>CM074861.1:80577500-90577500 GCA_037501455.1 Lantana camara
GTACAGTTTGGGAAGGGGTTTTGATTGATCAAAAAGAGGAATCTGTAGCACCCGAGCGCAAGGTACCACATCCCCCGTACCGAGACCCGACCCGTATATGAAATGGGAGTCCATATACGTGCCAAATCATGGCAAACGGGGACACAACACACTCGCTATGCTAGGCGGGAGCTAACCCTTAAAGCATTCAAGATCAGGATAATATACAAATCAGAGCGATAACAAAGATGCGGAAGCAAATACTAACATATGTATATAAACAACGAGCCACCAAGCTCCAAAATAGATATACAATATCATTCAGGTAATCAACGGCCCACACGGCCTACAAAATCAAATATGCTCCATAAACATGATCATATACAAAAATAAGAGTATGAGTGCGAGTGAAACATAAAGAGAGTGCTAAACACTAATGCAAGACCTAGATGACTTGTATTCCCGCCTTGCACTCCTTAACCTGCACAAAAAAACTGAAAACAAATCGGGTTCAGTCTATAAGAGACTGGTGGGTATAAAACGGTGTATATGGCATAAATATCGCAGAATTTAAACACATTCATATTCGTTCATTAAGAATTTCTCGTGTGAAGTTTGGTAAGAATTTCCCAAGTGGGCAAAACAAAGAAAACATCAACGAGATTATGACAATCATATTCGTTCATAAGGTTTTATAGCCCGACGAGTGGGCGTGCACAATCTCCATCCAACACCTCGTGTAATCATAACATTAATTATTCATTATCACACATAATTCTTTTGTGCTCATACATAACATGATCATAATCATACATATACACCTTCTTCCTCCGGCTGGTGGACGGGTTTGCAAGGCCCGACCACCTAAACATATCAATATGGCTAGTGAGGTACATGAATCCTCAAAAGTCCGGTTAGCCTTTCCTCGTCAAAAACTCCTTAACGAGGTCGGTTTCGCCGTAAATTTGGTTGGAACTAGCATATGGGATCACCGTCGGCCCTTGCCTCCCCGGATAGCCACATACACTAAGTTCCGGGCCCGTGTTCATTTCATATCATGCACTCGCCAAAATCATAGGATATGGTTTCATAAAAGAAGGCTTACATTTGAAATCATTTACTCTTAAAAGACTCGATATATAAATATACTATTTTGGCTCAAAATATTTCACGTAAGGGATATCTCGGGTGTATTAGCTATTAGAAGAGAAACCCACCTTAAAAGTTCAAAAGAAAGGCACAAGCGCCTCAAAGCTCGCTTTCGTCTCCGACCGTACCCGAATCTGTGCAAAAGAAAAGGTATGAGACTCAAAATGACCATATACGCTCGGCAATGAAATGAACATGATATGAATGCACAAGAGATGATATTATATCATGGAAACGTTTATGTGCACGATTAATGCCTTTAAGGCATATAAACAAGCAAATCATTCATTCAAGGAAGCGTTCAAATTCATTCAAGTTCATAATTTCACATTTCATATCAATTCAATCCAAGAATTTCAAATAACAATCATAACACGTACTATTTCGCGTTTACAATTAGAAAATAGACAAATAAAAACATTCAAGTCATGTCGGTAATTAAATAACGCGAAATAGATAACAATTAAATTCTAAAATTGAAATAAATTAAATAATACTTAAAATATATAATATACTTTATAATATTATAATATAAGGTATAACAATGATCATGCATTAATATATATATATATATATATATATATATATGTATATATATATATATATAGGTACGTACAATATATATGTATATTTCATGCACAAATATATATTAAATATGTAACGCCCCGAATTTCAGACAGTCAAGTACGCTCGACGCGTGTGAGTTTCGAGCGTTAGGATTTTATTTTATTATTTTTATTTATTCAATTTATACGTGTTATATTAATTTTATAAATTGTGTTCCAACATGATTACGTGAAAATATATGAAATGTATGCCAACTTGGGAATTATGTTACATATTGAATTTATTGTTACGTGAGTTAATTGCCGAATGTATCTTAATTGCTTAATTGTCCTTAATTGTTCATTTACATAAAATAGAGGACCTAATTGCATGAAAATCTTGGGGACTAAATTGATCAATTTGTAAACCTTAGATCCTCAATTGTATAAGTCATAGAACTTTAAGGATTTGATCATAAATATTGCATATTTTCCCCAAATATATCGGTATACACATCTCTTCCTCAATCATCATTTTTCATTTCATGCCAATCATCCCATATTTGCTCCCTTGCTCTACCGATCCAAACCTCAACCATGAGAAGGAGGGATTTCATCATTTCTTGCCAAAATCTTTGAGGAATTGGAAGCCTTGAGCTATCATCTGCATCACATCTCCATCTTTTCTTCTTCTTCTTTCATTCAAGGCAGAGATGGTTATATATATGAATTCTTGATAATAATTCTTGAAGCTAGGGTTTGAGAATAAATGGAATATTAGGTGCTTTAATTGTTAGAAGCATGATCCTAAGCTTTAGACTTGAATTTCATGCATGATTCTTGAGGTTTATGGAGTTATATGCTAAATTGATATATGAGCTTGATGTGATGATTCTTGAGGATTAGGCATGAATTATGTGGTTATATTGAGTGTTATTGCCTCTCAAGCATGTATGCATACTTCTCTTCTTGAATTATAGATTATGGAATTGAATTATGAGTGTTTGAGGAGATTTGGGTTCATTTCGTGCCTCCCCTGTTCTTCATCCTCTGTTTCTGCATCTTCTGCGTAACGGGAACGGCCCTTCCCGTTCCCTTTGTAATTGGGGAACGGCTGTTCCCATATTTTGAATAGTGTGTTTGGCGGCGAGGACGGGAACGACCGTTCCCACTTTGTCTCACAGACGGGAACGGCCGTTTCCATCTTCGGGGAGCCCGACAGGCGGGAACGGCCCTTCCCACTTTGAACTGAAACCTGGAACGGTCGTTCCCAGCCCTCTGGAAGTGCAGAAAGTTTCTGCATAAAATTACATTTTTAGCCCCTCGACCCGATGGCTTATTTGACCCCAAATTGCTATTATATGATTAATTATGTGTCAAAACAAGATGTTACCATGCTACATTGTTTATTGTTCGACGTCTCATACATGATCATGCCGTGCGTCTTATATGGAGTAATGTTCTTGAATTATGGTCTCATACACGTACATTGTCCCGTTTCTTGTTCAGTTATTCTCCAGGGAGGAGATGGTCGAGCATGAGCACGTTCACATGTCCACGAGTCGTGTGTCGCCTGTCAGGTGAGGTTTAATTGCTAGTTATATAGAACCCGTATAACCTGTACGTGATCTTTCGACCAAAGGTATTTATATTTATAATTTCATGAAATCACTTATCATTTCAAGTCATGTTCATGAAACGCAAGCAAGCAAGCTAGCCATGTTATTGTCACGAATCAAGCATGTTTTAGGCGAGTAGCATGACCGTTCACGTTGGGCCCGAGGGTAGTGACTAGAGCCAACCGGGAAAGGAAGGGCTGATGGGTAACTCTGGCGCTATCCTCACCACATTTGGAGTCACCCCTGAATCCGCTAGGAGGTTAGTGGAGGAAGGAGCTCCGGGCTTAGGGATTCATGTACCCTCTGCTCAACATGCATGGATGTTGGGGCCTTGCAATCCCATCATCAACCGGAGGAAGAAGGAGACTGGGGATGAATCGAGCACCACGGATTGTCCTCGGGTTATTGCATGATTTTCCATTCCATGAACGTGTTATATGATTACACATGCACGATTGCACGATAATTGAATTGCATGATCACTTATTGTTTAATAATCAAGCAAGCATGTTATTGTACATTTGGAGTTCGGTTGGAGACCGCCCTTACTCGCCGGGGCCATGTATTGATTGCATGAAAAGAACAAGTATTTAATATTGATAGTTGTATTCTCGGGCGAAGCTATATTATTATTGAACTTGTATATTTATCTTTTATAAATCTTTACCCGAGAATATGACTTGCATGTTATCTGCGCTAATATGTATGTAAACCCCTCACTCGGTCTTCACAAACTGACGCCTCCACCTTTCAGGTTATTGCAGGTGCACGCTAGGCGGGAAGTGAGTCGAGTCCAGTCTTTGTAATCGAGTCAAACACGGTGCATGATATTCACTTGTCTATTTACTATTCAAGGAATTATGTTTAATGTTAATTGTTTGTATTTAAATATGATAATGTATTGATATGTAGAGTTAGAACATATTTTAGTTGGTAAACAAGAAATGTCATGATTTGATAAATGAAAATATTTGCAAGAAACTAGTTTATGCTTCCGCTTTGTTTTGTTGCATATATTAGTAATCCCGCCTAGCTTGTCGTGTATTGCATTGTCACCCGTTCGCTATAGGTTGGTTCATGTACGGATTGGCCGTTTCGTATGTGGATTGACCTATAGTGCGGGGGTGTGGTACCTCCACGTGTTAAGGGGTGCTACATCTAAGGTGGTATCAAAGCCCGGTTGCAAAACCGAGGTTCTCGTGTTGTATCGTGTCAAGTCTAGGTCGTACGGTATAGGAACTATTTGATAATTTGAGGGTCTTGCATACTATTTGAAATTCCTGATTTATTTGAACTTCTTGGAATACTTGGATTGTGTGATAATTTGAGTATTACGTTGCTTCTTGTCCATAGTTGCCAATTAGACGATCTTGAATTGCTTGAAACCTATGTGAACAACGTGTTTTGCTCGAACATTTATGAATTAGTTGTTGCATTTTATATTAAATTCTCATTATTGGCATCAACTATGTGACAACTATATGACATGAACACGCTTCACCCACATGCATTTAATTGCAAAGTAAGTTGTGAGTGATAGGTTTTGGAAATGTATGAATCAAGGCTGGAGGATTTTGAAATTTAAGAGACTGATCAACCGCTTGAATCAAGTTGCAATTCGGTCAACCAAGAATGGACACCGGGATCGAGCCCAACATTTCTACGGTGCCAGGTTCTTCAATGCATTCATAAACACGTGCATCATAATTGTTAATTAAATTGCTTCTCATTATAAAATATCGTTATGAATATTATTGAGATTATCTACTTGATGCATTAAATATATGTTTGAATTAGTTGAAATATTTAATTTTCTTTGTTTATGAGTATTTCTGTAAATCAATATAAATGTTCCAACGTGTGGCATTTTAAATTGTTGGTAGGTTGCTACGTGCATTGACACTTTAACCATTATGCATTATTTAGTGTTTATTGATTAATAGGCTTCCCCTATGCTCTGCACAATCCTTGCTTCTATTTCTACCAACTTGAATTTAAAGAAGAGATTTCTGAATCATTGGGTATCAGGTTGGGAACCGGGTCATTTGATTTTGCTTGAAGCTTAGAAATGTTTGGGATTGTGAGAATTTACCGATCCAGGAATTATTAGAAGCAGGTATGATATAAATATTCGAAATTTTAGAAACTGGGAAATGATGCTAGGTTCAAGCAGATAAAGGTTCAGTGGGTCCTTCAACCTTCAGAAATTAATCAGTATTCCGGAGATGTAACGAAAGTCAGAGAATGAACTTTTCATGCTTCAGATTAGGGTGTTGACCTTGTAACTGTCAACTCGCTGGAAAGCACTAGGTGATTGTAAGATGTTGGAAATTTCAATATCAGAAGAAAAGGGGTACCAGTTGGTGAGCTTCAAATTGAGTATGTCCTTAACAGAAAAGATTGGAAACGAACCATTAATCAAAATTTTGATTAATAACAAGTAGGACGAGGAAAAGGTTACGGGAATTGATTCAGCAGAGAAGCTTGCAAGTGGGAAAGGACAGAATGAATCTAAAGGATAAAAAAAAAAAAAAAAATTCTATTTTCTTAAGGGGGAAAGCCGGTCTGAAAATAAGTTTAAGTCTGAAGTTAGATAGCACTCGAGGAAGTTGGGAATTTTCAGGGAATCAATTCTTCCTGGAATCCTCTATTAGAACCATGTGAAAGAAGTTGTCAATAATCTAAACTTTTCTTCCTCTCATACAAAGAAAAGTCCCATCATCGACAGTACCTTTGATCCATTATCATTTTCCAGAAAGTGGGTACACCGTCCGCAGTTCTCCGATAGTCTCAGGATATCATTTGACTCAGTAAATGGGAGAAGGGATCCGATCCGGCTAAATTTGGGTAGTAAATCCTGAATCTTAATCCCTCTTGCTATCGAAATGTCTACAATAAACGGAAGGGAAGAAAGTGGGAAGTAGAAGGCAAAGTGAATAACCAAGTAAGTAGAATTACAAATGTTATTAAATTTGAATCAAGTGTTAGTAATGGAAATGGGAGAGGTAACCACTTTTATAAATTATTTGAGCATACTTTGATCAAAGATAAGAGTCTTACAAGGAAAAGTTTCACTAGGATCCGATTTCTTCGGGTTCCATGCAAGTGTACGTGCTGAGTTACTCGTAAGGGATTACAACTTTGATTCTTTCCTACACCAAACATCTGCCGTGTTCTTGACTAAGGAAATAGGAGCTTAACTTTCGGATTTCAAATAAAGAGTTAAGATCTGTGCCTTAGAAAGATGTTTTACTTGGATTACCGAGGTATGGAAAATGGTAAAACCTGTTCTCTCTGTGGGTTGGATAAGGGTTGATTGGAGCACAAAGCTAGTCTATTAAGCTTGAATATACAATCCCTTCAGGATAAGAAATTCAGGGTATCTTTCAATTCCAAAACCGGAAGGTGAATGTGGGAATCAATCTAAGGAAAGTTCAACCTGTAAACCTGAATATTCGAACGGGTATGAAGCTGTGGTGGTTAATGATGATTTACGGATTATGTTGGAAAATAGTACAAGGGCAGTGTGACGCCCCGTTTTCTCGAAGGGCGTTCTTACGACATCAACAAGTAAGTCTCTACACTTATGTGTGTTTAATTTAAGAGTTCTTGAATTATGTGATTTAATGTAAATCCAATTTAATATGTGTTCATTCGAATTATTCTAAGATTATTGTCAACTTGATTAATTACGCGCATATTTAACCCTAACTACCTAATTTGATTTAATTCAAATTTATTCCATGAAATAATTGTCAAGTGATTTTAAATCCATCATGTTACTTAACTTGTTTAATTTCGGTTTACTTGAATTCCTTGAGATTAATTGTCAATCATGTGTTTACAAAGTGCCGTTAAATTATACGAAAAGTTTCTAAAATTAAATTGAATTAAACTTTAATTGGTAAATCTCTATTTCACTTTTATTTGTAAAATTAATTCGGAGCTTGAATGTTTATTCGTAACTTTACTAATTTTATTTACGATTAATTGTACGCGATATTTATCCTTGCTACGCGATAAGGATACCCGGTTATATATAGATTGTGCACAAGAGACATTTCTCCCAATCCCTTTTTCTCTCTCTCTCTCTCCTCTCCCACTTTCTCTCTCCCTCGGGTTACTATCGCGGCTTCGGTTACGAGCCCATAACTCGATCGTTTCTCGACGGAATTCAACAAACAAATAGTCCATTTCGATTATCTCGGTGAGACCGATGTAAGAGTACTAATTTCACAGCCTAACGATGAATGAAGGCGAAGATATCGCTGATTTTCAGACACCCAGGCGGGTGGCAGCGGACCGCGACTTCGCCGCCCATTTCCGGCGACTTCCTGCGGGATTTCAGCAACACGCGCCCATGACCCATAAAGTAGACTTCCAGGTGCTTCGTTTGACGTTAGCGGCACGGCCATAGGATCAGAGACGGAGCCGCACGCGCCGCCCAAAGTTCGAGGCGGCGGCGCGAGTTACTGTATCGGCGGCGGCAGAAACTTCGGCGGCCAACGGGGGCCTTTTCCGGCCATATTTTGGTCTCGGGCTCTTCACAAAAGTTGTTCGGAACGACGAGAACTAGTGACCTGTCATCAGGCGACTCCAGATTCGGTGGTTTGGTGGCGGATCGGTGGCGGCAAAGTGGCGGTGCAACGGCGGCATTAGCTCCGAGGATTTCTCCAAAAAGCTACCTTAGGGCTTTCGAAGAGCTCGTCATGGGTAAGACAACACCTCTTTCGGATCGTATTTTGGTTCACCGGTTTGGAAGTAATTTGAGTTTGAAGATTTAGGGTTTTCGTGCTCTTAGATTTCAGATCTACGACAATCGGCTTGGAATTTCTAGAAATTGATTGAGGATTCGGAACAGGCACGAAGACTTCATTCAGGAATGATTTTTCGGGATTTTTTCGGCGACCTTCGACGGCGGCCCGGCGGCTGTCCGGCCAAATTCCGGCAGCTACAATGGTGGCGTTCCAGCGGCGTTTGGTCAGAATGTTCGTCTCGTTGTGGTGAGTTCAACGCCACCTTCCGTTCGTTAATCGGACACTCGATCTATTTATTACGAATTATTTTGCGTAATTGTGATTATTTGAATTAATTGTTTTAAGTGCAAATAAATTGGTTATTGTTGGTTTGTTGATCGAGATGTATTCCAATCGTATATGAAAACATGTGTTGAATGGATTGTGATATGTATGAATGTTTCGATTTACAATTTGAATCCCGATGTGATGAATTTACGCTATTTGTTAAGTACGAAGGGGTGTTAGTGTAATATCTAGAAACTAATCTTTTATGTGACTAAATGAACTTGAATGATATTTTAGAAGAACGAACATGTTGTGATTTCTCTATATGAATTTGAGACGTTCTCAATGTTATGTTTGTTGTAAATTGTGTTTCCAATATTAAATTTAGATTCCTGAAGGATGCTTGAACAACTTGAGACTTTATGCATGATAGGAGTTAGAATTGTAATATCTTGATTTACTCTTACTACTTGAAAATGGTATATTATGAATTACGATAAATTGATAATTGTCATGTTTGTAAGTAATTAATTCCTAGTGGAATAACTATATAAACACTTTAAACGAACAATTATGCTTAGTAATCAACTAAGGGGATGTATGTGTAATAATTCTAAACTTTTATAAATAACTTAGGGGATGTAAGTGTAATATTTATGAAACTACGAATGTGATTTGAGTTTGTGTACCAAACATGTTGTGAAGTTGTAAAGTATGATCTTAAGTGAATTAAATGTACTCTTTATTTGTATCAAGCATGCCATCTACGCACAACAACTTTGTATGTTTATACGATCAAGTTGCTCTTACTTATGCACTTTATAACTCGACATGAACTTGATGCTTAATTCTAATATTATAATTGAACACTGTGACATTGGATGATTTAATATGCATTTTGTGAATACATTGACTTCCTAAATTGATTGTGCATCTTTGGATATGGAATTACGTGATGGTTGCTTGTAAATATGACCTTATTGAGCATTGATATGCCTTGAATGACCACGACACCTTATCCAAGCACAACATGAACACTTATGCATAACCACGATCATGTTGAGCAACACCGTGCGTCTTGTTTGGTTCATATATAGAGTCTAAGTCTGGGCTTCTGTATGTCTTGTCACAGAGTTTGGTGGTGCCGGTGGGCCCGAGGTTTAGAGTGTTTGGCCCTTCACACTCTCAGACTCTACTTTCACGAGGTGAGGTTTAGGATTTTGTATAGTTAAGCGACCTATGGCCTTAAAATGATGATTTCAATCCTTGCATGCGGTTATATACTATGTATGATTAGATATGTGTTGGATATGATATGATTATGACCTTGTGGACCATCCTTGGTTTTGAAGAAAAATTAAGTATTAAGGCATATGTAAGCTATTTTGGAAAACTCTAATATATTATGATTCTGTAGCGAGTTGCCATGAAATATTGGCATATGTATGTATGTTATGTTATGTGGATCCAGGAGCTGGTACGAGTGGAGACCGGCACGGCATAGGGCCGTCGGATAAGCCACTGTGCTAGTTCCATTTGAGACATCATTGCGCGACCTTAGGGCGATGAGGGAGGCGTGATATCTTGAGCCTTCGGTGTACAGCCGGGGAGGACTCTTGTGGGTTCGCTACCCCTTGAGGGTTTGTATGTATGTTATTGATGGTTAGGGCCAACGCGTGGCTCTTCCATCATTGGAGTAGAGGATGGATTGATTCTGCTTTATGTTCTGTTCAGTTATGAGGAGTAAAGGTTGGAAGCCCGTACTCGCCGGGTATATGTTATGAATATATGGGATTTGTGAAACGGGATAGGCTTCTCTAAATGCTTTTCCAAACTTATACTATTTTGGGTATTTCAACTGTTTTAGCGTGCAAAACCCTAATCCCGGTTCATGAGTCCACCCTTATGATATGTGCTGTGCTCTATATATATATTGTGGGTGTGCGTTAGCCCCCCTCACTCAGTCAGTTGACTGACACCTCATTTTATCTTTTAGTTGCAGGTTCTTTTGGCTTGAGCTAGGCGGAAGTGAGTCTTCTGAGTCACACTTGTCAGTCTAGTAGGTGTTAGGATGCATTTGTCGCATACTCTACTTATTTTATGTATTTATGTTTCACATTTGCAGATTATGTTTATGTTCTATTTAGACTTCAACCCGTGTGGGGTTAGTAAGATAGTATTTGGTTGTTACTAGATATTGATGATATTTATGTTGTTTATTATGTTGGATTATGTATGTCGATATTCGGGATTAGGTATCTATGCTAGTTGAACCCGTCACCTGCTTTGCATGTTTTGTTTTAAATGCTTCCGCTATCTATTGTTGTTGGTTTTAATTGCTTCCGCACTCTGAGTTTTTGTCAAGTTAGATCCGCCTAGCCTAGTGTGTGAGTTAGTCTCCCGTTCGCTCTGATTCGGATTCGGGCATGGATTTCCATTTCATGTTCTGGGTCTGGGTCATAGTGCGGGGGATGTGGCATCCTCCGTTTGGGGTGTTACAGGCAGGGACGGTTATCAGAAATGGGAATGTTGAGCCGCAACGGTACCAAGCAAGAAAAATCTTAACTAAAGAATCAAGCATTCAACCGAATTAATTCAGTTTCAGAACTCCAATCCTCGGTGAACGGTACACTTAATCATGCATACCACCTGCATCATTATTTGATCATTATCATTAGCTTGTTATTTTGTACATGACTCCTGTTTATTATTAATTATTTATTATTATTATTATTTTGTTATTCTTGTATATGATTCCTTGTTTATTATTTATTGTTATGTGAACAATTAGTTGTATAAATGATAATTTTACTTGATCCTTGTGCGTTAAGTGTAAATGTTTATCTAAGTGCTTGCTTGAATTTCATTTTCGAGTGTGTGAGAGACGGGGATTCTCTCAGGGTTGTCAAGAGACGGGGTTCTCTTGTTACTTGCTCGAGAGACGGGGTTCTCTCGTTGGTTGTTTGAGAGCCGGGGTACTCTCGCTATTTTAATTACTTGTCAACTTATTTTAGTGGAAGGTAGATTTTCTTAAGTGGTTAGGTTCCGGAAAGTTGAGGGTCGCGATTTCACATATTGGAGAGTCTTGTGGATCGAAGATCTCTTTCGAACTAATCCCTGACGGGGAGTAGCTAACCCGCGTGGGATGAACACGTAAGAGCCAATTAAATTCCAGGAATTCAGGACATGGAATCCGAGGACGGATTCTCTTAAGGGGGAGAGAATTGTAACGCCCCAAATTTCAGACAGTCAGGTACGCTCGACGTGTGTGAGTTTCGAGCGTTAGGATTTTATTTTATTATTTTTATTTATTCAATTTATACATGTTATATTAATTTTATAAATTGTGTTCCAACATGATTACGTGAAAATATATGAAATGTATGCCAACTTGGGAATTATGTTACATATTGAATTTATTATTACGTGAGTTAATTGCCGAATGTATCTTAATTGCTTAATTGTCCTTAATTGTTCATTTACATAAAATAGAGGACCAAATTGCATGAAAATCTTGGGGACTAAATTGATCAATTTGTAAACCTTAGATCCTCAATTGCATAACTCATAGAACTTTAAGGATTTGATCATAAATATTGCATATTTTCCCCAAATATATCGGTATACACATCTCTTCCTCAATCATCATTTTTCATTTCATGCCAATCATCCCATATTTGCTCCCTTGCTCTACCGATCCAAACCTCAACCATGAGAAGGAGGGATTTCATCATTTCTTGCCAAAATCTTTGAGGAATTGGAAGTCTTGAGCTATCATCTGCATCACATCTCCATCTTTTCTTCTTCTTCTTTCATTCAAGGTAGAGATGGTTATATATATGAATTCTTGATAATAATTCTTGAAGCTAGGGTTTGAGAATAAATGGAATATTAGGTGCTTTAATTGTTAGAAGCATGATCCTAAGCTTTAGACTTGAATTTCATGCATGATTCTTGAGGTTTATGGAGTTATATGCTAAATTGATATATGAGCTTGATGTGATGATTCTTGAGGATTAGGCATGAATTATGTGGTTATATTGAGTGTTATTGCCTCTCAAGCATGTATGCATACTTCTCTTCTTGAATTATAGATTATGGAATTGAATTATGAGTGTTTGAGGAGATTTGGGTTCATTTCGTGCCTCCCCTGTTCTTCATCCTCTGTTTCTGCATCTTCTGCGTAACGGGAACGGCCCTTCCCGTTCCCTTTGTAATTGGGGAACGACCGTTCCCATATTTTGAATAGTGTGTTTGGCGGCGAGGACGGGAACGACCGTCCCCACTTTGTCTCACAGACGGGAATGGCCGTTCCCATCTTCGGGGAGCCCGACAGGCGGGAACGGCCCTTCCCACTTTGAACTGAAACCTGGAACGGCCGTTCCCAACCCTCTGGAAGTGCAGAAAGTTTCTGCATAAAATTACATTTTTAGCCCCTCGACCCGATGGCTTATTTGACCCCAAATTGCTATTATATGATTAATTATGTGTCAAAAAAAGATTTTACCATGCTACATTGTTTATTGCTCGACGTCTCATACATGATCATGCGGTGCGTCTTATATGGAGTAATGTTCTTGAATTATGGTCTCATGCACGTACATTGCCCCGTTTCTTGTTCAGTTATTCTCCAGGGAGGAGATGGTCGAGCATGAGCTCGTTCACATGTCCACGAGTCGTGTGTCGCCTGTCAGGTGAGGTTTAATTGCTAGTTATATAGAACCCGTATAACCTGTACGTGATCTTTCGACCAAAGGTATTTACATTTATAATTTCATGAAATCACTTATCATTTCAAGTCATGTTCATTAAACGCAAGCAAGCAAGCTAGCCATGTTATTGTCACGAATCAAGTATGTTTTAGGCGAGTAGCATGACCGTTCACGTTGGGCCCGAGGGTAGTGACTAGAGCCAACCGGGAAAGGAAGGGTTGACGGGTAACTCTGGCGCTATCCTCATCACATTTGGGGTCACCCCTGAATCCGCTAGGAGGTTAGTGGAGGAAGGAGCTCCGGGCTTAGGGATTCATGTACCCTCTGCTCAGCATGCATGGATGTTGGGGCCTTGCAATCCCATCATCAACCGGAGGAAGAAGGAGACTGGGGATGAATCCGGCACCACGGATTGTCCTCGGGTTATTGCATGATTTTCCATTCCATGAATGTGTTATATGATTACACATGCACGATTGCACGATAATTGAATTGCATGATCACTTATTGTTTAATAATCAAGCAAGCATGTTCATGTACATTTGGAGTTCGGTTGGAGACCGCCCTTACTCCCCGGGGCCATGTATTGATTGCATGAAAAGAACAAGTATTTAATATTGATAGTTGTATTCTCGGGCGAAGCTATATTATTATTGAACTTGTATATTTATCTTTTATAAATCTTTACCCGAGAATATGACTTGCATGTTATCTGAGCTAATATGTATGTAAACCCCTCACTCGGTCTTCACAGACTGACGCCTCCACCTTTCAGGTTATTGCAGGTGCACGCTAGGCGGGAAGTGAGTCGAGTCCAGTCTTTGTAATCGAGTCAAGCACGGTGCATGATATTCACTTATCTATTTACTGTTCAAGGAATTATGTTTAATGTTAATTGTTTGTATTTAAAGATGATAATGTATTGATATGTAGAGTTAGAACATATTTTAGTTTGTAAACAAGAAATTTCATGATTTGATAAATGAAAATATTTGCAAGAAACTAGTTTATGCTTCCGCTTTGTTTTGTTGCATATATTAGTAATCCCGCCTAGCTTGTCGTGTATTGCATTGTCACCCGTTCGCTATAGGTTGGTTCATGTACGGATTGGCCGTTTCGTATGTGGATTGACCTATAGTGCGGGGGTGTGGTACCTCCACGTGTTAAGGGGTGCTACAAAATATATACTAAATAAATACTACCACACAAACATATATATATATATATACCATGCACACACCACAAACATGCATGTAATATTATGTATATATATATATATATATATATATATATATATATATATATATACACGTATCAGGCATGCAAACCACCATATAAATGCTATGCACAAGCACAATAATAAACATGCACATGCCAATTTATACAACAATTAACTTAGCAACAAAGGAAAAGGCAGCAGCTACAAGTATATACACACAAAAATATTACAACAATGAAAAGAAAGAAGAAGCAGCAAGGCATGGCACTACCCGCCTAGGTAAAATCCCTACTCAACCTTCCCCAACCGGGGAAGGAGATGAAGACAGCTTCTGCACAAAGTGTCCCCGCCCGGGGAGAGTGTTTCGGCAGGAAAGAGCTGACAGTAGCAACACGCAAAAACAGGGGAGAAAAATAAAGGCAAAACAGGGGAGCAACTCTCAAGACTTCAATCCAACATTAAGACAAACAATTGAATAGATTAAGGTGCTGCAAATCTCAGCAAAACTGATCCTTAACATGCCATAATTCACGCAGCAGCAGCAACCGAAATCAAGAAGGAAAAGAAAGCATTTTCATACAAAATTCACTAATGGTATCCCATCAATTCTCAACTACCGAGCAAGATAAGTTCATATAACACTAAATGAAGTTCATAAGATCCAATTTCATGCATTAAACTCAAAAGAAATCCCAAGGAAACATGAAAGATTCATAAAAAGGACATAAACCCTTACTATTCATCATAAATCCAATACACTTCCAAATCTCCATCAAAATCAGCAAATAAGCACTCATAAGAAAGAGGAGAAGATGGAAAACACATTCATGGACTTACCTTTCAAGTTTGGAGTGATTTGACAGAGAAACGAGCTCAATAGGTGAAAATGAAAAGTGTTTCTTTTGGAGGTTCAAGTTGTCTCGGTTTGCAGCTGCTATTGGCTTGGTTTTAGAGTGTGAAAAGGAATAAGAGTCAAGTTGGCTGATCAGGGGTTAACTAAGGGTCATGTGGTTCAAACCTTGCTTAATTTGGTTAACCATGGTTCAAGATATGATTAAAATAGTGGGAGGTGGTCATTTAGGCGAACGTCACAAGTTTCGGTTAAAGTTCGAAGGTCGAAACGAGCTTAGAAAAATATGAGGCTTGTTCCATTGAACCCGAATCGTCGATACGAGTTCAGCGGAGGTGACAAAACTCGAATCTGAGTTCCTGAGCTCAAGATATCACATACTGAACCAAGGGTGCGCTAATTGCCCGTTAGCCCCCGATTTGGTTCCACAACTCAAAATAAATTCTGTACCACGTCAAACGAGATCGAAAACATGAAACGAGCATATAGACATGTTCATAACACATAAGTCTACAACATACTAAATTTTCACGAAATTTCGATATCAAATCATATAAGAACGAAGCGCGATTAAAACAATCATGCATAAAACATTAACAAATTCATAACATTTCAAATTAAATAATAAAATTTAAATTCCACTTATAAATTAAATAAAAAGTCAATGATTAATGTTGAAATTAATAATATAATTAAGGATATAGTTAATTTACATTAACACTTAATTATCAAATTAAATATACTAATTAACGAAAATAAAATAAAATAAAATAATAACAATTTATAATAAAATTAAATATATAAAACACTTATAAACAATTAATTCGCGTAAATTGGTAAACACATACGTCATACCTGTACGACTGAAAAGTCAGGGTGTTACAATCTCTCCCCCTTAAAAGAATCCGTCCTCGGATTCACTGCTCGCCCGGAAACAACTCGGGGTGAAACTTTCTCATCTTTTCCTCCGTCTCCAACGTAGCCTCTTCGGTTTTATCACTTCTCCAAAGAACCTTGACTGGTGGAATACGCCGATTTCGAAGTTCTTGAAATTTTCGATCCAATATCTTAATCGGCTTCTGAACGAAGGTGAGATTCGGTTCTAATTCCACTTCTTCAACCGGTAGAACCTCGGATTCGTCTCGATAATATTTCCGGAGTTGTAAAACATGAAACACATTGTGAATTCTAGTCAAACTTGGAGGCAAATCAAATCGATAGGTCGTATCCCCAATCTTCTCTAAAATCTCATACGGTCCCATATACCGAGGGTTTAATTTTCCTCCTCGGTCAATCCTTGAGAACCCTTTTCGTGGAGATGCCTTTAAGAAGACTCTGTCTCCAACCTCAAACTCAAGATTCTTTCTTCGAAGGTCTGCATAACTCTTTTGTCGATCCTGAGCGGCCTTCATCCGTTGTTTAATTATCTGGACCTTATCAATAGCCTCTTGTACGACCTTAGAGGGTTTTTCCTTCTTCTCCCCTCTTTTAACACCTTCTTGTTTGGTCCAATTCCATTCCTCCTAGTCAAAGAACAACAGGGATCTACGTTTACGTCTATAGGGAGCTTCCTAATGGTCCATCTCTATCGAGGCTTGATAGCTATTATTGTAAGCAAACTCGATTAACGGTAACTGTTCATTCCACGAGCTTTGAAAGTCCAATGCACAAGCTCTCAACGTATCCTCCAGATAATTAATCAACCTTTCGGATTATCTATCCGTCTGAGGATGAAAAGATGTGCTGAATTGAAGCCTTGTTCCCAAACATTTATGTAATTCTTGCCAAAACCGTGAAGTAAATCTTGGATCCCTATCCGAGACAATGCTAACGAGTACACCATGAAGCCTGACAATCTCATTATTATACTTCTTAGCTAACTTACTCACCTTATCGGATATTCTGATGGCAAGAAAATGAGCCGATTTTGTCAACCTGTCTACAATAACCCAAATTCCATCAAGACCTCCTCTCACCCTTGGTAATCCAGAAACAAAATCCATAGCTATTTGTTCCCATTTCCACTCCGGGATAGGTAAAGATTGAAGTAGCCCTGATGGCTTTTGATGTTCCGCTTTTACCACTTGACAGGTCATACAATGTTTCACGAAGTTAATCACATCCCATTTCAAGCCATTCCACCAATAGAATTGCTTTAAATCCTTATACATCTTGTTCCCTCCGGGATGTATTGAATATCCTGATCGATTGCCTTCCTCAAGAATAATCCTTTTCAACTCTTCTGGTACAACAATTCGGTTCTTAAATCTTACAAGTCCCGTGTCATCAAACCCAAACGGACATTCTGGATCAGCTCGAGCTTTCTCAGCTAATTTCTGGACCTCGGGATCAGTCCTCTGAGCATCAAATAATCTCTGCCTGAGTTCCGGTTGAACCGTGATATTCCGAATACTAGCCCTCAGCTTGAACAACTCATTCTCATCTCCAAATTCCACTTTCACATTGGACACGCTAGCCTTCCTACTAAGCGCATCTGTGGCCAAGTTAGCTTTTCCGGGATGGTATCGGATTGTACACTCATAATCCGCCAAAAGTTCCATCCAACGCCGTTGTCTCTTGTTCAACTCTTTCTGAGAGAATAAATACTGGAGACTCTTGTGGTCGGAAAATATCTCAAAAGAAACTCCGTAGAGATAGTGTCTCCACTTACCCAAAGCAAAGATCACAACCGCTAACTCTAGATCATGAGTGGGATAATTTTGCTCATGATCCTTCAATTTCCTTGAGGCATAGGCGATAACCCTTCCATTCTGCATCAACACACATCCCAAACCCTCATTTGAGGCGTCCGTATAAACTGTATATCCTTCTGTACCTTTGGGAAGCGCTAATACAGGGGCGGTGGTCAACTTTTCCTTTAAGAGTTGAAAGCTAGCCTCACATGCCTCGGGTGAAAGGAGCAAAAATCTTTGAGAAATCCTGTACGAATCTTTGATAGTAGCCTGCCAAACCCAAGAAACTCCCTACTTCTGAAGCATTTTTCGGGCTTTGCCACTGAATAACCGTCTCAATCTTTGAGGGATCTACTTCCAAACCTTTCCTTGAGATAATGTGGCCCAGAAATGCTACCCGATCAATCCAAAACTCGCATTTGCTAAACTTGGCAAACAACCGATGTTCTCTCAAGGTGTCCAACACAATTCTGAGGTACCTCGCATGGTCCTCCGGAGTCCTCGAATAAACAAGGATGTCATCGATGAATATCACCACAAACTTATCCAAGTAGGGCCGAAAAATCCGATGCATCATATCCATGAAAGCAAGTGGAGCATTAGTTAGTCCAAAAGGCATCACTACAAATTCATAATGCCCATACCGGGTGTTAAATCCCGTCTTTGGAATGTCTTGTAACATGTCGAATAAATCCTCAATATGGGGTAAAGGATACTTGTTCTTTATTGTCATCCGATTAAGCTCCCGATAATCTATACACATTCTTAAAGTTCCATCTTTCTTTTTGACAAAAAGAACCGGTGCACCCCACGGTGAAGAACTAGGCCGAATATACCCAATCTTAAGCAACTCTTCAAGTTGGGACTTTAACTCTTTCAATTCAGCCGGTGCCATCCAATAAGGGGTCTTAGAATACGGCTTGGATCCCGGATACAAATCTATTACAAACTCAATCTCACGATCCGGTGGCAACGAACCCAAATTTTCTGGAAACACATCGAGAAATTCTTTTACAACGGCTGTATCCTCGAACTTGACTTGATCTTTCGGCTTATTGAGAAGATAAACAATAAATCTCGTTGCTCCTTCTCTCATTAACTTATGAGCATCCATGAAAGACAAGAGAGATACCGATTTCGATCCATTACCGAACACCAACTCTTCACCCAAAATAACCTTCTTGGCAAAACAATCAACCTTGGCCCGATTCCGAAACAACCAATCCATACCCAATATGACCCCATACTTCTTCATGGGCATAATGATAAAATCGGCCGGATAATCTTTCCCTTCTAACAAAACTGAACAATCCCGAACCATCTGATCTGTCTGCAAACTTCCCCCGAGTGGGGAACTAACCAGGTAACAAGAAGATAAAGAAATAACCGGTAGGCACATAGTAGCAGCAAGATCACAAGAAATAAAGGAATGGGTAGCACCCGTATCAAAAAGTGCATGAATGTTCGTGGTATGAATGCATATGGTACCTTCCACCACGGCGGTCGGATCAACCTCTGCATCCTGCTCCTCGCCCTCAAGAGCATAAGCATGTGCCTGAATCATAGGCCTCTGAACTCCTCTTTGAAATCCGGAGTTCTTGTCAGGACAAGCATCAGCTATATGGTCGTCTTTCCCACATATGAGACATAACCCCAATCTCCTTCGGTAATTGTAGAAATTGTGGGTTGGCCCTCCACAATCTGTACAAAGAAATTGAGCCAATCGAGCCTCACTCGGAGCTTGTCGATCCCTCGTTGGCGCAGGCAAAGCTTTTGGAACCGGTGGGACTTGTCCTCCCATTCATGGCTTCTTAAAAGGATATTTGGGAGGGGGAGTAGCTTGAATCATCAGTCTCTTTCCAAAATTTGATCCGGAACCTCGTCCCATTGGTGCCCTAAAGACCGAATCCTTCTTTTTAAATTCTCCTTCTTGTTCCAACGCCCTTTGCACCGTGTCTGCGAAGGACACGAAGTTGTGACTAGCCTGACCATGTCTTAAGTCCTGTCTTAATCTCGCAATAAATTTCCTTGATTTTCTCTTCTCATTTCGGGTGACATGAGGAGTATATTTTCCAAGCCTGTTAAATACTGCAAGATATTGGGTCACCGTACGCGTGCCCTGCTTCAAATCCATGAACTCCTGCTCCTTCCTTTCACTTACCACTTTCGGTATAAAATATTCTCGAAATTCCCTTTTTAAGACCTCCCAAGTGATTTCTTCTCCATCCACTTCAAGTTTTTCTCTTGTCCTTTCCCACCATTCGTAAGCATCGCCATCTAGTTGGAATATGGCAAATTGGGCCCTCTCTTGCGTAGTGAACTGTCGGACTCCATAAATCCTCTCCAATCTAGTTAACCACTCCTCCGAAACCGCTTCATCAATAGAACCAGAAAACCTAGGGGGATTATAACTTAGAAACACTCCATGAGGATCCCGGTTGTTGTTGGGTGGCGGAACCGGTTGCTCTACTTGTTGTGGTGGGGGAGCTTGAGCTCTCCAATGCTCAACATAATTAAAAACAACTTCCATAAAGTTCCCTATGTAATGACCTAGCTTTCAGCTTTTCAGGTAAGTAACGCCACGTGTGAGTTTTGAGAGTAATAATTTAAATTAATTTAGGCATTTCTTTAATTTTATATGTCATGACATAATTTTTATAAAATTTTATTTCAAGTATTTTTATGAAATTCATATCAAGTTGATATTTATTGCATAAATTGAATTTGATTGAAACGTGAATTAATTCCCGAACATGATTTAATTTCTTATATGTTCTTATTTGATGATTTTCTTAAATTTGGGGACTTAATTGCATGACATTTGCATGGGACCAAAGTGATCAATTATTATGGGATTGGACTTAATTGCATAACTTATAAACTTGGAGGATTTAATAGCAAATTGGAGCATTTCTTCCTCCCTTATAGCAGCATTCACGTACCATTCTCTTCCATTTCATACAAAACATTTCATACACTTGCTTCTTTTGCTTCCATTTCCATCGATCCAAAAACCCCAACAACAGAAGGAAGAATTCATCTTTCAAGCTATAATTTTTATGGGAATTGTGGATATTGGAGCATCATCATCATCATCATATCTTCATCTTTTCTTCTATTTCATTCATTTAAGGTAACAAGGGAGATTCTGATGAATTTCTTGAATTGAATATGGTAGCTAGGGTTATGGTTTAAGTTGGATAAATTGAGTATTTGTTGTTGGAAGTATGTTGGTGAACATTGAGCTTAAGTTTGATGCATATATTATGAATTTTATAAGCTTGGAGCATAAGTTGACATATGAGTTTGAAATGAGTGATTCTTGATGATCAAGCTTGGATTTAAGTGTTTATATGAGTTATTATTGAACTATAAGGATGATAGTACGTATATTTAATGATTTATATAAATTGGAGTTGGATTTATTGATCATTGTTACTTTGTGGTTTTGGTTCGAGCATGCCCCTGTTTTTGCCCTGTTTTGCTGCTGCTGTGTAGTAGGTCGCGACCGCGACAAAAAATAGAACAAAATTGGTCGCGTTTGTCCGTGTTTCGAGATTTGAAAAATTGGAGGAAAATTTGGAAAAAAAAGGTCGCGCCCGTGACCATTTTGTGAACAAATTGGGTCGTGCCCGCGACCCCTGCTATTTCTGCCTTAAAATTTGAATTTCAAACTTTAATTGGATGGTTTTCTTGACTCTTTCCGGCATGAACACATCATTGATATGTCATATAATGTGTTATATTATGTGTTATCATGAGTACTATGGAATTTCATGCTTAGGCTTATAGGGGAGGTTTATGTAATATATTCATACTTTGATTTATATTTATGGATTACTTGAACCTTGCTACATTATTTGATAAGTTGAATATATCTATAACCTTTATTGATTGTAAATGCATGATTGACATTGGTTGAATATGCCATTCGTCCTACTTGGTACATTTGAGTCGTGTAATGCCCCGACTTTTCAAATCATTCAGGTATGGATTATGTGATAATTACGTGTGCATTAAATTTATTTTAATTATGTTATTAAGTGTTTATTTTATTATTATTTGAAATTATGAAATACTTGAACTAATTGAAAATATTTGAATTTGAGTTTATATGAATTTTGAACTAATTGCGCTTGAATGAATTGGTTGCTTGCCATTTTTAAGTGAAATGAATTCGGAATTGGGTGGAAATTTAATATGTTGGACTTATATGTGTTATGAATATGGTTATATGCTCGTTTCATATTTTCGGATTCGTTTGATTGAGTTTTGGAATTTATTTTGATTTTGGAATCCAAAACGGGGGCTAACGCAATTAGCTCACCATTGGTTCCTTATTTGATATCTTGAGCCGGATTCGAGTTTCGTCAACTTCGCTGAACTTGCAACGAAAATTTGAGTTTAATGAACTTAGCCTTATATTTTTCCAAAGTTATTTAAACCTCCGAAATTCAACCGAAACATGCAATGGACGCCAAAACTGCCACATTCTACTAAAAGAGCCATAACTCATTCAAACCTTGACCAAATTAACCATGGTTAGATCCTTTGGAACCCTAACTCAACCCCCTTGCTGCTCTTACTCACCCTAACCGAACCAACCCTCATCACTTGGAGAAATTCAGTTAAAAATCCCCTGTTCTAGAAAATCCCATAGCTCTTGCCACCCTTGGAGATTCAAGCTCAAATCTCTTCCAAACTTTATCCAATCCACAAGGCAAGCTTAGGGTTGTATTATACATTCATTATGAGTCATTTAGATCCATTCATCCCCAATTTTGAGCTTGCTTTCATGAGTTTTTGGAGAAGGAGATGAAATAGTTAGGTTATGGCATTATATGTTGATCTCTTTGATTCCTTGATGGTTTTGGTTGACTCAAAGCATGAATATGATTGTCTTGACTCCTTCTTTGCATTTATGGTGATGTATTACATGGTAGTTGAAGCATTCATGAGTAGCATTAATGAAATTTTGAAGAAATAGCATGGATTTATCATATACTTTCCTTGCTCATGTTTTATGACCTTGGTTGCAAGTTTGGGTGTTAAATTGGGACTGAAATATTGCTCTTTTGCTGCATATTAACATCTAAACTTGTTGGTAGCATGTTGGTTGAAGATTGAATTTGTTGCTGCTCTGTTTTCGTCCAGTTTGCTGCATTGCACAGGGTAGCGCCCGCGACCTTAAATGCACGTATTTCATGCCGCGACCGCGATTGGTTTTTGGGCTGCTCACGTATTCTGCAAAAATTGGAGGAAAATTGTTGAAAAATAGGGTAGCAGCCGCGACCCCTGCTCTTTCTGAAAAAATTTCAGTTTTTAAAACTCATTTGCATGGTTTAATTTTGTTTTCTAATTCCCCATCTTTGCATGCATGCATGGCCACATCTGTATATTCATAGGTTTTCATGAACAAGTATTCATTTCATTATTTTGTTATTAAATGTATGTTAATGTTGAACATGTTTGATTTCATGCATAATTGTTTCATTTTATTCTAAATTGCATGAATGTTCACGTACACCTATATATATAAAGATATATAGATATGATTTTGTATATTTATTTAAAGCTTTGTTTAATTTATTTAAATTTTAGAATTTAATTGTTATCTATTTCATGTTATTTAATTTCCGAATATGACTTGAATGTTTCTATTTACCATTTTCTAATTGTAAACATATTATACTACGTGTTATGATCGTTATTTGAAATTCATGGATCAATTTGGTTTAAATGTGAAGATTATGAACTTGAATGGGCTTAAACGTTTCTTGAAATGAATAAAATGAATGTTTATATGTCTTTAAGATGTTAATCGTGCACATGAACGTGTTCATTACATTATATACTCTTTTGTGCGTTCATATCATGATCATTTCATTGTCGAGCGTCATAATTGGTCATTTTGAGTCTCACTTCACCTTTCTTGCACAGATTTTGATCTCGTTGGAGGCGAGGCCGGTCCGTGAGGCTTTTGTATCTTTTTTTGTCGGTTTAAGGTGGGTTTCTCTACTATTTAGATAAAATAACCCAATATCCTTATGTACAAAGTTTAAGCCAAAGATATATATATATATATATATATATATATATATATATATATATATATATATATATATATATATCGAGTCATTTTCGTGTAAACGATTTCGAACGTAAAACCCTTTTCTTGTAATACCCTATCGATTATTTTGGCGAGACCATGATTGATTGCATTGATTGGGGCCCGGGGTCTTGGTGTGAGTGGTTATCCGAGGAGGCATGGGCTGACGGTGATCCCTCACACTAGTCCCACCAAACTACGGTGATACCGGCCCTCGCCAAGAGATTGGCGGGGAATGGGAGCTGAGCGCCATCTGGGGAGTTATGTTACCCCTTTTGGTTATTGATTGGGTGGCCGGGTCTTGCAAACCCGTCCACCAACCCGGAGGAAGAAGGTGTATATGACCGATTGACTATAATCGATTGATTGTGCACAAAAAAATGATATGCATGAAAAGAAGTAAAGAATGAACGATTATTGAACTACACAAGGTGTTGGTTGGAGATAATGCACGCCCACTCATCGGGCCACGAATGACCTATTGTAAATTGATTGTTATAATCCCTTTTGATGGTTTCCTTACCTCACCCACTTGGGAATTGCTTCTAAAACTTCAATTGGGATTATAACTTGCATGTGACTATTTAAATACCATTGTATACTTTACTTATGCCTGTTTTTATACCCACCAGTCCCTTTTGGACTGAACCCATTTGGTTTTTAGTTGTTTATGCAGGTGTCAGGGAGCTAGGCGGGAATTCGAGTCGTTTGGTCTTGCATTCGTCTCTAGCTCTTGTATTTTTGGTCGTACACTTGCATACTCTTACTTCTGATATTGTATTTACTTTATGACTAGAGTGTATATCTTTTGAGCCGTAATGGCATGTGAATGATGTATATGAATTATTTTGGAGCTTGGATGCTCATGGTATAAATATATGATATATGATCGGTTATTGCTTCCGCTTTAATGTTTTACTCTGATTTATGGTTTAAGGGTTAGTCCCCCCTAGCCTAGAGAGTGTGTGTGTCCCCGTTCGCCGTGACTTAGCTCATGTGTGGATTATCCATTTCATATGCGGGGCGGGTCTCGGTGCGGGGGATGTGGCACCTTGCGCTCAGGTGTTACAAGTCGTGTCTCACGGACAATTGTCTTTCTTGAACAGACCAGCTTCCTGGTGACGAGGAGCAGGCCATGTGAGCTGTTTGCTTGTTATTTTAGTCACGTAGGCGCGGTTTAATTTCTAGATATATAGAACCTTTATAACCCTTACGTGGATTTCGGCCAAAACGAATTAATATATCTATAGATTTTCATAAATCTCAAATGATTTCAAAACTTCCCCGTGTCTACTGTACTGAATTGATCGTATTTTGGCGAGTATACTGTATTGCATTGTGGGCCCGAGGGTAGTGGCTTGAGCCAACCGGGAAAGCATGGGCTGACGGGTAACTCTAGCGCTATCCTCACCATTTTGGGATGACCCTGAATCCAATAGGAGATTAGTGGAGGAAGGAGTTCCGGGCTTAGGGATTCATGTACCCTCTGCTCACACTGATTGGATGGTTGGGCTTTGCAAACCCACCATCACTCAGAGGAAGAAGGGACTGAAACTGCTACTGAATGTACTGCACTGTAATAACTTGTTTGATCACTTAAATTATGGATAACCTAATTATTATACACAATAGGAGTAAGGTTGGAGAATTTCCCTCACTCGCCAGGCCATTGATTGACTGAAATTGAATTAATTGATAAACTTGATAGTTGTAACCTCGGGCGATATTATGTTTTATTTCTTGAATTTTATTGTTTTTCACAAAAATATTACCCGAGATTATAACATGCATGTAGGTGCGCTTATAAATATATACCCCTCACTCAGTCTGTTGTAGACTGACGCCTTAACTTTTAAGTTTTTGTTGGTGCGTGCTAGGCGGGAATTAGAATCAAGTCATGTCTTTAATTTGGGTCTAGCACACTTCACCTTTACATTATGTTCATGTATTGATATTTTTGGAATTTTGGCATGTTTATGGAATATTTTGGAGATGTTATTGTATTGATATGTATATGGAGTCGAAAGCATGTTTTGGACACTTGATACTTCATAAATGATAATGAAATTTTATGCTTCCGCTTTTATTGCTCTGAATTGATTGTTTGGTTTGGGGTTAGTCCCGCCTAGCTATTATCGTTTTTTTTATTTTGTCTCCCCGTTCGCTATAGCTTTGTTTCATGTATGGATTGTCCGTTTCATATGTGAATTGAATTATAGTGCGGGGGATGTGGTACCTAGCGTTCCGGGTGCTACATCCTAAGGTGGTATCAGAGCCCGGTTGCAAAACCGGGTCTCTAGTGTCGTGTCTTGTGATTATAGGTCGCACGACATAGGAATTAATTGCCAACTTGAGAGTCTTGCATCGTTATTCGAATTATTTGAACCTATTTGGATTATTTGAATTATTTGAATTTATATGAATTCTTTGAATTATATGATTTATATGCAACTTGGGAATTAATTGCACCCATTTGCATCTATTAATTGAACATGCATATTAGTGTCTTGATTTCAGGATGCCTCGCGGTAGACCTCGACAGGAGCATTCTCCAGGTCATCGACATCATCATCACCGGGACCGGTCTCCTCCTCCTCCACCTCCTCAGGCTCAGCCACAGGACTTTATGAATGCAGTGGTTGGCCTTATTGATCAGAGGGTCCGGGAGTATATTCCTCCAGCACCACCAGTTCCACCACCACAGGCGGGGGCACAGATTTCAGCGGTTTTTAGGGAGTTTCAGAATCAGCACCCACCAAAGTTCTTTAAAGGAAATGATATTGAGGCCGAGCAGTGGTTAAGAGAGGTTGAAAGAGTTTGGGAGCTCATTCCTTGTGAATCCCAATAGAAGGCCCGATGTACCATTTCTTTGATTCAGGGCGAGGCATATTCATGGTAGGAGAGTGCAAGGATTGTATTAGATGACGCCGGTGAGGAAGTAACTTGGGAGGTTTTCACCCGGGAGTTCAGAAACAAGTTTATTCCTCCATCTTTCGCACTCGCAGATTGAAGGAGTTTACTGAGCTTAAGCAAGGAAGTAGGTTTGTTTCAGAGTATATCGCCGAGTTTGAGAGATTGTCCCACTATGCCCCTAATATAGCGAGTGATGATTTCCATAAGGCGATGCAGTTTGTTCAGGGCCTTAGACCGGATATTCAGACAACAATTGAGGCGGTTAACACGAGCACCTGGTTGAAGGCTACTACAAAGGCATTGAAAGTTGAGGGTTCAGTGAATGCAAGGCGATCTACCTACCGTTCAGGTTCAAGTTCTGGATCAGGTTTCAAAAGTTCTGGTTCGGGTTCTAGCTCAGGTAAGAGGCCTATGACTTATTCTTCTCCACCACCAGCTCCGAAGGGCCCTGGAAAGAAGCCCCGACCCACGGGACCAGTGTTTAGAGCTCTAGCTATGCCAGCTTTGCCACCACCACCCGAGAGGCCTGCATGTACCTTTTGTGGACAGACGACACATACCTTCGATAACTGCAGGAGGCGATTGGGCTTGTGTTTGATTTGTGGGAGCGCCGAGCACTTGGTAGATGGATGTCCAGATCGTAGGAATCCGCCACCAAGGGGTCAGAGACCACTGATTAGAGCTCGTGCATATGCGCTGGACGGAGAGGAGCAGGATGCTGATATTGATCCAGCTGCGGTAGTTGAAGGTACCATTTGCATACATGGCACGAATATTTGCATGTTATGTACTTAGTTCTCCTTTCGGTGGTAGTATAGAAATTGATCGGGTGTTTAGAGAGGTTCCGGTGAGTATCGAGGGTCGAGTTTTCCTGACAGACTTCATTGAGATGCCGATGACTCGCTATGGATCTATTTTGGGCATGGATTGGTTGTATAGGCATTGTGCCACAGTTGATTGCAAGGCAAAGAGAGTTCAGTTGGGATTAGATTTGACAATGGGTTGGAGTTCTAAGACAGTGCCTCTACTCTCTTTCACAGAAGCTCCGAAATTGGTCCGAGAGGGAGCTACAGGTTTCATTGTATATATTCTCAACAAGCCCAAGGACCAGTTTAAGTTGGAAGAAACGGAAGTAGTGAAGGAATTTCCCGAGGTCTTTCCTGAGAAATTGGATTCTTTACCTCCAGATCGGGAAATTGAGTTCGTGATTGATTTGTACCCTAATGCAGAGCCATACTCCAAGACTCCCTATCGCATGGCTCCGGCCGAGTTGAAAGAGTTGAAGATTCAACTTGATGAGTTGTTGGAGATTGGGTACATTAGACCGAGTTCTTCTCCCTGGGGTGCATCGGTTCTGTTCGTCAAGAAGAAGGACGGAACTTTGACAATGTGTATAGACTATAGGGAGTTGAACCGGATGACAATCAAGAATAAGTATCCCCTTCCACATATCGAGGAATTATTTGACATACTTCAGGGGTCTAAAGTTTATTCGAAATTGGATTTGAGATAGGGATACTACCAGCTGCGGATCCGAGCAGAAGATATTCCAAAGACAGGATTTAATACTCGGGACGGGTATTATGAGTTCGTGGCGATGCCGTTTGGTTTGACTAATGCCCCTGCAGTTTTTATGGATATGATGCATAGGATCTTTCGACCTTTTCTGGATAAGTTTGTGGTGATTTTTATTGATGATATTCTGGTATTCTCCAAGTCAGTCGTGGAACACGCAAGACATCTTTAATTGGTATTGGGGACTTTAAAGAAGCATCAGTTGTTTGCAAAATTCAGTAAATGTGAGTTTTGGATCGACAGGGTTTCTTTCTTGGGTCATGTGATATCGGGCAATGGCTTGGAGGTTGATCCTTCGAAGATTGAGTCAGTTTTGAAATGGGAGAAACCTAAGAATGCCTCGGAGATTAGAAGCTTCTTGGGATTGGCAGGTTATTATCGGAGGTTCGTGAAGGATTTTTCAAAGTTAGCCACTCCTTTAACCCTGTTGACAAAGAAGGATGTGAAATTCAATTGGGACGAGAATTATAAGAAGAGTTTCACTTTCTTGGAAGAAAAGTTAGTCTCTGCTCCAGTGTTAGCCCTTTCGGAAGGCTCAGAAGAGTATGCTGTTTATACGGATGCTTCTAAGGAAGGATTGGGATGTGTGCTAACTCAGAAAGGGAAAGTAATTGCTTATGCATCCCGGAAGTTGAAAGAACACGAAAAGAATTATCCGACACATGATCTTGAGCTTGCTGCCGTAGTCTTTGCACTTGGAAAGTGGAGACATTATTTATATGGGGTGTCTTTCGAGATTTTCACCGACCACAAAAGCCTCCAGTATTTATTCACTCAGAAGGATTTGAATATGAGAACGACGATGGATGGAACGGTTAGAAGATTATGATTGCACTATCAAATACCATCCCGACAAAGCCAATGTGGTCGTCGATGCACTTAGTAGGAAGACTAGTGTATCAAATCTAGAAGTGGGTGAAAGTAGTGGAATCGAGCTAATTGTTATAAGGGCTCGAGTTTCTAATATTTTGATTCAGCTAGACTTGAAGCACAAATTATTCGAGGCTCAAACTAGTGATTCAGAAGTGCAGAAACTGGTAGCTAAGGCCAGAGCTGATCCGGAATGTCCATTCAGGTTCAATGAAACCGGTCTTCTTTGTTTCAAGAACCGAATAGTTGTACCCGAAGAGTTGAAATGGGTATTGCTCAACGAAGCTCACAGATCGGCTTATTCTATCCACCCTAGAGGAAATAAAATGTATAAGGACTTGAAGCAATATTATTGGTGGCGTGGATTGAAGAAAGATGTGGCCGAGTATGTGAAGCATTGTATTACTTGCCAGAAAGTGAAAGCCGAGCATCAGAAACCAGAAGGTCTTCTACAGCTGTTACCTATTCCCGAGTGGAAGTGGGAGCATGTGACTATGGATTTTGTGTCTGGGTTACCTAAGGTAAAAGGAGGGTTCGACGGTATCTGGGTGATTGTGGACCGTTTGACTGAATCTGCACATTTTCTGCCGTTTCAGATGTCTTATAAGATTTGCAAGCTAGCCGAGCTTTATAACAGGGAAATTGGTCGACTTCACGGGATTCCAGTTAGCATCGTTTCAGACAGAGATCCTCGGTTTACTTCGAAGTTGTGGCGAGAATTACAAGAGATTCTGGGTACAAAGCTACAGTTCAGTATATCATTTCATCCACAAACAGACGGTCAGTCCGAGAGATTAATAAGATATCTCAAGGATTTGCTTCGAGCTTGTTCTTTGGATTTTCAATCTTCTTGGCATGATCAACTACCTTTGATTGAATTTGCTTACAACAATAGTTTTCAAGCCTCGATTTGAATGGCACCGTATGAACTACTTTATGGTCGGAAATATCGTTCTCCGTTGTTCTTCGACTTGGAGGAATGAAAATGGACTAAACAGGAAGACGTTAAGAAGGGTGAGAAGTTGGAAAAACCTTCTAAGGCCGTTTAAGCTATGATTGAGAAAGTCCAATTAATACAACAACGGATAAAATCAGCTCAGGACAAACAAAAGAGCTACGCCGACCGTCGTAGAAGGGATCTCGAATTTGAAGTTGGAGACCGGGTTTTCTTGAAGGCGTCTCCACGTAAGGGATTTGCTCGGATTGGGAAAGGAGGTAAGCATAACGCTCGTTATTTACGTCCTTTTGAGATTCTTGAAAGAGTTGGAGAAGTTGCCTATCGGTTGGACCTACCACCGAGCCTCACGGGGATTAACAATGTATTTCATGTATCTCAGCTAAGGAAATATTACCCCGATGAAACCGAGATCCTTCTAGTTGAAGAACTGGAATTGGAACCGAATCTAACCTTTGTTCAGAAACCGGTTAAGATATTGGATCAGAAGTTTCAAGAATTGAGAAACCGGAAGATTCCCATGGTTAAGATTCTTTGGAGAAGTGATAAGACTGAAGGAGCCACGTGGGAGACCGAAGACAAGATGAGACGGTTCCATCCAGAGTTATTTCCTTCCGATCAGTGAATCTAGGGACCAGATTCTTTTAAGGAGGGAGGATTGTAATGCCCCAGCTTTTAGCTTTTCAGGTAAGAAACGCCACGCGTGAGTTTTGAGAGTAATAATTTAAATTAATTTAGGCATTTCTTTAATTTTATATGTCATGACATAATTTTTATAAAATTTTATTTTAAATATTTTTATGAAATTCATATCAAGTTGATATTTATTGCATAAATTGAATTTGATTGAAACGTGAATTAATTCCCGAACATGATTTAATTTCTTATATGTTCTTATTTGATCATTTTCTTAAATTTGGGGACTTAATTGCATGACATTTGCATGGGACCAAAGTGATCAATTATTATGGGATTGGACTTAATTGCATAACTTATAAACTTGGAGGATTTAATAGCAAATTGGAGCATTTCTTCCTCCCTTATAGCAGCATTCACGTACCATTCTCTTCCATTTCATACAAAACATTTCATACACTTGCTTCTTTTGCTTCCATTTCCATCGATCCAAAAACCCCAACAACAGAAGGAAGAATTCATCTTTCAAGCTATAATTTTTGTGGGAATTGTGGATATTGGAGCATCATCATCATCATCATCATCTCTTCATCTTTTCTTCTATTTCATTCATTTAAGGTAACAAGGGAGATTCTGATGAATTTCTTGAATTGAATATGGTAGCTAGGGTTATGGTTTAAGTTGGATAAATTGAGTATTTGTTGTTGGAAGTATGTTGGTGAACTTTGAGCTTAAGTTTGATGCATATATTATGAATTTTATAAGCTTGGAGCATAAGTTGACATATGAGTTTGAAATGAGTGATTCTTGATGATCAAGCTTGGATATAAGTGTTTATATGAGTTATTATTGAACTGTAAGGATGATAGTAGGTATATTTCATGATTTATATAAATTGGAGTTGGATTTATTGATCATTGTTACTTTGTGGTTTTGGTTCGAGCATGCCCCTGTTTCTGCCCTGTTTTGCTGCTGCTGTGTAGTAGGTCACGATCGCGACCAAAAATAGAACAAAATCGCGACCCGTTTTTGACCATGTTTCGAGATTTGGAAAATTGGAGGAAAATTCGGGAAAAAAAATAGGTCTGTGACCATTTTGTGAACAAATTGGGTCGCGCACGCGACCCCTGCTATTTCTGCCTGAAAATTTGAATTTCAAACTTTAATTGCATGGTTTTCTTGGCTCGTTTCCGGCATGAACACATCATTGATATGTCATATAATGTGTTATATTATGTGTTATCATGAGTACTATGGAATTTCATCCTTAGGCTTATAGGGGAGGTTTATGTAATATATTCATACTTTGATTTATATATATGGATTACTTGAACCTTGCTACATTATTTGATAAATTGAATATATCTATAACCTTTATTGATTGTAAATGCATGATTGACATTGGTTAAATATGCCGTTCGTCCTACTTGGTACATTTGAGTCGTCTCGCACGGACAATTGTTTTTGTTGCACAGACCAGCTTCCTGGTGACGAGGAGCTGGCCCCGTGAGCTGTTGTTTATTTTAGTCACGCAAGTGAGGTTTAATTTCTAGATATATAGAACCTTTACAACCCTTATGTGGATTTCGGCCAAAACGAATTAATATATCTATAGATTTTCATAAATCTCAAATGATTTCAAAAATTCACTGAGTCTATTGTACTGAATTGACCGTATTTTGGCGAGTATACTGTATTGCACTGTGGGCCCGAGGGTAGTGGCTTTAGCCAACCGGGAAAGCATGGGCTGATGGGTAACTCTAGCGCTATCCTCACCATTTTAGGATGACCCAAGAATCCACTAGGAGATTAGTGGAGGAAGGAGTTCCGGGCTTAGGGATTCATGTACCCTCTGCTCACACTGATTGAATGGTTGGGCTTTGCAAACCCACCATCACCCTGAGGAAGAAGGGACTGAAACTGCTACTGAATGTACTGCACTGTAATAACTTGTTTGATCACTTAAATTATGGATAACCTAATTATTATACACAGTCGGAGTAAGGTTGGAGAATTGCCCTCACTCACCGGGCCACTGATTGACTGAAACTGAATTAATTGACAAACTTGATAGTTGTAACCTCGGGCGATATTATGTTTTATTTCTTGAATTGTATTGTTTTTCACAAAAATATTACCCGAGATTATAACATGTATGTAGGTACGCTTATAAATATATACCCCTCACTCAATCTATTGTAGACAGATGCCTCAACCTTTCAGTTTTTGCAGGTGCGTGCTAGGCGGGAATTAGAGTCAAGTCATGTCTTTAATTTGGGTCTAGCACACTTCACCTTCACATTATGTTCATGTATTGATATTTTTGGAATTTTGGCATGTTTATGGAATATTTTGGAGATGATATTCTATTGATATGTATATGGAGTCGAAAACATGTTTTGGACACTTGATACTTGATAAATGATAATGAAATTTTATGCTTCCGTTTTTATTGATCTGAATTGATTGTTTGGTTTGGGGTTAGTCCCGCCTAGCTATTGTCGTTTTTTTTATTTTGTCTCCCGTTCGGTATAGCTTTGATTCATGTATGGATTGTCCGTTTCATCTGTGAATTGAACTATAGTGTGGGGCATGTGGTACCTAGAGTTCCAGGTGCTGCACCTCATATCTATTGGAGGCGGTTTTGGTTGTGGTTCTTATGGTTGTCGTTGTGGTGTAAGAGAACGGTCACGATGACGATGTCGATCCGGTGATCTATGTGTATATCTCCGTGGAGGCATTCTATCAAAGAGACACTGAAATGCTTGCTATTGTTAGTTCATGCATGAGAGTTCAATTAATTCAATCAAAATTCAAAATTTAGAGCACATAAACACATAAAGAATGCGTATGCAACACGTTGACAAGTTGTTCCTAAAGCCGTACGACTTAACTGACTCGACACGACGCGAGAGCCCGGGCTTTGCAACCCTAAGCTCTGATACCACATAAGGATGTAGCCCCCGAGTGCAAGGTACCACAACCCCCGCACCGAGACCCGACCCGTATATGAAATGGGAGTCCATACATGTGCCAAATCACGGCGAACGAGGACACAACACACACACTATGCTAGGCGGGAGCTAACCCTTAAACCATTCAAGATCAGGATTGTAACATCCTGCTCGTCCGGCCATTCCAGGTACACTTCTATGAGAGAGTTCTTTGTGTCTTTAATTATTTAATTATGCAATTATGTGCTATTTTAATGCTAATGTGATTATTTGATATTACTTGTTTAACGTATAACTTGAGTTTTAACGTTTATGCATGAGTGCTTTGCAATTTGCTCCGTATGTGCTCGATTTTGATTCCGTTTCTTGTGAATTTTTGATATATGCGAATTACATGAGTTATGAACGTGATTATGTGCTCGTTATATGTTTTAGAGTTTGTTTTATGTGGTTCTTGGCTCGTTTTGTAAAGACGAGATTTGTGAGGGACTTGAGGGCCTAACGCGTTTAGCGCACCTCGTGTTCTCGAAGGCGTAACTTGAGCTCGGGAATTCGGATTCGAATTCCAGAAGATGCGTTGGACTTATAACGAAGAAACAAATCCAAGGAACCTAAGTTTATAATTTTCTTAGCCCATTTGGGCCTCCGAAAGTCGACCGGAACGAGCATGTAGAGACAAGAACACCCCTTTGACTAGTCTTGAGTGTGTGGGCCCCACCTTAACCAAAGTTAAGCCTTAACCATGACTTTTATGCCTTGTATACACTCCTATCTCTCCTTACCCAGCCACAATTTCGGACCCCCTCACCCCCACAAGATATTTTGCTCCAAAAGTGAAGAAAGGAAGAAAGGAAAGAAGAAAGAAGAGGAAGAAGAAGGGTTTGCCATTTTTTCTCCAATCTTTGCCTCCAAGCTCCATCTTTTCTCTTCCCATTGAAGAGGTAACTTCATTTTTGTGTCCTCCATGTCTTTGTGCTCACTTTGCCTTTCATTTGGAAAGTTTTAATCCATGATTGCTTGATAGATGAGTTAGAGCATGAATAGTGAGGGTTTTGTAGAAATTGCATGATCTAGCTTGCTTCCTTGTAATTCCTTTTGGTTTGAGGCATGTATTTAGTCCCTAAGACATCATATGTGATATATATGAAGTTGAATTGAGTGCTACTTGAGAATCCATGACTTTGCCATTGTTGAAATTTGGAGTTTTTGCATGATTTGCCTTAATCTCTTCCCTTGCATGAGTGTTGCTTGTTTGGTCCGATTTTATGGCTTTTCTTGGACGAGTTTTGCTTCCCCAACCTTCCTATATGTGTTTCCTTGATGCTTGTGTGGTTTGGGATGAGTTTTAATGTGTTTTGGGGAGCAAAACCTCGGTTTTTTGTGGCTGGAGCAAATCCACGGCCCTGGATTTTATGCTTTGAAAACATCCACGGCCGTGGATTTGTGTGGAAGATTTGGGGTGGTTTCTAGACTGGAATATATGGCCGTGGATTCCCTCTGTGTTAAAAATCCATGGCCCTGGATCTCCGGGGCAGAAACGTTTGTGTTCCGTCTTCGTTTTCTTGTTCGTTTTGTTCGATTCCCTCCCCGATCTTGATCCTAATATGATGAATACTTGTTTATATGTATGAGATGCTTTGATATAGCTTGGTATTTCATGAATCTGATATGTTTATGATTTATTAACGTGTCATACATGTTGCATTAAGATTTTGTATTCATTTGATGTGATTTACTCCTTATGTGATTCGATACGTACCCTAAAGTGCATGAATGACTTTGTGCTTTGCTTACTTGACTTGCATGTAATTTCTTTGCTTTTATATGAAGTATATGCATTAATTATGAGCTATATGACGTGTTTTATGTGATGCATGAAGCTTGTGAACTTGTTTGACGTAAAATATGTGATTTATGCATCAATGTGATTCGGTATGAATTCATATGATATAAGTGCTACTTTGTTGCATTCCTTAAGCATCATACGCATCCATATGCGTATGCCGAGCATCTAAGTGGTTCATTTTGAGTCTAAGTTTGCCTTGTGATCTTTGCTTTGTTTTTAGGTGTGCCCCGTGGTTGAACAGGAGGTTTCTTAGAAGGGTTTGTGTTTGTTTCGTCGGTGTGGTCGGCAAAGTGAGGTTTCTTTCTTTTAGTTATCATGATCTACAACCCTAAATGTGTTTTAAGACCGCATGCGACATATACGTATATATGTATATAGATATGTGTATGATATGTATTTTGTGGGAATTGGCCCTTTTGTTATGAAAAGTTTGAAAAACGGTTTTATGTATAAGTAAGCTCTATTTTCGTCTCTTTACTTTGAAAATGGGTTAGTGTGTGTGTGTGTGTGATATGTTTTGGCAAGATAAACTTTGTGATATGTGTAAGTGCAAGTGTAAGTTTGGGCCCCGGAGTTGTGTGTAGTGGGAGACCCGGGATGACCATCGGGGTCGCTAGTTGCAACCCCTGGACACTTCTCCACTTTATAGGATCAACCCGAAACCCAGTCGGAGGGAGGTGGGGGATGGAGTCCTTGGGCGTTTGTGTCATGAAACTCACGACCCTAACGTATAAGCGTGGATGCGAAGGGTGGCCACCCTTCTATCCCATGGAGTAAGGAGGTATGTGTATGTGTTTGTTTTAAGTGTTTGTGTGTTAAGTTTCGAGTTTTGTCTTGTGAAGGAGGTTGGTTGTGCACTCGTACTCACCGAGTGATGTGTGTGTGTCATGTTTCCGTTTATGATTCATGAAACGGGTGAGGACTTCTAATTCTTAAAATTGGTTGATTTTGGCCTTCGGCCCTAAACCTTTTTCTATATATATGCTATCACGTGTCAAAATAATTTGGATTGCAAAAACCACGCCCGGTTCATGAATACTCTAAGATTTGTATATGCTCTGCTATGCTTTGCTCTATATCTATGTACGGGTGTGTGTGTTAGCCCCCTCACTAGTCTTTAGGACTGACCCCTCTTTGTTGTTTTTTCCCCCCCTTCGTTTACTGAGTTTGTAGGTGTAGGTCTTCGGTTTGTGCTAGGCGGTGGTTTTTTACTTTGAGTTGTTCGGGTTGTGTATAAGAGTCTTTTGCATCCTTGTATCTTTACTTTCAGTTTTGGTACTATGTATAAATATGGTACTACGTATAAATATGTATAAGTATGGTACTATGTATAAGCTTTGTATGATTCGGACTTTGAGCTTTTGTTTTATGATTCATTTGACCTTGGATGGGCATATCATGTGTAAGTTGTATTAATGATAGCATGTATGTTGTATATTCGTGATCCTGATGCTTCCGCATTCGTTTTGTTTTTGTTGCTCGCTCTGAATAAGGGTCTAGACCGCCTAGCTAGTGTGGGGGTTTTTGTTTGTCACCCGCTCGCCATGGTTTGATGCGTGGGCGGAGTCTCCATTTCGTTACACGTGTTGGGCTACGGTGCGGGGGATGTAGTGCGCTTCGCTCCGGGGTGTTACAAGGATAATATAAAAATCAGAGCGATAACAAAAATGCGGAAGCAAATACTGACAGATGTATATATACAACGAGCCGCCAAGCTCCAAAATAGATATACTATATCATTAAGGTAATCAACGGCCCACACGGCCTACAAAATCAAATGCGCTCCATAAACATGATCATATACAAAAATAAGAGTATGAGTGCGAGTGAAACATAAAGAGAGTGCTAAACACTAATGCAAGACCTAGACGACTTGTATTCCCGCCTAGCACTCCTTAAACTGCACAAAACAATTGAAAACAAATCGGGTTCAGTCTATAGGAGACTGGTGGGTATAAAACGGGGCATATGCCATGAATATCGCAGAATTTAAACACATTCATGCAAGCCCTAATCTCTTTTGAAGTTTGGTAAGAATTTCCCAAGTGGGCAAAACAAAGAAAACATCAACGAGATTACGACAGTCATATTCGTTCTTAAGGTTTTATGATCCGGTGAGTGGGCGTGCACAATCTAATCTAACACCTCGTGTAATCATAACATTAATTATTCATTATCACACATAATTCTTTTGTGCTCATACATAACATGATCATAATCGTACATATACACCTTCTTCCTCCTGGTGGTGGACGGGGTTTGCAAGGCCCGACCACCTAAACATATCAATATGGATAGTGAGGTACATGAATCCTCAAAAGCCCGGTTAGCCTTTCCTCGCAAAAACTCCTTAACGAGGTCGATTTCGCCGTAAATTTGGTTGGAACTAGCATATGTTATCACCGTCGGCCCTTGCCTCCCCGGATAGCCACATACACTAAGTTCCGGGGCTCGTGTTCATTTCATATCATGCACTCGCCAAAATCATAGGATATGGTTTCATAAAAGAAGGCTTACGTTTGAAATCATTTACTCTTAAAAGACTCGATATATAAATATACTATTTTGGCTCAAAACATTTCATGTAAGGGATATCTCGGGTCGTATTAGCTATTAGAAGAGAAACCCACCTTAAAAGTTCAAAAGAAAGGCACAAGCGTCTCAAAGCTCGCCCTCGTCTCCGACCGTACCCGAATCTGTGCAAAAGAAAAGGTATAAGACTCAAAATAACCATATATGACGCTCGGCAATGAAATGAACATGATATGAATGGACAAGAGATGATATTATGTCATGGAAACGTTCATGTGCACGATTAATGCCTTTAAGGCATATACACAAGCAAATCATTCATTCAAGGAAGCGTTCAAATTCATTCAAGTTCATAATTTCACATTTCATATTAATTCAATCCAAGAATTTCATATAACAATCATAACACGTACTATTTCACGTTTACAATTAGATAACCCGAAATAGATAACAATTAAATTCTAAAATTGAAATAAATTAAATAATGCTTAAAATATATAATATACTTTATAATATTATAATATAAGGTATACAATGATCATGTATTAATATATATATATTCATGCATGCAAATAGGCATATATATATATATAGGTACGTACAATATATATGTATATTTCATGCACAAATATATATTAAATATATACTACATAAATACTACCACACACACATATATATATGCACTCACGTAATATACATATATATATATATATACACACATATTCATGTATGAAAAATTATATACACGTACCAGGCATGCAAACCACCATATAAATGCCATACACAATCACAATAATAAACATGCACTGACCAATTTATACAACAATTAACTCAACAACAAAGGAAAAGGCAGTAGCTATAAGTATATACACACACAAATATTACAACTATGAAAAGAAAGAAGAAGCAGCAGGGCATGGCATTACCCGCCCGGGTAAAATCCCCACTCAACCTTCCCCGACCGGGGAAGGAGATGCAGACAACTTCTGCACAAAGTGTCCCCGCCCGGGGACACTTCCAGTTCAAACTCTCCCCGCTCGGGGAGAGTGTTTCGGTAGAAAAGAGCAGACAACAGCAACACGCAAAAACAGGGGAGAAAAATGAAGGCAAAGCAGGGGAGCAACTCTCAAAAGTTCAATCCAACATTAAGGCAAGCAATTTAATAGATTAAGGTGCTGCAAATCTCAGCAAAACAGATCCTTAACATGCCATAATTCACGCAGCAGCAGCAACCGAAATCAAGATGGAAAAGAAGGCATTTTTCATATAAAATTTGTAACGCCCCGACTTTTCAGTCTTACCGGTATGGCTTATGTGATAAATACGTACGTGTTTAAGTTAGTTTAATTATGTAATTATATGATTTACTTTTCTTATTATTTTAATTTTTGAGTAATTGAATGGTTTGAAATTATTTGAATTTGAATTTATATGAATTCTTGAACTATTTGCGCTTGTATGACTTGTTTGCTTGCCGTTTCTACGTGAATTGAATTCAAAATTTCATGGAAATTTAATATGTTGGAGTTATACGTGTTATGAATATGGATATATGCTCTTTTCATGTTTTCAGATTCATTTGATTGAGTTTTGAATTTATTTTGGTGTTGGAATCCAAAACAGGGGCAAACGAGCAATTAGCTACCATTGGTTCCGTATGTGATATCTTGAGCTGGAACTTGGAATCGAGTTTCGTCAAATTCGTTGAACTCGTTTCAAAAATTCGGGTTTAATGAACTTAGCCTTATATTTTTCCAAAGTTCTTTGAACCTCCGAAATTCAACCGAAATGTGTTACGTTTGCCAAAACTGCCACCTTTTACCAAAATAGCCATATCTTCCACAAACCCTGACCAAATTAACCATGGTTGGACTTCTTGGAGCCCTAACTCAACCCTCTAGCATCTCTTAACCACCCTAAACCGAACCAACCCTCCACATTTAGAGAAAATTTAGCAAAAACCCCTGCTCTCCAGTTCATTCCCGTCACCTTGCCATACTTGGAGATTCAAGGCTCAAATCTCTTCCAAACTTCATTCAATCCACAAGGTAAGTTTAGGGTTATGATATACATTCATTAACTGTCATTTTAAGCAATGCATCCCTAAGTTTTAAGCATGTATTGATGGAGTTTTGAAGAGATGGATGAATAGTTAGGTTTGGTATGAATTCTTGATCTCTTTGATTCCTTGAAGCTTTTGTTGGTTTTAAAGCATGATAGTGATCATTTTAGCTTCCTTGTTGCATTTATGAACATGTATTTCGTGGTAGTTGAGGATTAAATGTGATACCATTAATGAGTTTTGGAAGAAAATGGATGAAATGTTCTCTTGCACCTACTTGCTCAAGTTAATGTCTTTGATAACATGTTCGAGAGTTGTTTTGAGGTTATTTTGCTGCATAATTGTAGCTCCTTTGCATCTAACCTTGTTGGCTATTGAATGAAGGTTGTTTGGTGTCGTTTATACTCTGTTTTGGCTCTATTTTCCTGCAGGAATTTGCAGGTCACGGCCGTGACCGCAATTGGATCAAAACCGATAGAGGCCGCGACCATTATTTGAATTGCACGACCTGAATTGCACACCTTTCAGGTCACGCCCGCGACCTGAAACACGTTTATTTTAGGTAGCGCCCACTACCCAAAATTGGCATACTTTCGAGTTGTTGAAAAATGAAGGAAAATTCAGAATTTTATGGGTAGCGGCCGCTACCATTTCATGAAGGAAATGGGTCACAATCACGACCCTTCACACTTTTATATGCTTTTTCAATTTTCAAACGTAAATTGCATGGTTTCCTTGGCTCGTTTTTGGTTCATACACTTCATTAACATGTCATATAATGTGTTATCTTGTGTGTTATGAAATTTTATGATTTTTCGTGGAATATTTTACGAGTTATGTCTCAACGTGTCTTCTTTGCTACAATATGTACATGCATGGATCTTTGCTCTTAAATTAAACCCTAATTGCTTATGTATCTTTTGTCCTATGACTTGTATGATATGTATACATGCTATATTACATGTTATGAACGTTATTTGAATTCCTTGGATTGATTTGGTATGAAATATGAAAAGTATGAACTTGAATGGAGTTAAACGTTTCTTGAAATGAATGGAATGAAAGTATATATATCTTTAAGATATTAATCGTGTACATGAACGTGTTCATTACATAATATCCTCTTTTATGCATTCATATCATGATCATTACATTACTGAGCATCTTATATGGTCATTTTGAGTCTCACTTCACCTTCCTTGCATAGATTTTGATCCCGTTGGAGACGAGGCCAGTTCGTGAGGCTCTTGTGCTCTCTTTTTTTCGTTCTAAGGTGGGTTTCTCTTCTATCTAGTTAAATGACCCTATAAACCTTCAATGTGTAAAGTTTTTGGCCAAAAATTTATTAAATGTATGTAGAGTCGTTTCAAGAGTAAATGATTGCAACGTAAAGCCTTTATTTTATGAACCCTACCAAATGTTTTGGCGAGAATGAATGAATGAATGCACAGAATGGGGCCCAGGGACTTAGTGTGAGTGGCTATCCGGGGAGGCATGGTCCGACAGTGATCCCTTACTCTAGTTCCAACCAAATGACGGCGTAATCGGACCTCGTTAGGAGTTAGCGAGGAGTGGACGCTGAGTGCCATCTGGGGAGTCATGTTACCCCTTTTGGTCAATGCATGGATAGCCAGGCCTTGCAAACCTATCCATCACCCGGAGGAAGAAAGTGTAAATGATAATGAATGTGCATGAAAGAATGTAATGCATCAAAAGTAAGAAAGAAAGAATGTTTAATGAACTACACAAGGTGTTGGTTGGAGATAATGCACGCCCACTCGCAGGGCCATGCAAGACCTAATGAAAATTGATTGTTATAATCCCTTTTGATGATTCCTTTTTCTCGCCCACTTGGGAAATACTTCGAAAATCTCAAATGGGATTATAACTTGCATGTGAATGTTTAAATATTGTCTTATATTATACTTATGCCTATTTTATACCCACCAGTCTCTTAAAGACTGAACTCGATTTGTTTTCAGTTTCTTTGCAGGTTTGGAGTGCTATGCGGGAAGTCGAGTCTGTCAAGTTTATTAGTTAAGTCTGGGTCACTTCATATGCATTTTGTAATTAGATTGAATTTTTTAAGAATGGATAAATGTTATGACTATGATTATGGTTATGCAATTATGTTTATGTGTGAATTGTCGGGAATAGGGCATTGTGCTAGTTGAACCCGTTATTTTGCTTGAATTGGTACTGGATTGAATGCTATGCTTGCACATTTGTCATTTATCTTTGTTCTTTATTTTTGGTTTTGGAAGGTTAGTTCCCACCTAGAATAGCGAGTGAGTGAGTCCCCGTTCGCTATGAGCTGGGTTCATGTATGGACTTTCCATTTCATGTGTAGATTGGGCTCACAGTGCGGGGGATGTGGCGCCTTCCTTTTGGGGTGCTACAAAATTCATTAATGGTATCCCATCAATTCTCAATTACCAAGCAAGATAAGTTCATATAACACTAAATGAAGTTCATAAGATTCAATTTCATGCATTAAACTCAAAGAAATCCCAAGGAAACATAAAAGATTCATGAAAAGGACATAAACCCTTACTATTCATCATAAATCTAATACACTTCAAAATCTCCATCAAAATCAGCAAATAAGCACTCATAAGAAAGAGGAAAACATGCACAACACATTCATGGACTTACCTTTCAATTTTGGAGTGATTTGACAGAGAAATGAGCTCAAAAGGTTAAAATGAAAAGTGTTTCTCTTGGAGCTTCCAGTTGTCTCGGTTTGCAGCTGCTATTGGCATGGTTTTGGAGTGTGAAAAGGAATAAGAGTCAAGCTGGCTGATCAGGGGTTAAGTAAGGGTCATGTGGGTTTAAACCTTGCTCAATTTGGTTAACCATGGTTCAAGATATGATTAAAATAGTGGGAGGTGGTCATTTAGGCAAACGTCACAAGTTTCGGTTAAAGTTCGGAGGTCGAAACGAGCTTAGAAAAATATGAGGCTTGTTCCATTGAACCCAAATCTTCGATACGAGTTCAACGGAGATGACGGAACTTGACTCCGAGTTCCCGAGCTCAAGATATCACATACGGAACCAAGGGTGCACTAATTACCCGTTTGCCCCCTATTTGGTTTCACAATCGTTACCACGTCAAACGAGATCGAAAACATGAAACGAGCATATAGACATGTTCATAACACATAAATCTGCAACATACTAAATTTTCATGAAATTTCGATATCAAATCATATAAGAACGAAGCGCGATTAAAACACTCATGCGCAAAACATTAACAAATTCATAACATTTCAAATTAAATAATAAAATTTAAATTCCAATTATAAATTAAATAAAAAGTCAACGATTAATGTTGAAATTAATAATATAATTAAGGATATAGTTAATTTACATTAACACTTAATTATCAAATTAAATATACTAATTAACAAAAAGAAAAGAAAAGAAAAGAAAAGAAAAGAAAATAATAATAATTTATAATAAAATTAAATATATAAAACACTTATAAACAATTAATTCACGAAAATTGGTAAAAACATACGTCATACCTGTACGACTGAAAAGTCGGGGCGTTACAGAATCTACTTCAACCGATATGCCCTTAGGCACGGCCATACATAACATAGAAATCACACTTGGAAAGGGTGGACAATTAGTTCGAGCAGCGGGTGCTGTAGCAAAACTGATTACAAAAGAGGGGAAATCGGCCACATTAAAATTATCTTCTCGGGAGGTCCGTTTGATATCCAAAAACTGCTCAGCAACAGTCGGACAAGTGGAGAATGTTGGGGCGAACCAAAAAAGTTTGGGTAGAGCCGGATCCAAGCGTTGGCCTGTAGTAAGAGGAGTAATTATGAACACTGTAGACGATCCCCATGGGGGTGGTGAAGGGAGAGCCCCAGTTGGTAGAAAAAAACCCACAACCCCTAGGGGTTATCCTGCACTTGGAAGAAGAAGTAGAAAAAAGAAGAAATACAGTGATAATTTGATTGTTCGTCGCCATAGTAAATAGGCGAGAAAATTGAATTTCTTTCTTTGTCTTTACAAAAAAAGAAAAAAAAAAAAAGGAGTAAGCTATGATACGTTCACTAAAAAAAAATCCTTTTATCTTTTTTATAGGCGAACGGCGGGAATTGAACCTGCACATGGTGGATTCACAATCCACTGCCTTGATCCACTTGGCTACATCCGCCCCTCGGTGTATTTATTTGAAAGGAATTGAAACAAAAAATTCATATAGAAAGAAAAAATAATGATCAATTTTTGATCAACCTTTAAGAATCCCTTTTGTTTTTTTTTTTTTCAGAAATGGAAAAAAGAAAAGTCTAGATAAGTACAATACTACTAAAAAAATATTAGAAATTGAAAAGAAACTAAAGGAGTAATAACCCCGTCTCGTGCTAGAACAAGAAAGAGTTTATTTCTCCTTATAGTTATATTTTTTCTATTTTCAAAAACTCCTATACATTAAGACGAAGTCTTATCCATTTGTTGGAGATTCGATATCATCTAGCTCTAGAGGGAAGTTGTGAGCATTACGTCCATGCATAACTTGATATAAGGCAAAGTGGTCTGGTTGTTCCCATTGAAGACCAAAAAAAAAAAAAAAATAATAACTTCCATACCAAGGTTAGCACAGTTGATGATATCAACCCAAGTATTAATTACACGACCTTGACTATCAACTACAGATTGGTTAAAACTAAAACCATTTAGGTTGAAAGCCATAGTGCTGATACCTAAAGCAGTGAACTAGATACCCACTACAGGCCAAGCAGCCAGGAAGAAGTGTAACGAACGAGAGTTGTTGAAACTAGCATATTGGAAGATCAATCGGCCAAAATAACCATGAGCGGCTACGATATTATAAGTTTCTTCCCCTTGACCAAATCTGTAAACCTTCATTAGCAGATTTATTTTCTGTGGTTTCTCTGATCAAACTAGAAGTTACCAAGGAACCATGCATAGCACTGAATAGGGAGCCGCCGAATACACCAACTACGCCTAACATGTGAAATAGGTGCATAAGGATGTTGTGCTCAGCCTGGAATACAATTATAAAGTTGAAGTACCAGAAATTCCTAGAGGCATCCCTTTCGAAAAACTTCCTTGACCAATTGGGTAGATTAAGAAAACTGCGGTAGCAGCCGCAACAGGAGCTGAATATGCAACAACAATCCAAGGTCGCATACCCAGACGGAAACTAAGCTCCCACTCACGATCCATGTAACAAGCTACACCAAGTAAAATGTGTAGAACGATTAGTTCATAAGGACCACCATTGTATAACCATTCGTCAATGGATGCTGCTTCCCAGATTGGGTAAAAGTGCAAACCGGTAGCTGCAGAAGTAGAAATAATGACACCTGAGATAATATTGTTTCCGTAAAGTAGAGATCCAGAGACAGGTTCACGAATACCATCAATATCAAGTGGAGGAGCGACCAAAAGTTTTGCGCTGTGTAAAGTACGCTCAAAGTTTTGCGCTGTGGGGCACGACCAAAAGAGGTGGCCAAGCGAATCTATCCGCGTGGGATAATCTCGGAACCCCCAAAACCAACGAGGGCTGTTCTCAGGGGTTCGAGCGGAATATTTGTTATGTTTATTTTTTGAAACGTTGAGTAAGGGAGAACGTTCACAGAGCTTCCACTATCAATTAAGACCCTCTTTACAACGTGGTTATGAACGTCTAAACTAACCACCATGGGACAGTCAGAGGTTTCACCGATCCCATGGGGTGTTACAATGTGTTCCAAATCTTTCTCCGTGAACCCTACAATGTCATTCTCTTTCGAACGTGGAGAGCTGTCAACAGAGAGCACAGGCTTGGGCAGGGATGATCTCTGGTCATAACTTCGAATGTGACGGCGCTGGGAAGCATTAGAATCGCCCCCTGAAGGTCCTCCGGCGATCATGTGAATGACCGCAAAGGGCTGATTCTCCGTATCCGCAGTTTTCCCCTTTCCGCGGTCGCTCGTTTCGGTGTGATGGTGGCGGGGACTCCGTGAGCGCGAGCGGCTTCTTCCTCTAGTACGTGCTCGTTCAGCGCAATGCTCATCATACCTTTCCAGCGCCTTCACAAACTCCTTGAGGTGCCCCCTAGCGATAAGCCTCTAAATCTCGCTCTCAAGTTGGCGGTACTCGTTCGTATCATGCCCCTTCTGCTTATGAAAAGCGCAATACTTTCCTGAGCGCTTTTGAGCCTCAGTCTCCCTCAACTTCGGCAGTCTTTTGAAGAGTTTCTTATCCGCCATGGAATATACTTCGGCAATTGGGCGGTTGAGGGGGATACGCTCGAACTTACGCGAAGGCGAAGGATTACGACGAGCAGGGATAGGGCTGTGGCAGCGACCCCTGTTAGAATCTCCTCTGTCCTCGGGGGCTTTGCTGGGGTGGGGGGCATTCGCCATTTTCTGGTCTCTGGCGATGTACGTGTCCTCGAGGGTGAAGAATGAGTCAGCTATATCTCTGATCTCCATCATCGAGCGCGGCTTTTTCTTGGCCACCTCCTCCACAAATTCCTTGCTGACATAGTGCTTCATGTTGATTGCACCAAAAAGTACATGTCTCAAGAAATCCATTGAGGGCTTCTCCACCAGCAGGATTTCCTTGTTAAATGTAGCACCCCTTGACACGTGGAGGTGCCACACCCCCGCACTATAGATCAATTCACATACGAAATGGTCACTCCGTACATGAACCAACCTATAGCGAACGGGTGACAATGCAATACTCGACAAGCTAGGCGGGATAACTAAAACATGCAATATGATAGAGCGGAAGCATAAAGTCATTTCTAACAAATAGTTTCATTTATTTAATCATGATATTTCTCATTTTCCAATAAAATATATTCTAAAGTTGCATATCAATACATTATCATTTCCAATTTTAACAATAATAATAACTACAGCTCCATCATAAACAATTAAATACACGAACCACGGATGACATGACTACATGAACTGGACTCGACTCGACTCAACTCCCGCCTAGCGTGCACCTGCAATACCTGAAAGGTGGAGGCGTCAGTCTGTGAAGACTGAGTGAGGGGTTTACCTATATATTAACGCAGATAACATGCAAGTTATATTCTCGGGTAAAGGTTTATAAAGAGAAATATACAAGTTCAAGAATAGTATAGCTTCGCCCGAGAATACAACTATCAATATTAAATACTTGTTCTCTTCATACCCTCGATAAACATGCTCGCTTGCTTGTTAATCATTAGGTGATCATGCAGTTCAATTATCGTGCAATCATGCAATAGTGTAATCACTTAGCACGTTCATGGAATGGAGATCATGCAATCACTACATGGCTTGCTTGTAACATGATAGGGTTTATTCCTCCTGTGATTGGACGGACAATCATTGGCACGAAACCAATCCAGCGCCCTTCACTCAGAAGGACCTGGCCAGGGGAAACATGGGTACACGACAGGGTTTTGTTCTTCTTGTGGTTGGACGGACAACCACTGGCAGGACCCGTCCAGCGCCCTCACTAAGGAGAACCTGGCCAAGAGAACACACGAACATGGTAGGATATTGTTCTTCTTGTGATTGGACGGACAATCATTGGCACGAAACCAATCCAGCGCCCCCACTAAGGAGGACCTGGCCAAGAGAACACACTTGCTTGCATTCATGAACATGGCATGCTTTGATGAGTGAACACTAACATGCTTTACGTGCTTGATTAATGAACAAGAATATAACTTGGAACGGTAAATGATTTCATGAAAATATAACTATAAATACCTTTTGGCTAAAACAGTCACGTAAAGGTTATACGGGTTCTATATAACTAGAAATTAAACCTCACCTGACAGGCGACACACGACTCGTGAATGCGTGAACGTGCTTATGATCCACAATCTCCGCCCTGGAGAGTAACTGGACACGAAACGGGACAATGTACGTGCATGAGACTATAATTCAAGCATGTTATTCCATAAAACGACGCACGGCATAATCATACACGAGACATCGAGCAATACACAATGTAGCATGAAAACATGTTGTTTCGACATATAATCAATCATATAATAGCAATTCGGGATCAAATAAGCCATTAGAACGACGTCCCAAAAATCCCATTTTGTGCAGAATGTTTCTGCACTTCCAGGGGTATGGGAACGGCCGTTCCAGGTTTTAAGGCAAACTGGGAAGGGCCGTTCCCCCACTCCCAAAACTGCTCCCGAAGGTGGGAACGACCGTTTCCGTCTATGAGACAAAGTGGGAACGGGCGTTCCCATCCTCGCCGCCCTGCAACTATTCAAATTATGGGAACGGCCGTTCCCTGTTTACAAAGGGAACGGGAAGGGCCGTTCCCGTTTTACAGAAAATGCAGCAGAACAGGGGAGAAAACAGGGGAGCACGAAAACACCACAAATCTCCAACAAACTCCCATAATCCAATTCCAAACACAATAATTCATGAAGGGAAACATACATACATGCTTTAGGTACAATAAAACACAATATAAACATATAATTCATGCTTCAATCTCCATAATCACCAACTTTAGCATATACATGAACTCATCATATATTCTCCTAATTTCCAAGAATTACACATGGAATTCAAACCTAAAGCTCCTAATCATAATTCTACCATCAAATAATCAAGTTGGCAAGCTCAACCATTAACCCTAGCCTCATACATGAATTCCAAGAAATCCCACATATGCTCATATATACCTTGAAGTGAAAATAGATGGAAGAAGATGGTGAAGATGAGGTGGTGATGCTATAAAACTCTTAATTCCTCCATGATCATGACTTAAGATGATGAATTCCCTTTTTCTTTCTTGAAGGATGGTGGTTCGGTGGAGAGAAAGCAAACATGGGATGATTGGTATCAAAATGAAGATGATGATTGAGAGAGATGCATATAACGTGTTATTTGGGGAAATATGTAATATTTATGATTTAATCCCCCAACTTCATAAATTATGCAACTAAGTATATCAAGTTTAGAAAATGAGCAATTAGGTCCACAAAGCTTTCATGCAATTTGGTCCCAAAAGAAAAGGAATTGAACAATTAAGGACAATTTGGCAATTAAATCAATTTGGACAATTAATTCATGTAACAATTAAATTCCATTCACACAAGGATTCTCCAAATGAAATGAATATCACATAATTATCACGTAATCATGTTGAACACAATTTATAGAAATTAATCTAATACGTTTAAATTAAATAAACGAAAATAATAAAATAAAATCCTAACGCTCGAAACCCACACGTGTCGAGCGTACCTGACTGTCTGAAAATCGGGGCGTTACAACTCTCTCCCCCTTAAGAGAATCCGTCCTCGGATTCCTTGTCCTGAATTCCTGGAATTTAATTGGCTCTTACATGTTCATCCCACGCGGGTTAGCTACTCCCCGTCAGGGACTAGTTTGAAAGAGGTCTTTATTCCACAAGGTCTTCCAATGGTTGAGATCACGACCCTCAACTTCCAGAGTCTAATCACTGGAAAGAAAATCTAACCTTCCACTAAAACAAGTTGACAAGTAGTTGGAAATACTGAGAGTGCCCCGTCTCTCAAACAATTAACGAGAGAGCCCCGTCTCTCGAACAAGTAACAAGAGAACCCCGTCTCCTGACAACCCTGAGAGAATCCCCGTCTCTCACGCACACGAATAAAATTCAAGCAAGTACTTAGACAAATATTAACACTTACCACACAAGGATCAAGTAAAATTATCATTTATGCAAATAATTGTTCACATTACAATTAATAATATACAAGGAATCATATACAAGAATACTAATAATAAAATAATAATCAACAATTAATACCAAATAAGGATTCAGGTATAAAGATAGCAAGATAATGATAATAAGAAATGAGTAATGCACGTGATATGCATGATTAGGTGTACCGTTCACCGAGGATTGAAATTCTGGGACTGAATTAATTCGGTTGAATACTTGATTCGTCAGTTGAGATTTTCCCCGCTTTGCACCACTACGGTTCGATATTCCCATTCTTGATAGCCATTTCTGCCATTGTGCTATTTTCTAACATAATCCGTAAATCATCATTAATCACCACATCTTCAGACCCGTCTGAATTACAGATTTGCCGGTTGAACCCTTCTTACACTGAGTTTCACCTTTACTTTCTGATTCCAGAATTGAGAACACCCTGATTTTCTTATTAGAGTGTAATTGCCTGTTCAAGCTTAAAAGACTGACTTTGTGTTCCAAGCAAGCTCTTGTCCAACGAGCAGAGAAAACAGGTGTTACCATTTCTCCGATCTCAGTACTTAAAGTAAACCTTTTCCCGAAGCAGCATTCCTGACTCCTTGTTTGCAATCTGAAAGTTGAGCTCTTACTCCCTTAGTTAACAATACAGCAGATATTTGCAATAGAGGAATCAAGGTCGTCGTCCCGTGAGAGTAATTCAGCAAGCACACTTGCATAGATACCGAAGAAATCAAGTCCTAGTAACACGTCTTCCATTTGATCCCTGAAATTTGATAACATACCCAACACTCCGCGAAATATCTTGAAAGAAAGGATCGCTCAAGCGTCCATCTCTCTGGAGGGTTCATAGTAAACTGGTGTATTCATGGAGGCGACGGCTACCCCACGAATGGAAGCACGATGAGCATTCCCAAACATCTCTAGGGTACCAGTAACAACTTCGTAAGAAAACTCTTGTCGGAGTTAACCTATCAAAACTTGAGATCGGTTCCGGATATCGCCCAAACTGAATCCTTTTCTATTTACTGAGTCAAATGATATCCTGAGGTTGTCGGAGGATTTCAGACAGTGTATCCACTTCCCTGAAAATGATAATAGAACAAAAGTACTGTCGATGATGAGACTTTTCTTTGTGTAAGAGGGAGGAAAGCTTAACTTATTGAAAACTTCTTTCCGTTAAAGACATATTCCGCTTGAAATTCCCTGACTATCCCCACTCTGATTTGGTATTAAATTTTCCAATACCCGACAATCCTCTAATACTTCCTGGGACTTGACATTTACAAGGTTAATACCAAACTCCAGGTAGGAAAAGTTCATTTTCCTATATATACTGAAATTCCAAAATGCTAAGCAATTCCTGAAGGTTGAAAGGCCCACTGAACATTTATCTGCATGAACTTATCCTCATTTTCCGGTTCCCAAAAGCTTCCAATATTTTTCATGCCCCTGTTCCTACTAATTCCTGGATCAATAATTTCTCACAATCCCAAACATTTTTAATCTTCAAGCGACCTCTAATGACCCGGTTCCCAACACGGTACTCAATAATTCAAAAACCTCTCCTTTAAATTTGAGTCAGTAAGAATAGGAGCAAGAACTGGGTAGAGCATAGGGAGAGCCTATTGACAATAAACACTAAATAATGCATGATGATTAAAGTGTCGATGCACATTTACCACCAATTTAAAATGCACATTTTGAAACAATTATATCAACTTGAACACATATTTATAAATAAGGCAATGTAAATAATGTAAATAATTTGAACATGCATTCAAGACATCAAGTAGGAAGTTTTAATTACGATTAAAACAACATTTATAAATGAGAAACAATTTAATTAACAATTATGATGCACGTGCTTATGAATGCATTGAAGAACCTGGCACCGCAGAAATGTTAAACTCGATTCTAGCGTCCATTCCTTGTTGGCCAAATTGCAAACTTGGTTCAAACGGTTGATCAGTCTCTTAAGTCTTCAAATCCTCCAGCCTTGATTCATACCTTTCCAAAACCTGTCACTCACAACTTGCTTTGCAAATAAATGGATGTGGGTGAAGCATGTTCGAGTCACGTAATGGTCACATAATTGATGCTGACAACAAGAATTTAATATAAATTGAAACAAGTATTTCGTCAATATTTAAAATAAACACGTTGGCCATATAAATTCCAAACAATTCAAGATCACTCAATGGCAATTAATAGCATGAATTAATATAAAGTACAAGTTATCAAGTATTTCAGGTAATTCAAAGAATCCAAATAGCCCAGTGGTTTCAAATAAAATGCAGGACTCTCAAATTATCAAGTAATTCCTATGTCGTACGACCTAGACTCGACACGACACGACACTAGAACCTCGGTTTTGCAACCGGGCTCTGATACCACCTTAGATATAGCACCCCTTGACACGTGGAGGTGCCACACCCCCGCACTATAGATCAATTCACATACGAAATGGTCACTCCGTACATGAACCAACCTATAGCGAACGGGTGACAATGCAATACTCGACAAGCTAGGCGGGATAACTAAAACATGCAATATGATAGAGCGGAAGCATAAAGTCATTTCTAACAAATAGTTTCATTTATTTAATCATGATATTTCTCATTTTCCAATAAAATATATTCTAAAGTTGCATATCAATACATTATCATTTCCAATTTTAACAATAATAATAACTACAGCTCCATCATAAACAATTAAATACACGAACCACGGATGACATGACTACATGAACTGGACTCGACTCGACTCAACTCCCGCCTAGCGTACACCTGCAATACCTGAAAGGTGGAGGCGTCAGTCTGTGAAGACTGAGTGAGGGGTTTACCTATATATTAGCGCAGATAACATGCAAGTTATATTCTCGGGTAAAGGTTTATAAAGAGAAATATACAAGTTCAAGAATAGTATAGCTTCGCCCGAGAATACAACTATCAATATTAAATACTTGTTCTCTTCATACCCTCGATAAACATGCTCGCTTGCTTGTTAATCATTAGGTGATCATGCAGTTCAATTATCGTGCAATCATGCAATAGTGTAATCACTTAGCACGTTCATGGAATGGAGATCATGCAATCACTACATGGCTTGCTTGTAACATGATAGGGTTTATTCCTCCTGTGATTGGACGGACAATCATTGGCACGAAACCAATCCAGCACCCTTCACTCAGAAGGACCTGGCCAGGGGAAACATGGGTACACGACAGGGTTTTGTTCTTCTTGTGGTTGGACGGACAACCACTGGCAGGACCCGTCCAGCGCCCTCACTAAGGAGAACCTGGCCAAGAGAACACACGAACATGGTAGGATATTGTTCTTCTTGTGATTGGACGGACAATCATTGGCACGAAACCAATCCAGCGCCCCCACTAAGGAGGACCTGGCCAAGAGAACACACTTGCTTGCATTCATGAACATGGCATGCTTTGATGAGTGAACACTAACATGCTTTACGTGCTTGATTAATGAACAAGAATATAACTTGGAACGGTAAATGATTTCATGAAAATATAACTATAAATACCTTTTGGCTAAAACAGTCACGTAAAGGTTATACGGGTTCTATATAACTAGAAATTAAACCTCACCTGACAGGCGACACACGACTCGTGAATGCGTGAACGTGCTTATGATCCACAATCTCCGCCCTGGAGAGTAACTGGACACGAAACGGGACAATGTACGTGCATGAGACTATAATTCAAGCATGTTATTCCATAAAACGACGCACGGCATAATCATACACGAGACATCGAGCAATACACAATGTAGCATGAAAACATGTTGTTTCGACATATAATCAATCATATAATAGCAATTCGGGATCAAATAAGCCATTAGAACGACGTCCCAAAAATCCCATTTTGTGCAGAATGTTTCTGCACTTCCAGGGGTATGGGAACGGCCGTTCCAGGTTTTAAGGCAAACTGGGAAGGGCCGTTCCCCCACTCCCAAAACTGCTCCCGAAGGTGGGAACGACCGTTTCCGTCTATGAGACAAAGTGGGAACGGGCGTTCCCATCCTCGCCGCCCTGCAACTATTCAAATTATGGGAACGGCCGTTCCCTGTTTACAAAGGGAACGGGAAGGGCCGTTCCCGTTTTACAGAAAATGCAGCAGAACAGGGGAGAAAACAGGGGAGCACGAAAACACCACAAATCTCCAACAAACTCCCATAATCCAATTCCAAACACAATAATTCATGAAGGGAAACATACATACATGCTTTAGGTACAATAAAACACAATATAAACATATAATTCATGCTTCAATCTCCATAATCACCAACTTTAGCATATACATGAACTCATCATATATTCTCCTAATTTCCAAGAATTACACATGGAATTCAAACCTAAAGCTCCTAATCATAATTCTACCATCAAATAATCAAGTTGGCAAGCTCAACCATTAACCCTAGCCTCATACATGAATTCCAAGAAATCCCACATATGCTCATATATACCTTGAAGTGAAAATAGATGGAAGAAGATGGTGAAGATGAGGTGGTGATGCTATAAAACTCTTAATTCCTCCATGATCATGACTTAAGATGATGAATTCCCTTTTTCTTTCTTGAAGGATGGTGGTTCGGTGGAGAGAAAGCAAACATGGGATGATTGGTATCAAAATGAAGATGATGATTGAGAGAGATGCATATAACGTGTTATTTGGGGAAATATGTAATATTTATGATTTAATCCCCCAACTTCATAAATTATGCAACTAAGTATATCAAGTTTAGAAAATGAGCAATTAGGTCCACAAAGCTTTCATGCAATTTGGTCCCAAAAGAAAAGGAATTGAACAATTAAGGACAATTTGGCAATTAAATCAATTTGGACAATTAATTCATGTAACAATTAAATTCCATTCACACAAGGATTCTCAAAATGAAATGAATATCACATAATTATCACGTAATCATGTTGAACACAATTTATAGAAATTAATCTAATACGTTTAAATTAAATAAACGAAAATAATAAAATAAAATCCTAACGCTCGAAACCCACACGTGCCGAGCGTACCTGACTGTCTGAAAATCGGGGCGTTACATTAAACCTTCCCATGAAGGCCCTGAACGTCTCGTTTGGCCCCTGGACCAAGCTGTAGAGAGCTGTCGCGGCCGGGGCTGGTGCCTTTCGAGAGTTGAAGTGGCTCATGAAGGCGTCTGTCAGATCAGCATACCCTCGGATTGAGTGCGGATGAAGCTTCTTATACCAATCCTGAGCCATTCCAACGAGAGAAGCGACAAATACTTTGCCCCAGTAGTTGCTTGGATGATCGTACAAATGCATCAGGTGCACAAAGTGATCCAGATGTTCAGTCGGATCAGTAGTTCCATCATACCTGTTGACGGACGTGGGGATTTTGCCCTTCCCCACACGGGTCATCAGTACCTCGTCGATGAGAGGGGAATCGCCCGTCAGGATTCTATAATCCCTCTCTTCGGGATTGTACTCCTCATAGTCTGCCTCTCTCCGATGGTGGGAAATCTGGCTGCGTGGACGGCGAGCGTCTCTGGCCTTGGATCTCTCGCCCCCGCAATGGGGGGCTTGAGTCCGCGCTCGAGAGAGCTGCTCCACCACCTTCTGGAGCCCCTTAATCTGATCCTGCATTGCGGCTAGCTGAGGGTCGTCGGCATTTCTGTGGGTTGCCCTCTCCGTGGCCCTCGATTAGACCTCTTCGTTATCTTCAGCCCTCTCATTTGGAGGGGCCCTTTCATCTCCAACGGGTTGCTGCCCTTGTTGGGCCCTCGGCGGGGCTTCCTTTTCCTAAACAGGTGGCGGCGGGGGCGGTGGAGCCCTCAACACATTTTGTGTCCTTGTCAAGGGGTGAACTGGGAGTCCTTCGATGGGTGGAGCTACTCGAGCGTTTGCCAAGGAGGGGAAATACGCAGCGGTGAAGTGTTCCCAAGCATTCTGTACCGCCTGCTCCTCGCATTGCGCGTAAAGCGCCTGAAGTTGTTGGACCGTGATCTGGGGCATCTCCACCCCCTATATTTCCCTCGGTAGTGTCGTGGGGAGATGCAATGTTCCCATCTGGTAGGGTGGAGCCATGGGCAGCATTCCGGGCATCATTCTGGATTGCATGTAAGCATACCCTGGCGGTGGCATGGCCATGGGATACACGCCGGGATGGGAGACTGGAGCATTGTGAACGAGAGTTGGCGGAGGAGGAACAGAGCCGGAGCCCCCTGCATCGATTCTAGCGGGGGGAGAGTGGCAGCAGTAGTTTCCGTATTCCCGGCCCCGTTTTCGGCCGTGGGCGGGGGGCGTACCTCCGGCGGGGGCGTTGTTTCCCGCACCTTCCTCATTGACAGGAAGAAGAACGTTCTTGTTTTCCAGAACTCCAGACCTTGTTGCAGTAACCATGATTGATGATATTGGTGTTATGTCTCAACTAGCTCAAGAAGGAAGAAGTAGATGAAGATCTAAAGAAGGTGACGATGGATTTTCCACAGATGGCGCCAAAAATGATGGTGCAGAAAGTAGTAAGGGATTAGAACACCAAACACTTTATGATTTGTATGAAACAGGGAAGACCATCACAGGCGTAGGTAGCCTCAGGAACTGGGTTTCCTTTGAGCGTGGGTTCTTCCAGCTAGGATAACACCAAGAATGCAATATGCAGAAGTGAAGCGACTGCGGTGAATATAGCTTGGAAAGAATGGAAGGAAGTGAAGGAGAATGCCCAGAACCAGGTATGCAGTAAGTTATGGAGAAGATGACTTGGGGGAGAATACAAGTATTCTCCCCTATTTATATGTTAGGGGTGACCATAAATTGTGTAAATTGACCGAGTGGTCCCAAACCTGTGTTGCCTTAACACGTGGCCGCCTATGAGGGCATGAGAGGGACGTCTCTGAAAAGCAGGGGGCGTGTCAGGTATAAGGTGCACACTGCCTCTGTGTCAGAGGTTGTTGACGAGGGTCGCGCGCAGGGAAGGCCCAAGGTCAATCTTGCTAGAGTTCAGATCCCTCGCGGGAGAGAGGATCATACGTGAGCGTTGAAGACGCTCGAAGGGCACATGGATGGGTTCCCCATGGTAGATGGTCCTTGAGCGTCAAAACCCCGAGCATCAGGAGCAGGGGCCCTCGCGCGGGTGCCTTCCTGAGAAGGGTGACCCTGAGGGCCAGAAACTTGTGAGCGTCAGGTTCGTCAGCTCGGACCCTTTATTCCGAATCAGAGGGTCGGGGCCTATGGGCCCGTATTAGCTATCAAGGGAGTGGGCTGGGTTGACCTGCGAGCCCATTAGTGCGAACGTCCAGCCCTTAAGTCGGCTGAAGATGACACGTGGACGGTTCTGAGACGAGCTTGGTTTTATGTCTCATCACATACTCACATTATATCATATCATAATTCATGCATTTAATTAAATAAAATTTCATAATGTACACACGTTGTATTTAAAACTAACAATTATGCACATATTTCATAAAATAAATTCCTAAAGGATAATTTAATTATATCTAAGCATGCTACTATTATTATTATACTAAAACATACACTACAAGAAAAATGACTTGTTACTACAAATTCTTTTACTATGATCATTTGATCGTAGTAAAAGATAGTTATTTACTACAATTTATTGTACGTAGTAAATAATTAAGAAATAGGACACTTATTTACTACGACACCATCATCGTAGTAAATAATATATCAAAACTACGTAGTTTTGATACTTTTTGTTACAAAATATAATTGAATTTTTAAATAGTGTCTTGTAAAAATTTGACATTATTTTTTATTCCCACCAATTATTGACATAGTTTCAAACAAAAATATATTACCTTTTGAAATTCCAAAATCACATTATATGTTTTTTTGGTAGACTAAATGTAATATTATATTTCAAACCTTAATATTTTTTTTCATTAATTAAATGAATGTATATTGAATTTTCTATATATTATTTGTTGGATGTTTTAAATTTGTATTGAATTAAATCCAAAACTATAAAAGAAATTTGTCTCTCCCCCCAAAAAAACAAAAAATAAATAAAATCAAAAGTTAAGTAAAAAAAAGAATGGCAGTAGCCACGGGAAATTAAGAAACATTCCCACCAAAATTAGCTTAAGTCTTTTTTGGGTATACACAAAAGTTAAAAAAAATCGAAAACTTAATGACAAAAATTTGTCTGCTCAAAGTTGCAAGACCCTTTAGTTGAGTTCCTCTTTTTCCCAAAATCCTTTCACCCGTTCGCCCCTTTCAGGTACTAACCCTCCCAGAGGCTTAGTTTTCTCATTTTAGAAATCTCTCACCTAATTTCGCTTCGATTAACCCTTTAGCTGAAATTTTCGCAAATAATTTCGGCTGAAATTTACTCCTTCATCTAGATTTTTAGCTGAGATTTCCCCAAAGTGGAGTTTCCAGCGCAGGTCTTCAACGGATTTTGCACCTTTTGTTCTTTGGTCCTTCATGGCGGAGATCTCCGACGACGGCAGAGCTGCGCCTTGTCCAAAAACTCGCCTTTGCCTCACGCAGGATGACTCGCCGTCACCTCACCTAGGTATTAGTTTGCCCCTTGTCTGATAATTTTTATTTCTGTGCTCCTTATCGCTATGGTGTTCGGGTCGTTCTTTCCACCTACCGAGACTAAGATCTGCTGCTTCTTTATGCCATTTTTCTCTACCTTTTCTTGTATTGTTTTGATTTGTGGGTTCGGTAATTGTTGAAGAGTATGGAGAAATAGGAAAATATGATGGATTGATAACCTTGTGAAGTGAGTTTTTCGGTGGTTTTGTAGAGGATTGATTTCAATTGGGTTATGGTAAAAAATGTGAAAAGGGTTGATATTTTGCTTCTTCAGAATTTGGTCTTTTATGTGAACCGAGTCCAGCGAATTATTATTTTCCTTTTGAGCTTTGGACTTTAGAGTTTTGTTGCTGTGAAAAAGAAAATTCAGAATTAAAACTATATTTTAGTATAAGTTGCTATTTGTGCCTTTTGACCTTAGAATTGATTGCTGAATATTCAAACCAACGTGGATACAGAGACGATTCTCTTTTTTGTCCACGATGTGCCACTACGGTAATATTTTTTCCGCCTTTTCGGTTCTGAAAGGCAATAGTTTCCTAACTCCTGTACACGCTGTGGACGAACTTAGTTCATTCGTGGCCACAAAAGAATCTTAGGATGTTCATGTAATATACTAAACTTGTCTCTTTGGTTGTGGGAATGCTTCAAGATAAGTCCAATGAAATAGCTTAGTCCCCATGTCAGTAGAAACTCTGTGAAATAAGGATGTCTACAGCTAATATCCTTGTTTTCTTGGATAATACTAGGAATCTCTTATGTACATAAAGAGAGAGCCTAGGACACAAATCCCCAAATAAAAAATGTTGATAAGTCCCAATTCTTGTTGTATTGCCCAAAACCCTCCTCCCACATTGGGATGACATCATCGCGGAGTCTGATTCGCGGGTATTGTGTAAAAGGTCCAATAAACCAAACCCGTTATGGTCCGGGTTGGACAGACCCTTCGAAACCTGTGGTATGCGTTGGATAACTGACTCTTTGAAGCCTGCATCTCATGGATGCAAAGATCGGTTAGGTGTTATTATCAAACATTTAAATTTAAGCCCTCATTTTTACATCTGTAGCCTTTATTCATGTTGCCAAATTTCCGTAGATAACACTTGCAAATGAATTTTTATCACTTCTTGAATTATATAATAACCAGCTTGTCTTATAATGTGATGGTTAAGGCCAGTTCTAATTTTTCTAATTTTAATATTCGTTGCTAATAGTGAGGATATACCGAGTACAGACAAACCAACAGTCCAGCAAACACAAAACAAATATTTATCATTGTCTGAAAGTGTCACTGCATGTGTGGCCCATCCCCTAAATGGCACCATTGTGGCTGGAACTAAGGAACACATGTTGTTATTGGGTATTACTTTTACTTATCCTATATTTAAATCTGTGCATTCGTTTAAATTGCTGAGTTTCCCACTAGTAAACCTCAACTAATTATCTCCTTTCCACATTATATCGTTTCGGAATTGGGATAAGGAAAAATTATATGATTAGACTCGTAATAGTTTTTAGAATGTTCAGCTCGATGAAAATTCTACGGTTTTCAATTATTTTTCTTTTCTATTTAAGCCTTGCAACCTTTCGAAAATGACTTGTTAACTGATTGAAGCGTGCATGTTGTTATATAATGAATTATTGAGCTTTAAATTTAGGATATTGACGTTGAATCAGTCACTTCTATCAAATGTCATGCAACTACTGCCTGAGATGTGCAGCTGTACTTCATTTTTATGCAAATTACTTGGGCCTTTTAGGTGTCATCTATATTGTTGGCATAGTTTGTGAGCTCTGTCATCTTTATTGTGCTGTTGACTTCTAATTTCAATTTTGTATAGGTGGAATCAGCCAAAATTTTTAAGTTTGGTTTATGTTACATGGTAATCTGTGTCTAGTTGTTATGCATTATTCTAGTAAACCTCAAATCGCTTTAAAGATTTTTTATTCTAATACCACCAAGTAGCAAGTAATTGCTCTAGGTGAATCATTCACACATTTTACTTAATTGAATTAATTGGTTCCATCAGTTCTGATCTTTATGCAAATTTGTGTTTATTGAATGTTCATTTTTAACTGTTCTTCTGCTATAGTGGTGCGAAACAGTTCTGCTCAAACAACTTGCAGGCTGTTTTATGTACCTGAAATTTTTGGGCATATGCTTCTTGTCATGGTCTCCACTAAGCTCTGCCTGATTGTTCTAGGCATGATAATGCAGTTTTAGCTTAATTTGCTATGTTTCAAAATTTGATACGGGTTGGGATATACAGAGAGATGGTATTTTCTATATGATTAAAATTCGAAGGGATAAAGGAAAGGAACAAAAGATTAGTGCATTTTAATTCAAGACTGAAAATGACAACAAATAGTTCCAGACTCATTATAATTTTATTTTCAGAAAATTAATGCATTTTACATGATTGATATATGGTTCATGTGAGTTTGTATGAATTCAACGGAATAAATGGTGACTTTATTTCCATAAAGATAGGCAACGTATGTACATATACAATGAAAGAGAAATGAAATGGTCTGTCTTGAATAATAACTCATGAGTAACATAATTAAATTAATATTATTTGCTACTGATCTTAACTCACTTCCAGATAGCTACTCTGTCTCTTAGCTGAGTTTGTTTTAATTTTGGTGCCCATCTGTTTTACAGGCTTCTTTGAAGACAGAAAATGAGAGAAAAAGCCCTCATTTGAAACCTACTAAACCCCAAGAAGCAACAAGTAGCTGGATGTATGTTGTCCATAGAAAAGTAAAGCATTTCTCAACCAGGTGAAACATGCTTATTCTCCAAAACTAAAGAAAATCGTTTTCTTGCTCCGTATTGCTCGTATTTCATATTTGAAGAGAATGATAAGTTTTTATATTGGGTGTTGATTATCACTTTGCAAACAATGGAAATTTAAAGATGGATAAAAGTTGGGTTCATTTATCGAATAGACTATCTAATGAGTATGTCCATGGTGTTGAGAAGTTCTTGGAATTTGCATTTTTGGGTAAACAAGAGGGTTCCAAAATCTGTTGTCCTTGTAAAAAATGTCAAAACCGTTTTACCAAGTTTTATGGTGAAGTGAAGTTACATTGCATTAAAGATGGCTTTGACACTTCATATAAAAACTGGACTTGCCATGGGGAACCTTACATACCAGCGAACACAATGAATGATGTTGAAGTTACCGACAATATAGGTTCTAGAGATGATATGGTCGGTATGTTACACGATACAATGGGAATTCCAGACAAGGATGTTAATGTAAATGTTGACCACGAAATAAATTTTGAGGGTTGTACTAAAGAAACAAAGGTATTTATGAAATTGTTGACAGAGGCGGAGACTGAGTTATTCCCAGGATGCGGAAAACAAACAAAACTTAGTTTTCTCGCTCGATTATTACAAATAAAAACTCTTTCTAGATGGTCTAATAGTTCGTTTGATTTACTACTTGAACTATTGAGAGACTCATTCCCTGACGGTGTAAATTTGCCAGCTAGTTATTATGAAGCAAGCAAACTAACAACAGAATTGGGTTTTACTTACAAGACCTTTGATGTTTGTCCCAACCATTGTATGTTATTTAGAGGTGAAGATGAGAAGCTTGATAAATGCGATATTTGTGGCGAGTCTAGATATGCAGATGATACTAAAAAAAAAGCAGTTACTAGAATGAGATACTTTCCTTTAAAGCCACGATTGTAAAAGTTGTTCATGTCATCGATGACATCCTCTCTTATGAAGTGGCATGGAGAGCAGCGCGTAGACGATGGGGTACTTAGGCATCCTGCTGATAGTCAAGCTTGGAAAAGCTTTGACAAGAGATATCCATTATTTAAGGCTGATATCCGGAATGTTAGACTTGGGTTAGCAACAGATGGGTTCAACCCGTTCGGAACAATGAATGTTAGTTATAGTATTTGGCCAGTTGTGTTGATGGTATATAATTTACCACCTTGGTTATGTATGAAGCAGCCTTCTTTGATACTTTCAACCTTGATAGATGGGCCAAAAGGGCCTGGTATGAAGATTGATGTTCATCTACAACTATTAATTGAAGATTTGAAAGATTTGTGGGATAACGGAGCTCCAACTTATGATGTCTCAAGCAAAGAAATCTTTCAAATGCATGCTGCATTGTTATGGACGATAAGTGACTTTCCAGGATACGGTATGATTTCTGGGTGGGGTACTAAAGGTGAATATGCTTGTCCTAATTGTGGAATGGAAACCAGATCTGAATATTTATATAATGGGCATAAATTTTGTTATTGCGGTCATCGTCGATTTTTACCTATAACCCACTCGTTACATAGGGATAATGTATCTTTTGACGGGACAATTGAGTTTGGGCACAAACCTAAGCCACTTTCAGAGATAGAGCTACTTCAACAAGTAGAGGGTGTACTAACTGAATACAAAAAAGAAGATTTGAAAGAAAAGTTTGCCACACAAAGAAGATGTTCAAAAAAGAAACGAAAGTTGGGAGAAATAGCAGAACCTATTTGGAAGAAGCGAAGCATATTCTTTGAGCTTTCCTATTGGGCTGGAAATGTAATCCGACACAACCTTGATGTCATGCACATTGAGAAAAATGTGTCTGATAACATACTATTTACGCTATTGGGAAGTAAAGGAAAGACTAAAGATAACCTTAATGCTAGAAAAGATTTGCAGAAAATGAATATTAGAAAACCTTTACATCCCATTCCACGCCCTGCTGGAGGTTTTTACCTACCAGCGACATCTGCCACAATGAGCAACATTGAGAAGAATACTTTTTGTACGGTATTGAAAAATTTACGACCTCCTGATGGGTATGCATCCAATATATCTCGACATATAAATGTTGAGAAGCTAAATATTTGGGGTCTCAAAAGTCATGACAACCATGTCCTTATGCAAAGGATACTTCCGATTGCCCTGCGTAGAGCATTGCCTAAGAATGTTGTTAATGCATTCATTGAATTGAGCAACTACTTTAGAACAATCTGCTCTAAGGTGAACTCCAAGTCAGAACTAGAAAAGGCCCAGGATCGAATTGCCCTTACACTATGTCACCTTGAGAAGATTTTTCCTCCATCTTTCTTTGATATAATGGAGCACTTACCAGTACACTTGGCAGAAGAGGTATTGATCGGAGGACCAGTTCAATTCCGGTGGATGTATCCCATTGAGAGGTGAGATTTATTAGGTTGTGTATTTCAATATGTGTACATATATTTCATGATCGATTCTCAACTGATTTTTTGAATGATAGGTACTTAGGCACACTAAAAAAGTATGTCCGAAATCGAGCGCGTCCTGAAGGTTCAATTGCTAAGGGTTACTTGATGGAAGAATGCATGACTTTTTGTTCCAGATATCTTAATAAAGTTGAAACGAAAGAGAATAGGCAGCCCCAGAAATATTAAGTAGATGATGACACAGGCCGTGCTTTAGGTGAAGGAAAACGATTTGTCATTGATCAAGTCACATTACTCCAAATTCATCGATATGTGCTTGGAAACTCTGACATAGTAGCACCATTTCGCGAGTGAGTATTATCTAATTTTACATGAGCTTTAGTACATATTTTTATTTATAGTCAGCTGAAAAGTATTCGCGAAATTTTTCTATAAGATCACATGAATTGCTGATTCGAAGGCAAAAACCAAGAGCAACTCCAATGGAAATTCAACGTATTCACAATGAAACTTTCTATGAGTGGTTCAAATCTCATGTAAGCCCCTTCTTGTGTTTAAAAAGTTGCATAAGGATATAAATTTTGATTGTTTGTCTGATGTATATATTTTTAATTATTGAGTAGGTTGAGAATTTGCTAAAGACATCAGGCCAAGAACTCTCCACCGAATTAATTACACTAGCCAATGGTCCGATTGAACACGCAACAAGATATAATTCATGTATTCTTAGCGGATGTCGATTTCGTGTGAAAAGTTTTGATGCGAACAAGAAAACTCAATGTAGTGGAGTTGTCGTTCATGCAGATACACTAAGCTTTGCTAGTGTAAAGGATTTAAGGCCACGCTCTGGAAAAGTCTCATATTATGGAATTCTTACAGATATATTAGAGATAAAGTATGCAAGAGATACTAAGTTTTTGATGCTTAAATGCGATTGGGTTGACAGTGAAAAGGGCGTGAGAGAAGATGAGTTCAAGTATACACTTGTAAACTTCAACCATTTAATGTATGAAAAGAATTTACCAACTGATGAGCCATTTATCTTGGCAAGTCAAGCACAACAAGTTTGGTACATTGCTGATCCATTAGAACCTGACTGGAATGTAGTGGTACCAATGGCAAGAAGAGACAATTATGATGTCTATTCGACAATTGAAGCTGAGCCTCATAGTAGTATACAACTAAACAATATGATTCTAAGTTCAAATGAAGATTCTTGTTGGGTGAGAGAAGAAATTGAAGGAATGATTATGGATGAGGCGAACACAACCGTTGAGGATGTTGAAATAGAGAATAATGTAGATTATTTTGATTTTGTTATTTAACTTAGTTCGATTATTCTGTGTTTATGTAGATTTAAAATTTGTATTCTTAAATTCTTGTAAATTACGTGCAGGTATGCTCAAATTAAGAAAGAGACAATATGATCCAACTTCTAATCAGCTACAAACACAAACTCAAGGACGTGTCACAATGACAGGAGCTATCTTTTGGCAGATTTCTAGGTAAGATCAAGACAATTCATTATGAAATGCAATTTTTGTGTATCTGTTCGTTTGTTTTTAATCTGTATAATTTGAGATGTTGATGTCTCTTGTCTTTTTGTGAATGATCGAATTTTGAGTTAATTTCTCTGTATGATCAACAAAGAAGTGTAAAGTTGTTGGTGTTAATGTGAAAAGGTTGGATTAGTAGGAGTAAATCTGATCTGTATATAAATTTCTCTGTACGTGCTACATATGTTTGAGTCATACATGTTTGCTAGAGGATATATATTCCTGTTTTCGTGTTTGAAGCATGTTATTAATTATAGCTTTGAATTTTTTTAATATTCTGTTCTTGTGATAATGTTTTAGTGTTCATTGTTTATGAAATAACTTGGAAAGAATGATAGACAATTATCCTCTTCCCTCATAATGATGATATGGGGTTGCATACTCTCTTTATGATATGGGGTTGCATACTCTCTTTTCTGACCCCAAAAGAGGTATAACAAACTGGAGTGCTAAACATTTAACTATTTCTTCCAACCAATCTGCAGGTTACAAATTTATTTGCTAGCAGTAGGAATAAGTAATTTTCTGACTGAAAGGATTTTACTACCTTTGAATCATGTTATTAGATATAGCTTTGAATTTTTTTAATATTCTGCTCTTAGACAATGTTCGAAATTTTTGCCTATCAAGCTCGTAAGAAAATGCTTCGCCGTCTTTAACCATTTCTTCTCTTATCACCTGTTCCAACAGATCTGTTATACTAAACTTTTCTTTTCAAATCTTATTCTTCTCCGGGTAAGTAGCAACGGCGGTGCCACTATTAGACAAGAAGATAATCAAAAAGAGGGTCAAGAAGTTTAAGAGAACGCAGAGCGATCAATGGGTTTCTATCAAGGTATGCTTTCTTTTGAATTTACATTCTTTGTTACAGTGGGGAATATGATGATAGTAATTATCTTTCCCCAATCTTAATTTGCATCTATCAATAGTTTCAATATGGTGATTGACATTCGTATCTGATTCCTTTAATGTTGTTTTATTGTATATTTCTGGTTTTTATGGATAGATGAAAAGGTTAGATACTTGAGATATGCAAGCAGAGATATGAGGATTCTTATCCACCTAGTCTGCATTTCGAATGATGATTATAGGTGGAATTAAGACAGGGAATCCAAATGTTGAAGATTTTCAAGGATTATGATGTTGAGACTGAGATATCCCTAAATTTTGCATATTATGATAGATCAAATAGTAGATAAGTAGCAGTACAAAGCTATCTTTTGATAGATTTATATGTAAGATCAATACAATCATTTTGTAATCATGTAGTTGAAGATTGTGAGAAAGATTCTTGTAAATTCATATTTGTAAGGATTTTGCCTTGTTGTAGTACATTGATATGTTAGTGATGATATTGAAAACCATTACTTCTATTATATTAATTTGATGTCTTATTGTATTATATTTAGGTTTGGACATGATAGTTATTAATGTATTTTAATAAATATAAGAAAAAAAATACAATTTAATAAAAATTATATAATAATTATCATAATGTTTTTTTTACTACGAAATATGGATCGTAGTGAATACTATCTTTTGAACTTGAAATGTTTTCGCTACAAAGTTTTGATCGTAGCTAATATACATTTTTTACTACAAATAGCATATTCGTAGTAAAAACTAGAAGTATTTGATTCATATTTGTTACGAAATAATGTCCGTAGTAAAAGCTAATTTTTCGCAGTAAAAAGTTTTTGCTACGATCAAATGATCGTAGTATAATATTTGTTACGGCCACATCAACTACGATCACAAATTCGTAGTAAATGCGTAGCAAAAGGGTTTTTACTATGAATTTGGGCTTTCTACTACAATCATTTGTCCGTAGTAAAAAGCAGTTTTTCTTGTAGTGATAATATAAAGCATGAAATAATAAAAGAAAAACATACCTTGTAGAGAGAAAAACGGGATGCCGTGTGGGTAGGGAGAGAGAGTGAGAGTTTTTGTGTTGATTTTGTGAGTTATAAATGATGCTTTGTGGGGGTATTTATAGGTACTCATGAGGGGTCTTACAGCAATTTATAAGAGTTTAGGGGAGATGTGGATGTCTCATATTTTGAACAAATGCTTGGTAGCTATGTAGGAAATGTGGTTGTCTTATAATTTAAACGAATGCTTGGTAATTATATAAGAAATGTGGAGAAAATATATTCATTTATTCAAACTTTCTATTTTTAGAAGGTGACGCCATGGATGATGTCATGTTGAATAAAAATAAATATAAAATGGTATAAAATTTATTCAAGAGTCGAGAGGTGAAAACTGGAAGTAGTAAATTAATGAAAGAACGAGTGAAAAATAAGCTTCGTTATGATTATAAATGTGGAATATTTAGATTTTCCGTTTACAAATCATGAACGTTAAAGATGATGAAAATCATGAGAAAATTATATAAACGAAGCTATGATGGAGTTTAAAGGTTGAAAAAATTATCATAGTTTAGAGAAAAATTCAAGAAACGTTTTAAGTATAATTTTGAATATTGAATGGAAGCTAATTATTTTAAAATAAAATGATAATTTTGAAAAAGGAAAATATTTATAAAATATTCTATAGATGGAATTAAGCTTTGGTAAATATATGAAAATTCATAAAATATTTCAAGGATCGTTTTGACTGTAATATTGGGTAGGAAAAGTAATTCGGATAATTTAGGAAAATTCTAGGGCTATAGGGGTATTTTTGTAATTTTCAACCTAAGATTGTAGGAATAGGTTTCGAAGCATATGAAGGGGTTTTTAGGTGCTAGAAAGGAATAAATACTGGGTTTCTAAGATTCTATGAGAATAGTTTCGAGGTACATGCTCGATAAAGGAAGGAATTAAATTTACGAACTTTTAATTAAAACTATAACACATAAAAGCACATAAGTCAAATAGAATGCAATGCATGAAAGAGAGTAAATAACGATCAAGATTATAAACGCTTCTAATCAACCTTTTACTTACCTTTCCCGACTTGGCCTTGATTACGGCTGTTATAAGTGGGTTATGTATTATTCTGTATTCATATTGGTATTTGTATTGGTATATGATGGGCCTCGGAGCCTGCGAGTCAGGACGCCTAGTACGGCAGCGGGCCGTCGGGTTAAGCCTGAGCGTAGTCTCCACCTTGATAGGACTAACCTGGAACCTAGCCAGGAGGTTTGGTAGGGGGATGGGAACCTGAGGGTTGAGTGTGCGCGCTCCCCTCTTCTATACGGATGGTTAGGGTCGCGCAACCCTTCAATCACCGGAGAAGGAGGTTATTTTGTAAGTATGTTATTTGTTTATTTTTCTTTGCTTATTTGATTAGTCGGAGGAGCCCAGGATGGGATTAGGTACTCGTACCCGCCGAGTTATGCATGTTTTACTTTGTTAAAGTTCGTGAAACGAGGATAGACTTATAATTAAGATAAAATATGAGTCTTTTGGGATTATAAGCTAAGACATGTTATGAATTTGTTAACTTTTGTTAAGATTTGATATTTAAGATTCGTAAGAATTTGTTAAGTTATGTTTTGTCCGTTTTGATTAGAATCCTATATATATGTATCACGGGCAAATGTTTTAGTGTGCAAAAACTATCCCTGAGTTCACGAACATTACGTGTTGTATATGCTTTTATCTCTATACGTATGTAGTGTGTGTGGGTAGCCCCTCACTCCATGTGACTGACCCCTCTCCCCTTTTGTTTTTAGTGTGCAGGTGTCGCGTGGAGCTGAGCTAGGCGGCGTGTAGAGTCCTTGGAGTCTGTCGAGTCTTTGTTTCATTCGAGTCTGTTGTATTTAGCATATTTTTGGATTTGTATAAGTATGAACTTTTGATTATGTATATGTTGATGTTTTATGAATTTGATATTTCGGGACAGGCTTCTAGGAAACAGTTTGAACCCATTTGCATTTATGATTTATGTTAATATTCGGGATTAGGTATCTATGCTAGTTAAACCCGTCACCTGTTGCTTGCGTTTTAATGTAACGCCCCGGTTTCCGGATGAACAGGTAAGCACGCCACGTGTGAGTTTTGAGCGTAGGATTTATTTTATTTCATTAATTTCATAATATATTCTTACGTGGCATTCATATTTTTATAAAATTCATGAAACGTCATTTATGTGAATTACTTGAATTCATATCATTGGAAATATTATTTCATGACACGGAAAAATATTTATTGCATGAAACCATAATCGGGAGTGTTTCAAATTACCAAATTGTCCCTAGTGAATACTTCTTTAAAATTCTAGGGACTTAATTGCCTAATCCTTTAAGGACTTAATTGATCATATTTTAAAACCATGTATACTTCATTGCATAAGCCATAGACTTGAGGGATTAAATTGCAATTTAAACATTTCACAAAAATCAAGAGGATGAATCACGTAATATTCTTGTACGTTCTTCCTTGATCTCATTTCATCCTAAATTCACCCAAACACATTTGCTCCTCATTCTCGGTTTATACAAGAAAGAAAAGGGAAGAGAGTTTCATCATTAATTTCCAGAATTTCCAAGGAAGATTTCAAGGAATTGGGGAGTTCATCATCATCATCATCTATATTCACCATTTCTTTCCATTTTAAGGTTGGTTGGGCATGAATGGATGATCTTGAGCATATTTGGTTTAGCTAGGGTTTATGAATCATGGACTTGGTGGATTATGTGTTGAGCAGAGTGTGATTATATGACCAAATCATGAAGTATGGCATGATTTATTCATGATATTGTTGAGAATTTGAGTTCGGTTGATCAATATGAGCATAAGCTTGAAACTTGGATTCTTGATGATATATCATGCCTTATATGTTTAAGTGTGTTTTTATCACCTTCTGAATATTGATGCATCATAATTCCAGAAAATATAGGCTTGTGTTGATCAAAATGGATATTTGTTGCTTGCTTTGTTGCTTCCCGTAGCCATGCTCTGTTCTGCTCTGTTCTTCAAATTTGCAGAAACTGGGAACGACTGTTCCCAGCCTCAAGGCATTGTGGGAACGGGCATTCCCACCTTTTCAAATGAACTAGGCGGCCGAGCATGGGAACGGTCTTTCCCATTTTGGCCTTGGTGCCGGAAGGGCCGTTCCCAGCTAAAGGCGCCCTTTTTAAAAATGAAAATGTTGGCTCGATTTTGGGGGTTCATGGGAACGACCGTTCCCATTTTCCAAAGGGGTCCGGAACGGCCGTTCCCACTTGACTTGCAGAACAAAATTCTCTGCATAAAAATACGAAAATAGCCCCTTGATCCGACGACTTCTTTGACCCCGAATTGCTATAATATGTGCTATTATGTATTGAAACAACATGTTATCATGCCACATTGCATTTTCATCGTCATCTCGATACATTTCCGCCGTTCGTCATACTTGGTCCATTTTAGGTCATGTCTCACGTATACACGTCGTGTTTGCACAGGTCACGGGGTTGTGGACGAGGAGCAGGCTCAGTAGTGTATATCCTTGTCATATTTTGTAAGAAGGTGAGGTTTTATTTTAAGTAAATCGAACCCTATAGCCCTTATGTGCTATTTTTCGGCCAAAACATATTATCATTATGAACGTTTTCAAAGTTATAAATATTTCAAGCAAGCAAGTAATGATTGTCATGATTTTCAAGCAAGTTTGGCGAGTACATGATTGCACGTGGGCCCGAGGGTAATTCTTGAGCCAACCGGGAAAGCAAGGGCTGACGGGTAACTCCTGAATTATCCTCACATTGTTGGGATCACCCCCGAAGCCACTAGGAGATTAGTGGTGGAAGGAGTTCCTTGTCTATGGGGTCATGTCCCCTACACTCAACATGTCGTGGATAGTTAAGCCTTGCAAACTCACTATCAACCGGGGGAAGAAGGAGACTGGGGATTAATCCGGCATGTCGGGTTATCCTCGGGTTATTGCATGATTTCAAGCATGAAACTGTCTATGTGAGCACTAAATGGAATTGTATGATCATGTATTGAATTAATAAAGTAAGCACGTATTGTCACGTTTGGTGTAAAGGTTGGAGAATCGCCCCTACTCGCCGGGGTCACATGTTCATGAAATGTTCAAGTTAAAACGTTAAAGTGATTGGTTGTAATCTCGGGCAAAGATTTAGTTTTCTTGAACTATATATCTATTTATTTCCAAAGTCTTCACTCGAGGCTACAACTTGCATGTGATGTGTGTTGTATATAATTATTGCCCCTCACTCAGTCTTCAGTAGACTGATACTTCACTTTCCAGGTATTTGAGCGTTGGTCGTGCTAGGCGGGTGCCCGGTCGAGTTTTGCCTTTTCATGAGTCTAGTACAGTACCTTCATGTATAACACTTTTGGTACTTCATGTTATGATCGTTGGTAGTACATTTTGAATACTTAAATTTGTATATTATCAAGAGATGATAATGTATTGATAGTTAAGTTGGTACCTATACGTATCTATTCGATAAATATGGTACCTATATGTATATTGAGTTATTGCTTCCGCTTTCGTTATCATGTTTGCTTTATTTATGTTGGGGAGTGTCCCGCCTAGCTCGTCATTTTCATTGTCACCCGTTCGCTATAGTTTTGGTTTATGTATGGACTTTCCATTTCGTACGTGGATCGAGGCTATACAGCGGGGGATGTAGTGCCCTGGGGGTTAGGGTGTCAGAGCCCGGTTGCAAAACCGAGGTTCTCGAGTCTTGTCAAGTCAGTCTAGGTCTCACGGCATAGGATTACTTGCTATTTGAGAGTCTGCATTTCGTTGAATTACTTGATTTATTTGCTTTCTCACATTACTTGAGATATTTGACCATTCTTGAATGTGTGTTTATTGCTATCATTGAATTATATGCACACATTTGCATGTATTAATTCAACCACGCAAGTGTAGTGATCTGATTTCAGGATGGATCGTGATAGACACTCTCGTGACCGATCCCCGAGACACAGGCCTCATCATCTTCGTCGGCACCATCGCCGTGAGAGATCACTTCCTCCACCTGCTCAGGCACAGCCCCAGGATTTCATGAATGCGGTAGTGGGGCTAATTGATCAGAGGTTACAGGAACGGGTACCTCCACCACCTCCAGCACCAATAGCACCTCAGGAGAACCCCATTTCTGCCATTTTGCGTGAGTTTCAGAATCAGCATCCCCCGAAGTTCTCCAAGGGCGATGATATTCAGGCAGAGATGTGGCTGAAGGAGATCGAGAGGATCTGGCAGCTTATCCCTTGTGACACTCAGGAGAAGGCTCGCTGTACACTTACTCTTATCCAGGGTGAGGCCTACTCCTGGTGATAGAGTACACAGATTGTTCTAGAGGCAACCGGGATAGAGATTACCTGGGAGGTCTTCGTACGGGAGTTCAGAAACAAGTATATTCCTCCAACTTCCTGTACTCGCAGTTTGAGAGAGTTCACCGAGCTGAAACAGGGAGGAAGATCTGTGGGGCAGTATATCGCCGAGTTCGAGAGACTTTCTCGCTATGCACCCAACATAGCGAATGACGACTTTCACAAGGCGATGCAGTTTGTTCAGGGATTGAGACCGGATATCCAGGAGGCCTTAAAAGCAGCTAATACGAGCACCTGGGCTAAAGCTACCGCCAAGGCCTTAAAGGTTGAGGATTCTGATATTGCCAGAAAAGCTACTCAGCGAACTGGACAGGCTTCAGGCTCGAGAGCAGGTCAGGGATCGAGCTCAGGAAAGAGGCTGATGGTTTACTCTGCACCTCCAGCGCAGAGGGACTCTGGGAAGAAGCTTAAGGCTACTGGGCCAGCACAGAAGGGTCCGAGAGCTCCAGCACCACCACAGCCACCTCAGAAACCGGGCTGCAGATTTTGTGGACTTCCTACACATCATTATGATAATTGCAGACCCTGGTTGGGTTTATGTTTGATCTGCGGGAGCGACGAGCACTTAGTGGATGGCTATCCGGATCGTAGGGATCCGCCACTTGCAGGACCGAGGCCACTTGTGAGGGCTCGAGCTTATGCACTCGCTGGAGAGGAGCAGGATGCCGAGATAGACCCCGCCGCGGTAGTTGAAGGTATTATTTGCATCCATGGCACGAACATCCATACATTATTTGATCCGGGAGCTACACACTCCTTTCTTGCGCATTCTATTGCTATTACTTTACCTTTGCCTGCTATGTGTACTTCTGTGCGCTACCTAGTTAGTACTCCTTTCGGTAGTAGGCGAGAGACGGATCAGGTTTACAGGGATGTTCCAGTGGTGATTGAAGGCCGGGAATTCTTAACAGATTTTATCGTTATGTCAATGGAGAGATACGAGGCTATTTTGGGGATGGATTGGCTATACAGACATTGTGCTATCGTGGATTGTCGGGCTAAGAAAGTGCAGTTGGGTTCAGAGGTTACCACAGGATGTACTTCGAAAACCGTACCCCTACTTTCGTTTTCAGAGGCTCAGAAATTAGTCAGAGACGGGGCTACAGGGTTTATTGCTTATATTCTGAACAAGCCAAAGGATCAGGTGAGATTAGAGGACACCGAAGTGGTAAAGGAGTTTCCCGAGGTATTTCCAGAAAAGTTGGATTCTTTGCCTCCTGAACGAGAGATCGAGTTTGTGATCGATCTTTTTCCGAATGCCGAGCCGTATTCAAAGACTCCATACCGGATGGCTCCAGCGGAATTAAAGGAATTAAAAGTTCAGCTTGAAGCGTTGTTGGAAGTTGGATACATTCCGCCGAGTTCTTCACCTTGGGAAGCACCTGTGCTATTTGTAAAGAAAAAGGACGGGACTTTAAGAATGTGCATCGATTACAGGGAGTTGAACCGGATGACTATTAAGAACAAGTATCCCCTCCCACATATTGAGGAGCTATTCGATATACTTCAGGGTTCCAAATTTTATTCGAAATTGGATTTAAGACAGGGATACTATCAGTTGCGAATCCGAGCAGAGGATATTCCTAAGACAGGATTCAATACTCGGTACGGGCATTACGAGTTCGTGGTTATGCCGTTTGGATTGACTAATGCCCCTGCAGCTTTTATGGATATGATGCACCGAATTTTCAGGCCTTTCCTCGACAAGTTTGTGGTGATTTTTATTGATGATATTCTGGTTTTCTCAAAATCAGCCGAGGAGCACGCGAGACATCTAAGGCTCGTTCTTCAGACCCTAAAGGAACATCAGTTGTTTGCTAAGTTTAGCAAGTGTGAATTTTGGATCGATCGGGTTTCCTTCTTGGGACATGTGATTTCGGGAAAAGGGTTGGAAGTTGATCCCTCGAAAATCGAGGCCGTACTCAAGTGGGAGAAACCAAAGAATGCCTCGGAAATTAGAAGCTTCTTGGGATTGGCCGGTTATTATAGAAGGTTCGTTCAGGACTTCTCTAAGATTGCTGCACCGTTAACCCGATTAACAAAGAAGGATGTTAAGTTTGTCTGGGACGAGAAGTGTGATCAAAGCTTTAACTTTTTGAAAGAAAAGTTAGTCTCAGCTCCGGTGTTAGCACTTCCTGAGGGTTCAGTGGAATATGCAGTGTATACAGATGCTTCTAAAGAAGGCTTAGGTTGTGTTTTGACTCAGAAAGGAAAAGTGATCGCTTATGCTTCTCGAAAGCTAAAGGAATATGAAAAGAACTATCCGACACACGACCTAGAGCTTGCAGCCGTGATCTTTGCTCTCGGGAAATGGAGACATTATCTATACGGGACTTCTTTTGAGATTTTTACCGACCACAAAAGCCTCCAGTATTTATTCACACAGAAAGATTTGAATATGAGGCAACAGGGTTGGATGGAAAAATTGAAAGATTATGATTGTACGATTAAGTACCATCCAGGGAAAGCAAACGTGGTCACCGATGCACTTAGCAGGAAGGCGAGTGTATCGAGTTTGGAAATAAAAGAAAGTGTTGAAGTGACGCCGATTGTGTTAAAAGCTCGGGTTTCTAATATCACAATTCAGCCGGAATTGAAGTATCAGTTATTTGAGGCTCAGAATAAGGATCCGGAAGTTCAGAAGCTTGTAGGTAAAGCTAAGGATGACCCGGAAAGTCCGTTTGGGTTTGATGAGACCGGGTTACTTCGGTTTAAAAACAGAGTGGTAATACCTGAAGAATTGAAATGGGTCCTACTTGAAGAAGCTCACAAGTCAGCCTATTCGATCCACCCGAGAGGAAACAAAATGTATAAGGATTTGAAGCAATATTATTGGTGGAACGGGATGAAAAGAGACGTGGCAGAATATGTGAAACATTGTCTGACTTGTCAGAAAGTGAAAGCTGAGCACCAAAAACCCGGGGGACTTCTACAACCGTTACCTATTCCCTAGTGGAAGTGGGAACAAGTAACGATGGACTTTGTTTCCGGATTACCGAAGGTTAAAGGCGGGTTTGATGGAATTTGGGTAATTGTGGATAGATTCACAAAGTCAGCTCACTTTCTACCGGTCCGGATATCTTATAAGATCCCGAACTTGGCTGAAATTTATAACAGAGAGATTATCCAACTTCATGGAATTTCGGTGAGTATAGTTTCAGATCGAGACCCGAGGTTTACATCTAAGTTGTGGCAAGAGTTACAGGCCGTTTTGGGAACGAGACTTAAGTTCAGTACAACATTTCACCCGTAAACAGACGGCCAAACAGAAAGGTTAATCAGGTATTTGGAAGATCTTCTTCGGGCTTGCGCGATGGATTTTCAGAATTCATGGGCAGAACATATTCCTTTGATTGAATTCGCTTATAATAACAGCTTTCAGGCTTCAGTTGGGATGGCTCCGTATGAACTTCTTTATGGAAGAAAGTGCCGATCTCCGTTGTTTTTCGACTTGGAAGAGTGGAAATGGTCGAAGCAGGAAGGGGTAAGGAAAGGTGAAAGATTCAAAAGGCCTTCTAAAGTTGTTCAAGCTGTGATTGAGAAAGTGCAAATGGTTCAACAACGGATGAAAGCCGCGCAGGATAGGCAAAAGAGCTATGCCGATAAGCGCCGAAGAGATCTAGAGTTTGAAGTTGGTGACCGGGTATTCTTGAAGGTGTCACCAAGGAAAGGTTTCACCCGGATCGGGAAAGGAGAGAAACTTAACCCTCGCTACTTAGGTCCTTTTGAGATTCTCGAAAGAATAGGCGAGATAGCCTATCGACTGGACCTACCAACGAGTCTTACGGGTATTCATAACGTATTTCATGTCTCACAACTAAGGAAATATTACCCCGATGAGACCACGATTCTCCCCGTGGAAGAAGTTGAGCGGGAACCGAATTTGACATTTGTTCAGAGGCCGGTTAAAATCTTGGATCGGAAATTTCAAGAGTTGAGAAACCGGAGGATTCCCATGGTTAAAGTTTTGTGGAGAAGTGACAAAACCGAGGAAGCTACGTGGGAAACGGAAGATAAAATGAAACGGTTCCATCCAGAGTTGTTTGAGCAAGACTACAGAATCTGGGGACCAGATTCTTTTAAGGGGGGGAGAGTTGTAACGCCCCGGTTTCCGGATGAACAGGTAAGCACGGCACGTGTGAGTTTTGAGCGTAGGATTTATTTTATTTCTTTAATTTCATAATATATTCTTACGTGGCATTCATATTTTTATAAAATTCATGAAACGTCATTTATGTGAATTACTTGAATTCATACCATTGGAAATATTATTTCATGACACGGAAAAATATTTATTGCATGAAACCATAATCGGGAGTGTTTCAAATTACCAAATTATCCCTAGTGAATACTTCTTTAAAATTCTAGGGACCTAATTGCCTAATCCTTTAAGGACTTAATTGATCATATTTTAAAACCATGTATACTTCATTGCATAAGCCATAGACTTGAGGGATTAAATTGCAATTTAAACATTTCAGAAAAATCAAGAGGATGAATCACGTAATATTCTTGTATGTTCTTCCTTGATCTCATTTCATCCTAAATTCACCCAAGCACATTTGCTCCTCATTCTCGGTTTATACAAGAAAGAAAAGGGAAGAGAGTTTCATCATTAATTTCCAGAATTTCCAAGGAAGATTTCAAGGAATTGGGGAGTTCATCATCATCATCATCTATATTCTCCATTTCTTTCCATTTTAAGGTTGGTTGGGCATGAACGGATGATCTTGAACATATTTGGTTTAGCTAGGGTTTATGAATCATGGACTTGGTGGATTATATGTTGAGCAGAGTGTGATTATATGACCAAATCATGAAGTATGGCATGATTTATTCATGATATTGTTGAGAATTTGAGTTCGGTTGATCAATATGAGCATAAGCTTGAAACTTGGATTCTTGATGATATATCATGCCTTATGTGTTTAAGTGTGTTTTTATCACCTTCTGAATATTGATGCATCATAATTCCAGAAAATATAGGCCTGTGTTGATCAAAATGGATATTTGTTGCTTGCTTTGTTGCTTCCCGTAGCCATGCTCTGTTCTGCTCTGTTCTTCAAATTTGTAGAAACTAGGAACGACTGTTCCCAGCCTCAAGGTATTGTGGGAACGGGCGTTCCCACCTTTTCAAATGAACTAGGCGGCCGAGCATGGGAACGGCCGTTCCCATTTTGGCCTTGGTGCCGGAAGGGCCGTTCCCAGCTAAAGGCGCCCTTTTTAAAAATGAAAACGTTGGCGCGATTTTGGGGGTTCATGGGAACGACCGTTCCCATTTTCCAAAGGGGTCCGGAACGGCCGTTCCCACCTGACTTGCAGAACAAAATTCTCTGCATAAAATTACGAAAATAGCACCTTGATCCGACGACTTCTTTGACCCCGAATTGCTATAATATGTGCTATTATGTACTGAAACAACATGTTATCATGCCACATTGCATTTTCATCGTCATCTCGATACATTTCCGCTGTTCGTCATACTTGGTCCATTTTAGGTCATGTCTCACGTATACACGTCGTGTTTGCACAGGTCACGGGGTTGTGGACGAGGAGCAGGCTCAGTAGAGTATATCCTTGTCATATTTTGTAAGAAGGTGAGGTTTTATTTTAAGTAAATCGAACCCTATAGCCCTTATGTGCTATTTTTCGGCCAAAACATATTATCATTATAAACGTTTTCAAAGTTATAAATATTTCAAGCAAGCAAGTAATGATTGTCATGATTTTCAAGCAAGTTTGGCGAGTACATGATTGCACGTGGGCCCGAGGGTAATTCTTGAGCCAACCGGGAAAGCAAGGGCTGACGGGTAACTCCTGAATTATCCTCACATTGTTGGGATCACCCCCGAAGCCACTAGGAGATTAGTGGTGGAAGGAGTTCCTTGTCTAGGGGGTTATGTCCCCTACACTCAACATGTCGTGGATAGTTAAGCCTTCCAAACTCACTATCAACCGGGGGAAGAAGGATACTGGGGATTAATCCGGCATGTCGGGTTATCCTCGGGTTATTGCATGATTTCAAGCATGAAACTATCTATGTGAGCACTAAATGGAATTGTATGATCATGTATTGAATTAATAAAGTAAGCACGTATTGTCACGTTTGGTGTAAAGGTTGGAGAATCGCCCCTACTCGCCGGCGTCATATGTTCATGAAATGTTCAAGTTAAAACGTTAAAGTGATTAGTTGTAATCTCGGGCAAAGATTTAGTTTTCTTGAACTATATATCTATTTATTTCCAAAGTCTTCACCCGAGGCTACAACTTGCATGTGATGTGTGTTGTATATAATTATTGCCCCTCACTCAGTCTTCGATAGACTGATACTTCACTTTTCAGGTACTTGAGCGTTGGTCGTGCTAGGCGGGTGTCCGGTCGAGGTTTGCCTTTTCACGAGTCTAGTACAGTACCTTCATGTATAGCACTTTTGGTACTTCATGTTATGATCGTTGGTAGTACATTTTGAATACTTAAATTTGTATATTATCAAGAGATGATAATGTATTGATAGTTAAGTTGGTACCTATACGTATCTATTCGATAAATATGGTACCTATATGTATATTGAGTTATTGCTTCCGCTTTCGTTATCATGTTTGCTTTATTTATGTTGGGGAGTGTCCCGCCTAGCTCATCATTTTCATTGTCATCCGTTCGCTATAGTTTTGGTTTATGTATGGACTTTCCATTTCATACGTGGATCGAGGCTATACTGCGGGGGATGTAGTGTCCTGGGGGTTAGGGTGTTACATTTAAATTGTGATTTTATGATTCGCTTCCGCATACGCTTTTTGTTTGGTGTTTTGTTCTTTTAGTAGGGTCTACGTTCCGCCTAGCTTAGGTGTGTGCCTGTCGGTCTCCCATTCGTCTCTGCTTGGTTCATATACGGGTTTCCATCTCGTATGTGGATTGGGCTTAGGTGCGGGGGATGTGGGGACCCACCGTGCGAGGTGCTACATATACGCCCAAATCGGTCAAGAATATTCGAATCGGATAAATCAGCCCGAATCGGTCAAGAATTTTGGGATGCCCTAATACGTTACAAAATTTCGCTTTAGCTAATGGCGAAATCATTGGAATAGTTGGAAGAAAGGTATTGAACTTTTTAATAGCATTATTGATTAGAAATGAATTTTCTAGAATTTGACTCCGTACCATGGAAGAGTTCATTCGCACACTTGAATGATAACCCAAAAATTCAAGGGAATGATTGGATAATTGATTTATATAAATCCTTCTTGGATGAAACCATGACGAAAAATGCAATTGTCAAAAAGTGACAAGATAGCATTTCCACTTATTCATGGAAAGAGACGTCCCTTTTGAAACCAAACTGGATTTTCTTTGATACCTAATAGAATGCATGCAAGGTTCGTTGCCCAAGCACAGGTTTGCCTGAAAATCCTTAACCTTAAGAAAGACGTTCACAAGACGTTTTATTTTTAGATAGAAATAGATTCGTTCAAGAACTCCAGAAGATGTTGATTGTAAATGAGAAGATTGGTTCCGTAGAAAGACGAAAATGGATTAATATTCAGATACATGAGAATTGTATTAGACTAAGAATAATCTTTGATTTCTTTTTAAAAAAGAGGAACTCGCTTTCGTTGGAGCAATAAGACTATTGCAATTACAATACTCATTGAGAAAGAATCGTAATAAATGCAAAAAAGAGGCATCTTTGACCCAGTAACGAATAGTTTGAGCCAAGATTTCCCCATGGACAAGGTAGGGTATTAGTATATCTAATACTAAATTTAGATGTGAAAAATTATCCTCTAAAAAGGGAAATGTTGAATGAATTGACCGTAAATTCTGAGATTTGACTATCTTTTTCTCTAGACAAGATATTAATCGTCGAGAAAATGGAATTTCCACAATAGAAATTCCTGTTGCGCACCCAAAATGGATTTTGGTTCCAATTATTAGGAGAAATAAGAAAATGGTTCTGTTGATACATTCGAGAAATTAATCGTTTCACAATCAGTAAACTGGATTTATTGTCACAACCCTGATTTTCCGACAAAATAGATCTATTGAAACCACGATCATGAGCAAATGCATAAATATACTCTTGAAAGATAAGTGGATATAGGAAGTCGCGTTGTTCAGATCTCTCTAGTTGTAAATATCTTTGGATTTCCTCCATTTGAAATTCGATTTGAATCAAAGGTAGAAGATTGGGGGGGGGGGGGGGGTTATCAAATGATACATAGTGCGATACAGTCAAAACAAGGTATTATAGTAAGAATATATACCTCGGAGACAGGTAACCTTATCAACAGATTCTCTACCCTCTCCTCTTCCACTCATTTAATTCATCTATCTTATAGGATAACAAGATGGTTAGAAATCTTTTATTTTTTAAACCTAATCGCTCTTTTGATTTCGAAAAAAACTTTCTTTATCAATATACTACTTCTTTTACACACCCGTCTCCATTCCATAATAGAGATGCCAATAGTTAGGATTCATTAAAAAAAGATTGAATCCACTCGTGGGGAAAAACCCTTCCCGTATTGGGCACTAATCTATTTTTAACATGTAATTAGATCGGGAAATTATTCAAATTAAGAACAGAAGCTGGTTGCTTTTTTTTTTTAATTAATTGAAGCCGTAGGGCCTCTATCCATTTATTCATTCGACCGAACTTTATTTGGTTATGTTCCAAGAATTCATCGAACAACGATTTGTACCGATCCGATAAGAATGAAATATCCTCAGAACTCTCCATTGATACGACATGCTATTTTATCCATTTAGTCCCTTTCAGGATCAGTCGCGGCCTTCCAAACTTTACCAATGGTATGGACGAATTCCTTACTTCATCTGAATATGTCAAAGATTCTAGCTCACTTAAAAGCCGAGTACTCTACCGTTGAGTTAGCAACCCGAAGAAAAGATATATAGATTAAACAAAATTTCAACAAGGGGTGTGGTATATAGATAGAATCTAAATCAATTAAATTCAATTTAAACAAAGAGCAAGGGATTATACTAACTAATCAACCCTTTGAGCTAAAAAATCTAAAAAAACAGATTTTCTGATGGATCCGAAAGATAAAAATGAATTGATTCGATTAAAATACAAAAAATTATCTGATAAAAGAAATATATATATAATTGTAAAACTATGTTATCTATCCCCTTTCAATCAAAAACACCTCATGGATCAAAGAAAGCATTGTTTATGGATAAGGTAAAGTAAAAAACCTGTGGGACGAAAATAAATAGACCCCAGTTCACTTATCACGATGAATTATATTTGTTCAATATACTCTTGTCAATATAAATCTTGCGAAAAAAATACAGTGGAAAAAACAAAAGAAATTGCACTGTTAAATTGAAATTCAATAAATTTCAATTTAACAGTGCAATAATATTCAAAATTGTCTTGGATTGACACTACATATTTAATTTACATAGATCGAAAAAGTATAAATGGAAGAATTAAAAAAAATATCAGATTTTTTAGTCAATTTAACAATGTAATAATATTCAAAATTATCTTGGATTGACACTACATATTTAATTTACATAGATCGAAAAAGTATAAATGGAAGAATGAAAAAAAATATCAGATTTTCTAGTCCCTAATGTATTTTGTATTTCATCAATCTAAGTGGAATAAGCTAAAGTAAATCCCTTGTTGGCTAGTCGAAAACCACACAATTGAAGTAAATGTCCAAATTGGATATTGAGAAGATCAATAAACTAAGATTTTGTCCATCGGATCGACGGAAACCAATGATAAATAGATACGAATACAGCAGAGAGGGGGAAATAAAAAAAAAATATAGAAAAATTCTAAAAAGTTATAGACAAGTCGCCAGCCCCTCGGGATTTTTTAATTGAACTTCATTTGATTAGAGGGAAGTTCCTTAAAAACTTTTGCTTTCTTTAAAAGATTCTGAACAGTTCCTGTGGGCTGAGCACCTCTTTCAAGGAAATATAGAATAAGAGGAACATTTAAATAAGTTTGATTCTTCATTGGATCATAAAAGCCCACCTTTCTAAGCTTATTTCCTTCTCTTCAGGATCGAACATCAATTGCAATGATTCGATAGACGGCTCATTAGGGTAGATGTAGGTGAACAATACCCACCTAGAACAGTATAGGAAGTTTTCTCCTCATACGGCTCAAGAAAAATGATTTGATTCAAAGTTTTTTTTGTCTATGTATGCAATTTTACTAAATTAAATGACAAATGGACCTATTAAATCAATTAGACTATGATTTCAGTCTTTTTTTTTTTTTTTGCTTGAAAAATAAGCCATTTGTACTCATAACTCAAGTTGGATAATCTCAAAATAGCTCAAAGGAAAAATCTTTAGTCAATTTCGTTTATTGAGTGGTCTTTACTCTCATTTGTTTGTCTCGTTTCAAATTTGATTTCGCTTCTTTAGTCTGATCCTGTTATTGAGACTGTCAAGACCATGAAAACGATGTTTCCTTGTTCTTAGATCCCCTATCCTTATTTTAAATCATTTGGCTTAGAGATTCCTTCGGTGCTTTTTAATCCTTTCAAAATGGTAGCAACATACCCTTTTTGGATTTCTTTCTATCAAAGAATCCTATGAACGATTGATTCCCAAGTGATACACTTTAAATCGAAAAAGTTATTTACAACCCAACAACAAATGAAGGGTTCCAGTGTAACGGAACAAACAATGTCGAGCCAAGAGCACCCTCATTCCTAAATAAATCGAGAGTGGTGTATGTAAAAATCCACAAGGGATCGTGTCCTTTAAGTCGCAAGTTGCTTTCTACCACATCGTTTCAAACAAAGTTTTACTATAACATTTCCTCTAATTTGGAACCGGTATGGAATTGATTCCATTATGGAATCATGAATAGTCATTAGTTCAGCTGTCCATAGACATCGTAATCTAGACTTTTCTTTTATATATGATATGGGAGTTTTTTGAAAAAGTCTTAGCAAGACAACATTTTTAACATACATATATAATAGAAATCAAAATATATAGATAAGAACCCCAATTAGGAAATTTGCCAAATAAATGGTTGACAAAATATTTTAAGTAGAAGATAAAAAACTCGGGGTAGCGTTAGAGAAATTAAGCCAGACGAATTAGACAAGATGGATTAGATTCGAGAAATGAGAATTCGATAGTAGGTCCAACTCCATTAATAGGTCTAGGTCTCGGCTTCCAAATAGAATCTTCCCAATTCGAAATTTCCCAATTCGATTTGAAATGGGTGGTGTAACATCCCGATTCTCCGACTTATGAGGTACGCCACGTGTTGACTTTCTTGTGTGTTTAGTTATGTGATTTTATGTTTTGTGTGGCCCTATTTTCAACTCTTTAAGAGTTTAGGGGCTTGTTTGCAATTTTCTCTTTTTAGGGGTTTTTCGGTCACTGCTCGTTCAATCAAGATTTTGACCTCTTTTAACGCGCTCGAGGCATCGAAACGAGTTCGTAGACTCTAACTTTTCCCAATTCTGACGTCGTTAGCCCCTCCTGCCGATCATTTTGCGTGCAAGGACCCGAGATAAAACACCCGGATCTTCGTTAAACGTGCCAGACTTCAGCTAGCTCACTCTCTCCTCTCTCCTGGTTCTCTCTCTCTCTTCACGAACGAAACACATACACCACACCATAACATACACTAAACCAGAACTTGGCCATTTCTCGATGGAATTTGACGAATTAATAGTTAAAATCGAAGTTCTCGAGATGAAGATCACGATGGCAAAGACAGAATCAAAATCTGATCAACGATGAAGGAGATATGGCTGCTCAAAGTTTCAGAATCGCACCTAGTTTTTGGCAGCAACTTCGATGGCCTCGTTCGGCCTGTTTCGGCGATGGAATCTAGTGAAATTGGTATGCAAATTGACATCTCGATGAGCTCTACAACATGGCGGTGGTCTCATGGCCTGAAACGGCCTGGTGATGGAAATTTCGGCCCAAAACAGTAGCAACGGCGCGTGCAACAGTGGCAGCACACTTTCTGGACCTTTTTTCGGCGGTTCTGGCGGTGGTTTGCGGCGGACTTGGTATGGGTCTTGTGCGGAATTGTCCAGCAGTCATTTTTGGAGTGGTGGCACGGTCATTGGACGTCAGACGGCTGCTCACGTGGTGGCGGAACGACGACTTTTTCAGGGTTCGTTGGTGGTTCCCAAGGGTTTTCGACCCTCTGAGTCGATTTTCGGCATCAATTTGAGCAGATTTTGGCCGTAGATGGTGGTCTCCGGCATGAAAACGGTGGTAGAAACTTCTGCGGCCATCAAGGGCCTTTTCCGATGGTCTTTTAGCAACGGGCTCTTCACGAAAGTTGTTTGGCACGACGAGAACTATATTTCCCCGTTCACTCGACTCCTAATTCGGCCGTTTTGGTATCGGCGCATGGCGACACGCGGCGGTCAACGCCGATCAACGGTTCGATGACTTTTTTCGGCAATTGAGTTGGGGCTTTCGAAGTAATCGACGAGGCCTTTCCAACGATATGCTTAGATTTCATTTTCATTGAGCGGTTTGAATTTAATTTTGTTTCCTGGCTTTCACGATAGAATTGTTGATTCTGATCGGTTTTTTGTTATCTAAACCCGGCGGTTTTCGTCTTTCTAAGATTCGGTTGAGGGCTTTTGACGAGCAACCTGAGACTTAGATTCGCCGTTCGTGGGGAATTTTCCAACCACCGGAGGTGGTGGTCTGGCGGTGGTATGTGGCGGTCTGGTAGGTTCCGGCTGCGGCGTTCCGATGCCCTTCGGTCAGCAAGTCCCTTTCGTCGTAGTGAGTCCAACGCCACTTTTCGTTTGTCAATTGGATGTCCGGTTGATTTGTTGTGAATTATTTTGCGTAATTTGAATATTTGAATTAATTGTTTTAAATACAATAAATTGTTTATTGTTGTAATTGTCGATCAATATGCAAGCTAATGTATATGAAATCATGTATTGAATGCAATGTGATTTGTATAGATGTTTTAATTTGCAAATTAGAATCCGATATGATGAAATTGTAGTAATTTCTTAGCTTAAGGGGTGTTTGTGTAATTTTCCTAAATATGTAAATCCATAAGATTTGTGTTAATTACACCTTGTCAATTGAATCTAATATGTAATACATGAATTTGTTATGCGTTATGTGAATTATATAAAATCTTAAATGATTAAATAACTTAGGTATCTTTCGTTTTGAATACTCATGAGGATTGTCGTGCGTCTCTGTGGTTCATTCTTGTGTCTGAGTCCTTTTTTTGTGTTCAATTTGGTTCAGGTGCACCGGGGGTGGTGACTAGTGGGTCGTGCAGGTTCCGGGGTGGGCCATTTGCTTCTTGTTCGGCTTTGTTTGATACCAGGTGAGGTAGGATATAGTTATACTCTATTGCAACGTGCCTGTTTTCGAATGCATGCGATTTATAAGCCTTACATATATGTAAATATGTGTGGAGTATGTACTGTGATTGTTTTGCTATACGTTTAAAAGTATGAATGCTATGTATGAGCCTACGTATGTTTGGTTGTGGATTGGGTACGTTTGTATGTGGTTTGCATGCTAGTATGTATGTATGTATGCATGTGATAAGTACGTATATGTGTGTGTATTTGATACATATGCTTGTGGGATACACGATATGCCTTGTTATGCAAGTTTGTAGCGGGCATAGGACTTGTTTTGCCTTGTACGTGATTTTGATTTGCTTGTTGGGGGCCCTGACGTACGTTATATGCTAAGGATGTACCGGAACCTACCTGGGCGTGGGTTGGGGGATGGAGTCCTGACGGTTTGAGAAGAATTGAGCACTCCCCTAGTCCGTTTTTGCATGGCTAGGGTCGCGCAACCCTTCTATCACCTTGACTTGAGGTTTGACACGTCTGCACCTATTGGTATGTATTGTTTTTTTTATTTGGTTGTTTTGTACATTTTGTCTTGAGGATTTTGGTCGGTTTGCACTCGTGCCCACCGAATCTTTTTTTTACGTTTGTCTTAAGTTCATGAAACGGGGGTAGATTCTTAAATTAAGATAAAATTTGATATACTTTTAACCTAATAAGATATGCTTTGATATGTGTGCTAAGTCTACATGAATTTGAGCGTACCCTTTGATAAATGTATAAATTAAGTTTTGTTTGTTTGTTTTGATAAACCATCCTATATTTAAATTATCACGAGCAAATGTTTTAGCATGCAAAAACTAAACCCGGATTCACGAACATTTCATTTTGAATGTGCTATACTCTGTATATATGCATAGTGTGCGTGCGTCAGCCTCTCGCTCAGTCTTTGGACTGACCCCTCCCCCTTTGTGTTTTTAGCTTGCAGGTTTTGCTTTGGAGTTCGTTGGAGCTAGGCAGTTTTGAGTTAAGTCTTCGTTTTGTTCGAATAGAGTCTCTTGTATTTGTTTAGGTCCTTTACAGACGCATGTTTAAGTTTGTACGATAGGATTGTATGTATGTATACCTATGCATTATTCATATTATGTTATAAATTTCGGGACAGGTTAGGACAGGTTCTAGGATTAGTTGAACCCATTTTGTTGCATGATTATTAGGTACAGGTTTCTAGGGCAGTTGAACCCGTTTCGTTGTATGATTATTCGGGACAGGATAGGACAGGTTCCTTGGATTAGCTGAACCTGTGCAGTTGGTTTTGATGTATGGATTGCATTGTTATACTTGATGTATGAAAGTGTTTAAAAGTTTGCATTTCCCATTGCTTCCGCTTTTAGGTTTTGCATATTTTGATTTGCACAGGGTTAGGTACCGCCTAGCTCAGGCCTAATATTTTTGTTTTGTCTCCCGTTCGCTATGACTTGGTATGTGTGCGGAGTGTTTATTTCGTTGCACGTGTCGGATTATAGTGCAGGGATGTGGTGCCCATCGCTTAGGGTGCTACATCTAAAGTGGTTTCAGAGCTACCAGGTTCAGAACCGGCGCTCTTGAGTTGTATCGTGTCAGTCTAGGTCGTACGGCATAGGAATATGTGCCCATTGCATTTGTTTGGCATGAAATTCTGCTCCTTCATCATGAATTGCACCGAATTATATAACTATGTGCACGCTATGACTATGATGGTGCAACATTTGCCCTAAATTACATTTAGTTGATGCACTTATGTGACTTAACTGTTATATTTCATTTGCACCTCTAACCCTCATGCACCAACCTTAGTGTTTTAACTATAGGGTTGCTCCATCAACAATTTAATCAGCTTCTATGGCATCATCACAACTTGATGATCAAGATTTCCAACACCACGGTGGACGGTACATAAAACATTCATGGCACGAGCATACATGCATCCTTCATTTGATTAATTCGTGTTGTTCGGTGATACACTTGCCAACCGTAATATATGTTGATTGTTGTAATTGCTTAACTGCTCTCCTGTGATATATGCTTGTATGAGTGCTTAATCAATTGTACTTATGTGCTTAAGTGAAAGGGAGATTTAACTCTCGCTGTTTACGTGCTAGGGAGATGTGGATTCTTCCTATTTGTGTGATAGAAAGATGCTGGATTCTTTCTGAGTTTGGTGCACGAGAGATGTTGGTTTCTCTTGTACTTAGGTATTCGAGGGATGTTGGATTCTCTGGAATTTAGGGGTTTGAGAGATGCTGGATTTTCTCAAACTAGAATTGTCTGGGAGATGTGGAATCTGTCAGACTTAGGTTGAGAGACGGGGTTCTCTCAATTCTGTGTTTGAGAGACGGGGCTCTCTCAATTATGTGCCTGAGAGGCGGGGTTCTCTCTTTTAGGTGTCGTAACACCCCGGAGCGAAGGGCGCCACATCCCCCGCACCATAACCCAACACGTGAAGCGAAATGGGAACTCCGTCCACGTATCAGGCCACGGCGAACGGGTGACAAACAAAAATTCCACCTAAGTTAGGCGGTCTAGACCCTACGCAGAGTGCGCAACAAAACAAATAAGGAATGCGGAAGCACCAAAATCTCACAAAACAAATAAACAAACTCGAGACAAATCAAAATTAATGATTCAAGTTATACAATCTTTAAAATTCGAATTTAAAGCCATAAACTTATACATATATCATAACTTAGCAAAATGCATAAATAAACAAAACACAATGCATGTGACTCAAGCTCTCCCCCTTCAAAATAAAGACTCAAAGACAACCGCCTAGCTCCAACTCCTCAGAACGAATACCTGCAAATTCAAAACAAAGGGGAAAAAGATAGAAATAGCGAGGGTCAGTCCTAGAGACTGGTGAGAGGGCTAACACACGCACCCATACATATACGTAATAACAAAGCATAAACAAAGCTGAAAGGATTCATGAACCAGGTGTGGTTTTTGCAATCTAAGACATTTTCCACGTGATACTATATATAAGGAAAGGAGTTTAAGGCCAAGAGCCCAAAATTATCCAAGTTTTACAATTAAACGCCACTCCCGTTTCATAACCATACACCAAAGCACAACCTTAACACACACACCCTTGCTCAAAACATGAACAAAAGCAAAACTCACAAACAATCCCACCGCCACACCATTGGGGAAGAGAGTTGCCCCTCTCAACCCTCCACAGAACGAAACTTGTGAACCGGAGGATCCCGCCCGGTTCCTTCAACGGCCAGCCAAAATGCGCTCCGTCGGCATAGGAGAACTAAGTCTCCCATTGGTGGAGAAGTGCACAGGGGTCGTAGCCGGCGACCCCGATGGTCGTCCCGGGTCTCCCTTACCCACAACTCCGGGGCCCAAACAAATCAAAACCAACAGAAAATCGGAGACTTGCTTGAATCCGATACAAACGAAACAAAGCCTAAACTTATCACACTTACCAGACGAAACTTATACTCACACACAAAGGCAGACAGACATATCTTATACATATCGTACTTATCATACGAAACTTATCCACAGATCAAACCACACTTACACACACACCCTCTTATCAAAGCTTATCAAAACAAACGAAAATAGAACTTATATACTTATAAAAGCGTTTTCAAAGCCTCTTGACAAACGGGACAAAACTCACAAAATACATATCAAAACACATATCTATATATATACATATATGTATCGCATGCGGTTCGAAATACAAATAGGGTTTTAGGTCATCATAACTAAAAGGAAAGAAAACCTCACCTGGACGACCAATCCGAACAAAACGGACCAAAAAGAGTCAAACGAACCACTTCCTCACATCGGAACGAACCTAAGAGCAAAGCAAAGAGCAAGAGCCAAACTTAGACTCAAAATGAACCATATTGACGCTCGGCAAATGCATATGAATGCGAGTGATGCTTATGAAGCTTAACAAATTGACCAATAACGCATACGAGTTCATATTCATGCGTAAGTCTCATAAATCATATCAAGCGGATTCACAAATTTCATATAACGATCATATAGTACTATACAACATGTTATCAAAGCATTCATAGCATAGAAGGAGCAAAGAATGATCATGCAAGGCATATAAACGAGGCATGGAGTCATAAACACAAGTTAGAGGAGCATATCGCACATATGCAGTCATAATTAAAAAACGAGCAAACCAATCAAGCCATAAATTCATATTACACAAGTTAACACATAATACATTAAGCTAATAATGCATATAGGCCACAAACAGAACAAGAAAAAGCAACGAAAAGCAAGGGAACGAAAAAGAGTTACACTTTAAAAATCAAACCGAGGGGAATGACACGCCCGTGTCATCCCAGAAGCCTAAACTGAGACACCCTTGTGTCTCAGTACAGGCGGGAAACAAAGCTACAAAAAGGGGGTGACACACCCGTGTCACTCCAGAAGAACAAACCGAGACACGGGGTGTCTCGGTACAGAGGCGAAAAGGGGGTGAAAAGAGTTGACAGTTGCGGTTTAAAAAGGGGAAAAACAAAGAGCAAAACAAGGGCTGAAAGAGAGGGACTCTAAGGCCTCAAACACACAAATACCATGCATGAAATACCCACAAAAGAATCACGTTAAAAGGCCAAAGAATGCAACAACAAAGATCCTTTAAAGCAAGCAACAAAATTGGACAAAGAAGAGCAAATCATGCATTCATGCCATGATCACCAACTTAGGAGCTGAGTTAGGAGTTAAAAGTTTGGGAACTAAAAGTTAACATGCTAAGCTATTCAAATACTCCATGAATATGCAAATTAACATGAATTGGAGCACATTAGGACCACCAAGTAATCACAAAAATGCAACAACAGCAGTCCAGTTATACCATGCTTACAAACAAGCCACATGTTTCGATTTAGGAGCTGAAAATGGATCTAAAAACTTGAAAGAGCAGGGCTAACATGTAGAAAAACTCATATACGTCATGTCCATGCAATTTTACACGAAAATAAGCACAAGAGATCATCAAACCAAACCAAAAATCCTGACAACAGTTCATACGGGCGAGCAGATTTTGCAGCAATTTTCAAGCTCAAAACTCATCATATAAATCAAGGTTTTCAAGGAAAAACCAAGCATATTCATAAAGCAACATGTGTACTACATTACCAAGCATTAGCATACAAAATTGGAGGCAAGAATTCATCCATTTGATCTCAAAACGTGACAGCAGTTTGGTGAAAATAAGCAGATTCGCAGCAGCAGTTCGGATTCCAGTTCCATGGCCAAAAACTCAAGATTCAATCATGTTATCAATGGAGAACCAACCCTAACAAATCTATCATGAAGTATATATCAAGAATGGAAGCAAAGAAGCTCATATAATCAACAAGGAAGCACCAAATCAGCCACAAACTTAAGCAAAGCCATGGATTCAAAAATATGAGCTAACCCTAACTATTCATGCAAGCTTCCACTTCCTTATTAAATCTGATGCATTTCAAGAATTTCAAGGATCAAATGAAGCATATAAGAGAGGAGAATACATAAATATACTTACCTTGAAGATTTGGAGAAGAAAGATGGTGATTTGAGCTCAAAATCCACAAAAGGGGCAAAGTTCTCTTCTCTTCTCCTCTCCCCTCTTTGTCTCGATCAGTTGCTGCTCAAAATGGGGGAGTTTGGATCGGTTTTCAGAGATAAAAGGAGCAAGGAAGGCTTAACTCAAGTCAAGATATCAAGGGTTAGGCTTAGGTTGAGTTAAATTGGCCCCAGAAGTACATGACTAGTCAAAGAAGGTGGCTTATGCACAAGCTGTTCGTTCCGAGTCCAACGCATCTTCCGGAATTCGAATCCGAATTCCTGAGCTCAAGTTATGGCCTCCGGAACACGAGGTGCGCTAAAACTAGTTAGGCCCTCATGTCCCTCGTCAAACACCAAAGGTTTAAAACCTCGACAAACGAACACGAAAACTTAAAACGATCCTGCAAACACATTCATAACTCACATATATCACGCATACCAAAATTTCACAAAAAAACGAAATTGAATTCCGGCACATAACGAGCAAATTACGAGCATGCAAACTTAAACGTTTAAAATCAAAGTTCAAGAATATAAGCAATTAATTTCATATTAATTCAAATAATCATAAAAGCATTAAAATAATATCCAAATACGTAATTAAATAATTTAAAGCGCATAAAACCCACTCGTTACGGCGTACTTGGAAATCCGAACGATCGGGATGTTACAGGTGTGCCAAGGGACGGGGGGTTCTCTTATTTACGCGTCGAGAGATGGGATTTTCTCTTGTTTGTCGCAGTTGTGTTACGCGTGTCCAGACGACAGTTTGCAAGCGATGAGGATGCAATGATATCGAGCTTTGGGTGCAGTGGTAGCCATTAGTATCCTGGTAGTGATCGATCGAGTTTAAGCGACCAACGGTCAAGTGTTCTGACAGACCTCAGTGATAACGAGACCCCATGAAGGGAGTTGATGCAACCGATGGGAGTAAACTGCACAATCAGGGTTATGACTCTACACGATCCCGGGAGATGAATTGAGGGACTATTACTCGAGGCTCTTCAACTCAGCAATAGGATCTGGGGACCAGATCCCTTAAAGGGGGGGAGGGGGGAGTTTGTAACATCTCGATTCTCCGACTTACGAGGTACGCCACGTGTTTACTTTCTTATATGTTTAATTATGTGATTTTGTGGTTTGTGTGACCCTATTTTTAACCCTTTACGAGTTTAGGGGCTTGTTTACAATTTTCTCTTTTTAGGGGTTTTTCAGTCATTGCTCGTTCGGTCGAGATTTTGACTTCTTTGACCCCTTTGACGCGTTCGGGGCATCGAAACGAGTCCGTAGACTCTAAGTTTGCCTAATTCTGATGTCGTTAGCCCCTCCTACCGATCGTTTTACCTGCGAGGACCCGAGATAAAACACCTGGATCCTCGTTAAACGTAACAGACTTCAGCCAACTCTCTCTCTCCTATCTCCCGATTCTCTCTCTCTTTCACGAATGAAATACATACACACACCACACCGTAACATACACTAAACCGGAACTTGGCCATTTCTCGAAGGAATTTGAAGAATGAATAGTAGAAATCGAAGTTCTCGAGACGAAGATCACGATGGAAAAGACGGAATCGAAATTCGATTAACGGCAAAGGAGATATGGCTGCTTAAACTTTTGGAATCGCGCCTAGTTTTTGGGAGCAACTTTGACGGCCTTGTTCGGCCTCTTCCGGTGATAGAATCTGGCGAAATTGGTATACAAATTGAACATGTCGATGAGCTCTACAACATGACAGTGGTCTCATGGCCTGAAACGGCCTGGTGACGGAGATATAGGCTAAAAACAGTAGCAGCGGCGCGTGTAATGGTGGCAGCACTCTTTCCGGCCCTTTTTCCGACGGTTCTGGCGGTGGTTTGCGACGGACTTGGTATGGGTCTTGTGCGGAATTGTCCAGCAGTCATTTTTGGAGTGGTGGTGCGATCATCGGATGCCGGTCGGCGGCTCACGCGTCGGCGAAAGGCCTCGGAGGCAGCGCGTGAATAGTGATACGACGACGGAACGATGAATTTTCTCGGGGTTTGTTGGCGATTTCCTAAGGTTTTTCAACCCCTTGAGTTCATTTTCGGCATCAATTGCAGCAGATTTTGGCCGTAGATGGTTGTTTCTGGCATGAGAACGACGGTAGAAACCTCGACGGCCATCGGGGGCCTTTACAGGAGGTCTTTTGGCAACGGGCTCTTCACGAAAGTTGTTTGGCACGACGAGAACTATATTTCCCTGTTCACTCGACTCCTAATTCAGCCATTTTGGTGGCGGCGCATGGAGGCACTCGGCGGTCAACGTTTCGGTGACTTTTTTCGACAATTGAGTTGGGGCTTCGCAAGTACTCGACGAGACCTTTCCAACGGTATGCTCGGATTTCATTTTCGTTGAGCGGTTTGAATTTAATTTTGTTTCCTAGCTTTCACGATTTAATTGTTGATTCTAATCGGTTTTTCTTTATCTAAATTTGGTGATTTTCGTATTTCCAAGATTCTGTTGAGGGCTTTTGACGAGCAGGCTGAGACGTACGATTCGACGTTCACAGGGAATTTTTTGGCCACCGAAGGTGGTCTTCTGACGGCAGGTGGCGGTCTGATAGGTTCCGGTGGCAGCGTTCCGACGCCCTTCGGTCAGCAAGTCCCTTTAGTCTTTGTGAGTCCAACGCCACTTTCCGTTCGTCAATCGGATGTCCGGTTGATTTGTTATGAATTATTTTGCGTAATTTGAATATTTGAATTAATTGTTTTAAATTCAATGAATTGTTTATTATTGTAATTGTCGATCAATATGTATGCTAATGTATATGAAATCATGTATTGAATGCAATGTGATACGTATAGATGTTTTAATTTGCAAATTGGAATCCGATATGATGAGTTTCTATTAATTGCTTAGCTTAAGGGGTGTTTGTGTAATTTTTCTAAATATGTAAATCCATAAGATTTGGATTAATTGCACCTTGTCAATTGAATCTATTATGTAATATAGATTTGGTTATGCGCTATATGAATTATATGAAATCTTGAATTATTAAATAACTTAGTTATCTTTCGTTTTGAATACTCATGAGCATTGTTGTGCATCTCTGTGGTTCATTCTTGTGTCTGAGTCCTTTTTTTGTGTTCAGTTTGGTTTAGGTGCACCCAGGGTGGTGACTAGTGGGTCGTGCAGGTTCCGGGGTGGACCATTTGTTTTTTATTCGGCTTTATTACAACGTGCCCGTTTTCGAATGCATGTGATTTCCAAGCCTTATGTATACGTAAATATGTGCGAAGTATGTACTTTGATTGTTTTGCTATACATTTGAAAGTATAAATGCTATGTATGAGCTTACGTATGCTTGGTTTTGGATTGGGTACGTTTGTATGCGGTATGCATGCTAGTATGTATGTATGTATAGTATGTAAGCATGTGATAAGTACGTATATGTGTGTTTATATGATACGTATGCTTGTGGGATACACGATATGCCTTGTTATGCACATTTATAGAGGGCTTAGGACTTATTTTGCATTGTACGTGATTTTGATTTTCTTATTGGGGGCCCCGACATACGTTATATGCTAAGGATGTACCGAAACCCACCTGGGCATGGGGTGGGTGATAGAGTCCTGAGGGTCTGAGGAGCATTGAGCACTCCCCTCGTCTGTTTTTGCATGGCTAGGGTCGCCAACCCTTTCATCACCTTGACTTGAGGTTTGACACGTCTGCACCTGTTGGTATGTATTGTTTTGTTTATTTGGTTGTTTGAGGAGTTTGGTTGGTTTGCACTCGTGCCCGTCGAGTCTTTTTTTATGTTTGGCTTAAGTTCGTGAAACGGGGGTAGATTCTTAAATTAAGATAAAATTTGGTATACTTTTAACCTAATAAAATATACTTTGATATGTGTGCTAAGTCTGTATGAATTTGAGCGTACGCTTTGATAAATGTATAAATTAAGTTTTGTTTGTTTGTTTTGATCAACCACCCTATTTATAAATTATCACGAGCAAATGTTTTGGCGTACAAAAACTAATCCCAAATTCACGAACATTTCATTTTGAACGTGCTGTGCTCTGTATATATGTATAGTGTGCAGGCGTTCGCCCCTCGCTCATTCTTCGGACTAACCCCTCCGCCTTTATATTTTAGCTTGCAGGTTTTGCTTTGGAGTTCGTTGGAGCTAGGTGGTTTTGAGTCAAGTCTTCGTTTTGTTCGAATAGAGTCTCTTGTATTTGTTTGAGTCCTTTACACACGCATGTTGAAGTTTGTACGATATGATTTTGTAGCACCCCGCACGTGAGGCACCACATCCCCCGCGCTATGGCTCAACACGAGTAACGAAATGGGAAGTCCGCACTCGTATCAAACCATAGCGAATGAGAGACAAATAAAACAACCCTCCTAAGCTAGGCGGAACTTAAACCCTGCAAAATAGTCAACCAACAAAACAATATGCAGCGGAGAACTAAAACCAAACACATGCATTGGCCACGGGCCTGCAGAAATTAAACACACGAACCATAAACAGACTTGGGCTCCTCAGGCCTCTTTTTAATTCACAACAAAGCCCGGCAAGGGCAATTCAATAACAAATATATAAAGATTCAAGTTCATAATCTCACAAAGTCGAATCATACACGATTTAAATACATATGTGAGTGCAAAGACTCTTCTAACTTAACTTGACTGACTCAAAACTCAACACCACACCGCCTAGCTCGAACGCCAACGCCAAACCTGCGTACTAAAAGGTTGGGGAGGGAGAGGGTCAGTCTCTAGAAGACTGAGTGAGCAGGAGTGATATACGTATATATATAAACATGCACATGAAAGTCATAAATCCTGAGAAAGGTTTTATTTAAAATTAGTTCCCAAAAGCGCACGAGAATAACTAAGCAATGCTCGGACTTTACGAGTGATCATATTAAATTCATTAAGTTCATAATTCATACATAAATATAAAGGCTCGGCGAGTGAGCGTGAATTATCTCTAACCAAACTCCGACCGTGCACGACAAATATCATTAATACATTAAATAGGTGATCATGCAATATATCATAATACACACAGATCATAAAACATATTCGTTTGGGCAATCCGTGTCCCGGCCTTCCCGCACGGTGCATATCAATCATAACATAATCATAATCATAATCATAAAATAATTACCAACCTTCTTCCTCCGGGTGGTGGACGGGTTAGCAAGACCCGACCACCTCATACATAGGCCAATGGGGTTTCATGACTCCCCCAAGGGCAATCAGCTCCAATTCCCCGCTAAACCTCCTAGCGAGGGCCGGTATCACCATAAATGTGGTGGGACTAGTACAAGGGATCACCGTCGGCCCTTGCCTCCTCGGATAGCCACTTGCACTAAGTCCCTGGGCCCGTGCAATCATAACATACATACATAATCTCGCCAAAACATTTGATTCATAAGAAATATAACATATTTCATAATTCATTTGAAAAGGGGTTTACTCAATCAATATTTACTCGATGACTCTACTTTATAAGGAACATATATATATACATAAGGTTTTGGCCAAACTTGTCACATAAGGTTGTAGGATTTAGTACGTAACTAGAACGAAAACACCCTCACCTGAAACATGACGATACAAGGATACGAGTTACCGAGTGCCTAGTTGATCAAGATTTCTCCACCCTGGTGATAAACTGTACAAAAGATAACATAGCATGTTCGTGAGACTCAAGACTCCAAATGAACCATATAAGACGCACGACATGCAATGAACATGATATGAATGCATAAAAGATGATGTTATGTAATGAACATGTTCATGTGCACTATTAATGCATCTAGAGCATATAGACAAGTCATTCATTCGTTCAAGGAAGCGTTCAGATTCATTCAGGTCATGAATTTCACATTTTGCCACAATTTCATTCAAGAATTCAAATAACGATCATATCACGTACTATAACACGTTAACACTCAGAAAATAAATAATTAATTTCATTCAAATAAAAATCAGAATTTAAATAACATGAAATAGATAGCAATTTAATTTCCAAGAATTTCAACTATGATCAAAGCAAACATTAAATCGCATTTATAATTAGAAAATAGACAATTAAATACGTTCAATTTAAGATCGAAAATTAAATAAAACCTGAAATAGGTAACAATTAAATTCTATAATTCAATTAAATCAAATAATATTTAATATGTAATAAATATAAATATAAATATATATATATACGTACAAAGCATGCATGCACACATACAAAACGACATGCATGCAAACATTAAAAACAACTATAATCATGCATTACTAATTAGAACCCATGCATGCATTATTAATTAAACCCACACATACCCTATTTATATCTGTATGCACACACACTGCAACAATTGAAGAAAGCAATCGCAGCAGATATCCATATATATATACACCCACACACATTAATGTAACATGCGGCATTCATGCAGGAAAAGGAAGCAACAACACACAATTCAGCACAAACATGAAAGAAAGGAAAGAAATGAAGCAGCTGCTTCTGCACAACAACTACCCAGCCGGGCCTTTCCATGAATAAATCTCCCCGGCCGGGGAGTTACATTACAGACGCGAGCAGCAATTAAATTACAAAGTTTTCCCCTGTTATAAGACATGAAAAGTAGCAGCAGGTAGCAGCAACAAGAGGCAAGTTATGTAGCAGCAAAATTGCATCAACACTCCCACAAATAGACTGAATATTGACAGCAACAATGCAAGAAAGATGAAGCAGTTGACGGCAGCAAAACCAGGCCAAAAATAGGGCAAAAACGATGAAAAACAGAGCAGCAACTTCACGTTTACCTCAACCAACATGACAGCAACAAACAGGGAGAAAAGAAACAGCAAATGACAGCAAGTAATGCCCCAAAACGCAACAGCAATAGTTCGGTACAAAAAGGGAGCTAAAAGATGATCATTTCTTCTATTTCTCAAAGTGTCAACGATGAAATCTCATTAAATCTTCAACTACCACATAATCAATGATCATGAATGAGAAGAGGTAGTTAAGACAACCATTTTCATGCTTTGAATTAACTAAAAGCATTAAGGAATCAAAGAGATCAACAAATATCTCCATAACCTAACTATTTCATCTTTTCAGCCAAAACCTCATGAAAGCATGCTCAAAATTGGGGATTAATAGCTTAAAATGACACATATTGATTGTATATTACAATCCTAAGCTTACCTTGTGGATTGGATGAAATTTGGAAGAAATTTGAGTCTTGAATCTCCAAGGGTGACAAGGGTTACGGGAAAACTGAAGAGCAGAATGTTTTGGCTGAGTTTTCTTTATGTGATGAAGGTTATCTCGGTTTGGGGTGTTTAAGGATGGTTATAGGGTTGAGTTAGGGTTCTAAATCACCCAACCATAGTTAATTTGGTCAAGGTTTGTATAAGATATGGCCATTTTTGTAAACTGTGGCAGATTTGGTTTCCATTTCATGTTTCGGTTGAATTTCGGCTGTTCAAATGACTTTGGAAAAATATAAGGATAAGTGTATTAAACCCGAATCTTTGATACGAGTTCAACGAAGTTGATGAAACTTGAATCAGAGTTTCCTAGCTCAAGATATCAAATACGGAATCAAGGGTGCGCTAATTGCTCGTTAGCCCCCGACTTAGATTCCAAAATCAAAATAAATTCGTAACTCATGCACATAAACCCGAAAACATGTAACGAACATATATTCATATACAAGACACCTATAACTCTGACATATTAAATTTGCACGAAATTTCGGTATCAAATCATATAAAAACGAAGCACGTTTAAATCACTCAAAACCATACCTTAACAATTTTAAAATATTTCAAATTAATTAACAAAATTTAAATTCTATTCTAATTTAAGCAAAAAGTTCAACGAAGTTATAAAATTAATTAATTAGAATAATTAAGGAAATAAATAATTATCATTAACACTTATTTATTAAATTAAACATACTAAATTTATCAGATTAAAATATAATAAATTAATCAAATAAAATAAAATAAACTAGTAACAATTTATATTAAAATTAAATATTTAAACACTTATAAACAATTAATCACATAATTAAATAATTTAATTGCGTAATTTATAAACAAATACGACACATTAGTATAAATGAAAAAACCGGGGCGTTACAGATTATATGTATGTATACTTATTCATTATTCATATTATGTTATAAATTTTGGGACAGGTTAGGACAGGTTCTTAGATTAGTTGAACCCGTTTTGTTGCATGATTATTCGAGACAGGTTTCTAGGGCCAGTTGAACCCGTTTCGTTGTATGATTATTCGATACAAGATAGGACAGGTTCCCTGGATTAGCTGAACCCATGCAGTTGGTTATGATGTATGGATTGCATTGTCATACTTGATGTATAAAAGTTTTTAAAAGTTTATATTTCGCATTGCTTCTGCTTTCAGGTTTTGCATATTTTCGTTTGTATAGGGTTAGGTACCGCCTAGCTTAGGCCTGATATTTTTGTTTTGTCTCCCGTTTGCTATGACTTGGTATGTGTGCGGAGTCTTTATTTCGTTACACGTGTCGGGTCATAGTGCGGGGATGTGGTGCTCATCGCTTGGGGTGCTACAGGTGGTTCCTATTTGGATAGAATTCGAACTGGTAGATTTTTACCCCATCCAACCGTACGTACAAGTTCCTATCACGTGTGGGTTTATGCTCCATAATTGCATTTATTTTCATACCTTATTTGATTTATATAATTGATATCTATTTCTTATTTTATGACCTATATGAATTTATATGGATTATTTGATTTAAATGTCTAGAATATACCTTAAGTGTTTATATGTTATGGATTCTTATGATATGTGAATTTTATGATACGAATTTAATTCCCTAACATGCTAATTTCATGAATTATGTGATATAAATGTTTTAAGGGTGTTTTTGTATGAATTTCATATGATTTGGACTTGTTTGAAACCTTGGTGGACTTAATTGCATTTTTTCATAAGTTTGGGGCCTATTTGCAAATAGGTCATTCTTGAGTCCTTGTTAGCAAATTATGAGCTTGGAAATTCAGATTCGAATTCCGACTTCGTCGTTGGACTCGTTTCGACGATTTGAATCTAATGGAACAGCCTTATATTTTTCTGAAGCCATTCAGACCCCCGATGTTCTAAAATTCGATCCAAATGTACAGAATCTTTGATCCTACCCGTTTTTGCATCTCTTGATCCGTTTCTTTAGCCCATTTCTACCCAAATAACAGCCTCACACATCCCTCACTCGTCACAACATGTTGAAGACAAGCTAAGAAGGAAGAAGGAAGGAAAACAAGAGTTTCAACCCATTCTTTGTCCCTAAGAGCTCATCTCAACAATTTTCTTCGATCAAACTTCAAGGTAAGGTGGGATTCTTGTTTCTCCATGATTTTGTGCTCATTTTGAACCATATGTGACACCCCGTCTGCTCGTACGTACAGGTTTGTACCATGTATGAGTTTATTTTCCGTAATTACATTTATTTTCGTATTTAATTGATGCATTTATTTGAAATCTATTTCCTTATTCAATTTCTTATATGAATTATCTGCAATTATGTGAAATACTCGATTCAAATGTCAAGAATATGCCTTAAGTGAAATTATGATATGAACTCTTATGATTTATGAATCTATGAGCTATGATTTAATTCCTAGGTATGCTAATTTCATGAATTATGTGATTTATATAATTTAAGGGTTTAATTGTATGATTTTAATTTGATTTGGACTTGGTTGAAACCTTAGTGGACTCAATTGCACTTTTTCTAAAGTTTTGGGTCATTTTGCAAATCAGCCATACTTGAGTTCTTTTAAGCAAAACATGAGCTTGGAAACTCGGATTCGAGTGTCGTCTTCACCTTGGACTTATTTCGTTGATTCAGATCCAATGGAGCAAGCCTTATAATTTTTCAATGTTGTTTAAACCTCCGACGAACCAAATTTCAGTCACTATGATCCGTTTAGCCCCTTATGACCCATTTTTGAGCTATAATACCCATTTCTTGCACCTACTTTGACCAAGAATCAACCAAAATACTCTCACATCTCTCTCATACCTCTCATACTCGGACCACACAAGAAAGCAGCAAGGGAAAGAAGAGAAACAAGAGAAAACTTACCATTCTTGTACCTTTGAGCTCATAAGATACCATTTCTTTCTCCAACTTCGAAGGTGAGTTTAGAATCTTGTTCTCCACATTCTTACGCACATTTTGATCCATTAAAATCATGTTTTGAGCTTGAGTTGCTATAGTTATGGAGTTTGTGATGAATAGTTAGGGTTTAAATGAAATCTTGAAGAATTTGGCCATCCTTGTGTTATTTTGAAATCTATGGCTTGTATATTGATCCTTGTGGCTCATTTATTATTTTATTCACTCCTATTTCGTGGTAGATGGTTGTTGGTTGATATGCCGTTAATGTTCATGAGTTTTTATTTCAAGAAAGCATGGAATTTGTTGTGCTTTTGCACCTCCTTGTTGCTTCTTGTCATTGCCGGTTGCTATGTGTTGATTAATTGTAGCGCCCCAAGCGGTGGGCACCTCACCCCCGTACTATAGCCTGACACGTGTAACGAAACAAGGCCTTCGGACACGTACCAAGCCGTAGTGAATGGAGACAAACCAAAACCAAACCCTAAGCTAGGCGGAATGTAGACCCTGCACAAAAACCGTACATAACAAAATATACGAAAGCATGATCATGGCATACAAAATTCAAAATGATGCAAACAGGTGATGGGTTCAAACTAGCATAATTCCTAATCTTGAAATCAAATAAAATCGTAAATCATACAAGAAAACAGGTTCATACTAGCCCTAGAAACCTGTCTCGAATTCAAAACATAATTAAAAAATCATGTCTTATACAAACGTGTAATCATATTGAACAAGCGTAATCGAATACAAGATACAAGATGCGAAAAAGTAAACTAAACAAAAGACACGACTCGAAACGGACTCCAAAGTCAAACTGACTCCGCCTAACTCGAACCTCCAAAGCGAACCTGTAAACTAAAAACGTAAAGTGGGAGGGGTCAGTCACACTTGACTGAGCGAGGGGTTAACACACGCACACTATACATATATACAAAGCAAAGCAAGTCAAACGTAGAATGTTCGTGAACCTGGATTAGTTTTTACACTCCAAAACATTTGCCCGTGATAGTAGATATAGGGTAATTTGATAAAACAAAGCAAAACAAGGCTTAACGCTTCAAAACAAAGTTTACGTACGTGACAAAACAAACGTAACAAATCAAAGGTGGCATGCATAACAAGAACATTTCATTAGGTTGTTAATATTTTAAATATTATCTTAATTTAAGAATCTACCCCTCCTTTCACGAAATCAAGACAAACGAAACAAGACTCGGCGGGCACGAGTGCAAATCTTCCAAACTCCTGAAGACAAAATGTGCAAAAACAACAAAACAAACAAAACAAAACGTACCAAGCAAAGCAAAACGTGTCAAACCTCATGTCGTGGTGATGGAAGGGCTGCGCGACCCTAGCTATCCGTGAACAAATGAGGGGAGTGCTCAATGCTACTCAAACCCTCCGAACTCCATCCCTCAACCAAACCTCCTGGCGGGTTCCGATACATCCTTAACATGTACATACGTCGGGGCCCCATCAAGCAAGATAAAATCATGTACAAGCAGTGACGGAGCCAACTTTGCTTGAGGGGGTATAATTGACCCCCCTTAATTTTTTTTTTAATTATTATGTAGATATATACATATTTGCATATGTAATTTTATGAGATTTTTTAATTATTGATCCCCGTTAAAATTAATACTTATGAGGATCAATATAATAAATTTTTAACCCCCCTTTAATATTTTGCTTTGGTCGACCCCCCTAAATAAAATTTCTGGCTCCGCCATTGTGTACAAGGGAAGTCAAGTCCTAGGCCCGCTACAAACGTGTATAACAAGACATATCGTGTGTGCCACAAGCATACGTATTATATACACACACATATACTTACGTACCATATGCAAACGTGCCAAACATACACTCTTGCATACCATCACATGCGTGTATACTATACATACATACATACAAGTGTGCTTAACACATATATACGTACCAAAATCAAATGTTTTAAATCCGAAATCAAGCATACGTAGGCTCATACATTGCGTTCATACTTGCAAACGTGTAACAAGGTCATCAAGATACGTATTCCGCAAATATTTACATATATATAGGGCTTATAATTCGCATGCATTCAAAACGTGCACGTTGCACTAGAGTATAACTATATCCTAACTTCACCTCGTAAGAAATGAAGCCGAAGACAAGCGCTTGATTCACCCCATAATCAATAAAGCCGACAAAACACCACCCCAGGTGTACCTGGACAAACTGAAAGCAAAGGACAGACTTAGACTCAAAATGACCCACGTAGAAGCACGACAAATGCATCAGCGTTCACAAGTCATAATTCGTATGATGCATGATTCCAAGTTATATAAATTTGCACGTAATCAAGGCATACTCACGCGTATCACATCAATCAAAGCAATGCAATACGTAAAAGAAACATAATTCATGTTGGGAGTATGCTAGGGGCGGGAAAGAACAAGTAACAAAATGCCAAAAACAAACGCAGCAGGGCATCGTGGCCACGCCGAAACGGCAGAAACAAAACTGGACAAGCGTCACGGCCGCGCCCAAAAACATGGCGCCCACAACAACCTTCCAGTCTGGGCCACTGACTCTTCGTCGCTACCGCGACCCAAAATGTACACATTTTGCTCGCGCCCGCGATGCATGTCCAGACACCCAAAAATAGAAGGTGTCACGCCATCGATGCGAAATGAACACATATCAGTCGCGGCCCCTGGACAGAGCAGTCATGGCGGCGGGCTTACGAAAACACCCCAAAAACGACCCAAAACCACACGAAATGAAGCAAAACTCACACACAACATCATATAGCATGCCTAAGTCACATTAGAGCACAAATCGGGCTCTGAAATGAGCCCGAACACCCCAAAACCCGAAACCCACACTATTCACAAAATCCCCAAATAGGCATATAAACACGAAACCACACTACGAAAAGCACGTAGAAACAAAACACGTAAAGAGTAGAGTACAAATCTTACCTTGGATTGTTGATCGAGCGAACGAGGGTCGGAGTTCTTGAGCTCAAGAGCTTGGGGTGGCTTTTCTTTCTCTTTTCTCCATGGCTGCCATATCGTGTGAGAGTGAGAGAGAAATAATCTGATTTTTAGTTCATTTCGGGTTATAAACGGGTCGGTTCGAAAGAAAACGGGTAGGGTCAAACGGTATCCGATCCAACCGGATCGAATATAAAACGGTAGGGCTATCAAATGGCTTTAGAAAAATAGGAAGTTAATTTTATCGAATCCGAAACATCGAAACAAATTCAATGAAGGGGTCGGAATTCTAATTCGAATTCGCGAGTTCAAGATTACCACAAAGGCCAAAACATCCTAATTACAATTAGGTCCCTAAACTTTAAATATTGGGCATTTGAGCCCAAACAAATAATTAAGTTCTAAAGCGTATACAACTTAAATAAATTACACGTTGACAATTAAAGCATGCGAACCACATAAATCACGAAAATACAAAATTAAACTCTCACGTGACGCCGTACCTGGAATGCCGAAGAAGCGGGGCGTTTCAAACTCTCTCCCTTAAAAAGGACCTGTCCTCAGGTCCTACTGCTCGAGTTCACACTATGAGCAACTCTCTCGTATTCACCCAAGTTCGGGGTTCTCGACATCCCGACGAGGGTTAGCTCGAGAAAGGTCTTCAAGCACCAAGGGGTTTGATTCTTCACTTCAAGATGCACACATACTCGATCCTGACTTGGAATAGCTCGAACATTTTTACACGATAGGATGGTCCAAAGTGATTTAACTCCCCCCGTTTGAATCCATCCAAACCACTCACAACTTGGAATCACGAATGGGGTCATTAAAGAATTTCCACCATTCGTTATCCGACCCAAACGGGACTTCTAACACCTCTCACCTGTAGCTCGAAGTCGAGGTCTCAAGCATTGGCCTCCAAAACACGTTGTAAGATCCGTTGCAAAGCACGACCCTCAACTAACCGTGTAACAACGACACTCGAACACTCAAAGATACCCCGAAAGGTAACCAACAACAAACTCACAGAAGCAAAGTTAAAAGAAGCATGATGCACGTGATATGTATGTTCAATGTATCGTTCATCGATGTTTTGAAACTCTTCATTGGGATGATCCAATCAATGCATCTTCAATTCACTATACCCGGAAACTCTATTTCAAGTAAAGGCCTTACCTCGACCTTTACTTCCACTATCTCTTCCTATTGCACCCCATGCGGTGGGCACCACATTCCCGTACTAGGGCCCGACACGTGTAACGAAATGGGGAAATTCGCACACGCACCAAGCTCTAGCGAACGGGTGACAAACAAAAGCGACTCCTAAGCTAGGCGGTCTAGACCCTCAAATGGAGCTCGCATTAAACAAACATATAAGAGTGGAAGCATTAAACAAATTAAACATATTCGCAGTTTCAAAGCCAAACCATACTTAACCGAATTACAAACAAACTTGCCACAACGGGCTAAGAAAGTATCAAATACAAACCCAGAATCTCAAACTTCAAAAGTAGAAAAGTACATAATGTGAAAACAAGCTGAGGAGTGAGATGCAGACTTGAGCTAATCTACAAAAGACTCAAAAGACAGCAAACCGCCTAGCTCGAACCTAAATCGGTACCTACAAACTAAAAACATAAAGAGGGAGGGGTCAGTCACACTGACTGAGTGAGAGGCTACACACACACACGTACATATGTATACAGAGCACATCACATATCAAAGAGGGGAGTTCATGAACCGGGGGGTGATTTTTACATTCTAAAATATTTTCGCACGTGATACTAGATATAGGGAATAAAAGAGTTATGCCAAAGGCCAAAACAACCAAATTTTATTAATTGAGAATCCACTCCCGTTTCATGAACTATTATGTAACAAACCAGCATAACAAAACATACACACTAAGCGAACCTTCAAACGCAAGGGGGAATGTGCACAGGGATATTATCCATCCCGAATCTCCCTTACCCACATCACGATGATGTTGTACAGGAGTAATACCCGGAGTCCCGAGTCTCCCTTACCCATAATCACCGAGCCCCAAGCAGAAGTAGAGGCAAAGTCTTACCAGAATCAGAGGCATAACAAGGTCCAAGACCAAGTGCATATCCATATTTATATTCAGAGGCGTACTAAAAGTGGAGACATATCATATTCAGAGGCATATCATATCAGAGGTATATCATAATCATATCGTAAGCGGATTTGTATCATAATCATAATCATATTCATAACCCTAACATTTTCCTAATCATATTCATAACATAACAAACTTACATATTCTAGTACCTAGCATATCATATTCTATAGCATATAACACAATCATACATATTCATAGCTCACACATACTTACTTATACATAGGGCTTATATTCACATGCATTCATAACGGCACATTTCACTAGGGTTTAACTATAACCTAACCTCACCTTACACTGATGAACCGGACAAAAGAGAACAAACCGAGTCCTACGGAGCGACCTAGTCACCAACGGAAACTCCCTTGAACAAGACAAACATCAAAGACATACTTAGACTTAAAATGAACCATATAGACACTCGGCAATTGCATATGGATGCGAATGGTGCGTATGAAGTGTAACAAGTTAACAAGTAGGGCATAAATGAACATATCTTGCATGTTTCATATCAAATTCCCAACATAAATCCCATATTCCAATCATAACACATAATAATACATGTTAGCAAAGTATGGGGATCAAGTTAGGGGTGGGAGAGCAAGAAACAAGCAAAAAGAAATAAGAAAACAAAGTTCGGAGCAAAGGGAGCCGCTGCCCTAAATCCACCCCGATGGATTTTTTTCAAAAGAAAAATCCACCCCCGTGGATTTAGGTCAGGAAACTCCAAGAGGGCCTGCCTCAAATCCATCCCGGTGGATTATTTTCAAAGGGAAAATCCACCCCAGTGGATTTGGGTCAGAGGCCAAAAACTCGAAGTTCAACCCTCAAACACCTAAAAAACCCAAAGCTAACTATACGAACATCAAGTTAACACATATAGGTAAGTTAGGGTAGCAAGAATTCATGCATTTCAAGCCAAGAAATGATCCAAATTTCCCACAAGGCATGCTAGAAGTGAAAAGAGATCAAGTTCATACCAAACCTTCAAAACTCATTAATGGCAAACTCATGAATTCTCAACTAACACTTAAAGAAAGTTCATATAAGTCATAAATGATGTCTTAGGATCATTATACATGCTTCATATCAAAATACATCACAAGCGATCATGCTAAAATCATCAAAATGCTCTAAACCCTCACTATTCATCAGATAGTCCAAAGAATGCTCAAATGATGGTGAAATTTTGCAAAGTTGGAGTTTAAATGATCACAAAGTCATGGAGATAACAAGTATTAACTTAACTCTTGAATTGAGAGAGATTTGAAGGTGATTTGAACTCAAAATCACAATGGGTGAATAGTATTCTCTTTCTTCCTTCTTCTTCTGTTGGAGATCAGACTTTAGCAGCTATTTTCTCTTCCTTGGGGTGTGAGGCTCCAAATGAGCTGAGAGAGGGGGGGGGGGTTAGAGGAGAGTGTTAGTGGGTGGTGGGTCCAAGAATTGGTCAAAAAGGTGTTCTAATGAAAAAGTTATGGCCATTTAAGTCAAAGGTACTTCCTGTACAAGGGGTTCGTTTCGGAAAAAATTCAGAGGGAAAACGAGCTTAGAAGATGGTGAGGCTTGTTCCATTGACTTTGAATCATCGAAACGAGTTCAATGGATGTGACAGAATTCAGATCCAAATTCCTGAGCCCAAGATACGCCGCCCAGAACCCGAGGTGCGCTAAATGCCCTTTAGCCCCCTCTTGGTTCCGTAAAGCAAAAATGAGCCAAAACTAAACCAAATAAATTCAAAATCACATAACAAGCATATAATCATGTTCATAACTCAGGTATTTCATGCATATCATAATTTCACAAAAATCGGAATTGAATTCGGACACATATAACTCAAGTTCAAGGTCAGGTATTCATAAACGTTCAAAACATAAATTCAAGGATCAAAATCTAATTCATATAAGTTCATATATCATCAAAACATCAATAATAGCAAAAAAAATGCATAATTAAATAATTAAATTGCGTACATATCACACCCGTGACGTCATACTTGAGAGTCCGAACGGTCGGGATGTTACACTTCTAATCTCGTAGGACACAATTCCAAGGGTATAATGGAAGCAATATCCTATCAAGAAAACGCTAAATATGTATGTCGATTAGTAAGTGCATGTGTCACGTAATTGAATTAATCAAGAGATATTAAGGGATGCAATGCATTGCGTAATAAAATAACCAAGTAGTAGAAATTTTCACATGCAAAGCAAGTCAAATCGTGATGCAAACGTGTACGTAACCAAATTGTCCTATGCCTTACGACTTAGACAGACAAGACACGACACCGAACCCCGATTTTGTAGCCTGGGGCTCTGATACCACTTAAGATGTAGCGCCCCAAGCGGTGGGCACCACACCCCCGCAGTATAGCCTGACACGTGTAACAAAACAAGCCATAGCCAACGGAGACAAAACAAAGCCAAACTCTAAGCTAGGGGGAACGTAGACCCTACACAAAAATTGTACATAACAAAATATATGGAAGCGTGATCATGACATACAAAATTCAAAACGATGTAGACAGGTGACGTGTTCAAACTAGCATATTTCCTAATCCCAAAATCAAATCAAATCGTAAATCATACACGCAAACGGATTCATACTAGCCCTAGAAACATGGCTCGAATTCGAAACATAATTAAACAAATCATGTCTTATACAAATGTGTAATCATATTGAACAAGCGTAATTAAATACAAGATAAAAGATACAAGATGCGAACATGCAAACTTAACAAAAGACATGACTCGAAACAGACTCCAAAGACAAACTGACTCCGCCTAGCTCGAACCTCCAAAGCAAACTTGCAAACTAAAAAAGTAAAGAGGGAGGAGTCAATCACACTGGACTGATCGAGGGGTTAACACACGCACACTATACATATATACAGAGCAAAACAAGTCAAACGTAGAATGTTCGTGAACCGGGATTAGTTTTTGCACTCCAAAACATTTGCCTGTGATAATAGATATAGGGTAATTTGACAAAACAAAGCAAAACAAGGCTTAATGTTTTAAAACAAAGTTTACGTGTGTGACAAAACAAACGTAACAAATCAAACGTGGCATGCATAAAAAGAACATTTCATTAGGTTGTTAATAATTCAAATTTTATCTTAATTTAAGAATCTACCCCACCTTTCACGAACTCAAGACAAACGAAACAAGACTCGGCAGGCAAGAGTGCAAACCTTCCGAACTCCTCAAGACAAAACGTGCAAAAAAAAAAAAAAAAAACAAAACAAAACGTGCAAACCTCATGTCGTGGTGATGGAAGGGCTATGTGACCCTAGCCATCCGTGAATAGAGGAGGGGAGTGCTTAATGCTACTCAAACCCTCTGGACTCCATCCCCCAACCAATCCTCCCGGTGGGTTCAGTTACATCCTTAACATGTATGTACGTCAGGGCCCCATCAAGCAAGATAAAATCATGTACAAGGTAAGTCAAGTCCTGGGCCCGCTATAAACGTGCATAACAAGACATATCGTACGTGCCACAAGCATACGTATCTTATACACACACGTATACTTATGTACCACATGCAAACGTACCAAGCATACACGTTTGCATACCATCACATGCATATATACTATACATACGTACAAGTGTTCTTACCACATACATAAGTAACAAAATAAAATGTATCAAATCCGAAAGCAAGCATACGTAGGCTCATACATAGCATTCATACTTGCAAACATGTAACAAGGTCATCAAGATACGTATTCCGCACATATTTACATATACATAGGGCTTATAATTCGTATGGATTCAAAACGAGCATGTTACATTAGGGTATAACTATATCCTAACCTCACCTCGTACAAAATGAAGCCGAAGACAAGTGCTTGATTCACCCGGGAATCAGCAAAGCCGACCAAACACCACCCGGGTGTACCTGGACAAACTGAAAGCCAACGACAAGACTTAGACTCAAAATGACCCATGTAGATGCACGAAAAATGCATGAACGTTCACAAGTCATAATTCGTATGATGCATGATTCCAAGTTATACAAATTTGCACGTGATCGAGGCATACTCATGCGTATCACATCAATCAAAGCAATACAATACGTAAAACAAACACAATTCATGTTGGGAGCATGCTCGGGGCGGGAAAGAACAAGTAACAAACGAAAGAAATGAGAACAAAACGCCAAAAACAAACACAGCAGAGCGTCGTAGCCGCGCCTAAAAGCGTCACTGCCTCACCACAATGACAGAAAAGAAATTGGAGAAGCATCGCGGCCGTGCCCAAAAACGTCGTGCTCGTAAAAACCTTCCAGTCAAGGCCACTGACTCTTCGTCGGGGCCGCGACCCAAAATGTACACATTTTTGTCGAGCTCGTGACACTTGTTCAGATGCCCAAAAACAAAAGGGATCGCACCCGCGACGTAAAATGAACGCATTTCGGTCGCGGCCGTAACTGAGCTCTAAACAGAGCAGTCATAGTCGCGGGCATAAGAAAACAACCCAAAAACAACCCAAAACCACACGAAACGAAGCAAAACTCACACACAACAGCATATAGCATGCGAAAGCCACATTAGAGCACAAATCGGGCTCCGAAACGAGCTCGAACACCCCAAAACCTAAAACCCACACTATTTACAAAATCCCCAAATAGGTATATAAACACCAAACCACACTACGAAAAGCACGTAGAAACGAAACACATAACAAGTAGAATACAAATCTTACCTTGGATCATTGATCGGGGGTCGGAGTTCTTGAGCTCAAGGGCTTGGGGTGGCTTTTCTTTCTCTTTTCTCTATGGCTGCCATATCGTGTGAGAGGGAGAGAGAAATGAGTTGATTTTTAGCTCATTTCGGGTTATAAATAGGTCGGTTCGAAAGAAAATGGGTAGGGCCAAATGGTATCCAATCCAATCGGATCGAATTTAAAATGGTAGTGCTATCAAACGACTTTAGAAAAATACGAAGTTAATTTCATCGAATTCGATTCGTCGAAACAAATTCAATGAAGTGGTCGGAATTCGAATTCGAATTCCTGAGCTCAAGATTGCCACAAAGGCCAAAACATCCTAATTACAATTAGGTCCCTAAACTTCAAATATTGGGCATTCGAGCCCAAATAAATAATTAAATTCTAAAGCGCATACAACTTAAATAAATTACACACTGACAATTAAAGCATGCGAACCAAATAAATCATAAAAATACAGAATTAAACTCTCACGTGCCACCGTACTTAGAATGCCGAAGAAGCGGGGTGTTACATTAATGGCCTGATTTTACAGGGTTTTCTTGCCTTATACCAGGACTTAGCTGCTGCCTTGACGTGCCCTGTTCTTGCCCTACTTGTTTGCTGCATAATAGACCAGATGCTACAACTTTCTTTTTTGGAAGAAGAAAGGGGTGCGCGGTCGAGCACCGTATGTACATGTATGGCGCAAGTCCGTGCATAACTTTTAGCATTTTTGAAAATTAGTTGTGTAGCACCTCGAGTGATGGGCACCACATCCCCCGTACCATGGCTCGACACGTGTAACAAATTAAGGACTCCGCACACGTATCAAACCATGGTGAATAGGAGACAAAAAAAAAACAAATACCCTAGGCTAGGCGGTTTAGATCCCAAATCAGAGCGCGCATACAAAATCAAGGCATGAGCGGAAGCAGTAAGATCCAAATTCAAGTATACACTTGTGTAATAAACTAGCAAAACTTTATACAATTATACATGCTAAGAAAAAATTGCATCATAACATACTCTTCAATGCGTAACATGATCATATACATAATTCAAAAGCTCAAACGTATAAAATAAAGTACAAGAAATGCATGAGACTCACTACAAGACTCCAAGATTTAAAAGCAAAGATCTCGCCTAGCATGAACCGACAACCTGCACCTGTAACTCAAAAACAAAGGGAAAAAAGAGAGAAGCAACGAGGGTCAGTCCTAAAGACTAGTGAGGGGGCTAACACACGCACTCGTATACATATAGAGCAAAGCACGTATTAAGGTCGTAAATAGTCATGAACCGGGGATGGGTTTTATACGCCAAAACATTTTTCGTGATAATAGATATATATATAAAAGAAGTGAAGGCCCGAAGGCTAAAATAACCAATATTAAATACTTAAGAATCCATTCTCGTTTCATAGATTTTTAGACAAAACAAGACAAGACAAACTACCCGGCGAGTACGGGTTTCCTCCAAACTCCTCAAGCTCCGGTGATGGAAGGGTTGTGCACACCCTAACCATCCATGCAGACGTGTATGTATGGGTCGTGAGTTTTGCGGCACTCAAGCCCGAGGACTCAGTCCCCCACCAACCTCCTATTGGGTTTCGGGTTCGTCCTATAAGTTGGAGATCATGAATGAGAGGTTTGTCCGGCGACCCCTTGGCGGACATAGATGCTTTGTCCCATAATCTCCGGGGCCCAACAAATCATGTACAAATTCGTGTCAAGTGACCTATCTTTCAAGGTCATATCTCGCTACAAGTTCAAAATGTACTCATAGCTTTTCAAAACAAAACAAAACATAACATAGTGTATGTACAAATAAAAGCGTTTTCAAGATTCGTGACAAGCGGGACAAGCCCTCAAAATACATATCAAGCACGTATCTATCATATCATGTACATATATTGCATGCAGGATTCAAAACACGTAGGGGTTTCAAGTCAAGATAACTAAAAAGAACAAAATGTCTCCTTCAAGACGTAACGGGAACAAAAGGAGGCAAAAGGACACCTATGGACCACCACGTCACCAATGGGATGATCCCCTGAACAAAACAAGAGGCAAGAGACAAACTTAGACTCAAAATGTACCAATTAGATGCTCGACATATGCATATGAGTGCAAAGGATACCGATTGAAATGCAACATGTTAGCATGCATGTCACACTTAGGCATAACAAGCCATATCAAGTCATAACTAGCACGTTTAATGTCAAACGAATCCAAAATTCACAAGTAACAAGCATAACACACTATGAAACAAATTAATAATGCTCACATATCATAAAACAAACAAATATATATCAAATCAACCAAGTAAACAAGGTACAAGTTCATGCATACACGTATAAAAGCGTTTAAGGCATAACTTGACATGTATTGCATTTATGAGCATCGAAATGACATAATAATTTCATAATCAAGCATAAAACACATAATACATGAAGTTAAATATGCATACAAGTCAAAAATGAGGGTGACACCTTCACAACACAAGAGGGTCGTGTCTGCGATAAGGAAAATGCCTTGCGCGATTGAGGCCGCGCCGGCACAGGGGCAAAACAAGGCTAAAGTGGGGAAGGGAAGAAAGAACTCCAAAGAAGCAACAAAGTATGATAAAAACACATCAAAAACACTTTAATTCATGCAAGGAAACAACTGCAAAACGAAATAATCAAGCAAGGAGGCAAGAGAGTTCATATTCAACATATATTCATCAAGTTCTTCAAATAGTAGCCATGGTAGTTCGATTTCTAGCCAAATAACACGAAATCAATCAACACTCATGAATTAGAGAAGTTATATAGATCATATATTTAGCTCTAATTCAAGAAATTCTCCAAGAATTTGCAAGAAATCATCAAAAGTTTATAAACCCTTTACTATTCATATACATGACCAAATCATGCTCCATACTCCATGAATTCATGCAAATCTAGGCTTGAAAGAAGCACAAATGAATGTACAATAAGAAAACATGCTTACCTCTTCGATTGGAGAAGAATCGACGAAGCAACAAACTTGAAATCGCCACTCGTGAATAGTGCCAGGATCCCCTTTCTCTTCTCCCTTTGGTCTCGGTTTACAGGCCTTTTCTCCCCTTTGTTCGCTGATTGAGAGAATGAAGTTAAGTTGGGTGTTAGATGATTAAACCTTGGTTAATTAGGCTCAAGAATCAAGGCATTTGGTTAAGAAACGAATAAGTTATGGCTAAAAACGTAAAAGGTGGCAAACACGCGCGAGACTGCCAATACGGGCAAAATTCGAGGGTTCAAACGGGCTTAGAAAAATACAAGGCTTGGTTTGAAAGATCACAAATCTTGTTATCAGTCGAACGCCTCTTCTGAAATTCGAATCCAAATTCCCAAGCTCAAGTTACGCGTTTCGGAACCCAAGGTGTGCTAAACGAGTTAGGCCCTCGAGTCCCTTAACAAATAAACGGTTCATGAACCGTATCAAACGAACTCAAAAACAAATAACGAGTATGCAAATCAGTTCATAAAACACATAATTCATACATAGCAAATTATTACAAAATTCAGAACTCAAATACGAGCACATACGGGTCAAATACAGGAGCAGACGAGCAAGTACGTTCAAAATTCATATAGAACACTTAACAATTAATTCATATAGTTTCAAATAATCCTATAAACAATTTAATAAACATATAAGAGTATAGATAATAATTAAAACATGTAACTATCTCTCTCGTTAGAGCGTACCTGTACAACCGAAGAGTCTGGTGTTACAAGCTGCTCGACCGTGCAGTTTATGAACTGAAAACATGCAAGGTCATGCAATAGATTCGGAAGTAATTTTTTTTGGAATTAAATCATTATGCACGACCGTGCCACTTTTGTGAAGAAGTGGCGCGCGGCAGTGCATGATAGAGCAACCGTGGGTGTGTTATGTTTTCGTGTTTTGTTGCTATTTGTTGCCTTTTCCCACCCCGTTTATGACTTGTATGCAATGTTAACATGTTATATCATGTGTTATAAGTCTTGTATTGAATTTATAGATTGATTTGATATGAGTTTTACGTGATACGATCTTAAGTGGCATAAGTGGTACTCTGATTGCCCTTCATATGCATGCATTGACAGAAAATCCTCAAGAAAGGCTCGAATGCTTTGATGAATAAAGTGCGGAATGACAAGGACAGGGGTCCCCTATTTATAGAAAGGTGCTCGGGATGCGAAAGGTCACCATTATTTGAAAGAGACTCTTTCATCCTAAATCAATCAAATGTCAGAGTTGGAATTTTAGGTTTATGTATGAAACAACCTTAAATCTTCAGGTTAGATTTTTCATTCTTTAAGGTGTCTATAATTCAATGAAAACATTAGTTATTGTAATTGATGGTAATAACCTGGTTTAGATAAAAGAAAAAGTCAATTTGAGAAAATAAATATTACTACGTTATATTTATGATTATCTTTAATTTTATTAAATGATTAAAAGATATCTTAACTCAAAGAATAAATTTGGTAATTTCAACATTTATAAAATTTTAGTAATGAAATTCACACAATTATTGTTGGTGATAAATGAAAACTACCTTATATATTTCATCAATTTATACTTATATCATTTTTATGTTTATTTTATCTATCGGGTAGATATCAAAACTAGCCCATTGGGCCCTACCCAACAAGTCCAAATAAGGAAAGAATAATCATATATAAAATTTTAGAAATATTAGACCAATTATAGGCCCAAGCCCGTTACGTGGGCGGCCAACAAGGAGAGGAGCAAGGTTCAAACCCGTCGCAGCATGTGTGTGGGCTAAGAGACATCGCAACACTACACATGGCCTACCCGCCAGTGTGTTCACCCCCACCACCTATTCGACGTTTTGACTCAACCACGTTTTTCCCTTAGTTTTTCATGTTGTCTTGTTTGAGATTTATATCAGCTGTGGCTGAGGTAGGTGTAGTGAGGGCCCATCATCATCGGAGAGAGAAGACAGAGAAACAAATGTTGGAAAACACGAATCAGAAAGCAGCGGAATTTAAAAAATTTTTCCAACAAAAGGACCTTGGACTCGCAATCGTGTAACCAAATTCGTAAAGATAGAAAACTTACTTTTCTTTTGTTCTTTCTTGAAGCGTTTCAAGCCACCCAAGAACGCTCTTCTCGCGGCTTGATCCCCTATCCTTGGTAAAGCTCGAATCTTCAAACTTCTAACTTGAAGTCTCTAGAGAAAGTCCACCAACTTGATCACAATCTAACTAGTAAGGATGCTAGTTCTCTAGTTAGTGTTTAGGCTTAACCTAGGGTTTAATTTAATCTTGGAGAAAGGAAGGTGTTCAACACATGAACCAAGAATTGTCAATTAGCTCCATAAGGAGCTCGAGCTCCCCTATTTATAGGGAGAGGGTGCCGATCCAAATCCTTGTTGGGAAAGGATTTGGTTCCTCTCTCTCCTATTACTTGATCATCAAGTATTTTCCAACTTTGACTTTGAATTCTAATTCTAGTCAACTTTTAAGAGAGCTAAAAATATCCAAACTATTTTTGGATAATTTTATACTTTATTTATTATAAAATAAATAACTTATTTTTATCTAATTAATTAATTCATAATTAATTAACTAGATTATTTTCTCCAAAATTAGACTTTCTTTTTAATTCAAAATTAAACCAAAGTCTATTAAATAATTAACACATTAATTATTTAACATCACATAATCACGTGTGGCACACGTGTCTTAATGACACGTGTCCAATCACGTGAGCCACACGTGTGATTTCACACGTGTGGAACCCCTTATGCTCGATTAACTCGTTTAATCATTTTCAAGCCTCAACTCATGTAACCAAGTTGTTGTGTGTGACCCTCTAGGTTCTCAATTCAATTAGCAGTGACCCTAATTAATTAATTCACTAATTAATTAATCAGTCCACTGATTAAACGACCATAGTCTAGCAACAGGTGTTTAACCCCTAGCTGAATTGGAATGTTCGGATTCGACAGAACCTTTAAGTCATTGATTCATGTGAGATACAATCCTCCTACTTACTATCTCTCAACCAAGATCTAGGGCAAGGGAATAATCAGAACCCTAATAATCCGGTCTTAAAGCTAAGTGCATTTCATATCCATTTGATCTCAATCCAAGAAACCCTTTTCTTGATGTCTTGATCTACTGCCTTGGCCAAGGACTCCATATGGCATATGAATGACTTACACAATAAGATATCACCTTGCAAATGCAAGTGTAGGTCCTTTCTTGATTCTCATTCACTTTCATGAGTCACTTGTGCAGCCCCAGCATAAGCATTGAATCAGTTGTCTAAGGCGACACCCTTTAAAGCTTATACCTAAGACTACAGAGTTAACTCATAAAGTGACAAGGAACCTCAAGTCTAAGGATCAATTAATCACATCAATGACTCGTGAGATATTTCCTAATCTGGAAGTTTCCATTTCCTGAAATAGAAACTTCCCTTCCCATTTAGGAATGTTCTCACACGGGGCACCTCAGTGAACTTACTTATTAAAGTAAGCACCCTCATGTCTCACGCACGTATCAACTATACACTTTGCACCTCCATGAAACAAGGTGGTCCTTCTTAAGGGCGTGATCCCACAAGCAAGCCTTAGAGGAGTCAAGTTGACACTCCCACTGTGTGTAGGACTCATCGGCTTGGAGTATTTTACTAATCATGACTTATGTGATATAGGGCTCGTTTCATGAACCATTTCACCTAAATGGTAGAGTCCTAAAGTCATCAGTATTAGGGGAGTTCTCATACATGCACAGCTAAAGTAAACGCATACCAAACAAGAGCATATAAAGAAGTGTTGCCTCAATTCGTTATTTCATTCAAAGATTGTCTGTGATTACAATAAGGAAAAGTACAAAGCGGATATACAATCGGCTTTCTAGGGCACTATTCCTAACAATCTCCCACTTGCCCGTCAAAGCCATTCTAAAGCTACTCTAAGTCCCATCTTCTGAAGATGACCTTGGAAAGCTTCTCGACTAAGGGGTTTAGTAAGTGGATCTGCCACGTTCTCTGCTGATGTGACCCTCTCAATTAGCACATCTCCTCTTTTGATAATATCACGGATTAGGTGATACTTCCTCATAATGTGCTTGGTCCGTTGGTGAGATCTTGGTTCTCTTGCTTGAGCAACCGCCCCAGTGTTGTCACAAAACACAGTAATGGGGTCTTTCATGCTAGGAACAACATTCAACTCTTGAATGAAGTTTCTAACCCAAACACCTTCCTTAGCTGCATCATTTGCAGCTAAGTATTCGGCCTCAGTGGTCGAATCTGCAGTGGTTGTTTGCTTGGAACTCTTCCAACTCACTGCTCCGCCGTTTAGGCAGAAAATGTATCCTGACATTGACTTAAAATCATCTAAGTCAGATGCAAAGCTTGCATCGCAGTATCCTTCGACATTAAGATCTTTCTGACCTCCGTAAACTAAGAATAAATCTTTAGTACTTTTCAAGTACTTAAGAATATTCTTCACGGCAGCCCAGTGACCATCTCCAGGGTCAGATTGGAAACGACTCGTTACACTAAGTGCATAAGCCACATCCGGTCGAGTACATAACATTGCATACATTATGCTACCTATTGCTGATGCATAAGGTGTATGAGTCATTCTTTCCTTCTCAAGGTTAGTCTTAGGACACATCTTCTTTGAAAGACATGTTCCTACACTCATAGGAAGGTTCTTAACCTTTGCTGACTCCATATTGAATCTCTTCAATACTTTGTCAATGTACATCGACTGTGATAGTCCTATTAACCTTCTAGATCTATCTCTATAGATTTTGATTCCAAGGATATAGGACGCATCACCAAGATCTTTCATCTCGAATTGGTTCGATAACCATAACTTAGTCACTTTCATGTCATCCTTCGAATTCCCAATAAGAAGGATGTCATCAACATAAAGTACTAAGAATTGCACTGAGGTCTCCAATTCCTTTCTATACACACATGATTCATTCGAAATTTGGATGAAGCCAAACGCTTTGACTGATTTATCAAATCGAATATTCCAATTCCTAGAAGCCTGTTTCAATCCATAGATTGATCTTTGGCGTTTGCAAACCTTTTGCTCACTCCCACTGAATGTGAAACCTATGGGTTGCTCCATATAAATGTCTTTGTCAATGTCACCATTGAGAAAGGCAGTTTTCACATCCATTTGCCATATCTCATAGTCATAATATGCAGCAATGGCAAGCATGATTCGAATGGACTTTTGCATTGCAACTGGTGAAAAGGTTTCGTCAAAGTCCACGCCGGGTCTTTGAGTGAATCCTTTTGCAACCAGTCTTGCTTTGTAGGCTGCAATGCTTCCATCAACTCCAAGCTTTCTCTTAAAGATCCATTTGCAACCTATGGGTTTGACCCCATCAGGCAAATCTACCAAGGTCCAAATTTGGTTGGAGTTCATGGAATCCATTTCGGATTTCATGGCTTCTATCCACTGTTCAGAGTCAGAATCTGAAAGTGCCTCCTCATATGTTGAAGGATCATTATCCTCTTGAGAGATTTCATGGAAGAATCCATACCATCTCTCCGGCTGTCTAGGAGTACGTTCAGAACGCCTTAGAGGAGGATTTACATGTGTATCGAAATTCGTGATTGGTTGTGGTTGATCAGTAGGGGACGTTTCTTCAGTAGGTGGCGTGGGGTTACTTTGTACTTCTTCTAATTCTATGATCTTTCCTTTCTTTTCTTTAAGGAACGGTTCCTCAAGAAAAGTGGCATTTCTGGAAACAAACACCTTTTGCTCAGATTGATCATAGAAGTAGTATCCTATGGATTCCTTAGGATAACCTACAAAGTAGCATAAGTTAGAACGAGATTCTAACTTATCTCCCACTGTCCTCTTCACGTAAGCAGGACAACCCCAAATTCTTAAGTAAGAATAACTAGGGATTTTACCATGCCACATTTCATAGGGCGTTTTAGGGACTGACTTAGAGGGAACTAGATTCAAAATCTTTGCTGCACTTTCTAGGGCAAAACCCCAGAAAGAAGGTGGTAAGTCAGTGAAGCTCATCATGGAACGAACCATATCAAGTAGGGTTCGATTCCTTCTCTCAGAAACTCCATTAAGCTGAGGAGTTCCCGGAGGGGTCCACTGAGAGATAATCCCATTATCTTTGAGATGATTAAGGAATTCTTCACTAAGATATTCACCTCCTCGATCAGATCGAAGTGCTTTGATCTTGTGACCAGTTTGGCTCTCAACCTCCTTTTGAAATTCTAAGAATTTCTCAAAAGCTTCAGATTTATACTTCATCAAGTATACATAACCATACCGACTAAAGTCATCAGTAAAGGTTATGAAGTACTGATGATTGTTTCTAGTGCTTACACTAAGCGGTCCACAAACATCAGTATGGATCAAATCCAAAACCTCAGTGGCACGTTCCACAGTTCCTTTAAAAAGAACTTTGGACATCTTTCCTTTGAGACAGGATTCGCAAGAAGTTAACTCTTTGAGATCATTTTCAGAGAATGATCCTAAAGTGTTTATCTTGCTAATTCTGTTCTTAGAAATGTGTCCTAATCTAGCGTGCCATAAGGGAGCTGAAACTTTGTCATCTCTCGTACGCTTCGTTTCTCGTTGTATATTCATAATATTGATATTTTGAGTTAGGTAAAGTCCATTACTTAGAGTACCGATGTGAACGGAAGAGTTGTTCCGTTTGATAAAATATTTACCATTCTTAATATAAGTTTCATAACCTTCACAATCTAATATTGGAACTGAAATTATATTACGAAAAATGCTCGGTACATAAAGGACTTTATTTAATACTAACTCAAAACTACCTAAATCTAATCTAATTGTGCCTAAAGCTCGAGCTTCAACGTTTGAGCCATCGCCGATCTTCAAGACACATTCTCCTTCTTTGAGTTGTTGGACTTTACTTAGCATCTGTACATCATTACAGATATGAGTTCCACAACCGGTATCAAGTACCCAAGAACTAGAATTAATAGAAAGATTTACTTCAACGAGAAAGATACCTTTCTTTAGAGTAGCCTTGTACTCTGGGCAGTTTCTCCTCCAATGTCCCGCTTTGCCACAATGGAAGCAAACATCCTCTTTCTGATCACGCTTCTTCTTTTGGGCCTTTCCCTTCGAAATGCCACCAATGGGCCTAAGGGGTTTCTTCTTCTTCTTTTGGGCTTTCTTGCCTTTACCTTTAGAAGGCCCAGAAGAGGAAGATGGAGCATTCACCATCAAAACCTTATTGTCCTTCTTGATCGTGCTTTCAGCAGTCACAAGCTGACTAATCAGCTCAGCTATAGTAGCACCAGCATGATTCATGTTGAAGTTAAGGACAAATGGGTTGAATGATGGTGGGAGCGAAGCTAGCAACAAATCCACTGAAAGCTCATCTTTCAGTGGCATGTCCATGGAATCAAGTTTCTCAGTAAGGGCAAGAAACTTGAGTCCATATTCATGGACACTTGAACCTTCCCTCATTCTTAAGTGGAATAATTCCTTTGAAGTGTTATACCTTGTAACACGTTCATGAGGGCGGTAAAGTTGCTCTAAGTGGTCGTAAATCTCCCAAGCGAATTCCATGGCCTCATGTTGCCTTTGCAAGTCCGGAGACATGTTAGCCAACATAAGGCAACGGGCTTGGAGATTATCATCCTTCCACTTCTGAATCGCATCCCGCTCGGCCCGAGTGGGAGCCTCCCCTTCGGGACTGGGCTCCCCTTCGAAGAGAACATAAGTTCTCTTCTCAGAATCTAAAATGATTTTTAGATTCCTCAGCCAATCAGAATAGTTGGGACCAGTCAACTTGTTTGACTCGAGGATCGATACAAGAGGGTTTTTGGTTGCCATTTCAAAACACGTAGAGAATCACAGAATCTACGACCTAAATGGTAAAACAGAGAACTAGTGAGCATGCTGAATTATAACGATATACAAAAGATAAGGTCTTTAATCTATTGTAGCTCCCACTGTTTTTCAAAGATCTATAATTCCCAAAGATCTAAGAGGAACACGTTTCCCAATGGGTACTAAGATCCTAGGCATTTTACCTCGAACCCACGACTCGCGGATATTCTAAGTAAGAACCCTAGGTAGGTACAACTTACCAATTCTAACACCTTTAGAACTCTTAGTAATTGTTTTTGCATCACCTATCTTTCAATATGGACCCACGACTCGTGCGACATCCATATTTACTTAGGCGTTAAGCTAGACCCATCAATCATAAGATCATGACCAAAACTTAGTTCGAACGACCCACGACTCGCGGACATCGCCCTTGCTAAAATTGACCATGAAATATTGACCATTTAAAATGATTAATTAGGTAACTAAGAACTAATAAGCTCCACTAGCTATCCCACGACTCGCGGACAATAACTAGCTTTACTTACTAAACTTAAAACCTATTGATGGAATGCTAGGAATTTAATTCAAAATTTGCATCTCGAATTAAACATCTATTTGTTCGAAATTAGCTTAATATGTAATGGGAATTTTCGAATCAACCGGAGAGTTGTCCGGTTCGACCTCACCAACATATATGTTATCCAATTTTATTAGTCTTGATTAATGCAAGTACACTTAAATGCATTTCAAAAATGCACATAAACAGATAACATGTCCTAGCATGATACTAACATGTAATGATCATGGGTTCTACCTATCTTATGCGTGATATGTGGGAGCCACTACACAATCACAAGTTCTAACATACATGCCACATAAACAGTTCAAATCACATAAGGGAAAGCGGTAACAAAATACGAGCCCTATCTCTATTACATTTAACAATTGAGATTCCCCTCCCTAACATTTTGAGGGGTCTTCACTTATGGCCTCCTTGTTACTTGAATGTGGTCCATCTTACTCCATGGGTGCATTGTCTCCAAAATGAAAATAAAACCTCACCACCTATCTCTACTCTCAAATTACAATAAAAAGAAAAAGACATAAAGTAATAAGGCTCAATCTTCATATTGGCCTTAGACAATTACACGGGGCATACCCCGGCCTAAAAAACAGTAATATGGAAAGCCACATAATAAATCACATAACAGTACGCACATAAGTGAGGCTCCAACCTCAATCGAAAAAAAAAAAAAACTATAGGGCTCCAACCCCAATTTAAACCATCCATGTGCATAAATTAAAACCATACATAGATCTAAACCCATGATCACCTAACATGCTTTTGTAAGAATTTAAATTTAACCAATAAATTAAAATTCTCGCCTTAAGCTCTAATAGCTTAAAACACGACTTGATGCGAGTCTTATTTATAAAAGTTTTCAATAAATCCCAAATTACCAAAACAAATAAAATTCCAATTAATTTCTGAAAATTAATAATTTTATCAAAGATGTGTTTTCCCAAAATATAAACCGCTTCAATTTCTCAAAAAATCCCAATTTTAAGTTTTATTCAAAATTAAAAATAAATATTCAAAAATAAAATTTTTAAAATTAAAATAAAAATTGGGACTGGATTGCACGAAACACAAAAAGGCCGGATCACGAAAACGGGGCCCGTGCGCGAAACGGGGCTCAGCGTTGCAAGCGCGCGCGGACGCGCAAAACAGGCGCGCACAGCGCCCGGCCAAGGCCAGGCGAGTGCGCGCATTGCGCGAGCATGCCGCGCGCCTGGCTCGCGCGCGCCCTGCCGGGCGGTGGGCGGCCAGTCTCGGCCGCCCTGGGCGGGCGCGCCGGGAGGCTCCCGCACAGGCGTGCGGGAGGAGCTAGGCGGCTGGCCGGTCTATCCCGGCCAGGCCTGGGCGGTGACGAGGCGCGCCCGGGAGGGCCTCCCGCACGGTTGCGGGAGGGTGGCATGCGAAGCCCGCGCGCGCGACGCCTTCGCGCGCGGGGTTTCGCGTGTTCATCGTGATCCGGGCTTTCGTTTCGTGTTTTCGTTCAAAAGCAAAACCAATCCAAGAAATCCAAAAAACAGTTTATACAGTTTCAAATCTAAAATCGTTTTTCAAAATTAAATTTTACAAAAACCAATTTTCAGAAACTTTCAGGAAAAAATACAGTTTCGTAATTCAGGCTTTCTAAAACAATTACAAATACTCAATCGCATCAAGCCTAAGAATTTCTACCAAATTCAGTATAATTGAGATGAATCAGAAACACGATTAACGAGGTGGCTCTGATACCACTTGTTGGAAAACACGAATCAGAAAGCAACGGAATTTAAAAAAATTTTCCAACAAAAGGACCTTGGACTCGCAATCGTGTAACCAAATTCGTAAAGATAGAAAACTTACTTTTCTTTTGTTCTTTCTTGAAGCGTTTCAAGCCACCCAAGAACGCTCTTCTCGCGGCTTGATCCCCTCTCCTTGGTAAAGCTCGAATCTTCAAACTTCTAACTTGAAGTCTCTAGAGAAAGTCCACCAACTTGATCACAATCTAACTAGTAAGGATGCTAGTTCTCTAGTTAGTGTTTAGGCTTAACCTAGGGTTTAATTTAATCTTGGAGAAAGGAAGGTGTTCAACACATGAACCAAGAATTGTCAATTAGCTCCATAAGGAGCTCGAGCTCCCCTATTTATAGGGAGAGGGTGCCGATCCAAATCCTTGTTGGGAAAGGATTTGGTTCCTCTCTCTCCTATTACTTGATCATCAAGTATTTTCCAACTTTGACTTTGAATTCTAATTCTAGTCAACTTTTAAGAGAGCTAAAAATATCCAAACTATTTTTGGATAATTTTATACTTTATTTATTATAAAATAAATAACTTATTTTTATCTAATTAATTAATTCATAATTAATTAACTAGATTATTTTCTCCAAAATTAGACTTTCTTTTTAATTCAAAATTAAACCAAAGTCTATTAAATAATTAACACATTAATTATTTAACATCACATAATCACGTGTGGCACACGTGTCTTAATGACACGTGTCCAATCACGTGAGCCACACGTGTGATTTCACACGTGTGGAACCCCTTATGCTCGATTAACTCGTTTAATCATTTTCAAGCCTCAACTCATGTAACCAAGTTGTTGTGTGTGACCCTCTAGGTTCTCAATTCAATTAGCAGTGACCCTAATTAATTAATTCACTAATTAATTAATCAGTCCACAGATTAAACGACCATAGTCTAGCAACAGGTGTTTAACCCCTAGCTGAATTGGAATGTTCGGATTCGACAGAACCTTTAAGTCATTGATTCATGTGAGATACAATCCTCCTACTTACTATCTCTCAACCAAGATCTAGGGCAAGGGAATAATCAGAACCCTAATAATCCGGTCTTAAAGCTAAGTGCATTTCATATCCATTTGATCTCAATCCAAGAAACCCTTTTCTTGATGTCTTGATCTACTGCCTTGGCCAAGGACTCCATATGGCATATGAATGACTTACACAATAAGATATCACCTTGCAAATGCAAGTGTAGGTCCTTTCTTGATTCTCATTCACTTTCATGAGTCACTTGTGCAGCCCCAGCATAAGCATTGAATCAGTTGTCTAAGGCGACACCCTTTAAAGCTTATACCTAAGACTACAGAGTTAACTCATAAAGTGACAAGGAACCTCAAGTCTAAGGATCAATTAATCACATCAATGACTCGTGAGATATTTCCTAATCTGGAAGTTTCCATTTCCTGAAATAGAAACTTCCCTTCCCATTTAGGAATGTTCTCACACGGGGCACCTCAGTGAACTTACTTATTAAAGTAAGCACCCTCATGTATCACGCACGTATCAACTATACACTTTGCACCTCCATGAAACAAGGTGGTCCTTCTTAAGGGCGTGATCCCACAAGCAAGCCTTAGAGGAGTCAAGTTGACACTCCCACTGTGTGTAGGACTCATCGGCTTGGAGTATTTTACTAATCATGACTTATGTGATATAGGGCTCGTTTCATGAACCATTTCACCTAAATGGTAGAGTCCTAAAGTCATCAGTATTAGGGGAGTTCTCATACATGCACAACTAAAGTAAACGCATACCAAACAAGAGCATATAAAGAAGTGTTGCCTCAATTCGTTATTTCATTCAAAGATTGTCTGTGATTACAATAAGGAAAAGTACAAAGCGGATATACAATCGGCTTTCTAGGGCACTATTCCTAACAATAAAGCGGTGACTCGTTGTTGATGGCAACCTTCGCCTCCTTTCTCTGCGCCTCTTCTTCTACTCCTCCTCCACCCATCCCTTCTTCAGGAGCTTCCTTGAACCTCCGTCTTTCGTCTTCTGTTTCTTGTTGTGTTTTCTCCCAGATAAGAAAGTTTGGTGAATTGCGAAGTTTCCAGACTCGGGTTTTTGCTTCTTCAGATTCTTCATCTGTTTGGGGATTCAGTGCTGGCAATGAGAATCCGAGTTCAAAGGTTAGTTTTCTTCATCTCTTTTGGATTAGCCGACAATAATTTTGATTGGATAGATATTTGAATTTGTTTAATTTTATGGTAAATTTTCTGTCAATTTTATGGTAGATTTCAGACATTTGCTTCCTTGTATCCCCGCATGTCACCAAATCCCGAGAAGATGACACAATCTGAATTCTTCAATGCTCCTTGCTATTTTTTATTTGCATCCATTCATTGATCTACGCTTGTAGTCGTATCAATTAAGCTTCCTTTCTTAGCCCGTTGTGAAACCACATGATTGACGGCTCTCCATTCCATGCATCTTAGTTGAAATTCCTTTTAACACACCTTACATCCGGTCCCGGACCTGATATGTCCCTTGAAACTTCCCGATTTGACCTTCTATTTGCTCACTTACTTCAAACTCAAAGGTCATGGTGGTGAACTTTGAAAGATTTAATCTTGCATTAAGTGTCTTCATAATTTAATGATGAGAAGTTCCATGCCTATCCCATTGTCTCACGTATCCTTTAATGTAACGCCACGGTTTTTCATTTATACTAATGAGTCGTATTTGTTTATAAATTGCGCAATTAAATTATTTAATTATGTGATTAATTGTTTATACGTGTTTTATATTTAATTTCTTTATAAATTGTTAGTGTTTTATTTTATTACATTTTATTTCAATTTAATATTATTTTATTTATTCCCTCATTTAAGTATTTATTTTAAATTATTACTAATTTAATGATTAATGTTAATTAAGTGTTTAACAATTAATTATGTTGTAATCATTCATATTAAGTAATTTCTATGTAAATCCGTTGACTTTGAAGTTTATTTGATAAAAGAATTTGAATATTAGTTTTAATTTATTATGTATGAATTCTTTAAGGTTATGCACTTGAACGTTTATTTGTGCATCGTTCTTATATGAAATGATATCGATATATCGTGGAAATTTAGTATGTCGTAAATATATGTGTTATGAACATGCCTATATGCTCGTTTTGTGTTTTCCAACTCGTTTGACGCATTAACGAATTTAATTTGAATCGTGGAACCAAATCGGGGGCTAACGAGCAATTAGCGCACCCTTGGTTCCTTACGTGATATCTTGAGCTCGGGAACTCGGATTCGAGTTCCGTCAACTTCGTTGAACTCGTATCGAAGATCTGAGTTTAATAAACTTAGCTTTATAATTTTCCGAAATCATTTGAACCGAAATCCAACTGAAAAACGAAACGACATCCAAACAACCACCTTTCACTATAATGGCCATAACTTGATCAAAACTTAACCAAATTAACTATGGTTGGTGGCCTTTTAACCCTAGTTCAATCCTCTATCAGTCCTTAACTACCCCAAACCTCACACAAACCAGAAAATTCATCCAAAGCTTCTGCATCCCAGTTTTTCCCGTAATTGTGCAACCCTTGAGATTTAGGAGCTCAAATCTCAATCAAATTTCATCCAATCAACAAGGTGAGTTAGGATTATGTTATACATTCTTCTCTGGTCATTTTGATCTATTCATCTCTTATTTTGAGTCAGATTTCATGTGGGTTTAGAGATTGGAATGAATAGTTGGGTTTTGAGTGTTTTGTTGATTCCTTGAGTTTCTTTGATCTCTGACTTGTTTTGGTGCAGCATATATGATTCTTTTACTTCATCTATGACTGAGTATGCTTGTATTAATTGATGGTTGTTTGATCTTGGATTACCTTGCTCTGTTCCTTCCCGGTTGCCCTGTTTTTTCCCTCGCTTAACTGCTGCCTTTTCTTCCCAGTTTTGCTGCGTTTGTTGGGGGTTGTTTCCAGGTCTGTTTGTTGAGTATTTGAAGCCCCTTCTTACCTTGATTGTTGGCTTGTTCTGATTGCTAAGTGTGGGAGAGTTTTGGCCTGGTTTGAACACCTCATTTCCTCCCCTGTTTTCGTTCATTGCTGCGCTGCTTCTGTAACTGCCGCAACACTCTCCCTGGCCGGGGAGAGTTTTCTCTTGGAAAGTGCCCGGCCGGGTACTCCTATTACAAAAAAATTCTGTACTCCCTACCCGGCCGGGGAGATTGGAGAAGGATTGGCTACCCGGGCGGGTAGCCACGGCGTGTGCTTCTGTCCCCTGTTTCCTACTGCTGCTTCGTTCTTCTTCTTCTTCCCTTTCTTTGCTGAGTTGCTGCTTCTCTCCCTTCTCTTTGCTCTTAGGTTGCTGCGTGTGTGTGTGGATTCAGACCTTGGGCTGCTGTTCTTCTTTGGTTCAGAGTGTGTGCGTGTGTAATTATGTATGCATGAGTGTTGTGTGTGGTTGCTGTGCAAAATGGTGAAAGCTAAGTGTGCATGCATGTGTATATTACTGTATATAGTTATATATTTTGTGTGTGTGCATGGGAAGTGTTTTGCATGCATTACGTAGGTGCATGTTATATATATATATTATATATGTGATACTTATGTATAATATGTTTTGAATTGCATGCATATACGGTAATATTTAAATATATATATATTATATGTAATATTTATGTGAAACATATTTAAATTACATGCATATATGAGTATATATATATATATATATATATATATATATATATTTATTTATTTATTTATTTATTATATATTTCAAATATTATTTGATTTAATTCAATTTTAGAAATTAATTGATAACTATTTCACGTATTTAATTTACCGATTATTGATTGAACGTTTTATTTATTCTATTTCTAATTGTAGATATGAATATTACGTGTTATGAATATTAAATGAATTCTTAGATTAAATTGACATGAGTTATGAATTTATGAATTTATGAATTTGAATGAAATGAATGAACGAATGGTTTGATTTTGTGTTTTAAATTCCTTAATAGTGCACATGAACATTTTTATGATATAATATCATCTTTTACGCATTCATATCATGTTCATTGCATGTCGTGCGTCGTATATGGTTCATTTAGAGTCGTGAGTCTCACGAACAAGTTACGTTGTCTTTTGTTCAGTTTATCTCCAGGGTGGGGAAATCTCGATCTTTCGGGCACTCGGTAACTCATCCTTGTATCGTAATGTTTCAGGTGAGGGTGTTTTCGTTCTAGTTATGTATAAAACCCTATAACCCTTATGTGACAAGTTTTGGCCTAAAACCTTATGTATATATATGTTATCTTTACAAAGTGGAGTCATTGAGTAAATTCTTCTGAAATTATACGTATGGGCGTATATAAGCTTAAAATGGTTTTGCAACGAGGCTATGCTCCAAACGGTGTGTCTTCATGCTAGCTACGGATTAGGATGACACGGAGAGGTACGTGTATAGCATATGCCGAGTTGCACGGTAAGGTATGTTTTCTTATAATATGTATCCTAAGTATGAAGCAAATGTTTTGGCGAGATTATGCATGTATGTTATGTTCATGGGCCCAGAAATTTAGTACATGTGGCTATCCGGGGAGGGATGGGCCGACGGTGATCCCATGTGCTAGTTCCACTATGTTACGATGATACCGGCCCTCACTAGGAGGTTTAGCGGGGAATGGGAGCTGAATGCCCTTAGGGGAGTCATGAAACCCCATTGGCCTATGTATGAGGTGGCCGAGTCTTGCTAACCCGTCCACCACCCGAAGGAAGAAGGTTGGAACTTATTTTATGATTATGATTATGTTTATGATTGATATGCACCGTACGGGAAGGCCGGGACACGGATTGCCCAAACCAATATGTTTTATGATATGATATATGATCTGCGTGTATTATGATATATTGCTTGATCACCTATTTAAAGTATTAATGATATGTGTCGTACACAGTCGGAGTTTGGTTGGAGATGATGCACGCTCACTCGCCGAGCCCTTATGTTTATGTATGAATTATGAACGTAATGAATTAATATGATTAGTCGTAAAATCCGGGTATTGCTTGGTTATTCTCTTGCCCTTTTGGGAACTAATTTCAAATAAAACCTTGCTCGGGATTTATGACTTGCATGGGCATGTTTTATATATACGTATATCGCTCCTGCTCACTCAGTCTTCTAGAGACTGAACCTCTCCCTCCTTAACGTTTTAATGCGCAGGTTTGACTTCGGAGTTTCGAGCTAGGCGGAAGTGTATGGAGTCTTGTAGTTGGTCAAGTTAAGTTAGGAGAGTCTCTGCACTCGCACTTGTACTTAAATCCTGCATGATTCGATTCTGTAATATTATGAATTTGAATCTTTAGGTAATTGTTATTGAGTTGCCTTGTCGGCCTTTGTTATGATATAAAAGAGGCCTGAGGAGCCCAAGTCTGCCTGTGGTTCGAGTGTCTAATTTCTGCAGGCTGTGGCCAATGCATGTGTTTGGATTGGGTTCTCCGTTGCATTATGTTTTGTTGGCTAGTTATATTTGCAGGGACTAAGTTCCGCCTAGCTTAGGAGGGTCTTTCTGTTTGTCTCCCGTTCGCTATGGTTTGATACGGGTGCAGATTTACCATTTCGTTACTCGTGTTGAGCTATAGTGCGGGGGATGTGGTGCCTCACGTGCGGGGTGCGACATTTAAGTTAGTGGTTTAGGTCTCCATGATGCACCTATGTTGATAATCTTGAAGATTTGTAGAGAGAATCAAATTTATGAACTTCTCCATGGTCTGTAACATCCCACTCGTCCGACCATATAGGTACGTCATAATGAGAGAGCTACGTACACTTTTAATTTATTTAATTACGTGAATTATGTGTTCATTTTATTCTTTATGTGATATTCTTGAATTATTTTAATTTATATTTGAAGTTTTATTTGAACCTTATATGAATTATTTGGACGTTTATGCCTTATGTGCCTCGTTTTTAAACCGTTTGGACCCGTTTTCATTTGTAACTTTTATGATTATGTGATATGCATGAATTATGCGTATTATAAAAGTGTTTTTATATTCGTTTCATGTTTCTAAGCTCGTTTGTTACGGTTTTCGAACCGTTTTATTTGTTAGGAACTTAAGGGCCTAACTTGTTTTAGCGCGCCTTGGGTTCTGGAAGGCATATCTTGGGCTCGGGAATTCGGATTTAAATTCCGAAAGTGACGTCGGACTCATAAAGAAGAATGGAAGATAGAGAACTTGGCCTCTTAATTTTCTAAGCCCGTTTGATACCCCGTATTTCACACGAAACCGAGCCCATGTGATAGCTTTACGACCCTCGCTCGTTTTGCTCATATCCGACCCGTTTCTTATCCTAATTGGCCCATTTTCAAACCCATTTTCTCCTCTTTTGATCCTCTATCTCACTATCCCTCTCTAATTTCAGATCAGCCCAAGGGAAAAGAAAGAAAGGAGCAGAAACGAGCAGCTAGGGAGAAAAGGAAGAAGAAGGGGCTCCACTATTCATCAAGTCCGATTTCTTGCTCGTTCGACCTCCATTTCTTGTTAAATTCAAAAGGTATGTCCAGATTTTGAACCTCCATCTCCTTAACTTTCTTTTAAATCTGATTTAGTCCATTTTCATCCATGTTTGATCATGTTTTGGGTGAGTTATTTGAATAGTTAGGTTATATCCATTTCTTTGATGAATTCATGCCAAACTTGCTCTATAATTTGAATTGATGCATGATATATGATCTCTTAACATCCTTTTATGTGAATATGAACTGAAATTCCATGAAAAGTTGCTGAAAATCGAATCACCACTTATGAATTTCATTTCTTGAATTTGAAGAATATGTGTTGATTGCTTCCTTGCCTTGTCGTGTGGTTGCGTGGTGTTTTGGGGATGTTTTGGTAGGACTTTTGCTGCTTTTTCTTGAATTTTTATTGCTTGTAGCTGCTGCTTTGGTATTGAGCTTGGAGGATGGAGAAACAGGGGCTGGAAGTTGCAGATTTCGCGACCTGCGTAGGCGGTCGCACCCGCGACCGCGATTAGCTATTTTCTGGTGGTGCCCGTGACCAGATTTTGGGCCATTCTCGACTTGTTACTGTGGTGAAGGCTGGAGGGGATGGTGGTCCCGCCCGCAACCACCTTTGAACAGATTTGGGGTCGCGGCCTGCTCACGTATTGCTGCTGCTGTTACGTTTTATTTCTTGTTTCGTTCGTGTTTTTCATGTTCTTCTTGCTTTTTTCTTACCCCTTTTGTGTTACTAACTTGTTATATTAAATGTTAACTGTTTAATTATGAATTTTTCTCGTGAATTCCATGATTTTACGTGAACTAAATGACCTACGTGCTTCATATGTGCCTATACGTGCATGCATGGCTCCATTATTTGTTTACTTGTTTTGCATGTTCTTCTTTGAAATTGTATGAAGTGTATGCATGGCTTACTTGTTATATTTTGTATTACATGCTTTATTATTAATTTATTACGTGTTTTCGATGATTTTATACGTGTTATGTGCCTCAACATGGTCTATATACTCTTAAACGTGAATGTATGAATTAATATGATGTTCATTTGCCTTTTCTGATATTTTCTTATTTCTTTTCTTGTATGCATGCATGCCTAACGTGTTATATGATGTGTTATGTATGTTGTACAAAATTTATGGATTTATTTAACGTGAAATATGTGGATTATGACTCAATATAATTAAATGTGGAATTATATAACCTAAATGAATTCTTAATGCATTCCTTATGCATCATTTGCATTCATACGCATTCGCTGAGCTTCTATTTGGTACATCTTGAGTCTAAGTTTGTCGCGTGTTCCTTGTTTTGTCCTTAGGTTCGTTCCGTAGGTGACGAGTAGGAGTTTTAGAAGAGTTTTGAGTCCGTTTCGTCCGGTGTGGTTGACAAGGTGAGGTTTTCTTCCTTTTAGTTAAAACGACCTACAACTGTACCTGTATTTTGAGCCCGCATGCGACTTACGTATATATATATATATATAAATATGTGTATGATACGTATATTGAGGGATTTGTCCTATTTTGTTATGAAATCATTTGAAAACGCTTTTATATATACGTAACCGATTTTACGTTGTTTGATTTTAAAAAGGGTTGGTGTGTGTGAACGTTTTGAAATAGCGAGATTACGACTTTGAATTAGAAGTTGGAAAATTAGGAAATTTCGAAATTATAAAATTATGACTTATGAACTTAAGAAATGGGCCCGGGGAAGTGGTATGTGATTCTCGGGTCGGCCATGGGGTCGCCGAGCTCTCTCATCAACACAACCCCAATTTTATGTAGGGAAATTCGCCCATCCTCAGGAGTTCGAGGGAAAGGCGGTTTCTTGAGAACCGGCGATTAAAACCCGCCGGGGAGCGGGTAGGATCCCCCGACTCACACATTTTGACGGGAGAACGGGGTTGAGGAAGGCCTTCTCATCCCCAACCGGAGAAGGAGGATTGATTATGAATTTTGTATGTATTTCGCTTTGATTATGTTTATGTAAGGAGTTTGGAGAGTTTGAACTCGTTCTCGCCGAGTTTTTTGGTTTTGATTATGAATACGGTTCGTGAAACGGGAGTGGACTATCAATTACTAAAATTGGTTGATTTTGGCCTTCGGCCTTAACCCTTTTTCTTTATAAATAGTATCACGGGATAAAATGATTTAGAATGCAAAAACCACGCCCCGGTTCATGAACACTTTACTTTTGAATATGCTATGCTCTTATGTATATGTACTCGTGTGTTTGTTAGCCCCCTCACCAGTCTTTCGGACTGACCCCTCTTTGTTGTTTTCTTTTCCCCATTTTATCTTTAAGTTGCAAGTGCAGGTCTTCAGTTCGTGCTAGGCGCCGGTTTTTTATTTTCGAGTTGTTTGAGTCTTAGGGGAGTCTTTTACATACCTTGCATTGATACCTATGCATTTCCGGAATTTTGTATAAGTTATGATTTAAATTTCGAGCTTTGGAACTTATATGAATTTAATTTGGCCCGGGTTGGGCATGGCATGTATAAATTGATTATTTTATGCTTATTATGAAAGTATGTATGCTTGTTTATTTGAATCCTGGAGCTTCTGCATGCGATGTATGATTTGATTGCGCACTCTGATTTAGGGTCGAGACCACCTACCATAGGAGAGATTTTGTTTGTCACCCGTTTGCCGTGGCTTGGTGCGTGTGCGGAGTTTCCATTTAATTACACGTATCGGGCTGTGGTGTAGGCGATGTAGGGCTCTGCGCTCCGGGGTGCTACGTGGTCAAAGCCTTCTATCAAGATGTTAAGCAACGAGATGTCGTTCCACTTTGTAAGCCATGAAAATTCAACACCCGACTTTTAATGCCGATGATCCCATAATCTCTTCATTGGTTTGATAGAAGGAACTTGTGGTTCAGGTTAATAGTAGCCTTAATAGCGTGATAACAATCTACAATCGAGAACTCAACTTAAGTATAAATGCATGTGGATCAGTATATGCTTATGACACGTATTTAGAACAACGAGACACATAATTGATGCAAATGCAACACATAATTAACAATTTCGAAATTAAACATATTAACACATAGAATTTTCATCAATTTGCATCAATTAATGACAAGAATCAACGCAATGCACATGTTGACAAGTTGTTCCTATGTCGTACAACTTAAACTGACTCAACAAGACATAAGAACTCTGGTGTGACACCCGAGCGTGGGTCACCACATCTCTCGCACTAGGACCAAACTCATATACGAATATAGTTCGCATATAAGTCCAATCATAGCGAACGGAGACACGACATAGACCCTGGCTATGTGGGACTAACCCTGTACCAACAATTCAAATATCTAATAGGATTAAACAAGAATAAGATCAGGAGTTGTAGGAGCATAATTATATCAAGTCTACCATAATGTACAATTCCCCAAGTTTTATGTACAACCAACCACAAGGTGAAAGTATTCAGCCCACGCGGCCTCAATAATAATATAAAACAAAAATAGGTATAAGTGCGTGGTACATAACATGAGTGTAACCTAGCTAGTCATTAAAATAAACATGACAATGCAATTTCCCGCAGTAAAGTTCATGTAAGCCATAATTCCACCCAAGGTTTTCAAAGAAATAAGTAGAACACGGGATATCAATGTATGGAATTACAACTATCAAGTTTAATTCAGGATAAGTGATCAGTGGCTCCACGAGTGAGTAGTCTCCAACCTTACTCCTTTAGTGTACAGGATAAAGTTATTTAGTGTTCATACAACGATTAAGTTTCACTTGTTACAAGATTCAATTCAGGTGCACAACTACTCCTTTTTCCTCCGGTTTGGTGGTTCGGGTAGCTAGCCCTTACCACCTAGGATAGGGTGATCAATGGGTACATGAATCCCATTAACCGGAGTCCCATCGATCCACCAAACCTCCTGGTAGATGTCCGGGTAGGTCCGAAAAGGTTGGGACTTATTCAAGAGATAGTTGTCAGCCCATGCTTCCCCACTTCTCTCAATATACAAGCCCCTGGGCCCCAGGAAGTGCAAGATTCTCGGCAAACCAAACAGGATCAAGTCATGGGTGCATTTTGAAAACATTTGATGTAGCACCCGGAATGATGGGCAATTTCTTGCTCCATACACCTCCGATTCGTCTCAAATTCGAAAGGTAAGTCCAAAATATTGCTCTCCATCTTCTTCTCTTTCTTTTAAGTGCACTTTTTCTGATTTTCTTGGAGAATCAAGCATGCTTTGGATAATATGATGAATATTAAGGGTTTAGAGATAATTTTAGGAAATTGCATGAATTCTTGCGTTTATTGTTGATTTGATGCATTGTAATTGATCCTAAGACATCCATTTATGTTTATGTGAACTCATATAAGGTCTTAGTTGCATTTAGTTGAGGTTACCATTAATGGTTTTGTATGAAAATGGAAGAGTTATGCATATTTGATCCATCCTTCCCCTTCCCTTGCATATTGCTTCGGTTTTAGCATGGAATATGGCATGAATTTTATGTATTTTCATTGAATAAACTTACCTTGGCATGCTATATTGAGTTTGGATTGGTTTTGGTTGGCTTTTTACTGCTGTTGCTCTGTTTTGCTGCCGCTGCGTGCTTGGTCGCGGCTGCGATCACGCCAAACTCTTTCTTGGTCGCGGTCGCGGCCTGTTTTTCCTCTTGCTGCGTGGTCAGGTCACGGCCATGACCACTTTCAGTTGGTTTTCTAACACGTTCGCGACCTTCTTTAGCCTTGGTTTTGAGAATTCTTGAAGAGAATTGGTAGCGGCCGCGACCACCTTGTTCTTTTTGAGAGTGTTGTTTTACTTCGTTTGTTCATGCTTTCCTTGCTTTTTATGCCTTGTTTATGACTTATATGTTATTTGAGCATGTCATATTATGTGCTAAGTTATATGATTTGAATTTATGACTTGATTTATGTGTTCGTTTTCGATTCATGGTCTCATATGTGTTATATGCTACTCTAACGTGCATATATGACTTCATGTTTTGTTTAAATGCCTCGCATGATATTTCCTTGCTTCTTATATGATGTGAATGTCTTAATAACATGTTTTATGATATGATATGCTTGTTATATGAAATTTGTGAATTCGTTTAATATGATTTATAAGATTTATAACTTGATATGAACTCCTATGCCCTATATGATCTCTTACGTGCATTCATGAGTCTGTGCCATGTATATTTGCTTTGTATGATATTTTCTTATTCCTTTTATTATATGCATGCATTCTTAATATGTTAAATGAGGTATCATGCTCGTTATGTTGAGTTTATGGATTCGTTTGACGTGATTTTTGCAAGTTATGATTTGATATGAATTTATATGCGCTAAGTGTCACCAGGTTGCATTTCATATGCATCACTTGCATTCATATGCAATCGCCGAGCATCTAAGTGGTTCATAATTGACTCTAAGTTTGTCTTTCGTCGTTTGTTTTGTTCAGAGCTTTATCTCGAGGGAAAGGAGGTGGTCTCTTAGGTGTGTTCCTGTTTGCTTCGTTCGTTTTGGTCGATAAGGTGAGGTCTCTTTTCTTTAGTTATTATGACCTACAACCGTACATGAAATTTAAGCCCACATTTGACCTACGTTTATATGTATATATATATATATATATTTAGATACGTGTACGATAGGCATTTTGTCGGAATTGGCCCGTTTGCTATGAAATGTTTGAAAACGCTTTGATATATACGTAAGTTATTTTAGTTTGTTCTTTTTGAAAAGGATCGATGTGTGTGTTTGAAATAACGAGTTATGATTTGAAAATAAGCACGATTTTTGAATTATGAACTATGAACTGGGCCCCGGAGATTTGTTCAAAGGAGCCCCGGGACGGTGTTGGGCCGTCGGGTAACTCCTGAGTATGGTCTCCACTTAGAAAGGATCAACCCTGAACCCACTAGGAGGTTTGGTGGGGGATGGAGTCCTCGGGCGTGTGTGTCATGAAACTCACAACCCATACCGTGTGAACGATGGTTAGGATAGGCCACCCTTCCATCACCCGGAGAAGAGGTATATGTGTTTTAATTTTGTTTTGTTTGAATTATGAATTCAGTTTTAATTATGAAAGGAGTTAGGCTGGTCTAAGACTCGTACTCGCCGAGTTGTGTGAATTTGATTATGAACTTGGTTCGTGAAACGGGAGTGGATTCCTAATTTCTAAAATTTGGTTGATTTTGGCCTACGGCATTAACTCTTTTCTATTTACTTAGTATCACGTGCTAAAATGTTTTAGATTTCAAAAACCACCCCCAGTTCATAAACTTTTAATTTTGACTATCCTCTGCTCTTATGCATATGTACTTGTGAGTGTGCTAGCCCCTTCACTAGTCTTTAGAACTGATCCCTCCTCGTTGTCTTCTTTTCCCTTTTGTTTCTTTGAGTTTACAGGTGCAGGTTTGGTTCGGGCTAGGCGACGATCTTTCTTTGAGTTTGTTCGATTTTGATAGTCTAGTCTGTCGCATAACATACATCTTTACTTTTCATTTTTGATATTATGTATCAATACGTATAAGTTATGATTCAGAATTTGAACTTCGACACTTGTATGATTTATTTGGCCCGGGATGGGCATGTTATGTATATCCTGTCTATATGTTGAGCATGTATGCTTGTATATTTGAAATTGTAGCACCCCTCACGTGAGGCACCACATCCCCCGCACTATGGCTCAATACGAGAAACGAAATGGAAAGTCCGTACCCATATCAAACCATAGCGAACGGGAGACAAATAAAACAACCTCCTAAGCTAGGCGGAACTTAGACCCTGCAAGTTAAACCAACCAACTAAATGAAAGCGTATGCGGAAGCGATTCACATAATCAAACTTAAATTACAAGCAACAGTGGACGGGTTCAACTAACATAGATCCCTAATCCCGAATATAACATAAATCATAATGCAAACGGGTTCAATCTGTTTCCTAGAAGCCTGTCCCGAAATATAATATCAAAGTAATCCTATGGTATCCATACAAACGTTCAAACTTATACAAATTCAGAAGTGCAATGCAAGGACTAAACTCGACAAAACTCGACAGGCTCCGCCTAGCTCGAAACTCTAACGCCAATCCTGCACACTAAAAGTTGGGGAGGGAGAGGGTCAGTCTACAACTCGACTGAGTGAGGGGCTACCCACACACGCTACATATATATATATATATATAGGAGTAAAGCAAATTCCAATCACACACAGTTCGTGAACTTAGGGATAGTTTTTGCACACCAAAGTTTTGCCCGTGATACATACATATAGGGATTCTTAACAAAAACAGAACGGATTGAAGCTCCAAGGACCCATATCATACCCAATCATATCAAAACATAGCGAATCAAGTCAAATCAAATCATATCCGATTCATATCAATTCGTATCAATTCTTATCTTTCATATTCAAAATATCCATATTTTGTCATAGTTAAAATCTATCCCCGTTTCACGAACTTTGACGAAGCAAACATGCAAAACTCGGTGGGTACGAGTAACAATTCCCATCCTGAGCTCCTCATATGAATCGTACAATCAAACATATCAATCAATCAAACATAACAATCATATACCTCCTTCTCCGGTGATGGAAGGGTTGCGCGACCCAAACCATCCAATCAGACGAGGGGAGCGCGAACACTCAAACCCTCAGGTTCCCATCACCCAACCAAACCTCCTGGTGGGTTCCGGGTTGGTCCTATCAATCATGTGGAGAGTGAACACAGGGTTAACCGGCGACCCCTATGGTCGTACCGGGTCCCCCTTACCCACATCTCCTGGGCCCCATTCATTAATTCATTCATTTAATCAAATCATAACCCGCTACTAATTAGAAACATACCATACGTAAGATACATTCATTACCTTGCCACAACTACGCTTTACATACCTCTCCGTGTCAAATCCTTAGCCTATTCCGTTGCTCGTACCTCCCGGCTCATACGAGGTACACGGTTTGAAGCGTGGTTTAGCATTACCAAACATAATGAATCCAATCAAATTAAATCAAGCATACGTAGGCTCGTACATTGCTCATTAAACTTGGAAACACATTACCATTTACAAATTCCATATCTCGCACATATTTATGTATAATAAAGGTCATAGTTCACATACTTTGAAAACTGCCACATTCATAGGGTTTAACTATAACCTAACCTCACCTTACAACGACGAAGCCAAGAACCAAACACTTGATTCACCCCGGAATCAAAACGGACTGCGAAACACCACCCCGGGTGCACCTGAACAAACTAAAGACAAAACACAAGGTTTAGACTCACAATGAACCACGTAGACGCTCGACTTATGAATTGACACTTAAAGAAATGCAAATACTTAGGCAAATCTTATTTTCAAACCAAATCCATGCAATTCAAGACATTAAATAACCCATCATAATCATTTGCAATCATATGTCACGTTCATATGCACAATTAAAGCATAATACAAGGTAGAGATACGTAACAAAGTGCAAATATGTTTCATGCAAACAATTCACATTACTTGAGTAACATATAATGCATATGAGAACAAATACATAAGCATAAACATGATAAAACAAGTTAGGATCAAGTTTGGAGGTGGAAAGGTACGAGAAAAATGGAATAAGAACACGAAAAAGGGTTCCGAGTGAAAACGGGGAAAAACTGACAGATTTCCAAAGCGGACAAGTTGAGGGAAAAAGATCATAACTTGAGTTTGAGAAATGGGAATTAAGTTTTGTTTATTGGGAATCAAACTAGACACATAGACGTTTCGAATGGTAGGTGGCTCGAATTGTGGTTCAAAGCGAGACGAAAATGGCATAGGTTCGAAGTTGGACGAATGCAGAATTTAGGCGAAATAGTTACACCAATTTCAAACGATTATATCCCACAAATGACAAAATATAATGAGGTGATTCCAATTGGAGGATGTTCTAGACTTCAAGAGGTTTCCGTGGGTTCAAAAATCAGCTCAATTGGAGCTCGGATGAGGTCTGCACGGCCGTGTCAATATTGGCCTAGAAATTGACACGGCCGTGTCCGATAAAAAAAAATTCCAACTCGAGGGCCTGACACGGCCGTGTTGGAAATGAACTAGGGTTCGACACGGCCGTGTTGGGTCGTCTTCTCCGAAAAAGAGCAGCAAAGAAGCAGGGGTTCGACGGGAAATGGTCCAAAATCACCCCCAACCTCATTCCAACCAATTAATACACCAAAATGCATCAAATTACACATATATAACATATAAACATCAATATATATCGCAGATAGGCACGTTGGGAGCAAGTTATCGTGTTTAGGCACTATTCATCACATCCCCATAACCATGGACTCAAGCAAGAAAAAGGGAAATCAATCGGTAGAAATGACGTACATGAAGAGAGGAACACATTGCTTACCTTGAATCGTTGATTGGACGAGCGAGGAAGTCGAAACTTGAGCTTGAAGATCCGGTTGGGGTTTCTCTTTTCTTTTCTCCTCCCTCTTCTTGTGCTAAACGTGAAAGTGGGGAAAGAAGAAAGGGCTTGGCCCTTTTCACTTAGCCAAGACATGGGTAGGGTCGGACGGTTAGGGTCAAACGGTATCCGGTCCACACGGATCAGATTTAAAACGGTTGGGCAATCAAGTGGCTTAAGAAATTAAATGGTTAGTTCATTGAATCCGAATTATTGAAACGAACTCAATGTTAAGGTTAGGATTCGAATCCGAATCCTTGGGCTCAAAATAGCCACGAACGGCCCAAACACCCAAATTTCAAATTAGGTCCCTAATTGCAAATATTGGACAATTGAGTCCAAGTACATCTTAAATAAATTCTAAGGCGCACATTATTAAAATAAACTTACACGTTGACACTTAAAACATGCGTATTCACATAAATCATAGAAGTATAGAATAAAACTCTCCCGTGACGCCTTACCTGGTAATCTTGAAAACACGGGGCGTTACAACCTCTCCCCCTTAAGAAGGACCTGTCCTCATGTCCATTGCCTCGAGTTCTAGACTCTAAGCAACACTCTCCAGTGTTCATCCCACGCAGGGGTAGCTACTCCCCGACAGGAATTAGTTCCGAAAAGGTCTTCAAGCAAAAAGGGGTCTTGATGTCCTCGAACTTAATCCGGTGTTAAGCGAGTAGCTCGGTTAGACTCGTACAACAAGAGGGTCCGAAGGATTCAACTCTCATCGCTTAAGTCCTTCACGACCTAACTCTTGGGGTTCGGCTTGAAAACAAGTATGGTGTCTTAGACAACCACTAAGTCACAACCATGAACCTAACCGAATTCTTCAATGTTTCCAAGCTAAGCTCGATGTTGAGAGAATCCAACCGTCCTTGATCTAGTACTCCGGTGTCGCTGAGAGCTTAGTTCCATAACTTCTCACGACCCTCGTCTCACTAGAAAGCCTAACCCTCACGAAACTAAGCATGCCACCAGAGGCAAGCTAACCAACAAAATGCAAAACTCACGCACACGACATGCGCAAAGAAACAGTTTTCAGGCACATGCAATCACTAACGGGAATTATAACAATAAATATGATGTGTGCATGAATATGTTATGAATGTTTTAATGTACCGTGCACCGAAGAATGAATTTGGTGATGATGGTTCCGTTGTTTCTGTACGAACGCAATACCCTTGTTTGAATTATTCCCCGGCTCCTTTCGTAATCCTTTAGCATGCACGTAACTTCTTTCTCATGCCATTAGCACTGGCCCGACTCTTAATTGATCCCACCATCCGAAATCGAGTCTTAATTACCTTTCTCAAATTCTTGAGTGTTTACTTGATCTTGACCCATTTAACTTGTTTTCATAGGTAGTTGCAATCGTACAACTAAGAGGTGCCAAGTTGTTTGAACCACTCTTTTAGGAGCTTGAATTTACAATTTCCAATTCTTCATGACCAGTTGCATTCCACCAACTCAGGCGCTCGAGCTAAATTCTCATCAACTCAAGTTATAATTTATTACCTCGGGAAGTACCCTTGAGTCATAATGGAGGATGTTTGACAACCTGGAAGCCCGACTTATTCATGGTGTTACACCTCGCAAATATTTATTTCCCTTCATTCCCTTAACCCATGTCCTGTCCTCACTCGATTCCATCTTTCAAATACCCATTCTTGATTACCACTTCGCGTTCTCCACAACGTATCCTCTAATTCCTTGAGTGTGTCATGGGATTGGCACTCTCAATTTAATCTCCCCAGTGACTCTCTGTTGTTGAACTCTCTTGTTTGAGTTAGCTTTCATGTGGCCTCTCATCTTGTAAATTCACACCTCAATGCCCGGTTGAAATGACTCTTGCTATCGCCATCTCGGGATATGATAATTTGGTCGGGCTCTCTTTTACCCGATATTTTCTTTACCCTGTTCTTCAATGTTCTTGATAACTCCATCATTCTTGGTACTTAACTCATGTCATTCAATGCTCCAACTTTTAATTCTTGGAAGGTTAAGTTCATACTCGTCTAAGAAAGAACCGATGGTTTTTATTTATTTACATCGATTATATGGTTTTCATCTTTTCTTCATGTGTTCTTGGAATCTACTCACATCGGTGTTGAAGTTCATCGACTCTAAGGTCCCTTACCTTGCTCTTGTTGTTATTGTAGAGTCCCATGACTTATTATATTTATACTTCTTTTGTTCCGGTTTGAAGTAACTTCCTTAGCACGATCGAGGTTTAGGTTGATTTCTCGGTTGTACTCTCCCCCTTAAAATTTCCTCTCTTTGTTCGTGGGAGTTGACCCATCAATTCCTTGATTAAAATTCCCGACTTCTTCCTCGAAATGCTTGGCCTCCTTTGTTTTTCAACTTCCCGTTCAATCCTTCTAATTCCCAAAATCCTTTTCCATTTTCACCCGCTCACATTCAACACCGAAATTTCTTCTTGGCATCAATACCACTTGTCTAAATTAACTTGTGACAACGATGTGAAAAAGACTTCCTATAGGTAAATACTAAGCCATGCATGTCGGGTAAGAATGTTGGATGCATGTTGCGCATTTTAACAACCAAGGTATACAACATATTTTAACAACCAAATCTAATAAACACATATATAAAGGAATTAAATCAATTAACTAAACGAATGATGCAAGTGCCATGAATGCAATTACCATTCACCGTAGAGGCAAGCTTTAGCTCAATAATTTGATCCTTCATTCTTAAATTCGTCGATCATCTCCAACTTACCCACGGTCTTCAAATCTTCATTGATTCTCTTGTATCCATCCACGTTGTTCCAGGCCCAATTCATTGGTTAGCTCTAAATTTCTCTACGCCCGGACATCCCAATGCTTGAATTCTTCCTGATTCGATCTTCAAATTTCTATATGTTCTTGTACCTTTTGTAAAGCTCCAGAATCCGAAGTTGTCAAGTAATTTTACTCCTCTTATATCACAAAATGGCATTTTGAATCTTTCCCAACTTTCATCCAACTTACTTCTTCTTCCCGACCTCTCTCTTAATTTCAAAACCGCAAAATCTTCTTTTCTTCTTGCATTAAATTTACATATCCTCATGCCCCAAGTTATTACATGCTCCCAAGTCTTCCATACACGAGCAATTCAGCTCTCACAATTATCCTTTAAAGTTGATTTCTCGTTTATCCAACTCTTCACCTTAGTTGTGATCCTGACCGAATCCTTCTTGTTCTAGCCTTGAAGACTTCCAATGGCCGAGCATCTCCACTTTCCATAGTTGAATATCTTGCTTGCCTTAGATCTTTATAATTCCCAAAGGTGAGCGAACTCTTAGCTTTTACCTTCATTCGGTCCCCGACTTCATCTAAAATCCATAATATCCCGGTTCATCTCTTCCTTCCCATCTCTTTGCTTCAACTTTGAAGGTCTTCTTCTTCTTCTTATTCCGAACGAAATTCTTGATCGTACCTCCAAAGCCTTTCCTTATCTCCTCCTTGACTTAATCTAGCCTCTCCAACTTGGTTAGTCAATTTTGGTTGCGATATAGAGTGTGTGTTTATTTTGTGATTTCAATTATCACACATCTCTTCCCCTGTTTCATCCATGTTAAATCTTCACCCAAAACTGGATTCTCATCTCTACCCCGAACCCACAATCTATCATCTTATCATAAAACCACCAATTACCCGAACTCCTTTAAACCTTAGTAACCTTGTTCAAATCTCTCACACTTGAAAGAAGAATCCTTAGCAAGTTGTTATGATTGAGAAAATTGGCTGTGGTTTAAGATTGTACCAATATCCTACAATCACAACTCAATTCAAATATTGATGCATGTTGGTTAGCGAATGCATATGGCACATAATTGGCAGCAAAAGCACGTATTGATGCAAAATGAAATATATAGTTCAACAAAATTTTAATTGAAACGTATAATTTCATCAAATTTCTTGTAATACATGTTCATGATCAATGCGGTGCACACGTTGACATGTTGTTCCTAAGCCGTTCGACCTATACTTGACATGACACGACACATGAACCCCGGTTTTGTAACCTGGAGGCTCTGATACCACTTTAGGATGTAGCACCCCTCACGTGAGGCACCACATCCCCCGCACTATGGCTCAACACGAGAAACGAAATGGAAAGTCCGCACCCATATCAAACCATAGCGAACGGGAGACAAATAAAACAACCTCCTAAGCTAGGCGGAACTTAGACCCTGCAAGTTAAACCAACCAACAAAATGAAAGCGTATGCGGAAGCGATTCACATAATCAAACTTAAATTACAAGCAACAATGGACGGGTTCAACTAACATAGATCCGTAATCTCGAATATAACATAAATCATAATGCAAACGGGTTCAATCTGTTTCCTAGAAGCCTGTCCTGAAATATAATATCAAAATAATCCTATGGTATCCATACAAACGTTCAAACTTATACAAATTCAGAAGTGCAATGCAAGGACTAAACTCGACAAAACTCGACAGACTCCGCCTAGCTCGAAACTCCAACGCCAATCCTGCACACTAAAAGTTAGGAAGGGAGAGGGTCAGTCTACAACTCGACTGAGTGAGGGGCTACCCACACACGCTACATATATATATAAAGGAGCAAAGCATATTCCATTCACACACAGTTCGTGAACTTAGGGATAGTTTTTGCACACCAAAGTTTTGCCCGTGATACATACATATAGGGATTCTTAACAAAAACAGAACTAATTGAAGCTCCAAGGACCCATATCATACCAAATCATATCAAAACATACCGAATCAAGTCAAATCAAATCATATCCGATTCATATCAATTCGTATCAATTCTTATCTTTCATATTCAAAATATACATATTTTGTCATAGTTAAAATCTATCCCCGTTTCACGAACTTTGACAAAGCAAACATGCAAAACTCGGCGGGTACGAGTAACAATTCCCATCCTGGGCTCCTTATATGAATCGTACAATCAAACATATCAATCAATCAAACATAACAATCATATACCTTCTTCTCCGGTGATGGAAGGGTTGCGCGACCCAAACCATCCAATCAGACGAGGGGAGCGCAAACACTCAAACCCTCAGGTTCCCATCACCCAACCAAACCTCCTGGTGGGTTCCGGGTTGGTCCTATCAATCATGTGGAGAGTGAACACAGGGTTAACCGGCGACCCCTATGGTCGTCCCGGGTCCACCTTACCCAAATCTCCTGGGCCCCATTCATTCATTCATTCATTCAATCAAATCCTAACTCGCTACTAATTAGAAACATAATATACGTAAGATACATTCATTACCTTGCCACAACCACGCTTTACATACCTCTCCGTGTCAAATCCTTAGCCTATTCCGTTGCTCGTACCTCCCGGCTCATACGAGGTACACGGTTTGAAGCGTGGTTTAGCATTACCAAACATAATGAATCCAATCAAATTAAATCAAGCATACGTAGGCTCGTACATTGCTCATTAAACTTGGAAACACATTACCATTTACAAATTCCATATCTCGCACATATTTATGTATAATAAAGGTCATAGTTCACATACTTTGAAAACGGCCACATTCATAGGGTTTAACAATAACCTAACCTCACCTTACACCGACGAAGCCAAGAACCAAACACTTGATTCACCCCGGAATCAAAACGGACTGCGAAACACCACCCCGGGTGAACCTGAACAAACTAAAGATAAAACACAAGGTTTAGACTCACAATGAACCACGTAGACGCTCGGCTTATGAATTGACACTTAAAGAAATGCAAATACTTAGGCAAATCTTATTTTCAAACCAAATCCATGCAATTCAAGACATTACATAACCCATCATAATCATTTGTAATCATATGTCACGTTCATATGCACAATTAAAGCATAATACAAGGTAGAGATACGTAACAAAGTGCAAATATGTTTCATGCAAACAATTCACATTATTTGAGTAACATATAATGTATATGAGAACAAATACATAAGCATAAACATGATAAAACAAGTTAGGATCAAGTTTGGAGGTGGAAAGGTACGAGAAAAATGGAATAAGAACACGAAAAAGGTTTCCGAGTGAAAACGGGGAAAAACTGACAGATTTCCAAAGCGGACAAGTTGAAGGAAAAAGATCATAACTTGAGTTTGAGAAATGGGAATTAAGTTTTGTTTCTAGGGAATGAAACTAGACACATAGACGTTTCAAATGGTAGGTGGCTCGAATTGTGGTTCAAAGCGAGATGAAAATGACATAGGTTCGAAGTTGGACGAATGCAGAATTTAGGCGAAGTAGCGACACCAATTTCAAACGATTATATCTCACAAATGACAAAAGATAATGAGGTGATTCGAATTGGAGGATGTTCTATACTTCAAGAGGTTTCCGTGGGTTAAAAAATCAGCTCAATTGGAGCTCGGACGAGGTCTTCACGGCCGTGTCAATATTTGCCTAGAAACTGACACGGCCGTGTTCGATAAAAAAAAATTCCAACTCGAGGGCCTGACACGGCCGTGTTGGAAATGAACTAGGGTTCGAAACGGCCGTGTTGGGTCGTCTTCTCCAGAAAAGAGCAGCAAAGAAGCTGGGGTTCGACGGGAAATGGTCCAAAATCACCCCCAACCTCATTCCAACCAATTAATACACCAAAATCCATCAAATTACACATATATAACATATAAACATCAATATAAATCGCAGATAGGCACGTTGGGAGCAAGTTATCGTGTTTAGGCACTATTCATCACATCCCCATAACCATGGACTCAAGCAAGAAAAAGGGAAATCAATCGGTAGAAATGACGTACATGAAGAGAGGAACACATTGCTTACCTTGAATCGTTGATTGGACGAGCGAGGAAGTCGGAACTTGAGCTTGAAGATCCGGTTGGGGTTTCTCTTTTCTTTTCTCCTCCCTCTTCTTGTACTGAACGTGAAAGTGGGGAAAGAAGAAAGGGCTTGGCCCTTTTCACTTAGCCAAGACACGGGTAGGGTCGGACGGTTAGGGTCAAACGGTATCCGGTCCACACGGATCAGATTTAAAACGGTTGGGCAATCAAGTGGCTTAAGAAATTAAATGGTTAGTTCATTGAATCCGAATTATTGAAATGAACTCAATGTTAAGGTTAGGATTCGAATCCGAATCCTTAGGCTCAAAATAGCCACGAACGGCCCAAACACCCAAATTTCAAATTAGGTCCCTAATTGTAAATATTGGACAATTGAGTCCAAGTACATCTTAAATAAATTCTAAGGCGCACATTATTCAAATAAACTTACACGTTGACACTTAAAACATGCGTATTCACATAAATCATAGAAGTATAGAATAAAACTCTCCCGTGACGCCTTACCTGGTAATCTTGATAACACGGGGCGTTACAGAAATCCTGGTGCTTCCACATTTGATTTTGATTTATTGGCACACTGTGTATTAGGGTCTAGACCACCTAGCTAGTGTATGTGTTTTGTTTGTCACCCGTTCATTGTAGCTTGGTGCGTGTACGGAGTCCCCATTTCGTTACATGTTTCAGGCTACAGTGCGGGGGGTGTAGTGCTCTGAGCTTCGGGGTGCTACATCTAAAGTGGTATCAGAGCTCTTGGTTGCAAAACCGGAGCTCTTATGGCGTGTCGGGTTTGTCTAAGTCGCTCGGCTTAGGATTATGTATTTATCTGCATTCACTTTCACAATTATGTGAATTATTTGTGTTAATTGTTCACATGAACATGCACTTATTAATCGACATGCACCTATATCTCTATTGTAATTTTTGTGATTTTCAGGATACCACCTATGGATCAGATATCAACTTTGTACCGGGAGTTTGGGGCTTTCAATCCCTCACATTTCCAAGGAGGTAATGATATTGAGGCTGAAGAATAGCTAGCGGAGATAGAGGGAATATTTCGAGTATGACCATGTAATCCTGAAAACATGGTCCGCCTTGTTACATTACTTCTACAAGGGCAAGCAAAATTATGGTGGACAAGAGTTACTCAACAAATAGGGGCGACAATTGAAGAAGTAATTTAGGATGTGTTTGCTTGGGAATTCAAAAAGAGGCATTTCGACCATTTTGTAAGATCGAAGAATCGAAGAACTTGTCACTCTTAAGCAAGGGGACAAAACAGTTATCGAATATTTGGAGGAGTTCGAGAGGTTGGGTGCTTACGTACCATATATTACCAACGATGGTCGGGTAAAGGCTAGACATTTTATGGAAGGCCTTCAGAGCGAATTTACAGAAGCTTTGATTGCAAGAGACACAAGTACATGGGACAAATCCGTTGAGAGGGCACTACGGGTCAAAACTCGGTGGATGGCAAGGAAAAGACATGAAGAAAATTCACTGGGGTAACTATTTGGGTTAGGTTCATGTTCCAAACTACGAGTTGAAGAGAAGTTGAGTCAACAAGGTATACCGACCAAGAAAAGGAGTAGCAAGAAGAAGCCTAAGTCTCGGAAGACCCCTCGATTAGAGAGAGAATTCCAACTGTGTGCCTATTGCAGGGGGACCAATCACGCATTTGATGGATGTTGGATTAGGTTAGGGAGATGCTACACTTGTGGATCTTCAAAACACAAGCTTCCCGATTGTGACCGTTCGAGGGCTAATAAACAAGGGAGGCATAACCAAGGGCTTCGAATTGGAGGCCAAAGGGCACCCGGGAATTGAGGTAATTGCATTCATGGCATTTTATACATGTATATTTAAACTCGAGGAAACCCACTTTTTGTTTAAATTCTCTCGCTTCGTTGTTTCTTGCTACTTTGTGTTGTTGCATATGTTGTGTGACACCCTGTGTCTCCGGTAAACCAGGTACGAGGTCACGAGAGGGTTTAATTCAGTAATTTTGTGATTTACGTGTCGTCGCATGCCTACATGTCAACTTGTAACTCTATTTTAATTATGTGCGCCTTAGAATTTATTTAATTTGTACTTGGACTCAATCATCCAATAATTGCAAGTTACGGACCTAATTATAATTAGGGTGTTCTGGGCCGTTCTTGGCTACCTTGAGTTTGGTAATTTGGATTCGAATTCCAACCTTCTCATTGAGTTCGTTTTGTGGATTCGGATTCAATGAATTTACTATTTAATTTCCAAAGCCATTTGATTGCCCTACCATTTTAAAATCCGTTCCGAATGGACCGGATACCGTTTGACCCTGCCCGTTCGACCCAACCCGTTTGCCCGGCCCTAAAAAGGGCCAAGCCATTCTCTCTCCCCTCACTTTCACGTTTCATCCATGAATAGAGAAGAGACACTTAGAATATAATTTTATAAAAATGACATGAAATGTAGAAATTAATAAATGAAGAATTAAAATAAATCCTAACTCTCGAAAACCTACACGTGGCGTGCATACCTGAAAGCCGTAAAAGCTGGGGCGTTACAATCATCCCCCCTTAGAAGAATCTGGTCCCCAGATTCACTGATCGGAAGGAAACAATTCTGGATGGAACCGTTTCATCTTGTCTTCGGTTTCCCAAATGGCTTCTTCCATCTTGTCACTTCTCCAAAGAACTTTAACCATTGGGATTTTCTGGTTTCTTAATTCCTGAAACTTCTTATCCAAAATTTTAACCGGTTTCTGAACAAAGGTTAAGTTCGATTCCAATTCTACTTCTTCAACGGGTAGGATCTCGGTTTCATCGGGGTAATATTTCCTTAGTTGGGACACGTGAAATATATTATGAATCCCCGTAAGGCTTGGTGGTAGGTCCAACCGATAGGCTACTTCTCCCAGTCTTTCAAGAATCTCAAAAGGACCTAAGTCACGAGGATTAAGCTTACCTCCTCTCCCAATCCGAGCAAATCCTTTACGTGGAGACGCCTTCAAGAATACCCGGTCTCCACGTTCGAACTCGAGATCCCTTCGGCGATGGTCAACGTAGCTTTTTTGTCAGTCCTGAGCAGATTTCATCCGTTGTTGTATTAACTGGACTTTCTGAATTATCTCCCTCACGGCTTTAGAAGGTTTCTCTAATTTATCACCCTTCTTAACACCTTCCTGTTTAGTACATTTCCACTCCTCCAAGTCGAAGAACAACGGAGAACGACATTTTGGACGATAAAGTAACTCATACGGAGCCATTCCAGTAGAGGCTTGAAAGATGTTGTTATATGCAAATTCAATCAGAGGTAGCTGTTCGTGCCAAGAAGACTGAAAATCCAAAGAGCAAGCTCGAAGTAAGTCCTCGAGATACCTTATTAATCTCTCGGACTGGCCATCTGTTTGCGGGTGAAATGATGTACTGAACTTGAGCTTCGTACCCAAAATCTCATGTAACTCTTGCCACAACTTCGAAGTAAACCGAGGATCGCTATCTGAAACGATGCTAACCGGAATCCCGTGAAGTCGAACAATTTCTCTCTTATAAATCTCGACTAGCTTGCGAATCTTATAAGTCATCCGGACCGGCAGAAAATGTGCAGATTTAGTCAAACGGTCAACAATCACCTAGATACCGTCGAACCCACCTTTCAGTCTAGGTAACCCAGTAACAAAATCCATCGTCACCTATTCCCACTTCCACTCTGGAATAGGTAACGGTTTTAGAAGACCTCCAGATTTCTGATGCTTGGCTTTAACTTTTTGATAAGTCATGCAATGTCTCACATACTCGGCCACATCTTTCTTCAATCCACGCCACCAATAATATTGCTTTAAATCCTTATACATTTTGTTTCCTCCAGGGTGGATAGAATAAGCCGATCTATGAGCTTCATCGAGTAATACCCATTTCAACTCTTCGGGTACAGCCACTCGGTTCTTGAAACGAAGAAGACCGGTTTCATCGAACCCGAATGGACATTCCGGATCAGCTCTGGCTTTAGCTACCAATTTCTGGACTTTCGGATCATTAGTCTGAGCCTCAAATATCCGATGTTACAAGTCCGGTTGGATTGAAATATTAAAAACTCGAGCTTTTACGATAATGGGCTCGATTCCACTACTTTCACCCACTTCTTGGTTCGATACACTAGCCTTCCTACTAAGAGTATGGGCGACCATGTTTGCTTTGCCGGGATGGTATTTAATAGTACATTCGTAATCTTCTAACCGTTCCATCCAACGTCGTTGCCTCATATTCATGTCCTTCTGAGTGAATAAATATTGGAGGCTTTTGTGGTCAGTAAAAATCTCAAAAGACACCCCGTATAAATAATGTCTGCACTTTCCAAGTGCAAAGACTACGGCGGCAAGCTCAATATCATGCCTCGGATTATTCTTTTCGTGCTCTTTTAGCTTTCGGGGATGTATAAGCGATCACTTTTCCTTTTTGTGTTAACAACATCCCAAGCCTTCCTTAGAGGCATCCGTATAGATAGCATACCCTTCCGAACCTTTCGGAAGTGCTAACACCGGAGCAGAAACCAACTTTTCTTTCAAGAAATTAAAACTTCTCTCATAAGCTTCATCCCACGCGAACTTCACTTCTTTCTTTGTTAATCGGGTTAAAGGCCCGACAATCTTTGAAAAATCCTTTACAAACCTTCGAAAATAACCCGCCAAACCCAAGAAACTTCTAATCTCTGAGGCATTCTTCGGTTTCTCCCATTTCAATATCGATTCAATTTTTGAAGGATCAATCTCTAAACCATTTCCCGAAATCACGTGCCCCAAGAAGAAAACCTTGTCGATCCAAAATTCACATTTACTGAACTTGGCAAATAATTGATGTTCCTTTAAAGTTTGCAATAACAACTTAAGATGCCTCGCGTGCTCCTCGGCTGACTTAGAGAATACCAGAATATCATCAATAAAGATTACCACAATCTTATCCAGAAAAGGTCGGAAAATTTGGTGCATCATATCCATAAAAGCTGCAGGGGTATTTGTTAAACCGAACGGCATCACCACGAACTCATAATGCCCGTACCGAGTATTTAATCCTATCTTTGGAATATCCTCTGCTCGGATTCGCAACTGATAGTATCCCTGTCTTAAATCGAGTTTCGAGTAGACTTTAGATCCCTAAAGTATATCAAATAATTCCTCGATATGTGGGAGGGGATACTTATTCTTGATCGTCATTCGGTTTAACTACCTATAGTCTATACACATTCTCAAAGTTTCGTCCTTCTTCTTTACAAATAAAACCGGTGCACCCCAGGGAGAAGAACTCGATCTAATATACCCAATCTCCAACAATGCATCAAGTTGAGTCTTCAACTCTTTTAACTCGGCCGGAGCCATGCGATATGAAGTCTTGGAGTATGGCTCTGCATTAGGGTACAAATCGATCACAAATTCAATTTCCCGATCTGGAGGTAAAGAATCCAATTTCTCAGGAAAGACTTCGGGAAAATCCTTCACTACTTCAGTTTCTTCCAATTTAATATGATCTTTGGGCCTGTTGAGAATATAGGCAATAAAACTCTTAGCTCCCTCTCGGACTAATTTCTGAGCTTCTATAAAAGAAAGTCAAGGTACCATTTTAGAACTCCAACTCACTGTTAACTGTGATCCCAACTGGACTCTCTTTGCCCGGCAATCAACGGTAGTACAATGTCTGTAGAGGCAATCTATGTGCAAAATAGATCCATAGCGAGTCATCGGTATCTCAATGAACTCGGTTAGGAAAACTTGACCCTCTATACTCATCAGAACCTCTCTGAACATCCGATCAGTTTCTACACAACCACCGAAAGGAGAACTAACCATATAACGCAAAAGACCAAGTAACATGTAAAGGCAAAGTAGCAGATATAGCACTCGAGATAAAGGAGTGTGTAGCTCTCGGATCAAATAAAGTATGAATGCTCATGCCATGTATGCAAATGGTACCTTCAACTACTGCAGCGGGATGCACCTATGCATTTTGTTCCTCGCCATCCAAAGCATAGGCCCGAGCTCGAATAAGTGGTTTCTGACCCCCAGGCGGTGGATCTCGACGATCTAGACATCCATCTACCATATGCTTAGCACTCCCACAAATCAAACATAAGCCCAGTCGGCGTCTGCAACCCTCGTAGGTATGTGTAGGTAACCCACAAAAATTACACTTCGGCTTCTCGGGAGGTGGTGGCAAGGTAGCCACAGGAGGAGCTTTCAACACGGGTCCCACTGGTCGGGGCTTCTTCCCAAGGCCTCTAGGAGGTGGTGTAAATGAGTAAGTCATAGGCCTCTTGGCCAAACAAGAACCCGAACCAGAACCTCTAAAATCCGATCCAAAATCAGAACCGGAACCTGAATGATAAGTAGATCGTCGTGCATTCACTGAATCCTCAACCTTCAGAGTCTTTGTAGTAGCCTTCAACCAAGTACTCGTGTTAATCGCCTCGATAGTTGTCTGAATACCCGGTCTAAGGCCCTGAACAAACTGCATCGCCTTATGGAAATCATCACTCGATATATTAGGTGCATAGCGAGATAATCTCTCAAACTCGGCGATATACTCTGAAACAGACCTTCCTCCCTACTTGAGCTCGGTGAATTCCTGCAGTCTACGGGTGCGAGAAGATGGAGGAAAACGTATTTTTGAACTCTCTGGTAAAAACTTCCCAAGTTACTTCCTCGCTGGCGGCATCCAATATAATCCTTGCACTCTCCCACCATGAATACGCCTCACCCTGAATTAAAGAAATGGTACATCGGGCCTTTTCTTGAGACTCACATGGAATGAGCTCCCAAATTCTTTCCACCTCCTTTAACCACATTTCAGCCTGGATATCGTTGCCCTTAAAGAACTTTGGTGAGTGTTGATTCTGAAATTCCCTAAACACAGCCGGAATTTGTACCCCCGGTTGTGGTGGTGGAGCTGGTGGTGCTGGAGGAACATATTCCCTAAGCCTTTGATCAATAAGGCCGACCACTGCATTCATTAAATCCTGTGGGTGGGCCTGACGAGGTGGGGGAGGAGGAGATCGATTATGGCGATGATGGTTGCGGTGTCCCCGAGAATGATCACGGTGGTGTCGATCACGAGCCATCCTGAAATCAAGACACTAATATGCATGTTCAATTAGTAGGTGCAAATATGTGCAATCAAGTCTCAAGTTACAAATAAATCACAAAATTCAAATGTTAAAAGAATTTAAATAATTCAAAGAATTCAAATAGGTTCAAATAATTCAAGTAACGATGCAAGACTCTCAAGTTGACAATTAATTCCTTATGCCTTGTGACCTAGACTCAAAAGACACGACACTAGAGACCCGATTTTGCAACCGGGCTCTGATACCACCTTAGGATGCAGCAACCGGAACGCGAGGTAGCAACATCCCCCATACTATAGTTCAATTCACATATGAAACGGACAATCCATACATGAACCAACGCTATAGCGAACGGGAGACAATAAAAAAAATGACAATAGCTAGGCGGGACTAACCCTAAACCAAATAATCAGTTCACAATAATAAGAGTGGAAGTATAACGATTCCATTAGCAAATACTAAATATCCCAAAAACATAACATCTCCAACTAGATCAATAAATATACAATCTCAAAAATCCATATGTAGGCCATAATCAGTTCATATGAAACAAAATATGAAAGTGTAGTGTGCTAGACTCGAATTAAAGGCAAGACTGGACTCTAATTCCCGCCTAGCAAGCACCAGCAAAACCTGAAAGGTGGAGGCGTCAGTCTATGAAAGACTGAGTGAGGGGTTGTATAAATATAAGCGCACATACATGCAAGTTATAAATATAAGCGCACATACATACATACATGGGATTTGTCCCGTTTGTCTTAAGAGATTGAAAACGCTTTTATAAGTATATAAGCTCTATTTTCTTTTGTTTTGACAAGCTTTGTTAAGTCTGTGTGTGTGTAAGCGTGATAAGATTTGTGGATAAGCTTCACATGGTAAGTGTGATAAGTGCAAGTATAAGTGTAAGTGTAAGTTTGGGCCCCGGAGAAGTGGTATGTGATCCCGGGTCGGCCATGGGATCGCCGGGCTCTCTCATCAACACGACTCCACAAAAAGGGAGACTTCGCCCATCCTCGGGAGGTCGAGGGGAAGCCGGGTCTTCTTGAGCCGGCGGTGTGCTTAGTGACCCGTCGAAGGAGCGGGCGGATCCCCCGTCTCATTCAGTTTATCAGTGGGGTTTGAGAGGGGCACCTCTCTCCCCAAAACGGTGTTGGGGTGGAGTTGGGTTATGATTTGTTTTGTTTTCGTGTATGGAGTAAGTAAGGGTGATGGATTTAAGCTTTCAGTTCGTTATGTCTTCGTTTATAGTTGTGAAACGGGGGCGGATTTCTAAACTCTAAAACTAGACTGAATTTGGCCTTCGGCTCCAAACTTCTTTCTTTATATATACTACCACAGGTTCGATGTCTTAGAATGCAAAAACCACGCCCGGTTCACGAACCCCTCTTAGCTTTGTAAATGCTTTGCTCTTGTGTATATGTATGGGTGCGTGTGTTAGCCCCCTCACCAGTCTCTAGGACTGATCCGCGTTATTTCTACCTTTTCCCCCTTTGATTTCAATTTGCAGGTATTCCTTCTGAGGAGTTAGAGCTAGGCGGTTGTCTTTGAGTCTTTATTTTGGGAGAGCTTGAGTCACATGCATTGTATTTTGTTTATTTATGTATTTTGTTAAGTTATGATTTAAATTCAAAATTGTAAAAGTTTGTATTACTTTAATCAAAATTTTGATATGTCTCGAGTACGTTTATTTGCTTCATAAGATTCTGGTGCTTCCGCATTCGTTATTTGTTTTATTGCGTGCTCTAAGTAGGGTCTAGACCGCCTAGCTTAGGTTGGATTTTTGTTTGTCACCCATTCGTCGTGGCTTGATACGTGGTCGGAGTTCCCATTTCGCTTCACGTGTTGGGTTACGGTGCAGGGGATGTGGTGCCCTTCGCTCCGGGGTGTTACATCCTTAAGTGGTATCAGAGCTCGAGGTTGCAAAACCGGAGCTCTAACGTCTTGTCCAGTTTATCTAGGTCGTTCGCCTTAGGATTATGTGATTATTTGCATTCACCTTCATCATTTTGTGACTTATATGATTTTATTTGTATTAATTGTTTACATGAACATGCACTAAACCTTTCCACCCATCGTTATTTCTTGAATTTTGGTTCTTATTCAGGATGTCATCTCAACACACAACCATGGGAGAAGAACAAATGCCATCGGTATACCAAGAATTCCGGAATTGCAACCCTCCTATGTGGTTTGGAGGCGATGATGTGAAAGCCGAGCAATGGATTTCTGAGATTTCATGGATTTGGGATACTCTATCGGGAACATCACAAGATAGAGTGAATTGCACTTCCCATGTAGTTAAACGACAAGCTTTGATTTGGCTTAAGGAAATAAGATTGTGGTTTGAGAGATCCGGGGAAGAGTTTACATGGGAGAATTTTATCCGGGAATTCCACAACAAATACATTCCTTCGAGTGCAAGAGTAAAGAGACTTCAAGAATTTCGAGATCTCCAACAAGACTTAAGGATGGCTGAAAATTACATGGAGGAACTAGAGAGATCGGGCCCGTATGCCACACCGGTTATTGAGAATTACCGACTTAAGGCCCAAAATTTCATACAAGGACTCAAGGGTGAAATTCAACAAACCCTCTCTACTTCAACGGTCAACCATTGGTCGGAGGCAATGAAAAAGGTGGTTCAACGCGAGATGGATAAGCAACATTTGAAATCCCACACTCTTCAATTGGGATAAGGATCCGATTCGAGCTCAAGGTTGGGCAAGAGGCCGGTACCACAAGAAAAGCCCCATGATTTTCAAGATGTTAAACCATCCAAGAAGAAGAAGAAACCACGACAATCGAAACCGAATCCGGAGCTTACCCTAACGGCTCCAATTCGATGTGCTTTTTGTAAGGGTCCGAATCATGTGGAAGGGCAATGTCCGAAGAAGTTAGGTGCTTGCTTTAAGTGTGGTGAGATCGGACACATGGTAAATAGTTGCCCATACCAATTCAAGCTAAGACCTTCAACGAGCCGTAACTCCGGGATTCTGATTCCAACCCAAGGGCAAGCTAATCTTAACCCCACTACTTCGGTAAAAGGTACACGAAACATTCATGGCATCTCATTTCATGCATATTTTAATCTTGGAAAACCTAAGTGTTTACTGCCTTCTTATTTATTCCTTGGTGCTTCTTGGCTCTTACTTGGTATATGTTTCCTTTTCTTCTTAGTTCTTCCTTGTTGCGTGCTTTCTTTTCCTTTTGTGTTAACTCTCTTTTGGAGAGAGTTTGGTACGTTGAGTGCTCGAGAGCGTTAGGTGAGTTGCGAGGGTCGAGATGCTTCTGGTGAGCGGTTTGGAGGTGCTTAGGTCCCGTTGAGTTGGATGTTGCTTTCAGGAGGTCCGTTAGGCACTCAACGATATTTTCGGGTATTAGATTGAAGGCTAGCCTGTTGATATTCCTCGCAGAAGAACCGAGGATTGCCTCAGAGTAAGAGGTACGGTTTTGAGTGGGAAGAGGCGGTTGAAGAGAGTTACCTACGGTATTGGCTCTTTCCTAACCGGAAGTACAAAAGGCTACGTTATTTCCAACCGAGGTACAAAGGAAGGCCTTTGTTGTGTGTTGCTTGTAGAAGAACGGTAGCCTACGCCTTAAGGAGTGCAAGGTCACGATTTTATCCCACTTAGGGTTGAGGTTGTTCGGAGTCTTGGGAAACGAGTTGTTATGGCATAAGAAAGACATTATGGACTTTGTGTAGTAATGTCAATGTGCCAACGGTTGAGGATTCTCCAACTACTCCCGAATTTTATTATTTTTTTTTGAAGTGGGGGAAAACGACTAGGAGTTTGTGTCCGGTTCGCCAATTAAGGAGATAGGGTCGCGAGAAGTTGTGATCAGAGTGGCGCAGCGGAAGTGTGGAGTTGGGCTTGTCTTCGAAGCCGTTCAAGATTCTCCTTAGGACCTGAGGGCAGGTCCTTTTGAAGGAGGGGAGTTTGTAACATCCCGATCGTTCGGATTTCCAGGTACGCCTTAACGAGAGGGTTTTATTTGCTTTAAATTATTTAATTACGTATTTGAATGTTATCTTAATGCTTATAGGATTATTTGAATTAATATGAAATTAATTGTTTATATTCTTGAACTTTGATTTTAAACGTTTAAGTTTGCATGCTTGTAATTTGCTCGTTATGTACCGGAATTCAATTCCGATTTTTGTGAAAACTTGATATGTGTGATATGTATGAGTTATGAATGTGTTTGCATGCTCATTTTAAGTTTTCGTGTTCGTTTATCGAGGTTTTAAACCTTAAGTTTTTGACGAGGGACATGAGGGCCTAACTAGTTTTAGTGCGCCTCTTGTTCCGGAGGCCATAACTTGAGCTAGGGAATTCGGATTCGAATTCCGGAAGATGCATCGGACTCGTAACAAAGAGATGAAGCCAAGGAACCTAATTTGGTATTTTTTCTAAGCTCGTTTAGACCCTCATTTTTCAACCGGAACGAACAGCTTGTGTTAAAGCCACCTTCTTTGACTAGTCATGTACTTGTGGGGCCAATTTAACTCAACCTAAGCCTAACCCTTGATAACTTGAATTGAGTTAAGTCTCTCCCTCTCCCTTATCAGCTGAAAACCGAGCCAAACCCCCTCATTTTGTGCAGCAACTGATCGAAACCAAGGAGGAGAAGAGAAGAGAAGAACTTTGGCCCTTTTGTGGATTTTGAGCTCAAATCATCATCTTTCTTCTCCAAATCTTCAAGGTATGTATATTTTTGTATTATATACCCTTTTATACAAGTTTTTATCCATTTAATACTTGTTTTTCATCAGATTTGATTAGGGTTTGGGTAGGAGCATGAATAGGGACTTTTGGGGATTTTTGCTCTTAGGAGCTAACTTGCTTTATGGATGATTCCCTTGCCTTAACTGATTATATGGACTTGTTTCTTTGGTCATTTGATGTTAAACTGATAGTATATGATGTTAGGATGCTTTGTTCTTGAGATCCTTTGATGAAATTATGAGTTTTTGAGCCTCAAACCTAGGCTAGAAAATCTGGCCCCCTGTTTTGGAACTGCTGTGTGAATTTGTGCTTTGTTGCTTGAGTTAATGACTTCCAATTCATGTGAATTTGCATGGAGATGTTGTATACTAATTGGTTTATATGTTATCCCTGCTCTTGCAAGTTTTTAGATCCATTTTCAGCTCCTAAATCGAAGCATGATGGCCTGTTTGTATGCTATGCGCGAACCGAACTGCTGCTGTTGCATTTTGTGATTACTTGGTGGTTCTAATGTGCTCCAATTCGTGTCAATTTGCATATACTTGGAGTATATTAGTTGCTTATCATGTTAGTATTCATTCCCTAAAGTTTCAGCTTCATATTCAGCCCCTAAGTTCTTGATCATGGCATGATTGAACCAAACGAGCTCTTATGTCCGTTTTTGGCGCTCCAGAGTTGCTGCATGATTTCGGTGCTCTTAACGTGTGATTTATGTAGCACCCTAACCCCCAGGGCACTACATCCCCCGCACTATAGCCTCGATCCACGTATGAAATGGAAAGTCCATACATAAACCAAAACTATAGCGAACGGGTGACAATAAAAATGACGAGCTAGGCGGGACACTCCCCAACATAAATAAAGCAAACATGATAACGAAAGTGGAAGCAATAACTCAATTATACATATAGGTACCATATTTACCGAATAGATATATAATAGGTACCAACTTAACTATCAATACATTATCATCTCTTAATAATATACATGTTTAAGTATTCAAAATGTACTACCAACGATCATAACATGAAGTACCAAAAGTGCTATACATGAAGCTACGGTACTAGACTCGTGAAAATGCAAAACTCGACCGGACACCCGCCTAGCACGGCCAAGTGCTCAAGTACCTGAAAAGTGAAGTATCAGTCTACCGAAGACTGAGTGAGGGGCAATAATTATATACAACACATATCACATGCAAGTTGTAGTGTCGGGTGAAGACTTTAACGTTTTAACTTGAACATGTGACCCCGGCGAGTAGAGGCGATTCTCCAACCTTTACACCAAACGTGACAATACGTGCTTGCTTTATTAATTCAATACATGATCATACAATTCCATTTAGTGCTCACATAGACAAGTTCATGCTTGAAATCATGTAATAACCCGAGGATAACCCGACATGCCGGATTAGTCCCCAGTCTCCTTCTTCCTCCGGTTGATAGTGAGTTTGCAAGGCTCAACTATCCACGACATGTTGTGTGTAGGGGACATGAGCCCCTAGACACGGAACTCCTTCCACCACTAATCTCCTAGTGGCTTCGGGGGTGATCCCAACAATGTGAGGATAATTCAGGACTTACCTGTCAGCCCTTGCTTTCCCGGTTGGCTCAAGAATTACCCTCGGGCCCACGTGCAATCATGTACTCGCCAAACTTGCTTGAAAATCATGACAATCATTACTTGCTTGCTTGAAATAGTTATAACATTGAAAACGTTTATAATGATAATATGTTTTGGCCGAAAAATAGCACATAAGGGCCATAGGGTTCGATTTACCTAAAATAAAACCTCACCTTCTTACAAAATATGACAAGGATATACTCTACTGAGCCTCCTCCTCGTCCACAACCCCGTGACCTCTGCAAACACGACGTGTATACGTGAGACATGACCTAAAATGGACCAAATATGACGAACGGCAGAAATGTATCGAGATGACGATGAAAATGCAATGTGGCATGATAACATGTTGTTTCAGTACATATTAGCACATATAATAGCAATTCGGGGTCAAAGATGCCGTCGGATCGAGGGGCTATTTTCGTAATTTTATGCAGAGAATTTTGTTCTACAAGTCAGGTGGGAACGGCCGTTCCGGACCCCTTTGAAAAATGGGAACGGTCGTTCCCGTAATCCCCAAAAGCGCGCCAACGACTTCCATTTTAAAAACGCGCTGAAGCTGGGAACGGCCCTTCCGGCACCAAGGCCAAAATGGGAACGGCCATTCCCATGCTCGACCCCCTAGTTCATTTGAAAAGGTAGGAAAGCCCGTTCCCACAATGCCTTGAGGCTGGGAACGGTCGTTCCCAATTTCTGCAACTGAAAGAACAGAGAAGAACATAGCACCCACGGGAAACAACAAAGCAAGCACCAAATTCCAATCTTCGATTAACCAAACTAAGATTTTCTGGGAATATGATGCATATATGTTCAAGAAATGATAACCTAACACTTAAACACTCAAAACCATGCAACATCATCAAGGTTTCCAAGACTGTAGCTCAAGATCATCTTGATCACTCAAGCTCAAATCCTCAACAAAATCATGCACAAATCATTCCATAATTCAAGAAGTATTCACTTAATCATACTTTGCTCAGCACATAATCCATTTAGCATAACAAACTCAAACCCTAATCATGCCAAATATGATCAACTCATCAATTCATGCAACCACCAACCTTAAGGATGAAAATATGGAGAAAATAGATGATGATGGTGATGAACTCCCCAAAACTTGGATGATTTCTTGAAATCTTTGATGAAAAGTGTAAAATTTTTCTCTTTCCCTTTTCTTCTTGATACCGAGAATGAGGAAGCAAATGGTTGGGAAATATTTTGTTGAAATGAGTTCATGGAAGCTTGGAGATGCATATAGTGATTCATCCCTTTTTCAAATGAGTGAATTATTCAATTTTGCCAATTAATCCTTGAAATGTTTAAGTTATGCAATTAAGGATGTAAGGTTTTGAAATGGGATCAATTTGGCCCTTGAAAACTATGCAATTAGGTCCCTAAAGTTTAAGGAAAATAATCATATAGGGACAATTCGGTAATTTGAACCACTCTCGGTAATTGTTTCATGCAATAAATATTTTTCCGTGTCATGAAATAATATTTCCAATGATATGAATTCAAGTAATTCACATAAATAATGCTTCGTGAATTTTATAAAAATATGAAATGCCACGTAAGAATATTATGAAATTAAAGAAATAATATAAATCCTACGCTCAAACTCACACGTGGCGTGCTTATCTGTTCATCCGGAACCGGGGCGTTACAATTCTCCCCCCCTTAAAAGAATCTGGTCCCCAGATTCTCTAGTCTTGCTCGAACAACTCTGGATGGAACCGTTTCATTTTATCTTCCGTTTCCCACATAGCTTCTTCGGTTTTGTCACTTGTCCACAAAACTTTAACCATGGGAATCCTCCGGTTTCTCAACTCCTTAAATTTCCGATCCAAGATTCTAACCGGCCTCTGGACGAATGTCAAATTCGGTTCCAACTCAACTTCTTCCACGGGGAGAATCGTGGTCTCATCGGGGTAATATTTCCTTAGATGTGAGACATGAAATACGTTGTGAATCCCCGTAAGACTCGGTGGTAGGTCCAGTCGATAGGCTACCTCGCCTATTCTTTCAATAATCTCGAAAGGACCTAAGTAGCGAGGGTTAAGTTTCCCTCCTTTCCCGATCCGGGTGAAACCTTTCCTTGGTGACACCTTCAGGAATACACAGTCACCAACTTCAAATTCTAGATCTCTTCGGCGCTTATCGGCATAGCTCTTTTACCTATCTTGCACGGCTTTCATCCGTTGTTGAATCATTTGGACTTTCTCAATCATAGCCTGAACGACTTTGGAAGGCCTTCCGAATCTTTCACCTTTCCTTACCCCTTCCTGCTTCGACCATTTCCACTCTTCCAAGTCAAAAAACAACGGAGATCGGCACTTTCTTCTATAAAGAAGTTCATAAGGAGTCATCCCGATTGAAGCTTGGAAACTGTTGTTATAAGCAAACTCGATCAAAGGAAGTTGTTCTGCCCATGAATTCTGAAAATCAATCGCGCACGCCCGTAGAAGATCTTCCAAATACCTGATTAACCTTTCTGTTTGGCCGTCTGATTGTGGGTGAAATGCTGTACTGAACTTAAGTTTCGTTCCCAAAACGGACTGTAACTCTTGCCACAACTTGGATGTAAACCTCGGGTTTCGGTCTGAAACTATGCTTACCGGAATGCCATGAAGTCGAATAATCTCTCTGTTATAAATTTCAGCCAACTTCGGAATCTTATAAGACATCCGGACCGGTAGAAAGTGAGCTGACTTTGTGAATCTATCCACAATTACCCAAATTCCATCAAACCCGCCTTTAACTTTCGGTAATCCGGAAACAAAGTCCATCGTTACTTATTCCCACTTCCACTCGGGAATACGTAACGGTTGTAGAAGTCCTGCGGGTTTTTGGGGTTCAGCTTTCACTTTCTGACATGTCAGACAATGTTTCACATATTCTGCCACGTCTCTTTTCATCCCGTTCCACTAATAATATTGCTTCAAATCCTTATACATTTTGTTTCCTCCTGGGTGGATCGAATAGGCTGACTTGTGAGCTTCTACGAGTAGGACCCATTTCAATTCTTCAGGTATTACCACTCTGTTTTTAAACCGAAGTAACCCGGTCTCATCAAACCCAAACGGACTCTCCGGGTCATCCTTAGCTTTACTTACAAGCTTCTGAACTTCCGGATCCTTATTCTGAGCCTCAAATAACTGATACTTCAATTCCGGCTGAATTGTGATATTAGAAACCCGAGCTTTTAACACAATTGGCGTCACTTCAACACTTTCTTTTATTTCCAAACTCGATACACTCGCCTTCCTGCTAAGTACATCGGCGACCACGTTTGCTTTCCCTGGATGGTACTTGATTGTACAATCATAATCTTCTAGTTTTTCCATCCAACATCGTTGCGTCATATTCAAATCTTTCTGCGTGAATAAATAGTGGAGGCTCTTGTGGTTGGTAAAAATCTCAAAAGAAGTCCCGTATAGATAATGTCTCCATTTCCCGAGAGCAAAGATCACGGCTGCAAGCTCTAGGTCGTGTGTCGGATAGTTCCTTTCATAATCCTTTAGCTTTTGTGAAGCATAGGCGATCACTTTTCCTTTCTGAGTCAAAACAACCTAAGCCTTCTTTAGAAGCATCTGTATAAACTGCATATTCCTCTGAACCCTCAGGAAGTGCTAACACCGGAGCTGAAACTAACTTTTCTTTCAAAAAGTTAAAGCTTTGATCACACTTCTCGTCCCAGACAAACTTGACATCTTTCTTAGTCAATCGGGTTAACGGTGCAGCAATCTTAGAAAAATCCTGAACAAATCTTCTATAATAACCGGCCAATCCCAAGAAGCTTCTAATTTCTGAGGCATTCTTTGGTTTCTCCCATTTGAGCACGGCCTCGATTTTCGAAGGATCGACTTCCAACCCTTTTCCTGAAATTACATGCCCCAAGAAAGAAACCCGATCGATCCAGAATTCGCACTTGCTAAACTTAGCAAACAACTGGTGCTCTTTCAAAGTCTGTAGAACGAGCTTAAGATGTCTCGCGTGCTCCTCAGCTGATTTTGAGAAAACCAGAATATCATCAATGAATATCACCACAAACTTGTCGAGGAAAGGCGTGAAAATCCGGTGCATCATATCCATGAAAGCTGCAGGGGCATTAGTTAATCCAAACGGCATAACCACGAACTCGTAGTGCCCGTACCGAGTATTGAATCCTGTCTTAGGAATATCCTCTGCTCGGATTCGTAACTGATAGTATCCCTGTCTTAAATCCAATTTTGAATAGACTTTGGAACCCTGAAGTATATCGAATAACTCCTCGATATGTGGGAGGGGATACTTGTTCTTAATAGTCATCCTGTTCAATTCCCTGTAATCGATGCACATTCTTAAAGTTCTGTCCTTTTTCTTTACAAATAAAACTGGTGCTCCCCAGGGTGAAGAACTCGGCCGAATGTAACCAACTTCCAACAATGCTTCAAGCTGAACTTTTAATTCCTTTAATTCGGCTGGAGCCATCCGGTAGGGAGTCTTTGAATACGGCTCGGCCTTCGGAAAAAGATCGATCACAAACTCGATCTCTCGCTCAGGAGGCAAAGAATCCAACTTTTCTGGAAAAACCTCGGGAAATTCTTTTACCACTTCGGTGTGCTCTAGTTTCACCTGATCTTTGGGCTTGTTCAGAATATAAGCAATGAACCCTGTAGCCCCGTCTCTGACTAATTTTTGAGCTTCTGAAAATGAAAGTAGGGGTACAGTCTTCGAAGTACAACCCGTGGTAACCTCTGAACCCAACTGCACTTTCTTAGCCCGACAATCCACGGTAGCACAATGCCTGTATAGCCAATCCATCCCCAATATAGCCCTGTATCTCTCCATTGGCATCACAATGAAATCAGTCAAAAATTCCCTGCCTTCAACCACCACTGGAACATCCCTGTAGACCTGATGTGTCTCTCGCCTACTACCAAAAGGAATACTAACTAAATAGCGCACAGAAGTACACATAGCAGGCAAAGGTAATGTAATAGCATTAGAGTGCGCAAGAAAGGAGTGTGTAGCTCCCGGATCAAATAATGTATGGATGTTCGTGCCATGGATGCAAATAGTACCTTCAACTACCGCGGCGGGGTCTATCTCAGCATCCTGCTCCTCCCCAGCAAGTGCATACGCTCGAGCCCTCACAAGTGGCCTCGGTCCTGCAGGTAGCGGATCACAACGATCCGGATAGCCGTCTACCATGTGCTCGTCACTCCCGCAGATTAAACATAAACCGAACCGGCATCTGCAGTTATCATAGTTGTGAGTAGGAAGCCCACAGAATCTACAACCCGGTTTCTGAGGTGGCTGTGGTGGTGCTGGAGCTCTCGGACCCTTCTGTGCTGGTCCTGTAGCCTTAAGCTTCTTCCTAGAGTCCCTCTGCGCTGGAGGTGCAGAGTAAACCATCGGCCTCTTTCCTAAGCTCGATCCCTGACCTGCTCTCGAGCATGAAGCCTGTCCAGTCCGCTTTGTAGCTCTCCTAGCGATATCAGAATCCTCAACCTTTAGAGCCTTTGAGGTAGCTTTAGCCCAGGTGCTCGTATTAGCTGCTTTTAAGGCCTCCTGGATATCCGGTCTCAATCCCTGAACAAACTGCATCGCCTTGTAAAAGTCGTCATTCGCTATGTTGGGTGCATAGCGAGAAAGTCTATCGAACTCGGCGATATACTGCCCCTTAGATCTTCGTCCCTGTTTCAGCTCGGTGAACTCCCTCAACCTGCGCGTACGGGAAGCTGGAGGGATATACTTGTTTCTGAACTCCCGTACAAATACCTCCCAAGTAATCTCTATCCCGGCTGCCTCTAGAACAATCTGTGTGCTCTCCCACCAGGAATAGGCCTCACCCTGGATCAAAGTGAGTGTACAGCGAGCCTTCTCCTGAGTATCACAAGGGATAAGCTGCCAAATCCTCTCAATCTCCTTTAGCCACATTTCTGCCTGAATATCGTCACCCTTGTAGAACTTCGGGGGAGGCTGGTTCTGAAACTCGCGCAAAATAGCAGAAATAGGGTTCTCCTGAGGTGCTACTGGCGCTGCTGGTGGTGGAGGTACCCTTTCCTGTAGCCTCTGGTCAATCAGCCCAACAACGGCGTTCATGAAATCCTGGGGCTGTGCCTGGGCAGGTGGAGGAGGAGGTGATCCCTCACGACGATGGTGCCGATGATGATGATGAGGCCTGTGTCTCGGGGATCGGTCAAGAGAGTGTCTATCACGATCCATCCTGAAATCAAATCACTACACATGCATGGTCTGATTAATACATGCAAATGTGTGCATATAATTCAATGATATCAATAAACACACATTCAAGAATGGTCAAATATCTCAAGTAATGTGAGAAAACAAATAAATCAAGTAATTCAACGAAATGCAGACTCTCAAATAGCAAGTAATCCTATGACGTGTGACCTAGACTGACTTGACATGACTCGAGAACCTTGGTTTTGGAAACGGGCTCTTATACCACCTGTGATTTATGTAGCACCCTAACCCCCAGGGCACTACATCCCCCGCACTATAGCCTCGATCCACGTATGAAATGGAAAGTCCATACATAAACCAAAACTATAGCGAACGGGTGACAATAAAAATGACGAGCTAGGCGGGACACTCCCCAACATAAATAAAGCAAACATGATAACGAAAGTGGAAGCAATAACTCAATTATACATATAGGTACCATATTTACCGAATAGATATATAATAGGTACCAACTTAACTATCAATACATTATCATCTCTTAATAATATACATGTTTAAGTATTCAAAATGTACTACCAACGATCATAACATGAAGTACCAAAAGTGCTATACATGAAGCTACGGTACTAGACTCGTGAAAATGCAAAACTCGACCGGACACCCGCCTAGCACGGCCAAGTGCTCAAGTACCTGAAAAGTGAAGTATCAGTCTACCGAAGACTGAGTGAGGGGCAATAATTATATACAACACATATCACATGCAAGTTGTAGTCTCGGGTGAAGACTTTAACGTTTTAACTTGAACATGTGACCCCGGCGAGTAGAGGCGATTCTCCAACCTTTACACCAAACGTGACAATACGTGCTTGCTTTATTAATTCAATACATGATCATACAATTCCATTTAGTGCTCACATAGACAAGTTCATGCTTGAAATCATGTAATAACCCGAGGATAACCCGACATGCCGGATTAGTCCCCAGTCTCCTTCTTCCTCCGGTTGATAGTGAGTTTGCAAGGCTCAACTATCCACGACATGTTGTGTGTAGGGGACATGAGCCCCTAGACACGGAACTCCTTCCACCACTAATCTCCTAGTGGCTTCGGGGGTGATCCCAACAATGTGAGGATAATTCAGGACTTACCTGTCAGCCCTTGCTTTCCCGGTTGGCTCAAGAATTACCCTCGGGCCCACGTGCAATCATGTACTCGCCAAACTTGCTTGAAAATCATGACAATCATTACTTGCTTGCTTGAAATAGTTATAACATTGAAAACGTTTATAATGATAATATGTTTTGGCCGAAAAATAGCACATAAGGGCCATAGGGTTCGATTTACCTAAAATAAAACCTCACCTTCTTACAAAATATGACAAGGATATACTCTACTGAGCCTCCTCCTCGTCCACAACCCCGTGACCTCTGCAAACACGACGTGTATACGTGAGACATGACCTAAAATGGACCAAATATGACGAACGGCGGAAATGTATCGAGATGACGATGAAAATGCAATGTGGCATGATAACATGTTGTTTCAGTACATATTAGCACATATAATAGCAATTCGGGGTCGAAGATGTCGTCGGATCGAGGGGCTATTTTCGTAATTTTATGCAGAGAATTTTGTTCTGCAAGTCAGGTGGGAACGGCCGTTCCGGACCCCTTTGAAAAATGGGAACGGTCGTTCCCGTAATCCCCAAAAGCGCGCCAACGACTTCCATTTTAAAAACGCGCTGAAGCTAGGAACGGCCCTTCCGGCACCAAGGCCAAAATGGGAACGGCCGTTCCCATGCTCGACCCCCTAGTTCATTTGAAAAGGTGGGAAAGCCCGTTCCCACAATGCCTTGAGGCTGGGAACGGTCGTTCCCAGTTTCTGCAACTGAAAGAACAGAGAAGAACATAGCACCCACGGGAAACAACAAAGCAAGCACCAAATTCCAATCTTCGATTAACCAAACTAAGATTTTCTGGGAATATGATGCATATATGTTCAAGAAATGATAACCTAACACTTAAACACTCAAAACCATGCAAGATCATCAAGGTTTCCAAGACTGTAGCTCAAGATCATCTTGATCACTCAAGCTCAAATCCTCAACAAAATCATGCACAAATCATTCCATAATTCAAGAAGTATTCACGTAATCATACTTTGCTCAGCGCATAATCCATTTAGCATAACAAACTCAAACCCTAATCATGCCAAATATGATCAACTCATCAATTAATGCAACCACCAACCTTAAGGATGAAAATATGGAGAAAATAGATGATGATGGTGATGAACTCCCCAAAACTTGGATGATTTCTTGAAATCTTTGATGAAAAGTGTAAAATTTTTCTCTTTCCCTTTTCTTCTTGATACCGAGAATGAGGAAGCAAATGGTTGGGAAATATTTTGTTGAAATGAGTTCATGGAAGCTTGGAGATGCATATACCGATTCATCCCTTTTTGAAATGAGTGAATTGTTCAATTTTGCCAATTAATCCTTGAAATGTTTAAGTTATGCAATTAAGGATGTAAGGTTTTGAAATGGGATCAATTAGGCCCTTGAAAACTATGCAATTAGGTCCCTAAAGTTTAAGGAAAATAATCATGTAGGGACAATTCGGTAATTTGAACCACTCTCGGTAATTGTTTCATGCAATAAATATTTTTCCGTGTCATGAAATAATATTTCCAATGATATGAATTCAAGTAATTCACATAAATAATGCTTCGTGAATTTTATAAAAATATAAAATGCCACGTAAGAATATTATGAAATTAAAGAAATAATATAAATCCTACGCTCAAACTCACACGTTGCGTGCTTACCTGTTCATCCGGAACCGGGGCGTTACAATTCTCCCCCCCTTAAAAGAATCTGGTCCCCAGATTCTCTAGTCTTGCTCGAACAACTCTGGATGGAACGTTTCATTTTATCTTCCGTTTCCCACGTAGCTTCTTCGGTTTAATCACTTCTCCACAAAACTTTAACCATGGGAATCCTCCAGTTTCTCAACTCCTGAAATTTCCGATCCAAGATTCTAACCGGCTTCTGGACGAATGTCAAATTCGGTTCCAACTCAACTTCTTCCATGGGGAGAATCGTGGTCTGATCGGGGTAATATTTCCTTAGTTGTGAGACATGAAATACGTTGTGAATCCCCGTAAGACTCGGTGGTAGGTCCAGTCGATAGGCTACCTCGCCTATTCTTTCAAGAATCTCGAAAGGACCTAAGTAGCGAGGGTTAAGTTTCCCTCCTTTCCCGATCCGGGTGAAACCATTCCTTGGTGACACCTTCAGGAATACCCGGTCACCAACTTCAAATTCTAGATCTCTTCGGCGCTTGTCGGCATAGCTCTTTTACCTATCTTGCGCGGCTTTCATCCGTTGTTGAATCATTTGGACTTTCTCAATCATAGCCTGAACGACTTTGGAAGGCCTTTCGAATCTTTCACCTTTCCTTACCCCTTCCTGCTTCGACCATTTCCACTCTTACAAGTCGAAAAACAACGGAGATCGGCACTTTCTTCCATAAAGAAGTTAATAAGGAGCCATCCCGATTGAAGCTTGGAAACTGTTGTTATAAGCAAACTTGATCAAAGGAAGTTGTTCTGCCCATGAATTCTGAAAATCAATCGCGCACGCCCGAAGAAGATATTCCAAATACCTGATTAACCTTTCTGTTTGGCCGTCTGTTTACGGGTGAAATGCTGTACTGAACTTAAGTTTCGTTCCCAAAACGGCCTGTAACTCTTGCCACAACTTGGATGTAAACCTCGGGTCTCGGTCTGAAACTATGCTTACCGGAATGCCATGAAGTCGAATAATCTCTCTGTTATAAATTTCAGCCAACTTCGAAATCTTATAAGACATCCGGACTGGTAGAAAGTGAGCTGACTTTGTGAATCTATCCACAATTACCCAAATTCCATCAAACCCGCCTTTAACTTTCGGTAATCCGGAAACAAAGTCCATCGTTACATGTTCCCACTTCCACTCGGGAATAGGTAATGGTTGTAGAAGTCCTGCGGGTTTTTGGTGCTCATCTTTCACTTTCTGACAAGTCAGACAATGTTTCACATATTCTGCCACGTCTCTTTTCATCCCGTTCCACCAATCATATTGCTTCAAATCCTTATACATTTTGTTTCCTCCTGGGTGGATCGAATAAGCTGACTTGTGAGCTTCTTCGAGTAGGACCCGTTTCAATTATTCAGGTATTACCACTCTGTTTTTAAACCGAAGTAACTCGGTCTCAGCAAACCCAAATGGACTCTCCGGGTCATCCTTAGCTTTACTTACAAACTTCTGAACTTCTGGGTCCTTATTCTTAGCCTCAAATAACTGATACTTCAATTCCGGCTGAATTGTGATATTAGAAACCCGAGCTTTTAACACAATCGGCGTCACTTCAACACTTTCTTTTATTTCCAAACTCGATACACTCGCCTTCCTGCTAAGTGCATCGGCGACCACGTTTGCTTTCCCTGGATGGTACTTGATTGTACAATCATAATCTTCTAGTTTTTCCATCCAACGTCAATCATAATCCCTGGATGGATGGTTAGGAATAGTGCCCTAAAAGCCGATTGTATATCCGCTTTGTGCTTTTCCTTATTGTAATCACAGACAATCTTTGAATAAAATAACGAATTGAGGCAACACTTCTTTATATGCTCTTGTTTGGTATGCGTTTACTTTAGCTGTGCATGTATGAGAACTCCCCTAATCCTGATGACTTTAGGACTCTACCATTTAGGTGAAATGGTTCATGAAACGAGCCCTATATCACATAAGTCATGATTAGTAAAATACTCCAAACCGATGAGTCCTACAGACAATGGGAGTGTCAACCTGACTCCTCTAAGGCTTGCTTGTGGGATCACTCCCTTAAGAAGGACCACCTTGTTTCATGAAGGTGCAAAGTGTATAGTTGATACGTGCATGATACATGAGGGTGCTTACTTTAATAAGTAAGTTCACTGAGGTGCCCCGTGTGAGAACATTCCTAAATGGGAAAGGAAGTTTCTATTTCAGGAAATGGAAACTTCCAGATTAGGAAATATCTCACGAGTCATTGATGTGATTAATTGATCCTTAGACTTGAGGTTCCTTGTCACTTTATGAGTTAACTCTGTAGTCTTAGGTATAAGCTTTAAAGGGTGTCGCCTTAGACAACTGATTCAAGGTTTATGCTGGGGCTGCACAATTGATTCATGAAAGTGAATGAGAATCAAGAAAGGACCTACACTTGCATTTGCAAGGTGATCTCTTATTGTGTAAGTCATTCATATGCCATATGGAGTCCTTGGCCAAGGCAGTAGATCAAGACATCAAGAAAAAGGTTTCTTGGATTGAGATCAAATGGATATGAAATGCACTTAACTTTAAGACCGGATTATTAGGGTTCTAATTATTCCCTTGCCCTAGATCTTGGTTGAGAGATAGTAAGTAGGAGGATTGTATCTCACATGAATCAATGACTTAAAGGTTCTGTCGAATCCGAACATTCCAATTCAGCTAGGGGTTAAACACCTGTTGCTAGACTATGGTCGTTTAATCTGTGGACTGATTAATTAATTAGTGAATTAATTAATTAGGGTCACTGCTAATTGAATTGAGAACCTAGAGGGTCACACACAACAACTTGGTTACATGAGTTGAGGCTTGAAAATGATTAAACGAGTTAATCGGGCCAAGAGGGTTCCACACGCGTGAAATCACACGTGTGGCTCACGTGAGTGACACGTGTCACACACGTGTGAATATATATATATTATATATATATGTATTAAATAATTAAATGTGTTAATTATTTAATAGACTTTGGTTTAATTTTGAATTAAAAAGAAAGTCTTATTTTGGAGGAAATAATCTAGTTAATTAATTACGAATTAATTAATTAGATAAAAATAAGTTTTTTATTTTATAATAAATAAAGTATAAAATTATCCAAAAATAGTTTGGATATTTTTAGCTCTCTTAAAAGTTGACTTGAATTAGAATTCAAAGTCAAAGTTGGAAAATACTTGATGATCAAGTAATAGGAGAGAGAGGAACCAAATCCTTGCCCAACAAGGACTAGGATCGGCGCCCCTCTCCCTTTTCCTATATATAGGGGAGCTCATGCTCCCCTTTAGAGCGAATTGACAATTCTTTTGGTTCATGTGTTGAACACCTTCCTTTCTCCAAGATCAAATAAACCCTAGGTTAAGCCTAAACACTAACTAGAGAACTAGCATCCTTACTAGTTAGATTGTAATCAAGTTGGTGGACTTTCTCTAGAGACTTCAAGTTAGAACTTTGAAGATTCGAGCTTTACCAAGGAGAGGGGATCAAGCCGCGAGAAGAGCGTTCTTGGGTGGCTTGAAACGCTTCAAGAAAGAACAAAAGAAAAGTAAGTTTTCTATCTTTACGAATTTGGTTACACGATTGCGAGTTCAAGGTCCTTTTGTTGGGAAAATTTTTTAAATTCCGCTGCTTTCTGATTCGTGTTTTCCAACACCTTCCTGCTAAGTGCATCGGCGACCACATTTGCTTTCCCTGGATGGTACTTGATTGTACAATCATAATCTTCTAGTTTTTCCATCCAACGCCGTTGCCTCATATTCAAATCTTTCTGTGTGAATAAATACTGGAGGCTCTTGTGGTCGGTAAAAATCTCAAAAGAAGTCCCGTAAAGATAATGTCTCCATTTCCCGAGAGCAAAGATCACGGCTGCAAGCTCTAGGTCGTCTGTCGGATAGTTCCTTTTATAATCCTTTAGCTTTCGAGAAGCATATGGGATCACTTTTCCTTTCTGAGTCAAAACACAACCTAAGCCTTCTTTAGAAGCATCTGTATAAACTGCATATTCCTCTGAACCCTCGGGAAGTGCTAACACCGGAGATGAGACTAACTTTTCTTTCAAAAAGTTAAAGCTTTGATCACACTTCTCGTCCCAGACAAACTTGACATCTTTCTTAGTCAATCGGGTTAACGGTGCAGCAATCTTAGAAAAATCCTGAACAAATCTTCTATAATAACCGGCCAATCCCAAGAAGCTTCTAATTTCTGAGGCATTCTTTGGTTTCTCCCATTTGAGCACGGCCTCGATTTTCGAGGGATCGACTTCCAACCCTTTTCCTGAAATTACATGCCCCAAGAAAGAAACCCGATCGATCTAGAATTCGCACTTGCTAAACTTAGCAAACAACTGGTGCTCTTTCAAAGTCTGTAGAACGAGCTTAAGATGTCTCGCGTGCTCCTCAGCTGATTTTGAGAAAACCAGAATATCATCAATGAATATCACCACAAACTTGTCGAGGAAAGGCCTGAAAATCCGGTGCATCATATCCATGAAAGCTGCAGGGGCATTAGTTAATCCAAACGGCATAACCACGAACTCGTAGTTCCCGTACCGAGTATTGAATCCTGTCTTAGGAATATCCTCTGCTCGGATTCGCAACTGATAGTATCCCTGTCTTAAATCCAATTTTGAATAGACTTTGGAACCCTGAAGTATATCGAATAACTCCTCGATATGTGGGAGGGGATACTTGTTCTTAATAGTCATCCTGTTCAACTCCCTGTAATCGATCCACATTCTTAAAGTTCCATCCTTTTTCTTTACAAATAAAACTGGTGCTCCCCAGGGTGAAGAACTCGGCCGAATGTAACCAACTTCCAACAATGCTTCAAGCTGAACTTTTAATTCCTTTAATTCGGCTGGAGCCATCAGGTAGGGAGACTTTGAATACCGCTCGGCATTCGGAAAAAGATCGATCACAAACTCGATCTCTCGCTCAGGAGGCAAAGAATCCAACTTTTCTGGAAAAACCTCAGGAAATTCTTTTACCACTTCGGTGTCCTCTAGTTTCACCTGATCTTTGGGCTTGTTCAGAATATAAGCAATGAACCCTGTAGCCCCGTCTCTTACTAATTTCTGAGCTTCTGAAAATGAAAGTAGGGGTACAGTCTTCGAAGTACAACCCGTGGTAACCTCTGAACCCAACTGCACTTTCTTAGCCCGACAATCCACGGTAGCACAATGCCTGTATAGCCAATCCATCCCCAATATAGCCCCGTATCTCTCCATTGGCATCACAATGAAATCAGTCAAAAATTCCCTGCCTTCAACCACCACTGGAACATCCCTCTAGACCTGATCTGTCTCTCGCCTACTACCAAAAGGAGTACTAACTAAATAGCGCACAGAAGTACACATAGCAGGCAAAGGTAATGTAATAGCATTAAAGTGCGCAAGAAAGGAGTGTGTAGCTCCCGGATCAAATAATGTATGGATGTTCGTGCCATGGATGCAAATAGTACCTTCAACTACCGCGGCGGGGTCTATCTCAGCATCCTGCTCCTCCGCAGCAAGTGCATAAGCTCGAGCCCTCAGTAGTGGCCTCGGTCCTACAGGTAGCGGATCACGACGATCCGCACAGCCGTCTACCATGTGCTCGTCACTCCCGCAGATCAAACATAAACCCAACCGGCGTCTGCAGTTATCATAGTTGTGTGTAGGAAGTCCACATAATCTACAGCCCGGTTTCTGAGGAGGCTGTGGTGGTGCTGGAGCTCTCGGACCCTTCTGTGCTGGTCCTGTAGCCTTAAGCTTTTTCCCAGAGTCCCTCTGCGTTGGAGGTGCAGAGTAAACCATCGGCCTCTTTCCTGAGCTCGGTCCCTGACCTGCTCTCGAGCCTGAAGCCTCTCCAGTCCGCTTTGTAGCTCTCCTAGCGATATCAGAATCCTCAACCTTTAGAGCCTTTGAGGTAGCTTTAGCCCAGGTGCTCGTATTAGCTGCTTTTAAGGCCTCCTGGATATCCGGTCTCAATCCCTGAACAAACTGCATCGCCTTGTGAAAGTCGTCATTCGCTATGTTGGGCGCATAGCGAGAAAGTCTCTCGAACTCGGCGATATACTGCCCCTCAGATCTTCGTCCCTGTTTCAGCTCGGTGAACTCCCTCAACCTGCGCGTATGGGAAGCTGAAGGGATATACTTGTTTCTGAACCCCCGTACAAATACCTCCCAAGTAATCTCTATCCCGGCTGCCTCTAGAACAATCTGTGTGCTCTCCCACCAGGAATAGGCCTCGCCCTGGATCAAAGTGAGTGTACAGCGAGCCTTCTCCTGAGTATCACAAGGGATAAGCTGCCAAATCCTCTCAATCTCCTTTAGCCACATTTCTGCCTGAATATCGTCGCCCTTGTAGAACTTCGGGGGAGGCTGGTTCTGAAACTTGCGCAAAATAGCAGAAATAGGGTTCTCCTGAGGTGCTACTGGCGCTGGTGGTGGTGGAGGTACCCTTTCCTGTAGCCTCTGGTCAATCAGCCCAACAACGGCGTTCATGAAATCCTGGGGCTGTGCCTGGGCAGGTGGAGGAGGAGGTGATCTCTCACGACGATGGTGCCGATGATGATGATGAGGCTTGTATCTCGGGGATCGGTCGAGAGAGTGTCTATCACGATCCATCCTGAAATCAAATCACTACACATGCGTGGTCTGATTAATACATGCAAATGTGTGCATATAATTCAATGATATCAATAAACACACATTCAAGAATGGTCAAATATCTCAAGTAATGTGAGAAAACAAATAAATCAAGTAATTCAACGAAATGCAGACTCTCAAATAGCAAGTAATCCTATGTCGTGCGACCTAGACTGACTTGACACGACTCGAGAACCTCGGTTTTGCAACCGGGCTCTGATACCACCTGTAGATGTAGCACCCTAACCCCCAGGGCACTACATCCCCCGCACTATAGCCTCGATCCACGTATGAAATGGAAAGTCCATACATAAACCAAAACTATAGCGAACGGGTGACAATAAAAATGACGAGCTAGGCGAGACACTCCCCAACATAAATAAAGCAAACATGATAACGAAAGCGGAAGCAATAACTCAATTATACATATAGGTACCATATTTACCGAATAGATATATAATAGGTACCAACTTAACTATCAATACATTATCATCTCTTAATAATATATATGTTTAAGTATTCAAAATGTACTACCAACGATCATAACATGAAGTACCAAAAGTGCTATACATGAAGCTACGGTACTAGACTCGTGAAAATGTAAAACTCGACCGGACACCCGCCTAGCACGACCAAGCACTCAAGTACCTGAAAAGTGAAGTATCAGTCTACCGAAGACTGAGTGAGGGGCAATAATTATATACAACACACATCACATGCAAGTTGTAGTCTCGGGTGAAGACTTTGGAAATAAATAGATATATAGTTCAAGAAAACTAAATCTTTGCCCGAGATTACAACCAATCACTTTAACGTTTTAACTTGAACATTTCATGAACATGTGACCCCGGCGAGTAGGGGCGATTCTCCAACCTGTACACCAAAACGTGACAATACGTGCTTGCTTTATTAATTCAATACATGATCATACAATTCCATTTAGTGCTCACATAGACAAGTTCATGCTTGAAATCATGTAATAACCCGAGGATAACCCGACATGCCGGATTAATCCCCAGTCTCCTTCTTCCTCCGGTTCATAGTGAGTTTGCAAGGCTCAACTATCCACGACATGTTGTGTGTAGGGGACATGACCCCCTAGACATGGAACTCCTTCCACCACTAATCTCCTAGTGGCTTCGGGGGTGATCCCAACAATATGAGGATAATTCAGGAGTTACCCGTCAGCCCTTGCTTTCCCGGTTGGCTCAAGAATTACCCTTGGGCCCACGTGCAATCATGTACTCGCCAAACTTCCTTGAAAATCATGAAAATCATTACTTGCTTGCTTGAAATAGTTATAACTTTGAAAACCTTTAGAATGATAATATGTTTTGGCCGAAAAATAGCACATAAGGGTCATAGGGTTCGATTTACTTAAAATAAAACCTCACCTTCTTACAAAATATGACAAGGATATACTCTACTGAGCCTGCTCCTCGTCCACAACCCCGTGACCTCTGCAAACACGACGTGTATACGTGAGACATGACCTAAAATGGACCAAATATGACGAACGGCGGAAATGTATCGAGATGACGATGAAAATGCAATGTGGCATGATAACATGTTGTTTCAGTACATATTAGCACATATAATAGCAATTCGGGGTCAAAGATATCGTCGGATCAAGGGGCTATTTTCATAATTTTATGCAGAGAATTTTGTTCTGCAAGTCAGGTGGGAACGGCCGTTCCGGACCCCTTTGAAAAATGGGAACGGTCGTTCCCGTAATCCCCAAAAGCGCGCCAACGACTTCGATTTAAAAAATGCGCTGAAGCTGGGAACGGCCCTTCCGGCACCAAGGCCAAAATGGGAACGGCCGTTCCCATGCTCGACCCCCTAGTTCATTTGAAAAGGTAGGAAAGCCCGTTCCCACAATGCCTTGAGGCTGGGAACGACCCTTCCGGCACCAAGGCCAAAATGGGAATGGCCGTTCCCATGCTCGGCCCCATAGTTCATTTGAAAAGGTGGAAACGCCCATTCCCACAATGGCTTGAGGCTGGGAACGGTCGTTCCCAGTTTCTGCAACTGAAAGAACAGAGAAGAACATAGCACCCACGGGAAACAACAAAGCAAGCACCAAATTCCAATCTTTGATTAACCAAACTATGATTTTCTGGGAATATGATGCATATATGTTCAAGAAATGATAACCTAACACTTAAACACTCAAAACCATGCAAGATCATCAAGGTTTTCAAGACTCTAGCTCAAGATCATCTTGATCACTCAAGCTCAAATCCTCAACAAAATCATGCACAAATCATTCCATAATTCAAGAAGTATTCACTTAATCATACTTTGCTCAGCACATAATCCATTTAGCATAACAAACTCAAACCCTAATCGTGCCAAATATGATCAACTCATCAATTCATGCAACCACCAACCTTAAGGATGAAAATATTGGGAAAATAGATGATGATGGTGATGAACTCCCCAAAACTTGGATGATTTCTTGAAATCTTTGATGAAAAGTGTAAAATTCTTCTCTTTCCCTTTTCTTCTTGATACCGAGAATGAGGAAGCAAATGGTTGGGAAATATTTTGTTGAAATGAGTTCATGGAAGCTTGGAGATGCATATACCGATTCATCCCTTTTTGAAATGAGTGAATTGTTCAATTTTGCCAATTAATCCTTGAAATTTTTAAGTTATGCAATTAAGGATGTAAGGTTTTGAAATGGGATCAATTAGGCCCTTGAAAACTATGCAATTAGGTCCCTAAAGTTTAAGGAAAATAATCATGTAGGGACAATTCGGTAATTTGAACCACTCTCGGTAATTGTTTCATGCAATAAATATTTTTCCGTGTCATGAAATAATATTTCCAATGATATGAATTCAAGTAATTCACATAAATAATGCTTCGTGAATTTTATAAAAATATGAAATCCCACGTAAGAATATTATGAAATTAAAGAAATAATATAAATCCTACGCTCAAACTCACACGTGGCGTGCTTACCTGTTCATCCGGAACCGGGGCGTTACAATTCTCCCCCCCTTAAAAGAATCTGGTCCCCAGATTCTCTAGTCTTGCTCGAACAACTCTGGATGGAACTGTTTCATTTTATCTTCCGTTTCCCACGTAGCTTCTTCGGTTTTGTCACTTCTCCACAAAACTTTAACCATGGGAATCCTCCGGTTTCTCAACTCCTTAAATTTCCGATCCAAGATTCTAACCGGCCTCTGGACGAATGTCAAATTCGGTTCCAACTCAACTTCTTCCACGGGGAGAATCGTGGTCTCATCGGGGTAATATTTCCTTAGTTGTGAGACATGAAATACGTTGTGAATCCCCGTAAGACTCGGTGGTAGGTCCAGTCGATAGGCTACCTCGCCTATTCTTTCAAGAATCTCGAAAGGACCTAAGTAGCGAGGGTTAAGTTTCCCTCCTTTCCCGATCCGGGTGAAACCTTGCCTTGGTGACACCTTCAGGAATACCCGGTCACCAACTTCAAATTCTAGATCTCTTCGGCACTTATCGGCATAGCTCTTTTACCTATCTTGCGCGGCTTTCATCCGTTGTTGAATCATTTGGACTTTCTCAATCATAGCCTGAACGACTTTGGAAGGTCTTTCGAATCTTTCACCTTTCTTTACCCCTTCCGGCTTCGACCATTTCCACTCTTCCAAGTCGAAAAACAACGGAGATCGGCACTTTCTTCCATAAAGAAGTTCATAAGTAGCCATCCCGATTGAAGCTTGGAAACTGTTGTTATAAGTAAACTCGATCAAATGAAGTTGTTCTGCCCATGAATTCTGAAAATCAATCGCGCACGCCCGAAGAAGATCTTCCAAATACCTGATTAACCATTATGTTTGGCCGTCTGTTTGCGGGTGAAATGCTGTACTGAACTTAAGTTTCGTTCCCAAAACGGCCTTTAACTCTTGCTACAACTTGGATGTAAACCTAGGGTCTCGGTCTGAAACTATGCTTACCGGAATGCCATGAAGTCGAATAATCTCTCTGTTATAAATTTCAGCCAACTTCGGAATCTTATAAGACATCCGAACCGGTAGAAAGTGAGCTGACTTTGTGAATCTATCCACAATTACCCAAATTCCATCAAACCCGCCTTTAACTTTCGGTAATCTGGAAACAAAGTCCATCGTTACTTGTTCCCACTTCCACTCGGGAATAGGTAACGGTTGTAGAAGTCCTGCGGGTTTTTGGTGCTCAGCTTTCACTTTCTGACGAGTCAGACAATGTTTCACATATTCTGCCACGTCTCTTTTCATCCCGTTCCACCAATCATATTGCTTCAAATCCTTATACATTTTGTTTCCTCCTGGGTGGATCGAATAGGCTGACTTGTGAGCTTCTTCGAGTAGGACCCGTTTCAATTATTCAGGTATTACCACTCTGTTTTTAAACCGAAGTAACCCGGTCTCATCAAACCCAAACGGACTCTCCGGGTCATCCTTAGCTTTACTTACAAGCTTCTGAACTTCCGGATCCTTATTCTGAGCCTCAAATAACTGATACTTCAATTCCGGCTGAATTGTGATATTAGAAACCCGAGCTTTTAACACAATCGGGGTCACTTCAACACTTTCTTTTATTTCCAAACTAGATACACTCGCCTTCCAGCTAAGTGCATCGGCGACCATGTTTGCTTTCCCTGGATGGTACTTGATTGTACAATCATAATCTTCTAGTTTTTCCATCCAACGTCGTTGCCTCATATTCAAATCTTTCTGTGTGAATAAATACTGGAGGCTCTTGTGGTCGGTAAAAATCTCAAAAGAAGTCCCGTATAGATAATGTCTCCATTTCCCGAGAGCAAAGATCACGACTGCAAGCTCTAGGCCGTGTGTCGGATAGTTCCTTTCATAATCCTTTAGCTTTCGAGAAGCATAGGCGATCACTTTTCCTTTCTGAGTCAAAACACAACCTAAGCCTTCTTTAGAAGCATCTGTATAAACTGCATATTCCTCTGAACCCTCGGGAAGTGCTAACACTGGAGCTGAGACTAACTTTTCTTTCAAAAAGTTAAAGCTTTGATCACACTTCTCGTCCCAGACAAACTTGACATCTTTCTTAGTCAATCGGGTTAACGGTGCAGCAATCTTAGAAAAATCCTGAACAAATCTTCTATAATAACCGGCCAATCCCAAGAAGCTTCTAATTTCTGAGGCATTCTTTGGTTTCTCCCATTTGAGCACGGCCTCGATTTTCGAGGGATCGACTTCCAACCCTTTTCCTGAAATTACATGCCCCAAGAAAGAAACCCGATCGATCCAGAATTCGCACTTGCTAAACTTAGCAAACAACTGGTGCTCTTTCAAAGTCTGTAGAACGAGCTTAAGATGTCTCGCGTGCTCCTCAGCTGATTTTGAGAAAACCAGAATATCATCAATGAATATCACCACAAACTTGTCGAGGAAAGGCGTGAAAATCCGGTGCATCATATCCATGAAAGCTGCAGGGGCATTAGTTAATCCAAACGGCATAACCACGAACTCGTAGTGCCCGTACCGAGTATTGAATCCTGTCTTAGGAATATCCTCTGCTCAGATTCGCAACTGATAGTATCCCTGTCTTAAATCCAATTTTGAATAGACTTTGGAACCCTGAAGTATATCGAATAACTCCTCGATATGTGGGAGGGGATACTTGTTCTTAAAAGTCATCCTGTTCAACTCCCTGTAATCGATGCACATTCTTAAAGTTCCGTCCTTTTTCTTTACAAATAAAACTGGTGCTCCCCAGGGTGAAGAACTCGGCCGAATGTAACCAACTTCCAACAATGCTTCAAGCTGAACTTTTAATTCCTTTAATTCGGCTGGAGCCATCCGATAGGGAGTCTTTGAATACGGCTCGGCATTTGGAAAAAGATCGATCACAAACTCGATCTCTCGCTCAGGAGGCAAAGAATCCAACTTTTCTGGAAAAACCTAGGGAAATTCTTTTACCACTTCGATGTCCTCTAGTTTCACCTGATCTTTGGGCTTGTTCAGAATATAAGCAATGAACCCTGTAGCCCCGTCTCTTACTAATTTCTGAGCTTCTGAAAATGAAAGTAGAGGTACAGTCTTCGAAGTACAACCCGTGGTAACCTCTGAACCCAACTGCACTTTCTTAGCCCGACAATCCACGGTAGCACAATGCCTGTATAGCCAATCCATCCCCAATATAGCCCCGTATCTCTCCATTGGCATCACAATGAAATCAATCAAAAATTCCCTGCCTTCAACCACCACTGGAACATCCCTGTAGACCTGATGTGTCTCTCGCCTACTACCAAAAGGACTACTAACTAAATAGCGCACAAAAGTACACATAGCAGGCAAAGGTAATGTAATAGCGTTAGAGTGCGCAAGAAAGGAGTGTGTAGCTCCCGGATCAAATAATGTATGGATGTTCGTGCCATGGATGCAAATAGTACCTTCAACTACCGCGGCGGGGTCTATCTCAGCATCCTGCTCCTCCTCAGTAAGTGCATAAGCTCGAGCCCTCACAAGTGGCCTCGGTCCTGAAGGTAGCAGATCACAACGATCCGGACAGCCGTCTACCATGTGCTCGTCACTCCCGCAGATTAAACATAAACCGAACCGACGTCTGCAGTTATCATAGTTGTGTGTAGGAAGCCCACAGAATCTACAACCCGGTTTCTGAGGTGGCTGTGGTGGTGCTGGAGCTCTCGGACCCTTCTGTGCTGGTCCTGTAGCCTTAAGCTTCTTCCTAGAGTCCCTCTGCGCTGGAGGTGCAGAGTAAACCCTCGGCCTCTTTCCTGAGCTCGATCCCTGACCTGCTCTCGAGCCTGAAGCCTGTCCAGTCCGCTTTGTAGCTCTCCTAGTGATATCAGAATCCTCAACCTTTAGAGCCTTTGAGGTAGCTTTAGCCCAGGTGCTCGTATTAGCTGCTTTTAAGGCCTCCTGGATATCCGGTCTCAATCCCTGAACAAACTGCGTCGCCTTGTAAAAGTCGTCATTCGCTATGTTGGGTGCATAGCGAGAAGGTCTCTCGAACTCGGCGATATACTGCCCCTCAGATCATCGTCCCTGTTTCAGCTCGGTGAACTCCCTCAACCTGCGCGTACGGGAAGCTGGAGGGATATACTTGTTTCTGAACTCCCGTACAAATACCTCCCAAGTAATCTCTATCCCGGCTGCCTCTAGAACAATCTGTGTGCTCTCCCACCAGGAATAGGCCTCGCCCTGGATCAAAGTGAGTGTACAACGAGCCTTCTCCTGAGTATCACAAGGGATAAGCTGCCAAATCCTCTCAATCTCCTTTAGCCACATTTCTGCCTGAATATCGTCGCCCTTGTAGAACTTCGGGGGAGGCTGGTTCTGAAACTCGCGCAAAATAGCAGAAATAGGGTTCTCCTGAGGTGCTACTGGCGCTGGTGGTGGTGGAGGTACCCTTTCCTGTAGCCTCTGGTCAATCAGCCCAACAACGGCGTTCATGAAATCCTGGGGCTGTGCCTGGGCAGGTGGAGGAGGAGGTGATCTCTCACGACGATGGTGCCGATGATGATGATGAGGCCTGTGTCTTGGGGATCGGTCACGAGAGTGTCTATCACGATCCATCCTGAAATCAAATCACTACACATGCGTGGTCTGATTAATACATGCAAATGTGTGCATATAATTCAATGATATCAATAAACACACATTCAAGAATGGTCAAATATCTCAAGTAATGTGAGAAAACAAATAAATGAAGGAATTCAACGAAATGCAGACTCTCAAATAGCAAATAATCCTATACCGTGTGACCTAGACTGACTTGACATGACTCGAGAACCTTGGTTTTGCAACCGGGCTCTTATACCACCTGTGATTTATGTAGCACCCTAACCCCCAGGGCACTACATCCCCCGCACTATAGCCTCGATCCACGTATGAAATGGAAAGTCCATACATAAACCAAAACTATAGCGAACGGGTGACAATAAAAATGACGAGCTAGGCGGGACACTCCCCAACATAAATAAAGCAAACATGATAACGAAAGTGGAAGCAATAACTCAATTATACATATAGGTACCATATTTACCGAATAGATATATAATAGGTACCAACTTAACTATCAATACATTATCATCTCTTAATAATATACATGTTTAAGTATTCAAAATGTACTACCAACGATCATAACATGAAGTACCAAAAGTGCTATACATGAAGCTACGGTACTAGACTCGTGAAAATGCAAAACTCGACCGGACACCCGCCTAGCACGGCCAAGTGCTCAAGTACCTGAAAAGTGAAGTATCAGTCTACCGAAGACTGAGTGAGGGGCAATAATTATATACAACACATATCACATGCAAGTTGTAGTCTCGGGTGAAGACTTTAACGTTTTAACTTGAACATTTCATGAACATGTGACCCCGGCGAGTAGGGGCGATTCTCCAACCTTTACACCAAACGTGACAATACGTGCTTGCTTTATTAATTCAATACATGATCATACAATTCCATTTAGTGCTCACATAGACAAGTTCATGCTTGAAATCATGTAATAACCCGAGGATAACCCGACATGCCGGATTAGTCCCCAGTCTCCTTCTTCCTCCGGTTGATAGTGAGTTTGCAAGGCTCAACTATCCACGACATGTTGTGTGTAGGGGACATGACCCCCTAGACACGGAACTCCTTCCACCACTAATCTCCTAGTGGCTTCGGGGGTGATCCCAACAATGTGAGGATAATTCAGGACTTACCCGTCAACCCTTGCTTTCCCGGTTGGCTCAAGAATTACCCTCGGGCCCACGTGCAGTCATGTACTCGCCAAACTTGCTTGAAAATCATGACAATCGTTACTTGCTTGCTTGAAATAGTTATAACATTGAAAACGTTTATAATGATAATATGTTTTGGCCGAAAAATAGCACATAAGGGTCATAGGGTTCGATTTACCTAAAATAAAACCTCACCTTCTTACAAAATATGACAAGGATATACTCTACTGAGCCTCCTCCTCGTCCACAACCCCGTGACCTCTGCAAACACGACGTGTATACGTGAGACATGACCTAAAATGGACCAAATATGACGAACGGCGGAAATGTATCGAGATGACGATGAAAATGCAATGTGGCATGATAACATGTTGTTTCAGTACATATTAGCACATATAATAGCAATTCGGGGTCAAAGATGTCGTCGGATCGAGGGGCTATTTTCGTAATTTTATGCAGAGAATTTTGTTCTGCAAGTCAGGTGGGAACGGCCGTTCCGGACCCCTTTGAAAAATGGGAACGGTCGTTCCCGTAATCCCCAAAAGCGCGCCAACGACTTCCATTTTAAAAACGCGCTGAAGCTGGGAACGGCCCTTCCGGCACCAAGGCCAAAATGGGAACGGCCGTTCCCATGCTCGACCCCCTAGTTCATTTGAAATGGTGGGAAAGCCCGTTCCCACAATGCCTTGAGGCTAGGAACGGTCGTTCCCAGTTTCTGCAACTGAAAGAACAGAGAAGAACATAGCACCCACGGGAAACAACAAAGCAAGCACCAAATTCCAATCTTCGATTAACCAAACTAAGATTTTCTGGGAATATGATGCATATATGTTCAAGAAATGATAACCTAACACTTAAACACTCAAAACCATGCAAGATCATCAAGGTTTCCAAGACTGTAGCTCAAGATCATCTTGATCACTCAAGCTCAAATCCTCAACAAAATCATGCACAAATCATTCCATAATTCAAGAAGTATTCACTTAATCATACTTTGCTCAGCACATAATCCATTTAGCATAACAAACTCAAACCCTAATCATGCCAAATATGATCAACTCATCAATTCATGCAACCACCAACCTTAAGGATGAAAATATGGAGAAAATAGATGATGATGGTGATGAACTCCCCAAAACTTGGATGATTTCTTGAAATCTTTGATGAAAAGTGTAAAATTTTTCTCTTTCCCTTTTCTTCTTGATACCGAGAATGAGGAAGCAAGTGGTTGGGAAATATTTTGTTGAAATGAGTTCATGGAAGCTTGGAGATGCATATACCGATTCATCCCTTTTTGAAATGAGTGAATTGTTCAATTTTGCCAATTAATCCTTGAAATGTTTAAGTTATGCAATTAAGGATGTAAGGTTTTGAAATGGGATCAATTAGGCCCTTGAAAACTATGCAATTAGGTCCCTAAAGTTTAAGGAAAATAATCATGTAGGGACAATTCGATAATTTGAACCACTCTCGGTAATTGTTTCATGCAATAAATATTTTTCCGTGTCATGAAATAATATTTCCAATGATATGAATTCAAGTAATTCACATAAATAATGCTTCGTGAATTTTATAAAAATATGAAATGCCACGTAAGAATATTATGAAATTAAAGAAATAATATAAATCCTACGCTCAAACTCACACGTGGCGTGCTTACCTGTTCATCCGGAACCGGGGCGTTACAATTCTCCCCCCCTTAAAAGAATATGGTCCCCAGATTCTCTAGTCTTGCTCGAACAACTCTGGATGGAACCGTTTCATTTTATCTTCCGTTTCCCACGTAGCTTCTTCGGTTTTCTCACTTCTCCACAAAACTTTAACCATGGGAATCCTCCAGTTTCTCAACTCCTGAAATTTCCGATCCAAGATTCTAACCGGCTTCTGGACGAATGTCAAATTCGGTTCCAACTCAACTTCTTCCATGGGGAGAATCGTGGTCTCATCGGGGTAATATTTCCTTAGTTGTGAGACATGAAATACGTTGTGAATCCCCGTAAGACTCGGTGGTAGGTCCAGTCGATAGGCTACCTCGCCTATTCTTTCAAGAATCTCGAAAGGACCTAAGTAGTGAGGGTTAAGTTTCCCTCCTTTCCCGATCCGGGTGAAACCTTTCCTTGGTGACACCTTCAGGAATACACAGTCACCAACTTCAAATTCTAGATCTCTTCGGCGCTTATCGGCATAGCTCTTTTACCTATATTGCGCGGCTTTCATCCGTTGTTGAATCATTTGGACTTTCTCAATCATAGCCTGAACGACTTTGGAAGGCCTTTCGAATCTTTCACCTTTCCTTACCCCTTCCTGCTTCGACCATTTCCACTCTTCTAAGTCGAAAAACAACGGAGATCGGCACTTTCTTCCATAAAGAAGTTCATAAGGAGCCATCCCGATTGAAGCTTGGAAACTGTTGTTATAAGCAAACTTGATCAAAGGAAGTTGTTCTGCCCATGAATTCTGAAAATCAATCGCTCACGCCCGAAGAAGATCTTCCAAATACCTGATTAACCTTTCTGTTTGGCCGTCTGTTTGCGGGTGAAATGTTGTACTGAACTTAAGTTTCGTTCCCAAAACGGCCTGTAACTCTTGCCACAACTTGGATGTAAACCTCGGGTCTCGGTCTGAAACTATGCTTACCAGAATGCCATGAAGTCGAATAATCTCTCTGTTATAAATTTCAGCCAACTTCGAAATCTTATAAGACATCCGGACTGGTAGAAAGTGAGCTGACTTTGTGAATCTATCCACAATTACCCAAATTCCATCAAACCCGCCTTTAACTTTCGGTAATCCGGAAACAAAGTCCATCGTTACTTGTTCCCACTTCCACTCGGGAATAGGTAACGGTTGTAGAAGTCCTGCGGGTTTTTGGTGCTCATCTTTCACTTTCTGACAAGTCAGACAATGTTTCACATATTCTGCCACGTCTCTTTTCATCCCGTTCCACCAATCATATTGCTTCAAATCCTTATACATTTTGTTTCCTCCTGGGTGGATCGAATAGGCTGACTTGTGAGCTTCTTCGAGTAGGACCCGTTTCAATTATTCAGGTATTACCACTCTGTTTTTAAACCGAAGTAACCCGGTCTCAGCAAACCCAAACGGACTCTCCGGGTCATCCTTAGCTTTACTTACAAGCTTCTGAACTTCCAGATCCTTATTCTGAGCCTCAAATAACTGATACTTCAATTCCGGCTGAATTGTGATATTAGAAACCCGAGCTTTTAACACAATCGGCGTCACTTCAACACTTTCTTTTATTTCCAAACTCGATACACTCGCCTTCTGTTAGGAATAGTACCCTAAAAGCCGATTGTATATCCGCTTTGTGCTTTTCCTGTAGCACCCTAAACCCCAAGGCGCCACATCCCCCCGCACTATAGCCTCGATCCACGTATGAAATGGACAGTTCATACATAAACCAAGACCACAGCGAACGGGTGACAATAAAAATAACGAGCTAGGCGGGACATTCTCCCCAACATAATCAAAACAAACATGATAATGAAAGCGGAAGCAATAAAGTCATTCATATATATAGGTACCATATTTATTACATAGATACATATAGGTACCCATTAACTATCAATACATTATCATATCTTGATAACATACATCAGTAAGTATTCAAAATGTGACAATAACGAGCATAACATGAAATGTCTCAAAGTACTATACATGAAAGGTGCTAGACTCGTGAAGACACAAAAGACTCGAACAACTCCCGCATAGCACGACCATGCTCAAAAGGTACCTGAAAAGTGAAGTATCAGTCTACCGAAGACTGAGTGAGGGGCAATAATTATATATACACACATCACATACAAGTTGTAGCCACGGGTGAAGACTTTAGAATAAAATAGAATAGATATATAATTCAATAAGTTTAATCTTTGCCCGAGATTACAACCAATTATTTTAATCATGCTTGTCAATGTCATGAACATGTGGCCCCGGCGAGCAAGGGCAATCTCCAACCGAACTCCCAATCGTGAACAATACGTGATCATGCTGGCTAGCTTGATAAATACGTGATCATGCAATTTATTTAGAGCTCATATAGACAGTTTCATGCTTGAAATCATGCAATAACCCGAGGATAACCCGACATGCCGGATTAATCCCCAGTCTCCTTCTTCCTCCGGGTGATAGCGAGTTTGCAAGGCTCGACTATCCACGACATGGTGTGTGTAGAGGACATGACCCTCTAGACACGGAACTCCTTCCACCACTAATCTCCTAGTGGCTTCGGGGGTGATCCCAACAATGTGAGGATAATTCAGGAGTTACCCGTCAGCCCTTGCTTTCCCGGTTGGCTCAAGAATTACCCTCGGGCCCACGTGCAATCATGTACTCGCCAAACATGCTTGAAATCATGAATTGCTTGCTTGAAATGTTCATGGTTTTGAAATCGTTTATAAGTATAATACGTTTTGGCCGAAAACTAGCACGTAAGGGTTATAGGGTCCGTTTTACCAAAACAAAACCTCACCTTTCTTGCAAAATATAATAAATAAGCGTTCTAAGGAGCTTGCTCCCCGTCCACGCCCTCGTGACCTGTGCAAATACGACGTATATACGTGAGACAAGACCTAAAATGACCAAAATATGACGAACGGCGGAAATGTGTCGAGACGACCATGAAAATGCAATGTGGTATGATAACATGTCGTTTCACATCATATTAGCACATATTATAGCAATTCGGGGTCAAAGAAGTCGTTGGATCGAGGGGCTATTTTCGTAAATTTATGCAGAAACTTTTGTTCTGCATGTCCAGGTGGGAACGGGCGTTCCGTTCCCCTTTGAAAAATGGGAACGGTCGTTCCCAAGGGTTCCCCAAAACGTGCCAGCGTTTTTCCCCTTAAAACGCGGCTTTGAGCTGGGAACGGCCCTTCCGGCGCAAGGCCAAAAATGGGAACGGCCGTTCCCATGCTCGGCCGCCCCTTTTATTTGAAAAGGTGGGAACGCCCGTTCCCGCCATGCCTTGAGGCTGGGAACGGTCGTTCCCAGTTTCTGCAACTGGAAAAACAGAGCAGAAACAGGGGAAGCTCTCGGCAATGGCTCAACCAAGCAACAAAAATCCATTCTTGAACCCCAAATGCAATAATTTCTGAGAATATGATGTATCCACACTTATGGCATAACAATACCACACTTAAACACATAAAACATGCAATATCAATAAGATTCCCAAGGTTTCAAGCTTATGATCAACTTGATCATTCAAGCCAATTATTCAAATATTCAAGCTAGAAATCATGCAATAATTCATGATATGATCATAGAATCATGCTTTGCACAACACATAATTCATATAACATGAAATTCCTAAACCCTAGCATGTCAAACACAATCACAAATCATCCCTTCCATGCTACCAACCTTGAAGATGAAAGAAATGAAGAAGTATGATGATGATGATGATGATGACTCCCAATTTCTTGAAAGACTTCTTGAAATCTTGATGATTGAATGAAAATTATCTTCTTCCCTTTTCTTCCTTCGAACCGAGAGTGAAAGAGATGAATATGTTAGGATATGTTTGCTAAAAATGATCAAGGAATCTTGAAGAAGCTTATACCGTTGCATTCCAATCTTGGTTTTTGTGAAATTGTAGAAGTTGCAATCTAATCCTTTGTCTTATGAAATCATGCAATTAGGTATGCAACAATTTAAAATATACTCAATCAAGTCCCTAAGAGTTTATGCAATTAAGTCCCTAGAATTTTAGAAAATATTTATCTAGGAACAATTTGGTAATTTGAAGTACTCTCGACAATTGTTTTATGCAAGAAACATTTTTCGTGTCATGAAATAATGTTTTCAATGGTATGAATTCAAATAATTGACATAAATAATGTTTCATGAATTTAATAAAATTATGAATGCCACGTAAGAATATATTATAAAATTAAAGAAATAAAATAAACCTACGCTCAAAACACACACGTGGCGTGCTTACCTGTTCATCCGGAAACCGGGGCGTTACAACTCTCCCCCCCTTAGAAGAATCTGGCCCCCCAGATTCTCTAGTCTTGCTCGAACAACTCCGGGTGGAACCGTTTCATTTTATCCTCTGTTTCCCACGTAGCTTCTTCGGTTTTGTCACTTCTCCACAACACCTTAACCATGGGAATTCTCCGGTTTCTCAACTCTTGGAATTTCCGATCCAATACTCTAACCGGCCTCTGAACAATTGTCAAATTCGGTTCCAGCTCAACTTCTTCCACGGGGAGAATCGTAGTCTCATCGAGGTAGTATTTCCTTAATTGTGAAACATGAAACACGTTGTGAATCCCCGTAAGACTCGGTGGTAGGTCCAGTCGATAGGCTACCTCGCCTATTCTTTCAAGAATCTCAAACGGACCTAAGTAGCGAGGATTAAGTTTTCCTCCTTTCCCAATCCGGGTGAAACCCTTCCTTGGTGACACCTTCAAAAATACCCGGTCACCAACTTCAAATTCTAGATCTCTTCGGCGCTTATCGGCGTAGCTCTTCTGTCTATCTTGCGCGGCTCTCATCCGTTGTTGAATCATTTGAACCTTTTCAATCATAGCTTGAATGACTTTGGAAGGCCTTTCGAATCTTTCACCTCTCTTTACCCCTTCCTGTTTCGACCATTTCCATTCTTCCAAGTCGAAGAACAACGGAGATCGGCACTTTCTTCCATAAAGTAACTCGTAAGGAGCCATTCCGATCGAAGCCTGAAAGCTGTTATTATAAGCAAACTCAATCAAGGGAAGCTGTTCTGCCCAAGAGTTCTGAAAATCCATCGCGCAAGCCCGAAGAAGATCTTCCAAATACCTGATTAATCTTTTAGTCTGACCGTCTGTTTGCGGGTGGAATGCTGTACTGAACTTAAGTTTCGTTCCCAAGACAGCCTGTAATTCCTGCCACAACTTAGAAGTGAACCTCGGGTCTCGGTCTGAAACTATGCTCATCGGAATACCATGAAGTCGAATAATCTCTCTGTTATAGATCTCAGCCAACTTCGGGATCTTATAGGACATCCGAACCGGTAGAAAGTGAGCAGACTTTGTAAATCTATCCACGATTACCCAAATTCCATCAAACCCGCCTTTAACCTTCGGTAATCCGGAAACAAAGTCCATCATTACTTGTTCCCACTTCCACTCGGGAATAGGTAACGGTTGTAGAAGTCCCGCGGGTTTTTGATGCTCAGCTTTCACTTTCTGACAAGTCAAGCAATGTTTCACGTATTCTGCCACGTCTCTTTTCAACCCGTTCCACCAATAATATTGTTTCAAATCCTTGTACATCTTATTTCCTCCTGGGTGGATCGAGTAGGCTGACTTGTGAGCTTCTTCAAATAGAACCCGTCTCAACTCTTCAGGTACTACCACTCTGCTTTTAAACCGAAGCAACCCGGTCTCATCAAACCCAAACGGACTCTCCGGGTCATCCTTAGCTTTACTTACAAGCTTCTGTACTTCCGGATCCTTATTCTGAGCCTCAAATAACTGATACCTTAATTCCGGCTGAACTGTGATATTAGAAACCCGAGCCTTTAACACAATCGGGGCAACTTCCTCACTTTCCTTTATTTCCAAACTCGATACACTCGCCTTTCTGCTAAGTGCATCGGCGACCACATTGGCTTTCCCGGGATGGTACTTAATGGTACAATCATAATCTTCCAACTTTTCCATCCAACGCCGTTGCCTCATATTCAAATCCTTCTGTGTGAATAAATACTAGAAGCTCTTGTGGTCGGTAAAGATCTCAAAAGAAATCCCGTAAAGATAATGTCTCCATTTCCCGAGAGCAAAGATCACGGCTGTAAGCTCTAGGTCGTGTGTTGGATAATTCCTTTCATACTCCTTTAGCTTTCGGGAAGCATAAGCGATCACTTTTCCTTTCTGAGTCAAAACACAACCTAAGCCTTCTTTAGAAGCATCAGTATACACTGCATATTCCTCTGAACCCTCGGGTAAAGTTAATACCGCAGCTGAGACTAACTTTTCTTTCAAAAAGTTGAAGCTTTGATCACACTTCTCATCCCAGACAAACTTAACATCCTTCTTTGTCAACCGGGTTAACGGTGCCGCAATCTCGGAGAAGTCCTGAACGAATCTCCTGTAATAACCGGCCAATCCCAAGAAGCTTCTAATCTCCGAGGCATTCTTTGGTTTCTCCCACTTGAGCACGGCTTCGATTTTCGAGGGATCGACTTCCAACCCTTTTCCTGAAATCACATGCCCCAAGAAGGAAACCCGATCGATCCAAAATTCACACTTGCTGAACTTAGGAAACAACTGATGCTCTTTCAGAGTCTGAAGAACGAGCCTGAGATGTCTCGCGTGCTCCTCGGCTGATTTTGAGAAAACCAGAATGTCATCGATAAATATTACCACGAACTTGTCGAGGAAAGGCCTGAATATCCGGTGCATCATATCCATAAAAGCTGCAGGGGCGTTAGTTAATCCAAATGGCATAACCACGAACTCGTAGTGCCCGTACCGAGTATTGAATCCTGTCTTAGGAATATCCTCTGCTCGGATTCGCAACTGATAGTATCCCTGTCTTAAATCCAATTTTGAATAAACCTTGGAACCCTGAAGTATATCGAATAACTCCTCGATATGTGGGAGGGGATACTTGTTCTTGATAGTCATCCGGTTCAACTCTCTGTAATCGATGCACATTCTTAAAGTCCCGTCCTTTTTCTTGACAAACAACACCGGTGCTCCCCACGGAGAAGAACTTGGCCGAATGTACCCAACTTCCAACAAGGCTTCCAGCTGGACTTTTAATTCTTTCAACTCGGCTGGAGCCATCCGGTACGGAGTCTTTGAATACGGCTCAGCATTCGGAAAAAGATCGATCACAAATTCAATCTCTCGTTCAGGAGGCAAGGAATCCAATTTCTCTGGAAATACCTCGGGAAATTCCTTTACTACCTCGGTGTCCTCTAATTTCACCTGATCTTTTGGCTTGTTCAGAATATAAGCAATGAACCCTGTAGCCCCGTCTCTGACTAATCTCTGAGCCTCTGAAAACGAAAGTAGGGGTACGGTCTTCGAAGTACAGCCCGTAACAACCTCTGAACCCGACTGAACCTTCTTAGCCCGACAATCCACAGTAGCACAATGTCTGTAAAGCCAATCCATCCCCAGAATAGCCCCGTATCTCTCCATTGGCATCACAATAAAGTCGGTCAGAAATTCCCTGCCTTCAATCACCACTGGAACATCCCTGTAAACCTGATCCGTCTCTCGCCTACTACCGAAAGAAGTACTAACTATATAACACACAGAAGCACACATAGCAGGCAAAGGCAAAGTAATAGTAATATAGCGTGCAAGAAAGGAGTGTGTAGCTCTCGGATCAAATAATGTATGGATGCAAATAATACCTTCAACTACTGCGGCGGGGTCAATCTCGGCATCCTGCTCCTCTCCAGCCAGTGCATAAGCCCGAGCTCTCACCAATGGCCTCGGTCCTGCGGGTGGTGGATCCTGACGATCCGGACAACCATCCACTCTGTGCTCATCACTCGCACAAATCAAGCATAACCCTAACCGGCGTCTGCAGTTATCATAGGTGTGCGTAGGATGTCCACACCATCTACATCCCGGTCTCTGAGGTGGCTGGGGTGGTGCTGGAGCTCTCGGACCTCTCAGTAACGGCCCTGCACCCTTCTGTGACGATCCTGTAGTCTTAAACTTCTTCCCAGAGTCCCTCTGTGCTGGAGGTGCAGAGTAAACCATCGGCCTTTTTCCTGCGCTCGATCCCTGGCCTGATCTCGAGCCTGAAGCCTGTCCTGCTCGCTGAGTAGCCCTCCTAGCACTATCGGAATCTTCAACTTTTAGGGCTTTTGTTGTAGCTTTTGCCCAGGTGCTAGTATTAGCTGCTTTCAGTGCATCCTGGATGTCCGGCCTCAACCCCTGAACGAACTGCATCGCCTTGTGAAAGTCATCATTCGCTATGTTAGGTGCATAGCGAGAAAGCCTCTCGAACTCGGCGATATACTGACCCACGGACCTGCCTCCCTGCTTTAATTCTGTAAACTCCCTTAACCTGCGGGTACGGGAAGCTGGAGGAATATACTTGTTTCTGAACTCCCGTGCAAAGACCTCCCAGGTAATCTCGGTCCCGGCTGCCTCCAGAACAATCTGAGTGCTCTCACACCAGGAGTAGGCCTCGCCCTGAATAAGAGTGAGGGTGCAACGAGCCTTCTCCTGACTGTCACAAGGAATAAGCTGCCATATCCTCTCGATCTCCTTTAACCACATCTCTGCCTGTATATCGTCTCCCTTATAAAACTTCGGGGGACGCTGATTCTGAAACTCTCGCAAAATAGCAGAAATGGGGTTCTCCGGAGGTGCTACCTGCACTGGTGGTGGTGGTGGAGGTACCCTTTCCTGTAACCTCTGATCAATTAGCCCCACTACTGCATTCATGAAATCCTGGGGCTGTGCCTGAGCAGGTGGAGGAGGTGGTGATCTCTCGCGGCGATGGTGTCGGCGGTGATGATGCCTGTGCCTCGAGGATCGGTCACTGGAACGTCTATCGTGCTCCATCCTGAAATCAGATCACTAAACATGCAGGGCTTGATCAATAAATGCAAATGTGTGCATATAATTTCCATACTATCAAATAGCACATGTTTAAGGAAGATCAAGTAGCTCAATTCATGCGAAGGAATGAGTAAATCAGGTAAATCAACCAAATGCAGACTCCCCAATACCACATAATCCTATGCCGTGCGACCTAGACTGACTTGACACGACTCAAGAACCTCGGTTTTGCAACCGGGCTCTGATACCACCTGTAGATGTAGCACCCTAAACCCCAAGGCGCCACATCCCCCGCACTATAGCCTCGATCCACGTATGAAATGGACAGTTCATACATAAACCAAGACTACAGCGAACGGGTGACAATAAAAATAACGAGCTAGGCGGGACACTCTCCCCAACATAATCAAAACAAACATGATAATGAAAGCGGAAGCAATAAAGTCATTCATATATATAGGTACCATATTTATTACATAGATACATATAGGTACCCATTAACTATCAATACATTATCATATCTTGATAACATACATCAGTAAGTATTCAAAATGTGACAATAACGAGCATAACATGAAATGTCTCAAAGTACTATACATGAAAGGTGCTAGACTCGTGAAGACGCAAAAGACTCGAACAACTCCCGCCTAGCACGACCATGCTCAAAAGGTACCTGAAAAGTGAAGTATCAGTCTACCGAAGACTGAGTGAGGGGCAATGATTATATATACACACATCACATACAAGTTGTAGCCTCGGGTGAAGACTTTAGAATAAAATAGAATAGATATATAATTCAATAAGTTTAATCTTTGCCCGAGATTACAACCAATTATTTTAATCATGCTTGTCAATGTCATGAACATGTGGACCCGACGAGCAAGGGCAATCTCCAACCGAACTCCCAATCGTGAACAATACGTGATCATGCTGGCTAGCTTGATAAATACGTGATCATGCAATTTATTTAGTGCTCATATAGACAGTTTCATGCTTGAAATCATGCAATAACCCGAGGATAACCCGACATGCCGGATTAATCCCCAGTCTCCTTCTTCCTCCGGGTGATAGCGAGTTTGCAAGGCTCGACTATCCACGACATGGTGTGTGTAGAGGACATGACCCTCTAGACACGGAACTCCTTCCACCACTAATCTCCTAGTGGCTTCGGGGGTGATCCCAACAATGTGAGGATAATTCAGGAGTTACCCGTCAGCCCTTGCTTTCCCGGTTGGCTCAAGAATTACCCTCGGGCCCACGTGCAATCATGTACTCGCCAAACATGCTTGAAATCATGAATTGCTTGCTTGAAATGTTCATGGTTTTGAAATCATTTATAAGTATAATACGTTTTGGCCGAAAACTAGCACGTAAGGGTTATAGGGTCCGTTTTACCAAAACAAAACCTCACCTTTCTTGTAAAATATAATAAATAAGCGTTCTAAGGAGCTTGCTCCCCGTCCACGCCCTCGTGACCTGTGCAAATACGACGTATATACGTGAGACAAGACCTAAAATGACCAAAATATGACGAACGGCGGAAATGTGTCGAGACGACCATGAAAATGCAATGTGGTATGATAACATGTCGTTTCACATCATATTAGCACATATTATAGCAATTCGGGGTCAAAGAAGTCGTTGGATCGAGGGGCTATTTTCGTAAATTTATGCAGAAACTTTTGTTCTGCATGTCCAGGTGGGAACGGCCGTTCCGTTCCCCTTTGAAAAATGGGAACGGTCGTTCCCAAGGGTTCCCCAAAACGTGCCAGCGTTTTTCCCCTTAAAACGCGCCTTTGAGCTGGGAACGGCCCTTCCGGCGCAAGGCCAAAAATGGGAACGGCCGTTCCCATGCTCGGCCGCCCCTTTTATTTGAAAAGGTGGGAACGCCCGTTCCCGCCATGCCTTGAGGCTGGGAACGGTCGTTCCCAGTTTCTGCAACTGGAAAAACATAGCAGAAACAGGGGAAGCTCTCGGTAATGGCTCAACCAAGCAACAAAAATCCATTCTTGAACCCCAAATGCAATAATTTCTGAGAATATGATGTATCCACACTTATGGCATAACAATACCACACTTAAACACATAAAACATGCAATATCAATAAGATTCCCAAGGTTTCAAGCTTATGATCAACTTGATCATTCAAGCCAATTATTCAAATATTCAAGCTAGAAATCATGCAATAATTCATGATATGATCATAGAATCATGCTTTGCACAACACATAATTCATATAACATGAAATTCCTAAACCCTAGCATGTCAAACACAATCACAAATCATCCCTTCCATGCTACCAACCTTGAAGATGAAAGAAATGAAGAAGTATGATGATGATGATGATGATGACTCCCAATTTCTTGAAAGACTTCTTGAAATCTTGATGATTGAATGAAAATTATCTTCTTCCCTTTTCTTCCTTCGAACCGAGAGTGAAAGAGATGAATATGTTGGGATATGTTTGCTAAAAATGATCAAGGAAGCTTGAAGAAGCTTATACCGTTACATTCCAATCTTGGTTTTTGTGAAATTGTAGAAGTTGCAATCTAATCCTTTGTCTTATGAAGTCATGCAATTAGGTATGCAACAATTTAAAATATACTCAATCAAGTCCCTAAGAGTTTATGCAATTAAGTCCCTAGAATTTTAGAAAATATTTATCTAGGAACAATTTGGTAATTTGAAGTACTCTCGACAATTGTTTTATGCAAGAAACATTTTTCGTGTCATGAAATAATGTTTTCAATGGTATGAATTCAAATAATTGACATAAATAATGTTTCATGAATTTAATAAAATTATGAATGCCACGTAAGAATATATTATAAAATTAAAGAAATAAAATAAACCTACGCTCAAAACACACACGTGGCGTGCTTACCTGTTCATCCGGAAACCGGGGCGTTACATTTCCTTATTGTAATCACAGACAATCTTTGAATAAAATAACGAATTGAGGCAACACTTCTTTATATGCTCTTGTTTGGTATGCGTTTACTTTAGCTGTGCATGTATGAGAACTCCCCTAATCCTGATGACTTTAGGACTCTACCATTTAGGTGAAATGGTTCATGAAACGAGCCCTATATCACATAAGTCATGATTAGTAAAATACTCCAAACCGATGAGTCCTACAGACAATGGGAGTGTCAACCTGACTCCTCTAAGGCTTGCTTGTGGGATCACGCCCTTAAGAAGGACCAGCTTGTTTCATGAAGGTGCAAAGTGTATAGTTGATACGTGCGTGATACATGAGGGTGCTTACTTTAATAAGTAAGTTCACTGAGGTGCCCCGTGTGAGAACATTCCTAAATGGGAAAGGAAGTTTCTATTTCAGGAAATGGAAACTTCCAGATTAGGAAATATCTCACGAGTCATTGATGTGATTAATTGATCCTTAGACTTGAGGTTCCTTGTCACTTTATGAGTTAACTCTGTAGTCTTAGGTATAAGCTTTAAAGGGTGTCGCCTTAGACAACTGATTCAAGGCTTATGCTGGGGCTGCACAAGTGATTCATGAAAGTGAATGAGAATCAAGAAAGGACCTACACTTGCATTTGCAAGGTGATCTCTTATTGTGTAAGTCATTCATATGCCATATGGAGTCCTTGGCCAAGGCAGTAGATCAAGATATCAAGAAAAAGGTTTCTTGGATTCAGATCAAATGGATATGAAATGCACTTAACTTTAAGACCGGATTATTAGGGTTCTGATTATTCCCTTTCCCTAGATCTTGGTTGAGAGATAGTAAGTAGGAGGATTGTATCTCACATGAATCAATGACTTAAAGGTTCTGTCGAATCCGAACATTCCAATTCAGCTAGGGGTTAAACACCTGTTGCTAGACTATGGTCGTTTAATCTGTGGACTGATTAATTAATTAGTGAATTAATTAATTAGGGTCACTGCTAATTGAATTGAGAACCTAGAGGGTCACACACAACAACTTGGTTACATGAGTTGAGGCTTGAAAATGATTAAACGAGTTAATCGGGCCAAGAGGGTTCCACACGTGTGAAATCACACGTGTGGCTCACGTGAGTGACACGTGTCACTGTGACACGTATCACACACGTGTGAATATATATATATTATATATATATGTATTAAATAATTAAATGTGTTAATTATTTAATAGACTTTGGTTTAATTTTGAATTAAAAAGAAAGTCTTATTTTGGAGGAAATAATCTAGTTAATTAATTACGAATTAATTAATTAGATAAAAATAAGTTATTTATTTTATAATAAATAAAGTACAAAATTATCCAAAAATAGTTTGGATATTTTTAGCTCTCTTAAAAGTTGACTTGAATTAGAATTCAAAGTCAAAGTTGGAAAATACTTGATGATCAAGTAATAGGAGAGAGAGGAACCAAATCCTTGCCCAACAAGGATTAGGATCGGTGCCCCTCTCCCTTTTCCTATATATAGGGGAGCTCATGCTCCCCTTTAGAGCGAATTGGCAATTCTTTTGGTTCATGTGTTGAACACCTTCCTTTCTCCAAGATCAAATAAACCCTAGGTTAAGCCTAAACACTAACTAGAGAACTAGCATCCTTACTAGTTAGATTGTGATCAAGTTGGTGGACTTTCTCTAGAGACATCAAGTTAGAAGTTTGAAGATTCGAGCTTTACCAAGGAGAGGGGATCAAGCCGCGAGAAGAGCGTTCTTGGGTGGCTTGAAACGCTTCAAGAAAGAACAAAAGAAAAGTAAGTTTTCTATCTTTACGAATTTGGTTACACGATTGCGAGTTCAAGGTCCTTTTGTTGGGAAAATTTTTTAAATTCCGCTGCGTTCTGATTCGTGTTTTCCAACACCTTCCTGCTAAGTGCATCGGCGACCACATTTGCTTTCCCTGGATGGTACTTGATTGTACAATCATAATCTTCTAGTTTTTCCATCCAACGCCGTTGCCTCATATTCAAATCTTTCTGTGTGAATAAATACTGGAGGCTCTTGTGGTCGGTAAAAATCTCAAAAGAAGTCCCGTATAGATAATGTCTCCATTTCCCGGGAGCAAAGATCACGGTTGCAAGCTCTAGGTCGTCTGTCGGATATTTCCTTTTATAATCCTTTAGCTTTCGAGAAGCATAGGGGATCACTTTTCCTTTCTGAGTCAAAGCACAACCTAAGCCTTCTTTAGAAGCATCTGTATAAACTGCATATTCCTCTGAACCCTCGGGAAGTGCTAACACCGGAGATGAGACTAACTTTTCTTTCAAAAAGTTAAAGCTTTGATCACACTTCTCGTCCCAGACAAACTTGACATCTTTCTTAGTCAATCGGGTTAACGGTGCAGCAATCTTAGAAAAATCCTGAACAAATCTTCTATAATAACCGGCCAATCCCAAGAAGTTTCTAATTTCTGAGGCATTCTTTGGTTTCTCCCATTTTAGCACTGCTTCTATAATAAAAATGACGAGCTAGGCGGGACACTCCCCAACATAAATAAAGCAAACATGATAACGAAAGCGGAAGCAATAACTCAATTATACATATAGGTACCATATTTACCGAATAGATATATAATAGGTACCAACTTAACTATCAATACATTATCATCTCTTAATAATATACATGTTTAAGTATTCAAAATGTACTACCAACGATCATAACATGAAGTACCAAAAGTGCTATACATGAAGCTACGGTACTAGACTCGTGAAAATGTAAAACTCGACCGGACACCCGCCTAGCACGACCCAGCGCTCAAGTACCTGAAAAGTGAAGTATCAGTCTACCGAAGACTGAGTGAGGGGCAATAATTATATACAACACACATCACATGCAAGTTGTAGTCTCGGGTGAAGACTTTGGAAATAAATAGATATATAGTTCAAGAAAACTAAATCTTTGCCCGAGATTACAACCAATCACTTTAACGTTTTAACTTGAACATTTCATGAACATGTGACCCCGGCGAGTAGGGGCGATTCTCCAACCTGTACACCAAAACGTGACAATACGTGCTTGCTTTATTAATTCAATACATGATCATACAATTCCATTTAGTGCTCACATAGACAAGTTCATGCTTGAAATCATGTAATAACCCGAGGATAACCCGACATGCCGGATTAATCCCCAGTCTCCTTCTTCCTCCGGTTGATAGTGAGTTTGCAAGGCTCAACTATCCACGACATGTTGTGTGTAGGGGACATGACCCCCTAGACACGGAACTCCTTCCACCACTAATCTCCTAGTGGCTTCGGGGGTGATCCCAACAATGTGAGGATAATTCAGGAGTTACCCGTCAGCCGTTGCTTTCCCGGTTGGCTCAAGAATTACCCTTGGGCCCATGTGCAATCATGTACTTGCCAAACTTTCTTGAAAATCATGAAAATCATTACTTGCTTGCTTGAAATAGTTATAACTTTGAAAACGTTTATAATGATAATATGTTTTGGCCGAAAAATAGCACATAAGGGTCATAGGGTTCGATTTACTTAAAATAAAACCTCACCTTCTTACAAAATATGACAAGGATATACTCTACTGAGCCTGCTCCTCGTCCACAACCCCGTGACCTGTGCAAACACGACGTGTATACGTGAGACATGACCTAAAATGGACCAAATATGACGAACGGCGGAAATGTATCGAGATGACGATGAAAATTCAATGTGGCATGATAACATGTTGTTTCAGTACATATTAGCACATATAATAGCAATTCGGGGTCAAAGATGTCGTCGGATCAAGGGGCTATTTTCATAATTTTATGCAGAGAATTTTGTTCTGCAAGTCAGGTGGGAACGGCCGTTCCGGACCCCTTTGAAAAATGGGAACGGTCGTTCCCGTAATCCCCAAAAGAGCGCCAACGACTTCGATTTAAAAAATACGCTGAAGCTGGGAACGACCCTTCCGGCACCAAGGCCAAAATGGGAACGGCCGTTCCCATGCTCGGCCCATAGTTCATATGAAAAGGTGGGAACGCCCATTCCCACAATGGCTTGAGGCTGGGAACGGTAGTTCCCAGTTTCTGCAACTGAAAGAACAGAGAAGAACATAGCACCCACGGGAAACAACAAAGCAAGCACCAAATTCCAATCTTTGATTAACCAAACTAAGATTTTCTGGGAATATGATGCATATATGTTCAAGAAATGATAACCTAACACTTAAACACTCAAAACCATGCAAGATCATCAAGGTTTTCAAGACTCTAGCTCAAGATCATCTTGATCACTCAAGCTCAAATCCTCAACAAAATCATGCACAAATCATTCCATAATTCAAGAAGTATTCACTTAATCATACTTTGCTCAGCACATAATCCATTTAGCATAACAAACTCAAACCCTAATCGTGCCAAATATGATCAACTCATCAATTCATGCAACCACCAACCTTAAGGATGAAAATATGGAGAAAATAGATGATGATGGTGATGAACTCCCCAAAACTTGGATGATTTCTTGAAATCTTTGATGAAAAGTGTAAAATTCTTCTCTTTCCCTTTTCTTCTTGATACCGAGAATGAGGAAGCAAATGGTTGGGAAATATTTTGTTGAAATGAGTTCATGGAAGCTTGGAGATGCATATACCGATTCATCCCTTTTTGAAATGAGTGAATTGTTCAATTTTGCCAATTAATCCTTGAAATGTTTAAGTTATGCAATTAAGGATGTAAGGTTTTGAAATGGGATCAATTAGACCCTTGAAAACTATGCAATTAGGACCCTAAAGTTTAAGGAAAATAATCATGTAGGGACAATTCGGTAATTTGAACCACTCTCGGTAATTGTTTCATGCAATAAATATTTTTCTGTGTCATGAAATAATATTTCCAATGATATGAATTCAAGTAATTCACATAAATAATGCTTCGTGAATTTTATAAAAATATGAAATCCCACATAAGAATATTATGAAATTAAAGAAATAATATAAATCCTACGCTCAAACTCACACGTGGCGTGCTTACCTGTTCATCCGGAACCGGGGCGTTACAATTCTCCCCCCCTTAAAAGAATCTGGTCCCCAGATTCTCTAGTCTTGCTCGAACAACTCTGGATGGAACTGTTTCATTTTATCTTCCGTTTCCCACGTAGCTTCTTCGGTTTTGTCACTTCTCCACAAAACTTTAACCATGGGAATCCTCCGGTTTCTCAACTCCTGAAATTTCCGATCTAAGATTCTAACCGGCCTCTGGACGAATGTCAAATTCGGTTCCAACTCAACTTCTTCCACGGGGAGAATCGTGGTCTCATCGGGGTAATATTTCCTTAGTTGTGAGACATGAAATACGTTGTGAATCCCCGTAAGACTCGGTGGTAGGTCCAGTCGATAGGCTACCTCGCCTATTCTTTCAAGAATCTCGAAAGGACCTAAGTAGCGAGGGTTAAGTTTCCCCCCTTTCCCGATCCGGGTGAAACCTTGCCTTGGTGACACCTTCAGGAATACCCGGTCACCAACTTCAAATTCTAGATCTCTTCGGCGCTTATCGGCATAGCTCTTTTACCTATCTTGCGCGGCTTTCATCCGTTGTTGAATCATTTGGACTTTCTCAATCATAGCCTGAACGACTTTGGAAGGCCTTTCGAATCTTTCACCTTTCCTTACCCCTTCCTGCTTCGACCATTTCCACTCTTCCAAGTCGAAAAACAACGGAGATCGGCACTTTCTTCCATAAAGAAGTTCATAAGTAGCCACCCCGATTGAAGCTTGGAAACTGTTGTTATAAGCAAACTCGATCAAATGAAGTTGTTCTGCCCATGAATTCTGAAAATCAATCGCGCACGCCCGAAGAAGATCTTCCAAATACCTGATTAACCTTTTTGTTTGGCCGTCTGTTTGCGGGTGAAATGTTGTACTGAACTTAAGTTTCGTTCCCAAAACGGCCTTTAACTCTTGCTACAACTTGGATGTAAACCTCGGGTCTCGGTCTGAAACTATGCTTACCGGAATGCCATGAAGTCGAATAATCTCTCTGTTATAAATTTTAGCCAACTTCGGAATCTTATAAGACATCCGAACCGGTAGAAAGTGAGTTGACTTTGTGAATCTATCCACAATTACCCAAATTCCATCAAACCCGCCTTTAACTTTCGGTAATCTGGAAACAAAGTCCATCGTTACTTGTTCCCACTTCCACTCGGGAATAGGTAACGGTTGTAGAAGTCCTGCGGGTTTTTGGTGCTCAGCTTTCACTTTCTGACAAGTCAGACAATGTTTCACATATTCTGCCACGTCTCTTTTCATCCCGTTCCACCAATCATATTGCTTCAAATCCTTATACATTTTGTTTCCTCCTGGGTGGATCGAATAGGCTGACTTGTGAGCTTCTTCGAGTAGGACCCGTTTCAATTATTCAGGTATTACCACTCTGTTTTTAAACCGAAGTAACCCGGTCTCATCAAACCCAAACGGACTCTCCGGGTCATCCTTAGCTTTACTTACAAGCTTCTGAACTTCCGGATCCTTATTCTGAGCCTCAAATAACTGATACTTCAATTCCGGCTGAATTGTGATATTAGAAACCCGAGCTTTTAACACAATCGGGGTCACTTCAACACTTTCTTTTATTTCCAAACTCGATACACTCGCCTTCCTGCTAAGTGCATCGGCGACCACGTTTGCTTTCCCTGGATGGTACTTGATTGTACATTCATAATCTTCTAGTTTTTCCATCCAACGTCGTTGCCTCATATTCAAATCTTTCTGTGTGAATAAATACTGGAGGCTCTTGTGGTCGGTAAAAATCTCAAAAGAAGTCCCGTATAGATAATGTCTCCATTTCCCGAGAGCAAAGATCACGACTGCAAGCTCTAGGCCGTGTGTCGGATAGTTCCTTTCATAATCCTTTAGCTTTCGAGAAGCATAGGCGATCACTTTTCCTTTCTGAGTCAAAACATAACCTAAGCCTTCTTTAGAAGCATCTGTATAAACTGCATATTCCTCTGAACCCTCGGGAAGTGCTAACACCGGAGCTGAGACTAACTTTTCTTTCAAAAAGTTAAAGCTTTGATCACACTTCTCGTCCCAGACAAACTTGACATCTTTCTTAGTCAATCGGGTTAACGGTGCAGCAATCTTAGAAAAATCCTGAACAAATCTTCTATAATAACCGGCCAATCCCAAGAAGCTTCTAATTTCTGAGGCATTCTTTGGTTTCTCCCATTTGAGCACGGCCTCGATTTTCGAGGGATCGACTTCCAACCCTTTTCCTGAAATTACATGCCCCAAGAAAGAAACCCGATCGATCCAGAATTCGCACTTGCTAAACTTAGCAAACAACTGGTGCTCTTTCAAAGTCTGTAGAACGAGCTTAAGATGTCTCGCGTGCTCCTCAGCTGATTTTGAGAAAACCAGAATATCATCAATGAATATCACCACAAACTTGTCGAGGAAAGGCGTGAAAATCCGGTGCATCATATCCATGAAAGCTGCAGGGGCATTAGTTAATCCAAACGGCATAACCACGAACTCATAGTGCCCGTACCGAGTATTGAATCTTGTCTTAGGAATATCCTCTGCTCAGATTCGCAACTGATAGTATCCCTGTCTTAAATCCAATTTTGAATAGACTTTGGAACCCTGAAGTATATCGAATAACTCCTCGATATGTGGGAGGGGATACTTGTTCTTAATAGTCATCCTGTTCAACTCCCTGTAATCGATGCACATTCTTAAAGTTCCGTCCTTTTTCTTTACAAATAAAACTGGTGCTCCCCAGGGTGAAGAACTCGGCCGAATGTAACCAACTTCCAACAATGCTTCAAGCTGAACTTTTAATTCCTTTAATTCGGCTGGAGCCATCCGGTAGGGAGTCTTTGAATACGGCTCGGCATTTGGAAAAAGATCGATCACAAACTCGATCTCTCGCTCAGGAGGCAAAGAATCCAACTTTTCTGGAAAAACCTAGGGAAATTCTTTTACCACTTCGATGTCCTCTAGTTTCACCTGATCTTTGGGCTTGTTCAGAATATAAGCAATGAACCCTGTAGCCCCGTCTCTTACTAATTTCTGAGCTTCTGAAAATGAAAGTAGGGGTACAGTCTTCGAAGTACAACCCGTGGTAACCTCTGAACCCAACTACACTTTCTTAGCCCGACAATCCACGGTAGCACAATGCCTGTATAGCCAATCCATCCCCAATATAGCCCCGTATCTCTCCATTGGCATCACAATGAAATCAGTCAAAAATTCCCTGCCTTCAACCACCACTGGAACATCCCAGTAGACCTAATCTGTCTCTCGCCTACTACCAAAAGGAGTACTAACTAAATAGCGCACAGAAGTACACATAGCAGGCAAAGGTAATGTATTAGCATTAGGGTGCGTAAGAAAGGAGTGTGCAGCTCCCGGATCAAATAATGTATGGATGTTCGTGCCATGGATGCAAATAGTACCTTTATCTACCGCGGCGGGGTCTATCTCAGCATCCTGCTCCTCCCCAGCAAGTGCATAAGCTCGAGCCCTCACAAGTGGCCTCGGTCCTGTAGGTAGCGGATCACGACGATCCGGACAGCCGTCTACCATGTGCTCGTCACTCCCGCAGATCAAACATAAACCCAACCGGCGTCTGCAGTTATCATAGTTGTGTGTAGGAAGCCCACAGAATCTACAGCCCGGTTTCTGAGGTGGCTGTGGTGGTGCTGGAGCTCTCGGACCCTTCTGTGCTGGTCCTGTAGCCTTAAGCTTCTTCCCAAAGTCCCTCTGCGCTGGAGGTGCAGAGTAAACCATTGGCCTCTTTCCTGAGCTCGATCCCTGACCTGCTCTCGAGCCTGAAGCCTATCCAGTCCGCTGAGAAGCTCTCCTAGCGATATCAGAATCCTCAACCTTTAGAGCCTTTGAGGTAGCTTTAGCCCAGGTGCTCGTATCAGAATCCTGAACAAACTGCATCACCTTGCGAAAGTCGTCATTCGCTATGTTGGGTGCATAGCGAGAAAGTCTCTCGAACTCGGCGATATACTGCCCCTCAGATCTTCGTCCCTGTTTCAGCTCGGTGAACTCCCTCAACCTGCGCGTACGGGAAGCTGGAGGGATATACTTGTTTCTGAACTCCCGTACAAATACCTCCCAAGTAATCTCTATCCCGGCTGCCTCTAGAACAATCTGTGTGCTCTCCCACCAGGAATAGGCCTCGCCCTGGATCAAAGTGAGTGTACAGCGAGCCTTCTCCTGAGTATCACAAGGGATAAGCTGCCAAATCCTCTCAATCTCCTTTAGCCACATTTCTGCCTGAATATCGTCGCCCTTGTAGAACTTCGGGGGAGGCTGGTTCTGAAACTCGCGTAAAATAGCAGAAATAGGGTTCTCCTGAGGTGCTACTGACGCTGGTGGTGGTGGAGGTACCCTTTCCTGTAGCCTCTGGTCAATCAGCCCAACAACGGCGTTCATGAAATCCTGGGGCTGTGCCTGGGCAGGTGGAGGAGGAGGTGATCTCTCACGACGATGGTGCCGATGATGATGATGAGGCCTGTGTCTCGGGGATCGGTCACGAGAGTGTCTATCACGATCCATCCTGAAATCAAATCACTACACATGCGTGGTCTGATTAATACATGCAAATGTGTGCATATAATTCAATGATATCAATAAACACACATTCAAGAATGGTCAAATATCTCAAGTAATGTGAGAAAACAAATAAATCAAGTAATTCAACGAAATGCAGACTCTCAAATAGCAAGTAATCCTATGTCATGCGACCTAGACTGACTTGACACCACTCGAGAACCTCGGTTTTGCAACCGGGCTCTGATACCACCTGTAGATGTAGCACCCTAACCCCCAGGGCACTACATCCCCCGCACTATAGCCTCGATCCACGTATGAAATGGAAAGTCCATACATAAACCAAAACTATAGCGAACGGGTGACAATAAAAATGACGAGCTAGGCGGGACACTCCCCAACATAAATAAAGCAAACATGATAACGAAAGCGGAAGCAATAACTCAATTATACATATAGGTACCATATTTACCGAATAGATATATAATAGGTACCAACTTAACTATCAATACATTATCATCTCTTAATAATATACATGTTTAAGTATTCAAAATGTACTACCAACGATCATAACATGAAGTACCAAAAGTGCTATACATGAAGCTACGGTACTAGACTCGTGAAAATGTAAAACTCGACCGGACACCCGCCTAGCACGACCCAGCGCTCAAGTACCTGAAAAGTGAAGTATCAGTCTACCGAAGACTGAGTGAGGGGCAATAATTATATACAACACACATCACATGCAAGTTGTAGTCTCGGGTGAAGACTTTGGAAATAAATAGATATATAGTTCAAGAAAACTAAATCTTTGCCCGAGATTACAACCAATCACTTTAACGTTTTAACTTGAACATTTCATGAACATGTGACCCCGGCGAGTAGGGGCGATTCTCTAACCTGTACACCAAACGTGACAATACGTGCTTGCTTTATTAATTCAATACATGATCATACAATTCCATTTAGTGCTCACATGGAAAAGTTCATGCTTGAAATCATGTAATAACCCGAGGATAACCCGACATGCCGGATTAATCCCCAGTCTCCTTCTTCCTCCGGTTGATAGTGAGTTTACAAGGCTCAACTATCCACGACATGTTGTGTGTAGGGGACATGACCCCCTAGACACGGAACTCCTTCCACCACTAATCTCCTAGTGGCTTCGGGGGTGATCCCAACAATGTGAGGATAATTCAGGAGTTACCCGTCAGCCCTTGCTTTCCCGGTTGGCTCAAGAATTACCCTCGGGCCCACGTGCAATCATGTACTCGCCAAACTTGCTTGAAAATCATGAAAATCATTACTTGCTAGCTTGAAATAGTTATAACTTTGAAAACGTTTATAATGATAATATGTTTTGGCCGAAAAATAGCACATAAGGGTCATAGGGTTCGATTTACTTAAAATAAAACCTCACCTTCTTACAAAATATGACAAGGATATACTCTACTGAGTCTGCTCCTCGTCCACAACCCCGTGACCTGTGCAAACACGACGTGTATACGTGAGCCATGACCTAAAATGGACCAAGTATGACGAACGGTGGAAATGTATCGAGATGACGATGAAAATGCAATGTGGCATGATAACATGTTGTTACAGTACATATTAGCACATATAATAACAATTCGGGGTCAAAGATGTCGTCGGATCGAGGGGCTATTTTAGTAATTTTATGCAGAGAATTTTGTTCTGTAAGTCAGGTGGGAACGGCCGTTCCGGACCCCTTTGAAAAATGGAAACGGTCGTTCCCGTAATCCCCAAAAGAGCGCCAACGACTTCCATTTTAAAAACGCGCTGAAGTTGGGAACGACCCTTCATGCACCAAGGCTAAAATGGGAATGGTCGTTCCCATGCTCGGCCCCCTAATTCATTTGAAAAGGTGGGAACGCCCGTTCCCACAATGCCTTGAGGCTGGGAACGGTCGTTCCCAGTTTCCGCAACTGAAAGAACAGAGAAGAACATAGCACCCACGGGAAACAACAAAGCAAGCACCAAATTCCAATCTTTGATTAACCAAACTAAGATTTTCTGGGAATATGATGCATATATGTTCAAGAAATGATAACCTAACACTTAAACACTCAAAACCATGCAAGATCATCAAGGTTTCCAAGACTCTAGCTCAAGATCATCTTGATCACTCAAGCTCAAATCCTCAACAAAATCATGCACAAATCATTCCATAATTCAAGAAGTATTCACTTAATCATACTTTGCTCAGCACATAATCCATTTAGCATAACAAACTCAAACCCTAATCGTGCCAAATATGATCAACTCATCAATTCATGCAACCACCAACCTTAAGGATGAAAATATGGAGAAAATAGATGATGATGGTGATGAACTCCCCAAAACTTGGATGATTTCTTGAAATCTTTGATGAAAAGTGTAAAATTCTTCTCTTTCCCTTTTCTTCTTGATACCGAGAATGAGGAAGCAAATGGTTGGGAAATATTTTGTTGAAATGAGTTCATGGAAGCTTGGAGATGCATATACAGATTCATCCCTTTTTGAAATGAGTGAATAGTTCAATTTTGCCAATTAATCCTTGAAATGTTTAAGTTATGCAATTAAGGATGTAAGGTTTTGAAATGGGATCAATTAGGCCCTTGAAAACTATGCAATTAGGTCCCTAAAGTTTAAGGAAAATAATCATGTAGGGACAATTCGGTAATTTGAACCACTCTCGGTAATTGTTTCATGCAATAAATATTTTTCCGTGTCATGAAATAATATTTCTAATGATATGAATTCAAGTAATTCACATAAACAATGCTTCGTGAATGTTATAAAAATATGAAATGCCAGGTAAGAATATTCTGAAATTAAAGAAATAATATAAATCCTACGCTCAAACTCACACGTGTCGTGCTTACCTGTTCATCCGGAACCGGGGCGTTACAATTTAGCCTTTGAATTCTAAATGAAATATGCTCCTAACATGCTAAAGATGTTGTATATCAAGTTTCATAAAATTTGGAGTTGATTTGGTAGGCTTTTGGACTAATTTTGTTTAGGGTCTGCTTTGCCGGTAAACTTTGTATGCGATTTTGGACCTGTACCGAGACACCCCCGTGTCTCATTTGCATTGAAATGTGAGACACGGGCGTGTCATGCTTCCTGAGCATGACTGTACTGAGCCACGGGCGTGGCTCAGTTTATCTAAGTTGAGGGACACCCCAGTGTCCCTCCCCCTGCGTAGCTCTTGGTTTTTCCTTTTCGATTTTTGGTTTGTTTCACCTCTTTAATACCTTTATCTTCATTTGTGATGAACTATGAACTTGTTTTACTATGTGTTGGGAGTATTGTGGTTCAATTTCATAACATTTGGATGAGATTTAGGCATGCTTTTGTTGAATGCCGTTTATGTGCATTTTGTGGCATTTGTGATTTCCATAACCCATTTCCCTTATCTTCCGATTTGTTCTTGTTTTCAAGCTTTGGAAATATGTTATATTAGGTAATAGGGTGTATGTAGTAGAGTTTTGTGAAAGATTGAATACGTTTGAGTGTGTGTCGAACTTAATTTACTTCATTAATGCTCTTATTTGTCTAAATATTCGATCTTGTGCCTTGAATTTCTTGAATTGAATTGATTGGAAATGTGAAATTATGAATTCGAATGAAAGTGAGCGAAGGATTGAATGACTTGATTATATGATTTAAATTTCTTAATAGTGCACATGAACGTGTTCATGACATAATATCATCTTTTATGCATTCATACGCATTCGCCGAGCGTCAATATGGTTCATTTGAGTCTAAGTTTGCCTCTTGCTCTTTGTTTTGCTCTTAGGTTCATTCCGTTGTTGAGGAAGTGGTTCGTTTGACTCCTTTTGGTCCGTTTTGGTTGGTTTGGTCGTCCAGGTGAGGTTTTCTTTCCTTTTAGTTATGATGACCTAAGACCCTAATTGAATTTCGAACCCGCATGCGACTTATATATGTATATATATAGATATATGTTTGGATATGTATTTCGTGGGATTTGTCCCGTTTGTCTTAAGAATTTGAAAACGCTTTTATAAGTATATAAGCTCTATTTTCTTTTGTTTTGACAAGCTTTGTTAAGTGTGTGTGTGTGTAAGCGTGATAAGATTTGTGGATAAGCTTCGCATGGTAAGTGTGATAAGTGCAAGTATAAGTGTAAGTGTAAGTTTGGGCCTCGGAGAAGTGGTATATGATCCCGGGTCGGCCATGGGGTCGCCGGGCTCTCTCATCAACACGACTCCACAAAAAGGGAGACTTCGCCCATCCTCGGGAGGTCGAGGGGAAGACGGGTCTTCTTGAGTCGGCGGTGTGCTTAGTGACCCGTCGAAGAAGCGGGCGGATCCCCCGTCTCATTCAGTTTATTAGTGGGGTTTGAGAGGGGCATCTCTCTCCCCAAAACGGTGTTGGGGTGGAGTTGGGTTATGATTTGTTTTGTTTTCGTTTCGCCTTGGTGTATGGAGTAAGTAAGGGTGATGGATTTAAGCTTTCAGTTCGTTATGTCTTCGTTTATGGTTGTGAAACGGGGGCGGATTTCTAAACTCTAAAACTTGACTGAATTTGGCCTTCGGCTCCAAACTTCTTTCTTTATATATACTACCACGGGTTAAATGTCTTAGAATGCAAAAACCACGCCCGGTTCACGAACCCTCTCAGCTTTGTAAATGCTTTGCTCTTATGTATATGTTGGGTGCGTGTGCTAGCCCCCTCACCAGTCTCTAGGACTGACCCGCGTTATTTCTACCTTTTCCCCCTTTGATTTCAATTTGCAGGTATTCGTTCTGAGGAGTTGGAGCTAGGCGGTTGTCTTTGAGTCTTTATTTTGGGAGAGCTTGAGTCACATGCATTGAATTTTGTTTATTTATGCATTTTGTTAAGTTATGATTTAAATTCGAAATTGTAAAAGTTTGTATAACTTGAATCAAAATTTTGATATGTCTCGAGTATATTTATTTGCTTCATAAGATTCTGGTGCTTCCGCATTCGTTATTTGTTTTATTGCGTGCCCTGAGTAGGGTCTAGACCGCCTAGCTTATGTTGGATTTTTGTTTGTCACCCGTTCGCCGTGGCTTGATACGTGGTCGGAGTTCCCATTTCGCTTCACGTGTTGGGTTACGGTGCGGGGGATGTGGTGTCCTTCGCTCCGGGGTGTTACAACTCCAAAACACCAGGAACTCAAAACCCCACCTAGCTCTCCAAAACCTGCAAGAGAACTGAAAACAAAGGTGGGTTCGGTCTTTAAGAGACTGGTGGGTATAAAATAAGGCTTTAGAAGTCTATGAAGAAAGTAAGGATGGGGCGTTACATGTTCGATGAAATTTGTTTTGGGACTTTCCTTGTGTTACAGACAATCTTTGAATAATATACGATTGATTATTATCATAGGCAAACACTTCTTTATATGCCAATACGTGTTTTTGTGTGTTTCTATTACGTCCGCATGTATTAGAACTCCCCTAATCCATAAGGCTGTTTAGGACTTTGTCATTAGGTGAATGACACATGAAACAAGCCCTAACTCAAGACCGGATTAGAAACTACTCCAAGTCGATGAGTCCAACAAACAGTAGGAGTGTTGATTTGGCTCGATCGAGACTTGCTCGTGGGATTGCGTCCTTAAGAAGGATCATCCTGTTTCATGGGTTATAAAGTGCACAGTTGATGCGTACGTAATACATGAGGGTGCTCGTTATCAAACGGGTACACTGAGGTGTCCCACGTGAGAAGATTCCTAAATGGGAAAGGAAGTTTCTATATCTGGAAATAGAAACTTCCGGATTAGGAAATATCTCACAGGTCAATAGCGTGAGTACATTAATCCTTTGACTTGAGATTCCATTGATGCTTGGTGGGCTAACTCTGTAGTCTTAGGTATAAGCTTTAAAGGGTGTCGCCTTAGACAACTGATTCAAGGCTTATGCTGGGGTTGCACAAGTGGCACATGGAAGCATATGAGAATCAACAAAGGACCTACACTTGTTGTAATGTAAGAAGATCTCTCATTGCGTAAGTCATTCATATGACATCTTAAACCCTCGGCCGATCGAGAGATGGGTTGGTAGGAGGATCGTACCTCACTGTTGTCATTAACTGAAAGGTTCTTTCGAATATATATTCATTGTTCAGGTAGGGGTCATACACATGTTGCTAGATTATGGTCGTATGATCTGTGAACTAATAAAGCGTATTAGTCTCACTGCTAACTGAAAATGAACCTAGGGGGTCACACACAAATGCCAGATTCAAAGGGTATTAAAGGAAAGATCAAATAGTTGATAAAAATGAACCTGTAATGTACACGTGTAGTACGAGAGCTTGAGTTGAGCGTATGGTCCAATTGTAGAATTGGAACATGTGTTAATTAATTGGAGAATTAATTATCAAGCCCAAATATAATTAATTAGGAGAATTAATTATAAATCCCTAATATAATTAATTAAGAGAATTAATTATGAAGCCACATAAAATTAATTAGAGAATTAATTTTAGCCCGTTAGAATTAATTAAGAATTAATTCTAAAGCTCTTCATGGAATTAATTGAGAGAATTAATTCTAAGTATTTAAGTATTTGATTATTTAGTTGTTCTAATTTGATTAGAATAAATAAATAAATAAATACTAAATATCTTCTATTTATTATTCTAGTAAATATTAATTCTAATATGATCAGAATAAATATTATTGGAATAAGATATTTAATTATTATTGGAATAATTAAATATTCCTAATTAGTTAGGAACTCTCTTTTAGAAGAATAGATATCTTATTTTGAATAAGATTCCTATTACTTTTAGAGAAAGAAAATAGAAGTAAAGTCAAAGTTGGAATCCGATTCCGATTACGGTTTGGGGTTCCAACCTTAGGCTATAAATAAGTCAAGGGGTTCGAATTTTTCACCTTACGAGTGACATGAGGATCACGCCCAAACTACGGCTTTATGATGGGATAATTCTCTTGCTCTCTTTCTTCTCGTTTTATGTTTCTTTCTTTACACATGTTATATCGCTAGCACATTCCCTAACATGATTTGAATCTAGGTTGGTGTGGATTATTACTCTAGAGGAAACCTACTATCGAATCTAAAGTAGAAAGAATCTTTCGAAGGACGAGGGTTGCCATTATCGCATGAAGCGCGTTTGAGGGCAGCTCAAAATGTGTCAAGAAAGCATCGAATCTTGTAAGTTCTTGGATCCCTAAGATTTGGAAATAGAAATTGCAAGTCCAATCTTACTTTTGGGAAAAAAATTTAAATTCTGCTGCGCTTTCTGATCGTGTTTTTCCCAACAAATATATCGGGTTGAGATAACTAATAGTAGAGAATCACCTAGAACAACAAACGATGCAAAAAAAACACATAGCACCTCATAAAGTATCACTTAAGGCGTGCACGTTCGTAGCTCGATTAAATCATATCAAATCACCCCGTAAAATGAATCTAATACTCATACACATTAGTCATACATGGAATACATCAAAATCCTGTAATTACAACTCATAACATAGCAATTCATACGTATACACAAGCATATAACACATTAGTCATACATGGAACATATCAAAATCATGTAATTACAACTCATAACATAGAAATTCATACGTATACACAAGCATATAACACATTAGGGTCAAGATCGGGGTGGGAAACAAGTAAAATGGGAAAACAAGCGAACAAAACACAAAACCAAAGATCCTGGGGGACTAACGACCGTTATTCCCCTCCCTTTGAAAAGCCACTAATGGCCGTTAGTGGAGACAGAAGCTCCAAGGAGCAGATAACGGCCGTTACACCCAAAAACCACAAAATGCCCTAATGTGCGTTAGGCGATCCGGGGCTGAAAGGATTGAATTTCAGCCCCTATTTTACCCCAAAAACACATACAAACCAAACTAACACCCAAACAACACACTAAGGAAGGTTCAAGCATTAAAATTTCATGCAAAGAACTAGTTAAAATCGAGCCACAATAAGAAGCAAGAGCGAGAGGTATGGTCAAGTTCAAGTTTTTCCATTTTGATTCAAATTCATCAATGGCAACTCAATTAATCCTCAACCCACCAAGCAATATAAGTTCATGTAAGTATAAAGGCATGTCTTAGGATCAAATATCACTCAAGAAACTCCAAGAAATTGCAAGGAAACAAGATCAAATCCCCACGTGTTCATAAACCGTTACTATTCACTATATATATATATATATATATCAAACCATATTCAAAACTTGAAGAAATCATGCAAATCCTAACTTAAATGACCAGAAGGAAAAGTAGATAACAATTATGAGCTTACCTCCAAGAAATGATGGAAGATGGTGGTGAGATGAGCTCAAATCTCACAAGAAATAAATAGTTCTCTTCCTTCTCTTCCTTTCTCTTCTTTCTCACTTTGTGGCTGCAATTTCTTCTTCTTGGGGGGGGGGGGGGGGGAGGAGAGGGGGTTCGTTCATGTGAACTGAATGAGGGAGGAGAGAGGAGTGTATAAAGTGGGTGTAGGTCTTAGGTTAAGGTTTAGGGATGTTAGGGTAGGTCCACAAGTCAAGAATAGTCAACGGTTGTAATTTTAGGTACGAATTGCTCGTTTCAGTCAAAATTTAGGAATTTAAATGGTCTTACAAAAATATGTGGCTTATTCCATTGGATCCGAATCATCAATACGAGTCCAATGAAGGTGACGGAACTTGAATCCGAGTTCACGAGCTCAAGTTACGCCGCCCGGAACCCAAGGCGTGCTAAATGCTTTTTAGCCCCTTTTTGGTTCCGATCATACAAACGAAACCAAAACCCAAAAAAATGAGAATAAAATCATGAAATGAGAATATAAACACGATCATGAAACACATAATTCACTCATACCAAGTTTTCACAAAAAACGGAAATCAAATCAGATGCAGACAAGGCATATATCAAACATGTATATATAATGTTCAAGAGTTTAAATAGCACAAGAATATTAAAATTATCAAGTAATTACATAATTAAATAATTAAAAAAAATACACGCAACACTCCCTTGACGTCATACCTGTACGGCCAAAAAGTCGGGGCGTTACAGATCCCGGTCGGGATCCTTTCCAGTTCAAATTCAATCCCGACCGGGATGGAGAGGCAGGAGGACTGCTGGAAGGCCGTCCCGGCTGGGACCCATTTTACATTAAAAACCATCCGACCCGAGATCGACCACTGGGAGTCCAACTTTGTGCATTTCCATTAATTCATGTCTTTTAGCCGTTTTATCTCGACCCACGCCTTCTTTTGAATTAATTATGAATTGTCAATAATTGTTTCATCAATTTTAACATCTCATGACATGCATAATCATTCCGTTCATCGAATATTTGGTTCATAAGTCTAGAGTCTTATGTACACTTGTGTTTCATGCACAGAGCTCGATCTAGTTATTGAGGAGCAGGGTCCGTAGGCTTCTCTTCTTCATTCCCTATTTTCTCTTTTGTCAAAGTGAGGTTATATTTTAGTTATTAGAACCCGTAATACCATGTGTCACTATTTATGCCAAAATGTATTACTTACACGTATATCTTGGAAATGATTACCTATACAAACTTTTTCATGAAAAAAATATTTTGGCAGAAATGCGTGAATGGACCCAGTACGGCACCGGGCCGTCGGATAATCCATTTCATATAAAATACCCTTTGAGAATATCCTTGTGACACCCCGCTTTTCTGATCGTCCGAGCAGGCATCACGTGTTGATTCTTTGTGTGCTTAGTTGTTTAATTTACCTTTACTCGTTGCTTAACGTGCTTCTATGTTTTTAATTTTTTGATTTCGTGCGTTTCGTGGCCCTATTTTCAACTCTTTAAGAGTTCAGGGCCTTGTTTGCAATTTCTTCTTTTTAAGGGTTTTCGGTCATTTCTCGTTCGATCAAGGTTTTGACCTCTTGGACCCCTTTAACGCGTTCGGGGCATCCAAACGTGTAATGGCCCGATGAGGGCATCCACGCCTATTCCGCGCTATAGACCAGCTTGTATATAAAATTGCTCTCCATATACCCACCAGGACCGAAGCAAGCAGTGACAAACGGAAATCCTAGCTAGGCTGTACTAGACTCATAAAGCGAGTAAATAAAAAACAAGTATGCAGAAACTTAAATCAAACATAACAAGTGCATAAGATAAATTCATTCATCCATCAAATAGAGTGACCATCACGGTCCAGCACGAAACGCTCAAGTACGGAATGTAAAGTCATCCTAATGACCAACACAGTCCAAACTAGGATAATCAAAGCAACGTCAACTACTCCATAAATAATAATCCAAAAATCTCAAAAGCAATAACATAAAACGTAAAGTATACTACAAGCATAACAAGTACAAACCAGACTCAAAGACAAGACTCTTAACAAGACCCCGCCTAGCTTAACTCCAAAATGCAACCTGTGGAAACGAAAGGTAAAGGAGATCAGTTCAAAAGGAACCGATGAGGAGAAGCTTAAATAATATAAGTGATATAAAGGTTCGATGCATGCTCAAAACAAAAATGTTCATGATTCAACTCATTTTCAAGGTTATACAATTTTTATAAAACAAATCATGTACCAAAGCACCGACTCGGCGAGTACGAGCACTCCATCCTTGCTTCCCAAACCAAGTGAAATCAAACCAATCCTTCCTTACACCGTTTATGTAGCACCCTAGACCCCAAGGCGCCACATCCCCCGCACTGTAGCCTCACTCCACGTATGAAATGGACAGTTCATACATAAACCAAGACCACAGCGAACGGGTGACAACAAAACGACGCTCTAGGCGGGACACTCTCCCCAACATTATCAAACAACCATGAATAGAAAAGCGGAAGCAGTAAAGTCATTCATATATATATATAGGTACCATATTTATTCCATAGATACATATAGGTACCATTTACCGATCAATACAATATCATATCTCCATAATATACATAATCATGAATCCAAAATACTGATAAGTTCCAAAAGTGATATACATGAAGGTATGAAACTAGACCCGTGGAAATGCAAGACTCGACCAACTCCCGCCTAGCACAACCACGCTCAAAAGGTACCTGAAAAGTGAAGTATCAGTCTACCGAAGACTGAGTGAGGGGCAATAAATATATATAACACACGTCACATGCAAGTTGTAGCCTCGGGTAAAGACTTTTAGAAAACAATAATTATATAGTTCAAGAATCTCATCCTTTGCCCGAGATTACAACTATCCATTTTAACACGTTTAATTAATCATGCTTTGTCAATATCATGAATATGTGGCCCCGGCGAGTAAGGGCAATCTCCAACCGAACTCCCAATCGTGAACAATACGTGATCATGCTTGCTTGCTTGATAAATAAGTGATCATGCAATTCATTGAGTGCTCACATAGACAATTTCATACTTGAAAACATGCAATAACCCGAGGATAACCCGACATTCCGGATTAATCCCCAGTCTCCTTCTTCCTCCGGGTGATAGCGAGTTTGCAAGGCTCGACTATCCACGACATGGTGTGTGTAGAGGACATGACCCTCTAGACACGGAACTCCTTCCACCACTAATCTCCTAGTGGCTTCGGGGGTGATCCCAACAATGTGAGGATAATTCAGGAGTTACCCGTCAGCCCTTGCTTTCCCGGTTGGCTCAAGAATTACCCTCGGGCCCACGTGCAATCATGTACTCGCCAACAGCTTGAAAATCATTACAATCGATACATTCTTGCGTGAAATATTTATTACTTTGAAAACGGTTATAAATATAATAGGTTTTGGCCGAAAACTAGCACATAAGGGTTATAGGGTTCGTTTTACCAAAACAAAACCTCACCTTTCTTGCAAAATAAAATAAAGTAGCGTTCTAAGGAGCTTGCTCCTCGTCCACGCCCTCGTGACCTGTGCAAATACGACATATGAGCATGAGACATGGACTAAAATGGCCAAAATATGACGAACGGCGAAAACATGTCGAGACGACCTCGAAAATGCAATGTGGTATTATAACTTTTCGTTTCACATCATATTAACACGTTTTATAGCAATTCGGGGTCAAAGAAGTCGTTGGATCGAGGGGCCAAAATCGTAAATTTATGCAGTGAATTTTGTTCTGTCAGCCCCGTGGGAACGGCCGTTCCAGGCTTCCTTTGAAAACTGGGAACGGTCGTTCCCGTTGCCCAGAAAACGCGGCAACGTTTTTCCATTTGAAAAGCGCGCCTACGCTGGGAACGGCCCTTCCGGCTCTAAGGCCAAAATGGGAACGGCCGTTCCCATAGTCGGCCGCGCGGTTTCCATTTGAAAGAAGGGAACGCCCGTTCCCACAATGCCTTGAGGCTGGGAACGGTCGTTCCCTGCTTCTGCAACTGAAAAACAGAGCAGAAACAGAGTATGCTCTCGGGAAGAAAGCAACAAAGCTTCAAAATTCCATTTTTGATCCCCAAATGCTCTAATCTCTAGAAATATGATGCAAACAACTTCACTACATGATAATATATCACTTAGACACCAAAACCATGAAATAGCATCAAGAATTCATGCTTTCAAGTTCATGATCAACTTGATCATTCAAGCCATATATTCCATTTTTCAAGCTGAAATTCATGCAATAATTCATGAAATAATCATTCAATCATGTTTTGCACAACTAAGAACCCATCTAGCATATATCATTCAAACCCTAGCATGTCAAACACAATCAAAATTCATCCCTTTTTCCATGCAACCAACCTTAGAGATGAAAGAAATGAAGAAGAAGATGATGAAGATGATGAGGACTTCCAATTCCTTAAAAGACTTCTTGAAATCTTGATGATTGATAGAAAATTATCTTCTTCCCTTGTCTTCCTTGAAATACCGAGAGAGAGAGCGATTGAGTTGGGAAATATTTTGGTTGAAAATGATCAAGGAATGTGGGAGAAGAGATGATATCGATACATTCCATTCTTGGTTTGTGTGAATTAAGCCAAATTGCTAATCAATCCTTGAAGTTCCTAAGTTATACACTTAAGTATGCCATGATTTAAAATATGCTCAATTTGGTCCTTAGAAATCATGCAATTAAGTCCCTAATATTTTAGAAAGTATTTAACTAGGGACAATTTAATAATTCTATCACTCTCGGTAATAATTTCATGCAAGAAAATATTTCCCGTGTCATGAAATAATATTTTGAATGATATGAAATCAAATAATTGATATAAATAATGTCTCGTGAATTTTATAAAAGTATGAATGCCACGTAAGAATATAGTATGAAATTAAATAAATAAAATAAACCTACGCTCAAAACGCACACGTGGCGTGCTTACCTGTTCGTCCGGAAACTGGGGCGTTACAACTCTCCCCCCCTTAGAAGAATCTGGTCCCCAGATTCTCTAATCTTGCTCGAACAACTCCGGGTGGAACCGTTTCATTTTATCCTCTGTTTCCCAAGTGGCTTCTTCGGTTTTGTCGCTTCTCCACAACACTTTAACCATGGGAATTCTCCGGTTTCTTAATTCCTGAAATTTCCGATCCATAATCTTAACCGGCCTCTGAACAAATGTCAAATTCGGTTCCAGCTCAACTTCTTCCACGGGGAGAATCGTAGTCTCATCGGGGTAATATTTCCTTAGTTGTGAAACATGAAACACGTTGTGAATCCCCGTAAGACTCGGTGGTAGGTCCAATCGATAGGCTACCTCGCCTATTCTTTCATGAATTTCGAACGGACCTAAGTAGCGAGGATTAAGCTTTCCTCCTCTCCCGATCCGGGTGAAACCTTTCCTTGGTGACACCTTTAAGAATACCCGGTCACCCACTTCAAACTCTAGATCCCTTCGGCGCTTATCTGCATAGCTCTTTTGCCTGTCCTGCGCGGCTTTCATCCGTTGTTGAATCACTTGAACTTTCTCAATCATAGCCTGAACAACTTTGGAAGGCCTTTCGAATCTTTCACCTCTTTTTACCCCTTCCTGTTTCGACCATTTCCATTCTTCCAAGTCGAAGAACAACGGAGATCGGCACTTTCTTCCATAAAGTAACTCATAAGGAGCCATCCCGATCGAAGCCTGAAAGCTGTTATTATAAGCAAACTCGATCAAGGGAAGCTGTTCTGACCACGAGTTCTGAAAATCCATCGCGCAAGCCCGAAGAAGATCTTCCAAATACCTGATTAACCTTTCAGTCTGGCCGTCTGTCTGAGGATGAAATGCTGTACTGAACTTGAGCTTCGTACCCAAAACGGCCTGTAACTCCTGCCACAACTTCGAAGTAAACCTCGGGTCTTGATCCGATACTATGCTCACCGGAATACCATGAAGTCGAATAATCTCTCTGTTATAGATTTCAGCCAACTTCGGGATCTTATAGGACATCCGGACCGGTAGAAAGTGAGCAGACTTCGTAAATCTATCCACGATCACCCAAATTCCATCAAACCCGCTTTTAACCTTCGGTAATCCGGAAACGAAGTCCATCGTTACTTGTTCCCACTTCCACTCGGGAATAGGTAACGGTTGTAGAAGTCCCGCGGGTTTTTGGTGCTCAGCTTTCACTTTCTAGCAAGTCAGGCAATGTTTCACGTACTCTGCCACGTCTCTCTTCAACCCGTTCCACCAATAAAATTGCTTCAAATCTTTATACATCTTATTTCCTCCTGGGTGGATCGAGTAGGCTGACTTGTGAGCTTCCTTGAGTAGGACCCGTCTCAATTCTTCAGGTACTACTACTCTGTTCTTAAATCGAAGCAACCCGGTTTCATCAAATCCAAACGGACTCTCCGGGTCATCCTTAGCCTTACTTGTAAGTTTCTGCACTTCCGGATCCCTATTCTGGGCCTCAAACAACTGATTCTTCAATTCCGGCTGAATTGTGATATTAGAAACCCGAGCCCGTAACACAATCGGGGCAACTTCCTTACTTTCCTTCATTTCCAAACTCGATACACTCGCCTTCCTGCTAAGTGCATCGGCGACCACGTTGGCTTTCCCGGGATGATACTTAATTGTACAATCATAATCTTCCAACTTTTCCATCCAGCGCCGTTGCCTCGTATTCAGATCCTTCTGCGTGAATAAATACTGGAGGCTCTTGTGGTCGGTAAAGATCTCGAAGGAAGTCCCGTACAGATAATGTCTCCATTTCCCGAGCGCAAAGATCACGGCTGCTAGCTCCAGGTCGTGTGTCGGATAATTCCTTTCATATTCCTTTAGCTTACGGGAAGCATAGGCAATCACTTTTCCTTTCTGAGTCAAAACACAACCTAAGCCTTCTTTAGAAGCATCTGTATACACTGCATACCCTTCTGAACCCTCGGGAAGCGTTAACACCGGAGCTGAGACTAACTTCTCTTTCAAAAAGTTGAAGCTTTGATCACATTTCTCGTCCCAGTCAAACTTAACATCCTTCTTTGTCAACCGGGTTAACGGTGCAGCAATCTTGGAGAAATCCTGCACGAACCTTCTGTAATAACCGGCCAATCCCAAGAAACTTCTAATCTCTGAGGCATTCTTTGGTTTCTCCCACTTAAGCACGGCCTCAATTTTCGAGGGATCGACTTCCAATCCTTTCCCTGAAATCACATGCCCCAAGAAAGAAACCCGATCGATCCAAAATTCACACTTGCTGAACTTAGCAAATAACTGATGCTCTTTCAAGGTCTGAAGAACAAGTCTGAGATGTCTTGCATGCTCCTCGGCTGATTTCGAGAAAACCAGAATGTCATCAATAAATATCACCACAAACTTGTCGAGGAAAGGCCTGAATATCCGGTGCATCATATCCATGAAAGCTGCAGGGGCATTAGTCAATCCAAAAGGCATAACCACGAACTCATAATGCCCGTACCGAGTATTGAATCCTGTCTTTGGAATGTCTTCTGCTCGGATTCGCAGCTGATAGTATCCCTGTCTTAAATCCAATTTTGAATACACTTTGGAACCCTGGAGTATATCGAATAACTCCTCGATATGTGGAAGGGGATACTTGTTCTTAATAGTCATCCTGTTCAACTCCCTGTAATCAATGCACATTCTTAGAGTCCCGTCCTTTTTCTTTACAAACAACACTGGTGCTCCCCACGGCGAAGAACTTGGCCGAATATACCCAACTTCCAATAAAGCCTCAAGCTGCACTTTTAGTTCCTTTAATTCGGCTGGAGCCATCCGATAAGGAGTCTTTGAATACGGCTCAGCATTCGGGAAAAGATCAATCACGAATTCAATCTCCCGCTCAGGAGGCAAAGAATCCAGCTTCTCTGGAAATACTTCGGGGAATTCCTTTACCACTTCGGTATCCTATAATTTCACCTGATCCTTTGGCTTGTTCAGAATGTAAGCAATGAACCCTGTAGCCCCGTCTCTGACTAGTCTCTGAGCCTCTGAAAATGAAAGTAAGGGTACGGTCTTCGAAGTACAACCTGTAACAACCTCTGTCCCCAACTGAACTTTCTTGGTCCGACAATCCACGGTAGCACAATGCCTGTATAGCCATTCCATTCCCAATATAGCCCCGTATCTCTCCATCGGCATCACAATAAAGTCTGTCAAAAATTCCCTGCCTTCAATCACAACTGGAACATCCCTGTAAACCTGATCCGTCTCTCGCCTACTACCGAAAGGAGTACTAACTATATAGCGCACAGAAGTACACATAGCAGGCAAAGACAAGGTAATAGCAACAGAATGCGCAAGAAAGGAGTGTGTAGCTCCTGGATCAAATAATGTATGGATGTTCGTGCCATGGATGCAAATAATACCTTCAACTACTGCAGCGGGGTCAATATCAGCCTCCTGCTCCTCTCCAGCAAGTGCATAAGCTCGAGCTCTCACCAATGGTCTCGGTCCTGCAGGGGGTGGATCCTGGCGATCCGGACAACCATCAACCAAGTGCTCGTTACTCCCACAGATCAAACATAGGCCTAACCGGCGCCTGCAGTTATCATAGGTGTGCGTAGGATGTCCACACCATGTACATCTCGGTCTCTGAGGTGGCTGGGGTCGTGCTGGAGCTCTCGGGCCTCTCAGTAACGGCCCTGCACTCTTCGGTGACGATCCTGCAGTCTTAAACTTCTTCCCAGAGTCCCTCTGTGCTGGAGGTGCAGAATAAACCATCGGCCTCTTTCCGGAGCTCGAACCCTGGCCTGATCTCGAGCCTGAAGCCTGTCCTGCTCGCTGAGTAGCCCTCCTAGCACTATCAGAATCCTCAACCTTCAGGGCCTTTGCAGTAGCTTTTGCCCAAGTACTGGTATTAGTCGCTTTCAGTGCATCCTGGATATCCGGTCTCAACCCCTGAACAAACTGCATCGCCTTGTGAAAGTCATCATTCGCTATATTGGGTGCATAGCGAGAAAGCCTCTCAAACTCGGCGATGTACTGGCCCACAGACCTGCCTCCCTGCTTTAATTCTGTAAACTCCCTCAACCTGCGGGTACGGGAAGCTGGAGGAATATACTTGTTTCTGAACTCCCGTACGAAGACCTCCCAGGTAATCTCTGTCCCTGCTGCCTCCAGAACGATCTGAGTGCTCTCCCACCAGGAGTAGGCCTCGCCCTGAATAAGAGTAAGTGTACAACGGGCCTTCTCCTGACTGTCACAAGGGATAAGCTGCCATATCCTTTCAATCTCCTTCAACCACATCTCTGCCTGTATGTCGTCTCCCTTATAGAACTTCGGGGGACGCTGATTTTGGAACTCTCGCAAGATAGCAGAAATGGGATTCTCTGGAGGTGCTACCTGCGCTGGTGGTGGTGGTGGAGGTACCCGTTCTTGTAACCTCTGATCAATCAGCCCCACTACTGCGTTCATAAAATCTTGGGGCTGTGCCTGGGCAGGTGGAGGAGGTGGTGATCTCTCGCGGCGATGATGTCGACGATGATGATGCCTGTGCCTCGAGGATCGATCACTGTAATGTCTATCGGGCTCCATCCTGAAATTAGATCACTAAACATGCGTGTCTTGATCAATAAATGCAAATGTGTGCACAGAATTTCCATAATATCAAGTAACACATATTCAGGGAAGATCAAGTAGTGCAATTAACGTGAATAAGGGAGTAAATCAAGTAAATCAGCCCAATGCAGACTCCCAAATACCACATAATCCTATGCCGTGCGACCTAGACTGACTTGACACGACTCGAGAACCTCGGTTTTGCAACCGGGCTCTGATACCACCTGTAGATGTAGCACCCTAGACCCCAAGGCGCCACATCCCCCGCACTGTAGCCTCACTCCACGTATGAAATGGACAGTTCATACATAAACCAAGACCACAGCGAACGGGTGACAACAAAACGACGCTCTAGGCGGGACACTCTCCCCAACATTATCAAACAACCATGAATAGAAAAGCGGAAGTAGTAAAGTCATTCATATATATATATAGGTACCATATTTATTCCATAGATACATATAGGTACCATTTACCGATCAATACAATATCATATCTCCATAATATACATAATCATGAATCCAAAATACTGATAAGTTCCAAAAGTGATATACATGAAGGTATGAAACTAGACCCGTGGAAATGCAAGACTCGACCAACTCCCGCCTAGCACAACCACGCTCAAAAGGTACCTGAAAAGTGAAGTATCAGTCTACCGAAGACTGAGTGAGGGGCAATAAATATATATAACACACGTCACATGCAAGTTGTAGCCTCGGGTAAAGACTTTTAGAAAACAATAATTATATAGTTCAAGAATCTCATCCTTTGCCCGAGATTACAACTATCCATTTTAACACGTTTAATTAATCATGCTTTGTCAATATCATGAATATGTGGCCCCGACGAGTAAGGGCAATCTCCAACCGAACTCCCAATCGTGAACAATACGTGATCATGCTTGCTTGCTTGATAAATAAGTGATCATGCAATTCATTGAGTGCTCACATAGACAATTTCATACTTGAAAACATGCAATAACCCGAGGATAACCCGACATTCCGGATTAATCCCCAGTCTCCTTCTTCCTCCGGGTGATAGCGAGTTTGCAAGGCTCGACTATCCACGACATGGTGTGTGTAGAGGACATGACCCTCTAGACACGGAACTCCTTCCACCACTAATCTCCTAGTGGCTTCGGGGGTGATCCCAACAATGTGAGGATAATTCAGGAGTTACCCGTCAGCCCTTGCTTTCCCGGTTGGCTCAAGAATTACCCTCGGGCCCACGTGCAATCATGTACTCGCCAACAGCTTGAAAATCATTACAATCGATACATTCTTGCGTGAAATGTTTATTACTTTGAAAACGGTTATAAATATAATAGGTTTTGGCCGAAAACTAGCACATAAGGGTTATAGGGTTCGTTTTACCAAAACAAAACCTCACCTTTCTTGCAAAATAAAATAAAGTAGCGTTCTAAGGAGCTTGCTCCTCGTCCACGCCCTCGTGACCTGTGCAAATACGACATATGAGCATGAGACATGGACTAAAATGGCCAAAATATGACGAACGGCGAAAACGTGTCGAGACGACCTCGAAAATGCAATGTGGTATTATAACTTTTCGTTTCACATCATATTAACACGTTTTATAGCAATTCGGGGTCAAAGAAGTCGTTGGATCGAGGGGCCAAAATCGTAAATTTATGCAGTGAATTTTGTTCTGTCAGCCCCGTGGGAACGGCCGTTCCAGGCTTCCTTTGAAAACTGGGAACGGTCGTTCCCGTTGCCCAGAAAACGCGGCAACGTTTTTCCATTTTAAAAGCGCGCCTACGCTGGGAACGGCCCTTCCGGCTCTAAGGCCAAAATGGGAACGGCCGTTCCCATAGTCGGCCGCGCGGTTTCCATTTGAAAGAAGGGAACGCCCGTTCCCACAATGCCTTGAGGCTGGGAACGGTCGTTCCCTGCTTCTGCAACTGAAAAACAGAGCAGAAACAGAGTATGCTCTCGGGAAGAAAGCAACAAAGCTTCAAAATTCCATTTTTGATCCCCAAATGCTCTAATCTCTAGAAATATGATGCAAACAACTTCACTACATGATAATATATCACTTAGACACCAAAACCATGAAATAGCATCAAGAATTCATGCTTTCAAGTTCATGATCAACTTGATCATTCAAGCCATATATTCCATTTTTCAAGCTCAAATTCATGCAATAATTCATGAAATAATCATTCAATCATGTTTTGCACAACTAAGAACCCATCTAGCATATATCATTCAAACCCTAGCATGTCAAACACAATCAAAATTCATCCCTTTTTCCATGCAACCAACCTTAGAGATGAAAGAAATGAAGAAGAAGATGATGAAGATGATGAGGACTTCCAATTCCTTAAAAGACTTCTTGAAATCTTGATGATTGATAGAAAATTATCTTCTTCCCTTGTCTTCCTTGAAATACCGAGAGAGAGAGTGATTGAGTTGGGAAATATTTTGGTTGAAAATGATCAAGGAATGTGGGAGAAGAGATGATATCGATACATTCCATTCTTGGTTTGTGTGAATTAAGCCAAATTGCTAATCAATCCTTGAAGTTCCTAAGTTATACACTTAAGTATGCCATGATTTAAAATATGCTCAATTTGGTCCTTAGAAATCATGCAATTAAGTCCCTAATATTTTAGAAAGTATTTAACTAGGGACAATTTAATAATTCTATCACTCTCGGTAATAATTTCATGCAAGAAAATATTTCCCGTGTCATGAAATAATATTTTGAATGATATGAAATCAAATAATTGATATAAATAATGTCTCGTGAATTTTATAAAAGTATGAATGCCACGTAAGAATATAGTATGAAATTAAATAAATAAAATAAACCTACGCTCAAAACGCACACGTGGCGTGCTTACCTGTTCGTCCGGAAACTGGGGCGTTACAGTTTATGTCGAGGGTGTACAACCCCCGAACATCGCAAAAGAACCATGGAGAAGTGGGTCCATGAAACCGACCTTCTCCCAAGCTTACCTTAACCCCGAATCCTCCTCGATGTCTTAGCAAAACTTGTCCAAAAGTGGGTACTTCGTAAGGGTTTGACCGTCCGCCCTTGTGTTCCCGGTCTTACCACTTACTCCGCCCCGAGCACTATCAAAAGATCCAACCAAGCAAGTGTCCTTGAAAGGTATCATATAACCTCGCTACACAACTCACACATACATAATATCCAAATGAAAGTTCTAAAGGCGTTTTGGGCATTTATCCTGTAACATCCCGACTGATCAGACTTTTCAGGTAACCTCTTATGTGCGCTATTTAACTATTTGTTTAAGTGATTATGTGATATTTAATTGCTAACGTGGATTAATTGAAGTTATTTGAACTTAATTGCTTTGGTATGAATTTGTTTAACTTGAACGTTTAACTTTCCTTCACTTTGTATTTTGCTCGTTTTAGATTCGTATTTAATTCTGATTTTTGTGAATTCGTGATATGTGTTAATTATATGCTTTATGGACTCGTTTATATGCTCGTTATATGTTTTGGTAATTGTTCTGGTTGCCTTTTTGGGTTCGTTTTGGAGACGGGACATAACGAGGCTAAAGAGCATTTAGCGCACCTTGGGTTCCGGGACGCGTATCATGAGCTCGGGAATTCGGATTCAAATTCCGTCACCTCCGTTGAACTTGTTTCGACGATTTGGGTTTAATGGGACAAGCCTCACTTTTTTCTAAGTTCATTAAGACCTTCGAATTTCACCCGTAACGAGCCCCTTATGCTTGAGAGACACCTTTTGACTCAATAAAGTCTTTGTGGACCCCACTTAAACCTTAACCAAGCCTTAACCATGAGTTATACCTTGAGTTGAACCCTCTCTTGCCCTTTTTCTGCTGGAAACCAAGCCAAACCTCTCTCTCTCCCACCAAGAACCGATCAACACAAGGAAGAAGAAGAAGAAGAAACCCCTTTGTCAATTTTCTTGATTTTTGAGCTCAAATCTTCACCCAAGCTTCTCAAATTTGAAAGGTGAGTTCATGGTTGCAATCTACTCTCTCTCTCTCTTCTCTTTTATGTACTCTTGAGTTTATTTCCATGGTTGATTGATGAGATATAGCAAGCATGTGAATAGTAGGTGTTGGGAGAATTTGTTGGATTCTTTCTCCTTTCTTGTTTCCTTGAGATTTGATGATGATATTATGCTCCTAGGACTTGATTCTTAGCATTTATTACATTTCCTTGCTTGGTAGTTGGAGTATGAGTGATTCGTCATAATTGGGTTCTTGAGTTTGGATGTTGAACTGATTACGTTTTTCTGTACCGAGACACGGGGGTGTCTCGGTTTGCCCTTTGTTGGTGACACGGGCGTGTCACCTTCTGATTCCGTTGTTCGATTTCTGTACTGAGACACGGGGGTGTCTCAGCTTGCCCTTCCAGGGGGGCACGGGCGTGTCCCCCTAGGAACTCTAGTTTTTCGCCCGTCTTTGCTTGGTTTTGCTTCCTTTCCGTTGCTTCTTGTTGATCCTTCTTGCCTCGTTTTGGTGTGTATGCACGACCAACTTGTTATATTTTGTCCTTATGTTATGAATTTGTTCTTTGATTTATCTCCTTGTTTACGATATATGTCCGAATATGCATTGAATGCTCATAAATGATCTAAATGTGGATTCATTTCATATCATTTGCATCATAAACATACATACGCATTACCGAGCGTCAATGTGGTTCATATTGAGTCTAAGAGTGTTCCTTGTTGTTTATCTTGTTCAGAGGATCTCCCTGTAGAGGACGAGCTTGCTCCGTAGGTGTCCGGTTGTCACACTTTTGTCTCCACTACGTTCGTTGACAAGGTGAGGTTTTTGTTCTTTTAGTTACTCGACCTATAACCCTATTTGATTTGAAACCTCACAAGCGAATACGTATAATATATGGTAAATAAGTGTATGATACTTATGTTGCGGGATTTGTCCTATTTGTTATAAGAGTTTAAAACGTTTTGTATAAGTATATAGACTATTTTTGCTTTCGTTTGAAAAGTTTAGTTTTGTGCAAGTGTGTGTGTGTAAGCGAGATATGGCTTTGAAAGATAAGCTTTGAGATATGTTTGTGTGACTTTTGTGATATGTTTGGGCCCCGGAGTGTGGTATGGTAATCTCGGGACGGCCGAGGGGTCGCCGAGCTCTTCCATCAACACCTCCATTTGAGAGTCTCACCCAACCTTGGGAGGTTGAGGGAGGGTTTTTCTCTTGAGCCGGCGGAGGCAACCGCCGAAGGTTTCAAGGTAGTAATTAAACCTTGTCTCGTCTGTGTATGTGGATAGTTAGGGCCGATCAACCCTTCTATCAACCGGTGTTGGGGATGGATTCTGATTTGTTTTGTTTTGCTTTGATCTTCGTATATCGAAGTTGGGATGTGTGTGGCTCGTACTCGCCGAGTTGGTTTAGCTTTGTATGATCTATGGAACGAGAGTGGATTCTTAATTCACCTAAAACTTGGAGTTTGGCTTTTGGCCTTGTACCTTTCCTTTAACCTATATATATATCTATATTACGGGAATTAATTTGGCTTGCAAACACCACTCTCAGGTCAAGGATCCTTCCGTTTTGAATAAATGCCTTGCTCTATATATATGTATATCGGGTGCGTTAGTTAGCCCCCTCACTAGTCACTAGGACTAACCCTCGTTGTTGTATTTCCCCTTTTCCCTTTCTTTTGAGTTTGCAGGTTCTTCCAAGTCAAGCTAGGCGGCAAGTGTCTTTTGGGTTACTTGTGGTATAGCTTGGGTCTTCATGTATCGTAGTGGATTTTCCTTTTCCTTACTTTACGCATTTTGGATTATGTATTTGGTATACACTTATGCTATTTTGGCCGTGATGGCATTGTATATTTTGTATATGAACTAGCAGGAATGCTTGACCCTTCCCCATTTTGATATATATGTGATCTTGGGAATTTTGTTAGCTTATAAATTGCTTCCGCTACTCTGATTTTAATTTTCGCAGTTCTTGAGGGTCTAGGCCGCATAGCGAGGGTGTGGGTTTTGTGTGTCTCCCCGTTCGCTATGGTTTGATACGGGTGCGAACTTCCATTTCGTTACTCGTGTTGGACCTTAGTGCGGGGGATGTGGCATCCTTCGCTCCGGTGGTGTTACATATCCCATATACCGAAACTCAAGTTTTACTTGTAAACCGTTTTCCACAAGCAATAACCATAATACGAGCAACGCTAACAAAACTTGGCTTATAAAGCCTACATATATATTTTGAAAATGGGAGTTAAAACTATCAAACATGATAGGCTATAGGTGTCCTGTAACGTCACGGTTTTTCATTTGTGCTAATATGTTGTATGTGTTTATTAATTGTACAATTAAATTATTTAATTATGTGATTAATTATGTATAAGTTTTTTAAATATTTAATTTTATCATACAATTCCATTTAGTGCTCACATAGACAAGTTCATGCTTGAAATCATGTAATAACCCGAGGATAACCTGACATGCCGGATTAGTCCCCAGTCTCCTTCTTCCTCCGGTTGATAGTGAGTTTGCAAGGCTCAACTATCCACGACATGTTGTGTGTAGGGGACATGACCCCCTAGACACGGAACTCCTTCCACCACTAATCTCCTAGTGGCTTCCGGGGTGATCCCAACAATGTGAGGATAATTCAGGACTTACCCGTCAGCCCTTGCTTTCCCGGTTGGCTCAAGAATTACCCTCGGGCCCACATGCAATCATGTACTCGCCAAACTTGCTTGAAAATCATGACAATCATTACTTGCTTGCTTGAAATAGTTATAACATTGAAAACGTTTATAATGATAATATGTTTTGGCCGAAAAATAGCACATAAGGGTCATAGGGTTCGATTTACTTAAAATAAAACCTCACCTTCTTACAAAATATGACAAGGATATACTCTACTGAGCCTGCTCCTCGTCCACAACCCTGTGACCTCTGCAAACACGACGTGTATACGTGAGACATGACCTAAAATGGACCAAATATGACGAACGGCGGAAATGTATCGAGATGACGATGAAAATGCAATGTGGCATGATAACATGTTGTTTCAGTACATATTAGCACATATAATAGCAATTCGGGGTCAAAGATGTCGTCGGATCGAGGGGCTATTTTCGTAATTTTATGCAGAGAATTTTGTTCTGCAAGTCAGGTGGGAACGGCCGTTCCGGACCCCTTTGAAAAATGGGAACGGTCATTCCCGTAATCTCCAAAAGCGCGCCAACGACTTCCATTTTAAAAACGCGCTGAAGCTGGGAACGGCCCTTCCGGCACCAAGGCCAAAATGGGAACGGCCGTTCCCATGCTCGACCCCCTAGTTCATTTGAAATGGTGGGAAAGCCCGTTCCCACAATGCCTTGAGGCTGGGAACGGTCGTTCCCAGTTTCTGCAACTGAAAGAACAGAGAAGAACATAGCACCCACGGGAAACAACAAAGCAAGCACCAAATTCCAATCTTCGATTAACCAAACTAAGATTTTCTGGGAATGTGATGCATATATGTTCAAGAAATGATAACCTAACACTTAAACACTCAAAACCATGCAAGATCATCAAGGTTTCCAAGACTGTAGCTCAAGATCATCTTGATCACTCAAGCTCAAATCCTCAACAAAATCATGCACAAATCATTCCATAATTCAAGAAGTATTCACTTAATCATACTTTGCTCAGCACATAATCCATTTAGCATAACAAACTCAAACCCTAATCATGCCAAATATGATCAACTCATCAATTCATGCAACCACCAACCTTAAGGATGAAAATATGGAGAAAATAGATGATGATGGTGATGAACTCCCCAAAACTTGGATGATTTCTTGAAATCTTTGATGAAAAGTGTAAAATTTTTCTCTTTCCCTTTTCTTCTTGATACCGAGAATGAGGAAGCAAATGGTTGGGAAATATTTTGTTGAAATGAGTTCATGGAAGCTTGGAGATGCATATACCGATTCATCCCTTTTTGAAATGAGTGAATTGTTCAATTTTGCCAATTAATCCTTGAAATGTTTAAGTTATGCAATTAAGGATGTAAGGTTTTGAAATGGGATCAATTAGCCCCTTGAAAACTATGCAATTAGGTCCCTAAAGTTTAAGGAAAATAATCATGTAGGGACAATTCGGTAATTTGAACCACTCTCGGTATTTGTTTCATGCAATAAATATTTTTCCGTGTCATGAAATAATATTTCCAATGATATAAATTCAAGTAATTCACATAAATAATGCTTCGTGAATTTTATAAAAATATGAAATGCCACATAAGAATATTATGAAATTAAAGAAATAATATAAATCCTACGCTCAAACTCACACGTGGCGTGCTTACCTGTTCATCCGGAACCGGGGCGTTACAATTCTCCCCCCCTTAAAAGAATCTGGTCCCCAGATTCTCTAGTCTTGCTCGAACAACTCTGGATGGAACCGTTTCATTTTATCTTCCGTTTCCCACGTAGCTTCTTCGGTTTTGTCACTTCTCCACAAAACTTTAACCATGGGAATCCTCCAGTTTCTCAACTCCTGAAATTTCCGATCCAAGATTCTAACCGGCTTCTGGACGAATGTCAAATTCGGTTCCAACTCAACTTCTTCCATGGGGAGAATCGTGGTCTCATCGGGGTAATATTTCCTTAGTTGTGAGACATGAAATACGTTGTGAATCCCCGTAAGACTCGGTGGTAGGTCCAGTCGATAGGCTACCTCGCCTATTCTTTCAAGAATCTCGAAAGGACCTAAGTAGCGAGGGTTAAGTTTCCCTCCTTTCCCGATCCGGGTGAAACCTTTCCTTGGTGACACCTTCAGGAATACACAGTCACCAACTTCAAATTCTAGATCTCTTCGGCGCTTATCGGCATAGCTCTTTTACCTATCTTGCGCGGCTTTCATCCGTTGTTGAATCATTTGGACTTTCTCAATCATAGCCTGAATGACTTTGGAAGGCCTTTCGAATCTTTCACCTTTCCTTACCCCTTCCTGCTTCGACCATTTCCACTCTTCTAAGTCGAAAAACAACGGAGATCGGCACTTTCTTCCATAAAGAAGTTCATAAGGAGCCATCCCGATTGAAGCTTGGAAACTGTTGTTATAAGCAAACTTGATCAAAGGAAGTTGTTCTGCCCATGAATTCTGAAAATCAATCGCTCACGCCCGAAGAAGATCTTCCAAATACCTGATTAACCTTTCCGTTTGGCCGTCTGTTTGCGGGTGAAATGTTGTACTGAACTTAAGTTTCGTTCCCAAAACGGCCTGTAACTCTTGCTACAACTTGGATGTAAACCTCGGGTCTCGGTCTGAAACTATGCTTACCGGAATGCCATGAAGTCGAATAATCTCTCTGTTATAAATTTCAGCCAACTTCGGAATCTTATAAGACATCCGAACCGGTAGAAAGTGAGCTGACTTTGTGAATCTATCCACAATTACCCAAATTCCATCAAACCCGCCTTTAACTTTCGGTAATCTGGAAACAAAGTCCATCGTTACCTATTCCCACTTCCACTCGGGAATAGGTAACGGTTGTAGAAGTCCTGCGGGTTTTTGGTGCTCATCTTTCACTTTCTGACAAGTCAGACAATGTTTCACATATTCTGCCACGTCTCTTTTCATCCCGTTCCACCAATCATATTGCTTCAAATCCTTATACATTTTGTTTCCTCCTGGGTGGATCGAATAGGCTGACTTGTGAGCTTCTTCGAGTAGGACCCGTTTCAATTATTCAGGTATTACCACTCTGTTTTTAAACCAAAGTAACCCGGTCTCAGCAAACCCAAACGGACTCTCCGGGTCATCCTTAGCTTTACTTACAAGCTTCTGAACTTCCAGATCCTTATTCTGAGCCTCAAATAACTGATACTTCAATTCCGGCTGAATTGTGATATTAGAAACCCGAGCTTTTAACACAATCGGCGTCACTTCAACACTTTCTTTTATTTCCAAACTCGATACACTCGCCTTCTGTTAGGAATAGTGCCCTAAAAGCCGATTGTATATCCCCTTTGTGCTTTTCCTTATTGTAATCACAGATAATCTTTGAATAAAATAACGAATTGAGGCAACACTTCTTTATATACTCTTGTTTGGTATGCGTTTACTTTAGCTGTGCATGTATGAGAACTCCCCTAATCCTGATGACTTTAGGACTCTACCATTTAGGTGAAATGGTTCATGAAACGAGCCCTATATCACATAAGTCATGATTAGTAAAATACTCCAAACCGATGAGTCCTACAGACAATGGGAGTGTCAACCTGACTCCTCTAAGGCTTGCTTGTGGGATCACGCCCTTAAGAAGGACCAGCTTGTTTCATGAAGGTGCGAAGTGTATAGTTGATACGTGCGTGATACATGAGGGTGCTTACTTTAATAAGTAAGTTCACTGAGGTACCCCGTGTGAGAACATTCCTAAATGGGAAAGGAAGTTTCTATTTCAGGAAATGGAAACTTCCAGATTAGGAAATATCTCACGAGTCATTGATGTGATTAATTGATCCTTAGACTTGAGGTTCCTTGTCACTTTATGAGTTAACTCTGTAGTCTTAGGTATAAGCTTTAAAGGGTGTCGCCTTAGACAACTGATTCAAGGCTTATGCTGGGGCTGCACAAGTGATTCATGAAAGTGAATGAGAATCAAGAAAGGACCTACACTTGCATTTGCAAGATGATCTCTTATTGTGTAAGTCATTCATATGCCATATGGAGTCCTTGGCCAAGGCAGTAGATCAAGATATCAAGAAAAAGGTTTCTTGGATTGAGATCAAATGGATATGAAATGCACTTAACTTTAAGACCGGATTATTAGGGTTCTGATTATTCCCTTGCCCTAGATCTTGGTTGAGAGATAGTAAGTAGGAGGATTGTATCTCACATGAATCAATGACTTAAAGGTTCTGTCGAATCCGAACATTCCAATTCAGCTAGGGGTTAAACACCTGTTGCTAGACTATGGTCGTTTAATCTGTGGACTGATTAATTAATTAGTGAATTAATTAATTAGGGTCACTGCTAATTGAATTGAGAACCTAGAGGGTCACACACAACAACTTGGTTACATGAGTTGAGGCTTGAAAATGATTAAACGAGTTAATCGGGCCAAGAGGGTTCCACACGTGTGAAATCACACGTGTGGCTCACGTGAGTGACACGTGTCACTGTGACACGTGTCACACACGTGTGAATATATATATATTATATATATATGTATTAAATAATTAAATGTGTTAATTATTTAATAGACTTTGGTTTAATTTTGAATTAAAAAGAAAGTCTTATTTTGGAGGAAATAATCTAGTTCATTAATTACGAATTAATTAATTAGATAAAAATAAGTTATTTATTTTATAATAAATAAAGTATAAAATTATCCAAAAATAGTTTGGATATTTTTAGGTCTCTTAAAAGTTGACTTGAATTAGAATTCAAAGTCAAAGTTGGAAAATACTTGATGATCAAGTAATAGGAGAGAGAGGAACCAAATCCTTGCCCAACAAGGATTAGGATCGGTGCCCCTCTCCCTTTTCCTATATATAGGGGAGCTCATGCTCCCCTTTAGAGCGAATTGGCAATTCTTTTGGTTCATGTGTTGAACACCTTCCTTTCTCCAAGATCAAATAAACCCTAGGTTAAGCCTAAACACTAACTAGAGAACTAGCATCCTTACTAGTTAGATTGTGATCAAGTTGGTGGACTTTATCTAGAGACTTCAAGTTAGAAGTTTGAAGATTCGAGCTTTACCAAGGAGAGGGGATCAAGCCGAGAGAAGAGCGTTCTTGGGTGGCTTGAAACGCTTCAAGAAAGAACAAAAGAAAAGTAAGTTTTCTATCTTTACGAATTTGGTTACACGATTGCGAGTTCAAGGTCCTTTTGTTGGGAAAATTTTTTAAATTCCGCTGCTTTCTGATTCGTGTTTTCCAACACCTTCCTGCTAAGTGCATCGGCGACCACATTTGCTTTCCCTGGATGGTACTTGATTGTACAATCATAATCTTCTAGTTTTTCCATCCAACGCCGTTGCCTCATATTCAAATCTTTCTGTGTGAATAAATACTGGAGGCTCTTGTGGTCGGTAAAAATCTCAAAAGAAGTCCCGTATAGATAATGTCTCCATTTCCCGAGAGCAAAGATCACGGTTGCAAGCTCTAGGTCGTCTGTCGGATATTTCCTTTTATAATCCTTTAGCTTTCGAGAAGCATAGGGGATCACTTTTCCTTTCTGAGTCAAAACACAACCTAAGCCTTCTTTAGAAGCATCTGTATAAACTGCATATTCCTCTGAACCCTCGGGAAGTGCTAACACCGGAGATGAGACTAACTTTTCTTTCAAAAAGTTAAAGCTTTGATCACACTTCTCGTCCCAGACAAACTTGACATCTTTCTTAGTCAATCGGGTTAACGGTGCAGCAATCTTAGAAAAATCCTGAACAAATCTTCTATAATAACCGGCCAATCCCAAGAAGCTTCTAATTTCTGAGGCATTCTTTGGTTTCTCCCATTTGAGCACTGCCTCGATTTTCGAGGGATCGACTTCCAACCCTTTTCCTGAAATTACATGCCCCAAGAAAGAAACCCGATCGATCTAGAATTCGCACTTGCTAAACTTAGCAAACAACTGGTGCTCTTTCAAAGTCTGTAGAACGAGCTTAAGATGTCTCGCGTGCTCCTCAGCTGATTTTGAGAAAACCAGAATATCATCAATGAATATCACCACAAACTTGTCGAGGAAAGGCCTGAAAATCCGGTGCATCATATCCATGAAAGCTGCAGGGGCATTAGTTAATCCAAACGGCATAACCACGAACTCGTAGTTCCCGTACCGAGTATTGAATCTTGTCTTAGGAATATCCTCTGCTCGGATTCGCAACTGATAGTATCCCTATCTTAAATCCAATTTTGAATAGACTTTGGAACCCTAAAGTATATCGAATAACTCCTCGATATGTGGGAGGGGATACTTGTTCTTAATAGTCATCCTGTTCAACTCCCTGTAATCGATGCACATTCTTAAAGTTCCGTCCTTTTTCTTTACAAATAAAACTGGTGCTCCCCAGGGTGAAGAACTCGGCCGAATGTAACCAACTTCCAACAATGCTTCAAGCTGAACTTTTAATTCCTTTAATTCGGCTGGAGCCATCAGGTAGGGAGACTTTGAATACGGCTCGGCATTCGGAAAAAGATCGATCACAAACTCGATCTCTCGCTCAGGAGGCAAAGAATCCAACTTTTCTGGAAAACCCTCGGGAAATTCTTTTACCACTTCGGTGTCCTCTAGTTTCACCTGATCTTTGGGCTTGTTCAGAATATAAGCAATGAACCCTGTAGCCCCGTCTCTTACTAATTTCTGAGCTTCTGAAAATGAAAGTAGGGGTACAGTCTTCGAAGTACAACCCGTGGTAACCTCTGAACCCAACAGCACTTTCTTAGCCCGACAATCCACGGTAGCACAATGCCTGTATAGCCAATTCATCCCCAATATAGCCTCGTATCTCTCCATTGGCATCACAATGAAATCAGTCAAAAATTCCCTGCCTTCAACCACCATTGGAACATCCCTATAGACCTGATCTGTCTCTCGTCTACTACCAAAAGGAGTACTAACTAAATAGCGCACAGAAGTACACATAGCAGGCAAAGGTAATGTAATAGCATTAGAGTACGCAAGAAAGGAGTGTGTAGCTCCCGGATCAAATAATGTATGGATGTTCGTGCCATGGATGCAAATAGTACCTTCAACTACCGCGGCGGGGTCTATCTCAGCATCCTGCTCCTCCCCAGCAAGTGCATAAGCTCGAGCCCTCACAAGTGGCCTCGGTCCTGCAGGTAGCGGATCACGACGATCCGCACAGCCGTCTACCATGTGCTCGTCACTCCCGCAGATCAAACATAAACCCAACCGGCGTCTGCAGTTATCATAGTTGTGTGAAGGAAGTCCACATAATCTACAGCCCGGTTTCTGAGGTGGCTGTCGTGGTGCTGGAGCTCTCGGACCCTTCTGTGCTGGTCCTGTAGCCTTAAGCTTCTTCCCAGAGTCCCTCTGCGTTGGAGGTGCAGAGTAAACCATCGGCCTCTTTCCTGAGCTCGATCCCTGACCTGCTCTCGAGCCTGAAGCCTGTCCAGTCCGCTTTGTAGCTCTCCTAGCGATATCAGAATCCTCAACCTTTAGAGCCTTTGAGGTAGCTTTAGCCCAGGTGCTCGTATTAGCTGCTTTTAAGGCCTCCTGGATATCCGGTCTCAATCCCTGAACAAACTGCATCGCCTTGTGAAAGTCGTCATTCGCTATGTTGGGTGCATAGCGAGAAAGTCTCTCAAACTCGGCGATATACTGCCCCTCAGATCTTCGTCCCTGTTTCAGCTCGGTGAACTCCCTCAACCTGCGCGTATGGGAAGCTGAAGGGATATACTTGTTTCTGAACTCCCGTACAAATACCTCCCAAGTAATCTCTATCCCGGCTGCCTCTAGAACAATCTGTGTGCTCTCCCACCAGGAATAGGCCTCGCCCTGGATCAAAGTGAGTGTACAGCGAGCCTTCTCCTGAGTATCACAAGGGATAAGCTGCCAAATCCTCTCAATCTCCTTTAGCCACATTTCTGCCTGAATATCGTCGCCCTTGTAGAACTTCGGGGGAGGCTGGTTCTGAAACTCGCGCAAAATAGCAGAAATAGGGTTCTCCTGAGGTGCTACTGGCGCTGGTGGTGGTGGAGGTACCCTTTCCTGTAGCCTCTGGTCAATCAGCCCAACAACGGCGTTCATGAAATCCTGGGGTTGTGCCTGGGTAGGTGGAGGAGGAGGTGATCTCTCACGACGATGGTGCCGATGATGATGATGAGGCCTGTGTCTCGGGGATCGGTCACGAGAGTGTCTATCACGATCCATCCTGAAATCAAATCACTACACATGCGTGGTCTGATTAATACATGCAAATGCACACATTCAAGAATGGTCAAATATCTCAAGTAATGTGAGAAAACAAACAAATCAAGTAATTCAACGAAATGCAGACTCTCAAATAGCAAGTAATCCTACGTCGTGCGACCTAGACTGACTTGACACGACTCGAGAACCTCGGTTTTGCAACCGGGCTCTGATACCACCTGTAGATGTAGCACCCTAACCCCCAGGGCACTACATCCCCCTCACTATAGCCTCGATCCACGTATGAAATGGAAAGTCCATACATAAACCAAAACTATAGCGAACGGGTGACAATAAAAATGACGAGCTAGGCGGGACACTCCCCAACATAAATAAAGCAAACATGATAACGAAAGCGGAAGCAATAACTCAATTATACATATAGGTACCATATTTACCGAATAGATATATAATAGGTACCAACTTAACTATCAATACATTATCATCTCTTAATAATATATATGTTTAAGTATTCAAAATGTACTACCAACGATCATAACATGAAGTACCAAAAGTGCTATACATGAAGCTACGGTACTAGACTCGTGAAAATGTAAAACTCGACCGGACACCCGCCTAGCACGACCAAGCGCTCAAGTACCTGAAAAGTGAAGTATCAATCTACCGAAGACTGAGTGAGGGGCAATAATTATATACAACACACATCACATGCAAGTTGTAGTCTCGGGTGAAGACTTTGGAAATAAATAGATATATAGTTCAAGAAAACTAAATCTTTGCCCGAGATTACAACCAATCACTTTAACGTTTTAACTTGAACATTTCATGAACATGTGACCCCGGCGAGTAGGGGCGATTCTCCAACCTGTACACCAAAACGTGACAATACGTGCTTGCTTTATTAATTCAATACATGATCATACAATTCCATTTAGTGCTCACATAGACAAGTTCATGCTTGAAATCATGTAATAACCCGAGGATAACCCGACATGCCGGATTAATCCCCAGTCTCCTTCTTCCTCCGGGTGATAGTAAGTTTGCAAGGCTCAACTATCCACGACATGTTGTGTGTAGGGGACATGACCCCCTAGGCACGGAACTCCTTCCACCACTAATCTCCTAGTGGCTTCGGGGGTGATCCCAACAATGTGAGGATAATTCAGGAGTTACCCGTCAGCCGTTGCTTTCCCGGTTGGCTCAAGAATTACCCTTGGGCCCACGTGCAATCATGTACTCGCCAAACTTTCTTGAAAATCATGAAAATCATTACTTGCTTGCTTGAAATAGTTATAACTTTGAAAACGTTTATAATGATAATATGTTTTGGCCGAAAAATAGCACATAAGGGTCATAGGGTTCGATTTACTTAAAATAAAACCTCACCTTCTTACAAAATATGACAAGGATATACTCTACTGAGCCTGCTCCTCGTCCACAACCCCGTGACCTGTGCAAACACGACGTGTATACGTGAGACATGACCTAAAATGGACCAAATATGACGAACGGCGGAAATGTATCGAGATGACGATGAAAATTCAATGTGGCATGATAACATGTTGTTTCAGTACATATTAGCACATATAATAGCAATTCGGGGTCAAAGATGTCGTCGGATCAAGGGGCTATTTTCATAATTTTATGCAGAGAATTTTGTTCTGCAAGTCAGGTGGGAACGGCCGTTCCGGACCCCTTTGAAAAATGGGAACGGTCGTTCCCGTAATCCCCAAAAGCGCGCCAACGACTTCGATTTAAAAAATGCGCTGAAGCTGGGAACGACCCTTCCGGCACCAAGGCCAAAATGGGAACGGCCGTTCCCATGCTCGGCCCATAGTTCATATGAAAAGGTGGGAACGCCCATTCCCACAATGGCTTGAGGCTGGGAGCGGTCGTTCCCAGTTTCTGCAACTGAAAGAACAGAGAAGAACATAGCACCCACGGGAAACAACAAAGCAAGCACCAAATTCCAATCTTTGATTAACCAAACTAAGATTTTCTGGGAATATGATGCATATATGTTCAAGAAATGATAACCTAACACTTAAACACTCAAAACCATGCAAGATCATCAAGGTTTTCAAGACTCTAGCTCAAGATCATCTTGATCACTCAAGGTCAAATCCTCAACAAAATCATGCACAAATCATTCCATAATTCAAGAAGTATTCACTTAATCATACTTTGCTCAGCACATAATCCATTTAGCATAACAAACTCAAACCCTAATCGTGCCAAATATGATCAACTCATCAATTCATGCAACCACCAACCTTAAGGACGAAAATATGGAGAAAATAGATGATGATGGTGATGAACTCCCCAAAACTTGGATGATTTCTTGAAATCTTTGATGAAAAGTGTAAAATTCTTCTCTTTCCCTTTTCTTCTTGATACCGAGAATGAGGAAGCAAATGGTTGGGAAATATTTTGTTGAAATGAGTTCATGGAAGCTTGGAGATGCATATACCGATTCATCCCTTTTTTAAATGAGTGAATTGTTCAATTTTGCCAATTAATCCTTGAAATGTTTAAGTTATGCAATTAAGGATGTAAGGTTTTGAAATGGGATCAATTAGGCCCTTGAAAACTATGCAATTAGGACCCTAAAGTTTAAGGAAAATAATCATGTAGGGACAATTCGGTAATTTGAACCACTCTCGGTAATTGTTTCATGCAATAAATATTTTTCTGTGTCATGAAATAATATTTCCAATGATATGAATTCAAGTAATTCACATAAATAATGCTTCGTGAATTTTATAAAAATATGAAATCCCACGTAAGAATATTATGAAATTAAAGAAATAATATAAATCCTACGCTCAAACTCACACGTGGCGTGCTTACCTGTTCATCCGGAACCGGGGCGTTACAATTCTCCCCCCCTTAAAAGAATCTGGTCCCCAGATTCTCTAGTCTTGCTCGAACAACTCTGGATGGAACCGTTTCATTTTATCTTCCGTTTCCCACGTAGCTTCTTCGGTTTTGTCACTTCTCCACAAAACTTTAACTATGGGAATCCTCCGGTTTCTCAACTCCTGAAATTTCCGATCTAAGATTCTAACCGGCCTCTGGACGAATGTCAAATTCGGTTCCAACTCAACTTCTTCCACGGGGAGAATCGTGGTCTCATCGGGGTAATATTTCCTTAGTTGTGAGACATGAAATACGTTGTGAATCCCCGTAAGACTCGGTGGTAGGTCCAGTCGATAGGCTACCTCGCCTATTCTTTCAAGAATCTCGAAAGGACCTAAGTAGCGAGGGTTAAGTTTCCCCCCTTTCCCGAACCGGGTGAAACCTTGCCTTGGTGACACCTTCAGGAATACCCGGTCACCAACTTCAAATTCTAGATCTCTTCGGCGCTTATCGGCATAGCTCTTTTACCTATCTTGCGCGACTTTCATCCGTTGTTGAATCATTTGGACTTTCTCAATCACAGCCTGAACGACTTTGGAAGGCCTTTCGAATCATTCACCTTTCCTTACCCCTTCCTGCTTCGACCATTTCCACTCTTCCAAGTCGAAAAACAATGGAGATCGGCACTTTCTTCCATAAAGAAGTTCATAAGTAGCCACCCCGATTGAAGCTTGGAAACTGTTGTTATAAGCAAACTCGATCAAATGAAGTTGTTCTGCCCATGAATTCTGAAAATCAATCGCGCACGCCCGAAGAAGATCTTCCAAATACCTGATTAACCTTTCTGTTTGGCCGTCTGTTTGCGGGTGAAATGTTGTACTGAACTTAAGTTTCGTTCCCAAAACGGCCTTTAACTCTTGCTACAACTTGGATGTAAACCTCGGGTCTCGGTCTGAAACTATGCTTACCGGAATGCCATGAAGTCGAATAATCTCTCTGTTATAAATTTCAGCCAACTTCGGAATCTTATAAGACATCCGAACCGGTAGAAAGTGAGCTGACTTTGTGAATCTATCCACAATTACCCAAATTCCGTCAAACCCGCCTTTAACTTTCGGTAATCTGGAAACAAAGTCCATCGTTACTTGTTCCCACTTCCACTCGGGAATAGGTAACGGTTGTAGAAGTCCTGCGGGTTTTTGGTGCTCAGCTTTCACTTTCTGACAAGTCAGACAATGTTTCACATATTCTGCCACGTCTCTTTTCATCCCGTTCCACCAATCATATTGCTTCAAATCCTTATCCATTTTGTTTTCTCCTGGGTGGATCGAATAGGCTGACTTGTGAGCTTCTTCGAGTAGGACCCGTTTCAATTATTCAGGTATTACCACTCTGTTTTTAAACCGAAGTAACCCGGTCTCATCAAACCCAAACGGACTCTCCGGGTCATCCTTAGCTTTACTTACAAGCTTCTGAACTTCCGGATCCTTATTCTGAGCCTCAAATAACTGATACTTCAATTCCGGCTGAATTGTGATATTAGAAACCCGAGCTTTTAACATAATCGGGGTCACTTCAACACTTTCTTTTATTTCCAAACTCGATACACTCGCCTTCCTGCTAAGTGCATCGGCGACCACGTTTGCTTTCCCTGGATGGTACTTGATTGTACAATCATAATCTTCTAGTTTTTCCATCCAACGTCGTTGCCTCATATTCAAATCTTTCTGTGTGAATAAATACTGGAGGCTCTTGTGGTCGGTAAAAATCTCAAAAGAAGTACCGTATAGATAATGTCTCCATTTCCCGAGAGCAAAGATCACGACTGCAAGCTCTAGGCCGTGTGTCGGATAGTTCCTTTCATAATCCTTTAGCTTTCGAGAAGCATAGGCGATCACTTTTCCTTTCTGAGTCAAAACATAACCTAAGCCTTCTTTAGAAGCAACTGTATAAACTGCATATTCCTCTGAACCCTCGGGAAGTGCTAACACCGGTGCTGAGACTAACTTTTCTTTCAAAAAGTTAAAGCTTTGATCACACTTCTCGTCTCAGACAAACTTGACATCTTTCTTAGTCAATCGGGTTAACGGTGCAGCAATCTTAGAAAAATCCTGAACAAATCTTCTATAATAACCGGCCAATCCCAAGAAGCTTCTAATTTCTGAGGCATTCTTTGGTTTCTCCCATTTGAGCACGGCCTCGATTTTCGAGGGATCGACTTCCAACCCTTTTCCTGAAATTACATGCCCCAAGAAAGAAACCCGATCGATCCAGAATTCGCACTTGCTAAACTTAGCAAACAACTGGTGCTCTTTCAAAGTCTGTAGAACGAGCTTAAGATGTCTCGCGTGCTCCTCAGCTGATTTTGAGAAAACCAGAATATCATCAATGAATATCACCACAAACTTGTCGAGGAAAGGCGTGAAAATCCGGTGCATCATATCCATGAAAGCTGCAGGGGCATTAGTTAATCCAAACGGCATAACCACGAACTCGTAGTGCCCGTACCGAGTATTGAATCCTGTCTTAGGAATATCCTCTGCTCAGATTCGCAACTGATAGTATCCCTGTCTTAAATCCAATTTTGAATAGACTTTGGAACCCTGAAGTATATCGAATAACTCCTTGATATGTGGGAGGGGATACTTGTTCTTAATAGTCATCCTGTTCAACTCCCTGTAATCGATGCACATTCTTAAAGTTCCGTCCTTTTTCTTTACAAATAAAACTGGTGCTCCCCAGGGTGAAGAACTCGGCCGAATGTAACCAACTTCCAACAATGCTTCAAGCTGAACTTTTAATTCCTTTAATTCGGCTGGATCCATCAGGTAGGGAGACTTTGAATACGGCTCGGCATTCGGAAAAAGATCGATCACAAACTCGATCTCTCGCTCAGGAGGCAAAGAATCCAACTTTTCTGGAAAAACCTAGGGAAATTCTTTTACCACTTCGATGTCCTCTAGTTTCACCTGATCTATGGGCTTGTTCAGAATATAAGCAATGAACCTTGTAGCCCCGTCTCTTACTAATTTCTGAGCTTCTGAAAATGAAAGTAGGGGTACAGTCTTCGAAGTACAACCCGTGGTAACCTCTGAACCCAACTGCACTTTCTTAGCCCGACAATCCACAGTAGCACAATGCCTGTATAGCCAATCCACCCCCAATATTGCCCCGTATCTCTCCATTGGCATCACAATGAAATCAGTCAAAAATTCCCTGCCTTCAACCACCACTAGAACATCCCAGTAGACCTGATCTGTCTCTCGCCTACTACCAAAAGGAGTACTAACTAAATAGCGCACAGAAGTACACATAGCTGGCAAAGGTAATGTATTAGCATTAGAGTGCGCAAGAAAGGAGTGTGTAGCTCCCGGATCAAATAATGTATGGATGTTCGTGCCATGGATGCAAATAGTACCTTCATCTACCGTGGCGGGGTCTATCTCAGCATCCTGCTCCTCCCCAGCAAGTGCATAAGCTCGAGCCCTCACAAGTGGCCTCGGTCCTGTAGGTAGCGGATCACGACGATCCGGACAGCCGTCTACCATGTGCTCGTCACTCCCGCAGATCAAACATAAACCCAACCGGCGTCTGCAGTTATCATAGTTGTGTGTAGGACGCCCACAGAATCTACAGCCCGGTTTCTGAGGTGGCTGTGGTGGTTCTGGAGCTCTCGGACCCTTCTGTGCTGGTCCTGTAGCCTTAAGCTTCTTCCCAGAGTCCCTCTGCGCTGGAGGTGCAGAGTAAACCATTGGCCTCTTTCCTGAGCTCGATCCCTGACCTGCTCTCGAGCCTGAAGCCTGTCCAGTCCGCTGAGTAGCTCTCCTAGCGATATCAGAATCCTCAACCTTTAGAGCCTTTGAGGTAGCTTTAGCCCAAGTGCTCGTATCAGAATCCTGAACAAACTGCATCACCTTGCGAAAGTCGTCATTCGCTATGTTGGGTGCATAGCGAGAAAGTCTCTCGAACTCGGCGATATACTGCCCCTCAGATCTTCGTCCCTGTTTCAGCTCGGTGAACTCCCTCAACCTGCTCGTACGGGAAGCCGGAGGGATATACTTGTTTCTGAACTCCCGTACAAATACCTCCCAAGTAATCTCTATCCCGGCTGCCTCTAGAACAATCTGTGTGCTCTCCCACCAGGAATAGGCCTCGCCCTGGATCAAAGTGAGTGTACAGCGAGCCTTCTCCTGAGTATCACAAGGGATAAGCTGCCAAATCCTCTCAATCTCCTTTAGCCACATTTCTGCCTGAATATCGTCGCCCTTGTAGAACTTCGGGGGAGGCTGGTTCTGAAACTCGCATAAAATAGCAGAAATAGGGTTCTCCTGAGGTGCTACTGGCGCTGGTGGTGGTGGAGGTACCCTTTCCTGTAGCCTCTGGTCAATCAGCCCAACAACGGCGTTCATGAAATCCTGGGGCTGTGCCTGGGCATGTGGAGGAGGAGGTGATCTCTCGCGACGATGGTGCCGATGATGATGATGAGGCCTGTGTCTCGGGGATCGGTCACGAGAGTGTCTATCACGATCCATCCTGAAATCAAATCACTACACATGCCTGGTCTGATTAATACATGCAAATGTGTGCATATAATTCAATGATATCAATAAACACACATTCAAGAATGGTCAAATATCTCAAGTAATGTGAGAAAACAAATAAATCAAGTAATTCAACGAAATGCAGACTCTCAAATAGCAAGTAATCCTATGTCGTGCGACCTAGACTGACTTGACACGACTCGAGAACCTCGGTTTTGCAACTGGGCTCTGATACCACCTGTAGATGTAGCACCCTAACCCCCAGGGCACTACATCCCCCGCACTATAGCCTCGATCCACGTATGAAATGGAAAGTCCATACATAAACCAAAACTATAGCGAACGGGTGATAATAAAAATGACGAGCTAGGCGGGACACTCCCCAACATAAATAAAGCAAACATGATAACGAAAGCGGAAGCAATAGCTCAATTATACATATAGGTACCATATTTACCGAATAGATATATAATAGGTACCAACTTAACTATCAATACATTATCATCTCTTAATAATATACATGTTTAAGTATTTAAAATGTACTACCAACGATCATAACATGAAGTACCAAAAGTGCTATACATAAAGGTACGATACTAGACTCGTGAAAATCCAAAACTCGACCAGACACCCGCCTAGCATGACCAAGCGCTCAAGTACCTGAAAAGTGAAGTATCAGTCTACCGAAGACTGAGTGAGGGGCAATAATTATATAAAACACACATCATATCCAAGTTGTAGTCTCGGGTGAAGACTTTGGAAATAAATAGATATATAGTTCAAGAAAACTATATCTTTGCCTGAGATTACAACCAATCACTTTAACGTTTTAACTTGAACATTTCATGAACATGTGACCCCGGCGAGTAGGGGCGATTCTCCAACCTTTACACCAAACGTGACAATACGTGCTTGCTTTATTAATTTAATACATGATCATACAATTCCATTTAGTGCTCACATAGACAAGTTCATGCTTGAAATCATGTAATAACCCGAGGATAACACGACATGCCGGATTAATCCCAAGTCTCCTTCTTCCTCCGGTTGATAGTGAGTTTGCAAGGCTCAACTATCCACGACATGTTGTGTGTAGGGGACATGACCCCCTAGACACGGAACTCCTTCCACCACTAATCTCCTAGTGGCTTCGGGGGTGATCCCAACAATGTGAGGATAATTCAGGAGTTACCCGTTAGCCCTTGCTTTCCCGGTTGGCTCAAGAATTGCCCTCGGGCCCACGTGCAATCATGTACTCACCAAACTTGCTTGAAAATCATGAAAATCATTACTTGCTTGCTTGAAATAGTTAAAACTTTGAAAATGTTTATAATGATAATATGTTTTGGCCTAAAAATAGCACATAAGGGTCATAGGGTTCGATTTACTTAAAATAAAACCTCACCTTCTTACAAAATATGACAAGGATATACTCTACTGAGCCTGCTCCTCGTCGACAACCCCGTGACCTGTGCAAACACGACGTGTATACGTGAGACATGACCTAAAATGGACCAAATTTGACGAACGGCGGAAATGTATCGAGATGACGATGAAAATGCAATGTGGCATGATAACATGTTGTTTCAGTACATATTAGCACATATAATAGCAATTCGGGGTCAAAGATGTCGTCGGATCGAGGGGCTATTTTCGTAATTTTATGCAGAGAATTTTGTTGTGCAAGTCAAGTGGGAACGGCCGTTCCGGACCCCTTTGAAAAATGGGAACGGTCGTTCCCGTAATCCCCAAAAGCGCGCCAACGACTTCCATTTTAAAAACGCACTGATGCTGGGAACGGCCCTTCCGGCACCAAGGCCAAAATGGGAATGGCCGTTCCCATGCTCGGCCCCCTAGTTCATTTGAAAAGGTGGGAACGCCCGTTCCCACAATGCCTTGAGGTTGGGAACGGTCGTTCCCAGTTTCTACAACTGAAAGAACAGAGAAGAACATAGCACCCACGTGAAACAACAAAGCAAACACCAAATTCCAATCTTTGATTAGCCAAACTAAGATTTTCTGGGAATATGATGCATATATGTTCAAGAAATGATAACCTAACACTTAAACACTCAAAACCATGCAAGATCATCAAAGTTTCCAAGACTCTAGCTCAAGATCATCTTGATCACTCAAGCTCAAATCCTCAACAAAATCATGCACAAATCATGCCATAATTCAAGAAGTATTCACTTAATCATACTTCGCTGAGCACATAATCCATTTAGCATAACAAACTCAAACCCTAATCGTGCCAAATATGATCAACTCATCAAATCATGCAACCACCAACCTTAAGGATGAAAATATGGAGAAAATAGATGAGGATGGTGATGAACTCCCCAAAACTTGGATGATTTCTTGAAATCTTTGATGAAAAGTGTAAAATTCTTCTCTTTCCCTTTTCTTCTTGATACCGAGAATGAGGAAGCAAATGGTTGGGAAATATTTTGTTGAAATGAGTTCAAGGAAGCTTGGAGATGCATATACCGATTCATCCCTTTTGGAAATGAGTGAATTGTTCAATTTTGCCAATTAATCCTTGAAATGTTTAAGTTATGCAATTAAGGATGTAAGGTTTTGAAATGGGATCAATTAGGCCTTTGAAAACTATGCAATTAGGTCCCGAAAGTTTAAGGAAAATAATCATGTAGGGATAATTCGGTAATTTGAACCACTCTCGGTAATTGTTTCATGCAATAAATATTTTTTCGTGTCATGAAATAATATTTCCATTGATATGAATTCAAGTAATTCAAATAAATAATGCTTCGTGAATTTTATAAAATATATGAAATGCCACGTAAGAATATTATGAAATTAAAGAAATAATATAAATCCTACGCTCAAACTCACACGTGGCATGCTTACCTGTTCATCCGGAACCGGGGCGTTACAATTCTCCCCCCCTTAAAAGAATCTGGTCCCCAGATTCTCTAGTCTTGCTCGAATAATTCTGGAAGGAACCGTTTCATTTTATCATCCGTTTCCCACGTAGCTTCTTCGGTTTTGTCACTTCTCCACAAAACTTTAACCATGGAAATCCTCCGATTTCTCAAGTCCTGAAATTTCTGATCCAAGATTCTAACCGGCCTCTGGACGAATGTCAAATTCGGTTCCAACTCAACTTCTTCCACGGGGAGAATCGTGGTCTCATCGGGGTAATATTTCCTTAGTTGTGAGATATGAAATACGTTGTGAATCCCCGTAAGACTCGGTGGTAGGTCCAGTCGATAGGCTACCTAGCCTATTCTTTCAAGAATCTCGAAAGGACCTAAGTAGCGAGGGTTAAGTTTCCCTCCTTTCTCGATCCAGGTGAAACCTTTCCTTGGTGACACCTTCAGGAATACCCGGTCACCAACTTCAAATTCTAGATCTCTTCGGCGCTTATCGGCATAGCTCTTTTACCTATCTTGCGCGGCTTTCATCCATTGTTGAATCATTTGGACTTTCTCAATCATAGCCTGAACGACTTTGGAAGGCCTTTCGAATCTTTCACCTTTCCTTACCCCTTCCTGCTTCGACCATTTCCACTCTTCCAAGTCGAAAAACAACGGAGATCGGCACTTTCTTCCATAAAGAAGTTCATAAGGAGCCATCCCGATTGAAGCTTGGAAACTGTTGTTATAAGCAAACTCGATCAAAGGAAGTTGTTCTGCCCATGAATTCTGAAAATCAATCGCGCACGCCCGAAGAAGATCTTCCAAATACCTGATTAACCTTTCCGTTTGGCCGTCTGTTTGCGGGTGAAATGTTGTACTGAACTTAAGTTTCGTTCCCAAAACGGCCTTTAACTCTTGCTACAACTTGGATGTAAACCTCGGGTCTCGGTCTGAAACTATGCTTACCGGAATGCCATGAAGTCGAATAATCTCTCTGTTATAAATTTCAGCCAACTTCGGAATCTTATAAGACATCCGAACCGGTAGAAAGTGAGCTGACTTTGTGAATCTATCCACAATTACCCAAATTCCATCAAACCCGCCTTTAACTTTCGGTAATCTGGAAACAAAGTCCATCGTTACTTGTTCCCACTTCCACTCGGGAATAGGTAACGGTTGTAGAAGTCCTGCGGGTTTTTGGTGCTCAGCTTTCACTTTCTGACAAGTCAGACAATGTTTCACATATTCTGCCACGTCTCTTTTCATCCGTTCCACCAATCATATTGCTTCAAATCCTTATACATTTTGTTTCCTCCTGGGTGGATCGAATAGGCTGACTTGTGAGCTTCTTCGAGTAGGACCCGTTTCAATTATTCAGGTATTACCACTCTGTTTTTAAACCGAAGTAACCCGGTCTCATCAAACCCAAACGGACTCTCCGGGTCATCCTTAGCTTTACTTACAAGCTTCTGAACTTCCGGATCCTTATTCTGAGCCTCAAATAAATGATACTTCAATTCCGCCTGAATTGTGATATTAGAAACCCGAGCTTTTAACACAATCGGCGTCACTTCAACACGTTCTTTTATTTCCAAACTCGATACACTCGCCTTCCTGCTAAGTGCATCGGCGACCACGTTTGTTTTCCCTGGATGGTACTTGATTGTACAATCATAATCTTCTAGTTTTTCCATCCAACGTCGTTGCCTCATATTCAAATCTTTCTGTGTGAATAAATACTGGAGGCTCTTGTGGTCGGTAAAAATCTCAAAAGAAGTCCCGTATAGATAATGTCTCCATTTCCCGAGAGCAAAGATCACGACTGCAAGCTCTAGGTCGTGTGTCGGATAGTTCCTTTCATAATCCTTTAGCTTTCAAGAAGCATAGGCGATCACTTTTCCTTTCTGAGTCAAAACACAACCTAAGCCTTCTTTAGAAGCATCTGTATAAACTGCATATTCCTCTGAACCCTCGGGAAGTGCTAACACCGAAGCTGGGACTAACTTTTCTTTCAAAAAGTTAAAGCTTTGATCACACTTCTCATCCCAGACAAACTTGACATCTTTCTTAGTCAATCGGGTTAACGGTGCAGCAATCTTAGAAAAATCCTGAACAAATCTTCTATAATAACCGGCCAATCCCAAGAAGCTTCTAATTTCTGAGGCATTCTTTGGTTTCTCCCATTTGAGCACGGCCTCGATTTTCGAGGGATCGACTTCCAACCCTTTTCCTGAAATTACATGCCCCAAGAAAGAAACCCGATCGATCCAGAATTCGCACTTGCTAAACTTAGCAAACAACTGGTGCTCTTTCAAAGTCTGTAGAACGAGCTTAAGATGTCTCGCGTGCTCCTCAGCTGATTTTGAGAAAACCAGAATATCATCAATGAATATCACCACAAACTTGTCGAGGAAAGGCGTGAAAATCCGGTGCATCATATCCATGAAAGCTGCAGGGGCATTAGTTAATCCAAACGGCATAACCACGAACTCGTAGTGCCCGTACCGAGTATTGAATCCCGTCTTAGGAATATCCTCTGCTCGGATTCGCAACTGATAGTATCCCTGTCTTAAATCTAATTTTGAATAGACTTTGGAACCCTGAAGTATATCGAATAACTCCTCGATATGTGGGAGGGGATACTTGTTCTTAATAGTCATCCTGTTCAACTCCCTGTAATCGATGCACATTCTTAAAGTTTTGTCCTTTTTCTTTACAAATAAAACTGGTGTTCCCCAAGGTGAAGAACTCGGCCGAATGTAACCAACTTCCAACAATGCTTCAAGCTGAACTTTTAATTCCTTTAATTCGGCTGGAGCCATCCGGTAGGGAGTCTTTGAATACGGCTCGGCATTCGGAAAAAGATCGATCACAAACTCGATCTCTCGCTCAGGAGGCAAAGAATCCAACTTTTCTGGAAAAACCTCGAGAAATTCTTTTACCACTTCGGTGTCCTCTAGTTTCACCTGATCTTTGGGCTTGTTCAGAATATAAGCAATGAACCCTGTAGCCCCGTCTCTAACTAATTTCTGAGCTTCTGAAAATGAAAGTAGGGGTACAGTCTTCGAAGTACAACCCGTGGTAACCTCTGAACCCAACTGCACTTTCTTAGCCCGACAATCCACGGTAGCACAATGCCTGTATAGCCAATCTGTCCCCAATATAGCCCCGTATCTCTCCATTGGCATCACAATGAAATCAGTCAAAAATTCCCTGCCTTCAACCACCACTGGAACATCCCTGTAGACCTGATGTGTCTCTTGCCTACTACCAAAAGGAGTACTAACTAAATAGCGCACAGAAGTACACATAGCAGGCAAAGGTAATGTAATAGCATTAGAGTGCGCAAGAAAGGAGTGTGTAGCTCCCGGATCAAATAATGTATGGATGTTCGTGCCATGGATGCAAATAGTACCTTCAACTACCGCGGTAGGGTCTATCTCAGCATCCTGCTCCTCCCCAGCAAGTGCATAAGCTCGAGCCCTCACAAGTGGCCTCGGTCCTGCAGGTAGCGGATCACGACGATCCTGACAGCCGTCTACCATGTGCTCGTCACTCCCGCAGATTAAACATAAACCCAACCGGCGTCTGCAGTTATCATAGTTGTGTGTAGGAAGCCCACAGAATCTACAGCCCAGTTTCTGAGGTGGCTGTGGTGATGCTGGAGCTCTCGGACCCTTCTGTGCTGGTCCTGTAGCCTTAAGCTTCTTCCTAGAGTCCCTCTGCTCTGGAGGTGCAGAGTAAACCATCGGCCTCTTTCCTGAGCTCGATCCCTGACCTGCTCTCGAGCCTGAAGCCTGTCCAGTCCGTTGAGTAGCTCTCCTAGCGATATCAGAATCCTCAACCTTTAGAGCCTTTGAGGTAGCTTTAGCCCAGGTGCTCGTATTAGCTGCTTTTAAGGCCTCCTGGATATCCGGTCTCAATCCCTGAACAAACTGCATCGCCTTGTGAAAGTCGTCATTCGCTATGTTGGGTGCATAGCGAGAAAGTCTCTCGAACTCGGCGATATACTGCCCCTCAGATCTTCGTCCCTGTTTCAGCTCGGTGAACTCCCTCAACCTGTGTGTACGGGAAGCTGGAGGGATATACTTGTTTCTGAACTCCCGTACAAATACCTCCCAAGTAATCTCTATCCCGGCTGCCTCTAGAACAATCTGTGTGCTCTCCCACCAGGAATAGGCCTCGCCCTGGATCAAAGTGAGTGTACAGCGAACCTTCTCCTGAGTATCACAAGGGAGAAGCTGCCAAATCCTCTCAATCTCCTTTAGCCACATTTCTGCCTGAATATCGTCGCCCTTGTAGAACTTCGGGGGAGGCTGGTTCTGAAACTCGCGCAAAATAGCAGAAATAGGGTTCTCTTGAGGTGCTACTGGCGCTGGTGGTGCTGGAGGTACCCTTTCCTGTACCCTTTGGTCAATCAGCCCAACAACGGCGTTCATGAAATCCTGGGGTTGTGCCTGGGCAGGTGGAGGAGGAGGTGATCTCTCACGACGATGGTGCCGATGATGATGATGAGGCCTGTGTCTTGGGGATCGGTCACGAGAGTGTCTATCACGATCCATCCTGAAATCAAATCACTACACATGCGTGGTCTGATTAATACATGCAAATGTGTGCATATAATTCAATGATATCAATAAACACACATTCAAGAATGGTCAAATATCTCAAGTAATGTGAGAAAACAAATAAATCAAGTAATTCAACGAAATGCAGACTCTCAAATAGCAAGTAATCCTATGTCATGCGACCTAGACTGACTTGACACGACTCGAGAACCTCGGTTTTGCAACCGGGCTCTGATACCACCTGTAGATGTAGCACCCTAACCCCCAGGGCACTACATCCCCTGCACTATAGCCTCGATCCACGTATGAAATGGAAAGTCCATACATAAACCAAAACTATAGCGAACGAGTGACAATAAAAATGACGAGCTAGGCGGGACACTCCCCAACATAAATAAAGCAAACATGATAACGAAAGCGGAAGGAATAACTCAATTATACATATAGGTACCATATTTACCGAATAGATATATAATAGGTACCAACTTAACTATAAATACATTATCATCTCTTAATAATATACATGTTTAAGTATTCAAAATGTACTACCAACGATCATAACATGAAGTACCAAAAGTGCTATACATGAAGGTACGGTACTAGACTCGTGAAAATGTAAAACTCGACCGGACACCCGCCTAGCACGACCAAGCGCTCAAGTACCTGAAAAGTGAAGTATCAGTCTACCGAAGACTGAGTGAGGGGCAATAATTATATACAACACACATCACATGCAAGTTGTAGTCTCGGGTGAAGACTTTGGAAATAAATAGATATATAGTTCAAGAAAACTAAATCTTTGCCCGAGATTACAACCAATCACTTTAACGTTTTAACTTGAACATTTCATGAACATGTGACCCCGGCAAGTAGGGGCGATTCTCCAACCTGTACACCAAACGTGACAATACGTGCTTGCTTTATTAATTCAATACATGATCATACAATTCCATTTAGTGCTCACATGGAAAAGTTCATGCTTGAAATCATGTAATAACCCGAGGATAACCCGACATGCCGGATTAATCCCCAGTCTCCTTCTTCCTCCGGTTGATAGTGAGTTTACAAGGCTCAACTATCCACGACATGTTGTGTGTAGGGGACATGACCCCCTAGACACGGAACTCCTTCCACCACTAATCTCCTAGTGGCTTCGGGGGTTATCCCAACAATGTGAGGATAATTCAAGAGTTACCCGTCAGCCCTTGCTTTCCCGGTTGGCTCAAGAATTACCCTCGGGCCCACGTGCAATCATGTACTCGGCAAACTTGCTTGAAAATCATGAAAATCATTACTTGCTTGCTTGAAATAGTTATAACTTTGAAAACGTTTATAATGATAATATGTTTTGGCCGAAAAATAGCACATAAGGGTCATAGGGTTCGATTTACTTAAAATAAAACCTCACCTTCTTACAAAATATGACAAGGATATACTCTACTGAGTCTGGTCCTCGTCCACAACCCCGTGACCTGTGCAAACACGACGTGTATACGTGAGACATGACCTAAAATGGACCAAGTATGACGAACGGTGGAAATGTATCGAGATGACGATGAAAATGCAATGTGGCATGATAACATGTTGTTTCAGTACATATTAGCACATATAATAGCAATTCGGGGTCAAAGATGTCGTCGGATCGAGGGGCTATTTTAGTAATTTTATGCAGAGAATTTTGTTCTGTAAGTCAGGTGGGAACGGCCGTTCCGGACCCCTTTGAAAAATGGAAACGGTCGATCCCGTAATCCCCAAAAGAGCGCCAACGACTTCCATTTTAAAAACGCGCTGAAGTTGGGAACGACCCTTCATGCACCAAGGCCAAAATGGGAATGGCCGTTCCCATGCTCGGCCCCCTAATTCATTTGAAAAGGTGGGAACGCCCGTTCCCACAATGCCTTGAGGCTGGGAACGGTCGTTCCCAGTTTCCGCAACTGAAAGAACAGAGAAGAACATAGCACCCACGGGAAACAACAAAGCAAGCACCAAATTCCAATCTTTGATTAACCAAACTAAGATTTTCTGGGAATATGATGCATATATGTTCAAGAAATGATAACCTAACACTTAAACACTCAAAACCATGCAAGATCATCAAGGTTTCCAAGACTCTAGCTCAAGATCATCTTGATCACTCAAGCTCAAATCCTCAACAAAATCATGCACAAATCATTCCATAATTCAAGAAGTATTCACTTAATCATACTTTGCTCAGCACATAATCCATTTAGCATAACAAACTCAAACCCTAATCGTGCCAAATATGATCAACTCATCAATTCATGCAACCACCAACCTTAAGGATGAAAATATGGAGAAAATAGATGATGATGGTGATGAACTCCCCAAAACTTGGATGATTTCTTGAAATCTTTGATGAAAAGTGTAAAATTCTTCTCTTTCCCTTTTCTTCTTGATACCGAGAATGAGGAAGCAAATGGTTGGGAAATATTTTGTTGAAATGAGTTCATGGAAGCTTGGAGATGCATATACAGATTCATCCCTTTTTGAAATGAGTGAATTATTCAATTTTGCCAATTAATCCTTGAAATGTTTAAGTTATGCAATTAAGGATGTAAGGTTTTGAAATGGGATCAATTAGGCCCTTGAAAACTATGCAATTAGGTCCCTAAAGTTTAAGGAAAATAATCATGTAAGGACAATTCGGTAATTTGAACCACTCTCGGTAATTGTTTCATGCAATAAATATTTTTCCGTGTCATGAAATAATATTTCTAATGATATGAATTCAAGTAATTCACATAAATAATGCTTCGTGAATTTTATAAAAATATGAAATACCAGGTAAGAATATTATGAAATTAAAGAAATAATATAAATCCTACGCTCAAACTCACACGTGTCGTGCTTACCTGTTCATCCGGAACCGGGGCGTTACAATTTAGCCTTTGAATTCTAAATGAAATATGCTCCTAACATGCTAAAGATGTTGTATATCAAGTTTCATAAAATTTGGAGTTGATTTGGTAGGCTTTTGGACTAATTTTGTTTAGGGTCTGCTTTGCCGGTAAACTTTGTATGCGATTTTGGACCTGTACCGAGACACCCCCGTGTCTCATTTGCATTGAAATGTGAGACACGGGCGTGTCATGCTTCCTGAGCATGACTGTACTGAGCCACGGGCGTGGCTCAGTTTATCTAAGTTGAGGGACACCCCCGTGTCCCTCCCCCTGCGTAGCTCTTGGTTTTTCCTTTTCGATTTTTGGTTTGTTTCACCTCTTTAATACATTTATCTTCATTTGTGATGAACTATGAACTTGTTTTACTATGTGTTGGGAGTATTGTGGTTCAATTTCATAACATTTGGATGAGATTTAGGCATGCTTTTGTTGAATGCCGTTTATGTGCGTTTTGTGGCGTTTGTGATTTCCATAACCCATTTCCCTTATCTTCCGATTTGTTCTTGTTTTCAAGCTTTGGAAATATGTTATATTAGGTAATAGGGTGTATGTAGTAGAGTTTTGTGAAAGATTGAATACGTTTGAGTGTGTGTCGAACTTAATTTACTTCAATGCTCTTATTTGTCTAAATATTGGATCTTGTGCCTTGAATTTCTTGAATTGAATTGATTGGAAATGTGAAATTATGAATTCGAATGAAAGTGAGCGAAGGATTGAATGACTTGATTATATGATTTAAATTTCTTAATAGTGCACATGAACGTGTTCATGACATAATATCATCTTTTATGCATTCATACGCATTCGCCGAGCGTCAATATGGTTCATTTGAGTCTAAGTTTGCCTCTTGCTCTTTGTTTTGCTCTTAGGTTCATTCCGTTGTTGAGGAAGTGGTTCGTTTGACTCCTTTTGGTCCGTTTTGCTTGGTTTGGTCGTCCAGGTGAGGTTTTCTTTCCTTTTAGTTATGATGACCTAAGACCCTAATTGAATTTCGAACCCGCATGCGACTTATATATGTATATATATAGATATGTGTTTGGATATGTATTTCGTGGGATTTGTCCCGTTTGTCTTAAGAATTTGAAAACGCTTTTATAAGTATATAAGCTCTATTTTCTTTTGTTTTGACAAGCTTTGTTAAGTGTGTGTGTGTGTAAGCGTGATAATATTTGTGGATAAGCTTCGTATGGTAAGTGTGATAAGTGCAAGTATAAGTGTAAGTGTAAGTTTGGGCCTCGGAGAAGTGGTATGTGATCCCGGGTCGGCCATGGGGTCGCCGGGCTCTCTCATCAACACGACTCCACAAAAAGGGAGACTTCGCCCATCCTCGGGAGGTCGAGGGGAAGACGGGTCTTCTTGAGTCGGCGGTGTGCTTAGTGACCCGTCGAAGAAGCGGGCGGATCCCCCGTCTCATTCAGTTTATTAGTGGGGTTTGAGAGGGGCATCTCTCTCCCCAAAACGGTGTTAGGGTGGAGTTGGTTATGATTTGTTTTGTTTTCATTTCGCCTTGGTGTATGGAGTAAGTAAGGGTGATGGATTTAAGCTTTCAGTTCGTTATGTCTTCGTTTATGGTTGTGAAACGGGGGCGGATTTCTAAACTCTAAAACTTGACTGAATTTGGCCTTCGGCTCCAAACTTCTTTCTTTATATATACTACCACGGGTTAAATGTCTTAGAATGCAAAAACCACGCCCGGTTCACGAACCCTCTCAGCTTTGTAAATGCTTTGCTCTTATGTATATGTATGGGTGCGTGTGCTAGCCCCCTCACCAGTCTCTAGGACTGACCCGCGTTATTTCTACTTTTTCCCCCTTTGATTTCAATTTGCAGGTATTCGTTCTGAGGAGTTGGAGCTAGGCGGTTGTCTTTGAGTCTTTATTTTGGGAGAGCTTGAGTCACATGCATTGTATTTTGTTTATTTATGCATTTTGTTAAGTTATGATTTAAATTCGAAATTGTAAAAGTTTGTATAACTTGAATCAAAATTTTGATATGTCTCGAGTATATTTATTTGCTTCATAAGATTCTGGTGCTTCCGCATTCGTTATTTGTTTTATTGCGTGCCTTGAGTAGGGTCTAGACCGCCTAGCTTAAGTTGGATTTTTGTTTGTCACCCGTTCGCCGTGGCTTGATACGTGGTCGGAGTTCCCATTTCGCTTCACGTGTTGGGTTACGGTGCGGGGGATGTGGTGTCCTTCGCTCCGGGGTGTTACAACTCCAAAACACCACGAACTCAAAACCCCACCTAGCTCTCCAAAACCTGCAAGAGAACTGAAAACAAAGGTGGGTTCGGTCCTTAAGAGACTGGTGGGTATAAAATAAGGCTTTAGAAGTCTATGAAGAAAGTAAGGATGGGGCGTTACATGTTCGATGAAATTTGTTTTGGGACTTTCCTTGTGTTACAGACAATCTTTGAATAATATACGATTGATTATTATCATAGGCAAACACTTCTTTATATGCCAATACGTGTTTTTGTGTGTTTCTATTACGTCCGCATGTATTAGAACTCCCCTAATCCATAAGGCTGTTTGGGACTTTGTCCTTAGGTGAATGACACATGAAACAAGCCCTAACTCAAGACCGGATTAGAAACTACTCCAAGTCGATGAGTCCAACAAACAGTAGGAGTGTTGATTTGGCTCGATTGAGACTTGCTCGTGGGATTGCGTCCTTAAGAAGGATCATCCTGTTTCATGGGTTATAAAGTGCACAGTTGATGCGTACGTAATACATGAGGGTGCTCGTTATCAAACGGGTGCACTGAGGTGTCCCACGTGAGAAGATTCCTAAATGGGAAAGGAAGTTTCTATATCTAGAAATAGAAACTTCCGGATTAGGAAATATCTCACAGGTCAATAGCGTGAGTACATTAATCCTTTGACTTGAGATTCCATTGATGCTTGGTGGGCTAACTCTGTAGTCTTAGGTATAAGCTTTAAAGGGTGTCGCCTTAGACAACTGATTCAAGGCTTATGCTGGGGTTGCACAAGTGGCACATGGAAGCATATGAGAATCAACAAAGGACCTACACTTGTTGTAATGTAAGAAGATCTCTCATTGCGTAAGTCATTCATATGACATCTTAAACCCTCGGCCGAGGTAGTGGATCAAGACATCAAGAAAAGGGTTTCTTGGATTTAGATCAAATGGATATGAAACGGACTTAGCTTTAAGATTGAGTTAGTAAGGCTCTCATTATTCGCATGCCCTAGATCTTAATCGAGAGATGGGTTGGTAGGAGGATCGTACCTCACTGTTGTCATTAACTGAAAGGTTCTTTCGAATATATATTCATTGTTCAGGTAGGGGTCATACACATGTTGCTAGATTATGGTCGTATGATCTGTGAACTAATAAAGCGTATTAGTCTCACTGCTAACTGAAAATGAACCTAGGGGGTCACACACAAATGCCAGATTCAAAGGGTATTAAAGGAAAGATCAAATAGTTGATAAAAATGAACCTGTAATGTACACGTGTAGTACGAGAGCTTGAGTTGAGCGTATGGTCCAATTGTAGAATTGGAACATGTGTTAATTAATTGGAGAATTAATTATCAAGCCCAAATATAATTAATTAGGAGAATTAATTATAAATCCCTAATATAATTAATTAAGAGAATTAATTATGAAGCCACATAAAATTAATTAGAGAATTAATTTTAGCCCGTTAGAATTAATTAAGAATTAATTCTAAAGCTCTTCATGGAATTAATTGAGAGAATTAATTCTAAGTATTTAAGTATTTGATTATTTAGTTGTTCTAATTTGATTAGAATAAATAAATAAATAAATACTAAATATCTTCTATTTATTATTCTAGTAAATATTAATTCTAATATGATCAGAATAAATATTATTGGAATAAGATATTTAATTATTATTGGAATAATTAAATATTCCTAATTAGTTAGGAACTCTCTTTTAGAAGAATAGATATCTTATTTTGAATAAGATTCCTATTACTTTTAGAGAAAGAAAATAGAAGTAAAGTCAAAGTTGGAATCCGATTCCGATTACGGTTTGGGGTTCCAACCTTAGGCTATAAATAAGTCAAGGGGTTCGAATTTTTCACCTTACGAGTGACATGAGGATCACGCCCAAACTACGGCTTTATGATGGGATAATTCTCTTGCTCTCTTTCTTCTCGTTTTATGTTTCTTTCTTTACACATGTTATATCGCTAGCACATTCCCTAACATGATTTGAATCTAGGTTGGTGTGGATTATTACTCTAGAGGAAACCTACTATCGAATCTAAAGTAGAAAGAATCTTTCGAAGGACGAGGGTTGCCATTACCGCATGAAGCGCGTTTGAGGGCGGCTCAAAATGTGTCAAGAAAGCATCGAATCTTGTAAGTTCTTGGATCCCTAAGATTTGGAAATAGAAATTGCAAGTCCAATCTTACTTTTGGGAAAAAAATTTAAATTCTGCTGCGCTTTCTGATCGTGTTTTTCCCAACAAATATATCGGGTTGAGATAACTAATAGTAGAGAATCACCTAGAACAACAAACGATGCAAAAAAAACACATAGCACCTCATAAAGTATCACTTAAGGCGTGCACGTTCGTAGCTCGATTAAATCATATCAAATCACCCCGTAAAATGAATCTAATACTCATACACATTAGTCATACATGGAATATATCAAAATCCTGTAATTACAACTCATAACATAGCAATTCATACGTATACACAAGCATATAACACATTAGTCATACATGGAACATGTCAAAATCATGTAATTACAACTCATAACATAGAAATTCATACGTATACACAAGCATATAACACATTAGGGTCAAGATCGGGGTGGGAAACGAGTAAAATGGGAAAACAAGCGAACAAAACACAAAACCAAAGATCCTGGGGGACTAACGACCGTTATTCCCCTCCCTTTGAAAAGCCACTAATGGCCGTTAGTGGAGACAGAAGCTCCAAGGAGCAGATAACGGCCGTTACACCCAAAAACCACAAAATGCCCTAATGTGCGTTAGGCGATCCGGGGCTGAAAGGATTGAATTTCAGCCCCTATTTTACCCCAAAAACACATACAAACCAAACTAACACCCAAACAACACACTAAGGAAGGTTCAAGCATTAAAATTTCATGCAAAGAACTAGTTAAAATCGAGCCACAATAAGAAGCAAGAGCGAGAGGTATGGTCAAGTTCAAGTTTTTCCATTTTGATTCAAATTCATCAATGGCAACTCAATTAATCCTCAACCCACCAAGCAATATAAGTTCATGTAAGTATAAAGGCATGTCTTAGGATCAAATATCACTCAAGAAACTCCAAGAAATTGCAAGGAAACAAGATCAAATCCCCACATGTTCATAAACCGTTACTATTCACTATATATATATATATATATCAAACCATATTCAAAACTTGAAGAAATCATGCAAATCCTAACTTAAATGACCAGAAGGAAAAGTAGATAACAATTATGAGCTTACCTCCAAGAAATGATGGAAGATGGTGGTGAGATGAGCTCAAATCTCACAAGAAATAAATAGTTCTCTTCCTTCTCTTCCTTTCTCTTCTTTCTCACTTTGTGGCTGAAATTTCTTCTTCTTTGGGGGGGGGGGGGGGGGGAGGAGGAGAGGGGGTTCGTTCATGTGAACTGAATGAGGGAGGAGAGAGGAGTGTATAAAGTGGGTGTAGGTCTTAGGTTAAGGTTTAGGGATGTTAGGGTAGGTCCTCAAGTCAAGAATAGTCAACGGTTGTAATTTTAGGTACGAATTGCTCGTTTCAGTCAAAATTTAGGAATTTAAATGGTCTTACAAAAATATGTGACTTAGTCCATTGGATCCGAATCATCAATACGAGTCCAATGAAGGTGACGGAACTTGAATCCGAGTTCCCGAGCTCAAGTTACGCCGCCCGGAACCCAAGGCGTGCTAAATGCTTTTTAGCCCCTTTTTGGTTCCGATCACACAAACGAAACCAAAACCCAAAAAAATGAGAATAAAATCAAGAAATGAGAATATAAACATGATCATGAAACACATAATTCACTCATACCAAGTTTTCACAAAAAACGGAAATCAAATCAGATGCAGACAAGGCATATATCAAACATGTATATATAACGTTCAAGAGTTTAAATAGCACAAGAATATTAAAATTATCAAGTAATTACATAATTAAATAATTAAAAAAAATACACGCAACACTCCCTTGACGTCATACCTGTACGGCCAAAAAGTCGGGGCGTTACAGATCCCGGTCGGGATCCTTTCCAGTTCAAATTCAATCCCGACCGGGATGGAGAGGCAGGAGGACTGCTGGAAGGCCGTCCCGGCCGGGACCCATTTTACATTAAAAACCATCCGACCCGAGATCGACCACTGGGAGTCCAACTTTGTGCATTTCCATTAATTCATGTCTTTTAGCCGTTTTATCTCGACCCACGCCTTCTTTTGAATTAATTATGAATTGTCAATAATTGTTTCATCAATTTTAACATCTCATGACATGCATAATCATTCCGTTCATCGAATATTTGGTTCATAAGTCTAGAGTCTTATGTACACTTGTGTTTCATGCACAGAGCTCGATCTAGTTATTGAGGAGCAGGGTCCGTAGGCTTCTCTTCTTCATTCCCTATTTTCTCTTTTGTCAAAGTGAGGTTATATTTTAGTTATTAGAACCCGTAATACCATGTGTCACTATTTATGCCAAAATGTATTACTTACACGTATATCTTGGAAATGATTACCTATACAAACTTTTTCATGAAAAAAATATTTTGGCAGAAATGTGTGAATGGACCCAGTACGGCACCGGGCCGTCGGATAATCCATTTCATATAAAATACCCTTTGAGAATATCCTTGTGACACCCCGCTTTTCTGATCGTCCGAGCAGGCGTCACGTGTTGATTCTTTGTGTGCTTAGTTGTTTAATTTACCTTTACTCGTTGCTTAACGTGCTTCTATGTTTTTAATTTTTTGATTTCGTGCGTTTCGTGGCCCTATTTTCAACTCTTTAAGAGTTCAGGGCCTTGTTTGCAATTTCTTCTTTTTAAGGGTTTTCGGTCATTTCTCGTTCGATCAAGGTTTTGACCTCTTGGACCCCTTTAACGCGTTCGGGGCATCCAAACGTGTAATGGCCCGATGAGGGCATCCACGCCTGTTCCGCGCTATGGACCTAGCTTGTATATAAAATTGCTCTCCATATACCCACCAGGACCGAAGCAAGCAGTGACAAACGGACATCCTAGCTAGGCTGTACTAGACTCATAAAGCGAGTAAATAAAAAACAAGTATGCAGAAGCTTAAATCAAACATAACAAGTGCATAAGATAAATTCATTCATCCATCAAATAGAGTGACCATCACGGTCCAGCACGAAACGCTCAAGTACGGAATGTAAAGTCATCCTAATGACCAACACAGTCCAAACTAGGATAATCAAAGCAACGTCAACTACTCCATAAATAATAATCCAAAAATCTCAAAAGCAATAACATAAAACGTAAAGTATACTACAAGCATAACAAGTACAAACCAGACTCAAAGACAAGACTCTTAACAAGACCCCGCCTAGCTTAACTCCAAAATGCAACCTGTGGAAACGAAAGGTAAAGGAGATCAGTTCAAAAGGAACCGGTGAGGAGAAGCTTACATAATATAAGTGATATAAAGGTTCGATGCATGCTCAAAACAAAAATGTTCATGATTCAACTCATTTTCAAGGTTATACAATTTTTATAAAACAAATCATGTACCAAAGCACCGACTCGGCGAGTACGAGCACTCCATCCTTGCTTCCCAAACCAAGTGAAATCAAACCAATCCTTCCTTACACCGTTTATGTCGAGGGTGTACAACCCCCGAACATCGCAAAAGAACCATGGAGAAGTGGGTCCATGAAACCGACCTTCTCCCAAGCTTACCTTAACCCCGAATCCTCCTCGATGTCTTAGCAAAACTTGTCCAAAAGTGGGTACTTCGTAAGGGTTTGACCGTCCGCCCTTGTGTTCCCGGTCTTACCACTTACTCCGCCCCGAGCACTATCAAAAGATCCAACCAAGCAAGTGTCCTTGAAAGGTATCATATAACCTCGCTACACAACTCACACATACATAATATCCAAATGAAAGTTCTATAGGCGTTTTGGGCATTTATCCTGTAACATCCCGACTGATCAGACTTTTCAGGTAACCTCTTATGTGCGCTATTTAACTATTTGTTTAAGTGATTATGTGATATTTAATTGCTAACGTGGATTAATTGAAGTTATTTGAACTTAATTGCTTTGGTATGAATTTGTTTAACTTGAACGTTTAACTTTCCTTCACTTTGTATTTTGCTCGTTTTAGATTCATATTTAATTCTGATTTTTGTGAATTCGTGATATGTGTTAATTATATGCTTTATGGACTCGTTTATATGCTCGTTATATGTTTTGGTATTTGTTCTGGTTGCCTTTTTGGGTTCGTTTTGGAGACGGGACATAACGAGGCTAAAGAGCATTTAACGCACCTTGGGTTCCGGGACGCGTATCTTGAGCTCGGGAATTCGGATTCAAATTCTGTCACCTCCGTTGAACTTGTTTCGACGATTTGGGTTTAATGGGACAAGCCTCACTTTTTTCTAAGTTCATTAAGACCTTCGAATTTCACCCGTAACGAGCCCCTTATGCTTGAGAGACACCTTTTGACTCAATAAAGTCTTTGTGGACCCCACTTAAACCTTAACCAAGCCTTAACCATGAGTTATACCTTGAGTTGAGCCCTCTGTTGCCCTTTTTCTGCTGGAAACCAAGCCAAACCTCTCTCTCTCCCACCAAGAACCGATCAGCACAAGGAAGAAGAAGAAGAAGAAACCCCTTTGTCCATTTTCTTGATTTTTGAGCTCAAATCTTCACCCAAGCTTCTCAAATTTGAAAGGTGAGTTCATGGTTGCAATCTACTCTCTCTCTCTCTCTTCTCTTTTATGTACTCTTGAGTTCATTTCCATGGTTGATTGATGAGATATAGCAAGCATGTGAATAGTAGGTGTTGGGAGAATTTGTTGGATTCTTTCTCCTTTCTTGTTTCCTTGAGATTTGATGATGATATTAAGCTCCTAGGACTTGATTCTTAGCATTTATTACATTTCCTTGCTTGGTAGTTGGAGTATGAGTGATTCATCATAATTGGGTTCTTGAGTTTGGATGTTGAGCTGATTACGTTTTTCTGTACCGAGACACGGGGGTGTCTCGGTTTGCCCTTTGTTGGTGACACGGGCGTGTCACCTTCTGATTCCGTTGTTTGATTTTTGTACTGAGACACGGGGGTGTCTCAGCTTGCCCTTCCAGGGGGGCACGGGCGTGTCCCCCTAGGAACTCTAGTTTTTCGCCCGTCTTTGCTTGGTTTTGCTTCCTTTCCGTTGCTTCTTGTTGATCCTTCTTGCCTCGTTTTGGTGTGTATGCACGACCAACTTGTTATATTTTGTCCTTATGTTATGAATTTGTTCTTTGATTTATCTCCTTGTTTACGATATATGTCCGAATATGCATTGAATGCTCATAAATGATCTAAATGTGGATTCATTTCATATCATTTGCATCATAAACATACATACGCATTACCGAGCGTCAATGTGGTTCATATTGAGTCTAAGAGTGTTCCTTGTTGTTTATCTTGTTCAGAGGATCTCCCTGTAGAGGACGAGCTTGCTCCGTAGGTGTCCGGTTGTCACACTTTTGTCTCCACTACGTTCGTTGACAAGGTGAGGTTTTTGTTCTTTTAGTTACTCGACCTATAACCCTATTTGATTTGAAACCTCGCAAGCGAATACGTATAATATATGGTAAATAAGTGTATGATACTTATGTTGCGGGATTTGTCCTATTTGTTATAAGAGTTTAAAACGTTTTGTATAAGTATATAGACTATTTTTGCTTTCGTTTGAAAAGTTTAGTTTTGTGCAAGTGTGTGTGTGTAAGCGAGATATGGCTTTGAAAGATAAGCTTTGAGATATGTTTGTGTGACTTTTGTGATATGTTTGGGCCCCGGAGTGTGGTATGGTAATCTCGGGACGGCCGAGGGGTCGCCGAGCTCTTCCATCAACACCTCCATTTGAGAGTCTCACCCAACCTTGGGAGGTTGAGGGAGGGTTTTTCTCTTGAGCCGGCGGAGGCAACCGCCGAAGGTTTCAAGGTAGTAATTAAACCTTGTCTCGTCTGTGTATGTGGATAGTTAGGGCCGATCAACCCTTCTATCAATCGGTGTTGGGGATGGATTCTGATTTGTTTTGTTTTGCTTTGATCTTCGTATATGGAAGTTGGGATGTGTGTGGCTCGTACTCGCCGAGTTGGTTTAGCTTTGTATGATCTATGGAACGAGAGTGGATTCTTAATTCACCTAAAACTTGGAGTTTGGCTTTTGGCCTTGTACCTTTCCTTTAACCTATATATATATCTATATTACGGGAATTAATTTGGCTTGCAAACACCACTCTCGGGTCAAGGATCCTTCCGTTTTGAATAAATGCCTTGCTCTATATATATGTATATCGGGTGCGTGAGTTAGCCCCCTCACTAGTCACTAGGACTAACCCTCGTTGTTGTATTTCCCCTTTTCTCTTTCTTTTGAGTTTGCAGGTTCTTCCAAGTCAAGCTAGGCGGCAAGTGTCTTTTGGGTTACTTGTGGTATAGCTTGGGTCTTCATGTATCGTAGTGGATTTTCCTTTTCCTTACTTTACGCATTTTGGATTATGTATTTGGTATACACTTATGCTATTTTGGCCGTGATGGCATTGTATATTTTGTATATGAACTAGCAGGAATGCTTGACCCTTCCCCATTTTGATATATATGTGATCTTGGGAATTTTGTTAGCTTATAAATTGCTTCCGCTACTCTGATTTTAATTTTCGCAGTTCTTGAGGGTCTAGGCCGCATAGCGAGGGTGTGGGTTTTGTGTGTCTCCCGGTTCGCTATGGTTTGATACGGGTGCGAACTTCCATTTCGTTACTCGTGTTGGACCTTAGTGCAGGGGATGTGGCATCCTTCGCTCCGGTGGTGTTACATATCCCATATATCGAAACTCAAGTTTTACTTGTAAACCGTTTTCCATAAGCAATAACCATAATACGAGCAACGCTAACAAAACTTGGCTTATAAAGCCTACATATATATTTTGAAAATGGGAGTTAAAACTATCAAACATGATAGGCTATAGGTGTCCTATAACGTCACGGTTTTTCATTTGTGCTAATATGTCGTATGTGTTTATTAATTGTACAATTAAATTATTTAATTATGTGATTAATTATGTATAAGTTTTTTAAATATTTAATTTTATTATAAAATTGTTATTATTTATTTCCTTTTATTTCGCTAAAAATTGGAAATTGTTTAATTGATAATTAGTATTAATGTTACTTAATTCTGTTTTAATTATATTAATAAATTTCAACATGAAACGTTGACTTGCATATTTAAATTAAAATAGAATTTGAATTTTATTATTTAATTTGAAATGTTATGAAATTATTACGTTTGAGCATGAGTGTTTTAATCGCGCTTCGTTCTTATATGATTTGATATCGAAAATTCATGAAAATTTAGTATGTTGTAGATTTATGTGTTATGAACATGTGTATATGCTGGTTTTATGTTTTCAACTTCGTTTGACGTGGTAACGAAATTATTTTTAAATTGTGGAACCAAATCGGGGGCTAACGGGCAATTAGCGCACCCTTGGTTCCATATGTGATATCTTGAGCTAGGAAACTCGGATTCGAGTTTCGTCAACTTCGTTGAACTCATAACGAAAATTTGGGTTTAATGAACTTAACCTCATATTTTTCTAAGACCATTTGAACCTCCGAAATCCAACAGAAACATGCAACGGACGCCAAAACTGCCACAGCTCAATAAAATGGCCATATCTTCCACAAACCTTGACCAAACTAACCATGGTTAGATTCCTTGGAACCCTAACTCAACCCTCTATCAGCCTTAGTTAACCCCAAACCGAGATAACCCTCGTTACTTGGAGAAAACTCAGCCAAAATCCCCTGCTTCCAGTTATTCCCCGTAACTCGTACCAACCTTGGAGATTCAAGCTCAAATCTCTTCCATCTTCCATCCAATCAAAAAGGTAAGCTTAGCGTTGTAATATACATTCACTTAGAGCCAATTTGATCTATTCATCCCTAATTTTGAGCATGTTTTCATGGGTTTATGGCTGAAGAGACGAAGTAGTTAGGTTTGGAGCAATTTTGTTGATCTCTTTCATTCCTTGATGGTTTTGGTTGATTCAAAGCATGAATTTGGTTATCTTAACTCCCTCTTCTCATTTATGATCAGTGATTATATGGTAGTTAGAGATTTTAGGAGATTCCATTGTTGGCACTTTGAAAAAATTGCATGAAATGAAACTGAATTCTTCCTCTCTCTCGATGGACTGTTGTTGCTGCGTTTTATGACAGAAATTATTGTCAGTTGTTGCTCCTTTTTGCCTTGATCATTTCTTGTTTATGGGTTGAAGAGTGCGTGAGGGTGCTGCTTTGTTTTTAGGGTGTTATCCCCTGTTTTTGGGCCGTGAATTGTTGCTGTCAGCTGCTGTTAGTTCCTTGCCTAATTTCTGTTAGTTTTTAGTTAGTTTTGTGGCCGTTTTGCTGCTGAATGATTCCTTTGGTTGCTTGATACGTGTTGCTACGTTTCTTGCTTTTAAATAGGGGTTAAGCTTTGTGATGCCTACTGCTTCGTGAATCTCCCCGGCCGGGGAGATTTTGGCCGTGAAAGTACCCGGCCTGGGAGCCTTTGTACAGAAGCATTGCGTGCATGTACCCGGGCGGGGAGAAAGGCTTAAGCTGCTGTTGAGTTTTTGTAATTTTGTGCTGGGTTTCTTTAGTTCATGCATGTGGTATGTATATATATATATAAGTAATGCATGCAAGTGGTGTGTGTACGTGTATTGGTGTATATCTATAGATATATGTGTGTGCATGTAATATATATATATATATATATAGACGTGAATGCATGAAAATGTGTAGTGTTATATATATATATATATATATGATATATAATATATAGATATTATATTATGCAGGTGATTATATATGTATATACATATATATATGTTTTTATATATTTTAAGTATTGTTTAATTTATTTGAATTATAGAATTAAATTGTTAACTATTTCATGTTCTTATCTAATTTCCAATCTTGACTTTAATGTTCTATTTATCTAATCTATGTTTTGCATATTTGTTGATTAAATGCATGCATGTTTAATGAGTTAGGTTTGCATGCATGAAATGTTTAAATTAAACTGTACATGCATGCTATATATATATATATATATATATATATATATATATATATATATATATATTAAATTGTAATTGCATGCATGGGATTATGCTATGTACGTATATATATATATAATAAACATTAAATATTATTTGATTTAATTTAATTATGGAATTCGATTGTTATCTAATTTGTGTTATTTAATTTCCGAACATGACGTGAATGTATCTATTTATCTCTTTCCTAATTGTAAATGTGTCATAGCACGTGCTGTGATCGTTATTTGAATTCCTTGGATTGATTTGATATGAAATATGAAATTCATGACTTAAATGATTATGAACGCTTCCTTGAACGAATGAATGGCTCGTTTATGGGATTTAAATGCATTAATAGTACACATGAACGTGTTCATTACATAATATTATCTCTTATACATTCATAAAATGTTCACTACATGCCGTGCGTCATATATGGTTCATTTGGAGTCTTGAGTCTCACGATTATGTTACGTTGTCTTTTGCACAGTTTTCTCCAGGGCAGAGATGCCGAGTTCATAGGACACTTTCGAGTCTCCTTTTTCTTCTTAGTATTGTTCGGTAAGAGGCGTACAGGTGGGTTTCTCTACTATCTAGTTAAACAACCCTATATACTTCCAATGTGCAAAGATTTCGGCCAAAATTTATTATATGTATATAGAGACGTTTTAATAGTAAATGATTTCAAAGTAAACCCTTTATTTTATGAATCTATCAAATGTTTTGGTGAGAAAAGAATGAATGTTATGCACAGAATGGGGCCCAGGGACTTGGTGTGAGTGGTGACCCGAGGAAGCATGGGCTGACGGTGAACCCTCACACTAGTCCCACCAATGAACGGTGTCACCGGACCTCGTTAGGAGTTAGCGAGGAATGGACGCTGAGTGCCATCTGGGGAGTCAAGTTCCCCTTTTGGTCAATGAATGGATGGTTCGGGCCGATCACCCGGCCATCAACCGTAGGGAGAAGGTGTAAATGTTCATGAATATGCACAAAATAATGTTATGCATGAATGAAAGAAAGAAAGAAATAATGTTTAATGAACTACACGAGGTGTTGGTTGGAGATAATGCACGCCCACTCGCCGGGCCACAAACGACCTAATGAAAAAAATGAATGTTATAATCCCTTTTGATGACTTATTTATTTTACCCGCTTGGGAAAGGCTCTAAATCCTCATTTGGGATTACAACCTGCATGTGAATGTTTAAATATTGTTGTATTTACTAGTATGCCTCCTTTTATACCCACCAGTCTCGTATAGACCGAACCCGGATTGTTTTCAGTGTTCTTGCAGGTTTGGAGTGCTAAGCGGGAAGTCAAGTCTTTTAAGTTTTCGGTTAGGTCAGAGTCGGTCCATGTGCATATTGATTCATAATTTGTTTAAGTATAAAGATGTAAGATTTGTATTGATTGTTACTTTTATCATGAACTAAAGATAATGTAACGCCCCGTGTTTTCGCACATGCGGGTAAGTGGTATGCGCGTATTTAATTTAAGTATATGATTTTATATTTTGATTAATTTGTTTAAATTCGTTTATAATTTGAATTATTTGTTTAAATTTCATATGAATTCCAATGTGAGATTTGAATATATGAATGAAATTGTGGAAAAGTGAATTTCGTGAATTTGGTGGTAATTGAATGAAATTACGTGTTTCGTGTGATTCGGGGATTTAATTGTAACTTATTTGAATGTTTTGGACTCAATTGGAAATTGAGTTTGGGCTGGATTGCCACTTTTTGAAAGTTTAGGGACCTATTGGAATAATAGGCAACCCTGAACGGTTTTCGCGATATCTTGAGCTCTGGACCTCGAAATCGAGATCCGTATTCGGCGTTGAACTTGTTTCGATGATACCTATTCTTTAAACTTGACCTTGTACCTTTTCGATATCGTTTGAACCTTCGACAACGAACCTTTCCATAGTCTCGACGTTATAACTTGATTTGAACCCTTTTCTTAACCGAACTGGACTTGGACCGACCCGAATCCTACCCATTCCTTCACTAAATATCAGCATTTCCTTCCTTTTTCTTCCACAAATATCGATCATCATCTCCACAAGAAGCAAGAGAAGAGAAACCCCAAGAACCTCCATTTTTTATCATTCAAACCTTGAGCTCAAGATGAACCCAATCTTCTATCTCTTTTCAAGGTAATTGGTGATTTATAATCTCCATCTTCTCTTCTCTATTTTCATCTAAGTGAAGCCTGATAGAAGTTGGGGAATTTATATGGTTTGAATGAAAGCATGAATTGGGGTTTGGTTCTTGATCATTGGATTTCATGATTTAAAGTGAGAGTTGATGCATGGAAATTGTTGCTTGAAGCTTCCTTATCCTTTCTATATGCTTGAATTTTATGTTGGTTGGTTATTGCATAAATTTCTATTAATGGAGCTTGAAGCTCCATGCTTGAAGATCATGCATGATGAAGATGATTTTTCCAACTTTGGGCATGAATTCTTGTATTTTAGCTTAGGTTACATGTTATATATGAATTATATGGATTAATTTCATGTCTAAGGTGGACCTAATAGCTTCATTGTGGCTACCCTGCTTCTCCAAAGCTTTTCCCTCGTGAAATAGAGCTTACGCTCTGTTCTTTCTTTTCTTGACGACGAGCTGACATGGCCGTGTTAGCTTTGAACTGAAAATGGACACGGCCATGTTAAGCTCTCGACTTGTGAAAAATATTTTCAGAAAATCGGACACGGCCGTGTCCAAATCCTTTGAAAACGTAACACGGCCATGTCGTTTGAATTGGCAGCTTTGGGGAACCTCTTTTCTAGCTTAAATCTCGTTTATTATTCGTATTCGTGAATCATAGGCTACGTGAATCCATTCAAGCTTTGAATTATGATTGATTTATGACCTTGAAAGTTATATGAATGCAAGAATGAAAAGTATGAAAGTTATAAATGCTATGAACGTGAATGCATACGATTTTATCGTATATTGAACGAAACTTGGTGAATTATGTGTTTAATCGAATTCCATGATATTCATAATCATATTTGGACATATTCTTATGTTTCAAGCATTCTATAACATGTCATTGCATAGCCGAGCGTCAAATCTGGTTTTATTTGAGTCTCACACTACTTTTATCACACAGATCCTGATCCAGTGGGAGACGAGGTCGAGCAGTGAGGTCTTTGTCGGGTTCTTTTTTCTACCAGGTGGGTTTTTCTTCTATTAGTTAAAAGATATGACCCCAATATACCCAATGTGCAAGATTTTGGCCAAAGATATATATATATATATCGAGTTTTACAATGAATTAGTGTTTTCAACGTTAAGCGTTTAATTTAAATATCCTACCAAAAGTTTTGGCGAGAATTGATTGTTCACAATGAATGGGGGCCCGGGACTTAGTGTATTTGGCGAACCGGGGAAGCTTGGGCTAACGGGAATCCACATATATTAGTTCCATCAATTACGGTGACCTAGACTTCACTAGGAGATTAGTGAAAGAAGGTGAACCGAGATTTTCGGGATTCATGTACCCCTCTAGCACCAATGAATGAGGGTTCGGGCCTTGCAAACCCGTCCCCTAACCGGAGGAAGAAGGAGTATATGAATGATCGAATGAATGTGCACGAAAGAATGAATAAATGCTTAATATGTCGTATGTGTTAATAAATTGTACAATTAAATTATTTAATTGTGTGATTAATTATGTATAAGTGTTTTAAATATTTAATTTTATTATAAAATTATTATTTTTTATTTCCTTTTATTTCGTTAAAAATTGGAAATTGTTTAATTGATAATTAGTATTAATGTTAATTAATTATGCTTTAATTATATTAATAAATTTCAACATGAAACGTTGACTTGCATATTTAAATTAAAATAGAATTTGAATTTTATTATTTAATTTGAAATGTTATGAAATTGTTACGTTTGCGCATGAGTGTTTTAATCGTGCTTCGTTCTTATATGATTTGATATCGAAAATTCATGAAAATTTAATATGTTGTAGATTTATGTGTTATGAACATGTTTATATGCTGGCTTTATGTTTTCGACTTCGTTTGACGTGGTAACGAAATTATTTTTAAATTGTGGAACCAAATCGGGGGCTAACGGGCAATTAGCGCACCCTTGGTTCCATATGTGATATCTTGAGCTAGGAAACTCGGATTTGAGTTTCTTCAGCTTCGTTGAACTCGTAACAAAAATTCAGGTTTAATGAACTGAACCTCATATTTTTCTAAGACCATTTGAACCTCCGAAATCCAACCGAAACATGCAACGGTCGCCAAAACTACCACAACTCAATAAAATGGCCATATCTTCAACAAACCTTGACCAAACTAACCATGGTTTGATTCCTTGGAACCCTAACTCAACCCTCTATCAGCCTTAGTTAACCCCAAACCGAGATAACCCTCATTACTTGGAGAAAACTCAGCCAAAATCCCCTGCTTCCAGTCATTCCCGTAACTCACGCCAACCTTGGAGATTCAAGCTCAAATCTCTTCCATCTTCCATCCAATCCACAAAGTAAGATTAGGGTTCTAATATACATTCATTTAGAGTCAATTTGATCTATTCATCCCTAATTTTGAGCATGTTTTCATGGGTTTATGGCTGAAGAGACGAAATAGTTAGGTTTGGTGCCATTTTGTTGATGTCTTTCATTCCTTGATGGTTTTGGTTGATTCAAAGCATGAATATGGTTATCATAACTCCCTCTTCTCATTTATGATCAGTGATTATATGGTAGTTAGAGATTTTAGGAGATTCCATTGTTGGCACTTTGAAAAAATTGCATGAAATGAAACTGAATTCTTCCTCTCTCTCGAAGGACTGTTGTTGCTGCGTTTTATGATGGAAATTGTTGTCAGTTGTTGCTCCTTTTTGCCTTGATCATTTCTTGTTTATGGGTTGAAGAGTGCGTGAGGCTGCTGCTATGTTTTTAGGGTGTTATCCCCTGTTTTTGGGCCGTGAATTGTTGCTGTCAGCTGCTGTTAGTTCCTTGCCTAGTTTCTGTTAGTTTTTAGTTAGTTTTGTGGCCGTTTTGCTGCTGAATGATTCCTTTGGTTGCTTGATACCTGCTGCTGCGTTTCTTGCTTTTAAATAGGGGTTAAGCTTTGTGATGCCTGCTGCTTCGTGAATCTCCCCGGCCTGGGAGATTTTGGGCGTGAAAGTACCTGGCCCGGGAGCCTTTGTATAGAAGCATTGCGTGCATGTACCCGGGCGGGGAGAAAGGCTTAAGCTGCTGTTAAGTTTCTGTAATTTTGTGTTGGGTTTCTTTAGTTCATGCATGTTGTATGTATATATATATATAAGTAATGCATGCAAGTGGTGTGTGTACGTGTATTGGAGTATATCTATAGATATATGTGTGTGCATGTAATATATATATATATATATATAGACCTGAATGCATGAAAATGTGTAGTGTTTTATATATATATATATATGATATATAATATATAGATATTATATTATGCAGGTGATTATATATGTATGTAAATATATATATGTTTTTATATATTTTAAGTATTGTTTAATTTATTTGAATTATAGAATTAAATTGTTAACTATTTCATGTTCTTATCTAATTTCCAATCTTGACTTTAATGTTCTATTTATCTAATCTATGTTTTGCATATTTGTTGATTAAATGCATGCATGTTTAATGAGTTAGGTTTGCATGCATGAAATGTTTAAATTAAACTGTACATGCATGCTATATATATATATATTAAATTGTAATTGCATGCATGGGATTATGCTATGTACGTATATATATATAATAAACATTAAATATTATTTGATTTAATTTAATTATGGAATTCGATTGTTATCTAATTTGTGTTATTTAATTTCCGAACATGACGTGAATGTATCTATTTATCTCTTTCCTAATTGTAAATGTGTCATAGCACGTGCTGTGATCGTTATTTGAATTCCTTGGATTGATTTGATATGAAATATGAAATTCATGACTTAAATGATTATGAACGCTTCCTTGAACGAATGAATGGCTCGTTTATGGGATTTAAATGCATTAATAGTACACATGAACGTGTTCATTACATAATATTATCTCTTATACATTCATAAAATGTTCACTACATGCCGTGCGTCATATATGGTTCATTTGGAGTCTTGAGTCTCACGATTACGTTACGTTGTCTTTTGCACAGTTTTCTCCAGGGTAGAGATGCCGAGTTCATAGGACACTTTCGAGTCTCCTTTTTCTTCTTAGTATTGTTCGGTAAGAGGCGTACAGGTGGGTTTCTCTACTATCTAGTTAAACAACCCTATATACTTCCAATGTGCAAAGATTTCGACCAAAATTTATTATATGTATATAGATTCGTTTTAATAGTAAATGATTTCAAAGTAAACCCTTTATTTTATGAATCTACCAAATGTTTTGGCGAGAAAAGAATGAATGTTATGCACAGAATGGGGCCTAGGGACTTGGTGTGAGTGGTGACCCGAGGAGGCATGGGCTGACGGTGAACCCTCACACTAGTCCCACCAACGAACGCTGTAACCGGACCTCGTTAGGAGTTAGCGAGGAATGGACGCTGAGTGCCATCTGGGGAGTCATGTTCCCCTTTTGGTCAATGAATGGATGGTTCGGGCCGATCACCCGGCCATCAACCGGAGGGAGAAGGTGTAAATGTTCATGAATGTGCACAAAAGAATGTTATGCATGAATGAAAGAAAGAAAGAAATAATGTTTAATGAACTACACGAGGTGTTGGTTGGAGATAATGCACGCCCACTCGCCGAGCCACAAACGACCTAATGAAAAAAAAATGAATGTTATAATCCCTTTTGATGACTTATTTATTTTACCCGCTTTGGAAAGGCTCTAAAACCTCATTTGGGATTATAACCTGCATGTGAATGTTTAAATATTGTTGTATATGCTAGTATGCCTCCTTTTATACCCACCAGTCTCGTATAGACTGAACCCGGATTGTTTTCAGTGTTCTTGCAGGTTTGGAGTGCTAAGCGGGAAGTCAAGTCTTTTAAGTTTTCGGTTAGGTCAGAGTCGGTCCATGTGCATATTGATTCATAATTTGTTTAAGTATAAAGATGTAAGATTTGTATTGATTGTTACTTTTATCATGAACTAAAGATAATGTAACGCCCCGTGTTTTCGCACATGCGGGTAAGTGGTATGCGCGTATTTAATTTAAATATATGATTTTATATTTTGATTAATTTGTTTAAATTCGTTTATAATTTGAATTACTTGTTTAAATTTCATTTGAATTCCAATGTGAGATTTGAATATATGAATGAAATTGTGGAAAAGTGAATTTCGTGAATTTGGTGGTAATTGAATGAAATTACGTGTTTAGTGTGATCCGGGGATTTAATTGTAACTTATTTGAATGTTTTGGACTCAATTGGAAATTGAGTTTGGGCTGGATTGCCACTTTTTGAAAGTTTAGGGACCTATTGGAATAATAGGCAACCCTGAACGGTTTTCGCGACATCTTGAGCTCTGGACCTCGAAATCGAGATCCGTCTTCGGCGTTGAACTTGTTTCGATGATACCTATTCTTTAAACTTGACCTTGTACCTTTTCGCTATCGTTTGAACCTTCGACAACGAACCTTTCCATAGTCTCGACTTTATAACTTGATTTGAACCCTTTTCTTAACCGAACTGGACTTGGACCGACCCGAATCCTACCCATTCCTTCACTAAATATCAGCATTTCCTTCCTTTTTCTCCCACAAATATCGATCATCATCTCCACAAGAAGCAAGAGAAGAGAAACCCCAAGAACCTCCATTTTTGATCATTCAAACCTTGAGCTCAAGATGAACCCAATCTTCCATCTCTTTTCAAGGTAATTGGTGATTTATAATCCCCATCTTCTCTTCTCTATTTTCATCTAAGTGAAGCATGATAGAAGTTGGGGAATTTATATGGTTTGAATGAAAGCATGAATTGGGGTTTGGTTCTTGATCATTGAATTTCATGATTTAAAGTGAGAGTTGATGCATGGAAATTGTTGCTTGAAGCTTCCTTATCATTTCTATATGCTTGAATTTTATGTTGGTTGGTTATTGCATAAATTTCTATTAATGGAGCTTGAAGCTCCATGCTTGAAGATCATGCATGATGATGATGATTTTTCTAACTTTGGGCATGAATTCTTGTATTTTAGCTTAGGTTACATGTTATATATGAATTATATGGATTAATTTCATGTCTAAGGTGGACCTAATAGCTTCATTGTGGCTACCCTGCTTCTCCAAAGCTTTTCCCTCGTGAAATAGAGCTTATGCTCTGTTCTTTCTTTTCTTGACGATGAGCTGAGACGGCCGTGTCAGCTTTGAACTGAAAATGGACACGGCCGTATTGAGCTCTCGACTTGTGAAAAATATTTTCAGAAAATCGGACACGGCCGTGTCCAAATCCTTTGAAAACGTAACACGGCCGTGTCGTTTGAATTGGCAGCTTGGAGAACCTCTTTTCTTGCTTAAATCTCGTTTATTATTCGTATTCGTGAATCATAGGCTACGTGAATCCATTCAAGCTTTGAATTATGATTTATTTATGACCTTGAAAGTTATATGAATGCAAGAATGAAAAGTATGAAAGTTATAAATGCTATGAACGTGAATGCATACGATTTTATCGTATATTGAACGAAACTTGGTGAATTATGTGTTTAATCGAATTCCATGATATTCATAATCATATTTGGACATATTCTTATGTTTCAAGCATTCTATAACATGTCATTGCATAGCCGAGCGTCAAATGTGGTGATATTTGAGTCTCACACTACCTTTATCACACAGATCCTGATCCAGTGGGAGACGAGGTCGAGCAGTGAGGTCTTTGTCGGGTTCTTTTTTCTACCAGGTGAGTTTTTCTTCTATTAGTTAAAAGATATGACCCCAATATACCCAATGTGCAAGATTTTGGCCAAAGATATATATATCTATATCGAGTTTTATAATGAATTAGTGTTTTCAACGTTAAGCGTTTAATTTAAATATCCTACCAAAAGTTTTAGCGAGAATTGAATGTTCACAATGAATGGGGGCCCGGGACTTAGTGTATTTGGTGAACCGGGGAAGCTTGGGCTAACGGGAATCCACATATATTAGTTCCATCAATTACGGTGACCTAGCCTTCACTAGGAGATTAGTGAAAGAAGGGGAACCGAGATTTTGGGGATTCATGTACCCCTCTAGCACCAATGAATGAGGGTTCGGGCCTTGCAAACCCGTCCCCTAACCGGAGGAAGAAGGAGTATATGAATGATCGAATGAATGTGCACGAAAGAATGAATAAATGCTTAATATGTCGTATGTGTTTATAAATTGTACAATTAAATTATTTAATTATGTGATTAATTATGTATAAGTGTTTTAAATATTTAATTTTATTATAAAATTGTTTTTATTTATTTCCTTTTATTTCGTTAAAAATTGGAAATTGTTTAATTGATAATTAGTATTAATGTTAATTAATTATGTTTTAATTATATTAATAAATTTCAACATGAAACGTTGAATTGCATATTTAAATTAAAATAGAATTTGAATTTTATTATTTAATTTAAAATGTTATGAAATTGTTACGTTTGCGCATGAGTGTTTTAATCGCGCTTTGTTCTTATATGATTTGATATCGAAAATTCATGAAAATTTAGTATGTTGTAGATTTATGTGTTATGAACATGTTTATATGCTGGTTTTATGTTTTCGACTCCGTTTGACGTGGTAACGAAATTATTTTTAAATTGTGGAACCAAATCGGGGGCTAACGGGCAATTAGCGCACCCTTGGTTCCGTATGTGATATCTTGAGCTAGGAAACTCGGATTCGAGTTTCTTCAACTTCGTTGAACTCGTAACAAAAATTCAGGTTTAATGAACTGAACCTCATATTTTTCTAAGACCATTTGAATCTCCGAAATCCAACCGAAACATACAACGGTCGCCAAAACTGTCACAACTCAATAAAATGGCCATATCTTCAACAAAACTTGACCAAACTAACCATGGTTTGATTCCTTGGAACCCTAACTCAACCCTCTATCAGGCTTAGTTAACCCCAAACCGAGATAACCCTCATTACTTGGAGAAAACTCAGCCAAAATCCCCTGCTTCCAGTCATTCCCGTAACTCACACCAACCTTGGAGATTCAAGCTCAAATCTCTTCCATCTTCCATCCAATCCACAAAGTAAGATTAGGGTTGTAATATACATTCATTTAGAGTCAATTTGATCTATTCATCCCCAATTTTGAGCATGTTTTCATGGTTTTATGGCTGAAGAGACGAAATAGTTAGGTTTGGTGCCATTTTGTTGATCTCTTTCCTTCCTTGATGGTTTTGGTTGATTCAAAGCATGAATATGGTTATCTTAACTCCCTCTTCTCATTTATGATCAGTAATTATATGGTATTTAGAGATTTTAGGAGATTCCATTGTTGGCACTTTGAAAAAATTGCATGAAATGAAACTGAATTCTTCCTCTCTCTCGATGGACTGTTGTTGCTGCGTTTTATGACGAAAATTGTTGTCAGTTGTTGCTCCTTTTTGCCTTGATCATTTCTTGTTTATGGGTTGAAGAGTGCGTGAGGCTGCTGCTATGTTTTTAGGGTGTTATCCCCTGTTTTTGGGCCGTGAATTGTTGTTGTCAGCTGCTGTTAGTTCCTTGCCTAGTTTCTGTTAGTTTTTAGTTAGTTTTGTGGCCGTTTTGCTGCTGAATGATTCCTTTGGTTGCTTGATACCTGCTGCTGCGTTTCTTGCTTTTAAATAGGGGTTAAGCTTTGTGATGCCTGCTGCTTCGTGAATCTCCCCGGCCGGGGAGATTTTGGGCGTGAAAGTACCCGGCCTGGGAGCCTTTGTACAGAAGCATTGCGTGCATGTACCCGGGCGGGGAGAAAGGCTTAAGCTACTGTTGAGTTTCTGTAATTTTGTGCTGGGTTTCTTTAGTTCATGCATGTTGTGTGTATATATATATATAAGTAATGCATGCAAGGTGTGTGTGTATGTGTATTGTTGTATATCTATAGATATATGTATGTGCATGTAATATATATATATATATATATAGACGTGAATGAATGCAAATGTGTGTTGTTATATATATATATATGTTCATTATATATATGATATATAATATATAGATATTATATTATGCAGGTGATTATATCTGTATATACATATATATATGTTTTTATATATTTTAAGTACTGTATAATTTATTTGAATTATAGAATTAAATTGTTAACTATTTCATGTTCTTATCTAATTTCCAATCTTGACTTTAATGGTCTATTTATCTAATCTATATTTTGCATATTTGTTGATTAAATGCATGCATGTTTAATGAGTTAGGTTTGCATGCATGAAATGTTTAAATTAAATTGTCCATGCATGCTATATATATATATATATATTAAATTGTAATTGCATGCATGGGATTATGCTATGTACGTATATATATATATATATATTTAGATATATATTTTATTGTATATTAAATATTAAATATTATTTGATTTAATTTAATTATGGAATTCGATTGTTATCTAATTTGTGTTATTTAATTTCCGAATATGACGTGAATGTATCTATTTACCTCTTTCCTAATTGTAAATGTGTTATCGCACGTGCTATGATCGTTATTTGAATTCCTTGGATTGATTTGATATGAAATATGAAATTCATGACTTAAATGATTATGAACGCTTCCTTGAACGAATGAATGGCTCGTTTATGGGATTTAAATGCATTAATAGTACACATGAACGTGTTCATTACATAATATTATCTCTTATACATTCATAACATGTTCATTACATGTCGTGCGTCAAATATGGTTCATTTGGAGTCTTGAGTCTCACGATTACATTACGTTGTCTTTTGCACAGTTTTCTTCACGACGGAGATGTCGGGTTCATAGGACACTTTCGAGTCTCCTTTTTCTTCTTGGTATTATTCGATAAGAGGCGTACAGGTGGGTTTCTCTACTATCTAATTGAACAACCCTATATACTTCCAATGTGCAAAGATTTCGACCAAAATTTATTATATGTATATAGAGTCGTTTTAATAGTAAATGATTTCAAAGTAAACCCTTTATTTTATGAATCTACCAAATGTTTTGGTGAGAAAAGAATGAATGTTATGCACAGAATGGGGCCCAGGGACTTGGTGTGAGTGGTGACCCGAGGAGGCATGGGCTGACGGTGAACCCTCACACTAGTCCCACCAATGAACGGCGTAACCGGACCTCATTAGGAGTTAGCGAGGAATGGACGCTGAGTGCCATCTGGGGAGTCATGTTCCCCTTTTGGTCAATGAATGGATGGTTCGGGCCGATCACCCAGCCATCAACAGGAGGGAGAAGGTGTAAATGTTCATGAATGTGCACAAAAGAATGTTATGCATGAATGAAAGAAAGAAACAAAGAATGTTTAATGAACTACACGAGGTGTTGGTTGGAGATAATGCACGCCTACTCGCCAGACCACAAACGACCTAATGAAAAAAATGAATGTTATAATCCCTTTTGATGACTTATTTATTTTACCCGCTTGGGAAAGGCTCTAAAACCTCATTTGGGATTATAACCTTCTTGTGAATGTTTAAATATTGTTGTATATGCTAGTATGCTTCCTTTTATACCCACCAGTCTTGTATAGACTGAACCTGGATTGTTTTCAGTGTTCTTGCAGGTTTGGAGTCCTAGGCGGGAGGTCAAGTCTTTTAAGTTTTCGGTTAGGTCAGAGTCGGTCCATGTGCATATTGATTCATAATTTGTTTAAGTATAAAGATGTAAGATTTGCATTGATTGTTACTTTTATCATGAACTAAAGATAAGCTTACAAGAATAGAAAGAATCTTGAATTGATGCTTTATGATTTTATTGAATTTCGGGATTAGGTACCTATGCTAGTTGAACCCGTTGTTATTTGCTTATCTTGTTATTTATGTATGTACTTCGCTTCCGTATCGGTATTCTTTCTATTTTATTTTCTCTTTGGTTGTGAAGGTTAGCCCCGCCTAGCTTAGCGAGTGTGTATGTCCCCGTTCGCCGTGATTTAGCTCGGGTATGGATTGTCCGTTTCATATTCGGGTCGGGTCTCGGTGCGGGGGATGTGGTACCTTGTGCTCGGGTGCTACATATCTATAGTTTTGAAAACATTTTACATAATAGTTCCTCACGTTTACCAAGAACTTCAAAGGCCAACCACGAGTAAATGAGCTACTCGACCGGAGACTCACCACCTAACAAGACAATGTACCAACAAGGTTAAGACACGACTCGAGACGAAATAAGATGACGCACGGCTTCAAAATGAATACAAACATGCAAATGATGTGCCATGAAAGTCCAAGATAGCATAAGTCTAGCAATTACAATTAAACAACATCATACGAATCATATAACAAGCTTTCAAGTCTCAAGACATGTAATTGAAGTCACAAGTGATGCATACTTAGCATATTTGAAGCATAAAAGGGACGTTTACAAAGGGATGTATCATAAATTAAGTCAAATCATGAATTAAGGATCATACATAATATTTTCACAATTTATAATGATTTTAGAAGAAAGAAAAACAAGTATTCGGAAAGCATTACACCAGAAAGGTCCAAAAAATCCCCCCCCATCCCGAACCATCTCGCAAGGCCGTGCGAATTTTGCCTTGGAGAGCTGCACGGCCGTGCATTATATTTTTTTTGAAAGCCGTCTCTTATGTACGGCCATGCGGTTTTCCTTAACGGAATCCGCAAGGCCGTACGGGGTCACCCGTACCAACGCTCAAGAGGTCCAAATGAGCTGAAATTCTCGGATTTTCAAGTCTAAAACATGCCATTACATCCATACAAGCATAATATCCCAAAAGCAACATTCTAAAACACTTATGGTTCATTTAGGATCAAATTAACATCAAGAAATCTTAGATTCTAACAATTTATACACACAAGAACTTCATCTTCTTCAAGTATTCAAGCTTCAAGTTCAAAAATGGGGAAATCCTCAATCATGCGAGAAACTCAATAAAATTAATCACATTCTTCAAGAAATTGCTCAAGGAATAAGAATCTAACATTAAATCAATCAAAACATTCAAGAACATGAACATGCAAGAATTCTTCATAGAAGCTTCAAAGGTCAACGATGGTGGATTTCACATAAGAGTACAAAAGCAAGAATTTCTCATACTAAATCGTTCATAACAACATAAGAAACACATTTACATCATCAAATTTGAGTTTAAACTAACAAACAAGAACCCTAGATCAAAGCTTTAGCTCAAAACCTTCGAGAACATAAACCCCACCAAAAGAGCATATAAACCTTACCTTTGAGAGCTGAAAATAGAAGAGGAAACCTTGTTCTTCAACCTTGAATCTCGAGCTTTAATCTCCAATCTTGTCTCTTGAAATTGGCATGAAGTGTTCTTGGTGTTCTTGGGAGAATATGAATGGGTTTGAGAGGAAATATGTTTGAATCTCTTGTGAAATAACGTAACAATGGGTTTAGTGTTAAAATCTAATATAGCAAATTGGGTCAGCTGAATAGGGTCATGAACCGGGTCAACTGGAGCGGGTTATAAGTTAAATTGGGTCTGAAATTGGGTTAGAATTGAAATTGGGTCGCAGGTCAACAATTGAGCCTTAAATGGTTGACTTTTTGTAAAATGGCCATAACTTCTTCGTCCGAACTCCAAATTGGGCGATTCAAGAACCCACGAACTCGTGATCGAATTATCTACCCAAATTCATTAAGTTCTAAACAGTTCCAGGCTCAGAAATATAAATTTACCAATTTCTCCCTAATTATACTTTAAATGCCCAAATAAATACATTGTTTCGTTTAATCGCGAAGCATGCTATCAATGCTCAATAAGAACAATACGAGCACATAATTAACATGTCAAGAAGTCATATATGCCATGAAAATCATATATTTCACATAAGCACAAATACAACGATCAATTTAAGGCATAATTTCACATAATTCATGCATAAAAGGTAAATCGTTCACTCACGTATCAAAACTTACCTTGATCAAGAAATGGGGCGTCCTAACCTCCCCTCCTTAAAAAAATCTAGTCCCCAAATTTACCATCGGAAAACAACTCAGGGTGAAAACTCCGCATCTTCTCTTCCGTTTCCCAAGTTGCTTCTTCGGACTTGAGATCTTTCCAAAGTATCTTAACCAACGGAATTTGTCGATTCCTCAACTCTTGAACCTTCCTATCCAAGATCTTCACTGGTTGTTGCTTAAATGTTCAGTCCGGATCCAATCGTGCCTCTTCCACCAGCATAGTCTCCATCTCATCTCGAAAATACTTCCTCAATTTTGACACATGGAACACATTATGGATTCCCATGAGATTCGGAGGCAAATCTAAGCGATAAGAAACTTCTCGAATGCGTTCCACAATCTCAAACGGACCAATGAACCTCGAATTCAACTTACCACCCTTTCCAATTCGTGAGAATCCCTTTCTAGGTGTTGCTTTCAAGAAAACCCAATCACCTACTTCGAATTTCAAATCTTTCCTTCTCCAATCGGCATAACTCTTTTACCGGTCTTGTGCCGCGTTCATGTGTTGCTTAATCTTTTCTACCTTCTCAATTGCTCCCTTAATGACATCGGGTCTGAACCGTCTTCCACGGTCCATTCCCATTCCTCAAGATCCCAATAGAGAGGGGATCTACACTTACATCCATACAAAGCTTCATACAGGCAAATCTAAGCGATAAGCAACTCCTCGAATGCGTTCCACAATCTCAAACGGACCAGTGAACCTCGGATTCAACTTACCACCCTTTCCAATTCGTGAGAATCCCTTTCTAGGTGTTGCTTTCAAGAAAACCCGATCACCCACTTCGAATTTCAAATCTTTCCTTCTCCATTCGACATAACTCTTTTGCCGGTCTTATGCCGCTTTCATGTGTTGCTTAATCTTTTCTACCTTCTCAATTGCTCCCTTAATGACATCGGGTCTGAACCGTCTTCCTCGGTCCATTCCCATTCCTGAAGATCCCAATAGAGAGGGGATCTACACTTACAACCATACAAAGCTTCATACAGTGCCATCTTGATGTTGTAGGCGAATTCGATGAAAGTCAATTGCTTATCCCACTCATCCAAAAAATCTAATATACAAGCCCTTAATAAATCCTCAAGAAACTTAATTACCCGTTCGGATTGTCCATCGGTTTGCGGATGAAATGCAGTGCTAAAACTCAACTTTGTACCCCACAATCTATTAAGAATCTTCCACAACTTTGAAGTGAAACGAGGATCCCTATCCGAAATGATGCTAGCGGGTATCCCATGTCATCTCACAATTTATCGGTGATACAACTCCACTAATTTCTCCACTTTATCGGTCGATCAAATCGGTAGAAAGTGTGCAGATTTGGTGAGGCGATCCACAACAACCCAAATTCCATCAAATCCCTTGCGTACTCTCGGAAGCCCGGTCACAAAGTCCATGGTGACTTGTTCCCATTTCCAGTAGGGTATAGGTATCGGTTGGAACTTACCCTCCCGTAATTGATGTTCGGGCTTAACTTGTTGACAAACCCGACATCTCTTAACAAAATTAGCCACATCCCTTTTCATTCCATCCCACCAAAAGTACTTCTTAAGATCCCGGTACTTCTTGTTGCCACCAGAATGCATCGTATAAACGGTTCTATGTGCCTCTTCAAGCACTAAACTTTGCAATCCATCGGGTATACATACTCGGCCCTTGTAGCTAAAGATCCCCAAATCATCGAATCCAAACTTGGACTTCGGATTAGCTCTTGCCTAAACCACTTGTCTTTGAATCTACTCATCCGTTGATTGAGCATCTAGGATTCGTTGCCTTAAATTCGGTCTTATAGTGATGTTAGCCAACCTCGGTTGTGCAACAAGGATCTCGGCTTCACACTTTCTGGAATCGGCCTTAAGATTAGCAATCTTTGCTTTCCGACTCAAGGCATCTGCAACTACATTCGCCTCCCTCGGATGATATTGTATGACACAATCATAGTCTTCCAAGAATTCCATCCACCGACATTGTCTCATGTTTAAATCCTTTTTTGTGAACAAGTAACGGAGACTCTTGTGATCGGTGAATACCTCAAGCTTAATTTCATAAAGATAGTATCGTCATTTTGCTAAGGCAAATATCACCACGGCTAACTTAAGATCGTGTGTTGGGTAATTCTGCTCATGCTCCTTCAATTTCCTCGAAGCATAAGCAATCACCCGAACATTTTGCATGATCACACATCCCAACCCTTCCTTGGATGTATCGGTAAAAACTGAAAATCCATCCGAACCGTCCGGTAAAGTCAACACCGGAGCCGTTTTTAATTTCTCCTTAAGCACACGGAAGCTTTCTTCACAAGCTTCATCCCACACAAGCTTCATTTCCTTCTTAGTCAAATGAGTGACAGGTGCTGCGATCTTAGAAAAATCCTTGACAAATCGGCAGTAATAACCTACTAAGCTGAGAAAACTCCTTACTTCCGACACATTCTGCGGTTGCTCCCAAAGAGAAACAGTTTCGATCTTAGAAGGATCCACTGAAATCCCATCACCGGAAATAATATGTCCCAAGATTGATACCCGATCAATCCAAAAGACACATTTTCTAAACTTAGCATACAACTTGTGTTCACGAAGCTTCTCAAGTACTAAACGAAGATGTAGAGCGTGCTCCTCAACCGACTTAGAGAAAACCAAAATGTCATCAATGAATATGACCACGAACTTATCCAAGAATTCCTTGAAAACCCGGTGCATCAAATCCATAAAAGTTGCGGGTGTGTTGGTAAGTCCGAAGGGTATCACAACGAACTCATAGTGTCCGTACCTCATGTTAAAGCCCGTCTTCGGTATATCCGCCTCCTTAATCCTTAATTGATAATAACCCTATCGAAGATCGAGCTTCGAATATACCTTCGAACCTTGCAACAAATCGAACAACTCTTCGATGTGTGGAAGGGGATACTTGTTCTTCACGGTCATCCTATTCAACTCCCAATAGTCTATGCATATACGAAATGTCCCATCCTTCTTCTTCACGAACAACACCGGAGCACCCCAAGGTGAAGTACTCAGCCGTACAAATCCACACGCTAATAACTCATCAAGTTGAGTTTTAAGTTCCTTGAGCTCGGCAGGAGCCATTCTATACGGCGTCTTCGAAAACGGCTCGGCCTTTAGGAATAGATCAATAACAAATTTGATCTCTCTTTCCGATGGCAAAGTCCCTAAAATTTCCGGAAAGACATCGGGAAACTCATTTGCCACTTTCGTCTCTTCGAGTTTAATTTGATCTTTAGGCCGGTTTAACACATAAGCCATATACCCGGTAGCTCCATCACGAATAAGCTTCTTAGCTTCCATCAAACAAACAAACGGACTCCCTCGAACACTCAAACCCGTAACAACAATGGTACCCAATTCAAATTTCATCCCAAAACAGCCCATCTTCACCCGATGCGCATATAACCAATCCATACTGAGTATCACATCATACTTCTTCATCTGAATAACAATCAAGTTTTTCGGGTAAACGCGTCCCTCAATACTCACTGGACAATTACGATACAAATAATCAGTTGTAATCATACCACCCAAAGGAGAACGTACAATATAAAGCATAGAATCACTCGCAAAAGACAAATTTAACATAGTAGCCATAATTGGAGTAATAAATGAATGAGATGCACCCGGATCGTACATTATACGTATGGGGATGTCATGTTGTGGAGTGTACCTTCCACCAAGGCGGTAGGGTCGATCTTCGTGTTCTCTTGCTCCCCATCCAAAGCATAAGCACGTACATGAGCCACGGGCCTTGCTTCGTTACCCGATACATAAAGTTTAGGTTGATCACGATCCCTCACCAAATGCTTAGTGCTGCCACAATTGAAGCATTTACCATGTTTCTTCCAACAATTCTCCCTAACGTGAGTGGTACTCCCACAATGCTCACATGGATTATGCCACTTCACCACTTGTGGAATTTGCTTTCCTTTTCCTTTGTTGCCCATAAAATGACCCTTAGAAGAGGGTTGTGATGACTTAGAGAACGATTGAGGAGTTGCCCTCTTAAATCCTGAGCCGGAACCAAAATTAGCAACATTCTTCTTAGTCCCAAGCCGTCAAAGCTAACCCGGTAGCATCGGCCCAATTATCAATGTGGACTGGGGCCAAAGATCTTGCAATCTCCCCACGAAGCCTTTCTACAAACTTCTCACACTTGCGGCCTTCCTCATCGGTGATATAAGGTGTATATGGGGATAATCAGTTAAACTCGACAATGTATTCGGTCACGGACATATTCCCTTGCTCCAAGTTCATGAATTATCTTTCAGGGCGCTTCCTTGCTTGTTTTGTAGTGTGCCCAAAACTCTCTAGTAAATATCTCCCAAGTAACATTATCCTCACCGACCCCAAGACGGGATACGGTGCTACGCTACCAATTATAAGCCTCATCACGAAGGAGATCAATAGCACACATAGCTTTCTCCATTTCGGTGAAAGTAACATCCCGGAAGATCCTCTCAATAGTAGTGATCCAATACTCCGCTTTCAAGTCATCCGTAGTGTCCGAAAATATAGGCGGACGACGTCTACTAAACCGATCATAAACACTCTCAACCGGAGCCGACGGCGGAGGAGGTGCTTGTGCAGCTTGTTAAGCGGCTTGTTGTGCATTAACGGCCTGCACAAACTGAGTCATAAGGGACATAAGATCCGCTGTATTAGGTAGAGGCGGCGGTGGAGGTGGATTCTGATTATTTTCTAGAGGACCTTGCTCATTTCCACGAGCCAGAGAATAGGCACGATGACGTGGAGGCATCCTACACAATGTAATCATGTATGCATGTTGGTTAGTCATATGCTCATGTCACGTAACATCAAGTAATGAAATTTCATAAAATAAAAGCAAGAATTAACAAGATATAAGTAGCATAAAGTCAAATGTAAAAGCGAAATAAGTAAACACGAAAGCACATTGTCCCTATGCCGTATGACCTAGACGACTCGAAACGACTCAAGAGCCCGGTTTTGAACCTTCGGCTCTGATACCAACCAAATAGGGGTGTAATGCCCCGACGAGGGCATCCACGCCTATCCCGCGTTATGGACCTAGCTTGTACATACAATTGCTCTCCATACCAGTCAGGACCGAAGCAAGCGGTGACAAACGCACATCCTAGCTAGGCGGTACTAGACTCACAAAGCGAGTAAATCAAACATAAGCATGCGAAAGCTTAAATCAAATACAACAAGTGCATAAGATAAATTCATTCATCCATCAAATAGAGTGATCATCACGGTCCAGCAGAAAAACGCTAAAGTGCAGAATGTAAAGTCATCCTAATGACCAACACGGTCCAAACTAGGATAATCAAAGCAACACCATCTACTCCATACATAATAATCCAAAAATCCCAAAAGCAATAACATAAAACGTAAAGTATGCTATAAGCATAACAAGTACAAACTAGACTCAAAGACAAGACTCTCAACAAGACCCCACCTAACTTGACTCCAAAACGCAACCTGCGGACACGAAAGGTAAATTCGATCAGTTCAAAAGGAACCGGTGAGGAGAAGCTTACATAATATAACTGATATAAAGGTTCGATGCATACTCAAAACAACAACGTTCATGATTTAACTCATTTTCAAGGTTATGCAATTTTTATAAAACGAATCATGAACCAAAGCACCGGCTTGACGAGTACGAGCACTCCATCCTTACTTTCCAAACCAAGTGAAATCAAACCAATTCATCCTTACACCGTTGATGTCGAGGGTGTACAACCCCCCGAACATCGTAAAAGAACCATTGAGAAGTGGGTCCATGAAATCGACCTTCTCCCAAGCTTACCTTAACCCTGAATCCTCCTCGGTGTCTTAGTAAAACTTATCCAAAAGTGGGTACTTCGTAAGGGTTTGACCGCTTGCCCTTACGTTCCCGGTCTTACCACTTACTCCGCCCCGAGCGCTATCAAAAGATCCAACTAAGCAAGCGTCCTTGGAAGGTATCATATAACCTCGCTACACAACTCACAAATACATAATATCCAAATGAAAGTTCTAAAGGCATTTTGGGCATTTATCCCATATACCGAAACTCAAGTTTTACTTGTAAACCGTTTTCTATAAGCAATAACCATAATACGAGCAACGCTCACAAAACTTGGGTTATAAAGCCTACATATATATTTTGAAAATGAGAGTTAAAACCATCAAACATGATAGGCTATAGGTGTCCACAGTTTTGAAAACATTTTACATAATTGCTCCTCACCTTTACCAAGAACTTCGAAGGCCAACCACGAGCAAACGAGCTACTCGATCGGAGACTCACCACCTTACAAGACAATGTACTAACAAAGGTAAGACACGACTCGAGACCAAATAAGATGACGTACGGCTTCAATATGAATGCAAACATGCAAATGATGTGCCATGAAAGTCCAAGATAGCATAAGTGTAGCAATTACAATTAAACAACATCATACAAATCATATAACAAGCTTTCAGGTCTCAAGACATTTAATTGAACTCACAAGTGATGCATACTTAGCATATTTGAAGAATAAAAGGCACGTTTACAAAGGGGCGTATCATAAATTAAGTCAAATCATTAATTAAAAATTATACATATTATTTTCACAATTTATAGTGATTTTAGAAGCAAGAAAAACAAGTATTCAGAAAGCGTTACGTAAGAAAGGTCAAAAAATTCCCCCTCATCCCGAACCATCTCGGAAGGCCATGCGGATTTGGCCTTGGAGAGCTGTACAGCCGTGTATTATATTTTTTTTGAAAGCTGAAAGTTATGCACGGCCGTAGGGTTTTCCTTCACGGAATCCGAGGCCGTGTGGGGTCACCCGCACCAATGTGCAAGAGGTCCAAATGAGTTGAAATTCTTGGATTTTTAAGTCTAAAACATGCCATTACGTCCATACAACCATAATATCCCAAAAACAACATTCTAAAATACTTATGGTTTACTTAGGATCAAATTACCATCAAGATATCTTAGAATTCTAAAAATTATACACACAAGAACTTCATCTTCTTCAAGTATTCAAGCTTCAAGTTAAAAAATGGCAAAATCCTGAATCATGCAAGAAACTCAATAAAATTAATCACATTCTTCATGAAATTGCTCAAGGAATAAGAATCTAAAATTAAATCAAGCAAAGCATTCAAGAACATGAACATGCAAGAATTCTTCATAGAAGTTTCAAAGGTCAACAATGGTGGATTTCACATAAGAGCACAAAAGCATGAATTTCTCATACTAAATCGTTCATAACAACATAAGAAACATATTTCCATCAACAAATTCGAGTTTAAACCAACAAATAAGAACCCTAGATCAAAGCTTTAGCTCAAAACCTTCAAGAACATAAACCCAACCAAAAGAGCACATAAACCTTACCTTTGAGAGTTGAAAATAGAAGAGGAAACCTTTTTCTTCAACCTTGAATGTAGCACCCCAACCGGAAGGCATCACATCCCCTGCACCGAGACCCGATCCACATATGAAATGGAGAATCCATACACGAGCCGAATCACGGCGAACGGGGACTCACTCACACACTAGGCTAGGCGGGAGCTAAAACCTCGAAACCAATTAAACAAGCTCAAGAATTAAATGCGAGTGCGGAAGCAATACATATAATCAATCATAAGTTCAAGTAGTAGTTGACGGGTTCAACTTGCATAAATACCTAGTACCGAAATTTCCAAACATAAAACATAAATCATAGAACGTGAATCACGGGTTCAGTCTATCCCTAGAAGCCTGTCCCGAATTAATAAATCATAATCATAACATTTATACATTCTTTAAGGAAACTTATACAACTGAAAATATGCGTGTGAAAAGACTCCAACTGAGCCACACGAGTCGACAGACTCCACATCCTGCCTAGCACTCCAAAACCTACAAAGAACAAAAAACAAAGCCGGGTTCAGTTTATAGGAGACTGGTGGGTATAAAACAGGGCATAACATATATAATAATATCGCCGAATTTAAACACCCACACATGCAAGCTATAATCTCGTGCGAGGTTTTTAAGATATTTCCCAAATGGGTAAGATAAAGGAATACAACGCTCGGGATTACAACTTTCAAATTCATTCATTCATAATCGTTCACAAGGTCATTACATGAGCCTTGGCGGGTGGGCGAATTTCTCCAACCTACTCCTCGTGTGTGCATATCATGAATATTCATTAGCGATCATAGACATTCATAAATATTCATTCATAATCATAATCATAATCATATCATGCATATTCATAATCATAAACACTTACACCTTTTTTCTCCGGGTGGTGGACGGGCTTGGAAGACCCAAAAGCTGGCTCAATTCTTGACTTGTCTGTGATACCTCTAGCGTATATCCAGTTGAGAAAGAAATTAGACCTTCGATCGATTCTATTCTTGATTCTGTTGTGATCCTTACCCCTGGATTATCTTCCTTGATTTGGTGAAGTCCTTGGACTTCAAATAGACCTCTCGGAGGTGACAACCCAGCTTTCAATCTCTAAATTATCTTCATACACTATCTCCAATTATACAGTTGCTGGTTTAGTCCTTCATTGGTGGCTTGGTTAAATGGAATTCATTGACATCATCTATATACAAGATAACTTGACCAAGTTCCCCTTCTTCAAAACTACTTGAGAAATTCGTCAGAAGTTCCCCGATAATACCATTATCTTTGGTACCTAAATCACGTACACGTGAATACCCAAATGAACCTATCTCTTCGACGCCTCATGGGAGTCTTCAACCCAGGGGTAGTAATCTAACCCCCACTTTGAAGGACTAGGTCTGAAAAACATCTCATCCTTTCCCATCACTATTATTAGGATTTTCGTGCCCACCGTGGTTCGTATTTTTGTTGTTCCTTGTGACACCCTAAGCGGAGGGCACCACATCCCCCGCACCGAGAGTCCGGTCCACCCACGAAATGGGAGTCCATACATGAATCAAGCTTATGGCGAACGGAGACAGAATAAAAAAAAACTGTTAGGCGGGACTAGACCCTGTACCAATCAATTTAATAAAATAAAGAATGCGGAAGAAATGTATAAAATCACTATCCAATATAAAATTTCAATTCATACAAGAATGTAAATACGGGTTCAACTAGTTCAAGATCCTGTCCTAACCTGTCCCGAATCAATACAATGCAATAACATATAAACGGGTTCAACTAGGGCCCTAGAAACCTGTCCCGAGTTCAATAAAGTAATAACAATACAGAGTGGCTTACATAGCCTAGTTACAAGCAGGAAATAAAGGTACGGTACGATGCAGTGCAAACAGGACCAAGACTCGATCAAAGACTTCAAAAGACTCCCGCCTAACGACCCCAGAGCCTGCAAGACAGGACCAAGACTCGATCAAAGACTTCAAAAGACTCCCGCCTAACGACCCCAGAGCCTGCAAGACAGACACTAAAAACAACGAGAGGGAGGGGTCAGCCAACTGACTGAGTGAAGGGGGTACTCAGACATATATATATAGACAGGCAATCAGGCAGGCATAACTCCACTGTACGTTATTAGTTATAAAAACAGGAGATAGGAATCAGGAGTAATTAATACATACGGGTGGAATTATGTTCAAGCATGCAGGTCAGGTAAACAGGATATACAATGCATGTGTCGATATCCGTACGCCCTCTGTTGATGCCCATTTTACCTTAACGATCCATGAGCTCCGGTGTTGTACAGGGACTGGGGGCATGCCAGAGGTTACAGATATCTATGCTTAATATTTTAGGGGACCCGGAGAGAACGGGTATTCAATCCATCCTAGACTCCTCTTTTCACTTATTAAATGACAGGTAAAAGCAGGTAATCAGGAAACAAGCAGGAAACAGGAGTTATAATTATTACAAGTGGGAAAACAAGTACAAGTAATCTCCTTCTTCAGTGATGGTCCGGGTAGCTAACCCTCGCCATCCAGGCAGGAATGATCTGTAGGTTCATGACTCCCCAGATCTGGAGCTCCTTCTTCCACCAAACCTCCCGGTGGATATCAGGATAGTCCAACAGGATGGGACTTGCGCAAGAGGTCACCGTCAGTCCGATACCTCCCTGGTTCACTGAAGACACAAGCCCCTGGGCCCCAGGAATAGGAACAGGAACCACTCCGGCTAGTCCAACGCTAGAAGAGCCGGGGGCACAAATAGGATCTCGCAAAACAGGCTCAGGATTAACACTACACAATATATAAATCATTTCCGATACATAGCCGGTATACAAGATATGGCAAGGTTTTATATGAAAATCATTTGGTTTGTTTAGAGCATGCAAGGTTATAGGTCATTTATAAAAGAAAACCCTCACCTCTGTATGCAAGAAAGAAGTAGGAGAAGGACCACAAAGCTTGAAAGTCTCCATCGAGGAGAACACTGAACAAGAAAGGAAACATGGTGTACTCTTGAGACACGACTGAATAATGAAACCAAGTAAGACGCACGGTGATGTTCATGAAGTGGTGCATCATGTTATGACATGATTCAATAAGCATTAAATCATAAATAAGTCATGAAATGGTGTGATCGTGTTCATGAGCACAAGTAATGTCATTTAGACAGATAAGTAATTTAATCATTCAATTAGACATGTATACAATGCATGTAAGTCAAATAAGAGGTCGAGGAGGTGAAAGGAAGGCGATAAAACAGTTTTTGGCAAAGTTTGGCAAAAGCTAACGGTTTTCGCAAATGCGCAAGTAGAAGGAAAACTGGAATATCTCGAGTTATAGAAATAGGAATTAAGTTTTCTTTGTTGGAAATGAAACTAGACACATAGACCTTTAAAATGGTATGTGGCTCGACTTGTGGTTCAAAGCGAGGTGAAAATGGCATAGGCTCGAAGTTGGGCGAAAGCAGATTGTCGGTAACGTGGCGACACCAAAAAGAATTGATTGTATCTCACAAATTAGAAAGGATAATGAGGTAATTCCAATTTTAGGTTGTTCTACACTTCAAAAGGTTTTCCAAAAGCTAAAAAATCAGGTCAATAGGAGTTCGGATGAGGGAGTACCCGACTGGAGAAAATACAAGTCAAAATCTACCCGGCCGGGGAGAAGCAGTGCAGAAACACTTCTGTAATAGAGTACCCGCGTGGGTACTTTTGTGTACAAAATATACCAGCCCGGGTAGATGTTCTGGGCAACAAAAACGCAGCAAAAACAGGGCTAAACACGGGAGAAACCAAAATTCCCCAAAACCACCTCAAACCACAACCAAAATACTCCAAATTCAAGGCATAAGTTCATGGATGCATGCTCTAACATATATCTTAATCTCAAGGCATGGAAACAAGAATTAAACAAGTTGCTATTAAAGCATATTCAAGCTCCAACAATGGAGTTTCATGCAAATACACAACTAACCACAAGAATTCTTACAATTATTCAACAAGAAAACTCAGAGAAACAATATATACCAATCTTGGAGAGTTTAATTCAAGTTTGAGAGCAAGAGATCAAGTATTCATATATAAGTCACTATTCATCATCTTCCCCAAAGAGGCACTTAGGCAAGGATTCAAGTTGCAAGATACACGTAAAATTAAAGCACATAGCGAGAGGAATACAATGGTTACCTTAGGTCGTTGATCGGACGGTTGGATCTTGAGAACCCGAGCTCAAAGTGTTTATGGCCAAAATGGGTGTTTGCTTCTCTTCCTCTTCCTCTTCCTTGTTTGTACGTGAAAATGATGGAGGGAGATGAACTTGGCTCCTTTTTGGGGCTGAGTTAAACGGGTCGGATTATACGGGTAGGGTCGAAAGGTATCCGGTCCATTCGGATCGGATTTTAAAATGGTAGGGTGATCAAATGGCTTAGAAATTAAAAGGTTAATTTCATCGAATCCGAATCACCGAAATGGACTCAATGGTAAGGTTAGAATTCGAATCCGAATTCCCGAGCTCAAGGTAGCCACAAACGGCCCCAAAACACCCTAATTAAGATTAGGTCCTTAACGAGCAATTATTGGACAATTGAACCCAAGAACAATTTAAATAAATTCTAAAGCGCACGTAATTAATTAGAGTTACACGTTGACACGTAGGCATATGATTCTCTTAAATCATGTAATTACCGAATTAAACTCTCAAGTATCCTCGTACCTGACTTGCTGGAAAACTGGGGTGTCACAACTTCTCCCCCTTAAGAAGGACCTGTCCTCAGGTCCACTGCCTCGAGTACTGGACTCTAAGCAAACCTCTCCGTATTCATCCCACGCGGGGTTCGCGACCTCCCCACAGGAATTAGTTCAGAGAAGGGTCTTCAAGCAAGAAGGGGCTTCAAGCTGCTCACAAACTAGATCCGACCATTAGTAGTCCGGACGTCTCGCACAATAGGAGGGTCTAAACGAGATTCAACTCCCACAGTTTGAATCCATCCGAACCATCCCACAACTCGGTATCACAAGTGGAGTAGTTAACGAACTCCCACCACTCGTTCTCCAACCTGAAATGGGTCTTCAATCACCACATCAACTTCATGGTTTGAAGTTGGTTTCTTGGGCCGGTACTAGCTTCTAAATGGGGTCTCCAAAGACCCATTGTAAAGTCCGTTACACGGCATGACCCTCGTCTCACCGTGTTACTAAGGCACTCGCTCACTCCAAAAGCATTTAACAAGCAATTACACATAACAGGAATTAAGGACTACATGATGCACGTGATATGTATGGTTAATGTACCGTTCACCATTGTTTGGAGGTTCTTCATTGTAGTGAATCCGATATCTACTTGATTTCCTTGTTGGAGGTTACTTTGCTTGTACAGTTTTGTTTTTATAATCCCCGATGTATTTGATTCTTCGATGATCACTTGGTCTTCGCCCACGATTCGAATTTCCGCATTTAATTCTCTTATCTTTGTTAAATACCATGGTCCAAAGTTCCAATCACGGAAGTCTCATGATTTTATCCATTTGATTCATTCTTTACCACAATCTCATTCGTCCTTCCTCGGGTACCCGAGCTTATCTCGAATAGTTCAGACGCCCATCTCAAACCTATTAGCATTCCCAGCTCATTATGGAAGATAATTGACGAGCCAATAATCCATCTTGTTCATGTTACGATCTTTCTTACTTATTCTGCTTCCAAAGCCCACAGTTGAATTTACTCTCCCTATGTCGGTCGCCAAGTATAGTGATTGACTCGGCTTCACTTATTCACTACCTTCCTTACCACTTCTTGCAAACTCTCTACACAGATCCCTTATAAATTAACTTGAGTCGGCAATCAAGATTATCCTCGATCTATCCTTTCTTATCAATTTTGTGAATTTTCACGGTCCCATCATCTTTAAATTATGAGACACGATAATCCAGATACAATATGCCTAATCATGGCAGACTTAAGTTTGCATATCTCCCATAGCAAGATGTAACAACACGACATTAGGACTCGGTTATGTTGCTTCATTTCCCAAGCACTCCCCGAATACCTATCTTGTTCCCTTGAAGCACATATCTCTTTTCCAACCTTGACATTCATTTTTAATACCACGTTTCCGTAGATTGTTTATTATACTCCTTAACCTGCTTGATCTTCCCCAATTCGGTCTTGAAATCTCATCGAGTACTCTATCTTCCCATCATCACACATCTTTTGTAAAGATCCGGTTACTTGTTAACCCTTGCATTTCCATTGTTCCCTCGAAGAATAATCCACTCGAGCACAACCAAGTATTTCTAAATCATCTCCAGGTCATGCTCTCCCCCTTAAGAACTCCTATCCAATTTCTTGAACTCGTTCTATTGCTTCTCGACTTAGCTCCCTCGGTGTAAATGATCCTAGCTAAAGCTATATGTCCATTGATCTTGGTCAAATTCACTTTCAAGGAATTAGTAGGGATGACCATCTCATTCATTTATTTCAAAATCCGGTTCTACTTTCCCTAGCTTCCGTATTTCTTCCTTTCTTTTAATCCACACTTTACAACCCAAAATTCCTCCTTAGCTCGATTCGAATATGGCTCGGTTAAAGTAGCATTCGATGAACGAAGTGGGGGAAAATTCCCTATCAAATAAACACTAAACCATGCATGTCGGATTAAGATGCCAATGCAAGTAACGAACAATTAAAGATGCAACACATTAGGGCAATCAGGGCAAATAGAGATGCATAACGCATATAATTAAGGAAGAGTAAAAATAATTCAAAATGACGTATGATGTACGTGCTATGAATGTTTTGAACCTGTCACCGTTATGGTAAGTTTTGAACTCATCAGCTTATCCTTATTTCTCTAATTATGGCTTGCTTGGACTTGTCGGTCATTTCTTGTTTTCCCACGGTCTTCAAGATTTCTGTGAATCTTCGTGTATCAACTTGTATATCTTTAAGGTCCGAGATTATAATTTCTTGAATCAAAAGTCTTCTACGTCCATGGATCTAGTGTCTTGGCTTCTTCCAAATAATCGATCTTCCAATTGCTGCCCTGAATCTTACTCCTAACCATCACCTTGATCAAGGTTCCCTGGCTTTCACCTCCCTCGAGTTCAAATTGGTTGAGAGATCCATCCTCCAATTGCTCACACTTGAGCATCTAATTTCCCTCTAGAAACTTTTTGCCTATCCTTAGTTCCCATTTGTTGCTCCATATTTCCAAATTCGACCTCACAACACGATAATTCAGCTTGGATTTGGAAGACGAACTCAAATCCGATCGAAGATAGAATCCTTAGCATTTTCACCTTCCATGGATAAGTATTTACCACGTTGATTGATTTTCTTTGATTCCTTTCAAATACAACGTCTATCTTACTCGAAATCCGAAGCCTCTCAATTCTTCTCTTCTTCTCCCACAAGTCCAAACTTAACTTCCTCCTTGACGATCCTTATTGTTCACCATTCCCGATCCTTGTTATATCTTGAATCTTCCATCCCGGACTAGAATTTAAAAAAAAAAAACCTTGATTCACTTGGAAGCTCCTCCTCGACGTCCCTTGTTGCTTACCCCTCATTAACCAATTTTTACCTTGAGTTCTCTTGATTACCACCGCTTCTTCAATGATCCGAACCTCGAACTAAAGTACCTTCGAGATTTTTCTTCATTTCTCTCTTGGATGAATGATCCTAGGTGATCCGGTTGACTAACTTGTACAATAAGAGTGTAGGCATCGATTCTTGCAAAACGACACTTCACCCCAGGGTTCACCATCTCCAATAGAATATGCAAGCTTTTCCTCATACATTGGTCTCCAGTTCCGGATGTTGGAAAATACGAATCAGAAAGCAGCGGAATTTAAAAAATTTTTCCAACAAAAGGATCTTGGACTCGCAATCGTGTATCCAAATTCGTAGAGTTAAGAAACTTACTTTTCTTTTATTCTTTCTTGAAGCGTTTCAAGCCACCCAAGAACGCTCTTCTTGTGGCTTGATCCCTTCTCCTTGGTAAAGCTCGAATCTTCAAACTTCTAACTTGAAGCTCTCTAGAGATAGTCCACCAACTTGATCACAATCTAACTAATAAGGATGCTAGTTCTCTAGTTAGTGTTTAGGCTTAACCTAGGGTTTCGTTTATCTTGGAGAAAGGATGGTGTTCAACACATGAACCAAAAGAATTGCCAATTAGCTCTAAAGGGGAGCATGAGCTCCCCTATATATAGGTAAGGGAGAGGGACGGCCGAACCCAATCCTTGTTGGGCAAGGATTTGGTCCCTCTCTCTCCTATTACTTGATCATCAAGTATTTTCCAACTTTGACTTTGAATTCTAATTCAAATCAACTTTAAGAGAGCTAAAAAAATATCCAAACTATTTTTGGATAATTTTATACTTTATTTATTTAAAATAAATAACTTATTTTTATCTAATTAATTAATTCATAATTAATTAACTAGATTATTTTCTCCAAAATTAGACTTTCTTTTTAATTCAAAATTAAACCAAAGTCTATTAAATAATTAACACATTAATTATTTAATATACAAATAATTATTCACGTGTGGCACACGTGTCCAGCCACGTGACCCACACGTGTGGTTTCACACGTGTGGAACCCTCTTGGTATGATCAACACGTTTGATCATTCTTAAGCCTCAACTCATGTAACCAAGTTGTTGTGTGTGACCCTCTAGGTTCTCAATTCAATTAGTTGTGACCCTAATTAATTAATTCACTAATTAATTAATCAGTCCACAGATTAAACGACCATAGTCTAGCAACAGGTGTTTAACCCCTAGCTAAATTGGAATGTTCGGATTCGACAGAACCTTTAAGTCATTGATTCATGTGAGATACAATCCTTTTACTTACTATCTCTCAACCAAGATCTAGGGTAAGGGAATAATCAGAACCCTAATAATCTGGTCTTAAAGCGAAGTGCATTTCATATCCATTTGATCTCAATCCAAGAAACCCTTTTCTTGATGTCTTGATCTACTGCCTTGGCCAAGGACTCCATATGACATATGAATGACTTACACAATAAGAGATCACCTTGCAAATGCAAGTGTAGGTCCTTTCTTGATTCTCATTCACTTTCATGAATCACTTGTGCAGCCCCAGCACAAGCCTTGAATCAATTGTCTAAGGCGACACCCTTTAAAGCTTATACCTAAGACTACAGAGTTAACTCATAAAGTGACAAGGAACCTCAAGTCTTAAGGATCAATTAATCACATCAATGACTCGTGAGATATTTCCTAATCTGGAAGTTTCTATTTCCTGAAATAGAAACTTCCTTTCCCATTTAGGAATGTTCTAATCCAAACACCTTCCTTAGCTGCATCATTTGTAGCTAAGTATTCGTCCTCAGTGGTCGAATCTGCAGTGGTCGTTTGCTTGGAACTCTTCCAACTCACTGCTCCGCCGTTTAGGCAGAAAATGTATCCTGACATTAACAGAAAATCATCTAAGTCAGATGCAAAGCTTGCATCGTAGTATCCCTCGACAGTAAGATCTTTCTGACCTCCATAAACTAAGAATAAATCTTTAGTACTTTTCAAGTATTTTAGAATATTCTTCACGGCAGCCCAGTGACCATCTCCAAGGTCAGATTGGAAACGACTTGTCACACTAAGTGCATAAGCCCCATCCGGTCGAGTACATAACATTGCATACATTATGCTACCTATTGCTGACGCATAAGGTGTATGAGTCATTCTCTCCTTCTCAAGGTTAGTCTTAGGACACATCTTCTTTGAAAGACATGTTCCTACACTCATAGGAAGGTTCTTAACCTTTGCTAACTCCATATTGAATATGTTCAACGCTTTGTCAATGTACATCGATTGTGATAGTCCTATTAACCTTCTAGATTTATCTCGATAGATTTTAATTCCAAGGATATAGGACGCATCACCAAGATCTTTCATCTCGAATTGGTTCGATAACCATAACTTAGTCACTTTCATGTCATCCTTCGAATTCCCAATAAGAAGGATGTCATCAACATAAAGTACTAAGAATTGCACTAAGGTCTCCAATTCCTTTCTATACACACAAGACTCATTCGAAATTTGAATGAAGCCAAACGCTTTGACTGATTCATCAAATCGAATGTTCCAATTCCTAGAAGCCCGTTTCAATCCATAGATTGATCTTTGGAGTTTGCAAACCTTTTGCTCACTCCCACTGAATGTGAAACCTATGGGTTGCTCCATATAAATGTCTTTATCAATGTCACCATTGAGAAAGGCATTTTCACATGCATTTGCCATATCTCGTAGTCATAATACGCAGCAATGGCAAACATGATCCGAATAGACTTTTGCATTGTAACTGGCAAAAAGGTTTCATCAAAGTCCACGCCGGGTCTTTGAGTGAATCCTTTTGCAACTAGTCTTGCTTTGTAGGCTGCAATGCTTCCATCAACTCCAAGCTTTCTCTTAAAGATCCATTTGCAACCTATGGGTTTGACCCCATCAGGCAAATCTACCAAGGTCCATACTTGGTTGGAGTTCATGGAATCCATTTCGGATTTCATGGCTTCTATCCACTGTTCAGAGTCAGAATCTGAAAGTGCCTCCTCATATGTTAAAGGATCATTATCCTTTTGAGAGATTTCATGGAAGAATCCATACCATCTCTCCGGCTGTCTAGGAGTGCGTTCAGAACGCCTCAGAGGAGGATTTTCGTGTGTATCGAAATTCGTGATTGGTTGTGGTTGATCAGTAGGGGACGTTTCTTCAGTGCGTGGCGTGGGGTCACTTTTTACTTCCTCTAATTCTATGATCTTGCCTTTCTTTTCTTTAAGGAACGGTTCCTCAAGAAAAGTGGCATTTCTGGAAACAAACACCTTTTGCTCAGATTGATCATAGAAGTAATATCCTATGGATTCCTTAGGATAACCTACAAAGTAGCATACGTTAGAATGAGATTCTAACTTATCTCCCACTGTCCTCTTCACGTAAGCAGGACAACCCCAAATTCTTAAGTAAGAATAACTAGGGATTTTACCATGCCACATTTCATAGGGCGTTTTAGGGACTGACTTAGAGGGAACTAGATTCAGAATCTTTGCTGCACTTTCTAGCGCATAACCCCAGAAAGAAGGTGGTAAGTCAGTGAAACTCATCATAGAACGAACCATATCAAGTAAGGTTCGATTCCTTCTCTCAGAAACTCCATTAAGCTGAGGAGTTCCCGGAGGAGTCCACTGAGAGATAATCCCATTATCTTTGAGATGGTTAAGGAATTCTTCACTAAGATATTCTCCTCCTCGATCAGATCGAAGTGCTTTGATCTTGTGAACAGTTTGGTTCTCAACCTCCTTTTGAAATTCTAAGAATTTCTCAAAAGCTTCAGACTTATACTTCATTATGTATACATAACCATATCGACTAAAGTCATCGGTAAAGGTTATGAAATACTGATGATTGTTTCTAGTGCTTACACTGAGCGGTCCACAAACATCAGAATGGATCAAATCCAAGACCTTAGTGGCACGTTCCACAGTCCCTTTAAAAGGAACTTTGGACATCTTTCCTTTGAGACAGGATTCGCAAGAAGTTAACTCTTTGAGATCATTTTCAGAGAATGATCCTAAAGTGTTTATCTTGCTAATTCTGTTCTTGGAAATGTGTCCTAATCTAGCGTGCCATAACGGAGCTGAAACCTTGTCATCTCTCTTACGCTTCGTTTCTCGTTGTATATTCATAATATTGATATTTTGAGTTAGATAAAGTCCATTACTTAGAGTACCGATGTGAACGGAAGAGTTGTTCCGTTTGATAAAGTATTTACCATTCTTAATATAAGTTTCATAACCTTCACAATCTAAAATTGGAACATAAATTATATTACGAATAATGCTCGGTACATAAAGGACTTTATTTAAGACTAACTCAAAACTACCTAAATCTAATCTAATTGTGCCTAAAGCTCGAGCTTAAACGTTTGAGCCATCACCGATCTTCAAGACACATTCTCCTTCTTTGAGTTGTTGGACTTCACTTAGCATCTGTACATCATTACATATATGAGTTCCACAACCGGTATCAAGTACCCAAGAACTAGAATTAATAGAAAGATTTATTTCAACGAGAAAGATACCTTTCTTTAGAGTAGCCTTGTACTCTGGGCAGTTTCTCCTCCAATGTCCCGGTTTGCCACAATGGAAGCAAACATCCTCTTTCTGATCACGCTTCTTCTTTTGGGCCTTCCCCTTCAAAATGCCACCAGTGGGCCTAAGGGGTTTCTTCTTCTTCTTTTGGGCTTTCTTACCCTTACCTTTAGAAGGCCCAGAAGAGGAAGATGGAGCATTCACCATCAGAACCTTATTGTCCTTCTTGATCGTGCTTTCAGCAGTCACAAGCTGACTAATCAGCTCAGCTACAGTAGCACCAGCATGATTCATATTGAAATTAAGGACAAATGGGTTGAATGATGGTGGGACCGAAGCTAGCAGCAAATCCACTGAAAGCTCATCTTTCAGTGGCATGTCCATGGAAGCAAGTTTCTCAGTAAGGGCGAGAAACTTGAGTCCATATTCATTGACACTTGAACCTTCCCTCATTCTTAAGTGGAACAATTCCTTTGAAGTGTTATACCTTGTAACACGTTCATGAGGGCGGTAAAGTTGCTCTAAGTGGTCGTAAATCTCCCAAGCGAATTCCATGGCCTCATGTTGCCTTTGCAAGTCCGGAGACATGTTAGCCAACATAAGGCAACGGGCTTGGAGATTATCATCCTTCCACTTCTGAATCGCGTCCCCCTCGGCCCGAGTGGGAGCCTCCCATTCGGGACTAGGTTCCCCTTCGAAGAGAACATAAGTTCTCTTCTCAGAATCTAAAATGATTTTTAGATTCCTCAGCCAATCAGAATAGTTGGGACCAGTAAACTTGTTTGACTCGAGGATCGATACAAGAGGGTTTTTGGTTGCCATTTCAAAACACGTAGAGAATCACAGAATCTACGACCTAAATGGTAAAACAAAGAACTAGTGAGCATGCTGAATTATAACTATATACAAAAGATAAGGTCTTTAATCTAATGTAGCTCCCACTGTTTTTCAAAGATCTAGAATTCCCAAAGATCTAGGAGGAACACGTTTCCCAATAGGTACTAAGATCCTAGGCATTTTACCTCGAACCCACGACTCGCGGACATTCTAAGTAAGAACCCTAGGTAGGTACAACTTACCAATTCTAACACCTTTAGAACTCTTAGTAATTGTTTTTGCATTACCTATCTTTCAATATGGACCCACGACTCGTGCGACATCCATATTTACTTAGGTGTTAGGCTAGACCAATCAATCATAAGATCATGACCAAAACTTAGTTTGAACGACCCACGACTCGCGGACATCGCCCTTGCCAAAATTGATCACGAAATATTGACCATTTAAAATGATCAATTAGGTAACTAAGAACTAATAAGCTCCACTAGCTATCCCACGACTCGCAGACAATAACTAGTTTCACTTACTAAACTTAAAACCTATTGATGGAATGCTAGGAATTTAATTCAAAATTTGCATCTCGAATTAAATACCTATTTGTTCGAAATTAGCTTAATATTTAATGGGAATTTTCGAATCAACGGGAGAGTTGTCCGGTTTGACCTCACCAACATATATGTTATCCAATTTTATTAGTCTTAATTAATGCAAGTACACTTAAATGCATTTCAAACAAGCACATAAACAAATAACATGTCCTAGCATGATACTAACATGTAATGATCATGGGTTCTACCTATCTTATGCGTGATATGTGGGAGCCACTCCACAATCACAAGTTCTAACATACATGCCACATAAACAGTTTAAATCACATAAGGGAAAGCGGTAACAAAATACGAGCCCTATCTCTATTACATTTTTACAATTGAGATTCCCCTCCCTAACATTTTGAGGGGTCTTCACTTATGGCCTCCTTGTTACTTGAATGTGGTCCATCTTACTCCATGGGTGCATTGTCTCCAAAATGAAAATAAAACCTCACCATCTATCTCTACTCTCAAATTACAATAAAAAGAAAAAGACATAAAGTAATAAGGCTCAATCTTCATATTGGCCTTAGACAATTACACGGGGCATACCCCGGCCTCAAAAACAGTAATATGGAAAGCCACATAATAAATCACATAACAGTACGCACATAAGTGAGGCTCCAACCTCAATTGAAAAACGCAACTATAGGGCTCCAACCCCACTTTAAACCATCCATGTGCATAAATTAAAACCATATATAAGTCTAAACCCATGATCACCTAACATGCTTTTGCGAGAATTTAAATTTAGCCAATAAATTAAAATTCCCGTTTCAAGTCTTAATGACTTAAAACACTACTTGATGCGAGTCTTGTTTATAAAAGTTTTCAATAAATCCCAAATTAACAAAAAGAAATAAAATTCCAATTAATTTCTGAAAATTAATAATTTTATCAAAGATGTATTTTCCCAAAATATAAACCGTTTCAATTTCTCAAAAATCCCAATTTTAAGTTTTAATCAAAAATTAAAATAAATATTCAAAAATAAAATTTTAAAATTAAAAAATAAAATTTGGGACTGGATTGCACGAAATACGAAAAGTCTGATTGTGACGGAGAAAACGGGGACCGTACGCGAAAGGTGCGCGAGACCCTCTCGGCCAGTTCGGGCGGGCGCGCCTAGGCTCCCACACGGCGTGTGGGAGGTGCTGGGCGGGACGCCCTGCGCGCCTAGGCCAGGCGGGCGGTGCTGCGCGAAGCCCGCGCGCGCGACTCCTTCGCGCACGGGGTTTCGCGTGTTGTCGTAATCCGGGTTTTCGTTTCGTGTTTTCGATCAAAAGAAAAACCAATCCAAGAAATCCAAAAACAGTTTATACAGTTTCAAATCTAAAATAGTTTTCAAAAATTAAATTCTGTAAAAACCAATTTTCAAAAACTTTCAGAAAAAATACAGTTTCGTAATTCAGGCTTTCTAAAACAATTACAAATACTCAATCGCATCAAGCCTAAGAATTTCTACCAAATTCAATATAATTGAGACGAATCAGAAACATGATTTACGAGGTGGCTCTGATACCACTTGTTGGAAAATACGAATCAGAAAGCAGCGGAATTTAAAAAATTTTTCCAACAAAAGGATCTTGGACTCGCAATCGTGTATCCAAATTCGTAGAGTTAAGAAACTTACTTTTCTTTTATTCTTTCTTGAAGCGTTTCAAGCCACCCAAGAACGCTCTTCTCGCGGCTTGATCCCCTCTCCTTGGTAAAGCTCGAATCTTCAAACTTCTAACTTGAAGCTCTCTAGAGATAGTCCACCAACTTGATCACAATCTAACTAGTAAGGATGCTAGTTCTCTAGTTAATGTTTAGGCTTAACCTAGGGTTTCGTTTATCTTGGAGAAAGGATGGTGTTCAAGACATGAACCAAAAGAATTGCCAATTAGCTCTAAAGGGAAGCATGAGCTCCCCTATATATAGGTAAGGGAGAGGGACGGCCGAACCCAATCCTTGTTGGGCAAGGATTTGGTCCCTCTCTCTCCTATTAATTGATCATCAAGTATTTTCCAACTTTGACTTTGAATTCTAATTCAAATCAACTTTAAGAGAGCTAAAAAAATATCCAAACTATTTTTGGATAATTTTATACTTTATTTATTTAAAATAAATAACTTATTTTTATCTAATTAATTAATTCATAATTAATTAACTAGATTATTTTCTCCAAAATTAGACTTTCTTTTTAATTCAAAATTAAACCAAAGTCTATTAAATAATTAACACATTAATTATTTAATATACAAATAATTATTCACGTGTGGCACACGTGTCTCAAGGACACGTGTCCAGCCATGTGACCCACACGTGTGGTTTCACACGTGTGGAACCCTCTTGGTATGATCAACACGTTTGATCATTCTTAAGCCTCAACTCATGTAACCAAGTTGTTGTGTGTGACCCTCTAGGTTCTCAATTCAATTAGCAGTGACCCTAATTAATTAATTCACTAATTAATTAATCAGTCCACAGATTAAACGACCATAGTCTAGCAACAGGTGTTTAACCCCTAGCTGAATTGGAATGTTCGGATTCGACAGAACCTTTAAGTCATTGATTCATGTGAGATACAATCCTCTTACTTACTATCTCTCAACCAAGATCTAGGGTAAGGGAATAATCAGAACCCTAATAATCCGGTCTTAAAGCTAAGTGCATTTCATATCCATTTGATCTCAATCCAAGAAACCCTTTTCTTGATGTCTTGATCTACTGCCTTGGCCAAGGACTCCATATGGCATATGAATGACTTACACAATAAGAGATCACCTTGCAAATGCAAGTGTAGGTCCTTTCTTGACTCTCATTCACTTTCATGAATCACTTGTGTAGCCCCAGCATAAGCCTTGAATCAGTTGTCTAAGGCGACACCCTTTAAAGCTTATACCTAAGACTACAGAGTTAACTCATAAAGTGACAAGGAACCTCAAGTCTTAAGGATCAATTAATCACATCAATGACTCGTGAGATATTTCCTAATCTGGAAGTTTCTATTTCCTGAAATAGAAACTTCCTTTCCCATTTAGGAATGTTCTCACACGGGGCACCTCAGTGAACTTACTTATTAAAGTAAGCACCCTCATGTATCACGCACGTATCAACTATACACTTTGCACCTCCATGAAACAAGGTGGTCCTTCTTAAGGGCGTGATCCCACAAGCAAGCCATAGAGGAGTCAGGTTGACACTCCCACTGTCGGTAGGACTCATTGGCTTAGAGTATTTTACTAATCATGACTTATGTGATATAGGGCTCGTTTCATGAACCATTTCACCTAAATGGTAGAGTCCTAAAGTCATCAGGATTAGGGGAGTTCTTATACATGTACAGATAAAGTAAACGCATACCAAACAAGAGAATATAAAGAAGTGTTGCCTCAATTCGTTATTTCATTCAAAGATTGTCTGTGATTACTATAAGGAAAAGCACAAAGCGGATATACAATTGGATTTCTAGGGCACTATTCCTAACACCGGATTCTACCTCTGAGTCGTAGCTTAATTGAAGAAGGTCTTGGATCTAGGATTCCTGTATATATTCCCCAGTACGTTCCTTATAATTTCCATGACTGAGAATCGAGCTTACGATAAACCATTGTTATCGTAGAGATTGGCCATGGTTTGGTATTATCTTCATACCTATAAATTCATTACCACGTCAAACAAGATCGAAAACATGAAACGAGCATATAACATGTTCATAACACATAAATCTACAACATAGTAAATTTACACGAAATGTCGATATCAAATCATATAAGAACGAAGCGATTAAAACACTCATGCGCAAAGCATTAACAATTTCATAACATTTCAAATTAACTAAAAAAATTTAAATTCTATTTTAAATTAAATAAAAAGTAACGATAATTTGAAATTAATAATAATGTAATTATAGATATAATTAATTAACATTTAACACTTAATTATAAAAATTAACTATACTAATTTAACGAATATAAAATAAAATAAAATAATAATAATTTATAATACAATTAAATATATAAAACACTTATAAACAATTAATTCGCGTAAATTGGTAAACACATACGTCATACTTGTACGACTGAAAAGTCGGGGCGTTACATAGAATCACCAGCTTTAATCTCCAATCTTATCTCTTGAAATTGGCATGAAGTATTCTTGGGGGAATATGAATGGGTTTAAGAGGAAATATGTTTGAATCTCTTGTGAAATAACGTAACAATGGGTTTAGTGTTAAAATCTAATTTAGCAAATTGGGTCAGCTGAATAGGCTCACGAACCGGGTCAATTGGAGCGGGCTATAAGTGAAATTGGGTCGCAGGTCAACAATTGGGGCTTAAATGTTTGACTTTTCGTAAAGTGGTCATAACTTCTTCGTCCGAACTCCAAATTGGGCGATTCAAGAACCCACGAGCTCGTGATTGAATTATCTACCCAAATTCATTAAGTTCTAACTAGTTCCAGGCTCGAAAATATAAATTTGCCAATTTGTCCCTAATTATACTTTAAATGCCCAAATAAACACATTGTTTCGTTTAATCGTGAAACATGATATCAAAGCTCAATAAGAAAAATAAGAGCACATAATTAAGATGTCAAGAAGTCACATATGCCATGAAAATCATATATTTCACGTAAGCACAAATACGACGATCAATTTAAGGCATAATTTCACATAATTCATGCATAAAAGGTAAATCGTTCACTCATGTATCAAAACTTACCTTGATTGAGAAATGGGGCATCACAAAACGAGTCTGTAGACTCTAAGTTTGCCCAATTCTATTGTCGTTAGCCCATTCTACGGATCTTTCTCGCGCTTTAGGACCCGAAATAAAATATCCGGATCCGTGTTTGACTGGGTCAAAGCTCAGCCTCGCGCTTCTCTCTCCTCTCCCGCTTCTCTTCTGCGATCAACACATACACAACTCCCTAAACACACACTCGTCCCTAACTCGCTCGTTTCTCGATGGAATTCAATGTGCGAATAATGGAAATTGATCAGCACGATAAGCCCGACACGATGATGCCAAAATCATGGCCTAAAACCCAACAGTGGCGAAGATACGATGAGTTATAGGTGGCGGGATTTCGACTGCCACCTTCACCGGCGATTCGCGGCCGCGATTTTCGGCGGAATAGGTCTAGGCTTTGTGCGGTTTTGTCCAGCGTTTCCATTACCGTTGGCCGGCGCAAGTCCGCGATGGGCGGCGCGTGTATTGTAGCGCGGCTGTTCCGCTGCGTTCTGGTGGCTTTTTCCGAGGTACTTTGGTTCTTTCCTACATTTTTTGACCCCCTGAGTTCGTTTCCGTCATCTGTACAAGCAAATAATGGCCGTAGGTGGTGGTTTTAGGTATTATAGCGGTGGAAGAAACTTCGGAAGCCATTGGGGGCCTTTTTCGGTGATCTTTTGGCGACGGGCGCTTCATGAAAGTTGTTCAGCACAACGAGAGCTATAATTGCCTACTCGCTCGACTCCAAATTCCACAGTTTAGGTGGCGGTTAATGGCGGCGCGCGGTTAAACGCCGTCCATCTTTTTGGCAATTTTTCCCGACCATTACCTTAGGCATTTCGAAGGTCTCATCACGGGTAAGCCAACGTAATTTACGAATTCGATTTTCGTTCACCGGTTTGGAAGTAATTTGGTGTTTAAGATTTTGGGATTTTCGTATTTTTCGATCTGAAATTGGAGATGATTGACTTGGAATTTTCAAAAATTGATCGAGGATTTGGATCGAGCACGAGGAGTGCTTGCACGGGGTGAATTTTTGGAATTTTTCCAGCACGTTCTGGACGGGCGAACGATGATCGGCTACTGTTCCGGCAGCTCCGGTGGCGGCGTTCCGACGGCCTTCGCACAGGTTGTTTGCCTCATTGTGGTAAGTGCAACGCCACTTCCCATTCGTTAATCGGACGCTTGGTTTAATTGTTAGGAATTATTTTGTATATTTGAGAGCAATTGAATTAGTTGTTTTAAGTGCAATAAATTGTTAATTGCTTGAATTGTCGATCGATATGAATTCCAATGTATATGAAATCATATCTTGAATGCAATATGTTATGTATTGATGCTTCGAACTTCAATTTGAATTCCGATATGTCGAATTTGAGCTATTTGTCTAACTTAAAGGGGGTGTTAGTTTAATTTTGGATAATATAAAATTTTATGACTTAAATTAGTCAATCCTTCTTATTTTAAAAAAAAATATGCTAATCTTGATTAAGTAAAATTTAATTATTATGTCTTGGATGATTTAATTTGAAACTTTGTAATTTAGGTTTAATTGACTTAAGTGAATTGCTTAAATGTGCAAATTGTTAGAATATTGTGAAATATGTCAATAAGTATTTATGTATAAAATTGTTACGTAATTCGTGTTTATCCTTTCGAGACTTGGTGCATGATAGGAATTGAATTCATACTGTCTTGATTTATTTTATGTAGTTGATGTTATGAATTTTATAAGTTATGCATTTCTTAATATGTAAAGTAACTTGTAATTCGATATGAATGACTTGATTGTATAAATGTGGATTATATGTTGCATCATCTACATTCATGAGCAGGGACGTGCGTCTACGTGGTTGTTGTTTGAGTCTGAGTCTTGTGTTCTGTGTGTTCAGTTGTTCAGGGGTTTCTTCAGGTAGTGCCTGTTAGCTGTTTGGGTTCTAGTGGGACTTCCTTGCTCGTGTTTTCCGTTTCGTCGGTGTAAGGTAAGGTATTAGGACTTTTGTTTAGTTAAAGAAACCTATAACCCTTTGTGCTCGTTTTTAAGCCTGCATGAGATTATTCTATTATATTTATATAACAGATTTGTGCTTATATGATATGTTTATGACTTTGTCTTACGATTAAAGGTTTTCAAACTATACATATACGAGCGTATGTAAGCTTAAAATATTTTGCATTGAGGCTATGCTCCAAACTGTATGTCTTTATGCCAGCTACGGATTAGGATGATACGGAGAGGTACGTCTATAGCATATGCTAAGTTGCAAGGTAAGGTATGCTCTGATAAGGTACGTCAGTTATGATTATGATATGATAAGTATGATTTGTAGCGAGTTATGATCTGACATGCTCTGTTCTGATGTGTTGGGTCCCCCGAGACATGGGTAAGAGAGATCCCAGAACGACCATGGGGTCGCCGGTTATGACCCATGTGCACGCTCTCATTTGAAGTACTCACGTACGACTCGTGGAGGTTGAGGAGGCGTGGTGCTTTGAGCCACGGTGGATAACCGGGGAAGGCACAGTGTGGGTTAGCTACCCATGTGTTTTCGTATTGGTATTGAGTAATGAGGGCTTGCTCCCCGAACTACCTTGGTGTTGGGGTTGGATTGTTTTATGATATCTGTTTATTTTCAATTTTGATAAGTATGATAAGATATGGAAGTCGGGTTGGAGACCCGTACTCGCCGGGTATTAGAATATGATCTGTTATGTTGATTATGAAACGGGATAGGAGCTTTCTCTTTTGATATGATATGATTATGCTCAGTTTGTTAAATTTTGAATAAGATAAGTTTGATTTGAAAATGGTTTTGGTATGCAAAACCCTACTCCCGATTCATAATATTTCTTTTGATACGTGTTCTGCTCCTTATTATGTATAGTGTGTGTGTTTTCAGGCCCCTCACTCAGTCAGTGGACTGATCCTCGCCCCACCTATGTTTTTAGTTTACAGGTGCAGGTTGTTGGAGTTCGAGATAGGCGGCGGTGTGTTGTGTCTGTCGAGTCAGTGTCGTTTGTTAAGTTTTTTAAGTATTTTGGTTTTGGTTATGTTTGTAATTTGTAAACGTATATACTCTGTACAGGTTTAGGCTTATTGATTATATGTATGGAATTCAGGATAGGTTAGGATAGGTTTTTGGATTAGTTGAACCCGTCTTTATTGTGATTATTTCGAGACAGGCTTCTAGGACCAGTTGAACCCGTGTAAGTGATTATGATTGATGTTTTAAATTTTGAAAATTCGTATTCTTTGCTTTGCTTCCGCTTCTAGGTTTTGTTATATCTGTTGTACAGGGTCTAGGCACCGCCTAACTTAGGCGGAGTTTTGTCTGTCTCCCGTTCGCTACCGCTTGGTTCGTGTATGGATTTTCCATTTCATATACGGATCGGGCTTTAGTGCGGGGGATGTGGTGGCCCAGCATTTTGGACGCTACAATCCTCGCGCGACTTAGGTGGCCGGAAGGCGGGATATTCTTGAGGCGGTGGTGTTACCCCATCGAAGGAGCGGGTAGGAGTCATGATCCCCGACTCGATACGAACGAACGCGGTGGTAGGGCCTTGCAAACCCTTCCACCGCCCCAGAGAAAGAAGGACGAAAATTATGTTTTACTACGATTATGATTACGATTACGTATGATTACAAACGTGCATGAACATTTTATAACTTGAACCTAACGCACACACTATGGGAGTAAGTTGGAGAGTTGCCCTCTCGTTGGGCCACGTATTATTCTTATGAAATTGTAACAAATTGAATTGATATTCGTAATTCCGAGCGATGTGTTTCTTAACATTCCCACTTGGGATTCTATAAAAAATTTACTCAGGATTACAGATTGCATGTGCATGTGATATATTTATTATGCCCCTCATTCAGTCTTTCGATTGACCCCCACGTTGTTTTAGATCTTTTACAGGTATGCTAGGCCGGGAATAAGGGTCGCCTTGGAGTCTTTATTTCGAGTCTAGCATGTTATTTCATTTCATTACCTTATGAATAATTTAATATTTATGGATGTGATAATTCTATTTTTGAAGAATACTTGTAATATTTGGGTCGTGTAGGCCACAGATGTCATACTTTGGATTGATATATTCATGTTGGAGATTATTATTCTCGATAATGTAATTATGCTTCCACCTTTATTTAATTCATCGTTTTGTATTTTATCTTGTCACCCGTTCACCATGTGTTTGGTTCACGTATAGACTTTTATTTCATACGTGGATTGGACTTTTGGTGCGGGGAATGTGGCGCCTATCGATACGGGGTGCTACATTGATGAAACCTTCTCACCGATTGCAATGCAAAAGTCCATTCGGATCTTGCTGCCATTGCTGCATATTATGACTATGAAATAATGCAAATGGATGTGAAAACTGTCTTTCTCAATGGAGATATTGACAAAGACATTTACATGGAGCAACCCATGGGTTTAACATTCAGTGGAAGCGAACAAAAGGTTTGTAAGCTCCAAAGATCAATCTATGGATTGAAACAAGCTTCTAGGAATTGGAATATTCGGTTTGATGAAGCGGTCAAATAGTTTGGCTTTATTCAAAATCCGAATGAGTCCTTCGTATACAAGAAAGAATTGGAAACCTCGATTTAATTTCCGATACTTTATTTAGATGACATCTGCCTCATTGGAATGCGAAGGATAACATGAATGTAACAAAGTTTTGGTTGTCGAACCAATTTAAGATGTAGGATCTTGGTGATGCATCCTATATTCTCGGTATAAAGATCTATCGGGATAGATCTAGGAGATTGTTAGGATTATCACAGTCGGTTTACATAGATAAAGTACTAAAGAGGTTTATTATGGAAGATTCCAAACCTGGGAAACTTTAAATGGGCCCGGGATCAGTTCTTTCGAAGAATCTGTGTCCCAAGACTGAACTTGAAAAGTCCAGGATGTCCAAAATTCCTTATGCATCAGCAATAGGAAGCATAATATATGCAATGCTATGTACTCGACCGGATGTGGCTTATGCACTCAGCGTGACTAGCCGATTCTAATCTGACCCTGGTGAATGTCACTGGACTGCTGTAAAGAGCATCCTTAAGTACTTGAGAAGAACTAAGGATTTATTCTTTGTTTACGGAGGCCAGCAAGATCTTATCATTAGAGGATAGTGTGATGTAAGCTTTGCATCGGACATGGATGACTTTAAATCCATGTCGCGATACATATTCTACCTGAATGGTGAAGCAGTGAGTTGGAAAAGTTCCAAGAAAGCGACCACTGCAGATTCAACAACTGAGGCCAAATACTTAGCTGCAAACGATGCAACTAAGGAAGGTCTTTGGGTAAGAAACTTCATCCACGAGCTGAATGTAGTTCCTAGCATTAAAGAGCCCATTACAGTGTTTTGTGACAACACAGGGGCGGTGGCTCAAGTGAGAGAACCAAGATCTTACCAAAGGACAAAACACATTTTGAGGAAATATCACTTAATCCGTGATATAACTAAGAGAGGAGATATGCAAATTGAAAGGGTCACATCGACAGAGAACATGGCAGATCCACTTACAAAAGCTCTTAGTCAACAGTCTTTCGAAGGACATCTTCAGAAGATGGGACTTGATTAGCACCTGATTGGCTTTGACAGGCAAGTGGGAGATTGTTAAGAATAGTGCCTTTAAAGCAGCATTTATGCTTTACTATTTCCTTGTCAAATCATAGCCAGTCTTTGAATAATAAACGAGATGACTTTGTTCATAGGCAATCACTTCTTTATGTGCTTACTTATGTCTGTTTGGGTTTGACTGTGTTTTGCATGCTTTGAACTCCCCTAATCCGATAAGGCTGTTAAGAACTTTGCCCTTATGGGAACGGCACATGAAACAAGTTCTTAACTTCATAGGCCAGGATTAGAAACTTCTACAAGTCGATGAGTTCGACAGATAGTGGAAGTGTCGACCTTCACTCCATTGAGACTTGCTTATGTGATTATGTCCTTTTAAAGGATCATTCAATTTCATGGAATGATAAGTGAATACAATGATGCGTTCATAATACATATGGGTGATCGTTACAAGAACTTCATCACTGTGACATCCCGCGTGAGAACATTCCTAAATGGGAAAGGAAGTCTCCTAGAAACTTCAAGATCAGGAAATATCTAACAGGTCAATGAAGTGATTAATAATCCTTTGACTTGAGATTCTGTAATGTCTCATATGAGCTAACTCTGTAATCTTTGATATAGGCTCAGAAGGGTGTCGCCATATAGACACCTGAACTGCGGCCTATATTGGGATTACACAAGTGGCATATGTAGAATTAGTAGAATCGATAAAGGACCTACCCTTATTAAAAACAAGAATGGTCTCTTACTGATTAAGTTGTTCGTAGTCCGTTAAATATTAAACCCTTGGCCAAGGTGGATAAAAGATCAAGACATCAAGAAAATGGGGTTTTCTTGGATTGAGATCTAAATGGATATGAAACGAACTTAACTTTAAAGAATAATAAAGCTCTGAGAATATTCCCATGCCTTAGTTCTTGATTGAGAGATGGAGTTGTAGGAGGATCGTATTTCACTGATTGTCATTGGCTGAAAGGTTCTTCGATTCATTTCGTTACTCAGCTAAAGGTCACACACCCATTGCTAGATTACGGTAGTGTGATCTGTGAAGTGATTAATTAATTATGGGAATTAATTAATTACTGTCACTGCTAATCGAATAATGAACCTAAAGGGTCACACACAAATGCCAGAATACGAGGGTTATTGTAGGATGTTAATTGGATTAACTAAGGATCTAATTGTTTATCGAAATGGAAGCATTTACACATGGACTGCTGCCACGTGTCAAACACACGTGACTGCCACATGTCACGCGGCCTGCGTGGCTACCACGTATAACGCACAAGTGGCTTCATGTGTGGCTCGGAAATGTGATTTATTTCACACGTGAATTCTTTTCTAGAATTAATTAATTAAATTATAATTAATTAATTTTGGTCTTTTAATTAATTATGAATTAATTGTTAAGACTATTCTCAAAATAATCAACCCAATAAATAATTAATTATGAATTAAGTTATTTATTGAATAAATTGATTTTTGACTTTATATTAGATAAAGGCTGAAAAGTCAAACTTCCTATTGTAGGAGAGAGAAAGCATCTCTTGCTAGACTTGGAGAATAAAAAAGAACTTATTTTCTAATTAAAAGTTAATAATTAAATGAGTTAATTAGTGAGCAAGAAAACAAAGTCCACTAGGTTCGGGAACCTTAGGGATTTTTAAACCACCTAGTATATATGCAACGGGTCGTGCTTCTCTTATTCTTTTGACCAACACTCAAGAAGTGTTAATTGTTTTTGAGAAAAATAAAAGAAAAGTTTTAAAAATAAAATATCCTAGCCAAACACAAGCCATAGAACTAGCATTCTCACTAGCTTGATCGTGTTCTAGGACTGGTATGGATACACTTTGGAGGATTGCCTACTTTGGTATCTAATCGAAGGACGTTCGAGGGACATTTCGCTTGAAGGGTGTTTGATAGGTGGTATCAACATCACAAGAAAGCTTCAATCTACCTAAGTTTCTTGAAACACCCTATGATACGATACGAACATTGCAAGTTTTTTAGATCTACTTTTGGAAAAATTTTAAACTTCCGCTATGCATACTCTGATGTTTTCCAACATGGATCATGAATGTTTTAATGTACCGTGCACTGAAGAATGAAATTGGTAATAATGGTCCCGTTGCTTGTGTGAATGCATTATCTCATGGTTCAGTTGTTTCTCGACTTTTTCTTACACTCTTAGCATGTGCCTGGTGCTTAATCGATCCCACCTTCTGAATAACCCAATTCTCGATTACTTTTCTTACTTTCTCGTTTTATCCTCCCAAGTTCTTGAGTGTTCGCTTAACCTTGACCCAATCAACTCGTTCTTCCTAACGAGTTACGTTCGTTATCCCTGGCTGCTCGAGCTACTCTTCTAGGAGCTCGAATTACAATTTCTAATTCTCCACAACGAGTTGTATTCCACCATCTCGGATGCTCGAGAAAATTTTTGATTAACTCAAATTATGGTCCTATTAGCTTGGAAGTGTACCCGATTCATCATGGACAAATGACTAACGAACCGGAAACCTAACTTGTTCATGTTGTCTTACCTCGTAGATATCCCACCTTTAAGACTCGGTTTGATTGACTCTCACTTTCACCATCACGTAATATGATAATCTGATCTGCTTTCATTACCCGATATTTTCTCCACCATTTCATAGTTCTCTCATGCATCCTTTAACCTCGGTATCCAAAACTCACCATATAAACTCAACCCTTTTTATGTCTTGGGGAGGTTGAGTTCATACCCGTCCATCATGAGAGATCGATGACTTTGATTTATGTCAATCGATCACCTCTTTTCTTCTTATCGAAATGATATCCAAATATTCCTTGAACTTGCACCTTTATCCACTCAAGTGCTCATTTCCTTCAACAAGTTCCCCCAACTTATTCCTTATAACTTTGGTAGGGTCCTGTGACTTGTTAAATCTTGCATTTCCGTCGTTCCTACGAGAAGTACTTCCTTAGCACTACTGGGAGTTTAAATTTATTCCTTAGTCGTGCTCTCCCCCTTAAGAATTCTCTTTTGGCTTGTTGAACTTATTCCATCGTTTCCTTGACCAAACTTCTCAACTTCTTCAAGGATCCTCTTTCCCGAAATGATTGATTCCAATTTATGTAGTGTGTTCAATGCCCTTAATCACATTCACTTTGAAGTGATTGGTTAGGATAGAAACCACTCTTCTCTCGTTTCCAACTTCCAATTCAATTCCCAAACTCCTCAAATTTCCATTCCACTATTGTTCGACTCTTGCAAATTCACGATCTATTCTTGACTCAAGCATAACTTGTTTAAAATAGCATGTGAAGCATGAGGCGAAAAGGATTCCCTACTAAGAAAATACCAAATTATGCATATCGGGTAAGAATGCTCGATGCATGTAGTACATTTTCAACAATTAAGGCATGCAATATATCTAAGTAATTACATTATTTGAACACATATATAAAGGAATTAAATAATTAACGCAACGAATGATGCACATGCCATGAATGCAAGTACCTTTCACCGTAATGGCAAACTTTTGCTTGGCAAATTGGCCCTTTGTTCTTCAATTCGTTGATTATTCCTTGCTTACCCACGGTCTTCTAAATTCTTCGATTTTTCTTGCATGCATTCACGTGTCCCACAGTCCAGATTTATTGTTTAGCTCCAATTCGTTTACACTCAAAAATCTTGATATTTTAATTCTTCCCAAAACCGAATCCAAGTTTCCTTAACTTCCTTGTATCTCTTGTGCGACCCCACGATCCGAAGTTGTTATTTAAACTCAATTCTTCTATATCCACAAAACCTATCTCTAAAGTCTTCCCAAATTTCGATCCCAATTTGTTAAAATTCTCTCCATGGTCTCCTTTAATTATTTCGTCGTTTGGTCCCATCATTTGTTGTCTTCAAAATTTAAAATTGGTCGGCCTCTAAAAATTCTTCTCAATCGACACAAACCTTAGTCCAAAGTCGAAGTACCCCAACTTTTTGGACTAAGGTTTGTGTCGATTGAGAAGAATTTATGTATTTATGTCTCATGTCCAAACAATCAAAATGATGCGGGAAGGCTGGGACACAGATTGTTCAAATTAACGGGCAAGTTGGGAGTTCTAGGAAGAACTTAAGTTGCCGAATTGAAGGGGCTAAGCCAAGATATTTAAGGTTGAAGTTATGAGGGAATTAGGTTCAGGGTAAGAAAGAAGAAGATTTTCGAGGTTGAAGTAACAAATGGGGAAGAAGAGATGAACCGAGGCATTTTGGATTTTAGATACACGCAAGCCATAAATACATAAGACATGATTGTTTCGACAATCTGTGTCCCAGCCTTCCCGCATGTTGAATAACAATAATAATCATAATCATAAATTTAATTCCAACCTTCTCCCTCCATAATGGTCAGGCCTACAGACTCGAACTATTCCATAACAATATTGAGACAGGGCTCATGACTCCTACCCGCTCCTTCGATGCATTAACCACCGGCTCAAGAATATTTTGCCTCCCGGGCCTCCTAGTCGCGCGACGATATCTCAAAGGGTACTTTGTGCCATGGTTTAGCCGTACGACGGCCTGATGCCGTACAAATCTCCATTCACAGATTTTCCCAAGGCCCAATAACATGTATATAACAATACACGATCTCACCAAAACATTTTCAAGTCATGATCATAATAATAATAATTCTTTTGAAATCCTTGAGAAGTAACCTACTCGATAAGAATATACTCGATGACTCCACTTTGAAAATAATATGTATATATAATAGGTTTTTGGCCAAAACTTTTCACATAAGGTTATAAAGTTTGATACATAACCAGAATGAAAACACCCTCACTTGGAATACCACGAGACTAGAAACATGAGTAATACGGGTGCCTATTCGATCCGGAAGTCTACGCCCTAGAAACGAACTGTATAAGAGAAAGAACAATGTGTATTCATGAGAATTGACTCAATATGAAACCAAATAAGACGCACCACATTGATATGAGGTGTCGTGGAATGACATAACATGTGTGTGAGAATTATAAGATGATATGCTATGTTATGATAGTGTTCATGTGTACAATTAATGTTCCACGTAACTAGCAATGAAATCATTTATGTCATGTAAATACATAGAACAATACCAACACCTTCATAATTAAATAAATTATCAAGAAAGTGACACTTAACATGTAGGACATTCAATTAACACAGAAGAAATGCAATTAAGTTGAAGAAGGTCACACAAACCCACACTTCAATCATACAAATTCAATTCATATAAAGCACGGAGTAACAATCGAGTTTATGAAATTAAGAACCATAAAGTGTCAAAAGAAAATAATATAATTATCACTTAATCAAGTATATAATTCATAAAGTTTACATACGGAAGTCAAGGAAGTGAAAGGAACGCAAGAAGAGAGGTTTAGGCAAAGATTAGCAAAAGCTGACAGTTTTCGGAAAGCGCAAGCTGTAGAAAAATGGGAATATCTCGAGTTCTAGAAGTTGAAATTAAGTTTTATTTGTTGATTATGAAACTAGACAAATAGGCCCTTCCAGCGATATATGGCTTGAATTGTTGCTCAAAGCGATTTGAAAATGGCGTAGGCCCGAAGTTGGATGAATGCAGATTTTTGGCAAAGTGGTGACACCAAAATGGATCTATTATAACTCAAAAACCAGAAAGGATATTGATTTGATTCTAATAAGAGAACACTCTAGACTTCAAAAGGTTTCTGTGGTTAAAAATTTAGGTCAATCGGAGCATGTTTGAGGGGCTAAACGATCGTTTGAAAATTGACCTGAAAGCAGAAATGGCATTGTGAAGGTTCTCGGGGTGAGACAGGAGCTTGCTAAACGGCCACTTGGATACGTTCTGTCCGGAAAAACGCAGAGAAGCAGCAGTAACATGTCAGGGGTGGTTTAACCTCAACGTAACCAAAAATAACTCACAAATACACCAAAATACAAGATATAGCACACATAATACGCATTAAAGCAAGTATTAATCCATGAATCAAGTGTTAAAATTCAAACCCACCACATATATATACAAATACATATATACACACATTCTTGCTCCAAGAATACCAACAATCAAGCATAGAATTCATAGATTATCATATATTCATGCATATACACACAAAGATTCAAGTTATTATGCAAGAATCACATATTTCCAAAAACCCACATTACACCTTGGAGAAAATGGAGGGAGAAGAGAAGAGAGATGATGGAGAGCTTAATGAAGAAAAATGAAGAAGAAGAATGAGAAGGGGGGGGGGGTGTGGATTGTATAATTGTAACACCCCAACTTTTTGGCCGTACAGGTACGCGGTTCGAGAGTTCTAAGTGAGCATTTAAATTATTTTAATTACGTAAACTTTGTGTTTATTATATTATTTATGTGATATTCTTGAATTATGTGATTTATTATTTGAAGTTTTACTTGAACTTTATATGTATTATTTGAACGTATTTGCCCTTTTTGCCTCATTCGTGATCTGATTGAATCCATTTTCATTTGTTATTTTTGTGATTACGTGTTATGTATGAATGTGTTTTTATGTTCGTTGTATGTTTTTGAGTTCGTTTGATACGGTTTTTGAACCGTTTTATTTGTTAAGGGACTCGAGGGCCTAACTCGTTTTAGCGCGCCTTGGGTTTCGGAAGGTGTAACTTGAGATCGGGAATTCGGATTCGAATTCTGGAAGTAGCTCGAACTCGTAACAAAGAATGGAAGCTAGAGAACTTGGCCTCATATTTTTATAAATCCTTTTGGACCCCCGAACTTTGCCCGAACCGATCTCTGTGTGACAGATTTGCCACCCTCGGCCGTTTTGCTCCCAACCGACCCATTTCTTATCCGAATCAACCCATTTGTGAACCCATTTAATCCTCTCTTAACCCTATATCTCTCTCTCAGCCTCACATTTCGGACCAACCCAAGAGGAAAGAAAGAAAGAAGCAGAAACGAGAAAGAAAAGGAGAAGAAAGAAGGAAGAGCAGACACTTTTCACCAAGTCCAATTTCATGCACGTTCGACCTCCGTTCTTCGTCAAATTAGAAAGGTTAGTATATTTTTGTGATCTCCATCTCGTTAACTTTCTTTTAAACCTGATTTTGCTCATTTTCATGGAGATTAGGGCCTGTTTTGCTCACTTGCATGAATAGTTAGATTATTTGCTCATTTTTGGAAGAATTCATGCCAAACTTGCTTTAATTCTTGAATTCTTGCATGATAACTGATATCTAAACCTTCTTCTATATTTATATGATATGAATTTTGTGGAAATTTGCTGGAATTTGAATCAACATTAATGAACGTTTATGAAACTTGAAGAAGAAGATGGAAATTGATCTCTTGCATTCATCTTGTTGCTTCCCATGATTGTTGCATGTTTAGTTGTTGTTATGTGTTTCTTTTTGTTGCCATTTCATGCTACTTTGTAGCTTGGAGCTTCTGTTGTTGTTGGGTTGCTTTGAAGACGAAGAGCAGGGGTGATTTGCATTTTTCCGCCACTGCTACAGGCGGTCGCGGCCGCGATCGAATCCAAGCCTTTCTTGGTCGAGGCCACGACCTGTTTTTGGCCTAGTTTCGAGCTGAGCTGCTACAAGTGCTGAAGGAGATGGTGGTCACGACCGCGACCACCTTAGAGCTCGTGACCCCATTTTGTGCTAACTTCGAACTGTTGTTGCTCTTGCGGTTTATTTGTCATTCTGTTTGCGTTTTGCTTGTTTTTTTTTTTATTCTTTCTCACCTCTTATGCCTTATGAACTTGATGTATTATGTGTTACATGTTTTATTATGTATTTATTGTGTACTTTTGATGCTCTTATGTGTACTTTATGACCTAATATGTAATATTTGTTCTTCAACATGTATGCATGAATCAATGTGTCGTTAGGGGTGTTCGTTCGTTAAAAAATCGAATTTTCGGTTTTTCGGTTCGGTTAACCGAAACTTTGGTTTTTATTTTTAGCTAACCATTTACCGAACCGATCTTGATCGGTTTCGGTTTGCTTTAACCGATTTTTTTTCGGTTCGATTTCGGTTAATAACCGAAAAAATCGAAAATTCAAAAAAAAAAATTAACAAAAAAAAAAAAACTTAAAGCAGTCCAAAAAATTGAAAGAAAAACCTGAAAACATGCATTAAATTGTGAAATAATATCAAGCATTCAAACTAAAAAAAATTCATATTACCCAACTCCAAAATTTATACATTAAAACAAACCACAAACATGACTCAACATTGTGACATTGTCCAATTCCGGCAGGCAATAGTAGCTCCGACATTAAAACAACAACCATAATTGCATAATTGAAAATTGTGCAAGTGTCCAGGCTCCAACAGGCAGCAACTCAAATGAAAAACATGTCCAAGTGACCAATTCCAACATTAAAACAACTACAAGCATAATAAATCTCCAATGAAAATGTATAGATTCTAATTAAACAACATTACCATCATTCCTTCAACATCACTTCTTTAAATTCTTGTTCATCCTTCAATTCAACCCACAAAATGAGAATAATTACTCATAATATTGTAAATAAAATCTAAGTTAAATACCAAATGAAACATAAGACTTGTTTACCACACAAATCTCAAACTTTTCACAGGCTAAAGACCATGTTTTGCATTTTCACACTTGATATCTCTTCTACAATTATAAAAACACAAGAAAATGACAATAGTTAAAGTGTAATAAAATATGTTAATGAACTTAAATTCTATTAAATTTAGATAATATAAAAATACCTTCTTCAATGCAGGCAATTTCACCATAGTCTTCCTCAACTGGTGGTCGAGGCTCATTTCGAAGCCAATCTTGAGTGCAAATGAGAGCTTGTGCCATTCTTGGAGTCAAAGAAGCTCTAAAATCATCTATCACACGACCCGATGTACTGAAAGTGGATTCAGACGCCACAGTAGAAATAGGCATAGCCAACAAATCACGAGCCATCCTTGCTAGAATCGGGAATCGAGAGGAGTTCACTTTCCAATACTCCAGAATATCAAAGTTCGAATCAAGAGGTTCTCTATCCTCCCTCAAATATTTTTCTAGCTCCAATTTGTTTGAATTATGGGCCACACTACTAAGATATCTCGACATTCTACGAGATTTTGCAGCCTCTTTCTCAGCATCAGAATCGTAATCAGGTACACAAATTTGGCCCAACGAAGTTGACGAAGTGTCTGATGTACTTCTTCCACAAGAAGAAATATACATAGTGTGATATTCTTCAAACAACTCATAAAGTGCTTTCGTGGCCAATTCTGAGATTTCAGTTCCTAATTGTTCATCATACATGTTGTGACGGGGTCGAACTTCGACATAAAGTTTTTCGCCTACGATCAGCCCCATCCGGCAGGATTCCCTCACAAAATCCCTCAGCCTTATCCCAAAACTCACCAACACTCGTGTTTCCCAAGGATTGAACCTAACACTCATGTTTTTCCCATGTTTTGGGGGATTAAGTTCCCAACAAGACAAGCCCACGCATTGCACATTAATTCAACAAGCCCCACACACACACATTTGCTGAAATTAAAGCAACACACGAAGTTACGGGCTTACGCCCAACCTTTTCAATATATTCATTCCGATGCAATATACAAAAGGACACCCTCACTTGTACACATTATTGGGACACTCTCCTCCCCTCAAAATCGTGCACAACTTGGCTTATAAAGTCCTACAAAAATGTGCGGTTGACAGCCCCAACCGCCTAAGCAAATTCGAACTTCAAGCTTAAACTAAGTTGGACAATTTCCCGCACAAAATTGCCCATAACCGCCACATTCAAGCTCCATTTCGCCCACTAACTTGGCGGTTTTGTTCCATAGCCGCCCAAGCCTTCAGCTTCCTTAAATTTAGCGCCTAAGCCTTTGAAATTCATGCCCATAACCGCTCCCGCCAAGTTAAGTAACCGTTCCCGCCAAGCAGCTGCCCACTGCCTTGTGTGCGCGCGTGAGCCTTGCGCGCCAGCCTGCACCGGATGCCCATTCTCGCGCGGTCTGCCTAGCCCAGCCTAGTCCGCCCGCACCTATCCGCCTTGCCTTGCGCAATGAGCCAACCTTTGCGGAACAACCCTTGACTTGCGCCAACATTGCGGGACACTCTTCAAAGGGCGCACAAGCCACCAAGCCTTGTACGCACCATGCGCGACACATGCGCGCGGCTTTGCTTGATGCCCAGCCATCAAGTATCAAATATCCGACATCCTTGCATCCAAGCCAAGCTTTATCGGGATAAAGTACTTTGCATTGTGCCAAAGCACTTTAATTCAACGATACTCCGCCAAGCAAGCATCTTCTCGTACCTTGACTCGTCTACCCGCCGAGTCAAGCCTAGGCAACTTTCAACGGTGTAACACATGTCCTCTAGAGTGAATTTAACATATGTGAGCTTATAACGAGGATCAAGTACAACAACAACATACAACATCATGTTCATCCTCTTTGGATCACCCCAATGCTTAAAACAATTCAATTTCATCCTTTTTGCCACTTCGGCAACCTCTTTATCATCACACTACGTCCATTGTTTTATGAGTGTATCAATATCACTTATTTCATCCCAAAACACATTAGAAGTAACAAACTTGGTGGCTGACACTCTCAAAGTAAACCGATAAAAGTGCTTCAACACTTTCACTTACCTTTCAATAACCACCCAATCATCCGTGCAAGGCAACCCAATATGACTATAAGTTCCCCCCATGCTAAAATCATTATGAAAATCTTTATCGCAAATATAATATCTATCAAACACACCTCGAAAGATAAATGCGGTTTCAAGCATAAAATAACAAGAATTCCAAGTAATGAGCAATCAAGCAAACATAATAAGCCTTTAAGAAATGAGCAGTCAAGCAAAGTTCAATACCATCTTACGTAATTTCCATTGCTCATCCAAGAAATGAGCAGTCAAGCAAACATAATTCGATTTTTGATTTGAAGTCCAAGTATCAGTGGTAAGACACACTCTAACTTTGGATTTTCTAAAGTATTCCTTTATTTTTAACTTCTCTTAGAAATACAATTTTAGAGCATCCCTAGCCACTGTTATTCTTGATGGTACTACAAATTGAGGATGTAACATCCCGACTGATCAGACTCTCAGGTAACCTGTTGTGTGCGCTATTTAATTAATTCTCTTATGTGACTACATGATATTTAATTGCTAACGTGGATATTGAATTTACTTGATACTTATTTGCTTTGGTATGAATTTGTTTAACTTTTCTTGCTTTGTATTTTGTTCGTTTTGGTTCAGTATTTAATTCTGATTTTTGTGAATTCGTGATATGTGTTAATTATATGCTTCATGTACTCGATTATGTGCTCGTTGTATGTTTTGGTATTTTTTTTTATTGCCTTTTTGGGTTCGTTTTGGAGATGGGACCTAAAGGAGGCTAAAGAGCATTTAGCGCACCATGGGTTCCGGGATGCGTATTTTGAGCTCGGGAATTCGGATTCGAATTCCGACACCTCCGTTGAACTCGTTTTGACGATTCGGGTTCAATGGGTCAAGCCTCACATTTTTCTAAGTTCATTAAGACTTTCAAATTTCAACCGAAACGAGCCCCTTACGCTTGAAAGCTACCTTTTGACCTAATAAGCCTTGCGGACCCCACTTAAACCCCAACCAAGCCTTAACCATGAGCTAGACCTTGTGTTAACCACCCATTTCAGCCCATAACCCCAAGAGAACCGAACCATTCTCTCCTTCTCTCACCAATCTCGTTCAGCTCCAAGCAAGGAAGAAGGAAGAAGAAACCCCTTTGTCCATTTTCTTGATTTTGAGCTCAAATCACCACCTAAGCTTCTCAAATTTGAAAGGTAAGATTATGGTTGTCTTCTACACTCTCTCTTCTCTCTTTTATGTGTTCTTGAGTTCATTTCCTTGGTTGATTCATGAAATATGGCAAGCATGTGAATAGTAGTAGTTAGGAGAATTGTTGATTCATTACTTCCATCCTTGTTTCCTTGAAATATGATGATGATATATGACTTCTATGACTTGATTCTTGACATTTATTGCACTTCCTTAAATGTTAGTTGAGATAGGATCAATTTGCCATTAATGAACTCTTGAGCTTTGATGATATAATTTGAAGCATTTTTTCCCCATTCTTGCCTTGAATTGCTTGCACCTTTGGAGCTGAATTGTTGCTACTTATTGGGCATGAAATGTTGATGAATTGGTGTCATTTTGATGCATGTTGTATGTGCTTTGATTGGCCTAAGAGACTCCTTGGAGCAAGAACCCGAAATCCCCTGTTTTGGCCTTCATTTTTGGGGTTTCTTCGCCAAAAAAATTTTCCAGGCCGAAGGCCTGACACGGCCGCGTCAGTTTACAAAGGAAAATGGACACGACCGTGTTGAGCCCTCGAAAATGTTTTTTTTCGAATTTATTTCCCTGACACGGCCGTCTCCGTTCCCCTTTCTTTTCTGACACGGCCGTGTCCAATAGGGTCGCATCCGAAGAGATTTCTTTTGCCTTTTCGTTACTTCTTATTGGTCCTTCTTACCTCGTTTGTGATATATGTTCTTATATGAATTATTTGCTCATGAATGACCTAAATGTGGATTCATCCCATATCATTTACATCATAATCATACATATGCATGCACCGAGCGTCAATGTGGTTCATATTGAGTCTAAGAGTTCCTTGTTGTTTATCTTCTTCATAGGATCTTCCTATAGAGGACGAGCTTGCTCCGTAGGTGTCCGGTTGTCACACTTTTGTCTCCACTACACACTTTGACAAGGTGAGGTTTTTGTTCTTTTAGTTATTCGACCTATGACCCTATTTGATTTGAAGCCTCGCATGCGAATACGTATAGTATATGGTAAATATGTGTATGATACATATGTTGTGGGATTTCTCCCCTTTGTTATAAGAGTTGAAAACGTTTTGTATAAATATATAAGCTATTTTGTCTTTGTTTGGAAAGGTTTAGTTTTGTGCAAGTGTGTGTGTGTAAGCGAGATGTGGCTTTGAAAGATAAGCTTTGTGATGTATGTGTGTGATTTTGTGATCTGTTTGGGCCCCGGAGTGTGGTATGGTAATCTCGGGACGGCCGAGGGGTCGCCGAGCTCTTCCATCAACACATCCATTTGAGAGTGTCACCCAACCTTGGGAGGATCGAGGAAGGGTGTTTCTCTTGAGCCGGCGGAGGCAACCGCCGAAGGTTTCAAGGTCATGATTAAACCTTGTCTCGTCTGTGTATGTGGATAGTTAGGGCCGATCAACCCTTCTATCAAATGGTGTTGGGGATGGATTCTGATTTGTTTTGCTTTGCTTTGTTCTTCGTATATGGAAGTTTGGAGTGTAACTTGTACTCGTCTAGTCGGTGTAGCTTTGTATGATCTATGAAACGAGAGTGGAATACTAAGTACCTAAAACTTGGGATTTAGCCTTTTGCTTTCTCTTTAACCTATATGTATATATATATATATATCACGGGAACTACTTTAGCTTGTAAAAACTACTCTCGGTTCAAGGATCCTTCCGTTTTATTAACTGTTTTGCTGTATATGTATATCGGGTGCGTGAGTTAGCCCCCCACTAGTCACTAGGACTAACCCTCGTTGTTGTTTTCCCCTTTTTCCTTTTCCTTTGAGTTTGCAGGTTCTCCCGAGTCAAGTTAGGCGGCAAGTGTCTTTTGGGTTTATTTGTGGTTTAGCTTGGGTCTCATGCATCGTAGTGGATTACTTCTCCTCTTGTTTATGTATTTTGGATTATGTATTCTGATTACACTTGTTTTATTTTGGCCGTGGCGGCATTGTATATTCTGTATATGATCTAGCTTGTAGCACGAATACTTGACCCTTCCCCATTTTGATTATGTATATATGTGATCTTGGGAATTATGTTAGATATAAATTGCTTCCGCTACTCTGAATTTAATTTGCGCAGTTTTTGAGGGTCTAGGCCGCCTAGCGAGGGTGTGAGTTTTGTGTGTCTCCCGTTCGCTATGGTTTGATACGGGTGCAAACTCCCTATTTCGTTACTCGTGTTAGACCTTAGTACGGGGGATGTGGCACCCGTCGCTCCAGGGGGTGTTACATCCTTGCATGGTATCAGAGCCCTCAGTTGTAAAACCGAAGCTCTGGAATCGTGTTAAGTCTGTCTAGGTCGTTCGGTATAGGAGTATGTGATTATTTGCATTCATCTACATCTCTATGTGACTTATTTGCTTTAAACTCGTGGTAATTGACTTCATGATCATGAATTAAACCCCATGCATCGATATTTCTTGATTTGTGTATTTTCAGGATCCCTCCAAGAAGGAGAGCAGATAGGGAGCAGACTCCTGATCTTAATCAACCCCCTCCACAAGCACCTCCATCTCCTCCGATGAATGCTGAGAATATTGTGCAGGCTCTTCTTAATCAACTTCAGCAGAATAAGAGAGAGATAATCCTCAATGGGAAGGGCAAGGTGGACAAGTAACTCCGGCCTTCAAGGAGTTTAGAAATAATAATCCACCTAAGTGGTATGGAGGAGATGACGTACAAGCAGAAGAGTGGTTGTCAGAGGTTGCGGGAATTTGGGAAATTTGCCCCGCTCCTTCACATGAGAAAGCGGTTTGCACGGACCGGTTTGTTCAAGGTCCCTCATCCAATTGGCTCAAGGCTATGAGAGCTCGATTGGAGAGAAATGGAGAGGAGTTTGATTGGGAAAGCTTTGTATGAGAGTTTCATCACAAGTATGTTCCAACTAGTGCTCACGATAGAAGACTTCAGCAATTCACGGAATTAAGACAAGGGAACCGATCAGTTGAAGAGTATATCTTGGAATTTGAAAGACATACACCGTATGCTCCACACATCACCAATGATGACACCAAGAAGGCCCGGAACTTTATTCATGGTTTGAGATATGAGATTCAGAATGCTCTTAAGGCAGCTATAGTGGATACGTGGGAGAAGGCTACGAGGAAGGCCATTAAAGTGGAGGCTAATAACACGAGATTGAGGCCGACTTACTCTTCGGGCCAAGGTTCGAGCTCTTATTTGGGGAAGAGGCCTGCATCACAGAGTGGGCCTCCGGTCTTCAAACCCCAAGGTCCTAATACTTCAGTCAAGAAAGCCCGACCTTCGGTACCTGCAGCACCGGCTCTACCTGCTCCAATTCAATGTAGTTATTGTAAAGGTCCCAATCACACCGAGGAGTCATGCCGGAAGAAATTGAGAAGATGTTATAGGTGTGGAAAGCCCGGTCATTTGATTAGCACTTGTCCTCAAATGAGAGCACCTCAGCCTCGAGCTCCTCAACCGTTGAATGCGATGCCCCCGAGAGTACCAATCCAAGCGAGGGCTTATGCTTTGGAGGGCGAGGAAGAGAATGTGGAAGTGGATGCCAACGCAGTTGTTGAAGGTACTATCCACATTCATGGCATTCCATTGCATGCATTGTTTGATCCGGGAGCAACGCATTCATTTATTGCCTCCCGGCTTGTTTCTACCCTTCCCTTGCCTGTTGCTTGCTTAGATGATTCTTTTGTTGTTTCTTCTCCCCTTGGTGGTACTTTGTCTACGAATTGTGTTTACCGTGGTTGTTCGGTGGTTGTGGAAGATCGAGAGTATCCGGCAGATTTGATCGAGATGCCTATCAAGAAGTTTGGGGTGATTCTGGGTATGGACTGGTTGTACCGTTATCGAGCAGTGATGGATTATTTTGCTAAGAAGGTAACTTTGGGTTCTACGGTCTTTGCGGGTCAAAGGTTGAAGACCTGCCCGTTTATTTCCTTTATGGAAGCAAGTAGATTGTTCCGGGACGGTGCGACGGGCTACGTGGCCTACCTTCTGAATAAGCCAAAGGATCAGGCCAAGCTCGAGGAGACAGAGATCGTGAAGGAATTCCCCGATGTGTTTTCGGAGAATTTGGGATCTTTACCTACGGATCGGGACGTCGAGTTTGTAGTAGATCTCTATCCCGGAGCAGAACCGTATGCGAAATCTCCCTATAGGATGGCTCCAGCTGAGTTAAAGGAGTTGTAGACGCAATTGGACGAGCTCTTAGAATGTGGTTACATTCGCCCGAGCACTTCTGCGTGGGGTGCTCCGGTCCTATTTGTAAAGAAAAAAGATGGGACTTTGAGAATGTGTATCGACTACCGTGAGCTGAACCGGTTAATGGTTAAGAAGAAATACCCGCTCCCTCACATTGAAGAGTTGTTCGATCTCCTGCAAGGTTCAAGTGTTTATTCTAAGTTGGATTTAAGGCAAGGGTATTACCAGTTGCGTATCCGGGAGGGCGACATACCGAAGACAGGTTTCAACACGAGATATGGGCATTTCGAGTTCGTGGTCATGCCTTTTGGTCTTACCAATGCCCCAGCCGCGTTTATGGATATGATGAACCGAATATTCTGGCCTTACCTCGATAAATTCGTGGTCATCTTTATAGATGATATTCTGGTGTATTCGAGGTCCGAGGAAGAGCACGCGGGGTATTTGAGTATCGTCTTGTCTACGCTTCGGGAGTACAGATTGTTCGCTAAGTTTAGTAAGTGCGAGTTTTGGTTGGATCGAGTTTCCTTTTTGGGTCACTTCATTTCTGGGAATGGTATAGAAGTGGATTCGGCGAAGATTGAGACGGTTATGCTTTGGAAGCAACCTAAGAATGCCTCGGAAGTGAGAAGTTTTCTCGGGTTAGCAGGGTATTATAGGCGCTTTGTGAAAGATTTCTCGAAGATTGCCTCCCCGTTGACCCGGTTAACTAAGAAAGAGGTTAAATTCGAGTGGGATGAGGCGTGTGAGAAGAGTTTCCAAACTCTTAAGGAAAGATTGACTACTGCACCAGTTTTAACCCTACCCGAGTGTTCAGAAGGCTACTCAGTGTATACCGATGCTTCGAAGGAAGGTCTCGGTTGTGTGTTGATGCAGAATGGTAAGGTTGTAGCCTACGCCTCAAGGAAGTTAAAGGATTACGAGAAAAATTATCCCACTCATGAGTTAGAACTCGCGGCGGTGGTGTTTGCTTTGATGAAATGGCGACATTACCTTTATGGAGTTACTTTTGAAGTGTTCACCGACCACCAGAGCCTTAAGTATCTGTTTACTCAGAAGGATTTGAGCGTAAGGCAGAGAAGATGGATGAAGCTACTTGAGGACTATGATTGTAAGATTCAGTACCATCCGGGTAAAGCTAATGTGGTGGCGGATGCTTTGAGTAGGAAGGCTAGTATTTCAGGTTTGGAAGCAGGTTCTAGTGGACGGGATTCAGTAGTTTTGGTTTCAGAGGCTCGTTTGGCTAACATTTCGGTTCAACCGATTTTGAAGCAGAGATTGATAGAAGCTCAATCTGTGGATCCCGAGATTCAGGAATTAGTAGTTAAGTCAAGGAATGACCCTGAAGCTAAGTTTGGATTTGATGATTCGGGGTTGTTTCGATTCAAAGCTCGGGTTTGTGTTCTAGATAAACTTAAGCAATTGGTACTTGACGAAGCTCACAAGTCGGCGTATGCAGTACATCCCGATACCACCAAAATGTACAAGTATTTAAGGACTTTATATTGGTGGAACGGCATGAAGAGAGACGTTGCTAACTATGTTAGAAGATGTCAAACATGCCAAGAGGTGAAAGCAGAACACCAGAAACCGGGAGGAACTCTCCAACCACTTCCAATACCCGAGTGGAAGTGGGAGCAAGTGACAATGGACTTCGTGTCCGACTTGCCAAGGACCAAAGGAGGTTCCGATGGAATTTGGGTGATTATTGATCGGTTGACGAAGTCGGCGCATTTTCTTAAGGTGAAGATGTCCGATAAGGTTCCTAAGTTGGCCCGATTATATCAGAAAGAGATTGTTAGGTTGCATGGTACTCCGGTCAGCATTGTTTCAGATAGAGATCCTCGGTTCACATCCAGTTTTTTGCAGGAATTACAGAAGTGTTTGGGAACGAAGCTTCACTTCAGTACTGCATTTCACCCACAAACGGATGGCCAGTCTGAAAGGCTAATAAGATATCTCGAGGACATGCTTCGTGCTTGTGCCTTGGATTATCAGGATTCGTGGGACGAGCAGTTGGATTTGATTGAGTATGCCTACAATAACAGTTTTCAGTCTTCTATTGGCATGGCACCGTATGAGGCTTTGTATGGAAGGAAGTGTCGATCCCCTCTCTTTTGGGATATTGATGAGTGGAGATAGACGAAAGATGGAAAGCTCGAAAGGGCTAAGAAACCCAAGGAGATCCAGGATACCATAGAGGGTGAAGGTGATTAAACAGAGGTTGAAAGAGGTACAAGACCGGCAGAAGAGTTACGCAGATAGGAGAAGACGACCCTTAGAGTTTGAGAAAGGAGATAAGGTCTTTTAAAAGGCATCTCCTAGAAAAGGGTATGCTCGGATTGGTAAAGGTGGGAAACTTAACCCTCGCTACTTAGGCCCCTTTGAGATTCTTGATCGAGTTGGGGAAGTAGCTTACAGACTTGAGTTACCACCGAGCTTGACCGGGATTCATAATGTGTTTCATGTCTCGCAGCTTCGGAAATATTATCCCGATGAGTCTTCTATCCTTCCAGTCGAGAAAGTTCAGTTAGAGCCGGATTTGACTTTTAAGAAGTATCCGGTTGAGGTGTTAGATCGGAAGATGCAAGAGTTGAGGAATAGACAGATCCCTCTTCTGAAGGACTTGTGGCGTGATCAAGAATCCAAGGAAGCCACTTGGGAGACTGAGTGTAAGGTGAAACAGTTGTATCCGGAACTTTTCAAGACCTAGCCTCGGACCTGAGGACAGGTCCTTTTGAAGGAGGGAGGTTTGTAACATCCCGACTGATCAGACTCTCAGGTAACCTGTTGTGTGCGCTATTTAATTAATTCTCTTATGTGACTATGTGATATTTAATTGCTAACGTGGATTAATTGAATTTACTTGATACTTAATTGCTTTGGTATGAATTTGTTTAACTTTCCTTGCTTTGTATTTTCTTCGTTGTGGTTCCGTATTTAATTCTGATTTTTGTGAATTCGTGATATGTGTTAATTATATGCTTCATGTACTCGATTATGTGCTCGTTGTATGTTTTGGTATTTGTTTTGGTTGCCTTTTTGGGTTCGTTTTGGAGACGAGACCTAAAGCAGGCTAAAGAGCATTTAGCGCATCTTGGGTTTCGGGATGTGTATTTTGAGCTCGGGAATTCGGATTCGAATTCCGACACCTCCGTTTATCTCATTTCGACGATTCAGGTTCAATGGGTCAAGCCTCACATTTTTCTAAGTTCATTAAGACCTTCGAATTTCAACCGAAACGAGCCCCTTACGCTTGAAAGCTACCTTTTGACCTAATAAGCCTTGCAGACCCCACTTAAACCCCAACCAAGCCTTAGCCATGAGTTAAAACTTGAGTTAACCACCCATTTCAGCCCCTAACCCCAAGAGAACCGAACCATTCTCTCCCTCTCTCACCAATCTCGTTCAGCTCCAAGCAAGGAAGAAGGAAGAAGAAACCCCTTTGTCTATTTTCTTGATTTTGAGCTCAAATCACCACCTAAGCTTCTCAAATTTGAAAGGTAAGATTATGGTTGTCTTCTACACTCTCTCTTCTCCCTTTTATGTGTTCTTGAGTTCATTTGCTTGGTTGATTTATGAAATATGGTAAGCATGTGAATAGTAGTAGTTGGGAGAATTGTTGATTCTTTGCTTCCATCCTTTTTTCCTTGAAACATGATGATGATATATGACTTCTATGACTCGATTCTTCACATTTATTGCACTTCCTTACATGTTAGTTGAGATAGGATCAATTTGCCATTAATCAACTATTGAGCTTTGATGATATAATTTGAAGCATTCTTTCCCCATTCTTGCCTTGAATTGCTTGCACCTTTGGAGCTGAATTGTTGCTACTTATTGGGCATGAAATGTTGATGAATTGGTGTCATTTTGATGCATGTTGTATGTGCTTTGATTGGCCTAAGAGACTCCTTGGAGCAAGAACCCGAAATCCCCTGTTTTGGCCTTCATTTTTGGGGTTTCTTCGCCAAAAAATTTTTCCAGGCCGAAGGCCTGGCACGGCCGTGTCAGTTTACAAAGGAAGATGGACACAGCCGTGTTGAGCTCTTGGCAATGTTTTTTTTTTTGAATTATTTCGCCTGACACGGCCACGTCTGTTTACAAAGGAAAACGGACACGGCCATGTTGAGCCCTCGAAAATGTTTTTTTTCGAATTTATTTACCTGACACGGCCATGTCCGTTCCCCTTTGTTTTCTGACACGACCGTGTCCAACAGGGTCGTATCCGAAGAGATTTCTATCACCTTTTTGTTGCTTCTTATTGGTCCTTCTTACCTCGTTTGTGATATATGTTCTTATATGAATTGTTTGCTCGTGAATTACCTAAATGTGGATTCATCCCACATCATTTACATCATAATCATATATATGCATGTACCGAGCATCAATGTGGTTCATATTGAGTCTAAGAGTTCCTTGTTGTTTGTCTTTTTTTCTGAGGATCTTCCTGTAGAGGACGAGCTTGCTCTGTAGGTGTCCGGTTGTCACACTTTTGTCTCCACTACACACTTTCACAAGGTGAGGTTTTTGTTCTTTTAGTTATTCGACCTATGACCCTATTTGATTTGAAGCCTCGCAAGCGAATACGTATAGTGTATGGTAAATATGTGTATGATACATATGTTGTGGGATTTCTCCCCTTTGTTATAAGAGTTGAAAACTTTTTGTATAAATATATAAGCTATTTTGCATTTGTTTGGAAAGGTTTAGTTTTGTGCAAATGTGTGTGTGTAAGCGAGATGTGGCTTTGAAAGATAAGCTTTGTGATGTATGTGTGTGATTTCGTGATCTGTTTGGGCCCCGGAGTGTGGTATGGTAATCTCGGGACGGTCGAGGGGTCGCCGAGCTCTTCCATCAACACCTCCATTTGAGAGTATCACCCAACCTTGGGAGGATCGAGGAAGGGTGTTTCTCTTGAGCCGGCGGAGGCAACCACCGAAGGTTTCAAGGTCGTGATTAAACCTTATCTCGTCTGTGTATGTGGATAGTTAGGGCCGATCAACCCTTCTATCAAATGGTGTTGGGGATGGATTCTGATTTGTTTTGCTTTGCTTTGTTCTTCGTATATGGAAGTTTGGAGTGTAACTCGTACTCACCGAGTCGGTGTAGCTTTGTATGATCTATGAAACGAGAGTGGATTACTAAGTACCTAAAACTTGGGATTTGACCTTTTGCTTTCTCTTTAACCTATATGTATATATATATCACGGGAACTACTTTGGCTTGTAAAACCCACTCTCGGTTCAAGGATCCTTCCGTTTTAATAACTGCTTTGCTCTAAATGTATATCGGGTGCGTGAGTTAGCCCCCTCACTAGTCACTAGGACTAACCCTCGTTGTTGTTTTTGTAACGCCCCGATTTTTATTTATTATTATCTTATGTTTAAAATAATTTTATAAATTATATTTTATAATACTTTCATGAAATTTTATGAATTTATATCAAACTGAGAATTTCTTTCATGACTCGAAAATATTCATTTCGTAAAATATTCACCGAGTTTGATTTAATTACGAAATTGTCCCTACTTGATTTTCTTCCTAACCTTTAGGGACTTAATTGCATGATCTTTCAAGGACCTAATTGATCATATTTCAAAATCATATATCCTCAATTGCATGACTTGAGTTCTTGGAGGATTAATTAGCAAATGTTGGCATTTCACACATTTCCAAGACATGAATCACGTAATATTGCTTCCATGATCTTCCTTGATCATTCTATCATCAATTTCTCCCAACATATCCACTCTCTTGCTCTCGGTTTCTTCAAGTAAAAATAAGGAAGAGATTTTCATCCTTTACATCAAGAATTTTCAAGAAATATTCCAAGAACTGGAGCTTAGTCATCGTCATCATCATCATCCATCTTCTTCATTTCTTGTTCTTCAAAGGTGATTGTTGCATGAATTCATGATTCTTGATTATATATGAACTAGCTAGGGTTTGAGAGTTATGTGCTAAATGCATTATTTGGTGATCAAGGCATGAATATGTGATTATGGCATGATTTATTCATTAAATTTTGGAAGAATTTGAGCTTGAATGATCCATATGAGCTTGAACATGAAACCTTGAATTCTTGATGGTTTTCCATGTTTTAAGTGTTTAAGTATTATATTATCATCTTATGAACATATATGCATGACTAGTACCAGAAATAATAGCATTTGGGGATCAAAATTGGAACTTTGTTGCTTGGTTGTTCTTTCCCGTGGCTTTCCCCTGTTTCTACTCTGTTTCTTTCAGTTGCAGAAACTGGGAACGACCGTTCCCAGCCTCAAGGCATTGTGGGAACGGGCATTCCCACTCTTTCAAATGAAACTAGGCGGCCGAGCCTGGGAACGGTCGTTCCCATTTTGGACTTGATGCCGGAAGGGCCGTTCCCAGCTAAAGACGCGCTTTTAATTTTAAAAACGCTGGCGCGTTTTGAAGGGCCACGTGAACGGCCCTTCCCATTTACAAAGGAAACCCGGAACGGCCGTTCCCGTGCGTTTGACAGAACAAAACTTTCTGCACAAAATTACATTTTTAGCCCCATGATCCGATGATTCCTTTTACCCCGAATTGCTATTATATGATTGAATATGTACTGAAACAAGATGTTTTCATGCCACATTGTGCTTTGCACGTCATCTCGTTGCATTTTCGCCGTTCATCATATTTGGTCTATTTAGAGTCAAGTCTCACGTGTACACGTCTATTTTGCACAGACCAGCTTCGTGGCGACGAGGAGCAAGCCCCGTAGGCCGTGCCCTACTTGTCTTTTGTCGGTAAAGGTGAGGTTTAATTGTTGGTATATAGAACCCGTATAACCTTTATGTGGATTTCAAGCCAAAAGGTATATATATACTTATTTCTAATGTTTTCTAAACTTATACACAATTGCAAGCAAGTCATGTATCATGATTGATTGATTGATCGTGTTTTGGCGAGTAAAGCATGTCACGTTGGGCCCGAGGGTAGTGGTTTGAGCCAACCGGGAAAGCATGGGCTGACGGGTAACTCGAACATTATCCTCACCACGTTTGGGGTCACCCCTGAATCCGCTAGGAGATTAGTGGAAGAAGGAGCTCCGGGCTTAGGGATTCATGTACCCTCTACTCAATGAGATTGGATGGTGGGGTCTTGCAATCCCACCATCACCGGAGGAAGAACGAGACTGGGGACGGGTCCGGAACCACGGATTGTCCTCGGGTTATTGTCATGATTGCATGTATTGATTGTTCTGCCTGAATACACCTGCACGACTGCACGATAGCTTAATTGCATGATCACTTATTAAGAGATAAAGCAAGCATGTATTGTACATAGTTGGAGTAAGGTTGGAGATTGCCCTCACTCGTCGGGCCACGTATTGCACGCATTGAAACATGAAAACGATTAAAGTACTTAATATTGGTAGTTGTAATCTCGGGCGAGTTTATGCGATTGTGAACTTATATTACTTTTAATTATAAAACCTTACCCGAGGTTATAACTTGCGTGTTACTTGCGCTAATATATATTTATGCCCCTCACTCAGTCTTCAATGGACTGACACCCCACCTTTCAGGTTGTCGCGGTCGTGTGCTAGGTGGGAGTCTGAGTCGTGTCTTGTCATCCAGCCGGGTCTAGCACTGGACACATTTCCATGATCTTGCTTTTGTCATGTCCTGAGTTAGTACGTTATAGTTCTTGGTATATTTGGGGACTTTTGCTTGTATGATATATAGGAGATGATAATGTATTGATATCTGTTGGTATCTATTAGTATTTATATCGTTGATGTAAATATGGTACTTATATGTATTTATGAATTATTGCTTCCTCTTTTAACTTTTATGTCTTGGTTTTGTATTACTTTGGGGTATAGTCCCGCCTAGCTCGTCCTTTCTTTTATTTGTCACCCGTTCGCTATAGGTTAGTTCATGTACGGATTGTCCATTTCGTATGTGGATCGGCCTATAGTGCGGGGGTGTCGTATCTCTACGTATAGGGGTGCTACCATTTTCCCCTTTTTCCTTTTCTTTTGAGTTTGCAGGTTCTCCCGAGTCAAGCTAGGCGGCAAGTGTCTTTTGGGTTTATTTGTGGTTTAGCTTGGGTCTCATGCATCGTAGTGGATTACTTCTCCTCTTGCTTATGTATTTTGGATTATGTATTCTGATTACACTTGTGTTATTTTGGTCGTGGCGGCATTGTATATTCTGTATATGATCTAGCTTGTAGCACGAATACTTGACCCTTCCCCATTTTGATTATGTATATATGTGAAATTGGGAATTATGTTAGATATAAATTGCTTCCGCTACTCTGATTTTAATTTGCGCAGTTTCTGAGGGTCTAGGCCGCCTAGCGAGGGTGTGAGTTTTGTATGTCTCCAGTTCGCTATGGTTTGATACTGGTGCGAACTCCCTATTTCGTTACTCGTGTTAGACCTTAGTGCGGGGGATGTGGCACCCGTCGCTCCGGGGGTGTTACAGAGGACATGCCACAACAATGAATTGCTTAAACCCTTCACCCTCTACAAATTTAAATGGCAATTCATCAATAGCACACATTTTCACTAGGGCTTCTCTCATTGCTGCTTGATCAAATTTACTAGGAGCATTCACATACGAAGACATATCTCTTAAATCTACACTTTAAGTATAGCTATCAATTGTGTAGCTCTCAACCCTATTTTCTGGATTTTGTTTGTAACTTTTCCTATGACTGTTCATACCACTAGTTCCATTCTTTTTAGGGTCTGCAGCAATGTCTTTTGAACAATGTTTGTATCTAGCTCTTCTTTTACCATTTCTATCATAAAACTCATCAAAGTGTTTCCATACCTCAGACCGTTTGTAGCACCCCAAGCGGTGGGTCATCATACCCCTGCACTATGACCCGACACGTGTACGAAATGGAGAGTCCGTACACGTACCAAGTCACAGTGAACGGGTGACAAACGAAAAGCGCACCCTCTGGCTAGGCGGTATCTAACCCTGTACAAGTGAAAGAATGCAAAACATAACAGCGGAAGCACTACCAAAAGCTAACTTTTCAAAAACTTTTACACACCAAGCATATAACACAATACATACAACAAAACTAAATATACGGGTTCAACTAGTTCAGCAAACCTGTCCTAACCTGTCCCGAATAATCAAACATTCAAATCATAATTTCAAACCTGTACAAAACATATCTTATACGAAATTTACAAATTACAAATCAGAACAAAATACTTAACAAACTGAAACGTGCAGACACAGACTCAAAAGACACGACACACCGCCGCCTAGCACGAACTCCAAAGCGAACCCAAACCAAACCCTGCACGCTAAAAACATAAACGGGGAGGGGTCAGTCCAAAGACTGAGCGAGGGGCTACCCACACACACCTACATATATATAGAACACAGCATGTAGAAGAAGCAACGTTCGTGAACCCGAGGTTAGTTTTTGCACGCCAAAACATTTTCCCGTGATGGTATACATATAGAGAGACTTATCAAACAGATCAAACAAATCTTAAATCAAAGGGTTCTTAAGGCACAACTCAGATTCATGCGGACTTAGCACACATACCGGAACGTTTACTCATTAGTATAAAAATATACCAATTTTTATCTTAATTTAAGAATCTACCCACGTTTCATGAACTTATGACAGACGGACAGACAGAACACTCGGCGGGTACTAATCACATCTCCAAACTTCCAGAAACAAAGGGACAAAACAAAGCAAAACAAAACAAGCTCCAACCTTTACACCGGGTGATAGAAGGATTGAGGACCCTAACTATCCAAAAATCACACGAGACAAGGCTTAATTACTACCTTGAAACCTTCGACGGTTGCTTCCGCCGGCTCAAGAGAAACACCCTTCCCCAAACCTCCCGAGGTTAGGTGAGACTCTCAAAAGGAAAATGTTGATGGAAGAGCTCGGCGACCCCACGGCCGACCCGAGATTACCATACCATTCTCCGGGGCCCAAACACACAGATAAACAGACATATATCAGAAACTTAACCCGCCACACACAGACAGACAGACTTATCTCATGCATATCGTACTTATCATATCATATGTACATATCACGCAGACTGACCTCAAAATCATAACATAACAAAGCTAAGCATACATAGGCTCGTACATAGCGTTTCTTACTTTCAAACTATGACAAAACCATCAAAGTACATATTTCACACATATCTACGTATATACAAGGCTTATAAACCGCACACATTCGAAAACGGGCACATTTCAATAGGGTATAACTATATCCTGACCTCACCTGGCACCAAACACAGCCGGAGACACAGCAGATGGTTCACCCCGGAACCTGCACGACTCAATTGTCACCACCCCGGGTGCACCTGAACCAAAAGGACAAACACCAAACACAACAAAGAGCTCAGACAGACTCAAACAACCACACAAAGACGCACGACACATGCTCAACCGCTTAAGAAATGTAACCACATAAGTAGGGTTCAGATTCACATCAATTATATGCAAATGAAAACCTTAGGACATATTCATGATTGCACAAAACGAAATTCATATGATGCATATTTACAAAACAACAAACTAAATTCACATAACACCTTTCATACAAAAGCACGTATTACAAGACCAAATAAATCATATTAAAGCATGCTACGAATTTCACTCAATTCATAAGATTACATATCAAATTCCAACTAAATCACTCAACCCTACTAAGTTCATACAATTCATACATTACATATTAGATTCAAATTCAAGTTAGGTAATTAAACTGTAATTGCAAAAGTCTCAAATTTAATCATCCAAGGCATGCTAATTCAACTTTTACTTAAATCAAAATTAGCTTAATCGTTTTCAAATGATAAGGTTCAATTAATTCAAGTTACACAAATTTATATTTTCTAAAATTACATAAACACCCCTTGTACGAGAATTATACCCCAATGGCATGAAACGAAACTAATATCAACAACAATTCATAAATTTATACATTCATAATTCATTACACATTTTCAAATACCAGACAATGCATATATATCAATTTATCGAACATATAAGTACGAATTACATTTTAAACAATTAACAACTAATACAATTTCGGCATAACGGGGTTCAATTTACAATTCAAAGCATCAGTGCATATCACATTTCATTAAATGTAAGATTTCGTATACATCGGAGTTCATATCAATCGATAAGTCAAGCAAATCGCAATTAAATTACATTTAGTTTAATTAATCAAATAAATCACAAATGTACAAATAAATTCGCAGAAAATAAACCGAGTGTCCGATTGACGAACGGAAAGTGGTGTTGGACTCACCACGACGAAGCGGACAAGCTGTCCGAAGGTAGCCGGAGCGCCGCCGCCGGAGCTGCCGGAACAGCAGTCGGCCGCCGGAACGTGCCGAAAAAATCCCGAAAATTCACCCGTGCAAGGATTCCTCGTGCCCATTCCAAATCCTCGATCAATTTCTGGAAAATCCAAGCCAATCGTCACCAATTTCAAATCCAAGAATACGAAAACCCTAAAATCTTCAAATCAAAATTACTTCCAAACCGGTGAACCAAAATGCGATCCGTAAAAGGCATTGTCTTACCCGTGACGAGCTCTTCGAAAGCCCTAAGGTAGCTCGCCGGAAAAATCCTCGGAGCTAGCCCCGCCGTTGCACCGCCACTGTGCCGCCGCGATCCGCCGCAAATTGGCCGAATCAGGAGTCGTGTGATCAAAGGCAACTAGTTCTCGTCGTTCCGAACAACTTTCGTGAAGGGCCCAAGGCCAAAAGATGACCAGAAAAGGGCTCCGTTGGCCGTCCAAGAGTCTACCGCCGCACGCCTCCCTGGAACCACCACCTACGGCCAAAATTCGGTGAAAACGATGCCGGAAATTGACTCAGGGGGTCGGAAAAGGGTAGGAAACACCAACCTTGGTCCGAAAATAGAACCGGAAGGCGGCGAAACCCTCCGCTACAGTGATGCGCCACCGCCGCCGCGAGCTTCGGCCGGTGTGTGCGACCCAACCGCCGCCCCGATGGCAACGCCGCCTACGTTAGAAGAAGCGCCGGGAAGCCTTCTCCATGGGTCTGGGGCGCGTGTCGCCGGAACCCCATCGGAAACCACTGCGAGGGGCGGCGAAGTAGCGGTGGTCCGCCCCCCTCCAGTCGTGCCTGAAAATCACCAATATCTCCGTCGTTGGTTGTCGGTTGGTCGAGTTCTTGGTATGGTTGTGACTGTGTCATCGAGATAATCGAAATGGACTATTGGATCGTCGAATTCCGTCGAGAAACGAGCGAGTTTGGGCATTTGTGTGAAATCACACCTTGGGTGTATGTGAAGGTCGTGAATCGCGGGGGCGGGAGGGAGACAGAGAAGCAGAAGCTGGAATTTTGGCATGCAAAACGAGGATCTGGGTATTATATCTCGGGTCCTCGTACACGAAACCAGTCGGAAGAAGGGGTTAACGACGTCAGAATTGGACAAACTTAGAGTCTACGGACTCGTCCCGATGCCCCGAACGCATTGAAGGGGTCGAAAAGGTCGAAAACTCGATCGAACGAGAAATGACCGAAGACCCCAAAAAAGAGAAAATTACAAAGGGCCCCTAAACTCTAAAAGAGTTCAAAATAGGGCCACGAAAAACATAAAATCACATAATTAAACACATAAAAAGGTTGAAATGTGGCGTACCTTATAAATCGGACGAGCGGGATGTTACAAACTCCTCTTCTTCAAAAGGACTTGTCCTCAGGTCCTAAGGTCGGATCTTGAACGACGCTAAAATGAATTCCACTTCAAGCTTCCGCTGCGCAACTCTGATCTAGGCGAACAGTAATCTCTGCAGGATACTTCTCCCTTAGTTGGCATCAACTCCCTTCATATTGACTCGTTGTCATAGAGGTCCCACTGAGCACTTGACCGTTGGTCACTTCAAGCTCATTTGATCGCCACTAGGCTACTGTACCCAAAGCTTGATACCATCACGTCCTCGTTGCTTGCAAACTGTCGTCTGGCAAGAAGTAACGCAACCGCAACAAACAAGAGAGAGAATCCCATCTCTCGACACGCAAGCGAAGGAACCCCGTCCCTCGGCATACAAAAGAGAAAACCCCGTTTCTCAACACACAAAAGAGAGAACCCCGTCTCTCAAGCACACAATTGAGAGAACCCCGTCTCTCAAACACAGCATCGAGAGAACCCCGTCTCTCAACCTAAGTCTGATTGATTCCACATCTTTCAGACAATCTAGTTTGAGAAAATCCGGCATTTCTCAAACCCTAAATCCAAGGGAATCCAGCATCTCTCGAATACCTAAGTACAAGAGAATCCAGCATCTCTCGTGCACAGAACTCAGAAAGACTCCAGCATCTTTCTGTCACGTAATATAGAGAGAATCTAGCATCTCTCTAACACACAAGTAGGAAGAATCAACATCCCCCTAGCACATAATTAGAGAGAATCAAATCTCTCTCACTCAAGCACAAAAGCAGAATCAAAATTACAACAATCAACAAGTACCACAATTGACAGATATAACACATAATAACAAGAATTAATCAAATAAGGAATGCATGGATGCTCGTGCCATGAATGCTTAGTTTACCGTTCACCGTGGTATTGCAACCCTGTAATTAAAACATTAGAATTGGTGCATGAGGGTTAGATGTGCAAATGAAATGAGGCACTTAAGTCATGTAAGTACAACAATAAAAGCAATTAAAGGCACATTGATAAAATGTTGCACAATCATAATCACAACGTACACATAATCACATAAGCTTAAAACAATTCATGCTTAGAATCAAAATTCCATGTCAAACGGATGCAATGCACACATATTCCTATGTCGTACTGTAACGCCCCCACCCGTACTGGAACAAGAGGAGAGCGGCGTCTCAACCCCCGCACTGAAGCACCTTTCAAGTAATGGTGTGAGCCCTCACTCAAGAAATACTCCAGCGAACGGCTGTCTATCTCAGAACTATACATGTATAACGATGTCACTATGCAGCGGAAAATCAGAGTATTTTAAAACTTTTCAAAACATGTGCGTGATGGCATGTAACAACCAAGAACATATCGATCGTGTAAGAGAGACTCGGCATATCAGAACATGTAACATATTCACAAATAAGTACCGACATAACAGAGTTCAAAATATCGGTAGCAGAGTAGCAGAAAGAGTATAACAAAGATACTCAAGTATTCAGAAACATAAAGTAATGTAGCCATAAAACATATGCAGGACACAAAAGAGAAAGTAATACTAAGTCCTGACTGAAACAAAAATGACAATCTAGAGCTTCAAGATACCTCTAGACTGCGGCTACAAGACCTGAAACCACGAGGCAAGAAAACGGGAGAGGTATTAGTCAAAAGGACTATGTGAGAGAATACTTAAAAGAAAGTACTGAGTGATAAAGAATTTGAAGTAAAGTTCATAACTGTTAATGCGAAGCTTTAAAGAAGAAGTCGAAACAAGTTCGATTGATAAAACTCTTTTGAATGCAATGTTGTAAAAGAATGCACGTTTTAAAACACTTTCATGAATGCTATCACATGCGCGCACATATGTTGTAGATGGTTCATAGTTCTTTCATAAAACGGGATCCGGGTAAAGTGAACTTTTCCAAGTATGAACCATCCTTTATGAAACAGAATTTTGCCCGCAAGCTAGGCTTCTCCATCCTTAATCCAGAAAAACATGATTTCGTAGAGTATCGGACCGAGGTCAACAATCACTCCACACACAGTAGAGTATCAGACCAAGGTCAACAATACCCTACTAACACATACAAACATGCACCATCCTCCACCAGTTGTCACTTCGGGTAGCTAGCCCTAGGCGACCTGTAAACATGTAATGGGAACAGATTTGCTGTCCGTTCCTAGACAGATTGTCCTGACTTAACAAACCTCCTGTTAAAAGTCGGTGTTAATTGTCTAATTGTGGTGGCTGGTATTGGTGATGTCGTTGGCGCACACCTCCCGAACATCACCTCCACACATAACCGCCGGGCCCAAACTGTAAACTGTATGCTTGCATTTCAAGATTAGCAGTGACCAGAGTACCACTCCAGTATGCTAACTACAACATGTGAAACTGTAACTGTAACATTTGATGTTGTCTGTAAAACATATGATTCTGTCTGTAAAACATATGATTCTGTCTGTAAAATATATGAAATTGTACTTTGAAAACATATGCAGAACATGTAACTATCTTTGAACAAGAATCCAGAACTTTGGAAAACATGTGCTGTAGATCAATGTATACTATTAAAGTATGAATGATCCTGTCCCGATAAAAGGGATAGTTCAAAACGAGGTTTAGCTTTGATACGATCCAGTTGGAAAACATTTTTAACTTCACCTCACCTAATAGTAACAAAAGGTAGGTAGACAGATTATGTGGTGCCCTGGGGATCCCAGTGCTCAACTTTAACTCCTGCAGGTGGTGTACTAGAGTGAGCTTAAGAACTAAGACCCACTACTAACCAAGATGCATATGAAATGCATGAAATAATGAACAAGGAACATGTAAAGAACATGTAACACAAGAGAGTAATACCATTTAAGGTATTCAAGAAAGGTAACACACAAAGGAATACGTTAAAGTGAGTTACTCACAACGTGAGACTATGATCTTACTATAACCGAGTAAGCTTTAGTCAAATTATGAATCCTATCGCAAACCTTAAGTTATAAAAGAAGTCCACGAAAGAAAACTCATTTTGAAAACACATTTTAGACCCTGGATATGGAAACCCTAGGTGCGAATGTCTATTAGGAAAGCACAAGTTTTATTTCATTTTTACTATTCAAAAGCACTATTCAAAAGTACTATTCAAGATTACTATTCACAAGTTACTATTCACATGTCGGGTCAAAGGGTCGGATCAAACCCTTACTATACACACACGGTACACACACACACCATGCACGTACACACACACACACACACACGGCTTGCACACACACACACACATCCTAATTAAATTATGATCTTGATTATAACCTATAGTTTCAAGTTCATGTTAATATAATCAAGTGTGATCTAGGTTAAAGGTATAACCTATGGTTAAGAGATCCAATTAAGGCATAAGATCAAGTTATGAAACACTATTCCATCTTAGGTTATAACATGTGATACTATTAAAGTGTATAACATATGATCAAGGCTTTAATCCATTAATCCATATCATATCATAAGCTCAATTCATAATTCAAGAATCATATAACAATGTGACAACATGTCACAACATATATCATATCATATCATATCATATATCATGAACCTTTAGGCATGTAACATGTAACAATTTAATTCAATACCAAAATGTAACAAGTTGTGACATAATTAATTGTAAATCACTATTCCATTAGCTAGCATGCATGAACATAATTCAAATTCCATAATCATACATCAATTCTCATAATACAACAACCATATCACATGATCATAGCATATACTAGAGCAATTCATAACATGTTCAAGCATATACTAAACAATTAAAACATATAAACATACATTCAAACATATCATGAAAACTATATAATAAATGCATAAAATAAAATCCTATATGGCTTAGGGAAGACCCTAAGACCCAACCTAAACATAATATAAACATACCATAACATAAAAACATAAACTAAACTAAAACATAACATAAACTAAAGCATAAAAATAAAACAACTAACCTAGACTCAAAAGGGGGAGCCTCAAGGCAAAGAGGGGGAGAGGGAGAGAAGAAAGGGTGTTGTTAACACAAAATTTGAGCAAGGATTCAAATTCCATGAGAGGGGTATTTATAGGTGTTGGGAAGCCCCTCACATTGGAAATAAACTTGAGGTAAGGGTATGAGAGCAAAAGTGTATAGCTTCTCTTGGAAGCTTCATCAATCATGAAGCAAATTTGGGACTGCTTCGGGGTATTTCAGTAATTTTGTGGCCAAGACTCGAGGATAAGTGGCTGGAAGTATAACCATTCCATCCGGGCAAAAATTAGCTTCGAAGTGCATATTCATTCGTCGAAATCGGATTTACCGTTTGAAAGATACATTAGTTTTAGTGAATAAAAGTTTTGAGCTCGAAACTGAACACGAGTGAAAAACGACTTTCTAGAATGATTTTCAAGTCTGGATTGTTTCCAAAATTCAAGAAATAAATCGAGAATCGTTTTGAATCCAATATCGACTATAAAACATTTTACCGTTAAAAAGTTGAAAACGTAGAGTGAATAGTGAATCCTGACGTACGAACGTACGCTTCAAAATTTCAAGCTAGGGTTTGAATCAAGAGTTGTAAAACATTTTAAAAATCTTGAAATAGCTCAAGTAGTGCAAATCCGAAGAGAAAACATTTTCCGAATGAAAACCGTTCGTAGAAGAAATAGTGAACTAGGGTTTTCGTAAACATTTTCAATAAAACCAATGCTCAAAATAGATTTCCAAGTCAAGAATGATTTCAAAAGACTCGCCTCGACTCAAGGATCGATTCGACTATAAACTTGGGTAGGAAAGGTATCAGAATCAAAAGCTCATTTTTAGATGAATAGTAACTTTGGTCAGTAAGTTCCAAAAGTATCCTTATGGTTCAAGAAAGACTCTCTGAGCTCGGGAAACAAGTTCAAACGATAGGGAAACATGTGTGATGAACCTCTAGGGTTCGAGTAACAATATGAACAAGGTAGGCTCGGGTTATGAATAGTAAACTGTATCAAAGGTCAAGAATTCCCCCTTAAAACATGTCAGATCATATACGAGCACAAAGTTTATGTAAGAATGCAATGCATGATGATTCAAAAAGTTGGATCACGGTATATAAACGCTTTACCAATGCCCTTAACTTACTGTTTTCATCCAGGCCCTGTTTTGGGCTGTTACACATACGATCTAGACTGAGGCGACACGACTCCAGGGCACCGGTTCTGAACCTGGTAGCTCTGATACCACTCAAGATGTAACACCCCAAGAGGTGGGTCATCACACCCCCGCACTATGACCCGACACGTGTACGAAATGGGGAGTCCGTACACGTACCAAGTCACAGTGAAGGGGTGACAAACGAAAAACGGACCCTCTGGCTAGGTGGTATCTAACCCTGTACAAGTGAAAGAATGCAAAACATAACAGCGGAAGCATTACCAAAAGCTAACTTTTCAAAAACTTTTACACACCAAGCTACAACACAATACATACAACAGAACTAAATATACGGGTTCAACTAGTTCAGCAAACCTGTCCTAACCTATCCCGAATAATCAAACAACAAAACGGGTTCAACTAATCCAAGCACCTGTCCTAACCTGTCCCGAATAATCAAACATTCAAATCATAATTTCAAACATGTACAAAACATATCTTATACAAAATTTACATATTATAAATCAGAACAAAATACTTAACAAACTGAAACGTGCAGACACAGACTCAAAAGACACGACACACCGCCGCCTAGCACGAACTCCAAAGCGAACCCAAACCGAAACCTGCACACTAAAAACATAAACGGGGAGGGGTCAGTCCAAAGACTGAGCGAGGGGCTACCCACACACACCTACATATATATAGAGCACAGCACATAGAAGAAGCAACGTTTGTGAACCCGGGGTTAGTTTTTGTAAGCCAAAACATTTTCCCCGTGATGGTATACATATAGGGAGACTTATCAAACGGATCAAACTAATCTTAAATCAAAGGTTTCTTAAGGCACAACTCAGATTCATGCAGACTTAGCACACATACCGGAACGTAACTCATTAGTATAAAAATATACCAATTTTTATCTTAATTTAAGAATCTACCCACGTTTCACGAACTTATGACAGACGGACAGACAGAACACTCGGCGGGTACGAATCACATCTCCAAACATCCAAAAACAAAGGGACAAAACAAAGCAAAACAAAACAAGCTCCAACCTTCACACCGGGTGATAGAAAGGTTGACGGCCCTAACTATCCAAAAATCACACGAGACAAGGCTTAATTACGACATTGAAACCTTTGACGGTTGCTTTCGCCGGCTCAAGAGAAATACCCTTCCCCAAACCTCCCGAGGTGAGGTGAGACTCTCAAAAGGAAAATGTTGACGGAAGAGCTCGGCGACCCCACGGCCGACCCGAGATTACCATACCATTCTCCGGGGCCCAAACACACAGACATATATCGGAAACTTAACCCGCCACACACAGATAGACAGATTTATCTCATGCATATCGTACTTATCATATCGTACGTACATATCACGCAGACTGACCTCGAAATCATAACATATCAAAGCTAAGTATACATAGGCTCGTACATAGCGTTTCTTACTTTCAAACTATGATAAACCCATCAAAGTATGTATTTCACACATATCTACGTATATACAAGGCTTATAAACCGCACACATTCGAACACGGGCACATTGCAATAGGGTATAACTATATCCTAACCTCACCTGCCACCAAACACAACCGAAGTACAGTAGATGGTTCACCCCGGAACCTGCACGACTCAATTGTCACCACCCCGGGTGCACCTGAACCAAAAGGACACACACCAAACACAACAAAGAGCTCAGGCAGACTCAAACAACCACACAAACACGCACGACACATGCTCAACCACTTAAGAAATGTAACCACATAAGCAGGGTTCATATTTACATCAATTATATGCAAAAGAAAACCTTAGGACATATTCATGATTGCACAAAACGAAATTCATATGATGCATATTTACAAAACAACAAACTAAATTCACATAACACCTTTCATACAAAAGCACGTATTACAAGACCAAATAAATCATATTAAAGCATGCTACGAATTTCACTCAATTCATAAGATTACATATCAAATTCCAACTAAATCACTCAACCCTACTAAGTTCATACAATTCATACATTACATATTAGATTCAAATTCAAGTTAAGTAATTAAACTGTAATTGCAAAAGTCTCAAATTTAATCATCCAAGGCATGCTAATTCAACTTTTACTTAAATCAAAATTAGCTTAATCGTTTTCAAATGATAAGGTTCAATTAATTCAAGTTATACAAATTTGTATTTTCTAAAATTACATAAACACCCCTTGTACGAGAATTATACCCCAATGGCATGAAACGAAACTAATATCAACAACAATTCATAAATTTATACATTCATAATTCATTACATATTTTCAAATACCAGACAATGCATATATATCAATTTATCGAACATACAAGTACGAATTACATTTTAAACAATTAACAACTAATACAATTTCGGCATAACGGGGTTCAATTTACAATTCAAAGCATCAATGCATATCACATTTCATTAAATGTAAGATTTCGTATACATCGGAGTTCAAATAAATCGATAAGTCAAGCAAATCGCAATTAAATTACATTTAGTTCAATTAATCAAATAAATCACAAATGCACAAATAAATTCGCAGAAAATAAACCGAGTGTCCGATTGATGAACGGAAAGTGGTGTTGGACTCACCACGACGAAGCGGACAAGCTGTCCGAAGGTCGCCGGAGCGCCGCCGCCGGAGCTTCCGGAACAGCGGCCGACCGCCGCCGGAAAGTACCGAAAAAATCCCAAAAATTCACCCGTGCAAGGATTCCTCGTTCCCATTCCAAATCCTCGATCAATTTTTGGAAAATCTAAGCCAATCGTCACCAATTTCAAATCCAAGAATACGAAAACCCTAAAATCTTCAAATCCAAATTACTTCCAAACCGGTGAACCAAAATACGATCCGTAAAAGGCATTGTCTTACCCGTGATGAGCTCTTCGAAAGCCCTAAGGTAGCTCACGCCAATTGGCCGAATCAGGAGTCGTGTGATCAAAGGGAACTAGTTCTCGTAGTTCCGAACAACTTTCGTGAAGGGCCCGAGGCCAAAAGATGACCGAAAAAGGCCCCCGTTGGCCGCCGAAGTTTCTGCCGCCGCACGTCTCCCCGGAACCACCACCTACGGCCAAAATTTGGTCAAAACTATGCCGGAAATGGACTCAGGGGGTCGGAAAATGGTAGGAAACACCAACCTTGGTCCGAAAAAGCCACCGGAAGACGGCGAAACCCATCGCTCGTAAGGCCCAACCGCCGCCCCGATGGCGGCGCCACCTACGCCAGAAGAAGCGCCGGGAAGCCTTCTCCATGGGTCTGGGGCGCCTATCGCCGGAACCCCACCGGAAACCACCGCGAGGGGCGGCGAAGTGGCGGTGGTCCGCCCCCTCTCTAGCCGTGCCTGAAAATCGCCAATATCTCCGTCGTTGGTCATCGGTTGGTCGAGTTCCTTGTACGGTTGTGACTGTGTCATCGAGATAATGAAAATGGACTATTGGATCGTCGAATTCCGTCGAGAAACGAGCGAGTTTGGGCATGTGTGTGAAATCACACCTTAGTTGTGTGTGAAGGTCGTGAATCGCCGGGGGGGGGAAGAGAGAGAGAAGCTGAAGCTGGAATTATGGCACGCAAAACGAGGATCTGGGTATTATATCTCGGGTCCTCGTACACGAAACCGGTCGGAAGAAGGGGTTAACGACGTTAAAATTGGGCAAACTTAGAGTCTACGGACTCGTATCGATGCCCCGAACCCATTGAAGGGGTCAAAAAGGTTGAAAACTCGATCGAACGAGAAATGACTGAAAACCCCTAAAAAAGAAAATTACAAAGGGCCCCTAAACTCTAAAAGAGTTCAAAATAGGGCCACGAAAAACATAAAATCACATAATTAAACACATAAAAAGGTTGAAACGTGTCGTACCTTATAAATCGGACGAGCGGGATGTTACACCGTTTCTTTGATTCTTCTGAGGCCTCCCCTGACTGTCTACTCCTTTTCTGAGGCCTCACCTGACTGTCTTTTTCCTTTTCTTTCCTTTTCTTCGAATGATATTTTAGACTAAAATTTAATTTTGAATTAATTGTTGTTTTGTCTACATCCGGTGATTCGATTTTGAATAAATTGTTGAATAATGAACTATATATATTCATGTAACACCCTGTATTTTCGGAGCAAGATACGATGCCGTTTTCGTGCGATTAGATTGTTATTTATTTAACTCTGCTTGTGTTTGAATGACTTTAATCACGTTTTAATTGTTTAATTGGACTCAATTGATCTATTTGGAAAATTGGGGGACTCAATCGCTACAGCTAAGATCTTGAGGGGCTTAATCGTAATTTTAGAAGAATTGGTCTCTTCTTAACCGAGAAACCCTAGTGCTGCCTCTCATTTCCTCTTCTCTCCCTTTCGGTTTCTAGCAGAGGTAGCAGCGGCGCAACAGCCTTCTTCTCCATCGAACCGCTGCTGTGACTCGACCCTCCACCATCACCACCACCGCCATCATCTTCAGCCACCATTCTCGGTGAAACCACCACCATCTTGCCGGCGTCTCACCTCCTTCAACTATCGCCGATGAACCTCAGCTCCAACACCTGAGAAGCCACCTTTTCCCTTGTCGGAAACCCACAGATCTGGAAAGACGGTTGAAACCGCAGCAGCCAATGACCACCGTCACACATCTCCGCCGCCAGATTCTTCGCTGGCGTCTTCCTCACCACCGCGGAACCACCAGATCTGCTTCAACAATGGCTTCGCCGACCAGAATTCCGGCGAATAACCACGACCACTGTCCGAGATTAGATCCAGCACACCACCACCCCGTCGAGATTCAGATCCGAAAACCACCACTGCTAATCTTTGCTCGCCGACAACACCGCACCACCACCGATTCCTTCTTTCTCCAGCCACGGTTCCGACGCACCTCCACCACGCCAGATCTGGTGCCTCACGCGACACCCTCCGCCACCACTCCAGCAACAACGATGGGTTGTCGTCACCTCTCCAGCCACCGCCTCAAGCCCCGCAGACGATCTATCAGCAACAACAACAACCACCGGTAATTCTTTCATTCTTCTCCTCTGTCTCCATTCTTCTAGATGCCAAGGGAGCAGGACGACAGTAGTAGCAACTGCCATATTGGCCGTGGTCCTCTGTAACTGCCGGCATCTCTTCCCGGAGTCACCGCCGCCGACCGGCCAATGAAGCACCACCATTGCCAGCCGCCATAGATTCCGGCGAGTTGCTATCACAACCTCTCACTTTCGTCAACTCTAACTTCGTCCGCCTACGACGAGACGCCGCCGCCTTCAGTTTGTCAACACCGGTGCCGTTATGCTCCAACAACCATCACGCCAGCAGCTCTCTCCCTCATTTACTCTTTCAATTTCCAATTGTAAGCTGCTGGAATGCCACTCTCTTCACCATTCTTGCATTCCAATTTCAATATTTGAATTTTGTGTTCAGCCTATTGAATGAATTTTGTATCGGTTTTGCTGTGAGTGTTAATGAAGTATCTGATTGTTGTATACTTGTGATAACTTGTAACTTAGGATTATTTTATAACACCTGAATTGTATAATCTGGAAATTGGTTGTTTAAATTTGACTAATTCTAATGTATGTTGGGAATGAATTAATCTAATTGAACCTGCTTAGTGACTAATGAACGTGTGATGTTTTAACAATATATTATGATTAACTATGAAATATATATGTGCGAATGGTATATAATTGTCTAATTGTGAATTATTCCTAAAACTTAGTACTGGAGTATTGTCAATTTATTTAAGTGATTTCGTTTTTGAACTAAATCTATTTAAGTGGTTTGGCTAATTATCTGAGTTGGTTTTAAGCTTGAAACCTTAGTTTAGTAATGAATTTGTTATTCAATATGAATTCTTATAATTTTATTTGAATCTAGTTTATAACGTATAATTGGGGCATACATGGTATAATTCCCTAATTTTAAGACCTAATTCTAATATGTTTGATTTTAGTAAGTGCAATAAAACTAGTTATTTAAACTTATTATGGTGGTCTAGATTAGTTTAATTAAACTTATTTTTTTACCTGGCTAGTGGAATACTGCATTAACTAAGTCAACATCATCATGTGATTAGTGTGTGTGAGTGCTTGCCGCATTAAATTGAAATACTTACATGTATATGTGCTGATGTCAACTTTGGATTTATGTTAGGTTATGATCAACCTTCTGTATGAAATTGAAATTTGGCTAATTAAATGTTATACAATAAATGTATTATATGGATGTGCGTATATATCTTTCTCTAAATACATGTTCAAGTGTTTGATAAATTGTGAATTGAGGTTCAAAATTTAAGCTTAGATATTAACTTAGAAATTATCGTTTGAGTTGTTACTTGGTTTACTTGAAAACTGATTAGGCATGGTTTTATATTTGGATAATAAAATTTAAGGTGAGCCAATTATGATTTAATGGTCTTGGTTTGTATTATTTGATTCCTAAACTACAGTTAAAAAGGGAACCTTATTAATTGTTCAATGAATAAATATTTACAACATGACCAATCCTTGAATTTGTGCAAATAAGTGTAACTAATTAAATAGGTTGATTGAGCATGAACTTACTTGGCATAATATAATTCTTATTCAATTCTCTAACTTATCCGAATACTCTTTATCGTCTTTGATCATGTATTTATGTCGTGTATATGAACTTGATGCTTAATTCTAACATTATAATTGAACCCTATGACATTGGATGATTTAATATGCATTTTGCGAATACATTGACTTCGTAAATTGATCTTGCATCTTTGGATATGGAATTGCATGATGGTTACTTGTAAATATGACCTTGTTGAGCATTGATATGCCTTGAATGACCACAACACCTTATCCAAGCACAACATGAACACTTATGCATAACCACGATCATGTTGAGCAAACGCCGTGCGTCTTGTTTGGTTCATATAGAGTCTAAGTCTGGGCTTCTGTATGTCTTGTCACAGAGTTTGGTGGTGCCGGTGGGCCCGAGGTTTAGAGTGTTTGGCCCTTCACACTCTCAGACTCTACTTTCACGAGGTGAGGTTTAGGATTTTGTATAGTTATTGACCTATGGCCTTAATGTGCTGTTTTTAATCCCCGCATGCGAGTATATCTTATACTTATGATTTAGTATGTGTTGGATATGATATGGGTATGATCTTATGGACCACCTTTGGTTTTGGAAAACTATTATGGAGGTATATGTGAGCCTTTTGGAAAAATCGGTTGTGTTATGTTTCTTTAGCGAGTTGGCCATGTTATATGGTATCTGTTCTATCCTGTTATATTATGTTATGGATCCTAGGAACTGCAGGAATGGGTACCCCCGGGACGGTTAAGGCCGACGGGGCATTTATCCATTGCGTTCCAAGGAGCTGCGGGAATGGGTACCCCCGGGACGGTTAGGGCTGTCGGGGCATTTATCCATTGCGTAGTTCCATTTGAGATATCATTGCGCGACTTTAGGGTGATGGAGGAGGCGTGATATCTTGAGCCTTCGGCTAAGGCCGGGGAGGACTCTTGTGGGTTCGCTACCCCTTGAGGTTGAGTCTATTTTAGACGGTTTTATTATGGATGGTTAGGGTCGCGCAACCCTACCATCACCCGGAGTTGAGGTTGGTATGTTATTTCTGTTTTGTTATGATATGAGGAGTTGAGGTTGGAAGCTCGTACTCGCCGAGCATATGGTATGATATGTTATGGGAAGCATGAATCGGAATAGAGTTTCTGAAAATGTTTTCTAAGTATATGTATGTATATATATTTGGGTTTTGCTTAAAACGCTTTGGTATGCAACACCTATTCCCGGTTCATGAGTCCACCCTTTTGATATGTGCTTTGCATGTTTTGTTTTTAAATGCTTCCGCTATCTATTGTTGTTGGTTTTAATTGCTTCCGCACTCTGAGTTTTGGTCAAGTTAGATCCGTCTAGCCTAGTTTGTGAGTTGGTCTCCCGTTCGCTCTGATTCGGATTCGGGCATGGACTTTCATTTCATGTTCCGGGTCTGGGTCATAGTGCGGGGGATGTGGCACTTCTCCATTTGGGGTGTTACATCCTTAAGTGGTATCAGAGCTCTAGGTTGCAAAACCGAGCTCTTGAGTTGTGTTGAGTCTGTCTAGGTCGTACGGCATAGGAATAACTGCGCATTGCATTTGTTTGACTTGATATTTTGATCCTTCGGCATGAATTGTTTCGTGATTATATGATTGTGTGCACATTGTGACTTTAATTATGCAACATCTTATTTTATGTGCTTTATAAATTACAACTAATTGTTGCATTTACGTGATGTACTTGTTACATTTCATTTGCATCGTAATCCGCATGCATCGAATTTAGTGTTTGAATTTCAGGGTACCCTATGAGTCAACACTGAGGTTTCCCTCCGTCAACGCTACCTATTGGTACTACAACGGAAACACGCCATAATTCGAAAATGAAAGGATTCCTCACCAAGATCAATACTCATGAAAAGGTTCAGAGTTGAAGGAATGAGATTTGCTATATTGACTCACTACCTTAAAGTTAATTGAAAGATGAAGTTTGACGAATTTTAACCTTGTTGATTCGTTTAATTGGAAGTAGTCACCTTGTTGAGGAAATGAGTCAATGGAGGAGAGTCTGATCAAGTAGAACCGTTCTGAAGGAGTTTGATGAACTTTCTCTTTGATGATTCGTTCATTTGGAAGTAGTCACCTTGTTGATGGAAACGAGTTAATGTAGAAGAATCCGATCAAGTTCGATTCGATCAAGTTCAAGGGATGTGGTTAAGTAACCATGTTGGTGCTAACTTAAGCAACGAGCTACAAACCAACGATGAGTATTGAAGGTTTTGGTGCCGTTTAGAGTTAACAAACGACAAGACAAGATTGGTTGTTAGCTCTCTGGGTGTTTCTTCAAGATGAGATCTAAGATTCTGCTGAGATGGGAATAGATCACATAGGTGTCAAAAGATTTTATTCAAAGTTTCAGAATCATATACCATGGATTGCTTTGGGAATTGCTTAGCACCACGATCATCCAACGAAACTCTGAGGTAAATATCTGGTTGACAAATGAATCATGGACAACTCCTTGAAGATGAGCAGACTAAGATTTAACACATAAATGAGAATTCTTGGGAGAAACTGAAGATGATTCTGGTTGAGCAAGGATTATGGTTTAGTAGAGAGTTGGATGATGGACATCATTGCTGAATTGCCTCTTCACATCAAAAGATTTAGGACAAGAAGTTCAGATGACGAAGATTGCATCCTTGTCGGCTTAATCAACTCCTACCACTTCGTCTCAACTCCTGTCAAGAGTTTGACACTGCGGTGACCGGTACGCCAAACATTCATGGCATTTACATACATGCATCGCTTGAGTATGCTTATCCTGTTTTGTTTGATGCGTGTGATGATTGTCGTTGTTCTGATTGTGATAACGTGGCTACCTGATCTGGCATTGATAACCTGGAATATCTGTTTCTGGTGAATTATTACTGAAATGAATAAGTTACGTGTTTATGTGGATTAAGCATGTCTATGTGATTTAAGGCTCCCTTGATTGCTCACTAACCTCGCATATAACATACACACATACTGTAACCTTATTTTATAGGGATTCCATCGCGATATCCCCCTTGAGTTGAGGTATGAGCGTTGAATCTATACTCAAGGGACACCGATATCAGTTGTATAAGGTACACCAAACATGCATCGCTTACTTTTCGTCAAGAGCTACTGTGATGTGTGTATGTATGAACAACTGATCAGTGGATTTATGTGTAAGAGAGACCTTAGGTTCCCTCTTTCTACGTGTTGGAGAGATGCAGGATTCTCTCTATTTATGTGGTAGAAAGATGCGGGAATCTTTCTAAGTTTTGTGCACGAGAGATGTTGGATTCTCTTGTACTTAGATATTCGGAGATGCTGGATTCTCGTGAATCTAGGGGTTTGAGGAATGCTGAATTTTCTCAAACTAGAATGTTGGGAGATGTTGGGATCTGCCCGACTTAGGTTGAGAGACGGGGTTCTCTCAATTATGTGTTTGAGAGATGGGGTTCTCTCAATTCTGTGCTTGGGAGACGGGGTTCTCTCAAATCTGTGCTCGAGAGACGGGGTTCTCTCACTTTACGTGCCGAGAGATGGGATTCTCTCTTGTTTGTTGCGGTTGCATTACCCGTTGTCCTGACAGCGGCCGACAAGTGACGAGTTTGCGACGCCATCGAAGTTGAGTGTAGTGGTAACTATTCGTCTTATGGGAATGGTCGAACAACTCGATGAAAGCAACGGGCCAGTACTCAAACGGATCCCATTGACAACGAGACATCGGAGAAAGGTTCAGTAAAGACAATGAGAGTAAACTTCACAACGGAAGCTTTTCCTCGAGAAGGGTTAAGACACTATCACTCGAAGCTTTCCAGCTCAGCAGTGGAACCTGGGGACCAGGTTCTCTTAAGGGGGGAAGGTTGTAACACCCTGTATTTTCGGAGCAAGATACGATGCCGTTTTCGTGCGATTAGATTGTTATTTATTTAACTCTGCTTGTGTTTGAATGACTTTAATCACGTTTTAATTGTTTAATTGGACTCAATTGATCTATTTGGAAAATTGGGGGACTCAATCGCTACAGCTAAGATCTTGAGGGGCTTAATCGTAATTTTAGAAGAATTGGTCTCTTCTTAACCGAGAAACCCTAGTGCTGCCTCTCATTTCCTCTTCTCTCCCTTTCGGTTTCTAGCAGAGGTAGCAGCGGCGCAACAGCCTTCTTCTCCATCGAACCGCTGCTGTGACTCGACCCTCCACCATCACCACCACCGCCATCATCTTCAGCCACCATTCTCGGTGAAACCACCACCATCTTGCCGGCGTCTCACCTCCTTCAACTATCGCCGATGAACCTCAGCTCCAACACCTGAGAAGCCACCTTTTCCCTTGTCGGAAACCCACAGATCTGGAAAGACGGTTGAAACCGCAGCAGCCAATGACCACCGTCACACATCTCCGCCGCCAGATTCTTCGCTGGCGTCTTCCTCACCACCGCGGAACCACCAGATCTGCTTCAACAATGGCTTCGCCGACCAGAATTCCGGCGAATAACCACGACCACTGTCCGAGATTAGATCCAGCACACCACCACCCCGTCGAGATTCAGATCCGAAAACCACCACTGCTAATCTTTGCTCGCCGACAACACCGCACCACCACCGATTCCTTCTTTCTCCAGCCACGGTTCCGACGCACCTCCACCACGCCAGATCTGGTGCCTCACGCGACACCCTCCGCCACCACTCCAGCAACAACGATGGGTTGTCGTCACCTCTCCAGCCACCGCCTCAAGCCCCGCAGACGATCTATCAGCAACAACAACAACCACCGGTAATTCTTTCATTCTTCTCCTCTGTCTCCATTCTTCTAGATGCCAAGGGAGCAGGACGACAGTAGTAGCAACTGCCATATTGGCCGTGGTCCTCTGTAACTGCCGGCATCTCTTCCCGGAGTCACCGCCGCCGACCGGCCAATGAAGCACCACCATTGCCAGCCGCCATAGATTCCGGCGAGTTGCTATCACAACCTCTCACTTTCGTCAACTCTAACTTCGTCCGCCTACGACGAGACGCCGCCGCCTTCAGTTTGTCAACACCGGTGCCGTTATGCTCCAACAACCATCACGCCAGCAGCTCTCTCCCTCATTTACTCTTTCAATTTCCAATTGTAAGCTGCTGGAATGCCACTCTCTTCACCATTCTTGCATTCCAATTTCAATATTTGAATTTTGTGTTCAGCCTATTGAATGAATTTTGTATCGGTTTTGCTGTGAGTGTTAATGAAGTATCTGATTGTTGTATACTTGTGATAACTTGTAACTTAGGATTATTTTATAACACCTGAATTGTATAATCTGGAAATTGGTTGTTTAAATTTGACTAATTCTAATGTATGTTGGGAATGAATTAATCTAATTGAACCTGCTTAGTGACTAATGAACGTGTGATGTTTTAACAATATATTATGATTAACTATGAAATATATATGTGCGAATGGTATATAATTGTCTAATTGTGAATTATTCCTAAAACTTAGTACTGGAGTATTGTCAATTTATTTAAGTGATTTCGTTTTTGAACTAAATCTATTTAAGTGGTTTGGCTAATTATCTGAGTTGGTTTTAAGCTTGAAACCTTAGTTTAGTAATGAATTTGTTATTCAATATGAATTCTTATAATTTTATTTGAATCTAGTTTATAACGTATAATTGGGGCATACATGGTATAATTCCCTAATTTTAAGACCTAATTCTAATATGTTTGATTTTAGTAAGTGCAATAAAACTAGTTATTTAAACTTATTATGGTGGTCTAGATTAGTTTAATTAAACTTATTTTTTTACCTGGCTAGTGGAATACTGCATTAACTAAGTCAACATCATCATGTGATTAGTGTGTGTGAGTGCTTGCCGCATTAAATTGAAATACTTACATGTATATGTGCTGATGTCAACTTTGGATTTATGTTAGGTTATGATCAACCTTCTGTATGAAATTGAAATTTGGCTAATTAAATGTTATACAATAAATGTATTATATGGATGTGCGTATATATCTTTCTCTAAATACATGTTCAAGTGTTTGATAAATTGTGAATTGAGGTTCAAAATTTAAGCTTAGATATTAACTTAGAAATTATCGTTTGAGTTGTTACTTGGTTTACTTGAAAACTGATTAGGCATGGTTTTATATTTGGATAATAAAATTTAAGGTGAGCCAATTATGATTTAATGGTCTTGGTTTGTATTATTTGATTCCTAAACTACAGTTAAAAAGGGAACCTTATTAATTGTTCAATGAATAAATATTTACAACATGACCAATCCTTGAATTTGTGCAAATAAGTGTAACTAATTAAATAGGTTGATTGAGCATGAACTTACTTGGCATAATATAATTCTTATTCAATTCTCTAACTTATCCGAATACTCTTTATCGTCTTTGATCATGTATTTATGTCGTGTATATGAACTTGATGCTTAATTCTAACATTATAATTGAACCCTATGACATTGGATGATTTAATATGCATTTTGCGAATACATTGACTTCGTAAATTGATCTTGCATCTTTGGATATGGAATTGCATGATGGTTACTTGTAAATATGACCTTGTTGAGCATTGATATGCCTTGAATGACCACAACACCTTATCCAAGCACAACATGAACACTTATGCATAACCACGATCATGTTGAGCAAACGCCGTGCGTCTTGTTTGGTTCATATAGAGTCTAAGTCTGGGCTTCTGTATGTCTTGTCACAGAGTTTGGTGGTGCCGGTGGGCCCGAGGTTTAGAGTGTTTGGCCCTTCACACTCTCAGACTCTACTTTCACGAGGTGAGGTTTAGGATTTTGTATAGTTATTGACCTATGGCCTTAATGTGCTGTTTTTAATCCCCGCATGCGAGTATATCTTATACTTATGATTTAGTATGTGTTGGATATGATATGGGTATGATCTTATGGACCACCTTTGGTTTTGGAAAACTATTATGGAGGTATATGTGAGCCTTTTGGAAAAATCGGTTGTGTTATGTTTCTTTAGCGAGTTGGCCATGTTATATGGTATCTGTTCTATCCTGTTATATTATGTTATGGATCCTAGGAACTGCAGGAATGGGTACCCCCGGGACGGTTAAGGCCGACGGGGCATTTATCCATTGCGTTCCAAGGAGCTGCGGGAATGGGTACCCCCGGGACGGTTAGGGCTGTCGGGGCATTTATCCATTGCGTAGTTCCATTTGAGATATCATTGCGCGACTTTAGGGTGATGGAGGAGGCGTGATATCTTGAGCCTTCGGCTAAGGCCGGGGAGGACTCTTGTGGGTTCGCTACCCCTTGAGGTTGAGTCTATTTTAGACGGTTTTATTATGGATGGTTAGGGTCGCGCAACCCTACCATCACCCGGAGTTGAGGTTGGTATGTTATTTCTGTTTTGTTATGATATGAGGAGTTGAGGTTGGAAGCTCGTACTCGCCGAGCATATGGTATGATATGTTATGGGAAGCATGAATCGGAATAGAGTTTCTGAAAATGTTTTCTAAGTATATGTATGTATATATATTTGGGTTTTGCTTAAAACGCTTTGGTATGCAACACCTATTCCCGGTTCATGAGTCCACCCTTTTGATATGTGCTTTGCATGTTTTGTTTTTAAATGCTTCCGCTATCTATTGTTGTTGGTTTTAATTGCTTCCGCACTCTGAGTTTTGGTCAAGTTAGATCCGTCTAGCCTAGTTTGTGAGTTGGTCTCCCGTTCGCTCTGATTCGGATTCGGGCATGGACTTTCATTTCATGTTCCGGGTCTGGGTCATAGTGCGGGGGATGTGGCACTTCTCCATTTGGGGTGTTACATCCTTAAGTGGTATCAGAGCTCTAGGTTGCAAAACCGAGCTCTTGAGTTGTGTTGAGTCTGTCTAGGTCGTACGGCATAGGAATAACTGCGCATTGCATTTGTTTGACTTGATATTTTGATCCTTCGGCATGAATTGTTTCGTGATTATATGATTGTGTGCACATTGTGACTTTAATTATGCAACATCTTATTTTATGTGCTTTATAAATTACAACTAATTGTTGCATTTACGTGATGTACTTGTTACATTTCATTTGCATCGTAATCCGCATGCATCGAATTTAGTGTTTGAATTTCAGGGTACCCTATGAGTCAACACTGAGGTTTCCCTCCGTCAACGCTACCTATTGGTACTACAACGGAAACACGCCATAATTCGAAAATGAAAGGATTCCTCACCAAGATCAATACTCATGAAAAGGTTCAGAGTTGAAGGAATGAGATTTGCTATATTGACTCACTACCTTAAAGTTAATTGAAAGATGAAGTTTGACGAATTTTAACCTTGTTGATTCGTTTAATTGGAAGTAGTCACCTTGTTGAGGAAATGAGTCAATGGAGGAGAGTCTGATCAAGTAGAACCGTTCTGAAGGAGTTTGATGAACTTTCTCTTTGATGATTCGTTCATTTGGAAGTAGTCACCTTGTTGATGGAAACGAGTTAATGTAGAAGAATCCGATCAAGTTCGATTCGATCAAGTTCAAGGGATGTGGTTAAGTAACCATGTTGGTGCTAACTTAAGCAACGAGCTACAAACCAACGATGAGTATTGAAGGTTTTGGTGCCGTTTAGAGTTAACAAACGACAAGACAAGATTGGTTGTTAGCTCTCTGGGTGTTTCTTCAAGATGAGATCTAAGATTCTGCTGAGATGGGAATAGATCACATAGGTGTCAAAAGATTTTATTCAAAGTTTCAGAATCATATACCATGGATTGCTTTGGGAATTGCTTAGCACCACGATCATCCAACGAAACTCTGAGGTAAATATCTGGTTGACAAATGAATCATGGACAACTCCTTGAAGATGAGCAGACTAAGATTTAACACATAAATGAGAATTCTTGGGAGAAACTGAAGATGATTCTGGTTGAGCAAGGATTATGGTTTAGTAGAGAGTTGGATGATGGACATCATTGCTGAATTGCCTCTTCACATCAAAAGATTTAGGACAAGAAGTTCAGATGACGAAGATTGCATCCTTGTCGGCTTAATCAACTCCTACCACTTCGTCTCAACTCCTGTCAAGAGTTTGACACTGCGGTGACCGGTACGCCAAACATTCATGGCATTTACATACATGCATCGCTTGAGTATGCTTATCCTGTTTTGTTTGATGCGTGTGATGATTGTCGTTGTTCTGATTGTGATAACGTGGCTACCTGATCTGGCATTGATAACCTGGAATATCTGTTTCTGGTGAATTATTACTGAAATGAATAAGTTACGTGTTTATGTGGATTAAGCATGTCTATGTGATTTAAGGCTCCCTTGATTGCTCACTAACCTCGCATATAACATACACACATACTGTAACCTTATTTTATAGGGATTCCATCGCGATATCCCCCTTGAGTTGAGGTATGAGCGTTGAATCTATACTCAAGGGACACCGATATCAGTTGTATAAGGTACACCAAACATGCATCGCTTACTTTTCGTCAAGAGCTACTGTGATGTGTGTATGTATGAACAACTGATCAGTGGATTTATGTGTAAGAGAGACCTTAGGTTCCCTCTTTCTACGTGTTGGAGAGATGCAGGATTCTCTCTATTTATGTGGTAGAAAGATGCGGGAATCTTTCTAAGTTTTGTGCACGAGAGATGTTGGATTCTCTTGTACTTAGATATTCGGAGATGCTGGATTCTCGTGAATCTAGGGGTTTGAGGAATGCTGAATTTTCTCAAACTAGAATGTTGGGAGATGTTGGGATCTGCCCGACTTAGGTTGAGAGACGGGGTTCTCTCAATTATGTGTTTGAGAGATGGGGTTCTCTCAATTCTGTGCTTGGGAGACGGGGTTCTCTCAAATCTGTGCTCGAGAGACGGGGTTCTCTCACTTTACGTGCCGAGAGATGGGATTCTCTCTTGTTTGTTGCGGTTGCATTACCCGTTGTCCTGACAGCGGCCGACAAGTGACGAGTTTGCGACGCCATCGAAGTTGAGTGTAGTGGTAACTATTCGTCTTATGGGAATGGTCGAACAACTCGATGAAAGCAACGGGCCAGTACTCAAACGGATCCCATTGACAACGAGACATCGGAGAAAGGTTCAGTAAAGACAATGAGAGTAAACTTCACAACGGAAGCTTTTCCTCGAGAAGGGTTAAGACACTATCACTCGAAGCTTTCCAGCTCAGCAGTGGAACCTGGGGACCAGGTTCTCTTAAGGGGGGAAGGTTGTAACACCCTGTATTTTCGGAGCAAGATACGATGCCGTTTTCGTGCGATTAGATTGTTATTTATTTAACTCTGCTTGTGTTTGAATGACTTTAATCACGTTTTAATTGTTTAATTGGACTCAATTGATCTATTTGGAAAATTGGGGGACTCAATCGCTACAGCTAAGATCTTGAGGGGCTTAATCGTAATTTTAGAAGAATTGGTCTCTTCTTAACCGAGAAACCCTAGTGCTGCCTCTCATTTCCTCTTCTCTCCCTTTCGGTTTCTAGCAGAGGTAGCAGCGGCGCAACAGCCTTCTTCTCCATCGAACCGCTGCTGTGACTCGACCCTCCACCATCACCACCACCGCCATCATCTTCAGCCACCATTCTCGGTGAAACCACCACCATCTTGCCGGCGTCTCACCTCCTTCAACTATCGCCGATGAACCTCAGCTCCAACACCTGAGAAGCCACCTTTTCCCTTGTCGGAAACCCACAGATCTGGAAAGACGGTTGAAACCGCAGCAGCCAATGACCACCGTCACACATCTCCGCCGCCAGATTCTTCGCTGGCGTCTTCCTCACCACCGCGGAACCACCAGATCTGCTTCAACAATGGCTTCGCCGACCAGAATTCCGGCGAATAACCACGACCACTGTCCGAGATTAGATCCAGCACACCACCACCCCGTCGAGATTCAGATCCGAAAACCACCACTGCTAATCTTTGCTCGCCGACAACACCGCACCACCACCGATTCCTTCTTTCTCCAGCCACGGTTCCGACGCACCTCCACCACGCCAGATCTGGTGCCTCACGCGACACCCTCCGCCACCACTCCAGCAACAACGATGGGTTGTCGTCACCTCTCCAGCCACCGCCTCAAGCCCCGCAGACGATCTATCAGCAACAACAACAACCACCGGTAATTCTTTCATTCTTCTCCTCTGTCTCCATTCTTCTAGATGCCAAGGGAGCAGGACGACAGTAGTAGCAACTGCCATATTGGCCGTGGTCCTCTGTAACTGCCGGCATCTCTTCCCGGAGTCACCGCCGCCGACCGGCCAATGAAGCACCACCATTGCCAGCCGCCATAGATTCCGGCGAGTTGCTATCACAACCTCTCACTTTCGTCAACTCTAACTTCGTCCGCCTACGACGAGACGCCGCCGCCTTCAGTTTGTCAACACCGGTGCCGTTATGCTCCAACAACCATCACGCCAGCAGCTCTCTCCCTCATTTACTCTTTCAATTTCCAATTGTAAGCTGCTGGAATGCCACTCTCTTCACCATTCTTGCATTCCAATTTCAATATTTGAATTTTGTGTTCAGCCTATTGAATGAATTTTGTATCGGTTTTGCTGTGAGTGTTAATGAAGTATCTGATTGTTGTATACTTGTGATAACTTGTAACTTAGGATTATTTTATAACACCTGAATTGTATAATCTGGAAATTGGTTGTTTAAATTTGACTAATTCTAATGTATGTTGGGAATGAATTAATCTAATTGAACCTGCTTAGTGACTAATGAACGTGTGATGTTTTAACAATATATTATGATTAACTATGAAATATATATGTGCGAATGGTATATAATTGTCTAATTGTGAATTATTCCTAAAACTTAGTACTGGAGTATTGTCAATTTATTTAAGTGATTTCGTTTTTGAACTAAATCTATTTAAGTGGTTTGGCTAATTATCTGAGTTGGTTTTAAGCTTGAAACCTTAGTTTAGTAATGAATTTGTTATTCAATATGAATTCTTATAATTTTATTTGAATCTAGTTTATAACGTATAATTGGGGCATACATGGTATAATTCCCTAATTTTAAGACCTAATTCTAATATGTTTGATTTTAGTAAGTGCAATAAAACTAGTTATTTAAACTTATTATGGTGGTCTAGATTAGTTTAATTAAACTTATTTTTTTACCTGGCTAGTGGAATACTGCATTAACTAAGTCAACATCATCATGTGATTAGTGTGTGTGAGTGCTTGCCGCATTAAATTGAAATACTTACATGTATATGTGCTGATGTCAACTTTGGATTTATGTTAGGTTATGATCAACCTTCTGTATGAAATTGAAATTTGGCTAATTAAATGTTATACAATAAATGTATTATATGGATGTGCGTATATATCTTTCTCTAAATACATGTTCAAGTGTTTGATAAATTGTGAATTGAGGTTCAAAATTTAAGCTTAGATATTAACTTAGAAATTATCGTTTGAGTTGTTACTTGGTTTACTTGAAAACTGATTAGGCATGGTTTTATATTTGGATAATAAAATTTAAGGTGAGCCAATTATGATTTAATGGTCTTGGTTTGTATTATTTGATTCCTAAACTACAGTTAAAAAGGGAACCTTATTAATTGTTCAATGAATAAATATTTACAACATGACCAATCCTTGAATTTGTGCAAATAAGTGTAACTAATTAAATAGGTTGATTGAGCATGAACTTACTTGGCATAATATAATTCTTATTCAATTCTCTAACTTATCCGAATACTCTTTATCGTCTTTGATCATGTATTTATGTCGTGTATATGAACTTGATGCTTAATTCTAACATTATAATTGAACCCTATGACATTGGATGATTTAATATGCATTTTGCGAATACATTGACTTCGTAAATTGATCTTGCATCTTTGGATATGGAATTGCATGATGGTTACTTGTAAATATGACCTTGTTGAGCATTGATATGCCTTGAATGACCACAACACCTTATCCAAGCACAACATGAACACTTATGCATAACCACGATCATGTTGAGCAAACGCCGTGCGTCTTGTTTGGTTCATATAGAGTCTAAGTCTGGGCTTCTGTATGTCTTGTCACAGAGTTTGGTGGTGCCGGTGGGCCCGAGGTTTAGAGTGTTTGGCCCTTCACACTCTCAGACTCTACTTTCACGAGGTGAGGTTTAGGATTTTGTATAGTTATTGACCTATGGCCTTAATGTGCTGTTTTTAATCCCCGCATGCGAGTATATCTTATACTTATGATTTAGTATGTGTTGGATATGATATGGGTATGATCTTATGGACCACCTTTGGTTTTGGAAAACTATTATGGAGGTATATGTGAGCCTTTTGGAAAAATCGGTTGTGTTATGTTTCTTTAGCGAGTTGGCCATGTTATATGGTATCTGTTCTATCCTGTTATATTATGTTATGGATCCTAGGAACTGCAGGAATGGGTACCCCCGGGACGGTTAAGGCCGACGGGGCATTTATCCATTGCGTTCCAAGGAGCTGCGGGAATGGGTACCCCCGGGACGGTTAGGGCCGTCGGGGCATTTATCCATTGCGTAGTTCCATTTGAGATATCATTGCGCGACTTTAGGGTGATGGAGGAGGCGTGATATCTTGAGCCTTCGGCTAAGGCCGGGGAGGACTCTTGTGGGTTCGCTACCCCTTGAGGTTGAGTCTATTTTAGACGGTTTTATTATGGATGGTTAGGGTCGCGCAACCCTACCATCACCCGGAGTTGAGGTTGGTATGTTATTTCTGTTTTGTTATGATATGAGGAGTTGAGGTTGGAAGCTCGTACTCGCCGAGCATATGGTATGATATGTTATGGGAAGCATGAATCGGAATAGAGTTTCTGAAAATGTTTTCTAAGTATATGTATGTATATATATTTGGGTTTTGCTTAAAACGCTTTGGTATGCAACACCTATTCCCGGTTCATGAGTCCACCCTTTTGATATGTGCTTTGCATGTTTTGTTTTTAAATGCTTCCGCTATCTATTGTTGTTGGTTTTAATTGCTTCCGCACTCTGAGTTTTGGTCAAGTTAGATCCGCCTAGCCTAGTTTGTGAGTTGGTCTCCCGTTCGCTCTGATTCGGATTCGGGCATGGACTTTCATTTCATGTTCCGGGTCTGGGTCATAGTGCGGGGGATGTGGCACTTCTCCATTTGGGGTGTTACAATTCAAGTTACTTAAGTTAGTTGTAACTTGATGTCAAGGGAATTTTAAATTTAATTGGTAAATTTAAATTCGAGCGGAATCATGCTAGTTTAGGTGATCATGGGTTAGTCTTATGTATGTTTTAAATTCTACACATGGATGATTTCAATTGGGGTCGGAGCCCCATAGTTGTGCGTCTTCAATTGGGGTTGGAGCCCTAATTATGTGCGTACTGTTATGTGTTTGTTATGTGGCTTTCCTTATTATTATTTTTAGGCCGGGGTATGCCCCGTGTACTTGTCTATGGTCAATATGAAAATTGAGCCATATTACTTTATGTAAAGAGAGTTGAACTTAGGAAGTGGTTTTTATTTTCATTTTGGAGACAAGCTCCCATGGAATAAGAAGGATCCACAAGGAGCACTTGAAGAACGATGACCATGACAAGACCCCTCAAAATGTTTAGGAGGGTTTCTATTAAATGTAATAGATAGGGCATTTTTTCCATTAAATTTTGTACCCCTATGTGATAATGTAACGCCGCAGCTTTCGGCATTTCAGGTATGAACACCACGTGTGAGTTTTGAGAGTTAGAATTTAATTTTATTTGATCATTTCTTCTATTTTTCACATCATGACATAATTTTTATAAAAATTTATTCTAAGTGTTTTTATGGAATTCATATCAAATTGATATTTATTGCATCAATTGAATTTGATTGGAATGTGAATTAATTACCGAGCATGAATTAATTTCTTTTACGTCCTTAATTTGATCATTTTCTTAAATTTGGGGACTTAATTACATGAATTCTTTGCGGGACTTAATTGATCATTTAGTATGGAATTGGACTTAATTGTATAACTTAATAAGTTGAGGGACTTAATAGAAATTGGAGTATTTCTTCTCCCTTATAGCAGCCATCACGTACCTTTGCTTCTCATTTCATATAAAACATTACATACACTTGTTCTTGCTTCCATTTTCAACCGATCCAAACCCTCATCAAGGAGAAGGAAAATTTCATCAATTCAAGTCATATTTTGTGGGTTTTGTTTCCATTGGAGCATCATCATCAACATAACTTCATCTTTTCTTCTATTTCTCACATTTAAGGTAATTTTGGAGATTTGATGAATTCTTGAATTGAATGTGATAGCTAGGGCTTTGGTATGAATTGGTTGAATTGAGTAATTGCTGTTGGAAGCATGTTTGTGAACTTTGAGCTTAAGTTCGATGCATATATCATGGACTTTGTGGACTTGGAGCATAAGTGAGTATATGGGTTTGTAACGAGTGATTCTTGATGATCAAACTTGGAACTAAGTGTTTATATGAGTTGTTATTGATTGCGTGATTTATGAGCATTTGAACTTGGTTTTGGATTATTTTGATTGATTGGTTTTTGGTTCGTATTTTTCGCCTGTTGCTGCTCTGTTTCTGCTGCATCTGAATATTGGGAACTACCCTTCCCGTACCAGTTCATTCTGGGAACGGCCGTTCCCACCCCTGCCAGCTGTCCCGCGAGACTGGGAACAGCCCTTCCCAGTTTTAGCTTATAGCTGGAACTGCCGTTCCCAGCCATGAGCAAATTCCAAATTCTTATGGACGCGCGGGATTTAGTTCGGGGAGCCAGGAACGGCCCTTCCCAGCTCCAGTTCACAACCGGAACGGTCGTTCCAATGCTCCCGTTTACAACCCTGTGGATTTTGGCCAAAAATGTATTATTACACTATAGTTTTCCTAAATCTCAAATGATTTCAAAATTCACCGAGTCTACTCTGCTGAACTGACCGTATTTTGGCAAGTATATTGTACTGCACCATGGGCCCGAGGGTAGTGGCTTGAGCCAATCGGGAAAGCATGGGCTGACGGGTAAGTCTAGTGCTATCCCCACCAATTTTGGGATGATCCCTGAACCCCCTAGGAGATTAGGGGAGGAAGGAGTTCTGGGTTTAGGGATTCATGCACCCTCTGCTCACACTGATTGGATGGTTGGGCCTTGAAAACCCACCATCACCCGGAGGAAGAAGGGACTGAAACTGCTATTGAATACACTGCACTGTAATAACTTGTATAATCACTTAAATCATTGATAACCTAATTATTATACACAGTCGGAGTAAGGTTGGAGAATTGCCCCACTCGCCGGGCCACTAATTGACTGAAATTGAATTAATTGTTAAACTTGATAGTTGTAGCTTCGGGTGATAAAATATCTTATTTCTTGACTTGTATTGTTCTTTTACAAAATATTACCCGAGATTATAACTTGCATGTATGTGCGCATATATCTACTTATACCCCTCGCTCAGTCGGTGGTAGACTGATGCCTCAACCTTTCAGTTTTGCAGGTGCGTGCTAGGCGGGAATTAGAGTCGAGTCTTGTCTTTAATTTGGGTCTAGCACACTTCACCTTCACTTTATGTTCATGTATTGATATTTATGATATTTTAACATGTCTTATGGAATATTTTGGAGATGATATTGTATTGATATGTTGGTGGATAGATGACATGTTTTTTGAATACTTACTATATATATTATGAATAAATTTATGTTTCTGCTTTTATTGCTCTGAATTGATTGTTTGGTTTGGGGTTAGTCCCGCCTAGCTATTGTCGTTTTTTTATTGTCTCCCATTCGCTATAGCTTTGGTTCATGTATGGATTGTCCATTTGATATGTGAATTGAACTATAGTGCGGGGGATGTGGTGCCTAGCATTCCGGGTGCTACAGATATGAATTTTCGTATGTGGCATGAATGTTAGAACTAGTGATTTTGGAGTGGCTCCCAAAATCACATATAAGATAGGATACCCATGATCATCTCATAATTAGTATCATGCTAGGACATGTTATCTGCTAATTGCTTCTGTGATGCACTTTATGTGAAACTGCATTAATCAAGACAATTAAAATTTGGATAACATTATATATTGGTAAGGTCATTCGAAAATCCCATTTAAATATTGAGCAAAATTCAAATAAATAGGTGTTTTATCACGGTAATAAAATTCCTAGCATTCCATCAATAGGATTTAGGACTTAATAAGTGAAACTAATTGCTGTCTCACGAGTCGTGGGGTAATTAGTGTAGTTTATTAACTCTTAGTTTTCTGATTAATTGTTTTAAATAATTAATATTTCTTGAACATTTTAGAATGGGGGATGTCTCACGAGTCGTGGGTCGTTCCGGACTAAGTTTGGTTGAAATCTTATGATTGATGGGTCCTGCTCAATACTAAAGTAGATATGGATGTCTCACGAGTCGTGGGTCCATGATTGAAAGATTAGTGACGCAAAAATATTACTAGGAATTCCACGGGGATGGAATCGGCAATTCGTACCCACCTAAAGATTCTTAGACCTTTGGATGTCTCACGAGTCGTGGGTCCAAAACTAAGAATGCTTGTGATCCTAGTACCTATTGAGAAAATAAGTTTCTTCTAAAGTCGTTGGGATTTCTAGACTTTCTAAAAACAGTGGGAGAACATATTTCCAAAGACCTTGATAATATGTAATCGTTATTATTCAGCATGCTCATGATTTCTTTGTTTTCCATTTAGATTGAAGTTCTGTGATTCTCTACAATTGAAATGGCAACCAAAAACCATTTGGTATCTATCCTCGAATCAAACAAGTTGACGGGGCCCAATTACTATGATTGGCTTCAGAATCTAAACATCATCTTAGATTCTGAAAAGAGAAGATATGTTCTATTCGAGGTAGAGCCCATGGCTGAAGGCGAGGCTCCGACTCGGGCCGAAAGAGAAGCGATTGTGAAATGGTTTGAAGATAATCTTCAAGCCCGTTGCCTCATGTTGGCCAACATGTCTCCAGACATGCAAAGGCAACACGAGTCAATGAAAAACACTTGGGAGATTTATGACCATCTCGAGCAATTGTACCGGCCAAAAGAGCGTGTTTTAAGGTACAAAACCTCTAAGGAGCTCTTTCATCTCAGAATGAAAGAAGGTACAATTGTCCATGGGCATGATCTCAAGTTTCTTACTTTGAACGAGAAACTAACCTCCATGGAAATGCCACTAAGTAAAGAACTCGCTGTAGATTTGTTACTCGCATCGCTTCCAGCATCCGTCAATCCTTTTGTGTTAAACTTCAACATGAATCATCCTCATGCTACTCTACCTGAGTTGATTAGTCAACTTTTGACTGTTGAAGACATGATAAAGAAGGATCTCAAAGTAATGATGGTCACTTACTCTTCTGGGCCTTTTAAAGGCAAAGGGAAGAAAGTTCCCAAGAAGAAGGGATCTCTTAAACCCGATGGAGGGGTTAAAAAGAGAAAGGACAAGAAGAGAAAAGATCAGACAGAGGATGTTTGGCATCATTGTGGCAAGAAAGGGCATTGGAAGAGGAGCTGCCAAGAGTACAAGGATACTCCAAAGAAAGGTACGTTTATTGTTGAAATAAATCTATCTATGGATTCTAATTCTTGGGTACTTGATACCGGATATGGAGCTCATATCTATAATGATGTACAAATGCTAAGTAAGGTTCGACAGCTTGAAGAAGGAGAATACGTCTTGAAGGTTAGGAATGGATCAAGCGTTCAAGCCCAAGCCAATAGGACGTGTAGATTAGATTTAGGTGTCTTTACTTTAGTTTTGAACAAAGTCCTTTATGTACCTTCTATTATTCATAATATCATTTCCATTCCAATACTTGATTGTGAAGGTTTTGAGACTTTTTCTAGAAATGGAAACTTTTATCTTAAGATGAATAAAACTTATGTTTTGCTTGGTACATTATCAAACGGACTTTATACAACCAAAGACTCTAATATTCTGAATATACAACAATTAAACAAACGCAAAAGAGATGATAAGATCTTGGCTTCTTTGTGGCATGCACGTTTAGGCCACGTTTCTAAAGATAGGATTGTTATGTTAACTAATTTAGGAGCATTCTACGATAATGAACTTAAAGAGTTAACTTATTGTGAATCATGTCTTAAAGGAAAGATGGCTAAAACTCTCTTTAATGGTAAAGTGGAATGTGCCACTAAAGTATTGGATTTAATCCATACTGATGTTTGTGGACCACTTAGTGTAAGTACGAGAAACAATCATCAGTATTTCATAACCTTCATAGACGAATTTAGTCGTTTTGGTTATGTGTACTTAATGAAGTATAAATCCGAGCCTTTGAGAAATTCTTGGAATTTCAAAAGGAGGTTGAGAACCAAACCGGTCACAAGATTAAGGCACTTCGATTTGATCGAGATGACGAGTATCTAAGTGACGAATTCCTTAGTCATCTCAGAGATAATGGAATTATCACTCAGTGGACTCCTCCGGGAACTCCTCAGTTAAATGGAGCTTCGGAGAGAAGGAACAGAACCTCACTTGATATGGTTTGTTCCATGATGAGTTTCACTGAATTGCCACCTTCATTCTGGGGTTATGCCTTAGAATCAGCAGTTAAGATTCTAAATCTTGTTCCCTCCAAATTTGTACCCAAAACCCCATTTGAAATGTAGTTTGGCAAAATCCCTAATTATTCTTACTTAAGAATTTGGGGTTGTCCCGCTTACGTCAAGAGGACAGTAGGAGATAAGCTTGAAGCTAGATCGAGCTTATGTAACTTCGTAGGATATCCTAAAGAGTCAATAGGATATTATTTCTATGATCCTCTTGAACAAAAGGTCTTTGTGTCAAGAAACACCACTTTTCTTGAAGACTCGTTCCTTAAAGAAAAGAAAGGCAAGATCGCAGAACTTGAAGAGGTTTGAGACCAAGGTCCCACGCTAAGTTTGGAGACTAACGTCCCTCAGCCAATCGCAGAGAGTGATACATGCAAAAATCCTCCTCAAATAAGACGTTATGAATGCATTCCTAGACAAGCAGAGATATGGTATGGTTTTCTCCACCAAAAATCTCAAATGGATAATGATCCATTAGCTTATGACAGATTCGGACTCTGAACAAAGGAAAGAAGCAATGAAATCGAAAATGGATTCCATGTACTCTAATCATGTTTGGACCTTGGATGATCCACCTGATAGGATCAGGCCTACAGGGTGTAAATGGATATATAAGCGCAAGCTTGGAGTAGATGGAAGCGTGCAGCCTTTAAAGCAAGATTAGTTGCTAAGGGTTTCACTCAAAGACCAGGTGTAGACTTTGACGAAACCTTCTCCCCGGTTGCAATGCAAAAGTCCATTCGGATCTTGCTTGCCATTGCTGCATATTATGACTATGAGATATGGCAAATGGATGTGAAAACTGTTTTTCTCAATAGAGACATTGACAAAGACATTTACATGAAGCAACCCATGGGTTTCACATTCAGTGAGAGCGAACAAAAGGTTTGTAAGCTCTAACGTTCAATCTATGGATTGAAACAAGAGTTTAGGAATTGGAACATTCCATTTGATGAAGCTGTCAAATTGTTTGGCTTTATTCAAAATCCGAATGAGTCCTGCGTGTACAGGAAAGAATTGGAAACCTCGGTTCAATTTCTGATACTTTATGTAGATGACATCCTTCTCATTGGGAATGCGAAGGATGACATAAAAGTAACAAAGTCTTGGTTATCGAACCAATTTGAAATGAAGGATCTTGGTGATGTATCCTACATTCTCGGTATAAAGATCTATCGGAATAGATCTAGGAGATTGTTAGGGTTATCACAGTAGGTTTACATAGACAAAATACTAAAGAGGTTTAGTATGGAAGATTCCAAACGTGGGCAACTTCCAATGGGCCCGAGAACAGTTCTTTCGAAGAAGCTGTGTCCCAAGACTGAACTTGAAAAGTCCAGGATGTCTAGAATTCCTTATGCATCAGCTATAGGAAGCATAATGTATGCAATGCTAAGTACTAGACCGGATGTGGCTTATGCACTTAGCATGACTAGCCGATTCCAATCTGACCCTAGTGAAGGTCACTGGACTGCTGTAAAGAACATCCTTAAGTACTTGAGAAGAACTAAGGATTTGTTCTTAGTTTACGGAGGCCAGCAAAATCTTGTCATTAGAGGATATTGTGATACAAGCTTTGCATCAGACATGGATGATTTTAAATCCATGTCAGGAAATATATTCTGCCTGAACGGCGGAGCAGTGAGTTGGAAAAGTTCCAAGCAAGCGACCACTGTAGATTTGACTACTGAGGCCGAATACTTAGCTGCAAACGATGCAACTAAGGAAGGTGTTTGGGTAAGAAACGTCATCCACGAGCTGGGTGTAGTTCCTAGCATTAAAGAGCCCGTTACAGTGTTTTGTGACAACATCGGGCGGTTGCTCAAGCAAGAGAACCAAGATCTCACCAAAGGACCAAGCACATTTTGAGGAATTATCACATAATTCGTGATATCATCAATAGAGGAGACGTACAAATTGAAAGGGTCACATCGACAGAGAACATGGCAGATCCACTTACTAAACCCCTTAGTCAACAGGCTTTGAAAGGACATCTTCAGAAGATGGGTCTTAGATTAGCACCTAAATGGCTTTGACGGGCAAGTGGGAGATTGTTAGGAATATTGCCCTTAAAGCAGATGTTTGCTTTACTATTTCCTTGTAAAATCACAAACAGTCTTTGAATAATAAACAAAATGATTTTGTTCATAGGCAATCACTTTTTTAAGTGCTTATTTATGTCTTTTTTGGTTGACTATGTTTTGCATGTATTGAACTCCCCTAATCCGATGAGGCCGTTAAGGACTTTGTCGTTATGGGAACGACACATGAAACAAGTTCTTAACTCCATAGGCGAGGATTAGAAACTTCTCCAAGTCAATAAGTCCGATAGATAGTGGGAGTGTCGACCTTGACTCTACTGAAACTTGCTTATGTGATTATGTCCTTTTTAAGGATCACTCAGTTTCATGGAGTGATAAGTGCATACATTGATACGTTCATAATACATAATGGTGATTGTTAGAAGAACTTCATCACTGAGATGTATCGCATGAGAACATTCCTAAATGGGAAAGGAAGTTTCCTAAAACTTCCAGATTAGGAAATATCTCACAAGTCAATGACGTGATTCATTAATCCTTAGACTTGAGATTTTGTAATGTCTCATATGAGCTAACTCTGTAATCTTTGATATGGGATCAAAAGGGTGTCGCCATATAGACACCTGAACCATGGCCTATGTTGGGATTACACAAGTGGCATATGTAGAATTAATTGAATCGATAAAGGACCTACACTTGTTAAGAACAAGAATGATCTCTTACTGATTGAGTTGTTCGTAGTCCATTAAACATTAAACCCTTGGCCAAGGTGGATAAAAGATCAAGACATCTGGAAAATGGGGTTTTATAGGATTGAGATCGAAATGGATATGAAACGACCTTAACTTCAAAGATCAAGAATATTTGGGCTCTGAGAATATTCTCATGCCTTAGTTCTTGATTGAGACATGGAGTTGGAGGAGGATCATAATTCACTGATTGTCATTGATTGAAAGGTTCTTTGATTCATTTCTTAATTCGACTAGGGGTCACACACACCTATTTCTAGATTGCGGTAGTGTGATCTGTAAAGTGATTAATTAATTAGGGAATTTATTAATAGCTGTCACTACTAATCGAATAATGAACCTAAAGGGTCACACAAAAATGCCAGAACACGAGGGTTATGGTAGGATGTTAATATGAATAACGAAGAATCAAATTATTGATCGAAATGGAGCAAGGATTACGTGAGTAGCTACCACGTGTCAAGCACACATGGCTGCCACGTGTCATGCAGTCCACGTGGCTACCACATGTCGTGTAAACATGGCACATACGTAGCTTCGTACATGTGATTTATTTCACACACAAATTCTTTTCTATAATTGATTAATTAAATTGTAATTAATTAATTTTGGTCTTTTAATTAATTTTGAATTAATTTTTAAGACTATTCTCAAGTAAACATTGTAACATCCCGCTCGTCCGATTTATAAGGTACACCACGTTTCAACCTTTTAATGTGTGTAATTATGTGATTTTATTTTTCGTGGCCCTATTTTGAACTCTTTTAGAGTTTAGGGGCCCCTTTGTAATTTTCTCTTTTTAGGGGTTTTCCGGTCACTTCTCGTTCGGTCGAGATTTTGACCTCTTTGACCCCTTCAATGCGTCCGGGGCGGCGAAACGAGTCCGTAGACTCTAAGTTTGCCCAATTCGGATGTCGTTAGCTCGTTCGTTTGATAGTTTTTGCGTACGAGGACCCGAGATATATACCCCAGATCCTCGTTTTGCATGCCAGAAGATCAGATCTCAGCCTTCAGCGTCTTCTCCAGCGTTTGGTTACTGTTCACACACACTCGAAGGTGTGATTTCACACACATGCCCGTTCTCCCTCGTTTCTCGACGGAATTCGACGTTTGATTAGTGAAAATTAACCAGCTCGACGAGCCCGTCACGATGATACCAAAATCGGAGGCTAAATCTCAGCGGTGGTGGCGCTACGGCACAGCAACGGCGGCGGAACGGAGAACCGCCACTTCGCCGCCCCTTTGCGGTGGCTTTCGGCGTCAGTTTTGGAGCACGCGCCCCTTACCCAGTTGAAGGAGTTCCCGGCGTTTCAAATGGTGTTGGCGGCGCAACCATCCGGCCAGCGGCGGCGGCGGCGCACTGTAGCAGCGGCGTTCGCCGCTTTCCGACAGCTTTTCCGGAGGATCTTTGGCGGTTCCCCACCTTTTCCGGACCCCTGAATCCATTTCCGGCCTCCTCTTTGAGCGAATTGCTGCGGAGATGGCCGAACCGGTGGACCTTTGGCGGCAATTTGGGACCTTTTTCCGGCCGGTTTTGGTGGTGGTTCCTTCACGGAAGTTGCTCAGAATATTGGAACGTAGCGGATGGCGTTGGCCCCGACTCGAGAACCGGCCGGCGGCGGCGAACCGGTGGCGAACCGGGGCTGGACCGGTGGTCCGGTTTTCCGATGATTTTTCCGGGGTTTGGCTATGGGGCTTTCGTAGGGCTCGTTACAAGCTTTCCAACGGTATGCCCGAATTTCATTTTCATTTTACGGTTTGCATTTAATTTCAGTTTTCGTCGTTGGGATTTAGTTCGGTTTTTCATCAACGAAGTCCGGAGTGTTTGCTATTTTCTGAAATTGTGAGGGCTTTTGTCAAGCAGGCCGAGGCGTACGTTTCAGTCCTTCCGGGGATTTTTCCGACCACCGGAAGCGGTGTTCCGGTGGCGGCCGGTGGCTGTTCGGCCGGCTACGGTGGCGGCATTCCGGCGACTTTCGGACAGTAGGTCCGTTTCATTGTGGTGAGTCCAACACCACTTTCCGTTCGTCAATCGGATGTTCGGTTGATTTTATATGAATTTTTGAAGTGGTTGTATTTACTTTTGTTAATTGTTTGTAATTGTCAATTAATTACTGTAAGCGTGAATTACTAATTGAATTGTGCTCCAATGTGTATGAAAACTTGTATGAATTATAATTTGATATATTTGGATAATTTGATTTGTAAATTGAACCCCCGACTTGTTGATTTTGCTACTTGGTTAGTCTAGAGGGGGTGTTTGCGTAATTTTTGAAAAAGTAGGAATTTGTTTGATTTGAATTAATAGACCTTAGTAATGAAATCTAAAATGTAATGTATGAATTGAATATGTAACGTATGAATTTAATGAACTTAGTTTGATTAGAATTTGACTTATATGAAATATGAACCTTGAATGATTAAATAACTTGCTTTGAATTTGTATAAGACTTCGTGAGGTTTAAATAAATTAGAAGCATGCTACAGTGATTTGCTTGACTTATTAATACTTGGAAATTTGTATGAAATGCGATATGAATTGTCTGAACTTTGTTAATTGAATTTGTTAGGTATTAAATGAATTGATATGAAATGATATGAAGTGTTTTGCCTTTAATTTTGTTATTTGCATTAATTATGCACATGAACATGCCTTAATATTTTGTTTCGCATATAATTTATATAAATTTGAACCTTGCTGATGTGATTGCATTTATTAAGTGTTTGAGCATATGTCGTGCGTCCCTATGTGGTTTTCTGCTTGAGTCTGAGTTCCGTGCTGTGTTTGTGTGTTCAGTTGGTACAGGTGCACCCGGGGTGGTGACTTGAGGTCGTGCAGGTTCCGGGGTGGACCTTCTGCTTTGTATTTGGCTCCGTTTGGTGCAAGGTGAGGTTTTAGGATTTTTGTTTTAGTTAAAGCGACCTACAACATTCTGTACTCGTTTTCAAGCCTGCATGCGATTATTCTATTATATTTATATAATAGATACGTGTTTATATGATATGTTTATGAATTTGTCATACGATTAAAGGTTTTCGAACTGTATATGTACGAGCATATGTAAGCTTGAAATGTTTTGCAACGAGGCTATGCTCCAAACCGTGTGTCTTCATACCAGCTGCGGATTAGGATGACACGGAGAGGTACGTTTATAGCATATGCTAAGTTGCAAGGTATGGTATGCTCCGATAAGGTACGTAAGTATGATTTTGATTCGATATGATAAGTTTGATATGTAGCGAGTTATGATATGATCTGTCTGATATGCTCTGTTTTGATATGTTGGGCCCCAAGACGTGGGTAAGGGGGACCCGGGACGACCATGGTGTTGGAAAACACGAATCAGAAAGCAGCGGAATTTAAAAAATTTTCCAACAAAAGGATCTTGGACTCGCAATCGTGTAACCAAATTCGTAGAGATAGAAAACTTACTTTTCTTTTATTCTTTCTTGAAGCGTTTCAAGCCACCCAAGAACGCTCTTCTCGCGGCTTGACAACCCGTCCCTCGAAAGTCTCTTTCTACTTCAGAATCCATTGTCGGGATAGCAATCCACACCAACCTAGATTCAATTCATGTTAGAGATGTTCTTAACAATATAACATAAAGAAAGAAACATGAAACGAGAAAAGCAGGATTGAAACTCCCTTCAAAAACCAGTTTTGCGAAAGTAGAAAACTGCCAGTCACAAAACCCTCGTGAAAAAATTCATCCTTCAGGATATGGACGAACGGTTTTCGCCATCTTCTTTGGTTCGATTTTTTCATTCGCTTCACGTCGGGTTCAGAATCGTTTCATCATCCCTTCTGATCGTTTTGCTTAATCCCCACTTTTGGTAAAGCTCGAATCTTCAAAACTTCTAACTTGAAGTCTCTAGAGATAGTCCACCAACTTGGCTACAATCTAACTAGTAAGGATGCTAGTTCTCTAGTTAGTGTTTAGGCTTAACCTAGGGTTTTATTTTATCTTGGAGAAAGGAAGGTGTTCAACACATGAACCAAGAATTGTCTATTAGCTCTAAAGGGGAGCATGAGCTCCCCTATATATAAGAAAGGGGAGGGACGAAATTCCTAGTCCTTAATGGGCTAGGATTTTGGTCTCTCTCTCTCCTATTACTTGATCATCAAGTAATTTTGACTTTGACTTTGAATTTTAATTCAAATCAACTTTCAAGAGAGCTAAAAATATCCAAACTATTTTTGGATAATTTTATACTTTATTTATTTAAAATAAATAACTTATTTTATCTAATTAATTAATTCGTAATTAATTAACTAGATTATTTTCTTCAAAATAAGACTTTCTTTTTAATTCAAAATTAAACCAAAGTCTATTAAATAATTAATCACATTAATTATTTAATACATAAATAAATATACACATATATTTATACACGTGTGTGACACGTGTCACAATGACACGTGTCACTCACGTGAGCCACACGTGTGGTTTCACACTTGTGGAACCCTTTGGCTTGATTAACTCGTTTAATCATTTTAAAGCCTCAACTCATGTAACCAAGTTGTTGTGTGTGACCCTCTAGGTTCTCAATTCAATTAGCAGTGACCCTAATTAATTAATTCACTAATTAATTAATCAGTCCACAGATTAAACGACCATAGTCTAGCAACAAGTGTTTAACCCCTAGCTGAATTGGAATGTTCGGATTCGACAGAACCTTTAAGTCATTGATTCATGTGAGATACAATCCTCCTACTTACTATCTCTCAACCAAGATCTAGGGCAAGGGAATAATCAGAACCCTAATAATCCGGTCTTAAAGCTAAGTGCATTTCATATCCATTTGATCTCAATCCAAGAAACCCTTTTCTTGATGTCTTGATCTACTGCCTTGGCCAAGGACTCCATATGGCATATGAATGACTTACACAATAAGAGATCACCTTGCAAATGCAAGTGTAGGTCCTTTCTTGATTCTCATTCACTTTCATGAATCACTTGTGCAGCCCCAGCATAAGCCTTGAATCAGTTGTCTAAGGCGACACCCTTTAAAGCTTATACCTAAGACTACAGAGTTAACTCATAAAGTGAGAAGGAACCTCAAGTCTAAGGATCAATTAATCACATCAATGACTCGTGAGATATTTCCTAATCTGGAAGTTTCCATTTCCTGAAATAGAAACTTCCTTTCCCATTTAGGAATGTTCTCACACGGGGCACCTCAGTGAACTTACTTATTAAAGTAAGCACCCTCATGTATCACGCACGTATCAACTATACACTTTGCACCTCCATGAAACAAGGTGGTCCTTCTTAAGGGCGTGATCCCACAAGCAAGCCTTAGAGGAGTCAGGTTGACACTCCCACTGTCTGTAGGACTCATCGGCTTGGAGTATTTGACTAATCATGACTTATGTGATATAGGGCTCGTTTCATGAACCATTTCACCTAAATGGTAGAGTCCTAAAGTCATCAGGATTAGGGGAGTTCTCATACATGCGCACGTAATGGAAACACACAAAACACGTATTGGCATATAAAGAAGTGTTTGCCTATAATCAATCGTATATTATTCAAAGATTGTCTGTGATACAAGAAAAGTCCCAAAGAAAATTACGTCGAATCGGCTTTCTAGGGCACTATTCCTAACAATCTCCCACTTGCCCGTAAAAGCCATTTAGGTATTCTAAGTCCCATCTTCTCAAGATGCACTTTGAGAGCCTATTGACTTTGGGCGTTTCCAAAGTGGATCTGCTATATTCTCTGCTGATGTGACCCTCTTGTTTACACATCTCTTAGGAAACACCTTTTCCTTATAAAGTGATTCGTAATCACGTGTTCAGTCTCTTGGTGAGGTCTTGGTTCTCTTACTTGAGCAACCATCCATTTTATCATACAATATGATAAAGGAGTTGTTTCATGCTAGGAACTTCATCTAACTGGTTAGATGGAGTTTCTTACCCAAACACTTAACTTAGCGTTATATAATACGACTAAGTTCTCAACTACGATAGTCGAGTTTGGCAATGTCCGTCCTTGGAACCCCTTTCCAACACATTGCATTACCATTCTGGTAGAAGTTGTATCCTTGCAATGATTTCATAATCATCCATGTTTGATGAACGGTTACATCAAATGTCCTTCTAACAACAAGATCTTTTGGGCTCTGTAAACTAATACATATCCTCATTTCTTCTCAAGTACTCTGAGGACATCCTTTACAGAGATCTAATGACCTTCTCTGAGGTCATATTAGATTCGGCCTACTACGCTTAGTGTTGCGCCATATCTAATTTAGTACATAACTTTTCATACATTATGCACCCTTTCACTTAAAGGGATTTTGGACATTCTAACTTTCTCAAAGTTTATCTTAGGACACATACTCTTCAAAAGAGACGTTCCATTGTCCATACTAAACTCCTTTTAGTACCGTGGTTATGTACTCATTTTGTGATAATCCTTTTATTCTCTTAGATCTATCTTCTATAGATCTGAATGTCGAGAATATAGGATAATCACCAAGATCTTTCATGTCAAATTGTTTCTTAAACAAGAATTGGTAACTTTCACGTCATCCTTGACATTCCTAATGAGAAGGACATCGTCTTCTAAAGAACCAAAATTAACTCTTACATCACTAACTTCCATATGTACACTCTGAGACTTATTCGACTTCTATCTGTGTCAAACGATTTGACTGTGGAATCGAATTGTCTAACTCCTAGAAGCCTTTATCAATCCACAGATTGACTTTAGGGATTTGCATACCTTATGCATACTCCCACTGAATATGAGATTTATAGAAATACCTTATTTCAGTCTCTTTCAATCTCATATTGAACAAGATAGTTCTCATATTCATTTATCATATCTCATAGTCAGAATATGAGGATGTGGTAAACATAATCCAAATGGAATTTTGCATTTCAATCGTCAAGAAGGTTGTAATGCTTTCCATTTACTTGAAGCTCCACGAGCTTGATCCTATCAGGTGGATCAACTAAGGTCAAAACTTGGTTTGAGTATATGGAATCCATATTGGATTTCAAGGCTTGCTTACACTACTCAGATTCCAAATCTGACAGTGTCTCCTCTTCAAGTAATTCCTTGGCTATCTAGGAACGCGTTCTAAACACGTCTTAAGAGAAGGGTTTCACACGTGTACATACTCTAAAATTTGGCTAAATTTTATCAGATGGGCTCGTTTCTTCTACATGTGGCGTGGATATTTATCCTTAAATTTCTTTGAGGTCTGCTTGCTTGTCTTTCTTCTTCTATAGGAACGATTCCTTGAGAAAGATACATTCCTTGAGACAAACAACCTTTGTCTAAGGGAATTGCAGAAACAATATTCAATATCGTTGTATAAACTTGAACTCATTTCAAACTTATCTCCCACTATCCTCTTCACTTAAGAGGATTCTACTAAATTCTTGGATAAGAATAATTAGGGAATTTAATATACCACATTGCATAGTGCAACTAAAGGACTGATTTTGGAAGGTACAAAATTCAAAAATCTCTAACTGCATATTCTGGGAGTTTATTCCTAGAATGATTATAAGTCAGTAAAGCTTGCTATGGAATGGACCATATCCTATAAGGTTTCATTCCCTCATTCGGAAACACTAAGGTGTTCTCGAATTAGTTTACTGAGAGATAATCCTATTATCTCTAAGATGAGTAAGGAATTAGTTGCTAAGATATTGGCTATCTCGATCATATCGATTTACCTATAACTTATGACTACTTCGGTTCCTAACCTCCTTTCGAAATTCTAAGAATTTCATATAAGTTTCGAATTTGTACTTTAACAAGTACATTCATTCATAATGATTAAACTGACGATTGTATCTAGTGCTTACATTAAGCATCTTACACTCATCAGCACGGATCGAAATCCACTATAATTTTGGAACGTTCCACGTTTCTTATAAACGGGATTTAGGAATGCTTCCCTCATGACAGGATTCACAGGAAGTCAACACTATAGGTTCATTTTCATAGAATGATCCTAAGGTGTCTGACTTGCTAATCCTTTTATATCTCAACGTTCCAAAGTAATTCGAAGCTTTGTCATCTCACTTACTTTTGTTATCTCGTTGTATGTTCAGAACATTAGTGCCTTGAGTCTTTGCACAACGGCTTATGCAGAATTGACTTAAGACTAGTAAATTCTATTCCTAGTAGAATTACTAAACGAGGTAACATTTCAAAGTACTCATACTCTTTGCAGTTCCCTTTCAAAGTCCTTATTTGCTACCATAGAAGCAAACGTCCTATTTGATCTCTAGTGTCTTTTGGGCGCACCCCTTACATGCCCCTCCATTGGGCTCTTAAGGGTTTCTTCTTCTTTAGGCCTTCAAGCCTTTAACTTAGGGAGTTTTAGAAGAAGAATTAACCATCTCAACCTTTTATTCCTTCTTAAGGATGCTCTCAACCATTATCAACTTAAATGATTAACTATGCTACATTAGCATCATTCTAGTTGAGCATAAAGGGTTTGAATGATAGTCGAAGCAATGTAAGCAATCAGTGCATTGAGAACTCTTTTCTCAGTTGATGATCGAGACCATAAGATCTTCAAATAAGATCTTTAGACCTTGTTCGTGTGCACTTGTTTCCTCATTTGGAATATTGAATAATTCCATAATGTTATACCTTGTAACATTTTTATGAGGTGGTTCAATTGCTTTTAAGTGGTTTGGAAAAATCCATTCACCTCAGATTGCTTCTCTTTTTGCCCGGGTCGACTTTTCACAATTGAAAACTTCGCCCTTTAGAGAACGCCTTTCTCTAGTCGGATTCTAAAATGAATTTTAGGATCCGAAGCCATTTAGAGTTAGTCAGGACTTAGTCAACTTATTTGACTTAAGGATGGATACGAATGGGTTTGCATTTCATATTGTAGAGAATCACAGAACTACAACCTAAATGCTAAGCAGAGAAAATGTGGGCATGCTGAATTATAACGATATACAAAAGATAAGGTCTTTAATCTAATGTAGCTCCCACTGTTTTTCAAAGATCTATAATTCCCAAAGATCTAAGAGGAACATGTTTCCCAATGGGTACTAAGATCCTAGGCATTTTACCTCGAACCCACGACTCGCGGACATTCTAAGTAAGAACCCTAGGTAGGTACAACTTACCAATTCTAGCACCTTTAGAACTCTTAGTAATTGTTTTGCATCACCTATCTTTCAATATCGACCCACGACTCGTGCGACATCCATATTTACTTAGGCGTTAAGCTAGACCCATCAATCATAAGATCATGATCAAAACTTAGTTCGAACGACCCACGACTCGCGGACACCGCCCTTGCCAAAATTAACCACGAAATATTGATCATTTAAAATGATCAATTAGGTAACTAAGAACTAATAAGCTCCACTAGTTATCCCACGACTCGCGGACAATAACTAGCTTTACTTACTAAACTTAAAACCTATTGATGGAATGCTAGGAATTTAATTCAAAATTTGCATCTCGAATTAAATATCTATTATTCGAAATGAGCTTAATATTTAATGGGAATTTTCGAATCAACCGAAGAGTTGTTCGGTTCGACCTCACCAACATATATGTTATCCAATTTAATTAGTCTTGATTAATGCAAGTACAACTTAAATGCATTTCAAACAAGCACATAAACAGATAACATGTCCTAGCATGATACTAACATGTAATGATCATGGGTTCTACCTATCTTATGCGTGATATGTGGGAGCCACTCCACAATCACAAGTTCTAACATACATGCCACATAAACAGTTTAAATCACATAAGGGAAAGCGGTAACAAAATACGAGCCCTATCTCTATTACATTTAACAATTGAGATTCCCCTCCCTAACATTTTGAGGGGTCTTCACTTATGGCCTCCTTGTTACTTGAATGTGGTCCATCTTACTCCATGGGTGCATTGTCTCCAAAATGAAAATAAAACCTCACCACCTATCTCTACTCTCAAATTACAATAAAAAGAAAAAGACATAAAGTAATAAGGCTCAATCTTCATATTGGCCTTAGACAATTACACGGGGCATACCCCGGCCTAAAAAACAGTAATATGGAAAGCCACATAATAAATCACATAACAGTACGCACATAAGTGAGGCTCCAACCTCAATTGAAAAACGCAACTATAGGGCTCCAACCCCAATTTAAACCATCCATGTGCATAAATTAAAACCATACATAGATCTAAACCCATGATCACCTAACATGCTTTTGCGAGAATTTAAATTTAGCCAATAAATTAAAATTCTCGTTTCAAGTCCTAATGACTTAAAACACGACTTAGATGCAATTCTTGTTCAAGAGCCTTTTCAATAAAACCCGAAAAAAAACAAACCAATAAAATTCCAATTAATTTCCAAAATTAATAATTTTATTCTTTCATTATTTTCAGAAAATAAAGATTGTAATTTTTCCAAAATTGAAATCGCTTAATTTCTCAAAAATCCCAATTTAATCAAAATTTTAAAATAATTTTATTTTAGCAAAACTGATTTTAAAAGATAAAATTAAAATAAAATTTAAATCAGGATTTTACGGACCGAAAACACAAAAACACGAAACACGAAAACGGGCCCGAAAAGGGGCCTAGCCGCGCGAGGCACTTTCGCGCAGCAGCGCGCTGCAGCGCCCGTCGCGACTAGGCGGGCTGGGCAGGCGTCCCGCGCGGTTGCGGGACGGGCTGGGCGGGCGCGCCTCCCGCGCGGTTGCGGGAGGAGCTGGGCGGCAGCGGCGGGCCTGGGCGTGCGACGTGCTAGCACGCCTAGGCTCGTCCTTTTCGTGTTCCGTTTCGTGTCCAGGTTTCTCAAAACCAATTCAATCCAAAATTAAAAAATTCGATTTAAACATATTTCAATCAAAACGGTTTTCAAAAACACAATTTAAGAAAACAGTTTCAGAAATTCAGGAAAAATTACAGTTTCGTATTTCAGGCTTTCTAAAAGAACTCATGAATACCTAATTCGCATCTAAGCCTAAGAATTTCTACCAAATTTAGAATAATTGAGACGAATCAGAAACACGATTAACGAGGTGGCTCTGATACCACTTGTTGGAAAACACGAATCAGAAAGCAGCGGAATTTAAAAGATTTTCCAACAAAAGGATCTTGGACTCGCAATCGTGTAACCAAATTCGTAGAGATAGAAAACTTACTTTTCTTTTATTCGTTCTTGAAGCGTTTCAAGCCACCCAAGAACGCTCTTCTCGCGGCTTGACAACCCGTCCCTCGAAAGTCTCTTTCTACTTCAGAATCCATTGTCGGGATAGCAATCCACACCAACCTAGATTCAATTCATGTTAGAGATGTTCTTAACAATTTAACATAAAGAAAGAAACATGAAACGAGAAAAGCAGGATTGAAACTCCCTTCAAAAACCAGTTTTCCGAAAGTAGAAAACTGCCAGTCACAAAACCCTCGTGAAAAAATTCATCCTTCAGGATATGGACGAACGGTTTTCGCCATCTTCTTTGGTTCGATTTTTTCATTCGCTTCACGTCGGGTTCAGAATCGTTTCATCATCCCTTCTGATCGTTTTGCTTAATCCCCACTTTTGGTAAAGCTCGAATCTTCAAAACTTCTAACTTGAAGTCTCTAGAGATAGTCCACCAACTTGGCTACAATCTAACTAGTAAGGATGCTAGTTCTCTAGTTAGTGTTTAGGCTTAACCTAGGGTTTTATTTTATCTTGGAGAAAGGAAGGTGTTCAACACATGAACCAAGAATTGTCTATTAGCTCTAAAGGGGAGCATGAGCTCCCCTATATATAAGAAAGGGGAGGGACGAAATTCCTAGTCCTTAATGGGCTAGGATTTTGGTCTTTCTCTCTCCTATTACTTGATCATCAAGTAATTTTGACTTTGACTTTGAATTCTAATTCAAATCAACTTTCAAGAGAGCTAAAAATATCCAAACTATTTTTGGATAATTTTATACTTTATTTATTTAAAATAAATAACTTATTTTATCTAATTAATTAATTCGTAATTAATTAACTAGATTATTTTCTTCAAAATAAGACTTTCTTTTTAATTCAAAATTAAACCAAAGTCTATTAAATAATTAATCACATTAATTATTTAATACATAAATAAATATACACATATATTTATACACGTGTGTGACACGTGTCACAATGACACGTGTCACTCACGTGAGCCACACGTGTGGTTTCACACGTGTGGAACCCTTTGGCTTGATTAACTCGTTTAATCATTTTAAAGCCTCAACTCATGTAACCAAGTTGTTGTGTGTGACCCTCTAGGTTCTCAATTCAATTAGCAGTGACCCTAATTAATTAATTCACTAATTAATTAATCAGTCCACAGATTAAACGACCATAGTCTAGCAACAGGTGTTTAACCCCTAGCTGAATTGGAATGTTCGGATTCGACAGAACCTTTAAGTCATTGATTCATGTGAGATACAATCCTCCTACTTACTATCTCTCAACCAAGATCTAGGGCAAGGGAATAATCAGAACCCTAATAATCCGGTCTTAAAGCTAAGTGCATTTCATATCCATTTGATCTCAATCCAAGAAACCCTTTTCTTGATGTCTTGATCTACTGCCTTGGCCAAGGACTCCATATGGCATATGAATGACTTACACAATAAGAGATCACCTTGCAAATGCAAGTGTAGGTCCTTTCTTGATTCTCATTCACTTTCATGAATCACTTGTGCAGCCCCAGCATAAGCCTTGAATCAGTTGTCTAAGGCGACACCCTTTAAAGCTTATACCTAAGACTACAGAGTTAACTCATAAAGTGAGAAGGAACCTCAAGTCTAAGGATCAATTAATCACATCAATGACTCGTGAGATATTTCCTAATCTGGAAGTTTCCATTTCCTGAAATAGAAACTTCCTTTCCCATTTAGGAATGTTCTCACACGGGGCACCTCAGTGAACTTACTTATTAAAGTAAGCACCCTCATGTATCATGCACGTATCAACTATACACTTTGCACCTCCATGAAACAAGGTGGTCCTTCTTAAGGGCGTGATCCCACAAGCAAGCCTTAGAGGAGTCAGGTTGACACTCCCACTGTCTGTAGGACTCATCGGCTTGGAGTATTTTACTAATCATGACTTATGTGATATAGGGCTCGTTTCATGAACCATTTCACCTAAATGGTAGAGTCCTAAAGTCATCAGGATTAGGGGAGTTCTCATACATGCGCACGTAATGGAAACACACAAAACACGTATTGGCATATAAAGAAGTGTTTGCCTATAATCAATCGTATATTATTCAAAGATTGTCTGTGATACAAGAAAAGTCCCAAAGCAGATTACGTCGAATCGGCTTTCTAGGGCACTATTCCTAACACATGGGGCCGCCGGTTATGACCCCTGTGCATGTTCTCATTTGAGATATTCACGTGCGACCTAGGGAGGTTGGGAAGGCGTGGTATCTTGAGCCCTCGGTGGATAACCGGGGAAGGCACAGTGTGGGTTCGCTACCCCGTGTGTGTTTGTATCTGTATGAGTAGTGAGGGTTTGCTCCCCGAACTACATGGTGTTGGGGTTGGATTGTTTATGATATTTGTTTGTTTTCTGTTATGATACGTTTGATTCGATATGGAAGTAAGGTGGGAGACCCGTACTCGCCGGGTATATGATTATGATCTGTTATGTTGATTATGAAACGGGATAGGAGCTTTCTCTTTTAATAAAAGGTGAGTTTGCTCAGTTTGTTAAGTTATAAATAAGATACGTATAAGTTTGATAAGTTAAGATATGTATAAGTTTGATTTGATAAGATATGTGTAAGTTCGATTTGAAAATGGTTTTGGTATGCAAAACCCTACTCCCGGTTCATAATCTTTCTTTTGATACGTGCTCTGCTCCTTATTATGTATAGTGTGTGTGAGTTCAGCCCCCTCGCTCAGTCAGTTAGTTTGCAGGTGCAAGTTGTTGGAGTTCGAGCTAGGCGGCTTTGAGTCGGGTCTGTCGAGTCTTTGTCTATCCGTTTGATTTTGTTAATTACTTTGTTCCGATTTATGTATGAAAATTATGTATATAGTATGTTCTGTACAAGTTGACGTTTATGCTTTGATCATATGAATTTTCAGGACAGGTTAGGACAGGGCGTGGATTAGTTGAACCCATCTTTGTTGTATGTTTGAATTCGGGACAGGTTAGGACAGGTTCGTGGAATTAGTTAAACCCGTTTATTTATGTTCGTTGATTAAAGTTTTTGTTAGTTCATATTTTTCATCGCTTCCGCATTCGGGTTTTGCTTATTTTACTTGTACAGGGTTTAGGTACCGCCTAGCTTTGGTTGGTTTTTCGTTTGTCACCCGTTCGCTGTGACTTGGTGCGTGTGCGGACTTTTCATTTCGTACCACGTGTCGAGTCATAGTGCGGGGGTGTGGTGCCCCACAGCTTGGGGTGCTACAAACATAACCCAATAAATAATTAATTGGGAATGAAATTATTTATTGAATATTGACTTTTAACTTTAGGAAAGTTGAAAAGTCCAACTTCCTATTGTAGGAGAGAGAAGTCTTCTCTTGCTAGACTTGGAGAATAAGTTAAGACCTTATTATTCCGATTAAATTAAATAATTAAATGAGTTAATTAGTGAGCAAGAAAAGAAGCCCACTAGGTTTAGGGAAACCCTAAGTGGTTCGAACCCCCTAGTATTTATACTAGTGGTGGTGCTCCTCTTATGCTTTAGACCAACACTCACAAAGTGTTAAGTTTTTGAGAAAAAAACAAAAGAAAAGCTTTCAAAGAAAAATCCTAGCCTTAACACAAGCCATAGAACTAGCATTCTCACTCGCTTGATCATGTTTTAGGTCTGGTGTGGATAAGCTTTGGAGGGCTTCTACTTTGGAGTCTAATTCGAAGGTCGTTCGAGGGATTTCGCTTGAAGGGTGTTCGTTAGGGGGTAACGACATCACTAGAAAGCTTCTAACTTTGTAAGTTTCTAAAACACCCAACGTTACGATACAAAAATTGCAAGACAACGATTAAACTTTTGGAAAATTTTAAACTTTCGCTACTCAACTCATCTGTGTTTTCTAACATGGCGTGTGTTGTGAAATATCAAGATTTTGACTTTGAATTATAAGTCTTTGAAAAATTCATAAATTTTGAAAATTCAGACTTTTGAAAATTCAGAATTGGGGCCTGGAGTAGTGGTATGGCAACTCGGGTCGGCCATGGGGTCGCCGAGCTCTCCCATCAACGCGACTCTAACTTTGAGAGATTCACCCAACCTCGGGAGGTCGAGGGGAAGGCGGTTTCTTGAGCCGGCGGTTAACCGCGTCGATGGAGCGGGTAGGATCCCCCGACTCAACTATTATGACGAGAGAACGGGTTGAGGAAGCGCTTCCTCATCCCCAACCGGAGAAGGTGGATTGATTCTAAGCTTTGTATGTATTTCGTTCTGATTATGAATATGAAAGGAGTTAGGTTGGTTAGAAACTCGTTCTCGCCGAGTTATTTTGATTTTGATTATGTTTGTGGTTCGTGAAACGGGAGTGGATTTATAATTTTTAAAAATTGGTTATTTTGTGCTTTTGTCCCTAAATCTTTTCTATATTTAGTATCACGGGCCAAAATGTTTTAGAATGTAAAAACCACGCGCCGGTTCATGAACTTTTTAATTTGAATATGCTCTGCTCTGACTTATACGTATCCGTGATTGTGTTAGCTCCCTCACCAGTTTTTAGGACTGACCCCTCCTCGTTGTTTTCTTTTTTCCCCTTTTGTTCTTTGAGTTGCAGGTACTCGTTTGGGAGTTTGTGCTAAGCGACAGTTTTCTTTCGAGTCTTGGATCGTGTAGCGAGTCTCATGCATTTTATTTAGTTTATTTTTGTACCTTTGAATTTTTAGCATGTATAAGACTAATTCGGAATTGAGAATATTTGTATTATTTGACTCGCTATTTTTTTTGTATATCTGTTTATATTCTGGGCATGTTTAATTGTATGTTTGAATCTTGGTGCTTCCGCATGTGATATTTGCTTTTATTGCGCGCTCTGACTTAGGGTCTAGACCGCCTAGCCTAGGAGAGATTTTTGTTTGTCTCACGTTCGTCGTAGCTTGATGCGTGTGCAGAGTTCCCATTTCGTTACACGTGTTTGGCTATGGTGTGGGGGATGTAGTGCTCTGCGCTCCGGGGTGCTACAGTAATAGAGGGAGAAAAAGAGGGGAATTTGCATTTTGGTCCTTCAAGGATTTAAGTGCTTCAATTAGGGTACCAAGGTTTAGTTGGTGAACATTTGGGGTCCGAATCAAGGTTCAAATGAGTCCAAGGATTTCATATAATTACGAATAAGTGCATAATTAAAATAAAACATTTAATTATCAAGTAAGCATGTTATAAACGAATTTAAATAGCATAGTCAATTAAATCATATAAGTCATATAATTGGAGCTAAAATTAAATACACATACAAAGATAATGAAAGTTCCTAACCTGAATAATTTCAAATTACGGGGCATCAAAAGTACCTTATTAATTAATTAGTCCACATATCACACTACCATAGTCTAGCAGCAGGTGTGTGACCCCTAGCTGAATAAGAATGTCTCAATTCAAAAGAACCTTTAAGCCATTGACATATGTGAAATAAGGTCCTCCTACAACCCATCTCTCAATGCAAGGGAATAACTAGAACCCTAATAATCTCGATCTTAAAGTTAAGTTCATTTAATATCCATTTGATCTCGATCCAAGAAACCCATTTCTTGATCTCGATCCACTGCCTTGGCCAAGGTCTCCTTGATGGCATATGAATGACTTACACAATAAGAGATCAACTTGCTTATGCAAGTGTGGCTCGTTTATTAATTCTCATATGCTTCCATCCTAAGACTACAGAGTTAGCTCACAACGCATCGATGGAATCTCAAGTCCTGAGACTACTGAATCACATCAATGACTTGTGAGATATTTCCTAATCTAGAAGTTTTTATTTCCAGAAATAGAAACTTCCTTTCCCATTTAGGAATCTTCTCATACGGGACACCTCAGTGTACCTACTCAGAATAAGTAAGCACCCCCATGTATCACACACATATCAACCATACACTTTGTACCCCATGAAACAAGGTGGTCCTTCTTAAGGGCACGATCATACGAGCTAGCCTCGAACGAGTCATATCGACACTCCCACTGTCTTTTGGACTCGTCGGCATGGAGTGATTTCTAATCATGACTTATGTGATTTAGGGCTCGATTTATAAACCACTTTGCCTAAGTGATAGAGTCCTATACGTCATTAAGATTAGGTGTAACATCCCACTTGTCCGAACATACAGGTACGTTTTTCCGAGAGTGCTAAGTGTGTATTTAAATTATTTAATTATGTAATTATATGCTTATCTTATTGTTTAAATGATATTCTTGAATTTATTTGAATTATTTGTTAACTATGTGTCAGAATATTTGAACGTTTTTGCCCTTATTTGCCTCGTTTTTAATCCGTTTGATTTCGGATTTGTTTTCGATTTTTATGACTACGGGATATGCATGAATTATATGTGTTATGAACTTGTTTACATGCTTGTTTTATGTTTTTGAGTTCGTTGGATACGGTTCTTAAACCGTTTTATTTGTTAGGGACTCGAGGGACTAACTTGCTTTAGTGCGCTTTAGGGAAGGCGTATCTTGAGCTCGGGAATTTGGATTCGAATTCTGAAACTGGCGTTGGACTTGAAACGAAGATAAGGAGCTAAGGAACCTAACTTTGAATTTTTCTAAGCCCATTTGATCCCCCGAACTTTGCCCAAACAGAGCCCATGTGATAGATTCGCCACCCCCGCCCGTTTAGCTTATATCCGACCCATTTTTGAACCCTTGTAACCCTAACTCAACCCTCTCTTACCCCATTACCCCCTCATTTCAAAACCAGCCAAGGAAAGGAGAGAAGAAGGGAAAAACCGAAACAAGAGAGGAAGAGAAAAAGGGACACCAGTCACTATTCACCTTCTTGCAAGTTTGAGCTCGTTCGACTTCCGTTCTTCATCAAATCAAAAAGGTAAGCATATATTCTTGTTCTTCACTCCTTTGTTCTTCTTTTAAGCTAGGATTTGCTGAGTTTCATGGAGATTTGAGCATGCCATGAGTTTGAATGTGAATAGTAAGGGTTAGAGACTTTTTGATGAATTCTTGTATATCTTTGATCCATTTCTCAATTTGAAGCTGAATACAGGATCTAAATGACTCCTATATTTCCTTTCTAAGAATGATTTTCATGGAAATTGATTGTATATAGAACCCACCATTAGAGCTTTGAAGAACATGAATAGTATGTTTGATTCTTGCAAGACTTGTATCATCCTTGTTGGTCGTTGTTATTTCTTGATTTTAGCTCATGTTTGGAGTGTAATTTTGATGCCTAAGACCCTCCCCTTGTTTCCCTTGCTCTGATATGCGTTTAGGTGTGGTTTAATATGTGTTTTACAGGTGGATTCGTAAAGAAGACGATCTCTAAGCCCATTAACGCCCGTTAGTGCACTTGTGCACAAAACGGGGATAAATGTCGTTAGTGGCCTCCAGGGCCCTGACCTGACTAACATCCATTTTTGGCTTTATGGCTAATGGCCGTTAGTCAGCTTTGCTCACCCGTTCTTGTGTTTTGTTCGTTTCTTTGCTCGTTTCGTTCTTTTCCCTCCCCGACCTTGTTCCTTGTGTGTTGTATGATTGTTTATGTGTATTTATGACTTGGTCATGCATGTCTTTAATATGTTATGAGTATGAATAATGTTTTATATTGTGTTATGTATTGTTTTATGTGTCAGTTAGGTGATTTCGATCTTTATACACGCGTATGAACTTATATGCTCTATATGCTAACTCTTGTGGCTTCCTTATATCTTTTGGCTTCCTTATATGTTTTAAATTCGTATATGGTATTGATAGACTATAATATGAGGTGTTATGTGCTTATTTGACAATTTATGTGTTTAATTGATGTGTCGTTTCTTTGATGGCATGCTAATTGCTTCGATATGACTAAGTTTGAACTTACATGACGTACATTGCATCATATGCATTCACATGCATTTGTCGAGCGTCTAATTAGTTCATATTGATTCTAAGTATATCTTTTGTTGTTTGTTTTGTTCTTAGGATCTTCCCGTTGGTGACGTCTCGTTCTATTTGATCATCAAGGTAACGTTTTCTTTCTTTTAGTTATTATGACCTACAACCCTACCTGAGTTTTAAGCCCACATGCGACCTATGTATATGTATATATATATATATATATGTATAGATACGTGTTTAGTACGTACTTTGTGGGAATTGGCCCGTTTGTTATGAAACTTTTGAAAAACACTTTTATGTATACGTAAGATATATTTTCATTTGTTTGTTTTGAAAAGGGTTGTTGTGTGTGTTTTGAACTAGCAAGTTATGACATTGAAAAATAAGTCTGATTTTGAAATTTTAGAACTTTTCAACTTTGAAATTTAGAACAATTTGAACTAGGCCCCGGAGATTTACGCAAAGGAGCCCCGGGACGTATGACACCCCTTTTTTCTGGCAAGCCAAGTATGAGGTCACGAGAGGGTTTAATTCAGTAATTTCTTGATTTATGTGACGTCACATGCTATACGTGTCAACGTGAAGTTTATATAACAACGTGCGCCTTACAATTTATTTAAATTGTACTTGGACTCAATTGTCCAATATTGGCAAGTTAGGGACCTAATTATTATTAGGGTGTTTTGGGGCCTTCGTGGCTACCTTGAGTTTGGAAATTCAGATTCGAATTTCAACCTTATTATTGAGCTCGTTTAGTTGATTCGGATTCAGTGAATTAACCTTTTAATTTTCTAAAGCCATTTGATTGCCTTACCGTTTTAAAATATGTGCTAGTTGGACCGAATACCGTTTGACCCTACCCGTCCAATCTAACCCGTTTCATGGCCAAGAGAAAAAGGGCCAAGCCCCCTTTCTCCCACCCATTTCCACGATCAGCCGTAACAAAAAAAAGAAAAGAGAAAATCCACCCCTTTCGCTCCAAGCCTTGAGATCGGGTTTTACGAGATCCAACCGTCCGATCAACAACCCAAGGTAAGATTTGTATTCCTCTCATTACGTGCTTCGATTTTATGTATCTTTCGTACCTTGAATCCTTATCAATGTGGCTATATGGGGAAGACGATGAATAGTACTGGGTTTGGGGTTTTATGTGTTTAAGCTTGTTTCGTGAGCTCTTACTTGTGAATATATGATCTATGTGTCGTACGTGACTTGTGATATAAATTTTGGATGATTTGAAGTTGTTTTGTGGTGTGTATGTGTGTGTGGGGTGCGTGCTCCGCCAGTGAAGGCGGAGCTTCAAGCTGCACTTCAGGGGTCAGTAACCCCCATTCCTACTTCTGTTCTTAGGGGAGGTAACGCCCGTTACCTCCCACCTTGTTGTTGTTTTTGGTGTCTGCCTGGGGTAACGGGCGTTACCACATTTGTGCAGACAAGGGGTAACGCCCATTACCGCTATGCCCTTTGTCGCCTGTGTCCCTTAACGGGCATTCCTGGGTTTGCTCTTGGAGGGGGTAAACCCCGTTACCCCCTTGGCTTTGAGAGGTAGTTTGCCTCGTTTTTCCTTTCTTTCATTTTCGTTTCTGGTTTCATTTCTTATGTGTTTTATGTTCGTTAAGTGTTAACAATTGACATGCATTGCTATGAATTGATTTGATATGAATGTGACATTGTATATTAAAATATGTTTTGTTATTACATGATTCGATTTTTGTAATTAAACGTGATATTTGTTCATATACGATTAAATACCATTTGTTTGCATTTCATTTGTACTTGATTGCATTTAATTGTGCACATGAACACGATCATTTCAATTCATGAAACACTTATGATTTATTTCATATTGAATTATGCCATGACACGTTACACCACTCCATGAACATTTATCGTGCGTCCTATTTGGTTTCATTTCGAGTCGAGTCTCACAAGTACACCGTGTTTCCTTTCTTGTTCAGTGATCTCCTCGGTGGAGACTTTCCAGCTTCATGGTTCTTTCCTGGTCCCTCTTGCACATGGAGGTGAGAGTTTTCTTTTATAAACGTCCTATAACCTTGCATGATATAAAATAAACCAAATGGTTTTCATATTAAACTTGCCATACTTCGTATATCGGCTACATATCGGAAATTCTTTATAACTTGTGTAAGTGTTAACTCTGAGCCTGTTTTGTAAGATCCTGATTGCCCCCAGCTCTCCTAGCGCTGGCCTAGCCAGTGTGGATCCTGTACCTATTCCTGGGGCCTAGGGGCTTGTGTATTGAGGGTACCAGGGAGGTATTGGGCCGACGGTGAACTCTTGTACATGTCCCATCCTATTTGGACCAACACGGATATCTGCCAGGAGGTTTGGTAGAATATGGGATTCCGGTTTAGGGGTGTCATGAACCCGCCAGATCACCTTGTCCTGGATGGCTAGGGCTAGCTACCCAAACTATCACCGAAGAAGGATGTTGTTTGTACTTGTTTTCCGCTTGTAATTAATAAACTCATTTTTCTGCTTGCCTGACTGTTTATTTATTCTTGTTCCTGTCATTTAATAACTGAGAAGTGGAGTCCAGGTTGGAATAAATACCCATTCTCGCTAGGTCCCCCTAAAATGTAATGCATAGATATCCGTAACCTCTGGCATGCCCCCAGTCCCTATTCAATAGCTAGAGCTCGTGGATTGTTAAGGTATAATGGGCATCAACAAAGGGCGAATGGATATTGACATATGCATTGAATATCCTGTTTACCTGACTTCATGCTTGGACGTAATTTCGCCCGTACGTGTCAATTGATTCCTGATTCCTATTACCTGTTTTAATAACAAATCACGTATAGTGGAATTACGCTTGTGTAACCCCTTCACTCAGTCAGTTGGTTGACCCCTCCCTCTCGTTGCTTTTAGTTTTTGTCTTGCAGGTTCTGTGGTCATTAAGCGGGAGTCGGTCGAAGTCCTTATTCGAGTGTTGGTCTTGTCGCACTGTATTGTCTTGTATACTCATTCTTGTACTGTTTTGGGCCTTGTTGGCCACTTGTATTTTATATCATTATTTTATTGAACTCCAGACAGGATTCTAGGGCCCTAGTTGAACCCGTCTATGTATTCCTCATTGTATTGTTTCGGGACAGGTTAGGACAGGTTCTTGAACTTGTTGAACCCGTGTTTACATTCCTGTTCTGTTGATTTGTGGTACAGGGTCTAGTCCCGCCTAACACAGGAGTGGTTTTTATTTCTGTCTCCGTTCGCTGTGAGCTTTGTTCATGTATGGACTTTAAATTTCATGTGTGGACCGTACCAAAAGTTGTATCAGTGCTCCAGGTTGCAAAATCGGAGTTCTAGTGTCGTGTCCTATCGAGTCTAGGTCGTACGGCTTAGGAAACTACTTGTCAACGTATGCATTGCATCGTTCTTGAACATTGAACTATGCCTCTTTCAAACCTTGTTGAATTATTTGTTGCTCTTTGCATCAAATCCGTGCATTTCGTGTTGAATATGTTACATGATCATGCACTAACCGCATGCATATATATCTGGAATTGAGTTTTGCTCTATAGGTTACTACGATAATATCAAACCACGGCCAATCACTACGGCAATTGCTGTAACACCCCAAACGGAGAAGTGCCACATCCCCCGCACTATGACCCAGACCCGGAACATGAAATGAAAGTCCATGCCCGAATCCGAATCAGAGTGAACAGGAGACCAACTCACACACGGCGGATCTAACTTGACCAAAACTCAGAGTGCGGAAGCAATTAAAACCAACAACAATAGATAGCGGAAGCATTTAAAACAAAACATACAAAGCAGGTGACGGGTTCAACTAGCATAGATACCTAATCCCGAATAATAGATCAACAAACATAACAAGTGACGGGTTCAACTAGCATAAATCCCTAGTCCCGAATATCAACATAAAGTAATAATCATCAAGTGCCACAAGGGCCGAATGAGAGTGCCACGCAGGGCTACCGAATAGTAAAGTATAATCTCAAGTCTACAAGTCAAAGCATAAGTAAAGTGTATGAAAAGACAAATGCAAATAGAAAGACTAGACCGACGAAGTGCAACTCAAAGGACTCACTTCCGCCTAGCAAACGCCAACAACCTGCAACTAAAAGTGTAAATGAGGGGTCAGTCAACTTGACCGAGTGAGGGGGCTAACGCACACCCACAATATATATATATAAAGAGCATAACACAAATTAAAAAGGATGGACTCATGAACCGGGGATAGGTGTTACATACCAAAACGTTTTGAAAGAACCCGAATAAGATATAGCTATAAGTTTAGAAACCACTTTCCAGAAAGACTCTATCCCGATTCATAATTCCATAACATAACGTAATCAACTGCTCGGCGAGTACGAGCTTCCCACCTTTACTCCTCAGAACATAAATCAAAATCAATCCAACCGCTACACCAATGATGGAGGGGATGTACAGTCCCCAAAACCATCTATAATAACACAGTCTAAAATAGACTCGATCTCAAGAGGGTAGCGAACCCACAAGAGTCATCCCCGGCCTTAGCCGAAGGCTCAAGATATCACGCCTCCCTCATCACCCTAAGGTCGCGCAATGATATCTCAAATGGAAACTACGCACATGGTTGAAACTCCGACGGCCCTAACCGTCCCGGAGGCCCCATTACCCGTAGCTCCTCGGATCCACAATATAACAGGACAGAACAGATACCATATAACATGGCTAACTCGCTACAGAATCATAACACCACTGAATTTTCCAAAATAGTTTACATATGCCTCAAAAACTTATTTTTTGTATATATTCCCACGCTGTGGAATTTAAGACACGAAGGCTCCCACACACGCAGGACGCACGCAAAAGGGTATAAACATATCATATCCAACACGTATGAATTTATAATAAGATATACTCACATGCAAGGGTAGAAATCAGCATATAAAGGCCATAGGTCGCATAACTATACAAAATCCTAAACCTCACCTCGTGAAAGTAGAGTCTGAGAGTGTGTAGGGCCAAACACTCTAAACCTCGGGCCCACCGGCACCACCAAACTCTGTGACAAGACATACAGAAGCCCAGACTTAGACTCTATATGAACCAAACAAGACGCACGGTGTTGCTCAACATGATCGTGGTTATGCATAAGTGTTCATGTTGTGCTTAGATATGGTGTCGTGGTCATTCAAAGCATATCAATGCTCAACAAGGTCATATTTACAAGCAACCAACATGCAATTCCATATCCAAAGATGCAAGATCAATTTAGGAAGTCAATGTATTCACAAAAATGCATATTAAATCATCCAATGTCACAGGGTTCAATTATAATATTATAATTAAGCATCAATTTCATGTCGAGTTATAAAGTGCATAAGTAAGAGCAACTTGGTCATATAAACATACAAGGTTGTTGTACGTATATGGCATATTTGATACAAATAAAGAGTGCATTTAGTTCACTTAAGATCATACTTCACAACTTCACAACATGTTTGGTACACAAGCTCAAGTCACATTCATAGTTTCATAAATATTACACTTACATCCCCTAATTCATGTATAAAAGTTTAGAATTATTACGCGTACATCCCCTTAGTTGATTACTAAGCATAATTGTTCGTTTAAAGTGTTTATACAATTATTCAACTAGGAATTAATTACTTACAAGCATGACAATTATCAATTTATCGTAATTCATAATATACTATTTTCTAGTAGTAAGAGTAAATCAAGATATTACAATTTTAACTCCTATCATGCATAAAGTCTCAAGTTGTTCAGGCATCTTTCATATATCTCAATTTAATAATGGAAACACAATTTACAACAAACATAACATTGAGAACGTCTCAAATCCATATAGAGAAATCACAACATGTTCGTTCTTCTAAAATATCATTCAAGTTTATTTAATCACATAAGAGATTAGTTTCTAGATATTAAACTAACACCCCTTCATATCTAAACACATAACATAAATTCATCACATCGGATTCAAATTGTAAATTCAAATATTCATACATATCACAATCCATTCAATACATGTTTTCGTATACGATTGGAATACATCTCGATCAACAAACCAATAATAACCAATTTATTTGCACTTAAAACAATTAATTCAAATAATCACAATTACGTAAAATAATTCGTAATAAATAGATCCATTGTCCGATTAACGAACGGAAAGCGGCGTTGAACTCACCAGAACGAGACGAACATTCTGACCAGACGCTGCCGGAACGCCACCACTGTAGTTGTCGAAATTTGGCCGTACCGCCGCCGAAGGTCGCCGGAAAAATCCCGAAAAATCATTCCTGAATGAAGTCTTCGTGCCCGTTCCGAATCCTCGATCAATTTCTGGAAATTCCAAGTCAATCTCCTCCAATTTTAGATCTAAGAACACGAAAACCCTAAAATCTTCAAACTCAAATTACTTCCAAACCGGTGAACCAAAATGGGATCCGTAAAAGCCATTGTCTTACCCATGACGAGCTCTGCGAAAGCCCTAAGGTAGCTCGCCGGAAAAATCCTCGGAGCTAGCGCCGCCGTTGCACCGCCACTTTGCCGCCACGATCCGCCGCCAAACCACAGAATCTGGAGTCGCCTGATCACAGGCCACTAGTTCTCGTCGTTCCGAACAACTTTCGTGAAGAGCCCAAGGCCAAAAGATGGCTGAAAAAGGCCCCCGTTGGCCGCCAAATAATCTGCCACCGCATACGTCACCGGAACCACCACCTACGGCCAAGATCTGGTGAAATTGAGGCCGAAAATAAACTCAAGGGGTCGAAAAACCTTGGAAACCATCAAGCCCCGTCGAAAACCACCGCCGGAAACGGCGGAATCGCGCTGCTACAGTAACCCGCGCCGCCGCCACGAGCTTCAGGCGGCGCGTGCGGTTCCGTCACTGCTTCGATGGCCACACCGCCGACGTCAAGTGGTGCGCCGGGACGTCTACTTCCTGGATCTGGGGCGCGTGCCTCAAATGGTGGCCGAAAACCGCCGTGGGACGCCGGCGAAGTGGCAGCGGTCTGACAGCTCCGCCGCTGCTACGGAAATCCGGCCATAACTCCACCACCGTTCATTGTTAGGCCATGAAATTGGTACTCTTGCGTACGTGTCATCGAGATAATCGAAATAGACTATTCGTTTGTTGAATTCCGTCAAGAAACAATCGAGTTATGGGCTCGTAACCGAAGCCGCGCATAGTGACACGCGGGAAAGAGAGAGTGGGAGAGGAGAGAGAGAAAAGGGATTGGGAGAAATGTGTCTTGTGCACAAGCTATATACAACCGGGTATCCTTATTGCGTAGCAAAGAGACATATCGCGTACAAATAATCGTAAACAAAATTGGTAAAGTTACGAATAAACTTTCAAACTCCGAATTAATTTTATAAATTAAAATGAAAGAGAGAGATTTACCAATTAGAGTTTAATTCAATTTAATTTTAGAAACCTTTCATACAATTTAACGACACTTCTTAAACACATGATTGACAATTAATTTCAAGGAATTTAAGTAAACCGAAATTAAACAAGTTAAGTAACATGATGGATTTAAAATCAATTTAACAATTACTTCATGGAATAAATTTGAATTAAATCAAATTAGACAATTAGGGTTAAATATGCGCGTAATTAATCAAGTTGACAATTAATCTTAGAATAATTCGAATGAACACGTATTAAATTGAATTTACATTAATTCACATAATTCAAGAACTCTTAAATTAAACACATACAAGTGTAGAGACTTACTTGTTAATATTGTCAGGACGCCCTTCGAGAATACGGGGCGTCACAACCTTCCCCCCTTAAGAGAACCTGGTCCCCAGGTTCCACTGCAAAAATGTAGATCCTCGAGTAGTAGTGCTCCAACCCTTCTCCGGAACTCACGTAAGATCATAACTCAAATGGTGAGGCTTACTCCTGTCATCTACACTGAACCTCCTTTGGGATGTCTTGTTATCGTTGAGGTCCGTGCGAGTACTTGATCCGTTGGTGGTTTCGAACTCGGTCGGTTATTCCCATGATCGGATAGCTACAACTGCACCCAACCTCGATGTCGTCTCAGATGCACCACTTGCTACCCGTAGTCAGATCAACGCGTAACGCAACCACAACAAACAAGAGAGAATCCCATCTCTCAACACTCAGTGAGAGAGCCCCGTCCCTCAGCACCGACAGGAGAGAGAACCCCGTCTCTCGAGCACACATAAAAGAGAGAACCCCGTGTCTCAAGCACATAATTGAGAGAACCCCGTCTCTCAGCACGTAAGTGAGAGAGCCCCGTCTCTCAACATAAGTCGGGCAGATTCCAACATCTCCCAACATTCTAGTTTGAGAAAATCCAGCATTTCTCAAACACCTAGATTCAAGAGAATCCAGCATCTCCGAATATCTAAGTACAAGAGAATCCAACAACTCTCGCGTGCAAAACTTAGAAAGATTCCAACATCTTTCTACCATATAAATAGAGAGAATCCTACATCTCTCCAACACGTAAAAAGAGGGAACCTAAGGTCGCTCTTACACATAAATCCACTGATCAGTTATTCATACATACACACATCATAGTAACACTTAACGAAAAGTATGCGATGCATGTTTGGTGTATCTTATACAACTGATATCGGTGTCCCTTGAGTATAGATTCAACGCTCATACCTCAACTCAAGGGGGATATCGCGATGGAATCCCAATAAAACAAGGTTACAGTATGTATGTATGTTGTATGGGAAGTTAGTGAGCAATCAAGAGAGTTTTAAATCACATAGGCATGAATAGTTCACATAAGTACATAACTCATTCATTTCGGCAACGGTTCATAACGAGTAGAAATTTCAAGTTACAATTACTAGATCAGGTATCCAAGTTATCACAATTAAAATAGCAATAGTCATCACCCACATCAACCAAAACAAGGTAAGAGTATTTAAACGATGCATGTATGCAAATGCCATGAATGCTTGGCATACCGTTAACCAAAGAGTAAAATCTTGATAGGAAAGTCAAGATAAAGTAGTAGGAGTTGTTTAAGCCGACAATGATGCAACCCTCGTCATCTGAACCTCTTTATCTTGAGTCTTTTCATAAAGTGGTAACTCAGCTAGGTCGTTTATCACCAAATCCCTTACTAGACCGTACTTCCTTGCTCAACTAGAATCATCTTCAGTTTCTCCCAAGAATTCTCATTTATGTGTTAAATCTTAGTCTGCTCATCTTCAAGGAGTTGTCCATGATTCGTTTGTGAATTAGATATTTACCTCAGAGTTTCGATGGATGATCGTGGTGCTAAGTACTTCCCCAAAGCAATCCATGGTATATGATTCTGAAACTTGGATAAGGTCTTTCTTCATCTAGGTGTCCTATTCCCACATCAACAATGTCTTCCATCTCATCTTGAAGAAACACCCAAAGAGCTAACAATCAATCTTGCCTTGTCGTTCGTTAACTCTAAACGGCACCAAACCTTCAACACTCACCGATGGTTTGTAGCTCGTTGCTTAAGTAACATGGTTACCTACCCACATTCCTTGAACTTGCTCGGATCTTATTTGATCGCATTCTTCTACATTAACTCATTTCCATCAACAAGGTGACTACTCCCAAATAAACGAACCATCAAGGCGAAAGCTCGTCAAACTCCTTCAAAACGGTTCTACTTGATCAGATTCTCCTCTATTGACTCATTTCCTCAACAAGGTGACTACTTCTAAGGGAACGAATCCTCAAGGTTAGAATTCGTCAACTTCATCTTTCAATTGACTTTAAGGTAGTAAGTCAATATAGCAAATCTCATTCCTTCAACTCTGAACCTTTTCATGAACATTGATCTTGGTAAATAATCCTTTCATCTTCGAATTTTGGTGTGTTTCCGTTGTAGTACCAATAGGTAGCGTTGACGGAGGGAAACCTCAGTGTTTACACATAGGGCACCCTGAAATTCAAATACTAAAATCGATGCATGCGGGTTAAAGATGCAAACGAAATGTAACACGAATATCACGTAACTGCAACAATTACTTGTAATTTATAAAGCACATAAATAAGATGTTGCATAATCAAAGTCACAATGTGCACACAATCATATAATCACGAAATAATTCTTGCCAAAGGGTAAAAGTATCAAGTCAACCAAATGCAATGCGCAGTTATTCCTATGTCGTACAACCTAGATAGACTCAACACGACTCAAGAGCTCGGTTTTGCAACCTAGAGCTCTGATACCACTTAAGGATGTAACACCCCAAACGGAGAAGTGCCAAATCCCCCGCACTATGACCCAGACCCGGAACATGAAATGAAAGTCCATGCCCGAATCCGAATCAGAGCGAGCGGGAGACCAACTCACACACTAGGCTAGGCGGATCTAACTTGACCAAAACTCAGAGTGCGGAAACATTTAAAACAAAACATACAAAGCAGGTGACGGGTTCAACTAGCATAGATACCTAATCCCGAATAATAGATCAACAAACATAACAAGTGACGGGTTCAACTAGCACAAACCCCTAGTCCCGAATATCAACATAAAGTAATAATCATCAAGTACCACAAGGGCCGAATGAGAGTGCCACGCAGGGCTACCGAATAGTAAAGTATAATCTCAAGTCTACAAGTCAAAGCATAAGTAAAGTGTATGAAAAGACAAATGCAAATAGAAAGACTAGACCAACGAAGTGCAACTCAAACGACTCATTTCCGCCTAGCAAACGCCAACAACCTGCAGCTAAAAGTGTAAATGAGGGGTCAGTCAACTTGACCGAGTGAGGGGGATAACGCACACCCACAATATATATATATATAAAGAGCATATCACAGAATAAAAAGGATGCACTCATGAACCGGGGATAGGCGTTACATACCAAAACGTTTTGAAAGAACCCGAATAAGATATAGCTATAAGTTTAGAAACCATTTTCCAGAAAGACTCTATCCCGATTCATAATTCCATAACATAACATAATCAACTGCTCGGCGAGTACAAGCTTCCCACCTTTACTCCTCAGAACATAATTCACAATCAATCCAACCGCTACACCAATGATGGAGGGGATGTGCAGTCCCCAAAACCATCTATAATAACACCGTCTAAAATAGACTCGATCTCAAGACGGTAGCGAACCCACAAGAGTCATCCCCGGCCTTAGCCGAAGGCTCAAGATATCACGCCTCCCTCATCACCCTAAGGTCGCGCAATGATATCTCAAATGGAAACTATGCACATGGTTGAAACTCCGACGGCCCTAACCGTCCCGGAGGCCCCATTACCCGTAGCTCATCGGATCCACAATATAACAGGACAGAACAGATACCATATAACATGGCTAACTCGCTATAGAATCATAACACACCTGAATTTTCCAAAATACCTTACATATGCCTCAAAAACTTATTTTTTTTACATATTCCCATGCTGTGGAATTTAAGCCACGAAGGCTCCCACACACGCAGGACACACGCAAAAGGGCATAAACATATCATATCCAACAAGTATGAATTTATAATAAGATATACTCGCATGCAAGGGTAGAAATCAGCATATAAAGGCCATAGGTCGCATAACTATACAAAATCCTAAACCTCACCTCGTGAAAGTAGAGTCTGAGAGTGTGAAGGGCCAAACACTCTAAACCTCGGGCCCACCGGCACCACCAAACTCTGTGACAAGACATAGAGAAGCCCAGACTTAGACTCTATATGAACCAAACAAGACGCACGGCGTTGCTCAACATGATCGTGGTTATGTATATGTGTTCATGTTGTGCTTAGATATGGTGTCGTGGTCATTCAAAGCATATCAATGCTCAACAAGGTCATATTTACAAGCAACCAACATGCAATTCCATATCCAAAGATGCAAGATCAATTTAGGAAGTCAATGTATTCACAAAAATGCATATTAAATCATCCAATGTCACAGGGTTCAATTATAATATTATAATTAAGCATCAAGTTCATGTCGAGTTATAAAGTGCATAAGTAAGAGCAACTTGATCATATAAACATACAAGGTTGTTATACGTAGATGGCATATTTGATACAAATAAAGAGTGCATTTAATTCACTTAAGATCATACTTCACAACTTCACAACATGTTTGGTACACAAGCTCAAGTCACATTCATAGTTTCATAAATATTACACTTACATCCCCTAAGTCATGTATAAAAGTTTTGAATTATTACCCATACATCCCCTTAGTTGATTACTAAGCATAGTTGTTCGTTTAAAGTGTTTATACAATTATTCAACTAGGAATTAATTACTTACAAGTTTCTAGTAGTAAGAGTAAATCAATATATTACAATTTTAACTCCTATCATGCATAAAGTCTCAAGTTGTTCAGGCATCTTTCATATATCTCAATTTAATATTGGAAACACAATTTACAACAAACATAACATTGAGAACGTCTCAAATCCATATAGAGAAATCACAATATGTTCGTTCTTCTAAAATATCATTCAAGTTTATTTAGTCACATAAGAGATTAGTTTCTAGATATTACACTAACACCCCTTCATATCTAAACACATAGCATAAATTCATCACATCGGATTCAAATTGTAAATTCAAATATTCATACATATCACAATCCATTCAATACATGTTTTCGTATACGATTGGAATACATCTCGATCAACAAACCAACAATAGCCAATTTATTTGCACTTAAGACAATTAATTCAAATAATCATAATTACGCAAAATAATTCGTAATAAATAGATCGAGTGTCCGATTAACGAACGGAAAGTGGCGTTGAACTCACCACAACGAGACGAACATTCTGACCAGACGCCGCCGAAACGTCACCACTGTAGCTGTCAGAATTTGGCCGGACCGCCGCCGGGCCGCCGCCGGAGGTCGACGGAAAAATCTCGAAAAATCATTCCTGAATGAAGTCTTCGTGCCCGTTCCGAATCCTTGATCAATTTCTGGAAATTCCAAGTCAATCTCCTCCAATTTCAAATCTATGAACACGAAAACCCTAAAATCTTCAAACTTAAATTACTTCCAAACCGGTCAACCAAAATGCAATCCGTAAAATCCATTGTCTTACCCATGACGAGCTCTTCGAAAGCCCTAAGGTAGCTCGCCGGAAAAATCCTCGGAGCTAGCCGTTGCACCGCCACTTTACCGCTGCCATCCGCCGCCAAACCACAGAATCTGGAGTCGCCTGATCACAGGCCCCTAGTTCTCATCGTTCCGAACAACTTTCGTGAAGAGCCCGAGGCCAAAAGATGGCCGGAAAAGGCCCCCGTTGGCCGCCAAATAATCTGCCACCGCACACGTCGCCGGAACCACCACCTACAACCAAGATCTGGTGAAATTGATGCCGGAAATAAACTCAGGGGGTCGAAAAACATTGGAAACCATCAAGCCCCGTCGAAAACCACCGCCGGAAGCGGTGGAATCGCGTTGCTACAGTAACCCGCGCCGCCGCCACGGGCTTCAGACGGCGCGTGCAGCTCCGTCACTGCTCCGATGGCCGCGCCGCCAACGTCAAGTGGTGCGCCGGGATGTCTACTTCCTGGATCTGGGGCGCGTGCCTCAAATTGTGGCCGAAAACCGCCGCGGGACGCCGGCGAAATGGCGGTGGTCTGATAGCTCCACCGATGCTACGGAAATCCGGCCATAACTTAACCACCGTTCATCGTTAGGCCATGAAATTGGTACTCTTGCATACGTCTCGTCGAGATAATCGAAATGGACTATTCGTTTGTTGAATTCTGTTGAGAAACGATCGAGTTATGGGCTCGTAACCGAAGCCGCGCATAGTGACCCACTGGAAAGAGAGAGTGGGAGAGGAGAGAGAGAGAGAGAAAAAAGGGATTGGGAGAAATGTGTCTTGTGCACAAGCTATATACAACCGGGTATCCTTATTGCGTAGCAAAGAGACATATCGCGTAAAAATAATTGTAAACAAAATTGGTAAAGTTACGAATAAACATTCAAACTCCGAATTAATTTTATAAATTAAAATGAAAGAGAGAGATTTACCAATTAGAGTTTAATTCAATTTAATTTTAGAAACCTTTCGTACAATTTAACGACACTTCGTAAACACATGATTGACAATTAATCTCGAGGAATTTAAGTAAACCGAAATTAAACAAGTTAAGTAACATGATGGATTTAAAATCAACTTGACAATTATTTCATGGAATAAATTTGAATTAAATCAAATTAGACAGTTAGGGTTAAATATGCGCGTAGTTAATCAAGTTGACAATTAATCTTAGAATAATTCGAATGAACACGTATTAAATTGAATTTACATTAATTCACATAATTCAAGAACTCTTAAATTAAACACATACAAGTGTAGAGACTTACTTGTTAATATCGTTAGGACGCCCTTCGAGAATACGGGGCGTCACAATTGCTATCCATCACAACTATTCTCTCAAGCATGGAAGATGTAAGGAATACACAGTGGTTACATACAAGGATTTGAGGGTCGTGGCCTTTTCTAAATAGAGCTATGGTTCGAAAGGTAGAATCCGGAATAGAAGACCCGACTTGTGGAATAATTTACAAGCTCTACTGAAGTTGGTGAAGGTCCAATGAGAAGAGTGGTTGGGTGCGATGTTTACAACTCGCAAGATCAACACTCACACTCCTATACTACGAAAGTTAGTCAACCGGATTCCATAGGATCATTCATTCAAGAGAGAAATGAAGAAAATCTCGAAGGTACTTTACTTCAAGGTTCGAATCAACGAAGAGGCGATGATAATCAAGAGAATTCAAGGCAAGATAGTTTCGTTCGTTGATAAATGACAAAGATCGTCGAAGAAGGTTCGAAATACAAATTTTCAAGGAAAAGTTTTTGAATAAATCAATCCATTAGAAGTTAAGTACGGGAAACAAGGAAAAGAAGTGGTGCCTTGGGAATACTTCAGATTTCTGATGCGGAGGAAGTTAGATTTGAAAGGAATCAAAGAGAACCAATCAACGGGGTGACTTTGAGTTCATGAGAGGTAACAACGCTAAAGGTTCTATCTTCGATTGGATTGGAGTTTATTTTCTAGATCCAAGCTGAATTGTCGTATGGTGATGTTGAATTAGGAAATTTGGAGCAGCAAATGGAAACGATAAAGAAAGGCAAAGAGCTCTTAGAAGGGAATTATGTGCTCAAGTGTTAGTAATTAAAGGACAAGTCATACAACCAATTCGAATTCATCAAGAGTAAATCAAGGGGACTTCATTAGAGGTGACAACTAGGTGAAGATTCAGGAGAACGATTATTGGGAAGAAGTCAAGACACTAAATCCATGGACATAGAAGACTTTGGGTTGAATAAATTGAAATCTCGAACCATGGAAATATACAATTTGATGCAAGAAGATTTATGGGGATTTGAAGACCGTGGGACAAACAAGAAATAACCAACAAGTTCAAAATCAGTTCGTAATCGGAGAAACAAGGACATGTTGCCGAGCTAAAAGCTTACTGCCACAGTGATAGGTTTAATACGTTCATGGCATGTGCATCATACATCCTGTTATTTAATTTCCCTTATTTATATGTGTGTGTGCACCTCTAGTAGATATGATTGCTCTAATGTGTTGCATATTTAAATGGTACATGCATTGGCATCTTCACCCAACATGTATTGTTTAGTATTTTCTTGAAAGGAAATCTTCTCCGCTTCACCATCAGGCGTTACTCAACCGAGCAATATCCGAATCAAGGAATGAAGGGGAATTTTGGGATTACAAAGTGTAGAATGAAAGGAATGGGGAAATTCGGTGGTCGGGAAAAGTAGAGATGGGGTTGGAACGAAGGAAGGAGGATATCACTCCCCACCGATCACTTCAAAGTGACTGTGAGTGAAACCACCGGACACGTGGCTTGAGTAGAACCGCTTATAGGAGGAAGCTAAGCTCAAGAGGTTGGAAGTCTTTGACCCAAGAAGCAAAGAAACGAATTCAATGGATAAGAATGTGAATTCTTAATGGGGAGAGAGTTGACCATGATAAGAATGCGAATTCTCGATTCTGGATCACTCCTGATAGGAACAATGGAAATCCAAGAATCAATAACTAACAAGATTCCTTTGACAAGGGATGAGTTGGGAGATCTAGTACTTGGTGAAATTTTGAGACCAAGAAGAATGAAACTTTGAGAATAGTATTGGAAAGGATATGTACTTCGAGAGGTGAAGATGTGGATTCAAGGAGCGTTTCGAAATGGAATCGCCAAGACAAGGTATAGAAGTCGACGATAATCCTGGATACAGAATCAACACCATTGGTTTCGTATTACAGGACACGTATGGACTCAACCTCCCCAGATTAAAAAGGATTGTATTTGGTAAAACGGACCTGAAGATGATGGAATTGTGGAAGAATTGCAATAATTGGTAAGGCTGATGTTGGGTAAGGAAAACCAATCAAATCATCATATTATGTGATTGGCGTTGGAAGTGGAATGACTAGGAGAGATCATAACATGAACAAGATGGGCTACCGGCTCATCAGTTGTTTCTATGATGAGCCGGGGATACCATTAGCATAGGAGAGTGGAAGTTGGGCTACTAAAGATTAGCTTAAGTATTCAGGTTGCGGACTACAACGCAAACTATTAAATGACTAGTTCGAATTTTCGAGAAGGTCGAGTGGTCATTGAGGTTTCAAATATATTGAGGACTTTCAGACATGGCACTACGGATAGGAGATCTCCAACAATGAATCAAGTGCCAAATCGGATCACTACAACGAAAGTTTCCAAAATCACAGTGAACAGTACATCCACACATACATATCACGTGCATCATGCATCCTTTAATTACCGTTGTACGTGTCTGTCTGTTACCTGTTAGTGGCTTTGGAGTGAATGAGTGCGTTAGCTACACGGTGAGGCGAAGTTCATGCCGTGCAACCGACTTTTCAACAGGCCTCCGAAGACCCTGTTTAGAAGCTACTGGAGGTTCAAGAAACCAACTTCAAGCCGTGAAGTTGTTGTGGCGATAGAAGACCCATTTGGTGGTTAGAGAACGAGTGGTGGAAGTTCGTTAACTAACCCACTTGTGATACCGAGTTATGGGTTGGTTAGGATAGGTTCAAACGGTGGGAGCTGAATCTCGTTTAGACCCTCCTATCGTGCAAGACGTTCAGACTACTCATAGTCGGATCAGGTTCATTTGCAGCTCGCAGTGATCGTTGAAGCCCCTTCGTGCTTAAAGAACCTTCTCTGAACTAATTCCACTCGGGATATCGTGAACCCTGTGTGGGATGAACACGGAAAGGTTTTTGCTTAGAGTTGAGAACTCGAGGCAATGGACCTGAGGATAGGTCCTCTTTAAGGGGGTGAGATTGTGACACCCAGTTTTTTCGGCAAGCCAGGTACTAGGTCACGAGAGGGTTTAATTCAGTAATTTCATGATTTATGTGACGTCACATGCTATACGTGTCAATGTGAAGTTTATTTTAATAACATGCGCCTTAGAATTTGTTTAATTTGTACTTGGACTCAATTATCCAATATTCGCAAGTTAGGGGCCTAATTATTATTAGGGTATTTTGGGGCCTCCGTGGCTACCTTGAGCTCATAAATTCGGATTCAAATTTCAACCTTATCATTGAGTTCGTTTCGTTGATTCGGATTCAATCGATTAACCTTCTAATTTTCTAAAGCCATTTGATTGCCTTACCGTTTTACAATCCTATCCTGTTGGATCGGATACCGTTTGACCCTACCCGTCCGACCATACCCGTTTTATGGCCAAGAGAAAAAGGGCCAAGCCCCTTTTCTCCCACCCATTTCCACGATCAGCAGGAAGGAAGAAAAGAAAGGAGAAAATTTACCCCTTCGGCTCCAAGCCTTGAGCTTGGGGTTTGCGAGATCCAACCGTCCGATCAATGACCCAAGGTAAGATTTGTACTCCTCTCATTATGTGGTTCGATTTCATGTATCTTTCGTGCCTTGAATCCTGGGTTTTCTCTTGGAGGGGGTAACCCTCGTTACCCCCTTGGCTTTGAGAGGTAGTTTACCTCGTTTTTTATTTCTTTCATTTTTGTTTCTGGTTTCATTTCTTATGCGTTTTTTGTCCGTTAAGTGTTAATAATTGACATGCATTTCTATGAATTGATTTGATATGAATGTGAAATTGTATATTAAAATATATTTTATTATTACATGATTCGATCTTTTTAATTAAACGTGATATGTGTTCTTACACGATTAAATACTATTTATTTTCATTTCATTTGTACTTGATTACATTTAATTGTGCACATGAATACGAACATTTAAATTCATGACACACTTATTGTAGCGCCCCAATGGGAGGCACCACATCCACCGCACCGGGACCCAACCTGCAATGGGTAATCCATACACGAGCCGAATCACGGCGAACGGGTACTCACTCACACTCTAGGCTAAGTGGGAGGTAGAACCTCTAAACCAAATAAACAAGTGCAAGAGTTAAATGCAAGGCTGAAGCAGAACATAAAATCAATCACGAGGTTTATCGAAAATGATTACTAACATGAGTACCTAATCCCGAAAATTAAAACATAAATCGTAATCACAAATTCACGGGTTTTATTATCCTTAGAAGTCCATCCCGAACAAAATCTTATCATCATAACCATTATATGTAAATCTATAACTTAACACTTTACAAGATGCATAGAAAATGGACTCCAACTTGAACAAGAGACTCGACAGACTCGACTTCCCGCCTAGCACTCCAAAACCTGAAAAAGTACTGATAACAAAACCGGGTTCAGTCTATAGGAGACTGGTGGGTATAAAACAGGGCATACATATAATATACAACGGAATTTAAACAATCACATGCAAATTATAATCCCAAGCGAGGTTTTAGAAGCATTTCCCAAGTGGGTGAAAACGAAAGAAACAACGCTCGGGATTACAACCTTCAATTTCATTATTCATAATCATAGTCGTTCATAAGGTCAATACGTGAGCCCGACGAGATGGCGAATTCTCCAACCTCCACCTCGTATGTGCATTTATTCATTTGTTCGTTCACTAGCGATCATACCATCATTCATTCATTCGTTTATACATTCGTTCATTAGTATACATTCAGTCATATCATTCATATTCATATCATACAATAAATTCCAACCTTCTTCTTCCGGGTGATGGACAGGTTAGCAAGACCCGGCCACCTCAATCATTGACCAAAGGGGGTTCATGAGTTCCCCAAAGGCACTCAGCTCCCATTCCTCGCTAATCTCCTAACGAGGGCCGGTATCACCGTTAATATATGTTGGGACTAGTGCACGGGGATCACCGTCAGCCCGAGCTTCCTCGGGTAGCCACGTACACATAGTCTCGGGCCCCATAAACAATGTGTTCACTGATCTCGCCAAAACATTTGGTAAGGGATTCATGAAAGGAAAAGGCTTTACGTTGAAAATCATAGACTCTTTGAAAAGACTCGATATATAAACATATATATAACATTTTGGCTTAAAACTTCACATAAGGATATATCGGGGTCATCATAGCTAATAGAAGAGAAACCCACCTGTTACACCTTACCGACAATACCAAAGAAAGAAAGACTTGAGGTGTCCTATAAACCCGGCATCTCCGCCCTGGAGAAAACTGTACAAAGACAACATAATGTATACGTGAGACTCAAGACTCTAAATGAACCATATATGACGCACGACATTGTTATGCACATGATATGGAGGCATAAAAGATGATATTATGTCATAAACACATTCATGTGCACTATTAATGCATTTAAGGCTTATAAACAAGCCATTCATTCAAGTACTTTCACGAAATGAAGGTATCATACTCATTTGCTTCATATCATTTCATGAATCATGCCAAGTCGAGTCAATCAAACAATTTCAATCAATAAACGAAGGTTTCACGTTCATTCATTTCGTAATTCATAACAATTTAAGTCGAGAATTCCAAATAACAATTTATAAGTTAAACGAATTAAGCATTCAAATCATTCCATAAATTAAATCCATAATTCATAGCATAACATTCTACAATTTAAAGGTCACATTTCACGAAATAATATCATACTACTTAAATCATAAAATTTTAAAGCACTTAACTGCATATTAATTAAATAGATAACATATATGTATATATATATATATATATATAACATATATACGTGCTTGCATGAAAATTGCATTACATAACTTGAATATAAAACATACACTATACATATGATATATTACATACATGCACAAACATATTACATATATATATACACGTACGGCACAACCACGCATGCATGCATTAATATATATATATATATATATATATATATATATATATATATAAATATTATACATACACATTCACATTACCTATTTATATATAATAACACACACACCCCTATATAAACACGTATATATACAAATATATAAATTAAACACACAACCAAACTTGCTGCAACAACTCTACGCCCCAGCAGGCCATCTCCCCGCCAGGGGAGATTTTTTTTCTCCACTTTCCCCGGCCGGGGAGACGTTACAGAAGGTTTTGGCATGAAAATCCCCGGCCCAGGGACTTCTCTTCCACAAATCTCCCCGCCCGGGGAGATCTTTATCGCGAACAACAGCAGTAGCTATATCTCTTCTCCCGTGTTCGAACCTCAAACCAGCAATAGTAGCAAGCAAGGTACAAATACAGCAACATAACATACTTAAAGCAGCCACAAGTTACACAATTTCAGCCCTCAAATCCCAACAACAAGCGGCAACAACAGAGAGAAAGAAAAGCTTGAAGTTTCTTGAAATTCAACAATGGTGAACTCTCATACAAGGCATATAACTCAAATACAACTATAGGATTAGTTCAAGGATGCAACAAGGAGCACATAGCACTTCACAGATCAAGAATCAAACCACAAACGAGCAAGAAACTCACAAATCTTCACAAACCCTCACCATTCACAAATCAACCCCAAACCAAGCTAAAACCCCAAGATATACAGAAATTCGGCACTCAAAAGAAAGAGGGAAAGATGCACAACACATTCATGAAGTTACCTTTCAAGTTTAGAGTGGAATGATGGAGTATTGAGCTCTAGGGAAGAAGATGAATAGTGTTTTCTTGGCTTCAAGAGGGGGCTCGGTTTCAGCTGCTGTTTGCCTTAGTTTGAACGTGAAAAGTGAAATGAAATGTATGGTATCTGACAAAGGGTTAAATTAGGGTTAAGTGGGTCCAAATTTCATTCAATTTGGTTAAGTATTAGTCAAGATATGATTAAAATAGTGGAAGGTGGTCATTTAGGCGAACGTTATAAGTCTCGGTTAAATTTCGAAGGTTCAAACGAGCTTAGAAAAATATGAGGCTTGTTCTATTGAACTCGAATCTTCGATACGAGTTCAGCGGCGGTGACGGAACTCGATTCCGAGTTCCCGAGCTCAAGATATCACATACGGAACCAAGGGTACGCTAATTGCTCATTAGCCCCCAATTTGGTTCCACAATACAAAATAAATTCGTTACCACGTCAAACGAGATCGAAAATGTAAAATGAGCATATAGACATGTTCATAACACATAAATCTACAACATACTAAATTTTCATGAATTTTCGATATCAAATCATATAAGAACGACGCGCGATTAAAACACTCATGCGCAAACGTAACAATTTCATAACATTATAAATTAAATAATAAAATTTAAATTCTATTTTTAAATTAAAACTCAAGTCAACGATTTAAACTTTCGAAATTAATTAATATAATTAAAACATCATTAACTTTAATTCTTAATTATAAATTAAATAAATTAATTAACGAAATGAAATTATAAAATAAAATAAAATAAACTAATAATAATTTATATTAAAATTATATATAAAACACTTATAAACAATTAATCACATAATTAAATAATTTAATTTGCGCAATTTATAAACACATACGACAAATTTGAACGAAAGAAAAACCGGGGCGTTACACTTATGATTTATTTCATATTGAATTATGCCATGACACGTTACACCACTTCATGAACATTTGCCGTGAGTCCTATTTGGTTTCAGTTCGAGTTGAGTCTCACAAGTACACCGTGTTTCCTTTCTTGTTCAGTGATCTCCTCGGTGGAGACTTTCCATCTTCGTGGTTCCTTTCTTGGTCTTTCTTGCACATGGAGGTGAGGGTTTTCTTTTATAAACGTCCTATAACCTTGAATGATATAAAATAAGCCAAATGGTTTTCATATTAAACTTGCCATACTTTGTATTCCGGCTACATACCGAAAATGCTTTATAACTTGTGTAAATGTTAACCCTAAGCCAGTTTTGCGAGATCCTGATTGCCCCCGGCTCTGCTAGCGCTGGGCTAGCCGGTGTGGATCCTGTACCTGTTCCTGGGGTCCAGGGGCTTGTGTATTGATGGAAACGGGGAGGTATCGGGCCGACGGTGAACTGTTGCACAAGTCACATCCTGTTTGGACCAACCCGGATATCTGCCAGGAGGTTTGGTAGAAGATGGGATTCCGGTTTGGGGGAGTCATGAACCCGCCAGATCACCTTGTCCTGGATGGCTAGGGTTAGCTGCCCGAACCATCACCAAAGAAGGAGGTTAATTTATACTTGTTTTCCGCTAGTAATTGATAAACTCATTTTTCTGCTTGCTTTACTGTTTATTTATTCCTGTTCCTTTCATTTAACAATTGAGAAGTGGAGTCCAAGATTGTTAAGGTAAAACGAGCATCAACAGAAGGCGTACAGATATCGATACATGCATTGCATATCCTACTTACCTGACTGCATGCTCGGACGTAACTCCACCCGTACGTGTTAATTGGTTCCTGATTCCTCTTACCTGTTTTAATAACGGAATTACGCCTGCCTGACTGCCTGTTTATATATATATATGCGTGTGTAACCTCTTCACTCGGTCAATTGGCTGACCCCTCCCTCTCGTTGTTTTTAGTGTTTGTCTTGCAGGTTCTGTGGTCGTTTAGTGGGAGTCGGTCGAAGTTCTTGTTCGGGTCTTGGTCTTGTCACACTGTATTGTCCTGCATACTCATTCCTATACTGTTCTGGGCCTTGATGGCCACTTGTATTTTATATCATTGTTTTGTTGAACTCGGGACAGGATTTTAGGGCCCTAGTTAAACCCGTCTGTATATACCTAATTATATTATTTCGGGATAGGTTAGGACAGGTTCTTGAACTAGTTGAACCCGTGTTTATATTTCTATTCTGTTGACTGTGTGCTTGGTTCATGTATGGACTTTCCATTTCATGTGTGGACCGAGTTCGTGGTGCGTGGGATGTGGTGCCCTCCGTTTAGGGTGTCACAAGACGGCATTGGGTCGTCGGGTCACTCCCCGAGTGTGGTCTCCACTTTGAAAGGATCAACCCGGAACCCACTAGGAGGTTTGGTGGGGGATGGAATCCTCGGGCGTGACCATCATGAAACTCACGACACATACAGTATGAATGATGGTTAGGGTAGGATCCACCCTTCCATCACCCGGAAAAGAGGTATGTTTGTTTGACTTTGCTTTCATTTGAATTTGAATTTGATTTTGAATACGAACGGAGTTAGTTGGTCTGAAACTCGTACTCGCCGAGTTATGTGATTTAGATTCTGGATTGAGTTCGTGAAATGGGAGTGGATTCCTAATTACTAAAATTTGATGATTTTGGCCTTCGACCTTAATTTTTTTTTTCTATATATAATATCACGTGCCAAAATGATTTAGATTGCAAAAACTACGCCCCAGTTCATGAACTTTTATGACTTTGGAATATGCTTTGCTTTATGTATATGTACTTGTGTGTGTGTGTGTCAACCCCCTCACCAGTCTTTAGGACTGACCCCTCGTCCTTGTCTTCTTTTTTCCCTTGGTCTCTTGAGTTTACAGGTATAGGGTTCGGTTCGAGCTAGACGGTGGTTTTCTTTTCAATTGTTCTAGTCTTTTGCATACTGTATCTTTACCTTTCTGCTTTGGTGCTATGTATAAGTATGAATATGTATAAGATTTGGAATTTACGAACTTGTATCATTTATTTGGCTCGGGATGGGCATGTTTGTATATCATGTATTTATTTGAATTAGTTGGATTTTATATGTATGCTTGATGATCATGTTGCTTCCGCATGTGTTATGATTTTTGCGCAATTAGGGTCTAGACCGCCTAGCTTAGGTGTGATTTTGTTTGTCACCCATTCGCCGTAGCTTGATGCTTGTATGGAGTATCTATTTCGTTACACGTGTTGGGTTATGGTGCGGGGGATGTAGTGCTCTGCACTCCGGGGTGCTACATTAGGGGAGTTCTTATACATGCACAGTCAAATTAATCAAACAATCAAACAAGAGAATATAAAGAAGTGTTGTCTCAATTCGTTTATTATTCAAAGATTGTCTGTGATTTACAAAAGGAAAAGTACAAAGCGGATTATAACATCGGCTTAAAAGGCACTATTCCTAACATTTCGAACATGTTACTCTTTTAATTATGTACTTTATGTGCTTGCTTAATTAGAGTAGTAAGAACTTAGTCAAAATCGTATAGTAGTTACTACTTTTAGGCGAAGTTAGGACAGAGCAGTGGAATTCCCAAGACATTGTCTGAATCTTGGTTATTCGGTGAGGGTTAAAACATTTTCAATTGGAATCATTCTTATACATACGTATTTATATATAAAAATTTTTTTTTTCAAGCCTACCTATTATTTATGGTTTACAAAACTATATACATAATACTATACTACAATATCCCTTTTTAAGAAAAATACTTTTATGCAGGAATCAAAGTTTTTACCAGGACACTAAATACTTTAAATCCCCATTGTCAAACATTGATTCCTGGCAATGCAAGCAAAATATCATGTTATTATTATTATTATAGGCCCCACGGGCACCCGTAGAAGTCATTAACCTGGAAGGTATTGGGCCAAGTGTTATTAATATACAGACTGCCAATAGATCATGGTGATGATGTATACTGGAGGTTAGTTGCTCCACACCAAGTGGCAGGGAGAGGCAGTTTCCTCTCGATTATCATTTTTTTTTCTCTAGGATTTGATTCTCTATGTGACACCAAGAAGTAGCGGAGGTATTATCATATTTGGTTTTATTAAAGTATCGGTGTCCTGATCAACGTCATTACTGTTTTATCAAGTTTTAAGGAGTTACTGTTGGAGAAGCCTAGCTTGCGGGCATTAAAACTCTTCCTAAAACCAGTTCATGTTTTCACAAACATTTCCATTATCCCCTATCCCTATTATTTTAAAATCTATCTGAACCAGATTATATTGTCGTATCCTATTGCTATTATTTTAAACCGAGATCTTCTCGGTCCTATATATATATACGTATACCAATAAGCTATTATACTCCTACACTTAGTCACTTTGATTGACCTCTCGCCTATTTTGAACGCATGTTTTCAGGAAGCAATAGAATGACCCCTAGAGGTATCTGTAAGCATTAAGGTGTCATACATAGTAGGTCAGGACTGATTTTAAGTACACATAAGTCCTAAGCATATATACTTTTTAAGTTGCTATCATATTTTGCACAAGCATGCTATTATAGTTATACTCCCCTTATGTGAATTACTCTAATCAATAAAACAAGTACCCGTTTAGTCATGTGTGTTACTTTATTTACATGCAAAGTTTTAAATTTTTCTATCTTCCGTCGCATAATACCTTGTGGTCTACTTAAGTACTGTCTAGACCGTTCGCCGTAGTATTTCTCGAGTGTTAGGCCTAACATCCACTCAGGGAGTATTGTGGTATGGGGGTTGAAGTGCTAGGGGAGGCACTACAAATTTATTTTATGAGTTGAAAAAAAAAATCATAGTTCGAATGTTAAAAAATATTTATCTCTCATATAAATCAAAGGTGTTGGAATAACCCTAACGCAGTGGAAAATAAAAATTTTAGGGATTATAAAAACAATTTTATCAAAATTCCAATTAAGATCAGTCTTTGATTCAAGATTTACGATTTAAACGAAAGAAGAACCAAATACCTCTTTTGCTTCCAGTTGATGGCGATGATAAGAAGGTTTTCCAAAACCTATCCGGTCTTCTCCTATCCGATCTGCTTCCAAGAACTCCATGCGGAATTCCTATAAGGTAGCCCACGACCCGTAATTGAACAACTATTCAATTAGAACACTAGAACACTAATTGGATAATGATTATCCAATAGTATTATCAATACAATATTGAGATGTGAGAGAAAAGAGAAAAAGACAAGTCTTGGAGAGAAAGCAGAAGAGAAGAAAGCAACGATATATAATTTCTTCTCCCAAGTCTTGCTCTAATACTTAACCCTAGGTCAAAAACCCTATGGGCAAGTTATGGGCCTTAATTTAATTACTACTAATTAAATTACCAACCCAATATTCATTTTAATCATTGGACTTAATTTAATTAATTAAATCACAAGTCCAATAACTAATTAAATTGGTGTACTTAATTTAATTAATTACTCTTAATTAAATTTCAAGTCCAATTAATTTAAATACACTTATTTAAATTAATGTTAACTCATTTACATCTATTCACAATAGATTAACAATTAATCATAAATTAATTAATACAATTATTAATTAATTACTCCCTCATATTATAAATTAAACTCTTTTAATTCATCAATCAATCTCTATTATTTTTAGATAATCATGTTGTTCAATTCTAGTCATTGTGTGACCCCTTAGGTTCACCAATGAATAGCAGTAGGCCCACATTCTTAATGTGGTATTTTAGATAATCATTTAACTTATTGATTTAATTGAACCCTTTCGATTAATCACTGTTTAGTTAAAACTCCTTTTAATTAATCAGTGCCTACAGATCATGATCGATGTCTAGTGACAAGCTCATGACCACCCATCCAATAGGTGAAGTTTATGCTGTGAACCTTTCAGTCTCATGGATACCATGAGAAAAGATCCTTCTATCGCCTAATCCCCGACTAGGACCTAGGGCATGGGAATGATAGAACCCCATTAGTCCTAATGCTATGAATTAATTCTAATAGAAATTCCATTTGATCTAACAATCTAGGAAACCTATTTCATAATTTAGATCTCACTACCTTGTGCAAGGATTTAAGTGAAATGTGCTACAATAGAATTCATGGGTGATTCATTCATTCTTCTATACAAGCGATAGATTCTATTTTGACATCTCATATGCCCCCATACATGATTCAAACAATGCCAACATATAACCATAACGAGATTCATGGAACCCATGAATCTCTAGGTGCATATCAAACATTACCCTTATCACGCACAGGGCATCAATGGAGCCTCAAGTCTAAGGATTATTTAGGCACTACCATAACTAGGGAACCAACCTCATCATTAAGGCATAAAAGTCTTTCCCCATTGAGATGTTCCCATCGGGATCCTCAGTGTACTTGTAACACCCCGTTTTTTTTGACAAGTCATGTACACGCGCCACACGTGTGAGTTTTGGTAGTTAGGATTTATTTAATTCCCTTTTTTTTTCTGTAATTGCGCCATTTAATTTTTTTTTAATTTGAATACTTGCGAGTTATGTGCTTTTAAATTCCTTCTTCCATGAACCTTATTTCGTGGATTTCGTATTTAAATTTAGCGAGCATGCATGAGTGAGATACTAATTTAATTATGAGAATTCTTGAACAATTGTCCTTAATTGAAAAATTTAGAAACCTTTGGAACTAATTGATAAATTATTTGGACTTATTTGTAGCATTCATGAAACTTGATACCTAAGTGCATTCATTTAAATCTTCCGAGGACCAAGTAGAAAATTTTCCCTTTTCTTCTCTTCTTGATCGATATAAACAATATACACATATACATACACTCATTTCATCTCCATTCAACCAAGAACAAGGAAAGAACTCTTCCATTTCTCCCTCTCTTCCTTCGATCCACAAGGAAGCAAGGAGGCTAGGACTTTCTTCTCTTTTCAACAAGAATTCAAGCTTCTTACCATCATCTCTTCATCTTCTCCATCTCTTCACTCATTCAAGGTAAGATCATGCATTTTTTTTTTGATGAATTCTTGAGATATCTTAGGGTTTTAAGATTCTTTGCATCCAATGACTATATATGAAGCTTATATGATGATCTTGAGTTGATTCATATGTACCTAGCATGATTTATGTGAAGCTTGAGCCATGTGTGATCATTTCTCTTTAGGGGTTTCATATGAAGATTTTGGATGAATTAATGCATACCTCTTGGATTATTTGATGTCTAATTGAGATATGTGATAGGATATGTTTATATGAACTTATGCCTTCAATTTGGAGTGTTTTGGTTGAGTTTTGATGTGGTTTTGCTTCCTCCCCTTTTCTCACTCGAACAAGCCCTGCTGCTGCCCCTTTTTCCGGCCCGGAGAGGTTCCCCGGCCGTGGAAGTTTTGTTCATGAAATTTCCCCGGGCGCCTACCTTAGTGCAGAATGTTTTCTGCACAGGTTCCCCGGGCGGGGAACATTTTACCCTGAAATCTCCCCAGGCGGGGACCCCCTCATCCGAACTCCGATTGACCTGAAATTCGAACTGTAGAAACCTTTTTGAGTCTAGAGTATTCTAATTGGAATCACCTCAATATCTATTCTGGTTTCTGAGATATGATCGTTTTAATTTTGTGTCGCCATTTTTTCGAAACACTGCAATCTTCCAACTTCAAACCTTCGCCATTCTCACATCGCTTTGAACTAAGATTCAAAATTTATATTATCGGAAAACCCTGTTTGTCTAGTTTCATATCAAACAAACAAAACCCAATTCCAACTTCTAGAAATCAAGATATGTTCAATTCTTTATAGCTTGCGCATTTCAAAAACTGTCAGCTCTCAACAAAACTTGCTCAAATTTTTATTCTTGCTTTCCTTCCACTTCCTCGGGCTCCGTATGTGATTTGAATGACTTATATGTTTGATTAATTGATAATATTTTGATATGTTCCTTTCACCTTAATTTGATTCCTATACATTGTTAACATATATTATGATGTGTTATGAATTGAACGAATGAAAGAATAGTAACGAACGGGCATGATCTATTCGTGTAATGAATGATTGAAACGTTTATGTGTCTAAGTGGCATTAATTGTGCGCATGAACATCCCCATAGCACATTGTTACTACTTATGCATGTCATATCATGTTAAAGCATTAACGTGCGTCATATGTGGTTTATTTGGAGTCTTGATTCTCACGTATGCACCGTGTTATCTTTTGTATAATTTTCTCCAGGGCGGAGACGTGCCAGGTTCATAGGCTACCTTCAAGTCTTTCTTTCTTTTGGTATTGTTCGGTAAGGTGTAACAGGTGAGTTTCTCTTTTATTAGTTATAATTGACACGATATATCTAATATGAAAGGTTTAATCTCAAGTATTATTGATATATATATATCGAGTCTTTTCAAGGGTAAATGATTTCAAACATAAAACCCCTTTTTTCTTATGTATCCCCACCGAATGGTTTTGGCGAGAACATGAATGAATGCACGAACCCAGGGACTTGATGCATGTGGCAATCCAGGGAGGCAAGGGCCGACGATGATGCCGTGTACTAGTCCCATCATGAACTACGGTGAAACCGACCTCGTTAGGAGTTGGCGAGGAAGGGGAACCGAGCTTTTGGGGCTTCATGGACCCCCACTAGCCGTATTGATTGGGAGATGCATTCTCCTGGATGGGTCCCCCCGGGGTACCGGTTATACCATTAGGAGAAACAAAACCTGTAAGTGGCATGGGTTCGCCCATGGTCCACCAGGATAATATCTTCCGCTGCGCATGGTAGACACGTTTCTAACCTGAGGAAAAAGGAGTAAATATTATGAATGAATGAATGAATGATAATGATTGAATGATTGAATGAACGAACAAATGATTGATTATTGCATGATCGTAATGAATGAATGAATATGTGCACAACGAGGTGAAGGTTGGAGATTTCGCCCACTCACCGGGCTCACATAATGACCTAATGAATGAAATGAAAGAATTGATTGTTGTAATCCCATGCATTGTTTTCTTTGTTTTCACTCGCTTGGGAAATTATTTCAAAACCTCGTAAAGGATTATAACTTGCATGTGTTGGTGTTTTGGTTTAGATTCACTAAGTTAAAACCAATCGGGTAGCACCCTAGCGCAAGGTGCCACATCCCCCGCACCGAGACCCGGCCCGTATATGAAATGAAAGTCAGTACACGTGCCAAATCACGAGGAATGGGGACACAACATACACGCTATGCTAGGCGGGACTAACCCTTAAACCCTTCAAGAATAAGATAATATAAAAATAAGAGCGATAACAAAAATACGGAAGCAAATACAAACATATGTATATATACAACGAGCCGCCAAGCTCCAAAAAAGATATACAATATCATTCAGGTAATCAACGACCCACACGGCCTACAAAATCAAATACGCTCCATAAACATGATCATATACAAAAATAAGAGTATGAGTGCGAGTGAAACATAAAGAGAGTACTAAACACTAATGCAAGACCTAGACGACTTGTATTCCCGCCTAGCACTCCTTAACCTGCACCAAACAACTGAAAACAAACCTAGTTCAGTCTTAAGGGGACTGGCGGGTATAAAACATGGTATAAACATAAATATCGTAGAATTTAAACACACACATGCAAGCAATAATCCCGAATGAGGTTTTAGAGTAATTTTTCCCAAGTGGGTAAAACAAAAGAAGACATCATCGGGATTATCACTATCATATTTAATCATTAGGGTATTCGTGGACCTAGCGAGTGGGCGTGCATTATCTCCAACCAACACCTTATGTATTCATCATCATTATTCATTCATTATCATACATATATTCTTTTGTGCACATTCATACGATTCATAATCATACATAGATACCTTTTCCCTCCGGGTGGTGGACGAGCTTGCAAGACCCGACCACCGGTCCATACATAGGCCAATGGGGGTACATGAATTCCCCAAGGGCACTCAGCTCCCATTCCCCGCTAATCTCATAGAGAGGGCCGGTATCACCGTAGTTTGGTTGGAACTAGTATATGGGATCACCATCGGCCCTTGGCTCCCCGGATAGCCACATGAACTAAGTCCCTGGGCCCGTGCAATTACAATCATGTCCCGCCAATATCATAAGGTAGGATTCATAAATAAAAAGGCATATGTTTGAAATCATTTACCCAAAATGACTCGATATATATATATATACTAATTTGGCTCAAATCTTTCACATAAGGGATATATTGTGTGGTCATAGCTATTAGAAGAGAAACCCACCTTAAAAGTTCAAAATAAAGGCACAAGCGCCTCAAAGCTCGCCCTCGTCTCCGACCGTACCCAAATCTGTGCAAAAAGAGGGAGTGTAAGACTCAAAATGACCATATACGACGCTCGGCATTGAAATGAACATGATATAAATGCATAAAAGATGATATATGTCATGGAAACGTTCATGTGCACGATTAATGCCTTTAAGGTATATAAACAAGCAAATCATGTTTACCATTAGAAAATAGCTAAATAAAAACGTTCAAGTCATGATTGGAAATTAAATAACACGAAATAGATAACAATTAAATTTTATAATTGAAATAAATTAAATAATACTTAATATACAAAATATACTTTATAATTGTAACACCCCGAGCGAAGGGCGCCACATCCCCCGCACCATAGCTCAACACGTGAAACAAAATGGAGACTCCGTCCACGCATCAAGCCATGGCGAACGGGTGACTAACAAAATTCAAACCTAAGCTAGGCGGTCTAAACCCTACTCAGAGCACGCAATAAAAACAAATAGCGAATGCGGAAGCACCAGAAACTCACAAAACAAATAAACATACTCGACACATATCAAAAATAACAATTCAAGTTACAAAACCTTTACAATATCGAATTTAATTTTATAACTTATACATATCTCAGAATTAGCCAAAATGCATAAAGAAAACGAAAATACAGTGCATGAGACTCAAGGTCGCCAAAACCAAGACTCAAAGACAACCGCCTAGCTCCAAAACTCACAAAACGGGTACCTGCAACTCAAATTAAATGGGGAAAAAGATAGAAATAACGAGGGTCAGTCCTAGAGACTGGTGAGGGGGCTAACACACGCACCCATACATATACATAATGGCAAAGCATATACAAAGCTGAAAGGGTTCATGAACCGGGCACGATTTTTGCATTCTAAAACATTTAACCCGTGGTAATATATATAAAGAAAGAAGTTTGGGGCCGAAGGCCAAATCCAGTCAAGTTTTAGAGTTTAGAAATCCACCCCCGTTTCACAACCATAAACGAAACATAACGAACCGAAAGCTTAAATCCAACCACTTACTTCAGAAACAAAGGCGAAGCGAAATACAAAACCAATCATAAATCAATCCCACCTCCACACTGTTTGGGGAAGAGAGGTGCCCCTCTCAACCCACCACAGAACGAAACTTGTGAACCGGAGGATCCCGCCCGGTTCCTTCGACGGCCAGCCAAAATGCGCTCCGTCGGCATAGGAGAACTAAGAAACAAAGGCGAAGCGAAATACAAAACCAATCATAAATCAATCCCACCTCCACACCGTTTGGGGAAGAGAGGTGCCCCTCTCAACCCACCACAGAACGAAACTTGTGAACCGGAGGATCCCGCCAGGTTCCTTCGACGGCCAGCCAAAATGCGCTCCATCGGCATAGGAGAACTAAGTCTCCCGTTGGTGGAGAAGTGCACAGGGGTCATAACCGGCGACCCCATGGTCGTCCCGGGTCTCCCTTACCCACAACTCCGGGGCCCAACACACAAACATATATTCTTACACTGAATACACTTATCATACTTACCATACGAAGATTATCCACAGATCATACCACGCTTACACACACACACCTTCTTATCAAAGCTTGTCAAAACAAACGAAAATAAAGCTGATATACTTATAAAAGCGTTTTCAAAGTTTCAGGAAAAACGGGACAAAGCCCACAAAATACATATCAAAACACATATCTATATATATATATATACATATATATATCGCATACGGGTTCGAAATACAAATAGGGTTTTAGGTCATCATAACTAAAAGGAAAGAAAACCTCACCTTGTCGAACAAACCGGACAAAACGGGCCAAAAGGAGTCAAACGAACCACTTCCTCTTATCGGAACGAACCTAAGAGCAAAGCAAAGAGCAAGAGGCAAACTTAGACTCAAAATGAACCATATTGACGCTCGGCGAATGCAAATGAATGCAAGTGATGCGTATGAAGCTTAACAAATTGACATATAATGCATACGAGTTTATATTAAACCATAAATCTCATAAATCATACTAAACGAATTCACAAGTTCCATATAACACACATATCATATCATACAACATATTATCAAAGCATTAATATCATATAAAGAGTAACGATTGATCATGCAAGGTATATAAAACGAGACAGAAGGTCATAAACGCACGTTAAAGGAGCATATCGCACAAATGAAGCCATAATTCGAAAACGAGCACATAAATCAAATCATAAATTCATATTACACAAGTTAACACATAATAAATTAAGTTAATAATGCATATAGGTCACAATCGGGACAAGAGAAAGCAAATAAAAGCAACGAAACGACGAAAGAAACTCTCCAGAGGCACCACCGTGACATATGACACGGCTATGTCCAAAACGTAAAGGAAACGGACACGGCTGTGTCCGGATTTAATTAAATCAGATGCCCAAGTCGAGAGCTTGAGACGGCCGTGTCAAGAATCAACATAAACTGGACACGGCACATTTTCAAAACCCGTTTTTGGCAGCAACATTTTCAAGGGCAAAAACAAGGCATTTTGGGAGCAGCTCTTGGGGAATTTCTTAGGTCTCAAACACACACATAACATGCATGAAATATACACAAAAGAATCACATTAAAAGGCCAAATAATGAAGCAACAAAGATCATTCAAATCAAGAAACGAAAACCGAACAAAGAAGAGCATACAATGCATTCATGCCATGATCATCAACTTAGGGGCTGAGTTAGGAGTTAAAAGCTTGGGAACTAAATGCTAACATGCTAAGCTACTCAAATACTCCATGCATATGCAAATTGACACGAATTGGAGAACATTAGAACCACCAACTAATCACAAAATGCAACAGCAGCAGATCAGTTCGCACATAGCATACAAACAGGCCTCATGTTTCGATTTAGGGGCTGAAAATGGATCTAAAAGCTTGAAAGAGCAAGGTTAACATGTAAAGCAATTAGTATACAACATCTCCATGCAAATTCACACGAATTGGAGGCCATTATCTCAAGCAACAAGGCACAAAACGTCACAGCAGTTCCAAAACAGGGGAGCAGATTTGTAACCTAGGTTTGGGGCTCAAAAACTCATAATTTCATCAAAGGATCTTAAGAGCAAATCATCCAAACATCATGTACTATCAGTTAAGTATCCAAAATGGAGCATAATAAGTTCATATGATCAGCTTTTGCACCCCAAAACAGCCACACAAAACTGATGCAAGAAAGGCATGAAAACAAGTCATATTCTAACTCATATGTACAGCTGAAAATGGGCATAAAAACTTAAGGAAACTTATCTAACATGTAGAACAACTCATACACTTCATGTCCATGCAATTTCACACAAAAATAAGCACAAGAAATCATCAAACCAAACCAAAATCCTGACAGTAGTTCATACGGGCGAGCAGATTTTTGCAGCAGTTTTCAAGCTCAAAACTCATCATATAAACCAAGGTTTTCAAGGAAAAACCGAGCATATTCATAAAGAAACATGTGTAACACATAACCAAGCATTAACACACGAAATTGGAGGCAAAAATTCCAACATTTGGTCTCAAAAACGTGACAGCAACTGGGTGAAAAAGAGCAGATTTGCAGCAGTTCGGTTTTCAAGTTTCATGGCAAAAAACTCAAGGTTTCAATCATGTTATCAATGGGGAATCAACCCTAACACATCTATCATGAAGTATATATCAAGAATGGAAGCAAAGAAGCTCATATAATCAACAAGGAAGCACCAAATCAGCCACAAACTTAAGCTAAGCCATGGATTCAAAAATATGAGCTAACCCTAACTATTCATGCAAGCTTCCATTCCCTTATTAAATCTGATACATTTCATGAATTACAAAGATCAAATGAAGCATAGAAGAGAGGAGAATACATAAATATACTTACCTTTAAGATATGAAGAAGTATGGAGAAGATTAAGCTTCAAAATCACAAGCCATGGAGGAGGGTTCTTCTTTCTCTTCTTCTTCCTTCCTTGGATCTGATATTTTCTCCTTGCTTGGGGGTAAGGAGCACGAAATGCTGCTGATAGGGAGAGAGAGGGATGAATCAAGGTCATGTAAACCAAGGTTAAGGCTTAGGTATGGTTAGTTTGGGCCCACAATTGTGAGACTAGTCAAAGATGGTGGCTTTAGCGCAAGCTGTTCGTTCCGGGCAAAAAACGAGGGTCCAAATGGGCTTAGAAGAATGTCAAATCAGGTTCCTTGACTTCATCTCTTTGTTACGAGTCCAACACATCTTCCGGAATTCGAATCCGAATTCCCTAGCTCAAGTTATGGCCTTCGGAACAAGAGGCGCGCTAAAACTAGTTAGGCCCTCATGTCCCTAGTCAAATTCCAAAGGTTTAAAACCTCGACAAACGAATACGAAAACTTAAAACGAGCATGCAAACACATTCATAACTCACATATATCACGCATACCAAAATTTCACAAAAATCGGAATTGAATTCCGGCACATAACGAGCAAATTACGAGCATACGAAACTTAAACGTTAAAATTCAAAGTTCATAAATATAAACAATTAAGTTCATATAAATTCAAATAATCATATAAGCATTAAATAACATTCAAATACGTAATTAAATATTTTAAAGCACATAAAACCCTCTCGTTACGGCGTACCTGTTAATCCGAACGATCGGGATGTTACAAACTCCCCTCCTTCAAAAGGACCTGTCCTCAGGTCCTAAGGAGAATCTTGAACGGCTCCGAAGTCAAGCCCAACTCCACACTTCCTCTACGCCACTCTCATCACAAACTTCTCAAGACACTATCTCCTTAAATGGCGAACCGGACACAAAGTCCTAGTTGTTTGCCCCTACTCCCCAAATAAAGATTCGGGAGTAGTTGGACAATTCTCAACCTGTGGCACATAGACATTACTACACAAAGTCCATAACATCTTTCTTATGTCATAACAAACGGTTTCCTAAAACTCTGAACAACTTCAACCCTGAGTGGGATTAACTCGTGACCTTGCACTCCTTAAGGCGTAGGCTACCGTTCTTCTTCGAGCAACACACAACAAAGGCCTTCCTTTACGCCTCGGTTGGAAACAAGGTAGCCTTTTGTACCTCTGGTTAGGCAGAAGCCAATACCGTGAGTAACTCTCTTCAACCGCCTCCTCCCACTCAAAACCGTACCTCTTACTCTGAGGCAATACTCGGTTCTTCTAAGAGGAATATCAACGGGTTAGCCTTCAATCTATCCCCGAAAATATCATTGAGTCCCTGACGGACCTCCTAAAAGCAACACCCAACTTCAACGAGAACAAAACACCTTCAGACAAGTCGACCAAAAGCAGCTCGACCCTCACAACTCACCAAACACTCACGAACACTCCACACCACCAAACTCTCTCCAAAAGAGAGTTACCACAAAAAGGAAAATAAAGCACACAATGAGCAAGAACTAACAAGGGAAAGAAATACACAACAAGCAAAGTTAAGAAGAAAATGAAGCACACTCCAAGCAAGAGTTAAAAAGGAAAAGAAACGCATAACGAACAAAACTGAGAAGGGAAGGATGCACATTACAAGCAAAAGTCACAAAAGGGAAGGAAACACACAATGAACAAGAATACGAAGGAAAACAATTACACAACAATTGTAATCAGGATCCACCGAATAACAAGGAATAAAGCAGTAAGCATGTGGATTTCCCCGATAATAAAACATGTGTGCAATGGGATGCCATGAATGCTTTATGTACCGTTCACCATAGGAGTAGCGTTGAGTGTGGTGCCATCTTCTTATTTTCCGGGAGGATCATCTTGTGCTTGAACCGGGATCTTGAAGTCATGGCATTTCCTTGAAGACCTCAACTTCTTGTTGTTCGATTAACTTTCATCATGCCTTCGATTCCTCCATAATTGAGTCCTCCTACCAACTTTGGTATTGGCATCTCTCCTTGCTTGATATTGGTGACCTCATGAGATTCTTGAGTTTCTTCCTTCCATGTAATTCGAGTCTCTACAATGTATATATTAAATTGCTTCTGGTGAGGATATGTAAAAATCCATCCATCTTCGATAATTGAATCTTCTTATAGTCAGCAACTTTGAAGTCTTAAGTTTTCAAAAATTTCTCTTGTCTCTTGGTTTCCTCGCCTTGTCTTCCAATTATTTAATCTTAAAGTATTCTCCCATCCAACGGGACTTGAAACACTTTCCTAATCCCTCTTAATTTGATCCTTCCACTCGGCATTGAAATCTCTCTTTTCTTGACGTTATTAGTATCTTGAATCCTCCTAACAATTTCTTGAAGTTTGGAATCCTCGATTGATCTTCTAATCCCAAACCGATCTTTTCTTCATATAAGTGATGTATGAGATTCAATCCATTGATCACCCATTCCCTCATAGCCCCATGTATCTTGCATCCTCGGATCATGTACATATTCTTGGAATTTAAAAGTTCAATCGAATTCCATGCCTACTTCCTTGAAAATAATTTTCGAACTCTAGGATAGTCCTCGAAAGTACCAAATCCTCCAAACCCAAATTTGAAATCATCCATCTTCTTCCATTCTTCAATTTAAAATCTTCCTATCATCAAACTCGAAAGAGGGGTAGTTGTACAAGGTTCTCGAATAGAACTCCCTCACATGAATTCTTCTTGGACTCTTTATATCTCAACTCCACTCTCTTGATCACCTAGAGCTTGGCCTTGATATCCTTATTTCAAACCCCTTCCCAAGGTCAAAATCCCTAAGCCCCTTGCAGCCCGAATACACCGGTCTCTCTTGTTCTTTTCCCGGTAATACTCGTTGATGTCGAAGGAGTATCCTGAAATAAAATACAATTCCAAGAAGGTATAGATGCATGCGGGGTTTCTAGTACATGTTCATGTGAACTATTAATACAAATAATATCAAATAATATCAAGTAATTCACATAAGTGATGTAGTGAATGTCAACGAACATGTAATCCTAAGCCGAACGACCTAGACAAACCCGACACAACACGAGAGCTCCGGTTTTGCAACCCAGAGCTCTGATACCACCTAAAGATGTAACACCCCGAGCGAAGGGCGCCACATCCCCCGCACCATAGCTCAACACGTGAAACGAAATGGAGACTCCATCCACGCATCAAGCCATGGTGAACGGGTGACTAACAAAATTCAAACCTAAGCTAGGCGGTCTAAACCCTACTCAGAGCGCGCAATAAAAACAAATAGCGAATGCGGAAGCACCAGAAACTCACAAAACAAATAACCATACTCGGGACATATCAAAAATAACAATTCAAGTCACAAAACCTTTACAATATCGAATTTAAATTTATAACTTATACATATCTCAGAATTAGCCAAAATGCATAAAGAAAACGAAAATATAGTGCATGAGACTCAAGCTCGCCAAAACCAAGACTCAAAGACAACCGCCTAGCTCCAAAACTCACAAAACGGGTACCTGCAACTCAAATTAAAGGGGAAAAAAGATAGAAATAACGAGGGTCAGTCCTAGAGACTGGTGAGGGGGCTAACACACGCACCCATACATATACATAATGGCAAAGCATATACAAAGCTGAAAGGGTTCATGAACCGGGCACGGTTTTTGCATTCTAAAACATTTAACCCGTGGTAATATATATAAAGAAAGAAGTTTGGGGCAGAAGGCCAAATCCAGTCAAGTTTTAGAGTTTAGAAATCCGCCCCCGTTTCACAACCATAAACGAAACATAACGAACCGAAAGCTTAAATCCAACCCACTTACTTCAGAAACAAAGGCGAAGCGAAATACAATACCAATCTTAAATCAATCCCACCTCCACACCGTTTGGGGAAGAGAGGTGCCCCTCTCAACCCACCACAGAACGAAACTTGTGAACCGGAGGATCCCGCCCGGTTCCTTCGACGGCCAGCCAAAATGCGCTCCGTCGGAATAGGAGAACTAAGTCTCCCGTTGGTGGAGAAGTGCACAGGGGTCGTAACCGGCGACCCCATGGTCGTCCCGGGTCTCCCTTACCCACAACTCCGGGGCCCAACACACAAACATATATTCTTACACTGAATACACTTATCATACTTAACATACGAAGCTTATCCACAGATCATACCACGCTTACACACACACACCTTCTTATCAAAGCTTGTCAAAACAAACGAAAATAAAGCTTATATACTTATAAAAGCGTTTTCAAAGTCTCAGGACAAACGGGACAAAGCCCACAAAATATATATCAAAACACATATCTATATATATATATACATATATAAATCGCATGCGGGTTCGAAATGCAAATAGGGTTTTAGGTCATCATAACTAAAAGGAAAGAAAACCTCACCTTGTCGAACAAACCGGACAAAACGGGCCAAAAGGAGTTAAACGAACCACTTCCTCCTATCGGAACGAACCTAAGAGCAAAGCAAAGAGCAAGAGGCAAACTTAGACTCAAAATGAACCATATTGACGCTCGGCGAATGCAAATGAATGCAAGTGATGCGTATGAAGCTTAACAAATTGACATATAATGCATACGAGTTTATATTAAACCATAAATCTCATAAATCATACTAAACGAATTCACAAGTTCCATATAACACACATATCATATCATACAACATATTATCAAAGCATTAATATCATATAAAGAGCAACGATTGATCATGCAAGGTATATAAAACGAGACAGAAGGTCATAAACGCACGTTAAAGGAGCATATCGCACAAATGAGGCCATAATTCGAAAACGAGCACATAAATCAAATCATAAATTCATATTACACAAGTTAACACATACTAAATTAAGTTAATAATGCATATAGGTCACAATCGGGACAAGAGAAAGCAAATAAAAGCAATGAAACGACGAAAGAAACTCTCCAGAGGCACCACCGTGACATATGACACGGCCATGTCCAAAACGTAAAGGAAACGGACACGGCCGTGTCCGGATTTAATTAAATCAGATGCCCAAGTCGAGAGCTTGACACGGCCGTGTCAAGAATCAGTATAAACTGGACACGGCCGTGTCCAGTTCACATTTTCAAAATCCGTTTTTGGCAGCAACATTTTCAAGGGCAAAAACAGGGCATTTCGGGAGCAGCTCTTAGGGAATTTCTTAGGTCTCAAACACACACATAACATGCACGAAATATACACAAAAGAATCACATTAAAAGGCCAAATAATGAAGCAACAAAGATCATTCAAATCAAGAAACAAAAACCGAACAAAGAAGAGCATACCATGCATTCATGCCATGATCATCAACTTAGGGGTTGAGTTAGGAGTTAAAAGCTTGGGAACTAAATGCTAACATGCTAAGATACTCAAATACTCCATGAATATGCAAATTGACACGAATTGGAGAACATTAGAACCACCAACTAATCACAAAATGCAACAGCAGCAGATCAGTTCGCACATAGCATACAAACAGGCCTCATGTTTGGATTTAGGGGCTGAAAATGGATCTAAAAGCTCGAACGAGCAAGGTTAACATGTAAAGCAATTAGTATATAACATCTCCATGCAAATTCACACGAATTGGAGGCCATTATCTCAAGCAACAAGGCACAAAACGTCACAGCAGTTCCAAAACAGGGGAGCAGATTTGTAACCTAGGTTTGGGGCTCAAAAACTCATAATTTCATCAAAGGATCTTAAGAGCAAATCATCCAATAATCATTTACTATCAGTTAAGTATCCAAAATGGAGCATAATAAGTTCATATGATCAGCTTTAGCACCCCAAAACAGCCACACAAAACTGATACAAGAAAGGCATGAAAACAAGTCATATTCTAACTCATATGTACAGCTGAAAATGGGCATAAAAACTTAAGGAAACTTATCTAACATGTAGAACAACTCATATACTTCATGTCCATGCAATTTCACACAAAAATAAGCACAAGAAATCATCAAACCAAACCAAAATCCTGACAGTAGTTCATACGGGCGAGCAGATTTTTGCAGCAGTTTTCAAGCTCAAAACTCATCATATAAACCAAGGTTTTCAAGGCAAAACCAAGCATATTCATAAAGCAACATGTGTAACACATAACCAAGCATTAACACATGAAATTGGAGGCAAAAATTCCAACATTTGGTCTCAAAAACGTGACAGCAACTGGGTGAAAAAGAGTAGATTTGCAGCAGTTCGGTTTTCAAGTTTCATGGTCAAAAACTCAAGGTTTCAATCATGTTATCAATGGGGAATCAACCCTAACACATCTATCATGAAGTATATATCAAGAATGGAAGCAAAGAAGCTCATATAATCAACAAGGAAGCACCAAATCAGCCACAAACTTAAGCTAAGCCATGGATTAAAAAATATGAGCTAACCCTAACTATTCATGTAAGCTTCCATTCCCTTATTAAATCTGATACATTTCATGAATTACAAAGATCAAATGAAGCATATAAGAGAGGAGAATACATAAATATACTTACCTTTAAGATATGAAGAAGTATGGAGAAGATTAAGCTTCAAAATCACAAGCCATGGAGGAGGGTTCTTCTTTCTCTTCTTCTTCCTTCCTTGGATCTGATATTTTCTCCTTGCTTGGGGGTAAGGAGCACGAAATGCTGCTGATAGGGAGAGAGAGGGATGAATCAAGGTCATGTAAACCAAGGTTAAGGCTTAGGTATGGTTAGTTTGGGCCCACAATTGTGAGACTAGTCAAAGATGGTGGCTTTAGCGCAAGCTGTTCGTTCCGGGCGAAAAACGAGGGTCCAAATGGGCTTAGAAGAATGTCAAATCAGGTTCCTTGACTTCATCTCTTCGTTACGAGTCCAACGCATCTTCCGGAATTCGAATCCGAATTCCCTAGCTCAAGTTATGGCCTCCGGAACAAGAGGCGCGCTAAAACTAGTTAGGCCCTCATGTCCCTCGTCAAATTCCAAAGGTTTAAAACCTCGACAAACGAATACGAAAACTTAAAACGAGCATGCAAACACATTCATAACTCACGTATATCATGCATACCAAAATTTCACAAAAATCGGAATTGAATTCCGGCACATAACGAGCAAATTACGATCATACGAAACTTAAACGTTAAAATTCAAAGTTCATAAATATAAACAATTAATTTCATATAAATTCAAATAATCATATAAGCATTAAAATAACATTCAAATACGTAATTAAATAATTTAAAGCACATAAAACCCTCTCGTTACGGCATACCTGGAAATCCGAACGATCGGGATGTTACAATAATATTATAATATAATATTAGGTATACAATGATCATGCATTAATATATATATTTATGCATGCAAATAGGCATATATATATATATATACATATATATATATATATAATTACATGGATACAACCGTATATATATAAGTGTACGTACAATATATATAAGTATATTTCATGCATAAATATTTATATTAAATATATACTACATACTCAACATATATATATATATATATATATATATATATATATATATCACGTAATATATATATATATATATATAATCATCATGCACACACCACTATATATTACACCATGCACACACCACTCATGCACAACCAAATAACCACACAAAACAAATATATATATATACACTACGAACAACATTTAAAGATAGGAGAAGCAGCAAAGCAGGCATTCCCCGCCCGGGTAAAATCCCAGCTCAACCTTCCCCGACCTGGGAAGGAGATGCAGAAGCTTTCTGCACAAGGTGTCCCCGCCCGGGGACACTTTCCGTTCAAACTCTCCCCGCCCGGGGAGAGTGTTTCTGCAAAAACAGAGCAGCGGCAGCAGCAGTTCTTCGCACAGGAATAGGGCAAGGATGAACAAGCTTTCCATCAACTAACAAGACACCAATTAAAGGAAATAAAAGGCAACAAATACTCATCAAACACGCCCCAAAGCAGCCCCACAACAAGCAGCAGCAGCCACACGAAATCAAGAAGTAAAAGAAGGTATTTTCATACAAAAATCAATAATGGAACCATCATCCATTCTCAAATACCAAGAAAAATAAGTTCATATAACATTAAATGAAGTTCATAAGATCCAATTTCATCCATTAAACAGAAAGAAATCCCAAGGAAACATGAAAGATTCATAAAAAGGACATAAACCCTTACTATTCATCGAAAATCCAATACACTTCCAAATCTCCATCAAAATCAGCAAATAATCACTCATAAGAAAGAGAAGAAGATGCACAACACATTCATGGACTTACCTTTCAAGTTTGGAGTGATTTGACAGAGAAATGAGCTCAAAAGGTGAAAATGAAAAGTGTTTCTCTTGGAGCTTCAAGTTATCTCGGTTTGCAGCTACTTTTGGCTTAGTTTTGGAGTGTGAAATGGAATGAAAGTCACGTTAGCTGATCAGGGGTTAAGTAAGGGTCATGTGGGTTCAAACCTTGCTCAATTTGGTTAACCATGGTTCAAGATATGATTAAAATAGTGGTAGGTGGTCATGTAGGTGAACGTCACAAGTTTCGGTTAAAGTTCAGAGGTAGCTTAGAAAAATATGAGACTTCTTCCATTGAACCCGATTCTTTGATACATGTTCAGAAGAGGTGACGGAACTCGAATCCGAGTTCCCGAGCTCAAGATATCACATATGGAACCAAGGGTGCGCTAATTGCCCGTTAGCCCCCAATTTGGTTCCACAACTCAAAATAAATTCGTTACCATGTCAAACGAGATCGAAAACATGAAACGAGCATATATACATGTTCATAACACATAAATCTACGACATACTAAATTCTCACGAAATTTCGATATCAAATCATATAAGAACGAAGCGCGATTAAAACACTCATGCGCAAAACATTAACAATTCATAACATTTCAAATTAAATAATAAAATTTAAATTCCATTTATAAATTAAATAAAAAGTCAACGATTAATGTTGAAATTAATAATATAATTAAGGATATAGTTAATTAACACTAACACTTAATTATCAAATTAAACATACTAATTAACGAAAATAAAATAAAATAATAACAATTTATAATAAATTTAAATATATAAAACACTTATAAACAATTAATTCGCGCAAATTGATAAACACATACGTCTAGGCGTTACAATCTCTCCCCCTTAAAAGAATCCGTCCTCGGATTCACTGCTTTCCCGGAAACAACTCGGGGTGAAACTTTCTCATCTTTTCCTTCGTCTCCCACGTAACCTCTTCGGTTTTATCACTTCTCCAAAGAACCTTGACTATTGGAATACGTTGATTTCGAAGTTCTTGAAATTTTCGATCCAATATCTTAATCGGCTTCTGAATGAAGGTGAGATTTGGTTCTAATTCCACTTCTTCAACCAGTAGAACCTCAGATTCGTCTCAATAATACTTCCGGAGTTGTGAAACATGAAACACATTATGAATTCCGGTCAAACTCGGAGGTAAATCCAATCGATATGCCGTATCCTCAATCTTCTCTAAAATCTCATACGGTCCCATATACCGAGGGTTTAATTTTCCTCCTCTGCTAATCGTTATTCCATTGAACCCTAATCTTTGATACGAGCTCAGCGGAGGTGACGGAACTCGAATCTGAGTTCCCGAGCTCAAGATATCACATACGGAACCAAGGGTGCACTAATTGCCCGTTAGCCCCCGATTTGGTTCCATAACTCAAAATAAATTTGTTACCGCGTCAAACGAGATTGAAAACATGAAACGAGCATATAGACATGTTCATAACACATAAATCTACGACATACTAAATTTTCAGGAAATTTCGATATCAAATCATATAAGAACCAAGCGCTATTAAAACACTTATGTGCAAAACATTAACAATTCATAACATTTCAAATTAAATAATAAAATTTAAATTCCATTTACAAATTAAATAAAAAGTCAACGATTAATGTTGAAATTAATAGTATAATTAAGGATATAGTTAATTAACATTAACACTTAATTATCAAATAAAATATACTAATTAACGAAAATAAAATAAAATAAAATAATAACAATTTATAATAAAATTAAATATATAAAACACTTATAAATAATTAATTCGCGCAAATTGATAAACACATACATCATACCTGTACGACTGAAAAGTCGGGGCGTTACAATCTCTCCCCCTTAAAAGAATCCGTTCTCGGATTCAATGCTCGCCCGGAAACAACTCGGGGTGAAACTTTCTCATCTTTTCCTTCGTCTCCCGCGTAGCCTCTTCGATTTTATCACTTCTCCAAAGGACCTTGACTAGTGGAATACGCTGATTTCGAAGTTCCTGAAATTTCCGATCCAATATCTTAATCGGCTTCTGAACGAAGGTGAGATTTGGTTCTAATTCCACTTCTTCAACCGGTAAAACCTCGGATTCGTCTCGCTAATACTTCTGGAGTTGTGAAACATGAAACACATTATGATTCCGGTCAAACTCGGAGGCAAATCCAATCGATAGGTCGTATCCCCAATCTTCTCTAAAATCTCATACGGTCTCATATACCGAGGGTTTAATTTTCCTCCTCGGCTAATCCTTGAGAACCCTTTTCGTGGAGATGCCTTTAAGAAGACTCTGTCTCCAACCTCATTCTCCGAAGGTCTGCATAACTCTTTTGTCGATCCTGAGCGGCCTTCATCCATTGTTTAATTTTCCTCTTGTCAATAGCCTCTTTTCGTGGAGATGCCTTTAAGAAGACTCTGTCTCCAACCTCATTCTCGGAAGGTCTGCATAACTCTTTTGTCGATCCTGAGCAGCCTTCATCCGTTGTTTAATTTTCCTCTTGTCAATAGCCTCTTTTCGTGGAGATGCCTTTAAGAAGACTCTGTCTCCAACCTCAAGCTCAAGATTTTTTCTCCGAAGGTCTGCATAACTATTTCGTCGATCCTGAGCGGCCTTCATCCGTTGTTTAATTTTCTGGACCTTGTCAATAGCCTCTTGTACGGCCTTAGAGGGTTTTTCCTTCTTCTCCCCTCTTTTAACACCTTCTTGTTTGGTCCAATTCCATTCCTCCAAGTCAAAGAACAACGGGGATCTACATTTACGTCCGTAGAGAGCTTTATAAGGGGCCATCTCGATCGAGGCTTGATAGCTATTGTTGTAAGCGAACTCGATTAATGGCAACTGTTCATTCCACGAGCTTGGAAAGTCCAATGCACATGCTCTCAACATATCCTCCAGATACTTAATCAACCTTTCGGATTGTCCGTCTGTCTGAGGATGAAAAGCTGTGCTGAATTGAAGCCTTCTTCCCGAACACTTCTGTAATTCTTGCCAAAACCGTGAAGTAAATCTTCGATCCCGATCCGAGGCAATGCTAACGGGTACTCCATGAAGCCTGACAATCTCATCATTATACTTATTAGCTAACTTACTCACCTTATCAGACATTCTGATAGCAAGAAAATGAGCCGATTTTGTCAACCTGTCCACAATAACCCAAATTCCATCAAGACCTCCTCTCACTCTTGGTAATCCTGAAACAAAATCCATATCTATTTGTTCCCATTTCCACTCTGGGATAGGTAAAGGTTGAAGTAGCCCCGATGGCTTTTGATGTTCCGCTTTTACCACTTAACAGGTCAAATAATATTTCATGAATTTAATCACATCCCGTTTCAAGCCATTCCACCAATAGAATTTTTTTAAATCCTTGTGCATCTTGTTTCCTCCGGGATGGATTGAATACCCTGACCGATGAGCTTTCTCAAGAATAATCCTTTTCAACTCTTCCGACACAACAACTCTATTCTTGAATCTTAGAAGTCCCGTGTCATCAAACCCAAATGGATATTCTGGATCAGCTCGAGCTTTCTCAGCTAATTTCTGAACCTCGGGATCAGTCCTCGGTGCATCAAATAATCTCTACCTGAGATCCAGTTGAACCGTGATATTCCAAATACTAGGCCTCAGCTTGAACAACTCATTCTCATCTCCAAATTCCACTTTCACATTGGACACGCTAGCCTTCCTACTAAGCGCATCCGCGACCAAGTTAGTTTTGTCGGGATGGTATCGGATTGTACACTCATAATCCACCAAAAGTTCCATCCAACGCCGTTGTCTCTTGTTTAACTCTTTCTGAGAGAATAAATACTGGAGACTCTTGTGGTCGGAAAAGATCTCAAAAGAAACTCCGTAGAGATAGTGTCACCACTTACCCAAAGCAAAGATCACTGCTGCAAGTTCGAGATCATGAATGGGGTAATTTGCTCATGATCCTTCAATTTCCTTGACGCATAGGCGATTACCCTTCCATTCTGCATCAACACACATCCCAAACCCTCCTTTGTGGCATCCGTATAAACTGTATATCCTTTTGTACCTTCGGAAAGCGCTAATACAGGGGTGGTGGTCAACTTTTCCTTTAAGAGTTCAAAGCTAGTCTCACATGCCTCCTCCCACTCAAACGTAACCTCTTTCTTAGTCAATCGGGTTAAAGGAGCAGCAATCTTTGAGAAATCCTGTACGAATCTCCAATAGTAGCCGGCCAAACCCAAGAAACTCCTTACTTCTGAAGCATTTTTCGGGCTTTGCCACTGAATAACCGTCTCAATCTTTGAGGGATATACCAAACCTTTCCTTGAGATAATGTGGCCTAGAAATGCTACCCGATCAATCCAAAACTCGTATTTGCTAAACTTAGCATACAACCGATGTTCTCTCAAGGTGTCTAACATAATTCTGAGGTGCCTCGCATGGTCCTCCGGAGTCCTTGAATAAACAAGGATGTCATCGATGAATATCACCACAAACTTATCCAAATAGGGCCGAAAAATCCAATGCATCATATCCATGAAAGCAGCCGGAGCATTAGTCAGTCCAAAAGGCATCACTACAAACTCATAATGCCCATACCGGGTGTTAAATCCCGTTTTCGGAATGTCCTCTTCTCGAATCTCAATTGATAGTATCCTAGTCTCAAATCCAACTTTGAATATACCCCCGAACCTTGTAACATGTCGAATAAATCCTTAATATGGGGCAAAGGATACTTGTTCTTTATTGTCATCGGATTAAGCTCCTGATAATCTATACACATTCTTAAGGTTCCATCTTTCTTCTTGACAAAAAGAACTGGTGCACCCCAAGGTGAAGAACTTGGTCGAATATACCTAATCTTAAGCAACTCTTCAAGTTGGGACTTTAACTCTTTCAATTCGGCCGGTGCCATCTGATAAGGGGTCTTAGAATACGGCTTGGATCTCAGATATAAGTCTATCATAAACTCAATCTCACGATCCGGTGGCAATGAGCCTAAATTTTCCGGAAACACATCGGGAAATTATTTTACCACGGCTGTATCCTCGAACTTGACTTGATCTTTTAGCTTATTGAGAAGATAAGCAATAAATCCCGTTGTTCCTTCTCTCATTAACTTATGAGCTTCCATGAAAGATAAGAGAGATACCGATTTCGATCCACTACCGAACACCAACTCTTCACCCAAAATAACCTTCTTGGCAAAACAATCAACCTTGGCCCGATGCCGAAACAACCAATCCATACCCAATATAACCCTATACTTCTTCATGGTCATAACTATGGAATCAGCCGGATAATCTTTCCCTTCTAACAAAACTGAACAATCCCGAACCATCTGATCTGTCTGCAAACTTCCCCCCGAGTGGGAAACTAACCAGGTAACAAGAACATAAAGAAATAACAGCTAGGCACATAGTAGCAGCAAGATCACAAGAAATAAAAGAATGGGTAGCACCTGGATCAAAAAGTGCATGAATGTTCGTGGTATGAATGCATATGGTACATTCCACCACGGCGGTCGGATCAACCTCTGCATTCTGCTTCTCGCCCTCAACAGCATAAGCACGTGCCTGGATCATAGGCCTCTGAGCTATTCTTTGAAATCCGGGGTTCTTGTCAGGACAAACATCCTCCATACGGTCGCCTTTTCCACATATGAGACATAGACCCAACCTTCTTCAGTAGTTGTTGTAGGTATGGGTTGGTCCCCCGTAATGAGTACATGGAGGTACATCTTGGCGTGAGTTGGTAGATGCCAGTGCCATTGGTAGAGCCCTTGGTCGAGTCGGTGCAGCCTGAGAAGCTTGTTCTCCAGACCGAGGCTTCTTAAGAAGAGCCTTGGGTGGGGGAGTAGCTGGAACCACCGCTCTCTTTCCCGAATTTGATCCGAAACCTCTTCCCATTGGTACCCTAAAGACCGGATCCTTCTTTTTAAATTCTTCTTCTTATTCCAACGCCCTTTACACCGTGTCTGCGAAGGACACGAAGTTGTGACCAGCCTGACCATGTCTTAAGTCCTGTCTTAATCCCGCAATAAATTTCCTTGACTTTCTCTTCTCATCTCGGGTGGCATGAGGAGCATATTTCCCAAGCCTATTAAATACTACAAGATATTGGGTCACCGTACGCGTGCCCTGCTTTAAATCCATGAACTCCTGCTCCTTCGTTTCCCTTACCACTTCCGGAATAAAAAATTCTCGAAATTCCCTTTTGAAGACCTCCCAAGTGATTTCTTCTCCATCCACTTCAAGTTTTTCTCTTGTCCTTTCCCACCATTCGTAAGCATCGCCATCTAGTTGGAATATGGAAAATTGGCCCCTCTATTGCGTAGTGAACTGTCGGACTCCATAAATCCTCTCCAATCAAGTCAACCAACACTCCAAAACTGCATCATCGATGGAGCCAGAAAACCTAGGGGGATTATAACTTAGAAACACCTCATGTGGATCCCGATTGTTGTTGTTGGGTGGCAGAACCAGTTTCTCTACTTGTTATGGTGGGGGAGCTTGAGCTCTCTGATGCTCAACATAATTAAAAACAACTTCCATAAATTTCCCCATATCCATTGGAGGCGGTTGTAGTTCTTGTGGTTGTAGCATAGGAGATCGGTCATGATGACGAAGTCGATCCGGTGATCTATGTCTATCTCTTCGTGGAGGCATTCTATCAAAGAGACACTGAAATACATGCGATTGTTAGTCCATGCATGAAAGTGTAATTAATTCAATCAAAATTGAAAATTTAGAGCACATAAACACATAAAGAATGCATGTGCAACACGTTGACAAGTTATTCCTAAAGTCGTACGACTTAACTGACTCGACACGATACGAGAGCCCGGGTTTTGCAACACTAAGCTCTGATACCACATAAGGATGTAGCACCCGAGCACAAGGTACCACATCCCCCACATCGAGACCCGACCCGTATATGAAATGGAAGTCCATACACGTGCCAAATCACGGCGAACGGGGACACAAACACATGCTATGCTAGGCGGGACTAACGCCTAAACCATTCAAGAATAAGATAATATAAAAATCAGAGCGATAACAAAAATACGGAAGCAAATACTAACATATGTATATATACAACGAGCCACCAAGCTCCAAAATAGATATACAATATCATTCAGGTAATCCACGGCCCACACGACCTACAAAATCGAATACGCTCCATAAACATGATCATATACAAAAACAGGAGTATGTGTGCGAGTGGAACATAAAGAGAGTGCTAAACACTAATGCAAGAACTAGACGACTTGTATTCCCGCATAGCACTCCTTAACCTGCAGCAAACAACTGAAAACAAATCGGGTTTAGTCTAAAGGAGACTGGTGGGAATAAAATAGGGTATTAATATAAATATCACGGAATTTAAGCACACACATGCAAGCAATAATCCCGAATGAGGTTTTAGAGTAATTTTTCCCAAGTGGGTAAAACAAAAGAAGACATCATCGAGTTTATAACTATCATATTTAATCATTAGGGTATTCATGGCCCTGGCGAGTGGGCGTGCATTATCTCCAACCAAAACCTTGTGTATTCATAATCATTATTCATTTATTACCATACATATATTCTTTTGTGCACATTCATACGATTCATAATCATACATATACACCTTTTCCCTCCAGGTGGTGGACTGGCTTGCAAGACCCGACCACCTGTCCATTCATATTCCAATGGGGGTACATGAATTCCCTAAGGGCACTCAGCTCCCATTCCTCGCTAATCTCCTAGAGAGGGCCGGTATCATCGTAGTTTTGTTGGAACTAGTATATGGGATCACCATCGGCCCTTGGCTCCCCGGATAGCCACATGAACTAAGTCGCTGGGCCCATGCAATTACAATCATGTCTCGCCAAAATCATAAGGTAGGATTCATAAATAAAAGGGCATACGTTTGAAATCATTATATATATATATACAAATTTTGCTCAAATCTTTCACATAAGGGATATATTGGGTGGTCATAGCTATTAGAAGAGAAACCCACCTTAAAAGTTCAAAAGAAAGGCACAAGCGCCTCAAAGCTCGCCCTCTCCGACAGTACCCATATCTGTGCAAAAAGAGGGAGTGTAAGACTCAAAATGACCATATATGACCCTCGACAATGAAATGAACATGATATGAATGCATAAAAGATGATATTATGTCATGGAAACGTTCATGTGCAAGATTAATGCCTTTAAGGCATATAAACAAGTAAATCATTCATTCAAGGAAGCGTTCAAATTCATTCAAGTTCATAATTTCACATTTCATATCAATTCAATCCAAGAATTTCATATAACAATCATAACACGTACTATTTCACGTTTACAATTAGAAAATAGACAAATAAAAACGTTCAAGTCATGATCGGTAATTAAATAACGCGAAATAGATAACAATTAAATTTTATAATTGAAATAAATTAAATAATACTTAATATATATAATATACTTTATAATATTATAATATAATATTAGGGATACAATGATCATGCATTAATATATATATTCATACATGCAAATAGGCATATATATATATATAATTACATGCATGCAACCATATACATATAAGTGTACGTACAATATATAAAAGTATATTTCATGCACAAATATATATATTAAATATATACTACATACACAATATATATATATATATATATATATATATATATATCACGCAATATATATATATATATATATATATATATATAATCACCATGTACACACCACTATATATTACACCATGCACACACCACTCGTGCACAACCAAATAACCACACACAACAAATATATATATATATACACTACGAACAACATTTAAAGAAAGGAGAAGCAGCAGAGTAGGCATTCCCTGCCTGGGTAAAATCCCACTCAACCTTCCCCAGTTGGGGAAGGAGTTGCAGAAGCTTTCTACACAAGGTGTCCCTGCCCGGGGACACTTCCCGTTCGAACTCTCCCCGCCCGGGGAGAGTGTTTCTGCAGAAACAGAGCAGCGGCAGCAGTAGTTCTTTGCGCAGGAACAGGGTAAGGATGATCGAGATTTCATCAACCAACAAGCCACCAATTAAAGGAAATAAAAGGCAACAAACACTCAGCAAACAAGCCCTAAAGCCGCCCCACAACACGCAACAACAGCCACACGAAATCAAGAAGGAAAAGAAGTATTTTTATACAAAAATCATTAACGGAACCATCATCAATTCTCAACTACCAAGAAACATAAGTTCATATAACATTAAATGAAGTTCATAAGATCCAATTTCATGCATTAAACTCAAAACAATCCCAAGGAAACATGAAAGATTCATAAAAAGGACATAAACCCTTACTATTCATCATAAATCCAATACACGTCCAAATCTCCATAAAAATCAGCAAATAACACTCATAAGAAAGAGGAGAATATGCACAACACATTCATGGACTTACCTTTCAAGTTTGGAGTGATTTGACAGAGAAATGAGCTCAAAAGGTGAAAATGAAAAGTGTTTCTCTTGGAGCTTCAAGTTGTCTCCGTTTGCAGCTACTTTTGGCTTGGTTTTGGAGTTTGAAAAGGAATGATAGTCAATTTGACTGATCAGCCATTAAGTAAGGGTCATGTGGGTTCAAACCTTGCTCAATTTGGTTAACCATGGTTCAAGATATGACTAAAATAGTAGTAGGTGGTCATTTAGGCGAACGTCACATGTTTCGGTTAAAGTTCAGAGGTCGAAACGAGTTTAGAAAAATATGAAGCTTGTTCCATTGAACCCGAATCTTCGATACAAGTTCAGCGCAGGTGACAGAACTCGAATCCGAGTTCCCGAGCTCAAGATATCACATAGGGAACCAAGGGTGCGCTAATTTCCCGTTAGCCCCCGATTTGGTTCCACAACTCAAAATAAATTCATTACCACATCAAACGAGATCGAAAACATGAAACGAGCATATAGACATGTTCATAACACATAAATCTACGACATACTAAATTTTCACGAAGTTTCGATATCAAATCATATAAGAACGAAGCGCGATTAAAACACTCATGCGTAATAAAATTTCAAATTAAATAATAAAATTTAAATTTCATTTATAAATTAAATAAAAAGTCAACGATTAATGTTGAAATTAATAATATAATTAAGGATATAGTTAACTAACATTAACACTTAATTATTAAATTAAATATACTAATTAACGAAAAGAAAAGAAAAGAAAATAAAATAAAATAATAACAATTTATAATAAAATTAAATATATAAAACACATATAAACAATTAATTCGCTCAAATTGATAAACACATACGTGATATCTGTACGACTAAAAAGTCGGGGCATTACAAATTGTGCAAGTGTACACTGAATATACGGGTAGCACAATAGGATCGTACGTACAGGGAAGGCAAATCAATCACTACTCAACACTTCTTTCTAATCTAAAGACCGAATGAATTCAAGTTGTTATATCTACCTACTAGAATAAAATGGAAGTAATTAACTCTAAGAAAACACAAAAAACACACTTAAACACGGATTAAACTCAGTAAACTAAATAGGTAGGGAGGTAATGACTTATGCATTAAGGATTCAATACAATACTTATTTGACAAGTGCAATCCTACAACCTAGTCACTTATATATGAATTATCCTCTCTCAAGGTATAATCATGTATTTCATTAAGCTCAATGTTGCCCTCCCAATCATCAATGTATTAATTAAATCAACAAGACAAAGACTAGTACAATTCCTATTCTAGCGGCTTGGCATGGAATAAGATTTACTATTCTATAGACTAGAACCAAATCTCTTTGCATTCATACAATCTACTAGTTATGAAAACCATCTCAATTTCCATTAACCTCTCGATTCTCCGGTAATCCTAGATTATGCTAAGGGTGATCAGGCCTTCACAATTCAATTCAAACCAGTTTTCACACTAAGAACTAGCACAAGTCATTCAAGCATCATATCAAACACATATCATACATTCATCATCACTTCCCTAGCCCTAGGGGTTCAGCTACTCATAATTAAAGCAAAACTCCTAAAACTAAAATAAAGTGCATTAAGGAAATTCATGTTCATCAAACTAAGACAAGGTCTCAAAATTAAACTCATAAACATTCAGTAAGAATCTTGAAAAACGAATCTAACATGAAAACTAACAAAAACCAAACTTAAAGGAATTAGTTTGAGAAATTAAAGCAGTAAATAAACCGAAAAACAGAAATTGTTTAAGAACTCGATCCTTTCGTCTTCTCGAAATTCTTTGAACAATTCTTCAAAACTCCAGAACTTCTCTCCTCAGGCTAGGTTACGAACCGAAGAAGAAGTTCCCAAAATTCTCCAAAAACGCACTTAAATAGCTGCCCAAAATTCTATCTCGCCGCCCTAGGTAACGGGCGTTACCTATCTACACGCAAACCTCGTTAACTCCCGTTACTGCCTTGAAATCGCAATAACGCTTTTATAAGTGGTAACGGGCGTTACCCCTCTGATTCGCCAAAAGTGTTGCTCCTGTGTCAGTTCACGGGGGTTAACACATTTGTTCTTCTAAGGGGTAACGGGAGTTACTACTTTTTCCTCCAAAAATGTGTGAATTCGTCTTGCTTTGGCGTTTCTTATCTCCAACTCAAAAACCACCTAAATGGAGCGAAATAAACACATAAACGCATCAAACGGCACAAGAATATACTCTAATTAACACTTAAATCTATACGAATTTCACACTCAACAAATTCCCCCACACTTGCCTATTACTCGTCATCGAGTAATATGAAAATAAAGAAAACACATCCCTATCAAACCTCATCCTCAAAGCAATCATCGAACCTTCGCCTAAACAAGTCTAGCAAATCAAATCAAGTAGTCATGACACAATATCATCAAACATAGTATGAGAAGTGTACCCTTGTGTAGTGTGTGAATTCAAACGAAACAATGTACAACGACTAGAATGACAAATTCATAATTTCCTCCTCATTTCTAATCATCAACTTCGGAATACACTCTTCGCACCTATCTCCACTAATGGAGTTAACTCGAGACTCGGGGATCGGTAGGTCTTTCGAGCTTGTAATGTAGGCTCCGGTTAAGGTTATGGAAATTTAGATCAAGTGACTACTCACCAAGCTTACGTCATTCAATTTAAAACACGACACTCTTCTTTAGCCTTGAAACACTAGTTTCCTCCACATTTGGACATTTGTATCCCACCTCTTCCAATCTCACATTTCGCCTAAATATTTTTCTTTTATTTTTGCTCTTGCTTTTCTTTTTCATATCTTTTCTTTTTCACACTTTTTCTCATTCTTTTTCTTTCGTCTCATGAATCTCTCAAATTCAAACATAGGACCAATCAAAAGGGGTCAAAGATAGACATTCAATATAAAATCAAACGAGCAAGCCTTGGTGTTAAATTATCAAGGTGGTTTATTTTATCGTGCATTAGGCTTATAATGTGGCTACAAAAATCTTTGCACAACAATTAGGCTCAGCGGGGTCAATAAGATCACGTTATTTAGTGAAAAACGGATAAAATTTTAAAGACTTAATCTCCTCTGACAATGACTGCCTACTTCACTTCCTTAATCTTTAATTAACTCAAAATTTCATCTCAATAGGACTAAAATGCATCCTAATCAATTCATAGACTTATTTGGAAATCATCAATTCACCTTTCTAAGCAAAGTACATTACAATGTTCGAAGTGCTCAAAATAAGAGGGCATACTAACATACTAAGTCATCCAATCTCATGCAAATTTTCCTTAATTCAAAAGGCCTAACTCGTTCTAGCATTAATTCAACAATCAAACTCGAAGAAAAACTTCAAAACGGGTTAATTTTTAAAATTCTCAACATTTTTCAATTCCTAGCAATTCCCAAGTGTAACAAAACATCTGATCATGCAAATATTCAATAAAAACTCTTAGCATCCGTAGACTGCTCCCCCAAACTTAATCTTTGCCATGTCCTCATGCAAAAGAAAGAATTAAAGTTCAAGAAAACATCCTTATCGATTGAAGATCCGGCAATGTGCTAGCAAAGCTTTCAAAACCTGAAATATATGACTACAAAACACGGATCAAGTACAAATGCAATTGACAATCAACATGCATTCAACAATCAACACACAAGACACAACTTCGAGGTAAGAAGGGGCACATTGCTTAAACAATGGAGTTCAAAACAAAGCAAAGAAATAAGCGTATCAAAATCATCCAAACATAACAACGAATATGCCTAAAAAAATGTCTAAAAATCAAGGCGGAAAAATAATAATAACAGAATTAGGGTGATTGGGTTCCTCCAAATTACTGATCAACACGAGCACAGAACCCTTCAAACTTCGCCTCCAACTGAGCCTGCCACGCATCAAATCGTTCATCCACATAATGTGCTAGATCCTCAACTCTCTCGATCACGGTGGTCAAATCAGCCCTTAATCCTGCCAATTCTGTGTGAAGGCCTCTCACAGTAACCAGAGCTCCATTAGCTTCTTCAACAACAACTGGCGCGGCTCTGCGAAGGATCTCAAACTCATCATCTGGCCTATCAAGAATCTGAGCTAAAAGCTCACTCGGCACCTCTGTAAACTCCTTGAAACGAGCCTTGCCCCAGCTATACATCTGCCAAAGCTTATCTCTATCCAAAATTGGCCACCAAGGCAAAATATGCTCCTTGAGGTGTCCACTCTCCCAAGCAATAGCCAAGCCCACATTCTCCAAGTACTGTGGACCAATATCATAGCCAAAGTCAATGGGCAACAATCCCCTAGGCCTCCAATGCATCTCTCGAGTAAAAACAGTGACAAACGTGCCATGGGCTATCGTACCAGTAACACTTCCAGCAATCTCCTGAAACTTCCAAAGGAATTCAGTTGTTCCATCAAACTTGATGCCTTCCTTCATCATGTACATTATTCCCAGCTCAGTCTCATTAATGTGGCTCTCTCTTCCATATCGAGCACAAAATCTCGTGGCCAAAATCCTATGAACTATCACCCAAGCCAATGAATCAAGATAACTATCTTGTGTATTCCGGGGGGAATAACTAGGAACACCCGTTCGCAACGGGAAGGATCTCCATACCGCCTCTCTCTGAGCATCACTCCATTTAGGCAAATAAGTAGTGGCATTTGCTGGAAAAAGAAGAATCTCCCTTATCTGGCCCGTATTCGAAACTTGAGTTTCCCGGTCATCCAGAGTGAACATCAGAGTGCTATCCACCGGGTTAAAATTCATTGTGGTGAAGAAAGCGACCGTCATCTTGGCATAAGTCAAATCCTTTCGAGTAAGGAAAGGTAACCACTGGATGTTATCAAACAATTTTTCCACTTCTTTCCAAGCTTCAAACTTGTCCATCAATGTTGCCTTGAAGAATCTAGTAGACACAATGTTCCGAGTCAAATTCCTCTGAAAGGGGTTACCCATACCATTCACCGTTATATTGACTGACTCCCTTGATTGTTGACTCATTGGAGAAGAAGTAGTGAAGGGCTCGATAGACTGAGAACTCTTAGTACGACCCATAGTACCTATATTATTCATATAAGACAAGGAAAAACACATAAAAATCAATCATGAGTCATTCAGACAATTTATCGAATACCTTGTATGCACTACCATAGGGTGTGAGATTTGATCAAGATTCTTTAATCTACCCAATTCAATTCAACAAGGCTCTAAAGAGTTATGACTCAAGTTCAAAAATTCTCCCAAAATCAATTCCCCAATTGAAATTCAAAGGCTAGCTAGAGACTAGGGTTCTTCCAAAATTCACTCAATTCAAGATGAACTTACTACAAATCATTAATCCTATCTCTAACATGCATAAATTCTCCAAATTCAACTATTCTAGCCCAAAATTCATCTTAGATAGGAAGACTTCATTCTAACATCAAGCTTAGAGAGAGGGATTACTTACCAATTCAAGCTTAGAGAGAAAAGAGTATGTGTGATGTTGGTGGTGCCTTGATTAGGAAGAATTGCTTACTTCTCTTCTAAGATTGTGTTATGTGAGACAAGAAGAGAGGTTAGGCTAAATATATAGGTTATGGTAGGGTAGGACCTAAGTTGAGAGGAATTAGGATTTAAACATCAAACATAAGTCTTCCTCTTTTAAAATTAAAACTCGATTTCAGGCCGTTAACGGGCGTTACCTCATTATGCCTACCAGGAGTAAAGCCCGTTACTCCTAGTGTCCTACTTCGCCTGTACCCGTTAACGGGCGTTACCTAAAATGAACTGAATAGGAGTAACACCCGTTACCAACTATGCTTGAGACGTCTGGCTCCATGAACGGGCATTACCGGAAAAGGCTTAGAAGGGGGTAACGCCCATTACTCACGTTTTCCCACAAAACTCTCTCTTACCCAAAACCTAACTCGGAAGGTGCTTAATCACGTTAATTCAAGCAGATTAACCCAAAATTTGCAATCAAACCATAGAGCACCAATCTCATAACAGACAAGCATCTCAAAGCACATATTGCAAAATATCACAAGAATTCATGCTCCTCACAAGCAAATCAAATCATGCGCATACATGCTCACACGCAACGAAAATGGACCTTAATGCCGGCATTAAAGCTTAATCACGGTCCTTGCCTCCATACTCTGACAACACCTCACTTAACCAACAACACGAGAGAGAGAAAACTAAAATTACACGAGAAAAACGAGGCGAACGAAAAAGAAAAGAAAAGAAAAGAAATAAGAGAGAGAAATTAGTTCTAAGTTATAGTCGTTAGCTTAACTTTGGAAACCGGATTGGGAATTAACAATCCTCTCGTGACAAGTCACAAGGCGTGACCTCGTTCTTGTTGCTCTCAACAACAAATCTTAATTTCCCCGTATCTAATTCCGACAAATTCTTCATCCTCAATTGTTGAGATTTTGGTTTCCTCCCCCAATTAACCGAATCTCTTTCGTTTGCGAACCGTAACACTCCGTCTGATGTCTCACTTATAGCCCCACTCATGCGACACTCATCTGGTACCGATGGTGATGCCTTGGAGCTAAAAGTACTAAACTCCATAGTTTCATTTCCTATTTTGAATGTGAGAAGTCCATTCTGAACATTAATAACCGCTCCAGCCGTGGCTAAAAATGGTCTTCCAAGGATCAATGGTGTACTCTCATCATTCTCAACATCAAGAACCACAAAGTCAATAGGAATGTAGAATTTCCCAACTTTTACCAACAGATTCTCAAGAATTCCTATAGGGTATTTCGCTGATCTGTCCGCTAACTGGAGTGTCATATTAGTCTATTTGAGGTCCTTCACTCCTAATTTCCTACAAGTAGATAAAGGGATTAGACTCACACTAGCTCCTAAATCACAGAAAACATTATTAAACTGTAAGGAACTAATACTTAGAGGGATAGAAAAACTCCCGGGGTCCTTGAGCTTCTGGGGAAGCTTTTGCTGAATCATAGCACTGCACTTTTCAGTGAGTAAAACGGTAGCAAAGTCTTCGGGCTTCCCTTTTCTTGAAATCACTTCCAACAAAAACTTTAAATACTTAGGCAGTTGAGCTAATGCCTTCGCAAAAGAGGAGTTAATGTGAAGCTACTTGAACATGCTAAAAAACGTGTCAATTTGTTTCTCTAACTTCTACATCTGTAATTTCTGAGGAAATATCACCAGTGGCACTTGTTCTTTGGTTGCCGCACTTACTTTTGGCTTTGAAGGGACATCTTCCTTTTTCTCATCCATCTCCACTTTCACGATCTCAACTACCTCTTCAACCCTCTCACAACTCAACTCTTCAAATTTAAAATATGCCATCAACTTTGGACTGTTATTTTCGCAATTGCTTTGCACAAAAATGGCCTTACAGTACTCCTTGGGATTGTTTTCGGTTTGATTCGACAACATTCCTGGACCTCTCATATTCAAAGATTGGGCAATCTGGCCAATCTGAGTCTCCAAATTTTTGTTCTGATTCACCACCTGTTCCACTTGAGTCTCCAATTTCTGATAACGTTCTATAGATACAGCTCTCAATTTCTTAAGTGCAGCTTCCCATCCTTGCTTCTGTTCTTGTTGAGGACGTGGGGCGTGGTATGGGATGGGTGGTCTTTGTTGAAACTGAGCTCTTGGCTGAAATTGCGGTCTAGGTTGAGATGGTGGTTGTTGAACATTCTGATTGTTAGACCAGGTAAGATGGGGATGGTTCTTCTATCCTGGATTGTAGGTATTCGAGTAAGGGTCATTCACCGGTTTTGAGTTGTTTAAATATTCACTTGTTGTTGCACCTGTTCTCCTGCATTGGTATGAGGACACACGTTAAATGCATGTGGACGACCACAAATTTCACAAATTACCTGAACTGGTTGGGCTTGTGTCCCAATTGCATTCACAGAGAGTTGGTCTAATCTCTTATTAAGAGCTTCAAACTGGGCATTGACGGAGGTTAATCTATCTCGTTCTGCAACTACTGCTTGCACTTTAGCTGGTTGGGAATGGCTCCTGTCATGCACAAAAACATCATTCTGTGATATATTATTTAACAATTCTTTAGCAATGGTCTCAGATTTGGACAAGAATGCTCCGCCCGAAGCGGCATCCATCGCTCCTCTGTATGTAGGGGACATCCCATTACAGAAAGTTTGAATCAATAACCAACCGGGAATCCCATGATGAGGACACTTCTTCTGCAAATCCTTGAATCTTTCCCACGCCTCATAGAAGGATTCTCCATCTAGTTGTCTGAAACCTTGAATATCATTCCTATACTTCGTGATCTTATTGAGAGGAAAGAACTTGGCTAAGAAAGCCTTAGAAAGCGCATCCCACGTTTGAAAGGACTCATTCGGTATAGTACTTAACCATGCTTTGGCTCTTTCCCTTAGTGAAAATGGGAAAAGTCTGACTCGAATAACATCAGTTGTGACATTGTGGATCTTGAAGGTATCGCACACCTCAAGGAAATACTCAAGATGTGATGTTGGATCCTCTAGTGATAATCCTGAAAACGGATTGTTCTGCAGCAAGTTGATTATAGCTGGTTTGATCTCAAAGTTGTTTGCTCCAATTGGGGGACTAGTTGTGGTCTGGATTGCTCCAGCATTTAGCAAGTTGTAATCTCTAATTGTAGGAGGAGGTGGTGGTGGTGGATCTACAACCACTCCGCCTCTTGCATTGTTCGGATCTACTGCCATTGATTTGGTTGCGGATTTCTTACTTTTCTTTTTCTTCTTCCTAACAGCACTGAGTGTTCTCTCAATTTCCAGATCGTAGGAAACTAGTTCCGGATCTTGAGATCTTCGCAAGCATTGTATACCTGCACACAAGCAAAGAAACTCCTTAGCTCATTTCCACAATGACTAAGATCAAAACACTAAATAAAGTAATGGTCTAAAGCACTAGATCAAATATTTAAGTAATATTGATTTAAAACGCCTTCCCCGACAACGGCCCCAAAAACTTGTTGTGGTTTAGATTCACTAAGCTAAAACCAATCTTGCAAGTGTACACTTAATATACGCGTAGCACAATAGGATCGTACCCACAGGGAAGGGAAATCAATCACTACTCAACGCTTCTTTCTAATCTAAAGACCGAGTGAATTCAAGTTGTTATATCTACCTACTAGAATAAAAATGATGTAATTAACTCTAAGAAAACACAAAGAACACACTTAAACAAGGATAAAACTTAGTAGACTAAATAGGTAGGGAAGTAATAACTTATGCATTCAGGATTCAATATAATACTTGTTTGACAAGTGCAATCCTACAACCTAGTCACTTATATATGAATTATCCTCTCTCAAGGTATAATCATGTATTTAATTAAGCTCAATGTTGCTCTCGCAATCATCAATATATTAATTAAACCAACAAGACCAAGACTAGTGCAATTCCTATTCTAGCGGCTTAGCATGGAATAAGATTTACTGTTGTATAGACCAGAACCAAATCTCTTTGCATTCATACAATCTACTAGTTATGAAAACCATCTCAATTACCATTAACCTCTCGATTCTCTGGTAATCCTAGATTATGCTAAGGGTGATCAGGCCTTCACAATTCAATTTCAAACCAGTTTTCACACTAAGAACTAGCACAAGTCATTCAAGCATCATATCAAACACACATCATACATTCATTATCACTCCCCTAGCCCTAGGGGTTTAGCTACTCATAACTAAAGCAAAACTCCTAAAACTAAAATAAAGTACATTAAGGAAATTCATGTTCATCAAACCAAGATAAGGTCTCAAAATTAAACTCATAAACATTCAGTAAGAATCTGGAAAAATGAATCTAACATGAAAACTAACTAAAACCAAACTTAAAGGAATTAATTTGAGAAATTAAAGCAGTAAATAAATCGAAAAACCAAAATAGTTTAAGAACTCGATCCTTTCGTCTTCTCGAAATTCTTTGAATAATTCTTCCAAACTCCAGAACTTCTCGCCTCAAGCTAGGTTACGAACCAAAGAAGAAGTTCCCAAAATTCTCCAAAACCGCACTTAAATAGCTGCCCAAAATTCTATCTCGCCGCCCTAGGTAACAGGTGTTACCTATCTATGCGCAAACCTCGTTAACGCCCGTTACTGCTTTGAAATCACAATAACGCTTTTATAAGTGGTTACGGGCGTTACCACTTTTCCTTTGCCCAAGGGTAACGGGCGTTACCCCTCTGATTTGCCAAAAGTTTGCTCCTGTGTCTGTTAACTGGGGTTAACACCTTTGTTCTTCTATGGGGTAACAGGAGTTACTCCTTTTTCTCCAAAAACACGTGAATTCGTCTTGCTTTGCCGTTTCTTATCTCCAACTCAAAAAACACCTAAATGGAGTGAAATAAACACATAAACGCATCAAACGGCACAAGAATATACTCTAATTAACGCTTAAATCCATACGAATTTCACACTCAACAGTTAGGTGTTTAATTTCTGCATTATTTATATTATAAGCCCCTATTTTACACCCACTAGTCTCTTAAAGACTGAACCAAGCTTTGTTTTCAGTTTTCTTGCAGGTTTTGGTGAGCTAGGCAGGGTTTTGAGTCCGTAGTGTTCTGAGGTCGTGGGTAGTTTTCTATCACTTATACACTAATGTCTTATAATTGTCATTTATGACTCTGATTGCTTTCGAGCGCCATGTATGTCATTAAAGTTGAGCCTGTCAGCTCATTGTTTATGTTAATAAATATTAATGCTTCTGCACATGTCATTTTCTTTTGTATTGCTTATTTGGCTTCGAATGTTAGCTCCCGCCTAGCATAGTGAGTGAGTGAGTCCGCGTTCACTCTGATCTGGTACGTGTATGGATTACCCATTTCATATGCGGGCCGCGTCTTAGTGTGGGGGATGTGGCGTCACGTGCTCGGGCGCTACAATACTTGTTCCCTTACAAGCACCCCCATATGCTTGTGAATGTCTCCACATTCAATACTTATGAAACAAAGTAACCTTTCTTAAAGGCACATTAAAGGCAAGTCTCAACTGAGTCAAGTCCACGTCCCATGCTTAGTAGACTCTTCGACTTGGAGTTAATTTAGGTCACGTCATAGAGACTTGTTCCATGACCTCCATCCCTATGCGAGGTTAAGTCCCGTAACCTAATATAACCTTAGGGTTTCGTCCATACATAAACAGTTATAATATATAATTAATAAACTTGAATGAGATATTATGAATTGACCACATAGGATTAAATGACTATAAAACGTTACATTTATTTTTTCATTAATGTCACAAATTGCTACTAATAAGAGTAGTTTACAAAAAGAGACCTAAACTATTTTGGCTCTTCTAGGATACTACTCTAACAATCTCCCACTTGCCCTCAGAGCCAATTGCCCATAGTCTTAAGGCCCAAAGACCTTTTGGCTAAGAGGTTTAGTAAGAGGGTCTGCTACGTTTTCTGCTGAGGGCACACGTTCCACAACAACTGTAACACCCCGTCTTCTCGGCAAGCCAGGTATGTAGTCTTGGGAGGGTTTAATTTAGTAATTATGTGATTTGCATGCCTTACGTGTTAATTTGTAATTTATTTTAGTTATGTACGCCTTAGAATTTAATTAATTGTACTTGGACTCAATCGTCCAATATTTGCAAATTAAGGACCTAATTTTAATTAGGATGTTTTTAGCCCTCGTGGCTACCTTGAGCTCGGGATTTGAATTCGAATTCCAACCTTATCATTGAATTCATTTCGGTGATTCGGATTTAATGAATTAACCTTTTATTTCTAAAGCCATTTGATCACCCTACCTTTCAAAATCCGATTCGAATGGACCGAAAACCGTTTGACCCTACCCGTGTAACTGACCCGTTTCAGACCTTAAAGGGCTGAAAATATCAGCCATCTCTCTCCCCATTTTCACATACCAAGAGGAGAGGAGAGAAGAGAAGGAAGAATCCCCCCTTTGGCCTCAAAGCTTTGGCTTGAGCTTGTGCCCCGTCCGACCATCCGATCGAAGAACCAAGGTAACCATTGTATTCCTCTCGTTACGTGCTTTGATTCTTCGTGTATTTTATGGTACGAGTCCTTGTCTTTGTGGCTATTTGGGGAAGATGATGAATAGTTCCGGGTTTGGGATTTGGTATGTTCGGGTTGGTTTCGGGTGACCTAATTTGCATTTATGTGATCTACGTGTTATACTTGCTTCGTGGTATGAATTTTGGGGTGTTTCATGGTTGGTTGGGGTTGTTTTGATGTTTTGTTACTGTTCCCGAAGCCATGGGTGTTCTGCTACGAGCTCGGTCGCGCCCACGACCGAATTATGCATAAAAATGGTCGCCCCCGCGACCATCCTCCAGGAGATGCCTCTGTTTTACCTTTGCGGCCGCGACTGGTTTCTTGTGCAATTTTGTCGTAGCCGCACCAACCTTATACGTGCTCTGTTTTGGCTCATTTTTGGACTGAAGAAACCTTTTTGAGTCTATAAAATTCTCCAGTTCGAATCACCTTAAAATTCGTTCTAGATTGTGAGATATAACCGTTTGAATTTTGTGTCGCCACTTCGGCGAGATTTTGCAATGGTCCAACTTCAAGCTTACGCCATTTTCGCCTCTATTTGAACCATGATTCGAGCCACCTACCATTTGAAAGATATATGTGTCTAGTTTCATTTCCAAGAAACAAAACTTAATTCTCGTTTCTCAAACTCAAATTATGATCGTTTTTCTACAGCTTGTCCGTTCCAAAAATTTCCAGCTTTTTGCCCATTTTGCCTCGAAACCATTTCTTATGTTTTTCTTACGCTTTTCTTTCACCTTTTCACTTCCGAACTCGTTGCTAACTTGTTTTAACTTGTGTATGTGTATGTATTTGTTCTTTTTATGCATTTTATCTTTCTTAAGTAATGTGAATTGTTTGCACGAAGCACATATGCACCTTGTTGCATATCTCCACCTTGTGATTTGCTTTAATTGTGCACATGAACATCTTTTAATGATTATGTTAAGCTAAGTCATGCATTCTTATTCATGAAATAAGTTTGAATATGAACTTTGACTAAGTATTTGCATCTCTTACGTGATTAAGCAAACGCCGTGCGTCTATATGGTACATCCTCGAGTCTAAGTCTTGCATTTTGTCTTTAGTTTGTCCAGGTGCACCCGGGGTGGTGTTTCGTGATCCGAGGTGATTCCGGGGGGAATCATTTGTCTCATTCTTGGCCACGTCGGTATAAGGTGAGGTTAGGTTATAGTTAAACCCTATGAAACGTGCCCGTTTTCTATGCATGTGAACTATGAGCTTAAGTATAAGTAAATATGTGCGAAATATGTATGTTATGAATTTGATAAGCCTTTGCAAGTATAATGAGCTATGTACAAGCCTATGTACGCTTGTTTCGATTTGTTAATGTACTCGTTCAGTGTTGCAACATTAAACCACGCTTCAAACCGTGTGCCTCTTATGAGCCGGAACCTACGCCTAAAGGATTTGACACGGAGAGGTATGAATAGCGTGGTTGTTGCTAGGTAATGCTTTGTACGTAAGTTAATGTTTATATGTTAAGTTCAATGTTGCGGGTTTTGTAATGTAATGTAACGTCTTGGTAATGATGGGCCCCGGAGTTGTGGGTAAGGGGGACCCAGTGTAACATCCCGCTCGTCCGGCCTTTCCAGGTACGCCTTCACGGGTGAGCTTTGTGCGCTTTTAATTATTTAATTATGTGAAGTATGTGTTTATTATACTTTTTAGGTGATATATTTGAATTACTTGAAACTTATTTGACCTTATGTGATTTACTTATACGTGTTCGTTTTCTTTGTTTCGTTCTTGCCCCGTTTGTATCCGTTTTCGTTTTCGATTTTTGTGATTACGTGCTATGTGTGACTTATATGTGTTATGAACGTGTCTTTATGTTCGTTACTTGTTTTTGAGTTCGTTTGATACGGTTTTGAAACCGTTTTATGTTTTAGGGACATAAGGGCCTAACGAGCTTTAGCGCACCTTGTGTTCCGGAAGGCCTAACTTGAGCTTGGGAATTCAGATTCGAATTCCGGAAGATGCGTTGGATTTGTAACAAAGAAAGAAAGATGAAGAATCATGATTCATATTTTTCTAAGCCCATTTGATTCCCCGTTTTTCAACCGAAACGAGCCCCTTACGCTTAAGAACTACCTTTTGACCTAATTAAGCTTGGTGGACCCCACTTTAACCCTAGTTAAGCTTCTAACCTTGACTTATATGTATCTAACCATCCCTGACTCTCTCCCACTCCCTCATTTCGTTCCACACCCAAAGAAAAAGAAAGGAAAGTGCAGCAACCTCAGCTCCAAGAAGAGAAGGAAGAGAAGAGAAACCCTTTTGGCCATTTTTGAAGATTTTGAGCTCAAATCACATCCAAATCTTCCCAAATTTGAAAGGTAAGTTTATGATGCTATTATACTCCCTCTCCTCTCTCTTTTGCATGCTTTTTAGTTTATTTCCATGGTGGATTGATGAGATTTGGCAAGCTTGTGAATAGTAGTGATTGGATGAATTTGATTATTCTTGCTTCCATTCTTGTTTCCTTGAATCTTGGTGATTATATGTTGCTTCTATGACATGATTCTAAGTACTTATTGCATCTTCTTCCTTGGTAGTTGGAGTATGAGTGATTGGCCATTAATTAGCTCTTGGGATTGGATGATATATTTCTTCTCATTCTTGCCTTGTTTGCTTGCATATTTTGGAGCTGAAATTGTTGATACTTGTATGGCATGAATATATGGTGAATTAGTGTTAATTATATGCTTGTTATATGTGTTTTCAATGACATAAGAGACTCCCCAAGGCTTGCACCGAAATGCCCTGTTTTTCTTGCCAAAAATTGAACTGTTGCTGCGTTATTTTTCAGCCTCGAACGCATGACACGGCCGTGTCATGTTATAACTGGAAATGGACAAGGCCGTGTCAAGCTCTCGACTTTGGGTACTGATTTAATTTAAACCGGACACGGCCGTGTCCGATTCCTATGCATTTTGGACGAGGTCGTGTCCACTTAGTAGGTGATGGCCGAGAGGAGTTTCTTTCGTCGTTTCGTTGCTTCTTGTTGATCTTTCTTGCCTCATTTATGATGTGTATGCATGATTAACTTGTTTATGATGTGTTAAGCTTGATCTCGTGAATTTATGGTTTATTCTTTGCTCTCGGTTATGAGATAAGACCTTATATGCCTTGAATGCTCCTATATGACCTAATGTGGATTCATTTCATTTTCTTTGCATCATAAACATACATACACATCCGCCGAGCATCTAATGTGGTTCATATTGAGTCTAAGTTTGTCTTTTGTCTTTGCTTTGCCTTTAGGTTCGTTCCTTGGTTGGCGAGGTTGTCTTTTAGATGTCTGTTTGCTTCCTTTGTTCCCGTTGCTTCTCGGAGGTGAGGTTTCTTTCTTTATAGCTATTATGACCTACAACCCTACTTGTAATTTAAGCCCGCATGTGAATTATTTCTAAATATAAATATATAGATAAGTGTTTGATATGTATTTTGCGGGAATTGGCCCTTTTGTTATAAATCCATTGAAAATGCTTCTATGTATGAGTAAGCTATTTTAGTTCTTTTGTTTTGAAAAGGGTTAGCGTGTGTTCGTGTTAAGTTTTGACACGATAAGCTTTTCGTGATAAGTATATGCTTTGTGAGATATGTATGTGCGTTCTGTGATCAGTTTGGGCCCCAGAGAAGTGGTATGTGATCTCGGGTCAGCCATGGGGTCGCCGGGCTCTCTCATCAACACGACTCCATTTATGGGAGACTTAGTTCCCCTATGCCGACGGAGCACTTTAATGTTGGCCGTCGAAGGAACCGGGCGGGATCCCCCGGTTCATTAGTTTCGTTCTGTGGTGGGTTGAGAGGGGCACCTCTCTTCCCCAATGGTGTGAAGGTGGGATTGTTTATGAGTTTTGTGTTGGTATGAGTAAGTGTGTGAGAACTCTTTCTCACCGTGTTGTTACGTTTATGTTTCGCTTGGGTATCCGTTATGGTTTGTGAAACGGGGTGGACTCATAACTTTTAAAACTTGGTTGATTTTGGTCTTCGACCCTAAACCTTCTTAGTATATATGGTATCACGGGTTAAATCATTTGGAATACAAAAACCACACCCGGTTCATAAACACATTCGATTTGAATATGCTATGCTCCTACTTATACGTATGTGTGCGTGTGTAGCCCCCTCACCAGTCTCTAGGACTGACCCTCGTTGCTTCTTTTCTTTTCCCCCTTTTTTTCGAGCTTTGCAGGTGCTTGGTTGAGAGTTTGGCTAGGCGGCGGTCGTCTTTCGAGTCTTGGGTGTTGATCGAGTCGTTATAGGGTCCTTGCATTTGCATATTTACTTTTCCGCTTTAGTACTATGTATATTTGGTACTATGTATAAATAATTATAAGTTATGTTCTGAAATTTGAAGCTTTGATTATTCTTTTAGCCCGGGGTGGGCAAAGCATGTTGAAATATGTATGTCTCTTTCTAAGCTTTTATATCTGTATTTGGTTATGTTAGTTGATCCTGCAGCTTCCGCACTTTTGCTTTATTTTGTTGCGCACTTTGTTCAGGGTCTAGACCGTCTAGCCTAGAGTTGTTTGTTTTTGTTTGTCACCCGTTCGCCATGGTTCAATACGGGAGCGGAGTTCCCATTTCGTTAACCATGTGGGGCTATGGTGCGGGGGATGTGGCGCCCTCCGCTCCGGGGTGTTACATCTGTAAGTGGTATCAGAGCTCTGGGTTGCAAAACTGAAGCTCTAGCGTCGTATCGGGTTTGTCTAGGTCATTCGGCTTAGGATTATGTGATTGTTTGCATTCACTCTCATCTCTTACGTGAATTACTTGAATTATTTGGCTTAATTATGTTAATAGTTCACATGAACATGTACTGAACCCTGCATGCATCGATACTTTGGAATCATTTTTCTTATCTCAGGATGAGTTCTTCATATCTACATACCTCATCAAAAGGAAGACAAGAGAAACATGTTTCTTCGGTCCTAAAGAAGTTTGAAGGCTTTAATCCACCGAAGTGGCTTGGGGGCTATAGTATTGAAGCCGAGGAGTGGCTATCCAGGATACTGTGGATCTGGGGAAGTTGTTCGGGAACTTCACGAGAGAAAGTAAGATACACTTCCCGTTTACTACAAGGTGAAGCTTCAAAATGGTTCAAGGAAATAAGGTCACATTTAAAGAAGTCCGGAGAAGAGCTCAATTGGGAGAGGTTTATCCGAGAATTTTGCTATAAGTATATCCCTCCCAATGAATTGATTAGAAGACTTCAAGAATTCCTAGATCTTGAGAAAGAAGTGAAGATGATGGACGATCTTGTAATGGAGCTAGAAAGCTCAAGAGCTAACCAAGATTGCCCCAAGGTCCGGGGATATATACAAAGGCGTAGAGACGAGATTCAACAAGCTTTTCAAGGTTCACCGGTGCATGAATGGTCCGAGGAAGTTAGAAGACTGGTTCAGGATGAAGTGAATAAGCAGGAGATGAAGTTTCACATTTCTAAGGTGGAATATAATCCAGGATCAAGCATAAACTCAAACAAGAGGCCTATGTTCCGAGAGGAAACCCAAGAACTTCAAGATGTCGACTACATCAAGAAGAAGAAGCTTCAACTACCAATGATGGATTCGATACCTCTTCCATTGGAGATAATTAAATGTTCTTATTGTCAAGGCCCTAACCATACCGAAGAAGTTTGCCGAAAGAAGCTTGGGAGATGTTATAAGTGTGGGGAACCGGGACATAAGGTGAAAAGTTTCCCGAAGACTAAGAATTCAAGGACTACAAAGAGCCGGAATTCCAAGACTCCAAGACAGGTCCGAAGTTGATGCAAGTGGAGGCGAGGAGCTTGATGTCGAGATCAACATTATACCATGGTGAAAGGTACACCAAACATTCATGGCACTACATACACGCATTTTATTTTAATTGGTGTTACTTTTCTTTTTCGTGTTGTTCTCGGTGCTTGCGTGTCTTTGTTATTACTTGCTTGCTTGTGGTTTCCCTTTTCTTTTCTCTTTTGTGTTGTCTCTCTCTTGGAGAGAGGTTGGTGAGAAGAGTGTCGAGTGTTGGGTGAGTTGCGAGGGCCGAGCCTTCTTAGTGGTGGTTCTCTTCCGGTGGTTGTTCTTGAAGGCGCCTAGTTCTGTTAAGGTAAAGGTGTTACCATAGGCGTGGGTAGTTGTTTGTAGGAGGTCCATTTGGGACTCAACGGTATCTACGGGTGTTAGATGGAAGGCTAGCCTGTTGATATCCTTTGTAGGAGTGGTTGGTAATTCTGGGACAGTGCGATAAGCTTCGTGGCTTTCCTTTGAGTTGACTTAGAGGTCGAGCCAAGCTTAAGGAGACAAAGATCGAAGTAACCCACCTTTGGTGTTTCTTTGAAGATGGAATTCGTTTCCACCCAATGAGGACATCGAGGTTATCATGATCTTTATCCCGGAATTATTTTGTGTTTGGAGTTGCTCCTCCTGTGGACTCTAGCGAGGTTGTTGGAGGTAGTTGACGAGCTCTTAGAAGGTAATTTCATCCTTGTGAATACTTCTTTGTGGAGTATCTTAGTCCCATCTAAGAAGAAGACGGGATTTAGGATGAGTATATATTACCGTGAGCTGCACAGGTTAACTGTGGAAGATAAATACCCTTTTAGTTTTCTTCGAGGAGTCGTTAGTCTTCCTTTAGTGTTCTGTGGTCTTTGCTGAGCGCGGTTCCAACAAGGGTATAGTCGACTGTTGGAAAATACGAATCAGAAAGCAGCAGAATTTAAAAAAAAAAAATATTTCCCAACAAAAGGACCTTGGACTCGCAATCGTGTATCCAAATTCGTAGAGTTAAGAAACTTACTTTTCTTTTATTCTTTCTTGAAGCGTTTCAAGCCACCCAAGAACGCTCTTCTCGCGGCTTGATCCCTCTCCATGGTAAAGCTCGAATCTTCAAACTTCTAACTTGAAGCTCTCTAGAGATAGTCCACCAACTTGACTACAATGTAACTAGTAAGGATGCTAGTTCTCTAGTTAGTGTTTAGGCTTAACCTAGGGTTTCATTTAACTTGGAGAAAGGATGGTGTTCAACACATGAACTAAAAGAATTGCCAATTAGCTCTAAGGGGAGCTCGAGCTCCCCTATTTATAATAAGGGAGTGGCCGAAATTCCTAGTCCTTATGGACTAGGGTTTTGGTCTCTCTCTCTCATATTACTTGATCATCAAGTAATTTTGACTTTGACTTTGAATTCTAATTCAAATCAACTTTCAAGAGAGCTAAAAATATCCAAACTATTTTTGGATAATTTTGTACTTTATTTATTTAAAATAAATAACTTATTTTTTTAATCTAATTAATTAATTCATAATTAATTAACTAGATTATTTTTCTCCAAAATAAGACTTTCTTTTTAATTCAAAAATTAAACCAAAGTCTATTAAATAATTAACACATTTACTTATTTAATATATATATACGATATATATATTTACACGTGTGGGACACGTGTCACTCACGTGACCCACACGTGTGGTTTCACACGTGTGGAACCCTCTTGGCCCGATTAACTCGTTTAATCATTTTAAAGCCTCAACTCATGTAACCAAGTTGTTGTGTGTGACCCTCTAGGTTCTCAATTCAATTAGCAGTGACCCTAATTAATTAATTCACTAATTAATTAATCAGTCCACAGATTAAACGACCATAGTCTAGCAACAGGTGTTTAACTCCTAGCTGAATTGGAATGTTCAGATTCGACAGAACCTTTAAGTCATTGATTCATGTGAGATACAATCCTCCTACTTACTATCTCTCAACCAAGATCTAGGGTAAGGGAATAATCAGAACCCTAATAATCCGGTCTTAAAGCTAAGTGCATTTCATATCCATTTGATCTCAATCCAAGAAACCCTTTTCTTGATGTCTTGATCTACTGCATTGGCCAAGGACTCCATATGGCATATGAATGACTTACACAATAAGAGATCACCTTGCAAATGCAAGTGTAGGTCCTTTCTTGATTCTCATTCACTTTTATGAATCACTTGTGTAACCCCAGCATAAGCTTTGAATCAGTTGTCTAAGGCGACACCCTTTAAAGCTTATACCTAAGACTACAGAGTTAACTCATAAAGTGACAAGGAACCTCAAGTCTAAGGATCAATTAATCATATCAACGACTCGTGAGATATTTCCTAATCTGGAAATTTCTATTTCCTGAAATAGAAACTTCCTTTCCCATTTAGGAATGTTCTCACACTGGGCACCTCAATGAACTTACTTATTAAAGTAAGCACCCTCATGTATCACGCACGTATCAACTATACACTTTGCACCTCCATGAAACAAGGTGGTCCTTCTTAAGGGCGTCATCCCACAAGCAAGACTTAGAGGAGTCAGGTTGACACTCCCACTGTCTGTAGGACTCATCGGCTTGGAGTATTTTACTAATCATGACTTATGTGATATAGGGCTCGTTTCATGAACCATTTCACCTAAATGGTAGAGTCCTAAAGTCATCAGGATTAGGGGAGTTCTCATACATGCACAGATAAAGTAAACGCATACCAAACAAGAGCATATAAAGAAGTGTTGCCTCAATTCGTTATTTCATTCAAAGATTGTTTGTGATTACAATAAGGAAAAGCACAAAGCGGATACACAATCGGCTTTCTAGGGCACTATTCCTAACATCGACTATGCATTTTGGTAGAAGAACCGAGAATTGCCTCAGAGATTAAGTCTCTAGTGTCATCGGGAGTCAACAGAAGGTTTGTCGTTGTGCAAGTGTCGTTCCATGACATGAAAGACAAGGAAGAGGCATGGTTCGAGTGGATAAGGCTTTTGAAGAGAGTTACCTTGATTACACGAGGATACTCAAACTTCTCCGTTACGATCGAGGTACTAAGGAAGACTTCGGTTGTGCGTAGCTAACGGAAGGTTGAGGCCTATGTCTCAAGAAGTGCTTAGTCATGAGACTAATTCCACTCATGGTTCGAGACTTGTAGAGCCGGTAATGGTGTTGGCATAAGAAGAGACATTGTAGACTTAGTGTAGCAATGTCTAAAGTGCTTTCGGTAGAAGACCGAACATCAAGAACCGGTAGTTTTCCCCAACTACTTTTCAATTTTAATCGGAAGTGGGAGCAAACTAACGTTTGCTAAACTAAGGGGATTCACTCGGATTTGGTGGGTACCCCCGAGTTATCGGGACATGAGAAGCCTTCCTTATTTCTAATTAAGGAAGTAATGTCCCGAGGAGATTACTACTCTCGGATCAGAGTATCGCAGTGGAAGCGTGGAGTTGAGTTCGTTCAAGTATCCTCCTAGGTCTCGCTTAGGACCTGAGGACATGTCCTTTTGAAGGAGGGGAGTTTGTAACATCCCGCTCCTCCGGCCTTTCCAGGTACGCCTTCACGAGTGAGCTTTGTGCGCTTTTAATTATTTAATTATGTGAAGTATGTGTTTATTATACTTTTTAGGTGATATATTTGAATTACTTGAAACTTATTTGACCTTATGTGATTTACTTATACGTGTTCGTTTTCTTTGTTTCGTTCTTGCCCCGTTTGTATCCGTTTTCATTTTCGATTTTTGTGATTACGGGCTATGTGTGACTTATATGTGTTATTAATGTGTCTTTATGTTCGTTACTTGTTTTTGAGTTCGTTTGATACGGTTTTGAAACCGTTTTATGTTTTAGGGACATAAGGGCCTAACGAGCTTTAGCGCACATTGTGTTCCGCAAGGCGTAACTTGAGCTTGGGAATTCGGATTTGAATTCCGGAAGATGCGTTGGATTCGTAACGAAGAAAGAAAGATGAAGAATCAAGATTCATATTTTTCTAAGCCCATTTGATTCCCCGTTTTTCAACCGAAACGAGCCCCTTACGCTTAAGAACTATCTTTTGACCTAATTAAGCTTGGTGGACCCCACTTTAACCCTAGTTAAGCTTCTAACCTTGACTTATATGTATCTAACCATCCCTCACTCTCTCCCACTCCCTCATTTCGTTCCACACCCAAAGAAAAAGAAAGGAAAGTGCAGCAACCTCAGCTCCAAGAAGAGAAGGAAGAGAAGAGAAACCCTTTTGGCCATTTTTGAAGATTTTGAGCTCAAATCACATCCAAATCTTCCCAAATTCGAAAGGTAAGTTTATGATGCTATTATAATCCCTGTCCTCTCTCTTTTGTATGCTTTTGAGTTTATTTCCATGGTGGATTGATGAGATTTGGCAAGCATGTGAATAGTAGTGATTGGATGAATTTGATGATTCTTGCTTCCATTCTTGTTTCCCTGAAGCTTGGTGATTATATGTTGCTTCTATGACATGATTCTAAGTACTTATTGTATCCTCTTCCTTGGTAGTTGGAGTATGAGTGATTGGCCATTAATTAGCTCTTGGGATTGGATGATATATTTCTTCTCATTCTTGCCTTGTTTGCTTGCATATTTTGGAGCTGAAATTGTTGATACTTGTATGGCATGAATATATGGTGAATTAGTGTTAATTCCATGCTTGTTATATATGTTTTCAATCACATAAGAGACTCCCCAAGGCTTGCACCGAAATACCCTGTTTTTCTTACCAAAAATCGAACTGTTACTGCCTTATTTTTCAGCCTCGAACGCATGACACCGCTGCGTCATGTTATAACTAGAAATGGACACGGCCGTGTCAAGCTTTTGACTTTGGGTCCTGATTTAATTTAAACCGGACACGGGCATGTCCGATTCCTATGCATTTTGGATGAGGCCGTGTCCACTTAGTAGGTGATGGCCGGGAGGAGTTTCGTTCGTCGTTTCGTTGCTTCTTGTTGATCTTTCTTGCCTCGTTTATGATGTGTATGCATGATTAACTTGTTGTATGATGTGTTAAGCTTGATCTCGTGAATTTATGGTTTATTCTTTGCTCTCGGTTATGAGATAAGACCTTATATGCCTTGAATGCTCCTATATGACCTAATGTGGATTCATTTCATATTCTTTGCATCATAAACATACATACGCATCCGCCGAGCGTCTAATGTGGTTCATATTGAGTCTAAGTTTATCTTTTGTCTTTGCTTTGGCTTTAGGTTCGTTCCTTGGTTGGCGAGGTTGTCTTTTAGATGTCCGTTTGCTTTCTTTGTTCCCGTTGCTTCTCGGAGGTAAGGTTTCTTTCTTTATAGCTATTATGACCTACAACCCTTCTTATAATTTATGCAAGCATGTGAATTATTTCTATATATAAATATATAGATAAGTGTTTGATATGTATTTTGCGGGAATTGGCCCTTTTGTTATAAATCCAATGAAAATGCTTCTATGTATAAGTAAGCTATTTTCGTTCTTTTGTTTTGAAAAGGGTTGGCGTGTGTTCATGTTAAGTTTTGGCAAGATAAGCTTTTCGTGATAACTATACGCTTTGTGAGATATGTGTGTGAGTTCTGTGATCAGTTTGGGCCCCGGAGAAGTGGTATGTGATCTCGGGTCGGCCATGGGGTCGCCGGGCTCTCTCATGAACACGACTCCATTTATGGGAGACCTAGTTCTCCTATGCCGACGGAGCACTTTAAGGTTGGCCGTCGAAGGAACCGGGCGGGATCCCCCGGGTCATCATTTTCGTTCTGTGGTGGGTTGAGAGGGGCACCTCTCTTCCCCAATGTTGTGAAGGTGGGATTGTTTATGAGTTTTGTTTTGGAATGAGTGAGTGTGTGAGAACTTGTTCTCGCCGTGTTGTTACGTTTATGTTTTACTTGGGTATCCGTTACGGTTTGTGAAACGGGGTGGACTCATAACTTTTAAAACTTGGTTGATTTTGGTCTTCGACCCTAAACCTTCTTAGTATATATGGTATCACGGGGTTAAATAATTTGGAATGCAAAAACCACACCCGGTTCATAAACACTTTCGATTTGAGTATGCTATGCTCCTACTTATACGTATGTGTGCGTGTGTAGCCCCCTCACCAGTCTCTAAGACTGACCCTCGTTACTTCTTTTCTTTTCCCCCTTTGGTTTGAGCTTTGTAGGTTCTCGGTTGAGAGTTTGGTTAGGCGGCGGTCGTCTTTCGAGTCTTGGGTGTTGATCGAGTCGTTGTAGGGTCCTTGCATTTGCATATTTACTTTTCCGCTTTGGTACTATGTATTATAAGCTATGTTCTGAAATTTGAAGCTTTGATTATTCTTTTAGCCCGGGGTGGGCAAAGCATGTTGAAATATGTATGTCTCTTTCTAAGCTTTTATATCTGTATTTGGTTATGTCAGTTGATCCTGCAGCTTCTGCACTTTTGCTTTATTTTGTTATGTACTCTATTCAGGGTCTAGACCGCCTAGCCTAGAGTTGTTTGTTTTTGTTTGTCAGCCGTTCGCCATAGTTCAATGCGGGAGCGGAGTTCCCATTTTGTTAACCGTGTTGGGCTATGGTGCGGGGGATGTGGCGCCCTCCGCTCCGGGGTGTTACGCCCGGGACGGCCATGGGGTCGCCGGTTATGACCCCTGTACACATCTCCGCTGTTAGTCCGGATTACTCCTGAACTCGCCAGGAGGTTTGGTGGGGGATGGATATCCTGAGGGTTGAGAAGCTTGCACTCCCCTCGACTCTAATTGATGGTTAGGGTCGCGCAACCCTTCCATTGCCGGAGAAGGAGGTTTATGTGTAAGTATGTTTTACGTTTAATGTATTTGCTTGTTTAATTAGTCGGAGGAGCCCAGGTTGGGACTAGGTACTCATACCCGTCGAGTTTTGTATGTAGGTTCCGTTAAGTTCGTGAAACAAGGATAGATTATTAATCAAGATAAAATATGAATCTTTTGAAAGTATAATTATATGTATGAAATGAATTGGAATGATAAGTCATGTTTTGGTATGTTACGCATGAATTTGGTATTTGGTCTTTTTTTTTTTTTCCATTTTGATTAGAAACCTCTACTTATATGTATCACGGGAAAATGTTTTAGAGTGCAAAAACTATCCCTGAGTTCATGAACGATGTGTGCTTAATGTGCTTTGCTCCTTATATATTTGTAGTGTGTGTGGTAGCCCCTCATTCAGTCCGTGTGACTGACCCCTCTCCCCTTTCTTTTAGTGTGCAGGTGTCGTGTGGAGTTCGAGTTAGGCGTTGTGTCGTGTCCTGGAGTCTGTCGAGTCCTATGTTAGTTTGAGTCTTTTGCATTTCATACGATTCAGATTTGTATAAGTATGAATATTTGATTATGTATGGATTTTTTTTATTATGTTATAATTTTCGGGATAGGCTTCTAGAGACAGATATGAACCCGTTTTCATTTATAGTTATTGTTAATATTCGGGATTAGGTATTTATGCTAGTTGAACCCGTCACCTGTTGCTTGTGTTTTATTATTAGATGGTTTGATTCGCTTCCACATACCCATTTGTTTGGTGCTTTGTTTTAATTGACAGGGTCTACGTTCCGCCTAGCTTAGGTGTGTGTCTGTCTGTCTCCCGTTCGCCTCTACTTGGTTCATGTACGGGGTTTCCCATCTCGTATGTGGATTGGGCTTAGGTGCGGGGGATGTGGTGACCCACCGTGTGGGGTGCTACAACAACGTCACCTCTGTCAATGATTTCTCTAATTAGATGAAATCTTCTTAGGATATGCTTTGACCATTGATGCGCTCTTGTTCCTTTGATTGAGCAATTGCTCCGTTATTATCGTAGAAGACAACGACTGGGTCAGCAATGCCAGTGTAATGCCCCGACCTTCCAGTTGTACAGGTATGACGTATGTGTTTACTATTTATTGTTTATTTATTTTATTTCTCGTTAAGTATTTCCTTATTTATTTCCTTACTTGTCACAATTTCATTTATTTCTATTAGGAATAGTGCCCTTAAAGCAGATATTTGCTTTACTATTTTCTTGTAAAATCACAAACAATCTTTGAATAATAAATGAAATGATTTTGTTCATAGGCAATCACTTTTTTATGTGCTTATTTATGTCTATTTGGGTTTGACTTTGTTTTGCATGTATTGAACTCCCCTAATCCGATGTGGCCGTTAAGAACTTTGTCATTATGGGAACAACACATGAAATAAGTTCTTAACTCCATAGGCGAGGATTAGAAACTTATCCAAGTCAATGAGTCCGACAGACAGTGGGAGTGTCGACCTTGACTCTGCTGAAACTTGCTTATGTGATTATGTCCTTTTGAAGGATCACTCAGTTTCATGGAGTGATAAGTGCATACGTTGATGCGTTCATAATACATAAGTGTGATTGTTACAAAAACTTCATCACTGAGATGTCCCACGTGAGAACATTTCTAAATGGGAAAGGAAGTTTCCAGAAACTTTCAGATTAGGAAATATCTCACAGGTCAATGATGTGATTCATTAATCCTTAGACTTGAGATTCTATAATGTCTCATATTTGCTAACTTTGTGATCTTTGATATCGGCTCAAAAGGGTGTCGCCATATAGACACCTGAACCACGGCCTATGTTGTGATTACACAAGTGACATATATAGAATTAGTAGAATCAATAAAGGACCTACACTTGTTAAGAACAAGAATGATCTTTTACTGATTAAGTTGTTCGTAGTCCATTAAACATTAAACCCTTGGCTAAGGTGGATCAAAGATCAACACATCTAGAAAATGGGGTTTTCTAGGATTGAGATCGAAATGGATATGAAACAAACTTAACTTTAAAGATCAAGAATATTTATGCTATGAGAATATCCCCATGCCTTAGTTCTTGATTGAGAGATGGAGTTGTAGGAGGACCGTATTTCACGGATTATCATTGACTGAAAGGTTCTTCGATTCATTTCATTATTCGTCTAGATGTCACACACCCATTGCTAGATTAAGGGAGTGTGATTTGTGAAGTGATTAATGAATTAGGGAATTAATTAATCATTGTCACTGCTAATCGAATAATGAACCTAAAGGGTCACACACAAATGCCAAAATACGAGGGTTATGGTAGGATGTTAATATGATTAACGAAGGGTCAAAATGTTGATCGAAAGAGGTCCCCGATGACGTGGACCCACCACGTGTCACGCATGGTACGTGACTACCACATGTCATGCACACGTGGCCGACACGTGTCACGTACACGTGTCATTGACGTGGCCTCATGCGTGCGATTTATTTCATATGCGAATTCTTTTCTAGAATTAATTAATTAAATAGTAATTAATTAATTTTGGTATTTTAATTAATTATGAATTAATTGTTAGGACTATTCTCAAATAAACTTAACCCAATAAATAATTAATTGGGAATTAAATTATTTATTGAATCTTGACTTTTAACTTTAGGAAAGTTGAAAAGTCCAACTTCATATTGTAGGAGAGAGAAAGTTGTTCTTGCAAAGACTTAGAGATTAAGTTTGGAACTTATTATTCCAATTAAATTAATAATTAAATTAGTTAATTAGTGAGCAAGAAAACAATCCAATTGGGTCTTGGAAACCCTAATAGGATAGAACCAACCTAGTATATATACAAGGGATGGTGCTTCTCTTATTCTTTAGACCAACACTCGCGAAGTGTTAAGTTTTTGTGAAAATCCAAAAGAAAAGTTTTCAAAGTAAATCCTAGCCTAACACAAGCCATAGAACTAGCATTCTCACTCGCTTAATCGTGTTCTAAGACTGCTGTTGATATGCTTTGGAGGGCTTCTAATTTGGAGTCTAATTCGAAGGCCGTTCGAAGGATTTTACTTGAAGGGTGTGTAACGCCCCGATTTTTCATTTGTACGATTATGCCGTATGTGTTTATAAATTGCGCAATTAAATTATTTAATTATGTTATTAATTATTTATGAGTGTTTTAAATATAAAATTTTAATATAAATTGTTATTAGTTTATTTTATTTTATTTTATAATTTTATTCCTTTAATTAATTTACTTAATAGATAATTAAGAATTAAAGTTAATTAATCATGTTTTAATTATATTAATTAATTTAAAAATGTTAAATCGTTGACTTGAGTTTAATTTAAAAATAGAATTTAAATGTTATTATTTAATTTATAATGTTATGAATTTGTTAATATTTTGCGCATGAGTGTTTTATTTGTGCTTCGTTCTTATATGAATTGAAATCGAAATTTTGTGAAAATGTAGTATGTCGTAGATTTATGTGTTATGAACATGTCTATGTGCTCGTTTCATGTTTTCAGTCTCGTTTGACGTGGTAACCAATTTATTTTGATTTGTGGAACCAAATCGGGGGCTAACGAGCAATTAGAGCACCCTTGGTTCCGTATGTGATATCTTGAGCTCGGGAACTCGGATTCGAGTTCCGTCACCTCCGCTGAACTTGTATCGAAGATTCGAGTTCAATAGAACAAGCCTCATATTTTTCTAAGCTCGTTTTGACCTCCGAAAATTAATTGGAACTTGCGACGTCCGCCTAATGACCACCTCCCACTATTTTAATCATATCTTGAACCATGGTTAACCAAATTGAGCAAAGTTTGAACCCACATGACCCTAGTTAAACCCTCTACCTGATGCTTCCAATTACATTTCATCCAAGGCCAAGGAAAGAGAAGAAATAGCTGCAAACTTGGAGATCAACCACTATTCCCGTCACTATTCACCTTGAGAGATTTTGAGCTCTAATCTCTTCCAAACTCAACCAAATTCAAGGGATAAGTTTATGATTGTTTTCTCCACTCAATTTTAGTCATTTTGATTCAAGAATCTCTGAGTTTGAACCATGATTGATTGAGATATGATTATTTGAATGAATAGTTAGGTTTAATTTGCATTCTTTGAATCCATGACATTAATTCTGAATTCTTTGAGGATTAATGCTTGATATATGACCATTCTAGCTTCCTTTACTTGATCTTGGACTGGAATTTGATTTATATGAAGTGTATGTGAAGGTTCACCAAGTTTGGAGCTAAAAAACGTGACTGAAAGTCTGATAACCTGAGGCATGACTGGAATTTCATCCTTGTTGCTCTTGCTGTGTGAGATTGCTGTCAGTTTTTCCTTTATTTTGCTGTTGTTTTGCTGATGTGTTATCGCTCTACTGCTGCTCCCTTTTTCCTTGTGTTGTTGCGTGAGTTGAAGGTGAAACAGAGCAGCAGTTGCTGCTGTTCGACCGTGCCTACATAATCTCCCCGGGCGGGGAAATTTTCTCTTAATTTTGTCCCCGGGCGGGGACACTTCAGGCAGTAGCTACTGCCTTCTCCATGCCCGGCCCGGGACTTATGCTTGCTTTTTCTCCCGGGGCGGGTAGTGCATTCGGCTGCTGTTTCTTTTCTTCATTTGTTGTTGCTTCTGCTTGTTATGTATATATATATATATTTATAGCCTGCTGCTGTTGTTTATTCCTTTATGTGCATGGTATATATATATATATATATATATATATATATATATATATATATATATTGTTGTGGGGGTGTGTGTACGCATGAGGTTATTATTTCATTTATGTTGGAATTTGGACCTGAATTTTGCATGTTATGGGGTTGTCGTGTTGCTGCATCATTGCCTGGGATTTTCCCTTCAATAACAGCCATTAATGGCTGAATTAAGAGCCATTCCTGCATGTATTTCAGGTTGTACGTGAGTTGCATGCATGAGGGGGGATTAGCTACTTATGTACGCGTGTGTTTGTGATTTTGTAATTGTGCATGTGCAGGTATATATAATTGTTGTGTGTGTTTGTGTATGCATGGGCTTTATTTGTGCATGTGTGTGTGTATTATGCATGTGTGCGTTATATATATATATATATATATATATATGTGTGTGTGTGTGTTGTAATATATATTTAATATATATGTATTTGTGCATGATATACATATCTATATATATATATATTTTACGTACTTATATATATATATATATATGTTTGCATGCATGATTATAATTTTAATACATTTTGTTTAAATGCATGTATGCTACGTATTATATATATTATATTTCAATATAATATTATATATTGTTTAAATGCATGATTAATTATAAATATTAAGTATTGTTTAATTCACTTAATTTTAGAATTTAATTGTTATTTATTTCATATTATTTAATTACCGATCATAACTTGAACATTTTAATTGCCTATTTTCTAATCGTAAATGTGAAATAGTACGTGTTATGATCATTATATGAAATTCTTGGTTTCATTTAATATAAAATGTGAAGATATGAATTTGAAATAAATATATGAGAATAAAGTGGTATGATATTATTTCATGAAATATGACCTTTTAATTGTGGAATTTTATGTTATGACTTATGGCCTTAATTTATGGAATTGATTGTTATCTATTTTATGTTTTGCATATTTAAATGAATTGAATGCCTTTGTTTTGATTAATTTATAATTGCAACCTTGATATATTTGAATTTTAATTGTTATATGAAATTCATGACTTGAATTGCTATGGAATATGAAACGTTTAAATATGAAACTTTCATGTATGGAATATGTTGAATGAAATACTTGGTAGTTTGGCTTCTTAACATGAGTTATACCTCGTATGCATCTCATATCATGTGCATGACATGCCGTGCGTCGTATATGGTTCATGTGGAATCTTGTGTCTCACGTATACACTATGTTGTCTTTGTACAGTGTTCTCCAGGGCGGAGACGCCGGGTTCAAAGGACACCTCAAGTCTTTCTTTCTTTTGGTATTGTCGGTAAGGGTATCAAGTGAGTTTCTCTTCTAATAGCTAAAACGGCCCGATATATCCCTTACGTGAAAGGTTTTAAGCCAAAATAGTATATTTATATATCGAGTCATTTTGAGTAAACAATTTCAAACATATGACCCCTTTTATTTATGAACCCTACCTATGATTTTGGTGAGTGCATGATATGAACTAAACATGGGCCTAGGAATTTAGTACATGTGGCTATCCGGGGAGGCATCGGGCCGACGGGGATCCAATGTGCTAGTTCCACAATGATCTACGGTGAAACGGACCTCGTCAAGGAGTTTTTGACGAGGAAACGCTAACCGGGCTTTGAGGACTCATGAACCTCATAGCCACATTGATATGATTACGTGGTCGGGCCTTGCAATCCCGTCCACCACCAGGAGGAAAAAGGTGTAAGTGTTTATGATTATGAATATGCGTGATACGATTATGATTATGACTATGATTATAAACGAATATATATGAATGTGAATGATCACTAATGAAAAGATTGAATTGATATGCACACACGAGGAGAAGGTTGGAGATTATGCACGCCCTCTCGCCGGGCCATGAAACCCTATGAATGGAATGTACGAATTTGATGGTTGTAATCCCAAGCGTTGTTTTCCTTTGTTTTACCCATTTGGGAAATATCTTAAAAACCTCGCACGGGATTATAGCTTGCATGTGTGGGTGTTTAAATTCTGCGATATTATATATGTTATGCCTTGTTTTATACCCACCAGTCTCTTATAGACTGAACCTGGCTTTGTTTTCAGTGCTTTTGCAGGTTTTGGTGTGCTAGGCGGGGAGTCGAGTCTGTTGAGTCCCTTGATCGAGTTGGTTTCTATTTTTTTTACATTTTGTAAGTGTTAGGTTATAGAATTGCATATGGACTGTTATGATTATATGGCATTGTTTCGGGACAGACTTCTAAGGATATTGGAACCCGTGTATTTGTGATTATGAATTATGTTTTAATTTGTCGAGATTAGGTACTCAGGTTGTGACCGTTTCCGATAACCTCGTGATTGATTATTTGGTATACTTCCGTACTTGCATTTAATTCGTGAGTTTTGTTTGTTTGGTTTCAAGTTCTAGCTCCCGCCTAGCCTAGTGTGTGAGTGAGTCCCCGTTCGCTGTGATTCGGCTCGTGTATGGACTCTCCATTTCATATGCGGGTCGGGTCCCGGTGCGGGGGATGTGGGGCCCTCCGTTGGCGCGCTACAGGGTGTTCGTTAGGCGGTAACGACATCAATAGAAAGCTTCTATAATTATAAGTTTTAAAACACCCTTCGATACTATACGAAAATTGTAAGACCACGATTAAACTTTTGGAAAATTTTAAAGTTTGCTGCTCAACTCTTTCGTGTTTTCCAACAAGTGGTATCAGAGCCACCGTGCAATGTTCCTATTGTATCTTCAGAGCTTTTGGAATTTTGACTAAAAATTCTTGAATTTGGGTATTAGTTATGTATTCTTGGTTTTTCTTTAAAAACGAATTTGTCGGATAAAAACTGTTTCAAGAAAATTCGTGAAAAATTATTTTCGGATAAATCTGGTTTTAAACTATTTTAATCTGATTTGTTTTGAACTGATTTTAATTCGAAACAGAAATTGGAATTTTTTGGAAATTGCAAAACTGATTCGGAGTCGGAGTGTAGCCGCGCGCCATCGCATTCGGCCTTACGCGTTCTCGCGCTGCCCCGCCTCGTCTACTCCCGTTCGGCAGCCCGCGCCAGCCAAGAAAGGCCAGCACACAGCCCTGTGCGCTGCTGCGCGGCGCTACTACCTTCCCACCCTGGATGGCCTCGCGCGGGCTATCCCGAGATCCGGGATTTCGTGTCATGTTTTCGGTTTCGTTAAAACCCGTTTTAAAAAATCTGATTTTATTTTAAATTTTGATTTTAATTTTATAAAATTATTTATTTGAAATAATTATAAAACTTGGGATTTTAGGAATTAAAGTCAAGTTCTAATTTTTCGAGAAAATAATAAATATCACTTTGAATGATACTTTTGGCAAAAAATTAATTTTGAATTAATTGTGGTTTTGTCAAATTGATTCGGGTTCGATTTTGAATAAATTCTTGAATAATGAACTAATATTTAAATTACTTAAGTTAATTGTAACTTGAAGTCAAGAGAATTTTAAATTTAATAGGTAAATTTAAATTCGAGCGGAATCATGCTAGATTAGGTGATCATGGGTTAGTCTTATGTATGTTTTAAATTATGCAAATGGATGATTTCAATTGGGGTCGGAGCCCCATAGTTACGCGTTTTCAATTGGGGTTGGAGCCCTACTTATGTGCGTACTGTTTTGTGTTTATTATGTGGCTTTCCTTATTATTGTTTTTGGGCCAGGGTATGCCCCGTGTATTTGTCTATGACCAATATGAAAATTGAGCCATATTACTTTATCTAAAGAGAGTAGAACTTAGGAAGTGAGGTTTTATTTTCATTTTGGAGACAACCACCCATGGAATAAGAAGGATCCACAAGGAGCACTTGAAGAACGTTGGCCATAAGAAGACCCCTCAAAATGTTTAGGAGGGTTTCTATTAAATGTAATAGATAGGGCGTTCTTCCATTAAATTTTGTACCCCTATGTGATATGAACTATCTTATGTGGCATGAATTTTAGAACTAGTGATTGTGGAGTGGCTCCCAAAATCACATATAGGATAGGATACCCATGATCATCTCATAATTAGTATCATGCTAGGACATGTTATCTGCTAATTGCTTTTGTGATGCACTTTATGTGAAACTGCATTAAACAAGACAACTAAAATTTGGATAACATTATATGTTGGTGAGGTTATTCCAGACAACTCTCTGGAAATTCGAAAATCCCTTTATTAAATATTGAGCAATTTCGAATAAATAGGTATTTTATCACGATAATAAAATCCCTAACATTCCATCAGTACGATTTAGGACTTAATAAGTGAAACTAATTACTGTCTTACGAGTCGTGGGGTAATCAGTGTAGCTTATTAACTCTTTGTTTTCTAATTAATTATTTTAAATAATTAATATTTCTTGATCATTTTAGAATGGGCGATGTCTCACGAGTCGTGGGTCATTCCGGACTAAGTTTGGTTGAGATCTTATGATTAATGGGTCTTGCTCAACACTAAAGTAGATATGGATGTCTCATGAGTCGTGGGTCGATGATCGAAAGATTAGTGATGCAAAAATGTTACTAGGAATTCCATGGAGATGGAATCGGTAATTCGTGCATACCTAAAGATTCTTAGACTTTGGATGTCTCATGAGTCGTGGGTCCAAAACTAAGAATGCTTGGGATCCTAGCACCCAATGAGAAAATAAGTTTCTTCTAAAGTCATTTGGGATTTATAGAATTTTTAAAAACAGTGGGAGAACATATTTCTAAAGACCTTGATAATATGTAATCGTTATTATTCAGCATGCTCATGATTTCTCTGTTTTTCCGTTTAGGTTGTAGTTCTATGATTCTCTACACTTTGAAATGGCAACCAAAAACCCTTTGGTATCCATCCTCGAGTCAAACAAGTTCACGGAGCCCAATTACTCTGATTGGCTTCGGAATCTAAAGATAGTTTTAGCTTCTGAAAAGAGAAGATATGTTCTCTTCGAAGGAGAGCCGGTCGCTGAAGGCGAGGCTCTGACTCGGACCGAAAGAGAGACGATTGTGAAATGGTATGATGATAATCTTTAAGCCCGTTGCCTCATGTTGGCCAACATGTCTCCGGATATGCATAGGCAACATGAGTCTATGGAAAACACTTGGGAGATTTATAACCATCTCGAGCAATTGTACCGCCCCAAAGAGCGTGTTCTAAGGTACAACGCCTCTAAAGAGCTCTTTCATCTCAGAATGAAAGAAGGTACAAGTGTCCATGATTACGGTCTAAAGTTTCTTGCTTTGAACGAGAAACTGACCTCCATGGAAATGCCACTGAGTGAAGAACTCGGTGTGGACTTGTTGCTCGCGTCGCTTCCACTATCATTCCATCCTTTCGTGTTAAACTTCAACATGAATCATCCTCATGCTACTGTAGCTGAGCTGATCAGTCAACTTGTGACTGCTGAAGACACGATCAAGAAGGATCACAAAGTAATGATGGTCACTTCCTCTTCTAGGCCTTCTAAAGGAAAAGGGAAGAAAGTTCCCATGAAGAAGGGATCTCTTAAACCCGAAGAAGGGGTTAAAAAGAGAAAGGCCAAGAAGAAAAGGGATCAGATTTCTATTACAATATTAGATTGTAAAGGATATGAGACTTCCTCCCGAAATGGAAACTTTTATCTTAAGAAGAATAATACTTCCGTTTTACTTGGTACATTGTCTAATGGACTTTACACAACTAAAGACACTAATATTCTGAATATACAACAATTAAACAAACATAAAAGAGATGACAAGATCTCATCTTTTTTATGGCACGTACGTTTAGGCCACGTTTCTAAAGACAGGATTGCTAAGTTAACTAATTTAGGATCATTCTATGATAATGAACTTAAAGAGTTAACTCATTGTGAATCATGTCTTAAAGGGAAAATGGCCAAAACTCCCTTTAATGGTAAAGTGGAACGTGCCACTAAAGTATTGGATTTAATCCATACTGATGTTTGTGGGCCACTTAGTGTAAGTACGAGAAACAACCATCAGTATTTCATAACCTTCATAGACGACCTTAGTCGTTTTGGTTATGTGTACTTAATGAAGTATAAATCGAAAGCCTTTGAGAAATTCTTGGAATTTCAGAAGGAGGTTGAGAACCAAACTGGTTACAAGATTAAGGCACTTCGATCTAATCGAGGTGGCGAGTATCTAAGTGACGAATTCCTCAGTCATCTCAAAGATAATGGAATTGTCTCTCAGTGAACTCCTGTGAGAACTCCTCAATTAAATGGAGTTTCGGAGAGAAGGAACAGAACCCTACTTGATATGGTTCGTTCCATGATGAGCTTCACTGAATTACCACCTTCATTCTGGGGTTATGCCTTAGAATAAGCAGTTAAGATTCTTAATCTTGTTCCCTCCAAATTGGTACCCAAGACCCCATTTGAAATGTGGTTTGGCAAAATCCCTAACTATTTTTACTTAAGATTTTGGGGTTGTCCTGCTTATGTGAAGAGGACAGTGGGAGATGAGCTTGAAGGTAGATCCAGCAAATCTAACTTCGTAGGATATCCTAAAGAGTCAATAAGATATTATTTCTACGATCCTCTTGAACAAAAGGTCCTTGTGTCAAGAAACGCCACTTTTCTTAAGGACTCGTTCCTTAAAGAAAAGAAAGGTAAGATCACAGAACTCGAAAAAGTTCGAGACCAAGGTCCCACGCCAAGTTTGGATAATAACGTCCCTCAGCCAATCCAAGAGAGTGATACACGCGAAAATCCTCCTCAAATAAGACGTTCTGAACGCATGCCTAGACAACCAGAGATATGGTATGGTTTTCTCCACCAAACATCTCAAATGGATAATGATCCATTGACTTATGAGGAGGCACTGTTAGATTCGGACTTTGAACAGTGGAAAGAAGCAATGAAATCCGAAATGGATTCCATGTACTCTAATCAAGTTTGGACCTCGGTTGATCCACCTGATGGGGTCAGACCCATAGGGTGTAAGTGGATATATAAGTACAAGCTTGGAGTAGATGGAATCGTGACAGCCTTTAAAGCAAGATTAGTTGCTAAGGGTTTTACTCAAAGACCAGGTGTAGACTTTGATGAAACCTTCTCACCGGTTGCAATGCAAAAAAATCCATTCTGATCTTGCTTGCCATTGTTGCATATTATGACTATGGGATATGGCAAAGAGATGTGAAAACTTCCTTTCTCAATAGAGACATTGAGAAAGACATTTACATAGAGCAACCCATGGGTTTCACATTCAGTGGGAGCGAACAAAAGGTTTGTAAGCTCCAAAGTTCAATCTATTGATTGAAACAAGCTTCTAGGAATTGGAATATTCGATTTGATGAAGCAGTCAAATCATTTGGCTTTATTCAAAATCGGAATGAATCCTGCGTGTACAAGAAAGAATTGGAAACCTCAGTTCAACTTCTGATACTTTATGTAGATGACATCCTCCTCATTGGGAATGTAAAGGATGATATGAAAGTAACAAAGTCTTGGTTATCGAACCAATTTCAGATGAAGGATCTGGGTGATGCATTCTACATTCTCGGGATAAAGATCTATCGAGATAGATCTAGGAGATTGTTGGGATTATCACAGTCGATTTACATAGACAAAATACTAAAGAGATTTAGTATGGAAGAATCCAAATGTGGAAAACTTCCAATGGACCCGAGAACAGTTCTTTTGAAGAAGTTGTGTCCCAAGACTGAACTTGAAAAGTGCAGGATGTCCAGAATTCCTTATGCATAGCTATAGGAAGCATAATGTAGGCGATGCTATGTACTCGACCGGATGTGGCTTATGTACTTAGCGTGACTAGCCGATTCCAATCTGACCCTGGTGAAGGTCACTGGACTGTTGTAAAGAACATCCTTAAGTACTTGCAAAGAACTAAGGATTTGTTCTTGGTTTACGGAGGCCAGCAAGATCTTGTCATTAGAGGATACTATGATGCAAGCTTTGCATCAGACATGGATGACTTTAAATCCATGTCAGGATACATATTCTGCCTGAACGGCGGAGCAGTGAGTTGGAAAAGTTCCAAGCAAGTTGTAACTCAATTTTCGTGTTAATTAAATAATTAAACACAAGAAATCATCACAAATGAATTTTTTTATTGATTTATTCAAATTTGTGGGTATAATCTCTATTTTCGTTCCTCTGATTCTCCCTACAAGATTTTTTGAAATTCGGAAGGTTTGAAACGCCTTTGTTGACTTTCGAGCTTCGATTTTCCTTTGAATTTGATTTGCTTCTGAAAAAAACGTTAATCGCGGGTCTGTCGACTTAATCGCGAATCAAACGCCTTAATTTTGGTGAACGCCGAAGAACATGCTGATGAACACCTTTGATGTTGATTTGAATTTGCTTCGAATTTGTTGAGGAGCGATACCGAAATCTGGATTTGATACTTTGATTGTGGATTGAACGCCTGAAGTTGTTGACTTTCCCGAAGAACATGCTTGGAGCACTTTCGAAGTTGATTTGTGAAGAACGCCGGATTCGCGGACTTGACGCCTTATTACGGATCAGACGCTTCTATTTGTTGACTTCTACGAAGAACGCGAAGAACGCCTTGAATCTCGCTTCGATCAACTTGAATTTGACTTGAGTTCGTTAAGGAGAGAAACGCTGGAACACTACTTCGATGCTTCAATGCCGGATTGAACGCCGAAGATGTTGACTTCCTCGAAGAACGCCGTAGAAGATGCCAAAAAATGTCGAGGATGTTGAAGAACACCAAAGAACTTCTTTCTCCTTGCTTTGTTGCTTGCTCCTTTGCTTCTCCGAGTTGTGTGAATTGTGTCTTTGGCTTAGAGAATGCCTCTATTTGTAGGTGTAGCGGAGGCAAATCTTTCCATAATCGTCGAGAGAAGACTTCATTCTGATTGGCCCTCGTCGATTTTGTAATCTTCTTCCATAAACTATAAGATATGATTTAATTTCCAAAATATCACATTTGACCTTCTTTATTTGGCTTGATTTGATTTTCTTGCCAAATTTCGAATTTTGACACATTTAATATATATTAAAATATCAATTAACTATTTAATTCTAGGAATATTATTTATTTTAATTCCTAAAATTAAAATAGCAAATCTTTTATTTTTTGATATTTAATATATATTTATTTCCATGTGTCGCATTTTTATCGAGCATAAATTTTATGCTTCTAGAAATGCCCCCTCGTGACTTGTTCGCGGACGATGTCTTTGAGTGCGTCTTGAAGTGAATAAGTCACGAAATTTATTTTCCAATCGGACTCGAATCTTGATGTTGTCCTCAATTTGGGTCTTAAATTTAGAAATTTTATGAGAGATGTTCCAATTTGGACTTGTTTTCCCATGAAATTTGTTCTCCTTGAATGGAGCTTAACTAATTTCATAAGACTCCTTGCCAACCCAATTTTGTCGGGGCCAAGCATTTAATGAAACCCAAAGTTGATTAAATTTTGTTGGATATATCTCTAACTCAGCAACTTGCATTGATTTTTCCTTCAAATGAGCCCAGTTCCTTTCTTTTCTTTCCTTTGTTGGATATATCTCTATACCCCCTTTTTTTTTTTCATCAGCCTATATTTTCTTCTTGAAGCAGCCCATGTGGAATTACTTTTTTTCCTTTGGTTTGGGCAAAGCCCAAGCACCCAATTGTGAGTATGATCAGTGCAAGGGAATTGATATTCCGTTTTCCTTGCCGCGGCTCGACCTGTGAGCTGAATAGAGAAATCCCTTTGTCTTCTTTCTTCATTCTTTCCTTTTTTTTCTTCTTTGACGAGGATTCGAGGACTGAATCAGTGTAGTAATGAAGGAAACAAAGCTTTCCTTACTTGCACCAGTGGGATTTATGGCAAGATATCAATTTGTCTCTCTACAAAATCGTTGATTCGCGCCTCGAGGAACCCTTTCAAGCTTCAGAGCTCAGCAAGTTTGGAAGGGGATTCACTTTTCCTTATTTTTGATTTCTTTGTCCCCAAGTTTTATGTTTATGGTAATGCAATTTTCCTTTTCGCGAAGCCCCTTCATCTATAAATGTCCGGTCGCCTCCCTTCTTTCTTCACAGCATATTCAATTGTTTAAACATGGTACTCTGGCTTCGATTCGATTTGTAACACCTCGAGCGTAGGGCGCTACATCCCCCGCACTAGGACCCGACACGTGTAATGAAACAGGGAATCCGTACACGCACCAAGCACTAGCGAACGGGTGACAAACAAAAGATCTTCCTAAGCTAGGCGGCCTAAACCCTCAAACAGAGTGCACAAAACAAAAATCAAACCAAGCGGAAGCATAAGACAAACTAAACAAAGCAAAGTATTAAGGTTACAAACCACTTAACTCAGATTACACACGAACTTTACAAAATGGGACTCAAAATAACAAATATAATTCATCACTCATATTACAACTCCAAACGTACAGATGCAACATGATCTAAATACAAAATGCAGACTTCTCTAGACCGACAAGACTCCAAGGAAAGCAAACCAAAACAGCCTAGCTCGAACCAACAGACCAGAACCTGCAAACTAAAAATATAAGGGAGGGGTCAGTCCAAAGACTGAGCGAGGGGTTACACACGCACCCATATATACGTATACGGAGCACAGCACATAGCGTAGGTGGGAGTCCATGAACCGGGGCGTGGTTTTTGCAATCTAATATCATTTTCACACGTGATACTAAGTATAGGGAATAAAAGAGTTAGGCTGAAGGCCAAAACAACCAAATTTTATTAATTAAGAATCCACTCCCGTTTCACGAACTATTTCTTAAATAACTAAACATAACGAAAAACGGACATAACCCAAATGCACACACACATCATCCGTCGACCTAAAATAAGCCGTCCCGGATGCAGAACAGATCAGAACTTATCATATCAGAACCTCCTTCGACCTAAAATAAGCCGTCCCGGAGCATATCACGCACACAGACATAGCGGAAGCAGAATCTTACCGTAATCAGAGCGTAACTAGGTCCGCGACCTATCCCATATCACAAAGCATAGCAAAAGGCATAAGCGTAAAGCATACCATACCTCGCATAATCATATTCACACGCATTACATATACAAAGGCTTATCTCACATGCAAACATATAGGGCACATATCATTAGGGTATAACTATAAGCTAACCTCACCTTTCACCGACGAACGGGGCAAACGGGACCAAAACAAAGCCTATGGAGCAACCACGTCACGAACGGGGGACTCCTCTGAACAAGACAAACACGAAAAACAAACTTTGACTCAAAAGAGACCACAGAGATGCTCGGCTAATGCATATGGGTGCATACGATGCAAATTCAAAGCACAAGATCCGACATTTAGGCAAATAAGAGCATTAAAGCAAATTAAGTTCAACACACATTCAAACGTATTCAATCTTCCACAAAACTCTACTACATACATCATATTACCTAATATAACACATTTCCAAAGTTTGAAAACAAGAAGAAGTCATATGATACACCAACGAGTCTACGGAAGTACATGCATATACCACACATTAACACTTAGAAGCATTTACAAAAATTAAAACTCAAAAACATATCAAACGGGTTCGAAACTTAATGAAACTTTAACACATGATTCATAATATTACAAAAACATAGAATATCAAATTTCAGATCCATCGGAGTTCATATGATAGGGGAAAAGGGTTACGGAAATCACAAATGACACAAAAACGCACATAAACGGCATTTAGCAAAAGCATGCCTAAATATCATCCAAATGTTATGAAATTGAACCACAATACTCACAACATATAATAAAACAAGTTCATAGTTCACCACAAACGAAGATAAAGGCATTAAAAGAGGCGAAACAATCAAAAACCGAAAAGGAAACAACAAGAGCTGCGTAGGGGGAGGGACACGGGGGTGTCTCAGTACAGACCTGAAAAAAGGTCATGACACGGGGGTGTCTCACATTTCAAGGCAAATGAGACGCGGGGGTGCCACGGTACAGACCCAAAAACGCAAACAAAGTTTACCGGCCAAACAAAACTTATACAAAATCAGTCCAAAATCATACCAAATCAACTCCAAATCTTATGAAACTTGATATACAACATATTTAGCATGTTATGAGCATATTTCAATTAGAATGAAAAAGCCAAATCACACGTTAAGAGCACCGAAACCATGCAGCAAGTCTGGGGCGCCAAAACCGCACATATGAGTTTGATCATGCCAAGATCAAGTACTTAGGGGCTGAATTTGGATCTAAAACCTTGGGGAATGCATGCTAACATACTAAAAAACTAATATACATCATATATATGCAAAATGGTACGAATTGAAGCACATTAAAATGACCAACGAACCACAAAAATGCAACAGCAGCAGGTCTGTCATGGATCATGCATAGGAACAGGTCATGTAATTCGGTTTTGGGGCTTAAAATGGATCCAAAGGCTTGCAAAATGAATGATAACATATAGAGAAATGAGTGTACATCATATCCATGCAAATTCACACGAAAAGAAGGTCATTTGATCAAGCAACAAAGCATAATTCCACACAGCAGTCCAAAACAGGGGAGGCAGTTTTGATCACTAAGTTTGGAGCTCTATATCTCATAATTTCATCAAAGGGTATAAAGAGAAAATCATCCTAACATCATATAATATAAGTTAGGAAACAAATAGGCCAACAAACAAGCTCATATAATCATTTAAAAGCAAGGAAATCAGCCATAAAGCAAGTTAACTCATAAGAGCAAAAATCCCCAAAAGTCCCTATTCATGCTCCTACCCAAACCCTAATCAAATCTGATGCAAAACAAGTATTAAATGGATCGAAACTTGTATAAAAGGGTAGAGAATACAAAAATAGACATACCTTGAAAATTTGGAGAAGAAAGATGATGATTTGAGCTCAAAATCCACAAAAGGGGCAAAGTTCTCTTCTCCTCTCCTCTTCTCTTCTCTCTCGATCAGTTGCAGCACAAAATGAGGGGGTTTGGCTCGGTTTTCAGCTGATAAGGGTGAGGGAGAGACTTAACTCAAGTCAAGACATCAAGGTTTAGGCTTAGGTTGAGTTAAATTGGCCCCATAAGTACATGACTAGTCAAAGAAGGTGGCTTTAGCGCAAGCTGTTCGTTCCGGTCGAAAAACGAGGGTCCAAATGAGCTTACAAAAATACCAAATCAGGTTCCTTGGCTTCATCTCTTCATTACGAGTCCAACGTATCTTCCGGAATTCAAATCCGAATTCCCTAGCTCAAGTTATGGCCTCCGGAACAAGAGGCGCGCTAAAACTAGTTAGGCACTCATGTCCCTCGTCAAATACCAAAGGTTTAAAACGTCGATAAACGAACACAAAAACGTAAAACGAGCATCCAAACGCATTCATAACTCACATATATCACGCATACCAAAATTTCACAAAAATCGGAATTGAAAACGGAGTTAAACGAATCGAAAATGATTAGAAAAGGATTTAAACGTTTAAAGTTTCAAACTTAACACTTATTTCAATTATTCAAATATTCCAAATAATTCATATTTTCACATGCTTAAATAATTAAATGTGCACTTAGCACACCCGAGACGTTCTTACCTGGAAAGCCGGAGAATCGGGATGTTACAACCTCCCCCCCTTAAAAGGACCTGGTCTTCCACGTCCAACCGTTAGCAACTCTCCCGTATTTACCCAAGTTCAAGATTCATGAAGTCCCGACGAGAGTTAGCCCGAGAAAGGTCTTCAAGAGTTGACGGGGGTCTCCTTCACAACTTGGTTCCGGCTAGGAGCAGCTCGATTTGTCTCGCACAATGAGAGGGTCTAAACGAGATTCAACACCCACCATTTGATCCATTTCAAGTCAACTCAAGAGCTCGGAGTTACATGAATGGTGTAGTCACCGGACTTCCACCCCTCACACCTTCTTGCGGTTGAAGAATTACCTAGGAAGCTCGATTAAAGCACGACCCTCGACTTACCTTAGAGCTAAAGCACTCGTACTTTCAAAGCCGTCTCTCCACGAGACAACTAAACAACAACAATCACTCGCGCAAGTAATAAAGAAAGAAGAGAGACACACGCAAATAAGAGCACATGTATAAAGAGACAAGTACACAAATAGGTGGGTTACCCCCAAATTTAAACGATGTGTGAAATGGAATGTTATGAATGTTTATAGTACCTTGCACCTCGACAATGGCATTAGGCTCGGCCTCGACTTCAACATTCACTTCCTCATCGACTTCCACCACACTGGCTTGAGCTTGTTCCGGAGATCTTGGATGCATCATATTCAAGGGCTTCGGATTCGGATTGGTAGGGCAAAATCTCACCTTGTGTCCCATCTCTCCACATCCGAAACAGGTTCTCAACTTCTTCCTACAAGTTTCCTCCGTGTGGTTTGGTCTCTTGTAAAAGGAGCATCGAATAGGTTCCGGTGGAGTGCATATCGGATCCGGAGTTGGAAGTCGGGGCTTCTTGATAGCATCGAGAAATTCTTCGGGGTTGAAGGTTTGAGGTTCATCTTGAAATACCGGTCTCTTTCCCAAACCCGAACTTGATTCATACTTTAGCTCCGAGTAGAAAGTTTAACGCTCCAAACGTTGTTGTCGAGTCTCAACTCTAATAGCTTTCTTCGTTGCCTTAGCCCATGTATCCACCGTGGTAGCTCGCAAGGCCCACTGAATATCTTCTCTTAATCCTTGTACAAAGTTTCGGGCCTTCAACTCATCATCATCCGTAATGTGAGAGGCGTAAGGAGCAAGCCTCTCAAACTCGAGGATATAGTCTTCAACTGTTCGCTCCCCTTGTTTGAGATCCGTGAACTCTTGTAATTTTCTCTCCCGGGAGCTCGGAGGGATATACTTGTCACGAAATTCCCTAATAAAGCTCTCCCAATTGAATTCCTCACCATTCCTTTCCAACCGAGCTCTTGTTCCCTTCAACCAATTTAAGGCTTGTCCTTGAATATAACGACTGGTACATATGGCCTTATCTTGTGAAGTACAGGGGCAAATCTCCCAAATTCCCGTAATTTCGGTTAACCATTCTTCCGCCTCGATGTCATTGCCTCCGAGCTATTTTGGAGGGTTGTTATCCCGGAATTCTTTATAAACCGCATTGACAACTCTTCCTTGTTCTTGACCTTGAGGATTTGGTGGTTGTGGATTCCTTTGAAGATAGTCGAGGAGAGCTCGTAGGATATCCTCTGCAGTGGGTGGTGGTGGCTGAGGAGTATTCTCGCGAGTTCTTCTTCTTGGAGGCATCCTAAAGAAGCACAATTTCAAGAGAATATCGATGCATGAAGGGTTTAGTGCATGCTCATATGAACAATTAATACAAATAAGAGAAAATAATACAGTTAAGAGCACTTTAGTCACATATAATGAGAGTCAATGCAGATAGAGACACACATAATCCTAAGCCGAACGACCTAGACCGACAGACACGACACACGAACTCCGATTTTGCAACCCGGAGCTCTGATACCACCTTAGATGTAACACCCCGAGCGTAGGGCGCCACATCCCCCGCACTAGGACCCGACACGTGTAACGAAACAGGGAATCCGTACACGCACCAAACACTAGCGAACGGGTGACAAACAATGGATCTTCCTAAGCTAGGCGGCCTAAACCCTCAAACAGAGTGCACAAAACAAAAATCAAACCAAGCGGAAGCATAAGACAAACTAAACAGAGCAAAGTATTAAAGTTACAAACCACTTAACTCAGATTACACACGAACTTTACAAAACGGGACTCAAAATAACAAATATAATTCATCACTCATATTACAACTCCAAACGTACAGATGCAACATGATCTAAATACAAAATGCAGACTTCTCTAGACCGACAAGACTCCAAGGAAAGCAAACCAAAACTGCCTAGCTCGAACCAACGGACCAGAACCTGCAAACTAAAAACATAAGGGAGGGGTCAGTCCAAAGACTGAGCGAGGGGTTACACACGCACCCATATATACGTATACGGAGCACAGCACATAGCGTAGGCGGAAGTCCATGAACCGAGGCGTGGTTTTTGCAATCCAATATCATTTTCACACGTGATACTAAGTATAAGGAATAAAAGAGTTAGGCCGAAGGCCAAAACAACCAAATTTTATTAATTAAGAATCCACTCCCGTTTTACGAACTATTTCTTAAATAACTAAACATAACGAAAAACGGACATAACCCAAACGCACACACACATCATCCGTCGACCTAAAATAAGCCGTCCCGGATGCAGAACAGATCAGAACTTATCACATCAGAACCTCCGTCGACCTAAAATAAGTCGTCCCGGAGCATATCACGCACACAGACATAGCGGAAGTTAGAATCTTACCATAATCAGAGCGTAACTAGGTCCGCGACCTATCTCATATCACAAAGCATAGCAAAAGGCATAAGCGTAAAGCATATCATACCTCGCATAATCATATTCACACGCATTACATATACAAAGGCTTATCTCACATGCAAACATATAGGGCACATATCATTAGGGTATAACTATAACCTAACCTCACCTTTCACCGACGAACCGGGCAAACTGGACCAAAACAAAGCTTATGGAGCAACCACGTCACGAACGGGGGACTCCTCTGAACAAGACAAACACGACAAATAAACTTAGACTCAAAAGAGACCATAGAGACGCTCGGCTAATGCATATGGGTGCATACGATGCAAATTCAAAGCACAAGATCCGACATTTAGGCAAATAAGAGCATTAAAGTAAATTACACATTCAAACGTATTCAATCTTCCACAAAACTCTAATACATACATCATATTACCTAATATAACACATTTCCAAAGTTTGAAACTGAGAAGAAGTCATATGATACACCAACGAGTCTACGAAAGTACATGCATATACCACACATTAACACTTAGAAGCATTTACAAAAATTAAAACTAAAAAACATATCAAACGGGTTCGAAACTTAATGAAACTTTAACACATGATTCATAATATTACAAAAACATAGCATATCAAATTTCAGATCCATCGGAGTTCATATGATAGGGGAAAAGGGTTACGGAAATCACAAATGACACAAAAACGCACATAAACGGCATTCAGCAAAAGCATGCCTAAATCTCATCCCAATGTTATGAAATTGAACCACAATACTAAAAAAACATAATAAAACAAGTTCATAGTTCACCACAAACGAAGATAAAGGCATTAAAAGAGGCGAAACAATCAAAAACCGAAAAGGAAACAACAAGAGCTGCGCAGGGGGAGGGACACGTGGGTGTCCCTCAACTTAACTAGACTGAAACACGGGGGTGTCTCAGTACAGACCTGAAAAAAGGGCATGACACGGGGGTGTCTCACATTTCAAGACAAATGTGATACGGGCGTGTCACGGTACAGACCCAAAAACGCAAATAAAGTTTACCGGCAAAACAAACCTTATACAAAATCAGTCCAAAAACATACCAAATCAACTCCAAATCTTATGAAACTTGATATACAACATATTTAGCATGTTATGAGCATATTTCATTTAGAATGAAAAAGCCAAATCACACGTTAAGAGCACCGAAACCATGCAGCAAGTCTGGGGCGTCAAAACGCACATATGAGTTCAATCATGCCAAGATCAAGTACTTAGGGGCTGAATTTGGATCTAAAACCTTGGGGAATGCAAGATAACATACTAAAAAACTAATATACATCATATCTATGCAAAATGGTACGAATTGAAGCACATTAAAATGACCAACGAACCACAAAAATGCAACAGCAGCAGGTCTGTCATGGATCATGCATAAGAACAGGTCATGTACTTCGGTTTTGGGGCTTAAAATGGATCCAAAGGCTTGCAACATGAATGCTAACATATATAGAAATGAGTGTACATCATATCCATGCAAATTCACACGAAAAGAAGGTCATTTGATCAAGCAACAAAGCATAATTCCACACAGCAGTCCAAAACAGGGGAGGCAGTTTTGATCACTAAGTTTGGAGCTCTATATCTCATAATTTCATCAAAGGGTCTAAAGAAAAAATCATCCTAACATCATATAATATCAGTTAGGAAACAAATAGGCCAATAAACAAGCTCATATAATCATTTAAAAGCAAGGAAATCAGCCATAAAGCAAGTTAACTCATAAGAGCAAAAATCCCCAAAAGTCCCTATTCATGCTCCTACCCAAACCCTAATCAAATCTGATGCAAAACAAGTATTAAATGGATCCAAACTTGTATAAAAGGGTAGAGAATACAAAAATATACATACCTTGAAAATTTGGAGAAGAAAGATGATGATTTGAGCTCAAAATCCACAAAAGGCGCAAAGTTCTCTTCTCCTCTCCTCTTCTCTTCTCTCTCGATCAGTTGCAGCACAAAATGAGGGGGTTTGGCTCGGTTTTCAGCTGATAAGGGAGAGGGAGATACTTAACTCAAGTCAAGACATCAAGGGTTAGGCTTAGGTTGAGTTAAATTGGCCCTACAAGTACATGACTAGTCAAAGAAGGTGGCTTTAGCGCAAGCTATTCATTCCGGTCAAAAAACGAGGGTCCAAATGAGCTTTGAAAAATACCAAATTAGGTTCCTTGGCTTCATCTCTTCGTTACGAGTCTAACGCATCTTCCGGAATTCGAATCCGAATTCCCTCCGGAACAAGAGGCGAGCTAAAACTAGTTAGGCCCTCATGTCCCTCGTCAAATACCAAAGGTTTAAAACCTCGATAAACGAACACGAAAACTTAAAACGAGCATGCAAACGCATTCATAACTCACATATATCACGCATACCAAAATTTCACAAAAATCGGAATTGAAAACGGAGTTAAACGAATCGAGAATGATTAGAAAAGTATTTAAACGTTTAAAGTTTCAAACTTAACACTTATTTCAATTATTCAAATATTCCAAATAATTCATATTTTCACATGCTTAAATAATTAAATGCGCACTTAGCACACCCGAGACGTTCGTACCTGGAAAGCCGTAGAATCGGGATGTTACACGATTCATGGCCGAAAATCTTGGAGGTGAAGGTGCGTGTAACGCCCCGATTTTTCCATTCAATCATTATATGTTAAATTATAATTTTCATAACATTATATCCTTGTTGTATTGTCGGCACAGGTGAGGTTTAATTACTAGAAATATAGAACCCGTATCCCTACGTGATGTTTCAACCAAAATGTATGTATATATATATATATATATCTTTCTCAAAACCTTTATCGATTGCAAATGATTTCTCGTGACATATTGAACTTATCGTGATTGATTGATTGTTTGGCAAGTAAAGCTTGTTCACTTGGGCCCGAGGGTAGTGTATTGAGTCAACCAAGGAAGCAAGGGCTGATGGGTAACTCTTGCACTATCCTCACAACTTTGGGATGCCCCATGAACCCACTAGGAGATTAGTGGGGGAAGGAGTCCCGAGCATAGGGACTCATGAACCCTATGCTCGCCGTTATTGGTTGGTGGGGCCTTGCAATCCCACCATCACCGGGGGAAGAAGGGAATTGAAATTGCTTATTGTGCACTGTAATAACTTGCATGCTCACTTAACCATTGATAATCTAAATATTGGTAATGTTCACTGTCGGAGTAAGGTTGGAGAATTGCCCTCACTCGCCAGGCCACTGATTGAATTGAAGTGATAACGGTGTATTATTAAATTGATTAGTTGTAATCTCGGGCGAGTTGTATTTTATTATCAAAACTTATATGGCTTCCCTTTTATAAAACCTTACCCGAGACTATGACTTGCATGGTAATTGTGCTACTATTTATTTATAAACCCCTCACTCAGTCTTCGGTAGACTGACACCCTCACATTTTCAGTTTTGTAGGTTGAGTGCTAGGCGGGGTCGAGTCAGGTTTTTACTTTTGACTCTAGCATGTTCCTTGTATATTATTGATGCATAATTGTAATGTTATGAACCTTTTGGCACTTCTAAATTTGGAAGATGGTTTGTTTTCGAAGAACTGGTGAACATGGTGATGTTAATTTATTGAATGTATGTATCTTATGCTTCTGTATTAGTGATTATGTATGTTGGTGATTAATTGAATTGGGGTCTAGTCCCGCCTAGCTAGATGGTTTCTTTTTTTGTCACCCGTTCGCTATAGTCTTGGTTCATGTACAGATCATCCATTTCGTATGTGGACTGAGCTACAATGCGGGGGGGTGGCATCTCGGCGTTCCGGGTGCTACAGGGCGACTCTTGTTTGGTGCAGAGAAACCGGTCTTCAGGCCTTTTCTCTCTTCCCTTTTGCTGAATCAGATTCCTTTTTTATCTCAGGTGCTCAGGTGCCGGATTTAGGTGAAGAAGGAGAATTTGCGAGTAATTTGAACTTGGTTTAAGTTTTCTACCTTCGATTTTTTTTCTTTGTTGCTGAACATTGTCCTTCCATTTGGCAGGTGTTGGAATCGCCAACTTTGCGTCGCGAAGAAAATCGTGAATCGGTATTGCAACGTGGACCTGCCCGTAAAACTTTCTTTTACCAAAATCTTCTTTCCCTTTTCTTCAAACAAGAACTCATCCATTTTTTTCGTCAAAACTATGGACTTCGGCTTGCTGCTATTGGGTGTGCCGAACAAACTGGAAGAGATTTCTGATAATTTTTTGTCTTTTTTTTTTATTTTTTTCCGTGATTTTCAAATAAAATCAACATAGTAGCATATTTCTAATCTCAAATCACAGACTCTCCAGCAAAGAGAATCGAATTTTTTTTCACTCCCTCTTTTTTTTCTTTCTTTTTTTTATGTATTTATATATAAAAGATATATATAATACATATACGCGAACGCACCACTCATTTAAAATGATCATGAGTTGCCCCAGGAATAATAATTTCTTTGCAATTCTGTATTTCAATCGGTGATCAATTCTGCATGAGTTGCCCCAGGAATAATAATTTCTTTGCAATTAATGACGAGTATCACATTCTTTTGCAACTCCATTATGGCAAGGACAACTTAAAAATTCCTTTACTGCACTATTTTTTTTTCTTTTTGTCACACATATTTAACAGTTTGCTTAATCTCATGTTTCTTTGGGTTTGTTGATTTGTAGGTATCCATGGTACATTTCAAAGACATCACCCTTGCTTCCGCAGTTAAACAATTGGTGATCCTTGACGACAAAAAGCAAGAGCTCGAGAAAGGCACAACGTTGGTGGTTCATCCTTGTCGCACCGGACCATACGCGGTTCAATCAGGGGAAAATGACCGGTGCCCTTTCGTATCAAGGAGTGGTCTAACCGATTTGATTTAAGCAAAGCATTGCAAGTGTGGGTTCTACAAGCGGGTCATCATCAACACTCAAACGAACTGACTCATCTACCGACACTAGGGCGAAGCATCATGGAGGGCAAGGCAAAGTGGGGAGATGGCCTTTGGTTTGACCGCGAGTTCCACTATGTTGCCGGATATTGGGAGTGGACCGAGGACATACTCAGCCGGTGTGAGGACAAGTTGCAGTCAGTCCAAATATACAGCTCGGTGTGTCCCCCACTATTCATCTACGACGGCAACTCAGAGATCATGAAGGCATTCTGCGAAGTGTGGTGTCCGACGACTAACATTCTTCTGACGTCGAACGGCGAGTTGTCCATATTGCTTTGGGATTTGCATGCTCTGGTTGGTCTTCTCTACGACGAAGTGGTCCCCGATATAAAGGAGCTCACCGAGAAAGGCGAATTCGGATGGAGATATGCCCCCTCTAATTGCCAGTACTTGTTCCACGCCTATCACTTGCTGTGAAAGGATGTTCATGGCGGCCAAGTTTCTATTGAAGCCTGGGTGAGTTTTTGGTGCAAAAAGGCGAAGAAGTATGTCTAACTGCCCCCCACGCAAGAAATACGATTCAACACAATACCCACTTGGTGACTTCGGACCTCATGAAGCTTGGAATGCCACAGAGAAGAGGTTGTTTGCTAGGCTCAAAATCGACGGGAACAAAAGGAAAGATACTTATTTGGTGGCGTTCATAGCCTATTGGCTTTGTCTCTTCGTTCTTCCAACAGAAAGCATCGGCTCGATACGCCCAAGTACTTTCAAGATGGCGAGCATCATAGCAAGCGGCTTCAAGGTTGATTTAGCTATTCTGGTCTTGGTAAGCATCTATCGTGGTTTGAAGAAGATATCAGCATCCGCCCAACCAACTCGAGTTCATGCTCCATTTCTCGTCCACTTCATCTACGGTTGGCTAGCACACTACTTCAAGACGCATCGCCAGTCCTATCAAGATATCCATGGTCCAAAAATGATGCGGTTTTACGGTGAGGGAGGGGCGAAGGATTATGATGCGAGAGAGGCCCGTAAGAAGATCCATAAGGTGGAGTTCGTGGCTTGGAATTACAATGTGATGACGATCCATGAGAAGTTCTATTTTATCGATAATGGGGAGGGCTCAGAGGTTAAACACAACTATTTTATATCGATTCGATCTTGCTACAAACCTTTGAGACAATGGGATCACTTCATCATCGAGCCATACAGTCCTCACCGTTTTGCTCAGTTCGGATTTTATCAAGTGGTGCCCGGGGTTCTCAAGGATGATTTCCGTGATGCTCGCCTAGACGAAGGACTCAACCATTGGCACGTGTGCACTTTATCAAAGTCTATGGATGGAGTAGTCTTTCCCCCTATGACTGTGATTGTTAAGATGTTGTGTTCCATGAGATATATGGAATGGTGGTCGAGAACCCACAGCAGCTTCTTCGATGGTAACATTCCAAAGTTAACCAGTTCGAAAGTCGCCCCTATTCAAGTTGAGAAAGTCGACATGATTGAAGAAGAAAAGAGGAAGACTCCCCTCGTTCCTCTGGCAAAGAGTGAAAGTAGTATTGTAGATCGCCATTGGAAGAGGCCAAAGAAATGTGATAAGCTTTCGGCTGACAAGGCTGGTGAAAAGGTAATTTTTGCCCTCTTCTTTTCATTGTTCTTTAATACTTTTCTATCTTCTTTCATTAACCATTGAACGTGTTTCACTTGTAGAGGGAAGAGGAACCCCTTAAAGCTAATGATGTGGAGTCTCAAGGATCAATCCTCGGGCCGATTCTTTTGGAGACAGGTCTTATTTCTGAAGGAGAGGCACAATAAAAAAAACACTTGTGATATCTGAAGAAAAACAAATGCCTCAGTGTCCCGAAGTCTCAATTTTCTAAGCATCCACATTTGTCGCCACTCAAAAGCAGAAATTTGTCATGATGATGTGGGGCAATCTTCTCCAGAAGATAGAGAGCACTCCACTTGACTCCATTTCATCCCTCAAAGATGAAGTTCAATCAGTGTTGGATGATGTTAAGGGTTTTGACGAGCCTTTTGTTTCTATAATCGAGAAGTCATTGGCGATTTTGTTTGCCAAGGCGACTGCTTATGATGAGGCAAGGTCTGCAACTTCTAGAGGGACTTCGAAAGATTGGCTTTCTCAGCAGTTGAGGGAAGCAAGAGATCGACTTGTCGATGCCCAAGCCGATGAAATAGCCAAAGCGAATCAAGTCAAGACAACTAAGAGGAATTGGAAGTCTGTCACGAAGAAACTTGCCAGCTTGACGAAACAGAAGGAAGACTTGTCACTTTCATTGGAGCAGCATCAACTCCTTTACCAGAATGCTCAATCTCTAGTCCAGACTATTAGTAAAGAGATCGAGAGCCTTGAGAATACTCCTCCATCAGATGGCAAAGATGTCCTCAAGGCGTTCAAAGTTGTGGAAGATTCACTAGTACTTCTGAAGGTGGCAAAGGAAGACTTGAAGAATTTGAGCCCCTCCCCTTGATAGTTTAGGATGCTTTTACTTTTCTTCGTTTCTTTGATTCATTGTCTAGTTTAATGAACCTTATCAATTTTGAGATTATTTAATAAAGACTTTATTTGCTTTATTCCCATCTCGTATGCATTTTCTTTTATTTTAGTAGTCCATAACTTCTTTGCAATTCTTTTGATTTGTTTAACTTGAAGAACAAAGTCTTCAACAAGAAAAACATAACTCAACGAACAATTTTAACTGAACTTAGTTGATTCCTAAGCCACCTACGTACCCGGTGAAGGGTTCAAGTCATAACGTAGTTCAGGAGAAAACTTCTTTTGAGAATATTAGGGAGGCCGTTCACAGTTTATACTCATGCAGGCCAGGAGTATTCAAAGTTTAACCACCCTGAACAGGAGTGGGGAATCTCTATTTTAGCCACACGAAACACCATCAGTGGAGTAACTTAGCAGCTTAGCCACTTGCTTTACCATTGGTGGGTACCGTACACAATTTATACTCATGCGGATCAGGAGTGACATGTAGTTTAGGCTCATACGTGAAGGAGCAATCTTCAACTTATGCGTAGAAGCGTTTCAAGAACTTTCCATTTATGGGACCAATTCTCGGACCATCTTCTGCGATCAACTTATAAGTGCCGCTTGTGTAGACTTCCTTCACAACATATGGACCATCCCATTTGGAGATGAACTTATTCCCCATTCGATGAGTAGTGATGATCGGCCTTCTCACATCAAGCACCAAATCCCCAACTTGGAATGAACGAGTTCTCACCTTCTTGTTGAATGACCTGGAGAGACGAGCTTGATAGCACTTGAGTCTTTGTTGAGCCTCCAACCTCTTCTCATGTGCCTCCAATTCTTCAAGTCGTAGGCGCGTATTTTCATCTTGGCTTAAATCTTCTTGAATCGCTATCCTTAGCGATGGAATTTGTTGCTCAAGAGAAACAACGGCTTCGACACCGTACACCAAAGCATAAGGGATCGCTTGGGTAGGTGTTCTATAGGTGGTTCGGTAAGCCCACAAAGCTTCTCCAATCCTTTCATGCCAGTCTCATTTCGACTTGGAAACCACCTTTTTCAGCAAACTGCATAGAGTTATATTGAAAGCTTTGGCAAGACCGTTGGCAGTAGTGTTATACATCGAAGACTTCCTTTGCTTAAATCCTAACTTCAGATAAAGTTTGTCTATCAAGCTATTGCTAAATGGCTTCCCATTATCCGTAATGATATAACGAGGCACGCAATAGCGGTAGATAATGTTCATTCGGATAAAGTCGTCAACATTCTCCTTCTTCACTTCTTTTAAAGGAACTATTTCTGCCCACTTAGAAAAGTAATCAATCATAGTCAAAATGTAGAGGTGACTGGCAGAGACTTCATTATAGGGCCTACCACATCCAATCCCCAAGCATCGAAAGGCCACGTGGCAACCGTTAGATGCAATGGTTCGGGCGGTTGGTGAATGAAATCGGAGTGAAACTGGCATGCTTGACATTGTTGTGTATATTCCGTGCAGTCTTTCACCATCGTTGGCCAATAATATCCCATTCTCTTTATGCGAAAGTGCAGCTTTGGGCCCGACTGATGAGCACCGCAGACTCTGGAGTGTGTTTTTTTCATGACTTGGTTTGCTTTCTATTCGCCCAAACACCTCAAGAAGATCCATCAAACGAGCGTAGGTAGAGTGTATCCTTAAAGTAGATGAATCGAGTTGAGCGTCGTCGTACGTCAACTCTCTGTCGTGGATCATTGGGCAACTTTCCATACTTGAGCTAATCAACAAGGGGTTGTCGCCAATTCTCCTTTTCGACTTCGAACACTTCAACCACGTGATTTTCTTCTTCTTTAAAATCTTCGTCATAGAAGATTTTAGTTATAACCCAATTCTTACAAACCGACACTTGAGTTTCCTTCTCCGGTAATGCTAACGTAGAAGCAAATTACGCCAGCGCATCCGCTTGCTTATTCTCTTTTCTAGGCACGTGTTCGATCATCACTTCTCTGAGCCATCCTATCAGTTTCTTGGCAAAATTAACGTAGGCGACCAGTTCAGGCTTTTTGACCTCGTACGAACCTTCAAGTTGGTTGACCACTAACTTCGAGTCCCCATACACTTGTTGAAAAACAGGAATCAGAAAGTAGCAGAAATTTAAAAATTTTCCAATAAAAGGATCTTGGACTCGCAATCGTGTATCCAAATTTGTAGAGATTAGAAACTTACTTTTCAATAATCTTTCTTGAAGCGTTTCAAGCCACCCAAGAACGCTCTTCTCGCGGCTTGATCCCCTCTCCTCGGTAAAGCTCGAAACTTTAAAACTTCTAACTTGAAGCTCTCTAGAGATAGTCCACCAACTTGACTACAATCTAACTAGTAAGGATGCTAGTTCTCTAGTTAGTGTTTAGGCTTAACCTAGGGTTTATTTTATCTTGGAGAAAGGATGGTGTTCAACACATGAACCAAAAGAATTCAATCCCTCTCTAAGGGGAGCATGAGCTCCCCTATATATAGGAAAGGGAGTGGCCGAAAATCCCTAGTCCTTATTGGCTAAGGATTTTGGTCCCTCTCTCCTATTACTTGATCATCAAGTAATTTTGACTTTGACTTTGCATTCTAATTCAAATCAACTTTTAAGAGAGCTAAAAATATCCAAACCCTTTTGGATATTATTATACTTTATTTATTAATTAATAAATAAATAACTTATTTTATCTAATTAATTAATTCATAATTAATTAACTAGATTAATTTTCTCCAAAATAAGAGTTTCTTTTTAATTCAAAAATTAAACCAAAGTCTATTAAATAATTAACACATTAATTATTTAATCACATATATCACATATATATATATATATGTATATACACGCGTGAGACACGTGTCACAATGTCACGTGTCACTCACGTGACCCACATGTGTGGTTTCACACGTGTGGAACCCTCTTGGCTCGATTAACTCGTTTAATCATTTTAAAGCCTTAACTCATGTAACCAAGTTGTTGTGTGTGACCCTCTAGGTTCTCAATTCAAATAGCAGTGACCCTAATTAATTAATTCACTAATTAATTAATTAGTTCAAAGATTAAACGACCATAGTCTAGCAACAGGTGTTTAACCCCTAGCTGAATTGGAATGTAACGATTCGACAGAACCTTTAAGTCATTGATTCATGTGAGAAACAATCCTCCTAGTTACTATCTGTCAACCAAGTTCTAGGGTAAGGGAATAATTAGAACCCTAATAATCGGGTCTTAAAGCTAAGTGCATTTCATATCCATTTGATCTCAATCCAAGAAACCCTTTTCTTGATGTCTTGATCTACTCCCTTGGCCAAGGACTCCATATGGCATATGAATGACTTACACAATAAGAGATCACCTTCCAAACGCAAGTGTAGGTTCTTTCTTGATTCTCATTCACTTTCATGAGTCACTTGTGCAGCCCCAGCATAAGCCTTGAATCAGTTGTCTAAGGCGACACCCTTTAAAGCTTATACCTAAGACTACATAGTTAACTCATAAAGTGACATGGAACCTCAAGTCTAAGGATCAATTAATCACATCAATGACTCGTGAGATATTTCCCAATCTGAAAGTTTCCATATCCTGAAATAGAAACTTCCTTTACCATTTAGGAATCTTCTCACACGGGGCACCTCAGCGAACTTACTTATTAAAGTAAACACCCTTATATATCACGCACGTATCAACTATACACTTTGCACCTCCATGAAACAAGGTCGTCCTTCTTAAGGGCGTGATCCCACAAGCAAGCCTTAGAGGAGTCAGGTTGACACTCCCACTGTCTGTAGGACTCATCGGTTTGGAGTATTTTACTAATCATGACTTATGTGATATAGGGCTCATTTCATGAACCATTTCACCTAAATGGTTGAGTCCTAAAGTCATCAGGATTAGGGGAGTTCTCATACATGCACAGCTAAAGTAAACGCATACCAAACAAGAGCATATAAAGAAGTGTTGCCTCAATTTGTTATTTTATTCAAAGATTTTCTGTGATTACAATAAGGAAAAGCACAAAGCGGATATACAATCGGCTTTCTAGGGCACTATTCCTAACAACACTCTAAGGTGTAACTGTTTGACATCGACCTCCATTTCCAACCCGAGTATAAGAGCTTGATATTCAGCGACATTGTTGGAACACTTCTGTGTTAGGGTGAACGAATATGGTAGAACCTCTCCATCAGATGTGATGAATACGACTCCGGTGCCGGCTCCTTCTTTATGTAAAGCTATGTCAAAGAACATCTTCCAAGGGGGAGTGACTTCGACTATTAGAGTGTCTTTATCCAGCAAGTCATCAGACAGCTCCCATTCGACGGGTATAGGGTGGTCTACGAAGAAGTTAGCGATAACTTGTCCTTTCACCGCCTTTTGGGGGATGTAAACGATCTCGAACTGTTGAAGTTGGAGATACCATCTTGCAAGTCTATCCGAAAGCATCGGCTTTGAGATGACGTATTTTAGAGGGTTTGCCTTCGAGATGAGATGTACTTTATATGCTTGGAAGTAATGTTTCAGCTTTTGGATCGCAAAGATCAAGGCCAAACACATCTTCTCGATGGGCGAATACTTGAACTCGTTCGGTAGCATCTTCCTACTTATTTAGTACAAAGAGCTTTCCTTTCCTTCGTTGTTTTCTTATGGAGTAAGGCTCCAACGGATCGTTCTTGAGCCGTGATGTAGAGAATCAATGGTCGTCCCCGAGTAGGTACAACTAAGACAGGTGGCTTCATCAAGTACATCCTTATGCTCTCTAAGGCTTTGTGGCACGATTCATCCCGTTCGAAGGGAACACCTTTCTTCATAAGCCGACTGAATGGTTGACACCGGATGAATCTTCGGATATAAGCCAACTTTCCTTGCAAACTCTTTAGGTCGTGGATATCTTGGGGTGGTGGCATTTTCAAGATCGCATCTATCTTTGTCTGTTCGATTTCAATACCTCGGTGGCGGATGATGAACTCGAGGAATTTTCCTAACGATACTCTGAAAGCACACTTGAGCAGATTCATCCGGAGTTGGTACCTTCTTAACCGTTCAAACATCTTCCTTAAGTCTTGTAGATGATCTTCTCCCTTCTTGGACTTTACCACCATGTCGTCCACGTAGCATTCGATGTTCTTGTGAAGTAGATCATCGAAAATTTTCTACATCGCCCCTTAATACGTGACACCTGCATTCTTTAAGCCGAAAGGCATCACTTTGTAGTAGTATATCCCTTTAGGAGTGCGAAATGCTGTTAACTCATCATATTCGGGTGCCATTCGTATATGATTATACCCCAATGAGCCATCCATGAACGAAAAAGCTTCGTGGCCCACGGTAGCATCGATCATGAGCTTGGTAATAGGCAGTGGAAAATCATCCTTTGGGCAACCGATATTTAGGTCTCTGAAGTCGACACATACCCTAATCTGTCCATTTTTCTTCCTCACCGGCACTATACTAGAGATCCATGTGGGATACTTCACTTCTCGAATGAACCCTACTTTGTTGAGCTTGTTTACCTCAGCTTCGATTAAGGGAACTAGGTCCCATCAGAATCGTCGTTGAGCTTGTTTCACGAGACGAGTGCCTTTCTTCACGGAGAGGTGATGTACTGCAACTTTCGGATTTAGCCCCGATATTTCTTCGTAGAACCATGCAAACACATCCCGAAATTCAAGTAAGAGTTCAGCATAGGCTTACTCCTCATCGTTGGTCAATAAGGCGCTGATGTAGTTAGGGCGAGGATCGTCGGCGTTGCCTAAGTTGACTTCTTTGAGATCGTCCACGATCGCCTTAACTCCTTCTTCAAGCTCAGGTGGTGCATCTTCGGCATCCTCCTCCACCTAATTTTTCTCGATCGAGGTGATATGGTAGGATGATGTTACGCTTTCTCTATCATCTTTTTCTTCACTTTTATCACGTGTGAAGACTATCGTCTCCCACCTAGCTTTCAGAATTTTATCGCATGAGATAATCAAATTGGTATATTCCTTTATACGGGACAGGACCATACTTCGAAGTTTCAGGAAACCTTATGTCTTGCGTTTTCTTAGCCAGTGGTTAGCTTTGGCTCCTTTGGGCGGACTGAGCCTATTGAAGATCGATCTCCGCCAAATCTTTCTTCCATTCTCATCGAAAGCATCTTCGGTAGTTATTGGTCACTATATTAATGGTGATTCGAACAGGGCCTTGCGTGGCAAACGCGAGTCCTACCCCTGAGTTTGGGGTGATATTGCCATCTTCTTTTGACGACCTCGATTTTATTTCTTTTGCCTTTACCGTTGGAATGTGTTTTCCCAGCTTTGACTTCTCTTGTGGGTTGCACCCGGCTTTGACCAGGAGTTCGTATGCTTTGGGATCGTACTCCTTTACATTTTGGAGTTTGGTTGCCTCTTCATGCTTTGTTTTACTTCCTTGAGTCAGATGAACGAATCCATTGAGTGGTGGAGAAGAAGGTTTCGCAACGTCTAGTTTGGTGAGGGGCAACGTCAGCCCTTCTAGTGCCTCGGACATTATAAGTGATGATCCTTCCTTTTCTTGCCGACCGATCGAAGTCGAGGCTCCAACTTTCTTTTCACGATTGCAATCATCTCGTGGATCAGAAACTTCTCTTTCTTTACTTTCTTCCACTTCCTTGTGGTAGCACTTAGCATCGGCGAAGTATGGTTCTACCTCAGTGAAAGGTTTGCTATCTCCAAGGACTTTCTTTATCACGCCCTCCCGGGAGTACTTGAAACATTGATGCCAAGTAGATGGGACAACGCCATTTTCATGTAGCCAGGGTCTTCCTAGAACATGTTGTATGATGTTTTGGCATCTAGACATGAAACAGTCCCCTTGACGTCATGTTTTCTATCAACAGTTTTAGTCGAATGATGCCGAGAGCTCTTTGTCCTCCCTGATTGAAGCCTTGGATCATCAGACGACTGTTTGCTAGTTCATCCTTTGAAATTCCTAACTCGTTCATCACTCTCAAAGGTAAGATATTGACTGCGAAGCCTCCATCGACGAGCATTCTATTCACCTTTTGTTCGCGAGCATAACCTGTCACAAACAGTGGTCTGTTGTGAGGCTTTGAACTGAGTAGCAAATCTTCATCTAAAAAGGTCATGGTTGCCATGCATTCATCGCCTTTGGAGTGAGTTTGCTTGGAAACTTCTTCTTCACTTATCATCAGGCAAGTTATAGCATTGGAAGTCATGCTAACATCTTCGAGTGTGATCTTTCCTTGTCATGCCAACTACATCACCTTATCCTTGAATATGAAGCAATCATGGATCGGGTATCCGAGCAGACGATGGTACTTGTAATACTTTAGATCGTCAATCTTTCCGGCTTCATTGGGCCTCTTCATTTCGGGTAATTCGATAAGGTTCGCCTTAAGCAGGTCATCGAAAATTCTGGAGACATCGGAGTCTTTAAATGGGTATTCCTTGGATTGCATCTCTACTAAGGATAATTTTCTGAATGTTCTTTCTTGGGGGACTTCCTTCCTTTCTTCCGCCTTGTCATTCGTCTTAGCCCGAAATTTGATAGGAATTGCATTCACCGCCATGGACTTTTTTTGCTTGTGGTTTGATGAAGGGTTTGCCCCCTTTCCTGAAATCTTGCTTTTCCCTAGGCCTGCGGAACTCTTGGACGGGCAGTCCTTTGACTCCAGTAGCGATCATGCTCAACTCCATATCATGTGCCCGAGTAGCAAGCTCTTCAAACGACTTTGGCTGAATTCCTTAGAGAATGTAGCGGAGACCCCAATACATCCCTTGAATACACATTTCAATTGCTGAAGCCTCTAATAGTCGATCTTTGTAATTCAGACTAAGATTTCTCCACATTGATGTAGTCGACGACGGGCTCTTCTTTCCATTATCGGGAGTTGGTGAGTTTGATCATGCTAACTGTCCGACGAGTGCTGTAGAAGCGATTGAGGAATTCATACTCAAGTTATCCCCAACTATCGATCGAGTCCGCTTCTAAGTCCGTGTACCAGTCGAAGGCGTTTCCTTTTAGAGATCAAACGAACTGTTTCACTAGGTGATCTCCGTAAGTACCGTCATTGTTGAACGCCTCGATGAAGTGAGCTACGTGTTGCGTAGGATTGCCTTTGCCGTCAAACTGTTAAAATTTGGGAGGTTGGTAACCAACCGACATCTTCAAGTTATCGATTCTTTGGGTGTAGGGCTTGGAGTAGACTAAAGATGATTTAGAGTCTCCCTCGATCTTGTCTTTGATTGTCCCCAAAATGAAGTCCTTCAATTGCTCCACCGGGATGAGTCTGTCTAATGAAACTTGAAATTCTTTAGCTGAAGGTTTCTCAATTCCACTTGATTGAGCTTTCGCAGGAGTTTCAGACTCTTCTTGCTCATCGGAATGCTTCTCCTTCACTTGGCTACCATTGTCACTGTCAACCTTGTCCATCAATTTTGTAATGCAAGAGTCTTGCTCTTGAACATGCTTGGAGAGTCCCTCGATGACCTTTGTCAGATTCGCAAGTTGTTCTTCTAGAGTTGTTGCACTTGGTGTCATGGCGGGGGTAAAACTTGAAGAACTTGAACGAGGAGTGGATGAGGCCGAGTCGTCTTCTTCACCTTCACTTTCATAGGTGAGAAGTCGGGCGTTCTTCCTGTCGCTTTGGAGGGATCGAGCTTTCCCGGATAACGTTTACCCCCTCTTAGACATACTTCTTGTTACAACAAAGCTTTCGGAAACAAGTTTGGAGATGATGGCCTCGAGATCGACGAGCTTGCTGTTAGCCATTTAATACTTCAAATTTGTTGAGTAGGAAGAGATGAGAGGTAGAGAAGTCCCACTGGGCGTGCCAAAATTTGTAACTCAATTTCCATGTTAATTAAATAATTAAACACAAGAAATGATTACAAATGAATTTTTTATTGATTTATTCAAATTTGTAGGTATAATCTCTATTTTCGTTCCTCTGATTCTCCCTACAAGATTTTTTGAAATTCGGAAGGTTTGAAATGCCTTTGTTGACTTTGGAGCTTCCATCTTCCTTTGAATTTGATTTGCTTCTGAAAAAAATGTTAATCGCGGGTCTTTCGACTTAATCGCGAATCAAACGCCATGATTTTGGTGAACGCCGAAGAACATACCGATGAACACCTTTGATGTTGATTTGAATTTGTTGAGGAGCGACACCGAAATCTGGATTTGATGCTTTGATTGTGGATTAAATGCCTAGATTTGTTGACTTTCCCAAAGAACACCGAAGAACAGGCTTGGAGCACCTTCGAACTTGATTTGAGAAGAACACCGGATTCGCGGACTTGATGCCTTGTTGCGGATCGAACGCTTCTATTTACTGACTTCGATCAACTTGAATTTGACTTGAGTTCGTTGAGGAGAGCAACGTCGGATCACTACTTCGATGCTTCGATGCTAGATTGAACACCGAAGATGCTGACTTCCACAAAGAACGCCGTTGAAGATACCGAAAAACACCAAGGATGTTGAAGAACACCGAAGAACTTCTTTCTCCTTGCTTTGTTGCTTGCTCCTTTGCTTCTCCGAGTTGTGTGAATTGTATCTTTTGCTTAGAGTATGCCTCTATTATAGGTGTAGGGAAGGTAAATCTTTCGATAATAGCCGAGAGAAGATTGCATTCTGATTGGCCCTTGTCGATTTTATAAAGTCCGTGTACCAGTCTAAAGGCATTTCCCTTTAGAGATCGAACGAACTGCTTGACTAGGTGATCTCCGTAAGTTCCGACATTGTTGCACGTCTCAATGAAGTGAGCTACGTGTTACTTAGGATTGCCTTTGCCGTCAAATTGTTGAAATTTGGAAGGTTGATAACCTATCGGCATCTTCGAGTTATCGATTCTTTGGGTGTAGGGCTTGGAGTAGACTAAGGATGATTTGGAGCCTCCCTCGATCTTATCTTTGATTGTCCCCATGATGAACTCCTTCAATTTCTCCACCGGGATGAGTCCGTCTGATGAAACTTGAAATTGTTTAGCTGAAGGTTTCTCAATTCCACTTGATTGAGCTTTCGCAGGAGTTTCAGACTCTTCTTGCTCGACGGAATTCTTCCCCATCACTTGGCTAGCATTTTCACTTTCGACCTTATCCATCAATTTTATAATGCAAGAGTCTTGCTCTTGAACATGCTTGGAGAGTCCCTCGATAACCTTTGTCCGATTCGCAAGTTATACTTGAGTTGTTGCACTTGTTGTCATGGCGGGGGCAAAACTTGAAGAACTTGAACGAGGAGTGGATGAGGCCGAGTCGTCTTCTTTGCCTTCACTTTCGTAGGTGAGAAGTCGGGCGTTTTTCCCGTTGCTTTGGAGGGATCAAGCTTTCTCGGAAGACGTTTGCCCCCTCTTAGACATACTTCTTGTTATAACGAAGCTTTCGGCAACAAGTTTGGAGATGATGGCCTCGAGATCGACGAGCTCGCTTTTAGCCATTTAATGCTTCAAATTTGTTGAGTAGGAAGAGATGAGAGGTAGAGAAGTCCCACTGGGCGTGCCAAAATTTGTAACTCAATTTCCATGTTAATTAAATAATTAAACACAAGAAATGATCACAAATGAATTTTTTATTGATTTATTCAAATTTGTGGGTATTATCTCTATTTTCGTTCCTCTGATTCTCCCTACAAGATTTGTTGAAATTCGGAAGGTTTGAAACGCCTTTGTTGACTTTGGAGCTTCGATCTTCCTTTGAATTTGATTTTCTTCTGAAAAAAACGTTAATCAAGGGTCTTTCGACTTAATCGCAAATCAAACGCCTTGATTTTGGTGAACACAGAAGAACATGCCCTGATGTTGATTTGAATTTGATTTGAATTTGTTAAGGAGGGACACCGAAATCTGGATTTGATGCTTTGATTGTGGATTGAACGCCTTGATTTGTTAATTTTCCCGAAGAAAGCCGAAGAACACGCTTGGAGCACCTTCGAAGTTAATTTGAGAAGAACGCCAGATTCGTGAACTTGACGCCTTGTTGCGGATCGGACGCTTCTATTTGTTGACTTCCACAAAGAACGCCTTGAATCTCGCTTTGATCAACTTGAATTTAACTTGAGTTCATTGAAGAGAGCAATGCCAGAACACTACTTCGATGCTTCAATGCCGGATTGAACACCGAATATGCTGACTTCCGTGAAGAAAGCCGTTGAAGATACCAAAAAACAACGAGGATGTTGAAGAACAGCGAAGAACTTCTTTCTCCTTGCTGTGTAGCTTGCTCCTTTTCTTCTCCAAGTTGTGTGTCTTTGGCTTAGAGAATGCCTCTATTTCTAGGTGTAGGGGAGGTAAATCTTTCCATAATTGCCGAGAGAAGACTGCATTCTAATTGGCCCTCGTCGATTTTGTAATCTTCTTCCATAAACCATAAGATATGATCTAATTTCCAAAATATCACATTTGACCTTCTTTATTTGGGTTGATTTGATTTTATTGCCAAATTTCGAATTTTGACACATTTAATATATATTAAAATATGAATTAATTAACTATTTAATTCTAGGAATATTATTTATTTTAATTCCTAAAATTAAAATAGAAATTTTTTTATTTTTTTATGTTTAATATATATTTATTTCCATGTGTCGCATTTTTATTGGGCATAAATGTTGTGCTTCTACACAAGCGACCACTACAGATTCGACCTCTGAGGCCGAATACTTAGCTGCAAATGATGCAGCTAAGGAAGGTGTTTGGGTAAGAAATTTCATCCAATAGGTGGGTGTAGTTCCTAGCATTAAAGACCCCGTTACAGTGTTTTATGACAACACCGGGGCGGTTGCTCAAGCAAGAGAAGCAAGATTTCATCAAAGGACCTAGCACATTTTGAGGAAGTATCACTTGATTTGTGATATCGTCAAGAGAGGAGATGTGTAAATTGAAAGGGTCACATAGGCAGAGAACATGGCAGATCCACTTACTAAAGCCCTTAGTCAACAGGCTTTCGAAGGACATCTTCAGAAGATAGGACTTAGATTAGCACCTGAGTCGCTTTGACGGGCAAGTGGGAGATTGTTAGGAATAGTGCCCTTAAAGCAGATGTTTGCTTTACTATTTCCTTGTAAAATCACAAACAGTCTTTGAATAATAAACGAAATGATTTTGTTCATTAGCAATCACTTCTTTATGTGCTTATTTATGTCTGTTTGGGTTTGACTTTGTTTTGCATGTATTGAACTCCCCTAATCTGATGAGGCCGTTAAGAACTTTGTCATTATGGGAACGACACATGAAATAAGTTCGTCACTCCATAGACGAGGATTAGAAACTTCTCGAAGTCAATGAGTCCGACAGACAGTGGGAGTGTCAACCTTGACTCTGCTGAGACTTGCTTATGTGATTATGTCCTTTTGAAGGATCACTCAGTTTCATGGACTGATAAGTTCATACGTTGACGCGTTCATAATAAATAAGGGTGATTGTTACAAGAACTTCATCACTGAGATGTCCCACGTGAGAATATTTCTAAATGGGAAAGGAAGTTTCCAGAAACTTCCAGATTAGGAAATATCTCACAGGTCAATGATGTGATTCATTAATCCTTAGACTTGAGATTCTATAATGTCTCATATGAGCTAACTCTGTGATCTTTGATATCGGCTCAAAAGGGTATCGCCATATAGACACCTGAACCACGGCCTATATCGTGATTACACAAGTGGCATATGTAGAATTAGTAGAATCAATAAAGGACCTACACTTGTTAAGAAAAAGAATGATCTCTTACTGATTAAGTTGTTCGTAGTCCATTAAACATTAAACCCTTGGCCAAGGTGGATAAAAGATCAAGACATCTAGAAAATTGGGTTTTCTAGGATTGAGATTGAAATAGATATGAAACGAACTTAACTTTAAAGATCAAGAATATTTAGGCTCCGAAAAAATTCTCATGCCTTAGTTCTTTATTGAGAGATGGAGCTGTAGGTGGATCGTATTTCACTGATTGTCATTGACTGAAAGGTTCTTCGATTCATTGCGTTATTCAGGTAGGGGTCCCACACCCATTGCTAGATTATGGTAGTGTGATCTGTGAAGTGATTAATGAATTAGGGAATTGATTAATCCCTGCACCGCTAACCGAATAATGAACCTAAAGGGTCACACATAAATGCCAAAATACGAGGGTTATGGTAGGATGTTAATATGATTAACGAAGGGTCAAAATGTTGATCGAAAGAGGCCTAAAATGACGTGGACCCGCCACGTGTCATGCACGGTACGTGACTGCCACGTGCTATGCACACGTGACCGACATGTGTCACGTACACGTGTCATTGACGTGGCGTCATGCGTGCGATTTATTTCGTACGCTAATTCTTTTCTAGAATTAATTAATTAAATTGTAATTAATTAATTTTAGTCTTTTAATTAATTATGAATTAATTGTTAAGACTATTCTCAAGTAAATTTAACCCAATAAATTTACAATTGGGAATTAAATTATTTATTGAATCTTGACTTTTAAATTTAGGAAAGTTAAAAAGTCCAACTTCCTTTTGTAGGAGAGAGAAAGTTGTTCTTGCAAAGACTTGGAGAATAAGTTAAGAACTTATTATTCCAATTAAATTAATAATTAAATTAGTTAATTAGTGAGCAAGAAAACAATCCAATTGGGTCTTGGTAACCCTAATAGGATCGAACCAACCTAGTATATATACTAGGGATGATGCTTCTCTTATTCTTTAGACCAACACTCACGAAGTATTAAGTTTTTGAGAAAATCCAAAATAAAAGTTTTCAAAGTAAATCATAGCCTAACACAAGCCATAGAACTAGCATTCTCACTCGCTTGATCGGGTTCTAGGACTGGTGTGGATAAGCTTTGGAGGGCTTCTAATTTGGAGTCTAAATCGAAGGTCGTTCGAGGGGTTTCGCTTGAAGGGTGTTCGTTAGGCGGTAACGGCATCATTAGAAAGCTTCTATCATTGTAAGTTTCTAAACACCCTACGATACGATACGAAAATTGCAAGACCACGAATAAAATTTTGGAAAATTTTAAACTTCTGCTTCTCAACTCTTTCGTGTTTTCCAACAATTTCCTATTCGTTTTGAATTTTATTTGAATATTCTAACGCATTACTTATATGAGTATGAATATGCATTATTTGATTCCGATTTTATATCTGTTTTCTGTGCAAACTTGGTTTGAGTGAAATATGTACCTTATGATCATGTTTATATGCTCGTTGAATGATTTTATTCTCGTTTGTTTGAGTTTGAATTCGTTTGTGTGATCGGAGCCTAAAAGGGGCTAAAGAGCATTTAGCACGCCTTGGGTTCCGGGCGGCGTAACTTGAGCTCCAAAACTCGGAATTGAGTGATGTCACCTCCATTGGACTCTTATTGACGATTCGGATCTGATGGAACAAAACTCATATTTTTCTAAGACCATTTGAATCCCCAAATTTCAACCAAAACGAGAACCTCGTACCTAAAATAATAACCATTGACAATTGTGAGCTTACGGACCTACCCTAACACACCTAAGCCCTAAAACCATGACCTATAACACTTGATACACTCTCTCTCATCCCCCTACTCAGCCCCAATCGAACCCCCCTCCCTCACACAAGAAAAGTTAGCCAAAAGAAGGAGAAAGAACAAAAAGGAAGGAAGAAGAAGAAAACTATTCATACCTTGTGGGATTGAGCTCATCTCACCACCATCTTCCATCATTTCTTGAAGGTAAGACCATATTTGATATGGATATCTTCTTGTGGCCATTTTAAGATAGATTTTGCATGATTTCACCAAGTTTGGAGTTAGAATTGATATGCATGATGAATAGTAAGGGTTTGTTGGATTTTGGAGATTCTATCTTGTTTCCTTGGATATTCCTTGAGCTTCTTGAGCATTAAATGATCCTAAGACATGTATTTATGTTGGCATTGACTTATATTGTTTGGTTGTTGAGGATCAATTGATATGTCATTAATGAACTTGGAGGTTTTGGGAAGAAAATGCATTTGATCCCATCTCTTGCATGTATTGCATGTTGTAGCTCGATTTTAATCCATTTCTTAGCATGAATTGCATGAACTTTGAGCATTTGAATCTTCCCTTATGTCTTGGCTTGGAGTATGCTTGGTTTGATTATGTTTTAAGGCTGAAACAGGGGTTGAATTTCAAAGAATTCAGCCGCAGATGAAGCTAATGCCCGTTAGGGCTTTGTAGTGTTATGGGGGTTAACGGCCGTAACCCCCTTGCCTGTATCTCTGACCCCCCTAACGGGGGTTAGTGCTTTTGTGTGTGTGAGTGACTAACGCCCGTTAGTCCAGGCCAGTTCCTAGTGACCTGGTTAACGACTCTTAGTATTTTGTGAAGGCTGTTAGCCCCATCCTTGTGTGTGCGTGCGTTGTTTTCTCATTTCCTTGCTTCATTGCTTGTTTCCTTGGCTTGTTTATGACTTGTAGGATTGATATACATATTGATATGTGTGTTATGATAAATGCATTAAGTTCATGCCTCGTTTTGATATGATTTATCGAAGTTATGAAACGCTTAATATGGAACCTCCATGTATTGAATATTTTGAATGAATTACGTAATTATATGGCATCATAACATGGTTTTCACTTTTTATACGTCACACCTCATGTGCATAGCATTGTCGTGCATCGTATATGGTCATATTGAGTCTCACTTCACTCTCTTTTGCATAGATTCGGGTTTGGTCGAAGACGAGGGCGATCCTTGAGACTCTTACTCTTCTTATTTTGCTTTTACAAGGTGGTTTTCTCTTCTAATAGCTATGATGGCCCGATATATCCCCTTATGTGATAGGTATTAAGCGAAACTAGTATATTTACATATATCGAGTCTTTTCAAGAGTAAATGATTTCGAATTTAGGGCCCTTCTTTATGTACCCCTACCTTATGTTTTGGTGAGAGCATGATCATGAACACGGGCTTAGGGATTTAGTGCATGTGGCTATCCGGGGAGGCAAGGGCCGATAGTGATCCCATGCACTAGTTCCAACCAAATTACGGTGAAATCGACCTCGTTAGGAGATTTGGCGAGGAAGGGAAACCGACCTTTTGAGGATTCATGTACCTCACTAGCTAATATGTATGGGTGGATGGGCTTGCCCAGAAATAAAAGGTGTTTATGTATGATTATGATTATGAATGTGCACGAAAGGTTATATGCATGATAACAAATGAAATTATGTTTATGGTTACACAAGGGGTAGGTTGGAGATTGTGCATGCCCACTCGTCAGGCAATGAATACCCTAATGAATGAATATGATAGTCATAATCCCGTGGATGTTTTCTTTGTTTTGCCCATTTGGGAAATTATTCTCAAACTTCACACGGGATTAAGGCTTGCATGAACGTGTTTAAATTCCGCGATATTTATATTATATGCCCCTTTTTATACCTACCAGTTTCTTTTAGACTGAACCTGGTTTGCTTTCAATTATGTTGTGCAGGTTTGGAGAGTGATAGGCGGGAATACGAGTCGGTTAGGTCTTGCATTTTGGTCTAGCACTTTATTTTACACTCTCTTGCACACATATCGTTATTTTTTATTATGATTATGGATTCTGGAGTGTATTATGTTATGTTAGGCCGTGTGAGCCATTGATACTTGAACATTTGTATGTATTTGCATATTTTTGAGCTTGGATGCTCATTGTAAATGTTATATGATATGGTATGCTTCTGCTTTGATAGTCTTGCTTTGATATTTTTACTTCTCGATCTTGTATGGTTTAAGGTTTAGCACCCGCCTACCATAGCGTGTGTATTGTGTCCTCATTTGCCATGATTCGGCTTGTGTATGGACTTTCCATTTCATACGCGGGTCGGGTCTCAATGCGGGGGATGTGGTGCCTTGCGCTCGGGTGCTACATCCTTAAGTGGTATCAGAGCCTAGGGTTGCAAAACCAGGGCTCTCATGTCGTGTCGAGTCAGTCTAAGTTGTACGGCTTTAGGGAAAACTGGTCAACGTGATTGCATATGCATCTTTTACGTGCTTATGTGCCTTAGTTCTTGATAATTATTTGAATTAATTGCACTCTCATCCATGGACTAAAAATAGCACGCATTTCAGTGTTTTATTAAGAGAATGCCTCCAAGAAGAGATAGACACAGATCTCCAGAGTGACACCATCGTCGTGACCGTACACCTACACCACAACAATAAGAGCCACAACCACATCAGCATCCAATGAATATGGAGAACGTTATGGAGACAGTCTTCAATTATGTTGAGCATTGTCGGGCTCAAGCACCACCACTACAATAGCCGGTTGAGCAAGCAGCACCTCCACCAAACAATAGGAATCCTCATGGGGTATTTCTAAGTTACAACCCCCCTCGGTTTTTTGGTTACATAGACGATGCCGTTTCAGAGTATTGGTTGACAAGGATAGAGAGGATTTTCAGCATCTGATAGTTCACTACTGAAGAAAAGGGTCAATTCGCCATATTCCAACTTGATGGCAAAGCATATGATTGGTGGAAGAGAACGAGGGAGATGTTAGAAATTGATGGAGAAGAGGTAACTTGGGAAGTCTTTAAGAGGGAGTTTCGGGGAGTGCTTTGTGTCCGAGGTTGTGAGAGAGAGAAAGGAGCAAGAGTTTATGGATTTGAAGCAGGGTGCTCGCTCGGTGGCCCAATATCTTGCCATCTTTAACAGACTTGGGAAATATGCTCCTCACATCACCCGAGATAAGAAGAGGAAGGCCAGGAAATTTATTGTCGGTTTGAGACAAGACTTGAGGCACGGTCATGTAGGACATAACTTTGAGTCCTTTGCATACACGGTTCAGAGGGCTTTGGTACAGGAAGAAGAGTATAAGAGGAAGGACCCGGTTTCTAGGATATTCACGAGATAAGGGTCCGGATCTAGATCAGGAAAAAGGCCCATGGTTCAAGCTGCTCCACCCAAGGGTCCTTTTAAGAAGCCTCGAACTAGAGGACAATCTCCACAAGCCTTACCAACGGTACCTCCGGCTTCACAAGCTCCAAGTGCGGCTCGATTGGGTAAATCGCCGTGCACACATTGTGGAGGACCAACCCACAACTACTATAATTATCAAAGGAGGTTGGGATTATGCCTCATCTGCGGGAAGGGTGACCACATAGCGAATGTTTATCCAGATAAAACTCCGGGTTTTCAAGCTGGGGTTCCGAGGCCATTGATCCAAGCCCGTGCATATGCCCTTGAGGGCGGGGAGCAGGATGTCGAGGTCGATCCTACCGCCGTGGTGGAAGGTACCATATGTATACATGACACGAACATTCATGCACTCTTTGATCCAAGTACCACGTATTCCTTTATTTCATGTGAACTTGTTGCTACCCTGTGTTTGCCTTTTACCTGTTTAAATTCTTGTTATTTGGTAAATTCTCCTCTCGGGGGAAGTCTTCAGTCAGATCAAGTGGTTCAGGGTTGTTCAGTGGGATTGGAAGGTAAAGATTATCCGGAAGATTTCATTGTGACGTCTATGAAGAGATACAGGGTTATTCTGGGAATGGACTGGTTGTTCAAGCATCGGGCCACGGTTGATTGCTTTGCAAACAGAGTCAAGTTGGGTGAAGAGTTGATAGTTGGTAGTGGTTCGAAGACGGTACCGCTCTTATCCTTTACGGAAGCTCATAAGTTGGTGAGAGAAGGAGCTACTGGATTTATTCCTTACCTTCTCAACAAGCCGAAAGATCAAGCTAAGTTTGAGGATACAACAATTGTGAAGGATTACCCTGATGTCTTTTTGGAGAATTTATATTCTTTGCCACCGGATCGTGAGATTGAATTTGTGATAAACTTGTATCCAGGAGCAGAACCGTATTCTAAGACTCCTTATCGTATGGCACCGGCTGAGTTGAAGGAGTTAAAGATTCAGCTGGAAGAGTTGCTTAAGACCGGGTATATTCGACCTAGTTTTTCACATGGGGGTGCACCTGTTCTCTTTATTAAGAAGAAAGATGGGACTCTAAGAATGTGCATAGATTATCGAGAGCTGAATAGGATGATGGTAAAGAGCAAGTATCCTTTGCTCTACATTGAGGATTTATTTGATATGTTACAAGGTTCAAGGGTGTATTCGAAACAAGACTTGAGACAGGGATACTATTAGTTGAAAATCCGGGAAGAGGATATTCCAAAGACAGGATTCAACACCCGGTATAGGCATTATGAGTTTGTAGTGATGCCTTTTGGATTAACTAATACCCACGCAACTTTCATGGACTTGATGCATCGGATTTTTTGGCCTTATCTTGACAAGTTTGTGGTTATCTTCATCGACGATATACTCGTGTATTCGAAGACTCCAGAAGATCATGCTCAACATCTCAGAGTGGTTTTAGATACCTTGAGAGAGCACCGGTTGTATGCTAAGTTCAGTAAATGTGAGTTTTGGATCGATCGGGTAACTTTCTTAGGCCACATTGTCTCGAGTAGAGGTCTAGAAGTAGATCCTTCGAAGATTGAGACGGTTTTGAAGAGGTAAATCTATAGAATACCTCAGAGGTAAGGAGTTTCTTGGGTTTGGCAGGTTATTATCGGAGATTCGTGTACGACTTCTCGAAGACAGCTGCCCCTTTAACCCGATTGACTCTTGAAGGAAAAGTTGACAACTGCACCTGTGTTAGCACTTCCCAAAGGTACCAAAGGATATACAGTCTATACGGATACCTCGAAGGAGGATTTGGGATGTGTGTAGATGCAGCATGGAAAAGTGATCGGCTATACCTCGAGGAAGTTGAAAGAGCATGAATAGAACTACCCCACTCACGATCTCGAACTCACAGTGGTGATATTTTTACTTTGGGTAAGTGGAGACACTATCTCTATGGAGTCTCCTTCGAGATTTTTTCCGACCACAAGAGTCTCCAGTATTTATTCTTTCAGAAAGAGTTAAACAAGAGACAAAGGCGTTGGATGGAAATTCTTGCGGGTTTTGAGTGTAGAATCCGGTACCATCACAGCAAAGCCAACGTGGTCGCGGATGCGCTCAGTAGGAAGGCTAGCGTGTCCAATGTCAAAGTGGAAATTAGGGTTGAAAAAGAGCCTATCAAGCTAAGGGCTAGTATTCGGAATATTACGGTTCAGCCAGATCTTAACCAGAGATTGTTTGAGGCTCAAAGAATTGATCCCATGGTTCAAAAATTAGTGGAGGAAGCTCGAGCTGATCTAGAGTCTCCATTTGGGTTTGATGATAAGGGACTTTTGAGATTCAAGAACAGAATTGTTGTGCCTGGAGAATTAAAATAGATCATTCTTGAAGAAGCTCATCGGTCAGGGTATTCGATACATCCTTGAGGAAATAAGATGTAGAAGGATCTGAAACAGTTTTACTGGTGGAATGGTTTGAAATGGGATGTGATCAATTTTGTAATGCACTGCATGACCTGTCAAGTGGTGAAAGCAGAACGTCAAAAGCCATCGGGGCTACTTCAGCCGTTACCTATTCCAGAGTGGAAATAGGAACAAATAGCTATTGATTTTATCTCGATTTTGCCAAGAGTGAAAGGAGACCTTGATGGGATTTGGGCGATTGTGGACTGTCAAACAAAGTCTGCCATTTTTTTGTCATCCGGACGTCCGACAACGTAAGTAAGCTAGCCAAGAAATATTGTGATGAGATTGTCAGACTTCATGGAGTACCGGTCAGTATTGTGTTGGATAGAGATCTAAGGTTTACATCGAGGTTTTGGCAAGAGCTTCAGAAGAATTTGGGATCAAGGCTTCAATTTAGCACAACTTTCCATCCTCAGACAAATAGACAGTCCGAGAGATTAATCAAGTATTTGGAGGATATGTTGAAGGTGTGTGCTTTAGATTTTCAGGGCTTATGGAATGAGCAATTGCCATTAATCGAGTTTGCCTACAACAATAGCTACCAAGCCTCGATAGAGATAGCACCTTATGAAGCTCTCTACGGACGGAAATGTAGGTCTCCGTTGTTCTTTGATTTGCAAGAGTGGAATTGGACCAAACAAGAGGGCGTGAAAAGAGGAGAGAAAAAGGGAAAACCCTCTAAGGCTGTTCAGGATGCAATCGACAAGGTCCAACTGATTAGACAACGGATGAAGGCAGCTCAAGATCGATAGAAGAGCTATGCTAACAAATGGAGAAAGGATCTCGAGTTTAAGGTTGGAGATAGAGTCTTTTTGAAGGCTTATCCATGAAAAGGGTTTTCAAGGATCGGTAAAGGAGGAAAATTGAATCTCACAACTTGGGACCGTTTGAGATTTTAGAGAAGATTGGGGATACAGCCTACCATTTGGACTTGCCTCCGAGTTTAACCGGAATTCACAATGTGTTTCATGCTTCACAACTCCGAAAATACTACAGAGATCAATCTGAGGTTCTACCGGTTGAAGAAGTGGAACTAGAGCCAAATCTCACCTTCATTCAGAGGCCGATTAAAATTTTGGACCGGAAGTTTCAGGAACTCAGAAATCGGCGTATTCCACTAGTCAAGGTCCTTTGGGGAAGTGATAAAACAGAAGAGGCTGCGTGGGAAACGGAGGATAAGATGAAAAGGTTCGGGGAAGTCTCAGGTGCTAGGTCTCACATCCACCTAGGAAGTGTGATGGTGCGGGGTTATAGCGTATTTGAGGGCGCTACAGCTAAGGTGGTATCAGAGCCTCAGGTTGCCTCGGTATTCTTGGTGCTTTTTTTTTAAAATCATAACTTTTCTAAAAATATATCATTTCAAAGTGCTTTCTAAATTGATACCTTCAACTTGTGAAAACATTTTATTCCCATTTTTCTGCATGTTCTTGTCTCGATTCTTAGAATCGCTTCTAGATACCGATAGTGTAACATCCTAACTTTTCGGCCTTTCAGGTACGACGTCACGAGTGTGCTAAATGCGCATTTAATTAATTAATTATGCGATTATGTGATTTATTTGAAGATTTGAATATTCGTTATATGCTTTACATTTAAGTTTTAAACGTTTTTGAACCTTTTCAACTCGTTGTTAATCCGTTTAATCCCGTTTTCAATTCTAAGTTTCGTAAAAACTTGCCATACATGAATTATATGATTTATGAACTTGTTTATATGCTCGTTTATTATTTTAGAGTTCGTTTGATACCGTTTTCTTTGTTAGGGACTCGAGGGCCTAACTTGTTTTGTCCCCGTTTACCTCGGTTTCGTCGGTGTAAAGGTGAGGTTAGGTTATAGTTACAGCCTAAAGATATGTGACCGATATGTATGCATGTGATTATAAGCCTTAAGTACATGTAAATACGTGTGCGATATGAATATGTGCGATTATGTTATATGTTGTGGGATAAGAGACACTATGTTTAAGTCTACGTTGTAGCACCCCGGAGCGAAGGGCACCACATCCCCCCGCACCACAGCTCGACACGTGTAACGAAATGAAAACTCCGCACACGCACCAAGCCATGGCGAACGGAAGACAACAAAAACACATCCCTAGGCTAGGCGGTCTATACCCTAAATCAGAGTGCACAAAAAAATAAAATCAAAGGCGGAAGCAACAGGATCACAAATACATTCATAATCATGCAAAATCTTAAATAAAAACAGGCGACGGGCTCAACTAGCATAGATACCTAATCCCGTAAATCAAACATTGTAACAGCCCTACTCAGGGCCAAGTCGAGAGAGGTAAGTAAAGGGTAACTCAGGAAGCGTTTATAACCTCGATCCCTATTAATTCTCTTCATGCATTGCATTTTATGTGACTTATGTGCTTTTATGTGCTACACTTTAATTAAATGTTCGTAGATTTAATCATTTCCTCTATTTAACTCGTACCTCGAAACTCTTTTCCTAAAATCCTAGAATTCTAGTATTCATTCCCTTCTAGCACTTAAAACCCCTTCACATGTTTCAAAACCCATTCCTACAGTTTTAGGTTGGAAATTACGAAAATACCCCTATAGCTCAAAAATATTCCTACATCTCCCGAAGCACTTTCACTACCCAATATTATAACCAAAAGAATCCTTACATTATTTCGAGGATCGTGATACTCTCCGTGAACCATAATTCCTATCCTAACTCCAGTAGTATCAAAAATCGATGAAAACCCTAGCTTATGATTCGATTATCAATAAACCCTTACTCATCTACTTTTTGATATTCAATATTATAACCAAAACGATTCTTAAATTATTTTATGAATTTTCATGCATTTACCAAAAACTCGATTCCACCCATAGCATATCTTATAAAAATTTTCCTTTTTAAAATCATCATTTTATTTTAAACAATTAGCTTTTATTCAATATTCGAAATTATACTTAAAACGATTCTTGAATTTTTCTCTACATTATAGTGATTTTTCCAAACTCTAAACTTTATCATAGCTTCGTTTATATAATTTTCTCATGATTTTCATCATCTTTAGTATTCATAATTTATAAACGAAAAACCTAAATATTCCACATTTATAATCAAAACGAAGCTCATTTTTCACTCGTTCTTTCATTAACTCATTACTTCAAGGTTTTACCTCTCGACTCTTGAATAAATTTTATAATATTTTTATATTTATTTTTATTCAAGATGACATCATCCATGACCACATGATCTTCTAGAAGGATTAATTAAATGAATGTAATTTCTCCACATTACTTAGTTAATTACCTAGCATTTGTTTAACATGTAATTTAACCACATCTCCTAATTAATTACCAAGCATTTGTTGAAATCATAAGCAACCACATCTCCCATAAACTTTCACAAATTGCTCAAAGACCCCTCATGACCACCTATAAATACCCCCCTCAAGCCTCATTTATACCTCACAAATCAACACACAAAATCACTCTCTCCCTTCCCTACCTCACGCCACAACCCACTCTCTCTCTCTAAGGTATGTTTTCTTCTATTATTTCATGCTTTATATAAGTATAATAATAATAGTAGCATGCCTAGGATTAATTAAATTATGCTTTAGGAATTTATTTTATGAAATATGTGCATAATTGTTAGTTTAAATAACAATGTGTGTACAATATGGAATTTTATTTAATTAAATGCATGAATTATGATATGATATAATGTGAGTATGTATTTAAATGCTTATGATCTTGTTTGATTAAATTCATGCCTAGAGTAATTTATTTAGAATTATTTTTCATAGAAAGTTCATATATTTTGCTATATTATGCTTCAATCTTATGTTATGAATATGAATGTGATAGAACATGTTACACACCCTCTTTGAATATTCAAATAAGCTCAAGAACATGTTCATAGTGTTCTTGGATGTGTGTGTGTGCATGTGTGTGCCATGTTCAATGTGTGTGTGTGTGTGTGAATTTGATTTTGTGTTATAAAGTGTTTAATTCATATGAAATTGAATAGTAAATGTTTTCAATAGTAATTTTGACTTTTTGGTCAACCAAATTACAATTAATTTCGAAATTATTTTTAAAATAATTATAAAATAGGTTTTGGGATTTTTAAAGAAAGATTTTTCCCAAATTTTCCAAAAATCGGTAAACTATATAATATTTTCAAAAGATAACCTACATTGTCAAATTAAACCTTAACTTTCATTTCAAATCTTACAATTAGAATTATGATATAATTAATAAATATTTGATTAGTTAAAGATCCCATAAACCCTGAATTTATTAATTAAACGGGTGAATTTAGGGTTTACCGGGAAATCTTTAACGCATTACATAATACGTACCTTCTATAATTATTCCATTATGATGTTATGTGCAATTAGTTTGTTAGAAAAATAAGGAACTAGTTCTAAGTCAGTAGTAGTTATTACTTTCAGGCGATCATAGGATCGAAGAGTGGAATCCTCACAGTTCCACTTAAATCTCGGTACTCGGTGAGGGTTTAAATCTTTTCAATTGAAATCATGATAAAATATTTTACTTTATTTCCTTTCAATTTATTACTCCCTTTATGGGAAAATAATTCTTATCAATTATTCAAAAATATATATTTACCCGAAAGTACTTAATACTTTCTTCCCGGTAAATATTCCCGTCTTGCAAGTAAAATTATTGTTTTTCCTATGGTCCCGGTGGTCTTGGTAAAAGTAGTAGTCCGGGAGGCACGGGCCGAGGTCTACTATTATACCAGCCGCCAACTAGATCTTGATGATGGTCTAACCGGAGGTTGGTTATTCCACATCAAGTGACGGAAAAAGGTACGTCCCTCCCACAATATTGTTCATCGTCACTAGGGCTTGCAACCCTACGTCACACTAAGGAGTGAAAGATGGTATTATCGTATTTGTTTTATTAGGTATCGACACCTTGATCCGTGTCGTTACTATTTTTCCCGGATTTTAAGGAGTTAAGGTTGGAGAAGCCTTGCTTGCGGGCATAAAAATCATTTTCTCAAAACGGTTCATAAATTTTATAAAGTATAATCTATATTCCCCCTACTCCTATTTCAAACTAATATGAACCGGATATTATTGTCATATAATTATTTGCGATTATATAGTACATATTTCAAACCAAGACTTTCTTGGTCAAAAGACTTTCAAAACCTTACTTATAATTTTAAACCTCGAACCCCTGTCACTTAGTCATTTTGACTAACCCTCCTATTCTTTTAATTCATGATTTCAGGAATCTACGCATCGACGCCTTAGAGGTATCTTGAAGCTTTAAGGTGTCACATTTCAGCTATTTACAGTGATCACTAGTGCATATACATCTTTCAATAAGCACTCTCCTGTGAAGTTAGATCTATCATTGTAAATACTTGTCCAACTTAATAATATGTGTTTCGTTACGTATTGTCCCCTTTTATTGCTCAAGTTTATTTCCGTTGCATTTAAATTTCATACTCTGGTATTGTATTGTCTTGTCCGTTCGCCGAAGTATTTCTCGAGTGCTAGGTCTCACATCCACTCGGGAAGTACAACGGTTCGGGGTTGTAGTGTTAAGGGGCGCTACAAACATAAAACATAAATACATAATGGGATCATTCTTATCCTAGAAACCTGTCCCGAGTCATATCAAATCAACGAGATACAAAATCATAGGCTTATACATATCTAAAATTCCAAAGCATAATGATAAAGATGCAGAATGCAAAAAGACTCAAACAACTGACTCAAAAGACCCAAAAGAAGACCGGCGCCTAGCTCGACCCAAAACCTGCACCTGCAACTAAAGGGGGAAAAGGAGAGGGGTCAGTCTACAACTCGAATGAGTGAGGGGGCTGAACACACGCACACGATACATAATATAGAGCTTAACACGTATTAAACAAAAGACTATGAACCGGGAATAGGGTTTTGCACACCAAAATCCATTTTTTAAAAAAAAACGTATACATATCGTATCAACAGCATAGCGTATCTTTAAATTAAAAGTCCTATCCCGTTTCATAATCAACATAACGTACAAAAAGCTCGGTGAGTACGAGCACCAATCCCATCCTGGGCTCCTCATATGAATCAAACATTACAAATCAAACAAAAGTAACATTAAAGAACAAACCTCCTTCTTCGATGATGGAAGGGTTGCGCGACCCTAGCCATCCATTACGTTATGTATGGGTCGTGAGTTTCATGACGCTCACGTCCGAGGATTACGTCCCCCACCAAACCTCTTAGTGGGTTCCGGGTTGATCCTATCCAATAGGAGAATGTGCACAGGGGTCATAACCGGTGACCCCGTGGTCGTCCCGGGTCTCCCTTACCCACATCTCCGGGGCCCATCGAACCAAACAAATCATACCGGAACATATTGTACCATAACTCGCTCGAAACAAAACGTAACTTAATCATAACATACGTACCTTATCAAATATACCATACCTTGCAACTTAGCGTATGCTATAGACGTGCCTCTCCGTGTCATCCTAATCCTTAGCTAGCTTGAAAGTACACGGTTTGGAGCATAGCCTCATTGTAAAATGTTTTTGAGCTTACTTATGCTTGTATATATAATTCAAAACATTTAATCACATGACAAAGTCATAAACATATCATATATACACATATCTATTATATAAATATAATAATATAATCGCATGCGGGCTTGAAAACGAACATATAGGGTTGTAGGTCGCATTAACTATAACAAACCTAAAACCTCACCTTGACGAACAAACCGAACGGATGGCTCAAAGCACCCCACGAGCAACTCCCTTCGAACAATCTAAACATAAGAAACAAGGCTAAGACTCCATACGAACCATAAAACACTCGACAAATGCATATGGATGCATATGATGCAATGCATGTCATATAAGTTCATACTTAGGCATATTGGCGCAATTTAACGAGACCTCACACAAGAATTCAAGAAACAAACTCATCTTATGTCAACTAAATTCTTATTAATTCATATAATATCATACCATGAGCATCCATAATTCATACATGTATACATTCATCGAATTCATTTCATATATGTCACTTAAGATCATATCTTAAAAGAAGTATTCAAAATTAAACAAATAAAATTCACATAATCATTTAACACTTAAATATATGTATATATATATATATATATATGTGTGTGTGTACATACTTTCATGCATTAAAATCAATGAAGCACTCATATATATATATATAATATACACGACATGCATGCACAAAACAACCACGTATATACATTAACACATGCATGCCATTTTCAATTAAGGATTTCATACATTAAATATAAAGCTAACACTCATGCATGTATTATATTACTCACGTATACACATATCATGCATATACTAGTTTCCATATATATATATATATATATATATATATATATATATATATATTATGTGCCCACATGCATTTAAATTGTTAATATACATTACATATATACATACACACTCGCATGCATTTACATACACAGGCACAAAATAAAGACCATCAGCACTTTAAATAAATTATATGCATGTACAACAAATCACAATACACACAAAAGAAGGATAGAAAGATGCATAAAGCTACTGCAACGAGGCTACCCGGCCGGGTACACCTCACGCACAGATTCTCCCCGGCCGGGGAGAAGGATGCAGACGCAGCAGCAACAGGTAACATTCCCCTGTTTCTCTTCCCTTTTTACGCAGCAGCAGCAGAGCCATGAAGCAGCAACAACACAACAGCAACAAGGCACCAAAATCACAAGAAAACGCAGGCAAAGAACAATAAAACAGCAGGAAATTCGCACGCAGCAGCAAGGATGAAAATGGACGGAATTTAAACTCATTTCTTCAAGCTTTTCATGAAGTGCAGGTATGATAGATCATTATACACTCACGAAAATTGAAAATCATGCATATAAATGAAACTAATACACCAAATAGATCATATATCCGGCTGCAATACAAGAACGAAACAAGGATGCTCAAGAATTCAACAAAATTTCATATAAACCTAACTATTCATGTTCTTCAACAAAGCATGCCCAAATCTTCATGGAAATCAGAAAATAAGAACTTAAAGGAAAGAAGAGAAGATGGAGAATCAAATCATGGACTTACCTTACGAATTTGAGGCGAATCGGAGAAGTATTGAGCATGAAATTGCAAAATGAATAGTGCAGAAAATCCCCTTCTCTTTCTCTCTCGGTTCAGCAGCTCTTTTCCTTCTATTGGCTGATATTTTAGAAATGAGGGTTAGGGATAGAGATATAGGGCTTAACTAGGGTTAATTAGGCTCAAGAATCAACTCATTTGGTTAAGAATTGAGAGAGATATGGCCAAAATACTCCAAGGTGGCAAATCTGCGCGAGCTGCTCGGTTTGGACAAATTTCGGAGGCTTAAATGGGCTTAGAAAAATACAAAATCAGATTAGCTCCCATTCTTCATTACGATTCCAGCGTCACTTCCAGAATTCAAATCCGAATTCCCGATCTCAAGATATGGCCTCCGGAACCCAAGGCGCGCTAAAACTACGTTAGGCCCTCGAATCCCCAACAATTAAAATATGGTTCGTTACCATATCAAACAAGTCCTAAAAATTAAAACGAGCACATAAACGAATTCATAACACATATAATTCATGCATATTAGATCGGCACGAAATTTCGATCTCAAATCGAACACAAACGCAACACATTTTCAACAAATAAGCATATTATTCAAATAATAAAATTAAATTTTCAAAGAAATAACAAATAAAATTCTTTAAAGTAATAACTAAACGATTTAAAATAAATAAAATTTTATTAAAAAGGCTATTTTTCAATTAGGTCCAAAATTAAATAAATCCTACAATTAAGCCCTTAATTCACATAGATCACATAATTCACAAAAATTATCATGCTCGGAAATTAAATTCACATATCATAAAATTCATAAAATTTCATTTCATAAACCACTTAGGCAAATTTTGAGATATAATTCGAATATTTCATATAAATTCAATTATTCCATATAAGAATTTTAAATAATCAAGTATAATTCAATTAAATATGAAATTAAAATAATTTAAATTGTACATTTAACTCTCTCGTAAGTGCATACCTGGACGGCCGAAAAACCGGGGTGTCACAATCTCTCCCCCTTAAAAAGGACCTGTCCTCTCATTCGGTTTCCAGAAAAGGAAAAGGTCAACTCCACGCTTCCACTGCGCTACTCTGATTCGGTTTCCAAGTGGCTTCCCAGATTTTTAAATCCCGCCACAAGAAAAGACTATGAACCGGGAATAGGGTTTTGCACACCGAAATCCATTTTTAAAAAAAATGTATACACATCGTATCAAAAGCATAGCGTATCGTTAAATTAAAAGTCCTATCCCGTTTCATAATCAACATAACGTAAAAAAAGCTCGGCAAGTACGAGCACCAATCCCAACCTAGGCTCCTCATATGAATCAAACATTACAAATCAAACAAAAGTAACATTAAAGAACAAACCTCCTTCTCCGGTGATGGAAGGGTTGCGCTACCCTAGCCATCCATTACCTTATGTATGGGTCGTGAGTTTCATGATGCTCACGCCCGAGGATTCCGTCCCCCACCAAACCTCCTAGAGGGTTCCGGGTTGATCCTATCCAATAGGAGAATGTGCACAGGGGTCATAACCGGCGACCCTGTGGTCGTCCCGGGTCTCCCTTACCCACATCTCCGGGGCCCATCGAACCAAACAAATCATACCAGAACATATCGTACCATAACTCGCTCGAAACAAAACGTAACTTAATCATAACATACGTACCTTATCAAACATACCATACCTTGCAACTTAGCGTATGCTATAGATGTACCTCTCTGTGTCATCCTAATCCTTAGCTACCTTGAAAGTACACGGTTTGGAGCATAGCCTAGTTGCAAAACGTTTTCGAGCTTACGTATGCTCGTACATATAATTCAAAACATTTAATCATATGACAAAGTCATAAACATATCATATATACACATATCTATTATATAAATATAATAATATAATCGCATGCGGGCTTGAAAATGAACATATAGGGTTGTAGGTCGCATTAACTATAAGAAACCTAAAACCTCACCTTGAATAACAAACCGAACGGATGGCTCAAAGCACCCCACGAGCAACTCCCTTCGAACAATCTAAACACAAGAAACAAGGCTGAGACTCCATATGAACTATAAAACGCTCGGCAAATGCATATGGATGCATATGATGCAATGCATGTCATATAAGTTCATACTTAGGCATATTGGAGCAATTTAACGAGACATCACACAAGAATTCAAGAAACAAACTCATCTTACGTCAAATAAATTCTTAATAATTCATATAATATCATACCACGAGCATCCATAATTCATACATGTATACATTCATCGAATTCATATCATATATGTCACTTAAGATCATATCTTAAAAGAAGTATTCAAAATTAAACAAATAAAATTCACATAATCATTTAACACTTAAATATATATATATATATATATATATATATATATATATATATATATATATACATACTTTCATGCATTAAAATCAATGAAGCACTCATATATATATATATAATATACACGACATGCATGCACAAAACAACCACGTATATACATTAAAACATGCATGCCAATTTCAATTAAAGATTTCATATATTAAATATAAAGCTAACACTCATGCATGTATTAAATTACTCACGTATACACATATCATATATATACTAGTTTCCATATATATATATATATATATATATATATATATATATATATATATTATGTGCCCACATGCGTTTAAATTGTTAATATACATTAAATATATACACACACACTCGTATGCATTTACGTACACATGCACAAAATAAAGACCATCAACACTTTAAATAAATTATATGCATGCACAACAAATCACAATACACACAAAAGAAGGATAGAAAGATACATAAAGATACTGCAATGAGGCTACCCGGCCGGGTACACCTCACGCACAGATTCTCCCCGGCCGGGGAGAAGGATGCAGAAGCAGCAGCAGCAGGTAACATTCCCCTGTTTCTCTTCCCTTTTTACGCAGCAGCAGCAGAGCCATGAAGCAACAACAACACAGCAGCAACAAGGCACCAAAATCACAAGAAAATGCAGGCAAAGAACAATACAACAGCAGGAAATTCGCACGCAGCAGCAAGGATGAAAATGGATGGAATTTAAACTCATTTCTTCAAGCTTTTCATGAAGTGCAGGTATGATAGATCATTATACACTCAAGAAACATGAAAATCATGCATATAAATGAAACTAATAAACCAAATAGATCATATATCCAGCTGCAATGCAAGAACGAAACAAGGATGCTCAAGAATTCAACAAAATTTCATATAAACCTAACTATTCATGTTCTTCAACAAAGCATGCCCAAATCTCCATGGAAATCAGAAAATAAGCACTTAAAGGAAAGAAGAGAAGATGGAGAATCAAATCATGGACTTACCTTTCAAATTTGAGGCGAATCGGAGAAGTATTGAGCTTGAAATTGCAAAATGAATAGTGCAGAAAATCCCCTTCTCTTTCTCTCTCCGTTTAGAAGCTCTTTTCCTCCTCTTGGCTGATATTTTCGAAATGAGGGTTAGGGATAGAGATAGAGGGCTTAACTAGGGTTAATTAGGCTCAAGAATCAACTCATTTAGTTAAGAATTGAGAGAGATATGGCCAAAATACTCCAAGGTGGCAAATCTGCGCGAGCTGCTCGGTTTGGACAAATTTCGGAGGCTTAAACGGGCTTAGAAAAATACAAAATCAGCTTAGCTCCCATTTTTCGTTACGAGTCCAGAGTCACTTCGGGAATTCGAATCTGAATTCCCGATCTCAAGATATGGCCTCCGGAACCCAAGGCGCGCTAAAACTACGTTAGGCCCTCGAATCCCCAGCAATTAAAATATGGTTCGTTACCATATCAAACAAGTCCGAAAAATTAAAACGAGCACATAAACGAATTCATAACACATATAATTCATGCATATTAAATCGGCACGAAATTTCGATTTCAAATCGAACACAAACGCAACACATTTTCAACAAATAAGCATATTATTCAAATAATAAAATTAAAATTTCAAAGAAATAATAAATAAAATTCTTTAAAATAATAACTAAACGATTTAAAATAAATAAAATTTTATTAAAAGTTATTTTTCAATTAGGTCCAAAATTAAATAAATCCTACAACTAAGCCCTTAATTCACATAGATCACATAATTCACAAAAATTATCATGCTCGGAAACTAAATTCACATATCATAAAATTCATAAAATTTCATATCATAAACCACTTAGGCAAATTTTGACATATAATTCGAATATTTCATATAAATTCAATTAATCCATATAAGAATTTCAAATAATCAAGTATAATTCAATTAAATATGAAATTAAAATAATTTAAATTGCACATTTAGCTCTCTCGTAAGTGCATACCTGGACGACCGAAAAACCGGGGTGTCACATACGTATGATGTGTGTAAGTACGTATGTGTGTGAGTATGTATGATGTGTGTGTAATTGTGTTTGTGTGTGGGTATGCATATGTGTATGTATGATACGTATGTATGTGTGTATGTATGATACGTATGTATGTATGTATGTATGATACGTATGCATGTGATAAGTATGTAAGTGTGTATGTTTGATAAGTGTGCATGTGGTAAGTATGTACGGGTGTGTGGTATGGTTTGTATGCAGGTGATAAGAGCTTGTGATGTGGGTTATGGTAAGTGTGTTGGGTGTGTATGTTCCGGGTAAGTGTGATTCTGATTCTGATTACGATTACGTCTGTATATGTGTGTTCTGCTCTGGGACGGCTTATTTTAGGTCGACGGAGGTTATGTTATGTTATGTATGTGTTGTGTTAAATCCGGGACGGCTTATTTTAGGTCGACGGATGGGGTGTGTGTTATGTTTGATTTCCGTTATATTTAGTTATGATAGTGTGTTAAGAAATGGTTCGTGAAATGGGAGTGGATTTCCAATTAATAAAATATGGTTGTGTTGGCCTTCGGCCTAACTCTTTTATTCCCTATATCTAGTATCACGTGTGAAAATGGTTTAGAATGTAAAAACTACGTCCCGGTTCATGAACTCCCTTATGTGATATATGTTATGCTCTCTATACATATGTACGCGTGCGTGTGTAGCCCCTCACTCAGTCAGTGTGACTGACCTCTCCCTCTTTTTGTTTTTAGTTTGCAAGTTCCGGTCCGTTGGTTCTTGCTAGGCGATTTCCTGTCTTTTGAGTCTTTTGTAGCTTGGTCGAGTCTGCTTTCGGTCTAAATCATGTTCTGCATTTCATACTTTAATCCTTTGTATTTTGAATTATATATTTGTAAGTTTTGGCCGTGGAGGCAAGTTTGTATATAAATTATTTTAAGTTTGATTTAACTTCACTATATATCTTTGTTTGTTTTGTTTATGCTTCCGCTTTTGTATGTTTGTTTTTTTTTTTTTTTTTTTTGGCGCGCTCTGTTTGAGGGTTTAGACCGCCTAGCTTCGGAAGGTCTTTTGTTTGTCACCTGTTCACTAGTGCTTGGTGCGTATACGGATTCTCCGTTTCGTTACACGTGTCGGGTTCTAGTGCGGGGGATGTGGCGCCTTACGCTCGGGGTGCTTCATCTAAGGTGGTATCAGAGCCAGGTTGCAAAACCGGGCCTCTCGTGTCATGTCTGTCTGTCTGTCTAGGTCATTCAGCTTAGGAATATGTGTGTTTGTGTGCATTCACTTTCACTTTTACGTGACTTATGTGCTCTTAATTGTATTAATTGCTCTTAAGTATAATAATTGTTGACATGAACATGCACTAAACCCCCACGCATCGATATTTCTTTGAATTTTTACTTCTACAGGATGCCTCCAAGGAGAAGAAATCGTGAGAATGTTCCTCATCAACCACCCCCTACCGCAGAAGATATTGTGCGAGCCCTTCTTGATCATCTTCAACAAAATCCACCACAACCAAAACCTCAAGGTGAAGGACAAGTAGGAATTGTCAATTCAATTTATAAAGAATTCCGGGATAATAACCATCCAAAGTGGCTTGGGGGTAATGACATAGAGGCAGAAGAATGGTTAACTGAAATCATGGGAATTTGTGAGATTTGTCCCGCTCCTTCACCAGAAAAGGCCGTATGCACCGCTCGATATATCCAAGGACGAGCTTCAAATTGGTTGAAGGGGACAAGAGCTCGTTTGGAAAGGAATGGCGAAGAATTTAATTGGGAAAATTTTACGAGGGAATTTCGTGACAAGTATATCCCTCAAAGCTCACGGGAGAGAAGATTGCAAGAATTTTTGGACCTCAAACAAGGAGACCGGACCGTTGAGTATTATATTCTAGAGTTTGAGAGGCTTGCTCCTTATGCCTCTCACATTACGGACAATGATAGTTTGAAGGCCCGAAATTTTGTACACGGGTTAGGAGAAGATATTCAGCGAGCTTTGCAAGCTGCTACGGTGGATACATGGGCTAAGGTAACAAGGAAAGCTATTAAAGTCGAGGCCGAACAACGAAGATTGGAACCCCAAACCTACCACCCGGGATCAAGTTCGAGTTTGGGAAAGAGGCCGGTATTTCAAGATAACCCTCAAATCTTCAGCCCGAGAGAACTTCTCGATGCTATCAAGAAACCCCGACTTCCGACTCAGGATCCGATACCCGCTCCACTGGAACCTATTCGATGCTCCTATTGTAAAAGCCCGAATCATACGGAGGAGACTTGTAGGAAGAAATTTGGAGCTTGCTTTGGATGTGGAGAATTAGGACACAAGGTGAGATTTTGCCCCACAAACCCAAATCCGAGGCCCCTAAATATGATGGCTCCAATACCCGCGGAACAAGTTCAAGTTAATGCAATGGAGGGTGATGATGAAGTGAACGCCAAAGTTGATGCCGAGGCTAATGCTATCGTCGAGGTGCAAGGTACTTTAAAACATTCATAGCATCTCATTTCATGCATTGTTTGATTTTGGGGTAACCCACCTATTTGTGTTGCCTATTTGCTTACTCCGTGCGTGTGCCCATTAATTGTGTGTGGCCCTTTTCTCTTTCCTTGGTATTTCTTGCGCTTGTGCTTGTTGCTGCTTAGATGTCTCGAGAGACGACTTTGAGAGTGTGAGTGTTCTAGCTCTACGGTAAGTCGATGGTCGTGATTCTACCGAGCTTCCAAGGCGATTCAACAACCATGAGAAGATGCGAGTGGTAGTAGGTATGCATGTGTGTATGTATGATACATATGTATGTGTGTATGTATGATACGTATGCATGTGATAAGTATGTAAGCGTGTATGTTTGATAAGTGTGCATGTGGTAAGTATGTATGGGTGTGTGGTATGGTTTGTATGCAGGTGAAAAGAGCTTGTGATGTGGGTTATGGTAAGTGTGTTGGGTGTGTACGTTCCGGGTAAGTGTGATTCTGATTTTGATTCCGATTTCGTCTGTATATGTGCGTTCTGCTCCGGGACGGCTTATTTTAGGTAGATGGAGGTTATGTTATGTTATGTATAAGTGTGTTCTGCTCCGGGACGGCTTATTTTAGGTCGACGGAGGTTATGTTATGTTATGTATGTGTTGTGTTAAATCCGTGACGGCTTATTTTAGGTCGACGGATAGGGTATGTGTGTTATGTTTGATTTCCGTTATATTTAGTTATGATAGTGTGTTAAGAAATGGTTCGTGAAATGGGAGTGGATTTCCAATTAATAAAATATAGTTGTTTTGGCCTTCGGCCTAACTCTTTTGTTCCCTATATCTAGTATCACGTGTGAAAATGGTTTAGAATGTAAAAACCACGCCCCGGTTCATGAACGCGTGCGTGTGTATCCCCTCACTCAGTCAGTGTGACTGACCCCTTCCTCTTTAAGTTTTTAGTTTGCAGGTTCCGGTCCGTTGGTTCGAGCTAGGAGGTTTCCTGTCTTTTGAGTCTTTGGTAGCTTGGTCGAGTCTGCTTTCGGTCTAAATCATGTTCTGCATTTCATACTTTAATCCTTTGTATTTCGAATTATGTATTTGTAAGTTTTGGTCGTGGAGGCAAGTTTGGATATAAATTATTTTAAGTTTGATTTAACTCTATATGCCTTTGTTTGTTTTGTTTATGCTTCCGCTTTTGTATGTTTGTTTTTTTTTTGGCGCGCTCTGTTTGAGGGTTTAGACCGCCTAGCTTAGGAAGGTCTTTTGTTTGTCACCCGTTCGCTAGTGCTTGGTGCGTGTACGGATTCTCCGTTTCGTTACAACTGTCGGGTTCTAGTGCGGGGGATGTGGTGCCTTACGCTCGGGGCGCTACAGATAGGATCGTTATTGTTTCATGTTATGCCAATGTGTGGTCTATGTGCTAGTAATTCTAGCACTATACTTGGGATTTGTTGGTTCTATGACAATCTGTGAATCATTCTTAACCCCATGCATTATCTCTCCCTATGAGGCTCTTTTTAAGAGTGGAAAACATTCTTGGCGGAAATGGGACCCTAGATCTCACCAGTGACTAGAAGTGCGGTACATGTTCTTAACACGCCAGTTATAGTCCTATGAGCCTGGTGCCATGCACTCATTCATCAATTTATGTGTGCTTATATGTTTCCTAGTTGAATAAATTATCATACAAACTTCGAAGTAAATTCTCTTTTGGAATTTACTTCATTACAGATCGGTTTATAAACACTACTTTTATTGGGAAGGTAATCATCGAATCCGACCCCACTACCCATGACAAGACTACTATGAAAGGATGAGAAGTTGGGAATTCGAATCTATATGGTCATTTAAAAAGGAATTAGTGATACGTCGCCTATCTTTTAAAAAGGCCAACGGATCACTTCAAATAAGAAAAGCAGGGACGATACTGAATTTGGGTCATTTTAAGCAACACTAGAAAGAGCGACTTAGCGGAGCACAACAAAGTTGAAGTAATAATATATTGAATTGATTAGATCAAGGTTTAGCTGTTATAAAGCTCCGTTGTAGGAAACCCTCGTGTTATGTGAGGCACCAAGCTCATGTACCAATTCAAACGAGCTAATACCCTCCACCTTTTATGAAGAAGTCATTTTGGTATCACAAGGATCTCAAGTGTGCCCCAAATTAGATTTGGGTAAAAGGTATTATTAGTTGAAGGTTCAAGAAAAGAACACCTAAAAACTTCCTTCAACGGCTAATATCTCAAGAGACACCACTGGTTTAACCATTTCCCTCACAACATCTACTAGTAAGGTGTACCAGTTTTTCAAGTTATATCTCAGCAAGTTATCTTGATCACATCTAGGTGTATGGAAGGCAAGATCATAAGCCAAACGCTAAGTTCAAGGAATATATATTTTGACAGGAAAGAGTACCACTCCTTGATCACATCATTTCCACCTGAAGGAGTTAATTAACACCTCAAGGATGGAGATGATGAGAAGTTGGAGTTACCAAGAAATCTATTTGAAATGCAAAACCTCATGGGCAGGAAAGTTATTACAAGGGGGTTGTTGAAGACTTTTTAGAAATAACTACACTCAAGGACTTGAAGTTAAAGTGTCAAAGAAGTCGTAGAAAGATTTCCAAGTAATAAGGCAAAGACTGATTTCTGCATCAGTGCTAACCCTGCCTGAATAAAAGAAGCTTACAGTTTACCCAATGCCTCTAAATAAGGGTCAAGGAAGGTATTGGTGATTGGAGTAAAAGTTACGCTCCAAGGAAACCTAAGTCCCTCAATAAGGAAAAAAAAGTGACAACAGAATAATGGAAATTTGAAAGAAGGTTGCAACCACCATTAATTCCAACATGGAAAATGGATCAGATCACGAGAAATTCACATTAGGAGTACTCGAAGCACTACGAAGGAAGATATAATGATATATGACTCATCGTTGGAAGGTCGATAAAGTCAACATACCTCGTGGCGGTTAAGACTACAGATAAGGGAATCAAAACCACATCATTGTTTTGAACAAGTACTCGGGGAGGTGTTGGGTGCTAAGTTTAACATTTTAAGGAACCCTCAGACTGATAAGCAGTTAAAGTGGATGAGTAAGAATCTAAAGGACAATGAGTTAAAACGAGAGTGTATGATTTCCCTTAAGATACTAGGACCATTGAACTTCGTACTTTGTAAGTATCTTACTGAAGAATCTCAAGTTTTACCAGTTGAAGAAGTACCTCTGGAATTGAACTTGACTTAGAATTGAAAACGGTTAAGGAAAATTCCCCTAGTTAAGATCTTTTGGAAAGGATATATGGAAACAAACGGAAGTATGGAAAACACTACCCAAGTTATTCCTGGACAATAAGAGAATCTGAGGACAGATTCTTTTTAAGGGGGAGGATTGTAATAGCCCTAAACAGGGCCTAGTTGGAATTGGTAAACCATGAAAGAAAGTTAAAACGTTTATAAACTTTGATTGTTCTTCATGCGTCACATTTCTATGCGTTTTAAGTTGTTCTTACGTGTTATTGTGTGGCATTGGGAGAGATCTCACTTAAAACCCCAGATTACTATTCATTTCTCGAGCCTTTATTCCCTCAATAGAATCCTAAAGACTCAAATTTGTATCTCTTGAATACTATAACTCACATCTCATGTCCTAAACTCATTTTCGAAAATTTTAAGTCAAAAGCTACAATTTATCTCTACTCATCTACCAAGCCATTTTTCTCTTATCTCACTCATAGAACCTTAGAGATATGAAGCCTACATTTTCTATTTCTTATACATTTTTTCTATACCCAAAACTCTTTTCGAAAATTGTTGATCAAAAATTACCATTAGGTCCCCCTGATCACTATTCATTCCATACAATTAGAAATTTACTTAGAACACTTTTTCATATCAAATATTATAGTCAAATGAATCCTTGAATCATTCCAAGAATTTTGATATCATCCACAAATCGTAATTCCTATTCTAACTCCAGTAGTATCGAAAATCACTTTAAAACCCTAGTTACTATTCTTACCGTAAACAAATTTTTATTCATTTTCTTTTTGCTATTCAATATTATAGTCAAAATGATCCTTGAATTATTTTATAAATTCTCATGCTCATACCAAAACTTAATTCCAACCGTAATTTATTTCATAAATATTTTTCCTATTAAAAATCATTATTTTTACCATAAAAGTTTAAATTTCATTTAAAATTCAAAATTATACTTAAAACGTTTCTTGAATTTTTCTCTAACTATGATAATTTTCTCAACCTTTAAACTTCCTTATAGCTTCGTTTATATAATTTATCATGATTTTCATAATCTCTAACGTTTACAAACTTTCAAGCGAAAAACCTAAGCGTCACACATTTATAATCATGACGAAGCTCATTTTTGGCTCATTCTTTCACTACTTTTACCACTTCAAGCTCTCGTTTCTCGACTCTTAAATAAATTTTATATTATTATTATTAAATATGACATCATCCATGACATGACCTTCCTAAAATAGAAAGGCTAGTTGTATGATATAAAATCCTTCGTATTTCCTACATATTTTTGTGATTCAAAATTCTCCACATTTCTTTCTTAAACTAGAAATGATAGGTGCGTGACATAAAATTCTCCACATTTCCTACATAATTTCCATATATTTTTGTGATTTAGAATTCTCCACATTTCTTACATATTTTTAGAAATTGCTCTTAGGTCCTTAGTTCCTACCTATAAATACTCCAATGTAACGCCCCCGTTTTTCAATTATGTATTTCATGATATTTGTGAATTATTTGATCAAGTGTCTACATGAAATTTGATCATCTTGTAATTTATGGCATGATTTATATTTAATTGATTTACGTTATTTAATTTTCTTGATTTGAATACTTGCAATTATGATTTAAATTATAACTTCGTGAATTCAATTTCGTGAGTGTGTATTTAATTCTCCAAGTATGATTTAAGTGATTTAGCATAACATATATATATATTCAACTCCATTTCATCATATTCTTTTAGAGCTATATATATATATATATATATGTTTATATAATCATCAACCATGCATGCCAAGTTGAAGCATCTCTAACTTGTAAATTCCTAAGAGGCAAGGGCTTTTGTGCAAATAACTTTTAATTAGCAAGACTTTTCTCCCCACTTTAATTATATAATGTATACATACATATATATATGTATCTTGACTCATGTAAATATCTTATCCATCCCCCACACTTCATTTATCCATTTTTCATCTAAGATTACACACACTTAATCACGATCAAAACACCATGGAAGAGGAGGAGGAGATTTCATCATTTCTAGCTTGGTTTCAAGGGGAACTTGCATACTTTGAAGCATCATCATCATCACTCCATCATTTCTTCTGCTTTCTTTCATTCAAGGTAGAGCTTGAGACTTTGTTGAATTCTTGATGTTATGATTGAAGAAGGGTTTGAGATTTATAATGCAATTCCTTGGTTATTTGTGATTAGAAGCATAATCTTGATCTTTATACTCGAAAGCTTGCATGAATTCATGAATAATGTGAAACTTAGATATCATGATATATATGGGGTTTGGATGATGAATTATTGATGATATATGCTTGGTTCCTTGGATTAATTGAAGTCTAATTGATATATGTGAGATATATACTTGATATATGATAGTTTTAGGGTGAATTCTTGTCTTGGTTTGATGTGGGAAGGCTTGGGAGCCAATTCCCGTAGGTATGCCCTGTTTTCCCCTGTTTTTTCGCCCAATTTGCTTCAACACGGCCGTGTCCAACCTAGTTCATTCTCAACACGGCCGTGTGCATTTTTGGAAATTGCCCGTTTTTGTCTTACTTCACCAAAACCTTCTTTATTGCATTCCTTTCACTCTCTTGGCTCCCATATGTGACTTATATGATAAATATACTTGATTGATTGATAAGTATGCTTCTACTTGACACTTCTTGGTACTGAATTGCTCAAACGTTATTGTGTGACTTCATGCCTTATATGAATTGAACTTGAAATAATTGAATAATATGAATACATGATTTCTTGTTAGTAATTTCAAATCTTAGGTGTTAATTGGTGTTTATACATACTTAGTGTTAATTGATTGCTTGGTTTTATTTATTTACATGAGCATTGTCGTACGTCCTACTTGGTCTCATATTGAGTCATGTCTCACGGGTTCCCACATTCCCTTTCTTGTCCAGTTTTTCTCCAGGGCGGAGATCATGGATCGTGTGGGCATTGTCTTGTAGTCTTATCTTGTCCTGTCGCTCGTCAGGTGAGGTTTAATTCTAAACACTTAGAACCCTTGCAGCCCTATTTGTGTTTTCGGCCAAAAGGTATATATATTTATAGTTTTCAAATCTTATTGATTTACAACGGATTTCATGAAGTGAACTGATTGATTGATTGATTGATTGTTTTGGCGAGTAAGCATGTTCACATTGGGGCCCGAGGGTAGTGTATTGAGCCAACCGAGGAAGCAAGGGCTGACGGGTAACTCTTGCACTATCCTCAAAAACTGTGGGATCACCTCTGAATCCACCAGGAGGTTTGGTGGAGGAAGAAATCCCGTGCGCGAGAGTCATGTTCCCGACACACACCATGATTGGATGGCGGGGCCTTGCAATCCCCCATCACCCGGAGGAAGAAGGATGGACTGAAATTGCTAATTGTACACTAATTTGTATTGCTTGATCACCTAATCAATTAAAAACTGATTGATTATACACTTTTGGTGAAAGGTTGGAGGATTGCCCTCACTTGCTGGCCCACGTATTGAATTGATCATGATTGAATTATTAAATTGATTAGTTATAACCTCGGGCGAGTCCTACTTTATTTTAAACTTATATTGTTTTCTTTGTAAAACCTTACCCCGAGGTTATAATTTGCATGGTAACTGCGCATATATTTATTTATACCCTCGCTCAGTCCGTGTTGGACTGACACCTCAACTTTTCAGTTTTTGCAGGTTCGTGCTAGGCGGGAATTAGAGTCTAGAATGTTTTTCCTTCGGGTCTAGCACTTCACCTCACGTTTTGTTCATGTATTGATACTTGTTATATTTTGTAGTATGGCTTATCTAACGTTGGAGGTGATACTGTATAAAAAAAATAAATGTTGGTATCTATTAATAGATATGTAAATATGGTACCTATAAGTATTGAATGTTATTGCTTCCGCTTTTACTACTCTGAGTTGATTGATAGGTTTGAGGGTTGGTCCCGCCTAGCTAGTGATTTATTTTCTCCTGTCACCCGTTCGCTATAGTTTTGGTTCATGTACGGATTATCCATTTTGTATGTGGACTGAGCTATAGTGCGGGGGGTATGGCATCTCGGCGTTCCGGGTGCTACATCTTACGTGGTACCAGAGCCCGGTTGCAAAACCGCGGTTCTAGCGTTGAGTCGTGTCATGTCTAGGTCGAACGGCATAGGATTATTTGATAATTGCGAGTCTTGCATCTTATTTGGAACTACTTGAACTTATTTGAATTTATTTGAACTTACCTGAACATCCTTGAGCTACTTGATAACTTGCTCATTTTATTAATACATGTCACTACTTGATGATTAATTGATCTTCTATGACTTGGAATTTATATGTTTGATGTGTTTTCTTTAATTTAGTTGAATTAATTATTGCATTTTGCATCAAATATGTGGTTAAATGCTAATTATGTGACATGAGCATGTACTAAACGCATGCATTTTGCTTTGAATTAATTTTGAGTTATATGTTATGAAGATTTTATCAAACCACGACCAATTTCTACGATAACCTCAATTTATCGCAAGCTCCTTTTTCTAGTAAGAAATGCACCGAGGAACTTCACATAAGAATTCAAGAGCTATGGTTCTCTCTCTAATGGATTATGGTTCGAGTGATAAGGTCCGGAATTGACGAATTAATTTTGGAAGCAAAGTGAAGAAATCTCAAAAGTGTTTTAAGTTTCAAGGTCTCAATCACTAAGAAGGCCTCGATGGTAATAGGGACTTAAGGTTAGGATTTTAGGAGCAAGTTGAGGATTTTCCACTATTGGAATCGAAAATCAGGTTGTGGGATGACCTACAAGCTTTAGGTAAGTTGAAGAAGTTCAAAGAGGTGGAGTTAGGGTAGATGATGCTAAGTCATCATAAGATTAATACATACACCATGCCACATCGAAAGTTAAGTTAGTCAACCAAACTCAACGGGGTTGTGCAAACCGTGGGATGGAACGAAGGAAATCTTGGAGGAGGTTAGATCGATGAAGAAGAATGAAGAGATTAAGAAAAAGGGGAATTGAAGTCACTACGGATTTCGAGTAAGGAAGAAGTTGAATTGGAAGATATGGAGCAACAAATGGAAACGGTGAAAGAAGGTAACGAGCTTATAGAAGGAAACTATGTGCTTGAGTGTAAGCAATTGGAGGGTGAGTTCGTTCGACTATTTAAACTTATACAAATTAAATCGAGGATTTCGATTGAGGTGATAGCTAGGTGAAGACTTCGGATAACAATTAGAGACTATTTTTCAAAAGAAGGCTAGTTATCAATTTCACGGAAGTAGAAGCATTGGAGTTCAATAATCATAATTTGATTACCAAGTTATACGAGTCGAGATAAGGAAGCTTTGAACAAGAAGATATTTAAGGTGAAGGCTCGAACCACACTTAGAATCTCTAAATTGGAAGGAATACTTGGAGACGGAATTGAGTTCAAGAAATTTCAATCCTTGAGTGATGGAAACGTACGGGTTGTTGTTGGGGATTTTGAAGAAAATTGGAAGACCGTGGGTAACAAGGAATAACCAACAACGAGGCAAGCTCGTAATTCAACAAAACAAAGAACAAGTGCTAAGTTAAAGGATGCAGCTACGGTGACAGGTTCAAAGCATTCATGGCACGTGCATCATACGTTGTTTAAATTATTTAAATTCCTTTATTTATATGTGCATCTCTATTTGAGCTTAATTGTCTGATGTGTTGCATCTTTAATTATTTATAAGTGTAATACTTGCATCGACATCTTAACCCAACATGCATTTTAAGTGTTTTCTTGATAGAAAATCTCTCCACCTCATCTATCAAGCATTACTTCAACCGAGACACAAGCGAAGTATGATACGGAAAGAATTGGGTTGCAAAGTGAGGAACAAAAAAGGAGAAAGAACAATTGAAAGGCCGAGAAAAGTAGTTAGGAGTTGGATGGAAGAAGTTGTCACTTCAAAAATAAACGTGAGATGAAATGTCCGAACAAGTGGCGAGATTTGAAATCGTTGATATCAAGGAAGTTGAGACGACCAGGGAAATGACTTCAAATTTGTGGTTGTGCTCAAATGGATTACATTTATTAGAAGCAACAAAAATGTAAGGGTTACAAATAATGGGGTTACTTGAAAGCAACAACAAGGGATGAATTAGGAGATTGAGATGTTTGATGACCTCCAAGGTCAGGATGAGGATATTTAGAAAATAATTTTGGAAAGGGTGAGAGCTTCAAGAACCGGAGGGGAATATTCGAGGAAGGATGGTGGACTTAGTGCTCGTTTCGATTTCTAACCGGGATGGAGGAATTTTTGGGAACAAGATCGGAAGGGATAGGTACTTCAAGAGAATTAGAAGAAGAGAATCTGTGACTTGAGAAATGGGTAGAACAAGTGCAAGAAGTTAGATAGACAATATTTTATTTTCTTAAGTGGGAGAGCCGGCCGGGAAACAATTTAAAGCCGATCTTTAGACCCCACTTGGGGAAGTTGAAACTTCAAGAAAAGAAAAATGGTTCTTTTGGGAACCCTCTATCGGAATCATCTAAACGAAGCTTTCCATATCTTAAATCTCCTACGCCTGAAGTTTCTGAATATAGATTCCTAAAGTTATAAGGAGGCATATCTTGAGCGGAGTTGAAAGTAGAAGAAATTTAATAAGGAATGGGTGAGATAATGACTTCTATAAGTTGATTGAGCAAACTTTAATCAAAGGTGAGAATTTTACAAGGAAAGTGATTGTTCTTCTAGATTTACGTGAAGTGACCAAGGAGGTGCGACACTATTACCTTGGTGCTAGATAATAACAACTTAACGGGAACATTCTCTATCGCAAAGGATCACAGGAGAGTTACTTGAACTGAGTATTCGAAATGGAATTCGTTAAAGGGGAATTACAACATGAACCAGATAGATTATAAATTTATCGGTCATCTTTTTTATATATGATGAACTGGGAATAGTATGAAGGATAAAAGCTAGGCTTCGAGTTATCAAATAATTAGCCCGGGCATCGGAGGAGGTCAACTATATTTGGTAAGAAGAATGAGCGGGTCGGATTACTACCAAGTACATAGTTAAAAATTGAATCTTCGAACCGTGGTGGTAGAAAGGATATAAAATTGGATCACGAGATGAAGATTGAGTATTTATTGGAGTATATACTTACGTCAGGCACTCGAGGAATAGCATTTTGGTTAGAAGGGATTCCAATCAAAGAATCAAGTATTAAATCAAGTCACTGCAATTGAAGTTTTCTAAGACCATGGTGAACGGTGCACCTAAACATGCATATCACGTGCAATATTCATTTTATTATCGCCACATATGGTTCTTTGTATTTATTAATTGCTTTTGTAAGACTAGTTGGTATATTTGACTTCTTCTACTTGTTCATTACGTGAAATTCTGTGTGAATGTTTAATTAAGTGTTCTTTTGGGTCCCTTGCTTGTGTGAGAGTCAGGGTACTCTCCTCGCTTGTGTGAGAGTCGGGGTACTCTCCTGGCCTGGGCGAGACTCGGGGTACTCTCCTTGCTTGTTGAGAGACGGGGTTCTCTTATTATTTGCTTAAGAGACGGGGTGCTCTCGTTGCTTGTTTGAGAGACGGGGCTCTCTCACTGCTTGTTTTAAAGATTTAGAACTCGAGTATGGACCTGGGGACCAGGTCCTCTTAAGGGAGAGAGAGTTGTAACGCCCCAGTTTTTCAATTATGTATTTCATGATATTTGTGAATTATTTGATGAAAGTGTCTATATGAAATTTTATCATCTTGTAATTTATGGCATGATTTATATTTAATTGATTTGCTTTATTTAATTTTCTTGATTTGAATACTTGCAATTATGATTTAAATTATAACTTCGTGAATTCAAATTCGTGAGTGTGTATTTAATTCTCCAAGTACGATTTAAGTGATGTAGCATAACATATATATATTCAACTCCATTTCATCATATTCTTTTAGAGCTATATATATATATATATATATATATATATATGTTTATAGAATCATCAACCATGCATGCCAAGTTGAAGCATCTCTAACTTGTAAATTCCTAAGAGGCAAGGGCTTGTGTGCAAATAACTTTTAATTAGCAAGACTTTTCTCCCCACTTTAATTATATAATGTATACATACATATATATATGTATCTTGACTCATGTAAATATCTTATCCATCCCCCACACGTCATTTATCCATTTTTCATCTAAGATTACACACACTTAATCACGATCAAAACAATATGGAAGAGGAGGAGGAGATTTCATCATTTCTAGCTTGGTTTCAAGGGGAACTTGCACACTATGAAGCATCATCATCATCACTCCATCATTTCTTCTCCTTTCTTTCATTCAAGGTAGAGCTTGAGACTTTGTTGAATTCTTGATGTTATGATTGAAGAAGGGTTTGAGATTTATAATGCAATTCCTTGGTTATTTATGATTAGAAGCATAATCTTGATCTTTATACTCGAAAGCTTGCATGAATTCATGAATAATGTGAAACTTAGATATCATGATATATATGGGGTTTGGATGATGAATTCTTGATGATATATGCTTGGTTCCTTGGATTAATTGAAGTCTAATTGATATATGTGAGATATATACTTGATATATGATAGTTTTAGGGTGAATTCTTGTCTTGGTTTGATGTGGGAAGGCTTGGGAGCCAATTCCCGTAGGTATGCCCTGTTTTCCCCTGTTTTTTCGCCCAATTTGCTTCAACACGGCCGTGTCCAACCTAGTTCATTCTCAACACGGCCGTGTTGGAAGTTCGAGTTGGAATATTTCTGCACAACACGGTCGTGTCAGCTTTCAGGCTAATCTTGACACGGCCGTGTCGACTTCTTTTGAATTCCGATTGGCCTGATTTTTGAACCTGCGAAAATATCCTGAAGTCTAGAAGAACCTCCAATTAGAATAACCTCAATATCTTTTCCCATTTGTGAGATATTATCAATTCTTTTTGGTGTCGCTGCTTTACCGACAAACTGCAATCATCCAACTTCAAGCCTACGCCATTTTCTCCTCGCTTTAAACTAGAAAACGAGCCATATATCCTAGGAAAGCCCTATGTGTCTAGTTTCATTTCCAATAAGCAAAAATTTATTACAACTTCTATATCTCAAGATATTCCAGTTTTCCTACAGCGTGTGCATTTCTGAAAATTGCCCGTTTTTGTCTTACTTCACCAAAACCTTCTTTATTGCATTTCTTTCACCCTCTTGGCTCCCATATGTGACTTATATGATAAATATACTTGATTGATTGATAACTATGCTCCTACTTGACACTTCTTGGTACTTAATTGCTCAAACGTTATTGTGTGACTTCATGCCTTATATGAATCGAACTTCAAATAATTGAATAATATGAATACATGATTTCTTGTTAGTAATTTCAAATCTTAGGTGTTAATTGGTGTTTATACATGCTTAGCGTTAATTGATTGCTTGGTTTTATTTATTTACATGAGCATTGTCATGCGTCCTACTTGGTCTCATATTGAGTCATGTCTCACGGGTTCCCACATTCCCTTTCTTGTCCAGTTTTTCTCCAGGGCGGAGATCATGGATCGTGTGGGCATTGTCTTGTAGTCTTATCTTGTCCCGTCGCTCGTCAGGTGAGGTTTAATTCTAGACACTTAGGACCCTTACAACCCTATTTGTGTTTTCGGCCAAAAGGTATATATATTTATAGTTTTCAAATCTTATTGATTTACAACGGATTTCATAAATTGAACGGATTGATTGATTGATTGATTGTTTGTTTTGGCGAGTAAGCATGTTCACATTGGGGCCCGAGGGTAGTGTATTGAGCCAACCGAGGAAGCAAGGGCTGACGGGTAACTCTTGCACTATCCTCACAAACTGTGGGATCACCTCTGAATCCACCAGGAGGTTTGGTGGAGGAAGAAATCCCGTGCGCGGGAGTCATGTTCCCGACGCACACCATGATTGGATGGCGGGGCCTTGGAATCCCCCATCACCCGGAGGAAGAAGGATGGACTAAAATTGCTAATTGTGCACTAATTTGTATTGCTTGATCACCTAATCAATTAATAACTGATTGATTGTACACTTTTGGTGAAAGGTTGGAGGATTGCCCTCACTCGTCGGGCCACGTATTGAATTGATCATGATTGAATTATTAAATTGATTAGTTGTAACCTCGGGCGAGTCCTACTTTATTTTAAACTTATATTGTTTTCTTTATAAAACCTTACCCGAGGTTATAATTTGCATGGTAACTGCGCATATATTTATTTATACCCTCACTCAGTCCGTGTTGGACTGACACCTCAACTTTTCAGTTTTTGCAGGTTCGTGCTAGGCGGGAATTAGAGTCTAGCTTGTTTTTCTTCAGGTCTAGCACTTCACCTCACGTTTTGTTCATGTATTGATACTTGTTATATTTTTTAGTATGCCTTATCTAACGTTGGAGGTGATACTGTATAAAAAAAATAAATGTTGGTATCTATTAATAGATATGTGAATATGGTACCTATAAGTATTGAATGTTATTGCTTCCGCTTTTACTACTCTGAGTTGATTGATTGGTTTGATGGTTGGTCCCGCCTAGCTAGTGATTTATTTTCTCCTGTCACCCGTTTGCTATAGTTTTGGTTCATGTACGGATTATCCATTTTGTATGTGGACTGAGCTATAGTGCGGGGGGTGTGGCATCTCGGCGTTCCGGGTGCTACACCCAAGAGACTCACTTCTAACTCACAAATTCCCCTCATTCCTAACACACAAATTCCTCTCCTCTCTCCCCAATATTTCTGCCACAACCTAGCTCTCTCTCTCAAGGTTAGCTTTATTTTTTTAATTCATGCTTTATTCTAGGTAATTTAATTAGTGTATTTTATATGCTTTAATTTATGTTAAATATTATGCTTTCCTTAGGAAATTATGATTTAGGAATTTATATTTCATGAATTAAAGTTAGGAATTTAATTTATAAAAATGCATGATTAGTATATGAAATGATTTAAATATGTGTTATATATTTATAATGATGTTCTTGAATATTTGAATAGATTCATGCTTAGGAAATTTGTTTATGAATTAATTTCCATGTAAAGTTTATATGTTATGCTCATTTATGCTTTAATCTTATGTTACGAATATGAATTTAATCAAGAATTCCTAGAACATCTTATGAATATTGAAGAATGATCAAGGACATGTTCTTAGTGTTCTTGAGTAGTATGTGAAGTGTGTGTGTCGTGTGTGTGTAGTGTGTGAAAGATTAGGTGTTTAAGTGTGTGTCTAATCCCCCACACTTAAATAGTAGTTGTTTCCAAATAGTGATTTCAAAATAAATAAGAATAAATTGGAATTTTAAATAATAATTCTTGATTAATGTTTTAATTAAATAAAATAGGGAATTAAAGTTTCAAGAATCATTTAAACATTTCATATTTCAAATATCATTTTGGGATTCAAAAAACGTTCAACGTCTCAAACATTAAAGGATTAGGATTTCTATTTTCAAAGAAATTCAAGTCTTGACTTTTATTAAACTAAAATAGAAATTTTACATAATAATACTTGTCTAGGATTTTCAAACCGAATATTTCAAAATATCATTTCCAAAATAAAGATTTCTTTATTAAAATTTTAGACTTATTTTATAACATAATAGTTTACTAAGATTCATAATTTGATTAATAACCGCTTGTTTTGTAAGACTTGTTTGAATGCTAAAGTTGTATTTTACCAGAATATTATTATGTGATCTCACTTCATGTTATGGTATGCTTTATTGTGGTAACTTGTCTAGGTGATTAGTCTTATTTTAAGGATTAGAAACTTATAGTTGATCACCACTCACAGGTGAAGATTTGGACTGACTAGGATTCCGGTATTATTACATAATACCGGGTTAATGTAGGTGAGGTTAAATGTTTCCAACTGGGATCATGAGTCAATATATATATAAAACATTTTATGTCTTACGCTAATACAGTTCAAGTCTTACCCCTTTATAAATGATATTACCCATTTTGGGAAAATACTTTAATATCAACTTATATTATTCTAGTATACAAAATCAGTCATTTTAAAGTATTCATATTGTCTTGTCTTCTTATAAAGATCAAAGTATTTCACGTTATAATGTCCCGATACTACATTACCATCTATCTAGTACAGTTAAATGCAAGTAAAATATCTTTTCTTATTGTGGGCCCCGGTGGTATCGGTAGAAGTAATAGACTAGGAGGCGAGTGCCAATAGCTATTATTATACCAGCCGCTAACTAGATCTTGGTGATGGTCTAACTGGAGGATAGTTATTCTGTAACGACCCGACTATTCGGCCGTACAGGTATGACGTATGTGTTTACTATTTGTGCGATTTAATTGTTTAATTTCATTAACTTTCATTTATTTGTTTCATTCTTGCCATACTTGAATTTATTTCTTGTTTCATTTGAATTTTATTTGAATTTCTAACGTATTCTCTTATATGCGTATGATTATGCCTTGTTTGATTCCGATTCGATTTCCGTTTTTCATGATAACTTGTTATAATTGAATTATGTGTATTATGATCTTACCTATGTGTTCGTTGCATTATTTTGTTCTCGGTTGCATGAGTTTTGAATTTAATTGGATTCTTGGAACCAAAACAGGGGTTAACGGGCAATTAGCGTACCCTTAGTTCCGTAAGTGATATCTTGAGCTCGGGAACTCGGATTCGAGTTCCGTCACCTCCATTGAATCCGTATCGAAAATTCGGAGACAATGGGATGAGCCTCATGCCTTTTTAAGATCATTTAGATTCTCAAATTTCAACCGAAACGAGCACCTCGTGCTTAAAAATGACAAACCATTGACTTTTCTCCAAGTTACGGCCCTAAATGACGTCCCTAGACCCTCAAACCAAGACCTAAGCCACTTGAATCAATCTATATCTCTCTCCCTATCAGCCCCAAACCGAAATCCCACCCTATCACACACCCAAATTCAACCAAAGAAAAGAAAAGAAGAAGAAAAGAGAAGAAGAAAGAGGAATAGTGCAACCTTTGGAGAAATTGAGCTCATCTCCCTATCTTTCCTCACTTTTTCTTGAAGGTAAGATTATTTTTGAGTAGTATAGCTCATTGTGATTATTTAATGCTAAGTCTTACATGGTTTCATCCATTTATGAATTAGGAATGAAGATGATGATGAATATTGGACTTCTTGCAATTTTGTTGATTAACTTGAATCCCTTGGATTTCCTTTGAGTTGCATGAGTAATATGTGTTCCTTAGGTATGTAATTAGATGGTTATGAACTTGTTTTGCATGGTTGTTGAATACTTTTGGGTTTGTCATTGATGGAGCTTGAAGATATGAATTTGATGATGACTTCTTGATACATTACTTGAAGTTCTTGTTGTTTAATGTGATATAGCTTGAATATATGAGTTCATGACCTGATTTAGGGTGCTTTTAGGTTGAGTTTTATGTTGGCTTGGTGACTTTTGGCTTCCATTTCGTCTTTTTCCCCAGTTTGTGTGTTTTTTTTGCTACTGACCCAAATCCATGGGGTTTGGAAAAATCCACGGGGGTGGATTTGAGTCAGTAGGCTTCTGGACAGAATCCATGGGGGTGGATTTTTCCCTTTGGAAAAATTCATGGGGGTGGATTTTGTCCTGCGTTTTTTTACGTTACTCTGGTTTCATTTTTCTTCTTTTTCTTCGCTTGTTTGATCTTCCTCCACCTATTTTATGACTTCTATGCTATGTTAATATGTATTATTATGTGTTATGATTAATGTATCAAATTTATGACTCGTTTTAATATAATTTGTGAAAGTTATGAAAAGGTTGAATGTGTAACCTTCATGTATGGAACTTTTTGAATAAATTACTTGTCTATATGGCATCATAACATGATTTTCGCATCTTATGTATCTCATATCATAAGCATAACATAGCCGAGCATCGTATGTGGTCATTTTGAGTCTAACACTGCCTCTTTTTCACAGATACGGGTTTGGTCGGAGACGAGGGCGACCTTTGAGGCCTTGCTTTACTTCTTTTGTTGCTTCAAGGTGGGTTTCTCTTCTAATAGATATCTTGACCTATGTATAACCCTTATGTGAAAGGTTTTAAGCCAAAATTATATATATGTAATTAGAGTCTTTTCTCGAGTAAATGATTTCAAATGTAAGCCTTTTCTTTTATGAATCCTACCTTATGATTTTGGCGAGATATTATGTGCATGAGCACGGGCCCAGGGACATAGTGTATGTGGCTATTGTTGGAAAATACGAATCAGAAAGCAGCGGAATTTAAAAAAAATTTCCAACAAAAGGATCTTGGACTCGCAATCGTGTATCCAAATTCGTAGAGTTAAGAAACTTACTTTTCTTTTGTTCTTTCTTGAAGCGTTTCAAGCCACCCAAGAATGCTCTTCTCGGGGCTTGATCCCCTCTCCTTGGTAAAGCTCGAATCTTCAAACTTCTAACTTGAAGCTCTCTAGAGATAGTCCACCAACTTGATCACAATCTAACTAGTAAGGATGCTAGTTCTCTAGTTAGTGTTTAGGCTTAACCTAGGGTTTCGTTTATCTTGGAGAAAGGATGGTGTTCAACACATGAACCAAAAGAATTGCCAATTAGCTCTAAAGGGGAGCATGAGCTCCCCTATATATAGGGAAGGGAGAGGGACGGCCGAACCCAATCCTTGTTGGGCAAGGATTTGGTCCCTCTCACTCCTATTACTTGATCATCAAGTATTTTCCAACTTTGACTTTGAATTCTAATTCAAATCAACTTTAAGAGAGCTAAAAAAATATCCAAAATATTTTTGGAAAATTTTATACTTTATTTATTTAAAATAAATAACTTATTTTTATCTAATTAATTAATTCATAATTAATTAACTAGATTATTTTCTCCAAAATTAGACTTTCTTTTTAATTCAAAATTAAACCAAAGTCTATTAAATAATTAACACATTAATTATTTAATATACAAATAATTATTCACGTGTGGCACACGTGTCCCAAGGACACGTGTCTAGCCACGTGACCCACACTTGTGGTTTCACACGTGTGGAACCCTCTTGGTATGATCAACTCGTTTGATCATTCTTAAGCCTCAACTCATGTAACCAAGTTGTTGTGTGTGACCCTCTAGGTTCTCAATTCAATTAGCAGTGACCCTAATTAATTAATTCACTAATTAATTAATCAGTCCACAGATTAAACGACCATAGTCTAGCAACAGGTGTTTAACCCCTAGCTGAATTGGAATGTTCGGATTCGACAGAACCTTTGAGTCATTGATTCATGTGAGATACAATCCTCCTACTTACTATCTCTCAACCAAGATCTAGGGTAAGGGAATAATCAGAACCCTAATAATCCGGTCTTAAAGCTAAGTGCATTTCATATCCATTTGATCTCAATCCAAGAAACCCTTTTCTTGATGTCTTGATCTACTGTCTTGGCCAAGGACTCCATATGGCATATGAATGACTTACACAATAAGAGATCACCTTGCAAATGCAAGTGTAGGTCCTTTCTTGATTCTCATTCACTTTCATGAATCACTTGTGTAACCCCAGCATAAGCCTTGAATCAGTTGTCTAAGGCGACACCCTTTAAAGCTTATACCTAAGACTACAGAGTTAACTCATAAAGTGACAAGGAACCTCAAGTCTAAGGATCAATTAATCAGATCAATGACTCGTCAGATATTTCCTAATTTGGAAATTTCTATTTCCTGAAATAGAAACTTCCTTTCCCATTTAGGAATGTTCTCACACTGGGCACCTCAGTGAACTTACTTATTAAAGTAAGCACCCTCATGTATCACGCACGTATCAACTATACACTTTGCACCTCCATGAAACAAGGTGGTCCTTCTTAAGGGCGTGATCCCACAAGCAAGACTTAGAGGAGTCAGGTTGACACTCCCACTGTCTGTAGGACTCATCGGCTTGGAGTATTTTACTAATCATGACTTATCTGATATAGGGCTCGTTTCATGAACCATTTCACCTAAATGGTAGAGTCCTAAAGTCATCAGGATTAGGGGAGTTCTCATATATGCACAGATAAAGTAAACGCATACCAAACAAGATCATATAAAGAAGTGTTGCCTCAATTCGTTATTTCATTCAAAGATTGTCTGTGATTACAATAAGGAAAAGCACAAAGCGGATACACAATCGGCTTTCTAGGGCACTATTCCTAACATTGACTACGCATTTTGGTAGAAGAACCGAGAATTGCCTCAGAGATTAAGTCTCTAGTGTCATCGGGAGTCAACAGAAGGTTTGTCGTTGTGCAATTGTCATCCCATGACATGAAAGACAAGGAAGAGGCATGGTTCGAGTGGATAAGGCTTTTGAAGAGAGTTACCTTGATTACACGAGGATACTCAAACTTCTCCGTTACGATCGAGGTACTAAGGAAGACTTCGATTGTCCGTAGCTAACGGAAGGTTGAGGCCTATGTCTCAAGAAGTGCTTAGTCACGAGACTAATTCCACTTATGGTTCGAGACTTGAAGAGCCGGTAATGGTGTTGGCATAAGAAGAGACATTGTAGACTTAGTGTAGCAATGTCTAAAGTGCTTTCGGTAGAAGACCGAACATCAAGAACCGGTAGTTTTCCCCAACTACTTTTCAATTTTAATCGGAAGTGGGAGCAAACCAAAGTTTTCTAAACTAAGGGGATTCACTCGGATTTGGTGGGTACCCCCGAGTTATCGGGACATGAGAAGCCTTCTTTATTTCTAATTAAGGAAGCAATGTCCCGAGGAGATTACTACTCTCGGATCAGAGTAGCGCAGCGGAAGCGTGGAGTTGAGTTCGTTCAAGTATCCTCGTAGGTCTCGCTTAGGACCTGAGGACAGGTCCTTTTGAAGGAGGGGAGTTTGTAACATCCCGCTCCTCCGGCCTTTCCAGGTACGCCTTCACGGGTGAGCTTTGTGCGCTTTTAATTATTTAATTATGTGAAGTATGTGTTTATTATACTTTTTAGGTGATATATTTGAATTACTTGAAACTTATTTGACCTTATGTGATTTACTTATACGTGTTCGTTTTCTTTGTTTCGTTCTTGCCCCGTTTGTATCCGTTTTCGTTTTTTATTTTTGTGATTACGTGCTATGTGTGACTTATATGTGTTATGAAAGTGGCTTTATGTTCGTTACTTGTTTTTGAGTTCGTTTGATACGGTTTTGAAACCGTTTTATGTTTTAGGGACATAAGGGCCTAACGAGCTTTAGCGCACCTTGTGTTCCGGAAGGTGTAACTTGAGCTTGGGAATTCAGATTCGAATTCCGGAAGATGAGTTGGATTCGTAACGAAGAAATAAAGATGAAGAATCAAGATTCATATTTTTCTAAGCCCATATAATTCCCCGTTTTCAACCGAAACGAGCCCCTTATGCTTAAGAACTACCTTTTGACCTAATTAAGCTTGGTGGACCCCACTTTAACCCTAGTTAAGCTTCTAACCTTGACTTATATGTATCTAACCATCCCTCACTCTTTCCCAATCCCTCATTTCGTTCCACACCCAAAGAAAAAGAAAGGAAAGTGCAGCAACCTCAGCTCCAAGAAGAGAAGGAAGAGAAGAGAAACCCTTTTGGCCATTTTTGAAGATTTTGAGCTCAAATCACATCCAAATCTTCCCAAATTCGAAAGGTAAGTTTATGATGCTATTATAATCCCTCTCCTCTCTCTTTTGTATGCTTTTGAGTTTATTTCCATGGTGGATTGATGAGATTTGGCAAGCATGTGAATAGTAGTGATTGGATGAATTTGATGATTCTTGCTTCCATTCTTGTTTCCCTGAAGCTTGGTGATTATATGTTGCTTCTATGACATGATTCTAAGTACTTATTTCATCTTCTTCCTTGGTAGTTGGAGTATGAGTGATTGGCCATTAATTAGCTCTTGGGATTGGATGATATATTTCTTCTCATTCTTGCCTTGTTTGCTTGCATATTTTGGAGCTGAAATTGTTGATACTTGTATGGCATGAATATATGGTGAATTAGTGTTAATTCCATGCTTGTTATATGTGTTTTCAATGACATAAGAGACTCCCCAAGGCTTGCACCGAAATGCCCTGTTTTTCTTGCCAAAAATCGAACTGTTGCTGCATTATTTTTCAGCCTCGAACGCATGACACGACTGCGTCATGTTATAACTGGAAATGGACACGGCCGTGTTAAGCTCTCGACTTTGGGTCCTGATTTAATTTAAACCGGACATGGCCGTGTCCGATTCCTATGCATTTTGGACGAGGCCGTGTCCACTTAGTAGGTGATGGCCGGGAGGAGTTTCGTTCGTCGTTTCGTTGCTTCTTGTTGATCTTTCTTGCCTCGTTTATGATGTGTATGCATGATTAACTTGTTGTATGATGTGTTAAGCTTGATCTCGTGAATTTATGGTTTATTCTTTGCTCTCGGTTATGAGATAAGACCTTATATGCCTTGAATGCTCCTATATGACCTAATGTGGATTCATTTCATATTCTTTGCATCATAAACATACATACGCATCCGCCGAGCGTCTAATGTGGTTCATATTGAGTCTAAGTTTATCTTTTGTCTTTGCTTTGGCTTTAGGTTCGTTCCTTGGTTGGCGAGGTTGTCTTTTAGACGTCTGTTTGCTTTCTTTGTTCCCGTTGCTTCTCGGAGGTGAGGTTTCTTTATTTATAGCTATTATGACCTACAACCCTTCTTGTAATTTAAGCCCGCATGTGAATTATTTCTATATATAAATATATAGATAAGTGTTTGATATGTATTTTGCGGGAATTGGCCCTTTTGTTATAAATCCATTGAAAATGCTTCTATGTATAAGTAAGCTATTTTCGTTCTTTTGTTTTGAAAAGGGTTGGCGTGTGTTCATGTTAAGTTTTGGCAAGATAAGCTTTTCGTGATAAGTATACGCTTTGTGAGATATGTGTGTGAGTTCTGTGATCAGTTTGGGCCCCGGAGAAGTGGTATGTGATCTCGGGTCGTCCATGGGGTCGTCGGGCTCTCTCATCAACACGACTCCATTTATGGGAGACTTAGTTCTCCTATGCCGACGGAGCACTTTAAGGTTGGCCGTCGAAGGAACCGGGCGGGATCCCCCAGGTCATCAGTTTCGTTCTGTGGTGGGTTGAGAGGGGCACCTCTCTTCCCCAATGGTGTGAAGGTGGGATTGTTTATGAGTTTTGTTTTGGTATAAGTGAGTGTGTGAGAACTCGTTCTCGCCGTGTTGTTACGTCTATGTTTTACTTGGGTATCCGTTATGGTTTGTGAAACGGGGTGGACTCATAACTTTTAAAACTTGGTTGATTTTGGTCTTCGACCCTAAACCTTCTTAGTATATATGGTATCACAGGTTAAATCATTTGGAATGCAAAAACCACACCCGGTTCATAAACACTTTCGATTTGAATATGCTATGCTCCTACTTATACGTATGTGTACGTGTGTAGCCCCCTCACCAGTCTCTAGGACTGACCCTCGTTGCTTCTTTTCTTTTCCCCCTTTGTTTTGAGCTTTGTAGGTGCTCGGTTGAGAGTTTGGTTAGGCGGCGGTCGTCTTTCGAATCTTGGGTGTTGATCGAGTCGTTGTAGGGTCCTTGCATTTGCATATTTACTTTTCCGCTTTGGTACTATGTATAAATAATTATAAGCTATGTTCTGAAATTTGAAGCTTTTATTATTCTTTTAGCCCGGGTGGGCAAAGCATGTTGAAATATGTATGTCTCTTTCTAAGCTTTTATATCTGTATTTGGTTATGTTAGTTGATCCTGCAGCTTCCGCACTTTTGCTTTATTTTGTTGCGTACTCTGTTCAGGGTCTAGACCGCCTAGCCTAGAGTTGTTTGTTTTTGTTTGTCACCCGTTCGCCATGGTTCAATGCGGGAGCGGAGTTCCCATTTTGTTAACCGTGTTGGGCGTGCGGGGGATATGGCGCCCTCCGCTCCGGGGTGTTACACCCGGGACGGCCATGGGGTCGCCGGTTATGACCCCTGTACACATCTCCGCAGTTAGTCCGGATTACTCCTGAACTCGCCAGGAGGTTTGGTGGGGGATGGATATCCTGAGGGTTGAGAAGCTTGCACTCCCCTCGACTCTAATTGATGGTTAGGGTCGCGCAACCCTTCCATTGCCGGAGAAGGAGGTTTATGTGTAAGTATGTTTTACGTTTAATGTATTTGCTTGTTTAATTAGTCGGAGGAGCCCAGGATGGGACTAGGTACTCGTACCCGCCGAGTTTTATATGTAGGTTCCGTTAAGTTCGTGAAACAAGGATAGATTATTAATCAAGATAAAATATGAATCTTTTGAAAGTATAATTATATGTATGAAATGAATTGGAATGATAAGTCATGTTTTGGTATGTTACGCATGAATTTGGTATTTGGTCTTTTTTTTTTCCATTTTGATTAGAAACCTCTACTTATATGTATCACGGGCAAATATTTTAGAGTGCAAAAACTATCCCTGAGTTCATGAACGATGTGTGCTTAATGTGCTTTGCTCCTTATATATTTGTAGTGTGTGTGGGTAGCCCCTCACTCAGTCCGTGTGACTGACCCCTCTCCCCTTTGTTTTAGTGTGCAGGTGTCGTGTGGAGTTCGAGTTAGGCGTTGTGTCATGTCCTGGAGTCTGTCAAGTCCTACGTTAGTTTGAGTCTTTTGTATTTCATACGATTCAGATTTGTATAAGTATGAATATTTGATTATGTATAGATTTTTTTTATTATGTTATAATTTTCAGGATAGGCTTCTAGGGACAGATATGAACCCATTTTCATTTATAGTTATTGTTAAAATTCGGGATTAGGTATTTATGCAAGTTGAACCCGTCACCTGTTACTTGTGTTTTATTATTAGATGGTTTGATTCGCTTCCACATACGCATTTGTTTGGTGCTTTGTTTTAATTGACAGGGTCTACGTTCCGCCTAGCTTAGGTGTGTGTCTGTCTGTCTCCCGTTCGCCTCTGCTTGGTTCATGTACGGGGTTTCCCATCTCGTATGTGGATTGGGCTTAGGTGCGGGGGATGTGGTGACCCACCGTGTGGGGTGCTACAACAACGTCACCTCTTTCAATGATTTCTCTAATTAGATGAAATCTTCTTAGGATATGCTTTGACCATTGATGCGCTCTTGTTCCTTTGATTGAGCAATCGCTCCGTTATTATCGTAGAAGACAACGACTGGGTCAGCAATGCCATTGTAATGCCCCGACCTTCCGGTCGTACAGGTATGACGTATGTGTTTACTATTTACGCGTGTTAATTGTTTATCTATTTTATTTCTCGTTAAGTATTTCCTTATTTATTTCATTACTTGTCATAATTTCATTTATTTCTATTAGGAATAGTGCCCTTAAAGCAGATATTTGCTTTACTATTTTCTTGTAAAATCACAAACAATCTTTGAATAATAAATGAAATGATTTTGTTCATAGGCAATCACTTTTTTATGTGCTTATTTATATCTGTTTGGGTTTGACTTTGTTTTGCATGTATTGAACTCCCCTAATCCGATGTGGCCGTTAAGAACTTTATCATTATGGGAACGACACATGAAATAAGTTCTTAACTCCATAGGCGAGGATTAGAAACTTATCCAAGTCAATGAGTCCGACAGACAGTGGGAGTGTCGACCTTGACTCTGCTGAGACTTGCTTATGTGATTATGTCCTTTTGAAGGATCACTCAGTTTCATGGAGTGATAAGTGCGTACATTGATGCGTTCATAATACATAAGTGTGATTGTTACAAGAACTTCATCACTGAGATGTCCCACGTGAGAACATTTCTAAATGGGAAAGGAAGTTTCCAGAAACTTTCAGATTAGGAAATATCTCACAGGTCAATGATGTGATTCATTAATCCTTAGACTTGAGATTCTATAATGTCTCATATTTGCTAACTTTGTGATCTTTGATATCGGCTCAAAAGGGTGTCGCCATATAGACACCTGAACCACGGCCTATGTTGTGATTACACAAGTGGCATATGTAGAATTAGTAGAATCAATAAAGGACCTACACTTGTTAAGAACAAGAATGATCTGTTACTGATTAAGTTGTTCATAGTCCATTAAACATTAAACCCTTGGCTAAGTGGATCAAAGATCAACACATCTAGAAAATGGTTTCTAGGATTGAGATCGAAATGGATATGAAACAAACTTAACTTTAAAGATCAAGAATATTTATGCTATGAGAATATTCCCATGCCTTAGTTCTTGATTGAGAGATGGAGTTGTAGGAGGACCGTATTTCATGGATTATCATTGACTGAAAGGTTCTTCGATTCATTTCATTATTCGTCTAGAGGTCACACACCCATTGCTAGATTAAGGGAGTGTGATTAGTGAAGTGATTAATGAATTAGGGAATTATTTAATCATTGTCACTGCTAATCGAATAATGAACCTAAAGGGTCACACACAAATGCCAAAATACGAGGGTTATGGTAGGATGTTAACATGATTAACGAAGGGTCAAAATGTTGATCGAAAGAGGTCCACGATGGCATGGACCCACCACGTGTCACGCACGGTACGTGACTACCACATGTCATGCACACGTGGCCGACACGTGTCACGTACACGTGTCATTGACGTGGCCTCATGCGTGCGATTTATTTCATATGCGAATTCTTTTCTAGAATTAATTAATTAAATTGTAATTAATTAATTTTGGTCTTTTAATTAATTATGAATTAATTGTTAGGACTATTCTTAAATAAACTTAACCCAATAAATAATTAATTGGGAATTAAATTACTTATTGAATCTTGACTTTTAACTTTAGGAAAGTTGAAAAGTCCAACTTCATATTGTAGGAGAGAGAAAGTTGTTCTTGCAAAGACTTAGAGAATAAGTTTGGAACTTATTATTCCAATTAAATTAATAATTAAATTAGTTAATTAGTGAGCAAGAAAACAATCCAATTGGGTCTTGGAAACCCTAATAGGATAGAACCAACCTAGTATATATACAAGGGATGGTGCTTCTCTTATTATTCCAAGTGTTAAGTTTTTTTGAAAATCCAAAAGAAAAATTTTCAAAGTAAATTCTAGCCTAACACAAGCCATAGAACTAGTATTCTCACTCGCTTAATCGTGTTCTAATACTGGTGTTGATATGCTTTGGAGGGCTTCTAATTTGGAGTCTAATTCGAAGGTCGTTCGAAGGATTTTACTTGAAGGGTGTGTAACGCCCCGATTTTTCATTTGTACGATTATGTCGTATGTGTTTATAAATTGCGTAATTAAATTATTTAATTATGTTATTAATTATTTATGAGTGTTTTAAATATAAAAATTTAATATAAATTGTTATTAGTTTATTTTATTTTATTTTATAATTTTATTCCGTTAATTAATTTATTTAATAGATAATTAAGAATTAAAGTTAATTAATCATGTTTTAATTATATTAATTAATTTAAAAATGTTAAATCGTTGACTTGAGTTTAATTTAAAAATAGAATTTAAATGTTATTATTTAATTTATAATGTTATGAATTTGTTAATGTTTTGCGCATGAGTGTTTTATTTGTGCTTCGTTCTTATATGAATTGAAATCGAAATTTTGTAAAAATCTAGTATGTCATAGATTTATGTGTTATGAACATGTCTATGTGCTCGTTTCATGTTTTCAGTCTAGTTTGACGTGGTAACGAATTTATTTTGATTTGTGGAACCAAATCGGGGGCTAACGAGCAATTAGCGCACCCTTGGTTCCGTATGTGATATCTTGAGCTCGGGAACTCGGATTCGAGTTCCGTCACCTCCGCTGAACTTGTATCGAAGATTCGAGTTCAATAGAACAAGCCTCATATTTTTCTAAGCTCGTTTTGAACTCCGAAAATTAATTGGAACTTGCGACGTCCGCCTAATGACCACCTCCCACTATTTTAATCATATCTCGAACCATGGTTAACCAAATTGAGCAAAGTTTGAACCCACATGACCCTAGTTAAACCCTCTACCTGATGCTTCCAATTACATTTCATCCAAGTCCAAGGAAAGAGAAGAAATAGCTGCAAACTTGGAGATCAACCACTATTCCCATCACTATTCACCTTGAGAGATTTTGAGCTCTAATCTCTTCCAAACTCAACCAAATTCAAGGGGTAAGTTTATGATTGTTTTCTCCACTCAATTTTAGTCATTTTGATTCAAGAATCTCTGAGTTTGAACCATGATTGATTGACATATGATTATTTGAATGAATAGTTAGGTTTAATTTGCATTCTTTGAATCCATGGCATTAATTCCGAATTGTTTGAGGATTAATTCTTGATATATGACCATTCTAGCTTCCTTTACTTGATCTTGGACTGGAATTTGATTTATATGAAGTGTATGTGAAGGTTCACCAAGTTTGGAGCTAAAAAACGTGACTGAAAGTCTGATAACCTGAGGCATGACTGGAATTTCATCCTTGTTGCTCTTGCTGTGTGAGATTGCTATCAGTTTTTTTGAAGATTTAGGGTTTTCGTGTTCTTAGATTTCAGATCTAGGACAATCGGCTTGGAATTTCCAGAAATTGATCGAGGATTCGGAACGGGCACGAAGACTTCATTCGGGACTAATTTTTCGGGATTTTTCCGGCGACCTTCGGCGGCGGTCCGGCCAAATTCCGACAGCTACAGTGGTGGCATTCCGGTGGCGTCTGGTCAGAATGTTCGTCTCGTTGTGGTGAGTTCAACGCCACTTTCCGTTCGTTAATCGGACACTCGATCTATTTCTTACGAATTATTTTGCGTAATTGTGATTATTTGAATTAATTGTTTTAAGTGCAAATAAATTGGTTATTGTTGGTTTGTTGATCGAGATGTATTACAATCGTATACGAAAACATGTATTGAATGGATTGTGTTATGCATGAATGTTTCGATTTACAATTTTGAATCCCGATGTGATGAATTTACGCTATTTGTTAAGTACGAAGGGGTGTTAGTGTAATATCTAGAAACTAATCTTTTATGTGACTAAATGAACTTGAATGATATTTTAGAAGAACGACCATGTTGTGATTTCTCTATATGGATTTGAGACGTTCTCAATGTTATGTTTGTTGTAAATTGTGTTTCAAATGTAAATTTAGATACATGAAAGATGCTTGAACAACTTGAGACTTTATGCATGATAGGAGTTAGAATTGTAATATCTTGATTTACTCTTACTACTCGAAAATGGTATATTATGAATTAAGATAAATTGATAATTGTTATGTTTGTAAGTAATTAATTCCTAGTGGAATAATTGTATAAACACTTTAAACGAACAATTATGCTTAGTAATCAACTAAGGGGATGTTTGTGTAATAATTCTAAACTTTTATAAATGACTTAGGGGATGTAAGTGTAATATTTATGAAACTATGAATGTGACTTGAGCTTGTGTACCAAACATGTTGTGAAGTTGTAAAGTATGATCTTAAGTGAATTAAATGCACTCTTTATTTGTATCAAGCATGCTATCTACGTACAACAACTTTGTATGTTTATATGATCAAGTTGCTCTTACTTATGCACTTTACTACTCATCATGAACTTGATGCTTAATTCTAACATTATAATTGAACCCTGTGACATTGGATGATTTAATATGCATTTTGTGAATACTTTGACTTCCTAAATTGATCTTGTATCTTTGGATATGGAATTGCGTGTTGGTTGCTTGTAAATATGACCTTGTTGAGCATTGATATGCCTTGAATGACCACGACACCTTATCCAAGCACAACATGAACACTTATGCATAACCACGATCATGTTGAGCAACGCCGTGCGTCTTGTTTGGTTCATATAGAGTCTAAGTCTGGGCTTCTGTATGTCTTGTCACAGAGTTTGGTGGTGCCGGTGGGCCAGAGGTTTAGAGTGTTTGGCCCTTCACACTCTCAGACTCTACTTTCACGAGGTGAGGTTTAGGATTTTGTATAGTTATGCGACCTATGGCCTTAATATGCTGATTTCAACCCTTGCATGCGAGTGTATCTATTATAAATACGTATGTGTTGGATATGATATGTTTATGTCCTTTTGAATCAACTCTGTTTTGGAATATTAAATATGAAAGCATATGTAAGCTGTTTTGAAAAGTACTTTACGTTATGTTCTGTAGCGAGATTGCCATGAAAGATTGGCATTTGTGATCCATTGTGATCTTTTCTGATGTGATCCATTGTGATCTGTGTGTGGATTGATCCTGGTGAGTTACGGGAATGGGTACCCCCGGGACGGTTAGGGCCATCGGGGCATTTATCCATTGCGTAGTTCCATTTGAGATATCATTGCGTGACCTTAGGGTGATGAGGAAAGTGTGGTATCTTGAGCCTTCGGCTAAGGCCGGGGAGGACTCTTGTGGGTTCGCTACCCCTTGAGGGTGAGTCTATTTTTAGACGGTTTATTATTAGATGGTTTGAGGACTGTACATCCCCTCCATCATTGGTGTAGCGGTTGGATTGATTGTGATTTATGTTTTGAGGAGTAAAGGTGGGAAGCTCGTACTCGCCGAGCAGTTGATTATGTTATGTTATGGAATTATGAATCGGGATAGAGTCTTTCTGGAAAATGGTTTCTAAACTTATATTTATATCTTATTCGGGTTCTTTCAAAACGTTTTGGTATGCAACACCTATCCCCGGTTCATGAGTCCATCCTTTTTATTCTGTGCTATACTCCTTACATATATATAATGTGGGTGTGCGTTAGCCCCCTCACTCGGTCAAGTTGACTGACCCCTCATTTACACTTTTAGTTGCAGGTTGTTGGCGTTTGCTAGGCGGAAGTGAGTCCTTTGAGTTGCACTTCGTCGGTCTAGTCTTTCTATTTGCATTTGTCTTTTCATACACTTTACTTATGCTTTGACTCGTAGACTTGAGATTATACTTTACTATTCGGTAGCCCTGCGTGGCACTCTCATTCGGCCCCTTGTGGCACTTGATGATTATTACTTTATGTTGATATTCGGGATTAGGTATCTATGCTAGTTGAACCCGTCACCTGCTTTGCATGTTTTGTTTTAAATGCTTCCGCTATCTATTGTTGTTGGTTTTAATTGCTTCCGTACTCTGAGTTTTGGTCAAGTTAGATCCGCCTAGCCTAGTGTGTGAGTTGGTCTCCTGTTCGCTCTGATTCGGATTCGGGCAGCGACTTTCATTTCATGTTCCGGGTTTGGGTCATATTGCGGGGGATGTGGCATCCTCCGTTTGGGGTGTTACATCCTTAAGTGGTATCAGAGCCAGGGACCCGGATTCGGTGTGCCAGCGAGGATGCTGGGCCCCTATGGGAGGGTGGATGTAATATCCCACATCGGGTTGGAGGTGGGCTTGAAGCCACTTTATAAGTGGTGGATCCCCCTCCCCTGAGTAGAGGCCTTTTGGGTGCACTGGGTTATACCAGTGGCTCGAAACGTAAAACCGTGAGGCGCTTGGGGTCTACCCTTGGCCAAAGCGGACAATATCGAACGGCGGGTCTTTAGGCTGTTACAACTATTATACCAGCCGCCAACTAGATCTTGATGATGGTCTAACCGGAGGTTGGTTATTCCACATCAAGTGACGGGAAAAGGTACGTCCCTCCCACAATATTGTTCATCGTCACTAGGGCTTGCAACCCTACGTGACACTAAGGAGTGAAGGATGGTATTATCGTATTTGTTTTATTAGGTATCGACACCTTGATCAGTGTCGTTACTATTTTTCCCGGATTTTAAGGAGTTAAGGTTGGAGAAGCCTTGCTTGCGGGCATAAAAATCATTTTCTCAAAATGGTTCATAAATTTTATAAAGTATAATCTATATTCCCCCTACTCCTATTTCAAACTAATATGAACCGGATATTATTGTCATATAATTATTTGTGATTATATAGTATATATTTCAAACCAAGACTTTCTTGGTCAAAAGACTTTCAAAACCTTACTTATAATCATAAACCTCGAACCCCTGTCACTTAGTCATTTTAACTAACCCTCCTATTCTTTTAATTCATGATTTCAGGAATCTACGCATCGACGCCTTAGAGGTATCTTGAAGCTTTAAGGTGTCCTATTTACAGTGATCACTAGTGCATATACATCTTTCAATAAGCACTCTCCTGTGAAGTTAGATCTATCATTGTAAATACTTGTCCAACTTAATAATATGTGTTTCGTTACGTATTGTCCCCTTTTATTGCTCAAATTTATTTTTCGTTGCATTTAAATTTCATACTCTGGTATTCTATTATCTTGTCCGTTCGCCGAAGTATTTCTCGAGTGATAAGTCTCACATCCACTCGGGAAGTACAACGGTGCGGGGTTGTAGTGTTAAGGGGCGCTACAAACATAAAACATAAATACATAATGGGATCATTCTTATCCTAGAAACCTGTCCCGAGTCATATCAAATCAACGAGATACAAAATCATAGGCTTATACATATCTAAAATTCCAAAGCATAATGATAAAGATGCAGAATGCAAAAAGACTCGAACAACTGACTCAAAAGACCCAAAAGAAGACCGCCGCCTAGCTCGACCCAAAACCTGCACCTGCAACTAAAGGGGAAAAGGAGAGGGGTCAGTCTACAACTCGACTGAGTGAGGGGGCTGAACACACGCACACGATACATAATATAGAGCTTAACACGTATTAAACAAAAGACTATGAACCAGGAATAGGGTTTTGCACACCGAAATCCATATTTAAAAAAAGAAACGTATACATATCGTATCAAAAGCATAGCGTATCTTTAAATTAAAAGTCCTATCCCGTTTCATAATCAACAAAACGTACAAAAAGCTCGGCGAGTACGAGCACCAATCCCATCCTGGGCTCCTCATATGAATCAAACATTACAAATCAAACAAAAGTAACATTAAAGAACAAACCTCCTTCTCCGATGATGGAAGGGTTGCGCGACCATAGCCATCCATTACGTTATGTATGGGTCATGAGTTTCATGACGCTCACGCCCGAGGATTACGCCCCCCACCAAACCTCCTAGTGGGTTCCGGGTTGATCCTATCCAACAGGAGAATGTGCACAGGGGTCATAACCGGCGACCCCGTGGTCGTCCCGGGTCTCCCTTACCCACATCTCCGGGGCCCATCGAACCAAACAAATCATACCAGAACATATTGTACCATAACTCGCTCGAAACAAAACGTAACTTAATCATAACATACGTACCTTATCAAATATACCATACCTTGCAACTTAGAGTATGCTATAGACGTACCTCTCCGTGTCATCCTAATCCTTAGCTAGCTTGAAAGTACACGATTTGGAGCATAGCCTCGTTGCAAAATGTTTTCGAGCTTACGTATGCTTGTATATATAATTCAAAACATTTAATCATATGAAAAAGTCATAAACATATCATATATACACATATCTATTATATAAATATAATAATATAATCGCATGCGGGCTTGAAAACGAACATATAGGGTTGTAGGTCGCATTAACTATAACAAACCTAAAACCTCACCTTGACGAACAAACCAAACGGATGGCTCAAAGCACCCCACGAGTAACTCCCTTCGAACAATCTAAACACAAGAAACAAGGCTAAGACTCCATACGAACCATAAAACGCTCGGCAAATGCATATGGATGCATATGATGCAATGCATGTCATATAAGTTCATACTTAGGCATATTAGAGCAATTTAACGAGACCTCACACAAGAATTCAAGAAACAAACTCATCTTACGTCAAATAAATTCTTATTAATTCATATAATATCATACCATCGAATTCATTTCATATATGTCACTTAAGATCATATCTTAAAAGAAGTATTCAAAATTAAACAAATAAAATTCACATAATCATTTAACACTTAAATATATATATATATATATATATATATATATATATATATATATATATGTACATACTTTCATGCATTAAAATCAATGAAGCACTCATATATATATATATAATATACACGACATGCATGCATAAAACAACCACGTAAATACATTAAAACATGCATGGCAATTTCAATTAAAGATTTCATGCACTCACGTATACACATATCATGCATATACTAGTTTCCATATATATATATATATATATATATATATATGTTATGTGCCCACATGCATTTAAATTGTTAATATACATTATATATATACACACACACTCGCATGTATTTATGTACACATGCACAAAATAAAGACCATCAGCACTTTAAATAAATTATATGCATATACAACAAATCACAATACACACAAAAGAAGGATAGAAAGATGCATAAAGCTACTACAACGAGGCTACCCGGCCGAGTACACCTCATGCACAGATTCTCCCCGGCCGGGGAGAAGGATGCAGACGCAGCAGCAGCAGGTAACATTCCCCTGTTTCTCTTCCCTTTTTACGCAGCAGCAGCAGAGCCATGAAGCAGCAACAACACAGCAGCAACAAGGCACCAAAATCACAAGAAAACGCAGGCAAAGAACAATAAAACAGCAGGAAATTCGCATGCAGCAGCAAGGATGAAAATGGATGGAATTTAAACTCATTTCTTCAAGCTTTTCATGAAGTGCAGGTATGATAGATCATTATACACTCAAGAAACATGAAAATCATGCATATAAATGAAACTAATACACCAAATAGATCATATATCCGGCTGCAATTCAAGAACGAAACAAGGATTCTCAAGAATTCAACAAAATTTCATATAAACCTAACTATTCATGTTCTTCAACAAAGCATGCCCAAATCTTCATGGAAATCAGAAAATAAGCACTTAAAAGGAAAGAAGAGAAGATGGAGAATCAAATCATGGACTTACCTTTCGAATTTGAGGCGAATCGGAGAAGTATTGAGCTTGAAATTGCAAAATGAATAGTGCAGAAAATCCCCTTCTCTTTCTCTCTCGGTTCAGCAGCTCTTTTCCTTCTCTTGGCTGATATTTTCGAAATGAGGGTTAGGGATAGAGATAGAGGGTCTAACTAGGGCTAATTAGGCTCAAGAATCAACTCATTTGGTTAAGAATTGAGAGAGATATGACCAAAATACTCCAAGGTGGCAAATCTGCGCGAGCTGCTCGGTTTGGACAAATTTCGGAGGCTTAAACGGGCTTAGAAAACTACAAAATCAGCTTAGCTCCCATTCTTCGTTACGATTCCAGCGTCACTTCCGGAATTCAAATCCGAATTCCTGATCTCAAGATATGGCCTCCGGAACCCATGGCGCGCTAAAACTACGTTAGGCCCTCGAATCCCCAACAATTAAAATATGGTTCGTTACCATATCAAACAAGTTCGAAAAATTAAAACAAGCACATAAAAGAATTCATAACACATATAATTCATGCATATTAAATCGGCACGAAATTTCGATCTCAAATCGAACACAAACGCAACACATTTTCAACAAATAAGCGTATTATTCAAATAATAAAATTAAATTTTCAAAGAAATAATAAATAAAATTCTTTAAAATAATAACTAAACGATTTAAAATAAATAAAATTTTATTAAAAAGGTTATTTTTCAATTAGGTCTGAAATTAAATAAATCCTACAATTAAGCCCTTAATTCACATAGATCACATAATTCACAAAAATTATCATGCTCGGAAATTAAATTCACATATCATAAAATTGATAAAATTTCATTTCATAAACCACTTAGGCAAATTTTGACATATAATTCGAATATTTCATATAAATTCAATTATTCCATATAAGAATTTCAAATAATCAAGTATAATTCAATTAAATATGAAATTAAAATAATTTAAATTGCACATTTAGCTCTCTCGTAAGTGCATACCTGGACGGCCGAAAAACAGGGGTGTCACAATCTCTCCCCCTTAAAAAGGACCTGTCCTCAGGTCCGAATCAGGGTCTTGATCAACGCTAGAAAAGCTCAACTCCACGCTTCCACTGCGCTACTCTGATTCGGTTTCCAAGTGGCTTCTCAGATTTTTAAATCCCGCCACAAGAACTCTTACCGAAAAGAACTCTAACCAGTTGTTCACAAACAACGAACCCCTTGTAGGAGATGCTTCTGAGGAATCTCGATCTCCCACTTCAACTCTAGGAGCCTTCATCTCCAAACTGCGAAGCTCTCGAGCCCTTGCCGAACCACAAAACCATGAGAAAATGGACAACTCATTAAAACGAGCGACCACTCAAATCTCATCAAAATCTCCTTAACTTTAGCAAACCGGACACATAGTCTTTAGCCATTAGCTCCCAACTCCAATTAGAATATGGAAGTAGTTAGAGAATCCAACCGGTTCTCGATGCTCGGCCTTCAACCGACGGCATATTAGACATTGCTACATGAAGTTTGCAACGTCTCTTCTTACAACGATACATCTATACCGGTTCTTCAAGTCCTCAAACAAACTTGAACCAAGAGTGGGGTAAGTCTTGAGACCTTGGACATCATGAGACGTAGGCTAAACTCTCCCGCAAGAAACACACAACCAAAGCCTTCCTTAATGCCTCGATTGTAAACGACGTAGGCTTGAGTACCCCCGATTAGGCAAAAGCCGATGTCGAAGGCAGCTCTCTTCTACCGTATCTTCCCACTCTAAGACGTACCTCTTTTTTGTCAAGCGAATCAACGGTTGGCAATCTTAAGAATCGCCTAATATACCCCATCAACACGAGAGACTTCTTACTCTGAGGTAATTATCGGTTCTTCTACCCAAATGCGTAGTCGGTTATACCCTTGCTAAGACCTAACTCGGCGCGAACCACGGAACTCTGGGGCAGAACGAACAACTCTTCAAAGCAAGCAGAGGGTATTTATCTTCCACGGTTGACCTGTGTAGCTCACGGTAGTCGATACTCACCCTAAGGTCCCGTCTCTTCTTAGGCAGGAGTAGAGTACTCCACGAAGAAGTATTCAATGGATGAGACCACCTTCTAAGAGCTCATCGAACTACGCTTTCAACTCCAACAACAACGCTAGAGTCATTCGGTAGGAAATCATCAAACAAGTTCAACTCCGGGATAAAGATCAACGACATCTCAGCGTCCCTATCAAGTAGTATAGAATCCCAACTTTTAAGGAGCATCAAAATACCTTGCTCTGATCTTTGTCTCCTCCAGCTTGGCTCGATCCTTCAGTTAACCTAAAGGTAAGCCACAAAACTCATCGCACCGTCCCGGATTAAACAACCGCTTCCACAAAGGATACAAACGGGCTAGCCTTCAATCTATTACCCGAAAATATCGTTGAGCCCAAAACGGACCTCCTAAAGCAACACACCAACCCAACCCGAACAACCAACCCACGCCTAAGGTAGCTCCGTACCTCACGAGGCGCCTTCAAACAAATCCACCAGTTAGACTCGGCCCTCAAAACTCACAACCACCCGAGCACTCGAGCTCACCAAACTCTCTTCCAAGAAGAGCGTTCACACAAAAGAAAAGAAAGCTACGAGCAAACAGCGAGCAAGTAACAAGCAAACAATGAGGAAAGGAAGGTAACACAAAACTTAAATAAATATGCATGTATGGAATGCCATTAATACATTTGTGTACCGTTCACCATGGTAGTAGAGTTAAGCTCGGCATCAATTTCTTTTCCTTCTAAAGTATTATCTTGAGCTTGAACCGGGATCTTGAAGTCACGGCGCTTTGCAAGATCTCAAATTCTTGTTGCTTGAACAACCGTTAACCAAATATCCCAAATCTTAACACTTGAAATATCCTTCCAATTATTCCTCCATACGAACTTTTTCCCGAACTCTTTCAATTTCAGCTTCATCTTTTTGAACTACTTGAAACTCGGCCTTGGAAATAATTGAGAATTACTTTTCCTTTCTTTTGTAAATCCCGAACATCTTCCCAAATCCCACCATCTCGAATAACCGTCCCTCAATCCCGACATCTCCACATCGAACAACCGTTCAACATGATTCGGGCCTCAACAATAGGGCATTGAATCGATTTCAGTGGGGGGGGCATCGATTCTATCTTCGGTGGTCGAACCTTATTATTCTTCTTCTTCTTGGGATTGTTGATATCTTGAAATTCTTGGAATTTCTCTTTTATTTCGGATCTCTTGCACAAAGTAGAACTCGAATCGGGTTCTTGTCCCATATGGAAGGTGCTAGACTCGAGCCGTTGTTTATCCATCTCCACTTGAACTGCCTTTCTTACTCCCTTAAACCATGTATGCACGGTTGAAGCTTAAAGAACTTGTTAAATATCCTCTCTACTTATTTGTAATTAATTTCGAACTTTAGGGTATTCTTTCTCAGCTCCCTATCCCTCAAGTTCCAATATAAAATCATCCATTTTCTTGAACCACTTGAAGCTCAGCCTCAAGTTAGATGGGAAGTGTATTTTATTTTATTTTTCCTCTCTTGTGGTGTTTCCCGGATAATTCACCCAAAATCACGCTACCTCAAACACCCATTTCTTGGCTTTAATCATCATCATCACCAAACCACTCCAAAGAGTCGGGTCTCTAAACTTCTTAGGTTTTGAGGACACTTGTTTCCTTTGTCCTTTTTCCCGTGTTAATTGTCGATGTTGAGATGCCATCCTAAATAAGAAAACAATTCCAAGAAATATCGATGCATGGGGGTTTAGTAAATGCATGTTCATGTGAACAATTAATGTAAATAATACAATTAATTCACATATATGGTGCACATGAATGCAAACAAACATATAATCCTAAGCCGAACGACCTAGACAGACCCAACACGACACTAGAGCTTCGGTTTTGCAACCAATAGCTCTGATGCCACTTTAAGATGTAGCACCCCGAAGCGAAGGGCACCACATCCCCCGCACCACAGCTCGACACGTGTAACGAAATGGAAACTCCGCACACGCACCAAGCCATGGCGAACGGAAGACAACAAAAACACATCCCTAGGCTAGGCGGTCTATACCCTAAATCAGAGTGCACAACAAAATAAAATCAAAGGCTGAAGCAACAGGATCACAAATACATTCATAATCATGCAAAATCTCAAATAAAAACAGGCGACGGGTTCAACTAGCATAAATACCTAATCCCGTAAATCAAACATAAAACATAAATATATAATGGGATCATTCTTATCCTAGAAACCTGTCCCGAGTCATATCAAATCAACGAGATACAAAATCATAGGCTTATACATATCTAAAATTCCAAAGCATAATGATAAAGATGCAGAATGCAAAAAGACTCGAACAACTGACTCAAAAGACCCAAAAGAAGACCGCCGCCTAGCTCGACCCAAAACCTGTACCTGCAACTAAAGGGGAAAAAGGAGAGTGGTCAGTCTACACTCGACTGAGTGAGGGGGCTGAACACACTCACACGATACATAATATAGAGCATAGCACGTATTAAACAAAAGACTATGAACCGGGAATAGGGTTTTGCACACCGAAATCCATTATTAAAAAAAATGTATACACATCGTATCAAAAGCATAGCGTATCGTTAAATTAAAAGTCCTATCCCGTTTCATAATCAACATAACGTACAAAAAGCTCGGCGAGTACGAGCACCAATCCCAACCTAGGCTCCTCATATGAATCAAACATTACAAATCAAACAAAAGTAACATTAAAGAACAAACCTCCTTCTCCGGTGATGGAAGGGTTGCGCTACCCTAGCCATCCATTACCTTATGTATGGGTCGTGAGTTTCATGATGCTCACGCCCGAGGATTCTGTCCCCCACCAAACCTCCTAGTGGGTTCCGGGTTAATCCTATCCAACAGGAGAATGTGCACAGGGGTCATAACCGGCGACCCCGTGGTCGTCCCGGGTCTCCCTTACCCACATCTCCGGGGCCCATCGAACCAAACAAATCATACCAGAACATATCGTACCATAACTCGCTCGAAACAAAACGAAACTTAATCATAACATACGTACCTTATCAAACATACCATACCTTGCAACTTAGCGTATGCTATAGATGTACCTCTCTGTGTCATCCTAATCCTTAGCTAGCTTGAAAGTACACGGTTTGGAGCATAGCCTCGTTGCAAAACGTTTTCGAGCTTATGTATGCTCGTACATATAATTCAAAACATTTAATCATATGACAAAGTCATAAACATATCATATATACACATATCTATTATATAAATATAATAATATAATCGCATGCGGGCTTGAAAACGAACATATAGGGTTGTAGGTCGCATTAACTATCACAAACCTAATACCTCACCTTGACTAACAAACTGAACGGATGGCTCAAAGCACCCCACGAGCAACTCCCTTCGAACAATCTAAACACAAGAAACAAGGCTAAGACTCCATATGAACCATAAAACGCTCGGCAAATGCATATGGATGCATATGATGCAATGCATGTCATATAAGTTCATACTTAGGCATATTGGAGCAATTTAACGAGACATCACACAAGAATTCAAGAAACAAACTCATCTTACGTCAAATAAATTCTTAATAATTCATATAATATCATACCACGAGCATCCATAATTCATACATGTATACATTCATCGAATTCATTTCATATATGTCATTGAAGATCATATCTTAAAAGAAGTATTCAAAATTAAACAAACAAAATTCACATAATCATTTAACACATAAATATATATATATATATATATATATATATATATACATACTTTCATGCATTATAATCAATGAAGCACTCATATATATATATATAATATACACGACATGCATGCACAAGACAACCACGTATATACATTAAAACATGCATGCCAATTTCAATTAAAGATTTCATACGTTAAATATAAAGCTAACACTCATGCATGTATTAAATTACTCACGTATACACATATCATGTCATATATTATGTGCCCACATGCATTTAAATTGTTAATATACATTATATATATACACACACACTCGCATGTATTTATGTACACATGCACAAAATAAAGACCATCAGCACTTTAAATAAATTATATGCATATACAACAAATCACAATACACACAAAACAAGGATAGAAAGATGCATAAAGCTACTACAATGAGGCTACCCGGCCGAGTACACCTCATGCACAGATTCTCCCCGGCCGGGGAGAAGGATGCAGACGCAGCAGCAGCAGGTAACATTCCCCTGTTTCTCTTCCCTTTTTACGCAGCAGCAGCAGAGCCATGAAGCAGCAACAACACAGCAGCAACAAGGCACCAAAATCACAAGAAAACGCAGGCAAAGAACAATAAAACAGCAGGAAATTCGCACGCAGCAGCAAGGATGAAAATGGATGGAATTTAAACTCATTTCTTCAAGCTTTTCATGAAGTGCAGGTATGATAGATCATTATACACTCAAGAAACATGAAAATCATGCATATAAATGAAACTAATACACCAAATAGATCATATATCCAGCTGCAATGCAAGAACGAAACAAGGATGCTCAAGAATTCAACAAAATTTCATATAAACCTAACTATTCATGTTCTTCAACAAAGCATGCCCAAATCTTCATGGAAATCAGAAAATAAGCACTTAAAGGAAAGAAGAGAAGATGGAGAATCAAATCATGGACTTACCTTTCGAATTTGAGGCGAATCGGAGAAGTATTGAGCTTGAAATTGCAAAATGAATAGTGCAGAAAATCCCTTTCTCTTTCTCTCTCGGTTCAGCAGCTCTTTTCCTTCTCTTGGCTCATATTTTCGAACTTCGGGTTAGGGATAGAGATAGAGGGCTTAACTAGGGTTAATTAGGCTCAAGAATCAACTCATTTAGTTAAGAATTGAGAGAGATATGGCCAAAATACTCCACGGTGGCAAATCTGCGCGAGCTGCTCGGTTTGGACAAATTTCGGAGGCTTAAACGGGCTTAGAAAAATACAAAATCAGATTAGCTCTCATTCTTCGTTACGAGTCCAGAGTCACTTCCGGAATTCGAATCCGAATTCCCGATCTCAAGATATGGCCTCCGGAACCCAAGGCGCACTAAAACTACGCTAGGCCCTCGAATCCCCAACAATTAAAATATGGTTCGTTACCATATCAAACAAGTCCAAAAAATTAAAACGAGCACATAAACGAATTCATAACACATATAATTCATGCATATTAAATCGGCACGAAATTTCGATTTCAAATCGAACACAAATGCAACACATTTTCAACAAATAAGCATATTATTCAAATTATAAAATTAAATTTTCAAAGAAATAATAAATAAAATTCTTTAAAATAATAACTAAACGATTTAAAATAAATAAAATTTTATTAGAAAGACTATTTTTCAATTAGGTCCAAAATTAAATAAATCCTACAACTAAGCCCTTAATTCACATAGATCACATAATTCACAAAAATTATCATGCTCGGAAATTAAATTCACATATCATAAAATTCATAAAATTTCATATCATAAACCACTTAGGCAAATTTTGACATATAATTCGAATATTTCTTATAAATTCAATTAATCCATACAAGAATTTCAAATAATCAAGTATAATTCAATTAAATATGAAATTAAAATAATTTAAATTGCACATTTAGCTCTCTCGTAAGTGCATACCTGGACGACCGAAAAACCGGGGTGTCACATACGTATGATGTGTGTAAGTACGTATGTGTGTGAGTATGTATGATGTGTGTGTAAGTGTGTTTGTGTATGTGTATGCATATGTGTATGTATGATATGTATGTATGTGTGTATGTATGATACATATGTATGTATGTATGTATGATACGTATGCATGTGATAAGTATGTAAGTGTGTATGTTTGATAAGTGTGCATGTGGTAAGTATGTACGGGTGTGTGGTATGGTTTGTATGCAGGTGATAAGAGCTTGTGATGTGGGTTATGGTAAGTGTGTTGGGTGTATGTTCCGGGTAAGTGTGATTCTGATTCTGATTACGATTACGTCTGTATATGTGTGTTCTGCTCTGGGACGGCTTATTTTAGGTCGACGGAGGTTATGTTATGTTATGTATATGTGTGTTCTGCTCCGGGACGGCTTATTTTAGGTCGACGGAGGTTATGTTATGTTATGTATGTGTTGTGTTAAATCTGGGACGGCTTATTTTAGGTCGACGGATGGGGTGTGTGTGTTATGTTTGATTTCCGTTATATTTAGTTATGATAGTGTGTTAAGAAATGGTTCGTGAAATGGGAGTGGATTTCCAATTAATAAAATATGGTTGTGTTGGCCTTCGGCCTAACTCTTTTATTCCCTATATCTAGTATCACGTGTGAAAATGGTTTAGAATGTAAAAACTACGCCCCGGTTCATGAACTCCCTTATGTGATATATGCTATGCTCTCTATACATATGTACGCGTGCGTGTGTAGCCCCTCACTCAGTCAGTGTGACTGACCTCTCCCTCTTTATGTTTTTAGTTTGCAGGTTCCGGTCCGTTGGTTCTTGCTAGGCGATTTCCTGTCTTTTGAGTCTTTTGTAGCTTGGTCGAGTCTGCTTTCGGTCTAAATCATGTTATGCATTTCATACTTTAATCCTTTGTATTTCGAATTATGTATTTGTAAGTTTTGGCCGTGGAGGCAAGTTTGTATATAAATTATTTTAAGTTTGATTTAACTTCACTATATATCTTTGTTTGTTTTGTTTATGCTTCCGCTTTTGTATGTTTGTTTTTTTTTTTTTTTTTTTTGGCTCGCTCTGTTTGAGGGTTTAGACCGCCTAGCTTAGGAAGGTTTTTGCTTGTCACCTGTTCGCTAGTGCTTGGTGCGTACACGGATTCTCTGTTTCGTTACACGCGTCGGGTTCTAGTGCGGGGGATGTGGCGCCTTACGCTCGGGGTGCTTCATCTAAGGTGGTATCAGAGCCAGGTTACAAAATCGGGCCTCTCGTGTCGTGTCTGTCTGTCTGTCTAGGTCATTCGGCTTAGGAATATGTGTGTTTGTGTGCATTCACTTTCACTTTTACGTGACTTATGTGCTCTTAATTGTATTAATTGCTCTTAAGTATAATAATTGTTGACATGAACATGCACTAAACCCCCACGCATCGATATTTCTTTGAATTTTTACTTCTACAGGATGCCTCCAAGGAGAAGAAATCGTGAGAATGTTCCTCAACCACCCCCTACCGCAGAAGATATTGTGCGAGCCCTTCTTGATCATCTTCAACAAAATCCACCACAACCAAATCCTCAAGGTGAAGGACAAGTAGGAATTGTCAATTCAATTTATAAAGAATTCCGGGATAATAACCATCCAAAGTGGCTTGGGGGTAATGACATAGAGGCAGAAGAATGGTTAACCGAAATCATGGGAATTTGTGAGATTTGTCCCGCTCCTTCACAAGAAAAGGCCGTATGCACCGCTCGATATATCCAAGGACGAGCTTCAAATTGGTTGAAGGGGACAAGAGCTCGTTTGGAAAGGAATGGCGAAGAATTTAATTGGGAAAATTTTACGAGGGAATTACGTGACAAGTATATCCCTCAAAGCTCACGGGAGAGAAGATTACAAGAATTTTTGGACCTCAAACAAGGAGACCGGAGCGTTGAGGATTATATTCTAGAGTTTGAGAGGCTTGCTCCTTATGCCTCTCACATTACGGACAATGATACTTTGAAGGCCCGAAATTTTGTACACGGGTTAGGAGAAGATATTCAGCGAGCTTTGCAAGCTGCTACGGTGGATACATGGGCTAAGGCAACAAGGAAAGCTATTAAAGTCGAGGCCGAACAACGAAGATTGGAACCCCAAACCTACCACCCGGGATCAAGTTTGAGTTTGGGAAAGAGGCCGGTATTTCAAGATAACCCTCAAATCTTCGGCCCGAAAGAACTTCTCGATGCTATCAAGAAACCCCGACTTCCGACTCCGGATCCGATACCCGCTCCACTGGAACCTATTCGATGCTCCTATTGTAAAAGACCGAATCACACGGAGGAGACTTGTAGGAAGAAATTAGGAGCTTGCTTTGGATGTGGAGAATTAGGACACAAGGTGAGATTTTGCCCCACAAACCCAAATCCGAGGTCCCTAAATATGATGGCTCCAATACCCGCGGAACAAGTTCAAGTTAATGCAATGGAGGGTGATGATGAAGTGAACGCCAAAGTTGATGCCGAGGCTAATGCTATCGTCGAGGTGCAAGGTACTTTAAAACATTCATAGCATCTCATTTCATGCATTGTTTGATTTTGGGGTAACCCACCTATTTGTGTTGCCTATTTGCTTACTCCGTGCGTGTGCCCATTAATTGTGTGTGACCCTTTTCTCTTTCCTTGGTATTTCTTGCGCTTGTGTTTGTTGCTGCTTAGATGTCTCGAGAGATAGCTTAGTGTTCTAGCTCTACGGTAAGTTGATGGTCGTGATTCTACCGAGCTTCCAAGGCGATTCAACAACCATGAGAAGATGCGAGTGGTAGTAGTCCGGTGTCAACGTCACTCGTGTATCTCCGAGCTCTTGATTTAGCTTGAAATGAATCAAACGGTGGGTGTTGAATCTCGTTTAGACCCTCTCATCGTGCGAGACAAATCGAGTTGCTCCTAGCCGAAACCAAGTCGGGAAGGTGCCCTTCTTCAATATTTGAAGAATCAAACCCCTTGCGCTAGGAGACCTTTCTTGAGCTAACCCTCATCGGGATGTCATGAACCTCGAACTTGGGTGAATACGAGAGAGTTGCTCGCAGTTCTTACCTGAGCAGGAGGACCTGGAGGACCAGGTCCTTTTAAGGGGGGTAGTTTGTAACATCCCAACTTTTTGGCCTTTCAGGTACGACATCACGAGTGTGCTAAGTGCGCATTTAATTAATTAATTATGTGATTATATGATTTATTTGAAGATTTGAATATTCGTTATATGCTTTACGTTTAAGTTTTAAACGTTTTTTAACCTTTTCAACTCGTTTTTAATCCGTTTAATCCCGTTTTCAATTCTAAGTTTTGTAACAACTTGCCATACATGAATTATATGATTTATCAACTTGTTTATATGCTCGTTTATTATTTTGGAGTTCGTTTGATACGGTTTTGATACCGTTTTATTTGTTAGGGACTCGAGGGCCTAACTTGTTTTAGCGTGCCTTGGGTTCCGGAGGCCATAACTTGAGCTTAGGAATTCGGATTCGAATTTCGAAAGATGAGTCGGACTCATAACAAAGAAAGGAAACTACGGAAGCTAACTTTGTATTTTTCTAAGCCAGTTTGATCCTCCGAATTTTGCCCGAATCGAACCCGTGTGACAGATTTGCCACCTTTGACTAAAATAGCCATAACTTTTTCATTTCAACTTCTTTTTTACCATTTCTTGGGCCCACACTCCGCTAACTCAACCCTCTATCCCCTACCATTACCCCCATTTCGATCAGACACCAAGGAGAAGAGGAAATAGCAGCTGAAGCAAGAAAAGAGAAAGAATCTCGTCACTATTCATCATCTCCAAATTTTGAGCTCAAAACTTGTCCAAACTTCATCCCATTCAAGAGGTAAGTGTAATTTTATGTATTTTATCCTTTTGTGCTTCATTTCATCCATGAATTTCTGATTATGGGCTAGATTTGATATAGATTTGGCATATGACATGAATAGTAAGGGTTTGAAGCTCTTTTAGGAATCATACATGAATCCTTGAGTTTTATTTTGATTTGTTGCATCTTATATCTTTCTAAGACATTATTTAATACTTCTATGGACTTACTTTGAGTGGTAGTTAAAGATTCATGAGCTTACTTTTAATGAACACTGAAGTAATTGCTTGGGTATGAACTTGTATGAATTTCTTGCACTTGTATCATGTTGTGACTCGATTTACTTGTATATCTTTGAGGTATATTTGCTTTATTTCATGTATTTATGTTGTTTCTTTGGCTTGGGTTAGGTTTTTGGGGAGTTTTCAAGCTTTTCTTCAAGTTTTTGGCCTCTGACCCAAATCCACCGGGGTGGATTTTCCCTTTGAAAATAATCCACGGGGTGGATTTGAGGCAGTAGCTCCCTTTGCTCCGAACTTTGTTTTCTTGGTTCTCTTCACTTTCATTCGATTTCTCCCACCCCAATTATGATATTAACGTGTTAATATGTTATTATATGATATGTTTGCTTAATTATTCTAATTTTATGACTTCATTTGATAAGTGTAAACGTGATTTCAATCGATTTGCGTTTGAGTGATACGAATTATATCTCTTTGCATCTCTTACCTTGTTTACGTGATTTAAACTTGAATATGCATGTGTTATGATATAAAGTGATATATTATGTGATTATTTGGCATGCTATGTGTTTGTTTTACGTGTAGTTTATGGAATTTCGATGCCTTTATGCAAGATGTGAACTTGTATGCTCCATGTGTGATCTCTTGTTACTTCCTTATGTGTTTTAACTTCGTAAATGCTCTTGATATGCTATTCTATGATGTCTTATGAGTTCGATTTATATGTTATTGACATGATAATGTGGCATTTGATTTGATGTGTTTGACTTTGAATGATTATGACTTGCATTGCATCATTCGCATTCATACGCATTTGCCGAGCATCCATATAGTTCATTGTGAGTCTAAGTATGTCTTTGTTGTTTGTCTTGTTCGAAGGAGTATCCCGTTGGTGACGTGGTTGCTCAGTAGGCGTTGGTTTTGTCCCAGTTTGCCTCGGTTTCGTCGGTGTAAAGGTGAGGTTAGGTTATAATTACACCCTAAAGATATGTGACCGATATGTATGCATCTGATTATAAGCCTTAAGTATATGTAAATACGTGTGCGATATGAATATGTGCGATTATGTTATATGTTGTGGGATAAGATATACTATGTGTAAGTCTACGTATGATGTGTGTATGTATGTATGTGTGTGAGTATGTATGATGTGTGTGTAAGTGTGCTTGTGTGTAGGTATGCATGTGTGTATGTATGATACGTATGTATGTGTGTATGTATGATACGTATGCATGTGATAAGTATGTAAGCGTGTATGTTTGATAAGTGTGCATGTGGTAAGTATGTATGGGTGTGTGGTATGGTTTGTATGCAGGTGATAAGAGCTTGTGATGTGGGTTATGGTAAGTGTGTTGGGTGTGTACGTTCCGGGTAAGTGTGATTCTGATTTTGATTCCGATTCCGTCTGTATATGTGTCTTCTGCTCCGGGACGGCTTATTTTAGGTCGATGGAGGTTATGTTATGTTATGTATATGTGTGTTCTGCTCCGGGATAGCTTATTTTAGGTCGACGGAGGTTATGTTATGTTATGTATGTGTTGTGTTAAATCCGGGACGGCTTATTTTAGGTCGACGGATAGGGTATGTGTGTTATGTTTGATTTCTGTTATATTTAGTTATGATAGTGTGTTAAGGAATGGTTCGTGAAATGGGAGTGGATTCCCAATTAATAAAATAAGGTTGTTTTGGCCTTCGGCCTAACTCTTTTATTCCCTATATCTAGTATCACGTGTGAAAATGGTTTAGAATGTAAAAACCACGCCCCGGTTCATGAACGCGTGCGTGTGTATCCCCTCACTCAGTCAGTGTGACTGACCCCTTCCTCTTTATGTTTTTACTTTGCAGGTTCCGGTCCGTTGGTTCGAGCTAGGAGGTTTCCTGTCTTTTGAGTCTTTGGTAGCTTGGTCGAGTCTGCTTTCGGTCTAAATCATGTTCTGCATTTCATACTTTAATCCTTTGTATTTCGAATTATGTATTTTTAAGTTTTAGTCGTGGAGGCAAGTTTGTATATAAATTATTTTAAGTTTGATTTAACTCTATATGTCTTTGTTTGTTTTGTTTATGCTTCCGCTTTTGTATGTTTGTTTTTTTTTTTGCGCGCTCTGTTTGAGGGTTTAGACCGCCTAGCTTAGGAAGGTCTTTTGTTTGTCACCCGTTCGCTAGTGCTTGGTGCGTGTACGGATTCTCCGTTTCGTTACAACTGTTGGGTTCTAGTGCGGGGGATGTGGTGCCTTACGCTCGGGGTGCTACAGATGGGATCGTTATTGTTTCATGTTATGCCAATGTGTGGTCTATGTGCTAGTAATTCTAGCACTATACTTGGGATTTGTTGGTTCTATGACAATCTGTGAATCATTCTTAACCCCATGCATTATCTCTCCCTATGAGGCTCTTTTTAAGAGTGGAAAACATTCTTGGCGGAAATGGGACCCTAGATCTCACCAGTGACTAGAAGTGCGGTACATGTTCTTAAAACGCCAGTTATAGTCCTATGAGCCTGGCGCCATGCACTCATTCATCAATTTATGTGTGCTTATATGTTTCCTAGTTGATTAAATTATCATACAAACTTCGAAGTAAATTCTCTTTTGGAATTTCCTTCATTACGGATCGGTTTATAAACACTACTTTTATTGGGAAGGTAATCATCGAATCCGACCCCACTACCCACGACAAGACTACTAGGAAAGGATGAGAAGTTGGGAATTCGAATCTATAAGGTCATTTAAAAAGGAATTAGTGATACGTCGCCTATCTTTTAAAAAGGCCAACGGATCACTTCAAATAAGAAAAGCAGGGACGATACTGAATTTGGGTCATTTTAAGCAACACTAGAAAGAGCGACTTAGCGGAGCACAACAAAGTTGAACTAATAATATATTAGATCAAGGTTTAGCTGTTATAAAGCTCTGTTGTAGGAAACCCTCGTGTTATGTGAGGCACCAAGCTCATGTACCAATTCAAACGAGCTAATACCCTCCACCTTTTATGAAGAAGTCATTTTGTTATCACAAGGATCTCAAGTGTGCCCCAAATTAGATTTGGGTAAAAGGTATTATTAGTTGAAGGTTCAAGAAAAGAACACCTAAAAACTTCCTTCAACGGCTAATATCTCAAGAGACACCACTGGTTTAACCATTTCCCTCACAACATCTACTAGTAAGGTGTACCGGTTTTTCAAGTTATATCTCAGCAAGTTATCTTGATCACATCTAGGTGTATTGAAGGCAAGATCATAAGCCAAATGCTAAGTTCAAGGAATATATATTTTGACAGGAAAGAGTACCACTCCTTGATCACATCATTTCCACCTGAAGGAGTTAATTAACACCTCAAGGATGGAGATGATGATAAGTTGGAGTTACCAAGAAATCTATTTGAAATGCAAAACCTCATGGGCAGGAAAGTTATTACAAGGGGGTTGTTGAAGACTTTTTAGAAATAACTACACTCAAGGACTTGAAGTTAAAGTGTCAAAGAAGTCGTAGAAAGATTTCCAAGTAATAAGGCAAACACTGATTTCTGCATCAGTGCTAACCCTGCCTGAATAAAAGAAGCTTACAGTTTACCCAATGCCTCTAAATAAGGGTCAAGGTAGGTATTGGTGATTGGAGTAAAAGTTACGCTCCAAGGAAACCTAAGTCCCTCGATAAGGAAAAAAAAGTGACAACAGAATAATGGAAATTTGAAAGAAGGTTGCAACCACCATTAATTCCAACATGGAAAATGGATCAGATCACGAGAAATTCACATTAGGAGTACTCGAAGCACTACGAAGGAAGATATAATGATATATGACTCATCGTTGGAAGGTCGATAAAGTCAACATACCTCGTGGCGGTTAAGACTACAGATAAGGGAATCAAAACCACATCATTGTTTTGAACAAGTACTCGGGGAGGTGCTGGGTGCTAAGTTTAACATTTTAAGGAACCCTCAGACTGATAACCAATTAAAGTGGATGAGTAAGAATCTAAAGGACAATGAGTTAAAACGAGAGTGTACGATTTCCCTTAAGATACTAGGACCATTGAACTTCGTACTTTGTAAGTATCTTACTGAAGAATCTCAAGTTTTACCAGTTGAAGAAGTACCTCTGGAATTGAACTTGACTTAGAATTGAAAACGGTTAAGGAAAATTCCCCTAGTTAAGATCTTTTGGAAAGGATATATGGAAACAAAAGGAAGTATGGAAAACACTACCCAAGTTATTCCTGGACAATAAGAGAATCTGAGGACAGATTCTTTTTAAGGGGGAGGATTGTAACAGCCCTAAACAGGGCCTAGTTGGAATTGGTAAACCTTGAAAGAAAGTTAAAACGTTTATAAACTTTGATTGTTCTTCATGCGTCACATTTCTATGCGTTTTAAGTTGTTCTTACGTGCTATTGTGTGGCATTGGGAGAGATCTCACTTAAAACCCCATATTACTATTCATTTCTCGAGCCTTTATTCCCTCAATAGAATCCTAAAGACTCAAATTTGTATCTCTTGAATACTATAACTCACATCTCATGTCCTAAACTCATTTTCGAAAATTTTAAGTCAAAAGCTACAATTTATCTATACTCATCTACCAAGCCATTTTTCTCTTATCTCACTCATAGAACCTTAGAGACATGAAGCCTACATTTTCTATTTCTTATACATTTTTTCTATACCCAAAACTCTTTTCAAAAATTGTTGATCAAAAATTACCATTAGGTCCCCCTGATCACTATTCATTCCATACAATTAGAAATTTACTTGGAACACTTTTTCATATCAAATATTAGAGTCAAATGAATCCTTGAATCATTCCAAGAATTTTGATATCATCCACAAATCGTAATTCCTATTCTAACTCCAGTAGTATCGAAAATCACTTCAAAACCCTAGTTACTATTCTTACCGTAAACAAATTTTTATTCATTTTCTTTTTGCTATTCAATATTATAGTCAAAATGATCCTTGAATTATTTTATAAATTTTCATGCTCATACCAAACCTAATTCCAACCGTAATTTATTTCATAAATATTTTTCCTATTAAAAATCATTATTTTTACCATAAAAGTTTAAATTTCATTTAAAATTCAAAATTATACTTAAAACGTTTCTTTAATTTTTCTCTAACTATGATAATTTTCTCAACCTTTAAACTTCCTTATAGCTTCGTTTATATAATTTATCATGATTTTCATAATCTCTAACGTTTACAAACTTTCAAGCGAAAAACCTAAGCGTCACACATTTATAATCATGACGAAGCTCATTTTTGGCTCATTCTTTCACTACTTTTACCACTTCAAGCTCTCGTTTCTCGACTCTTAAATAAATTTTACATTATTATTATTAAATGTGACATCATTTATGACATGACCTTCCTAAATAGAAAGGCTAGTTGTATGATATAAAATCCTTCACATTTCCTACATATTTTTGTGATTCAAAATTCTCCACATTTCTTTTTTAAACTAGAAATGATAGGTGTGTGACATAAAATTCTCCACATTTCCTACATAATTTCCATATATTTTTGTGATTTAGAATTCTCCACATTTCTTACATATTTTTAGAAATTGCTCTTAGGTCCTTAGTTCCTACCTATAAATACCCCAATGTAACGCCCCAGTTTTTCAATTATGTATTTCATGATATTTGTGAATTATTTGATCAAGTGTCTACATGAAATTTTATCATCTTGTAATTTATGGCATGATTTATATTTAATTGATTTGCGTTATTTAATTTTCTTGATTTGAATACTTGCAATTATGATTTAAATTATAACTTCGTGAATTCAATTTCGTGAGTGTGTATTTAATTCTCCAAGTATGATATAAGTGATTTAGCATAACATATATATATTCAACTCCATTTCATCATATTCTTTTAGAGCTATATATATATATATATATATATATATATATATATATATAACATAATCATCAACCATGCATGTCAAGTTGAAGCATCTCTAACTTGTAAATTCCTAAGAGGCAAGGGCTTGTGTGCAAATAACTTTTAATTAGCAAGACTTTTCTCCCCACTTTAATTATATAATGTATACATACATATATATATGTATCTTGACTCATGTAAATATCTTATCCATCCCCCACACTTCATTTATCCATTTTTCATCTAAGATTGCACACACTTAATCACGATCAAAACACCATGGAAGAGGAGGAGGAGATTTCATCATTTCTAGCTTGGTTTCAAGGGGAACTTGCATACTTTGAAGCATCATCATCATCACTCCATCATTTCTTCTCCTTTCTTTCATTCAAGGTATAGCTTGAGACTTTGTTGAATTCTTGATGTTATGATTGAAGAAGGGTTTGAGATTTATAATGCAATTCCTTGGTTATTTGTGATTAGAAGCATAATCTTGATCTTTATACTCGAAAGCTTGCATGAATTCATGAATAATGTGAAACTTAGATATCATGATATATATGGGGTTTGGATGATGAATTCTTGATGATATATGCTTGGTTCCTTGGATTAATTGAAGTCTAATTGATATATGTGAGATATATACTTGATATATGATAGTTTTAGGGTGAATTCTTGTCTTGGTTTGATGTGGGAAGGCTTGGGAGCCAATTCCCGTAGGTATACCCTGTTTTCCCCTGTTTTTTTGCCCAATTTGCTTCAACACGGCCGTGTCCAACCTAGTTCATTCTCAACACGGCCGTGTTGGAAGTTCGAGTTGGAATATTTCTGCACAACACGGCCGTGTCAGCTTTCAGGCTAATCTTGACACAGCCGTGTCGACTTCTTTTGAACTCCGATTGGCCTGATTTTTTAACCTACGGAAATATCGTGAAGTCTAGAACAACCTCCAATTAGAATAACCTCAATATCTTTCCCCATTTGTGAGATATTATCAATTCTTTTTGGTGTCGCTGTTACCGACAAACTGCAATCATCCAACTTCAAGCCTACGCCATTTTCTCCTCGCTTTGAACTAGAAAACGAGCCATATATCCTAGGAAAGCCCTATGTGTCTAGTTTCATTTCCAATAAGCAAAAATTTATTACAACTTCTATATCTCAAGATATTCCAGTTTTCCTACAGTGTGTGTATTTCTGGAAATTGCCCGTTTTTGTCTTACTTCACCAAAACCTTCTTTATTGCATTTCTTTCACCCTCTTGGCTCCCATATGTGACTTATATGATAAATATACTTGATTGATTGATAAGTATGCTCCTACTTGACACTTCTTGGTACTTAATTGCTCAAACGTTATTGTGTGACTTCATGCCTTATATGAATTGAACTTCAAATAATTGAATAATATGAATACATGATTTCTTGTTAGTAATTTCAAATCTTAGGTGTTAATTGGTGTTTATACATGCTTAGCGTTAATTGATTGCTTGGTTTTATTTATTTACATGAGCATTGTCGTGCGTCCTACTTGGTCTCATATTGAGTCATGTCTCACGGGTTCCCACATTCCCTTTCTTGTCCAGTTTTTCTCCAGGGCGGAGATCAGGGATCGTGTGGGCATTGTCTTGTAGTCTTATCTTGTCCTGTCGCTCGTCAGGTGAGGTTTAATTCTAGACACTTATGACCCTTACAACCCTATTTGTGTTTTCGGCCAAAAGGTATATATATTTATAGTTTTCAAATCTTATTGATTTACAACGGATTTCATAAATTGAACGGATTGATTGATTGATTGATTGTTTTATTTTGGCGAGTAAGCATGTTCACATTGGGGCCCGAGGGTAGTGTATTGAGCCAACCGAGGAAGCAAGGGCTGACGGGTAACTCTTGCACTATCCTCACAAACTGTGGGATCACCTCTGAATCCACTAGGAGGTTTGGTGGAGGAAGAAATCCCGTGCGCGGGAGTCATGTTCCCGACGCACACCATGATTGGATGGCGGGGCCTTACAATCCCCCATCACCCGGAGGAAGAAGGATGGACTGAAATTGCTAATTGTGCACTAATTTGTATTGCTTGATCACCTAATCAATTAATAACTGATTGATTGTACACTTTTGGTGAAAGGTTGGAGGATTGCCCTCACTCGCCGGGCCACGTGTTGAATTGATCATGATTGAATTATTAAATTGATTAGTTGTAACCTCGGGCGAGTCCTACTTTATTTTAAACTTATCTAGGATTTTACATAATAATACTTGTCTAGGATTTTCAAACCGAATATTTCAAAATATCATTTCCAAAATAAAGATTTCTTTATTAAAGTTTTAGACTTATTTTATAACATAATAGTTTACTAAGATTCATAATTTGATTAATAACCGCTTGTTTTGTAAGACTTGTTTGAATGCTAAAGTTGTATTTTACCAGAATATTATTATGTGATCTCACTTCATGTTATGGTATGCTTTATTGTGGTAACTTGTCTAGGTGATTAGTCTTAGTTTAAGGATTAGAAACTTATAGTTGATCACCACTCACAGGTGAAGATTTGGACTGACTAGGACTCCGGTATTATTACATAATACCGGGTTATTGTAGGTGAGGTTAAATGTTTCCAACTGGGATCATGAGTCAATATATATATAAAACATTTTATGTCTTACGCTAATACAGTCCAAGTCTTACCCCTTTATAAATGATATTACCCTTTTTGGGAAAATACTTTAATATCAACTTATATTATTCTAGTATACAAAATCAGTCATTTTAAAGTATTCATATTGTCTTGTCTTCTTATAAAGATCAAAGTATTTCACGTTATAATGTTCCGGTACTACATTACCATCTATCTAGTACAGTTAAATGCAAGTAAAATATCTTTTCTTATTGTGGGCCCCGGTAGTATCGGTAGAAGTAATAGACCAGGAGGCGAGTGCCAATAGCTATTATTATACCAGCCGCTAACTAGATCTTGGTGATGGTCTAACTGGAGGATAGTTATTCTGTAACGCCCCGACTTTTCGGTCGTACAGGTATGACGTATGTGTTTACTATTTATGCGATTTAATTGTTTAAATTCATTAACTTTCATTTATTTGTTTCATTCTTTCCATACTTGAATTTATTTCTTGTTTCATTTGAATTTCTAACGTATTTTCTTATATGCGTATGATTATGCCTTGTTTGATTCCGATTCGATTTCCGTTTTTCATGATAACTTGTTATAATTGAATTATGTGTATTATGATCTTACCTATGTGTTCGTTGCATGATTTTGTTCTCGGTTGCATAAGTTTTGAATTTAATTGGATTCTTGGAACCAAAACAGGGCTAATGGGCAATTAGCGCACCCTTGGTTCCGTATGTGATATCTTGAGCTCGGGAACTCGGATTCGAGTTCCGTCACCTCCATTGAATCCGTATCGACAATTCGGAGACAATGGGATGAGCCTCATGCCTTTTTAAGATCATTTAAATTCTCAAATTTCAACCGAAATGAGCACCTCGTGCTTAAAAATGACAAACCATTGACTTTTCTCCAAGTTACGGCCCTAAATGACGTCCCTAGACCCTCAACCCAAGACCTAAGCCACTTGAATCTCTCTCTCTCTCTCCCTCTCCCTATCAGCCCCAAACCGAAATCCCACCCTCTCACACACCCAAATTCAGCGAAAGAAAAGAAAAGAAGAAGAAAAGAGAAGAAGAAAGAGGAATAGTGCAACCCTTGAAGAAATTGAGCTCATCTCCCTATCTTTCCTCACTTTTTCTTGAAGGTAAGATTATTTTTGAGTAGTATAGCTCATTGTGATTATTTAATGCTAAGTCTTGCATGGTTTCATCCATTTATGAATTAGGAATGAAGATGATGATGAATAGTGGACTTCTTGCAATTTTGTTGATTAACTTGAATCCCTTGGATTTCGTTTGAGTTGCATGAGTAATATGTGATCCTTAGGTATGTAATTAGATGGTTATGAACTTGTTTTGCATGGTTGTTGAATACTTTTGGATTTGTCATTGATGGAGCTTGAAGATATGAATTTGATGATGACTTCTTGATACATTACTTGAAGTTCTTGTTGTTTAATGTGATATAGCTTGAATATATGAGTTCATGACCTGATTTAGGGTGCTTTTAGGTTGAGTTTTGTGTTGGCTTGGTGACTTTTGGCTTCCATTTCGTTTTTTTCCCCGGTTTGTGTGTTTTTTTTGCTACTGACCTAAATCCATGGGGTTTGGAAAAATCCACGGGGGTGGATTTGAGTCAGTAGGCTTCTGGACAGAATCCATGGGGGTGGATTTTTCCCTTTGGAAAAATTCATGGGGGTGGATTTTGTCCTGCATTTTTTTACGTTACTCCGGTTTCATTTTTCTTCTTTTTCTTCGCTTGTTTGATCTTCCTCCACCTATTTTATGACTTCTATGCTATGTTAATATGTATTATTATGTGTTATGATTAATGTATCAAATTTATGACTTTTTAATATAATTTGTGAAAGTTATCAAACGGTTGAATGTGTAACCTTCATGTATGGAACTTTTTGAATAAATTACTTGTCTATATGGCATCATAACATGATTTTCACATCTTATGTATCTCATATCATAAGCATAACATAGCCGAGCATCGTATGTGGTCATTTTGAGTCTCACACTGCCTCTTTTTCACAGATACGGGTTTGGTCGGAGACGAGGGCGACCTTTGAGGCCTTGCTTTACTTCTTTTGTTGCTTCAAGGTGGGTTTCTCTTCTAATAGATATCTTGACCTATGTATAACCCTTATGTGAAAGGTTTTAAGCCAAAATTATATATATGTAATTAGAGTCTTTTCTCAAGTAAATGATTTCAAATGTAAGTCTTTTCTTTTATGAATCCTACCTTATGATTTTGGCGAGATTATATATGTATGAGCACGGGCCAAGGGACATAGTGTATGTGGCTATTGTTGGAAAATACGAATTAGAAAGCAGCAGAATTTAAAAAAAAATTCCAACAAAAGGATCTTGGACTCGCAATCGTGTATCCAAATTCGTAGAGTTAAGAAACTTACTTTTCTTTTATTCTTTCTTGAAGCGTTTCAAGCCACCCAAGAACGCTCTTCTCACGGCTTGATCCCCTCTCCTTGGTAAAGCTCGAATCTTCAAACTTCTAACTTGAAGCTCTCTAGAGATAGTCCACCAACTTGATCACAATCTAACTAGTAAGGATGCTAGTTCTCTAGTTAGTGTTTAGGCTTAACCTAGAGTTTCGTTTATCTTGGAGAAATGATGGTGTTCAACACATGAACCAAAAGAATTGCCAATTAGCTCTAAAGAGGAGCATGAGCTCCCCTATATATAGGTAAGGGAGAGGGACGGCCGAACCCAATCCTTGTTGGGCAAGGATTTGGTCCCTCTCACTCCTATTACTTGATCATCAAGTATTTTTCAACTTTGACTTTGAATTCTAATTCAAATCAACTTTAAGAGAGCTAAAAAAATATCCAAACTATTTTTGGATAATTTTATACTTTATTTATTTAAAATAAATAACTTATTTTTATCTAATTAATTAATTCATAATTAATTAACTAGATTATTTTCTCCAAAATTAGACTTTCTTTTTAATTCAAAATTAAACCAAAGTCTATTAAATAATTAACACATTAATTATTTAATATACAAATAATTATTCACGTGTGGCACACGTGTCCAGCCATGTGACCCACACGTGTGGTTTCACACTTGTGGAACCCTCTTGGTATGATCAACTCGTTTGATCATTCTTAAGCCTCAACTCATGTAACCAAGTTGTTGTGTGTGACCCTCTAGGTTCTCAATTCAATTGGCAGTAACCCTAATTAATTAATTCACTAATTAATTAATCAGTCTACAGATTAAACGACCATAGTCTAGCAACAGGTGTTTAACCCCTAGCTGAATTGGAATGTTCGGATTCGACAGAACCTTTAAGTCATTGATTCATGTGAGATACAATCCTCCTACATACTATCTCTCAACCAAGATCTAGGGTAAGGGAATAATCAGAACCCTAATAATCCGGTCTTAAAGCTAAGTGCATTTCATATCCATTTGATCTCAATCCAAGAAACCCTTTTCTTGATGTCTTGATCTACTGCCTTGGCCAAGGACTCCATATGGCATATGAATGACTTACACAATAAGAGATCACCTTGCAAATGCAAGTGTAGGTCCTTTCTTGATTCTCATTCACTTTCATGAATCACTTGTGCAGCCCCAGCATAAGCCTTGAATCAGTTGTCTAAGGCGACACCCTTTAAAGCTTATACCTAAGACTACAGAGTTAACTCATAAAGTGACAAGGAACCTTTCCCATTTAGGAATGTTCTCACACGGGGCACCTCAGTGAACTTACTTATTAAAGTAAGCACCCTCATGTATCACGCACGTATCAACTATATACTTTGCACCTCCATGAAACAAGGTGGTCCTTCTTAAGGGCGTGATCCCACAAGCAAGCCTTAGAGGAGTCAGGTTGACACTCCCACTGTCGGTAGGACTCATCGGCTTGGAGTATTTTACTAATCATGACTTATGTGATATAGGGCTCGTTTCATGAACCATTTCACCTAAACGGTGGAGTCCTAAAGTCATCAGGATTAGGGGAGTTCTTATACATGCACAGATAAAGTAAACGCATACCAAACAAGAGCATATAAAGAAGTGTTGCCTCAATTCGTTATTTCATTCAAAGATTGTCTGTGATTACAATAAGGAAAAGCACAAAGCGGATATACAATCGGCTTTCTAGGGCACTATTCCTAACAGCTATCCGGGGAGGCATGGGCCGACGGTGATCCCATACACTAGTTCCAACCATAAACTACGACGCAACCGAGCTCGTTAGGAGTTTTAGCGAGGAAGGGCAATCAGGCTCTTGAGGATTCATGTACCTCACTAGCCACTATGTATGAGGTGGACGGGTCTTGCAAACCTTTCCACCGCCTGGAGGAAGAAGGTGTATATGTATGATTATGATCATGAATGTATGTGCACAAAAGATATGTACAATAACGAATGAATTATGATATGTTTACATAAGGTGTTGGTTGGAGATAATGCACGCCCACTCACCGGGCCATAACCCTATGAATAATTATGAATGAATATGATTGTTGTAATCCCGTTGATGTCTTCTTTGTTTTGCCCACTTGGGAAATTCTTCTTAAACTTCACACAGGATTAAGGCTTGCATGAATGTGTTTCAATTTTGCGATATTTATATACTATGCCCCATTTTTGTACCCACCAATCTCCTTTAGACTGAACCCGGTTTGTTTCAGTTGTTTTGTGCAGGTTTGGGAGTGCTAGGCGGGAATACGAGTCATCTAGTCTTGCATTAGTGTCTAGCATTTCCTTTTACACTCATATATACTTGTTCTTATTACTTTTGTATTATGATTATGGATTGGAGCTTGGAGCGTTTTATGTTATGTTGAGCCAAGATGGCATATGTTGCTCTACTATTGTATATATTTGGATATTTTGGAGCTTGGATGCTCATTGTGAATATTTATGATAATTTGCTTCCGCTTTCATTGTTGATACTCTGATTTATTCATGTCTCGTCATTGTTTGGTTTAAGGGTTAGCTCCCGCCTAGCTTAGCCTGTGTGTTGTGTCCCCGTTCGCCGTGATTCGGTACGTGTGTGGATTTTCCATTTCAAATACGGGTCGGGTCTCAGTGCGGGGGACGTGGTGTCCTACGTTCGGGCGCTACATATTCCACATCAAGTGACGGGAAAAGGTACGTCCCTCCCAAACTCATGTATATCGTCACTAGGGGTAGCTCCCTGAGGTGACACCGGAAGAAAAAGGGATTATATTCTTTATTTCATTAGTAACGACATCTTGATCAATGTCGTTACGAATATTCTTGGTTTTAAGGAGTAAAGGTTGGAGAACACCTAACTTGCGGGCATCATATTGTTCTAAAAGGGTTCATGATTTCTCGAAGTATAGCCTATAACCCCCTACCCCGTTATTTTAAAATAAATATGAACCAAGTATTGTTATTGATATAATATTCTTCTATTATCGGATACTAACCAAGGAGTTTCTTGGTTAACCATTATGTATATTTATTTAAACATTGCTCTCAAATTATTACTTCAGTCTTGTTCATTTTTCTAATAAAAATCTTTTGAATAAAATTATTGTGGTCAAAACCCTAAAGTTCTATATACATATAAAGTTCCAACCACCCCCTCACTTAGTCACATTAACTAACCCCTTGCTCTTTTCAAATTCATGATTTCAGGTATTGTCATCGCTCATTAGCTGGTATTTTGAAGCATAGAGAGTCCATTATCTTGTGCATATTAGATCAAGTTTTCTCGACTTAGCCAAGTTAGACTATAATCTCTTCTAGTTATTAATTACTCTAGTATCATACTCTTAGATCATGAACAACTTTAATCTTTCGGTATTCCTCCTATGTTTTCATAAATTTTAAATTATTCCAATTCTTTTATTCACTACCCCAAACATAAGTTGTTAATCTAAATGTCTCAAATTCCACTGCCAAGTTTTCTTACTCTGATATCATATAGCATCGTCCGTTCACCGGCGTGCCTCTCAGGTGCTAGGTCCCACATCCGCCTAGGAAGTGTGATGGTGCGGGGTTGTAGCGTATTTGGGGGCACTACAAAAACAATCACATACGTGTTATAGGGTTTGATACATAACTAGAACGGAAAACAGCCTCACCTGGAAGTCGATACAAGGATACGAGCTAAATCGTGTGTCTATTGATCGGCGATATCTCCGCCCTGGAGACGAACTTTACAAGAGAAAGAAACATTGTGTACTCTTGAGAAATGACTCAATATGAACCAAGTAAGACGTATGGTATGTTCATGAAGTGGTGTGACATGTTATGAAATGATACGATGTATAATAAATCATAAAATGTCATGAAGTGTTGTGATCAAGTTCATGTGCACAATTAATGCCCTCAGGTAATAGACGATCACATAACTTCATACCATAACAAACAATCCACCATCAATTAATTATCAAGCCAAGGAGTCCAATTAACAAGATAATGATCAATTAGGCATGTATAAAATGTATGTAAGTCACACAAGAGGTTGAGGGAGTGAAAGGGAAGCGATAAAACGAGTTTTGGCAAAGTTTTGCAAAAGTAAGGAATTTCCCAAGATGCGCAAGCTTTAGGAAAATAGAAATATCTTGAGTTATAAAATTTGGAACAAATAGGTCTTTCCAAGGATATATGGTTCGGATCATGGTTCAAAGCGAGGTGAAACTGGCGTAGGCCCGAAGTTGGATGAATGCAGATTTTCAGTGAAGTGGCGACACCAAAATGGATTGATTATATCTCACAAACTAGAAAGTATATTAAGGTGATTCCAATTAGATAATGTTCTAGACTTCAAAAGGTTTATGTGGTTAAAATTTCTGGCCAATCGAAGTTCATTTGGGTAGGTAACGAAGAACAAAAAGGTACAAATGTGCAGGCAGGGGGGACACGGGCGTGTCACCCCTCAAGGCAAAAGTCCGACATGGCCGTGTCAGAGTATAGGCATGAAAAAGGGCTACAGACACGAGCGTGTCTCATTTTCTTCACTGGGGAGACACAGGCGTGTCTCCCCGTCCAAGCTCCAAAATCTCAAAAATGGCGGAAAAATGAGGAAAAACAAGATAATAACACCACCTCAACCTCAAATCACAAAAAATTGCAAACATAATCCCAAATAACATGCTTAACAACTTAAAAACGAAATAAACTCATGAATCAAAGTATAAAGCAAGTTTCCATTCAAGCTCCTTCAAGCTATAAAAATGGAAAACCACCGAATAGGCAAGCAACGAGCAAGATTCCAACAAATAAACAACAAGCACACTCACGGGAACAACATACTACTATCTTAGCTCAATTAATCCATGTTTAAGCACATTAGGAGCAAGTTTTCGTATTTAGGCACTGTTCATCATCTTCCACAAAACCACGGATTCAAGCACTTAAAGTAAGATTCAATCGGGAGAAATCAAATCACTCGAAGAGAGGAATACAATGCTTACCTTGGATCGTTGATCGGATGAGCGAGGGAGTCGGAACTTGAGCTCAAAGTGTGGGAGTGAATAGTATCCATCTCTTCCTTCTCTCTTTCCCTTGGAACGTGAAGAAGCAAATGAGGGAGAAGAAGGGGTTAGTTCGGTTTTAAGGTAAGGAAAACTGGTTCGGTTCGGCTCACAATGGGTTCGATTCAAATAATTAAATTGGTAGATAGATCAAATGGTTGTGGAGAAAGGCGAGGCTACTCCCATTGGACCCGAATCGCTGAAATAAATCCAATGGTGTGGTCGGAATACGAATTCGAATCCCCGAGGTCAAGGTAGGCACAAATGGCCCAACACCCTAATTATAATTAGGTCCCTAATTTGCAAATATTGGGCATTCGAACCAAAACGAGTTAAATAAATTCTAAGCGCACATAAATAAAATAAACTCACATTGACACTTAAAGCATGCGTTTTCACATAAATCATAGAAGTACAGAATAAAACTCTCCCGTGACGCCATACCTGGTCAGTCTTGAAAACACGGGGCGTCATAACCTCTCCCCCTTAAGAAGGACCTATCCTCAGATGCAATGCCTCGAGTTCTGGACTCTAAGCACAACTTTTCCATGTTCATCCCACGCGGGGTTCGCGACATCCCGATAGGAATTAGTTCGGAAAAGGTCTTCAAGCAACAGGGGTCTTGACTTCGTTGTAGAAAAAGCTTATCCTCGAACTAGATCTGGTGTTAAGCCAGTAGTTCAGTTGGACTCGTACAACAAGAGGGTCCAAAGGATTCATCTCTTATCATTTAAGTCCATTATGACCTAACTCCTTAGATTCTATGTTCAGAAGTTCAAACCATCCTCCAACAAAAATTTCGGCGTGTTTGTTGGAACTCAGCTTGTGAATCTTCCATGACCCTCATCTCACCGGGAGCCTAAAAACTCGGGAAAACTAAGCTGCCTCCAGCGGCAAGCTAACCAACAACATGCAACACTCAAGCACACGGCATGCGCAAGGAAATAGCCTTCATGCACATGCAATCTCTAACGAAAATTTAAACAATAAATAACGATATATGCATGAATGTATCATAAATATTTTAATGTACCGTGCACCGAAGAAAGAAATTGGATGACGATGATCTCGTGGCTTGAGGGAATGCATTACCCCATGATTGAGTTGTTTCTCGACTTCTTTCTCATTCCCCTAGCACGTGTTCGGTGCTTAATCGATCATATCCTACTAATGACCCGATTCTTGATCACCCCTTCGTATCCTTCCTCTTTGTTCCTTTGATTCAATTGGTCTGTTGTCCCAACGGTTGCATTTGATGCTTTCGGATGCTCGAATTACTGTTTCCGATCTTAGAGGTATCTCTGGTTCATCATGGATAAATGACTGACGATCCGGTAATTCCATCTTACTCATGTTATGCCCCACTTTCAAGGTTCAGCTGACTTGATTCCCACTTTCACCATCACAGAATGTGATAATCTGATCGGGCTTTCCTTACCCGATATTTTCTCGATCGTTCCCATAGTTTCTTCATGCTTCCATCAACCTTAGTATTCGAAACTCTCAATATAAGATCAACCCTTTTTAACACTTGGGAGTTTGAATTTGTACATGTCTTGTAACGAGAGACCAATGGCGTTGATTCTACACTCGAAGTTACCACCGATCATCCTTTACCCTGTCTTGTCGTTTCAATTCCTAAGCGTTCCTTGAGTCCATATCTTCATCCCTCGAAGCACTAGTCTCTTCGTCCAATCTTAACATTTATCTTCAATGCCACATTTTCCATATATTGTTTATTATACTTCATAACCTGATTTGGTTGGTAGCATTGTAAAACTATTCTTAATCCCATTTCACATACTCGTTGGATCCTCCCATATGCCCTGCTTAGGTTAAATCCCACCCCTTGCCACTTTTGTAGAATCTCGTTACTTGTTGACTCTTGCATTTCCATTGCTCCTACTAGAAGTAACCCGTTCGAGCACAACCGTGAGGTTAAGTCATTTCCCGGTCGGCTCTCCCCCTTAAAAGTTCCTAGCTCCATCCATTGAACTCATTCCATCGCTTCTTGACTTGAAGATTTTCAATTCTTCAACTTAGCCTCCTTGGTATAAACGGTTCTAGTTATATCACATGTTCGGGAACCTTGCTCACCTTCACTTTGACGTGATTAGTAAGGATAGTAACCTACTTCTCTCAAATCCATCCTCCGGCTCTACTTTCCCGAGCCTTAGTATTCTGGCTTTACTTTTTGATCCACCCTTCGCAACCCAAAATTCTTCCTGTCGTGATTCAGGTTTGACTCGGTTGAGGTATCACTTGATGAACGAAGTGGAGAAAATTCCTAAGTTCCACTAGCTATCCCATGAAAATTGACCACGAATTATTGATCATTTAAAATGATCAATTAGGTAACTAAGAACTAATAAGCTCCACTAGCTATCCCACGACTCGCGGACAATAACTAGCTTCACTTACTAAACTTAAAACATATTGATGGAATGCTAGGAATTTAATTCAAAATTTGCACCTCGAATTAAATACCTATTGTTCGAAATTAGCTTAATATTTAACGGGAATTTTCGAATCAACCAGAGAGTTGTCCGGTTCGACCTCACCAACATATATGTTATCCAATTTTAATTAGTCTTGATTAATGCAAGTACAACTTAAATGTATTTCACACAAACACTTAGCAGATAACATGTCTAGCATGATACTAACATGTGATGATCATGGGTTCTACCTATCTTATGCGTCATATGTGGGAGCCACTCCACAATCACAAGTTCTAACATACATGCCACATAAACAGTTTAAATCACATAAGGGAAAGCAGTAACAAAATACGAGCCCTATCTCTATTACATCTTCAATTGAGATTCCCCTCCCTAACATTTTGAGGGGTCTTCACTTATGGCCTCCTTGTTACTTGAATGTGGTCCATCTTACTCCATGGGTGCATTGTCTCCAAAATGAAAATAAAACCTCACCACCTATTCTACTCTAAAAAAAATGAAAAAGTACTGAAAAGTAATAAGGCTCAATCTTCATATCGGCCTTAGACAAATACACGGGGCATACCCCGGCCTCAAAACAATAATATGGAAAGCCACATAATAAATCACATAACAGTACGCACATAAGTGAGACTCCAACCTCAATTGAAAAACGCAACTATAGGGCTCCAACCCCAATTTAAACCATCCATATGCATAAATTAAAACCATACATAAGTCTAAACCCATGATCACCTAACATACATAAATTGCAAGAATTTAAATTTAACAAATAAATTAAAATTCTCGCTTTAAGCTCTAATAGCTTAAAACACGACTTAGATGCAATTCTTGTTCAAGAGCCTTTTCTATAAAACCAGAAAAACTATGAACTAATAAAATTCTAATTAATTTCCGAAAATTAATAATTTTATTCTTTCAATATTTTCATAAAATAAAGTTTGCAATTTTCCCAAAATTTAAATCGCTTAGTTTTCAAAATCCCAATTTAAACAATTATTTCAAAAATAATTGAAATTTAATAAAATAAAATTTTATAGGAAAATTAAATCAGGATTTCAAGGACCGAAAATACGAAACACGAAAACACGGGCCCCGGGACTATACGGGATCGCCCTCGCGCATACCAGCGCTGCGCACAGCCAGCAGCGATTGTCGCACGCCGCGCATTACGCGGCGTGGGCAGGCAGTCGCACACGTCCCTGGGCGGACGCTCCCGCGCGGTTGCGAGAGGGAAGGGTGGACAGTCCCGCGCGGCTGCGGGACTGCTGTGCGGTGGCAACGTGGGCCTGGGCGTGCGACGTCCTAGCACGCCTAGGCTCGCGTTTTTCATGTTTCGTTTCGTACCTTAGGTTTCACCAAAACCCAGTTCAATCCAAAATAAAAATACGATTTAAACAGATTTGAATTAAAACGATTTTCAAAAACACACTTTAAGAAAATAATTTCAGAAATTCAACAAAAATTAGCGTTTCGTAATTTAGGCTTTCTAAAAGAGCTCATGAATACCTAATTCGCATCTAAGCCTAAGAATTTCTACCAAATTCAGTTAAGTGGAGACGAATCAGAAACATGATTAACGATGTGGCCCTCATACCACTTGTTGAAAAACAGGAATCAGAAAGCAGTGGAAATTTAAAAAATTTTCCAACAAAAGGATCGAAACTCACAATCGTGAATCCGAATTCGTAGAGATTAGAAACTTACTTTTCAATAATCTTTCTTGAAGCGTTTCAAGCCACCCAAGAACGCTCTTGTCGCGGCTTGATCCCCTCTCCTTGGTAAAGCTCGAATCTTTAAAAACTTCTAACTTGAAGCTCTCTCGAGATAGTCCACCAACTTGACTACAATCTAACTAGTAAGGATGCTAGTTCTCTAGTTAGTGTTTAGGCTTAACCTAGGGTTTATTTGATCTTGGAGAAAGGATGGTGTTCAACACATAAACCAAAAGAATTCATCAATCCTTAAGGGGAGCTCGAGCTCCCCTATATATAGCAAGAGGGGGGCGTCGAACCTAGTCCTATTGGACTAAGGATTTGGTCCCTCTCTCTCATGACTTGATCATCAAGTAATTCTAAACCTTGACTTTGAATTCTAATTCAAATCAACTTTTAAGAGAGCTAAAATATCCAAACTTCTTTTGGATAATATTATACTTTATTTATTAATAAATAAATAACTTACTTATCTAATTAATTAATTCATAATTAATTAAATAGATTAATTTCTCCAAAATAAGACTTTCATTATATTTCAAAATTAAACCAAAGTCTATTAAATAATTAACACATTAATTATTTAACACATACAATATATATATACACATGTGAGACACGTGTCCCAAGGACACGTGCCACTCACGTGACCCACACGTGTGATTCACACGTGTGGAACCCTCTTGGCATGATCAACTCGTTTAATCATTTTAAAGCCTTAACTCATGTAACCAAGTTGTTGTGTGTGGCCCTCTAGGTTCTCAATTCAATTAGCAATGACCCTAATTAATTAATTCACTAATTAATTAATCAGTCCACAGATTAAACGACCATAGTCTAGCAATAGGTGTTTAACCCCTAGCTGAATTGGAATGTCTCGATTCGATAGAACCTTTAAGTCATTGATTCATGTGAGATACAATCCTCCTACTTACTATCTCTCAACCAAGATCTAGGGTAAGGGAATAATCAGAACCCTAATAATCTGGTCTTATAGCTAAGTGCATTTCATATCCATTTGATCTCAATCCAAGAAACCCTTTTCTTGATGTCTTGATCTACTGCCTTGGCCAAGGACTCCATATGGCATATGAATGACTTACACAATAAGAGATCACTTTGCAAATGCAAGTGTAGGTCCTTTCTTGATTCTCATTCACTTTCATGAGTCACTTATGCTGAATCAGTTGTCTAAGGCGACACCCTTTAAAGCTTATACCTAAGACTACAGAGTTTACTCATAAAGCGACATGGAACCTCAAGTCTAAGGATCAATTAATCACATCAATGACTCGTGGGATATTTTCTAATCTGGAAGCTTCCATTTCCTGAAATAGAAACTTCCTTTCCCATTTAGGAATCTTCTCACACGGGGCACCTCAGTGAACTTACTTATGGAAGTAAGCACCCTCATGTATCACGCACGTATCAACTATACACTTTGCACCTCCATCAAACAAGGTGGTCCTTCTTAAGGGCGTGATCCCACAAGCAAGCCTTAAAGGAGTCAGGTTGACACTCCCACTGTTTGTAGGACTCATCGGCTTGGAGTATTTTACTAATCATGACTTATGTGATATAGGGCTCGTTTCATGAACCATTTCACCTAAATGGTAGAGTCCTAAAGTCATCAGGATTAGGGGAGTTCTCGTACATACACAGCTAAAGTAAACGCATACCAAATAAGAGCATATAAAGAAGTGTTGCCTTAATTCGTTATTTTGTTCAAAGATTGTTTGTGATCACAATAAGGAAAAGTACAAAGCGGATATACAATCGGCTTTCTAGGGTACTATTCCTAACACCAATTACCCGAATTCTTCTCAATCTCTGGAGCCTTCTTCAATTCATCTGTATCCAAAAGAAGAGCTCTTGGCAAGTTGTTGTGATTGTAGAATTTGGCCGTGGTTCGATATTGTGATAGCAACCTACAAATCACAACTCAATTCGAATATAAATGCATGAGGGTTAATGGATGCATATGTCACATAGTTAGCATCAAAAACACGTATTGAAGCCAAGTGCAACACGTAATTCAACAAGATCTAAGTTAAACATATTCAACAATGCAATTTCCATCAAATTTCAATAATTATAATCCATGATCAATGCAATGCACATGTTGGCAATTAGTTCCTATATCGTTTGACTTAGACTTGACACGAACCTGGGGCTCTGATACCACTTTAGGATGTAGCACCAGCAATGGTAGGCACCACATCTCCCGCACTATAAGTCTAGTCCACGCATGAAATGGGCAATCCATACATAAATCGGACTTATAGCGAATGGGTGACAAATAAAAACGATCCCTAGCTAGGCGGAATTAACCCTGTACCAATCAATCGGATAGTACAAGATACGGTGCAGAAGAATTTAATAACAATTTAAATCACAATAAAATCTAATAACATTAATAATCAATTCGGCATGCAACCTAGTGACGGGTTCAGCTAAACATGCAACCTGTCTCCAATCCACATTCATCAATAAACAACAGTTGGCCTTCAAGCCCGATCAATAATTAATACAATAACCAATACAAATATAATGTAACAACATGAGATGTGACTCAAGTGCAAAAGTGTAACTCGAATAAGGACACTAAGACTCTATTTTCGCCTAACAAAACCTGTAAGAAAACTGGAGAGTGGAAAGAGGGATCAGTCTCTAGAAGACTGAGTGAGCAGGAGTTGTACATATATATAAAAACATGCACATGCAAGAAATAAATCCCGAGCAAAGTTTTTATTTGAAGTTAGTTCCCGGAAAGGGCATGAAGTAGATAAGCAATACTCGGGGTTACGGCTAATTGATATTAAATCCATTAAGTTCATAATTCATGAATAACATTAATCATGGCTCGGCGAGTGAGAATGCGCATTCTCCAACCAAACTCCGACCGTGTACAACATTTGATTGGGATTATTGAAAATGCGATCATGCAAGTCAATTAATCAATTTCATTCATTTATTTCGTTCATTTCATTCATTTTATTTCATTCATTGACATTTCATGTGTCAATACAATCCAACCTTCTTCTTACAGGCCCGACCAGTCCATTGTTAATGTTGAGACGGGGGCTCATGACTCCTGCCCGTTCCTTCGGTGGGTTTACCACCGACTCAAGAATAACTCGCCTTCCCTGTCTTCCTCGAGTCGTGCGAGAGATTCCCTGTCGATGTCCAAGCCCACGTTTTCCCGGGCCCAATAAAATGACATGATTGTGCATTGTCTCGCCAAAACATTTCAACTCATTGAATCATTTCATTCCATTGTAAACGGTTCATTTTCTTGAAAACATTTACTCGATAATTCTTTGAAAATAATATAGATATATAATAGGGTTTTTGGTCAAAACAATCACATACGGGTTATAGGGTTTGATACATAACTAGAACGGAAAACACCCTCACCTAGAAGACGATACAAGGATATGAGCTAAACCGTGTGTCTATTGATCAACGATATCTCCGCCCTGGAGACGATCTGTATAAGAGAAAGAAACATTATGTACTCGTGAGAAATGACTCAATATGAACCAAGTAAGATGCACGGATTGTTCACGAAGTAGTGTGACATGTTATGAAATGATACGATATATAATAAATTATAAAATGTCATGAAGTGTTGTGATCAAGTTCACGTGCACAATTAATGCCCTCAAGTAATAGACTATCATATAACTTCATACCATAACAAACAATCCACCATTAATTAATTATCAAGCCAAGGAGTGCAATTAAAAAGATAATGATCAATTAGGCATGTATTAAATGCATGTAAGTCACACAAGAGGTCGAGGGAGCGAAAGGGAAGCGATAAAACGAGTTTTAGCAAAGTTTAGCAAAAGGAAGGAATTTTCCAAGACGCGCAAGCTGTACGAAAATGGAAATATCTACAGTTCTAGAATTTGGAATTAGGTTTTGTTTATTAGGTATGAAACTAAACAAATAGGGCTTTCCAAGGATATATGGTTCGAATCTTGGTTCAAAGCGAGGTGAAAATGGTGTAGGCCCGAAGTTGGATGAATGCAGATTTTCGGTGAAGTGGCGACACCAAAATGGATTGATTATATCTCACAAACTAGAAAGGATATTAAAGTGATTCTAATTGGAGAATGTTCTAGACTTCAAAAGGTTTCTGGGGTTAAAATTTCAGGTCAATCGGAGTTCGTTTGGGTAGGTAACGAAGAACAAAACGGCACAAATTGGTAAGCAGGTGTCACCCCTCAAGGCAAAAGTTTGACACGACCGTGTCAGAGTACAGGCGTGAAAAAGGGCTAGAGACACGGGCGTGTCTCATTTTCTTCTCTAGGGAGACACGCATCGTCCCCAAGCTCCAAAAGCTCAAAAATGACGGAAAAAATGAGGAAAAACAAGATAATAACACCGCATCAACCTCAAATCACACAAAATTGCAAACATAAGTCCCAAATAACATGCTTAACAACTTGAACAAGAAATAAACCCATGAATCGAAGTATAAAGCAAGTTGCCATTCAAGCTTCTTCAAGCTACAAAAATGGAAAACCACGGAATAGGCAAGCAACGAGCAAGATTCCAATAAATAAACGACAAGCACACTCACGGGAACAGCATACTAATATCTTAGCTCAATTAATCCACGTTTAAGCACATTTGGAGTAATTTTTCGTATTTAGGCACTATTCATCATCTTCCACAAAACCATGGATTCAAGCACTTAAAGTAAGATTCAATCGGGAGAAATCGAAGCACTCAAACAGAGGAATACAATGCTTACCTTGGATTGTTGATGGGACAAACGAGGGAGTCGGAACTTGAGCTCAAAGTGTGGAAGTGAATAGTGGCCATCTCTTCCTTCTCTCTCTCTCTTAGAACGTGAAGAAGTAAATGAGGGAGAAGAAAGGGTTGGTTCGGTTTTAAGGTAAGAAAAACCAGTCCAGTTCGGCTCACGACGGGTTCGGTTGAAACTGTTAGAAAATTAAATTGGCAGAGAGATCAAATGGTTGTGGAGAAAGCGAGGCTAGTCCTATTGGACCCGAATCGCCGAAACAAGTCCAATGGTATGGTCGGAAATCGAATTCGAATCCCCAAGCTCAAGATAGCCACAAATGGCCCAACACCCTAATTAAAATTAGGTCCCTAATTTGCAAATATTGGACATTCGAGCCCAAACGAGTTAAATAAATTCTAAGCGCACATAATTAAAATAAACTTACACATTGACACTTAAAGCATGGGTTTTCATATAAAATTATAGAAGTACATAATAAAACTCTCCCGTGACGTCATACTTGGTCAGTCTTGAAAACACGGGGCGTCACAACTTTCATATAAGTTTTAAAACAAGAACTTTTCTTCAAATTTTAAAACTTTGCCCAAATGAATCTCAGATTAAAACAAGCATGGCACACATCAACATATTAATCAAATTAATGCAAGGAACTAAAAATCGTAAATCAATCAAAGTATAGCTCTGATACCACTGTTGGAATTCGTCAACCCTAACGCAACGAAAAATAAAAATTTTCGGGATTATAAAAGCAATTTTATCAGAATTCCAATTAAGATCAGCCTTTGATTCAAGATTTATGATTTAAACAAAAGAAGAACCAAATACCTCTTTCGCTTCTAGTTGATGGTGATGATAAGAAGGTTTTCTAAAACCTATCCAGTCTTCTCCTATCCGATCTGCTTCCAAGAACTCCACGCGGAATTCCTCTAAGGTAGTCCACTACCCGTAATTGAACAACTATTCAATTAGCACACTAGAACACTAATTGGATATTGATTATTCAATAGTATTCTCAATACAATATTGAGATGTGAGAGAAGAGAGAAAAAGATAAGTCTTAGAGAGAAAGCAGAAGAGAAGAAAACAACGATATCTAATTTCTTCTCCCAAGTATTGCTTTAATACTTAACCCTAGGTCAAAAACCCTATGGGCTAGTTATGGCCTTAACTTAATTACTACTAATTAAATTAACAACCCAATATTCATTTTAATCAGTGGACCTGATTTAATTAAATCACAAGTCCAATATCTAATTAAATTGGTGGAATTAATTTAATTAATTACTCTTAATTAAATTTCAAGTCCAATTAATTTAAATACACTTATTTAAATTAATGTTAACTCATTAACATCTATTCTCAATAGCTTAACAATTAAGCATAAATTAATTAATACAATTATTAATTAATTACTCTCTCATATTATAAATTAAACTCTTTTAATTTATTAATCAATCTCTATTGATTTTTAGATAACTATGTTGTTCAATTCGAGTCATTGTGTGACCCCTTAAGTTCACCAATGAATAGCAGTAAGCCCACATTCTTAATCTGGTATTTTAGATAATCATTTATCTTATTGATTTAATTGAACCCTTTCAATTAATCGCTGTTTAGTTAAAACTTCTTTTAATTAATCAGTACCTATAGATCATGATCGATGTCTAGTGACAAGCTCATGACCACCCATCCAACAGGTGAAGTTTATGTTGTGAACCTTTCAGTCTCATGGATACCGTGAGATGAGATCCTTCTATCGCCTAATCCCCGACTAGGGCCTAGGGCATGGGAATGATAGAACCCCATTAGTCCTAATGCTATGAATTAATTCTAATAGCAATTCCATTTAATTTAACACTCTAGGAAACCTATTTCCTAATTTAGATCTCACTACCTTGCGCAAGGATTTAAGTGGAATGTGCTACAATAGAATTTGTGGATAATTCACTTGTTCTTCTAGACGAGCTATAGATTCTATGTTGGCATCTCATAAGCCCCCATACATGATTCAAACAATGCCAACATACAACCATAACGAGATTCATGGAACCCATGAATCTCTAGGCGCATATCAAACATAGCCCTTATCACGCACAGGGCATCAATGGAGCCTCAAGTCTAAGGATTATTTAGACACTACCATAACTAGGGAACTGTAGCACCCCGCACGGTGGGTCACCACATCCCCCGCACCTAAGCCCAATCCACATACGAGATGGGAAATCCGTACATGAACCAAGCAGAGGCGAACGGGAGACAGACAGACACACACCTAAGCTAGGCGGAACGTAGAACTTGCAAATTAAACAACCAACAAAATGAAAGTGTATGCGGAAGCAATTCACACAATCAAACTTAAATTACAAGCAACAGTTGACGAGTTCAACTAACATAGATCCCTAATCCCGAATATAACATAAATCATAATGCAAACGAGTTCAATCTGTTTCCTAGAAGCCTGTCCCGAAATATAATATATCAAAATAATCATATGGTATCCATTCAAACGTTCAAACTCATACAAATTCAGAAGTGCAATGTAAGGACTAAACTCGACAGACTCCGCCTAGCTTGAACTCCACGCAAACCTACACACTAAAAACAAAAGGGGAGAGGGGTCAGTCACACAGACTGAGTGAGGGGCTACCCACGCTCGCTACATATATATAAGGAGCAAAGCATACACAAACACACGATTCGTGAACTCAGGGATAGTTTTTGCACGCCAAACTTAGCCCATGATCCATACATATAGGGATTCGTAACAAAACAGATCAAAACTTAACTTAACAGATTCTTACATATCAAACATTTCCAAAACATACCTTAACGTATCAAATCTTTAGCTTATACTTTAAAAAGATCCGTATTTTATCTTAATTAAGAGTCTATCACCGTTTCACGAACTTTAACAGAACATATATACAAAATTCGGTCAGGTACGAGCCATAAATCCCATCTTGGGCTCCTCATACTAAAACATAACATATCAGACATATCAAAGCAAAATAGACATACCAAACAAACCTCCTTTCTCCGGTGATGGAAGGGTTGTGCGACCCTAACCATCCAGACAAGTGAGGGGAGTGCAAGCTACCCCAAACCCTCAGGATCTCCATCACTCACCAAACCTTCTGGTGAGATCAGGGGTAATCCGAATCAAACTGTGGAGATGTGCACAAGGGTGATAACCGGAGACCCCATGGCCGTCCCGGGTCTCCCTTACCCACAACTCCGGAGCCCAACACACCAAAACATATCATATCAGAGCGTAATATATCATAACCCGCTACTTATCAAACTAAACATAACATACCTTACCTTGTAACAACTATGCTATACATACCTCTCCGTGTCAAACCATAACATATCCATAGCCCGTAGCTCCCGGCTCATAAGAGGCACACGGTTTGAAGCATAGTTAATGTTCCAAACATAACCAATCAGAACATACCAAACAAGCGTACATAGGCTCGTACATAGTGTATCATACTTGCAAGACTTAGCAAATTCATGAACTTACATATTTCGAACATATTTACTTATACTTAAGGTTATAGTTCGCATGCATAAAAAATGAACACATTTTATAGGGTTTAAATATAACCTAACCTCACCTTATACCAACGGAACCAAGAAAGAGACGATTGATCCACCCTGGAATCAACACGGCTAACGAAACACCACCCCGGGTGCACCTGAACAAAATGAAGGCAAAACACAAAGCTTAGACCCAAGGATGAACCACATAGACGCACGGCGTATGCATAGGCACTTAAAAGAGGCAAATACGTAGGCAAGATTCATACTCAAACTCATTTCACACAAAGGGATGCATTTCACAAAGTGCAGATACATAACAAGGTGCATATGTGCTTCGTACAAACAATTCGCATTACTTAAGCGACATAAAAATGCAATTAAGAAAAAATACATACACGTACGTAGGTTATAACAAGTTAGGAATGGGTTCGGAGGTGAAAAAGTGCAAGAAAAGCGGAAGAAAAGGATAAGAAATGGTTCCGAGCAAAAACAAGCAAAAGCTGAAAATTTTCGAAATGGACAAGCTGTAGAAAAATGATCATAACTTAAGTTTGAGAAGTGGGAATTAAATTTTGTTTCTTGGGAATTAAACTAAACTTATAGATCTTTCAAATGGTATATGGCTCGAATCATGGTTCAAAGCAAGGTGAAAATGGGGTAGGTTTGAAGTTGGGCGAATGCAGGATTCTGGCGAAGTGGCGACACAATTTTCAAACGGTTATATCTCACAACCTAGAACGAATTTTGAGGTAATTCTAAATGGAGAATGTTCTAGACTCAAAAATGTTTCTACCGTTCGAAATTCAGGCCAAACGGACCACAAACGAGGCTGCACGGCTGTGTCAAAATCGTCTTGCGAGCTAACAAGGCCGTGTCGGAATAAAAAAAATCCAACTCGAAGGTCTAACACGGCCATGTTGGAAATGAACTGAGGGTTTACACGGCCGTGTTGGGTCGTCTTCTCCCAAAAAAATGAGCAAAAAAGCAAGGGATCGATGGGGGTGGTTCCCAAACCACCCCAAATCACATACCAATCAATATTCGACCCAAAAACACTCAAATTCAAGGTATATCACATATATATAACACATTAGAACACAAATTGGACTTTGAAATGAGCCCGAACACCCAAAACACAAAATCTACACTATTCATCATCTTCTCTAAAGCTCAAGAATCAAGCAATAAAACAATATTCAATCGGGCAGAATCAAAGCACGTAAAGAGAGGATCATATTGCTTACCTTGGTTCTTCGATCGGATGGTCAGACGAGGCAAGAGCTTGAGCCAAAGCTTGAGGCCAAAGGGGGTGTTTTTCTCTTCTCTTCTTCCCTCTTGATTATGCTGATCCAAAATGAGGAGAGGAAAGGGTATTTTCAGCTTTTAAGGCTGAAACGGGTCGAGTAAATCGGGTAGGGTCAAACGATATTCGGTCCATTCAGATCGGATTTTAAAAGGATAGGGCGAACAAACGGCTTTAGAAAATAAAGGTTAATTCATTGAATCCGAATCATCTAAACGAACTCAATGACAAGGTTAGAATTCGAATTCGAATTCTCGAGCACAGGTAGCCACGAAGGCTAAAACACCCCAATTTACAATTAGGTCCTTAATTTGCAAATATTGGACGATTGAGTCCAAGTACATTTAATTAAATTCTAATGCGCACATAATATATAAGATACAAATTGACACGTAAGACATGCGAATTCACGTAAATCTCAAAATTATCAAATTAAACTCTCTCGTGACGACATACCTGGATTGTGGAGAAGACGGGGTGTCACAAACTCCCCCCCCCCCAAGAGAACCTGCTCCCCAGATTTGCCTGCTCGAGTTTCAAGCTCGAACAAATTTCTGTATTCACCCAAGTTCGAGGTTCATGACGTCCCGATAAGGGTTAGCTCGGCAAGGTCTTCAAGCACAAAGGGTTTGAATCTTCGAATCGATCCAGTCATTTGAATTGCTCGATCGAATCGCACGATAAAGAGGGTCTAAAGTAGATTCAACTCTCACTGTTTGAGTTTATTTGAGTCAACTCCCAAGCTCGGTGTTCTCTGGAAGGGCGTAGCTACAACTCACGCCACTTACACAACCAAGCTCAAACCGAATTTTCTTCTTGTCCACGATCTAAGGTTCGAAGTGTCTAACATCCGAACCCTCTTCTTACATCTTCAACTCTTCAAGAGACTGGTTGAATTGTTGCAAAGCTCGACCCTCATCTTACCAAAACAACACTCTCAAACACTCAAAACATAAAACAAAATTAAAATGCATAATGCACATGATATGCATGTTCTAGTGTACCATTCACCGAAGTGGTAAATTGATCTTGTGATGATATGCTCAAAGCTGAAATCTTCTATCCCACAACCATACCTTCAAATTCCTAATGCTTCTCGTGCAACGAACATCATTCCGGTCTTCATCCCGTAATTGTTGCCTATCCTCGGAATTTCCTCTAACCCAATCTTGCACTCTTAAATGTTCTCTTGGTCTTATTATTGGTCCCAAGAATTAAATCTCTTGAGCTCTAATTCATCACCAACAGCCTTAATCCGGATTCCTTCACTCGAAGACTTGCTCGTAGAAATCCTAAAGAAGAGGTATTGTCTTGTAATCATAGTTCCAATTCGTTAAGGTGCTCCAAAGTACCGCATCGATTTTCATATTTAGCACCACTCATTGCTTGGAATATAAGAGAAGTGCATCCAAAGCATCTTTATCCGAGCACCTTTCTTCTTTGCCGAATTACCTCGCTCATAATTGTAATCATTTCTCGCGTAAGTTCCTTCGGGCGTGGAATTATTTCCCCACGGTTAGTACTCATCTTCCTTGTTAAATTTGTTTTCCATCATCTCGCTCTTAACCCATGACTTCATTCAAGATTTTACCTCAATCCATTGAAGTCCCCCAAAAGCCCGACCAAAACCTTCTTTTAATTCTCTTTGAACTCCTTCTTTAAAGGCACCATTGAATAGAGAATCAATCTCCATGCCATGAGATTTTGGTTAAACCTATTTTGTGCCCATAATTAGGATTATCCCTAGTATCCATCGTGTATTAATCATTCCCTCTTCAACACTTCCATCAAGATACCTTATCAAGAAAATTAATTCTCCTTCAAAGTGGGTTTCCAATTTCCTTAAATCTTCATTCTCGTTTGTAGACTTTCCAAACCAATACCCTTCAACACCTTCTTTATAACATCCTACAACCTTCAACCCGATCTCAAGAAGGGGTCTTCAATTATGGCCCTTTCTCTAACCATCTTTTCTAACTTCCTCGGGCACAAAACTTGGAGATTGAAAGAGACGACATCCTATCAAACAAACACTAAATATGCATGTTGGGTTACATATGCCGATGTCATGCATCACATAATTTCACTTAAACACATAAAATGTTACAAGTAATAATTTCAATACAAAGAATAAATAAGTGCAAAATTGAATATGTCATGGGTGCACGTGCCATGAGTACAAATACCTCCATCTTCGTATTCATGTTGGCTCCCAAACTGAACCTTTTGCTCACGCACCCTTTGTTTATTAGCTCTCGATTGCTCACAATCGAAAACCATATGTTCCGATGATCCACATGCGTAGCATCTTTTCAACCTATCCCAGCACGCCTCATATGGTTGTCTCCCCCACAATAAGCGCATGGTCGAAGCTCTCTCTTTCATTTCGGATAATCTCCGGTCTTACGGTTTTTCACACGGACCTTTTTAGCCCTAGTACCACGTTGATGGAATCTTTCTTCTACTTGTAGATTCGAGCATAATCCCAATTCATCTCTTAATCCCGAATTCTCTTCCTCCTTGACTTTTGTTATTCTTCGATTTTCAACCCTTAAAGCTCTCGTTGTAGCTTTGTCCCCAGTGCTCGTATCCTCCGCAATTAAGGCCTCCTTGAACTCATCCCGAAGTCCTTCCATGAAGTACCAAGTCTTCATCTCCTCATCGTTCATGATATGAGGCACGTAGGTGCCTAACCTCTCGAACTCTTCAAGGTACTCCGTGACCATTTTGTCTCCTTATTTTAGGGTACGGAACTCCTCAAATCTTCGGTCTCGTAAAATAGCCGGTGAGTACCTTCTTCTAAACTCTTGAACGAAGGTATCACATGTCAATCCTTCGTTCATTGCTTCAATTTATGGGGCAACTCTTTTCCATCACTGTCTTGCTTGTCCTTGTAAAAGTAGTAAGGCAAGACGAGCCTTATCTTGTGAGTCGCATGGCCATACCTCGAATATACTTTCAATCTCGGAGAGCCACTCTCCCGCCCTGATATCATTGTCTTCTCTAAATTGGGGAGGGTTGAATGTTCTGAAGTCTCGATACAATGTTGCCATCCGACTAATAGGTGGCAATTCGGTCATTATTTATTCTCGATGATAAGGATGTTGATGTGATGATGGACAGAAATCTTGTTGTCGAGGCGGCCTCCTAAAAATCTCACAACTACAACATAGATATATGCATGTCAGTTAGTACGTGAGAATGGCACATAATTAAATCAAGTAAGACCAATTAGATAAATGCAATGTATCACGAAATGTAAAATCAACAAAGTGTTAAGAATTTAAACACATATCACAGCGAATCACGATGTACATGTAAGCACATAGCCACATTGTCCTATGCCGCTCAACCTAGACTGACACAACACGACTCTGAGCTCAGGTTTTGCAACCTAGAGCTCTGATACCACTTTAGGATGTAGCACCCCGCATGGTGGGTCACCACATCCCCCCGCACCTAAGCCCAATCCACATACGAGATGGGAAACCCGTACATGAACCAAGCAGAGGCCAACGGGAGACAGACAGACACACAACTAAGCTAGGCCGAACGTAGACCCTGCAAATTAAACCAACCAACAAAATGAAAGTGTATGCGGAAGCAATTCAAACAATCAAACTTAAATTACAAGCAACAGTTGACGGGTTCAACTAACATAGATCCATAATCCCGAATATAACATAAATTATAATGCAAACGGGTTCAATCTGTTTCGTAGAAGCCTGTCCCGAAATATAATATATCAAAATAATCATATAGTATCCATACAAACGTTCAAACTTATACAAATTCAGAAGTGCAATGTAAGGACTAAACTCGACAAAAGACTCAACAGACTCCGCCTAGCTCGAACTCCACGCAAACCTGCACACTAAAAGCAAAAGGGGAGAGGGGTCAGTCACACAGACTGAGTGAGGGGCTACCCACGCACGCTACATATATATAAGGAGCAAAGCACACACAAACACACAGTTCGTGAACTCAGGGATAGTTTTTGCAGGCCAAACTTTGCCCGTGATACATACATATAGGGATTCGTTACAAAACAGATCAAAACTTAACTTAACAGATTCTTACATATCAAACATTTCCAAAACATAACTTAACGTATCAAATCTTTAGCTTATACTTTCAAAAGATCCGTATTTTATCTTAATTAAGAGTCTATCCCCATTTCACGAACTTTAACAGAACATACATATAAAACTCGGCGGGTACGAGCCCTAAATCCCATCCTGGGCTCCTCATACTAAAACATAACATATCAAACATGTCAAAGCAAAATAGACATACCAAACAAACCTCCTTTCTCTGGTGATGGAAAGGTTGCGTGACCCTAACCATCCAGACAGGTGAGGGGAGTGCAACCTACTCCAAACCCTCAGGATCTCCATCACTCACCAAACCTCCTGGTGAGATCAGGGGTAATCCGAATCAAACTGTGGAGATGTGCACAGGGGTGATACTCGGCGACCCCATGGCCATCCCGGGTCTCCCTTACCCATAACTCTGGGGCCCAACCTACTAAAACATATCATATCAGAGAGTAATATATCATAACCTACTACTTATCAAACTTAACATAACATACCTTACCTTGCAACAACTATGCTATTCATACCTCTCCGTGTCAAATCCATAACATATCCATAGCCCGTAGCTCCCGGCTCATAAGAGGCATATGGTTTGAAGCATAGTTAATGTTCCAAACATAACCAATCAGAACGTACCAAACAAGCGTACATAGCGTATCATACTTGCAAGACTTAGCAAATTCATGAACTTACACATTTCACACATATTTACTTATACTTAAGGTTATAGTTCGCATGTATTGAAAACGAACACATTTTATAGGGTTTAACTATAACCTAACCTCACCTTATACCAATGGAACCGAGAACGAGACGATTGATCCACCCCGGAATCAACACGGCTAACGAAACACCACCCCGGGTGCACCTGAACAAACTGAAGGCAAAACACAAAGCTTAGACCCAAGAATGAACCACATAGACGCACAGCGTATGCATAGGCGCTTAAAAGAGGCAAATACGTTGGCAAGATTCATACTCAAACTCATTTCACTCAAAGGGATGCATTTCACAAAGTGGAGATACATAACAAGGTGCATATGTGCTTCATGCAAACAACTCACATTACTTAAGCGACATAAAAATGCAATTAAGAACAAATACATACACATACGTAGGTTATAAAAAGTTAGGAACGGGTTCGGAGGTGAAAAAGTGCAAGAAAAGCGGAAGAAATGCATAAAAAATGGTTCCGAGCAAAAACGGGCAAAAGTTGGAAATTTTCCGAAATGGATAAGCTGTAGGAAAATGATCATAACTTGAGTTTGAGAAGTGGGAATTAAGTTTTGTTTCTTGGGAATGAAACTAGACTCATAGATCTTTCAAATGGTATATGGCTCGAATCATGGTTCAAATCGAGGGGAAAATGGCGTAGGTTTGAAGTTGGGCGAATGCAGGATTCCGGTGAAGTGGCGACACAATTTTCAAACAGTTATATCTCACAATCTAGAACGAATTTTGAGGTGATTCCAGTTGGAGAATGTTCTAGACTCAAAAATGTTTCTACCTTCCGAAATTCAGGCTAAACGGACCACAAACGAAGGTTGCACAGCCGTGTCAAAATTAGCCTGCGAGCTGACACCGCCGTGTCGGAATAAAAAAAATCCAACTCGAAGGTCTAACACGGCCATGTTGGAAATGAACTGAGGGTTGACACGACCGTCTTGGGTCGTCTTCTCCGAAAAGAAAGAGTAAAAAATCAGGGGATCGACGTGGGTGGTTCCCAAACCACCCCAAATCACATACCAATCAATATTCAACCCAAAAATCCTCAAATTCAAGGTATATCACATATATATAACACATTAGAACACAAATTGGACTTTGAAACGAGCCCGAACACCCAAAACACGAAATCTACACTATTCATCATCTTTTCTAAAGCTCAAGAATCAAGCAATAAAACAATATTCAATCGGGTAGAATCAAAGCACGTAAAGAGAGGATCACATTGTTTACCTTGGTTCTTCGATTGGATGGTCGGACAAGGCACGAACTTGAGCCAAAGCTTGAGGCCAAAGGGGCTGTTTTTCTCTTCTCTTTATCCCTCTTGCTTGTGCTGATCCCAAATGAGGAGAGGAAAGGGTATTTTCAGCTTTTAAGGCTGAAACTGGTCGGGCAAATCGGATAGGGTCAAACGATATCCGATCTATTGGGATCGAATTTTAAAACGATAGGGCGAACGAACGGCTTTAGAAAATAAAGGTTAATTCATTGAATCCGAATCATCAAAACGAACTCAATGATAAAGTTAGAATTCGAATTCGAATTCGAATTCTCGAGCTCAAGGTAGCCACGAAGGCTAAAACACCCCAATTTACAATTAGGTCCTTAATTTGCAAATATTGGACGATTTAGTCCAAGTACATTTAATTAAATTCTAATGCGCACATAATATATAAGATACAAATTGACACGTAAGACATGCGAATTCACGTAAATCTCAAAATTATCAAATTAAACTCTCTCGTGACGACATACCTGGATTGTCGAGAAGACGGGGTGTCACAGGAACCAACCTCATCTTTAAGGCATAAAAGTCTTACCCCATTGAGATGTTCCCATCGGGATCCTCAATGTACTTGTTCCCTAACAAGCACCTCCATACGCCTGTGAATGTCTCCACGTTCAATACTTATGAAACAAATTAACCTTTCTTAAAGGCACGTCATATGAGCAAGTCTCAACCGAGTCAAGGGGATGTCTGTATCCCTGTGCTTATTAGACTCTTCGACTTGGATTTGGTTTAGGTCACGCCATAGAGACTTGTTCCATGACCTCCATCCCTATGCGAGGTTAAGTCCCGTAGCTTAATGTGACCTTGGGGTTTCATCCATACACAAACAGTTATAATATACAACTAATAAACTTGAATGAGATATGATGAATTGGCCACATAGGATTAAACGACTATGAAATGTTACATTTATTATTTCATTAATGTCACAAATTACAACTAATAAGAGTAGTTTACAAAAAGAGAAATTCTTTCAGGGCACTACTCTAACCATAGGGAATCAAGACTCCTTTAGCAAGAGGCCTCAAAGGCTTGAAAGCACCTGGCAAATAGGGCTAAATCAACGTTAATTTGGTCATGTCAGGTCATCAAGAGTTTCATAGCCGCTAGAGATCTTCAAGCAAGTCCACTTTCATTGAATAAACAAGTTCAGATGACATCCACTGCTTTGAGGAGATTAGACGTATTTGGAAGTTTATAAATACCGAAAGAAAGTATTAATATCGACGTTTTCACCAGAATTCACGCCATACAATGCACTTTGTTTTCGAAAAGGCCCTTGGTAATTAATTAGTTCATAAAAATTGCTTTCTTAAGTCCTAATTCTAGATAGGTTGTGGATTGTCAAAGAAAAAAATTTTAGCTTCCTTGATTAGAAGTTTATTTGCTTTATTATTTCTCCCATTATTTCGCACTTTTTGGTGCAATTTTTATAATATTGCACCAACACACCAACAGAACAAGTCACACTTAAAATCCACAAATCGCACACATTTATCTGGCACGCCTGCAAAAACAAAATCAAACAAATAGATCTATCTTTCTCCATCTTCATAACTAATTTTCTAGAAATGGTTTGACAGGTCACAATACTACGTAAACACTTGTAGCCTGAGTTGCGAAATCCGTTAGCAGATTATATGCAAATTCCCAAGAGGTTGGTTTAAAATTCAACCAATGAAAATATTTTTGAGGATAGTTGCTAATAAAATTCAATCAATATAAAATTCAAACTCCTAAAACAATGATCGAATAGCTAAGACATTTTTATTGAAAATGAAGAACAAATTACAACCAACACATAGATATAGCTGTTTACACTTTTGAGCAACTTATTGAAATTTAATTAAAGAATATATGAATAACTTGTATAGAAAGAAAAAGAATATTACACCTTTATACAATTTGCTCCATGAAAGTTGCAAAAAGAATCTTTTATGTATTAAACATACTAAGCATCCTCGGGAGCAATCCAATGTCGCCCATTAACAAAACTCTTGGCAAGGAAACGATGGGCCGCGTCATAATCTAACTCTCGAGCCCATGACACCCCGCGAACAGTCGCTGCTCCAGGCCCATAGCACTTGTACACTCCAAAAAAAGCAGTCCTACATATCATTATTTTTAGTTAGAGAAAAAAATCATGTTTTATCTTAAAAATATTAGGTCTTAAAAATCACACACATATATATGTTATGTTAACAGTTAAACTACTTACTTTTTGTTTTGACACATCTTTAACTTACATAAACATAGTCTATATACAAAATTTGATAAAATTTAGACAATTTATCCATACGCGTGGACATGGCCTAATCTAACATATAAGAATTTTCCTATTAATATAGTTCAAGAGTTGAAGTCACATGCATCGGAGATAGCCAACAGGGATTGGTCCAAATGCTTCATGAATTTATTTTTTAAGGCAAGATGCTGGATTCAAATCCGATTAGATATGAGCTTACTTGTTCTTGTTGCTGATATGGTCCCAATCGTCCCATCCACCGTGCGCGACGATGTCGTCGAAATATGTGTAGGAGAAAACAATCCTCGAGTACTGGCCCATTGCACGGCCAACATAAAGCTGGCCTGTTCCAGTCACTCTGCAGTTGAGAAATGCAAAACCAGTCTTCTCATTTGGTGATTTTCTACCTTGAGCTGCTATTGACCCAAATCTTTTTGCTATTGAGTGGAGCTCACAGTCCTGCACAAGTTGAATACCTTCAAGTTTTCAGTTAATTATTCTAGTCGATCAAAAAGCACACTCAGTATGACTACAGGAATAAATATATAAATATATATATATATATATATATATATATATATATATATATATAAATATAAAATTATAAATGTTTGTTTAAATTTATCCGATTTTAATTCATAATTCATTAAATTTATGGTATATAAGAGAAAATGCTTCATTCAGAATAGATTTGTATGATTTAGAAGTAAACAACTAAAAGAGTATAAAAGTTAAATAATAAAAGAGAAGAGAAATATAAGAAAAAGTGAGAAAGTAAAAAGAAATATTTTGGAATCAAAAAGAGGAGAGCGAGGAAAAAAGAACAAAGCCTGGGGAAGGATGGAACAGAGAAAGAAACGCAAGTCAAGAAAGGTAAGAGAGACTAAAACAAACGTGAGACTGTTGAAATTATAAAATTGTGTAGTTTTATTTTTAAGTAGGATAGCTTTCAAAACAATTATGTTGCGGTACTTTTCTCACTCAATAATATATTAATAATTTTTGCATTTTTGCACATTTCATATGTGTGCAACGAAATGATTATTATTATGTAAAATTTATTAAAATTAAATTTTTTATATCGATATATTTTTATAGTTATTTTCAATATAACCATTAAATTATAATAAATAAATGTGATAATATTATATTAATAAATAATAATTAAAATATAAATTATAAAATATATTGAAAAAAGATAAAAAAATATAAACTAATTATTAGAAAAAAGAATTAAAGGGGTGAGAGAAAAGGGAGTTAATATTTGCTTGGTGAGTTAACGGACACATTATGAGACTATGAGAGTAATAACAAAAAAATAATAAACAAGACAAAGAAAAAAAAAACAAAAAGTACAAAAAACAAACTTCCCTAACCCCGTTAACATAATAGTATAAATATTATAAGTTATATTAAGAATCACCATACAAAAAATTGAAAAATATATCAAGCGACAAAAATAAGTTTTGAACAAGTTCAACAATTTTAGCTTTCACTATTAACATTTTTTGACGTATCAATTCTTATTTGTTCTCCAAACAGAGCCAAAATGTTTCCAACTAATTAAAAAATAATGATATTATTTTTTGAAGCAAATATAATGATAATTTGCTAGTGTTTTGTCGTAATGCAATAAGATATATTATTTAATTGTATGTTATTTAGTAACAAATTCATATTATTGTCAACATGCCAATAGGTGTTATGTTGAAGTTATTTTTTTCGGGACAATGAAAGATACTCGCATATAAGGTGGCGGATTAGTGGCCTAGTGGGAATGCATGCATGCCTAATCCAATAATTAATACCAAGGCCTGCAACGAGTTAAAACCACGTAAAAGCAAAACCCCTTTTGAATTTCGTCGAAAAAATGCCAAAGTCAAGAACATAGCAGACAAAAGGACAAACGTATACAGCTTTTCTCTATTATGTGGAGCATCACAAATTAACTCTCACTTTTCTTACCTAATTTACTTGGAAAATGCAAACACGTTCAAGCTAAATGCTATAATACAATTTCAAAATATAAATCAGTTAGGATTTTTTATTTCAAATGCAGGTTTTATTTCTCATTTTACTCATTTACTGTTTTACACAAGTCAAGTGTATTATAAGCTATTCAGATTATAAGAGGAAATCTTTTGATTATTTTAATATCTCAATTATTTTTTATTCTAATTTTTATCTTCTATCAATACACCTATGTATATAAATGAATTGAAAAATGAAACAAAAATTGAAATAGGGAATCCAAATACAACATAAAATGGGGCTTAGTTCCTATAATTAATTAAATTTTTTTGTTCATTACCATTAAAACGTATCGTAATTCATTACCCATTTACCAAAGATGCTCACATGTACTTCAACATCACTAAAACATTATATTTGCTAACTCGATAGTGGGTAAAATTATAAATTAATTTCTTGGATTTGAGGATTTTACTGTAAATCCCATGACATTAGTAATAAATCGGTAAAGATATCCCTAATTATGGTTTCAAAAGCTGCGTTTCATAAAATATTTTTGAAACTTCTACACATTAAAAATGGAGACATTCGAATGAATAAAATTAATTTGCATTTTCACATAACATCACGCCTTATAGATAGTAAATATAAATGTTCAAATACTTATTTATCAATAATTACCTTATACATAGACCTGCCATTCCCAAAAATAAAGTCAATAGAGCCCTCAATGTAACAGTCCTTGAAGTAATGGCGTCCTGCATCGTCGCAAAGAGTATCCTGCGCACCGTAGAATCCACAACCGGAGAAGAAAGCTTTGTCGCCGGATATTCGGAACGCCACTGCTTGCCATCCTTGCATGCCCGGCATTGGCGCCGGTGCAGTATTCTACGATGGAAACGAAAGCACATGTAAATTTAAATTAATGCGTTGCGAATTTATCACAAGTAGTAATATCGCAGACACTCTATACGTATACAAATGAAAATTTATTATTATTTAAATATATTAAATAAAATTGTTCATTTTAATATAAATTTAATAATTCTATATTAATCAAAAATAGGTAAAACATAAATTAAAATATATGAGTAAGAAAAATAAAAAGAATATGAAAAAAAAAAATGAGGTGAGAAAATATTAGGATTAATAGATAAATAACTACTGTGACACGTGTAGATACAAAAGTGAGCAAGAGACCATAGACGAGCTTCACATTTAAAAGAAGAAGAGGATAGATATAAGTATAATAATAGTATTTAATCACGGAAAATCCCCCAATCTTTAGACGGTTTGGACGTTACCCACTTTTGAAATATTTTTGTCTCACAACCATTTTAATTTTACCTTAGCATGCCTTAAATGTATTTCCCCATGGAATCAAATGAATATTTGGTCAGAATTATTTTTGTGTCTACGTATTTTTTAGAGTTCTAATGATATAATTCATCATTTTTAAATTATTTGTACTCATAGGTTGGTTAGTCAACACATATGTTATATGATCCATGACATAATTTTCAAAAATAAAACATATGTTAAATTGAAAACTTTTTATCCAATACTCTCACATTTCTCTTTGAATCTGAACCAATTCAAAGTTCAAACGCTCAATAGTTTTTTAAAGAATCTTGTGTAGCATGAGTTCGGTGATTTATTGACATAAAAATGAGAAAATGGATAAAAGAATCATTAATAATATAAGAAATAAGTTGTCGTAATAATAATTTCGTTAGAAATATTTTTTTATGATTACACCGAAAATACTTCAGGGGTGTGTATATGGACAAAATAGAAAGATTAGATGGCAAAATTGCACACAAATTAGAAAATAGACAGTCAGATGTGCAAACCCTAAAAATTTGGGATTATCTGAGATTAGGGCTAGTATTAATGATATATATATATATTAAGTCTATTATTGTTTAAGTCTATTTATTATAATAATTCTTCCGTAGTGTAAGAATCGGTGTGATGGAGTGAAAACAAATAGGATAATGACGTATCAAACGGTCACAAGTAGTGATACAGGACCAGGTAATTTGAACTTTGAAGAAACCTTTGTCGACCTATCATGTACGGTACTCGACATCTTTGAAAATTATGAAAATGTAACCGCGTTAATTTTTTTTTTTTTTTTTTTAAACTTTCAAAGGCCCCCCCCCCCCCATTTTTTTTTTTTTTTAAAACTCTCAAAGTTCCCCCTACTCAATTAAGTGAAGGACTAATCTCTCGAGGCTCAATTGAGTGAAGAATTAATCTCTCGAGGTAACTGAAGGCGTTTATTGCAGGAACATCTCCCAACGTAGTTTTTTACATCCACAAGGTTCGAACCCGAAACCTTACTTAAGTAAATTCAAATTCCTATCCACTTGAATCAACTGCCCGTTGGTGTAACGACGTGAATGATTAGTATGGTGAAATCTAAATAAAATATATATATTCAAGTAACAAAATAACCCTAGTTAGCTGTTCTATATATATATATATATATATCAACCACTAAAATAATTCATTTCATTGTCCTTACTAACAGTTAGTGATCAGACATATAATACATTGGCGAAACTTTTTCTCGTCAAATTGTAATTATGTCTCTCACGAGGAGCACGAAACGCTAATTGTTAGATTTTTTATCATCGGCAACCTACGGTGTGCCAAATCCATTTTCATTAAACAAATGCTATTACTATTCACATAATATTATCAATTATTATGCGATCTTTCTTGATTTTTTTTTCCATCATTAATTGCTCCTAAAACACTAATTAAGTTGATATATGCAGCAGCAACATTAATTTAGGATATTATATAAATAATAGTTGTGAGTGTGTACCTTGAAAGAGATATTTCTGGCGGAGAAATAAGGTGCTAGAACAGTGACAGAAGCAGTGTGATAAGTGCGCAACTGCTGACCATCGGGTCCACGATCACATGCTCTGTCATGCCATTCTATCACTGTTCTGTCTCTTCCAGCCCCTTGAAATGTTATGTATGGTTTTGTTGCCGGAACCATTACCTTTTCTCTGCACAACCACAAACACCCCAACCGGTTAAAAGGGTGATTAACGAGGCTTCCATCTTGTAACAATAGAGAGCAAGAAGAACAAATGTCCCAAGCTCCTAGCCAAGCATCAAGCAAGGCAAACAAACAGAAATGCCCACGAAAGTAATGAGGCATGAACAACCTCGGACATAACACATTACAAAAAGGAGTCCGGCCCATTCGAGGACTTATTCAAGCAAGACACAACTACCACAATCAAGTTAGCAACGAAGTCCCTATTTACGGCAATCGAGTCAACCACTAGATATATAGCAAGATTTAGACGAGCATTGATTAGTGGGTTTTTCCCAATTCGAATTAACCAAGGAAACTTGCTACTTAAAACTCGATTCGAAATAGAGGTGCCTGCGCAATCACTAAAAATACATAACCAATAATTCAAAAGAGCATCCGTGTACATATTTAGACAGATTAATTAATGGTTTGATGCAATCTGTGATAAAATTTGCTTCCGATGACTGTAATTAATTGTATTATAATGTGGAGAAAATTCAATGAGTTAACTATAGCATTTATGATTACGGTAGTCGGTAAATATGTGAACTAATATTAATGTCACTAAAAACACTAACCTAGAAAAACTAATTCGTACGATGCCTATATATGCTTTATTAATTTTCGTTACGTACAGATTGTAGGCTCATCCTTTCCATTTCAATTATATATATCGTGCGTTATTTTCTCCTCGTCTTATTTGAGTGATAATATTAGTGACTTAAATTTATTATTACGTAGAAAAAATGAATAAGAGAAGAAATGCATGAAAGTTAGAAATATATATGAATAATTTGGACCAAGAAAGAAAGAAATATATATGAATATGATTACATGTAAACACCAGCACTGATCAGAATGAGCACATTCTTCGTGTTGTTTTCCGGCACAGCATCCACTGCTTCCTGAACCGAAACGAAATCACCCAACCCGGTAACGTCCACGGTTATGACCCGGTGGCCCGACGGCCCTACCCATTTGTGATGGTGGTGGGTACTGTCATTCGAGCCTGCAACACTCACTGTATTAGTATCATTATATTGGGAAAAAGGCCTTGAGGCCATTGAACTAGTTATTAATATAAATGTATGTAAGCCAAATAAGTAGAGAAACGAGATGCTAATAGTATTGTAAAAGAAAACAGCCATTTTTTATGGAACTGGCGTAGAATGTGCAGAGATGCTTGACAAAGAGTTGAAGAAGAACTGAGAAGTAATTGATTTTTATTCCTTGGAAGAATCTCAGTTTTATGTAGAATGTAGAGAAGCAAATGGGAGAGAAGTTTATTTATATCATTATATGTAAAGTATGGGCCATTGCTCAACGGTCATATATTTTGGTGTTTCTCTATCATTGTTGGTTTTGCAATTCGTCACATGAGTGTCTTCTGGTCTTTGCAAATAATCACGCACAAATAAATATAAATTAGGGTTGTTTACATCTGCAAATAATGGTTAAGCTTTTATGTCAAGAAATTTAATAACTTTTTTCAATTTTTTTTATATCAAGATATAAACTTATAATTGGGTGAAGATTAACAAAAGGATGAATCATAAAATCTTATTTTATTATTTTAGTCACACTAGCATCAATTTTTCAAAAATATATGCTCTCGTTATGTAGTAAAATACAATCTTTGTTTGCACCCCAAAGTTTGGAAATTTCGTACTTTAATACCTAATTTTTGAATTTTTACACTTTAGTATCCAACCTTTGAATTTTGTTGCACTTAAGTGCCCTCGGCCAATAAAAAAATGACACGTATACCCAACCGACCAATAAGAAAATGACACTTCTGATATTGAGCACTTAAGTGCAACAAAATTTAAAGATTGAATACTAAAATGTAAAAAGTCAAAGGTTGAGTATTAAAATATAAAACACCCCAAACGTTGGGGTGTAAACAAAAATTAACCCTATAAAAAAAATATAGTTCGTTCCCCAAAATGGTAGCAAAACTTTTATTCAAATGTCATATTACATTTAAATTCTTTTATTTAATAATTGGAATTCTATTTAAACAGCAAGTATGTACGAACAATTTTTTTTGTTATCTAACACCACCAATAATAAACTTTATTTGCAAAATAACTCGACATTGAACAGACAATGTAACTAATTTATAATGATCGATACAGTATAATTTTCAATTTCAAAATTTCTATTGCATCTTTTAATTTTGATAAATATATATGCATCAGTATATATATATAAACAATAAACTGCTTAGAAAATGAAAATGAGTTGTATTATAACTTCTCCTTAGTATTGTTATTTTTAAATAATAAATGTAATTATGTAAATGAGTTGTATTTTCTGATGGGGCGAAGGTGGGGACTAATGGTTGGGGTATGGCACAATGTAATTTTTTAATGGTTTTACTACTACCTAACTTTGGCGACACGTCCAACACCGAGCCCACTACCGAATAAACTGGCCATATATTGAAAATCTTTATATTTCTGAACGTTAGTAGAATTAGATAAAAGACAATTATATGTACTCATGGTGCATGAGACAAAAATTTTGTGTCTCTCTTTCTCTTCTTTCTTTGCGCGGACAAAAATGTAGTTCCAATAATCGCAAGAGGCCAATTTTGATGATTACAAATTTACAACGGCAATGGTTGCAACGGAAATTAGAGCAAAGAAATAATTGATGAAAATTCTTCAAGTCCGAGCTCACGAGTCACGAGGTTATGTCTGAAAATTAGCCCTCAATTATGGGGCCACCAAGTTAATTTGGTCACAGATTTCCATTGATGTGCCTAAAGGGATTTCACTTTGCTTTTTATTTGTCAACAATTATGGGCAAATAGGTCAAGAAATGCCAAAAGTTTCCTCTACTGTAGAATACCAATTATTTAAATTATTAATTAGGCTCACTCATGTGTTCGCTAAAAAAAAGTATTATTATTTAAATATATTAATATTAAAAAATTTATATTAATATAAAATTTTTAATTACTTTTAGTGAAATTACTAAATTATAATAAATAAATTAGATACTGTCATGTTAGTTAAAATAGACATTAAAACATATGAAGAAAAAAATTAAAAATATAAAAAAGTTTATTGAAGGAAAAAAAAAAATTAAAGTGATGTTAGAGAAAAACACTTTTTTTTTTCCTCCTTTGGTGAACAGCTTTGTTTCATTCATGATGGGTAAAGTAGTAATTCTAGTACAGAACGATAATTTTGACATGTTACATAGAATCAAAAGCCAAAAAACAATCTTCAGAAAGGGAAAAAGCAAAAACTGTCACCAGCTTTGAATTCGCCTCTTTAATTTTCTCAATGCCAAGTTTCAGTTCAAGCATGATAGACATGCAGCAGTTCACTCAGCATACTCATATGCTGATCATAATTTTAAGAGAGCTCAACCATCTTGGATCTTTTCTTTGGTTTCTGCTTCCGTTTCTTCGATTCCTTGCGAGAATCTCTTTTAGGGCCCTTAGCCGCTTCTTGATCCACTTTATTATTCTCATCATCTTTTTGACCATCATCCTCGTCACTGCCGTCTTCATCTTCAGACTCACTGCTGCTCTCCGACAGTGCAATTGCCGGTTGATAACCGGCTAATGCCGACTCTGCAGCAGCAACGGCCTCAGGAGTGTGAAGATCAGCTACTCCCAGCATCAGATCCATTTCTATGTATTCAGCTTCTTCCCCATTGAGCACTTCAATACCATTACCTCATGGTGAAAAATAAATAAATAAAAAGAAAAGAAAAAATTTTAAGAGATAAAGTAGTTATTATAGAGACGGAAAAGAAAAGAGTTCAAGAGTTGAAAACACCAAACGATTTCTACCTATGCTGACACTTAATATAATAGTATAGATAAAAGAATGTCATATTAATTAAAAATTTTAATAATATGAGGGAAAAAGATAAAAAATATATATAAAAAAAAAAAAAAAGGAATTGAAGTGAGGTGAGAGAAAAGAGAAGTTAAGAAACAAATAAATAAAAAGAAAAAAAGAAAAAGAATGTAAGAAAAGAAAACAGATAAATTAATTAATTAATTAAAAAGAAAAATAGGACACAAAGAAACTAAAACGGTTTTTATTTGTCTCTGGCTTAATGTAATAACTAGTAACTTTGGCACACTCATTGCGTGTGCAAATTAAAAAATTTTATTATTTAAAATATATTTATATTAGTTTTTATGTTAATATATATTTTATTACTATTTTTAATATAATTATTATATTAATATAAATAAATAGCATAAAAGAATAAAATACCAAATAATACTATCTTTGGGGGAAAAAAAAAAGAATTAAAGTAAGATGAGAGAAAAGATAAATTAAAAAAATGTAATAGAATAAATAAATAAAAAGAAAAGAAGAGAGAAAAAGGTAAGAGAAGAAAACGAATGAAAAATAAATAAATAAAAAAAGAGGACCCCAAAAGACCAAAACGATTATTACTTGAATCTCTCGCTTAATATATAGTATAGATATAGATGAACAATCAGATATGATTTAAGTAACCGTTTTGTCGAACACAATCAATTACCCAAATTTTCATGTATTTTGTATTTTTATATAACGCCAACAAAAATATCATGGATGATGTTATATAATGAAATATTTTTGTTAGGTTGAGTTGACGTATTCTTATTGAATGATTGAATTAATTTAATTATTCTATTCATTTTGTTTATAAGTCTAGGTGGCAAATGAAATTATCATAATAGAAGTTTGTTAGCCCCTTGTACATCTTGTAAATGATTAATAATTTTGATGCTGACGTTTTTGTGTTTCTTTAATATACAAAGAAATAGCTTCATTTTATTATCTCAAGTATCGGACACTAACTATTTTCTACCGATTTCAAATACGAATTAATCCAAGTGGTTCGAGATTTGTTTCTCGAAGGTAATGTTCTGAATTCAAACCTCTCTGGTCACTTGGGTGTACGTGTGTTTAAAAAAAAAAAAAAAAAACAAAACTATTTTCTGTAGGTTCATAAGAACCAAAAGATATTTGTTTTTGAACAATTTACAGGAACCAAACATTATCTTGAAGTATCAACCTCCATCACATTTCTCAATGCTGACTGGACTTACATATGTTTATCTCTGCATTAAGCACCGTGCAATCCTACTACATATGGAAATAACTTGTACCTGAAATCCCACACTTAGGATCTACAGCACCCTAAAGTTCAATCTACATACGAAATAAGAAGTCCGTACATGAATAGAGCAGTAACGAACGATAGACAGACAAACACACCTAAACTAGGCGGTACTTAGACCTTAACTTCAAAATAAAATCAAAACAACAGCAGAAGCAAAAGTGGAAGCATAAATACATAAACATGGAGTGAACAAACAAGAGGTGACGGGTTCAACTAGTATAGATCCCTAATCTCGAAATCATAATTCAACAACAAATTACATAATACAAACGGGTTCATCTGGGCCCTAAAAACTTGTCCCAAATATCAATCAAAACAAGAACGTAGAATACATTCATAACTTAACCGAATTCAAAGCATAAATCAATACAAAACTTATACAACCACAAAATACTTGACTTGACCGACAGACTCAGAGGACTCAACTCAAACTGCCTAACTCAAACTCTGAAAGCCAAACCTGCAACTAAAAACGTTGGGAAAGGAGAGGGTCAGTTTACTGACTGAGTGATAGGCTACCCACACACTACATATGTATAATGAGCATAACACGTTCAAATCGTTAATGTTCATTAATCGGGGATAGTTTTTGCACACCAAAACATTTTGTCGTGATAATACGTATAGGAGGTTTCTTAACAAAACAACACAAACCATAACGTATCGTAGCGTTTCATAACGTACCATATCATAACTGTAATGCCACAATTTTTTGGATGTCAGGTAAGCACGCCACATGTGGGTTTCGAGAGTTAGAATTTATTTTAATTCTTTCATTTATTCATTTATACACTACATGCTAATTTTATGAACTATAATTCTAAATGTTTATGTGAAAGCATTATCATTTTGTGAAATATTGCATGAATTGTATCCGATTGATACGTGAATTATTTGCCGAGCATGTCTTATTTGATTAATTGTTCTTAAATTTACTACTTTCATAAATGTGAGGACTTAATTGCATGAAATATCATTGGACTAAATGGATCATTTTTCATAAATTGAAACTCAATTGCGTGAACTTAAAAAGCTTGGGGATTTAATTGCAAATTGTGGTATTTTAATTCTTACAAGATGCATATTACGTAACACTCCTCCTCATTCATACAACACTCATACACATACACACACTTTGCTTCCATCTCTCACAATCCAAAGCTCCAAGAAGGAGGGAGAGATTTCATCATTTCCAAGCTATAATTTCCGACATAATTCGAACTTTGAAGCTTCCAAGCATCTCCATAACTTCATCTCTTTCCTTCTTCATTTCTTTCAAGGTATATATGAGATAAGAGTGATTTCTTGAGATTCATATGTGAAGCTATGGTTATGATTTTGGGATTAATACCTTGTGTATTATGATTTAGAAGCATGATCAAGAGTTATAAACTTGGAATTTTGCTTGAATCTTTGGAGTATTTGAAGGTTGGGAGACATGATCATATATGGTTTTATGTTGAAAATTTGATGAGATAGACATGTTATATTGTGTTATTTGTGGCCTAAGTGAAGTATTATGTGTGTATGCATGTTGTAAGTGATTGTTTAAACTTGGGATATGAATTTTGAGTTGGTTTGATTTGGCTTTGAAAACTACCCTGTTCTGCTCTGTTCCTCCAACAGAGGTTCCCGGTCGGGACCTCTTTTAGTTCAAAATGCATACCAGCCGGGAACCAATGTTAGGAGGTAGGGTTGGGCACCTGTCCCGGCCGGGACCTCTTTTAGTTCAAAAACCATCCCGGCCGGGATCCCTTGAAAAGTTGCTCTCATTAAAAACATCCCGGCCAGGATCCTTTTCAGTACAAAAATAGTCCCGACCGGGATTGTCCACTGGAAGTGCATCTTGTGTTATTTTCATACTTTATGTCGCGTGAATCGTTTATTTGGCTTTTGGAACATTAATTGTACACATGAACATATCCATGATATTTTATAATTATCCATTCATGCCATAGCATTTCATGATCACGCCGTTCGTCTTAATTGGTTCATGAGGGTCGTGTCTCACATACACTTGTCTTTATTGCACAGACCAGCTTCCAGGGGACGAGGAGCAGGCACCTTAGGCTCGTGTCCTTTCTTGTTTTGTCCCTACAGGTGAGGTTTAATTTTAGATACATAGAACCCTTAAAACCCTTATGTGGATTTTGGCCAAAATGTATCTATGTATATATGTAACTTTTCCCAAAACCTCAAATGATTGAAAATGCACCGTATTATTGTACTGAACCAACCTTATTTTGGTGAGTATATTGTACTACACTGTAGGCCCGAGGGTTAGTGTATTGAGCCAACCGGAAAACAAGGCTGATGGGTATGTAACGCTCCGATTTTCGGTTATTCAGGTACGCATGACACGTGTGAGTTTTTCGAGAGTTAGGATTTAATTTAATTCCTTCGTTTATTGATTCCTAATTGTCGTGATAAATTTTATAAATTTTATTCCAATATGTTTACATGAAAATATGTGAAATACTTATCAATTTGAGGATTATGGCCTAAATTGGATTTAATTGTTGCGAGAATTAGTGGCCAAACGTGATTTAATTGCTTAATTGTCCTTAAATGCTCATTCATTTTAATTCAAGGATCAAATTGCATGATTATTTCTTGGACCTAATTGATCCTTTTCCAAACTTTCTATACTTGATTGCATAACTTATAAAACTTAGAGGATTTAATTACAATTTCACACATTTCATCAATTTTAAAGAGACGAATCACGTATCATTCCTTCTTCATTCTTCCATTTCATTTTCATCCAAAATCATCATCCATATTTGTTTCCTTCTCACGAACCAAACCTCCAATAAAGAGAAAAGGGATTTCATCATTTCTAGCTAAAATCTTTGAGGAATTGAGAGCCCTGGAGCATCATCTTCATTATATCTTCATCTTTTCTTCTCCTTCTTTCATTCAAGGTAGAGTTGGATATTTATATTAATTCTTGAAGTTATGATTGAAGCTAGGGTTTATGATTTTGAATTGGATAACTTGTGTTTTAATTGTTAGAACCATGATTAGGAGCTTTGAACTTGAATTCAAGCATGAATTCTTGAAGATTGTGGAATTAGTTAATAAGTTGATATATGAGCTTGAAGTTGATAATTATAATGATCAAGGCATGATATGAGTGTTTATATTGGTTTTTATTGCACTGTAAGCATGAATATATGTTTCTTTCATGATTTATTGCATTTGGGATTGAATTATATGAGTTTTAATGAGATTTGGGAGTGGTTCGTGCATCCCCTGTTTTTGCTGCTCTGTTTCTGCTTCTGCTGCATAAAGGGAACGGCCCTTCCCGTTCCCTCTGTAATTGGGAATGGCTGTTCCCATATGTGAATACATACATGCTGGCGAGGACGAGAACGACCATTCCCACTTTGGCTTACAACCGGAACGACCTTTCCCATCTTCGGGGAGCTGGGAACGGCCCTTCCCATTTTGAACTAAGGGCCGAAACGGCCGTTCCCAGGCCTCTGGAGAGGCAGAAACTTTCTGCACAAAATCAAGATTTCCATTTCCTTTCCTTTACCCTTAATTGACCCAAACATGTTATTATGTGATTAATTACATGTCATAACATGATGTTTATATGCTACATTGGGTAATGCACGTTATCTCGTTGCATAATTATGTCGTGCGTCCTGTTTTGGTATCATTATTAAGTCATTGTCTCACGAGTGCAAAATGTCCTGTTTCTTGTTCAGTTCTTCTCTAGGACGGAGATTGTGATCAACTGAGCACGTTCATGCATACTTGAGTCGTCGTGTCGCCTGCCAGGTGAGGTTTAATTGCTAGTTATATAGAACCCGTATAACCCTTATGTGAAGTTTTGGGCCAAAAGGTATATATATTTTTCTATAATCATTTCTAAACTCGTAAACAATTGCCAGCAAGTCATGTTCATGAAAAGCAATTCATGTATCGTGATTAAATCGTGACCGTGTATTGGCGAGTAGCATGATAGCACGTTGGGCCCGAGGGTTAGTGTACCAGCCAACTGGGAAAGCATAGGGCTGACGGGTAACTCTGCACTCCCCTCGTCAGTTGGGATGACCCTTTAATCCACCAGGAGGTTTAGTGGAGGAAGGAATCCCGTACGTGGGAGTCATGAACCTGACGTACGTAGCATGGATGGTTAGGGCATGCAGACCCACCATCACCTGGAGTGAAAGGACTTCATGAAATTGTTACTTGTGCACTATAATAAGTTGCATGATCACATGATAATTAAACAAAGCATGTACAGTTCACTATTGATGTAAGGTTGGAGAATTGTTGTAGCACCCCTTAACACTACAACCCCGCACCGTTGTACTTCCCGAGTGGATGTGAGACCTAGCACTCGAGAAATACTCTGGCGAACGGACAAGACTATACAATACCAGAGTATAAAGTTTAAACGCAACGAAAAAATTAAACTTGAGCAATTAAAAGGGAGTAATAGCTAAACGGAGCACATATTATTAAGCTGAGTAAGTATTTACATCGATAGATTCAACTTCACAGGAGAGTGCTTATTGAAAGATGTACATGCACACTTGATAACCCTAAGTAATCGAAATATGACACCTTAAAGCTTCAAGATACCTCTAAGGCATCGATGCGTGGATTCCTGAAACCATGAATTAAAAGAGTAGGAGGGTTAGTCAAAATGACTAAGTGATGGGGTTTGAGATTTATGATTATAAGTAAGGTTTATCTTTTGAAATCCTTTGACCAAGAAAATCTTGGTTTGAAAATATACTATATAGTCACAAATAATTATATGATAATAATATCCGGTTCATATTAGTTTGAAACAACAGGAGTAATATAGGTTATACTTTAGAAAATTTATGAATCGTTTTGAAGAAATGATTTTGATGCCCACAAGCTAGGCTTCTCCAACCTTAACTCCTTAAAATCCGAGAAAATAGTAACGACACTGATCAAGGTGTCGTTACTTAATAAAACAAATACGAGAATTCCAGCCTTCACCCCTTAGTGTCACGTAGGGGAGCAAACCCTAGTGACGATGAACAATATTGTGGGAGGGACGTACCTTTTCCCGTCACTTGATGTGGAATAACCAACCTCCGATTGACCATCATCAAGATCTAGTTGGCGGTTGGTATAATAGTAGACCTCGACCCATGCCTCCAGGACTACTACTTTTACCAAGACCACCGGGCCCATAAGAAAATAATAATTTTACTTGCAAGACGAGAATATTTACCGGGAGCAAGTACTAAGTACTTTTGGGTAAATATATGAATTTTGGACAACATTATAGTTATTTTCCCATAAAAGGGATAATAGTTTAAAAGGAAATTCAAGGAAATGAATTAAAATATTTTATCATGATTTCAGTTGAAAGGATTTAAAACCCTCACCGAGTACCGAGATTTAGGTGGAATTGTGAGGATTCCACTCTTCGATCCTATCGTTACCTAAAAGTAATAACTACTATTAACTTAGAACTAGGTCCTTAGACTCTAACTAATTAACCACACACCATATCATAATTAAATAATTATACAAGGTACATGTTATATAATATGTTAAGGATTTCCCGATAAACCTTAAATTCATCCGTTTAAGGGCATTTAATTAATAAATTAGGGTTTATGAGATCTTTAACTAATCATATATTTATTAACTATATTATAATTCTAATTATAAGATTTGAAATGAAATTTAAAGTTTAATTTGACAATGTAAGTTAGATTTTAAAATTATTTCATAATTTATCGATTTTTGGAAAACTCGGGAAAAATCTTTCTTTAAAAATTCCAAAACCTATTTTATAATTATTTTTCAATAAATTTCGAAATTATTTGAATTTAAGTTGACCAAAAGTCAAAATTACTATTGAAAACATTTACTATTCAACCTCTTATGAATTAAACACCTTGTAACATAAAATCACACTCACACACACACACACACACACACTATTCACAAGCCACACACACACACACACATGTCCAAGAACACTAAGAACATGTTCTTAAGTCTATTTGAAGATTCAAAGAGGGTGTGTAACATGCTTAATCATATTCATATTTATAACATAGAGTTTGAAGCATCTTATAGCAAAATATATAAATTCTCTATGAAAAATAATTCTAAATAAATTATTCTAGGCATGAATTTAATCAAACAAGATCATAATTATTTAAATACATACTCACATTATATCATATCATAATTCATGCATTTAATTAAATAAAATTTCATAATGTACACACATTGTATTTAAAACTAACAATTATGCACATATTTCATAAAATAAAATTCCTAAAGCATAATTTAATTAAATCTAAGCATGCTACTATTATTATTATACTAAGAACATAATATAAAGCATGAAATAATAAAAGAAAAACTCACCTTGTAGAGAGAGAGAGAGGGTTGCCGTGTGGTTAGGGGAGTGAGGGAGAGATTTTGTGTGTTGATTTGTGAGTTATAAATGATGCTTGAGAGGGGTATTTATAGGTAGTCATGAGGGGTCTTTGAGCAATTTATAAGAGTTTAAGGGAGATGTGGATGTCTCATAATTCAAACAAATGCTTGGTAGTTATATAAGAAATGTGGTTGTCTCTCAATTTAAACAAATGCTTGGTAAATATATAGGAATTGTGGAGAAATTATATTCACTTATTTAAGCTTTCTAGAAGGCCTATGTTGTCATGGATGATGTCATGTTGAATAAAAATAAATATAAAATGATATAAAATTTATTCAAGAGTCGAGAGGTGAAAACTTGAAGTAGTAAATTAATGAAAGAACGAGTGAAAAATAAGCTTCGTCATGATTATAAATGTGAGATATTTAGGTTTTTCGTTTATAAATTATAAACGTTAAAGATGATGAAAATCATGAGAAAATTATATAAACGAAGCTATGATGAAGTTTAAAGGTTGTAAAAATTATCATAGTTTAGAGAAAAATTCAAGAAACGTTTTAAGTATAATTTTGAATATTGAATGAAAGCTAATTGTTTAAAATAAAATGACAATTTTTTTAAAAAGGAAAATATTTATAAAATATGTTATGGGTGGAATCGAGTTTTGGTAAATGTATGAAAATTCATAAAATAATTCAAGGGTCGTTTTGACTATAATATTGGATAGGAAAAGTATTTCGGAGAATGTATGAAAATTCTAGGGCTTTAGGGGTATTTTTGTAATTTCTAACCTAAAATTGTAGAAATGGGTTTTGAAGCATATGAAGGAATTTTAGGTGGTGGAAAGGAATAAATACTAGAGTTCTAAGATTCTAGGAGAAAGGTTTCAAGATACATGCTTGATAGAAGAATTAATTAAATTACGAACTTTTAATTAAAACTATAGCACATAAGTCACATAGAAATGCAATGCATGAAAGAATAAATAGGGATCGAGATTATAAACGCTTCCTGAGTAACCCTTTACTTACCTTTCTCGACTTGGCCCTGAGTACGGTTGTTACAATCTTCCCCCCTTTAAAAGAATATGTCCTCAGATTCTATTACGGTCCTTGAACAATTCTGGATAATGTTTCGACATTAATGTCAAACGGTATCCGGTCCATTCGGATCGGATTTTAAAACCGTAGGGCTATCAAACGGCTTTAGAAAAATAAAAGGTTAATTCCAATAAATCCGAATCGACGAAATGAATTTAATGGTAGGATCGAAATTCGAATTCGAATTCCCGAGCTCAAATAGCCACGAAGGCCAAAACACCCTAATTAAAATTAGGTCCCCTAATTGGCAAATATTGGGCGATTGATCCCAAAAACAATTTAATTAAATTCTAAAGCACACGTAATAAAATTAAAGTCACATTGACACAAGCATACGGATCGCATAATTCATATAAATTACGGAATTAAACTCACTCGTGACACCATACCTGGAAAGCTGAAAAGCGGGGCGTCACAATCTCCCCCCCTTAAGAGAACCTGGTCCCCAGGTTCATCTGCTCGAGTTTCAAGCTCGAACAACTTTATGTATTCACCCAAGTTCGGGGTTCATGACATCCCGAGGAGGGTTAGCTCGAGAAAGGTCTTCAAGCACAAGGGGTCTGAATCTTCAAATCGATCCGGTCATGAATTGCTCGCTCGACTCGCGCGATAAAGAGGGTCTCAGATAGATTCAGCTCTCACCGTTTGAGTTCAATTGAGTCAACTCTAAGGCTCGGTATTCCACGATTGGCGCAGTTATCGAACTCACGCCTCTCTACAACCAATCTCTAACCGAATCTACTTCATCTACGATCTAAAGTCCGAAGTGTTAAACGTCCGGACCCTCTTGACACCACTGAAATCTTCAAAAGAAGGTTGTTGACCTCGTTGTAAGGCTTGACCCTCATCTTACCGGGAAAACAACAACTCTCGAACTCTCAAAACCACTCACCAAAAACAACAAGAAAGCAATAAAATGATTACAAAACAACCTCAAATATGCATGATGCACGTGACGTATGTTTAATGTACCGTTCACCGATGTATTGGGAAGTTTGTTCTTAAAGAAATTGGATTGTTGCCAAGGTTCCTTGTCCACATTTATGCCCCAAGATTTGTAGTTCACTTCCTGCTTCATTTATCACCCCGGACCTCATCCTATAGTTATTAGGTTAGCTTTTGATAATTCCTCAAATCCCATTTTCTATTCTTGAGTGTTCTCTTGGTCTAATTCTTGCTTTTTCCAAAGTTAAATTCCTCGGACTTCAGTTATTTGGTAAGATCTTTCACTCAATCTATGAACCCGATGAAGCATTGGCAATATCATAGCTCAAAGTTCCTTGCCCATATGTGTATATTTGTAGAAATCCCAAAATTAACCTCGCTCCTAGTAGTCATTCTTGTCCCACGAAGTTTCTTTTGGAGTGTGAAATTATGTTCCCCACGGTAATTCTCTTTTGTTTTTGAATATGAGACCAATCTTCATGATCATCACCTTTCCTCTTTGAATTCCTAGAATTCTTGGAATACCCGAATAGCCTTCAAATGTTTCCTTAAATTCCACTTCTCCAAGGTTATGGTTAAATGGAGGTCGCCATCATGTTCCTAAATTTTGGGTTGATCTTCATTATTTCCATGTTCCGAGTAGAGCTTTTATTTTAATCCTAGTTGAACTTGGTAAGGTTGCACCGCTTGAGGAATTCCTAATAAATCGCCTTCTTAACCCGGTAGTGTAACTTCTCTCCAATCCTAGCCATCCTTCCAAGTGTATTTCAATTTCTTAACCATCACCATTACATGAAAATTCCCGAACCATCCCCTTTATCTTCAACCTATTCTTCTTAGCTCTCGTTGGACTCACTTTGTGACATGAAGGGAGTACCATGCTAAAATTTAAACACCAAATATGCATGCAAGGTTAAAGTGCAAATGGAATGCAACACATATTTGTCACCTTGACATATAAGATGCCACAAGGAATATTTATAACACCAAAACAAGTAGTAAGAGAAATCATTTAAACATGTCGTGAATGCACGTGCCATGAATGCGAATACCTCTATCCTCAAATTCTTGTTGGTGTCCAATTTGAAGCCTTTGATTTTGTTCCCACTGTTTGTGATTCCTTGATTGATCACACGCCGAAACCATGTGATCCTTTGACCCGCATGCGTAACACTTCTTCAATCGATCCCAACACATGTTGTAGGCGTGATTAGTTCCTCCACAATGTGTAAACGGTTGAGACTCTTTCTTTGCTCTTGAAAATTTTCCAACCTTATGCTTCCTCCATGGATCTTCTTTTTGACTTGGATACCGGAATGTTGAAATCTTTCTCCCAAAAGTAGGTTCGAGCAAAATCCCAATTCACCTCTCGGTCCCACATTCTCTTCGTCCTTACCTCTTGTTAATCTTCGGTTCTCAACTCTCAAAGCTTTTGTTGTAGCTTTATCCTAGGTGCTCGTATTCTCCGCAATTAAACCTTCCTTAATCTCATCCCGAAGGCCTTCCATAAAATATTGTGCCCTCAGCTCATCATTGCCCATAATGTGAGGCACGTATGTACCTAGCCTCTCGAATTCATTGATGTACTCCACAACCGTTCCTTTCCCTTGTTTGAGGGCGAGGAATTCTTCAAATCTTCGGTTTTGTAGAATAACCGGTGTGTACCTTTTCCTAAACTCATGAACGAAGGCATCCCAAGTTAATCCTTCACTCGTAACTTCAAATTGTGGGGCTATTCTTTTCCACCATTATCTCGCTTATCCTTGTAGAAGCAAAATAGTAAGGCGTGCCATATCTTGTGAGTTGCATGGCCATACTTCAAAAATACTTTCAACCTCGGATAACCATTCTTCGGCCTGAATATCATCACCTTCGCTAAACTGGGGAGGATTGAATGTCCTAAAGTCTCGATACAAAGCCGCCATGGGATTCATAGGTTGTATTTCGGCACGTGGCTGCTCTTGATTGTAGTGATGCGGAGGTGATGGTTGATTAAGACCTTGACGTCGTGGTGGCATCCAGAAATTTTCCCAACTACAATATAAATATATGCATGTCGGTTAGTATATGAATATGTCACATAATCAAGTCAAGTAATAGCAATTAAGAAATACAATGCATTGCACTTTGTAAAATCAATAAGTGTTAAGAAAATCTAATGCATAACTTGACAAATCCGATGCGAATGCACTCACTTAACCACATTGTCCTATGTCGTACGACCTAGACAGACACAAAAAGACACTGAACCCCGGTTTTGCAACCTGGGGCTCTGATACCACTTTAGGATGTAGCACCCCGCACGTGAGGCACCACATCCCCTGCACTATGGCTCGACATGAGTAACGAAATGGAAAGTCCGTACCCATATCAAACCATAGCGAATGGGAGACAAATAAAACAACCTCCTAAGCCAGGTGGAACTTAGACCCTGCAAACATAACCAACCAACAAAATAGAGTGCAGCGGAAAACTAAAATCCAAACACATGCATTGGCCACGGGCTTGCAGAAATTAAACACACGAACCACAAGCAGACTTGGGCTCCTCAGGCCTCTTTTTAACTCATAACAAAGCCCGACAAGGGCAATTCAATAACAAATGCATAAAGATTCAAATTCATAACTTACAAAGTCGAATCATACATAATTTAAATACATATGCGAATGCAGAGACTCTTCTAACTCAACTTGACCGACTCAAAGACTCAACACAACTCCGCCTAGCTTGAAACTTCAACGCCAAACCTGCACACTAAAAAAGTTGGGGAGGGAGAGGGTCAGTCTACAACTCGACTGAGTGAGGGGATACCCACACACGCTATACATATATATATAGGAGCAAAGCATATTCCAATCATATACAGGTCGTGAACTCAGGGATGGTTTTTGCACACCAAAGTTTTGCCCGTGATATATACATATAGGTATTCTTAACAAAACCGAATGAATTGAAGCTTCAAGGACCCATATTATACCAAATCATACCGAATCAAGTAAAATCAAATCATAACGATTCATATCAATTCGTATCAATTTTTATCAATTCTTATCTTTCATATTCAAAATATCCATATTTTATCATAGTTAAAAATCTATCCCCGTTTCACGAACTTTGATAAGGCAAACATGCGAAACTCGGCGGGTACGAGTAACAATTCCCATCCTGGGCTCCTCATATGAATCATACAATCAAACATATCAATCACTCATGCATAACAATCATATACCTCCTTCTCCGGTGATGGAAGGGTTGCGCGACCCAAACCATCCAATCAGATGAGGGGAGCGCGAACACTCAAACCCTCAGGTTCCCATCACCCAACCAAACCTCCTGGTGGGTTTCGGGTTAGTCCTATCAATCATGTGGAGAGTGAGTACAGGGGTTAACCGGCGACCCCTATGGTCGTCTCGGGTCCCCCTTACCCACACCTCCTGGGCCCCATTCATTCAATCATATCCTAACCCGCTACTAATTAGAAACATAACATACGTAAGATACATTCTTTACCTTGCCACAACCACGCTTTACATACCTCTCCGTGTCAAATCCTTAGCCCATTCCTTTGCTCGTAGCTCCCGGCTCATACGAGGTACACGGTTTGAAGCGTGGTTTAGCATTACCAATCATAATGAATCCCAATCAAATTAAATCAAGCATACATAGGCTCGTACATTTCTCATCATACTTGGAAACTTATTACCATTTACAAATTTCATCTCTCGCACATATTTATGTATAATAAAGGTCATAGTTCACATACTTTGAAAACGGCCACATTTATAAGGTTTAACTATAACCTAACCTCACCTTACACCGAAGAAGCCAAGAACCAAACACGTGATTCACCCCGGAATCAAAACGGACTGCGAAACACCACCCCGGGTGCACCTGAACAAACTAAAGACAAAACACAAGGTTTAGACTCACAATGAACCACATAGACGCTCGGCTTATGCATTGACACTTAAAGAAATGCAAATACTTAGGCAAATCTTATTTTCAAACCAAATCCATGTAATTCAAGACATTAGATAACCCATCATAATCATTTATAATCATATGTCACGTTCATATGCACAATTAAGGCATCATACAAGGTAGAGATACATAACAAAGTGCAAATATGTTTCATGCAAACAATTCACATTACTTGAGTAACATATAATACATATGAGAACAAATACATAAGCATAAACATGATAAAACAAGTTAGGATCAAGTTTGGAGGTGGAAAGGTACGAGAAAAACGGAATAAGAACACGAAAAAGGGTTTCGAGTGAAAACGGGAAAAAACTAATAGATTTCCAAAACGGACAAGCTGAGGAAAAATAATCATAACTTGAGTTTGAGAAATGGGAATTAAGTTTTGTTTCTTGGAAATGAAAATAGACAATAGGTCTTTCCAAAGATATGTGGCACGGATCATGGTTCAAAGTGAGGTGAAAATGGCGTAAGCTCGAAGTTGGGCGAAAGTGGATTATTGGTAAAGTGGCGACACCAAAAAGAATTCGTAATATCTCACAAATGGGAAAATATAATGAGGTTATTCCAATTGGAGGTTTTTCTAGACTTCAAGAGGTTTCTAACGGTTCACAAATCAGCCAAAACTGAGTACGTATGAGTTGGTAGCGGCCCCGACAAAATTGCACTGAAAACCAGTCGCGGCTGCGAAGCCACAACTCGAGAATCTTTTTACACATAAATTGGTCGCGGGCGCGACCAAGCTCGCAACAGCAAAACCATGGCATCGGGAACAGTAACAAAAGCGCCAAAACACCCCCAAACAACCACGAAACACCCCAAAATTCATACCCCAAAGCAAACATAACACGTAGATCACATAAATACAAGTTAGGCCACCCGAAACCAACTCGAACATACCAAATCCCGAACTAGGAACTATTCATTATCTTCCCCAATTAGCCAAATAACACAAATTCAAGATACGAAAGGGATATTAAATCGAAACACGTATCGAATAGAGCACAAATCTTACCTTAGGTCGTTGATCGAATGGTTGGATCTCGAAAACCCGAGCTCGAAAGGTTCATGGCCGAAAAGGGGAGAAATCCTTCTCTTTTCTCTTCTTCCTCTTGTTACGTGAAAATGAAAGAGGGAGGAAGACTTGGCTCCTTTTTGGGGATGAGTTAAACGGGTCGGATTAAACGGGTAGGGTCAAACGGTATCCGGTCCATTCGGATCGGATTTTAAAACGGTAGGGCTATCAAACGGCTTTAGAAAAATATAAGGTTAATTCCAATAAATCCAAATCGGCGAAATGAATTTAATGGTAGGATCAAAATTCGAATTCGAATTCCCGAGCTCAAATAACCACGAAGGACAAAACACCCTAATTAAAATTAGGTCCCCTAATTGGCAAATATTGAGCGATTGATCCCAAGAACAATTTAGTTAAATTCTAAAGCACACGTAATAAAATTAAATTCACATTGATACAAGCATACGGATCGCATAATTCACATAAATTACGGAATTAAACTCACTCGAGACGCCGTACCTGGAAAGCTGAAAAGCGGGGTGTCACACGATCCTTGTATCTTAAAATCCCTTGATCATCGGTTTTGAATTTTTCCTCAAGATCCCTTTTTTTGGATTCGAGACATTTCTGAATCCACTCATCCTGATCTTGAGCTTCTTTTATCTTCTCCTTTAGTGGTGGTAATACCACTAAGTTTGCTAATCGAGCTCTTGAGACTACTTTTACCGGTTTTTGTAGGTTACCTGAAGACTTTCCTGAAAGTGACGCCAAGCTTGATTTTCGACTTAAAGCGTCAGCCACTATGTTAGCCTTTTCTGGATGGTACTAGATTATACAGTCGTAATCCTCCAGAAATTCCATCCATCTCCTTTGCCTCATATTCAACTCCTTTTGATTAAAAAGGTACCGTAGGCTTTTGTGATCAGTGAAAACTTCAAAAGTAACTCCGTAGAGATAGTGTCTCCACTTGGTAAGAGCAAACACAATTGTTGCTAATTCCAAGTCATGAGTAGGGTAATTCTCCTCATGAGGTTTAAGCTTTCTTGAGGCATAGACTATAACTTTCCCATGTTGCATCAGTACACAACCTAGTCCTTCTTTAGAGGCATCAGTATAAACCGTATAACCTTCTTTTCCTTCTGGTAATGTTAGTACTAGTGCAGATGTCAACCGTTGCTTTAATTCTTGAAAACTTTGTTCGCACCGTTCGGTCCATTCAAATTTTCTTTCCTTCTTTGTTAACCTTGTGAGAGGTGCAGCTATCTTGGAGAAGTCGTTTACAAACCTTCGATAATAGCTTGCAAGTCCTAGGAAGCTTCTCATTCCTGATGGATTTCTTGGTATTTTCCAGTTTGTAATTGCTTCAATCTTTGAAGGATCTACCTGGACACCTGCTCCCGAGATTACATGTCCGAGGAATGCAACCTTTTATATCCAGAAGTCACACTTGCTGAACTTAGGATATAGTTTATGTTCTCGCAAAGTGCTTAGCACTATGCGAAAATGTTCAGCATGTTCCTCGGGCGTTTTTGAAAACACCAAAATATCATCGATGAAAATGACCACAAATTTATCCAGACATGGTCGAAATATTCGATGCATCATATCCATGAATGCAGCGGGTGCATTAGTCAATCCAAAAGGCATTACTATGAACTCAAAGTGTCCGTAGCGGGTATTGAAAGCTGTTTTAGGGATATCCTCCTCCCTAATCTTTAATTGATAATACCCTTGCCTTAAATCTAACTTGGAATAGACTCGAGATCCTTGAAGGACATCAAATAACTCCTCTATGTGAGGTAGAGGGTATTTGTTCTTTATGGTCATTCGGTTAAGTTCTCGATAGTCGATGCACATCCGTAATGACCCATCTTTCTTCTTTACAAACAACATTGGTGCTCCCCAGGGTGAAGTACTGGGACGGCTGTAACGCCCCGATTTTCAGTTTTTTAGGTATGCACGACACGTGTGAGTTTTCGAGGGTTAGGATGTAACATCCCGCTCGTCCGATTTATAAGGTACGCCACGTTCCAACCTTTTAAAGTGTTTAATAATGTGATTTTATATTTTCATGGCCCTATTTTGAATTCTTTTAGAGTTTAGGGGCCCCTTTGTAATTTTCTCTTTTTAGGGGTTTCTCGGTCACTGCTCCTTCGATCGAGATTTTGACCCATTTGACCCCTTCAACACATTCGGCGCATCGAAACGAGTCCGTAGACTCTGCGTTTGCCCCATTCTTACTCCGTTTGCCCCTTCTACCGTTCGTTTTACGCGCGAGGACCCAGGGATAAAACACCCGAATCCTCATTTTTCGAGCAAACGGATCAGCAGCTCTCTCTCTCTTCTCCCGCTCTCTCTCTCTCTACGTGATTCACACATACCCAAGGTGTGAAAACACACACTACCCAAACTTGCCCGTTTCTCGATGGAATTCGACGAATGAATAATCCATTTCGATTGTCTCGACGACGCGATCACAACTGTACCAAGAACTCGACCAACCGACGAGTGGTGGCGGAGATACGATGGAATTTCAGACGCGGCTGGAGGAGGCGGCGACTTCCGGCTACACGCGCCCCAGTCCCGGTGAGGGGACGTCCCGGCGCAGCGAGGGACGTTGGCGGCGCGGCCATCCGGGCCGCGACGGTGCCGCATGCGCCGCGTGAAGCTCGCGGCGGCGGTGGCGGTGGCGGTTACTGTAGCGGCGAGTTTCGCCACCTTTCGGCGGCGTTTTCCGACGAGCCTTAGTGGTTTCCAACATATTTCGACCCCCTGAACTCATTTCCGGCCTCCTTTTTTAGCGAATCGCGGCGGAGATGGCTGAACCGGCGAGTGGCGCACCGGCGGACTTTCGGCGGCGGTTTGGGACCTTTTTCCGACCGGTTTTGGTGGTGGTTCCTTCACGGAAGTTGCTCAGAATAATGGAATATAGCGGATGGCGTTGGCCCCGACTCGAGAACCGGCCGGCGGCGGCGAACCGGTGGCGGACCGGCTCTGGACCGGCGGACCGATTTTCTGGCAACTTTTCCGGGGTTTGGCTCTGGGGGTTTTGTAGGGCTCGTTATGGGCTTTCCAACGGTGTGTTCGGATTTCGTTTTTGTTTTGCGGTTTGCATTTAATTTCAGTTTTCGTCCTTGGAATTTAGTTCAGTTTTTCGTCAACGAAATCCGGTGTGCTTGGTATTTTCTGAAATTGGTTGAGGGCTTTTGTCAAGCAGGCCGAGGCGTACGTTTCTGTCCTTCCGGGGAATTTTCTGACCACCGGAGGTGGTGGTCTGACGGCTGCACGTGGCGGTCCGGCGGGTTCTGGAGGCAGCGTTCCGACGCCCTTCGTACAGCGAGTTCCTTTCGTCGTGGTGAGTCCAACGCCACTTTCCGTTCATCAATCGGATGTCCGGTTGATTTGTTGTGGTTTATTTTGTATAACTTGAATATTTGGAATTAATTGTTTTAATTGCTAATTGCTTGAATCGTCGATCGAAATGTACTCCTATGTGTATGAAATCATGTATGATATGAATTATGATAAGTATGGACTTTGTAATTTGTAAATTGAATCCCGATTTATTGAATTTATGCTAATTGATTATATTAGAGGGGTTGTTTGTGTAATTTTTGAAACAAGATGAATTTGTTTGATTTAATTAGTTCAACCTTGATAATTGAATCCATTAGGTAACGTATGAATTGGGCATGGTACGTAGGAATTATATGAACTTAGTATGATTGGAATTTGATATGAAACCTCATGGGATTTATTTAAAACTCGAAGCATGCTATCACGATTTGTTTAGTTTTGTAATACGTGTGAATTTGTATGAAATGTAATATGTAAACTCTGCTTATGTGATTGCATTTCGTAAGTGCTTGAACATTGCCATGCGTCTCTGTGTGGTAGTATAAGTTGAGTCTGAACCCTGTGTTGTGTTTGTGTGTTCAGTTGGTTCAGGTGCACCCGGGGTGGTGACAAGTGAGTCGTGCAGGTTCCGGGGTGGACCTTCTGCTTTGTGTTCGGCTGTGTTTGGTACCAGGTGAGGTTAGGATATAGTTATACCCTATTGCAACGTGCTCGTTTTCGAATGCATGCGGTTTATAAGTCTTATGTATATGTAGATATGTACGAAGTACGTATTTTGCTGGTTTTGTCATATGATTTGATTTGAAAATACGAAGCGCTATGTATGAGCCTATGTATGCTTTGTTTCAGTTCTGTTATGATTCCGAGGTCAGTGTGTGTGATATGTACGTATGATATGATAAGCACGATATGCATGAGATATGTCTGTCTGTCTGTGTGTGGCAAGTTAAGTTTCCGATATATGTCTGTTTATCTGTGTGATGGGCCCCGGAGATTGTGGGTAAGGGAGACCCGGGACGACCATGGGGTCTCCGGTTACGACCCCTGTGCACTTCTCCACCAATAGGAGACTTAGTTCTCCTATGCCGACGGAGTGCATTTTGGCATGGTCGTCGAAGGAACCGGGCGGGATCCTCCTTTTCACATGTTTCATTCTGTGGTGGGTTGAGAGGGGCACCTCTCTTCCCTAATGGTGTGCAGGTGGGATTGTTTTATGAGTTTTGTTCTGATATGAGTAAGTGTGTTCTGTCTGTCCGTCTGTCATAAGTTCGTGAAACGGGGGTAGATTCTTAAATTAAGATAAAAATGGATATACTTTTAAACTAATAAGATATGCTATGATATGTGTGTTAAGTCTGCATGAATCTGAACTTATGTTTTAAGAACGTTTGAGTTAAGATTTGTTTGTTTGGTTTTACGCCCCTATAAGTATACTATCACGGGAAAATATTTTGGCGTGCAAAAACTAACCCCCGGGTTCACGAATATTGCTTCTACTTTGTGTTGTGCTCTATATATATGTATAGCGTGCGTGTGTTAACCCCTCGCTCAGTCTTTGGACTGAACCCTCCCCGTTTATGTTTCTAGTGTGCAGGTTTTGGTTTGGGTTCGCATTGGAGTTCGTGCTAGGGGGCAGTGTGTCATGTCTGTCATGTTTGTGTCTGTTCATTTAGTTTGTTAAGCAATTTGTTTTGAAATATGTTTGTAAATTTTGTATAAGATGTGTTTCGTGCAGGTTGCATTTATGATTTAAATGTTTAGAATTCGGGACAGGTTAGGATAGGTACTTGGATTAGTCGAACCCGTTTGATTATATATTTGATCGGGACAGGTTTCTAGGGCCAGTTGAACCCGTTTTGTTGTATAGTTATTCGGGGCAGGCTAGGGCAGGTTGCCTTGTTTAGTTGAACCCGTTTAGGTTGATGTTGTTTCACTTTCTGGATATATGAATTTATGATTGCTGATTTAAGTTTTTGAAAGTTGCCATTTTGTATTACTTCCGCTGTCATGTTTTGCATTCTTTCACTTGTACAGGGTTAGATACCGCCTAGCCAGTGGGTGCATTTTTCGTCTGTCACCCGTTCGCTGTGACTTAGTACGTGTACGGACTCTCCATTTCGCACACGTGTCGGGTCATAGTGCGGGGGTGTGATGCCCCACCGCTTGGGGCGTTACATAGGAATTATTTTAAGTTTTTCGTTTATTAATTCTTACCTTTCATGAAAGTTATGTGAATTATATTTCAACATGTTTACGTGAAAATATATGAATTTTTATTAACGTGAAATTTACGTGAATTAATTGCTAACGTGTCTAATTGCTATTATGTGACCTTACTTGATAATTTCATAAATGTGTGGATTTAATTACATAACATGAATGGGAGTTAATTGATCATTTTCCATGGACTAGAACTTGTTTGCTTGAATTCATATATTGGAAGGACTTATATGTAAATTGTGATGAGTCATGCAATGTCTTGGGAGACTTTATAAAATATCTAATATCATTTATCTCTTACATTCATTCATCTAATTTCATCTAAATTACACACACCCACACACACTAAATAATGTTCCAAACACCAAGAGAAGAGAAGGAGGATTTCATCTCAATTTCTAGCTTGATTCAAGGAAGAAATTTGCATAAGTGGAAGCATCATATTCATCTCATCATTCCATCCCATCTTCTTTCATTTCAAGGTAGAATTTAAGTTATGTGGTGAATCCTTGATTTATACATGAAGTAGGGTTTAAGATTTATGATGTGATTACTTGTTTATTTGATGTTAGAAGCATGACTAGGATCATTAATCTTCAAAGCTTACATGAATTCTTAATTTATATGAGAGTTTGATGACATGAAAATAAATGGGGTTTGACGGATGATTTCTTGATGAATCATGTATGTTTCATGTTGTTAATTGATGCCTAAGTGAAACTAGAGTGTGCATATATGTTATTAAGTGTTATTCTTGCCTTGGTTTGGTTTGAGCATGATTTGGGAGCCAATTTCCGAGTTTTTCCCATGTTTCCCTTGTTTTCCGAAGCCTTTCGCTGCTGCTGGAATTGGGGGTCGCGCCCGCGACCGTTTCGTGAAAATTTTTGGTCGCAGCCGCGACCAATAACTCGAGAACTGGCTATTTTTTAGTGGCGGCCGCGACTGATTTTCAGTGCAATTTTGTCACGGCCGTGACTCCCTCGTCTAAACTCCGTTTGACCTGATTTTTTAATCCACGGAAACCTCTTGAAGTATAGAATATTATCCAATTGGAATCGTCTCATTATCATTTCTAGTTTGTGAGATATAATCAATTCTTTTTTATGTCGCCACTTTACTCACAAACTGCATTCACCTAGGTTTGGGCGTACGCCATTTCCTCCTCACTTTGAACTAAAATACGAGCCATATATCACCGAAAAGGTCTTCGTGTTTAGTTTCATACCCAACAAACAAAACTTAATTCCAACTTCTAGAACTTAAGATATTCCAGTTTTTCTACAGTATGTGCGTTTTAGAAAATTTTCGGTTTTTGCTAAACTTTGCCACAACCTCTCTTATTGCATTCCTTTCACATCCTTGGCTCCCGTATGTGACTTATATGAGTTATATACTTGATTTATTGATAATTATGCTTCTATTTGACCCTTCTTGGTACTTAGTTTCTCAAACGGGATTGTATGACTCTATGCCTTATACGAATTAAAATTGAAAAGTTGAATGATATGAATACTTGAATCCTTGAGATTTATTTAATCTCTTAGGTATTAATTGGTTCTTATACATATTTACGTGTCACTTGATTGCTAAATTAATTGGTTATTAAGGTGTTGAGAGTTTATTTATTTACATGAGCATTGCCATGCGTCCTATTTGGTATCATCCTTGAGTTATTGTCTCACGTGTACACAATGTCCCGTTTCTTGTCCAGTTCCTCTCCAGGGCAGAAATTATTGATCGATTGAACACGTTCATGCATCCTTGAGTCGTCTTATCGCCCGTCAGGTGAGGTTACTTCTAAACAAAAGAAACCCTACAACCCTATGTGAATTTTGGACCAAAAGGTATCTATATATATAGTTATAGTTTTCAAACTTTATTGATCTTCAATTGAATTACCAAATTGTACCGACTGATTTATTGACCAATTGATCGACTGAATTGATTGTTGTGGCGAGTATATTGTTCACTGTGGGTCCGAGGGTAGTGTATTGAGCCAACTGGGAAAGCGTGGGCTGACAGGAAACTCTTGCACTATCCTCACATTGTTGGGATGACCCCTGAATCCACTAGGAGATTAGTGGAGAAAGGAGTTCCGGGTATAGGGAATCATGAACCCTATACTCACACTGATTGGATGGCGGGGCCTTGTCATCCCCCATCACCCGGAGGAAGAAGAATGGACTATTGAATTTGCTAATTGTGCACTGAAATGAATTGCTTGATCACTTAATTAATGAATACTTGAATTATTGTACACAGTCGGAGAAAGATTGGAGAATTGCCCTCACTCGCCGGGCCACTGATTGATTGAACTGAATTGTACTGAATTGATTGAATTGTAAATTGATTAGTTGTAATCTCGGGCGAGTTTTATCTTATTATTGAACTTATATTGTTTCTTTTAGAAAATCTTACCCGAGATTATAACTTGTATGGTAATTGCGCTTTTAAATTATAAACCCCTCACTCAGCCTTTTATAGACTGACACCTCACATTTTCAGGTATTGCAGGTTGAGTGCTAGGCGGGATTGAGTCGAGTTTTGTTTCTTTTGGGTCTAGCATTATCAGTCTCATGTTTCATGTATTTTATTGATATATTCCTAGTTCTTATGAATTGTTTTGGGTATTTATGTATATTATGACTTGTACTTGAAAGTTGGATATGTAATTTTGGAAATGTTGGCATGATACAGAAAATGAGTAATGAAGTGAATGTATATTGCTATGCTTCCGTTTATTGCTATACATGTTGGTATTTATTTGAGGGTTAGTCTCGCCTAGCTAGTGATTACTTTTTTTATTGTCTCCCGTTCGCTATAAGCTTGATTCATGTATGGGTGTTCGTTCCATATGTGGATTGAACTATAGTGCGGGGGATGTGGCTACCTAGCGTTCCGGGTGCTACAACGGATATATCTTGATTCAATCAAATCATCAAGTTGTTTTCTCAACTCTTGAAGTTCAACTGGGGCCATCCGATAAGGGGTTTTAGAGAAAAGCTCTACCCCCGGAATTGTATCGATTACGAATTCTAATTCGCGATTTGGAGGTAGCAAGTTTAAATGTTCTGGAAATACGTCGAGAAACTCATTTACCACTTCTACCTCCTCAACCTTGAGTTGGTCCTTTGGCCTATTTAGGAGATAGGCAACGAATCCTGTAGCTCCCTTCTGAACCAACTTCTTAGCTTCTGTCATAGAATTCATTGCCACTGATCTTTTGTCTTTAGACTTCCAACTTTCATCTTGTCCTAAGACGATTTCTTTCTTGAAACAATCTAATTTAGCATGATATTTGTAGAGCCAATCCATTCCCAGAATGATTCCGTATCTCATCATCGGGAGTTCGATGAGGTCCATAGGGTAGTAATGGTCACGGATTTGTATAAGGTAGCGTTTATATACTCGATCCGTTATGAAACAAGCTCCCAAAGGGGAACTTACTTCGAAATTATATAATGAACATTCAAGTGGAAAATTTAAACGCGCACATAAGTTTAATGCAATGAATGAATGCGTGGCACCAGGGTCATATAAGACTTTAACTGGCATGTTTAGAATGTGTACCATACCTTCGACAACATCTGAAGGTTCTGGATCCTCGTTTCCATCCAATGCATAGGCTCTACCTTTGACAAGTGGCTTTCCTGGTTTTCCCACAACTTTTCCCTTTTCCTTGGGTCCTGGTCTCTTTGGGCATGAATTAAACTGGTGATCAGGGTTTCCACACCATAAACATGTGCCAGCTTTCTTTCGGCATTCTTGTTCAGTGTGTCCCGGCTTGTGACAGTATTCACAAGTGATCTCTTCTTGAGGATTGGACAGGACTGACTTAGGCTTTTGCTAGGCTGATGTGGGTCTTTTCCCAAATTTTTGATTTGACGGTCCAGTGGGACGCTTTATCCCTTGAGAAGACTTATTTTGAGGGGGACCAGGGCGATTGGCTACCAAGCGAATATTCTTATGAGCTACTTCGGTTTTCAGGGCTCTGTCTACTACCTTGTTATAAGATTCAATATCCAAGGAAGCCAAAGCCCATCGCAGGTCTGGCTTGAGTCCATCAATGAAGCGCTTGGTCTTTCTCCGTTCATCATTTAAAATATGCGGAGCGTACTGAATTAACCTTACAAATTTCACCTCGTACTCTGCTACTGACATGTACCCTTGAATTAAACTCATGAACTCAGCCTCTCGAGTATCTCTTATCACTTGAGGGATATATTTATTCTAAAACTCCTTTACTAACTCCATCCAATTGTAATTAGTCTGGTCTTCCATTCAGGTCTGCTTGACGTGTTTCCACCAACTCAAAGCGGGTTCTTCTAAGAGAAAGGCCGCATATTGTACTCGTTCCCGTTCCTCGGGAAATATATCTATAGCTTCATAAATTTTCTCTAAGCTGGCTATCCAGTTTTCATGTGACGCCCCGTTTCTCGATCAAGGTATGCTTTGGTACGAGAGTGAACGATTTACTTTTCTTGCATGAATTATGTGAATAATATGCCTTAATTGACCGTTATGCTTGACCTTATGTGGAATATATGACATGTATGAAATACGTGACTATTTGATATGGTAATTATGTGCTCGTATTGCTTCCATTTGGCTTCGATGGCATGCTTCGTGTTTAATCAAAACAATGTGCTTATTTAGACATTAAAGCATAATTTAGGGACCAAAAGGTAAATTTCTTTTCTAAGCCTGAAACTGGATAGAACTTGTTGTAATTGAGTAGATAATTCGATTACGAGTTCGTGGGTTTTTGAATGGCTCGATTTGGAGTTCGGACGAAGAAGTTATGGCCATTCTACGAAAAGTCAACCTTTTTATAAGACTTACAACCCAATTCCGAATTTATCCCAATTTGAGACCCAATTTCACTCCTAACCCGCTCCAATTGACCCGGTTCGTGACCCAAATAGCTGACCCAAATAACTAAATCAGATTTTAACACCCAACATCCCATTTCACGTTATTTGAAAGATTCAAACCCTTCTCTCCCTCACTTTTCTCTCCAACCCATTCATCTTCTCTCAAGAACACCTTCAACCATTTTCAAAAGACAAGATTGGAGATTGAAGCTAGAGATCCAAGACTCAAGACCAAGCTATTCTCTTTGATTCTCAGCTCCTAAGGTAAGGTTTTGTGTAAATGCTTGGGTTATGCTTTGAGCTTGAAGTTCTTGGTAGAAGCATGAACTAGGGTTGAATTTTATGAGTTTAATCCATGTTTTCTTGATGAATTCGTGTTCTAAGTATGCTATTTGGACCCTAGAAACATATTTAGGTTGGATTCCATCTATTCTCTTGATTTCACCATTTTTGAGTTTTTGAAGGTTTGAAGAAATTCTTGCATGTCTAGGATTTATTTGATTTCTTGCAATCTTGGTGTTGTAGAATGATTATGCTTGAGTTGTTATGAGGTTCGGAATCAATTTTAGTTGAATTCATGCTAGGATTAGAGATTCACCATTGAAGAGCATGCTTGAACTATGAAGCTTTTATGCATATATGTAATTCTTGTTTAAATGATTCCATTCTTGGATTTTATGCTTATATTATGTTCTTATATGATATATGAATGTTTTATGATGCTTAATTGAGGTTTTGGAATCTTAATTTCATGTTTTGGGGTGTTTAGAACTCATTCCCGTCGAATTCGTAGTGGCTGTCACGTTTTTTTTTAAGTTCTGGGCAGAATCCACTAAGGTGGATTTTTGCAGTGTAAAAAATCCATGGGGGTGGATTTGAGGCAGTAGCTTCTGGACAATCCGCGAGGGTGGATTTTTTGTGAAGGAAAATCCATGGGGGTGGATTTTCCCCAGCCTTGTTTTCTTGACTCGTTTCGCTTGTTTTGACTCTTTTATGTCCTTTTCTTGTTTCTATAATACCTTTAATGAGTTGTGGCCTTATTATATGTGGTAGAACTTCTTGCATATCACTTGTTATGATCTTGTTGCCTTGATAAAGTTTAAGTTGTCACATTTTGCTAAGTTATACATTTACTTGAACTTGTATGACTTCCTACGTTATGTGTGACCTTGACATGCTATACATGCTCATGATTAATCCTCACATTTCATTAAGTGCATGATATGACTCCATAAGCATACATAACTCTCATAAGTGACTTGTTACTTAAGTAGTGCGTCGTTTACTTGGTTTGGGTCGAGTCTCACCTTTGTTAGTACGTTTGTCTTGTTAGGTGGTGTGTCTCCGGCCGAGTAGTTCATTGCTCGCGGTCGACCTTCGAGTTCTTGGTAATGGTGAGGAGTTATATATATGCAAAATGTTTTCAAAACTGTGGACACCTATAGCCTTTCATATTTGTTGGTTTTGAACTCCCATTTTGAAAACGTATATTTAGGCTTTATAAGCCAAGTTTTGTGAGCTTTGCTCGTATAATGAATATTTTCTTGTGGAAAACGGTTTACAAGTAAAACTTGAAGTTTTGGTATATGGGATAGATACCCAAAATGGTTTTGACACTTCCGTTCGAATATTACGTATGTGTGAGTTGTGTAGTAAGGTTATGTATACCTTGCAAGGACGCTTGCTCGGTTGGATCTTTTGATAGCGCTCGGGGCGGAGTAAGTGGTAAGAGCGGGAACGCAAGGGCGGACGGTTAAACCCTTGCGAAGTACCCACTTTTGGACAAGTTTGCTAAGACTCCGAGGAGGTTTCGGGGTTAAGGTAAGCTTGGGGGAAGGTCGGTTTCATGGACCCACTTCTCCATGGTTCTTTTGCAATGTTCGGGGGCTGTACACTCTCGACATCAACGGTGTAAGGATGGATTGGTTTGATTTCTTTTGGTTTGGGAAGTAAGGATGGAGTGCTCGTACTCGCCGAGCCGGTGCTTCGATTCATGATTCGTTTTTTCTAAAACTTGCATTGTTTTCCAAAAGAATTCGGATCATGAACACCTTTGATTTGAGCATGCATTGACCTCTTATATTTAAACTATGTAACCTTCTTCTCACCGGTTCCGTTTGAACTGACCTCCATTACCTTTCGTGTCCGCAGGTTGCGTTTTGGAGTCTTGCTAGGCGGTGTCTTGCTTTGAGAGTTGTGTCGAGTTTAGCTTGTACTTGTTGTGTCTTTACATACTTCTTATTTATGTCGCTTATGTTTTTGGATTTATGGATTTAGAATGTATGACGTTATTATGCTAGTTTGGACCGTGTTGGTCACTAGGATGATTTTACATTCCGTATTTTGAGCATTACGTGCTGGACCGTGACGGTCATCTACTTGTTGAATATATATTTCTCTTAGACCTTGTTGAATGAATTTATGCACTTGATATGTTATGATTTAAGCTTCCGCATACTTTTGATTGTTTACCCGCTTTGTGAGTCTAGTACCGCCTAGCTAGGATATTCGTTTGTCACCGCTTGCTTCGTTCTTGGCGGGTATATGGATAGCAATTCTATATACAAGCTAGGACCCAAGCGCGGGATAGGCGTGGATGCCTTGTAGGGGCGTTACATTTCAGCCTTCAGATCGTTAGGTTCTCCGAAGAATTTTGGGGGATTCATTCGAAGAAACCTTTCTAACGATCGTTCATTAGTAGGGTTATGGCCAGGTGTATAGGTACGAACGAAATGTCTTAAGGCTTCTACAAGTTCTGGATGTCCAGGTGGGTCTTGTGGTGATGGTGAATTGTTTCGTGGAGTTCTTCGTAGAGGCATTATGAAGCTGAAATCACAATCACATAGGAAATATAATGCATGTGGGGTAAAAGTATTTCAGAGATTATCACAGAACAATAATCCTCAAATAATATGAATCCTCAAACATAAAGTGTATAAGGAAATAACATGAGTACTCACGGTCCTGCTGGTATCTTGAAACGACTCTAAGACTCATGATGCAAGAAATGTAAAACAACATGAAATAACAGTGTAAAATGATCAAAATATGTCATATATATATGCATCAAGATTAGTAAGCTTTAAGAGCTACAAAAGTAAAAGCAAAAAGTGGGGGTGGACCCGATCTACCTCGAGTTACACCCTACAAGTACTGTCACCACTATTAAGTCAAAGCTGCTACCGTCTACTGCTGCTACTATGTACTGCTGCAAAAATGGGGAGTGCCTCCACTGGCTGCTATATACATACCCCCAGGTAACTATCCTATATACCGTATCCCATGATCAAACCTCAGTCCTCATCGCCGGTGTCTGCCTCGAGATCAACTGTATCATCCGAATCTGGAACCCTAATAGGACTCCACTCCTCGCTGGGCTCAACACTGTCCTCCTCCTCGGGAACAACCTGCAATCCGTCAGAACCCTCGCCGATCTCACCAACCTGCTCCGGCTCCTCATCGCCATCAGAAAAATCTATGGCTACTAAAGCGTCATCCTCTCCGGGTTGAGCGGGTCCGGGCTGTATCTCCAGAACCTCCTCTATGATCTGTGTGTCATTCAGCTGAAGTGCATCCTCTAGGCGACTCCTCATCTGAGCTCGATACTGGTCATGAATCACGATGGAAGCCTCTCGATCCAGGGTCAGACTGACTACATCTTCCTCAAGCTCAGCTATACGTGAGGCCATCTGAGAAATAGCTATTTGAGATGTTGCTAACGGATCTCGGGCGTGATCACGATCCACTGCCGTCTGTCTAGCCATCTCTCTATTCCTATTAGTTTCCAATCGGTACTCACCAGTCCGCTGATACTCATAAAAGTAAGCATCTCTCTCCATCTCTAATAGATGGACTGCTCGGTTCGGGTAAGCATGCCCGGGAAAGGCCTCCTGATGTGGATCCTGACTAAACTGTCTAATCCTCTGCCAGGGATAATACCTAGGGCCCCCACTACGAGTAACAACTAAGGTCCTGGGAGGCTCAAACTGATCAAGCCACTCTACGTTGTCGGGATGTGGAATCTCACCTCGGTCGGCCATTTTACTATAAGAAGAACACTTTAAGAATTATTAAAGAGATTACGTTAAAATACTTTCTCTACTTAATATTTTAAGTTAAGTTCTCTCTAACTAAACCTGACACTCTAATACCACCTTAGCTGTAGCGCCCTTAACACTACAACCCTGCATCATTGTACTTCCCGAGTGGATGTGAGACCTAGCACTCGAGAAATACTCCGGCGAACGGACAAGACTATACAATACCAGAGTATGAAATTTAAACGCAACGGAAAAATTAAACTTGAGCAATTAAAAGGGAGTAATAGCTAAACGGAGTACATATTATTAAGCTGAGTAAGTATTTACATCGATAGATTTAACTTCATAGGAGAGTGCTTATTGAAAGATGTACATGCACTCTTGATAACCCTAAGTAATCGAAATATGACACCTTAAAGCTTCAAGATACCTCTAAGGCGTCGATGCGTGGATTCCTAAAACCATGAATTAAAAGAGTAGGAGAGTTAGTCAAAATGACTAAGTGACGGGGGTTTGAGATTTATGATTATAAGTAAGGTTTATCTTTTGAAATCCTTTGACCAAGAAAATCTTGGTTTGAAAATATACTATATAGTCACAAATAATTATATGACAATATTATCCGGTTCATATTAGTTTGAAACAACAGGAGTAGGGGTAATATAGGTTATACTTTAGAAAATTTATGAACCGTTTTGAAGAAATGATTTTGATGCCCACAAGCTAGGCTTCTCCAACCTTAACTTCTTAAAATCCGAGAAAATAGTAACGACACTGATCAAGGTGTTGGTACTTAATAAAACAAATACGAGAATTCCAGCCTTCACCCCTTAGTGTCACGTAGGGGAGCAAACCCTAGTGACGATGAACAATATTGTGAGAGGGACGTACCTTTTCCCGTCACTTGATGTGGAATAACCAACCTCCGGTTAGACCATCATCAAGATCTAGTTGGCGGTTGGTATAATAGTAGACCTCGACCCGTGCCTCCCGGACTACTACTTCTACCAAGACCACCGGGCCTATAAGAAAATAATAATTTTACTTGCAAGACGAGAATATTTACCGGGAGAAAGTACTAAGTACTTTTGGGTAAATATATGAATTTTGGACAACATTATAGTTATTTTCCCATAAAAGGGATAATAGTTTGAAAGGAAATTCAAGGAAATGAATTAAAATATTTTATCATGATTTCAGTTGAAAGGATTTAAAACCCTCACCGAGTACCGAGATTTAGGTGGAATTGTGAGGATTCCACTCTTCGATCCTATCGTCGCCTAAAAGTAATAACTACTATTGACTTAGAACTAGGTCCTTAGTCTCTAACTAATTAACCACACACCATATCATAATTAAATAATTATACAAGGTACATGTTATATAATATGTTAAAGATTTTCCGATAAACCTTAAATTCACCCGTTTAAGGGAATTTAATTAATAAATTAGGGTTTATGAGATCTTTAACTGATCAAATATTTATTAACTATATTATAATTCTAAGTATAAGATTTGAAATGAAATTTAAAGTTTAATTTGACAATGTAAGTTAGATTTTAAAATTATTTCATAACTTACCGATTTTTGAAAAATTCGGGAAAAATCTTTCTTTAAAAATTCCAAAACCTATTTTATAATTATTTTTAAATAAATTTCGAAATTATTTGAATTTAAGTTGACCAAAAGTCAAAATTACTATTGAAAACATTTACTATTCAACCTCTTATGAATTAAACACCTTATAACATAAAATCAAACTCACACATACACACACACTATTCACACGCCACACACACATGTCCAATGTGACACCCCGCTCGCTCGCACGTACAGGTACGCGTCACGTGTGAGTTTATTTCCATAACTTAGTTAATTCCTTATTTAATTGATGACTTTATATGACGTGTGTTCTCACATTTTATTTCTCATATTAACTACTTGAATTATTTGTTAAGAATTTTCCGTAATTGAGCTCCTAATGTGAATATATGCAATTTGTGAAATTTACGATTTATGAATTAGAATCCCGAGTATGTCAACTTTGTGAACTATGTGAATTAGATGATTTAGGACTTATTTGTAAGTATTAACTTGCCTTGGACTTAATTGATTTTAGTTTGGACTCAATTGCACTTTATTTGAATTTTTGGGCCTTTTTGCAAATTGGCCACTCCTGAGTCCTTAATTCGTATCTTGAGCTAGGGAACTCGGATTCGAGTTCCGCCACCTCCATTGGACTCGAATCGACGATTTGGATTCAATGGGACAAGCCTCATCACCTTTTGAATTAGTTTCGACCTCTCGATGATGCAATGTAACGCCCGAGCGCGAGACGTCACATCCCCCGCATTATGACCCGACCCATATATGAAATGGATTTCCACACACGTGCCAAATCATAGCGAACGGGGACATACACATTCGCTAAGCCAGGTGGGACTAACCTATCCCTTAAACCCCAACAGCAACAAGGTAACAGAATAGCGGAAGCAATCATTCATATCCATATATTGAGCTATATGCTCTATGTACCAACATTTAAGTTCAAGGAAGATCAATACCAATACCAAATACAAGTATGCTTGAATTCATATGCAATATCCAAAATACCATAAAATAAGCATATGAGTGTAAAGAAAGAAAGGCTAGACGCTATGCAAGACTCTCTCAGACTTGTATCCCGCCTAGCATCCCTTCCTGCAAAAAGAACTGAAACAACTCCGGGTTCAATCTTAGACAGACTGGTGGGTATAAAAATAGGCTTAATATCATAATATAGCGGAATTTAAGCACATGCATGCAAGCTATAATCCTTATTCGAGGTTTTCGAATAATTTCCCCAAGTGGGAAGTAAAATACAACGAATAGGATTATAACAATTCATTTCATTCGTTAGGTCCTTTGTGGCCTGGCGAGAGGGTGTGCATTATCTCCAACCAACACCTCGTGTAATTCATTAATCATTCATTCATTCATTCGTTCATGCAATTCATTCTTTCGTGCACATTCATTAGATCATTCATTCGATCATTCATATACTCCTTCTTCCTCCGGTTAGGGGACGGGTTTGCAAGGCCCGAACCCCTCATTCATTGGTGCTAGAGGGGTACATGAATCCCCAAAAGCTCGGATCCCCTTCTTTCACTAATCTCCTAGTGAAGTCTAGGTTACCGTAATTGATGGAACTAGTATATGTGGATTCCCGTCAGCCCAAGCTTCCCCTGTTCACCAAATACACTAAGTCCCGGGCCCCCATTCATTATGAACATTCATTTCTCGCCAAAACTTTTGGTAGGATATTCAAATTAAAGGCTTTACATTAAAACATTGACTCGTTGAAAACTCGATATATATCTTTATATAGTTTTGGCCAAAATCTTGCACATTAGGTGTTTTGGGTCATATCTTTAGCTAATAGAAGAAAAACCCACCTGGTAGACAAAAGAACCCGACAAAGACCTCACTGCTCAATCTCGTCTCCCACTGGATCAATATCTGTGTGACAAAGGTAGTGTGAGACTCAAATATGACCACATTTGACGCTCGGCAATGCAATGACATGTTGTGGAATGCTTGAAACATAATAATATGTCCAAATATGATCATGAATATCATGGAATTCAATTAAACACATCATTCACCAAGTTTCGTTCAATATACGATAAAATCGTATTCATTCCCGTTCATGACTTTCATAACCTTTCATTCTTGCATTCATATAACTTTTAAGGTCATAAATCAATCCTAGAACATAGCTCAACCAATTCACGTTGCATATAATGCACAGATACGAACCAAAAATGCAATACAAGCAAGAAAAGAGTTCCCCCAAAGCTGTCATTTCAAATGACACGGCCGTGTCCAAGGTTTAAAATTTAAAATTCCCAAGTCGAGGGCTTCACACGGCCGTGTTGAGTTTTCAAAGGAAATGGACACGGTCGTGTCCAATTTTCTGAAAATATTTTTCACAAGTCGAGCGCCCAACACGGCCCTGTCCGTTTTCAGTTCAAAGCTGACACGGCCGTGTCAGCTTGTCGTCTTGCGAGGAAAAATAGAGCATAAGCTCTGTTTCGCGAGGGAAAAGCTTGAAAAAGGAGGGGCAGCAACAAGGAAGCTCTTAGGCACACTTAGACACGAATTTAATCCCTATAATTCATACAAATCATGCAACTCATTTATATTAACAAGAATTCATGCATAAGGTTGGCAAAAGATCATCCAAAATCAAGCTTTCAAACATGGAAGCTTTAAGCTCCTTCAATGGAAACTCATGCTATAATCAATCAACATGAAATTCAAGCATATAGAAATGGTAAGGAAGCTTCAAGCATCAACTTTCATACATCAAATCTCACTTTAAACCATGAAAATCCAATGTTCAAGATCAAACCCCAAATCATGCTTTTATTCAAACAATATGAATTCTCCACTCATGCCAAGTTTTCCATAGATGAAAAGATAGAGGAAAAGATGGAGATTACAAATCACTAATTACCTTGAAAGAAGATGGAAGATTGGTTGATCTTGAGCTCAAGGTGTGAATGATCAAAAATGGGGTTTTTCTTTCTTGGAGCTTCTCTTCTCTTCTTGGGATGGCTAATGATCGATGAAAAGGGAAGCATAAAGAAGGAAATGCTGATATTTAGAGTCATGTGGGTAGGATACGAGTCGATCCAAGTCCGGTTCGTTTAAGTAAAAGGTTCAAACAAGTTACAAAGTCGAGGCCATGGAAAGGTTCGTTGTCGAAGGTTCAAACAATATCGAAAAGGTACAAGGTCAAGTTTAAAGAATAGGTATCGTCGAAACAAGTTTAACGCCATTAACGGATCTCGATTTCGAGGTCCAGAGCTCAAGTTATAGCGAAAACCGTTCAGGGTTGCCTATTATACAAATAGGTCCCTAAACTTTCAAAAAGTGGTAATTAAGCCCAAACTCAATTTCCAATTGAGTCCAAAACATTCAAATAAGTTACAATCAAGCCCACGACACGTACATATAACACGAAAGATTTCAATTAACACCAAATTCACGAAATTCACATTTCCACAATTTCATTCATATATTCATAGCACACATTGGAATTCATATGAGATTTAAACAAATAATGCAAATTATAAACGAGTTTAAACCAATTAATCAAAATATAAAATCATATAATTAAATGTAAATACGCACGTAACACTTACCTGCACCTGTGAAAACACGGGGCGTTACATGCAAACTCGCCCTACGTACCTAAAACGCCCCTAGATACCTACTTGGAGGCTAGCCCACTTGTCTCTTGTCCTTGATTTGACTTTATTACACCCAAGACCTTCTTTCCCTCCCATTTTGATGCCAAAATCGAGCCCCCCTCAGCCCCAAGAAGAAAGGAGAGACTCCATGGAAGGAACCTCCATTTTTTGGCCCTTAAGCTCAAGATTTTCATCCTTTCTTGCTCCAATCTTTTAAGGTAAGTTAGGATTCTTGATTCTCTTGTTCTTGTGCTTCTTTCTCTCCATGAATTTCATGCTTTTATGTTGAGGATCTTTGTATATGCCAAACTTGATGAATAGTTAAGGTTCTTGGTAGATTTTGGATTCTATATGCATTATTTGGCTATTTGGAGTTTGATGGCTTATATGATGACCTAGGAGGCTTCTTTCTTGCTTATTTGTGATTCTTGTTGATGGCGGTTGCTTGGGGTAAGATTTATCATTTATGCTCTTTGGGGTTTTTGGGGGAAATGCATAAAACTCTTGCCCATGTGCTCATCTAATTGAATTGGTTGAAGATAAGTACATCGAAGTGGATTTTTTACATGTTTTGGTGCATCTCTTGCTTTTGTGAAATTTTATGACTTGTATGTTGATCTATGGAGCTTAATTATCTCATATCTTGAGCTTTACAACAAGGTAGTTGTTTGAGATTTAATTCACCACTAATGTTCATATGAGTTCTTGCAAGAAAATGGATGAATACTTGTGCTTCTTTGATCCTTGCTTCCTTGAATGATTTGAATGAGTTTAGATTGGTATTTCCTCGAATTCCTTGCATTATATTTTAGTATATTTGTCCCTTTACCTTCCTTCATGTTGTGGATGTGATTTTGCATGGTTTTGCTTTGGTTTGCAAGCTTTTTCTCATTTTTTTTAGCCTCTGACCCAAATCCACCGGGGTGGATTTGAGGCAGAGAGCTATCTGCCCTAAACCTATGGGGGTGGATTCCCCCTTTGGAAAAAATCCACCGGGGTGGATTTAGGGCAGTGGCTCCTTTTTACTCCGAACTTTGTTTTCTTGTTTTTCTTCGTTTGTTTGCTTTTCTCCCACCCCCTAATATGATCCCCAAGCTTTGCTAACATGTAGTATTATGTGTTAATTTGATTTTATTAGATTTTTGAATTCATTTGATATGATTTGAAGGAGTTATGATTCGATATGCCTTAAGTGATATACGTGTAATATTTTCTTGTGTGGTTTGCCTTCTTTATGCATTTTAAACTCATGAACGCTTATGGTATGCTATAATACGATACATTATGAGGTTATTTGATATGATATGAGTTTAATTCTTGAATCCTTATGTATTATTTTATTATTTGCTCCGACATGCCTAAATATGAATTTATATGACATGCGTTGCACCCACTCGCATTTGTATGCATCGCCGTGCGTCTAATTGGTTCATGATTGAGTCTAAGTCTCTGGTATTGTGTTCTTTTGTTTCAGAGCCCTTTCCGAACGTCGTTGAACCCAAGGTTTAGGTGTTTGTTTGCTCTTTTTTTCCCCCGGACTCTACCTATTTTTGCTACAAGGTGAGGTTTAGGATCTTTTCCTTTAGTTAATCGACCTATGGCCTAAATGTAATGATTTCTCACCCGCATGCGAATATACTATATATTTATATATTAGATATGTGTCATATGATATGTTTATGACCTTGTCATACGATTAAACATTTTGAACTATAAGTATAAGCATATATAAGCTTGAAAATGTTTTGCAACGAGGCTATACTCCAAACCATGTGTTGTCAACCAAGCTAGGATCTACCTCAACATCTTAATGTTAAGGAAGACATGGAGAGGTACGCGTATAGCATATGCCGAGTTGCAAGGTAAGGTATGCTCGATAAGGTACGTAAGTTATGTTTAAATATGTAGCGCGTTAAATAAGTTTAATTGGATAATTGGTTGTTACTGGGTCCCGGAGACGTGGGTAAGGACGCCCGGGACGGCAAGGGCCGTCGAGTTAAGCCTGTGCACAGTCTCCATTCGGAGTACTCACGCGCGACTCTTGGAGGTTGAGGAGGCGTGGTGCTTCAAGCACATTGCGGGTTAGCTACCCTATGTGCATTGGTAATTAGGTGGAGAGGGTTTGACTCCCGAAACACCGTGGTTGTTGGGGATGGATTGTTTATGTATTTATCGTTTTCTTGATTTTCTTACGTTATAGAGGAGTACGGTTAAATGCTCGTACTCGCCGAGCTTTTGTACGATTCATTGATTATGAAACGGGGATAGGAGCTTCCTTTAACTCTAGTACGTTTTGTTTTGATTATGAAATGTTTAAGTTTATCTTGAAAATTGGTTTAGTGTGCAAAACCCTATTCCCGGTTCATAATCCTTTGATTATTATGTGCTTTGTTCTATATTTATGTAGTGTGTGGGTGTGCGTTAGCCCCCTCACTCAGTCAAGTTGTGGCTGACCCCTCTCCTTTTCCCTCCTTAGTTGCAGGTCTGGTCGAGCTAAGCGGGATAGTACGTGGTCGTGTTGTGCTAGCTAGTTTGGGTCGAGTTAGCATTTCATACTTGTATGTTTTGAATATTTTAATATGTATTTGAATTAAATTGCACTTTTGGAATTAACACTTCATGTATTATTGGATCTATTTTGGGCAATGAGGCTATTTATATATAGTAATGTGTGTGCTTTTGTTGAGCTCTTATGGATACTGTTTGATGCTTCCGCCTTTTCTGTGTTTGTATTGCTCGCTCTGTTGTCGTCTTAGCCCCGCTTAGCCTAGTGTGTGTGTGTGTAGGTCCCCGTTCGCTTAGGCTTGGGCTCATGTATAGACTTCCATTTCATATGTGGGTTTGGGTCTAGGTGCAGGGAATGTGATGGCTCCTCGCTCCGGGCGTCAAATCCAAGAACACTAAGAACATGTTCTTAAGTCTATTTGAAGATTCAAAGAGGGTGTGTAACATGCTTAATCATATTCATATTTATAACATCGAATTTGAAGCATATTATAGCAAAATATATAAATTCTCTATGAAAAATAATTCTAAATAAATTATTCTAGGCATGAATTTAATCAAACAAGATCATAATTATTTAAATACATACTCACATTATATCATAACATAATTCATGCATTTAACTAAATAAAATTTCATAATGTACACACATTGTATTTAAAACTAACAATTATACACATATTTCATAAAATAAAATTCCTAAAGCATAATTTAATTAAATCTAAGCATGCTACTATTATTATTATACTAAGAACATAATATAAAGCATGTAATAATAAAAGAAAAACTCACCTTGTAGAGAGAGAGAGAGGGTTGCCGTGTGGTTAGGGGAGTGAGGGAGAGATTTTGTGTGTTGATTTGTGAGTTATAAATGATGCTTGAGAGAGGTATTTATAGGTAGTCATGAGGGGTCTTTGAGCAATTTATAAGAGTTTAAGGTAGATGTGGATGTCTCCTAATTCAAACAAATGTTTGGTAGTTATATAAGAAATGTGGTTGTCTCTCAATTTAAACAAATGCTTGGTAACTATATAGGAATTGTGGAGAAATTATATTCACTTATTTAAGCTTTCTAGAAGGCCTATGTTGTCATGGATGATGTCATGTTGAATAAAAATAAATATAAAATGATATAAAATTTATTCAAGAGTCGAGAGGTGAAAACTTGAAGTAGTAAATTAATGAAAGAACGAGTGAAAAATAAGCTTCGTCATGATTATAAATGTGAGATATTTATGTTTTTCGTTTATAAATTATGAACGTTAAAGATGATGAAAATCATGAGAAAATTATATAAAAGAAGCTATGATGAAGTTTAAAGGTTGTAAAAATTATCATAGTTTAGAGAAAAATTCAAGAAACGTTTTAAGTATAATTTTGAATATTGAATGAAAGCTAATTGTTTAAAATAAAATGACAATTTTTTTAAAAAGGAAAATATTTATAAAATATGTTATGGGTGGAATCGAGTTTTGGTAAATGTATGAAAATTCATAAAATAATTCAAGGGTCGTTTTGACTATAATATTGGATAGGAAAAGTATTTCGGAGAATGTAGGAAAATTCTAGGGCTTTAGGGGTATTTTTGTAATTTCTAACCTAAAATTGTAGAAATGGGTTTTGAAGCATATGAAGGAATTTTAGGTGCTGGAAAGGAATAAATACTAGAGTTCTAAGATTCTAGGAGCAAGGTTTCAAGATACATGCTTGATAGAAGAATTAATTAAATTACGAACTTTTAATTAAAACTATAGCACATAAGTCACATAGGAATGCAATGCACGAAAGAATAAATAGGGATCGAGATTATAAACGCTTCCTGAGTAACCCTTTACTTACCTTTCTTGACTTAGCCCTGAGTACGGTTGTTACAATTGCCCTCACTCGCCAGGGCCACTGATTGAATAATTGAAAGTGATTAAAGTATTTAATCTTGATAGTTGTAATCTCGGGCCAAGTGTATAGCATTTGAACTTATATTGTATTCAATTATAAAAACCTTACCCGAGGTTATAACTTGCATGTTATCTACGCTAATATTTATTTATGCCCCTCACTCAGTCTTCCATAAACTGACGCCTCCACCTTTCAGGTTCTTGTAGGTGCATGCTAGGCAGGAATCGATTCGAGTCTAGTCTTTGCATTTGAGTCAAGCACGGTGCATTTTATTTATTGTTGCATAGGAATTATTGTTAATGATATTTGTTATGTATTTTAGGAGATGATAATGTATTGATATGTGAGATTAGAATATGATTCATGGTTTACTTGACCAATGATTGATAATATAGCATGTTTCCGCTTTATTTCTTATGCATAATGGTAATTGATTTGAGGATTAGTCCCTGCTAGCTAGCTTGTTCCTTTTATTTGTCACCCGTTCGCTATAGGTTGGTTCATATACGGATTATCCATTTCATATGTTGGTCGACCTATAGTGCGGGGGTGTGGCATCTCTACGTACAGGGGTGCTACAGGGTAACTCTTGCACTACCTTCACCATTTTGGGATGACCCTTGAATCCACCAGGAGATTGGTAGAGGAAGGAGTTCCGGGCATGGGATTCATGTACTCAATGCTCAATGAGACTGGATGGTTCGGGTCTTGCAAACCTGACTATCACCCGGAGGATAAAGGGTTATTGAAATTGCTATTGATTGATTGTATCTTAATTACTTGTGTGATCATTTAACCAAGTGACACTTAATTAATGTACATTGTCGGAGTAAAGGTTGGAGAATTGCCCTCACTCGTCGGGCCACTGATTCACTGAAATTTAATTAATTGTTAATTTGGATAGTTGTAATCTCGGGCGATGTTTATTTTCTTATTGAACTTATATTGCTTTCTTTCTTAAAACTTTACCCGAGGTTATAACTTTCCTGATAATTGCGCTTATATTTATTAAACCCCTCACTCAGTCTTTCATAGACTGACGCCTCCACCTTTCAGTGTTTTGCAGGTGCGTGCTAGGCGGGAATTAGAGTCGTGTAGAGTCTTTAATTTGGGTCTAGCATAGTTCACCTTCATACTATTGATGCATATGAAGTATTTGTGACTTATTATGCTACTTATGGACATTGTATACCTAGTCATGGATTGTAAACTATGAGAAGTGTCTACTTTTGATTATGAACATCTCGTAAGCTAATGTAAATGTTTATGTTTCCGCTTAAATTGTTATGCATTGATTTACTTGGTATGGGGTTAGTCCCGCCTAGCTAGAGTCTTTAATTTAGGTCTAGCATAGTTCACCTTCATACTATTGATGCATATGAAGTATTTGTGACTTATTATGCTACTTATGGATATTGTATACCTAGTCATGAATTGTAAACTATGAGAAGCGTCTACTTTTGAATATGAACATCTCGTGAGCTAATGTAAATGTTTATGTTTCCGCTTAAATTGTTATGCATTGATTTACTTGGTATGGGGTTAGTCCCGCCTAGCTAGAATTGTCTTTTTTTTTTTTTTATTGTAACATGTTCGCTATACGTTTGGTTTATGTACGGATTCTCCATTTTGTATGTGGACCGAGCTATAGTGCGGGGGATGTGGCATCCTGACGTATCGGGTGCTACAATAACGTTTGGTTTATGTCCGATGGTTTTTCCTACGGACGCCATCCCGTTGGTTTTTCGTCGGAAATCTGTTTTTCCAACGAAAAACCTGAAAATTTCGTCGATTTTTTCCATCGGTTTTCAGCAGTTTTTTTGTAGTGTATTTCGAAACTCAAGATAAAGTTTCTCAACAACTTGTTTTACTAGAAGCTTTCTTGAAGTTATTTGAACCACCCTCAAATACTATTCATGCTGTAATGAATTATCCCGGTTCTTTCTTTCGAGACTCCAAAGTAGAAGCCCTCTAAAATGTATCCAAACAAGTCCTAGGCACAAATCAGATCAGTGAGTATGCTACTACTATAATCTATATATTGAAAGAAACACGAAATGAGAAATAGTGTAGCACCCCAAGCAGTGGGCACCACATTTCCCGCATTAGGACCACGACACATGTACGAATAAAAAGTCCGCACACGCACCAAGTCAAAGCGAACGGGTGACAAACAAAATCTTAACTAAGTTAGGCGGTCTGATCCAAATACAGAGTGTGCAACAATCAAACATATAAGCGGAAGCGATTTAAACATATACATATTAACCATCAAGCTTATTCATATCACTTATACAATTCATATAATCACTTAACCACCACGGGTCAAAAGAATCGAATCATAATATCCAAAGCCAAAGCTAACAAGAGTATTCATAAATACAATAATAAATCAAGATACGAATGTATGCAATCTCGAGCTACAAAACCAGTAAGACTTATATGGTTGATTGATTGTATTGATATGTTTGATGCATGAATGTTTTTTATAGTTCGTATTTTCGCATTCAGTTTTTGTATCTCGCTGTTGTTCAGGGTTTAGGTATAGCCTAACTTAGGCCGGGTTTTTCGGTCTCCAGTTCACTATGGCTTTGGCATATATACGGAATTTTTCCATTTCGTATACGGGTCGGACCATGGTGCGAGGGATGTGGTGGCCCAGCGTTACGGGCACTACATGGACCATTGAAAGGTTAAGAAGATCAATTGCAACCAAATGGATAGAAGAGGCGACTGAGAAGATCAAAGTTATCTGACAGCGGATGAAGGCTGCTCAAGATAGGCAAAAATACTACAGTGACAGAAAGAGAAGAGCTTTGGAATTCACAGTGGGAGACAAAATATTCCTTAAAGTCTCTCTAAGGAAAGGATTTACATGCATCGGGAAAAATGCTAAACTGAACCCTGAATACGTTGGACCATATAAGAAACTTGAACGGGTGGGACCGATTGTGTATTGTCTGGATTTATCAGCAAGTCTTAGAGGAATCCACAATGTATTTCACATATCTCAGCTTCGCATGTGCTTTATCAATGAGTCAGAAGTTGTACCGGTTGAAGAAGTGCCACTAGAGCCTAATTTGACTTACTACTTACGCATTGAAACCTACAAAAGCATAAGAGTTGTGGATGGGAGCAGAAGCTAACGACAAGACATGACTTTCATTGAGAAACTTAGTAGGTTGTGAAGTCCAAAGCCCAAGGGTTGTTCTTAGCAAATGGGACAGGCTCTAACGTATAGAATCGAGTATGAAATACATTTGACATGTAACGCCCCGAATTTCAAACAGTCAGGTACGCTCGACACGTGTGAGTTCGAGCGTTAGGATTTATTTATTATTTTCGTTTATTCCATTTATACTTATATGTGTTCTATTAATTTTATAAATTGTACTTCAACATGCTTACGTGAAATTATATGAAATACTTGACAACTTGGGAATTATTGATAAGGCAAATTTAATTGCTACGTGAAATAATTACCGGACGTGATTTAATTGTTTATTACCATTAATTGATCGCTTATGTAAATTGGAGGACCAAATTGCATGAAAATATTAAAGGACCTAATTGATCAATTTCCAAACCTTCTATCCTCAATTGCATAACTTATGGTACTTGGAGGATTGATCATCAATATTACTTTTTTTTCCCTAACATGTCGGTATATACATTCCTTCCACATACTTCATTTTCATTTCATCAAAATCATCTTCCATATTTGCTTCCTTTCTCACCAAACCATCATCACTCAAGAGAGGGAGAGAATTCATCACTTTCATCTAAGAATTCGAAGGATTGGATGGCTTGGGAGGCATCATCATCATCATCATCATCTCATATCACTCCATTTCTTTCTTCCAAGGTAGACATGGAAATTATGTGGGATTCTTGGAACAATTAGTGAAGTTAGGGTTATGATTTCCATATGATAACTCGTTTACATGATGTTAGAATTATGGTTCTAAGCTCTAGACTTGGAATTCATGCATAAATCTTGAGAATATGAGATTATATGATGAGTTTATATATAAGCTAAAGTTGGTGATTATGATGATTAAAGCATGGGTTGTGTGTTTATATTGAGTATTATTGCGTCTCAAGCATGTATACATATTTTCCTTCATGAATTCCAGCTTGTGGAATTTAATTATAAGTGGTTGGGATGGTTTGGAGCTTGATCCGTAGCTCCCCTGTTCTTCTGCTCTGTTTTCTATATCTACTGCGGGATGGGAACGGCCCTTCCCGTTCCCAGTTATTTTGGGGAACGGCCGTTCCCATGTTTGGAATGTGTGCTTGGCGGCGAGGACGGGAACGACCGTTCCCACTTTGTCTCACAGACGGGAACGACCGTTCCCATCTTCGGGGAGGAACTTCGGGGAGCTGGGAACGGCCCTTCCCATTTTGTATTAAAACCTGGAACGGCCGTTCCCAGGCTTCTGGAAGTGCCGAAACATTCTGCATAAAATTGTAATTTTGGAATCCAATTCCAATGGATTAATTGACCCCAATTTGTGATTATATGATCAATTACATGCCAAAACGTGATATTTGCATGCTACATTATTTATTGCACGATGTCTCGTACTTGATCACGCCGTGCGTCTTATATGGAGTATTATTCTTGAATTGTGGTCTCATGCACGTACATTGTCCCGTTTCTTGTTCAGTTACTCTCCAGGGAGGAGATTGTCGAGCATGAGCATGTTCACGCATTCACGGGTCGTGTGTCGCCTGTCAGGTGAGGTTTAATTGCTAGTTATATAGAACCCGTATAACCTTCACGTGATCTTTCGGCCAAAGGTATTTATATCTATAATTTCCATGAAATTATTTATCATTTCAAGTCATGACCATGAAAAGCAAGCAAGCAAGCCATGTTTCGTGCATGTTTTAGGAGAGTAGCATGACCGTTCACGTTGGGCCCGAGGGTAGTGACTAGAGCCAACCGGGAAAGTAAGGGCTGACGGGTAACTCTGGCACTATCCTCACCACATTTGGGATGACCCCTGAATCCGCTAGGAGATTAGTGGAGGAAGGAGTTCCGAGCTTAGGGAATCATGTACCCTCTGCTCAATGAGCATGGATGATAGGGCCTTGAAATCCTATCATCAACTGGAGGAAGAAGGAGACTGGGGACGGGTCCGGCACCACGGATTGTCCTCGGGTTATTGCATGTTTTCCATTCCATGAATGTGCTAATTGATTACACTATCGCACGATTGCACGATAATTGAATTACATGATCACCTATTGATTAACAATCAAGCAAGCATGTTTCATGTACATTGGAATAAGGTTGGAGACCGCCCTCACTCGCCGGGGCCATGTATTGATTTCATGAAATAATCAAGTATTTAATATTGATAGTTGTATTCTCGGGCGAAGACACCTTATTATTGAACTTATATAATTATCTTTTATAAAGCTTCACCCGAGAATATAGCTTGCATGTTAACTGCGCAAATATCTATTTAAACCCCTCACTCGGTCTTCACAGACTGACGCCTCCACCTTTCAGGTTATTGCAGGTGCACGCTAGGCGGGGAGTGAGTCGAGTCCAGTCCTTGTAGTCGAGTCAAGCACGGTGCATTTTATTTACTTATCTATTTATTGTCCAAGGAATTATATTTAATGTTAATTATTGTATATTTTTAGAAGATGATAATGTATTGATATGTGAAGTTAGAATATATTTTATTTGGTGATTGAGAAATGTCATGACATGATAAATGAAAATATTTGATAGTGATTAGTTTATGCTTCCGCGTTAATTGTTGCATGTGTAAGTTAATCCCGCCTAGCTTGTTGTTATTGCATTGTCACCCGTTCGCTGTAGGTTGGTTCATGTACGGATTGCCCGTTCCGTATGTGGATTGACCTATAGTGCGGGGGTGTGGCACCTCCACGTGTAAGGGGTGCTACATGGCAGATGTTCATCATTTTATTCTCCGTGTACGGAACAAGTTCATACAACTTGGGGGATTGTGGAAAGAGAATGGCGATGGGTTGTGAGGATTTGCAAAAAATCGCAGAGAAATTGCAAATATAAAGTGAAGCTGGGGAAGAAGAAGGATGGCACGAAGACTCCTATGACCAATAGAAAAGGAAGAGTCGACCATGTTCTGGGTAAATTATAATTTTATTAATAATTGGAAATTTATAATGGAGGGCTGAGGCTTAGAAATGAATTTTGGTAAATTGGGCGGTTCTCGACTTTCAAACTGAGGTAAAATGTCCATGCAATAATAAAGGTTGAAAACCCCTAATTAAATACGATATTTGCAAAGATAAATTAAAAGTATTTGCCAAGATTATTATCGAATCATAATAAAGTTCATATCATTATGGATACTAATATACTATTATGGTGGTGAGTGGTTCTCAGACTCTTTTTTGCAGATTGTAGTGGAAGGAAGCAAGCACCTGCAACAATCCGTTGGAATATTTGGTAGAGAGAGAACGCTTTTGTAGTATAAGCGCCTTCTCCTAGCCATACAACGTTGTTGCTTCAGCCCACCCTTTTCCTTTCAAAACCGTCCCGCGTCTCTTTAAACTTTATACGTTAATTGAGAGTGTTAAGAGATGAATTATTTTTTTGAATTGGCATCATGGTTTGTAATCATGCATCGGTATTTTAACAAAAGATTGAATCATCAAGTTCGATTGCCAACCAAGAAAGACTCAATGTTGGTAATGTAGAATTTAATTTTGAAGACATCCGGGACTACAGCCCCAACTGTTGAGAAATTCTGAATCCGCCCCGGGTGATCCCCAAACTTCCTCTTGATCAATATCAGCATCATCATCATCCGTACTTATTTCCAACCTCATAACAGTGGAGTTTTGAGCCTATCTACATTTGCAGATATAGAGCTTGTTTCTGAATTTAACCTAAGTTTTGTGGCCCATGTATTTCAGGTTTCAGTTTCTTCATTGGAATTTACATAACATCATTCATGAAGCTCTAGTTATTTTAGTTTGTATGAGAATGAAACAAAAGTAAATATCAATAAAGATCTTTTCTTAAGTTAATATCAATAAATACATCCATTCTTTTTCATCTTCTTCGCTGTTGTGTGTCCTAGTAGCTTCTTAAGAATTGTGATAGAATGTTTTGATCCCGAGCGGGTTATGGATTCTCCAAAATTATCATTTGCAATTCCAGAACAATCATTTTAGTTGAAATGAAATCAATTTTGTGTTCGAAACAAATGCAATTTTCTTTATTTTATGGTATTTTCAAAACTGCAATGTGTAGTTGCTCGAGTCGAACCCACTAATGGTAAAAAGTTTGACATACGAGGATAATAACTTCTGTAATTAGAATCCATGTATCAAATGGACCAAATTCCAAAACTGAGTGGCCTAGCATTACACTGAACTAAAAATATCAAGGGAAACGACATACAATATTCGTGTCGCACAACAAGCTGGTTTTGATTACTTTGGATTTCAACAGGGAGAAGAGCTGGAATAAGCTAAAACTAAAATACAGAATGATACAAAGGAAAAAAGAAGACAGGTTAAAACAAGTGGATATTACATGCTATCTTTGATTTGTGATGAACGCATGTTCAAGAAGTAATTCACCATTAGATGGATCAAAGAATGCTTCGATTTCTGTTGAGGAAATATCGGTGTCTTTAATCTCGACAGGCTTATTGAAAAGCTTCACGCCTTGCTTCCAATGTCTTTTATCTGAACCATTCAAAAAATGAGAAGATAAACAGTGGAAATCGGCATTATTTGGGATGGTGATGACAAGATCAGCAACATGAAGATCAATTAATTGTTCGGAGCAACAAACCTGGTCCTGTTGACAAAATGCTATTATCCTCTGCATTCATGACCCAATCAATCCAAAGCACAAATGCATGGCAAATACCGGATTCTCTAAATTTAACCTGTAAAAGCATGTTGGCAGGATGCAGCTCCATGAAGAATGTTAGAAAATAGCACCTCGGTTAGTGCTAATAATTGTTAAATAGACACATAATCACCTCGGTTTTCCCTGAACACGGGCTCATCGGTTTTGAGAGATCAAACTCTAAGATAGAGGTCACTTCACTGAGTATCTGCGGAAAACCAGAAAAGTACACTAACATCAATCAAAATCGCACATACAAAACTTCAAAGCATAGTTACCTATCTCGTGGTTGTATCTGGTGCGTGATACCCATATCTGTACGCAAATTATATATACTTCAGAAAATTCCTAATAAATTTTATCAAACTCAGAATTTATAAATTTTAGAGTCACATTACATACATGCCAAGAGAAACTGTTTAAAATAATTCTCAAAATTTAATGTTTATGTCTCTTTCTTACTTATTACTTCCCACATAGCTTTTATACACTTTTTAATATTTTAATTCGCCTAATAAGAGTTAAAACAAAATTGCAGAGGTATTCGCCATTTTGCATCCTTTACCCCTGTGTTAGGCCTAATTAACATGTTGGACCTTGTAATATAAAATCTCACATAAAACTTCATATTTTCTAAATTGTTGAACGTAAAACCTTGAGACCTTCAATTGTGGTACACGTGTGTAAATTGCGACTCAGACAGTTTTTTTCTCTACTTTTTCATGTAAATACTATATCCTTATATTATATTTATCAAACTAAATGTATATATATATATATGTGTGCGTGTGTTTATAAATATAACAGACTATATAATCTGTTATATACGTGAGGCCACCAGCACCTCTACCGGCACCGGATCCCCTCCGTCTTTGTTTCCTCCTCACCATCGCAACTGCATCTCCTCCATCTTCATTTCCACTCCACCACCGCAATTGAATCTCCTCCGTACTCGTCTCTTGCCTACGACTACCATTGGATTTCCTCCGACCTCCCCGCCACCAGATCTCCTCCACCCTCATCTCGTCCCAACCACCGCCGTACGCTTGCTATCGAACATCTCTAGAATAGTGGATTTGTGGTGAGGGGATAGTGTAATTCACTCAAATTTATATTTTTAGTGAAATTAGTTAGCATTTTGATGAGGTTGAATGACGAATGTTGTAGCGTACTACTTGTACTCTGTAATATGTTTGATGCTTTTTTTTTACCTTGATAGATAATATAAATAAAAGTAATGAAGATAAAAAGTAGGGTATAATACATGAGGGTAAGATACGGAAATCAAGTCTTAATTGTGATGCTATTTGTCGCGGGGCAATGAGTAATAAAAATATTATACAGGGTTTTTAGACTATTTTTTATAACACAAGAATTAGTTTGCCTCTTTCGCATATAATTCAGGGTTTATGGTGCAAATAGCTCCAAAATTACAGAATGATGAAAACTTGATTATATTAGAATAGTGTCCTACAAGACCTAAATAGTTTAGGTGTCTTTTGTAAACTACTGTTGCTAGCAACAATTTGTGACATCAATAAAATAATAAATATTGCGTTTCGTAGTCGTATTAATACTATGTGCTCATTCATTGTATCTCACTCAAGTTTATTAAATGCATATCATAACTATTTGTGTATGGATAAAACTCTAAGGTCACATAAATATATGGGACTTGACCTCGCATGGAGATCAAAATTATCAAAGTCTTTATGGTGTGACTTAAACCAACTCCAAGTCAACAAGTCTAACTAGGTTGCGGACATTGACTTGGCATGCCTTTAGGAAAGCTTAATTTGTTCAATGAATGTGGAGAAATTTACACGCGTATATGGTTGCTTGTTAGAGAACAAGTATAGTGAGGAGCCCGATGCGAATAACTCAATGGGGTAAGGCTATTGCAGCTTAATGATGAGGTTATTTCCTAAAGTATTTGATCGAAAGGAACTACAATTGGAATTAATTCATAGTATTGGGATAATTGGGATTCTAGCCTTACCTGTCCTTATGTCATAATCCGGGATTCTAACCTTACCCGTCCTTATGTCTTAGTCAAGAACCTTATCTCATAGTATGCTAAGACTGAAAAGTTCACACTAAAACCTTCACCCATTGGATGGATGGGCATGAGCTTGTAATTAACATCGATCGTAACTTGTAGGTACTGATGAACTAAAAGGAGTTTTAATTCGATAATGATTAATTAGAAGAGTTTAATTAGTCGATGAGACTAGATCATCTAATATAATGCATTTGGAATGTGGGTCTACTACCATTCTTTGATCAACCTAAGGGGTCACAAAATGATTCGAATTGAACAAGCATAGTTATCTCAAGATCAATCGAGATTGACTAATAAATTAGATGAGTTTAATTTATTGTCAAAAAGAGTAAGCTAATCGCTCTATTAATTAATTTACTACTTAATCTTTAAGTGATAGAAAACTTTTCACCAAAAAAAAAAACAAGTGAGAGAAAACATATGCTAAATAGTTTACATTAATCTAAATAAGAGTAATTAAATTATTTGAACTTGAAATTTAATTAGGAGTAAATAAATTTGAGTTTATTAATTTAATTAAATATTGGACTTGAGATTTAATTAAGAACAATAAGTCCACTAATTAAACAAAGTGATGGGCGTGAAATTTAATTAACAGTAATTTAATTAAAATCCACCAATAAAAAGGTCCAATAGGGAAATTGAGTAAGAGGCCGTTCAATAGGTTTCTTCAACCTATTTGAGACCATAAAAGCAAGTTATGAGAAAAAGAAAATGTCTAAAATTCTATTTTAGTATTAGAATATCACTGAATATTTAATTATTAAATTAGTATTCTAGCATGCTAATTGAATAGTTTTTCAATTATTGATTCATGGACTACCTCGAAGAAATTCCACATGGAGTTCTAGGGAAGTAGATCTGAAAGGTTTGGCAGATATCCTAATCATCTTCAATCAGCCGAAAGCAAGAGGCAATTAGATTATTTATTTCACTGATTTAAATGGTAAGTTTTAAAATAAAAAGTCTAATCAATATTTTAAATTCCCATGAAACATTTGCATTTTCAAGCTGTAAAATTTTAATTTCCACTGCACTAGAGCGATCGGATTCAAATTGGTTCTCCAAATTGGGGGTACCAACTACCAAGTCATTTACTATAGGGAATTCATAGATAGTACCTAGAATTTGTACGCCAGTATCCACACCCGAGATGTCTACCAGTATTAGGTAACTATGCTTCAAAGTGAGTTAAAACAGAACACCTACAAAAAAAACAAAAACAAAATTCATGCAACTACCTTGGTTTCCCCGGACTGCCAAATGAAAAATGGCAGAAAGGGCCCAGTTTCAGTAACAGGTAAATATCCAGAAGCCCCCAATGTAGAATTGACGAGAGAGTGATCAAATCCTTCAATTTCTTTCAGGCAACGACGGCTTTGCCAGAGGTCCTACATGAATGTTGTATCTTAATTGTTCTCTATTGCAAAACCAAGTAAAGCATGGGGCACAGATACAACTTACAGGGATATACATGGCACAAACTTTCAATAAACCTTTACAAGGCATTACTAGCACATTGTTCGCCAGAACTGAATCGAGCAAAGTTCTTTCCTTCCTATAAAATATCAACACCAGAAAGATGAGAAGTAAGTTGCTTTTAATTCTGGATTGGCAAAAGTAACACGAAATAAGGCATCAAGGCATTTTAGGTATTTCTCGCAATAGCAAATGAGAAATTAGTTGAAAAAGAGTTAAACCAAAACTAAGGAATCTTTGGGCTTGTACTAAGGACAAGCTCTGATCTAACATATATTGAGCTTGAGTTTGATCCTTAGTTCGACAAATCCATATAGCTTACACTGGATCTAGGTCTAAAATACAACTAAAAGCATATACGAAGCCTGTTGAGCTTGAGCCCAATAGTAGTCTGATTATTACACTTTCCTTAATGATGCAGCAGATAATAAATACACAAAGAACTTGAAATAAGTCGTTGAAAATAAAAAGCATATCAAAGATTTTCTTGAAGCAACTTTAAATTCTAAAAAGTAAAGGTAGTAAAAAGCATTTCCATCAAAGTTAAAGTGTTTCTTATTTCGGTGATTTGCTCACACTCCTGCTGATTTAAGAAAGCTAAGTTGCTATAGCCATTTCTCCAATAGGATATTATTATCTTAGGAGAAATCCTGGAGAGTAGACGGACATAATTTACTCCCAGGTTTTTTACCAGGAGAGCTAAAATGACGAACAGTAGTAAATCATTTAGTAGCCAGAAAAAGAATGTTGAGGTGACACCAAGGGTTTAGACATGAGAGCAACAGAGACTCCGAACTCAAGGTTAGGACGTGATGAGGAAAAATAATAGAGCGGTCAAATCAATGAAATAATGAATTCAAATCAAATCCACCATCAGTCAGAATCTCATCTTATTCTTCTCACTCAGCTAATTCATAAGCATACATAACCAGTTTGAATTCAAGGGATACACCTACCAGAATCGTAGATTTTGCCAGGGAAGGACACTTTCATTTCCATTATAGAATGGCTCCGCAATGAATAAGTTGATCTGCAGAACAAATATGTGGATTTAGCAACATAGTTACACCAAGAAAAGATAGGCACATCTATGCTGAATGGCCAAGAAGGTGGAATAACATAACTTAGCAAGGATAATTCCCTTGAGTTTTACCCCAATTACGGAACTACCCTTCTATTAAAATTGCAATTAGCACCATTGAGGTTTGATTCAATCTTACAAATAGCACCAACAGCGATCACAAGTTAGGAAATAAATCTCCATCTGTTAGTGCCTGGGAGATAATTGCAATTCATAAAGGGGTATTTCTATAATTTCCCTCAATTTGCCTGAGCAACTAAAGATTCTCAACAAAAGAAAAGTTTACAGAAGATCTAACTATTATTTTATTTACTTTTCTCTGATGTGAATCTCGCAGAGTTGACAGCAAATCTTTCTTCGTTATTAATTCTATACGATCCACAGTGTAGCTATTTGCTTCAGAAACTGTTTGAAGATATTGTAAACCCTTATTCCCAAGCCCAGGAAATAAGGGAATCACATGAGAAGTCTTGGAAAGATGGGCAGCAGCAACTGCCAAGAAAATGCTATCATCTGCAACTAAACACAAAGCATTTTCTCTCTGACACAACTGAAAAAAGAAAAGGAACATTGATGAAAGGAAGTCAAAAGTCTAATTACAGATGAAATGAGGTAAAAATAATAAAGAATAAACAAAATAGTTTATAATTCTTCAAGATCTGACAAACAAATGAACAAAAAAAATCAGGTTACACCTACAAACACATTGACACTTGATACTACGGAAAGCTTGTAGAGCGAAAATTTTGAAGTTTTCAACATGAAAACAAAATACCATGGGCAGAATGAGGTATTGAACTGAATTGATTATCTAGCAGTTATGAGCATGTCTGCAACTGTGAACACCTAAAACAGCTTTAGATAAATGAAACCATTATGTAAGATATAATAGAACCATTAACCAAAGTTGTAAAGCAGGCGTCCACAGTTAAGTGGATATGCCCTTGAAAGGTGGAAATGGGGATTTAGGTCTGCTATAACTTGTTAGGGATAATTACGAATGACACCTTGGGGTTCGGCAAAAATAAACATTCCTCCTGAGGTTAGAGAAATTACAAACTCCCCCTTGACGTTTCAAATTAGATGGAGATTTTAACAGAATAACGTGAAATTACTATTTTGCACTTGAAAAAAAAAAACAATAAAAAAGATTTCAAAAAAATAAAGGCACTTCAAAAAGCCTAAACTACCATCCTCTCTCTAGTCTTTGGGTGGTAAAAATAGGAGAAAATTAAGAGAAAGCATTCTCCAAAATGCACAAATCTGAGAAAACACATTCTTCACCCACATTTTTAAAAGCAAATTCCTTCCCCTATTTTTCTCACACAAGTCAACGGTCGATCAGTGGCTGTCCTTGTCGGCAGTTCAAGTCGTGAAAAGGGCACGCCACACTGTCAATTTAGGTTAGCCTTCTCCACCATTTTTGCCAGTTCGTTTCTTTCCTTTTTTCTGTTATTTTGCATGATTTTTCTTTTTTTTTTTTTTTTTTCTTTTTTTCACTTTTATCCGAGATTGATGTATAGAGAAGATGATGTGTTGAGTTATTTTGTGGCAGTAGGTGTTTACAATTGAACTTAGTTTGGTTTTTTTCTTTTTAAATATTTTCAGAAATTGTTTTCTAACTTTGCTTGTTCATCCATGGTATGTGTTGGTTTCTGCTATAGGGTTTATTTGTTAAACATGCCACACCATTAGTAGGAGCAGAAAGATCTTTTATTATCAGGGGTTTTTTGATAGGTTTCCTGCAATGCGTTTAGGTCTGGTCATTGCGGCAGCTACAAGCACAAGAAATGCTCTTGCCCACACAAAGAACCAGTTACTAGAACTGAAGGAGGGCAGCCTAGTCGAGCAACAAAGTAGCAGGTGAAATGTCAAATTTTTAATTTTTAAATGTGCATTCTGTTACAATGTATAAGATGTAGGGGGTTATTTATAAGTTAACAGTCATTAGTTGTTCTATGTAATACTTTGTTGGGTGTTGTGTTTGTTGCTGGAGAAAGGCAAAGGTAAAGGAGAGATATGATCCAGATGATGAGTTCCTAATTAGAGTGATGAGATTTTGTTTGTCTAGCATCTTTTTTTGAGTTTTGTAAGAATTCTGATTGATTATGTCTGTATGGTGTTGTGGTGAACTCATGTCATGCATCATTTTTTGGGCTTTGCAAAGAGTGTTAATTATCAACGCTCGTATGTTGTTATGGTGAACTCCTGCCATGCCTTGAGTTCATGGATGCCCAATACATTTTTGTATATGTAGGGCATGTTTATATTGGCATGTTAATGTTTATGTTTAGGAGGTACAGATGTTGCCGGTGAATTTGGGTAAGGAGTATGCACTTGACATAACTCTTACTGAATATTTATTTGGATTTAGCATCCAAGTATATATTGTTGTTCGTGTGTTTGTTATAAATGTATATTTAGAGTGGGGAGTTGATATACTGCTAAACCGCATGAATGAAAGGAACCATATCTGCAAGCAATATGTGTTTGTTATGGTTTTTTATTTTACAGCGCCAGGAGCTATTTGGTATAATGCTAAAAAGAGGTGTAAACAAACCTTACATGGGCTTATGTAAAAATACAAGAAACTTAGATATAAATATAGGGGGATATTTGTAATTTCTAATCATACTTTACATGTCTAAATATGCATGAAATATTTATTTCAATTGAAACTTATGAATAAAATAAAAAACATAAAATTAAATAGCAATTTTTCAGCAGATAAATTAATTCAAATATTACTAAGATTACAAAAATATCATTATATATTTAAAAACAATTACATTATACCCCAAAGGGTATTTCTGACGTTGAATTATTGATCAACAGTAAAATAAGGGCACAATTGGGATATCCAAAAAAAATTTGGCTGACGTCATGAATTTTTAACACCACCACTAATGTTCCCAAATTTTTAAAACATACCCCATTCCAGAAACTAAAGAGAAGGGAAAAAAATGTCAACTCCATCAGTCAGTGCGAAACTTATTTTGTCAAACTCAGTATTATTGTACACTGTGATTTGTATTGTTAGAATATCTTTTAGTATTATCTTTCCTTATTTTATTAGTTTATACTGGCTGATAGATCATAATGCGTCTTTCTATTTAAGTACTCTATTACCTAGTCACATAAGTTGTCTTTCGGAGATGTGATTCAATACATCAATGCAAGCTACCATTTTATTCTTTCTCTAACAAGAATGGATTAGGAGAAATGGTTTTCACCACCATGAAGTGCCCAAGATCTTGGCCAAAAAATACAAATATGGGATGAAAAATGGACAAACTAACTGAATGTCAAAATGGAAGGCATGAAAGCAAAGAATAAATCAAAAAAATTAGAAACGGCTGAAATTGCCAGCAAAAACCTTCAGCACGCAAACAATATTCATCATGAGATAAAGCTATATATTCACTTTTGGAGGTCCATGTAAAGGTCATAAAGGATGAAATAATCTTACAATTTTCTCAATGGCTGAAAGCATTAAGCATCTCCAATCACTATCTCCATATAATGCAGCTCTTTCTGGTGACAAAACAATCTGACAATCCTGAGTACACAAGTCACGATGGCAGATATCTTTCTGGTCCGGTGATGTCTTGAATTCATATGAGATGCTCATTTCAGTGTGAACAGCTTTTAGTCGGACCTCTTGATCTCTCAATACAGCACAACCTGAACTTGGGGTGAACCAAACAGTCTGTTTCCAATGATCACACCAATTTCTAGAGCCTGTGTAGAACACATAGGAATAGGTTCAGAGAAAATTGCTTAAATGACTATGATGACAAAGAAAAAGTAACAACAAATCAACTTACTAAGGGAGGCTGAATTTAACTCTTTCATATTGGGACAGATTATCCAATTTGGTCCTGTAGAATAGAAGATTTCTCCTTCACTATCAAGCTGAAGCAACCACCTTGAAAGAGGGAAAAATTATTAATAACTGAACATAGAGAACATATATTGATTAATTGTATAATAAACAACCTAAACAATACTTGAAACACAATTGAACTATGTGTGAAATTATGTACCAAGAGATGATAGCATGAACTGTGCCATCTGCAGTAGCCTTAATGTTTAGCTCAGTTTCACGAGAATCATCTGGTCTTCTCCACAAGTCAAAATCAAAAATTTTGAAGGGCTCTGAAAGCTGGATAAAGTAGCCGGTTGAGTAGTGCATTTTAATCAATCTTATATTCCCTCAGTAATCATGAAATTCTTTACCAGTTTGATTTCTTCTTTAATTGCATCACAATGCAATGCAAATTGTTGCTGCTTAATGGCTAAAATGTTAGCCATACCCCTTGGAACAAGATGAATGTCGTCTGATGCTTCTGCCTCTCTATTAACTAAATCATGCATCTCCCTTAAATATGTACACTCAACCAGCTGAAAGAAACAAAAGAATATTACAGATTAGGGGGGAAAATATAATTGGAAGTACTTTATACATAATATTTATAAGGAGCTGCAGTATGGAATCAATTCAAAGTGCATGTATCTGAAACAATAGAATACATTATGCACTTCGAATATTAGTGCTATTTATTCATTATAAAACATGGAGAAAAAGTGCCCTTCAGTGAGAAAAGGAGAAACGATCAACCTACGGTCAGTAGCAAGCATGTATATTGTTGGAGAACATGGTAGCAATACCTGACCATAAGTTGTTGCCCGATAAGGTACTGTTTGTGGATTTTCTACCAGTAGTTTGTCATGTGCATGTTGCAGAGTTGGGATCAGCCCTTCACCCAATAATTCTGAGTCTAAGATCTCACTAACCTGTATTATATAATATTATATAATCATGACCACCAGATAATGCAACATCTATATACATAAAATGCACTAATAATTCTACAATGGAGTTTCTTTTTTCTAAAATCAAATGTCCTTTTTTTTTCTAAGATCAAATGGACATATAACCAGAAACCAATGGACAGCATTTGAGCTAGAACAGCATGGCAGAAAACCTTTAAATGGGAACTATTTTACCTAAGCAGTTTCAACAACATTCCAAATAACAGGCGACCAGTAGCACCATAAACACAATACATAGTCTAAAAATGAAATTACTTAGCCACACCTATTAAAAAAGACATTACTTATCAGAGAAATAGGGTACGCACAAGAACATCAGCGCGTGAAGGGATATCCAGCCCGACTTCCAATTCGTCCGACCTCTTGTTTCTGATGCGTATTTTCCCATCCATACCATTGGTTCGGAGAACCTTCTTCATTAATTTTACCATGGGAAGGTATGACTCACAAGCCGTCACCGATCCATTTGAACCGGAGCTCCCCTTTGAATCAGAAACATGCATAGCACGAGCTGCCATCAATGACAGCAGTCCTGTTCCTGCACTATTCACACATGGAAGGCTTAACCAGTAAATAACTTGAATAATCACCATAACTACCCATCAATCAACGTTGATCTGTTTATGAACATTAACGTGTACGCCAATTTACATGCACAATTCAGCTAAAATTCCATCATTCAAGCTTTCTGTCGACAAAAAAGGAGAGCACTGATGTTGGTATGTTGACAATAGCCATCAAAATTATAACTTAGGTTGATCTTTCAGTTTCATATTCGCAGAGTATAAGCAAGTCATACGATATTCTTCAAACGATGATTTAATGTAATCGTATAACTAAGTTAACATACTCTAATTCAAGAATGAAAATTTGTCCAACAGCAACGATACATGCAAAATTTGCACAATCAATAACGCAATTGAATTGAGAATTACCCAATATCGAGAACGTGGCAGGGTTTAGTCACAGTTTTGTCAATGGCCCGACGGAAGGCGATGTTGCGGCGAGTGTCGTTGAGCATGTCAAGATACGACGTCGTGGCGAGAAGGGCTGTTGGGGTTGTATGACTGTCGTTGTTTTCTTCTTCTTCTTCAATGACCATCCATTCCGATTGGCCCGTCAGTGGGTCGACTTTCAGCTGGAACATTCGCTGTGCAGCTAGAGAACTCATTCTGGCGGTGGCAGCGATACGGTAAAATGTGAGGTGTAGGGGTTTAAGGAGGACGGACAGCATCACACAATTGGGGGGAAAATGACTTATGGACAAATGGAGTGTTACCTAAAAGGCAATTTTAAAAATCGAGAATTAAGGAACACTCCCAGGCAAAACATTTATGCTAAAACCCTCAACTAAGAAAATGGCTATATTTATCCTTTTTATTTTTTGTAAATCTCAAATCTTATAAAAGTACCATAATACCCTTAATAAAATGAAAAAGGATACAGATATCCATTGTCTTCTTCCCGCGTCTGATATTTTCTGCTTAACAGTAAATTCATCGGTCTGACTCTTTTCCGTTAATCCATTTCCGACGACTATTTCCCGAAACCCCTTTCCGGCGATCCTTTTCCGGTGACAAATAGGAAAATTAGCAATAGCGATTTTTATTCTGGCTAGATTATTGTACCCACAAAAACTATCTATCGACTTTCTAAACGCTATTTTATAATTTCTCGATTTATTTTTCTTTAACTAGACAAACAAACCTTTCAATAACTAATAAAATGAATATTTACAATACAAACTTAATAGATTGCGATGAATTCCCGATGGGGCGTGTAACGCCCGAGCACGAGACGTCACATCCCCCGCACCATGACCCGACCCGTATACGAAATGGATTTCCATACACGTGCCGAATCATAGCGAACGGAGACATACACACTCGCTAAGCCAGGCGGGACTAACCTATAACTTAAACCCCAACAACAACCACAACAATCAGAGTAACAGAAAAGCGGAAGCAATCATTCATATAATATATTGAGCTAGATGCTCTAGGTACCAACATGTAATTCATATATTGAGCTATACGCTCTATGTACCAATATTTTATGTAAGATACATATAGGTACCATATCCAAGTACGCTCCATACATATACAAAATCCAAAAGTGAACAGAATATAATCATATGCGTGTAAAGGAAAGGCTAGACACGATGCAAGACTCTCCCTGACTGGTATCCCGCCTAGCATCCCCTTCCTGCAAAAACAACTGAAACAACTCCGGGTTCAGTCTTAGACAGACTGGTGGGTATAAAAAAAAAAGAGGCATAATATCATAATATTGCAGAATTTAAACACATACATGCAAGTTATAATCCTTATTCGAGGTTTAGAAGCATTTCTCCCAAGTGGGAACATAAAATACAACGAATAGGATTATAACAATTCATTCGTTCATTAGGTCATTAGGGCCCGGCGAGAGGGCGTGCATTGTCTCCAACCACCACCACGTGTAATCCATTAATCATTCATTCATTCGTTCATTCATTCATTCATTACATTCTTTCGTGCACATACATTCGATCGTTCATTCAATCGTTCATAAACTCCTTTTTCCTCCGGGTAGGGAACGGGTTTGCAAGGCCCGAGCCCTCATTCATTAATGCTAGAGGGGTACATGAATCCCCAAAAGCGCGGGACCCCTTTCAACCACTAATCTCCTAGTGAAATCCAGGTTGCCGAAATTGTTGGGACTAGTATATGTGGATTCCCGTCAGCCCATGCTTCCCCGGTTCACCAATACACTAAGTCCCGGGCCCTCATTCATTGTGATCATTCATACATTTCTCGCCAAAACATTTTGGTAGGACAGTCATAATAAAGGCTTTCGTTCAAAAACATTTGCTCGTTAAAAACTTGGTATAAATACCTATATAGGGTTTTGGCCAAAATCTTGCACATTAGGTGTTCGGGTCATATCGTTAACTAATAGAAGAAAAACTCACCTGATAGACAAAAGAACCCGACCAAGACCTCACTGCTCGACCTCGTCACCCACTGGATCAAGATCTGTGTGACAAAGGTAGTGTGAGACTCAATCATGACCACATTAGACGCTCGGCTATGCAATAACATGCTATGGAATGCTTAAAATGCAATAATATATTCAATTATGGTCATGAATGTCATAGACTCCAATTAAACACATAATTCACCAAGTTTCATTCATTCTACGGTAAAACCGTATTCATTCCGGTTCATATCGTTCATACTTTAATACTTGCATTTCATAAGGTCATCAATATCATATATCAATCATAAAACATTACTTTAACATAATCACGTTACATATAATTCATAAATACGAATAATAAACGCAAAACAAGCAAGAAAAGAGTTCCCTCAAAGCTGCCATTTCAAATGACACGGCCGTGTTAAGTTTTCAAAGGAAACGGACACGACCGTGTCCGAGGTTTAAAATCAGAAAAATTCAAAGTCGAAGGCTTGACACGGCCGTGTTGAGTTTTCAAAGCGTTTGGACATGGCCGTGTCCGAGATTAAATTCAGAAAAATTCAAAGTCGAGAGCCCAACACGGTCGTGTCCATTTTCAGTTCAAAGTTGACACGGCCGTGTCAGCTCATCGTTTTCAAAGAGAAAACAGAGCATAAGCTCTGTTTCTCGAGGAAAAGCTTTGCAAAACAGGGGCAGCTCTAAGGAAGCTCTTATACACACTTAAACATGCTTACAATTCATAAAACTCATATATAACATGCACTCCATTCACATATGTAAGAATTCACACCCAAAGTTGGCCAAAGATCACCCAAACACAAGCTTTCATTCATGGAAGCTTCAAGCTTCATTAATGGCACATCATGCTATGATCCATCAATATGAAAACTAAGGATATATAAATGATAAGGAAGTATCATGCAACAATTTCCATAACTCAAATCCCAAATTAAACCATTGAAACTCATGGAATCAAGAATTCATATCATATAACTCATTTTCAAGCTTTTCTTCATAACACATGATTCTCCAACTTATACCAAGATATAATCGGAAGAAAATGGAAAGGAGAATGAGAGAAAAACATTCCATACCTTACCTTGGAAGAAGATTGGGTGAAGGTTGATCTTGAGCTAAAAGTGTGGATGATCAAAACAAGGGTTTCTTGGAGCTTCTCTTGATCTCTTGAGATGATGATTTGATCGAACAAAATGGGAGCAAAGGAGGTGGAAATGCTGATATTTAGTGATAAAATGGGTAGGATACGGGTCGGTTCAAGTCCGGTTCGTTTAATAAACGGTTCAACAAGCTAAAAGGTTGAGGTTGTGGAAAAGTTCGTTGTCGAAGGTTCAAACGATATCGAAACAATAAAAGGTCAAGTTTAATGGATAGGTAACGTCGAAACAAGTTCAACGCCGGTTACGGATCTCGATTTCGAGGTCCGGAGCTCAAGATATCGCGAAAACCGTTCAGGGTTGCCTATATTCAAATAGGTCCCTAAACTTTCAAAAAGTTGCAATTAAGCCCAAACTCAATCTCCAATTGAGTCCAAAACATTCAAATAAGTTACAATCAAGTCCACAAACCACACGAACAAGTAATTTCATTCAATTAACACCGAATTCACAAAATTTACACTCTCACAATTTCATTCATATATTCATAATTCAAATTAGAATTCATATAAAATTTAAACAATTAAATCAAATTAGAACGAATTCAAATAGCAAATCAAATTATAAAATCACATAATTAATTAAAAATGCGCACGTAACACTTACCTACATGTGAAAACACGGGGCGTTACAGGGCGCTTGAATTAAATGAAAAGGTGTCTGTACTCTTTCCCGTAGTTTGACCGTCCAATATTGCAGAGGTGACGACGAATGGGTGCGACGATAGGTTTCCAGCCTAATCACCTTTATTAATATCTTGTCATATACGTTGAAATTCTGCACATTTTCATCCTCATTTCATCACCTCCAAGAAATCCCTTCTTCTCTTTCTCTCCCAGATCTTGAATACTTGATAAACAAAGTCATGAATCACCCTCAACACCCATTAAGGGCGAGGTCGAAGCCTACATGATTGAACGTCTTCGGTTAAACGACGCAGACAACCAAATTGATCGACTAGAAGTCTTCGAGAGAGGGCTGATTAATGTGTTGTTTGATTTGTCACAGCAATTCCAACGACAATACTGGCCCCGAGATGTTGTAGAAGTGATGAAAGAACTGCGGATAAAATTTTACGAGTTCCGTAGATTCTTGCAATGTCCTGGAGTTCAAATGGGTAATGATCGTATTCATGCCCAAATTGATACCCTGATATATTATCGAGGGAATAGCCATGTTGTAAGTCGAATTCATACTTAATCCCTTTTTTTTTAATTTTTGTTCATTATTTAATGTTCAATTTTACATAGGTCATTCGCCGGGATTCTGGGGTCATAGCGCGTGGATGTCGTTATTACGATGACCTTAGGTTTATCTTCAAAGTGTAGCAGGCACACCTTTTGGAGGGCGAAGAGGAGCACCTCCACGCGTACCACATTGAAGGTAGGGACTCTGTGACGCCCCGATATTTCGGTCGTACAGGTATGACGTAAGTGTTTACCAAATTGCGCGAATTAATTATTTTTACATATTTTATATATTTAATTTTATTTTAAATATTAAAAATGTTAATTATTATATTTTAAGTTTTATTAATACTAATTTATATGTTAATGTGATTTGTTATTAAATCAATTATGAAATTCAATTATGTTTATTAATATTAATATGTCATTCCATTTCGTTGACTTTACTTTCATTTCTTTTATTTAATTATGAATTCAAATTTTATATTATTTGTAATGTTATGGATTTTCTTGTTGCAATGTTTATGAGTGACATATACGTGCTTCTTTTTTATATGAATTGATACCGAAATTTCGTGCAAATTTAATATGTCGGAGATATACGTGTCTTTAATATGAATATATGTTCGTTTCGTATTTTCGGGTTCATTTGCACGAGTTTCGGATTTAATTTGATTTTTGGAATCCAAGTCGGGGGCTAACGAGCAATTAGCGCACCCTTGGTTCCGTATGTGATATCTTGAGCTCGGGAACTCGGATTCGAGTTCCGTCAACTTCGTTAAACTTGTATGGAAGATTCGAGTTTAACACAATTAGCCTTATATTTTTCCGAAATCATTTGGACCTCCGAAATCCAACCGAAAAACGAATCGGCGCCTAAACTGCCATGTTTTACTAAAATGACCATATCTCATTCATATCTTGACCAAATTAACTATGGTTGGACTCCTTGGAAACCTAACTCAACCCTCTAACCAACCTTAGTCACCCCAAACCGTGATAACCCTCATCACTTAGAGCAATTTCAGCAAACATCTCCTGCATTCCAGTTTTCCCGTAGCTCTTGTCACCCTTAGAGATTCAAAGCTCAAATCTCTTCCAAACCTTCATTAATCCACAAGGTAAGCTTAGGGTTGTCATATACATTCAATATGTGTCATTTTAAGCTATGCATCCCCAATTTTTAGCTTGAATCCATGGAGATTTGAAGGCATGAGTGAATAGTTAGGTTGAATCTCTTTTTCTTGAATTCATTGTTAAATTTCCATATTTCTTGAGAACTAACGCATGAAACTTGACCACTCTAGCATTGTTTAGACATTCATGAACTTGATTTTGATTTGTGTGAGGTGTGTGTGGGTCTGGCATGATCAAAAATATGAATTTTGAAGCTTTTGGGACTGAATTTGCTTCCATGTCTGCTGCTGCGTTGTTGCTGCTGTTGCGTGTGTGTGTGTGTTGTGTTATGGCATGTTTGTTGCGTTCTTTCCTTGCCTTTAGGTGTTGGTTTGTTGCTACTTTGATGGTTGAAGAAATCCCCTGCTACTGCTGCAAAAATAATGAGAAACAGGGGAGTTGCTGCGTCTTTTTTTTTTCTGGTTTGCGCAGAGTCGTCTTCCACTAAGATAGAAACGAGTAGGGAAGGTGGTGATATTGAGGACGAAAATTGAGTTCGTTTTCCAAATCCAAGCTAAATTGCCGAGTTGTGAGGTCGAATTGGGAGATATGGAGCAACAAATGGAAACGATAAAGTAAGGCGAAGGCCGAAGACTCTTTGGAAGGAAATCATGGGCTTAAGTATAAGCAATCGGAAAACAAGGTTAATTCATCAATCTAAGTTCATAAAGGATAAGCGCGGGAAATTTGATCAGGGGGATGATTCGAAGTAGAATTCAAACACACAGTCGGAGTAATTTTATAAGACAAATTGGGGAAATGTCGAAGGGTGATTCTTGGGGAGAAATTCGGATACTAATTCAATGGATGTAGAAGAAATTAAGGATTGCGAAATTTTAATTTCGGATCGTGGGAGATACAAGGGATGCACGAAGATTCATGGAAAACTGGAAGACCGTGGGAAAGACAAGGCAGGATTAGCAAGTCGAAGTAATCTCAGGATTGGAGGAACAAGGAAAAGCTACCGAATTAACAACTTACTATATTGGTGACAGGTTCCAAAGCATTCATGGCACGTGCATCATAATTCGCACCAAATTATTCATTTTTCTTTACTTATGTTCGTGCACGCATTTTTATTTGATTTTGTTGCTTTAATGTACTGTATATTTAATTGTCGCAAGTGTGCCACGTGCATCGTCATTTTTAACCCGACATGCATTTTAGTGTTTATTTAATAGGAAGTTCTTTTATCTCACTTATCAAGTATCTCTTCGATCGGGCCACATCTGAGTTCAGAGGAAAAGAAATAATGGGAGGGTACGTTACAAGGAAGGCGACGTTGGGAAAATAAAGAATTTCAAGTAAGGGATGGTTTAATGGAAACGAGAATTCATAAAGAGAAGCGACCTTAGAGTTGACTGCGGGGTGGTTGGATCAGACAAGAATAGGAAAGGGGTTTCGGACATCAAGCGAATTAGAAGGGAAGTTGAAAGGCAAAACCTTGGGGTTGCCCTTTTGATTAAAATCCTCCCTAATGGAAATTATTCATCTAGATTTCGATAAAAGAAGAATCGATGGAGTTTAACATGTGATAATAGAAATTTAAGGGGGAGAGCACGACCGAGAAACAAATTGGAAGATTGAAGTGGTGATCGAAGAAATATTTCAATGAGAATAACGGAATTGCAAATTAAGGAAGACCTGGAAGTCCTAATGGTGGTGATCGGAAATAAATAAAAGAGCCTTAACGGTTAAACCGTTAAAGTGAGCGTTAAGTATTAAGTTCGTGTTGAAGGCCACCACGGGATATTGAGGAGATGGTTTATTGAGCATTTCTACACATGGGATTTAGATTTTGGGAAATAATGGAATTATGGAGGAGCTTCTGCGAGACCATTAAATCGCCTCAGGGAACAGAAATTAAATCAAATTAATGTGTTCGTGATGGCAACCATAGAGGGTAATTTGACTAAGTATTGGAGGAGTTCGGACATCACTTAACAAAATAAAACCCTACTGCATCGCTAGTCGTTTTTCCATAATGAGTTAGAAGGAATTTGAGAAGAAAGGAATCAGAAAGAAGTGACTATGGAAGGACTTGAATTGAATCTCAAGAAGTATCAAGGAGGTTTTCCCTCGATTAGAGATTTGGGTTGACCGAAATTCAATGCACGCTTAATGGCTCTAAGAGGATGAAGGGATGAGGAAACGATCCACGAAGAGGTTAATCCAAAAATTTTGGGAACCGATGATCACAACCCAATTTGGAAAGAACTCGTCAAGAAGGCTGTGATCATTAATCAAAAAGGTTATTGAATTTCAGGGGTTTCACCAAATTATAGAAGGAGACTTGAACCGTGAAGAAGACCGGTCCGAAATCTGAAGATGTAGGGTAAAACTCGTTTTAGAAGGGGCAGGTTGATTGGATCAGGGTCAACGTATAACCGAGAAATGGAAGAAGGTAAGAAGATATAAGAATCAGAGTGGAATTAAGAACACGACCGGTCGAGAGCCTTATCCGTTTCTCAGGTGGACACGTTGAAGATATTAAAGACAAGCCAAGAGTCGAGATAGCTTTTGGGATTCAGACCATACCTTGGGACCATGAAGGCTTTAGCTTCAAATTCATTTCCACGGTGAACGGTACCTCAGACATCCATGGCATATGCATACGCGCATTGTTAATTTAAATAATTTTGATAATCTGTGCTTTGATGCTTTGATGTGTTAACTATTGTTGTATAATCGATGTTGGATGTAAGTAAGTGATAATTGTTCCCTGGCCTTATGTGATTGTTTTGATTAAGTTGTCGTAATTGGATGTTTGATGCTTCCTCGTTGGTGTTTGCTCTTCGTTGTGACTGTATTTTGTATTTTGAATTTCTTTACCTGTTTGTGAGAGACGGGGTTCTCTCATTATTGTTCGAGAGACGGGGCTCTCTCGTTGTTGCTTTTGAGAGACGGGGTTCTCTCTTTGTTGTTTGAGAGACGGGGTTCTCTCCTTGTTGCTTGTGAGGAACGGGATTCCTTCATTAATTGTTTTCAGGCAGTCAATGAATCCGAGGACGGATTCTTTTAAGGGGGAGAGGTTGTGATGCCCCGATATTTCGGTCGTACAGGTATGACGTAAGTGTTTACCAAATTGCACGAATTAATTATTTATACATATTTTATATATTTAATTTTATTTTAAATATTAAAAATGATCATTATTATATTTTAAGTTTTATTAATACTAATTTATAAGTTAATGTGATTTGTTATTAAATCAATTATGAAATTCAATTATGTTTATTAATAGTAATATGTCATTCCATTTCGTTGACTTTACTTTCATTTCTTTTATTTAATTACGAATTCAAATTTTATATTATTTGTAATGTTATGGATTTTCTTGTTGCATTGCTTATGAGTGACATATACGTGCTTCTTTTTTATATGAATTGATACCAAAATTTTGTGCAAATTTAATATGTCGGAGATATACGTGTCTTTAATATGAACATATGTTCATTTCGTATTTTCGGGTTCATTTGCATGAGTTTCGGATTTAATTTGATTTTTGGAATCCAAGTCAGGGGCTAATGAGCAATTAGCGCACCCTTGGTTCCATATGTGATATCTTGAGCTCGGGAACTCGGATTCGAGTTCCGTCAACTTCGTTAAACTTGTATAGAAGATTCGAGTTTAATAAAATTAGCCTTATATTTTTCCGAAATCATTTGGACCTCCGAAATCCAACCGAAAAACGAATCGGCGCCTAAACTGCCATGTTTTACTAAAATGACCATATCTCATTCATATCTTGACCAAATTAACTATGGTTGGACTCCTTGGAAACCTAACTCAACCCTCTAACCAACCTTAGTCACCCCAAACCGTGATAACCCTCATCACTTAGAGCAATTTCAGCAAACATTTCCTGCATTCCAGTTTTCCCGTAGCTCTTGTCACCCTTAGAGATTCAAAGCTCAAATCTCTTCCAAACCTTCATTAATCCACAAGGTAAGCTTAGGATTGTCATATACATTCAATATGTGTCATTTTAAGCTATGCATCCCCAATTTTTAGCTTGAATCCATGGAGATTTGAAGGCATGAGTGAATAGTTAGGTTGAATCTCTTTTTCTTGAATTCATTATTAAATTTCCATATTTCTAGAGAATTAACGCATGAAACTTGACCACTCTAGCATTCTTTAGACATTCATGAACTTGATTTTGATTTGTGTGAGGTGTGTGTGGGTCTGACATGATCGAAAATATGAATTTTGAAGCTTTTGGGACTGAATTTGCTTCCATGCCTGCTGCTGCGTTGTTGCTGCTGTTGCGTGTGTGTCTGTGTTGTGTTATGGCATGTTTGCTGTGTTCTTTCCTTGCCTTTAGGTGTTGGTTTGTTGCTACTTTGATGGTTGAAGAAATCCCCTGCTACTGCTGCAAAAATAATGAGAAACAGGGGAGTTGCTGCGTCTTTTTTTTTTCTGGTTTGCGCAGAGTCGCACCCGCGACTTGCTTTGTATGTGTTTCGACTGGTTTTGGGGCTGCTCTCGTATTGTTGTTTTTTTTGAAAGAAAATTCAGGTTTTAGCGGGTAGCGGCCGTTACCATTTCATGAAGAAAACCCTCATCATTTCTGCATAAAAAATTCTGTTCAAAATTCAAATGCATGGTTCATGTTTGTTTCTAATTCCTATGTTTGCATGCAGGGCCACGTACATATATATGTTTGCATGAATGTTTCCTTAGTTATTATTTAATACATGTATGTTGAGATTTTAATTGTTTTGTTCCTTAATGTGTGCATGCATCTGTACGTATTAAATTTATTTCATGTATAATTGTTCTATTTTTGTGGTAAATTGCATGCATGGTTATATACACCTATAATTAAATATATATAAATATGATTTGGTATATATATTTAAGTATTATGTAATTTATTCAAATTTTATAATTTAATTATTATCTATTTTGTGTTCTTTAATTTCCAAACATGACTTGAATATGTCTATTTACCTATTTTCTAATTGTAAATATGATTTACTACGTGTTATGATCATATTTGAAATTCTTGGATTGAATTGATATGAAATGTGAATTTATGAATTCGAATGAAAGTGAACGAATGATTGAATGGCTTGTTTATATGTCTTAAATTCCTTAATAGTGCACATGAACATTTTCATGACATATTCTTATCTTTTATACATTCATATCATGATCATTACATTGCCGAGCGTCTTATATGGTCATATTGAGTCTCACTTCACCTTTCTTGCACAGATTTTGATTCCGTTGGAGACGAGGCCGGTCAGTGAGGCTCTTGTGTTCTCCTTTTTGCCGTTTAAGGTGGGTTTCTCTACTATTTAGTTAAATGGCCCTATATACTTCCAATGTGAAAAGATTTCAGCCAAAAATATATAAATGTATATAGAGTCGTTTTCAAGGGTCAATGATTTTAAAAGTAAAGTCTTTCTTTTATGAACCTACCAAATGTTTTGGCGAGAAAAGAATGAATGTTATGCATAGAATGGGGCCCAGGGACTTGGTGTGAGTGGTGACCCGAGGAGGCATGGGCTGACGGTGAACCCTCACACTAGTTCCACCAATGAACGGCGTAACCGGACCTCGTTAGGAGTTAGCGAGGAATGGACGCTGAGTGCCATCTGGGGAGTTATGTTCCCCTTTTGGTCAATGAATGGGTGGTCGGGCCTTGCAAACCCACCACCAACCCGGAGGAAGAAGGTGGAAATGTTATTGAATGTGCACGAAAGAATGTTATGCATGAAAAGAAAGAAAGAACGAATGTTAATGAACTACACAAGGTGTTGGTTGGAGATAATGCATGCCCACTCGCCGGGCCAATAATGACCTAATGTAAATGAATCGTTATAATCCCTCTTGATGATTTCTATTCACCCACTTGGGAAATTCTTTAAAAACCTCACTTGGGATTATAGCTTGCAAGTAAATGTTTAAATACTGTCGTATATTATATCTATGCCCTGTTTTTATACCCACCAGTCCCTTTTGGACTGAACCCGTTTGGTTTTCAGTTGTGTTGTGCAGGTGTCAAGGGAGCTAGGCGGGAATTCGAGTCATAGGTCTTGCATTCGCTTCTAGCTCTTGTATTTTGGTCTTACACTTGCATACTCTACTTTTGATCATTGTATATGAATGTTAATATGGAGCGTACATGGTTTGGGCCGTGACGGCATTTGACGATATATATGAATTATTTTGGAACTTTGATGATCATGGTTTATTTATTTGAAATATGATCAGTTTATGCTTCCGCTATAATGTTTACTCTGATTTTATGGTTTAAGGGTTAGCCCGCCTAGCATAGCGTGTGTGTTTGTCCCCGTTCGCCGTGATTTCGCTCGGGTATGGATAGTCCATTTCATATTCGGGTCGGGTCTCGGTGCGGGGATGTGGTACCTTGCGATCGGGTGCTACAGACTCGGACCGAGTCCCTACACAGCGCGGATTACCCCGGATATGAACACTCTGAGGAGAGTGTTAATTCCAACATCCCTCAAGGTGATCCGGATGAGGTTAATCAGTTTCCTCCCCCATAAAATTTGTTGTTTGTAGAATATTTAATGTTTAAATATTACTGTTAGTTTGATTGTAGTGTATATTACTGGTTTTATAATGAAATGTTTATTGTGTGTGGTAATGGTGTGGTCATTTGAAAGTGCAGATTGTTGATATATGACAGTTGATATATCCTGTGAGTAAACAAATTGTTGAGTAATAGTGTGGTCATTTGAAAGTGTAGATTGTTAATTGTGTGGTCATCTGAAACTAAAAGTGCAGTTTGTTGAATAAATAAGAATATGGGGTAGAACTAAAAGTGCAGATTGTTGAGTAATTGTATGGTCATCTGAAACTAATTATGTAGTTTGTCGAGTGAATAAGAATATGGGGTAGAACTAAAAGTGCAGATGGTTGAGTAAGTGTGTGGTCATTTGAAACTAATTCTGCAGTTTGTTGAGTAAATAAGAATATGGGGGTTGAGTAAATTGGTATTTCAGTCCTTCCCTATTGTTTTATGATGATATTTATTGAAGAAACATGGTAACTAGTATGTTTGTTCTCAGAATATGTAAACTTTCAATCCTTCTATATCGTTTTATGATGATATTTAGTGAAAAAACATGGTGCTAATATGTTTGTTCTCATAATATGTAAACTTTCAGTCCTTCTACATCGTTTTATGATGGTAGTGAAAAAACATGGTAACTAATATGTTTGTTCTCATAATTTGTAAACTTTTAGTCCTTCCATATCGTTTTATGATGATATTTAGTGAACTACACATATTTAACCATTCACTCAACAAATTCTGCTTTCAACTACGCTATTTAACCCTTCACTCAACAAAGTCCGCTTTCAACTACGCATATTTAACCCTTCACTCAACAAAGTCCGCTACACATATTAACCCTTCACTCAACAAAGTCCGCTTTCAACTACGCATATTTAACCCTTCACTCAACAAGGTCCGTTTTCAACTACGCATATTTAACCCTTCACTCAACAAAGTCCGCTTTCAACTGCGCATATTTAACCCTTCGCTCAACAAAGTCCGCTTACTCAATAAAGTCCGCTTTCAATTACGCATATTTAACCCTTCACTCAACAAAGTTTGCTTTCAACTATGCATATTTAACCATTCACTCAACAAAGTCCGCTTTCAACTACGCATATTTGACCTTCCACTCAACAAAGTCCGCTTTCAACTACGCATATTTAACCCTTCACTCAACAAAGTCTGTTTTATTACAACAACCAAATAACCTGAACAAGCAATGCATTTCCATAGATCAAATTAAGAAAAAAACATCTTCAAGAAATTTATTAACGTAGTTTCAAACAAATAGAAACAATCATAACAGGGAGTGTATGTATAAAAACAAATCACTCCTCAACTCCAGAACGCGCAGTGGATCTGGTCAATCCTCAACTTTAAAACGAACAGTGGGCAAGCATGAACCATAGGCGTAGGGGTTATATCTTCTCTTCTTGACACAGAATGAGATTACTGACAAGAATTAATATATTGTTAATACAGAACATAATAAATTAAAAATCCCATACCTTCTCTTCGATGATGCCTGCTTCCCACCTAAATAGGCAGGAGGTCGAATCGCCTTCATCTTAACAATGTTGAGTTTAGCAAGTTCATGCAGTTGGATCATAGTCGGAATCTGCCCGTCGCGCCGCAAACTAACCCACAAACCTTTTTTATGGGGTGCGAGGTATTGTACCACGTAAGTATCAGAGTTGAATTTTGACCACTCTTCACCAATTTGCGTGTGAATCTCCTCCACTGACGTGCTCCACAGAATTAGAAATACCGTGAATTTCACCGTTAAACCAACAACTTCCTAGGATTTTCTTGTCTTGAGCTACATCACCGGCCAATGCCATCTTCAGAATACCAATTTGAACTATCAGTTTGCAAAGGATCAACAATTCGATTCGATATAAATTATCAGCAATTCAATTCGATACAAATTATCAGTGAATTATACTATCTAATTGACATAATTAACATTCAAATAATGCCAAGAATACATTCAATTAACATTTATAAGCGAAGAATACCATAGAGCAACACCGGAAATAGGGCACGATGACTAAATCGATTCTCGTTGCCGCCGCTTACCAATATCCTACTATCTTCGTTGCCGTTATTGTGGCACCCTAACCGGAAGGCACCACATCCCCCGCACCGGGAACCCAGTCCACCCATGAAATGGAAGTCCATACATGAACCAAGCTCACGGCGAACGGATACAGAATAAAAACCAACCTGTTAGGCGGGACTAGACCCTCTACCAATCAATTCAATAAAATATAGAATGCGGGAGCAATGTAATCATGCAATCACTATCCAATATAAAATTACAATCCATATAAGAATGTAAATACGGGTTCAACTAGTTCAAGATCCTGTCCTAATCTGTCCCAAGTTCAATAAAGTAATAACAATACAGAGTGGCTTACATAGCCCAGTTACAAGCAGGAAATAAAGGTACGGTACGATGCAGTGCAACAGGACCAAGACTCGATCAAAGACTTCAAAAGACTCCCGCCTAACGACCACAGAGCCTGCAAGACAGACACTAAAAACAACGAGAGGGAGGGGTCAGCCAACTGATTGAGTGAAGGGGTTAACACACGCGTATATATATATATATACAGGCAGTCAGGCAAGCGTAATTCCACTATACGTGATTCGTTAATAAAACCGGAAACACGAAATATGATTCAATTAACACATACGGGTGGAATTACATTAAATCATGCAATCAGGTAATTAGGATATACAATGCATGTGTCGATATCCGTACACCCTCCGTTGATGCCCGTTTTACCTTAACCCTCCACGGCTCCAGCTGCTGCGTCCAGACTGGGGCATACCGGAGGTCATGGATATCTATGCAATTACATTTTAGGGGACCCAGCGAGAACGGGTATTTATTCCATCCTGGACTCCACTTTCCACTTATTAAAATGACAGGAACAATAAACAGTCAGACAGGCAGGAATCAGGATTATATAATTATCAATATAGGAAAACAAGTATAATTTAACTTCCTTCTCCGATGATGGTTCGGGTAGCTAGCCCTAGCCATCCAGTAACAGTGGTAAGGCGGGTTCATGACTCCCCCAAACCGGGAACCCATCTTCTGCCAAACCTTCTGGCAGATGTCCGGGTTGGTCCAACAGGATGGAACCTGTGCAAGAGTTCACTGTCGACGCGATGCCTCCCCGGTTCCCTCAATACACAAGCCCCTGGGCCCCAGGAACAGGAACAGGAACCACTCCGGCTAGTCCAGTGCTAGAAGAGCCGGGGGCATAGGCAGGTGCTAGGAATATTGCCCTAAGAGCCGATTATATATCCGCTTTGTTTTTCCTTATCGTAATCACATATAATCTTTGAATAAAATAACGAATTAAGGAAACATTTCTTTATATGCTCTTGTTTGGTATGCGTTTACTTTAGTTGTGCATGTATGAGAACTCCCCTAATCCTGATGACTTTAGGACTCTACCATTTAGGTGAAATGGTTCATGAAATGAGCGCTATATCACATAAGTCATGATTAGTAAAATACTCCAAGCCGATGAGTCCTACAGACAGTGGGAGTGTCAACCAGACTCCTCTAAGGCTTGCTTGTGGGATCACGCCCTTAAGAAGGACCACCTTGTTTCATGGAAGTGCAAAGTGTATAGTTGATATGTGCATGACACATGAGGGTGCTTACTTCCATAAGTAAGTTCACTGAGGTGCCCCGTGTGAGAAGATTCCTAAATGAGAAAGGAAGTTTCTATTTCAGGAAATGGAAACTTCCAGATTAGGAAATATCTCACGAATCAATGATGTGATTAATTGATCCTTAGACTTGAGGTTCCATGTTACTTTATAAGTTAACTCTGTAGTCTTAGGTATAAGCTTTAAAGGGTGTCGCCTTAGACAACTGATTCAAGGCTTATGCTGGGGTTGCACAAGTGACTCATGAAAGTGAATGAGAATCAAGAAAGGACCTGCACTTAAATTTGCAAGGTGATCTCTTATTGTGTAAGTCATTCATATGTCATATGGAGTCCTTGGCCAAGGTAATAGATCAAAACATCAAGAAAAGGGTTTCTTGGATTGAGATCAACTGGATATGAAATGCACTTAGCTTTAAGACCAGATTATTAAGGTTCTGATTATTCCTTTACCCTAGATCATGATTGAGAGATAGTAAGTAGGAGGATTGTATCTCACATGAATCAATGACTTAAAGGTTCTGTCGAATCGAGACATTCCAATTCAGCTAGGGGTTAAACACCTGTTGCTAGACTATGGTCATTTAATCTGTGGACTGATTAATTAATTAGTGAATTAATTAATTAGGGTCACTGTTAATTGAATTGAGAACCTAGAGGGTCACACACAATAACTTGGTTACATGAGTTAAGGCTTTAAAATGATTAAACGAGTTAATCGGGCCAAGAGGGTTCCACACGTGTGAACCACAGGTGTGGCTCACGTGAGTGGCACGTGTCCTTGGGACACGTGTCTCACACGTGAGTAAATATATGTGTATATTTATTTATGTGTTAAATAATTAATGTGATTAATTATTTAATAGACTTTGGTTTAATTTTGAATTAAAAAGAAAGTCTTATTTTGGAGGAATTAATTAATTATGAATTAATTAATTAGATAAAATAAGTTATTTATTTATTAATAAATAAAGTATAATATCCAAAAGGGTTTTGGATATTTTAGCTCTATTAAAAGTTGATTTGAATTAGAGTTCAAAGTCAAAGTTTGGAATTACTTGGTAATCAAGTAATGAGAGAGAGGGACCAAATCCTTGCCCCAAAAGGACTAGGGTTCGGTGTCCCCTCCCTTTCCTATATACAGGGGAGCTCATGCTCCCCTTAGAGAGTGATAGAATTCTTTTGGTTCATTTGTTGAACACCATCCTTTCTCCATGATAAATTAAACCCTAGGTTAAGCCTAAACACTAACTAGAGAACTAGCATCCTTACTAGTTAGATTGTAGTCAAGTTGGTGGACTATCTCTAGAGAGCTTCAAGTTAGAAGTTTTAAAGATTCGAGCTTTACCATGGAGAGGGGATCAAGCCGCGAGAAGAAAGTTTTTGGGTGGCTTGAAATGCTTCAAGAAAGATTATTGAGAAGTAAGTTTCTAATCTCTACGAATTTGGATTCACGATTGCGAGTCTAAGATCCTTTTGTTGGAAAATTTTTAAATTTCCATTGCTTTCTGATTCCTGTTTTCCAACAAGTGGTATCAGAGCCACCTCGTTAATCGTGTTTCTGATTCGTCTCCATTTTTCTGAATTTGGTAGAAATTCTTAGGCTTAGATGTGAATTAGGTATTCATGAGTTCTTTTAGAAAGCCTGAATTACGAAACTGTAATTTTTCTTGAATTTCAAAAACTGTTTTCTTAAATTGTGTTTTTGAAAACCGTTTCGATTGAAATCTATTTAAATCGTATTTTTCATTTTCGGATTGAACCAGGTTTTGGAGAAACCCAAAAATACGAAACGGAACACGAAAAGGACGAGCCTAGGCGTGCTAGCACGTCGCACGCCCAGGCCTCGTCGCCGCCGCCCAGCCCTACCGCATCCGCGCGGGAGGTCGGCCGCTCGCGCCTAGGCGCGACCGCTCGGGACAGCCGCCCGCAACCGCGCGGGACAGCCGCCCGAGCGAGAGGCCCAGGCCAAGACCGGCCGCCTGTACCGGGTGCTGCTGCGCGCAACGCGCGCACCCAGCTCGCGCACGCGGGCGGCATTTGCCGCACGCACCCCTTGGGCGGATGGTCTCAGGCCAATCTTCGTGTTTTTGTGTTTCGTGTTTTCGGTCCTTAAAAATCCCGATTTAATTTTATTTTAAATTTATCTTTTGAAATCAATTTTATTAAAATAAAATTAATTTTAAAATTTTGATTAAATTGGGATTTTGAGAAATTAAAATCGATTTAAATTTTGGGAAAATTGCAAGCTTTATTTTATGAAAATATTGAAAGAATAAAATTATTAATTTTCAGAAATTAATTGAAATTTTATTAGTTTATAGTTTTTCGGGTTTTATAGAAAAGGCTCTTGAACAAGAATTGCATCTAAGTCGTGTTTTAAGCTATTAGAGCTTAAAGCGAGAATTTTAATTTATTGGTTAAATTTAAATTCTTGCGATTTATGTATGTTAGGTGATCATGGGTTTAAACTTATGTATGGTTTTAATTTATGCACATGGATGGTTTAAATTGAGGTTGGAGCCCTATAGTTGCATTTTTCAATTGAGGTTGGAGCCTCACTTATGTGCGTACTATTATGTGATTTATTATGTGGCTTCCCATATTACTGTTTTGAGGCCGGGGTATGCCCCGTGTATTTGTCTAAGGCTAATATGAAGATTGAGCCTTATTACTTTTCAGTACTTTTTCATTTTTTTGAGAGTAGAATAGGTGGTGAGGTTTTATTTTCATTTTGGAGACAATGCACCCATGGAGTAAGATGGACCACATTCAAGTAACCAGGAGGCCATAAGTGAAGACCCCTCAAAATGTTAGGGAGGGGAATCTCAATTGAAAATGTAATAGAGATAGGGCTCGTATTTTGTTACAGCTTTTCCTTATGTGATTTAAACTGCTTATGTGGCATGTATGTTAGAACTTGTGATTGTGGAGTGGCTCCCACATATCACGCATAAGATAGGTAGAACCCATAATGATCACATGTTAGTATCATGCTAGGACATGTTATCTACTAAGTGCTTGTGTGAAATGCATTTAAGACTAATTAAAATTGGATAACATATATGTTGGTGAGGTCGAACCGGACAACTCTCCGGTTGATTCAAAAATTCCCATTAAATATTAAGCTAATTTCGAACAATAGGTGTTTAATTCGAGATGCAAATTTTGAATTAAATTCCTAGCATTCCATCAATAGGTTTTAAGTTTAGTAAGTAAAGCTAGTTATTGTCCGCGAGTCGTGGGATAGCTAGTAGAACTTATTAGTTCTTAGTTACCTAATTGACCGTTTTAAATGATCAATATTTCGTGGTCAATTTTGGCAAGGGCGATGTCCGCGAGTCGTGGGTCGTTCGAACTAAGTTTTGATCATGATCTTATGATTGATGGGTCTAGCTTAACGCCTAAGTAAATATGGACGTCGCACGAGTCGTGGGTCCATATTGAAAGATAGGTGATGCAAAAACAATTACTAAGAGTTCTAAAGATGTTAGAATTGGTAAGTTGTACCTACCTAGGTTTTTACTTGGAATGTCCGCGAGTTGTGGGTTCGAGGCGAAATGCCTAGGATCTTAGTACCCATTGGGAAACGTGTTCCTCTTAGATCTTTGGGAATTATAAATCTTTGAAAAACAGTGGGAGCTGCATTAGATTAAAGACCTTATCTTTTGTATATCGTTATAATTCAGCATGCTCACTAGTTCTCTGTTTTACCATTTAGGTCGTAGATTCTGTGATTCTCTACGTGTTTTGAAATGGGAACCAAAAGCCCTCTTGTATCGATCCTCGAGTCAAACAAGTTGATTGGTCCCAACTATTCTGATTGGCTGAGGAATCTAAAAATCATTTTAGATTCTGAGAAGAGAACTTATGTTCTCTTCGAAGGGCAGCCTAGTCCCGAAGGGGAAGCTCCCACTCGGGCCGAGCGGGACGCGATCCAGAAGTGGAAGGATGATAATCTCCAAGCCCGTTGCCTTATGTTGGCTAACATGTCTCCGAACTTGCAAAGGCAACATGAGGCCATGGAATTTGCTTGGGAGATTTAAGACCACTTAGAGCAAGTTTACCACCCTCATGAACGTGTTACAAGGTATAACACTTCAAAGGAATTGTTCCACTTGAGAATGAGGGAAGGTTCAAGTGTCCATGAATATGGACTCAAGTTTCTCGCCCTTACTGAGAAACTTGCTTCCATGGACATGCCACTGAAAGATGAGCTTTCAGCGGACTTGTTGCTAACCTAGCTCCCACCATCATTCAACCCATTTGTCCTTAACGTCAATATGAATCATGCTGGAGCTACTGCAGCTGAGCTGATTAGTCAGCTTGTGACTGCTGAAAGCACGATCAAGAAGGACAATAAGGTTCTGATGGTGAATGCTCCATCTTCCTCTTCTGGGCCTTCTAAAGGTAAGGGTAAGAAAGGCCAAAAGAAGACGAAGAAACCCCTTAGGCCCACTGGTGGCATTTCGAAGGGGAAGGCCCAAAAGAAGAAGCGTGATCAGAAAGAGGATGTTTGCTTCCATTGTGGCAAAGCGGGACATTGGAGGAGAAACTGCCCCGAGTACAAGGCTACTCTAAAGAAAGGTATGTTTCTCGTTAAAATAAATCTTTCTATTAATTCTAGTTCTTGGGTACTTGATACCGGTTGTGGAACTCATATCTGTAATGATGTACAGATGCTAAATGAAGTCCAACAACTCAGAGAAGGAGAATGTGTCTGGAAGATCGGCGATGGCTCAAATGTTGAAGCTCGAGCTTTAGGCACAATTAGATTAGATTTAGGTAGTTTTGAGTTAGTTTTAAATAAAGTCCTTTATGTACCGAGCATTATTCGTAATATAATTTCAGTTCCAATTTTAGATTGTGAAGGTTATGAAACTTATATTAAGAATGGTAAATACTTTATCAAACGGAACAACTCTTCCGTTCACATCGGTACTCTAAGTAATGGTCTTTATCTAACTCAGAATATCAATATTATGAATATACAACGAGAAACAAAACGTAAGAGAGATGACAAAGTTTCAGCTCCCTTATGGCACACTAGATTAGGACACATTTCCAAGAACAGAATTAGCAAGATAAACACTTTAGGATCATTCTCTGAAAATGATCTCAAAGAGTTAACTTCTTGCGAATCCTGTCTTAAAGGAAAGATGTCCAAAGTTCCTTTTAGAGGAACTGTGAAACGTGCCACTAAGGTCTTGGATTTGATCCACTCTGATGTTTGTGGACCGCTTAGTGTAAGCACAAGAAACAATCATCAGTATTTCATAACCTTTACCGATGACTTTAGTCGGTATGGTTATGTGCACTTAATGAAGTACAAATCTGAAGCTTTTGAGAAATTCCTAGAATTTCAAAAGGAGGTTGAGAACCAAACTGGTCACAAGATCAAAGCACTTCGATCTGATCGAGGAGGCGAGTATCTTAGTGAAGAATTCCTTAATCATCTCAAAGATAATGAGATTATCTCTCAGTGGACACCTCCGGGAACTCCTCAACTCAATGGAGTTTCTAAGAGAAGGAATCGAACCCTACTCGATATGGTTCGTTCCATGATGAGTTTCACTGACTGACCACCTTCTTTCTGGGGTTATGCCCTAGAAAGTGCAGCAGAGATTTTGAATCTAGTTCCCTCTAAGTCAGTCCCTAAAACGCCCTATGAAATGTGGCATGGTAAAATCCCTAGTTATTCTTACTTAAGAATTTGGGGTTGTCCTGCTTACGTGAAGAGGACAGTGGGAGATAAGTTGGAATCTCGTTCTAACTTATGCTACTTTGTAGGTTATCCTAAGGAATCCATAGGATACTACTTCTATGATCAATCTGAGCAAAAGGTGTTTGTTTCCAAAAATACCACTTTTCTTGAGGAACCGTTTCTTAAAGAAAAGAAAGGCAAGATCATAGAATTAGAGGAAGTACAAAGTGACCCACGCCACCCACTGAAGAAACGTCCCCTTCTGATCAACCACAACCAATCACGAATTTCGATACACATGTAAATCCTCCTCTAAGGCGTTCTGAATGCACTCCTAAACAGCCGGAGAGATGGTATAGATTCTTCCATGAAATCTCTAAAAAGGATAATGATCCTTTAACATATGAGGAGGCACTTTCAGATTCTGACTCTGAACAGTGGATAGAAGCCATGAAATCCGAAATGGATTCCATAAACTCCAACCAAGTTTGGACCTTGGTAGATTTGCCTGATGGGGTCAAACCCATAGGTTGCAAATGGATCTTTAAGAGAAAGCTTGGAGTTGATGGAAGCATTGCAGCCTACAAAGCAAGACTGGTTGCAAAAGGATTCACTCAAAGACCCGGCGTGGACTTTGATGAAACCTTTTCACCAGTTGCAATGCAAAAGTCTATTCGGATCATGCTTGCCATTGCTGCATATTATGACTATGAGATATGACAAATGGATGTGAAAACTGTTGTAACGCCCCGGTTCCGGATGAACAGGTAAGCACGCCACGTGTGAGATTTTGAGCGTAGGATTTATTTTAATTCTTTAAATTTCTATTTTCCTACGTTACATCTCATAATTTTATAAAATACATGATACATTATTTATGTGAAATATATGATTTCATATCATTGAAAAATTATTTCATGTCATGGAAAAATGTTTGATACGTAAAATAATTACCGGGAGTGCTTTAATTACGGAATTGCCCCTAGATGTTTAGTTTCTTAAATGTAGGGACTTAATTGCACAAACTTTTCAAGGACCTAATTGACCATATTGCAAAACTATCTATCCTCAATTGCATGACTTAAACATTTAAAGGATTAAATTGCAAATGATGGCATTTCACATATTTCAAAAAGGGGATGTAACGGTATATGCATCTCCAAGCTTCCTTCATCAATTTTTCATCCAAAATCTCCCAACATATTTCCTCCCTCTTGCTCTCGGTCCCTTCAAGGAAAAAGGAAAGAAGGATTTCATTGTTTTCATCAAGAATTTCAAGAAAATTCTCAAGCTTTGGAGCTTGATCATCACCTCCATCTATCCTCTTCATTTCTTTAACTTTGAAGGTGGGTGTATGCATGAATTCATGGTTATTGATCAAGTATAGGTGGGCTAGGGTTTGAGGAATCATGGAATTATGGACTATTTGTTGAGTGAAGTATGATTACATGATTATATCTTGAATTATAGCATGAATTCTTGCCAAAATTTGAGGTTATGTGAAGATATGTGCATGAACTTGAAGTTATGAATCTTGATGATATCTCATGTTTTAGGTGTTTAATTGATATAATTTCATATCTTGAACTTGTATGCCTGCATATTACCAGAAATTATTGGTTTATGGATCAAACTTGGGACTTTGTTGCCTTGATGATTTCTCCCGTTGCCATCCCCTGTTTCTACTCTGTTTTTTAGTTGCAGAAACTGGGAACGACCCTTCCCGCCTCAAGGCATTATGGGAACGGTTGTTCCCACTCTTTTAAATCATAGTGGGCTGGTGGGCCGTTCCCATTTTGGCCTGCGTGCCGGAAAAGTCGTTCCCAGCTAAAGCGCATTTTCAAAATTTAAAACGTTGGCGCGTTCTCGGAAGGCATGGGAACGACCCTTCCCATTTTCAAAGGGAAACCGGAACGGCCGTTCCCACACGTCTGACAGAAGAAAAGCTACCGCATAAAATTCGATTTTTGGCATATTGATCCAATGCATTCTTTGACCCCAAATTGCTATTATATGATAGAATACATGTCAAACAAGATATTTTCATGCTACATTATTCATTGCTCGTCATCTCGTTGCATTTTCGCCGTTCATCCTATTTGGTCCATTTTGAGTCATGTCTCACGTATACACGTCGTGTTTGCACAGGTCACGAGGTCGTGGACGAGGAGCAAGCTCCCTAGAGCATATCCTTGTTGTATTTTGTAGCAAAGGTGAGGTTTTGTTCTAGGTATATAGAACCGTTACCACCCTTATGTGTTGATTTCGGCCAAAATCTATTATATCTATAAACCTTTTCTAAAATATAAACATTTTCAAGCAAGCAAGCCATGATTGTTCATGATTTCAAGCATGTTTTGGCGAGTCATGATTGCACTTGGGCCCGAGGGTAGTTCTTGAGCCAACCGGGAAAGCAAGGGCTGACGGGTAACTCTTAAATTATCCTCACCTCATTGGGATCACCCCCGAAGCCACTAGGAGATTAGTGGTGGAAGGAGTTCCGTGCGTAGGGAGTCATGTTCCCGATGTACACCATGTCGTGGATAGTTGGGCCTTGCAAACCCACTATCACCCGGAGGAAGAAGGAGACTGGGGACAGATCCGACATCACGGGGTTGTCCTCGGGTTATTGCATTTTTTCACTCATGATTATGTTACTATTTGTGCAATTAATGAATTGCATGATCGTCTATTTCATGATTCAAGCATGCACGTATCGATCACGTTGGTAGAAAGGTTGGAGAATTGCCCTTACTCGCCGGGCCCACATGTTTCATGAAATTGACAAGTTAACAAGTTAAACCTGATAGTCGTAATCTCGGGCAAAGAACAAGTATTCTTGAACTTTATATTTATTTCATTTCCAAGTCTTCACCCGAGACTATGACTTGCATGTGACGTATGTTATATATATATATATATTTACCCCTCACTCAGTCTTCGGTAGACTGATACCTCACTTTTCAGGTACTTATGGTCGTGGTCATGCTAGGCGGGAGTTGAGTCAGGTCTTGCATTACACCGAGTCTAGCATTGTACCTTTCATGTATAGCACTTCTGGAGATATCATGTTATGATCATTATTACTACATTTTGTGATACTTTGACATGTATAGTACATATGAGATGATAATGTATTGATAGTTAATGTTGGTACCTATTATGTACATACTTTGGTAAATATGGTACCTATACGTATTAATTGAAATGCTTCCGCTTTTAATTCTTGTGTATGTTGGGGAGTGTCCCGCCTAACTCGTTATTTTCTTGATTGTCACCCGTTCGCTATATGTTCGGTTTATGTACGGATTGTCCATTTCGTATGTGGATCGGGCTATAGTGCGGGGGATGTAGTGCCTTGGGGAGGGGGGGTTAGGGTACTACAACTGCCTTTCTCAATGGTGACATTGATAAAGACATTTATATGGAGCAACCCATAGGTTTCACATTCAATGGGAGTGAGCAAAAGGTTTGCAAACTCCAATATATGGATTGAAACAGGCTTCTAGGAATTGGAACATTAAATTTGATGAATCAGTCAAAGCGTTTGGCTTCATTCAAATTTCGAATGAATCATGTGTGTATAGAAAGGAATTGGATACCTCAGTGCAATTCTTAGTGCTTTATGTTGATGACATCCTTCTTATTGGGAATTCGAAGGATGACATGAAAGTGACTAAGTTATGGTTATCGAACCAATTCGAGATGAAAGATCTTGGTGATGCGTCCTATATCCTTGGAATTAAAATCTATCGAGATAGATCTAGAAGGTCAATAGGACTATCACAGTTGATGTACATTGACAAAGTATTGAAGAGATTCAATATGGAATCAACTAAGATTAAGAACATTCCTATGAGTGTAGGAACATGTCTTTCTAAGAAGATGTGTCCTAAGACTAACTTTGAGAAGGAAAGAATGACTCATACACCTTATGCATCAGCAATAGGTAGCATAATGTATGCAATGTTATGTACTCGACCGGATGTGGCTTATGCACTTAGTGTAACAAGTCGTTTTCAATTTGACCCTGGAGATGGTCACTGGGCTGCCGTGAAGAATATTCTTAAGTACTTGAAAAGTACTAAAGATTTATTCTTAGTTTATGGAGGTCAGAAAGATCTTACTGTCGAAGGATACTGCGATGCAAGCTTTGCATCTGACTTAGATGATTTTAAGTCAATGTCAGGATACATTTTCTGTAACGCCCCGGTTTTTCATTTTAACTAATGTGTCGTTTTTGTTTATAAATTGTGTAATTTAATTATATGATTAATTGTTTTTAAATGTGTTATATTTGTTTTAAACTATAGACTGTTGTTGTTTTAATGTAATTCATTTTATTTTAATTTGATACTTAGTGTTTAATTTCTTAATCAAGGTTTCATGTTACCATAACTATTTCGGTAATTTCGTTAATTAATTTCAACATGTTATTAGTTGGCTTTAATTTATTTAAAATGAAATTTAAGTTTTAGTAATTAATTTATAACGTTATGAATTCATTCTTGCGCATGAGTGTTTTATTTGTGCTTCGTTCTTATATGTAATGATTTCGAAATGTTGTGAAAATTTAGTATGTTGTAATTATGTGTGTTATGAACATGTCTATATGCTCGGTTTATGTTTTCGGATTCATTTGAAGTGTTAACGAATTTAATTTTGATTGTGGAACCAAATCGGGGGCTAACGAGCAATTAGCGCACCCTTGGTTCCGTACGTGATATCTTGAGCTCGGGAATTCGGATTCGAATTCCGACACCTTCGTTGCCTTTGTATCGACGATTCGGAGACAATGGAACAAGCCTCATACCTTTTTGAGATCATTAAGACCTCCGAAATCCAACCGTAACGAGCAACTCGTGCAAGAAGAGCTCCTTTTGTCGATTAGTCTTCATGGTGGGATCCTTAACACTCCTCTAACCTAACCATACCTTAAACCATGACTTTTGTACCTTGAGTTAAGCCTTTCTTCCCCCTCTTAGCAGCAAAAACCGAGCCAAACAATCCCCTTCTTGCTGCTGCTGTTGATCGAAATAAGGAAAGAAGAGAAGAGAGAAGAGAACTTTGCCCTTTTGTGGGTTTTGAGCTCAAACCACCACCTTTCTCTTCCAAATCTTCAAGGTATGAATATTTATGTCTTCTCTACTCTTTTATGCTTGATTTCATCTACTTACAACTAGGGATGCAAACGAGACAAGCCAGCTCGCGAGCCTAGCGAGCTGGCTCGGTCAAAGCTCGCGCTTGGATTCGGTTCTTGCGAGCCGAGCCGAGCCATGGCTCGGTTCGTGTAACCTACGAGCCAAGCCCGAGCCATGTATTTCACAGCTCGTGGCTCGCGAGCTGGCTCGCGAACTTTAAAAAAATATATATATAATATAATATATATATTATATTATATAATATGTAATATTATACAGAAAGACCCTAGGCATTTCACTTCCCATTTTTCCCTTTCCGCGGCCCAAAAGTGAAGTACAAAGCTATCTCCGCCACCACCTCACAAAGCCACCTCCAACTACCGTATGCAGCGTAAGGCCAGTTCTCCACCGCTTCTCCACCTCTCACCACCACTTGGACACAATCGCCCACCATCTCTGCCAGTTCTCGCTTCCAGACCCTACCACCTCCGCCAGATCTCGCCGTCCTGTCCCGCGCCGAGCCAGCATCTCCCCGGATCTCATCGTCTCGTCCTGCTCCGCGCCACCACCTCCCTAGATCTAGGCATTTCGTCCCGCGCCGCGCTGCCACCTCCCCAGATCTCGCCGTTCTTTCCCACGCCTCGCCACCCTCTCAAGATCTCCCCGTACAACCACGATTTTCCAGTTTCCCCCTTTTCTTTTCGTAAATTTTAATTTTATTTCTCTTATTTCCCCTCCTTTTGGTAATCTATAAATTTGTAATTAGTTATAGATTGGAATTTGGAAGTGAGGTTAGGTTTGGATTTTTTATACTCAATTTTTTTTGCAATATGTTAATTTTGGACTGCAGGATGAGACTTGATGGATAGCAGGTTTTTATGATATTTTCTGGTTGAATGTTGTTTTGTTTCTGGACATTGTTGAATATCAGGTTCTTTTTCTTTCCTTTTTTTTTTCTTCTTTTTTTGGTGATCAGGTTTTCAATTTTGAAAAGGCCAAAAGACGAGGGTTTGGCTCGCAAGCCGAGCCGAGCCAGCTCGAGCTAGGCACGAGCCAAGCCCGAGCCAAGAAGTGGGGGGCTCGTTGGCTCACGAACCAAGCCCGAGCCATCCCTTTACACCACGAGCCCGAGCCCGAACCAGCAAAAAATGCCAAAGCTCGGCTCGGCTCGGCTCGTTTGCATGCCTACTTACAACATGAATTGGATCAGATTTGGTTAGGGTTTGAGTGATGAGTTTGATATGAACTTTTAGGGATTTTTGTTCTTGTGACCTATTTACTTGTGTAGCTGATTTTCTTGCTTATACATGATTATATGAACTTGTTTCTTGGCCTATTCCTTTCCTAACTAATAGTATATGATGTTAGGAGGATTTTATCTCTTGACCCTTTGATAAAATTATGAGATTTGGGGCTTCAAACTTGATGATCAAAACTGCCTCCTCTGTTTCGTGACTGCGGTGTGAATTTATGTGTTGTTGCTTGATCAATTGGTCTCCATTTCGTGTGAAATTGCTTGGAGTTGATGTACACTCATTGATCTATATGTTAGCATTCATGTTTCAAGTATTTGGATCCATTTTAAGCCCCAAAACCGAAAGACATGGCCTGTTCTTATGCATGATCTATGACAGACCGGCTGCTGTTGCGTTTAGTGACTTGTTGGTCATTCTAATGTGCTTTACTTTGTGCAATTTTTCATATATATGATTTACATTAGTTTTTTAGTATGTTAGCATGCATTCCCCAAGGTTTCAGTTCCAAATTCAGCTCCTAAGTACTTGATTGAAACAATAGGGCTCTTATGTACGATTTTGGCGACCCAGTTTTGCTGCATGATTTAGATGCCCTTAATGTGTGATTTAGCCTTTGCACTCTAAATGAAATATGTTCCTTACATGCTAAATGTGTTGTATATTAAGTTTCATAGAATTTGGAGTTGATTTGGTATGCTTTTGGATTTATTTTGTATGGGTTCAGTTTTGCCGGTAAAGGCTTGTGTGCGTTTTGGGTCTGTACCGTGACACCCCCGTGTCTCATTTGCACTAAAGTGTGAGACACGGGTGTGTCACACCTTATAGGCATGTCTGTACTGAGCCACGGTCGTGGCTCAGTTTAGCTAAGTTTGGTGACACCCCCGTGTCCCTTCCCCTGCGCAGTTCTTGTTGCTTCCTTTTCGGTTTTTGATTTGTTTCACCTCTTTAATGACTTCATCTCCTTTTGTGATGACCTATGAACTTGTTTTGTTATATGTTAGGAGTATTATGGTTTAATTTCATAGCATTTGGATGAGGTTTAAAGCATGCTTTTGGTGAATTGCTATGACGTGGCTTGAGTGCTTCTATATGAAATATAAAGTACCTTCTTGCATTCTTTTGATGTCTTAAGTGATGCTCTTTACCTTTTTATTTATTATACTCAATGTCAACATGTTGAAAGGTATAATGTGACTATGGTTCCAAGATTTTGTTAGATATTGCTATGAATTATGAAGGATATGAAAAGATGGAACTTGAATGTATATGAACGTTTAGAATATCAAATGAATGACTTGGTTATATGAGTTAAATTCCTTAATAGTGCACATGAACATTTTCATGACATAATATCATCTTTTATGCATTAATATCATGCTTATGCATTGTCGTGCGTCATATATGGTTCATTAAGAGTCTTGAGTCTCACGAACACGTCATGTTGTCTTTTGTACAGTTTATCTCCAGGGTGGAGAGATCTTGATCTTTCAGGCACTCGGTAACTCGTATCCTTGTTTCGTCTTGTACCAAGTGAGGGTGTTTTCGTTTTAGCTACGTATTAAACCCTACAACCGTATGTGACAAGCTTTGGCAAAAAACCTAATATAGTTATATTTGGTTTTCAAATGAACATACCGAGTAATTATTGATCGAGTAAATCCTTTTCAAATGATTTATGAATTATGTTACGTTTCTTATGAATTGATATGTTTTGGCGAGACATGATTATGAATACACGGGCCCAGGAATTAGTACATGTGGCTATCCGGGGAGGCAAGGGCCGACGTTGATCCCATGTGCTGATTCCATTATGTTACGGCGAAACGGACCTCGTCAAGGAGTTTTTGACGGGAAAACGCTAACCGGGCTTTGAGGCCTCATGAACCTCATAGCCATATTGATATGTTTTGGTGGTCGGGCCTTGCAAATCCGTCCACCGCCGGAGGAAGAAGGTTGGAACTGATTTTTATGAATATGATTATGTTATGTTATGATTGTTATGCACCGTGCGGGAAGGCCAGGACACGGATTGCCCAAACGAATATGATTTATGATATATGATCTGCATATATTATGATGTATTGCATGATCACCTATTTAAAGTATTAATGATATGTGTCGTACACAATCGGAGTTGGTTGGAGATGATGCACGCTCACTCGCCAAGCTTTATGTTTATGTATGAATTATGAACGTAATGAATTAATATGATTAGTCGTAAAATCCGGGTATTGCTTGGTCTTTCTCTTGCCCTTTTTGGGAACTAATTTCAACTAAAACCTTGCTCGGGATTTATGACTTGCATGTGCATGTTTTATATATATATGTATCGCTCCTGCTCACTCAGTCTTCTAGAGACTGACCCTCTCCCTCCCCAACCTTTTAGTGTGCAGGTTTGGCTTTGGAGTTTCGAGCTAGGCGGAGGTGTTTGGAGTCTTTGAGTTGGTCAAGTTAGGTTAGGAGAGTCTCTGCACTCACATATATATTGGAATTATGCATGATTCGATTCTATAGTATCATGAACTTGAATATTTATGTAATTGTTAATGAATTGCTTTTACTGGGTTTTGCTATTGATTAAAAGAGGCCTGAAGAGCCCAATTCTGGTTATGGTTTGTATGTTTGAACTTTGGCTTTGCGTTGCATTATATTTCGTCGACTGGTTATCATTGCAGGGTCTAGTTCCGCCTAGCTTAGGAAAGTTTTTATGTTTATCTCCCGTTCGCTAGGGTTTGATACGGGTGCGGATTTACTATTTCGTTACCCGTGTTGAGCCATAGTGCGGGGGATGTGATGCCTCACGTGCGGGGTGCTACATTTTCTGCCTAAACGGCGGAGCAGTGAGTTGGAAGAGTTCCAAGAAAACGACCACTGCAGATTCGACCACTGAGGCCGAATACTTAGCTGCAAATGATGCAGCTAAGGAAGGTCTTTGGATTAGAAACTTCATTCAAGAGTTGAATGTTGTTCCTAGCATGAAAGACCCCATTACTGTGTTTTGTGACAACACTGGGGCAGTTGCTCAAGCAAGAGAGCCAAGATCTCACCAACGGACCAAGCACATTATGAGAAAGTATCACCTAATCCGTGATATTATCAAAAGAGGATATGTGCAAATTGAGAGGGTCGCATCAGCAGAAAACGTGGCAGATCCACTTACTAAACCCCTTAGTCGAGAAGCTTTCCAAGGTCATCTTCAGAAGATGGGACTTAGAATAGCTTTAGAATGGCTTTGACGGGCAAGTGGGAGATTGTTAGGAATAGTGCCCTAAAAGTCGATTGTATATCCGCTTTGTACTTTTTCTTATCGTAATCACAGACAATCTTTGAATAAAATAACGAATTAAGGCAACACTTCTTTATATGCTCTTGTTTGGTATGCGTTTACTTTAGTTGTGCATTTATGCGAACTCCCCTAATCCTAATGACTTTAGGACTCTACCATTTAGGTGAAATGGTTCATGAAACGAGCCCTATATCACATAAGTCATGATTAGTAAAATACTCCAAGCCGATGAGTCCTACAGACAGTGGGAGTGTCAACCTGACTCCTCTAAGGCTTGCTTGTGGGATCACGCCCTTAAGAAGGACCACCTTGTTTCATGGAGGTGCAAAGTGTATAGTTGATACGTGCATGATACATGAGGGTGCTTACTTCCATAAGTAAGTTCACTGAGGTGCCCCGTGTGAGAAGATTCCTAAATGGGAAAGGAAGTTTCTATTTTAGGAAATGGAAACTTCCAGATTAGGAAATATCTCACGAGTCATTGATATGATTAATTGATCCTTAGACTTGAGGTTCCATGTTACTTTATGAGTTAACTCTGTAGTCTTAGGTATAAGCTTTAAAGGGTGTCGCCTTAGACAACTGATTCAAGGCTTATACTGGGGCTACACAAGTGACTCATGAAAGTGAATGAGAATCAAGAAAGGACCTGCACTTGCATTTGCAAGGTGATCTCTTATTGTGTAAGTCATTCATATGCCATATTGTAGCACCCCAAGCGGTGGGGCACCACACCCCCGCACTATGACCCGACACGTGGTACGAAATGGAAAGTCCGCACACTCACCAAGTCACAGCGAACGGGTGACAAACGAAAAACCAACCAAAGCTAGGCGGTACCTAAACCCTGTACGAGTAAAATAAGCAAAACCCGAATGCGGAAGCGATGCAAAATATGAACTAACAAAAACTTTAATCAACGAACATAAATAAACGGGTTCAACTAATTCCACGAACCTGTCCTAACCTGTCCCGAAAATTCATATGATCAAAGCATAAACGTCAACTTGTACAGAACATACTATATACATAATTTTCATACATAAATCGGAACAAAGTAATTAACAAAATCAAACGGACAGACACAGACTCGACAGACCCGACTCAAAGCCGCCTAGCTCGAACTCCAACAACTTGCACCTGCAAACTAAAAACATAGGTGGGGCGAGGGTCAGTCCACTGACTGACCGAGGGGGCTGAACTCACACACACTATACATAATAAGGAGCAGAGCACGTATCAAAAGAGAGATTATGAACCGGGAGTAGGGTTTTGCATACCAAGACCATTTTCAAATCGAACTTACACATATCCTATCAAATCAAACTTATACATATCTTAACTTATCAAACTTATACGTATCTTATTCATAACTTAACAAACTGAGCAAACTCACGATTTATTAAAAGAGAAAGCTCCTATCCCGTTTCATAATCAACATAACAGATCATAATCATATACCCAGCGAGTACGGGTCTCCCACCTTACTTCCATATCGAATCAAACGTATCATAACAGAAAACAAACAAATATCATAAACAATCCAACCCCAACACCATGTAGTTCGGGGAGCAAAACCTTCACTACTCATACAGATACAAACACACACGGGGTAGCGAACCCACACTGTGCCTTCCCCGGTTATCCACCGAGGGCTCAAGATACCACGCCTTCCCAACCTCCCTAGGTCGCACGTGAATATCTCAAATGAGAACGTGCACAGGGGTCATAACCGGTGGCCCCATGGTCGTCCCGGGTCCCCCTTACCCACGTCTCGGGGCCCAACATATCAAAACAGAGCATATCAGACAGATCATATCATAACTCGCTACATATCAAACTTATCATATCGAATCAAAATCATACTTACGTACCTTATCGGAGCATACCATACCTTGCAACTTAGCATATGCTATAAACGTACCTCTCCGTGTCATCCTAATCCGCAGCTGGTATGAAGACACACGGTTTGGAGCATAGCCTCGTTGCAAAACATTTCAAGCTTACATATGCTCGTACATATACAGTTCGAAAACCTTTAATCGTATGACAAATTCATAAACATATCATATAAACACGTATCTATTAAATAAATATAATAGAATAATCGCATGCAGGCTTGAAAACGAGCACAGAATGTTGTAGGTCGCTGTAACTAAAACAAAAATCCTAAAACCTCACCTTACACCAAACGGAGCCAAATACAAAGCAGAAGGTCCACCCCAGAACCTGCACGACCTCAAGTCACCACCCCGGGTGCACCTGTACCAACTGAACACACAAACACAGCACGGAACTCAGACTCAAGCAGACAACCACATAGGGACGCACGGCATATGCTCAAACACTTAATAAATGCAATCACATCAGCAAGGTTCAAATTTATATAAATTATATGCGAAACAAAACATTAAGGCATGTTCATGTGCATAATTAATGCAAATAACAAAATTAAAGGCAAAGCACTTCATATCATTTCATATCAATTCATTTAATACCTAACAAATTCAATTAACAAAGTTCAGACAATTCATATCGCATTTCGTACAAATTTCCAAGTATTAATAAGTCAAGCAATCACTGTAGCATGCTTCTAATTTATTTAAACCTCACGAAGTCTTATACAAATTCAAAGCAAGTTATTTAATCATTCAAGGTTCATATTTCATATAAGTCAAATTCTAATCAAACTAAGTTCATTAAATTCATACGTTACATATTCAATTCATACATTACATTTTAGATTTCATTACTAAGGTCTATTAATTCAAATCAAACAAATTCCCACTTTTTCAAAAATTACGCAAACACCCCCTCTAGACTAACCAAGTAGCAAAATCAACAAGTCGGGGGTTCAATTTACAAATCAAATTATCCAAATATATCAAATTATAATTCATACAAGTTTTCATACACATTAGAGCACAATTCAATCAGTAATTCACGCTTAAAGTAATTAATTGACAATTACAAACAATTAACAAAAGTAAATACAACCACTTCAAAAAAATTCATATAAAATCAACCGGACATCCGATTGACGAACGGAAAGTGGCGTTGGACTCACCACAACGAAACGGACCTACTGTCTGAAAGTCGCCGGAATGCCGCCACCGTAGCCGGCCGAACAGCCACCGGCCGACACCGGAACACCGCCTCTGGTGGTCGGAAAAATCCCCGGAAGGACAGAAACGTACGCCTCGGCCTACTCAATAAAAGCCCCCAACCAATTTCAGAAAAAGCTAAACACACGGGACTTCGTTGAAGAAAAACCGAACCAAATCCCAACGACGGAAACTGAAATTAACTGCAAACCGCAAAACGAAAATGAAATCCGGGCATACCGTTGGAAAGCTTGTAACGAGCCCTACGAAAGCCCCAAGTCAAATCGCCGGAAAAATCATCGGAACAGTAACCGGTTCAGACCCGCCGGTTCACCGCCGGTCTGCCGAAACGGCCGGTTCTTGGAACGCCGCTGATGCCATCCACTACGTTTCGTCATTCCAAGCAACTTTCGTGAAGCGACGACCACCAAAACCGGCCGGGAAAAGGGTCGAAATTGCTGCCGAAGTTTTCTGCCGCTGTTGCCTCGCTGGAACCACCACTTGCGGTGGTTTTCGTGCTGAACGGAGGCCGGAAATGGAACGGGAAGGTCCAAAAACGTAGGGTAGGGTCAAGCTTCGCTCGCGAAACTCGCCGAAACGCCGGCGGCGAAGTGGTGGCGCCACCCGCCACCTTCAGGCCGTCGATGCGCCGCCGTCGGTCTTCGGTTGGCCACGATCTTGGTATGGTTGTGATGGGCTCGTCGAGCTGATGAATTTCCACTACTGATTCGTCGAATTCCGTCGAGAAACGAGGGAGAACGAGCATGTGTGTGAAATTGCACCTTCACTGTGTGAATAGTGCTCTGCGCGAGGAAGAAGACGATGCGGCTGGAGCTGCTGAAATGGCACGCAAAACGAGGGAATCCGAGTATATATCTCGGGTCCTCGTACGCAAAAACGATCGAACGAACGAGCTAACGACATCCGAATTGGGCAAACTTAGAGTCTACGGACTCGTTTCGCCGCCCCGGACGCGTTGAAGGGGTCAAAGAAGTCAAAATCTCAACCGAATGAGAAGTGACCGAAAAAACCCCCTAAAAGGAGAAAATTACAAAAAGGGCCCTAAAATCTAAAAGAGTTTAAAATAGGGCCACGAAAAATATAAAATCACTTGATTAAACACATAAAAGTTAAAAGGTGACATACCTTATAATTCGAACGATCGGGATGTTACACATATGGAGTCCTTGGCCAAGGCAGTAGATCAAAACATCAAGAAAAGGTTTCTTGGATTGAGATCAAAAGGATATGAAATGCACTTAGCTTTAAGACCAGATTATTAAGGTTCTGATTATTCCCTTACCCTAGATCATGGTTGAGAGATAGTAAGTAGGAGGATTGTATCTCACATGAATCAATGACTTAAAGGTTCTGTCGAATCGAGACATTCCAATTCAACTAAGGGTTAAACACCTGTTGCTAGACTATGGTCGTTTAATCTGTGGACTGATTAATTAATTAGGATCACTGCTAATTGAATTGAGAACCTAGAGGGTCACACACAACAACTTGGTTACATGAGTTAAGGCTTTAAAATGATTAAACGAGTTAATCGGGCCAAGAGGGTTCCACACATGTGAACCACACGTGTGGCTCACGTGAGTGGCACGTGTCCTTGGGACATGTGTCTCACACGTGTGTAAATATATGTGTATATTTATTTATGTGTTAAATAATTAATGTGATTAATTATTTAATAGACCTTGGTTTAATTTTGAATTAAAAAGAAAGTCTTATTTTGGAGAAATTAATTAATTATGAATTAATTAATTAGATAAAATAAGTTACTTATTTATTAATAAACAAAGTATAATATCCAAAAGGGTTTTGGATATTTTAGCTCTCTTAAAAGTTGATTTGAATTAGAGTTCAAAGTCAAAGTTTGGAATTACTTGGTAATCCAGTAATTAGAGAGAGGGACCAAATCCTTGCCCCAAAAGGACTAGGGTTCGGCGTCCCCTCCCTTTCCTATGAGCTCCCCCCTTAGAGAGTGATAGAATTCTTTTGGTTAATGTGTTGAACACCATCCTTTCTCCAAGATAAATTAAACCCTAGGTTAAGCCTAAACACTAACTAGAGAACTAGCATCCTTACTAGCTAGATTGTAGTCAAGTTGGTGGACTATCTCTGGAGAGCTTCAAGTTAGAAGTTTTAAATATTCGAGCTTTACCATGGAGAGGGGATCAAGCCGCGAGAAGAGCGTTCTTGGGTGGCTTGAAACGCTTCAAGAAAGATTATTGAAAAGTAAGTTTCTAATCTCTACGAATTTGGATTCACGATTGCGAGTCTAAGATCCTTTTATTGGAAAATTTTTAAATTTCTGCTGCTTTCTGATTCCTGTTTTCCAACAGCAGGATTTCGCAAAACAGGCTCAGGGTTAACACAACATAGTTTATAAATCATTTCCGATACATAGCCGGTATAGAAGATATGACAAGGTTTAGTATAGAAAACTGTTTGGCTATGTACAAAGCATGCAGAGTTGTAGGTCGAATATAAAAGAAAACCCTCACCTCCACGTGCAAGAAAGACCAAGAGAAGGACCACGAAGCTGAAAAGTCTCCAACGAGGAGAACACTGTACAAGAAAGGAAACACAGTGTACTCATGAGACACGACTCAAAATGGAACCAAGTAGGACGCACGACAATGTTCATGAAGTGGTGCATCATGTCATGGCATGATTCAATATGCATTAATTCATAAATAAGTCATGAAATGGTGTGATCGTGTTCATGAGCACAAGTAATGTCATTTAGATACATAAATGATTTAATCATTCAATTAGGCATGTAAACAATTCATGTAAGTCAAATAAGAGGTCGAGGAGGTGAAAGGAAGGCGATAAAACGGTTTTTGGCAAAGTTTCGCAATTTTGGAAATGCGCAGGCTGTAAAGAGTTGAACATATCTTGAGTTCTAGAAGTTGAAATAGAGTTTTGTTTGTTGGAGTTGAAACAAGGCACATAGTCCTTTAAAATAGTATGTAGCTCGACTTGTGGTTCAAAGCGAGGTGAAAATGGCATAGACCCGAAGTTGGGCGAAAGCAGATTGTCGATAAAGTGGCGATACCAAAAAGAATTGATAATATCTCACAAATGGGAAAAGATAATGAGGTGAATACAATTGGAGGTTGTTCTATACTTCAAAAGGTTTCCAACGGTTCAAAAATCAGGTTAAACGGAGGTCGTATGAGGGAGTACCCGGCCGGGGAAAATACAAGTCAAAATCTACCCGGCCGGGAGAAAGAGTGCAGTAACTCTCCTGCAACAAAGTACCCACCTGGGTACTTTTATGTACAAAATCTACCCGCCCGGGTAGATGTTCTGGGCAAAACGTAGCAAAACAGGGGCTAAACATGGAGGAAGCAAACAATGATCAAAACTACCTCAACCTCAACCAAATCATCTCAAATTCAAGGCATAAGTTCATATATACTTGCTTAATCACATATCTCAAGTTCAAGTCATGAAATCAAGTATATAACAAGTTGCCATTAAAGCACATTCAAGCCCCAACAATGGAGTTTCATGCAAATACACAACTAACCACAAGAATTCTTACAATTATGCAACAAGAAAGCTCAAAGAAACAATAATATCAATCTTGGAGAGTTTAATTCAAGTTTGAGAGCAAGAGATCAAATATTCATATTTTTACACTATTCATTATCTTCTCCAAAACAAGGAAGCAAGTAAGAGGAAAGAGATTCAATCGGGAGAAACGAAGCACGAAATGAGAGGATCACATATCTTACCTTGAATCTTCGATCGGTTGGTCGGATCTCACAAGCTTGAGCCAAAGCTTGAAGGGCCAAATGGGGAGGGTTTCTTCTTCTCCTTTCTTGCCTTGTTTCCAACGTGAAAATAAAAATAAGAGAGAGAGAGACTGATATTTTCAGCCTTTAAGGGCTGAAACGGTCGGATAAATGGGTCGGGTTAAAAAGGATTCGGTCCACTCGGATCGGATTTTAAAACGGTAGGGGTATCAAATGGCTTTAGAAAATTAAAAAGGTTAATTCATTGAATCCGAATCACCGAAACAAACTCAATGGTAAGGTTAGAATTCGAATTCGAATTCTCGAGCTCAAGGTAGCCACGAAGGCCCCAAAACACCCTAATTATAATTAGGTTCCTAACGAGCAATTATTGGACAACTGAGTCCAAGTACATTTAATAAATTCTAATGCACACATAATAAAATTACACGTTGACACGTTGGCATGTGGCGTCACATAAATCACTTAATTACTGAATTAAACTCTCTCGCGACGTCGAACCTGGCTTGCCAAAAAACTGGGGTGTCACAGTTGTCGCCGCCTATCTTTATCCTGCAGTCGTCGTAGTTAGCTCTCGTTGCCGATGAAGTGGAAATGTGGTTGCAGTCTTGCAGAAATGAGATAAATTGTTCCCAAATTGAGAATCGATTTTTCCAGTGAGGGAAGGGGGAGAAAAAAAAAAAAAAGAACGAGGGCAAACCAGACTTTTCAGGGTCATGGGGGGTTTAGAAAAAATAACTTATGTATTAGTAACCTAAAACATACATTTTTCAAACTCAAGATAACTTTTGAGGATATTTGGTCCTCATAAATAACTGTCCCTTTTAAAAATAGGTACTCATGGGATATTGGAGTGTTTGAAAAATTAAGTTTTAATAATTTTCTGGTTTTATGTTCTTTTTTTTTTCGAGGCTATTTTAATATTTTTGTAAAAAAATTAGAAGCGAAGTAAAGTGTTAGATAGGTGAGATTAGGCTATTTTATCGATTTTAACATCACTTAATTTTTTGTTAGTTATTAGAGAATAGAGACTATAGATTTCTGGCCAAGAATCTCTGAGCTCGCGCGTAGCCCCTCTTTTTCACAAATTAAATTCATTTTTTAATCGCAACAGGGGTTCGATTAACTGCGATTACAGTTTTGACGCACTATTCTCTTTTTTTTCCTTAATTTTTTCTCAAATAGAAAAAATATTTTTTCATATCAAATAGTAGATTAAGATAATCTAATCATGCTTAACCTAAATTAAAAAGCCCAATATAAATTAATTCAAATTAAATCATAAAAATTAATCTCGCCTATCAAACAAAATTAAAATGGAGAGTTAATTTTCATATTTTTTTCATAGAGGAATGATATGTAATTTTTCTACGGGTGGGGGAGATTTCCGTCATTGTACGTATTTATTATTGCTTATCATGTTTTCTTTTATGGATTCAAAGCCAGAAAAGAAACCACCACTTCATTTCCCTCCTACAGCTGACGTTCAGCATTTCACGGATCACCTCCGATTTCGTTTTTTTTTTTTTTTGCCAAAAAATTAATTTATTTCACAGAAAATATAACTGCCTTCACTTTGTATCATTTGAATCAATTGTTTCTTCCGATTAGTTTCCACAAGAAAAATGAGTACCGGCGAACTTCTCAACGTCGAGCCTTTGGAAATGAAATTTCCATGTGGGTACTTTCTGCATTGTTCTCAAATTGCACTCAGTTCTAGAAAAAAATTCACATTTTTAAGCTTTGTCGTTTTTTCCTCATGTGTCTGTGTTCTTGGATTGATTAGTCGAGCTGAAGAAGCAGATCTCGTGCTCTCTGCAAGTATCAAATAAGACAGAAAACCATGTTGCATTCAAGGTAAAGGGTTAATTGTTATGAAGTTTTCGTAAAATAATTGCTATTAAAAAATCTCGTTAAGTTTTAGATATCGGTATCATGGGTTTCTTCGCTGTTATTTTCTCATTGCTTTCTTTTTTAGGTTAAAACGACGAATCCCAAGAAATATTGTGTTCGGCCAAACACTGGGATTGTTTTACCTCGTTCAACTTGCGATATTGTTGGTAATCCATCTGTCATTCCCTTTGTATTAGTGTCATGTTTATGTCTTCCGTTTGCCTTTTTTGTTTTTGATGTTACTCACTTGGGTATAAGTGGATCTTGTCGAATTGAAGAATGCCGTATGAAGCTTTGTCCAGTGTAAAATTTTCTCCAGAAAGATCTTTATAACATTGAGCGGAGCTGTAGTTAGTCAACTGTTGTGCTTTAAACATTTTATGTCTTGATTGGCTCGCTAGCCAAAATAATTTATCTGTGATGATAGTTTGAATAAAATTAATGTACATGGGATAGAAATAAATGTATACACGTGAATATTAACTGCAAGAGATGTTCTTGGCACATTGTTGTTTTTGGTTCTTCGTCTGGATTAGAAATACATTAAGATAGGATATAATAATTTACTCCTGAAAAGCTTTCGATTGAATAAAAAAAGTCAAGGTGGTACATCATCGGAAGGTGATTAAAGAATTGGGAAATTTGAAAGATGAAGCAGTGCAATCCAATATTAGGTATGGAATATACCTTGCAGAGAAGCATTTAAAATTTTGCTTTTCGCTTAATGTAGTCTTCAGTTTTTAAGATAATTTGATGGATTTGAGCATTCATCATAATTTTTTGTTTTCTATTTTCATGTTTTTCTCTTAGTTAAGCTCACAAACTTTCAGTTAACTGGTTTCTGTTGGATTCAGTCTGATTATTAAGGGCCTTTTGCTGATGGACTTTTACTTCTATGCCTGTTGTAGTCACAATGCAAGCACAGAAAGAGGCTCCTGCAGATATGCAGTGCAAGGACAAATTCTTGCTTCAGAGCGTAGTTGCAAACCCTGGCACAACTCCAAAAGACATTACTGCAGAAATGGTATGCTCTTTTTAGTTACTGGTCCAATATTTTTATACAGAGTGTTGAATTCCTTATATTCTTAGTGAATTATTTTCTGAAGAATTGCGTTGAATGCAAAAGCCTAGAAATTGCATGATTGGCATGAGGAACTAAGAAATAGCATTTCTGGAATGATGAAAAGAAACAACCTTCACCATATCAGTAAATGGTTTTCGGCTCAAATTCTGATAGTGGTTGAAAAGGAAGAAAATGCTAGCAGAAACAAAAATTGTTTAAGGTGTTGCTCCTAAAGGCATAACCACCGTTTATATGACATAACTTAGTACTCAAGAAAAGCTAAGTTGAGCATTATTAATTTCTGACTGCAAGAGGAAACTCTTAAAATTGATTTTACTAAATAATATTTCAAAAGATTCATGTGCAGAATCAACTAACTAGCGTAATCATGTTTGAGAAAATACTGATGAACAGCTGATGAAAATGGTATTTACCCTATGCAAATCCTAGTTTTGATAATACTAAGAAAAGAATGAGAAGCAACATAAAATGAGTTTGGCTACACTATTTCACAAAGTGTCAGGAGCAGAATGAGGTTGTATACCTAAGCCAGATATGGATGGATGCTGCTAACTATTTCTTAGAAGATAATAATTAATAAACATTGTTTGTTTTATTCTTGTAGTTTAATAAGGAGCAAGGACAGGTTGAAGAGTGCAAGTTGAAAGTGATCTATGTTGCACCACCTCAACCACCATCTCCAGTTGCAGAGGGATCAGAAGAAGGTTTATCGCCTAGGCCCACCACTGTTGATAATGGCACAGAGGTTTATTACACTTGCTGGAGCTTTTAATTGCAAAAATTCATTTGGACTCTTTTGTGACATTTAAAGAACCATCGTACTTATCCCTAAAACTGATTTATCTTCCTCTTTTTCTTTGTTTTTGGATGCCTGCAGGGTACTAGAGTATATGTTGATAGTAATGACAAATTACCTGAGGTAAATGCAATCCTGACCCTCCCTTACTTACCCTCATATTTGTTACTGGTTGTTGTAACCTCTGCTTACTTTGAAAATTCTGCAAATTTTGATTTCTCTCTTTTACTCTGTCCCCAACTTTCTTTCCTGTTGGAAGCATGTATTAGCCACTATGATCTGTTAACAACCGCGTTATTTAAACAAAAATTTGAGTTTCTCTATTTGGCTTTCGTCTGGTTTGATGTATCTATACTATATATTAATCGTGAGACCCAAGTTGTAACCGCTTTGGTCTCTTGGTGTCCTCTTTTTCTTTTCTTTTTCTTTTTCTTTTTATTTATTTATCTTTTATCCAACTTTATCTCTTCCACGTGCTGTTAATTTATCTTTTCTATTTCATCACTTCTCTTCTTAGTTTCTCTTTTCTTTCTTATCGGTTGTATTTTTTTTAATTATAATTTTTATCACTTTACTTATAATTTAAATTTTTATAATTATTAATATGACATTATCTTATCTTACTTATTTATTTATTTATCATAAATTAATGATTATATTAAAAATTATAGAGTATATATTTAATAAAAACTTTTCAATTTTAATATATTTATATAATAATTATTTTTTATTTGCACATGCATAGAATGTGCAAAATTGCTAGTTGTGATTAATTAGGATGGCCATTGTTGAACTGGAAACCTGTCACCCCTCCCTTAGACTAAAGCATGTCCACTCTAATCCAATGGACCTATTCTCGGTGCCTGCTTGCTCAGATCCGTTCCTTAATTTGTAAATGATGCATGCTTGCTTGTGCCTGTTACGAAAGCTATCATTCGAAAAGTCTTTTAACTAAAGTTATTTAGTTTACAGAAAGAAATTTTATAAGCTACCAGTTAGAATGCACTTGCATTGGTGTAATTGCACCATCGATCTGTGGCTCCATTTGTAACTGGTGAATGTTTCTGAGTTCAGAATTTTCTGTTTGCTATGCGCTTGCTTTGCCATATCAATATTTGACTTTGTGCTAAGTCGACATATATGAACTTGTTATTTTAAACTTAGGTAAAATCTCTTGTTTCAAAATTGACTGAGGAAAAAGCTGCTGCAATTCACCGGAGCAACAAACTTCGTCAAGAATTGGTGAGAGCCTTATAATATTCTCTCATAATTCATATAAGACATACTTGCAATTAGCGGAATATTTACAACACAAATAATTATTTCTGTTTCGTTGTAGCCTTTATATGTGTTTTCTTTGTTCAAGGTTTGGCTTATAAGTTGAATCTTCAATATACTTGCCTTGCGAAGTTGGTGAGATCGTAGGAAATAATGTTTTCATAAAAGACTTGGCATAGTGCAGTCAACATATAATTTTTGTACTAATCTATCTGTCAGAATTTACTTGGGAAATGCCTCCGCTATGAATTTGCCTAAAGATACAATTATATGGTTCGGTGGCAAACTTCAGATACATAATATATGCATTTCGTTGCAATTTGCTCCTAATAGTTACACTCCCAAACAGGTTTAATTGATTTACTAAAATTTGGAACTCAGTTTAGCAGCTTTAGCTATGCCTAATATATGCTATTGATCTTCCCAACATAATTATGACTTCGATAAACAAATTTGTATCTGCGTGTGTGTATATCGATTTTTTAGCATCCGGTAAATTGCTTATACTGAAGTGTTGTCCTGTATAGGAACTATTGAAGCGCAACGCCAACAAAAGTGGAGGAATATCCTTCACCGTTGTTCTTGTGGTTGGTGTGCTGGGTGTACTCATAGGGTACCTCATGAAAAGGACATAATCAATGCGAGAGTATATACCCACTTTAAATTTTCAGTTAATATATTTACTTATCTCTCTTGACACCTGTGAAAACATAGGACTGGAGATAATTTGTTGAGGTCCATGCTTATATGTTAGCTTAGGTAGCTTTGTGGTAGCTGTAATTTCTTCCTGTTGAGTTAGATTACACAATCTTATTTATCCTGATGATATTGCCTTGACAACGTTCCTTTGTAATTTGGATTACAACTTCGTGATGCTTTTGATGTGCTTTATGGTAAAAAGTCCTTTCAAATATGTATCTTGTGCTTGTTTAGTTAAGACCATTAATTGTAGAAAATTTCTTGTTCAAGTGTGTAACCTAACCCAATATGTCACAGAATAGGACAGCTATCGTGATTGGTATTTCATTTATCATATGCTCAACATTATATGTTTTACTGCTTTCCAGCAAAGGAAAATTTTAAACTTTGGTTATCTTCTTACTACTATTTCCTTTTATTCTGTTTGGACAAAAATATAATTTAGAAAATTATGATGTACATATGATGGCCCTTATTGTTATCTAGCTATTTGTAGAAAATTTCTTGTTCAAGTGTGTAACCTAACCCAATATGTCATAGAATAGGACAGCTATCGTGATTGGTATTTCATTTATCATATGCTCAACATTATATGTTTTACTGCTTTCCAGCAAAGGAAAATTTTAAACTTTGGTTATCTTCTTACTACTATTTTCTTTTATTCTGTTTGGACAAAAATATAATTTAGAAAATTATGATGTACATATGATGGCCCTTATTGTTATCTAGCTATTTTTCTTTTTTAAAGAGAATTGGTCACAAGAACCGTGGGAGTTTAACGAGCACTGCCCTTGTTTATTGCAACGAAAAAACACGAGACAACGAGCAAATCCAAGCGTTAATCAAAGCAAACATATAGGAATGTCCTTGTAAATAATGAGGTGTGAACAATCTCGGGCTTTTAGCAGAATAAACATTAGTTCTATTAGAGGACAAACAGTCACCCATCACAGCTACGATAACCAGATTACTAGATAAGACTCAATCCATGACAACCGAACCGATCACTAGATACACACCAAGATTTAGACTAGCATCGATGAGTGATTTATTTCTGATTTGAACGGACATTGAAAACTTGTTATTTAAAACCTAATCCGAACTAATTGTGAGGGGTCTCAAAGCTCCATCTGCCCCTAAGGTTAGCAGTACAAACAAGTATCCAAGTATGACCATCAAGGTCATCTGGTGTAGAACACTCCAAATTCCTATTCATATAAGTCGCCCTTGGATGCGGCTGCCTGACTTTCTGCCATTTCCTCATCTGCATTAGACACAACCAAGAACTACCTTTCTCAAGTCTAGTAGGCCAAGACATGTAGAAATCAAAGAAACCATAATTATCCAAAGTAAAAAAAATCAAACGACAGCATCAAGGCACCATTGATAAAACCAAACCAGAGCCAAAAATTACCCGTTAGCATGATTCTAATAGTGAACTTGCTGCCCTTCCAGAATATTAAACATTCTAAATCCACGGGAGTAAGTGTCATCCATGAGGCCAACCTGCATGTATCATAAAAACCACCATCTCTGGCCTCATCAATAGCATAATAAAAAACATAATAATAGTTGAAAAACAGACATCATTACCAGCAAGACCATGGTTGAGAATTGACACGGTGTGAGATCGCCTAGAGTGAAGGCTAATACAAGAAGGATTCATTTTATCCTGAAGGTTGGCATATTCCATTTATCCTTTCTCACAAACTCTCGGAGCCTCGGAGACATTTTCTTCAGGGAAATACCAATTTGATTGGAGCCCAGGTTCTCCTCTTGGTAATATGAGTGAATCGAACCTCCATGTCCTTGGTGTGGTTTTTGAAAGCAGTTAGCAGGTTGTTGAGTTGCAGGTCACCAGTATGACCTCGTCTAAAGATATGAAGAATTATTTGCACATCGATTTCAATCCAGAGACCTCGGCATTAGTTAGTCTCAGCCCTTCTTGCACCCTCAAGAACTGCCTCGATCTCCACTTGAGTGTTTGTGGCCAGTCCGATCCCCCGACAGAAAGTGTCCATGACCTCTCCTTGAGTGTGTCAGAGCATACCACCAATTCTCGCCGGACCGGGGTTCCCTCTCGACGCGCCATCAGTGTTAATTTTGAGCCAACCTTTCGGCGGCTTAACCTAGCAAACTAATTTCGATAAATCAGGTGTATGTTTGTTGAGTCCGACCCCCAGCGGAAGCGACATTGCCATGTCACCATGCCACCATATTCGGTTCATACTTCATACGTTTAATCCGGTGCAGGCACTTGAGATGATTTTGGACTTGTCAAATAATATTATAAGCTGAAGAGGACATGCCATTGTATTTGTGGTGGTTGCGTTCGCGCCAAATATATCAAAGTACAAGGATGGGAACCAGCATCCGAGCATGTCTCCTCGTGCTCAACCGAGGGTAAGTTGCCAAAAAATGTAATATGGCAATTGGAGATCTCGTTTCAGGTATCTCAATCCCAAATATGCCCCCAAAATAATCCCACACCTCATGAGATTTCAGACTGGAGATAAAGAGTCGTCCCATACTTTCACTATAAAACAACAGGGGCACTTAGAAGCCATCATCACACCTTTGTGTTGCATACGCTCGTCAAGGGGCAATCAACCATGCATCAGCCTCCACACGAAAATAAGGATAGTAGGGGTCAGTTTGGAAGCCCAAATTTGCAGCCATAGAAGCAAAGTTTCTTTTCGTTGCCTTATCTCAGTCCATGTTGCTTCTGTCGAGAATAAGGCATCCATGCTGCAAGTCCGAACAAGCTGAACCACTATTCCTCTCAGGGCTGAAACTGTTTTCCGGGCAACTCTTCCCCTACTTTTCCGCTACCATAACAAAATCCCATTCTTCTCCACTACAGAAATCCAAGACTCTCTCGTCGTCTGGTTGGATTGCCAAATTCTCTGCCACATTTCATTCCTCCAGCCAGCCGTCTGACCAAAATGAAGCCGCCCCAGTTCCAGCTTATCTTCTTCTCAACAACGTCCCGAATCTTCCACATTCTGCCCCAAGTCCCAGAATGGTGATGTGAGCAGCCTGCTACAGAAGGATGGGCATTCAAGCAATATCTCTAGCCCATAGTTACCTAATACTCTCCCTACGCCCGCGAATTGCGTACCAATACTTGCGTACCAATTCTCAAAACTTTTGCTTACCAATTCTCCATGGTACTCGAATTGGTACTCCAAACTAGACATACCGATTTTAGTTCTGACAAATCAAACTATCAGTAATTTTTAAAAAGAAATATATGTTTTTTGGTTTATTATCAGTGGTTAGGATTACTTTTACACAGAGTTTAATCGAATTCCTAATATTTTTATTGATAATTATAGTTGTATTAGTTCAAGAAAAATACTTAATATAGTAATTAGTAAACAAAAAAAAATATATATACATATATATTTATATATATTCCATCATATAATTTTCATTTATATCTCTAATTTGGTGTATTTATAGAATAAGAGTAACGATTAATCATTATAAACGTACCGCGTATCGAAATAATGTACCAACTAAGCCTACCTCCAACGTACCAATGCTTTAGCACACTAGCGTATTGCGTACTCGTACCCGTACCCGTACCCGTACCGCGTACCGGAGAGTACCGCGTATTAGGTAACTATGTTCTAGCCATAAATTCTGCCCAAAGTGAGATCCTGGTGTGAAATCTCCACCAAAGCTTGCAACTATAGGCATGAACTATATCTTCAATTTGTTGCACTCCTAACCCATCTTCAGAGGTTGGGTAATAGTCTTTTCCAACTTGACCGATGGATGCTCTATTTCTCCGAAGATGTACTCCAAAAGAAGCGATTCAGTATCAACTCAATGGCGAGGATAACCCCCTTTGGGGGGTCAATGACTTGTAGCGTATGCATCGGGAATCGGGATCGAATATAAAATTGGCTTGGTGAGTTGAAGTCTAACTCTGTGAGACAACAAGGCTGTTTTCCAATCTAGAATACGAGCTCTCAACTTATTTGTTAGTAATAGTGCCCTTAAAGTAGATGTTTGCTTTACTATTTTTTTGTAAAATCACAAATAGTTTTTGAATAATAAACGAAATGATTTTGTTCATAGGCAATCGCTTCTTTATGTGCTTATTTATGTTTGTTTGGGTTTGATTGTGTTTTGCATGTACTGAACTCCCCTAATCCGATGAGTCCGTTAAGAACTTTGTCGTTATGGGAACGGCAAATGAAATAAGTTCTTAACTCCATAGGCGAAGATTAGAAACTTCTCCAAGTCAATGAGTCCAACAGACAGTGGGAGTGTCGACCTTGACTCTGCTGAGACTTGCTTATGTGATTATGTCCTTTTGAAGGATCACTCAGTTTCATGGAGTGATAAGTGCATACGTTGATGCGTCCATAATATATAAGGGTGATTGTTACAAGAACTTCATCACTGAGATGTCCCGCGTGAGAACATTCCTAAATGGAAAAGGAAGTTTCCAGAAACTTCCAGATTAGGAAATATCTCACAGGTCAATGACGTGATTCATTAATCCTTAGACTTGAGATTCTATAATGTCTCATATGAGCTAACTCTGTAATCTTTGATATAGGTTCAAAAGGGTGTCGCCGTATCGACACCTGAACCCCGGCCTATGTTGAGATTACACAAGTGGCATATGAAGAATTAGTAGAATCTATAAAGGACCTACACTTGTTAAGAACAAGACTGATCTCTTACTGATTGAGTTGTTCGTAGTCCATTAAACATTAAACCTTGGCTAAGGTGGATAAAAGATCAAGACATCTAGAAAATGGGGTTTTCTAGGATTGAGATCGAAATAGATATGAAACGAACTTAACTTTAAAGATCAAGAATATTTGGGCTCTGAGAATATTCCAATGTCTTAGTTCTTGATTGAGAGATGGATTTGTAGGAGGATCGTATTTCACTGATTGTCATTGACTGAAAGGTTCTTCGATTCATTTTATTATTTGGTTAGGGGTTACATACCCATTGCTAGATTACAGTAGTGTGTGTTGGAAAACACGAATCAGAAAGCAGCGGAAATTTAAAAATTTTCCAACAAAAGGACCTTGGACTCGCAATCGTATATCCAAATTCGTAGAGATAAGAAACTTACTTTTCTTTTATTCTTTCTTGAAGCGTTTCAAGCCACCCAAGAACGCTCTTCTCGCGGCTTGATCCCCTCTCCTTGGTAAAGCTCGAATCTTCAAACTTCTAACTTGAAGCTCTCTAGAGATAGTCCACCAACTTGATCACAATCTAACTAGTAAGGATGCTAGTTCTCTAGTTAGTGTTTAGGCTTAACCTAGGGTTTCGTTTATCTTGGAGAAAGGATGGTGTTCAACACATGAACCAAAAGAATTGCCAATTTGCTCTAAGGGGAGCTCGAGCTCCCCTATATATAGGTGAGGGAAGTGGCCGAAATTCCTAATCCTTATGGACTAAGGATTTGGTCCCTCTCTCTCCTATTACTTGATCATCAAGTAATTTTGACTTTGACTTTGAATTTAAATTCAAATCAACTTTCAAGAGAGCTAAAATATCCAAACTATTTTTGGATAATTTTATACTTTATTTATTTAAAATAAATAACTTATTTTATCTAATTAATTAATTCACAATTAATTAACTAGATTATTTTCTCTAAAATAAGACTTTCTTTTTAATTCAAAATTAAACCAAAGTCTATTAAATAATTAACACATTTAATTATTTAATATATATATATATATATATACAATATATATATATTTACACGTGTGGGACACGTGTCACTCACGTGACCCACACGTGTGATTTCACACGTGTGGAACCCTCTTGGCCCGATTAACTCGTTTAATCATTTTCAAGCCTCAACTCATGTAACCAAGTTGTTGTGTGTGACCCTCTAGGTTCTCAATTCAATTAGCAGTGACCCCAATTAATTAATTCACTAATTAATTAATCAGTCCACAGATTAAACGACCATAGTCTAGCAACAGGTGTTTAACCCCTAGCTGAATTGGAATGTTCAGATTCGACAGAACCTTTAAGTAATTGATTCATGTGAGGTACAATCCTCCTACTTACTATCTCTCAACCAAGATCTAGGGCAAGGGAATAATCAGAACCCTAATAATCCGGTCTTAAAGCTAAGTGCATTTCATATCCATTTGATCTCAATCCAAGAAACCCTTTTCTTGATGTCTTGATCTACTGCCTTGGCCAAGGACTCCATATGGCATATGAATGACTTACACAATAAGAGATCACCTTGCATATGCAAGTGTAGGTCCTTTTTTGATTCTCATTCACTTTCATGAATCACTTGTGCAGCCCCAGCATAAGCCTTGAATCAGTTGTCTAAGGCGACACCCTTTAAAGCTTATACCTAAGACTACAGAGTTAACTCATAAAGTGACAAGGAACCTCAAGTCTAAGGATCAATTAATCACATCAATGACTCGTGAGATATTTCCTAATCTGGAAGTTTCCATTTCTTGAAATAGAAACTTCCTTTCCCATTTAGGAATTTTCTCACACGGGGCACCTTAGTGAACTTACTTATTAAAGTAAGCACCCTCATGTATCACGCACGTATCAACTATACACTTTGCAACTCTATGAAACAAGGTGGTCCTTCTTAAGGGCGTGATCCCACAAGCAAGCCTTAGAGGAGTCAGGTTGACACTCCCACTGTCTACTCATCGGCTTGGAGCATTTTACTAATCATGACTTATGTGATATAGGGCTCGTTTCATGAACCATTTCACCTAAATGGTAAAGTCCTAAAGTCATCAGGATTAGGGGAGTTCTTATACATGCATAGATAAAGTAAACGCATACCAAACAAGAGCATATAAAGAAGTGTTGCCTCAATTCGTTATTTCATTCAAAGATTGTCTGTGATTACAATAAGGAAAAGTACAAAGCGGATATATAATCGGATTTCTAGGGCACTATTCCTAACAATCTCCCATTTGCCCGTCAAAGCCATTCTAAAGCTATTCTAAGTCCCATCTTCTGAAGATGACCTTGGAAAGCTTCTCGACTAAGGGGTTTAGTAAGTGGATCTGCCACGTTCTCTGCTGATGTGACCCTCTCAATTTGCACATCTCCTCTTTTGATAATATCACGGATTAGGTGATACTTCCTCATAATGTGCTTGGTCCGTTGGTGAGATCTTGGTTCTCTTGCTTGAGCAACCGCCCCAGTGTTGTCACAAAACACAGTTATGGGGTCTTTCATGCTAGGAACAACATTCAACTCTTGAATGAAGTTTCTAATTCGAACACCTTTCTTAGCTGCATCATTTGCAGCCAAGTATTCAACCTCAGTGGTCGAATCTGCAGTGGTAGTTTGCTTGGAACTCTTCCAACTCACTGCTCCGCCGTTTAGGCAGAAAATGTATCCTGACATTGACTTAAAATCATCTAAGTCTGATGCAAAGCTTGCATCGCAGTATCCTTCGACAGTAAGATCTTTCTGACCTCCGTAAACTAAGAATAAATCTTTAGTACTTTTCAAGTACTTAAGAATATTCTTCACGGCAGCCCAGTGACCATCTCCAGGGTCAGATTGGAAACGACTTGTTACACTAAGTGCATAAGCCACATCCGGTAGAGGACATAACATTGCATACATTATACTACCTATTGCTGATGCATAAGGTGTATGAGTCATTCTTTCCTTCTCAAGGTTAGTCTTAGGACACATCTTCTTTGAAAGACATGTTCCTACACTCATAGGAAGGTTCTTAACCTTTGCTGACTCCATATTGAATCTCTTCAATACTTTGTCAATGTACATCGACTCTGATAGTCCTATTAACCTTCTAGATCTATCTCTATAGATTTTAATTCCAAGGATATAGGACACATCACCCAGATCTTTCATCTCGAATTGGTTCGATAACCATAACTTAGTCACTTTCATGTCATCCTTCGAATTCCCAATAAGAAGGATGTCATCAACATGAAGTACTAAGAATTGCACTGAGGTCTCCAATTCCTTTCTATACACACATGATTCATTCGAAATTTGAATGAAGCCAAACGCTTTGACTAATTCATCAAATCGAATATTCCAATTCCTAGAAGCCTGTTTCAATCCATAGATTGATCTTTGGAGTTTGCAAACCTTTTGCTCACTCCCACTAAATGTGAAACCTATGGGTTGCTCCATATAAATGTCTTTATCAATATCACCATTGAGAAAGACAGTTTTCACATCCATTTGCCATATCTCATAGTCATAATACGTAGCAATGGCAAGCATGATCCGAATAGACTTTTGCATTGCAACTGGTGAAAAGGTTTCAGCAAAGTCCACGCCGGGTCTTTGAGTGAATCCTTTTACAACCAGTCTTGCTTTGTAGGCTGCAATGCTTCCATCAAATCCAAGATTTCTCTTAAAGATCCATTTGCAACCTATGAGTTTGACCCCATCAGGAAAATCTACCAAGGTCCAAACTTGGTTGGAGTTCATGGAATCCATTTCGGATTTCATGGCTTCTATCCACTGTTCAGAGTCAGAATCTGAAAGTGCCTCCTCATATGTTAAAGGATCATTATCCTTTTGAGAGATTTCATGGAAGAATCCATACCATCTCTCCGGCTGTCTAGGAGTACGTTCAGAACGCCTTAGAGGAGAATTTACGTGAGTATCGAAATTCGTGATTGGTTATTGTTGATCAGAAGGGGACGTTTCTTCAGTGGGTGGCGTGGGGTCACTTTCTACTTCCTCTAATTCTATAATCTTGCCTTTCTTTTCTCTAAGGAATGGTTCCTCAAGAAAAGTGGCATTTCTGGAAACAAACACCTTTTGCTCAGATTGATCGTAGAAGTAGTATCCTATGGATTCCTTAGGATAACCTACAAAGTAGCATAAGTTAGAACGAGATTCTAACTTATCTCCCACTGTCCTCTTCACGTAAGCAGGACAACCCCAAATTCTTAAGTAAGAATAACTAGGGATTTTACCATGCCACATTTCATAGGGCGTTTTAGGGACTGACTTAGAGGGAACTAGATTCAAAATCTATGCTGCACTTTCTAGGGCATAACCCCAGAAAGAAGGTGGTAAGTCAGTGAAACTCATCATGGAACGAACCATATCTAGTAGGGTTCGATTCCTTCTCTCAGAAACTCCATTAAGCTGAGGAGTTCCCGGAGGAGTCCACTGAGAGATAATCCCATTATCTTTGAGATGATTAAGGAATTCTTCACTAAGATACTCGCCTCCTCGATCAGATCGAAGTGCTTTGATCTTGTGACCAGTTTGGTTCTCAACCTCCTTTTGAAATTGTAAGAATTTCTCAAAAGCTTCAGATTTGTACTTCATTAAGTATACATAACCATATCGACTAAAGTCATCGGTAAAGGTTATGAAATACTGATGATTGTTTCTTGTGCTTACACTAAGCGGTCCACAAACATCAGTATGGATCAAATCCAAAACCTTAATGGCACGTTCCACAGTTCCTCTAAAAGGGACTTTGGAAATTTTTCCTTGGAGACAGGATTCGCAAGAAGTTAACTCCTTAAGATCATTTTCAGAGAATGATCCTAAAGTGTTTATCTTGCTAATTCTGTTCTTGGAAATGTGTCCTAATCTAGCGTGCCATAAGGGAGCTGAAATTTTGTCATCTCTCTTATGTTTCGTATCTCGTTGTATATTCATAATATTGATATTCTGAGTTAGATAAAGTCCATTACTTAGAGTACCGATGTGAACGAAAGAGTTTTTCCGTTTGATAAAGTATTTACCATTCTTAATATAGGTTTCATAACCTTCACAATCTAAAATTGGAACAGAAATTATATTACGAATAATGCTCGGTACATAAAGGACTTTATTTAAGACTAACTCAAAACTACCTAAATCTAATCTAATTGTGCCTAAAGCTCGAGCTTCAACATTTGAGCCATCGCCGATCTTCAAGACACATTCTCCTTCTTTGAGTTGTTGGACTTCACTTAGCATCTGTACACCATTACAAATATGAGTTCCACAACCGGTATCAAGTACCCAAGAACTAGAATTAATAGAAAGATTTACTTCAACGAGAAATATACCTTTCTTTAGAGTAGCTTTGTACTCTGGGCAGTTTCTCCTCCAATGTCCCGCTTTGCCACAATGGAAGCAAACATCCTCTTTCTGATCTCGTTTCTTCTTTTGGGCCTTCTTGCCCTTACCTTTAGAAGGCCCAGAAGAGGAAGATGGAGCATTCACCATCAAAACCTTATTGTCCTTCTTGATCGTGCTTTCAAGAGTCACAAGCTGACTAATCAGCTCAGCTATAGTAGCACCAGCATGATTCATATTGAAGTTAAGGACAAATGGGTTGAATGATGGTGGGAGCGAAGCTAGCAACAAATCCACTGAAAGCTCATCTTTCAGTGGCATGTCCATGGAAGCAAGTTTCTCAGTAAGGGCGAGAAACTTGAGTCCATATTCATGGACACTGCAACCTTCCCTCATTCTCAAGTGGAACAATTCCTTTGAAGTGTTATACCTTGTAACACGTTCATGAGGGCGGTAAAATTGCTCTAAGTGGTCGTAAATCTCCCAAGCAAATTCCATGGCCTCATGTTGCCTTTGCAAGTCCGGAGACATGTTAGCCAACATAAGGCAACAGGCTTGGAGATTATCATCCTTCCACTTCTGAATCGCGTCCCGCTCGGCCCGAGTGGGAGCCTCCCCTTCGGGACTAGGCTCCCCTTCAAAGAGAACATAAGTTCTCTTCTCAGAATCTAAAATGATTTTTAGATTCCTCAGCCAATCAGAATAGTTGGGACCAGTCAACTTGTTTGACTTGAGGATCGATACAAGAGGGTTTTTGGTTGCCATTTCAAAACACGTAGAGAATCACAGAATCTACGACCTAAATGGTAAAACAGAGAACTAGTGAGCATGCTGAATTATAACGATATACAAAAGATAAGGTCTTTAATCTAATGTAGCTCCCACTGTTTTTCAAAGATCTAGAATTCCCAAAGATCTAAGAGGAACACCCTTCCCAATGGGTACTAAGATCCTAGGCATTTTACCTCGAACCCACGACTCGCGGACATTCTAAGTAAAACCCTAGGTAGGTACAACTTACCAATTCTAACACCTTTAGAACTCTTAGTAATTGTTTTTGCATCACCTATCTTTCAATATAGACCCACGACTCGTGCGACATCCATATTTACTTAGGCGTTAAGCTAGACCCATCAATCATAAGATCATGATCAAAACTTAGTTCGAACGACCCACGATTCGCGGACATCGCCCTTGCCAAAATTGACCACGAAATATTGACCATTTAATATGATCAATTAGGTAACTAAGAACTAATAAGCTCCACTAGCTATCCCACGACTCGCGGACAATAACTAGTTTCACTTACTAAACTTAAAACCTATTGATGGAATGCTAGGAATTTAATTCAAAATTTGCATCTCGAATTAAATACCTATTTGTTCGAAATTAGCTTAATATTTAATGGGAATTTTCGAATCAACCAGAGAGTTGTCCGGTTCGACCTCACCAACATATATGTTATCCAATTTTATTAGTCTTGATTAATGCAAGTACACTTAAATGCATTTCAAACAAGCACATAAACAGATAACATGTCCTAGCATGATACTAACATGTAATGATCATGGGTTCTACCTATCTTATGCGTGATATGTTGGAGCCACTCCACAATCACAAGTTCTAACATACATGCCACATAAACAGTTCAAATCACATAAGGGAAAGCGGTAACAAAATACGAGCCCTATCCCTATCACATTTTTACAATCGAGATTCCCCTCCCTAACATTTTGAGGGGTCTTCACTTATGGCCTCCTTGTTACTTGAATGTGGTCCATCTTACTCCATGGGTACATTGTCTCCAAAATGAAAATAAAACCTCACCACCTATCTCTACTCTCAAATTACAATAAAAGGAAAAAGACATAAAGTAATAAGGCTCAATCTTCATATTGGCCTTAGACAAATACACGGGGCATACCCCGGTCTCAAAATCACATAACAGTACGCACATAAGTGAGGCTCCAACCTCAATTGAAAAAACGCAACTATAGGGTTCCAACCCCAATTTAAACCATCCACGTGCATAAATTAAAACCATACATAAGTCTAAACCCATGATCACCTAACATGCATAAATTGCAAGAATTTAAATTTAACTAATAAATTAAAATTCTCGCTTTAAGCTCTAATAGCTTAAAACACGACTTAGATGCAATTCTTGTTCAAGAGCCTTTTCAATAAAACCCGAAAAATAATAAACTAATAAAATTCCAATTAATTTCTGAAAATTAATAATTTTATTCTTTCAGTATTTTCATAAAGTTTGTAATTTTTTTTTTCAAAATTTAAATCGATCAATTTCTCAAAAATCCCAATTTAATCAAAATTTTAAAATAATTTTATTTTAGCAAAACTGATTTTAAAAGATAAAATTAAAATAAAATTAAATCGGGATTTTCAAGGACCGAAAACACGAAACACGAAAACACGAAAATTGGCCCGGAACCACCCGCCCAAGGCGGCACCGCCGCGCGGCATCAGGCACGCGCGCACAGCGTGCGGTAATTGCCGCCTGCGTGCGTGCGATGGGCGCGTAGCCCGTGCGCTTGTCGCGCGCACCAGTGCCCGCCCGATGGCGGGCGGTCTCGGCCTGGGCGTCCCGCTCTGTTCCGGGACGGTGCGGGCGGCTGTCCCGCGCGGTTGTGGGACAGGCGAGCGGGCGACCTCCCGCGCGGTTGCGGGAGGGCTGGGCGGCGACGACGGGGCCTGGGCGTGCGACGTGATAGCACGCCTAGGCTCGTCCTTTTCGTGTTCCGTTCCGTATTTTGGGTTTCTCCAAAACCAGGTTCAATCCATAATTAAGAAAAATACGATTTAAATAAATTTCAATCAAAACGGTTTTAAAAAACACGATTTAAGAAAACAGTTTTAGAAATTCAAGAAAAATTACAGTTTCGTAATTCAGGCTTTCTAAAAGAACTCATGAATACCTAATTCGCATCTAAGCCTAAGAATTTCTACCAAATTCAGAATAATTGAGACGAATCAGAAACACGATTAAAGAGGTGGCTCTGATAACACTTGTTGGAAAACACGAATCAGAAAGCAGCGGAAATTTAAAAATTTTCCAACAAAAGGACCTTGGACTCGCAATCGTGTATCCAAATTCGTAGAGATAAGAAACTTACTTTTCTTTTATTCTTTCATGAAGCGTTTCAAGCCACCCAAGAACGCTCTTCTCTCGGCTTGATCCCCTCTCCTTGGTAAAGCTCGAATCTTCAAACTTCTAACTTGAAGCTCTCTAGAGATAGTCCACCAACTTGATCACAATCTAACTAGTAAGGATGCTAGTTCTCTAGTTAGTGTTTAGGCTTAACCTAGGGTTTCGTTTATCTTGGAGAAAGGATGGTGTTCACCACATGAACCAAAAGAATTGCCAATTCGCTCTAAGGGGAGCTCGAGGGAAGTGGCCGAAATTCCTAATCCTTATGGACTAAGGATTTGGTCCCTCTCTCTCCTATTACTTGATCATCAAGTAATTTTGACTTTGACTTTGAATTTAAATTCAAATCAACTTTCAAGAGAGCTAAAATATCCAAACTATTTTTGGATAATTTTATACTTTATTTATTTAAAATAAATAACTTATTTTATCTAATTAATTAATTCACAATTAATTAACTAGATTATTTTCTTCAAAATAAGACTTTCTTTTTAATTCAAAATTAAAGCAAAGTCTATTAAATAATTAACACATTTAATTATTTAATATATATATATATATACAATATATATATATTTACACGTGTGGAACACGTGTCACAAGGACACGTGTCACTCACGTGACCCACACGTGTGATTTCACATGTGTTGAACCCTCTTGGCCCGATTAACTCGTTTAATCATTTTCAAGCCTCAACTCATGTAACCAAGTTGTTGTGTGTGACCCTCTAGGTTCTCAATTCAATTAGCAGTGACCCCAACTAATTAATTCACTAATTAATTAATCAGTCCACAGATTAAACGACCATAGTCTAGCAACAGGTGTTTAACCCCTAGCTGAATTGGAATGTTCAGATTCGACAGAACCTTTAAGTAATTGATTCATGTGAGATACAATCCTCCTACTTACTATCTCTTAACCAAGATCTAGGGCAAGGGAATAATCAGAACCCTAATAATCCGGTCTTAAAGCTAAGTGCATTTCATATCCATTTGATCTCAATCCAAGAAACCCTTTTCTTGATGTCTTGATCTACTGCCTTGGCCAAGGACCCCATATGGTATATGAATGACTTACATAATAAGAGATCACCTTGCATATGCAAGTGTAGGTCCTTTCTTGATTCTCATTCACTTTCATGAATCACTTGTGCAGCCCCAGCATAAGCCTTGAATCAGTTGTCTAAGGCGACACCCTTTAAAGCTTATACCTAAGACTACAGAGTTAACTCATAAAGTGACAAGGAACCTCAAGTCTAAGGATCAATTAATCACATCAATGACTCGTGAGATATTTCCTAATCTGGAAGTTTCCATTTCTTGAAATAGAAACTTCCTTTCCCATTTAGGAATGTTCTCACACGGGGCACCTTAGTGAACTTACTTATTAAAGTAAGCACCCTCATGTATCACGCACGTATCAACTATACACTTTGCAACTCCATGAAACAAGGTGGTCCTTCTTAAGGGCGTGATCCCACAAGCAAGCCTTAGAGGAGTCAGGTTGACACTCCCACTGTCTGTAGGACTCATCGGCTTGGAGCATTTTACTAATCATGACTTATGTGATATAGGGCTCGTTTCATGAACCATTTCACCTAAATGGTAAAGTCCTAAAGTCATCAGGATTAGGGGAGTTCTTATACATGCACAAATAAAGTAAACGCATACCAAACAAGAGCATATAAAGAAGTGTTGCCTCAATTCGTTATTTCATTCAAAGATTGTCTGTGATTACAATAAGGAAAAGCACAAAGCGGATATACAATCGGCTTTCTAAGGCACTATTCCTAACAGTGTGATCTGTGAAGTGATTAATTAATTAGGAAATTAATTAATTGTTGTCACTGCTAATCGAATAATGAACCTAAAGGGTCACACACAAATGCCAGAATACGAGGGTTATGGTAGGATGTTAATATGATTAACGAAGCATCAAAATGTTGATCAAAAGAGGCCCACGATGATGTGGACCCGCAACGTGTCACGAATGGTAAGTGACTGCAACGTGTCACGCACACGTGGCCGACATGTATCACGTACACGTGTCATTGACATGGCTTCATGCATGCGATTTATTTCGTACGCGATTTCTTTTCTAGAATTAATTAATTAAATTGTAATTAATTAATTTTAGTCTTTTAATTAATTTTGAATTAATTGTTAAGATTATTCTCAAATAAACTTAACCCAATAAATAATTAATTGGAAATTAATTTATTTATTGAATATTGACTTTTAACTTTAGGAAAGTTGAACAGTCCAACTTCCTATTGTAGGAGAGAGAAGATTATTCTTGCAAGACTTGGTGGAACTTATTCTTCCAATTAAATTAATAATTAATTAGTTAATTAGTGATCAAGAAAACAAAGTCCAATAGGTTTGAGAAACCCTAGGGATTTTCGAACCAACCTAGTACATATACTAGGAGTGGTGCTTCTATTATTCTTTAGACCAACACTCACGAAGTGTTAAGTTTTTGAGAAAATCCAAAAGAAAAGTTTTCAAAGTAAATCCTAGCCAAACACAAGACACAGAACTAGCGTTCTCACTCGCTTGATCGTGTTCTAGGACTGGCGTGGATACGCTTTGGAGGGCTTCTAATTTGGAGTCTAATTCGAAGGTCGTTCGAGGGATTTCGCTTGAAGGGTGTTTGTTAGGCGGTAATGACATCACTAGAAAGCTTCTACCTTTGTAAGTTTCTAAAACACCCTACGATACGATACGAAAATTGCTAGACAACGATTAAACTTTTGGAAAATTTTAAACTTCCACTGCTCAACTCTTTCGTGTTTTCCAACATTATTAACAGTGTCATTGAAAATACTTCTTTTTTCGTCCCTTATACAATGGTGCCCCGAGATACGTCATGAGAAGGCTACCCTGTTTATACCCCAAAACTTCTTTAATAACTGATGCCACCTCCAACGAATTACACCCCAAAACAAAATAACTCTTTTGAGTGTTAATTTTCTGCTCAGAAATGGATTCGTACTCGTCTATAACAAGTTTAATTTGTTGTACGCCGTTGTGTCTGCTATTTGTGAAGATCACTATGTCATCAACATAAGCAAGGTGAGAGACCACAAACTTAGCCGATGTCCAAAATCCACATCACTTGTCTTTTGCTAGAATTTTGTTAAGAGATAGAGATAAGTAATTCGAAACTATAATGAAAAGAGAGAAAAATCAGGGGTGATTTTCGGAGGCCACAAGATGATCGGAAGAATCTTGAGGATGCCCCATTAATCATGATCGAGAACCAACAATTACTAATGCATTTGTGCATCCACCCAATCCACTTTACTGGAAAACCCTTTCTCTCTATAATCTGTATAAGAAAACTCTATTCTAATCGGTTGTAGGCCTTGGCCATATCGAGTTTTAAGATCACGTTTTTATGTCAGCTCATTGTAGCTAGGGAATGCAAATGCTCTTGCGCCAAGAGGATGTTGTCACCTATTAACCTTGCTTTAATAAAGCCGCATTGATTCGGAAGAACCACTTTAGGTAGAATTATTGCCAGTCTTGTATTCAAAATCCTATTCACAATTTTGTTAGCTACATTACATGTAATGCCTGAGTTGTTGGACTATCATATCTCCTCCACTAGATTCCAGTCCACACACAAAATGGAAGATCCGTACACACATCAAACAATAGCATACAGGTGACAAGAGAAAAGATAGTCGTAGCTAGGCGAAATCTAACCCTATACCAAAATATCAGAGCAAGCCAAACCAACAGTGTGGAAACCACAAGCAATAAATGTAAAAGGCAATGAGTTCACAGGCTCCAACATATATCAACAAAGGGCCACAAGGACTAAATATAAAACTAGATGGCCAACAATGCCTACAATTAACTATAAAAGAACAAGGGCTCACAAACCCGAAATAATTAAATAATTAAAACAATTACAATATCTAATCATACAGTGAGTGTGTAGTGTGAGACTGGAACAACGACACGACCTGCTCTAACTCCCGCCTAGCAATAATCTGTAAGATAGCTGGAGGATGGGAAAGAGGGTCAGTCTTTAGGAGGCTGAGTGAGAAGGTTGGTATGTATATATAGAAACATGCACTGTAAGTCATAAATCCCGAGTAAGGTTTTATTAAACGTAGTTCATGGAAAAGGGCAAGAAAATAATTGTGACACCCCATCCATTCATACGTACAGGTATGATACCACGTGTGAGTTTAATTACGTAACAATGTTATTTATTTTCATGTGATTTAAATATGTTAATACGTGGCTTAATTGTTTTAAATTGCTTATTAATGTTTATTTTGAATTATGAATATATGTCTATAATTGTTTTATTGTGAATTTTATGTTAGAAATGCTAATTTCATGATATGTTATGATTTGTGTATCATTGGGTACTAAATTGGTTGTTATTTGGAAGTTTTGGAGTTAATTGAAAATAAGTTTGGGACCGATTATAATTAGGGTGTTTTTGAAAGTTTAGGGACCTAATTATAATTAACGTGTTTTGAGGTCGCTGGTTACTTTGATCTTGGGAATTCAGATTCGAATTCTGACTTCGTCATTCGATTCGTTTCGACGATTCGGGTATAATGACACTAGCCTCTTATTTTTCTGAAGCTGTGTGAGTACCCTTCCACTTTAAAATCCGATCCGCGTGGACCAGATTAATTCATAACTTTTATAGCATGACCCTTTTAACTGATTCGTTTTCAGATTAACCGACCTGTTTCCCGCCTTTATAGCTGAAAACATGACTCTTTTTCTCTCATTTCTCAAACTTTTATAGCATCTAAAGGAAAAGAGACCCTTTTATGCCATAAAACCTTCAAGCTCAAAGTTCTTGCTTGTTTCTCGACCTTTCAACGATTCAAGGTAAGCTACGTGTTCCTCTTAACATGAGCTTCGATTTAATGCCAACTTTGTGTCTTGAAAGTATGTGTTTATATGTGTTTGAGCAAATGGATGAATAGTAAGAGTTTTGACAAAATATAGATTTGTGGGTTGTTGGTTGGATTTAAATGAGCTTTATGAGTTTATATGAAGTTTATATGAGTTATATGATGAATTTAATGCATGGTTTCAGTTGCTAGTTGGACATTTATGAATATGTCATTAATGGCTTTTCATGCTTTGAAAATGATTCTTGTTATAGCATGATCATGCCAAATTTGTGGATAAAGTGTGTTCTAATGCGCTGTAAATGAGATATCTTATGCTTTGTGATGTTATTTAGTTGTTAAATGTTGAATAGGACGAAATTTGGTGTTCAGGAGTATATTTTTCCCTATTTTTCTCCATTTTCAGGCTTGAACGTGTTGGAGAAGATGACCTAACACGGTCATGTCGAGTTAGTGAAGAAAATCTACACGACCATGTTGATTGTCTCGGATGTGTTGTTTTTGGTAGAACACGGCCGTGTTGCTTTTTGAACTTGAACCACACACAGCCGTGCTCTAACTTTCGATTTAAAATTTAGCGGCTAACATACCCGTGTCAATTCTTAGTGTTTTTGCAACACGACTGTGTTGGGGCTACTGGTGAAGTTTAGTACTTTGTTTCAAGCCTCGTTTAAATGATTTTCTTCCATCTCTTTCGTCTTTTCCCACCTTGATTATAGCACCCCGAGCGAAGGGCACCACATCCCCCGCACCATAGCCCGACATGTGTAACGAAATGGGAGCTCCGCACGCTCACCAAGTCATAGCGAACAGGAGATAACTGAGATCTCACCTAAGCTAGGCGGTCTAGACCCTAATATAGAGGGCGCAACAAATCAAATACGAATGCGAAAGTAACAGGATCAACACATTCATACAATACACATAATTGTAAGAGATACATAACATGCCCGTCACGGGGGTAAATTAAATCATAAAAGCTCCAAAATCCAAAGTTATACGAATATACCAATATACATAGTACCAAAACGTAAATAAAGATATGAAGTATGCAAAAGACTCGAGCTACAAGACCCAAACGACTCAAAAGACAACCGCCGCCTAGCTCAAACCAAAACCTGCACCTGCAACTCAAAGGAACTAGGGAAAAAAGAAAACAACGAGGAGAGTTCAGTCCTAATGACTGGTGAGGGGGCTAACACACGCACACGTACATATATATAAGATCAGAGTATATTCAAAGTCAAAGAGTTAATGAACCGGGGCGTGGTTTTTGCAATCTAAAACATTTTCTCCCATGATACTAGATATATAGAAAAAGAGTTAAGGCCGAAAGCCAAATCAACCAATTTTAGCAATTGAGAAATCCACTCCCGTTTCACAAACCAAAACGAATTCAAAACTAACTCGGCGAGTACGAGGTCATCCTCCCGAACTCCTCAGATTCAAGCCATATTCGTATCAAAATTCAAATCAAATTCAATTCCAACCTTTTTCCAGTTTGGGAAGATAGTCGCGCCCCTCCCTTCCCAAGTCATGTCATGTACTGGTTGAGATGGTTAATTACTCCTACCCACTCCTTCGACGGTGGTCACTGCCGGCTTAAGAAAACCCGCCCTTCCTCAACCTCCCAAGGTTGGGCGAATCATCTCAAATGGAAATGTGCACAGGAGGATTCCCGATGACCCCATGCGAACCCGGGTTCTCGTTACCCATAACTCCGGGGAATGTGCAGAGGAGGTGTGTCTGACGACCCCATGGCCATACCGGATGCTCTTTACCTACATCTCCAGGGCCCAAGCAAGTCAAATTCAAATTCATATTCAAGCGGTCTATCTTTCAAGGCCATGTCTCGCTACAAACATACACACGCCAACCCTTTTCAAAACAAATAAACGAAAACATAGTCTTACGTATATATAAAAATGTTTTTCAAATGTTTCATAACAAGCTGGCCAATTCCCTAAAAATACATATCAAACACGTATCTAATTACATGTTATATACGTAAGTCACATGCGGGCTCAAAATACATATAGGGTTGTAGGTCGAAGTAACTAATAGAAAGAAAACCTCACCTTGACGAACGAACCAAACAAAGCAAGTCGAAACATACCTATAGAGCAGCTCCACACTAATAAGCTACTCCACACAGTCAACCTAAACACCAAAGGCAACAATAATACTCAAAATGAACCATATAGACACTCGAAAAATGCAAGTGAATGCAATTGATGCAAATGAAACAACAAGAGGTAGCACTTAGAGCATTCAAGTTCATACTCATATACGTGTGCCGAAATCACATCATAAATGCAAAACATAAGGCATATCGGACTAATTACACACACATATACATGATATAATAAGTTATAAGTTGGAAAGGTACAAGAAAAGCGGAACAATATCACGAGGAGTGGCTCTGAGCGAAAATGGGTCAAAAGTCGAAAATTCTCGAAACGTATAAGATGCGGAAAACTGGGAATATCTTAAGTCTGAGATGTGGTAATTAAGTTTTTTTATGGGATATGAAACTAAAAAAATAGGGCTATCCAACGGTATATGTCTCAAATCGTGGCTCAAAGCAATCCGAAAATGACGTAGATTTGAAGTTGAATAAAAGCAGAATTCCGGTGAAGTGGCGACACCAAATTAGAATGGTTATAACTCACTTCTCAGTTATTGTTTTGCAGTGATTCTAACTTTAGAATACTCTACACTCAAAGAGGATTCTGTGGTTAAAATTTCAGGTCAATCGGAGCTCGGATGAAGGGTCAACGAATGAAAAAAAACTCAAACACGAAACTGGGGAGGATTCACGTCCGTGGATTTCATCAAGCTTTGAAATCCACCCCCGTGGATCAGGTGTAGCGTCCCTGCCTCAAAGCCATGCCCATGGATTTCACAAGGCATAAAATCCATGGCCGTGGATCCTTGTCCGAGCCTAAAAACATAGCAGCAACAGGGTACTTCGGGGGAGAGAGCGAAAATTAATCATAACCACCTCAAATCTCAACCAAATGAAGCAAGAATCCAGGTATAACATCACAAACACATGCTCTATCATATATCTCAATTTAAAGCCATGAAATCAAGCATTAAACAAGTTTCCATTAACACATATATCAAGCTTCTTTCATGGCATTTCATGGAAACTCAAGGCAATAACTAAAATTTCTTCACAACCTCATCATACTAGCTCACAAGATCAACATTTATCAAATTTAGAGCAAATAGTTCAAGATTAAAGTCATGGGATCAAATTTTCAAATAAGCACACTATTCATCATCTTTCTCATGCATCACATATATAAAGATTCAAGAGATAAAAGTGGTGTAGAATGAAAGCACATGTTCGAGGAGAGTCGGAATCCTACCTTGGATCATCGGAGAAGTGAAGAACAAAGTCGAACTTGAGCTTTGAAGGGTTTGGGTGAGCTTGGGTTGAGAGCTCTTCTTCCTTTCTTTTCTTCTTGTTGATCGATCAAGAATGTGAGGAAAGGGGTAGATTTTTAGTCCCTTAAAGGGACTAAAACGGGTAGGGTTAGGGCAAAACGGGTCGGGTCAAAAGACCCGATCCATTCGGGTCGGATTTTAAGACAAAGAGGGTTCAAACGGCTTCAGAAAAATATGGGGCTTATTCCATTAGATACGAATCATTAAAATGAGTCTAACGATGGTGTCGGAATTTGAATCCGAATTCCCAAACTCAAGTTACGTGAGACGGAATCCAAGGTACCCTATTTTGCACTTAAGTCCCAAAAATCACAAAAATAGGTCTAAGACCTAGTCAAACGAGCCTCAAAGCATATAATAAACACATAGAAAAGTTCATAAATTATATATATTAAATATTTCATATATTATCAAGTTCAGAATCAAATTCAGAGTCAAACGGATCATAATAGAGTCATAGAAGCAATTAGCGCAAAGTTCACGTACTAAATCAATGTTCAAGTATTTAAACGTTCATACCCACATATAATTCAAAAGATTAACACATAAAAGCATAAATAAATAATTTAAATGCGCACGTATCTCAGTCGTGACGTTATACCTGTATGGTCGAACGGATGGGGCGTCACATTGACCATAACCCTAATGTGTTCTATGATTACTAATTGTTATAATATCATTTGGATTGCTTTCTTAATGCATGAATGTGAAATGAAAATGTAATTATTGAATGTGAATGACATGTAATGTGAACGTGCATCATATGCATTGCATGATTTACATTCAAGAACATCGTCGTGCATTTAATTTGTTAATGGTTGAGTTTAAGTCTTAGGTTTTGTGTGTGTTTGTTACAGAGACGTTTGTCGGAGGTGGCGAGCCCAAGGTCTAGGGTGTTTTGGGTTGTTTACATGTTCTCCTTATTTTCTTTTGCTTAGGTGAGGGTTAGGTTCTCTTTTTTTTAGTTAAGCAACCTAAAACCCTTATACGATCGATTTCTAGTCCGCATGCGACTATATATTTTATATATAGTGAAATAAGTGTTTTTAATGTATCTTTATGACCTTATGCTAATGTTTTGGAAATTTGAAAATGTTATATGTACGAGCATATATGAGCTTGCCTTTCAAAATGAAAGTTAATATTTTTGTATGTTATGAGCGAGTAAAGCCATGAATGAAATGGTAATGTTATGATATAGTATGTTTGGGCCACGGAAGCTATCTGTAAGGACCTTAGACCATCGGGTTAAGCCTGTTCATAGTCTTCATTTGAGATATCAAGCTTGACTCCTGGTGCTAGGGAAAACGTAGTATTCTTGAGCCGTCGGTGTCAAACCCCGGTGAAGACACATTATGGGATCATTACCACTCGTGGTTATGCTATGTACGGATGGTTAGGGTCATGCAACCCTTTCATCATCTAGGGGTTAAGGATGGATATGTTTTTGATTTTGATTTCTATGTATGTTATGAGGAGTAGAGGTTAGAGATGCTCATACTCGCCGAGCCTTATGTATGTTATGTCTTAGAATTAGGAAACAGGGATAGTGATTTAATGTAAATGCTTATGCTATGTATATGTTATGATTTTGAAAATATTTTGGTATAAAAAACATATTCTCGCTTCATAATCCTTCTTATTTTATATGCTCTATGTTGGAAAACGGAGACGTAAAACGCAACTGAGTTTAAAAAATTTTAACCCAAAAGTTGATCGTTTGCTTGCAATATTCATTCCTAATCTATTGTGCAATCAAGAACTTACGATTTAATTAGTTTTTCTTGAAACGTTTGAGCCACTCACAAATATTCTTCGTGTGGCAAGTCCGTCGATCTCTTCTAAATCTTTAAAGTTCTAAATTAGCAGTCCTATAGAGAATAGTCCATTTACCAACCTTCATCACGATCTAAATAGGGAGGATGCTAGAACTATGTTTAGCGTTTAGGCTCTAGGGTTTAGCATATGATATAATTTGGAGTATGAGTTTCTGCTATCATTTCTCATGGGGTTCGAACCCCACCTTTATATAGCTAAGGGGTTTGAACCCCTTGTCCTATGTGGCTAGAGATTTGATTCCTTCTTGCATAGGATTTCTTACTTGAGAAAAAATCACTTTCTAGTTTGATCAAAACTCCTTTTTGATCAATATCTCTTGCAAGAAACTTTATCTAAACTCTTTTAGATATTTCATGAGATATTTTTATTTATTAATAATAAATAATACCAATAATAAATTAATTTCTAATTAATTATCTATTGGACTTTTATTTTCAAATTCGGGCTCAAATAATAATTCCTAATTAAACTAAAGCCTATTAAATAATTAATCAAGATTGATAATCTAATGATCATACACGTGTGACATGTGTCACCCTTTGACACATGCCCCACACGTGCCTCACGCACGTGTGGCCCTTCCAACCCATGCGATTGGTTCGATCAAATCATTTAATCGATTCTAGCCTAGACCCTCGTGGCCAAGCATTTTTGTGTGACCCTCTAGGTTCTTTATTCGATAAGCAGTCAAACTAATTAATTAATAATCTTATTAATTAATTAATTCACAAATCACACTTTTATAGTCTAGCAACAGGTGTGTGACCCCTAGTTGAATAAGAATGTATCAAGTCGAAAGAACCTTTAAGTCATTACGTGTGAAATGCGATCCTTCTACAAACCTATCTCTCGATCAAAATGTAGGGCAATGGAATAATTAGAAGCCCAATAATCTCGATCTTAAAGTTAAGTTCGTTTCATATCCATTTGATCTAGATCCAAGAAACTCTTTTCTTGATCTCGATCCACTGCCTTGACCAAGGAGTCCTAGAAGAAATATGAACAACTTAAACAGTAAGAGATCATCTTGTTACAACAAGTGTAGGTCTTTTATTGATTCTCACATGTTTCCATGTGCCACTTTTGTAATCCCTATATATGTCGTAATTCAGCTATCTCGAACGACATCCTTTTAAACTTATACCTAAGATTACACAAACAATCGATGGAATCGCATGTCTAAGGACTAATTAATCACATTAATGACTCTTGAGATATTTCCTAATCGGAAAGTTTCTATTTGTGACGCCCCGTATTCTCGAAGGGCGTCTTGACGATATTAACAAGTAAGTCTCTACACTTCTGTGTGTTTAATTTAAGAGTTCTTGAATTATGTGATTCAATGTAAATCCAATTTAATATGTGATCATTCGGATTATTCTAAAATTAGTGGTTAAGTTGATTTTAAATCCATCATATTACTTAACTTGTTTAATTTTGGTTTACTTGAATTCCTTGAGATTAATTATCAATCATATGTTTACGAAGTGTCGTTAAATTGTACGAAAGGTTTCTAAAATTAAATTGAATTAAACTCTAATTGGTAAATCTCTATTTCATTTTAATTTATAAAATTAATTCGGAGCTTGAATGTTTATTCGTAACTTTACAAATTTTATTTACGATTATTTGTACGCGCTATTACTCTTTGCTACGCGATAAGGATACCCGGTTGTATATAGCTTGTGCACAAGACACATTTCTCCCAATCTCCTTTTTCTCTCTCTCTCTCCCCTCCCACTCTCTCTTCCGCGGTCACTATGCGGGGCTTCGGTTACAAGCCCATAACTTGATCGTTTCTCGACGGAATTTAACAAAAGAATAGTTCATTTCGATTATCTCGGCGAGACGTACGCAAAAGTACCAATTTCACGGCCTAACGACGAACGGTGGCGGAGTTATTGCCGGATTTCAGTAGAAGCGGCGGAGATGCCAGACCACCGCTACTTCGCCGGCCTTTCGCGGCGGTTTCCGGCCACCTCCCCGATGCACGCGCCGAAGACCCAGTAAGAGGACTTCCCGGTGCATCATTTGACGTTGACGGCGTGGCCATCCGGGCCGTGACGGTGCCGCACGTGCCGCCTAAAGCTCGCGGCGGCGACGCCCGTTACTGTAGCGGCGCGATTCTGCCACCTCCGGCGGTCTTTTTCAGCGACCCTCTTCAGTTTCCAAGGTTTTCCGACCCCCTGAGTTCATTTACGACATCAATTTCACCAGATTTTGGCCGTAGGTGGTGGTTCTGGCGACGTGTACGGCGGCAGAATATTCGGCGGCCAACGGGGGCCTTTTCCGGCCATCTTTTGGCCTCGGGCTCTACACGAAAGTTGTTCGGAATGATGAGAACTAGTGGTCTTTCATCACACGACTCCTGATTCGGCCAATTGGCGACGGATCGCGGCGGCACAGTGGCGGTGCAACGGCGGCGCTAGCTCCGAGGATTTTTCCGGCGAGCTACCTTAGGGCTTTCGAAGAGCTCGTCACGGGTAAGACAATGCCTTTTACGGATCGCATTTTGGTTCACCGGTTTTGAAGTAATTTGAGTGTGAAGATTTTAGGGTTTTCTTATTCTTGGATCTAAGATCTAGGACGATTGGCTTGGAATTTCCAGAAATTGATCGAGAATTCGGAACGGGCACGAAGACTTCATTCAGGACTGATTTTTTGGGATTTTTCCGGCGACCTGCGACGGCGGCCAGGCGGCGGTCCGACCAAATTCCAGCAGCTACAGTGGTGTCCTTACGACGGCGTCTGGTCAGAATGTTCTTCTCGTTGTGGTGAGTTCAACACCACTTTCTGTTCGTTAATCGGACACTTGATTTATTTATTACGAATTATTGTGCACAATTGTGATTATTTGAATTAATTGTTTTAAGTGCAAATAAATTGGTTATTGTTGGTTTGTTGATCGAGATGTATTCCAATCGTATACGAAAACATGTATTGAATGGATTGTGATATGCATGAATGTTTCGATTTACAATTTGAATCCCGATGTGATGAATTTATACTATGTGTTTAGATATGAAAGGGTGTTAGTGTAATATCTAGAACTAATCTCTTATGTGACTAAATGAACTTGAATGATATTTTAGAAGAACGTACATGTTGTGATTTCTCTATATGAATTTGAGACGTTCTCAATGTTATGTTTGTTGTAAATTGTGTTTCAAATATAAAATTGAGATACATGAAAGATGCTTGAACAACTTGAGACTTGATGCATGATAGGAGTTAGAATTGTAATATCTTGATTTACTCTTACTACTCGAAAATGGTATATTATGAATTAAGATAAATTGATAATCGTCATGTTTGTAAGTAATTAATTCCTAGTTGAATAATTGTATAAACACCTTAAACGAACAATTATGCTTAGTAATCAACTAAGGGGATGTATGTGTGATAATTCTAAACTTTTATAAATGACTTAGGGGATGTAAGTGTAATATTTATGAAACTATGAATGTAACTTGAGCTTGTGTACCAAACATGTTGTGAAGTTGTAAAGTATAATCTTAAGTGAATTAAATGCACTCTTTATTTGTATCAAGCATGCCATCTACGTACAACAACTTTGTATGTTTATATGATCAAGTTGCTGTTACTTATGCACTTTATAACTCGACATGAACTTGACACTTAATTGTAATACTATAATTGAACCCTGTGACATTGGATGATTTAATATGCATTTTGTGAATACATTGACTTCCTAAATTGATCTTGCATCTTTGGATATGGAATTGCGTGCCGGTTGCTTGTAAATATGACCTTGTTGAGCATTGATATGCCTTGAATGACCACGACACCTTATCGAAGCACAACATGAACACTTATGCATAACCACGATCATGTTGAGCAACGCCGTGCGTCTTGTTTGGTTCATATAGAGTCTAAGTCTGGGCTTCTGTATGTCTTGTCACAGAGTTTGGTGGTGCCGGTGGGCCCGAGGTTTAGAGTGTTTGGCCCTTCACACTCTCAGACTCTACTTCCACGAGGTGAGGTTTAGGATTTTATATAGTTATGCGACCTATGGCCTTTACATGCTGATTTCTACCCTTGTATGCGAGTATACCTTACTATAAATACGTATGTGTTGGATATGATATGTTTATGACCTTGCGTGCGTTCTGCGTGGATGGGTGCTTACGGGCTTAAATTCCATTGCGTGGGTTCTGCATGGATGGGTGCTTACGGGCTTAAATTCCATCGCGTGGGTTCTGCATGGGTGGGTGTCTACGAGCTTAAATTCCATCGCGTAGGAATATGTATAAAAACCAGTTTTTGAGGCATATGTAAGCTATTTTGGAAAATTCAGTTGTGTTACGATTCTGTAGCGAGATTTGCCATGAAAGATTGGTATCTGTTCTGTTCTGTTCTATTGTGGATCCGAGGAGCTACCGGTAATGGGGCCTCTGGGATGGTTAGGGCCGTCGGAGTTTCAACCATATGCGTAGTTTCCATTTGAGATATCATTGCGTGACCTTAGGGTGATGAGGGAGGCGTGATATCTTGAGCCTTCGGCTAAGGCCGGGGATGACTCTTGTGGGTTCGCTATCCCCTTGAGATCGAGTCTATTTTAGACGTTTATTCTAGATGGTTTGGGGACTGTACATCTCCTCCATCATTGGTGTAGAGGGTGAATTGATTTTGATTTATGTTCTGAGGAGTCAAGGTGGGAAGCTCGTACTCGCCGAGCATGTGTTCTGTTTAGGAATTATGAATCGGGATAGAGTTTCTGAAATGTTTTCTAAACTTATATATCTATCTTTTGGGGTACTTTCGAAATGTTTTGGTATGCAACACCTACTTCCGAAGCCCCTTTCCTATTCTTGTCCGATCCAAACACCCCACAATCGACTCTAATCTCACTTCTCTTTATGAATCCCCGTTTCCATTAACCTATCCCTTACTTGATATTCTTTATTTTTCCGACGTCACCTTCATTGTAACGTACCGTCCCATTATTTCTTTTCTTCTTAACTCAGATGTGGGCCGATCGAAGGAATACTTGATAAGTGAGATAAAAGAATTTCCTATCAAATAAACACTAGAATGCATGTCGGGTTAAAATGATAATGCACGTGGCATACTTGCAACAATTAAATATGCCGCACATTAAAGCAACAAAAGAAAATAGGAATGCGCGCACAAACATAAGTAAAGAAAAATAAATAATTTGTTGCAAAATATGATGCACGTGCCATGAATGTTTTGGAACCTGTCACCAATATAGTAAGTTGTTAGCTCGGTAGCTTTTCCTCGTTCCTTCAATCACGAGGTTCCTTTGACTTGCTAATCATGCCTTGTCTTTCCCACGGTCTTCAAGTTTTCCATGAATCTTTTCGCATCACTTGTATCTTTCACTGTCTGAAATTGCAATTTCACGATCCCTGATTTCTTCGACATCCACTGAATTGACCTCTGCATTCCCCCTGAGAATCACCCTTCAACACTGCCCAAATTCTCTTACAAAATTGAACCCTAATGAAATTCTGAACCCTACTTCTCACCATCACCGTGATCAAGACTCCCGTACCTATCCTTGATGAGTTGAGATTAGTGAAATAAACTCATTTTCCGATTGCTTATACTTGAGCACATGATTTCCTCCCAAAGAGTCTTCGCCTTACTTTATCATTTCCTTTTGTTGCTCCATATCTCCGAATTCAACCCCACAACTCGGCAATTTAGCTTGGATTTGGAAAACAAACTCAATTTCCGTGCTCAATGTCACCTCCTTTCCAAAATTTGTATTTACCCCGTCAATTGCCTTTCTCTACTCCCTTTCCCACTCGTTTCCATCTTAGTAGCAATCCAGAGCACCTAAATTTAAACTCTTCTCGATCTTCACCTCCACAATCTCGATTTCTAATTTCCAGGTTTATTTAGAAACCCTTCTTTGACAACTCTTGGTGCTCAATTCCCATCGAATTTATTTTACCTTGACTCCTCCCAGTCCTCGGTAACTCTTCGATGGTCCGAACCCTGCACCAAAATACCTTCAAGGTTCATTTACTTTATTCCTTAGGTTGAACAGTCCTGTTGAATCAGTTATGGCATCTTATGGAGGAGAGCCATATATATATCCATATTAGGAGTCATAAATATTTCCCGATCAATTCCTATTTCTACGAATATCCCTCTATAGTTGTATCTCTTAAGTCGAACTTCCATTTTAGCTCCTATCCCTTGAACTCTAGCTCTATCTATGAGGACTACGCCTCTCGAATTCTCTATCTCTTTCCCCGATGCATCATTCCTATCCTCCATGCCTCAGAACGAACTTGCTGTAAGGCGTTGTTAGCGTGATTCTTGGTCGTGGTTTGATAGTATCTTCATAACCTGTAATTCATAACTTATTTCAAGGATATATGCATGCGATTAGTACATGCATATGGCACATATTCAACACGAAAGGCACAGATCCAATATAAAATGCAACAGATAATTCGACAAGATTAAAAGAAAGACAATTTTATATTCAAGATCGATGCAATGCACACATTATCACATAGTTCCTATGCCGAACGACCTAGACTGACCCACACGACACGAGAACCCGAGTTTTGCAACCCGAGGCTCTGATACCACTTAAGGATGTAACACCCGAGCGCAAGGTGTCACATCCCCCGCACCGAGACCCGACCCGAATATGAAATGGACGATCCATACCCGAGCTAAATCACGGCGAACGGGGACATACACACACTCTATGCTAGGCGGGACTAACCCTTAAACCATAAAATCAGAATAAACATTAAAGCGGAAGCAATAAACGAACATACATCATATATATGCACAATGAGCATCCCAGTTCCAAAAGTAAGTCATATACATAATCAATTGCCGTCACGGCTCAAAACAAGTACGCTCCATAATAACATTCATATACAAGGATCAAAAGTAGAGTACTCATATACCAAATCATAATTAGTGTATGCAAGTGTAAAACCCAAAATACAGAGCTAGAGACGAATGCAAGACCTATGACTCGTATTCCCACCTAGCTCCTTGACACCTGCACGACACAGCTGAAAACCAAACGGGTTCAGTCCAAAAGGGACTGGTGGGTATAAAACAGGGCATAAATATAATATACGACGGTAATTAAACATTCACATGCAAGCTATAATCCCAAGTGAGGTTTTAAAGAGTTTCCCAAGTGGGTCAATAGAAATCATCAAAAGGGATTATAACGATTCATTAACATTAGGTCATTATTGGCCCGACGAGTGGGCGTGCATTATCTCCAACCAACACCTTGTGTAATTCATTTAAACATTCATTCATTCATTCTTTTCATGCATATCAATTCATTCGTGCACAATCATTAACATTCCACCTTCTTCCTCCGGGTTGGTGGCGGGTTTGCAAGGCCCATCCACCCATTCATTAACCAAAAGGGGAACATGACTCCCCAGGTGGCACTCAGCGTCCATTCCTTGCTAACTCCTAACGAGGTCCGGTTACGCCGTTCACTGGTGGAACTAGTGTGAGGGATCACCGTCAGCCCTTGCCTCCTCAGGTCACCACTCACACCAAGTCCCTGGGCCCCATTCTGTGCATTCATTCATTCATTCTCACCAAAACATTAGGTAGGTTCATGAAATAAGGGCTTTACGTTGAAATCATTTACTCTTGAAAACGACTCTATATACATATAATAGTTTTTAGCTGAAATCTTTACACGTTGAGAGTATATAGGGTCATTTATCTAATAGTAGAGAAACCCACCTTAAACGGCAAAAGGAGAACACAAGAGCCTCACGGACCGGCCTCGTCTCCAACGGAATCAAAATCTGTGCAAGAGAGGTGAAGTGAGACTCAATATGACCAAATAAGACGTTCGGCAATGAAATGATTATGATATGAATGTATAAAAGATAATATTATGTTATGAAAATGTTCATGTGCACTATTAAGGAATTTAAATCATATAATCAAGTCATTCAATCATTCGTTCACTTTCATTCGAATTCATAATTTCACGTTTCCAATCAATTCAATTCAAGAAATTCAAATATAATCATAGCACAAGTTAAATCACATTTCTAATTAGAAAATAAACAATTACATACATTCAATTTAAAATCCAAAATTAAATAAAACATGAAATAGGTAACAATTAAATTCTACAATTCGATTAAATCAAATAAAATTTAATATTTAATAAACATATATATAAATATATATATATATATATATATATATACATGCACACGTACACAACATGCATGCAAATTATTTAAGTGTATTTATATATGTATATGTGCATACGTACAACAACATATAACAACAATGCATGCAAATCCCTTAATCATGCAAGTAAATCTCATGCATTGACATATGTATATATATATATTGATACGTACGCATGCTACAACAACACATGCATGAAATTCAGAAGGTGACACACCCGTGTCACCAATATAGAGCAAACCGGGATCCCCCCGTGTCTCGATACAGAGATATTAGACAGTCTTGTACCCCCGTGTCATGCTGAAAAGGAAAAGGTTGACACGTCCGTGTCAAATGCATGCAACAGCTCAACATAAAACCCCTGTTTTACGCATGAAAAGAAAACATCAAAAGGGATTATAACGATTCATTAACATTAGCTCATTATTGGCCCGACGAGTGGGCGCGCATTATCTCTAACCAACACCTTGTGTAATTCATTTAAACATTCATTTATTCATTCTTTTCATGCATATCAATTCATTCGTGCACAATCATTAACATTCCACCTTCTTCCTCCGGGTTGGTGGCGGGTTTGCAAAGCCCATCCACCCATTCATTGACGAAAAGGGGAACATGACTCCCCAGGTAGCACTCAGCGTCCATTCCTCGCTAACTCCTAACGAGGTCCGGGTACGCCGTTCATTGGTGGAACTAGTGTGAGGGATCACCGTAAGCCCTTCCCTCCTCGGGTCACCACTCACACCAAGTCCCTGGGCCCCATTTTGTGCATTCATTCATTCATTCTCGCCAAAACATTAGGTAGGTTCCTGAAATAAGGGCTTTACGTTGAAATCATTTACTCTTGAAAACGACTCTATATACATATAATAGTTTTTAGCTGAAATCTTTACACGTTGAGAGTATATAGGGTCATTTATCTAATAGTAGAGAAACCCATCTTAAACGGAAAAAGGAGAACACAAGAGCCTCACGGACCAGCCTCGTCTCCAACGGAATCAAAATCTGTGCAAGAGAGGTGAAGTGAGACTCAATATGACCAAATAAGACGCTCGGCAATGAAATGATTATGATATGAATGTATAAAAGATAAAATAGTGCTTATGAAAATGTTCATGTGCACTACTAAGGAATTTAAATCATATAATCAAGTCATTCAATCATTCGTTCACTTTCATTCGAATTCATAATTTCACGTTTCCAATCAATTCAATTCAAGAAATTCAAATATAATCATAGCACAAGTTAAATCACATTTCTAATTAGAAAATAAACAATTACATACATTCAATTTAAAATCAGAAATTAAATAAAACATGAAATAGGTAACAATTAAATTCTACAATTCGATTAAATCAAATAACATTTAATATTTAATAAACATATATATATATATATATATATATATATATATACATGCACACGTACACAACATGCATGCAAATTATTTAAGTGTTTATATATATGTATATGTGCATACGTACAACAACATATAACAACAATGCATGCAAATCCCTTAATCATGCAAGTAAATCTCATGCATTGACATATGTACATATATATATTGATACGTACGCATGCTACAACAACACATGCATAAAATTCAGAAGGTGACACGCCCGTGTCACCAATATAGAGCAAACCGGGACACCCCCGTGTCTCGGTACCGAGATATCAGACAGTCTTGCACCCCCGTGTCATGCTGAAAAGGAAAATGTTGACACTGTTGGGATAAATGCCCTGAAAATCCAATTATATTGTAAATATTTTGGATTAATAAAACTGAAATTAAAGCAAGTTATGAGTATTTTACAAATTAATAATTAATGGCGTGTGCTGGTATTTTTATATGAAATGTGTTTCATAGGAAAAGACTTTAAATACCAAAAGTCACGTGTCATTAAAGTTCTAATCAGTATGATAAGAAGATGTTCTTATCGAGACTATAATGTGTTATATAAGATGATTAGTCTTTCATCATAGGGAAATGGAGTTTTCGATTATGACACATTGATGATTTTCAATGAGATTGGAAACATCGAACTGGACCACTGAGATTATTCATTTTATACTGCTATCTAAAATGAACAAAATCTCGGAAGCATTGGACTCTTAATCCTGACAGTGTTTTTACTTTAGGCATGTAGTGTTAATCATTGTGATGTACTCAGAAGTGAGGTCTCGATAACGGGTGGCCAAAATACTTTGTACGTTCGGTGATTGCATGAAATGTGCTAAAGAGAAATATTGATTAAGGAATCTGTAGCCTTGATGGAAGGTTAAAAGATATCCCTGAAATAGATTTGCAAAAGTTCAAATAAAACTTTGGCCAAAGTACTTCGTGTGTTCGTCACCGAAGTTGTATGTTGAATGTGTTTCACATATAGGGAATTTGGACTTAAGGCGAATCAAGAAATTTCAGATTGAAAGTGAAAAATAAATGATAGTAGTATTGGTTTAATTTTCATAGATATCTGTACAGAGGAGTAAAATGCAAAATTATTATAGATCGAGAAATTCGTGAATAATTTAATTAATTTTAGAGTTCAACAATATTTATTTAGTGGAATTAAATATTGTTAAACGGTAATCAATTATTGTCATGGGATGATAATAGATTGACCCGTTTGGAGCTAAGATTAATTAGTCCTGCAGGTCCCCCCGCAAGCCCCAACGAAGATCAAAGAGAAAATATTAAAACGAGAGAGAGAAATGATTTTTTTTTTAAGTGTTTGAAAATAGCCAAGTAATTTATTTTGAGAAAATAAATTAAATTCCAAAGAGTTGAAAATGCCCAAAATTTTATTTTGGAGAAAATAAAATTTTTCAAAAAGAAAAAAAAAAGTTTTTTTGTTGACGTGGCAGTGACGATGTGTCAGCTGACGTGTCATGCCACGTCAGCGGGTCAGCGCCACTTGCGCCAGCGTGTTCGACACGTGGACGATGAGGATCGTGCCACGTCAGCGCAGAGGAGCGGCCCAGATCATGTTGACTGAAAAGTCAACGGGCCATGGAAGTGGGTCTCCGGGTCGGGTCATCGGTTAGGGTCCGGATAGGGTCGGTCATGGTTTGACCGACCCGGACATGTGGGCAAATCGTATTATGACACGTGGCACTGACCGGTTCGACACGTGGCAGCTGCTCGTGCTGCCGTGAGCAGCACACGTGCCAGCCACACAGCCGCCACACGGGCGGCGTGTGCGGGCGCGTGAGGCGGGCTTTTGGCGCGTGCTCGTGGCGGCGTGTTCTTCCACGTGGCATTCCCGGATTCATCGTCGACCCTTGGAGTGCACGGCAATTTTCCGTTTTTGACGAAAATAGCCCTCATTTTGGCTTATAAATAGCCTGTACATTCCTCATTTCATTTAGCAACTTTGGCATTCAATTTTGGCAGATTTGAAAATGCCTCTCGGCTCTCTCTCTCATTTAGTTAATTAATCCTTAATTAAAGATTAATTAATTATTTAATTAGGTGGTTATATAATTAATATATAGTCCACTTAATTATTAGAAAATAGGGATTTTCAGGTTTTAGAAAAAAGGGTTTTTTCTGAAAAATATTTTCTCAAAGTATTTAGCGAAATACTGCCGGAGCCCACACTCCAATTTCTTAATCGGGGATATTGCTGGGAAGCTCTGCCGGTTTTATGAGAAGATTCGAGGTGCTGGAAAAGTGCCGTTGATAGCCAATTTTGCATGATTTAAAATTATGTTACCGATGCTTGTATATATTAGAGTTATGTTGCCCGATTTATTCCGCTGCTTTATTAAAATATTTTTGAAATATTTTGATAACGAGGTTATGGCGAAATTTTTTGAAATATTCCGCTGTACCGTCCCTCTGCTTCGGGCCCGCCGCAACCAACAGACACGTCCGTGTCAAATGCATGCAGCAGCTCAACATATAACCCCTGTTTTACGCATGAAAACACAGCAGCAAATAACACTCAACTGAGGCAGTAGAATCAGCAGCAAATTAGGACAACAAAACTCCCAAAAACTGATTAAAACTGACAGCAATTAATCGTGAAAAAGTGCAGCAACGAACATCAGCAAATCCCAGGCCAAAACAGGGCAAAAATCACTAGAAAAACAGGGCATGACTGACCTCATTACAAGTTCAGGTCAATTAGGCTATCAAAAGTGCAGCAAAACAACACCATTATGACATATAAATCAGTCCCAAAAGAGCCCAAACATGAAGGGAAGACATACGTGGCCATTTCATGAAATTTTCCTCAATGTGCCATAAATGATATCTCATAAATACTTCAGCTACCATGTAATCGATGATCATAAATGAGAATAGGATGTCGAAACAATCATATTCAAACTTGGAAACACTCAAATCCATCAAGAATCGAAAGAGATCATCAAAATTGCTCAAACCTAACTATTCATAGAAGCAGTCGAAAATCCATGAAAACATGCTCAAATTCAGGGATGAAAGGATGAAAATGACCAGAAATGAACATATATTACAACCCTAAGCTTACCTTGTTGATTAATGAAGGTTTGGAGGAGATTTGAGCTTTGAATCTCCAAGATGCTCAAGGGTTACGGGAGAAACTGGAAGTTCAGTGACTTTGGCTGAGATTTTTGGTTTGTGTGAGGATAAGTTCGGTTAGGGCATGGTATATCAGGTTAGTTGGTTGAGTTAGGGTTCCATAGCATCAAACCATGGTTAATTTGGTTAAAGTTTGGATGAGTTATGGCCATTTTAGTAAAACATGGTCAGTTTCGTCGCCGTTTCGTTTTTCGGTTGAATTTCGGAGGTTCAAATGATTTCGGAAAAATATAAGACTAAGTTTACTAAACTCGAATCTTCGATACAAGTTCAACGAAGTTGACGGAACTCGAATCCGAGTTCCCGAGCTCAAGATATTAAATACGGAACCAAGGGTGCGCTAATTGCTCGTTAGCCCCAGACTTGAATTCCAAAAATAAAATAAATCCGAAACACATGCAAATGAATCCGAAAATACGAAACGAACATATATTCATATACAAGACACGTATAAGTCCAACATATTAAATTTACATGAAATTTCGGTATCGATATATATAAAAACGAAGCACGTAAATGTGGCTCATAAACAATGTAACAATAAAATTCATAACATTTACAAATAATATAAAATTAAATGCGTATATAATTTATAAATACATGCATGCATCAATTCTGAATTAATAGCGAATTCACTAATTAAGTTCAGTTAGCGCATTAACATTTAATATTATATAAGTTAATATTAATAAAACTTAAAATATAATAATTAACATAATTAACATAATTAACATTAATTATAATTAAAATAAAATTAAATATATAAAATACGTATAATAATTATTTCGTGCAATTTGGTAAACACATACGTCATGCTGTACTACTTACTAAAAAAAAACTGGGGCGTTACAACCTCTCCCCCTTAAAAGAATCCGTCCTCGGATTCACTATCTGTTTGAAAACAATTAATGAAGGCCCCCGTTCCTCACAAACAACAAGGAGAGAATCCCCGTCTCTCAAACAACAATGAGAGAACCCCGTCTCTCAAAAGCAATAAAGAGAGAACCCCGTCTCTCGCAAATAGGTAACGAAGTTAAAAATACAAAATATAGCCACAACGAAGAACAAACACCAAGGAGAAAACATCAAAATATCCAATTACGACAACTTAGTCAAAACAATCACATAAAACCAGGGAACAATCATCACTTACTTACATCCAACATCGATTAAACAACCATAGTTAATAAATCAAAGAGTCAAAGCGCAAATTAGCAAAATTATTTAAATTAACAATGCGTGTATGCGTATGCCATGAATGTATGAGGTACCGTTCACCGTGGAAATGAATTTGAAACCCAAGCCTTCCTGGTCCCAAGGTATGGTACGAACCCAAAAGCTAGCTCGACTCTTGGCATGTCTTTAATATCTTCAATGTGTCCACCTTCTTCCATTTCTCGGTTATACGTTAACTCTGACCCAATCAACCTGCCCTTCCAAAACGAGTTTTACCCTACATCTTCAGATTTCGGACCGGTCTTCTTCATGGTTCATGTCTCCTTCTATAATTTAGTGAAACCTCTGAAATTCAATAACCTTTTAGATTAATAATCACAGCCTTCTTGACGAGTTCTTTCCAAATCGGATTGTGATCATCGGTTCACAAAAATTTTGGATTAATCTCTTCGTAGATCGTTTACTCATCCCTTCATCCTCTTAAAGCCATTAAGCATGCATTAAATTTCGGTCCACCCAAATTTCAATCGAGGGAAAACTTCCTTGATACTTCTTGATATTCAATTCAAGTCCTTCCTTAGTCACTTCTTTCTGATTCCTTTCTGCTCAAATTCCTTCTAACTGGTTATGGAAAAACGACTAGCGATGCAGTAGGGTTTTATTTTGTTAAGTGATATCCGAATTCCTCCAATCCTTAGTCAAATTACCCTCTATGGTTGCCATCACGAACATATTGATTTGATTTAATTTCTGTTCCATGAGGCAATTTAATGGTCTCGCAGAAGCTCTTCCACCATTCCATTATTTTCAAAATTCTAAATCCCTGTATAAAATGCTCGCCAAACCCTCTCCTCAATATCCCGTGGTGGCCTTCAACACTAACTTAATACTTAATGCTCACTTTAACGGTTTAACCGTTGAGGCTCTTTTATTTATTTTCGATCACCAACATTAGAACTTCCAGATCTTCCTTAATTCGAAATTTCGTTATTCCTACTAAAATATTTCTTCGAGCACCAATTCAATTTTCCAATTTGTTCCTCGGTCGTGCTCTCCCCCTTAAATTTCTATTATCGCGTGTTGAACTCCATCGATTCTTCTTTTGTCGAAATTCTGGATGAATAATTTCCATCAGGGAGGATTTAATCAAAATGGCAACCCCAAAGTTTTGCTTTTAACTTCCCTTCTAATTCGCTTAATGTCTGAAGGCCCTTTCCTATTCTTGTCCGATCTAAACACCCCACAATCGACTCTAATCTCACTTCTCTTTATGAATCCCCGTTTCCATTAACCTATCCCTTACTTGAAATTCTTTATTTTTCCTACGTCACCTTCATTGTAACGTACTGTCCCATTATTTCTTTTCTTCTTAACTCAGATGTGGGCCGATCGAAGGAATACTTGATAAGTGAGATAAAAGAATTTCCTATCAAATAAACACTAGAATACATGTCGGGTTAAAATGATAATGAACGTGGCATACTTGCAACAATTAAATATGCCGCACATTAAAGCAACAAAAGCAAATAGGAATGTGCGCACAAATATAAGTAAAGAAAAATAAATAATTTGTTGCAAAATATGATGCACGTGCCATGAATGTTTTGGAACCTGTCACCAATATAGTAAGTTGTTAGCTCAGTAGCTTTTCCTCGTTCCTTCAATCACGAGGTTACTTTGACTTGCTAATTATGCCTTGTCTTTCCCACGGTCTTCAAGTTTTCCATGAATCTTTTCGCATCACTTGTATCTTTCACTGTCTGAAATTGCAATTTCACGATCCTTGATTTCTTCAACATCCACTGAATTGACCTCTGCATTCCCCCCGAGAATCACCCTTCAACACTGCCCAAATTCTCTTACAAAATTGAACCCTAATGAAATTCTGAACCCTACTTCTCACCATCACCGTGATCAAGACTCCCGTACCTATCCTTGATGAGTTGAGATTAGCGAAATAAACTCATTTTCCGATTGCTTATACTTGAGCACATGATTTCCTCCCAAAGAGTCTTCATCTTACTTTATCATTTCCATTTGTTGCTCCATATCTCCCAATTCAACCCCACAACTCGGCAATTTAGCTTGGATTTGGAAAACAAACTCAATTTCCGTCCTCAATGTCACCTCCTTTCCAAAATTTGTATTTACCCCGTCAATTGCCTTTCTCTACTCCCTTCCCCACTCGTTTCTATCTTAGTAGCAATCCAGAGCACCTAAATTTAAACTCTTCTCGATCTTCACCTCCATAATCTCGATTTCTAATTTCCAGGTTTATTTAGAAACCCTTCTTTGACAACTCTTGGTGCTCAATTCCCATCGAATTTATTTTACCTTGACTCCTCCCAGTCCTCGGTACCTCTTCGATGGTCCGAACCCTGCACCAAAATACCTTCAAGGTTCATTTACTTCATTCCTTAGGTTGAACAGTCCTGTTGAATCCAATTATGGCATCTTATGGAGGAGAGCCATATATATATCCATATTAGGAGTCATAAATATTTCCCGATCAATTCCTATTTCTACGAATATCCCTCTATAGTTGCATCTCTTAAGTCGAACTTCCATTTCAGCTCCTATCCCTTGAATTCTAGCTCTATCTGTGAGGACTACGCCTCTCGAATTCTCTATCTCTTTCCCCGATGCATCATTCCTATCCTCCATGCCTCAAAAAGAACTTGCAGTAAGGCGTTGTTAGCATGATTCTTGGCCGTGGTTTGATAGTATCTTCATAACCTGTAATTCATAACTTATTTCAAGGATATATGCATGCGATTAGTACATGCATATGGCACATATTCAACACGAAAGGCACGGATCCAATATAAAATGCAACAGATAATTCGACAAGATTAAAAGAAAGATAATTTTATATTCAAGATCGATGCAATGCATACATTATCACATAGTTCCTATGCTGAACGACCTAGACTGACCCACACGACACGAGAACCCGAGTTTTGCAACCCGAGGCTCTGATACCACTTAAGGATGTAACACCCAAGCGCAAGGTGTCACATCCCCCGCACCGAGACCCGACCCGAATATGAAATGGACGATCCATACCCGAGCTAAATCACGGCGAACGGGGACATACACACACTCTATGCTAGGCGGGACTAACCCTTGAACCATAAAATCAGAATAAACATTGAAGCGGAAGCAATAAACGAACATACATCATATATATGTACAATGAGCATCCCAGTTCCAAAAGTAAGTCATATACATCATCAATTGCCGTCACGGCTCAAAACAAGTACGCTCCATAATAACATTCATATACAAGGATCAAAAGTAGAGTACTCATATACTAAATCATAATTAGTGTATGCAAGTGTAAAACCCAAAATACAGAGCTAGAGACGAATGCAAGACCTATGACTCGTATTCCCGCCTAGCTCCCTTGACACCTGCACGACACAGCTGAAAACCAAACGGGTTCAGTCCAAAAGGGACTGGTAGGTATAAAACAGGGCATAAATATAATATACGACGGTAATTAAACATTCACATGCAAGCTATAATCCCAAGTGGGTGAATAGAAATCATCAAAACGGATTATAACGATTCATTAACATTAGCTCATTATTGGCCCGACGAGTGGGCGTGCATTATCTCTAACCAACACCTTGTGTAATTCATTTAAACATTCATTTATTCATTCTTTGCATGCATATCAATTCATTCGTGCACAATCATTAACATTCCACCTTCTTCCTCCGGGTTGGTGGCGGGTTTGCAAGGCCCATCCACCCATTCATTGACCAAAAGGGGAACATGACTCCCCAGGTAGCACTCAGCGTCCATTCCTCGCTAACTCCTAACGAGGTCCGGGTACGCTGTTCATTGGTGGAACTAGTGTGAGGGATCACCGTAAGCCCTTCCCTCCTCGGGTCACCACTCACACCAAGTCCCTGGGCCCCATTTTGTGCATTCATTCATTCATTCTCACCAAAACATTAGGTAGGTTCCTGAAATAAGGGCTTTACGTTGAAATCATTTACTCTTGAAAACGACTCTATATACATATAATAGTTTTTAGCTGAAATCTTTACACGTTGAGAGTATATAGGGTCATTTATCTAATAGTAGAGAAACCCACCTTAAACGGAAAAAGGAGAACACAAGAGCCTCACGGACCAGCCTCGTCTCCAACGGAATCAAAATCTGTGCAAGAGAGGTGAAGTGAGACTCAATATGACCAAATAAGACGCTCGGCAATGAAATGATTATGATATGAATGTATAAAAGATAAAATAGTGCTTATGAAAATGTTCATGTGCACTACTAAGGAATTTAAATCATATAATCAAGTCATTCAATCATTAGTTCACTTTCATTCGAATTCATAATTTCACGTTTCCAATCAATTCAATTCAAGAAATTCAAATATAATCATAGCACAAGTTAAATCACATTTCTAATTAGAAAATAAACAATTACATACATTCAATTTAAAATCAGAAATTAAATAAAACATGAAATAGGTAACAATTAAATTCTACAATTCGATTAAATCAAATAACATTTGATATTTAATAAACATATATATATATATATATGTATATATATATACATGCACACGTACACAACATGCTTGCAAATTATTTAAGTGTTTATATATATGTATATGTGCATACGTACAACAACATATAACAACAATGCATGCAAATCCCTTAATCATGCAAGTAAATCTCATGCATTGACATATGTATATATATATATTGATACGTACGCTTGCTACAACAACACATGCATGAAATTCAGAAGGTGACACGCCCGTGTCACCAATATAGAGCAAACCGGGACACCCCCGTGTCTCGGTACCGAGATATCAGACAGTCTTGCACCCCCGTGTCATGCTGAAAAGGAAAAGGTTGACACTGTTGGGATAAATGCCCTGAAAATCCATTTATATTGTAAATATTTTGGATTAATAAAACTGAAATTAAAGCAAGTTATGAGTATTTTACAAATTAATAATTAATGACGTGTGATGGTATTTTTATATGAAATGTGTTTCATAGGAAAAGACTTTAAATACCAAAAGTCACGTGTCATTAAAGTTCTAATCAGTATGATAAGAAGATGTTCTTATCGAGACTATAATGTGTTATATAAGATGATTAGTCTTTCGTCATAGGGAAATGGAGTTTTCGATTATGACACATTGATGATTTTCAATGAGATTGGAAACATCGAACTGGACCACTGAGATTATTCATTTTATACTGCTATCTAAAATGAACAAAATCTCGGAAGCATTGGACTCTTAATCCTGACAGTGTTTTTACTTTAGGCATGTAGTGTTAATCATTGTGATGTACTCAGAAGTGAGGTCTCGATAACGGGTGGCCAAAATACTTTGTACGTTCGGTGATTGCATGAAATGTGCTAAAGAGAAATATTGATTAAGGAATCTGTAGCCTTGATGGAAGGTTAAAAGATAACCCTGAAATAGATTTGCAAAAGTTCAAATAAAACTTTGGCCAAAGTACTTCGTGTGTTCGTCACCGAAGTTGTATGTTGAATGTGTTTCACATATAGGGAATTTGGACTTAAGGCGAATCAAGAAATTTCAGATTGAAAGTGAAAAATAAATGATAGTAGTATTGATTTAATTTTCATAGATATCTGTACAGAGGAGTAAAATGCAAAATTATTCTAGATCGAGAAATTCGTGAATAATTTAATTAATTTTAGAGTTCAACAATATTTATTTAGTGGAATTAAATATTGTTAAACGGTAATCAATTATTGTCATGGGATGATAATAGATTGACCCGTTTGGAGCTAAGATTAATTAGTCCTGCAGGTCCCCCCGCAAGCCCCAACGAAGATCAAAGAGAAAATATTAAAACGAGAGAGAGAAATGATTTTTTTTTAAGTGTTTGAAAATAGCCAAGTAATTTATTTTGAGAAAATAAATTAAATTCCAAAGAGTTGAAAATGCCCAAAATTTTATTTTGGAGAAAATAAAATTTTTCAAAAAGAAAAAAAAAAGTTTTTTTGTTGACGTGGCAGTGACGATATGTCAGCTGACGTGTCATGCCACGTCAGCGGGTCAGCGCCACTTGCGCCAGCGTGTTCGACACGTGGACGATGAGGATCGTGCCACGTCAGCGCAGAGGAGCGGCCCAGATCATGTTGACTGAAAAGTCAACGGGCCATGGAAGTGGGTCTCCGGGTCGGGTCATCGGTTAGGGTCCGGATAGGGTCGGTCATGGTTTGACCGACCCGGACACGTGGGCAAATCGTATTATGACACGTGGCACTGACCGAACCAAGCTGAACCGACCGGTTCACAGCTGAACCGGTCTAAGGGCTGAACCGCCCGGTTAGATCGGACCGGTTCGACACGTGGCAGCTGCTCGTGCTGCCGTGAGCAGCACACGTGCCAGCCACACAGCCGCCACACGGGCGGCGCGTGCGGGCGCGTGAGGCGGGCTTTTGGCGCGTGCTCGTGGCGGCGTGTTCTTCCATGTGGCATTCCCGGATTCGTCGTCGACCCTTGGAGTGCACGACAATTTTCCGTTTTTGACGAAAATGGCCCTCATTTTGGCTCATAAATAGCCTGTGCATTCCTCATTTCATTTAGCAACTTTGGCATTCAATTTTGGCAGATTTGAAAATGCCTCTCGGCTCTCTCTCTCATTTAGTTAATTAATCCTTAATTAAGGATTAATTAATTATTTAATTAGGTGGTTATATAATTAATATATAGTCCACTTAATTATTAGAAAATAGGGATTTTCAGGTTTTAGAAAAAAGGGTTTTTTCTGAAAAATATTTTCTCAAAGTATTTAGCGAAATACTGCCGGAGCCCACACTCCAATTTCTTAATCGGGGATATTGCGGGGAAGCTCTGCCGGTTTTATGAGAAGATTCGAGGTGCTGGAAAAGTGCCGTTGATAGCCAATTTTGCAGTACGGTAATACCATTGTGCTGCCAAAATTATTATTTGCATATTGTGATTATATGCTAGATGATTTAAAATTATGTTATCGATGCCTGTATATATTAGAGTTATGTTGCCCGATTTATTCCGCTGCTTTATTAAAATATTTTTGAAATATTTTGATAACGAGGTTATGGCGAAATTTTTTGAAATATTCCGCTGTACCGTCCCTCTGCTTCGGGCCCGCCGTAACCAACAGACACGTCCGTGTCAAATGCATGCAGCAGCTCAACATATAACCCCTGTTTTACGCATGAAAACACAGCAGCAAATAACACTCAACTGAGGCAGTAGAATCAGCAGCAAATTAGGACAACAAAACTCCCAAAAACTGATTAAAACTGACAGCAATTAATCGTGATAAAGTGCAGCAACGAACAACAGCAAATCCCAGGCCAAAACAGGGCAAAAATCACTAGAAAAACAGGGCATGACTGACCTCATTTAATCTCAACAAGTTCAGGTCAATTAGGCTATCAAAAGTGCAGCAAAACAACACCATTATGACATATAAATCAGTCCCAAAAGAGTTCAAACATGAAGGGAAGACATACGTGGCCATTTCATGAAATTTTCCTCAATGTGCCATAAATGATATCTCATAAATACTTTAGCTACCATGTAATCGATGATCATAAATGAGAAGAGGATGTCGAAACAATCATATTCAAGCTTGGAAACACTCAAATCCATCAAGAATCGAAAGAGATCATCAAAATTGCTCAAACCTAACTATTCATAGAAGCAGCCGAAAATCCATGAAAACATGCTCAAATTCAGGGATGAAAGGATGAAAATGACCAGCAATGAACATATATTACAACCCTAAGCTTACCTTGTTGATTAATGAAGGTTTGGAGGAGATTTGAGCTTTGAATCTCCAAGATGCTCAAGGGTTACGGGAGAAACTGGAAGTTCAGTGAGTTTGGCTGAGATTTGTGGTTTGTGTGAGGATAAGTTCGGTTAGGGCATGGTATATCAGGTTAGTTGGTTGAGTTAGGGTTCCATAGCATCAAACCATGGTTAATTTGGTTAAAGTTTGGATGAGTTATGGCCATTTTAGTAAAACATGGTCAGTTTCGTCGCCGTTTCGTTTTTCGGTTGAATTTCAAAGGTTCAAATGATTTCGCAAAAATATAAGGCTAAGTTTACTAAACCCAAATCTTCGATACGAGTTCAACGAAGTTGACGGAACTCGAATCCGAGTTCCCGAGCTCAAGATATTAAATACGGAACCAATGGTGCGCTAATTGCTCGTTAGCCCCAGACTTGTATTCCAAAAATAAAATAAATCTGAAACACATGCAAATGAATCCGAAAATATGAAACGAACATATATTCATATACAAGACACGTATAAGTCCAACATATTAAATTTACATGAAATTTCGGTATCGATATATATAAAAACGAAGCACGTAAATGTGGCTCATAAACAATGTAACAATAAAATTCATAACATTTACAAATAATATAAAATTAAATGCGTATATAATTTATAAATACATGCATGCATCAATTATGAATTAATAGCGAATTCACTAATTAAGTTCAGTTAGCGCATTAACATTTAATATTATATAAGTTAATATTAATAAAACTTAAAATATAATAATTAACATAATTAACATAATTAACATTAATTATAATTAAAATAAAATTAAATATATAAAACACGTATAATAATTATTTCGCACAATTTGGTAAACACATACGTCATGCTGTACTACTTACTAAAAAAAAACTGGGGCGTTACAACCTCTCCCCCTTAAAAGAATCCGTCCTCGGATTCACTATCTGTTTGAAAACAATTAATGAAGGCCCCCGTTCCTTACAAACAACAAGGAGAGAATCCCCGTCTCTCAAACAACAATGAGAGAACCCCGTCTCTCAAAAGCAACAAAGAGAGAACCCCGTCTCTCAAAAGCAATAAAGAGAGAACCCCGTCTCTCGCAAATAGGTAACGAAGTTAAAAATACAAAATATAGCCACAACGAAGAACAAACACCAAGGAGAAAACATCAAAATATCCAATCACGACAACTTAGTCAAAACAATCACATAAAGCCAGGGAACAATCATCACTTACTTACATCCAACATCGATTAAACAACCATAATTAATAAATCAAAGAGTCAAAGCGCAAATTAGCAAAATTATTTAAATTAACAATGCGTGTATGCGTATGCCATGAATGTATGAGGTACCGTTCACCGTGGAAATGAATTTGAAACCCAAGCCTTCCTGGTCCCAAGGTATGGTATGAACCCAAAAGGTAGCTCGACTCTTGGCATGTCTTTAATATCTTCAATGTGTCCACCTTCTTCCATTTCTCGGTTATACGTTAACTCTGACCCAATCAACCTGCCCTTCCAAAACGAGTTTTACCCTACATCTTCAGATTTCGGACCGGTCTTCTTCATGGTTCATGTCTCCTTCTATAATTTAGTGAAACCTCTGAAATTCAATAACCTTTTAGATTAATAATCACAACCTTCTTGACGAGTTCTTTCCAAATCGGATTGTGATCATCGGTTCACAAAAATTTTGGATTAATCTCTTCGTGGATCGTTTACTCATCCCTTCATCCTCTTAAAGCCATTAAGCATGCATTAAATTTCGGTCCACCCAAATTTCAATCGAGGGAAAACTTCCTTGATACTTCTTGATATTCAATTCAAGTCCTTCCTTAGTCACTTCTTTCTGATTCCTTTCTGCTCAAATTCCTTCTAACTGGTTATGGAAAAACGACTAGCGATGCAGTAGGGTTTTATTTTGTTAAGTGATATCCGAATTCCTCCAATCCTTAGTCAAATTACCCTCTATGGTTGCCATCACGAACATATTGATTTGATTTAATTTCTGTTCCATGAGGCAATTTAATGGTCTCGCAGAAGCTCTTCCACCATTCCATTATTTTCCAAAATCTAAATCCCTGTATAAAATGCTCGCCAAACCCTCTCCTCAATATCCCGTGGTAGCCATCAACACTAACTTAATACTTAACGCTCACTTTAACGGTTTAACCGTTGAGGCTCTTTTATTTATTTTCGATCACCAACATTAGAACTTTCAGATCTTCCTTAATTCGAAATTTCGTTATTCCTACTAAAATATTTCTTCGAGCACCAATTCAATTTTCCAATTTGTTCCTCGGTCGTGCTCTCCCACTTAAATTTCTATTGTCGCGTGTTAAACTCCATCGATTCTTCTTTTGTCGTAATTCTGGATGAATAATTTCCATCAGGGAGGATTTAATCAAAATGGCAACACCAAAGTTTTGCTTTTAACTTCCCTTCTAATTCGCTTAATGTCTGAAGGCCCTTTCCTATTCTTGTCCGATCTAAACAGCCCACAATCGACTCTAATCTCACTTCTCTTTATGAATCCCCGTTTCCATTAACCTATCCCTTACTTGAAATTCTTTATTTTTCCTACGTCACCTTCATTGTAACGTACCGTCCCATTATTTCTTTTCTTCTTAACTCAGATGTGGGCCGATCGAAGGAATACTTGATAAGTGAGATAAAAGAATTTCCTATCAAATAAACACTAGAATACATGTCGGGTTAAAATGATAATGAACGTGGCATACTTGTAACAATTAAATATGCCGCACATTAAAGCAACAAAAGCAAATAGGAATGCGCGCACAAATATAAGTAAAGAAAAATAAATAATTTGTTGCAAAATATGATGCACGTGCCATGAATGTTTTGGAACCTGTCACCAATATAGTAAGTTGTTAGCTCGGTAGCTTTTCCTCGTTCCTTCAATCACGAGGTTACTTTGACTTGCTAATTATGCCTTGTCTTTCCCACGGTCTTCAAGTTTTCCATGAATCTTTTCGCATCACTTGTATCTTTCACTGTCTGAAATTGCAATTTCACGATCCTTGATTTCTTCGACATCCACTGAATTGACCTCTGCATTCCCCCCGAGAATCACCCTTCAACACTGCCCAAATTCTCTTACAAAATTGAACCCTAATGAAATTCTGAACCCTACTTCTCACCATCACCGTGATCAAGACTCCCGTACCTATCCTTGATGAGTTGAGATTAGCGAAATAAACTCATTTTCCGATTGCTTATAATTGAGCACAGGATTTCCTCCCAAAGAGTCTTCGTCTTACTTTATCATTTCCATTTGTTGCTCCATATCTCCCAATTCAACCCCACAACTCGGCAATTTAGCTTGGATTTGGAAAACAAACTCAATTTCCGTCCTCAATGTCACCTCCTTTCCAAAATTTGTATTTACCCCGTCAATTGCCTTTCTCTACTCCCTTCCCCACTCGTTTCTATCTTAGTAGCAATCCAGAGCACCTAAATTTAAACTCTTCTCGATCTTCACCTCCACAATCTCGATTTCTAATTTCCAGGTTTATTTAGAAACCCTTCTTTGACAACTCTTGGTGCTCAATTCCCATCGAATTTATTTTACCTTGACTCATTCCAGTCCTCGGTACCTCTTCGATGGTCCGAACCCTGCACCAAAATACCTTCAAGGTTCATTTACTTCATTCCTTAGGTTGAACAGTCCTGTTGAATCCAATTATGGCATCTTATGGAGGAGAGCCATATATATATCCATATTAGGAGTCATAAATATTTCCCGATCAATTCCTATTTCTACGAATATCCCTCTATAGTTGCATCTCTTAAGTCGAACTTCCATTTCAGCTCCTATCCCTTGAACTCTAGCTCTATCTGTGAGGACTACGCCTCTCGAATTCTCTATCTCTTTCCCCGATGCATCATTCCTATCCTCCATGCCTCAAAAAGAACTTGCAGTAAGGCGTTGTTAGCATGATTCTTGGCCGTGGTTTGATAGTATCTTCATAACCTGTAATTCATAACTTATTTCAAGGATATATGCATGCGATTAGTACATGCATATGGCACATATTCAACACGAAAGGCACGGATCCAATATAAAATGCAACAGATAATTCGACAAGATTAAAAGAAAGATAATTTTATATTCAAGATCGATGCAATGCATACATTATCACATAGTTCCTATGCCGAACGACCTAGACTGACCCACACAACACGAGAACCCGAGTTTTGCAACCCGAGGCTCTGATACCACTTAAGGATGTAACACCCGAGCGCAAGGTGTCACATCCCCCGCACCGAGACCCGACCCGAATATGAAATGGACGATCCATACCCGAGCTAAATCACGGCGAACGGGGACATACACACACTCTATGCTAGGCGGGACTAACCCTTGAACCATAAAATCAGAATAAACATTGAAGCGTAAGCAATAAACGAACATACATCATATATATGTACAATGAGCATCCCAGTTCCAAAAGTAAGTCATATACATCATCAATTGCCGTCACGGCTCAAAACAAGTACGCTCCATAATAACATTCATATACAAGGATCAAAAGTAGCGTACTCATATACTAAATCATAATTAGTGTATGCAAGTGTAAAACCCAAAATACAGAGCTAGAGACGAATGCAAGACCTATGACTCGTATTCCCGCCTAGCTCCCTTGACACCTGCACGACACAGCTGAAAACCAAACGGGTTCAGTCCAAAAGGGACTGGTAGGTATAAAACAGGGCATAAATATAATATACGACGGTAATTAAACATTCACATGCAAGCTATAATCCCAAGTGGGTGAATAGAAATCATCAAAAGGGATTATAACGATTCATTAACATTAGCTCATTATTGGCCCGACGAGTGGGCGTACATTATCTCTAACCAACACCTTGTGTAATTCATTTAAACATTCATTTATTCATTCTTTTCATGCATATCAATTCATTCGTGCACAATCATTAACATTCCACCTTCTTCCTCCGGGTTGGTGGCGGGTTTGCAAGGCCCATCCACCCATTCATTGACGAAAAGGGGAACATGACTCCCCAGGTAGCACTCAGCGTCCATTCCTCGCTAACTCCTAACGAGGTCCGGGTACGCCGTTCATTGGTGGAACTAGTGTGAGGGATCACCGTAAGCCCTTCCCTCCTCGGGTCACCACTCACACCAAGTCCCTGGGCCCCATTTTGTGCATTCATTCATTCATTCTCGCCAAAACATTAGGTAGGTTCCTGAAATAAGGGCTTTACGTTGAAATCATTTACTCTTGAAAACGACTCTATATACATATAATAGTTTTTAGCTAAAATCTTTACACGTTGAGAGTATATAGGGTCATTTATCTAATAGTAGAGAAACCCACCTTAAACGGAAAAAGGAGAACACAAGAGCCTCACGGACCAGCCTCGTCTCCAACGGAATCAAAATCTGTGCAAGAGAGTTGAAGTGAGACTCAATAAGACCAAATAAGACGCTCGGCAATGAAATGATTATGATATGAATGTATAAAAGATAAAATAGTGCTTATGAAAATGTTCATGTGCACTATTAAGGAATTTAAATCATATAATCAAGTCATTCAATCATTCGTTCACTTTCATTCGAATTCATAATTTCACGTTTCCAATCAATTCAATTCAAGAAATTCAAATATAATCATAGCACAAGTTAAATCACATTTCTAATTAGAAAATAAACAATTACATACATTCAATTTAAAATCAGAAATTAAATAAAACATGAAATAGGTAACAATTAAATTCTACAATTCGATTAAATCAAATAACATTTAATATTTAATAAACATACATATATATATATATATATATATATATATATATATACATGCACACGTACACAACATTCATGCAAATTATTTAAGTGTTTATATATATGTATATGTGCATACGTACAACAACATATAACAACAATGCATGCAAATCCCTTAATCATGCAAGTAAATCTCATGCATTGACATATGTATATATATATATTGATACGTACGCATGCTACAACAACACATGCATGAAATTCAGAAGGTGACACGCCCGTGTCACCAATATAGAGCAAATCGGGACACCCCCGTGTCTCGGTACCGAGATATCAGACAGTCTTGCACCCCCGTGTCATGCTGAAAAGGAAAAGGTTGACACTGTTGGGATAAATGCCCTGAAAATCCAATTATATTGTAAATATTTTGGATTAATAAAACTGAAATTAAAGCAAGTTATGAGTATTTTACAAATTAATAATTAATGACGTGTGATGGTATTTTTATATGAAATGTGTTTCATAGGAAAAGACTTTAAATACCAAAAGTCACGTGTCATTAAAGTTCTAATCAGTATGATAAGAAGATGTTCTTATCGAGACTGTGTTATATAAGATGATTAGTCTTTCGTCATAGGGAAATGGAGTTTTCGATTATGACACATTGATGATTTTCAATGAGATTGGAAACATCGAACTGGACCACTGAGATTATTCATTTTATACTGCTATCTAAAATGAACAAAATCTCGGAAGCATTGGACTCTTAATCCTGACAGTGCTTTTACTTTAGGCATGTAGTGTTAATCATTGTGATGTACTCAGAAGTGAGGTCTCGATAACGGGTGGCCAAAATACTTTGTACGTTCGGTGATTGCATGAAATGTGCTAAAGAGAAATATTGATTAAGGAATCTGTAGCCTTGATGGAAGGTTAAAAGATATCCCTGAAATAGATTTGCAAAAGTTCAAATAAAACTTTGGCCAAAGTACTTCGTGTGTTCGTCACCGAAGTTGTATGTTGAATGTGTTTCACATACAGGGAATTTGGACTTATGGCGAATCAAGAAATTTCAGATTGAAAGTGAAAAATAAATGATAGTAGTATTGATTTAATTTTCATAGATATCTGTACATAGGAGTAAAATGAAAAATTATTCTAGATCGAGAAATTCGTGAATAATTTAATTAATTTTAGAGTTAAACAATATTTATTTAGTGGAATTAAATATTGTTAAACGGTAATCAATTATTGTCATGGGATGATAATAGATTGACCCGTTTGGAGCTAAGATTAATTAGTCCTGCAGGTCCCCCCGCAAGCCCCAACGAAGATCAAAGAGAAAATATTAAAACGAGAGAGAGAAATGATTTTTTTTTAAGTGCTTGAAAATAGCCAAGTAATTTATTTTGAGAAAATAAATTAAATTCCAAAGAGTTGAAAATGCCCAAAATTTTATTTTGGAGAAAATAAAATTTTTCAAAAAGAAAAAAAAAAGTTTTTTTGTGGACGTGGCAGTGACGATGTGTCAGCTGACGTGTCATGCCACGTCAGCGGGTCAGCGCCACTTGCGCCAGCGTGTTCGACACGTGGACGATGAGGATCGTGCCACGTCAGCGCAGAGGAGCGGCCCAGATCATGTTGACTGAAAAGTCAACGGGCCATGGAAGTGGGTCTCCGGGTCGGGTCATCGGTTAGGGTCCGGATAGGGTCGGTTATGGTTTGACCGACCCGGACACGTGGGCAAATCCTATTATGACACGTGGCACTGACCGAACCAAGCTGAACCGACCGGTTCACAGCTGAACCGGTCTAAGGGCTGAACCGCCCGGTTAGATCGGACCGGTTCGACACGTGGCAGCTGCTCGTGCTGCCGTGAGGAGCACACGTGCCAGCCACACAGTCGCCACACGGGCGGCGCGTGCGGGCGCGTGAGGCGGGCTTTTGGCGCGTGCTCGTGGCGGCGTGTTCTTCCACGTGGCATTCCCGGATTCGTCGTCGACCCTTGGAGTGCACGACAATTTTCCGTTTTTGACGAAAATGGCCCTCATTTTGGCTCATAAATAGCCTGTGCATTCCTCATTTCATTTAGCAACTTTGGCATTCAATTTTGGCAGATTTGAAAATGCCTCTCGGCTCTCTCTCTCATTTAGTTAATTAATCCTTAATTAAGGATTAATTAATTATTTAATTAGGTGGTTATATAATTAATATATAGTCCACTTAATTATTAGAAAATAGGGATTTTCAGGTTTTAGAAAAAAGGGTTTTTTCTGAAAAATATTTTCTCAAAGTATTTAGCGAAATACTGCCGGAGCCCACACTCCAATTTCTTAATCGGGGATATTGCGGGGAAGCTCTGCCGGTTTTATGAGAAGATTCGAGGTGCTGGAAAAATGCCGTTGATAGCCAATTTTGCAGTACGGTAATACCATTGTGCTGCCAAAATTATTATTTGCATATTGTGATTATATGCTAGATGATTTAAAATTATGTTACCGATGCCTGTATATATTAGAGTTATGTTGCCCGATTTATTCCGCTGCTTTATTAAAATATTTTTGAAATATTTTGATAACGAGGTTATGGCGAAATTTTTTGAAATATTCCGCTGTACCGTCCCTCTGCTTCGGGCCCGCCGCAACCAACAGACACGTCCGTGTCAAATGCATGCAGCAGCTCAACATATAACCCCTGTTTTACGCATGAAAACACAGCAGCAAATAACACTCAACTGAGGCAGTAGAATCAGCAGCAAATTAGGACAACAAAACTCCCAAAAACTGATTAAAACTGACAGCAATTAATCGTGATAAAGTGCAGCAACGAACAACAGCAAATCCCAGGCCAAAACAGGGCAAAAATCACTAGAAAAACAGGGCATGACTGACCTCATTTAATCTCAACAAGTTCAGGTCAATTAGGCTATCAAAAGTGCAGCAAAACAACACCATTATGACATATAAATCAGTCCCAAAAGAGTTCAAACATGAAGGGAAGACATACGTGGCCATTTCATGAAATTTTCCTCAATGTGCCATAAATGATATCTCATAAATACTTTAGCTACCATGTAATCGATGATCATAAATGAGAAGAGGATGTCGAAACAATCATATTCAAGCTTGGAAACACTCAAATCCATCAAGAATCGAAAGAGATCATCAAAATTGCTCAAACCTAACTATTCATAGAAGCAGCCGAAAATCCATGAAAACATGCTCAAATTCAGGGATGAAAGGATGAAAATGACCATCAATGAACATATATTACAACCCTAAGCTTACCTTGTTGATTAATGAAGGTTTGGAGGATATTTGAGCTTTGAATCTCCAAGATGCTCAAGGGTTACGGGAGAAACTGGAAGTTCAGTGACTTTGGCTGAGATTTGTGGTTTGTGTGAGAATAAGTTCGGTTAGGGCATGGCATATCAGGTTAGTTGGTTGAGTTAGGGTTCCATAGCATCAAACCATGGTTAATTTGGTTAAAGTTTGGATGAGTTATGGCCATTTTAGTAAAACATGGTCAGTTTCGTCGCCGTTTCGTTTTTCGGTTGAATTTCAAAGGTTCAAATGATTTCGGAAAAATATAAGGCTAAGTTTAATAAACCCGAATCTTCGATACGAGTTCAACGAAGTTGACGGAACTCGAATCCGAGTTCCCGAGCTCAAGATATTAAATACGGAACCAATGGTGCGCTAATTGCTCGTTAGCCCCAGACTTGGATTCCAAAAATAAAATAAATCCGAAACACATGCAAATGAATCCGAAAATACGAAACGAACATATATTCATATACAAGACACGTATAAGTCCAACATATTAAATTTGCATGAAATTTCGGTATCGATATATATAAAAACGAAGCACGTAAATGTGGCTCATAAACAATGTAACAATAAAATTCATAACATTTACAAATAATATAAAATTAAATGCGTATATAATTTATAAATACATGCATGCATCAATTATGAATTAATAGCGAATTCACTAATTAAGTTCAGTTAGCGCATTAACATTTAATATTATATAAGTTAATATTAATAAAACTTAAAATATAATAATTAACATAATTAACATTAATTATAATTAAAATAAAATTAAATATATAAAACACGTATAATAATTATTTCGTGCAATTTGGTAAACACATACGTCATGCTGTACTACTTACTAAAAAAAAACTGGGGCGTTACAACCTCTCCCCCTTAAAAGAATCCGTCCTCGGATTCACTATCTGTTTGAAAACAATTAATGAAGGCCCCCGTTCCTTACAAACAACAAGGAGAGAATCCCCGTCTCTCAAACAACAATGAGAGAACCCCGTCTCTCAAAAGCAACAAAGAGAGAACCCCGTCTCTCAAAAGCAATAAAGAGAGAACCCCGTCTCTCGCAAATAGGTAACGAAGTTAAAAATACAAAATATAGCCACAACGAAGAACAAACACCAAGGAGAAAACATCAAAATATCCAATTACGACAACTTAGTCAAAACAATCACATAAAGCCAGGGAACAATCATCACTTACTTACATCCAACATCGATTAAACAACCATAATTAATAAATCAAAGAGTCAAAGCGCAAATTAGCAAAATTATTTAAATTAACAATGCGTGTATGCGTATGCCATGAATGTATGAGGTACCGTTCACCGTGGAAATGAATTTGAAACCCAAGCCTTCCTGGTCCCAAGGTATGGTATGAACCCAAAAGCTAGCTCGACTCTTGGCATGTCTTTAATATCTTCAATGTGTCCACCTTCTTCCATTTCTCGGTTATACGTTAACTCTGACCCAATCAACCTGCCCTTCCAAAACGAGTTTTACCCTACATCTTCAGATTTCGGACCGGTCTTCTTCATGGTTCATGTCTCCTTCTATAATTTAGTGAAACCTCTGAAATTCAATAACCTTTTAGATTAATAATCACAGCCTTCTTGACGAGTTGTTTCCAAATCGGATTGTGATCATCGGTTCACAAAAATTTTGGATTAATCTCTTCGTGGATCGTTTACTCATCCCTTCATCCTCTTAAAGCCATTAAGCATGCATTAAATTTCGGTCCACCCAAATTTCAATCGAGGGAAAACTTCCTTGATACTTCTTGATATTCAATTCAAGTCCTTCCTTAGTCACTTCTTTCTGATTCCTTTCTGCTCAAATTCCTTCTAACAGGTTATGGAAAAACGACTAGCGATGCAGTAGGGTTTTATTTTGTTAAGTGATATCCGAATTCCTCCAATCCTTAGTCAAATTACCCTCTATGGTTGCCATCACGAACATATTGATTTGATTTAATTTCTGTTCCATGAGGCAATTTAATGGTCTCGCAGAAGCTCTTCCACCATTCCATTATTTTCCAAAATCTAAATCCCTGTATAAAATGCTCGCCAAACCCTCTCCTCAATATCCCGTGGTGGCCTTCAACACTAACTTAATACTTAACGCTCACTTTAACGGTTTAACCGTTGAGGCTCTTTTATTTATTTTCGATCACCAACATTAGAACTTCCAGATCTTCCTTAATTCGAAATTTCGTTATTCCTACTAAAATATTTCTTCGAGCACCAATTCAATTTTCCAATTTGTTCCTCGGTCGTGCTCTCCCCCTTAAATTTCTATTATCGCGTGTTGAACTCCATCGATTCTTCTTTTGTCGAAATTCTGGATGAATAATTTCCATCAGGGAGGATTTAATCAAAATGGCAACCCCAAAGTTTTGCTTTTAACTTCCCTTCTAATTCGCTTAATGTCTGAAGGCCCTTTCCTATTCTTGTCCGATCTAAACACCCCACAATCGACTCTAATCTCACTTCTCTTTATGAATCCCCGTTTCCATTAACCTATCCCTTACTTGAAATTCTTTATTTTTCCTACGTCACCTTCATTGTAACGTACTGTCCCATTATTTCTTTTCTTCTTAACTCAGATGTGGGCCGATCGAAGGAATACTTGATAAGTGAGATAAAAGAATTTCCTATCAAATAAACACTAGAATACATGTCGGGTTAAAATGATAATGAACGTGGCATACTTGCAACAATTAAATATGCCGCACATTAAAGCAACAAAAGCAAATAGGAATGCGCGCACAAATATAAGTAAAGAAAAATAAATAATTTGTTGCAAAATATGATGCACGTGCCATGAATGTTTTGGAACCTGTCACCAATATAGTAAGTTGTTAGCTCGGTAGCTTTTCCTCGTTCCTTCAATCACGAGGTTACTTTGACTTGCTAATTATGCCTTGTCTTTCCCACGGTCTTCAAGTTTTCCATGAATCTTTTCGCATCACTTGTATCTTTCACTGTCTGAAATTGCAATTTCACGATCCTTGATTTCTTCGACATCCACTGAATTGACCTCTGCATTCCCCCCGAGAATCACCCTTCAACACTGCCCAAATTCTCTTACAAAATTGAACCCTAATGAAATTCTGAACCCTACTTCTCACCATCACCGTGATCAAGACTCCCGTACCTATCCTTGATGAGTTGAGATTAGCGAAATAAACTCATTTTCCGATTGCTTATACTTGAGCACATGATTTCCTCCCAAAGAGTCTTCGTCTTACTTTATCATTTCCATTTGTTGCTCCATATCTCCCAATTCAACCCCACAACTCGGCAATTTAGCTTGGATTTGGAAAACAAACTCAATTTCCGTCCTCAATGTCACCTCCTTTCCAAAATTTGTATTTACCCCGTCAATTGCCTTTCTCTACTCCCTTCCCCACTCGTTTCTATCTTAGTAGCAATCCAGAGCACCTAAATTTAAACTCTTCTCGATCTTCACCTCCACAATCTCGATTTCTAATTTCCAGGTTTATTTAGAAACCCTTCTTTGACAACTCTTGGTGCTCAATTCCCATCGAATTTATTTTACCTTGACTCCTCCCAGTCCTCGGTACCTCTTCGATGGTCCGAACCCTGCACCAAAATACCTTCAAGGTTCATTTACTTCATTCCTTAGGTTGAACAGTCCTGTTGAATCCAATTATGGCATCTTATGGAGGAGAGCCATATATATATCCATATTAGGAGTCATAAATATTTCCCGATCAATTCCTATTTCTACGAATATCCCTCTATAGTTGCATCTCTTAAGTCGAACTTCCATTTCAGCTCCTATCCCTTGAACTCTAGCTCTATCTGTGAGGACTACGCCTCTCGAATTCTCTATCTCTTTCCCCGATGCATCATTCCTATCCTCCATTCCTCAAAAAGAACTTGCAGTAAGGCGTTGTTAGCATGATTCTTGGCCGTGGTTTGATAGTATCTTCATAACCTGTAATTCATAACTTATTTCAAGGATATATGCATGCGATTAGTACATGCATATGGCACATATTCAACACGAAAGGCACGGATCCAATATAAAATGCAACAGATAATTCGACAAGATTAAAAGAAAGATAATTTTATATTCAAGATCGATGCAATGCATACATTATCACATAGTTCCTATGCCGAACGACCTAGACTGACCCACACGACACGAGAACCCGAGTTTTGCAACCCGAGGCTCTGATACCACTTAAGGATGTAACACCCGAGCGCAAGGTGTCACATCCCCCGCACCGAGACCCGACCCGAATATGAAATGGACGATCCATACCCGAGCTAAATCACGGCGAACGGGGACATACACACACTCTATGCTAGGCGGGACTAACCCTTGAACCATAAAATCAGAATAAACATTGAAGCGGAAGCAATAAACGAACATACATCATATATATGTACAATGAGCATCCCAGTTCCAAAAGTAAGTCATATACATCATCAATTGCCGTCACGGCTCAAAACAAGTACGCTCCATAATAACATTCATATACAAGGATCAAAAGTAGAGTACTCATATACTAAATCATAATTAGTGTATGCAAGTGTAAAACCCAAAATACAGAGCTAGAGACGAATGCAAGACCTATGACTCGTATTCCCGCCTAGCTCCCTTGACACCTGCACGACACAGCTGAAAACCAAACGGGTTCAGTCCAAAAGGGACTGGTAGGTATAAAACAGGGCATAAATATAATATACGACGGTAATTAAACATTCACATGCAAGCTATAATCCCAAGTGGGTGAATAGAAATCATCAAAAGGGGTTATAACGATTCATTAACATTAGCTCATTATTGGCCCGACGATTGGGCGTGCATTATCTCTAACCAACACCTTGTGTAATTCATTTAAACATTCATTCATTCATTCTTTTCATGCATATCAATTCATTCGTGCACAATCATTAACATTCCACCTTCTTCCTCCGGGTTGGTGGCGGGTTTGCCAGGCCCATCCACCCATTCATTGACCAAAAGGGGAACATGACTCCCCAGGTAGCACTCAGCGTCCATTCCTCGCTAACTCCTAACGAGGTCCGGGTACGCCGTTCATTAGTGGAACTAGTGTGAGGGATCACCGTAAGCCCTTCCCTCCTCGGGTCACCACTCACACCAAGTTCCTGGGCCCCATTTTGTGCATTCATTCATTCATTCTCGCCAAAACATTAGGTAGGTTCCTGAAATAAGGGCTTTACGTTGAAATCATTTACTCTTGAAAACGACTCTATATACATATAATAGTTTTTAGCTGAAATCTTTACACGTTGAGAGTATATAGGGTCATTTATCTAATAGTAGAGAAACCCACCTTAAACGGAAAAAGGAGAACACAAGAGCCTCACGGACCAGCCTCGTCTCCAACGGAATCAAAATCTGTGCAAGAGAGGTGAAGTGAGACTCAATATGACCAAATAAGACACGCGGCAATGAAATGATTATGATATGAATGTATAAAAGATAAGATTATGTTATGAAAATGTTCATGTGCACTATTAAGGAATTTAAATCATATAATCAAGTCATTCAATCATTCGTTAACTTTCATTCGAATTCATAATTTCACGTTTCCAATCAATTCAATTCAAGAAATTCAAATATAATCATAGCACAAGTTAAATCACATTTCTAATTAGAAAATAAACAATTACATACATTCAATCTAAAATCAGAAATTAAATAAAACATGAAATAGGTAACAATTAAATTCTACAATTCGATTAAATCAAATAACATTTAATATTTAATAAACATATATATATATATATATATACATGCACACGTACACAACATGTATGCAAATTATTTAAGTGTTTATATATATGTATATGTGCATACGTACACCAACATATAACAACAATGCATGCAAATCCCTTAATCATGCAAGTAAATCTCATGCATTGACATATGTATATATATATATATTGATACGTACGCATGCTACAACAACACATGCATGAAATTCAGAAGGTAACACGCCCGTGTCACCAATATAGAGCAAACCGGGACACCCCCGTGTCTCGGTACCGAGATATCAGACAGTCTTGCACCCCCGTGTCATGCTGAAAAGGAAAAGGTTGACACTGTTGGGATAAATGCCCTGAAAATCCAATTATATTGTAAATATTTTGGATTAATAAAACTGAAATTAAAGCAAGTTATGAGTATTTTACAAATTAATAATTAATGACGTGTGATGGTATTTTTATATGAAATGTGTTTCATAGTAAAAGACTTTAAATACCAAAAGTCACGTGTCATTAAAGTTCTTATCAGTATGATAAGAAGATGTTCTTATCGAGACTATAATGTGTTATATAAGATGATTAGTCTTTCGTCATAGGGAAATGGAGTTTTCGATTATGACACATTGATGATTTTCAATGAGATTGGAAACATCGAACTGGACCACTGAGATTATTCATTTTATACTGCTATCTAAAATGAACAAAATCTCGGAAGCATTGGACTCTTAATCCTGACAGTGTTTTTACTTTAGGCATGTAGTGTTAATCACTGTGATGTACTCAGAAGTGAGGTCTCGATAACGGGTGGCCAAAATACTTTGTACGTTCGGTGATTGCATGAAATGTGCTAAAGAGAAATATTGATTAAGGAATCTGTAGCCTTGATGGAAGGTTAAAAGATATCCCTGAAATAGATTTGCAAAAGTTCAAATAAAACTTTGGCCAAAGTACTTCGTGTGTTCGTCACCGAAGTTGTATGTTGAATGTGTTTCACATACAGGGAATTTGGACTTAAGGCGAATCAAGAAATTTCAGATTGAAAGTGAAAAATAAATGATAGTAGTATTGATTTAATTTTCATAGATATCTGTACAGAGGAGTAAAATGCAAAATTATTCTAGATCGAGAAATTCGTGAATAATTTAATTAATTTTAGAGTTCAACAATATTTATTTAGTGGAATTAAATATTGTTAAACGGTAATCAATTATTGTCATGGGATGATAATAGATTGACCCGTTTGGAGCTAAGATTAATTAGTCCTGCAGGTCCCCCCGCAAGCCCCAACGAAGATCAAAGAGAAAATATTAAAACGAGAGAGAGAAATGATTTTTTTTTAAGCGTTTGAAAATAGCCAAGTAATTTATTTTGAGAAAATAAATTAAATTCCAAAGAGTTGAAAATGCCGAAAATTTTATTTTGGAGAAAATAAAAATTTTCAAAAAGAAAAAAAAAAGTTTTTTTGTTGACGTGGCAGTGACGATGTGTCAGCTGACGTGTCATGCCACGTTAGCGGGTCAGCGCCACTTGCGCCAGCGTGTTCGACACGTGGACGATGAGGATCGTGCCACGTCAGCGCAGAGGAGCGGCCCAGATCATGTTGACTGAAAAGTCAACGGGCCATGGAAGTGGGTCTCCGGGTCGGGTCATCGGTTAGGGTCCGGATATGGTCGGTCATGGTTTGACCGACCCGGATACGTGGGCAAATCGTATTATGACATGTGGCACTGACCGAACCAAGCTGAACCGGTCTAAGGGCTGAACCGCCCGGTTGGACCGGACCTGTTCGACACGTGGCAGCTGCTCGTGCTGCCGTGAGCAGCACACGCGCCAGCCACACAGCCGCCACACGGGCTGCGCGTGTGGGCGCGTGAGGCGGGCTTTTGGCGCGTGCTCGATGCCGCCGTGCTCGTGGCGGCGTGTTCTTTCACGTGGCATTCTCGGATTCGTCGTCGACCCTTGGAGTGCACGGCAATTTTCCGTTTTTGACGAAAATGGCCCTCATTTTGGCTTATAAATAGCCTGTGCATTCCTCATTTCATTTAGCAACTTTGGCATTCAATTTTGGCAGATTTGAAAATGCCTCTCGGCTCTCTCTCTCATTTAGTTAATTAATCCTTAATTAAGGATTAATTAATTATTTAATTAGGTGGTTATATAATTAATATATAGTCCACTTAATTATTAGAAAATAGGGATTTTCAGGTTTTAGAAAAAAGGGTTTTTTTTGAAAAATATTTTCTCAAAGTATTTAGCGAAATACTGTCGGAGCCCACACTCCAATTTCTTAATCGGGGATATTGCGGGGAAGCTCTGCCGGTTTTATGAGAAGATTCGAGGTGCTGGAAAAGTGCCGTTGATAGCCAATTTTGCAGTACGGTAATACCATTGTGCTGCCAAAATTAATATTTGCATATTGTGATTATATGCTAGATGGTTTAAAATTATGTTACCGATGCCTGTATATATTAGAGTTATGTTGCCCGATTTATTCCGCTGCTTTATCAAAATATTTTTGAAATATTTTGATAACGAGGTTATGGCAAAATTTTTTGAAATATTCCGCTGTACCGTCCCTCTGCTTCGGGCCCGCCGCAACCAACAGACACGTCCGTGTCAAATGCATGCAGCAGCTCAACATATAACCCCTGTTTTACGCATGAAAACACAGCAGCAAATAACACTCAACTGAGGCAGTAGAATCAGCAGCAAATTAGGACAACAAAACTCCCAAAAACTGATTAAAACTGACAGCAATTAATCGTGATAAAGTGCAGCAATGAACAACAGCAAATCCCAAGCCAAAACAGGGCAAAAATCACTAGAAAAACAGGGCATGACTGACCTCATTTAATCTCAACAAGTTCAGGTCAATTAGGCTATCAAAAGTGCAGCAACACAACACCATTATGACATATAAATCAGTCCCAAAAAAGTTCAAACATGAAGGGAAGACATACGTGGCCATTTCATGAAATTTTCCTCAATGTGCCATAAATGATATCTCATAAATACTTTAGCTACCATGTAATCGATGATCATAAATGAGAAGAGGATGTCGAAACAATCATATTCAAGCTTGGAAACACTCAAATCCATCAAGAATCGAAAGAGATCATGAAAATTGCTCAAACCTAACTATTCATAGAAGCAGCCGAAAATCCATGAAAACATGCTCAAATTCAGGGATGAAAGGATGAAAATGACCAGCAATGAACATATATTACAACCCTAAGCTTACCTTGTTGATTAATGAAGGTTTGGAGGAGATTTGAGCTTTGAATCTCCAAGATGCTCAAGGGTTACGGGAGAAACTGGAAGTTCAGTGACTTTGGCTGAGATTTGTGGTTTGTGTGAGGATAAGTTCGGTTAGGGCATGGTATATCAGGTTAGTTGGTTGAGTTAGGGTTCCATAGCATCAAACCATGGTTAATTTGGTTAAAGTTTGGATGAGTTATGGCCATTTTAGTAAAACATGGTCAGTTTCGTCGCCGTTTCGTTTTTCGGTTGAATTTCAAAGGTTCAAATGATTTCGGAAAAATATAAGGCTAAGTTTACTAAACCCAAATCTTCGATACGAGTTCAACGAAGTTGACGGAACTCGAATCCGAGTTCCCGAGCTCAAGATATTAAATACGGAACCAATGGTGCGCTAATTGCTCGTTAGCCCCAGACTTGGATTCCAAAAATAAAATAAATCCGAAACACATGCAAATGAATCCGAAAATAAGAAACGAACATATATTCATATACAAGACACGTATAAGTCCAACATATTAAATTTGCATGAAATTTCGGTATCGATATATATAAAAACGAAGCACGTAAATGTGGCTCATAAACAATGTAACAATAAAATTCATAACATTTACAAATAATATAAAATTAAATACGTATATAATTTATAAATACATGCATGCATCAATTATGAATTAATAACGAATTCACTAATTAAGTTCAATTAGCACATTAACATTTAATATTATATAAGTTAATGTTAATAAAACTTAAAATATAATAATTAACATAATTAACATTAATTATAATTAAAATAAAATTAAATATATAAAACACGTATAATAATTATTTCGCGCAATTTGGTAAACACATACGTCATGCTGTACTACTTACTAAAAAAAAACTGGGGCGTTACACCTAAGCCAAAGTGAACGGGAGACTACACACTCCTTAAGACTAGGTGGAGCTAAATAAAACTTAGAGTGCACAAAAGCAATAAGTAACAGAAGCATGTTGTTGGAAAATACGAATCAGAAAGCAGCGGAATTTAAAATTTTTTCCCAACAAAAGGACCTTGGACTCGCAATCGTGTATCCAAATTCGTAGAGTTAAGAAACTTACTTTTCTTTTATTCTTTCTTGAAGCGTTTCAAGCCACCCAAGAACGCTCTTCTCGCAGCTTGATCCCCTCTCCTTGGTAAAGCTCGAATCTTCAAACTTCTAACTTGAAGCTCTCTAGAGATAGTCCACCAACTTGATCACAATCTAACTAGTAAGGATGCTAGTTCTCTAGTTAGTGTTTAGGCTTAACCTAGGGTTTAATTTATCTTGGAGAAAGGATGGTGTTCAACACATGAACCAAAAGAATTGTCAATTAGCTCTAAGGGGAGCTCGAGCTTCCCTATTTATAATAAGGGAGTGGCCGAAATTCCTAGTCCTTATGGACTAGGGTTTTGGTCTCTCTCTCTCCTATTACTTGATCATCAAGTAATTTTGACTTTGACTTTGAATTCTAATTCAAATCAACTTTCAAGAGAGCTAAAAATATCCAAACTATTTTTGGATAATTTTATACGTTATTTATTTAAAATAAATAACTTATTTTATCTAATTAATCAATTCGTAATTAATTAACTAGATTATTTTTTTCTCCAAAATAAGACTTTCTTTTTAATTCAAAATTAAAACAAAGTCTATTAAATAATTAACAAATTAATTATTTAATATATATATATAAAATATATATATATTTACACGTGTGGGACACGTGTCACAAGGACACGTGTCACTCACGTGACCCACACGTGTGGTTTCACACGTGTGGAACCCTCTTGGCCCGATTAACTCTTTTAATCATTTTCAAGCCTCAACTCATGTAACCAAGTTGTTGTGTGTAACCCTCTAGGTTCTCAATTCAATTAGCAGTGACCCTAATTAATTAATTCACTAATTAATTAATCAGTCCACAGATTAAACGACCATAGTCTAGCAACAGGTGTTTAACCCCTAGTTGAATTGGAATGTTCGGATTCGACAGAACCTTTAAGTCATTGATTCATGTGAGATACAATCGTCCTACTTACTATCTCTCAACCAAGATCTAGGGTAAGGGAATAATCCGGTCTTAAAGCTAAGTGCATTTCATATCCATTTGATCTCAATCCAAGAAACCCTTTTCTTGATGTCTTGATCTACTGCCTTGGCCAAGGACTCCATATGGCATATGAATGACTTACACAATAAGAGATCACCGTGCAAATGCAAGTGTAGGTCCTTTCTTGATTCTCATTCACTTTCATGGATCACTTGTGCAGCCCCAGCATAAGCCTTGAATCAGTTGTCTAAGGCGACACCCTTTAAAGCTTATACCTAAGACTACAGAGTTAACTCATAAAGTGACAAGGAACCTCAAGTCTTAAGGATCAATTAATCACATCAATGACTCGTGAGATATTTCCTGTAGCACCCGCACGGTGGGTCACCACATCCCCTGCACCAAAGTCCGATCCACATACGAAATGGAGAGTCCGTACATGAACCAAACAGTGGCGAACGGGAGACTGACATACTCACACCTAGGCTAGGCAGAACTTAGACCCTGAAAGCAAAGCTCAAACCAAAACAAGAATGCGGAAGCGAAACAAGCCATGCAATAATCAAAATATTCATAAACAGTTGACGGGTTCAACTAGCATAAATACCTAATCCCGAATATCAAACAATAATCATAAATCCAACGGGTTCAACTAATTCAAGCAAATCTGTCCTAACCTGTCCCGAAATATACATATCAATTCATAATTAAATTCTAAATATCATATTCAAACATATCTTATACATAAGCCGAATTAAAGAAATGTGAATGCAAGACCACCTACTAGACAAAGACACGGAACAGACTCCAAAAGACAGACACAGTCCGCCTAGCACAAACAACTCCAAGCAAAACCTGCAAACCAAAAGTAAAAGGGGAGGGGTTAACACACTCACACTATATATATAAGATCAAAGCACGTATCAAACTCATAATGTTCATGAACGCGGGGATAGTTTTTGCACACCAAATCATTTTCCCGTGATATATATATATATAGGGTTTACTTAGCAAAAGCAAATTAACCAATTTTAACTTACCGAGCAACTGAGCAAAGCCTAATAAATCTTAACATATTCAAAACTTGGCTTATCTTATAAACTTAGAATCTATCCCCGTTTCATAAACCTTAACATAACATACATATCATATAGAACTCGGCGGGTACGAGCTCCGACTCCCCCAATCTCCTCATAACATAACATATCAGAATCAAAACAGAAAACTTACATACATATCATATCATAACATCCTCAACTCCGGGTGATGGAAGGGTGTATACGCCCAAACCATCTAAACAAACAAGGGGAGCGCCTTGCGAGTACTCAAACCCTCAGGATTCCTTCCCTTACCAAACCTCCTGGTGAGTACAGGGGTGATCCTCTGCAGACATATGGAGACTATGCACAGGCTTAACCTCGACTGCCCTATGCCGTCCCGAGGGCTCCATACCCATAGCTCCGCGCCCAACACACACATATCATATCATAACCGCTACAACAGAGAAAGACATACATAAATTATTCATATATACGTATGTTGGAAAACACGAATCAGAAAGCAGCGAAATTTAAAAAAAAATTTCCAACAAAAGGACCTTGGACTCGCAATCGTGTAACCAAATTCGTAGAGATAGAAAACGTACTTTTCTTTTATTCTTTCTTAAAGCGTTTCAAGCCACCCAAGAACGCTCTTCTCGTGGCTTGATCCCCTCTCCTTGGTAAAGCTCGAATCTTCAAACTTCTAACTTGAAGTCTCTAGAGAAAGTCCACCAACTTGATCACAATCTAACTAGTAAGGATGCTAGTTCTCTAGTTAGTGTTTAGGCTTAACCTAGGGTTCATTTGATCTTGGAGAAAGGAAGGTGTTCAACACATGAACCAAAAGAATTGCCAATTAGCTCTAAAGGGGAGCATGAGCTCCCCTATATATAGGAAAGGGAGAGGGACGGCCGAACCTATTCCTTGTTGGACAAGGATTTGGTTCCTCTCTCTCCTATTACTTGATCATCAAGTATTTTCCAACTTTGACTTTGAATTCTAATTCAAGTCAACTTTTAAGAGAGCTAAAAATATCCAAACTATTTTTGGATAATTTTATACTTTATTTATTATAAAATAAATAACTTATTTTTATCTAATTAATTAATTCGTAATTAATTAACTAGATTATTTTATCCAAAATAAGACTTTCTTTTTAATTCAAAATTAAACCAAAGTCTATTAAATAATTAACACATTTAATTATTTAATACACATATATAATATATATATATATATATATATATATATATATATATATTCACGCGTGTGTGACACGTGTCACAGTGACACGTGTCACTCACGTGAGCCATACGTGTGATTTCACACGTGTGGAACCCTCTTGGCCCGATTAACTCGTTTAATCATTTTAAAGCCTCAACTCATGTAACCAAGTTGTTGTGTGTGACCCTCTAGGTTCTCAATTCAATTAGCAGTGACCCTAATTAATTAATTCACTAATTAATTAATCAGTCCATAGATTAAACGACCATAGTCTAGCAACAGGTGTTTAACCCCTAGCTGAATTGGAATGTTCGGATTCGACAGAACCTTTAAGTCATCGATTCATGTGAGATACAATCCTCCTACTTACTATCTCTCAACCAAGATCTAGGGCAAGGGAATAATCAGAACCCTAATAATCCGGTCTTAAAGCTAAGTGCATTTCATATCCATTTGATCTCAATCCAAGAAACCCTTTTCTTGATGTCTTGATCTACTGCCTTGGCCAAGGACTCCATATGGCATATGAATGACTTACACAATAAGAGATCACCTTGCAAATGCAAGTGTAGGTCCTTTCTTGATTCCATTCACTTTCATGAATCACTTGTGCAGCCCCAGCATAAGCCTTGAATCAGTTGTCTAAGGCGACACCCTTTAAAGCTTATACCAAAGACTACAGAGTTAACTCATAAAGTGACATGGAACCTCAAGTCTAAGGATCAATTAATCACATCAATGACTCGTGAGATATTTCCTAATCTGGAAGTTTCCATTTCCTGAAATAGAAACTTCCTTTCCCATTTAGGAATCTTCTCACACGGGGCACCTCAGTGAACTTACTTATTAAAGTAAGCACCCTCATGTATCACGCACATATCAACTATACACTTTGCACCTCCATGAAACAAGGCGGTCCTTCTTAAGGGCGTGATCCCACAAGCAAGCCTTATAGGAGTCAGGTTGACACTCCCACTGTCTGTAGGACTCATCGGCTTGGAGTATTTTACTAATCATGACTTATGTGATATAGGGCTCGTTTCATGAACCATTTCACCTAAATGGTAGAGTCCTAAAGTCATCAGGATTAGGGGAGTTCTCATACATGCACAGCTAAAGTAAACGCATACCAAACAAGAGCATATAAAGAAGTGTTTGCCTATGATATTAATCAATCGTATATTATTCAAAGATTGTCTGTGATACTAGGAAAGTCCCAAAACGGATTATGACTAAAGATGCACTTTGAGAGCCTATTGACTTTGGGCGTTTCAAAAGTGGATCTGCTATATTCTCTGCTGATGTGACCCTCTTGTTTACACATCTCTTAGGAAACACCTTTTCCTTATAAAGTGATTTGTAATCACATGTTCAGTCTCTTGGTGAGGTCTTGGTTCTCTTACGTTAGCAACCATCCATTTTATCATACAATATGATAAAGGAGTTGTTTCATGCTAGGAACTTCATCTAACCGGTTAGATGGAGTTTCTTACCCAAACACTTAACTTAGCGTTATATAATACGACTAAGTTCTCAACTACGATAGTCGAGTTTTGCAATGTCCGTCCTTGGAACCCCTTTCCAACACATTGCATTACCATTCTGGTAGAAGTTGTACCCTTTCAATGATTTCATAATCATCTATGTTTGATGAAACAATTACATCAAAATATCCTTTCAATGATAAGATCTTTTGGGCTCTGTAAACTAATACATATCCTCATTTCTTCTCAAGTACTCTGAGGACATCCTTTACAGAAATCTAATGACCTTCTCTGAGGTCATTTTAGATTCGGCCTACTACGCTTAGTGTTGCATCATATCTAATTTAGTACGTAACTTTTCATACATTATGCACCCTTTCACTTAAAGGGATTTTGGACATTCTAACTTTCTTAAAGTTATCTTAGGACACATGCTCTTCAAAAGAGATGTTCCATTGTCCATACTAAACTCCTTTTAGTACCGTGGTTATGTACTCATTTTGTGATAATCCATTTATGCTCTTAGATCTATCTTCTATAGATCTGAATGTCGAGAATTTAGGATAATCACTAAGATTTTTCATGTCAAATTGTTTCTTAAACAAGAATTGGTAACTTTCACGTCATCCTTGACATTCCTAATGAGAAGGATGTCATTTTCTAAAGAACCAAAACTGACTCTTACATCACTAACTTTCTTATCTACACTTTTGAGACTTATTCGACTTCCATCTGTGTCAAACGATTTGACTATCCTATGGAATCGAATTGTCTAACTCCTAGAAGCCTTTATCAATCCACAGATTGACTTTAGGGATTTGCATACCTTATGCATACTCCCACTGAACATGAGATTTACGGAAATACCTTATTTCAGTCTCTTTCAATCTCATATTGAACAAGATAGTTCTCATATTCATTTATCATATCTCATAGTCAGAATATGAGGATGTGGTAAACATAATCCAAATGGACATTTGCATTTCAATCGTCAAGAAGGTTGTAATGCTTTCCATTTACTCGAAGCTCCACGAGCTTGATCCTATCAGGTGGATCAACCAAGGTCAAAACTTGGTTTGAGTATATGGAATCCATATTGGATTTCAAGGCTTGCTTACACTACTCAGATTCCAAATCCGACAGTGTCTCCTCTTCAAGTAATTCCTTGGCTATCTAGGAACGCGTTCTAAACACGTCTTAAGAGAAGGGTTTCACACGTGTATATGCTCTAAAATTGGCTAATTTTTATCAGATGGGCTCGTTTCTTCTATATGTGGCGTGGATATTTATTCTCAAATTTCTTTGAGGTCTGCTTGCTTGTCTTTCTTCTTCTATAGGAACGATTCCTTAAGAAAGATACATTCCTTGAGACAAACAACCTTTGTCTAAGGGAATCGCAGAAATGATATCCAATATTGTTTGTATAAACTTGAACTCATTTCAAGCCTATCTCCCACTATCCTCTTTACTTAAGAGGATTCCACTAAATTCTTGGACAAGAATAATTAGGGAATTTAGTGTGCCACGTTGCATAGTGCATCTAAAGGACTGATTTTGGAAGGTACTAAATTCAAAATCTCTAACTGCATATTCTGGGAGTTTATTCCTAGAACGATTATAAGTCAGTAAAGCTTGCTATGGAATGGACCATATCCCATTAGGTTTCATTCCCTCATTCGGCAACACTAAGGTGTTCTCGAATTAGTTTACTGAGAGATAATCCTATTATCTCTAAGATGACTAAGGAATTAGTTGCTAAGATATTGGCTATCTCGATCATATCGATTTACCTATAACTTATGACTACTTCGGTTCTTAACCTCCTTTTGAAATTCTAAGAATTTCATATAAGTTTCGAATTTGTACTTTAACAAGTACATTCATTCATAATGATTAAACTCTGACGATTGTATCTAGTGCTTACATTAAGCATTTTACACTCATCAGCATGGATCGAAATCCAGTATAATTTTTGGAACGTTCCACGTTTCTTATAAACGGGATTCAGGAACGCTTCCCTCAAGACAGGATTCACAGGAAGTCAACTCTATAGGTTCATTTTCATAGAATGATCCTAAGGTGTCTGACTTGCTAATCCTTCTATATCTCAACGTTCCAAAGTAATTCGAAGCTTTGTCATCTTACTTACTTTTGTTATCTCTTTGTATGTTCAGAACATCAGTGCCTTGAGTCTTTGCACAACGGATTATGCAGAATTGACTAAACACTAGTGAATTCTATTCCTAGTAGAATTACTAAACGAGGTAACATTTCAGAGTACTCTTACTCTATGCAGTTCCCTTTCAAAGTCCTTATTTGCTACCATAGAAGCAAACGTCCTATTTGATCTCCAATGTCTTTTGGGTGCACCCCTTACATGCCCCTCCATTGGGCTCTTAAGGGTTTCTTCTTCTTTAGGCGTTCAAGCCTTTAACTTAGTGAGTCTAGAAGAAGAATTAACCATCACAACCTTTTGTTCCTTCTTAAGGATACTCTCAACCATTATCAACTAAATGATTAACTATGCTACATTAGCATCATTCTAGTTGAGCATAAAGGGTTTGAATGATGGTCGAAGCAATGTAAGCAATCAGTGCATTGAGAACTCTTTTCTCAGTTGATGATCGAGACCATAAGATCTTCAAATAAGATCTTTAGACCTTGTTCGTGTGCACTTGTTTCCTCATTTGGAATATTGAATAATTCCATAATGTTATACCTTGTAACATTTTTATGAGGTGGTTCAATTGCTCTTAAGTGGTTTGGAAAAATCCATTCACCACAGATTACTTCTCTTTTGGCCCGGGTCGACTTTTCACAATTGAAAACTTCGCCCTTTAGAGAACGCCTTTCTCTAGTCGGATTCTAAAATGTATTTTAGGATCCAAAGCCATTTAGAGTTAGTCAGGACTTAGTCAACTTATTTGACTTAAGGATGGATACGAATGGGTTTGCATTTCATATTGTAGAGAATCACAGAACTACAATCTAAATGCTAAGCAGAGAACTAGGTGAGCATGCTGAATAAGAACGATATACATAAGATAAGGTCTTTAATCTAATGTAGCTCCCACTGTTTTTCAAAGATCTATAATTCCCAAAGATCTAAGAGGGACACGTTTCCCAACGGGTACTAAGATCCTAAGCATTTTACCTCGAACCCACGACTCGCGGACATTCTAAGTAAAACCCTAGGTAGGTACAACTTACCAATTCTAACACCTTTAGAACTCTTAGTAATTGTTTTGCATCACCTATCTTTCAATATGGACCCACGACTCGTGCGGCATCCATATTTACTTAGGCGTTAAACTAGACCCATCAATCATAAGATCATGATCAAAACTTAGTTCGAACGACCCACGACTCGCGGACATCGCCCTTGCCAAAATTAACCACGAAATATTGATCATTTAAAATGATCAATTAGGTAACTAAGAACTAATAAGCTCCACTAGCTATCCCACGACTCGCAGACAATAACTAGCTTTACTTACTAAACTTAAAACCTATTGATGGAATGCTAGGAATTTAATTCAAAATTTGCATCTCGAATTAAATACCTATTATTCGAAATGAGCTTAATATTTAATGGGAATTTTCGAATCAACCAAAGAGTTGTTCGGTTCGACCTCACCAACATATATGTTATCCAATTTAATTAGTCTTGTAACACCCCCGTTTTTCAGTTTAAATAATGTGGCGTATTTGTTTATAAATTGCGCGATTCAATTATTTAATTATATGATTACTTGTTCATAAGTGTTTTTATTTGATTTAAACTATAAACCATTAATATTTAATTTAATTCATTTTAATTCTACTTTGAGATTTAGTGTTAAATTCTCGATTAAGGTTTTGTGTTATCTTAACTATTTCGGTAATTCTGTTAATTAAGTTCAACATGTTATTAGCTGGTTATAATTTAATTAAAATGGAATTTAAGTTTTAGTAACTAAATTTTAACGTTATGAATTCGTTCTTGCGCATGAGTGTTCTATTTGTGCTTCGTTCTTCTATGTAATGATATCGGATTGGTATGGAAATTTAATATGTCGTAAATATGTGTGTTATGAACATGCCTATATGCTCGGTTTATGTTTTCGGATTCATTTGGCGTGTTTATGAATTTAATTTGATTTTTGGAACCAAGTCGGGGGCTAACGAGCAATTAGCGCACCCTTGGTTCCGTACGTGATATCTTGAGCTCGGGAATTCGGATTCGAATTCCGACACCTCCGTTGCCTTCGTATCGACGATCCGGAGACAATGGAACAAGTCTCATACCTTTCTGAGATCATTAAGACCTCCGAAATCCAACCGTAACGAGCAACTCGTGCAAGAAGAACTTCTTTTGGTTGACTAGTCTTCATGGTGGGACCCCATAACACCTCTTAACCTAACCATACCTTAACCATGACTTTTGTACCTAGAGTTAACTCCTTCCTCTCCCTTTTAGCAGCAAAAACCGAACCATATCTCCCTCATTTTCTGCTGAGCCTGATCGAGAGAGGGGAGAAGAGAAGAAAGGAAGAAACCCTTGGCCCTTTGTGATTTTGGAGCTCAAATCACCATCTTCTTTCACCAAATCTTCAAGGTATGAATATTTATGTCTTCTCTACTCTATTATACTTGATTTCATCTCCTTACATCATGATTTGGATCAGTTTTGGTTAGGGTTTGGGCTAAGAGCATGAATAGGGTTTTTGGGAAATTTGCTCTTATGATCTTGGTTGCTTGTGTAGCCGATTTCCTTGTTTGTAAATGACTATATGAGCTTGTTTCTTGGCTCTTTTCTTTTCTAACTGATAGTATATGAGATTAGGAGGATTTCATCTCTTGACCCTTTAATGAAATTAGGAGATATGGAGCTCCAAACTTGATGATCAAACTACTTCCCCTGTTTTCGAACTGCTGTGAGAAATATTGTATTGTTTCTTGACCAAATGGTCTCCATTTCGTGTGAAATTGCTTGGAGTTGATGTATACTCAGTGTTATATATGTTAGCATTCATGTTTCAAGTATTTGGATCCATTTGAAGCCTCAAAACCGAAATACATGGCCTGTTTCTATGCATGCTCCATGACAGATTTGTTGCTGTTGCCTATGTGTGGTTGTTGGTCACCCTAATGTGCTTTAAATTGTGCCATTTTGCATATATATGATGTATATTAGTTGTTTAGTATGTTAGCATGCTTTCCCCAAAGTTTCAGATCCAAACTCAACCCCTAAGTACGTGATCAAGGCATGATAGAATCATTAGGGCTCATATGTGCGATTTTGGCAACCCAGTTTTGTTGCATGGATTCGGTGATCTTAACGTGTGATTTAGCCTTTGCACTCTAAATGAAAAATGTTCATAACATGCCATATATGTTGTATATTAAGTTTCAGAGCATTTGGAGTTCGTTTGATATGTTTTTGGATTGAGTTTGTAAGGGATCAGTTTTGTCGGTTTAACTTTGTGAACGGTTTTGGTTCTGTACCGTGACACCCCCGTGTCTCATTTACTCATAAGAGTGAGACACGGGCGTGTCACACCTTCTGGGCAGCTCTGTACTGAGCCACGCCCGTGGCTCAGTTTGGCTAAGGAAGGTGACACCCCCGTGTCCCTTCCCCTGTGCAGTCCGTGTTGCTTCCTTTTCGGTTTTGATTTGTTTCACCTCCTTAATGGCTTTATCTCCTTTTGTGTTGAACTATGAACTTGTTTTACTATATGTTAGGAGTAATATGGTGTAATTTCATGGCTTTTGGATGTGTTATAGGCATGCTTTTACGTAATGCCGTTTATGTGTGTTTATACGTCGTTATGAATCGCATAACTTATTTTCCATATCATATGATTTCTTCTTGTTGTCAAACCTTGGAAATATGCTATCTTATGTAATATGAGGTATATAGTAGCTTGTTGGGAGAGCTTGAATATGTTCTATGCTCCTATTTGAGTTCTTGAAATAAATTGATTGGACATATGAATTGAAGAATTTGAGTGATTTATGATCGAACAAGTGAATGAATTGGTTATATGATTTTCATGACTTAATATGATCTTTATGCCTTCATATCATGATTGTGCATTGCCGTGCGTCATATATGGTTCATTTAGAGTTTTGAGTCTCACGAACACGTCTTGTGGTCTTTTGTACAGTTTATCTCCAGGGTGGAGAGCTTTTGATCGTTCAGGCACTTGGTGCTCGATCCTTGTTCTTCACGGTTAAGGTGAGGGTGGTTTTCGTTTTAGCTATGTAACAAACCCTACAACCCTTATGTGAAAAGCTTTGGCCAAAACCTTATGATTATATATATTTGGTTTTCAAATGAAGTTATCGAGTAAATTCTTCTGAATTATACGTATGAGCGTATATGAGCTTAAAAATGGTTTTGTAATGAGGCTATGCTCCAAACCGTGTGTCTTCATACTAGCTACGGAATAGGATGACACGGAGAGGTACGTATATAGCATATGCCGGATTACACGGTAAGGTACTTATGAATTATGATTTGTATTTATGAATTATGTTATGTACTTATGAATTGATATGTTGTGGCGAGATTATGCAAATATGATATGTTCATGGGCCCCGGGACTTAGTATATGTGGCTAACCGAGGAAGCAAGGGCTGACGGGGATCCCATATACTAGTCCCAACCAAACTACGGTGATACCGGCCCTCGCTAGGAGGTTTAGCGGGGAATGGGAGCTGAGTGCCCTTGGGGGAGTCATGAAACCCCATTGGCCTATGATTGAGGTGGTCGGGTCTTGCAAGCCCGTCCACCACCCGGAGGAAGAAGGTTGGTTAGGATTTATGTCTCTTCTTATGTATATGTTTTGATAGAATTATGCACCGTGCGGGAATGCCGGGACACGGATTGCCCAAACGCATATGTTTATGTTATGATTTATGGTCTGTGTGTATTATAATATATTGCCTGATCGCCTAATCAATATATTACTGATATTTATGTACACGGTCGGAGTTTGGATGGAGGTTGTGCACGCTCACTCGCCGAGCCTTATATTTATGTATGATTTATGAATGGAATGAATTTAATATGAATTAGTCGTAAAAGTCGAGCATTGTTTATCTATTTTCTTGTCCTTTTTGGGAACTAAATTCAAATAAAACCTTGCTCGGGATTTATGACTTGCATGTGCATGTTATATATATATGTATCGCTCCTGCTCACTCAGTCTTCTAGAGACTGACCCCTCTCCCTCCCCAATCTTTTAGTGTGCAGGGTTGATCTTTGGAGTTTCGGGCTAGGCGGAGGTGTTGGAGTTTTAAGTTGGTCGAGTTAGGTTAGGAGAGTCTTTGCACTCACTCATGTATTGAATTTATGTCTGTATCGATTCTATGGTATCATGAACTTGAATAATTATGTAATCATAATTGTATTGTTTTATTGGACTGTAATTATGAGTTTAAAAGAGGCCTGAAGAGCCCAATTCTGGTTATGGTTGATATGATTGAACTCTGGCTTTGCTATGCTTTTACTTTGTGAATTGGTATTCGTTGCAGGGTCTAGTTCCGCCTGGCTTAGGAAGGTTTTTATGTTTGTCTCCCGTTCGCTAGGGTTTGATACGGGTGCGGATTTACAATTTCGTTACTCGTGTTGAGCCTTAGTGCGGGGGATGTGGTGCCTCACGTGCGGGGTGCTACAAGTCTTGATTAATGCAAGTACAACTTAAATGCATTTCAAACAAGCACATAAACAGATAACATATCCTAGCATGATACTAACATGTAATGATCATGGGTTCTACCTATCTTATGCGTGATATGTGGGAGCCACTCCACAATCACAAGTTCTAACATACATGCCACATAAACAGTTTAAATCACATAAGGGAAAGCGGTAACAAAATACAAGCCCTATCTCTATTACATTTTACAGTTGAGATTCCCCTCCCTAACATTTTGAGGGGTCTTCACTTATGGCCTCCTTGTTACTTGAATGTGGTCCATCTTACTCCATGGGTGCATTGTCTCCAAAATGAAAGTAAAACCTCACCACCTATCTCTACTCTCAAATTACAATAAAAAGAAAAAGACATAAAGTAATAAGGCTCAATCTTCATATTGGCCTTAGACAATTACACGGGGCATACCCCGGCCTCAAAACAGTAATATGGAAAGCCACATAATAAATCACATAACAGTACGCACATAAGTGAGGCTCCAACCTCAATTGAAAAAAACCCAACTATAGGGCTCCAACCCCAATTTAAACCATCCATGTGCATAAATTAAAACCATACATAAGTCTAAACCCATGATCACCTAACATGCTTTTGCAAGAATTTAAATTTAACCAATAAATTAAAATTCTCGCTTTAAGCTCTGATAGCTTAAAACACGACTTAGATGCAATTCTTGTTCAAGAGCCTTTTCAACAAAACCCGAAAAACATTAAACTAATAAAATTCCAATTAATTTCTGAAAATTAATAATTTTATTCTTTCAATATTTTCAGAAAACAAAGATTGTGAATATTCCAAAATTTAAATCGCTTAATTTTCCAAAATCCCAATTTAAACAACTATTTCAAAAATAATTCAATTTTAATAAATAAAAAATTTCAGAAAATTAAATCGGGATCGGATTGGACTAAACACGAAAATCAAGATCGCGAAACGAAGGCTCGGTCTTGCCCGCACGCCAGCCGAGGCCGAGAGCACGCATCGCGCGTGAGCGTGCGCGACGAACAAGGCTGCCGGCACGCACGCGCAATGCGCACGCCTTCTCGCGCGCAAGGCGCGCGCTGCGCCTAGGTGGGAGGCAGGCGGGCGAGGGAAAGGCTCCCGCGCGGTTGCGGGAGGTGCAGGCGGGCGCGCCGGCGGCAGCGGCGGGCAGTCCCGTGCTGCTCCGGGACTGCTGGGCGGGCGGGCGCGCGGGCCTGGCGTGCTATGCCTTAGCACGTCCAGGCTCGTGTTTTCGTAACGCGATTTCGTGTTTCGTACTTTTAGTTCAAAAACCAAAACAATCGATTTAAATTAATTTCTATCAAAACGGTTTTCCAAAAACACAATTTAAGAAAACAGTTTCAGAAATTCAAGAAAAATTACAGTTTCGTATTTCGGGCTTTCTAAAAGAACTCATGAATACCTAATTCGCATCTAAGCCTAAGAATTTCTACCAAATTCAGATTAATTGAGACGAATTAGAAATGCGATTAACGAGGTGGCTCTGATACCACTTGTTGGAAAACACGAATCAGAAAGCAGCGGAATTTAAAAAAAAAATTTCAACAAAAGGACCTTGGACTCGCAATCGTGTAACCAAATTCGTAGAGATAGAAAACTTACTTTTCTTTTATTCTTTCTTGAAGCGTTTCAAGCCACCCAAGAACGCTCTTCTCGCGGCTTGATCCCCTCTCCTTGGTAAAGCTCGAATCTTCAAACTTCTAACTTGAAGTCTATAGAGAAAGTCCACCAACTTGATCACAATCTAACTGGTAAGGATGCTAGTTCTCTAGTTAGTGTTTAGGCTTAACCTAGGGTTTATTTGATCTTGGAGAAAGGAAGGTGTTCAACACATGAACCAAAAGAATTGTCAATTAGCTCTAAAGGGGAGCATGAGCTCCCCTATATATAGGAAAGGGAGAGGGACGGCCGAACCTATTCCTTGTTGGACAAGGATTTGGTTCCTCTCTCTCCTATTACTTGATCATCAAGTATTTTCCAACTTTGACTTTGAATTCTAATTCAAGTCAACTTTTAAGAGAGCTAAAAATATCCAAACTATTTTTGGATAATTTTATACTTTATTTATTATAAAATAAATAACTTATTTTTATCTAATTAATTAATTCGTAATTAATTAACTAGATTATTTTCTCCAAAATAAGACTTTTTTTTTAATTCAAAATTAAACCAAAGTCTATTAAATAATTAACACATTTAATTATTTAATACATATATATATAATATATATATATTCACACGTGTGTGACACGTGTCACAGTGACACGTGAGCCATACGTGTGATTTCACACGTGTGGAACCCTCTTGGCCCGATTAACTCGTTTAATCATTTTAAAGCCTCAACTCATGTAACCAAGTTGTTGTGTGTGACCCTCTAGGTTCTCAATTCAATTAGCAGTGACCCTAATTAATTAATTCACTAATTAATTAATCAGTCCACAGATTAAACGACCATAGTCTAACAACAGGTGTTTAACCCCTAGCAGAATTGGAATGTTCGGATTCGACAGAACCTTTAAGTCATCGATTCATGTGAGATACAATCCTCCTACTTACTATCTCTCAACCAAGATCTAGGGCAAGGGAATAATCAAAACCCTAATAATCCGGTCTTAAAGCTAAGTGCATTTCATATCCATTTGATCTCAATCCAAGAAACCCTTTTCTTGATGTCTTGATCTATTGCCTTGGCCAAGGACTCCATATGGCATATGAATGACTTACACAATAAGAGATCACCTTGCAAATGCAAGTGTAGGTCCTTTCTTGATTCTCATTCACTTTCATGAATCACTTGTGCAGCCCCAGCATAAGCCTTGAATCAGTTGTCTAAGGCGACACCCTTTAAAGCTTATACCAAAGACTATAGAGTTAACTCATAAAGTGACATGGAACCTCAAGTCTAAGGATCAATTAATCACATCAATGACTCGTGAGATATTTCCTAATCTGGAAGTTTCCATTTCCTGAAATAGAAACTTCCTTTCCCATTTAGGAATCTTCTCACACGGGGCACCTCAGTGAACTTACTTATTAAAGTAAGCACCCTCATGTATCACGCACGTATCAACTATACACTTTGCACCTCCATGAAACAAGGTGGTCCTTCTTAAGGGTGTGATCCCACAAGCAAGCCTTATAGGAGTCAGGTTGGCACTCCCACTGTCTGTAGGACTCATCGGCTTGGAGTATTTTACTAATCATGACTTATGTGATATAGGGCTCGTTTCATGAACCATTTCACCTAAATGGTAGAGTCCTAAAGTCATCAGGATTAGGGGAGTTCTCATACATGCACAGCTAAAGTAAACGCATACCAAACAAGAGCATATAAAGAAGTGTTTGCCTATGATATTAATCAATCGTATATTATTCAAAGATTGCCTGTGATACTAGGAAAGTCCCAAAACGGATTATGACTAATCGGCTTTCTAGGGCACTATTCCTAACAACGTATACATACCACTTCCCGTTTCAATCCACTCGGTCCTTGCCAAACATGGCTCATGAGAAGTATACGGTTAGAAGCATAGCTTCGCGTGGCAAAACATAACAAATCCTTCCAAATTAAGCATACATAGGCTCGTACATTGCTTAACATACTTGCAAACTCAAGGAATATTCAACAAATACATATTTCACACTTATTTATATACATATAAGGCTTATTAAATCACATGCAATCAAAACCGAGCACATTGCAATAAGGTGTACTATATCCTAACCTCACCTGACACCGAAGAGGCCGAAGACACAACAAATGATCCACCCCGGAATCAACACGGCTAACAAAACACCACCCCGGGTGTACCTGAACAACTGAATACAAAACAGGACTTAGACACGTGAATGAACCAAATAGACGCACGGCGTATGCTTATGATTGGCATGAAGTCATGGATCACGTATACATGCATAAAATACTCATTCGTTAATATTAAAATACAATTCATGCACCTAACATAGCATATAATGTGAATTCATGTCAAAACATGCAATACAATTAGGATATAAATCAATAAGAGGCAAAAGAAATCAATTAAAAGCATAAAAACTCAAAACCAACCTACTGGACCAGGGAAGGGCCGTTCCCAGACACAAGGCAAAACGGGAAGGGCCGTTCCCACGAGCGCTGCCCGGAAGGGCCGTTCCGGCCCGAAGAACAAAACGGGAACGACCGTTCCCATACACGGATGGGAAGGGCCGTTCCGGCCCCAAGGCCAAAACGGGAACGGCCGTTCCGGACCGTCCTGCTAAAAAAAACAGAGCAGAAGTAGCAATGGCGTCGGGAGCCAACACCACCACACACACAAAGCCACAACTAACAACCAAATCATGCAAAAATAACACAATAAAGCATATATAACATATAGAACACATAATTATATTTAAGAGCTCAAGAAACGAGCATAAACACGCCAAACCCCCGACCCACTACTATTCATCATTTTCCCCAACAAGGCACGTAGACACATATCCAAGGTACGAAAGAGAGATTAAATTAAAGCACGTAACGAAAGGGTCACAAATCTTACCTTAGGTCGATGATCGGACGGTTGGATCTCCCAAACCCGAGCTAAAGGTTCAATGGCCAAAATGGGGAAAATATCTTCTTCTCCTCTTCCTTGCTTGTGTTGATCGATCAATGAGGGAGAGAGGAAAGGCTGGCCCTTTTAGGGCCGGGTAAACAGGTCGGTTAAAACGGGTAGGGTCAAACGGTATCCGGTCCAAACATATCGGATTTAAAACGGTGAGGCTATCAAATGGCTTTAGAATTTAAATGGTTAATTCATTGAATCCGAGTCGTCGAAATGAACTCAATGATAGCGTCGGAATTCGAATTCGAATTCCCGAGCTCAAATAGCCACGAAGGCTCAAACGTCCTAATTATAATTAGGTCCCTAAATTACAAATATTGGACAATTGAGTCCAAGACATTTAATTAAATTCTAGAGCACACGTAATTAAAATAAATCTCACGTTGACACGTAAGCAAGCTAAATCACATAATTCACAAAATACTGAATTAAACCCTCTCGTGACGCCGTACCTGGAATGCCAAAGAGACGGGGCGTCACAATTTCCCCCCCTTTAGAGAACTTGGTCCCCAGGTTCTACCCCTCGTAACAAAACGACGAGCAACTCTCCCGCATTCACCCAAGTTCGGAGCTCGCGACACTCCGACAAAGGTTAGCCCGAGAAAGGTCTTCCAAGCACGAAGGGGGTTCGATCATCACTTTAAGCTTCATACGAACTCGATCCCGACTAGTAGTAGTTCAGACTTTTCGCACGATAGAAGGCTCACAAGTGATTCAACTCCCACCATTTGAATTCATCCAAACTAACCCACAATTCGGGACCACGAGTGGAGTTGTTAAAGAACTTCCACCACTCGCTCTACAACCCAAAAGGGCCTTCAACCTCGCGGTTCGAAGTTGACATTCGAACCGTTGCTCACCTCAAACCGTAGACTCTGGAACTTGTTAAGAAGACCGTTGCCAAGAACGACCCTCGACTTACCGCAAAGCAACAACACTCGCACACTCAAGTCACCCCAAAGGGTAACCAACAACTCACAACAATAACACACACCCAAAGCAAAGCAGAACAAAAGATGGATGATGCACGTGATATGTATGTTTAATGTACCGTTCACCGAAGCGTTTGGAATCTTATCTTTATGGTAATTTGATCAACTCCCAAGATCCTTATCCACGGTTAAGTTCTGAAATTCCCCAACGTCTCTCGAGCTTTGAATATCACCCTGATCTTTATCCCATGGTTGATAATTATCCTTGCTAGTTTTTTCGAATTTAATCCTTCACTCTTAACTATCCTTGTTTCTCCAATATATATGAATTCTTAATCATTATAATTCTTCGTAGATCTGATGAGCTCCATAATTTATTCCAAATCTCATGGCCCGAATTCTTCTTCAATTTGTATATCTTGAAATTTCCTGAAAATTAGCCTTACTTAAAATCTGTATTCTTTCCCCACTTATGGTATCGATCTTCTCGCGGATAGTATTCTTCTTTCTCAAAATATTGAAGAAGATTGCATCGTCGATTGATGATTCTTATTGGTTTCCTTTTAAAGTCCGGGGATAATTTCTTGTGTGATCCATTCTCCCCGGTAGCTAGAGGACTCCGAAGTCTAATTCCCGTATCGAGACGCTCCACAAGTTTCTCCTGATCCCAAATCTTCCATTTAAAATTTCGTTTACTTCCTTTGAGATCCACTAAGGGTTCTTCCAAGTTCCAAGAAGGACTTGCTATAAAATTATAATTTTCTTCCCATAAAATCTTTTGAATGTAGTATCGATTCCCTTACAGTTAAATGGAAAGCGGTTACCATAACCCGAAATTATAGTTGATTCTATTTGTTCCCAAACTTTGAGTCAATCTCTTGTACTAACCCTTGTTATTTTTGTTTACATTACGCCGGTAGAGACTCCTTGATCCCTTCTCCCAATTATTTCCAAGAGTTAATTTCCTTCATTGTTCTTAAATCCTAACTCCAAAACAAATCATGCCTTGTGCTTGATGAAATAAGTTACTTCGAATCATTAATTTCTCTTCAAGGTATACCTCCAATTCGTAATTTTTCTTAACCTTGTACCCGGACCTCTCCAACTACTCTTCTTTGTCATTTCCTCCATGTCCTTACAACTCATCACGATCTTCAAAAAGAAATCCTTAATCTTGTCCTATACCCAACCAACTCTTCCAATTCCCATTGAATACCACTTGGTAACTTGAATGAAAAGATATCCTAAAATAAAACACTAAATATGCATGTTGAGTCAAAGTGCGAATGAGATGCATCACTTAATCATCACTTAGACACATAATAGCATCAACAATTAACAACAATCAATAATGAATAACAATTAATAATTAAGACAAAGAGGATACCAAGTTGCAAAAATGAATGCACGTGCCATGAATGCACGTGCCATGAATGCAATTACCTCAATTCTCGGGTAAGCCTTTGATCCCTACCTCATTGCTGGTTAGTCCTCGGTCGATCACACTCGAAAATCTTGTGCTCCGTTGACCCGCAAATGTAGCACCTCTTCAATCTGTCCCAACATGCTTCGTAGGTATGAGTAGTTCCTCCACAATAAGCACATAATTGGGGCCTTTTCCCCAACCTTGAAGTATTTCCGGTTCTGTGTTTCTTTCCTTGAATTCTCTTAGCCCGAGTTCCATGTTGGTGAGATTCTCCTTCCACTTGCAAGTTTGAGCATAAACCCGACTCAACATTAGACCCCGATACCTCTTCTTCCTTGCCCCTTGTCATGATCCAAGTTTCGACCCTTAAAACTTTCTTCGTGGCTTTATCCCATGTAGTCGTATCCTTTGCAATTAGGGCTTCCTTGAATTCATCCCGAAGACCTTCCATGAAGTATTTGGCCTTCATCTGATCGTTACCCATAATGTGAGGCACATATACGCCCAACCTTTCGAATTCTTCCATGTATTCCACAACGGGTCTATCTCCTTGTTTCAAAATGAGGAATTCTTCAAGTCTTCGCTCTTGTAGATTAACCGGTGCAAACCTCTTTCTGAATTCTCAAATAAATACTTCCCAAGTCAACTCTTCGTTCGTAGTCTCTAGTTGTTGAGAAACCCTTCTCTACCATTGTCTTGCTTGTCCTTGCAAAAGAAATATAGCAAGGAGAGCCATGTCCCGAGAGTTACGTGGCCATATTTCGAAGATACCCTCTATCTCTGAAAGCCACTCTTCAGCCTTTACATCATCTCCTTCTCGAAATTGGGGAGGCTTGAATTCTATGAATTCCTGGTACATCATTGCCATCGGATTCATTGTGGGTAATAGGATAGAAAATTGTCTTTAATATCACTAATTTGGATGAGAAGATTGACCGCAGAGTTGTTGATAGGAAGTATCCTAAAATCACAACTACAATATAGGTATATGCATGTTGATTAGTAAGTGCTCATGTCACCTAATAAATCACGTAAGAGCCCTATGCCGTCCCGAGGGCTCCTTACCCATAGCTCCGGGCCCAACATACACATATCATATCATAACCGCTACAACAGAGACAGACATACATAACTTATTCATATATACGTATACATACCATTTCCCGTTTCAATCCACTCGGTCCTTGCCAAACATGGCTCATGAGAAGTATACGGTTAGAAGCATAGCTTCGCGTGGCAAAACATAACAAATCATTCCAAATTAAGCATACATAGGCTCGTACATTCCTTAACATACTTGCAAACTCGAGGCATATTCAATAAATACATATTTCACACTTATTTATATACATATAAGGCTTATTAAATCACATGCAATCAAAACCGAGCACATTGCAATAAGGTGTAACTATATCCTAACCTCACCTGACACCGAAATAGCCGAAGACACAACAAATGATCCACCCCGGAATCAACACGGCCAACAAAACACCACCCCGGGTGTACCTGAACAACTGAATACAAAACAGGACTTAGACACGTGAATGAACCAAATAGACGCACGGCGTATGCTTATGATTGGCATGAAGTCATGGATCACGTATACATGCATAAACTACTCATTCGTTAATATTAAAATACAATTCATGCACCTAACATAGCATATAATGTGAATTCATGTCAAAACATGCAATACAATTAGGATATAAATCAATAAGAGGCAAAAGAAATCAATTAAAAGCATAAAAACTCAAAGCCAACCTACTGGACCACGGGAAGGGCCGTTCCCAGACACAAGGCAAAACGGGAAGGGCCGTTCCCACGAGCGCTGCCCGGAAGGGCCGTTCCAGCCCGAAGAACAAAACGGGAACGGCCGTTCCCATATACGGATGGGAAGGGTCGTTCCGGCCCCAAGGCCAAAACGGGAACGGTCGTTCCAGACCATCCTGCTCAACAAAACAGAGCAGAAGCAGCAATGGCGTCGGGAGCCAACACCACCACACACACAAAGCCACAACCAACAACCAAATCATGCAAAAATAACACAATAAAGCATATATAACATATAGAACACATAATTATATTTAAGAGCTCAAGAAACGAGCATAAACACGCCAAACCCCCGACCCACTACTATTCATCATTTTCCCCAACAAGGCACGTAGACCAATATCCAAGACACGAAAGAGAGATTAAATTAAAGCACGTAACCAAAGGGTCACAAATCTTACCTTAGGTCGATGATCGGACGGTTGGATCTCCCAAACCCGAGCCAAAGGTTCAATGGCCAAAATGGGGAAAATATCTTCTTCTCCTCTTCCTTGCTTGTGTTGATCGATCAATGAGGGAGAGAGAGGAAAGGCTGGCCCTTTTAGGGCCGGGCAAACGGGTAGGGTCAAACGGTATCCGGTCCAAACATATCGGATTTAAAACGGTGAGGCTATCAAATGGCTTTAGAATTTAAATGGTTAATTCATTGAATCCGAGTCGTCAAAACGAACTCAATGATAGCGTCGGAATTCGAATTCGAATTCCCGAGCTCAAATAGCCACGAAGGATCAAACGTCCTAATTATAATTAGGTCCCTAAATTACAAATATTGGACAATTGAGTCCAAGACATTTAATTAAATTCTAGAGCACACGTAATTAAAATAAATCTCACGTTGACACGTAAGCAAGCTAAATCATATAATTCACAAAATACTGAATTAAACCCTCTAGTGACGCCCTACCTGGAATGCCGAAGAGACGGGGCGTCACATTTCCTAGTCTGGAAGTTTCTATTTCCTGAAATAGAAACTTCCTTTCCCATTTAGGAATGTTCTAACACGGGGCACCTCGGTGAATTTACTTATTAAAGTAAGCACCCTCATGTATCACGCACGTATCAACTATACACTTTGCACCTCCATGAAACAAGGTGGTCCTTCTTAAGGGCGTGATCCCATAAGCAAGCCTTAGAGGAGTTAGGTTGACACTCCCACTGTCTGTAGGACTCATCGGCTTGGAGCATTTTACTAATCATGACTTATGTGATATAGGGCTCGTTTCATGAACCATTTCACCTAAATGGTAGAGTCCTAAAGTCGTCAGGATTAGGGGAGTTCTCACACATGCACAGATAAAGTAAACGCATACCAAACAAGAGCATATAAAGAAATGTTGCCTAAATTCGTTATTTCATTCAAAGATTGTCTGTGATTACAATAAGGAAAAGCACAAAGCGGATATACAATCGGCTTTCTAGTTCACTATTCCTAACAATCTCCCACTTGCCCGTCAAAGCCATTCTAAAGCTAGTCTAAGTCCCATCTTCTGAAGATGACCTTGGAAAGCTTCTCGACTAAGGGGTTTAGTGAGTGGATCTGCCACGTTCTCTACTGATGTGACCCTCTCAATTTTCACATCTCCTCTTTTGATAATATCACGGATTAGGTGATACTTCCTCATAATATGCTTGGTCCGTTGGTGAGATCTTGGTTCTCTTGCTTGAACAACCGCCCCAGTGTTGTCACAAAACACAGTAACGGGGTCTTTCATGCTAGGAACAACATTCAACTCTTGAATGAAGTTTCTAATCCAAACACCTTCCTTAGTTGCATCATTTGTAGCTAAGTATTCGGCCTCAGTGGTCGAATCTGTAGTGGTCGTTTGCTTGGAACTCTTCCAACTCACTGCTCCGCCGTTAGGCAGAAAATGTATCCTGACATTGACTTAAAATCATCTAAGTCAGATGCAAAGCTTGCATCGCAGTATCCTTTGACAGTAAGATCTTTCTGACCTCTGTAAACTAAGAATAAATCTTTAGTACTTTTCAAGTACTTAAGACTATTCTTCATGGTAGCCCAGTGACCATCTCCAGGGTCAGATTGGAAACGACTTGTTACACTAAGTGCATAAGCCACATCCGGTCGAGTACATAACATTACATACATTATGCTACCTATTGCTGATGCATAAGGTGTATGAGTCATTCTTTCCTTCTCAAGGTTAGTCTTAGGACACATCTTCTTTGAAAGACATGTTCCTACACTCATAGGAAGGTTCTTAACCTTTGCTGACTCCATATTGAATCTCTTCAATACTTTGTCAATGTACATCGACTGTGATAGTCCTATTAACCTTCTAGATCTATCTCTATAGGTTTTAATTCCAAGGATATAGGACGCATCACCCAGATCTTTCATCTCGAATTGGTTCGATAACCATAACTTAGTCACTTTCATGTCATCCTTCGAATTCGCGACAAGAAGGATGTCATCAACATAAAGTACTAAGAATTGAACTGAGGTCTCCAATTCCTTTCTAAACACACATGATTCATTCGAAATTTGAATGAAGCCAAACGCTTTGACTGATTCATCAAATCGAATATTCCAATTCCTAGAAGTCTGTTTCAATCCATAGATTGATCTTTGGAGTTTGCAAACCTTTTGCTCACTCCCACTGAATGTGAAACCTATGGGTTGCTCCATATAAATGTCTTTATAAATGTCACCATTGAGAAAGGCAGTTTTCACATCCATTTGCCATATCTCGTAGTCATAATACGCAGCAATGACAAGCATGATCCGAATAGACTTTTGCATTGCAACTGGTGAAAAGGTTTCATTAAAGTCCACACCGGGTCTTTGAGTGAATCCTTTTGCAACCAGTCTTGCTTTGTAAGTTGCAATACTTCCATCAACTCCAAGCTTTCTCTTAAAGATCCATTTGCAACCTATGGGTTTGACCCCATCAGGCAAATCCACCAAGGTCCAAACTTGGTTGGAGTTCATGGAATCCATTTCGGATTTCATGGCTTCTATCCACTGTTCAGAGTCAGAATCTGAAAGTGCCTCCTCATATGTTAAAGGATCATTATCCTTTTGAGAGATTTCATGGAAGAATCCATACCATCTCTCCGGCTGTCTAGGAGTGCGTTCAGAACGCCTTAGAGGAGGATTTTTGTGTGTATCGAAATTCGTGATTGGTTGTTGTTGATCAGAAGGGTACATTTCTTCAGTGGGTGGTGTGGGATCACTTTGTACTTCTTCTAATTCTATGATCTTGCCTTTCTTTTCTTTAAGGAATGGTTCCTCTAGAAAAGTGGCATTTCTGGAAACAAACACTTTTTGTTCAGATTGATCATAGAAGTAGTATCCTATGGATTCCTTAGGATAACCTACAAAGTAGCATAAGTTAGAACGAGATTCTAACTTATCTCCCACTGTCCTCTTCAGGTAAGCAGGACAACCCCAAATTCTTAAGTAAGAATAACTAGGGATTTTACCATGCCACATTTCATAGGGCGTTTTAGGGACTGACTTAGAGGGAACTAGATTCAAAATCTTTGCTGCACTTTCTAGGGCATAACCCCAGAAAGAAGGTGGTAAGTCAGTGAAACTCATCATGGAACGAACCATATCAAGTAAGGTTCGATTCCTTCTCTCAGAAACTCCATTAAGCTGAGGAGTTCTCAGAGGAGTCCACTGAGAGATAATCCCATTATCTTTGAGATGATTAAGGGATTCTTCATTAAGATATTCGCCCCTCGATCAGATCGAAGTGCTTTGATCTTGTGACCAGTTTGGTTCTCAACCTCCTTTTGAAATTCTAAGAATTTCTCAAAAGCTTCAGATTTATACTTCATTAAGTATACATAACCATACCGACTAAAGTCATCAGTAAAGGTTATGAAATACTGATGATTGTTTCTAGTGCTTACACTAAGCGGTCCACAAACATCTGTATGGATCAAATCTAAAACCTTAGTGGCACGTTCCACAGTTCCTTTAAAAGGAACTTTCGACATTTCTCCTTTGAGACAGGATTCACAAGAAGTTAACTCTTTAAGATCATTTTCAGAGAATGATCCTAAAGTGTTTTTCTTGCTAATTCTGTTCTTGGAAATGTGTCCTAATCTAGCGTTCCATAAGGGAGCTGAAACTTTGTCATCTCTCTTACGCTTCGTTTCTCGTTGTATATTCATAATATTGATATTTTGAGTTAGATAAAGTCTATTACTTAGAGTACCGATGTGAACGGAAGAGTTGTTCCGTTTGATAAAGTATTTACCATTCTTAATATAAGTTTCATAACCTTCACAATCTAAAATTGGAACTGAAATTATATTACGAATAATGCTCGGTACATAAAGGACTTTATTTAAAACTAACTCAAAACTACCTAAATCTAATCTAATTGTGCCTAAAGCTCGAGCTTCAACATTTGAGCCATCGCCGATCTTCCAGACACATTCTCCTTCTCTGAGTTGTTGGACTTCATTTAGCATCTGTACATCATTACAGATATGAGTTCCACAACCGGTATCAAGTACCCAAGAACTAGAATTAATAGAAAGATTTATTTTAACGAGAAACATACCTTTCTTTAGAGTAGCCTTGTACTCGGGGCAGTTTCTCCTCCAATGTCCCGCTTTGCCACAATGGAAGCAAACATCCTCTTTCTGATCACGCTTCTTCTTTTGGGCCTTCCCCTTCGAAACGCCACCAGTGGGCCTAAAGGGTTTCTTCTTCTTCTTTTGGGCTTTCTTGCCCTTACCTTTAGAAGGCCCAGAAGAGGAAGATGGAGCATTCACCATCAAAACCTTATTGTCCTTCTTGATTGTGCTTTCAGCAGTCACAAGCTGACTAATCAGCTTAGCTACAGTAGCATCAGCATGATTCATATTGAAGTTAAGGACAAATGGGTTGAATGATGGTGGGAGCGAAGCTAGCAACAAATCCACTGAAAGCTCATCTTTCAGTGGCATGTCCATGGAAGCAAGTTTCTCAGTAAGGGCGAGAAACTTGAGTCCATATTCATGGACACTTGAACCTTCCCTCATTCTTAAGCGGAACAATTCCTTTGAAGTGTTATACCTTGTAACACGTTCATGAGGGCGGTAACGTTGCTCCAAGTGGTCGTAAATCTCCCAAGCGAATTCCATGGCCTCATGTTGCCTTTGCAAGTCCAGAGACATGTTAGCCAACATAAGGCAACGGGCTTGGAGATTATCATCCTTCCACTTCTGAATCGCGTCCCACTCGGCCCGAGTGGGAGCCTTCCCTTCGGGACTAGGCTCCCCTTCGAAGAGAACATAAGTTCCCTTCTCAGAATCTAAAATGATTTTTAGATTCCTCAGCCAATCAGAATAGTTGGGACCAGTCAACTTGTTTGACTCGAGGATCGATACAAGAGGGTTTTTTGGTTGCCATTTCAAAACACGTAGAGAAACACAGAATCTACGACCTAAATGGTAAAACAGAGAACTAGTGAGCATGCTGAATTATAACGATATACAAAAGATAAGGTCTTTAATCTAATGTAGCTCCCATTGTTTTTCAAAGATCTATAATTCCCAAAGTTCTAAGAGGAACACCTTTCCCAATGGGTACTAAGATCCTAGGCATTTTACCTCGAACCCACGACTCGCGGACATTCTAAGTAAAACCCTAGGTAGGTACAACTTACCAATTCTAACACCTTTAGAACTCTTAGTAATTGTTTTTGCATCACCTATCTTTCAATATGGACCCACGACTCGTGCGACATCCATATTTACTTAGGCGTTAAGCTAGACCCATCAATCATAAGATCATGACCAAAACTTAGTTCGAACGACCCACGACTCGCGGACATCGCCCTTGCTAAAATTGATCATGAAATATTGATCATTTAAAATGATCAATTAGGTAACTAAGAACTAATAAGCTCCACTAGCTATCCCACGACTCGCGGACAATAACTAGTTTCACTTACTAAACTTAAAACCTATTGATGGAATGCTAGGAATTTAATTCAAAATTTGCATCTCGAATTAAATACCTATTTGTTCGAAATTAGCTTAATATTTAATGGGAATTTTCGAATCAACCGGAGAGTTGTCCGGTTCGACCTCACCAACATATATGTTATCCAATTTTATTAGTCTTAATTAATGCAAGTACACTTAAATGCATTTCAAACAAGCACATAAACAGATAACATGTCCTAGCATGATACTAACATGTAATGATCATGGGTTCTACCTATCTTATGCGTGATATGTGGGAGCCACTCCACAATCACAAGTTCTAACATACATGCCACTTAAACAGTTTAAATCACATAAGGGAAAGCGGTAACAAAATACGAGCCCTATCTCTATTACAATTTTACAATTGAGATTCCCCTCCCTAACATTTTGAGGGGTCTTCACTTATGGTCTCCTTGTTACTTGAATGTGGTCCATCTTACTCCATTGGCGCATTGTCTCCAAAAATGAAAATAAAACCTCACCACCTATCTCTACTCTCAAATTACAATAAAAAGAAAAAGACTTAAAGTAATAAGACTCAATCTTCATATTGGCCTTAGACAATTATAAGGGGCATACCCCGGCCTCAAAAACAGTAATAAGGAAAGCCACATAATAAATCACATAACAGTACGCACATAAGTGAGGCTCCAACCTCAATTGAAAAACGCAACTATAGGGCTCCAATTCCAATTTAAACCATCCATGTGCATAAAATAAAACCATACATAAGTCTAAACCCATGATCACCTAACATGCTTTTGCGAGAATTTAAATTTAGCCAATAAATTAAAATTCCCGTTTCAAGTCTTAATGACTTAAAACATGACTTGATGCGAGTCTTATTTATAAAAGTTTTCAATAAATCCCAAATTAGCAAAACAAATAAAATTCCAATTAATTTCTGAAAATTAATAATTTTTTTTTATCAAAGATGTATTTTCCCAAAATATAAACCGTTTCTATTTCTCTAAAATCCCAACTTTATGTTTTATTCAAAAATTAAAATAAATATTCAAAATAATTTTTTTTAAAATTAAAATAAAAAATTGGGACTGGATTGCACGAAACACGAAAACGGATTACGAAAAACGGGGCCCGTACGCGAAGAGAGCCGTGCGCGATGCAGGCTCGCACAGCGCGCGACCAAGGCCGCGCGAGTGCGCGCGCTGCTGCTGCGAGGCTCCTCCCGGGCTTGTGCGGGCGACGATAGGCGGCGCGCCGGGAAAGGCCTCCCGCGCGGTTGCGGGAGGGTGCTGGGCAGTTGCCCTGCGCACGCCTAGGCCAGGCGGGCGTGCGGTGGCGCGCGAAGCCCGCGAGCGCGACGCCTTCGCGAGCGGGGTTTTGGGTGTTTGTCGTAATCCGGGTTTTCGTTTTGTGTTTTCGTTCAAAAGCAAAACCAATCCAAGAAATCCAAAAACAATTTATACAGTTTCAAATCTAAAATAGTTTTCAAAAATTAAATTTTGCAAAAACCAATTTTCAGAAACTTTCAGGAAAAAATACAGTTTCTTAATTCAGGCTTTCTAAAACAATTACAAATACTCAATCGCATCAAGCCTAAGAATTTCTACCAAATTCAGAATAATTGAGACGAATCAGAGACACGATTAACGAGGTGGCTCTGATACCACTTGTTGGAAAATACGAATCAGAAAGCAGCGGAATTTAAAATTTTTTCCCAACAAAAGGACCTTGGAATCGCAATCGTGTATCCAAATTCGTAGAGTTAAGAAACTTACTTTTCTTTTATTCTTTCTTGAAGCGTTTCAAGCCACCCAAGAACGCTCTTCTCGCGGCTTGATCCCCTCTCCTTGGTAAAGCTCGAATCTTCAAACTTCTAACTTGAAGCTCTCTAGAGATAGTCCACCAACTTGATCACAATCTAACTAGTAAGGATGCTAGTTCTCTAATTAGTGTTTAGGCTTAACCTAGGGTTTAATTTATCTTGGAGAAAGGATGGTGTTCAACACATGAACCAAAAGAATTGCCAATTAGCTCTAAGGGGAGCTCGAGCTCCCCTATTTATAATAAGGGAGTGGCCGAAATTCCTAGTCCTTATGGACTAGGGTTTTGGTCTCTCTCTCTCCTATTACTTGATCATCAAGTAATTTTGACTTTGACTTTGAATTCTAATTCAAATCAACTTTCAAGAGAGCTAAAAATATCCAAACTATTTTTGGATAATTTTATACTTTATTTATTTAAAATAAATAACTTATTTTATCTAATTAATCAATTCGTAATTAATTAACTAGATTATTTTTTTCTCCAAAATAAGACTTTCTTTTTAATTCAAAATTAAACCAAAGTCTATTAAATAATTAACAAATTAATTATTTAATATATATATACAATATATATATATTTACACGTGTGGGACACGTGTCACAAGGACACGTGTCACTCACGTGACCCACACGTGTGGTTTCACACGTGTGGAACCCTCTTAGCCCGATTAACTCTTTTAATCATTTTCAAGCCTCAACTCATGTAACCAAGTTGTTGTGTGTGACCCTCTAGGTTCTCAATTCAATTAACAGTGACCCTAATTAATTAATTCACTAATTAATTAATCAGTCCACAGATTAAACGACCATAGTCTATCAACAGGTGTTTAACCCCTAGCTGAATTGGAATGTTCGGATTCGACAGAACCTTTAAGTCATTGATTCATGTGAGATACAATCCTCCTACTTACTATCTCTCAACTAAGATCTAGGGTAAGGGAATAATTAGAACCCTAATAATCCGGTCTTAAAGCTAAGTGCATTTCATATCCATTTGATCTCAATCCAAGAAACCCTTTTCTTGATGTCTTGATCTACTGCCTTGGCCAAGGACTCCATATGGCATATGAATGACTTACACAATAAGAGATCATCTTGCAAATGCAAGTGTAGGTCCTTTCTTGATTCTCATTCACTTTCATGAATCACTTGTGCAGCCCCAGCATAAGCCTTGAATCAGTTGTCTAAGGCGACACCCTTTAAAGCTTATACCTAAGACTACAGAGTTAACTCATAAAGTGACAAGGAACCTCAAGTCTTAAGGATCAATTAATCACATCAATGACTCGTGAGATATTTCCTAATCTGGAAGTTTCTATTTCCTGAAATAGAAACTTCCTTTCCCATTTAGGAATGTTCTCACACGGGGCACCTCAGTGAACTTACTTATTAAAGTAAGCACCCTCATGTATCACGCAGGTATCAACTATACACTTTGCACCTCCATGAAACAAGGTGGTCCTTCTTAAGGGTGTGATCTCACAAGCAAGCCTTAGAGGAGTCAGGTTGACACTCCCACTGTCTGTTGGACTCATCGGCTTGGAGCATTTTACTAATCATGACTTATGTGATATAGGGCTTGTTTCATGAACCATTTCACCTAAATGGTAGAGTCCTAAAGTCATCAGGATTAGGGGAGTTCTCATACATGCACAGATAAAGTAAACGCATACCAAACAAGAGCATATAAAGAAGTGTTGCCTAAATTCGTTATTTCATTCAAAGATTGTCTGTGATTACAATAAGGAAAAGCACAAAGCGGATATACAATCGGCTTTCTAGGGCACTATTCCTAACACATGTAACATAAAACTATTGCTCGACAAGGCTAAGAACAATTACGAGTGCTAACAAGGCTACAAACTTTATACAAAATATATATGAAAATTCATTAACAATACAAAATGTGATCACATGCCAAAGTATGTTGACAAATGCATAAATAAAGACTCAACCTAAGCTAACAAGTGAAACTCAAACGACCCACTTCTACGACTAGATCAAGCAACACAAAACCTGCAAACTAAAAGTTGAAAGGAGAGGGTTAGTCCATCGACCGAATGAGGGGGCTGAACGCATGCACCCACACCATATATATATAAAGCAGAGAACCTCAAAATAAGAGGTTATGAACCGGGACTAGGTTTTTGCATACCAAAACCGTTTTTGAAACAAAACGTATACATTACGTAATCCTTATCATAATATAGCGTTAAAATCCTATACCCATTTCATAACTAAGCATAACGTATAAAAGCTCGGCGAGTACAAGCATCTCCACCCTTCACACCTTAGAACATACATAGAAAACCAAAATCATATCATATCCATCCTCAAGTCGCATTGATAGATGGGTTGCGCGACCCTAGCCATCCATTCATAATGTAACCACGATGGGTAGCTAACCTACCACCTGTCTTCCCTGACTTTCACACCGAAGGCTCAAGAATACAACGCCTCCCCTAACTCCTTGAGTCACGCGTGATACATCAAATGGAAACTATGCACAGGCTTACCCCGACGGTTTGTGCCGTCCCAGGGGTCCTTACCCATAGTCTCTGGGGCCCAACATAGCCTAACAGATCATATCATATGCCAATATTTCATGGCTCAACTTGCTTGAAACAAACATAACGTAGCTTGTCATTCATACCTTACCTTGCAAATTAGCATATGTTTTAATGTACGTCTCCCTGTTATTCCATTACGTATTGTTTTGAGGTAGCCTCTAGCTTGCTTTAAAGATAAACAGATTGGAGCATAGCCTCGCTGCAAAATATTTAAAGCTTACATACGCTTATACATATAATTTTCAAAGCCCAAATCATTTGACAAAAGTTATAAAGTTACATTATAAACACGTATTTACTTCATAATTTATAATATTATAGTCGCATGCGAGCTTGAAAATGATCACATACGGCGATGCGAATGAATGCAAGAGATACAACGCAATGACATTCGTTCACAAGTTACGCATTCACGTTTATATAATACGTTTTCATATCATTATCATACAATAAGAAGACATTACACATCATAACATATCAATTCATAAGCGTAAAAAATGTTAGGATCAAGATCGGGGTGGGTATAAACGAAAGAAACAAGCATACAAAGCAAATACACAACATATTTAAAAACAGGGGAAGCTAACAACCGTTAGGCCTCCCCTAGCATAATGCCCTAATGGGAGTTAACCAACACCGCAACAACAAAGCAAGAAAGGCATGGGTAACACCGGTCGTTTGCCCTTTGCCTTAACAAAGCCACCAACGGCTGTTCAATCCTTGTCCATTTTTGGCCTTGGTGAATGGTCATTCACCAACAAACACTTAGCCCCCCTAACAGCCGTTAGCGAAGGGCAGCTTAGGAAGCTCTTAAGTTTCATCCATGGAGGACAAACAGGGCAACAACAACAAATTAAACACAGCAACAGCAAGCCATGCATTGAACCCCAAAAACCAACCCTAATACATGGTTTACACTCTAAAACTCATATATTATCACATTAGATCATCAAAAGGGCATGAAACAAAGTATATTACATTTCACCATTTTCACAACTCAAACTCCATTAATGGTGATTCATGAATTCATCAATTACCAACTTAAATTCCACCATAAATGCATACAACTAACTCAAACAAACATCATACAAGTCATCCATTTGCATTTAATCCATTAAACATGCCATAACTTCAAAATTTAACAAGCCTTACATTATTCATCATCTTTCCAAAACTCAATCAAGCACATACTTCAAGGCGCAAAGCTGGGATTAAAATGAAGCTTTTATCAAGAGGAATTTGTAGCTTACCTCAGATCGTTGATTGATCAAGTAATAAAAGAGAACTTGAGCTCTAAAGGTTGAAAATGGAAAATAGGTTGAGGCTTTTCTTCTTTTTCCTCCCTTGCTTGAAACATGATGTATAATTTGAGGGAAAGGGGAAGAAATTCTGCCCTTAAGGAAGCTGAACGGGTCGAATTTGTGTAAACGGGACGATTTAAAAGGATTTGGTCCGTTCAAACCGGATTTTAAAACAAAGGCAGTTGAAACGGCTTCAGAAAAATATGGGGCTAGTGTTATCGGATCAGAATCATTGAAAGGAATCCAATGGCGAAGTTGGAATTCAAATCTGAATTTCCGAGTGCAAGATAACCAAAATGGCTTCAAAACACCCTAATTACAATCAGGTCCCTAAACTCTCAAAAAGAGTTAAATAGGTCAGCAACCTATTTTTAATTAAGTCCAACACTTCAAATAACATTCATTTCATATAGTTAACATTTACGAACATACAAACATAGATCAAATTGAACATTTATAAACAATTTAGAATAATTAAACCAAATAATTCCATATTTGATTCACATAAATGAATTTAAACAACAAAATTACATAATTAAACTTACACGTGACGTCATACATGATCTGTCAAAGAAGCGGGGTGTCACAGTTCCAAAATAATAATGCTCCGAAATGGGTTGGTGGGGATGATGTCAAGGTCGAAGAGTCTCTTTCAGAGATTAATGGGATTTAGGAGATTTTTCTGGGAAGCTTCCAGGAGAAAGTTATATGCAGTGCTCATTTTATCCAAGGACAAGTTGCGAATTGATTAAAAAGGATAAGGTCAAAGCTTGACAGGACGGGCCTCAGTGGTCGAATCAGTAGTAGTCATTTGCTTGGAACTCTTCCAACTCACTGCTCAGCCTTTTATGCAAAAATTGTATCCTGACATAGACTTGAAATCGTCTAAGTCTAATGCAAAACTTGCATCGCAGAAACCTCCAATAAATAGATCTTGTTGTCCTCCGTAAACTAATAACATATCCTTAGTTCTTCTTAAGTACTTAAGGATATTCTTTACGGCAGTCCAATGACCTTCTCCAGGGTCAGATTAGAACCGACTCGTTACACTAAGTGCATAAGCTACTTCTGGCCGTGTACATAGCATAGCATACATTTTGCTCCCTATTGCCGAAGCATAGGGTATTCTGGACATTCTCTTCTTCTCAAGGTTAATTTTATTGGAAAACACGAGTCAAAAGCAGCAAAAAATTAAAAATTTTCCGACAAGAGGACCGATGTCTTGCAATTTTTATGCTAAAACTATTGGGATTTCCAAGAACTTACTACGAATTAGTCTTTCTTGAAACGTTCAAACCGCCTATTGAACGTCCTTCAAGCGGTATTGAATCCACACCCCTTAAATGGTTCTCCCTTCTTCTTTGAGATTCCAAAGTAGACGCCCTATAGAATGTATCCACACCTGTGACGCCCCATTTTCTCGAAGGGCGTCCTGATGGTATTAATAAGTAAGTCTCTACACTTGTGCGTGTTTAATTTAAGAGTTCTGGAATTATGTGATTTAATGTAAAACCAATTTAATATGTGATCATTCGGATTATCCTAAGATTAATTGTCAAGTTGATTTTAAATCCATCATGTTACTTAACTTGTTTAATTTCGGTTTACTTGAATTCCTTGAGATTAATTGGCAATCATGTGTTTACAAAATGTGGTTAAATTGTACGAAAGGTTTCTAAAATTAAATTGAATTAAACTCTATTTGGTAAATCTCTCTTTCATTTTAATTTATAAAATTTATGCGGAGCTTGAATGTTTAGTCGTAACTTTACCGATTTTATTTACGATTATTTGTACGTGTTATCTCACTTTGCTACGCGATAAGGATACCCGGTTGTATATAGCTTGTGCACAAGACACATTTCTCCCAATCTCCTCTTCTCTCTCTTGGTTCTCTCTCTCATTCCCGCACACACACTACACCTAAAACACACACTAGTCGTAACTTGGCCATTTCTCGACGAAATGCGACGAATGAGTAGTTCATTTCGAAGAGCTCGTCATGGGTAAGTCGATGCTTTTTACGGATTTCATTTTCGTTCATCGGATTGGAAGTAATTTAATTTTGAAGTTTTTGGGGTTTTCGTATTCTTGGACTCAAGATCTAGGATGATTGGCTTGGAATTTTCAGAAATTGATTGAGGATTCAGAACGAGCATGAAGACTACTTTCTCGGGTATTTTTTCGGGATTTTTCCGGTGACTTTTGGTGGCGGCCCGGCAACTTTCCGGCGGCTCCGGTGGCGGCACTCCGGCGACTTTCGAACAGAATGTCGGTCTCAACGCGGTGAGTCCAACGCCGCTTTTCGTTCGTTAATCGGACACTCGATTTATTTATTACGAATTATTTTGCATAATTATAATTATTTGAATTAATTGTTTTAAGTGCAAATAAATTGTTTATTGTTGGTTTGTTGATCGAGATGTATTCCAATCATATACGAAAATATGTATTGAATGAATTGTGATATGCATGAATATTTTTATTTACAATTTGAATCCCGGTGTGATGAATTTACGCTATTTGTTAAGTACGAAGGGGTGTTAGTGTAATATTTAGAAACTATTCTTTTTATGTGACTAAATGAACTTGAATGATATTTCAGAAGAACGAACATGTTGTGATTTCTCTATATGAATTTGAGACGTTCTCAATGCTATGTTTGTTGTAAATTGTGTTTTAAATATAAAATTGAGATACATGAAGGATACTTGAACAACTTGAGACTTGATGCATGATAGGAGTTAGAATTTTAATATCTTGATTTACTCTTACTACTCGAAAATGGTATATTATGAATTACGATAAATTGATAATTGTCATGCTTGTAAGTAATTAATTCCTAGTTGAATAATTGTATAAGCACTTTAAATGAACAATTATGCTTAGCAATCGACTAAGGAGATGTATTTATAATAATTCTAAACTTTTATAAATGACTTAGGGGATGTAAGTGTAATATTTATGAAACTATGAATGTGACTTAAGCTTGTGTACCAAACATGTTGTGAAGTTGTAAAGTATGATCTTAAGTGAATCAAATGCACTCTTTATTTGTATCAAGCATGCCATCTACGTATAACAACTTTGTATGTTTATATGATAAAGTTGCTCTTACTTATGCACTTTATAACTCGACATGAACTTGATGCTTAATTATAATATTATAATTGAACCCTGTGACATTGGATTATTTAATATGCATTTTGTGAATACATTGACTTCCTAAATTGATCTTGCATCTTTGGAGAATTGCATGATGGTTCCTTGTAAATATGACCTTGTTGAGCATTGATATGCCTTGAACGACCACGACACCCTATCAAAGCACAACATGAACACTTATGCATACCCACGATCACTGTAGCACCCCAAGCGGTGGGGCACCACACCCCCGCACTAAGACCCGACACGTGTACGAAATGGAAAGTCCGTACACGCACCAAGTCACAGCGAACAAGTGACAAACGAAAAACCAACCTAAGCTAGGCGGTACCTAAACCCTGTACAAGTGCAAATATGCCAAACCTGAATGCGGAAGCGATACAAAATACGAATTCTCAAAACTTTAATCAGCAATCATAATCCATATATTTCAAAAAGTAAATCAACATCAACTAAACGGGTTCAACTAAACCGAGCACCTGTCCTAACCTGTCCCGAAATTCATACATTCGAAACATAATTATAAACCTGTGCAAAACCATATCATAAGTAATGTTACCATAAATTGAAACAAAATACACGACAGACTCAGACGGACTAACACAACTTACCTAAACAAGACTTCAAACATAAACCGAAGCAATGCACCTAACAACATAAACAAACAGATACAGACTCAACAGACACTGACAGCCGCCTAGCTCAAACATGCAAGAACTGAAAAGTGGGGAAGAGGGGTCAGTCTCTAGAAGACTGAGTCAGCAAGGGCGATACATAAATATAGAAACATGTGCATGCAAGTCATAAATCCCGAGCAAGGTTTTATTTAAAGTTAGTTCCCAAGAGGGCAAGACAATAACTAAGTAATGCTCGGACTTTACGACTGATCATATTAAATTCATTAAGTTCATAATTCATATAGAATCAATAAGGCTCAGCGAGTGAGCGTGCACAATCTCCAACCAAACTCCGACCGTGTACGACAAATATCATTAATACCTTGAATACGTGATCATGCAATATATTATAATACACACAAGTCATATAACATAACTGTAACACCCGGAGCGCAAAGGTGCCACATCCCCCGCACTATAGCTCAGTCCACATATGAAACGGGCAATCCATACATGAATTAATCCACAGCGAACGGGTGACAAGAAACAAAGACTAACTAGCTAGGCGGGACTAACCCCAAACCAATTACCACAATGCAAAAAGGAATAACCATAAGCCTGCCATTCACGAGCATTTATCCAGCAAACCATTTCTAAATTCCTATCAATACATTATCATCTCTCAAATACATAACATTTCATATAATGCAAAATTAACAATACATATGCAACAAATTCGGATGGACACGTGCTAGACCCGAAAAGAAAGACTTGACTCGACACCAATCCCGCCTAGCACACAACCTGCAAAACTGAAAGGTGAGGTGTCAGTCTACCACAGACTGAGCGAGGGGCATAATAGATATAAGCGCAGATTACATGCAGGTCGTAACCTCGGGTAAGGTTTTATAACCGAAAACAATCTAAGTTCAATAACAACAAAGAGCTCGCCCGAGATGACAACTATCAGATTTAACAATTTAATCAGTTTCAATCAATCAATCACTGGCCCGGCGAGTGAGGGCAATTCTCCAACCTTACTCCGACAGTGTACAATCACGATACTTTTAATTAATTAATTAAGTGATCACACAATCAATTACAGTGCACACGTAGCAGTTTCAATGACTCCTTCTTCCTCCAATGATGGTGGGTTTGCAAGGCCCGATCCATCCACGGTAAACACGGTGTACGTCGGGAACATGACTCCCACGCACGGGACTCCTTCCTCTACCAAACCTCCTGGTGGATTCAGGGTTCATCCCCACGGTTGAGAGGAGTGTAAGAGTTACCCGTCAGCCCATGCTTTCCCGGTTGGCTCAAACACTCACTCTCGGGCCCACAGTGCATGATACAATATACTCGCCCAAAAACACGATCAATCAATTACAATACAGTTCAGTAAATCGGTCGAAAATCAATAGAGTTTGGAAAAGTATCGATATATAGATACCTTTTGGCTTAGAACATCACATAGGGTTGTAATGGTTCTTTATATCTAGAAATTTAACCTCACCTGTACCGACAAAACAAAGAGAAGAACACGGCCTAGGAAGCCCACTCCACGTCACTGGTGTGCTGGTCTGTGCAACAAAGAATAGTGTACATAAGACACGACTCAATGAACCAATTAGGACGAACGGCGTAACATGACGTGCAATCATATAATCAAGTCATTCGAACTCACAAATCCACATTTTCAATCAAACTAATTCAAAGATTCACATAGGAGCATAGCACGTACAGTAGCATGCAACCAAAATATGCAGGAAAACAGAGTGTGACACGCCCGTGTCACAAATATACACTAAACCGTGACACCCCCGTGTCACAGTACAGCGGACAATATGCATGAAAACAGAAGGTGACACGCCCGTGTCACCAATACAAAGCAATTCGTGACACCCCCGTGTCACGGTACAGAGAAATCAAACCATCAAGCACCCCCGTGTCACGCTAAAAGAGGAAAATGTGATACGCCCGTGTCACGTACGCAGGAGAGAAAAATAGAGCAGTTTGCAGGGGAAGCACGAAATAAACCACAAATGATCACATAAAAATCTCCAAATGCATATAAATCATGAAATAAACATGCAAACATACTTATAGTTCAATAATATCTCATATAAACACTTAAATTCATACTTAATCATCAAGAATTTACACTTTGGAACCCACATATGAACTCATGCTCCAAGCTTATAAACTTCACAATATATGCATCAAATCCAAGCTATAACCATATAATCATACTTTCAATAACTAAAACACATTTTATCAAGCTCAAATCCCACCCTAGTTACCACTCATGATTCAAGAATTCATATAAACCTCCAAAGTTACCTTAAATGGAAGAAATAGAAGAAAGGATGAAGATATGATGATGATTATGCTTCAAAGTATGCAATTTCCCCTCAAATCCAAGCTTGAAATGATGAACTCCTCTTCTTCTTCTTGGGGTTTTGGATCGGTAAAAAGAGAGAGAGGGAAGGGATCATGTGTGTATATGTTTGATGCAATCAAAGGGATAAAAGCTAGATATAATAAGTCTAAGCACAAATTGCTATTTAATCCCTCCAATTCATAAGTTATGCAATTAAGTTCAATCTCATGGAAAATGATCAATTAAGTCCAAGACTATTTCATGCAATTAGGTCCTCAAATTAAGATAAATGATCACTTAAGGTCAATTAGGCAATTAAACAATTAAGTCCCAATTGGCAATTTGATAGACAAATCTTGAACCCAAGTGTAAGTTCTAAATCCGATTGCAACACTTAAGGTATCGTATCCACAGGGAAGGGAACTCAACAACCACTTCTATGACTATTTCTAATCTAAAGACCGAATAAGACTGATAATGCTGTACTATACTACTATGACGAAATTAAACTCAAGCAGTAAATAACCAATAACACGAACTAACAACTAAAAACAAGATTTAACCACTTAATTAAAACAGGTCGGGGAGTAAATCATATGCCCTTTTGTAATCAAATCAATACTCAAGTATGGATGTATGATTCTTCAACCTAATCACAATTTTATACCTAGCTTCTCTCGAAGGCGAGATGTCTAATTAATTAAGCCAAGTGTTGTTCTCACAATCACTTAGTAACCAAATCAATCGAATAAAGCAAGATTAGTGTATTCAAAACCTAGCGGCTTGGCATAGAATTCTAAATACTTGTTGTAGAATTTAGGGTTAAATTTCTTTAAGCCCAAAAGTCTAAGTTTTGGAAAACAATCTCAAGTATCCTCAATCTCTCGATTATCGGATAGCTTACAATATGTTCATGGAAGGCCACTCCACTCACAATCTTCTCAATACCGTTTCCCTAACAAAGAATCACACAATTTAACTTGAGCATTAATTCAAACACCTTAGATGCATAATCCTTACCCCCTAACCCTAAGAGATTAGTTCCTCATACTTGGCTCAAAACTCATTAAGATTAAAAAGATTGCATTCAAATTATTCATGTCTAACATAAACATCAAAACGGAATTAATACTTCTGAATTCTAACCTAATTATCCAAAAACGAATCTAAAGCGAGAAACTAACTACGCTAGAATTGAAAAACCAAACTTGAGGAATTAGTTTGATCGGAAAGCAGTAAATAAAACCAAATTGATAAAGTCTTGTGCTTGGAATGAATCTTCAACTCTATGTCTTCGTGTTTCTTCCTTCTCCGAGTGTTCTTGAACTTCTGGGAAGCTAACCGTCCAAAAGCTCCTTTATTCCGCCTCAAACCGTGCTTAAATAGGATCCCAAAATCCGAAACCGCCCCGTGACACGGGCGTGCAAAGATAATGCCTAAAATGGTGACACGCCCGTGTCACGTATTAAAAACGTATCCGTGCTTTCCTACTGACACAGGGGTGTCAGGATGTGTTCTTCTTGATGACACGGGGGTGTCAGGATGTCTAGGCTTCTCTGTACCTAGTCACGGGCGTGCATAAAATTACTCTACATTGGTGACACGGGCGTGTCACCATCCGGAATACGATGGCCACTTCTGTACTGAGACACGGGCGTGTCTCAGTTTACTCTTCCACGGGGACACGGGCGTGTCCCCTAGAATTCCTCGTTTTTCGCCCTCTATTGCATGGTTTTGCTTCTACTCCGTCTTTTCAACTCCAAGGTGAAAGGTACCTAATAGGGAGCATAAATCACGTTATAAGTTCTTAAAACTGCTTGAATTTAACTAAAATTGCCCTACAAATCCATGCAATAAACAGATACATCAAACTCCCCCAAACTTAGATATTGTTCGTCCTCGAGCAATCGAGAAAATTACATCAAACCAGCCTCAAAATCAATCTCTCAATGGGGCAATTCTCAGAATTTCACACAAGCAAGTCTAGCCTATCAAATACATTACAATCAAACACAAGTATCAACACAATGGTATAATTCAAATATCCTCGTGTAGTGTGTGAATTCGAACAAAATAATGTACAATGGTTAGAACACCAAACTAATGATTCCTTCCTAAGTACCAATGATAGACTTCGGAAAACATTCTTCGCACCTATCTCCACTAATGGAATTAACCAAGAATTAAGGATCGGAAGGTCTTTCGAGGCTTGTAATGTGGGCTCGGGGTTAAGGTTATGGAATTTTTAGTATAGTAGTGACTCAACACACCTAGCTCACCCATTCAAATTTCCATGGTTGCCATCTTCGTCTTCCCCTTCATACTCCCCCAAACTTGGACCTTGTCTAAGTTTGTCACATGCAGACAGTCTAAAAGTTTCTTCTGTTTCAAATCTACTCAATGCTTTTCTCAATTACTTTTTTTTCTCTCTTTTTTTTTTTTTGCTTGTTGCTTACACACTCGTTCTTTTACTGCTTCCTTTTGAATTCTTCTTTTCTTTCAGCATCTAAGATTATCTCTTATCTCTTCTCTTGGTTCCTCATCATGAAATTAGCAGCATCTTCAATCGATTCAAACGAGTGAGCAAAGTGTGACTCAAGGGTAGGTTTATGGTGCTGTGCCTGTGGCTTATAATGTGGCTACAAAAATAAAATGGCACAACACTTAGGCTCGGCGGGGTCAATAGGATTTCGTTCTTTAGTACAAATGGCTCAATAGCGAGGCTACCTCCGACATGAATGCCTAAGTCATCTCCCTAACTCTTCGTCAATTCAAAATTTCGCCTCAATAGGACTAAAATGCATCCTAATCCACTTTTCAGTATTATTCAAGAATTACTAACTCAGTATCCTAACCTAAGTACATGACCTTGTTCAATTGTGCACAAAAATAAGGATATCCCATCATTCCAAGGTATCAATACTCACTCCTAACTTCATGCATTCAACTAGCCTAACTTACTTTGGCCGAATTCCAACAATCAAACCTCATCGAAAAATTAAAAATTTTAGCTTATTTTCAGCAATCATCTTTTCATTCTCAAAGATACCCACTATCAAGTAAGTAAATCCCCCAATGCATCTTCCTATGCAAAATATTAGCAATACAATCCAAAACTTATTGCCCCTCTCCCCCAAACTTAAACCATGCAATGTCCTCATGCATAAAAGAAAAAGGAAGGAAGGCAAAAAGAAAACTCCCTCAATACCGCGAAGAACCCGGCAACAAGCTATCATCAACCCTAACCTGCACTTAAACGACTAAAACACGGATCATAAGCTAAGCAGAGCAAATGATACTCAACATGCAATTGACAAGAAGGCCCTGTCGTCAAATACCTCATACAACCATAAGAATAGTTAGCATCGTGCACATAGTTAGGTTAGAGTGGTGAATTAGATCATCATACAGACCAAAGCAAGAAAAATAAAAGACTAGAACAGAACCCAATCAAGGATAAGGTGGCGGGTAATGTGGGGGTTGGCTTGAGCTACTCGGTCCGGCACCGCCAAATTGTTTGGCAAGGTATGCGTGGAGGTTCTCGAACTGTCCATCAATGTGGAGCTGCAAGGCATCCAGCCGGGAGTCCACATGCTCTACAAAACTGTCCATCCGCGCATTCTGGGATGCCATATAATCCCGCATGTAAGCGGGGATCTCATCATCGTCATCTTCGACCATCGGCATCGGTGCTCCGCGCCCGCCTTCCTCTCGATCCGGTATCTGAGCAAGCCTCCTCTGCTGATCGAGAGTGAGGTCATCATACTTGGCCACGCCCCACCTGTACATCCGCTCAAACCGGTTCCTTTCTCTTTCCGGATACCAGGGTAAAACCCTATCCTTTAAGCTCCCGGCAGACCATCGGATGAATAGATCCATCTTGATGAATGTCTGCTCTTCGACATAAGGAAAGTTGGATAAAGGTTCCGTTTCCTCTGCAAGCCATCCTACCTCCTTGGCTAGCTTCGTCACATAGGCGCCATGGCCTATAGTTACCGACGCCCTACCTGCCACCTCCTTTAGCTTATACATGAATTCGGTCGTGGCATCAAACTGCACCCCCTCTTTCATAAAATACATAATGGCCAACTCAAATCCGTTTATATTTCCATCACTCTCATGCCTAGCACATATTCCCACAGCCAGAAGCCTGTGCACCAATCGCCAGACTAAGCTATCAATCCAGGTGGCCTTAGTATTTCGTGGGTTGTACGCCGGGGCACCAGCTTTGAGAGGGAATGAACGCCACACTGCCTCTCTGTCCTCCGTAGACCAGTTGGGCAATGTTGTCATCTCGCAACAAGGGAATCCTAAGGCCTCCCGAATCTCGTCTAATTCTAAAGATTCGGCTTCCTCCCCATCTAACGTGAAATTGAGCTTGGTCTTGACCTGGTCCCAAGTCATGGTGGTGAAGAATGCGGTTGTCAACTCCGGATATGTATTAGCCGGAACCATCATAAACGTCTTCCACCCTATATTGTTGAACAACACCTCGATCTCTTCCCAAACTCCTAATCTACGAAGTGTGGCGAGATGCGGGAACTTGGTGGGCATAATATTGCGCGTGGTATTCCTATTATAAGGGTTCCCAAGCCCTTCTAAGGTGACATTCACGGAATCCCGTGGTTGGCGGCCAGTTGGGCCGGACGAGGAGGTGAGTTGCAGAGGGGCAGGTCTCTTGTTGCGTCCCATATTTCCTGCACAAAAATACCCCCATATCAACAACAAAATCAATTCAAGTTCAAAGGGGCATTTTATCGAACACCTTGTAATCACAAGTAAGAAGCCTAGGATTTCATCAAATAAAGCATAACATTTCATCACCCGATACCTAGACTTAGCCCTCTATATTACCAAATTCGTTTAAAGATCATAGTGCCTCAATTTCATCCACAAACGTGTAAATAACCACCCACAACAATTCTCCAAAATTTGCAAAATTCTAAACAATGTGTAAGAGCAAGGGCCAGATTTCCACTCCATTATGAACATCCAACTCTAGCATGCACAAAACTCGACTAAGGAGCAAGAATTCATAGAATTGATATCCAACATGCTTCAAGGAAAAATTAGGGTTCATAGTCTAAAAAGGCCAAAAATTTGCAAATTATGCCAATTCCTAATTCTAAACATGCCAACACTTGAAATAGAATCAAGAATTTAAAGAATATACATCATAAGCATGGGTTATAGAATTAGGGTCTAACCCTTCTCAATTAATTCCATGAAAATTAAGCACCCAAGAGAAGAGAAGACTTACCCGATGAATATAGAATGCAAAGTGTAATGTGTGTGGTGTCTTGCCGGAATATGACTGAAAATGGTGGTGGAGATGCTTGTGCCGTGAGTGAAAGGGGAAGGAAAGGGTGAGAGAAGAGAAGGGGAGGTTTTTGTGTGAAATGACAAGAAAAATGAGGAACCCCCGTTTTATTTCAACCGAGCGGACACGACACGCCCGTGTCATTAAGTATGCTGTATGGATGACACGGGGGTGTCATCCTTTACCTGGCGACTTCTGTACCTAGACACGGGGGTGTCGATTTTGCTTGTGGAACTTGACACGCCCGTGTCATCTTCTCGGCTGGCAGCACTGTACCTAGACACGGGGGTGTCATGGATTTCTCCATGTGAGAGACACGCCCGTGTCTCCCCCAAACTTGAAATTTCCGCACATCACTCTGCTCGAACCAAAATACCTGAAACACGAGACAAAAGATATCATCATTCACAAGCTTAACTACCTAAAGAAAGGGAAAGGAAGAGAAGAAAAGGGAAAGAACAATAGTTCTAAGTTATAGTCGTTAGCTTGACTTCATGACTCAGGTCTAAGGCGCTGGAACTGTTAACACGCACGAGACGTGTTCGCCAATTCGATCTCCGGCAAGATATGGCTTTAGTCTTTGTCCATTCACCACAAAGGGGGGTGAACCTTCATTACCTATTTCCACCGCTCCATTCACTAAAACTTTTACCACTCTGAACGGACCTAACCACCTTGACTTAAGTTTCCCGGGAAAGAGCTTTAATCTAGAATTGTACAACAACATCAATTGACCCTCGACAAACTCCTTAACCCGTATATGCTTATCATGCCACTTCTTTGTCCTCTCCTTATAGATCCGAGTATTTTCGTAAGTTTCTAACCTCAATTCTTCCAACTCTTGTAAGTCAAGTATCCTTTTCTCTCCGGCTCTCTTGAGATCGAAATTTATAGCTTTAATGGCCCAGTACGACTTATACTCGATCTCGACTGGGAGGTGACATGCTTTACCATAAACTAACCGATACGGAGAAGTTCCTATAGGTGTCTTAAAAGCGGTCCTATAAGCCCACAACGCGTCGTCTAACTTCGAGGACTAATCTTTCCTAGAGGGACTCACTACCTTCTCCAAAATCCACTTCAACTCCCTATTCGTGACCTCCGCTTGCCCACTTGCTTGGGGATGATACGCAGTAGTTACCCGATGCTGGACCCCGTATTTCTTCAGCAAAGCTTCCAAGGGCTTGTTGCAAAAGTGCGTACCTCTATCACTGATTAATGCCCGTGGGACCCCGAACCTATTGAAAATGTTCTTTTGTAAGAACTTAATCACCACCTTCGAGTCATTGGTCGGAGTTGCCACGGCTTCGGCCCACTTGGATACATAGTCCACCGCTACCAAGATATACTGATTCCCATACGACGGTGGGAAAGGCCCCATGAAATCGATCCCCCAAACATCAAACAATTCGACTTCCAAAATGTACTTCATGGGCATCTCATCTCTTTTACTAATATTCCCGGATCGCTGACAAGTATCACATTCCTTGGCAAATTTGTACGCATCCTTAAACAGCGTTGGCCACCAAAACCCAGACTGTAATACCTTAGCTGCTGTTTTTCGACCACTTGAGTGCCCTCCATATACGCTTGCATGGCATCTCTCAAGCACTTTATCAGCTTCCACCTCCGGAACACACCTCCGCACTAAACCATCTGAGCAGTGCTTAAATACATATGGCTCTTCCCAATAATAACGTTTCACTTCGGATAAGAATCTCTGTTTCTGATGGAAATTCATGCCTGGTGGTACAGCTTTGCAAACCATGTGATTCACGATATCTGCGTACCAAGGAACTATTGCATCGGCTGCAAACAACTCCTCATCAGGGAAATTCTCAGTAATCTCCTCCTCGTACTCATCCTCATTTTCCCCGACCTCTAACCTTGACAGGTGATCTGCAACTAGGTTCTTTGTCCCTTTCTTGTCACGAATTTCAAGATCGAACTCCTGGAGCAACAGAATCCATCTAATCAAACGGGGCTTTGAATCCTTCTTCGAAAGGAGATACTTGATTGCTGCGTGGTCCGTGTAGACGATTGTCTTCGAACCTATCAAGTAAGATCTAAATTTGTCAAAAGCATGCACAATAGCTAATAATTCTTTTTCAGTAGTAGCATAATTTAATTGTGCATCATTTAAAGTTTTGCTAGAATATGCGATAACGTGTAAACGTTTTTCCCTTCGTTGGCCAAGAACAGCTCCAATGGCCAAATCGCTCGCATCGCACATTAGCTCAAACGGTACAGTCCAATCCGGTGCAACCATAATTGGTGCCGAGGTAAGCTCCTTCTTCAACCTATCAAATGCAAGTAAGCAATCATCATTAAATACGAATTCAGTATCTTTTTGTAGTAACTTGCATAAAGGTAAGGTAATTTTTGAAAAGTCCTTGATGAACCGGCGATAGAACCCGGCATGACCAAGGAAACTCCTCACTCCCTTGATATTGGTAGGTGGAGGCAGTTTTGCGATCACATCAATCTTGGCCCTATCCACCTCAATGCCTTTCTCTGAAACTTTGTGACCCAACACTATCCCTTCCTTTACCATGAAGTGGCACTTCTCCCAATTCAGCACAAGGTTAGTTTCTTCACATCGCTGCAAAACTTGAGCAAGATTATGCAGGCAAGAATCGAAAGAAGAACCAAACACAGAAAAGTCATCCATAAAGATTTCCATTGTGCGTTCTATAAAGTCAGAGAAAATGGCCATCATGCATCGTTGAAAAGTAGCCGAGGCATTACACAACCCAAAAGGCATACGCCTATACGCAAAAGTACCATAAGGGCAAGTAAACGTACATTTTTCCTGATCCTCTGGAGCTATAGCAATTTGGTTATACCCTGAATACCCATCCAGAAAACAGTAATAAGAATGTCCGGCTAACCTCTCTAACATCTGATCAATAAAGGGAAGTGGAAAGTGATCTTTACGAGTGGCATTGTTCAACTTTCTATAATCTATACAGACTCTCCAACCCGTGACTGTCCTAGTTGGTATTAACTCATTTTTCTCATTTTTAATTACAGTCATCCCACCTTTCTTGGGCACTACTTGCACCGGGCTAACCCACTTGCTATCCGAGATAGGGTAAATTATCCCGGCATCCAACAATTTCAGTACCTCAGCCCTAACTACCTCTTTCATGTTTGGGTTCAATCTACGCTGATGTTCTACGGAGGGTTTATGGTTATCTTCCATGAGAATTTTATGCATGCAAATAGATGGGCTAATCCCCTTTATGTCAGAAATAGTCCAACCTATCGCCCGTTTGTGTTCTCTCAAAACTCTCAATAAGGCATCATGTTGTGAATCAGTTAAATCAGAGGCAACTATAACAGGCAGTGTTTCAGATTCACCCAAATAAGCATATCTCAAATGAGCGGGAAGGGGTTTCAGTTCTAACTTGGGAGTTGTCTCAATAGAAGGACGAAGAGTGGGCATACCTGTACCCAACTCTTCATAAACAAACCTCTTTCGGAATGGTACGTAGGGGGTAGCTTCGAGTGCCTTTGCGTAGGCGGCCAATTCTTCTAATATGTCTTCCCCATCAATGTGGTCCGTGCGTCCTCTTAGACAGAGTTCGAGAGGATCCTCGTTGCTTATGGACATCGGTGTCTGGGCTCTGATTTCCACCATATTGCATTGTTCCTCGATCACCGGTCCTTTCATTGCTTTGAACAGATTAAATTCCACCTGTTCATCCCCCACACGAAGAGTTAGAATGCCACTCTTTACATCAATTAAGGCTCCTGCTGTGGCTAGGAAAGGCCTCCCTAAGATGAGCGGCATGTTTTGGTCTTCTTCCATTTCCAAAACTATGAAGTCCACCGGCAGGTAGAACTTCCCAACTCTGACCAGAACATTTTCCAGGATTCCCGTGGGGTACTTGACTGATCGATCCGCTAACTATAGGGAAACGGTTGTTGGTTTCAATGAATTCAGTCCAAGTTTCCTGCAAACAGATAATGGCATTAGACTCACACTAGCACCAAGATCACATAAAGCTTTATTAAATGACATATGGCCAATTGTGCAAGGAATTGAAAAACTCCCTGGATCCTTAAGCTTTGGTGGAAGCTTATGTTGTAGAATGGCGCTGCACTCTTCAGTAAGTGCTATAGTGGCATAGTCCTCCAATTTTCTCTTGTTGGAGAGGATCTCCTTCAAGAATTTGACGTAAGTGGGCATCTGAGCTAGGGCCTCGGCAAAGGGGATGTTAATATGTAGTTCCTTGAAGATATTCAAGAACTTCTCGAATTGTTTCTCCAACCTTTGCTTTTGAAATCTCTGCGGGAAGGGAAGTGGTGGCACATACGGCTTGGGTGCCACTTGTGTCTTTGGCTTGGAAGGGGGCTCACTTGTCAGTACTTCTTTCTCCTCCTTTGATGCCTCGATTACTTTCTCAGGTTCCACAACGGTGTCCTTTTCCTTTCTCAATTCGGTTTCCACCGGTATTTCAGGCCCCTTGTAAGTTGTGCCACTTCGTAGTGTAATGGCCTTACAATGCTCTTTCGGATTTTCCACAGGTTTGCTTGGAAACATGCCTTGGGCTCTAACATTGATTGTATTAGCCAACTGGCCCACTTGCACTTCCAAATTTTTATTTTGAACCAGCACCTGTTCTACCTGGGATTCGAGTTTCTGATACCTATCATTCGAGACATTTATGAACTTCTCGAGGGCCGCCTCCCACCCCGGCTTCTGTTCTTGCGGTGGTTGTGGAGGGGGTGCGAATCTCTGCTGATTTTGCTGTGGTGGATGCTGTCCCTGTTGTCTTGGTTGGAACTGTGGTCTCTGAATTGGGTTTGGGTTTTGAACATTCTGATTGTTTGACCACGAGAAGTACGGATGATTCTTCCAACCTGGGTTGTAAGTGTTCGAGTATGGGTCATTTGCTGGTTTTTGATTTTGCACGTAGCTTACTTGTTCTTGACCAACAACACCCTGCGCACCTGCATTGGTAGAAGGACAAATATCAAACGAATGGGGACCACCACAAATTTCACATAATACCTGTAGGGCGTTTGACTGTGCCAATGTGTTTCGTGCTGTAGAAATTGTAAGTCGGTCTAGCTTCTGGTTCAGTGCTTCGAACTTGGCATTGAAAGCTGTCACAGTGTCAGTGGTGAGTATGCCTGCCTCAGGTTTTGGAGGAGGGTTGCTCCTCTCCTTTGTCCAACTGCTATTTGCTGCCATCTTGTTCAGAAGTTGCATTCCTACTTCTTCAGACAGTGCCATAAATGCTCCTCCCGCTGCTGCATCGACCATGATTTTCATGTTCTCTGTCATTCCGTTGTAAAAGATTTGTACCAGTTGCCATCCTGGAACACGGTGATGTGGGCATTTCCTTTGCAATTCCTTATATCGTTCCCACCCTTCGTACAACGTTTCCCCATCATAGAGCCTGAAGCTCGTTATTTCATCTCTGTATCTCATGGTCTTGCTAGGAGGGTAGAATTTGGCTAAAAAGGCCTTAGAGAGGTCTGCCCATGTCTGAAGTGTCTCATTTGACAAGGTCGAAATCCATGTCCGGGCTTTGTCCCTTAGGGAGAAGGGAAAGAGCCTAACTCTGATCGCATCATCAGAAGCGTTGTGGATCTTAAAGGTCGAGCAGACATCCAAAAAGTAGGACAAATGTGATGCGGGGTCTTCATGTGGTAAACCCCCAAACGGGTTCTGTTGTAAGAGGTTGATGAACCCAGTTTTGATTTCAAAGTTGTTCGCCTCCACGGCGGGGCGAGTCAACTTGTTCTGGATTAAGCCAATGTTAGGAATGGCATAATCCTGGAGTGTGGTTGGTTGCTCGTTTATTGGTTGTGCCATTGGAATTGGGTTTACTTTCTGCTTCTTTTCCTTTTTTCGCTTCATTCGATTTGCCCGACAAGTCCTCTCAATTTCAGGGTCGTAAGGCAAGGGTTCCAAGCCTTTCAATCGTAGCATGCACTAGGTACCTGCAGTTGGGAAAACCCGTGGTCAAATTCAACGCACTTCAAAAAAAAAGAAATCAAGCAGAAAGGTTGGTCTAAAGCACCAGAAAAGGTCAATAAAGTAATATTGAATTGAACGCCTTCCCCGGCAACGGCGCCAAAAACTTGATAGACAAATCTTGAACCCAAGTGTAAGTTCTAAATCCGATTGCAACACTTAAGGTATCGTATCCACAGGGAAGGGAACTCAACAACCACTTCTATGACTATTTCTAATCTAAAGACCGAATAAGACTGATAATGCTGTACTATACTACTATGACGAAATTAAATTCAAGCAGTAAATAACCAATAACACGAACTAACAACTAAAAACAAGATTTAACCACTTAATTAAAACAGGTCGGGGAGTAAATCATATGCCCTTTTGTAATCAAATCAATACTCAAGTATGGATGTATGATTCTTCAACCTAATCACAATTTTATACCTAGCTTCTCTCGAAGGCGAGATGTCTAATTAATTAAGCCAAGTGTTGTTCTCACAATCACTTAGTAACCAAATCAATCGAATAAAGCAAGATTAGTGTATTCAAAACCTAGCGGCTTGGCATAGAATTCTAAATACTTGTTGTAGAATTTAGGGTTAAATTTCTTTAAGCCCAAAAGTCTAAGTTTTGGAAAACAATCTCAAGTATCCTCAATCTCTCGATTATCGGATAGCTTACAATATGTTCATGGAAGGCCACTCCACTCACAATCTTCTCAATACCGTTTCCATAACAAAGAATCACACAATTTAACTTGAGCATTAATTCAAACACCTTAGATGCATAATCCTTACCCCCTGACCCTAAGAGATTAGTTCCTCATACTTGGCTCAAAACTCATTAAGATTAAAAAGATTGCATTCAAATTATTCATGTCTAACATAAACATCAAAACGGAATTAATACTTCTGAATTCTAACCTAATTATCCAAAAACGAATCTAAAGCGAGAAACTAACTACGCTAGAATTGAAAAACCAAACTTGAGGAATTAGTTTGATCGGAAAGCAGTAAATAAAACCAAATTGATAAAGTCTTGTGCTTGGAATGAATCTTCAACTCTATGTCTTCGTGTTTCTTCCTTCTCCGAGTGTTCTTGAACTTCTGGGAAGCTAACCGTCCAAAAGCTCCTTTATTCCGCCTCAAACCGTGCTTAAATAGGATCCCAAAATCTGAAACCGCCCCGTGACACGGGCGTGCAAAGATAATGCCTAAAATGGTGACACGCCCGTGTCACGTATTAAAAACGTATCCGCGCTTTCCTACTGACACGGGGGTGTCAGGATGTGTTCTTCTTGATGACACGGGGGTGTCAGGATGTCTAGGCTTCTCTGTACCTAGTCACGGGCGTGCATAAAATTACTCTACATTGGTGACACGGGCGTGTCACCATCCGGAATACGATGGCCACTTCTGTACTGAGACACGGGCGTGTCTCAGTTTACTCTTCCACGGGGACACGGGCGTGTCCCCTAGAATTCCTCGTTTTTCGCCCTCTATTGCATGGTTTTGCTTCTACTCCGTCTTTTCAACTCCAAGGTGAAAGGTACCTAATAGGGAGCATAAATCACGTTATAAGTTCTTAAAACTGCTTGAATTTAACTAAAATTGCCCTACAAATCCATGCAATAAACAGATACATCACAATTATTTCACATTAAATCACATATTGCATAATTGAAAGATTGGGGCGTTACAATCACCCCTCCTTAAAAGGACCTGGTCCCAAGGTCCACTACCCTAACTACAAATTAAAACACTAGACGAGAGAACCCCATCTCCCCAAACAATTAATGAGAAAGCCCCGTTTCTCAATAAACAAGAGAGCACCCCGTCTCTCACACAAAAGAGAGAACCCCGTCTCTCACACAGAAGAGAGCACCCCGTCTCTCACACAAACACACCAGCACAAACTTAAATAACACTTACATACAACGTCACATATGGAGCAAGTAGGAAGATCAACATTTCAATTATTCACAGAAAAGCAAATAGCAAACACAAGGAATACAAATATATATAATAAGAAAGCGTATGATGCACGTGATATGCATGTTTAGATATACCGTTCACCGTTGTTCTTGCCTGTTAAATGGTCGTTGACCCCCGGGGGATAGTTCTTGTCACTCCGGACATGTATCTATCTGATGTTCAGCACTCCTACAACGGAAACACAGATGCAACCGCTTCCTACAACCATCATAAGTGTGGGTGTCACGTCCACAATAAGTGCAGAGAGGTTTTTCTGGAGATGGTGACAAAGCCGGTTTAAGTAGAGTCGTCTGAGTCGATCCCGCCCGTGAGGTAGAACTCCTAGCATTTACGGCATCCTCAACTTTCAAAGCTTTGATAGTAGCTTTGGCCCACGTGCTTGTATTGGCCGCTTCTAAAGCCTCTTGTATGTCCAGTCGAAGTCCTTGCACAAAGTGCATTTGTGACACCCCGACTCACAGTCAGTACAGGTAAATTATGTGATTTAATATTATTTACGTTTTAAATTAATTGTATATGAATTTTATGAATTTATTTGAATGAATGTCGTATGTGAATTACTTGTTTTAATTGAGTTGGCCTTGTGTGAACCCGTAATTGTTGAACCGAACCAACTTGAACCAGAACACCTTGAACCGAACCAGTGAACCGGACCGGTCCAGCCTTAAAGGCTGAACCATTTTTCTCCTTCTTCATTTCACGTTACAGCAACAACTCTTGTCCAAGGAAGCCAAAAACCCCAAGTTGATCATCCAACCTTCTCAAGCCAAGATCTCCCTCATTTCTTCGTCTTTCCTCGAACTCAAGTATGTTTCGATTTTCCCTCGTTGTGCTCTTCATTTCTATGGTTTAATTTCTGAGTTTGGAGTGAGTTTTACGTGCCTTGGCTTCCCTACGTGAATAGTAAGGGTTTGGCTAAAAACTTGAATATGTGCTCTTTGCTTGTTATTCTTGATCTCTAGCTTCATATATGAGTTGTGTATGTTGTATATGTCAGATTTATTGCATTTAATCCTTTGGTAGTTGAGCATTTATTGATGATCATGATTTTTGCTTGATTCTTGCATCCTTTGATTATACCTTTTAATTCCATTTTCCTTGAGTTATTTGAGTGTTAATATGTCAAGCATGATTTATGTGAATTAATTGTGCATTTTGAGAAGTTGTGGCAACTTTTTGGTATTTGATTTTGGCTATTTTGGCTCAAAAATGAAGCTCCCCTGCTTCTGTAATGTCTGTTTCTGCTCTAGCTTTTCGAACCAGGCCGGAACGGCTGTTCCCGTCCCAGTTATAAACTGGGAACGGCCCTTCCGGGCCATTTACTGTTCATTGCCGAGAGTGGGAACGGCCGTTCCCAGTTTGCACTGGGAATGGGAAGGGCCGTTCCCATGGCCAAAATCAATTTTTAGTTCAACCTTACAGACGCGCGGGGAGAGTTCGGGATTTTTGGGGAACGGCCCTTCCCGTCCCCAGTACAAACTGGGAACGGCCGTTCCCATCCTCCAGAAACTTTTAGCGAGGGCAGGAACGGCCGTTCCCTACAGTGAAAGGGCCGTTCCCACCCCTTCCCGAGACCTGGGAGCTGCCACTGCTTCTTTTTACTTCAATTATGCAATTTTATGACTTTATTTGCTTTTCTTTTGCATACGAATCGTTATAACTCGGTTTTTATTGAATAATAAATTGTAAATAATTATGTTGTGCTATAGTTTGTGAATTATATGACCTAGTTATAATATTTTATATGTGATCATGAATCATGCATTGTGCCGAGCGTCCTATTTGGGTTCATATAGAGTCTAAGTCTTGGGTTTTCGTGTTTTCTTTTCAGAGGAGGTTCCAGTTGACGAGCCCGAGGCGTAGGTTGTTCACGTCTACTCGCTTTTTGTCACGCACAAGGTGAGGTTTAGGACTTTTGTTTAGCTAAGCGACCTAAAGCCTTATGTGATGTTTTCATGCCACGCATGTGACTATATATTATATATATATATAGCTACGTATGTGTTGATTAGTATATGTTTATGACTTTGTGAACATTCTTGTTTTAGAAAGATATTATATAAGCATATATAAGCTAGGTTTTGGAAAAGGCTTTACCATTCCGTTAGCGAGATTGCCATGAAAGATTTGGCATATGTTATGATTTGTGTTTGTGGATCCAAGGAGCTACGGGTAAGGAACCCTCGGGATGGTTCGGGCCGTCGAGGTTCGGCCTGTGCGTAGTCTCCATCCGATATATCACACGCGACTCCGGGAGCTAGGGAAGGTGTGATATTTCGATGCCTTCGGTGTAAAAACCGGGGAGGGCACGATGTGGGTTCGCTACCCCTCGTGAGTCTGTATATGTATGGATGGTTAGGGCCGCCGGTGGCTCTTCCATCATTGGTGTAGAGGTGGGTGTGTGATTTCTGTTTTGTTTGTTCTGAGGAGTAAAGGTTGGAAGCTCGTTCTCGCCGAGCATTATGTTATGTTTTGTTATGTTTGGGAAGTATGAATCGGGATAGTGTTTGTGAAAAGATCTTTTAAAGTATATGTATTTGTTTTGGAAAGTTTTAGCTTGTAAAACCTATTCCGGTTCATATCTCCACCCCCTTTTCTTTATGCTCTGCTTTATATATATAGGGTGTGGGTGTGCGTTAGCCCCCCTCACTCAGTCAGTTGACTGACCCTCGTTTACTCTTTTAGTTGCAGGTTTTGGGAGCGTGAGCTAGGCGGAGAAGTGTGTCTTCTTTATGAACTTGTCGGTCTAGGTCTCGTTAGGTGCATCTACATATTTGAACTTTATTATTTTGTATTTGTATAGTTGACTTGTAAGTACTATTTTTGCTCGAGCCGTGATGGCTTTTGTACAGGTTGAAGTGTTGGTACCTATATGTAAATACTGTATGGATAGGTGTGGGTTGGTACCTATACGTATATATGTGATGATCGTTTACTTGTTGCTTTTATTTATTCGCTTCCGCATACTCTGATTTGGTATTGTTTAGCTCCGTCTAGCCTAGAGGGTGTGTTTGGTCTCCCGTTCGCCATGATTCGGATTCGGGTACGGACATTCCATTTCGTATTCAGGTTTGTAACACCCGGAGCGCAAAGGTGCCACATCCCCCGTACTATAGCTCAGTCCACATATGAAACGGACAATCCATACATGAACTAAGCCATAGTGAACGGGTGACAAGAAACAAAGACTAACTAGCTAGGCGGGACTAACCCCAAACCAATTACCACAATGCAAAAAGGAATAACCATAAGCCTGCCATTCACGAGCATTTATCCAGCAAACCATTTCTAAATTCCTATCAATACATTATCATCTCTAAAATACATAACATTTCATATAATCCAAAATTAACAATACATATGCAACAAATTAGGATGGACACGTGCTAGACCCGAAAAGAAAGACTTGACTCGACACCAATCCCGCTTAGCACACGGTGTACTTCGGGAACATGACTTCCACGCACGGGACTCCTTCCTCCACCAAACCTCCTGGTGGATTCAGGGTTCATCCCCACGGTTGAGAGGAGTGTAAGAGTTACCCGTCAGCCCATGCTTTCCCGGTTGGCTCAAACACTCACTCTCGGGCCCACAGTGCATGATACAATATACTCGCCCAAAAACACGATCAATCAATTACAATACAGTTCAGTAAATCGGTCGAAAATCAATAGAGTTTGGAAAAGTATCGATATATAGATACCTTTTGGCTTAGAACATCAAATGGGGTTGTAATGGTTCTATATATCTAGAAATTAAACCTCACCTGTACCGACAAAATAAAGAGAAGAACACGGCTTAGGAAGCCCACTCCACGTCACTGGTGTGCTGGTCTGTGCAACAAAGACAAGTGTACATAAGACACGACTCAATGAACCAATTAGGACGAACAGCGTAACATGACGTGCAATCATATAATCAAGTCATTCGAACTCACAAATCCACATTTTCAATCAAACTAATTCAAAGATTCACATAGGAGCATAGCACGTACAGTAGCATGCAACCAAAATATGCAGGAAAACAGAGTGTGACACGCCCGTGTCACAAATATACACTAAGCCGTGACACCCCCGTGTCACAGTACAGCTGACAATATGCATGAAAACAGAAGGTGACACGCCCGTGTCACCGATACAAAGCAATCCGTGACACCCCCGTGTCACAGTAAAGAGAAATCAAACCATCAAGCACCCCCGTGTCACGCTGAAAGAGGAAAATGTGACACGCCCGTGTCACGTACGCAGGAGAGAAAAACAGAGCAGTTATGCAGGGGAAGCACGAAATAAACCACAAATGATCACATAACAATCTCCAAATGCATATAAATCATGAAATAAACATGCTAACATACTTATAGTTCAATAACATCTCATATAAACACTTAAATCCATACTTAATCATCAAGAATTTACACTTTGGAACCCACATATGAACTCATGCTCCAAGCTTATAAACTTCACAATATATGCATCAAATCCAAGCTATAACCATATAATCATGCTTTCAATAACTAAAACACATTTTATCAAGCTCAAATCACACCCTAGTTACCACTCATGATTCAAGAATTCATATAAACCTCCAAAGTTACCTTAAATGGAAGAAATAGAAGAAAGGATGAAGATATGATGATGATTATGCTTCAAAGTATGCAATTTCCCCTCAAATCCAAACTTGAAATGATGAACTCCTCTTCTTCTTCTTGGGGTTTTGGATCGGTAAAAAGAGAGAGAGGGAAGGGATCATGTGTGTATATGTTTGATGCAATCAAAGGGATAAAAGCTAGATATAATAAGTCTAAGCACAAATTGCTATTTAATCCCTCCAATTCATAAGTCATGCAATTAGGTTCAATCTCATGGAAAATGATCAATTAAGTCCAAGACTATTTCATGCAATTAGGTCCTCAAATTAAGATAAATGATCACTTAAGGTCAATTATGCAATTAAACAATTAAGTCACAATTGGCAATTATTTCACATTAAATCACGTATTGCATAATTGAAAGATTGGGGCGTTACAATCACCCCTCCTTAAAAGGACATGGTCCCCAGGTCCACTACCCTAACTACAAATTAAAACACAAGAAGAGAGAACCCCGTCTCCCCAAACAATTAATGAGAAAGCCCCGTTTCTCAATAAACAAGAGAGCACCCTGTCTCTCACACAGAAGAGAGCACCCCGTCTCTCACACAAACACACCACGCACAAACTTAAATAACACTTACATACAACGTCACATATGGAGCAAGTAGGAAGATCAACATTTCAATTATTCACACAAAAGCAAATAGCAAACACAAGGAATACAAATATATATAATAAGAAAGCGTATGATGCACGTGATATGCATATTTAGATGTACCGTTCACCGTTGTTCTTGCCTGTTAAATGGTCGTTGACCCCTGGGGGATAGTTCTTGTCGCTCCGGACATGTATCTATCTGATGTTCAGCACTCCCACAACGGAAACACAGATGCAACCGCTTCCTACAACCATCATAAGTGTGGGTGTCGCATCCACAATAAGTGCAGAGAGGTTTTTCTGGAGATGGTGACAAAGCCGGTTTAAGTAGAGTCGTCTGAGTCGATCCCGCTCGTGAGGTAGAACTCCTAGCATGTACGGCATCCTCAACTTTCAAAGCTTTGATAGTAGCTTTGGCCCACGTGCTTGTATTGACCGCTTCTAAAGCCTCTTGTATGTCCGGTCGAAGTCCTTGCACAAACTGCATTGCTTTATGAAAGTCAGCACTCGCTATATTAGGTGCATAGTGGGATAGCCTCTCATACTCGGCTATATACTCCGAAACTGACATCCTTCCTTGCTTTAACTCGGTAAACTCCTTCAATCTCCTAGTACACGGTGAAGGTGGAATGAACTTGTTCCTAAACTCTCGAGTAAAGACCTCCCAATTAATCTCCTCCCCGGTGGCCTCCAACACTATCTTAGTACTTTCCCACCAAGAGTAAGCCTCTCCTTGGATCAAAGTAATGGTGCAACGAGCTTTCTCCCGAGACTCACATGGTATAAGCTCCCAAATTCTCTCTACTTCCTTTAACCACATCTCCGTCTCGGTATCATTGTCGTGGAAGAATTTAGGAGGGTGTTGGTTCTGGAATTCCCAAAGTATAGTTGAGATAGGTGCTTCTAATTGCACCGGTGGATCAGGTACTGCGGGAGGAACATGCTCTCTCATCCTCTGATCTATAAGGCCAACCACAGCATTCATGAAGTCCTGTGGTTGAGCTGGAGGGGGTGGTGATCTCTCTCGATGATGATGCCGACGATGTCGATGTCCCTAAGAACGATCACGATGATGATGACCGCGGTGCATCCTGTATTCAAGACACTAAGGATGCATGTGGCATTAGTGGATGCTAATGGTTGCAATTAAGTCTCAAGTCACAAATAATTCACATAATTCAAAGACTTCAAGTTATTCAAATAATTTCAAATAAGTCAAATAATTTCAGTTAAAGATACAAGACTCTCAAGTTGACAATAATTCCTATGCCGCACGACCTAGACTCGCAAGACGCGACACAAGAGACCCGGTTTTGCAACCGGGCTCTGATACCACCTAAAGATGTAACACCCGGAGCGCAAAGGTGCCACATCCCCCGCACTATAGCTCAGTCCACATATGAAACGGACAATCCATACATGAACTAAGCCATAGCGAACGGGTGACAAGAAACAAAGACTAACTAGCTAGGCGGGACTAACCCCAAACCAGTTACCACAATGCAAAAAGGAATAACCATAAGCCTGCCATTCACGAGCATTTATCCAGCAAACCATTTCTAAATTCCTATCAATACATTATCATCTCTCAAATACATAACATTTCATATAATCCAAAATTAACAATACATATGCAACAAATTAGGATGGACACGTGCTAGACCCGAAAAGAAAGACTTGACTCGACACCAATCCCGCCTAGCACACAACCTGCAAAACTGAAAGGTGAGGTGTCAGTCTACCACAGACTGAGCGAGGGGCATAATAGATATAAGCGCAGATTACATGCAGGTCGTAACCTCGGGTAAGGTTTTATAACCGAAAACAATCTAAGTTCAATAACAACAAAGAGCTCACCCGAGATGACAACTATCAGATTTAACAATTTAATCAGTTTCAATCAATCAATCAGTGGCCCGGTGAGTGAGGGAAATTCTCCAACCTTACTCCGACAGTGTACAATCACGATACTTTTAATTAATTATTTAAGTGATCACACAATCAATTACAGTGCACACGTAGCAGTTTTAATGACTCCTTCTTCCTCCAATGATGGTGGGTTTGCAAGGCCCGATCCATCCATGGTAAACACGGTGTACGTCGGGAACATGACTCCCACGCACGGGACTCCTTCCTCCACCAAACCTCCCGTCAGCCCATGCTTTCCCGGTTGGCTCAAACACTCACTCTCAGGCCCACAGTGCACGATACAATATACTCGCCCAAAAACACGATCAATCAATTACAATACAGTTCAATAAATCGGTTGAAAATCAATAGAGTTTGGAAAACTATAGATATATAGATACCTTTTGGCTTAGAACATCACATAGGGTTGTAATGGTTCTATATATCTAGAAATTAAACCTCACCTGTACCGACAAAATAAAGAGAAGAACACGGCCTAGGAAGCCCACTCCACGTCACTGGTGTGCTGGTCTGTGCAACAAAGACAAGTGTACATAAGACACGACTCAATGAACCAATTAGGACGAACGGCGTAACATGACGTGCAATCATATAATCAAGTCATTCGAACTCACAAGTCCACATTTTCAATCAAACTAATTCAAAGATTCACATAGGAGCATAGCACGTACAGTAGCATACAACCAAAATATGCAGGAAAACAGAGTGTGACACGCCCGTGTCACAAATATACACTAAGCCGTGACACCCCCGTGTCACAGTACAGCGGACAATATGCATGAAAACAGAAGGTGACACGCCCGTGTCACCGATACAAAGCAATCCGTGACACCCCCGTGTCACGGTACAGAGAAATCAAACCATCAAGCACCCCCGTGTCACGCTGAAAGAGGAAAATGTGACACGCCCGTGTCACGTACGCAGGAGAGAAAAACAGAGTAGTTTGCAAGGGAAGCACGAAATAAACCACAAATGATCACATAACAATCTCCAAATGCATATAAATCATGAAATAAACATGCTAACATACTTATAGTTCAATAACATCTCATATAAACACTTAAATCCATACTTAATCATCAAGAATTTACACTTTGGAACCCACATATGAACTCATGCTCCAAGCTTATAAACTTCACAATATATGCATCAAATCCAAGCTATAACCATATAATCATGCTTTCAATAACTAAAACACATTTTATCAAGCTCAAATCACACCCTAGTTACCACTCATGATTCAAGAATTCATATAAACCTCCAAAGTTACCTTAAATGGAAGAAATAGAAGAAAGGATGAAGATATGATGATGATTATGCTTCAAAGTATGCAATTTCCCCTGAAATCCGAGCTTGAAATGATGAACTCCTCTTCTTCTTCTTGGGGTTTTGGATCGGTAAAAAGAGAGAGAGGGAAGGGATCATATGTGTATATGTTTGATGCAATCAAAGGGATAAAAGCTAGATATAATAAGTCTAAGCACAAATTGCTATTTAATCCCTCCAATTCATAAGTCATGCAATTAAGTTCAATCTCATGGAAAATGATCAATTAAGTCCAAGACTATTTCATGCAATTAGGTCCTCAAATTAAGATAAATGATCACTTAAGGTCAATTATGCAATTAAACAATTAAGTCACAATTGGCAATTATTTCACATTAAATCACATATTGCATAATTGAAAGATTGGGGCGTTACAATAACATAAAACATAGTCGTTTGGGCAATCCGTGTCCCGGCCTTCCCGCACGGTGCATAACAATCATAACATATTCATAATCATAAAATAAGTTCCAACCTTCTTCCTCTGGGTGGTGGACGGGTTAGCAAGACCCGACCACCGGTCCATACATAGGCCAATGGGGGTACATGAATCCCCCAATGGCACTGAGCTCCCATTCCCCGTTAAACCTCCTAGCGAGGGTCGGTATCACTGTAAATGTGGTGGGACTAGTACAAGGGATCACCGTCGACCCTTGCCTCCCCGGATAGCCACTTGCACTAAGTCCCTGGGCCGGTGCAATCATAACATACATACATAATCTCGCCAAAATATTTGAATTCATAAGATACATAACATATTCCATAATTTTGGAGAAAAGGTTACTCGATAATAATTTACTCGATGACTCCACTTGAAAATAACATATATATATATATATACACATAAGATTTTGGCCAAATTTGTCACATAAGGTTGTAGGGTTTAGTATGTAACTAGAACGAAAACACCCTCACCTGGTACCAGACAAAGCCAAACCCAAAGCAAATGGTCCGCCCCGGAACCTGCACGACCACAAGTCACCTCCCCGGGTGCACCTGTACCAGCTGAACACACCAAACACAATACAGAACTCAGACTCAGACTCAGACAACCATATAAAGACGCACGGCACATGCTCAAGTACTTAAGAAAGGCAATCATACTAATTACTTGCAAAATAAAATATCACGTAACTCAACATATTCATAAAACACATCCAGAGATGTTCTTATGCACAATTAATTCAAATAAACAAAATGGAAAGGCAATGCATGTCACCTTATTTCATATAAATTCATATATCAAATAACCAATTCATATTCGTACGAATAACTTATTTCTTACGTGCAAAAGTTCCTAATTTAATCATATAAGTTTCATATAGTTCACATATTGCATAATAGATTTATTTTAAATTAAGTAATTAACCTAAATTACAAAGTTTCAAATTAACTCATCCAAGACATACTAATTCAATTCTTGCTAAATCATAAATTGCATAACAAATTCTTATATCATATAATAAATTTCAATTCAAGTCATATTTCACATTTCATACAAAATCCACATATTACAAGGCCAATTGAATCGTATAATAGCATGAGAAGAATTCAATTAGACCCACGGGGTTACATACCAAATTCCGACTAAGCCATTTAATCATTCAAAGTTCATACAATTCATACATTGCATCATAAATTCAAATTCAATTTAAGTAATTAAACGTTAATTGCAAAAATCTCAAATTTAATTATCCAAGGCATAATAAAGCAACTTTTACTTCATCAAAATTAGCATAATCGTTTTCAAATGATAATGTTCAATTAATTCAAGTTATACAAATTTACATTTTCTAAAATTACAAAAACACCACTTCCACCAGGGCTATATTAAATCTAATGGCAAGAAACGAAACTAATATCAACAACAATCATGAAATCATACATTCATCATTCATTACATATTTCCAAATACCATACAATGCATACTCATCAATTTATCGAGCATACAAGAGCGAATTACATTTTAAAACAATTAACAACTAATATAATTCGGCATAACGGGGTTCAATTCATAATTCAAAGCATCAATACATATCACATTTCATTTAATACATGATTTCATATTCATTGGAATCCATTCCGATCGACAATTCAAGCATATGGCCATTAATTCGCATTAAAACAATTAAATCAAATATGTCCCAAATACACAAATAAATTCGTAACAAATAAACCGAGCGTCCGATTGACGAACGGGAAGTGGTCTTGGACTCACCACAACGAGGCGGACAAACTTTCCGAAGCCCGCCGGAATACCGCCACCGGAGCCACCGGAACAGTGGCGGGCCGCCGCTCGGGCGCCACCGGAGCGTGCCGGAAAAATCCCCAAAATTCACTCGTGCAAGTATTCCTCGTGCTCGTTCCAATTTCTGCAAATTCCAAGCCAATCGTCTCCAATTTCAAATCCAAGAATATGGAACCCTAAAATCTTCCAAATCCAATTACTTCCAAACCGGTGAACGAAAATGAGATCCGTAAAAGGCATTGGCTTACCCGTGATGTACTCTTTGAAACCCCTATGTTGTTCGCCGAAAAAAGTCACCGGAGATGGCCGCCGCCGCGAAGCACCGTCGTGCCACCATTGCTGCTCTGCCGCCTCTCCGACGAATTTCAGGTGGCGGGACTCACCTCAATCGACTCAGCTCGTTGTCCTGTGTCTTTCCCCTCAAGTCCCATCGCCGGACAATGATCGGAGCACCAAACCCGCCACCAAACGCCGCCGCACTCCTACTGCCGGAAAACTCCATTTCCGGTGGTTTTCGTGCCAAACCGAGGCCGGAATCGTCACCAGCGGGTCGAAAAACATGGGGGTAGGGTGGTGTTGGCCGGCGAAGCTCGCCGGATTGTCGCCGGAGATGAGGTGGTGCAACCCGCCACCTTCAGACCACCACTGCGCCGCCGTCGGACATTTTTGGGCCATGAAACTTGTATCATCGTGTCGAGCTCGTCGACCTCTTCGAAATAGACTATTGGTTCGTCAAATTCCGTCGAGTATAGATCGAGTTTGGAGTTATGCGTGTTTTCACACCTTCACTGCATGTGCATCGTTGGAGCGGGAGAGACAAGAGAGCAGGCTGAGGTCTGCTGCGCTTGGCACGAATTACGAGGATCCAGGTATTATATATTGGGTCCTCATATGCGAAAACTATCGAAAGAAGGGGTTAACGACGTCAGAAATGGGCAAACTTAGAGTCTACGGACTCGTTTCGCGGCCCCGAACGCGAAGCAGGGGTCAAAAAGGTCGAACTCTCGACTGAACGAGAAATGACCGTAAAACCCCTAAAAAAAGAAAATTACAAACAAGCCCCTAAACTCTAAAAGAGTTCAAAATAGGGTCATGCAAAGCACAAAATCACCGAATTAAACACACAAGGAAGTTGAAACGTGGCGTACCTTATTTGTAGGACGAGCGGGGTGTTACAATCACATTGAGCAACGCCGTGCATCTTGTTTGGTTCTTACAGAGTCTAAGTCCGGGCTTCTGTATGTTCTGTTTCAGAGTTTGGTGGCGGTGGTGTGCCCGAGGTTTAGGAGTGTTTGTCCTTCACACTCTCAGACTCTACTTTCACGAGGTGAGGTTTAGGATTTTGTATAGTTATGCGACCTATGGCCTTTACATGCTGATTTCTACCTCTGTATGCGAGTATACCTTATTATAAATACGTATGTGTTGGATATGATATGTTTATGACCTTGTGCGTGCGTCCTGCGTGGGTGGGAGCCGTCGTGGCTTAAATTCCACAGCGTAGGGATATATATAAAAACCAGTTTTTGAGGCATATGTAAGCCATTTTGGAAATTTCAGTGGATTATGATTCTGTAGTGAGTTAGCCATGATATATGGTATCAGTTCTGTTCTGTTGTAGATCTGAGGAGCTACGGGTAATGGGTCCCCCGGGACGGTTAGGGCCGTCGGGGTTTCAACCATGTGCGTATGTTCTATTTGAGATATCATTGCGGACTCAGGGAGATAGGGGAGGCGTGATATCTTGAGCCTTCGGCTAAGGCCGGGGAGGACTCTTGTGGGTTCGCTACCCCTTGAGGTCGAGTCTATTTTAGACGGTTTTATTATGGATGGTTAGAGCCAACGCGGGGCTCTTCCATCACTGGAGTTGAGGAGGGATTTATTTCTGTATTTTCGTTTTGTTCTGATATGAGGAGTAAAGGTGGGAAGCTCGTACTCGCCGAGCATGTGTTCTATTCTGTTATGGAATTATGAATCGGGATAGAGTCTTTCTGGAAAATGGTTTCTAAACTTATATCTATATCTATTTTGGTTATTTCGAAATGTTTTGGTATGTAACACCTATCCTCGGTTCATGAGTCCATCCTTTTATTCTGTGTTGTGCTCTATATATATTTATTGTGGGTGTGCTTTAGCCCCCTCATTCAGTCAGTTGACTGACACCTCATTTTATCTTTTAGTTGCAGGTTTCTTTTGGCTTGAGCTAGGCGGATGTGAGTCTTCTGGGTCACACTTGTCGGTCTAGTGGTACTAGGATGCATTTGTCACATACTCTATGTAGCACCCCTTAACACGTGGAGGTATCACACCCCCGCACTATAGGCCGATCCACATACGAAATGGACAATCCGTACATGAACTAACCTATAGCGAACGGGTGACAATTAAAAGAAAAGACGGGCTAGGCGGGACTAAACCCCAAAACAATACAAACCAAGACATATAAAAGTTAAAAGCGGAAGCATTATTTCATAAATACTTATAGGTACCATATTTATTGGATAGATACGTATAGATACCAAACTAACTATCAATACATTATCATCTCTTACTAACCTATACATGATCAAGTATTCAGAATGTGATAATGACGGACATAACATGAGAAGTAGCAAAATATATACATGATGGTACACTGCTAGACTCGTGACAGTGCAAGATTGGACCAGACTCCCGCCTAGCACGACCGGCTCTCAAGTACCTGAAAAGTGAAGTATCAGTCTACCGAAGACTGAGTGAGGGGCAATACATATATATTTGCGCAGTTAACATGCAAGCTATACTCTCGGGTAAAGGTTTACAAAAGATAGATATAAGTTCGAGAATAAAGTATCCTTCGCCCGAGAATACAACTGTCAATATTAAATACTTATTCATTTTCATGCCATCATTCAATACATGGCCCCGGCGAGTAAGGACGGTCTCCAACCGAACTCCAAATGAACATGTACATGCTTGCTTAATTATTAATAAATAGGTGATCATGCAATTCCATTATCGTGCAATCGTGCGAAAGTGTAATCATATAACACGTTCATGAAATGGAAATCATGCAATAACCCGAGGCGCATCCGTGGTGCCGGACTCGTCCCCAGTCTCCTTCTTCCTCCGGTTTGATGATGGGATTGCAAGGCCCCAACATCCAATCTCATTGAGCAGAGGGTACATGAATCCCTAAGCCCGGAGCTCCTTCCTCCACTAACCTCCTAGTGGATTCAGGGGTGACCCCAAACATGGTGAGGATAGCGCCAGAGTTACCCGTCAGCCCTTGCTTTCCCGGTTGGCTCTAGTCACTACCCTCGGGCCCAAACGTAACCGTCATGCTACTCGCCTAAACATGCACGAAACAATACATGGCTTGCTTGCTTGCTTGAACATGACTTGAAATGATCAATGATTTATAAAGATTATAATTATAAATACCTTTTTAGCCGAAATATCACATAAGGGATATACGGGTTCTATATAACTAACAATTAAACCTCACCTTTACCGACAAAAGACAAGTAGGGCACGGCCTACGGAGCTTGCTCCTCGTCCCTACGAAGCTGGTCTGTGCAAAACAGACGTGTACACATTAGACTTGACTCTAAAATGAACCAAATATGACGAACGGCGGAAATGTATCGAGATGACGTGCAAATCACAATGTGGCATGAAAACATGTTGTTTCAATACATATGAGATCATTTAAAAGCAATTCGGGGTCGAGGAAGTCGTTGGATCGAGGGGCTAAAAATGTAATTTTATGCAGAATATTTTGTTCTGCAAGTCAGGTGGAAACGGCCGTTCCGGACCCCTTTGTAAAATGGGAACGGTCGTTCCCGTAGTCCCCAAAAGCGCGCCAACGATTTCCAGTTTTTAAAACGCGCTGAAGCTGGGAACGGCCCTTCCGGCACAAGGCCAAAATGGGAACGGCCGTTCCCATGCTCGGCCGCCTAAATCATTTTGAAAAGGTGGGAACGCCCGTTCCCACAATGCCTAGAGGCTGGGAACGGTCGTTCCCAGTTTCTGAAACTGGAAGAACAGAGGAAGAACAGGGGAAGGCTACGGGAAAGAACAACAACAAGCACAAATCTCAAGTTTGATCAACATAGCCCCTAACTTCTGGTAATATGATGCATATAGGTTCAAGAAATGATATCATAACACTTAAAGACTCAAAGCATGTAATATTATCAAGAATTCCAAGTTTCCAAGTTCATACTCACACTTGATCATTCATGCTAAATATTCAAGAATCTCATGAATTAATCATGCCATAAGTCAAGATGTGATCATTTAATCATGCTCTGCACAACAAAGAGTTCATCTAGCATGCAATTCTCAAACCCTAGCTCAATCAAATATGCTCAAGAATCACCGATTCATGGAAAACCAACCTTGAAGTTAAAGAAATGAAGAAAGAAGATGAAGGTGATGCTCAAGCTCCAAACTTGGATTATTTCTTGGGAAAATCTTGATGAAGTGATTAATTCTCTTCTTCCCTTTTCTACTTGAAGAACCGAAAGCAAGAAAGATGGATATGTTGGTGAATTTTGGATGAAATGATCTAAGGAAGCTTGGAGATGCAATATACCGTGATTCATCCTCCATGATTTATGTGAAATGTATAAATTGCACTTTAGTCCCTCAAATATTTAAGTCATGCAATTAAGAATGAAAAGCTTTGGGAATTGATCAATTGAGTCCTTGAAAATATTATGCGATTTGGTCCCTAAATTTAAAAGAATGGACATATATGCCAAGTTTGACAATTAAATCATTTTCGGTAATTATTTCACGAAATAAATATTTTCAAGTCTTGAAATAAATTCTCAATTTGACATAAATTTATAAAATTGCGTGAAAGTATTATAAAATATAATTTATAAAATTATTTTAACGTAAGATATTAATAAATAAAATTCGGGGCGTTACACTCTATTTATGTTATGTATTCATATTTCGCTTTTTGAGATTATGTTTTATGCTCTACTTAGACTTAATCCCGTGTGGGGTTAATATGCTAGCATTTGGATGTAATTAGCTATTCTGCTAATACTTATGTTGGTTTATTACGCTGTGATGATTTGAGATTCGAGACTAGGTATCTATGCTAGTTGAACCTGTCACTCGTTTTGTACGTTGATTTAATTGCTTTCGCTATCTGATGATGATTGTTTAAATTGCTTCCGCGCTCTGAGTTTGTCGAGTTAGATCCGCATAGCCTAGTGTGTGAGTTGGTCTCCCGTTCGCTATGATTCGGATTCGGGCATGGACTTTCCAGTTCGTGACCGGATCTGGGTCTTAGTGCGGGGGATGTGGCATCCTCCGTTTGGGGTGTTACAACACCAACCTTGGCCACGATCAAATCAGGAAGGATGCTAGTAATTTGATTTGTGTAAAGGCTAGGTTTTTTCAAAGAAATGTGTTCTTTTCTTTTTCTCCGGAATAGAGAAGATGACACTTAAGGAATGTCAGTCTAAGGAATAATAGAATTCTATCTCTTTTATATTCTCAATTAACAAATTGATGATAAGAGAAAGTAGTGGTAGAATTCTAGCTTCTTGTTTAACGTGTTATCAAAAACCTCATTTAAGATAATTATTTAAAACCATATTTTAATTAATATCTTTTCAAAGAAACTTATCTCAACAACTTTGAGACATTATCCTTTTATTTATTTAGCTTATAAATAAATAATCTTGATATTATCTTTTATTTATTTCATAATAATATTTTATCCTAACAACTTTAGGATATATTATCTTTTATTTATTTATCACTTTAATAAATAATCTAAGATATTATCCTTTATTTCATAAATAAATAAAATAAGATATTATCTTTTATTTATTTATTTCATTAATTAATTAATTAATATTACAAATTAATAATTAATTAATAATTAATTATTTATTGGGCTTAATAATTAATTCCTAATTAAGTAAAGCCCAAAATTAATTAAATCAATTTAATTAATTGAACTATTGGATATGTGTGGCATATGCCTCACATGTGGCTCACGGTCTACACGTGGGACGCACGTGTGGGTCCCATCGGCTACAATTAGCCAGTTCGACTAATTTAATTAATCGAACAAGCCTAATTAATTAATACCCTTATTATTTGATTAGCAGTGTCCCTAATTAATTAATTAGTTCACAAATCACACGACCATAGTCTACCAACAGGTGTGTGACCCCTAACCGAATAACAAATAAATCGAAAGAACCTTTAAGTCATTGATAACTTGTGAAATACGATCCTCCTACCATCCTATCTCTCAATTAATATCTAGGGCACGGAAATAACTAGAACCCTAATAATATTAACCTTAAAGCTAAGTTCATTTCACATCCATTTGATCTCGATCCGAGAAACTCATTTCTTGATCTCGATCCACTACCTTGGCCAAGGACTCCGAAATGGATTATGAACAACTTATGCAATAAGAGATCTTCTTGCCTTAAGCAAGTGTAGGTCCTTTATTGACTTTCATATGCTTCCATGTGCCACTTTTGCAACCCCAACATAAGTCATGATTCAAGTGTCTCGGGTGACACCCTTTTAGGCCCATGTCAAAGATTACCTAGTAAGCTTACACAAGACATAAATGAAATCTCAAGTCTAAGGATTAATGAATCACATCACTGAGCTGTGAGATCTTTCCTAATCTGGAAGTCTCCACGTCTTGAAGTACCTACTTCCTTTCCCATTTAGAAATCATCTCACGCGGGACACCTTAGTGTACTCGTTTTAGGTAGCTAGCACCCTTGTATATTGCGAACACATCTACTATGCACTTTACACCCCATGATTCGGGGTAACGATTGGAAGACCGATTAATGGGAAGAAGTCAAGACACTAAGTCCATAGACGTGGAAGACTTTGGATTCAAGAAATTACAACCTCGGACCGTAGAGATATACAAGTTGATGCACGAAGATTCGTAGACATCTTGAAGACCATGGGAAAACAATGAATGATCAAAAAGTCAAAGCAAGCTCGTGATTAGAGAAACGAGGACAAGTGGCTGAGCTAAAGACATACCACTAGGGTGACAGGTTCAATACATTCATGGCACGTGCATCATACGACATTTTAAATTATTTATTTTCCTTTATTTACGTATGTACGTGCATCTCTACTTGATGTGATTGCTCTAACCTGTTGAATATTAAATGATACGTGCATTAGCATCTTGACCGGACATGCATTGTTCAGGGTTTATTTGATAGGAATTCTCCCTAACTCATCCACCATATGCTAATTCGATCGGGCCACATTAGAATTAAGGAATTAAGAGAAATTGCGGGCTATAGAAAGTGGGTTGAGAAGGAAGGAATACGGAGGCTCGGAAAAGTAGAACCCGATTTTAGGATCAATGAAGGAGGTGGTTATTCCTACCAAATTACTTCAACGTAAGGTGAATAATATCTCCAGACACACAGCTTGACTAGGATCTTTAAACCAAGGAAGCTAAGACGAAGAAGTTGGGAATCTCATATCCCATAAGTAATAGAACAAGATCAAGGGATTGGGATAGAAACTTTTAAGGGGGAGAGCCGACCGGGAGATAAATCGAATTCACGGTTATGCTCGGATGTGTTACTTCAAATAGGAATAATGAAAATGCAAGAGTCCCAAACAACGAGATTCTATAAGGAATGGTAAGAGACGAACTATAAGATTGTGGCACTTGACGAATTTTAAGATCAAAGTGGAAAACTTCAAGACCGGCATGAGAAAATTCGAGAATACTTTCTAGAAGGGTAAGTGCTTCAGTGTGGACAATGAATATTTGAGGAAAGCTTGGGATTTCAAACGACAAGACAAGGTAAAAGTGTGATCGATGGTAACTTTGGTTGAAGAATCAACCTCAGTAATTTTTTTTATTATTTTGGGGAATTACAAGTTAAATCCTCCAAGGATGAAAATATCGTATACGGTGTAACTTACTTCATATCTTGGAGACGATGGAACCGTGGAAGAATTTCAAGAATTGGTAAGGGAAGGTATCGGATAAGGAAAAGCCGATCAAGTCATCATATTCCGTGATAGGCAAAGTGAGCGCCAATTCAACTGTGGGCTTTGGAAGTAGAATAATTCGGAAAGATTATAACATGAACGAGATGGATTATTGGCTCGTCAATCATTTTTCCACGATGAGCCGAGCATGTCATTAGGGCTTAGGTTTGTGTCCGAATTTATTTTTTTTAAGCGCAGGCTAGGGTATCCGAGGAAGGGCGAATATGATTGTGGTGAAGAGTGAGTTGAACGGGTTAAGATCATGTGTGATCTCGAGAGTGGAATTTCGGACCGTGGTACTTAATAAGGATAAGAGAATTAATCTTAGGACTTCGGATCGTAGAGTTCGGTAAATAAGATAAATGGATCAAGGATGGAACCGGGTGGTTATTATAATATCGACATGTCGTGGAATCTCAAAGCTTGGCACTATGAGCGAAAGAAACTCCAACAATAAATCAAATGCCAAATCGGATCATTGCATGAAAGAATTCAATGGCGGTGAACGGTAAATTAAAGCATCCATATCATGTGCATCACGCATTCTTCTATTTTATTGTTGTGTGTGTGTTGCTTGTTGATTGTTTATCGCTTTCGGAGTGAACGAGTCCTTTTGCTACTCGGCGAGACGAGGGTCGTGTCGTGCAACGGTTTCGAAAACCGGTCTTTGGAGACCTTGTTTAGAAGCTAATAATGATTCAAGAAACCAACTTCAAGCCGCGAAGTTGATGTGGTGATAGAAGACCCATTTGGGATTGGAGAACGAGTGGAGGAAGTTCATTAACTAATCCACTTGTGATACCGAGTTGTGGGATGGTTTGGATGGATTCAAACGGTGGGAGTTGAATCTCTTAAGACCCTCCTATCGTGCGAGACGTTCGGACTACTCATGGTCGGATCAAGTTCGTGAGCAGCTTGCAGAGTTTGTTTAAAGCCCCTTTTGTGCTTGAAGACCCTTCTCTGGACTAATTCCTGTTGGGATGTCACGAACCCCACGTGGGATGAACACAGAGAGATTTTGCTTAGTGTCCAGTACTCGAGGCAGTGGACCTGAGGACAGGTCCTTCTTAAGGGGGAGAGGTTGTAACGCCCCAGTTTTCTGGCAAGCCAGGTACGAGGTCACGTGAGAGTTTAATTCAGTAATTATGTGATTTATATGATGTCGCATGTCTATTTATCAACGTGAAGTTATTTTAATTTCGTGCGCCTTAGAATTATTTAAATTGTTCTTGGATTCAATTGTCCAATAATTGCTCGTTAAGGACCTAATTATAATTAGGGTGTTTTGGGGCCGTTGTGGCTACCTTGAGCTTGGGATTCGAATTCAAATTCCAACCTTAACATTGAGTTCGTTTTGGTAATTCGGATTCAATAAATTAACCTTTTAAACTTTTAAAGCCATTTGATCACCCTACCTTTTAAAATCCGATCCGAATGGACCGGATACTGTTTGACCCTAATCGTATAATCCGACCCGTTTAACTCAGCCCCGAAAAGGAGCCAAGTCTTCCTCTCTCTTTCATTTTTCACGTACAAGCAAGGAAGAAGAGAGGAGAGAAGGATTTTCCCCTTTTGGCCATGAACCCTTGAGCTCGGGATTTTTGAGATCCAACCATCCGATCAACGACCTAAGGTAACCATTGTATTCCTCTCGTTACTTGCTTCAATTCTACGTATATATTGTAACTTGAATCCTTGCCTATGTGTTTATTGGAGAAGATGATGAATAGTGTAGGGGGTCGGGATTTGATGTGCTCGAGCCCGTTTCACGAGCTCTAACTTGCGAATATATGATCTACGTGTCGTGCGTGACTTGTGGTATGAATTTTGGGTGATTTGGAGTTGTTTTGTGGTGCTTGTGTGTGTTTGGGGTGTGTTTTCCGCCATTGGAGGCGAAACTTGGAGTTGCAGTCCGAGGGCGAGTAACGCCCGTTACCCGTTTTGTGCTTTAAATTGTTAACGCCCGTTACCTTGGCTCTTGGAGCGCCTGATGCCGTTAACGCCCATTACCCATTTTTACCTTGACAGTGTTAACCCCCGTTACGCTCCCTTTTGACTGGCCTACCATTTTGTTCTTTTATTCATTTCTATCTCGGTTTTATCTATCGTTACCTATCCAAATGAACTCCAATTGACATGATATTCGAAATGTAGAAACTAAATTGAGTCTAGAAAATCCTTCAATTGGAATCACCTCAATAACATTTCTCATTTGTGAGTTATAATCATTTTAATTTGGTGTCGCCACTTCTCCGGGAATTTACATTCATCCAACTTCGGGCCTACGCCATTTTCACCTCGCTTTGAACCACGATTCGAGACACATACCATTATAAAGGTATACTTGTCTAGTTTCATATCCAACAAAAAAACCCAATTCCAATTTCTAGAAATTGAGATATTCCCATTTTTCTACAGCGTGCACAATTCCAAAAACTGTCAGTTCTTGTCAAAACTCGCCTAAATCCGTTCTCTTGCTTTCCTTCCACTCCCTCGGACTCCTTATGTGGTTTGAATGTATGTATACATGATTAATTGATATAATATGATATGTTTGCCTACTTATTTTAATTTTATGGTTTCATTTGATAAGTGTAAACATGACTTGAATGAATGAACGTTTAAATGACACATTTGAAGCTTTCTTGTATCCTTTACCTCTCTTATGTATTTTAAACTCATGAATGCCCATGATATGTTGTGATATGTTGTATTATGTGTTATAATTGTTGTGTATTAGTTGTGGAGTGTTTCGTTATGATTTTGTCGGGTAACAAGCTAATATGCTATAACGTGGCTTCAGTGCTTCTATATGAAATGTTAAGTGCTTTCTAGCATTCTTTCAACGTCCTAAGTGAATCCTATTGCCTTTATATTTATTTTATATATTGTAAACATGTTTATATGTGTATTATGATTATTGTTTTAAGGTTATGGCTCGATTTGCTATGATTCATGAACGATATGGAACGAACGAACTTCAAACCTTACTGTATTGATTGAACTTGAATGATTGTTCGTTTATGTGCCATTGTGACATGATTACCTATATTATGCACTTCATACCCTGAGCATTTCATCGTCGTGCATCATAATTGGTTCATATGTAGTCTTAAGTCTCACGAGTGCACCGTGTTGGTTCTTGTACAGTTTTCTCCAGGGCGGAGACGTGTCGGGTTCTGAGGCTTCTTTCAAGTCTTCTCTCTTTCTTGGTATTGTTCGGTAACGTGTAATACGTGGGTTTCTCTTCTATTAGAAATGAATCGACCCGATAAATCCATTATGTGAAAGTTTCAAGCCAAATATGTAATTATTATATATTTATATATATATATATATATATATATATATATAGTCTTTCAAGAGTCTATGATTTTAATGTTAAGCCCTTTTATTTAGTGATACCCTACCTAATGTTTTGGCGAGTATTGAATGATTGCACGTATGGGGGCCCGGGGCTTAGTACATATGGCGATCCGGGGAGGCAAGGACCGACGGTGATCCTATGTGCTAGTCCCAACCAAATTACAGATTCCGGAACTCGCTAGTAAATTAGCGAGGGAAGGGGGCTGAACGTCTTTGGGGAACTCATGACACCCCTTTGGTCAATGATTGAGGTGGTCAGGTCTTGCTAACCCGTCCACCACCCGGAGGAAGAAGGTGTAAGTTTGGATTTGTGGGAGAAGAATAGGTGATTCGTGGTACTTTGGGTTTCGAGTAAGAAAAAGTTTGGTCTGAGGTGCTTTGGATTTCGACTAAGATGGAAAAATGAGTCGGGAAGGAATTAGAGAAAGCCAAGTAACTTGTTAAATACAAGTTCATGGAAGGTGACAATGTTAAGGACGGGATTTGAGTTCCTCTTCCAAATCCAAGCTGAATTGTCGTGTTGTGAGGTCGAATTTGGAAATATGGAGCAATAAATGGGAACTATAAAGAAAGACAAAGTGTTGTAGAGGGAAATTAGGTACTCAAGTGTGAGCAATTGGGGGACGGATCTCTCAAAGAATTTGAACTCGAGGGAGATGAAAACCAGGAAACCTTGATCAAGGTAATGGCTATGAGTAGGATTCGGGGTAACGATTGGAAGACCGATTATTGGGAAGAAGTCAAGACACTAAATCCATGGACGTGGAAGACTTTGGATTCAAGAAATTACAACCTCGGACCGTAGAGATATACAAGTTGATGCACGAAGATTCGTAGACATCTTGAAGACCATGGGAAAACAATGAATGATCAAAAAGTCAAAGCAAGCTCGTGATTAGAGAAACGAGGACAAGTGGCTGAGCTAAAGACATACCACTAGGGTGACAGGTTCAATACATTCATGGCACGTGCATCATACGACATTTTAAATTATTTATTTTCCTTTATTTACGTATGTACGTGCATCTCTACTTGATGTGATTGCTCTAACCTGTTGAATATTAAATGATACGTGCATTAGCATCTTGACCGGACATGCATTGTTCAGGGTTTATTTGATAGGAATTCTCCCTAACTCATCCACCATATGCTAATTCGATCGGGCCACATTAGAATTAAGGAATTAAGAGAAATTGCGGGCTATAGAAAGTGGGTTGAGAAGGAAGGAATACGGAGGCTCGGAAAAGTAGAACCCGATTTTAGGATCAATGAAGGAGGTGGTTATTCCTACCAAATTACTTCAACGTAAGGTGAATAATATCTCCGGACACACAGCTTGACTAGGATCTTTAAACCAAGGAAGCTAAGACGAAGAAGTTGGGAATCTCATATCCCATAAGTAATAGAACAAGATCAAGGGATTGGGATAGAAACTTTTAAGGGGGAGAGCCGACCGGGAGATAAATCGAATTCACGGTTATGCTCGGATGTGTTACTTCAAATAGGAATAATGAAAATGCAAGAGTCCCAAACAACGAGATTCTATAAGGAATGGTAAGAGACGAACTATAAGATTGTGGCACTTGACGAATTTTAAGATCAAAGTGGAAAACTTCAAGACCGGCATGAGAAAATTCGAGAATACTTTCTAGAAGGGTAAGTGCTTCAGTGTGGACAATGAATATTTGAGGAAAGCTTGGGATTTCAAACGACAAGACAAGGTAAAAGTGTGATCGATGGTAACTTTGGTTGAAGAATCAACCTCAGTAATTTTTTTTATTATTTTGGGGAATTACAAGTTAAATCCTCCAAGGATGAAAATATCGTATACGGTGTAACTTACTTCATATCTTGGAGACGATGGAACCGTGGAAGAATTTCAAGAATTGGTAAGGGAAGGTATCGGATAAGGAAAAGCCGATCAAGTCATCATATTCCGTGATAGGCAAAGTGAGCGCCAATTCAACTGTGGGCTTTGGAAGTAGAATAATTCGGAAAGATTATAACATGAACGAGATGGATTATTGGCTCGTCAATCATTTTTCCACGATGAGCCGAGCATGTCATTAGGGCTTAGGTTTGTGTCCGAATTTATTTTTTTTAAGCGCAGGCTAGGGTATCCGAGGAAGGGCGAATATGATTGTGGTGAAGAGTGAGTTGAACGGGTTAAGATCATGTGTGATCTCGAGAGTGGAATTTCGGACCGTGGTACTTAATAAGGATAAGAGAATTAATCTTAGGACTTCGGATCGTAGAGTTCGGTAAATAAGATAAATGGATCAAGGATGGAACCGGGTGGTTATTAAAATATCGACATGTCGTGGAATCTCAAAGCTTGGCACTATGAGCGAAAGAAACTCCAACAATAAATCAAATGCCAAATCGGATCATTGCATGAAAGAATTCAATGGCGGTGAACGGTAAATTAAAGCATCCATATCATGTGCATCATGCATTCTTCTATTTTATTGTTGTGTGTGTGTTGCTTGTTGATTGTTTATCGCTTTCGGAGTGAACGAGTCCTTTTGCTACTCGGCGAGACGAGGGTCGTGTCGTGCAACGGTTTCGAAAACCGGTCTTTGGAGACCTTGTTTAGAAGCTAATAATGATTCAAGAAACCAACTTCAAGCCGCGAAGTTGATGTGGTGATAGAAGACCCATTTGGGATTGGAGAACGAGTGGAGGAAGTTCATTAACTAATCCACTTGTGATACCGAGTTGTGGGATGGTTTGGATGGATTCAAACGGTGGGAGTTGAATCTCTTAAGACCCTCCTATCGTGCGAGACGTTCGGACTACTCATGGTCGGATCAAGTTCGTGAGCAGCTTGTAGAGTTTGTTTAAAGCCCCTTTTGTGCTTGAAGACCCTTCTCTGGACTAATTCCTGTTGGGATGTCGCGAACCCCGCGTGGGATGAACATAGAGAGATTTTGCTTAGAGTCCAGTACTCGAGGCAGTGGACCTGAGGACAGGTCCTTGTTAAGGGGGAGAGGTTGTAACGCCCCAGTTTTCTGGCAAGCCAGGTACGAGGTCTTGTGAGAGTTTAATTCAGTAATTGTGTGATTTATATGATGTCGCATGTCTATTTATCAACGTGAAGTTATTTTAATTTGGTGCGCCTTCGAATTATTTAAACTGTTCTTGGATTCAATTGTCCAATAATTGCTCGTTAAGGACCTAATTATAATTAGGGTGTTTTGGGACCGTTGTGGCTACCTTGAGCTCGGGATTCGAATTCGAATTCCAACCTTAACATTGAGTTCGTTTTGGTAATTCGGATTCAATAAATTAACCTTTTAAACTTTTAAAGCCATTTGATCACCCTACCATTTTAAAATCCGATCCAAATGGACCGGATACTGTTTGACCCTACCCTTATAATCCGACCCGTTTATCTCAGCCCCAAAAAGGAGCCAAGTCTTCTTCCCTCTTTCATTTTTTCACGTACAAGCAAGGAAGAAGAGAGAAGAGAAGGATTTTCCCCTTTTGGCCATGAACCCTTCAGCTCGGGATTTTCGAGATCCAACCGTCCAATCAACGACCTAAGGTAACCATTGTATTCCTCTCGTTACGTGCTTCAATTCTAAGTATATATTGTAACTTGAATCCTTGCCTATGTGCTTATTGGGGAAGATGATGAATAGTGTAGGGGTCGGGATTTTATGTACTCGAGCCCGTTTCACGAGCTCTAACTTGAGAATATATGATCTACGTGTCGTGCGTGACTTGTGATATGAATTTTGGGTGATTTGGAATTGTTTTGTGGTGCTTGTGTGTGTTTGGGGTGTGTTTTCCACGATTGGAGGCGAAACTTGGAGTTGCAGTCCGAGGGCGAGTAACGCCCGTTACCCCTTTTGTGCTTTAAATTGTTAACGCTCATTACCTTGGCTCTTGGAGCGCCTGTTTCTGTTAACGCCCATTACCCATTTTTGCCTTGAAAGTGTTAACCCCCGTTACGCTCCCTTTTGACTGCCCTACCATTTTGTTCTTTTATTCATTTCTGTCTCGGTTTTATCTATCGTTACCTATCCAAATGAACTCCAATTGATATTATATTCGAACTATAGAAACTACATTGAGTCTATAACATCCTCCAATTGGAATCACCTCAATACCATTTATAATTTGTGAGTTATAATCATTTTAATTTGGTGTCGCCACTTCACCGGGAATTTGCATTCATCCAACTTCGGGATTACGCCATTTTCACCTCGCTTTGAACCACAATTCGAGTCACATACCATTATAAAGGTATACTTGTCTAGTTGCATATCCAACAAACAAAACCCAATTCCAATTTCTAGAACTTGAGATATTCCCATTTTTCTACAGCAAGCACAATTCCAAAAACTGTCAGTTCTTGTCAAAACTCGCCTAAATCCGTTCTCTTGCTTTCCTTCCACTCCCTCGGACTCCTTATGTGGTTTGAATGTATGTATACATGATTAATTGATATAATATGATATGTTTTCTTACTTATTTTAATTTTATGGTTTCATTTGATAAGTGTGAACATGACTTGAATGAATGAACGTTTAAATGGCACAATTGAAGCTTTCTTGTATCTTTTACCTCTCTTATGTATTTTTGTAGCACCCCGCACGTGAGGCACCACATCCCTCACACTATGGCTCAACATGAGTAACGAAATGGGAAGTTCGAACCCGTATCAAACCATAGCGAACGGGAGACAAACAAAACAAACCTCCTAAGCTAGGCGGAACTTAGACCGTACAAAGAAAAAAAAATCAACCAACAAAATAGAAAGCAGCGGAAGACAAAATTCAAACACATACATTGGCCACAGACCTGCAGAAAATAAACATATGATCCACAAGCAGACTTGGGCACCTCAGGCCTCTTTTAAACGCATAACAAAGCCCGGTTAGGGCAATTCAAATAACCAAATACATAAGAATTCAAATTCCTATCTCTCAAGTCCAAATCATACATAAACTAAATACATATGCGAATGCAAATACTCGACGAACTCAGACGTACTCAACAGATTTGACTCAACTCCGCCTAGCTCGAAACTCCAACAGCAACCTGCACACACAAAAAGATTGGGGAGGGAGAGGATCAGTCTACAACTCGACTGAGTGAGGGGCTACCCACACACGCTATACATATATAAGGAGCAAAGCACATTAATCACACACGGTTCGTGAACTCGGGGATAGTTTTTGCACACCAAACTTTACCCGTGATACATATATTTGTTGGAAAACACGAATCAGAAAGCAGCGGAATTTAAAAATTTTTCCCAACAAAAGGATCTAGGACTCGTAATCGTGTAACCAAATTCGTAAAGATAGAAAACTTACTTTTCTTTTGTTCTTTCTTGAAGCGTTTCAAGCCACCCAAGAACGCTCTTCTCGCGGCTTGATCCCCTCTCCTTGGTAAAGCTCGAATCTTCAAACTTCTAACTTGAAGTCTCTAGAGAAAGTCCACCAACTTGATCACAATCTAACTAGTAAGGATGCTAGTTCTCTAGTTAGTGTTTAGGCTTAACCTAGGGTTTAATTTAATCTTGGAGAAAGGAAGGTGTTCAACACATGAACCAAGAATTGTCTATATAGCTCCATAAGGAGCTCGAGCTCCCCTATTTATAGAGAGAGGGTGCCGATCCAAATCCTAGTTGGGAAAGGATTTGGTTCCTCTCTCTCCTATTACTTGATCATCAAGTATTTTCCAACTTTGACTTTGAATTCTAATTCTAGTCAACTTTTAAGAGAGCTAAAAATATCCAAACTATTTTTGGATAATTTTATACTTTATTTATTATAAAAATAAATAACTTATTTTATCTAATTAATTAATTCATAATTAATTAACTAGATTATTTTCTCCAAAATTAGACTTTCTTTTTAATTCAAAATTAAACCAAAGTCTATTAAATAATTAACTAATTAATTATTTAATATATATATATATAATATATATATATACACGTGTGTGACACGTGTCACAGTGACACGTGTCACTCACGTGAGCCACACGTGTGATTTCACACGTGTGGAATCCTCTTGGCCCGATTAACTCGTTTAATCATTTTCAAGCCTCAACTCATGTAACCAAGTTGTTGTGTGTGACCCTCTAGGTTCTCAATTCAATTAGCAGTGACCCTAATTAATTAATTCACTAATTAATTAATCAGTCCACAGATTAAACGACCATAGTCTAGCAACAGGTGTTTAACCCCTAGCTGAATTGGAATGTTCGGATTCGACAGAACCTTTAAGTCATTGATTCATGTGAGATACAATCCTCCTACTTACTATCTCTCAACCAAGATCTAGGGCAAGGGAATAATCAGAACCCTAATAATCCGGTCTTAAAGCTAAGTGTATTTCATATCCATTTGATCTCAATCCAAGAAACCCTTTTCTTGATGTCTTGATCTACTACCTTGGCCAAGGACTCCATATGGCATATGAATGACTTACACAATAAGAGATCACCTTGCAAATGCAAGTGTAGGTCCTTTCTTGATTCTCATTCACTTTCACGAGTCACTTGTGCAGCCCCAGCATAAGCCTTGAATCAGTTGTCTAAGGCGACACCCTTTAAAGCTTATACCTAAGACTGCAGAGTTAACTCATAAAGTAACAAGGAACCTCAAGTCTAAGGATCAATTAATCACATCAATGACTCGTGAGATATTTCCTAATCTGGAAGTTTCCATTTCCTGAAATAGAAACTTCCTTTCCCATTTAGGAATGTTCTCACACGGGGCGCCTCAGTGAACTCACTTATTAAAGTAAGCACCCTCATGTATCACGCACGTATCAACTATACACTTTCCACCTCCATGAAACAAGGTGGTCCTTCTTAAGGGCGTGATCCCACAAGCAAGCCTTAGAGGAGTCAGGTTGACACTCCCACTGTCTGTAGGACTCATCGGCTTGGAGTATTTTACTAATCATGACTTATGCGATATAGGGCTCGTTTCATGAACCATTTCACCTAAATGGCAGAGTCCTAAAGTCATCAGGATTAGGGGAGTTCTCATACATGCACAGATAAAGTAAACGCATACCAAACAAGAGCATATAAAGAAGTGTTGCCTCAATTCGTTATTTCATTCAAAGAATGTCTGTGATTACAATAAGGAAAAGCACAAAGCGGATATACAATCGGCTTTCTAGGGCACTATTCCTAACAATCTCCCACTTGCCCGTCAAAGCCATTCTAAAGCTACTCTAAGTCCCATCTTCTGAAGATGACCTTGGAAAGCTTCTCGACTAAGGGGTTTAGTAAGTGGATCTGCCACGTTCTCTGCTGATGTGACCCTCTCAATTAGCACATCTCCTCTTTTGATAATATCACGGATTAGGTGATACTTCCTCATAATGTGCTTGGTCCGTTGGTGAGATCTTGGTTCTCTTGCTTGAGCAACCGCCCCAGTGTTGTCACAAAACACAGTAATGGGGTCTTTCATGCTAGGAACAACATTCAACTCTTGAATGAAGTTTCTAATCCAAACACCTTCCTTAGCTGCATCATTTGCAGCTAAGTATTCGGCCTCAGTGGTCTGCAGTGGTTGTTTGCTTGGAACTCTTCCAACTCACTGCTCCGCCGTTTAGGCAGAAAATGTATCCTGACATTGACTTAAAATCATCTAAGTCAGACGCAAAGCTTGCATCGCAGTATCCTTCGACAGTAAGATCTTTCTGACCTCCGTAAACTAAGAATAAATCTTTAGTACTTTTCAAGTACTTAAGAATATTCTTCACGGCAGCCCAGTGACCATCTCCAGGGTCAGATTGGAAACGACTTGTTACACTAAGTGCATAAGCCACATCCGGTCGAGTACATAACATTGCATACATTATGCTACCTATTGCTGATGCATAAGGTGTATGAGTCATTCTCTCCTTCTCAAGGTTAGTCTTAGGACACATCTTCTTTGAAAGACACGTTCCTACACTCATAGGAAGGTTCTTAACCTTTGCTGACTCCATATTGAATCTCTTCAATACTTTATCAATGTACATCGACTGTGATAGTCCTATTAACCTTCTGGATCTATCTCTATAGATTTTAATTCCAAGGATATAGGACGCATCACCAAGATCTTTCATCTCGAATTGGTTCGATAACCATAACTTAGTCACTTTCATGTCATCCTTCGAATTCCCAATAAGAAGGATGTCATCAACATAAAGTACTAAGAATTGCACTGAGGTCTCCAATTCCTTTCTATACACACATGATTCATTCGAAATTTGGATGAAGCCAAACGCTTTGACCGATTCATCAAATCGAATGTTCCAATTCCTAGAAGCCTGTTTCAATCCATAGATTGATCTTTGGAGTTTGCAAACCTTTTGCTCACTCCCACTGAATGTGAAACCTATGGGTTGTTCCATATAAATATCTTTGTCAATGTCACCATTGAGAAAGGCAGTTTTCACATCCATTTGCCATATCTCGTAGTCATAATATGCAGCAATGGCAAGCATGATCCGAATAGACTTTTGCATTGCAACTGGTGAAAAGGTTTCGTCAAAGTCCACGCCGGGTCTCTGAGTGAATCCTTTTGCAACCAGTCTTGCTTTGTAGGCTGCAATGCTTCCATCAACTCCAAGCTTTCTCTTAAAGATCCATTTGCAACCTATGGGTTTGACCCCATCAGGCAAATCTACCAAGATCCAAACTTGGTTGGAGTTCATGGAATCCATTTCGGATTTCATGGCTTCTATCCACTGTTCAAACTCAGAATCTGAAAGTGCCTCCTCATATGTTGAAGGATCATTATCCTTTTGAGAGATTTCATGGAAGAATCCATACCATCTCTCCGGCTGTCTAGGATTGCGTTCAGAACGCCTTAGAGGAGGATTTTCATGTGTAACGAAATTCGTGATTGGTTGTGGTTGATCAGAGTGGGACGTTTCTTTAGTGGGTGGTGTGGGGTCACTTTGTACTTCTTCTAATTCTATGATCTTGCCTTTCTTTTCTTTAAGGAACGGTTCCTCAAGAAAAGTGGCATTTCTGGAAACAAACACCTTTTGCTCAGATTGATCATAGAAATAGTATCCTATGGATTCCTTAGGATAACCTACAAAGTAGCATAAGTTAGAACGAGATTCTAACTTATCTCCCACTGTCCTCTTCACGTAAGCAGGACAACCCCAAATTCTTAAATGAGAATAACTAGGGATTTTACCATGCCACATTTCATAGGGCGTTTTAGGGACTGACTTAGAGGGAACTAGATTCAAAATCTTTGCTGCACTTTCTAGGGCATAACCCCAGAAAGAAGGTGGTAAGTCAGTGAAACTCATCATGGAACGAACCATATCAAGTAGGGTTCGATTCCTTCTCTCAGAAACTCCATTAAGCTGAGGAGTTCCCGGAGGAGTCCACTGAGAGATAATCTCATTATCTTTGAGATGATTAAGGAATTCTTCACTAAGATATTCGCCTCCTCGATCAGATCGAAGTGCTTTGATCCTGTGACCAGTTTGGTTCTCAACCTCCTTTTGAAATTCTAAGAATTTCTCAAAAGCTTCAGATTTATACTTCATTAAGTATACATAACCACACCGACTAAAGTCATCAGTAAAGGTTATGAAATACTGATGATTGTTTCTAGTGCTTACACTAAGCGGTCCACAAACATCAGTATGGATCAAATCCAAAACCTTAGTGGCACGTTCCACAGTTCCTTTAAAAGGAACTTTGGACATCTTTCCTTTGAGACAGGATTCGCAGGAAGTTAACTCTTTGAGATCATTTTCAGAGAATGATCCTAAAGTGTTTATCTTGCTAATTCTGTTCTTGGAAATATGTCCTAATCTAGCGTGCCATAAGGGAGCTGAAACTTTGTCATCTTTCTTACGCTTTGTTTCTCGTTGTATATTCATAATATTTATATTTTGAGTTAGGTAAAGTCCATTACTTAGAGTACCGATATGAACGGAAGAGTTGTTCCGTTTGATAAAATATTTACCATTCTTAATATAAGTTTCATAACCTTCACAATCTAATATTGGAACTGAAATTATATTACGAATAATGCTCGGTACATAAAGGACTTTATTTAATACTAACTCAAAACTACCTAAATCTAATCTAATTGTGCCTAAAGCTCGAGCTTCAACGTTTGAGCCATCGCCAATCTTCAAGACACATTCTCCTTCTTTTAGTTGTTGAACATCACTTAGCATCTGTACATCATTACAGATATGAGTTCCACAACCGGTATCAAGTACCCAAGAACAAGAATTAATAGACAGATTTACTTCAACGAGAAAGATACCTTTCTTTAGAGTAGCCTTGTACTCTCGGCAGTTTCTCCTCCAATGTCCCGCTTTGCCACAATGGAAGCAAACATCCTCTTTCTGATCACGCTTCTTCTTTTGGGCCTTCCCCTTCGATATGCCACCAGTGGGCCTAAGGGGTTTCTTCTTCTTCTTTTGGGCTTTCTTGCCCTTACCTTTAGAAGGCCCAGAAGAGGAAGATGGAGCATTCACCATCAAAACCTTATTGTCCTTCTTGATCGTGCTTTCAGCAGTCACAAGCTGACTAATCAGCTCAGCTACAGTAGCACCAGCATGATTCATGTTGAAGTTAAGGACAAATGGGTTGAATGATGGTGGGAGCGAAGCTAGCAACAAATCCACTGAAAGCTCATCTTTCAGCGGCATGTCCATGGAAGCAAGTTTCTCAGTAAGGGCAAGAAACTTGAGTCCATATTCATGGACACTTGAACCTTCCCTCATTCTCAAGTGGAACAATTCCTTTGAAGTGTTATACCTTGTAACACGTTCATGAGGGCGGTAAAGTTGCTCTAAGTGGTCCTAAATCTCCCAAGCAAATTCCATGGCCTCATGTTGTCTTTGCAAGTCCGGAGACATGTTAGCCAACATAAGGCAACGGGCTTGGAGATTATCATCCTTCCACTTCTGAATCGCGTCCCGCTCGGCCCGAGTGGGAGCCTCTCCTTCGGGACTAGGCTCCCCTTCGAAGAGAACATAAGTTCTCTTCTCAGAATCTAAAATGATTTTTAGATTCCTCAGCCAATCAGAATAGTTGGGACCAGTCAACTTGTTTGACTCGAGGATCGATACAAGAGGGTTTTTGGTTGCCATTTCAAAACACGTAGAGAATCACAGAATCTACGACCTAAATGGTAAAACAGAGAACTAGTGAGCATGCTGAATTATAACGATATACAAAAGATAAGGTCTTTAATCTATTGTAGCTCCCACTGTTTTTCAAAGATCTATAATTCCCAAAGATCTAACAGGAACACGTTTCCCAATGGGTACTAAGATCCTAGGCATTTTACCTCGAACCCACGACTCGCGGACATTCTAAGTAAGAACCCTAGGTAGGTACAACTTACCAATTCTAAAACTTTTAGAATTCTTAGTAGTTGTTTTTGCATCACCTATCTTTCAATATGGACCCACGACTCGTGCGACATCCATATTTACTTAGGCGTTAAGCTAGACCCATCAATCATAAGATCATGACCAAAACTTAGTTCGAACGACCCACGACTCGCGGACATCGCCCTTGCTAAAATTGACCACGAAATATTGATCATTTAAAATGATCAATTAGGTAACTAAGAACTAATAAGCTCTACTAGCTATCCCACGACTCGCGGACAATAACTAGCTTTACTTACTAAACTTAAAACCTATTGATGGAATGCTAGGAATTTAATTCAAAATTTGCATCTCGAATTAAACATCTATTTGTTCGAAATTAGCTTAATATTTAATGGGAATTTTCGAATCAACCGGAGAGTTGTCCGGTTCGACCTCACCAACATATATGTTATCCAATTTTATTAGTCTTGATTAATGCAAGTACACTTAAATGCATTTCAAACAAGCACATAAACAGATAACATGTCCTAGCATGATACTAACATGTAATGATCATGGGTTCTACCTATCTTATGCGTGATATGTGGGAGCCACTCCACAATCACAAGTTCTAACATACATGCCACATAAACAATTTAAATCACATAAGGGAAAGCGGTAACAAAATACGAGCCCTATTTTTATTACATTTAACAATTGAGATTCCCCTCCCTAACATTTTGAGGGGTCTTCACTTATGGCCTCCCTGTTACTTGAATGTGGTCCATCTTACTCCTTGGGTGCATTGTCTCCAAAATGAAAATAAAAACCTCACCACCTATCTCTACTCTCAAATTACAATAAAAAGAAAAAGACATAAAGTAATAAGGCTCAATCTTCATATTGGCCTTAGACAATTACACGGGGCATACCCCGGCCTCAAAAACAGTAATATGGAAAGCCACATAATAAATCACATAACAGTACGCACATAAGTGAGGCTCCAACCTCAATTGAAAAACGCAACTATAGGGCTCCAACCCCAATTTAAACCATCCATGTGCATAAATTAAAACCATACATAGATCTAAACCCATGATCACCTAACATGCTTTTGCGAGAATTTAAATTTAGCCAATAAATTAAAATTCTCGTTTCAAGTCCTAATGACTTAAAACACGACTTAGATGCAATTCTTGTTCAAGAGCCTTTTCAATAAAACCCGAAAAACAATAAACCAATAAAATTCCAATTAATTTCCAAAATTAATAATTTTATTCTTTCAATATTTTCAGAAAATAAAATTCATAATTTTCCCAAAATCCAAATCGCTTTAATTTCTCAAAAATCCCAATTTAATCAAAATTTTAAAATAATTTTATTTTAGCAAAACTGATTTTAAAAGATAAAATTAAAATAAAATTAAATCGGGATTTTACTGACCGAAAACACGAAAAACACGAAACACGAAAACGAGCCCGAAAAGGGCCTATCCGCGCGAGGGGCCATCGCGCAGCAGCGCGCACAGCGCGCGGCAATTGCCGCTCGCGTGCGCGCGCTGGCCGCGCATCATGCGCGCGCCGCGCGCAGCAGCGCTCGCCGCGGCTAGGCGGGCTGGGCAGGCGTCCCGCGCTGTTGCGGGACGGGCTGGGCGGGCGCGCCTAGACGGCTCCCGCGCTATTGCGGGAGGAGCTGGGCGGCGGCGACGGGCCTGGGCGTGCGACGTGCTAGCACGCCTAGGCTCGTTGCTTTTCGTGTTCGTTTCGTATTTCTAGGTTTCTCGAAAACCCGGTTCAATCCAAAAATTAAAATTCGATTTAAATATATTTCAATCAAAACGGTTTTCAAAAACACAATTTTAGAAAACAGTTTCAGAAATTCAGGAAAAATTACAGTTTCGTAATTCAGGCTTTCTAAAAGAACTCATGAATACCTAATTCGCATCTAAGCCTAAGAATTTCTACCAAATTCAGAATAATTGAGACGAATCAGAAACACGATTAACGAGGTGGCTCTGATACCACTTGTTGGAAAACACGAATCAGAAAGCAGCGGAATTTAAAAATTTTTCCCAACAAAAGGATCTAGGACTCGTAATCGTGTAACCAAATTCGTAAAGATAGAAAACTTACTTTTCTTTTGTTCTTTCTTGAAGCGTTTCAAGCCACCCAAGAACGCTCTTCTCGCGGCTTGATCCCCTCTCCTTGGTAAAGCTCGAATCTTCAAACTTCTAACTTGAAGTCTCTAGAGAAAGTCCACCAACTTGATCACAATCTAACTAGTAAGGATGCTAGTTCTCTAGTTAGTGTTTAGGCTTAACCTAGGGTTTAATTTAATCTTGGAGAAAAGAAGGTGTTCAACACATGAACCAAGAATTGTCTATATAGCTCCATAAGGAGCTCGAGCTCCCCTATTTATAGAGAGAGGGTGCTGATCCAAATCCTAGTTGGGAAAGGATTTGGTTCCTCTCTCTCCTATTACTTGATCATCAAGTATTTTCCAACTTTGACTTTGAATTCTAATTCTAGTCAACTTTTAAGAGAGCTAAAAATATCCAAACTATTTTTGGATAATTTTATACTTTATTTATTATAAAAATAAATAACTTATTTTATCTAATTAATTAATTCATAATTAATTAACTAGATTATTTTCTCCAAAATTAGACTTTCTTTTTAATTCAAAATTAAACCAAAGTCTATTAAATAATTAACTAATTAATTATTTAATATATATATATAATATATATATATATACACGTGTGTGACACGTGTCACAGTGACACGTGTCACTCACGTGAGCCACACGTGTGATTTCACACGTGTGGAACCCTCTTGGCCCGATTAACTCGTTTAATCATTTTCAAGCCTCAACTCATGTAACCAAGTTGTTGTGTGTGACCCTCTAGGTTCTCAATTCAATTAGCAGTGACCCTAATTAATTAATTCACTAATTAATTAATCAGTCCACAGATTAAACGACCATAGTCTAGCAACAGGTGTTTAACCCCTAGCTGAATTGGAATGTTCGGATTCGACAGAACCTTTAAGTCATTGATTCATGTGAGATACAATCCTCCTACTTACTATCTCTCAACCAAGATCTAGGGCAAGGGAATAATCAGAACCCTAATAATCCGGTCTTAAAGCTAAGTGCATTTCATATCCATTTGATCTCAATCCAAGAAACCCTTTTCTTGATGTCTTGATCTACTGCCTTGGCCAAGGACTCCATATGGCATATGAATGACTTACACAATAAGAGATCACCTTGCAAATGCAAGTGTAGGTCCTTTCTTGATTCTCATTCACTTTCACGAGTCACTTGTGCAGCCCCAGCATAAGCCTTGAATCAGTTGTCTAAGGCGACACCCTTTAAAGCTTATACCTAAGACTGCAGAGTTAACTCATAAATTGACAAGGAACCTCAAGTCTAAGGATCAATTAATCACATCAATGACTCGTGAGATATTTCCTAATCTGGAAGTTTCCATTTCCTGAAATAGAAACTTCCTTTCCCATTTAGGAATGTTCTCACACGGGGCGCCTCAGTGAACTCACTTATTAAAGTAAGCACCCTCATGTATCACGCACGTATCAACTATACACTTTCCACCTCCATGAAACAAGGTGGTCCTTCTTAAGGGCGTGATCCCACAAGCAAGCCTTAGAGGAGTCAGGTTGACACTCCCACTGTCTGTAGGACTCATCGGCTTGGAGTATTTTACTAATCATGACTTATGTGATATAGGGCTCGTTTCATGAACCATTTCACCTAAATGGCAGAGTCCTAAAGTCATCAGGATTAGGGGAGTTCTCATACATGCACAGATAAAGTAAACGCATACCAAACAAGAGCATATAAAGAAGTGTTGCCTCAATTCGTTATTTCATTCAAAGATTGTCTGTGATTACAATAAGGAAAAGCACAAAGCGGATATACAATCGGCTTTCTAGGGCACTATTCCTAACAATATTTATAAGGATTCTTATCAAAACGGAACACAACTTAGCTTAACAAAATTCATACGTATCAAATCTTAACGTAACATACTTATCGTACCAAATCTTATTAAAACATTTCATATCTTAACTTATGCTTTCAAGAAGATCCATATTTTATTTAAATTTTAAATCTATCCCCGTTTCATGAACTTTAACAAAGCATACCTATAAACACACATGCATAACTCGGCGGGTACGAGTACATAATCCCATCCTGGGCTCCTCTAACTAATCATAACATACCAAACATAACATAGCAAAATAAACATATCAAACAAACCTCCTTTCTCCGGTGATGGAAGGGTTGCGCGACTCTAACCATCCAGACATTCGAGGGGAGTGCAAGCTACTCCAAACCCTCAGGATCTCCATCACTCACCAAACCTCCTGGTGAGATCAGGGGTAATCCGAATCAAACTGTGGAGATGTGCACAGGGGTCATAATCGGCGACCACGTGGTCGTCCCGGGTCTCCCTTACCCACAACTCCGAGGCCCATCATACCAAAACATATCACATCAGAGCATATCGTATCAAAACCCGCTACTAATCATTACATACGTAACATTACATTACCTACCATACCTTGCAACAACCACGCTTTACATACTTCTCCGTGTCAAATCATCAACATAATCCTTAGCTCGTGTCTTCCAGCTCATAAGAGGCACACGGTTTGAAGCGTAGTTGAGCAATACCAAACAGAACGAATCAAATCAAATCAAACATACATAGGCTTGTACATTGCTCATCATACTTGGAAACATAGATCAAATTCATAAATTCATATCTCGCACATATATACATATAGTAAAGGCCATAGCTCGCATACAGAGAAAACGGGCACATATTATAGGGTTTAACTATAACCTAACCTCACCTCGTACAAAATAGATCCGAAGACAAGTACTTGATTCACCCCGGAATCAACAAGGCTGACAAAACACCACCTCGGGTGTACCTGAACAAACTGGAGAGAAAATACAAGACTTAGACTCAAGAATGAACCACATAAACGCACGGCGTATGCATAAGCAATTAAGAGATGCAAACACGTAAGCTAGGCTCATATTCAAATCAATATCATGCAAGAGAAGTCATACCACACTCAACATACTCATTAATGTCATAGGGCATGTTAAGACTAAGTTCATGCATACAAACAATGCATAAAACAACAATTAATCACCTAACAAGGCACATATGCGATTCATACAAATAATTCACATTACTCAAGCAACATAAAATGCATATAAGAACAAGTGTATACACATAAACATGCTAAAACAAGTTATGAATAAGTTTGGATGTGGAATGATACAAGAAAAAAGGAATAAGAACATAAAAAGGGGTTCCGAGCGAAATCGGGCCAAAGCTGACAGTTTTGTCGAAATGGACAAGCTGTATGAAAACAGGAATATCTTGAGTTTTAGGAATGGGAATTGAGTTTTGATTGTCGGAAATAAAACTAGACACATAGATCTTTCCGATGATATATGGCACGAATCATGGTTCAAAGGGATCCGAAAATGGCGGAGGTTTGAAGTTGAATGAATGCAGAATCTCGGCGAGGTGGCGACACAAAATTGAAACGATTATATCTCACAATCTAGAACGAATTGTGGGGTGATTCCAATTGTAGATTGTTCTAGACTCAATAAGGTTGAACATATCCAAAAATCAGCTCAATCCGAGGTCATATGTGGGGGTACCCGGCCAGGGAAAAACAAGGCAGAAATCTACCCGGCCGGGGAAAAACAGTGCAGAAACTTTCTGCACTAAATCTACCCGTCCGGGTACTTTTAACACACAAAACTACCCGCCCGGGTAGTCCTTCTGGACGAGAAAAAGAAGCAGAAACAGGGGCTAAACATGGAGGAAACCAAAAATGATCAAAACCGCCTCAAAACTGAACCAAATGCAACGAAAATCAAGGCACAAGTTCATGGAAACATGCTCTAACACATATCTTAAATTCAAGGCATGAAACAAACAAGAAACCAAGTTGCCATTTTCATCTTCTTCAAGCTCCATTAATGAAGTTATATGCAATTCTCACCCAACAACCAAAATTCCCTCAAATAAAAACCAAATGAGCTCAAGGAAACATCATATCTTAGTCTTAGATCAAGTAGTTCAAGAATGAAAGCATGGATCAAATTTTTCATATAAAAGTCACTATTCATCATCTCTTCCAAGTCCAAGAATTCAAGCCAAGAAAAAGGAATTCAATTGGGAAGAAACAATGCACTCGAAGAGAGAAATTCAAATCTTACCTTGTATCATTGATTGGGCGAGACACGAAGTTGAAATCTTTAGCTCAAAGGTGTAGGGTTTGCCTTCCTTCTCTTCCCTTCTCCCTTGGCTGAAATAACGTGATGAAAAGTGGAGGAAAGGGCTGATATTTTCAGCCCTTTAAGGGCTAAAACGGGTTGGTCTTGAGAGGAAATGGGTCAGGCCAAAGATCCGGTCCAAACGGATCGGATTTTTAAAACAGTAAGGCTATCAATCGGCTTTAGAAAATAAAAAGGGTTAATTCATCGATTCCGAATCACCGAAACGAACTTAATGAAAAGGTTGGGATTCGCATTCGAATTCCCGAGCTCAAGGTAGCCGCGAAGCTCAAACACCCTAATTAGAATTAGGTCCCTAATTTGCAAATATTGGACGATTGAGTCCAAGTACATTTTATTAAATTCTAATTCGCACTTAATTAAATAAAATTACAAATTGACACGTAAGGCATGCAAATCACATAATTACTAAATTAAACTCTCCCGAGACATCGTACCTGGATTGTCGAGAAGACGGGGTGTTACAATTTTAAACTCAAGAATGCCCATGATATGTTGTGATATGTTGTATTATGTGTTATAATTGTTGGGTATTAGTTGTGGAGTGTTTCGTTATGATTTTGTCGGGTACCAAGCTAATATGTTATAACGTGGCTTAAGTGCTTCTATATGAAATGTTAAGTGCTTTCTTGCATTCTTTCAACGTCCTAAGTGAATCCTATTGCCTTTATATTTATTTTATATATTGTAAAAATGTTGATATGTGTATTATGATTATTGTTTTAAGGTTATGGCTCGATTTGCTATGATTCATGAATGATATGGAACAAACGAACTTCAAACCTTCCTGTATTGATTGAACTTGAATAACTGTTCGTTTATGTGCCATTGTGACATGATTACCTATATTATGCACTTCATACCATGAGCATTTCATCGTCGCGTGTCATAATTGGTTCATATGTAGTCTTGAGTCTCACGAGTGCACCGTGTTGGTTCTTATACAGTTTTCTCCAGGACGGAGACGTGTCGGGTTCTTAGGCTTATTTCAAGTCTTCTTTCTTTCTTGGTATTGTTCGGTAAGGTGTAACAGGTGGGTTTCTCTTCTATTAGATATGAATCGACCTGATAAATCCATTATGTGAAAGTTTTAAGTCAAATATGTAATTATTATTATTATTATTATTATTATTATTATTATTATATATATATATATATATATATATATATATATATCGAGTCTTTCAAGAGTCTATGATTTTAATGTGAAGCCCTTTTATTTAGTGATACCCTACCTAATGTTTTGGCGAGTATTGAATGATTGCACGTATGGGGGCCTGGGGCTTGGTACATGTAACGCCCCGCATGTTCAAATTATTCAGGTACGCATGCCACACGTGTGAGTTTGGGAGATAGATTTATTAAGCGTGCTTAAATTATATTATGTGACCAAGTGATTATGTGAATAATTGCCTATTTGTTTATGTGATCATTTTAATTGTAATTCCATTACATAACATTTCATTTGTATTATTCACTCATGCAAGAGACATGTAATTTTATATACATATATCTATCTATCTTTATACTTAAACTAAACTTCATAAGATTTATATTTCTATTCTCATTCAATTCATGTAATTGATCATTATCATGTAATATATATATATATATATATTCATATATAACTTTTATACACTTTCACACTCACATTCATTATATTTGTATATATTAATGAGCACTAAGTGATTATATACATATAATACATATGATATTTCTACTTTATTACCTTTATACATATATATCATATATCTATACTTATATTTCATTACATACATTATACATTGTATCACAATTGCAAGAACACACACTCATCCCATTCTCACTCCCATCACACACACACACACTAAAAAACGGGAGAAACACCAAGAAGAGAAGGGAGTAAGATTTCATCATCTCAAGCTTAAATTCAAGGAGGAAAGTTGCATAAATTGGAGCATCATCATCATCTCATCCTTTCTCTCTTCATTTTAAGGTAGAGGAATTAATTATATGAGTCTCTTAGGTTATGTATGAAGTAGGGTTTGTGAATCTTGATGTTATTCCTTGGTTACTTGTGGTTAGAAGCATGCTTAGAACAATTATACATGAAGACTTGCATGAAATCTTGGCTTACATGGAAGATTGGACAACATGATTTTTATGGGGTTTGATGGATGAGTTCTTCATGATTTAAGCATGTTATCTTGGATCACTTGAAGTAAAAATGAAGTATATGAGTTATATGATAGTTTTGAGTTGATTTCTTGCATTGATTTTGTGTTGGGAAGGCTTGGGAGCGAATTCCCGTGCATAGCCCTGTTTTTCCCCTGTTTTTTCGCCCAGCGGCATGCCAAACACCCGTTTGGCTTTTCAGTTCATTTCCCAAACGCCCGTTTCACTTCCCAAAATTTTGACCCGAGAGCTCCCAAACGCCCGTTTGGGTTTTCAGACCATTTTTCAAACGGGCGTTTCTCCCTCATACAAACTCCGATTGACCTGATTTTTGAACCGTTGAAAACCTCTTGAAGTATAGAACAACCTACAGTTGAAATAATCTCAATATATTTTCTATTTTGTGAGATATAATCAATTCTATTAGGTGTCGCCACTTTCCCAACAAACTGCACTCGCCTAACTTCAAGCTAATGCCATTTTCTCCTCGTTTGGAACTAGAATACGGGCCATATATCATTTTAAAGGTCTATGTGTATACTTTCATATCCAACAAACAAAATCCAATTTCAACTTCTAGAACTTAAGATATTCCTATTTTTCCACAGCTTGTACATTTCCAAAAATTGTCAATTTTTGCCAAACTTCACCAAAACCCCTCTTATTGCATTCCTTTCACTTTCTTGGCTCCCGTATGTGACTTATATGAATTATATACTTGCTTAATTGATAATTATGCTCTTATTTTCCACTCTTTGGTTTTTATTTGCTTAAGTTTGATTGTTTGAATTCGTGTTTAATATATGAATTGAATTCGTGTGAGTAATTGAGCATATGAACATGATCGCACCCTTCCATGACATACTTATGCTTTATTTCATATTAAATCATCTCATGACACGTTACACCATCTCATAAGCATGTCGTGCGTCTTATGTGGTTTTATATTGAGTCGTATCTCACGAGTACACATTGTTCCTTTTCTTGTACAGTTCATCTCCAGGGCGGAGATATATTGACCAAGCACACGGCCTAGCTTGTATTCTTGTATTGTCGTCTTCCAGGTGAGGGTGTTTTCGTTCTAGATAAGTAATAAACCCTACAACCTTTATGTGATAAGTTTTGGCCAAAAACCTAAAGTATATATATATATTGATTTCAAAGTAAAGTCATCGAGTAATTCTTTATCGAGTAAACCTTTTCTCATGATTTATGAAATGGAACGTATTATGATTGTCATGACTTGAAAGGTTTTGGCGAGGTTATGCACATTAATCATGCACACGTATTGGGCCCTCAGGAAATGTGTGAATGGAGACCGGTTCGGCATCGGGCCGACTTATAGCTAAGCCATTGCACGAAGTACTCATTGCGAATCTCTCAGGCGACCATGTAGTGTGGAAGGTGAGTTATTCTTGAGTCGATGGCTAACCCATCGAAGGAGCGGGTAGGAGTCATGAGCCCCCGTCTCGATATTATTATGGAATAGCTCGGGTCTGCAGGCCCGACCATTATGGAGGGAGAAGGATGGAACTTATTTTCATGATTATGATTATGTTCATGTTATTATTGTTATGCACCGTGCGGGAAGGCCGGGACACGGATTGCCCAAAAGCTTAAGTCTCATGTTTTATGTCTCGCATGTATAATTAATTATTGCATGATCACGTATTCAAAGTATTATATCATGTTCATTATACACGGTCGGAGTTTGGTTGGAGAATATGCACGCTCACTCGTCGAGCCATTATGATTATTCATGCATTATGAACTTAATGAATTTAATATGAATGAGTCATAAAGTCCGAGTGTTGCTAATCTATTTCTTGCCCTTCTCGGGAACTAATTTCAATAAAACTTTGCTCGGGATTTATGACTTGCATGTGCTTGTTTTTATATACGTACAGCTCCTGCTCACTCAGTCTTCTAGAGACTGACCCCTCTTTCCCACTTTTCTCAGTTCTTGCAGGTGTGCTAGGCGGGAGTCAAGTCCTTGTGGTTGTCTCGAGTCTCATGTGTACACTTGAGTCACATTTCACAATTATTATGTTTATTTGTATCATGTATTTAAGTGAGCCTGTGCCAACGCATGATTTATTGATTTTTTTGGAGTTATTGATTATTGGGGATAGGTTGCATGCTTACCTGAACCCGTTGTTAGGTGCTTGTTGAATTATGATATGGATTTAGGGCGTGTAGCCCATTGATGTTTATATTGAGCTTGTGAGATCTTGTTGTGATTAAGTATGAATAATTGCTTCCGCATTGCACATGTCAAGCTATTGAATTAATTGGTACAGGGTTAGATTCCGCCTAGCTAGGAAAGTTTTTATTTTGTCACCCGTTCGCTATGAGTCCGGTTCATGCTGGATCATCCATTTTACGTGTGGACTAGACTTGTAGTGCGGGGGATGTGGTGCCTATCGTCACGGGTGCTACATCCTTATGGCGATCGGGGAGGTAAGGGCTGACGGTGATCCTATGTGTTAGTCCCAACCAAATTACAGATTTCGGAACTCGCTAGGAGATTAGCGAGGGAAGGGGGCTGAGCACCTTTGGGGAACTCATGATACCCCTTTGGTCAATGATTGAGGTGGTCGGGTCTTGCTAACCCGTCCACCACCCGGAGGAAGAAGGTGTAAGTGTAATGCATGATTGAATGAATAATTGAATGAATGAATTAACGAATGATTGTGATTGAATGAATGATTGTGTGATCACTAATGAACGAAAATGAATAAATGCACACATGAGGTGGAGGTTGGAGAATTCGCCCTCTCGCCGGGCTCACGTATTGACCGCATGATTGTAATGAATGAATGGAATTGACTGTTGTAATCCCGAGTGTTGTTTTATTTTATTTTCACCCACTTGGGAAATTATTTCAAAACCTCGCACGGGATTATGACTTGCATGTGAGGGTGTTTAAATTCTGTACCATTTATTATATTAAACCCTTTTTTATACCCACCAGTCTCCTATAGATTGAACTCGGCTTTATTTTTAGTTCTTTTGCAGGTTTTGGGAGTGCTAGGCGGGATTTTGGGTCTGTCAAGTTATGGGGTCAAGTTTGAGTCACACTACATGCATATTGTAATTGATTAAGTTATGCATTGAATGTATGAAATATTATGATTTATGATTTATGTATGAATTTTGGGACTAGGTATTTATGTTAGTTGAACCGGTCACTTGCTGCTTATGTTGTGATTGAACTTATGATTTGCTTCTGCACGTGAATTTAATTTTGGTTAATTGCTTATTTGGTTTCGAAGTTTAGCCCCGCCTAGCATAGTTTGTGAGTGGTCTCCCGTTCGCTATGATTCGGATTCGGGTACGGACTTTCCATTTCGTAGCCGAGTTTGGGTTATCGGGCTCTTGTGTCGTGATTGAGTCAGTGTAGGTCGTACGGCTTAGGAACAACATGTCAACGTGTGCACCGCATTGATCATGAGTTTTATTATTGAAATTTGACATGGATAATATATTATTAAATGTGGTTAACTTAAATTTTGGTAATTTACGTGTTGCATTTTGCATTAATATGTGCTTTTGATGCTAATTATGTGCCATATGCATTTACTAACAAGCGTGCATTACATTTGAGTTGAGTGTGAATTGTAGGATATTACCGTAATATCAAACCACGGCCAATCCCTACAATTACAACCACCTAGCACAAGTTCCTTGTTCGAGTTTGGGCGATTTGAAGAAGAGCCTTTGAATTTAGAAGGCTTTGGGTTATTTGGTGAATCCGAGGTGAAGTAAAGAGGGGGTGTATAATGATTACGCCCTACAAGAATCGACTCCTACGCTCATATTATAAACATTAGTCAACCGGATTTTCTAGGATTATTCATTCAAGAGAAAGGTGAAGAAAGTCTCGAAGGTACTTTAGTTCGAGGTTCGGATCATTGAAGAAGTTGTGATGATTAAGAGGACTTAAGGTAAAATCGGTTGATGAGAGATAAGCAACAAGGGACGACGAAGAGGAGCTTCCAATTGAATTAAGTTATTTGAATTTTAATCTGGGGTAGAAGATTCAAGATATAACAAGGATTGTGAATGGTGAACAATAGGGATCGTCAAGGAAGAAGTTAAGTTTGGATTTGTGGGAGAAGAATAGGTGATTCGTGGTACTTTGGGTTTCGAGTAAGAAAAAGTTTGGTCTGAGGTGCTTTGGATTTCGACTAAGATGGAAAAATGAGTCGGGAAGGAATTAGAGAAAGCCAAGTAACTTGTTAAATACAAGTTCATGGAAGGTGACAATGTTAAGGACGGGATTTGAGTTCCTCTTCCAAATCCAAGCTGAATTGTCGTGTTGTGAGGTCGAATTTGGAAATATGGAGCAATAAATGGGAACTATAAAGAAAGACAAAGTGTTGTAGAGGGAAATTAGGTACTCAAGTGTGAGCAATTGGGGGACGGATCTCTCAAAGAATTTGAACTCGAGGGAGATGAAAACCAGGAAACCTTGATCAAGGTAATGGCTATGAGTAGGATTCGGGGTAACGATTGGAAGACCGATTATTGGGAAGAAGTCAAGACACTAAATCCATGGACGTGGAAGACTTTGGATTCAAGAAATTACAACCTCGGACCGTAGAGATATACAAGTTGATGCACGAAGATTCGTAGACATCTTGAAGACCATGGGAAAACAATGAATGATCAAAAAGTCAAAGCAAGCTCGTGATTAGAGAAACGAGGACAAGTGGCTGAGCTAAAGACATACCACTAGGGTGACAGGTTCAATACATTCATGGCACGTGCATCATACGACATTTTAAATTATTTATTTTCCTTTATTTACGTATGTACGTGCATCTCTACTTGATGTGATTGCTCTAACCTGTTGAATATTAAATGATACGTGCATTAGCATCTTGACCGGACATGCATTGTTCAGGGTTTATTTGATAGGAATTCTCCCTAACTCATCCACCATATGCTAATTCGATCGGGCCACATTAGAATTAAGGAATTAAGAGAAATTGCGGGCTATAGAAAGTGGGTTGAGAAGGAAGGAATACGGAGGCTCGGAAAAGTAAAACCCGATTTTAGGATCAATGAAGGAGGTGGTTATTCCTACCAAATTACTTCAACGTAAGGTGAATAATATCTCCGGACACACAGCTTGACTAGGATCTTTAAACCAAGGAAGCTAAGACGAAGAAGTTGGGAATCTCATATCCCATAAGTAATAGAACAAGATCAAGGGATTGGGATAGAAACTTTTAAGGGGGAGAGCCGACCGGGAGATAAATCGAATTCACGGTTATGCTCGGATGTGTTACTTCAAATAGGAATAATGAAAATGCAAGAGTCCCAAACAACGAGATTCTATAAGGAATGGTAAGAGACGAACTATAAGATTGTGGCACTTGACGAATTTTAAGATCAAAGTGGAAAACTTCAAGACCGGCATGAGAAAATTCGAGAATACTTTCTAGAAGGGTAAGTGCTTCAGTGTGGACAATGAATATTTGAGGAAAGCTTGGGATTTCAAACGACAAGACAAGGTAAAAGTGTGATCGATGGTAACTTTGGTTGAAGAATCAACCTCAGTAATTTTTTTTATTATTTTGGGGAATTACAAGTTAAATCCTCCAAGGATGAAAATATCGTATACGGTGTAACTTACTTCATATCTTGGAGACGATGGAACCGTGGAAGAATTTCAAGAATTGGTAAGGGAAGGTATCGGATAAGGAAAAGCCGATCAAGTCATCATATTCCGTGATAGGCAAAGTGAGCGCCAATTCAACTGTGGGCTTTGGAAGTAGAATAATTCGGAAAGATTATAACATGAACGAGATGGATTATTGGCTCGTCAATCATTTTTCCACGATGAGCCGAGCATGTCATTAGGGCTTAGGTTTGTGTCCGAATTTATTTTTTTTAAGCGCAGGCTAGGGTATCCGAGGAAGGGCGAATATGATTGTGGTGAAGAGTGAGTTGAACGGGTTAAGATCATGTGTGATCTCGAGAGTGGAATTTCGGACCGTGGTACTTAATAAGGATAAGAGAATTAATCTTAGGACTTCGGATCGTAGAGTTCGGTAAATAAGATAAATGGATCAAGGATGGAACCGGGTGGTTATTATAATATCGACATGTCGTGGAATCTCAAAGCTTGGCACTATGAGCGAAAGAAACTCCAACAATAAATCAAATGCCAAATCGGATCATTGCATGAAAGAATTCAATGGCGGTGAACGGTAAATTAAAGCATCCATATCATGTGCATCACGCATTCTTCTATTTTATTGTTGTGTGTGTGTTGCTTGTTGATTGTTTATCGCTTTCGGAGTGAACGAGTCCTTTTGCTACTCGGCGAGACGAGGGTCGTGTCGTGCAACGGTTTCGAAAACCGGTCTTTGGAGACCTTGTTTAGAAGCTAATAATGATTCAAGAAACCAACTTCAAGCCGCGAAGTTGATGTGGTGATAGAAGACCCATTTGGGATTGGAGAACGAGTGGAGGAAGTTCATTAACTAATCCACTTGTGATACCGAGTTGTGGGATGGTTTGGATGGATTCAAACGGTGGGAGCTGAATCTCTTAAGACCCTCCTATCGTGCGAGACGTTCGGACTACTCATGGTCGGATCAAGTTCGTGAGCAGCTTGCAGAGTTTGTTTAAAGCCCCTTTTGTGCTTGAAGACCCTTCTCTGGACTAATTCCTGTTGGGATGTCACGAACCCCACGTGGGATGAACACAGAGAGATTTTGCTTAGTGTCCAGTACTCGAGGCAGTGGACCTGAGGACAGGTCCTTCTTAAGGGGGAGAGGTTGTAACGCCCCAGTTTTCTGGCAAGCCAGGTACGAGGTCACGTGAGAGTTTAATTCAGTAATTATGTGATTTATATGATGTCGCATGTCTATTTATCAACGTGAAGTTATTTTAATTTCGTGCGCCTTAGAATTATTTAAATTGTTCTTGGATTCAATTGTCCAATAATTGCTCGTTAAGGACCTAATTATAATTAGGGTGTTTTGGGGCCGTTGTGGCTACCTTGAGCTTGGGATTCGAATTCAAATTCCAACCTTAACATTGAGTTCGTTTTGGTAATTCGGATTCAATAAATTAACCTTTTAAACTTTTAAAGCCATTTGATCACCCTACCTTTTAAAATCCGATCCGAATGGACCGGATACTGTTTGACCCTAATCGTATAATCCGACCCGTTTAACTCAGCCCCGAAAAGGAGCCAAGTCTTCCTCTCTCTTTCATTTTTCACGTACAAGCAAGGAAGAAGAGAGGAGAGAAGGATTTTCCCCTTTTGGCCATGAACCCTTGAGCTCGGGATTTTTGAGATCCAACCATCCGATCAACGACCTAAGGTAACCATTGTATTCCTCTCGTTACGTGCTTCAATTCTACGTATATATTGTAACTTGAATCCTTGCCTATGTGTTTATTGGAGAAGATGATGAATAGTGTAGGGGGTCGGGATTTGATGTGCTCGAGCCCGTTTCACGAGCTCTAACTTGCGAATATATGATCTACGTGTCGTGCGTGACTTGTGGTATGAATTTTGGGTGATTTGGAGTTGTTTTGTGGTGCTTGTGTGTGTTTGGGGTGTGTTTTCCGCCATTGGAGGCGAAACTTGGAGTTGCAGTCCGAGGGCGAGTAACGCCCGTTACCCGTTTTGTGCTTTAAATTGTTAACGCCCGTTACCTTGGCTCTTGGAGCGCCTGATGCCGTTAACGCCCATTACCCATTTTTACCTTGACAGTGTTAACCCCCGTTACGCTCCCTTTTGACTGGCCTACCATTTTGTTCTTTTATTCATTTCTATCTCGGTTTTATCTATCGTTACCTATCCAAATGAACTCCAATTGACATGATATTCGAAATGTAGAAACTAAATTGAGTCTAGAAAATCCTTCAATTGGAATCACCTCAATAACATTTCTCATTTGTGAGTTATAATCATTTTAATTTGGTGTCGCCACTTCTCCGGGAATTTACATTCATCCAACTTCGGGCCTACGCCATTTTCACCTCGCTTTGAACCACGATTCGAGACACATACCATTATAAAGGTATACTTGTCTAGTTTCATATCCAACAAAAAAAACCCAATTCCAATTTCTAGAAATTGAGATATTCCCATTTTTCTACAGCATGCACAATTCCAAAAACTGTCAGTTCTTGTCAAAACTCGCCTAAATCCGTTCTCTTGCTTTCCTTCCACTCCCTCGGACTCCTTATGTGGTTTGAATGTATGTATACATGATTAATTGATATAATATGATATGTTTGCCTACTTATTTTAATTTTATGGTTTCATTTGATAAGTGTAAACATGACTTGAATGAATGAACGTTTAAATGACACATTTGAAGCTTTCTTGTATCCTTTACCTCTCTTATGTATTTTAAACTCATGAATGCCCATGATATGTTGTGATATGTTGTATTATGTGTTATAATTGTTGTGTATTAGTTGTGGAGTGTTTCGTTATGATTTTGTCGGGTAACAAGCTAATATGCTATAACGTGGCTTCAGTGCTTCTATATGAAATGTTAAGTGCTTTCTAGCATTCTTTCAACGTCCTAAGTGAATCCTATTGCCTTTATATTTATTTTATATATTGTAAACATGTTTATATGTGTATTATGATTATTGTTTTAAGGTTATGGCTCGATTTGCTATGATTCATGAACGATATGGAACGAACGAACTTCAAACCTTACTGTATTGATTGAACTTGAATGATTGTTCGTTTATGTGCCATTGTGACATGATTACCTATATTATGCACTTCATACCCTGAGCATTTCATCGTCGTGCATCATAATTGGTTCATATGTAGTCTTAAGTCTCACGAGTGCACCGTGTTGGTTCTTGTACAGTTTTCTCCAGGGCGGAGACGTATCGGGTTCTGAGGCTTCTTTCAAGTCTTCTCTCTTTCTTGGTATTGTTCGGTAACGTGTAATAGGTGGGTTTCTCTTCTATTAGAAATGAATCGACCCGATAAATCCATTATGTGAAAGTTTCAAGCCAAATATGTAATTATTATATATATATATATATAGTCTTTCAAGAGTCTATGATTTTAATGTTAAGCCCTTTTATTTAGTGATACCCTACCTAATGTTTTGGCGAGTATTGAATGATTGCACGTATGGGGGCCCGGGGCTTAGTACATATGGCGATCCGGGGAGGCAAGGACCGACGGTGATCCTATGTGCTAGTCCCAACCAAATTACAGATTCCGGAACTCGCTAGTAAATTTGCGAGGGAAGGGGGCTGAACGTCTTTGGGGAACTCATGACACCCCTTTGGTCAATGATTGAGGTGGTCGGGTCTTGCTAACCCGTCCACCACCCGGAGGAAGAAGGTGTAAGTGTAATGCATGATTGAATGAATGATTGAATGAATGAATGAATGAATGAACGAATGAATTAATGAATGATTGTGACTGAATGAATGATTGTGTGATCACTAATGAACGAAAATGAATAAATGCACAAACGAGGTGGAGGTTGGAGAATTCGCCCTCTCGTCGGGCTCACGTATTGACCGCATAATTGTAATGAATGAATGGAATTGACTGTTGTAATCCCGAGTGTTGTTTTATTTTGTTTTCACCCACTTGGGAAATTATTTCAAAACCTCGCACGGGATTATGACTTGCATGTGAGGGTGTTTAAATTCTGTACTATTTATTATATTAAACCCTGTTTTATACCCACCAGTCTCCTATAGACTGAACCCGGCTTTGTTTTCAGTTCTTTTGCAGGTTTTGGGAGTGCTAGGCGGAATTTTGGGTCTGTCAAGTCGTGGGGTCAAGTCTGAGTCACACTACATGCATATTGTAATTGATTAAGTTATGCATTGAATGTATGAAATTTTATAATTTATGATTTATGTATGAATTTCGGGACTAGGTATTTATGTTAGTTTAACCCGTCACTTGCTGATTATGTTGTGATTGAACTTATGATTTGCTTCCGCACGTGAATTTAATTTTGGTTAATTGCTTATTTAGTTTCGAAGTTTAGCCCCGCCTAGCATAGTGTATGAGTGGTCTCCCGTTCGCTATGATTCGGATTCGGGTACGGACTTTCCATTTCGTAACCGAGTTTGGGTTATAGTGCGGGGGATGTGGCGCCTTCCGTCTGGGGTGCTACAAAAGGGTTAATTGCATCTTTGATGAATTTGTGCATATCCTTGAGGTATTTCTTGGTTTCAAGCTAGATATATGGTCTATATGACTTCCTTGTTCAGATTTTGAGCATGAATTTCGTGGTTTTTGCTTTCAAAGCGACCTACCATGGTTGTACCTCCATGAATTTGATGAAATGTAACATACATGTATATCTTGTTCCCTTGCTTCGATCTTGCTTGTTTGTTGCGGTTTTTAGTATCTTTAGTTATTGTTTTATTGCCTTTTTTCTTCCCTCTTGTGTTGTTGTTGTTGCTTGAGCTTGAAGACGAAGAACAGGGGCTAAACTTTACTATTTCGGCGATTGCAACGTGCAGTTGCGGCTTTTGTTGGTCGCGGCCACGACCCATTTTTAGCCTTGCTTCGGGATTTGCTAGTGTTGCTGGTGGTGGTTGCATCTGCTACCAGTTTATGCCTATTTTAGGTCACGGCCGCGACCTAGTTTGAGGGGAGTTTCGAGTTGTTGTTACGTGCATGCTGTGTTTATCGTTTTGTTTGCATTTTGTTTCATCTTCTTGCTCCTTTCTCACCTAGTATGCATTGTTAACTTGCTATATTATGTATTACATGTTTCATTATAAATTTATGGTGTAATTTCGATGCTTATATACGTGATATATAACAATATATGTTCTATATGCTCTCTTACGTGCATACATGACTTCATACCTTGTTTGCTTGCCTCGCATGATATTTCATTGATCTTTTTATGAAGTGTATGCATTGCTAGCATGTTATACGAAGTGTTATGTTCGTTGCATAGAATTTATGAATTTGTTTAACGTGAATTATGTGAGTTATTATTCGATATGATTTAATATGTCCTAACATGACCTAAATGCTACCTCATTTCATTTCATATGCATCATTTGCATTTATATGTATTTGCCGAGCGTTTAATTGGTTCATATTGAGTCTAAGCATGTCTTTCGCTCTTTGTTTTGCTCTTAGGTTCTTCCCGTTGGTGACGAGGTGGTCCCATAGGTGTGTTTCAGATTGTTTCGTTCTGTTTGCTCGTCAAGGTGAGGTTTCTTTCTTTTAGTTAATATGACCTACAACCCTAAATGTGTCTTAAGCCCGCATGTGATTTACATATATATATGTATATATTTAGATACGTGTTTGATATGTACTTTGTGAGAATTAGCCCGTTTGTTATGAAACACCTTTGAAAACGCTTTTATATATATACGTAAGTTATATTTTTATTTGTTTGTTTTGAAAAGGGTTGTTGTGCGTGTTTTGAACTAGCGAGTTATGACTTTGAAAGATAAGTCTGAATTTTAAAAATTATGAACTTTGAATTATGTAAGTTGGAACTGAGCCCCGGAGATTTGTGCAAAGGAGCCCTGGGACAGTGTTAAGCCGTCGGGTCATCCCGAGTACGGTCTCCACTTAAAGGATCAACCCGGAACCCACCAGGAGGTTTGGTGGGGGATGGAATCCTCGGGCGTGAGCGACATGAAACTCACGACCCATATATTTAGAACGATGGTTAGGGTAGGCCACCCTCCCATCACCCGGAAAAAGGTATGTGTGTTTGATTTTGTTTTCGTTTGAATTTTGAATTCGATTTTGATTAAGAAAGGAGTTAGGTTGGTCTGAAACTCGTACTCACCGAGTTGTGTGATTATGATTATGAACTTGATTCGTGGAACGGGAGTGGACTTCTAATTATTAAAAATTGGTTGATTTTGTCCTTCGGCCTTAAACCTTTTTCCTTATATATAGTATCACGAGATAAAATGTTTTAGAATGCAAAAATCATGCCCCAGTTCATGAATTTTCTTATTTTGAATATGCTCTGCTCTCATGTATATTTACGTGTGAGTGTGGTAGCACCCTCACCAGTCTTTAGGACTGACCCCTCCTCGTTGTGTTCTTTTCACCCTTTGTTTATTTGAGTTTGCAGGTGTAAGTGTTGGTTCGTGCTAGGCGGTTGTCTGTCTTTTGAGTTGTTCGAGTCCTTTGGTCGAGTCTTTTACATATCTTGCATCTTTAGTTTTCTGTATTGGTATTATGTATAAATATGTATAAGAATATGATCTCGGAACTGAGCTTTAGAACTTGTATGTTTTATTTGGCCAGAGATGGGCATGATATGTATATCCTGTTTATATGTTGAGCATGTATAAATGTTTATGTTTGAAATCCTGGTGCTTCCGCATTTTCTTTTAGTTTTCTTGCGCACTCTGTATTTGGGTCTAGACCGCCTAGCCTAGGAGGGATTTTGTTTGTCTCCTGTTCGTTGTATCTTGGTGCATGTGCGGAGTTCCCATTTCGTTACACGTGTCGGGCTATGGTGTGGGGGATGTAGTGCCCTTCGCTCCGGGGTGCTACACCATTAAGTTGTTCCTGTTGAGATTCTCAATGTAGTTGTTCTTTAACAAGCACCTCCATACGTGTGTGAGTGTCTCCATATTCAATACTTGTAAAACAAAGTAAATTTTTTTAAAAGGCACGTCGTATAAGCAAGTCTCAAATGAGTCAAGTCAACATCCCCGTACTAGTTTGACTCTTCGGCTTGGAGTTCATTTAGGTCACACCATAGAAACTTATTTTATAACATCCATCTCTATGCGAGGTCAAGTCCCGTAACTTAATGTGATCTTGGGATTTCATCTATACGAAATTAGTTATAATATGCATTTAATAAAGTTGAATGAGATATGATGGATGGGTCACATAGAATTAAACGACTATGAAACGTTACACTTATTATTTCATCAATGTCACAAAGTGCTGCTAATAAAAGTATTTTACAAAAAGAGACCTAAATTATTTGAATATTTCAGGGCACTACTCTTAATGTGACCTTGGAGTTTCATCTATATACAAACAGTTATAATATGTATTTAATAAACTTGAATGAGATATGATGAATAGGCCACATAACAGAGACGGAACCAGTATTTAATATAGGGAGAGAGACAAAAATTAAAATATCAAAAATATATATACAAAATTAAAAAAAAAATTCAAAATTCAGAGAACGGGAGCCCCCTGGTTCCATCCTTGCCACATAAAATTAAACGATTATGAAACTTTACACTTATTATTTCATTAATATCACAATTGCCGCTAATAAAAGTATTTTTTTAAAAAAAAAAAAGAGCTAAATTATCACTCTTTCAGACACTAGTCTAACGAAATGTCTTGACATTTTGTTGGTACTAATACTGATAAAAGTGAAAGGAATTAATCGAGAAGAAAGAAAAGCTTTGATCTACGCAACTCAACAGCTTTAAGAGAAATGATAATATTCATCTTTTGAGTTCTTCTATATGTTGTGCGAGTCCTTGTAAGGCCTACAAATGTGAAAATAGCTAAATAAATTAATTGTAGTGATATAAATCTGTTTACAAATAATCTTACCTACTGCAGTGGAACAATAGATTTATATTTGAATGAATATACTTTTCTAAAATTTGAAATATACGTATTTTCCAATCTTTTGTTAGATATCAGTTTACTTGGGTATGGCCAATCCAATGGTTTTGAGTTAGCATCCACTGTACTTAGGTGCACACTAGGGATGTAAACGAGACGAGCTCGTTCGCGAACCTAACGAACCGAATCAATAAAGGTTCGGGCTCGAATTCGAGGTAATCAAACCGGAACCGAACCCTGGCTCGATTCGCTAGGTAATCAAACCGAACTCGAACCTATTCTTCGTGTCTTTTTTTTTTCTTTTTTATTTATCTTTTATTCATTTTCTTTTCTTGTGTTCATCTCTCTACTTTCTTTTTATTTATTTATGTATTCTATTACACAAATAATATTTTTTTAACTTATCTTTTATCTTACCTTATTTTAATTCTTTGTTTTCTTTTTTATATAATTTATCTTTTTTTAAAGATAATGTTGTTTGATGTTTTATTATTTTATGTTATTTATTTATTTATTATAATTTAATAATTATATTAAAATATATATTAATATAAAAATTATTTTTAACATATTTAAATAATAAAATCTTTTAATCTGTACGCGCAATGAGTGTGCCACAATTATTAATATTTATTTAATTGTGCACGTAAGTGTAATAATGTGTGTTTGGAGTTTGCACGCCTGATAGTATGTGTATTTTTGTGTGAGAGAGAGAAAAAAAAAAATTAATTGATTTTTCTTATACGAGGATTTTAATGGACATTAAGTTTAAATGATTTAAAATTTACTATTCATTTGATTTTCTAGCTAATTCATTAAGTTTAAATGATTCAAATGACCCAATTCATTGGTTCAAGTGAAGTCTTAATCGGGAAATTTTGTGGGTCCCGTTACATGCACCCATTATTATTTTAATAAAAAAATTTATTTTTAAATTATTTTTTAATATTTTATTTAATAAAATAATAGTGGGTTCATGTATCGGGATTCTCACCGAATGCATACAAGAATTTCCGACGATGGATGTGATCTTGATTACTCACCAACTTAGTGTCTCTGAGTGCAGTTTCCAACAAGCTGATTTTCTGCACAAAAAATGAGGACAGAGATATTCTTAATAGTTAATCCATTTGGTTTGCTAGATGGACAAGAATACAAGATACATGATGATTAATTGTTGGTATTTCATTTTTGTTACAAGTTACAACCGAGGTGATGATTATTGGTATGTTTCTACTAAATTTTTTTATTTTTCAAATTTATACGTGGTGTTAAATGTTCATGATTGATCCTTTATTTAGTATAAGGGGTCTTCTTTGAAAACTTCCCATGAGTTGAAAAAATTCCTCTTTAGTCTCCATTTTTAAAAAAGTTCCTCTGAACTCCCCAAATGAAAATCAAAAGTTTCATTTACTCCCCATTTTTTTGAAATGTTGTATAAAAATTCAAGAATCACGTAACTAAACAACCAGATCTGGTATATTTTCCTCAGATCTGTGTATATACACGATCTGGTGAATCTGAGGAAAATATACCAGATCTGGTTATTTAGTTACGTGATTCTTGAATTTTTATAAAACATTTCAAAAAATTGGGGAGTAAAGAAGAAGTTTGAGGAGTTCAGAGGAACATTTTTGAAAATGAGGGCTAAAGAAAAATTTGAGTTCCCATATGGGGACTTTTTGGGAATCCCCTGCTAGTATAATATTAGTTATAGCTACAATAGTTTAAGATAATTACCAAATGATAGAGGCGGAGGGGAGGCCCGTGGAGGCGCTCGTCCCCTTAACGTTTATGTTTAATTAGTAATTTTCTGCGAATTATATGTTGTGCAATTAATTATTTAATTTTATTAAAATTAAAATTTTCATATTGATATATAGTTTATAATTATTTTTAATATAATTATTTAATTATATAAATCAATAATATAATATTATATTAATAAAAATAATATTAAAATATAACTTATAATATATGAGGAAAAAATATGAAATAAATATTAAAAAATTTATTAAAAAAAAGAATTAAATTGAGGTGAGAGAAAAGATGAGTTAGAGGAAAGAAAAAGAATTAACCAACACATTTTAGTGGTGAAGAAAAATAATTAAATAAATAAATAAAAAAAGACCAAGAATTCATGACACAATATCTACCTCTGTGACTTAACATATAGTATAGATGAATATTTTTTTATTATTCCATTGATCCTTTAAGGATCTTCGATTTTGTTTAATAGTGATTAGTTAAACCACAAATAACAAATTTTAATTAATAGACATTAGGGATGTGAAATCTACTTCTTTTATGAAAAATTTTAAAAGAGTTTTATTTGTCTTTTGGCTCGAACTCGAATACATGGATATAAAACCAAAAAGTTTCTGGACCAAGACCAAGGCGGCCCAAGTCCTAAGATTACTGTTACCCATATCCAGAAGCCCTTTCCCCCCCTCCCCCCCCCCCCCCCCCCATCTTCACCTTCTCTCATAACCCGCCCAAACCGTTACCCATATCCAGAAGCCCTTTCCCCCCCTCCCCCCCCCCCATCTTCACCTTCTCTCATAACCCGCCCAAACCCAAGCTTCCCAAATCACCCTCACCCGGTACCACTAGACGTCCCTCTATTAGAAAATCCAAACCCCGTAACAAGATACCCGATACAGTTGAGGTCATCTCCAAGACATCCATCACCCACGAGGACACCATGTTAGTCGATGCCCCGATCAGTTCTGCTGTGGAACCTCTGAGTTTAAGGAAAAGAATTGCTTCTGATTTACTCGATATGGAGTTGGACTCTCGTCCTTTGAAAAAACCTACACCTTCATTGACGGAGACTGATGCTATATCTGCACCGGCGGTGGCTGCGTCGCAGCCCCGCCGATCACAATGAATCTCTTCGCCTGGAACTGCCGAGGTTTGGGTCGGGCTTGGGCAGTTCACGAGTTGGAGGATTTCCTCCGAAAATACGATCCAGGGATAGTATTCCTTTCTGAGACCAAAAGTAGGAAGCGTCGCATGAATGCTTTGATGGATAAGTGGGATTTTTTTGGCTTGAGCGTGGATGCTGTAGGGAAAAGTGGAGGTCTTGCTCTGATGTGGCATAAAGATCTAGCGGTGGATTTACTCAGTTATTCCAGGTTTCATTTTGATGTTATGGTTAACACGCCGAATTGCCGTATAGGGTGGCACCTTACCTGTATTTATGGCCACCTGGATGCATCGAAGAGGTACTCTACGTGGAATCTCCTGGACTCTTTGAAAAGTTCCCCACGGAATCCTTGGCTCGTGTTCGGGGACTTTAATGAGCTGCTTTGGGGAGATGAGAAGAGGGGAGGTCGTCCCCGTCCGATGCATCAGATGTGGGCTTTCCGGGATTGGTTAAGTAATTGCAGTTTGGTGGACCTGGGGTTTTCCGGAAACAAGTTCACTTGGTCTAATAATAGTCTTGCTCCGTTTACCATTGAAAGCAGGCTGGATAGAGCCATTGGTAATGGCAAGTGGAAAGAGTTGTTTCCTGGGTTTTCAGTTCACAATATTGAGTCTAATACGTCGGACCATTCTCTTCTTCTGCTGAAACTCTTCTCTTTCGTCATGACTAAGAAGAGTTCTCGGTCTACACACCCCTTTAAGTTTGAATCTGCTTGGCTCCACGATCCAGATTGTGAGAAAACAGTAGCTGCTAGCTGGGGTAATATTATCAGTGGAGACAATTCTGTGCTAGCCTGGAAGAAGATCAAGAATTGCAAGTTTGAGTTGTTGGATTGGGCTTCGGAAAAATTTGATAACCCTAAGGCACGTATCATTAAGTTAGAAGAACAACTCAAGGTTATGAAGCGAGGCACGATTTCCATTGAGAGTAAGCGACAAGAAGTTATTCTTAGGAAGGAGATATCTGAGTGGTACGCAAGAGAGGAGTCTTGGTGGAGACAGCGAGCCAAGGCTCATTGGATGTCGGAAGGGGACCGCAACACCGGCTATTTTTTTCCAGGACAAAGACCAGGGAGAAGAGGAACAGAATTGTTAAATTATTAGATAGTGAGGGCGTGATACGTACTAAGTTGGAAGATATTCATTCGGTGGTGGAAGATTATTTTCAGAAAATTTTCCAGTCCAATCAAACCCCTGTGACAGAGATAGATAGTATGTTGGTATTCTTACAGAGCAAGGTGACCCCGGAGATGAATGAGTTGCTCCTCGTTCCGTATTCTTCCCTAGAAATTGAGAAGGCATTGAAATCCATGTTCCCTCTGAAGGCCCCCGGGCCAGACGGTATGCCTCCTATCTTTTTCCAAAAGTTCTGGAGCTTTATTAAGGATGATATTGTTAATTGTGCTCTGGATTTTCTTAACAATGGACGCTGTGATCAAACGATGCATGCCACAAATATTGTGCTCATTCCTAAAATTGAAAATCCCAAAAGCATGTCTGATCTCCGCCCCATTAGCCTCTGCAACGTTTTGTATAAAATTGCTTCTAAAACTGTGTCCTTGCACCTTAAACCGATTCTTAAACATGTGATTTCCCACTCCCAGAGTGCCTTTGTTCCGGGAAGGCTTATCACTGATAACGTGTTATGTGCGTTTGAAGTTAATCATTTTATTAAACATAAGAAGCAGTGTGTCGAAGGTTTTTTAGCTTTAAAATTGGATATGAGTAAAGCATATGATAGAGTGGAGTGGCGATTTTTGGAGCGCACTATGTTGAGGTTAGGTTTTCATTCTTCCTTTGTGAGTTTGATCATGCGTTGTATTTCTTCGGTTGACTATTCCTTTTCTGTTAACGGTTCCTGTTTTGGCAATTTATCTCCGGGTCGTGGCCTTAGACAGGCCGACCCTTTGTCTCCTTATCTTTTCCTTGTTTGTGCAGAGGTGTTGAGTTGTTTTTTGGAGCATGAGGTGAGGGTTGGAGGTGTTCGTATCTGTAGGGAGGCTCCGGCGATCTCTCATCTTCTATTCGCGGATGATACTATGGTCTTTAGCAGAGCCTCAGAGGAAGTGGTAGATGGCATTCTTGAGGTGTTGAGGAAGTATGGGGAAGTTTCGGGTCAACTAATAAACTACGATAAATCCACGGTGGTTTTCAGTCCCAATGTTGATCCAATTGTTAGGGGGGAGTTGGCGGAAAGACTTGGGGTGCGACAGGTGGAGAAGCATGAGAAATATTTAGGTCTTCCGGCGATGGTGGGACGGTCTAAGAAAGTGGTTTTTGATAGCATTCGAGATCGGATCAGTAAACGGATTCATGGGTGGGGGGATAAGGCCCTGTCTCAGGCTGGACGTGAGGTCTTGATCAAAGCAGTCTTGCAAGCTATCCCGGCGTATGTTATGAGCTGCTTCAAGCTCCCTGAGTCACTTTTGCGAGAAATCTCTTCTATGCTCGCGAGATTTTGGTGGAGTGGCAAGAACGTTGATAAGATCCATTGGGTGAGCTGGGAGAAGTTGTGTGTTTCGAAGGAAGAGGGCAGTATGGGCTTTAGAAATTTAAGAGCGTTTAATTTGGCTCTATTGGCGAAACAGGGGTGGAGATTAGTCACTGAACCACAGAGCTTGTTGTCTAGGTTATTGAGAGCCAAGTATTTTGCGGACGGCAATTTCTTTGAGGTGAATCTGGGCTCGAACCCCTCGCTAACTTGGCGGAGTATTTGGACGGCGAGGAGATTATTGGAGGCCGGGGTGCGTTGGAGGGTTGGTAACGGAGCGTGCATTCAAATTTGGCTTGACAAATGGCTGCCTAGGCCGTCTCGCTTTCAACCCTTGGTTAGGACGGCGGCAGGTAGCACTCTTACTTATGTGAAGCAACTGATTAATTGGGAAGGAGGTTGGGATGAAGAGCTGGTTCGCAACTCTTTTGTGGGAGTGAACGCTGACGTTATTCTCTCAATCCCTCTTGGGAGCGGGCGTAATGTTGACAAACGAGTTTGGCACTATAATAGTAATGGTAGATTCTCTGTCAAGAGTGCTTATCTTGTGGCTCTTCAAGTGTTCAAACAGGATGATGGGAGGGGAGAGGGTTCTTATTATCGGTCGTGGAAGGTGATTTGGGATCGGAAGGTAGCACCGAAAATTAAGGTGTTTATTTGGCGGTTGTGCAAGCAGGCTTTACCAGTTGGGACAGCACTTGCGAAGAAAAGGAGCAGGGGTCAGGTGGTTTGTCCTTGGTGTGATTATGATGCAGAAGATCTTGAACACGCCTTTGTCCGTTGTAGTATGGCGAGACTCTTCTGGGCCTGTACTAACTTCCCTTGGCATGTGATCTCCCGTTGGGGGGGGGGGGGGGGGGGGGAGGAAGTGAGGAGTGGATTCGTCAGGTGCTGGAACAGTTAAGTTTTGACGAGGGAGATCGTTTTCTGGCTTCGGTTTGGGCATTATGGCGTAACCGGAATAAGGAGTGGGCTGAGCATGAGAGTTTGGATGCAGACTCCCTCTCTGCGTTCGCTAGCAACTTCTTTGCTACTGGGAGAATTAGGTTAGTTGCTGAATCTTTGGCAGAACTCCCCAGTTTGCCAACGACCTGGTCTGCTCCGCCGGATGGGTGGGTTAAAGTGAATGTTGACGCAGCAGTGTTCGAAGGTTCCGGCGTTGTTGGTTGCGGTGTTGTTGCCCGGGATCATTTAGGGGTGTGTGTAGGGTGGAGGTGTAGGAGGTTTAGAGGTTTTGTTGAAGCTGAAATAGCGGAAGGATTGGCGATGAAGGAGGCCGTGAGTCTGGTACAGCAGAGAGGATTGGACATGGTGATTCTTGAAGGAGACTGTCTCAATCTTATTCGTAAGCTTCAGGATCTATCTGACGATTGGTCGGCTACGGGCCCGATTATAGCTGATATCAAGGAGGTGCTTAGCCGGGTTCCTTCGTTTTCTTTCAATTTCGTGCGTCGATCCGGTAATAGTGTGGCACATTCCCTTGCCCGGTTGGGACTTAACTCTGATGGGGACTCTGAGCTCCCTGATGCTGCTCGAGACTCGTTCTTTGGAGATTTAAATTCGTTGTAATTTGTCTTCCGTTTCCCGTCAAAAAAAAAAAGTTTAATACTTTAAATTTTAGAATTCCTCCTCTCGGTTTATCTTGCCCTCTTTCATAAATTTTGGTTTCGTCCTATTAAACAAGTACTATTAAATATCACATGTGATAATTTAAAACGCTAATCACGAATAAAGCCCCAACTTTAAAGGAAATTTGCAATAGCCTCCAAACCTTAGAATTGGTATGATTTTGTCGCATAACCTTCTTAATTTGTATATTTGCACCTCCTAAGGCATTTTTTCAATAAAATTAAGGAATATTCCATTAAAATTATTTTTACATCAACTTATTTCTTCATCCACAATAATTCATCTATCCGTTTTCTAATTCCTTGCAACCAATACACTACCCACCTCATACTACACAAGGTCCCCAATAAATTTTGTGATTATTGAACTGGTTCAGACTCAAAAAAGAAATTTATTAGCATAGAACAAACAATTTTTTTGCAAAGACATTCTATTTCTAAAAATCATATTAAGGGAGTGTTTGCAAACTCTACTGTATAATCAGAAGTTAAAACAGAAGTAAAAGTTGTAAAAATTTGCAGTAGTAAAAGCAGTGAATGTTTGGAAAAAAAAAATGAAAAACAGTAAAATAATCAGTTGAGTGTTTGCAGAGAAAAATTGAAAAGCACTTTCAATTTTTATGAAATACTAAATTAACCCTGATATTTTCTAATCATTTCGGTTATTATATATATATGTTGATCTTAAATTATAATAAAAATTTCAAATCTTCACAAAAATAAATAATCAAAAAAAAAATTATAGTAAAACTAAAAAAAACGATAAAAGAGAAATATTTACCTAGTAATTGCATATTTTTAATTATGAGATTTTAATGGAGATTTTTAAACTTGATAATCCAATTGAGGTTAGATTTTTTAGTGTTTAATCGAGATTTTTAAAATTGAGAATTTAATGGACATAAGATTTTTTTGCTTGAGATTTTAATGGAGATTTTTTAGATTTTCAAATTCTAATGAAAATAGCAAAGAAAAGATATGATGATTATATAAATTCTAAAATTTTATTTGTGTTTAAAAAGTTAATTATGTATTATTAATATTTTAATGAGGATATTATTATCTAAACAAAATATACAAAACCGCATAATTTATACGCAGAATCCAGAAGCATGGCTTGGGCTACTTCTCGATTCTAGCTTATTTTTGCTTAAGATAATCAGAAGTTGGTTTTCCAAACACTCAAAAACTGCTTAAAATAATCGTTTATCACATAATCACTTAATTTTAGAGTTTGTAAACACTCCCCAAGTATTTTATAAAATACGTGTTGAATAATCTATGAGCGAAGCAAGTTTTAAAACGATAAAATAAATTGTTGAGAATTTAGAAAATAAGTTAATACAAAATTAATTTGGACAAGACACTACTTTGATTCTGTCAAATAATGCCTCTAGGAGGTGCAAATACACAAACCAAAGAGGTTACGTGACAAAAATTGTGGAGAATGTGCAAACCACACCAAAGATCTGTGGGTGTTCCTAATTAACCCTAATTTAAAATATGTCATTCCTATAATAATAACTAGTAACTTCATACACTCGTTGCGTGTGTAAATAAAAAAAAAAACTATTATTTAAATATAATTAAAATTAATTTTTATATTGATATATATTTTATAATCATTTTTAATTTAGTTATTAAATAAATGAATAAATAATATAAAACATGAGGGGGGGAAACTATATAAAAAAGAAAAGAAAAAGAATCGAAAGATGAGAGAAGAAAAATTAAGAAGATATTGTTGGGATGATAAAATAACTAAATAAATAAAAAAGAAATGCAAGAGAAGAAAATAGATGGAAAAAATAAATAAATAAAAAGAAAAAAAGAGTTCAAGAATCCAAGAGACCAAACGGTTATTATTTACCTCCCTAGCTTAATATAATAATATAAATCATGATAATAATAATAATAATAATAATAATAATAATTTAACTCACTGTTTTTGCATCATTTAGCGCAGGCTCAAAAGCTTGGATCTTCTCTAGCAAAGGCTTATTATCAACAGAGCCCACATTCTTTTCATTTGAAGCATTCCTCTGTCCATCTTCCTGCTCTTCCTCACTACAAAGCATTCCCTAAAAAAGCTTTTTTCAGCCTCAAGGTTCATACTTCATAGGAATATTAGTCATTATAATAACACACTGCCTGTTATAAAAGGTATAGTGGATCCATGAAAGAAACAATTTGTGTCACAATTAAGTTTGTATGAGATTTTTTGTATTAACAAAATCATTTTAATTGGGCAAATTACTTTTACTTCCCTAAGTTAAATTAAATTACAAATTAAGTGATTTCCTTTTAACCGAAAAATTGGAAAAAGATTTTTTGTCGTCCGAACTTTACCTCTTTTTGCTATTTACCATTTCAATAAACTTTTATTGCAAACTACCATTAATCTTTGTATTTGTAACAGATTGCCATCTAAACGTGTATATTTTATAAACATGCCACGTGTCAAGTTTTTAGTCAAAACCACTAAAAAAAAAGTTTAGATGACGGTATGTTACAAATGCAAAGATTGAATGGTGATTTGCCAAAAATTTATTGAAATGGTAAATTGAAAAATACACAAAGTTCGGATGACAAAAAAATTTTTTCCCTTAAAAAATTATGATAAAGTTCATGATATTTATCGTAAATGCGTAGGGCTTGATTAAATACCCTACTTCCATATTATCAATGAGGAGAGTTTGTGTCACTACTCACTAACATGAAGCATTTGAGTGATTTGGGGATCATTCCAAGGTCCTTTATCACTATAGAGGCAACCATCAGATTCACAGCACGTGCAATCACCACCCAAAAAACTCGGAAGGTTACTGTAATAGTAATTTCACATTAATTATTGAAAGATTTTAAATCAACAAAATTTACTTTAAGGGATTACCTTGGATCAATAGCTTCAATTAGGCTATTTTTGTAGTCGGTTCCCAATACCTACATTAATGCATTGCTGAAAATTAAATTAAAACATTTTGTTTATGCAATTCTCTACCGAATCGGCCATACATTAGAAAATTTACTTTTTGCGGCAAATAAATTCATCAGATAAAAGTTAAATTTTTTCATAAAAGATTTTTATTTTTTGGTGCAAATTTGTCCCAACTTTCATGTCTAAAGCTTGCAGAAGGATATATGAGATATAATTTCAATATGTAGCAATTCTAGTGACAAAAAGGATCCATCTCAATTGTATGATGAAAATTTTCATTACACAAATACGAAAAGCTTTTATCATTATGACTCAATTTCATCACGAACATTATATTTAGGTGAATTACCTTTAATAAGCAATTTTGTCATGAAAATAAACCTTTTATCAGTATAATTTCGTCATTATGAATATGTCGTTTAACTAATATTGTGACACTAAAACTTTACCAAAAAAAGAATTATTTACTGCAATGAACTCGTTTCGCGCTTCGAATCCCCTGCTAATTATCCTGCTTCTTTTTCCTACTATTCCACTACAAATTTGCCATGTGTCACACTATATTCTATTGAAAATTTTTAATTTCTCCAAACAATGATAACTCACGGTAAAAGACCTCTACTCCGTTAGCCACTTTTTTTCGCCTTTCTTAATCCAAAAAAATAATTCTCTCTTTCAACGCCTTTTTCTAGGTTAGCTCACCGCCATTCTCTTCTCTCTGGCAGTCCTTACCCCACGCGCCTCCGTTGCCTCCGCGTCTCCGGCCACCGGCCATCAATAACTTCTCTCTCCCCATTTCTGCCAAATATCTCGTTTCTTTTTTTTCATTTTTTTCCGCCATTCTAAATCCAGAAAAATAATTCTCTCTCTCAACCCCTTTTTCTGGGTCAGTTCATCGCCATTTTCTTCCCTCCGTCGCCTCCGAGTCTCCAGCCACCAGCCATCAACATTCAACATTTTCTCTCTCCCTATCTCTGCCAAAATTTTCGTTTCCCCAATTTTTTCTCTCTTTAGCCTTAATTCTGAAACCAGCAACGCATAACGCCGAGAGCTTCAAATTTGGTCAATACCTCCAAATCCGGCCACCGCCACACTCCCTCAGCTCCCTCTTCACTCACCTTTCGTCTCCCCTGCTCTCAACCCTTAGAGAGGCTGCTGCCACCATCCTTTCTCTCTCGAGGCCTCCATTTCCAGCGAGCCAAATTGGCGATGAGCGACGACCGGCATCCGAATGAGAGCAGTGGTTGGCTATGGTGAGGTGCCCTCTGGAAAAAAGGCAAAGCCCTAGCTCAGCCCTCCATCAAGTTCAGACCGCCATGGACTCCGGCGAAATCGCAATCGCCAAAGTCAGCCGGCGGCCTCACCAACTACGATGCCTCCTGCCTCCATCCACCACTGTCACTCTCAGCCGCTGGCGATAGTCCCCGATGTCGACGACCTTTTTCCCCTTTTTCTCGGTTAAGAAAGAGGAAAAAAAAGTGGCTAACGGAGCAGAGGTTTCTACCATCAGTTATCATTCTTTGGAGAAATTGAATGTAATATAGTGGGACACGTGGCAAGTTTTTAGTGGAATAGCAGGAAAAAGAAGTAGGATAATTAGTAGGGGATCCGAAGCGCTTTTTTCGTGAAAACCCAAAATATATTGTCGCAGTAGAGCTAGCTCGTATAGGACTTAGGAGAAGGCAACAAAGAATAAAGGGTTAATTACATCTAGACCCCTTACGAGTTTAGCGCGTCTAGAAAAAGACTTTTCTGTTTGATTAGATCCACCCGTTTTATTTGTTTTCTTAAAGAGATCAAAAGACCAGCCAGAAAAACCATCTTTTACTTGACTCATAAAAGTATATTATAATTGGATCCCTGTTAATCATTTTATTATAATTTGATCCTTTCTAAAATTTCAAAATTACTAAACGGTGAAGAAAATATACAATTTCGTTAAATATTTTATGGAATATTCCAAATAATTGTGAAATAACCATTATATTCAAAATAATTATGAAATAATTGTTTGTTTAACTATTTATTTATTCTAAAAAGACGTGATTTTTTTTTTTCCTACTTTTATAAAACATGATCTTAGAACCAAACATAATGGTTATTTCACAATTATTTGGAATATTCCGTGAAATATTTAACGAAATCGTACCTTTTCTTCACAGTTTAGTAATTTCGAAATTTTAGAAGGGGTCAAACTGTAATAAAATAATTAATAGGGATCCAATTATAATATACTAAATTCGGAAGGGTCTAGATGTAATTAACCCAAGAATAAATTATATGATTATTACTCGTATCTTTGCCAAAGTGCGTGCATCAAGGAAAGCCCTCACTGCTCTCCAGAGTACCCTAAATCCAGATCCAGCATTTATGATAAAAAGTTGATGTAGTGTCTGAAAATATGATCAAATATTTAGAGCAAAATATTCAGAGAACATATATTTGTACATAGTATTATATTTATTAGGGTAAAACAAAAATCTAAATCTATACTATTATATATTTGATGATGTGTAATTTTGTGAGTTTTTGTTATTTTTAATTGATTTAAAATTTTCTCATTGGTTGATTTAATTAGATTTATATTATTTGATTATATACATAAAAGATATCAATCAATCCCTAATTTATTGTCAATTTTCATAAATTTAAGATTTAAAATTGATAATAAGTTTATATATGGTGATTTTATATATGTAAAATCTTGACCAAATAGAATTTTTATTAACATCTTACCAAATCAGAGAAGAAAAAAAAATCATTGTCTCTTGAATATTAACCCATGAATTTTTCTCTTAAAATTACTAATTGACATATAAATAATAAATGTTAAGTTTATATTAAGTAATTAATACCATCTAATTTGCCTCAAATTATATATTTCCATAAAATCTATCGGTTAACATTATTGCATATGTAACAACTTTTGATAGTTAATTTTTTATTTTTTGAATTTCTATCCATATAAAATGGAATTTCTTAATGCATGCTAGCTTAATTACAGTGATCTTCCAAATTAATAGAATATATAGTTAACTTTTTTATGTATTTACATGTTATGATTAGGTTTTTGTATCATTTTTAAAATTTTTCTTTCAAGTATTTTTCTGATACAAATCTCCATTGCTGGCGAGAAATATGAACTTCATATCTCAACTTTCTTTAATCAAATGATTGAAAATTAGAGAGAAGAAGGGAACTCTTCTAAAGAAAAGTGAGTTATTTGTCGGTGCTCAATTTTGTGCTTACTAATTGCGTATTAAATTTTCATTAATTATTTTTTTGAGTTATTTATCTTATTTCATTTTAAGTTTTTTACGAATGATTTGAAATTTTGGAGTTTTTTCAGTTCTGCATATTAATTTTTCCAATATGAACTTCTTTTGTTCTAATCTTTTTTGTTTATGATTTTTGTAGTATAATTGGGTATTTTTCATATTATTTTTCGATTTGTTATTCGATTTTATGTTTTCTTTCCAATTTCTGGGTTATATCTTTTTTATTTCATACTAACTTTTTCATGAAATGTTTGGAATTTTGAAGTTTTTCTATTTCGATCTACATATTAAAGTTTCTAATATTTGGAATTTTTACTTTAATCTTTTTTATTTGTGATTTTTGTAATATAAGTAAGTGTTTTTCACGTTATTTTTAATTTTTTTTCACGTCAATTTTCAATTTGCTATTGAGTTTTATGTTTTTCTTTCCACATTTTAGTTATGTATTTTATTTCATTTTTAATTTTTAATGAATCATTTGGAATTTTGCTATTTTTCTATTTCTATATATTAAAGTTTCTATCTCAAAATTGGAAGAGTGCAAGGATATCTTTGCAGGCAGCTGAAGATCCGGCATATTACTTAGAATTTTTCATCACGTTATTTATCAATTATTTATTAGGTTTTATGTTTTTCTTTCCAAATTTTGGGTTATCTATTTTATTTTATTTGAAGTTTTCATGAACAGTTTTAAAATTTTGGAGTTTTTTCATTTCTACATGGTAAAGTTTTTAATATTATTTGACAAATTAAATCTTATATATATTTTTCGCATTTTTTTTTATTTCTTTTGCTTTAACATTTTTTTATTTACGATTTCTATAGTATAACTAAGTGTTTTTCAAGTTATTAATTATCCATTTGCAATTAGGTTTTATCTTTTTTTTAAAAAAATTTTTGCTTAATCTTTGTTTCTTCCTTTATTTGTATAGTATAACTAAATGTTTTTTTTGCTTAATCTTTGTTTCTTTCTTTATTTTTGCTTAATTTTTGTTTCTTCCATTATTAAGTAAGTTTCTCATACGTTCTATATTTTCTTTTATTCAATTCAAATTGAGTATATTAAAGCAATAAAATTTTATTTTAGTAGTAATTTATTTATTATTTATAAAAAATATTTTTTTGGGTGGAATTTACAAAAAATATATATGACATGGATTATATGTTCTTCTATATGATTTAGTTATTTTAAAATTGTTTTCATGTACAAAATTCATATTTAATATTATAAGTTATATTATATATTAATACCATGGATTTAATTCAAATTCAAGAACCAATGGTAAGAAGGTCTTTTATGAACCAAAAGGTAAGATTTTTTCCTTCCATATCCACGATGTATTTTTATTTCAATTTATGGTATTTTGTATACTAAATTTTTTTGTTCAAGTTCCAACAATGAGAAGGTAATTTTATACATATTTTCGTTGAATGATAAAATATGTATTATTTATATATATTTTTGAAATTATAATTTTTTTCTCCATATCTTTAATAGAGAAATATTTTCTTTTGAAATTTTGTTCAAGTACAGATTGTGAAAAGGTAATTTTATACATTGATTTGTTCAATGATAATTATGTATTTATTGTTATTAGCATATTACCCATGTGATCTTTATTTTTTGTCTCAAAATATTTATTATCATATTCGGTATTTATAATTTCATTACATTTTTATTTCAATTGTTTCATTGATTAATTTATAGCTTACTAAGGATTTTATTATATTTACTGTTTCTTCAATCTAAATAATTTACTTAAACATTAACTACATTATGTTTGTGTTAGTCATTTTTGCGTTATTTTGTATGTTTGATTTATATGTGTAATAATTAATTGACTAGAATTATATATTTTTATCTTTGTTATTAAATTTCGTGTAGTGAACTAATACATTTATATATTTATAGCTAATATTATAAATAAGATACTCTATATTATTACCGTGCATAGCACGGGGTATACACTAGTTCCTTGTAAATTATAATATTCAAGTAATTAGCCTCATCTTTAAAGCTTTGTTAAGGATTTAAATCTGTTCAATTCAAATTTTGATGCGTAGAATCAAAATCAAACTTACCATATGAAACTAATAGTACCATAATAACTTCTAGGATTTAATTAAATGGAACAATCAACGCTATCAAAACTTCTCAAATTTGTTTATGGGATAATTGAGACAGTCAAAAGACTCAAAACTTATCCAAAATAAATACCGAGCACCACCAACAAATGTTATAGAACTACAGTGTTATGTAGGATTACTTTGATGATATACATTAATAATCTTAAATGAAAAATGATTTAATTCTTAACAGAATATAGCATGCTTGGTGTTTATACTTTGTTAATAAAATATAAATGGTGTAAGTGTAATTTTTAAATAACCTTCTTTAAAAAGGTCATAGCCACTGGGATTCCGGATGTATAGAACATTTATATATGTACCTCTGGATAGTAACTGCTGTCGATTTTTTGAATTTCCAAAAATAGATATCGGGCAGGCTTTGAGAACTGAGACATCCCCTGTAAACTCAAGGAATTAATACCACATTTAATAGCTCGGAGGTAAAACTGTAAATGAAACTTTTAAGGATAGTATATAGTCTGAGACGAGTCACGTAATAATTTCACCTTCTAATTTTGTATTTTATCTCCTATTTTACTTATATATACACTAATATACAATCGAACTTAGAAAAGAAATTTTTAGTATCTTTTACATATTACAATTACCAGCTGTTCGATCTCCGTCCATCTTTTCAAAAACTTTAATTTTTTTTAATTGAAATGAAAATTGAGTTTGGCCAAAATGAGCCGAACAAATATTCTTAATTAACCCTTAGATTAAAATTTATGGCTCCACCACTATGCGGGACTATAGGAGTGTATAGTATATGTTGAGGCTTGAGCTTAACTAAAACAAGAAAAAAGTAAACTATTATTTTAGTCTCACTTACTAAAATTACATATGTGGTGCTTTACTTTATAGATGAATAAGGCAAATTATTATTCGAGTCTCAACTTACCAAACAATTATATATAACAATATTAATTAGTGTTTCAGACACAGTCACACAACTGAGAAGTGAAAATTAAGAAGAACAAATGTTATGTTTAGTCCAAAATTTTAGAGTCCGTATTATTTTAGTTCCTAAAGTTTCAAAAGTAACAAATAAATTCTCAATATTATTAATTTGTTTCAATTTAGTCCCTTAAGAATTTTTGCAAGAATGTGGCCGGAAAAAATTTCATGTGTGTCATGTATGCAATTAGTAAGAGTATTTTTATTTTGTACCCTTAAGCCTTAAGGTGACACCCTTCAAGATTAATTGTAGAAATTTTTTAGGGACTAAAGTGACACAAAACTTAAAACTTTAGGAACTAGACATAACATTTGCTCAATTAAGAATAATTGTTTACCACATCCTTGACATCCAATATACTTAGCGTTGAAGCTATATGTTTTTTTGCAGCAAGAGAACATGCAGGAAATCTCCAATTCAAAGTTTTTTCCTGTTCCCACACATGGTGCTTCACGAATCTTTCAATTGTAGTCACTTGAGAAAACCTTTCAAGATCAACCATTCCAATTCTTTCTATATATACAGGCCTGCCGTATCTATCGACTCCATGAAATCCATGAGGATAACATTTTTTAACTTCGTCAAGTTCTTCATACTTAAATTCCTGCCAAGCAAGCAAATTATAAGACGGTTTTTGAAAGGTAATACGATTTTGTAATAAATGATGTTTGCAATAATTACATCTAACTACCCTACTAGAAGGCTTAATTACAACGCAATCCATTTAAATCAAGAAATTACATTTTAGTCCCTAACTTTTGAGAACCGTTTGTGGTCCTTAGGGTTCCGTTATGTCATTTAGGGTTCCGTTATATCATTCCAAAATACTCCTGATTTGTTATTAAATTCATATTTTATAGGGATCGTTTTGTTAATTTTTATAAATGTTAGGGATGATTTTGTAATTTTGGTCATATATTCAATGTAGCACTCATCCGACCGTTAGGGCCATGAGTGTACTTTTACAAATTTCGTTAAGAAACTTTAGTCCAAATAAGATTTATAAGGACTAAAATGTAATTTCACAATTTAGATGGATTGCATTGTAATAATTAAACCTTCTAAAAGGATAGTCAGATATAAATGACGCTAAATGTTTTGCAGATTTCAAGTGAATACCCAACAATAGAACTTCCATCTAGTACCTTTGAGATAGCATCAACACCAAATTCTTCTCTCCACTTAATGTATTGCACAAACATGTCTTTCGCTTTCAATAGATCAAAATCTCTCATTCTAAGGAATCTGTCAAAATATATATTTAATACTCTAAAAAAGTTAAAAACAGCACGATGATATGTAAATAGAGGAAAACTCTTGTTTAGGCTTTAAATTGGGCTATTTGATTGATTTATCTAAAATTTATACCAATCACATAACAAGTGTAAATAAAACGTTCATTACAATAATTTGGTCGAGGTAAATTCAGGCTAAAATTATCCGATAAACCTCAACTTTATAGACTATAATAATTAGGGCATATGCCATTCACTTAAGGTTAGATGATGTTAAAAATCAATCCATCTTATTGGAAAAATTAAGACATAGTCCACGATAAAAATTCTAAAATTACCAAATATATGGTTTAAAAAAATGTATTTTAAAAGGATCTATTTGAAAATTTTATATATTTATGGCAAAGAGGAAAAGTATACCATAATTTCTTAAATAATAATTTCTAGTTATACCTGATTGCAGGATAATAGATGATCCACCCAAATAATAATACAGGGAAGAATAAAATAAGGGTTAATCTTTGTTTGCACTCCAATTGTGGAAAATTTTGCATTTTAATACCTAAGTTTTGAAATTTTATACTTTAGTACCAAATTTTTAAATTTTATTGCATTTAAGTGCCCCCAACCAATAAGAAAATGACACGTGTACCCAATTGACTAATAAAAAAATGACACGTCTGATATTGGGCACTTAAGTGTAACAAAATTCAAAGGTTGAGTACTAAAGTATAAAAATTCAAAAGTTAGATATTAAAATGCAAAACACCCCAACATTGAGGTGCAAACAAAGATTAACCCATAAAATAAAGAACATTAAAACAGATATACCTCAAAAGCGTGTGATAATCAAAATGCTTGGGTGGTAACAGACCCTCAAGCAGAAGCAATTCCCGAAACGACTCAACTAATTTCTCATCATTAGGATTATGAGGCCCTTCAAGAACAAGTTCTGTACTTTTGCTTCTCCTGAATGATTTCCACGACTTGAACGGATACGAAAACATCTTCGTCAAACTTCGATTGGATTTCGGCTCTTTAACTTGCCAGTGAGTTTCAATAGGAGGATGAAGAGATTTCGTCTTGGTTTTGGCGTATGAAGGTTCCTTATTAGTACCAGCAGAAATGAATATTTCCTTCAGCAATTCCTTTGGGTTCTGCATGTGTACCTAATGCAAATTGTCAGAACCAGCAACTAAATTACTATACCTATAATACATCAGTCGATTAAATTAAATGAAGGAAAAAGAATACAAATGAACAAAGTAAGTTCACCAATGACAGAATTTAGGAAAAAGATAATATTTCCCAACATCAATCTAGTAGCGTTGCATAAAATACAAAGAAAAGAAAAGCTAAATGTCTGCACGTTGGGAAGGCAGAATGTAGAGAAGAAACAGAACAAGAAATGGTTAAATGGAAGCAAACTAGAGAATCTTGGGTATCAAATTGATTTTTGTTTTGCCTTTTGCTTTGAAGGGCGGAATGGAATACCATGGAATGTTTCAATGCCAAGGAACCCCGAGTTTTCTATTAATTGTTTTAGGGAAAATCATAAATTTGGGATAATAACATATCCCATTTTGTATTTTTGGACTTTAATTTGACATTTTTGATTTTAGGAGCACTTACTCTTAAAATTTTACAATTTTGGTCAAATCCCATCCGGATCTCTAATTTCTTCCCGGAATATTGTCCTTGTACTTGCGTGGTTGCCCATAATACTGTCTTTGTGTCTAAGTGGCGGCCCAGAATACCGCCTTTGTACTTACGTGACCGTCCGAATGTCCCCTGAAAATTAAGGATTCGGCTGGACTTGGCAAAAATTGTAAAATTTTAGAAGTAAGTATCCCTAAAATCGAAAATGCCAAATTAAAGTCAAAAAATACAAAAAAATTATATGTTATTGTCCCAAATTTGAAGTTTCCCATTGTTTTATTTGCGAATCCAAGCAAACATTTATAATTGTACCTCTTTAAGGCTTCATTTACTTCACAGACTGCTATCTAGTGGCCATGGTTTATGAAATTTGAAATTGCTGGCTATATTACCATGTGCCCCATTTTACATTAATGGTTAGTGTGATTGGGTAAATAGTCCTGTACATACAACTCTTTAGGCCTCGTTTACATTTTCAAATATGATTATGCATGTAATGTTTGAAGGAGTTAGTGATAATAAACTAACCCATGTTTACATTACAAGTTGGAGTCTTTTTAACCTGCATATTTTTTCTTTATTTTGTGTTTACATAATGAGTGAAAATTGCATGTTTGTGATAATTTACCCTTATACCCTTTGCTTTTATTTTTGTAAATATATTAGTAATTTTTTCTTTGTTTTGTGTTCACAAAATTCAATTTATATTTTCAGTCGCTAGGACATGAGAAATAAAAGGATTATATATTTTTTTAAGTTTGAGGATTATAATTTTAAAAAAGAATTAAATAAATTTACTAAAAAATATATTATATTGATTTAGATTTTTATTTTAATTTTAATTTTAATTTTTTTTCATAATATCATGGTATAAAAAATGTAATAATGTTATTTGTAATGACTCTGAATATTAAATTATATGTAAATATATTTTATTTAAATTTATAATATTAAATACTCTTATAAATATTTATTATAAATTAATTAATAAGCATAAAATATATTTATTTATATATAATATAAATTTCAGTGACATTGCAATATTGCACGATAAAATATATCTTATAATATTATATTATTTGTGTATAATAATCTAATATAAGATGCTCGAAGAACCGAAATAAATTTAAGTGGCATTCAATAGTAAATATTAGAAACTCTTGGACAAGTTAGTAATTTTCGTGGGCAAGTTAAAAGACGTGCCAATTAAACACGAAAAATTGGCGTGTTTGATTGACCTTCATATTCTCAGCAATTACACGGGGCATGTGTGTAAAATCGGGTCAATAACATAAAAAAGTAAACAGAAGATTATCCATGAAAAAGTCCACTAACATTCATAATTCGTTTAGGTAAACGAGCCCTTACCTTACAAGTTATAAACTATTGGATTAAGCTGAAATTCCGAAAATACCCATTGCTCCAAATGCAGATATGTACTCCATTCAACCTCTATTATTTCACAGTAGCAATCGTCCCAACTTTTCTAAAAATGCCCATGGCGGTTGCCTCTCTCTGCTCGCCGATGATTTATGTCCAAAATAGCAACAACCCTTGAGTTTTTCCCCAAGAAAAACACCAAAAATGATAAGGAAAAAGAAGAACAAGTAAATAAATAAATCGCATATACATACATACACACATATATAGAGAGAGATGCAAATGTTGGTTGAAACTAGGGGTGGCAAATGGGTGGGTTGAAATGGGTTTGAGTTGGGTTCATATGGGTTGGGTCTAAATGGATTGGGTCAAAAATAGGTTATATACTAATGAGTTCTTAATGGATTGGTTTTTAATGGGTTGTGGTGGGTTTTAATGGTTTGTTAATGAATTATTAATGGGTTCCAACTCAATTCAAGTACTTAAATGTTCAATATATCATTCACTAATATATTTAACTTATTTTCGATTTATTTGACCCAATTAATATATTTTCAACCCATTTGGTCTATTTTGAGTCCGTTTTTCCGTTTTTCGATATGTTCGTTCAATTTTAGATTCGTTTAACCCATTTTTGGTTTGTTTCACTCGTTTTTCGACATGTTTGACCTATTTTGGACACGTTTGACCCGTTTTGGACCCATTTCACCAAATTTTCAACCTATTCGACCTATTTTTGACTCGTTCGACTTGTTTTGGGCCTCAGTCACCCGTTTTTCGACCTATTTTGGAATCGTTTGACCCATTTCGGGCCCGTTTCACTTGTTTTTCGACTTGTTCGTCTTATTTAAGACTCGTTTGACCTATTTTTGGTCATTTCAACCTGTATTTCGACCTATTTGACCTATTTTGGACTAATTTGACTTGTTTTTAGCCTATTTCGCCCGTTTTTCGATATGTTCGTTCTATTTTGGACTCGTTTGACCCATTTTGGGCTATTTTAACCCCTTTATAGACCTGTTAGATCTATTAAGGACTCATTTTGAACCGTTTGAAGCCCATCTCACCCTGTTTTTCAACCTGTTCGACCTATTTTGGACTTGTTCTACTTGTTTTAGGCCCGTTTTTTACCTCTTCGACCTATTTTGGACTCTCTTTTAACTTGTTTTTTGACCTATTTGTCATATTTTGGACTCATTCGAGTCGTTTTGGGCCCTTTTCATCCATATTTTGGATCCATTTTATCCATTTACACTTAGATTCATTTTACCCATTTAGATCCATTTAATCCACTTGAATCCATTTTATCCATTTTGGATCCATTTTACCAATTTGTATCAATTTTAATAATTATAGATCCATTTTACCCATTTGGATTCATTTTACCCACTTGGATCCATTTTACCTATTTGGATCAATTTTACCCAAATTTTATCCACTTGAATCCATTTTACCCATTTTTGATCCATTTTACCCACTTGGACTCATTTTACCCATTTTGGATTCATTTTATCAATTAAGATCCATTTTACCCACTTGGATCCATTTTATCCATTTTGGATCAATTTTATGTTAGTGTGTAAATGTGTGTAAAAAATGTGTTATTGTGTGAAAATGTATGTAAAATTGTCTTAGTGTGTGTAAATGTGTGCTAGTGTGTGCAAAAAATGTGTAATTATGTTTAAAAAGGTTATGAATAGAAATATAATATTTAATTTATGGGGATGGTAAAATAGTAATAAAATATTAAAATTAGATAATTAATCTTAAACCATTAAAGACCCAACTCAAACCCAATATCAACCCACCCTAGCCCATGAAGGACTCAATACTTTCCTAACCCATTATTGACCCAACCCAAACCAACCCAATTTAAATTTCACCAAAACCAACCCAACCCAACCCAACCCACCCCACCTATAATGGGTTGGACCCATTGGGTTCAACCCATTTGGCCACCCCTAGTTGAAGCTATGATTCTTCTGCAGATTCGCAGAAGGTCGGGTTAGAATCCCTCTTACGGGTTAATCTAAGAGGCTGTGATGATTTTTGTTCTTATTTTCTGAGCTAATGGATCGAGTATGGGGAGATTTGACCCGTATTTTGGCGGCGCAGTGGTTTTCGCCACCGCATGTTGCCGGCAGTTCTGTAGCCATGGCAGCGTTGCTTTCTCTATACCTCATTGATGTCACAGATTTGAGCCTCAATTTTTGTTTTTTTAATTTTTGTTTTGGAAAATGTAAATCAAAATCATCATTTTAGTCTTTGGTGAGAAAAATAAAATTCTTGTGTTGCCAAGTTAGGACAGTTAGAGCATCAATTAATGCTAAATAGTAAGGGGTAATAACTTAAATTCGCGCTATCCAACTCCACTAGTTTATTTAGCAACTCACTTTTTGGGGGATAATTTAGCATTGCCTTTTCTCAAATTAACCCGGGGCTCGGAGAAATTGCTAGAAACTTTGACTAGCAAAGTAAAGCATGGAAAAGGCTAGGGAATTTAGCTAGCCAATCAATTTCCATTAAAGTAAACTAGCAACTTTGTACATCCTACGTATGTGCAAATAAAAAAAATAATTATTATATAAATATATTAAAATTATTTTTTGCATTATCTATATATTCTATAATTATTTTTAATATAATCACTAATAAATAAATGAATAAGTAGTATAAGATAATGTTATATTAATATGAAATTTTAAAATATAAGTGAAAAGTAACAAAAGTTATATAAAAAAGAAAATGAAAAGAATGCAAATGATGAGAAAGAAAAGAGAAATAATGAGACAGAAAAGAAGAAAAGAGAAGTTAAGAAAACGTGCAAGAGATAAAAAGTCGGATGAAAAAAAAAAGTTAATAAATAAATAGAAAAAAAAATATTTTTAGAGTCCATGACACCAAATGGGTCTCTCGCTTAATATAAGAAAGCGTTTGGTTGGGCTATTAGCCCACAGAGATATTAGGTACTACGCTTAATATTCAGTTTGGTAGGAAATATTAAGTGATGTTGGCCCGACCAATTTAATATTCGGCCCGCTCAGGCCCTCAACTATTCACGTATTAACCCTCACTACTCATATTCAATTTTGGGTGATATTAACTCTCGTTGGTTCTCAACGCAAATTGTCCGGTCACTGTACACTTTACCCCTTTCCATAATTTGCCCCGCTTCTCATTCTTCCTTACTTACGTCTATCTTCAGCTGTGCTAGGGTTAGAGTTCGTGTGTCAATTTTTTGCAGCTAAGGGGCGAGGAAGGTGGAGCTTATAGGTATGAATATCTTTCCTCTCTTTTGTTTTTACGAAATTTAATTATTTACACAAAATTGTTGCGGGTGTTGCAAGTTTTAAGGCATTATTTGCAGGCGCGGGTTTTGTGGGTTCAACTATAAGAGGGAAGCGCAAATCTGATCTGAGCAAGTAATTTTTTTCATATCTGGGAATAATTTCTTATAATTAGTTAGTGTGCGAGATTATTGGTTGAGATTTCTTGAGTCTTGGTATGTTGATACTGTGGAGTTGATGTCGTGGGATTGACATGTCATTGCGCTGATTGTGTACTTCTTCAGATGTTTCTTCGTTGAAACCTATGTTCTTTGGCTAGTCGCCCTTTTAGCCGTCGACAGGTCCCTTCCCACTTTTGATTTTGGTTATTGATTCCTAGGAATTGGATTCTCAGATTTGTTAAAACTTGTAATGGATTCACACGCGAAGGTAAGGTTCTTGGCTTGGGTAGAATTTATATTGAAGCGTACTGCTCTGTTCATTACTCTGCTTTATTTGTTGTCTATTTGGTACAATGAAACTACCGAGAGTGAGAGATGCTTCCGTAAGCGTCGATACTCTATCATAGCAAATCAGCTGGACCAACTAAAACACTTGCGCCGTTTCACACAAGTTAGTGATCAAAACTGCATCGATAACCTTCGGATGGACCAAAATACTTTCTGTCGGTTGTCGTATTTGCTCGAACATTTTGGTGGGCTAACACGTGAAAGATTTGTTACCATTCCGTTTAAATTGGCAATTTTCCTGAACATCTTAGCTCATCACCACAAGAACCGAACAGTGAAAAGCGATTTCTATTGTTATTGCTGATTGAGCCAGCTCCCGTCCCAGAAGACTGCACAACAGAGCCATGGAAACATTTCAAGGTTAGTTCCATTTATTTATTTGGCATCTACGTCGTAGTTTATTGTTGTTTATTTGGAAGTACTTTGATTATTGGAATGCAAACGACACTGCTTGGATTGTTGATTGACTAGTTCATATGCTTAAATGTTTGCTTATATTTGTTGGTAGGGGTGCCTTGATGCGTTGGATGGTACATATATTGATGTAATTGTCCGGCAAAAGGATCAGCCTAAATTTCTTTTAATACGTTTATTCATTCTTATATCGTTCCATTATACTCGACACAGAGCAAGTGGCTTGTGGCAGGAGTTTTTGGTGCACTCATCCTTTGGAGGCACGACGCCGAAGCGTTATGGGCTGCTATGGGTGCTGTTCTAAATGCTATACTCTCAATCACACTTAAGAAAGTATTAAATCAAGAAAGGCCTGGTTCTACACTAAGATCAGACCCTGGAATGCCTTCTTCCCATGGACAGTCCATCTTTTACACACTTACATTTCTCAAATTTTCAAGTAAGACTGCCCAGCTCTTGAAATATTCATATTCCTCACCGTGAATCATTAACTTTTTATAAAGTTATGATGTTTTGTTGCTTGAAATATGTATGAACTTCTTTTTGTTATTCCAACTAGCAGAATATATACCTGCATGTGTTCATTTTAATTTGCACCCAATACCCTGTGGTAATCTAATTGCTACTGATGGCTTTACTATAGTAGAAGGATAGGAAAACCATTGTCCCTGCCTGAAAACATAATAAGAAGCAAGACAGGGTCTTTTAATACTAATGAAAAAGTATTACGGGGTTTCGAGTGTCAAGTAGAAGTTTTAGAAGGGTGGTGAACATAATTTACCCTCTAAAATCTATCAATTAGTGCACATTGCTCCTAGATCTATTTCCTAATGGCAAAACTGCCATTTTACTCAAATGTTCACGTTTCCCCCTCGGAATAATGTTTTCGTTGTTTAAAAGTTTCTCCTTAATGTTGTACAGTATGTCGGTATCGTGTCTCTTTAACAATTTGATGCTTATTATTTGATGCAGTGATCGAGAGGTACGGGATGAATCCAGTTACAGCTACTTTAAGCGGACTAGTCTTTATGTGGATTATAAGTTTATAACTCAAGAACTACATTTTGCTCATCACATCCTGGATAGATTATGTTATGATGCTGATTTGTTATTCTTTTCCATGTTTGCAGTCATGGCTACAGGTTTCCCAACAACTTCATACACTTAGCCAGGTTCTCGTGGTAGCTCTTCTCGGATTCTCTTTCTCCATTTTATGGTTCTGGTTATAGAATTCTTTCGTATTAGATTCCTTTGTATCTCACTTGTGGGTTAGAATTCTGGTTGTTGTAGGTTCGATTTCATTCTGCTTGGGTTTTATTCATTACGTTTATCGTTCATGGGTCGTGGAAGAAAGATGATTATAGGTATAATGTTTTAGATGACATATGCAGATAATTTTACATCTACAAATATTTGTAATAGGATCTTGATTCATTTGTACCAATATTATGAATGAAATATACCTTTTGCATTCATTTCAAGAATTGTGGTATACATACTTTATAGTTGATACGCTTATAACAAACCTTTGTCATATCATCTAAAACATAAATTGCTATTGCGGGGGCTATCTGTAATTTTTGTAATTGAGGCAAGCCTTTTGCAACTATCCTTTTAAATAAACAAGGATTTTGCCATAGCCAAACATGTATTTCTCATTCTGCCAAAGGAACAGAAACCACAACTTCAATGACATGCTATCCTCCTGAAACATGAAGAATTGAATCAACATCTTCTTTTGAATTTACCAACTCCAAAACATCATATATCTCTTGGCGCTCTGGATGAGACTTATCACCAGAAACAAAGGCAGAAACATGATTCTTGATTTTTACCCATGACCATCCAGGTTCTTTGGTAACACCTTTCGATTTCAGCAGTTCCTCACATCTGCCGCTTCTCTCCATTTCCCTCTTGAAGCATAAATATTAGCCAACGTGATGTGGGGCCCAACATAAATATGTATCCCCTTCCTTATAACATAAGGGCATTTTTGGAAACTTGAAAATTAGTATTACTTACCTGTGTAAAGACCAAACACAATATTAGGTCACACAGGCACTACTATAAGAATAATAAATGTTACCAAACACAATATTAAGTGCTACTATATTTACCTAATTTTAGGTAATAAGCCCGAATAATATTAAATGAAATTAACTTCACAAGCGTACCAAACGGTCTCTAATAGTATAGATGAAGCCTAAAAGGTGTAAACATGGTTTCCCGCCTCGGCCGCTGAGGAAGGAATGGAGGTCACAATTCAAGTTTCATGACCACATTGCGGAGAAGTCCTATTTTTATTTATTTTTTAATTAAATGTGGACAAGATGATTAATTTGGGATCGAAAATGTGTACTAATGCATGAATTCCTTCTTGAATAATGATTTCCTTGATAGATTCATCCCAATAAGCTATAGTCTGAATGGAATAAATCAAGTGAGCTTAGTTTTATTACCTCATTGTCATTTCTATTAATATTTATTTAAAAATTATCTTTAGTATAATTATAAATTTATGATAAATAAATGAATAAATATAATAAAATAATATCAGATTAATAAAAAATAGCAGTTAAAATAGAAATTAAAAACTATCAGAAAAAAGATAAAAAATATAATAGAAAAAAAGTTGGGGTGAGGTGAGAGAAAAAAAATGATTTAAAGAGATTAAAAATAAAAAAACAATACATTGTGGAAATAGTGGGGAAAAACAAATAAAAAATAAAAAATTTTAGAGTGAAAAGAAAGCATTAGTGAAGTAGTAGAAAAAAAGTAAATAGAAAAAAAAATTTAGAATCCAAAGGATCACATTTGGGTCTCTAGCTTAATATAATAGTATAGATCATCATATATATATATATATATATTGATGGGGTCTGTGACGTCCCAATTTCCGAAAGTTCAGGTAAGCACGCCACGAGCGGGTCTTCGGGAGTTGGGGGAATTTAAGTTAATCATTTCATTCAATTATTGACAACCTTCATCATATTATATACATTACATCTCTATGCATTTATATGAATTGCCATTTATGTGAACTATATGCACTAAGTGATGAATATGATCTAATTGCATTAAATGTCCTTAATTGCTCTTTTGTGTAAATTCATGGACTTACTTGCATTTCATGGCTTGGGGGTTATATGAAAATTGTGTAGAGATAGAACTCATTTGCATATATTTAAATTATTGAGGGACTTGGTTGCAAAATGTGGTGATTCATTATAGTTAGTGGAAGATATATTACATTGTATGTATGCATCTTGTAGCACCCGAGCGCGAGGTACCACATCCCCCGCACCATGACCCGGCCCGTATATGAAATGGACGATCCATACCCGAGCCAAATCACGGCGAACGGGGACACACACTCACACATCTAAGCCAGGCAGGACTAGCCTATCACTAAAACCCCAAACAACCTCAACAATCAAAGTAGCAGAATAACAGAAAAGCGGAAGCAACAAATTACATATCATAGATTGAGCTATATGCTCTAGGTACCAACAGTTATTTCATATATTGAGCTCTATGCTCTATGTACCAACATTTAAGTTCAGGGAAGTTAAATCCTAATACAAGTACGCTCTAAATCAAAATCAACATATACATGCCATCACGACCCAAAACAACATTCATATACGATAACCAAAGTTACGAGTATGCAAGTGTAACACCAAAATACTAGAGCTAGAAGCGAATGCAAGACCTACGACTCGTATTCCCGCCTAGCTCCCTTGACACCTACACAAAACAACTGAAAACCAAACGGGTTCAGTCCAAAAGGGACTGGTGGGTATAAAACAGGGCATAAATAGTATATACGACGATAATTAAACAATCACATGCAAGCTATAATCCCAAGTGAGGTTTTAAAGAATTTCCCCAAGTGGTTGAATAACAATCATCAAAAGGGATTATAACGAATCATTAACATTAGGTCATTATTAGCCCGGCGAGTGGGCGTGCATTATCTCCAACCAACTCCTCGTGTAAAACATTTAAACATTCTTTCATTCATTATGTTCATGCATTTCAATCTTGTGTGCACATTCATTAACATTTACACCTTCTTCCTACGGATTGGTGACGGGCTTGCAAGACCCGACCACCCATTCATTGACCAAAAGGGGTTACATGACTCCCCAGATGGCGCTCAGCGTCCATTCCTCGCTAACTCCTAATGAGGTCCGGTTACGTCGTTAATTGGTGGAACTAATGTGAGGGATCACCGTCGGCCCATGCCTCCCCGGATAGCCACTCACACTAAGTCCCTGGGCCCCATTCGTGCATAACATTCATTCTTTCTTTCTCGCCAAAACATTTGGTAGGATTTAGAAATTAAGGCTTTACGTTGAAAACATTTACTCTTTAAAGTGACTCTATACATATATAATAGTTTTGGCCGAAATCTTTCCACATTAGGGTAGATAGGGTCATATAGCTAAGTAGAAGAAAAACCCACCTCGAACGGCAAAAGAAGAACACACGAGCCTCACTGACCGGCCTCGTCTCCAAAGGAATCAAAATCTGTGCAAAACAAGTGAGTGAGACTCAAATGACCAATTAAGACGCTCGGCAATGCCATGCTTATGATATGAACGCATAAACAAATATAATGGACAAGTTCATGTGCACTATTAATGTCTTAAAACATACAACCATTCACAACTTTCATGCTTGCATCCTTGCATTTATAAAACAATCATAACATAGCCAAATTGGAGTCACGTTCCATATAATCCACAAATACGAGCCATGCATACCATTCAAGCAAGAAAAGAGACTTCCCAAGGCTGCCATTTCAAATGACACGACCGTGTTGAGTTTCAAAGGGAAATGGACACGACCGTGTCCGAGGTTTAAAAATCAGAAAATTCAAAGTCGAGGGCGTGACACGACCGTGTTGAGTTTTCAAATGATTTGGACACGGCCGTGTCCGAGGTTAAAATCTGAAAAAAAACAAAGTCGAGAGCCCAACACGGCCGTGTCCATTTTCAGTGTAAAGTTGACACGGCCGTGTCAGCTCATCGTTTTGAAAGAAATAACAGAGCATCAGCTCTGTTACGCGAGGGAAAAGCTTAAGGAAAACAGGGCAGCCACCAAGAAGCTCTCAAACCACATATAGACATGCTTTTAATCCATATTATTCATATACAACATGCAACTCAAGTAAAAACACAAAAATACATGCTTAAAATTGCCCAAAATATCATCAATACACATGATCAACAAACATGGAGCTTGAAGCTCCTCCAATGGCAACTCATGCTATACACTCCCAACATGAAATCCAAGCAAAAAGAAATGATAAGTAAGCTCCACACATCATCCTACATGCACCAAATCTCAACTTAAACCATGAAAACTAATGATCAAACCAAACCCTCAATTCATGCTCATATATTCAAACACATAAGTCCTCAACTTCTATCATGCTTTGGCTTAGCTGAAAATATAGAGGAGGAGATGGAGGTTACAAATCACCAATTACCTTGGAAGAAGATGGAGGATTGATTAAGCTTGAGCTCAAAGCTTGGATGGTAAAAAATGGAGGGTTTCTTGGCTATCTCTTCCTTGCTCTTGCCTTGGCTGATTTGATCGATCAAAATGGGGAGAAAGGAAGCAAGTTGCTGATATCTAGTGGAGAAATGGGTAGGGTACGGGTTGGTCCAAGTCCGGTTCGTTTAAGAAAAAGGGTCAAACAAGTTATAAGGTCGAGGCTATGAAACGGTTCATTGTCAAAGGTTTAAGTGCTACCGAAAAGATACAAGGTCAAGTTCAAAGGATAGGTAACGTCGAAACAAGTTCAACGCCGGTTACGGATCTCGATTTCGAGGTCCGGCGCTCAAGATATCGCGAAAACCGTTCAGGGTTGCCTATTATACGAATAGGTCCCTAAACTTACAAAAAGTGGCAATTAAGCCCAAACTCAATTTCCAATTGAGTCCAAAACATTCAAATATCTAACAATTAACACCACAATCACAGAATTCACATTTTCACAAGTCCGATCATATAGTCATAGCTCAAATAAACAATCATAAGTAATTTTTAAACAAATAAATGAAATTATAAACAAATTCAATTGACAAAATAAAATATAAAATCATATAATTAAATATAAATGCGCACGTAACACTTACCTGAACGTGTGAAAACTCGGGGCGTCACAACCTCTCCCCCTTAAAAGAATCCGTCCTCGGATTCATTTATCGGCTGGAAACAATTCAGGATGAAATCTTTTCATGTTCTCCTCCGTCTCCCACATAGCCTCTTCTGATTTATCACTTCTCCATAAGACTTTAACTAGTGGGATTTGCCGGTTTCTTAATTCTTGAAATTTCCGATCCAAGATTCTAACCGGTTTCTGAACGAAGATAAGGTTAGGCTCAAGTTCCACTTCTTCAACGGTTAAGATCTCGGATTCATCCGGATAATATTTTCGAAGCTGAGAAACATGGAATACATTATGAATTCTTGTCAAACTCGGGGGTAGATCCAAACGGTAGGCTGTGTCTCCAATTCTCTCTAGAATTTCATATGGTCCCAAATATCGGGGATTTAGCTTTCCTCCTTTTCCAATTCGAGTGAATCCTTTTCGAGGTGAAGCTTTCAGAAACACTCTATCCCCAACTGCAAACTCAAGATCCTCGATCCTGGGCTGCTTTCATCCGTTGTCTGATTATTTGGACCTTATCAATTGTTTCCTGCACGGCCTTAGAAGGTTTTTCCTTATTTTCCTCTCGTTTCACACCTTCTTGCTTCGTCCAATTCCATTCTTCTAAATCAAAGAACAACGGTGATCTGCATTTCCGCCTGTAGAGAGCCTCATAAGGAGCCATTTCTATTGATGCTTGAAAACTGTTATTATAGGCGAATTCAATCAAAGGTAGTTGCTCGTTCCACGAACTCGAAAAATCCAATGCACATGCTCTCAACATATCCTCCAAATACTTGATTAATCTCTCGGATTGCCCGTCTGTCTGAGGATGGAAAGCTGTGCTGAATTAAAGCCTTGTTCCCAGATTCCTTTGCAATTCTTGCCAAAACCTAGAAGTGAACCTCGGATCCCGATCTGATACAATGCTGACCGGTACACCGTGAAGTCGTACAATTTCATCAACATATTTCTTAGCCAATTTATTCACCTTATCCGACATCCGAATCGCAAGAAAATGCGCTGACTTCGTTAATCGATCCACTATTACCCAAATTCCATCCAAACCACCCTTCACTCGTGGAAGACCTGTAACGAAATCCATCGCCACTTGCTGCCATTTCCATTCTGGGATCGGTAACGGTTGAAGTAACCCCGATGGTTTCTGATGTTCTGCTTTCACAACCTGACAAGTCAAGCAATGCCTCACGAAATTGATCACATCCCTCTTAAGTCCATTCCACCAATAAAATTTCTTTAAATCCTTATACATCTTATTTTCCCCGGGATGTATCGAATACCCTGATCGATGAGCTTCTTCCAATATCAACCGTTTCAATTCTTTCGGAACCACGACTCTTTTCTTGAACCTTAGAAGCCCGGTGTCATCAAATCCGAACAGACTCTCTGAATCATTTCTAGCTTTCTGTACTAACTTCTGAACCTCGGAATCCATCCTTTGCGCTTCAAACAATCTTTGTTGAAGGTCCGGTTGAACCGTAATATTCTGAATACTAGCTCCCAGCTTGAAAGACCCAGATTCTTCTCCAACTTCCACTTTCACACTAGACACACTAGCCTTCCTGCTAAGTGCATCCGCAACCACATTAGCTTTTCCGGGATGGTAACGAATCGTACACTCATAATCCGCCAACATCTCCATCCAACGCCTCTGTCTCTTGTTTAATTCCTTTTGAGAGAACAAATACTGAAGACTCTTGTGGTCGGAAAAGATCTCAAAAGAAACTCCATAAAGGTAGTGTCTCTACTTTCCCAGAGCGAAGATCACTGCTGCAAGCTCAAGATCGTGAGTGGGATAATTCTGTTCATGATCCTTCAATTTCCTCGAGGCATAAGCTATCACCTTACCCTTCTGCATCAAAACACATCGCAACCCTTCTTTCGAGGCGTCCGTATAAACCATGTATCCTTCAGTGCCCTCGGGAAGTGCCAATACCGGTGCAGTGGTTAATTTTTCCTTCAAAAGTTGGAAACTCGCTTCGCATGCCTCATCCCACTCAAATTTTGCTTCCTTCTTAGTTAATCGAGTTAAAGGACCGGCTATCTTCGAAAAATCCTTCACGAACCTTCGATAATAACCTGCCAATCCCAAGAAACTTCTTACCTCGGAAGCATTCTTCGGACTCTGCCATTGAGTAACTGTCTCGATCTTTGAAGGATCAACTTCCAGACCCTTACTCGAAATAATATGGCCTAGAAAAGCAACCCGGTCGATCCAAAATTCACACTTACTAAACTTTGCGTACAGTCGGTGCTCTCTCAACGTTTCCAATACCAACCTGAGATGTCTAGCATGATCCTCCGGAGTCTTAGAATACACGAGAATATCATCAATGAAGATTACAACGAATTTATCCAAGTAAGGCCGAAAAATCCGATGCATCATATCCATAAATGCTGCAGGGGCATTTGTCAATCCTAACGGCATCACTACGAACTCGTAATGCCCATACCGGGTATTGAATCCTGTCTTTGGTATATCCTCTTCCCGGATTTTCAGTTGGTAGTAACCTTGCCTTAAATCCAATTTCGAATAAACCCCTGAATCTTGCAGCATATCAAATAAATCCTCGATGTGGGGCAACGGATACTTATTCTTGATAGTCATCCGATTAAGCTCCCGGTAATCTACACACATTCTCAACGACCCATCTTTCTTCTTGACAAAGAGAACCGGAGCACCCCACGGTGATGAACTCGGTCGGATATAACCAATCTTGAGTAATTCCTCCAACTGAACCTTCAATTCTTTCAACTCCACCGGAGCCGTTCTATAAGGAGTCTTGGAATACGGTTCTGATCCTGGATATAAATCAACAACAAATTCAATCTCCCGATCCGGTGGTAGAGAACCCAAATTCTCTGGAAATACATCGGGATATTCCTTTACCACAACTGTCTCCTCAAAACTTGATTGATCCTTGGGTTTATTAAGGAGATAGGCTATAAATCCCGTGGCTCCATCCTTCACCAATTTACGAGCTTCCATAAACGACAATAGAGGTATATCCTTCGACCCAACTTCTCCAATCAACTCATCACCCAATTTAATCTTCTTCTTAAAACAATCCACTTCGGCCCGGTGCCGATACAACCAATCCATCCCGAAAATTACACCATACTTCTTCATAGACATCATGATAAAATCTGCCGGATAATCTTTCCCTTCTATCAAAACTGAACAACCCCTGACAACCCGATCTGTCTGCAAACTACCTCCAAGAGGCGAACTCACAAAATAACAAGAATTGGAACAAATAACAGATAAACACAGAGGGGCACATAATTCAGAAGATATAAAAGAGTGAGTGGCACCCGGATCGAATAATGCGTGAATGCTCGTGTTATGAATGCAAACGGTACCTTCCACCACAGCATTTGGATCAGCTTCAACTTTCTGCTCCTCACCCTCAAGGGCATAAGCTCGTGCCTGAAACATCGGTCTCGGAGCCCCAGCTTGATATCCGGGAGTCTTGTCCGGGCATGAGAAAGCCATATGATCCCCCTTTCCACATATCAAGCACAACCTCAATCTTTTTCGGCAATTGTTGTAAGAATGGGTTGGCCATCCACAATAAGTACACGGAGGCTGATCATTGCGAGATCCCTTAGGAGCCGGTGGAACCTGAGGTAGTCGTAGAATGGGTGCAATCTGATCTCCTGCCCTAGGCTTCTTGAAAGGTCCTTTTGGGGGTGGAGCTGGTAAATTCATCGGCCTCTTTCCTTTATTAAATCCTGAGCCGAATCCTGACCCTTGTCCCTGGCGGTAAGCTGGCCTTCTAGCATTGACAGAATCTTCAACCTTTAAGGCTTTCGAAGTAGCCTTCGCCCAGGTACTCGTGTTAACCGCCTCAAGAGCTACCTGAATGTCTGGTCGAAGTCCCTGAATAAATTGCATAGCCTTATGAAAATCATCACCTGATATGTTAGGTGCATAACGAGACAATCTCTCATAATCCAAAATGTACTCAGCCACAGATCTAGATCCCTGCTTCAATTCGGTGAATTCCCTCAATCTTCGAGTACGGGAGGAGGGAGGGATGAACTTATTCTTGAATTCCCTTGAAAAGACTTCCCAGTTAATCTCTTCTCCAACTGCTTCCAATACAATTCGTGTGCTTTCCCACCAAGAGTAGGCTTCCCCTTGTATCAAAGTAAGAGTGCATCGAGCCTTCTCTCGGGACTCACATGGAATGAGCTCCCATATCCTCTCGACTTCTTTCAACCACATTTCCACCTGCATATCATTCCCCTTGAAAAACTTAGGAGGTCTTTGGTTCTGGAACCCCCTAAGTATAACCGAATCGGTGTCTCATGCGGTACAGCAGGTGCAGGTGGTACCGGAGGTGCTGGTGGTACATAATCTCGAAGCCTCTGGTCTATAATGTTGATAACCGAATTAACAAAGGCCTCAGCTGGTGGTGGCTGTGGAGGTGGAGGCGTAGGAGTACGATCACGATGATGATGTCATCCTGGAGATCGATCACAGTGTCTACGTGGAGGCATCCTGTCAATAAACACTAAAATGCGTGCTAGGCTTAGCTCATGCATGATAATGCAATTAATTCAACCACAATCCGAAATTTAAATCAATCAAGCACAAAAGAGATGTATATGCAACACATTGTCAATTAGTTCCTAAGCCGAACGACCTAGACAGACTCACACGCCACGAAAGCCCGGGTTTTGCAACCCTAAGCTCTGATACCACTTAAGGATGTAGCACCCGAGCGCGAGGTACCACATCCCCCGCACCATGACCCGGCCCGTATATGAAATGGATGATCCATACCCGAGCCAAATCACGGCGAACGGGGACACAAACTCACACATCTAAGCCAGGCAGGACTAGCTTATCACTAAAACCCCAAACAACCTCAACAATCAAAGTAGCAGAATAACAGAAAAGCGGAAGCAACAAATTACATATCATAGATTGAGCTATATGCTCTAGGTACCAACAGTTATTCCATATATTGAGCTCTATGCTCTATGTACCAACATTTAAGTTCACGGAAGTTAAATCCCAATACAAGTACGCTCTAAATCAAAATCAACATATACATGCCATCACGACCCAAAACAACATTCATATACGATAACCAAAGTTACGAGTATGCAAGTGTAACACCAAAATACTAGAGCTAGAAGCGAATGCAAGACCTACGACTCGTATTCCCGCCTAGCTCCCTTGACACCTGCACAAAACAACTGAAAACCAAACGGGTTCAGTCCAAAAGGGACTGGTGGGTATAAAACAGGGCATAAATAGTATATACGACGATAATTAAACAATCACATGCAAGCTATAATCCCAAGTGAGGTTTTAAAGAATTTCCCCAAGTGGGTGAATAACAATCATAAAAAGGGATTATAACGAATCATTAACATTAGGTCATTATTAGCCCGGCGAGTGGGCGTGCATTATCTCCAACCAACTCCTCGTGTAAAACATTTAAACATTCTTTCATTCATTATGTTCATGCATTTCAATCTTGTGTGCACATTCATTAACATTTACACCTTCTTCCTCCGGATTGGTGACGGGCTTGCAAGACCCGACCACCCATTCATTGACCAAAAGGGGTTACATGACTCCCCAGATGGCGCTCAACGTCCATTCCTCGCTAACTCCTAACGAGGTCTGGTTACGCCGTTAATTGGTGGAACTAATGTGAGGGATCACCGTCGGCCCATGCCTCCCCGGATAGCCACTCACACTAAGTCCCTGGGCCCCATTCGTGCATAACATTCATTCTTTCTTTCTCGCCAAAACATTTGGTAGGATTTAGAAATTAAGGCTTTACGTTGAAAACATTTACTCTTTAAAGTGACTCTATACATATATAATAGTTTTGGCCGAAATCTTTCCACATTAGGGTAGATAGGGTCATATAGCTAAGTAGAAGAAAAAACCACCTCGAACGGCAAAAGAAGAACACACGAGCCTCACTGACCGGCCTCGTCTCCAAAGGAATCAAAATCTGTGCAAAACAAGTGAGTGAGACTCAAATGACCAATTAAGACGCTCGACAATGCCATGCTTATGATATGAACGCATAAACAAATATAATGGACAAGTTCATGTGCACTATTAATGTCTTAAAACATACAACCGTTCACAACTTTCATGCTTGCATCCTTGCATTTATAAAACAATCATTACATAGCCAAATTGGAGTCACGTTCCATATAATCCACAAATACGAGCCATGCATGCCATTCAAGCAAGAAAAGAGACTTCCCAAGGCTGCCATTTCAAATGACACGGCCGTGTTGAGTTTCAAAGGGAAATGGACACGGCCGTGTCCGAGGTTTAAAAATCAGAAAATTCAAAGTCGAGGGCGTGACACGGCCGTGTTGAGTTTTCAAAGGATTTGGACAAGGCCGCGTCCGAGGTTAAAATCTGAAAAAAAACAAAGTCGAGAGCCCAACACGGCCGTGTCCATTTTCAGTGTAAAACTGACACGGCCGTGTCAGCTCATCGTTTTGAAAGAAATAACAGAGCATCAGCTCTGTTACGCGAGGGAAAAGCTTAAGGAAAACAGGGCAGCCACCAAAAAGCTCTCAAACCACATATAGACATGCTTTTAATCCGTATTATTCATATACAACATGCAACTCAAGTAAAAACACAAAAATACATGCTTAAAATTGCCCAAAATATCATCAATACACATGATCAACAAACATGGAGCTTCAAGCTCCTCCAATGGCAACTCATGCTATACACTCCCAACATGAAATCCAAGCAAAAAGAAATGATAAGTAAGCTCCACACATCATCCTACATGCACCAAATCTCAACTTAAACCATGAAAACTAATGATCAAACCAAACCCTCAATTCATGCTCATATATTCAAACACATAAGTCCTCAACTTCTATCATGCTTTGGCTTAGCTGAAAATATAGAGGAGGAGATGGAGGTTACAAATCACCAATTACCTTGGAAGAAGATGGAGGATTGATTAAGCTTGAGCTCAAAGCTTGGATGGTAAAAAATGGAGGGTTTCTTGGCTATCTCTTCCTTGCTCTTGCCTTGGCTGATTTGATCGATCAAAATGGGGAGAAAGGAAGCAAGTTGCTGATATCTAGTGGAGAAATGGGTAGGGTACGGGTTGGTCCAAGTCCGGTTCGTTTAAGAAAAAGGGTCAAACAAGTTATAAGGTCGAGGCTATGAAACGGTTCGTTGTCAAAGGTTTAAGTGCTACCGAAAAGATACAAGGTCAAGTTCAAAGGATAGGTAACGTCGAAACAAGTTCAACGCCGGTTACGGATCTCGATTTCGAGGTCCGGAGCTCAAGATATCGCGAAAACCGTTCAGGGTTGCCTATTATATGAATAGGTCCCTAAACTTACAAAAAGTGGCAATTAAGCCCAAACTCAATTTCCAATTGAGTCCAAAACATTCAAATATCTAACAATTAACACCACAATCACAGAATTCACATTTTCACAAGTCCGATCATATAGTCATAGCTCAAATAAAAAATCATAAGTAATTTTTAAACAAATAAATGAAATTATAAACAAATTCAATTGACAAAATAAAATATAAAATCATATAATTAAATATAAATGCGCACGTAACACTTACCTGCACGTGTGAAAACTCGGGGCGTCACACATCTCTTCTCTCACACTTTATTCATCACATTTCATCAAAATTCCCACACACATTCACACACTAAAAATCGGTATTTACACCTCAAGAAGGGAAGGAGAATTTTACCATAATCCAAGTCATATTTTGAAGGAATTGAGGAGCTAGCATCATCATCTTCATCATATTGCCATTTCATCCCATTTATAGCTCATCTCAAGGTATAACATGAATTTTGGTACCCCACCGCTCGGGGTGTCCACCGAGGGCTCAAGATACCACGCCTTCCCAACCTCCATAGGTCGCATGTGTCTCAAATGAGAATGTGCACAGGGGTCATAACCGGCGACCCCATGGTCGTCCCGGGTCTCCCTTATCCACGTCTCGGGGCCCAACACACCAGAACATAGCATATCAGTACAGATCATAACTCGCTACACACCAAACTTATCATATCGTATCAAAATCATACTTACGTACCTTATCGGAGCATACCTTACCTTGCAACTTAGCATATGCTATAGATGTACCTCTCCGTGTCATCCTAATCCGTAGCTAGCTTGAAGACACACGGTTTGAAGCATAGCCTTGTTGCAAAACATTTCAAGCTTACATATGCTCGTATATATAATCCGAAAACCTTTAATCGTATGACAAATTCATAAACCTATCGTATAAACACATATCTATTATATAAATATAATAGAATAATTGCATGCAGGCTTGAAAACGAGCACAGAGGGTTGTAGGTCGCTTTAACTAAAACAAAATCCTAAAACCTCACCTTACATCGACGAACGGAAAACACAAGCCAAGAAGTCCCACTGGAACCCAAACAGCTGACAGACACTCCCTGAAGAAACCCTGAACGACTGAACACACAGAACACAAGACTCAGACTCAAACCACACCCAAAAGATGCACGACCATGCTCAGAATACAAATGATGCAACATATAATCCATATCTATTCATTCAAGTCATTCAGAGCATATTATAATTCATATTACATCTCAAGAGATACATAGCTTGTAAAATTCATAACATTAATTACATAAAATAAATCAAGACATTATAAATTTAATTCTTATCAAGTACTAGGTCTCGAGACAAATAAACACGAATTGCATATCAATCCTATACATAAATCCATAATTGCAATACCATTAAACTCACCTCACAAATAGACATATATTCGAATAGGGCAATTAAATCAAACAAGGGTCAGGCTTAATTAATCGAATCCCCGTTCAAAGTATAACCAAAATTTTAATTCCAATTAAAGCAACAACTTACAAAAATTCACTTGATACTAGGTTAACTATATCAACGAAATTACAAGTACATTTAAAATAATTATGACGTATCATTTCATAATTTATTTCTTATGTTTTCATAAAACTTTATAATCAATTAATTTCTAAAATTACACTAACATCCCCTTAAACAATAATTATTCTCAAGTAGATAGGCGTAAAACGAGGCAAATAAATTCCATAAATCACGAATCAAGCTTTCAAATATCACATCATATTTCTAAGTATCGTACAACTTATACTTTCAATTTATAGTTCATACAAGATCGAAATTTACAATTAAAACAATTACCCAAAATAAATACAACAACTTCTAAAATTCATATAAAATCAACCGGACATCCGATTGACGAACAGAAAGTGGTCGTGATTAGTGGACTAATTCTCTAGAGGGCTACTATCGTGAAGTCTTGAAAGATTCGAAGGAGCTTTTGAGGATCAAGCCACGTGAAGAACGTTCTTGGGCTACTAGAATGTGTCAAGAAAGCTACTATCTAAGTGAGTTTCTTGATCTCTACGAATTTGGGCATAGGAATTGCAAGATTCGATCCTAACTTATCGGGAAAATTTTTAAACTTCCGCTGCGTTTCTGTCTCGTTTTCCCAACAAGTGGTATCAAAGCCATCTTGCAAGGCGTATATCTGATTCGTCTCAATTATTCTGAATTTGGTAGAAATTCTTAGGCTTAGATGCGAATTGAGTATTCTTGAGTTCTTTTAGAAAGCCTGAAATAGAAGACTGTATTTTTCCTAAAAGTTTCTGAAAAACTATTTTCTTAAATCGTATTTTGAAAAACTGTTTTTGTTGAAATCTGTTTAAATTGCATTTTAATTTTGGATTGAATAGGTTTTTAAGAAACCTGAGATACGAAACGAACATACGAGATTGAGACGTGCCAATGAGTAGCACACCTCAACCCCGAGCGCCACCGTCACGCAACCACGTGGGACGCCGCCTAGGCGTGCCGCATCCCTCCCACAACCGCACGGGACACGCTCCTAGAATTCCCCCCAGTCGTGCGGCGCTGCTGCGCACGGTGCGTGCACGATGTGTGCGCAGCCCGCGCACGCATGCGACAACTGGCACACGCTATGCGTACTGCTACCATGCGCGTTCGCTTCACATTGTACGGTGAAAGTGGATATATTCACTTTGGAGTGATCCGTAGAGAGAACAATCTATTTCCTTTGTTCAAATCCAATTCTACTTTCCCGAGCCTTGGTATTTCCTCTTTCCTTCCTCAAACTCTGCAATCCAAAATTCTTCTTACCTTGATTCAACAATGACTCAGTTGAAGTAACACATGACGAATGAGTTTGGAGGAAAAATTCCTATCAAGTAAACACTGTACAATGCATGATGGGTTAAGATGCCAATGCACATACCATTTAATTATGCAACACATTAGGGCAATCAGGGCAAATAAAGATGCACAACGCATATAATTAAAGAAGAGTAAAAATAATTTAAAATGACGTATGATGCACGTGCCATGAATGTTTTGAACCTGTCACCGTTATGGTAAGTTTTGAACTCAGCAGCTTGTCCTTATTTCTCTAGTCACGGGCTTGCTTGGACTTGTTGATCATTTCTTGTTTTCCCACGGTCTTCAAGATTTCTATGGATCTCCTTGCATCAACTTGTATAACTCCATGGTCCAAGATCACGACCTCTTGAACCCAAATCTTTCTCCTAGTGTCACCTCGAATGAAGTCCCCTTGATTTCCATTATGAATTCGAATCGATAGTAGAACTTGTCGTTTACTTGCTTACACTTGAGCACGTAATCTCCTTCTAAGGATTCTTTGCCTTTCTTTATTGTTTCCATTTGTTGTTCTATATTTCCCACTTCGACCTCACAACACGACAATTCAGCTTGGATTTGGAAGATGAACTCAAATCCTGTCCTAAGCATTGTCACCTTCCATGAACTTGTATTTACCACATTACTTGGCTTTCTCTAACCCCTTCCCGACTCATTTCCATCTTAGTCGAAATCCAAAGCATCTCAGGCCAAACTCTTTCTTACTCGAAACCCGAAGTACCACAAATCACCTCTTCTTTTCCCACAAGTCCAAACTTAACTTCCTCCTTGACGATCCCTATTGTTCACCATTCATGATCCTTGTTATATCTTGAATCTTCTATACCGGACTAGAATTTAAATAACTTGATTCACTTGGAAGCTCCTCCTCGACGTCCCTTGTTGCTTATCTCTCATCAACCGATTTTACTTTGTGTTCTCTTGATTATCACCGCTTATTCACTAATTCGAACCTCAAACTAAAGTACCTTCGAGAATTCTTCATTTCTCTCTTGAACGAATTATCCTAGGGGATTCAGTTGACTAACTTCTATAATATGAGGGTAGGTGTCGATTCTTGTAAAACGTCACTTCATCCCGGATTCACCATCTCCAATAGATTATGCAAGCTTTTCCCCTATACCTCGGTCTCCAGTTCCGGATTCTACTTCTGAGTCGTAGCTTAATCGGAGAAGGTCTTGAATCTAAGATTCCTGTATATACTCCCCGGTACGTTCCTTATACTTTCTATGCCTGAGAATTGAGCTTATGATAAACCATTGTTGTTGTAGAGATTGGCCGTGGTTTGATATTATCTTCATGCCTATAAATTATAACTCATTCCAAGGGTATATGCATGCGATTAGTGCATGCTTATGTCACATTTTCAACACGAAAGGCATGAATCTAATGCAATAAGTAGAAATTAATTCAACAAGGTTCAAAAGGAATGCAATTCCGTGCTCAAGGTCAATGCAATGCTCACGTTATCAAGTAGTTCCTAAGCCGTACGACCTAAGACTCGACACGACACGATACTAGAACTTCGGTTTTTACAACCTGGAGCTCTGATACCACCTTAGGATGTGACACCCCGAACGGAGGGCCCCACATCCCCCGCATCGAGACCCCGGTCCACACATGAAATGGATGTCCATACATGAACCAAGCTCATGGCGAACGGAGACAGAATAAAAAAAACAACCTGTTAGGCGGGACTAGACCCTGTACCAATCAATTCAACGAAACAAAGAATACGGAAGCAATGTAATCATGCAATCACTATCCAGTATAAAATTTCAATTCATACAAGAATGTAAATACGGGTTCAACTAATTAGGTAAACCTGTCCTAACCTGTCCCGAATTCAAAATATATGACAACATAAATACGGGTTCCACTAGTGGCCCTAGAAACCTGTCTCGAATTCAATAAAGAAAAAGTGTAATACATTGGCCGACAAGGCCTAAACTAAAGCAGGAAATGTGAATGCGGTACAATGTAGTGCTAGCTAGACCAAGACTCGAACAAGAACCTCAAAAGACTCCCGCCTAACGACCACAGAACCTGCGAGACAAGACTAAAAACAACGAGAGGGAGGGGTCAGCCAACTGACTGAGTGAAGGGGGCACACACGCATATATATATATATATATATATATATATATATATATATATATATATATATATATTCAGGAAATCAGGCAGGCATAATTCCACTATACGTTTTAGGATTAAATAAACAAGAGACAGGAATCAGGATTAAATCAATACGTACGGGTGGAATTATGTCAGGGCATGCAAGTCACGTAAACGAGATATAATATGCATGTGTCGATATCCGTACGCCTCTGTTGATGCCCACATTACCTTTACGATCCACGAGCTCCGGTGCTGAACAGGGACTGAGACATACCAGAGGTTACGGATATCTATGCTTAATATTTTAGGGGACCCGGCGAGAACGGGTATTTATTCCATCCTGGACTCCACTTTTCACTTATTAAATGACAAGTATAAGCAGGTAATCAGGAAACAAGCAGGAAACAGGAGTTATAATTAATTATCAGGCGGGAAAAACAAATATAAATTAATCTCCTTTCTCCGGGTGCAATGTGGCCGGTAGCTAACCTCCACATCCGCGCATCAGGGTGATCTTCGGGTTCATGACTCCCTCAGATCGGAGCCCCATCTCCCACCAAACCTCCTGGTGGGTATCCGGGTAGTCCAACAGGATGGGACCTGTGCAAGAGTTCACCGTCGGCCTGATGACTCCCCGGTTCCCTCAATACACAAGCCCCTGGGCCCCAGGAACAGGTACAAGATCCACACCGGCTAGCCCAGCGATAGGAAAGCCGGGGGCAATCAGGAATATCTCGCAAAACAGGCTAGGATTAACACTATGCAATTTATAAATCATTTCCGGTACATAGCCGGTATAAAAGATATGGTTAACTTTAATACGAAAACCATTTGGCATACTTTTAATTCATGCAAGGTTATAGGTCGTTTATAAAGAAAACCCTCACCTCCAAGTGCAAGAAAGACCAAGAGAAAGACCACGAAACCGGAAAGTCTCCATCGAGGAGATCACTGTGCAAGAAGGACAATACTCGTGAGACAAGACTCAAAATGGAACCAAGTAGGACGCACGGCGATGTTCATGAAGTGGTGCCTCATGTTATGGCATGATTCAATAAGCATTAAATCATAATTATGTCATGAAATGGTGTGATCGTGTTCATGAGCACACGTAATGTCATTTAGACACATAAATGATTTAATCATTCAATTAGGCATGTATATAATTCATGTAAGTCAAATAAGAGGTCAAGGAGGTGAAAGGAAAGCGATAAAACGGGTTCTGGCAAAGTTTGGCTAAAGCTAACAGTTTTTGGAAATGCGCAAGTGGAAGGAAAACTGGAATATCTCGAGTTATAGAAGTAGGAATTGAGTTTTGTTTGTTGGAGATGAAAGTAGACACATAGACCTTTAAAATGGTATGTGGCTCGACTCGTGGTTCAAAGCGAGGTGAAAATGGCGTAGGCTCGAAGTTGGGTGAAAGCAGATTGTCTGTAACTTGGCGACACCAAAAAGAATTGATTATATCTCACAAATGAGACAAGATATTGAGTTGATTCCAATTGGATATTGTTCTAGACTTCAAGAGGTTTCCAACGGCTCAAAAATCAGGTCAATCATAGGTCGTATGAGGGAGTACCCGGCCGGGGAAAACACAAGGCGAAATCTACCCTGCCGGGGAAAAACAATGTAGAAATGCTTCTGGACTAAAGTACCCGCCCGGGTACTCACTCAGGGCTGGAAAAAGGATCAGAAACAGGGGCTAATCGGGGGAGGAAGCAAAAATGATCAAAACCACCTCAAAACTCAACCAAATGCAATGAAAATCAAGGCATAAGTTCATGTAAACATGCTCTATCATATATCTCAAATTCAAGCCATGAAACCAAGTATATATCAAGTTACCATTTTCATGCTTTTAAGCTTCATCAATGGTGATTCACTCAAGCTTCAACTAACAAACCAAAAACCACCAAATATGCATCATATACGCTCATAAGAACAACATATATCAAGCTTGAAGCAAGGGAATCAAAGCACAAAGCAAATTCTCAAATTTTGACATATTGGCACTATTCATCATCTTCTTCATATTCATGGAAGCAAGCAAGAGAAATGAGATTCAATCGGGAGAAAACGAGCACGTAATGAGAGGATCACATATCTTACCTTGAATCTTCGATCGGTTGGTTGGATTTCACAAGCTTGAGCCAAAGCTTGAAGGGCCAAATAGGGAGGGTTTCTTCTTTTCCTTGTTACCTTATTTCCAACGTGAAAGTGAGGGAGAGAGATGAACTTGGCTCCTTTTTGGGGCTGAGTTAAACGGGTCGGGTTAACGGGTCGGGTCAAAAGGGATCCGGTCCACTCGGATCGGATTTTAAAACGGTAGGGGTATCAAAGGGCTCTAGAAAATTAAAAAGGCTAATTCATTGAATCCGAATCACCGAAATAAACTCAATGGTAAGGTTAGAATTCGAATCCGAATTCCCGAGCTCAAGGTAGCCACGAAGGGCCCAAAACACCTTAATTATAATTAGGTCCCAAACGAGCAATTATTGGACAATTGAGTCCAAGTACATTTAATAAATTCTAATGCGCACATAATAAAATTACACTTTGACACGTTGGCATGTGACGTCACATAAATCACATAATTACTGAATTAAACTCTCTCGCGACGTCGTACCTAGCTTGCCGGAAAACTAGGGTGTCACACATATTGTGATTATATGCTAGATGATTTAAAATTATGTTATCGATGCTTGTATATATTAGAGTTATGCTGCCCGATTTTTTCCGCTGCTTTATTAAAATATTTTGGAAATATTTTGATAGCGAGGTTATGGCAAAAATTTTGAAATATTCCGCTATACCGTCACTCTGATTCGGGCCCGCCACACCAAGACTTAGGTGTATAGACAAGTGTATAGGTGATGGAGGAGCTTATGTATACATATGTGATGTAAAAATTACATCATAATAAAATAAATCCAAAATAGGGTGAAAATAGTAATAAAAACGTAGGAGGATATTCAGATTTTAGTTTGAAATGGTAAAAGCCATAAAAGAAAGAGGATCGAAAGGGCTGGATCGAAAGGGCTTTCCGATGATTATAAACACTTAACGTTTAAACGTTTCAAGTTAAAGTAGTAAGGGTTTGGAATTTTGAAAAATATGAGAAAATACTTAAAACGGAGCTAGGATGTGAATTAATTTCCGAGAAAGTGTTCATGATTCATAAAATAATTTGAGGATTATTTGGAGTATAATATTGGATACCAAACACCGTACGGTTTGAAAGTTAGTTTTTACGGCGGGAATAGTATTTTAGGAAAAATAGGAAAAATTTATAGAACGAGCTAGGATTTGAACTAGGGTTTGGAAAAGGTCTTAAAATTCATAAAATAACTCAAGGATTGTCATGGTTATAATATTGAATAGGGAAAATGTTAGAATTCAAAAATTACTCAATTAGGGTTAAACTAGGGTTTCATGGCTGGTTTTGGTTACTATGGGAGTTACGATGAGAATTAAGGTTTGTGAATGATATCATATTTCATAAAATTTTGTAAGGATTCATTTGAACCCAATATTGGATAGGTAAAGAGGTCTCGGAAAATTTCTACGAAAATGAGTGAATAGTATCTAAGGTTCTAAAGAAAATTCTTCTTAACCCTTTACTTACCTATATCTTCTTGGCCTCGAAATCTGGGATGTTACATAAGTTTAATAGAGGAAGCTAGTTACTGTCCATGAGTCGTGGGGTGACTATGTGAAATCTATTAGTTCTTAGTTTGCTAATTGATCATTTTAAATGATCAATATTTCAAGATCAATTTTAGGGAGGACGATGTCTGCGAGTCATGGGTCGTTCGAAATAAGTTTTGATCTTGATCTTGATCTTATGATTGATGGGTCTAGCTTACGCCTAAGCAAAAATGGATGTCGCACGAGTCGTGGGTCCATATTGAAAGATAGGTGATGCAAAAACATTACTAAGAATTCCACAATGTTAGAATTGGTAAGTTGTACCTACCTTAGGCTTTATTAAGAATGTCCACGAGTCGTGGGTTCGAGATAAAGTGCTTAGGATCTTAGTACCCATTGGGATAACAAGTATCCTCTAAGATCTTTGGGAATTATAGATATTCTAAAAACAGTGGGAGCAACATAGATTAAAGACCTAATCTCATGTATATCGTTATTATTCAACATGCTCACTTAGTTCTCTATTTTTCCATTTAGGTCGTAGATTCTGTGATTCTCTACGTGTTTTGAAATGGCAATGAAAAACCCTCTAGTATCGATCCTCAAGTCAAACAAGTTGAGTGGTCCCAACTATTCTGATTGGCTTAGGAATCTAAAAATTATTCTAGATTCCGAGAAGAGAACTTATGTTCTCTACTAGGCGGAGCCCGTTCCCAAAGGGGAAGCTCTGACCCGGGCTGAGCGTGACGCAATCCATAAGTGGAAGGATGATAATCTCCAAGCCCGTTGTCTCATGTTTGCTAACAAGTGTCCAGACATGCAAAGACAACATGAGTCCATGGAATTCGCGTGGGAGATTTACGACCACTTAGAGCCACTTTACCGTCCTCATGAACGTGTTACAAGGTATAACACCTCAAAAGAATTATTCCATTTGAGAATGAAGGAAGGTACAAGTGTCCATGAATATGGATTCAAGTTTCTTGCTCTCACTGAGAAACTTGCCTCCATGGACATGCCATTAAGAGATGAGCTTTCAGTGGATCTGTTGCTAGCCTCGCTCCCATGATCATTCAACCCTTTTGTCCTTAACTTCAATATGAATCATGCAAATGCTAGTGTAGCTGAGCTGATTAGTCAGCTTGTGATTGGTAAAAGCACAATTAAAAAGGACAATAAGGTTATGATGGTCACTGCTCCATCTTCTTCTAAGCCTTCTAAAGGCAAGGGCAAGAAAGCCCAAAAGAAGAAGAAGTCCCTTAGGCCCAATGGAGGCATCACGAAGGGAAAAACCTAAAAGAAGAAACGTGATCAGAAAGAGGACGTTTGCTTCCATTGTGGCAAACCGGGGCATTGGAGGAGAAACTGCCAAGAGTACAAGGCTACTCTAAAGAAAGGTATGTTTCTCGTTGAAGTAAATCTTTCTATTAATTCTAACTCTTGGGTACTTGATACCGGTTGTGTATCTCATATCTGTAATGATGTACAAATGCTAAGTGAGGTCCGGCAGCTGAAGGGAGGAGAATGCATCTTGAAGATTGGGGATGGCTCAACGGTCGAAGCTCAAGCTTTAGGCACAATTAGATTAGATTTAATAAAGTCCTTTATGTACCAAACATTATTCGTAATATTATTTTAGTTCCAATACTTGATTGCGAAGGTTACGAAATTAATATTAAGAATGGTAACTTTTTCCTTAAAGAGAATAATTTTTCAATACATCTTGGTACATTAAACAATGGACTTTATCTAACTCAAAACAGTAATATTTTGAATATACAACGAGAAACAAAACGTAAGAGAGATGACGAAGTCTCAACATCTTTATGGCACGCTAGATTAGGACATATTTCTAAGAACAGAATTAGCAAGTTAACTACCTTAGGGACATTATCTGAAAATGACCTTAAACAGTTAACTTCTTGCGAATCCTGTCTCAAAGGAAAGATGTCCAAAACTCCTTTCAAATGGAGTGTGGAACGAGCCACAAAGACCTTGGATTTGATCCATTCTAATGTTTGTGGACCGCTTAGCGTAAGCACTCGAAACAATCACCAGTACTTCATAACCTTTATTGACGACTTTAGTCGTTATGGTTATGTGTACTTAATGAAGTACAAATCTGAGACTTTTGAGAAATTCTTAGAATTTCAAAAGGAGGTTGAGAACCAAACTGGTCACAAGATCAAGACACTTCGATCTGATCAAGGTGGTGAGTATCTTAGTGAAGAATTCCTAATCATCTCAGAGATAATGGCATTATCTCTCAGTGGACTCCTCCGGGAACTCCTCAGCTTAATGGAGTTTCTGAGAGAAGGAATCGAACCCTACTTGATATGGTTCGTTCCATGATGAGTTTCACTGACTTACCACCTTCTTTCTGGGGTTATGCTCTAGAAATGCAGCCAAGATTCTGAATCTTGTTCCTTCCAAGTCAGTCCCTAAAACGCCCTATGAAATGTGGCATGGTAAAATCCCTAGTTATTCTTACTTGAAAATTTGGGGTTGTCCTGCTTATGTGAAGAGGACAGTGGGAGATAAGTTAGAAGCTCATTCTAACTTATGCTAGTTTGTTAGCTATCCTAAGGAATCTATAAAATATTACTTCTATGATCAAACTGAACAAAAGGTGTTTGTTTCAAGAAATGCAACTTTTCTTGGGGAACCGTTCCTAGAAGAAAAGAAAGGCAAGATCACAGAACTCGAAGAAATTTGAGATGATCCCACACCACCCACGCAAGAGACGTCTCAATCTAATACCCTACAACCAATCACGAACTTTGATACACGTGAAAATCCTCCTCTAAGACATTCTGAACGTACTCCTAGACAACCTGAGAGATGGTATGGTTTTCTCCATGAAATCTCTCAAGAGGGTAATGATCCCCTAACATATGAGGAGGTACTATTAGACTAGAATTCTGATCAGTGGAAACAAGCCATGAAGTCCGAAATGGATTCAATGTACTCCAACCAAGTTTGGACCTTAGTTGATTTGCCTGATGGGGTAAAGCCCATAGGTTGCAAATAGATCTTTAAAAGAAAGCTCGGAGTAGATGGAAACGTTGCAGCCTATAAGGCAAGGCTCGTTGCCAAAGGGTTCACTCAAAGTCCCGGTGTGGACTTTGAAACCTTCTCACCGGTTGTAATGTAAAAGTCCATTAGGATCATGCTTGCCATAGCTGCATATTACGACTATGAGATATGGCAAATGGATGTGAAAACTGCCTTTCTCAATGGAGACATTGATAAAGACATTTATATGGATCAACCCAAAGGTTTCACATTCTGTGGGAGTGAGCAAAAGGTTTGCAAACTACAAAGATCAATCTACGGATTGAAACAGGCTTCTAGGAATTGGAACATTCGTTTTGATGAAGCAGTCAAAGCGTTTAGCTTCGTTCAAAATTCGAATGAGTCCTGCGTGCATAGAAAGGAATTGGAGACTTCAGTGCAACTCTTGGTGCTTTATGTTGATGACATCCTTCTGATTGGGAATTCGAAGGATGACATGAAAGTTACCAAGTCTTGGTTATCGAACCAATTCGAGATGAAAGATCTTGGTGATGCGTCCTACATTCTCGGTATTAAGATCTAAGAGATTGATAGGACTATCACAATCGATGTACATAGACAAAGTTCTTCTCATGAGTGTAGGAACGTCTATTTCTAAGAAGATGTGTCCTAAGACGAACCTCGATAAGGAAAGAATGACTCATGTGCTTTATGCCTCAACAATAGGTAGCATAATATATGCAATGCTGTGTACTCGACCGGATGTGGCATATGCACTTAGTGTAACGAGCCGATTCCAATCAGACCCTGGAGAAGGTCACTGGACTGCCGTGAAGAATATCCTAAAATACTGGCGAAGCACTAAGGATTTGTTCTTAGTATACGGAGGACAGAAAGATCTAGTAATCGGAGGATACTGCGATGCAAGCTTTGCATCTGACTTAGATGATTTTAAGTCAATGTCAGAATACATTTTTTTCCTTAACGGCGGTGCAGTGAGTTGGAAAAGTTCCAAGCAAACTACCACTGCAGATTCGACCACTTAGGCCGAATACTTAGCTACAAACGATGCAACTAAGGAAGGTGTTTGGATTAGAAACTTCATTCAAGATTTGAATGTCGTTGCTAGCATGAAAGACCCCATTACTGTGTTTTGTGACAACACTGGGGTGGTTGCTCAAGCAAGAGAACCAAGATTTCACCAACGGACCAAGCACATTATGAGGAAGTATCACCTAATCCGTGATATCATCAAAAGAGATGATATACAAATTCAGAGGGTCACATCAACAGAGAACGTGTCAAACCCGCTTACTAAACCCCTTAGTCGAGAAGCTTTCAAAGGCCATCTTGCGAAGATGGGACTTAGATTAGCTCATGAGTGGCTTTGACGGGTAAGTGGGAGATTATTAGGAATAGTGCACTGAAAGCCGATGTAATAGTTCACTTTAGTACTTTCCTTTTGTAAATCACAGGCAATGTTTGAATAATACGAATTAAGGCAACACTTCTTTTTATGCTTTTGTTTGATTGTGTGATTATTTTGACTGCGCATATATTAGAACTCCCCTAATCAATATGACTTATAGGACTCAACCATTTCGGTGAAAAGGTTCTGGAGACGAGCCCTATATCACATAAGTCCTGATTAGAAATCACTCCAAGCCGATGAGTCCTAAAGACAGTGGGAGTGTCAACTTGACTCGTCAGAGGCTTGCTCGTGTGATCACGCCCTTAAGAAAGACCAACTTGTTTCATGGGGTGCAAAGTGTATTGTTAATACATGCGTGATACATGGGGGTGCTTGCTTATTCTAAGTAAGTACACTGAGGTGTCCCGTGTGAGAAGATTCCTAAATGGGAAAGGAAGTTTCTATTTCTGAAAATAGAAACTTCCATATTAGAAATATCTCAAGAATCATTGATGTGATTAAGTGATCCTTAGACTTGAGATTCCATTGATACTTTATGGGCTAACTCTGCAGTCTTAGGTATAAGCTTTAAAGGGTGTTACCTTAGACAACTGATTCAAAGCTTATGTTGGCATTACACAAGTGGCACATGAAAATCTATGAGAATCGATAAAGGACCTACACTTGCATTAGCAAGTTGATCTCTTATTGTGTAAGTCATTCATATGCCATCTAGGAGTCCTTGGCCAAGGCAGTGGATCAAGACATCAAGAAATGAGTTTCTTGAATTGAGATAAAATGGATATGAAATGCACTTAAATTTAAGATCAAGATTATTAGGGTTCTAACTATTCCCTTACCCTAGATCTTGATTGAGAGATGGGACGTAGGAGGATTATATCTCACATATGTCAATGACTTAAAGGTTCTTTCGAATTGAGACATTCTTATTCAGCTAGGGGTCATACACATGTTGTTAGACTATGATCGTATGATCTGTGGACTAATTAATTAATTGGGAATTAATTAATTAAGGTCACTGCTAATTGAATTAAGAATCTAGAGGGTCACACACAACAACTCGATCACGTGGGTTAAGGCTTGAATCGATTAAACGAGTTGATCGGACCATTAAAAGAATGGTGAGGTCCACACGTGTGAATCACACGTGTATATATATGTGTATATTGTAAATAATTAATGTGTTAATTATTTAATGGACTTTAATTTAATTATGAATTAATATTGAAGTTCTAATTTGGAGAAATAAAGTCTAATAAATAATTAATTATGAATTAATTAATTGTTTGTCTTCAAGTCATTTATTATTTAATAAATAAAGTAAAATAAAAATATCTACGAGAGTTAGATATTATTCTTGCTTGACAAGTTGGTCAAAAGGAGACTTTTAGTCAAAGTAAGAGTCTTTCTCTCCAAGCAAGAAATCCCTTACCAAAAGGGTTTAGGAAACCCTTGCCCAACAAGCAAAGGGGTTCGAACCCCTTGCCTATTAATACATAGGGTTCGAACCCCATGAGGGTTAATGCACAAATTCTCCTTCTCCAAATTATACACTAAACCCTAGAGCCTAAACACCGAATATAGAACTAGCATCCTCCCTATTCGGATTGTGGTCGCGGTTGGTGGACTAATTCTCTAGAGGGCTACTCTCGTGAAGTCTTGATAGATTCGAAGGAGCTTTTGGGGATCAAGCCGCGTGAAGAGTGCTCTTGGGCGGCTAGAACGTGTCAAGAAAGCTACTATCTAAGTGAGTTTCTTGATCTCTACGAATTTGGGAATAGGAATTGCAAGATTCGATCCTAACTTATTGGGAAAATTTTTAAATTTCCTCTGCGTTTCTGTCTCGTTTTCCCAACACTTTGCTATTCCCTTATCGCAGTAAGTACTATATCACACCATAAGCAATCTCATACTCACACCTCTATGTTTTCTTCCCCGAGAATTGTTTGGGTGTTAGCTGATTTATTATTTATTTTTATTATTTGTTTTAGGAGGTTATCCCGAGGGTGAAAAATCTTCAGCAACGCTCGCTGGCCTTTGCTGAGTGTAAGGCCAAATATAAGAAGATGGCCTGAGCGGCTAATCCTGCCCAACTCCAGGAGGAGATTGACTTGTTGAAGGCCTAGCTGGAGTCCCTCGAGGTTGAGTATGAGAAAGTCAAGAAGGGCTCGATAAAAAGAAGGACGCTCGCAAGAAATTGCGTGATAGATTGACTAAGGCCCAGAGTGACAATGAGACACTGATCAAGAGCCTGGAGGAGGAAAATCAGCAGCTTAGCGCCTCTAAACAGAAATATACTGAGGCCACTAAGAAAGCCTGTGAGGAGGAATTCAACAAGGTGCTCCCCGAGCGTATTGCTGAAGCAAACCGAGAGGCTCTGCTCAAATTCTGCCACTCCAAAGCCTTTGGATTTACGGCTAACTTGCACTGCTACGATGAGGCTTAAAAGGCCTTCAACTTGGCAGTTGGTCAACTGATCACACTGGGTCTGTCTAACCCCAAGGCTCGAGGGCACTGGCGCTTAGGTCTACAATAATATGAAGAGTTGAATGCGCCAGCCTGACATAGCCGGAATATGCTGAACTCGTTGCCCTCCTACAAGAGGAATTTGTGGCGGCACACGAGCCTGAGCCCATCCCCGCCGGAGATAACGAGGGGACCCCTGAGGTTGTGCCCGTTCCCGAGGGTCCTTCCAACGTTGCCCCCCAAGCGCCAGTCAATGAAGAAACTACCGCTCCAGTGGTCGGGACAACTGAGCCCCAAGCGCCGGTTAATGAAGAGACTCCAGCTCCTGCGGTTGAGACCAACGAGCCTCCAACTCTACAAGCGCCTACCAACGCTCTCAATATCGAGGTGGTTAGATTAATCTTTTCAAAAAATTTCTCAAACTTGGTCTAGAGAATCACAACACACTGCCCCTCCCCTCAGCAACTTCTATGCTTTGTAGTTTGTTTATGCCCCTTGATTGCCTTTCTGAATCCGTATTTGTTCTTTGTGAAAAGGTCTTGTAACTTTCAGTTGTTTTGTCAATGGCTTGAATGCCCATTTTCTGTAATTGAGCGTACTCTCTTTTTTTTTTTGAATGAATGAACACCGTTTCTATCATGAATGCTTATTTGCTTAATACCCTTGCATTTACTTTGTATGCTTATCCTTTTTTAAACCCCTGACATGAGAAATTTGAGAATAAAACTAAGTGAAATTGGCATAAAGGTCAGCATCATTTTTATTAAGTAAAACAACACGAGGGGCTTGCTTCTGAGGGCACCCTGGTAAGATTACAGAATTACTTGGGTAATTCCTTAAGGAAACTACCCTTGGAAATTTTCCTTTAAAAGGAATCGCGAGGGGCCTGTTCTTGAGGGTACCCTGGTCCTTTGGGGGGGATTTCCTTAAGGATTATTTCATAAGGAATTCCATTAGTGAGTTAACGCGAGGGTTCTGTTTTCGAGGGTACCCTGGTTAAGTTGTGGAATCCCTTGGAAAATTGTTAAGGAATTTTACAAAGTAATGGGAGTCACGAGCGTGAGATAAAACGAACATGAGGGACACGTTTATGTGGGTCCCTGTCCAAATTTTCTATAAGAGAAATTGATAATTAAAGAACATGAGGGGCCCGTTATCGAGGGCACCCTGATTACTTAGAGTATTACTTAGAAGATTTTCTGCTTAAGGAATTTTCCCAGAAATTCTTCCCGGCAAGAAGCGCGAGGGTCCCGTTCCCAAGGGTTCCCTGGTTCTTTGAGGATTTCTTGGGTGGGATTTTCCACAAAAAATATTTCTAAGTGTTTCAATATTTCGATCGTGTGCTAGATTTTGATTCTAGATGCTCAGCCGGGGTTTCGAGCGTGAACTAGATGTAGAATCTAGTTAGTCAGCCCTCAACAAGTGCGTGATCAAGTCTTCCGACGCGGAGGACGCTTGATGCGAAGCTAGGGCTTCGATGAGAGTGATATGACCCTTGCACTAAGGATCCGCTCGTCTTGGGCCTGTGTGGCAGTCAGCCTAGGGATCCGAGGGGGGATTGAACAACATGTTATGAAGTACGCTTTGTACAAAACTTTCTTGTCTAAAAGAAATAGATTCCTTTGCTTTCTTTCTTCAATAAAAGATTACATTGAGCCCGGAATTGCGGATTTTACAGAATGTGTTTTTCAAGAAATTTAAACATAGAACAACCGAAGGTTGCATACATTCCAGGGCCGAGGGAGGAGCTCCCCTCGAAGTGTTTCAAGTATGTAGGTGTTATTGGCTCTTACTTGGATGACCTTGAAGGGTCCTCCCCAATTTGGGTCCAATTTGCCCACATGCCTTGATACTTCAACTTTCTTTAATACCAGGTCCCCCAGCTGGAACGTTCTCTCTTTGACGTGCTTATTGTATTGTCAAGCCACTGAGGCTTTGTGCTTGTGGATACGAGTCCAAGCGTTAACCCTTTTTTCTTCAAGCAAATCCAGCTCGAGTGCTCTGTTCTTCTCGTTGGTGTTAGGTTCGAAGTAAGCAACGCGTGCGGATTTTTAAGCAATTTCCGCAGGAATCATGGCTTCTAAACCGTACACGAGGGAATACGGAGTTTCACCCATGGCCGCTAGAGCTATTTTACGATAAACCCATAAGGCTCCTTACAACTTTTCAGCCCATTCGCCTTGTAACAGCCCGAAAACCCGCCTGTCGATATTGTCCGCTTTGGTGGGCTAAGCGACACCACCCTCACGGTTTTGTTTCTCCCGCTGGAAATTAAACCCGAAGGTGCCCAGCCAGGAAAAGGCCTCAACAGTGGGAGGTTTCCACCCACTTATAAAGTGGGCTTAGTTCTCCTCCCCAACCGATGTGGGACAAGCACTTTAAGCACTTTAAGTGATTTATATGCTCTAATTGTTTAATTTTCACGTCTGAACTTTTGTATTTGATTTTCCTATTTTGAATTTAATTCCCGAGTATGCTAATTTCGAGAATTTATGTGATATACGTGATTTAAGTATGTAATTGTATGACTTTAAAATTAGTGGACTTAATTGAAAACTTAGATTTGGACTTAATTGTAACTTTTTGAAAGTTTTGGACCTAATTGAAAAATAACCTTTTTAATAAAATTTTATTTATTTTTAATTCGTTTAATTTATTTAATTTTATTTTATGTATTATTTCTTGAAAATTTGAATTTTATTATTTGAATAATATGTTTATTTGTTGAAATGTGTCGTGTTTGTATTCGATTTGAGATCGAAATTTCGTGCTTTTCTGATATGTTGGAGATTTGTAAGTTATGAATTTGTTTATGTGCTCGTTTTACATTTTCGGACTTGTTTGAAATGGCAACGCACCATTTTATTTGTTTTGGGGACTCGAGGGCCTAACTAGTTTTAGCGAACCTTGTGTTCCGAAATTTATAACTTGAGCTCGAGAATTCGGATTCGAATTCTGGAAGTGACGCTGGACTCATAACGAAGAATGGGAGCTAAGTAACCTAGCCTTGTATTTTTCTAAGCCCGTTTGAGCCTCCGAAATTCGTCCGAACCGAGCAGCTCGCGCAGATTCGCCACCTTGGAGTATTTTGGCCATAATTAATTCATTTCTTAACCAAATCCCTTGATTCTTGAGCCAACTTAACCCTAGTTACGCCCTTAGTCACTCAGCTCAGACATAATTTTCGTTCAACCAAGGAGAGAAGGGGAAAAAGCTGCTGAAACCGAGAGAGAAGGAAAAGGGGAAAATCTGCAATATTCCTCTTGCAAGCTTTGGACTCTCTACACCTCCATCTCCTCTCCAAATTGAAAGGTAAGTATATGATCTTGTTCTCTACCTTATCATGATTCTTTGGAGCTATGATTTTCATGATTTCATCCATGTTTGGCCAAGCTATGAATTTCTACATGAATAGTTAGGTTAAAGCTTCAATTTTGAATCCTTGTCTTGTGTTGGGTTTTACATGAATTTGAGGCATGAAATGTGATCAATCAAACTTCCTTTGTGTATATAAGAGCATGAATTATATATATAAGTTGTGTATGTGGATCCACCATAGTTACACTTCATGAATTTTTGGGGAGAAATGATGCATTCTTAAACTCCTTCCTTCTTCTCCTCTTTGCCGTGGTGTTTGGAGTGTTTGTGCTTGTGTGTTGCTGCGTTTTGCTGCTGCCTTGATGCTCTTAAGTTTCCTTGTTGTTGCTACTGTTGTTTGAGTTTAGAACAGAGGAGAAGGCCACTGTTGCTGCTGAGTTTTCCCGCTGCACAACTCTTCCCGGGCGGGGAGTTCCTTTGCAGATGTGTTTCTCCCGGGGAGTTTGGTTTGGGACATTTCCCCGGGCGGGGAGATGGGAAGATGACTGCTGATGCATTTTCATACAATTTGCTCCCTCTTTGTCCCTTATGCATGGATATTACGTGAGATGTTGCATGGTTGTTATGTTACTTTTTGAATTTGATTTACTGTGAACCTTGCATGGCTTTTACATATTTTAATTATGACTCTAAGGTTTAAGGGGCTGCTGGAACGTGTATATATGTACGTATATATATGTAATATATGTTATATATTTAATATGAAATTTAAGTGCTTTCAATTTGATGTTTTAAATTAAATATGGTCCTATGGTTTTATATGGATTCTTACGCATGATATGTGTACTCTAAATGTGATTTTATGATTTAAATTATGTGTTATATTTTATGAATTTATGTGATACGTTTTATACGAACTATGAACTTAGGTGACTTAAGTGATGCATTCTTGTATTTTATTTGTATTCATTTCATTCATTTGAATTCATATGCATCTCCGTGCGTCTAAGTGGTCCATGATCGAGTCTAAGTCATAATTTTATGTTCGTTTTCTCAGAATTAAGTTCCGGAGGTGTCGGTTCCACCACTTAAGCTTCTTCTTGGTCGTCAACTCTCTTCCGGGAGCTCTTTCTGTAAAAGGTGAGGGTTAGGATCTTTTCTTTTAGATAATCGACCTATGGACTTAATGTGATGTTTTCTCACCCCGCATGCGAATATGTATACTATATGTATATTAAATATATGTCTTATGATATGTTATGAATCTTGTTATTCTATTTCATATGAATTCTTCTGAAATTATACGTATGGGCATATATAAGCTTAAAAAGGTTTTGCAACGAGGCTATGCTCCAAACCGTGTGGTGTCGAGTGAACTATGGATCTCCTTTAGCATCTTATGAATTTGGAAGACACGGAGAGGTACGTGTATAGCATATGCCGAGTTGCACGGTAAGGTATGTTTCTTATGATATGTTTCTTAAGTATGAATCATATGTTTCTAGGTTTCGCGAGTTAGGTATGTTTCTTTATGAGTCTTATGAATCCATACGAATATATTTGAATCCCTAGGCCCCGGAGGTGTGGGTAAGGGAGACCCGGTGCGGCTGCTGGGGTCGCCGGTGTGACGCCCCGTATTCTCGAAGGGCGTCCTGACGACATTAACAAGTAAGTCTCTACACTTATGTGTGTTTAATTTAAGAGTTCTTGAATTATGTGATTTAATGTAAATTCAATTTAATATGTGTTCATTCGAATTATTCTAAGATTAATTGTCAACTTGATTAATTACGTGCATATTTAACCCTAACTGTCTAATTTGATTTAATTCAAATTTATTCCATGAAATAATTGTCAAGTTGATTTTAAATCCATCATGTTACTTAACTTGTTTAATTTCGGTTTACTTGAATTCCTTGAGATTAATTATCAATCATGTGTTTACGAAGTGTCGTTAAATTGTACGAAAGGTTTCTAAAAATTAAATTGAATTAAACTCTAATTGGTAAATCTCTCTCTTTCATTTTGATTTATAAAATGGACTCTAATTTGTACGCGCTATTACTCTTTGCTATGCGATAAGGATACCCGGTTGTATATAGCTTGTGCACAAGACACATTTCTCCCAAATCTCCTTTCTCTCTCTCTCTCTTCTCTCTCTCTCCCCTCCCTCTCTCTCTCCCGCGGTCACTATGCGCGGCTTCGGTTACGAGCCCATAACTCGATCGTTTCTCGACGGAATTCAACAAACGAATAGTCCATTTCGATTATCTCGGCGAGATGTACGTAAGAGTATCAATTTCATGGCCTAACGACGAACAGTGATTGAGTTATAGCCGGATTTCAGAAGCAGCGGCGGAGGTGTCGGACCACCGCCACTTCGCAAGCCTTTCGCGGCGGTTTCTGGCCCTCCTCTTGAGGCACGCGCCTCAGACCCATAAAGATGACATCCCGGCGCTTCGTTTGACGTTGGCGGCGTGGCCATCGGAGCCGCGATGGTGCCGCACGCGCCGCCTGAAGCCCGCGGTGGAGGCGCGAGTTCCTATAGCGGCGTGATTCCGCCGCTTCCAACGGTGTTTTTCGACGGGGCTTGATGGTTTCCAAGGTTTTTCGACCTCCTGAGTCCATTTCCGGCATCAATTTCACCAGATTTTGGCCGTATATGGTGGTTCCGGCGATGTGGGCGGTGGCAGAATATTCGGCGGCCAACGGGGGCCTTTTTCGGCCATCTTTTGGTCTCGGGCTCTTCATGAAAGTTGTTCGGAATGACGAGAACTAGTGGCCATTGATCACGCGACTCCAGATTTGGCGGTTTGGCGGCGGATCGCGGCTGTGCAGCGGCGGATCGCGGCGCAACTGCGGTACTAGCTCCGAGGATTTTTCCGGCGAGCTACCTTAGGGCTTTCGAAGAGCTCGTCATGGGTAAGACAACGCTTCTTTCGAATCGTATTTTGGTTCACCGGTTTGGAAGTAATTTGAGTTTGAAGATTTTAGGGTTTTCGTGTTCTTAGATCTGAAATTGGAGGAGATTGACTTGGAATTTCCAGAAATTGATCGAGGATTCGGAACGGGCACGAAGACTTCATTCAGGACTGATTTTTCGAGATTTTTTCCGGCCACTTTTGACTGCGGCCCGGTGGCGGCCCGACGACTTTCCGGCGGCTTCGGTGGCGGCACTCCAGCGACTTTCAGAAAGAATGTTCTTCTCATTGTGGTGAGTTCAACGCCACTTTTCGTTCGTTAATCGGACACTCGATCTAATTATTACGAATTATTTTGCGTAATTGTGATTATTTGAATTAATTGTTTTAAGTGCAAATAAATTGGTTATTGTTGGTTTGTTGATCGAGATGTATTCCAATCGTATACGAAAACATGTATTGAATGAATTGTGATATGCATGAATGTTTCGATTTACAATTTGAATCCCGATGTGATGAATTTATACTATGTGTTCAGATAAGAAGGGGTGTTAGTGTAATATCTAGAAACTAATCTTTTATGTGACTAAATGAACTTGAATGATATTTTAGAAGAACGAATATGTTGTGATTTCTCTATATGAATTTGAGACGTTCTCAATGTTATGTTTGTTGTAAATTGTGTTTCAAATATAAAATTGAGATACATGAAAGATGTTTGAACAACTTGAGACTTGATGCATGATAGGAGTTAGAATTGTAATATCTTGATTTACTCTTACTACTCGAAAATGGTATATTATGAATTAAGATAAATTGATAATTGTCATGTTTGTAAGTAATTAATTCCTAGTTGAATAATTATATAAACACCTTAAACGAACAATTATGCTTAGTAATCAACTAAGGGGATGTATGTGTAATAATTCTAAACTTTTATAAATAACTTAGGGGATGTAAGTGTAATGTTTATGAAACCATGAATGTGACTTGAGCTTGTGTACCAAACATGTTGTGAAGTTATAAAGTATGATCTTAAGTGAATTAAATGCACTCTTTATTTGTATCAAGCATGCCATCTACGTACAACAACTTTGTATGTTTATATGACCAAGTTGCTCTTACTTATGCACTTTACAACTCGTCATGGACTTGATGCTTAATTCTAATATTATAATTGAACCCTGTGACATTGGATGATTTAATATGCATTTTGTGAATACATTGACTTCCTAAATGGATCTTGCATCTTTAGATATGGAATTGCTTGTTGGTTGCTTGTAAATATGACCTTGTTGAGCATTGATATGCCTTGAATGACCACGACACCTTATCAAAGCACAACATGAACACTTATGCATAACCATGATCATGTTGAGCAACGCCGTGTGTCTTGTTTGGTTCATATAGAGTCTAAGTCTGGGCTTCTGTATGTCTTGTCACAGAGTTTGGTGGTGCCGGTGGGCCCGAGGTTTAGAGTGTTTGGCCCTTCACACTCTCAGACTCTACTTTCACGAGGTGAGGTTTAGGATTTTGTATAGTTATGCGACCTATGGCCTTTACATGCTGATTTCTACCCCTGCATGCGAGTATACCTTACAATAGTTATGTATGTGTTGAATATAATATTTTTATGATGTTATGCTTGCATTTCTCCGTGGGCGGGCTATCCCTGCAGTGTGGGAATGTAAGTGTGTGAGTCCTGCGTGGGCGGGCTATCCCTGCAGCGTAGGAATATATATAAAAACCAGTTTTTGAAGCATATGTAAGCTATTTTGGAAAAACAGTTATGTTGTGATTATGTAGCGAGTTGGCCATGAAATATTGGCATCTGTATGTATGTATGTATGTATGTGGATCCGAGGAGCTATGGGTAAGGAGCCCCCGGGACGTTTAGGGCCGTCGGGGATATACCTGTGCGTAGTTCCATTTGAGATATCTTCACGCGACCCGTGCTGTAGGGAAGGTGTGGTATCTTGAGCCTTCGGCTAAGGCCGGGGAGGACTCTTGTGGGTTCGCTACCCCTTGAGGGTATGTCTGTTATGGATGGTTTGGGGACGGTACATCTCCTCCATCATTGGTGTGACGGTTGGATTGATTTTTGTATTCTATGTTTGATATGTTCTGAGGAGTAAAGGTTGGAAGCTCGTACTCGCCGAGCATCTGTTCTGTTCTGTCTGGGAATCATGAATCGAGATAGAGTTTCTGAAATGTTTTCTAAAGCTTATACTTATAACTATCTTTTGGGTACTTTTGGAAATATCTTCGGTATGCAACACCTATCTCCGGTTCATGAGTCCACCCTTCTGATATGTGCTATGCTCTATATATATACAGTGGGTGTGCGTTAGCCCCCTCACTCAGTCAGTTGACTGAAACCTCATTTTATCTTTTAGTTGCAGGTTTCTTTTGGCTTGAGCTAAGCGGATGTGAATCTTCTGGGTCACACTTGTTGGTTTAGTCGGTGTTAAGATGCATTTATCACATACTCTATTTATGTTATGTATTCTTATTTCGCTTTTGGAGATTATGTTTTATACTCTACTTAAGACTTAAACCCGTGTGGGGTTAGTATGCTAGCATTTGGATGTAATTAGCTATTCTGCTGATACTTATATTGGCGATGATTTGAGATTCGGGACTAGGTATCTATGCTAGTTGAACCCGTCACCTGTTATGTATGTTGATATTCGGGACTAGGTATCTATGCTAGTTGAACCCGTCACTTATTTTGTACGTTGATTTAATTGCTTCTGCTATCTGATGATAATTGTTTAAATTGCTTCCGCGCTCTGAGTCTGTCGAGTTAGATCCGCCTAGCCTAGTGAGTGAGTTGGTCTCCAGTTCGCTTTGATTCGGATTCGGGCATGGACTTTCCATTTCGTGACCGGGTCTGGGTCTTAGTGCGGGGGATGTGGCATCCTCCGTTTAGGGTGTTACAGCCGGTTATCACCCCTGTGCACACGCTCCTTTGAAGTACCTACGCGCGACTCTAAGGGAGATGGAGAAGGTGTGGTGCTTTGAGCCTTCGGTTGAGGCCGGAGAAGGTACATTGTGGGCTCGCGACCCCACGTATATTGAGTTGCATGATGTGGGCCCGTAACCCGCGTGCAGACTTCCGGAGAAAGGTTGGAATACAGGAATATGAATCTATGAATTTATGAGTCCTATGAATTTTATGAGTTTATGCTTCCTTTTGAATCTTTTGAGTCTTGTGATTAAGGAGTAAGGTTGGAGACCCGTACTCGCCGGGTATTTGAATTCTTTTGTTTTGATGATTATGAAACGGGATAGGAGGTTTCATTTTTAATAAGAGATTTATACGATTAAGCTCTGAATTTATGAATTTATGAACCAATTCGATTATATGAATCCCTTTGAGTTTTAATATGAATCCATATGCGTTGTTGAATCTATGAATCCTTACGAGTTTTCAACTTAAGAACATATGAATATATGAATAAGTTTGAGTCTTTTGAAAAATGGCTTTAGTATGTAAAACCCTATTCCCGGTTCATAGTCTTTTGTTTAATATGTGTTTTGCTCTATATGTAGATACGTGTTGGTGTGCGTTAGCCCCCCTCACTCAGTCGGTGGACTGACCCTCTCCTTTCAACTTTCCAGTTTGCAGGTTGGGCTTGCTAGGCGGAGTCTTGAGTCGGTCGGGTTCAAGTCATCTAGTTCGAGTTTCATTTTCATTCGCATTCAGTCATGCTTTTGTATATGGTTCGATTGAGGAAATTGAAGTATGTATATGTTATCATACTGTTAATGAATTCTGTACGAATTTCTATTTTGCATATTTGGTGGATTTATCTTCCTGGATTTGATTATTCGCTTCCGCATTAGTATTATTTTGAGCGCTCTGGTCTTATCTTAGCTCCGCCTGGCTTAGCGTGTGCGTGTAGGTTCCTGTTCGCTTAGTCTTGGACTCATGTATGGATTCCTATTTCATATGTGGGCTCGGGCTAGGTGCGGGGGATGTGGTGGCTCGCCGCTCCGGGCGCTCTCTTGCTTTCGAGCATTGTTTTCAAATGTTGTAAGATGATCCTGTTAGTAACTTCCACTTTACCATTGGCTTAGGGATGTCCCACGGAAGTGAATCGTTGTTCAATACCTAATTCCGAGCACCACTCTCGGGTATCCGCTGTAATGATTGGGATCCATTATCTAAAATCAATACCCTCGGGATACCATATCTACAGATAATATTCTTCCATATGAAATTCCTGACTACGCGAAAGGTGATTTTGACAACCACTTCTGCCTTGGCCCATTTGGTGAAGTAATCCACTGCCAAGATAACAAACTTCTTCTTCCCCGCAGCGATGGGCAAGGGCCCTACGATATCAATGCTCCATTGATCAAAGGGCCAGGCAATATCTATAGGGGTCATTTGAGCCGTAGGTAACTGCAGAATGTTGGAATAGAACTAGCACTTGGGGCACTTTTTGGAGAAAATAATTGCATCTTGTAGGACCGTGGGCCAACAGAAGCCACTTCTTAACACTTTCTTGGTAAGAATACGCCCCCAGAGTGATTTCCACAACTTCCACTGTGAATATTCTCCAGAACTTCTTTGGCCTACGAGGACCTCAAACATTTTAGTGGAGGGCCTTGATATGATCGCTTAAAGAGCCTTCCTTCCTGATCAAGGGAAAACCGAGGGGCCTTGTTCCTGATTTTCCTTGCTTCCACCTTATCCGTAGGGCAGACACCATCCCTAATGAATCTGACGATATCATCGAGCCAATAAGGCTCGGTTGGGTCAATCATGGTCACCTCCCGAGCGTAGGCCCTTTCCTTTATCAGGGGTTCCTCTGTCCTTAGAAAAGTAATGGCGCGATCACATGATCTTTCGAGGGCGGAGGCGAATTTTGAGAGGGTATCCGACCGTTTATTTTCTGCCCTCGGAACCTGTAACAGATGAAACTCTTTGAACTTGCGGATGACTTCCTTAGCCTTCCCCAAGTACTGTACCATGGTGGCTTCTCAAGCCTCATATGTTCCTTCAATCTGGCTCACGATCAGCTGCGAGTCAACGTAGGCAGTGATTCGAGAAGCTCCATTTTGGAGAGCAATTTTCAGCCCTTGGATAAGAGCTTTATATTCTGCCTTATTGTTGGTAACTTGGAAATTCAATCTGATCGCGAAATCTATCTCAACTCCGTGGGGATCTCTAAGGGTCACCCCTGCTCCTCCCCCCTAAGAGGTCGAGGAGCCATCTGTGTGTAGGAGCCATAAACCGTTGTCTTCTGCAGGTATGGGCTCTAGGCCAAAGCGCTCGACTAGCAGATCGGAAACCACTTGTGCTTACATGGCCGCCCTCGGCTCGTAGCTAACGTCAAACTGGCTCAACTCAATTTCCCATTTGATTAACCTTCCTAAAACATCAGGTTTTGACAAAACTTGTCTTAGCGGTTGGTTTGTAAGCACTGTGATGGAGTGTGCCTGAAAATACGGTCTCAGCCTTCGTGATGCATTTACGAGGGCGAATTCGAACTTCTCAATCTCTAAATATTTCTTTTATGTGCCCTATAGAGTTTTAATCCAATAATAGATTGGTAGGACCACGCTCTTTGCTTCCTGAGAAACCGAAAGGTAGATGAATAGCCTTTTATTCTCGATCAATTTTGTTAGCAGAGGCGCACGAGAAGTAGGCCTTCATATCCTGCAATGCTTTCTCCCACTCCTCTGTCCACGTGAAGTTTCTAGCATTGCGCAATATTTTGAAGAATGGCAAGTTTCTATCCGCTGAGTGTGATATAAACCTGTTAAGAGAGATTATCTTTCCCACCAGGACCTGTACTTCTCTAACGTTCCGAGGGGAATGGATTTCCATGATGGCTTTGATTTTTTCAGGATTGGCCTCAATTCCGTGTTGGCTGACCACATATCCCAAAAACTTGCCCCCTCGGATTCCAAAGGTACACTTGGAGGGATTCAATTTGATGTCATACTAGCGTAGTATATCAATGGTTCGTTTCAAATCCTCAAGGTGGGAATGCTCTCGCTCGCTTTTGATAATCATATCATCCACGTACACCTCCATGGAGCCCCCTATCTCGCGCTCGAACATTTTGTTAACAAGGCGCTGATATGTTGCTCCTGCATTCTTCAACCCAAACAGTATGACCAGAAAACAGTGCACCCCAAGATGTACAACAAATGAGGTTTTCAAGCGATCCTCGGGGGCCATGAAAATCTGATATTACCCTTGAAATGCATCCGTCATGCTCATTAATTCGTAACCTGCTGTTGAGTCTACCTGCTGGTCAATTCGAGGCAAGGGATACGGATCTTTAGGGCAGGCCTTGTTGAGATCTGTAAAGTCATTGTACATTCTCCATTTGTTGGCATTTTTGGGCACGTGAACTACATTGCATAGCCATTCTGGATATAAGATTGACTCAATGTATTGAGCTTCGAGGAGCTTGTTCACTTCCTCCTCAATAACTTTCTTTCGGAATCTGTGGACATCTCTCTTTTTTTGTTTGATGGGCTTGAAGGCGGGATCCACATTGAGCCTATGGACGATAACACTGGGGTCAATCCTAGTAAGATCGGAAGCTTTCCACCGCCGAAGGATGAGACGGGCCACGCATGATTGCCGCACATGGCGCGTGTATCGCGCCTGCATGCCTATCCCCACGTCAACATCCTGGACGCCCCACTCACGCCCCATGCATGGTAAAGACAATCTAATTAGCACCTAAATATGAAAATCCACTTTGTTGAAATTGGATGTTGACTTTTATTGAAATAATTAATGGCAATGTTGTTAATTGATTTAATGAAAGTAATCATCACTGGAAGAATTCATGGCTTTCGTATTTGAAATTTTGATTTTAAAATTAAAACTAAAGTGGAGTTTATATTTTGGTAGCCAAATAAAATTGTTTCGTCCGCATTCCGTCAGTGGCGGCCTACTTGTGTAGCCTTTTCCGAAAAAGTTTTGTTTCAAGAAATTGAAATTAAATTTTAATGGAAAATTTTTATTTTCGAAATAAAAGATTAAATTTGGGAAACAAAATTGATTTTATTTTTCGGGAAATTAATATTATTATTATTATTATTTGAAATATTAATTTTATAAAATTGTTAAATTTGAATTAACTTGAATTCTCTCAGATTTGAGCTTTTGATTTTGAAAATATTCTTGAACAAGGAACTGTTTTCAGATTACTTTAAGTTAGTAGAACTTAAAGTTAAAAGAATTTTAAATTTATTGCCAAATTTAATTTCTTGCAATTTTAGAATATTAGGTGATCATGGGTTTAGTCTTGTGGATGTTTTAATTTATGCACATGGATGGTTTAAATTTGGAGTTGGAGCCCCATAGTTGCGTTTTTCAATTAGGGTCGGTGTCCCACTTATGTGCGTACTGTTATGTGTTTATTATGTGGCTTTCCATATTACTATTTTTGAGGCCGGGGTATGCCCCGTATATTTGTCTATGGCCAATATGAAGATTGAGCCATATTATTTTATGCAAAGAGTGTAGATTTTAGAAAGTGAGGTATTTATTTTACTTTGGAGATTTGCACACATGGAGTAAGATGGATCCACACAATAAAGTAACAAGGAGGCCATAAAGTGAAGACCCCTCAAAATGTTAGGAGGGTTTCTATTATTGTAATAGATAGGGCATCGTTTTATTTCCAATTAGTATCATCTCATATTAGTATCATGCTAGGACACGTTATCTGCTAATTGCTTATGTGTAATGCATTTATGTGAAACTGCATTAAACAAGACTAATTAAAATGGATAACTGTACATGTTGGTGAGGTCAAAACTGGACAACTCTCCGGTATTTGAAAATCCCATAAATATTAAACAATTTCGAAAAATAGGTATTTTGTATAAAGTGAGAACTTTAAATAAAATTCCTAGCATTCCATCAATAGGATTTAAGTTTAATAGGGGAGCTAGTTGTTGTCCATGAGTCGTGGGGTGGCTATGTAAAACCTATTAGTTCTTAGTTTCCTGATTAATTACCTTAAGTAATTAATATTTCATGGTTATTTTAGAATTGGCGATGTCCGCGAGTCGTGGGTCGTTCCGGACTAAGTTTAATCATGATCTTATGATTGATGGGTTCTGCTTCACACCTAAGTAAATATGGATGTCGCACGAGTCGTGGGTCCATATTGAAAGATGGGTGATGCAAAATTATTACTGAGAGTTCCATAGAGATGGAATTGGCAATTTGTACCTACCTAAGGATTTATTGAGATGTCATCGAGTCGTGGGTCCAAGATAAAGTGCTTGGGATCTCAGTACCCATTGGGAAAACAAGTTTCCTCTAAGATCATTGGGATTTTAATATCTTCTAAAACTAGTGGGAGCTACATATGATTAAAAGACCTAAATCCTATTTATTACGTTATTATTCTACATGCTCACATTTTCTCTGCTTAGCATTTAGGTTGTAGTTCTGTAATTCTCTACAATATGAAATCCAAACCCATTCGTATCCATCCTTATGTCAAACAAGTTGACTAAGTCCTAGCTAACTCTAATTGTCTTCGGATCCTAAAATTTGTTTTAGACTCCGAAAAGAGAAAGGTGTTCTCTATAGGGCGACATTCTCACTCATTTGTGAAAATTCGACCCTAGCCAAAAGAGAAGCAATCTAAGGTGAATGGATTTTTTCAACCACTTAAAGAGCAATTGAACTATCTCATAAAAATGTTACAAGGTATAACATTATGTAATTGTTCCATATTCAAATAAGGAAACAAGTGCACACGAACGAGAAAAGAGTTCTCAATGCACTGATTGCTTACATTGCTTCCACCATCGTTTAACCTCTTTATGCTTGACAATGATGATGTTATTATAGCATAGTTAATCCATTAGTTAATAATGGTTAAGAGCATCCTTAAGAAGAGCCAAAAGGTTATGATGGTTAATTCTTCTTCTAAACCTACTGAGGTAAAGGCTTGAAGGCCTAAAGAAGAAGAAACCCTTAAAGTTCAATGGATGGGCAAATAAAGGGTCACGCCCAAAAGACACTAGAGATCAAATGGGACGTTTGCTTCTAAAGTAGCAAATAAGGACTTTGAAAGGGAACTGCAAAGAGTATGAGTACTCTGAAATGTTACCACGTTAAGTTATTCTAATAGGATTAAAATTCACAAGTTTTAAGTTAAATCTGCATAATCCGTTGTGTAAAACTCAAAGTACTATTGCTTTCAACATACAACGAGATAACAAAAGTAAGTGAGATGACAAAGTTTCGAATTACTTAGGGACGTTAAGACTCAAAAGGATTAGCGAGTTAGACATCTTAGGATCATTCTACAAAAATGAACCTACATAGTTGACTTCCTATGAATCCTGTCTTAAGGGAAAACGTTCCCAAAACCCCGTTTACGTGAAATGTGGAAACGTGCTAAACACAGTGGATTTTGATCCATACTAATGTTTATTTATTGCTCAGTGTAAGTACTAGAAATAATCATCAGTTTGATCATTATGAATGAGTGTACTTGATGAAGTACAAATTCGAAACTTATATGAAATTCTTAGAGTTTCAAACGAAGGTTAGGAACCGAAGAAGTTGGAAGTTATAAGAAACTCGATCTGATCGAGATGGCGAATACCTTAGAGACTAATTCCTTTGTCATCTTAGAGATAATAGTATATCTCTCAGTAAACAAGTTCGAGAACACCTTAGTGATTTTGAATGATGGAACAAAACCTTATAGGATATGGTTCATTCCATACCAAGCTTTACTAATGTATAATCATTCTAGGAATAAATCCCTAGAACATGCAATTAGAGATTTCGAATCTTGTACCTTTCAAAACCAGTTCCTTAATTGCACTATGAAATGTGGCATTCAATAGTTCCCAATTATTCTTATCGAAGAATTTAGGGTAATCCTCTTAAGTGAAGAGGAAAGTGGGAGATAAGCTTGAAACGAGTTCAAACATACGCAACAATATAGAATATTGTTTATGTAATTCTCTTGAACAAAGGTTGTTTGTTTTAAGGAATGTATCTTTCTCTAGGATCCATTCCTGAGTAATAAGAAAGATAAGCATGCAGACCTCAAAGAAACTTGAGGGTGAATACCCCATGCCACATATAGAAGAAACGAGTCCATCTGATAAAACTGAGCCAAATTTTAGAGTAAAGTACACGTGTGAATTCCTCCTCTTGAGATGCATTTAGAATGCATTCCTAGATAGCCTAGGAATTACTTACGAGGAGGCACTATTGGATTTGGAATCTGAATAGTGTAAACAAGCCTTAAGAATTCGAAATGGTTTCCACATACTCAAACCAAGTTTTGACCTTGGTTGATCCACCTGATAGGATCAAGCTCGTAGAGCTTGGAGTAAATGAAAAACATTACCACCTTCTTGACGGTTGAAATACATAAATCCATTCGGATTGAGCTTAGTATATCTGCATATTTTGACTATCAGATATGATAAATGAATGTGAGAATTGTCTTACTTAATAGGAGATTGAGAGAGACTAAAATATGGTATTTTTGTGAATCTTATATTCAGTGGGAGTATGCATAAGGTATATAAACCCCTAAGTCAATCTGTAGATTGATGAAGGCTTCTAAGAGTTCGAGAAATTCGATTCCATAGGATAGTCAAATCGTTTGACACAGATGGAATTCGAATAAAGTGTACACGCAAAAGTTAGTAATGATAGCTTCAATTTTTGGTACTTTAGAAGATAACATCCTTCTCATTATTAATGCAAAGGATGACATGAAAGTAACCAAAATTTTGTTTAAGAAACAATTTGACATGAAAGATCTTAGTGATTATCCTGAATTCTCGAAATTTAGATCTATAGAAGATAAGTTTAAGTGAATAAAAGGATTATCACAATCAAGTGCATAACCATGGTACTAAAAGGAGTTTAGTATGGACAATGGAACATCTCTTTTGAAGAGTATGTGTCCTTAGATAACTTTAAGAAAGTTAGAATGTCCAAAAACCCCTTAAAAGAAGAGAGCATAATGTATGCAAAGTTATATACAAAATTAGATATGGCACAACACTAAGCGTAGTGGGCCGAATCTAATATGACCTCAGAGAAGGTCATTAGATTTCTGTAAAGGATGTTCTCAAAGTACTTGAGAAGAAATGAGGATATGTATTAGTCTACAAAACCTAAAAGGATCTTATTATTGAAAGGATATTTTGATGTAATTGTTACATCAAACATAGATGATTGTAAATCATTGAAAGGATGCAATTTTCGCCTCAATGGCAAAGCAACGTGTTGGAAACGTTCCAAGCACGAACGTTGCAAAATCTCGACTATTGTAGTTGAGTACTTAGTCGTATTTAATACCGGTAAGGTAAGTGTTTGGGTAAGAAACTCTATCTAACTAGTTAGATGAAGTTCCTAGCATGAAACAACTTCATTATCATATTGTATGATAAAATGGGTGGTTGCTCAAGTAAGAGAACAAAGACCTCACCAAGAGACTGAACGCGTGATTATGAATCATTTAATAGGAAAAATGAGTTTCCTTAGAGATGTGTAAATAAGAGGGTTACATCAGCAGAGAACTTAGCAGATCCACTTTTGAAACGCTCAAAGTCAATAGGCTCTCAAAGTGCATCTTGAGAAGATGGGACTTAGAGTACCTAAATGGCTTTTACGGGCAAGTGGGAGATAGTTAGGAATAGTGTCCTAGAAAGCCGATTCGACGTAATCTGCTTTGGGACTTTTCTTGTGTCACAGATAATCTTTGAATAATACACGATTGATTATTATCATAGGCAAACACTTCTTTATATGCAATACATGTTTTGTGTGTTTCCATTATGTTCGCATGTATTAGAACTCCCCTAATCCAAAGGCTGTTAGGGGCTTTGTCATTAGGTGCATGACACATGAAACAAGCCCTAACTCAAGGCCGGATTAGAAACCACTCCAAGTCGATGAGTCTAACAAACAGTGGGAGTGTTGATTTGGCTCGATTGAGACTTGCTCGTGGGATTGCGTCCTTAAGAAGGATCATCCTGTTTCATGGGGTGTAAAGTGCATGGTTGATACGTACGCAATACATGAGGGTGCTCGTTATTAAAACGGGTACACTGAGGTGTCCCGTGTGAGAAGATTCCTAAATGGGAAAGGAAGTTTCTGTACCTAGAAATAGAAACTTCCAGATTAGGAAATATCTCACAGGTCAATGGCGTGAGTAAATTAATCCTTTGACTTGAGATTCCATTGATGCTTTGTGTGTTAACCCTGTAGTCTTAGGTATAAGCTTTAAAGGGTGTCGCCTTAGACAACTGATTCAAGGCCTATGTTGGGGCTGCACAAGTGGCACATGGAAGGATATGAGAATCAACAAAGGACCTACACTTGCTGTAATGCAAGAAGATCTCTTATTGCATAAGTCGTTCATATGTCATCCTAAACCCTCGGCCGAGGTAGTGGATCAAGACATCAAGACAAGGGTTTCTTGGATTGAGATCAAATGGATATGAAGTGAACTTAGCTTTAAGATTGAGATTAGTAGGGCTCTCGTTATTCCCATGCCCTAGATCTTAATCGAGAGATGGGTTGGTAGGAGGATCATACCTCACAGTTGTCATTGACTGAAAGGTTCTTTCGAATATATATTCATTGTTCGGGTAAGGGTCACACACCTGTTGCTAGATTATGATCGTGTGATCTGTGAACTAATAAAGCATATTAGTCTCACTGCTAACTCAAAATGAACCTAGGGGGTTACACACAAATGCCAGATTCAAAGGGTATTGAAGGAAAGATCAAATAGTTGATCGAAACGAGACCACACGTGTAATGTAAAAGTGTGGCACGTGAGCTCGAGTTGGGCGTATGGTCCAATTGAGAAATCGGATCATATGTTAATTAATTGGAGAATTAATTATAAAGCCCAAGTATAATTAATTAGGAGAATTAATTATACATTCCTAATATAATTAATTAAGAGAATTAATTATGAAGCCAAATAAAATTAATTAGAGAATTAATTTTAGCTCGTTAGAATTAATTAAGAGAATTAAAATTAATTCTCGTTAGAATTAATTAAGAGAATTAATTCTAAAGCCCTTCTAGGAATTGATTAGAAAATTAATTCTAAGTATTTAATTATTTAAGTTATTCTAATTTGATTAGAATAAATAAATAAATAAATAATAAATATCTTCTATTTATTATTCTAGTAAATATTAATTCTAATACGATTAGAATAAGTATTATTGGAATAAGATATTTAATTATTATTGAAATAATTAAATATTCCTAATTAGTTAGGAACTCTCTTTCTAGAAGAATAGATATCTTATTTTGAATAAGATTCCTATTACTTAGAGAGAAAGAAAATAGAAGTAAAGTCAAAGTTGGAATCCGATTCCGATTAAGGTTTGGGGTTCGAACCCTAGGCTATAAATAAGCCAAGGGGTTCGAATTTTTCACCTTACGTGTGACTTGGGATTCATGCCCAATCTACATGGCTTCAAGAATTTGGGAGAATTCTCTTGCTCTCTTCCTTCTCGTTTTATGTTTCTTTCTTTACACATGTTATATCGCTAGCACTTTCCCTAACATGATTTGAATCTAGGTTGGTGTGGATTATTACTCTAGAGAAAACCTACTATGGAATCTAAAGTAGAAAGAAACTTTCGAGGGACGAGGGTTGCCATTACCACATGAAGCGCGTTTGAGGGCGGCTTAAAACGTGTCAAGAAAGCGTCGATTCTTGTAAGTTCTTGAATCCCTAAGATTAGAAATAGAAATTGCAAGTCCGATCTTGCTTTTGGGAAAATTTTTAAATTCCGTTGCGTTACTGTTTTGCGTTTTTCCCAACATTGGCCGTGCAGCTATTTTTTTTTTGAAAGTTGAGAGTTATGCATGGCCGTGTGGTTTTCCTTCACGGAAGCCGCGAGGCCGTGCGGGGTCACCCGCATCAACGCACAAGAGGTCCAAATGAGCTGAAACTCTGGGATTTTCAAGTCTAAAACATGCCAAGACATTCATACAAGCATAGTACCTCAAAAACAACATTCTAAAACATATATGGTTCATTTAGGATCAAATTAACATCAAGAAATCATAGAATTCCAACAATTTACACACAAGAACTTAAAATTCTTCATGTATTCAAAGCTTCAAACTAAAAAATGTGAAATCCTCAATCATGCAAGAAACTCAATTAAATTAATCACATTCTTCTTGTATTTGTTCAAGGAACAAGAATCCACCATCAAATCAAGCTAAAACATACAAGAATATGAACATGCAAGAATTCTTCATAAAAGCTTCAAAGGTCAACAATGGTGGATTTCACATAAGAGCATAAAGTAAGAAATTCTAATATCAAATTGTTCCTAACAACATAAGAAACATATTTCCAACAAGAAATTTTGAGTTCAATCCAACAAACAAGAATCCTTAGTCAAATCTTAGCTCACAACCTTCAAGAATACAAACCTAACAAAAGAGCAGATAAACCTTACCTTTGAGAGCTGAAAATAGAAGAGGAAACCTTGTTCTTCAATCTTGAATCTCCAGCTTTAATCTCCAATCTTGTCTCTTGAATTGGCATGAAGTGTTCTTGGTGTTCTTGAGAGAATAAATGTGAATTTATGAAAGTGGTTGGGAGAGTGTTTGTGTAGCACCCCTTAACACTACAACCCTGCACCGTTGTACTTCCCGAGTGGATGTGAGTCCTAGCACTCGAGAAATACTCCGGCGAACGGACAAGACTATACAATACTAGAGTATACAAATTTAAACGCAACGGAAAATAAACTTGAGCAATATAAGGGGACAATACATGACGAAACACATATCATTAAGTTGGATAAGTAATTACAGCGAAAGATCTAATTTCATAGGAGAGTGCTTATTGACATAGGTACATGCACTCTTAGTATAATCCTGATTGGCTAAGATACGACACCTTAAAGCTTCAAGATACCTCTAAGGCGTCGCTCAGAGGATTCCTGAAATCATGCATTTTAAAACCGGGCGAGAGGGTTAGTCAAAGTGACGAAGTGAAGGGGGTGTAATAAATTATAAGTATAAGTATATGTATATATATATATATTTATATAATCAAGAAGATCTTGATCAAAATATTGGCAATAGGATATAGCAAATAGGGAACGGTTCATAATATTTGTAAAAATAGGGATAGGGGTATTTGGAATATTTGCAGAAATAATATGAACCGTTTGTAACAAGAACTTGAATGCCCGCAAGCTAGGCCTCTCCATCCGTAACTCCTTAAATCATGATAAAATAGTAACGGTGTTGATCAAGACACCGATACTTCAATAAAACCAATAAGACAATAACTCCGCTACTCCTTGGTGTCAATAGGGGAGCCAACCCTAGAGACCATGAACTAGATTCGGGAGGCAGCTATCTCTCCCTCATCCCTTGGCGTGGAGTAACTAACCTCCAGTTAAACCACTACCAAGAGGTGGTGGCAGTCCGCAGCACCAACAATACCCTCGGCCCGATACCTTCCGGGTAATTGCTCGCTACGGATACAGCCGGGGCCCATAACAGGAATCGAGAACAATATTTTGCTTGCATAACCCGGAATCAATGTTTTGATAAAATGGACTTGAAATATATAATGTTCTCGGAAAACGTTGATTCCGGCAAGAAAGTATTTTTCCCTTAAAAGGGATAGTGTAGTAAAGTAATATATATATATATATATATATATATATGGCAGTAAATCAATATGATGGGTAGGCTTGAAAATAGTTTTTATATAGATACGTATGTATAGGCATGATTCCAGTTGAAAACATTTTAACCCTCACCGAGTCTCTTGACGGTCTAGATAAAATCCTTGGGATTCCACTGTTCAATTATATCCTCGCCTGAAAGTAATAACTACTACTGGCTTAGAACTAGGTTCTAATATTCAAATTAATCAATCATACACACCATAAGGTAAACATCATGTAATATGTTAAAGATTTCCCGGTAAACCCTAAATTTACCCGTTTAAGGGAATTTGATTAATAATTTAGGGTTTACGAGATCTTTAGCTAATCAAATATATATATATACCATATGATAATTATAATTATAAGATTTGAAATAAGATTTATGGTTAAATTTGACAATGTAGGTTATCTTTTGAAAATATTACATAGTTTACCGATTTTTGGAAAATTTGGGAAAAATCTTTCTTTAAAAATTCCAAAACTCATTTTATAATTATTTTTATAATAATTTCGAAATTAATAGTATATTGGTTGACCAAAAAGTCAAAATTACTATTGAAAACATTTACTATTCGATTTCATATGAATTAAACATTTTATAACACAAAATCAACTTCACACACACACACACATAACTCACGGCACACACATGCACACACACACATCTAAGAACATTATGAACATGTTCTTGAACTCATTTGAATATTCAAAGAGGGTATGTAACATGTTCTATCATATTCATATTCATAACATAAGATTGAAGCACAATATAGCAAAATATATGAATTCTCTATGAAAAATAATTCTAAATAAATTACTATAGGCATGAATTTAATCAAACAAGATCATAAGCATTTAAATACATATTCACATTATATCATATCATAATTCATGCATTTAATTAAATAAAATTCCATAATGTACACACATTGTATTTAAACTAACAATTATGCACATATTTCATAAAATAAATTCTTAAAGCATAATTTAATTAATCCTAGACATGCTACTATTATTATTATACTAAGAACATAATATAAAGCATGAAATAATAGAAGAAAACATACCTTGTAGAGAGAGAGAGGGTTGGGGCGTGAGCTAGGGAGAGAGGGAGTGATTTTATGTGTTGATTTGTGAGGTATAAATGAGGCTTGAGGGGGGTATTTATAGGTAGTCATGAGGGGTTTTAGAGCAATTTCTAAGAGTTTAAGGGAGATGTGGATGTCTCCTAATTCATACAAATGCTTGGTGATTAATTAGGAGATGTGGTTTAATTATATTATGAACAAATGCTTGGTAATTACTTAGGAAATGTGGAGAAATTATGCTCATGTAATTAATCCTTCTAGAAGACCATGTGGTCATGGATGATGTCATCTTGAATAAAAATAAATGTAAAATAATATAAAATTTATTCAAGTGTCGAGAGGTAAAAACTTGAAGTAGTGAATTGATGAAAGAATGAGTGAAAAATGAGCTTTGTTTTGATTATAAATGTGAAATATTTAGAGTTTTCGTTTATAAATTATGAATATTAAAGATGATGAAAATCATGAGAAAATTATATAAACGAAGCTAGGATAAAGTTTAGAGTTTGGAAAAATCACCATAATGTAGAGGAAAATTCAAGGATCGTTTCAAGTATAATTTCGACTATTGAATAAAAGCTAATTTGTTCAAAATAAAATGATGATTTTTAGAAAGGAAAATATTTATAAAATATGCTATGGTGAGATCAAGTTTTTGGTAAATGCATGAAAATTCATAAAATAATTTAAGGATTGTTTTGGTTATAATTTTGAATATCAAAAAGTAGATGAGTAGGGATTTATTGATGATCGAATCATAAGCTAGGGTTTTCGTCGGTTTTTGATAATACTAGAGTTTGAATGGGAATTATGGTTCACAGAGGGTATCACGATCCTCGAAATAATGTGAGGATTCTTTTGGTTACAATATTGGGTATTGAAAGTGCTTCGGGGAAATGTAGGAATATTTTTGAGCTATAGGGGTATTTTCGTAATTTCTAACCTAAAACTGTAGGAATGGGTTTTGAAGTGTATGAAGGGGTTTTAGGTGCTAGAAGGGAATGAATATTAGAATTCTAGGATTTTAGGGAAAGAGTTTCGAGATACATGCTAAATAGAAGAAAGAATTAAATTCACGAACTTTTTATTAAATTATAACATATTAAAGCACATAAGTCACATAAAATGCAATGCATGAGAGAATTAACAAAGATCGAGACTATAACCGCTTCCTAAGTTACCCCTTTACTTACCTTTCTCGACTTGGCCCTGAGTAGGGCTGTTACAGTTTGAATCTCTTATGAAATAACCTAAATAAGCCTTGATATGTTAAAATCTGAATTGGTTTATGGGTCAGCTGATTAGGGTCACGAACCGGGTCAATCGGAGCGGGTTATAAGTGAAATTGGGTCTTAATTTGGGTTAAATTCGAAATTGGGTCACTGTTAACAGATTCGGGTTAAAATGGTTACTTTTCATAAAATGGCCATAACTTCTTCGTTTGAACTTCGATTTGAGTGATTCAAGAACCCACGAACTCGTAATTGAACAATCTACCCAAATTCATTAAGTTCTAACCAATTCCAGGCTAAAAAATATAAATATACCAATTTGTCCCTAATTATACCTTTAATGTTCAAATAAGCACATAGTTTCGTTTAATCGCAAAGCATGCTGTCAAAGCTCAATAGGAACAATACGAGCACATAATTAACATATCAAGAAGCCACATATATCATGCAAATCATATATCTCACATAAGCACAAAATGGTTAACAAATTAAGGCATAATTTCCACATAATTCATGCAAGGAAAGGTAAGTCGTTCACTCTCATACCAAAACTTACCTTGATCGAGAAGCGGGGCGTCACACCTCGGCACTAATATCATCACCATCTCTGAATTGGGGAGGATTAAAAGCCCTAAAATCTAGGTACAAAGTCGCCATTGGGTCTAGAGGTTGCACTGAAGCTTGAGGTTACCCCTGATTTAGTTCAAAATGTTGGAGCATTGAGGTTGTGACACCCCGTCCGCTCGCACGTACAGGTTGGTATCACGTGTGAGTTTACTTTCCGTATTTACATTTATTTTCATATTATTTGATATATTTCATTTGATTTATATTCCTATATTTATCTCTTACATGAATTATGTGAGAATTTGGATACGAGTTTGCCCAACTTGTACGTTTGACTTGAATCTTATGATTTGAGATTTGGAATTTGAACCCGAGCATGCCTAATTTATATTTAACTTTGATTATTTGATTCTTGAACTTAATTGTATGATTTAATTGTGTTTTGGACTTGTTTGTTTTGGTTTGGACTCAATTGATTTTTATTTCAAACTTTTGGGCCAATTTGCAATTTGGCCATGCTTGAGTCATTTTCTCGTAACTTGAACTCGGGAACTCGGATTCGAGTTTCGTCTTCGCCATTGTACTTGAATCGATGATTTGGGAACAATGAAATAAGCCTTGTACTTTTTCAATGCCGTTTTGACCCCCCAACGACGCAAGTTTCGGCCCTACGTACCTAGATCGCACTTATAAACCTACTTAGAGACTATTAGACCTACCCATACCCCTACCCTTGACTTTTAATCATCAAAATCAGCTCTCTCTCCCCTTTGTGCTGAGAATTTCGAACCAAAGCAAGGAGAAAGGAAGAAGAAGAGTCCCAAGCCATTTTCCTCCATTGTTGTGACCTTAAAGCTCAAGATTTAGCCATTTCTTGTTCCTTTTCCTCAAGGTAAGCCATGATTCTTGCTCTCCTACATCTTATGTTAATTTTACACTTCTCATATCATGCTTTATTGTTGGAGTTCATGAGATTTGCTTGGAGTCATGAATAGTTAGGTTTTGAAGAATTTTGAAGACTAGTGCATCTCTTGCTTTCTTTGAGTTTGAAGCTTTATATGTTGATTCACTTGGCTTATTTATTGCTTGTATATGATCCTTTTCCATGGTAGGTGAAAGTATTATGAATTGCCATTATTTATCTTTTGAGAACTTGGGAGGAACTTGATGTAACTTTAGCTTCTTTGCTTCTTTTCATTTCCGGTTTGTAGTATGCATGAGTGGAGATGATTTGGGATGTTTTTCTTGCTTAATTTTGTGGTATATTTGTACCATTTCATGTCTTGTTGTTGATGGTTTGGTTTGGAAGGAGTTTTCATGGAGTTTACAAGCCTTAATTTCGAATGTTAGCCTCTGACCCAAATCCGCTGGGGTGGATTTTTGCTTTGAAAATAATCCACCAGGGTGGATTTGAGGCAGAGAGCTGTCTGCCTTGAATCCATGGGGGTTGGATTCCTCCTTTGAAAAAATCCACCGGGGTGGATTTATGGCAGCGGCTCCTTTTTATTCCGAACTTTGTTTTCTTGTTTTCTTCGCTTGTTTACTTCTCTCCCACCCCGAATATGATCCCTAAGCTTTGCTAACATGTATTATTATGTGTTAATTCGATTATATTAGGTTTTTGAATTTATTTGATATGATTTGAACGAGTTATGATTCGATATACGTTAAGTAGTACGTTTATGCACTTCATAAGTTTTCATAAGCATTGTCGGGCATCTAATTGGTTCATATTTCAGTCTAAGTCTCGGGTCTTGTGTTCTTTTGTTTTAGAGCCTCTTCCGGACGTCTAATAGGCGGTTGTCGCTTCTTTTGACCCCAGTTTCTACTCCTTTTTGCTATAAGGTGAGGTTTAGGATTTTTTATCTTCTAGTTAAGCGACCTATGGCCTAATATGTGTTGATTTCTCATCCCGCATGCGACTATATATCTTATATATAGTTAAATATGTGTGCTTAAGATATGTTTATGATCTTATGAATAAGCTTCAAGTTTATGAAATTGGTATAAGTACGAGCATATGTAAGCTTATGATTTGAATCCGTTTATTCTTTTATGTTAGCTATGAGCGAGGTAAGCCCTGAAATATGGGAATTGGTATTGGCAAGGTATCTTGGGCCCAGGAATTGTGGGTAAGGACGCCCAGGACGGCAAGGGCCGTCGGGTTAAGCCTGTGCATGATTCCCATTCGTAGAGTTACGCGTGATTCTTGGAGGTTGATGAGGCGTGATGCTCCGAGTACGTTGTGGGTTAGCTACCCCTCGTACATTAGTAAGTAGGTGGAGAGGGTTTGATTCATAATCACCGTGTTGTTGGGGTTGGATTGATTTATAATTTTAGTTTTATGTTACGTTTGATGGAGTAAGGGATAGTCCGTTCTCGCCGAACTTATGTTTATGTTTTGTTCGATGGATTGTGAATCGAGTTAGGATTTCTTTATGTATTATATGTTATGTTTTAAAACGTGTTGGTATGAAAAACCTTAACTCGGTTCATGGCCATCACATTTGATATTTGCTATGCTCTATTTATATGTATTTACGTGTGGGTGTGCGTTTAGCCCCCTCACTCGGTCGAGTTTTGACTGACCCTCTCTTTTCTTACCCCCAGTTGCAGGTTGTCTTGAGCTAGGCGGGGAAGTGCTTCGAGTCTTGTTGTACTTTCGAGTCTAGGTCGAGTTGCATACATACTTTCCTGCTTTCGGATACTCTTATTATATATTTGATATTTGGGTTGTATATTTGGAGAATTATGATTACTTGTTGGATAGACTCGATCTTTTGGGCCGTGAGGCCATGTAAATGTTAATGTTTGTTATATGATGAGCTCTTTTGATCCTGTTTGATGCTTCCGCATATTTGTATGTTTATTTTGCATGCTCTGTTCTAGTTTTAGCCCCGCTTAGCCTAGTGTATGAGTGTAGGTCCCCGTTCTCTTAGACTTGAGTTCATGTATGGAAGGCTATTTCATATGTGGATTTGGGTTTAAGTCCGGGGGATGTGGTGGCCCATCGCTCCGGGCGTCACAGCGGTCATGAACTCCTCGGCATTGAATGACGAACGAGCATGTTGGTGAGGTGGAAGCCCATAGCCTTGTCGTCGTGGTGGCATCCTGAAAGGCTTAACTAAACCAATATATATATATATATATATATATATATATGTGTGTGTGCTCTTTCGTAAATGGTTATGACACGTAAAGAAATTGTTTAAGAGCAAGCAAGGAATGCGATGCAATACCAAATATAAAGTTAGCAAGTTAATAGAAATAAAGCACATAGTTTAGGAAATCATAATGCAATGCATACATAATCAAGTTGTTCCTATGCCGTTCGACCTAGATAGACACAACCCGACACTGAACCCCGATTTTACAACCAGGAGCTTTGATACCACTTTAGGATGTAGCGCCCGGAGCGTGGGCCATCATATCCCCCGCACTAAGACCCGAACCCGCATATGAAATGGAAAATCCATACATGAGCCCAAGTCAAAGCGAACGGGAGACCACACACACGCTAGGCTAGGTGGAGCTAAACAATTCAAAGCGCACAACATTAATTCAAATAGCGGAAGTATAAAACAAAATTTCAAAACATGTAACAAGAGGTCAAGGGTTTAACTATCCCTAGAAGCTTGTCCCAAAAATCATCTTACATAATCCATATATTCATTCATAACTTTACAACGAATTCAAATCGTATACAAATCTCATAACATATGCAAAATGAAATGCAAACTTGAACTAGACGACTAACAAGACTTGACCGATAACTCCTCTGCCTAGCTCGAACCAAAACCTGCAAACTAAAAGATTAAAAGGAGAGGGTCAGTCCACCGACTGAGTGAGGGAGCTAACGCACACCTACACACTATATACGTATAGAGCATAACACATATTAAACAAAGATTATGAACCGGGAGTAGGTTTTTACACACCAAAACCATTTTCGAAACAAACTTATACATTAGAAATCATAACATAGCATGTCATAATGTTAAAGTCCTATCCCGTTTCATAATCAAACGTAACGTATAAAAGCTCGGCGAGTACGAGCACATAACCACCCCAACTCCTCATAACGTATCATAAGAAAACATAAATCATAACATAACATACATAGCAACCTCTTTCGGGTGATAGAAGGGTTGCGTGACCCTAAACCATCCATTACATTAACTGCAGGTAGTGAGTTTCATGACACTCACGCCTGAGGACTCCATCCGCTGACCAAACCTCCTGGCGGGTTCCGGGTTGGTCCTACCATATGAAGACTATGCTCAGGCTTATCCCAACGGCCCACTGTCGTCTCGGGTGTCCTGACTCATGGAATTCGGGCCCAAAATTACAAAACAAATCATAACATTTCATGTCTTAACATATTCGTTGATATTGTATCATAACTCGCTCATATCATATCATAACATATCATAACATACGTACCTTATAGTTCATACCTTACCTTGTAACTCGACATATGATTTAAACGTACCTCTCCATGTCATCCAAGTTATATCAGGTCAAGGTAGACCATATCTTGCGTGAGAGCACACAGTTTGGAGCATAGTCTCGTTGCAAAACATTAAACTTACATACGCTTAAACTTATAGTTTTTAAAACCGGTAACCATGTGACAAAGTTATAAACATACTGTATAAACTGTAACGCCCCGACTTTTCGGACGTAAAGGTAGGGCGTATGTGTTTACCTAATTGCGCGAATTAATTGTTTTTACGTGTTTTATATTTAATTTTATTATAATTGTTATTATTTTATTATATTATATTATATTATTTTATTTTAATATTATTCATTATATATATATATTTCGTATTATAAATATATATATATGTTTAATTATATTATTATTAATTTAATGATTATACTAATTATATGTTATATTAATTAATCATGTTTTAATTAGTTAATTATATATATATATATATTTTTACGTAGAAAAATATATTTATGCATGAACCTTGATTTAATATAATTATGCATGAAAATCATAATTTATGCATGGGAATTATTTATGCATGGTTTTATTTCATTTTGCATGGGAATTTTAATTCATGCATGAATTACGTGAACTTTGAATTATAATTTTGCATGAAATTTTATGTATTTATGCATGAATTGTTTGGAATATGCATGTTGTTCATTTTGTGCATCGTTCTTATATGATATGATATCAAATTGCCACGATTTTGTAATATGTTGTACATATATGTGTTATGAACATGATTCTATGCTCAATTTATGTTTTCGAATTCATTTGATAGGTTAACGAATTTAATTTGAATTGAGGAACCAAATCGGGGGCTAACGAGCACTTAGCGTACCCTTGGTTCCGAATTTAATATCTTGAGCTCGGGAACTCGGATTCGAGTTCCGTCAACTCCGCTGAACTCGTAACGAAAATTTGAGTTTAATAAACTTAGCCTTACATTTTTCCTAAGTCATTTGAAACTCCGAAATCCAACCGAAAAACGAAACGGAGACCAACTTGACCTTGTTGCACTAATTCAGCCATAACTTGGCCAAACCATAACCAAATTAACCATGGTTTGATTCCTTTTAACCCTAACTCAACCATCTATCAGTACATATCAAGCCCTAACCGAGATAACCCTCACACAATCCCCAAACATCAGCCAAAGCTACTGCTCTACAGTCCAGTCCCGAAACCCTTCATCCCTTGGAGATTTTGGAGCTCAAATCTCATCCAAACTTCAACCAATCATCAAGGTAAGCTTAGGGTTGTATTGTATGATTAATTCTGATCATTTTCATCTTTCCATTCATGATTTTGAGCATGGTTCTTCATTTCTGAACTGTTTTTCCGAAAATTTAGGATTTTGGGCAAATTCTTGATCCTCTTCGATTCTCTATGGTTTTGATTGATTCCAAGCCTGAGATTAATTGTTTTAACATCCTCATATCAATTATGATCATTGCTTTCGTGTTTGTTGAGATATATATGAGATATCATTTATGAAATTTTCAGAAAATTCCACTTGAATGTCACGTACGTTTCCATTTCTTGTTTGAGCTTGTTTGGGACTGATTTACTTGTTGGTTTCATGTTGTTTTGCTGCACTTTGATGACCTTTTTGGACCTGATCTGAGTCGTATGAGCTGAGAGCAAGCATGCTCTGTTTTTCCTCCAGTTTTGATCGGTTTTGGCTTGCGGATTGCTGTCAAAAACTGCTGTCATTTCCTTCCTTCTTTTGTTGTCAGTTTCATGGCTTTGTGGTGTGTGTCTTATCTGAGTTCTTGCAACTCTTTTGTACCTTGTTTAGCCTCCTTTGTTGCCTGGTTTTCCTGCGTTTCTAGGCTGCTCTGTTTCTGCGTTTTGCTGTCCGGAACAGGGGGTTGCTGCTGTGCGACACGGTGGTGTCGTTTTTGGCCGTTCCGGTGAAGCACGGGGGTGCAGTCTGGGCCTAGGGATGCTGTACCGAGACACGGGGGTGTCTCGGTCTAGGTTTGGAGGGTGACACGGGGGTGTCACCCCATTTTCTCTGAACTGTTTTGCCGCGTTACGGGGCCTGTTGATGCTGCTGTTTTGCTGCGTTTGTCCTGGAAGTTGCTGCTGTATATGTGTGTGCTTGGTTGTTATTTGTATTGCATGCATGTATATTTACCTTACATATATATATGCATGGTTTGTATAAGGTGTGTGCGTGTGTATGCATGGCTGTATATATATATATATATATATATATATATATATATATATATATATATATATATGTAGGGTGTGTGTTTGTGTTTATAATGCATGCATGGTTAGGGTATAGTATATGTTGCATGCATGTTTGTGTATAATATATAGTATATATATTTATGCATGTAATATATAATATATATGCATGCATGGGTAGGTTTGTGTGTGTGTACGTGTAGATATGTATATATTATATATATTGTATATTATTATATATGATTATATATATATATATTATGTTATATATATTTATTATATATTTTAAATATTATTTGATTTAATCTAATTTCTGAAAATAATTGATTTTCGTTTCGCGTATTTATTCTACCGACTATTGATTGAATGTTTTATTTGTTTTATTCCTAAATGTGAATTTGAATAATATGTGTTATGCTTATTAAATGGATTTTAGATTAATAGATATGCATTATGAATATTATGAATTTATGAAATTTATATGAATGTTATGAATTTATGAAATTATGAAATTGAATGAAATATATGAACGAATGATGTGATTATATGATTTAAATTCCTTAATCGTGCACATGAACATTTTTATGATATAATATGATCATTTATGCATTCATGTCATATGCACTTCATTGCCGAGCATCATATGTGGTCATTGAGTCTCATACCTTTTCTTTTGCACAGATTCGGGTTTGGTCGGAGACGAGGGCGAGCATTGAGACGCTTGTACCTTTCTTTTGCTTTGGTAAAGGTGGGTTTTTCTTGTACTAGTTACACAACCCTATAAATCCCTTATGTGCAAAGTTTGAAGCCAAAATAATATATTTATATAAATCGAGTCATTTTGGGTAAATGATTTCAAACGTATGACCCCTTTTTAATTATGAAACCCTACCTTATGTTTGGCGAGACACATTTCTGATTTCTGATTATATGGGCCCCGGGACTTAGTATATGTGGCTAACCGAGGAAGCAAGGGCTGACGGGGATCCCATATACTAGTTCCAACCAAACTACGGTGATACCGGCCCTCGCTAGGAGTTTTAGCGAGGAATGGGAGCTGAGTGCCCTTGGGGGATTCATGTACCCCCATTGGCCTATGTCTGAACCGGTGGTCAGGTCTAGCTAACTTGTCCACCACCCGGAGGAAGAAGGTGTATATGTATGATTATGATCATTTATGTATGTGCACGAAAGATATGTATAACAACCACTAATTATGATATGATTACACGAGGAGAAGGTTGGAGATTGTGCACGCTCACTCGCCGAGCTTAAATCCTTATGAGCAATTATGAATGAATATGAACGTCGTAATCCCGTTGATGTTTTCTGTTGTTTTAACCACTTGATAAATTCTTATCAAACTTCACACGGGATTAGGGCTTGCATGTAGATGTTTAATTTATGCGATATTATATATCTTATGCCCCGTTTTTATACCCACCAGTCTCTTTTAGACTGAACCCGGTTGTTTTCAGTTGTTTTGTGCAGGTATAGGAGTGCTAGGCGGGAATACAAGTCGTCTAGGTCTTGCATTTATGTTTAGCACCTCCTTTCAGTCTCATATTCATACTCTTGTTGCTACTTTTGTATTTGATCATAGTATGGATTGGAGCGTTATGATTTTATAGGCCGTGAGTGCCGTTGGATATTCGAATGCTCTTGTATATCGATTTTTGGAGCTTGGTGGCTCACTGTATATGCTTTGTCGTTATTGCTTCCGCAATTTTCTTTAACTCTGATTATATATGTTTCTTGAGTTGAATGGTTCAAGGGTTAGTCCCGCCTAGCATAGTGTGTGTGTTGTGTCCCCGTTCGCCGTGGATTTGGCACGTGTATGGACTTCCATTTCATATACGGGTCGGGCCTCGGTGCGGGGGATGTGGTACCTTACGCTCGGGTGCTACATAAACACATATCTATTATATAAATATAATAGTATATTCTTGATGCGAGCTTGAAAACGAGCATATAGGGTTGTAGGTCGCTTAACTAAAAGAAAACAAACCTAAACCTCACCTTTTACCGAAAAGAACTCGCGAACAAGCGTTGAAGACCAAGAAGATGCTAAATGGTGGATCCGACACCTCCCCGAAGCCAACTCTGAGACAAATACATGTAAAATTATGGCTTAGACTCGATCATGAACCATTTAGATACACGACGATGCAAACGAATGCAATGAATGCAACAAAGTGGCATAAAAATAGCAATTTGACGTTCAAAATTTCATTTCACATTTACACATTGGAATTCATAGCATAAAATTCATGAACTTGTCAAAATATATCATATATTCATCAAACAATATCATAAAATAATATTAGAGGCAAATGAAATTATTTAAAACGCCAAACGAATGCCGAAAATACACGTGCGACGTCATACAGTAGTATTTAAGTCTTTCAAATTCGTAGTTCGTAAAACTCATATTAAATCACCCCGAAAAATTAATACAAGAAATATAACAGATAATATAATAAGTTAACAACACATACGAGTCATGATCGGGGCAGGAAAAGACGACAAAAAACATTTAAAATACAAAATAAAATTAATCACAACCATGTACTCATGCATGGCTGTATGGAATCTCATAAATGTATGCATGGTTGTGTACGGTTTAACTTTAATACATGCATGGTCGTAAGCTATTAAATTCCAGGTTTAATTTCCTAACAATTCAGCTCCAAAACTTGTTGCACGGCCGCGCGCCTCAAGCTTTAAAATGTTGCACGACTGCATAACTATTTTATGCAAACAATCCGAGATCATCCATGCAGCCCCTCGCGTTTTCAGCCTACAAGCCGCACGGCCACGAGGGATTGTCTTCCTCCAAGAAAAACAAGACGCAGTAGCTGTAAAGTTAGGGGAATAAGCAGGTAAACGAAGGCAACAATAGGGCAGTCTTATAGCAGCAATTATCAACAAGAAACAGGCCTAAAACACAACAATTTCAGTCACCATACTCACACACAACAGCTGGCAGTTACAAATCAACGAATGGAGCCATATATCTCATTTATTCTTATTAAAAACTTCAAGAATTTTAATGGTAAATCATTCGTCACTCAACTACCATCAAATAAGAGCATATAAATTCATTAAAGAGGCATAAGGGAGCACATATCGAGCTTCAAATTTTCAAACAAAGCAAGGATGAGCATAATCTTCACATTTTTCATTTTACCCTAACTATTCATCACATAATCAACAAACCAAGAATTCTTGTGTTAAAACATGAAATATATGAGTTAAAATGTGCACAAGAAGATGGAGAATCAAAATCCAAGCTTACCTTAAAGATTGATGGAAGAAACGAGAGAAAATGAGCTCAAATGGCCAAAGTGGGTGTCTTGCTCTTTCTTGCTCTTTCTTACTTCTTTCTTGCCTTTTCTCTTGCGTGGATCTGTAGCACCCAAGCAGTGGGCACCACATCCCCACACTATAACCCGACACGTGTAATGAAATAAAGACTTCGCACACGTACCAAGTCATGGCGAACGGGAGACAAAGCAAAAACCAGACCTAAGGTAGGCGGATCATAGACCCTACAAAACACAGTACTTAACAAATATGCGGAAGCGTGATCATGCAAACCAAAATTCAAAACAATACAAGCAGGCGACGGGTTCAACTAGTATAGGTTCCAAATCTCGAAATCAAAACATAACATAAATCATACACTCAAATGTGTTCATACTAGCCCTAGAAGCCTGTCTCGAATTCAAAACATAAATCAAACGAATCATACTTATACAAATGTGCGATCAAATCAAACAAGCACAACCGAATACAAGATACAAAATGCAAAATGCAGACTAAACAAAAAACGCTACTCGAAACGGACTCTATAGACAAACTGACTCCGCCTAGCTCGAACTCCAAAGCAAACCTGCAAGGCTAAAAACGTAATGAGGGAGGGGTCAGTCACACCGACTGAGTGAGGGGTTAACACACGCACACTATACATATATACAGAGCAAAGCACATGAAAAGTAGATGTTTGTGAATCCAGGATTAGTTTTTGCACACCAAAATATTTGCCCATGATAATATATATATAGGGTAACTTAACAAGACAAAGCAAAACAAGGCTTAGCGTTACCTAACAAGGTTTATGTTCAAGATAAATCAAACTTAGCATGCATTTCAAGAACATTTTTATTGGGTTATTAATATTCCAAATTTTATCTTAATTTATGAATCTACCCCCGTTTCACGAACTCAAGACAAACATAACAAGACTCGGCGGGCACGAGTTCAAACCACCCAAGCTCCTCAAGACATAACGTGCCAAAACATCAAAATAAACAAAACAAGACATACCAAGCAAGTCAAGACATATCAAACCTATTCTCCGGGTGAGGGAAGGGTTGCGAAACCCTAGCCATCTAAGCAGACGAGGGGAGTGCTCAATGGTTCTCAACCCTCAGGACTCCATCCCCCAACCAATCCTCCTGGTGGGTTCTGGTACATCCTTATCAAGATATCAAGTGAAGACTATGCACAAGAGCTGAACCCCGGTGACCCCTTGGTCGCCCCGGGTTCTCCTTACCCACAGACTCCGGGGCCCCATTAAGTAAGTCAAGTTCAAGTTCAAGTCCTAAGCCCACTGAAAATGTGCATATCATGCCATACCATGTGTATCATAAGCATACGTATCATATACACGCTCGCATACATACTTACCACATGCATACGTATAATACATACACACATACGTGCTTACTACATGCTTACGAATCAAATCCAAAAGTAAGCGTACATAGGCTTATACTTAGCGTTCATACTTTCAAACATATAGCAAAACCATCAAGATACGTATTTCGCACATAGCTACATATACATAAGGCTTATAAGTCGCATGCATTCGAAAATGAGCAAGTTGCATAGGGTTTAACAATATCCTAACCTCACCTTATACCAAACGAGGCCGAAGACAAAGCGCTTGATTCACCCAGGAATCAACTTGACCAACAAAACACCACCCCGGGTGCACCTGAACAAACTAGAGACAAAATACAAAACTTAGACTCAAGAATGAACCACATAGAAGCACAGCGTACACTCATGCATATAGGAGATGCAATCAGGTAGCATAACACATATTCACATCAATTATATGCAAAAAAGGGCATTACATAGCCCAAAATATTCATTATAAACATATAACACGTTCATGTGCATAATTAACGCATATCACAAGGTGGAGATACATAACAAGGTGCATATGTGCTTCGTGCAAGCAATTTACATTACTTAAGCAACATAAAATGCATATAAGAACAAGTACATACACATAAACATGATAAAATAAGTTAGGAACAAGCTTGGAGGTGGAAAGGTAAGAGAAAAACGGAATAAAAACACGAAAAGTGGTTCTGAGTGAAATTAGGCCAAAGCTGATAGTTTTTCCGAAACGAACAAGTAGTAGAAAAACGGGCGTAACTTGAGTTTGATAAATGGGAATTGAGTTTTGTTTGGAAAAAAAACTAGACACATAGGGCTTTCCAATGATATATGGCTTGAAACGTGGTTCAAAGCGAGGCGAAAATGGAGTAGGTTTGAAGTTGAACGAAAGCAGTTTTCCGGCAAAGTGGCAACACAAAAATCAAACGGTTATATCTCACAAACTAGAATGAATTTTGAGGTGATTCCAATTGGAGAATGTTCTAGACTCAAAAAGGTTTCTTGTGTCAAAATTTCAGGTCAACTAGAGGTTGTTAGGGCCAGTTTTGGGGTTGGATAAAAGCGTAAATCAAACTTGCGAAACAAAACAACACACATATGCATTCAAAAAAAATGGGAGACACGGGCGCACAAAATGTGACATGGGCGTGTTCGAGGTCAGTAGCATATTCCGAGGGAGAAATGGGGGTGTCTCATTTTCTTCAATGGGCTGCGTCCAAGCTCCAAGAGCTACAAAAATGGCGGAAAAAGAAGGGGGAAAGGGAGAGACTCGTCCGGCATCACCACAACCACGAAAATCACTCAATTTTCACATTAACATGCATATAATCACAGACTTAAAAAATTAAACACGCCTAAATCTCAAGAATCGAACTAATAACAAGAAGCCATTAAAGCTTTCAAAGCACAAAAATGGTGGATCGGGAAATAGGCAAGCAACAAGCAAAATTTCAATAAATAAACGACAAGGGAACTCATATGAACAACATACTCCAATCTTAGAGCAATTAATCCACATATGGAGGCATTAGAAGCAATTTTTCACATTTTCACACTATTCATCATCTTCTTCAAAGGCATGAAACAAGCAAGAGAAACGAGATTCAATCTGGAAGAAACGACGTACTCGAAGAGAGAAATTCAATGCTTACATTGGATCGTTGATACGAGAGATGAAGTCGGAACTTGAGCTCAAAGGTGAAATGGCTATGGAGCTTGGGGTTTTCTCGTTCCTTTCTCTCTTCCTTGTCTCACGTGAAAATGAGAAGCAAAAGGGGGTTATGTTTTAGCTCAAAAAGATCTGAAAACGGGTCGATTTAAAGAGAAAACGGGGCGGGTCAAAAGATCTGATCCATTCGGATCGGATTTTAAAACGGTAGGGTTATCAACGGCTTTAGAAAAATACGAAGTTAATTTCATCGAATCTAAATCGTCGAAACGAATTCAATGACAAGGTTGGAATTCGAATCCGAATTCCTGAGCTCAAGATTGGCACGAAGGCCGAAAACACCCTAATTACAATTAGGTTCATAATCTTTCAAATATTGCTCATTCGATCCCAAACATATTAATTAAATTCTAAAGAGCATATATATTAAGTAAATTACACGTTGACACTTAAAGCATGCGAATTCACATAAATCATGAAAATACTGAATTAAACTCTCTCGTAATGAGGGAGTGTAGGGCTGATATTAGATATAAAATGGGCAAGAAAACGGGTCATTGGGATTGAAATTTGGATCGTCAGAGGTCTAAACGGCATCGAAAAATTACGAGACTTGTTCCATTGGATCCGAATCGTCGAAACGAGTCCAACTATGAAGAGGAAACTCAAATCCGAATTCCCGAGCTCAAGATATGATTTAAAATAACTTAAGGGGGCCTATTTTCAAATAGGCCCTCAAACTTTCGAAAAGATCAAATAGGTCCAAAACCTATTTTCATTTAAGTCCCAAACATTCAAATAAGTTGCATTCAAGTCCAATTTAAATATAATTCTTTTAATTTCAAGAACAAATTCATTTAAACTAGCATGCTCGACAACAAACTCATTTCATAACAATTACGAAAAATTATTAAGGAATTAATTTAAACGATTTCTTAACAAGTTAGGCATTTAAATCAATCTAAATCAAATTAAATCAAGTTTAACAATTAAATAACACTTAAATCAAATTATAAATAAATAGATAACAATTAAATCAAATTATAAACATTTAGATATAATTAAAGAAGTGAAATTACTTAAAGTAAACTCACACGTAGCACAAACCTGTAAGTACGAACGAATGGTGTGTCACAAAGGAGGTCGTGGGACTTGCCGCTTGAAGCGCGTTTGTGGGCGGCTCAAACGTGTCAAGAAAGTTAATTTTAAGTAAGTTCTTTAACATCCTATGAATTGGGAATATGAATTTCAAGTCAAGATCTTGCTTTTGAAAAAAAATTTAAATTCCGCTGCGTTTACGCTTCTGTTTTCCCTAACAATATTATGATACAAAATTTAGTAAGGATCATACATGTTTTATAGATAATATATAATATATCTTATAATTATACCAGATAAATTATTAACTAATATTTTATTAAGATACATATTAATTAATTATTCATCGTAGTAGATTGAATTTATTTTTTATTAAATTATTTATTTGGATGAATATTATATATTATCATAGGAACATGATAGTAGTATTATATATAATGATATGTTGTAATTATTGAATTGAAATATTTATTAAATCATATTGCAGACCCCTGAGAGGTGATGGTGGTGGCGCAATTGGGGGATGGGGGGAGTAGAAGTGGTACATGGTGATAAAGGAGAGAGAAAAGGGTCACAAATTTCTAGTTTCAGATATTAGATCTAGATTTAAGTTCGGGTTAATCCTAGACACCCCCCTATCATTTGGAACTTAGTGCACTTTACCCCCTAACATTCGAATTGGTGTAATTATTCCCCTAACCTTTATAAAACGTAAATTTAAAGCCTTTTAGATGGAATCTTATGAAATATTCTATTTAAATTGTTTAGGCGCAATTTATAAGGCCAAATTTGTACAAATCACATTTCAAACGTGTTGATATTATCGTCAAATCGAAGGTCTTAATGCAAGGAATACAACATTGGTTACAAAATAAAAACAAAGATGAGCAACGAAGGAGGAATTGCCTATCAAAGATGGTGCACGATTGACGAAGCTTTTCAGCCGAATTTCGACGTTTTCAAAGGCTAGTAGGGTCGAATAGGGTATAAGTTTTGTTCGTCTTGGAAAGAGAAATATGATGGTAGTGTTCTTGATTCTTGGGTCGCCGTGACGGAGGAGAAATCGATGGTTAAAGTTAAACTTGAACAGAATATTCCGCTAAAATTATCTAAAAGGGGTTAAGTGTTACATTTTACAAAGGTTAGGGGATAAAATGCACAAAGCCCCAAAGGATAGAGGGATGTAATTAGCCCTTTAAGTTCTTTATTCTTTTCTGCATCATTCACTTTTAAAATTTAAAATTCAATTTATGCATCTATACTATTATATTGAGAGAGATTCATTTTTTATCTTCAACCCTATCTTTTCCCTTTTTTTTTTTTTCGATACAAATTCTAACTGAGAACTATAGCACCCCAAGCGGTAGGCACCACATCCCCTGCACTAGAATCCGACAGGTGTACAAAATGGAAAGTCCGCACACGTACCAAGTCATAGTGAACGGGTGACAAACAAAATCTCACCTAAGCTAGGCGATCTAGACCTTAATACAGAGTGCACAACAACAAAACATAGATACGGAAGTGATTTAAACATATACATATCAACCATCAAGCATGATCATCACTTATACAATTCATACGACCACTTGCCACCACGGGCCAAAAGAATCGAAACAAGTATTCAAAGCCAAATCTAACAAGCGTATCATAAATACAAGATAAAAATTAAGATACGAATGTAAGTAGACTCGAGCTACAACACAAGGAAGACTCAAAAGACAAACTTGCCGCCTAACTCGAACCTCAACTTGTACTTGCAACTCAAGAAAATAAGGGGAAAAAAGAAACAACGAAGAAGGGTCAGTCCTAACGATTGGTAAGGGGGCCAACACATACACCCATACATATACATAAGAGGAAAGTAAATATTAAATCCAAAAGCTCATGAACCGGGGCATGGTTTTTGCAAGTTAAAGCATTTTCCCGTGATAATAGATATATAAAAGAGTTGAAGACTTAGTGGTAAAAACAACCAATTTTAGTAATTAAGAATCTATTCCCGTTTCACGAACTAAATCAAAGTCTAATAAACTCGGCGAGTACGAGTTCCTCCAACCAAACTCCTCAAAACCAAACGTTCCAAAATCAAATCCAAACAAACCAACCTTACACCAAATGATGGAAAGGATTGCAAGCCCTAAACCATCAGTTCAAAGATCGTACCGAGATGGGGGCAAATTACTGCTACCCGCTTCTTCGATGGGGTAACCGCCAGCTCAAGAAGACCTACCTTCCCTCTAACTCCCAAGGTTGGGCAAGCCCTCTCAAATGGAAATGTATACAAGAGGCGTGTCCGCGCAACCCCATGACCATCCCGGATGCTCCTTACCCACATCTCCGGGCCCAAACAAAGTCAAAACCAAACGTGCCAAACCAATCTTTCATGGTCAAAGCTCGCTACAACTCACACTAACCCTTTTCGAAAACAAACGAAAATATAGCTTACATATACGTAAAAACGTTTTCCAAGGTTTTATAGCAAGTGGTACAAGTCCCCAAAGTACATACTCAACATGTATCTATACATAATATACATAGGTCGCATGTGGGCTCAAAACACATTTAGGGTTTTAGGTTGAATTAAGTAAAAGAAACAAAACCTCACTGAGCAAAAGAAGCGTATCCAAAAGAGGCCAAACAACACCTACGGAGTGGGCTCGTCACCAACGGTTTGCTCGTCTAAACAAACCAAACACAAGGAACAAGACTTAGACTCAATATGAACCTTATAACGCTCGACGAATGCGTATGAATGCAAATGATGCAATGCAATCAACAAACGATCATATATTAAACAATCAAGTACACTTAACATGTTTTCATATTAATAACACACCATAAAATTACATATCACGTCATATCATACCATAACATATTAATTCATAAGTATAATGAAGTATGTAAGTTTATGGTATTAAAATGAAGTATATTTTTTTTTGAAAGGGTATTAAAATGAAGTATTAAATTTATAAAAAGGAAAATTTACCAATTTTGCAATCACAAATTATAATGAACAAAGACGAGGTCATTAAGTCTTTGTTACTCTAATATATTCCTCCTCTTAGTATGAATCCTCTCAAACACACTCCAATTTTTTTAGCGCTCGAAGAAGACGAAGTCTAATTCAATATCCGGATAGCAATCTCGTGCGAATTTGGTGCATTGCTAGCAAAAATCCTCCGCCATTAATCTTAGTGAAAATTTACAATAATGAACATAAGCAAATAACACAAAGATAATAAAAATTTAAACAATTAACTAAAAAACACAATATTAGGTAAGTTATTTTTGTATTGTTAACAAAGCACATCCAAAGTTATTCTTGTACTTCCAAAATATATAAATTTCCTCTAAAATATTATGCGTTTGGGGACAATACTTCTCATCAATATCAAACAACAACTCATTTAGAGCATCTAGACCTTGACATGTACTCTCTTTGTGGTAGTGAAAAGCGGGATTCAAGAAAAATGCCCCGCATGGAGACGCTTGAAAGAGTGTTCAACTAATCGCTCGAAAGTTTTTTCTGCCAATAGGGTTAAAAATCTGACTTTCAAAAGTTATGATGCCAGCTCTATTTAAGGGGAAAGAATTTGAGAATTAGTTTCGGTTCTGTTTCCAATTTTCCTCCACAATCTTAGAATGGCGACGAGGACGAATTTCTACAAGAACCCTTCTTGTGCATACAACAAACAATGCAATCTCAACTCCGTCCTTCAAAATCTGAAATGTAATTTCCCAAATTCCAACCATTCCCTCATTTACCGACGTTATGCGTTTTGATTAACTCCTTTTTTAAATTTCCTGACGACCGCCTTTCATTGTATTGGTTTTCCTTCAATTTTCAGCTTACAATATTGCCACCGGAAATGCACGGGCGGAGGAATCAGACAGAGTCGTACAACGAAAGCGCCGGCGTATGTCGAGACCGCCTTCTGTTCGACTGGAAAAAGTAAAAGAGAATGATGGCCCCATGTCACACCTGGAGTATATTGATAATCTGAGGTCAAATTTTAACTCTCGCTTCTGTTTTTTAACAGTGTGTACTAGAATTTTACTTTAGCACTCAAATCTATTAGTTGAAACTGATTTATATGGTCGACTGAAAGAAATTCTGTAGCCTCCCGTAGAGAGGTTTTGGTTATGTTGCACGAAGACCCTTAATAATCTGTTTAGTGACTTCTAGGCCAGAAAGTCATCAGTTGTTTGTAAAAGAAATTTGCTTCAACCTTTGAATTTTGGCTGAATTTGTGATGCTAAGAATGGGAAGTATCAGAATTGTTATGGAAGGAACACGGTTTAACCAGTCTAACAAGAGTTTGAAATTTAGAGGGGTTCATGTATGCTTGTTTATTTACTCTGTCAATCGTAATGATTTTAGTATTACCAATCCTCAACTGAATCTGTTTGTGTAGTTAAACCATAAAGTTCATTCTCCTTGTTAAGTTGATTGATGTGTATGAACAGGAAGGAAGCTGATTCTTCTCAACCATACCAAGAGCTAACTGCAGATGTGTTGGTATTCTAGGCTGATTAGTTTTTTTTATTAATGTTCTTGTTTTTTCTTTTCTGCTACTTCAAATGTCTTTACAAAATGCATTGGTTGTTGGGATTATCTTTATACAGGAAAGCTCAAATTCCGCTTTAAATTTAGTGGGATATGAAAGTAAGTTCCTATTGCTTTTTTTTTTTTTTTCTCTGCCGGTTGAATTCTCCATGATTAATGACCATAAATGTAAAAGCCAGGTGATGGAAGTACTTCTGCCAGATCGGAAGAAGGCCAAGGCCCTCTGAGGAATTTTGAAGATCAGATGAATTCCAGCAACGAAATACAATACTTCCCCATTTCTGGTTTGTTCTTTGAGGCTTTTACCTTATTTTTGCTTTCTCATTATACTTTTGTACTTGATTTTCCAAAGTTACACTTGGTAAGAACAATGAATTACAGATACCCAATAGACCTGACAAAGAAATGAATATATCTTGAGGTTATGGGAATTTCATGGAGATAATTATTTATGTGTTGAATTTCTGAAGGAGATGATGCTGTTATTCTTTGTTGTTACATCTTTTCGTATGTGGAGTGTACTTGGTGAAATCAGAGTATTGGCAACTACCAAATTACAGAACTTGGACTTATCTATCAAACTTGTTGTGTTTATAGTGTAAGCAGTAAAATCTGATTGTTGGGTCCACTCACTCATTTAGTTTTGCTTGGAGTTGGTTAAAGAGAGTGCTCATATTGATAGCTTGGGTTCTCTTACAGATAATGCATCTATAACCTGGTGAAAAAGTTGATTCTTGATTGGTCGTTCAAAATTATTACGTCTGGTGTTGATTCGTTTTCTGAAATTCTTAGCAAGTGTAGATGAAGCTGATCGAATCAAGATAAGAAGTGAACAGAGATATCCAGCCCCAGGAGAACCTGTATGCGTTTTGTGTGGGAAATATGGGGAGTACATATGCAATGAGGTGAGATACCTAATGCTGTACTTACTTTCTATATCTACCCAACCCACTTTTGAGCTTTCTACATTTGTTGTAGACGGATGATGATATATGCAGCACAGAATGCAAGGTTGAACTTCTTCAGAACCTTACAATCCAAGAGGTACTTCTTTTATTGAAGTCAATAATAACCTTTTCTGTATTTATTCTTCTTGCCTCTTTAACTGCTAATCCTTCGTCCAGGAGCCCCAAAGTGGCCCAGTACTTGTTGGACCTTTTTCTGCACGCAGATGTACATTGGAGGTGCCTGAATCTGGAGGAGACACTTATGATTATGACCGTCATTGCTGGTCCAAGAAGAGATCTGGGCTTTGTACATACGAATGGTATGTGTTTTTGCTTTCTTCAGGGACATGTTCAGAATTTGTCTCATGGAATACAATGCCTCCCAACTCATTTCTCTCAAAATGTTTCAAGTTTTGTACTCCAATTAACTTCGACTACACATTAGTCATTAGATACCATTCAATAAAGCTAATAGCTACTTTACGTATCCCCATTTATTTTGGACTGTTGTCATCTTTTTGTAAAATATTCATCTCTCTCATCAGCCACGTTTTTGTATACTCTCTTGTCGCTCTCCTTCATTTTTTCTCTCCTCTCTTTTCTAATTCTCTTATTATAATGGTTTATTTTTTGTTTTCTTCTTCAATTTCTCTGATCTACTGTAATCTGAATAGTTAATTTTTTTAAATATTTATTTTCTTGATCATAGAATTTTATTTATTTAAAATTAATATTATTTTGCTTACTATCAGTTTAACTGACATTTAAAATTAGTTTCTAATGTAATAAATTTTTATAAATTATGCTGTTACATTTTACTGGTATAATTAAAACACTTGTTTTCCTTTTTATTCCCCCATTTTGGCACACACATCAAGTCTGCTTCCGGCTGCCAGTGAGGGGAAATTTAATACCATCAATTAACAAGAGATTATCTTTCGCATCTCTATCAGAAGTTAGCAGGAGGATTAAAATTGACACAATTTGGAAGATATGGAGTGCAATGGGGGGATCATTCATATCCAAACGGGCTAAAACTGGACATGCTCCTAATACTTGTGGTCAACTGTTCAAATGAAACTTCCAACCAACAACAAATGATTGTTTTTCTACTAAGCATGATGAAGTTGTACTCTCGGCTTCTGTTAATAGTTTGCATAATCCTCTGACAGCCTATTTTTTGTTGCAGCTGGAAATGTCAGAAACCTGGGCATCTTGCTAAAGATTGTCTGGTATGGACATCTCATTCTGAATTCAGTCCTCATGGCGAAGCACACAACCACGTATTCATGATATAAACAATAAAGTCGTCTGTTGATCTTTTTATTTCAATATTATTCTAATCATGGTTTCTTCATGTAGGTAGCAGTGCCCCAAAATAGTTCCAGTCAAATTTCCAGAGATCTTGTTAATTTATATAAAAGGTTTCTACAAAACCTAGTTGACCTCTATTTCTTAAAATAGATTGTTCCCAAAATTCACAGCTCGTATAGCTTCTGTAGTCCACATTTTATTGTATGTAACTTTTCTCGATGTTGATCTTGTCATCAAAATCGTTTGGGAGGCAAATAGGCTTTTTGGGGATAGAGGGGTTTCGGTTATTGATTAATTCTGCAGGTCTCAAATATAGCCTTTAACCAAATATTTACCTGAAAGAGCTTAAATGACTAAATATACATTATAGAGATGAAGTATCTTATCCCACTCTTTATCCGTAGATGCTGCCAAATTGGGAATAACTTCAGAGCTGCCAAGTGCAATTCATGTTGTCAGTCAACTACTTTAGCCTCATGTCTAAGCTGTGAGAATACTTTTTGTGACCGGTAAGGTACTACTTATATTGTTTAAATCCCTATGGGTACTTCAAAACTATCCTTTGAATCTTTGCTTATTTTGACCCTGGCCAAGCCAATAATATTTTTATTTTTTGGCTTGGTCTTGTGGTGATTTCTTTTAGAATGGAGAAGACTATAAAAAAAAAATGTGATGGTGGATAAGAGTTCGTCCATCTTGATCAGATTTTACTTACTGCTGCTCCTAATCCACTGTTTCTACTTTAACAATGGATTAAAAACCAAATCTCATTTTTGGCTAATTAAATTCTAGTCAGTGTTTCTTTAATTGATATTGATGGACGAGATTGGAATAAATCAAGCTGTGTTATATTACAATCTACATGTTGGTTCAATGTGTTTTGTTAAGTAATATCCATGCGTGGAAGCTTTATTCCTCTCTCCTTCCCTATCTTAAATGTACATTAATTTGGGTGTTTAACAACTGATGACATGAATATTTCCAGTTCAGGTCATTTGAGCGAACATATCAGAGGACACCCAACTCATCAACAATATTACTCATATAAACTCAAACGTCTGGTAAGGATTATATGACTGATTTCCTTGCTTAAAACAGTCCATGGACAAAAATCATCCTGAGAGTGCAATTTTACTCTCGATTTGCGAGTGAATGTTTTGATTAATTTTAAGTATAGTTTTACTATTGAACCTGAATTATTTTTCTAATTAAGCATAGTAATTTATCACAGTGTGTATGTGTAAGCAATTGAATATGTAATTTTAATTATATCATCAACATAATTGGATACCTGCTGATGAACAAGTATGTGATAGTCCTAGTTTTTCTAATAAGGAGGACTTTAGTTTTTCTTGAGTTCCCATTTTGAGGTACTTTGTGTCATTTTGGGGGATTTGGATTTGAAATCCTTTCAATATGAAGTTATTTGAAATCCTTGCACTCAAATCCCTCCTTCAAATTGAGTCCTTCACAAAACTGCAACCCTAAAGGAAGAAAATACGTATAGGTTGTGCTGTGTTTGGTGGATTTGAAGGTAAGGATTTCAAATCCATTATAACAAATCGATTAGACTTGTATGGATAAATTCATATTATGATTGGAATTTGGATAAATTCATAATACCAAAGATGCTGTTTTCTTTTTCTAAATTGTTGTGAGGATTTGATATACATTACATATGAAGCCATTGGGCCCCTCCTTTCAAATCGTTCAATCAAAGAACGGCCTTAGGTGTTTCGAAATTGTTTGATTGTGACTTTCTTGAACTATTATTATTGGTCTCTTTGCTCACGTCCTAGACTATCCTAAACCTTTCCGGACTTAATTTGGTGAAGTCTTACGGTGACCAATTATAATTTGCACATATCAGAATTTTTTTTTTCTTTATGCAATTGCTTTAGAATTTTACACTTTGACCTTACATTATGTTCTATTTATTTCTACAAAAAGAAAGAAAAGTAGTACTTTGTGCTGTTAATCCTATTTTTTACTTTGGGATAATTACGAGCAGCCCCCTGAAGTTTGGCGAAATTATAGATTACCCCCTAAGGTTTGAGAAATTACGAACTCCCCCCTAACCTTTACATTCCGTCTCACAAATTTCACCACCGTTAATCACACCGTTTAAACTCATATTTTCATTCCAAAAATACCCATAGGGGGTATATTGTAATTTTACTAAGAGTTTAATGATATAATTGTGAAATTAGTTAAGAGCAAAATGCATTTTTAGTCCCATACTAATGGGCGATTATCACTTTTGGTCCCATGATTTTCAAAATTGGTTTTTTTAGTCCCGTAATAATTTTTTTTTTGTCACTTTGAGGACTTCCGTCAATTATTTGACGGAAATTACTGTTCATCCAATAATTTTTTTAATTTTTTATTTTTTGGTCCATATCCATTAATTTCATATATTATATATTTATTATATATAATATATGTACTATATTTTATATAATATGTAATACACATATATATTATATATTTTAATTTATAATATGCATTTTATTATATGTATTTTAATATATATTTTGTTATATATTATATATAATAAAATATGTGTAATACATATATATAATATATATATATATACGTGTATTATATATTTATATATATATGTATATATATATATATATATATATATAATATAACAAAATATATTATATATGAAATTAAGGGATATGGACCAAAAAAAATAAAAAATAAAAAAATTAACGGATGAACAGTGACTTCCGTCAATTATTTGATGGAAGTCCTCAAAGTGATAAAAAAAAAATTACTACGGGACTAAAAAAACCAATTTTGAAAACCATGGAACCAAAAGTGATAATGACCCATTAGTATAGGACTAAAAATGCATTTTGCTCTATTAGTTAATTTTGGAGTTTTTGTATTTAAAAAGTTTTTATTTAATTTAAATTTAATATTTTATCTATAAATATAAATTAAATTAGATATTCCATACATATTTATTTTTATGAAGTATGATAGAAAATTATAAATTCCCTCTTATATTTATATCTTAGTTTTAAATATATTTTGTACAAGTTCATTTAAATTAATTTATTTGCAATTATAACAATCTTTTCCTCAAAATAAAAATTCATATAAAAAAACCACACAAAAAGTATTAATTAGTGCATTACCAAATTTTCCCCTCAAAATTGAAAATCATAACAAACATATCATCATTAATAAATGCATTAATAAATTCATATAAATATCCGTCAAGGTCATTTAAACAAGTATTGCAAATGTTGAACATGCATGATCAATATCTACAGTAAAATATTAGGCATAAATAAATTCTATGTATGAAATTAATTTATTATAAAAATATTAAAATATCATTAAGTAGTGTTCATTGAAAAAAAAAAAAAAATGTTAGGTAGATACAAAACTCAAGTATTTACATCAAACCCCTAAGAATTTTAGTCCTTGCATTAGCACCCTTACCTTTGGGCTCTTATTACATGTACCCCCTGAGTTTCAGCATACTAGGGGTAAAATAGTAAATTTCGCACATTCCGTTAAATTTAACGGAGGAGATAACGGGCCAGGGGGAGTTCGTAATTTCTCAAACCTCATAAGGTAATCTATAATTTCGCCTAACCTCAGGGGGTTGTTCGTAATTATCCCTTTTATTTTTTATGTGCTTCAATAATGAGTATTGAGAATTATTACAGGTGAAATGTTGCAACTCAAACTGCAAGGTGACAAACATCAAAGATCTTGTAGCCTGTCATTATTGTTTCAATAAAGCATTCGACAAGTTCTATGATATGTATAGTGCTACTTGGTAAGTGATGCTCATGACTAATTCCTTGGCTCCTTTCTTTCCCATTTCATATATATATGTTTCATTTCCTGCGAGAAATAAGATGATTTTTACTTCTACACTTAGAAAACCTGTTACTCTGGAAATGTGCGTATTTGTGTCCATGCTTGAATTTCATGGTTCCCTGTAACTTCACTCTAGAACCATATTTTCATTCAAGAATTTTAAAGGATGCTGCTTTTTGTTCACTTCTCTGTATTTTACATAATTTAAATTTGTTCTTGCAGGAAACAACCAGGATTATCAATTATTCGTAATTCTATCTGCTGCGAAGATCACTTCGAATGGTTAGAATGTGATAATGCTGGTACTATTATCATCAATGCATTTCATTTGTGCTTATTCAACTTCCTGATCAGTATATTTTGGGCATTTTTTTCTGGTCAGGCACCGGATGAATTGTTTTAGCTCAGATGTAGAAGACGGTGCATATATTTTCAAGAATGAACATGCTCGGAATGAGAAATATGTGCAGCTGAGTGATTTTATCTTTTGATGAGAGTCACACTGGAATTGTATCCCAGAAGGAAGTTGAGGATGACTGTTTGGACGTCATACATCCCTTTGTATGGTGGGTTTGAAAGCTAGAATAGATCTGAATGTTATCTTATGATTTGGAGTGAATCTTTATGGTATTATTTGTATATTTGTGTAACTAGAAGGGTGCGCGTGTGTTGCACGTGTTATACGGTTTTATTTTATTTTTCATGGAGGAATTGCTTTTTCTGGTAAGTTAGTTTAGGTTTTGACACTTTTTGTGTTTTTGAGTGTATAATCATATCTTTTTTTTTTCCCCTGTACTTTGATTCTTTGAAGATCATAGGATTTGTTTTGTGTGCCTGATTGTAGTTAATATTGTTCCTTATTTTAAATAGTATTTTGTTTTCAAATCCGCCAACTGTAGTTAGTATTTAAATAGTATTTTGTTTTCAAATCCGCCAATTGTAGTTAGTATTCTTCCTTAATTTTTCCAAAAATTCGATACATTCATACTAATATTGGAAATTAACGATTGTAATTCTTATTGTTCCTTTCTGTTGTCTTAGGATGTTTTTTTATTCCTTTTCTTTTTTTATCGTCTCTAACATTTTTGTTTTTCCAACCTTTTCCGTGTATTTGCTTGAATATTTTCTCTTGTAAAATGATGTCAGCATTTCGTCATCTCCATCCACATTGTTTCCGTCAGTGATGACAATTTCTATCTCCTCATGTTTCTTACCTTTTTCTCCTCTCGCAATATTGGTTTTCTTGTTTGTTTCCTTTCTTTTTGTTGCTCTCGTTCCCTTCGGGTTTTTTTCTCTCTGTCTCTTGCCTCACTTTGCCTTTCTTTTTCTTCTTGTTCTGTTTCGTTTGCCTTGTTCTTCTGATTTGGTTTTTTGTCCCTTTTTTTTCTTTCAATTTCTTATCAGTCATTGTTCATTTTCCTCTTTGTTTTGTTGTATCCTCGAAAGCTTCTCCAACAACGAGCAAAATTTTGTTTTGTATTTTCACATTTTTGTTGAGCTTGAAAACCAATTTGTATTGTTTCTTTGTCATTGTTGCTAAAGCATTGTAGTGTGGTGATGTTTCTGCAAGTTTGTACCCCTTATCAACTGTTTGTTGTGCTTTTTCATGTTGAGTGTGTAAGTTTCTCTTACTTTAGTAATTGCCTTAATATATCGAGTTATCGGACATCTAATGTACGCCTCAATAACTTCTTCAAATAGTGTGATTCTTGTTTGTTCAATCTCATCTGCCATGTTTAGGGTAGCTCTATATCTGTATTTTTTTATCAACATATTTTAGTTATTTGCATATCAAGGTTTTAAATTTTATGTGTTTTCAGATTTCATACCTCCGTGATGCTTCCACTTCGTCATCCTTACAATTTTTGCACTGTATTCTTTACATTGTTTTTGATATTGATCTTGTGTAGTTGTTGCAAGCATCATACTGTGGCGTGAATATGTTTTTTGCCGAATCGGCATTTGTTTTAAAGTAATAATATTGGTTTTACGACTATTAGTGGAGTTTGTGTTTCATTTTGCCAGTTATAGGAAATTTATGTTAATTAAAGAAGTAAATGTCCATTCCTATTCATAAGATCACTATAAATCGGGATAATTACGAACTCCCCCCTGAGATTTGACGAAAATATAGATTCTCCCCCCTCCCCTCCCCAGGGTTTGAGAAATTACGAACACCCCCTTGAAGTTTACATTCTCTCTCACAAATTGCCCCAACCATTAATAATAGTGTTAACTTTTGCTGACGTCAGCAATATTATTTTTAAAAATTCCAATCATACCCTTAGGGGGTATATTGTAATAATATTGGTTAAATTTGTATTTTTAATTTGAAAATTTATAATTTAATTAATATTTATATTTTATTTATAAGTATAAATCGGAATAAATATTTCATGCATATTTATTCCAATAAAGTATGATAAAAATTATATATTCCACTTAATGTTTATATCTTAGTTTTATGCATATTTTGCATAAGCTTATTTAAACATTGTTTGTTTAGAATGATAAACTTTTTTAATGAAATAGAAAATCATAACGAACATGTTAAACTCACATAAATATCCATCAAAATTACTTAAACAAATATTTCGAAGGTTGGTGATTTCTAAATTCTAATGCATGCACTTTAAATAAGAATAACATTCCAATATAAATATGCATGCCTAATTTTTTTTTTCAAAAAAATATTTGGTATTCATAAGATTTAGGAATGAAATTAGTTCATTTTTAAAATGTCAAAATATCATCAAGTAGCATTCTTTGCTAAACCACAAAAAAAAAAAAAAAAAAGAAAAGAAAAAGGTTAGATAAACACAAAATTCAACTATTTACATCAAACACCCCAAAGTATTTCAATACTTATATTAACCTCCTCGCTTTTGGACTTTTATTACATATATTATATCCCCTTGAGTTTTGGGGTATGAGGGGTAAAATAGTAAAATTACAAATTTCGTTAAATTTAACGGAGGAGATAACGAGTCAGGGGGGTGTCTGTAATTTCTCAAACCTCAGGGGGGTATCTGTAATTTCACCAAACCTCAGGGGGCGTTCGTAATTATCCCCTATAAATAGAAACAAAACGACAAACGTTGATAAAGGCCAAACCTTAAACATTCCTTGATGTAACTACAATAAAAATGCACAAAATTTATTTATCTTTAAGTTTACACTATGTTGCCAATACCACTACTACTATATCCTAATCAATGATAATGATGAACAATTGTAATGGCACGATGATAATAAAGAAAAACTCCTCATATTAACAATACAATATTAGAATTTATTGCATTACTTTGCGCTAAAAATATTTGCATAATGGTGGACTGAAATTTTGAAGTTTAGAAAAAATAGATTTTTAAAAACCTAAAGATGCACAATCAATGAAATTGGCGAAAAAAAGTAAAGAAATAGACGCAGGTGCCTGTACATACCGATGATAATTTGTACTCGCATGTTTTGGGTAATGTAGGGTCCAAATAGTACATAGGATGAATTAGAACACTTACCCAAAACTCACATATCAAACAAAGGACAATGTTACAATCTTTATAATACAAGAAGTATCTGGTATCTTCCCAGTGCATTAGTTATTGCAACATCATCATCCTTGCAGAGCTGGCAAATACGAGCATTAAGATGGTGTCCTTTAACTCCGTACTTCAACAAGTTATTACTGAGAGATTGTCATGCTCTAATAGAAAAGGGTACTCAAATATAAGACATCTAAAAAATTGGATAAATAAATGAAGGAAGATAGATCCCAAAAGATTATATATAACCTAAATATTGTCACCTCCGGGATGTTTTTTATCACACTTTTCCGTACATGAATTGCTCCAAAATATAAATAAAATCTACAGATGAGAAGCACGAGCCAGAAATAAAATGCAGAGGGGAAGTATAAGCGACTTGATAATTAAAACTGTGAAGGAAAAATATGATGCTGACCCGAAAAAATTATCCTAGTTTTTTTTAAAGCTTTCGTCACCTTATCAGCAAGTTGCTAAGAAAGTTGGACAGGTTGAAAGCACTATAATTGGCAGATCACATGAGTTCATTGATCATAAAGAAAGAAGTATTAATAGAAGCAGGTTAAAAGAAAAGGCATGACGGGAAGACCTTATATTTTTAGCAATTCGGCCCCAAAATGGCAGAAGAACTACTTCCTTAAGACGACCATCACGATAAGCGTGTTGTAGAAGGTAGAATCCATAAGAGTTTGAATGATTTACACATTTTAGAATTATATATTTAGTTCAAGTACTTTCTCGGATCTCGGAATAGAAGTATTGCGATCCAAGAAAGGGATCTATATCTTATAAGTAAGTTTGTTCTTAACTTATTGGCTGAGACACTGTTGGAATGCATTCAGCTAACACTCCCATGGCTGTCAACCATGGTTTGAAGATAGTAGAAGGAGGAGAGGAGGCCGATAGAGCACAGTATCAACACTTGGTAGGGAAGCTGATCTATCTTTCCCACACTCGACCGGACATAGCCTATGCAGATAGGGTGCTGAGTCAATTCATGCACCAATCTAAAAAAGAACATCTAGAGTCGGCACTCAGAGTTTGCCGATACCTGAAAGGGTGCCCAGGGAGGGGCGTTGTATTTCAAGGGACTGGAGATCGACCTTTAGGTATTTCCCACTTGTTGGGGGAAACCCAGTGACCTGGTGGAGTAAGAAGCAGAGGGTGGTGGCCCTCTCGAGCGTGGAAGCTGTAACGCCCCCAGTTTTCCAGTTATGCATTTCATGATAGTTGTAAATTATTTTATCAAGTGGCTCCATGAAATTTTATTAACTTGTAATTTATGGATTGATTCATATTTAATTGATTTGCGCTATTTAATTTCCTTGATTTGAATACGTGCAATTATGATTTAAATTTCTAATTTTCGCGAATTCCATTACATTAGTTGTATATTTAATTCCCCGAACATGATTGAGTGTTTGATTATTTTGATCACCCCTTATTATGTAAATTTGTAAGAATAAATACTTAACTAAGTACAATTGGTCTTAAATGCATTAATATAACATGAATGAATCATGTATATATAGATATATATATTATACTTGACTATATATTTCTACAACTTATATATATATATATATATATATATATATATATATATATATATGCATCCACTTGATCATTATATAATATAATTGTATTTACACCCTCATTCCACTCACTTCTAACATGTAATTATCTAAGAGATAAGGGTCTAGTTGCAATAATCATAATTAGGCAAGACTTTTGCACCTCTCATCATATACATATACATATACATTTCACTAATATATCATATAGCATATATACATTACATTACATACACTCACTCTCTCTCTCTCTCTCATTCAAACACAAGAACACACACAGACTAGATCTCTACACACACACAAACCCCTTTTCTTCCATTTTCTTCATACACACACATTTTTTATCAAGCAAGAGGAAGGAGAAGAAGAGGTTTAGGATCATCATCATCACCATCACCTTCATCATTTCATCCATATCATCTCTTCTATCTTTCTCTTAAGGTTGGTGATATGTGTGTTTATATATATGTTTGTGTGTGGATGAGTTGTAGAAGGGATTTTTTATTTATAGACTTATATCTTGTTGCTAGTGGTTTTTGAGCATGAATATATGATATCTTATTGATTTGGTGCACGAACTTGAGTATTTGATAAAAGTGGATCAAGGTGATATATTTGAGTGTTTGTGGATTGAATTCTTGATGATCTTAACATGTTTGCTTGGATTAATTGATGTATAAAGCAAGTATTAGATGTATATTGATGTTATATGATAATTTTGAGGTGTTTAATTATTGTGATTTGGTGTTGGTATGGTTTGGGAGCCAAATTTCGAGTCTTGCCCTGTTTTTCCTTCGTATATGCCGCTGGAGAAGGATCCACGGGCGTGGATTTTGACCCACGGTCGTGGATTTATGTCCAGAAACTTGGGATTTTCGGCAAGAGAATCCACGGGCGTGGATTTTTGTACATGGAGAAATCCACGGCCGTGGATCCTCCCCTGTTTTCAGCCTGAGTTTGTTTTTCTCCGTTTACCCCGCAAACGAACTCTGATTGACCCAATTTTTGAACCACGGAAATCTTTTGAAGTGTAGAGCAGCCTCCAATTAGAATCATCTCAATATCGTTTTTCATTTGTGAGATATAATCAATTCTTTTTGGTGTCGCCACTTCACCGACAATCTTCATGCACCCAACTTCAAGCTTACACCATTTTCACCTCACTTTGTACTAGAAAACGAGCTATATATCATCGGAAAGGTCTACTTGTCTAGTTTCATATCCAACAAATAAAACTCAATTCCAACTTCTAGAACTCAAGATATTCCAGTTTTCCTATAGCGTGTGTGTTTTCGAAAATTGTCAGTTTTTGCCCAACTTCACCAAAACCTTTCTTCTTGCATTCCTTTCACTCTCTTGGCCCCCGTATGTGAATTATATGAAGTATATGCTTGATTAATTGATAATTATGCTCCAATGTGACGGTTCTTGGTACTTAATTGCTCAAACATGATTTTGTGACTCCATGCCCTATATAAATTGAACTTGAAATGTTTGAATGATATAAATACATGACTCCTTGAGATTAATTTCATCTCTTAGATGTTAATTGGTTCTCATACATATTTAAGTGTCACTTGATTGCTAATTTGTTTTGTTATTAAGGTGTTACATGAGCCTTGTCGTGTGTCATACTTGGTCTCATATTGAGTCTCGTCTCACGAGTTCACGTTGTTTCCTTTCTTGTCCAATTCTTCTCCAGGGTGGAGATCATTGATCGTATGGACACTTTCTTGTATCTTTGTCTTGTTCCGTCACTCTTTAGGTGAGGTTTAATTTCTAGTTATATCTAGAACCCTTATAACCCTTATATGTGAGATTTTGGCCAAAATGTATATTTATATCTATAGTTTTAAAAATCTAAAACGATTGCAAGCAAGCCATGTTATTATACTGAACCAACTTTGATTTGGCGAGTATATTGTTCACTGTGGGCCAGAGGGTAGTGTATTGAGCCAAATGGGAAAGCAAGGGCTGACGGGTAACTCTTGCACTATCCTCACCATTTTGGGATCACCTCTGAATCCACCAGGAGGTTTGGTGGAGGAAGAAATCCCGTACGTGGGAGTCATGTTCCCGACGTACGCCATGATTGGATGATTGGGTCTTGCAAGCCCACCATCACCCGGAGGAAAAAGGGTTCATGAAACTGCTACTTGTGCACTGTAATAAATTGCATGATCACCATAGAATTGTAATCCTGATTGTCATGATTGTTCACTGCGGAGTAAAGGTTGGAGACTTGCCCTCACTCGCCGGGCCACTGATTGATTGAAACTATAATAAATGTTAAACTTGATAGTTGTAATCTCGGGCGATATTATATCTTATTTCTTTAATCATATTGTTTCTTTCACAAAACATTACCCGAGATTATAACTTGCATGTATGTGCGCTTATAATTATTTAAACCCCTCTCTCAGTCTTTTGTAGACTGACACCTCACATTTTCAGGTTTGCAGGGTTCGTGCTAGGCGGGATCGAGTCGGTCTTTCATTTTTGGGTCTAGCACTTGTCTTTCTCATTTTATTGTACATTTTGATGCATGTCTATTACTTATAATTTTTTTGGAGAATTGATATTGTACCTATATGGATATGATGGAATTGAACTTCATATGGTGGCATTGAAATGCTAATGAAATGTATATGTTTATTACGCTTCAGTTATATTTTGATGCATCGTTGTTATTTAATTGAGGGTTAGTCCCGTCTAGCTAGTGAGTCGTTTTTTTTTATTGTCTCCCGTTCGCTATAGGCTTGATTCATGTGTGGGTGTTCGTTCCATATGTGGATTGAACTATAGTGCGGGGGATGTGGCTACCCAGCGTTCCGGGTGCTACAGAAGCGGAATTCCGTGGGATTGTTCGGGGAATAACAGAAGTACTATGGTTGAGAAAACTACTTGCAGAGATTGGTTTTCCAGTAACCAAGGCGTGTAAACTGATATGTGATAATCGGACAACCATCAGTATTTCCGTGAATCTAGTGCAGCACGACCGGACGAAACATGTAGAGGTGGACCGGTAATTTATCAAAAAAAAAAAATGGACGAAGGAGTTATCGATCTTCCTCGTGTACGACCAGAAGACAACTAGTTGACATTCTGGCAAAAGTCGTTAATTGAAGGATCTTTAGTGAAGAATTGAGCAAGTTGACCATTGGAGACCCGACTACTCAACTTGAGGCGAGTGTCGAAGTATGGAAAGCTTGAAATTAGGGATTGTGATTGTAGTTGTATATCTTAGGGTTGACTTTTCTTTTTTAATCAGATTCTTATACACTTTATATCTCTTGTACAGTGTATTGCCGTTCTTACAGAATAGTGAATAAACCGGAAAAACCTTCACCAATCGTGGCCTCTAAGTAACATCACCAATTATATATTTTCTTTATCATACTTTTTACTTTGAATGAAGTTATTTTTCTAAGTAAATGATTTCATCTTATATTATTGAAAACAAAAATAATTGCTTTGGAGTTGGCACACTCTAAATTATAATGTCCATCAATTAATGAAATGCAAGATTTCGTCCCAACATGAAAATACTTCTGCAATGTGGAAATGTGGCGCGTTCAGAGTGCTAATACTCCCCAGTCGTGCAGACTTCGTTATATTCATATTATCCCCTATTGTTTCATGTTCTGGCATATGACATAGTAATTTGCTTTTATCTTTTGTTGCATTTAATACTTTGCTGCTAGATTTCTTCTGCCGCCATGGTACCGGATGTGGCACCTTCAGCGAGGTTATACTCCATGATCGTTCTATAGTGCTACACGATCGTGCTCAATGAGGGGGGCTCAACACTGCCTAGAGCACTAACCATGTTCGCAAACATAGTGAAATTTTGAGTATATTTTGTTGGAATATTCTGTTATATTTGGAAAGGATTTACCCTAATTACCTTTCCTTGTACTTAGCGGGTATTCAGGCATGTAATTAGTTGTTTTTGTCCTACATATACTTGTATCCTCTGTATCATTCAAAAACAATATACAATGAATACACAGAAAGTTTTCTCCCAATCTTATACTATTATCAACATGGTATCAGAGCGGGTTCCGATTCAATAATCGGATACCTTGCTCATCACTTACCGATGGCCTCACCCACGAAATCAAACCCAATCCCGTCGGAGTTAATGGCGCAATTCGCTGAACTCCTTCGGCAAAAACAACCGGAACCAACCAACACCACAACTATCAACATAAAGCTCAATGACAACAATTACGCTATTTGGTCAAGAACTGTCGAACTAGTACTACTTGGCCGAGGAAGATCAGGATACATTACCGGAAAAATCGTATCCCCCGACCTGGACGATGCCGGATACGAGGCTTGGGAACAGACGGATGGGGCTGTCCGAAGCCTGATTCTCAATTAAATGGAACCCGAAATTGCTGCCCAATTCATCCTCTGCCCCAACGCAAAGGATTTATGGGACGAAATTGAAGCTACCTATCACGATGGTGGCGACAAATTGAAACTCTATGAACTGAAACAACGGGCATATCAAACCAATCAAGCCGATATGACCGTCGATCAATATTACAGAACCGTTCAAGGAATCTGGAGGGAGATCGACTACCGACAACCTCAAACAATGAAGTGTACAAAGGATCGAAAAACTCACAACTCAGAAAAACAAGAAGATCGAGTTTTCGCGTTCTTATGGGGACTGGACGGGAAATTCGATCCAATTAAGAGGGACTTACTCAAAGCACAAACCCCGCCGACTCTGGAAGAAGCGTATAACGCTGTTCGTCCAGAGGATCGCCGGCTTTCGGCAATGAACAACCCCAACCCCGGCGGCATTGGCGTTCTGGCAAAAATGCGGTCAGAAAGTTCATCATCCCGCGAGAACAGGGGCAGAAAATCAAATACCAACGCCGGCACCGGAACCTCTCAGAAATGCAGCGTATGCGATGGTACACGACACACAAAAGACACTTGCTTCGAGGTTTTGGGTTATCCGGATTGGTGGGCTGAACATTTAGCCCGGAAGAAAGCTAAGCGCCCGGAGGTGGCACCACTGGGCCACCAACCGGCAAAGCACACCTTTCGATGGGAATTCCAGATAACAGAGGACAGGGAGGGGTCACCGTCGTACAGGCGATTAGCGGCGCCACCAGCCGGGAAACCCCCGAGAACGGCGGTACTTCCAGCGGCGGCGCCACCAGCAGAGGCGTTGGGAGAGAAATTGGCGCAACAGACATCGTATTTGGTAAGGGAGAAAAGACTTCAGGTAATGACTCCCTAACCCTAAAATCAAATTGTGGGCTGAATATTGATAGTGGGCCAAAGCCATGTTTTGTTTTTAAGAGTGCATCAAATAATATGAATTGGTCACGTGATAGTGGGCCTTTTTTCCATAATGGGCTACCTATTAAAATAAGTAATGATGATGGGATTGAGCCAGACAGGCCTACGGAAGGTAGAACCTTCTTCCAAACCAACCATTTATTTTCGGATACCGAGTGGCTTATTGACAGTGGGGCCACCGATCATATAACAAATGAGGCCAGTGACATCCGAACAGAATCCCCTCCTCGGAAAACTTCGGTGATTAATGCTAATGGTCTTTCCTATCCTGTCATTGGGGCAGGCAAAGTATCCTTATCTGAGAAAATGAATGTCTCACACTGTCTTGTTGTGCCATCTCTCACTAACAAGTTACTTTCTGTTAGTCAACTTACCAAAGAACTAAACTGCGAGTGCTGATGTTTTCCTCCTTTTGCCTCTTACAGGATATTCGTACGGGGGCGATCATTGGGCCTGGTATTGAGAGAGATGGTTTGTACTACATCAGAGATCTTTCTCACACCGGCTCAAGCTTCATCTCCCAAGGCAGAAATGATAAACAACTCTGGTTATGGCATCGAAGACTCGGGCATCCCTCTTTTCAGTATTTAAGACATTTGTTTCCAAATTTAGTTTCAGAATCAAGCTCTTTACATTGTGACACTTGTGTACTTGCCAAAAGTCACAGAAACATTTATCCAAGTTCTCAGAATAAAACAAATTCTCCTTTTGAGTTGATACATTCTGATGTATGGGGGCCAGTTCCAAGCAACATTAATTCTAAGTTTCGATGGTTTATCTTGTTTGGCGATGATTGCACCAGGTTCACTTGGATCTACTTTCTGAAACAGAAATCCAATGCCCCAGCTACGATCCGGGAATTCTTTAAATTGATTCAAACACAGTTTTCTGTCTCGATCAAAGTCTTTCGTTCCGATAATGGAGGAGAATTCATCAACCAAAGCCTTCGAAGCTTCTTCTCCCAAAATGGGGTCATCCATGAGACCACTTGTCCTCACACCCCACAACAGAACGGCGTGGCAGAACGAAAAAACCGGTACATCCTCGAGAGCTCCCGGGCCTTCTTACTTGAGGCCCATGTTCCCACCTCTTTTTGGGCCGAGGCCGTCTCCACGGCGGTGTATGTTATGAACCGGCTACCCACACAGGCATTAAAGTATAGGACTCCCTTGGATACCCTCAGGGAATTTCACTCCATCCCCTCGGTACTTCTGATCACTCAACGAGTCTTCGGATGTGTCGCGTTTGTTCATACTCCAAAACATCTACGGACTAAATTGGACTCATGCGCAGTCCGATGTGTATATCTTGGGTTTAATCCCACTCAGAAGGGATATCACTGCTATGATCCAGTTGGCGATCGTCACTATATTACCATGGATGTTGACTTCTTGGAAACAGAATACTACTTCCCAGGGGTATCCAATTCCAACCCTCAGGGGGAGAATGATACAGGTGAGGGAATGAATTGGATGTGTGAATGGTTAGAACCACTCCAAGAATATACTGCGCCTCCGCCACCTGTGCCGGCTGATAATCCATCTCTCTCACCCACCCCGGAAGAGCCCCCGTCACCGGATATCCTTGAGGTAAGTGACTCTGACCCTTCTGTTTCCATTCCAAATACATAAACCCTGCCTCCTCGACAGAACAGGGGAATCCCACCGAACTGGTACAGTCCAGAAAGGACAAGCAGATCTAAGTACCCGGTGACTCACTATATGGCCTCAAATTGCTCACCACAACTGCAGTCTTTCCTTCATGCAGTGTACTCTCATGAAACTCCCAGAACCATCAAGGAGGCACAGGAAAACCCGTTATGGAAACGAGCAATGGAGGAAGAAATCAATGCTCTGACGAAAAACCAGACTTGGGAGGTCTGTCCACTCCCAGCAGGGAAGCGTTCTGTCAGATGCAAATGGGTATACAGCATCAAGTATAAAGTGGATGGCACGATCGAAAGGTATAAATCCAGATTAGTGGCTAAGGGATACTCCCAGACATATGGGATTGACTACACGAAGACTTTTTCTCCAGTGGCGAAGTTGGACACCATCCGAATACTCTTATCCATCGCCGCTAATCATGATTGGCCGCTACACCAGTTCGATGTGAAGAATGCTTTCTTGCACGGTGACCTGGAAGAAGAAGTTTACATGGATCAGCCACCTGGGTTTGAAGATCACCGGGACAAACCTTTGGTATGCAGGCTAAAACGATCCCTATATGGGCTCAAGCAGTCACCCAGAGCCTGGTTTGGAAAATTTGCTCTCGCTATGAAAAAATACGGGTATAGCCAGAGCAACTCGGATCACTCCCTGTTCATCAAGAGAAGAGACAAACTAGACAGCCTATTGGTCCTGTACGTCGATGACATGGTGATAACTGGGAATGACACTGAGGAGATAGCCAATCTCCAAGAGAACCTGTCACGAGAATTTGAAATGAAGGATTTGGGAGGATTAAGATACTTTCTTGGCATTGAAGTGATGCGATCTGACAAAGGCATTTTCATTTCCCAGAAGAAGTATATTCTCGACCTTCTGACAGAAGTTGGGTTAATTGACTGCAAACCGGCTGCCATCCCGATGTCCCAAAACCACCACTTGGGGATATTCCCGGATCAGATCTCAGCTGACAAAGAGAGGTATCAGAAGTTAGTAGGCAAACTAGTCTATCTGGCTCATACTAGACCAGATATTGCCTATGCGGTTGGGGTTGTGAGCCAATTCATGCATAATCCAAGCAAGGAACACATGGAGGCAGTTATGAGGATTCTAAGATACCTAAAGTCTTCCCCGGGAAAGGGACTTATGTTTGCTAAGAATGGGCACACTCTGGTCAAAGCATACACTGATGCTGATTGGGCCGGTAGCATCACTGACAGAAGATCTACTTCTGGATACTTTACCTTCGTGGGAGGAAATCTGGTTACATGGCGGAGCAAGAAACAGAAAGTGGTGGCACTTTCCAGTGTCGAAGCAGAATTCAGGGGAATAGCACGAGGAATCACAGAGGTCTTATGGATCCGGAAGCTTCTAACAGAGGTTGGGTTCCTACCAGAAGGGAGCACTGACCTATTATGTGATAACAAAGCAGCAATAAGTATCTCCCATAACCCTGTCCAACACGATCGGACCAAGCATGTGGAGATAGACCGTCACTTCATCAAAGAAAAGATTGACTTAGAGATAGTCAGACTTCCGTTCGTAAAATCAGAAGACCAACTGACAGACATTTTGACGAAGGCCGTCAGCAGTCAGAACTTTCACGATTCGTTGTCCAAGTTGAACATGTCGGACCCCCATGATCCAACTTGAGGGGGAGTGTTGGAATATTCTGTTATATTTGGAAAGGATTTACCCTAATTACCTTTCCTTGTACTTAGCGGGTATTCAGGCATGTAATTAGTTGTTTTTGTCCTACATATACTTGTATCCTCTGTATCATTCAAAAACAATATACAATGAATACACAGAAAGTTTTCTCCCAATCTTATACTATTATCAACATATTTTAACTGTTTTTGTTTTTCTGGAATAATTATGAATAGTCCTCCGAGATCAGATTTCCCCATGAGATTTGAGAAATTACAAACACCCCGTGAGATTTATACTTTCTTTTGTAAATTACCGCAACTGTTAATAACGATGTTAAATTTTGATGACAACAAAATTATTTTCAATAATTTCAATCCTACCCTTAAGGGATAAATTGTAATAATACTCATAATATGATGATATATTTGTAATGCTAGTTAAATTTATATTTTTTAATTTAAAATTGGGATAATTACGGGCAGCCCCCTGAGGTTTGGCGATATTACAGATTATCCCCTGAAGTTTGAAAAATTACGAACTTCCCCCTAACCTTTACACTCTCTCACACAAATTTCACCTGCCATTAATTACACCGTTAAATTCAAATTTAAATTCCAAAAACACCCTTAGGGGGTATATTTAATTTTACTTAGAGTTTAATGATATAATTGTAATATTAGTTAACTTTGGATTTTTTGTATTTAAAAAGTTGTTATTTAATTTAATATTTAATATTTTATCTATAAATATAAATTGAATTAGATATTCCATGCATATTTATTTCTATAAAATATGATAAGTTATAAATTTCCTTTTATATTTATATCTTAGTTTTAAATATATTTTGTACAAGTCAATTTAAAGTTAATTTATAATCATTTATTTGCAAGGGGCAGTCTCCCATAACTCCCCATGGGTTGGAATATTTTCACTTACCTCCCCAAACCAAAATCCATGAATTTATACTATATAATAGGATATAAATACTGCATTAGAACGTTTTTTTACTACATTATATGAAATTCATACAACATACATTTGAACGTTTACATATGATGATTTGTCCTAAAACCACAAATAAAGGAAATTTATACTACATAATAGGATATAAATACTGTATTATAACGTTTTTGTACTACATTACGTGAAATTTGTATGGGGGAGTTATGTAAAAATGGAACGCCGCATTGGGGATTTTTGGTGAATTTCCCATATTTGCAATTATAACAAATTTTCCCTCAATATAAAAATTCATATAAAAGAACCCACACAAACATCGACTAGTGCATTATCAATTTTTTCCCTCGAAATTGAAAATCATAACGAACACACTAATATCAACAAACGCATTAGTAAATTCACATAAATATCTGACAGAGTCATTTAAACAATTATGTCAAACAATGAACATGCCTGGTCAATATCTGCAGAAAATATTAGGCATCCATAAATCTAGGTATGAAATTAGTCTATCATAAAAATATTAAAATAACATTAAGTAGCATTTATTGAAAAAAAAAAAAAAAGTTAGGTTGATAAAAAAACTCAAGTATTTACATCAAATCCTCTTAACAATTTCAATCCTTACATTAGCCCCCATACCTTTGGCTCTTTATTACATATACCTCCCCTGAGTTTCAACATATTAGGGGTAAAATAATAAATTTCACACATTCCGTTAAATTTAACGGAGGAGATAACAACCCGGGGGAAAATTCGTAATTTCTCAAACCTCAGGGGGTAATTTGTAATATTGTCAGACCTCAGGGGGCTGCCCGTAATTATCCCTTTAAAATTTTATATTTTAATATAATATTTATATTTTATCTACAAGTATGATTCAAAATAGATTTATTCCATACCTTATGTCTATATTTTAGTTTTATGTATATTTTACATAAGTTTATTTACATTTATTTATTTGAGAATAATAAATTTTTCCTTTGAAATAGAAAACTATAACAAACACACCAATATCCATCAATGCATTAAAAAATTCACATATATATTCATTAGAGTTATTGAAACAATATTTCAAGTGTTGGTGATCCCTAATAATCTACTTTATATATAAATAATAACATCCCAATTGTCACGCCCCGGGTCTGCGGGCCCGTTGGACGCGAGTGCAAGTCTCCAAGCCTACCGAGTATAACCTGAAATTAGGCCTAAACCACTGCCCAAAAGGGATATCCATTGGTTATACTTGGACTCTTTAACTTATATACTGAACTTAACATTCATACTTTCCCGATGTGGGACAGGGATGTCACAATCACCCCTCCTTCAGAATCGCGACGTCCTCGTCGCGGCATGACATATAGCCCATGACCGACTCGTCTGCGTTGGGACTCTAGAGGTGGCTCCTACGGGTTCAAGAGGTGGCTCCCACACATGTAGCACTTTGCCCCGCAGGCTCAAGAGGTGGCTCCCATGTGCATAGCACTTTGCCCCGTATAGCACTTAGCTCCTACGGCTGACGAGCGGCTCTGATACCATTTGTCACGCCCTGGGTCCGTGGGCCCGTTGGACGCGAGTGCAAGTCTCCAAGCCCACCTAGTATAACCTGAAATTGGGCCTAAACCACTGCCCAAAAGGGATATCCATTGGTTATACTTGGACTCTTTAACTTATATACTGAACTTAACATTCATACTTTCCCGATGTGGGACAGGGATGTCAAACCAATATAAACATGCAGTTTTAATATAACTAGTAAAAACAATGTGCATTGCACATTTAGTATACGATTTATCTAAATATTTTAAATAATTAAATTATTAAAATAAAAATATTTTAAACATCGATTTTTTAATTTTAAATAAAGTGATGAGATCTCAATTGAAATTTTATTTTTTAATACACTCTCACATATATAAATAAAAAAATTTATAGTTTTAAATTAACACTCTTATGATACTCAAACATATTGTATCGTATGGTGTCGTGTCATGTTCAGGTTGGACACCGTGACTAGGGGTGAGCAAAAACTGAACCGAAACCGAAAACCTTACCGAATCGAAACCGAACCGACGATAATCGAACCGAACCGAACCGAATCCGGTTAGTGGTTTTGTATTTTTTCGATTTCGGTTCGGTTTCGGTAAAAACCGACACATTTTTGTTTTTTACCGAAAAAACCGAACCCCAGCATAAGTTATATACGATTTTACCTTGGAGTCTGGAAACGTGTTTGCATTTGGGGAAGAAAAGGAGGTCAGACTCAGACTTCTCACTTCTCACTTCTACCTTGGAGTCTTTCCTCTTTCAACCCTAAAAAATCGCTGCAGCTGCTCGCCTCTACTGCTCTACCGAGTACCAACTACCCACCCACCTCCGCTAGTCTCCCCGCTCCCGTCGTCTGCCACCGGCGACCACCGCAGCAGCGCCGCCTGCTGGGTTTTCGGAGCAAGGATCAAGAAGGTTGCAATTGCAAACTTGCAATTTGATGAAATATTATTAGACATTCTGTTGCATTGTATTTGATAATTAGACAATTGGTTGTTTGATACTTGGAATCTTGGACCTTTGCTGCTACTTGTGATGAATTTCTGATGTGCCTACATTGTAATTTGTATGTTGTTAACTTGGACCTCAGTTCTGTAATATGTAGTTCTGCTAGTTTTCTGTTTTTTGGCAATTTTCGGTTTTTTGGTAAACCAAATAGGCTTCGGTTATGGTTAGTTTTTAGGTTTTTCAGTTTTCTTCAAAATTTTTTTTTTAAAATTTTATATCAAATTTTGGTGTTACGGTAAATAACCCAAACCAAACCGAAATATTTCGATTTTTATCGAACCGAAACAGTGCTTCTTCGGTTCGGTAAATGGCTAGTAAAATGGCTAACCGAAATTTCTGTTAACCGAAACCGATTAACCGAAATTTCGGTTTTTAACCGAATGCTCACCCCTAACCGTGACAAACGTCTTTCACTTGTTAAATTTAAAAATTAATTTATTTTGTATCATATTTGTATCCATGCATCATAGACACTCACTCATACACAAATATATATATATATATATATATTTGATGGGGTCAAATTACGCTTGGCCATGATTGGACACGTGGCACCGTCAACGATTGACAAGTGGATTCGACGGTCCCTAAATAAGTCCCAACGAGCGACCAAGACCCTCGCTGATCAAAAGTCACCCATAAAGCATGTCATCCTAATCATGAACCACATGACCACCCGAGACTCACTAACGAGCGCCTCCTCCGTTACAACCTCCATTACTCTAAGGGAGCCATCCACGAGCATTACCTCTCCTCGGATAAACTTCCATACGGCAGCAGACTAAGGGGACTTAACTCCCCCTTGTTACACAGCTTGGGCGCTGATCCCCAGGCCCATCTATCTTGGTTGACACGAGCGTACTTCCGGCCCTCGTTACCAACCCCTAAAACGGCTCTCTGACACCCCGTACTCGCCCGCACACCTGCCACTGTTGCCTATACCACCTTTTCACCAACTTTTGTAGAAGATTCCGCCTAGGTTTCTCTTGTCATGCCACGTGTTAGGGCAACAATTAGGCAGGACCACAAGGGGCAAATTACCAAAGGGTCCCCAAACCTCAACTATAGATAGACAATGTCTTCTTCTCCACTGTAAGTAAGCAATACTTACTGAAATTCTGCATTTGCTTTCCACTTCATCTTCTTCAAGACATTATCTAACTTGGGCGTCGGAGAGCCAAACTGGGAATCACTCCCAGTTCCCCAGCTTGGCCTTCTGACTTTCTTGGTGTTTGTCTAAGCAGGTAGAGCCCTCAGCTTTTCCGGCGAACCACCTTGAGCTGCATCCTCTGTTTTCCCACCTCAACTAAATAGAAAGTGACCGGAGTTTGACCCTCGCAGAATCAGACACCATCATTTTTGGCACCATCTGTGGGAAAACCTTTCTTCCAACCTTTTCCTATCTTTGCTAGTTGAAGAAAAAACACCGCTTGCATCATGGTTGTTACTAGATCCGGTGCAATAGGGGGAGGAGATGACCTTCCCCGCGAGCCCAATGTCGGCACTCTTCTGTTGGCCGCAACAAGCGGAGCGCCGCCCGTCGGAGGGGGCACCACCCCCCATTGAGCCAGTGATGCCGTCGACAGAGGTCACTCCTGCGCAACCCTCTACTGCCGCAGTTGGAGGTTCTGGGCTTCCGGCTTACCCAAACCTCCCCCAGACTTAGAACAGCCCCAAGCGAACAAGGGCAAAGCGCCCGTGGAGAGGATCAACATTGATGAGGGGGCCCACTCTCAAGAGTCGAAACGAGGGCCACAAGCCTCCCAGCGAGGGAGCCAAGTAAGAAAGGAAGGTCCCAACCTCCTCGCGGCTGTGCAAGACCAGCTGCAGGGGTTGCAGGAAACGGTGGGACAGCTCTCTCAAGCGTGGTCTCAAGTCCCCCATGTTGGGGACGAACGAGCCAATTCTAGGGACCCTCGTTGCCCCGCCCGCCAGCAGCATGTTCCACGTCATTTGGAACAGGAGAAAAACTATGGGTGCTACGATCCTCACCCGCTTGCGAGGGATTCTCCCCTCGTAGAAGAAGTTTTAATGGCCTAAGCCAGCATGGGCAAAGTTCCTACCTCCATCAACCGCTACGATGGAACTACAGACCCGACCGAGCATCTCGACCATTTTCTACATCTAATGCATTTGTACGAGCATTCTAGCCATTATTGGGCTAAGGTTTTTGTTATTCCCTTGTGGGAATGGCCCAAGAGAGGTACAAGCGTCTGCTGCCCCGCTCGATCCACTCATACGGAAAACTCACCGATGCATTCCTCAACCACTTCAACTCATTGAAGGTGTCTGTCACCGCCCCCACTGCTTTGTATAATTTAATCCAAGGCGAGCATGAATCCCTTCGGTCCTTCTTCGCTCGTTTCAATAAGGAGGTGCTCTTGGTGGAGAGGCCCTCAATGGATTTTTTGATACATGTACTTTTTAAGGCTTGCAATTACAAGCAATATGTGAGCAAGAAGTTTGCTGATTCAATTGTGAAAAAGAGCCCCTCATCACTCATGGCGATGAGAGAGATAGCCGAGCCCTACTTTGCGCTTGAGGACATGTACGGGTCTAATGCTCCTAGGCACTCCGGGCCCATTAAGAGTGAGTGAGGACGAGAAGAGCCTCACAAAGAACGCCGCCAATCACCGTCTCTCCCTCGGAGATTCGAGCGCATTCCTCTTAACAGGCCGAATTCAGAGGTCTACGCTTTGTCAGATAAAAAGCTTTTCAAGAGGCCCACGAAGATGAAGGATACCGAGGCATTGAGGCATTCGAAAAAATATTGCGCCTTCCATAAACAAAAGGGGCATGACACGGACGAATGCCGTCAGTTGGAAGCGGAAATTCAAACACTCATAGCGAGGGGCCACTTGAAAGAGTTTGTGAAGATGTTGGAGCGTTACGATGACCGCTGCAACGAGCGCTCAAGAGAGAGGAGGAGGAGCCCATCGCACTCAAGGAGCCCACGAGGGCGAGGACCTCCGGAGAGCAGCCACCGTGGCAAACAAAAGGCCACGGAGCAAGAAAATGCCCCCTTTGCGGTCATCAACATGATTGTTGGAGGGTCATCCGAAGGGGACTCCAATGCTTCCCGCCGTCGGTATGTTAGGAGCTACGATCAACGCCCCTCGACTCCCAAACAAGTCTATGCTATCAAAGAAATGAGCGACCAACGCTCTAAAGAAGATGAGACCGTTGCTTTTAGTGATAAGGACCTAGAGCACATTGTAACACCCCATGGGGTCGGTGAAACCTCTGACTGCCCCATGGTGGTTAGTTTAGATGTCCATAACCACGTTGTAAAGAGGGTTCTGGTTGATAGTGGAAGCTCTGTTAATGTTTTGCCTTATACCATGTTTCAAAAAATGAATGTTACTAACATCCCCGCTTGAGCCCCTCAAAACAGCCCTAATTGGCTTTGGAAGCTCTGAGGTTGTCCCCCGAGGGTAGATTCGCCTGGCCACCTCATTTGGTCGCGCCCCACAGCGAAAGACGCTCATGGTTACCTACGCGGTAGTGGAAATTGAGATCCCATACAACATCATCATTGGGCGGCGTCCAGCCCTTATAGACTTTAAAGCGATCATTTCCACTTACCATCAAAAAATCAAATTCCCCACCCCCGGCGGAGTAGGGGAAGTTCTGTACAACGTCCGAGAGGCTTGGGAATGTTATATGTTGTTCCTCAAGAAGCCCAAAGCTGAGAAGGCATTCCAAATTGGGTCCACCAAAAAGTCAGTAGACTTCCCAAACTTGGACGAGGATGGTCCTGTACGCAAAAAGGCCAAATTGAACAAAAAGAAAAACAAGAAGAAGGACACAAGCGCTGGAAGTAACCCCGAGGGCGTCCCACTTGGAGCGGTCGGGGAGTCTTCCTCAGATGGAGAGGCGAACGAGCGCGGGGAGGAAACGACCGGAGAACATCTGACAGGAAAGAAAAGGGCACTCGAACTCCCTCGTCCAGAGATACAGATTGAGCCCGCGGAGATATTTCTCACCATTGAACTGGAGCTAGGAAACAAAGATAAAACCACTCAGATTGGTTCCAACTTATCCGGGCCCTCGCAAATCATGATGATAGAGTTCTTAAGAGAAAACATTGACGTTTTTTGCATGGAAAGCATCTGATCTTACCGGAATTGACCCGAGCGTCATAGTCCACAGGCTCAACGTGGACCCTACCTTCAAGCCAATCAAACAGAGGAAGCGAGATGTGCACGGGTTTCGAAAGAAGGTCATTGAAGAGGAGGTTAACAAGCTCCTCGAGGCTAAGTACATCGAGCCATTCTATATCCAGAGTGGCTGTACAATGTGGTGTTGGTACCCAAAAGCACTAACAAGTGGCGCATGTGCAACGATTTTACGAATCTCAACAAAGCCTGCCCCAAGGATCCATACCGTCTACCCCGGATTGATCAGTTGGTGGATTCGACCGCGGGGAGACAAGTTAATGAGCATGATGGATGCTTTTCAGCGGTACTACCAAATCTTCATGGCCCCTGAAGACCGTCCCAAAACCTCATTCGTTATCCACATGGGTGTATACTGCTTCTTGGTCATGCCTTTTGGACTAAAAAATGCAGGGGCCACTTACCAGCGCCTCGTTAACCGCATGTTTGAAAAGGAGATTGGCGGGTCGATGGAAGTATATGTTGATGACATGATTGTCAAAAGTGAATGGCAGGACTCGCATTTGGAAGACCTCAAGCGCACTTTCAGTATTCTGCACCAATATAGCATGAAGTTGAATCCCTCCAAATGTACTTTCGGAGTGCGAGGGGGAAAATTTCTGGGTTACATGGTCAGTTAACGAGGAATTGAAGCCAACCCAGAAAAGATAAAAGCCATCTTGAACATTCCCTCCCCTCCTAACATCCGGAAAGTCCAAGTGTTGGTAGGGAAAATCGTCTCTTTGAGCAGGTTCATCTCACGCTCGGCGGACAGGAACCTCCCGTTTTTCAAAATTCTACGCTACGCTCGAAATTTTGCTTGGACTGTGGGATGTGAGAAAGCGTTACAGGATATGAAGGCTTACCTTTCGAGCGCCCCACTCCTGACAAATCCAGTGGAGGGTGAAAGGTTATTTATGTATCTCTTCGTTTCCACCAAAGCCACGAGCGCAGTCCTGGTAGCCATACGGGAGCGTAAACATTTGCTTGTCTACTACTTGAGTAAAACGTTACAAGGCGCTGAGATAAAGTATATGGAAATTGAAAAATTCGCGTAAGCACACTCAATCACAGTCCTCACTGATCAGCCATTGATGCAAGTTTTGTCCAACCGGACGTATCTGGTAGGCTAATAAAATGGGCCATCGAATTAAGCCAGTTTGACGTAAGCTTTGAGCCCAGGACAGCTATACAAGCGCAAACGGTTGCAGACCTATTAACTAAGCGTTTTGGACTGGAGACCGTCGCCCCTAAAGGCTGTGGTCAATGGATTTTGCACACAGATGGTTCCTCGACCTCTCAAGGGGGAGGAGCAGGGGTAACCCTTAGAGACCCCAATGGAGTCGAGATAGACTTTGCAATCAGATTGGATTTCCAAGTTACCAATAACGAGGCGGAGTATGAAGCTCTTATCCAATGGTTGACAATCGCTTTTCAAAATGGAGTAACCCGGGTCACGACTTATTTTGATTCTCAACTAATTGCGAGCCAGATTGAAGGAACATATGAGGTTCGAGAAACCACTATGGTGCAATACTTGGAAAAAGTAAAAGAGATCATCGGAAAGTTCAAAGAATTCCACTTGCTCCAAATCCCACGAGTGGAAAATGAGCGCGCTGACGCTCTCTCTAAATTTTCTTCCGCTCTAGAGGGCACTTGCGAGCAGTCCATTACATTCCTTAGAACTGAAGAACCATTGATAAGAGAAAGGATCACTACACGAGTGGTAGCTATAATTGATCCCAACAAGCCGTGTTGGCTCGACGATATCATCAGATTCCTTAGAGATGGTACTTGCGCTACCGACAAAGTAGAATCATGGAAAATAAGGAACAAGACCCCTCGTTTCTCTTTGGATAATGAGGGGAGGCTTTTCAAGAAATCTTTCTAGGGTCCACCAATGAGGTGCTTGAGACCCTCGCAAGCTATGGAAACTTTAAGCACGTCCACAGAGGAAGTTACGGGAACCACTCGGGCGGACCTATCCTTGCCAAGAAGATATTAAGGAGCGGGTTCTTTTGGCCCACGGTCCTCCAAGATGCCATTGTTTTCTCCAAGAAATGTCCCAAATGTCAATTCCATTTCAGCATCCCTCAATTGCCAGCTGCTCAGATGATCCTCATAAATATCTCATGGCCCTTTGATTATGGGGCATTGATATTGTTAGCCCTTTGATTACTTCTAGCGGTTGGGCAGAAAAAGTTCGTCATTCTAGCCGTTGATTACTTCACAAAATGGGCAAAGGCTGAAGCCGTAGCAAAAATCACCTTCAGGGTGGAAAGAGACTTCATATGGAAAAATATCATTTGCAGATACGGGATTCCGAGGGTGCTCATCTCAGACAATGGCTCGTAATTCATAGCGGCAGATACCCGAGAATGGTGCTCAGAATTAGGTATTAAGCAACGCTTCAGTTCCGTGGGTCACCCTTAGGCCAATGGCCAAGCTGAAGTCAGCAACAGGGTCATTCTTCAGCATCTAAAAACTATGCTTGAAAGTAAGAAGAGTGAATCGGCTGAGGAATTACAAGGAGCTTTATGGGCTTATTGCACCACTCCTCAAGCGGCAACAGGTGGAACTCCTTTCACGCTCATCTATAGCTCAGAAGCCATGATACCCGCAGAAATTGTGCAAGAATCTGCTCGTGTGGCCTATTTCGAGCCAGGAACGAATGATAGCAACAGAACTCTGGAATTGGACCTACTGGAAGAGAAAAGAAACAAGGCCTGGGCTCGTATACATGAGTACAAAGCGTCTGTCGCACGGCAGTACAACAAAAAGGTCAGACAAAGAACTTTCCAGTTAGGAGACTTAGTCCTAAAGAAGGTGGAAGTTTCAAGACACGTGGGCAAGTTGGACCCCAATTGGGAAGGCCCTTACAAAATTATCCAAGTCAGAGCAAACAACACATACACGCTCGAAACCCTACAAGGCGAGCATCTCCCTCGCCCTTGGAACGCATTCAACCTTGGACGGTTTTATGTTTGAAATGACTTTGTAAAAACCTGCCTACGGGCCCGATGTACTTGCTACTTTCCTGGGTAAGTTATAATAAATTTAATTTGGAATTTTATATGTTTTCAACAATGCAGGTCGATGAGGATTCTCCCTAAGGACCCTGAGTATAAGTTATATGGGTCCTAGGCGCATGAGTCCCTCTTTATTTCAGCATGCCTCAACGAGCGTACTTATTCAGCACCCAAGAAAAATTCGGGTAAAAACCTAACATGCGCGCACGAGCGTCCTAGTAGGTCTGGGTCACCTTCAAAACAGGAATCCAGTGCTCGAAAGTGGGACTCGTCGCACAAATTGGTCAAGCATCAAGGGGTACTCAAAGATCCCTAAACAATGCCCCTCGAATTCAAAATCATTTGGGAAAGGATTGATTACATCCTACAAGGAAAGAAACTTTCAAGACAAGTTTCTGTAAGTCTGTAAACTAGGGCACTCTCGCAGTAGGACCCTCGCGTTTACCAAAGACTTGTTATAAATCCCTCTACCTTAGGCAAATTTTCACAAGTCATGAACGAGGGCATTCATAAAATAAGACCCCCGTGCCTTTTCAGAGACTTGGTAAAAGTTTCTAAGTTTTATCTTTTACTTAGCGTGTTACTCAGAGTCTTAGCATCACAAGATTTTGATATAGCAAGCACAAAGTAAAAATTCATGGCATAATTCTACAAAAACAAAAGACCCTCAATCAAGGAAAGAAAATTCTTTATTAGAAAAGGGTAAATTGTTCCGTATAACAAAACAAGGGTACTATAGCCCATAAAAATCCTGAAGAAATTGAACGTACCAAGGAAATTATCATAAGAGTGAGAAGGCAAATTTCAAGCAGTGGGAGCGACGTCTTCCTCCTAATTAACAATCACATCCTGAGCAGGGGCAATGGGACCTTGCGCTTGAGGAGGAGGAACATGGGGACCTTGAGCGTCAGGAATTGGAGCCTTCGGAAGCACGGGAGCGTCAACAGGTGGGGCAGGAGCATTCTCTGTGGTTGGAACAAGGACGCTTTCTTGAGGTACGGGCTCTTGAGGGCCCTCGGGGGCAGGTAAAGCTCAACAATAAAGATGTACTCTGGCTAAGCCAAGTTGGACTCAGGATCTTCATTTCTGTCCTCCTCCTCCTCGCTTTGCTCGTTAAGCCTCAAACCCATATCTGATCTCCCACGAGCAGAAGCCTCGGTTAAGCCCTTGTGAATTAATTGCTCTACCGCCAAGTTGAAGGCTTTCTGAGCCTCATCATAACAATGGAGCGAGGCTGCGAAGCTGAAGGCCTTGGAATGACAGAACTTAATGAGCGCCTCCTTATTTGCCTGCTCGATGGGATGGGGAATTTCCCTGACCATATCCGTATACTTCTTTTCTGATGCATTAAATTTGGTGACCCACCCGTTCCGGTCCTCCATCAGCTTCTTTTCATTGTCAGAAAGGGTTTTGTAATCCGAGCGTAGCTTCTTACGAGCGTCCTCTGATTTTTTCAAGTCCTCCTGCAACTTCTTCATTTCAGCCTTCAATTTATTGTGCTCAGTTTCGAAGGAGAGGAACTTGGCCTTCTCCACATCCAGCTCCTCCTGGATCTGAGCAGGGTTGTTGTCACGCGCCATCTTTTTGTACTTGGCTTTACGCTTAGAGTAGATGGTCACACGCATCTGGAGGTTTTTGGCCCTCGGCAATACTTGCTACATTTTCAAAAGAAAGATAGAAGTTGGTGTTGGAAAACAGGAATCAGAAAGCAGCGGAAATTTAAAAATTTCCAACAAAAGGATCGAAACTCGCAATCATGAATCCAAATTCGTAGAGATTAGAAACTTACTTTTCAATAATCTTTCTTGAAGTGTTTCAAGCCACCCAAGAATGCTCTTCTCGCGGCTTGATCCCCTCTCCTTGGTAAAGCTCGAATCTTTAAAAACTTCTAACTTGAAGCTCTCTAGAGATAGTCCACCAACTTGACTACAATCTAACTAGTAAGGATGCTAGTTCTCTAGTTAGTGTTTAGGCTTAACCTAGGGTTTATTTGATCTTGGAGAAAAGATGGTGTTCAACACATGAACCAAAAGAAATCATCAATCCTTAAGGGGAGCTCGAGCTCCCCTATATATAGCAAGAGGGGGACGCCGAACCTAGTCCTATTGGACTAAGGATTTGGTCCCTCTCTCTTATTACTTGCTCATCAAGTAATTCCAAACTTTGACTTTGAATTCTAATTCAAATCAACTTTTAAGAGAGCTAAAATATCCAAACTCCTTTTGGATAATATTATACTTTATCTATTAATAAATAAATAAGTTATTTATCTAATTAATTAATTCATAATTAATTAAATAGATTAATTTCTCCAAAATAAGACTTTTATTTTAATTCAAAATTAAACCAAAGTCTATTAAATAATTAATACATTAATTATTTAATACATAAATAAATATACACGCATGGTGCACACGTGTCCATGTATGATACGTGTCACTCACGTGACCCAGACGTGTGCTTCACACGTGTGGAACCCTTTTGGCTTGATTAACTCGTTTAATCAATTCAAAGCCCCAACTCATGTAACCAAGTTGTTGTGTGTGACCCTCTAGGTTCTTAATTCAATTAGCAGTGACCCTAATTAATTAATTCACTAATTAATTAATCAGTCCACAGATTAAACGACCATATTCTAGCAATAGGTGTTTAACCCCTAGCTGAATTGGAATGTCTCGATTCGCCAGAACCTTTAAGTCATTGATTCATATGAGATACAATCCTCCTACTTACTATCTCTCAACCAAGATCTAGGGTAAGGGAATAATCAAAACCCTAATAATCTGGTCTTAAAGCTAAGTGCATTTCATATCCATTTGATCTCAATCCAAGAAACCCTTTTCTTGATGTCTTGATCTACTGCCTTGGCCAAGGACTCCATATGACATATGAATGACTTACATAATAAGAGATCACCTTGCAAATGCAAGTGTAGGTCTTTTCTTGATTCTCATTCACTTTCATGAATCACTTGTGTAGCCCCAGCATAAGCCTTGAATCAGTTGTCTAAGGCGACACCCTTTAAAGCTTATACCTAAGACTACAGAGTTAACTCATAAAGTGACATGGAACCTCAAGTCTAAGGATCAATTAATCACATCAATGACTCGTGAGATATTTCCTAATCTGGAAGTTTCCATTTCCTGAAATAGAAACTTCCTTTCCCATTTAGGAATCTTCTCACACGGGGCACCTCAGTGAACTTACTTATGGAATTAAGCACCCTCATGTATCACGTACGTATCACCTATACACTTTGCACCACCATGAAACAAGGTGGTCCTTCTTAAGGGCGTGATCCCACAAGCAAGCCTTAAAGAAGTCAGGTTGACACTCCCACTGTCTGTAGGACTCATCAGCTTGGAGTATTTTACTAATCATGACTTATGTGATATAGGGCTCGTTTCATGAACCATTTCACCTAAATGGTAGAGTCCTAAAGTCATCAGGATTAGGGGAGTTCTCATATATGCACAGCTAAAGCAAAAGCATACCAAACAAGAACATATAAAGAAGTGTTGCCTTAATTCGTTATTTTATTCAAAGATTGTCTGTGATTACAATAAGGAAAAGTACAAAGCGGATATACAATCGACTTTCTAGGGCACTATTCCTAACAGTTGGCATTTAGTATTTTTTAAGGAAGAGAATTTTATAAGAAAACAAAGGAAGCAGTGAGAAGACTTATGGAAAAAAGGGCATGAACCATGTCTGCGGCAACTTTCTCCGAATTTTGGGAGAACAACGCTCGATGGTCCCTAGAAAATTGGACCCTCTCGTAAAGTCCTTGGGTAATGGTCCTTGAAGGTGAGCGTGGGCTTAACAGAATAGGGCCCTCTTCTGGGGCACGGTCAAAACTCCTGTCCCCCATATGGTCAAACTCCCACAAATGGTCCTCTTCAGAAGAGGAGGTATCACCATCGCCCCTCGTGGCCTCGGCCATCTGCTTGCCTTTGCCCAGAATGGGGATGTTGTCAAGCATTCTTTTTCTTTTTCTAGAAACAGTAGCGGCACCCCCACGGGGCTCCCTGATAACCACGTTTGAAGTGGCCTTGGTGGATTAGCAACGGGAGGAGCAGATCCCCTAGTGTTGGGAGCGTCAGTTGGTTGGGTAATTATCCTCGTCTCAGCATTAGGCTCACGATTATTCCCGCGGCCTTGAGTTTGCTGGGAAGAGCTTGAGCTTGCTCCTTGGTGACCCCCGCAACCGTCGCTACGACCGGTCCCTCGTCCCGTCCCTCGTCCACGAGGGTTCACTTGGTTGCCCTGTGGCAGTTGACGACGGTTGTTGATGAAGTTAGCAACGTTGCGCATGTTTCCGCCTGCCATTATGATAGCTACGCCTGGAAGAAAGAAAAGAAAACGAGGGCTAAAAATTTGGTGTAAAAAGTTTTGCAAAAAGAAAATGCAAGTACAATTGAACAGTTAGTGGCCCTATCTAAAAGTTAGTTCCCTAAGAAGCTAACCGTCTCTCTCCAAATTTCGAACAGGGGGGTTTCTGAAGAACTCAGGGTCATTTGTTAGCCCGCAAAGGAACATAACCTCTGCATCATCGATTAAATCTTTGGCTTCAATTGACTAGCCCTCGTCCCTCATGCCCGCAGCCAAGTCTTGAGGCCAGTTCTCTGGGAACGTATGCGGCAGACGGTTCCTAACTATGGGACCTTCCCCATGCGCAACCCACTCTTGGGGTACCCCAAAATCATCGTCCTCTGGGGCCTCACGAAAAAGAACTTGTTTTTCCAATCCACACCGTGAGTAGATGAGGGGGAATTGATCATTCTCAAACCGGATTTGGCTTAGATGTAGTAGAAGCCTGTCCTTGGGGATGAGCGGGGTGAACGAGCGACTTGAAAAAGGACATTGAAGTTGCGGAAAGAGGGCTCATGTCAGGTACATGCCATAAGAATTACGAAGGTGGTTATTAGTGACAAACCGTTGGGTACAATTTGGGTCGGGCTCAGGTTGAGGTTATTGAGGATGTTGGCTACAGGAACGGGTATGGGGAATCTTAGACCCCCAAACACCACGGAATCCACATAAACCGCCATCTCCCCCGGGGGTGGATTGTTAGCTCACTCGTGAGGAGCAAGGATCCTCCATTGAAAACGTTCGTCCCAGTATATGGGGGCCATCATCGACACTATTTCCCCTTGAGTTACTGTACTTTGAATTTCATCTGGGGTATTTCAGTCGCTTGTATACCCGAGCCTCCCCCCTCTTTTGATCCCTTGGTCTTCTTGGATTTTCTGGGATTCTTGGATTTCTTTTTGCCCTTGACCGGGGGTTCCTCCGAAGAACCCGCACCATCTTCCCCCTCAAGGGGGGGAGCGGAGATCGCCACTGTAACAGTGTGGTGATGGGGATGAGTCGTTCGCTCCGTTATTGGCAGTGGTTCGCCTTGCCTCTCTGCCTCCAACACCATATCCATCTCTTCAAAGAGATGTTCATCCCCCCGTGGATTCCTCTCCTCCATGGCAGACACTGCTGCATCCAACTCGTCATCCCTAGGAGATGAATTTTGACTAGCCATCTCCTCAACTTCCCGGGTAAATTCTTCGACATGACCTCCTGACATGGTTTCTGGAAAATATTGGGGGATTTGAGGAAGGTTTTTGTAACACGAAAATTCTGGAAAATGAAAGGGTTCTGGGAAGGCTTCTTGATCCTAACAAGTACTAGGGTTAGCAAGTCAGAAGTTAGAAGAATTGCAAAAGATTTACCTTTATGGGTTTCTGAGGAAAAAGCTTGGGGTCAAGCGAAGCTCTCTGAAATTTACTCTGAGAAGTTTCGCACAAGGTGAATTCTGAATTTTTGGTCGCGTAAAGAGGAAGGAGAATGGCGAATCCTCTTTTTATAGGGTGTGATTTGGGTATATTAAATTCAAAGACAATTATTTCCCGCCTAGATAACCGCCCACTTTTGGGAACGGTCACCCACTTCCCGAGATTCACGTGCCGTTTCCTTGATAATCGCCCCCACTCGCCCATCAGCATTTAATACTGAGCTCAACGAGCGGTCGTTTGATATGACCTCATTAATTGCTTGTCAGAAGAAACTTTCACAACACGCCAGACCCTTAAACACGAGCGTCGCCCTCGAATATGGGAAAATATTGAATCCTACAGCCCTTATCACTAAGGACTGTAGAATTGGGGGGGGCAAAATGATGGGGACAAATTACGCTTGGCCACGATTGGACACGTGGCACCATCAACACTTGACAAGTGGATTCGACGGTTCCCAAATAAGTCCTTACGAGCGACCAAGACCCTCGCTGATCAAAAGTCACGCATAAAGCATGCCATCATAATCATGAAACACAAGACCACCCGAGACTCACTAACGAGCGCCTCCTCCGTTGCAATGCGCACCTCCATTGCTCTAAGGGAGCCATCCACGAGCGTTACCTCTCCTCAGATAAACTTCCATACGACAGCAGACTAAGGGGACTCAACTCCCCCTTGTTACACCGCTTGGGCGCTGATCCCCATGCGGATCCCCAGGCCCATCTATCGTGGTTGACACGAGCGTGCTTCCGGCCCTCGTTACCAACCCCCCAAACGGCTCTTTGACACCCCGTACTCGCCCGCACACCTGCCACTGTTGCCAGCACCACCTTTTCACCAACTTTTGTAGAAGATTCCGCCTAGGTTTCTCTCGTCGCGCCACGTGTTAGGGAAACAATTAGGCAGGACCACAAGGGGAAAATTACCAAAGGGTCCCCAACCCTCAACTATAAATAGACAATGTCTTCTTCTCCACTGTAAGCAAGCAATACTTACTGAAATTCTGCATTTGCTTTCCACTTCATCTTCTTCAAGACATTATCTGACTTGGGCGTCGGAGAGCCAAACTGGGAATCACTCCCAGTTCCCCAGCTTGGCCTTCTGACTTTCTTGGTGTTTGTCCTAGCAGGTAGAGCCCTCAGCTTTTTCGGCGAACCACCTTGAGTTGCATCCTCTGTTTCCCCACCTCAACTAAATAGAAAGTGACCGGAGTTTGACCCTCGCAGAATCAGACACCATCATATATATATATATATATATATATATATATATATATATATATATATAAAATATAATATAATATAAATTATAAAATTAACCTGAAAAATTAAATTATAATTTGTATTTTATTTTTATGACTCTAACATACTTAGTCTGATTATAAAATCGCTCATGTTTTCTTTGGTTTAATTAGTGTCGTTTCTATTTTATTAGTTATCCATCATAGTTTACATAATAAGTATTTTTAATAAGTTTAATACTTTATAATAAGTATATAGTGTTAATAATATTTGAACTAAGTCTAAAATATGAAAACTACAACTTGTATCGAGTTGTCAAAATTACAAATTATCCTAACTGAATTAAAAGATCACAAATTCACTTAAATTCACTCGAATCTAACCGGAATAGTTCAATAAGAAAATTTTTACTAATTATGTATCTTTATAAAAAAAAATTATATTTATATATATGAAAAATTAAAGGTTTATAATTTCAATTTATAATGAATTGTTATTTAATAGTTATTAACAATTATTTTATATTTATAAAAAAAAATAATTTAATTTATAATTTTGAATTGATAATTTATTTCATTGATTTAAGTATAATTTAAAAAAAATTCAACAATAAACTTACCAAAAATTAGTTGTATTTTTGATTAAATTTCAATCTTCATTAATTAACTCTTACTGGTATGTACCATAACATTAATAATAAAACGGTACCATAATATTAATAATAAAAGAAAGATGTAATTCATAGCAAAATGTATTAACAAAAACCTATTTATTTTTATTGATTTACTGATTATAACATAAAATTCGTATTAATAATATGCACTAATTATCTTCTAGGTTATATATAAGTTCTCTCTAAACTCCACACCAAGATTTTTCCTTGACGCCTCTCTCTCTCTCTCTCTCTCTCAACTATCAGCACAATAGCACTGCGTCTAGTTCTCTTTGTGTTTTAGTCTTTCGACCAATTCTTCTTATTGTGTATTTGTCGATCACTCACTCAACATTAATGTCATCACATATCAGTATGTAAAATTACATCTATAATTTATTAATGATTCATTTTTTCTTAAACATAAATTATTTGTGCCTATAGAAATAATGTGTAACGCCCCACATTTTCAAATTATTCAGGTACGCGCGCCACGCGTGTGAGTTTTGAGATTTAGGATTATTTTAATTCTTTTTCGTGATTTAATTGCGAGGTTCAATTCATTTAATGTGAATTTTTGTGATTGTATGATTTTTTATTGAGTAAATTGCCGAAAACTACCTCGTGTTAGGCGAAAAGAACAAAAAAAACCCCGTCATATGGAATATCATCCAAAGAACCCTGTGTTTTCTAAAATTTTGCAAAAAAAACCCTGAGCGCGTTGTGTGGCCCTCACGCGCGTTGATTGCGCGTAGGAATGTGTTTTTTTGGGATAAAATGTCTATAATGCCCTTAATGAGTTAACTGCATAAAACCCCTTGTGTTTGTCCCAATTTGCAAAAAAAAAACCCTATGTTACAAAAATTAATTCAAAAAACCTTATGTTATTTAATTTTTTGCACATCATCCCCTCATTTCTTTGGTCAACTGTTAAAAAAACCTTATGGAGTAAGGGTATTTTAGGGTTAAAAGATTTAATAGTTGACCAAATGGAATAAGGGGGCCGTGTGCAAAAAATAAAATAACATAAGGTTTTTTGAACTAATTTTTATAACAGAGGGTTTTTTTTTACAATTTGGAACAAACACAGGGGGTTTGGTGCAGTTAACTCATTTTTTATTTCTTCTTTCGTGAATTTCATTACGTGAATTATATGTCTAATTTTTTTTTCCCGAATATGTTTAAGTGTTTAATTTCACATAATTGCAAGAATTCATGTTCATTCGTCCTTAATTGAAACTTTATAAAATTCTTGGACTTAATTGATAAATTGATAAGGACTTATTAGTAACATTCATGAAACTTGGTAGCTAATTGCATTCATTTAAATTCCTTGAGGACTTGTTGGCAATTTCCCTTCTTCTCTTCCTCATCTACACAATATAATTTATATATACACATATATATACATTTCTCCCTCATTTTCATACAACAAAGCAAGACACAAGCACTTCCATCTCTTTCTCCCTCAATCTCGATCTAACAAGGCCAAGTAAGAGATCAAGTTTTCTTCATATTTTCTTCAAGAAATCATCACAAGATCTTCTCTTCTCTCCTTCCCCTTCATCTCCTCTTCCTTCCAAGGTAAGTTGGTGAATTTATATTTGATGAAACTTGGGCATTATTTAGGGTTTTAGGATCTAAGTGAATTCATGCATTTATATGAAGTTTTGGTGATGAGTATGAACATATAGATGCATATATATCATGAGTTCCATGAACTTGAAACATGTTTGATCACTTGGAGCTTTAAGGGTTTTATGTTGGATTTTGATGAATCAAAGCATGTACTCTTGGATTATAGATGGCCTAAATGACTTATATGAATCATATGCATGTTATATGCAAGTTTTGAGTTGATTCTTACTGTTGATTTGGTGTTGGGAAGGGTTGGGAGCCATTCCCGTGTGTTACCCCTGTTTTTCCCCTGTTTTTTCGTCCAGCGGCACTCCAAACGCCCGTGTGGTCCCTTAGTTCATTTCCCAAACGCCCGTTTCACTTCCCAAAATTTTGACCCGAGAGCTCCCAAACGACCGTTTGGGTTTTCAGACCATTTTTTAAACGGGCATTTCTCCCTCATACGAACTCCGTTTGACCTGATTTTTGAACCGTTGGAAACCTCTTGAAGTCTAGAACAACCTCCAATTGAAATCATCCCTTAGTTCATTTCCCAAACGCCCATTTAGGTTTCAGACCATTTTTCAAACGAGCGTTTCTCCCATATACGAACTCCGTTTGACCTGATTTTTGAACCGTTGGAAACCTCTTGAAGTCTAGAACAACTCCAATTAAAATAATCTCAATATATTTTCTAGTTTGTGAGATATAATCAATTCTTTTAGGTGTCGCCACTTTCCCAACAAACTGGACTCGCCTAACTTCAAGCTAATGCCATTTTCTCCTCGTTTGGAACTAGAATACCGGCCATATATCATTTTAAAGGTCTATGTGTCTAGTTTCATATCTAACAAACAAAACTCAATTTCAACTTCTAGAACTTAAGATATTCCTGTTTTTCCACAGCGTGTACATTTTCAAAATTGTCAACTTTTGCCAAACTTCACCAAAACCCCTCTTATTGCATTCCTTTCACTTCCTTGGCCCTCGTATGTGACTTATATGAATTATATGCTTGCTTAATTGATAATTATGCTCTTATTTTCCACTCTTTGGTTTTTATTTGCTTAAGTTTGATTGTTTGAATTAATGCTTAATATATGAATTGAATTCGTGTGAGTAATTGAGCATATGAACATGATCGCACCCTTCCATGACATACTTATGCTTTATTTCATATTAAATCATCTCATGACAGGTTACACCATCTCATAAGCATGTCGTGCGTCTTATGTGGTTTCATATGGAGTCGTATCTCATGAGTACAAATTGTTCCTTTTCTTGTACAGTTCTTCTCCAGGGCGGAGATATCGTGATTAATAAGCACACAGCCTAGCTTGTATTCTTGTATTGTCGTCTTCCAGGTGAGTGTGTTTTCGTTCCAGATAAGTAATAAACCCTACAACCTTTATATGATAAGTTTTGGCTAAAAACCTAAAGTATATACATATATATTGATTTCAAAGTAAAGTAATCGAGTAATTCTTTATCGAGTAAACCTTTTCTCATGATTTATGAAATGGAACGTATTATGATTGTCATGACTTGAAATGTTTTAGCGAGATTATGCACATTGATCATGCACACGTATTGGACCCCAAGCAAATGTGTGAATGGAGACCGGTTCGGCATCGGGCCGACGTATAGCTAAGCCATTGCACAAAGTACTCATTGAGAATCTCTCACGCGACCGTGTAGTATGGAAGGTGAGTTATTCTTGAGCCGATGATTAACCCATCGAAGGAGCGGGTAGGAGTCATGAGCCCCCGTCTCGATATTATTATGGAATGGCTCGGGTCTGCAGGCCCGACCATTATGGAGGGAGAATGATGGAACTTATTTTCATGATTATGATTATGTTCATGTTATTACTGTTATGCACCGTGCGGGAAGGCCGGGACACGGATTGCCCAAACGCTTAAGTCTCATGTATTTAAGTGAGCCTGTGCCAACGCATGATTATTGATTTTTGAGTTATTGATTATTCGGGACAGGTTACATGCTTAGCTGAACCCGTTGTTAGATGCTTGTTGAATTATGATATGGATTTAGGGCGTGTAGCCATTGTTGTTTATATTGAGCTTGTGAGATCTTGTTGTGATTAAGTATGATTAATTGCTTCCGCATTGCTCATGTCAAGCTATTGAATTAATTGGTACAGGGTTAGATTCCGCCTAGCTAGGAAAGTTTTTATTTTGTCACCCCGTTCGCTATGAGTCCGGTTCATGCTGGATCATCCATTTTACGTGTGGACTAGACTTGTAATGCGGGGGATGTGGTGCCTATCGTCACGGGTGCTACATAATGTCAGTGTGTTTCTTTTGATAATAGAAAATTTCTTCTTTAACATTTATATTATTCCCTCTAGTACAATCTCATTAAATTTATATGAAAACATTATAAATTTATTCTAATAGGACGTCTAAAACACACAAATCACACAGTAAAATTATTTTATTAGGGTGAGATTACTTTGAAGTTTTGTTATCCATTGACAAGATTATAAATAGTAAATTTATTGGCTATATACCCAAAATTCCGTTTACTTCAGTGTTTACCATTCACTGTATATAACCCAAAAATATATAGGTCTTTACTTTCCATTATTAAATCCACTAGGTAATAGCATTTTCCTACTTTTGCCCCCTTCTTAGTTTTTAATTATGATGCACAAATACGAATATGACACGATACAAATTTTTTCTTAAAATTTTCACGTGAGGAGTGTCAGACATTATATCGATACGACATAATATAACAAATAATATTTTTTTAAAAAATACATACATCATATGTTTGTGAACTCAACAATTAAAATATATGGATATTCAAAATTCGAATACATCATAGGAGACAAACTTACCCTCCTCTTTCTCCTCTTCCTCCCCATTATTATTATTAAAAGAAATCATTTTAAGAAGATAATTATTACAATAAATTTTAAAAGTCAATTACTTTTTTCTTTTTCTTTTTTAGAACTTGAAAGTCAATAAAAATTACTTTTTATTTAATAAGTACAAACGTAGATATTTAAATATAATTATAATTAAATGTTAAAAACTATATCAAGTATTTTAACCACAATCAAATATTTAAAATGTATATCAAGTATTTTTATTGATAACTTATTCAATTTTTTAAATTTTTAAAAATTTTGTACAAAGTTATTACTTATTACGTTAAAAAGCATCATTATAATTACTCATTCCTTCTCTTTCATTTCATCAAACAAAAATGCACCATAATTATCTCCCCTGTTGATACGTTGCATATTTATGGACTTATTCAGCTTATAATTATTATTTTCTCCCCCATATTTTGGTTTAATTGGGCAATATAAACTGATTTATGTTTCTTTGTAGGAAAACATGGGCTTGCCAAGATTTTGGGAATTTGTTTTATGAATAACAATAAAGCGTGAAGGAAGCCCATAATCTTCTGATGGGTGTCGAGACCACCAAAAATAAAATCCCAAGTACCGAATACAAATGAATTGCAGATAGTGGTAAATGGGGTCGATCCACGAGGATTGGGTGAAATTGTGATCTTTTCTTACACAAAGGAAACGATGTACACAAATAAAAAAGGAGGGGGGGTTGAGATTGTGATTAAACTAATATTGAAATTAACTAAATAGACAAACTATTAACAACCAAACTAAACTGAAACTTGGAGAAAACCAAATAAATTCAATGGATGTCAAATAGCCGGGATTTTCCGCCGCATGCATCAGACTATGATCACGGACAGGGTGATTAATTCCTCGTTAGGCTATAACTAGTTGCTTTACGAGCTAAAGAAACACTAACCCTAATCGACTTAGCGAGAACTCCTACCTCGTCTAATTAGACCGGATTATTCCACAACACAAAATTCTGCTGAACTTAACAACCTAGTGTTGATTGCCACCTCGTTAATTATTCGGTTAACACCACCAAATAGATTAACTAGCTATATGCGAAATGATAATTGTAAGATTCGTGCACTAACCAAAGAATTGAACAACACTCAATGACATGAAATCGAAAATAAAACGGATAACTTGAATTAATCAATAAAAGAAGTAGTCTCACAAAATCTAATGCATACTAGGAAAATCCCGACAAAAACGAAACTAGAAAGTTACTAACAAAGGAAATTAACAAAATCTAGAATAAAGAGAAGGAAGAACGAAAGCTCCCGTGTTGTTACCTCTCTTCCTCAAAGCGTGTCGTCCCCTCAATGCTCTCGGTTCTTGCTGCGTAAATAGTGTGAAGGTGCTGAAAATTCTCCCCACTCCTCTTCCACGATCAGGAATCTTGATGGCCACTAACTCTAATAAATTGCACCATTACTTCCACAACGTGCTGCCCCACTTTCTCTAAAATAAAGGTAAAATAATGGCCACATTCTTCCTCTTTCAATGTATGTAACTCCCACAAAATAAAAGGGTCTGGACTTTAGTGCTGGTACATGGAACCAAAGAATTAAATGGCTTGAGTGCACCCATTCTTCATAAAAAATTCCAGTTAAAGAAATGGGCTTTGGACTTTTTGTGGAATTGGGATTTAGTGGGCCACTGATCCCACTCTTCAGAATTATGCATACGAAATTGGCAAATGAAAATTAGCCTTCTTTTGAATTGGACACTCAATCTCCACCTTAATTATGCTAATTTATCTTCAATTTCTTCCGGTCACACTTTCCTACATAAAACATAAAATCCAATCATTAGTCCATCATGAAGCTAAACTATAGACCAAAATATCACAACTTAATCTCAATTATGCAAATGAATATGCAACATATCATCTTCATAAGTCAAAAGGAAGTCCAGCACATGCACCCAACCTCATGGTGAAAGGCTTGAAGCCCAACCTCATATTGGAAGCCATGTTTAGGGAAAAAGTCCACAAGATCAAGCCCTTATGATTGATGAAAATTTTCAAGCGGTACATTCAGTACGTTGTGGGGAATTCATGGTGTGATTTAATTGGAGTTAGTGGCTGGAGTTTATTAGGAACGTGGGCAACATGGTGGGGAGAAGAATTAATTTCTTATTATGCTATTTATTCAAGGAAGAGATGGGAGTTGAAGGGAGTGGATACACTTCATACACACAAGAAAGAGACAACACGCAGCAGCCCGGGACGAGGAAGAAGAGAGCGTTTATTCCCCTTTTCCCATTTTTCTTATTTCGTTGAAGACTATGTTTTCTTATTCGTATTTGTCTTTGAATTTCGTTATGGATTTCTAGTTCGTTTATAGTTGGGATTTTCCAAGAATGCTTTAGATTTTGTGAGACAATTTTTTTTGGTTGATTAAATCGAAGTAATCCATTTTATTTCCGATTTCATGTTATTGAGTGTTGTTTCAATTCTTTGATTTAGGGCCCAAGTCTTAGAATTATCAATACATATATAGCTAGTTAATCTATTTCGTGGTGTTAACCGGATAATTAACGAAGTAGCAATCAACACTAGGACATTAAGTTTGTCTGAATTTGTGTTGAGGAATAATTCGGTCTAATTAGGCGAAGTATGAGTTCGTACTAAGTCAATTAGGGTTAGTGTTTCTTTAGCTCGTAAAGCAACTAGGTAACTGAATCTTAGAGGGAGTTTTCGAAAAGATTATTAGCTAGTTAGGGAATAGTCTTTAGGAGTTTCTTTAGACTATTCTAAAAATACGAAGAAACGAGGGAGTCAGAGGTAATTGGTAACAATAGCTAGCCTAACGTGGAATTAATCACCCAGTCAATGATCATAGTCTGCTGCATGCATAGGAAAATCCCGCCTATTTGTTATCCAGTGAATTAATCCAAGTGTTAGCTGAGTTTAGTTGTTAATCGTTCTTTTATTTAGTTAATTTCATTATTAGTTGAATCACATATCTCAAACCCCCTCCCCCTTTTTAATTGTTCGTTTGGTTTCCTTTGCATAAAAAATAAGATTACAAACTCTTCCTGTAACACCCCGGTTTTTCATTTGTACAAGTATGACGTATGTGTTTACGTAATTGCACGTTTAAATTATTTAATTTTATAATTAATTGTTTATTATAATTATAATTATAATTTTAATTAATTCTCTTAATTATAGTCATTTCGTTTAAAATTTTATTATTTTATGAATATTATTTTTATTTTATTTTCTGGAAATTGTTTTATTTTATTATTGCATTTATGAATGAAATGATCTTATGCTTATAAAATGAATGTCGATCCTATTCGAATTCAATTCCGATTTCTGTGAAAATTTAGTATGTCGTAGATTTATGTGTTATGAACATGTCTATATGCCCGTTTCATGTTTTCGATCTCGTTTGGTGTGGTAACAAATTTATTTTGAGTTGTGGAACCAAATCGGGAGCTAACGGGCAATTAGTGCACCCTTGGTTCCGTGTATGATATCTTCAGCTCGGGAACTCGGAATCGAGTTCTGTCAACTTCATTGGACTTGTATCGATAATTTGGGTCTAATGAACCTAGCCTCATATTTTTCTAAACCTATTTGGACCCTCGAAATTCAACCGAAAAATGAATCGGCCACAAAACTACGACACTTTACCATTTAAATCATAACTCTCACCATACTTAACCAAATTAACCATGGTTGGACTTTTTGTAAACCTAACTTAACCCTCTATCAGTCCCTAACCACCCCATTTCAATTCACACTCTCAAACTAAGAGAAAAACTCAGCTAAACATCAGACTTCCAGTTTCATCTCGCCTTTTTGCCAAACTTGGAGATTTTGAGCTCCAATCTCTTCCAAACTCGACTAAATTTAAAGGGTAAGCTTATATTTGATATGTACATGCTTATATGATCATTTTTATCCATAATTTTCAGAATTTGAACCATGTATGATTGGGATTTGATTCATGAAGTGAATAGTTAGGTTTTCTCTTCTAATTTGAATCCATGACTTTGAGTGCGTTTTTAAGTGAACCAAGACCTGATATATGATCCATATTGCTGATTTTATGTGTATTTATGCTTGAATTTGATGTTCATGAAGTGTATGAGGCCCCACCATTTTTGTATGAACTTATAGCTTGAAGGTTTCATGGGTTTTGTTGGTTCTTTTGTTGTCGCTGTTGTATGCTTTCGTGAAGGGCTGTTTTGCCTGAATTTTGTGGCTGCTATTGCGTGTTACTTGCTGCCTTCCTTGCCTGGTCTATTGTTGTCTTTGTACCTTTATTACTGTTGTTGCCGGTTGAGGTTCGAACAGGGGAGAAAAGTTGCAGCTACTGCTGTTGTCCGCGATGAAGACCTTCCCGGGCGAGGAGATTGGAGTGTGAAGAAGTCCCCGGCCGGGCACTTTGCCCTGAATGCTTCTGTATCTTTTTCCCTTTTTACCCGACCGGGGAATTTTGATGAGTATTATTTACCCGGGCGGGGAGCTTGTGCATTGAAGATTGCGGCTGCGTTTTCTTGATTCTAAATTTATTTGCTGCTATTTTGATGAGTATTATTTACCCGGGCGGGGAGCTTGTGCATTGAAGATTGCGGCTGCGTTTTCTTGATTCTAAATTTATTTGCTGCTATAGTGTGCTAGTGTGTGCGTGTGTTTTGTGTTTTGGAGCAGTTGTGTGCGCATGTATATATATATATATATATATATATATATATATATATATATCGTATTTGATTGCATGCATGTATATTATATTATGTGTACGTGTATACATATAATTAATGGTATGCAGGAGTTTGTATTTCGTGCATGATTAAATATATATGTGTGTGAGTGCACGTAAGTATATACATATATTTCATATGAAATATGTATGCATATGTGTGTATATATATATGATATTATAAGTGCTTGTGTGTATGTGAATATATATATATATATATCTATATATTATGTATAGCTGCTATGAGTTTATATACTATACATTACAAATTCATGAAGTGTATATATATATATAATATAAAATATGTATATTGCATGCATGAGTACGTAAGTGTGTGTTAACTCGTATATGCATGCATAATGTATATTTATTTTATATTTTGTGCATGTGTTGTGTAAATATATATATATATATATATATATTTTGCATGAGAATTGTATTTAAATTATGTATGTTATGAATCATTTAATTTATTTGGATTGTGGAGTTGATTGTTACCTATTTCATGTTTTACCTATTTAAATGATTTAAATGCCTTATTTGTTTATATTATGATTGTAAACTTGGTCTATTTGAGTTTCACTTGTTATATGAAATTTATAACTTGAATTACTCTAACGTGGCTTAAGTGCTCTCTATATGAAAGGTTAAGTGATTTCTCTTACCTTTATACTTATTATATACATTGTAAACATGTTGAAATGTGTGTTATGATTATAGTTTGAAGATTTTGACTCGACTTGACATGATTTATGAAATGATACGAAACAAATGAATATGATACCTTCATTTCTTGAAAGTACTTGAATGAATTGCTCGTTTATGTGTTCCTAAGGCTTTAATTGTGCACATGAACGTCTTCATAAGATGTTGTTATACATATATATATATACATGCACACACAACTGCTATAAAACACAAAACACACGCACACACAAGCACACTATAGCAGCAAATAAATTTAGAATCAAGAAAACGCAGCCGCAATCTTCAATGCACAAGCTCCCCGCCCGGGTAAATAATACTCATCAAAATTTCCCGGTCGGGTAAAAAGGGAAAAAGATACAGAAGCATTCAGGGTAAAGTGCCCGGCTGGGGACTTCTTCACACTCCAATCTCCCCGCCCTGGGAGATCTTCATCGCCGACAACAACGGCAGCTGCAACTTTTCTCCACTGTTCGAACCTCAACCAGCAACAGTAGCAATAAAGGTACAAAGATAGCAACAGACCAGGCACGGAAGGCAGCAAGCAACACACAACAGAAGCCACAAAATTCAGGTAAAACAACCCTTCACAAAAGCACACAGCAGCGGCAACAAAAGAACCAACAAAACCCATGAAACCTTCAAGCTCTAAGTTCATTAAAAAATGGTGGGGCCTCATACACTTCATGAACATCAAATTCAAGCATAAATACACATAAAAGCAGCAATATGGATCATGTATCAGGCCTTGGTTCACTTAAAAACGCACTCAAAGTCATGGATTCAAATTAGAAGAGAAAACCTAACTATTCACTTCATGAATCAAATCCCAATCATAAATTGTTCAAATTCTGAAAATTATGGATGAAAATGATCATATAAGCATGTACATATCAAATATAAGCTTACCCTTTGAATTTTGTCCAGTTTGGAAGAGATTGGAGCTCAAAATCTCCATGTTTGGCAAAAAGGCGAGATGGAACTGGAAGTCTGATGTTTAGCTGAGTTTTTCTCTTGGGTTGAGAGTGAGAGTCGAAATGGGGTGGTTAGGGGCTGATAGACGGTTAAGTTAGATTTACAAAAAGTCCAACCATGGTTAATTTGGTTAAGTATGGTGAGATTTATGATTTAAATGGTAAAGTGTGGCAGTTTTGCGGCCGATTCATTTTTCGGTTAAATTTCGAGGGTTCAAATAGGCTTAGAAAAATATAAGGCTAGGTTCATTAGACCCGAATTGTCAATACGAGTCCAAAAAAGTTGATAGAAGTCGATTCCGAGTTCCCAATCTCAAGATATTATACGGAACCAAGGGTGCGCTAATTGCCCGTTAGCCTCTGATTTGGTTCCACAACTCAAAATAAATTCGTTACCACACCAAACGAGATCGAAAACATGAAACGGGCATATAAACATGTTCATCACACATAAATCTACGACATACTAAATTTTCACAGAAATCGAAATTGAATTCGAATAGGATCGGCACTCATTTTATAAGCATAAGATCATTTCATTAAAACAATTTCCATAAAATAAAATAAAAATAATATTAATAAAATAATAAAATTTTAAACGAAACGACTATAATTAAGATAATTAATTAAAATTAAAATTATAATAAATAATTAATTATAGAATTAAATAATTTAAACGCGCAATTACGTAAACACATACGTCATATTTATACAAATGAAAAACCGGGGTGTCACAATCTCTCCCTTTTAAAAGAATCCGTCCTCGGATTCCCTGTTCGCCTGAAAACATTTAATGAGAGAACCCCGTTCCTTGCAAGCAACAAGGAGAGAACCCTGTCTCTCAAATAACAAAGAGAGAACCCCGTCTCTCAAAAGCAGCAAACACCAAGAAGAAAGCATCAAAACATCCAATTACGACAACTTATAATCAAAACAATCACACAAAGCCAGGGAACAATTATCACTTATATCCAACATCGATTATACAACAATAGTTAACACACCAAAGAGTTAAAGCATATATTATCAAAATTATTTAAATTAACAATGCGTGTATGCATATGCCATGAATGTCTGAGGTACCGTTCACCGTGGAAACGAATTTGAAGCTAAAGCTTTCATGGTCCCAAGGTATGGTCTGAACCCAAAAGCTAGCTCGACTCTTGGCTTGTCTTTAATATCTTCAACGTGTCCACCTGAGAAACTGATAAGGCTCTCGACTGGTCCTATTATTGATTCCACTCTGATTCTTATCTCTTCTTACGTTCTTCCATTTCTCGGTTATGCGTTGACCCAGATCCAACCAACCTGCCCTTCCAAAACGAGTTTTACGCTACATCTTCTGATTTCGGACCGGTCTTCTTCACGGTTCATGTCTCATTCTGTAATTTGGTGAAACCCTTGAAATTCAATAACCTTTTTGATTAACAATCATAGCCTTCTTGACGAGTTCTTTCCAAACCGGGTTGTGATCACCGGTTCCCAAAATTTTTGGATTAATCTCTTCGTGGATCTTTTCCTCATTCTTTCATCCTCTTGGAGCCATTAAGGGTGCATTAAATTTAGGTCCACTCAAATCTCTAATCGAGGGAAAACTTCCTTGATACTTCTTGTGATTTAATTCAAGTCCTTCCATAGTCACTTCTTTCTGATTCCTTTCTTCTCAAATTCCTTCTAACTCATTATGGAAAAACGACTAGTGATGTAGTAGGGTTTTATTTTGTTGAGTGATGTCCGAACTCCTCCAATACTTGGTCGAATTAACCTCTATGGATACCATCACGAACGAGTTCATCTAATTTAGTTTCTATTCCCTGAGCCGATTTAATGGTTCCGCAAAAGCTCATCCATAATTCCATTATTTCCCAAAAGTTAAGTCCCATATGTAGAAATGCTCAACAAAGCATCTCCTCAATATCCCGTGGTGGCCTTCAACCCGAACTTAATAACTTAGCGCTCACTTTAACAGTTTAACAGTTAAGGCTCTTTTATTCATTTCCGATCACCATCACTAGAGCTTCCTTGTTTTCTATGGTTTGCATTCCGTTGTTCCTACTAAATTATTTCCTTCAAGCACAACCTCGAATTTTAATTTCATTTCTTGGTCGTGCTCTCCCCTTTAAATTTCCCTCCTTCTCGGGTCGATCTCTATTCGTCATCCCATAGTCGGAATTCTTGATTTTCTTGAACAAGAATTCTAATTAAGAATTATGGGCGGTGTATCATTCATATTCACCTGGAAGCGATCAATTTGAATGGCATCCCGACTTTTTTTTTCTTCAATTCCACTATCTATCAAGAATTTATTTTTTAATCCTCTTGGAATCCAAAATCCCCTTCTTTTTCCTCGTTGATCCGAACCACTCGATACCAACTCCAACCCTTAATCTCTAGAATTGATTTTTATCTCCGTATTAATCCTATAACCCAAAATGTCCTTTCTGACCCGGTTCGATAGAGCTTCGGTTGAATTAGTAGTTGAAGCATCAAACGGAGGAAGTGCCCAAACAATTAAACACTCAGACAATACATGTTTGGGTTAAGATGTCCAATGCGTGTAGCACATGTTTTCAACAAGGAAGATGCAACATGTAATCATTAATTACGATAATAAAATGCACAAAATAGAAATTTAAATAAGTAGATACAATGTATGATGCGCGTGCTATGAATGTATTGAACCTGTCACCGTAGTAGTAAATTTTGGCTCGGCAACTTCTCCTTCATTTCCTTAAGTACAGGCTTACCTTGGTTTTATTGATCATGGCTTGTTTACCTAGGTTCTTCTAAATCTTCAAAGTTTCCTTGTATCAACTGATGTGTTCCCGCGATCCGAAATTGAAATCCCTCGAACCCAACTTCTTCTACGCCCATGGAATCAGCATCTTGACTCCCTTCAAAGATTGATCCCGAATGATGTTCCAAGCCCTACTCTTCGTTGTCACACTGCTCAAAGTTCACTTGACTATTCTTTATGAGTTCAATGATAGGATGAACTCATCTTCCCATTGCTTGCACTTGAGCACATAATTTCCTGCCAATAGCTCTTTGCCTTTCTTTATTGTTTCCCTTTTGTTGCTCCATATCTCCCAATTCAACCTCATAATGCGACAATTCAGCTTGAGTCTGGAAAATAAACTTCAATCCGACCAAAGGTAGAACCTTTAGCACCTTGGCTTTCCATGAACCTGAAATCGCCATATCGATCGGTTCTCACTAACTCCTTCCAATCCGAATTTTTCCTTACCCGAACTTGAGTTCTCTTGAGGGTCTTCATCTCCTCGTTGATAAAATCCTTGAATCTAAACATCTTCAAGATTTCTTCATTTCTCCCTTGAATGGATGATCCACTATTTTAGCAACCTTCACCGACCGCCACAAAACTTAGAAACCTCTCTAATATCGGTCTTGACTTTTCTACCAATGTGGCTTTTGAATGATGAGGTAACTTAGATGTACCATTGTAAGGACACCAACGAACATAGCTCCATTTAGAAAAGACCACGATCCCCTGATCTTTGTAGGTAACCCCACCTTCTACCACGATGTTGAGTAATGAAATACATCTCCGCGTTGATAGCCTTGAAGAGTCAACACACGACTTTCGAATCCCTTAATTCCATAACCTCTTTATTGGTTTGGTTGGAGGAATTTATAGTTAGGATTGACGGTAGCTTTGATAGCGTAATAACGATCTACAATCAAAGATTCAACTCAAGTATAGATGCATGTGGATTAATATATGTTTATGGCACGTATTTATAATAACAAACACGTATTAAATGCAAGAGAAAACAAGTAAAGCGATAAAGTTGAAAGTGAATCACATATATCAAGTAATTCTAACAATTCATATCAATTAACGATGAAAATTCAATGCAATGCACACGTTGACAAGTTATTCCTATGCCGTACGACCTAAACTGACTCAATCACAACACGAGAGCCCGGGTTTTACAACCTGGGGCTCTGATACCACTTAAGGATGTAGCACCCCAATGGAAGGCCCCACATCCCCCGCACCGAGACCCAACCCGCATATGAAATGGAGAGTCCATACACGAGCCGAATCACGGCGAACGGGGACTCACTCACACACTAGGCTAGGCGGGAGCTAGAACCTCGAAACCAAATAAACAAGCTCATGAATTAAATACGAGTGCGAAAGCAGGACATATAATCAATCACGAGGTTTATCATAAAAGACGGGTTCCACTAGTATGAGTACCTAGTCCCGAAAATTTAAAACGTAAATCATAAATCACAAATTTATGGGTTCAGCTATCCCTAGAAGCCTGTCCCGAGTCAATGTAATATGATCATAACAATTCATACATAATTCTATAACTTATTCAATTTGTCAAATGCATATGAACAAACTCCAACTCGATCAAGTGACTAGACAGACTCGACTTCCCGCCTAGCTCTCCAGAACCTGCAAAAGCACTGAAAACAAAGTCGGGTTCAGTCTATAGGAGACTGGTGGATATAAAATAGGGCATATCATAATTATATTTCAGAATTTAAATACCCCCATATGCAAGCCATAATCCCATGTGAGGTTTTTAAGATATTTCCCAAGTGGGTTAAAACAAAGAAAACAACCCTCGGGGATTACAACAATCAATTTCATTCACAATCAAAATCGTTCATGCGGTCAATACGTGAGCCCTGGCGGGTGGGCGAATATCTCCAACCTACTCCTCGTGTGTGCATATCAATTTAATCTTTATATTAGCGATCATACACATTCACACATATTCATTCATAATCATTCATAATCATATCATGCATAATCATAAACACTTACACCTTTTTCCTTCGGGTGGTGGACGCATAGGCCAATAGGGGTACATGAATCCCCTAAGGGCACTCAGCTCCCATTCCCCGCTAAATCTCCTAGCGAGGGCCGGTATCACGGTAGATGTGGTGGGACTAGTATAAGGGATCACCGTCGTCCCTTGCCTCCCCGGATCGCCACTTGCACTAAGTCCCTGGGCCCGTGTGCTCAATCATGTCCACACCAAAAATCATAAGGTGGGGATACATAAAAGAATGGCTTTACGTTGGAAATCATTGACTCATTTGAAAAGACATGATAAATATTTATATATAATATTTTGGCTTAAAACTTTCACATAAGGGATATATCGGGTCATCATATCTAATAGAAGAGAAACCCACCCGTTACACCTTACCGAACAATACCAAGAAGAAAAGAAGACGTGAAGATAGCCTAAGAACCTGGCAAGTCTCCGCCCTGGAGAGAACTGTACAAGAAGTAACACGGTGCACTCGTGAGACTCAAGACTCCAAATGAACCATATATGTAGCACCCGGAGCGCTAGGCACCACATCCCCCGCACTATAGCCCCAATCCACATATGAAATGGTCAATCCATACATGAACCAAAGCTATAGCGAACGGGAGACAATAAAAAAAAACGACAACAAAGCTAGGCGGGACTAACCCCAAACCAAACAATCAATTCAGAGTAATAAAAGCGGAAGCAATATTTCATTCAATACTTATAGGTACCGTATTTACATATCTACTAATAAGTACCAACAATATATATTAATACAATATCATCTACAAAATAAGTAGCAAGGCATGCTACAAAATATATAAAGTATCTATACATGAACAAAAGATGAAAATGAAGTGTGCTAGACCCAAATTAAAGACAATCTAGACTCTAATTCCCGCCTAGCACGCCCTGCAAAACAACTGAAAAGTTGAGGTGTCAGTCCAACACGGACTGAGCGAGGGGGTATAAATAAATATAAGCGCACATATATGCAAGTTATAATCTCGGGTAATTATTTTTGGAAATTAACAATATAATTAGTAACGTAAAAGATACAATCGCCCGAGGTTACAACTAAGTTAATTTATCAAATTAATCAATTCAATACAATCAATTTGTGGCCCGACGAGTGAGGGCAATTCTCCAACCTTACTCCGACTGTGTACAATCAATCAATCAATTATTCAATAGTTAGGTGATCATGCAATTCATTACAGTGCACACTTAGCAATTTCAATAACGCCTTCTTCCTCCGGGTGATGGTGGGATTGCAAGGCCCCACCATCCAATCAGTCTCGGCAGAGGGTACATGAATCCCTAAGCCCGGAACTCCTTCCTCCCCTAATCTCCTAGGGGGTTCAGGGGTCATCCCATTTTGGTGAGAGTAGCCCTCGAGTTACCCATCAGCCCATGCTTTCCCGGTTGGCTCGAGCCACTACCCTCGGGCCCACAGTGCAATACAATACTCTCCAAATCAATCAATCAATAGTTTGGTAAACCTTTGAAATCCAAGAGCATTTGAAAACTATAGGTATATGTAGGTACATTTTGGCTTAAAACTTCACATAGGGTTTTACGGGTTTTATGTGTCTAGAATTAAACCTCACCTGAACGACCCAAAACAAACAAGGAAATAGCTCACGGGGCCTGCTCCTCGTCACCAGGAAGCTAGTCCGTGCAAGAAAGACAATTGTCCGTGAGACACGACTCAAAATGTACCAATTATGACGAACGGCGCGATAATGAACATTAATACGTGCAATGATAATTTATGGAATGATATGTTCAATTTCATGCACAAAACAATCATATAATAACACGTATCGATCAATTAAGGTATTGAAAGTGGGTTTGAAAAATGCAATTTTATGCAGAAAAATTTGAACACTTTCTGGAGCCTGGGAACGACCGTTCCAGTTTTGAACTGGGGCTGGGAAGGGCCGTTCCCAGCTCCCCGAACCAAATCCCGCGCGTCTGTAATGGTTTGGAAATTTTGGGGCTGGGAACGGCCGTTCCGGCCACAGGCCAAAATTGGGAAGGGCCGTTCCCAGTCTCGCAGGACAGCTGGCAAGGGGTGGGAACGGCCGTTCCCATAATGAACTGGGACGGGAAGGGCCATTCCCAATATGCAGATTGTAACATCCCAACTGATCAGACTCTTCAGGTAAACTATTATGTGCGCTATTCAATTATTTTCTTATGTGATATTTCATTGCTAGCGTGAATTATTGAAGTTATTTGAACTCATTTGCTTTAATATGAATTTGGTTATCTTTGAACGTTTAATTTTCCTTGCTTTGTATTTGTTCGCTTTGGATCCGAATTTGATTCTGATTTCTGTGAATTTGTGATATGTATTAATTATATGCTTTATGAACTCGATTATGTGCTCGTTATATGTTTTGGTATTTGTTTTGTTTGCCTTTTTGGGTTCGTTGTGGAGACGGGACCTAAAGGAGGCTAAAGAGCATTTAGCGCACCTTGGGTTCCGGGTTAGGTATCTTGAGCTCGGGAATTCGGATTCGAATTCCGTCACCTCCATTGAACTTGTTTCGATGATTCGGGTTCGATGGGACAAGCCTCACATTTTTCTTAGTTCATTAAGACCTCCGTATTTCACCCGTAACGAGCCCCTTACGCTTGGAAGCTACCTTTTGACCTAATAAGGCCTTGTGGACCCCACTTAAACTCAACCAAGCCTTAACCATGATTTGTGACTTGAGTTAGCTAACCATTTCAGCCCCTTAACCCCTTGATACCGATCCATTCCCTCCCTCTCTCATCAATACCGATCAGCTAAGCAAAGCAAGGAAGAAGGAGAAAACCTTTTGGCCATATCTTTGATTTTGAGCTCAAATCTTCATCAAAGCTTCTCCAATTTGAAAGGTAAGATCATGGTTGTTATCTACACTCTTTCTTCTCTCTTCTATGTGATCTTGAGCTCAATCCTTTGGTTGATTATTGTAATATAGCAAGCATGTGAATAGTAAGTGTTGGGAGAATTTGTTTGATTCTTGCTCATTCCTTGTTTCTTTGAGTTTGGATGATGATTTATGATTTATATGACTTGATTCTTGATATTTATTGCTTCTTCTCTCTTGGTTGTTGAGATATGATCATTTGCCATTAATGAGTTTTGAGAATTGGATGATACATGATGCATTCCTTTCCCCCTTGCTTGCCTTGATTACTTGCATTTTTGGAGCTGAGTTTGTGGCTACTTGTTGGGCATGAAATGTTGAGGTATTGGTGTTATTTTGATGTATGTTGTGTGTTTGTTGGATGGCCTAAGAGTCCCCTTGGAGCAAGAACCCGAAAACCCCTGTTTTTGCTTCCATTTTCAGCAAATTTTCGCTAAAACTTGCTCAGGCCGAAGGCCTGACACGGCCACGTCAAGTTTCAAAGGAAAATGGACACGGCCGTGTTGAGGCCTCGACCCTTAGTTTTCTGAATTTTTCCGCCTGACACGGCCGCGTCAGTTTACAAAGGAAAATGGACACGGCCGTGTCAAGCCCTCGGAAATGTTTTTTTTTCGAATTATTTCGCCTGACACGGCCGTGTCCGTTCCCCTTTGTTTTCTGACACGGCCGTGTCAAGCAGGGTGGCATCCGGGGAGATTTCTTTCGCCTTTTCGTTGCTTCTTGTTGGTCTTTCTTGCCCCGTTTGTGATGTGTATGCATGAGTGACTTGCCTTAGGAGGTACTAAGCCTTACGTTATGAATTGTGCTTTGATTTACCTCCTCTTTTGTGATATATGTTCTTATATGAATTATTTGCTTGTAAATGGCCTTAATGTGAATTCATTTCATATCATTGGCATCATAAGCATACGTACGCATGTACCGAGCGTCAATGTGGTTCATTGTGAGTCTAAGAGTGTTCCCTGTTGTTTGTCTTGTTCAGCGGATCTTCCTGTAGAGGACGAGCTTGCTCCGTAGGTGTCCGGTTGTCACACTTTTGGTCTCCACTACGTCCGTTGATAAGGTAAGGTTTTGTTCTTTTAGTTATTTGACCTACGACCCCAATTGGTTTCAAACCTCGCATGCGAATACGTATAATATATGGTAAATAAGTGCATGATACGTATGTTGCGGGATTTTTCCCATTTGTTATCAAAGTTTGGAAAAGTTTTGTATAAGAATATATGCTATTTTGCTTTTGTTTGGAAAAGTTTAGTTTTGTGCAAGTGTGTGTGTGTAAGCGAGATTTGGCTTTGAAAGATAAGCTTTGAGATATGTTAGTGTGACTTTCGTGATATGTTTGGGCCCCGGAGTGTGGTATGGTAATCTCGGGTCGGCCGAGGGGTCGCCGAGCTCTTCCATCAACACCTCCATTTGAGAGTCTCACCCAACCTTAGGAGGTTGAGGAAGGGTGTTTCTCTTGAGCCGGCGGAGGCAACCGCCGAAGGTTTCAAGGTAGTAATTAAACCTTGTCTCGTTTCTGTGTGTGGATAGTTAGGGCCGATCAACCCTTCTATCAATCGGCGTTGGGGATGGATGATGATTTGTTTTGTTTTGCTTTGATCTTCGTATATGGGAATTTGGTGTGTGACTCGTACTCGCCGAGTTGGTTTAGTTTTGTATGATCTGTGAAACGAGAGTGGATTTCTAATTACTTAAAATTTGGCAAATTCTCCTTTTTCCTTCCCTTCACTTTATGTATATATATATATATATATATATATATATCACGGGAATTAATTTAGCTTGCAAAAACCACTCTTGGTTCAAGGATCCTTCCGTTTTAATAATTGCTTTGCTCTATATATGTATATCGGGTGCGTGAGTAACCCCCTCACTAGTCACTAGGACTAACCCTCGTTTTTGTTTTCCCCTTTTTCCTTTCTTTTGAGTTGCAGGTTCTTCCGAGTCAAGCTAGGCGGCAAGTGTCTTTTGGAGTTTACTTGTGGTTTAGCTTGAGTCTTCATGCATTCGTAGTGGGTTACTTTCTCTTTTGCTTATGTACTTGGAGATTATGTATTCTGATTACACTTTTGTTTTTGGCCGAGATGGCATTGTATATATTGTACATGAGCTAGCATGATAGTTGGATTACTTGACCCTACTCTCATTTTGATTATTTATATATGTGATGATCTTGGGATATTTGTTTAGTTCAGGAATTGTTTTAATTGCCTCCGCTACTCTGATTTTATTTTGCGCAGTTCTTGAGGGTCTAGGCCGCCTAGCGAGGGTGTGAGTTTTGTGTGTCTCCCGTTCGCTACGGTTTGATACGGGTGCGAACTTCCATTTCATTACCCGTGTTGGACCCTAGTGCGGGGGATGTGGCACCCTTCGCTCCGGGGGTGTTACACAGATGCAGCAGAAACAGAGCAGTAGCAGCTAAACAAGCACGAACCAAAACTCAAACACACCAAATGAATCAAAACCAAGTTTAAATGCACATAAAACATGATATACACATACTAGCATACATATAGATCAATAACAACTCATAAAAACACTTAATTCCACATTAGATCATCAAGAATCCATCACTACAAACCCATATACTCATTCATGCTTTAAGTCCAAAATCATCAAGTTAAATGCATCCAACTTAAGCTCAAAGTTCACAAATAAGTTTCCAACAACAAATAAACAATTTAACCAACACATTGCAAAGCCCTATCTATACCATATATTCAATAAAATCATCAATTCTCCAAAAATACCTCAAATGAAAGAAATGAAAGATGAGATGAAGATATGATGTTGATGATGCTTCAATGATCACAATTCCCACAAAATGATGCTTCAACGATGAAATTCCTTCTCCACTTGATGAGGGTTTGGGTTCGGTTGAGCAAGGAAGAGAATGGAGCAAGTATGAAATGTGTGTGTATGTAATGAAACAAGGTACGTGATTGCTGCTATGTAAGGGGAAGAAAATGGCCAAATTGCTATTTAGTCCTTCCATTTAATAAGTCATGCAATGAAGTTCAATTCCATAACAAATGAGCAATTAAGTCCAATGCAATTACGTCCCAAAATTTATGAAAATGAGCTAGTAAGGCCATAAAAGAATTAAATCACGTTCGGGAAATCAATTCACGATGCAATCAAGTTCAATTTATGCGATAATTATAATATGATATGAATTTCAATGAAAATACTAAGAATATAAGTTTATAAAAATTATGTCAAGACATGAAAAGTTAAGGAAATGATCAAATAATAATTAAATTACAACTCTCAAACCCACACGTGTCATTCATACCTGAAATGCCGAAAGCTGGGGCGTTACAATATATGACGCACGGCAATGCATTAACGTGATATGAGATGCATAAGAATATATATATATATATATATATATATATATATATATATATATATATACCATATTTGATTGCATGCATGTATATTATATTATGTGTACGTGTATATATATAATTAATGGTATGCAGGAGTTTGTATTTTGTGCATGATTAAATATATATATGTGTGAGTGCACATAAGTATATATATATATATTTCATATGAAATATGCATGCATATGTGTGTATATATATATGATATTATAAGTGCTTGTGTAACACCCGAAGCGCAAAGATGCCACATCCCCGCACTATAACTCAATCCACATATGAGATGGAGGACCCATACATGAACTAAACTATAGCGAACGGGAGATAATAAAATAAAATGATAACTAGCTAGGCGGGACTAACCCCAAACCACATAATCAATTCATAATGCGTCAGAAATAAAGTAGTAGCATAATATGTTCAATATCAAATACCAACATCGAAAGCATGCTATTTTCAACTATGTACATATATCAATACATTATCATTTCCAAAATACATAATGAATAACAATAACAATAGTTCAGATGCAGCAATAAATAAATGAACCGTGCACGACTCGAATACAAAGACCGGACTCGACTCGGTTCCCGCCTAGCATGTACCTGCAAGAACCTGAAAGGTGGAGGCGTCAGTCTATGAGGACTAAGTGAGGGGCATAAATGAATATTAGCACAATTATCATGCAAGTCATAGACTCGGGTAAAGTTTTAGAAAGGAAACTAATATAAGTTCAAGAATGGAATATTCTTCGCCCGAGAATACGACTATCAAATTTGACAATTCATTGAATTCAGTTCATGCGATACGTGGCCCGACGAGTGAGGGCAAATCTCCAACCTTACACTAAAAGTGAACAATACATGCTTGCTTTATTAGTTAACAATTGATCATGCAATTAAGTTACAGCGTAGTGGTGCGGTAGGGTATTCAATCAATAAGTACAATCAATATAGTAACCCGAGGACAGCCCGTGGTGCCGGACTCGTCCCCAGTCTCCTTCTTCCTCTAATGATGGGAAGGTTGCGAGCCTTCACCATCCACGACATGGTGTACGTCAGGAACATGACTCCCACGCACGGGATTTCTTCCTCCACCAAACCTCCTGGTGGATTCAGAGGTGATCCCACATGATGAGGGGAGTGCAGAGTTACCCGTCAGCCCTATGCTTTCCCCAGTTGGCTCATACACTAACCCTCGGGCCCAAAGTGAACAGTCATGCTTACTCGCCAAAACATGCACGATACATGGCTTGCTTTTCATGAACATGGCTCGCTTGTAATCATGAGTAAATTTCATGGGAATTATAGATATAAATACCTTTTGGCCGAAATCTCAATAAGTGTTGTATAGGTTCTATGTAACTAGAAATTAAACATCACCTGACAAGCGACAGATGACTCAAGGATGCGTGAAGGTGCTCATTGATCAGTAATCCCCGCCCTGGAGAATAACTGGACAAGGAAGAGGACATGGTGCATTCGTGAAACGTGACTTAATAATGATACCAAAATATGCTACCATATATGACGCACGGCGTATTCACACAACGAAACACCATGGTTTGACAATGAAAGCACATAATCATTTACTTCGAGGAACATTCGAGTCCGTATGAGTTCCTATTGATGACAAAGATTCATGCATGCATATACTTGGAACAAAAGTAACATATTGAACCAAACTCGGGAAATAATTCATGAAATCATGTAAAAGTTCATAACATGCAAGTTAACACAATATATGACATGTTAATGAAGTGTACATACCGGAACCAAGTCAAGAAAATCATGCAATTAGAGTTTGAATTTCGAATTTTCATGCAGAATATGCAGAGGTCGCGGCCGCGACCTAACTTTTCAGGAATTTTTCGTGTAATTTTTCAAGAAGTCGAAACTTGGCCAAAATTGGGTAGCGGCCGCGACCTGATTTATGTGTATTTTAGGTCGCGGGTGCGACCTACTGTTCTGCTAAATTTGTAGCCAGCGACCAAATTGGTGTGTGTTTAGGTCGCGGTCGCGACCTACAGTCACTCCAAAAATAAAACAGAGCAGAAAACAGGGGAAGGCTCGGCCAAAATCAAAATCAACCAAAACATAAATTTTCAAGCTCCAAATTATCATATTTCTGGAAATTAGCATGCATATATGTTCAAGATACAATAAAGTTCCATAAAAACACATAAATCACTCATGATCATCAAGATTTCCAACTTCAAGCTCATATATGTTTTCATCATATAACCTCAAATTCTTCAAGAATTCATGCATGATTTCAATTGATAATCATATATTCATGCTTCTTCCAACTAAAACATATAATATCTAATTCAAATTACAACCCTAGCTTCACATATTCACTTCAAGAATTACATATATCATTCATATATGTATACCTTAAGAAAGAGGAAAAAGAGAAGAGATGAGATGCTTGAACTTCATTGTATGAAATTTTGATGGAAAATAGCTTGATGACGATGATGATGATGATGGTGAAATCCCACTTTTCTTTCCTTCTTTGGTGTTAGACCGAGAGAGAGATGGAGATGAGAATGGTTGGTATGAAATGTGTAGAAGGCTGAAGAAGATTGCATGATTCATCTCTTTAATTTGATGAAATGTCTAAATTTGCATTTTAAGTCCTTCAAATTATTAAGTAATGCAACTAGGTTCTCTTTCATGGAAAATTGATCACTTTAGTCTAATGAATAATCATGCAATTAGGTCCTTGAATTTAAAAGAAAGATCATGTAGGCACAATTTGACAATTAAATCACGTTCAACAATTATTTCACGTAACAATCATTTCCAAATCATGCAATATTTCTCAATTTGTCACGAATTTCATATATTTTCACGTGAACACATTGAGATATAATTCATATAATTTTCATGAAATATAAGAATTAAATAATTCCTAACTCTCGGAAAATCACAAGTGTCGTGTGTACCTGGATAACTGGAAATCGGGGGGTTACATCTTGTGTGCATGTGAATATATATATATCTATATATTATGTATGGCTGCTATGAGTTTATATACTATATATTACAAATGCATGAACTGTATATATATATATATATATATATATATATATATATATATATAAATATATATATAATATATGTAAAATATGTATATTGCATGCATGAGTACGTGAGTGTGTGTTAACTTGTATATGCATGCATAATGTATATTTTTTGCATGAGAATTGTGTTTAAATTATGTATGTTATGAATCATTTAATTTATTTGGATTGTGGAGTTGATTGTTACCTATTTCATGTTTTACCTATTTAAATGATTTAAATGCCTTTTTTGTTTATATTATGATTGTAAACTTGGTCTATTTGAGTTTCACTTGTTATATGAAATTTATAACTTGAATTACTCTAACGTGGCTTAAGTGCTCTCTATATGAAACGTTAAGTGATTCCTCTTACCTTTATACTTATTATATACATTGTAAACATGTTGAAATGTATGTTATGATTATAGTTTGAAGATTTTGACTCGACTTGACATGATTCATGAAATGATACGAAACAAATGAATATGATACCTTCATTTCTTGAAAGTACTTGAATGAATTGCTCGTTTATGTGTTCCTAATGCTTTAATTGTGCACATGAACGCCTTCATAACATGTTGTTACTTCTTATGTAGCTCATATCACGTTAATGCATTGACGTGCGTCATATATGGTTCATTTGGAGTCTTGAGTCTCACGAGTGCACTGTGTTACTTCTTGTACAGTTCTCTCCAGGGCGGAGACTTGCCGGGTTCTTAGGCTATCTTCAAGTCTTCTTTTCTTCTTGGTATTTTTCGGTAAGGTGTAACAGGTGGGTTTCTCTACTATTAGCTATGATGACCCGATATATCCCTTATGTGAAAGTTTTAAGCCAAAATATTATATATAAATATTTATCGTGTCTTTTCAAATGAGTCAATGATTTCCAACGTAAAGCCCTTCTTTTATGTATCCCCACCTTATGATTTTTGGCGTGGACATGATTGAGCACACGGGCCCAGGGACTTAGTGCAAGTGGCGATCCGGGGAGGCAAGGGCCGACGGTGATCCCTTATACTAGTCCCACCACATCTACCATGATACCGGCCCTCGCTAGGAGATTTAGCGGGGAATGGGAGCTGAGTGCCCTTGGGGGATTCATGTACCCCCATTGGCCCATGTATGGACCGGTGGTCGGGTCTTGCTAACCCGTCCACCACCCGGAGGAAAAAGGTGTAAGTGTTTATGATTATGCATGATATGATTATGAATGATTATGAACGAATATGTATGAATTTGTATGATCGCTAATATAAAGATTAAATTGATATGCACACACGAGGAGTAGGTTGGAGATATTCGCCCACCCGCCAGGGCTCATGTATTGACCGCATTAACGATTATGATTGTGAATGGAATTGATTGTTGTAATCCCCGAGCGTTGTTTTCTTTATTTTAACCCACTTGGGAAATATCTTAAAAACCTCGCATGGGATTATGGCTTGCATGTGGGGGGTGTTTAAATTCTGAAATATAATTATGATATGCCCTGTTTTATATCCACCAGTCTCCTATAGACTGAACCCGGCTTTGTTTTCAGTGCTTTTGTAGGTTTTGGAGAGCTAGGCGGGAAGTCGAGTTTGTCTAGTCTCTTGATCGAGTTGGAGTTTGTTCATATGCATTTGGCAAATTGAATAAGTTATAGAATTATGTATGAATTGTTATGATCATATTACATTGACTCGGGACAGGCTTCTAGGGATAGCTGAACCCATAAATTTGTGATTTATGATTTACGTTTTTAATTTTCGGGACTAGGTACTCATGCTAGTGGAACCTATCTTTTATGATAAACCTCGTGATTGATTATATGTCCTGCTTCCACACTCGTATTTAATTCATGAGTGTTGTATCTGATTTTACTACAGTTAAAAACCAATCGTGCAAGTGTACACTAACATACGGGTAGCACAATAGCATCGAACCCACAGGGAAGGGAAATCAATCACCACTCTCTATTTCTCTCTAATCTAAAGACTTAACGAATTCAAGGTTATTTATATTAATCTACTGATGCAGAAATTAACAAGTAACGAAACTAAACCATAGGAACAAGACTAGTGTAATTCAGTATTCTAAATAGGCAGTTAACAATTTAAATACGCGAATTTACTTCAGTAATTCAGTAACGAAACTAAACCATAGGAACAAGACTAGTGCAATTAACAATTTAAATACGCGAATTTACTTCAGTAAACTAAACAGGCAGGGGAAAAAGCTTTGAATCATACCATCAAGAGCCAATGTGATACCCGTTTGACAAGTGTAATTCTACAACCTAGTCACTTATATTTGAATTACCCTCTCTCGAGATGTAACCAAGTGTTTAATTAGTGTTCAATGTTGCTCTCGCAATCACCAATAGTTAACTAAACCATAGGAACAAGACTAGTGTAATTCAGTATTCTAGCGGCTTGGCATGGAATAAGATTACTGTTGTATAAGCTAGGACCAAATTTCTTTGTACCCTACAACTCACAAGTATTGAAAACCCTCTAAACTACCATCACTCTTTCGATTTATAGGTAATTGTGACACATGCTACGGGTGATCAGGCCATCGCAAGTCAATTCAAACCAGTTTTCAAACTAAGAATTAACACAAGTCACTCAAGTATCTCATCAAACATCCATCATGCAATCATCATCACTTCCCCCTAGCCCTAGATAATTAGCTACTCATAATTGAAACAAAAATCATAAAACTAAAGGAAACTGCATTAGCATAAATCATGGTCAACGAATCTAAATAAAGTCTAACAATTAAACTCATAAACATTCAGCAAAACTCAAGAACGAAACTAGCATAAAAACTAAAACTAAAAATCAAGGGAATTAGTTTAGGAATTAAAGCAACAATAAAACCAAAGATTGTTCTCGGAATTCAATCCTGTCGTCTTCTCGAATTCTCTGAAAATCTTCTGAACCTCTGAGTCTTCTTTCAAACCCTAGGTCTCAACTTGGAAGGGAAACTCTTTTTTCTGTCTAACTCTCTCCGGCGTCTCTCCCTCCTTTCTTTTTTTTTTTTTCTCAAGGACTCCAAAAACGCACATATATAGCAGCCCTAGGAGACTTCTCGCCACCCTAGGTAACGGACGTTACCAATTTTTGCCTTGCCATCGTTAACGCCCGTTAATGGCCTGAAATCGCCTTAATGCTTTTACTGGTAATGGGCGTTACCTAATTCCTTCTGCGTAGGGGTAACGCTTGCCAAAACCGTTCTCCTGTGGCTATTAATGGGAGTTACTCCTTTAGTACTGCTAAATGGTAACGGGAGTTAGCACTTTTTCTCCCAAAAATGAGTGAAATCACTCTGCTTCGCCGTTTCGTAACTCCAACTCTAATGGCACCTGAACTGAGTCAAATAAACACATAAACGTATCAAACGGCTCCAGAATATCATCTATTTAGCGCTTAAAAGCATGCAATTTCTACACACAACAATGAGCTTGTTTATTTGGTTTCGAAGTTCTAGCTCCCGCCTAGCCTAGTGTGTGAGTGAGTCCCCGTTCGCCGTGATTCGGCTCGTGTATGGACTCTCCATTTCATATGCGGGTCGGGTCTCGGTGCGGGGGATGTGGGACCTTCCGTTGGGGCGCTACACATCCAATCCTCGTGGATCGATACCCGTTGCCACTATTTTGCAATTTAATCGTGTGCAATATTTGGGATTTAATCTTTGTGGTCTACGCACCCATCACCTGTCTCTCACAAGCCTCATTCCCAATTAAAAAAATGTAGACGTGGCAACAATCCCTTGAAATTTGATGAAAATGTTGGGGGCAAAAATATAATTTCGCCCCTGCCATGATTGCTGGCTAATTAGTCACCCCCTTTTGAACGTGATTATTTTCTCCATGGTATTCCACCATTAACTTGGGGCTCCGGGATTTGGTGGGATAATTAAAACCATCAAAGTAAAAGGTAGATTAGGGGGTTAATTAACAACCACCCCGTAATCCATTAGAGTAAACTCACCCTTAAATGTGTATCCCATATTTGTTACTAAGCATACTTTTAACCTGGTTGAATGGATACTTTGACTTTTCATCTTTTAGCCGCATCTAATATCTTTGACATTATATATCTTCTGATAGTCTGACACATGAACTTAGAAGTTGGCATTATTTCATGCTCAGATCGCCAGGTCGTTAGTAGTACTTTGCCTCGTAATATCTTATCGAACTCTCAACCTAGAGTTTGGTCAATAGGGCCTTTTGGCATTTAGGGTTTAGCCAATGGGCCAGCTTAGCTGCTGGATCGACCTCACGACTTCTCATATGTTGGTCGATGTGAAGGTTGTCTAGGCTGACTTTGACTGTTTAACCCATTTGCTTCAACTCGTCGATTCAACGACCTCATGCGTGGACCACTTCTTGGTCAGTATGACTTTGCCATATAGTTTGACCTCAAAAGTTGAAGTCCGTGTGGCACCCCTGGGAGGTGTCCACGTTGCTCTTCATGGTTCGTCCATGGTGGACTTAGGGTACAAGTGGTTCCCATTAGTACGCTCTACATGCTCCAATTGAATTATGTCATGTTATCAAATATTTATTTTCAATATTATATTAAAATAATAAATATATCTATAAAAAATAAAATATGAGAGTTTACTTTAACATACACGTCGACGTTATAGGAGTATTTTCGAGATACATTATTTAAGTCCAATATAATAAAATTTAACAGTTTATAAACTTACAAAATATTTAAAACTACTAACTTTAGATCAATATAATATGAACTGTAAAAATATTTTAATTACATTAATGTATAAAATTTTTTGTAATTATCTTCTATCTCACTTCGCTCTTTTACAAATATACATATTTTCCGGCATCTCTATTCCTCTCTACTTTATACACTTACTCTTTTTTAGTAAATTCATTGTCAATATTTTCTATTTTTATTTAATATAATTTAATTTATGAATTTTTTTTATCAAATGTATAGTATTATATTAAAGTAGCACAAATATATCTTCGCATAAAATAAAATATTGTTCCTTATATTATCTTATACATTAAATTTAGGAAATAAATACAATAAAGAAAATGAATATAAGTTCAATAAGTATTTATATTATTAGCAAAATAATAAATTTTATAGGAACTAATATTGGACTAAATTGTAAATTTACACCAAAAGTATTTATATTATTAGTAAAGTAATAAGTATTTCTTACGGACTGTATCCCGTCGGAATTCGCAGAAGTGTAATTTTATTTTTTAATTTTTCTTTTCTTTCACACATTTGACATCTCCAAGCTTATATGGTATCCAATATTTTTGTTTTGTAAGTTTATTTATTTCAAATGTGCAAATTAATTTTTTATTTTATTACTTATCACAAGTTGAAATTTTAGCAAAAATTATATTAGAAATATCTATTTATATTATTTTTAATAATGCTTTGAGTCTTAAAATAATTATTTGAATTAACTTACTTTTGTATTTCTTTTAAACAATTATTCCTTATATTTTTTTTATTTCTCCCTTTTATTTTTATCTTGTATTTTTTATCTTATTTATATTTTTTAATGAGTATTATTTAAGATTAATTTTAGTTTTTTTATCATTTATGTATGTAGTATAAATGGTTAAAAGAGTATTTTTATATAAAAAATTAAATGAATGCTTAATTGAACACTATAAAAAAATTATTATAAAATTAAAATATCTTATTTTTATGTGCACAAACGTTGGATCTTTTGAGATTCCTTAATTTTAAGTAACTTTGATTAGTCCTGTAATTTTGGTACGTAGAATATTTTTTTGGAAGTAACAAAAATTTCAAATTTATTAAAACTTTGTCTATTATAATATATCTAATATATTATTAACTATTTAAGTATGTATTTCTTTTTCTATTTCAAAATGTTATCTACTTTTTTATTTTTTATTTTTGTACTTGTCTCTATCTATCCATCAATACTCTTTAATAGTTTCATATATTTTCTCTCTAATTTTAGTTGTACAATTAAATGATATCTTTTTTATATATCAATAAGTAATAATAAATTTTAATAGTAAAAATATACATTCATGTGAAAACGCTATAAATATTTATTTTTATATTATTAATTTTATTTTGAAATGTAAAAATGTCTTATAATTAACGTATTAATTTCAGAAAAAGTTCTTATTATGATGCTCTATATATTTTCTATAGGTTGGAGGATTATTAATTCTAATGAGTTCTATTTTCACGCAAATAAGTATTTTAAATTTTTTAAATATAATAACATCTTATAATACAACTTATATTAATTAATTTTAGAAAGAGTCCTCGTTACTATATATATTGTCTATAGATCGTAGGAGTTTTGATTCTAATTTATCAAAGAGTTCAATTACACTCAAATAAGTATTTTTAAAATTTTTAAATACAATAATATATAGTATGATTCACCAAATCATCCTCTAGCTTTATATTGTTGAAAGTATTATAGTGACGATATTTTGACCGATCACTAAGTTTCAAGAAATCTAAAACCCAACTCGTGCTTTTATAATATATATAGAAAAACAAAAATTAATGTGAAATTAATTCATCCTAAAAATATTAAAATATCATTATACATTCATTGAAAAAAAAAATAAATAATTACAAAATTCAAGTACTTATATCAAACTCTCCAAAGTTTTCAATACTTACATTAATTTAATTATCTTTGAATTCTTCTTACATAAAATGCTTGAGTTTGCATATAAAGAGTAAAATAATAAACTCGCACATTGTGCTAAATATAACAAAGAAAATATCGGGCCAAGAGAGAATTTATAATTTCACAAAACTCAGAAAATTTATAATTTCACCATACCACAAAGAGCTGTTCGTTATTATCCCCATTTTTTGGGTTGTTTTTTTAGCTAGTTTTTGGTTATATTTTAACATATCAACTGTAATGCAATTAAAGTTCATGCAGTTTTAAGTACAATTAACACACAATCAGGCAACAAAATTACATCTAATCATGTCGCACTATATTAGCGATAATCATTACTTGCTTTATCCTTGCATCATTTCACATAGGCTTACCTTATTCTCAACACTAAAAACAACTCCAAGAAGTTCAGTATATGTCCCTCAAAATTTTGTCAAGCTGATTGCAGTATCTTCTTGTAGTCTTGGAAGGTTCCATTGAACGGTTTCACCCTGCCTTCGGAGACGACCCATAATTGTTCCACACTTCCAGATATCAAATGCTCATCGTGACTGACCTGTATGATGAACAATCTAGCAGTTAGAGAACTAATTATTCTACTTAGGGTTCATTATTGTTTTAAGTAAACGTGTGTAGCAAATACCATCAGCACGCCTCCTTGGAACAAGACCAGACCTTGAATCAATGCTTCAACAGCATCCAAATCCTACATTTTGTAAAATAATTCTAGTAAGTTTCCAGAAAGAAAATGAAAAATTGTTCATTTCCTAAATATACTTGTTTCAAGAAAACATGAAAACAAAATCTATTGGAAAGATATCATAGAACACAGAACACATTAGTATTACATCAACGCGAATCATTCAATTCTTAATGGCGTAGCATAATAAAAGTGCTCAAGAAAACTTTAAGCAAATCCAACTCTCGTGATGATATTCTTGAGTAACAGACAACTAAGATTGGAGAGTACTGCAATGACTGAAGAAGGGTTTAAACCTGATGGTTTTCAATAAACTATAGAGAGAAATATAAAAAGCGCAGTTTACCGCAAAAGCAAATAGATGTTTCACAGACATTAGCGAGTATTAGTACTGTGATGACACATACCTGTCTAAAATAAAAATTAACAAGCAGAGGCAACAGAAAGGGAAATGACAACTAGCCAAGATGAGGAGAAAAAAAAAATCAGTTAAGGACAAGAACAGAAGAGAGAGGGTTCCGAGGTACCAGTTACCTTATTGAGCATATGTTTCTAAATATTTAGCTTGTTAAATAAAAGCAGCGACAACTACTGAAACTGAACAACATGCAAGTAGGAATTTTTTGGTTAAAACAATACGCATTGACCAACTGCCAATTCGACAAACGCAATGATCAAGAGAAGTTTCCAATATTTGGATCCGATACTGCCTAGTACAAGAGAGAGAAGACTGTTAAAATTACAGAAAAATTGCACGACTTTTAATCAGATTTCATTTGAGCATAACTATTAACCAAATAAACTGAAAATCAAATGCAAACACGACAAATAGACAAACAAAGAAAGTAAATTAAATATAACATAGATATAAACATCTAATATACAATATGCTTTACACCTCAACACAAAGCGTTAGCCAAAAGTAAGCTATTATTGTCTAACTCGTAAGGAAACATAACAAAAGAGTGAAACAAATATAAACTCACAAGATGGTTTGATGGCTCATCAAGCAGTAAAATGTGAGGCTTTTTGAAAGTTATCTTTGCAAAGGCAACCCTGCTTTTCTGACCACCTGGCATCTCAAATACATTTTAATGATTTGGCTGAATTACTTAATTGGCTCTTGAGACCATATGCTTTAAAGATACATTACCTGACAATGTATACATCGGCTGTAGGGCAAGATTTCCAGTTATGCCAAAAGAACCTAAATGTCCCCTTAGCTTCTGTTCTGGCACTCCCTGCACAGTACAAGGCATTTTAAACTTTAAACATAAACAATCAAATTGAAAATCTTCATTAAATAGATTTCAACATCATTCATGAATTCAATAGGGAAGAAGGAATTTCAGGAGAGCACAAATGCTTTTATTTCGAAAATAATCAACTATGTCAATTTTTATAATGATTTTGATTCAATCCATACTTATCGACCAGAAGACTTGGTAATTGCAAGAACTTGAATCTTGGATATAATATATGCAAGAAAAGTCATCTTCAAGTTCGATATAGTTTCTGAAAAACTATGCTAATATTAGAACTCAAGCAATAACAAGATGTAAAACATCAATATAACAATGAAAAACACATGTTATTGTAACATTAGCACTTTGATTTACCGGGAAGCATCGCATCATATATAAGAGCGGATTCGAAGAGAGGTCGAGGCCATCAACATGATGCTGACTAAATACAGCAATGCGGACCTGAAAGACGGAAAACAAAATACCATGTTAAGGGAGAGGGGAAATTAAATAGTAAGGTCATAAAGAATAATCTGCAGCTACTGTTTGCTAGATTATAAAGCAGCTTCCAAATTCCTGGCTTAATATAATTTAACCATATGATTCTACCAAGTACAAATTTAAGCATATAAATTCCAAAACTGCCAAAGAACAAGCAACAAATATTTTGTAACAGTGAGAAACTTAAATTGATATAACCAAACACTGGAAACAAAAAAATGCCAGAGGAAGCAATTGAGTATGGAAACATCTAAGCATCCTTTTCAATGAAAATTGATGTGCAGTTTTGTAATTTAACATGACAAGCAATAGAAACAAGAGAAAAGTAAAATTTTATTAGGAAAAAAGTATTTGGAATACCTTTGCTGAGCGGAAAATTGTCCCAGAGCTTGGCTGAAGCTCCCCAGAAATAAGTTTAAGTATGGTTGACTTTCCAATGCCATTCGGACCAACCACTGAAATGTGTGTGCATACAAATGTGGGGTTAAACATAGGCAATTTCCTCAAGTACAATAGACAACACTCTCTTCACCCAAGGAATAAGACCAGAGCTCCAACAGGTTTTCATCATTTTTATTCACCATGAAAACAACACAATTGTCAAGGTGGAGAAAAAACTTAAAAATAGACCATGAAAGAACTAAAAAAACATAAGTTAGTAAAGCAAACCAACTTAGCAACTTTAGAGACAAACTTACTCGCTATCCGGCTATCAAGATCGATACCGAAGTTTAAGTTCTTAAACAATAATGGCCCCCCAGGATATCCAAAAGAAGCATCACTGCATAATCACAATAATCACAATGATTAACAACTAAAAATAATCAATTCTAAGAAAACGACAGAAGGTGGGAAAAGAGAAGTCGTTAAGCAAGAATGTCAACTAAGTGATTTTTTTTTTTTTTTAATATTTTTTTGGTAAGGAGGAAGGTGTAAAAATATTTTTTTTTTAATATATTTTTTTTTAATATTTTTTTTTTTTAATATTTTTTTAATTGATTAGATTAACTCAGAACAAGGATACTAATGGACTAAAGATGCTCATGCACGTAAGCAATAGTGGGTTATGAATCAGAAGCCGAACCTGAAGCTTATGATTGGTGGGCCTGGTCTGTCATCTGGAGATGGGAATTCAAATTTGTAGCTATTGAAAACAAAGAAGTAATAAAATAGTCATGTGCAAGGTACAAAAATCTTTTTTTGGACATTAAATACTAAGAAGCAAAGAGTATGCTAAGCCTATGAATAAACTAAAATTACACAGATCAAAAATGGTAAACAGAAATTCAAGTCAAGGAATACATACTCAGGGTCATTGAAAACTTCATCAACGTGACCCAACCGATCTAGTGCCTGAAAGACACACATAAGAGAATGATGATAAATAAAAAATAAGCAAACAGATATTGAAACTATGTTCTTACATATTTTCAACATAAGATTGAGTGACCTGAAAGAACAAATGAACTCCATAAAATTTAAAGAACCAACAAAATCAGAGGAAAACTGATAAGATTACCTTGATTCTTGATTGAACAAGTGAAGCACGCTTCGCATTGTAGCGGAACTTGTCAATGAATGTCTGCAACACAAGTTTTTCAAAAGAATAAATTTGGTCAAGATCCCACCAGCTATGGAACAAGTGCATTTTCTAGATAAATATCTAACATTACACACAGAATGATTGTACCAGAAAGAAAACAGAGAGCTTATTTTGTGAATGGAATAGTCAAATATGGGAAAGAGAAAGAGAAAAGACCTGCATGTGGGCTCTTGCACGTTCATTGGACTCAAATGCTTTCTGTTTGTTTTTGAGCTGTTCTTCCCTTGTTCTCTCAAATGTATCATAGTCACCTTTGTAAGCAGTCAATTTTTGCCCTTGAAGATAGAGGATATCTGTTACAACCTGTAAGACATGATTAGTAAATAAAATTAGATAGTTCATATCCATAATGCATCAAATTCACTTATTTTTAGCTAATCTCAACATAAATCATCAAGAGAATGAGAGATGAAAAACCATACAGTGTTCAAGAACTCTCTAGCATGTGAAACAACAATAAATGTCTTAGGCCATTTCACTAGGTAAGATTCCAGCCATAAGACAGCATGGAGATCCAGGTGATTCTGCAGGTAAAAGTGGAAATTTAAGTGAGTAACTGAATTCACACCATAAATCAAGTTTGAGGAACATGTACAGCATACAGTTGGTTCATCAAGAAGTAATAGATCAGGTTCAATAAACAAGGCCCGGGCAAGTGCTATTCTCATCCTCCATCCACCAGAAAATGCTTTAGTCGGCCGCTTCTGCATCTCTGGAGTGAAACTGAGACCCTGAGAAAGTTCCACAAAAGCAAAGATATGAATTATACACGCAAATTGACCAAGTAGTTTATCAGTTCTAAATGAACAAGAAAGAATCTAAACTCCAAGCCATATAACAATAGACCACAGCAAACCCATTCCGAAAGTCTACAATAATTCACGGAAGAGAAGTAAATATTTAAGATAAAAATAAGATGCCTGCCAATTGCCAAAAGCCCTGACTCGCGCTCATACAAGTTCAGGAACCTAATATGCCATTTAATCATGTGTAGATGTATATAACAGAATCTGAATGTCAATGCAAACATGACAGAAACAAAATGCAATGGAAATGAACTACAAAGTTAACTATCTAAACCACCACAGACCAAGGAAGAGATAGACATATATTTCTCCATGAACACCACAAAGTAAAACAAGACAGGAGTGCATTAAGATATTTCAAAAATCATCAGATGATCAAATTCCAAACCAATATAAGAAGCTACAAAACATTTCTCTATGCACTAGTGCTGCAGCATCAGACATAGCTCCTTAGAGACCCCCCAAATTCCAGACAAATAAAAAAGATAACTACTCATTCCGACCAGTAATTATCCTATCACAACTATAAAGAAGGTGTAAAATCTAACCGCAAGAATGGAACTCGCGCGTGCCTCGGCAGAGTAAGCATCAATGAACTCAAGTCTCTTATATATCTGTTCAAGCCTCTGAGCAATAGAACTCTTGTCGACTCCTCCATTCAGCTCTCCATTGCTCTTTTTAGAGTCCTCCTCTGGGTCCATGTCTTTCTGAAGGAAATAAGTTCCATAGAGTTATACTTGGAAATGTAAGAGAAGTAGCTAGGGCAGATGGAGACAAGATTCACCATCAGCTTCTGCTACTACTAAATGGGATATATCAACCTGCATTTCAAGCAGACGAGATTCTTCTTCCAAAAGTTGAACTCTTTCCACATCAGAGTTCAGCACACATTGCAAGGCTGATATATCATCACCAGCTACTTCTTGCTCCACATGTAATATCTGGCAGTTCTTGGGAATTCCCTGAATAGCATGCATGGCCATGTGCCTTAGAAAGGTAGTTTTACCAGTACCATTCCTACCAACAAGACCTGAACATACAGAAGAGCATTAACAAGAGACGAAAAATAGGATGATAAATTGTTAACATTACAGCTATGAAATTATAAAAATAGTTTGACTGATTAAAAAAAAGACTGAACTATAAGTCCTTCAGTAGAAAGAGGCTTCAAATTTAGATTAGAGATCAAGGTAATGACAAAGTGGAGAGTAAATGCGAATAGAAATTCAATCCACAATACCTACTTGCCAAGAACATACAAAGTGCATCTTGCATATAGTAAATGTAGACAATTTTGAACCTCAAATTACAGTTTCAGAAACAGGCAAATATATAACACATCTATGAAGCCTTTTCCTCGAAAAGGAATATTTGTTCTCTTTCCAATATTCAAACTCAGAGTTAGGTCATTGCTAAACTGGAAATCACACTAACCATAGTGTCTTCCAAAAGACAGGGTCACACAACCATCAATAATAAGGTCACGCCCTCCAACAGAGATATTGAAATTCTCCATGTGGAGATCTCTTACAGTCGGTGCATCACTATTTTCATGACTTACAACAGCAGCAGGCATCCCCGCTTTCACTGCTTCCATTTCCTTCAAGTGTGTTTGGTATTCAACCTGTAAAAATATGCAGTTTTCGATAAGAAACCTAATATAGATTGCCACTAATCAGCGATAAAATCCCCTGGTACACCACTGTTACTCAGCTCATCTTTCTTTACCAAGCACAAACCACTAATAATCTATTATCCGCAAATCCATGCACAAGAAAAGACCACCATGCTAGCAATAGTTATTTTAACCTTCAATATCTCAAAATCTAAAACAGTAGGACAAGGTGCCCTCTTCTCCCATTACCTCTCTCTGACGCTCCTCTTTTCTCTTCCTCCTTTCAAGCTTCATTTTATCACGTTCAGTCAGCAAAGGACCATCCACAGGTTCTGGCTTCTTCTTTGGAGCTTCATCTTCATCCATACCATCAAACATCCTCAATGGTGCCAAGAGGCTTCTCACTGTTGGTTTCTCCTTAACCAATCCATGTTTCCCAAATTTCTGTGATAATTTACTACATACCTGTAGCAAATTTCAGTAACCTAAACACTTGAGCTAACAGTCGGCTCAAACAAGTAACTAATAAAATCATCATCTACCCAAAACTTCCATAGGTCCAAAAGGAACATTAGACAGACAGTCAAATCCAATCAAGTTAAAATGAAATACATAGCAGCATATAAAACCGAACAATAAGAAATATATGTGGAAGAATTACAAAAGAAAAAAAGGGAATATACCGAGCGGCATTCTGAATGATCAGAAACGCATCCGGAGTCAACAAGGAGTTCACCAAGGGCTTCGAAAGTGCCCTCGCCGTCGGTGCCGAAATCGAAATCCTCGTCGGCGAGGACATTAATGATGTAATCTACAATTGGTTGGTCCACATCATCCATGCGCGGCCCCAAAACCTCATGCACCACCGAGCTTGCTACCTCCGTCATCTTCGTGGCCCTAGGGTTTAGTGAAACACTGTCAAATTTAGTGGGTGATGAGAAAGGATGTCAATGGAGGTCCATTCTGTGAAAATTCAAAACTAATCAGACACTCCAGTAAATTACACCTTAGCCCTTGATTTTCTCTTTTTTAGCATAGGTTTTCTTTTCTAATACACCCCAACTGGGATTTGATCCTGATCAAGAAAATTACTTGAACCGAGCCATATTGGCCAGCATAAGTCTTTCTTTCTTTCTTTTTTTTTTTTTTTTAAAGAATATCAATGTTAGTTCCCCAACTAACACCAATGAAACTCGAACTCGTGACCTATCAGTTCATAGGTATCACCTAAATCATCTACTTGGATTTGGCTAGCATAGGTTAGTTGGGTAATTACAACTCCTTCCTAAAATTAGATATAATTATAAATATTATTTTTCTAATAAAATTTGGGGATTAATTACACTTAGCCCCCATATTAGACGGGACAATTACAATTTATTCCTATTTTTAGGTTAAATTATAGGCACCACCCTTTGAGAGTAAGTAATTACACTTAATCCCCATTTTCGTTTAAAAAGCATGGACATCAATAAAATTTTAATGAAACCCAAAAATACCCCAAGTTGACTTCGGTCAATTTTTTTATTCTGAAGATGCTCTTAGGGGTTGACTGTAATTTACTATACTAATTTGGGGATTCAGTGTAATATTTTCAAAAAAAAAATTCAATTGTTATTTTTGGACAAAATATGGCCGTTATAACAGCTCTATTCTTCTTTCAGCTACAATTAACTACACACTTCGTTCATATTTTATTTAACAGAATATATTTAGTTTGATTTGTAAAATTCGCTCATATTTTCCTTAATTAAATAAGTCTTATCTTTCATTAATAATTTTTTATAATTTACTTAAATAAGTACTTTTAAGAAATTTAGTACTTTATAATTGATACTCACCGGTAACAATATTTGAACTAACTCCAATGAAAACTACAATTTGTACCATGTAGTCAAAGTTGCAAATTGTCCTCACTAAATTAAAAAATTATAAAGTCACTTTAATCAAATTGATCTTGCTAAAATTTAGTCGAGCTAACTGGATACCCTAGTCCGATTTGTCAAGAAATTATATTAGTGGGTTCTTCTTGACCTGCAAAAGCGGTAACACCTAAGTGGTAAAATAACCAGGGTTTTAGCCTGTGACGCCCCTCTAACGCTCAAATCAGTATAATATTCTTAGAGAGAAAATTTATGCAACAAAAGAGCTTTAAATGCTATTAAATATGTAACATCCCGACCGTTTGGACTTTCAAGTATGACGTCACAGGTGTGATACGTGAGCAATTTAATTATTTAATTATGCACTTATTTATTAATATTGATGTTTAAATGTTATATGAACTTATATGAATTAGACTTTGAGCTTTGAATATGAGTTTTGAACTTTTATGACTACGTGACTTTGAACTTGAGCTATATGTATCCGAATTTAATTCCAATTTTTGTGAAATTTTGATATGCATGAAATATATGAGTTATGAACATGATTATATGCTCGTTATGTGATTTTAAATTTATTTGGTTTAGTTTTTGGCTCGTTTTGTTTTACAGGGCCTAAAGGTGCTAAAGGGCATTTAGAGCACCTTGGGTTCCGTGTGGCATAACTTGGGCTCGAAAATTTGGATTCAAATTCCGTCACCTTCATTAGACTCATTTTGATAATTCGTGTGTAATGGAACAAGCCTCACCATTTTTCAAGCCCGTTTGGACCTCCGAAATTTGTCTGAATTGAGCACCAAGGATCATTCACTGGTCTGGAATTGTTTGCATAATTCAGCTGCTCTTGTACTTGTTCTCCTGCATTGGTATGAGGGAACATGTTAAATGCATGTGGACCACTACAAATTTCGCAAGTTACCTGAACTGGTTGGGATTGTGTCCCAACTGCATTCACGGAAAGTTGATCCAATTTCTTATTGAGGGCCTCGAACTTGGCATTGATGGCAGTTAGGCTATCTAGCTCGATGACTCCTGCTTGCACTTTACTAGGTTGAGAGTGGCTCCTGTCATGGGCAAAAACATCATTCTGTGACATATTATCTAACAGTTCTTTAGCAATGGTCTCAGATTTTGACAAGAATGCTCCGCCAGCGGCGGCATCCATCGCTCCTCTGTATGTAGAGGACATCCCATTGTAGAAAGTCTGAATCAATAGCCAACCGGGAATTCCATGATGAGGGCACTTCTTGTGCAAATCCTTAAATCTTTCCCAAGCCTCGTAGAAGGATTCCCCGTCTAGTTGTCTGAAACCTTGAATCTCATTCCTGTACTTCTTGGTCTTACTGAGAGGGAAGAACTTGGCTAAGAAAGTCTGAGACAGTGCATCCCACGTCTGAAAAGATTCATTAGGGACAGTACTCAACCATGCCTTGGCTCTTTTCCTTAGTGAAAATGGGAAAAGTCTGACTCAGATAGCATCAGTTGTGACATTGTGGATCTTGAAGGTATCGCACACCTCAATAAAGTACTCAAGATGTGATATTGGATCCTCTAGTGATAATCCTGAAAATGGATTGTTCTGCAGCAAGTTGATTATAGCTGGTTTGATCACAAAGTTATTTGCTCCAATCGGGGGATGTGCTGCAGTCTGGATTGCTCCAGCATTTGGTAAGTTGTAATCTCTAATCGCAGGAGGAGGTAGTTGTGGTGGATCTACAACCCCTTCGCCTCTTGCATTGTTCGGATCTACAGCCATTGGTTCAGTTGAGGATTTCTTACCTTTCTTTTTCTTCTTCCTCACAGCACTAAGTGTTCTCTCAATTTTCGGATCGTAGGGAACTAATTCCGGCTCTTGAGATCTTCGCATGCACTATGAACCTGCATAAAAGCAAAGAAAATCCTTAGCTCAATTCCACAATGACCAAGATCAAAACACAAAGTAAGGTAATAGCCTAAAGCACTAGATCAAAATACTTAAGTAATATTGATTTAAAACGCCTTCCCCGACAACGAGGCCAAAAACTTGTTGTTGTGATTTTATAAGTTAAAACCAATCGTGCAAGTATACACTTAATATACGCATAGCAAAACAGGATTGTACCCACAGGGAAGGGAAATCAATCACTACTCAATATCTATTTCTAATCTAAAGACCGAACGAATTCAAGTTGTTGTTTATCTATCTACTAGAACGAAACTGAAATAGTTAACTTCTAAGAAAACACAAATAACAAACTTAAACACGGATTAAACTCAGTAGATTAAATAGGTTGGGGAGCAATGACTCATGCATTCATGATTCAATACAATACTCGTTTGACAAGTGTAATTCCACAACCTAGTCACTTATATATGAATCATCCTCTCTCAAGGTATAACCACGTATTCACTTAAGCTCAACGTTGCTCTCGCAATCATCAATGTATTAATTAAACCAACAAGACCAAGACTAGTGCAATTCCTATTCTAGCGGCTTGACATGAAATAAGATTTACTGTTTGTAACGCCCCGTTTTCAATTATACATTACGTGATATTATGTGAATTACATTACTAAGTGTTTACGTGAAATTATTATATATCTCATAACATTATATGTATTATATCTTCAAGCATTTATACGCACTTCCATTAAGTGAAATTTATGTGAATTAGTTGCTAATGTGACTAATTGCTATTATGGGACCTTACTTGATCACTTCATAAATGTGTGGATTTAATCGCATAACATGAATTGGGGGTGATATGATTAATTGTCTAGAGATGAGATTTGTTTGCATTCATTCAATTATTTCAAGGACCTAATTGCAAAATATTATGATTCATGCATGTTAGTGGAGGATATTTGTTCATTTCATCCATATCTCATTCTATTTCATCCATTTTTCAAGAATTACACACACACTCATCTCGTTCCAAACACCAAGAAGAGAAGAATTGGGATTTCATCACTTCAAGCTAGATTGTTGGAGGAATTTCATGATTGGGATCATCATCATCATCATACCATCATTTCTTCTATTCTTTCTTACATTTTGAGGTATAGATGGTTTAATTGATTAAATTCATGAGTTGATACATAGAGCTAGGGTTATGATCTTGGATGAATAACTTGTTTATATATGATTAGAAGTATGATCATGACCTTTAACCTTCAAAACTTGCATGAATTCATGACTTGTATAAGACTTGGATAATATGAAGTATATGGGGTTTTGATGATTGATTTTTGATTATTTGATGCATCCTAAATGATTTGTATGGTGCCTAATTGATGTATATGGGTTATATGCATGATATATGATAGTTTTAAGTTGATTCTTGCATTGATTTGGTGTTGGAATGGCTTGGGAGCCAAATCCCATGCCTATACCCTATTTTTCGCCCAGATTGCTTCCAAACGGGCGTTTGGTCCCTTAGTTATTTTACTAAACGCCCATGTGAGATGTGTCTGCCTTACCCGAGAGCTTCCAAACACCCGTTTCTGCTTTCAGTTCATTTTTCAAACGGGCTTTTCTCCCTCTTACAAACTCTGATTGACCTGATTTTTGAGGCCACAGAAACCTCTTGAAGTTTAGAACAACCTAAAATTGGAATCACCGCAATATCTTTTCTAGTTTGTGAGATATATTCAATTATTTTAGGTGTCGCCATTTTCCCGACAAACTGCACTCGCTTAACTTCAAGCTTATGCTATTTTCTCCTCGCTTTGAACTAGAAAACGAGCCATATATCATCAGAAAGGTCTTTGTGTATAGTTACATCTCCAATAAACAAAACTCAATTCCCACTTCTAGAATTAAAGATATTCCAGTTTTCCCTCAGCATGTACGTTTTCTAAAATTGTCCGTTTTTGTCAAGCTTCACCAAAACCTCTCTTATTGCATTCCTTTCACTCCCTTGGCTCCCGTATGTGAAATATATGAGTTATATACTTGTTTAATTGATAATTATGCTCCTACTTGGCATTCCTTAATTGTTATTGCATGACATATTGATCCATGACTTTGTCGTGCATCTTAAATGGTTCATATGCGTCGTGTCTCACGAACACTTGTCCTTGTTGCACAGATTGTCTTTCCGTTGACGAGGAGCAAGCTCTATAGCCGTATCCTTGTTAGTTGTCGGCATAGGTGAGGTTTAATTCTAGATATATAGAACCCGTACAATCTCTACGTGATGTTTTAAGCCAAAATGTATCTATATATCTACGGTTTTCCAAACCATATAGATTTTAAACGGATTTCATGAATGAACTGAACGGACTGAATTGATTGATTGAGTGGGCGAGTAAGCATGTTCACGTTGGGCCCGAGGGTAGTGTATTGAGCCAACCGGGAAAGCAAGGGCTAACGGGTAACTCTTGCACTATCCTCATCATCTTGGGATCACCTCTGAATCCACCAGGAGGTTTGGTGGAGGAAGAAATCCCATGCGTGGAAGTAATGTTCCTGACGTACAACATTCATGGATGGTTGGGTCTTGCAATCCCACCATCACCCAGAGGAAAAAGGGTTTATGAAACTGCTAATTGTGCACTGTAATAACTTGTATGATAACCATTGAATTGAAACCCAAATATTGATTGTTCACTGTTGGTGTAAAGGTTGGAGAATTGCCCTCACTCACCGGGCCGCGGATTAAATTGATAATGATAGAATTATTAAATTGATTAGTTGTAATCTCGGGCGAGAATTACTTAAATATTTGAACTTATATTGTTTCTTTTATGAAAACTTACCCAAGATTATAGCTTACATGGTAATTGCGCTTATATTTATTTAAACCCCTCACTCAGTCTTTCATAGACTGACACCTCACATTTTCAGTTTTGCAGGTTGAGTGCTAGGCGGGGTCGAGTCAGGTCTTTACTTTTGAGTCTAACATGTTCATTGTATATTATTGATGCATATTCATAATGTTATGAATCTTTTGGTACTTTTAAATTTGGAAAATGGTTTGTATTGGAAGAAGTGGTGAACATGGTGATGCTAATGAATTGAATGTATGTATCTTATGATTCCGTTTCGGTTATGCATGTTGTATATAATTGAGGGTTAGTCCCGCCTAGCTAGTATTTTTATTTATTTTTATTGTCACCCGTTCGCTATAGGTTAGTTCATGTACGGACTATCCATTTCATATGTGGATCGACTTATAGTGCGGGGGTGTGGCATCTCGGCGTTCCGGGTGCTATACTGTTGTATAGATCAGAACCAAATCTCTTTGCATTCCTACAACCTACTAGTTATGAAAACCATCTCAATTACCATTAACCTTTCGATTCTCAAGTAATCCTAGATTTTGCTAAGGGTGATCAAGCCTTTGCAATTCAATTCGAATCAGTTTTCACACTAAGAATTGACACAAGTCATTCAAGCATCATATCAACCACTTATCATGCATTCATCATCACTCCCCTAGCCCTAGGGGTTTAGCTACTCATAATCAAAGCAAAACTCATAAAACTAAAATAAATTGCATTAAAGAAATTCATGTTCATCAGATTGTAACAAAATCTCAAGAACCAAACTCTAAACATTCAAGAATTCTGGAAAAACGAATCTAACATAAAGACTAATTAAAACCAAACTTAAAGGAATTAGTTTGATGATTAAAGCAATAATTAAAACCGTAAATATTCATTATTTAAGAACTCGATCCTTTCGTCTTCTCGAAATTCTCTGAACAACTCTGTTAAAAGCTCTGTATCTCCTCCCCAAGCTAGGTCACGAACCGAAGAGCAGTCCCCCCTCCAAAAAGACTCCAAAACGCACTTAAATAGCTGCCCAAAATTCAGCCTCGCCACCCTAGGTAACGGGCGTTACCATTCCATGCACAAATTGTGTTAAAGCCCGTTACATGCATGAAATCGTGTTTACATTTTTATAACTGGTAACGGAAGTTACCACTTTCCCTTTGCCCTGGGGGTAACGGGCGTTACCCCTCTAATACGCTAAAGGTGCTGCTCCTGTATCTGTTAACGAGGGTTAACAATTCTGTACTTCCAAGGGGTAACTGGAGTTACTCCTTTTTCCTCCAAAAATGTGTGAATTCTCCTCGTTTCGCCGTTTCTTAACTCCAACTCCTCAAATACCTAAATGGAGCAAAATAAACACATAAACTCATCAAACTGCAGAAAAATATACTCTACTACACGCTTAAATCCATGCGAAATTCACACTTAACAGGTGGAGCGAGGCGTTGGAATCCCCACCCGAGGAGCCCCCGGCGATCATATGAATAATCGTAAAAGAAGCATTTTCTTGTTCAGACATCTTCTGCTTGCCTCGGGTGCTGCTTTCTAGGCCTCGCCCTCGTCCTCGAGCGCGATGGGCTCCTTCTCTTCTCCTTGGGCCACTCATTGCAGCGCTCGTCATAACACTCAAAGACTCTCACAAATTCCTTCAAGTGGCCCCCGACGATGAGCCTTTGAATCTCACTCTCGAGTTGACAGCATTCATCGGTGTCATGTCCCTTCTGCTTATGGAAGGCGTAGTATTTTCCCGAATACTTTTGAGACTCCGTTTTCCTCAATTTTTGAGGCCTTTTGAAGAGCTTCTTATCTGAAAGGGAGTAAAATCTCGAAGATGGGCTTGTTGAGGGGGATGCGCTTGAGTCTGCGAGGGGGAGGGTGTCATGTCCCTTCTGCTTATGGAAGGCGTAGTATTTTCCCGAGTACTTTTGAGACTCCGTTTTCCTCAATTTTTGAGGCCTTTTGAAGAGCTTCTTATCTGAAAGGGAGTAAAATCTCGAAGATGGGCTTGTTGAGGGGGATGCGCTTGAGTCTGCGAGGGGGAGGGGACGGTTTACACTGCTCCTTGTGTTGGAAAAATGGAATCAGAAAGCAGTGGAAATTTAAAAATTTTCCAACAAAAGGATCGAAACTCGCAATCATGAATCCAAATTTGTAAGGTAAAGAAACTTGCTTTTCAATAATCTTTCTTGAAGCGTTTCAAGCCACCCAAGAACGCTCTTCTCACGGCTTGATTCCCTCTCTTTGGTGAAGCTCGAATCTTTAAAAACTTCTAACTTGAAGCTCTCTAGAGATAGTCCACCAACTTGACTACAATCTAACTAGTAAGGATGTTAGTTCTCTAGTTAGTGTTTAGGCTTAACCTAGGGTTTATGTGATCTTGGAGAAAGGATGGTGTTCAACACATGAACCAAAAAGAATCGATCAATCTCTAAGGGGAGCTCGAGCTCCCCTATATATAGCTTCAGAGGGGCGGCCGAACCTAGTCCTTTTGGACTAAGGATTTGGTCCCTCTCTCTTATTACTTGATCATCAAGTAATTCCAAACCTTGATTTTGAATTCTAATTCAAATCAACTTTTAAGAGAGCTAGAATATCCAAAACCCTTTTGGATAATATTATACTTTATTTATTAATAAATAAATAACTTATTTATCTAATTAATTAATTCATAATTAATTAAATAGATTAATTTCTCCAAAATAAGACTTTCATTTTTAATTTAAAAATTAAACCAAAGTCTATTAAATAATTAACACATTAATAATTTAATACATAAATAATATACACGTGTGGCACACGTGTCCCTAAGGACACGTGCCAATCACATGAACCACACGTGTGTTTCACACATGTGGAACCCTCTTGGTATGATCAACTCGTTCAATCATTTTAAAGCCTTAACTCATGTAACCAAGTTATTGTGTGTGACCCTTTAGGTTCTCAATTCAATTAGTAGTGACCCTAATTAATTAATTCACTAATTAATTAATCAGTCCACAGATTAAACGACCATAGTCTAGCAACAGGTGTTTAACCCCTAGCTGAATTGGAACGTCTCGATTCGACAGAACCTTTAAGTCATTGATTCATGTGAGATACAATCCTCCTACTTACTATCTCTCAACCAAGATCTAGGGTAAGGGAATAATCAGAACCCTAATAATCTGGTCTTAAAGCTAAGTGCATTTCATATCCATTTGATCTCAATCCAAGAAACCCTTTTCTTGATGTCTTGATCTATTGCCTTGGCCAAGGACTCCTTATGGCATATGAATGACTTACACAATAAGAGATCACCTTGCAAATGCAAGTGTAGGTCCTTTCTTGATTCTCATTCACTTTCATGAATCACTTGTGCAGCCCCAGCATAAGCCTTGAATCAGTTGTCTAAGGCGACACCCTTTAAAGCTTATACCCAAGACTACAGAGTTAACTCATAAAGTGACATGGAACCTCAAGTCTAAGGATCAATTAATCACATCAATGACTCGTGAGATATTTCCTAATCTGGAAGTTTCCATTTCCTGAAATAGAAACTTCCTTTTCCATTTAGGAATCTTCTCACACGGGGCACCTCAGTGAACTTACTTATGGAAGTAAGCACCTTCATGTATCACGCATGTATCAACTATACACTTTGCACCTCCATGAAACAAGGTGGTCCTTCTTAAGGGCGTGATCCCACAAGCAAGCCTTAAAGGAGTCAGGTTGACACTCCCACTGTCTGTAGGACTCATCATCTTGGAGTATTTTACTAATCATGACTTATGTGATATAGGACTCGTTTCATGAACCATTTCACCTAAATGGTAGAGTCCTAAAGTCATCAGGATTAGGGGAGTTCTCATACATGCACAACTAAAGTAAACGCATACCAAACAAGAGCATATAAAGAAGTGTTGCCTTAATTTGTTATTTTATTCAAAGATTGTCTGTGATTACAATAAGGAAAAGTACAAAGCGGATATACAATCGGCTTTCTAGGGCACTATTCCTAACAATCTCCCACTTACCCGTCAAAGCCATTCTAAAGCTACTCTAAGTCCCATTTTCTGAAGATGACCTTCGAAAGCTTCTCGACTAAGGGGTTTAGTAAGTGGATCTGCCCACGTTCTCTGTTGATGCGACCCTCTCAATTTTCACATCTCCTCTTTTGATAATATCACGGATTAGGTGATACTTCCTTATAATGTGCTTGGTCCGTTGGTGAGATCTTGGTTCTCTTGCTTGAGCAACCGCTCCAGTGTTGTCACAAAACACAGTAATGGGGTCTTTTATGCTAGGAACAACATTCAACTCTTGAATGAAGTTTCTAATCCAAACACCTTCCTTAGCTGCATCATTTGCAGCTAAGTATTCGGCCTCGGTGGTCGTTTGCTTGGAACTCTTCCAACTCACTGCTCCGCCGTTTAGGCAGAAAATATATCCTGACATTGACTTAAAATCATCTAAGTCAGATGAAAAGCTTGCATCGCAGTATCCTTCGACAGTAATATCTTTCTGACCTCCGTAAACTAAGAATAAATCTTTAATACTTTTCAAGTACTTAAGAATATTCTTCACGGCTGCCCAGTGACCATCTCCAGGGTCAGAATGGAAACGACTTGTTACACTAAGTGCATAAGCCACATCTGGTCGAGTACATAACATTGTATAGATTATGCTACCTATTGTTGATGTATAAGGTGTATGAGTCATTCTTTCCTTCTCAAGGTTAGTCTTAGGACACATATTCTTAGAAAGACATGTTCCAGGGTAAGGGCGTCAACCCACAAGCAAGCCTTAAAGGAGTCAGGTTGACACTCCCACTGTCTGTAGAACTCATCAGCTTGGAGTATTTTACTAATCATGACTTATGTGATACAGGGCTCGTTTCATGAACCATTTCACCTAAATGGTAGAGTCATAAAGTCATCAGGATTAGAGGAGTTCTCATACATGCACATCTAAAGTAAACACATACCAAACAAGAGCATATAAAGAAGTGCTGCCTTATAGTTATTTTATTCAAAGATTGTATGTGATTACAATAAGGAAAAGTACAAAGCGGATATACAATCGGCTTTCTAGGGTACTATTCCTAACACCTTGTGGGGTTTATCTCGCCCTCGCTCGTTCTTCTGGTGGCCGGGGTGTCGGGGGCATTTGACCCAGACATATCCTCGAGCGCAAAATATGGCTCAGTGATTTCCCTCATGGCCATAAGCGATACTGGCCTTTTCTTGACAATGGCGTCCGCAAACTTCTTACTCACGTACTGCTTGTGATTAACAGCCTTGAAGAACACATGGATCAAGAAGTCCATTGAGGGCGTCTCCACCAGGAGCACCTCCTTGTTGAAGCAAGCAAAGAAGAACCGGAGGGGCTCGTGTTCACCTTGGACTAAGTTGTAAAGGGTCGTTGGCGCAGTGACTGGGGCCTTTAAGGAGTTGAAGTGATTCAAGAAGGTGTTGGTGAGATCCTCGTATGACCGGATCGAGCGGGGTGGCAACCGCTTGTACCACTCCTGAGCCATTCCAACGAGGAAAGTGATGAAAACTTTAGCCCAATAATGGCTGGAATGCTCGTACAGGTGCAAGAGATGCAGAAAATGGTCTAAATGTTCTGCAGGGTTGGTGGTTCCATCGTAGCGGTTGATGAAAGTAGGTACTTTGCCCATTCCAGCTTGGGCCATCAAAACTTCTTCAACGAGGGGAGAGCCCCTCGCCAGAGGATGGTGGTATCCCCCCTCGTAATCATAATTCTCATAGTTTTCTTCATGCTCCCGGTGCCGAGGAGCTTGATGACATCGGATTTGGTGACGAGCGTCTCTGGCCATGGCTCTCTCACCCCCAGCTTGGGGAGCTTGAGACCTCACTCGAGAGAGCTGTTTAACCATGTCTTGCAACCCCTGCTGTAGCACCCGCACGGTGGGTCACCACATCCCCCGCACCAAAGTCCGATCCACATACGAAATGGAGAGTCCGTACATGAACCAAACAGTGGCGAACGGGAGACTGACAAACTCACACCTAGGCTAGGCGGAACTTAGACCCTGAAAGCAAAACTCAACCCACAACGAAAATGCGGAAGCGAAACAAGCCATGCAGTAAATAAACATTCATAAACAGTTGACGGGTTCAACTAATTCCAGCAACCTGTCCTAACCTGTCCCGAATTATACATATCAATTCATATATAAATTCTAAATATCATATTCAAACATATCTTATACATAAGCCAAATGAAAGAAATATGAATGCAAAACCACCTACTAGACAAAGACTCGGAACAGACTCCAAAAGACAGACACACTCCGCCTAGCACGAACTCCAAGCAAAACCTGCAGACTAAAAGTAAAAGGGGAGGGGTCAGTCTTAACTCGACTGAGTGAGGGGTTAACGCACTCCCACTATATATATAAGAGCATAGCACATATCAAACTCATAATGTTCATGAACGCGGGGATAGTTTTTGCACGCTAAATCATTTCCCGTGATACATATACATATAGGGCTTACTTTAGCAAAATCAAACAGACCAAATTAACTTACCGAACAAGCTTAGCAAAACCTATTAGTTCTTAACATATTCAAAACTTAACTTATCTTATAAAAACTCCCTTTTAGTTTAACTTAGAATCTATCCCCGTTTCATAAATCTTAACAGAACATACATATCATATCATATAGAACTCGGCGGGTACGAGCTCTGACTCCCCCAATCTCCTCATAACATATCATATCAGAATCAAAACAGAAAACTTACATACATATCAAATCATATCATATCATCCTCAACTCCGGGTGATGGAAGGGTGTATACGCCCAAACCATCCAGACAAACGAGGGGAGCGCCTTGCGAGTACTCAAACCCTCAGGATTCCTTCCCTCACCAAACCTCCTGGTGAGTTCAGGGGTGATCCTCTGCAGACAGATGGAGACTATGCACAGGCTTAACCTCGACGGCTCTATGCCGTCCCGAGGGTTCCTTACCCATAGCTCCGGGGCCCAACAAACACATATCATATCAGAACCCGCTACAACAGAGACAGACAGACATAACTTATACATATATACGTATATATACCACTTTCCGTTTCAATCAAACTCGGTCCTTGCCAAACTTGGCTCATGAGAAGTATACGGTCAGAAGCATAGCTTCACGTGGCAAATCATGCAAATCATTCCAAACCAAGCATACATAGGCTCGTACATTGCTTAACATACTTGCAAACTCGAGGCATATTCAACAAATACATATTTCACACTTATTTATATACATATAAGGCTTATTAAATCACATGCAATCAAAACCGAGCACATTGCAATAAGGTGTAACTATATCCTAACCTCACCTGACACCGAAGAGGCCAAAGACACAACAAACGATCCACCCCGGAATCAACACGGCCAACAAAACACCACCCCGGGTGTACCTAAACAAACTGAATACAAAACAAGACTTAGACACAAGAATGAACCAAATAGACGCACGGCTTATGTTCATGATTGTCATGAAGTCATGGATCACGTTCATATATAAAATGTCACATAATTGCAACTATAGCATAACATAATTATTCACACTTTAATATGCAATAAAAATCAAGTCATAACAATTAACATGCAAAAGAAAAGCATTTAAAATCATACAAATGTATAATTAAAGCAAATAGAAGAAACGGCAAAATCCACCCCCATGGATTTTTCCAAACCTACTGCCTCAAATCCACCCCCGCGAATTTTTCCAAAAGGAAAAATCCACCCCCGTGGATTTGATCCAGTAGCACAAAGGAAGGTTCGGCCATGGGAACGGCCGTTCCCGCTCCCAGTACCAACTGGGAACGGTCGTTCCCACTCTCGCACTGACGCCAGCCCGGGAAGGGCCGTTCCCACCCAAAGAACAAAACGGGAAGGGCCGTTCCCATACGCGGATGGGAAGGGCCGTTCCGGCCCCAAGGCCAAAACGGAAACGGCCGTTCCGGTCCCTCCTGCTCGAAAAAAACAGAGCAGAAACAGCAATGGCGTCGGGAAACACCACCAACACACAAACACAACCACAAACAACAACAAAATCATGCAAAATTAACCCAATAAAGCACATATATCATATGGAACACATATTTCCACATTAGAACCCGAAAAACGACCTAGATCATACAAACTCACACCCCGGTTACTATTTATCGTCTCCCCAACAAAGCACGTAGGCACAAATCCGAGGCGCGAAAGAGATATTAAAGTAAAGCATGTAACGAAAGGGTCACAAATCTTACCTTAGGTCGTTGATCGGATGGTCGGATCTCCCAAACCCGAGCTCAAGGCTTCTTGGCCAAAAATGGGGAGAATGCTTCTCTTCCCTTTCTTGCTGCTGCTGAACGTGGAAATGGGGAGAGGAAGAAAGGCTGGCCCCTTTTGGGGCTGGTCAGACGGGTAGGTTCAAACGGTATCCGGTCCACGCGGATCGGATTTAAAACGGTAGGGCTATCAAATGGCTTTAGAAATAAAAAGGGGAATTCATTGAATCCGAATCATCGAAACGAACTCAACGATGGGGTCGGAATTCGAATTCGAATTCCCGAGCTCAAATAGCCACGAAGGCTCAAACGTCCTAATTATAATTAGGTCCCTAAATTGCAAATATTGAACAATTGAGTCCAAGTATAATTTAATCATTCTAAGGCACACGTAATTAAAATTAATATCACGTTGACACGTAAGCATGCTAAATCACATAATTTCACAAAATACTGAACTAAACTCTCTCGTGACGCCGTACCTGGAATGCCGAAGAGACGGGGCGTCACACCTGCAGCCGGTCTTGCATAGCCGTGAGTAGGTTGGGATGCTTCTCCTCCCAGCTTACTTCCTCATTTCGAGGATTGGGAGTGAGCCTCGGCATCAACATCAATTCTTTCCATGGGTTCTTTCCCTTTATCAGCCTATGGAAGTTCCTGTTCCTCCCTCGGAGGGGCTTCTCTTTCGTTGACTGGTGGTGGCGGAGGTCTTGCCTGTAACACAGCCTGGGCTGCCATGAGTGGATGAACTTGCCACCCTCCCATGGGAGGGGCAATTTGAGCGGCTTGTCCCGAGGGAAAATAAGTGGCGGTGAAATTCTTCCAAAGGTTCTGAGCCGCTTGAACTTTGCACTGAGCATATACAGCCTGTACCTGCCTTCATGTCAATGGGAGCATCTCTACTCCCTCGATATCCCTGGGAACCACCACCGGGAGTTGGACCTAGCCTGCGTGGTAAGGTTGGACCATAAGCATCATAGGGGAAGGGGTCATGGAGTAACCAGGTGGAGGCATTATGAAGGGATATCCTCCTGGGTGAACTTGGGTGATGTGGGGTTGATTTTGGGAAATATGGAGTCCAGATCCCCCCGCCACCATGGTGGCTAGTTGTTCAGCGTTGGCCTCCGCCACGGGCATGACTTGGGGGGACCTCCAGCTGGTGGCATGCCTGCAGTAGTAGCTGGGAGTGAGGCGTTGTCATTGCCGCCATGTGGAAGGTCATCGCCGCCTCCTACTACACCTGATCTGGTGGTGACCATAGCAAAAACAGTGTTTGTATCTCAAATAACAAAGAAGAAGAAAAGAGAAAAGTGGTTTCCCACAGACGGCACCAAAAATGATGGGTCCGAATCTGAGGTGTCAAACTCCGATCACTTTACTATTTGTTTAGTGTGGGGAAACAGGGGATGGAACTCAGGTAGAATTCACCAGAGAAGCAAAGGGGGTTCAACCTGCTAGGACAAACACCAAAATAAACGGTCAGAAGTCCAAGCTGGGGAACTGGGGGTGATGCCCAGTTTGGCTCTCCGACGCTCAAGTCAGATGATTATCTGAAGAAGATGAAGTAGAAGCAAAGTTCACGTATGGAAGATTGCTTACAGGGGAGTAGATGAATTCCTCTAGTTATAGTTGAGGGTCAGGGACCTTTTGGTAATTGTCACCGTATGGTCCTGGCCTAATGTTGCCCTACATGTGGCTTGATGAGGGGAATCTTAGGGGGAATCCCCTGCAAAAGCTGGTAAAAGTAGGTGGCGGGCAACAGTGGCAGGTGCGCGGGTGTGTACTGTGTGTCAGAGAGTCATTTTGGGTTGTTACCAAGGGCGAGGGGCACGCTCGGGTTTTGATATGAGCCTTGGAGGCTCGCAGGTCCGAGGGGCACCTGGGCCAAGGCTGAGAGACATGAGTTGGTTTTTCTGTTCATCCAAGTGGGAGAGTATTCCGAGGGTAAGCTTATGATGGCTCGGAGGATCACAAACATCTCTCGCTCGGGAGTCAACTTCTGTGTAGAGTTGGAACATTCGGTAGGACGAGGGCAAGGCTCGTCCGAGGGCAATTTACATGGGGGTCTGGTTGCCGCGCGTTTCGTGTTAATGACGCCACGTGTCAAAACGAGGTCAAGCGTGTTTCTACCCCATCAGAAGCGCTACAAAAATGATTTGATTTTCAATAAAACTTACATAATGGAGAATTCAAAGGTAAAGGATATAAATAAAAATTACCTAAATGTCAATCCACAAATTGAATTGGTTCTACAAGCAACAACAATTGTGAACGAAGTCGATGAAAAGCTTGTCTACAATGAAATGACTTCCAAGAATACAAAATGAATGAAATCATATTGATCAAAATCAATTGATGGGTAATTTAATATTATTTTTAATTACGGAAGAATTTCACTTTTTTTTTTTAATATTAAGAAAAAAATATCTAACCCAGCAAAATTGAAGATATTATTAGATTTGTGAAGAAAGTGAAACAAACATTTCAATTTCGGAGAAGCAACAAAAGCACAGACTACAGAAGAGAAGTGACACTTATGAATAACGAGTAAGGAAATAATTAAACATTTACAATTTACGATACAACTATTATTAATTCAAATTTTTTATTTCAGTGAAGGTTAAAAACTATCACAATTAATTTTTGGGATGACCTAGCAATAATAGAAGGATTATGGTTACAAAAAATGAAAAATAAGAGAGCAACTGTGGGAATTTCAAGGTTAAAAAAATAAATATACCAAGGTGTGATTAAAAAAAAACATAAAAAAAAAAGAAAGACATAGAACGGATAGAATTTATAAACAAAATGGATCAAGTACTAAAAAGAAATATTTTACAAGGTGGACTACAATTAAAGACAACTTCTGCAACAACAATACTCCTCAAGCACAAGATCAATATAAAAAATAATGCAAGAAATATAGTGCAAAAATTACATGAATGATGAAGTGGAAGCATCATCGAGGTATGAAATAAAAAAACCCATAAAATTTGAAACCTTGATATCCAAATAACTAAAATACGTTGATAAAAAATACAGATATAGGATTACCCTATGGGATTGAACAAGCAAGCATCACACTATTTGAAAAAAGTTGTTGAGGCATACATTAGATGTCAAGTAACTCGATATTTTGAGGCAATTGCCTAGGTGAGAGAAACATACACACTCAACATGAAAAAACACAACAAACAAATAATAAGGTGTACAAACTTGCATGAACAAGGAAAACCACCAAAACTACAATGCTTTGGAAGCAACGACAGAGAAACTATACAACTTCCTTTTGAAGCTCGACAAAAATGTGGAAATACAAAATGGAATTTTCATTTTGAAGACACCCAACTCTTGTTAGGTTGGAATTTCCAATCAAATTCTATTATAGTCGATCCTGAAATTCTCCATTTACAATATCACCAACGTGAAGTTGGGCAACGTGGGCCTTGTTCCCTTGTTCTCTTTTCTCATTCAACAATTTCTCTACAAATTCCTCTGTCATATCAATGAACCAGACGGACTTAAGATTGGTCAAATGCTTGATGCCCACAGGTACCTCCACCATTGATTTACAGGCCCACACTTTCAAGTACTGCAGAAGTGGCATGGATCCCTTCTCTACTCTCACCCTTCTCAATCCTCTCATTCTCCTTAGTTCCAATACCTTGAGCCTCTGAAAACCTCCTGCCCTAAAACTCAATTCTTCCCCTTCATATGCACAATCCAAGACCATGTATTGTAGATTGGGCAAACATTCAAGACATTCAAGTGGATACTCCCTTAATCTACTCCAATTAAGAGTTACTCTCATCAGTGCATTAAGACAAGATATCCATTGTGGTACCTTCTCTAAACATCCAGACAAGTAAAGATACCATAGAAATGGAAATGGACAAGGAGATAAATCAGGATAATCCAAGTCAATCAACTCCTCCTCCCTAAACGGCACAATGCTTAGTGAACGTAGGTTAGTTAGCTTTGCGAGGGAAGAGCAAAGGTCCCTACAATCATCTCTTCTTAGCTTTGTTATGCCTAATCTCTCCAATTGACTTAGTTTTTCTAATTCTCTCACTACTTTTGTGTCATCCACATCTATATAGCAAAGCTTTCGCAAATGGACTAACTGTCCCATCTCATACAGAGCCTTAAAGCTTTGTATATTATCAAACGAATGGTAGGTGCAACCACCAACAACTTTATACAGATAGACCAATAGATTTTGAAGTCTTTGGAGCTTTAGAATTTCAATAGGCAATTCCGTCACCATGGTTCTCTTGAGATCCAACGTCTCTAATTTCCATAGATTTCCTATTGATTTTGGAATGGCCTTCAATTGTGTATCCCTTAGGTAGAGAAACTTGGGATGATACAATTTGAACACTTCACTCGGGATTGTATCCATCGGAGCTCGTCTTAAATTCAACACTTTCAGTATCTTACAACCTCCATGCAGTACCTTGTCTAACATTGACAACCAATTTGAATCCACTGAGCCCATAAATAGTAGAGAATGGAGATGTTCAAACTTTTCGTGAAATTGATACAATTATGAAGTGTTAGACGGCGAATTCTATCAGCCCTTTGTATTTCTCCTTCTCTATAAATGACCGCTATGTCCTGATCTCTAGCCTTTGAAATGACATATTCTCGCACTAGGTCATGGATGCGAAAGTTTCTCGACTTTCCATCTACATATGTTTCCACCACTTGCATCAGACTTCTATTCACCAGCTCATTTAGATAGCTATCTGCTATTTCGGTTATTGTCTTTCCTTGTTTTGCCTCAACAAAAGCTTCTGCTATCCACAAACGTATTATGGTAGCTCTCTCAATCACTTCATCTTCTAAAAAGATACTCAAGTATAGAAAACAAGTTTTCAAATAATACGACAAGTCGTAAAAGCTATGAGACAGTAATTTCGACATCCTTTGCTGATCATCTCCTACAATTTCAGAACCCAGGCCACGATTGAACATTTCCCATTCTTCCAGTCTATTATTCTTGGTAGCAAGAAGACCACCAATTACAACAATAGCAAGCGGCCAACCCTCACATCTCTTTAAGATGTTTTCAGAGATTTCCTCTAAATAAGGAGGACATGAGTAGGTTCCCGGAAATGCCTTTCTATAGAATAAACTCGTCGACTTGTCTTCGTATAAAGGCTTTAAAGTGTAGAGATGACCATTGGTCTCACCACAAGCAGAATTGCCTATGGTGCTAAAGTGCGAGGTGATCACGATACAACCCTGAGCATTAGTACTGCTTCTTGGAAATGCATATTTAATTGCATCCCAGGCATCTACTCGCCAAACATCATCAAGAACAATTATGTAGTTCTTATTTTGGAGAAATTTGTAAATGAACTCTTTCTTATTATGATCATTCATGGCTTCAAATTCTGGAGGTGGAGGTTGTTTGACCTGTTTCACGAGTTATTTAGTTATGTCTTCCAAAACAATTTCGGCCTTGAAGGACTCGGAAACAGTGATCCATACATGATGTTTGAAATTCATCTCCACCAATAACGCATCATATACTTTTTTAACTAGAGTTGTTTTACCCACTCCTGGCATGCCTACCACCGAAATCACTTTAAGTCCACATTCAATGGATGACAACCATTGAAGAAGCTCTTTCTTTGGTGTTTCAATGCCCACAACATCCACATCTTCCAATAGTAATGCATCGCCTCGACCATCATACGATGTGTTCGTCGAGTGTTCGGAGGTTGATCCTAAAAGAGTGATGGGATACTTCTCTATGAATGTCTTGTGCCTTTGGCAAGCATTTTCTAACTTGGATTTGATGGTTTTGATTTCAGAGGCTATCTGATGTCTAGCTTTCAAATTCTTCACTGAGGCAAATGATTTTTTCATGTAACCTCTTAATCCACGAACATCATGTTGGGAAAATCGAAGGATGTATTTGTCGAGAACATCTTCGATGTCATAACCGATTTCACGAACTTGTTTGACCCATTCTTTGAGCTGAGGATCAGTTTCTTCTTTGGAGTCAGCAACTCGAAGGAAGGCTCTCATTTGATCTAGCTCTGCACAAATGAATTCAACTTCTTGTCCAAGTCCTCCAAGCAGCTTTTGCTCTTCTTTGAGCAATACTGAAAGTTCATTAAGCAAAAAGGATATGGCGCTCTCTGCCATCTTGGCTGCTCAAGGTTAGTTTTGCTTGTGCTATCTATATGATATAGTGATTATCTTTATGCTATTATTACTGAAACTATTGATAATGAAATACGCATAATGATATATGTAAGTAAATCTTCACTTGGTGGAATGACTAGTTAGTGAGAACTAAGAAAACTTATTAACTTCTAGTTCCCCACTACATACCGCCTCAGTATATAAGGCAAAGCTTCATTATTATTAGTGGTAAAACCTGTCATTACTAGAAGCTATATTAAGATTATATAGGAGATCGTAATTAATTGTATAATTAATTGAAATATTTCTATTGCGTATTCAAGAGAACGGACAATGAGGGTTAAGTATTTATTAGTGGGAGAAAATTTAGTTTACTCTCCAATGTTAAAACTATTTGTACTAACTCCTGATTTTCAAATTTTAATTTTTGTTTGCTTCCTTTTGTGTAAAAATACTCAATTATCCTCCATAAAAAATAAAAAATAAAAAAAATACATGAACCATTTTATTAAAATAATACCTCATATATACAACTTTATACTTTTATTTTGTATGTTAATACTTCAAAATATAATTTTTATACTTCATATGTAAATATTAATACTTTTTTTTAGTAGGTGGATTTTCGAAAAAAAATTGATTGTTGATTTATATTTTGAATATTATTTAGTAACTATAAAGTAATCTCAATTATAAAATAGAGTATCAAAATTAGAAAACATCTAAATTATAAAATAGAGTATCCAACTGATAAAACAAAGTATTCAAATTTAAAAGTAGAGTATTATTTTGATGGTACCAAATCACGCTCGAATCAGAGCCGTACACGTGTCATCACCTGAAGACCCTAGAACTTGGACGCTCGCGTTACTGGGCTCGCAAGATAACCCAGCCCCATCGCTTATTAGTATCGCTGATCCAAACTCATGCGCCTCGGCCCGCTTCTAGAGCAGGAGATCTATCCACTCAAACCCCGCTGGCGCCCGGGGAATGGTCTCCCAAGACCTACCCCATTTCCTCAAAGAAACACTTCGCGAGGGTTCTTACTGTCCCACACTCGAATAGTTGATGCTCGTCCGTCGTCTGCCAGAGGAACCCCTCTCGTGTATCCCTCTGAGCGTCACCAACGCTCGAGTGAGGTCATCCTAGCGCTCGTATTGCCGCTCTATAACTACCTCTGACACTAGGTAGTGCGCGCACCACCTGATACTCTCCTACCTTTTTGGGATGTCACTTTCACACCATCACAGACCACCACGTGTCTAGGGCAACACTGGGATTGGGACCACTTGGTCACTATTACTAAAATACCTATGCCCTCAACGTATAAATAGGGGGATTTTCACTCCTTCTTCCCTAAGTCATCTTCTCCACCTACACTACACTGCATTAAACTGAGCATCTCTCCTCCATTGTTTCTTCTTCCCCAAAGCTCCTGGTATTTCACCATTTTTCCTCCAAGCTCTCGCATCATATCACTCTCAGCTTCTTTACTGCACGATCATCTTGGTGTTATCCTAGATGGAAGAACCCACGCTTAAAGGAAACCCAGTTCCTGAGGTACCTCGCCTGTGATGGTCTTTCCCTTTTTAAACAAATCTTGAAAGTGTTGGTGATTTAGTACGTTTCCAGTTCTTACACCATCATTTTTGGCGCCGTCTGTGGGAAACCATCATCTTCATCTTCGTCAGTTTCTTCCTCTCTAAGCTAGTTGAGATATAACACCTTCAGCTGTAATCATGGTTACTGCAACAAGGTCTGGAGTCCTGGATACTAGAAATGCTCTTCCGCCTGTCAATGAGGAGAATATGGAAAGGGGTACACCCAACGTCCAACCTAGAGGCGTGGTTCCCTCTGTGCCTGGGGAAGAAAATGGAGGAAAAGGGGCTCTACCGACAGGAGGAATCGAGGCTGGAGGTCCAAGTTCTGCCATCCCCCCTGTGACCCCCATGCCCGCCACGACAGGGATCAACACGTCCATAACGATGCCGCCACAGGGATTCGTGTATGTGCAACCCACCATGATGCCAATGGTCCAGCCGTACCAGGTGGGTACATTGCAGCTTCCTATGTCTCTCCCCAGGGAGATTCAAGGGGTGAAAATGCCGTAAATGACGTCCCAGCAGCTCCAGGCGCTCTACGCTCAATGCGAGGTACAGGCCGCGCAAAATTCCTGGAGACATTTCACTTCTGCATACTTTCCCTCGGGGATAGGTGCTCAGATGGTCCCACCGGTTGGGGGGCTTTAAACTTACCCCCTCATGATGGCCCAGAATGTTCTGAGGGTCGAGCCACCTCTGCCACCACCAGTGTAAGGGAAAGATGCTCCCCCGAGGGTAGAACAGGAACCACGCCCATTGGAGAAGGAGAAAGCCCCTCCAGTAAGGGGAGATGTAGAAGAAGAGGTCCAATCTCGGGCCACAGGAAGGACAAACAAGAGGGAAGGAAACGACCCTCGTTTGGCTGCTGTCCAAAACCAACTTGAGGGATTGCAGCAGATAGTGGAGTAGCTCTCTCGAGTTCGGTCTCAAGTCCCCCCCCCCTGCTAGGGACGAGAGGTCCAAGGCCAGAGACGCTCGCAACCTGCCCGACCGTATCCCTCACCGCTGGAGGGAGGAAGACTACAATGAGTATGACCGCGAGGGCGGGAACCATAGGCCTCTGACAGGTGGTTCGCCCCTCATTAACGAAGTTTTGATGGCCCAAGCGGGGATGGGCGAAATCCCCACATCCGTCAACCGCTATGACGGGACCACCGATCCGGCCGAGCATCTAGATCATTTTGTACATCTGATGCATCTCTGTGAGCACTCTGGCCATTATTGGATAAAGATCTTTGTCACTTCCCTAGTGGGAATGGCCCAGGAATGGTACAAGAAGCTGCCCCCTCATTCCATCCGAGGGTATGAAGGCTTGACTAATGCTTTCATGAGCCACTTCAGTTCTTTGAAAGCACCAGCGCCCGCTGCCACGGCTCTCTACAGCCTGGTGCAAGGACCTAACGAGATGCTCAGGTCCTTCATGGGCAGGTTCAATAAGAAAATCCTGCTAGTGGAGAAGCCCTCAATGGACTTCTAGAGGCACGTACTCTTTGGGGCAGTTAACATGAAGAACTATGTTAGGAAAGAGTTTGCGGAGGAGATAGCAAATAAAAAGCCTCGCTCACTGATGGAGATCAGGGATATAGCTGATTCCTTTTTTACCCTCGAAGATATGTACATCGCGAGGGATCAGAAGCTTTCAAATGCCCCCCCGGACCAGCAGAGCCCCAGAGGACAGAGGAGACTCTAAAAACCGCCACCGTAGCCTAGTGCCCGCTCGGAGAAATTCTCCGCCTCCTCGTGAATACGAGCGCATCCCCCTCAACTGTCCCATCGTTGAAGTCTATTCCATGGCAGACAAGAAGCTTTTCAAGAGGCCGCCCAAGATGAGGGAGACTGAAGCTCAGAAACGGTCGGGCAAATATTGCGTTTTCCACAAGCAGAAGGGGCACGACACCAATGAGTGCCGCCAACTAGAAAGCGAGATCCAGAGGCTCATAGCTAGGGGGCACCTCAAAGGATTTGTGAAGGTGCTAGAAAGGTATGATGAGCATTGCGCTGAGCGTGCCAAAGCCAGAGGGAGAAACGGCTCGCGTTCAAGGAGCCCTCGCCACCGCCATGCCGAAACAAGCGACCGCAACAAACAGAATGCTGTTGAGGGGGAGAACCAGCCCTTTGCAGTCATCCACATGATAGCTGGCGGACCCTCGGGCGGTGATTCTAACGCTTCCCGCCGGCGCCACATATGCAGCTATGATCAGAGATCCTCAAGGCCCCAGCCGGTGTATTCAGTGGAAGGATCCTCGCGCTCGAAAGAGAATGATGTTGTAGGGTTCACTGAAAAAGATTTTGGGCACATTGTAACACCCCATGGGGTCGGTGAAACCTCTGATTGCCCCATGGTGGTTAGCTTAGACGTTCACAATCATGTTGTAGAGAGGGTTTTAATTGACAGTGGAAGCTCAGTGAATGTTTTGCCGTACTCCACGTTTCAGAAGATGAATATCATAAACATTCCTCTCGTACCCCTCAGAACAACCCTCGTTGGCTTTGGGGGTTCTGAGATCGTCGCGCCCCACAGTGGAAGACTTTGAGCGTCCTGTATGCAGTGGTTGAGGTGGACCTCCCATACAATATCATTATCGGGCGCCCAACCTTCGTTGATTTCAAAGCGGTTATTTCAACGTACCATCAGAAGGTCAAATTCCCCACTCCCGAGGGGATGGGTGAGGTTCTGTACAACGTCAAGGAGGCATGGGAATGTTACATCCTTTCCCTTCGGAGCCACAAACCTAAGCAAGCCATCCAAGCGGGCTCCACTAAAAAGTCAGTTGATTTTCCCAAGTTAGATGAAGATGGCCCCGAGCGCAAAAGGGCCAAGCTATATAAGAAGAAGAACAAGAAGAGAACCACGAGCGAGGACAAAGGAATGGAGGATGGCCCTCCCGGAGCCGTGGAGGGCTCTTCTTCAGAAAGCGAGGGCAGTGACCCGTCAAAAGAAACTAATGATAAGCTTATGGGTAAGAAGAGTGCGCTTGAAGCCCCTCGGCCTGAAGTTCGCATGGAACCCACTAAGAAGTTCTTGACCCTCGAATTGGAGCCAGGAAATCCAGATAAGACCACGCAAAATAGGCTCCAATCTTGATGGTCCTGCACAGATTATGATGATTGATTTTTTGCGAGGGAATTTGGATATCTTTGCCTGGAAAGCTTCTGACCTCACGGGGATAGATCCGAGCGTTATTGTTCATCGGCTCAACGTAGATCCGGCCTTCAAACCCATCAAGCAGAAGAAGAGGGATGTCCATAGCTTTAAGAGGCAAGTTATTGAAGAGGAGGTCAATAAACTCCTCGAAGCTCAGTATATTGAGGAGATTTTGTATCCCGAATGGCTTTGTAACGTTGTTCTCGTACCCAAAAGCGCTAACAAATGGCGCATGTGCAACGACTTCACAGACCTCAACAAGGCATGTCCCAAGGATCCGTACCCCTTGCCGAGGATCGACCAGCTAGTAGATTCGATGGCTGGCTGTGAACTCATGAGTATGATGGATGCCTTCCAGGGGTATTATCAGATCTTCATGGCTCTCGAGGATCGTCCAAAAACTTCTTTTGTGGTCCATGTGGGCGTCTACTGTTTATGCCATTCGGACTAAAAAATGTAGGGGCAACATATCAGCTCCTCGTCAACAGAATGTTTAAGCGCGAAATCGGAAAGTCAATGGAAGTGTATGTGGATGACATGATTTTCAAGAGTGAGCGCCAGCGCTCTCATTTGGAGGATCTCAAGCGAGCATTCAACATCCTACGTTAATATGGTATGAAATTGAATCCTTCCAAGTGCACATTTGGCGTTCGGGGAGGAAAGTTCCTGGGGTACGTGGTTAGTCAAAGTGGTTTTGAGGCTAACCCGGAGAAAATTAAAGCAATTTTGGACATACCCTCCCCTCGGAATGTTAGAGAGGTCCAAGTGTTGGTGGGTAAGATCATATCTTTGAATAGGTTCATATCCCGTTCGGCGGACAGGAACCTGCCCTTCTTCAAAATCCTGCACAACTCTCGTAACTTTGCTTGGAGTGAGGAATGTGAGCAAGCGTTGCAGAATATGAAACGATACCTCTCGTGCGCGCCTTTGCTGACAAAGCCGGTCCCAGGGGAGAGGCTGCATGTATATCTCTCCATTTCCTTGGAAGCTACGAGTTCGGTTCTCGTCATCGTGCGAGAACGTAAGCACCTGCCTGTTTACTACTTAAGCAAAACCTTGCAGGGGGCGGAGAAGAGATATATGGAGATAGAGAAATTTGCCTTTGCACTCGTTAACGCTTCCAGAAGGTTGAGGCCATATTTCCAAGCTCACTCCATCACGGTGCTTACAGACCAACCTCTCAAACAGGTGCTCTCGAAACCGGACGTCTCAGGGAGGCTAATCAAATGGTCAATTGAACTTAGCCAATTTAACATCACCTTCAAGCCACGCACAATGATACGGGCTCAAGTAGTGGCAGACCCGCTGGTAGAACGATTTAGCCTGGATATGGGACCTTCGGTAGAAGATGGGTTATGGCTTTTGCACACAGATGGCTCCTCGACCTCACAAGGGGGAGGAGCCGGGGTGACTCTTAGAGATCCTCGCGGGACCGAAGTTGATTATACGATCAGGCTGGCTTTCCAGGTCACCAACAATGAAGTAGAGTATGAGGCCCTCATCCAAGGGCTCAGGATCGCCCTTCAGAATGGGGCCTCTCGGGTCACTGCATATGTTGACTCCCAGCTGATCGCAAGTCAAGTTGACGGCACTTATGAGGCTCGAGAAGCCACTATGGTGCAGTACTTAGCCAAGGTCAAGGAGATTATATCTAAATTCAAGGAATTCCACTTACTGCAGGTCCCGCGAGCAGAAAACGAGCGTGTGAATGCCCTCTCAAAATTTACGTCTGCTCTGGAAGACTCTTGCGACCGTTCTATCACATTTCTTAGGATGGAGGAGCCACTCATCCGCGAGGCGGAACCTTCGGGCAGAGTGAACATGATCGGTCCCTCTGAGCCGTGTTGGCTCGATGATGTCGTCAGATTCCTAAGAGATGGAACCTGCCCAAGCGACAAAGTGGAGGCACAGAAAATCAGAAGTAAAGCCCCTCGCTTCTCACTTGACAACGAGGGCCGACTCTTCAAGCGGTCTTTTCAAGGTCCACCATTAAGGTGCCTAAGACCCTCGCAAGCCAAGGAAGTATTAGAACATGTGCATAGTGGAAGTTGTGGGAACCATTCCGGCGGTCGAATTCTAGCTAAAAAGGTGATAAGGAGTGGATTTTATTGGCCCTCGGTGTTGCAGGATGCCATCAGTTACTCTAAGAAGTGTCCTAAATGTCAATTTCATTCTAACACCCCTCAACTACCAGCCGCTCGAATGATCCCTATTGATGTTTCATGACCCTTTGACCAGTGGGGCATCGATATAGTAGGACCCCTACCAATGGCAGTCAGACAAAAGAAGTTCGTGATCCTCGCTGTGGAATACTTCACCAAATGGGCTGAAGCTGAAGCCGTCGCAAAAATAACGTTTAAAGTTGTGAGAGACTTCATTTGGAAGAACATCATCTGCAGATATGGTATCTCGAGGGTACTCATCTCGGATAACGACTCCTAGTTCATCGCCGCTAACACAAGAGATTGGTGCTATGAACTAGGGATCGAGCAACACTTCATTTCCGTGGGCCATCCTCACGCCAATGGTCAAGCTGAGGTAACTAAGCGTACCATACTCCAGCATCTGAAAACGATGCTCGAGAGTAAGAAGGGTGAATGGGCAGAAGAACTCCAAGGAGCCCTCTGGACGTACCGTACTACCCCCGGAGCGGCAACGGGAGAAACCCCTTCCTCCCTCATATATGGCTCCGAAGCTATGATACCTGCGAAAATTGCTCAAGAATCCGCACGCGTTGCCTATTTCGAGCCTGCAGCCAACGAAGATAACAGGGCGTTCGAGTTGGATGTGCTAGATGAGAGAAGAAACACTGCTTGGGCTCGTATACATAAGTACAAATCGACCGCGGCCCATCAGTACAACAAGCGCATCAGAGAAAAGACCTTCCAGCTAGGGGATTTGGCCCTCAAGAAAGTTGAAGCGTCCAAGCACGTGGGTAAGTTAGACCTTAATTGGGAAGGCCCCTTCAAAGTTATTCAGATTCGAGCGAAGAATACCTATCTGCTAGAGACTTTACAAGGCGAGCGTCTCCCTCGACCGTGGAATGCATGTAACCTTAGACGGTTCTACGTGTAGTTACGACATTTGTAATCTCCTGATTGGAGTACCATGTATCTTCTTTTTGACAGAAATACAAAAAATATATCAGTAAGTAGTTTCCAGTTATTCATTGTCATTTACTTGATTTAATCAATGGTTTTGCCCTATCAATTCCATCAACGCCCATTCCGCGTCGAGCATGCACCACGTCGAACTTAGCTAGATCATAGCTATCAATGCATTGGGGACCTTCCACACTGAATAACTTGACACTCGTAAGCGCCTAAATCCTCGAAATAAGCGAGTCAGAAATGAGGGATGCTATATGCTTAGTTACACCAACTAGGTGCTGACCGCCCCAGTTCACGCTTGTAAACCCCCCAGAGACCCTCATCTTCTATGGAATGCGTACGCTCGTAGATAGCAAACATTGGGCTAATTCTCTCATAGACGCCTAAGTATAAAATTCACACTACGGCTACACCCGCCATTGTTTAGACACTTAGAAATCCTACTGTTGATTTCTAAGTTCATCTTAGAGTTACTGGAACGCGCGAGGCAAAAATACACATCACACATTTAAAAAGACCAATACTTAGCAAAATCCTTGTTGGGTTCCTGAGTTCAATTTCGAGCCTTATTGATTGGATATGGCCAGGGTACCCTCGTATAAAATGCCTTCGTGCCTACACATTCGCATACTACAAACATTCATACATCATTAAGAGGCTAAACAGACAACGTTCAAAACTCAACACAGTTGAAAGGAAGAAAGCTACTATTGCAAAAGGTAGAGGAATAATCATTGCAGAAGTCAGAAAAAAATGCATTGCTAAAAATACAGAAATTAGTTACAAAGGTTCAGAAATTTCGAAAGATGTTCATAACAGAAATGGGGTCAACAGTGGACATTCAGAATTGGCGACGGAGAAAAGAAGAGTCTTGAGGGTTGGCTTCAGGAAGCTTCTTGAGGGCCATCTCCAGCATTGGCGTTTGGCACATGGGTGCTGCCGGGCTCAGGTGGTGCGGTCGCTAAGGGCACCGGAGTAAAGACCTCTGAGCTTGAGGGTTGAGCATCGCCGTAGCCTTCTATCCCCGGAACGTCCTCCTCGCCTCAATCGTCAACCATTACAAGCTCAGGATCAGGGGGGTTAGCCTCCATGAACTCATTCTGGAGCATGATAACCAAGTCGTTGTACTATGGTTCCATCAAATCCTCGCTCGGATCCCTGTCCTGGTTGGGTGGCTCTAAGTTCTCCTCAAGGTCCATATGGAGGCGAGGGTCATTACGAGTTCTAGAGGGCACCTCTCCCAACTTGATCAGTTGGCCCACGGACCTCCATAAAAATCGCTCGATGTTGGGGAAGCTAAGGAGGTTGGTGGCGAAGGCGAAGGCGAAGGCTTTGGAATGCACGAACTTAAGAAGAGTCTCCAGTCTGGCCCTGGAGATCAGCAAGTTCCTTCCTCACCAGTTCAAACCCTTGGTTACACTCTATTAGGGTCCTGTTCAGCTCCTCATTATCAACCTTTAGCTTGTTGTGTCCCTTCTTCAGCTCTTTGTGATGCCCCTCCAGTTTTAGCCATGCGTCCTCTCGGTTTTTAAGCTCCGCTTTCAGCTTGTCATTCTCGAGCCTGAGCGCGGTGAGCTCTGCAGAGACATTGTTATAGTCCTCTTGCAGTTGGCCTGGGTCCGAGATGCGCCTTGTCCTTATACTCAGAGTAGATCTCCGCTCGCCTCTCCATGTTTTTGAGCCGGGGAATCACCTCCTAGAGACATCAAATAGGTTAAGTCTTTTCAGTACAGGGAAAGAATGAAAATGGTTCCATGGAAAGTAAACACTCATCATCAAGAGGGCGTGGCACGTATCCCCGGCAACCCGAGCGATCCCGTGCTTGTTCAATTTCTCATGGTCCCCGGAGAACTGGAGTCTATGCACAATCTCCGTAACCAGGTTATGGGTGGAGGGGCTGTTCTTCAGGAGTACCGGGCCCTCCTCCACCGAGCGCCGGTAACGCTCATCCCCGGTGCGCTCAAACTTCCAGAAATCCTCTTCTTCTGAGGATGAAGTGTCACCTTCCTCGCCCCTCAGGCCCACTATAGCCTCTTTCCCTTTCCCAGAAATGGAGAGGGAGTCTGGCATCCTCTTCCTCTTTCGCGGACGCTGAGCCCGCACTTCCTCCACCAACTGTGCCAGGGTCCCCGAGCAGTTAGCGCGAGAGCCATCAGACCCTTGTTGGGTTGGACCCTCAGGAGCGGCCGGGATAATGGGAGCCTGAGCGTCATCCAACGTCAGGTCTTCTATGTGAACCTCAGGGCCTCTCCCCCGACCGCCATCTCCTCTCCCGGACCCTCGTCGGGAACCTCTGCCTCCTCGAAGGGCGTTCGAGGGTTTTGTTGGATGCTGCTGCTGGCCGCCCGCCCTGCGAGCGTGCATCATTACAGCCACACTGTCTATGCTCGAGCCAGCCATAAGTATGTCTACGCCTGCAAACAAGGAGGTAAATGAGCGTTAGATCTTACGCTCAGAACACTTATCAAAGAACAACAGGCACCTTCAAAAGAGTTGGCATTCCTATCCTAAGTGTTAGCAGAGTCAGTTCCTAGAGTCTAACTGTAGCACCCTTAACGCAAGGGCACCACATCCCCCGCACTATAGTTCAATCCACATATGGAACGAGCACCCATACATGAATCAAGCTTACAGCGAACGAGAGACAATAAAAAAACACGACACTAGCTAGGCGGGCTAACCCTCATTCAATACAACAATGTATAAAGAAAATAGGAAACATACTCATATACATACATTCCATTCATAACCTTGTTCATTGTTTCCAAAACATGCAATTCAAGTTCTTATCATCAAACCATAATATACAAACTTTCACATGTTTCTTAACTACACAAGTACCAAAATGAGAATGAGGTGCTAGACTCGACCAAAAGACTCGAACCCGCCTAGCACTACCCTGCAAAACCTAGAAATGTGAGGTGTCAGTCTACCACAGACTGAGTGAGGGGTTTAAATAAATATAAGCGCACGTATCATGCAAGCTATAATCTCAGGTAAGATTTTATAAGAAACACAATATAAGTTCAAGGATAAAGAGGAATTCTCACCCGAGATTACAACTAAATCAATTTAGCAATTCAATTAATTATCAATCCAATCCGTGGCCCGGCGAGTGAGGGCATTCTCCAACCTTACTCCCAATAGTGTACAATCATGACATTCCATTTATCAAGTGAACATGCAAGTTATTTAAGTGCAATCACGTAGTAATTTCATGAACCCTTCTTCCTCCGGGTGAAGGTGGGCTTGCAAGACCCAACCTTCCAATCATGTTGTACGTCGGGAACATGACTCCCACGCACGGGATTTCTTCCTCCACCAAACCTCCTGGTGGATTCAGAGGTGATCCCAAATTGGTGAGGATAGTGCAAGAGTTACCCGTCAGCCCTTGCTTTCCTGGTTGGCTCAATACACTACCGTCGGGCCCCATATGAACATGCTTTACTCGCCCAATCAATCAATCCGTTCAATCATTTCATGAAATCATTTAAAATCCATAAATTTTGAAAGCTATAGATATATATAGATACTTTTGGTTGAAAATGTCACATAGGGTTATACGGGTTCTATATATATCTAGAAATAAACCTCACCTTTACCGAACAACCAAAAGGCAAGAAGAAACCCTAAGGAGCGTGCTCCTCGTCTCCTGGACCGTGATCTGTGTAACAAGGGACAAGTGTACATAAGACTCAACTTGTATGAACCATTTAAGACGCACGGCAATGTCATGAAATGTTAATCATGTGTTTACAATCAATAAATATTATGAATGTGCCCAAATTCCCAAATAAAGTATCAAGAAGGGTCAAATAGGAGCATAATTATCACTTAAGTAAGCATAAAAGTCATGTAGGTCACATACGGGAGCCAAAGAAGTGAAAAGAATGCAATATGAAAGGTTTTGGTGAAGTTTAGGAAAACTGACAATTTTTGGGAAATACACACCTTGTAGAAAACCCGAAATAACTTGAGTTCTAGAAGCTAGAATTGAATTTTGTTTATTGGATATGAAACTAGACACATAGACCTTTCCAACGGTATATGACACGTTTTCTAATTCAAAGCGAGGTGAAAATGGCGTTGGTCCGAAGTTGGACAAAATGCAGATTCTGGTGGGGTCGCGGGTGCGACCAAAATCCTTCACAAAATGGTCGCGGCCGCCACCAAGTATTTTTCCAAAATTTTCATGCAATTTTTCCAAAAGTCGAAAGTTGGCCAAAATGAGGTCGCGGGCGCGACCATTTTTACACATAAACAGGTCGCGGGCACGGCTATATACGCAGGAGCAACAAAACAGGGAAAAACAGGGCAGTTTTGAGCCGAAAACAACCAAAACAACCATGCCACTAAATCCTAACCATAACAATTGTTTCATATCATTAAATACACATTATACTTCAACCATCCATCAAACTAACCAAGAATTATGCATCAAAGTGACAAGAATCAAGCTTGAAACCCCATAATATACACATGCTTCCAATCCTTTATGAACTTCAAGAATTTCATGCAAAGTTCACTCCAAATGATCAATATCATGCTCTCCACTTAAATCATGCAAGAATTCATCAAAAAACTCATAAATCCATGCTTGATCACATATTCAAGAATTTCATAGAATTTCCAATTTCTACCTTAGATCAAAGAAGGAATGGATGAGATGATGATATGTTGTTGATAATGCTCCTACTTCACAATTTCCTTCAATTCTAGCTTGGATTATGGTTGAAATCTTCTTCCTCTCCTTATGGTGTAATAATCGGTATTTACTAGGTGTGATGTGTGTGTATTCTTTGTTCTTGGAACTATATGGAAGAAATGAGATGAAATTTCATGATATATCCTAAAGTCTTGCATGGAAATATGTTATTCATCTCTTTTTACACAAAAGTCCCTCATTTATTTAAATTAATGCAATTAAGTATAATCTCTAACAATTAAAGCAATTATCTCCAAGTCATGATATTCACTTAGTTACACAATTTCACATAAGGGAGCAATTAAGGATCATATAATACACTTAGGTCACTTATATCACTTATTTCATATAATTCATATAAATGACGATTCATGTAAATGCGTAGAAATGTTATGCATATAATATAACGAAAGGGCAATTAATTGAATGAAATACTTAAATTTAAACCTCCCAACTCCCGAAGACCCGCTCGTGGCGTGCTTACCTGAACTTCCGAAATTTGGGGCGTTACAACTCTCCCCCCCTTAGAAGAATCTGGTCCCCAAATTCACTGATCGGAAATAAACAATTCTGGATGGAACCTTTTCATCTTCTCCTCCAGTTCCCAAGTCATTTCTTCAGATTTATCACTTCTCCATAATACCTTGACCATAGGAATCTGCCAATTTCTCAATTCTTGATACTTCCTGTGTAAAACTTTAATCGGTTGCTGAACAAAAGATAGATTTGGTTCCAACTCAACCTTTTCAACGGGGAGAATTTCTGTTTTATCCGGGTAATATTTTCTAAGCTGAGATACGTGAAAGACATTATAAATCCCGGTAAGATTAGGAGGTAGGTCCAATCTGTAAGCCACTTCCCTAATTCTCTCAAGAATCTCAAACGGACCCAAATAGCGAGGGTTAAGCTTTCCTCCTTTTCCAATACGAGAAAACCCCTTTCTTGGAGATACTTTTAAGAAAACCCGATCTCCAACTTCAAACTTAAGATCTCTCCGGTGAATATCGGCGTAACTTTTTTGTCTATCTTGTGCAGCTTTCATCCGTTGTTGTATTTGCTGGACTTTCTCAATCATAGCCCTCACGACTTTAGATGGTTTTTCAAGTTTCTCACCTTTCTTTACCCCTTCTTGCTTCGTCCATCTCCACTCCTCTAGATCAAAGAATAACGGGGATCGACATTTCTGCCCATAAAGTAACTCATAAGGAGCCATGCGGATAGAGGATTGATAGCTATTGTTATAAGCAAATTCAATCAAGGGGAGTTGGTCACACCATGAATTTTGAAAATCTAAGGCACATGACCGTAGTAAATCTTCCAAGTATCATATTACCCTCTCAGATAGGCCATCGGTTTGAGGATGAAAACCCGTGTTAAACAGAAGTTTCGTTCCCAATATATCTTGTAATTCTCGCCACAACTTAGAAGTAAAGCGGGGATCTCTATCCGAAACAATACTCACCGGAATTCCATGAAGACGAACAATCTCCCTATTATAAATCTCGGCCAACTTCTTAATCTTGAAAGACATTCGAACCGGTAAGAAATGAGCAGACTTAGTTAATCGGTCCACAATTACCCAAATGCCGTCAAATCCTCCTCTCACTTTAGGTAACCCGGATATAAAATCCATTGTCACCTGTTCCCACTTCCACTCGGGAATAGGCAACGGCTGTAAAAGACCTCCGGGCTTTTGATGCGCGGCTTTAACTTGTTGACACGTTAAACAACATTTCACGAACTCGGCTACATCCTTCTTTAATCCATGCCATCAATAAAATTGTTTTAAGCCTCTATACATTTTGTTTCCTCCCGGATGTACCGAATAGGCCGACTTATGAGCTTCCTCCAACAATACCCTTTTCAATTCCTCAGGTACCACTACTCGGTTCTTGAAGCGAAGAAAACCAGCTTCATCAAACCCAAATGGACTTTCCGGATCCTCTCTTGCTTTAACAACTAGCTTCTGAACTTCTGGATCCTTACCTTGAGCCTCAAACAATCTAGATTTCAATTCCGGTTGAATGGTGATTGTAGCACCCGAGCGCAAGGTACCACATCCCCCGCACCGAGACCCGACCCGAATATGAAATGGACAATCCATACCCGAGCTAGATCACGGCGAACGGGGACATACACACTCGCTAAGCTAGGCGGGAGCTAACTTTCGCAACCAAAGAGACAATAAACCGAAATATTACCAAAGCGGAAGCAACATACATACATCAATAATAGGATAAGCGTACAACAACGGATTCAACTAGCATAGCACTTCCATTACGGTTTCTTATAAACTCATTCACAATTTATGATAGTGGTAACAATCAATACTAATCATACATTCTCTATAACTTAAACAAATCATGATTCATTATGCACATGGACCGACTCTAACCAATCCGAACGACAGAACAGACAAGACTTCCCGCCTAGCACTCCAAACCTGCAAGAACACTGAAAACAATCCGAGTTCAGTCTATACGAGACTGGTGGGTATAAAATGAGGCATAAATAGCATATACAACAATATTTAAACATTCACATGCAAGTTATAATCCCAAATGAAGTTTTTAGAGCATTTCCCAAGTGGGTGAAATAAATAAGTCATCAAAAGGGATTATAACGTTCATTTTCATTAGGTCGTTTGTGGCCCGACGAGTGGGCATGCATTATCTCGAACCAACACCTCGTGTAGTTCATTAAACATTCTTTCTTTCTTTCTTTCATTCATGCATAACATTCTTTTGTGCACATTCATGAACATTTACGCCTTCTTCCTCCGGGTGATGGCCGGGTGATCGGCCCGAACCATCCATTCATTGACCAAAAGGGGAACATGACTCCCCAGATGGCACTCAGCGTCCATTCCTCGCTAACTCCTAACGAGGTCCGGTTACGCCGTTCATTGGTGGGACTAGTGTGAGGAATCACCGTCAGCCCATGCCTCCTCGGGTCACCACTCACACCAAGTCCCTGGGCCCCATTCTGTGCATAACATTCTTTCTTTTCTCGCCAAAACATTTGGTAGATTCATAAAATAAGGGCTTACGTTTAAAATCATTGACTCAGGAAAACGACTCTATATACATATATACTTTTGACTGAAATCTTTACACGTTAGGAGTATATAGGGTCATTTAACTAAATAGAAGAGAAACTCACCTGTACACCTCTTACCAACAATACCAAGAAGAAAAGGAGACTCAAAAGTGTCCTATGAACCCGGTATCTCCGCCCTGGAGAAAACTGTACAAAGGACAACGTAACGTGTTCGTGAGACTCAAGACTCCAAATGAACCATATCAGACGCACGACATGCAATGAACATGATATGAATGCATAAGAAATGATATTATGTAATGAACACGTTCATGTGCACTATTAATGTCTTTAAATCATATAGACGAGCCATTCATTCGTTCAAGGAAGCGTTCATAATCATTTAAGTTCATAACTTTCACATTTAATACCAAATCAATTCAAGGATTTCACATAACGATTATGTCACGTACTATAACACGTTTACAATTATAGAGTAGGCACATAATTACATTCAATTCAAGATTGGAAATTAGAAAGAAATATGAAATAGGTAACAATTTAATTTCCATAATTCAATTAAATCAATTAATATATAATATTTACTAAACATATATATATAAATATATATGTATGATAGACAAATCTTGAACCCAAGTGTAAGTTCTAAATCCGATTGCAACACTTAAGGTATCGTATCCACAGGGAAGGGAATTCAACAACCACTTTTATGACTATTTCTAATCTAGAGACCGGAAAAGATTGACAAGGTTGTGCTATACTATTATGACAAAATTAAACTTAACTAATAAGTAATCAAACACACGAGCTAACAATTAAACGTAAGATTTAACCACTTAATTAAAACAGGTCGGGAAGTAAGTCATATGCTCTTTTGTGATCAACTCAATACTCAAGTACGGATGTATGATTCTTCAACCTAATCACGATGTTATACCTAGCTTCTTTCGAAGGCTAGATGTCTAATTAATTAAGCCAAGTGTTGTTCTCACAATCACTTAGTAACCAAATCAATTGAATAAAGCAAGATTAGTGTATTTAAAACCTAGCGGCTTGGCATGGAATTCTAAATACGTGTTGTAGAAATTAGGGTTAAATTTCTTTAAGCCCAAACGTCTAAGTTTTGGAAAACAATCTTAATTATCCTCAATCTCTCGATTATCGGATAATTTACAATATGTTCATGGATGGCCAATCCATTCCCAGCTTATTCAATAACGTTTTCCTAACAAAGAATCACACAAATTGACTCGAGCATTAATTCAAACACCTTAGATGCATAATCCTTACCCCCTAACCTTAGGAGATTAGTTCCTCATACTTGAATTAAAACTCATTAAAATCAAAAGAATTGCATTCAAGATACTCATGTCTAACATAAACATCAAAACGGAATTACTAACTCTGAATTCTAACCTAATTATCCAAAAACGAATCTAAGCAACTAACTAAATTATGCTAGAATTGAAAAAACCAAAACTTGAGGAATTAGTTTGATCGGAAAGCAGTAAATAAAACCAAATTGATAAAGTCTTGAGCTTGGAATCAATCTTCAACTCGATGTCTTCGTGTTTCTTCTTCCTCCGAGTGTTCTTGAACTTCTGGGAAAAAAGTAGTCCAAAAGCTCCCTAATTCCGCCTCAAATCCGCGTATATATAGAACTCCGAAGTCTGAAACCGCCCCGTGACACGGGCGTGCGAAGCTCATGCCTTAAATTGTGACACGCCCGTGTCACGTATTAAAACGTGTCCGCGCCTTTCTTACTTGACACGGGGGTGTCAAGACTTGTTCTGCTTGATGACACGGGGGTGTCATGATCTCCAGGCTTCTCTGTACCTGGTCACGGGCGTGCAACAAATTACTCTACATTGGTGACACGGGCGTGTCACCTCCTGAAATCCGAGGGTCACTTCTGTACTGAGACACGGGCGTGTCTCAGTTTGCTCTTCCATGGGGACACGGGCGTGTCCCCTAGACTTTCTGGTTTTTCGCCCTTTATTGCATGGTTTTGCTTTTACTCCGTCTTTTCAACTCCCAGGTGAAAGGTACCTAATAGGGAGCATAAATCACGTTATAAGTTCTTAAAACTGCTAGAATTTAGCTAAAATTGCTCTACAAATCCATGCAATAAACAGATACATCAAACTCCCCCAAACTTAGATATTGTTCGTCCTCGAGCAATCAAGAAAATTACATCAAACCAGCCTCAAAATCAATCTCTCAATGGGCAATTCTCAGAATTTTACGCAAGCAAGTCTAGCTTATCGAATACATTTCAATCAAGCACAAGAATCAACACAATGGTATAAATCAAATATCCTCGTGTAGTGTGTGAATTCGAACAAAATAATGTACAATGGTTAGAACACCAACTAATGATTCCTTCCTAAATACCAATGATAGACTTCGGACAACATTCTTCGCACCTATCTCCACTAATGGAATTAACCAAGAATTCAGGATCGGAAGGTCTTTCGAGGCTTGTAATGTGGGCTCGGGGTTAAGGTTATGGAATTTTTAGTATAGTAGTAACTCAACACACCTAGCTCACCCATTCAAATCTCCTCGGTCGCCATCTTTGTCTTTCCCCATTAAACTCCCCCAAACTTAGACTTTGTCTAAGTTTGTCACAGATAATCTAACATTTCTTCTGTTCAACTCTTCTCAATACTCTTCTCAAAAGTATATATATTTTATTTTATTTTATTTTTTTTCATTTTTTCTGTCTACTTATTGCTTACACCACTCGTTCTTTTACTACTTCCTTTTGAATTCGTCTTTTCTTTCAGCATCTAAGAGTATCTCTTAATTCTTCTCTTGGTTTCTCATCAGGAATTTAGCACATCTTCAATTGATTCAAACGAGTGAGCAAAGTGTGACTCAAGGGTAGGTTTATGGTGCTGTGCCTGTGGCTTATAATGCGGCTACAAAAATTAATGGCACAACACTTAGGCTCAGCGGGGTCAATAGGATTTCGTTCTTTAGTACAAATGGCTCAATAACGAGGCTACCTCCGACATGAATGCCTAAGTCATCTCCCTAACTCTTTGTCAATTCAAAATTTCGCTTCAATACGACTAAAATGCCTCCTAATCCACTTCTCAGTATTATTCAAGAATTACTAACTCAGCATCCTAACCTAAGTACATGACCTTGTTCAATAGTGCACAAAAATAAGGATATCCCACCATTCCAAAGTATCAATACTCACACCTAACTTCATGCATTCAACTAGCCTAACTCACTTTGGCAAACTTCCAACAATCAAACCTCATCAAAAAAAATTAAAATTTTTGGCTTATTTTCAGCCAAAAAGATATCACAAATTCAAGTAAGTCAATCCCCAACGCATCTTCCTAGACACAATATTAGCAATGCAAGCCAAAACTTTTTGCCCCTCTCCCCCAAACTTAAACCATGCAATGTCCTCATGCATAAAAGAAAAAGGAAAGAAGGCAAAAAGAAAACTCCCTCAATACCGCGAAGAACCCGGCAACAAGCTATTCATCACCCCTAACCTGCACTTAAACGACTCAAACACGGATCATAAGCTAAACAGAGCAAATGATAATCAACATGCAATTAGCAAGAAGGCCCTGTCGTCAAGTGTCTCAAATAACCATAAGAATAATTAGCACAGTGCAATTAGTTAGGTTAGTGTGGTGAATTATATCTTCATACAGACCAAGGCAGAGAAAATGTAAGACTAGAAAAGAAATCACTCAAGGAAAAGATGGCGGGTAATGTGGCGGTTGGCTTGAGCTACTCGCTCCGGCGCCTCCAAATTGTTTGGCGAGGTATGCGTGGAGATTCTCAAACTGACCATCAATGTGGAGCTGCAAGGCATCAAGCCGGGAGTCCACATGCTCAACAAAGCTGTCCATCCTCGCATTCTGAGATGCCATATAATCCCGCATGTACGCGGGGATTTCCTCCTCGTCGTCTTGGACCATTGGCATCTGTGCTCCTCGTCCGCCTTCCTCCCTATCCGGTATCTGAGCAAGCCTCCTTTGCTGATCAAGAGTGAGGTCATCATATTTGGCCACACCCCACCTGTACATTCGCTCAAACCGGTTCCTTTCCCTTTCCGGATACCAGGGTAAAACCCTGTCCTTTAGGCTCCCAGCAGACCATCGGATGAATAGGTCCATCTTGATGAACATCTGCTCTTCCACATAGGGAAAGTTGGATAGGGGCTCCGTATCCTCTTCAAGCCATCCCACTTCTCTGGCGAGCTTCGTCACATAGGCTCCATGACCTATAGTTCCCGATGCCCTGCCTGCAACCTCCTTTAACTTGTACATGAATTCCGTTGTGGCATCAAACTGCATCCCCTCCTTCATGAAATACATGATGGCCAACTCAAACCCGTTTATATTGCCATCACTCTCATGCCTCGCACATATTCCCATAGCTAGTAGCCTATGCACCATTCTCCAGACTAAGCTATCCAGCCATGTGGCCTTAGTATTACGCGGGTTGTAGGCCGGGGCACCAGCTTTGAGAGGGAAAGACCGCCACACCGCCTCCCTGTCCTCATTGGACCAATTTGGCAACGTTATCATCTCGCACATAGGAAACCCTAAGGCATCCCGAATCTCATCTAGGTTTAAAGATTCGGTATCCTCTCCATCCAAGGTGAAATTGAGTTTGGTGTTGACTTGGTCCCAAGTCATGGTGGTGAAGAACGCGGTCGTCAATTCCGGATATGTATTAGCCGGAACCATCATGAATGTCCTCCACCCTATATTGTTGAACAACACCTCAATCTCTTCCCAAACTCCCAATCTCCGAAGTGTGGCGAGATGCGGGAATTTTGTGGGCATGATATTACGCGTCGTATTACGGTTGTAAGGGTTCCCAAGCCCTTCCAAGGTAACATTCACGGAGTCCCGTGGTTGGCGGCCGGTTGGCCCGGACGAAGAGGTGAGTTGCAGAGGGGCGGGTCTCTTGTTGCGTCCCATAATTCCTGCACAAAAATACCCCCATATCAACAACAAAATCAATTCAAGTTCAATGGGGCATTTTATCGAACATCTTGTAAGCACCAATAAGAAGTCTAGGATTTCATCAAATCATGCATAACATTTCATCTCCCGATACCTAGACTTAGCCCTCTATATTACCAAATTCGTTTAAAGCTCATAGGGACTCAATTTCTTCCTCCAACGTGTACATAACCACCCACAACAATTCTCCAAAATTTGCAAAATTCATGACAATGTGTAAGAGCAAGGGCCAAATTTTCCAATACATTGCAAATACCTAAACCTAGCATGTGCAAAACTCGACAAAGGAGCAAGAAATCAGGAGAATTAGATCCAACATGCTTAAATAAGAGATTAGGGTTCATCCTCTTAATGCCCAAAAATTCCAATTTCATGCCAATTCCTAGTTCTACTCATGCCAAAACTCACAATAGAATCAAGAAATCCCAAGAAAACACACATAATCATGCTTTATAGAACTAGGGTCTAACTTTTCTCAATTGAAATACTAGAAATTAAAGCACCCAAGAGAAGAGAAGACTTACCCGATTGATTTAGGATGTAAAGTGCAATGTGGGTGTGTGTCTTGCTGGATTATGAACCAAAGAATTGGTGGAGGTGCTTGTGCCGTGCGGGAATGGGGAAGAAGAAAGATGGATGAGAGAAAATGAGGGTGTGCTTGTGTTTGGAATGACAAAAGAAGTGAAAACCGCCGCTTCTTTAAAGCCTGCTGCACGACACGCCCGTGTCGCTAAGTGAACTGGATGGATGACACGGGCGTGTCATCCCTTACCTGGCGATTTCTGTACCGAGACACGGGGGTGTCGATTTTTCCTTGTGGCACTTGACACGCCCGTGTCGTCTCTCGTTGGCAGCACCTCTGTACCTTGACACGGGGGTGTCAAGGATGTCTTCATATGGGAGACACGCCCGTGTCTCCCCCAAACTTGGACTTTTGCTCAACATTTCGCACCTATTAGCTCAAAATCATCCACTCTCTTCATAATCTGTCCACTTTATTCGAAACAAAATACCTGAACACGAGACAAAAGATATCATCAATCACAAGCTTAACTAACTAACACGAAAGAAAAGAAAAACGACAAAGGAAAGAAAAATAGTTCTAAGTTATAGTCGTTAGCTTGACTTCATGACTCCGGGCTAAGGTGCTGGAGTTGTTAACACGCACGAGACGTGTTCGCCAATTCGATCTCCGGCAAGATATGGCTTGAGTCTTTGTCCATTCACCACAAAGGATGGTGAGCCTTCATTGCCTATCTCCACCGCTCCATTCAACAAGACTTTTACTACTCTGAACGGACCGGACCACCTTGACTTGAGTTTCCCGGGGAAAAGCTTCAATCTAGAATTGTATAACAACACCAGTTGACCTTCGACAAACTCCTTGACCCGAATATGCTTATCATGCCACTTCTTCGTTCTCTCCTTATAAATCCGGGCATTTTCGTACGCTTCTAACCTTAATTCCTCCAACTCTTGCAGGTCAAGTATCCTTTTCTCTCCGGCTCTTGTGAGATCAAAATTTATAGCCTTAATGGCCCAATACGACTTATACTCGATCTCGACTGGGAGGTGACATGCTTTACCATAAACCAACTGATACGGAGAAGTTCCTATAGGTGTCTTGAATGCGGTCCTGTAAGCCCATAATGCGTCATCCAACTTCGAGGACCAATCTTTCCTAGAGGGGCTCACCACCTTCTCCAAAATCCACTTCAACTCCCTATTCGTGACCTCCGCTTGCCCACTTGCTTGGGGATGATACGCAGTAGTTACCCGATGCTGGACCCCGTATTTCTTCAGCAGAGCTTCCAAGGGCTTGTTACAAAAATGCGTACCTCTATCACTGATTAATGCCCGTGGGACTCCGAACCTATTGAAAATGTTCTTTTGCAAGAACTTAATCACCACCTTCGAGTCATTGGTCGGAGTTGCCACGGCCTCCGCCCACTTGGATACATAATCCACCGCTACCAAGATATACTGATTCCCATATGACGGTGGGAAAGGTCCCATGAAATCGATTCCCCAAACATCAAACAATTCAACTTCCAAGATATACTTCATGGGCATCTCATCTCTCTTACTAATGTTCCCGGATCTTTGACAAGTATCACATTCCTTGGCAAATTTGTAAGCATCCTTAAACAGCGTTGGCCACCAAAATCCAGACTGTAATACCTTAGCTGCTGTCTTCCGACCACTAGAGTGCCCTCCATATAAGCTTGCTTGACATCTCTCAAGCACTTCATCAGCCTCAACCTCCGGGACACATCTACGTACTAGACCATCAGAACAGTGCTTGTATACATAGGGCTCTTCCCAATAATAACGTTTCACTTCGGATAAGAATCTCTGTTTCTGATGGAAATTCATGCCCGGTGGTAGAGCTTTGCAAACCATATGATTCACGATATCTGCGTACCAAGGGACGATTGCATCGGCTGCAAACAACTCCTCATCTGGGAAATTCTCAGTAATCTCCTCCTCATACTCATCCTCCTTGTCCCCAACCTCTAATCTTGACAAGTGATCTGCAACTAAGTTCTCTGTCCCCTTCTTGTCACGAATTTCAAGATCGAACTCCTGAAGCAATAGAATCCATCTAATCAAACGGGGCTTTGAATCCTTCTTCGAAAGGAGATACTTGATTGCTGCGTGGTCCGTGTAGACAATTGTCTTCGAACCTATCAAATAAGACCGAAACTTGTCAAAAGCATGCACAATAGCCAGTAATTCTTTTTCAGTAGTAGCATAATTTAATTGTGCATCATTTAAAGTTTTGCTAGAATATGCGATAACGTGTAAACGTTTCTCCCTTCGTTGGCCAAGAACTGCTCCAATAGCCAAATCGCTCGCATCGCACATTAGCTCGAACGGTATAGTCCAATCCGGTGCAACCATGATTGGTGCCGAGGTAAGCTCCTTCTTCAACCTATCAAATGCAAGTAAGCAATCATCATTAAACACGAATTCAGTATCTTTTTGCAGTAACTTGCATAAAGGTAAGGTAATTTTCGAAAAGTCCTTGATGAACCGGCGATAAAACCCGGCATGACCAAGGAAACTTCTCACTCCCTTGATATTGGTGGGTGGAGGCAATTTTGCAATCACATCAATCTTGGCCTTGTCCACTTCAATGCCTTTCTCCGAAACTTTGTGACCCAACACTATCCCTTCCTTTACCATGAAATGGCACTTCTCCCAATTTAGCACAAGGTTAGTTTCTTCACATCGCTGCAAAACTTGAGCAAGATTATGCAAGCAAGAATCGAAAGAAGAACCAAACACAGAAAAGTCATCCATAAAAATTTCCATTGTGCGCTTTATAAAGTCAGAGAAAATAGCCATCATGCATCGCTGAAAGGTAGCCGGGGCATTACACAACCCAAAAGGCATACGCCTATACGCAAAAGTACCATAAGGGCAGGTAAACGTACATTTTTCCTGATCTTCTGGAGCTATAGCAATTTGGTTATACCCTGAATACCCATCCAGAAAACAGTAATAAGAATGTCCGGCCAACCTCTCTAACATCTGATCAATAAAGTGAAGTGGAAAGTGATCTTTACGAGTGGCATTGTTCAGCTTTCTATAATCTATACAGACTCTCCAACCCGTGACTGTCCTAGTTGGTATTAACTCATTCTTTTCATTTTTTATTACAGTCATTCCCCCTTTTTTGGGCACTACCTGTACAGGGCTAACCCACTTGCTATCCGAGATAGGGTAAATTATCCCGGCATCTAACAATTTCAGTACCTCAGCCCTAACTACCTCTTTCATGTTCGGGTTCAATCTACGCTGATGTTCTACGGAGGGTTTATGGTTATCTTCCATAAGAATTTTATGCATGCAAATAGATGGGCTAATCCCTTTAATGTCAGAAATAGTCCAACCTATCGCTCGTTTGTGTTCTCTCAAAACCCTCAACAAGGCATCATGCTGTGAATCAGTTAAATCAGAGGCAACTATAACAGGCAGTGTTTCAGATTCGCCCAAATAAGCATATCTCAAATGAGCGGGGAGGGGTTTCAGTTCTAACTTGGGAGCTGTCTCAATAGAAGGACGAAGAGTGGGCTTACCTGTACCCAACTCTTCATATACAAACCTCTTTCGGAATGGTACGTAGGGGGTGGCTTCAAGTGCCTTTGCGTAGGCAGCCAATTCTTCTAAGATGTCTTCCCCATCAATGTGGTCAGTGAGTCCTCTTAGACAGAGTTCGAGAGGGTCCTCGTTGCTTATGGACATCGGTGTCTGTACTCTGATTTCCACCATATTGCATTGTTCTTCGATCACCGGTCCTTTCATTGCTTTGAACAGATTAAACTCCACCTGTTCATCCCCCACACGAAGAGTTAGAATGCCACTCTTCACGTCAATTAAGGCTCCTGCTGTGGCTAGGAAAGGCCTCCCTAAGATGAGCGGCATGTTTTGGTCTTCCTCCATTTCCAAAACTATGAAGTCTACCGGCAGGTAGAACTTCCCAACTCTTACTAGAACATTTTCCAGGATTCCCGTGGGGTACTTGACTGATCGATCCGCTAACTGTAGGGAAACGGTTGTTGGTTTCAATGAATTCAGTCCAAGTTTCCTGCAAACAGATAAAGGCATTAGGCTCACACTAGCACCAAGATCACATAAAGCTTTATTAAAGGACATATGACCAATTGTGCAAGGAATTGAAAAACTCCCTGGATCCTTAAGCTTTGGTGGAAGCTTATGTTGTAGAATGGCGCTGCACTCTTCAGTAAGTGCAATCGTGGCATAATCCTCCAATTTCCTCTTGTTAGAGAGGATCTCCTTCAAGAATTTGACGTAAGTGGGCATCTGAGCTAGGGCCTCGGCAAAGGGGATGTTGATGTGTAGCTCCTTGAAGATATTCAAGAATTTCTCGAATTGTTTCTCCAACCTTTGCTTTTGAAATCTCTGCGGGAAAGGAAGTGGTGGCACATACGGTTTGGGTGCCACTGACGTCTTTGGCTTTGAAGGGGGCTCACTTGTCAGTACTTCTTCCTCCTCCTTCGATGCCTCGACTACTTTCTCAGTTTCCACAACGGAGTCCTTTTCCTTTCTCACTTCGGTCTCCACCGGTATTGCAGGCTCCTTGTAAGTCGTGCCACTTCGTAGTGTAAGCCTTACACTGCTCTTTCGGATTCTCCACAGGTTTGCTTGGAAACATTCCTTGGGCTCTAACATTGATTGATTTAGCCAACTGGCCCACCTGCACTTCCAAATTTTTATTTTGAACCAGCACCTGTTCTACCTGAGATTTGAGTTTCTGATACCTATCATTCGAAACATTTATGAACTTCTCGAGGGCCGCCTCCCACCCCGGCTTCTGTTCTTGCGGTGGTTGTGGAGGGGGTGCGAATCTCTGCTGATTTTGATGTGGTGGATGCTGTCCCATTTGCCTTGGTTGGAACTGTGGTCTCTGGTTTGGGTTTGGGTTCTGAACATTCTGATTGTTTGACCACGAGAAGTGCGGATGATTCTTCCACCCTGGGTTGTAGGTGTTCGAGTATGGGTCATTTGCTGGTTTTTGATTCTGCACGTAATTGACTTGTTCTTGACCAACAACAACCTGTGCACCTGCATTGGTAGAAGGACAAATATCAAATGAATGGGGACCACCACAAATTTCACATAATACCTGTAGGGCATTTGACTGTGCCACTGTGTTTCGTGCTGTAGCAATTGCAAGTCGGTCTAGCTTCTGGTTCAGTGCTTCGAACTTGGCATTGAAAGCTGTCACAGTGTCAGTGGCGAGTATGCCTGCCTCAGGTTTTGGAGGAGGAAGGCTCCTCTCCTTTGTCCAACTGCTATTTGCTGCCATCTTATTCAGAAGTTGCATTCCTTCTTCCTCAGACAGTGCCATAAATGCTCCTCCCGCTGCTGCATCGACCATGATTTTCATGTTTTCTGTCATTCCGTTATAAAAGATTTGTACCAGTTGCCATCCTGGGACACGGTGATGCGGGCACTTCCTTTGCAGTTCCTTATATCTTTCCCATCCTTCGTACAATGTTTCCCCATCATAGAGCCTGAAGCTCGTTATTTCATCTCTGTACCTCATGGTCTTACTAGGAGGGTAGAATTTGGCTAAGAAGGCCTTAGAGAGGTCTGCCCATGTCTGAAGTGTCTCATTTGACAAGGTCGAAATCCATGTCCGGGCTTTGTCCCTTAGGGAGAAGGGAAAAAGCCTAACTCTGATCGCATCATCGGAAGCGTTGTGAATCTTAAAGGTCGAACAGACATCCAGAAAGTAGGACAAATGCGATGCGGGGTCTTCATGTGGTAAACCCCCAAACGGGTTCTGTTGTAAGAGGTTGATGAACCCAGTTTTGATTTCAAAGTTGTTCGCCTCCACGGCGGGGCGAGTCAAGTTGTTCTGGATTAAGCCAATGTTAGGAATGGCATAATCCTGGAGTGTGGTTGGTTGCTCGTTTATGGGTTGTGCCATTGGGATTGGGTTTACTTTCTGCTTCTTTTCCTTTTTTCGCTTCGTTCGATTCGCCCTACAAGTCTTCTCAATTTCAGGATCGTAAGGCAAGGGTTCCAAGCCTTTCGATCGTAGCATAAACTAGGTACCTGCAATGGGGAAAACCTGTGGTCAAATTCAACGCACTTCAAAAAGAACTCAAGCAGAAAGGGTGGTCTAAAGCACCAGAAAAAATCACTAAAGTAATATTGAATTAAACGCCTTCCCCGGCAACGGCGCCAAAAACTTGATAGACAAATCTTGAACCCAAGTGTAAGTTCTAAATCCGATTGCAACACTTAAGGTATCGTATCCACAGGGAAGGGAATTCAACAACCACTTTTATGACTATTTCTAATCTAGAGACCGGAAAAGATTGACAAGGTTGTGCTATACTATTATGACAAAATTAAACTTAACTAATAAGTAATCAAACACACGAGCTAACAATTAAACGTAAGATTTAACCACTTAATTAAAACAGGTCGGGAAGTAAGTCATATGCTCTTTTGTGATCAACTCAATACTCAAGTACGGATGTATGATTCTTCAACCTAATCACGATGTTATACCTAGCTTCTTTCGAAGGCTAGATGTCTAATTAATTAAGCCAAGTGTTGTTCTCACAATCACTTAGTAACCAAATCAATTGAATAAAGCAAGATTAGTGTATTTAAAACCTAGCGGCTTGGCATGGAATTCTAAATACGTGTTGTAGAAATTAGGGTTAAATTTCTTTAAGCCCAAACGTCTAAGTTTTGGAAAACAATCTTAATTATCCTCAATCTCTCGATTATCGGATAATTTACAATATGTTCATGGATGGCCAATCCATTCCCAGCTTATTCAATAACGTTTTCCTAACAAAGAATCACACAAATTGACTCGAGCATTAATTCAAACACCTTAGATGCATAATCCTTACCCCCTAACCCTAGGAGATTAGTTCCTCATACTTGAATTAAAACTCATTAAAATCAAAAGAATTGCATTCAAGATACTCATGTCTAACATAAACATCAAAACGGAATTACTAACTCTGAATTCTAACCTAATTATCCAAAAACGAATCTAAGCAACTAACTAAATTATGCTAGAATTGAAAAAACCAAAACTTGAGGAATTAGTTTGATCGGAAAGCAGTAAATAAAACCAAATTGATAAAGTCTTGAGCTTGGAATCAATCTTCAACTCGATGTCTTCGTGTTTCTTCTTCCTCCGAGTGTTCTTGAACTTCTGGGAAAAGAGTAGTCCAAAAGCTCCCTAATTCCGCCTCAAATCCGCGTATATATAGAACTCCGAAGTCTGAAACCGCCCCGTGACACGGGCGTGCGAAGCTCATGCCTTAAATTGTGACACGCCCGTGTCACGTATTAAAACGTGTCCGCGCCTTTCTTACTTGACACGGGGGGTGTCAAGACTTGTTCTGCTTGATGACACGGGGGTGTCATGATCTCCAGGCTTCTCTGTACCTGGTCACGGGCGTGCAACAAATTACTCTACATTGGTGACACGGGCGTGTCACCTCCTGAAATCCGAGGGTCACTTCTGTACTGAGACACGGGCGTGTCTCAGTTTGCTCTTCCATGGGGACACGGGCGTGTCCCCTAGACTTTCTGGTTTTTCGCCCTTTATTGCATGGTTTTGCTTTTACTCCGTCTTTTCAACTCCCAGGTGAAAGGTACCTAATAGGGAGCATAAATCACGTTATAAGTTCTTAAAACTGCTAGAATTTAGCTAAAATTGCTCTACAAATCCATGCAATAAACAGATACATCAATGTACGTACATTATTATGCATGAAACACACTAAATTACATGCATGCAAAAAGGTGATAATTTAATTATGCATGCAAATATTACAAATATTAAACATGCGTGCATTAACATGAAAATCCATGCATATTATAATCAAATGCATGCAAATTATTCAAGATATCAATATATACAATTATTACCCGTGCATGCAATTCATGCAATTACTTCCTCTATGTATATATACACGTATATTGCATGTAAATTTGAATAATTAACCATATGCATGCATTAACACCTAAATATATAATTACATATATATACACGTAACACACAAATCATGTATGGACAACATATATTATATAAACATTTTCATGCATAGCATATGTAATATAATTACATGCATGCATACGTTATACACACACACACGGATCATATATATACATATATCTACACACACATACAACAGTAAGGGAAAACAGCAACTAATCTGCATAAAGGAGGTACCCGGCCAGGTACTTTCATGTATGAAAATCTCCCCGACAGGGGAGTTAGATTACAGACGCATAGCAGCAACCTAAACAAAGCAATCCCCTGTTTCTTGGCACTAATTCACAGCAAAAGGTAGCAGGCATTCAAGGGACTAAACTCAGCAGCAAAACAGTTCAATTACTCCTACAAATCGACTGAAAATGGACAGCAACTAAGCGAGGAAAAGAGCAGCGATTGACAGAAGCAAACATCAACAATTTATAGCCAAGAACAGAGCAAAAACGGGAACAAAACAGAGTAGGAGCTCTCTCACGACAAGGCCAATCAACCAAGCAACATACAAGGCTGAAAAGAGCAGCAATTGACAGCAAATTACAGTCCTAAAACGTAGCAGCAGTAGCTCCTACTAAGAGCAGTTCATTTCATGCATAAACCTTCAAGTTTCATGAAGTTCAACAATGGTGGGATCACATACACTGAACATACATCAAATTCAAGTTCAAATATACATACTAGGAGCTGAAGTGGTCAGATTTCACGCCCAATTTCTCAAGAAAACAGGATCTAAATCAGTGGCGGAGCCAGAAATATTATTTAGGGGGGTCGACCAAAGCATAATATTAAAGGAAAATTCCATAAATTTTTTTAAATGTGGTCTCAATTATTAGTAATTTATTATATTGACCCCACTAGTATTAATTTTAACTTTGTTGAGAGGGGTCAATAATGAAAAATCTCACAAAATTACATATACATATATCTATATATCTATATAATAATTCAAAAACATAAAAATTGAGGGGGGTCAATTGTACCCCCTTACCACAAGGTGGCTCCGCCACTGATCTAAATCATGAATTCAAGAATGGAGTCAAAACCTAACTATTTCCTCATCTCTTCAAAATCCCATGCTCACATGCTCAAAATTGGGGATGCATAGCTTAAAATGACATATATTGAATGTATATCACAACCCTAAACTCACCTTGATGATTGGATGGAAGATGGAAGAGATTTGAGCTTGAAATCTCCAAGTAGGGCATGGTGACGGGATTTTCTGGAAAGCAGGAGCTTTTGGCTGATTTTTCTCTAAGTGTGAGGGTGTGGTTCGGTTAAGAAGGGTATTATCAGGTAAATGGTTGAGTTAGGGTTCCATAGGCTCAAACCATGGTTAATTTGGTCAAGATTTGAATAAGTTATGGCTCTTTTAATAAAATGTGGCAGTTTAGTCGTCCGTGTCATGTTTCGGTTGAATTTCGGAGGTTCAAAGGGTCTTAGAAAAATATGAGGCTAAGTTTCTTGAACTCGAATTTTCGTTACGAGTTCAGCGAAGTTGACGAAACTCGAATCCGAGTTTCCTAGCTCAAGATATCACATACGGAACCAAGGGTGCGCTAATTGCTCATTAGCCCCCGATTTGGATTCCAAGAGCAAAATAAATTCGAAACTAATGCAATTAAATTCGAAAACATGAAACGAGCATATATTCATATTCATGACACATATATCTTCGACATATTAAATTTGCATGAAATTTCGGTATCAAATCATATAAGAACGAAGCATGTTTATAACACCCATGAGCAATGCATAACAAATTCATTATATTCATAAAATAAAACAAAACTTAAAGTCATTTAAAAAAAATAAATCAAAAGGCAATACTTACATATATTTTAAATTAATTAGTACGAAATATATATATATATATATATATATATATATATATATATATATATATATATATATATATACATATATATTTAGTATTAATACATTAAGAATTAAAAGTCACTAATTAAATATAATTTAAAAAATCAAAGTGCACACATTAATATACATTTAGTATTTATAAACTTAAAATGTGAATGTCAACGATTTAAATGTGAAAATTAATTAATATAATTAAAACATGATTAATTAACATTAATTCTTAATTATCGATTTAAATAAATTAAAATTTAATGAAATAAAAATAAAATAAAATAAAATAAACTAATAACAATTTATATTAAAATTAAATATTTAAAACACTTATAAATAATTAATCACATAGTTAAATGATTTAATTGCGCAATTTATAAACACATACGGTATATTCGAACGAATGAAAAACCGGGGCGTTACAGTAATATTGAATACTCGGGCTTTTATCACAATAGGCTCGATCTTACCACTTCCTCCCAACTCCAAATTCGAAGCACCAACTTTTCGGCTTAATGCATCAGCTACTACATTAGCTTTCCCGGGGTGATACTTGATCACACAATCATAATCCTCTAGTCGTTCCATCCATCTCCGTTGCCTCAACTTAAGATCTTTCTGTGTAAATAAATATTGAAAACTCTTATGATCCGCAAAAATTTCAAATGTCACTCCATACAAATAATGTCTCCATTTTCCAAGTGCAAATATTATCGCGGCAAGCTCTAAATCATGAGTCGGATAGTTTTTCTCATAATCCTTCAACTTCTGGGAAGCATAAGCAACAACTTTACCCTTCTGAGTCAAAACACATCCCAAACCTTCTCTAGAGGCATCCGTGTAGACTGCATATCCTTCTAAACCATCCGGAAGAGTTAGAACCGGGGCTGAAACCAATTTCTCTTTCAAAATATTAAAACTCTTTTCACAGTTTTCATTCCACTCGTATTTGACATCTTTCTTTGTTAAACGAGTCAAAGGGGCGGCAATCTTAGAGAAATCTTGTACGAACCTCCTATAGTAACCCGCCAATCCCAAGAAACTTTTAATCTCAGAGGCATTCTTCGGCCGTTCCCACTTCAAAACTGCCTCTATCTTAGAAGGATCCACTTCTAATCTGTTCCCTGAAATAATATGGCCCAAGAAAGAAACTCGGTCGATCCAAAACTCGCACTTACTAAATTTTACAAATAATTGGTGTTCCTTCAAAGTTTTCAATACGAGTTCAAGGTGTCTTGCATGTTCCTCAAGACCTCAACTGACTTGGAGAAAACCAGAATATCATCGATAAAGATCACAACAAACTTGTCAAGAAAAGGCCAAAAGATCCTATGCATCATATCCATGAAAGCGGCGGGAGCATTTGTCAAACCAAACGGCATAACCACAAATTCATAATGCCCATATCTTGTATTGAAGCCCGTCTTCGGAATGTCCTCGGCTCGGATCCGTAATTGATAATACCCTTACCTTAAATCAAGCTTCGAATAAACTTTGGATCCTTGGAGTATATCAAATAACTCTTCGATGTGGGAAAGAGGGTATTTATTCTTAATTGTCATCCGATTCAACTCTCTGTAATCAATACACATCCTCAACGTACCATCTTTCTTCTTTACAAATAAAACCGGAGCACCCCACGGCGACGAACTTGGCCTAATATACCCGACTTCCAAAAGGCCCTCAAGTTGCACCTTTAATTCCTTCAACTCTGTCGGAGCCATCCGATATGGAGTTTTAGAATACAGCTCGGCATTTGGATATAAATCAATCACAAATTCTATTTCTCTTTCTGGTGGTAATGAATCTGAATTTTCCGGAAACACTTCAAGAAACCCCTTAACAACCTCCGTCTCTTCTAACTTCATCTGATCCTTAGGTTGATTAAGAATGTAAGCTACGAATCCCGTAGGCCCGTCACAAACCAATTTTCGAGCTTCTGAGAAAGATAATAAAGGCACGGTTTTAGAACTTTGACCCGTTATAATTTCTGAACCCAACGAACACTCTTAGCCCGACAATCAATAGTAGCATAGTGTTTGTAAAGCCAATCCATACCCAAGATAGATCCATACCGAGACATAGATAATTCAATGAAATCCGTGGAAAAGACCCGACCCTCAATACTCACCGGCACCTCTCTAAAAACCCGGTTAGTTTCTACACTACCACCAAAAGGAGTACTCACGGAAAAAGTAACATATAGAGGCAATTTCATAGAAATATCACAAGAGATAAAAGAGTGGGTAGCCCCCGGATCAAACAAAGTATGTATGTTCGTGCCATGAATGCAAATAGTACCTTCAACAACGGCAGCGGGGTCCACATCTACATCCGCTTCCTCGCCCTCCAAGGCATACGCACGGGCCCTAATAAGCGGCCTCTGACCCCCAGGCGGTGGATCCCTTCTATCTGGACACGTATCCACTTTATGATCGGCATTCCCACAAATCAAACATAAATTCAAACGGCGCCGACAACCCTCATAGGTATGGGTAGGTAACCCACAATAAGAACATCCCGGCTTTCCCGTAGGTGGTGGTGCGGCAGGCGTGACCTGAGGAGCTTTCTGGGCCGATACTTGTGGCATTTGGGGCTTGAATTTCTTCATTGGACCCTTAGACTGCGGTGGAGGGTTATCATAGGTGATTGGCCTTTTCCAGGAATTGTAATTCGACCTCGAACCCGAACCGAAACCCTGACCCGATCTATACGTAGATCTCCGAGCATTTACCGAGTCTTCCACTTTCAAGGCCTTTTGGGTAGCTTTCTTCCAAGTACTGGTATTAACAACTTCGATTGCAGCTTGAATCTCCGGCCTCAGACCCTGTACGAATTGCATAGCCTTATGAAAATCATCACCGGCGATGTTGGGTGCATATTTGGACAATCTCTCGAACTCAGCTATATATTCGGCTACCGATCTACTCCCTTGTTTGAGCTTCGTGAACTCCTTAAGTCTCCTAGTGCGAGATGAAGGAGGAATGAACTTGTTCTTGAATTCCCTAATGAAAACCTCCCATGTGACTTCTTCTTCTGCGGCATCTAAAACAATCTTGGTACTTTCCCACTAAGAATAAGCCTTTCCTTGGATTAGAGTGAGTATACACCTAGCCTTTTCCCGAGTCTCACAAGGAATAAGTTCCCAAATTCTTTCCACCTCTTTAAGCCATTGTTCGGCTTGCATGTCATTTCCTTTAAAGAATCTAGAGGGGTGTTGATTCTGGAATTCCCTCAAGATAGCTGAAATTGGAGCCGGTGGTGCAGGAGGCACATAATCTCTTAGTCTCTGATCAATAAGTTGTACCATAGAATTCAAGAAGTCTTGGGGTTGCGCTTGAGGGGTGGTGGTGGAGTTCGATCACGATGATGATGCCGATAGCCGGGAGAATGCTCTCTGCGAGGCCTTCCACGAGGCATCCTGAAATACAAACACTATACATGCATGGTCGATTAACAAGTATGAATAAATGTAATTAATGTCCATAGAACACGTAAGTCACATAATCCAAGTAAGGTCAAATAATTTCAAATAAAATATAAGACTCTCAAATAATCAAGTAATCCTATGCCGTACGACTTAGACTCACAAGATACGACACGAGAACCACGGTTTTGCAACCGGGCTTTGATACCACCTTAGGATGTAGCACCCTTAACGCAAGGGCACCACATCCCCCGCACTATAGTTCAATCCACATATGGAACGAGCACCCATACATGAATCAAGCTTATAGCGAACGAGAGACAATAAAAAAACACGACACTAGCTAGGCAGGCTAACCCTCATTCAATACAACAATGTATAAAGAAAATAGGAAACATACTCATATACATACATTCCATTCATAACCTTGTTCATTGTTTCCAAAACATACAATTCAAGTTCTTATCATCAAACCATAATATACAAACTTTCACATGTTTCTTAACTACACAAGTACCAAAATGAGAATGAGGTGCTAGACTCGACCAAAAGACTCGAACCCGCCTAGCACTTCCCTGCAAAACCTAGAAATGTGAGGTGTCAGTCTACCACAGACTGAGTGAGGGGTTTAAATAAATATAAGCGCACGTATCATGCAAGCTATAATCTCAGGTAAGATTTTATAAGAAACACAATATAAGTTCAAGGATAAAGAGGAATTCTCACCCGAGATTACAACTAAATCAATTTAGCAATTCAATTAATTATCAATCTAATCCGTGGCCCGGCGAGTGAGGGCATTCTCCAACCTTACTCCCAATAGTGTACAATCATGACATTCCATTTATCAAGTGAGCATGCAAGTTATTTAAGTGCAATCACGTAGTAATTTCATGAACCCTTCTTCCTCCGGGTGAAGGTGGGCTTGCAAGACCCAACCTTCCAATCATGTTGTACGTCGGGAACATGACTCCCACGCACTGGATTTCTTCCTCCACCAAACCTCCTGGTGGATTCAGAGGTGATCCCAAATTGGTGAGGATAGTGCAAGAGTTACCCGTCAGCCCTTGCTTTCCTGGTTGGCTCAATACACTACCCTCGGGCCCCATGTGAACATGCTTTACTCGCCCAATCAATCAATCCGTTCAATCATTTCATGAAATCATTTAAAATCCATAAATTTTGAAAGCTATAGATATATAGATACTTTTGGTTGAAAATGTCACATAGGGTTATACGGGTTCTATATATATCTAGAAACAAACCTCACCTTTAACGAACAACCAAAAGGCAAGAAGAAACCCTAAGGAGCGTGCTCCTCATCTCCTGGATCGTGATCTGTGTAACAAGGGACAAGTGTGCATAAGACTCAACTTGTATGAACCATTTAAGACGCACGGCAATGTCATGCAATGTTAATCATGTGTTTACAATCAATAAATATTATGAATGTGCCCAAATTCCCAAATAAAGTATCAAGAAGGGTCAAATAGGAGCATAATTATCACTTAAGTAAGCATAAAAGTCATGTAGGTCACATACGGGAGCCAAAGAAGTGAAAAGAATGCAATATGAAAGGTTTTGGTGAAGTTTAGGAAAACTGACAATTTTTGGGAAATGCACACATTGTAGAAAACCCTAAATAACTTGAGTTCTAGAAGTTAGAATTGTATTTTGTTTATTGGATATGAAACTAGACACATAGACCTTTCCAACGGTATATGGCACGTTTTCTAATTCAAAGCGAGGTGAAAATGGCGTTGGTCCAAAGTTGGATAAAATGCAGATTCTGGTGGGGTCGCGGGCGCGACTAAAATCCTTCACAAAATGGTCGCGGCCGCCACCAAGTATTTTTCCGAATTTTTCATGCAATTTTTCCAAAAGTCGAAAGTTGACCAAAATGAGGTCGCGGGCGCGACCATTTTTACACATAAACAGGTCGAGGGCGTGACCATATACGCAGCAGCAACAAAACAGGGGAAAACAGGGCAGTTTCGAGCCAAAAACAACCAAAACAACCATGCCACTAAATCCTAACCATAACAATTGTTTCATATCATTAAATACACATTATACTTCAACCATCCATCAAACTAACCAAGAATTATGCATCAAAGTGACAAGAATCAAGCTTGAAACCCCATAATATACACATGCTTCCAATCCTTCATGAACTTCAAGAATTTCATGCAAAGTTCCCTCCAAATGATCAATATCATGCTCTCCACTTCAATCATGCAAGAATTCATCAACAAACTCATAAATCCATGCTTGATCACATATTCAAGAATTTCATAGAATTTCCAATTTCTACCTTAGATCAAAGAAGGAATGGATGAGATGATGATATGTTGTTGATAATGCTCCTACTTCACAATTTCTTTCAATTCTAGCTTAGATTATGGTTGAAATCTTCTTCCTCTCCTTATGGTGTAATAATCGGTATTTACTAGGTGTGATGTGTGTGTATTCTTTGTTCTTGGAACCATATGGAAGAAATGAGATGAAATTTCATGATATATCCTAAAGTCTTGTATGGAAATATGTGATTCATCTCTTTTTGCACAAAAGTCCCTCATTTATTTTAATTAATGCAATTAAGTATAATCTCTAACAATTAAAGCAATTATCTCCAAGTCATGATATTCACTCAGTTACACAATTTCACATAAGGGAGCAATTAAGGATCATATAATACACTTAGGTCACTTATATCACTTATTTCTTATAATTCATATAAATGACGATTCATGTAAATGCGTAGAAATGTTATGCATATAATATAACGAAAGGGCAATTAATTGAATGAAATACTTAAATTTAAACCTCCTAACTCCCGAAGACCCGCTTGTGGCGTGCTTACCTGAACTTCTGGAATTTGGGGCATTACACTAACCGCCCATGTTCATTATCCCGACGGGAGGATGAGAGACCGTCTCGGGGGGGACTCACGAGCCCATACCGAAACAACACCCCCTCAAGCTGCATCAATGGTTTGGCCTTGATCAGCCATTTCTCATTCTTCATCACGAGGGCCAGACTCTTTGCCCATTGCTCGCCATGCCTCTGCTTCACAAGGGGCCCCTCACCGTGTGTCACCCACTCCTGGGGAACCCTAAAGAACCCCCCGGGTGCCCCCACGAAGAAAAATTTTTCCTTCGAATTTTCCCCATATGACGTGAAAGGAGAATCAATCATTTTCAGGCCTGACTTGGCTTGCAGGTAGTAGAAGCCGTCCCTCGGGGATGAGCACGGGGACCGAGATACTTGGATAAGACTGTTGAAGTTGTCAATTGAGGGTTCGTGGCCCGTGGCCTTCATCAAAATTATAAAAGTGTTCAGGAAGGCGATTCCGTTGGGCAGAATTTGTGAAGGGCAGAGGTTGAGGAAGTTTAGAATATCGACAATCGGAGTTGGGATTGGAAACCTTAGACCCCCTGCAAGGACGGTAGCACTATACACAGTCATCATCCCAGGAGGCGGATTGTTAGCGCGCTCAAGGTCCGTTGAACGACGTGTTTTGTACACAGCATTGTCCCAATAAACCTTGAGCTTCAGCTCTGCTAATTCCGCGAGGGTCATGGTGCTTTCTATCTCATCCGGGGATCTGTCCGTTTGATGGGGGCTGTTTACCCTCGCTTACGTCAAGGGTTCCTTCCCCTTTCGACGATGTTTGCGAGGGGGCTCATCTTTCGCTCGACGCCCGGAGTGCCCTTCTCCTCTTTGAGGCCCCGCAATGGCCACTGTTACTTGATGGTCCTATAGTCTAACTGCACTGTTCAACACAGGGAAAACCCTTTCCCCTTGCTGCTGCATCCGGAGGGATAAATCCATCTCCTCGAATAGTTGGTCCACGCCGACTGGGTTGCGTTCATTCATCCCTTGAACGGCCGCCCCCAATTCCTCATCCGCAGCGTCACCATGGATCTCTTACATAGGAATGGCAACTGGTATATTATCATGAGGGGAGGAACTCCCCACAGACATTTCATCTATTTCCCTCACCATTTCATCTACAATATTCCCCGCCATTACTGAACCTTATTGTAGAAGGTGGAGTTTCTTTTACAGAAGAGGTCTGAAAGAAGATGGGAGAATTTTGAGTACGATGAACTCCCTAAGGTTGATTCTCACTCAGAAAATAACGTTCAGTTGTGACCTAAATCTAGGGTTAGAATCAAAGATTGCGGAGAATTACCTAAGTTTGAAAGAGAACTCGCTGGAAAACTACTGAGAATCACAGAAAGTTGCAGAAGTTTTTGTTGTTGTATTGCTTGTGAAGACTGAAGGTGTAAAAGGTTCAAGGGCTCTCCAAATCCCTATTTATAAGGGGATTTTTACATTTATTTAGGGTTGAGATTCGAAATGGTAATCATTTCCCGCTTTGAAAACCCCCCACCTTTGATAACCGCCTCACGCATTCCGGAGTACACGTGCCCACTCAGCGACATATGCGCCCACGTCTCCACTCCGCATTAAATGCGGATGGGACTTCATTTATGGCTGTGTCAGAAGATATCCGCTACAGAAGGCGGAGAGTCACTTCCCTCCAAAAGATTGACCTTCGAATATTCAAATCCCAGGCTCAATCTTCAAAATTCTATAGTGCGCTCAAGCGCGACTACATAATTCGGGGGGCAAAATGATGGGACCAAATCACGCTCGAATCAGAGCCGTACACGTGTCATCACCTGAAGACCCTAGAACTTGGACGCTCGCATTACTGGGCTCACAAGATAACCCAGCCCCATCGCTTATTAGTATCGCTGATCCAAGCCCATGCGCCTCGGCCTGCTTCTCGAGCGGGAGATCTGTCCACTCAAACCCCGCTGGCGCCCGGGGAATGGTCTCCCAAGACCTACCCCCTTCCCTCCAAGAAACACTTCGCGAGGGTTCTTACTGTCCCATACTCGAATAGTTGATGCTCGTCCGTCGTCTGCCAGAGGAACCCCTCTCGTGCATCCCTCCGAGCGTCACCAATGCTCGAGTGAGGTCATCACTGACTCTCAGGCATCTGTACGCCTACGCGACAGATCTTGAGCCTTCTAGCGCTCGTATTACCGCTCTGTAACTACCTCTGACACTAGGTAGTGCGCGCACCACCTGATACTCACCTACCTTTTCGGGATGTCACTTTCACACCATCACAGACCACCACGTGTCTAGGGCAACACTGGGATTGGGACCACTTGGTCACTATTACTAAAATACCTATGCCCTCAACGTATAAATACGGGGATTTTCACTCCTTCTTCCCCAAGTCATCTTCTCCACCTACACTACACTGCATTAAACTGTGCATCTCTCCTCCATTGTTTCTTCTTCCCCAAAGCTCCTGGCATTTCACCATTTTTCCTCCAAGCTCTCGCATCATATCATTCTCAGCTTCTTTGCTGCACGATCATCTTGGTGTTATCCTAGCTGGAAGAACCCACGCTTAAAGGAAACCCAGTTCCTGAGGCACCTCGCCTGTGATGGTCTTTCCCTTTTTAAACAAATCTTGAAAGTGTTGGTGATTTAGTACGTTTCCAGTTCTTGCACCATCATTTTTGTAAAAGTTGAAGTATTCATGTTTAAAATTGAAGTATGAGAAGGAAAAATAAAGAAAAAGAAATGGAAAAAGTTTATTGTTCGTAAAAATAAAAGTACTGATAATATGCATAAATTACATGAAAATCTCTTTAATTTCCCCCTGAATTGGATTAGATTTCTACTTAATTTGCTTTTATTTGGCTTTTGCAGGAAAAAGTTGATGAATGAGGGATTTGGCAGAATTATGAAGAAAAAGATGCTAAGTATTGAAAATGCCTGAGCCATGACCCCGAGGCATGATCATCCCTAAGGCTAATACGCGATAAGCAGACCACGGTCAACAAGTATGACTGACTCCTCTTGTTGGGACAGGTGGCACACATGCAACAGCTTGCTAACATGGCTGACATGCAAGAGTTGATCCTGCGTTTTTGAGTTTCAAGAGTCCTAATCATGCTTATTGGGACTTGTAAAAGCCAATTTGTTCCCCTTGATCATTACCATTTCTAGATTTAAGGAAGCTTTATATAAGCTAGTTAAGTGGGGGAAAAATAGATAGACTTTAGATAACTCAGAAATTAGAAAGTAGCAGCAGTTAGCAGCAGAGAATAGCGAGGGGCTTCATCCTCAAAACTGTGATCATTTTCGGTTTATAAGTTTAAAGTATTTAGTTTCGGTTTTTATTTTGATTTTGTCTTAAGTTCAGTTTATGATCATAGCGCTTATTGTGTATCTCACATGATGATTCGTGGCTGAACATATTTGTCTTAGTTAGGTTGTATCCTTATTCCTTGCCAATATCTATAAGATCTAAGTGAATGAATGCGAATCTAATCCGCGGTATTTATGCATGCTTTGAACGTATTTATATGAGTTGTTTTCGAATCATCTTTCTAATCAATCGATGCCTAGATAACAACTTGATAAGGTTATACTAATACTTGATACGTAATAGTCTTGTAAAGGTATATAAGAACCGCAAATCATTGAGAGTTTACCACCATGTTTACTCAATAAAATGGTGAGGCATGCGTAATATGATTTCATAAGTCCAAGCTTCTTGAGATTTTGGATCATGATTAATGTCCTTTTGGTGCTCAATGCTATCATATAGTTAAATCCTAGATACTTGTTCACGGGACTGCTATGTGGTAAGAATTTAATTGATGAGCTTCTCTTGATTAAGTTAAAAATAAGAAAGGATGATATAGATAAGCTTCTTGTCTATTGTAAGTTAATCTACCATTTGATTAGATTTGATTTTTGCATCAAGGATTAGATACAGGCAAGGAATGAAGTAACAACTTAGCTAAGATATTTCTCATCATAATCAACCTTCACAACTCCCTTTATTTTCAGCCCTAGTTATTTGAAGAAATCTGATTTTGTGCTTTAAATTAGTTTGTTTTAGTTACACAAACAAACCCCCCCCCCCCTTCTAAGTCTCTTTTGAATATTCTCTTGGATACATTGAATATAAGTCTATCTAGTCCTGTGGTTTCGACCCTTTGCTGCTTTGTTACAATTTTATATTTCGTGCAGTAAGTAAAGGATTTAATTGGTGGATTCGGCACCCATCAAATTTGGGCACCGTTACCGAGGACTAGACTAAACTGTTTTGTATTCTTTGTATGACTAGGTCAGAACGTTCGAAGAAACTGATCCCATATGACCCAGAGATTGAGAGGACATTAAGACAGATCAGGAGGAAAAATATAGTGAGGAGGTTGCAGACAGAAAGCAGTGATTTTCTAGAAACAGACCCCTTCCCCTATTTGGTTAGATTATTTACTGTTGCAGATAAAGGAAGCATAAGCGGTGGTCATCCTTTAAGCATGGCTGCGCAAGATCAAACACTTAGACAACTAGCTGCACCGCCTGTAGCCCAGGAGCCATTATGCATAACTTTGCCTACTTTAAATACTGATTTTGAGTTAAAATCTGGTTTAATCCATTTACTCCCTACTTTCAGAGGCAAAGAAAATGAAGATCCAAATCAACATCTTAAGGAATTTCATGTGGTTTGTTCCAGCCTAAGGCCAAATGGAGTTACAGAAGAGCAGATCAAACTGAGAGCATTTCCATTCTCTCTAGCTGATGATGCAAAAGAATGGTTATATTATTTACCACCAGGAGCGATTACAACGTGGACAGCTATGGCCTCAGCTTTCTTGGAGAAATTCTTCCCAACATCCAGAGTTGTATCAACTAGGAGAGAAATAGTTTCTGTGAAGCAAAAGGAGTCTGAAACTCTCCATGATTATTGGGAGAGATTTAAGAAATTGTTGGCTAGGTGTCCACAGCATGGACATACAGAACAAGCCTTGATCCAGTATTTTTATGAAGGATTAATTCCAATGGAGAGAAGGATGATGGATGCAGCAAGTGGTGGTGCAATTGTTAATAAAACACCTAATGAGGCCAGGCAATTAATTTCAACCATGGCTGCTAATTCTCAGCAGTTTGGAAATCATCAAAATGTCTCAAGGAAAGTAAATGAGGTAAACTTTGCTTTAATTGAAAGTCAATTAAATAAACTAACAACTTTGGTGCAGAGTTTAGTTGTGGCAAACTCGACACCATCTTTGGTTTGTGGAATATGTACCAGCCCAGATCATCATACAGATTTATGTCCAACACTCCAAGTAGATGGAACTGAAAATGTGAGTGCAATGGGAGGAGGCTTCCAGCAAAGGAAGTATGATCCGTATTCAAATATATATAATCCGGGATGGAAGGATCATCCTAATTTCAGCTATGCAAGGCCCCAACTGTTTCAAGGACAACAAAATTTTCAGCTAAGGCCACCCATACAATGACCACCTCAAAATTTCCAGCCACATCAGAATTTTCATTCCTCAACTTCCAATCAATTTCAGCAGCCTTCTACATCTCGTGCATGTACTTCTTTAGAAGATATGTTTAAAGCTTTTATGGCTAACAATCAACAATTTCAGTAGGAAACGAGAGCAAATATGCGCAGTTCCAGTCCACTGTTCAAAATCTAGAAAACCAATTGGGACAGCTAGCAACTTCAGTTAGTTAGCTTGAAACCAAAGGAAAATTGCCATCTCAAACGATCGATCCAAGGCAAAATGCTAGCGCTATTACCTTGAGGAGTGGAAAAGAGCTCGAATTGCCTGTAAGAAAGCAGAAAGCAGGACAAAGTAATGAAGAAACAGAGCAAAACAGAGTAGGTATTGATATTGATGCAGATTCAGTAGGCAAGGGCGTAAGCCATGATCATGGCTTAGAGAAAGAATGAGAAGCAGAACCTACTGCACTGCCTGAACCTATGGTGATCCCACCACCATTTCCTCAAAGGTTGACATCAATAAAGAAGCCCAAGGAAGAGAAAGAAATCCTGGACACATTCAGAAAGGTTGAGTTGAATATTCCCCTCCTTGATGCTATAAAGCAAATACCAAGGTATGCTAAATTTCTTAAAGATCTCTGCACAAATAAAAAGAAACTGCTAGGAAACGAGAAAATTAGCATGGGTGAAAATGTGTCAGCTGTACTTCAGAGGAAACTCCCACCTTAGTGCAAGGACCAAGGTATGTTTGCTATTCCATGTAGAATAGGAAACTTAGGCACAAATCACGTTATGTGTGATCTTGGTGCATCAATAAATGTCATGCCTTTATCAGTCTATTCTTCATTAAATATAGGTCCTTTAAAAGGAACTGGAGTTATTATACAGCTAGCCGACAGATCAATATTACATCCTGAAGGTGTGCTGGAAGATGTGCTTGTACAGATTAATAATTTAGTATTTCCTGCAGATTTCTTTGTGGTCAACATGGAAGAAGACAAGATATCTAAATCTTCAGATTTACTCCTTGGAAGACCATTTTTTAGCACAGCAAAAGCAAAGATTGATGTCTATAATGGGACGTTAACACTGGAATTTGATGGAGATCTGATTAAATTCAATGTTTATGAAGCCATGAAATTTCCATCTGAAAATATTTCAAATGTTTCTTCTATAGACATCATTGACAATTTTGTACAAGCTGCTGCAAAGCTAGATTTTTATGATGAACTTTATTTAGCCTTAGAGTATAGCATTTATATTAATCAACTAAAAGAATTAGAGGCTAAATATGAAGTGAAAGAAGATATTAGTGAGGTTGTTTATGCACTGGAATCACTGGAATCTGCTAAATTAAACATGACTTGTAATAAATTGATTGCTTCTTATACTAAAACACTCCCTTCCGTTGTGCAGGCTCCAGAATTAGAACTTAAACCTTTGCCATCGCATCTGAAGTATGCATATTTGGGTAGTGGTGAAACCTTACCCGTGATTATCTCTAACAAGTTATCTGAACTGGAAGAGGACAAATAGATAAGAGTTTTAAGAGATTTCAAGACTGCTTTGGGATGGACAATTGCAGATATAAAAGGTCTAAGTCCATCAACTTGCATGCATAAAATAATTCTAAAAGAGGATTGCAAACCAGTCAGACAAGCCCAAAGAAGACTGAATCCCCCAATGATGGAAGTGGTAAAGAAAGAAGTCTTGAAGCTCTTAGATGCTGGTGTAATCTATCTTATTTCAGACAGTGTGTGGGTAAGTCCAGTGCAAGTAGTTCCTAAAAAGACAGGTATAACAGTAATTGAAAATGCAACAGGTGAATTGGTCCCAACTAGAGTGCAAAATGGTTGGCGTGTGTACATGGATTATAGAAAATTAAATTCAGCCACCAAAAAGGATCATTTTCCCTTGTCATTTATTGATCAAATGTTGGAAAGACTTGCAGGAAAAACACACTACTGCTGTCTTGATGGATACTCTGGATTTTATCAAATCCCAGTGGCATCAGAAGATCAAGAAAAGACCACATTCACATGTCCTTTTGGAACTTTTGCATTTAGACGTATGCCTTTTGGACTGTGCAATGCACCAACCACTTTTCAAATATGTATGATAAGCATCTTCTCTGAATATGTTGAAGATATAATAGAGGTTTTCATGGATGATTTCACTGTATATGGTAATTCCTTTGATGAGTGCCTGAATAACTTGGCAAAAGTTTTAGAAGAGTGTTTGGAAAATAACCTTGTTTTAAACTATGAAAAATGCCATTTTATGGTTGATCAAGGTTTAATTTTAGGCCATATCGTGTCAGTCAGAGGCATTGAAGTTCATAAATCAAAAATAGATGTTATTAAATCCCTACCTTACCCCTCGACTGTGAGGGAGATTCGTTCTTTTCTTGGACATGCAGGCTTTCACAGAAGGTTCATAAAAGATTTCTCAAAAATAACCCAACCTTTGTGTAAATTATTGCAAAAAGAGGTAGAGTTTCAGTTTGATAAAGCTTGCAAGGAGGCATTTGATTTGCTGAAGGTGAAACTGACAACAACACCCATAATTCAAGCACCTAACTGGAATCATACCTTTGAATTAATGTGTGATGCCAGTGATTATGCAATAGGAGCTGTTTTAGGGCAGAAGATAAATAAATCACCATATGTGATTTATTATGCATCAAGAATGTTGGATGCAGCTCAAATCAATTATACCACAACTGAGAAAGAACTTCTAGTCATTGTGTTTGCTTTAGATAAATTTCGTGCATATCTTCTAGGTACTAAAGTGATTATTTATTCTGATCACACAGCCTTGAAGTACCTATTGAAGAAAAAGGAAGCAAAACCAAGACTGATACGCTGGATACTACTAATGCAAGAGTTTGATATTGAAATCAAGGACAAAAGAGGATCAGAGAATTTTGTAGCTGATCATCTAAGTAGACTCTTGGTAAGTAAAAGCTCACACCCAATTAAAGAAGAATTTCCAGATGAGCAATTGTTCCTGATCACTGAAGGTAAGACAAGGTCATCCCTAACACCTAACCCATGGTATGCAGATATAGTGAATTATTTGGTATCTAATGTCTTTCCAGAAAAATTATCCAGAACAGAGAAGGATAAAATCAAAAGTGATGCTAAATATTATGCGTGGGATGAACCTTATTTGTGGAAATATTGTGCAGATCGAGTGATCAGAAGATGTGTAAATGATGAAGAAATTAATTCAGTTTTACAATTTTGTCATTTACATGCCTGTGGAGGTCACTTTGGACCAAAAAGAACCGCAAGAAAAGTGTTAGAATGTGGTCTTTATTGGCCAACACTGTTTCGAGATGCTTTTGTATTTTGCAAGGCATGTGAAAACTGTCAAAGAACAAGAAATTTGAGCTCAAGAAATCAAATGTCAATGTCCCCTATTTTAATTTGTGAAATATTTGATGTATGGGGCATATATTTTATGGGGTCATTTCCTAATTCTTTTGGCAATTTTTACATCCTACTTGCAGTTGATTATGTTTCTAAATGGATTGAAGCCAAAGCAACACGTACTAATGATGCTAAAACTGTTGTAGGTTTTATGAAATCAAACATTCTTAACAGATTTGGGACACCAAGAGCTATTATCAGTGATAGAGGAACCCATTTCTGCAATAAAATTGTAGCAGCTCTGTTGAAGAAATACAATGTTACACACCGTACATCAACAGCATATCACCCAAAAACTAGCGGACAAGCTGAAGTTTCAAACCGTGAAGTAAAAAGTATTCTGGAGAAAACAGTAAATCCTAATAGGAAGGATTGGAGCTTAAGGCTTGATGATGCATTATGGGCTTATAGAACAGCCTATAAAACACCCATTGGCAAAGCTTGTCATTTACCTATGGAAATAGAACATAAAGCTTTGTGGGCAATAAGACAGTGTAACATGAAGTTAGATAAAGCTGGAGCTCACAGGAAGCTGCAACTGCAAGAACTAGAAGAACTAAGGAATGAGGCATATGAAAGCACTAGATTATATAAAGAAAGGACTAAGAATTTTCATGATAAAAGGATTTCCAGGAAAATATTTCAAATTGGACAGAAAGTGTTATTGTTTCATTCTCGATTAAAACTTTTTCCTGGAAAATTGAGATCAAGATGGATAGGGCCATTTGTTGTTACTGATGTTTTCCCTCATGGTGCAGTATCAATTAAAAGTGTAGAGACAGGAAAAGCATTCAAGGTCAATGGCCATCGCTTGAAACCGTTTTATGAAGGATTCAAAGATCATACAGTGGAGGAAGTCCCTTTGGACAACCCCATTTCCTTATCCTCATGATGACAGAATTATTGTCTAGCCTAGGACATTAAACAAGGGCGCTAGATGGGAGGCAACCCATTAATTTTAGACTAATCTATTTTGACATTCCAGTTTATAACTGTGATTTTCGATAAGGAACCATCTCTTTGTTTATCGCAGGTAGTAACAGACAAGCACACTCAAGTACATGAACCCTTACTCATGATCATCCCTTAAACTCATTCCATAAGTCTCTTTCCACACTTGGTGAAATCAAACAGATTTGAAAAGATCAAAGTGTGTTATACGCTTTATTATTTAAAAGTCTTATTAATTGGAAAAAACGTTTTTGAAAATAGAACACACTTTTAAGGAAACGTTTCACCTTCAAACCCTCAGAAATTTCAAAAAAAAAAAAAAAAAAAAACTCTCCTTCCTCCTTCTGCCAAGAGAACCCAACCGTCTCATCCTTCCACCATCCTCAACCACTGTAACCCTCACTGGAATATGAAGACAAGATCAGAGAAACCCCTTCTGCCGCCTAAACCGTATAAAAGAAAGGTCACACAGAAGAGGCGGGTTCTGAAAATTGCCCCTAAACCAGCAGAACCCGTACATGCAGAGGAGGTGGCGCCACCAATCAATACACCATCACCACCCCCTGAAACTGCGCCGGAAACCTTAATTTCTCAAGAAGAAACAAACCCTAACCCTTCTCCTTCTATCGGCACAACCCCTACAACTATAAGTCCTCCTGAACCCCCTGTAATCGTTGTGGAAGAGAGACGGCAAGCTACAGACCCTACTTTGGGTTCAATTTTGAAGCAAATCAGACAATCTTATCAGCCGAGAAAAAGGAAACTTCAACTGAGAGATGAAGAAAATGAAGAAGAACCCTCTAATCCTCAAGAGCCTGAAAAATCACAACAGAAATCCAAGAAGAAGAGTGCGAAAAAGAAATCTAAAAAGGGAGAGAAAACTGAGAAGGAAAAGAAACCCTCTCCAACTGACTCTAAAGAGTTGAGGGCAGCAGAAACTCTTATGCAAATGGATGAACCACTGGAAAAAGAATTACAAGAGAAAGAAGAACAAGAGAAAAACCAAGAAGAAGTCGTTGAGGAGGCTGAAGAGGGACACAAGACTGCAGAGGAGGGAAATAATGAAGAAGAAGAAGATACAAATGCTCATGCAAAGGTAGACGGGAGATTGATGATACTCCAGAAAATTAAGAGGAAATGCACGAAGCGGATGTACCAGAAGGTGAAGAACAAATAGAAGAAGAAGAGCATGTTGAAGAAGAGCAAGTGCCTGCGCAGCCTACAGAGAAAACACATCTCCCCAAGAAGCACAAAAGAAGCAGAGTACCAAAATCTAGGACCCCTGCCCCCGCAAGATTTCAAAATCTTGGAGGACACCTCAAATTCACTGCCAAAATAGAAAAAACAAGGTACAATCAAGTTAAAGAACCCTCTATTGCTACTGCTAAGAAAATTGATGTGCCTACACTTGAAAATTTTGAATTGATTGAACCTGTATATGCCTTGCTTAACAACATAGGATGGAAAGAGTTTATGGAAATAGACACATATATCTATTATGAACTCACAATGGAATTTTATTCAACTTTCAAATTCCTGAAAAAGCAAGCCTGTAATTGGGATGAAGATGGTGTTATCACATTTAGACTGCTAGGTAAAGGAATTAGTTATTCAATTAACCAATTCTGTGAAGTTTTGCAATTTGATTACTTTCCTATTAGAGGGGAAACTGATGTAGTGTGCCTAGGGGATTTTCCCCAAGAATTTGATCCTGATGAAGCTTTTAAACAGTTAACTGATGGCAAATGTGATAAGTTTTGCAAATTTGATTACTTTCCTATTAGAGGGGAAACTGATGTAGTGTGCCTAGGGGATTTTCCCCAAGAATTTGATCCTGATGAAGCTTTTAAACAGTTAACTGATGGCAAATGTGATAAGTTTGATGATGCCAAGAGCATTTACTTAAATGATCCTGCTGTAGTTTATGCTTATAGGTTGCTGTCAATGTTTTTCTCCCAAAGAACTGAAGGTTCAAGTTCTATAACTAAATCTGAACTATACTTTTTGTGGGCTATGTGGAATAACTGGAAAGTAAATATAGGTTTTTGGGTTGCTGTGCACATTAATGACTGCATCAAATGGAATAGGCCACTTAAATTAGGGCACCTAATCACTCATATTGCTGTGCATGAAGAACTTCTTGACTTGAATAATCATGATCTTACTCTACATTCTGAAGTTTCCCCATTAGATGAACATGTGCTACTTAACATGAGAATCTCCAAAGAAAAGATGGAGTATTGTGCTTTCCTGGTGCAGGTACAGTCCCTGCTACAAAAAGAAGGAGTGAAGATGTTCAACCTAAGGCCACCACTAGCACTTCCAACACTGCACAATTGGACAGAATTGAAACTCTCCTCACAACAGTCCTAACAAAAATGGAAAAATATGAAAAATCAGTAGAAAAGCTCCCAGCCATGGAGAATTCAATGGACATCATGGCAACCCACATAGCAGGAGTAGAAACTGACATTGAGGCCATCAAGAAAGGCCTCAAAATTGGCACTCACTGAACTGCATTCAGGGAAGTCCTCCTAATTTAATTCTGTCTATAAACATTGAGGACAATGTGAAATAAGTGTGGGGGGTGGGGAGTAGGTAGTTAAATTTTTTTTTTGATTAGGTCTATCTGTTGCTTTTAATTACTATTGTTTTGTTGTTTTTGATGACTGGTGATAGTTGATAACAGGCCTGTAGCCTGTTTAGGTTGGTTCCTTTGATAATTTTTGACTGATTTTTGTGGCTATTTGTTAGCCAGTGTTTCTGCTGTGAGAAGTTGTGAACCTGATAACCTCATGTGCAATATGTTTTGATTTGAGAGCTTTTGAGCATGAAAAATAGGTTGAAATACCATGAATTTCCATGTCTGATTCTTGGAATTGATCAAATTTATAAGTTCTTTGGCTCTGATAGAGAATGCTTTTGAATTTGGATTAATGGATGAAAACTAAAAAATTGCGTGCCTAAATTGGACCTTCATGTATGAAAAAGAGTGTAATTTTTGGACTGTCTAAAACCGAATGTTATTGATGCTGAATGTTAAGGTTGAATGTTGACTGAGGGATTATGTTATGAATAAGGCTGTAATGCCATTAGCTTCTGAATAAGGCTTTTATAGCCATTTGTCTCTGAATAAGGCCGTTTCAGCCATTTGCTTGATGCAATCCGCTCGTTTCACTCCGCTGGTTACCTAAGGCTAAATACAAATCATAAACTGAAAAATGGGTGACTATGAGTGATGCATTTTTATGCAGTCTAGGGATAGTCATACATTACCAAAGCGGTATTATGACACCCGAAATAGACAACGTTTTGAATTTTGGTATAAGTGTTATGTTGGAACCCTCACTTTATCTTTTGTTTTGTTGAAATTTAGACAGTCCAGAACAAGCATTCTTTGATCAGATGATGTAACTGCTATTTGGTAAATATGCATGATTAAACAAATTCTAAATCCTCTAGCATTCTCTAGCAAGTTAATACTTAGAATTTGTTCTTTTCCATCTTGACGACTGTGGAGACTTGTTACAATGCTTATTCTAATGTTCAAACTTTCTCATTAAGAAACTATGGGGCTGAGGTGGTTTGATGGGAATCATCTTGCAGTTTGTTAGGATTGGAAGCTATTGCTTAGGGACAAGCAAAAGTCTAAGTGTGGGGGGATTTGATAGTATGCATAAATTACATGAAAATCTCTTTAATTTCCCCTGAATTGGATTAGATTTCTACTTAATTTGCTTTTATTTGGCTTTTGCAGGAAAAAGTTGATGAATGAGGGATTTGGCAGAATTATGAAGAAAAAGATGCTAAGTATTGAAAATGCCTGAGCCATGACCCCGAGGCATGATCATCCCTAAGGCTAATACGCGATAAGCAGACCACGGTCAACAAGTACGGCTGACTCCTCTTGTTGGGACAGTGGCACACATGCAACAACTTGCTAACATGACTGACATGCAAGAGTTGATCCTGCGTTTTTGAGTTTCAAGAGTCCTAATCATGCTTATTGGGACTTGTAAAAGCCAATTTGTTCCCCTTGATCATTATCATTTCTAGATTTAAGGAAGCTTTATATAAGCTAGTTAAGTTGGGGAAAAATAGATAGACTTTAGATAACTCAGAAATTAGAAAGTAGCAGCAGTTAGCAGCAGAGAATAGCGAGGGGCTTCATCCTCAAAACTGTGATCATTTTCGGTTTATAAGTTTAAAGTATTTAGTTTCGGTTTTTATTTTGATTTTGTCTTAAGTTCAGTTTATGATCATAGCGCTTATTGTGTATCTCACATGATGATTCGTGGCTGAATATATTTGTCTTAGTTAGGTTGTATCCTTATTCCTTGCCAATATCTATGAGATCTAAGTGAATGAATGCGAATCTAATCCGCGGTATTTATGCATGCTTTGAACGTATTTATATGAGTTGTTTTCGAATCATCTTTCTAATCAATCGATGCCTAGATAACAACTTGATAAGGTTATACTAATACTTGATACGTAATAGTCTTGTAAAGGTATATAAGAACCGCAAATCATTGAGAGTTTACCACCATGTTTACTCAATAAAATGGTGAGGCATGCGTAATATGATTTCATAAGTCCAAGCTTCTTGAGATTTTGGATCATGATTAATGTCCTTTTGGTGCTCAATGCTATCATATAGTTAAATCCTAGATACTTGTTCACGGGACTGCTATGTGGTAAGAATTTAATTGATGAGCTTCTCTTGATTAAGTTAAAAATAAGAAAGGATGATACAGATAAGCTTCTTGTCTATTGTAAGTTAATCTACCATTTTGATTAGATTTGATTTTTGCATCAAGGATTAGATACAAGCATGGAATGAAGTAACAACTTAGCTAAGATATTTCTCATCATAATCAACCTTCACAACTCCCTTTATTTTCAGCCCTAGTTATTTGAAGAAATCTGATTTTGTACTTTAAATTAGTTTGTTTTAATTACATAACCAATCCCCCCCCCCCCCCCCCTTCTAAGTCTCTTTTGAATATTCTCTTGGATACATTGAATATAAGTCTATCTAGTCCTGTGGGTTCGACCCTTTGCTGCTATGTTACAATTTTATATTTTGTGCGGTAAGTAAAGGATTTAATTGGTGGATTCGGCACCCATCAAGTACTTACGCTTAAAATTAGAGTATTATTCATAAAAACTAAAGTATCTTTATAATTGGAATATTGTTCGCAAATGTTAAAATATTCAAATTTAAAATTAGAGTATTATTCATAAAAGTTACAGTACTCAAGTTCAAAAATTAAAGTATGAAAAGGAAATACAAAGAATGAGAAAATCAGAAAAGTAAAAAAAGAAAAAGTTAAGGATATTGCAGTTAATTTAAGTGTTTGAAAAGTGAATAAAAATTAAAGTTTAAAAATAAAAAATTAATAATAAAAATTTTAATATTGAGGAGTAAACTAAATTTCCTCTTGCTATTAGGTATTTAAAAATGACTGATATGAAGAGAATGAGTTATATTATTCACGATCTCTTGTAATGAGATATTATAGAAGATGGTATTGTATGAGACCATTTTCATTAGTCACCGAGAACTAGACAATTAATTTTAATTAAGTGCACTCCTTAAATTCTACATTAGATCGCTTAATTGATTATAATATATAGTTCGAATAAAAATATTCCTCTGAAATTTAATATTATAAAATATAATTAAGTGTATAAGTTTATTTATTTAATTATACATTATTTATGTCATTCTTTCCTTTTTGTTGGATTGATGATCTAGGGATAAGAAAAATTAGTAGACTTTTAACTAATCAGTAATCAAATATATTTCATATTTCCATCTTCAGCAATACTACTAATATTCTAATTTTTTACATGCTTAATTTTATATAACTAAGTAGTAATTACACTCGACATTTGCACCCTATTTGCATACTCGACTTTTTAAAATACTTTTACTCAAGCTAGCTTAGGGAACATAAATCAAAATTCAATAAGGAAATCTATGAGAGACTCAAGTAAATAATATATATTCTCAAGAAAATTATTACTCTTAGTTGTATATTTTTAAATATGTGGCAAGATTCTTTTTGCTAATCCCGCATATTGCAATAGATTAATAGTGTTGTACTAGATTAGTTAGAAAGTTAGAGCTTGGTAACGATAATATTACATTTTAATAATTCGGTCTGTTAGAATATTAAAGAATAAATACACTTCATACTAAATATGTAACACCCGAAACGCGAGGTGTCCCATCCCCCGCACTATAGCTTGAATCTACGTATGAAATGGACAATCCATATATGAATCAAAGCTATAGCGAACGGAGACAATAAAAAAAACTAACCGAGCTAGGCGGGACTAACCCTTAACCACTTAGAACAATGCAGAAAGATATATATAAGCGGAAGCATAAGTTTCAAAATCAATCTGTCATATCAATAGAATATCATCTCCCATATATACATGACAAAATAGTGATGAACATAAGTGGTACAAAAGTGTGTAAAGACAAACATAGGTGCTAGACCCGAAACTACGACTCCGGACGACACAGTTTCCCGCCTAGCACTCCCTTAGCAAAACCTGAAAAAAATGAGGTGTCAGTCTAAGAAGACTGAGCTAGGGGTATATACATATAAGCGCATTTAACACACAAGTCCTAACCTCGGGTAATGAGTTATGAAAACCACAATATAAGTTCAATAAAAAGATAACATCGCCCGAGATTATGACTAACAAGTTTAACAATCAATCAATCAATTCCATTTCAGTCAATCAGTGGCCCGGCGAGTGAGGGCAATTCTCCAACCTTACTCCAACAGTGTACAATGATTAGGTTATCAATTATATAGGTGATCATGCAATCAATTACAGTGCACACGTAACAGTTTCAGTCTATCCTTCTTCCTCCGGGGTGATGGTGAGTTAGCTAGACTCAACCATCCAATCAGTGTGAGCAGAGGGCGCATGAAACCCAAAGCCCGGAACCCCTTCCACCACTAATCTCCTAGTGGCTTCAGGGGTCATCCCAAATGGTGAGGATAGAGCCGGAGTTACCCGTCAGCCCATGCTTTCCCGGTTGGCTCAAGCTACTACCCTCGGGCCCACAGTGCAATCAATATACTCGCCAAAACAGTCGGTTCAATACAATACAGTCGTTCAGTGAAAATCAATTAACATTTGAGGAAAGCTATAGATATACGTATACGTTTTGGCTTAAAATCCATATAAGGGTCATATGGTTCTATATAACTAGAAATTAAACCTCACCTGTACAGAAAAAACCAATCGAGAAAACCGCCTAAGGTGCCGGCCCCTCGTCACTAGGAAGCTGGTCTGTGCAAACAATGACAAGTGCAAGTGAGACACGACTCGTATGAACCAATTAAGACGAACGACAAAATGCAACGAGACGATGTGGAATCATGAATACGGCACAAAATAATCTTGTTTTTGCATGAAATGTATCATATAATAGCAATTTGGGATCAATTAAGGCATTGGAGCAAAATGTGAAATTTGTAGCTACTAATGCAGAAAATTTTCAACATGCGCACGTTGTATTCAAATAAGCATAACTCCTTCATCGGAATGAATTTTAACGAACCGCAAAATTACTAGAAAACTAGACAACCATATCTTTACAATGATGTAAGGCTCAAATTCTAGTTCACCCCGAGTAAATACCAGATTTTGTTTGAATATGACACAAAGCAGAAAATTTCCTGCAGCGCTATTAGTGAAAGATGATCGTCGTTCCCTTATCAAACGAAGTCGAAACGATCTGAAAATTGGTGGAGATATCTACAATATACACAGAAATACACCAGTAAAACAGTTTTAAAAACTTCCATCATTTAGTCTCTCTGATCAAGCCACAAATCGGTTTTAAATTGGATCAGCGTAGAATCGCGACAGTTTGGCGGCACCAAGTTAAAACGGCCATAACTCACAAACGAAAATAGATATTGACGAGCCGTAAAAAGGAGAGTACTCTACACTTCAAATATTTTGTACAGTAGAAAAATCAGAGGAATTGGAACAGGGGAGCAGAGGCAGAAAAACAGAGCAAAAATCGAACCACAACAAACAATCAACCAATTCCAATTCTAATCAATCCAAATGCCATAATTCATGGAACATATATATATACAAGTTCAATACTCACTAAAGTTCCACATATTCATGTCCATAACTCATTAATCACCAAGAATCACACATATGAGCTCAATATATCAACTTATGCTACAAGTCCATAAACCTTAATATATGCACATCAAATTCAAGCCATAACCAAGTATTCATGCTTCCCATAATTAAAACACAATTATCTAATCCAAATGAATAACCCTAGCTATCATTCATGATCAAGAAATCAATCAAATAAATCCATTTTCACCTTGGAAATGAAAAGAGAAGAGATGATACGCTAGGATGAGGATGATGATGCTTCAAGATGAATGATCAACTCAAGAATTAGCTCAAAGTATGGAAATCTCCTCCTTCCCTTCTCTTGGCAATTGATCGATCAAGCAATGGAGCAATATGTGTATGAATATGTCTTGTGTGTAATGGATTAAAATATGATATAAATGAAGATATTAATGTTTCCCACTTTATGAGTCATCCTAATTAATTGCACATAAATCCTCCCATTTTATTAGTTAAGCAATCAAGTACAAGTTAGAGAAGTTAAATAATCAAAGACCAAGCCCTCTTATGCAATTAATCCCATAGTTCAAGGAAATGATCAATTAATGTCACATAATCAATTAATCAATTCTAGTACATAAATCATGAAATGAAATAATTTTCACAACTTTAGAAAATGCAATTTTATAAAATGATCATGTCACATTTAATTAATGAATGCAAGAATTAAATAATTAATATAAAATCATCAAAACACACACGTGGCGTGCTTACCCGAAATCCGGAAATATGGGGCGTTACAATCCTCCCCCCTTAGAAAAATCTGGTCCTCAGATTCACTGATCGGAAGAGAACAACTCCGGATGAAACCGTTTCATCTTATCTTCGGTTTCTCAAGTAGCCTCTTCGGTTTGATCACTTCTCCAAAGGACCTTAACCATAGGAATTCTCCGGTTCCGTAGTTCCTTAAACTTCGTATCCAAGATTCTAACCGGTCGTTGCACGAATGTCAAATTCGGTTCCAATTCCACTTCTTCAACCGGTATGATCTCGGTCCCATCGGGGTAGTATTTCCTTAGTTGAGAAACGTGAAATACGTTATGAATCCCCGTGAGACTCCGTGGTAGGTCTAATCGGTAAGCTACCACACCAATTCTTTCAAGAATCTCGAAAGGACCTAAATAACGAGGATTAAGCTTTCCTCCTCGCCTGATACGAGCAAATCCTTTCCGTGGAGATGCTTTCAAGAATACCCGGTCTCCAACTTCGAATTCAAGATCCCTTCGGCGACGGTCGGCGTAGCTCTTTCGTCTATCTTGAGCTGATTTCATCCGTTGTTGAATTTGTTGAACTTTCTCAATCATTTCCCGAACGGCTTTAGAGGGTTTTTCCAATTTCTCATCCTTCTTCACGCCTTCTTGTTTAGTTCACTTCCACTCCTCAAGGTCGAAGAACAACGGAGAACGACATTTCCGGCCGTAGAGTAGCTCGTAAGGAGCCATCCCAATCGAGGCTTGAAAACTGTTATTGTAGGCGAATTCAATAAGAGGTAGTTGCTCATGCCACGAAGTCTGAAAATCCAAGGAACAAGCCCGAAGTAGATCTTCCAAATACCTAATCAATCTCTCGGACTGACCGTCGGTTTGAGGATGAAATGAAGTGCTAAAATTAAGCTTCGTTCCCAACATCCATTGTAATTCTTACCACAACTTAGAAGTGAACCTCCGATCCCTATCCGAAACGATACTCACTGGAATCCCTTGAAGTCTAACAATCTCCCGGTTATAAATCTCGGCCAACTTACGAATCTTGAAAGACATCCGAACCGGCAGAAAATGTGCAGACTTAGTTAAACGGTCCACGATTACCCAAATGCCGTCAAATCCACCTTTCACTTTAGGCAACCCGGTTGCAAAATCCATCGTCACCTGTTCCCACTTCCACTCGGGCATAGGTAACGGCTGTAGAAGACCTCCGGGTTTTTGATGCTCGGCTTTCACTTGCTGACAATTCATACAGCGTCTCACATACTCGGCGATGTCTTTCTTCAATCCCCGCCTCCAATAGTATTGCCTTAAATCTTTATACATCTTGTTTCCTCCTGGGTGGATAGAATAAGCTGACTTGTGAGCTTCTTCGAGCAATACCCGTTTCAACTCTTCGGGTACGACCACGCGGTTCTTGAAATGAAGAAGTCCGGTTTCATCAAACTCGAATGGACATTCTGGATCCTCCTTTGCTTTGGTTACCAACTTTTGAACTTCCGGATCCTTGGTCAGAACCTCGAACAACCGATATTTCAAATCTGGTTGGATAGTAATGTTAGAAACTCGAGCTTTGATCACAATTGGCTCGATTCTACTCCCTACTCCCACTTCCAAACTCGATACACTAGCCTTCCTACTAAGTGCATCGACGACCACGTTAGCTTTGCCGGGATGGTATTTAATAGTACAATCATAATCCTCTAACCGTTCCATCCAACGCCTTTGCCTCATATTCAGATCCTTCTGAGTGAACAAATATTGGAGGCTTTTGTGGTCGGTGAAAATCTCAAAAGAAATCCCGTATAAGTAGTGTCTCCACTTTCCTAGTGCAAAGACCACGGCAGCGAGCTCAATGTCGTGTGTTGGATAATTCTTTTCGTGCTCCTTTAACTTTCGGGAGGCATAAGCTATCACCTTCCCGTTCTTAGTCAACACACCACCCAAACCTTCCTTTGAAGCATCCGTATAGACCGCGTACTCGTCTGAGCCCTCGGGAAGGACGAACACTGGAGCAGAAACTAACTTCTCCTTCAAGAGATTGAAGCTCTTCTCACAAGCTTCGTTCCACTCGTACTTCACCTCTTTCTTTGTTAATAGGGTTAAAGGCGCAGCAATTTTCGAGAAATCCTTCACAAACCGTCTGTAATAACCGGCCAAACCCAAGAAACTTCTAATCTCTGAGGCATTCTTCGGCTTCTCCCAACTCATTACCGATTCGATCTTCGAGGGATCTACTTCCAAACCCTTCCCCGAAATCACGTGTCCTAGGAAAGAAACCCTGTCGATCCAGAACTCACACTTGCTGAATTTAGCAAACAACTGATGCTCTTTTAGAGTTTGCAATACCAACTGGAGATGCCTCGCGTGATCCTCAACGGATTTAGAGAATACCAGGATGTCGTCGATGAAAATCACAACGAACTTATCCAAGAAAGGCCTGAATATCCGATGCATCATGCCCATAAAAGCTGCAGGGGCATTAGTTAAACCGAACGGCATCACCACGAACTCATAATGCGCGTACCGAGTGTTGAATCCTGTCTTTGGAATGTCCTTTGCTCGGATTCGTAGCTGATAGTATCCCTGGCGTAAATCAAGCTTCGAGTACACCTTTGATCCCTGAAGGATATCGAATAACTCCTCAATATGTGGGAGGGGATACTTGTTCTTGATTGTCATCCGATTCAGCTCCAGGTAATCAATGCACATTCTCAAGGTCCCGTCTTTCTTCTTCACAAACAAGACCGGTGCACCCCAGGGAGAAGAACTCGGTCTCACGTATCCAACTTCTAATAATGCATCGAGTTGAGTTTTCAACTCTTTTAACTCGGCTGGAGCCATGCGATACGGCATCTTGGAGTACGGCTCTGCATTCGGGTAGAGATCAATTACGAACTCAATTTCCCGCTCCGGAGGTAAAGAATCCAACCTCTCGGGGAAAACCTCGGGAAATTCCTTCACTACTTCCGTTTCTTCCAACTTTGTCTGATCCTTCGGACGGTTGAGAATATAGGCTATGAAACCCGTAGCCCCGTCCCAAACCAATCTCTGAGCTTCTGAGAAAGAAAGTAAAGGAACGGTCTTCGAACTCCGACCCATTGAAATTTCTGAACCCAACTGAATCCTCTTCGCCCGACAATCAACAGTAGCACTATACCGAAATAACCAATCCATACCCAGAATAGCCCCGTAACGAGTCATCGGCATCTCTATGAAATCTGTCAAAAACACTCTGTCCTCGATGATCACCGGCACATCTCTGAAAACCCGATCTGTCTCGAGACTACTACCGAAAGGAGAACTAACCACATAGCAAGAAGTAGTGCACACAACAGGCAAAGATAAAATAAAAGCGCACGTACTCGAAATAAAGGAGTGAGTAGCTCCCGGATCAAATAAAGCATGTATGCTCGTGGTATGAATGCAAATTGTACCTTCAACAACAGCGGCTGGGTCGACCACTGCATCCTGCTCCTCTCCGTCTAGGGCATAAGCACGTGCCCTAATCATCGGTCTCTGGCCCCCTACAGGCGGTACCCGGCTATCCGGACATGTATCCCCTCGATGATCGACGGCCCCACAAATCAGACAAAGCCCTAAACGCCTCCTACAATTGTCGAAGATGTGTGACGGCTGCCCACAATAAGTACACTTGGGCTTCTCCGGTGGTGGTGGCAAAACGGGTGCAGCTGGAGCCTTCTGAACCGGTCCCGCGGGTCGGGACTTCTTCCACTGAGCTCTAGGTGGTGGTGTAGAATAAACCATCGGCCTCTTGCCCGGATTGAAACCCGAGCCTGAACCCCTAGAACCCGATCCGAAACCTGAACCCGGACCTGACCGAAAAGTAGGTCGACGTGCAATCACCAAATCCTCGACCTTTAGAGCCTTCCTCGTAGCCTTGAGCCAAGTGCTCGTGTCCACCGCTTCGAGGGCATTTTGCATATCCCAGTTAAGTCCTTGCATGAACTGCATAGACTTGTAGAATTCGTCATTCGCTATATTGGGTGCATAGCGAGATAACCTCTCAAACTCGGAGAGATACTCCGAAATAGCCTTATCCCCTTGCTTCAGTTCGGTGAATTCCTTCAATCTGCGGGTGCGGGAAGACGGAGGAATGAACTTGTTCTTAAACTCCCGGGTGAAAACCTCCCAGTTTACTTCCTCTCCTGCAGCAGTCAGAATAATCCTCGCGCTCTCCCACCAAGAATAGGCCTCGCCCTGGATCAAAGAAATAGTGCAACGGGCCTTCTCGGTAGAGCTGCAAGGAATCAGCTCCCAAACTCTTTCCACTTCCTTTAACCATTGTTCCGCCTGAACATCGTTACCTTTAAAGAATTTAGGCGGGTGCTGGTTCTGAAACTCCGAAAAAACGGCTGAAATCTGAGCTCCCGGTGGCACAGGTGGAGCTGGAGGGGCTGGAGGAGCTGGAGGGACATAATCTCTGACCCTCTGATCGATGAGCTGAACCATAGAAGCCACTAAGTCCTGTGGCTGAGCTGGAGGTGGAGGTGAAGGAGTACGATAACGGTAATGATGGCGGTGGTGCCTCGGTGATCGATCACGGCGGTGTCTATCGCGAGCCATCCTGAAATTCAAGACACTAGCATGCATGATCCATCAATAAGTGCAAATGTGTGCAATTAAGGCTCAAGTTACAAGTAAACACATAATTCAAGAACTCAAATAATTCAAATAGGTTCAAACAATTCAAGTATCAATGCAAGACTCTCAAGTTGTAAAGTAATTCCTATGCCGCGCGACCTAGACTCACAAGACTCGATACAAGAAACCCGATTTTGCAACCGGGCTCTGATATCACCTCAGGATGTAACACCCGAAACGCGAGGTGTCCCATCCCCCGCACTATAGCCTCGATCCACGTATGAAATGGACAATCCATATATGAATCAAAGCTATAGCGAACGGAGACAATACAAAAAACTAACCGAGCTAGGCGGGACTAACCCTTAACCACTTAGAACAATGCAGAAAGATATATATAAGCGGAAGCATAAGTTTCAAAATCAATCCGTCATATCAATACAATATCATCTCCCATATATACATGACAAAATAGTGATGAACATAAGTGGTACAAAAGTGTGTAAAGACAAACATAGGTGCTAGACCCGAAACTACGACTCCGGACGACACAGTTTCCCGCCTAGCACTCCCTTAGCAAAACCTGAAAAAAATGAGGTGTCAGTCTAAGAAGACTGAGCTAGGGGTATATACATATAAGCGCATTTAACACACAAGTCCTAACCTCGGGTAATGAGTTATGAAAACCACAATATAAGTTCAATAAAAAGATAACATCGCCCGAGATTATGACTAACAAGTTTAACAATCAATCAATCAATTCCATTTCAGTCAATCAGTGGCCCGGCGAGTGAGGGCAATTCTCCAACCTTACTCCAACAGTGTACAATGATTAGGTTATCAATTATATAGGTGATCATGCAATCAATTACAGTGCACACGTAACAGTTTCAGTCCATCCTTCTTCCTCCGGGGTGATGGTGAGTTAGCTAGACTCAACCATCCAATCAGTGTGAGCAGAGGGCGCATGAAACCCAAAGCCCGGAACCCCTTCCACCACTAATCTCCTAGTGGCTTCAGGGGTCATCCCAAATGGTGAGGATAGAGCCGGAGTTACCCGTCAGCCCATGCTTTCCAGGTTGGCTCAAGCTACTACCCTCGGGCCCACAGTGCAATCAATATACTCGCCAAAACAGTCGGTTCAATACAATACAGTCGTTCAGTGAAAATCAATTAACATTTGAGGAAAGCTATAGATATACGTATACGTTTTGGCTTAAAATCCATATAAGGGTCATATGGTTCTATATAACTAGAAATTAAACCTCACCTGTACAGACAAAACCAATCGAGAAAACCGCCTAAGGTGCCGGCCCCTCGTCACCAGGAAGCTGGTCTGTGCAAACAATGACAAGTGCAAGTGAGACACGACTCGTATGAACCAATTAAGACGAACTACAAAATGCAACGAGACGATGTGGAATCATGAATACGGCACAAAATAATCTTGTTTTTGCATGAAATGTATCATATAATAGCAATTTGGGATCAATTAAGGCATTGGAGCAAAATGTGAAATTTGTAGCTACTAATGCAGAAAATTTTCAACATGCGCACGTTGTATTCAAATAAGCATAACTCCTTCATCGGAATGAATTTTAACGAAGCGCAAAATTCCTAGAAAACTAGACAACCATATCTTTACAATGATGTAAGGCTCAAATTCTAGTTCACCCCGAGTAAATACCAGATTTTGTTTGAATATGACACAAAGCAGAAAATTTCCTGCAGCGCTATTAGTGAAAGATGATCGTCGTTCCCTTATCAAACGAAGTCGAAACGATCTGAAAATTGGTGGAGATATCTACAATATACACAGAAATACACCAGTAAAACAGTTTTAAAAACTTCCATCATTTAGTCTCTCTGATCAAGCCACAAATCGGTTTTAAATTGGATCAGCGTAGAATCGCGACAGTTTGGCGGCACCAAGTTAAAACGGCCATAACTCACAAACGAAAATAGATATTGACGAGCCGTAAAAAGGAGAGTACTCTACACTTCAAATATTTTGTACAGTAGAAAAATCAGAGGAATTGGAACAGGGGAGCAGAGGCAGAAAAACAGAGCAAAAATCGAACCACAACAAACAATCAACCAATTCCAATTCTAATCAATCCAAATGCCATAATTCATGGAACATATATATATACAAGTTCAATACTCACTAAAGTTCCACATATTCATGTCCATAACTCATTAATCACCAAGAATCACACATATGAGCTCAATATATCAACTTATGCTACAAGTCCATAAACCTTAATATATGCACATCAAATTCAAGCCATAACCAAGTATTCATGCTTCCCATAATTAAAACTCAATTATCTAATCCAAATGAATAACCCTAGCTATCATTCATGATCAAGAAATCAATCAAATAAATCCATTTTCACCTTGGAAATGAAAAGAGAAGAGATGATACGCTAGGATGAGGATGATGATGCTTCAAGATGAATGATCAACTCAAGAATTAGCTCAAAGTATGGAAATCTCCTCCTTCCCTTCTCTTGGCAATTGATCGATCAAGCAATGGAGCAATATGTGTATGAATATGTCTTGTGTGTAATGAATTAAAATATGATATAAATGAAGATATTAATGTTTCCCACTTTATGAGTCATCCTAATTAATTGCACATAAATCCTCCCATTTTATTAGTTATGCAATCAAGTACAAGTTAGAGAAGTTAAATAATCAAAGACCAAGCCCTCTTATGCAATTAATCCCATAGTTCAAGGAAATGATCAATTAATGTCACATAATCAATTAATCAATTCTAGTACATAAATCATGAAATGAAATAATTTTCACAACTTTAGAAAATGCAATTTTATAAAATGATCATGTCACATTTAATTAATGAATGCAAGAATTAAATAATTAATATAAAATCATCAAAACACACACGTGGCGTGCTTACCCGAAATCCGGAAATATGGGGCGTTACAATCCTCCCCCCTTAGAAAAATCTGGTCCTCAGATTCACTGATCGGAAGAGAACAACTCCGGATGAAACCGTTTCATCTTATCTTCGGTTTCCCAAGTAGCCTCTTCGGTTTGATCACTTCTCCAAAGGACCTTAACCATAGGAATTCTCCGGTTCCGTAGTTCCTTAAACTTCGTATCCAAGATTCTAACCGGTCGTTGCACGAATGTCAAATTCGGTTCCAATTCCACTTCTTCAACCGATATGATCTCGGTCCTATCGGGGTAGTATTTCCTTAGTTGAGAAACGTGAAATACGTTATGAATCCCCGTGAGACTCCGTGGTAGGTCTAATCGGTAAGCTACCTCACCAATTCTTTCAAGAATCTCGAAAGGACCTAAATAACGAGGATTAAGCTTTCCTCCTCGCCCGATACGAGCAAATCCTTTCCGTGGAGATGCTTTCAAGAATACCCGGTCTCCAACTTCGAATTCAAGATCCCTTCGGCGGCGGTCGGCGTAGCTCTTTTGTCTATCTTGAGCTGATTTCATCCGTTGTTGAATTTGTTGAACTTTCTCAATCATTTCCCGAACTGCTTTAGAAGGTTTTTCCAATTTCTCATCCTTCTTCACGTCTTCTTGTTTAGTCCACTTCCACTCCTCAAGGTCGAAGAACAACGGAGAACGACATTTCCGGCCGTAGAGTAGCTCGTAAGGAGCCATCCCAATCGAGGCTTGAAAACTGTTATTGTAGGCGAATTCAATAAGAGGTAGTTGCTCATGCCACGAAGTCTGAAAATCCAAGGAACAAGCCCGAAGTAGATCTTCCAAATACCTAATCAATCTCTCGGACTGACCATCGGTTTGAGGATGAAATGAAGTGCTAAAATTAAGCTTTGTTCCCAACATCCCTTGTAATTCTTGCCACAACTTGGAAGTGAACCTCCGATCCCTATCCGAAACGATACTCACTGGAATCCCGTGAAGTCTAACAATCTCCCGGTTATAAATCTCGGCCAACTTACGAATCTTGAAAGACATCCGAACCGGCAGAAAATGTGCAGACTTAGTTAAACGGTCCACGATTACCCAAATGCCGTCAAATCCACCTTTCACTTTAGGCAACCCGGTTACAAAATCCATCGTCACCTGTTCCCACTTCCACTCGGGGATAGGTAACGGCTGTAGAAGACCTCCGGGTTTTTGATGCTCGGCATTCACTTGCTGACAATTCATACAGTGTCTCACATACTCGGCGATGTCTTTCTTCAATCCCCGCCTCCAATAGTATTGTCTTAAATCTTTATACATCTTGTTTCCTCCTGGGTGGATAGAATAAGCTGACTTGTGAGCTTCTTCGAGCAATACCCGTTTCAACTCTTCGGGTACGACCACGCGGTTCTTGAAACGAAGAATTCCGATTTCATCAAACTCGAATGGACATTCTGGATCCTCCTTTGCTTTGGTTACCAACTTTTGAACTTCCGGATCCTTGGTCTGAACCTCGAACAACCGATATTTCAAATCTGGTTGGATAGTAATGTTAGAAACTCGAGCTTTGATCACAATTGGCTCGATTCTACTCCCTACTCCCACTTCCAAACTCGATACACTAGCCTTCCTACTAAGTGCATCGGCGACCACGTTAGCTTTGTCAGGATGGTATTTAATAGTACAATCATAATCCTCTAACCGTTCCATCCAACGCCTTTGCCTCATATTCAGATCCTTCTGAGTGAACAAATATTGGAGGCTTTTGTGGTCGGTGAAAATCTCAAAAGAAATCCCGTATAAGTAGTGTCTCCACTTTCCTAGTGCAAAGACCACGGCAACGAGCTCAATGTCGTGTGTTGGATAATTCTTTTCGTGCTCCTTTAACTTTCGGGAGGCATAAGCTATCACCTTCCCGTTCTGAGTCAACACACCACCCAAACCTTCCTTTGAAGCATCCGTATAGACCGCGTACCCGTCTGAGCCCTCGGGAAGGACGAACACTGGAGCAGAAACTAACTTCTCCTTCAAGAGATTGAAGCTCTTCTCACAAGCTTCGTTCCACTCGTACTTCACCTCTTTCTTTGTTAATCGGGTTAAAGGCGCGGCAATTTTCGAGAAATCCTTCACAAACCGTCTGTAATAACCGGCCAAACCCAAGAAACTTCTAATCTCTGAGGCATTCTTCGGCTTCTCCCAACTCATTACCGATTCGATCTTCGAGGGATCTACTTCCAAACCCTTCCCCGAAATCACGTGTCCTAGGAAAGAAACCCTGTCGATCCAGAACTCACACTTGCTGAATTTAGCAAACAACTGATGCTCTTTTAGAGTTTGCAATACCTACTGGAGATGCCTCGCGTGATCCTCAACGGATTTAGTGAATACCAGGATGTCGTCGATGAAAATCACAACGAACTTATCCAAGAAAGGCCTGAATATCCGATGCATCATGTCCATAAAAGCTGCAGGGGCATTAGTTAAACCGAACGGCATCACCACGAACTCATAATGCCCGTACCGAGTGTTGAATCCTGTCTTTGGAATGTCCTCTGCTCGGATTCGTAGCTGATAGTATCCCTGGCGTAAATCAAGCTTCGAGTACACCTTTGATCCCTGAAGGATATCGAATAACTCCTCAATATATGGGAGGGGATACTTGTTCTTGATTGTCATCCGATTCAGCTCCCGGTAATCAATGCACATTCTCAAGGTCCCGTCTTTCTTCTTCACAAACAAGACCGGTGCACCCCAGGGAGAAGAACTCGGTCTCACGTATCCAACTTCTAATAATGCATCGAGTTGAGTTTTCAACTCTTTTAACTCGGCTGGAGCCATCCGATACGGCATCTTGGAGTACGGCTCTGCATTCGGGTAGAGATCAATTACGAACTCAATTTCCCGCTCCGGAGGTAAAGAATCCAACCTCTCGGGGAAAACCTCGGGAAATTCCTTCACTACTTCCGTTTCTTCCAACTTTGTCTGATCCTTCGGACGGTTGAGAATATAGGCTATGAAACCCGTAGCCCCGTCCCAAACCAATCTCTGAGCTTCTGAGAAAGAAAGTAAAGGAACGGTCTTCGAACTCCGACCCATTGAAATTTCTGAACCCAACTGAATCCTCTTCGCCCGACAATCAACAGTAGCACTATACCGAAATAACCAATCCATACCCAGAATAGCCCCGTAACGAGTCATCGGCATCTCTATGAAATCTGTCAAAAACACTCTGTCCTCGATGATCACCGGCACATCTCTGAAAACCCGATCTGTCTCGAGACTACTACCGAAAGGAGAACTAACCACATAGCAAGAAGTAGTGCACACAACAGGCAAAGATAAAATAAAAGCGCACGTACTCGAAATAAAGGAGTGAGTAGCTCCCGGATCAAATAAAGCATGTATGCTCGTGGTATGAATGCAAATTGTACCTTCAACAACAGCGGCTGGGTCGACCTCTGCATCCTGCTCCTCTCCGTCTAGGGCATAAGCACGTGCCCTAATCATCGGTCTCTGGCCCCCTACAGGCAGTACCCGGCTATCCGGACATGTATCCCCTCGATGATCGACGGCCCCACAAATCAGACAAAGCCCTAAACGCCTCCTACAATTGTCGAAGATGTGTGACGGCTGCCCACAATAAGTACACTTGGGCTTCTTCGGTGGTGGTGGCAAAACGGGTGCAGCTGGAGCCTTCTGAACCGGTCCCGCGGGTCGGGACTTCCTCCACTGAGCTCTAGGTGGTGGTGTAGAATAAACCATCGGCCTCTTGCCCGGAATGAAACCCGAGCCTGAACCCCTAGAACCCGATCCGGAACCTGAACCCGGACCTGACCGAAAAGTAGGTCGACGTGCAATCACCAAATCCTCGACCTTTAGAGCCTTCCTCGTAGCCTTGAGCTAAGTGCTCGTGTCCACCGCTTCGAGGGAGTTTTGCATATCCCGGTTAAGTCCTTGCATGAACTGCATAGACTTGTGGAATTCGTCATTCGCTATATTGGGTGCATAGCGAGATAACCTCTCAAACTCGGAGAGATACTCCGAAATAGCCTTATCCCCTTGCTTCAGTTCGGTGAATTCCTTCAATCTGCGGGTGCGGGAAGACGGAGGAATGAATTTGTTCTTGAACTCCCGGGTGAAAACCTCCCAGTTTACTTCCTCTCCTGCAGCAGTCAGAATAATCCTCGCGCTCTCCCACCAAGAATAGGCCTCGCCCTGGATCAAAGAAATAGTGCAACGGGCCGTCTCGGTAGAGCTGCAAGGAATCAGCTCCCAAACTCTTTCCACTTCCTTTAACCATTGTTCCGCCTGAACATCGTTACCTTTAAAGAATTTAGGCGGGTGCTGGTTCTGAAACTCCGAAAAAACGGCTGAAATCTGAGCTCCCGGTGGCACAGGTGGAGCTGGAGGGCGCATGAAACCCAAAGCCCGGAACCCCTTCCACCACTAATCTCCTAGTGGCTTCAGGGGTCATCCCAAATGGTGAGGATAGAGCCGGAGTTACCCGTCAGCCCATGCTTTCCCGGTTGGCTCAAGCTACTACCCTCGGGCCCACAGTGCAATCAATATACTCGCCAAAACAGTCGGTTCAATACAATACAGTCGTTCAGTGAAAATCAATTAACATTTGAGGAAAGCTATAGATATACGTATACGTTTTGGCTTAAAATCCATATAAGGGTCATATGGTTCTATATAACTAGAAATTAAACCTCACCTGTACAGACAAAACCAATCGAGAAAACCGCCTAAGGTGCCGGCCCCTCGTCACCAGGAAGCTGGTCTGTGCAAACAATGACAAGTGCAAGTGAGACACGACTCGTATGAACCAATTAAGACGAACGGCAAAATGCAACGAGACGATGTGGAATCATGAATACGGCACAAAATAATCTTGTTTTTACATGAAATGTATCATATAATAGCAATTTGGGATCAATTAAGGCATTGGAGCAAAATGTGAAATTTGTAGGTACTAATGCAGAAAATTTTCAACATGCGCACGTTGTATTCAAATAAGCATAACTCCTTCATCGGAATGAATTTTAACGAACCGAAAAATTCCTAGAAAATTAGACAACCATATCTTTACAATGATGTAAGGCTCAAATTCTAGTTCACCCCGAGTAAATACCAGATTTTGTTTGAATATGACACAAAGCAGAAAATTTCCTGCAGCGCTATTAGTGAAAGATGATCGTCGTTCCCTTATCAAACGAAGTCGAAACGATCTGAAAATTGGTGGAGATATCTACAACATACCCAGAAATACACCAATAAAACAGTTTTAAAAACTTCCATCATTTAGTCTCTCTGATCAAGCCACAAATCGGTTTTAAATTGGATCAGCGTAGAATCGCGACAGTTTGGCGGCACCAAATTAAAACGGCCATAACTCACAAACGAAAATAGATATTGACGAGCCGTAAAAAGGAGAGTACTCTACACTTCAAATATTATGTACAGTAGAAAAATCAGAGGAATTGGAACAGGGCAGAAGAGGCAGAAAAACAGAGCAAAAATCGAACCACAACAAACAATCAACCAATTCCAATTCTAATCAATCCAAATGCCATAATTCATGCAACATATATATATACAAGTTCAATACTCACTAAAGTTCCACATATTCATGTCCATAACTCATTAATCACCAAGAATCACACATATGTGCTCAATATATCAACTTATGCTACAAGTCCATAAACCTTAATATATGCACATCAAATTCAAGCCATAACCAAGTATTCATGCTTCCCATAATTAAAACACAATTATCTAATCCAAATGAATAACCCTAGCTATCATTCATGATCAGGAAATCAATCAAATAAATCCATTTTCACCTTGGAAATGAAAAGAGAAGAGATGATACGCTAGGATGAGGATGATGATGCTTCAAGATGAATGATCAACTCAAGAATTAGCTCAAAGTATGGAAATCTCCTCCTTCCCTTCTCTTGGCAATTGATCGATCAAGCAATGGAGCAATATGTGTATGAATATGTCTTGTGTGTAATGGATTAAAATATGATATAAATGAAGATATTAATGCTTCCCACTTTATGAGTCATCCTAATTAATTGCACATAAATCCTCTCATTTTATTAGTTAAGCAATCAAGTACAAGTTAGAGAAGTTAAATAATCAAAGACCAAGCCCTCTTATGCAATTAATCCCATAGTTCAAGGAAATAATCAATTAATGTCACATAATCAATTAATCAATTCTAGTACATAAATCATGAAATGAAATAAATTTCACAACTTTAGAAAATGCAATTTTATAAAATGATCATGTCACATTTAATTAATGAATGCAAGAATTAAATAATTAATATAAAATCATCAAAACACACACGTGGCGTGCTTACCCGAAATCCGGAAATATGGGGCATTACAAAATAAATAGAATAAAAGGTAAAAAACAAACAAAAATAATGATGTGAGTGGAGAATTAATGAGTTACCTCAAATGGATGTTTAGATGGATAAAGAGCAAATCAGCCTATTATCACACCCCCAGAAAAACGTATAACTGTAGAAATTGCTTGATAAATTATGAGGATCAGAGATGCCAAAATATTCAAACTTGTTTGTGTTTTTGGTAGCCTCAAACCTCTGGTCTAAGTCGTCCCTTATATTGCTTTAAGATGCTCCATCCTATTACAATTCAACTAAAATGACACAATTAAAGAGAAACAGTGTTCCTTCCTTGGATGTTTTTGATGTTTTCTTTCTCTCATCCTTCTTTCTAACCATTTAAATTAATGATATTTTAATGGGAGTTCCTTTCATGGTTGCTTCCTTGGATGTTTTTTCTTATGATTACGTAGTCCTCCACTACAAGAAAACAGGCGAATTCCGAGGGACTTCCGAGGGAATTCGCCAAATTATTTTCCGAGGGAATATTCCCTCGGAAATCCCTCGAAAATGTTAGCGCCAAGGTTAGCCGCCAAGTTTTCCGAAGGATTTCCGAGGGAAATATCCCTCGGAAAATTAAAACTTATTTAATTTTTAAATTAAAATTAGTTTCCGAGGGAATTATTCCCTCGGAATTGTTCACATATTTAAATCTTGAAATTTCCGAGGGAAAATTCCCTCGCAAAATTAATACTTATTTAATTTTTAAATTAAAATTAGTTTCCGAGGGATTTCCGAGGGAATTATTCCCTCGGAATTGTTCAAATATAAAATCTTGAATTTTCCGAGGGAAAATTCCCTTGGAAAATTAAAAATTATTAATTTTTAAAGTACAATTAGTTTCTGAGGGAAATGTTCATATATTTAAATCTTGAACTCAGAAATTCCCTAAAAAAATTAAAACTTATTTAATTTTTAAATAAAATTTCATGTTATTAAATTGATATTTTAAAGTATGATTTTCTTTTTTTATATTTTATTTTATGAAAAATTCCGAGGGATTTCCGAATTTGCCATAACTATTTTTAATTATTAAACATTATGTAACGATTTGTTGAATTTAATTACAATTCATGATAATTATATGCATTATTAGTAAATTTGGTAAACAATGTTAGTTATTATATTAATAACTGGTAATAATACATATGTAATTAAACTTTGGATAAGTAATTCGAACGATATCAATGTAGAAGTTCATGTTCTTTTCAATTGAAAAATCAAATTTTTACTTCATATATAATATATTTGTGTGATATTAGTTTTTATTTATTTATTTGATTAATAACTAAAATTTCATGTTATTAAATTGATATTTTAAAGTATGATTTTCTTTTTTTATTTTATTTTATGGAAAATTCCGAGGGAATTCCGAGGGAATTTCCCTCGGAAATCCCTCGGAATTTTCCATAACTATTTTTAATTATTAAACATTATGTAACGATTTGTTGAATTTAATTACAATCCATGATAATTATATGCATTATTAGTAAATTTGGTAAGCTACGGTAGTTATTATATTAATAATTGGTAATTATACATATGTAATTAAACTTTGGATAAGTAATTCGAACGATATCAATGTAGAAGTTCACGTTCTTTTCAATTGAAAAATCAAATTTTTACTTCATATATAATATATTTGTGTGGTATTAATTTTTATTTATTTATTTCATTAATAACTAAAATTTCATGTTATTAAATTGATATTTTAAAGTATGATTTTCTTTTTTTTATATTTTATTTGATGGAGAATTTCGAGGGATTTCCGAGGGAAATTAAAATAGAATTTGCTCGGAAATCCCTCGGAATTTGCTATAACTATTTTTAATTATTAAACATTATGTAACGATTTGTTGAATTTAATTACAATCCATGATAATTATATACATTATTAGTAAAATTGGTAAGCTACGGTAGTTATTATATTAATTATTGGTAATAATACATATGTAATTAAACTTTGGATAAGTAATTCGAACGATATCAATGTAGAAGTTCGTGCTCTTTTCAGTTGAAAAATCAAATTTTTACTTTATATATAATATATTTGTGTGACTTTAATTTTTATTTATTTGTTTCATTAATAACTAAAATTTCATGTTATTAAATTGATATTTTAAAGTATGATTTTCTTTTTTTATATTTTATTTTATGGGGAATTCCGAGGGAAAATGGTTTTCCCTCGGAATTCCCTCGAAATTTGCCATAACTATTTTTAATTATTAAACATTATGTAACGATTTGTTGAATTTAATTACAATCCATGATAATTATATGCATTATTAGTAAATTTGGTAAGCTACGGTAGTTATTATATTAATAATTGGTAATAATACATATGTAATTATAATAATATTTGTTTTACTAGTGTCAATTCTACGCTACTGCAAATAGAACCGCGTTTATACTAAAAGAAATTGTTTATTATAATTAATATTTTTGTTTTTGAGATAAGGTGATGAGTAGATACATCTTGTTAAGTTTCTTGCATTACGGTATGAACTATGTTGCATCAAATATCATTTGCTGATGGTTAAACAATGAAGCATGGCATTTTTTGGTTTGTTTTCTGACATTTCTATTTATTTACCTTACTTTTTTTATGAAATGGTGCTCATGTAATCTCACTGATATTGCTAAAATTTCATGATGAAGTCCTATCAATATAATCTATTGAACTGTGATTTTAGTTTATAAAGTTTATTTTCCACTGTTTCCAGGTTTTAGGTAACTTTTTGAGTCAAAATATGGAAGCTAATGGAAAGGATAACCTAAAGTCACCACTTTTGAAACCTCCAAATGATGTTGTTATCACAATTTCTCCTCCAAACCCGGCTTTGAATAAGAAAATTAGGACTCTAGTCTTCAAAGTACTGGTATAACATGCTCATCATGTGTCTCTTCAATAGAATCTGCACTTGGAAGCCTGGATGGCGTGCAAAGCGGGTGTCTGTGCTTCAAGGTCAAGCTGCTGTAAAATACGTGCCAGAAGTCATAAGTGTAAGTTAACTTCAATTCTTAGTGCTAAATGAAGTCTGCTTTTCAGTGCATCATTAATATCTCGTGGTTTGACTAGTGAATTTATTTTTTTTGGTAGCAATCGTGGTTTTATTTATTAAGTACAACAATAGTGGGGTATTTGCAATTCCGGTGCATATCTTGAATCTGCTTGTTTTGGTTGTTTGAGAACATTTTATGACTCTTATTTGAATCAGTTTGATATTATGTATTTACTTCATATAATCTTGAATCTTCACAAATGCAAAGATGCCAATAGGGTACTTCTATGTTCTTTGATGTTTCAGTTATTAAATACATAAACAATTCAGTTAGATATTGTAACGCCCCGACTTTTTGGCCGTACAGGTATGACATCACGAGTGGGTTTAGACCGAGAGTTATGTGACTTATATGTGTTTTAATTGCTAAGTGATTATTTAATTTATTAATTTGTTGAATTAATTGCTACTATGTGATCTTTATTTGCTTTAAGTGCCGCTTGGATATTCTTGAATTAATTGCCATTACGTGATCTACATGAATTATGTGATCTGTGACTATTTTATTTAAATTTAGTTGTTACTTATATATTTGCTAATTAATATTTTGTTTTGATTATGTACTTATTTGATATTGTATGAAATCCTTGGACTCAATTAAACTTTTAATTGGACTCCTTTTGAGCACCAACTAAACCAAGGTACCCTTATTGAAGCACTTAGATTCTCAAGGGACCAAAGTGCAATTTCCCCTCTTTCCTCTTTCCATTTACACGATATATACATACATGTACACACCTACATTCTTATCTTTTTCATTTCTCACACAAGAACAAGAGATATACACCCCTTCCTCTTCTTCTTCCATTTCGATCCAAACAAGGAAGCTCAAGACAAGGACTCAAGTTCTTTTCCTTCAAGAATTCAAGCCAAGATCTCTTCTTCTTCATCCCCTTCTTTTCTTCCATCCAAGGTAAGATATGTATAAATGTGTATGTGATGAATTCTTGAGAAATTATTAGGGTTTGTGAACCAATATGAATTCCATGACTTGAGTTGAAATCTATGTGTTGATATGAGCTAGTATGATGAATAATTGTTGGATTTTGGATTGTTGGTTAAATCATGAGTGTTCCACCATTTTTGGAGCTTCAATGTGTGAATGGTAACTTGTATTATGCTTGAGTTCATGCCTTAAGATTGAGACATGTGATAGATTATGTATATATGAATTTATGCCTTCAATTTGGAGTGTTTTAGTTGAGTTTTGAAGTGGTTGTTGCTTCCTTTTCTTCCCTCCACGCATAACCCCCTATTTTGCTTCTTCTTCTCGACCAGGAGGACTACCCGGGCAGGTAGTTTTAAGCAGAAGGGTTTCTGCACTCCTTTCTCCCCGACCGGGTAAATTTCAGCCTTGTTTTTCCCCAGCCGGGTACTCCCTCATCTGAACTCCGAATGACCTGATTTTTGAGCCGTTGGAAACCTCTTGAAGTCTAATAACACCTCCAAGTGGAATCACCTTAATATATTTTCTCATTTATGAGTTATGATCGTTTGAAAATTGTATCGCTGCTTCGACAAAACACTGCACTCACCCAACTTCGGACCTTCGCCATTTCCACATCGCTTTGAATCACGATTCGGGCCATATATCATTTGAAAGGCCTGTGTGTCTAGTTTCATTCCCAATAAACAAAACTCCATTACAAATTCTAGAACTCAAGATATGTTCAATTCTTTACAGCTTGTGCATTATCAAAAACTGTCAGCTCTCACTAAAAGCTTGCCCAATCCGTTTTCTTGCTTTCCCTCCACTTCCTCGGACTCCATATGTGGTTTGAATGTATTGTATGCTTGCGTAATTGATTATATGTGATATATCTTGATATTTTTATGAATTTTATGCTATGAATTCAATGCATATACGTGAAATGACAACATGAACCTTATGTGCTACTCTTAAGCATGCATGAATGGTTTGCTCCGTTTAATTGTTTTGTATGTTGTGTTTAGCTTCTTCCACGACTTGTATATTTTGTTAATATGTTATAGTATGAGTTATGGTTAATGTATGAAGCTTATGGCTCGATTTGATACAAAATATGAAAGATATGAAACACATGAATATGAAACCACTATGTATTGAATATTTGGAATAAATCACTTGATTATATGACCTCATCACATGATTCATGCTTCTTATACATCTCATATCATGCTCATAACATGCCGTGCGTCTATGTGGTTTCATGTTGGGGTTAATTCTCACGAGTACACATTGTTCCTTCTCTTATACAGTTCGTTTCCAGGGCGGAGACTTCTGAATTGATTAAGCACCCGTATTACTCATGCTTTATGTCTCGTGGTATTCCAGGTGAGGGTGTTTTTGTTTTAGTTATATAACAAACCCTACAACCCTTATGTGAAAAGCTTTGACCAAAACCTTATGAATGTATATATATGGTATTTTCAAAGTAGAGTCCTTGAGTAAAATTCTTCTGAAATTATACGTATGGGCGTATATAAGCTTAAAATGGTTTTGCAACGAGGCTATGCTCCAAACCGTGTGTCTTGATGCTAGCTACGGATTAGGATGACACGGAGAGGTACGTGTATAGCATATGCCGAGTTGCACGGTAAGGTATGTTTTCTTATAGTATGTATCCTAAGTATGAAGCAAATGTTTTGGCGAGATTATGCATGTATGATATGTTCACGGGCCCAGGAATTTAGTACATGTGGCTATCCGGGGAGGCATGGGCCGACGGTGATCCCATGTGCTAGTTCCACTGTGTTACGGCGATACCGGCCCTCGCTAGGAGGTTTAGCGGGGAATGGGAGCTGAGTGCCCTTGGGGGAGTCATGAAACCCCATTGGCCTATGTATGAGGTAGACGGGTTAGGGTGCAGGATGGAACTTATTTTATGATTATGATTATTTTTATGATTGATATGCACCGTGCGGGCCAGGACACGGATTGCCCAAACGAATATGTCTTATGATATGATATACGATTCGTGTGTATTATGATATTTTGCATGATCACCTATTTAATGTATTAATGATATTTGTCGTACACGGTCGGAGTTTGGTTGGAGATAATGCACGCTCACTCGCCGAGCCGTTATGTTTATGTATGAATTATGAACTTAACAAATTTAATATGGTTAGTCATAAAGTTCGAGCATTGCTTAGTTATTCTCTTGCCTTTTTGGGAACTAATTTTAAATAAAACCTTGCTCGGGATTTATGACTTGCATGTGCATGTTTTTATATATACGTATATCGCTCTTGCTCACTCAGTCTTCTAGAGACTGACCCCTCTTCCCCACTTTTCAGTTCTTGCAGGTTTGGGCTAGGCGGAGGTCATGTTTTAAGTCTCTTGTCGAGTCACACGTGTACACTCGAGTCCCATTATATATTGTTATGATTAATTACATCTCCTTATGTATTCGGGCCTGTGTGCCATCTATGATTAGGAGTGTTCGTTCGGTCGGTTTGGGCCGAAACCGAACTTTCGGTTCGGTTAACCGAAAAATTCGGTTTTGAAAAACCAAACTGAACCTCTTACGGTTCGGTTCGGTTTTGGTTTTAAACCGAAAACCGAACAACAATAATGATTTTAAAAAAAAAAATTTTTGCAGCATAAAATTTACAGGCTTGCAATTTACAGATTACACCCCTGCGCAAATTACTTCCTGCCTACTGGAATGCAATAAATAACATCAGGCATCAACATTTCCAATTTCCACAATCTAATTCTAATGTCCAACTCCACACACTAATGCATTATCAAACACACATACGGTGAGTCATTGATACATGCATAAGAAATACAAGAAATAAGGTTCCAGCTTCCAGCCTCCAAGCATCAACAAAAATACATAATTTAGAGGTCCACAAGATAATAAAGTTCTTAAAACATTAAAAACAAGTCAACAATATGATTTTGGAGATGAAGTACTTTCCAATATTAGCATCCTCTTCTCCTTAGCAGACACTACAAAATGTAACATTATAATTAGTAACCAATATTCAATAATACATTAAATACTAATTAATTGGAGCTGAAAAATAAATATAATATAGCTGAGTAAACAATATTTACGTTACCGATCACATCATCCACTTCCACTAGGCGCTAAGGACCACTGAATCTCCGGTTCCACTTCCGGTTGACAATGCATCTACAAAAGTAACAAAAACTTAATTAAACAAATATAGATTTATTAAAAAGTAAATACAGTTATTCAACCTTAAAAATAAAATACCTTCTTCAACTTTTTCTAAAACATCATAATCTTCTTCGATTGGTAGTGATGGAGGTCCATTTCGAAGCCAATCTTGAGAGCATACAAGGGCTTGAGCCATTCTTGGGGTCAAAGATGATCGGAAGTCATCAATGACAAGTCCGGATGTGATAAAAGTCAATTCCGAAGCAACGGTGGATATAGGCATAGCCAACAAATCACGTGCCAATCGTGATAAAACAGGGAATCGAAGAGAATTAACCTTCCACCATGTAAGAATGTCAAAGTCGGGCAAGTTTTTCTCCTTCTTTTCACTCAAATAAGTATCAAGCTCGGATTGACTATCCACATCTCCATCCTCCAATATACATTGTTCGCGGTACTCCCTCTCTTTCTCGTCCATAACTTCTAACATTTCTTGGCTCAATGTATCATCGGTTGGCACCACACTGCTCAAGCTAGAGATCGCCTCTTGGGAGGGTCTAGGAGGACCATATAATTTTCTGTACTCCTCAAAACTCTCCTCCAAAGCTTTAGTGACCCGGCACCCAAGATCAGCTGCTAACTCATCATTATACATCCTCTTGAGTGTAAAGGTGACATACTTCATTTTGTGTCGAGGATCAAGAACCACAACAAGATATAGATTCATGTTCATCTTCAAAGGATCTCCCCAGTATTCATCAAATTTATCTTTCATTTTAATTGCAACTCTTGCCAACCCCTCATCCGAACTAAGCATCCACTTCTTAATCAAAGCATCAATAAGACTAATTTGATCTAAGAACAGATTTGATGTCACAAACTTTGTGGCAGAGATTTGTACAGTGAAAGCATAAAAATGTTGCAAAACTTTCACAAATCTCTCAATCACAACCCAATCTTCGTTATTTGGGAGCCCTATCTTAGCATAATGACCGTTAGGACCAAAATCATCCCGAAAATCTTTCTCACAAACTTCGTATCTATCAAATACACTTCGAAAAGTTACAGCAGTTTCAAGCATAAAATAGCAAGAGTTCCATCGAGTAGGGCAGTCAAGACTCAACATCTTCTTACTTTCAATTTTCTCATCTTCAGAATATTCTCTAAATTTAGCCCATCTACTAGGAGAACTACGCAAGTATCTCACCACAGTACGTATGCGCTCAACAGGTGCACCAATTTGAGTTAAACCATCTCTTACAACAAGATTAATTATGTGAGCAATACATCACATATGCAAATATTTACCATCACAAATTGATTTCTTCCAAGCCACAAGTCTCCTTCTCAAATAACCAACTGTCTTGTCATTAGAACCAGCATTATCAACGGTAATGGTGAACACTTTATCAATTCCCACTCCAAAAGAAACTTTTCAAACAACACACCAATATCATCACCTTTATGACTAGTGATAGGAATGAAATTAATAATATACTTATGCAAGTTCCAAGCATCATCAACAAAGTGTGCAGTCAAACACATGTAATTAGTCTTCTGATTTGAAGTCCATGTATCCGTTGTAAGAGAAACACGTATATCCGATTTCTTAAAATATTCCTTGAGTGCATCTTTTTCTCTAAAATAGATTTTAAGACAATCTCTAGCAACGGTGGTCCTAGATGGAACAGCAAACTGAGGACACGCAGTAGCCACAAAAGCTCTAAATCCCTCTCCCTCCACAAACCTAAAAGGTAATTCATCAACTATTACCAACTTTGCTAAAGCCTCCCTGGTTGCTTCTTGGTCAAATTTGGTAGGTACGCTATAATGAGAAGACATATCACGCAAATCCACATTACGAGTGAAACTATCAATGGTGTAAGAATCATTCTTCTTATTGCTAGGGTTACTTTTACACTGTTTCAGGTGGTTTTTTAAACAAGATGTTCCATCAACCGCAGGATCTGCAGCATATGTCTTAGCACAATAATTGCATCTAGCCCTGCGTTTTTTCTTCTCATCGTAGTAAATGGTGAAGTGATTCCATACCTCTGAACGTTGTTTCACCTTATCCGGTCTTTTTCGCTTCTTATTTGCAGGTTCACCGTGATAAGACTCTGAAGAATCACATTGCTCAACCGGAAATGGATTACCCTCATCGTTTTCTGGTATAGTCTCCATTTGTTCAGCAACCTGAAATACGAAAACTATGAATCAAAATCAAAACAGAAAATACAAATAAGAAAACTGAAAAGAACATTACAAATCTGAATTCAAGAATCAGTCATTTGCAAATTGAAACAAGAGATGTTGCTGCTTGTGGCATACACATTCATTTTATTTGTTATTACAACACTGATCTGTTAAGAAAATTGGGAATTAAAATCAAAAATGAAAATCTGAGTAAAGTTCTCATTTTTCTTGATCTACGGTAAGAAGATGTTTCCTGTAAGATTATGTTCTCATTCAAAAGATTATGTTTTCTTGATCTACGGTAAATCTGAAAAACTGAAAATCAAAATTTGGAATTACAATTTCCTGTAAGATTATGTTTCTACGGTTGTTTCACCTTTAGTCCTTTAGATTCCAAAGAAAGCTGAAAATTAAGCTAAGAAAATTAAAAACTAAGCTAACATTTAAAAGAAATCACTCAATCAATTCTGAGCTAAAAAAAGATTTTACCTTGCGATTTGTTCCCTTGCCGCCTCGCGAGATGCTCGCCGTCCCCTACTGTTGTTCGTCGAGGAGGGTCGCCACCACCGGTGGTGCGAGAGTGCGTCGAGCCGTCGATGTGAGGTTGAGACTGAGAGAGTGAGAGTGAAGACTGAAGACTGAAGACTGAGGTCTGAGGCGGAGAGATTGAGGCAGAGAAATAGGGCTTCCAAAATGTGTTCTTCAATGAAGACTGAAGTCAAATCTATAAAGAAGCCAAAATATCTAGAATTAGGTAATACAAGTTACAACATATATATTTTTAAAATACATATATAGGTTTGGTTCGGTTTACGGTTAACGGAACCGAAAACCGAAACATTTCGGTTTTCGATCGGTTTTGGTTTAACCGAGAAACCGAAAAACCAAAAACCTGTATGAGGGTAACCGAAAACCGAATCGAAACCCTTCGGTCGGTTCGGTTCGGTTCGGTTCTTGGTCCGTTTCGGCTCGATTTTCGGTTTTTCTGCACAGCCCTGGCCGACGGTGATCCCATGTGCTTGTTCCACTATGTTACGGCGATACCAGCCCTCGCTAGGAGGTTTAGCGGGGAATGGGAGCTGAGTGCCCTTGGGGGAGTCATGAAACCCCATTGGCCTATGTATGAGGTGGCCGGGTCTTGCTAACCCGTCCACCAGCCGGAGGGAGAAGGATGGAACTTATTTTATGATTATGATTATGTTTATGATTGATATGCACCGTGTGGGAAGGCCGGGACACGGATTGCCCAAACGAATATGTCTTATGATATGATATATGATCCGTGTGTATTATGATATATTGCATGATCACCTATTTAATGTATTAATGATATTTGTCATACATGGTCGGAGTTTGGTTGGAGATAATGCACGCTCACTCGCCGAGCCGTTATGTTTATGTTTGAATTATGAACTTAACAAATTTAATATGATTAGTCATAAAGTTCGAGCATTGCTTAGTTATTCTCTTGCCTTTTTGGGAACTAATTTTAAATAAAACCTTGCTCGGGATTTATGACTTGCATGTGCATGTTTTTATATATACGTATATCACTCTTGCTCACTCAGTCTTCTAGAGACTGACCCCTCTTCCCCACTTTTCAGTTCTTACAGGTTTGGGCTAGGCGGAGGTCATGTTTTAAGTCTCTTGTCGAGTCACACGTGTACACTCGAGTCCCATTACATATTGTTATGATTAATTACATCTCCTTATGTATTCGGGCCTGTGTTCCATCTATGATTCTTGATTATGGATTCGGGACAGGTTGCATGCCTAGTTGAACCCGTTGTTAGGACTTGTGTTGGAACTTAATTATGTTATGAAATGTTTTTTAAGTTTGGAGCTATTATTGGAATTCATGCATGGGATTATTACTTCAGCACTATGTTGGACGTTATGATTTATTTGGCTCAGGGTTAGATTCCGCCTAGCTAGGATTTTTTTTTATTTTTTCTCCCGTTCGCTATGAGTCCGGTTCATGCGTGGATTACCCATTTCATATGTGGATTAGACTTGTAGTGCGGGGGATGTGGCGCCTATCGTCATGTGTGGACTAGACTTGTAATGCGGGGGATGTGGCGCCTATCGTCACGGGTGCTACAGATATATATACCAAACACTGTTACCGTTCAAAATAAGCTTGATTTGGACACTTAGGTTACGTGTTTAAGTAATTTGATGTTTTGCTAACAGTTTTTTTTTTCCTTTTCCTTTTTCCAGAAGCTCATCATAAATATTGAAACAGTTGCTGCCTCAGACCTGGATTTCTCTATTATAGCCAATGCCACAGACACCAAACGCTGGACTCATTGAACATGATAGAATCTATTACGAATTCAATTTGTTTATTTCTATATTTGTCTATTTCAGTAGACGATTTGTTTTACTACATTGTTATTTTAGTAGACATTTTTTATTTGATGTAAGAACAAACGATTTTGGGTTTTATATATTTAATTATATTTATATTTTCAGCTTTGTGATTTGATATATATTTATATTTCGCATTTTGTAAATAAATATTTCATAATAGGTACAATATTTATTTAAAATGAAAATATATGATTTAATTTTTTTATAGATTCCGAGGGAATTCCGAGGGAGTTCCCTCGGAAAAATAAAATTAAAAAAAAAACGAGATATAAGATTCCGAGGGAAAAATCCCTCGGAATTCCCTCGGAAAATAGAATACATTCCGAGGGAATAGCATTGGTGAATGAATTCCGAGGGAATTTCGAGGGAATTCCCTCGGAAAATAAATATTGAGATTTTCCCTCGGAACCAATTCCGAGGAGGCTTTTTCCGAGGGAATGATTTCCTCGGAATTCCCTCGAAAATTTCCCTCGGAATTCACCTGTTTTCTTGTAGTGCTCTATGAAATTGTAATAAATTTTTAATTAAATTAGTGAATAGTGAACTTCCCCATCTTCTCAAAAGAATAAATAAATTGTTAAATATTATTGATGCTACGTCATTGAGGTGAGTCGTTTTAAAAGAAAAGAAAAATTACAGATGATGGGATGTTCTACTTACCACGCGATAAATTATTGGAAAAATTATTATCGTACTTTAGCTCCACTCGTAGAGTTTGTTTATTGCTATCGTTAGGTGTGAAAACTTATTAACCTAACATTAGTTATCTCAATTTTATTAAAGTTGCTTCAACCTATTAATTAAATATTGATTACTTGCTACCAATTATTTGAGAATAGTTATATAATTTAATCTTAAAAAAAAAGTCCTCTATCATTAAAATGAACTGTTTATTTGTATTCGTCTACATTATAACCCAGAGCATGATGTCAAGAGGATAGTCACTTTACTCCAAGAATTTTTAATACTAAAAGAATTATATGGATCGATATCTTTTTACTACCAGTTGCTAGTGATAAATATACTTACTATTATAATTAATTCAATTCTTATTGATTGAAATTCTCCAAAAATGGAATATATTGCCAATGCAAATCAAAATATCAATGTGACCACAAAATAAAAAAAATCAAAATATCAAACTTAGGCCTTAACCCAAATCTATAATCCCATGTTAATTATGGCCCAAATGAGACACTCAACACTGGGCTTTTCAATGGGATTAAGGGTTGCAGTTATAAAATGGGCTAAGATAAACTTGACCCTAATTATGTTCCATTCGAATTTCAATCTATTAACCAAAGATTTCAAATAACACATTGTTATTTGTTGCAATATGTTGTATCATGAGAAACGGACATCTTTAAAGATATCAGTCATTTCGTGTCGTATGCACGTGAAATACATATAAGTTGATAAGTTTATAACAAATTTAACATCATCGGACGTGTTCATGTGAATTATGTTGTGCGTCACTAGTGTTGTAGAACTCAGAATTGTGGTTTTGGCTGTCTAAACGGACATAATATATGTTGTGTACGTATTTATACTAAAATAAGAAAAAATGTTCTAAATTTTGTATAGATCAATTTTCATTTCTTGCAAAGAATTTTCTTCCCTAACATCAATATAACAATCATTATTTGACATCACAATCCTACGTGCTGGCCTAGCTCTGCCTCCTCTTCTGGCGGAGGTACTCCATTTGAGTTCTCCATTTCTCTGTTGTAATTTTGTTGCTAGTGTTTTTTCCCGAGGATTTTGTATACTTTTCTGACGTATCATCTTCCTTTTCTATCTATTTTCCGTCTAGGGGAGCCTAAGGCCCAAGTTTTGATATGGCGGGCATTTGGGCAAGATGGGAGTTAGCACTTAATAAAACAAACTCACAAATAAAGAATAAGATTTGTAATTTTAATATGAGCAAATTACATTTTTGGTCCTATAGGATTGGGCTATTTGCAAGTTTGGTCCCATTGTTTTAAAAATTGACAATTTTGGTTCCATTGGATTCAATTTGTGACAATTTTAGTCCCACCGTCAAATTTTGGATGGAAACCGTTAAATCAGTTTGAACAGGAAACAGTCAAATAAAATTTGTTGACATAAAAAACGTAAAGATACTAGTAGCCTAGTTGGTTGAGAGTTCCCTTTACACACCTAAGGTTATGGGTTCGACCCAGGCCTTACATTTTTTTGTTAAAATATAAATTAGTTGTATATAATATATATTAAAATGAATATATTACACGTAGATATAAAATATATTAATATTATATATATATATATATATATATTTTGTTCAAATAATATTACTCTGTTAAAATATAAATTAATTGTAGTAATAATGTAGCACCCGAAGCGCAAAGATGCCACATCCCCGCACTATAGCTCAATCCACATATGAGATGGACGACCCATACATGAATTAAACTATAGCGAACGGGAGACAATAAAAATAAATCACTCTAGCTAGGCGGGACTAACCTAAACCACATAATCAATTCATAATGCGTCAAAATAAAGCGGAAGCATAATATGATCTGTAACGCCCCGATTTTCAGACCATCAGGTACGCTCGACACGTGTGGGTTTTGGAGCGTTAGGACTTTGATTTATTATTTTCGTTTATTTAATTTAAACGTGTTAGATTAATTTTTATAAAATATGTACAACATGATTGTGTGAAAATTATATGATATTCATTGCAATATGAGAATTCTAGTATGCATGGAATTTAATTGTTACATGAGTAAATTGTCCAATTTGACGTAATTACCAAATTGTCCTTAAATGCTCATTTCTTTCAATTGAGGGACTAAATTGCATACAAACCTTTTGGGGACCTAATTGATCACTTTCCAAACCTTTTATACTCAATTGCATGACTTATAAAACTTGGGGGATTGGATCATAATATTGCATATTTCCTCAAATATATCGTTATATACACATCTCTTCCTCAATCATCTTCATTCCATTTTCCAATCATCTCTTTCTCTCTCGGTACTCACTCAAGAAGGAGAGGAAATGGAGAAATCATCATCTTCAAGCTAGAATTTGCTAGGAAACTTCATGAATTCAAGCTCAAGCATCCATACACATCATCTTCTTCCACTTATTTTCATCTCAAAGTATATATGATCATATATGTGAATTCTTGATGATAATTCATGAAGCTAGGGTTTGGGATTAAATGGAATATTATGTGTTTTGGTTGTTAGAAACATGATTATAAGCTTTAGCCTTGAATTTCATGTATGAATCTTGAAGATTATGGAATTATATGGTAATTTGATATTTGAGCTTGAAGTGAGAATTGTGATGATCAAGGCATGAAACATGTGTTTATATTGGGTTTTATTACCTCTCAAGCATGTGTATATATTTTCCTTCATGAGTTATAATGTTTGGAAGTGAATTATGATGATTATGGTGAGATTTGGGAGTGGTTCGTGCATGCCCTATTCTTCTCCCCTGTTTTTGAACCTTCTGTGTAACGGGAACGGCCGTTCCCGCCCCTTTTGCAAAAGGGGAACAGCCGTTCCCATTGTTTGAATAATGTGCCAGGCGGCGAGGACGGGAACGCCCGTTCCCACTTTGTCTTACAGACGGGAACGGCCGTTCCCATCTTCGGGGAGCCGCTTCGGGACTGGGGAACGACCCTTCCCATTTTGTACTAAAGCCTGGAACGGCCGTTCCCAAGTCACTGGAAGTGCAGAAAGTTTCTGCACAAAATTACAATTTTAGCCCCTCGTTCCAATGGCTTATTTGACCCCAAATTGTTATTATATGAATGATTACATGCCAAAACGTGATATTTACATGCTACATTGTGTATTGCTCGATGTCTCGTATATGATCACGCCGTGCGTCGTTATATGGAATAATATGCTAGAATTGTGGTCTCATGCACGTACATTGTTCCGTTTCTTGTCCAGTTATTCTCCAGGGCGGAGATTGTGGATCATGAGCACGTTCACGCATTCACGAGTCATGTGTCGCCTGTCAGGTGAGGTTTAATTTCTAGTTATATAGAACCGTATAACCTTTACGTGACTGTTTTAACCAAAAGGTATTTATAGTTATATTTTCATGAAATCATTTATCGTTCCAAGTTATATTATTGTTCATTAATCAAGCAAGTAAAGCATGTTAGTGTTCACGCATCAAAGCATGCCATGTTCATGAATGCAAGCAAGTGTGTTCTCTTGGCCAGGTCCTCCTTAGTGGGGTGCTGGATTGGTTTTCGTGCCAATGATTGTCCGTCCAATCACAAGATGAACAATACCCTACCGTGTACGTATGTTCTCTTGGCCAGGTTCTCCTCAGTGAGGGCGCTGGACTGGTCTTGCCAGTGGTTGTCCGTCCAACCACAAGAAGAACAAAACCCTATCGTGTACCTAAGTTTCCCCTGGCCAGGTCCTTCTTAGTGGGGGGCGCTGGATTGGTTTTCGTGCCAATGATTGTCCGTCCAATCACAGGAGGAACAAACCCTATCATGTTACAAGCACGCCATGTACCGATTGCATGATTCCCATTCCATGAATGTGCTAATTGAATACACCTGCATGATTGCATGATAACGGACTTGAGTGATCACCTAATGATTAACAAGTAAGCAAGCATGTTTATTGATTGCGTGAAAATGAACTAGTGATTAATATTGATAGTTGTATTCTCGGGCGAAGCCATGATATTATTAAACTGTATAATTATCTTTTATAAACCTTTACCCGAGAATATAACTTGCATGTTATCTGCGCAAATATATATGTAAACCCCTCACTCAGTCTTCACAGACTGACGCCTCCACCTTTCAGGTATTGCAGGTGCACGCTAGGCGGGAGTGAGTCGAGTCGAGTCCAGTTTATGTAGTCGGGTCATCCGTGGTTTGTGCATTTAATTATTATCGTTAGTTATGGAGCTGTAATTATTGTTGTTGTTTAATTGAAGATGATAATGTATTGATATGATAATTTAGATTATATAATACTTGGTAAATGAGCAATGTCATGATTGAATCAATGGAAATAATTGATATACTTGAATTATGCTTCCGCTTTATTACGTCGCATGTTCGAGTATCCCGCCTAGCTTGTCGTGTATTGCATTGTCACCCGTTCGCTATAGGTTAGTTCATGTATGGATTGCCCGTTTCGTAGGTGGATTGGCCTATAGTGCGGGGGTGTGGCGCCTCCACGTGTAAAGGGGTGATACATCTAAGGTGGTATCAGAGCCCGGTTGCAAAATCGAGGTTCTAGTGTCGTGTCGTGTCGAGTCTAGGTCGTACGGCATAGGAATTACTTGACAAATTGAGAGTCTTGCATATTATTTGAAATTTTGTAGCTACTTGGATTCTTTGAATTACCTGAAATACTTGATACCTTGTACCTTGTATTAATTCATGCTAATGATTGCCAATTGGGTGACCAACGTGTTTATTTTAAATATTGATGAAATACTTGTTTCAATTTATATTAAATTCTTGTTATCCGCATCAATTATGTGACAATTACGTGACTCGAACACGCTTCACCCACATACATTTATTTGCAAAGCAAGTTGTGAGTGACAGGTTTTGGAAAGGTATGAATCAAGGCTGAAGGATTTGAAGACTTAGGAGACTGATCAACCACTTGGATCAAGTTGCAATTCGGTCAAGCGAGAATGAACACCGGGATCGAGCCCAACGTTACTATGGTGCCAGGTTCTTCAATGCATTCATAAGCACGTGCATCCTAATTGTTAATTAAATTGCTTCTTATTACGAAATATTGTTATAGATGTCGCTGAAATTACCTACTTGATGCATTAAGTATATGCTTAAATTAGTTGAAGTATTTAAATTGTTTTACTTACAAGGATCTTTTAAGTTAATATAAATGTCTCAACGTGTTGCACTTAAATTGCTAATAGGTATGTGATGTGCATTGACACTTTAATCATCATGCATTATTTAGTGGTTATTGTCAATAGGCTTTTCGGATGTTCTGCACAATCCTTGCTTCTATTTCTACAACCTGAATTTTAAGGAAGAGATTTTGAATCAGTGGGTACCATGGTGGGAACCAGGTTATTTGATTTGGATTGAGAGTTAGCAAAATTTTGGGATTGTGAGAAGTATTGGTTCGGGATTTGGTAAGAGCAGGAGGTGTGAAGTAGATATTGGAAAATTTTGGGAAACTGGAAAATGATGATAAGTTCAAGCAGATAAATGTTCAGTGGGTCTTTCAACCTTCAGGAATTGCGCAGCATTTTGGAAGTTCAGTAAGGGTAGGAGAATGAATTTTTCCGCTTGGGTGTGGTATTAACCTTGTAAATGTTAAGTCTCGGGAAGCATTAGGTGATTGTAGGATGTTGGAAAATTTTAAAATCAAATCAGAGTGGTGACAGTCAGGGAATTTCAAGCTGGGTATGTCTTTAACAGAAAGATTAGAAAGAAACCATTAATCCCAAAATCTTGATCAATGACAAGTAAGACGAGGAAAAGGTTACGGGAATTAAATCAGCAGAGAAGCTTGCAAGTGGGAAAATATAGGGCACATTTAAAGAACTTAGAAAATCTCTATTTTCTTAAGGGGGAGAGCCGGTCTGGAAGTAAACTTAAATCAGAAGCTAGATAGCACTCGGGAAAGTTGGAATTTTGAGAGAATCAATTCTTCACGGAAATCTCTATCAGAACCATGTGAAAGAAGTTTCAACAATTCAAATTTTCCCCCTCTTACACAAAAGAAAAGTCCCATCATCGACAGTACCTTGGTGCCATCATTGTTTGCCAGAAAGTGGGTACACCGTCTGCAATTATTCAATAACCTCAGGATATCATTTGATTTAGTAAATAGGAGAGGGAATCCGATCTGGCAAATTTGGATAGTAAATCTTGAATCTTAATCCCTCTTGCCATCGGAATTAATCTTAAGTTTTGGTAGGTCAACTTCGACAAGAGTCTTCTTACGAAGTTATTGTTTATATTCTAGAGATGTTGGTGAATGCACACAGTACTTCCATTCGTGTGATTGTCGTCGCCCCATGAACATACCAACTTACCGTGAACATTTCAAAGAAGACCGAAGATTGAACGATCTTCTCTTTCAAGATATTTCGTGTAATTGTGGGGTATGTTATTAAAATTCAGGAATCAAAGGAAGAATTTCCACTAGGACCTGATTCCTTCGGTTTTGTGTAAAGTTCATGGAATAATCACCTGGATTCTCTTCCGTATTAAATATCCGTCGTATTGTCTTCTAAGGGAATAGAATGGCTACTTGCGAGTTTCAAACAAAAGAGTTAGGATCCTTGCTTTGGGAAGGTGTTTACTTGGATTACGAAGGTCGAGAAAATAGTAAAACCGGTTCTCTCTGTTTGTCGGATAAGAAGTGCTTGAAGCACCGAGTCAGACTCTTAAGCTTAAATATACAACCACTCTTTGACTCGAAGCTCGGGGTTACTTTCAATATTAAAGTCTGGAAGTCAAGGTGGGAATCGGCCTAGGAATAGCCCAACCGGTGAATCTAAGATTCAAACAGGTATAAAGACGTGGTAATTAATGATGATTTACGGATTATGTTAGAAAATAGCGCAAGGGCAGAGATGATTATCAGAACTGGGAATATCGAACCGTAACGGTATCCCGCGGGGAAAAATCTCAACTAAAGGAATCAAGTTTTCAACCGAATTAACTCCGTTCCGGAACGTCAATCCTCGGTGAACGGTACACCTAATCATGCATACCACGTGCATCATTATTTTATCATTATCATTATTTTGTTAATTCTATATATGACTCCTTGTTGTTATTAATTGTTTATTATTAATTCGTTAGTCTTGTATATGATTCCTTGTTTATTAATAATTGTTACGTGAACGATTACTTGCATAAATGATAATTTTATCTGATCCTTGTGTATTAATTGTAAATATGTACCTAAGTGCTCGCTTGAATTTTATTTCGTGTGCGTGAGAGACGGGGATTCTCTCAGGGTTGTCAAGAGACGGGGTTCTCTTGTTCCTTGCTCGAGAGACGGGGTTCTCTCGTTAATTGTTTGAGAGTCGGGGCACTCTCAATATTTTCAGCTACTTGCCAATTTGTTTTAGTGGAAAGGTTATATCTTCTTTCGAGTGATTATACTCCGGAAAGTTGAGGGTCGTGATTTCACACATTGGAGAAACTTTTGGATCGAAGATCTCTTTCGAACTAATCCCTGACGGGGAGTAGCTAACCCGCGTGGGATGAACACGTAAGAGCCAATTAAATTCCAGGAATTCAGGACAATGAATCCGAGGACGGATTCTCTTAAGGGGGAGAGAGTTGTAACGCCCCGATTTTCAGACCATCAGGTACGCTCGACACGTGTGGGTTTTGGAGCGTTAGGACTTTGATTTATTATTTTCGTTTATTTAATTTAAACGTGTTAGATTAATTTTTATAAAATATGTACAACATGATTGTGTGAAAATTATATGATATTCATTGCAATATGAGAATTCTAGTATGCATGGAATTTAATTGTTACATGAGTAAATTGTCCAATTTGACGTAATTACCAAATTGTCCTTAAATGCTCATTTCTTTCAATTGAGGGACTAAATTGCATACAAACCTTTTGGGGACCTAATTGATCACTTTCCAAACCTTTTATATCAATTGCATGACTTATAAAACTTGGGGGATTGGATCATAATATTGCATATTTCCTCAAATATATCGTTATATACACATCTCTTCCTCAATCATCTTCATTCCATTTTCCAATCATCTCTTTCTCTCTCGGTACTCACTCAAGAAGGAGAGGAAATTGAGAAATCATCATCTTCAAGCTAGAATTTGCTAGGAAACTTCATGAATTCAAGCTCAAGCATCCATACACATCATCTTCTTCCACTTATTTTCATCTCAAGGTATATATGATCATATATGTGAATTCTTGATGATAATTCATGAAGTTAGGGTTTGGGATTAAATGGAATATTATGTGTTTTGGTTGTTAGAAACATGATTATAAGCTTTAGCCTTGAATTTCATGTATGAATCTTGAAGATTATGGAATTATATGGTAATTTGATATTTGAGCTTGAAGTGAGAATTGTGATGATCAAGGCATGAAACATGTGTTTATATTGGGTTTTATGACCTCTCAAGCATGTGTATATATTTTCCTTCATGAGTTATAATGTTTGGAAGTGAATTATGATGATTATGGTGAGATTTGGGAGTGGTTCGTGCATGCCCTGTTCTTCTCCCCTGTTTCTGAACCTTCTGTGTAATGGGAACGGCCGTTCCCGCCCCTTTTGCAAAAGGGGAACAACCGTTCCCATTGTTTGAATAATGTGCCAGGCGGCGAGGACGGGAACGCCCGTTCCCACTTTGTCTTACAGACGGGAACGGCCGTTCCCATCTTCGGGGAGCCGCTTCGGGACTGGGGAACGGCCCTCCCCATTTTGTACTAAAGCCTGGAACGGCCGTTCCCAAGTCACTGGAAGTGCAGAAAGTTTCTGCACAAAATTACAATTTTAACCCCTCGTTCCAATGGCTTATTTGACCCCAAATTGTTATTATATGAATGATTACATGCCAAAACGTGATATTTACATGCTACATTGTGTATTGCTCGATGTCTCGTATATGATCACGCCGTGCATCGTTATATGGAATAATATGCTAGAATTGTGGTCTCATGCACGTACATTGTTCCGTTTCTTGTCCAGTTATTCTCCAGGGCGGAGATTGTGGATCATGAGCACGTTCACGCATTCACGAGTCGTGTGTCGCCTGTCAGGTGAGGTTTAATTTCTAGTTATATAGAACCGTATAACCTTTACGTGACTGTTTTAACCAAAAGGTATTTATAGTTATATTTTCATGAAATCATTTATCGTTCCAAGTTATATTATTGTTCATTAATCAAGCAAGTAAAGCATGTTAGTGTTCACGCATCAAAGCATGCCATGTTCATGAATGCAAGCAAGTGTGTTCTCTTGGCCAGGTCCTCCTTAGTGGGGCGCTGGATTGGTTTTCGTGCCAATGATTGTCCGTCCAATCACAAGATGAACAATACCCTACCGTGTACGTATGTTCTCTTGGCCAGGTTCTCCTCAGTGAGGGCGCTGGACTGGTCTTGCCAGTGGTTGTCCGTCCAACCACAAGAAGAACAAAACCCTATCGTGTACCTAAGTTTCCCCTGGCTAGGTCCTTCTTAGTGGGGGCGCTGGATTGGTTTTCGTGCCAATGATTGTCCGTCCAATCACAGGAGGAACAAACCCTATCATGTTACAAGCACGCCATGTACCGATTGCATGATTCCCATTCCATGAATGTGCTAATTGAATACACCTGCATGATTGCATGATAACGGACTTGAGTGATCACCTAATGATTAACAAGTAAGCAAGCATGTTTATTGATTGCGTGAAAATGAACTAGTGATTAATATTGATAGTTGTATTCTCGGGCGAAGCCATGATATTATTAAACTGTATAATTATCTTTTATAAACCTTTACCCGAGAATATAACTTGCATGTTATCTGCGCAAATATATATGTAAACCCCTCACTCAGTCTTCACAGACTGACGCCTCCACCTTTCAGGTATTGCAGGTGCACGCTAGGCGGGAGTGAGTCGAGTCGAGTCCAGTTTATGTAGTCGGGTCATCCGTGGTTTGTGCATTTAATTATTATCATTAGTTATGGAATTGTAATTATTGTTGTTGTTTAATTGAAGATGATAATGTATTGATATGATAATTTAGATTATATAATACTTGGTAAATGAGCAATGTCATGATTGAATCAATGGAAATAATTGATATACTTGAATTATGCTTCCGCTTTATTACGTCGCATGTTCGAGTATCCCGCCTAGCTTGTCGTGTATTGCATTGTCACCCGTTCGCTATAGGTTAGTTCATGTATGGATTGCCCGTTTCGTAGGTGGATTGGCCTATAGTGCAGGGGTGTGGCGCCTCCACGTGTAAAGGGGTGCTACATGATCAATACAAATACCAACCTCGAAAGCATGCTATCTCCACTATATTCACATATCAATACATTATCATCTCCAAAATACTTAATAAATAACACTAACACTAAATCATATGCAACAATAAATAAATGAACCGTGCATGACTCGACTCGATTCCCGCCTAGTATGCACCTGCACAAACCTGAAAGGTGGAGGCGTCAGTCTATGAAGACTGAGTGAGGGGCATAAATAAATATTAGCGCAATTATCATGCAAGCTATAAACTCAGGTAAAGTTTTAGAAAGGAAAATAATATAAGTTCAAGAATGAAATATTCTTCGCCCGAGAATACGACTATCCAATTTAACAATTCATTTATTCAATTTCATGCAATACGTGGCCCGACGAGTGAGGGCAAATCTCCAACCTTACACCAATAGTGAACAATACATGCTTGCTTGATTAGTTAAAATGTGATCATGCAATTCAATTACAGTGAAGTAGTGCGGTAGTGTATTCAATCAATACAATCAATGAGTGCAATCAATACCGTAACCCAAGGACAGCCCGTGGTGCCGGACTCATCCCCAGTCTCCTTCCCCCTCCAATGATGGGAAGGTTGCGAGCCTTCACCATCCACGACATGGTGTACGTCAAGAACATGACTCCTACGCAAGGGATTTCTTCCTCCACCAAACCTCTTGGTGGATTCAGAGGTGATCCCACAGGATGAGGGGAGTGCAGAGTTACCCCGTCAGCCCTATGCTTTCCCGGTTGGCTCATACACTAACCCTCGGGCCCAAAGTGAACAATCATGCTTACTCGCCAAAACATGCATGATACATGGCTTGCTTTTCATGAACGTGGCTTGCTATCAATAAACATGGCTTGCTTGCAATTTAATTAAGAGTTTTGGAAATATTATAGATATATGTATACCTTTTTGGCTCAAAGCTTCACATAAGGTTATACGGGTTCTGTATAACTAGCAATTAAACCTCACCTAACAGGGGACACGATGACTCAACGATGCATGAGGTGCTCATTGATCGATAATCTCCGCTCTGGAGAAGAACTGGACAAGAAAGGAAACATAGTGTACTTATGAGATACAACTCAATAATGATACCAAATATGACGCACGGCGTAACCATGAACATATTCTTGTATGAAATGAACATATACTTGCATGTAATGATCATATAGATATTTAGAAATGGAATGGAATAATTTATAAGAAAGTAAATAATTTCATGGAGATCACGTATTCAAGGCATGTAATCATACAAATTCATTTTACATAAAACACGGAGTTAACAATTAAGTTTAAGTAAGTAAAGACCATAAAATGTCAAATAACCACATAATCATCACTTATTCAAGTATGCCAATCATATAAGTCACATATGGGAGCCAAGGAAGTGAAAGGATTGCAATAAGATGGGTTTTGATGAAGTTGGGCAATTTTTGGAAATGCGCATGCAGAGGGAAAACTGGAATATCTTAAATTCTAGAAGTGGGAATTGAGTTTTGTTTATTGGATATGAAACTAGACAAATAGACCTTTCTGAGGATAATGGCTCGTATTTTAGTTCAAAGTGAGGAGGAAATGGCGGAAGCTTGAAGTTGGGTGAAAGCAGTTTCCCGGTGAAGTGGTGACACCAAAAATAATTAATTATATTTCAAAAATGAGAAGAGATATTGAATTGATTCCAATTGGAGGTTGTTCTATACTTCAAGAGGTTTCCGTCGGTTAAAAAATCAGGTCAATCGGAGCTCGGATGAAGGTGTCGCGGCCGTGACAAAATTGCACTGAAAATAAGTCGCGGCCGCGACTGAAAATTATCCAACTTTCGAATTGTTGGTCGCGGCCGCGACCAAAAATGGTCACGAAAAGGTCGTGGGCACGACTCCCAATTTCTACAGTAGCGAAAGGCTTCGGAAAAACAGGGCAAGTTTCGAATTTTGGCTTCCAAGCCTTCCCACAATAAACCAACGCAAGAATTCAACTCAAAACTATTATATAACTCATATATATCAATTAGGTATCAATTAATCCATGGAAACTTGCTCAAATCATCAAGATTCATCATCATCAACCCAAATATGATTCATCATATATTTCCATGATTTTCAAGCATTCATGCTCAAACCCAAATCTAAGGCATAGAATCATACTTATAACAACAATTAATCAAGTTATCAAGCTCAAATATCATAACCCTAGATTCCCATACCATCTCAAGAATTCAATCAATTAATCCATTTATACCTTGAAATGAAGAAAGAAATTGATGGAAAGATGATGAAATGATGATGCTTCAACTTGTGCAATTATCTTCCTTGATTCAAGCTTGAAATTATGAAGAATTCTTCCCTTCTCTTCCCTTGGTGTGTAAACCGTGATATAGTGTGTGTGTGAGATTTGATGAAATATGATGATAAAATGAAATGAGAGAGAGAGAATGAGATATTTTACAAAGTCTTCCACCTAATTGCATGAATCATCACTTTTTGCATTTTAGTCCTTGATATATTTGAATGCATGCACACAAGTTCCTTCTCTAGACAATTAATCAAATAACTCTCATGCATATTATGCAATTAAGTCCACATATTTATGAAATAATCAAGCAAGGTCACATAATAGCAAATAGACACGTTAGCAATTAATTCACGTAGGTTTCACGTTAGTGAAAATTCATATATTTTCACATAAACATGTTGAAATATGATTCATATAACTTTCATGAAAGGTAAGAATTAATAAACGAAAAAATTAAATAAATTCTAACCCTCGAAAACTCACACGTGTCTTGCGTACCTGAATAACTGAAAATCGGGGCGTTACAAATAATATAATAGAAATATATTTATCTTACATGTAGATATATTATATATTAATATTAAATATATATATTATATATTATATATTATATATTATACACATTATTATATTATTATTACAATTAATTTATATTTTAAATAATATATATATATATATATATATATTATGTAGTACCCCGAAGGGGCCACAACCCCGCACCGTCGTACCTCTCGAGTGGCTAGGAGAACTAGCACCCAACAAGCACACCGGCGAACGGACAAAACATTACAAGATCAGAGTACTAGAAGGGAACATTGCAGCAGAAATATGAGAAATTTAAAACTTTTGAAACATAAATCATGAGGCACAAGAGGCTAGTAACCAAGTACAAGGACTATACATGAATTGAATATTGAAAGAGATATTTCGATAGAGTGTCAAGGAAAAATATAACTAGTGAAAGCAAGTAACAAAGGACACCGAGGGCTAGATCGATAAATACCTAATTGAATGCTACATTATCATCAAGAGGGTGGAGACCAAGATGGTTCAAAAGAACCTGACCATAAGAGCACAACAAAAGATTTCCTATACTTCAAGATACCAGCCAACAAGCGATCACTGAACCTGAAACCATGAGGTCAGAAAACAGGGTGGAGGTATTAGTCAAAAAGACTAAGTGAGGCATGACTTTTGAAACAATATAAGTACTTAAAACTTTAGGTTTTCAGAAAATGATTTACTTCGAAACTGTACTTTAATACTGAATTTTAGAGCTTTTTCTTTAAAACTTTAATTCAGAACCGTACTTCAAAGCATTACTTTGAAACAAGATTTCCAAGCAAGCACACACATCGGAGTTTCTGGTTCTTATATACTTTATAAACGGGGAACAAAGTACGAGATATTTTCAAAAGTATGAACCAGACTTTAAAACCAAAGTTGCCCGCAAGCTAGGCCATATCCATCCTTTACTCCTCAAAAACATTTACAAAGTCGGTATCGAGATCCATTAGGACCCTGACACCCATATACACATGCACCACCCCTTCTCCCCTTATTGTGGCGCCCAGGGAGCTACCCCGCGTGACGTGCGAAATGGGAGGAATTTACCACCTCTCCCGGCCTTTGATGTGGAGTAGCCAACCTCCGATTAAACCATCACCAAGGTCAGTACGACGGCCAATATCATAGTAGCCATTGGCGCACGCCTCCCGGTCTACTACTTAACCATACCGCCAGGGCCCAGCATAACAAAATTTCCAAAGCTTGCATCCAGAATAAAAAAATTGCATAAGCACACAGAGTTCAGAAGACTGAACCTTTATTCAAAGTAGTATAACAGTGAACAGAACGTATATCAGAGATGATTGACTTTAAACTTGAAGCATTGTCCCAAAACGGTAAAACGTTTAACTTGAAAGATAAGAATCTTTGCACCCGAAGGCGTTGATTTTGAAATCATTTGAATACGTAGGAATATTCATGGTTCCAGTTGAAATAGTTTAAACCTCACCTACAAAAACGGTATTATGCAATAATACCAGAGCCACAGTAAATCCGGACTTCAACTGTGAGTGGTGAATGATTAAGCTTCTATCCATAAACCATATATGTAACATCCCGCTCGTCCGACCGTTCCAGGTACGCTTCTACGAGAGAGTTCTTTATGTCTTTAATTATTTAATTATGTAATTATGTGTTATTTTAATGCTAATGTGATTATTTGATATCACTTGTTTAACGTATAACTTGAGTTTTAACGTTTATGCTTGAGTGCTTTGTAATTTGCTCTGTATGTGCCCGATTTTGATTCTGTTTCTTGTGGATTTTTTATATATGTGAATTACGTGAGTTATGAATGTTATTATATGCTCGTTGCATGTTTTAGTGGTTGTTTTATGTGGTTCTTGGCTCGTTTTGTAAAAACGGGATTTGTGAGGGACTTGAGGGCCTAACGCTTTTAGCGCACCTCGTGTTCTGGAAGACGTAACTTGAGCTCGGGAATTCGGATTCGAATTCCGGAAGATACGTTGGACTCGTAACAAAGAAAGAAAGCCATTCTAAGCCCATTTAACCCTCCGAAAGTCGACCGGAACGAGCACCTTGTACCAAAGCCATCTTTGTTGACTAGTCTTGAGTGTGTGGGCCCCACCTTAACCCAAGTTAAGCCTTAACCATGACTTTTATGCCTTTTATATACTCCTCTCTCTCCCTCCCAGCAGAAAATCTCGGACCCCTCTCCCCACCACAAGATATTTTGCTCCCAAAAGTGAAGAAAGGAAAGAAGAGGAAGAAAAAGAGTTTGCCATTTTTGCTCCAAGTTTTGCCTCCAAGCTCCATCATTTCTCATCCATTTGAAGAGGTAAGTTCATTTTTGTGTCCTCCATGCCTTTGTGCTCTCTTTGCCTTTGATTTTACAAGTTTTAATACATGATTGTTTGATATATGAGTTAGAGCTTGAATAGTGAGGGTTTTGTAGAAATTGCATGATCTAGCTTGCTTCCTTGTAATTCCTTTTGGTTTGAGGCATGTACTTAGTCCCTAAGACATCATTTGTGTTATATATGAAGTTGAATTGAGTGCTACTTGAGAATCCATGACTTTGCCATTGTTGAACTTTGGAGCTTTTGCATGATTTGCCTTAATCTCTTCCCTTGCATGAATGTGGATTGTTTGGTCCGATTTTATAGCTTTTCTTGCATGAGTTTTGCTTCCCTAACCATCATATATGTGTTTCCTTGATGCTTTTGTTGTTTAGGATGAGTTTTAATGTATTTTGGGCAGCAAAACCTTGTTTTTTCGTGGCTGGACCAAATCCACGGCCATGGATTTTATGCTTTGAAAACATCCACGGCCGTGGATTTGTGTGGCAGATTTGAGACATTTTCTGGATTGGGATCCACGGCCGTGGATCCCCTCTGTGTTAAAAATCCACGGCCCTGGATCTCAGGGGCAGAAATTTTTGTGTTCCGTCTTCGTTTTCTTCTTCGTTTTGTTCGATTCCCTCCCCGATCTTGATCCTAACATGATGAATACTTGTTTATATGTATGAGATGCTTCGATATAGCTTGGTATTGCATGAATGTGATATGTTTATGAATGATTAATGTGTCTTGTATGTTGCATTAAGATTTTGTATTCGTTTGACGTGATTTACTCCTTATGTGATTCGATACGTACCCCTTAAGTGCATGAATGACTTTGTGCTTTGCTTACTTGACTTGCATGTAATTTATTTGTTCTTATATGAAGTATATGCCTCGTTTATAAGTCATATGACATGTTTTATGGGTTACATGAACCTTGGGAACTTGTTCGACGTAAAATATGTGATTTATGCATCAAGGTGATTCGGTTTGAATTCATATGATATAAGTGCTACTTCGTTGCATTCCTTAAGCATCATACACATCCATATGCATATGCCGAGCGTCTAAGTGGTTCATTTTGAGTCTAAGTTTGCCTTGTGATCTTTGCTTTGCTTTTAGGTGTGCCCCGTGGTTGAAGAGGCGGTTTCTTAGAAGGGTTTGTGTTTGCTTCGTCTGTGTGGTCGGCAAGGTGAGGTTTTGTTCTTTTAGTTATTACGACCTACAACCCTAAATGTGTTTTAAGCCCGCATGTGACCAATATCTATATATATGTATATAGATATGTGTTCGATAAGTATTTTGTGGGAATTGGCCCTTTTGTTATGAAACGTTTGAAAAACGCTTTTATGTATAAGTAAGCTACTTTCGTTCTTTTGTTTTGAAAAGGGTTGGTGTGCGTGTGTGATAAGTTTTGGCGAGATAAGCTTTTCATGATCAGTGTAAGCGTGACTTTCGTTTGGGCCCCAGAGTTGTGTGGTTGGGAGACCCGGGACGACCATTGGGGTCGCCGGTGTAAGCCCGGGACACTTCTTCACTAATAGGATCAACCCGAAACCCACTCAGAGGGAGGTGGGGGACAGAGTCCTTGGGCGTGAGTGTCATGAAACTCACGACCCTGACGTTTCAGTGTGGATGCGAAGGGTGAGGGAGGTGGGGGACAGAGTCCTTGGGCGTGAGTGTCATGAAACTCACGACCCTGACGTTTCAGTGTGGATGCGAAGGGTGGCCACCCTTCCATCCCATGGAGTAAGGAGGTTTGTGTTTATGTTTGTTTTGTAACTTCGTGTGATAAGCTTTGAGTTTTGCATTCTGAAGGAGTTTAGTTGGAACTCGTTCTCACCGAGTTACTAGGATAAGCTTTGTTTTCAATATGGTTATGTTTCCGTCTAAGATTCGTGAAACGGGTGAGGACTTCTAATCCTTAAAATTGGCTGATTTTGGCCTTCGGCCCTAAACCCCTTTTCTTTATATATATGCTATCACGTGTTAAAATAATTTGGATTGCAAAAACCACACCCGGTTCATGAATACTCTAAGATTTGAATATGCTATGCTATGCTTTGCTCTATATTTATGTACGGGTGTGTGTGTTAGCCCCCTCACCAGTCTTTAGGACTGACCCCTCTTCCTTGTTTCTTTTTCCCCCTTTGTTTCTTGAGTTTGCAGGTGCAGGTCTTCGGTTCGTGCTAGGCGGTGTCTTTTCTTTGGGTCGTTCTTTTATAGGAGAGTCTTTTGCATCCTTGCATCTTTACTTTCAGTTTTTGGTACTACGTATAAATATGTATAAGTATGGTACTATGTGTAGCACCCCGAGCGAGGATCACCACATCCCCCGCACCATAGCCCGACACGTGTGACGAAATGGGAGCTCCGGTCACGCACCAAGCTATGGCGAACGGGTGACAAATAAAATATACCTAAGCTAGGCGGTCTAGGCCCTGAAATAGAGTGCGCAATAAATCAAAAACTAGAAGCGGAAGCACAGGATCAACATACACACATGCAAGGCCACGGGCCGACAGAAATTAAAGCATACGCGCCACAGGCAAACTTGGGCACACAAGCCAACTTTTGGGACATAAGGTAAGGCCCAGCAAGGGCAATTCTAATCATATACATATCAGATTTGAATCAAATTACAAACTTATACATAACCTCAGAATGAAAAGGCAAAAGTAATGAAGATGCAGAATGTAAAGACTCGACCCAAACGACTCAAAAGAAGACCGCCGCCTAGTACGAACCCAATCCTAGCACCTGCAACTGAGGGGGGAAAGAGAGGGGTCAATCTACAACTCGACTGAGTGAGGGGGGCTAACACACACCCAACACGTATCTACATATAGAGCAAAACACGTATTAAACAAAAGAGTATGAACCGGGAATAGGGTTTTACATACCAAAGTCATTTACCAAAAGTACTCATACTTATTCATATATTCGTATATTCTTAAGTTTGAAAACTCGTAAGGATTCATAGATTCAAGTACGCATATGGATTCATATTAAAAAACTCATAGGGATTCATATTGTAACTCATAAGGATTCTTATATTCAGATCGATTCATAACATAGCGTAGAAATCTCATATTGAAAACAAACTCTCCTATCCTGTTTCATAATCAACGTAACAAAAGAATTCAAATACCCGGCGAGTACGGGTCTCCAACCTTACTCCTTAATCAAAAGACTCAAAAGATTCATAAAGAAGCATAAACTCATAAATTCATAAGATTCATAAATTCAAAGATTCATATTCCCATATTCCAACCTTCTCCGGAAGTCTGCACGCGGGTTACGGGCCCACATTGTGCAACTCTATATACGTGGGGTCGCGAACCCACAACGTACCTTCTTCGGCCTCAGCCGAAGGCTCAAAGCACCACGCCTTCTCCATTTCCCTCAGAGTCGCGCGTAGGTACTTCAAAGGAGCATGTGCACAGGGGTGATAACCGGCGACCCCAACAGCCGCACCGGGTCTCCCTTACCCACGCCTCCGGGGCCCAGGGATTCATAAGAATCGTATGGATTCATAAGACTCATAAAGAAGCATACCTAACTCGCGAAACCTAGAAACATACGATTCATAGTTAAGAAACATACCTTACCGTGTAACTCGGCATATGCTATACACGTACCTCTCCGTGTCTTCCAAATTCATAAGATGCTAAAGGAGATCCATAGTTCACTTGACACCACACGGTTTGGAGCATAGCCTCGTTGCAAAACCATTTTAAGCTTATATATGCCCATACGTATAATTTCAGAAGAATTCATATGAAATTGAATAACAAGATTCATAACATATCATAAGACACATATTTAATATACATATAGTATATATATTCGCATGCGGGGTGAGAAAACATCACATTAAGGCTATAGGTCGCTTATCTAAAAGAAAAGATCCTAACCCTCACCTTACACCGACGTGGCCAAGAATGAGACAAATGATTCACCCCGGAATCAGCTCGGATCACGAAACACCACCCCGTTCACCTGGACAAACTGAAGACAATATGCAAAACTTAGACTCGAGGACGAACCATATAGACGCACGGCATATGCTTAGTCACGTAATAGATGCAAATACTTAGTCAAAAGCTCATACACGTATCAAATTCATACAAGACGTGCAAAAACACACATATGATAGCTTAACAAATTCATAATATGCATTAAAGCATGTTCATGTGCACAATTAATGCGTAATGAAGCATCTAAAAACATAACAAGGCGCATAAGCGATTCGTGCAAACAACTCACACTACTTAAGAAGCATAAAATGCATAAAAAGAGCAAATAAATACACTTACACATGCTAAAACAAGTTAGGAATGAGTTCGGAGGTGGAAACGTACGAGAAAAATAGAATAAGAACGCAAAAAGAGATTCCGAGTGAAAAAGGGCTAAATCTGATAGTTTTCCAAGATGCACAAGCTGTAGGAAAATGATCATAACTTGAGTTTTACAAATGGGAATTAAGTTTTGTTTGTTGGAAATGAAAGTAGACACATATATCTTTAAAATGGTAGGTATCTCGAATCATGGTTCAAAGCGAGACGAAAATGGAGAAGGTGTGAAGTTGAACGAATGCAGAATCTCGGCGAAGTGGCGACACCAAATTAAAACGATAATAACTCACAATATAGAACGAATTTTGGGGTGGTTCCAATTGGAAATTGTTCTAGACTCAATAAGGTTGAACATATCCAAAAATCAACTCAATCGGAGATCATATGAGGGGGTACCCGGCCGGCGAAAAACAAGGTAGAAATCTACCCGGCCGGGGAAAACAGTGCAGAAACTTTCACCCAACAATGAAAATTCCAACATTTATGCAACAAGAGAGCTCAAGAGAAGAACATACATCAAGTTTAGATCATATAATTCAAGTATGAAGGCAAGAGATCAAATTTTCATACAAGCATACTATTCATCATCTTCTCCAACAGCATGGATCCAAGCAAGAAAGATGGAATTCAATCGGGAAGAAACTACACACTCGAAGGGAGAAATTCAAATCTTACCTTGGTTCTTCGATCGGATGGTCGGATGGAGCACAAGTGTAGCACCCCGCACGAGAGGCACCACATCCCCCGCACTACGGTCTAACCCGAGCAACGAAATGGAGAGTCCGCACTCGGATCAAACCGTAGCGAACAGGAGACAAACAAAACAAACACCTAAGCTAGGCGGAACGTAAACCTTGTCTAGTAAAATCAACCAGCAAAGCAGAGTACAACGGAAGACTAAAGATCAAGCACAAGCATTGGCTACAGGCCTACAGAAATTAAACACACGGCTCACATGCAGACTTGGGCTCCTCAAGCCTCTTTTAAACAATTACAAAACCCAACAAGGGTAATTCAAATAACAAATGCATAAGTATACATATACAAATCTTACATGTTGATCCGAATTCAAATAATACCAATGCAAATGTAGACTAAACTAACTCAGACCGACCAACTTAAAAGACTCGACTCAACTCCGCCTAGCTCCAAACTCCAAAGCAGACCTGCACACTAAAAGATTGGGGAGGGAGAGGGTCAGTCTACAACTCGACTGAGTGAGGGGGCTAACGCACACCAACACATATATACATATAGAGCAAAGCACGTATCAAACAAAAGACTATGAATCGGGAATAGGGTTTTACATACCAAAGCCATTTTCCCCAAAAGAACTCGTACTTATTCATATATTCGTATATTCTTAAATTTGAAAACTCGTAAGGATTCATAGATTCAGAAACGCATACGGATTCATATTAAAACTCATAGGGATTCATATTAAAACTCTTATGGATTCATATAATCAAATTGGTTCAAAGATTCATAAATTCAAAGCTTAATCGAATAAATCTCTTATTAAAAACCAAACCTCCTATCCCGTTTCATAATCATCAAAACCAAAAGAATGCAAATACCCGGCGCGTACGGGTCTCCAACCTTACTCCCATATCGAATCATACGTATCAAATCAGAAAACAAACAAATATCAAAATAATCCAACCCCAACACCATGTAGTTCGGGGAGCAAACCCTCACTACTCAACAGATACAAACATACACGGGGTAGCGAACCCACACTGTGCCTTCCCCAGTTATCCACCGAGGGCTCAAGATACCACGCCTTCCCAACCTCCATAGGTCGCACGTGAATATCTCAAATGAGAACGTGCACAGGGGTCATAACCGGCGACCCCATGGTCGTCCCGAGTCCCCCTTACCCACGTCTCGGGGCCCAACACACCAGAACATAGCATATCAGAACAGATCATAACTCGCTACATACCAAACTTATCATATCGAATCCAAATCATACTTACGTACCTTATCGGAGCATACCATACCTTGCAACTTAGCATATGCTATAAACGTACCTCTCCGTGTCATCCTAATCCGCAGCTGGTATGAAGACACACGGTTTGGAGCATAGCCTCGTTGCAAAACATTTTAAGCTCATATACGCCCATACGTATAATTTCAAAAGGATTCATATCAAATCGAATTAATAAAATTCATAACATATCGTAACACACATATTTAATAGACATATAGTATATATTCGCATGCGGGGTGAGAAAACATCACATTAAGGCCATAGGTTGCTTATCTAAAAGAAAAGATCCTAACCCTCACCTTACACCGACGTGGCCAAGAATGAGACAAATGATTCACCCTGGAATCAACTCGGATCACGAAACACCACCTCGGGTGCACCTGGACAAACTGAAGATAATATGCAAAAACTTAGACTCGAGGACGAACCATATAGACGCACGACACATGCTTAGTTGCGTAAGAGATGCAAATACTTAGTCAAACTCATACACGTATCAAATTCATACAAGATGTGCAAAACACACATATCATAGCTTAACAAATTCATAATATACATTAAAGCATGTTCATGTGCACAATTAATGCATAATGAAGCATCTAAAAACATAATAAGGCTCACAAGCGATTCGTACAAACAACTCACATTACTTAAGAAACATAAAATGCATAAAAAGAGCAAATGCATATACATAAACATGCTAAAACAAGTTAGGAATAAGTTCGGAGGTGGAAAGATACGAGAAAAACGGAATAAGAACACAAAAAGGGGTTCCGAGTGAAATTGGACTAAAGCTGACAGTTTTTCAAGATGCACAAGCTGTAGGAAAATGATCATAACTTGAGTTCAAGAAATGGGAATTACGTTTTGCTTGTTGGAAATGAAATTAGACACATATATCTTTAAAATGGTAGGTGGCTCGAATCGTGGTTCAAAGCGAGTCGAAATGGTGTAGGTTTGAAATTGAACCAGTGCAGACTCTCGGCAAAGTGGCGACACCAAATTAAAACGATTATATCTCACAATATAGAACGAATTTTGGGGTGATTCCAAATTGGAGATTGTTTTAGACTCAATAAGGTTGAACATATCCAAAAATCAGCTCAATCGGAGGTCATATGAGGGGGTACCTGGCCGGGTAAAAACAAGGCAGAAATCTACCCGGCCGGGGAAAACAGTGCAGAAACTTTCTGCACTAAATCTACCCGCCCGGGTACTTTCCTTCACAAAATCTACCCGCCCGGGTAGAGGTTCTGGGCATGAAAACGAAGCAGAAACAGGGGCTATACGAATGGGGAACCAAAATTTACAAAATCCACCTCCAAACTCAACCAAATGCAATGAAAATCAAGGTGCAAGCTCATATAAACATGCTCTATCACATATCTCAAATTCAAGGCATGGAAGCAAGGATTAAACAAGTTGCCATTAAAGCACATTCAAGCTCCATTAATGGAGTGTCAAACAAGAAGCAACCAACGAACGAAATTTAACTAAATAAACGAAGAGGAAGTTCATTCGAGTAACATATATCAAACTTGGAGCATATAATTTACATTTGAAGGCACTAGAAGAAATTCATATTTTTTCACACTATTCATCATCATCAAGAAAGCCATGGATTCGAGCAAGAAAGATGAGATTCAATTGAGTAGAATCGAAACACGTGAGGAGAGGATCACAAATCTTACCTTCAATCTTCGATCGGGTGGTCGGATGAGGCAAGCCCGAGCTCAAAGCTTGAATGGCCAAAAGGGGTTTTCTTCTTCTCTTTCTCCCTTCCCTTCTTGTTACGTGATAAAAATAAAAGAGGGAGAGGGGCTGATATTTTCAGCCAAAAAGGGTTGAAACGGGTCGGGTCAAAAGGATCCGGTCCTCTCGGATCGGATTTAAAACAGTAGGGCTATCAAATGGCCATAGAAATAAAAGAGGTTAATTTCATCAAAGTCGAATCATCGAAACGAACTCAATGACAAGGTCGAAATTCGTATTCGAATTCCCAAGCTCAAAGTAGCCACAAGGGCTCAAACACCCTAATTCACAATTAGGTCCTTAAATGGCAAATATTGGACGATTGAGTCCAAGAACATTAATTAAATTCTAATACGCATGTAGCTAAAAAGATTACAAATAGACAAATAAGGCACACAAATCACATAATTACTAAATTAAACTCTCCCAAGACGTCGTACCTGGATTGCCGAGAAGACGGGGTGTTACAATCTCCTCCCCTTAAGAGAACCTGGTCCCCAGGTTTGCTTGCTCGAGTTTCAAGCTCGAACTACTTTCCGTATTCACCCAAGTTCGAGGTTCATGACGTCTTGACAAGGGTTAGCTCGAGAAAGATCTTCAAGCACAAGGGGTTTGAATCATCAAATCGATCCGGTCATTTGAATTGCTCGATTAACTCGCACGATGAAGAGGGTCTAAGGTAGATTCAACTCGCACCGTTTGAGTTCATTTGAGTCAAATCTCGAGCTCAGTCATATTGCTTACACGACCAAGCTCAAACCAAATCTCCTTCTTGTCCACGAACTGGGGTCCGTAGTGTCTACCATCTGAACCCTCTTCTTACATCTCCGACTCTTTAAAAAGGCTTGTTACATCGTTGCAAAACTCGACCCTTATCTCATCGAAGCACACTCTCGAACACTCAAAACATAAAACAAACTAAAGATGCATGATGCACGTGATATGTATGTTCTAGCATACCGTTCATCGATGTGGAAAATTCTATCTTATTTGTTGTAGCACCCTAGACCCCAAGGCGCCACATCCCCCGCACCGTAGCCTCGATCCACGTATGAAATGGACAGTTCATACATAAACCAAGACCACAGCGAACGGGTGACAACCAAAATGACGCTCTAGGCGGGACACTCTCCCCAACAAAATCAAACTAACATGAATAGAAAAGCGGAAGCAATAAAGTCATTCATATATATATGTAGGTACCATATTTATTACATAGATACATATAGGTACCAATTCCCTATCACTACAATGTCATATCTTAATAATATACATCATTACATATCCCAAAAGTCGTCAATCGTGAGCATAACATAATATCCGACAACATATGTACATGAAAGGTGCAACACTAGACCCGTGATAATGCAGGACTCGACCAACTCCCGCCTAGCACAACCACGCTCAAAAGGTACCTGAAAAGTGAAGTATCAGTCTACCGAAGACTGAGTGAGGGGCAATAAATATATATACCACACGTCACATGCAAGTTGTAGCCTCGGGTAAGGACTTTTAGAAAACAATAATTATATAGTTCAAGAATCTCATCCTTTGCCCGAGATTACAACTATCCGTTTTAACACGTTTAATTAATCATGCTTGTCAATATCATGAACATGTGGCCCCGGCGAGTAAGGGCAATCTCCAACCGAACTCCCAATCGTGAACAATACGTGATCATGCTTGCTTGCCTGATAAATAAGTGATCATGCAATTCATTGAGTGCTCACATAGACAATTTCATATTTGAAAACATGCAATAACCCGAGGATAACCCGACATTCCGGATTAATCCCCAGTCTCCTTCTTCCTCCGGGTGATAGCGAGTTTGCAAGGCTCGACTATCCACGACATGGTGTGTGTAGAGGACATGACCCTCTAGACACGGAACTCCTTCCACCACTAATCTCCTAGTGGCTTCGGGGTTGATCCCAACAATGTGAGGATAATTCAGGAGTTACCCGTCAGCCCGTGCTTTCCCGGTTGGCTCAAGAATTACCCTCGGGCCCACGTGCAATCATGTACTCGCCAACATGCTTGAAAATCATTACAATCGATACATTCTTGCGTGAAATGTTTATTACTTTGGAAACGGTTATAAATATAATAGGTTTTGGCCGAAAACTAGCACGTACGGGTTGTAGGGTTCGTTTTACCAAAACAAAACCTCACCTTTCTTGCAAAATAGAATAAAGTAGCGTTCTAAGGAGCTTGCTCCTCGTCCACGCCCTCGTGACCTTAAAAAGAAAGAGATGGATGAAGAAGATGATGAACTCTTAATTTCTTGCAATATTTCTTGATGATTCTTGAGATGAATGATGAAGATCACTTCTTCCCTTTTCTTCTTTGGAATACCGAGAGTGAGAGAGAATGAAATGGATGAAAAATGCTCATGGAATAAGGGAGAAGAGATGATACGTAATTCATCATCTTGATTTTGGTGAAATTGCCAAATTGCCAATTCATCCTTGAAGTCCTAAAGTTATGCAATTAAGTATGCCATGATTTAAAATATGCTCAATTTGGTCCTTAGAAATCATGCAATTAAGTCCCTAAGATTTTAGAAAATATTTAACTAGGGACAATTTGGTAATTTTATCACTCTCGGTAATTGATTTCATGCGAGAAAATATTTTCCGTGTCATGAAACAATATTTTGAATGATATGAAATCATATAATTGATATAAATAATGTTTCATGAATTTTATAAAAATATGAATGCCACGTAATATATTATAAATTAAAGAAATAAAATAAAATAAACCTACGCTCAACGCACCCGTGGCGTGCTTACCTGTTCATCCGGAAACTGGGGCGTTACAACTCTCCCCCCCTTAGAAGAATCTGGTCCCCAGATTCTCTAATCTTGCTCGAACAACTCCGGGTGGAACCGTTTCATTTTATCCTCTGTTTCCCAAGTGGCTTCTTCGGTTTTGTCACTTCTCCACAACACCTTAACCATGGGAATCCTCCGGTTTCTTAGTTCCTGAAATTTCCGATCCATGATCTTAACCGGCCTCTGAACAAACGTCAAATTCGGTTCCAGTTCAACTTCTTCCACGGGGAGAATCGTGGTCTCATCGGGGTAATATTTCCTTAACTGTGAAACATGAAACACGTTGTGAATCCCCGTAAGACTCGGTGGTAGGTCCAATCGATAGGCTACCTCGCCTATTCTTTCAAGAATCTCGAACGGACCTAAGTAGCGAGGATTAAGCTTTCCTCCTTTCCCAATCCGGGTGAAACCCTTTCTTGGTGACACCTTTAAGAATACCCGGTCACCCACTTCGAACTCTAGATCCCTTCGGCGCTTATCTGCATAGCTCTTTTGTCTATCTTGCGCGGCTTTCATCCGTTGTTGAATCACTTGAACCTTTTCAATCATAGCCTGAACAACTTTGGAAGGCCTTTCGAATCTTTCACCTCTCTTTACCCCTTCCTGTTTCGACCATTTCCATTCTTCCAAGTCGAAAAACAACGGAGATCGGCACTTTCTTCCATAAAGTAACTCATAAGGAGCCATCCCGATCGAAGCCTGAAAGCTGTTATTATAAGCAAACTCGATCAAGGGAAGCTGTTCTGACCACGAATTCTGAAAATCCATCGCGCAAGCCCGAAGAAGATCTTCCAAATACCTGATTAATCTTTCAGTCTGACCGTCTGTCTGAGGGTGAAATGCTGTACTGAACTTGAGCTTCGTTCCCAAAACAGACTGTAATTCTTGCCACAACTTCGACGTAAACCTCGGGTCTCGATCTGATACTATGCTCACCGGAATACCATGAAGTCGAATGATCTCTCTGTTATAGATTTCAGCCAACTTCGGGATCTTATAGGACATCCGGACCGGTTGAAAGTGAGCAGACTTCGTAAATCTATCCACAATTACCCAAATCCCATCAAACCCGCCTTTAACCTTCGGTAATCCGGAAACAAAGTCCATCGTTACTTGTTCCCACTTCCATTCGGGAATAGGTAACGGTTGTAGAAGTCCCGTGGGTTTTTGGTGCTCAGCTTTCACTTTCTGGCAAGTCAGGCAATGTTTCACGTACTCTGCCACGTCTCTCTTCAACCCGTTCCACCAATAAAATTGCTTCAAATCCTTATACATCTTATTTCCTCCTGGGTGGATCGAGTAGGCTGACTTGTGAGCTTCCTCGAGCAGGACCCGTCTCAATTCTTCAGGTACTACCACTCTGTTCTTAAATCGAAGCAACCCGGTTTCATCAAACCCAAATGGACTCTCCGGGTCATCCTTAGCCTTACTTGCAAGTTTCTGTACTTCCGGATCCCTATTCTGAGCCTCAAACAGCTGATTCTTCAATTCCGGCTGAACTGTGATATTAGAAACCCGAGCCTTTAACACAATCGGGACAACTTCCTTACTTTCCTTTATTTCCAAACTCGATACACTCGCCTTCCTGCTAAGTGCATCGGCGACCACATTGGCTTTCCCGGGATGGTATTTAATTGTACAATCATAATCTTCCAATTTTTCCATCCAACGCCGTTGCCTCATATTCAGATCCTTCTGCGTGAATAAGTACTGGAGGCTCTTATGGTCGGTAAATATCTCAAAGGAAGTCCCGTACAGATAATGTCTCCATTTCCCGAGCGCAAAGATCACGGCTGCTAGCTCCAGGTCGTGTGTCGGATAATTCCTTTCATATTCCTTTAGCTTTCGAGAAGCATAAGCGATCACTTTTCCTTTCTGAGTCAAAACACAACCTAAGCCCTCCTTAGAAGCATCTGTATACACTGCATACTCTTCTGAACCCTCGGGAAGCGTTAACACCGGAGCTGAGACTAACTTCTCTTTCAGAAAGTTAAAGCTTTGATCACATTTCTCGTCCCAGACAAACTTAACATCCTTCTTTGTCAACCGGGTTAACGGTGCCGCAATCTTGGAGAAATCCTGAACAAATCTCCTGTAATAACCGGCCAATCCCAAGAAGCTTCTAATCTCTGAGGCGTTCTTTGGTTTCTCCCACTTAAGCACGGCCTCAATTTTCGAGGGATCAACTTCCAATCCTTTCCCTGAAATCACATGCCCCAAGAAGGAAACCCGATCTATCCAAAATTCACACTTGCTGAACTTGGCAAATAACTGATGCTCTTTCAAGGTCTGTAGGACGAGTCTGAGGTGTCTCGCGTGCTCCTCGGCTGATTTCGAGAAAACCAGAATATCATCAATAAATATCACCACAAACTTGTCGAGGAAAGGCCTGAATATCCGGTGCATCATATCCATGAAAGCTGCTGGGGCATTAGTTAATCCAAACGGCATAACCACGAACTCGTAATGCCCGTACCGAGTATTGAATCCTGTCTTAGGAATGTCCTCTGCTCGGATTCGCAGCTGATAGTATCCCTGTCTTAAATCCAATTTCGAATACACCTTAGAACCCTGGAGTATATCAAATAACTCCTCGATATGTGGAAGGGGATACTTGTTCTTAATAGTCATCATGTTCAACTCTCTGTAATCGATGCACATTCTTAAAGTCCCGTCCTTTTTCTTTACAAACAACACCGGTGCTCCCCACGGCGAAGAACTCGGCCGAATATACCCAACTTCCAATAAAGCCTCAAGCTGAACTTTTAATTCCTTTAATTCGGCTGGAGCCATCCGATAAGGAGTCTTTGAATACGGCTCGGCATTCGGGAAAAGATCAATCACAAATTCAATCTCCCGCTCAGGAGGCAAGGAATCCAATTTCTCTGGGAATACCTCGGGGAATTCCTTTACCACTTCAGTGTCCTCTAACTTCACCTGATCCTTGGGTTTGTTCAGAATGTAAGCAATGAACCCTGTGGCCCCGTCTCTGACTAGTCTCTGAGCCTCCGAAAATGAAAGTAAGGGTACAGTCTTCGAAGTACGGCCCGTAACAACCTCTGAACCCAACTGAACCTTCTTAGCCCGACAATCCACCGTAGCACAATGCCTGTATAACCATTCCATCCCCAGAATAGCCCCGTATCTCTCCATCGGCATCACAATAAAGTCTGTCAGAAATTCCCTGCCTTCAATCACAACTGGAACATCCCTGTAAACCTGATCCGTCTCTCGCCTACTACCGAAAGGAGTACTAACTATATAGCGCACAGAAGTACACATAGCAGGCAAAGACAAGGTAATAGCAATAGAATGCGCAAGAAAGGAGTGTGTAGCTCCGGGATCAAATAATGTATGGATGTTCGTGCCATGAATGCAAATAATACCTTCAACTACTGCAGCGGGGTCAATATCAGCCTCCTTCTCCTCTCCAGCAAGTGCATAAGCTCGAGCTCTCACCAATGGTCTCGGTCCTGCAGGGGGTGGATCCTGGCGATCCGGACAACCATCAACCAAGTGCTCGTTACTCCCACAAATCAAACACAAGCCTAACCGGCGCCTGCAGTTATCATAGGTGTGCGTAGGATGTCCACACCATGTGCATCTCGGTCTCTGAGGTGGCTGGGGTGGTGCTGGAGCTCTCGGGCCTCTCAGTAACGGCCCTGCACTCTTCTGTGACGATCCTACAGTCTTAAACTTCTTCCCAGAGTCCCTCTGTGCTGGAGGTGCAGAATAAACCATCGGCCTTTTTCCTGAGCTCGAACCCTGGCCTGATCTCGAGCCTGAAGCCTGTCCTGCTCGCTGAGTAGCCCTCCTAGCACTATCAGAATCCTTAACCTTCAGGGCCTTTGCAGTAGCCTTTGCCCAAGTACTGGTATTAGTCGCTTTCAGTGCATCCTGGATATCCGGTCTCAACCCCTGAACAAACTGCATCGCCTTGTGAAAGTCATCATTCGCTATATTGGGTGCATAGCGAGAAAGCCTCTCGAACTCGGCGATATACTGGCCCACAGACCTGCCTCCCTGCTTTAGCTCTGTAACTCCCTCAACCTGCGAGTACGGGAAGCTGGAGGAATATACTTGTTTCTGAACTCCCGTACAAATACCTCCCAAGTAACCTCGGTCCCTGCTGCCTCCAAAACAATCTCTGTGCTCTCCCACCAGGAGTAAGCCTCGCCCTGAATAAGAGTGAGTGTACAGCGGGCCTTCTCCTGAATGTCGCAAGGAATAAGCTGCCAAATCCTCTCAATCTCCTTCAACCACATCTCTGCCTGTATGTCGTCTCCCTTATAGAACTTCGGGGGACGCTGATTCTGGAACTCTCGCAAGATAGCAGAAATGGGATTCTCTGGAGGTGCTACCTGCGCTGGTGGTGGTGGTGGAGGTACCCGTTCCTGTAACCTCTGATCAATAAGCCCCACTACTGCGTTCATAAAGTCCTGGGGCTGTGCCTGGGCAGGTGGAGGAGGTGGTGACCTCTCGCGGCGATGATGTCGGCGATGATGATGCCTGTGCCTCGAGGATCGATCACTGTAATGTCTATCGGGCTCCATCCTGAAATCAAATCACTAAACATGCGTGGCTTGATCAATAAATGCAAATGTGTGCATAGAATTTCCATAATATCAAGTAACACATATTCAAGGAAGATCAAGTAGTGCAATTAATGCGAATAAGGGAGTAAATCAGGTAAATCAGCCCAATGCAGACTCCCAAATACCACATAATCCTATGCCGTGCGACCTAGACTGACTCGACACGACTCGAGAACCTCGGTTTTGCAACCGGGCTCTGATACCACCTGTAGATGTAGCACCCTAGACCCCAAGGCGCCACATCCCCCGCACCGTAGCCTCGATCCACGTATGAAATGGACAGTTCATACATAAACCAAGACCACAGCGAACGGGTGACAACCAAAATGACGCTCTAGGCGGGACACTCTCCCCAACAAAATCAAACTAACATGAATAGAAAAGCGGAAGCAATAAAGTCATTCATATATATATGTAGGTACCATATTTATTACATAGATACATATAGGTACCAATTCCCTATCACTACAATGTCATATCTTAATAATATACATCATTACATATCCCAAAAGTCGTCAATCGTGAGCATAACATAATATCCGACAACATATGTACATGAAAGGTGCAACACTAGACCCGTGATAATGCAGGACTCGACCAACTCCCGCCTAGCACAACCACGCTCAAAAGGTACCTGAAAAGTGAAGTATCAGTCTACCGAAGACTGAGTGAGGGGCAATAAATATATATACCACACGTCACATGCAAGTTGTAGCCTCGGGTAAGGACTTTTAGAAAACAATAATTATATAGTTCAAGAATCTCATCCTTTGCCCGAGATTACAACTATCCGTTTTAACACGTTTAATTAATCATGCTTGTCAATATCATGAACATGTGGCCCCGGCGAGTAAGGGCAATCTCCAACCGAACTCCCAATCATGAACAATACGTGATCATGCTTGCTTGCCTGATAAATAAGTGATCATGCAATTCATTGAGTGCTCACATAGACAATTTCATATTTGAAAACATGCAATAACCCGAGGATAACCCGACATTCCGGATTAATCCCCAGTCTCCTTCTTCCTCCGGGTGATAGCGAGTTTGCAAGGCTCGACTATCCACGACATGGTGTGTGTAGAGGACATGACCCTCTAGACACGGAACTCCTTCCACCACTAATCTCCTAGTGGCTTCGGGGTTGATCCCAACAATGTGAGGATAATTCAGGAGTTACCCGTCAGCCCGTGCTTTCCCGGTTGGCTCAAGAATTACCCTCGGGCCCACGTGCAATCATGTACTCGCCAACATGCTTGAAAATCATTACAATCGATACATTCTTGCGTGAAATGTTTATTACTTTGGAAACGGTTATAAATATAATAGGTTTTGGCCGAAAACTAGCACGTACGGGTTGTAGGGTTCGTTTTACCAAAACAAAACCTCACCTTTCTTGCAAAATAGAATAAAGTAGCGTTCTAAGGAGCTTGCTCCTCGTCCACGCCCTCGTGACCTTAAAAAGAAAGAGATGGATGAAGAAGATGATGAACTCTTAATTTCTTGCAATATTTCTTGATGATTCTTGAGATGAATGATGAAGATCACTTCTTCCCTTTTCTTCTTTGGAATACCGAGAGTGAGAGAGAATGAAATGGATGAAAAATGCTCATGGAATAAGGGAGAAGAGATGATACGTAATTCATCATCTTGATTTTGGTGAAATTGCCAAATTGCCAATTCATCCTTGAAGTCCTAAAGTTATGCAATTAAGTATGCCATGATTTAAAATATGCTCAATTTGGTCCTTAGAAATCATGCAATTAAGTCCCTAAGATTTTAGAAAATATTTAACTAGGGACAATTTGGTAATTTTATCACTCTCGGTAATTGATTTCATGCGAGAAAATATTTTCCGTGTCATGAAACAATATTTTGAATGATATGAAATCATATAATTGATATAAATAATGTTTCATGAATTTTATAAAAATATGAATGCCACGTAATATATTATAAATTAAAGAAATAAAATAAAATAAACCTACGCTCAACGCACCCGTGGCGTGCTTACCTGTTCATCCGGAAACTGCGGCGTTACATTTGTGATGATTCGGTTAAAGTCGAGGTCTCCTTGTCCAGCAATCATGCCTCGAAATTCCCAATGTAGCTTGTGCATCAACATCATCCAGGTCTTCATCCATAGTTGTTGTCTATCTTCAAAAATCCCTTGAATTCCACCCTTAACTTCTTAAGTGTTGTCTTAGTCTTGAACATGTTCCTGTTGAACTTGAATTTGTTGGACATTGGTTACGCATTATGATTCTTCATACTGTTTATGAGTTCGGTATCTCATCTTCACACTCATAGTCCGAATTTATTCTCTCATCTTGTAGGGCTTCCAAGAATTTGCCTTGCTCCGTAATTATAATTATTCCGCGCGAAAGTTCCTTTTGGGTTTGGAACTATTTCCTCACGGTTGGCACTCTTCTTCTTGGAAATTCTAAAGTCCCAAACATTCAAACAAGACCTCCTAGCAATCTTCTTCCATTCTCTTTTCCAAAGGCATGGTCAAATAGGAAGGTAATCACCATGCTCTCGGAATCTTTAGTAATTAAATTTTATCTCCAAATCCCGAGTTGAATCCTTGTTCTAGTCTTCGCTGAATCTGTTTAGGTTACACCATTAGAGGGACTCCTTGACACTTCTTATCTGTTATTTACCATGGATTAATTCCAACACCTCCATATCTCTCGAACCCGAATTCTCAATAAATTACACCCTAAACCCGTTAGATTAATCCTCCTTGAAACTTGACCTTCCTTCAAGGTGTGCTATGTTCTTCGAATCTCCAATCTCATTTTAGCTTTCCAAACCGAACTTCCTCGACCCCTTCTTCGAGTTACCATATAATCTACAACCATTCTCAAAAGAGAGTCCTCAATTCCAACCCTTACTCTAACCATTTCTTCCAACTACATGGCATTCAAAACTTGAAGGTCGAAAGAAGTGACATTCTATCAAGTAACATTGAATATGCATGTTGGGTTACAATGTCGATGCTATGCATCACATAGTTTCCATTCAAGGCACACAAGATGCAAGAAATAACAATTATAACATGATAGATAAATAATTACATAATTTTAAAGATGTCGTGAATGCACGTGCCATGAATGCAAGTACCTCCATCCTCAGATCCATGTTGGTTTCCGAATTGAAGCCTTTGTTCTCGCTTCCATTGTTTGTTAATCTTTGATTACTTGCACTCGGAAACCATATGCTCCTCGGATCCCCACGCATAACCTTTCTTCAACCGATTCCAACACATGTTATAGTCGTGATGAATTCCTCCACAATTCATACACGGTTGAGTTTTTTTCCCTGATTTTGAGGGATTCCCAACCTTATATTTCTTCCCGTGAGTCTCTTTTTGAGTACCGAAATGTTGAAATCCTTCTTCTACTTGTCAATTCGCACAAAATCCCACTCATCTCTCAGTCCAAATTTTCTTCTTCTTGGTCTCTTGTTATTCTCCGGCTCTCAACCATTAAAGCTTTCATTGTAGCTTTATCCCACGTGCTCGTATCCTCCGCAATTAAGGCCTCCTTAAACTCATCATAAAGTCCTTCCATGAAGTGCCAAGTCTTCATCCCCTCGTTGTTCATAATATAAGCCATGTAAGTGCCTAGCCTCTCGAATTCTTCAATATACTCCATGACCATTTTATTCCTTTATTTTAGGGTACGGGACTCTTCAAATCTTCGGTCTCGTAAAATGGCTGGAGTATACCATTTTTCTAAATACCCGAATGAAGGTATCCCATATCAATCCTTCTCTCGTTGCTTCAATTTGTGGGGCAACTCTCTTCCACCATTATCTCGCTTGTCTTTAAAGGAGTAATATGGCGAGTCGAGCCATATCTTGAGAGTTGTATGACCACACTTCAAATATGCTTTCCATCTCCGAAATCCACTCTTCGGCTCAAAGTCATCACCTTCTTTGAATTGGGAGGGTTGAATGCCCTAAAATCCCTATGTAACATTGCCATCGGGTTCACAGGTGGCAATTCGATTGATGGTTGCTCTCCATTATATGGATGACGATGTGATGGTTGACCAAAAATCCGATCAATGTGGCGGCATCCTAAAAATCCCACAACTTATATAGATATATGCATGTCGGTTAGTACGTGAGGATGACACATAATTAAAGCAAGTAAGAGCAATTAGATAAATGCAATGCATCAGAAAATATAAAATTAACAAAATGATAAAATTCAAACGTATAACATATTGAATCATGATGCAAATGCGAGAACATAACCACATTGTCCTATGTCGTTCGACTTAGACCGACACAACACGACTCTGAGCCCTGGTTTTGCAACCCAGAGCTCTGATACCACTTTAAGATGTAGCACCCCGCACGAGAGGCACCACATCCCCCGCACTACGGTCTAACCCGAGCAACGAAATGGAGAGTCCGCACTCGGATCAAACCGTAGCGAACAAGAGACAAACAAAACAAACACCTAAGCTAGGCGGAACGTAAACCCTGTCTAGTAAAATCAACCAGCAAAGCAGAGTACAACGGAAGACTAAAGATCAAGCACAAGCATTGGCTACAGGCCTACAGAAATTAAACACACGGCTCACATGCAGACTTGGGCTCCTCAGGCCTCTTTTAAACAATTACAAAACCCAACAAGGGTAATTCAAATAACAAATGCATAAGTATACATATACAAATCTTACATGTTGATCCGAATTCAAATAATACCAATGCAAATGTAGACGAAACTAACTCAGACCGACCAACTCAAAAGACTCGACTCAACTCCGCCTAGCTCCAAACTCCAAAGCAGACCTGCACACTAAAAGATTGGGGAGGGAGAGGGTCAGTCTACAACTCGACTGAGCGAGGGGGCTAACGCACACCAACACATATATACATATAGAGCAAAGCACGTATCAAACAAAAGACTATGAATCGGGAATAGGGTTTTACATACCAAAGCCATTTTCCCCAAAAGAACTCGTACTTATTCATATATTCGTATATTCTTAAATTTGAAAACTCGTAAGGATTCATAGATTCAGAAACGCATATGGATTCATATTAAAACTCTTATGGATTCATATAATCAAATTGGTTCAAAGATTCATAAATTCAGAGCTTAATCGAATAAATCTCTTATTAAAAACCAAACCTCCTATCCCGTTTCATAATCATCAAAACCAAAAGAATGCAAATACCCGGTGCGTACGGGTCTCCAACCTTACTCCCATATCGAATCATACGTATCAAATCAGAAAACAAACAAATAACAAAATAATCCAACCCCAACACCTTGTAGTTCGGGGAGCAAACCCTCACTACTCATACAGATACAAACACACACGGGGTAGCGAACCCACACTGTGCCTTCCCCGGTTATCCACCGAGGGCTCAAGATACCACGCCTTCCCAACCTCCATAGGTCGCACGTGAATATCTCAAATGAGAGCGTGCACAGGGGTCATAACCGGCGACCCCATGGTCGTCCCGGGTCCCCCTTACCCACGTCTCGGGGCCCAACACACCAGAACATAGCATATCAGATCAGATCATAACGCGTTACATACCAAACTTATCATATCGAATCCAAATCATACTTACGTACCTTATCGGGGCATACCATACCTTGCAACTTAGCATATGCTATAAACGTACCTCTCCGTGTCATCCTAATCCGCAGCTGGTATGAAGACACACGGTTTGGAGCATAGCCTCGTTGCAAAACATTTTAAGCTCATATACGCCCATACGTATAATTTCAAAAGGATTCATATCAAATCGAATTAATAAAATTCATAACATATCGTAACATACATATTTAATAGACATATAGTATATATTCGCATGCGGGGTGAGAAAACATCACATTAAGGCCATAGGTTGCTTATCTAAAAGAAAAGATCCTAACCCTCACCTTACACCGACGTGGCCAAGAATGAGACAAATGATTCACCCTGGAATCAACTCGGATCACGAAACACCACCTCGGGTGCACCTGGACAAACTGAAGATAATATGTAAAAACTTAGACTCGAGGACGAACCATATAGACGCACGGCACATGCTTAGTTGCGTAAGAGATGCAAATACTTAGTCAAACTCATACACGTATCAAATTTATACAAGACGTGCAAAACACACATATCATAGCTTAACAAATTCATAATATACATTAAAGCATGTTCATGTGCACAATTAATGCATAATGAAGCATCTAAAAACATAATAAGGCTCATAAGCGATTCGTACAAACAACTCACATTACTTAAGAAACATAAAATGCATAAAAAGAGCAAATGCATATACATAAACATGCTAAAACAAGTTAGGAATAAGTTCGGAGGTGGAAAGATACGAGAAAAAAGGAATAAGAACACAAAAAGGGGTTCCGAGTGAAATTGGACTAAAGCTGACAGTTTTCCAAGATGCACAAGCTATAGGAAAATGATCATAACTTGAGTTCAAGAAATGGGAATTAAGTTTTGCTTGTTGGAAATGAAAGTAGACACATATATCTTTAAAATGGTAGGTGGCTCGAATCGTGGTTCAAACGAGTCGAAAATGGCGTAGGTTTGAAGTTGAACCAGTGTAGACTCACGACAAGTGGCGACACCAAATTAAAACGATTATATCTCACAATCTAGAACGAATTTTGGGGTGATTCCAATTGGAGATTGTTTTAGACTCAATAAGGTTGAATATATCCAAATATCAGCTCAATCGGAGGTCATATGAGGGGGTACCCGGCCTAGTAAAAACAAGGCAGAAATCTACCCGGCCGGAGAAAACAGTGCAGAAACTTTCTGCACTAAATCTACCCGCCCGGGTACTTTCCTTCACAAAATCTGCCCGCCCGGGTAAAGGTTCTGGGTATGAAAACGAAGCAGAAACAGGGGCTATACGAATGGGGAACCAAAATTTACAAAATCCACCTCCAAACTCAACCAAATGCAATGAAAATCAAGGTGCAAGCTCATATAAACATGCTCTATCACATATCTCAAATTCAAGGCATGGAAGCAAGGATTAAACAAGTTGCCATTAAAGCACATTCAAGCTCCATTAATGGAGTGTCAAACAAGAAGCAACCAACGAACGAAATTTAACTAAATAAACGAAGAGGAAGTTCATTCGAGTAACATATATCAAACTTGGAGCATATAATTCACATTTGAAGGCACTAGAAGAAATTCATATTTTTTCACACTATTCATCGTCATCAAGAAAGCCATGGATTCGAGCAAGAAAAATGAGATTCAATCGAGTAGAATCGAAACACGTGAGGAGAGGATCACAAATCTTACCTTCAATCTTCGATCGGGTGGTCGGATGAGGCAAGCCCGAGCTCAAAACTTGAATGGCCAAAAGGGGTTTTCTTCTTCTCTTTCTCCCTTCCCTTCTTGTTACGTGATAAAAATAAAAGAGGGAGAGGGGCTGATATTTTCAGCCAAAAAGGGTTGAAACGGGTCGGGTCAAAAGGATCCGGTCCTCTCGGATCGGATTTAAAACAGTAGGGCTATCAAATGGCTTTAGAAATAAAAGAGGTTAATTTCATCAAATTCGAATCATCGAAACGAACTCAATGACATGGTCGAAATTCGTATTCGAATTCCCAAGCTCAAAGTAGCCACAAGGGCTCAAACACCCTAATTCACAATTAGGTCCTTAAATGGTAAATATTGGACGATTGAGTCCAAGAACATTAATTAAATTCTAATACGCATGTAGCTAAAAAGATTACAAATAGACAAATAAGGCACACAAATCACATAATTACTAAATTAAACTCTCGCAAGACGTCGTACCTGGATTGCCGAGAAGACGGGGTGTTACAACAAGCTTGAGCCAAAGCTTGAATGGCCAAGGCTTTCTTCTCTTCTCTCTTGCCTTGTGTTTTGATCGATCCAAAGTGAGAGGAAAAGGGGAGATATTTTCAGCCATAAAGGGGCTGAAACGGGTCGGGTCAAAAAGGATCCGGTCTACTCGGATCGGATTTTAAAACGTTAGGGGTATCAAACGGCTTTAGAAAATTATAAGGTTAATTTCATCGAATCCGAATCCCGAAACAAACTCAATGACAAGGTCGGAATTCGAATTCGAATTCCCGAGCTCAAGGTAGCCACAAAGGCTCAAACACCCTAATTAGAATTAGGTCCCTAATTTGCAAATATTGGATGATTGAGTGCACAAACATTAATTAAATTCTAATGCGCACATAACTAAAATAAATTGCAAATTGACATGTAAGGCATGTGAATCACATAATTACTTAATTAAACTCTCCCGAGACGTCGTACCTGGATTGCCGAGCAGACGGGGTGTTACAAACTCCCCCCCTTAAGAGAACCTGGTCCCCAGGTTCATCTGCTCGAGTTTCAAGCTGAGTAAATTGCCGAAAACTACCTCGTGTTAGGCGAAAAGAACAAAAAAAACCCCGTCATATGGAATATCATCCAAAGAACCCTATGTTTTCTAAAATTTTGCAAAAAAAACCCTGAGCGCGTTGTGTGGCCCTCACGCGCGTTGATTGCGTGTAGGAATGTGTTTTTTTGGGATAAAATGTCTATAATACCCTTAATGAGTTAACTGCATAAAACCCCCTGTGTTTGTCCCAATTTGCAAAAAAAAACCCTATGTTACAAAAATTAATTCAAAAAACCTTATGATATTTAATTTTTTGCACATCACCCCCTCATTTCTTTGGTCAACTGTTAAAAAAACCTTATGGAGTAAGGGTATTTTGGGGTTAAAAGATTTAATAGTTGACCAAATGGAATAAGGGGGCCGTGTGCAAAAAATAAAATAACATAAGGTTTTTTGAACTAATTTTTATAACATAGGGTTTTTTTTACAATTTGGAACAAACACAGGGGGTTTGGTGCAGTTAACTCGTTTCAAGCTCGAACAACTTTCCATATTCACCCAAGTTCGAGGTTCATGACGTCCCGACGAGGGTTAGCCCGAGAAAGGTCTTCAAGTACAAGGGGTTTGAATCTCCAAATCGATCCGGTCATTTGAATTGCTCGCTCGACTCGCACGATAACGAGGGTTTAAAGCAGATTCAACTCTCACCGTTTGAGTTCATTTGAGTCAACTCTCGAGCTCAGTCACATTGCTTACACGACCAAGCTCAAACCGAACCTCCTTCTTGTGCACGATCTGAGGTCCGAAGTGTCTAACATCCGAACCCTTTTCTTACACCGCCAAAATCTTCAAGAGGTTGTTGATCTCGTTGCAAAGCTCGACCCTCGTCTCACCGGAGCAACAATCTCGAACACTCAAAACACAAAATAAAACTAAAGATGTATGATGCACGTGATATGCGTGTTCAAGGTACCTTTTACCGATGTGGGGAATCGGATTTTATGATGATGTGATCAAAGTTGAGATCTCTTACCCCACAAACATGTCTCGAAATTCCTAATGCACCTTGTGCGACAGCATCATCCAGGTCTCCATTCATAGTTGTTGCCTATCTTCAAAAATCCCTTGAATTCCACCCATAACTTCTTAAATGTTCTCTTAGTCTAGAACATATTCCCGTAAAACTTGAATTTATAAGAATTTGGTTACTCATTATAATCTTCATATGATATATGAGTCCGATACCTCATCTTCGCTCTCATAGTCCTAATTCTTTCGCTCATCTCATAGGAATTTTGGGAATTTGCCTCGCTCCATAATTATAACTATCCCATGCAAAAGTTCCTTCGGGCTTGGAACTATTTCCCCACGGTTGGCACCCTTCTTCTTGGAAATTCTGGAGTCCCAGAAACCCAAACAAGGCCTCCTAGCAGTCTTCTTCAATTCTCTTTTCCAAAGGCATGGTTAAATAGGAAGGTAATCACCATGCTCTCGAAATCTTGATGGATCAAATTTTGTCTCTGAGTCCCGAGTTAAACCCTCGTTCTAATCTTTGTTGAGTTTTTTTAGACTACGTCGTTAGAGGGACTCCTCAATCCTTTTTCCCCCTAATGTTTATCACGGATTAGCTCTGGTATCTCTATTACTCCTTGCACCCGGATTCTCAATAAATCACGCCTTATGCTCGGGTAAAATAATCCTCCTTCAAACTTGACCTTCCTTCAAGGTGTACCCCGTTCTCCTAATCTCCAACCTCATTTCGGCTTTCAAAACCATTTTTTTTCCCGACACTATCTTCGTATCATCCTATAATCTTCAACCCGATCCCAAAAGGGGAATCTCAAATTCGACCTTTACTCTAACTATTTCTTCCAACTTCATTGCATTCAAAACTTGAAGGTCGAAAGAAGTGAAATTCTATCAAGTAAACATTGAATATGCATGTTGGGTTATAATGCCGATGCTATGCATCACATAATTTCCACTCAAGGCACAAGAATGTTAGAAATAGCAATTATAACACGATAGGTAAATAATTACAGAAATTTTAAAGATGTCGTGAATGCACGTGCCATGAATGCAAATACCTCCATCCTCAGATTCATGTTGGTTTCCAAACTGAAGCCTTTGTTCATGTATCCATTGTTTGTTAGCCTTTGATTGATCTCAGTCGGAAACCATATGTTCCATTGATCCATACGCATAGAACTTTTTCAGCCTATCCTAGCACATGTTGTAGGCATGGTTAGTTTCCCCCACAATAAGCGCACAATCGAGGCCCTTTTTCTTAATTTTGGAAGGACTCCCGGCCTTATGCTTCTTTCCACTAATCTCATTTCCCAAATTACTTTTCCTTTCTTTGTCGTTTTCATTTGTAGCTTTATCTCCCAATTCATCTTCATAACACGACAATTCAGCTTGGATCTGGAAAGTAAACTTCAATCCGTCCCGAACATAGAACTTCCTACAATTAATATCCAAGGTGTCTCAACTCTTTCAGCTTCTTCTTATTGCCCTAGCTCTATTTCCAATGGATTGGTTTAATTGAAACACTTCCTTGATGGTCCGTAGTGCTCATCATCCCCTAACTCTATGATATTCGAACCTTCTACGAATTGAGTCCGAATAGAATACCTGTCCCCGGATCATAGTTTCAACGCTTCCCCTTAACACTCTCTTGATTAATCATCATTAAGGCATCCATCTCTTTACATAGCATTCTTAGCTCCCTTGCTATTAATCTTTTAAATCCCTTGAATTTCCACTTTCACCTTCTTTTTACCCGGTTTTCACCATCACGAAGGATGACTTCTCTCAATTGCAAGCTCCCGATTCCATTATTCTTACTCGGCTCTTTTCTTTAAGATCTTCTCTAATTCCCTCCAATATTTGAACTAATTCCTTGGACGTCTTCAATTCCTTTTCCAACACTTCTTATTACTAGGCTTAGGTCCTCCACAATGGGTACATGGGATTTGCTCTTCGAAAATGATGCGCTTCAACACGAACATAAGATCTCTTCCTTCGAATCGAGCTATCTTACCTTTCACCTTGGTGGATTGGTTATCTTTGTGAGAACTACACGGTTATGAAGAGTCTTTATCTCTACTTTATCCCAATTCCGACTTAGGGCCATGGTCGTTGAGATGAGTGGTTGACCGTTGAAGGATCTTAACCTACAATACACAAACTAATTTAAAAATACGATGCATGCGGTTAGTAGTGAGTATGGCACGTATACAAGTAATATACGTAGTTAAAGTATGAAAAAGCAACAATTAATGAAAAGAAGGTAACAATTTAGAACACAAGATGTAAGAAAATTCACGTATCTTGATGCAATACACACAATAGCACGTTGTTCCTATGCCGTACGACCCATACTTGACATAACACGACACTAGAACTCCGGTTTTGCAATCCGGAGCTCTGATACCACTTTAAGATGTAGCACCCCGAGCGAGGAGCACCACATCCCCCGCACCATAGCCCGACACGTGTGACGAAATGGGAGCTTTGGTCACGCACCAAGCTATGGCGAACGGGTGACAAATAAAATATACCTAAGCTAGGCGGTCTAGACCCTGAAACAGAGTGCGTGTAATAGCCAAAGGTGCTTTGTCCCACATCGGATTGGAGGTGGGCTTGAAGCCACTTTATAAGTGGTGGATCCCCCTCCCCTTGTAGAGGCCTTTTCCTGGGTGGTTCCCTTCGGGGTCTGTTTCCCACCTGGGAGAAACAAAACCGTGAGGGTGGTTCCCTTCGGGGTCTGGTTCCCATCCAAAGCGGACAATATCGAACGGCGGGTTTTCGGGCTGTTACAAATGGTATCAGAGCCGGGGACCCGGATTCGGTGTGCCAACGAGGACGCTGGGCCCTCTTAAGGGGGGTGGACTGTAATAGCCAAAGGTGCTTTATCCCACATCGGATTGGAGGTGGGCTTGAAGCCACTTTATAAGTGGTGGATCCCCCTCCCCTTGTAGAGGCCTTTTCCTGGGTGGTTCCCTTCGGGGTCTGGTTCCCACCTGGGAGAAACAAAACCGTGAGGGTGGTTCCCTTCGGGGTCTGGTTCCCATCCAAAGCGGGCAATATCGAACGGCGGGTTTTCGGGCTGTTACAGTGCGTAATAAATCAAAAACTAGAAGCGGAAGCACAGGATCAACATACACACATGCAAGGCCACGGGCCGACAGAAATTAAAGCATACGCGCCACATGCAAACTTGGGCACACAAGCCAACTTTTGGGACATAAGGTAAGGCCTAACAAGGGCAATTCTAATCATATACATATCATATTTGAATCAAATTACAAACTTATACATAACCTCAGAATGAAAAGGCAAAAGTAATGAAGATGCAGAATGTAAAGACTCGACCCGAACGACTCAAAAGAAGACCGCCGCCTAGCACGAACCCAATCCTAGCACCTGCAACTGAGGGGGGAAAGAGAGGGGTCAGTCTACAACTCGACCGAGTGAGGGGGGCTAACGCACACCCAACACGTATCAACATATAGAGCAAAGCACGTATTAAACAAAAGAGTATGAACCGGGGAATAGGGTTTTACATACCAAAGCCATTTTGCAAAAGTACTCATACTTATTCATATATTCGTATATTCTTAAGTTTGAAAACTCGTAAGGATTCATAGATTCAAGTACGCATATGGATTCATATTAAAAAACTCATAGGGATTCATATTGTAACTCATAAGGATTCTTATATTCAGATCGATTCATAACATAGCGTAGAAATCTCATATTGAAAACAAACTCTCCTATCCCGTTTCATAATCAACGTAACAAAAGAATTCAAATACCCGGCGAGTACAGGTCTCCAACCTTACTCCTTAATCAAAAGACTCAAAAGATTCATAAAGAAGCATAAACCTATAAATTCATAAGATTCATAAATTCAAAGATTCATATTCCCGTATTCCAACCTTCTCCGGAAGTCTGCAAGCGGGTTACGGGCCCACATTGTGCAACTCTATATACGTGGGGTCGCGAACCCACAACGTACCTTCTCCGGCCTCAGCCGAAGGCTCAAAGTACCACGCCTTCTCCATCTCCCTCAGAGTCGTGCGTAGGTACTTCGAAGGAGCGTGTGCACACGGGTGATAACCGGCGACCCCAACATCCGCACTGGGTCTCCCTTACCCACACCTCCGGGGCCCAGGGATTCATAAGATTCATATGGATTCATAAAACTCATAAAGAAACATACCTAACTCGCGAAACCTAGAAACATACGATTCATACTTAAGAAACATACCTTACCGTGCAACTCGGCATATGATATACAAGTACCTCTCCGTGTCTTCCAAATTCATAAGATGCTAAAGGAGATCCATAGTTCACTTGACACCACACGGTTTGGAGCATAGCCTCGTTGCAAAACCATTTTAAGCATATATATGCCCATACGTATAATTTCAGAAGAATTCATATGAAATCGAATAACAAGATTCATAACATATCATAAGACACATATTTAATATACATATAGTATATATATTCGCATGCGGGGTGAGAAAACATCACATTAAGGCCATAGGTCGCTTATCTAAAAGAAAAGATCCTAACCCTCACCTTACACCGACGTGGCCAAGAATGAGACAAATGATTCACCCCGGAATCAGCTCGGATCACGAAACACCACCCCGGGTGCACCTGGACAAACTGAAGACAATATGCAAAACTTAGACTCGAGGACGAACCATATAGACGCACGGCATATGCTTAGTCACGTAATAGATGCAAATACTTAGTCAAAAGCTCATACACGTATCAAATTCATACAAGACGTGCAAAAACACACATATCATAGCTTAACAAATTCATAATATGCATTAAAGCATGTTCATGTGCACAATTAATGCGTAATGAAGCATCTAAAAACATAACAAGGCGCATAAGCGATTCGTGCAAACAACTCACACTACTTAAGAAGCATAAAATGCATAAAAAGAGCAAATAAATACACTTACACATGCTAAAACAAGTTAGGAATGAGTTTGGAGGTGGAAAGGTACGAGAAAAATAGAATAAGAACGCAAAAAGAGATTCCGAGTGAAAAAGGGCTAAAGCTGACAGTTTTCAAAGATGCACAAGCTGTAGCAAAATGATCATAACTCGAGTTTTACAAATGGGAATTAAGTTTTGTTTGTTGGAAATGAAATTAGACACATATATCTTTAAAATGGTAGGTGGCTCGAATCATGGTTCAAAGCGAGACGAAAATGGCGAAGGTGTGAATTTGAACGAATGCAGAATCTCGTCGAAGTGGCGACACCAAATTAAAATGATTATAACTCACAATATAGAACGAATTTTTGGGTGATTCCAATTGGAGATTGTTCTAGACTCAATAAGGTTGAACATATCCAAAAATCAACTCAATCCTAGGTCATATGAGGGGGTACCCGGCCGGGGAAAAACAAGGCAGAAATCTACCCGTCCGGGGAAAACAGTGCAGAAACTTTCTGCACTAAATCTACCCGCCCGGGTACTTTTAACACACAAAACGGGTAGTCCTTCTGGATGAGAAAAAGAGGAAGAAATAGGGGCTAAACATGGAAGAAACAAAAAATGATCAAAACCACCTCAAAACTCAACCAAATGCAATGAAAATCAAAGCACAAGTTCATGGAAACATGCTCTAACACATATCTTAAATTCAAGGCATGAAATCAAGAATTGAATGAGTTGCCATTTCATCTTCTTCAAGCTCCATTAATGGAGTTATATGCAATGCTCACCCAACAATGAAAATTCCAACATTTATGCAACAAGAGAGCTCAAGAGAAGAACATACATCAAGTTTAGATCATATAATTCAAGTATGAAGGCAAGAGATCAAATTTTCATACAAGCATACTATTCATCATCTTCTCCAATAGCATGGATCCAAGCAAGAAAGATGGAATTCAATCGGGAAGAAACTACACACTCGAAGGGAGAAATTCAAATCTTACCTTGGTTCTTCGATCGGATGGTCGGATGGACCACAAGCTTGAGCCAAAGCTTGAATGGCCAAGGGCTTTCTTCTCTTCTCTCTTGCCTTGTGTTTTGATCGATCCAAATTGAGAGGAAAAGGGGAGATATTTTCAGCCATAAAGGGGCTGAAACGGGTCGGGTCAAAAAGGATCCGGTCCACTCGGATCGGATTTTAAAACGGTAGGGGTATCAAACGGCTTTAGAAAATTATATGGTTAATTTCATCGAATCCGAATCCCGAAACGAACTCAATGACAAGGTCGGAATTCGAATTCGAATTCTCGAGCTCAAGGTAGCCACAAAGGCTCAAACACCCTAATTAGAATTAGGTCCCTAATTTGCAAATATTAGACGATTGAGTCCACGAACATTAATTAAATTCTAATGCGCACATAACTAAAATAAATTGCAAATTGACATGTAAGGCATGCGAATCACATAATTACTTAATTAAACTCTCCCGAGACGTCGTACCTGGATTGGCAAGCAGACGGGGTGATACACTATGTATAAGCTTGGTATGATTTATGATTCGGACGTTGAGCTTTGTTTTATGTTTCATTTGGCCTTGGATGGACATATTATGTGTAATTTGTAGTATTGATCGCATGTATGTTTGTATATTCGTGATCCTGATGCTTCCGCATTCGTTTTATTTTATTGCGCGCTCTGTTTAAGGGTCTAGACCGTCTAGCTAGCGTGTGGGTTTTTGTTTGTCACCCGTTTGCCATGGCTTGATGCGTGGACGGAGTCTCCATTTCGTTTCACGTGTTGAGCTACGGTGCAGGGGATGTGACGCCCTTTGCTCCGGGGTGTTACATCTCAAAGTGGTATCAGAGCTCTTGGTTGCAAAACCGGAGCTCTAGTGTCGCGTGAGTTTGTCTAGGTCGTTCGGCTTAGTATTATGTGTTTACATGCATTCACGATCTCATTTATGTGAATTATTTGATGTTAACTATGTTAATCGTTCACATGAACATGCATTTGCTAATCGACATGCACCTATATTTCTATTGTAATTTTGAGATTTTCAGGACACCATCCATGGATCCAATAACAACTTTGTACCGGGAATTTGGAACTTTTAAGCCTTCGCACTTCCGAGGAGGTAATGATATTGAATCCGGGGAATGGCTCGCGGAGATAGAGGCAATATTTCAGGTATGGTCATGTGAAGCTCAAAACAAAGTCCGCCTTGTTGCCATACTTTTACAAGGCCAAGCGAATTTATGGTGGGCAAGAGTCACTCATCAACTAGAGGCGACGGGAGAAGCAATACTATGGGATGTATTCGTTCAGGAATTTAGGAAAAGGTACACACCCGCTATTCTACAAGAGCGAAGACTTGAAGAATTCCTCGCCCTTAAACAAGAAGAGAACACCGTTATGGAGTATTTGGAGAAGTTCGAAAGGTTGGGTGCTTAGGTGCCACATATTACAAGTGATGAACGATTGAAGGCCAAGCACTTTATGGAGGGCCTTCGGGACGAGATTAGAGAGGCTCTGATGGCAAGGGATACGGGTACGTGGAACCAAGCCGTTGAGAAGGCACTACAGGTCGAAACTAGGTTGATGACAAGAAAATGGCATAAAAAGGATACACCGGAACAATCACTTGAACCCGGATCTCGTTCTAACCTACAGGTGGAAAAGAGAGCAATTCGACAAGGAGCACCGACCAAGAAGAGAAGTAACAAGAAGTCATCTAAGCCCCGGAAGACTCCTTGGTTTAAAAGGGAATCTCCACCGTGTGCTCATTGTGGAGGAACCAACCACCGTGTGCTCATTGTGGAGGAACCAACCACGCTTATGATGGATGTTGGATCCGGTTGAAGACATGTTATGCTTGCGGGTCTTCAGAGCACAAATCCTCAGAGTGTGATCATTCGAGGGCTAGCAAACAAAGAATGAGGAATCAAAGACTTCAAGTTGGAGATGAAATCAAACCCATGAACCGAGGTAATTGCATTCATGACACCACATTCATGCATATTTATTTCGGGGAAACCCAGTTTTGCTCTACTATTCCTTCTTTGTGGCTTCTCGTTACTTGTTCGTTGTTTCCTACTTGCTCTTTGCCTTTGTTGTTGTGGTGGTGGTTGCTTTTCTTGTTGTTGTGAGTTGAGAGTTTGGGTGTTGCGAGTTGTGAGGGTCGAGCTTCCCGGTGGTTGTTCTTGAAGGCGCCTAGTTCTCGTTAAGGTAACTTCGTTACCGTAGGCGTTGGTGGTTGCTTTTGGAGGTCCTTTCGGACTCAACGATATTTTCGGGTGTTAGATGGAAGGCTAACCCGTTTATATCCTTCGTGGGAGCGGTTGGTTATTCCGGGACGGTGCAATAAGCTTTATGGTTTTCCTTTGGGTTAACCTAGAGGTCGAGCCAAGCTTGGAGAGACGAAGATCGAAGTAAGACACCTTGGTGTTTCTTTGAAGGTTGGAATTTGTTTCCACTCGATAAGGACATTGAGGTTGTCGTGGTCTTTATCCCGGAGTCGACCTTATTCGAAGATTCCATACCGGATGACTCTAGCGTGGATTTAGAGTTCAAGACGTAGTTGACATGCTCTTAGAAGGTAGTTTCATCAATTCGAGTACTTCTTCGTGGAGTGTTCATATCCTATCTAAGAAGAAGATGGGGCGTTAAGATGAAAATAACTACTGTGAGCTACGCGGGTTAACCGTGGTGGAAGAATACCCTTCTGGCTTGCTTTGAGGAGTCATTCGTCCTTCTTCTGTGTTCCGTGGGTTTTGCTAAGGGTGGTTTCGACAAGGGTATTGTTGACTACGCGTTCTGGTAGAAGAACCGAGAATTGCCTTAGAGAATAAGTCATTAGTGTCATCGGAGTTCAATCGGAGAGTTGTCCCTGCAAAAGCTGTCATCCCGTGACATGAAAGACAAGGAAGAGGCATGGTTCGAGTGGATATGCTTTTGAAGAGAGTTACCTTGATTACACGAGGATACTCAAACTTCTCCGTTACAATTGAGGTACTAAGGAAGACTTCGGTTGTGCGTGGCTAACGGAGAGTTAGAGCCTATGTCTCAAGAAGTGCTTGGGCACGAGACTAAGTCCACTCATGGTTCGTGACTTGAAGAGCCGGTAATGGTATTGTGGCATGAGAAAAGACATTGCAAACTTTGTGTAGCAATGTTTAACATGCTCTCGATTGAAGATCGAGAACCTTTCCGGCATGGTTCTCCAACTACTTTCGAATTCTAATTGGAAGTGGGAGCAAACTGGACACGAAGTTTGCTAAACTAAGGAGATTACCGGGATATGAGAAGCTCTCTTCGTTTCTAATCAAGGAAGTGATATCCCGAGGAGTCTACAACTTTCGTGGATTAGAGTGGCGCTGCGAAAGTGTGGGGTTGGGTTCGTCTCAAGAGTCCTCTTAGGTCTCGCCTAGGACCTGAAGGAGGGGAGGTTGTAACATCCCGCTCGTCCGGCCGTTCCAGGTACGCTTCTACGAGAGAGTTCTTTATGTCTTTAATTATTTAATTATGTAATTATGTGTTATTTTAATGCTAATGTGATTATTTGATATCACTTGTTTAACGTATAACTTGAGTTTTAACGTTTATGCTTGAGTGCTTTGTAATTTGCTCTGTATGTGCCCGATTTTGATTCTGTTTCTTGTGGATTTTTGATATATGTGAATTACGTGAGTTATGAATGTGATTATATGCTCGTTACATGTTTTAGTGGTTGTTTTATGTGGTTCTTGGCTCGTTTTGTAAAAACGGGATTTGTGAGGGACTTGAGGGCCTAACGAGTTTAGCGCACCTCGTGTTCTGGAAGACGTAACTTGAGCTCAGGAATTCGGATTCGAATTCCGGAAGATGCGTTGGACTCGTAACGAAGAAAGGAAGCCAAAGAATCCAACTTTGTATTTTTCTAAGCCCATTTAACCCTCCGAAAGTCGACCGGAACGAGCAACTTGTGCCAAATCAATCTTTGTTGACTAGTCTTGAGTGTGTGGGCCCCACCTTAACCCAAGTTAAGCCTTAACCATGACTTTTATGCCTTTTTTATACTCCTCTCTCTCCCTCCCAGCAGCAAATCTCGGACCCCTCTCCCCACCACAAGATATTTTGCTCCCAAAAGTGAAGAAAGGAAAGAAGAAAGAAGAAAGAAGAGGAAGAAGAAGGGTTTGCCATTTTTGCTCCAAGTTTTGCCTCCAAGCTCCATCATTTCTCATCCATTTGAAGAGGTAAGTTCATTTTTGTGTCCTCCATGCCTTTTTTCTCTCTTTGCCTTTGATTTTACAAGTTTTAATCCATGATTGCTTGATATATGAGTTAGAGCTTGAATAGTGAGGGTTTTGTGGAAATTGCATGATCTAGCTTGCTTCCTTGTAATTCCTTTTGGTTTGAGGCATGTATTTAGTCCCTAAGACATCATTTGTGTTATATATGAAGTTGAATTGAGTGGTACTTGAGAATCCATGACTTTGCCATTGTTGAACTTTGGAGCTTTTGCATAATTTGCCTTAATCTCTTCCCTTGCATGAGTGTGGATTGTTTGGTCCGATTTTATAGCTTTTCTTGCATGAGTTTTTCTTCCCTAACCTTCATATATGTGTTTCCTTGATGCTTGTGTGATTTGGGATGAGTTTTAATGTGTTTTGGGGAGCAAAACCTTGTTTTTTCGTGGCTGGACCAAATCCACGGCCATGGATTTTATGCTTTGAAAACATCCACGACCGTGTATTTGTGTGGCAGATTTGGGACATTTTCTGGATTGGGATCCACGGTCGTGGATCCCCTCTGTGTTAAAAATCCACGGCCCTGGATCTCAGGGGCAGAAATTTTTGTGTTCCGTCTTCGTTTTCTTGTTCGTTTTGTTCGATTCCCTCCCCGATCTTGATCCTAACATGATGAATACTTGTTTATATGTATGAGATACTTCGATATAGCTTGGTATTGCATGAATGTGATATGTTTACGAATGATTAATGTGTCGTGTATGTTGCATTAAGATTTTATATTCGTTTGACGTGATTTACTCCTTATGTGATTCGATATGTACCCCTAAAGTGCATAAATGACTTTGTGCTTTGCTTACTTGACTTGCATGTAATTTATTTGTTCTTATATGAAGTATATGCCTCGTTTATGAGTTATATGACGTGTTTTATGTGTTGCATGAACCTTGGGAACTTGTTCGACGTAAAATATGTGATTTATGCATCAAGGTGATTCGGTTTGAATTCATATGATATAAGTGCTACTTCGTTGCATTCCTTAAGCATCATACACATCCATATGCATATGCCGAGCATCTAAGTGCTTCATTTTGAGTCTAAGTTTGCCTTGTGATCTTTGCTTTGCTTTTAGGTGTGCCCCGTGGTTGAAGAGGCGATTTCTTAGAAGGGTTTGTGTTTGCTTCGTCTGTGTGGTCGGCAAGGTGAGGTTTTATATTTTTAGTTATTACGACCTACAACCCTAAATGTTTTTTAAGCCCGCATGTGACCTATATCTATATATATTTATATAGATATGTGTTCGATAAGTATTTTGTGGGAATTGGCCCTTTTATTATGAAACGTTTGAAAAACGCTTTTATGTATAAGTACGCTACTTTCGTTCTTTTGTTTTGAAAAGGGTTGGTGTGCGTGTGTGATAAGTTTTGGCGAGATAAGCTTTTTGTGATCAGTGTAAGCGTGACTTTCGTTTGGGCCCCGGAGTTGTGTGGTTGGGAGACCCGGGACGACCATTGGGGTTGCCGGTGTAAGCCCGGGACACTTCTCCACTAATAGGATCAACCCGAAACCCACTCGGAGGGAGGTGGGGGACGGAGTCCTTGGGCGTGAGTGTCATGAAACTCACGACCCTGACGTTTCAGCGTGGATGCGAAGGGTGGCCACCCTTCCATCCCATGGAGTAAGGAGGTTTGTGGTTATGTTTGTTTTGTAACTTCGCGTGATAAGCTTTGAGTTTTGCATTCTGAAGGAGTTTAGTTGGAACTCGTTCTCGCCGAGTTACTAGGATAAGCTTTGTTTCCGATATGGTTATGTTTCCGTCTAAGATTCGTGAAACGGGTGAGGACTTCTAATCCTTAAAATTGGCTGATTTTGGCCTTCGGCCCTAAACCCCTTTTCTTTATATATATGCTATCACGTGTTAAAATAATTTGGATTTCAAAAACCATGCCCGGTTCATGAATACTCTAAGATTTGAATATGCTATGCTATGCTTTGCTCTATATTTATATATGGGTGTGTGTGTTAGCCCCCTCACCAGTCTTTAGGACTGACCCCTCTTCGTTGTTTCTTTTTACCCCTTTATTTCTTGAGTTTGCAGGTGTAGGTCTTCGGTTCGTGCTAGGCGGTGTTTTTTTTTTTGGGTCGTTCTTTTATAGGAGAGTCTTTTGCATCCTTGCATCTTTACTTTCAGTTTTTGGTACTACGTATAAATATGTATAAGTATGGTACTATGTATAAGCTTGGTATGATTTATGTTTCGGACTTTGAGCTTTGTTTTATGTTTCATTTGGCCTTGGATGGACATATTATATGTAAGTTGTAGTATTGATCGCATGTATGTTTGTATATTCGTGATCCTGATGCTTCCGCATTCGTTTTATTTTATTTCGCGCTCTGTTTAAGGGTCTAGACCGTCTAGCTAGCGTGTGGGTTTTTGTTTGTCACCCGTTCGCCATGGCTTGATGCGTGGATGGAGTCTCCATTTTGTTTCACGTGTTGAGCTACGGTGCGGGGGATGTGGCGCCCTTCGCTCCGGGGTGTTACAATATAGTCACATAAACAAGTAGGGACGACCTCAAGTCATTCAATAGCTCCTAACGATATCACATGTACAGGATAAAACGTTATCAAAGCATATCACATCATGTAGCGAGATTTCATGATAATTATTCAACAATCATCAAAGCATGAGGTCATAAATGGGTTCATGTAACGCTGTACATAGGAGAGTAATACCATTTAATGCAGGAGAATCATTTAACTAAGAATGGAACATAAGATTGGTAAGAGAGCAAAAAGCTTGAACATGGAATACTCTTTTTCGAACAAAGGATTCGAGTAAACGATTAGTCTCAGTTGAAAGCTCGTGTCAAGAACTTGAGGATATATTCTTAGAGTCTTAAAATAATCTCATTTAGGAAAGGAATATGAACTTTGAAACCTGCTTTGATCCCCTGTTTCTGAGAATTTTCGAAAAAACCTTTGACCGTTGAAGTCGTCTCTTTGAAACGATCATTTAAGTTAAAAGTCAAAATTCTTGGTTAAGGTCAAAGTCAATGGTCAATGGTCAAAGTCAATGGTCAAGGGTCACTATTCAAGTATACGGTATATATACAGTACGTATACTGTACTTATACTATATGTATACGTGTATTTATATAGTATGTATACGGTATTTATATAGTATGTATACGGTATTTATACGGGGATACCTACCGTATTTATACAGTATTTGTACAGGGTACATACAGTATTTATATAAGAATACATGCGGTATTTATACTAGAGTACATACGATATTTATACAAAAGTACATACGTATTTATTATGGAAATACACATAGTATTTATACGAAAGTATACACGTATTTATAAATATAGGAATCAAATATGTATACGTATATTATACATGTATACCATAACATATATCAATTGGTCAAGTATAATTATGTAACAATTAATTAAATATGTAACATTTAAAACTATAGGTTATACTTTAATTATGTAACATTAAATAGCATGCAACATTAAATTAAATCATGTAATAAATTAAATTACCTAAATATGATCATAAAATAATTAAAATGTAACATATAACATGCTAGAATAATTTTCACATAATTAATTTGTCACAAAATTAAATTATGTAACACATTTCATAATAAACTATACTATAAGAGACACAATTCATAAATTCATGAATATTTAAAACATAAATTAAATCACATAATTCATGCATAAAATAAAACATATATTAAAACCTAAACCTAGCATAATTAATAAATAAATAAGAACATAAATTAAAACATAAATTAAAACATAAATTAAACTAATTAAAACATAAAAAATAAGAAAACATACCTTACAAAGGGGGAGGGGTTCGGCCACTAGGGGGGAGAAAAGAGAACGGAATGAGCAAAAATGAGACCCCAACACACTTATTTATAGTTGTTGGGAAGGACCAAAGTCCAATAAATATTTACTTTAGGGACTTAAGGTGGGGTTTCTTATGAAAATTCCAAAAATAGGTTTGCTCTTTAGTATAATTGTTACAACAGGGGTAATCTGATAATTTCACCTTTCTCCTGCATATTTTTGGAGTTGGAAAAGTGTCCAAGATCTAGGAAATAAAATTAGCTTCGAAACGGTTACTCACCGATCAAAATCGGACGTACGGTTTAAAAGTTATAAGCTCCGGAAGATGTGATTTTCTTGAATTTCAAAAATTATTTTAATTATGAAATAAATACAAGGATAAAATTTGAAGGTCCGAAAGGCTTTTCAAAAATGTAGAAAAAAATCGAGGAACGTTATGGTGATGGTTTCAAGGGTTAAATCATCCTATCAAAGGAAATATGTTCTACTGACGGAAATTTTTACTTGAAAATAAATTCTTAAATTGCTCTGGACACATAAACGGAACCTCAAAGCATTGAAAAGAGAGTTGAAAATTTCTAAGAAACTAGGTATAGGTTCTTTGAGGTCTCTCGAATAAAATGGCGTAGTGCTGGTTCGGAAAATGAATAGTACTTTTGACAAAATTTCCCAAAATACCCCTAATGATCAAGAAAGGATTTTGAAGCTTGGAAAACATGTTCATATGACTGGGAAACATGAATTATGAACCTCTAGGGTTCCAATGACATGCTAGGACAAGGTAGGCTCGGGAAATGAATAATAAATTTGGTTTGTGGTAAGGAAATCCCCCTTAAAACACAATACGAACTAATGAATGCACATTGATCACATAAGAATGCAATGTATGAACATTTGTAAAGGTGAACCAAGGTATATAAACGCATTCTTATCCTCTTTGATTTACTGTTTCCAGCTAGGTCCTGATACGGGTTGTTACATATTATATAAATTATTATTTTTAATATATATTTATATATATTATATATTATACACATTATTTATTATTATTACAATTAATTTATATTTTAAATAATATATATATATTATATATTATACACATTATTATATTATAATTACAATTAATTTATATTTTAAATATATCTACGTGTAATATATTTATTTTAAAATATATTATATATTTATATTATATTATTACTATAATTAATTTATATTTTAACATAATAATATTATTTGAACAAAAAAATGTAAGGTCTGGGTTTCGAACCCAGAACCTCAAGTGTGTAAAGGGACCTCTCAACCAACTGGACTACCAATATCTTTAGAAATTTTTTTGTCAACAAATTTTATTTGACTGTTTCCTGCCCAAGTGGATTTAACGGTTTCCATCCAAAATTTGACGGTGGGACTAGAATTGTCACAAATTGAATCCAATGGGACCAAATTTGTCAATTTTTAAAACAATGGGACCAAAATTGCAAATCGCCCAATCCTATGGGACCAAAAATGTAATTTGCTCTTTTAATATTCATATGAACGTAATATTTTATTTAGAAGAATCAAACTAATTCAGAATAGAACATTATAAATCCCTTTAGTTTAACAAAATGATGAATAATGTGTTTGATCTAAATCACGCCAAGTGAGATGGGGTTAGCACTCAATGAACAAAATCACAAATAATAATAAGATTTGTAATATTTTATTAATTAGAAAAACGAAACTAGTTTAAAATAGAACATTATAATTCTCTTTAGTTTAACAAAATTAATTGTTTTGTTAAGTTTAGGAACTAGTGTACATGTTACACTAATAGATCATTTGTACATATTTTTTTACATAAACATTACAAATAAATTCTTTTAATGTGGATTTAAAGTTTAAGTTGATGAAAGAATAAATATTCATTATTTTATAAAGAAAACTATTTTTACTAATAATATTACTCTAATTCGGTATATAAAATGGTTTATATAAAATAAGAATTTAAATAGAATTGACATAGAATCTAATTAGAATTAGACTTGGAATTAGATCTGGATTGAGATTGTAAGCAAATTACCGATGCGGATAAATTTTGAATAGAATTAGACTTTCGAATTTAATTAGGATTGAGCTTATAACCAAATTCCTACCTATGGATATAGATTTCATATTGAATTTTAATAGATAAAAGAAATAGAATATGTAACACTCTGTTTTCCGGCAAGCTAGGTACGTGCGCCTCGCATGCGAGTTTTGAGGTTTATGATTTATTTAATTTCCTTTTCGTTATTTAATTGCGCTATTTAATTTCTTTGATTTGAATACCTGCGAATTATATGATTTAAATTTTCTAACTTCATGAATTCATTTACGTGAGTTGTGTATTTAATTTACGAGCATGAATTATGTGTTTAATTATTTCTAATTGTGAGAACTATATGCCTAATTGACCTTAATTGCAACATTTTAAACCTTGTGGACTTAATTGATATACTTTAAGAATTTAATTGTAACATCTATGAACTTGGTACCTAATTGCATTACGTCAAATTTCATGAGGACTTGAGTGCAATTTTCCTTTTTCTTTCCCCTTCTTTTCATGACATAACATATATATACATACACATATACATGTATCTCATTCTTCATTCATCCAAGAAACAAGGCAAGATAACTCCATTTCTCTCCCTCCCTTCAATCTCAGTTGATCATAGATGCTAGGAGCCAAGATTTTCTTCCATCTTCTCCAAGAGATCAAGCTTCATACCATCTCTCTCTTTTTCCCTTTACCTCTTCCATCTTCAAGGTGAGATCATGCATATAACTTTGAGGATTCATGAGGTTTTGTTAGGGTTTTTGTTATGAATAGAATTCTTGAGCATATATGAGATATATATGGTGATTATGGATTGCTATATGCATATATAACTTAAGTTTCATGAAAGTTTATACATGTTTGATCACTTGACATTTTAAGGGTTTATATTGAATTTTTGATGAATTAATGCATGTGTACTTGGATTATTTGGTGCCTAATTGATATATATGATTTGTATACATGCTATATGATTTATTTGAGTTGGTTTCATGCTTGGGTTTGGGTATGGGAATGGCTTGAAGCCATTCCCGTGAGCTCTTCCTCTGTTTTTCTTGCCCAGAACCCTTCGAAACGGGTGATGGGTGTCGAGGCCACCAAAAATAAAATCCCAAGTATCGAATACAAATAAATTGCAAATAGTGGTAGAAGGGGTCGATCCACGGAGAGATTGGACAATATTGTAACTTTAAATATACCAAGGAATTGAAACAAATAATTGGGGGGGGGGGGTTTTGAGATTTTGATTAAACTACAACAATTAAACTAAACAAAAACTAACAACAATTAAACTAAATTAGAGATTTAAATTAAGTTCAAGTAATTCAATAGATAACAAATAGTTGGGAAATTCCTATTCATGCATAGACTACGATCATCGACCCAAGATTTTCATCGGTTGAATGCTAGATAAGCTATGTTTACCAACTACCTCTGGCTCCCTCGTTTCTTCTTAATTTTAGAGTAATTAAAGAAACTCCTAAAAATTACTCCATAATTAATCGATAACCTTTTCGAGACTCTCTCCAAGATTCAATCAATTAATAGTTTTGAGTACCAAAGAAACACTAATCCTAACTGGTTATGCATAGATACCTGCTTCACTCGATAAGACTCCAAACTCCTCGACACGAAATCAGACAAGTATTATGCCTAGTATCGATTGCTACAAATTCTAATTATTTAGATAACACCGCCAAATGAATTAGATAGCTATATGCAAATTAACAATTCAAGATTTGGCCACAATCAAAGAATTAATTAAAATAACATTGACAAGAAAACGGAAGCAATACGGATAGCATAAACCAACTTATTAAAATAGATTAGTCTCACAAGTCTAGCATAATTGTTCGGAATATCCCAACTAAAATAAAACTAGCAATTCATAACGAAACGGAACAAACAAAGTCTGAATAAAATCAACATAGCCTATGAAATAAACTAAAAGAAAGGAATCTAGAATAAACTCCCTAATCCCGTCGAGATGATGTTGCGTCAAAGACTCCTCCCAAGTGCCGCCTTGTTGTTGTGTTCTCTTCTGTCTCGAGAGCCTGTTGTCCCTCAGGCCCTCTTCTTTATGTATTGCAACGGTAATGAATTCTTCTCCACGTTCCTCTCCCACGATCTTCCGTCATAAAGGCCACTATCTCCACTTTTTTTCTTCAACATTTTGTAACCCCCCAAAAATCTCCAAGTAACGCCCACGTTCTCAACATTGTTGTCCATCAAGAGTTGAAATCTGATGCCCAATAGGAGAAGTTTCAATTTGGACTTCCAATTGTCCATGCCTATCGAATTAAATTGCCTTGTTGGCCTCCAAAGACTCCTACTAAAATAATGGGCCCAGCTCCTCAAGTGCTGCATGCAATTCACAATTCTACCCAAAAGGCCCAATTAAATAAATTCCTTCTGTTTTCTTCTCTTGCCATGTGTGTGATGGGCCTGACTCCTAATTCAAGAATATTTCCACCTTCAAAATCTTATAAACTCCATAAAATCAGTTTCACTTCCTCAACTATCTTCAAATTTCCGTAAAGTGCATTTTCCTACAGTAAAGCATATAATCAATTAAATGCCCACACTTTAAACCAAACCAAGGGACAAATTATAACAATTTAGGCTCTACAATCGGGAAATTATACAATGTATCAAATCCCCCCACACTTAGGCCATGCTTGCCCTCGAGCATAAACTAGGATCAAGATATGAGAAAAATTCAATTTCACTCAATGAAAACACGAAAATAGGCAATGTAACTAGGAATGAAAGCATAGCCTTACCCTACACCACAAAATATCGAACTAATGCAATGAAATTCTCACATAAGAAAACACAAGCCCGATCACAACTTAAAGCACATGCATGATTTACTGAAGTTTAATTACAAACCAATCAATCCTAGAAATCATATTCTACTTATTAGATGGTCGGTTATGCATAAAGAATTTCCAATAAAAGTGGTAGTTGTGGGGAATTCGGGTTATTCGCAATTAATTAATTTAAAGGACCTTAGCTAGAAATTGCTTGAAATTGTCATTAGCCGTTTTATGCGAACGCAAACATTTGTGATGAATGTCATCCGGTTACTTAGCCAATCACAATGCCAAGTGGCTTAGCCATACTCATAATTACCCATGCTATTGTGATTGATCACTTATTTGGTCGAGTAATCAGCGGAGTATTCGTATTGTACCTCACTCGTCGAGATTATTTGGAACCTTTTTACTCGAGCACAAACATTTGTGATGAATGTCACCCCGTTACTAAGCCCCTTTTAATCATTTTAACGGATTTTTGGCTGTATATAACGGACGTTATCATGTAATATTCAAGCTTATTCACTTCCCTAGCTCCACCACAATTTCCCACAATCAAATGAATATTCCACATGTATACCAACACAACTTCTAAGTTTCATATGTTTCTATTCAAGAACGGTGTCAATTAATCACACAATTTAATGTTCTAATCAATTAAACCGGGCATGCAATTTCCAATATGTGAAAACATCATTAGCAATTAGTCAACATCAAGTAATGCAAGATTCAATCATACTCTCATATCCTTTAAAAATACGATCCACCATTACCTAAGTCGTACAAATTCATCAAGTAAGAAGCAAATTTAGCCAAATCTTGTCACATAATTATACTGAAATCTACTATTCACAGCAATAACACATGCAACTACAACAGCAATTTCTCATATTCTCAGCTCGTATTCAGTGCAAAAACATCCCAAAATCATGTAAAATTGAAAAAAAATTCTCATATAGCCCTAAGACACCAATTAATCCCCCCACACTTAAATTACATGTTGTCCTCAACATAAAGGTAAACTGGAATTGAGAACGGAGGACTTCTCTGAACCCAAGAGGGTGTGATGAGCGAGAGTCAGACACGAGGAATCGTGTCTATGATCACGATCAGCCTCCCGTCAGCAACATGTTCTTGTTTGATGTGCAGTGCAGGTTCGGGCCAAGTGAGGTGATGATTTCAGGCACAAGGAGGACTGAGTCCGCTGTGCTGTCGTGGCTGGAGGTGGCCTATTCCGAAGTGACGGTGAGTGGCCTTTAGCCGGGGTCGTTGGACTTGGTGGTCGGAGTGGGTGTGGCCGAGGGAGAATTGGAGTTGGTGGTTAGGTTGTGGAGATGCTGGCGGGCGGTGCTGGTGGTGGCGATTTGCAAATGTGAGGGAGATGAATGAGTGGTGGCGGACAATGATGATGGGAATGTGTTGCTGATTTTGGGATTTAGGTGATAAAGTGAGGCGGGTAGGTTAGGGTTTAGCGGGTCGGGGTGGCGGGTCGGTGTATGGACTGTGGATGTGAGTTATGAAAGTGGGCAGGTTTGGTGTGGCGGGTCAAGAATCCTGTCCGTGACCTCAGGTAGATTATCTCACAGTAGCATTTTGGCAATTTTCACCATTTTTGACAATTCATTAACCTCGAACGCTTCCCCACACTTATCCAAATATATCACTTCCAAATTTACCTACGAAATATGAGAAGAGAAGAGAATTACAATGGGACAAGGAAAACAAGAAAAGCAAAGAAATAAAAAGCAAAGGAAAAGAAACATGGGTTGCCTCCCATTAGCGCCCTCATTGTTGTGCACTTAAACTCCTAGAGGAGGGTCCTCTAGATTGATCCCTTCAACCGTGTGCGGTGAAAACCCTTCATAAAATGGCTGTAGTCCATGCCCGTTCACCTCACTATCCGAATTGTCAATTACTCGATCAGGGGGCTTAAGGATCTTCTTTTTCACTATCTCCATTATAGGTGGGTCTAGCCTACGTCGGGCTGCTCTATTGGGCTTAGCTCCATCCTCTAGAATAATCTTATGCATGCTCGCGAAAGAGGTCAGACGCTTGGTCCATTCAATAGCCTCTTTGTATTTCTGAAGCGCTTTGATCAGTTTCTCCTCTTCCAGGCTGTCAAGTGTGCTGGCTATGATCACTGGTAGAGTCTCACAGTCTCCCAAATGTTCACATTTTAAAAACTCAGGTAGCATTTTTATTTCCAGCTTTAGAACCTGCAAAATTGAAGGTAAAAGCTTAGATTCTGACTGAGATAGCTCAATAGTCATAGATTTTGAACTTGTAGTCTCCTGACCTTCTAATGCATGAACCTTATCAAGAATACCATTAGCAGACTTAAACCGATTAGAAAACCTCTTAAGCCAATCAACAGATATGTCATGACAAATAACATAATTTAACTCAGCATCATGATTTAAACCAAAATCCTCACGAGTTAAATTCTCAATGACATCAATACTATAAATGCAAGACACATCATCAACATGCTTAGTGGAATCATAAACATTAAATTTCTCTACATCACCATTGAATTCTAAGGTCAGTGAACCACTATGCACAACTATCTTTGTCTTTGCTGTACTAAAGAAAGGCCTACCCAACAACATAGTAGAGGATTTATAAGAACTATCATTTTCCATATTAATAACAAAGAAATCAACAGGAAAAATCAACTCATTAACTTGAACCAACACATCCTCTAAAACACCTTCAGGTTTGACAATTGATCGATCAGCTAATTGAATAATGACTCTGGTACTAGCTAATGGACCAAGACCCAAAGAGGTATAAACAGATAAAGGCATCACCTTAATAGAAGCTCCTAAATCACACATTGCCTTTCTAATACCAATATTTCCAATCTTGCAAGGAATGAAAAACATACCTTTGTCGCGACACTTAGGAGGTAATTTTCTCTGTAAGACAACTGAAACATTCTCACCTACACTCAACCACTCATTACCTGTCAACTTAAGCTTATTCGTGCATAATTCCTTAAGGAATTTGAGGTAGCGTGGAACCTGTTTAATGGCCTCAAGGTGTGGAATGTTTACTTCGACCTTTTCAAAGAGTTCCATAATACTCTTATCCTCTCTGTCCTTCTTGATCTGAGCCTATCTCTAAGGAAATGGTGGTGGAACTACCAAAGGTCTCGGTTTCTGAGTGTTTTTAGCTGGACTGGAAGTCTGTCTGTGATCACTGGCAGGATCCTTCTCAATCTCTTTTTCAGTTTCTGCATCAGAGCCCTGTACCTAGTCACGTTTGATATTCCTATCGACTGGAGACTTCAGTTCCTTGTCGTTTCACGACACAATTGCACTCACATTATGTCTAGGGTCGTGTGTTTGCAACGGTAATTTGCCTTGGATCTCCAATCTATTAACTGAGGATGCTACTTGGCTCATTTGAGTCTCTAAACTCTTTATACTCTCTTCCATCTTCTGAAATCGGGTCACAGTGTCCTGTTGAAATTTCTCAGTGTCAGTAGCTAGCATATGGATAATATCACTAAGAGACGTACCTGAGCCTGGAGGGTGTTGTGGTTGTGGTTGTGGTGGAGGTGGTGCACGAAAGTTCTGATTGTTTGGTTGGTTGTTGGCGTAGCTGGAATACGGGTTGTACTTCCATCCGGGATTATAGGTGTTCGAATAAGGGCACGCATCAGTTTGGTGCTCGATGCTAGTGCAAATGCCGCACGCCCTCGCATGTGGAGGAGTACCTACATTCATGTTCTGCACCAAAGTTGTTAGCAAAGACTTAATTTCATCAAGTGAATTCACGTTTACCTCATTTACCCTTCTAGTGATATCCTGCCAAGGTCCAAATTGTTGGGAATTTGCTGCCATGGTTGATATCAACTCTCTAGCTTCAGCAGGGGTCTTGCTAACTATGGCTCTACCACTCGCGGCGTCCATTATTCTATGTTCATCGGAGTTAGGCCCTCGTAAAAGTATTGAATGACCAATTGATCCGAAATTCCATGTTGGGGATAGCTTGCTAACAACCTCTTGAACCTTTCCCAATATTCATAGAGAATCTGGGAATCCCTTTGCCTAATGCCACAAATTTCACGCCTGATTTTTTTTAGCTCGGGAGGCTGGAGAGTACCTCTCGAGAAACTATCGGGACATTTCTGTCCATGTAGTGACGATCCCCGAAGGTAGGCAGTACAACCAACCCTTGGCTGCATCCTGCAATTAAATAAATTCCTTCTGTTTTCTTCTCTTGCCATGCGTGTGATGGGCCTGACTCCTAATTCAAGAATATTTCCACCTTCAAAATCTTATAAACTCCATAAAATCAGTTTCGCTTCCTCAACTATCTTCATATTTCCGCAAAGTGAATTTTCATACAATAAAGCATATAATCAATTAAATGCCCACACTTTAAACCAAACCACGACAAATTATAACAATTTAGGCTCTACAATCGGGAAATTATACAATGTATCAATGGGCTTTTCGGTTCCCCATTGTAACTCGAAGTGGCCGTTTGGAGAGGCTCTGACCCCCCTCCTTCAGCGAAGATGGAAACGGCCGTTCCGGTCTCCAGTTCATTCTGGGAACGACCATTCCCACCTTTGTGCCTGGGACTCGAGAGCCTTGAAACGGCCGTTTGCGTTTCCAGTTCAAACTGAAAACGGTCGTTTCGATGGTGATTGTCCCGTTTTCGTGTTTCGTTCGTTTCATGTGCTTTCTTTTTCGTGACCTTTTCTTGACTCTTTTAAATGATTTGAATTACCTGCATGATTAAATTACACGTATGCACGAGTGATTTCTTGAGTTCAAATTCTCGATATATTCTTTATGCTCGTTTATTTAATACGTGAAACACTAATTGTGCACATGAACACGACCATACCATATCATAACATTCTTATGAGCTAATGCGTATTGAATCATGCCATGACATGTTTCACCACTTCATGAACAATTTTCATGCATCCTACTTGGTTTCATATTGAGTCATTTTTTACGAGTACACATTGTTCCCTTTCTTGTACAGTTCTTCTCTAGGGCAGAGATATCGTGATCTAATAGGCACCGGCATAGCTCGTGTTCTTATATTTTTGTCTTCCAGGTGAGGGTGTTTTCATTTCAGTTACGTATATAAACCCTAAAACCTTCATGAATGAGTTTTGGCCTAAAACCATACTTATATTTATATTGTTATCAAGTGTGTAATCGAGCAAACCTTTATTGAAATTAAACCTATTGTTATTGTTATTTACTGAACCTTCATTTTTTGGCGAGATATTGTACTGCACATTGATTGTGGGCCCTGGGACTTGTGTATTGAGCGAGCCGGAGAGGTATCGGGCCGACGGTGACCTCTTGCACAGTCCCACAATGGCCCCTGAATCCACTAGGAGGTTTGGTGGAGGAAGGAGTCCTGGACATAGGAGTCATGTTCTTGATGCTCAACGAGATTGGATGGTCGAGGGCTAGTTACCCTTACCATCACTCGGAGGAAGAAAGAGATCGTGAGGGAAGGCCGATTATATGGATTGCCCGATGGATTGTTGTCTTGATTGCACTGCATGATTGTCCTGATTGATTGCACTATATTGTATCGATTGAATTACATGCTTGCCTTTAAAACTGAAACCTAATCATTGTACACTGTCGGAGTTTGGTTGGTGATTGTGCATGCTCACTCGCCAAGCCATTGAGATCCTGATATTGTAAATAAATTTTAAAAATTGGTATTTGTCAAGTCCGAGCATAGAATAATTGATTTCTTATCTTCACGGGAGCAACTTTACCTAAAACTTTGCTCGGGATTTACAACTTGCATGTGCATGTTTCTATATATACGTATATCTCCTGCTCACTCAGTCTTCTAGAGACTGATCCCTCTTTCCCTCCCTTTCAGTTTCTTTTGCAGGTGCTTGGTTGCTAGGTGGAGTTAGAGTCAGTGGTGTTAGATCGAGTCTTTCGCTACACGTTCACTTCACGCCTGCATATTGTATTTATTTTCGTATATTGATTTACTTATTGGGCCTGTGAGCCATTTACTGATACTTGAGTCGAATTGAATCGGGACAGGTTGCATGTTTAGTTGAACCTATTGTTAGGTTGCCTGTTGATTGATGATTGATTTATTATAGTTATTATGGCTTTGTTGTTATTATTGCTTCCGCATCTCAGGTTTTGTTTATTCTGATTGATTGGTATAAGGTTAGAATCCGCCTAGCTAGGACAGTCTTTTCCTTGTCTTTCGTTCGCTGTGAGTTTGGGTTATGTATGGATTAGCCATTTCATATGCGGACCGGACTCATAGTCTCGTTCCGGGTGCTACAGAATAGTACGAAATAATTTAATAAGAAAAAAATAATACACATCAAGTAAAGTCAATTAATAACTAAACAATGAGATGCAATATATCTATAACAAACTATATTAATATTGAAGACACCCAACTCTTGTGAGGTTGGAATTTCCTCTCAAATTCCAATATATAGTTGTTCCTGAAGTTCCCTGTTAACATAATAACAAACAAAAAGCTCGGGTATATGAGCGAGGTTCCAATGCTCCTCTTGTTGCCTTCTCATCCAATATTCTCTCCACAAATTCCTCCCCTATATCGATGAACAACAAAACTTCAAGTTTCAATCCTCTCATTCTAAATAGGTACAAATCCTTGAGCCTCTCAAAAGCTCCAGTCTTAAAATTCAATTCTTCCCCTTCATATGCAAAATCCATTAGCAAGAATTGTAGATTGGACAAACATTGAAGACATTCAAGTGGATCCTCCCTTAATCTGCTCCATTAATTAAGAAGTATTCTTGTGAGTGCACTAAGATGAGGTATCCACCGTGGTACCTTTTCTAAACATCCACGTAACTCAAGATTTCGAAGAAATGGAAATGGATAAGGAGATAGATCTGAATAATCTAATTCAATCAACTCCTCCTCCTTAAATGCCACAATGGTTAGTGAACGTGGGCTAGTGAGCTTGTCAGGGAAGAGCAGAGCTCCTTACAATCTTCTCTTCTTAGCTTTGTTATGCCTAACCTTTGCAATTGACTTAGTTTTTTTTTTATCTCTCTCACTATTTTTTTGTCGTCCACACCTATATAGCGAAGTTTTTGCAAATACACTAAACGACCCATATCATATAGTGCCCGGGGCATTTTGTTAAACGGGACGTCCAAGTCTTTTTTTAGTTAAATAACACCAAGTTTTTAAGTTTTCACTATATAACCCTTTTTTGAATTATGTCTAATAAAATAAATATTAAATATAATTATTTTTCACGTGGACATGTCCATCTTTAAGATTTTTTTTTCTTTATTTTCTTTTATTGTTTTATTCCTTTTATTTTCTTTTATTATTTTTATTCATCTCCATCTTTATTCTTTTTTCTTTTTATTTTTTTTATTATTTTTATTCATCTCGATCTTCAAAATTCTTCAAAGAACTTTTCTCGATCTTCAAAGAATCGAGACTCGATCTTCAAAGTTCTTTGAAGATCGAGACTTAGAGAAATTTGAAGATATCTTCAAGTTCTTGAAGATCCAGAAGAAAAAAGAGGAGAAGAAAAAAAAATTATCAATTTTTGATTTCTGTGTTTCATCCGATTATCTTTATAATGGTTGTACAAGGCGAGAAGACGAGGACAACGAGAAAGCAATAGGCTTCTATCGATTTCTGATTCATTCGATTCATCGTTGAAGAAGAGAGAGAAGTAGAGAAAAGAAGGAGAGAAATAGAATTTGATATGGGTGGGAGATTGAAATTTGAAATCATGGGCGAGATTTCGAGATAATATAGGAGGAAAAAATAGATAAAAACGCCACGTCAGATAATAGAAGGAAAAAAAAGGAAAAAGAAATTGAGGGTTATATCCCTAAAAAAAGTCTTGGGCGTCCCTTGGGAACAAATTATCTCCCTAAAGCTTTGTATATCGTCAAATGGCAAGTAGAAAACATCTTCACCTTTATAGGAAAATTCTAGCTTAGATCCGGCTTGGCGGAAGCCAACCAATTAAAAAGTCAATTGAATTACAATTGCTATTTGATTGGTCACTCTCCCTAAATATGCCACTAACCACACAGTAAGTGTAAAACATTCGCCCCCCTTGTTACACCGGTTTGGCCGAGTCAGGCTCGGGCTAGAATTACCCACCTTTATATAGATACACCAAAAGATTTTGGAGTCGTCAGAGTTTTAAGATTTCAATAGGCTATTCCATCACCATGGTTCTCTTGAGATCTATTGTCTCCAATTTCCTCAGATTTCCTATTGATTTTGGAATGACTTTCAATTGTGTATCCATTAGGCAAAGGAACTTGTGATGATACAATTTGGACACTTCACTTGGGATTGTATCCACGGGAGCTTGTCTTAAATTCAACACCTTCAACGTCTTATAACCTCCACGCAGTACCTTGTCTAACATCGGTAACCAATCTGAATCTACTGAACCTATAGATAATAGAGAATGGAGATGTTCAAACTTGTAGCCTTCTTGTGTGAAATTGATACAACTATGAGGTGCTAGACTTTGAATTCTATCAGCCCTTTGCATTTTTCCTTCTCTGTAAATGACTGCTATGTCCTGATCTCTAGCCTTTGAAATGACGTATTCTTGCACTAGATCATGGATGTGGAAATTTTTGGACTTTCCATCTACATTTGTTTCCACCACTTGTATCAGACTTCTATTCACCAACTCATTTAGATAGCCATCTGCTATTTCGGTCATTGTCTTTCCTTGTTTTACCTCAATAAAACCTTCTGCTATCCACAAATGTATTATGGTAGCTCTCTCAATCCCTTGATATTCAGAAAAGATACTCAAGTATAGAAAATAAGTTTTCAAATAATACGACAAGTCATAAAAACTGAGATACAGTAATTTCGACATTCTTTGTTGATAATCTCTTACAATTTCAGAACCCAGGCCACAATTGAACATTTCCCATTCTTCAAATCTGTTATTCTTGGTAGCAAGAAGACCACCAATTACAATAATAACAAGCGGCCAACCTCACATCTCTTTAAAATGTTTTCAGAGATTTCCTCTAAATAAGAAGGACATGAGTAGATTCTCAGAAATGCCATTCTGTAAAATAAACTCCTCGACTTATATTCGGATAAAGGCTTCAAAGTGTAGACGTAACCATTGGTCTCACCACAGGCAGCATTGCCTATGCTACTAAAGCGAGAGGTAATGATAATACAACCCCGACCATGGGTATATATAATTACATCATATTTCTACATTTACTTAAAAATGAAAATAATAATTTATGCTATAGATGAATAGTAGAAAATCTGATTAAAATTCGATATTCGTCCGTATTCACTTTATATTTGTTTAATGAGGATATTATCCTTATCTGCTTAAAAAATATTATCCTTATCCGTCTGATTCATAAACGGATAAGGATATGATAATTATACACTCGATCCATTTAACATCCATTTACACCCATGTGACGCCCCGATTTTTCCCCAAATCGTTCAGGTATGAATTATGTGATAATTACGTGCGCGTTTAATTTATTTTAATTACGTTATTTCATTTCTTTATCTTATATTATATTAATTAGAGAAATATTTAGTTATTTGAAATATTTGAATTTGAATTTATATAAATTTTCTTTGAACTATTTGCGCTTGAACGAATTTATTACTTGCCGTTTCTACGTGAAATGATTTCGGAATTTCGTGCAAATTTAATATGTTGGACTTATATGTGTTATGAATATGGTTATATGCTCGTTTTATGTTTTCGGGTTTGTTTGATTGAGTTTTGAATTTATTTTGGATTCGAAATCCAAAACGGGGGCTAACCAGCAATTAACGCACCATTGGTTCCTTATTTGATAACTTGAGCTAGGAAACTCGGTTTCGAGTTTCGTCAACTTCGTTGAACTCGTATCGAAAATTCGAGTTTGATGAGCTTAGCCTTATATTTTTCCAAAGCCATTTGAACCTCCGAAATTCAACCGAAACACACATCGGACGCCTAAACTGACCTTGCTGCACTTAAATGGCCATTACTTATTCATTTGTTGACCAAATTAACCATGGTTAGACTCTATGGAACCCTAACTCAACCCTTTATTCAGCCTTAACCCCCCCAAACCAAGATAACCCTTCCCACTTGGAGTAAATTGACCAAACATCCTCTGCATTCTAGAAATCCCGTCACTCAAGCCCTCCTTGGAGATTCAAGCTCAAATCTCCTCCCAAACCTCCATTAATCCACAAGGTAAGCTTGGTTATGTTTTGTACATTCAATATGAGTCATTTTCATTCATTCATCCCTAAATTTGAGCATGGTTTCATGAGTTTTGGCAAAGATGGTTAAATATTTAGGTTTTGAGCATTTTGGTTGATCTCTTTCAATTCTTAAGCTTTTTGGATGATTTCAAGCATGAAAATGATTGTTTTGATTTCCTCTTTACATTTATAGTGATGTATTAGTTGTTAGTTGAGGTATTTATGAGCCATCATTAATGAGTTATTGAAGTTTTGGTAAGAATTGATCACCACACACTACATCTCACGTTTCAAGGTTTTGGGAGCATGATTGGGAGTTGTTTTTAAGTGGTTTCATTACATCTTAGTTGTCTTTTGTTGATTGAATGTGTTTAGAATGTTGTGTCTTTGTTATGCTCTATTTTCTGCTGCGTTTTTGTTGTGCCTTTCTTCTTTAGGGTGACACGGGGGTGCATGATTGTTTGGTTCCACTGTACCGAGACACGGGGGTGTCACGGTTTGCCTTGTGGTTGTGACACGGGCGTGTCACCTTCTGATTTCTTGTTCCGCTGTACCGTGACACGGGGGTGTCACGGATTGCTTTGTGTTGGTGACACGGGCGTGTCACCTTCTATTTTCATGCATTTTGTGGTTTCATGCATGTTGTGTATGTATGCATGTGTATATATACATACATATATTCTGATTATATGATTTAAAATCCTTATTAGTGTACATAAACATGTTCATTACATAACATACTCTTTTACCTATTCATAGCATGATCATTTCATTGCCGAGCGTCATATTTGGTCATTCTGAGTCTCACGTCACCTTTCTTGCACAGATTTTGATCCTGTTGGAGACGAGGCCGGTCCTTGAGGCTTTCGTGTCTTCTTTTGTCGGTTCGAGGTGGGTTTCTCTACTAATAGTTATCTTGACCCAATATAACCCTTATGTGACCGTTTTAAGCCAAAAGTTATATTTATATTTAACGAGTCTTTTAAAGAGTCTTATGATTTTCGATTGTTAAGCCCTTCTTTATGAAAACCTACCTTTTGTTTTGGCGAGATTGCATGTATGTTATGATCACGGGCCCCGGAGCTTAGTGTATCGTGGTAAGCCGGGGAGGCAAGGGCCGACGGTGAACCCGTGCACTAGTTCCAACCATTTTACGTCGAAAAGGATCTCGTCAGGAGTTTTGATGAGAAAACACTAGTCGGGCTTTTGAGGATTCATGTACCTCACTAGCCATTATGTATGAGGTGGTCGAGTCTTGCAAACTCGTCCACCGCCGGAGAAAGAAGGTGTATATGAATGATTATGATCATTATGTATGTGCACACTTGTTATGTATGATAACTTATGAAATTATGAATATGATTACACGAGGAGAAGGTTGGAGATGATGCACGCCTACTCACCGGGCCTTAAACCCTATGTCGATTATGAACGAATATGATAGTCGTAATCCCAGTGATGTTTTATTTGCTTTGCCCGCTTGGGAAATTTCTTATCAAACTTCTATGGGATTAGGGCTTGCATGTATATGTTTCAATTCCGTGATATTTATACTTATACCTCGCTTTTATACCCACCAGTCTCTTTTAGACTGAACCCGGTTTATTTTCAGTTGTTTCGTGCAGGTTTGGAGGTGTTAGGCGGGAATTCGAGTCGTCTAGGTCTTGCATTGTGTCTAGCATTTCCTTTACACTCATTCGTACTTATATTTTGTATTTTGGATTTGTATGGAGCGAATTATGTTATTTTAAGCTGTGGGGGCTTTGCTATCACTTATTGTATAGGTTGATCTATTTTTGGAGCTTGGATGCTCAATGTGAATAATTATGTTTATTGCTTCCGCTATTGCATTTGTTTCTCGACTGAGTTCATGCTGGTTATTGTTTGGTTGAAGGGTTAGCTCCCGCCTAGCTTAACGTGTGTGTTGTGTCCTCGTTCGCCGTGATTTGACATGTGTAGGGATTTTCCATTTCCTATGCGGGTCGGGTCTCGGTGCAGGGGATGTGGCGCCTCACGCTCGGGCGTTACAACCTATATCCAATCTAGGATCCCAATTACCATTTTAATTACGGTCCAAGTGAGGTACTCAACAGTGGGTTTTTCAATGGAAAGAAAGGGTTCTAGTTGTACAATTCACAAAGATAAACTTGGGCCTCTTTAAACTCCATTCTAAGGTCTTTGTGGGCTTGAAACTATTTAGAGTTTCACTCTATTCCGCCGGTCAATTTCACTTCACATATTGTATAACGAGAACAAATATCTTTAAAAATATTATTTAGGGGAAATATCATTTTTCGTACTCTAAAAATGCCCTTGTTCGATTTTAGTTCTGATCAATTAACTTTTAACACATTGCATCCTTTTTTATTTCATATTTCTCAACTTCAGTCCTTTCGCTAACGGACGTTAAAAAATTGACGAAAAAAGTCGAGCGTCACTCACGCGCTACTCACATTTATTCAGGCCACGTGAGTTGTAGCACCCCACCCGGAAAGGCGCCCCATCCCCTACACTATGAGCCTGATCCACACATGAAATGGAAAGTCCATTCATGAACCCAGCTCACAGCGAACGGGGACTCACTCACTCATTAGGCTAGGCGGGAACTAAACTTTCGCAACCAAATCAAAAAGAACAAAGATAAATGCCAAAGGCGGAAGCATAGCATATACTTTAGTACTAATTCAAGCCACATAATGGTTTCAACTAGCACAATAACCTATTCCCGAAAACTCGTGCATAACATAATTCCATAATCATAATCATAGTCATACATTTATCCATTCTTGAAAATTCAATCAAATTACAAAATGCATATGAAGTGACCCAAACTTAACCAATAGACTTGATAGACTCAACTCCCCACCTAGCACTCCAAACCTGCAAAGAAACTGAAAACAAACCGGGTTCAGTCTTTAAGAGACTGGTGGGTATAAAACAGGGCATAAGTATTATATAAAACAGTATTTAAACATTCACATGCAAGTTATAATCCCAAATGAGGTTTTTAGAGCATTTCCCAACTGGGTGAAATAAAGAAATCATCAAAAGGGATTATAACAACCAATATTCATGAGGTCATTTGTGGCCCGGCGAGTGGGTGTGCATTATCTCCAACCAACACCTTGTGTAATTCATTAAACATTCATTCTTTCTTTCTTTTCATGTATTACATTCTTTCGTGCACATTCATTATCATTTACACCTTCTTCCTCCGGTTGGTGGACGGGTTAGGAAGACCTGGCCACCTCCTTCATCGACCAAAAGGGGTTACATGACTCCCCAGATGGCACTCAGCGTCCATTCCTCGCTAACTCCTAACGAGGTCCGGTTACGCCGTTCATTGGTAGGAACTAGTGTGAGGGATCACCGTCGGCCCATGCCTCCCCGGATAGCCACTCACATCAAGTCCCTGGGCCCCATTCTGTGCATTCTTTCATTCATTCTCGCCAAAACATTTGGTAGGATTCATAAAATAAAGGCTTTCCGTTGCAAACATTTACTCTTGAAACGACTCTATATACATATATTAATTTTTGGTCGAAATCTTTGCACATTGGAAGTATATAGGGTTGTTTAACTAAATAGTAGAGAAACCCACCTGTACACCTCTTACCGAACAATACCAAGAAGAAAAGGAGACTTGAAAGTGTCCTATGAACCCGACATCTCCGCCCTGGAGAAAACTGTACAAAGGACAACGTAATGTGTTCGTGAGACTCTAGACCCCAAATGAACCATATATGACGCACGTCATGCAATGAACATGATATGAATGCATAAAAAAATGATATTATGTAATGTACACGTTCATGTGCACGATTAACATATTTAAATCATATAAACGATCCATTCATTCGTTCAAGGAAGCTTTCATATTCATTCAAGTTCAATCCTTACACATTTCATAACAAATCAATTCAAGAATTTCACATAACGATCATATCACGTATTATAACACGTTTACAATTATAGAATAGACAAATAATTACATTCAATTCAAGATTGGAAATTAGAAAGGAATATGAAATAGGTAACAATTTAATTTAAACTCATCTCATGCATGCAAACATTACTAATTAAACATGTATGCAATTATGTTATATATATATTACACATGCATAAGTAATACCATGTATGCAAACATTTACAACATAAAACATGTATGCATATATATATATATATAAACACACACGTACATATTGCATGCATTATCATGCACAAACAATTAATTAAACACACACCCTGCATGCATAAATATATTTACACAGACACACATCAGTTACATATATATATATATACCTACCTACAACAAACATGAAGGAAAATAAAAGAAAAGAAGCAGCAAGCTACTGCATAGTGGCAACCCGGCCGGGCCTTTTCCTTCTAAAAATCTCCCCGGCCGGGGAGATGTAATACAAACGCTACGCAGCAGTTCATACAAGGCTTCCCCCTGTTTTAAACACATGAATACAAAGCAGCAGGTAGCAGCAATTAAGGCAATCAATTCAGCAGCAAAACATGCCCAAAACTCTCACCATTTAACTAAAATTGAACAGCAATATAGCAAGGACAAGAGCAGCAGCTGACGACAGCAGTTCACAGCAGAAACAGGGCACAAACGCAAGGAAAACAAGGCAACAACCATTCCATTTCTTAAGCAACACGATCAGGTATGTATGTGCAACAAACAAGGCAAAAAGGAGCAACAATTGACAGCAATTTCAGTCCCAAAACATAGCAGTAGCAGTTCATACGTGAAGGAGGCAAATGACTTCAAGTTGCACCCAATTCTTTCAAGTTTCATAGAGTTCAATAATGGTGGGTTCTCATATACTTAACGTACATCAAATTCAAGTTCAAATATACGTAATAGGATCTGAAGTGGTCAGATTTCATGTGTAAATTCTCAAGAAAACCGAATCTAAATCATGAATTCAAAAATGGAGTCATAACCTAACTATTTCATCATCTCTTCAAAATCCCATGCTCACATGCTCAAAATTGGGGATGCATAGCTTAAAATAACACATATTGAATTTATATCACAACCCTAAACTCACCTTGTTGATTGGATGGAAGTTGGAAGAGATTTGAGCTTGAATCTCCAAGGTGCACAAGGGTTATGGGATTTTCTAGAGAGCAGGGGTTTTGGCTGATATTTCTCTAAGTGTGAGGGTTGGTTCGGTTAGGTAAGGGCATGGGGTGATAGTGGGTGTAACTGGAGTTCCATAGCCTCCAACCATGGTTAATTTGGTCAAGGTTTGAGAAAGTTATAGCCCTTTTAGTAAGTTGTGGCAGTTTTGACGAACGTAGCACTTTTCGGTTGAATTTCGGTTCAAATAACTTTGGAAAAATATAAGGCTAAGTTCATTAAACCTGAATTTTCGTTACGAGTTCAGCGAAGTTGACGAAACTCGAATCCGAGTTTCCTAGCTCAAGATATCACATACGAACCAAGGGTGCACTAATTGCTCATTAGCCCCCGATTTGGATTCCAAGAACAAAATAATTTCGAAACTAATGCAAATGAATCCAAAAACATGAAACGAGCATATATTCATATTCATGACACGTATATCTCTGATACATTAAATTTTCACGAAATTTCGATATCAAATCATATAAAACGAAGTACGTTTATAACACTCATGAGCAATGCATAAATAAATTCATAATATATAACAAAGTTTAAATTCATCTTTAAATAATTAAATCAAAGTGCGAATTAAATATAATTAAACCAAAATGCAATAATTACATATATTTTAAAATCAAATTGCACGAATTACATATATATATATATATATTTAGTATTAATACATTAAGATTTAAATGTCAACTAATTAGCATAAATTTAATATTAAATAAACTTAAGATATAAATTTAATATGAATGTAATTGAGATATAATGTCAACGAAATCACATACATTGAATATTAATAAAATTAAGATATGATTATTTAACATTTAATATATAAAATTAAAATTTACAAAACACTTATAAATGATTTAATTGCGCAATTAGTATACACATACGTCATACTTGTACAAATGAAAAATCGGGGCATTACATGAGTGGCACATGACTTTTTCCGTTAATTTTTTGACGTCCGTTAGCTAAAGGACTAAAATTGAGAAATATGAAATAAAAAAGGATGCAATGTGAGAAAAGTTAAAAGATCAGGACCAAAATCGAACAAGGGCATCTTTAGAGGACAAAAACTGATATTTTCTCTATTATTTATTACGTACCGTATATACATAAAATAAATATAACTTGATAAGTTTATGACAAGCTTGTAAAAGATGAAGAATGGAGGAAATATTTTGTATATTGCATAATGTGTTGTCTTACAATATTTACAATTGGACTATATATACAACAAGTCCTAAATCCTAAAAGCAAATAAAGGAAACAACATACAAAAGGCAAGACAATCAATCAAGCCATAAGATCAGTCTGGAATCAAGGAAAGTTGACTTGCCATATTTACAAGATATCCTTCAATACTCTCCCTCAAGTTGGTGCATGGAGATTCGAAATGCCCAACTTGGCTAGTAACTTAAGAAATCGATCATACCCAAGTGCCTTAGTAAATATGTCTGCCAACTAATTATGAGTGGAAATGGAATGTGTGGTGATAGTTTCAGACTGAATGTGTTGTTGAATGAAGTGACAATCGATCTCAATATGCTTTGTTCACTCATGAAAAATGGGATTGGCTACAATATGAAGAGCCGCTTGGTTGTCACAAAAGAGACCAATGGGTTTGGAATGCTTTACCCCTAAATCTCGTAGTAACCTCAAGAGCCAAATGATTTCACTAGTGGTACCAGCCATAGCTCGATATTCTACCTCAGTTGAAGACCGAGATACCACAATTTGTTTCTTCGACCTCCACGATATGGGTGAAGAATAAAGGAAAATGATGTAACCACTGGTAGATCGACGGGTGGTAGGATACCCTGCCCAATCCGCTTGCAAGAATAAAGTACCAGTGGAAGGAAGTAGAATGCCTTGGTCGGGGTTCCCCTTTAAATACCACAATACCCTATGCACTGCATCAAGGTGAGGTTGACGAGGTGCATGCATGAACTGACTAAGGATGTGAACCACATAGTTGATGTCCGGTCGAGTGATGGTGAGATATAACAATCTTTCAACCAACGACGATACTATCCAGGATCATTGCAAGGTTCACCAAAATCAACAGAAAGTTTGTATTGTTGTTCCATTGGAGAAGTGGCTGGTTTGCAGCCAGTACATCCAACATCTGCCAAGATGTCGAGAATGTACTTGTGTTGATTTAGTATGATCCCTTCCGATGAGCGAGCAACCTCAATTCCAGGAAAATATTTCAACTTTTCCAAGTCCTTGATCTGGAACTTATTATCCAGATACTGCCTCAAGTTAGCAATGCGCCTGGAATTTGTTCCAGTGGTAACAACAGGGAGTCTGGTACCATCAATCTGATCTATGTGTAGTCGGTTGGTTCTAGTTACAACAGCTGCGTGGCTGGTACGTGACAAGCTGGTTCCAACAGTCTTCTCGTCTCGATTTTGTAATAAACTGCACGAATCTAATGAGCGTAGGTGATAGAGATGTTGTTCATCACCTTTGATATTACTCATGATTACATCGTCCACATAGATAAGAACGACAATAAAGGACCCATTCTTATGAGAAAATGTCAACAAGGAATGGTCTGCATCAGATTGTTGAAAATCGATGTCGATAAGTGAGGTAGTTTATGGTACCAGTTGCGGGAGGCTTGACGGAGTCCATAAAGTGACTTTCTCAACCTGCAAACTCTTTGCTCCCCCTGTTTAGCAAAGCCCTGAGGAATCTTCATGTATACTTCCTCATTAAGGTACCCGTGCAAAAAGGCATTGTTCATACCGAGTTGGTGAAGGTCCCAACCCTTGATTGAGGCTAGGGCCAGCAAGCATCGAACAGTAACTAGCTCGACAACTGGTGTAAAAGTTTCATGAAAATCAATGCCTTCAACTTGTGTGTACCCCTTGGCAACAAGACGAGCTTTGTAAAGCTCGATACTCCCATCAGGCTTGTATTTGACCTTATAAACCCACTTGGAATCAATAGCACATTTTCCAGGTGGGAGTGGTTCCAAGGTCCATGTCTTGTTTGCCTCAAGAGCAGAAATTTCTTTCTCCATAGCCTCCCTCCATGACTGGAACTTAACTGCCTGAGAAAAGGACGTTGGCCCATTCGTGGAAGAGATGACCGCTAAAAAGGTAGTATGAGATTTAGAGAATTAAGAGTACGATAAGTATTTAGAAAGAGGATATACCGTCGAGTTGGCTGAAGGAGGGGGGCAAGAGCGGCCTATTGTTGGAAGGAGCGAGGGAGGGAGGGAAAGTATATTCATAACCAGACAACCATTGTGAAATCTTACGCTCTTGTTTCTGATGATGATGAGAGGCTGCATGTTGTGTGTAGAAATTGCATGGTTCTGAGTGTCATTTGATTATATTTTTGGTACCGTTTAATGCGTTTATATATGTATTTTGCTCCGTTTAGGTGATTTTAGAGTTGGAGATGAGAAATGGTGAAGCGAAGTAATTTCACGTATATTTGGAGGAGAAAGTGGTAACTCTCGTTACCACTTAGGACTTCAATTGTTGTAACCCCCGTTACAAGACACAGGAGTGGAGCTTTTGGCGAGAGAAGAGGGGTAACGCCCATTACCCCTGTGCAGAAGGAAAGTGGTAACGCCCGTTACCACTAATAAAAACGTTATTGCGATTTCAGCAGTAACGGGCGTTAACAATAATGGTACATGGAGAGGTAACGACCGTTACCTAGGGCGGCACGAGAATTTTAGGCTGCTATATTAGTGCGTTTTGGAGTCTTTTTAAGAGAGCTTTTCTTCTAGGTCGTGACCTAGGGTTTGGAGAGAAGACAAGGAGTTTCAGAGGTTTTTCAGAGAATTCGAGAAGACGAAATGATTGAATTCTTAGAACGATCTTTAGTTTTATTGTTGCTTTAATTTACAAACTTATTCCTTTGAGTTTAGTTTTGATTAGTTTTCGTATGTTAGATTCGTTTTTAGATATTACTGAATGTTTATGCTTTTGTTTTTGAGACTTTGTTTAGATTTGATGAATATGATTTATTTTAATGCAATTTCCTTTAGTTTTATGAGTTTTATTTTAATTATGAGTAGCTAATTCTCTAAGGCTAGGGGGAGTGATGATGACTGCATGATAGATGTTTGAATGACTTGTGTTAATTCTTAGTTTGGAAACAGGTTTGAATTGACTCGCGAACCCTTAGCATGTGTCATAATTGCCTATAGATCGAAAGAGTGATGGTAATTTAGATGGGTTTCATAACTTGTAAGTTGTAGGATACAAAGAGATTTGGTCCTAGCTTATAGCTTACACAACAGTAATCTTATTCCATGCCGAGCCGCTAGAATATTGAATTTCACTAGTCTTGTTCCTATGGTTTAATTAACTATTGGTGATTGCGAGAGCAACATTGAACACTAATTAAGCACTTGGTTACACCTTGAGAGAGGGTAATACAAATATAAGTGACTAGGTTGTAGAATTACACTTGTCAAATGAGTATCATATTGACTCTTGATTGTATGATTCATTACTTTTCCCCTGCCTGTTTAGTTTACTGAAGTCAATTCGTGTGTCTAAGCTATTACTTGTGTTTATTTCTAGTTAATTGTTAATTTCTGCTTTAGTAGATTAATAGATAACAACAACAATTACTTTTCGTTTGGTCTTTAGATTAGAAAAGGATATAGAGTACTGATTGATTTCCCTTCCCTGTGGGTTCAATCCTATTGTGCTACGCGTATGTTAGTGTACACTTGCACGATTGGTTTTAACTGTAGTAAAATCTTACAACACTGCATCTGAGGTACCATTACCTGCAACATTATTTTCTGATCGTTCAGGTACCAGTGTTGGAGGAACTGGTACTTCCTCTGGGTTATGTTCATGTGTATCGAAAGGCTGCGATACTGAATCTTGTACCTCTGTCTGGACATGATCAGTACCAGTGGACGTCTCTTCAACTACAACTGGTATTTCCATTAAGACATAATCTAGGCTCATAATGTCTGGAACTTGTTGCACCCTCATAGGTGCAAGCTTTTGTGAGGCTGGAAGCTTATCTGGAAAAAATTCAGCTACAAAGAGATCTGGTAGCACTCGTTTTGTATCTGGTAACAACCGTATTATAGCTGGTAGAAAGTCATTTTCTCTCAATCTGACATCCCGTGAGACATAAATTTGTTTACTCTGAATGTCGTATATTTTATATCCCTTTTGAGACATGGGATAACCAACAAAAATACCGACCTTAGCACGAGGTGCAAACTTATCCCAGGGTTTGGCATTTTTGTGCGCATAGCAAATACATCCAAAGCTCCTCAATGTTGGAAAACACGAATCAGAAAGCAGCGGAATTTAAAAATTTTTCCAACAAAAGGATCTTGAACTCGCAATCGTGTATCCAAATTCGTAAAGATAGAAAACTTACTTTTCTTTTATTCTTTCTTGAAGCGTTTCAAGCCACCCAAGAACGCTCTTCTCGGGGCTTGACAACCCGTCCCTCGAAAGTCTCTTTCTACTTCAGAATCCATTGTCGGGATAACAATCCACACCAACCTAGATTCAATTCATGTTAGAGATGTTCTTAACAATATAACATAAAGAAAGAAACATGAAACGAGAAAAGCAGGATTGAAACTCCCTTCGAAAACCAGTTTTGCGAAAGTAGAAAACTGCCAGTCACAAAACCCTCGTGAAAAAATTCATCCTTCAGGATATGGGCGAACGGTTTTCGCCATCTTCTTTGGTTCGATTTTTTCATTCGCTTCACGTCGGGTTCAGAATCGCTTCATCATCCCTTCTGATCGTTTTGCTTAATCCCCACTTTTGGTAAAGCTCGAATCTTCAAAACTTCTAACTTGAAGTCTCTAGAGATAGTCCACCAACTTGGCTACAATCTAACTAGTAAGGATGCTAGTTCTCTAGTTAGTGTTTAGGCTTAACCTAGGGTTTCGTTTATCTTGGAGAAAGGATGGTGTTCAACACATGAACCAAAAGAATTTGATTAGCTCTAAAGGGGAGCATGAGCTCCCCTATATATAAGAAAGGGGAGGGACGAAATTCCTAGTCCTTAATGGGCTAGGATTTTGGTCTCTCTCTCTCCTATTACTTGATCATCAAGTAATTTTGACTTTGACTTTGACTTTGAATTCTAATTCAAATCAACTTTCAAGAGAGCTAAAAATATCCAAACTATTTTTGGATAATTTTATACTTTATTTATTTAAAATAAATAACTTATTTTATCTAATTAATTAATTCATAATTAATTAACTAGATTATTTTTCTCCAAAATAAGACTTTCTTTTTAATTCAAAATTAAACCAGAGTCTAATAAATAATTAATCACATTAATTATTTAATACATAAATAAATATACACATATATTTATACACGTGTGTGACACGTGTCACAATGACACGTGTCACTCACGTGAGCCACACGTGTGGTTTCACACGTGTGGAACCCTCTTGGCTTGATTAACTCGTTTAATCATTTTAAAGCCTCAACTCATGTAACCAAGTTGTTGTGTGTGACCCTCTAGGTTCTCAATTCAATTAGCAGTGACCCTAATTAATTAATTCACTAATTAATTAATCAGTCCACAGATTAAACAACCATAGTCTAGGAACAGGTGTTTAACCCCTAGCTGAATTGGAATGTTCGGATTCAACAGAACCTTTAAGTCATTGATTCATGTGAGATACAATCCTCCTACTTACTATCTCTCAACCAAGATCTAGGGCAAGGGAATAATCAGAACAATAATAATCCGGTCTTAAAGCTAAGTGCATTTCATATCCATTTGATCTCAATCCAAGAAGCCCTTTTCTTGATGTCTTGATCTACTGCCTTGGCCAAGGACTCCATATGGCATATGAATGACTTACACAATAAGAGATCACCTTGCATATGCAAGTGTAGGTCCTTTCTTGATTCTCATTCACTTTCATGAATCACTTGTGCAGCCCCAGCATAAGCCTTGAATCAGTTGTCTAAGGCGACACCCTTTAAAGCTTATACCAAAGACTACAGAGTTAATTCATAAAGTGACAAGGAACCTCAAGTCTAAGGATCAATTAATCACATCAATGACTCGTGAGATATTTCCTAATCTGGAAGTTTCCATTTCCTGAAATAGAAACTTCCTTTCCCATTTAGGAATGTTCTCACACGGGGCACCTCAGTGAACTTACTTATTAAAGTAAGCACCCTCATGTATCACGCACGTATCAACTATACACTTTGCACCTCCATGAAACAAGGTGGTCCTTCGTAAGGGCGTGATCCCACAAGCAAGCCTTAGAGGAGTCAGGTTGACACTCCCACTGTCTGTAGGACTCATCGGCTTGGAGTATTTTACTAATCATGGCTTATGTGATATATGACTCGTTTCATGAACCATTTCACCTAAATGGTAGAGTCCTAAAGTCATCAGGATTAGGGGAGTTCTCATACATGCACACGTAATGGAAACACACAAAACACGTATTGGCATATAAAGAAGTGTTTGCCTATAATCAATCGTATATTATTCAAAGATTGTCTGTGATACAAGAAAAGTCCCAAAGCAGATTACGTCGAATCGGCTTTCTAGGGCACTATTCCTACCAATCTCCCACTTGCCCGTAAAAGCCTTTTAGGTATTCTAAGTCCCATCTTCTCAAGATGCACTTTGAGAGCCTATTGACTTTGGGTGTTTCCAAAGTGGATCTGCTATATTCTCTGCTGATGTGACCCTCTTGTTTACACATCTCTTAGGAAACACCTTTTCCTTATAAAGTGATTCGTAATCACGTGTTCAGTCTCTTGGTGAGGTCTTGGTTCTCTTACTTGAGCAACCATCCTTTTTATCATACAATATGATCAAGGAGTTGTTTCATGCTAGGAACTTCATCTAACCAGTTAGATGGAGTTTCTTACCCAAACACTTAACTTAGCGTTATATAATACGACTAAGTTCTCAACTACGACAGTCGAGTTTTGCAATGTCCGTCCTTGGAACCCTTTCCAACACATTGCATTACCATTCTGGTAGGAGTTGTACCCTTTCAATGATTTCATAATCATCTATGTTTGATGCAACAATTACATCAAAATATCCTTTCAACGATAAGATCTTTTGGGCTCTGTAAACTAATACATATCCTCATTTCTTCTCAAGTACTCTGAGGACATCCTTTACAGAGATCTAATGACCTTCTCTGAGGTCATATTAGATTCGGCCTACTACGCTTAGTGTTGCGCCATATCTAATTTAGTACATAACTTTTCGTACATTATGCACCCTTTCACTTAAAGGGATTTTGGACATTCTAACTTTCTCAAAGTTATCTTAGGACACATACTCTTCAAAAGAGATGTTCCATTGTCCATACTAAACTCCTTTTAGTACCGTGGTTATGTACTCGTTTTGTGATAATCCATCTATTCTCTTAGATCTATCTTCTATAGATCTTAATGTCGTGAATTTAGGATAATCACTAAGACCTTTCATGCCAAATTGTTTCTTAAACAAGAATTGGTAACCTTCACGTCATCCTTGACATTCCTAATGAGAAGGATATCGTCTTCTAAAGAACCAAAATTGACTCTTACATCACTAACTATCATATGTACACTTTTGAGACTTATTCGACTTCTATCTGTGTCAAACGATTTGACTGTGGAATCGAATTGTCTAACTCCTAGAAGCCTTTATCAATCCACAGATTGACTTAGGGATTTGCATACCTTATGCATACTCCCACTGAATATGAGATTTATAGAAATACCTTATTTCAGTCTCTTTCAATCTCATATTGAACAAGATAGTTCTCATATTCATTTATCATATCTCATAGTCAGAATATGAGGATGCGGTAAACACAATCCAAATGGACTTTTGCATTTCAATCGTCAAGAAGGTTGTAATGCTTTCCATTTACTCGAAGCTCCACGAGCTTGATCCTATCAGGTGGATCAACCAAGGTCAAAACTTGGTTTGAGTATATGGAATCCATATTGGATTTGCTTACACTACTCAGATTCCAAATCTGACAGTGTCTCCTCTTGGCTATCTAGGAATGCATTCTAAACACATCTTAAGAGAATGGTTTCATACGTGTACATACTCTAAAATTTGGCTAAGTTTTATCAGATGGGCTCGTTTCTTCTATATGTGGCATGGATATTTTTTCTCAAATTTCTTTGAGGTCTGCTTGCTTGCCTTTCTTCTTCTATAGGAACGATTCCTTAAGAAAGGTACATTCCTTTGAGACAAACAACCTTTGTGCAAGGGAATAACAAAACTGATATCCAATATCGTTGTATAAACTTGAACTCGTTTCAAGCTTGTCTCCCACTATCCTCTTCACTTAAGAGGATTCCATTAAATTCTTGGACAAGAATAATTAGGGAATTTAATATGCCACATTGCATAGTGCAACTAAAGGACTGATTTTGGAAGGTGCAAAATTCAAAAATCTCTAACTGCATATTCTGGGAGTTTATTCCTAGAATGATTATAAGTCAGTAAAGCTTGCTATGGAATGGACCATATCCTATAAGGTTTCATTCCCTCATTCGGAAACACTAAGGTGTTCTCGAATTAGTTTACTGAGAGATAATCCTATTATCTCTAAGATGAGTAAGGAATTAGTTGCTAAGATATTGGCTATCTCGATCATATCGATTTACCTATAACTTATGACTACTTCGGTTCCTAACCTCCTTTCGAAATTCTAAGAATTTCATATAAGTTTCGAATTTGTACTTTAACAAGTACATTCATTCATAATGATTAAACTGACGATTGTATCTAGTGCTTACATTAAGCATCTTACACTCATCAGCATGGATCGAAATCCACTATAATTTTGGAACGTTCCATGTTTCTTATAAACGGGATTCAGGAACGCTTCCCTCATGACAGGATTCACAGGAAGTCAACACTATAGGTTCATTTTCATAGAATGATCTTAAGGTGTCCGACTTGCTAATCCTTTTATATCTCAACGTTCCAAAGTAATTCGAAGCTTTGTCATCTCACTTACTTTTGTTATCTCGTTGCATGTTCAGAACATTAGTACCTTGAGTCTTTGCACAACGGATTATGCAGAATTGACTCAAGACTACTGAATTCTATTCCTAGTAGAATTGCTAAACGAGGTAACATTTCAGAGTACTCATACTCTTTGCAGTTCCCTTTCAAAGTCCTTATTTGCTACCATAGAAGCAAACGTCCAATTTGATCTCTAGTGTCTTTTGGGCGTACCCCTTACATGCCCCTCCATTGGGCTCTTAAGGGTTTCTTCTTCTTTAGGCCTTCAGGCCTTTAACTCAGTGAGTTTAGAAGAAGAATTAACCATCACAGCCTTTTGTTCCTTCTTAAGGATGCTCTCAACCATTATCAAATTAAATGATTAACTATCTACATTAGCATAATTCTAGTTGAGCATAAAGGGTTTGAATGATGGTGGAAGCAATGTAAGCAATCAGTGCATAGAGAACTCTTTTCTCGGTTGATGATCGAGACCATAAGATCTTCAAGTAAGATCTTTAGACCTTGTTCGTGTGCACTTGTTTCCTCATTTGGAATATTGAATAATTCCATAATGTTATACATTGTAACATTTTATGAGGTGGTTCAATTGCTCTTAAGTGGTTTGGAAAAATCCCATCACCTCAGGTTGGTTCTCTTTTGGCCCGGGTCGAATTTTCACAATTGAAAAACTTCGCCTTTTAGAGAACGCCTTTCTCTAGTCGGATTCTAAAATGAATTTTAGGATCCGAAGCCATTTAGAGTTAGTCAGTACTTAGTCAACTTATTTGACTTAAGGATGGATATGAATGGGTTTGCATTTCGTATTGTAGAGAATCACAGAACTACAACCTAAATGCTAAGCAGAGAACTAGGTGAGCATGCTGAATAATAACGATATACATAAGATAAGGTCTTTAATCTAATGTAGCTCCCACTGTTTTTCAAAGATCTATAATTCCCAAAGATCTAAGAGGAACACGTTTCCCAACGGGTACTAAGATCCTAAGCATTTTACCTCGAACCCACGACTCGCGGACATTCAAAGTAAAATCCTAGGTAGGTACAACTTACCAATTCTAACACCTTTAGAACTCTTAGTAATTGTTTTTGCATCACCCATCTTTCAATATGGACCCACGACTCGTGCGACATCCATATTTACTTAGGCGTTAAGCTAGACCCATCAATCATAAGATCATGATCAAAACTGTAGCACCCCAAGCGGTGGGGCACCACACCCCCGCACTATGACCCGACACGTGGTACGAAATGGAACGTCCGCACACACACCAAGTCACAGTGAACGGGTGACAAACGAAAATCCAACCTAAGCTAGGCGGTTCCTAAACCCTGTACAAGACAAATATGCAAAAACCTGTACGCGGAAGCGAATCAAAATATGAACTACCAAAAACTTTAATCAACAAAATACCGAAACGGGTTCAACTAATCCCACGAACCTGTCCTAACCTGTCCCGAAAATTCATGTAATCCAAGCATAAGTATCATCTTGTACAGAACATACTATATACATAATTTTCATAAATAAATCAGAACAAAATACTTAGCAAAATCAAACGGACCGACACAGACTCGACAGACCAGACTCAAAGCCGCCTAGCTCGAACTCCAAGAACCTGAACCTGCAGACTGGAAACAAAGGTGGGGCGAGGGTCAGTCCACTGACTGAGCGAGGGGGCTGAACACACACCAACACATATATACGTATAGAGCAAAGCACGTATCAAAAGAAAGATTATGAACCGGGAATAGGGTTTTGCATACCAAAACCATTTTCAAATCAAACTTACACAATTTTCAAACCAAACCTATACATATCTTATCTTATTCATAACTTAACAAACTGAGCACACTCATACCAAATTTTATCCTTAACCAAATCACATCAGACTGAACAACCTCGTAACATATCAAAAGCGAAAGCTCCTATCCCGTTTCATAATCAACATATCGTATCATAATCATATACCCGGCGAGTACGGGTCTCCCACCTAACTCCTCAATTCTTAACATAAATCCAAATGGAAAGCATAAGTCAAAAACAATCCTTCCCCATCAGCGAAGTAGCTCGGGAATCAAACCCTTACTACACATTACCATTACCAAAAACACACGGGGTAGCTAATCCACGTTGTGCCTTCCCCGGTTATCCACCGAGGGCTCAAGATACCACGCCTCCCCAACCTCCATAGGTCGCACGTGAATATCTCAAATGAGAACGTGCACGGGGTCAATAACCGGCGACCCCATGGTCGTCCCGGGTCCCCCTTACCCATGTCTCGGGGCCCAACACAACAGAACAGAGCATATCAGAACAGATCATATCATAACTCGCCACATATCAAACTTATCATATCGTATCAAAATCATAATTACGTACCTTATCGGAGCATACCATACCTTGCAACTTAGCATATGCTATAAACGTACCTCTCCGTGTCATCCTAATCCGCAGCTGGTATGAAGACACACGGTTTGGAGCATAGCCTCGTTGCAAAACATTTTAAGCTTATATACGCCCATACGTATAATTTCAGAAGAATTCATATCAAATCGAATTAACAAAATTCATAACATAACGTAAGACACATATTTAATATACATATAGTATATATTCGCATGCGAGCTTGAAAACGAGCATATAGGGTTGTAGGTCGCTTTAACTAAAACAAAAATCCTAAAACCTCACCTTACACCAAACGGAGCCAAATACAAAGCAGAAGGTCCACCCCGGAACCTGCACGACCTCAAGTCACCACCCCGGGTGTACCTGTACCAACTGAACACACAACACAGCACGGAACTCAGACTCAAGCAGACAACCACATAGAGACGCACGGCATATGCTCAAACACTTAATAAATGCAATCACATCAGCAAAGTTCAAATTCATATAACTTATATGCAACACAAAATATTAAGGCACATCCATGTGCATAATTAATGCAATTAACAAAATTTAAGGCAAAGCACTTCATATCAATTCATTTAATACCTAACAATTCAATTAACAAAGTTCAGACAATTCATATCGCCTTTCATACCTCACACAAACAATTCATTACTAAGGTCTATTAATTCAAATTAAACAAATTCCTACTTTACTCAAAATTACACAAACACCCCCTCTAGACTAACCAAGTAGCAAAATCAACAAGTCGGGGGTTCAATTTACAAATTACAAAGTCCATACTTATCACATTTCATATCATACATGATTTCATACACAATGGAATTCATTTCGATCAACAATTCAAACATATAGCAATTAATTCACATTTAAACAATTAATTCAAATATGTCCCAAATACACAAATAAATTCATAGAAAATAAACCGAGTGTCCGATTGACGAACGGAAAGTGGTGATGGACTCACCACAACGAGGCGAACGAGCTGTCCGAAGCCCGCCGGAACGCCGCTGCCGGAGCCGCCGGAATAGTGACCGGCCGCCGTTCGGCCGCCGCCAAACGGCAAAATCTGGAGCCGAGCAACTGGGGTTCATTAGTTCTCGTCGTTCCGAACAACTTTCGTGAAGGGCCTGAGGCCAAAAGATGGCCGGAAAAGGCCCCCGTCGAGCTCCGAAGTTTCTGCCGCCGCGTCATCACCGGAACCACCACCTACGGTCACCGGTTGCTTGATTTGAGGTCGGAAATGGACTCAGGAGGTCGAAAGAGGTTGGATAGGGTCAAGCTCCGCCCGCGAAACTCGCCGGAACACCGCGGAGCCGCCGTGCTACAGTGCCGGGCGTCCGCCACCACCACTTCGGGCGGCGCGTGCGGCCCAACCACGGCCCGGATGGCCGCGCCGTTTGAACTGAAGTTGCGCCGGGAGGTCCTCTAACCCATGGGGTGGCGCGTGTCGTCGGGGTGTCGCCGGAAGCCGCCGCGAATGGGCGGCGAAGTGGCGGGGTTCCGCCTAGCCGCCGCTGTGTCTGAAATTGGCCGATTCCGTCGCCGTCGGTCGTCGGTTGGCCGAGATTCTTGTACCATCGTGACGGGCTCGTCAAGCTGATAAATTTCCACTAATGGTTCGTCGAATTCCGTCGAGAAACGAGGGAGAACGAGCATGTGTGTGTAAACACACCTCGAGTGCGTGTGAACAGTGCCATTCGCTGGAGAAGACGACGCTGGGCTGAGGTCTGATCTTTTGGCACACAAAACGAGGATCCGGGGTATATATCTCGGGTCCTCGTACGCAAAAACGATCAAACGAACGAGCTAACGACATCCGAATTGGGCAAACTTAGAGTCTACGGACTCGTTTCGCCGCCCCGGACGCGTTGAAGGGGTCAAAGAGGTCAAAATCTCAACCGAACGAGAAGTGACCGGAAAACCTCTAAAAGAGAAAATTGCAAACAAGCCCCCTAAACTCCAAAAGAGTTCATAATAGGGCCATGCAAAATATAAAATCACACAATTAAACACATTAAAAGGTTGAAACGTGGCGTACCTTACACGTCGGACGAGCGGGGTGTCACAATCTCCCCTCCTTCAAAAGGACCTGTCCTCAGGTCCTATTACTGAGTCGTAAAGCTTCGAACTGGAATACTTCAATCCAACTCCTGAAATCGTGTAGAGTCATAGCCCTGGCTGTGAAGCTTACTCCCACTGATTGCATCAACTCCTTGCAGAGTTCCGTAGTCGCAGAGGTTTGTTCAAACACTTGACCGTTAGTCGCTTCAAACTCGTTCGATCCCCCACTAGGCCACTGCACCCAAAGCCCGATCTCGTCGCTTCCCCGTCGATTGCAAACCAACATCAGGCTATACTCAACTCAGCCACGACAAACAAGAGAGAATCACATCTCTCAGCACACAAGAAAGAGAGAACCCCGTCTCCCAGCACATCAAAGGAGAGAACCCCGTCTCTCAGGCACAGAATTGAGAGAACCCCGTCTCTCAACCACGTAATCGAGAGAGCCCCGTCTCTCAACCTAGGTCTGGCAGACTTCCACATCTTCCAAACATTCTAGTTTGAGAAAATCCAGCATTTCTCAAACCCTAGATTCGAGAGAATCCAACATCTCCCAAACATTTAACTCCAAGAGAATCCAACATCTCTTGCTCACATAATTAGAAAGAATCCAACATCTTTCTATCACATAAATAGGGAGAATCCCACATCTCCCTAACACGCAAATAGAGAGAGATCTCAACAACTCTCTAGCACACAAGTTCACTTACACAGCATTCATACACACATTAAAGTAGCACTGGAGGCAAAACATGTGATGCATGTTTGGTGTACCTGATCACAACTGATATCGGTGTCCCTAGAGTATAGACCCATCATCCATGCTCAACTCAAGGGGGATATCGCAATGGAATTTCTATAAATAAAATCACAATATGCTTGTATGTGCATGAAGGTTAGTAAGTAACCAAAGAAATTATAAGCACCGAAGCACAGATAGTTCAAGCAAGCAGGTAATCCATTCAGTTTACAAAAATTCACAACAGCAACAAATTTTAAGTTATGAAATTTAAAGCAGTTAGTCACGTTATTACAATCGAGTAACATCAAACATTACACGTTGTCACATAGTCAAGCAGAATAAAATAAAATACAATTACTTATGAAATGTATGTGTGCAAATGCCATGAATACTCAGTGTACCGTTCCCCGTAGTAGTGGAGTCGAGGTTGGCAATTTCTTTAACTTGAAAGGTTAATCAACTCCTTAACTGGCCATAGTTCCAACTTCCCGTTCAAACTTGCATTCTTTAGTATTCCTACAGATTCTCGGGTACTCAACTGATCTTGGATCGTCTCACTTGATTCTCGGGGTATAGTAATCCGTGTAATCTCTTGAAATCCCAATAGGATCCTCGGTAATCGGAAATTACCATTTCTTTCAAATGTGAAATCTCTCAGGACAATCATGGAGAAATAAATGAAGAATCTTTACACCGTCTTGCTTAGTACACCGTCGTTGTAAAAGATGACCTTACCCTCAATATTTGGTGGAGTTGATCTTCAATGACCTCGGCACAAAATTCCATTGCTTGCACAATTTTCCCTTTTTTTTCTTTGTGTAAGTGTAACTACTCTGGTGAGTGTCTTTATAATAGTAACCCGATTTCCTGCTTGGAATTCTCTGAATGATACAAGTGTCTTGATCTCTTCATTGTCACCTTACCCCTTCCAGAGTTAGAAATGCTGACTTTCTTATAAACCATGTTACTCCCGAGCACCTCCAAGTAGTAAGTACACATCCTGAAAGCAACTTAATAGTTAAAAGATTTCTTGTTTTTCCCCACGGTCTTCTTATCTTCAGAATTATCTAGCATCACTTGGACATTTCCACGGCTTGGAAGTACGATTTCTTGAACCTGAAGTCTTCTACGCTCATGGAATTAGCATTCTGTATTTTCTTTAGTAATTACTCTCCGATTGTTTCCCGAGTCTTCTTCATGGTTGTCACTTTAATCAAACTTCCTTAGTTCACTCTTTAGGAGTTCGTAGAATTAAATGAACTCCCCTTTTTGTTTTTCATCCAATTGTTTATACATGATCGGCCGAAATCCACCCAGAATTTCTTTACTTTTCTTTATCATTCCCATTTGTTATTTCTTGTCTTTCAAGTAATCCCACATCACGACAATTCAGCTTGGATCTAGAAATACCCCGACTTTCATCAAATCATTTATGAGGCTATGAGTATCGCATCGTGTAGAAAGATTGACCACAACCCAACATTCTATCTTACATGCATTCACCCTATCTTGAAGCTATTGGCTCGACTGTATATTTTCTGGTCAAACCCTGTTCGAATTCAAACGTTGCTTCGACCAAGACAGCAAGTAGTGGATCAGGTAGGAGAACACCTAAAGTACAACCACGAAGCTAATGCATGTGGGGTTAGGGATGTGAATGGAGTGCACTCATATCCAGCAAAGAAAGCAGTCAAGCACGTAGAACAATATCCAAAATAATTAAAATTTACTCCAATGCATGATGCACGTGCCATGTATGCATAATACCCGTTTTTATAGCAGTAGCATTCATTCCTTGTTATAAATTCTTGTAGAGGTCCATTTGCTTTTCATCCAAGTAGTCAGAAGATGAGAGTTTCAAATCCTCCTTCATAATTTTGTAGAAGTGGAAAGTGTTGTCACAATCAACTTCAATTTTGTTATCGAGCCCACACCCTGTAATTCACAAATGGACATTTATTTATGCATGAGGGTTAGTACGTGGGTATGTCAAGTAATGAACTAAGAGCACCTAATTAATGCAAATGCAACAAGTAATTTACTAAAATTTAAAGCATAACAACGTTAATTTTGCAAAAATCGTAATCATAGTGTGCACACAATCACATAAGCTCAGACAAATTCATACAGAGAAGTCAAATTTTCACGTCTGCCAAATGCAATGCACAAGTTTTCCTATGCCGTACGACCTAAACTGACACGACACGACTCCAGAGCATCGGTTCTGAACCTGGTAGCTCTGATACCACTTAAGATGTAGCACCCCAAGCGGTGGGGCACCACACCCCCGCACTATGACCCGACACGTGGTACGAAATGGAACGTCCGCACACGCACCAAGTCACAGCGAACGGGTGACAAACGAAAATCCAACCTAAGCTAGGCGGTTCCTAAACCCTGTACAAGACAAATATGCAAAAACCTGTACGCGGAAGCGAATCAAAATATGAACTACCAAAAACTTTAATCAACAAAATACCGAAACGGGTTCAACTAATCCCACGAACCTGTCCTAACCTGTCCCGAAAATTCATGTAATCCAAGAATAAGTATCATCTTGTACAGAACATACTATATACATAATTTTCATAAATAAATCAGAACAAAATACTTAGCAAAATCAAACGGACCGACACAGACTCGACAGACCAGACTCAAAGCCGCCTAGCTCGAACTCCAAGAACCTGAACTTGCAGACTGGAAACAAAGGTGGGGCGAGGGTCAGTCCACTGACTGAGCGAGGGGGCTGAACACACACCAACACATATATACGTATAGAGCAAAGCACGTATCAAAAGAAAGATTATGAACCGGGAATAGGGTTTTGCATACCAAAACCATTTTCAAATCAAACTTACACAATTTTCAAACCAAACCTATACATATCTTATCTTATTCATAACTTAACAAACTGAGCACACTCATACCAAATTTTATCCTTAACCAAATCACATCAGACTGAACAACCTCGTAACATATCAAAAGCGAAAGCTCCTATCCCGTTTCATAATCAACATATCGTATCATAATCATATACCCGGCGAGTACGGGTCTCCCACCTAACTCCTCAATTCTTAACATAAATCCAAATGGAAAGCATAAGTCAAAAACAATCCTTCCCCATCAGCGAAGTAGCTCGGGAATCAAACCCTTACTACACATTACCATTACCGAAAACACATGGGGTAGCTAATCCACGTTGTGCCTTCCCCGGTTATCCACCGAGGGCTCAAGATACCACGCCTCCCCAACCTCCATAGGTCGCACGTGAATATCTCAAATGAGAACGTGCACGGGGTCAATAACCGGCGACCCCATGGTCGTCCCGGGTCCCCCTTACCCACGTCTCGGGGCCCAACACAACAGAACAGAGCATATCAGAACAGATCATATCATAACTCGCCACATATCAAACTTATCATATCGTATCAAAATCATACTTACGTACCTTATCGGAGCATACCATACCTTGCAACTTAGCATATGCTATAAACGTACCTCTCCGTGTCATCCTAATCCGCAGCTGGTATGAAGACACACGGTTTGGAGCATAGCCTCGTTGCAAAACATTTTAAGCTTATATACGCCCATACGTATAATTTCAGAAGAATTCATATCAAATCGAATTAACAAAATTCATAACATAACGTAAGACACATATTTAATATACATATAGTATATATTCGCATGCGAGCTTGAAAACGAGCATATAGGGTTGTAGGTCGCTTTAACTAAAACAAAAATCCTAAAACCTCACCTTACACCAAACGGAGCCAAATACAAAGCAGAAGGTCCACCCCGGAACCTGCACGACCTCAAGTCACCACCCCGGGTGTACCTGTACCAACTGAACACACAACACAGCACGGAACTCAGACTCAAGCAGACAACCACATAGGGACGCACGGCATATGCTCAAACACTTAATAAATGCAATCACATCAGCAAAGTTCAAATTCATATAACTTATATGCAACACAAAATATTAAGGCACGTCCATGTGCATAATTAATGCAATTAACAAAATTAAAGGCAAAGCACTTCATATCAATTCATTTAATACCTAACAATTCAATTAACAAAGTTCAGACAATTCATATCGCCTTTCATACCTCACACAAACAATTCATTACTAAGGTCTATTAATTCAAATTAAACAAATTCCTACTTTACTCAAAATTACACAAACACCCCCTCTAGACTAACCAAGTAGCAAAATCAACAAGTCGGGGGTTCAATTTACAAATTACAAAGTCCATACTTATCACATTTCATATCATACATGATTTCATACACAATGGAATTCATTTCGATCAACAATTCAAACATATAGCAATTAATTCACATTTAAACAATTAATTCAAATATGTCCCAAATACACAAATAAATTCATAGAAAATAAACCGAGTGTCCGATTGACGAACGGAAAGTGGTGATGGACTCACCACAACGAGGCGAACGAGCTGTCCGAAGCCCGCCGGAACGCCGCTGCCGGAGCCGCCGGAATAGTGACCGGCCGCCGTTCGGCCGCCGCCAAACGGCAAAATCTGGAGCCGAGCAACTGGGGTTCATTAGTTCTCGTCGTTCCGAACAACTTTCGTGAAGGGCCTGAGGCCAAAAGATGGCCGGAAAAGGCCCCCGTCGAGCTCCGAAGTTTCTGCCGCCGCGTCATCACCGGAACCACCACCTACGGTCACCGGTTGCTTGATTTGAGGTCGGAAATGGACTCAGGAGGTCGAAAGAGGTCGGATAGGGTCAAGCTCCGCCCGCGAAACTCGCCGGAACACCGCGGAGCCGCCGTGCTACAGTGCCGGGCGTCCGCCACCACCACTTCGGGCGGCGCGTGCGGCCCAACCACGGCCCGGATGGCCGCGCCGTTTGAACTGAAGTTGCGCCGGGAGGTCCTCTAACCCATGGGGTGGTGCGTGTCGCCGGAAGCCGCCGCGAATGGGCGGCGAAGTGGCGGGGTTCCGCCTAGCCGCCGCTGTGTCTGAAATTGGCCGATTCCGTCGCCGTCGGTCGTCGGTTGGCCGAGATTCTTGTACCATCGTGACGGGCTCGTCGAGCTGATAAATTTCCACTAATGGTTCGTCGAATTCCGTCGAGAAACGAGGGAGAACGAGCATGTGTGTGTAAACACACCTCGAGTGCATGTGAACAGTGCCATTCGCTGGAGAAGACGACGCTGGGCTGAGGTCTGATCTTTTGGCACGCAAAACGAGGATCCGGGGTATATATCTCGGGTCCTCGTACGCAAAAACGATCAAACGAACGAGCTAACGACATCCGAATTGGGCAAACTTAGAGTCTACGGACTCGTTTCGCCGCCCCGGACGCGTTGAAGGGGTCAAAGAGGTCAAAATCTCAATCGAACGAGAAGTGACCGGAAAACCTCTAAAAGAGAAAATTGCAAACAAGCCCCCTAAACTCCAAAAGAGTTCATAATAGGGCCATGCAAAATATAAAATCACACAATTAAACACATTAAAAGGTTGAAACGTGGCGTACCTTACACGTCGGACGAGCGGGGTGTCACAAAAACTTAGTTCGAACGACCCACGACTCGCGGACATCGCCCTTGCCAAAATTAACCACGAAATATTGATCATTTAAAATGATCAATTAGGTAACTAAGAACTAATAAGCTCCACTAGCTATCCCACGACTCGCGGACAATAACTAGCTTTACTTACTAAACTTAAAACCTATTGATGGAATGCTAGGAATTTAATTCAAAATTTGCATCTCGAATTAAATACCTATTATTCGAAATGAGCTTAATATTTAATGGGAATTTTCGAATCAACCGAAGAGTTGTTCGGTTCGACCTCACCAACATATATGTTATCCAATTTAATTAGTCTTGATTAATGCAAGTACAACTTAAATGCATTTCAAACAAGCACATAAACAGATAACATGTCCTAGCATGATACTAACATGTAATGATCATGGGTTCTACCTATCTTATGCGTGATATGTGGGAGCCACTCCACAATCACAAGTTCTAACATACATGCCACATAAACAGTTTAAATCACATAAGGGAAAGCGGTAACAAAATACGAGCCCTATCTCTATTACATTTAACAATTGAGATTCCCCTCCCTAACATTTTGAGGGGTCTTCACTTATGGCCTCCTTGTTACTTGAATGTGGTCCATCTTACTCCATGGGTGCATTGTCTCCAAAATGAAAATAAAACCTCACCACCTATCTCTACTCTCAAATTACAATAAAAAGAAAAAGACATAAAGTAATAAGGCTCAATCTTCATATTGGCCTTAGACAATTACACGGGGCATACCCCGGCCTCAAAAACAGTAATATGGAAAGCCACATAATAAATCACATAACAGTACGCACATAAGTGAGGCTCCAACCTCAATTGAAAAACGCAACTATAGGGCTCCAACCCCAATTTAAACCATCCATGTGCATAAATTAAAACCATACATAGATCTAAACCCATGATCACCTAACATGCTTAAATTGCAAGAATTTAAATTTACCAATAAATTTAAAATTCCTTTAACTTTAAGTTCGACTAACTCAAAGTAATCTGAAAAACAGTTCCTTGTTCAAGAATAATTTCAAAATCAAAAGCTAGAATCTGATAAAATTCAAGTTAATTCAAAAATTAACAATTTTATTAAAATCATTATTTCAAAAAATAATAATTATACTTTTCCCGAAAAATTAAAATTGACTTTGATTCCCGAAATTCCCAAATTATAATTTTATTTCAAAATTAAAAATATTTTCAGTAAAAAAGATTTTTAAAATAATTTTAAAATAAAATTTGGGCCAAAAACACGAAAAATCGCATCGCGTCACATCCGCCCGAAAGCGTGCGGGCAGTCCCGCACAGGGTGTGCGGGCGATCCCGCACAGGGCTGGGCGGACGCGTGCGGGCAGACCCGCATAGAGGTGTGCGGGCGATCCCGCACAGGGCTGGGCGGACGCGTGCGGGTAATCCCGCACAGGCTGTTCTGGACGCGTGCGGGCAGTCCCGCACAGGGGTGTGCGGGCGGTCCCGCACAGGGCTGGGCGGACGCGTGCGGGCAGTCCCGCACATGGGTGTGCGGGCGATCCCGCACAGGCTGTTCCGGCCTCGTCCGGACCCGTCCGCGTGCGACGACGACGAGCGACAAACTCGCTTGGTCCTCGTCGTCCCACACCGTTTTCCGTACAAAATTTTTCAGAAAAATTTTCGTCTCGATTCGGGAATCAAAATCGCGATTTTAATAAATCTAAAATAAAACCCTTTTTTCAGAAAACGATTTTCTCAATTTATCAGGAAACCTCTCAGATTCAAAAGCTCAGATTACGATACAAATTCAAGAATACCTAACTGTAATTCTGATTCAAGAATTTCTCAAAATTCAGTTTAATTGAGACGAATCAGAAACACGATTAACGAGGTGGCTCAGATACCACTTGTTGGAAAACACGAATCAGAAAGCAGCGGAATTTTAAAATTTTTCCAACAAAAGGATCTTGAACTCGCAATCGTGTATCCAAATTCGTAAAGATAGAAAACTTACTTTTCTTTTATTCTTTCTTGAAGCGTTTCAAGCCACCCAAGAACGCTCTTCTCGCGGCTTGACAACCCGTCCCTCGAAAGTCTCTTTCTACTTCAGAATCCATTGTCGGGATAGCAATCCACACCAACCTAGATTCAATTCATGTTAGAGATGTTCTTAACAATATAACATAAAGAAAGAAACATGAAACGAGAAAAGCAGGATTGAAACTCCCTTCGAAAACCAGTTTTACGAAAGTAGAAAACTGCCAGTCACAAAACCCTCGTGAAAAAATTCATCCTTCAGGATATGGGCGAACGGTTTTCGCCATCTTCTTTGGTTCGATTTTTTCATTCGCTTCACGTTGGGTTCAGAATCGTTTCATCATCCCTTCTGATCGTTTTGCTTAATCCCCACTTTTGGTAAAGCTCGAATCTTCAAAACTTCTAACTTGAAGTCTCTAGAGATAGTCCACCAACTTGGCTACAATCTAACTAGTAAGGATGCTAGTTCTCTAGTTAGTGTTTAGGCTTAACCTAGGGTTTCGTTTATCTTGGAGAAAGGATGGTGTTCAACACATGAACCAAAAGAATTTGATTAGCTCTAAAGGGGAGCATGAGCTCCCCTATATATAAGAAAGGGGAGGGACGAAATTCCTAGTCCTTAATGGGCTAGGATTTTGGTCTCTCTCTCTCCTATTACTTGATCATCAAGTAATTTTGACTTTGACTTTGACTTTGAATTCTAATTCAAATCAACTTTCAAGAGAGCTAGAAATATCCAAACTATTTTTGGATAATTTTATACTTTATTTATTTAAAATAAATAACTTATTTTATCTAATTAATTAATTCATAATTAATTAACTAGATTATTTTTCTCCAAAATAAGACTTTCTTTTTAATTCAAAATTAAACCAGAGTCTATTAAATAATTAATCACATTAATTATTTAATACATAAATAAATATACACATATATTTATACACGTGTGTGACACGTGTCACAATGACACGTGTCACTCACGTGAGCCACACGTGTGGTTTCACACGTGTGGAACCCTCTTGGCTTGATTAACTCGTTTAATCATTTTAAAGCCTCAACTCATGTAACCAAGTTGTTGTGTGTGACCCTCTAGGTTCTCAATTCAATTAGCAGTGACCCTAATTAATTAATTCACTAATTAATTAATCAGTCCACAGATTAAACAACCATAGTCTAGCAACAGGTGTTTAACCCCTAGCTGAATTGGAATGTTCGGATTCGACAGAACCTTTAAGTCATTAATTCATGTGAGATACAATCCTCCTACTTACTATCTCTCAACCAAGATCTAGGGCAAGGGAATAATCAGAACCCTAATAATCCGGTCTTAAAGCTAAGTGCATTTCATATCCATTTGATCTCAATCCAAGAAGCCCTTTTCTTGATGTCTTGATCTACTGCCTTGGCCAAGGACTCCATATGGCATATGAATGACTTACACAATAAGAGATCACCTTGCATATGCAAGTGTAGGTCCTTTCTTGATTCTCATTCACTTTCATGAATCACTTGTGCAGCCCCAGCATAAGCCTTGAATCAGTTGTCTAAGGCGACACCCTTTAAAGCTTATACCAAAGACTACAGAGTTAATTCATAAAGTGACAAGGAACCTCAAGTCTAAGGATCAATTAATCACATCAATGACTCGTGAGATATTTCCTAATCTGGAAGTTTCCATTTCCTGAAATAGAAACTTCCTTTCCCATTTAGGAATGTTCTCACACGGGGCACCTCAGTGAACTTACTTATTAAAGTAAGCACCCTCATGTATCACGCACGTATCAACTATACACTTTGCACCTCCATGAAACAAGGTGGTCCTTCTTAAGGGCGTGATCCCACAAGCAAGCCTTAGAGGAGTCAGGTTGACACTCCCACTGTCTGTAGGACTCATCGGCTTGGAGTATTTTACTAATCATGACTTATGTGATATAGGGCTCGTTTCATGAACCATTTCACCTAAATGGTAGAGTCCTAAAGTCATCAGGATTAGGGGAGTTCTCATACATGCACACGTAATGGAAACACACAAAACACGTATTGGCATATAAAGAAGTGTTTGCCTATAATCAATCGTATATTATTCAAAGATTGTCTGTGATACAAGAAAAGTCCCAAAGCAGATTACGTCGAATCGGCTTTCTAGGGCACTATTCCTAACACTCAAATGATCATAACTAGGTGTCCTTCCAAAGAAAACCTCATAGGGTGTCTTGTTATTTAGTACCTGGAGAGGCATACGATTGATTAAATATGCAGCGATTAAAATACATTCTCCCCAAAACTTGATCGAAAGTTGTGCCTGGAATCTCAATGCTCGGGCAACCTCCATGAATCTAATGAGCGTAGGCGATAGAGATGTTGTTCATCACCTTTAATGTAATAGCCCGAAACAAGGGCAAGTTGGAAATTACGAAAATACCCCTACAACCGTAGAATTTTCCTACATTCCCGAAAGTACTTTTACTATCCAATATTGTGACCAAAAGAATCCTCACATTATTTCGAGGATCTTGACACTCTCCGTGAACCATAATTCCCATCCTAACTCTAGTAGCATCAAAAATCGGCAAAATCCTAGCTTATAGTTCGATCGTAAATAACTTTTTACTCTTCTACCTTTCGATATTCAATATTATAACCAAAACGATCCTTAAATTATTTTGTGAATTTTTATGCATTTACCAAAACTTGATTCCAACCATAGCATATTTTATAAATATTTTCCTTTCTAAAAATTGTCATTTTATTTTAAACAATTAGCTTTCATTCAATATTCGAAATTTTACTCAAAATGTTTCTTGATTTTTTCTCTAAAATATGATAATTTTTACAACCTTTAGACTTCGTCATAGCTTCGTTTATATAATTTTCTCATGATTTTCATCATCTTTAATATTCATAGTTTATAAACGAAAACTCTAAATATTCCAGATTTATAATCAAAACGAAGCTTATTTTTCACTCGTTCTTTCATTAATTTACTACTTCAAGGTTTCACCTCTCGACTCTTAAATAAATTTTATACCATTTTATATTTATTTTTATTCAACATAGACCTTCTAGAAAGTTTAAATAAATGGGCATATTTTCCCCACATTTCCTATCTAATTACCAAGTATATGTCTAAAATATAATTCATCCACATTACCTAAGTAGCAACCAAGCATTTGTCTAGGATATGAAGCTTCCACATCTCTCCTAAACTCTTAGAAATTGCAAGGTAAGCCCCCTAAATCCCAAGTATAAATACCCCTCCAAGCTCATTTCCAAAACTACACCAAAATCACTCACTTTCTCTCCCTAGTTCGGCCACTCCTCTCTCTCTAAGTTATGAGTCTTGTTCTTTTATTATTTCATGCTTTATAATATGTTCTTAGGGTGTTTATGAGTATAGCATGCTTAGATTTAATTAAATTATGCTTTAGGAATTTTATTTTATGTAATATATGCTATTTATGCTAGTTTAGGAAAAATATGATAATATATGTGAATTTTATTTAATTAAATGCATGAATTATGATATGATATAGTATATTCATATGTTTAAGTGTTCATGATCTTGTTTAATTAAATTCATGTCAAGAATAATTTATTTAGAATGATTTTTCATAGAGAATTAATATATTTTGTTATATTATGCTTCAAATTCTATGTTATAAATATGAATATGATCAAGTGTGTTACATACCTTCTTTGAATATTCAAATAGGCTCAAGAACATGTCCAGGTTGTTCTTGAACAATTTTAAGTGCACATGTGATAGTGTGTGAGTGTGTGTTTTAGATTTTGTGTTATAAGGTATTTAATTCATAAGAAATTGAATAGTAAATGTTTTCAATAGTAATTTTGACTTTTTGGTCAACACATATACAATTAATTTCGAAAATTAATTAAAAATAATTATAAAATGGGTTTTGGAATTTTTAAAGAAGGATTTTATCCAAATTATTCCAAAAATCGGTAAGTTGTAAAATAATTTCAAAAACCAACCTACATTGTCAAATTAAATTCTAAATTCCATTTCTAATATTATAATTAAGATTATAATGTGATTAATAAATATTTAAGTGGTTAAAGAATTCATGAAACCTGATTGATTACTTAATTTCCCTCAAACGGTTAAAATTAGAGTTTACCGGGAATTCTCTAACATGATATAGTTTATGTGTTTACTTGATGTAATCCTTTTATGCATGAACATTATGTGTTTTATGTGCTTATTTAATTAAAATAAGGAACCTAGCTCTAAGCCTATAGTAGTTAATACTTTTAGGCGTACTGGAATCCACACTACAATGTCTGACTACCGGTATAGGTGAGGGTTAAAATTTTTTCAACTGGAATCATGCTATACATATGTATCTATATAAAAACTATTTTCAAGCCTACCTATCATTTTGATTTACTACCCTATATACATATTATTGTACTACAATGTCCCTCTTAAGGGAAAAATACTTTCATGCCGGAATCAACGTTTTGCTAGGACGTTATATATTTCAAGTCCACTTTATCAAAACATTGATTCCGGGTTACGCAAGCAAAATATTGTTCTTGATTCATGTTATGGGTCCCGACTGTATCCGTAGAGAGCAATTACCCGGAAGGTATCGGGCCGAGGGTATTGTTGGTGCTACGGACTGCCACCACCTCTTGGTAGTGGTTTAACTGGAGGTTAGTTACTCCACGCCAAGGGATGAGGGAGAGATAGCTGCCTCCCGAATCTAGTTCGTGGTCTCTACGGTTTGATTCCCTATTGACATCAAGGAGTAGTGGAGTTAATATTCTTGGTTTTATTGAAGTATCGGAGCCTGATCAGCCCGATACTATTTTACCAATTATTTAAGGAGTTATGGATGGAGAGGCCTAGCTTGCGGGCATTAATGTTCTTGTTACAAATGGTTCATATTTTTACAAATATTCCAAACTACCCCTATCCCTGTTTTACAATTATTATGAACTGTTTCCTATTTGTTATATCATATTGTTAATATTTCAAATCAAGATCTTCTTGATCATATATATATATATATATATATATACATATATCAATAAGTTATTATACCCCCTTCACTTAGTCACTTTGACTAACCCTCTCGCCTATTTTTAAAATGCATGATTTCAGGAATCAATGAACGACAACTAGAGGTATCTTGAAGCATTACAACCGTAGGTTGGATCCGATCCTAACAGTACACTGTCTTGAGCCTACTCTCTGCAGAAACAAACTATCTCATACTTTGTCCTTGCATGTCAACCTGTTGTACTCTTTTGCGAACTACTTTGATCAATAATGATAATCCTTGCTCATTGTACGTTATCCTCCCCGTTCATTGGTAAAGTTGAATCTCTTTATCTTCCGCTACACTGTGATAAATACTCCATTCATATATTATCCTGACCGTTCGCCGTAGTATTTCTTGGGTGTTGGGTCTAACCTCCACTCAGGGAGTATTGCGGTGCGGGGTTGTAGTGTTGTGGAGGCGCTACATTTAATATTACTCATAGTCGTGTCAAAAGAAAAAACAGATTTTACAACCTGCTCTGATGTCATATAAAAGATGAAGAATGGAGGAAATATTTTGTATATTGCAGAATGTGTTGTCTTATAATATTTACAATTGGACTATATATACAACAAGTCCTAAACCCTAAAAATAAATAAAGGAAACAACATACAAAAGGCAAGACAATCAATCAAGCCATAAGATCAGTCTGGAATCAAGGAAAGTTGACTTGTCATATTTACAAGATATCCTCCAATAAAGCTTAACATCATCGGACTTGTTTGTGTGAATTATGTTGTGCATCACTGGTGTTGTAGAACTCAAAAAATTTTGCTGTCTAAATGAACATAATATATGTTGTGTAGATAATTTCTACTAAAATAAAGAAAAAGTATTTTAAATTTTATATAGACATCATAATCCTAATGGTACTCTCCCACATTTTCCTTTCCCCGTATTCTTCCAATTCTCCATTTTTATATTGCAACTTTATGATATGGCCTTTTCAAACTTTTTCACAGGTGGGGGTTAGCATTTAATAAACAATATGAGAAATTTTTTACATTAAAATTCTCTTTAGTTTAACAAAGTGAATTGTTTTGATAAGTGTCGAAACTAGTGTACTGTGTACATACTACACTAATTGATCAATTATACATATTTTTTACATAAAGATTACGCCTAAATACTTTTAATGTGGACTTAAAGTTTAAGTTCATGAAAAAATATATAGTCATTATTTTATAAAAAAATATTTTTACTAATAATATTACTCTTATTGGTATATAAAATTACTCTTTCGATATATAAAATGATTTATATAAATAAAATTTTAAATAGAATTGACATAGAATTTAATTAGAACTAGACTATGATTTATATTGAATTTTAATTGATAAAAAAAATAGAGTAGTAGGAAATATTTTAATAAGATAAAATCAATATGCATATACAAGTAAAATCAATTAATAACTAAAAATGACATGCAATATATCTAGGAAAAAATTCATATTCATCCCTATGTTTTTAATTTGATGAATATATGTCTTGATAATTGTGGATAACTTTAATTTTTATATTAGTATTTTTTATAATTTTTGAATTTGATGAGTTATTAACATGAATTAAACTAAATAATTTATAGTTTCTTATTTCTTTTATGATATGATAAAATGCAAAATGATTTGATTATTTTTATAAATTAATTATTATCTTTATTTTTAAATTGGTTTAAGGGTATTTTAATCTATTGACAAATTTTAGCCTAAAATTATGATAAAAAAAAAAGTTTAATGGATGAAATTAAAGTAAATTAAAAACATAAGAACTATTTTAAATTTGCATCAAAAAGATAGGAATGAAACAAAATATCTACAACAAACTACATTAATATTGAAGATGCGTAACTCTTTTGAGGTTGGAATTTCCAATGAAATTCTATTATAGTTGACGCCAAAATTCTCCATCAACACAATCACCTACAGAGAAAATGGGGGATATGGGCGAGGTTCCAGTAGTCCCCTTTTTCTCTTTTCTGATTCAACTAGGGGTGAACATTCGGTAAAAACCGAAATTTCGGTTTTTCGGTTTGGTTAATCGAAATTTCGGTTTTTGATTTTACCTAACCGTTTACGGAACCGATCAAAATCGGTTTCGGTTCGGTTTAACCGAATTTTTTCGGTTCGGTTTCGGTTATTAACCGAAATTTCATAAAAAATTTAAAAAAAAAATAAAAATACCTGAGAACAATTCAGATGATTAAATAAAAAACCTGGAGCCGGAAACATGCATAAAAATGGAAATTAGAATCAAACATTAACAGTTAAAACAACAATATAAACTCTCACTACAACAAAAAGTAGTTTCAGCAACCATTTTTTACGGTGGCTAAAAGTAAGAAATTGGTTGCTGAAAGAATTAGCAGCCAAATTTGGGTTGGTCACAAGGGGTCACAACAGGGTACTTACTAAAAGTACTCAGTGACCAATTATAAATTTGGTTGCTAAAAATAAAATCTTTAGTAACGAACCAACATTGGTCATTAAAAGTAGAGCAATTAGCAACCAATTTTGTATTCGCTAATGTAAAATTTGCGGTGGTTGTAACATTACAATCGTTGCTATAGTTATATTTACAATGACCATTTTCGTTTTGTTGGTAAAAGATAATTTTTTAGCAACCGTAACATTGGTTGCAATTTTCTTTATTTGGTTGCAACCACATTTGTGTGAATTATGTATTAGATATCATATTGTGACGATAAAATCTAGTTGCTAAAATACACTTTTAGCAACCAAAAAAATTGTTACAGTAGTAGTTATTTTGTCGCAAATTTTATTGTAGTATTTATGATTTAGCTGCCAAATATTACTTATTTGTCGTTAATGAACATTTATTACCCACCAAATGATGGTTGCAAAAGTAATCTAGATGGTTTCTAATTTACCCTTATTAACAACCAAATAAGTGGTTGTAGAAAATTGTTCAAATTGGTTGTTAACATCAGATTTAAATAATTTTTTCATATTTTAAATATTAAATTATTAATTTAAGAAGAAATATAAACTAATTAATTCAATTATCATACAAAAATTGATCAAGAAATAAATTAATAAATTGCAAACAGGGTGTCCATAGTGTCACAATGTTAATCATTCATGAAATCGCAGTAAATGTACATTTTACACCAATACTGGACCCCACAATTTTTGTATAGTTGAAGCAATACCAGCCTACATCTAAAAATATAGCAAATCAAAGTATTGAACTCTACTTGAGCTTAACAATGACAATACGTGGAATTGAGCATATCAGAAACTTGCAAAACCAAGCCTTTATGCATAGAAATTCAACTGCCTTCTTTCTTGCAGCTTCCAACATTTTTACAATAACTGTCTTCACATCCCTAACAATTACCAAAAGTTAAGATTTTAGAATTTCAAGTAAAATAGAATGACGACATGATAAGTCACTTCAATTAAAAAACAGATATACATACTTGAATTAGTAGTAAAATTAAATCACTTTAGTCAAGAAACAATCATACATATTTGAGTTAATATATTTTAGCTTACTTCATCTGCGATAAAATAATCCAAATAAATCTGATTGGAATCTTTCAAGCAAATGTGTAATGTAATCAAGCTTACAGCCTCACAGTCTTACCTCAGAGGATGAAAAAAGAAAAGCTCTTACTTTTTTGTGAGTTCTCTGTGGTCATATTTCTTAGCTTCTTCCAACATACCCTTGTATTCCTGCAAGGTGTACAATTGCACACATCAAGAAAGCTTGATTCTATATTACAAGTATCAGGTACTTACAATGTTGTGTCTACAATAATCTCAGGGGGGAGTTTACTTATCCGAACATGTCAATGAATAATGTGTTTATACCTGTTTGTAATAAGAACCCAACATGCGTTTACTTCTATTTTGGATGTCTTTGTTTAAGGCATGTTATTAGTCACACACATTTACTTTTTATGGGTTGAAAACTCATGTTACAAGGAATTTCCAAAAACACCCTTGAATTTTTCCAATTTGTTTTGTGGGATAGAATTGATCGTCAAAGACAAATGAGTGATTGTATTAATTAAATGAAATTCAGTAATCTCCGAATAGATAAAAATATCCTCATGAAATGAAAAACTTACGGTTCTCATGGAATTTGCCACAATAGAGGGACTGTAATGTCCTCAACTCTTTATCCTCAATATTGGTGGAATCCTTTATATCTTGAAAGCAAAGCTTTTCTGCATCAATGAGCAGCATCAACACAACATCTAATTCACAATTAAATATTAAATTACAAAGTATCTGAGGTAAAATTTAACAGAAAAAATGAGAAATATAAAGCCAGGAGACCAACTTGGAACAGTGGAACTGCAAGCCCTTTTTACTCGTTGGAAATTATGCTTTCAAAACACAGTGACCTAATGAATTTTCCCACATTAATCCCTTTCCACTATACTTGCTTAAGTAAAAATCCATAAAAATATCCTGGAGAGCAAATTTATCCAAAAAAAGGAGAGAAGTGTTATTCTTTTGACACTATTAGCTATTCAGAAACATGGTAAACAAAAAGCACATAATAATCAATTACAATTTTCAAGTGATTTATAAATTTTTGAAGATAACGCATCCTCAAAACACAAGAATTCTTGAATTTTTTTAAATGTCAGAAGAATATGCATTAAAATGATAATCCAAAGGATACAAGAATCAGTACTTCTTCAAGTGATCATCTTCAACATCCACATTACATAAACTTACAACAAACACACTGATTGATCATAAAATTACCAACTTAATGGCTTCTAATAATGGCAATATTACATTGCCTCACAACACATCTTACTATCACAACTCAAAACAAGTAGTAAAAATTTAGAAGACTTCATGCCCTTAACTTGGTTAACCATCAACTTAATTACTAAGCTAAATGACAGGCTAAGCACAATCAAGAGTTTATCAATTCACTTCAAGCATATCAAGGCATCATTGTCCAATACCATAACCAATCCAAGAAACACCCAGACAAGCAAACTCGAACCTTTTTAACACGAAGCCTGAAGCAAGTAACTATAATAGCAGCAACTATTAACAAAAGCAAGAGAACTCTGAAAAATGACGCCCAAGTTATCTTGAAGGCCATTTTCTCAAATGAATGTGGGTAGAAAGAACAATAATTTGTTTTGCACCAGGCATGCTTCTCAACACCAACAGAACAATGAGTGAAAAATTCATTATTTGCACACCAATAACTTCAAGAACAACAAATGCCTCTCCATATTCATAATATATGGTACAAAAATCCAAAAAGACATATGCAACAAAAAATTAATTTGATCCAAATCCTGCCAACAATTCCCAGTTAAAAAAATAACGGAATCAAATTGAAGAACTTCATTCACGCATCACCATTCACCTAATCCAGTGAATCCTATATACCCAATCAAAAGACCAACCACAATATAAAAAATTAGCACACACTATCAAATGTACAAAACTTACAATTGTAGATCAGCACTTGAAAACTTAGCACTGGCAAACAAATGAAACCTATCCCCGTCAAGATGAAAACCAGGATGGTTGAACAAACACCTCAAATTACGAAAGGGGATTGTGAATAATTAAGTTCCAACGCAAACCTAATTTCAGAATCAGTAAAAATTCAGCAAACATACCGAGCCACCAAATTCATTTAGTCAGTTCCTGAAAGAGAAAAATTAATCGATTTGTATTTTAATATAGGTCAGTGAGCAAAGGTGAGAAAAGAAATAAATCTAAAATACACAATACAGGAATTAAAGGCACAAAAAATTGAAAGCCACACATTGATTACTAACCGATGGTGCCAAGGAAGGGGCGGCTGCGCAACCTAAAAACAGTGGCGGAGATGAGATGGGACCAAGTGGTGGCGGGCAATGGCGAGGCGACGTAGAAGTGCGACGCAACTGTAACGCCCCAAATTCCGGAAGTTCAGGTAAGCACGCCACGAGCGGGTCTTCGGGAGTTGGGAGGTTAAATTTAAGTATTTCATTCAATTAATTGCCCTTTCGTTATATTATATGCATAACATTTCTACGCATTTACATGAATCGTCATTTATATGAATTATATGAACTAAGTGACCTAAATGAATTAAATGTCCTTAATTGCTCTCTTATAGAAATTCTTGAACTTAATTGCCTAACATGATTTGGAATTAATTGTATTATTGGTTAGAGATTATCCTTGAGTGCATTATTTAAATAAATGAGGGACTTATGTGCAAAAAGAGATGAATCACATATTTTCATGCTAGACTTAGGATATATCTTGAATTTCTCCAATTTCTTCCATTATGTTCCATTCATCCAAGAGAGCAAAAGAACACACATACTAACACCTAGTGAATACCGATATTTACACCATAAGAAGAGGAAGGGAATATTTCTCCATAATTCAAGCTAAAGTTGAGAAATTGAAGAGTTAGGATCATCATCAACATCATATCATCATTTCATCCAATTCTTGTTTGAATTAAGGTATAACATGAAGCTTGTGAAACTCTTGAAATTTTGATCAAGTATGGATTTATGGATTTGATGGTGAATTCTTGCAATATTTGGAGTTAGAAGCATGTTAGGATCATGAGGCTTGGAAGTTGCATGGATATATTGAATTTCATGAAGTTGGAAGCATGATTATACATATGGGGTTTTCTTGATGAATTTTGGTACCTTGATGTGTATTTCTTGGTTTGTTTGTTGGATAAGTGAAGTATAATGTGTATTTAATGTGTTTCAATAAGTGTTATGGAGTAGAACTTGCATTTGTAATTGTTTTGGTTGATTTTGGCTTGGTTTTACCCTGTTTTGCCCTGTTTTGTTGCTGCTGTGTATTTGGTCGCACCCACGACCTGTTTTAGTGTAAAACTGGTCGCGCCCGCGACCCCTTTTTGGCCAACTCTCGACTTTTGAAAAAATTGGACAAAAATTCGGAAAACGCGACCATTTTGTGAAGGTTTTTGGTCGCGCCCGCGACCACCCTCCAGAAACTGCATTTTGTCCAACTTCGAACCTATGCCATTTTCACCTCGGTTTGAATTAGAAAACGTGCCATATAGAGTTGGAAAGGTCTATGTGTCTAATTTCATTCCCAACAAGCAAAACTTAATTCCCAATTCTAGAATTTTAGATATTCCAGTTTTCCCACAACATGTACATTTCCCAAAATTGTCAAGTTTTCCTAAACTTCACCAAAACCTTTCATATTGCATTCTTTTCAATTCTTTGGCTTCCGTATATGACTTATATGAGTTATAAACATGGTTATTGATAATTATTATTTTAAATTAACATTCCTTAATTATTATTACATGATTGACACTAATTGAACATGCCGTTCGTCTTAATTGGTCCGTTCGAGTTGAGTCTTATGTACACTTGTCCCTTGTTACACAGATCACGGTCCGGGAGACGAGGAGCATGCTCCTTAGGGTTTCTTCTTGCTTTTTGGTTGTTCGGTAAAGGTGAGGTTTATTTCTAGATATATATAGAACCCGTATAACCCTATGTGACGTTTTCAACCAAAAGTATCTATATATCTATAGCTTTCAAAATTTATGGATTTTAAATGATTTCATGAAATGATTGAACGGATTGATTGATTGGGCGAGTAAAGCATGTTCACATGGGGCCCGAGGGTAGTGTATTGAGCTAACCGGGAAAGCAAGGGCTGACGGGTAACTCTTGCACTATCCTCACCAATTTGGGATCACCTCTGAATCCACCAGGAGGTTTGGTGGATGATGAAATCCCGTGCGTGGGAGTCATGTTCCTGACGTACAACATGATTGGAAGGTTGGGTCTTGCAAGCCCACCTTCACCCGGAGGAAGAAGGGTTCATGAAATTGCTACGTGATTGCACTTAAACAACTTGCATGCTCACTTGATAAATGGAATGTCATGATTGTACACTATTGGGAGTAAGGTTGGAGTTGATGCACGCCCACTCGCCGGGCCACTAATGACCTATTGTAAAATTGACCATTATAATCCCTTCCGATGATTCCTCTATTTTTCCCACTTGGGAACCGTTTCTAAAACCTCGCTTGGGATTATAATCTGCATGTGATTGTTTAAATTCAGTTATATATTATATTTATGCCAATGTTTTATACCCACCAGTCCCTTTTGGACTGAACCCGGTTGGTTTTCAGAAGTTTGGTGCAGGTGTCGAGAGAGCTAGGCGGGAATACGAGTCCTAGGTCTTGCATTCGTCTCTAGCTCTGTATTTTGGTCTTACACTTGCATCTCACACTTTGGATTATTGTATATGGATATTATATTGGAGCGTACACATGTTTTGGGCCGTGATGGCTTGCATTGATGTATATGAATTATATTTTGGAGCTTGGATGCTCATGGTATATATATGATATGCTTTGCTCGTTTATTGCTTCCGCTTTATTGATTTTCTCTGATTCGTATGGTTAAGGGTTAGCCCCTAGCATAGAGTGTGTGTTTGTCCCCGTTCGCCGTGATTTAGCTCGGGTATGGATCGTTCATTTCATATTCGGGTCGGGTCTCGGTGCGGGGGATGTGACACCTTACGCTCGGGTGTTACATCCTTAAGTGGTATCAGAGCTTAGGGTTGCAAAACCCGGGCTCTAGTGTCGGGTGAGTCAGTTTAGGTCGTTCGACTTTAGGGATTACTTGACAATGTGATTGCATATGCATCCTTTTAGTGCTTCTGTGCTCTAATTGTTGAAGTTGAGTGAATTAATTGCATTTTCATGCATGGACTAAGAGAAGCATGCATTTCAGTGTTTCTTGATCAGGATGCCTCCCCGTAGACAGCGTGAGAGATCACCGGGACGACAAGGACACCGTGATCGTTCTCCTATACCACCAGAACAACAACCACAGCCGCCGCCGATAGATATAGGAAATTTTATGGAAGCCGTTTTCAATTATGTTGAGCATAGGAGAGCTCAAGCTCCACCACCACAACCTGTTGAGCAACCGGCTCCACCAAATAACAATCATAAGGATCCTCATGGGGTGTTCTTGAGTTACAATCCCCCTAGGTTTTCTGGTTCTATTGATGACACGGTTTCAGAGGGGTGGTTGACTCGATTGGAAAGGATTTATGGGGTTCGGCAGTTCACTACCCAAGAACAGGCTCAGTTTGCTATATTCCAGTTGGATGGAGAGGCGTATGATTGGTGGGAGAGAACAAAGGAAAAGTTAGAGGCGGATGAAGAGGAGATTACATGGGATGTATTTAAACGAGAATTTCGGGAGTGCTTTGTACCCGAGGTTATCCGGGAGCGGAAAGAGCAAGAATTTATGGATCTGAAGCAAGGAAATCGTTCTGTAGCTCAGTACCTTGCAGTTTTTAACCGACTTGGGAAGTATGCTTCACATATTACCCGGGATGAGAAGAGGAAGGCGAAGAAGTTTATCGCTGGGTTGAGACAGGATTTGAGGCACGGTCAAGCGGGCCATAATTTTATATCTTTTTCAGATATGGTGCAAAGGGCCTTAGGGCAAGAAGAAGAGTATAAAAAGAGGGATCCAATCTTCAAAGCACCAATGGGACAAGGTAGAGGCTCAGCTTCGGGATCGAGCATGAGATTCAATCCGGGGAAAAGGCCTATGACTTCGGCAGCTCCTTCTCAGAAAGAATATTTCAAGAAGCCACGAACTGGAGGTCAGCATGCTCCTCAGGTTGCTCGAGTACCTCAGGCATTACCGGCTCCCCCGAGAGATCAACGAGATGTACCTCCGTGTACTCATTGTGGAGGACCGACCCACTCTTATGCCAATTGCAGAATAAGATTGAAGTTGTGCTTGATTTGTGGGAAGGGAGATCATATGGCTTTCGCATGTCCTGATAAGAGATCGGGGTTTCAATCTGGGGTACAAAGACCGATGATCCAGGCCCGTGCTTATGCCCTTGAGGGCGAGGAACAAAATGTGGAAGCTGATCCGAATACCGTGGTGGAAGGTACCGTTTGCATTCATAACACGAGCATTCACGCATTATTTGATCCGGGTGCCACGCATACTTTTATATCTTTTGATCTATGTGCTTCTCTGTGCCTACCTGTTATTTGCTCAAATTCTTGTTATTATGTGAGTTCGCCTCTTGGAGGTAATTTGCAGACAGACCGGGTTGTTAGAGGTTGTTCAGTTTTGATAGAGGGGAAAGATTATCCGGCAGACTTCATTGTTATGCCTATGAAGAAGTATGGGGTAATCTTCGGGATGGATTGGTTATATCGGCACCGGGCCGAGGTTGATTGTTTTAGAAAGAAGATAAAATTGGGAGCAGAGTTGATTGGAGAAGTGGGGTCGAAGAATGTACCTCTCTTATCATTTATGGAAGCTCGCAAGTTAGTGAAAGATGGAGCCACGGGATTTATTGCCTATCTTCTTAACAAACCAAAGGATCAATTAAGTTTTGAGGATACGGACGTGGTAAAGGCATATCCCGACGTATTTCTGGAGAATTTAGGTTCTTTACCACCGGATCGGGAGATCGAATTTGTCATTGATTTATATCCGAGATCAGAACCTTATTCTAAGACGCCGTATAGAATGGCTCCGGCAGAGTTGAAGGAGTTGAAGATTCAACTCGAAGAGTTACTCAAGATTGGATATATTCGACCGAGCTCATCTCCGTGGGGTGCTCCGGTTCTCTTTGTCAAGAAGAAAGATGGATTGTTGAGAATGTGTATAGATTACCGGGAGCTTAATCGGATGACTATCAAGAATAAGTACCCATTGCCCCACATTGAGGATTTATTTGATATGTTGCAAGGTTCAGGGGTTTATTCGAAATTGGATTTAAGGCAAGGCTACTACCAATTGAAAATCCGGGAAGAGGATATACCTAAGACAGGATTTAATACCCGGTATGGGCATTATGAGTTTGTAGTGATGCCCTTTGGTTTGACAAATGCCCCTGCAGCATTTATGGATATGATGCATCGGATTTTTCGGCCGTATTTGGATAAATTCGTCGTAATCTTCATTGATGACATTCTCGTGTATTCCAAGACTCCAGAAGATCATGCTAGGCATCTCGAATTGGTATTGGAGACATTGAGAGAGCACCGGTTGTATGCGAAGTTTAGTAAGTGTGAGTTTTGGATCGACCGGGTTGCTTTTCTAGGTCATATTGTCTCAAGTAAGGGTTTGGAAGTAGATCCTTCAAAGATCGAGACAGTTATTCAGTGGCAGAGTCCGAAAAATGCTTCCGAGGTCAGAAGTTTCTTGGGTTTGGCTGGATATTATCGGAGATTTGTTAAGGACTTCTCTAAGATTGCAGCTCCTTTGACTCTTGACAAAGAAGGAAGTCAAGTTTGCTTGGGATGAGGCGTGTGAGGCAAGTTTCCAACTTTTAAAGGAGAAGTTGACCACTGCACCAATATTAGCACTTCCTGAAGGAACTGAAGGATACATGGTTTATACGGATGCCTCGAAAGAGGGACTGGGATGTGTTTTGATGCAGAAGGGTAGGGTGATAGCCTACGCCTCGAGAAAACTGAAGGATCATGAATAGAATTATCCCACTCACGATCTCGAGCTAGCGGCAGTGATCTTTGCTTTGGGGAAGTGGAGACACTACTTATATGGAATTCCTTTCGAGATCTTTTCTGACCACAAAAGTCTTCAATACTTGTTTTCTCAGAAGGAGTTAAATAAGAGACAAAGGCGATGGATGGAGACTTTAGCGGATTACGAGTGCACAATCCGATACCATCCTGGAAAAGCTAATTTGGTCGCGGATGCACTTAGCAGGAAGGCTAGTGTGTCTAGTGTGAAAGTGGAAGTTGGATATGAATCCGAGTCTTTCAAGTTAAGAGCAAGTATTCGGAATATTACAGTACAACCGGATCTTCAACCAAGATTATTTGAAACTCAGAGAAGAGATTCCGAAGTGCAGAAATTAGCTCAGAAAGCTAGAGATGATCCCGAATGTCCATTTGGGTTCGATGACACGGGACTCTTAAGGTTTAAGAACAGGATTGTGATTCCGGATGAGTTGAAGAGGATTATTTTGGAAGAAGCTCACAGATCAGGGTATTCGATACATCCCAGAGGTAATAAGATGTACAAGGATTTGAAGCAGTTCTATTGGTGGAATGGACTTAAAAGGGATGTAACTAATTTCGTGAGACATTGTCTGACTTGTCAAACCGTGAAGGCCGAGCATCAGAAGCCATCAGGGCTACTTCAACCGCTACCTATCCCAGAATGGAAATGGCAACAGGTGGCAATGGATTTCGTTTCGGGTCTTCCTAGAGTGAAGGGTGGTCTTGATGGGATTTGGGTGATCGTGGATAGACTAACGAAATCAGCACATTTTCTGGCTGTTCGGATGTCGGATAAGGTACCTAAGTTAGCCAAGAAGTATGTTGATGAGATTGTTCGACTTCATGGTGTGCCTACCAGTATTGTATCAGATCGAGATCCGAGGTTCACTTCTAGGTTTTGGCAAGAATTGCAAAGAAATCTGGGAACAAGGCTCCAATTCAGCACAGCTTTCCATCCTCAGACAGATGGTCAGTCGGAAAGATTAATCAAATATTTGGAGGATATGTTGAGGGCTTGTGCATTGGATTTCTCGAGTTCGTGGAATGAGCAGTTATCCCTGATTGAGTTCGCCTATAATAACAGTTTTCAGGCTTCGATAGGAATGGCACCTTATGAAGCCCTTTACGGACGGAAGTGTAGATCCCCCTTATTTTTTTGACCTTGAAGAGTGGAATTGGACGAAACAAGAGGGAGTGAAACGAGGTGAAATGAAGGAGAATGCCCTCACTCGCCGGGCCACGGATTGAATTGATAATTAATTAAATTGCTAAATTGATTTAGTTGTAATCTCGGGCGGGAATTCCTCTTTATCCTTGAACTTATATTGTGTTTCTTATAAAATCTTACCCGAGATTATAGCTTGCATGATACGTGCGCTTATATTTATTTAAACCCCTCACTCAGTCTGTGGTAGACTGACACCTCACATTTTCAGGTTTCACAGGTGGAGTGCTAGGCGGGTTCGAGTCTTTTGGTTGAGTCTAGCACCTCATTCTCATTTTGGTACTTGTAGAGTTAAGAAACATGTGAAAGTTTGTATATTATGGTTTGATGATAAGAACTTGAATTGCATGTGTTGGAAACAATAAACAAGGTTATGAATGGAATGTATGTATATGAGTATGTTTCCTCTTTTCTTTATACATTGTTGTATTGAATGAGGGTTAGCCCGCCTAGCTAGTGTCGTGTTTTTTTATTGTCTCCCGTTCGCTATAGGCTTGATTCATGTATGGGTGTTCGTTCCATATGTGGATTGAACTATAGTGCCAGGGTTTGTGGTGCCTTTGCGTTAAGGGTGCTACAACAACGGTTATGAGACATCAGACAACTGTGTTTGTTTTCCTTTATCCGTCGGCTGGGGAATTTGGGTGGGGATTTGGGAAGGAAACTTGAACTTCCGATTTTAATTTTGAAAGACGTGGCCTAATGAGTGTTTGAAAATTTATTTTATTCTTGTAATACTGAAACTATGAGATTTTGAAATAAAATTTATTAAAATAAATTGGAAATAGGTACTTATTTTAAAAATCTTATGCATTCTCCTCATTTTTTTGTCCTATTAGCAATTATATTATAATTAATAATATTTTATAAGTACATTGTATTGTCATCTAAATACATTTTGAGCTTATTTTTAAAATAAAATCTCACATTATCTAAATAACAATATATTATTAATAAATCTTCAATAATTTAATATCACCTGTGCATAGAAAGTATATTTAAGAAAATTAGCTCTATGGAATAATTTTTTTTTTTTTCATTTATGATATAATTATTATTTTGTCTATCATCATAAGAAAGAAATCCAGGACATCTAGAAGTACGCATAAAATGTTAGTAGGACTACAACACTATAAAATAATTATATTGTTGTCAATTTTGATAAACTCAACAACAAATAATAAAACTTCAAATTGATAAATGATCCCTTTCCAACGAAATTTTAATTCAATCATGCACACATTTATATAGGGAGAAATTTTATTTTCATCTTTGTGTTTCTATTTTAAATTTAAAATCATCTTTATGTTTTTTATTTAGTTTAAATTCGTCCTTTGAGATAAATAGATTAAACAGAGTGAAATACCCTTTATCTATTTATGTATAAATTAAAATAAATAAAACCATCTCTAATATTTATAAATAAAGCAAGATTGTCCCTTGATTTGCATAATGTCAACTTCAAATATTTTTCAAATTATTATTATTATTATTTTTTTTTTGAAAATAAGGACAATATTATATAATCAAATCAGATAGTACAATCTACTCGGAAAAAGCCATAATAACGCAAGTCGAAGCTACAATTTTCGAGAGCGAATGGGCTACACAGTTAATCTCAAGTTAAATAGACTTAACTTCCATAAAGAAGACACAAAAAAAAATAATAATAATAATAACGGAACTTAAAAAAAATAACTAAGCTTCCATATAGAAGATACAAAACTTTCATACGAACTCGAAAGAAAACATAACTTTAAAAAACAGGAACGCAAATCATTTTTGTACCATAAATAGCTAGCGGCGGAGCAAGTCTCCGCTAGATGTGGGAGGATGACAGTAGATCTGGAAGAGTAGTGGCGGATCTGAAAAGATGACAGTAGATTCGAGAGAGTAACAACAGATTTAGACAGATTTCGACGAAATAAATTTGAGAAGCTAGCAGAGAAATATATTTAACCCAATTCGGCGGTGGAGCAATGATGGTATTCTCTACCGCCGAATCGAAACTTCAACTGATTATCTTTACTTGAGTCGAGTCGCGTAACTTAGGGTTTAGAAATCAAAGAGAAAAGAGAGAAATATTTCTCAAATTATAGAAAGAAACAAAAACTATATTTTTTAGTTTAATTGATATTGAGTCTAATTAAATTTTAAATTTATAAAAATACTAATATATGAACCTCAAAAGGAATGTAATGTAAGAGATCGATTCATAAAACTTGAAAAATATGTCTCTTTTTTAGTGGTTAGGGGGGGTAATCGTACTAATTTAAAAATTAGGTGGCAAAGTGCACAATGAACCAAAGGATAAGAGAGTGTCCGAAATTAGCCTCAATAATTATCCCAAAGTGTTATATACATAATTAATGTCTAATATGTTTCCTAATGGAAAATCAATTTAATTTTGGAATATAATTGCAAATTCATAAATATCCTAAAAATTATACATATTATTTTAAAATCTTATGCATTCACCTGACTCGAAGTATGCAGGGTTTGTAAAAATATAAATCTTAAATGCATTACTAATTTTTCAAACTGAACAGTTCGAGTTGAGCAGGTATGGTTATATAGCAAGTGGATAGATGATTTGATGTGTATATATATATATATAATAAAAATCTTTTGTACTTATAATTTTTTGGGACAGTTTGAAATAACTCCCCATCAGTTTGGAATATTTTTATTTTACTTCATATAAAATTATACAAAATAATAGGATATAAATACTGCATTAGAACGTTTTAATACTACATTTTGTGAAAAATATACAACATATTTTGAGAGATATTTTAAGTACTACATTATGTGAAAATTATACGACATTTTGCCAAAATTGGGATTTAAATAAAAATATGATGCCCAATTGGGGATTTATCCCACATTACCCGTAATTTTAACTCAATAACCAAAAAGATATATAGAACATGAGTATTTATTCTAGTTTAGTAACCTATTGCAATACTAATACATAATGATTTCAAAGTAGACAAATGTATAAATATATATATATATAAATATATATATATATATATATATATACATTATTAAATAAATAATATAATCATATAAATATAAATCATGTAGTATAATTTTAGAGAAAATTACATTTTTAGTCCCATTGGAAATAGGTCGATTTTTTTTCGGTCCCGTAATTTTTAAATCGTCCCGCACATTTAGTTTTTCGACAAATGTAGTCCCAAAGTGTAAAAACTTTATTTTTGACAACAATTCTGTTAATTCATTTTTAATTCTATTTTTTTAATACAAATATATAAAATTGTTATAATTATAATATAAATACAATTAAAAAAAAATACAATTTTCTCATAATTTTATACTTTCTAACCTTAAAAGGACGATTTTATGTACTAACTTCATAAGACTTTACATATTTAAACTTTCTGGACACTTTTTAGACTTTGGTTCATGAGGTTGAGAATCCAATATTTGAAGTGCCAAACCCCAGCATGGGCAAAGTCCATCCAAACTGAAATTACTTTCATCGCAAGTGTTCTTTTGAGGGAAAAAACCGATTCTTCTTTTTTTTTTTCTCTTCCCTTTTTTGGCGCTAGTTTTTATCCATTTTGCCGCTAATTCTATTTTCTTTATGTATCTCATTCAACCACGTTTTCCTGTTGTCTCTCTCCAACAAACTTCTTCTCTGATTCTCTTCGTGTTTTTAGATTTTCAATTCTCCCCTGTTTCTCTGGTATGTCTTTCTTTTCTTTAGACATAGAATTATATCAATGGAAACGTTGAAACAACTTGAAGATTGATTGCATGCTTGGTGTTTGTGGCATTTCCCCAGTGAACCTATTATTTGTTTATGCTTAGTGTTTTGCATCCCCTCTTGGTCAAGTTGTGTTTTGCATCTACTTGTGTGTTATGTTCAGTGTGAGGATTGCTTTATGCCAAACTTGGGTGAAAATGTATTAGTCATTTTGTTTACTGGGATATCGGATACTTAATTTTTGTAAGGGAGTTCTATTATCTTGGGATGTAGCTAATGGTTGGGAGTGCAATACTTATGCTTAGTGTTTCTCATGTTATGTTGCTCCAGGGAAAAAAAAAAAAAGGTAGCATGTTTTGAACGCTTTGGGGTTCTATCAATGAATTTGAGAGTTTTACTTGAATTTATTGGCCTCCTTTGTGTCATATAATACATTATGGCTCTTGGTGTAGGTACTAAATGGACTGCACGTCAGGGAGGATTGGACAAACGCAATAAAGATATCTCTTGGAGTAGTGCCTATAGGTTAGCATTCCTTTTCCTATTTTGCTTCTGGCTTATCATTTGACAATGGGTCTAATCAAAATCTAGTTTCCTTATACCTGAGAAGTATTTTTTTTAGTGTTCTTAATTTGTGTGGGTGTTTAAGGTTTAATTCATCCGAGTTTGGGATTGATTTATATTCATTGAGTGAATATTCAGAGGCTTTGTCTATTTTATGTCTTTTGACTGAAATTTTAGTGAGTTTTGATTATGAACTTTTGCAGAGGGGATGTTGATTTCGTGATTGGCTCATGAAGGTTTGTACGTTTTATGTAGGTTTGATTTATTTTCTGTGCCTTTTATGTAGGATTATCTAACTTTCTGTGCCTGATAAATCTCAACATACTATTATATTTCTGTTTGTTTTAGGCTAATAATTATTGCAAACTAACTATGTTTGCTAAAAATATCTTGGGTCAGTGAGATAATTTGGAACAGAAGGACAAAAAAGTGGAGAGCCCAAAGTTCCCCCAAGTGGCGACACATATAGAAGACAGAATATATTTTCAACAACATTTTCAACTGAATTAGGTCAGCTCCAAGTCCCTGTACTAATGAAATAAATTTTATTAATGTATTTGTTTTTTATATTACAATTGGCGCATTCAATTTGGTATGTGTCTTACATGCTGAATGTTTCTTTATTTGAGCTATCCCTGATTCTTTATAGTATCTTACATATATATTTGGATTAAGTCTCAGGCTTTCTATGCAGTCGTGATTTGAGACTTTCCGGCTATGTTTTTGTATTTGCTGGATTGAATTGATACATTAGTTTAAGAATTTCGATCAATTAATGGTTGATAGAGGTGTTAAGATAGTAAAAATTGTTCTCTTTCAAGGGTTTGAGTCTTTGAATACACACTAAAATTCTTTTTGTCATATTTGTGTTGAGATATATTTGTTGTTGATTGGTGCAAGCTAATATATGGCAATGGAAGTATGTGAACATGGTGCTCTGTGATTCTTGAGATGAAATCCATGTTTAAAGATCTTTTTTTCCTTTTGGAATTTCTTTAATTTTAATTTGTCTAAGATTAAATATTTTGTTTGTTGACTATCAATCTACTTCTTTTCTTAATTCTTAATGTGTTATACATATGGAAAACAATTACTCCACAATGATTTTAAAATTATTCCTTTTCATAGCCATGGCAGTTATTATGATAATTATTTTTTATTATATTTAAATTTCTATAAATTTGTGTGACAATTCATTAGTATTGTTTGATATTGATGTTAATAATGTATATGTATTATAAAAAAAATTATTTTATTTTTTAATGAGTTCTATAAATAATGCAATACCTTTTAACTCTTGATTTTATTATCACTCTTTGTAAAGTGGTCTTATATCTAATTAGTAACCTACATCTTTATTTTTTAAAATAACAAATTATATCTACATCTATATGTCATACAAAATGGAGTTAGACGATGTGTATATGTTTTAGAGATATTTGTCAATATTTAGGGATGTAATTGAGCTGAGCCAGCTCGCGAGCTTCGCAAGTTGGCTCGAGAAAAGCTCGCGACCAGGTTCGTGTCCAACGAGCCAAGCCCGAGCCAGGCATTCTTTGTTTGATAGCTGGCGAGCCAGCTCGCGAACTATTAAGAAATTAAAAAAAAAAATTTTATATATATATATATATTTATAATATTTGGGCATTTTACAAAACCCTAGCAGCTATTACTAAAGACCGCGGTTGCCCAATTCTTTCTCATACATCAGACATCCAATTCTCTCTCCACATCACACATTCACACCACACTTTCTCCTACATCAAGCATGGCCCAATTCTCTCTCCACATCACACATTAACACCACACATTTTTTACTCCACCATTGGACGCTACTACGCCACCGTCATCCGACCACCGCTTCGCACGCTAATCCCCTGCTGCCTGCGCCACACCACCATCGCCCAGCTGTGCCTCGTCCTTGCCACCAGCTCCCCATCGGGCCACCGCTGCCGCACTGTCGCGCCACCTGTTCCCCTCCTAGCTACCGATGTTCTTATATTCAAAGATAATTTCAGATAATCTTATGTGTTCTTGTTTATTTTGTGTATCGTGGTTGCTTATTACATTGGAGAAGAATATGTTGTAACGATAATATGTTTGAGAAGAATTTATTATTATTATTATTTTTTCTAATAACGTGTTTTGTCTAAAAATATCTGCAAATCCCTTTGAAGCTCAAGTCATAGATCTGTTGCAACACCTTCTAAGTATCATATTTGTGAAAAAGCGAGAGAAAAAGAGTTCCAGATCTGTGAGGAAATGAAGAGAAAAACCTAGGCTAAATCAGGCTCGCGAGCCTAGCCGAGCCAAGCCAGCTCAGGCTTGATGCGAACCAAGCCCGAACTCTAATTCCCATGGCTCGTTGGCTCGCAAGCCAAGCCTGAGCCATGCATATAGATTTAATTAACTTGATCATTACATTTTCTTATATTAAATTAAAATTTAAAAAAATATAAATTAAAGTACAAAGTAAAATTTATTTAATAATTATTCTCATTACTTTGATATGATTGTAATAATCAGATTTAATTGATTTGATCATTATATTTTCTTATGTTAAAAAGTAATAATTAGATTTGTACAAATTTATAGTACATGAAAATTAAATAAAAAATAAATTTATGTTGTACAAAATTAATTTAAAGATTTTATTCCTACTATTTAAAATCAAGTGTATTTTCCATCAACCCATTAAAATAAGCAGCATTATTTTTTAAATTACAATATAAAATTTGGTTCTAATTATTATATGTTTAGTGACCACGTCTGTTGATTGCTAATAATAGCTTGATCATACTTCTACCAACCACTTAAATATTGGTGGTTAACTTGGTCACAATTGCTTTTATTTTATAGTGACCATATTATTTTGTTGCTATAAGTTATGGTTTTGGTTGCAGATCCATGGTCGCCATTTATTATATTACAGCGACCATCTACAACAACCAAAATTTAATTGGTCACAAAACAAGGTGCGTAATTGAACTCTAGCAACCAAAAAAATTTTGGTTGCTATAAGTACATTTATAGTGACCATTTCTGATTCGTCGCTGTGAATTTGGTGGCTGAAACAAAATTTTCTTGTAGTGGATCTAGATTCAACATTGACTACGAATCACTTTCTTTCACTCGATCCTTAATCCCCTTCTTCTTTTTGACTTGGACTTCCTTCTTAAATTCCCTTACCTTATTAGATAAAGGTCTGCAATTCGAGTCACGAAATGGCCGCTCCAGATTTTCGATAACCATAACTTTCTGCTTGCAATCATGTACGCTCCAACATAAAGTCTTCTGATTTCTCAAAACTTTTGCTTTTAACAACAGATTTTGTTTTGTTCCCTACAGAAATCTCATTTTACAAAGGCCCAGTAGACATGGAAGAACTCTTGGGGGCAGCTTCATGCAGGACAAATGACAATCACTCAAAGCAAGACAAATAAAATACTTACAGTTACCGGCAACTGGGAATGCAACGGCGGGATGGGTATTTCACTATTTTGGCAAAGGAAAAGTGGAAAACCCTAGATCTAAAGTTGAATCTTGATGTCTGAAGTGAAGACTGAAGAGTGAAGACTTAGGACTTGTTGTCTGAAAAATTTGGGGAAACTAAAGCGTGTGTGTAAAAATATAAAGCGTGACTTATGACATGGGGAAACTTAAAACGTAGGGAAAAAGAGGGCTTGGTTCGGTTTTCAGTAAACAGCAAAAACCATTCGGTTTTTATCGAAATCGAACCGAAACAGAAATTTATAAATATTGCTAATCGAAACCGAACCCTTTCAGTTCGGTTCGGATTCGGTTCGGTTCGGTTTTTTTGTTCACCCCTAGATTTAACACTCTCTCCACAAATTCCTCTCCCATATTAATAAATTCCACACATTCAAGATTAGTCAAATGCTCGATTCCCACAGGTACTTCCACCATTGATTTGCAGTCCAACACTTGCAACTGATGGAGAAGTGGCATGGATCCCTTCTTTACTGTCACCCTTCTCAATCCTCTCATTCTACATATATAGTATCAATTCTTTGAGCCTTTGAAAACCTCCAGCATTAAAATTCAATTCTTTCCCTTCATATGCACATTCCATACACATGGATTGTATATTAGGCAAACATTGAAGGCACTCAAGTGTATACTCTCTTAATCTGCTCCATCTAAGAACTATTCTCATGAGTGCATTAAGACAAGGTATCCACTATGGTACCTTCTCCAAACGTCCATGCAAGTAAAGTTTCCGAAGAAATGATAATGAATGAGGAGATAAATTAGAATAATCCAATTCAATCAGCTCCTCCTACTTAAATGCCACAATACTTAGTGAACGTAGGCTAGTGAGCTTTGCTAGGGAAGAGCAGAGCTCCCTACAATCTTCTCTTCTTAGCTTCGTTATACCTAATCTCTGCAATTGACTTAATTTTCCTATTTCTCTCACTACTTTTGTGTCGTCCGCATCTATATAGCAAAGTTTTTGCAAATTCACTAGTTGTCCCAACTCGCATGGACCCTTCAAGCTTTGTACTAAACCATCAAAGAAATACAGATATACCAAGAGATTTTGGAGCCGTTTGAGCATTAGAATTTCAATAGGCAATTCCGTCACCATGGTTCTCTTGAGATCTAATGTCTCTAACTTCCTCAGATTTCCAATTTATTTTGGAATGACCTTTACTTGTGTATGCCTTAAGCAAAGGAACTTGAGATGATACAATCTGAACACGTCACTCGGAATTGTATCCATCGGAACTCCTCTTAAATTCAAAATCTTCAGCATCCTACAACTTCCACACTGTACCTTGTATAATGCTGGTAACAAATTTGAGTCCACTGATGTAACACCCCGTACACGTGGAGGTGCCACACCCCCGCACTATAGATCAATTCACATACGAAATGGTCAATCCGTACATGAACCAACCTATAGCGAACGGGTGACAATGCAATACTCGACAAGCTAGGCGGGATAACTAAACGTGCAATAGAATAAAGCGGAAGCATAATGTAAACACTATCACTTATTTCATTTATCATTCATGTCTTTTCTCATTTCCAAACAAATATATTCTACTTATCATAACAATACATTATCATCTCCAGTTTAACAATAACACTAACTACAATTCTATACCAAATAAATACACGAACCACGGATAACATGACTACATGAACTGGACTCGACTCGACTCAACTCCCGCCTAGCATGCACCTGCAGTAACCTGAAAGGTGGAGGTGTCAGTCTGTGAAGACCGAGTGAGGGGTTTATATACATATTAGCGCAGATAACATGCAAGCTATATTCTCGGGTAAAGGTTTATAAAGATAATTATACAGTTCAAGAATAACATAGCTTCGCCCGAGAATACAACTATCAATATTAATCACTTGTTCTTTTCATGCAATTAATAAACATGCTTGCTTGCTTGTTAATCATTAGGTGATCACTCAAGTCCATTATCATGCAATCATGTAGGTGTATTCAATTAGCACATTCATGGAATGGAATCATGCAATCAGTACATGGCGTGCTTGTAACATGATAGGGTTTGTTCCTCCTGTGATTGGACGGACAATCATTGGCACGGAAACCAATCCAGCGCCCCCACTAAGGAGGACCTGGCCAGGGGACACTCAGGTACACGATAGGGTTTTGTTCTTCTTGTGGTTGGACGGACAACCACTGGCAGGACTAGTCCAGCGCCCTCACTAAGGAGAACCTGGCCAAGAGAACGCACGTACACGGTAGGGTATTGTTCATCTTGTGATTGGACGGACAATCATTGGCACGGAAACCAATCCAGCGCCCCCACTAAGGAGGACCTGGCCAAGAGAACACACTTGCTTGCATTCATGAACATGGCATGCTTTGATGCGTGAACACTAACATGCTTTACTTGCTTGATTAATGAACAATAATATAACTTGGAACGATAAATGATTTCATGAAAATATAACTATAAATACCTTTTGGTTAAAACAATCACGTAAAGGTTATACGGGTTCTATATAACTAGAAATTAAACCTCACCTGACAGGCGACACACGACTCGTGAATGCCTGAACGTGCTCATGATCCACAATCTCCGCTCTGGAGAATAACTGAACAAGAAACGGAACAATGTACGTGCATGAGACCACAATTCTAGCATATTATTCCATATAACGACGCACGACATGATCATATACGAGACATCGAGCACTAAACAATGTAGCATGATAACATGTTGTTTCGACATATAATCAATCATATAATAGCAATTTGGGGTCAAATAACCCGTTGGAACGACGTTCCAAAATTCCATTTTTATGCAGAAAGTTTCTGCACTACCAGAGAGCTGGGAACGGCCGTTCCGGGTTTCAGTTCAAAGTGGGAATGGCCGTTCCCGCTGTCGGGCTCCCCGAAGATGGGAACGGCCGTTCCCGTCTGTGAGACAAAGTGGGAACGGGCGTTCCCGTCCTCGCCGCCTGGCACACTATTCAAACAATGGGAACGACTGTTCCCCAATTGCAAAGGGGACGGGAACGGCCGTTCCCGTTACACAGAAGGTTCAGAAACAGGGGAAAAGAACAGGGAAGCTACGGACCAAGCTCCCAAAGCTCCCAAAACTCTCCTCATCCATCCCACATATTATAATTCATAGAAGGAAACATATATACATGCTTTAGGTATAATAAAACACAATATAAACATATAATTCATGCTTCAATCTCCATAATCATCAACTTTAGCATATACATGAACTCATCATATATTCTCCTAATTTCCAAGAATTACACATGGAATTCAAGCCTAAAGCTCATAATCATAATCCTAGTTTCACATGTTAATTCAAGAAATCATATATCTTCATATCTACCTTGAAAGAAAATAGAAGAAGAAGATGATGAAGCTAGCATGATGAATGAGCTCCCAAAATCATATTTCTCTTGATAAACTTGATGAAGTTGATGAAATCTCCTCTTCCCTTTTTGGAGGTTTTGGTTCGGTAGAGGAAGGAAGCAAAATGAGATGATTGGCATGAAATGAAGATGATTGAGGGAGAAATGCATATAACGTGATATATTTGGGGAAATATGTAATATTTGCAATTAAATCCCTAATGTTGGTAAGTCATGCAATTAAGTATATCAAGTTTGAAAATGAGCAATTAGGTCCCCCAATATATCCATGCAATTTGGTCCTCTATCTTAAGTAAATGGACAATTAAGGACAATCAAGCAATTAAGATACATTCGGCAATTAATTCACGTAACAATAAATTCAATATGTAACATGATTCCCAAGTTGGCATACATTTCATATATTTTCACGTAATCATGTTGGGTCACAATTTATAAAACTACTATAACACTTATAATTTGAATAAATAAAAATAATAAAATAAAATCCTAACGCTCGAGACTCACACGTGTCGAGCATACCTGACTGTCTGAAAATCGGGGCGTTACAACTGAGCCCATAAATAGTAGAGAATGGAGATGTTCAAACTTGTAGCCTTCTTCTATGAAATTGATACCACTATGAAGTGCTAGTCGTCGAATTCTATCATCCCTCCGCGTTTCTCCTTCTGTGTAAATGACTGCTATGTCCTGCTCTCTAGCCTTTGAAATGACATATTCTCGCACTAGATCACGGATGCGAAAGTTTCTGAACTTTCCATCTACATTTGTTCTCACCACTTGTATCAAACTTCTATTCACCAGCTCATTTAGATAGCCCTCGGCTATTTTAGTCGTTGTCTTTCCTTGTTTTACCTCAACAAGTCCTTTTGCTATCCACAAGCGAATTATGGTAGATTTCTCAATCATTTCATCTTATGAAAAGATGCTCAGGTATAGAAAACAAGTTTTCAGATAATACGGTAAGTCGTAAAAGCTGAGGGACAGTAATTTCGACATCCTCTACTGATCATCTCCTACAATTTCAAAACCCAGGCCACGATTGAACAATTCCCATTTATCATATCTATTATTTTTTGTAGCAAGAAGACCACCAATAACAACAATAGCTAGCGGCCATCCCTCACATCTCTTTAAGATGTTTTCAGAGATTTCCTCTAAATAAGGAGGACATGAGTAGTTTCCTAGAAATGCCTTTCTGTAAAATAAACTCTTTGACTTGTCTTTGGATAAAGGTTTCAAAGAGTAGACATGACTATTGGTCTCACTACAAGCAGCATTGCCTATGCTACTAAAGGTAATGCAACCCCGACCAAGTGTAGTGCTTTTTGGGAATGCATATCTAATTGCATCCCAGACATCCGTTCTCCAAACATCATCAAGAACAATTATGTAGTTCTTATTTTGGAGAAATTTATAAATGAACTCTTTCTTATTATGATCATTCATGGCTTCCAATTCTGGAGGTGGTGGTTGTTTGACCTGCTTCACGAGTTGTTTAATTATGTCTTCCAAAACAATTTCAGCCTTGAAGGACTCGAAAACAGTGATATACGCATGATGTTTGAAATTTATGTCCACCAATGAGGTGTCATAGACCTTTTTAACTAGAGTGGTGTTACCCACTCCTGGCATGCCAACCACCGAAATCACTTTAAGTCCACATTCAATGGATGACAACCATTGAAGAAGCTCTTTCTTCGGTGTTTGAATGCCCACAACATCCACATCTTCCAACAGTAATGCACCGCCTCTGTTTGCACTAAAATTCGCGTTTATTGATTTTTAGTCAATACCGAATAGATAATACAAATTATTTGATAACTTAAATAAAAGTTGTCTTCAATCTTCAGCTTGATCCTCTGATTCTTCCTTCAAATTTAAAGTTGTTGAAATCTTCAAACGCTCCTTGATGGATTTGGTGGTTTGATCTTCTTCAACTTCCAGTTTAGCTTTTAATAACGTTAATCAGTAGGTCATTCGACTTGTTTACGAATTAAACGCCGAATTTTGGAGAATTCCGCCAAGAACGCCGATGAACTCGTTGGTAACTCCGTGGATTTAGTTTGAATATAGCATCGATTCGCCTGTATAACGCCATGATAGCGGATCAAACGCCTTGATTTGGTAACTTCGAGGAAGAATACCCTTGAATGCCTTAGAATCCCTTTCTTGAACTTGTAGAGAGGTTTTTAGCCTTTCTTGAACTTGTGTTGTGTGTTGAATGAACTAAACATGAAGCCTTTATATAGGTGTAGGATTCAAGATTTGTGGCTCAAGTCAACCTTTATTTAATAATTATCTCTTGTATTTTTTTAAGAGATAATATCAAATAAATCATATAAATATTTATCTCTTTAATATTTTATTATTTTTTTAAAAAGATAATGTCACATAGAATCACATAAGTATTATCTCGCCACGTGTCACCATATGATTTGTCCTGGCTTTCTTTGATTGCAAGACTTGATTTAATTGGTCAAGACATATCACTTTGACACGTGTCATCACTTGATTTGTTGATAAAACAAAACATTATAATATCAATTTAATTTAACTATTTAACTTTAAAATTAAATTTAGGATAATTTCAAAATATTAAATAGCCAATTAAATTAATAATCTGAAGTTTATTTATCCGTCTACAAATGCCCCCACTTCAAGGCTCGGCGAAAAACATACTGAGTATTTGAGTGGAGACGAGACTTGAAGTACTCGAGTTTGCTCACTTGCCAGAGAAATATTCTTTTCTTCAACATGTGACTGAACTTGAAATTTAATTTAAGTTGCCTAGTTCCCCATTAAGAGGATCAAGTCATGACGTAGTTCAACTTTTATTTTGTAAGCTTGAAGACAATTTATACTAGTGTCAAGGAGTTTTTTTTTCAGACATTTTATACTTGAATTTAAAACAGTTTATTCTCGTGTTAAGGAGTAACTTGAATTTGATTTTGAACAATTTATACTCGTGTTAAGGAGTATATTTGGCATTTGATTTTAAATAGTTTATACTCGTGTTAAGGAGTACACTTGAACTTGATTTTAAATAGTTTATACTCATATTTAAGGAGTACTTGATTTGATTTTAAACAGTTTATACTCGTATTAAGGAGTACTTGATTTTAATTTTAAACAATTTATACTCGTATTAAGGAGTAACTTTGAACTTGATTTTAAACGGTTTATACTCGTGTTGAGGAGTATTGCACTTGAATTTGGTTTTAAACAGTTTATACTCGTGTTTAAGAAGTAAACACTTGAATTTGATTCTAAACAGTTTATCCTCATGTCAAGGAGTATTAATTTGGATTTGTAGATAGTTTATCCTCATATCAAGGATTCTTGAATTTGAATTTGTAGATAGTTTATCCTCATATCAAGGAGTCTTGAATTTGTAGATAGTTTAAACTCGTATCAAGGAGCTTTCATGACAGTTTATTCTCTTATCAAGTAGAATTTCAACTTCCTCTTGAATTTTAGTTGCCCCCGGTATTTTCCCGACGGTTTGTGTGCACTTCGGCTTTAACTTCTCTACTAAAGATCAAGTTCGAACTAGTATCGACCCTAAACTTCCAAACTGAATTGTTGTGGATGCCCCCCATGGTGTTGGTAACATCATCGTATTCTTGTTGCTTTTAACCATACTGACATTTGTTGAAGCTACTACACTGATGGCATTTGCATCAGCTGCGTCTTCACTTTCAAGGATAATTTTGCCTTCTCTTGCTAGAGCCATGATCTTATCTTTCAGGACGAAACATTTCTCTATCGGGTGGCTGATGACTCGATGATATTTGCAGTACTTCGGGTCATTCACTTTTCCACTTTCCCCGGGGCGTTTTCGCTCCGGTAGTTCTATCAATTTTTTTCCCAATAGTCCATCAAAAATGTATGAGGAGTCTGAGTCTGAAAATAGATACTCTTTTTCTTGCATCTCCTTCAGTGTAAGTCGATGTCTTTCATCTTATACAAGTTGGCTTCTTGTTTTGGCTTCAACCTTATTTTCCTTGGAGGTGATTTTAACATGTGTTGCCTTCACTGCCATAGACTCCTTTGTAAAGGGTTTGACGAACTTCTCACTCCCCCGCACATCATTTTCATCATTCCTTTGATTTTCAGTAGAAGAGTTAGTACCATAGTGTATAATACTTAGTTCCTTATCATGAGCTCATGTAGCCAATTCTTCAAATATACGAGGCTTGATACTTTGCAAGATGTAGAGTAATCCCCAATGCATGCCTTGAATACACATTTCTATTGCAGATATCTGTGAAAGTCTACCCTTGCAATTCAACCTCAATGCTCGCCAACGATTGATGTAATCGATGGCTAGTTCGTCTTTCCACTGTTTTACATTAGTGAGCTCGATCATACTTACAGTGCGACGAGTGCTATAGAAACGATTCAAGAACTCTCTTTCCATTTGGTTCCAACTATCGATCGATTCTGGCTCTAAATCAACATACTAATCAAAAGCATTTCCCTTAAGTGACCGCACAAATTGTTTCACCAAATGATCACCATATGTCCCCGCATTGTTGCATGTTTCCACAAAATGAGCGACATGTTGCTTCGGGTTACCCTTTCCATCAAATTACTGAAAACTCGGTGGTTGATAACCCATCGGCATCCGCAAAGAATCAATGCGTTTAGTGTATGGCTTTGAGTATGTTGGAGAATTTTGGGAGGACACACCATACTGAGCTCTAATTGTATTAGTTATCATATTTTGCAATTCTTGCACAGATAGGGCGGTGATGGATGCAGTAGAGTTAGGTTTTGATCCAGAGTCATGTTGAGGAGACAAGTTCACTCGCTTTCCATCAGTGACTTGAACCGAAATAGTTTGAGGGTTACGAGTAGACTGACCAGGATCGCCATTTTCTAACTTATTCATTAGTTGAGCAATCTGGAAGTCTTTATCCTCCAAAGTCTTTTGCAAATTAGCCATTGTTTGAGCCAATTGGGCAACTTGTTCTTCAAGAGTCATAGTCTCTGTCTCTTCAGTAAAAAGAGTTTCTTTTGATTTAGCTTGCTTGGGGGTTGAAGGAGTTGAACCATCCGATGATTTTGAGTCACGAGCGTCTTTAGAAGACGGCACAGTGCCATCAACTCCTTTGTTCTTCAGATTTTGTTGGTTAGTGCCATCAGCTCCCTTATTCGCGCCATCAGCTCCCTTATTCTTCGGATTGAGTTGGATTTTAGGTGTCATTGAGTATTTGTTGAACTTTGGTATGAAAAGGAAGAGATGAGAGGTAAGATTAGTCCCACTGGGCATGCCAATCTATTTGCACTAAAAATTTGCGTTTATTGATTTTTAGTCAATACCGAATAGATAATACAAATAATTTGATAACTTAAATAAAATTGGTCTTCAATCTTCAGCTTGATCCTCTGATTCTTCCTTCAAATTTAAAGTTGTTGAAATCTTCAAAAACTCCTTGATGGATTTGGTGGTTTGATCTTCTTCAACTTCAAGTTTAGCTTTTAGTAAAGTTAATCCGTAAGTCCTTCGACTTGTTTACGAATTAAACACCGAATTTTGGAGAATTCCGCCAAGAATGCCGATGAACTCATCGGTAACTCCGTGAATTTAGCTTGAATATAATGTCGATTTGCCGGTATAACGCCTTGATAGCGGATCAAACGCCTTGATTTGGTAACTTCGAGGAAGAATATCCTTGAATGCCTTAGAATCCCTTTCTTGAACTTGTAGAGAGGTTTTTAGCCTTTCTTGAACTTGTGTTGTGTGTTGAATGAACTAAACATGAACCCTTTATATAGGTGTAGGATTCAAGACTTGTGGCCCAAGTCAACCTTTATTTAATAATTATCTCTTGTATTTTTTTAAGAGATAATATCAAATAAATCATATCTATATTTATCTCTTTAATATTTTTTTATTTTTTTATAGAGATAATATCACATAGAATCACATAACTATTTATCTCACCACGTGTCACCATATGATTTGTCCTGACTTTCTTTGACTGCAAGACTTGATTTAATTGGTCAAAACATGTCAGTTTGACACGTGTCATCACTTGATTTGTTGATAAAATAAAACATTATAATATCAATTTAATTTAACTATTTAACTTTGAAATTAAATTTAGGATAATTTTAAAATATTAAATAGCCAATTAAATTAATAATCTAAAGTTTATTTATCCGTCTACAGCCTCGACCATCATACGATGTGTTCGTCAAGTGGCTAAAGGTTGATCCTAAAAGAGTGATGGCATACTTCTCTATGAATGTCTTGTGTCTTTGGCAAGCATTTTCTAACTTGGATTTGATAGTTTTGATTTCATAAGCTATCTGATGTTTAGCTTTCAAATTCTTCACCGAGGTAAAGGATTTTTTCAGGCAACCTTTGAATCCACAAACATCATGATGGGAAAATCGAAGGATGTATTTGTCAAGAACATCTTCAATGTCATAACCGATTTCGCGCACTTGTCTGACCCATTCTTTGAGCTGAGGATCAGTTTCTTCTTTGGAGTCAGCAACTCGGAGGAAGGCTCTCATTTGTTCAAGCTCAGCATGGATGAATTCGACTTCTCCCCCAAGTTCTCCAAGCAGCTTTTGCTCTTCTTTGAGTAATAAAGAAAGTTCATTAAGCAAAAAGGATATTCTCTACCATGTTGATTGCTCAAGGTTAATTTTGCTTCTGCTGCCTGTACGACATGGTGATCATATTTATGTTGTTATTACTGAAAAATATTGATAACGAAATACACATAATGATATATGTAACTAAATCTTCACTCGATGGAATAACTAGTTTGTAGTTTGTAAGAATTAAGAACTAAAAAAAATTATGCATTATCAGTGGTAAATGTTAAACGAAAGCGTAAACCAGTCATTAGATACCATGTGCTCCTAACAGCTTTACTAAGATTTTTTTTTTACTAGGATTATATAGGGGATCATAATTAAGTATATAATTAATTGAAATATTTCCATTTCGTATCTAAGAGAATGAGTTATATTATTCACGAACGGTAGTAATGAGAGAGAATATGGTACTGTATGAGACCATTTTCATTAGTCATCGAGAACTAGACGACATTAATTTTAATTGAGAGCAATCCTTAAATTCTACATTAGTCACTTAATTGATTAAAATATATATAGTTCGAATAAAAATATTTCTCCTCAAATTTAATACTATAAAATACAATTAAGTATATAAGATTATTTATTTAACTATACATTATTTATGTCATTTTTTCCTTTATAATGTTGGATTGATGAGATCTAAGAATACTAAGAATGAAATATAAATTATTTATTTCATTGACAAAGTTCGTTATATTATTTGTTTTTATTTTCCTCAATATTTCTTACAGTTCTATATATTCTTTTTATTGATCAGCTAATATTCACATGGTTTTACAAATATACATATATACTTTAATGATCTCAGTATTCCTATGGCTTTACTTCATCATATTTTTTAAATTCTTTATTCATTTCTTTGATATACATTTCTTAAACAACATATTTTATCTATGCGCAATATGTAATAAAAAGTACTTAAAGTAGATTTTATATCTATTATATTAAATTATTTCTTAATACCAAAAAAAAAAGAAAAAAGAAAAACTAAAAAGGCAGATGTATATATAGAATCCTCACTAAACTATCTTTAATCATTTAGACAAAAGAGATCTCAATAAATTTGTGTTTAAAATATATTCTTTAGATTCATAAAATTGATTTATATACTATACATATTTTAATATTTTTGGGAAAAATATAATTTCTTCGATTTAAGAAATTTATATATTTAAAATTAGTGATAATTACATACAGGTCCCTGAGGTTAGGCCTAATTACAAGCCGATCCCTATTCTTTTAAATATTACACTGTAGTCCCTTTTTTTTGGTTAAATTACACTGTAGTCCCTATATTTATTGTTTTGTGTGAGGTCCATTAATGAATTTTGTAAAAGTAGACTTATGTCTCGGAAGGTTTTGCGAGTGTTACATATAATGTATGACCAAAAATGCAAAATCGTCCCTAAAAATATACAAAAATTAACAAATTAACAAGCTTAGGGACTACAGTGTAATATTTAAAAGAATAGGGACCGTTTTGTAATTAGGCCTAACCTCAGGGACCTGTATATAGTTATACGTTAAAATTATTGTTCCTTAATTTTAACATATAGATGATAATTTAGATGCTCTAATTAATTTTCAAACCAAATAAAAAAATAGGGTTACTAAATTGCCACAGGTTAAAATAAAAGAAAAAGGAATTTCGTACATGTAAATATTAATAGTGTTATTTTGTGGCACAAATTAGTATCCTACATTGGAGAATTAGATTGGGACTAGTGTTTTCTATCCCATATTGAAATTTCGTAATAGTTTGGGGAGGAGCTAACACTATAAATAAGCTCCTCCCCCTTCCAACTTAATGCATCCAAATAAACTCTCTTTCGCTTTGTAATATTTCTTTAGTGAAATATATTTGAGTAGTGCCCAAGACCGTAGGCTAAATTGGCCGAACCTCGTTAAATTTGGTGTTCTTTTCTTAAGGGGGAGAGGTTGTGACACCCCGCATCTTCGTACGTACAGGTATGAAGTCACCGGTGTGATACTAATAGCTTATTGAATGATGTGTTATGATATTTTTATGAATTTTATGGCTTGATTTATGAGGTATAAACGTGACTTTCATGTATGAATGCTTAAGTGCTACAATGTGACCCTGTTTGCAATTATTGCCTTCTTTATGTGTTTAATGAATTCATTTCACTTCCAATTGATTCATATGCATTGCTAACATGTATTATAATGTATTATGAATTGAATATTGAATGAACGATTGATAATGAATGATAATGAATGGACCCGATTTATTAGTGTAATAAATGATTGAATCGTTTATGTGTCTAAGTGGCATTAATTGTGCACATGAACATCTTCATAGCACATTGTTATTCCTTATGCATGTCATATCACGTTAACGCATTGTCGTGCGTCATATATGGTTCATTTAGAGTCTTGAGTCTCACGAACGTACATTGTAGCTTTTTGTACAGTTTTCTCCAGGGCGGAGACGTGCCGGGTTCATAGGCTACCTTCAAGTCTTCTTTTCTTCTTGGTCTTGTTCGGTAAGGTGTAACCAGGTGGGTTTATCTTCTATTAGATAACTCTGGCTTGATATATCCCAACGTTCAAGATTTTAGCCAAAGTATATATATATATATATATATATCGAATCTTTTCAAAGAGTCAATGATTTAACGTTAAAGCCCTTTTCTTAATGAATCCTTACCCAATATTTTGGCGAGATCAGTGATCACAATGAATGTGGGCCCTGGGACTAAGTGTACGTGGCTATCCGGGGAAGCATGGGCTGACGGTGATCCCCATGCACTAGTTCCAACAAACAATGACGATGTTATCGGCCCTCGCTAGGAGATTAGCGAGGAATGGGAATCGGGATTTTGGGGCTTCATGGATCCCACTAGGCATAATGAATGGGTAGACGGGTGTTTGGCCGAGTCTATCCACTAATCGGAGGAAAAAAGAGTAATTGAATGATGTTTATGCATGAATGAATGATTATGAATGAAAGAATATTGTGTGATCGCTAAGAAATGAAAGAATGGATAATGCACACACGAGGAGAAGGTTGGAGAATTCGCCCACTCGCCGAGCTCACGTAATGACCTAATGAATATCATGAAAGAATTGATTGTTATAATCCTATGAGTTGTTCTTCTTTGTTTTCACCCGCTTCGGAAATGTTTCAAAACCTCGCACGGGAGTATAGTTTACATGTGTATGTTTAACTTCTGTATTATTATTGTATTAAACTATGTTTTATACCCAACAGTCTCTTAAAGACTGAACCCGACTTTATTTTCAGTTTCTCTTGCAGGTTTTGGAGTACTAGGTGGGAATTCGAGTCCGTAGAGTCTTGGAGTCGTGTATAGTTTTTCCTTTACTGATACACTCATAACATTTAATTGTTATTTATGATTTTGAACTCTTGTGAGCACTTTAATGTTGTATTATGAGAGCCTGTGAACTCACTACTTGTATTATGAATATGACAATGCTTCCGCTTATGTTTCTTTAGCCTGCACATGTTTCCTTTATTGCTTATTTGGTTTCGAAGGTTAGCTCCCGCCTAGCATATTAAGTGAGTTGTGTCCCTCTGATTCGACACATGTATGGATTACCCATTTCATATGCAGGTCGGGTCTTAGTGCGGGGGATGTGGCGTCACGCGCTCTGGCGTTACATCTTTAAGTGGTATCAGAGCTTCAGGTTGCAAAACCGGAGTTCTCGTGTCGTCTTGAGTCAGTTTAAGTCGTACGACATAGGAACTAATTGTCAACGTGTGCATTGCATTGATTTTCATCATTAATTGTTACGAATTTCTGAAAATTACTTGTCATATGTGATTCACTTTCAGTTTTGTTGCTTTATATGTTTCATTTTGCATCTAATATGTGTTTGTTATTCTAAATATGTGCCATAAGCATATTCTAATTCACATGCATCTCTACTCGAGTTGAACCTTTGATTGTAGATTGTTACTACGCTATCAAGGCTGCTATCAACCTCGACCACAAGTTATCTCCTATTAAACCAACAATGAGATTATGAAGTCATCAGGATTTAAAAGTCGGATGTTGAATCTTCATGGCTTACAAAATGGAACTACATCTTGTTGCTCAACATCGTGATAGAAGGCTTTGACCAGGGAGAAGTCCATCAATTTCATTCTCTCTACAAATCTTGAAGATTATCTATACAGGTGCATCGTGGGGGCCCGAGCCACCAACTTAAAGGATACATGAGACAATGGGATTCCTAATTATCAAATGAGGAAGACACTTAATGCAAGATTGAATCACTCAAAGTTCACCACGGAGACCTTTGAGTTTGAAGTAAGTGAGTAAAATAAAAGGCCAAATTGGGAAGTTTCAAGGAAGGTATCAGGTTCGGGACCAGATATAGGAGGTGTCTCCTAACTAAGATGCATGGAATGGAGAGCCGTCAATCATGTGGTTTCACAATGGGGCCAAGTAAGGAAGCTTAATTGATGCGACTACTGTTGGAAAACAGCAGAGTTAAAGCAGCTGAAGTTTAAAAAATTATCCAAAAGCGAATGTGATCTTACAATGTTCGTTTCAAAACTTAGGGACTCAAAAAACTTACACGAATTGAAGCTTTCTTGAAACGTATTGGGCCGCCCTCAAACGTTCTTCATGCGGCATGAAGATCCCCGTTTCATGATTCTTTCTTCGAGATTCCAAATTAGAAATCCTCTAGAGTATTAATCCACACCAACCTAGATCCAAATCATGTTAGTGAGTATGCTAGTACTATAACATGCGTATTAAAGAAACAGAAACGAGAAAAAGAGAGCAAGAGAATTATCCCCAAAATTCCATGAAGGTTGGACGTGATCTCAACATCACGTGTAAGGCTCAAATAATCGAGCCCCTTGTCCTTTTTTAGGCTAGGGTTCGAAACCCTAGCTTGTAGAAATTAGGTCTCCTACTTTGACTTTGTCTTCTATTCTTTCTTTCTCTCCAAATAAATAATGTCTTATCTAAAATAAGATATTTATTTTCTAGAAAAAGAGCTCCTAACTAATTTAGGAATATTTAATTATTCTAGCAATAATTAAATATCTTATCCTAATAATATTTATTCTAATCATATTAGAATTAATACTTTATTAGGATAATAAAATAGAAGATATTTATTTATTTCTTTATTCTAATCAAATTAGAATAAGCAAACAATTAAATACGTAGAATTAATTCTCCAATTAATTCCATCAAGGACTTTAGAATTAATTCACTAATTAATTCTAACGAGCTAAAATTAATTCTCCAATTAATTTTATTTTGGCTATATAATTAATTCTCCAATTAATTATATTTAGGGGTTTGTAATTAATTCTCCAATTAATTATATTTGGGCTTGATTATTAATTCTCTAATTAATTAACACATGATCCAATTCCCCAAATGGATCACACGTCCCAAACAGTGCTCTCGATCCACACGTGTACTTTACATTGTGGTCTCGTTTCGATTAACTATTTGATCTTTCCGTAATACCCTTTGAACCCGGTATTTGTGTGTGACCCTCTAGGTTCAATTTCAGTTAGCAGTGAGCCTAATTAATTAATACACTTTATTAATTAATTACCTCACAGATCACACGACTATAGTCTAGCAACAAGTGTGTGACCCCTACCCGAAATGTGAATGTATATTTGAAAGAACCTTTCAGTCAATGACATCATGTGGGATACGATCCTCCTACTATCCTATCTCTTGATTAAGATCTAGGGCATGGGAATATAGAGAGCCCTACTAACCTTAATCTTAAAACAAAGTTCCCTTCATATTCCATTTGATCTTAATCCAGGAAAACCCCATTTTCTTGATGTCTTGATCTAACCACCTTGCGTAAGGATTTTAGGATGGAACATGAATGACTTGTGTAATAAGAGATCATCTTGCCTACAACAAGTGTAGGTCCTTTATTGATTCCAATAATTCTCATATGCCACTTGTGTAATCCCAACATAGGCCGTTGTTCTGGTGTCTATACGACGACACCCTTTTGAGCCTATATCAAAGATCACAGAGTTAGCTCATATTTGACAATGTGGAATCTCAAGTCTAAGGATTAATTCCTCACGTCATTGACATGTGAGATATTTCCTAGTTTGGAAGTTCTAGTAACGTCCTTTCCCATTTAGGAATCTTCTCACGTGGGGCACTCTCAGTGAACTTGTTTTTACAACAAGCACCCTTGTGTATTGTGTACACATCAACTTATGCAATTTACACCCCATGAAACAAGATGATCCTTCTTAAGGACACAACTACACAAGCAAGTCTCAACACAGGCAAAGTCGACACTCCCACTGTCTGTCGGCCTCATTAACTTGGAGAAGTTTCTAATCCTCGCCTATGGAGTTAAGAACTTGTTTCATGTGCCATTCCCATAATGACAAAGTTCTTAACGGCCTCATCGAATTAGGGGATTTCTAGACATGCACACGTAATGGAAACACTCAAAACACGTAATGGCACATAAGAAGTGTTCGCTTAAGATTATAATCATTCGTATATTATTCAAAGACTGTGTGTGATATAGGGAAAGTCCCAAACCATACAAGCTTTTAGGGCACTATTCCCAACAATCTCCCACTTGTCCGTAAAAGCCTTTCAGATCTATACTAGGTTCCATCTTCCCAAGATGTACTTTTAGAGCCTTATTGACTTTGGGCGTTTCCAAAGTGGATCTGCTATATTCTCTGCCGATGTGAATGTTTCTAATTTGCACATCATTAAGGAAATACGATTTCTTATTTGCGTGATTCATAATCAAACGTCTGGTCCCTTGGTGAGGTCTCAGTTCTCTTACTCGAGCAACTATCCATTTCATCATACTATATGATAATGGTGTTGTTTCATGCTTGGAACTACATCTACCATTAGATGGAGTTTCTTACCCAAACACTTAACTTAGCGGTATTCAATACAGCTAAGTATTTCGACTTTTATAGTCGAATCTATAGTGCCTCTCGATTGGAACTTTTCCAAAGCACTGTTCTGCCATTTAGGCAGACTGTGTATCCTCTCATAGATCAATAATTATCTATGTTTTGATGCAATGATTACATCAAATAATCCTTTAATGACAAGATCTCGCTGGACTCTTAAAACATATCCTCATTTCTTCTAAAGTACTTAGAGGGTATTTTTATAGCAATCCAACGACCTTCTCTAAGGTTACATTTAGAATAGGCCCACCACGCTATGTGGTAGCCATATCTCGTCAAGTACATAATTTTGCATACATTATGCACCCTTTTCCCAAAAAGGGTTTTGGACATTCTAACTTTCTCATTGTTATTTTAGGATACATCATCTTCAAAAGAGATGTTCCATTGTCCATTGGAAATACTGTAAGAAGCTTCCATACTAAACCAATTTAGTACAACGTTTATGTACCTCCATTGTGATAATCCTATTATTCTCTTAAAATCTATCTCCATAGATATTTATCTCGAGAATGTAGGATCTATCATCAAGATCTTTCATCTCAAAAGGGTTCCTAACCAAGCTTTGGTGACTTTTATATCATCCTTCGCATTCCCAATGAGAAGGATGTCATCTTTGCAAAGTACCAAAAGTTGAACTTTAAGTCCCTAACACTTTCGTGTACAAGCTATGCTCGAATTTTAAGTCAAACAACTTTGACTATTTCACTAATTCGAATACTCTAATTCCTAAAAGCCTGATCTAATTTCGTAAATTGACCATTTGGAGTACGCAAACCTTTTGCTTACTCCCAATAAATGTGAAATCCCTGGATATTCCATATTTATGTCTTCATCAGTCTCATATTGATAAGACAAACTTGATCCTATCAAGTAGTTCAACTAAGGTCCAAACTTAGTTTGACTATAGGGAATCCATTTTAGATTTCATAATTGCTTTCACTGCTCAGATTCCAAATCTAACAGTGCCTCCTTGTAGCACCCCACACGTGAGGCACCACATCCCCCGCACTATGGCTCAACACGAGTAACGAAATGGTAAATCCGCACCCGTATCGAACCATAGCGAACGGGAGACAATAGAAAACCCTCCTAAGCTAGGCGGAACTTAGACCCTGCAATAATAACCAATCAACGAAATATAATGCATCGGAAAACTAAAATTTAAGCACACAAACCATAACTGATTTGGGCTCTTCAGGCCTCTTTTAAACTCATAAACGAAGCCCAACAAAAGCAATTCAATAGCAATTATACAAGAATTAAATCCATGAGCTCACAAGGTTGAATCATACACAAATTAAATACATAAGGTGAATGCAGAGACGCCTCTAACTTAACTTGACCCACTCAAACTCAAAAATACTCCGCCTAGCTTGAACTCCAAAGCCAAACCAGCACGCTAAAGTGTTGGGGAGGGAGAGGGTCAGTCTCTAGAAGACTGAGTGAGGAGGAGCGATACATATATATATAAGAAACATGCACATGCAAGTCATAAATCCCAAGCAAGGTTTTATTTGAAATTAGTTCCCAAAAGGGCAAGAGAATAACCAAGCAATATCCGGATTTTACGACTAATCATATTAATTCATTTCATTCATAAATCATACATAAATATAAGGCTCAGCGTGTAACAGCCCAAAACAGGGCCTGGATGAAAACAGTAAGTTAAGGCAGTGGTAAAGCGTTTATAGACCGTGATCCAACTTTTTGAATCATCATGCATTGCATTCTTACCTGAACTTTGTGCTCGTATATGATCTGACATGTTTTAAGGGGGAATTCTTGACCTTTGATTCAGTTTACTATTCATAACCCGAGCCTACCTTGTTCATATTGCTACTCGAACCCTAGAGGTTCATCACACATGTTTCCCGAGCTCAGAGAGTCTTTCTTGAACCATAAGGGTATTTTTGGAACTTACCGACCAAAGTTACTATTCATCAGAAAATGAGCTTTTGATTCTGATACCTTTTCCTACCCAAGTTATAGTCGAATCGATCCTTGAGTCAAGATGAGTCTTTTGAAATCATTCTTGGCTTGGAAATCCATTCCGGAACTTTGTTTTATTGAAAACGTTTTTGAAAAACCTAGTTTACTATTCCTTTTACGAACGGTTTTCATTCGGAAAATGTTTTCTCTCCGGATTTGCACTACTTGAGCTATTTCAAGATTTTTGACATGTTTTACAACTCTTGATTCAAACCCTAGCTTGAAATTTTGAAGCGTACGTTCGTACGTGAGAATTCACTATTCATCCTACGTTTTCAACTTTTTAACGGTAAAACGTTTTATAGTCGATTTTGGACTCAAAACGCTTCTCGATTTATTTCTTGAATTTTGGAAGCAATCCGGACTTGAAAATCATTCTAGAAAGTCGTTTTTCACTCGTGTCGAGTTTCGAGCTCAAAACTTTTATTCACTAAAACTAATGTATCTTTCAAACGGTAAATCCGATTTCGATGAATGAATATGCGTTTCGAAGCTAATTTTCTTGCCGTCGGAATGGTTAAACTTCCAGCCACTTATACTTGAGTCTTGGGGGACGAAATTACAGAATTACCCCCAGCAGTCCCATTTTTAGCTTCAACATCCCTAAAGCTTCTAGAAGATACAAGTGGATGAACTCTTGTTTTGCTCTCCTACCCTTAAGCCATCTCTATTTGCAAGGTGAGGGGATTCTTCACAACTATAAATACCCCTCCCATGGCATTTCATTCCTTGCTCAAAGTTGTGTTAACAACACCCTTTCTCTGCCTCTCCTCCCCCTCATTGCCGTCGGCACCCCCCTCTAGAGCTAGGTTAGTTTGTTTTGTTTTTATGTTATGTTTAGTTTAGTTTATGTTTTTATGTTATGGTATGTTTATATTATGTTTAGGTTGGGTCTTAGGGTCTTCCCTAAGCCATATAGGATTTTATTTTATGCATTTATTATATAGTTTTCATGATATGTTTGTGTAGATGTTTATATGTTTTAATTGTTTAGTATATGCTTGAATATGTTATGAATTGCTCTAGTATATGCTTTGATCATGTGATATGGTTGTTATATTATGAGAATTGATGCATGATTATGGAATTTGAATTATGTTCATGCATGCTAGCTAATGGAATAGTGATTTACAATTAATTATGTCACAACTTGTTACATGTTGATATGGAATTAAATTGTTACATGTTACATGCCTAAAGGTTCATGATATATGATATGATATGATATGAGATATGTTGTGACATGTTGTCACATTGTTATATGACTCTTGAATTATGAATTGAGCTTATGGTATGATTTGGATTAATGGATTAGTGCCTTGATTATGTTATACGCTTTAATAGTGTCACATGTTATAACCTAAGATAGATTAGTGTTTCATAACTTGATCTTATGCCTTAATTGGATCTCTTAACTATAGGTTATACCTTTAACCTAGATCACACTTGATTATATTAACATGAACTTGAAACTATAGGTTATAATCAAGATCATAATTTAATTAGGGTGTGTGTGTGTGTGCATGCCGTGTGTGTGTACCGTGTGTGTGTGGGTGTGTGTATAGTAAGGGTTTGACCCGACCCTTTGACCCGACATGTGAATAGTAACCTGTGAATAGTAACTATGAATAGTAATCTTGAATAGTACTTTTGAATAGTGCTTTTGAATAGTAAAAATGAATTAAAACTTGTGCTTTCTCTATAGACATTTGCACCTAGGGTTTCCATATCCAGGGTCTAAAATGTGTTTTCAAAATGTGTTTTCTTTCGTGGACTTGTTTCTTAACCTAAGGTTTGCGATAAGATTCATAATTTGACTAAAGCTTACCCGGTTATAGTAAGATCATAGTCTAACGTTAAGAGTAACTCACTTTAACGTATTCCTTTGTGTGTTACTTTCTTGAATACCTTAAATGGTATTACTCTCCTGTGTTACATGTTCCTTGTTCATTTGTTTCTTGCATTTCATATGCATCTTGGTTAGTAGTGGGTCTTAGTTCTTAAGCTCACTCTAGTACGCCACCTACAGGAGTTAAAGTTGAGCACTGGGATCCCCAGGGCACCGCATAATCTGTCTACCTACCTTTTGTTACTATTAGGTGAGGTGAAGTTATAAATGTTTTCCAACTGGAACCACGATTATACTTTCGTATCATATGTTTTGAAATTCAAAGCTAAACCTCGTTTTGAACTATCCCTTTTATCGGGACAATCTCTTGAAAGGATCATTCATACTTTAATAGTATACCTTGATCTACAGTACATGTTTCCCAAAGTTCTGCATTCTTGTTCAAAGACAGTTACATGTTTTGCATATGTTTTCAAAGTACAGTTTACAGACAGAATCACATGTTTTCAGACAGAATCATATGTTTTACAGACAGCATCATATGTTACAGTTACAGTTTCACATGTTATAGTTAGCATACTGGAGTGTTACTCTGGTCACTGCTAATCTTAAATGCAAGCATACAGTTTACAGTTTGGGCCCGGCGGTTATGTGTGGAGGTGATGCTCGGGAGGTGAGCGCCAACGACATCACCAATACCGGCCGCCACACTTAGACTATGGACACCGACTTTTAACAGGAGGTTTGTTAAGTCAGGACAATTTGTCTGGGAACGGACAGCAAATCTGTTCCCATTACATGTTTACAGGTCGCCTAGGGCTAGCTACCCGAAGTGACAACCGGTGGAGGATGGTGCATGTTTGTATGCGTTGGTAAGAGTTGTTGTTGACCTTGGTCCGATAGTCTACTATGTGCGGAGTTGTTGTTGACCTTGGTCCGATGCTCTACTATATGTGGGGTTATTGTTGATCTTGGTCCGATACTCTACTAAACGTGGAATTATCGTTGATCCTGGTCCAACACTCTACCGAATCATGTTTTCTGGAGTAAGGATGGAGGAGCCTAGCTTGCGGGCAAAATTCTGTTTCATAAAGGATGGTTCATATCTGGAAAAGTTCACTTTACCCTTATCCCGTTTTATGAAAGAACTATGAACCATCAACAGCATATGTGTGCGCGTGTGATAGCATTCATGAAAATGTTTTATAACGTGCATTCTTTTACAGCATCGCATTCAAAGAGTTTTATCAATCGAACTTGTTTCAAGTTCTTCTTTAAAGCATCGCATTTAACAGTTTCGAACTTTACTTCAAGTTCTTTAATTTAGTACTTTCTTTAAAGTATTCCCTCACTTAGTCCTTTTGACTAATACCTCTCCCGTTTTCTTGCCTCGTGGTTTCAGGTCTTGCAGCCGCAGTCTAGAGGTATCTTGAAGCTCTAGATTGTCATTTTTGTTTCAGTCAGGACTTAGTATTACTTCCTCTTTTGTGTCCTACATATGTTTTATGGCTGCATCACTTTATGTTTCTGTATATGTTTCTGAATACTTGAGTATCTTCGTTATACTCTTTCTGCTACTCTGTTACCGATATTTTGAACTCTGCTGTATCGGTACTTATATGTGAATCTGTTATATGTTCTGATATGCCGAGTCTCTCTTACACGATCAATATGTTCTTGCTTGTTACATGCCATCACGCACATGTTTTGAAAAGTTTTAAAATACTCTGATTTTCCACTGCATAGCCACATCGGTGTACATGTATAGTTCTGATAGATAGCCGTTCGCTGGAGTATTTCTTGAGTGATGGCTCACACCATTATTTGAGAGGTGCTTCAGTGCGGGGGTTGATACGCCGCTTTCCTCTTGTTCTGGTACGGGTGGGGGCGTTACAGCCTGAGGTGGTATCAGAGCATCGGGTTAAGTAAGAAGAGACTTAACCTAGATTGCTCTCATGTTGCATCATGGATTGTTCACGCATTGCATCCAGGATCATTCTCATATTGCATCGAGACATGATATTTGGGGATTGCATGGTTCTGTTATCTGGATTTCATATCTGTGGTATCTTCTGTATAGCTATGGCAGTTCAGCCACACTAGGATCCTAATCAGCAGATGGATGAGGCTTTCTTTGAGCAGTTTGAGGCCCCGCGTACTGTGGCAGTTTCTCGCCGTGGAGGCACTCGTTTCTACACCTGGCACAGGTCTAGGAACAGTGGCAGACCTGGGTATTCCTATCCTAACAGAGTTGTGCACTATCTCGAGTCTGAGAGAGATGGTTACTTTCAGGAGTATCAGAGGACCCGTGAGGTCAGGTTGGAGTCTATGCGCCATCAGGATCAGTTACTGCAGTACCAGATTGACAGGGACATCGCTCGTGAGCATGCTGCAGAGATGACTCATATTGCTGATCAGAGGGCTGCTCGTATTGCTGAGCTGGAGGCAGATCTTATGCAGATGACTATCGATCGCGATACCTCTATGGAGCGTCACCAGCACTATCGTGCCCGTGTGAGAGCTCGCCTGTATGATACCTATCACTTATCCGATGAGCAGGCAGTTGAGGAGGTCGAGGGTCAGGATGTCAGTCAGGCCTCTCAGGAGCCCGAGCCTATGCAGGATCAGTCTGATGGAGGCGATGGAGGGTCTGATGATGATGATGATGGCGGAGATGATCCAGCAGGACACGGACAGGGTGAGGTCGTTGCCGTTTCTGATGACACCACCAGGGGTTCTTTGGACCACAGTTATCAGGGTTGATTGCTGATGGGAGATTTTTGTATATAGTACAGATGCATATATATCTATCTATGGATGGCGGACGTATAGCCGGGACAGTTCAGGACTGACTTTTGGATGAGGGGATGTATAGCTCTGGTAGATGATCCCCGACTTTTGGCACCACGGATGACGGTTCAGATGACTTGGTACCTACTAGGTTATTTTCAGCAGGGTTGGACGGATTGGTAAGGCCTGTAAGGGAGTCAACTCGATAGTATCGGGTCCTCCCCATTTTGAATTAATACTGTTAACATGTGGCCTGTAGTAAATTTTACCAAACCTTGCACAGTTATAACACTTTCGGCTTTATGTTGGATATCTGTTTACTGCTTTCCATAACTGTCATTGCATGAGTCTTAGAGTTGCTTCAAGATACCATTAGGACCGTTGATAGGATCATGCCATTTCATTTATTGTTAGCATGCTATTGTTCTTGATATGTTGAATACGCTTCTGGATATGTTGATCATTCTACAGTTCTTGTTGATATGACAGTACACGTTTTGTTCCAGTTTTACATGTTGATCATGTTTTGGGATATGTTATACACGTTTCTAATAAGTTGATATGTTACCCGAGCTTCTGTTCTCGTTTATATGTTGTCTGATAGTTGTTTCTGATTAGATGATATGTGTGGAGATCTTGAATCTTTGCTGACATGTTGTTATGGGAATGTGTTGTTCTCATGCTTATGTGTGACTACGTGAGAATGTGAATACGTGGTTACGGATTCTGTGAATCATTATATGTCATGCATCGAATATATGTGTCTGAATGCTTATGAATTCAGTAACAACATGCCACCGAGAAGAGCACCCCGGAATCGTGTACCACCACTGCCACCCCAAAGAGATGTCACGCCACCCCCTGAAAGTGAAGGAACTCCCGAATTAAGGGATGTGCTACGACAATTTATGAGGGCTTGTGCACCGAGAGATAACCCTCCTAATGAAAGGTCATTGGAGAAGTTTCTGAGGATGAATCCGCCTAAGTTCTATGGAGAACCGAACGGCCTAAAGGCGGAGAATTGGATTACCAGTCTTGAGAAGATTTTCGAGGCTATGGAGATCTACCCAGAGGATCGTGAACGAGTTCGGTATGCTACTTTTCTTATGGAAGGAGCTGCATACAATTGGTGGAAGCACGTTCAGCATATGTGGATCAAGAATAACGTTGAAGGAAGTTGGGATGAGTTTATCAGGGAGTTTCAGCAGAAGTATACGCCTCAAGTGACTCGTGATGCACGAGAGGCTGAGTTTATGAGTCTGGTTCAGGGAACTATGAATGTGATGGAGTATGAGGCTAGGTTTGTGAGGCTGATCAAGTATGCGCCTCATATTCTGAATGATGAGCGTCGCAAGATGAAGAGGTTTATCGATGGACTGAAGCCCGAACTTCGGTTAGCACTTGCTTCCTTGGTTATTGAGACCTACAACCAGGCTGTTGATAGAGCGCTAAGGGCTGAGGCTGCACACAAGGAGATCAAGATAACTACTGCACGTCAAGGACCCTCTAACCCTAAGCCTTATCAAGGTAATAAGCGACCTTTCGGATCTTTTCCCCAAGGAACTGGAAAGAGGCCAATGGTAACACCACAGCGTCAGCAGCAGAATGCTCCACCGAAACAGCAAGCACAGAAGCAGAAAGCGCCACAGCAGTATCAGAAGGCGCCACAACAGCAGAGAGCACCTCAGCCAGGTCCAGAGGAAATTGTTTGTCGATATTGTCGCCGAACGGGACACACTGAGGAGAACTGTCGCAAGAAAGCTGGACAGTGTTTCGCGTGTGGTTCCCCTGAGCACCAGATGGATAGTTGCCCGCACAAGATCAGGAGATTTGGGGTCCAGGATAAAGGAAAAGCAGTGGTGGGTACGACGAACAAACCGATGGTCAAAGGCAGAGCTTATGCTTTGGATGGTAAGGAGGAGGTTGATCCTTCGTCTGTTGTGGAAGGTATTGTGCACATTCTTAAAACGCCAGTTAAGGTCTTGTATGACCCTGGTGCCACGCATTCATTTGTTGCTTCTAAATTATGTGCACATTTACAATTTCCGCTTGAATACTTGCCATATAAATTTGAAGTGAGTTCTCCTTTGGGAACTTGCCTTGTTACGGATCAAGTATATAAACGCTGCCCTATATGTATTGGTACCCGTTGTTACCCGACGGATCTTATTGAGTTGCCGATGACAAGATACGATGTTATACTTGGTATGGATTGGTTGTCTAAGTACCGAGCTAAGTTGGATTGTTACAAGAAAGAGATCATCTTGGAAGAAGATGAAAGTGGGACATCAGAAGGGAAAGTTGAGAAGTTATCAGTGATTTCTTCGATGGAAGCTAAGAAGTTGATTCAGAAAGGAGCTAGTGGATTTGTGGCTTATCTTTTGAATAGACCGAAAGATCAACTTAAGATCGAAGAAGTGGAAGTGGTGAACGAGTTCCTAGATGTGTTTCCTGAGCATTTGGATTCGTTACCCCCTGACCGAGAGTTGGAGTTTACGATCGAGACGATATCAGAAGCTGAGCCGTACTCAAAGACACCTTACAGAATGGCTCCAGCTGAATTAGATGAACTGAGAAAGCAATTGGACGAACTGATAGAGTCTGGATATGTTCGACCGAGCACGTCGCCGTGGGGAGCGCCTGTGCTTTTCGTTAAGAAGAAGGATGGATCATTGCGTTTATGCATTGACTATCGGGAGTTGAACAGGATGACAATCAAGAATAAGTATCCTCTCCCTCATATTGAAGAGCTGTTCGATATACTTCAAGGATCGAAGGTCTACTCCAAGTTAGATCTTAGACAAGGGTATTATCAATTGAAGATCAGGGAAGCAGATATTCCGAAGACTGCTTTCAACAGCCGATACGGACATTATGAGTTTGTGGTAATGCCGTTTGGTTTGACAAATGCACCAGCTGCATTCATGGATATGATGCACCGTATATTCAAGCCGTTTCTTGACAAGGTTGTAGTGATCTTCATCGACGATATTTTAGTATTTTCGAAGACACCGGAGGAACATGCTGAACATCTTCGAATCGTGTTACGCACTTTGCTGGATCACAAGCTATATGCGAAGTTCAGTAAATGTGAGTTCTGGCTTGAGAGAGTTACGTTTCTCTGACATATCATATCAGGATCTGGAATCGAAGTAGATCCCTCGAAGATCGAGACGATTATGGATTGGAGGTCACCGAAGAATCCTTCAGAAGTGAGGAGTTTTCTGGGATTAGCTGGTTACTACCGGAGGTTTGTCCAAGATTTCTCGAAGATAGCTACACCTCTCACTAAGTTGACTAAGAAAGAAGGGAAGTTCGACTGGACGGAGAAGTGTGAGCAAAGTTTTCAAAGATTGAAGGAGATGCTAACAACTGCACCCGTGTTAGCGTTACCAGAAGGAAAAGAAGGATATACTGTTTACACCGACGCTTCGAAAGAAGGACTAGGAGAAGTTTTGATGCAGAATTGAAAAGTGATTGCGTATGCATCAAGGAAACTCAAAACGCATGAAGTCAACTACCCGACACATGATTTGGAGTTAGCAGCGATAATTTTTGCTCTGGGAAAGTGGAGACATTACCTGTATGGAGTTACGTTTGTGATCTTTACTGATCATAAGAGCCTGCGATATCTATTCACTCAGAAGGAGTTGAATATGCGACAATGGAGATGGATGGAATTTCTGGAGGACTACGATTGCATTATTCAATACCATCCAGGAAAGGCGAATGTTGTAGCAGATGCTCTAAGCAGGAAAGTTCGTTTGGCACAGATTTCTGCCAACCCCGAGACTGATAAAAGAGAAAGAATGGAGGTGATAACTAAAGCTCGAGTCGCGAACGTTGTAATGATATCACCTTTGAAAGAACAAGTATTGGAAGCTCAGAAAAACGATGAGTGGATCAAGAAATGTCTCGAATCTAAGGAGAAAGATGATGAGACCAAGTTCAAGGTTGATGAACATGGAATATTGAGGTACAAAGGTCGAGTATGCGTACCAACTGTTTTGAGGAAAGAGATTCTCGACGAAGCGCATAAGACTAAGTACACGATACATCCCGGAGGTACTAAGATGTATCAAGATGTTAAGACGCATTTCTGGTGGAATGGAATGAAGAGAGACATAGCCAACTATGTCAAGAAGTGCTTAACTTGTCAGAAAGTTAAAGCTGAGCACCAGAAGCCGAGTGGAAAGTTGCAACCATTACCGATTCCGACATGGAAGTGGGAGCAAATCACGATGGATTTTGTCACTGGATTACCCAAAGTCAGAGGAGGACAAGATAGTATCTGGGTGATCATTGATCGATTGACAAAGTCAGCGCACTTTTTGCCAGTAAAAACGACGGATAAGGTCAGCACGTTGGCAAAGCTGTATCAACAAGAGATTGTTAGATTACATGGAGTCCCGAACAGTATAGTCTCGGACAGAGATCCGAAATTCACGTCGCACTTATGGAAAGAAATTCAGACTTTGATGGGAACAAAGTTGAACTTCAGTACTGCAGCGCATCCTCAGACGGATGGACAATCAGAAAGGATGATCAAATACTTGGAAGATATGCTAAGAGCTTGCGCTTTGGACTTCCAGGAAAGTTGGAAAGATTGTTTACCTCTTGTGGAGTTTGCATACAACAATAGTTATCAAGCTTCTATTAAAGCTGCTCCGTATGAAGCTCTGTATGGGAGGAAATGTAGATCCCCGTTATACTGGGATTTGGATGAAGCGAGATGTACTGAGGAAGGACCGATCAGAGTGAATTCAGCTAAATGGATAAGAGAAGCGACAGAAAAGATTCAAATCATTCGCCAGAGAATGAAAGCTGCCCAGGGCAGGCAGAAGAGTTATGCTGATCGACGAAGAAGGGATTTGGAATTCGCAGTGGGCGAAAAGGTATTTCTGAAGGCATCGCCAAGGAAAGGGTTTTCCCGAATTAGGAAAGGTGGAAAATTAAACCCGAGATATGTTGGACCGTATGAGATACTAGAGAGAGTCGGACCGACTGCTTATAGATTGGATTTGCCTGTAGGTCTAACAGGAATCCACAACGTATTTCATGTATCTCAGCTTCGCAAGTGTTTCTCGGATGAGACAGAGGTTGTGCCGATAGAGGAGATACCGTTAGAACCGGATTTGACTTATGTTTTGAAGCCCGCTAAGATTCTAGACAGGAAGTTTCAAGAGTTAAGGAATAGGAAGATTCCTTTGGTTAAAGTCCTTTGGAAGGGACATGGGATAGAAGAGGCAACCTGGGAGACAGAAGAGAAAATGCAGAAGCATCACCCTGAGTTGTTTGCAGTTACAGCAGAAGAATCTGAGGACAGATTCTCTTTAAGGAGGGGTGATTGTAACAGCCCAAAACAGGGCCTGGATGAAAACAGTAAGTTAAGGCAGTGGTAAAGCGTTTATAGACCATGATCCAACTTTTTGAATCATCATGCATTGCATTCTTACCTGAACTTTGTGCTCGTATATGATCTGACATGTTTTAAGGGGGAATTCTTGACCTTTGATTCAGTTTACTATTCATAACCCGAGCCTACCTTGTTCATATTGCTACTCGAACCCTAGAGGTTCATCACACATGTTTCCCAATCATTTGAACTTGTTTCCCGAGCTCAGAGAGTCTTTCTTGAACCATAAGGGTATTTTTGGAACTTACCGACCAAAGTTACTATTCATCAGAAAATGAGCTTTTGATTCTGATACCTTTTCCTACCCAAGTTACAGTCGAATCGATCCTTGAGTCGAGACGAGTCTTTTGAAATCATTCTTGGCTTGGAAATCCATTCCGGAACTTTGTTTTATTGAAAACGTTTTTGAAAAACCTAGTTTACTATTCCTTTTACGACGGTTTTCATTCGGAAAATGTTTTCTCTTCGGATTTGCACTACTTGAGCTATTTCAAGATTTTTGAGATGTTTTACAACTCTTGATTCAAACCCTAGCTTGAAATTTTGAAGCGTACGTTCGTACGTGAGAATTCACTATTCATCCTACGTTTTCAACTTTTTAACGGTAAAACGTTTTATAGTCGATTTTGGACTCAAAACGCTTCTCGATTTATTTCTTGAATTTTGGAAGCAATCCGGACTTGAAAATCATTCTAGAAAGTCATTTTTCACTCGTGTCGAGTTTCGAGCTCAAAACTTTTATTCACTAAAACTAATGTATCTTTCAAACGGTAAATCCGATTTCGACGAATGAATATGCGTTTCGAAGCTAATTTTCTTGCCGTCGGAATGGTTAAACTTCCAGCCACTTATACTTGAGTCTTGGGGGACGAAATTACAGAATTACCCCCAGCAGTCCCATTTTTAGCTTCAACATCCCTAAAGCTTCTAGAAGATACAAGTGGATGAACTCTTGTTTTGCTCTCCTACCCTTAAGCCATCTCTATTTGCAAGGTGAGGGGCTTCTTCACAACTATAAATACCCCTCCCATGGCATTTCATTCCTTGCTCAAAGTTGTGTTAACAACACCCTTTCTCTCCCTCTCCTCCCCCTCATTGGCGTCGGCACCCCCCACTAGAGCTAGGTTAGTTTGTTTTGTTTTTATGTTATGTTTAGTTTAGTTTATGTTTTTATGTTATGGTATGTTTATATTATGTTTAGGTTGGGTCTTAGGGTCTTCCCTAAGCCATATAGGATTTTATTTTATGCATTTATTATATAGTTTTCATGATATGTTTGTGTAGATGTTTATATGTTTTAATTGTTTAGTATATGCTTGAATATGTTATGAATTGCTCTAGTATATGCTTTGATCATGTGATATGGTTGTTATATTATGAGAATTGATGCATGATTATGGAATTTGAATTATGTTCATGCATGCTAGCTAATGGAATAGTGATTTACAATTAATTATGTCACAACTTGTTACATGTTGATATGGAATTAAATTGTTACATGTTACATGCCTAAAGGTTCATGATATATGATATGATATGATATGAGATATGTTGTGACATGTTGTCACATTGTTATATGACTCTTGAATTATGAATTGAGCTTATGGTATGATTTGGATTAATGGATTAGTGCCTTGATTATGTTATACGCTTTAATAGTGTCACATGTTATAACCTAAGATAGATTAGTGTTTCATAACTTGATCTTATGCCTTAATTGGATCTCTTAACTATAGGTTATACCTTTAACCTAGATCACACTTGATTATATTAACATGAACTTGAAACTATAGGTTATAATCAAGATCATAATTTAATTAGGGTGTGTGTGTGTGTGCATGCCGTGTGTGTGTGTGTGTTCGTGCATGGTGTGTGTGTGTACCGTGTGTGTGTGGGTGTGTGTATAGTAAGGGTTTGACCCGACCCTTTGACCCGACATGTGAATAGTAACTATGAATAGTAATCTTAAATAGTACTTTTGAATAGTGCTTTTGAATAGTAAAAATGAATTAAAACTTGTGCTTTCTCTATAGACATTTGCACCTAGGGTTTCCATATCCAGGGTCTAAAATGTGTTTTCAAAATGTGTTTTCTTTCGTGGACTTGTTTCTTAACCTAAGGTTTGCGATAGGATTCATAATTTGACTAAAGCTTACCCGGTTATAGTAAGATCATAGTCTAACGTTAAGAGTAACTCAATTTAACGTATTCCTTTGTGTGTTACTTTCTTGAATACCTTAAATGGTATTACTCTCTTGTGTTACATGTTCCTTGTTTATTTGTTTCTTGCATTTCATATGTATCTTGGTTAGTAGTGGGTCTTAGTTCTTAAGCTCACTCTAGTACGCCACCTACAAGAGTTAAAGTTGAGCACTAGGATCCCCAGGGCACCGCATAATCTGTCTACCTACCTTTTGTTACTATTAGGTGACGTGAAGTTATAAATGTTTTCCAACTGGAACCACGATTATACTATCGTATCATATGTTTTGAAATTCAAAGCTAAACCTCGTTTTGAACTATCCCTTTTATCGGGACATTCTCTTGAAAGGATCATTCATACTTTAATAGTATACCTTGATCTACAGTACATGTTTCCCAAAGTTCTGCATTCTTGTTCAAAGACAGTTACATGTTTTGCATATGTTTTCAAAGTACAGTTTACAGACAGAATCACATGTTTTCAGACAGAATCATATGTTTTACAGACAACATCATATGTTACAGTTACAGTTTCACATGTTATAGTTAGCATACTGGAGTGTTACTCTGGTCACTGCTAATCTTAAATGCAAGCATACAGTTTACAGTTTGGGCCCGGCGGTTATGTGTGGAGGTGATGCTCGGGAGGTGAGCACCAACGACATCACCAATACCGGCCGCCACACTTAGACTATTGACACCGAATTTTAACAGGAGGTTTGTTAAGTCAGGACAATTTGTCTGGGAACGGACAGCAAATCTGTTCCCATTACATGTTTACAGGTCGCCTAGGGCTAGCTACCCGAAGTGACAACCGGTGGAGGATGGTGCATGTTTGTATGCGTTGGTAAGAGTTGTTGTTGACCTTGGTCCGATAGTCTACTATGTGCGGAGTTGTTGTTGACCTTGGTTCGATGCTCTACTATATGTGGGGTTATTGTTGATCTTGGTCCGATACTCTACTAAACGTGGAATTATCGTTGATCCTGGTCCGACACTCTACCGAATCATGTTTTCTGGAGTAAGGATGGAGGAGCCTAGCTTGCGGGCAAAATTCTGTTTCATAAAGGATGGTTCATATCTGGAAAAGTTCACTTTACCTTTATCCCGTTTTATGAAAGAACTATGAACCATCAACAGCATATGTGTGCGCGTGTGATAGCATTCATGAAAATGTTTTATAACGTGCATTCTTTTACAGCATCGCATTCAAAGAGCTTTATCAATCGAACTTGTTTCAAGTTTTTCTTTAAAGCATCGCATTTAACAGTTTCGAACTTTACTTCAAGTTCTTTAATTCAGTACTTTCTTTAAAGTATTCCCTCACTTAGTCCTTTTGACTAATACCTCTCCCGTTTTCTTGCCTCGTGGTTTCAGGTCTTGCAGCCGCAGTCTAGAGGTATCTTGAAGCTCTAGATTGTCATTTTTGTTTCAGTCCGGACTTAGTATTACTTCCTCTTTTGTGTCCTGCATATGTTTTATGGCTGCATCACTTTATGTTTCTGTATATGTTTCTGAATACTTGAGTATCTTCGTTATACTCTTTCTGCTACTCTGTTACCGATATTTTGAACTCTGCTGTATCGGTACTTATATGTGAATCTGTTATATGTTCTGATATGCCGAGTCTCTCTTACACGATCAATATGTTCTTGCTTGTTACATGCCATCACGCACATGTTTTGAAAAGTTTTAAAATACTCTGATTTTCCACTGCATAGCCACATCGTTGTACATGTATAGTTCTGATAGATAGCCGTTCGCTGGAGTATTTCTTGAGTGATGGCTCACACCATTATTTGAGAGGTGCTTCAGTGCGGGGGTTGAGACGCCACTCTCCTCTTGTTCTGGTACGGGTGGGGGCGTTACAGCCTGAGGTGGTATCAGAGCATCGGGTTAAGTAAGAAGAGACTTAACCTAGATTGCTCTCATGTTGCATCATGGATTGTTCACGCATTGCATCCAGGATCATTCTCATATTGCATCGAGACATGATATTTGGGGATTGCATGGTTCTGTTATCTGGATTTCATATCTGTGGTATCTTCTGTATAGCTATGGCAGTTCAGCCATACCAGGATCCTAATCAGCAGATGGATGAGGCTTTCTTTGAGTAGTTTGAGGCCCCGCGTACTGTGGCAGTTTCTCGCCGTGGAGGCACTCGTTTCTACACCTGGCGCAGGTCTAGGAACAGTGGCAGACCTGGGTATTCCTATCCTAACAGAGTTGTGCACTATCTCGAGTCTGAGAGAGATGGTTACTTTCAGGAGTATCAGAGGACCCGTGAGGTCAGGTTGGAGTCTATGTGCCATCAGGATCAGTCACTGCAGTACCAGATTGACAGGGACATCGCTCGTGAGCATGCTGCAGAGATGACTCATATTGCTGATCAGAGGGCTGCTCGTATTGCTGAGCTGGAGGCAGATCTTATGCAGATGACTATCGATCGCGATACCTCTATGGAGCGTCACCAGCACTATCGTGCCCGTGTGAGAGCTCGCCTGTATGATACCTATCACTTATCCGATGAGCAGGCAGTTGAGGAGGTCGAGGGTCAGGATGTCAGTCAGGCCTCTCAGGAGCCCGAGCCTATGCAGGATCAGTTTGATGGAGGCGATGGAGGGTCTGATGATGATGATGATGGCGGAGATGATCCAGCAGGACACGGACAGGGTGAGGTCGTTGCCGTTTCTGATGACACCACCAGGGGTTCTTTGGACCACAGTTATCAGGGTTGATTGCTGATGGGAGATTTTTGTATATAGTACAGATGCATATATATCTATCTATGGATGGCGGACGTATAGCCGGGACAGTTCAGGACTGACTTTTGGATGAGGGGATGTATAGCTCTGGTAGATGATCCCCGACTTTTGGCACCACGGATGACGGGTCAGATGACTTGGTACCTACTAGGTTATTTTCAGCAGGGTTGGACGGATTGGTAAGGCCTGTAAGGGAGTCAACTCGATAGTATCGGGTCCTCCCCATTTTGAATTAATACTGTTAACATGTGGCCTGTAGTAAATTTTACCAAACCTTGCACAGTTATAACACTTTCGGCTTTATGTTGGATATCTGTTTACTGCTTTCCATAACTGTCATTGCATGAGTCTTAGAGTTGCTTTAAGATACCATTAGGACCGTTGATAGGATCATGCCATTTCATTTATTGTTAGCATGCTATTGTTCTTGATATGTTGAATACGCTTCTGGATATGTTGATCATGCTTCTGATCATGCTACAGTTCTTGTTGATATGACAGTACACGTTCTGTTCCCGTTTTACATGTTGATCATGTTTTGGGATATGTTATACACGTTTCTGATAAGTTGATATGTTACCCGAGCTTCTGTTCTCGTTTATATGTTGTCTGATCGTTGTTTCTGATTAGATGATATGTGTGGAGATCTTGAATCTTTGCTGACATGTTGTTATGGGAATGTGTTGTTCTCATGCTTATGTGTGACTACGTGAGAATGTGAATACGTGGTTACGGATTCTGTGAATCATTATATGTCATGCATCGAATATATGTGTCTGAATGCTTATGAATTCAGTAACAACATGCCACCGAGAAGAGCACCCCGGAATCGTGTACCACCACTGCCACCCCAAAGAGATGTCACGCCACCCCCTGAAAAGGAAGGAACTCCGGAATTAAGGGATGTGCTACGACAATTTATGAGGGCTTGTGCACCGAGAGATAACCCTCCTAATGAAAGGTCATTGGAGAAGTTTCTAAGGATGAATCCGCCTAAGTTCTATGGAGAACCGAACGACCTAAAGGCTGAGAATTGGATTACCAGTCTTGAGAAGATTTTCGAGGCTATGGAGATCTACCCAGAGGATCATGAACGAGTTCAGTATGCTACTTTTCTTATGGAAGGAGCTGCATACAATTGGTGGAAGCACGTTCAACATATGTGGATCAAGAATAACGTTGAAGGAAGTTGGGATGAGTTTATCAGGGAGTTTCAGCAGAAGTATACGCCTCAAGTGACTCGTGATGCACGAGAGGCTGAGTTTATGAGTCTGGTTCAGGGAACTATGAATGTGATGGAGTATGAGGCTAGGTTTGTGAGGCTGATCAAGTATGCGCCTCATATTCTGAATGATGAGCGTCGCAAGACGAAGAGGTTTATCGATGGACTGAAGCCCGAACTTCGGTTGGCACTTGCTTCCTTGGTTATTGAGACCTACAACCAGGCTGTTGATAGAGCGCTAAGGGTTGAGGCTGCACACAAGGAGATCAAGATAACTACTGCACGTCAAGGACCCTCTAACCCTAAGCCTTATCAAGGTAATAAGCGACCTTTCGGATCTTTTCCCCAAGGAACTGGAAAGAGGCCAATGGTAACACCACAGCGTCAGCAGCAGAATGCTCCACCGAAACACCAAGCACAGAAGCAGAAAGCGCCACAGCAGTATCAGAAGGCGCCACAACAGCAGAGAGCACCTCAGCCAGGTCCAGAGGAAATTGTTTACCGATATTGTCGCCGAACGGGACACACTGAGGAGAACTGTCGCAAGAAAGCTGGACAGTGTTTCGCGTGTGGTTCCCCTGAGCATCAGATGGATAGTTGCCCGCACAAGATCAGGAGATTTGGGGTCCAGGATAAAGGAAAAGCAGTGGTGGGTACGACGAACAAACCGGTGGTCAAGGGCAGAGCTTATGCTTTGGATGGTAAAGAGGAGGTTGATCCTTCGTCTGTTGTGGAAGGTATTGTGCACATTCTTAAAACGCCAGTTAAGGTCTTGTATGACCCTGGTGCCACGCATTCATTTGTTGCTTCTAAATTATGTTCGCATTTACAATTTCCGCTTGAATACTTGCCATATAAATTTGAAGTGAGTTCTCCTTTGGGAACTTGCCTTGTTACGGATCAAGTATATAAACGCTGCCCTATATGTATTGGTACCCGTTGTTACCCGACGGATCTTATTGAGTTGCCGATGACAAGATACGATGTTATACTTGGTATGGATTGGTTGTCTAAGTACCGAGCTAAGTTGGATTGTTACAAGAAAGAGATCATCTTGGAAGAAGATGAAAGTGGGACATCAGAAGGGAAAGTTGAGAAGTTATCAGTGATTTCTTCGATGGAAGCTAAGAAGTTGATTCAGAAAGGAGCTAGTGGATTTGTGGCTTATCTTTTGAATAGACCGAAAGATCAACTTAAGATCGAAGAAGTGGAAGTGGTGAACGAGTTCCTAGATGTGTTTCCTGAGCATTTGGATTCGTTACCCCCTGACCGAGAGTTGGAGTTTACGATCGAGACGATATCAGAAGCTGAGCCGTACTCAAAGACACCTTACAGAATGGCTCCAGCTGAATTAGATGAACTGAGAAAGCAATTGGACGAACTGATAGAGTCTGGATATGTTCGACCGAGCACGTCGCCGTGGGGAGCGCCTGTGCTTTTCGTTAAGAAGAAGGATGGATCATTGCGTTTATGCATTGACTATCGGGAGTTGAACAGGATGACAATCAAGAATAAGTATCCTCTCCCTCATATTGAAGAGCTGTTCGATATACTTCAAGGATCGAAGGTCTACTCCAAGTTAGATCTTAGACAAGGGTATTATCAATTGAAGATCAGGGAAGCAGATATTCCGAAGACTGCTTTCAACAGCCGATACGGACATTATGAGTTTGTGGTAATGCCGTTTGGTTTGACAAATGCACCAGCTGCATTCATGGATATGATGCACCGTATATTCAAGCCGTTTCTTGACAAGGTTGTAGTGATCTTCATCGACGATATTTTAGTATTTTCGAAGACACCGGAGGAACATGCTGAACATCTTCGAATCGTGTTACGCACTTTGCTGGATCACAAGCTATATGCGAAGTTCAGTAAATGTGAGTTCTGGCTTGAGAGAGTTACGTTTCTCGGACACATCATATCAGGATCTGGAATCGAAGTAGATCCCTCGAAGATCGAGACGATTATGGATTGGAGGTCACCGAAGAATCCTTCAGAAGTGAGGAGTTTTCTGGGATTAGCTGGTTACTACCGGAGGTTTGTCCAAGATTTCTCGAAGATAGCTACACCTCTCACTAAGTTGACTAAGAAAGAAGGGAAGTTCGACTGGACGGAGAAGTGTGAGCAAAGTTTTCAAAGATTGAAGGAGATGCTAACAACTGCACCCGTGTTAGCGTTACCAGAAGGAAAAGAAGGATATACTGTTTACACCAACGCTTCGATAGAAGGACTAGGAGGAGTTTTGATGCAGAATGGAAAAGTGATTGCGTATGCATCAAGGAAACTCAAAACGCATGAAGTCAACTACCCGACACATGATTTGGAGTTAGCAGCGATAATTTTTGCTCTGGGAAAGTGGAAACATTACCTGTATGGAGTTACGTTTGAGATCTTTACTGATCATAAGAGCCTGCGATATCTATTCACTCAGAAGGAGTTGAATATGCGACAAAGGAGATGGATGGAATTTCTGGAGGACTACGATTGCATTATTCAATACCATCCAGGAAAGGCGAATGTTGTAGCAGATGCTCTAAGCAGGAAAGTTCGTTTGGCACAGATTTCTGCCAACCCCGAGACTGATAAAAGAGAAAGAATGGAGGTGATAACTAAAGCTCGAGTCGCGAACGTTGTAATGATATCACATTTGAAAGAACAATTGTTGGAAGCTCAGAAGAACGACGAGTGGATCAAGAAATGTCTCGAATCTAAGGAGAAAGATGATGAGACTAAGTTCAAGGTTGATGAACATGGAATATTGAGGTACAAAGGTCGAGTATGCGTACCAACTGTTTTGAGGAAAGAGATTCTCGACGAAGCGCATAAGACTAAGTACACGATACATCCCGGAGGTACTAAGATGTATCAAGATGTTAAGACGCATTTCTGGTGGAATGGAATGAAGAGAGACATAGCCAACTATGTCAAGAAGTGCTTAACTTGTCAGAAAGTTAAAGCTGAGCACCAGAAGCCGAGCGGAAAGTTGCAACCATTACCGATTCCGACATGGAAGTGGGAGCAAATCACGATGGATTTTGTCACTGGATTACCCAAAGTCAGAGGAGGACAAGATAGTATCTGGGTGATCATTGATCGATTGACAAAGTCAGTGCACTTTTTGCCAGTAAAAACGACGGATAAGGTCAGCACGTTGGCAAAGCTGTATCAACAAGAGATTGTTAGATTACATGGAGTCCCGAACAGTATAGTCTCGGACAGAGATCCGAAATTCACGTCGCACTTATGGAAAGAAATTCAGACATTGATGGGAACAAAGTTGAACTTCAGTACTGCAGCGCATCCTCAGACGGATGGACAATCAGAAAGGATGATCAAATACTTGGAAGATATGCTAAGAGCTTGTGCTTTGGACTTCCAGGAAAGTTGGAAAGATTGTTTACCTCTTGTGGAGTTTGCATACAACAATAGTTATCAAGTTTCTATTAAAGTTGCTCCGTATGAAGCTCTGTATGGGAGGAAATGTAGATCCCCGTTATACTGGGATTTGGATGAAGCGAGATGTACTGAGGAAGGACCGATCAGAGTGAATTCAGCTAAATGGATAAGAGAAGCGACAGAAAAGATTCAGATCATTCGCCAGAGAATGAAAGCTGCCCAGGACAGGCAGAAGAGTTATGCTGATCGACGAAGAAGGGATTTGGAATTCGCAGTGGGCGAAAAGGTATTTCTGAAGGCATCGCCAAGGAAAGGGTTTTCCCGAATTAGGAAAGGTGGAAAATTAAACCCGAGATATGTTGGACCGTATGAGATACTAGAGAGAGTCGGACCGACTGCTTATAGATTGGATTTGCCTGTAGGTCTAACAGGAATCTACAACGTATTTCATGTATCTCAGCTTCGCAAGTGTTTCTCGGATGAGACAGAGGTTGTGCCGATAGAGGAGATACCGTTAGAACCGGATTTGACTTATGTTTTGAAGCCCGCTAAGATTCTAAACAGGAAGTTTCAAGAGTTAAGGAATAGGAAGATTCCTTTGGTTAAAGTCCTTTGGAAGGGACATGGGATAGAAGAGGCAACCTGGGAGACAGAAGAGAAAATGTAGAAGCATCACCCTGAGTTGTTTGCAGTTACAGCGGAAGAATCTGAGGACAGATTCTCTTTAAGGAGGGGTGATTGTAACAGCCCAAAACAGGGCCTGGATGAAAACAGTAAGTTAAGGCAGTGGTAAAGCGTTTATAGACCGTGATCTAACTTTTTGAATCATCATGCATTGTATTCTTACCTGAACTTTGTGCTCGTATATGATCTGACATGTTTTAAGGGGGAATTCTTGACCTTTGATTCAGTTTACTATTCATAACCCGAGCCTACCTTGTTCATATTGCTACTCGAACCCTAGAGGTTCATCACACATGTTTCCCAATCATTTGAACTTGTTTCCCGAGCTCAGAGAGTCTTTCTTGAACCATAAGGGTATTTTTGGAACTTACCGACCAAAGTTACTATTCATCAGAAAATGAGCTTTTGATTCTGATACCTTTTCCTACCCAAGTTACAGTCGAATCGATCCTTGAGTCGAGACGAGTCTTTTGAAATCATTCTTGGCTTGGAAATCCATTCCGGAACTTTGTTTTATTGAAAACGTTTTTGAAAAACCTAGTTTACTATTCCTTTTACGAACGGTTTTCATTCGGAAAATGTTTTCTCTTCGGATTTGCACTACTTGAGCTATTTCAAGATTTTTGAGATGTTTTACAACTCTTGATTCAAACCCTAGCTTGAAATTTTGAAGCGTACGTTCGTACGTGAGAATTCACTATTCATCCTACGTTTTCAACTTTTTAACGGTAAAACGTTTTATAGTCGATTTTGGACTCAAAACGCTTCTCGATTTATTTCTTGAATTTTGGAAGCAATCCGGACTTGAAAATCATTCTAGAAAGTCATTTTTCACTCGTGTCGAGTTTCGAGCTCAAAACTTTTATTCACTAAAACTAATGTATCTTTCAAACGGTAAATCCGATTTCGACGAATGAATATGCGTTTCGAAGCTAATTTTCTTGCCGTCGGAATGGTTAAACTTCCAGCCACTTATACTTGAGTCTTGGGGGACGAAATTACAGAATTACCCCCGGCAGTCCCATTTTTAGCTTCAACATCCCTAAAGCTTCTAGAAGATACAAGTGGATGAACTCTTGTTTTGCTCTCCTACCCTTAAGCCATCTCTATTTGCAAGGTGAGGGGCTTCTTCACAACTATAAATACCCCTCCCATGGCATTTCATTCCTTGCTCAAAGTTGTGTTAACAACACCCTTTCTCTCCCTCTCCTCCCCCTTATTGGCGTCGACACCCCCCACTAGAGCTAGGTTAGTTTGTTTTGTTTTTATGTTATGTTTAGTTTAGTTTATGTTTTTATGTTATGGTATGTTTATATTATGTTTAGGTTGGGTCTTAGGGTCTTCCCTAAGCCATATAGGATTTTATTTTATGCATTTATTATATAGTTTTCATGATATGTTTGTGTAGATGTTTATATGTTTTAATTGTTTAGTATATGCTTGAATATGTTATGAATTGCTCTAGTATATGCTTTGATCATGTGATATGGTTGTTATATTATGAGAATTGATGCATGATTATGGAATTTGAATTATGTTCATGCATGCTAGCTAATGGAATAGTGATTTACAATTAATTATGTCACAACTTGTTACATGTTGATATGGAATTAAATTGTTACATGTTACATGCCTAAAGGTTCATGATATATGATATGATATGATATGAGATATGTTGTGACATGTTGTCACATTGTTATATGACTCTTGAATTATGAATTGAGCTTATGGTATGATTTGGATTAATGGATTAGTGCCTTGATTATGTTATACGCTTTAATAGTGTCACATGTTATAACCTAAGATAGATTAGTGTTTCATAACTTGATCTTATGCCTTAATTGGATCTCTTAACTATAGGCTATACCTTTAACCTAGATCACACTTGATTATATTAACATGAACTTGAAACTATAGGTTATAATCAAGATCATAATTTAATTAGGGTGTGTGTGTGTGTGCATGCCGTGTGTGTGTGTGTGTTCGTGCATGGTGTGTGTGTGTACCGTGTGTGTGTGGGTGTGTGTATAGTAAGGGTTTGACCCGACCCTTTGACCCGACATGTGAATAGTAACCTGTGAATAGTAACTATGAATAGTAATCTTGAATAGTACTTTTGAATAGTGCTTTTGAATAGTAAAAATGAATTAAAACTTGTGCTTTCTCTATAGACATTTGCACCTAGGGTTTCCATATCCAGGGTCTAAAATGTGTTTTCAAAATGTGTTTTCTTTCGTGGACTTGTTTCTTAACCTAAGGTTTGCGATAGGATTCATAATTTGACTAAAGCTTACCCGGTTATAGTAAGATCATAGTCTAACGTTAAGAGTAACTCACTTTAACGTATTCCTTTGTGTGTTACTTTCTTGAATACCTTAAATGGTATTACTCTCTTGTGTTACATGTTCCTTGTTCATTTGTTTCTTGCATTTCATATGCATCTTGGTTAGTAGTGGGTCTTAGTTCTTAAGTTCACTCTAGTACGCCACCTACAGGAGTTAAAGTTGAGCACTGGGATCCCCAGGGCACCGCATAATCTGTCTACCTACCTTTTGTTACTATTAGGTGAGGTGAAGTTATAAATGTTTTCCAACTGGAACCACGATTATACTTTCGTATCATATGTTTTGAAATTCAAAGCTAAACCTCGTTTTGAACTATCCCTTTTATCGGGACAATCTCTTGAAAGGATCATTCATACTTTAATAGTATACCTTGATCTACAGTACATGTTTCCCAAAGTTCTGCATTCTTGTTCAAAGACAGTTACATGTTTTGCATATGTTTTCAAAGTACAGTTTACAGACAGAATCACATGTTTTCAGACAGAATCATATGTTTTACAGACAACATCATATGTTACAGTTACAGTTTCACATGTTATAGTTAGCATACTGGAGTGTTACTTTGGTCACTGCTAATCTTAAATGCAAGCATACAGTTTACAGTTTGGGCCCGGCGGTTATGTGTGGAGGTGATGCTCGGGAGGTGAGCGCCAACGACATCACCAATACCGGCCGCCACACTTAGACTATTGACACCGACTTTTAACAGGAGGTTTGTTAAGTTAGGACAATTTGTCTGGGAACGGACAACAAATCTGTTCCCATTACATGTTTACAGGTCGCCTAGGGCTAGCTACCCGAAGTGACAACCGGTGGAGGATGGTGCATGTTTGTATGCGTTGGTAAGAGTTGTTGTTGACCTTGGTCCGATAGTCTACTATGTGCGGAGTTGTTGTTGACCTTGGTCCGATGCTCTACTATATGTGGGGTTATTGTTGATCTTGGTCCGATACTCTACTAAACGTGGAATTATCGTTGATCCTGGTCCGACACTCTACCGAATCATGTTTTCTGGAGTAAGGATGGAGGAGCCTAGCTTGCGGGCAAAATTCTGTTTCATAAAGGATGGTTCATATCTGGAAAAGTTCACTTTACCCTTATCCCGTTTTATGAAAGAACTATGAACCATCAACAGCATATGTGTGCGCGTGTGATAGCATTCATGAAAATGTTTTATAACGTGCATTCTTTTACAGCATCGCATTCAAAGAGTTTTATCAATCGAACTTGTTTCAAGTTCTTCTTTAAAGCATCGCATTTAACAGTTTCGAACTTTACTTCAAGTTCTTTAATTCAGTACTTTCTTTAAAGTATTCCCTCACTTAGTCCTTTCGACTAATACCTCTCCCGTTTTCTTGCCTCGTGGTTTCAGGTCTTACAGCCGCAGTCTAGAGGTATCTTGAAGCTCTAGAGTGTCATTTTTGTTTCAGTCAGGACTTAGTATTACTTCCTCTTTTGTGTCCTGCATATGTTTTATGGCTGCATCACTTTATGTTTCTGTATATGTTTCTGAATACTTGAGTATCTTCGTTATACTCTTTCTGCTACTCTATTACCGATATTTTGAACTCTGCTGTATCGGTACTTATATGTGAATCTGTTATATGTTCTGATATGCCGAGTCTCTCTTACACGATCAATATGTTCTTGCTTGTTACATGCCATCACGCACATGTTTTGAAAAGTTTTAAAATACTCTGATTTTCCGCTGCATAGCCACATCGTTGTACATGTATAGTTCTGATAGATAGCCGTTCGCTGGAGTATTTCTTGAGTGATGGCTCACACCATTATTTGAGAGGTGCTTCAGTGCGGGGGTTGAGACGCCGCTCTCCTCTTGTTCTGGTACGGGTGGGGGCGTTACACGGCGAGTGAGCGTGCACAATCTCCAACCAAACTCCGACCGTGTACGACAAATATCATTAATATGTTGATTAGGCGATCATGCAATATATCATAATACACGCATATCATAAATCATATCATAAAACATATTCGTTTGGGCAATCCGTGACCCGGCCTTCCCGCACGGTGCAAAACAATCATAACATAACATAATCATATTCATAAATCATAAATCAGTTCCAACCTTCTTCCTCCGGGTGGTGGACGGGTTAGCAAGACCCGGCCACCTCATACATAGGCCAATGGGGTTTCATGACTCCCCCAAGGGCACTCAGCTCCCATTCCCCGCTAAACCTCCTAGCGAGGGCCGGTATCGCCGTAGTTTGGTTGGGACTAGTATATGGGATCCCCGTCAGCCCTTGCTTCCTCGGTTAGCCACATATACTAAGTCCCGGGGCCCATACAATCATAAGTCATAAATGTGTCTCGCCAAACATTTCAATTATAAGGAACATAACATAATTCATAAGTCATTTGAAAAGGGTTTACTCGATCAATATTTACTCGGTACGTTCATTTGAAAACCAAATATAACTATATTAGGTTTTTGGCCAAAGGTTGTCACATACGGTTGTAGGGTTTTATACATAACTAGAACGAAAACACCCTCACTTGAACCATGACGATACAGGGATACGAATTACCGAGTGCCTAGTTGATCAGGATTTCTCCACCCTGGAGATAACTGTATAAAGGACAATAGTTCGTGAGACTCAAGACCCCAAATGAACCATATATGACGCACGGCAATGTATGATCATGATTTGATTGCATAAGAAAGGATATTATGTCATGAAAATGTTCATGTGCACGATTAAGGAATTTAAGGCATATAACTAAGGCATTCGTTCATTCATTTTCATTTAAATTCATAAATTCATATATCATATCAATTTAATCTAAGAGTCTCATATAATAATCATAACATGTACTATTTCACGTCCAACGTTTCATAATTCATAGCGGTTCAAGTCAAGAATTCATATAACATTTATAGTTCAAAATTTACAAGTTTACAATTAGAGAATGGACAAAGAAAAACATTCAAGGCATGATCGGAAATTAAATAAAACACGAAATGGGTAACAATTTAATTCTATAATTCAAATAAATAAACAATTCATAACATATACATAATATACATAAATACATTTATATATATACACGTACATGCATGCACCAAATATATCTTAAAATATATACATATACCTATTACGTACAATGCATACATTTATATGTATATATATATATATATATATATATATATATATATATAACTCACATGCATAATAATATATATATATATATATACATATATTTAACACACGCACACATGTACTAAAACACAATCTCACAAGCACACATAATTAATACAATACATATACATATATTCACGTACACACACACACCTTGCATGCATGCATACATATATAATTACACAAACACCCCCTGCATGATTTATTTAGCAGCACGCCACCCACACATGCACATGAAAGGAATTCATGCAACACTTTTAGTTCCACATGCATAAAGGTCTACATTTATATATATATATACAATATGTACAGCACACACACAACAACACAAAGAAATACAGCAACAGAAGAAAGAGAGAAAAGAAGGAAGAGAAGAAAGGAACAGAAGTTGCAGAAGAAGAAGAAGAAAGCAGCAAGAGAGAAGAAGAAAAGAACAGAGAAGCAGAGCAGTAGCTACCCGCCCGGGTAGCCAATCCTTCTCTAAAATCCCCGGCCGGGTAGGGAGTACAGAGAGCTTCTGCAAGCTGTGGCAGGAGTACCCGACCGGGTACTCACCAAGAGGAAACTCTCCCCGCCCGGGGAGAGTGATACAGAAGCAATAACAGATGCAGCAACCAACCAAAAAAACAGGGGAGGAAAAATGTTATGTTCGAACCAAGCCACACACACTCACAATTTGAAATCAATTCAAGCCAACAAATAAGGTAAGAATAGACTTCGATTAATCCACAAACAACCTGGAAACAAACCCCAATAACGCAGCAAAAACTGGGAGGAAAAAGGCAGCAGTTCATGCGTGAAAACAGGGGAAGAAATGGAACAAAGAACAGAGACTCCCAACGTGATCAATCAACCCATACAAGCATACACAGCCATAAATGAAGTAAAAGGATCATGTATATATCATCAAAACATGTTAGAGATCAACCGAAGTCAAGGAATCATCAAACACTTCAAAAACCTTACTGTTCATTCATATGTTTAAAAACCCCATGAAATCTGATTCAAATTTAGAGATAAATAGATCAAAATGACCAGAGAAGAATAGATATCATAATCCTAACTCACCTTGTTGATTGGATGAAAGTTGATTGAGATTTGAGCTCAAAACCTCAAGGGTTTGTACTGTTACGGGAAAATAAAGTAATAACAATTTATAGGAAAATTAAATATTTAAAACGCTTATAAACAATTAATCACATAATTAAATAATTTAATTGCTCAATTTACAAGCAAATGCGACACATTAATAAAAATGAAAAACCGGGGCGTTACAATCTCTCCCCCTTAAAGAGAATCCATCCTCGGATTCACTGCACGCCTAAAACAACCAATGAGAGAGCCCCGTCTCTCACAAGCAACAAGGAGAGAGCCCCGTCTCTCGAGCAGCAATGAGAGCACCCCGTCTCTCCAACAACAATGAGAGAACCCCGTCTCTCGCAAGCAAAGAGAGCACCCCGTCTCTCGAACAAAAATAAGAGAATCCCCGTCTCTTACAACAACGAGAGCACCCCGTCTCTCAACCAAAAGTAAAACAAGGAAGTCTCCAATACTCCCAAGCCACACACGCAAAACCAAAATTAAAATCACGTAAGACGCCCACGTTGATTATCAATTACTCTAAGTAAATTAACACGATATGGAGTCAAAGCACCTAACATAAAAATTATTTAAGTTAAATTTGCATATATGCATGTATCATGGATGCTATAAGTACCGTTCACCGTAGTTGCGAAATTTAAAATTGTGAGTTGTCATTGTCCAGCGTATGATCTTTCCTGATGATAAACTCAGTGCCCAACTTGTCTGTAACCTCTTCAGGGTACCCCGATGAAGCAATTGATGAATCCTTCACCATTTCCCTTAATCTTCACTCGACCAACCAAATCCTTTTAATTAACCGAACTTGACCTCCCGATTACCCTTAGACCATCCATCTCGAAGTTAGGTCAATAGCTACTATCTTACCCAAATCGGAGTTTAAATTACCATCGATAATAACTACTCCTGGCAACCTCGGCGATTCAATCCCTATCTTGAAGTATTTGTCATTAGGATCTACCTTAACACGAATCCCTTTCCATCTTCCGTTCATGTTATCTATTCATTCTCTTTAACCCCCTTAAGGCTATATTCGGTATCTGGCCCCACATTTCTTGAATCGAAGATAGAATGTTCTTGATGACTCTTGAAGTTCGATGTAAATCCTCCAATGATCATCTTTTTCGTTTTGGTTTCTTCTTAGATTTCCTTTCGAATTATCGTGGAAATAACCGAAGACTTGATAACATTGTCATTATTGAACCCCCTTTTTACTCTATTGGATTACTCTTGATTGCCATCCTTCCATTCTATGCTAGCTTGATTCGACTCTCTCTCTCCTGTCAATTCTGACTTAGGGTTTCCCAGAAGCTCCCTTATAATTTTGTTATCCCCAGATCCATTTTCTATACATATGAATATCCTCCAAGCCATTTCTGTTATACCTAGTGAGGGACTTCAACCCGAATTTAATAACTTAGTTCTCCTCTTAACAACTTAACCATTCAAGCCGCCTTAGTTATCTCTGAGCATCACTAATAGGACTTCCAGGTCTTCCTTAATTTGCAATTTCGTTATTCCCCCTTTAAATTTCTATTGTCACATGTTGAACTCCATTGATTCTTCTTTTGTCGAAATTCTTGATGAGTAATTCCCATTAGGTGAAGTTTAACTGATATAGAAATTAAGGATTTGGCCTTTCAACTCCTTCCCCAGTTCTCTTGATGTCCGAAACTCCTTTCTTATTCTTGTCCAGAACTCTAGTCTCACTTCTCCTTCTGAATTCTTGTTTCCGTTAACCTATCCCTTAATTGAAGTTCTTATTTCCCAAAGTCACCTTCTTTATAATGTGTCATCGTATTATTTCTCTTCCTCATAACTTTGATGCGGCTCTGTTGAACTGATACTTGATAGTGAGACGAAAGAACTTCCTATTAATTAAACACTACAATGCATGTCGGGTTAAAATGACGATGCATGTGTCACGTTTACATCAAGCAATTATACAACACATTAGCGCAACGAAACCAATTAGAAACGTACAGATAAACAGAAGGTCAAAAGAATAAATAATTAATGCAAATTATGATGCACGTGCTATGAATGTTTTGGAACCTGTCACCAATGTGGTAAGCTATTAGCTTAGTAGCTTTTCTTCGTTCCTCCAATCCCGAGGTTACTTTGATTTGGTGATTATTCCTTGCCTTTCCCACGGTCTTCAAGTTTTCCATGAGTCTCTTTTTTTTTTTTTTTGCATCACTTGTATCTTCCACTATCCGGAATTGAAATTTCACGATCCCTGATTTCTTCGACATCCACTGAATTAACTTCTGCATTTACCCCCGAGATTCGCCCTTCAACCTCGTTCAAATTCTCTTACAAAAATGAATCCCAATATCATTTTGAGCCCTACTTCTCGCCATCACCGTGATCAAGACTCCCATGCTTATCCTTTATAAGCTTAATTCACCACCCATTTACTTATACTCAAGCACATGATTTCCTTGCAAAGAGTGTTTGCCTTTCTTTCCCGTTTCCATTTGTTGCTCCATATCTTCCAATTTAACCTCACAACATGACAATTCAGCTTGGATTTGGAAAAATGAACTCAAGTCCTGTCCTTAACATTATCACCCTCCATGGATTGTAGTTATCCTATTACTTATCTTTCTCTAACCCCTTCTTGACTTGTTTCCCATCTTACCTCAACTCCTCTTAATTATTGATACCTCTTTCCAATCTTGACTTCTAAAACTCGATTTCTAATTACCAGTTTTTATTTAGAAGCCTTTTCGACCACCCTTGGCTTAATTCCCTCCAGATCCGTTTTGCCTGAACCCTGAACTAAAATACCTTCAAGGTTATTATACCCCACTCCTTGGTTTAAGCAATCCCTTGAATCCCAATGAAGCACCCTAAGTCGTGGATTCACATAGATTGATCTTCTGAGTTACAACCATCCCGTGATTAACTCCTATTTCCTCAATTGTCTCTCTACCCTCGCATCTCCGAAGTCAAACCTCCCATTCTGAATCGTAACCATTAATTCTAACTTCGTCTATAAAGCCACGTATCTATCTCCATATAGGAAGGCCTCACATCTCGAATTCTCCAGATTCCTTCCCGGTGCATACCTCATATCTTCTTTGCATCAGGAAAAACTTGTAGTAGATCGTCTTCATCGTGGAACTTGGCCGTGGTTTGATATTATCTTTATAACCTGGAAATCATAACTCATTTCGAGAATATATCCATGCAATTAGTGCATGCTCATGGCACGTATTCAGCACTAGAGGCAGGGACCCATATAATAATGCAGCAGATAGTTTAACAGAATTCAAAAGGAAAGTCAAATTTCACGTTCAAGGTCGATGCAATGCACACATTGTCACATAGTTCCTAAGTCGTACGACCTAGACTGACTCACACACGACACGAGAACACCGGTTTTGCAACCGGGCTCTGATACCACTTAAGGATGTAGCACCCCGCACGTGAGGCACCACATCCCCCGCACTATGGCTCAACACGAGTAACGAAATGGTAAATCCGCACCCGTATCGAACCATAGCGAACGGGAGACAACAGAAAACCCTCCTAAGCTAGGCGGAACTTAGACCCTGCAATAATAACCAATCAACAAAATATAATGCATCGGAAAACTAAAATTTAAGCACACAAACCATAAACTGATTTGGGCTCTTCAGGCCTCTTTTAAACTCATAAACGAAGCCCAACAAAAGCAATTCAATAGCAATTATACAAGAATTGAATCTATGATCTCACAAGGTTGAATCATACACAAATTAAATACATAAGGTGAATGCAGAGACGCCTCTAACTTAACTTGACCCACTCAAACTCAAAAATACTCCGCCTAGCTTGAACTCCAAAGCCAAACCTGCACGCTAAAGTGTTGGGGAGGGAGAGGGTCAGTCTCTAGAAGACTGAGTGAGCAGGAGCGATACATATATATATAAGAAACATGCATATGCAAGTCATAAATCCCGAGCAAGGTTTTATTTGAAATTAGTTCCCAAAAGGGCAAGAGAATAACCAAGCAATACCCGGATTTTACGACTAATCATATTAATTCATTTCATTCATAAATCATACATAAATATAAGGCTCGGCGAGTGAGCGTGCACAATCTCCAACCAAACTCCGACCGTGTACGATAAATATCATTAATATGTTGATTAGGCGATCATGCAATATATCATAATACACGCATATCATAAATCATATCATAAAACATATTCGTTTGGGCAATCCGTGACCCGGCCTTCCCGCACAGTGCATAACAATCATAACATAACATAATCATATTCATAAATCATAAATCAATTCCAACCTTCTTCCTCCGGGTGGTGGACGAGTTAGCAAGACCCGGCCACCTCATACATAGGCCAATGGGGTTTCATGACTCCCCCAAGGGCACTCAGCTCCCATTCCCCACTAAACCTCCTAGCGAGGGCTGGTATCGCCGTAGTTTGGTTGGGACTAGTATATGGGATCCCCGTCAGCCCTTGCTTCCTCGGTTAGCCACATATACTAAGTCCCGGGGCCCGTACAATCATAAGTCATAAATGTGTCTCGCCAAACATTTCAATTATAAGGAACATAACATAATTCATAAGTCATTTGAAAAGGGTTTCCTCGATCAATATTTACTCGGTACGTTCATTTGAAAACCAAATATAACTCTATTAGGTTTTTGGCCAAAGGTTGTCACATACGGTTGTAGGGTTTTATACATAACTAGAACGAAAACACCCTCACCTGAACCATGACGATACAAGGATACGAATTACCGAGTGCCTAGTTGATCAGGATTTCTCCACCATGGAGATAACTGTACAAAGGACAATAGTTCGTGAGACTCAAGACCCCAAATGAACCATATATGACGCACGACAATGTATGATCATGATTTGATTGCATAAGAAAGGATATTATGTCATGAAAATATTCATGTGCACGATTAAGGAATTTAAGGCATATAACTAAGGCATTCGTTCATTCATTTTCATTCAAATTCATAAATTCATATATCATATCAATTTAATCTAAGAGTCTCATATAATAATCATAACATGTACTATTTCACGTCCAACGTTTCATAATTCATAGCGGTTCAAGTCAAAAATTCATATAACATTTATAGTTCAAAATTTACAAGTTTACAATTAGAGAATGGACAAAGAAAAACATTCAAGGCATGATCGGAAATTAAATAAAACACGAAATGGGTAACAATTTAATTCTATTATTCAAATAAATAAACAATTCATAACATATACATAATATACATAAATACATTTATATATATACACGTACATGCATGCACCAAATATATCTTAAAATATATACATATACCTATTACGTACAATGCATGCATTTATATGTATATATATATATATATATATATATAACTCACATGCATAATAATATAAATATATATATATACATATATTTAACACACGCACACATGTACTAAAACACAATCTCACAAGCACACATAATTAATACAATACATATACATATATTCACGTACACACACACACCTTGCATGCATGCATACATATATAATTACACAAACACCCCCTGCATGATTCATTTAGCAGCACGCCACCCACACATGCACAAGAAAGGAATTCATGCAACACATTTAGTTCCACATGTATAAAGGTCTACATATATATATATATATATATATATATATACAATATGTACAACACACACACAACAACACAAAGAAATACAGCAACAGAAGAAAGAGAGAAAAGAAGGAAGAGAAGAAAGGAACAGAAGTTGCAGAAGAAGAAGAAGAAAGCAGCAAGAGAGAAGAAGAAAAGAACAGAGAAGCAGAGCAGTAGCTACCCGCCCGGGCAGCCAATCCTTCTCTAAAATCCCCGGCCGGGTAGGGAGTACAGAGAGCTTCTGCAAGCTGGGGCAGGAGTACCCGACCGGGTACTCACCAAGAGGAAACTCTCCCCGCCCGGGGAGAGTGATACAGAAAAAGCAACAGACGCAGCAACCAACCAAAAAAACAGGGGAGGAAAAATGTTATCTTCGAACCAAGCCACACACACTCACAATTTGAAATCAATTCAAGCCGACAAATAAGGTAAGAATAGACTTCGATTAATCCACAAACAACTTGGAAACAAACCCCAATAACGCAGCAAAAACTGGGAGGAAAAAGGCAGCAGTTCATGCGTGAAAACAAGGGAAGAAATGGAACAAAGAACAGAGACTCCCAACGTGATCAATCAACCCATACAAGCATACACAGCCATAAATGAAGTAAAAGGATCATGTATATATCATCAAAACATGTTAGAGATCAACCGAAGTCAAGGAATCATCAAACACTTCAAAAACCTTACTGTTCATTCATATGTTTAAAAACCCCATGAAATCTGATTCAAATTTAGAGATAAATAGATCAAAATGACCAGAGAAGAATAGATATCATAATCCTAACTCACCTTGTTGATTGGATGAAAGTTGATTGAGATTTGAGCTCAAAACCTCAAGGGTTTGTACTGTTACGGGAAACTGGGGAGGCAGAAGCTTTGGCTGATCTTTCTGGCTTGTGTAAGGGTATGCTCGGTTAGGGATAGTTAGGGGAAGATAGAGGATTGAACTAGGGTTAAAAGGAGACCAACCATAGTTAATTTGGTTAAGTTGTGAACAAGTTATGGCCATTTTAGTGAAAGGTGGTCATTTTGGTGCCGTTTCGTTTTTCGGTTGAATTTCGGAGGTTCAAATTATTTTGGAAAATTATAAGGCTAAGTTTATTAAACTCGAATCTTCGATACGAGTTCAACGAAGTTGACGGAACTCGAATCCGAGTTCCCGAGCTCAATAAATCACGTACGGAACCAAGGGTGCGCTAATTGCTCATTAGCCCCCGATTTGGTTCCACGATTCAAATTAAATTCGTTAACACGTCAAATGAATTCAAAAACACAAAACGAGCATATAGTCATGTTCATAACACACATATTTATGACATACTACATTTTCACGATATTTCGATATCATTTCATATAAGAACGAAGCACAATTTAAACACTCATGCACGTATTCATAATAATTCACATATTATAATGTATATCTAACATTTAAATTCTAATATTAATTAAAATTCAAAGTCAACGTATATTATAAAATTAAATTAATTAATTAATATGGTTAAGCATAATTAATTAACATAACACTTAATTAACATTAATCACTCAATTAATAATAATTTGAAATAGTTATTAAATAACGAAATTTATAAAAATAATATTAAATTGAAATAAAACAAAACAAAATAAGATAAAGTAATAACAATTTATAGGAAAATTAAATATTTAAAACGCTTATAAACAATTAATCACATAATTAAATAATTTAATTGCTCAATTTACAAGCAAATGCGACACATTAATATAAATGAAAAATCAGGGCGTTACAATCTCTCCCCCTTAAAGAGAATCCGTCCTCGGATTCACTGCACGCCTAAAACATTCAATGAGAGAGCCCCGTCTCTCACAAGCAACAAGGAGAGAGCCCCGTCTCTCGAGCAGCAATGAGAGAACCCCGTCTCTCCAACAACAATGAGAGAACCCCGTCTCTCGCAAGCAAAGAGAGCACCCCGTCTCTCGAACAAAAATAAGAGAATCCCCGTCTCTTACAACAACGAGAGCACCCCGTCTCTCAACCAAAAGTAAAACAAGGAAGTCTCCAATACTCCCAAGCCACACACGTAAAACCAAAATTAAAATCACGTAAGACGCCCACGTTGATTATCAATTACTCTAAGTAAATTAACACGATATGGAGTCAAAGCACCTAACATAAAAATTATTTAAGTTAAATTTGCATGTATGCATGTATCATGGATGCTATAAGTACCGTTCACCGTAGTTGCGAAATTTAAAATTGTGAGTTGTCATTGTCCAGCGTATGATCTTTCCTGATGATAAACTCAGTGCCCAACTTGTCTGTAACCTCTTCAGGGTACCCCGATGAAGCAATTGATGAATCCTTCACCATTTCCCTTAATCTTCACTCGACCAACCAAATCCTTTTAATTAACCGAGCTTGACCTCCCGAATACCCTTAGACCATCCATCTCGAAGTTAGGTCCATAGCTACTATCTTACCCAAATCGGAGTTTAAATTACCATCGATAATAACTACTCCTGGCAACCTCGGCGATTCAATCCCTATCTTGAAGTATTTGTCATTAGGATCTACCTTAACACGAATCCCTTTCCATCTTCCGTTCATGTTATCCATTCATTCTCTTTAACCCCCTTAAGGCTATATTCGGTATCTGGCCCCACATTTCTTGAATCGAAGATAGAATGTTCTTGATGACTCTTGAAGTTCGATGTAAATCCTCCAATGATCATCTTTTTCATTTTGGTTTCTTCTTAGATTTCCTTCCGAATTATCGTGGAAATAACCGAAGACTTGATAACATTGTCATTATTGAACCCCCTTTTTACTCTATTGGATTACTCTTGATTGCCATCCTTCCATTCTATGCTAGCTTGATTCGACTCTCTCTCTCCTGTCAATTCTGACTTAGGGTTTCCCAGAAGCTCCCTTATAATTTTGTTATCCCCAGATCCATTTTCTATACATATGAATATCGTCTAAGCCATTTCCGTTATACCTAGTGAGGGACTTCAACCCGAATTTAATAACTTAGTTCTCCTCTTAACAACTTAACCATTCAAGTCGCCTTAGTTATCTCTGAGCATCACTAACAGGACTTCCAGGTCTTCCTTAATTTGCAATTTCGTTATTCCCCCTTTAAATTTCTATTGTCACATGTTGAACTCCATTGATTCTTCTTTTGTCAAAATTATTGATGAGTAATTCCCATTAGGTGAAGTTTAACTGATATAGAAATCAAGGATTTGGCCTTTCAACTCCGTCCCCAGTTCTCTTGATGTCCGAAACTCCTTTCTTATTCTTGTCCAGAACTCTAGTCTCACTTCTCTTTCTGAATTCTTGTTTCCGTTAACCTATCCCTTAATTGAAGTTCTTATTTCCCAAAGTCACCTTCTTTATAATGTGTCATCGTATTATTTCTCTTCCTCATAACTTTGATGCGGCTCGGTTGAACTTATACTTGATAGTGAGACGAAAGAACTTCCTATTAATTAAACACTACAATGCATGTCGGGTTAAAATGACGATGCATGTGTCACGTTTACATCAAGCAATTATACAACACATTAGCGCAACGAAACCAATTAGAAACGTACAGATAAACAGAAGGTCAAAAGAATAAATAATTAATGCAAATTATGATGCACGTGCTATGAATGTTTTGGAACCTGTCACCAATGTGGTAAGCTATTAGCTTAGTAGCTTTTCTTCGTTCCTCCAATCCCGAGGTTACTTTGATTTGGTGATTATTCCTTGCCTTTCCCACGGTCTTCAAGTTTTCCATGAGTCTCTTTTTTTTTTTTTTTTTTTTTTTGCATCACTTGTATCTTCCACTATCCGGAATTGAAATTTCACGATCCCTGATTTCTTCGACATCCACTGAATTAGCCTCTGCATTTACCCCCGAGATTCGCCCTTCAACCTCGTTCAAATTCTCTTACAAAAATGAATCCCAATGTCATTTTGAGCCCTACTTCTCGCCATCACCGTGATCAAGACTCCCATGCTTATCCTTTATAAGCTTAATTCACCACCCATTTACTTATACTCAAGCGCATGATTTCCTTGCAAGGAGTGTTTGCCTTTCTTTCCCGTTTCCATTTGTTGCTCCATATCTTCCAATTTAACCTCACAACATGACAATTCAGCTTGGATTTGGAAAAATGAACTCAAGTCCTGTCCTTACATTATCACCCTCCATGGATTGTAGTTATCCTATTACTTATCTTTCTCTAACCCCTTCTCGACTTGTTTCCCATCTTACCTCAACTCCTCTTAATTATTGATACCTCTTTCCAATCTTGACTTCTAAAACTCGATTTCTAATTACCAGTTTTTATTTAGAAGCCTTTTCGACCACCCTTGGCTTAATTCCCTCCAGATCCGTTTTGCCTGAACCCTGAACTAAAATACCTTCAAGGTTATTATACCCCACTCCTTGGTTTAAGCAATCCCTTGAATCCCAATGAAGCACCCTAAGTCGTGGATTCACATAGATTGATCTTCTAAGTTACAACCATCCCGTGATTAACTCCTATTTCCTCAATTGTCTCTCTACCCTCGCATCTCCGAAGTCAAACCTCCCATTCTGAATCGTAACCATTAATTCTAACTTCGTCTATAAAGCCACGCATCTATCTCCATATAGGAAGGCCTCACATCTCGAATTCTCCAGATTCCTTCCCGGTGCATACCTCATATCTTCCATGCATCAGGAAAAACTTGTAGTAGATCGTCTTCATCGTGGAACTTGGTTGTGGTTTGATATTATCTTTATAACCTGGAAATCATAACTCATTTCGAGAATATATCCATGCAATTAGTTCATGCTCATGGCACGTATTCAGCACTAGAGGCAGGGACCCATATAATAATGCAGCAGATAGTTTAACAGAATTCAAAAGGAAAGTCAAATTTCACGTTCAAGGTCGATGCAATGCACACATTGTCACATAGTTCCTAAGTCGTACGACCTAGACTGACTCACACACGACACGAGAACACCGGTTTTGCAACCGGGCTCTGATACCACTTAAGGATGTAGCACCCCGCACGTGAGGCACCACATCCCCCGCACTATGGCTCAACACGAGTAATGAAATGGTAAATCCGCACCCGTATCGAACCATAGCGAACGGGAGACAACAGAAAACCCTCCTAAGCTAGGCGGAACTTAGACCCTGCAATAATAACCAATCAACAAAATATAATGCATCGGAAAACTAAAATTTAAGCACACAAACCATAAACTGATTTGGGCTCTTCAGGCCTCTTTTAAACTCATAAACGAAGCCCAACAAAAGCAATTCAATAGCAATTATACAAGAATTAAATCCATGATCTCACAAGGTTGAATCATACACAAATTAAATACATAAGGTGAATGCAGAGACGCCTCTAACTTAACTTGACCCACTCAAACTCAAAAATACTCCGCCTAGCTTGAACTCCAAAGCCAAACCTGTACGCTAAAGTGTTGGGGAGGGAGAGGGTCAGTCTCTAGAAGATTGAGTGAGCAGGAGCGATACATATATATATAAGAAACATGCATATGCAAGTCATAAATCCCGAGCAAGGTTTTATTTGAAATTAGTTCCCAAAAGGGCAAGAGAATAACCAAGCAATACCCGGATTTTACGACTAATCATATTAATTCATTTCATTCATAAATCATACATAAATATAAGGCTCGGCGAGTGAGCGTGCACAATCTCCAACCAAACTCCGACCGTGTACGATAAATATCATTAATATGTTGATTAGGCGATCATGCAATATATCATAATACACGCATATCATAAATCATATCATAAAACATATTCGTTTGGGCAATCCGTGACCCGGCCTTCCCGCACGGTACATAACAATCAAAACATAACATAATCATATTCATAAATCATAAATCAGTTCCAACCTTCTTCCTCCGGGTGGTGGACGGGTTAGCAAGACCCGGCCACCTCATACATAGGACAATTGGGTTTCATGACTCCCCCAAGGGCACTCAGCTGCCATTCCCCGCTAAACCTCCTAGCGAGGGTTGGTATCGCCGTAGTTTGGTTGGGACTAGTATATGGGATCCCCGTCAGCCCTTGCTTCCTCGGTTAGCCACATATACTAAGTCTCGGGGCCCGTACAATCATAAGTCATAAATGTGTCTCGCCAAACATTTCAATTATAAGGAACATAACATAATTCATAAGTCATTTGAAAAGGGTTTACTCGCTCAATATTTACTCGGTACGTTCATTTGAAAACCAAATATAACTATATTAGGTTTTTGGCCAAAGGTTGTCACATATGGTTGTAGGGTTTTATACATAACTAGAAGGAAAACACCCTCACCTGAACCATGACGATACAAGGATACGAATTACCGAGTGCCTAGTTGATCAGGATTTCTCCACCCTGGAGATAACTGTACAAAGGACAATAGTTCGTGAGACTCAAGACCCCAAATGAACCATATATGACGCACGGCAATGTATGATCATGATTTGATTGCATAAGAAAGGATATTATGTCGTGAAAATGTTCATGTGCACGATTAAGGAATTTAAGGCATATAACTAAGGCATTCGTTCATTCATTTTCATTCAAATTCATAAATTCATATATCATATCAATTTAATCTAAGAGTCTCATATAATAATCATAACATGTACTATTTCACGTCCAACGTTTCATAATTCATAGCGGTTCAAGTCAAAAATTCATATAACATTTATAGTTCAAAATTTACAAGTTTACAATTAGAGAATGGACAAAGAAAAACATTCAAGGCATGATCGGAAATTAAATAAAACATGAAATGGGTAACAATTTAATTCTATAATTCAAATAAATAAACAATTCATAACATATACATAATATTCATAAATACATTTATATATATACACGTACATGCATGCACCAAATATATCTTAAAATATATACATATACCTATTATGTACAATGCATGCATTTATATGTGTATATATATATATATATATATATATATATATATATATAACTCACATGCATAATAATATATATATATATATATACATATATTTAACACACGCACACATGTACTAAAACACAATCTCACAAGCACACATAATTAATACAATACATATACATATATTCACGTACACACACACACCTTGCATGCATGCATACATATATAATTACACAAACACCCCCTGCATGATTCATTTAGCAGCACGCCACCCACACATGCACAAGAAAGGAATTCATGCAACACATTTAGTTCCACATGTATAAAGGTCTACATATATATATATATATATATATATATATATATATATATATACAATATGTACAGCACACACACAACAACACAAAGAAATACAGCAACAGAAGAAAGAGAGAAAGGAATGAAGAGAAGAAAGGAACAGAAGTTGCAGAAGAAGAAGAAGAAAGCAGCAAGAGAGAAGAAGAAAAGAACAGAGAAGCAGAGCAGTAGCTACCCGCCCGGGTAGCCAATCCTTCTCTAAAATCCCCGGCCGGGTAGGGAGTACAGAGAGCTTCTGCAAGCTGTGGCAGGAGTACCCGACCGGGTACTCACCAAGAGGAAACTCTCCCCGCCCGGGGAGAGTGATACAGAAGCAGCAACAGACGCAGCAACCAACCAAAAAAACAGGGGAGGAAAAATGTTATGTTCGAACCAAGCCACACACACTCACAATTTGAAATCAATTCAAGCCAACAAATAAGGTAAGAATAGACTTCGATTAATCCACAAACAACCTGGAAACAAACCCCAATAACGCAGCAAAAACTGGGAGGAAAAAGGCAGCAGTTCATGCGTGAAAACAGGGGAAGAAATGGAACAAAGAACAGAGACTCCCAACGTGATCAATCAACCCATACAAGTATACACAGCCATAAATGAAGTAAAAGGATCATGTATATATCATCAAAACATGTTAGAGATCAACCGAAGTCAAGGAATCATCAAACACTTCAAAAACCTTACTGTTCATTCATATGTTTAAAAACCCCATGAAATTTGATTCAAATTTAGAGATAAATAGATCAAAATGACCAGAGAAGAATAGATATCATAATCCTAACTCACCTTGTTGATTGGATGAAAGTTGATTGAGATTTGAGCTCAAAACCTCAAGGGTTTGTACTGTTACGGAAAACTGGGGAGGCAGAAGCTTTGGCTGATGTTTCTGGCTTGTGTAAGGGTATGCTCGGTTAGGGATAGTTAGGGGAAGATAGAGGATTGAACTAGGGTTAAAAGGACACCAACCATAGTTAATTTGGTTAAGTTGTGAACAAGTTATGGCCTTTTTAGTGAAAGGTGGTCATTTTGGTGCCGTTTCGTTTTTCGGTTGAATTTCGGAGGTTCAAATTATTTTGGAAAATTATAAGGCTAAGTTTATTAAACTCGAATCTTCGATACGAGTTCAACGAAGTTGACGAAACTCGAATCCGAGTTCCCGAGCTCAATAAATCACGTACGGAACCAAGGGTGCGCTAATTGCTCATTAGCCCCCGATTTGGTTCCACGATTCAAATTAAATTTGTTAACACGTCAAATGAATTCAAAAACACAAAACGAGCATATAGTCATGTTCATAACGCACATATTTATGACATACTACATTTTCACGATATTTCGATATCATTTCATATAAGAACGAAGCACAATTTAAACACTCATGCACGTATTCATAATAATTCACATATTATAATGTATATCTAACATTTAAATTCTAATATTAATTAAAATTCAAAGTCAACGTATATTATAAAATTAAATTAATTAATTAATATGGTTAAGCATAATTAATTAACATAACACTTAATTAACATTAATCACTCAATTAATAATAATTTGAAATAGTTATTAAATAACGAAATTTATAAAAATAATATTAAATTGAAATAAAACAAAACAAAATAAAATAAAGTAATAACAATTTATAGTAAAATTAAATATTTAAAACGCTTATAAACAATTAATCACATAATTAAATAATTTAATTGCTCAATTTACAAGCAAATGCGACACATTAATATAAATGAAAAGTCGGGGCGTTACACTCCTCATGGGTAAATGGATCAATATCCACTTAAGAAGATTTTATGGAGTAAACCATATTATCTTGTGGGCTATCTGGAAACGCATTTTGAACACATTGACGGAGGAGTGTTCACACGTGTACTATCTCTTTGATTTGGCTAAGTTTTATCAGAACGGTTCATCTCTTCCTATTTATGGCGTGGGTTTTATCCTTAAACCTTTTGAAGTCTTTGGGCTTACCTTTCTTCTCTCTTAGGAACGATTCCTTAAGAAAGGTATATTATTTAAAACAAACAACATTTGTTCAAAGAATCGTAGAAACAATATTCTATATTGTTTGCATAAATTTGAACTATTTTCCAATCTTATTTCTCAATTTCTCCTTCAATTAAGAAGACTCAAGAGAGTTACATTCTTTAGAACAATCAACATTTGTTCCAAAGATTTGCCGAGGTAGCAATATATATCGTTTATATAAACTTGAACTTATTTCAAGTTTATAAGAAGACTCCCACTATCTTCTTCACTTAAGAAGACTCCCACTGTCCTTTTCATATAAGAAGACAATCCCAAAATTCTAAGATAAGAATTCTTAGGGAATTTTGAAAGCCACAATTCATAGTGCATTTAAGGGACTGATTTGGAATTTGTAAGATTCAAAATCTTAACTACGTTTCCTGAAGAATAAATTCAGAATGAAGGTAAGACAGTAAAGCTTAACAAGGAACGGACCATATCCTATAGGGTCATGTTCCTTCATTCAAAAATACTAAGCTATTCATGAGTGAGCTTACTGAGGGATAATCTTATTATCTCTAAGATGACTAAGGAATTAGTTAATAAGATATTTGTCATCTCGATCCGATCGAGCTGCTAATGTCTTATGACTACTAAGGTTCCTAACCTTTCTTATTTTGAAATTCTAACAATTTCACAAAAGTTTCAAAATTCGTACTTCATTAAGTACACACATTCATAATGATTAAACTAACGATTCAGTCTAGTGCTTACATTAAGCAAACCTTAATCCTTAGTATGGATCGAGATCCATCTAAATTTGGGACGTGTTTCTCATTTCACATAAACGGGGTTTTCGGGAACGCTTCCCTCTAAATAGGATTCTTAGGAAGTTAAGTCTTTGAGTTCATTTTCGTAAAATGATCCTAAGATGATTAACTTGCTAATCCCATTTAGGACGTTCTAAAGTTATTTGAAACTCTGTCATCTTACTTTACTTATGTTATCTCGTTGTATGTTCGAAACATCAATACTTTGAGTTTTGCATAACAATTTATGCAAAATTAACTCAAGACTAGTGGATTCTGATCTTATCGGAATGTCCACAACGAGAGACACATGGAGTACCCTCATACTCTTTGCAGTTCCTTTTCAAAACCCTAATTTGCCACTATGGAAGCTAAAATCTGATCTTTCTTTTAGGCTTTCCCTTCTCTCACCCCTCCATCGGGTTTTAAGGGTTTCTTCTTCTTTGGCCTTGATGCCTTTACCTCAATAGGTTTAGAAGAAGAACTAATCATCATTACCTTTTAGCCCTTCATAAGGATTCTCTCTTAAGTTATCAACTAATTTGATCAACTATGCTACAATAGCATCATCTAAGATTGAGCAAAAGGGTCTAAAATGATGATAGAAGTAATTCAAGCAATCAGTGATCTAAGAAATCATTTCTTAGTGTATTGCGTGCGTGGCTGCAAGGTTCTCCTCATTGAGGACATTCAGCCCACGTTACACGTATATTCCTTTATACAAATATGGAATAATTCCTTCGACGTGTTATACTTTGTAACACGTTCGCAAAAGAGTACCATTGCTCTTAAGTGTTCCTATAATGTGTTATACTTTGTAACACATTTATGAGGGAGTACAATTGTTCTTAAGTGTTTGGAGAATTTCCTTTCACTTTTCAATTGCTTCTCTTTAGGCCTAGGTCGAATTTTCACAATAGGTAAAAAGTTCACCTTATAGAGAACAATTTTCTCTTTTGGAATCTTAAAACGGATTTTAAGATTCGAAGCTAGTCAGAGTGGTTAGGACTTTAGTCAACTTGTTTGACTCAAGGATGGATACTAATGGGTCGCATTTCAACTTGTAGACAATCACAGAACTACAACCTAAATGCTAAACAAAGAAAATGTGAGCATATTGAATAATAACGTAACATATAGGATTAGTTCTTTTATCGTATGTGGCTCCCACTGTTTTTAGAAGGACTATAAATCCCAAACAACCTTAGAAGAAACTTATTTTCTTAGTAGGTACTAGGATCCCAAGCATTCTTAGTTTTGGACCTACGACTCGTGAGACATCCAAAGGTCTAAGAATCTTTAGGTAGTACGATTGTGACACCCTTGTCCCACATCGGGAAAGAGTCCAAGTATAAACAATGGATATCCCTTTTGGGCAGTGGTTTAGGCCCAATTTCAGGTTATACTCGGTGGGCTTGGAGACTTGCGCTCGCGTCCAATGGGCCCATGGACCCGGGGCGTGACAAATGGTATCAGAGCCACTCGTCAGCCGTAAGAGCTAAGTGCTATACGGGGCAAAGTGCTATGCACATAGGAGCCACCTCTTGAGCCTGCTGGGCAAAGTGCTACATGTGTGGGAGCCACCTCTAGAGTCCCAACGCAGACGAGCCGGTCATGGGCTGGGAGCCACCTCTTGAGCCCGTAGGAGCCACCTCTAGAGTCCCAACGCAGACGAGTCGGTCATGGGCTATATGTCATGCAGCGACGTCCTTCTGAAGGAGGGGTGATTGTGACACCCCTGTCCCACATCGGGAAAGTATGAGAGTCAAGTTCAGTATATAAGTTAAAGAGTCCAAGTATAACCAATGGATATCCCTTTTGGACAATGGTTTAGGCCCAATTTCAGGTTATACTCGGTGGGCTTGGAGACTTGCGCTCGCGTCCAACGGACCCGCGGACCCGAGGTGTGACAACGAAATTGCCAATTCCATCTCCATGGAATTCCTAGTAATGTTTTTGCATCACTGATCTTTCAATCATGGACCCACGACTCGTGAGACATCCATATCTACTTCAGTGTTGAGCAGAACCCATCAATCGTAAGATCTCAATCAAACTTAGTCCGGAACGACCCACGACTCGTGAAACATCGCCTATTCTAAAATGATCAAGAAATATAATCAATAAAGAAACTAAGATTTAATAGGCTGCACTAATTACCCCACAACTCGTGAGACAACAATTAGCTTACCTACTAAGTCTTAAATCCTATTGATGGAATGTAAGGAATTTTATTACTATAATAGAATACCTATTTATTCGAAAGTTGCTCAATATTTTAATTAGGGATTTTCGAATTAACCGGAGAGTTGTCCGGTTTTGACCTTACCAACATGTACAGTTATCCATTTTAATTGTCTTGATTAATGCAGTTTCACATAAAATGCATCACAGAAGCAATTAGTAGATAACATGTCCTAGCATGATACTAATATGAGATGATTATGGGTATCCTATCTTATGTGAAATTATGGAATCACTCCATAATTGCTAGTTCTAACATACATACCACACAAACAGATATTTCACATTAGGGTGCATGATTTAATGGAAAACCCTATTCTATTACATTAATAGAAACAACCCTCCCTAACATTTTGAGGGGTCTTCAATTGTGGTATGTTTCTCCTTGATTTGTGGATCCATCTTGCTCCTTGGGTGCTTGTCTCCAAAATGAAAAGAAAACCTCACTTCCTAAGTTCTACTCTCTTTACATAAAATAATATGGCTTAATCTTCATATTAACCATAGACAAATACACGAGGCATACCCCGACCCAAAAACAATAATAATAAAAGCCACATAATAAATCAAGTAACAGTACGCACATAAGTAGGGCTCCAACCCCAATTGAAATAACGCAACTATGGGGCTCCGACCGCAATTGAAATCGTCCATGTGCATAAATTAAAACATTCACAAGACTAACCCATGATCACCTAAACTAGCATAATCCGCTTGAAATTTAAATTTACCAACTAAATTTAAAATTCCCTTAACTTCAAATTCCAATAACTTAAGTAATTTGAATATAGTTCACTATTCAAGAATTTATTCAAAACACGAATTCGGATCAAGACAAAACTCAATTAATTCAAAATTAAAATTTTGTCAAAAATATCATTCAAAGCGATATTTATTATTTTCTTGAAAAATAAGAACTTGACTTTAATTCCCAAAATCCCAAAATTTATAATTATTTCAAATAAATAATTTTATAAAATTAAAATCAAAATTTAAAACTAAAATCAGATTTTACAAAACGGGATTTTCGAAACTTGGAAAAAATGAAATGAAAACGAGCCCAAGAGAGCCCCGCAAGGCGCGCGGAGACCGCTTGCTCGCGCGCGCACACAGCCCACAAGGTTGCCGGGATTTCCAGCAAGCAAGTGCGCTGTGAGTAGGCGGCAGGGGCGGACAGCGCAGCAGCAGCGCCTAGGCTCGACCGGCGTCTACGCACGCGGGTTCGGTAAGGTGGGAGGCGACGTGTTGCCGCCCCATGCGCATACGCGTGTGCGTAATCCCAAGCGCTTTCACGCGCGGGTGAACCCATCCCACTTCTCGTTTTGTAATTTGGACAAATTCAAGCAATCCAATTTCGAATTAAAACAGTTCAAAACAAATCCGATTAAAACAGCTTAAAACCAGATTTTTACGAAAATAGTTTTTCAAGAATTTTCAAGAAACAGTTTTGATCCGACAGATTCGTATTTCAAACAAAAAACAAGAAACATATATCCAAATTCAAGAATTTACTGTCAAAATCCAATACAGTAACGTTTCGAAACGAAAGTTGCAAGGTGGCTCTGATACCACTTGTTGGAAAACAGCAGAGTTAAAGCAGCAGAAGTTTAAAAATTTTTCAAAAGCAAATCATGATCTTGCAATGTTCTTTTCAAAATTTAGGGACTCAAGAAACTTACACGAATTGAAGCTTTCTTGAAACGTATTGAGCCGCCCTCAAACGTTCTTCATGCGGCATGAAATCCCCGTTCCTCTATTCTTTCTTCGAGATTCCAAAGTAGAAATCCTCTAGAGTATTAATCCACACCAACCTAGATCCAAATCATGTTAGTGAGTATGCTAGTACTATAACATGCGTGTTAAAGAAATAGAAACGAGAAAAAGAGAGCAAGAGAATTATCCCAAAAATTCCATGAAGGTTGGACGTGATCTCAACATCACGTGTAAGGCTCAAATAATCGAGCCCCTTACCCTTTTTAGGCTAGGGTTCGAAACCCTAGCTTGTAGAAATTAGGTCTCCTACTTTGACTTTGTCTTCTATTCTTTCTTTCTCTCCAAGTAAATAATGTCTTATCTAAAATAAGATATTTATTTTCTAGAAAAAGAGCTCCTAACTAATTTAGGAATATTAAATAATTCTAGCAATAATTAAATATCTTATCCTAATAATATTTATTCTAATCATATTAGAATTAATACTTTATTAGGATAATAAAATAGATGATATTTATTTATTTCCTTATTCCAATCAAATTAGAACAAGCAAACAATTAAATACTTAGAATTAATTCTCCAATTAATTCCATCAAGGACGTTAGAATTAATTCACTAATTAATTCTAACGGGCGAAAATTAATTCTCCAATTAATTTTATTTTGGCCATATAATTAATTCTCCAATTAATTATATTTAGGGATTTATAATTAATTCTCCAATTAATTATATCTTGGCTTTATAATTAATTCACTAATTAATTATATTTGGGCTTGATTATTAATTCTCTAATTAATTAACACATGATCTAATTTCCCAAGTGAATAACACATCCCAAACAATGCTCTCGATCCACACGTGTACTTTACACTGTGGTCTCGTTTCGATCAACTATTTAATCTTTCCATAATATCCTTTGAACCCGGTATTTGTGTGTGACCCTCCAGGTTCAATTTCAGTTAGCAGTGAGCCTAATTAATTAATATACTTTATTAGTTAATTGCCTCACAGATCACACGACAATAGTCTAGCAATAAGTGTGTGACCCCTACCCGAAATGTGAATGTATATTCGAAAGAACCTTTCAGTCAATGACATCATGTGGGATACGATCCTCCTACTATCCTATCTCTCGATTAAGATCTAGGGCATGGGAATATAGAGAGCCCCACTAACCTTAATCCTAAAACAAAGTTCCCTTCATATTCCATTTGATCTCAATTCCAGAAAACCCCATTTTCTTAATGTCTTGATCTAACCACCTTGCGCAAGGATTTTAGGATGGAACATGAGTGGCTTGTGTAATAAGAGATCATCTTGCCTACAGCAAGTGTAGGTCCTTTATTGATTCTAACAATTCTTATATGCCACTTGTGTAATCCCAACATGGTTCAAATGTCTATACGGCGACACCCTTTTGAGCCTATATCAAAGATCACAGAGTTAGCTCATATTTGACAATGTGGAATCTCAAGTCTAAGGATTAATTCCTCACGTCATTGACATGTGAGATATTTCCTAATTTGGAAGTTCTAGTAACGTCCTTTCCCATTTAGGAATCTTCTCACGTGGGGCACTCTCAGTGAACTTATTTTTACAACAAGCACCCTTGTGTATTGTGTACACATCAACTTATGCAATTTACACCCCATGAAACAAGATGATCCTTCTTAAGGACACAACTACACAAGCAAGTCTCAACAGAGGCAAAGTCGACACTCCCACTGTCTGTCGGCCTCATTAACTTGGAGAAGTTTCTAATCCTCGCCTATGGAGTTAAGAACTTGTTTCATGTGCCATTCCCATAATGACAAAGTTCTTCACGGCCTCATCGGATTAGGGGAGTTCTAGATATGCACACGTAATGGAAACACTCAAAACACGTAATGGCACATAAGAAGTGTTCGCCTAAGATTACAATCATTCGTATATTATTCAAAGATTGCCTGTGTTATAGGGAAAGTCCCGAAGCATGCAAGCTTTTAGGGCACTATTCCCAACAACTACAATCATGATCAATGAATGGATGCAAAGCAAAGATAGCAAGGAGCATTGAAGAATTCAAGTTGCGTCATCTTCTCGGGACTTCGGGACACATTGATACAAATAAGCAAGCAAGGATTGGAAAGAATCACCAATGACCCAACAATGTTCAACCTTACAATCTATGCTTATAACATCAAGATCGAAGGACAAGATGTTGTGCTAAAACCACTACTACGGAGACAGGTTCATTGCATTCATAGCACGTGCATCATACATTATATTCAATTATTTCAATTTTTACTTTATGCTCGATAATTGTTCATTTGATGTTGCATATTTCGATGTGAACTATGTGCTACACGCATTTGGCATCTTAACCCAACATGTATCGTTTTAATGTTTACTTGTTAGGATGCCTTCTCCATTTGATACTTCAACTACCATTTCAATCAAAGTTCTATCTAACAGAATTGAAGAAGAAAATTTTTGGGTATTAGGGTTCAAAAAAAGACGGAGATGGGATTTCAGAAATTAAGGGTTGAAGTGGATTTCGGGATGTTCAGATCGGACAAGAAAAGGAAACGGGATTCCGGACTTCAAGAGAATTAAAAGAGAAAATTTGGAGAGCAAAGAATTCTGGATGCTATTCCAAACAATCATTTCAAAGTGAATGTGAGTAATACACCGAATAAAATTCCTAACTAGAATTGCTCGTTCCAAGGAGATCAAGAATTCTGATTAAGGATGACGGATAGAGTTCAACCTAAGAAGGCGAAAACTCTTAAAGGGGAGAGCAAGACCAAGAGACAAACATAAATTTACGGTTTTGCTCGAAGAAGTTACCTTTAGTTGGAACAACATAAATGCAAGTCTCGGTAGACATGAAAGTTTTAATAATAGTGAAGGGAAAAAAATAAGACAACTTATCAAACTATGACCCTCGAAGTGGAGATAAGTTTTGTTGATGGAACACCAAGAAAGACAACACCACCGATATTTTGTTAGGAGACATGTACACGCTCAACCTCACAAGCTTGAACTGATTGATTCCCTACACAATCGTGTCTCAAATTCGGAAGATGATGAAATTGTGAGGGAGCTTCTGGTGTACTTTTAGGTCAACTCTGGAAAAAGGAAACCAAATCAAATTATTATATCTAGGGATAAGGAGTGTAGCACCCGCATCGAAAGACGCCACATCCCCCGCACCATATGCCCAATCCACGCATGAAATAGATTTCCATACAAGAATCGAACACGTGACGAATGGATGACAAAATAAAATAAACTCAACCTAGCTAAGCGGGACTAACCCTTACACCAAATTATAAAACGATGCAAGTAATGCGAAAGCAGAAATATAGAATATAACATAACCACCAAGTGATACAATCAAAGGGAAACACAACCACCAAATATTTACAAGTAATTCTCCAAAAACATAGATTATTACATAGCCAAAAAAAAAAAAAAAAGAAAAAATATTACTACATATCCAAAGTATCCAAGTATGAAATGCTAGAAAAGAAAAACATGTTAGGACTAAAATAAAGACTCTACAAGACCTTATTCCCCGCCTAGCACAACCTGCAAAACACTAAGAAAACAATGTGGGGTGTCAGTCCAAAGACTGAGTGAGGGGCATAAATAGATATATCACATGCACATGCAATCCCTAACTCCGAGTAACGTTTTAGAATATCCCAAGTAGGTAGTTTAAACAAAGCATCGCTCGGAATTATGGATATCATATTATTACTTGACAAATCATAACATTTTATGGCGCGACGAGTGGGCAATTCTCCAACCTTACTCCCATAATGTGTGCATAAAACTTAACTTGTGACACCCCGATATTTCGGCCGTACAGGTATGACGTATGTGTTTACTAATTTGCGTGAATTAATTGTTTATAAGTATTTTATATATTTAATTATATAATTAATTATAATTAAGTTTTTTTAATTGTTATTAATTTATTTTATTATATTTCGTTATAATTAATTTATTTTATTTTAAAAATATTTGAATTATTTGAATTTGAATTTAATTGAATTCTTGAAATATATGCGCATGTGTGACATGTTTGTGTGTCGTTGCTATATGAGTTGAATTCGGAATTTCGTGGAAATTTAGTATGTTGTAGATTTATGTGTTATGAGCATGTTCATATGCTCTTTTCATGTTTTTGATCTCGATTGTTGTGGTAATGAATTTATTTTGAGTTATGGAACCAAATCGGGGGCTATCGGGCAATTAGCGCACCCTTGTTTCCGTATGTGATATCTTGAGTTCGGGAACTCAGAATCGAGTTCCGTCAACTTCGTTGGACTTGTATAGATGATTCGGGTCTAATGAACCTAGCCTCATATTTTTCTAAGGCTATTTGAACCCCTGAAATTCAACCGAAAAAATGAATCCGCCGCAAAACTGCCACACTTTACCATTTTAATCATAACTCTCACCATACTTAACCAAATTAACCATGGTTGGACTTTTTGGAACCCTAACTCAACCCTCTATCAGACCCTACCCACGTCCATTCGAACCATACCTGATACAAAGAGGAAAACTCAGCCAAACTCCAGCTTTCCAGTCCCATTCTCGCCACCTTACAAACCTTGAAGATTTTGAGTTCAAATCTCTTCCAACCTTCAACCAATTCAAGAGGTGAGTTTAGGATTGTGATATACATTCACTTGTGGTCATTTTGATCCATTAATCCCTAATTTTGAGCTTATATACATGGAGTTTGAAGGAGATGACTGAATAGTTAGGTTTTGAGCCATTTCTTGATTATGTTGAATTCCTTGATGATTTTGATTGTTTTAAAGCATAAAAGTGATCACTTTAACTTCCTTATTGCATTTATGAACTTGTATTATTTGGTAGTTGTGTAATTAATGTGATGCCATTAAAGACTTTGAAGAATTTTGAACATGAAACTCGAATTTCCAACTGCTCTCATTGAACCTTGCGGTTGTGACGTTTTTGGGGCTGAAATGCTATTGATTTGTGGTGCTTTCTTTGCTTTTATAACTTGTTTATGAAGTGTATATGTTCTCCTATGTGTTGCCCCTGTTTTAGCCTGTTTTTCCTCGAGTTTCAATAGCAAATCGTAGCAGACAGCAGTGCAGATGAACGACCGTTCACCGGTTTTGTGCAGCAGAAACTGAAGGACCGTTCAGTCGATGGCCTGAGTTTCTGTACCAATGAACGACCGTTCAGTCAGGAAGAAGGAAGGGAATGAACGCCCGTTCAGTCCCCTGCAACCCAGATTGTGGTTCTGTGATGATGAACCCCCGTTCACGGCAAAAGTGAACACTCGTTCACTTCTTTGGGGCTGTTGTTGCCTTTTATTGTTTCCTTTGTGTTTAATCTGGTCTTTTGGGCTTTAATTCTTGATGTTTGTAATTTCATTTCTTCAATTCTTGTTTTGGTGGAGCTGTGTATATGTATATACATTCATTAGTGCATGCATGAGTGGTGTACGTGTATATCTATATATATGTTTGCATGCATGTTTGTGGTTTTAAATGGTTTTATTGTTAATGCATGCATGCTATACGTATATATATATATATAAATATTTAGATATGATTATATATTAATTAAATGCAAGGTTAATGATATATTTTAAGTAAGGTTTAATTTATTTAAATTATGGAACTAATTTGTTACGTATTTCGTGTTATTTAACTTCCGATCATGACTTGAATGTCTTTATTTGCCTATTTTCTCTAATTGTCAACATGATATAGTACGTGTTATGATCGTTATATGAAATTCTTGGATTGATTTGATATGAAATGTGAAGTTATGAGCTTGAATGAATATGAACGTTTCCTTGAATAAACGAATTGCTTGTTTACATACCTTAAAGGCATTAATTGTGCACATGAGCATTTTCATGAAATAATATCATTCCTTATGAATTCATATCATACCGTTACTTAGCCGTGCGTCTTATATGGTCAGTTGAGTCTCACTTCACTTTTCTTGCACAGATTTGGATCCTGTTGGTGACAAGGCCGAGCAGTGAGGTCCGTGTGTCGTTTCTTTTGTCCTTCTAGGTGGGTTTCTCTTCTATTAGTTAAACGACCCGATATATTCCCAATGTGTAACGTTTTAAGCCAAAGTATTATATATATATATATATATCGAGTCTTTTAAAGAGTCAATTATTTTAACGTTAAGCCCTTTTCTTTATTGATTACCCTACCTAATGTTTTGGCGAAAATTGATTGATTGCACTGAATGGGGCCCTGGGACTTAGTGGACTTAGTGCACGTGGCTAATTGGGGAAGCAAGGGCTGACGGGGATCCCGTGCACTAGTTCCACCAAACTACAGCGATACCGGACCTCGCTAGGAGGTTAGCGAGGAATGGGAACCGGGCTTTTGGGGATTCATGTACCCCACTAGCCACATTGATTGAGGTGGCCGGGCCTTACAAGCCCGTCCATCGCCCGGAGGAAAAAGGGATTACTTGAATGATTATGAATGATCGAATGATTATGATTGATCGATTGATTGAGCACGAAAGATTGTATGCGTGAAAACCTAATGAACACTTTAATGATTACGCAAGGTGGAGGTTGGAGATTTAGCCCTTTCGCCGGGCTCACGTATAACCTATTGAATGAATATGATTGTTATAATCCCGTTTGATGATTTCTTATCTCAACCATTTGGGAAATGTTCTAAAACCTCTTATGGGATTATAACTTGCATGAACGTGTTTAAATTCCGCATTACCTACATATTATGCCCTGCTTTTATACCCACCAGTCCCTTTTGGACTAAACCCGTCTGGTTTTCAGTTTGTGCAGGTTTTTGGGATTTGCTAGGTTGGAATCCGAGTCTTTGGGATTTGTATTTGAGTCTAACATCTCTTTTGTTATAGTACACTCATCCCATCTTATTATTATGACTTTTGATAATGTATATTTGGGCGTACATGTTAGTTGAGCTGTGATGGCAATCTTAAATACTTGAACACTTGTATCTATTTTTGGAGCTTGAGTGCTCATTGTATATATATCATGATCGTGTATTGCTTCCGCTTAACGCATACTCTACTTCTTTGGTTGGTATTGCTTGGTTTAAGGGTTAGTCCCACCTAGCATAGCGTGTGTGTTTGTCCCCGTTCGCCATTACTTGGCACGTGTATGGATTCTCCATTTCATATACGGGTCGGGTCTCGGTGCGGGGGATGTGGTACATCGCGCTCGGGTGCTAGATAACTAGGCGATCATGCAAGCATAATTATAATCATATCATAACCATAATCATATTCATGAGAAATAATCATAATTTTCCATCCTTCTTCCTCCGGGCCGGTGGAAGGGTTTGCAAGGCCCAAACTACCTCATGATACAATATCGAGACGAGGATCATGACTCCTACCCGCTCCTTCGATGGGTTAACCACTGGCTCAAGAATATCTCACCTTCCACACTACACGGTCACGTGAGAAATTCTCAAAGGGTACTATATGCAATGGCGTATCCGACGGTCCGATGCGTTACCGGTCTCCATTCACACAATTGCCCAGGGCCTAATAACATGTGCATGATTCTCGCCAAAACATTTTCATGAAAATGTTAAAGATCTTTCATACTTAAATCATTTTCCAAAGTATACATATACTTAATACATTTTGGCTTATATAGGCAAACAAGATATTAGGGTTCTAATTAACTATAAATAAAACATCACCTTGACAAGAGAACGTAAGAAGAAGAAGCCTAAGGACCTTGCTCTTCCACAACCGGATCGAGCTCTGTGCAAGAAACACGAGTGTACATGAGACTCTAGACATATGAACCAATTATTGGACGAATGGCATATGGATGCATATCATGAGATGTTAAAATCAATAAAACAATTATGGACAATTCATAATTAATTCACAAGAAGTCATGGATCGAGGGTAACTGAATGAAAGACATGAATTGAATAAAATGTACAAAATAAGCTTTCAGAGGGGATTATATTTAGCTCAAAAGGGGTCCCGGCCGGGACACCCTGTTCCGTAACCCTCCTGCTACACCTTCCCGGTCGGGACTAAATTTTAACTGAAAAGTGTCCCGGCCTGGACGTTTTTAACGAGAGCAAAATACTTCAATTTTCAAGTGGATCCCGACCGGGATCCAAATTGAACTGAAAAGTGTCCAGACCGGGACAGTTTTAACGTGAGCAAAATATTTGAATTTTTCAGGGGATCCCGGCCGAGATAAAAAATTAACTAAAAAGGCTCCCGGCCGGGAACCAAAACTCGAACAATAGGGGATGGCAGGGGAGGTTTTGTTCCATGCATTCCAACCAACCAAAACAAGATTAAACATAAAAGTTCAAGCCAAAACAAGTCTATAACACATATAGAAACCTTATATATCCATTAGACATCATAAATCACACATTAGAGCACCTATATCAATCAAAACTCTATATATAAAACCCCATTCATACCATATCATTTATTAAACCAACAACCAAAGTATTCATGCAATAAATTCAAGAATTCAAACCTAAATAATTACATACTCATGCTCAAGAACATAAACACACTCTCAAATCTCCAAACACTTACTATTCAATACATTCAAATATATATATGTACCAACCTTGAAATGAAAAAGGAAGAAATGGAGATAATGACATGGTGGAGATGATGAAAACTTGATGATGGAATGATGATTCCTCCTTTTTGTTCTTGAATCAAAGGAAGTTATGTGCGAAGAGTGAAAGGAAACGTGTTAGAGATTTTGTGTGTGTTTGTGTGTGAGTTCTTGTAAATTAATGTATAAGGTATAATGTAGCACCCCAAACGAAAGGGCACCACACCCTCGCACTATGACTCGGCACGTGTACGAAATGGTAAGTCCACACACGCCCCAAGTCACAGCGAAGGGGTGACAAATGAAAATCCAACCTAGGCTAGGCGGTACCTAAACCCTGTACAAAAGAAAATACATAAAACCTGAATGCGAAAGCAGAACAAAATACAAACTTCCAAAAACTTTCCAACAAAAACATATTCCATACATTTCAGAAAGTAATGCAACATCAACTGCACGGGTTCAACTAATCCAAGCACCTATCCTAACCTGTTCCAAATAATCATACAATGAAACGGGGTTCATCTAATCCAAGCACCTGTCCCGAATTTCATAAAATAACTCATAAATTAAACTTGTACAATTACAACGTCAATCAAATTCGAATGAATGCAAAACCTATACAAATATAAAGACCGGACTCTAAACGAACATAAACAAAAAACTCGACTCAACCGCCTAGCTCCAACGAACTCCAAAGCAACCATGCAACTCACACAAAAAGGGGAAAAAACAACAACAAGGAGGGGTCAGTCCTAGAGACTGGTGAGGGGGCTAACACACGCACATGTAAATATACATAAGAGCAAAACATGTTCAAAGCTAAAAGGGTTCACGAACCGGGCGTGGTTTTTACATTCTAAAACGTTTTAACCCGTGGTAATAGATATATAAAGAGAGAAGTTTAAAGCCGAAGGCCAAAATCATCCAAGTTTTAGAATTTAGAAATCCACCCCTGTTTCACAACCATAAACAAAAGCATAAGCTTACCAACCAGGTGAGCTCGAGTTCCAACACACTTACTTCATAAGCAAAGGCAAAGCGAAAACAAAACAAAGGCATAAATCAATCCCACCTCCACACCGTTTGGGGAAGAGAGGTGCCTCTCTCAACCCCCACACATATACATAACATGAGTCGGGGGATCCCGCCCGCTCCTTCGACGGGCCACGAAGCGCACCGTCGGCATAAGAGAACCTGCTTTCCCCTCAATCTCCCGAGGTTGAGCTAAGTCTCCCGTTTGGTGGAGTCGTGTTGATGTGAGAGCCCGGTGACCCCATGGCCGACCCGAGATCACATACCTCTTCTCTAGGGCCTATACACATATTGCAAAGATCACACATATCACAAGGCTTATCTTATCTCGCAAACTACTTCTTGCTTTCACACATACACACACTTATCGAAGCTTTGCAAAGTAAACGAAAATAGGGCTTAGGTACATATAAAAGCATTTTTCAAAACCTCAGAACAAACGGGATAAATCCCACAAAATACGTATCAAGCACATATCTATCTATATACATATATAAGTCGCATGCGGGCTCGAAATACAAGTAGGGTTGCAGGTCACGTAACTAAAAGAAAGAAAACCTCACCTGGCACCCAACAAAGCTAAACCCAAAACAAATGGTCTATTCTGGAACCTACACGACCCACTTGTCACCACCCCGGGTGCACCTGAACCAACTGGACACACGAAACACAACATAGTGCTCAGATTCAGACTTAGACAACCACACAGAGTCGCACGACAGATGCGCAAACACTTAAGAAATGTAATCACATAAGCAGGATTCAAATTCATATCAATTACATGCAAAAGAACACATTACATAGTTCAAGCAAATCATATTAAATATTGGGACATGTTCATATTTGTACGAATAACTTATTTCTTACGTGCAAAAGTTTCTAATTTAATCAAACAAGTCTCATTCAATTCATATATCGCATAATAGGTTCATATATTGCACATTTACAAAGCAATCAAATCAAATTCACATATCACATTTCATAAAATTGCACGTATTACAAAGCCAAGCAAATCATATAATAGCATGCTACGAATTTTATTTAAAGATCACGAAGTTACATATCAAATTCCAACTGAATCATAGAATGCACAAACGAAGAATATAATGTTATATAATTATGCAAGGTTTCATATAATTTTATAATGCATAACGAATTCACATTTTGCATAATAGATTAAATCTCAATTTACATGGTTTAAACCTTAATGCAAAGTTTCAAGGTTAGGCATATTCACTTTTTATAACAAAATTATAATTAGCATATTTGTTTATCACTCGATAAGGATTAATTAGTTCAATCCATACAAATTTACATATTTAGGAAAATTACACAAACACCCCTCTAAGTTAAACAAATAGCACAAATTTAATATACCGGGATTCAATTTATCAAATCGAAGTCTCCATACATATCACATTTCATTTCGTACATGATTTCATACACATTGGATTACGTAATAATCGATAATTTTAAGCATATCACAATTAATTAGCATTTAGAACAATTAAATCAAATAATCACAATTACACAAAGAAATTCATAACAAATAAACCGAGTGTTCAATTGACGAACGAAAAACGGCATAGGACTCACCACAACGAGGCAGATAAGTTGTTCGAAGCCTGCCGGAACGCCACCGCCGGAGCCGCTGGAACAGTGGCGGGCCGCCGCCGGAGCATGTCGGAAAAATCCCGAAAAATCACCCGTGCAAGTACTCCTCGTGCTCGTTCTAATTCCTCGATCAATTTCTGAAAATTCCAAGTCAATCGTCTCCAATTTTAGATCTAAGAACACGAAAACCCTCAAATCTTCAAATCCAAATTACTTCCAAACCGGTGAACTAAAATGAGATCCGTAAAAGGCATTGTGTTACCCGTGACGAGCTATTCGAAACCCCTATAGTGGTCGCCGAAAAATATCCCCGGAGCTGACCTCTGCCATTGAACCGCTACTGTAACTCTCTGGAACCACCACCTACACCGCAAATTGGGCCAAACCGAGGCCGGAAATGGAATCAGAGGGCCGAAAAACCTTGGGAACCATCAACTTTCGTCGAAAAACGCCGTCGGAAGGTAGCGAACTCGCCGCTACAGTGACGAGCGCCGCCATCGCGAGCTTCCAAAGGCGCGTGCGCCTCCACCACGGCCGTAATGGCCGTGCTGCCAATGTCCAGAATTGTGCCGGGAACTCCTCTACCAGGGCCTGAGGCGCGTGTCCCAAAAAGATGACCGAAAACCGTCGCGAAAGGGCGGCGAAGCCGCTGTCCGCCACCACCCGCCTGGCACGACAAAAATTCGGCGATATCTTCGCCGTCGGTCTTCGTTGGGCCGAGATCTTGGTACGGTTGTGATCGCATCATTGAGCTCTTTGAAATGTACTATTCATTCATCGAATTATGTCGACAAACGAGCAAGTTCCAAAGTGTGTGTGTGTGTGTTACGGTATGGGGTGTGTGTGTCACGCTTGGAGAGGAACGAGAGAGAGAAAGTTGAACTGAGTTATAACACGAATTACGAGGATCCGGGTATTATATCTCAGGTCTTCGTACGTGAAAATGGTCGGTAGAAGGGGTTAACAACATCAGAATTGTGCAAACTTAAAGTCTATAGACTCATTTTGATGCCCCAAACGTGTTGAAGGGGTCGAAGAAGTCAAAATCTCGATCGAACAAGGAATGACTGAAAAACCCATAAAAAAAAGAGAAAATTACAAAGAGGCCCCTAAACTCTTAAAGAGTTCAAAGTAGGGCCACGCAAAACATAAAATCACAAAATTCAACACATAAAAAGTTGAAACGTGGCGTACCTTATACGTCGGACGAACAGGATGTTAAATATAATGTATGTAATATATGTATAGATATATCATTTATATGTATAAAGTGAGAAAGTAGATATTATGTATTATATATATATATATATATATATCATGCATGCCTCATGAAGTTATGCATGAATGCATATATATTTAATCACTTATTTTATTAAATTAGTGTATATAATGTAGATATATATATATATATATATATATATATATATATATATATATATATAATTATGTTAGGTTTATGAACTGTATGAAGTATGAGTATGCTATGATATGTGTAAAGTGATAAAGTAGATATTATGTATTTTATATATATATATATGCATATGCTATATTATTATAAGTATATATAATGTAGATAAATATATATATCATGCATACCTCATGAAGTTATGCATGAATGCATATATATTTAATCACTTATTCCATGAAATTAGTTTAAGTATATATATATATAATTATGTTAGGTTTATGAAATGTATAAAGTATGAGTATGCTATGATATGAAATGAAAGAATTTAAATTACAATTCTCACATAGCAATTAATCAAATAATTCACTTAATCACATAGGCATATTGATCAAATAAGCATGCAAAACAAATTCTAACTCTCAAACTCACCCGTGTGGCGCACGTACCTGAACGACGAAAACTCGGTGCGTCACAACCTCTCCCCCTTAAAAGAATCTGGTCCCCAGATTTACTCGAACGAAAATAATTCCGGATGAAATTTCTTCATCTTATCCTCGGTTTCCCACGTGGCTTCCTCGGTTTTATCACTTCGCCACAAAACCTTTACCAATGGGATTTGCCGATTCCTCAAGACTTAAAACTTACGATCCAAAATCCTTTCCGGCTTCTGGACAAAAGTTAGATCCGGTTGTAAATCTGCTTCCTCAACTTCTTCAATGGAAATAACCTCGGACTCATCAGGATAGTATTTCCTTAACAGAGAAACATGGAAGATATTATGAATCCTGATCAGACTCGGCGGTAGGTGCAGGCGATAAGCTACTTCACCAATCCTCTCTAGAATCCCAAATGGACCCAAATAACGAGGGTTAAGCTTCCCTCTTCTGCCGATCCGAGCAAAAACCTTATGAGGAGACACCTTCAAGAAAACTCATTCTCCTACCTCAAACTTGAGATCTCTTTGCCGGTTATCGGGATAGCTCTTTTGTCGATCTTGGGCAGCTTTCATCCGTTGTTGCACCAATTGGACTTTCTCAATCATATCACGCACAACTTTAGAAGGTTTCTCCAATTTCTCACCCTTTTTAATACCCTCTTGCTTAGTCCATTTCCACTCTTCAAGGTCAAAGAACGACGGGGATCGACATTTTCGTCCATAAAGTACCTCATACGGAGACATGCCAATGGAAGCTTGGTAGCTATTGTTGTAAGCGAACTCAATCAAATGCAACTGTTTCTCCCAAGAAGTCTGATAATCCAAAGCACACTCCCATAGAAGATCCTCGAGGTACTTAATCAACCTCTCAGACTGACCATCTATTTGCGGATGTGAAGCGGTGCTAAACTTGAGCCTCGTACCCAGAATACCTTGCAATTCTTGCCATAACCTCGATATAAACCTCAGATTCCTATCCGACATGATGCTAACCGGAATCCCATGAAGTTGACCAATCTCTCTGCAATAAAGCTCGACTAGTTTACTGATCTTATCGGACATTCGAACTGGAAGAAAATGAGCAGACTTAGTCAGGCGGTCGACAATTACCCAAATTCCCTCGTAACCACCCTTTACTTTTGGCAACCCGGATACAAAATCCATTGTTACTTGCTCCGATTTCCACTCAGGGATAGGTAATGGCTGCAGAAGACCTCCGGGCTTCTGATGCTCGGCTTTCACCATCTGACAAGTCTTACAATGTTTCACATACTCGGAAGCATGCTTCTTCAACCCATACCACCAATAATACTGTTTCAAATTCTTATACATCTTATTACCTCCTGGTTGGATAGCGTAAGCCGATCTATGAGCCTCTTCAAGCAACACCCATTTCAACTTTTCGGGTACAACAACTCGGTTCTTGAATCTGAATAAACCTGTATCATCAAAACCAAAGGGACACTCTAGATCGGCTCTCGCCTTAGCAACCAATTTCTAAACTTCCGGATCCTTAGTCTGAGCGTCAAACAACCGATATTTCAAATCTGGTTGAATGGTGATATTAGCCACACGAGCCCTCATAACAATAGGTTCACTTCTACTTCCTTCTCCCACTTCCGGATTCGATACACTAGTCTTCCTACTAAGTGCATCGGCGACCACGTTGGCTCTACCGAGGATGATACTTGATCATACAATCATAATCCTCAAGAAGCTCCATCCAACGTCTTTGTCTAATATTCAACTCCTTCTGAGTGAACAAATATTGAAGACTTTTATGATGGGTGAAAGTCTCAGAAGAAATCCCATACAAGTAATGCCTCCATTTACCAAGAGCAAAGATCACGATGGCGAGTTCCAAATCATGTGTAGGATAGTTCTTCTCGTGGTCCTTTAACTTTCTAGAGGTATATGCAACAACCTTCCCGTTTTGCATCAAAACACCTCCCAATCCTTCCTTCGAAGCATCTGTATACACTGCATATCCCTCAGAACCTTCAGGAAGCGTTAAGACCGGGCCAGTAGTTAATTTCTCCTTCAAGAGATTGAAACTCTCGTCGTATGCCTCATCCCACACAAATAACACCTCTTTCTTAGTCAATCGAGTTAAAGGAGCGGCGATCTTCGAGAAGTCCTTCACGAATCTTCTATAATATCCCACTAAACCCAAGAAACTTCGAACTTCTGAGGTATTTTTCGGCTTCTCCCACTTGGACACGGTCTCAATCTTTGTAGGATCTACTTCAACTTCCTTCTTGGAGATAATGTGACCCAAGAATGAAACCCTATCGATCTAGAAATCACATTTGCTGAACTTTGCAAATAACTAATTATCCTTGAGTGTTTGTAAGACAAGCTTAAGGTGTTTCGCATGCTCCTCGGCGAACCTCGAATACACTAGAATATCGTCAATGAAGATAACCACGAACTTATCGAGAAAAGGCCGGAATATTCTGTGCATCATGTCCATGAAAGCTGCGGGGGCATTTGTTAGACCGAAAGACATCACTACGAACTCGTAATGCCCGTACCGAGTGTTAAACCCTCTCTTTGGGATATCTTCTTCTCGGATTCGCAACTGGTAATATCCTTGCCGCAGGTCATGCATAGAATAGACCTTTGAGCCCTGAAGTATATCGAACAACTCCTCGATATGTGGGAGGGGATATTTGTTCTTGACCATCATCCGATTCAATTCTCTGTAACCAATACACATCCTTAAGGTCTCATCTTTCTTCTTAACAAATAGGATCGGTACTCCCCAAGGCGATGAACTCGGACGGATGTACCCGCTAGACATAAGCTCTTCGAGTTGTTTCTTCAATTCCTTCAACTCAGCCGGAGCCATCCTATAAGGAGTTTTAGAAAATGGCTCAGCGTCCGAATACAGGTCGATCACAAACTCAACTTCTCGTTCCGGAGGTAAAGAACCTAAGCTCTCCGGAAAAACCTCGAGAAAATCCTTCACCACTTCTGTCTCTTCCAGTTTAGCCTGATCTTTTGGCTTATTAAGGAGATAGGCTATAAAACCCGAAGCACCATCAGGAACCATCTTGTAAGCCTCGATGAAAGATAACAAGGAAGGAGTCTTCGAACCGAAACCCAAAACCACATTTGAACCCAACTGGACTTGCTTAGCTCGACAATCAACCTTAGCACAATGCTCAAAGAGCCAATCCATACCCAGAATTGCACCATACTTACTCATAGGTATCTCGATGAAGTTTGCCAGAAAATCACGACCCTCAATACTCACTGGAACTCCCTTAAACACCCGATCAGAAACAAGGCTCCCCCCCAATGGGGAACTAATCACATAGCATGCAGAAGTACAAACAACAGGCAAACACACAGAAGCAGCTATGCCATGAGAAAGAAAGGAATGTGTGGCTCCAGGATCAAACAATGCATTTATGCTCGTGCCATGAATGTATATTGTACCTTCAACGACGGTGGCAGGATCAACATCGGCATCCTGCTCCTCTCCATCAATGGCATAAGCTCTAGCTCGAATCATTGGTCTCTGTCCTCCAGTTGGCCAGGTCTAAACTGATCACGTCCGGTCATTTGATGTCTCATCGACCCACAAATCAAACAAGCCCCAAGGTGGCGGCGACAATTCTCCCAAGTATGTGTAGGGCCTCCACAATGAGTACAAGGCTTCTATTGATGCCGCGGTAGAGGTGCTTGAGGTGGTGGTAGTGTCGGCCCCACCACTAGGGGTTTCTTTCCCAGACCCTTTGCAAATGGAACTTGACCGGGTGGTGCTACCGGATATGCGGGCCTCTTCAAACCGGACCCCGAACCTTGTCCCGATTGAAACGATCGAAGAATGGGATCCTTCTTCCGGTATTCTTCCTCTTGGATAAAGGCATGTTGAACGGTATCGGTAAAGGACTCAAAGTTGTACCCGACTTGTCCATACCTTAGATTCTCTCTCAAACCGGCTATAAATTTCCTCGACTTCTTCCTCTCATCTCGGGTAACTTAGGGAGCATATTTCCCAAGTCGATTGAATGCCGCCAAGTATTGGGCTACCGACCGGCCCCTTGTTTTTAAGGTCCATAAATTCTTGTTCTTTTCTCTCTCGGACCACCTCGATAACAAAGGCCTCCTGAAATTCTCGTTTAAATACATCATAATTAACTTCTTCACCGGCAACCTCTAACTTTTCCTGGGTTCTCTCCCACCAATCCAGTGCCTCCCCATCGAGTTGGAAAATGGCAAACTGAGCTCGCTCCAATGTGGTAACGGGGCAAATATTGTAAATCCTCTCCAACCGTGATAGCCAATCTTCCACTACGGCATCATCCGTAGTGCCCGCGAACCTAGGGGGATTATAATTAAGAAAAGTCCCATGTAAGTCCCTAACCGGTAGTGGTGGTGGTTGTTGAACCGGTGGTGGTTGAGGTGGGGAAGCTTGAGCCGTTCTCTGTTCCACGTAATTATAAACAGCCTCCATAAATCCCTCCATATTCATAGGAGGTGGTTGTTGTGGTTGAGGATGTCTAGGTGGTGATGGGGATCTTCTATCTCGATATGCGGGTCGACCACGAGCCATCTATAATTAAACATTGAGAAATACGTGTCGGGATTAGACAATATCCATGATATGCAATTAAGGTGCACCAATTATTCAATCAAAAATGCTCAAATAACAATGCTAGACTTCAAGTTGACAAATAGTTCCTAAGCCGTACAACTTAAACTGACAAGATACGACTCAAGAGCCCGGTTTTGCAACCTAGGCTCTGATACCACCTTAGGAGTGTAGCACCGGCATTGAAAGGCACCACATCCCCCGCACCATATGCCCAATCCATGCATGAAATGGATTTCCATACATGAATCAAACACGTTGTGAACGAATGACAAAATAAAATAAACTCAACCTAGCTAAGCGGGGCTAACCCTTAAACAAAATTATAAAACGATACAAGTAACGCGGAAGCAGAAATTTAATACATAACATAACCACCAAGTGATACAATCAAAGGGCAACACAGCCACCAAATATTTACAAGTAATTCTCCAAAGCATAGACTATTTCATAGCCACAAAAAAAAAAAAAAAAAAAAAAAAAGATTACTAAATATCCAAAGTATCCAAGTATGAAATGCTAGAAAAGAAAAAGCATGTTAGTGCTGGGTGGTTGACCCAAAAAAGTAGCGGTACGGGACCACATTTTAAAATTTTCAAAAAATACAAGTATTAAAATATTTCTAAAACATTTTAATACAATAGCGGAAGACTTGCCGGACCTACTCAAGTATATACATGCAATTAATAATAAATTTTAAATCACTAAGCAGATAAATATTTAACATGCAACTAACAATGAATGGCATATAATTTATCATACTTAAAATAATATAACTGCAAAATATTATCGTACTCCAAATATGGCTATCTAACGGCATTTTTCTAGCTCCTTTCCCTTTCGTGAGACCAGCAGAGCTTCCCCGCAATATCCCCGGAGAATCCCTCGGAGTGTGGGCTCCGAAAGTATTATTCTAAATATTAGAGAAAATAAAACTTTAAACTAGAAAACTCTTTTCTGGGTTTAATCTCCCGAAATTAAGTGTTTTATATATTAAATATATAAACACCTAATTAAAATTAATTGCACAATAATTAGGAATTAACTAGGAGAAAAGGGACTTGGTTTCAAAGCTAAAAACTCAACCAAAACCATCCCAAAAATGTTATGTGAAAAATGAAGAGCCAAGGCCTCTATATATAGGCAAAAATCAAGGGTATTTTGGTAATTTCACTCTCCCACTTGTTCAACTTGCCAAATTGATGGATTCTGAGGGCACCACGTTCAAGGTCTCATCGCCACGAGTTCAGCGCCACCATCCACGCGCTAATTGGTTGCCGGACGCGCTCTCACGCGCCGCCTGAAGGTGGCGCGTGTTGAACAAACGCGGCTCTAGGGCTCCTTGACTTGGACCGGTCCGACCGAACCCGGTTCGGTTTGGTTCGAGACGTGGGAAATCCTGGTTCTGCCACGTGTCCGGTTTGATTCGACACTATCCGCTGACCCGATTCGTTGACCCGTTATCCTGACTCGGTCCAGATCTAATCTGGACCGTCCGCGGCAGATGACTTGGCGTGATCTGCGCCGTACGCGTGGTGCGCCACTTGGCATCCAGTCAGTGCCACCTCACGCCTATCCACTGACGTGGCATGCCACGTCATCACAAAAATATATATTTTTTTTCGATGAAAATTTTTATTTTCTCCAAAATAAAATTTCGGTAATTTCCAACTTTTGGAACTTTGATTTATTTTTTTAAAATAAATCCCTTGGCTATTTTCAAACACTTTGAAAATTCATTTGTCTTTCTCCTTTTAATATTTTCTCTTAGGGTTTTCAATTGGGGCTTGCAAGGGGACCTACAGGACTAATTAATTTTAGCTCCAAACAGGTTAATATATTATCATCACATGATCGTAATTAATTACCGTTTAACAATATTTAATTCCACTAAATAAATATTGTTGCAATCTAAAATTAATTAAATTATTCAAGAATTTCTTGATCTAGAATAATTTCGCATTTCACTCCTCCGTGTAGATATTCATGAAAAATAAATTGCAACTACTATCATTTATTTTTCATCTCTAATCTGAAATTTATTGATTCGCCTTAAATTCAAATTCTCTGTATGTGAAACACATTCAACATACAACTTCGGCGACGTATCACGCGAAGTGCTTTGGCCAAAGTCTTAATTCGAACTTTTGCAAATCTATTTTGGGGATATGTTTTACCTTCCAGCAAGGCCACAGATTCCTCGATCAATATAACTCTTTAGCACATTTCATGTTGTCACCGAACGTATAAAGTATTTTGGCCACCCTTTATCGAGACCTCACTTTGAGTATATTACAGTGACTAACACTACATGCCTAAAGCCGAAATATTATCAGGATTAAGAGTACAATGCTTACTGAGATTTTATTCATTTTAGATAGCAGTATAAAATGAATAATCTCCGTTGTCCAGTTCGATGTTTCCAATCCTATTGAAAATCATCAATGTGTTATAACCGGAATCACCATTCCCTATGACGAAAGGCTAATCATCTTATATAACCACGTTATAGTCTTGATAAGAACATATTCTTATCTTACTGACTAGAACTTTAATGACATGTGATTTCAGTATTCAAACTCTTTTCCTATGAAACACATTTCATATAAGAATACCACCACACGTCATTAATTATCAATATTTGAAAAACTCACAACTTGCTGTAAATTCAGTTTAATTAATCCAACAAAGTGAATTTTCAGGGCACTATTCTCAACAATCTCTCACTTGCCCTAAATTCAATTTGGCTATACATTTAAGTCTTATTCCTTTCACATGAGTGTCAAAAACCCTTTTTGCGCTCTTTTTACGCCAATACTTTAGTGAAGGAATATGTTAGACGTTTCACTGAGCCAACTTCTAGAAAATCATGAAGCCAATACTTCTAACTAGCTGCTTCTCAAACTACCATGTATTTAGCTTTTATGGTGAAGTAAGCAATATGAGTCTGCTTAATACTCCTCCAATTAGTAGTTGCACTTTCTAGAGTAAACGCGTATTCATAAGTCTAACTTTTAGAATAGAAATCAGATTCAAAATCCGAATTCGCGTGCTCTATAGAAACGAACTCACCACTGTGGTAGACAATCATATAATCTCAAGTCCTCCAATATATGCTTTCACTACTACCTAGTGTCAGATTCTAGGGTTTAACTAATGTCTGCTGACTTGATCTATTGTATAGTAGACATCTGGCATTATACATAATATGATGTATATAAAGCTTCCGCTGCGGAACTCTAATCATGTGTTTTATCTCTTCAGTTGTCTTAGGACACTGATCCCGAGATAGAAAAATTCCATATCTAAAAGGTAATGAACCTTTCTTGAAATTTGCCATATTATACCTTACCAGCATCTTATCTATATATGCTTCCTGCAATAAACCAATCTTCTTATTCTTATGATCACGACAAAAGTCTGACCATTAGAATAACATTGGTCTCACTTAGGTTTTACGTGTCAAACTGATTTGACATCCGAATCTTGACCACTGAAAAAATTCTTGCATAATTCCCAATGAGCAGAATATCATTTATGTACAAAACTAAAGTGTTGCAATATTTTCTTGATGTTATTAGTACACACATGGTTTATCAGGCAATTACCCAAATCCAAAGAATTTAAATTGCCTCTTTAATTCTGATGTTTCATGATCCAGACGCTTGCTTAAGATCACAAAATGATCTATTAAATTTGCATACTATATGCACCTAACTTCTACCTGTGAAGCCTTCAGGTTATGCCATGTTTTTCTTCTTGAAGGTGCCTATTCAAGAACATAGTCTTTACTTCCATTTGTCAAATCTCATAATCAAAATGAGAAACAATGGAGAGGAGAATCTTATGGACTTGAACATTGCTATAGGCGAGAAGATCTCATAAATGATTTCTTCTTTTCTGGGTAAGACCCTTTGCCATAAGCTTTGCTCTAGAATCTCTACTTTTTCATCCATTTCTCCTTTTATTTTCTTGTAGAACCCAATCGCATCTAATGGGTTTAATGCCTTCAGGCGCCTCCACAAGTTCAAGACTTTGTTAGAATACTAAGATTCTAACTAAGATTCCATGGATTTTGACCAAACGATCAGCGTCTATATCTTCTACAGCTTCAATATTACAGATGACAAGATCAGATGCGTCAGATTCAACCACTTACGTTAATCTTACGTATCTTGTCAGATGTCCTGACAATCCTCCCACTACAATGATGCTCTCGTGTACACGTTTCTACATCACATGTTGTATTTGGTACATCACATGTATCTAATACATTTTCAGTTATCACGGGCTTATGGAAATTAGTATCAAATATTGTTATTTTCTTTAAACAATATTTTGCTTCCACCCTTTGTGGTTATTTATGCAATCATCTTTGAAATATTCACAAACATCTTTTGTGATTTCTCAAATTACAAAATATACTTCCTCTTGTGCTTCTAGGATAACCTTAGAACAAGTAAACTTTTGTTCTTTATTCTAACTCGTCAGGATCCATCCTTAACACGTGGACCAGGCTACCTCAAATCCGAAGATAAGAGATATAGGGTCTTCACCCTAGCTACTGATCCATCAGTGTTTTAAGAACTGACTTAGATAGAACTAGGTTTAATGTGCATTGTCGTTTAGAGCGCAAGCCCCAAAACTGTGACATCCCGTCTCTCCAACGAGCCAGGTATGACATCGCGAGAGGTTTTTCCGATGTTTTGATTTCTCTTTTGTTTATTTTATACTTTGAATCAATTGTTTAAGTGATTATATGCCCTAAGTGTTTAAATTTCTCGTTTAACTTCCGTATTTAATTTCTTTAACTTGAATTTTAATTTTTGAACTACGTGAATACGTGATATATTTGATTTATATGTTTATGAACTCATTTACGTGTTTATTTTATTCGTTTATACTTGTTCGAATAGGTCGGAGACCATCTCTTTATTTTGGATTTGAGGGCCTAACGAGTTTTAGCGCGCCTCGGATTCCGCAGGCTATAACTTGAGATCGGGAATTCGAATTCGAATTCTAGAAATGGTGCCGGACTCTTAACGAGATTTTCAAGCTAAAGAACCTAACCTTATATTTTTCTAAGTCCGTTTGAGCCTCCGAAATTTGACCGAAACAAGCTACGAGTGCCTAAATGACCACCTTTCACTAAATTGCACATAAGTCCTTCAATTTTCAACCATTTTGCATGAATCTTGGTCCCACTTAACCCCATATCAGCACACTATCACTCCATTCTCTCTCCATTTCGGTCAACACAAGGAAAAAGGGGAAAATAGCTGCAAACGTTAGAGAAACCCTTCTCATCTCGTCACTATTCACCAAGGAAGATTTAGGAGCTCAAATCTTCATTAAACTCAACCAAATTCAAGGGGTAAGTGTATGATTGATATCTATATCCTTTTGTGGTCATTTTGCTTCAAGAATTTCTAAATTTAAACAATTATTGAGTGAGATATGATTTATGGAGTGAATAGTAAGGGTTCTGTATATATATATGAGATCTCTTGCCATCTTTGAGTTATAACTTGAATTGATGCATGATATATGACCTCTTGCACTTCATTTATGATTGTATAACTTCATATTTAGTTGGTAGTTGTTGGATAGAAGAGTTACCATTGATACTTGAGTTTTTTTTTTCATTTTAAGAACTTGAGGTTTATACATCCTTGTCTTGAGCTAGCTTGTGTCGTGCGAATATGTGATGGATGTGCATGATTTTGAGTGTTTTTTATGCTTAAACTTGCCTATATATGTGCTGCTTTGTTGCCCTTCTTCCTCTACCTCCAAACCACCCTGCTACTGCTCTTTTTCCCGCTGTAAACCTCTCCCCGGACTGGGAGATTTTGTGAAGAAAAGTCCCCGGGAGGGTACTTTTAGTGCAGAAAGTTTCTGCACTGTTTTCCCCGGCCGGGTAGATTTTTGCCTTGTTTTTGCCCGGACGGGTACCCCTTCATCCGAACTCCATTTGACCTGATTTTCGGACACGATCAACCTCTTTGAGTCTAGAACACTCTACAATTGGATTCACCTTAAAATTCGTTCTATATTGTGAGATATAATTGTTTTATTTTGGTGTCACCACTTCGCCGGAATTCTGCACTCATTCAACTTTAAACCTCCACCATTTTTGTCTCCCTTTATACCCGATTTCCTACAGCTTGTTCGTTTCGTTAAAACTGTCAGCATTGGCCTATTTTCACTCGAAGCCCTATTTTGTGCTTTTATTCCGTTTTTCCCGTATCTTCTCACCCCGATTGTGATCATAATATGTTAATATATTGTAATGTGTTATGTTTCATTGATTATTTTAAGTTTATGACTTTGTTTACGAAGAGTAATTGTGACATGAATTCATGACCGATATATGAAACGTTTAACGCTTTCTTGCATCTCTTGTTATTTATTTGAACATCGAGCTTATGAATGCATATGGTATGTTAATATATGATACATTATGAGCTTATTTAATATGATATGAGTTTAATTCTTGAATTCCTTAGGTGGTATTTCATTATTTGCTCTGATATACCTACGTATAAATGTATAGGACGTGCATTGCATCCACTTGCATTCTTATGCATCGTCGTGCGTCTAATTGGTTCATGATCGAGTCTAAGTCTTGAGTATGTGTTTGTTTGTCTCAGATTTGAGTTCAGGAGGTGTCGGATCCACCATTTAGCTTCTTTTTTATCTTCAACGCTCTTCAGGGAGCACTTTTGGTCAAAGGTGAAGTTTTAGGTTTGTTTCTTTATAGTTAACGCGACCTACAACCTTATATGCTCGTTTCCAAGCCCGCATGAGAATATATTAGTATATTTATATAATAGATAAGTGTTTATACAATATGTTTATGACTTTGCCAAATGATTAGGGGTTTTGAAAACCATAAGTATAAGCGTATGTAAGCTTATTGTTTTGCAATGAAGCTATGCTCCAAACCTGTGTCTTCATGCTAGCTACAGATTAGGATGACACGGAGAGGTACATCTATAACATATGCTAAGTTTCAAGGTAAGGTATGCTCCGCTGAGGTACGTAAGTTATGATTTTGATAAGTTTGGTATGTAGCAAGTTATGGTATGATATGTTCGTATTGGTTTGCATTTGGGGCCCCTCTAGACGTGGGTAGGGGAGACCCGGGATGACCATGGAGTCGCCGGTTATGACCCCCTGCACGTTCTCATTTGAAGTACTCGCGTGCGACTCATGGACGTTGAGGAGGCGTGGTGCTTTAAGCCCTTGGTGGATAACTGGGGAAGGCACAACGTGGATTAGCTACCCCATGTGTTTTTGGTAATGGTAATGTGTAGTGAGGGCTTGCTCCCCGAACTACATCGTTGATGGGGAAGGATTGTTTGTGATTTATGCTTTCCGTTTTGTATTTATATTAAGAATTGGGGAGTTAGAGTAAGACCCGTGCTCGCCGGGTATGGGAATTCGTTAGATATGTTGATAATGAAATGGGATACGAGCTTTTCCTTATGTTATATTACAAATACGTTAAGTTTGTTATGTTTCGATAAGTATAAGTTTAAGTTTGATTTGAAAACGACTTTAGTATGCAAAACCCCATCCGGATTCATAGTCTTTTATTTATTATGTGCTTTGCTCTATATATATATATATATGTATGTGGGTGTGCGTTAGCCCCCTCACTCACTCGGTGGACTGACCCTCTCCTTTCAACTTTTCAGTTTGCAGGTTTTGGGTCGTGCTAGGCGGAGTCGTGAGTCGGTCGAGTTCTAGTCCCCTTCTCGAGTTGCATTTTCATTTACTTTCGGTCACCTTTTGTATATGATTTATTATTTTGATAATGGAAGTATGTATATGTTATGCATTTATTAATGAATTATGTATAAATTCTTGACTATATTTATTCAGGACAGGCTTCTAGGGATAGTTGAACCAGGTTTGTGGATTTATCTTCTTGTACTTATTTGTTATATGCTTTCGTTTCTTATTAGTCTACGCGCTCTGGTCTTGTCTTACCTCCGCCTGGCATAGCGAGTGCGTGTAGGTTCCCGTTCCCTTAGTCTTGGGCTCATGTATGGATTTCTATTTCATATGTGGGTTCGGGTCTAGGTGCGGGAGATGAGGTGGCTCGCTGCTACGGGCGCTACAAAAACGAACTTCATAGGGTAGCATGACTCTTCATGAATCTTACCATCATTATCAGAGTTCTATTTCTATTTTTCTGCAATACATCTTTGCTAAGACGTATCTCATACAGATAGTTGAGATCTAATCTCATTTGAGAAATTCTATTTAACTCTGAACATAGCTACTACTTCGATCTAATCGAAGTGTCTTGATATGTTTTCTAATTTGACTCTTTGACTTCAGTCTTATATTCTTTGAACTCTTCAAAATACAGACCTAAGTCTCATAAAATAAACATATTTGTATCTCGAGTAATCATTCAAATGAATGATGAAGTACCCAAAACTTCCTATTGCTTGAACACTCATGATATCATCCATCTATATGAACTAACTCAAGCAAGTTCACGGCTCAAATACCCTTTGTCTCAAAAAGGCTTCTTGGTCATTTTAACTTTCTAAATAGGATTCGCAGATTGATACTATTTTCAAGTCAATAGGACTCAACAATCAGTCTTTGGATCCTATACAGATTAAGTTGACCAACATGTAGTTGCCACTTGCATGGCTCGTTAGGCATGGAAGTTTTTCCTTTAGATGGCAAGTCAAGCTTATTAGTGTTAATCTTAAAATTAGGGTTTTTATTGGGATATAAAAGACTATCTTTTATCATGCCAGAGCAAATAAATCTTTTATTTTGCTTAATGATAAACCTTTGTTCAAAACAAACAATTAAACCATTAGTTATCAAATAACTCACAGAAATTAAATTTCTGTATACGTGGCACGTATAATATAAAACCCTATTGCCAAAATACGACTTTATAGTCCTTACTGCTAATACAATTACACTTGTATTATCCCCGAGCAATAGTTGTGTGTTAGCCATTTTTCAAACTTCCTGGTTAGTTTGAATCTTCGCAACGAATTGCAAATATGATTAGTTGAGCTCGAATCCACACACCAGGAGTCTGTTGAATTTCCAACTAAACATACTTTCAACGAGTAAGATATCTTCATACCTTGTCTAAACGGCATAGCAAACTGACAGATTAAGTATTTTGGATAATTTCTTTTCCAATATTCGTTACCACCGAAATAAAAATATTTTTCATTATCGGATCTGGTTTTTTTCTTCTAAACCTTAAGATTGGGAACCATTCCTTTTCTTTTTCTTCCACGCACTGTCTTTCTAGGCCGTGGATATTGATGTCTGATTTAAGAGAACTTTTCCCTTAAGTCTATATCACCCTTTCTGCCACGTTGAGGTCATTCATTGGTTCAGGTTGGGTTTAAATTTTTTTTTTTTTTAAATCCTGAACGTTTCAAACAACTTAGGCAGAGAATATATGATCATATTCTAATTGCTGAGCTTATCTATTTAAGCACAAGGCCTTCAATCTTGTTTAGATTAGTTATCATATTCATAATGTGATTTTGAACTGGTCATCCTTCAGACATCTTTATAACTAACAACCTTCTTATTGGCTCGTACCTTCGTACGATTCTGTCTTCAAAACATGTTCTTACCAATAGGCATCTCATGCATTTGATGCTTAAGAACATTGGAGACAGATGTCAGAATATAAGACTAGCCAGATCGTTACACTTGATCTACTTGGCATAAGTGTCTTTCTGATCTTTATTGGTTGTAGTTTTCAAAATTTTCGGATAAGGTTCAGCGAGTACGTATTGCAAATTTTCGTGTCTCGCACAATGTCAAGATTCATTTTCTAGTCAGCATAGTTGAACCCTACTAGCCTATTTCCTTAAAGTCATTTGGAGTGGGCTAGGGGAGATCGTTATTATAAAACTGAAATAAATAAATAAATGCTAGTTATGATTATGCATTTCACTTTCTTCTGTGTCTAAACAATAAATGAAATCCATGTAAACATTTTGATTTACGCAATGGTAACTTAACTAACCACAGTTGACTCCCCGGAGGTGAGGTCGAAAACTACTTAGAAAAGCAAGAATTATTCTCAATTAACATACCATCTAGGTAACTCTTACCAAACAATGTTAATCCACCACGTCAACCCTTGGCCTCTAAGTAAATGTAACAGAGCTCCGAAGGGAGGTTAATACATTACTTAGTCAAGTGTGAACCATTAACTAGAAGTCCGTACGAGTAGGTCAAAACACTCCACGGAGGCGTGGTGACTTTCCCCGTATTTCATTCTATCCGTAGAAGTCTAATCTTGTATACCACGAATATATACCCGCCGAAGGGAATAGTACACATCCACTATACTATAGACGGGTAATGGAGGCCATGAGAATCCAACTCTTTTCATCTCGCTCCCACTTGAAATTTTTTAAAAATGTGGATTATCTTTTGATTATCACATAATCACTTTTGGCGTCTTATTATCGGAAGTGATTAATCTTATTAATAAGCACCCACTAGGATTACTAAATCATATATAAAATCCCAATAATATATTAAGGCAATTTAATTACTAATTAGTTAGGCCGAAAAATATTAGTCCAATTATGCATTGCGTCTAATCTCTATTAAACATTATTTATCTAATCACATTAAATAAAATATGCATATTTGAAAATAACACAATATCTCATATTATCATGATCATGCCATAAAATAAAACAATTAAGCATGCTTGCATATAATTATCACATAATTATCATGCTTAAAATAAATGGCATAAAGTAAACATGTTATAAATAAATTATCAGATAATTTAAATCATGTTTACTGATTCGGTCACTTTTCAGGAAAAGCAATTAAATTGTTTCCCAAAGAAATACTATTCCACGTAAATTCCCAGGAAACACTGGAGGGGTCACAACGGTCCCACTTAAAAATCAGTCTCCTTTGATAGAATTTACGTGCACAGTAGCAAATTTAAAATTATGCATCGCATGCATCATATCAATGCATGTATATATCTAGAGCACGACTCTGATACCAATTGCTGGGTGGTTGACCCAAAACAGTGGCGGTACGGGACCACATTTTAAAATTTTCATATAATACAAGTATTAAAATGTTTCTAAAATATTTTAATACAATAGCGGAAGACTAGCCGGACCTACTCAAGTATATACATGCAATTGATAATAAATTTTAAATCACTAAGCAGATAAATATTTAACATGCAACTAACAATTAATGACACATAATTTATCATGCTTAAAATAATATAATTGTAAAATATTACAGTACTCCAAATATGGCTATCTAACGGCATTTTTCCAGCTCCTTTCCCTTTCGTGAGACTTGCAGAGCTTCCCCGCAATATCCCCGGAGAATCCCTCGGAGTGTGGGCTCCGAAAGTATTACTCTAAATACTAGAAAAAATAAAACTTTAAACTAGAAAACTCTTTTCAGGGTTTAATCTCCCGAAATTAAGTGTTTTATATATTAAATATATAAACACCTAATTAAAATTAATTGCAAAATAATTAGGAATTAACTAGGAGAAAAGGGACTTGGTTTCAAAGCTAAAAACTCAGCCAAAACCATCCCAAAAATGTTGTGTGAAAAATGAAGAGCCAAGGCCTCTATATATAGGTAAAAATCAAGGGTATTTTGGTAATTTCACTCTCCCACTTGTTCAACTTGCCAAATTGATGGAGTCTGAGGGCACCACGTTGAAGGTATCATCGCCACGAGTTCAGCGCCACGATTGGCCACCGGATGCGCTCTCACGCGCCGTCTGAAGGTGGGGCGTGTGAAACACTCACGGCTCTAGGGCTCCTGGACTTGGACCGGTCTGACCGAACACGGTTCGAGATGTGGCAAATCCTGGTTCTGCCACGTGTCTGGTTTGATCCGACCCTATCCACTGACCCGATTCGTTAACCCGTTATCCTGACCCGTTGGCTGGCCCGGTCCAGATCTAATCTGGATCATCCGCGGGCGATGACGTGGTGCAATCAGCGTCGTACGCGTGGCGCGCCACTTGGTGTCCAGTCAACACCACCTCATGCCTTTCCATTGACGTGGCATGCCACGTCAGTTGCCACATCATCACAAAAAAAAAAAATCGATGAAAATTTTTATTTTCTCCAAAATAAAATTTCGGTCATTTCCAACTTTTGGAACTTTGATTTATTTTCTTAAAATAAATCTCTTGGCTATTTTCAAACACTTTGAAATTTCATTTGTCTTTCTCCTTTTAATATTTTCTCTTCGGGTTTTCAATTGGGGCTTGCAGGGGGACCTGCAGGACTAATTAATTTTAGCTCCAAACGGGTTAATATATTATCATCTCATGATAGTAATTAATTACCGTTTATTTAATTCCACTAAATAAATATTGTTGCACTCTAAAATTAATTAAATTATTCACGGATTTCTTGATCTAGAATCATTTCACATTCGACTCCTCCATGTAGATATCCATGAAAAATAAATTACAACTACAATCATTTATTTTTCATCTCTAATCTGAAATTTATTGATTCGCCTTAAATTCAAATTCTCTGTATGCGAAACACATTCAACATATAACTTCGGTGACGTATCACGCGAAGTGCTTTGGCCAAAGTCTTAATTCAAACTTTTGCAAATCTATTTTAGGGATATCTTTTACCTTCCAGCAAGGCCACAGATTCCTCAATCAATATAACTCTTTAGCACATTTCATGTTGTCACCGAACGTACAAAGTATTTTGGCCACCCTTTATCGAGACCTCACTTCGAGTATATTACAGTGACAAACGCTACATGCCTAAAGCCGAAATATTATCATCATTAAGAGTACAATGCTTCCTGAGATTTTATTCATTTTAGATAGCAGTATAAAATGAACAATCTCAGTGGTCCAGTTCGATGTTTCCAATCCTATTGAAAATCATCAATGTGTTTTAACCGGAATCACCATTCCCTATGACGAAAGACTAATCATCTTTTATAACCACATTATAGTTTTGATAGGAACATATTCTTATCTTACCGACTAGAACTTTAATGACATGTGATTTCAGTATTCATAGTCTTTTCCTATGAAACACATTTCATATAAGAATACCACCATACGTCATTAATTATCAATATGTGAAAAACTCACAACTTGCTGTAAATTCAGTTTAATTAATCCAACAAATTGAATTTTCAGGGCAATATTCCCAACAGCTAGGACCAAAATAATGACTGCACAAGACCTTATTCCCTGCCTAGCACAACCTGCAAAAGACTAAGAAAACAACGTAGGGTGTCAGTCCAAAGACTGAGTGAGGGGCATAAATAAATATATCACATGCACATGCAATCCCTAACTCCGAGTAACGTTTTAGAATATCCCAAGTAGGTAGTTTAAACAAAGCCTCGCTCGGAATTACGGATATCATATTATTACTTGACAAATCATAACATTTCGTGGCCCGGCGAGTGGGCAATTCTCCAACCTTACTTCCATAGTGTGTGCATAAAACTTAACTAGGAGATCATGCAAGCATAATTATAATCACATCATAACCATAATCATATTCATGAGAAATAATCATAATTTTCCATCCGTCTTCCTCGGGGCGATGGAAGGGTATGTAAGGCCCAAACTACCTCATGATGGATCATGACTCCTACCCGCTCCTTCGATGGGTTAACCACCGGGTCAAGAATATCTCACCTTCCACACCACACGGTCGCGTGAGAAATTCTCAAAGGGTACTATATGCAATGGCTTATCTGACGGCCCGATGTCGTACCGGTCTCCATTCACACAATTCCCCAGGGCCCAATAACATGTGCATGATTCTCGCTAAAAAATTTTCATGAAAATGTTAAAGATCTTTCATACTTAAATCATTTTCCAAAGTATACATATACTTAATACATTTTGGCTTATATAGGCACACAAGATATTAGGGTTCTAATTAACTACAAATAAAACCTCTCCTTGAAAAGAGAACGTAAGAAGAAGAAGCCTAATGACCTTGCTCCTCCACAACCGGATCGAGCTCTGTGCAAGAAACACGAGTGTACATGAGACTCTAGACATATGAACCAATTATTGGACGAACGGCATGTGGATACATGTCATGAGATGTTAAAATCAATGAAACAATTATGGACAATTCATAATTAATTCACAAGAAGTCATGGATCAAGGGTAACTCAATGAAAGACATTAATTGAATAAAACGCACAAAATAAGCTTCCAGGCATCCATCCCAGTCGGGATTAAATTTAGCCCAAATGGGGTCCCGGCCGTGACACCCTGTCCTATAACCCTCCCGCTACACCTTCCCGACCGGGACTAAATTTGAACTGAAAAGTGTCCCGGCTATTAGGAATAGTACCCTTAAAGCAGATGTTTGCTTTACTATTTCCTTGTGAAATCACAAACAGTCTTTAAATAATAAACGAGATGATTTTGTTCATAGGCAATCACTTCTTTATGTACTTATTTATGTCTGTTTAGGTTGACTGTGTTTTGCATGTATTGAACTCCCCTAATCCAATGAGGCCGTTAAGAACTTTATCGTTATGGGAACGACACATGAAACAAGTTCTTAACTCCATAGGCAAGGATTAGAAACTTCTCCAAGTCGATGAGTCCGACAAACAGTGGGAGTTTTGACCTTGACTCTGTTGAGATTTGCTTGTGTGATTATGTCCTTTTGAAGAATCACTCAGTTTCATGGAGTGATAAGCGCATACGTTGATGCGTTTATAATACATAAGGGTGATTGTTACAAGAACTTCATCACTAAGATTATGAAATATCTCACAGGTCAATGACGTGATTCATTAATCCTCAGACTTGAGATTCTGTAATGTCTCATATGAGCTAACTCTGTAATCTTTGATATAGGCTCAAAAGGGTGTCGCCATATATGCACCTGAACCACGACCTATGTTGGGATTACACAAGTGGCATATGTAGAATTAGTAGAATCAACAAAGGACCTACACTCGTTAAGAAAAAGAATGATCTCTTACTGATTGAGTTGTCCGTAGTCCATTAAACATTAAACCCTTGGCCAAGGTGGATAAAAGATCAAGACATCTAGAAAATGGGGTTTTCTAGGATTGAGATCTTAGTGGATATGAAATGAACTTAACTTTAAAGATCAAGAATATTTGGGCTCTGAGAATATTTCCATGCCTTATTTCTTGATTGAGAGATGGAGTTGTAGGAGGATCGTATTTCACTGATTGTCATTGACTGAAAGGTTCTTCGATTTATATCGTTATTCGGCTAGGGGTCACACACCCATTGCTGGATTACGGTAGTGTGATCTGTGAAGTGATTAATTAATTAGGGAATTAATTAATTGCTGTCACTAATAATTGAATAATTAACCTAATCAAAAGCATTTCCCTTAAGTGACCGCACAAATTGTTTCACAAAATGATCACCATATGTCCCCGCATTGTTGCATGTTTCCACAAAATGAGCGACATGTTGCTTCGGGTTGCCCTTTCCATCAAATTACTGAAAACTCGGTGGTTGATAACCCATCGGCATCCGCAAAGAATCAATGCGTTTAGTGTATGGCTTTGAGTATGTTGGAGAATTTTGGGAGGACACCCCATACTGAGCTCTAATTGTATTAGTTATCGTATTTTGTAGTTCTTGGACAGATAGGGCGGTGATGGATGCATTAGAGTTAGGTTTTGATCCAGAGTCATGTTGAGGAGACAAGTTCACTCGCTTTCCATCAGTGACTTGAACCGAAATAGTTTGAGGGATACGAGTAGACTGACCAGGATCACCATTTTCTAACTTATTCATTAGTTGAGCAATCTGGAAGTCTTTATCCTCCAAAGTCTTTTGCAAATTAGCCATTGTTTGAGCCATTTGGGCAACTTGTTCTTCAAGAGTCATAGTATCTGTCTCTTCAGTAAAAAGAGTTTCTTTTGATTTAGCTTGCTTGGGGGTTGAAGGAGTTGAACCATCCGATGATTTTGAGTCACGAGCGTCTTTAGAAGACCACACAGTGCCATCAACTCCTTTGTTCTTCAGATTTTTTTGGTTCGTGCCATCAGCTCCCTTATTCGCGCCATCAGCTCCCTTATTCTTCGGATTGAGTTGGATTTTAGGTGTCATGGAGTATTTGTTGAACTTTGGTATGAAAAGGAAGAGATGAGAGGTAAGATTAGTCCCACTGGGCATGCCAATCTGTTTGCACTAAAAATTTACGTTTATTGATTTTTAGTCAATACCGAATAGATAATACAAATTATTTGATAACTTAAATAAAAGTGGTCTTCAATCTTCAGCTTGATCCTCTGATTCTTCCTTCAAATTTAAAGTTGTTGAAATCTTCAAAAACTCCTTGATGGATTTGGTGGTTTGATCTTCTTCAACTTCAAGTTTAGCTTTTAGTAAAGTTAATCCGTAAGTCCTTCGACTTGTTTACGAATTAAACACCGAATTTTGGAGAATTCCGCCAAGAACGCCGATGAACTCGTCGGTAACTCCGTGAATTTAGCTTGAATATAACGCCGATTCGCCGGTATAACGCCTTGATAGCAGATCAAACGCCTTGATTTGGTAACTTCGAGGAAGAATATCCTTGAATGCCTTAGAATCCCTTTCTCGAACTTGTAGAGAGGTTTTTAGCCTTTCTTGAACTTGTGTTGTGTGTTGAATGAACTAAACATGAACCCTTTATATAGGTGTAGGATTCAAGACTTGTGGCCCAAGTCAACCTTTATTTAATAATTATCTCTTACATTTTTTTAAGAGATAATATCAAATAAATCATATCTATATTTATCTCTTTAATATTTTTTTATTTTTTTTATAGAGATAATATCACATAGAATCACATAACTATTTATCTCACCACGTGTCACCATATGATTTGTCCTGGCTTTCTTTGACTGCAAGAGTTGATTTAATTGGTCAAAACATGTCAGTTTGACACGTGTCATCACTTGATTTGTTGATAAAATAAAACATTATAATATCAATTTAATTTAACTATTTAACTTTGAAATTAAATTTAGGATAATTTTAAAATATTAAATAGCCAATTAAATTAATAATCTAATGTTTATTTATCCGTCTACAGCCTCGACCATCATACGATGTGTTCGTCAAGGGCCAAAGGTTGATCCTAAAAGAGTGATGGCATACTTCTCTATGAATGTCTTGTGTCTTTGGCAAGCATTTTCTAACTTGGATTTGATAGTTTTGATTTCATAAGCTATCTGATGTTTAGCTTTCAAATTCTTCACCGAGGCAAAGGATTTTTTCAGGCAACCTTTGAATCCACAAACATCATGACGGGAAAATCGAAGGATGTATTTGTCAAGAACATCTTCAATGTCATAACCGATTTGGCGCACTTGTCTGACCCATTCTTTGAGCTGAGGATCAGTTTCTTCTTTGGAGTCAGCAACTCGGAGGAAGGCTCTCATTTGTTCAAGCTCAGCATGGATGAATTCGACTTCTCCCCCAAGTTCTCCAAGCAGCTTTTGCTCTTCTTTGAGCAATAAAGAAAGTTCATTAAGCAAAAAGGATATTCTCTACCATGTTGATTGCTCAAGGTTAATTTTGCTTCTGCTGCCTGTACGACATGGTGATCATATTTATGTTGTTATTACTGAAAAATATTGATAACGAAATACACATAATGATATATGTAACTAAATCTTCACTCGATGGAATAACTAGTTTGTAGTTTGTAAGAACTAAGAACTAAAAAAAATTATGCATTATCAGTGGTAAATGTTAAACGAAAGCGTAAACCAGTCATTAGATACCATGTGCTCCTAACAGCTTTACTAAGTTTTTTTTTTTTACTAGGATTATATAGGGGGTCATAATTAAGTATATAATTAATTGAAATATTTCCATTTCGTATCTAAGAGAATGAGTTATATTATTCACGAACGGTAGTAATGAGAGAGAATATGGTACTGTATGAGACCATTTTCATTAGTCACCGAGAACTAGACGACATTAATTTTAATTGAGAGCAATCCTTAAATTCTACATTAGTCACTTAATTGATTAAAATATATATAGTTCGAATAAAAATATTTCTCCTCAAATTTAATACTATAAAATACAATTAAGTATATAAGATTATTTATTTAACTATACATTATTTATGTCATTTTTTCCTTTATAATGTTGGATTGATGAGATCTAAGAATACTAAGAATGAAATATAAATTATTTATTTCATTGACAAAGTTCGTTAAATTATTTGTTTTTATTTTCCTCAATATTTCTTACAGTTCTATATATTCTTTTTATTGATCAGCTAATATTCACATGGTTTTACAAATATACATATATACTTTAATGATCTCAGTATTCCTATGGCTTTACTTCATCATATTTTTTAAATTCTTTATTCATTTCTTTGATATACATTTCTTAAACAACATATTTTATCTATGCACAATATGTAATAAAAAGTACTTAAAGTAGATTTTATATCTATTATATTAAATTATTTCTTAATACCAAAAAAAAAAGAAAAAAGAAAAACTAAAAAGGCAGCTGTATATATAGAATCCTCACTAAACTATCTTTAATCATTTAGACAAAAGAGATCTCAATAAATTTGTGTTTAAAATATATTCTTTAGATTCATAAAATTGATTTATATACTATACATATTTTAATATTTTTGGGAAAAATATAATTTCTTCGATTTAAGAAATTTATATATTTAAAATTAGTGATAATTACATACAGGTCCCTGAGGTTAGGCCTAATTACAAGCCGATCCCTATTCTTTTAAATATTACACTGTAGTCCCTTTTTTTTTTGGTTAAATTACACTGTAGTCCCTATATTTCTTGTTTTGTGTGAGGTCCATTAATGAATTTTGTAAAAGTACACTTATGTCTCGGAAGGTTTTGCGAGTGTTACATATAATGTATGACCAAAAATGCAAAATCGTCCCTAAAAATATACAAAAATTAACAAATTAACAAGCTTAGGGACTACAGTGTAATATTTAAAAGAATAGGGACCGTTTTGTAATTAGGCCTAACCTCAGGGACCTGTATATAGTTATACGTTAAAATTATTGTTCCTTAATTTTAACATATAGATGATAATTGAGATGTTCTAATTAATTTTCAAACCAAATAAAATAATAGGGTTACTGCCACAGGTTAAAATAAAAGAAAAAGGAATTTCGTACATGTAAATATTAATAGTGTTATTTTGTGGTACAAATTAGTATCCTACATTGGAGAATTAGATTGGGACTAGTGTTTTCTATCCCATATTGAAATTTCGTAATAGTTTGGGGAGGAGCTAACACTATAAATAAGCTCCTCCCCCTTCCAACTTAGTGCATCCAAATAAACTCTCTTTCGCTTTGTAATATTTCTTTAGTGAAATATATTTGAGTAGTGCCCAAGACCGTAGGCTAAATTGGCCGAACCTCGTTAAATTTGGTGTTCTTTTCTTAAGGGGGAGAGGTTGTGACACCCCGCATCTTCGTACGTACAGGTATGACATCACCGGTGTGATACTAATAGCTTATTGAATGATGTGTTATGATATTTTTATGAATTTTATGGCTTGATTTATGAGGTATAAACGTGACTTTCATGTATGAATGCTTAAGTGCTACAATGTGACCCTGTTTGCAATTATTGCCTTCTTTATGTGTTTAATGAATTCATTTCACTTCCAATTGATTCATATGCATTGCTAACATGTATTATAATGTATTACGAATTGAATATTGAATGAACGATTGATAATGAATGAATGAATGAATGATAATGAATGAATGAATGATAATGAATGGACCCGATTTATTAGTGTAATAAATGATTGAATCGTTTATGTGTCTAAGTGGCATTAATTGTGCACATGAACATCTTTATAGCACATTGTTATTCCTTATGCATGTCATATCACGTTAATGCAATGTCGTGCATCATATATGGTTCATTTAGAGTCTTGAGTCTCACGAACGTACATTGTAGCTTTTTGTACAGTTTTCTCCAGGGCGGAGACGTGCCGGGTTCATAGGCTACCTTCAAGTCTTTTTTTCTTCTTGGTCTTGTTCGGTAAGGTGTAACCAGGTGGGTTTATCTTCTATTAGATAACTCTGGCTTGATATATCCCAACGTTCAAGATTTTAGCCAAAGTATATATATATATATATATATCGAATCTTTTCAAAGAGTCAATGATTTAACGTTAAAGCCCTTTTCTTAATGAATCCTTACCCAATATTTTGGCGAGATCAGTGATCACAATGAATGTGGGCCCTGGGACTAAGTGTACGTGGCTATCCGGGGAAGCATGGGCTGACGGTGATCCCCATGCACTAGTTCCAACAAACAATGACGATGTTATCGGCCCTCGCTAGGAGATTAGCGAGGAATGGGAATCGGGATTTTGGGGCTTCATGGATCCCACTAGGCATAATGAATGGGTGGACGGGTGTTTGGCCGAGTCTGTCCACTAATCGGAGGAAAAAAGAGTAATTGAATGATGTTTATGCATGAATGAATGATTATGAATGAAAGAATATTGTGTGATCGCTAAGAAATGAAAGAATGGATAATGCACACACGAGGAGAAGGTTGGAGAATTCGCCCACTCGCCGGGCTCACGTAATGACCTAATGAGTGTCATGAAAGAATTGATTGTTATAATCCTATGAGTTGTTCTTCTTTGTTTTCACCCGCTTCGGAAATGTTTCAAAACCTCGCACGGGAGTATAGTTTACATGTGTATGTTTAACTTCTGTATTATTATTGTATTAAACTATGTTTTATACCCAACAGTCTCTTAAAGACTGAACCCGACTTTATTTTCAGTTTCTCTTGCAGGTTTTGGAGTACTAGGTGGGAATTCGAGTCCGTAGAGTCTTGGAGTCGTGTATAGTTTTTCCTTTACTGATACACTCATAACATTTAATTGTTATTTATGATTTTGAACTCTTGTGAGCACTTTAATGTTGTATTATGAGAGCCTGTGAACTCACTACTTGTATTATGAATATGACAATGCTTCCGCTTATGTTTCTTTAGCCTGCACATGTTTCCTTTATTGCTTATTTGGTTTCGAAGGTTAGCTCCCGCCTAGCATATTAAGTGAGTTGTGTCCCTCTGATTCGACACATGTATGGATTACCCATTTCATATGCAGGTCGGGTCTTAGTGCGGGGGATGTGGCGTCACGCGCTCGGGCGTTACATCTTTAAGTGGTATCAGAGCTTCAGGTTGCAAAACCGGAGTTCTCGTGTCGTCTTGAGTCAGTTTAAGTTGTACGACATAGGAACTAATTGTCAACGTGTGCATTGCATTGATTTTCATCATTAATTGTTACGAATTTCTGGAAATTACTTGTCATATGTGATTCACTTTCAGTTTTGTTGCTTTATATGTTTCATTTTGCATCTAATATGTGTTTGTTATTCTAAATATGTGCCATAAGCATATTCTAATTCACATGCATCTATACTCGAGTTGAACCTTTGATTGTAGATTGTTACTACGCTATCAAGGCTGCTATTAACCTCGACCACAAGTTATCTCCTATTACACCAACAATGAGATTATGAAGTCATCAGGATTTAAAAGTCGGATGTTGAATCTTCATGGCTTACAAAATGGAACTACATCTTGTTGCTCAACATCGTGATAGAAGGCTTTGACCAGGGAGAAGTCCATCAATTTCATTCTCTCTACAAATCTTGAAGATTATCTATACAGGTGCATCGTGGGGGCCCGAGCCACCAACTTAAAGGATACATGAGACAATGGGATTCCTAATCATCAAATGAGGAGGACACTTAATGCAAGATTGAATCACTCAAAGTTCACCACCGAGACCTTTGAGTTTGAAGTAAGTGAGTAAAATAAAAGGCCAAATTGGGAAGTTTCAAGGAAGGTATCAGGTTCGGGACCAGATATAGGAGGTGTCTCCTAACTAAGATGCATGGAATGGAGAGCCGTCAATCATGTGGTTTCACAATGGGGCCAAGTAAGGAAGCTTAATTGATGCGACTACTGTTGGAAAACAGCAGAGTTAAAGCAGCTGAAGTTTAAAAAATTATCCAAAAGCGAATTTGATCTTATAATGTTCGTTTCAAAACTTAGGGACTCAAAAAATTTACACGAATTGAAGTTTTCTTGAAACGTATTGAGCCGCTTTCTTCGAGATTCCAAAGTAGAAATCCTCTAGAGTATTAATCCACACCAACCTAGATCCAAATCATGTTAGTGAGTATGCTAGTACTATAACATGCGTATTAAAGAAACAGAAACGAGAAAAAGAGAGCAAGAGAATTATCCCCAACATTCCATGAAGGTTGGACGTGATCTCAACATCACGTCTAAGGCTCAAATAATCGAGCCCCTTGCCCTTTTTTAGGCTAGGGTTCGAAACCCTAGCTTGTAGAAATTAGGTCTCCTACTTTGACTTTGTCTTCTATTCTTTCTTTCTCTCCAAATAAATAATGTCTTATCTAAAATAAGATATTTATTTTCTAGAAAAAGAGCTCCTAACTAATTTAGGAATATTTAATTATTCTAGCAATAATTAAATATCTTATCCTAATAATATTTATTCTAATCATATTAGAATTAATACTTTATTAGGATAATAAAATAGAAGATATTTATTTATTTCTTTATTCTAATCAAATTAGAATAAGCAAACAATTAAATACGTAGAATTAATTCTCCAATTAATTCCATCAAGGACTTTAGAATTAATTCACTAATTAATTCTAACGAGCTAACATTAATTCTCCAATTAATTTTATTTTGGCTATATAATTAATTCTCCAATTAATTATATTTAGGGGTTTGTAATTAATTCTCCAATTAATTATATTTGGGCTTGATTATTAATTCTCTAATTAATTAACACATGATCCAATTCCCCAAATGGATCACACGTCCCAAACAGTGATCTCGATCCACACGTGTACTTTACATTGTGGTCTCGTTTCGATTAACTATTTGATCTTTCCGTAATACCCTTTGAACCCGGTATTTGTGTGTGACCCTCTAGGTTCAATTTCAGTTAGCAGTGAGCCTAATTAATTAATACACTTTATTAATTAATTACCTCACAGATCACACGACTATAGTCTAGCAACAAGTGTGTGACCCCTACCCGAAATGTGAATGTATATTTGAAAGAACCTTTCAGTCAATGACATCATGTGGGATACGATCCTCCAACTATCCTATCTCTTGATTAAGATCTAGGGCATGGGAATATAGAGAGCCCTACTAACCTTAATCTTAAAACAAAGTTCCCTTCATATTCCATTTGATCTTAATCCAAGAAAACCACATTTTCTTGATGTCTTGATCTAACCACCTTGCGTAAGGATTTTAGGATGGAACATGAATGACTTGTGTAATAAGAGATCATCTTGCCTACAACAAGTGTAGGTCCTTTATTGATTCCAATAATTCTCATATGCCACTTGTGTAATCCCAACATAGGCCGTTGTTCTGGTGTCTATACGGTGACACCCTTTTGAGCCTATATCAAAGATCACAGAGTTAGCTCATATTTGACAATGTGGAATCTCAAGTCTAAGGATTAATTCCTCACGTCATTGACATGTGAGATATTTCCTAGTTTGGAAGTTCTAGTAACGTCCTTTCCCATTTAGGAATCTTCTCACGTGGGGCACTCTCAGTGAACTTGTTTTTACAACAAGCACCCTTGTGTATTGTGTACACATCAACTTATGCAATTTACACCCCATGAAACAAGATGATCCTTCTTAAGGACACAACTACACAAGCAAGTCTCAACACAGGCAAAGTCGACACTCCCACTGTATGTCGGCCTCATTAACTTGGAGAAGTTTCTAATCCTCGCCTATGGAGTTAAGAACTTGTTTCATGTGCCATTCCCATAATGACAAAGTTCTTAACGGCCTCATCGGATTAGGGGATTTCTAGACATGCACACGTAATGGAAACACTCAAAACACGTAATGGCACATAAGAAGTGTTCGCTTAAGATTATAATCATTCGTATATTATTCAAAGACTGTGTGTGATATAGGGAAAGTCCCAAAGCATACAAGCTTTTAGGGCACTATTCCCAACAATCTCCCACTTGTCCGTAAAAGCCTTTCAGGTCTATACTAGGTTCCATCTTCCCAAGATGTACTTTTAGAGCCTTATTGACTTTGGGCGTTTCCAAAGTGGATCTGCTATATTCTCTGCTGATGTGAATGTTTCTAATTTGCACATCATTAAGGAAATACGATTTCCTTATTTGCATGATTCATAATCAAGCGTCTGGTCCCTTGGTGAGGTCTCAGTTCTCTTACTCGAGCAACTATCCATTTCATCATACCATATGATAATGGTGTTGTTTCATGCTTGGAACTACATCTACCATTAGATGGAGTTTCTTACCCAAACACTTAACTTAGCGGTATTCAATACAGCTGAGTATTTCGACTTTTATAGTCGAATCTATAGTGCCTCTCGATTGGAACTTTTCCAAAGCACTGTTCTGCCATTTAGGCAGAATGTGTATCCTCTCATAGATCAATAATTATCTATGTTTTGATGCAATGATTACATCAAACAATCCTTTAATGACAAGATCTCGCTGGACTCTTAAAACATATCCTCATTTCTTCTAAAGTACTTAGAGGGTATTTTTATAGCAATCCAATGACCTTCTCTAAGGTTACATTTAGAATAGGCCCACCACGCTATGTGGTAGCCATATCTCGTCAAGTACATAATTTTGCATACATTATGCACCCTTTTTCCAAAAAGGGTTTTGGACATTCTAACTTTCTCATTGTTATTTTAGGATACATCATCTTCAAAAGAGATGTTCCATTGTCCATTGGAAATTCTGTAAGAATCTTCCATACTAAACCAATTTAGTACAACGTTTATGTACCTCCACTGTGATAATCCTATTATTCTCTTAAAATCTATCTCCATAGATATTTATCTCGAGAATGTAGGATCTATCATCAAGATCTTTCATCTCAAAAGGGTTCCTAACCAAGCTTTGGTGACTTTTATATCATCCTTCGCATTCCCAATGAGAACGATGTCATATTTGCAAAGTACCAAAAGTTGAACTTTAAGTCTCTAACACTTTCGTGTACACGCTATGCTCGAATTTTAAGTCAAACAACTTTGACTATTTCACTAATTCGAATACTCTAATTCCTAAAAGCCTGATCTAATTTCGTAAATTGACCATTTGGAGTATGCAAACCTTTTGCTTACTCCCAATAAATGTGAAATCCCTGGATGTTCCATATTTATGTCTTCATCAGTCTCATATTGATAAGACAAACTTGATCCTATCAAGTAGTTCAACTAAGGTCCAAACTTAGTTTGACTATAGTGAATCCATTTTAGATTTCATAATTGCTTTCACTGCTCAGATTCCAAATCCGACAGTGCCTCCTTGTAGCACCCCGCACGTGAGGCACCACATCCCCCGCACTATGGCTCAACACGAGTAACGAAATGGTAAATCCGCACCCGTATCGAACCATAGCGAACGGGAGACAACAGAAAACCCTCCTAAGCTAGGCGGAACTTAGACCCTGCAATAATAACCAATCAACAAAATATAATGCATCGAAAAACTAAAATTTAAGCACACAAACCATAAACTGATTTGGGCTCTTCAGGCCTCTTTTAAACTCATAAACGAAGCCCAACAAAAGCAATTCAATAGCAATTATACAAGAATTAAATCCATGATCTCACAAGGTTGAATCATACACAAATTAAATACATAAGGTGAATGCAGAGACGCCTCTAACTTAACTTGACCCACTCAAACTCAAAAATACTCCGCCTAGCTTGAACTCCAAAGCCAAACCTGCACGCTAAAGTGTTGGGGAGGGAGAGGGTCAGTCTCTAGAAGACTGAGTGAGCAGGAGCGATACATATATATATATAAGAAACATGCACATGCAAGTCATAAATCCCAAGCAAGGTTTTATTTGAAATTAGTTCCCAAAAGGGCAAGAGAATAACCAAGCACTACCCGGATTTTACAACTAATCATATTAATTCATTTCATTCATAAATCATACATAAATATAAGGCTCGGCGAGTGAACGTGCACAATCTCCAACCAAACTCCGACCGTGTACGACAAATATCATTAATATGTTGATTAGGCGATCATGCAATATATCATAATACACGCATATCATAAATCATATCATAAAACATATTCGTTTGGGCAATCCGTGACCCGGCCTTCCCGCACGGTGCATAACAATCATAACATAACATAATCATATTCATAAATCATAAATCAGTTCCAACCTTCTTCCTCCGGGTGGTGGACGGGTTAGCAAGACCCGGCCACCTCATACATAGGCCAATGGGGTTTCATGACTCCCCCAAGGGCACTCAGCTCCCATTCCCCGCTAAACCTCCTAGCGAGGGCCGGTATCGCCGTAGTTTGGATGGGACTAGTATATGGGATCCCCGTCAGCCCTTGCTTCCTCGGTTAGCCACATATACTAAGTCCCGGGGCCCGTACAATCATAAGACATAAATGTGTCTCGCCAAACATTTCAATTATAAGGAACATAACATAATTCATAAGTCATTTGAAAAGGGTTTACTCGATCAATATTTACTCGGTACGTTCATTTGAAAACCAAATATAACTATATTAGGTTTTTGGCCAAAGGTTGTCACATACGGTTGTAGGGTTTTATACATAACTAGAACGAAAACACCCTCACCTGAACCATGACGATACAAGGATACGAATTACCGAGTACCTAGTTGATCAGTATTTCTCCACCCTGGAGATAACTGTACAAAGGACAATAGTTCGTGAGACTCAAGACCCCAAATGAACCATATATGACGCACGACAATTTATGATCATGATTTGATTGCATAAGAAAGGATATTATGTCATGAAAATGTTCATGTGCACGATTAAGGAATTTAAGGCATATAACTAAGGCATTCGTTCATTCATTTTCATTCAAATTCATAAATTCATATATCATATCAATTTAATCTAAGAGTCTCATATAATAATCATAACATGTACTATTTCACGTCAAACGTTTCATAATTCATAGCGGTTCAAGTCAAGAATTCATATAACATTTATAGTTCAAAATTTACAAGTTTACAATTAGAGAATGGACAAAGAAAAACATTCAAGGCATGATCGGAAATTAAATAAAACACGAAATGGGTAACAATTTAATTCTATAATTCAAATAAATAAACAATTCATAACATATACATAATATACATAAATACATTTATATATATACACGTACATGCATGCACCAAATATATCTTAAAATATATACATATACCTATTACGTACAATGCATGCATTTATATGTATATATATATATATATATATATATATATATATATATATATATATTTAACACACGCACACATGTACTAAAACACAATCTCATAAGCACACATAATTAATACAATACAAATACATATATTCACGTACACACACACACCTTGCATGCATACATACATATATAATTACACAAACACCCCCTGCATGATTCATTTAGCAGCACGCCACCCACACATGCACAAGAAAGGAATTCATGCAACACATTTAGTTCCGCATGCATAAAGGTCTACATATATATATATATATATATATATATATATGCAATATGTACCGCACACACACAGCAACACAAAGAAATACAGCAACAGAAGAAAGAGAGAAAAGAAGGAAGAGAAGAAAGGAACAGAAGCTACAGAAGAAGAAGAAGAAAGCAGCAAGAGAGAAAAAGAAAAGAACAGAGAAGCAGAGCAGTAGCTACCCGCCCGGGTAGCTAATCCTTCTCTAAAATCCCCGGCCGGGTAGGGAGTACAGAGAGCTTCTGCAAGCTGTGGCAGGAGTACTCGGCCGGGTACTCACCAAGAGGAAACTCTCCCCGCCCGGGGAGAGTGATACAGAAGCAGCAACAGACGCAGCAACTAACCAAAAAAACAGGGGAGGAAAAATGTTATGTTCGAACCAAGCCACACACACTCACAATTTGAAATCAATTCAAGCCAACAAATAAGGTAAGAATAGACTTCGATTAATCCACAAACAACCTGGAAACAAACCCCAATAACGCAGCAAAAACTGGGAGGAAAAAGGCAGCAGTTCATGCGTGAAAACAGGGGAAGAAATGGAACAAAGAACAGAGACTCCCAACGTGATCAATCAACCCATACAAGCATACACAGCCATAAATGAAGTAAAAGGATCATGTATATATCATCAAAACATGTTAGAGATCAACCGAAGTCAAGGAATCATCAAACACTTCAAAAACCTTACTGTTCATTCATATGTTTAAAAACCCCATGAAATCTGATTCAAATTTAGAGATAAATAGATAAAAATGACCAGAGAAGATTAGATATCATAATCCTAACTCACCTTGTTGATTGGATGAAAGTTGATTGAGATTTGAGCTCAAAACCTCAAGGGTTTGTACTGTTACGGGAAACTGGGGAGGCAAAAGCTTTGGCTGATCTTTCTGGCTTATGTGAGGGTATGCTCGGTTAGGGATAGTTAGGGGAAGATAGAGGATTGAACTAGGGTTAAAAGGACACCAACCATAGTTAATTTGGTTAAGTTTTGAACAAGTTATGGCCATTTTAGTGAAAGGTGGTCATTTTGGTGCCGTTTCGTTTTTCGGTTGAATTTCGGAGGTTCAAATTATTTTGGAAAATTATAAGGCTAAGTTTATTAAACTCGAATCTTCGATACGAGTTCAACTAAGTTGACGGAACTCGAATCCGAGTTCCCGAGCTCAATAAATCACGTACGGAACCAAGGGTGCGCTAATTGCTCATTAGCCCCTGATTTGGTTTCATGATTCAAATTAAATTCGTTAACACGTCAAATGAATTCAAAAACACAAAACGAGCATATAGTCATGTTCATAACACACATATTTATGACATACTACATTTTCACGATATTTCGATATCATTTCATATAAGAACGAAGCACAATTTAAATACTCATGCACGTATTCATAATAATTTACATATTATAATGTATATCTAACATTTAAATTCTAATATTAATTAAAATTCAAAGTCAACGTATATTATAAAATTAAATTAATTAATTAATATGGTTAAGCATAATTAATTAACATAACACTTAATTAACATTAATCACTCAATTAATAATAATTTGAAATAGTTATTAAATAACGAAATTTATAAAAATAATATTAAATTGAAATAAAACAAAACAAAATAAAATAAAGTAATAACAATTTATAGTAAAATTAAATATTTAAAACGCATATAAACAATTAATCACATAATTAAATAATTTAATTGCTCAATTTACAAGCAAATGCGACATATTAATATAAATGAAAAACCGGGGCATTACAATCTCTCCCCCTTAAAGAGAATCCGTCCTCGGATTCACTGCACGCCTAAAACAACCAATGAGAGAGCCCCGTCTCTCACAAGCAACAAGGATAGAGCCCCGTCTCTCGAGCAGCAATGAGAGAACCCCGTCTCTCCAACAACAATGAGAGAACCCCGTCTCTCGCACGCAAAGAGAGCACCCCGTCTCTCGAACAAAAATAAGAAAATCCCCGTCTCTTACAACAACGAGAGCACCCCGTCTCTCAACCAAAAGTAAAACAAGGAAGTCTCCAATACTCCCAAGCCACACTCAAAACCAAAATTAAAATCAGGTAAGACGCCCACGTTGATTATCAATTACTCTAAGTAAATTAACACGATATGGAGTCAAAGCACCTAACATAAAAATTATTTAAGTTAAATTTGCATGTATGTATGTATCATCGATGCTATAAGTACCGTTCACCGTAGTTGCGAAATTTAAAATTGTGAGTTGTCATTGTCCAGCGTATGATCTTTCCTAATGATAAACTCAGTGCCCAGCTTGTCTATAACCTCTTCAGGGTACCCCGATGAAGCAATTGATGAATCCTTCACCATTTCCCTTAATCTTCACTCGACCAACCAAATCCTTTTAATTAACCGAGCTTGACCTCCCGAATACCCTTAGACCATCCATCTCGAAGTTAGGTCCATAGCTACTATCTTACCCAAATCGGAGTTTAAATTACCATCGATAATAACTACTCCTGGCAACCTTGGCGATTCAATCCCTATCTTGAAGTATTTGTCATTAGGATCTACCTTAACATGAATCCCTTTCCATCTTCCGTTCATGTTATCCATTCATTCTCTTTAACCCCCTTAAGGCTATATTCGGTATCTGGCCCCACATTTCTTGAATCGAAGATAGAATGTTCTTGATGACACTTGATGTTCGATGTAAATCCTCCAATGATCATCTTTTTCGTTTTGGTTTCTTCTTAGATTTCCTTCCGAGTTATCGTGGAAATAACCGAAGACTTGATAACATTGTCATTATTGAACCCCCTTTTTACTCTATTGGATTACTCTTGATTGCCATCCTTCCATTCTATGCTAGCTTGATTCGACTCTCTCTCTCCTGTCAATTCTGACTTAGGGTTTCCCAGAAGCTCCCTTATAATTTTGTTATCCCCAGATCCATTTTCTATACATATGAATATCCTCCAAGCCATTTCCGTTATACCTAGTGAGGGACTTCAACCCGAATTTAACAACTTAGTTCTCCTCTTAACAACTTAATCATTCAAGCCGCCTTAGTTATCTCTGAGCATCACTAATAGGACTTCCAGGTCTTCCTTAATTTGCAATTTCGTTATTCCCCCCTTAAATTTCTATTGTCACATGTTGAACTCCAATGATTCTTCTTTTGTCGAAATTCTTGATGAGTAATTCCCATTAGGTGAAGTTTAACTGATATAGAAATCAAGGATTTGGCCTTTCAACTCCTTCCCCAGTTCTCTTGATGTCCGAAACTCCTTTCTTATTCTTGTCCAGAACTCTAGTCTCACTTCTCCTTCTGAATTCTTGTTTCCGTTAACCTATCCCTTAATTGAAGTTCTTATTTCCCAAAGTCACCTTCTTTATAACGTGTCATCGTATTATTTCTCTTCCTCATAACTCTGATGCGGCTCGGTTGAACTGATACTTGATAGTGAGACGAAAGAACTTCCTATTAATTAAACACTAGAATGCATGTCGGGTTAAAATGACGATGCATGTGTCACGTTTAGATCAAGCAATTATACAACACACTAGCGCAACGAAACCAATTAGAAACGTACAGAGAAATAGAAGGTCAAAAGAATAAATAATTAATGCAAATTATGATGCATGTGCTATGAATGTTTTGGAACCTGTCACCAATGTGGTAAGCTATTAGCTTAGTAGCTTTTCTTCGTTCCTCCAATCCCGAGGTTACTTTGATTTGGTGATTATTCCTTGCCTTTCCCACGGTCTTCAAGTTTTCCATGAGTCTCCTTTTTTTTTTTTTTTTTTTTTTTTTTGCATCACTTGTATCTTCCACTATCCGAAATTGAAATTTCACGATCCCTGATTTCTTCGACATCCACTGAATTAGCCTCTGCATTTACCCCCGAGATTCGCCCTTCAACTTCGTTCAAATTCTCTTACAAAAATGAATCCCAATGTCATTTTGAGCCCTACTTCTCGCCATCACCGTGATCAAGACTCCCATGCTTATCCTTTATAAGCTTAATTCACCACCCATTTGCTTATACTCAAGCGCATGATTTCCTTGCAAGGAGTGTTTGCCTTTCTTTCCCGTTTCCATTTGTTGCTCCATATCTTCCAATTTAACCTCACAACATGACAATTCAGCTTGGATTTGGAAAAATGAACTCAAGTCCTGTCCTTAACATTATCACCCTCCATGGATTGTAGTTATCCTATTACTTATCTTTCTCTAACCCCTTCTCGACTTGTTTCCCATCTTACCTCAACTCCTCTTAATTATTGATACCTCTTTCCAATCTTGACTTCTAAAACTCGATTTCTAATTACCAGTTTTTATTTAGAAGCCTTTTCGACCACCCTTGGCTTAATTCCCTCCAGATCCGTTTTCCTGAACCCTGAACTAAAATACCTTCAAGGTTATTATTCCCCACTCCTTGGTTTAAGCAATCCCTTGAATCCCAATGAAGCACCCTAAGTCGTGGATTCACATAGATTGATCTTCTGAGTTACAACCATCCCGTGATTAACTCCTATTTCCTCAATTGTCTCTCTACACTCGCATCTCCGAAGTCAAACCTCCCATTCTGAATCGTAACCATTAATTCTAACTTCGTCTATAAAGCCACGCATCTATCTCCATATAGGAAGGCCTCACATCTCGAATTCTCTAGATTCCTTCCCGGTGCATACCTCATATCTTCCATGCATCAGGAAAAACTTGTAGTAGATCGTCTTCATCGTGGAACTTGGCCGTGGTTTGATATTATCTTTATAACCTGGAAATCATAACTCATTTCGAGAATATATGCATGCAATTAGTGCATGCTCATGGCACGTACTCAGCACTAGAGGCAGGGACCCATATAATAATGCAGCAGATAGTTTAACAGAACTCAAAAGGAAAGTCAAATTTCACGTTCAAGGTCGATGCAATGCACACATTGTCACATAGTTCCTAAGCCGTACGACCTAGACTGACTCACACACGACACGAGAACACCGGTTTGGCAACCGGGCTCTGATACCACTTAAGGATGTAGCACCCCGAACGTGAGGCACCCCATCCCCCGCACTATGGCTCAACACGAGTAACGAAATGGTAAATCCGCACCCGTATCGAACCATAGCGAACGGGAGACAACAGAAAACCCTCCTAAGCTAGGCGGAACTTAGACCCTGCAATAATTACCAATCAACAAAATATAATGCATCGGAAAACTAAAATTTAAGCACACAAACCATAAACTGATTTGGGCTCTTCAGGCCTCTTTTAAACTCATAAACGAAGCCCAACAAAAGCAATTCAATAGCAATTATACAAGAATTAAATCCATGATCTCACAAGGTTGAATCATACAAAAATTAAATACATAAGGTGAATGCAGAGACGCCTCTAACTTAACTTGACCCACTCAAACTCAAAAATACTCAGCCTAGCTTGAACTCCAAAGCCAAACCTGCACGCTAAAGTGTTGGGGAGGGAGAGGGTCAGTCTCTAGAAGACTGAGTGAGCAGGAGCGATACATATATATTTAAGAAACATGCATATGCAAGTCATAAATCCCGAGGAAGGTTTTATTTGAAATTAGTTCCCAAAAGGGCAAGAGAATAACCAAGCAATACCCGGATTTTACGACTAATCATATTAATTCATTTCATTCATAAATCATACATAAATATAAGGCTTGGCGAGTGAGCGTGCACAATCTCCAACCAAACTCCGACCGTGTGCGACAAATATCATTAATATGTTGATTAGGCGATCATGCAATATATCATAATACACGCATATCATAAATCATATCATAAAACATATTCGTTTGGGCAATCCGTGACCCGGCCTTCCCGCACGGTGCATAACAATCATAACATAACATAATCATATTCATAAATCATAAATCAGTTCCAACCTTCTTCCTCCGGGTGGTGGACGGGTTAGCAAGACCCGGCCACCTCATACATAGGCCAATGGGGTTTCATGACTCCCCCAAGGGCACTCAGCTCCCATTCCCCGCTAAACCTCCTAGCGAGGGCCGGTATCGCCGTAGTTTGGTTGGAACTAGTATATGGGATCCCCGTCAGCCCTTGCTTCCTCGGCTAGCCACATATACTAAGTCCCGGGGCCCGTACAATCATAAGTCATAAATGTGTCTCGCCAAACATTTCAATTATAAGGAACATAACATAATTCATAAGTCATTTGAAAAGGGTTTACTCGATCAATATTTACTCGGTACGTTCATTTGAAAAATAAATATAACTATATTAGGTTTTTGGCCAAAGGTTGTCACATACGGTTGTAGGGTTTTATACATAACTAGAACGAAAACACCCTCACCTGAACCATGACGATTCAAGGATACGAATTACCGAGTGCCTAGTTGATCAGGATTTCTCCACCCTGGAGATAACTGTACAAAGGACAATAGTTCGTGAGACTCAAGACCCCAAATGAACCATATATGACGCACGGCAATGTATGATCATGATTTGATTGCATAAGAAAGGATATTATGTCATGAAAATGTTCATGTGCACGATTAAGGAATTTAAGGCATATAACTAAGGCATTCGTTCATTCATTTTCATTCAAATTCATAAATTCATATATCATATCAATTTAATCTAAGAGTCTCATATAATAATCATAACATGTACTATTTCACGTCCAACGTTTCATAATTCATAGCGGTTCAAGTCAAGAATTCATATAACATTTATAGTTCAAAATTTACAAGTTTACAATTAGAGAATGGACAAAGAAAAACATTCAAGGCATGATTGGAAATTAAATAAAACACGAAATGGGTAACAATTTAATTCTATAATTCAAATAAATAAACAATTCATAACATATACATAATATACATAAATACATTTATATATATACACGTACATGCATGCACCAAATATATCTTAAAATATATACATATACCTATTACGTACAATGCATGCATTTATATGTATATATATATATATATATATATATATATATATATATATATATATACATATATTTAACACACGCACACATGTACTAAAACACAATCTCACAAGCACACATAATTAATACAATACATATACATATATTCACGTACACACACACACCTTGCATGCATGCATACATATATAATTACACAAACACCCCCTGCATGATTCATTTAGCAGCACGCCACCCACACATGCACAAGAAAGGAATTCATGCAACACATTTAGTTCCGCATGCATAAAGGTCTACATATATATATATATATATATGCCATATGTACAGCACACACACAGCAACACAAAGAAATACAGCAACAGAAGAAAGAGAGAAAAGAAGGAAGAGAAGAAAGGAAAAGAAGCTGCAGAAGAAGAAGAAGAAGAAAGCAGCAAGAGAGAAGAAGAAAAGAACAGAGAAGCAGAGCAGTAGCTACCCGCCCGGGTAGCTAATCCTTCTCTAAAATCCCCGGCCGGGTAGGGAGTACAGAGAGATTCTGCAAGCTGTGGCAGGAGTACTCGGCCGGGTACTCACCAAGAGGAAACTCTCCCCGCCCGGGGAGAGTGATACAGAAGCAGCAACAGACGCATCAACTAACCAAAAAAACAGGGGAGGAAAAATGTTATGTTCGAACCAAGCCACACACACTCACAATTTGAAATCAATTCAAGCCAACAAATAAGGTAAGAATAGACTTCGATTAATCCACAAACAACCTGGAAACAAACCCCAATAACGCAGCAAAAACTGGGAGGAAAAAGGCAGCAGTTCATGCGTGAAAACAGGGGAAGAAATGGAACAAAGAACAGAGACTCCCAACGTGATCAATCAACCCATACAAGCATACACAGCCATAAATGAAGTAAAAGGATCATGTATATATCATCAAAACATGTTAGAGATCAACCGAAGTCAAGGAATCATCAAACACTTCAAAAACCTTACTGTTCATTCATATGTTTAAAAACCCCATGAAATCTGATTCAAATTTAGAGATAAATAGATCAAAATGACCAGAGAAGATTAGATATCATAATCCTAACTCACCTTGTTGATTGGATGAAAGTTGATTGAGATTTGAGCTCAAAACCTCAAGGGTTTGTACTGTTACGGGAAACTGGGGAGGCAAAAGCTTTGGCTGATCTTTCTGGCTTATGTGAGGGTATGCTCGGTTAGGGATAGTTAGGGGAAGATAGAGGATTGAACTAGGGTTAAAAGGACACCAACCATAGTTAATTTGGTTAAGTTTTGAACAAGTTATGGCCATTTTAGTGAAAGGTGGTCATTTTGGTGCCGTTTAGTTTTTCGGTTGAATTTCGGAGGTTCAAATTATTTTGGAAAATTATAAGGCTAAGTTTATTAAACTCGAATCTTCGATACGAGTTCAACGAAGTTGACGGAACTCGAATCCGAGTTCCCGAGCTCAATAAATCACTTACGGAACCAAGGGTGCGCTAATCGCACATTAGCCCCCGATTTGGTTCCACGATTCAAATTAAATTCGTTAACACGTCAAATGAATTAAAAAATAAAAAACGAGCATATAGTCATGTTCATAACACACATATTTATGACATACTACATTTTCACGATATTTCGATATCATTTCATATAAGAACGAAGCACAATTTAAACACTCATGCACGTATTCATAATAATTCACATATTATAATGTATATCTAACATTTAAATTCTAATATTAATTAAAATTCAAAGTCAACGTATATTATAAAATTAAATTAATTAATTATTATGGTTAAGCATAATTAATTCACATAACACTTAATTAACATTAATCACTCAATTAATAATAATTTGAAATAGTTATTAGATAATGAAATTTATAAAAATAATATTAAATTGTAATAAAACGAAACAAAATAAAGTAAAGTAATAACAATTTATAGTAAAATTAAATATTTGAAACGCTTATAAACAATTAATCACATAATTAAATAATTTAATTACTCAATTTACAAGCAAATGCGACACATTAATATAAATGAAAAACCGGGGCGTTACACTCCTCATGGGTAAATGGATCAATATCCACTTAAGAAGATTTTATGGAGTAAAACATATTATCTTGTGGGCTATCTGGAAACGCATTTTGAACACATTGACGGAGGAGTGTTCACACGTGTACTATCTCTTTGATTTGGCTAAGTTTTATCAGAACTGTTCATCTCTTCCTATTTGTGGCGTGGGTTTTATCCTTAAACCTTTTGAAGTCTTTGGGCTTACCTTTCTTCTCTCTTAGGAACGATTCCTTAAGAAAGGTATATTATTTAAAACAAACAACATTTGTTCAAAGAATCGTAGATTGTTTGCATAGATTTGAACTATTTTCCAATCTTATTTCTCAATTTCTCCTTCAATTAAGAAGACTCAAGAGAGTTACATTCTTTAGAACAAACAACATTTGTTCCAAAGATTTGCCGAGGTAGCAATATATATCGTTTATATAAACTTGAACTTGTTTCAAGTTTATCTCCCACAGTCTTCTTCACTTAAGAAGACTCCCACTGTCCTTTTCATATAAGAAGACAATCCCAAAATTCTAAGATAAGAATTCTTAGGGAATTTTGAAAGCCACAATTCATAGTGCATTTAAGGGACTGATTTGGAATTTGTAAGATTCAAAATCTTAACTACGTTTCCTGAAGAATAAATTCAGAATGAAGGTAAGACAGTAAAGCTTAACAAGGAACGAACCATATCCTATAGGGTCATGTTGCGTCATTCAAAAATACTAAGCTATTCATGAGTGAGCTTACTGAGGGATAATCTTATTATCTCTAAGATGACTAAGGAATTAGTTAATAAGATATTTGTCATCTCGATCCGATCGAGCTGCTAATGTCTTATGACTACTAAGGTTCCTAACCTTTCTTATTTTGAAATTCTAACAATTTCACAAAAGTTTCAAAATTCGTACTTCATTAAGTACACACATTCATAATGATTAAACTAACGATTCAGTCTAGTGCTTACATTAAGCAAACCTTAATCCTTAGTATGGATCGAGATCCATCTAAATTTGGGACGTGTTTCTCATTTCACATAAACGGGGTTTTCGGGAACGCTTCCCTCTAAATAGGATTCTTAGGAAGTTAAGTCTTTGAGTTCATTTTCGTAAAATGATCCTAAGATGATTAACTTGCTAATCCCATTTAGGGTGTTCTAAAGTTATTTAAAACTCTGTCATCTTACTTTACTTATGTTATCTCGTTATATGTTCGAAACATCAATACTTTGAGTTTTGCACAACAATTTATGCAAAATTAACTCAAGACTAGTGGATTCTGATCTTATCGGAATGTCCACAACGAGAGACACATGGAGTATCCTCATACTCTTTGAAGTTCCTTTTCAAAGCCCTAATTTGCCACTATGGAAGCTAAAGTCTGATCTTTCTTTTAGGCTTTCCCTTCTCTCACCCCTCCATCGGGTTTTAAGGGTTTCTTCTTCTTTGGCCTTGATGCCTTTACCTCAATACGTTTAGAAGAAGAACTAATCATCATTACCTTTTAGCCCTTCATAAGGATGCTCTCTTAAGTTATCAACTAATTTGATCAACTATGCTACAATAGCATCATCTAAGATTGAGCAAAAGGGTCTAAAATGATGATAGAAGTAATTCAAGCAATCAGTGATCTAAGAAATCATTTCTTAGTGTATTGCGTGCGTGGCTGCAAGGTTCTCCTCATTGAGGACATTCAGCCCACGTTACACGTATATTCCTTTATACAAATATGGAATAATTCCTTCGACGTGTTATACTTTGTCACACGTTCGCAAAAGAGTACCATTGCTCTTAAGTGTTCCTATAATGTGTTATACTTTGTAACACATTTATGAGGGAATACAATTGTTCTTAAGTGTTTGGAGAATTTCCTTTCACTTTTCAATTGCTTCTCTTTAGGTCTAGGTCGAATTTTCACAATAGGTAAAAAGTTCACCTTATAGAGAACAATTTTCTCTTTTGGAATCTTAAAACGGATTTTAAGATTCGAAGCTAGTCAGAGTGGTTCGGACTTTAGTCAACTTGTTTGACTCAAGGATGGATACTAATGGGTCGCATTTCAACTTGTAGACAATCACAGAACTACAACCTAAATGCTAAACAGAGAAAATGTGAGCATATTGAATAATAACGTAACATATAGGATTAGTTCTTTTATCGTATGTGGCTCCCACTGTTTTTAGAAGGACTATAAATCCCAAACAACCTTAGAAGAAACTTATTTTCTTAGTAGGTACTAGGATCCCAAGCATTCTTAGTTTTGGACCCACGACTCGTGAGACATCCAAAGGTCTAAGAATCTTTAGGTAGTACGAATGTGACACCCTTGTCCCACATCGGGAAAGTATGAGAGTCAAGTTCAGTACATAAGTTAAAGAGTCCAAGTATAAACAACGGATATCCCTTTTGGGCAGTGGTTTAGGCCCAATTTCAGGTTATACTCGGTGGGCTTGGAGACTTGCGCTCGCGTCCAACGGGCCCATGGACCCGGGGCGTGACAAATGGTATCAGAGCCGCTCGTCAACTGCAAGAGCTAAGTGCTATACGGGGCAAAGTGCTACGCACATGGGAGCCACCTCTTGAGCCTGCTGGGCAAAGTGCTACATGTGTGGGAGCCACCTCTAGAGTCCCAACGCAGACGAGCCGGTCATGGGCTGGGAGCCACCTCTTGAGCCCGTAGGAGCCACCTCTAGAGTCCCAACGCACACGAGTCGGTCATGGGCTATATGTCATGCAGCGACGTCCTTCTGAAGGAGGGGTGATTGTGACACCCCTGTCCCACATCGGGAAAGTATGAGAGTCAAGTTCAGTATATAAGTTAAAGAGTCCAAGTATAACCAATGGATATCCCTTTTGGGCAGTGGTTTAGGCCCAATTTCAGGTTATAATCGGTGGGCTTGGAGACTTGCGCTCGCATCCAACGGACCCGCGGACTCGGGGTGTGACAACGAAATTGCCAATTCCATCTCCATGGAATTCCTAGTAATGTTTTTGCATCACTGATCTTTCAATCATGGACCCACGACTCGTGAGACATCCATATCTACTTCAGTGTTGAGCGGAACCCATCAATCGTAAGATCTCAATCAAACTTAGTCCGAAACGACCCACGACTCGTGAAACATCGCCTATTCTAAAATGATCAAGAAATATGATCAATAAAGAAACTAAGATTTAATAGGCTGCACTAATTACCCCACAACTCGTGAGACAACAATTAGCTTACCTACTAAGTCTTAAATCCTATTGATGGAATGTAAGGAATTTTATTACTATAATAGAATACATATTTATTCGAAAGTTGCTCAATATTTTAATTAGGGATTTTCGAATTAACCGGAGAGTTGTCCGGTTTTGACCTCACCAACATGTACAGTTATCCATTTTAATTGTCTTGATTAATGCAGTTTCACATAAAATGCATCACAGAAGCAATTAGTAGATAACATGTCCTAGCATGATACTAATATGAGATGATTATGGGTATCCTATCTTATGTGAAATTATGAAATCACTCCATAATTGCTAGTTCTAACATACATACCACACAAACAGATATTTCACATTAGGGTGCATGATTTAATGGAAAACCCTATTCTATTACATTAATAGAAACAACCCTCCCTAACATTTTGAGGGGTCTTCAATTGTGGTACGTTTCTCCTTGATTTGTGGATCCATCTTGCTCCTTGGGTGCTTGTCTCCAAAATGAAAAGAAAACCTCACTTCCTAAGTTCTACTCTCTTTACATAAAATAATATGGCTTAATCTTCATATTAACCATAGACAAATACACGAGGCATACCCCGGCCCAAAAACAATAATAATAAAAGCCACATAATAAATCAAGTAACAGTACACACATAAGTAGGGCTCCAACCCCAATTGAAATAACGCAACTATGGGGCTCCGACCCCAATTGAAATCATCCATGTGCATAAATTAAAACATTCACAAGACTAACCCATGATCACCTAAACTAGCATAATCCGCTTGAAATTTAAATTTACCAACTAAATTTAAAATTCCCTTAACTTCAAATTCCAATAACTTAAGTAATTTGAATATAGTTCACTATTCAAGAATTTATTCAAAACACGAATTCGGATCAAGACAAAACTCAATTAATTCAAAATTAAATTTTTGTCAAAAATATCATTCAAAGCGATATTTATTATTTTCTCGAAAAATAAGAACTTGACTTTAATTCCCAAAATCCCAAAATTTATAATTATTTCAAATAAATAATTTTATAAAATTAAAATCAAATTTTAAAATTAAAATCAGATTTTACAAAACGGGATTTTCGAAACTTGGAAAACATGAAATGAAAACGAGCCCAAGAGAGCCCCGCAAGGCGCGCGGAGACCGCTTGCTCGCGCGCACACACAGCCCACAAGGTTGCCGGGATTTCCAGCAAGCAAGCGCGTTGTGAGTAGGCGGCAGGGGCGGACAGCGCAGCAGCAGCGCCTAGGCTCGACCGGCGTCTACGCACGCGGGTTCGGTAAGGTAGGAGGCGACGTGTTGCCGCCCCATGCGCATACGCGTGTGCGTAATCCCAAGCGCTTTCACGCGCGGGTAAACCCATCCCACTTCTCGTTTTGTAATTTGGACAAATTCAAGCAATCCAATTTCGAATTAAAACAGTTCAAAACAAATCCGATTAAAACAGCTTAAAACCAGATTTTTACGAAAATAGTTTTTCAAGAATTTTCAAGAAACAGTTTTGATCCGACAGATTCGTATTTCAAACATAAAACAAGAAACATATATCCAAATTCAAGAATTTACTGTCAAAATCCAATACAGTAACGTTTCGAAACGAAAGTTGCAAGGTGGCTCTGATACCACTTGTTGGAAAACAGCAGAGTTAAAGCAGCAGAAGTTTAAAAATTTTTCAAAAGCAAATCATGATCTTGCAATGTTCTTTTCAAAATTTAGGGACTCAAGAAACTTACACGAATTGAAGCTTTCTTGAAACGTATTGAGCTGCCCTCAAACGTTCTTCATGCGGCATGAAAATCCCCGTTCCTCTATTCTTTCTTCGAGATTCCAAAGTAGAAATCCTCCAGAGTATTAATCCACACCAACCTAGATCCAAATCATGTTAGTGAGTATGCTAGTACTATAACATGCGTGTTAAAGAAATAGAAACGAGAAAAAGAGAGCAAGAGAATTATCCCCAAAATTCCATGAAGGTTGGACGTGATCTCAACATCACGTGTAAGGCTCAAATAATCGAGCCCCTTGCCCTTTCTAGGCTAGGGTTCGAAACCCTAGCTTGTAGAAATTAGGTCTCCTACTTTGACTTTGTCTTCTATTCTTTCTTTCTCTCCAAGTAAATAATGTCTTATCTAAAATAAGATATTTATTTTCTAGAAAAAGAGCTCCTAACTAATTTAGGAATATTAAATAATTCTAGCATTAATTAAATATCTTATCCTAATAATATTTATTCTAATCATATTAGAATTAATACTTTATTAGGATAATAAAATAGAAGATATTTATTTATTTCCTTATTCCAATCAAATTAGAACAAGCAAACAATTAAATACTTAGAATTAATTCTCCAATTAATTCCATCAAGGACTTTAGAATTAATTCACTAATTAATTCTAACGGGCGAAAATTAATTCTCCAATTAATTTTATTTTGGCCATATAATTAATTCTCCAATTAATTATATTTAGGGATTTATAATTAATTCTCCAATTAATTATATCTTGGCTTTATAATTAATTCACTAATTAATTATATTTGGGCTTGATTATTAATTCTCTAATTAATTAACACATGATCTAATTTCCCAAATGAATCACACATCCCAAACAATGCTCTCGATCCACACGTGTACGTTACACTGTGGTCTCGTTTCGATCAACTATTTGATCTTTCCATAATATCCTTTGAACCCGGTATTTGTGTGTGACCCTCCAGGTTCAATTTCAGTTAGCAGTGAGCCTAATTAATTAATATACTTTATTAATTAATTGCCTCACAGATCACACGATAATAGTCTAGCAACAAGTGTGTGACCCCTACCCGAAATGTGAATGTATATTCGAAAGAACCTTTCAGTCAATGACATCATGTGAGATACGATCCTCCTACCATCCTATCTCTCGATTAAGATCTAGGGCATGGGAATATAGAGAGCCCTACTAACCTTAATCCTAAAACAAAGTTCCCTTCATATTCCATTTGATCTCAATTCAAGAAAATCCCATTTGCTTAACGTCTTGATCTAACCACCTTGCGCAAGGATTTTAGGATGGAACATGAATGGCTTGTGTAATAAGAGATCATCTTGCCTACAACAAGTGTAGGTACTTTATTGATTCTAACAATTCTTATATGCCACTTGTGTAATCCCAACATGGTTCAAGTGTCTATACGGCGACACCCTTTTGAGCCTATATCAAAGATCACTGAGTTAGCTCATATTTGACAATGTGGAATCTCAAGTCTAAGGATTAATTCCTCACGTCATTGACATGTGAGATATTTCCTAATTTGGAAGTTCTAGTAATGTCCTTTCCCATTTAGGAATCTTCTCACGTGGGGCACTCTCAGTGAACTTATTTTTACAACAAGCACCCTTGTGTATTGTGTACACATCAACTTATGCAATTTACACCCCATGAAATAAGATGATCCTTCTTAAGGACACAACTACACAAGCAAGTCTCAACAGAGGCAAAGTCGACACTCCCACTGTCTGTCGGCCTCATTAACTTGGAGAAGTTTCTAATCCTCGCCTATGGAGTTAAGAACTTGTTTCATGTGCCATTCCCATAATGACAAAGTTCTTAACGGACTCATCGGATTAGGGGAGTTCTAGATATGCACACGTAATGGAAACACTCAAAACACGTAATGGCACATAAGAAGTGTTCGCCTAAGATTATAATCATTCGTATATTATTCAAAGATTGCCTATGTTATAGGGAAAGTCCCGAAGCATGCAAGCTTTTAGGGCATTATTCCCAACAACTACAATCATGGATCAATGAATGGATGCAAAGCAAAGATAGCAAGAAGCATTGAAGAATTCAAGTTGCGTCATCTTCCCGGGACTTCGGGACACATTGATACAAATAAGCAAGCAAGGATTGGAAAGAATCACCAATGACCCAACAATGTTCAACCTTACAATCTATGCTTATAACATCAAGATCGAAGGACAAGATGTTGTGCTAAAACCACTACTACGGTGACAGGTTCATTGCATTCATAGCACGTGCATCATACATTATATTCAATTATTTCAATTTTTACTTTATACTCGATAATTTTTGATTTGATGTTGCATATTTCGATGTGAACTATGTGCTACACGCATTTGGCATCTTAACCCAACATGTATCCTTTTAATGTTTACTTGTTAGGATGCCTTCTCCATTTGATACTTCAACTACCATTTCAATCAAAGTTCTATCTAACCGAATTGAAGAAGAAAATTTTTGGGTATTAGGGTTCAAAAAAAGACGGAGATGGGATTTCAGAAATTAAGGGTTGAAGTGGATTTCGGGATGTTCAGATCGGACAAGAAAAGGAAACGGGATTCCGGACTTCAAAAGAATTAAAAGAGAAAATTTGGAGAGCAAAGAATTTCGGATGCTATTCCAAACAATCATTTCAAAGTGAATGTGAGTAATACACCGAATAAAATTCCTAACTAGAATTGCTCGTTCCAAGGAGGTCAAGAATTCTGATTAAGGATGACGGATAGAGTTCAACCTAAGAAGGCGAAAACTCTTAAAGGGGAGAGCAAGACCAAGAGACAAACATAAATTCAAGGTTTTGCTCGAAGAAGTTACCTTTAGTAGGAACAACAGAAATGCAAGTCTCGGTAGACATGAAAGTTTTAATAATAGTGAAGGGAAAAGAATAAGACAACTTATCAAACTATGACCCTCGAAGTGGAGATAAGTTTTGTTGATGGAACACCAAGAAAGACAACACCACCGATATTTTGTTAGGAGACATGTACACGCTCAACCTCACAAGCTTGAAATGATTGATTCCCTACACAATAGTGTCTCAAATTCGGAAGATGATGAAATTGTGAGGGAGCTTCTGGTGTACTTTTAGGTCAACTCTGGAAAAAGGAAACCAAATTAAATTATTATATCTAGGGATAAGGAGTGTAGCACCCGCATCGAAAGACGCCACATCCCACGCACCATATGCCCAATCCACGCATGAAATAGATTTCCATACATGAATCGAACACGTGACGAATGGATGACAAAATAAAATAAACTCAACCTAGCTAAGCGGGACTAACCCTTACACCAAATTATAAAACGATGCAAGTAATGCGGAAGCAGAAATATAGTATATAACATAACCACCAAGTGATACAATCAAAGGGCAACACAGCCACCAAATATTTACAAGTAATTCTCCAAAAACATAGATTATTACATAGCCAAAAAAAAAAAAAAAAAGAAAAAAGATTACTACATATCCAAAGTATCCAAGTATGAAATGCTAGAAAAGAAAAACATGTTAGGACTAAAATAAAGACTCTACAAGACCTTATTCCCCGCCTAGCACAACCTGCAAAACACTAAGAAAACAATGTGGGGTGTCAGTCCAAAGACTGAGTGAGGGGCATAAATAGATATATCACATGTGTTAGAACATGGTATTCGGGTATGAAAAGCTCGATTGTATTCATTATCAATATTTTTCACTGTTACATTGTTGGCTCCTCTAACAAGGATATATAGACCTACAAACGTAATCCCTAAGAACCCGACTAATTACAAGGAATCCGGGATTAAATCCGGTAAGTCAACTTTTTCCATTCTAACACTCCCCCTCAAGCTAAGTAATTGAGTCCCCAATGCTTAGCTTACCCAACACGCCTTGGAAGATTTGACTTGTAACCGCCTTTGTGAGTATGTCTGCCAGTTGGTCTTCAGATTTGACAAACGGGATGGAGATCGTGCCGTCCTCTAGCTTCTCTTTGATAAAATGCCGATCAACCTCTACGTGTTTTGTTCTGTCGTGCTGTACCGGATTTTCTGAGATGCTGATTGCTGCTTTGTTATCACACCTCAACAAACTTGGTCCTTTCTGTTCCATGTCGATTTCTATCATCAGTCTTCTGAGCCAAATAAGCTCAGTGACCCCTTTTGCTATTCCCCTGAATTCAGCTTCGGCACTAGATAGGGCCACAACCTTCTGCTTTTTACTTCTCCAGGTTACCACATTTCCTCCAACAAGAGCGAAGAACCCAGAGGTAGACCTTCTGTCATTTGGGTTACCTGCCCAGTCTGCGTCAGTGTATGCTTCGATGTCCAAATATCCATGTTTCCCAAACATGATCCCTGTGCCTGCAGTCCCTTTCAGATACCGGAGGATCCGGATTACGGCTTCCATGTGTTCCTTCTGAGGACTATGCATGAACTGGCTGACAATCCCCACAGCGTACGCGATATCTGGCCTCGTATGTGAGAGGTAGATAAGCTTTCCAACTAACCGTTGATACTTATCCTTTTCTATCAGTTCTCCACTCTCAGCTAATTTTAGCTTGTGATTCACTTGAATGGGTGTTTCCACCGGTTTGCAGTCGAGCATTCCAGTTTCTGCGAGTAGATCCAGAACATACTTTCTTTGAGAGATAAAAATCCCTTTCTTTGATCGCAGAACTTCTATCCCCAAGAAGTACTTTAATCCTCCGAGGTCTTTTATCTCAAATTCTTTGAACAGATTCTCCCGGAGTTTGGCCATTTCCTCAGTGTCGCTTCCTGTTATGATCATGTCATCCACGTATATGATCAAACAGGTGATTAGTTCTCCCCTTTTCTTCAGAAACAATGTATGGTCCCCATTACTTTGCACATACCCATGTTGCTTCATTGCCACAGTAAACCTACCAAACCAGGCTCGTGGTGACTGTTTCAGCCCATATAAAGCCTTCTTCAATCTACACACTTCATCTTTTTCAAAATTCTGAGTAAACCCTGGAGGGGGTTCCATGTATACTTCCTCATTCAGGTCGCCGTGCAAGAAAGCGTTTTTTACATCGAATTGGTGGAGAGGCCAATCCTTGTTAGCTGCAACCGAAAGAAGTACCCGTACTGTGTCCAGTTTAGCCACTGGAGAGAATGTTTCAGAATAATCAATTCCGTACGTTTGAGTGTACCCCTTCGCCACCAGTCTAGCTTTGTACCTCTCTACAGAGCCATCTGCCTTATGCTTCACCGTAAAGACCCACTTGCAGCCAACTAGCTTTTTTCCTTTAGGCAGCTTACATTTTTCCCATGTGTTGTTTCCGATTAAGGCCTTCATTTCAGCTCTCATTGCCTTTTCCCATTCCTTGTCCCGGCTTGCTTCCTGTACAGTCCTTGGAATCTTTTCAGTGTACAGCTTTCCAAGGAATGCCCGTGCCATTTCTGATATACTCCCCCTGACTATGTTCCCTACAGGGTACCGTTAAGATCGGGATACATGCTCAGGTGAGTACCGGTTAGGAGGAACCCCTCTGGTGCTCCGTGGGGGTAAGGTGTACCTGTGACTTCCTGTATCCTCAGAAACAGTATTAACGGTACCAGGGTTATCAACAGAAAAAGTGGAACTCACAAGACCAGTTTCCAGGGTTACCTCATTTTGGACATCATCTGAAGGAAGATCATTGGAGGGAGGAGCGGTACTGGGGGCATCAGTTCTGGAATTGGGTATGCTTTCGTGACTACTGTCGTCTGAGTAGCTGAGCCAGCAAAGAGACTCATCTCGGATCTCCCCCTGATCACTTTGCTGGGTGTGGTAAAAATATTCTGTTTCTACGAAGTTGCAATCCATAGTCACGTGGACCCGTTTTGTGATCGGGTTATAACACCGATAGCCTTTCTGGTGAGGAGCATACCCCACAAAAACACACTTTACTGCACACGGATCGAGTTTTGTTCGATCTGCCCGTGGAACATGTACAAACACAGAGCATCCAAAGATTCGGGGTGGTAGGGTGAGGTGAGCAGGTATGTCCGTCTGTGTTTCCAAAACGGAGATAGGTGTTCTGTGGTCAAGGGTTTTGGTGGGTAATCTGTTTGTGAGATAAGTTGCAGTGGCAACCGCATCAGGCCAGAACTGGTTTGGGACGTGTGACTCTGTGAGAAGAGCCCGGGTTATCTCAAGGATGGTTCTGTTTTTTCTCTCAGCTACGCCGTTTTGTTGTGGGGTGTTGGGACAGGGAGTTTGGTGGATAAGGCCGTGATCTTGAAAGAACTTATGCATCTCTTGGTTCACATATTCTCGTCCATTGTCAGACCTGAGTACTTGTATTCTATGTTTGAATTGTGTTTCGATCATTCGATAAAAGGCCACAAATGTCTCGTACACTTCAGATTTGTGACGGAGAAAATACACCCATGTTATGCGTGAATGATCATCAATGAATGAAACAAAATACTTGAATTGATTCTGGTTTGTAACCGGTGCTGGCCCCCAAACATCAGAGTGTACCAATGAGAACACAGTCTGAACCCGGGTGTTACTGGGTTTAAAGGAAGCCCTATGACTTTTAGCAGAAATACAAGTCTGACACGATAAATCCAGAGACTGATTATTTTGAAACAAAACGGGAAATAACAGTTTCAAATACCCGAGTGACAGGTGGCCAAGACGACGATGCCATAGCCACAGTTGTGTGTTTACTTTCCCTTTTGACAAGAGGGCCTTAGACGGAGTCTTCACCTCATCTACATAGTATAAGCCCCCACGCTCAGTACCGCGCCCAATGATCTCCTTCGTATGAATGTCCTGAATCAAACAAAAACGAGGGTAAATTAGGACAATACAATTGAGTTCATTCGTTATTTGGCTTAAAGATAATAATTTGCACGATAACGAGGGAACATAAAGGTAATTTTTCAGCTTCAATTTTGGGGAGATCCACACAGATCCCTCAGCTTCAACCGTTGCCAATTCACCATTGGCAGTTTGAATTTGGGTGGTTTTCGGGTTTCTCGGGTCGATAATGTCCGAGGCATCAAAGGTCATTGAGTCCGTAGCCCCACAGTCAAAGATCCATTGTGATGAGTTCTGTAATTTGGATTGGGTATGAAACCCACAAATACCAATAGTACGGGGGTCATTCTGCAATTGTCCAAAATTTGGGGGTTTTGGCATAATATGGACATTCTTCTTAATGGAAATATCAATAGGGTTTGGGTCATTACTCCCAAACCCTCTCCCTCCTACGCCGCACTCCCCCTTTTTATCTGTGAAGCCGGAAAGGACAGCTACGTTACATTGCCTGATTTCTGCCGCCGCTGCACCGGTGTCCTCTCTGGTGATGCCTGCGGCGGTGGCTCTCCTTCCTCCACTTTGAACCGCAAGGTATGATTCCTTGGGTCCTCCCTTGGTGGTGCCGCCGCTGCTTGTTTTCCGGTGGCCTTCCCAATGGTCGGAATATTCGACTCCTTCGAGCCACTCCTCCCGTGATGATGAATGGCGGCCGGCGTTGTCTCCAAGTCCGGTGCCGTCTAAGCGGCTGAAGTTTTTTCCCTTTTCTTTCCTCGCAATCGATCCAGGTTCGAAGCCAGGAGTTTTCTCTCCGGTGGTGGTCGCCTTTGAAGCCTGAAGGTGAGCCGCTTCTTGCCGGATCATCCCGTACACCTCCTCGACAGGCGGTTTGGGCTTTTGCTTCAGTGGATCTCGCTGTATCAGAGGTAGGCCTATTCCGATCTATAATCTGTCGGATTTAGGCATGGTTGCGCTTTGCAGCGGTTTTGTGGTTTGAATTGCCCCTTCTGAGTTGTTATCAGTTGGGTTTGGCATGGTTTTCTTGCTTGGTTATGGCTGATTTTTGGGTTCGGGATTGGTAGGGACAATGATGATATCACTGAGTCCCAAGGGTTCTAACACTGCTCTGATACCATGTTAGAACATGGTATTCGGGTATGAAAAGCTCGATTGTATTCATTATCAATATTTTTCATTGTTACATTGTTGGCTCCTCTAACAAGGATATATAGACCTACAAACGTAATCCCTAAGAACCCGACTAATTACAAGGAATCTGGGATTAAATCCGGTAAGTCAACTTTTTCCATTCTAACAACATGCACATGCAATCCCTAACTCCGAGTAACGTTTTAGAATATCCCAAGTAGGTAGTTTAAACAAAGCATCGCTTGGAATTATGGATATCATATTATTACTTGACAAATCATAACATTTTGTGGCCCGGCGAGTGGGCAATTCTCCAACCTTACTCCCATAGTGTGTGCATAAAACTTAACTTGTGACGCCCCGATATTTCGGCCGTACAGGTATGACGTATGTATTTACTAATTTGCGCGAATTAATTGTTTATAAGTATTTTATATATTTAATTATATAATTAATTATAATTAAGTTTTTTTAATTGTTATTAATTTATTTTATTATATTTCGTTATAATTAATTTATTTTATTTTAAAAATATTTGAATTATTTGAATTTGAATTTAATTGAATTCTTGAAATATATGCGCATGTGTGACATGTTTGTGTGTCGTTGCTATATGAGTTGAATTCGGAATTTCGTGGAAATTTAGTATGTTGTAGATTTATGTGTTATGAGCATGTTCATATGCTCTTTTCTTGTTTTCGATCTCGATTGTTGTGGTAATGAATTTATTTTGAGTTATGGAACCAAATCGGGGGCTACCAGGCAATTAGCGCACCCTTGTTTTCGTATGTGATATCTTGAGTTCGGGAACTCGGAATCGAGTTCCGTCAAATTCGTTGGACTTTTATCGATGATTCGGGTCTAATGAACCTAGCCTCATATTTTTCTAAGGCTATTTGAACCCCTGAAATTCAACCGAAAAATGAATCCGTCGCAAAACTGCCACACTTTACCATTTTAATCATAACTCTCACCATACTTAACCAAATTAACCATGGTTGGACTTTTTGGAACCCTAACTCAACCCTCTATCAGCCCCTACTCACTTCCATTCGAACCATACCTGACACAAAGAGGAAAACTCAGCCAAACTCCAGCTTTCCAGTCCCATTCTCGCCACCTTACAAACCTTGAAGATTTTGAGTTCAAATCTGTTCCAACCTTCAACCAATTCAAGAGGTGAGTTTAGGATTGTGATATACATTCACTTGTGGTCATTTTGATCCATGAATCCCTAATTTTGAGCTTATATACATCGAGTTTGAAGGAGATGACTGAATAGTTAGGTTTTGAGCCATTTCTTGATTATGTTGAATTCCTTGATGATTTTGATTGTTTTAAAGCATAAAAGTGATCACTTTAACTTCCTTATTGCATTTATGAACTTGTATTATTTGGTAGTTGTGTAATTAATGTGATGCCATTAAAGACTTTGAAGAATTTTGAACATGAAACTCGAATTTCCAACTGCTCTCATTGAACCTTGCGGTTGTGACGTTTTTGGGGCTGAAATGCTATTGATTTGTGGTGCTTTCTTTGCTTTTATAACTTGTTTATGAAGTGTATATGTTCTCCTATGTGTTGCCCCTGTTTTAGCCTGTTTTTCCCCGAGTTTCAATAGCAAATCGTAGCAGACAGCAGTGCAGATGAACGACCGTTCATCGGTTTTGTGCAGCAGAAACTGAAGGACCGTTCAGTCGATGGCCTGAGTTTCTGTACCAATGAACGACCGTTCAGTCAGGAAGAAGGAAGGGAATGAACGCCCGTTCAGTCCCCTGCAACCCAGATTGTGGTTCTGTGATGATGAACCCCCGTTCACGGCAAAAGTGAACGCTCGTTCACTTCTTTGGGGCTGTTGTTGCCTTTTATTGTTTCCTTTGTGTTTAATCTGATCTTTTGGGCTTTAATTCTTGATGTTTGTAATTTCATTTCTTCAATTCTTGTTTTGGTGGAGCTGTGTATATGTATATACATTTATTAGTGCATGCATGAGTGGTGTACGTGTATATCTATATATATGTTTGCATGCATGTTTGTGGTTTTAAATTGTTTTATTGTTAATGCATGCATGCTATACGTATATATTTATATATATAAATATTTAGATATGATTATATATTAATTAAATGCAAGGTTAATGATATATTTTAAGTATGGTTTAATTTATTTAAATTATGGAACTAATTTGTTACGTATTTCGTGTTATTTAACTTCCGATCATGACTTGAATGTCTTTATTTGCCTATTTTCTCTAATTGTCAACATGATATAGTACGTGTTATGATCGTTTCCTTGAATAAACGAATTGCTTGTTTACATACCTTAAAGGCATTAATCGTGCACATGAGCATTTTCATGAAATAATATCATTCCTTATGAATTCATATCATACCGTTACTTAGCCGTACGTCTTATATGGTCAGTTGAGTCTCACTTCACTTTCCTTGCACAGATTTGGATCCTGTTGGTGACAAGGCCGAGCAGTGAGGTCCGTGTGTCGTTTCTTTTGTCCTTCTAGGTGGGTTTCTCTTCTATTAGTTAAACGACCCGATATATTCCCAATGTGTAACGTTTTAAGCCAAAGTATTATATATATATATATATATATATATATATATATCGAGTCTTTTAAAGAGTCAATTATTTTAACGTTAAGCCCTTTTCTTTATTGATTACCCTACCTAATGTTTTGGCGAAAATTGATTGATTGCACTGAATGGGGCCCTGGGACTTAGTGGACTTAGTGCAGGTGGCTAATTGGGGAAGCAAGGGCTGACGGGGATCCCGTGCACTAGTTCCAACAAACTACGGCGATACCGGACCTCGCTAGGAGGTTAGCGAGAAATGGGAACCGGGCTTTTGGGGATTCATGTACCCCACTAGCCACATTGATTGAGGTGGCCGGGCCTTGCAAACCCGTCCATCGCTCGGAGGAAAAAGGGATTACTTGAATGATTATGAATGATCGAATGATTATGATTGATCGATTGATTGAGCACGAAAGATTGTATGCGTGAAAACCTAATGAACACTTTAATGATTACACAAGGTGGAGGTTGGAGATTTAGCCCTTTCGCCGGGCTCACGTATAACCTATTGAATGAATATGATTGTTATAATCCAGTTTGATGATTTCTTATCTCACCCATTTAGGAAATGTTCTAAAACCTCTTATGGGATTATAACTTGCATGAACGTGTTTAAATTCCGCATTACCTACATATTATGCCCTGCTTTTATACCCACCAGTCCCTTTTGGACTGAACCCGTCTGGTTTTCAGTTTGTGCAGGTTTTTGGGATTTGCTAGGTTGGAATCCGAGTCTTTGGGATTTGTATTTGAGTCTAACATCTCTTTTGTTATAGTACACTCATCCCATCTTATTATTATGACTTTTGATAATGTATATTTGGGCGTACATGTTAGTTGAGCTGTGATGGCAATCTTAAATACTTGAACACTTGTATCTATTTTTGGAGCTTGAGTGCTCATTGTATATATATCATGATCGTGTATTGCTTCTGCTTAACGCATACTCTACTTCTTTGGTTGGTATTGCTTGGTTTAAGGGTTAGTCCCACCTAGCATAGCGTGTGTGTTTGTCCCCGTTCGCCATTACTTGGCACGTGTATGGATTCTCCATTTCATATATGGGTCGGGTCTCGGTGCGGGGGATGTGGTACATCGCGCTCGGGTGCTAGATAACTAGGCGATCATGCAAGCATAATTATAATCATATCATAACCATAATCATATTCATGAGAAATAATCATAATTTTCCATCCTTCTTCCTCCGGGCCGGTGGAAGGGTTTGCAAGGCCCAAACTACCTCATGATACAATATCGAGACGGGGATCATGACTCCTACCCGCTCCTTCGATGGGTTAACCACTAGCTCAAGAATATCTCACCTTCCACACTACACGGTCGCGTGAGAAATTCTCAAAGGGTACTATATGCAATGGCGTATCCGACGGTCCGATGCCGTACCGGTCTCCATTCACACAATTGCCCAGGGCCTAATAACATGTGCATGATTCTCGCCAAAACATTTTCATGAAAATGTTAAAGATCTTTCATACTTAAATCATTTTCCAAAGTATACATATACTTAATACATTTTGGCTTATATAGGCAAATAAGATATTAGGGTTCTAATTAACTACAAATAAAACATCACCTTGACAAGAGAACGTAAGAAGAAGAAGCCTAAGGACCTTGCTCTTCCACAACCGGATCGAGCTCTATGCAAGAAACACGAGTGTACATGAGACTCTAGACATATGAACCAATTATTGGACGAATGGCATATGGATGCATGTCATGAGATGTTAAAATCAATAAAACAATTATGGACAATTCATAATTAATTCACAAGAAGTCATGGATCGAGGGTAACCGAATGAAAGACATGAATTGAATAAAATGTACAAAATAAGCTTTCAAGGGTCCATCCCGGTCGGGATTAAATTTAGCTCAAAAGGGGTCCCGGCCGGGACACCCTGTTCCGTAACCCTCCTGCTACACCTTCCCGGTCGGGACTAAATTTTAACTGAAAAGTGTCCCGGCCTGGACGTTTGTAACGAGAGCAAAATACTTAAATTTTCAAGTGGATCCCGATCGGGATCCAAATTGAACTGAAAAGTGTCCCGACCGGGACAGTTTTAACATGAGCAAAATATTTGAATTTTTCAGGGGATCCCGGCCGAGATAAAAAATGAACTAAAAAGGCTCCCGGTCGGGAACCAAAACTCGAACAATAGGGGATGGCAGGGGAGGTTTTGTTCCATGCATTCCAACCTACCAAAACAAGATTAAACATAAAAGTTCAAGCCAAAACAAGTCTATAACACATATACAAACCTTATATATCCATTAGACATCATAAATCACACATTAGAGCACCTATATCAATCAAAACTCTATATATAAAACCCCATTCATACCATATCATTTATTAAACCAACAACCAAAGTATTCATGCAATAAATTCAAGAATTCAAACCTAAATAATTACATACTCATGCTCAAGAACATAAACACACTCTCAAATCTCCAAACACTTACTATTCAATACATTCAAATATATATATGTACCAACCTTGAAATGAAAAAGGAAGAAATGGAGATAATGACGTGGTGGAGATGATGAAAACTTGATGATGGAATGATGATTCCTCCTTCTTGTTCTTGAATCAAAGGAAGTTGTGTGCGAAGAGTGAAAGGAAACGTGTTAGAGATTTTGTGTGTGTTTGTGTGTGAGTTCTTGTAAATTAATGTATAAGGTATAATGTAGCACCCCAAACGAAAGGGCACCACACCCCCGCACTATGACTCGACACGTGTACGAAATGGTAAGTCCACACACGTCCCAAGTCACAGCGAAGGGGTGACAAACGAAAATCCAACCTAGGCTAGGCGGTACCTAAACCCTGTACAAAAGAAAATACATAAAACCTGAATGCGAAAGCAGAACAAAATACAAACTTCCAAAAACTTTCCAACAAAAACATATTCCATACATTTCAGAAAGTAATGCAACATCAACTGCACGGGTTCAACTAATCCAAGCACCTATCCTAACCTGTTCCAAATAATCATACAACGAAATGGGAAAGTGTGAGTATCGTTTCATCGTTTTTTAACACTTTGTGTCGATCGATTCGGTGACGATCGATCTGTACTTTGTCGATCGATCTGCTTCTTGCTGATCGATCCCTTTGTTTCTGATTGATCTGCGTATTGCTTTTCAGGACGTCCTCCCCGTACTGGTGAACTCGATCCAGGAGGCGGAGGTCTTCAAGGCGGGTAAGCAAAGATATAAAGAGAAGTACCAGCTCGCCAAAGCCCAGCTTGCCTCGATGGATCCTCAGATCATTCGCCAGCTCGAAGAAGACCTCCGTAATGCCAGGGAGGAGAAAAGGGCCCGAGTCGAGGAGAGGGATTCGATGGAGTCCCAGATGAAGAATGCTCAGAAGGATCTGGAGAGGGCTGAGAAGCGATACGAGGATGCCATTGCTGCACTAAGGTTGGAGTTCGCTGGCGAGCTCGAGAGCGCTAAGATTGCTGCCAAGGAGGAGGGCGGACTGGAGACCCTCGACCTCGCCAAGGCCAAGATCGATAAGGCTGCCGATGATCTGAGGAGGTGCAAGGTCCAGATCGAACGGTATGCAGTTCGAGAATTCATGGAGGGCCCTGGGTTTGAAGAGGCCAGTTTGATTGTGGGGGAAAACGACCTGGCGGAGGGGTTTCAAATCGCCATCAACCAGCTGAAGGCTCAGGACATTTTCCCCTCGACTTTTAACTTCGAATCGATCGGTCCCATGCTCCCCGATCCGGGTGCTGTTGATCAACCTGAAGAAGAGGAGTCTGTACACATCGATTGGGCGACCTATAAATATGGGCACGCCATCGAGATGGCTCAGGCTAAGAAGACCAAGTCCCAGGTGACATGCGAGCTGCCTCAACCGGTCGAGGTCGAGCATTTCCTTCCCAGCGCCCGCGAGTTCGAGAGAGCCAGACGTCGATCTGCCCAAGAATCTACTTCAACCCGGGTCGAGATCGACTGATTTATTTTCTAACCACTTTCAAAACACTCAATTCGACCTGCTAGTCGGTCTGTGGCTAGGTGAATACTTGCAGTTTGTTTTGTTTTTGAACATTTGCCCATCGAGCCACGTCGCGTGGTGAGCTCGATGCGCTAGGTAAGATCGATCTTTGCTAATTTTGAGATCGATTTTTGCATGAATGAATTATGCTTCTCATACTTGTGTTTTTCCTTTTACTTTGCAAGTTGAACATTAATTCATTCTGGCATGCGCGTGGTTTATCGATTTAGGTCTTGCTTACCCCTTAGATTTTTATCGCTTTCGGATCGATAGGTTCGCAAAGCTATTCGATCTCGTTTGGATGTCTATCTCATCTCGTTGGGTGTTTGCATTCTTGCCTTAGTTGTTTTACCACTTTGCTTGAAAGATCATTAACCCCTGGATCTCTTCGGATCTAAATCGACCTCCTTGGATCTCGAGGTTAATCAAATTATTCATCTCTGGATCTCCTCGGATCTAAAATGATCTCCTTGGATCTCTGGATCATTAAGATTGTTAGGATTTTTAGGATCTCTTTGGGTCTAAGAACGACCTCCCTGGATCTTGATCTCTAACAATGATTTAAAAAGCAGTTAGGATTTTTAGGATCTCGTTGGGTCTGAAAACGACCTCATTGGATCTCGATCTCTAGCGATGATTCAAAAAGCATTAAACACGTTAGGACTTAGGATCTCCTTGGGTCTAAAAATGACCTCATTGGATCTCGGCCTCTAACGATCGAATGCGGGGTGGCTCACTCCCTCCTCGACTCATGACCGTAGGTCGAATGAGAGCTTAATCGAGGAGGTAGTGGCCTGGCGTGGGATTGCGGATTGACTTTAATCGGATACCCCAAAACATGTGAATTAATTGACTGATCAGAGATCGATCCTCAGGCGAATTCGACCTCTTCAACTTCAGAGATCGATTCTCAGGCGAATTCGACCTCTTCAACTATTACAATTTTGAAATAAATTTGAAGGCTAAGTGTAAAACTTCTTCAAGTTATGCGCGTTCCACGGTCTGGGTAACGGTTCCCCGGCCATGTCTTCAAGGAGGTAGGCCATGTTTTTCCCGATCTCGGTGACGCGATAAGGTCCTTCCCAGTTAGGCTCGAGTTTTCCGACATGTTGCAAGACCTCGACCTTTTTTAGCACTAGGTCACCGATCTGAAACGATCTGGGCCGTACGTGCTTATTGTATGATCGGGCTGCTGCTGCCTTGTACTGCCTGAGCTTCTGATAGGCATGCTCTCTACTTTCTTCAATCACATCTAAATCTTCGGCTCTGATCTCCGTATTCCGGTCGAGCTGGTATTGTGATACACGAGCGGTTTCGTGTAATAGCTCCGATGGGATGACGGCTTCGGATCCGTAAACCAGAGAGTATGGCGTTTGCCCGGTGGCTGTCCGCAGGGTAGTTCGATAAGCCCATAGCACACCGTCGAGCTCGTCCGCCCATGCACCCAGTTTGGCATCAAGGCGGGTCTTGAGATTTTGGATAATGATTCGGTTGGTGACTTCAGCTTGGCCATTTGCTTGCGGGTGACCAACTGTAGTGAATCTGAGGTCGATCCCGAGGTCTCGACAATAGCTCTTGATATTCTCAGATCGAAATTGAGGGCCGTTGTCACAGATGAGTACCCTCGGAACCCCAAAACGGCAAATTATACTCTTCCAGAGGAAATTTCTTATCACTGCATCAGTAATTTTGGGGACTGCCTCAGCCTCAACCCACTTTGAGAAGTACTCGACGCATACTATGGCAAACTTTTTCTGTCTGGCTGCCAAGGGGAAGGGACCAATGATGTCGATCCCCCATTGGTCGAAGGGCCAGCACACATCGATCGGTATCATGGACGCAGGGTGAGTGTGGATTAGGTTGCCGTGTTTTTGGCACTTGGGGCATTTCCTAGAGTGGATCTTCGCATCCCACACCATAGTCGGCCAAAAATACCCACTCCTTAAGATCTTTCGAGCTAGAGCTCGACCTCCAGAATGGTTCCCGCAGCATCCCTCATGGACTTCTTCTAGGACATCTTGGGCTTGGCTAGGTCGCAGGCACCTTAGAGGGGGACCTGTGAAGGATTTTTTGAACAACCTGCCTTCATGATCCATCATATAGAGCAGAGATCGATATTTTATTCTCCTGGCCTCAGTTCGATTTTGGGGCAAAAGCCCGTCCTTGAGATAAGCGATTAGGTCGTCCATCCAGCAAGGTTCCGGCGGATCGATTGTGGCGATCTCGACCTTTCCATCATCGATCGTACGGCCCCCCGAGACCATGAACGAGATGGTCGCATCCTTTGTTTCCTGGAATCCGTTGGCCAACTTCGATAGGGCATCAGCTCGACCGTTCTCTTCGCGAGGGACCTGTTCGATTTTGAACTCTTTCAGCTTAGAGGCCAGCTCTTTCACCATTTTGAGATACGCTGCCATGGACTCTTCCCGAGCTTCGTACGTGCCGTTGACTTGGCCCGCGACGAGCTGGGAGTCAGTTACAACGGCTAACCTATCGATCTGGTTCTCCGTGGCGTACCTTAGCCTTGCCACCAGTGCTTCGTACTCAGCTTCGTTGTTTGTCGCTTTAAAATCGAGCTTAATGGCGAAATCGAGCTGTAGTCCGTCTGAGTTTATAAGGGATATGCCCACCCCCCCTCCTTGAGAGGTCGATGAGCCATCCGTGTACATAGTCCAACTAGGCGCGGCACGGACGATCTCCATCGAGCTGGTGTTCTTTTCGACTAGAAAGTCAGCCAGAACTTGAGCTTGTTGGGCGGCCCGGGGTTGGTAGGTGATGTCATGCTGACTTAATTCGACCGCCCATTTCATCATTCGACCCGACACGTCGGGCTTGGATAAGACCTGCCTAAGGGGTTGATCCGTTAGGACGATTATGGGATGAGCTTGGAAATACGGACGTAGCTTCCGAGCTGCATGCGTCAGAGCGAACACGAACTTCTCGATCTCAAGATAGTTTCGCTCCGCGCCGTGTAGGATCTTGCTCAGGTAGTAGATCGGTAGGTGTTTTCGATCTCAAATGGCGACCAAGACTGAGCTGAAGGTTTCATTAGAGAGGGACAGATAGAGGTACAAGGTCTCTCCTTCATTCGGCTTGGCCAGCAATAGCGGGGAGGCCAGGTACTCTTTCAGTTGATCTAACGCTCGATCGTATTCTTCGTTCCACTCGAATTTTTTGAGATTCCTTAAAACTTTGAAGAATGGGAGGTTTCGTTCGGACGATCGTGATATGAACCGGTTGAGTGAGATTATGCGACCCACCAGGGACTGTACCTGGTTGATGCATCGAGGTCGAGGGATGACCTGGATTGCTTTGATCTTCACAGGATTCGCCTCGATGCCTCGTTGGCTCACCATGTATCCTAGAAACTTTCCTCCTTCGACCCTGAACGTGCATTTATCGGGGTTGAGCTTCATACCGTATTGCCGTAAGATCTCAAACGATCTGCGCAGATGATCTAGATGATGGTACGCCCAACGACTCTTCACGATCATGTCGTCGACGTAGACCTCCATGGTCTTTCCGATCTCATCTTTGAACATCAGGTTGACCAATCTTTGGTACGTAGCTCCCGCGTTCTTTAGCCCGAAGGGCATGACCTTGAAGCAGTATATTCCCTTTACTACAATGAAGGCCGTGTGTTTTTGATCTTCGGGAGCCATAGAGATCTGGTAGTAGCCTTGAAATGCATCCATCATACTGAGCATCTCGCACCCAGCTGTCGAGTCGACGAGCTGATCGATTCGGGGCAGCGGATACGGGTCTTTCGGGCACGCCTTGTTGAGGTCGGTGAAATCGTTGCACATTCTCCATTTCCCGCCTGTTTTTTGCACGAGGACTACGTTGCACAACCAGTCAACGTATTGAGCTGGAGTAACGTATCCTGCATCGAGGAGTTTATTGACCTCGGCCTCGATTATATCATTCCTCGCCCGACTTTGAGGTCTTAGCTTTTGTTTTATGGGTTTGACCGACGGATCGATTCCGAGCCGGTGGTAAATCACCTTCGGGTCGACTCCGATCAGATCTTTGGCAGCCCAAGCGAAGATGTCAGAGTTGTCCCTCAAGAATTCTATCATCATGACCTCGTGTTGCGGATGCATATTCGCCCCGATCTTGGTGGTCTTATTGTTGTTTCCGGGGACTAGGGCAATTTCTTTCAGTTCCTCAGAGGGCTCGAGCCGCTCGCTGGCCTTTCTTTTCCGAGCTGCGGGGGATCTCTCCGCCTCGCACTCCGTTGTGGGAAGCTCGATCTCCCCATCGGCATAGGTCTGGAGGTCGAGCTCTTGCTCCACCTCTTTCCCGGATGGCTTTTTCAGGACGATGGCATAACAAGCCCAACTGTCCATGACATCGCAAGTCACCTCTCCGACCCCGTTCGGGGTGGGCATCTTCAGTTTTTGATGGTACGTTGAGATGATTGCTTTGAACTGAATAAGGCCAGGTCGGCCGAAGATCATGTTATACGCTAAGGGCATATTGACGACGACGTACTCGACCTCCTGGGTCACCCTCTTGGGGGATGTTCCCATCGAGGTGAGGAGTCGGATGCGCCCTAACGGTATGACTTCCGATCCACCGAACCCGGAAAGCGGTTTTCGGATCGGATCGAGCTTTAGGTTATGCAACTTCATTTTTACAAGAGTCGAGTAAGGGATAATATTCGAGCTGCTTCCATTATCAACTAGGCATTTGGTTACATCATAGTTAGCCACGCCCAAGGTCACCACCATCGGACAGCTAGGCGCGTCGCCTTCCCGATGGGGGCCAGGGCGGCTATCACTCTCACTAAAGCTAACCTCCTGCCTTTCCCACTCTCTACCATGATCGATCTGGAAGACTTCTTCATGCGGACCGTTGTACTCTCGGGCTGCTCGCCTGATGTTCCTTTTTCGAGCTGCATTTGAGTCGCCGCCCTCGTGCCCCCCGGCTATCATATAGATCTTGCCGTGAGTGGGGGGATTGTCCTCTGCTCTTTCCAGCGGCTGCTTCCCAGATCGTTTTGGGGGAGATCTAGATCTGGACCTGTCGCGGTCGCTTGACCTCCCCGCCTTTTCAGAGTAGTGGTCGATGCGTCGAACAAAATCCTTCAGGTGCCCCCCTTGGATGAGTCTTTCGATCTCATCTCGGAGGGCGTTACATTCCGCGGTCGTGTGGCCCCATTGCTGATGGTAGCCACAGTACTTTCCTGATGTCTGAGCCTTCGGGCCCTCCCGGATGGGCTTTGGTTTCTTCAGAAGGCTTTGGTCCATGACCACGTAGATCTAGTCTAAGGACTTGGTCAAGGGGACGTAGTTTCATCGGTCGACCTGGGTCGGTTGGTCGACTTTCCCCTTGATCTTCTTTTGCTCGCTCCCTTTCCGGTGTTGGGGCGAGCTGGACCCAATGACCTGCCTCTCAGATCGAGGAGGAGGTCCGTGCGCGAGGGTGATCTCCTCAACGCGCATGAAGCCGTGGGCGATATCCTGGATCTCCGTCAGGTTGCGTGGCCCGGCCCTGACGATCTCATCCGCCCATAGGCGGTTGCGGAGAGCTCGATGGACCACAGAGAGCAGGGTGTCCATCGTCGGGTTTTCGACCCGAACCACTTCCCTCGAAAAGCGAGTCATGAAATCTCGCAGGGACTCACCCTCCCTCTGATAGATGCTGTTGAGATAGGAAGGGGGGAGTTTTTCTCCCGTCATTGAGGAGAAGTGCGCCGTGAATCGATCTACGAACCGGTTGTAGGTCGTTATGCACCGTGGCGGCAGGCGGATGAACCAATCCTGAGCGGGGCCTGTCAGCGTGGTGACGAAGAGTTTAGCCCAGATCTGTTGGGGATGGGAGTGTAGAAACATCCGGTTCTCGAAGGCCGTCACATGTTTTTCGGGATCTGTGGTCCCGTTGTACATGGGCAGGCCGGTCGGAATTCGATCTCCATCACAGGTCGTGCGGAGAATGTCCTCGCAGAAAGGGGAAGCTTCTTCCCTGTCGCTGCGGTAACGGAGAGGGCGTCGGTTCAGCCCTTCTCGAAGGTCGACCTGCCTCTGGGTGACGTGGGAGCCACGGTCACCCAGGCGGTCTTGGACCCTTTTTCGGGGTGGGTCCTCACGGTAGTCTTGTTCTTTCCCCGCGCGAGCCGCGGCGATTCTGGCGGCTTCCTCCCTAGCCGATCGGGGGGGAATCCGATCTCTGAGGTCGTCGAATTCGTCGTTGTCCTCGTCGACCACGCGCTTGCCACGGTTGTTGCGGCTAGGGTGGTCGGAGTCCCCGTGGCCTTCTCCAGGAACTTCTTTGTCTGCAGCGGGAGGTGGCGGTGGCGGAGCGAATCCTTGGACCTGCCCCGCCCCGACCTGGGGACTAAGGCCCCAAATGATCTGCGCGGGTCGTCCGTCGAGCAGTTGAAAGACATAGGGAACAGGGTTCCCGTATGCCTGGACAGTGGGGGCCAACGCATTGCCCACCACGGGGCTAGGTATGGTGGTAGCCGGGCTGGCCCTTGGTAGCTCCGGGCGCCTGGGTTCGCGGCCCTCCGTTTGGGCACGCTCGATCTCGACCCGCCATTGGTCGAGGAAGGCTTCCAGGTCCGCCTGGGTGACGGTGTATCTGGGAGTGGCCTCCAGTGGAGGCTGGGGAACGTTGGTGCTGGGACCGTCCGGCAGGACAGCGGAGGTGTTGCCAAGCGGCGCGTTGTAGTCATGCCTGCCTTTGGCAACCTCCTCCAGGTCCTCGTCACGGTTGGTGTTCCTTGTGTTAACCATCGTGTTTGAAAAAGAGATCAAAGGGGCTTTTATCTAGGTCGATGTGAAAAGGGGTTTCCCACAGACGGCGCCAAACTGATCTGGCTCAAATCTGGTCGATCTGACGTGGTCGATCTGGCTGTCAGATATGGGTCAATCAGTCAAGAATTTGTTTGAGTGGGTTCTTTATCGACCTGAAAGCACTAGCAAACGTGAGCTCGGAACCAACTTGGGGAACTTGGGGTTTTACCCAAGGTTGGCACTCTGACGCTCAAGTCAGTGATGGAGCTCTTTAGAGAGAGAATAAATGCAATTGAATGCGTATTAAAGGCTTACCAACTACTGTTCAAAGGGCGAGTATTTATAGCCATGGCCAAATGACACAGTAGTGTGTGTACTGTAGGTGTGCATTAATGGCGTTGCCAGTCGTCGATCTGGATGTCGGACGATGGAACCGGCTTGAGGCGGGTCGTTTGTACCTTCTTTCCCCTTTGGGTAAAAGCAGGGACTGACGGTCATTAATGAGCCATAGTACGCCTGTTCCGGGGAATGAGAAGGGTACACGTGTCCCGACAGGAGTGCTTTTACAGTATTCGGGTGTCCGGTGACGTATGGTATCGATCTGGAGATCGATATTGCCTTCCGGGATCCTTAATGCTGTGGGTTTCTTCATAGAAAGGGAGCAGATCGATCTGAAGATCAACCTGGCTACCAAAATCGATCTGATGATCTGATGGTCTCATGAAGATCTGATGATCTGCTGACCTGGTATCGATCTGATGATTTGTCCAAAAGTTTGTTCCTGGTTTGTCCAGGTCGGCGCAAGGGTCCACGTGGCACCAACCGGGGGTGGCCACGTGGCCTTGTACTATTATGCCATATCAACGCCTATCCCGTTGCCTCACGTATCCTTTGTTGGTGGTTTGGGTCCCCACAATGCCTATATGTTGATGATCTTCAAGATTTGTAGAGAGGATAAAATTGATAACTTGTCCATGGTCATAGTCTTTTATCATGATGTTGAGCAACGAGATGTCGTTCCATTTTGTAAGCCATGAAGATTCGATACCTAACTTTTAATCCCGATGACCCCGTAATCTTTTCATTGGTTTGATATAAAAAACTTGTGGTTGAGGTTGATAGTAGCCTTGATAGTGTGGTAACAATCTACAATCAAAGACTCAACTCAAGTATAGATGCATGTGGATTACATATGCTTATGGCACCTACTTAAATCAACCAAAGCATATTAAATGCAAAGTGTAACACATAAAGCAACGAAATTGAAAGAAAATCACATATAGTAAGTAATTTCCAGCAATTTGTGACATTTAACGATGAAAATCAGTGCAATGCACGTGTTGACAAGTTGTTCCTATGCCATACGACCTAAACTGACTCAATCACGACACGAGAACCTCGGTTTTGCAACCGGGCTCTGATACCACCTGTAGATGTAGCACCCTAACCCCAAGGCACTACATCCCCCGCACTATAGCCTCGATCCACATACGAAATGGAAAGTCCGTACATAAACCAAAACTATAGCGAACGGGTGACAATTAAAATAACCGAGCTAGGCGGGACACTCCCCAACACAATTAAATCAAAACATGAATTTAAAAGCGGAAGCAATGCAATAAATATGTATAGGTACCATATTTACCAAATAGATACATAATAGATACCAACATTAACTATCAATACATTATCATCTCTTTATTTTATACATGCTCGAGTATTCCAAAATGTGATAACAATGATCATAACATGAGGCTATCAAAAGTTATATACATGAAAGACACGATGCTAGACCCGAGAAATGCAAGACCTAACCGGACTCCCGCCTAGCACGACCATGCTCACAAGTACCTGAAAAGTGAAGTATCAGTCTACCGAAGACTGAGTGAGGGGCAATAAATATATATAACACACGTCACATGCAAGTTGTAGCCTCGGGTGAAGACTCGGAAATAAAGTAGATATCTATAGTTCAAGAAACTTGTTCTTTGCCCGAGATTACAACTAGTCATTTTAACACGTTAACTTGATCATTTCATGAACATGTGGCGCCGGCGAGTAAGGGCGATTCTCCAACCTTTACACCAAAAGTGACAATACGTGCTTGCATCATAAATTCAATACATGATCATACATTCCAATTAGTGCTCACATAGCCAATTTCATGCTTGAAAACATACAATAACCCGAGGATAACCCGACATGCCGGATTAATCCCCAGTCTCCTTCTTCCTCCTGGTGATAGTGGGTTTGCAAGGCCCAACTATCCATGACATGGTGTGTATAGGGAACATGACTCCCTAAACACGGAACTCCTTCCACCACTAATGTCCTAGTGGCTTCGGGGGTGATCCCAACAATGTGAGGATAATTCAGGAGTTACCCGTCAGCCCTTGCTTTCCCGGTTGGCTCAAGAATTACCCTCGGGCCCACGTACAATCATGTACTCGCCAAACTTGCTTGAAATCATGACAATAATGGCTTGCTTGCTTGAAATATTTGTATTTTGGGAAAACGTTTATAATTATAATACGTTTTGGCCGAAAATAGCACATAAAGGTTGTAGGGTTCTATGTTCCTAAAACAAAACCTCACCTTTTCTTACAAAACACAACAAGGATATGCTCTACGGAGCCTGCTCCTCGTCCACGACCTCGTGACCGTGAGCTAAAGTTATGGAGAAAAGAGATGAAGAAGATGATCAAGCTTCAATTCTTGGAATATTTCTTGGAAATTCTTGATGTAAAGGATAAAAATCTCTTCCATATTTTTACTTGAAGAAACCGAGAGCAAGAGGGTGGATATGTTGGGAGAATTTGGCAAGAATTGATCAAGGAAGATCATGGAATGAATATTACGTGATTCATCATCCTTGATTTGAGTGAAACATTCAAATTGCAATTTGATCCTTCGGTTTATGAAATCATGCAATCAAGTATGCAACAATTTGAAATATGCTCAATTTGATCAATGAAAGTTTATACAATTAGGTCGCTAAAGTTAGAAAAATACTCAAGTAGGGGCAATTTGGTAATTAAATCACTCTCGGTAATTATTTTTCGTAATAAATATTTTTCCATGACTTGAAATAATTTTCCAATGATATGTTTTCACATAATTCACATAATTGATGTTTCATGAATTTTATAAAAACATGAGATGTCACGTAAGAATATAGAATTTAAAAGAATTAAAATAAATTCTTACGCTCAAAATCTCACACGTGGCGTGCTTACCTGTTCATCCGGAACCGGGGCGTTACAACTCTCCCCCCCTTAAAAGAATCTGGTCCCCAGATTCTCTAGTCTTGCGTGAACAACTCCGGGTGGACCCGTTTCATTTTGTCTTCAGTTTCCCACGTAGCTTCCTCAGTTTTATCGCTTCTCCACAAAACTTTAACCATGGGAATCCTCCGATTTCTCAACTCCTGAAATTTCTGGTCCAAGATTCTAATCGGCCTCTGAACAATTATCAAATTCGGTTCCAATTCAACTTCATCCACGGGGAGAATCGTGGTCTCATCGGGATAATATTTCCTTAATTGCGACACATGGAACACGTTATGAATCCCGGTAAGACTCGGTGGTAGGCCCAACCGATAGGCTACCTCGCCTATTCTTTCAAGAATCTCTAAAGGACCTAGGTAGCGAGGATTAAGTTTTTCTCCTTTTTCGATCTGGGTGAAACCCTTTCTTTGTGACACCATTAAGAATACCCGGTCACCAACTTCAAATTCTAGATCTCTTCGGCGTGTATCGGTATAGCTCTTTTGTCTATCTTGCGCGGCTTTCATCCGTTGTTGAATTGTCTGAACTTTCTCAATCATAGCCTGAACGACTTTGGAAGGTTTCTCAAATCTTTCACCTTTCTTTACCCCTTCTTGTTTCGACCATTTCCACTCTTCCAAGTCGAAGAACAACGGAGATCGGCACTTCCTTCCATAAAGAAGCTCATACGGAGCCATCCCGATTGAAGCCTGAAAGCTGTTATTATAAGCAAATTCAATCAAAGGAAGCTGTTCTTCCCAAGAATCTGAAAATCCATCGCGCACGCCCGAAGTAGATCTTCCAAATACCTGATTAACTGTTCTGTTTGACCGTCTGTTTGTGGGTGAAATGTTGTACTGAAATTGAGCCTCGTTCCCAAAACGGCCTGTAATTCTTGCCACAACTTAGATGTGAACCTCGGGTCTTGGTCTGAAACTATGCTCACCGGAATGCCATGAAGTCGGATAATTTCTCTGTTATAGATTTCAGCCAACTTCGGAATCTTATAAGACATCCGGACCGGTAGAAAGTGAGCAGACTTCGTGAATCTATCCACAATTACCCAAATACCATCAAACCCGCCTTTAACCTTCGGTAATCCGGAAACAAAGTCCATAGTTACTTGTTCCCACTTCCATTCGGGAATAGGTAATGGTTGTAGAAGTCCTGCGGGCTTTTGATGCTCAGCCTTCACTCTCTGACACGTCAGACAATGTTTCACATACTCGGCCACATCTCTTTTCATCCCGTTCCACCAATAGTATTGTTTCAAATCCTTATACATTTCGTTTCCTCTTGGGTGGATTGAATAAGCTGACTTGTGAGCTTCTTCGAGTAGAACCCGTTTCACTCCTTCAGGTACCACCACTCTGTTTTTAAATCGAAACAAACCGGTCTCATCAAACACGAAAGGACTCTTTGAATCAGCCCTAGCTTTGCTTACTAGCTTCTGAACTTCCGGATCATTATTCTGGGCTTCAAATAACTGATACTTCAATTCCGGTTGAATTGTGATATTGGAAACCCGAGCCTTTAAAACAATCGGAGCAACTTCCTCAATTTCTTTTATTTCCATATTCGATACACTCACCTTCCTGCTAAGTGCAGCGGCGACCACGTTGGCTTTTCCCGGATGATACTTAATCGTACAATCATAATCTTCTAACTTTTCCATCCAACGTCGTTGCCTCATATTCAAGTCCTTCTGCGTGAATAAATACTGGAGGCTCTTGTGGTCGGTGAAAATCTCAAAGGAAGTCCCGTAAAGATAATGTCTCCATTTCCTGAGAGCAAAGATCACGGCTGCAAGTTCCAGGTCGTGTGTAGGATAATTCTTTTCGTATTCCTTTAACTTTCGGGAAGCGTAGGCGATCACCTTTCCCTTCTGAGTCAAAACACACCCTAGGCCTTCCTTAGAAGCATCTGTATACCCGGCATACTCCTCAGAACCCTCGGGAAGTGCTAACACCGGGGCTGAGACTAACTTTTCTTTCAAAAAGTTGAAACTTTGATCACATTTCTCGTCCCAGACAAACTTGACGTCTTTCTTGGTTAATCGGGTCAACGGTGCAGCAATCTTAGAAAAATCCTAAACAAACCTTCTATAATAACCGGCCAATCCCAAAAAACTTCTAACTTCCGAGGCATTCTTTGGTTTCTCCCACTTGAGCACGGTCTCGATTTTTGAGGGATCGATTTGCAAACCCTTACCCGAAATCGCATGTCCCAAGAAAGCCACCCGATCGATCCAAAATTCACACTTACTGAATTTGGCAAATAGCTGATGCTCTTTTAAAGTCTGTAGAACGAGCTTAAGATGCCTCGCGTGCTCCTCGGCTGATTTTGAGAATACCAAAATATCATCGATAAATATCACCACAAACTTGTCGAGGAAAGGCCTGAAAATCCGGTGCATCATATCCATGAAAGCTGCAGGGGCGTTAGTTAACCCAAAAGGCATAACCACGAACTCGTAGTGCCCGTACCGAGTATTGAATCCCGTCTTTGGAATATCCTCTGCTCGGATTCGCAGCTGGTAGTATCCCTGTCTTAAATCCAATTTCAAATAAACCTTGGAACCCTGAAGTATATCGAATAACTCCTCGATATGTGGGAGGGGATACTTGTTCTTAATAGTCATCCGGTTCAACTCCCGGTAATCGATGCACATTCTCAAAGTTCCGTCCCTTTTCTTTACAAATAACACCGGTGCTCCCCAAGGTGAAAAACTCGGCCGGATGTACCCAACTTCCAATAATGCCTCGAGCTGAACTTTTAACTCCTTCAATTCTGCTGGAGCCATCCTGTATGGAGTCTTGGAATATGGCTCGGCATTCAGATAATGATCAATCACAAACCCGATCTCTCGTTCAGGAGGTAAAGAATCTAACTTCTCTGGAAATACCTCGGGAAATTCTTTTACCACTTCTGTATCTTCCAATTTCACCTGATCTTTCGGTTTATTCAGAATATAAGCAATGAACCCTGTGGCCCCGTCTCTGGCCAATTTCTGAGCCTCTGAGAATGAAAGTAGGGGTACTGTCTTCGAAGTCCAACCCGTAATATAACCTCTGAACCCAACTGCACTTTCTTTGCTCGGCAATCTATTGTAGCACAGTGCCTGTACAACCAATCTATCGCTAAAATAGATCCATATCTTTCCATCGGTATAACAATAAAGTCTGTCAAAAACTCCCAGCCTTCAATCACCACGGGAACATCCCTGTAAACCTTATCCGTCTCTCACCTACTACCGAAAGGAGTACTAACTAAATAGTACACAGAAGAGCACACAGCAGGCAAGGGTAAAGTAATAGCAATAGAATGCGCAAGAAAGGAGTGTGTAGTTCCTGGATCAAATAATGTATGGATGTTCGTGCCATGGATGCAAATAGTACCTTCAACTACCGCTACAGGATCAATCTCCGCATCCTGCTCCTCTCCAGCTAGTGCATAAGCTCGGGCTCTCACAAGTGGCCTCGGACCTGCAGGTGGCGGATCCCGACGATCCGGACAGCCATCAACCAAATGCTCATCGCTCCCACAAATCAAACATAGCCCGAACGTCGTCTACAATTATCATAGTTATGTGTAGTAAGCCCACAAAATCTACAGCCCGGTTTCTGAGGTGGTTGTGGTGGTGCTGGAGCTCTCAGAGCCTTCTGTGATGGTCCAGTAGCTTTAAGTTTCTTCCCAGAATCCTTCTGTGCTGGAGGTGCAGCATAAATCATGGGTCTTTTTCCTGCACTCGATCCCTGTCCTGATCTCGAGCCAGAAGCCTGTCCTGTGCGAGGAATAGACCGCCTGGCCATATCAGAATCCTCATCCTTTAAAGCTTTAGCGGTAGCTTTTGCCCAGGTGCTCGTGTTAGCTGCTTTCAAGGCATCCTGGATGTCTGGCCTGAGTCCCTGAACGAACTGCATCGCCTTGTGGAAATCATCATTCGCTATGTTGGGTGCATAGCGAGGAAGTCTCTCAAACTCAGCGATGTACTGCCCCACTGACCTTCCTCCTTATTTCAGCTCGGTAAACTCCCTCAGCCTGCGGGTACGGGAAGCTGGAGGGATAAATTTATTTCTGAACTCCCGTAAGAAGACCTCCCAAGTAATATCAGTACCGACAGCCTCCAAGACTATCTGTGTACTCTCCCACCATGAGTAGGCCTCGCCCTGAATCAAAGTAAGGGTGCAGCGAGCCTTCTCCTGAGTGTCACAAGGTATAAGCTGCCAAATCCTCTCAATCTCCTTCAGCCACATCTCCGCCTGTATGTCGTCGCCCTTATAGAACTTCGGGGGATGCTGATTATGAAATTCACGCAAAATGGCAGAAATGGGGTTCTCTTGGGGTGCTAATGGTGCTGGTGGTGGTGGAGGAACCCTTTCCTGTAACCTCTGATCAATCAACCCAACAACCATGTTCATAAAATCCTGAGGCTGTGCCTGAGCAGGTGTAGGAGGAGATGATCTCTCACGACGATGGTGGTGGCGGTGACGATGATGCCTGTGTCTCGAAGATCGGTCACGGTGATGTCTATCACGACCCATCCTGAAATCAAATCACTACACATGCGTGATTTGATTAATAGATGCAAATGTCTGCATAAAATTCCATAATATCAATAAGCACACATTCAAGGAAAGTCAAATAGCTCAAGTAATGCAGGGATTCAAGTAAATCAAGTAATTCAATGAAATGCAGACTCTCAGATAACAAGTAATCCTATGCCGTACGACCTAGACTGACTTAACACGACTCGAGAACCTCGGTTTTGCAACCGGGCTCTGATACCACCTGTAGATGTAGCACCCTAACCCCAAGGCACTACATCCCCCGCACTATAGCCTCGATCCACATACGAAATGGAAAGTCCGTACATAAACCAAAACTATAGCGAACGGGTGACAATTAAAATAACCGAACTAGGCGGGACACTCCCCAACACAATTAAATCAAAACATGAATTTAAAAGCGGAAGCAATGCAATAAATATGTATAGGTACCATATTTACCAAATAGATACATAATAGATACCAACATTAACTATCAATACATTATCATCTCTTTATTTTATACATGCTCGAGTATTCCAAAATGTGATAACAACGATCATAACATGAGGCTATCAAAACTTCTATACATGAAAGACACGATGCTAGACCCGAGAAATGCAAGACCTAACCGGACTCCCGCCTAGCACGACCATGCTCACAAGTACCTGAAAAGTGAAGTATCAGTCTACCGAAGACTGAGTGAGGGGCAATAAATATATATAACACACGTCACATGCAAGTTGTAGCCTCTGGTGAAGACTCGGAAATAAAGTAGATATCTATAGTTCAAGAAACTTGTTCTTTGCCCGAGATTACAACTAATCATTTTAACACGTTAACTTGATCATTTCATGAACATGTGGCCCCGGCGAGTATGGGCGATTCTCCAACCTTTACACCAAAAGTGACAATATGTGCTTGCATCATAAATTCAATACATGATCATACATTCCAATTAGTGCTCACATAGCCAATTTCATGCATGAAAACATACAATAACCTGAGGATAACCCGACATGCCGGATTAATCCCCAGTCTCCTTCTTCCTCCGGGTGATAGTGGGTTTGCAAGGCCCAACTATCCACGACATGGTGTGTATCGGGAACATGACTCCCTAAACACGGAACTCCTTCCACCACTATTGTCCTAGTGGCTTCGGGGGTGATCCCAACAATGTGAGGATAATTCAGGAGTTACCCGTCAGCCCTTGCTTTCCCGGTTGGCTCAAGAATTACCCTCGGGCCCACGTGCAATCATGTACTCGCCAAACTTGCTTGAAATAATGACAATAATGGCTTGCTTGCTTGAAATATTTGTATTTTGGGAAAACGTTTATAATTATAATACGTTTTGGCCGAAAATAGCACATAAAGGTTGTAGGGTTCTATGTACCTAAAACAAAACCTCACCTTTTCTTACAAAACACAACAAGGATATGCTCTACGAAGCGTGCTCCTCGTCCACGACCTCGTGACCTTGAGCTAAAGTTATGGAGAAAAGAGATGAAGAAGATGATCAAGCTTCAATTCTTGGAATATTTCTTGGAAATTCTTAATGTAAAGGATAAAAATCTCTTCCTTATTTTTACTTGAAGAAACCGAGAGCAAGAGGGTGGATGTGTTGGGAGAATTTGGCAAGAATTGATCAAGGAAGATCATGGAATGAATATTACGTGATTCATCATCCTTAATTTGAGTGAAACATTCAAATTGCAATTTGATCCTTCAGTTTATGAAATCATGCAATCAAGTATGCAACAATTTGAAATATGCTCAATTTGATCCTTGAAAGTTTATACAATTAGGTCGCTAAAGTTAGAAAAATACTCAAGTAGGGACAATTTGGTAATTAAATCACTCTCGGTAATTATTTTTCGTAATAAATATTTTTCCATGACTTGAAATAATTTTCCAATGATATGTTTTCACATAATTCACATAATTGATGTTTCATGAATTTTAAAAAAATATGAGATGTCACGTAAGAATATAGAATTTAAAAGAATTAAAATAAATTCCTACGCTCAAAATCTCACACGTGGTGTGCTTACCTGTTCATCCTGAACCGGGGCGTTACAACTTAAGGATGTAGCACCCGAGAGCGTGACACCACATCCCTCGCACTAAGACCCGACCAGCATATGAAATGGGTAATTCATACACGTGCCAGATCAGAGCGAACGGGGATTCACTCACTCGCTATGCTAGGAGGGAGCTAACTTTCGAAACCAAATAAGCAATAAAAGAACCAAGTGCAGGTTAAAGAAACATGTGCGGAAGCATAAATTTTACAATGACATAGTCAATGAGCTCACAGGCTCGAATTCAATAACAATAAAGCGCTCACAGGCGTTCATAATCATAAATAACAATGCACGTGGCATGAGTGTAATGTAAAAGAAAGTTATACACGACTCTCCAAGACTCTACGGACCCGAAATCCCACCTAGCACTCCAAAACCTGCAAGAAAACTGAAAACAAACCGGGTTCAGTCTTTAAGAGGCCGGTGGGTATAAAACAGGGCTTATATAATAATAATACGGAATTTAAACACACACAGATGCAAGTTATAATCCCGTGCGAGGTTTGAAACATTTCCCAAGTGGGTGAAAACAAAGAATACAACACGTGGGATTATAACCATCAATTCCTTTATCCTTTATATTCATGAGGTCATCACGTGAGCCCGATAAGTGGACAAATTCTCCAACCTTCTTGTCGTGTATGCATCATCTATTCATTCATTCATTAGAGATCACACAACATTCATTCATTATCGTTCATAACCATTCATGCATTATCATTTGTTTATAATCATTCATTGTATAAGCAATTACTCATTTTTCCACCGGTTAGAAATGCGTCCTTCGGTGAGGTGTACCTTCCCACCCATATTGTCCGCCTGGCTACCATGTACCGACCCACCAGGGGGTCTTGTCCCCGCTGATGTGTCCCATCCCACGGGACGCGTTCTCCATTCATTATGGCTAAGACTTCAAGTCCACGATAAAAGTATTTATTTATAATATTTATGTAAAGGTTGAAGGTATCAATTTTGAAAGCATTTTGAGATGATATATTTTTAGAAAAGTTAGAATTTTCAAGAAAGAGCACCAAGGCTACCGAGGCAACCTGATGCTCTGATACCACCTTAGTTGTAGCGCCCCCAAATACGCTACAACCCCGCACCGTCGCACTTCCCAGGTGGATGTGAGACCTAGCACCTGAGAGGCACGCCGGCGAACGGACAATGCTATACGATATCAGAGTAAGAAAACATGGCAGCGGAATTTGAAACATTTAAAACAACAGCTTATGTTTGGGGCAGTAAATAAAAGGATTTGGAATGATTTGAAACTCATGAAAACTTAGAAGCAATAGAATTATTCATGATTTAAGAGTATGATATTGGAGTAATATAATAACTATACAAGATTATAGCCTAACTGGGCTTAGTTAAGAAACATGATCTAATATGCACAAGATAATGGACTCTCTATGCTTCAAGATACCAGCTAATGAGCGATGGCAATACCTGAAATCAAGAATTTGAAAAGAGCGAGGGGTTATTCAAAGTGACTAAGTGAGGGGTGGTTGAGTGAAACTATAAAACTTTAGGATTTTTACCAAGAGACTTTTATTTGAAAGGATCTTTAATAGTAATTGAATAAGAGTGAAGTAATAATTTGAGAGTAATGAGAAATCAGTATACATAGCCGGATTAACCAAGAAACTCCTTGGTCAGTATCCGATAATAGGAAAATACTATAACAATATCAATATTGGGTTCATATTTATCTGAAGATAGAGGGGTAAGGGGATTATATACTATACTTTTTAAGAAAACATGAACCCCTTTCTGTGAAACAATATGGTGCCCGCAAGCTAGGCGTTCTCCAACCTTAACTCCTTAAAACTAAGAATATTCGTAACGACATTGATCAAGATGTCGTTACTCAATAAAAAGAAATACAACAATACCATCCTTCTTCCTCCGGTGTCACCTCAGGGAGCTACCCCTAGTGACGATATACATGAATTTGGGAGGGGGACGTACCTTTTCCCGTCACTTGATGTGGAATAACTAACCTCCAGTTAGACCACCACCAAGATCTAGTTGGCGGCTGGTATAATAGTAGACCTCGACCCGTGCCTCCCGGACTACTACTTCTACCAAGACCACCGGGCCTACAATATGAAAATTTATTTTGCTTGCATTTAATGATACCCGATAAACGGTAGCATAGTACCGAGATATTTTAACGTGAAATACTTTAATTTCTATAAGAAGATGAGAAAACATGAATACTTTAAAATGATTGATTTTGTATACTAGAATAATATAAGTTGATATTAATGTATTTTTCCAAAATGGTTAGTATCATTTATAAAGAGGTAAAACTTTGATCTGTATTAGGGTAGGCCTTAAACCATTTGATATATAGACTCATGATTCCAGTTGAAAGCATTTAACCTCACCTACAGTAACCAGGTATTATGTAATAATACCGGAGTCCTAGTCCGTCCAGATCTTCACCTTAGCCTAAGGAGAGAGAGGAGTGGCGTGTGAGAGGGAGAGAGGGAGTGAATTTTGTGTAGTCTTGGAAATGAGCTTGGAGGGGTATTTATGGGTAGGAATGAGGGGCTTATGTTGCAATTCCTAAGAGTTTAGGGGAGATGTAGATGCTTCATGACCTAAACAAATGCTTGGTAGCTATGTACGAAATGTGGTTGAACTATAGTTTAAACAAATGTTTGGAAGTTATATAAGAAATGTGGTTAAATTACATTCATTTATTTAAACTTTCTAGAAGACCTATGTTGTCATGGATGATGTCATGTTGAATAAAAATAAATGTAAAGTGGTATAAAATTTATTCAAGAGTCGAGAGGTGAAAACTTGAAGTAGTGAATTAATGAAAGAACGAGTGAAAAATAAGCTTCGTTATGATTATAAATATGAAATATTTAGAGTTTTTGTTTATAAACTATGAACGTTAAAGATGATGAAAATCATGAGAAAATTATTTAAACGAAGCTATGATGAAGTTTAAAGGTTTAAATATTATGATAGTTTAGAGAAAATTCAAGAAAGGTTTTAAGTATAATTTCGAATATTGAATGAAAGCTAATTATTTAAAAAAAATGATAATTTTTTAAAAGGAAAATATTTATAAAATATGCTACGGTTGGAATTAAGTTTTGGTAAATGTATGAAAATTCATAAAATAATTCTAGGATCGTTTTGACTATGATATTGAATATCAAAAAGTGTTCGGATAAAAAGTTGTTTATGGTAAGAATAGTAACTAGGGTTTTGAAGTGATTTTCGATTCTACTTGAGTTAGAATAGGAATTAGTGTTTGTGGATGATATCAAAATTCTCGAAATGATTCGAGGATTCATTTGACTATAATATTTGATAGGAAAAAGTGTTCTGAGAAATTCCTAATTTCATGGGATGAATAGTGATCAAGGGACCTAATGGTAATTTTGATCAACAATTTTTGTAAAGAATTTTGGGTTATGGAAAGCATATGTAACTGATAGAAAATATAAGTTTCATGCCTCCAATGTTCTACGAATGAGATAAGAGGATATCGTTTAGTGGATAAACAATGACATGGTGTAGCACCCCGCATGGGAGGCACCACATCCCCCGCACTAAGGACACGAGTAACGAAATGGTAAATCCACACCCGTATCAAACCTTAGCGAACGGGAGACAAACAGAAAAACCTTCCTAAGCTAGGCGGAAGTTAGACCCTGCAATGATAACCAATCAACAAAATGTAATGCATCGGAAAATTACAATTCAAACACACAAACCATAAGTAGAATTGGGCTCTTCAGGCCTCTTTTAATTCCTAACAAGCCCGACAAGGCAATACAATGACAATTACATAAGATTCAAGTTCGTAATGACATAGGGTCGAATCATACACCATTTAAATACATAAGTGAATGCAGAGACGCTACTAACTTAACTTGACCGACTCGAACTCAACACAACCCCGCCTAGCTCGAACTTCAAAGCCAAACCTGCACACTAAAGTGTTGGGGAGGGAGAGGGTCAGTCTCTATAAGACTGAGTGAGCAGGAGCGATATACATATATATAAAACATGCACATGCAAGTCATAAATCCCGAGCAAGGTTTTCTTTGAAATTAGTTCCCAAAGGGCTAGAGAATAACCAAGCAATACTCGGATCTTACGACTAATCATATTAATTCATTACGTTCATAATTCATACAAAAACATAAGGGCTCGGCGAGTGAGCGTGCATCATCTCCAACCAACTCCGACTGTATACGACACATATCATTAATACTTTAAATAGGTGATCATGCAATATATCATAATACACACAGATCATATATCATATCATAAAATATATTCATTTGGGCAATCCGTGTCCTGGACTTCCCGCACGGTGCATAACAATCATATCATAACATAATCATATTCATAAAACAGTTCCAACCTTCTTCCTCCGGATGGTGGACGGGTTTGCAAGGCCCGACCACCTAAACATATCATTGTGGCTATGAGGTTCATGAGGCGTCAAAGCCCGGTTAGCGTTTCCTCGTCAAAAACTCCTTGACGAGGTCCGTTTCGCCGTAACATAGTGGAACTAGCACATGGGATCACCGTCGGCCCATGCCTCCCCGGATAGCCACATGTACTAAGTCCCTGGGCCCGTGCAATCATAATCATGTCTCGCCAAAACATATCAATTCATAAGAAACATAACATATTCATAATTCATTAGGAAAGGTGTAACGCCCCGTTTTCAATTTATGCATTATGCGATAATTGATAATGTGCTTAATTGATATTATGTGATACTTTATATATTTTTCATAACATTAGATGCATAATATTTCCATGAGCTTTTATGAATTAATTGTTAACGTGACTAAATGCTCATATATGTAAATGTGTGGATTTAATTGCATGACTTAAATAGAGTTAGATACTCATTTTACATGGATTAAAACTTAATTGCATGCATTCATATAATGGAGGGACTTATGTGCAAAAAGTGATGAGTCATGCATATATGTGGAAGACTTTTGTAAATATCTCATTCATCTCTTCCATTTCATTTCATTCTTATCAAATTAACCTCTCTCACACACACACACTAAATACCGATTTTTACACCATGGAAGAGGGGGAGGAGATTTCATCATTTCTAGCTTGGTTTCAAGGGGAACTTGCATACTTTGAAGCATGATCTTGATCTTTATACTCCAAAGCTTGCATGAGTTCATGAATAATGTGAGACTTAGGTATCATGATATATTTGGGGTTTGGAAGATGAATTCTTGATGATATATGCTTGGTTCCTTGGATTAATTGAAGTCTAATTGATATATGTGAGATATATGCTTGATATATGATAGTTTTGGGGTGAATTCTTGTCTTGGTTTGGTGTGGGAAGGCTTGGGAGCCAATTCCCGTAGGTTTGCCCTGTTTTGCCCTGTTTTGTTCTGCAGCGTACAGTTGACACAGGGGTGTTGACTTTGCCTTGTTCAGCGTGACACGGGGGTGCAGGTTGGTTTGATTTTCTGTACCGTGACACGGGGGTGTCACGGTTTGCCTTGTAATGGTGACACGGGCGTGTCACCTTTTATTTCCTGCATTTTGTCCAACTTCAAACCAACTCCATTTTCACCTCGGTTTGAATTAGAAAACGTGCCATATAGCGTTGGAAAGGTCTTTGTGTCTACTTTCATACCCAGTAAACAAAACTCAATTCCCACTTCTAGAATTTAAGATATTCCAGTTCTCCCACAACATGTACATTTCCAAAAATTGTCGGTTTTGGCCAAATTTCACCAAAACCTTTCTTATTGCATGCCTTTCACTCTCTTGGCTCCCATATGTGAATTATATGTTGTATATACTTGATTAATTGATGAGCATGCTCTTACTTGACACTTCTTGGTACGTAATTGCTCAAACTTTATTGTGTAATTCCATGCACTATATGAATTGAACTTGAAATGATTGAATATGTGACTCCTTGAGATTTATTTCATCTCTTAGATATTGATTGGTTCTCTTACATGCTAAGTGTCACTTGATTGCTAGTTCTACTTATTTACATGAGCATTGTCGTGCGTCATACTTGGTTTCATATTGAGTCTTGTCCCACGAGTTCACGTTATTTCCTTTCTTGCCCAGTTTTTCTCCAGGGTGGAGATCATTGATCGTTGGGCACTTTCTTGTATCCTTGTCTTGTTCCGTCGCTCGTCAGGTGAGGTTTAAATTCTAGATATATAGAACCTTACAACCCTTATGTGATTTTCGGCCAAAACGTATCTACATATCTATAGTTTTCGAACCTTATGATTTTCAATTGATTTCAAGGAATTGGATTGATTGATTGATTGATTAATGCATTGATTGTTTTGGCGAGTAACTATTGTTCACATTGGGCCCGAGGGTAGTGTATTGAGCCAACCGGGAAAGCAAGGGCTGACGGGTAACTCTTGCACTATCCTCACCATTGTGGGATCACCTCTGAATCCACCAGGAGGTTTGGTGGAGGAAGAAATCCCGTACGTGGGAGTCATGCTCCTGACATACACCGTGCCTGGATGGTTGGGTCTTGCAAGCCCGCCATCACCCGGAGGAAGAAGGAGTTATTGATTGAAATTGCTAATTGTGCACTAAGTTCTATTGCTTGATCCCTTAATTAATTACAACTGAATTATTGTACACTGTCGGAGAAAGGTTGGAGATTTGCCCTCACTCGCCGGGCCACTGATTGAATTGAATTAAATTGAGTGTATTGATAAATTGATTAGTTGTAATCTCGGGCGAGTTATCTTTTACTATTAAACTTATATTGTTTCTATTTTATGAACCCTTACCCGAGATTATGGCTTGCATGTTACTTGAGCGAATATTTATTTATAAACCCCTCACTCAGTCTGTGGTAGACTGACACCTCACACTTTTCAGGTACTGTCAGTGGCGTGCTAGGCGGGAGTCCGAGTCGTGTCCAGTTGTCGAGTTGAGTCTAGCATTGCATTTTCATGTTCTTGGTATTTTCGGCTTATCATGTTAGTGGTTTTGGGTTATTTATACATGGATGATGTATAGGAAATGATAATGTATTGATAAGTGTTGGTACCTACTACTATATAAATGTTGGTATCTATAAGTAAATATGTAAATATGGTACCTATAAGTATTGATTGCTATTGCTTCCGCTTTTATTGTTCTGAATTGTTTATTGGTAGTATTTGAGGGTACCCGCCTAGCTTTTGAGTTTTTTTTTATTGTCACTCGTTCGCCATGAGTCCGGTTCATATATGGACTACCCATTTCATGTGTGAGCTAGACTTATGGTGCGGGGGTGTGGCATCTCGACGTTCCGGGTGCTACAAAAGGGTTACTCGATGACTCCACTTTGAAAATGGTATATGTATAGATAAGGTGTTTGGCCCAAAACTTATCACATAAGGGTTGTAGGGATTGATAGGTAACTAGAACGAAAACACCCTCACCTGGAACAAGACGATACAAGGATACGAGTACCGAGTGCTTAGTTGATCAAGATTTCTCCACCCTGGAGATAAACTGTACCAAAGACAACATAACGTGTTCGTGAGACTTAAGACTCCAAATTAACCAAATATGACGCACGGCATGCAATGAACATGATATAAGTGCATAAGAAATAATATTATGTAATGAACATGTTCATGTGCATTATTAACGTCTTTAAATCATATAAACATTCAAGTCATTCATTCAATGAAGCATTCGTATTCAAACGATTTCATATCCTTCACATTTCACTTTTCCAATCAATTGAACTCAAGAAATTCAAAGCACAAGATCCAACATTCAGAGAAATAGGAGCATTGAAGTAAATTAAGTTCAACACACATTCAAACGTATTCAATCTTTCACAAAATGCTACTACATACATCATATCACATAATGTAACATATTTCCAAAGTTTGAGAACAAGAACAAATTATATGGTAAGGGAAATGGGTTAGGGGAATCATAAACGCCTCAAAACGCACAAAAACGGCAATCATCAAAAGCATGCCTAAATCTCACCCAAAGGTTAAGAAATCAAACCACCATGCTCTCAACACATAGTAAAACAAGTTCATAATTCATCACGAATGAAGATAAAGGCATTAAAGAGGTGAAACAATCAAAAACCGAAAAGGAAAAGACAAGAGATACGTAGGGGGAGGGACACGCCCGTGTCCCTCAATTGAATAGACTGAGACACGGGGGTGTCTCAGTACAGAACTGTAAAAAGGGCATGACACGGGGGTGTCTCACCTTACAAGGAAAATGAGACACGGGGGTGTCACGGTACAAACCCAAAAACGCAAACAAAGCTTACCGGCAAACAAACCCTATACAAAATCAGTCCCAAAAACATACCAAATCAACTCCAAATCTTATGAAACTTGATATAAAACATATTTAGCGTGTTAGGAGCATTTTTCATTTAGAATGTAAAGTCCAAATCACACGTTAAGAGCACCAAAACCACGCAGTAAATCTGGGGCGCCAAAACCGCACATAAGAGCTCAATTGTTCAATCATGCCATGATCAAGTACTTAGGGGTTGAATTTGAATCTAAAACCTTGGGGTATGCATGATAACATACTAAATAACTAATATACATCATATATATGCAAAATGGCACGAATTGAAACACATTAGAATAACCAACAAGTCACAAAACGAAACAGCAGCAGGTTTGTCATGGATCATGCATAAGAACAGGTCATGCATTTCGGTTTTGGGGCTTAAAATGGATCCAAAAGCTTGAAACATGAATGCTAACATATAGAGAAATGAGTGTACATCATATCCATGCAAATTCACACGAAAAGAAGGTCATTTGATCAAGCAACAAACCATAATTCCACACAGCAGTCCCGAAACAGGGCAGGCAGTTTGATCTTTAAGTTTGGAGCTCTATATCTCATAATTTCATCAAAGGTTCTAAATAGAAAGTCATCCTAACATCATGTAATATCATTTAGGAAACAAATAGGCCAAGAAACAATCTCATATAATCATTTACAAGCAAGGAAATCAGCTACACAACAAGGTAGGTCACAAGAGCAATTACCCCCAAAAATTCATATCAAGCTCATAACTCAATCCCTAACCAAGTCTGATCCAAAACAAGTAATAAATGGATGAAATCATATATAAAAGAGTATAGGATACATAAATATTCATACCTTGAAGATTTGGTGAAGAAAGATGGTGATTTGAGCTCAAAATCACAAAAGGGCCAAAGTTCCTCCTCTTTTCTTCTCTCCCTCTCTCTCGATCTGGTGCAGCAGAAATGGAGGGTGTTTGGCTCGGTTTTGCTGATCAAAAAGGAGGATAAAGGGCCTAACTCAAGTACACAATCATGGGTTAAAGTATGGTTAGGTTAGAGAGGTGTTAAGGGGTCCCACCATGAAGACTAGTCAACAAAAGGGGTTGATCTTGCAAGAGTGGTCCGTTACGGTTGGATTTAGGAGGTCTTAATGATATCAAAAAGGTATGAGTCTTGTTCCATTGTCTCCGAATCGTCGATACGAAGGCAACGGAGGTGACGGAATTTGAATCCGAATTCCCGAGCTCAAGATATCACGTACGGAACCAAGGGTGCGCTAATTGCTCGTTAGCCCCCGATTTGGTTCCACGATTCAAATTAAATTCGTTAACACTTCAAATGAGTTCGAAAACACAAGCCGAGCATATAGGCATGTTCATAACACATACATTTATGACATACTTCAATTTCACGACATTTCGATATCATTTCATATAAGAACGAAATACAAACAAACAATCATGCGCATAACTATGCATTACAATTTAAAAATAAAGTTTAAATTCCATTTTAAATATAATCCAAGGTAACATATTTGAATAAATTAATGCAAATGATTAAGGTATAATTAATTAACATAATACTTAATTTACAATTTGTAACAAAATTAAATAATAAAATTAAATATGAAACACTTATAGACAATTAATCACATAGTTAGATAATTTAATTGCGCAATTTATAAACAAATACGACTCAATAGTTTAAACGAAAAAAAAACCGGGGTGTTACACATGGGGATAAAATCGTAACTCTGATGTTAAATTTCCGAAAATGATTTTAAAACAAGAGATGTGAGTTAAGGTATTCAAGAAATACAGATTTGAGTTTTTAGTATTCTATTGAGGGAATGGAGGCTCGGAAATGAATAGTAATAATTGGGATAAAATTGTAACTTTTGACCTAAAGTTTTTAGAAACGATTTATGAGTTATGGTATTCCAGATATATGGATTGAAGTGTTTAAAATTTTATTGAGAGAAGGAAGGCTCGGGGAATGAATAGTAGTCTGGGATGAGATCTCTCCCAAAGTTACACAATGACATGTAAGAACAAATTAAAACACATAGAAATATGATGCATGAAGAACATTTGACTGATCAAAGTCTATAAATGCTTTCACTTTCTTTCAAGGTTTACCAATTCCAACTAGGCCCTGTTTAGGGCTGTTACAATCCTCCCCCCTTAAAAAGATTTTGTCCTCAGATTCTCTTATTGACCAGGAGTAACTTGGGTAGTGTTTTCCATACTTCCGTTTGTTTTCCTTATTGTTTCCCCATTCTTATATCCTTTCCAAAAGACCTTGACTAGGGAATTTTTCCTCAACCGGTTTCAATCCTAAGTCAAGTTTAATTCGAATAGAACTTCTTCCACTGTTAAAACTTGAGATTCTCCAGTAGGGTACTTGCAAAGTGCAGAGTTCAATGTATCCTAGTATCTTAAGAAAAACTGTGCACCCTCTGTTTAACTTATCATCCTTTAGATTCTTACTCATCCGCTTTAACTTCTTATCATTATGAGGATTTCTTAAAACTTGGCACCCAATATCCCCCGAATATTTCTTCAAAACAATGATGTGGCTTTGATTTCCTTATCTGTGGTCTTAGCCGGCAGGAGGCATGTTGACTTTATCACCCTTCCAACGATTACTTATATACCATTGGACTTCTTGTGATCAGATCCATTTTACCATGTTGGGATTACCGATGGTTGCAATCTTTTCTGAAATTTCCAATATTTCGTTGTCGCTCTTTTCCTTATAGAGGGACATAGGTTTCCTTGGAGCGTAACTTCTACTCCAATCACCAATACCTACTTTGACCCTTATTTAGAGGCATTGGTGTAAACTATAAACATCCTTTGTTTAGGCAGGGTTTGCACTACTGCAGAAATCCGTCTTTGCAACAGTACTTGGAAATCTGTCTACTACTCATTGACCTTTTAACTTCCAGTCCTTGAGTGTAGCTATTTCTCATAAGTCTTCAACAACCCTCTTATAATGACTTGCCCATGAAGGTTTGCATTTCAAATAGATTCCTTAGTGGCTCCAACTTATCATTATCTCCATCCTTGAGGTGTTAATTAACTCCTTCGGGGTGCAAATAATGTGATCAAGTGATATTCTTTAGTTTGAAATCTGGATTTGCTGAGGTTCACACATTGAGCAAACACTCAACCCTTATTCAACTTCTACTTTCACTCAATCCGATGAGAAAAGAAAGACTGGTAGGGATAGAATAGAAGTTCACGGGGTGAAAGCAAACTTCCAAAGAATCTTATACAGTAAGGTAAGGACCAGACGAAGGAGATATAAATTCCATTCAGGCGGGTAAGGGCTTGGCTTGACAGTGTTTTTTTTTTTTTTTTTTTTTTTTTTATTCTTTCCGGGTCGGTCCCTGAACTTAGTGTTTACTGAGATATGACTTGAAAAACCGATACACTTTACGGGGTAGATGTTGTGGGGGAAAATGGTTAAACCAGTGGTATCTCTCGAGATAGCAGCCGTTGAAGGAAGTTTTCCGGTGTTCTTTTCTTGAACCTTCAACTAGTAATACCTTTCCCAAATCTAATTCGGAGCATACTTAAGATTCTTGAGATACCGATATGACTTCTCAACATTGTTGTGCTCCGTCGAGTCACCCTTTCTGGTGTTGCTCAAAACAACCTAAATCCAATATCATCTCCACTTTTCTGATTTAAAAGTGATATGTTGGCCTTTCAAAAGATAGGCGACGTATCACTAATTCCTTTCTAAAATGACCTTATGGGTTCTAATTCCCAACTTCTCATTCTTCTGGTATGATATCTTGTCATGTAAGGGGGTCGAATTATCGTCCCGATAAGAGTAGCGTTTATAAACTGATCCGTAATGAGGCAAATTCCAAAAGGGAATTTACTTCGAAGTTTGTATGATAAATTATGCAACTAGGAAACATATAGGCACACATAAATTGATATAATGAATGAGTGCATGACGCCAGGGTCATAGGACCATAACTGGCGTGTTAAGAACGTGTACCGTACTTCTGGTCATTGATGAGATCCAAGGTTTTATTTCCTCCAAGAATGTTACTCATTCTTACAAAGAATCGCATAGGGAGATATAATGCATGGAGTTAAGAATGATTCACAGATTGCCATAGAAGCAGCAAATCTCAAATATAGTGCTAGATTTACTAACACGTAGAACACATATTGGTATAACATGAAATAATTACGGCCCTATCGGTATCTTGAAGCGATTCTAAGACTCCAGACATGAACATGCAGGACAATGGGAAGATAAAGGTTTTCCTAACTTGAAGGTATCAATTTTGAAAGCATTTAGAGATGATATATTTTTAGAAAAGTTAGAATTTTCAAGAAAGAGCACCAAGGCTACCGAGGCAACCTGATGCACTGATACTACCTTAGCTGTAGCGCCCCCAAATACTCTACAACCCCGCACCGTCGTACTTCCCAGGTGGATGTGAGACCTAGCACCTGAGAAGCACGCCGGCGAATGGACGATGCTATACGATATCAGAGTAAGAAAACATGGCAGCGGAATTTGAAACATTTAAAACAATAACTTATGTTTGGGGTAGTAAATAAAAGGATTTGGAATGATTTGAAACTCATGAAAACTTAGAAGCAATAGAATTATTCATGATTTAAGAGTATGATATTGGAGTAATATAATAACTATACAAGATTATAGTCTAACTTGGCTTAGTTAAGAAACCTGATCTAATATGCACAAGATAATGGACTCTCTATGCTTCAAGATACCAGCTAATGAGCGATGGCAATACCTGAAATCATGAATTTGAAAAGAGCGAGGGGTTAGTCAAAGTGACTAAGTGAGGGGTGGTTAAGTGAAACTATAAAACTTTAGGATTTTTACCAAGAGACTTTTATTTGAAAGGATCTTTAATAGTAATTGAATAAGAGTGAAGTAATAATTTGAGAGTAATGAGAAATCAGTATACATAGCCGGATTAACCAAGAAACTCCTTGGTCAGTATCCGATAATAGGAAAATACTATAACAATATCAATATTGGGTTCATATTTATTTGAAGATAGAGGGGTAAGGGGATTATATACTATACTTTTTAAGAAAACATGAACCCCTTTCTGTGAAACAATATTGTGCCCGCAAGCTAGGCGTTCTCCAACCTTAACTCCTTAAAACTAAGAATATTCGTAACGACATTGATCAAGATGTCGTTACTCAATAAAAAGAAATACAACAATACCATCCTTCTTCCTCCGGTGTCACCTCAGGGAGCTACCCCTAGTGACGATATACATGAATTTGGGAGGGGGACGTACCTTTTCCCGTCACTTGATGTGGAATAACTAACCTCCAGTTAGACCACCACCAAGATCTAGTTGGCGGCTGGTATAATAGTAGACCTCGACCCGTGCCTCCCGGACTACTACTTCTACCAAGACCACCGGGCCCACAATATGAAAATATATTTTGCTTGCATTTAATGATACCCGATAAACGGAAGCATAGTATCGAGATATTTTAAAGTGAAATACTTTAATTTCTATAAGAAGATGAGAAAACATGAATACTTTAAAATGATTGATTTTGTATACTAGAATAATATAAGTTGATATTAATGTATTTTTCCAAAATGGTTAGTATCATTTATAAAGAGGTAAAACTTTGATCTGTATTAGGGTAGGCCTTAAAACATTTGATATATAGACTCATGATTCCAGTTGAAAGCATTCAACCTCACCTACAGTAACCAGGTATTATGTAATAATACCGGAGTCCTAGTCCGTCCAGATCTTCACCTTAGCCTAGGGAGAGAGAGGAGTGGCTTGTGAGAGGGAGAGAGAGAGTGAATTTTGTGTAGTCTTGGAAATGAGCTTGGAGGGGTATTTATAGGTAGGAATGAGGGGCTTATGTTGCAATTCCTAAGAGTTTAGGGGAGATGTGGATGCTTCATGACCTAAACAAATGCTTGGTAGCTATGTACGAAATGTGGTTGAACTATAGTTTAAACAAATGCTTGGAAGTTATATAAGAAATGTGGTTAAATTACATTCATTTATTTAAACTTTCTAGAAGACCTATGTTGTCATGGATGATGTCATGTTGAATAAAAATAAATGTAAAGTGGTATAAAATTTATTCAAGAGTCGAGAGGTGAAAACTTGAAGTAGTGAATTAATGAAAGAACGAGTGAAAAATAAGCTTCGTTATGATTATAAATATGAAATATTTAGAGTTTTTGTTTATAAACTATGAACGTTAAAGATGATGAAAATCATGAGAAAATTATACAAACGAAGCTATGATGAAGTTTAAAGGTTGTAAATATTATGATAGTTTAGAGAAAATTCTAGAAAGGTTTTAAGTATAATTTCGAATATTGAAGGAAAGCTAATTATTTAAAATAAAATGATAATTTTTAAAAAGGAAAATATTTATAAAATATGCTACGGTTGGAATTAAGTTTTGGTAAATGTATGAAAATTCATAAAATAATTCTAGGATCGTTTTGACTATGATATTGAATATCAAAAAGTGTTCGGATAAAAAGTTGTTTATGGTAAGAATAGTAACTAGGGTTTTGAAGTGATTTTCGATTCTACTTGAGTTAGAATAGGAATTAGGGTTTGTGGATGATATCAAAATTCTCGAAATGATTCGAGGATTCATTTGACTATAATATTTGATAGGAAAAAGTGTTCCGAGAAATTCCTAATTTCATGGAATAAATAGTGATCAAGGGACCTAATGGTAATTTTGATCAACAATTTTTGTAAAGAGTTTTGGGTTATGGAAAGCATATGTAAGTGATAGAAAATATAAGTTTCATGCCTCCAATGTTCTACGAATGAGATAAGAGGATATCGTTTAGTGGATAAACAATGACATGGGGATAAAATCGTAACTCTGATGTTAAATTTCCGAAAATGATTTTAAAACAAGAGATGTGAGTTAAGGTATTCAATAAATACAGATTTGAGTTTTTAGTATTCTATTAAGGGAATGGAGGCTCGAAAATGAATAGTAATAATTGGGATAAAATTGTAACTTTTGACCTAAAGTTTTTAGAAACGATTTTAGGGCATGGAATATGAGTTATGGTATTCGAGAGATATGGATTGAAGTGTTTAAAATTTTATTGAGGGAAGGAAGGCTCGGGGAATTAATAGTAGTCTGGGATGAGATCTCTCCCAAAGTTACACAATAGCATGTAAGAACAAATTAAAACACATAGAAATATGATGCATGAAGAACATTTGACGAATCAAAGTCTATAAACGCTTTCACTCTCTTTCAAGGTTTACCAATTCCAACTAGGCCCTGTTTAGGGCTGTTACAACTTGTATGTATTTTACGTATGAACGATTGATAATTTGATATCTTAAAGGATGTGCGTTTGTACGGCATTGTGACGTGAAATCTTTCGCAAATTGCCCACAAAGAGCTCTTTATCCCATTCAAAATCTCACTGCTGAGTGTCACTTTTGGGCCGCAATTAACATCGGATTACAAATTTGGATTAAGAACAAAGATTGATATTTTTATTTGAATTGGCGATATATTCTAAAACACTTTTGGAAAATTCTGATTCATAACTACTCAACTAATTATAATAACAAATGTATTAATCACTAACCAACTTTGTAGCAAGAAGATATTGACCTATATGACTGTGTACTAATTTTTTTAGCCTTAAAAATTCTTGGAGTAGAGTAACTATCCTATCTTCAAGATCAAAGTATAAGGTCGATCCTTTATAATTAATACTCAGTAATGAAATTAAGAATACGTAGTCAAATATTACGAATAAGGAAATGGTTAATCTAATGGTTGTGATTTATCTGTATAAAAATCTATTTCTTACGGACTATTAGAAAAGAATTTTCCTTTCGATAAATAGAAAGAATTTCATTTACAATCAAAATTTATTTGTATTTATTAATAAATATAAAGGATTTCATTTAATTATACAATTTTAAAAAATAGAAAAATATGAATATTTTTAATTATTAGTTAATAAAATGATATATGAATATTTGTATTTATCAATAAATGAAAATGATGTCATTTAATTGTACAATTAAAGAATAGGAGAAAATATATAAAACTTTTAGAAAGTCTGGAAAAGAGAAAATAGTTTTTATAAATAGAGGCAAAATTTGAGGGAACGAAAGAAAAATGCATACTTAAATAGTCAAATGAGATATCAAAGTTGTTGTCTTTCTACCAAAAATAAAAACTTGAGAAAATGTTAGAAACTCATTTCTAATCGAAAAGAATATACCATAATTCAGAATTGCACATACCAAAATTATATTAAATTAAGAATTCTAAGAAAACTCAATGCGTGTGCTTATAAAAATAACATATAATCTAATTTTATGATTAATTTTTTTTATAGTGTTTGATTAAACATTCCTTGAAATTTTTAAATAAATATAATCTTTTAATTATTTCTACTACATACATAAAATCAATGATAAGAAAACTAACATAAATCTTAAATAATACTCTTTAAAGGAATATAAATTAAAAAATGGAACGAAAGATCAAATGACAAAGAGAGAAATAAAAAAGAGACAATAGATAATTAGTTAAAAAAAATAATTACTTGATATTGATATATATACACACACTCATACCAAAATTAAAAGACACACCAAATAATTTTTTTAGGGTTAATTAATCTTTTTTTTCACCCCAACCTTTGGGTGTTATCTATTTTAGTGCCCAACTTTTGAATTTTGGTACACTTAAGCGCCCCCGACCAATAAGAAAATGACACTTGGCTGGATTTGAAATCGGGCACTTAAGTACAACAAAATTCAAAGGTTGAGTACTAGTGTGCAAAACACCCCAAAGATTAGGGTGCAAAAACAGATTAACCCATTATTTTATTTGTTTCAATAATGATGAATTTTGAAAATAAGGTTTTTTCACATGAAAAAGAATGCATGTATTTATTGATCTTATTATGTTTTACTTAGTTTTTCGAAGAAAGTTACAAGATTTGAAATATTAATTATGTAATAATGAAATATTTGGAAATGAGCCATACATGTCTATGTAATCAAGTTTTAAAAGAGACGGTTGCTACATTCTCATATTGTGATAATCTTGAGATCATAATATAAAATTATAACACAAAATCAACTTGATCAATTCATCTGTGTAGAATTTTCTGATTAAGAAAAGAATCTCGAAATTTATGAGTTATTAGTTATAAAATACATGAAGCATAAACCATGTGAATGAAAAAACTTAAATAATTATTGTATGACAGATGGAGAATGTAAATATTATTACATATGTCCATATTCTGAAAGCGCAATAAAAGGGAAAGATGGATATACGATCTATACAAGGAGAAGAATTAGAGTGATGATTCAAGTTTGCAATGCATAACTTTATAACCAACGTGTAGTACCTTATAATCCATATCTTTTATTAAGTATAATTCTCACATTAACGTCATGATCTTTTCTAGAGTGACAAATGATAAATATCTTTATAAATATATTTACAAAGGGTATAAAAAAATGAGAATTAATATCACGTACAATGTTGAACAAAACTTAGTAGATGATATTAAATAATTTCAAAATGTTAGATTGGATTTCACCTCAAGAAGTAATATGGAGAATTTTTTAATTAAATTTAATGAAATTGATCAAGCAGTTATCAATATAGATCTAAACATTCCAAAGAAGAAATACGTGAATCAAAACTTGAAGGATATTTTAACTTGGGATTATTGCCCTAAACAATGGTTAATCAACACTTTTCAAAGTTCTTGAAAAGCGAAAAAGCAAGATTTTTTTTATAAAGAATTTCTAGAGTATTATGTATGAGAAAAGAAAGGTAAATATTGAAGAGATTTGGAGAAAGAATTGATGGTGGAATATAACAAACTATTGGAATAAGAAGATATTATTTAATTGTAAAAGTCGAGAATTAGTTGGGTCCAATTCGGGAATAAACATACATGTTTCTTTTATCTCTAAATCATAACGAGGAGAAGAAGGAATCAGATAAATTGTGTCAAAATAAGCGATGCATATGTAACCAATAATGACCAACTAAAGCAATATATTTGGAAGTACAACACCAAACTATTCAGTAGAGATACCATGGAAGAGGTGAAAAATCTTGGTATTAGCTTGCACCAAAGAACCCTGAGGTGGGAATAGAAAGATAACTTGGCAAGAATGATCTTAAATGAGAAAATCTTTTGGGTAGTGAAGAACATACACCTGTACAAAGTGCAAGTAGAAGATGGTTTCTAATTTTACTTTTTTCAAATCTATTGAGATATAGTAGGAGATTTGGAGTTGAAATTCATCAATAATTGCATGGAAAGAGGCGTATGATAAACTTCGGTGGGATTTTTTTTAGAAAAACTCTATTTTTTTTTTCAATTCGCTACGAGAATCATCAATATCATTATCAGCTGAATGAAGGGGGATACAACCGGAGATTCAATAGAAGGTTGAACCGATAAAGTTTGTAAGGATAACGTGTGACATTAGATAAGGTAATTCACTCTCGCTTTATTTGTTCTATACTCTGCGTGAAACGACTAACGTATATGATTAAGAATGTCATTTCGGTTGAACATTGGAAGCCAATTATGACTATGAATTTTGGTAGAGTTTCAATAAATATGACATAGTTATTGGGCTTACGTGAGGGGCTTAACACTAGCTTGGGAGAGACGCTTTTCGAAAATTTATGTGGAGATTGATTCAAAGATCATGGTGAAATGGATAATAATAAAGGATATAAAAAATACCCCCATGGAAAATACAATTTTTTATTGTTGAAATATACTTCAGAAACCCTGAGAAGCTTAGATTAAAAACGTTTTGAGAGAAAGAAATATGACGAAAAATACTTTTAATATCTTAATTTATTCAAAAAATATAATAACTAAACTTATTTAACTAAATTAAATATTAAAAGTGCAACGCACGATTCATTTCACTAGTTAATTAAAAATATACAACTAAGAGTAATAATTTTCTTGATAATATTATCTCCTCAAGTCTCTTATAGATTTCTTGATTGAATTTTGATTTATGTTCCTTGAGCTAGCTTGAGTAAATCTATTTTAAAAACTCGAGTATGCAAATAGGGTGCAATTGTAGTTATGTAGAGAATTAAGGAATATTTTCCTCGACAAAAGCATGAAATGTAGATACCTACCATTTTCTTCCACATCATTTTGTAATTTAAATATCCCTCCAACAACTTGACCTTATCTTCTTCCTTTGGTGTATGTTTCATTATACTAATCAGTGTGCAACTCCTACAGTAGCAATTTTAGTAAAGTGAGGATCGGTCAAGACTCGAGAAGATTGATTTACGAATCATCTCCATCTTTAACATACACATATCAGAGGTAACTTATCTCTTCATGAACTTGTTTAGATTATGGTTATTTATTTCTTTAGGCTTTCCTTTTTCATTTTTTTTGTGTACGTTCATTGTCTTATATTAGCATATTAGGCAAGCCGCTAAGTCACACAAGCTAGATCTAGCTAAATAAAAATAAAAAGGGTTAAAACTAATATTGCAAGACTCAAATTTATCGGCAACAACCAACAATCAGCAACAAGCAAGTATAGAGAGATGCAAATGCAACAACGATGAATGCGTGCATAAAATAAATAAAATAAAAACAGATCAAATATAGATTAGTAAATTTTAGAACGGTGGTGGTGATATATAGCAAGCATAGCTCGTATTGACAGCGAAAACAACTTGGTATTTGATGCGGAAGCGTCGAATAATATTTAGAACTATAATGCCTAAAATTACACAAAGAAAAATTAGGCAAAATAATAAACTAAATATAACCCAAAATAAGGCTATTATCAGGCGTAAAGAAAAGAACACCAAATTTAATGTGGTTCGGTCAATTTACCCTATGTCCTCGGGTACTACTCAAATATATTTCATTAAAGAAATATTACAAAACGAGAGAGACATTGTTTGGAGGCACAAAGCTAGAAGGGGCAGAGCCTATTTATAGTGTGTTGTGTGTAGAAATTGCATGATTTTAAGCGTTAAATAGACGATATTCTGGAGCCGTTTGATGCGTTTATGTGTTTATTTGACTCAGTTCAGGTGTCATTAGAGTTGGAGTTACGAAACCACGCAGCAGAGCGATTTCACGCATTTTTGGGAGAAAAAGTGGTAACTGTCGTTACCATTTAGCAGTGCTAAAGGAGTAACTCCCGTTAATAGCCACAGGAGAATAGTTTTGGTGAGAACAGAGGGGTAACGCCCGTTACCCCTATGTAGAAGGAATTAGGTAACGCCCGTTACCAGTAAAAGCGTTAAGGCGATTTCAGGCCATTAACGGGTGTTAACGATGGCAAGGCAAAAATTGGTAACGCCCGTTACCTAGGGCGGCGAGAATTCTCCTAGGGTTGCTATATATGTGCGTTTTGGAGTCTTTTTGAGAGAGATTTTCTTCCGTTCATGACCTAGATTGGAGTCTTGAAGAAGAGAAGAAAGTGAGAGACGCCGGAGAGAGTTAGACGGAGAAAAAGAGTTCCCTTCCAAGTTAAGACGGAGGGTTTGGAAGAAGACTCAGAGATTGAGAAGATTTTCAGAGAATTCGAGAAGACGACATGATTGAATTCCGAGAACAATCTTTTGTTTTATTGTTGCTTTAATTCCTAAACTAATTCCTTTGATTTTTAGTTTTAGTTTTTATGCTAGTTTTGTTCTTGAGTTTTGCTGAATGTTTATGAGTTTAATTGTTAGCCTTTATTTAGATTCGTTGACCATGATTTATGTTAATGTATTTTCCTTTAGTTTTATGATTTTTGCTTCAATTATGAGTAGCTAATTATCTAGGGCTAGGGGGAAGTGATGACGATTGCATGATGGATGTTTGATGAGATACTTGAGTGACTTGTGTTAATTCTTAGTTTGAAAACTGGTTTCAATTGACTTGCGATGGCCTGATCACCCGTAGCATGTGTCACAATTACCTATAAATCGAAAGAGTGATGGTAGTTTAGAGGGTTTTCAATACTTTTAAGTTGTAGGGTTCAAAGAGATTTGGTCCTAGCTTATACAACAATAATCTTATTCCATGCCGAGCCGCTAGAATACTGAATTACACTAGTCTTGTTCCGATGGTTTAATTAATTATTGATGATTACGAGAGCAACATTGAACACTAATTAAGCACTTGGTTACACCTCGAGAGAGGGTAATTCAAATATAAGTGACTAGGTTGTAGAATTACACTTGTCAAACAGGTATCACATTGACTCTTGATTGTATGATTCAAAGCTTTTTCCGCTGCCTGTTTAGTTTACTGCAGTAAATTCGCGTATTTAAGTTGTTAATTGCAATTTTAGCTCAGTTACTTGTTAATTTCCACATCAGTAGATTAATAGAAATAACCTCAAATTCGTTAAGTCTTTAGATTAGAGAAATATAGAGTAGTGATTGATTTCCCTTCCCTGTGGGTTCGATCCTATTGTGCTACGCGTATGTTAGTGTACACTTGCACGATTGGTTTTAACTGTAATAAAATCAAATTACAACAAGTTTTTGGCGCCGTTGACAGGGAAGGCGTTTTAAGTCAATATTCCTCAATTGTTTTGATCTAGTACTTTAGACTATTAGTTTACTTTGTGTTTATTATCCTTGTTACTGTGGAATTGGACTGAGGAATTCTTTTTCTTTGTGCAGGTTTACAGTGTATGGGAAGATCTCAAGATCCTGACTTAGTTCCATACGATCCGGAAATTGAGAGAACATTGAGTGCTATTAGGAGAAGAAATAAGAAGGAGAAGAAACCAACTGCTTTACCGATGGCTGAAGCAGATCCACCACCACCACCGCCTATAAGAGATTATAACGTACCGCAAGCTGGAGCAATTCAGACTGCAACTCGTCTACCGATTGCAGCAAACAACTTTGAGATTAAACCATCTATCATAAATTTGTTGCAGAATAATCCGTTTTCAGGACTATCTTTGGAGGATCCAACTTCACATTTGGAGTATTTTTTGGAAGTTTGTGATACCTTCAAAATTCATAATGTCACTACTGATGCTATCCGAGTTAGGCTTTTTCCTTTTTCACTTAGGGATCGAGCTAAAGCATGGCTGAGTACTGTCCCAAATGAATCATTTCAGACTTGGGCAGCATTATCTCAGGCTTTCCTAGCAAAGTTCTTTCCACTTAGCAAAACCACGAAGTACAGGAATGATATCCAAGGTTTCAGGTAATTGGATGGAGAGTCTTTCTACGAAGCTTGGGAGAGATTTAAGGATTTGCAGAAGAAGTGTCCACATCATGGAATTCCCGGATGGTTATTGATTTAGACTTTTTACAATGGGATGTCCCCTACCTTTAGAGGAGCGATGGATGCCGCAGCTGGCGGAGCATTCTTAGACAAATCTGAAGCAGTTGCTACTGAGTTATTGGATAATATGTCAAAGAATGATGTTTTTGTGCATAAAAGGAGCCATTCGCAACCCGTGAAGGTGCAAACAGGAGTCATAGAGTTAGATGGCTTAACCGCCATCAATGCTAAATTTGAAGCGCTTAACAAGAAATTGGACCAACTAACTGTCAATGCAGTTGGGATACAGTCCCAACCAGTTCAGGTAACATGTGAAATCTGTAGTGGTCCACATGATTTTAATATGTGTCCTCATACCAATGCAAGAGAACAGGTGCAAGAGTAGGTGAATTACGTAAATAACTTTAAACCAACAAATGATCCCTACTCAAACACATACAATCCAGGATGGAAGAACCACCCTCATTTGTCGTGGTCTAATAATCATAATGTTCAACAACCACCCCAACCTAGGCTACAGTTCCCACCTAGGCAGCAATTTCAACCACGACCACCAGCCCAATTTAATGTTGGACCACCTCAGCAGGGGCAGAAGCAGGGTTGGGAGGTTGCGCTTGAAAAGTTCATAACCGTGTCTACAGGCCGGCATCAGAAGTTGGAAGCCCAAGTAGATCAAGTGGTAAATCAGACCAAAGCTTTGGAGATTCAGATTGGTCAGATTGCCCAATCTTTGAATCTGCGAGGCCTAGAAATGCTACCAAGACAAACTAAAAACAATCCGAAGGAGCAATGCCAGGCCATAGTTGTAGGAGATAATAGAGATACAAAAGGACCGAACGAGTGTGCAATTCCGGATGCTAAGGATGTTGTGCTTGAGAAAGGACTATTTGAGAAGGCTGAAGAGAAAATGGATTTTGAGAATGAGAAACTGGAGCAAGAAGTGATTCAAGAGGTGATTTCAAGCAAGGAGAAGCCTGAGAACTTCGCTACTGTGATACTTACTGAGGAATGCAGTGCTGTTATTCAAGATCCAGGGAGTTTTTCAATACCCTTACTATTGGTTCTTTACAATTTCATAATGTTCTATGTGATTTAGGAGCTAGTGTGAGTTTAATTCCATTATCTACTTGCAGGAAATTAGGAGTGAAAAAGCTCATGCCGACAAATATGACACTCCAATTAGCAGATAGATCGGTGAAATATCCGACAGGAATTTTGGAAGACATTTTGGTAAAAGTTGGAAAATTTCATATTCCCACTGATTTTGTAGTTCTTGATATTGAAAGCGACGAGAGGATGCCATTGATACTTGGAAGACCGTTTCTGGCTACGACCGGAGCAGATATTGATGTTCAGATTAGACGACTCAGATTCAAAATAGGAGATCAAAAGAATGGAGTTCAGGAACTTTGGTTCCAGGACACCATCAGCAAGTCCAGATAAGTGTTGCATGATTAAGGTTGTCAATAATACACCCGAAGGAGAAAATCTGTATACGGAGCAAAGAGATGCAGTTGATTGGCAGAGAGGAATGAACTTTCAGAGAGCGAGAATGAAGGATGATGTGGATTTAGATGCTTAGAGGTCAAGCTCTGTGTTCGAGAGTAACAAGAACGAGGTCACTCCTTGTGACTCGTTGCTTGGGAATTACTAATCCCAGATTGGTTTCTACAATCAAGCTAACGACTATAACTTAGAATTAACTTTTCCCTTTTCCTTTTCTCTTGTTTTGTTTTTGCTTCCGTTGTTTTCGTTCCTGTAGTCCTTGTTTTCTCGGAATAATTGGGTTGTCTCTCTCGTTGCAGGTAACTTGACGGTGTACTAGGTAGCCAGGTGCTAGGTGGAGAGGGCCGTGATTTGAGCGTCATTGTCAATATTGAGGTCCATTTAATTTGTTAGTATGATTGTGCATGGTTTAATCGTATTGATTGAGGAGAATGAATCATTGATATGAATTGTTCAAGGTGATTATGTGTTTATTTGAAAATGGTGCACTTTGATTTGATTGAATATTATGAGTTAATTTCAGTTGATTGACGGGATTGAGCACCATTAGTTGTGTGTTTATGTTTTACATAAGTTTTGGGCGGAGTCTTGAGTAACGGGCGTTACACCATTGTTAGTAATTTTCGGTAACGCCCGTTAATGAGATCAGACGTACTAGTTACTAAGAGTAAACGGCGTTACACCATTGTTAGAAATTTTTGGTAACGCCCGTTAATGGACACAGGTGTGTTGGGCGTTACCCCTTTGTCATAGGAACACCGGTAATGCCCGTTACCGGTCCGACTGGCGGAAACTGGATTTTAGGACCACGTTTTTAGGGTTAATTTAAGTCTTGTCCTACCCAATTTCGGTTTTCTTTCCCCAAACCTATAAATACACTTGCACCCACTTATCCCACCTTACTAGAGATTCAATTGTTCCCTTGGGTCAATCATCTTCAACTAACAAGCAAGAAGCTTCCCCACCAAGTTTCATTCTTTACTCTCTTGTGAATCAAAGTAAGTTACCACTCCTTTGTTTTAGGGTTTTTTTTTTTTTTTGGAGCTAATTTTTCCAATTTAATGGATGAGAATTAGGATTGAATTGCGCGTTAGAGATCACCATGAGATTAAATTGATGAATTTTGAGTTAACTTGAATTGGGTTAAAATTTTGAAGAATCCTAAAGTTCTAGGTAGCCTTGTTTTTGAATTTCGGAGTTGAAGGTAGAGAATTATGAGCTTGAATTGTAGTAATTAAGCTAGTGTGAATTTGAGATTGAATAGAGTGAATAACTTAAGTTAAGACTCACCCACTAGGCTTAGGCACATAAGGTGTTTGATGAATTGTCTATGTGACTCGTGATTGATTTCTTGGTACTTTGCTTTGCTATCATTGTTTGATTCAGGTACAATGGGTCGCACTAAGCGCTCTAAAGTCCCGGAACCTTTCACTACGTCATCCAGATTAGACCACCAACCTCTTTGGTCGGATAACGTAACAGTTAATGTCTTTGGCAATCCTTTCCAAAGGAATCCAACAAGGAATATTGTGGGTACTAAATTCTTCGACCGGATGGATAGATCGAAGGTTTGGAATGAAGTGCGGAAGCTTTTCAATAACATAGGTTGGTTGCCTTTTCTTGAAATGAGGGATATGACTTATGGCGATATGACCGCTGCTTTTTCCATACGATGAATTTTGATCCGGTAGACAACACTTTGACCTTCACTCTTGATGATATGGAGACTCAGATTTGGAGTGTGAGCAGAATTCGAGAGATTCTTCGGTTTCCAGCCAATGCCACCACTTCTTTACCCAGATGGAGCGAGTCTCAGCGAGAGGAGGTGTGGAGATCCTTTCCCTTGAGGGAGGGTGTTCCTAGTTATTCTTCCCGGAGCATGCATGACAGCTATTTTGACTCGTTGACATGGATACTAGTCCATAGGGTTTTAGCTCTGGGATTCTGTGCCAGATACGAGAGAGATAGCCATATTACAGAAACTGAGTTGGGCATCATGTATATGATGAAGGAAGATATTAAGTTCGATGGTACGATCGAGTTCCTTTGGAAACTGCAAGAAAGCGCGGGGAGTGTAACGGGCACGATTTCTCATGGAGGCTTTGTGACGATGTTTGCTAGAGAAATGAACTGGACACCGAGAGGGGCTTTGCCTATCAATTTTGGACATACTGGTCCAGAGTACTTAGAGACGATAGGCTTAGATATACCTTGGGAGAGTGGAGAGCTGAAAGATAGTATTTTGCCATGGTGGCCTATCCGTGAGAGAGATCGTTTCTGGTAGATGTACAGCTGGGGGATAGCCCGGTTCGATGAGCTTTCTGCGAGGCAGAAGGAGCTCTTGGCTCGGATTCCTGACCGGCCTGATGATGAGTTTGTGGTTCTTCGCAATGCCACACCTGTTGTTACCGAGGCTAGTGACGGCACTCCCGTGACTTTGAGAGGTGTACGTGCAGAGCTAACAGGATTGAGGGCTGACTTAACCACCGTTATTGCTAGAGTTGAAGATTTGGCACATTATGTAGATGAGCGATTCAACGAGTGGACGTGTAACACCCCTATAAGTAGAGATACTACACCCCTGCACTATAGGCCGGTCCACATACGAAATGAGCAATCCGTACATGAACTAACCTACAGCGAACGGGTGACAAATAAAAGAAAGGACGAGCTAGGCGGGACTATACCCCAGCAATACAAAACCATGACATAAAAGTTAAAAGCAGAAGCATAATATCAACATTACTTATAGGTACCATATTTACATCAAACGTATAAATACTAATAGGTACCAACATGTATCAATACATTATCATCTCCAATACATTATATAGATAAAAGTCTCCAAACGATAACAATAACAATAATAGACTAACTCTGAGATACCACTATCAATAACAAGAAAGTGCATGAAGTGCTAGACTCAACTGGACGACAAGACATGACTCCGACTCCCGCCTAGCACACGACCGCGACAACCTGAAAGGTGGGGCGTCAGTCCATGGAAGACTGAGTGAGGGGCATAAGTATATATTAGCGCAATAACATGCAAGTTATATTCTCGGGTAAAGGATTAAAAAGGATAGTATATAAGTTTAATAATAACGTAGCTTCGCCCGAGAATACAACTATCAATATTAAATACTTGTTCATTTTCATGCAATCAATACATGGCCCCAGCGAGTGAGGGTGGTCTCCAACCTTACTCCAAATGTACATGAACATGCTTGCTTGTTTAATAGTCAATAGGTGATCATGCAATCCACTTATCCTGAAATCGTGCGATAGTGTAATCATATAACACGTTCATGGAATGGAAATCATGCAATAACCCGAGGCGCATCCGTGGTGCCGGACTCGTCCCCAGTCTCCTTCTTCCTCCGGTTTGATGATGGGATTGCAAGGCCCCAACATCCAATCTCATTGAGCAGAGGGTACATGAATCCCTAAGCCCGGAGCTCCTTCCTCCACTAACCTCCTAGTGGATTCAGGGGTGACCCCAAACATGATGACGATAGTGCCAGAGTTACCCGTCAGCCCTTGCTTTCCCGGTTGGCTCTAGTCACTACCCTCGGGCCCAAACGTGAACGATCATGCTACTCGCCTAAACATGCATGAAACAATATATGGCTTGCTTGCTTGCTTGAACACGACTTGAAATGATCAATGATTTATAGAGACTATAAATATAAATACCTTTTTGGCCGAAATATCACATAAGGGATATACGGGTTCTATATAACTAACAATTAAACCTCACCTTTACCGACAAAAGACAAGTAGGGCACGACCTACGGGGCTTGCTCCTCGTCCCTACGAAGCTGGTCTGTGCAAAATAGACATGTACACGTGAGACTTGACTCTAAATAGACCAAATATGACGAACGGCGGAAATGCAACGAGATGACGAGGAAAATGCAATGTGGTATGATAACATGTTGTTTCAGTACATAATCATTCATATAATAGCAATTTGGGGTCAAAGAAATCGTCAGATCGAGGGGCTATTTTCGTAATTTTATGCAGAATATTTTGTTCTGCAATTGAGGTGGGAACGGCCGTTCCGGACCCCTTTGGAAAATGGGAACGGTCGTTCCCATGAACCCCCAAAATCACGCCAACGTTTTTCCAGTTTAAAAACGCGCCTAGCTGCGAACGGCCCTTTCGGCACCAAGGCCAAAATGGGAACGGCCGTTCCCATGGTCGGCCGCCTAGTTTTTAGTTTAAAAGAGGGGAACGCCCGTTCCCACAATGCCTTGAGGCTGGGAACGGCCGTTCCCTGTTTCTGCAACTTACAGAACAGAGCAAAAACAGGGGATGCTTAACGGAATGCATAACAACAACAACAAAACTCCAATTTTGAACAACAGAGGTGTTAATTTCTGGAAATATGATGCATCAACATTCAAAAGATGACAATATAACACTTAACCACTAAAACTATGCAATATCCTCAAGGTTTCCAAGATTTCTAGCTCAAGATCATCTTGATCACTCAAGCTCAAATTCTCAACAAAATCATGCACAAATCATGCCATAATTCAATATAAGATCACATAATCATGCTTCCATCTACCAATAATCCATCTAGCATATCAAACTCAAACCCTAGCTCCTTCAAATATGATCAAACTCATCAATTCATGCAACCACCAACCTTGAAGATGAAAATATGAAAAAAATAGATGATGATGATGATCAACTCCCAAAGTTTGGCAAATTTCTTGAAATATTTCTTGAAATCTTGATGATTGGATGAAAAATCACTTCTCCCATTTTTACGTGATGAACCGAGATAAAAGGAAGCAAATTTGGTGAATTTTGGATGAAATGATCTTGGGAAGCTTGGAGATGCAATATACCGTGATTCATCCTCCTTGATTTGAGTGAAATAATCAAATTGCGATTTGATCCTTTAGTTTATGAAATCATGCAATCAAGTATGCAACAATTTGAAATATACTCAATTAAGTCCTTGAAATGTTTGAACTATTAAGTCCCCAAATTTAAAAAGATGATCAAGTAGGGACAATTTGGTAAAATTGGAACGCTCTCGGTAAATGTCTCATGCAATAATTATTTTCCATGACTTGAAATAATTTTTCCACTTTGATATAAATTCATAAAATTTCATGAAAGTATTATAAAACATAATTTATAACATTATTTTAAACATAAGATAATAATAAATAAAAAATCGGGGCGTTACAACTCTCCCCCCCTTAAAAGGACCTGGTCCCCAGGTCCACTGTCAAGTTTTGAAACGATGCACAAGTCATAAGAGAACCCCGTCTCTTGAACAAGAATGAAAGAACCCCGTCTTTCAACAATGAATGAGAAAACCCCGTTTCTCAATAAGAAATGAGAGAGCCCCGTCTCTCAACATGCACGAAAGTAATTCAAGGAACAGATTGTAGAAACAATGGCATGGATGTTACATAGACCAATGGAATCATATTAATTTCATAAATATCATATAGACAAGTAAAACCATTTTAATCACATACTTACTACTCATAGTTAACTAACTTGCAACAAATAAGAAATTAAATACAATAACAATAAAATTCATGATGCACGTGATATGCATGGCTAAATGTACCGTTCACCGATGGTTGTACTATGCATATAATTGGTACCTTCTTCCTTCCTGATCGACTTCACATTCACAGTTTGTACCCCTCTCTCACGAACACCTTCCCGAGCCCGAACAAGTAATCTTTCATTCCTGGTGGATTTCTTTTGTCGCTTGGAACATGTATCTATTTGATGCTCATCGCTCCCACAGTAGAGACATAATCCCAACCGTCTCCTACAGCCATCATAAGTGTGGTTATCGCGTCCACAATAATCACAAAGGAGTTTCCCGGAAGATGTTATTGAAGCTGGGATACGTGGGGCTCCTGAACTGGATCCAAGTGATCGTTTCTTTTTCTTGTGAGATCTTTCTTGAGATGCCGGAGTAGGATAAGAGATAGGCCGCTTTCCTTTGTTGAGAGTTTGTCCTGATTTTGAACCTAAGGTCTGCCCGGGTTGAGGATTAGACCTTCTTGCCTCCAACGAGGTGGAGCCTCGAACCTTCTCTTGGGAGCCACGTGGTGTTAGTTCCCACACTCTTTGAACTTTCTTAAATTGCGGCTTAACTGGAACATTATTTCCTTCACAGACCTTTGAGGCTTGTTGATTTTGGAATTCCTTGAAGGCTATCGAAATTTGGCCCGGCCGTGGTGATGAAGTTAATGGCGTTGAAGAAATATACTCTCTTATCCTCTGATCCACTAAACAAACCAAAGACTCGAAAAACTCCTGAGGCTGAACCGGAGGGGGTAGATGCGAGAAAACCCTAGGCACTTGCTTACAATGAGGGTGATCTTGAGACATCCTGCAATTAAAACACTAGATATGCATGTTGAATTAATATGCCAATGCAGGTAGCACATTTGGAAATAATAAAGTTCAACATATTGGAATAATTAGGCTCAAACAGGAAAACATGTATACGTATAGAAATTTAAAAATTGAAATAGCATATGATGCACGTGCTTATGGATGCATTGAACCTGTCACCGGAGTAATGGAAAATTTTATCTCGACATGTAACTCCTTGTTCATTGAATTATAAGCTTGTATTGAGCTGGTAATCATTTCTTGTTTTCCCACGGTCTTCTATTCTTCAGATTTATCTAACATCCACTTGAACATTCCCACGGCTCAGTATTATGATTTCTGAAACCCGAAGTCTTCTATGCTCACGGAATTAACATCTAGCTTACTCTTTAATAGTTACTCCCCGATTGTTGCCCGAATCCTCTTCATGGTTGCCACTTTGATCCAAACTTCCTTGTTTACTCTTTAAGAGTTTGAATAATTGAATGAATTCCCTTTTCCATTGTTTGCACTCGATCACCCAACCTTTACCTAGCAATTCGTTGCCTTTCTTTATCGTTTCCATTTGTTACTTAATATTACCCCACAACGCGACAATTCAACTTGGATCTTGAAATGTCCCCACTAAATAAAACCTTTAACATGATTGTCTTTCAACTCTATATCCGTTGAAGTACCGAGCTTCCTTTATCCCCAAAATTTTCCTTGCGTTAACTTGGGTAGTTATATGATCCCCAACCAAGAACTCTTGAATTCAATTTCTGTTCCACTTATGGAATTAATTTCCTGACTCCTCTCGAACCATAAGTCTCCAATTATTATCCCGATTCACCCAGTTGCCACCGTGGTTGAAATCCTTCAAGTCTACTCTTTAAAATTTGAATCGGTTATAAAACTCATCTTCTTACTTACCTACTTTTGAGCATATAATTTCCTTTCCTTTGTTCTTCATCATTCTTTGTCGTTTTCATTTGTTACTCCAAATCTCCCAATTCGCACTCTAGCACGACCATCCAAATTGAATCCGGAAAATAAACTCATTCCACCCGATTATAGAGTCCCTAGCATCTTTACCTTTCATGAATAGATCATCCAAAGCTACTAGCTCGATTTGAATTATCGAAATGATCTTCTTCTCTTACTTGAATTTGCTTCCCAATTAACAATGTCTCAATTTAACAACACACCTGCATCTTGAATAATTAGTACCCCAATCTCCCTTTTCCTGGCTTTCGTATGGAATATAAATGTCCACGATTGATTCTTTTATTCCGGATCTCATCCTTTGAATCATAACTCTATGAACTTGTCTTCGAACTTTTCCATACTTGATCCTTAGTCTAAAATTCCTTGGTAGCACTTTCTGTGAATTGATGAGCCAAGTTGGTAATTCTTAAATTTAGATGCTTCTGCTTGTTGTTCCATATCTTCCAATTAAACCACATCATAGCCAACAATCTTTAAAGCCCTTTTTCCAAGAATACCCCTTTTCCTTATTATTAGACTCCCGATTTAGGCATCTTCGAAATTTTCTTCTTTTTTTTTTCTCTTTTTTCTCTCGAATTAATCTCCAACAGCAATCCAGGTATTCTCTCTCTAATTAGTACTTTGCCTCTCTTGAGTGCTTTCATTTACCGTTCCCCATATCCTTCAATGTATTCCCTTAACAGGACAATTTATCTTGAATCAGAAAATAAACTCGTCTTACACGAATGTAGAATCCCGAACATGTTGGTTTTTCCATAACTGATTGTTTGATATTTCTGGCTGTCGTGTTAGAAATTTGAATCCAATTGATTTGAACCCAAATGTAATTCCCAACTTGTATATCGATCAAAATATTTAATTGACTTTCTTTCCACGCCCTGATTTTGGCCCCAACTTACACACCCTTCTCAAATCCCATAATAGCTCAAAATTATCGAGCAAGTGGCCGTGGTTTGATATTCTTTCCACAACCTGTAACTCACAACCTTCTTTGAAATAAAGGCATGTGGGTAAGGCGTGCTCATGTCACATAATGATCACATAATTAATGCTCACGACGAAAATTTAATATAAGTGCAACAGGTAATTTATTAATGTTTAAAGCAAAACACGTTAAGCACATAATTTCAAATAATTCAAGATCAATTTATTAACAATAAATAGCAGAAATCAATGCAAAGTACAGGTTGTCAAGTAATCTAATTAATTCAGAGAATTCAAATAGATTCAAATAATATGCAAGACTCTCAAATTACAAATTAGTTCCTATGCCGTTCGACCTACACTTGACACGACACGACACTAGAATCTCGGTTTTGCAACCGGGCTCTGATACCACTTCAGATGTAGCACCCCTATACGTAGAGATACTACACCCCCGCACTATAGGCCGGTCCACATACGAAATGAGCAATCCGTACATGAACTAACCTATAGCGAACGGGTGACAAATAAAAGAAAGGACGAGCTAGGCGGGACTATACCCCAAAGCAATACAAAACCATGACATAAAAGTTAAAAGCGGAAGCATAATATCAACATTACTTATAGGTACCATATTTACATCAAACGTATAAATACTAATAGGTACCAACATGTATCAATACATTATCATCTCCAATACATTATACAGATAAAAGTCTCCAGACGATAACAATAACAATAATAGACTAACTCTGAGATACCACTATCAATAACATGAAAGTGCATGAAGTGCTAGACTCAATTGGATGACAAGACATGACTTCGACTCCCGCCTAGCACACGACCGCGACAACCTGAAAGGTGGGGCGTCAGTCCATTGAAGACTGAGTGAGGGGCATAAGTATATATTAGCGCAATAACATGCAAGTTATATTCTCGGGTAAAGGATTAAAAAGGATAGTATATAAGTTTAATAATAATGTAAATTCGCCCGAGAATACAACTATCAATAATAAATACTTGTTCATTATCATGCAATCAATACATAGCCCCGGCGAGTGAGGGCGGTCTCCAACCTTACTCCAAATGTACATGAACATGCTTGCTTGTTTAATAGTCAATAGGTGATCATGCAATCCACTTATCATGCAATCGTACGATAGTGTAATCAAATAACACGTTCATGGAATGGAAATCATGCAATAACCAGAGGCGCATCCGTGGTGCCGGACCCAGTCTCTTTCTTCCTCCGGTTTGATGATGGGATTGCAAGGCCCCAACATCCAATCTCATTGATCAGAGGGTACATGAATCCCTAATCCCGGAGCTCCTTCCTCCACTAACCTCCTAGCGGATTCAGGGGTGACCCCAAACATGATGAGGATAGTGCCAGAGTTACCCGTCAGCCCTTGCTTTCTCGGTTGGCTCTAGTCACTACCCTCGGGCCCAAACGTGAACGATCATGCTACTCGCCTAAACATGCACGAAACAATACATGGCTTGCTTGCTTGCTTGAACACGACTTGAAATGATCAATGATTTATAGAGACTATAAATATAAATACCTTTTTGGCCGAAATATCACATAAGGGATATACGGGTTCTATATAACTAACAATTAAACCTCACCTTTACCGACAAAAGACAAGTAGGGCACGGCCTACGGGGCTTGCTCCTCGTCCCTACGAAGCTGGTCTGTGCAAAATAGACGTGTACACGTGAGACTTGACTCTAAATAGACCAAATATGACGAACGGCGGAAATGCAACGAGATGACGAGGAAAATGCAATGTGGCATGATAACATGTTGTTTCAATACATAATCATTCATATAATAGCAATTCGGGGTCAAAGAAATCGTCGGATCGAGGGACTATTTTCGTAATTTTATGGAGAATATTTTGTTCTGCAACTGAGGTGGGAACGGCCGTTCCGGACCCCTTTGGAAAATAGGAACGGTCATTCCCATGAACCCCCAAAATCGCGCCAATGTTTTTCCAGTTTAAAAACGCACCTAGCTGGGAACGACCCTTCCGACACCAAGGCCAAAATGGGAACGGCCGTTCCCATGGTCGGCCGCCTAGTTTTTAGTTTAAAAGAGGGGAACGCCCGTTCCCACAATGCCTTGAGGCTGGGAACGACCGTTCCCTGTTTCTGCAACTTACAGAACAGAGCAAAAACAGGGGATGCTTACGGGAATGCATAACAACAACAACAAAACTCCAATTTTGAACAACAAAGGTGTTAATTTCTGGAAATATGATGCATCAACATTCAAAAGATGACAATATAACACTTAACCACTAAAACTATGCAATATCCTCAAGGTTTCCAAGATTTCTAGCTCAAGATCATCTTGATCACTCAAGCTCAAATTCTCAACAAAATCATGCACAAATCATGCCATAATTCAATATAAGATCACATAATCATGTTTCCATCTACCAATAATCCATCTAGCATATCAAACTCAAACCCTAGCTCCTTCAAATATGATCAAACTCATCAATTCATGCAACCACCAACCTTGAAGATGAAAATATGAAAAAAATAGATGATGATGATGATCAACTCCCAAAGTTTGGCAAATTTCTTGAAATATTTCTTGAAATCTTGATGATTGGATGAAAAATCACTTCTCCCATTTTTACGTGATGAACCGAGATAAAAGGAAGCAAATTTGGTGAATTTTGGATGAAATGATCTTGGGAAGCTTGGAGATGCAATATACCGTGATTCATCCTCCTTGATTTGAGTGAAATAATCAAATTGCGATTTGATCCTTTAGTTTATGAAATCATGCAATCAAGTATGCAACAATTTGAAATATACTCAATTAAGTCCTTGAAATGTTTGAACTATTAAGTCCCCAAATTTAAAAAGATGATCAAGTAGGGACAATTTGGTAAAATTGGAACGCTCTCGGTAAATGTCTCATGCAATAATTATTTTCCATGACTTGAAATAATTTTCCCACTTTGATATAAATTCATAAAATTTTATGAAAGTATTATAAAACATAATTTATAACATTATTTTAAACATAAGATAATAATAAATAAAAAATCGGGGCGTTACAGGACGGCCGAGTTGGACGCCAAGTTTGAAGGGTTCAGTGCTTGCTTGGATCAGTATTTTGGAGGACCCCCATCGCCCTGATTTTGTTATCTTGATATTTTTCCCCTAGAGTTCTAGACATTTGTTTCATTTATGCTTTATTATGTTTGGATAGTTGTCTACCCTTGACTTTTTACTATGTTCGGTTTTCTGAATTGGTTTATGCAATGGTGCTTTTATTTTCATGAATTTGTGACTATTATTATACTTGTTGGATGCATATTGATTATCAATTGCCTGTGCACTTGATCCGCGTTTTTAGTCACTTGTTCAGGTTCGGAAGCATAGTAAGCACGTTGTCGGTTCGTCCGTAATCAGGAAGTTTGCTTACCCTTTAATTCTTTCAATTGCATGAGGACATTGTAAAGTTTAAGTGTGGGGGAAGAATGTGCATTCTTGCTATGAGCTTTATTGAATATGTGCATGAGTAGACGTAATTTCACTTGTAACTTGCTAAGATTCGAGTAATTTTGAAAATTTTTGAAAATTTTCGCTCATTTTGAACTTTTTCTTTGAAGTTTGATCGTTGAGCTTTTGCTAGAATAAGTTAGGCTTTTTGAATTGAAGAAAGTTGCATGAGATTTGATGATTTAGTGTGTTAGTAAGCCCTTATATTTTGAGCACCTTTAAACGAAATAATGTACTTAACTTAGAGAGATGAGTTGATAATTTCCGAATAAGTCTAAGAGTTTAATAGGATGCATTTTAGTCCTATCGAGGCGAAATTTTGAATTAATGAAGGACTAAGGAAGTGAAGTAGGCATTCGTTGTCGGAGGATTTTTAGCTTTTCTATTTAGCCATTTTCACTAAATAATGCAACCCTATTGACCCCGCTGAGCCTAATTGTTGTGCAAAGATTTTTGTAGCCACATTATAAGCCAAGGCACAATATAGAAATACCTACCTTGATAATTTTGTTCACCAAGGCTTGCTCATTTGATTCGGTATGACGAATATCTATTCTTAGACCCCTTTTTAACTGTTCTTGTGATTGAGAATGAGGAGTTATTGTGTGAAGAAAAGGAAAGAAAAAAGAAAAAAAAAGAGTGAAAAGAAAAGATATGAAAAGAGAAAGAGCAAAAAAGAAAAACAAAATAAGATTGTGCAAAGGGTGAATTTGAAAGTGTGAGATTCAATTGAAGAGTGGGGCAAAATTCTTAGTGTTAATGGTGAATAGAAGTGTCCATGTTTTGATTACAGTAAATGATGTAAGCTTGGTGAGTAGTCACTTGATCCAGATTTCCGTAACCTTACCCTAAGCCTACATTACAAGCCCGAAGACCTACTGAACGGAAGCCTTGATTTAATTCCATTAGTGGAGACAGGTGTGAAGAGTGTGTTCCGAAGTTGATGATTGGAGCTAGGAGGAAATTGTCAAGTTGTCGTTCTAATTTTTGTATATTGTATCGTTTGACTCATACACTACACAAGGGTTTACTTTTCATACTAAATCTTGAGGATTTCATGTTTACGAGTATTTGATTTGATTGGCTAGACTTGTTTAGGCGAAGGTTGATGATTGCTTCGAGGAGAAGGTTTGATGAGGATGTGTTTACTAAATTTTTGTATTACTCGGGGATGAGCAATGTTCAAGTGTGGGAGATTTTATTGTGTGTAGAAATTGCATGATTTTAAGCGTTAAATAGACGATATTCTGGAACCGTTTGATGCGTTTATGTGTTTATTTGACTCAGTTCAGGTGTCATTAGAGTTGGAGTTACGAAACCGCGAAGCAGAGCGATTTCACGTATTTTTGGGAGAAAAAGTGGTAACTCCCGTTACCATTTAGCAGTGCTAAAGGAGTAACTCCCGTTAATAGCCACAGGAGAACAGTTTTGGCGAGAACAGAGGGGTAACGCCCGTTACCCCTACGCAGAAGGAATTAGGTAATGCCCGTTACCAGTAAAAGCATTAAGGCGATTTCAGGCCAATAACGGGCGTTAACGATGGCAAGGCAAAAATTGGTAACGCCCGTTACCTAGGGCGGCGAGAATTCTCCTAGGGTTGTTATATATGTGCGTTTTGGAGTCTTTTTGAGAGAGATTTTCTTCCGTTCATGACCTAGATTGGAGTCTTGAAGAAGAGAAGAAAGTGAGGCCGGAGAGAGTTAGACGGAGAAAAAGAGTTCCCTTCCAAGTTAAGACGAAGGGTTTGGAAGAAGACTCAGAGATTGAGAAGATTTTCAGAGAATTCGAGAAGACGACAGGATTGAATTCCGAGAACAATCTTTGGTTTTATTGTTGCTTTAATTCCTAAACTAATTCCTTTGATTTTTAGTTTTAGTTTTTATGCTAGTTTTGTTCTTGAGTTTTGCTGAATGTTTATGAGTTTAATTGTTAGCCTTTATTTAGATTCGTTGACCATGATTTATGTTAATGTATTTTCCTTTAGTTTTATGATTTTTGCTTCAATTATGAGTAGCTAATTATCTAGGGCTAGGGGGAAGTGATGATGATTGCATGATGGATGTTTGATGAGATACTTGAGTGACTTGTGTTAATTCTTAGTTTGAAAACTGGTTTGAATTGACTTGCGATGGCCTGATCACCCGTAGCATGTGTCACAATTACCTATAAATCGAAAGAGTGATGGTAGTTTAGAGGGTTTTCAATACTTTTAAGTTGTAGGGTTCAAAGAGATTTGGTCCTAGCTTATACAACAATAATCTTATTCCATGCCGAGCCGCTAGAATACTGAATTACACTAGTCTTGTTCCGATGGTTTAATTAATTATTGATGATTACGAGAGCAACATTGAACACTAATTAAGCACTTGGTTACACCTCGAGAGAGGGTAATTCAAATATAAGTGACTAGGTTGTAGAATTACACTTGTCAAACAGGTATCACATTGACTCTTGATTGTATGATTCAAAGCTTTTTCCGCTGCCTGTTTAGTTTACTGCAGTAAATTCGCATATTTAAGTTGTTAATTGCAATTTTAGCTCAGTTACTTGTTAATTTCCACATCAGTAGATTAATAGAAATAACCTCGAATTCGTTAAGTCTTTAGATTAGAGAGAAATAGAGAGTAGTGATTGATTTCCCTTCCCTGTGGGTTCGATCCTATTGTGCTACGCGTATGTTAGTGTACACTTGCACGATTGGTTTTAACTGTAGTAAAATCAAATTACAACATGGTGTTAGCTCCTCCTCAAACTATTACAGAATTTCAATGTGGGATAGAAAACACTAGTCTCCAATGTAGGATACTAATTTGTGCCACAAAACAATAAATCTCCACTTTGGCACAATTTGTAGTCCCACTAAATACAAACGAACTTCATCTCTCAATCAGATTGTAGTGCCTCCAAATGCGTCTGCAGACGCCAACTCATAAGTGCAAGATATTAACCAATTCTAAACAATTTTTCAACTTGACCTTTATCACCACCTTGGTCATCATATCTGCAGGATTCTCCGAAGTTTGAATCTTCTGAAGAACAATCTCTTCTTCTTCGAAAATTTCCCGCACAAAGTGATAGCGAACATCAATATGCTTCGTTCTTGCATGAAATGACTGGTTCTTCGCTAAATGAATAGCACTCTGACTGTCACAATAACCGTAAGGTGTTTCTGACCAATCCTTGAATCCAAATTGCTTCTTTTACAGCTTCTATAATGGCCATATACTCTGCCTCTGTCATAGACAATGCCACCGTTGACTGTAAGGTCGACTTCCAACTAACTGGCGGCTAAATTGAACAAGTAGCTAGTTGTAGATCTTCGCTTATCCAAATCTCTTGCATAGTTAGAATCACAATATCCAACTATGTCTTGACCAAGTTTTTCATCCCGCTCAAATAGTAAATCAACGTCTGTGGTATCCTGAATATACCGTAGAATCTATTTCACAGCTTGTCAGTGAGCCTTTCCAGTATCATGCATATATTTTCTCACTACGCCAACAACTTGTGAAATATCCGGTCTTATACACACCATTACATACATCAGGCTACCAACTGCATTCGCATATGGGACTTTTGCCATGTACTCTCGATCTTCTTTCATCTTTGGAGATAACTGTCTACTACGTTCAAGTGAGGGGCAAGTGGAGTGTCTACAGGTTTTGTATCTTGACACATACCAAATCGTTGTAGTACGTTGTTCAAATACTACTTCTGAGTCAACCAAAACTTGCCTCTCTAGTGATCCCTGCTTATCTCCATTCTGAGAATCTTCTTGGCTTCTCCCAAATCCTTCATCTCGAACTCTCTACTCAATTGAACCTTCAACTTGTCAATTTCATGTTGGCTCTTTAATGCTATCAGCATATCATCAACATATAAGAGTAGGTAAATGTAGGTTCCATCTTGTAGCCTGCGCAAATACACACAGTGGTCATACTTGCTCCTTGTGTACCTTTGACTCAACATAAACATATTAAATTGTTTGTACCATTCTCTAGGTGATTGCTTCAACCCGTATAACGATTTGTCTAGTTTGCAAACCCAATTTTCTTCAGCAGCAACTTTATATCCATCTGGTTGAGATATACAGATTTCCTCTTCCAAGTCACCGTGCAGGAACACGGGTTTCACAACTAATTGAGCTAGCTCCAAATTCAACTCCGCTACTAAGACCAACAAAATTCTAATGAAGGAGTGCTTGTAATCAACTCCTTCCTTCTGCGCATAGCCTTTAGCTACCAACCTCGCATTGAAGCGAACGTCATCTTTTTCAGGAAATCCTTCTTTCTTTGTAAATACTCATTTGCGTCCAATTGCCTTCTTACTCTTTGGTAGTTGTGTCAACTTCCATGTCTTTCCATCTGTTGTTCTCTGAGCTCCGGACAACTTCTGAAAATATCGATGGAAGATCATCAATTACAGGAAGTGCATATGCTACCATGTCCACAAAATGAGCTATTTTCTAAATTTCTCGTCTCGTCCTTCTAATCTCAATTGGCTCTAGTTACTGTTGAGGTTCTTAGGTAGTAACCTCCTCTTCATCTGACTCTTCTTCTACCGCAAAAGAATCACTGATAGTGTATTTCCCTGGACTCACCACTATCTTTCCAAACTCCACCTACTCCGGTGCACGCTCCACCTGCTTCGGAGTACCATTGGTTCCTTCTTGAGTTACCTTATTCAAAATGGAAGATTCTTCTAGGGTAACATCCCTACTTATTATTGTCTTCTTTGCCTCTAAACACCAATGACAGTATCTCTTAACCCCAACTTTGAATCTCATAAAGAGCGCCTTCCTTGTTTGAGGATCCAACTTTGATTCATTCACATTATAGTATGAGGTAGAACCAAACACATGCAAAGAGTCATAATCTGTTGCAGGCTTTCCGGACCAAACCTCCAAAGGAGTCTTCCCATCTATTGCAGATGATGACAAACGATTAACGAGATGTTGAGTATATGTCACTGCCTCAGCCCAAAACTTCCTGTCAAATCCAGCATTTGACAACGTACAACGAACTTTCTCAACTAATGTCATGTTCATACGCTCTGACACCGCATTCTACTGCGGTGTTTCTCTTACTGTGAAGTGACGAACTATACCAAGTTCCTGGCATACCTTCTGGAATGCATCACTCTTATATTCTCCACCGTTGTCCGTTCGAATAACTTTGATCTTTCTTCTAGTCTGGTTCTCAACTTGAGCTTTCCACTTTAGAAAAACTCCAATCACTTTATCTTAGTGCTTCACAGGAAGCATCCAAACTCTTTTGGAAAAATCATCAATAAAGGTGATAAAGTAGTGTCTGCCTCTAAGTGACGCTGTCTTGGAAAGTCCCCACACATCAGAGTGCACATAGTCCAAAATACCCTTGGTATTGTGAATAGTTGTGCTGAATTTTACCCTTCTTTGCTTTCCTAAAACACAATGCTCGCAAAACTCCAATTCGCAAGTCTTCGTACCTTTCAACAAACCTTTCTTGGCAAGAATTTGCACTACAAGAAAACAGTTATTTTCAGGCGAACTTTTCCGACGAACTATTTCCGTCTGACCATTTCCGACAAATCTCTGATGAACTTCCGACGATATATAAAAATATTAATTTTGCACTAGGTTGCAAATGTTCCGGCGAAACTCCGTTGAAATTACGACGAACATAATATTTCTTTTTAGAAAAAATTAATTTAAAATATTCAGACGAACTTTGCGATGAAATTTTCGCCTGAAGAAGAAAATAATTATTTTCAAATAATACCCCGACAAACTTTTGTCTGAGTTTCACCGGAAATTTTTAATTTTTTTTTTTTAACGCATACACACCAAGTGGTCAGAGGGATTTGAACCCGGGTCATTGCCTTCGGGAATCAACCCCCAAACCACTTGGCCAACCCCTGTTGGCGCCGAAAATTTTAACTTAGTTAATCTTTTCGGCGCAATTCTAACGAAAAATTCGTCTGAAAAGGTCTTATTATTTGTTTTTAATGTCAGACGAAAACGTCGTCTGAAAGTCGTCCGAAATAAAATTTAATTTACATATTTGCGGCAAAACTCAGACGAACGTGTTCATCGGAATTCTTTTTAAAAAAATTTTCACCGAACACCAGAATTTTCAGGCGAAACATAGACTACTTTGTTCGTCAGAAATAAATTGGCAGCTAACTCAAAACTTTTTTTCAAAATTTTCAATTTAATTTTGTCTTAAAATATTATGCCAAAAAAAAAGGAAATGAAGGTTTAATGTTTAGACGAAATTTTCGTCGGAAAGTCAACTGAAATTCTCAATTTGTAGCCCTAGTTTCCTTACCCAAAACTGAGCGTCTCATTCTCTCTCTCACCCGCCTCACTCTTTCTTTATCTTCGCAATTTTCCCCAATTCCAAAATTTCTCAAAATCGTCCCTTTCCGCCATCAACTCCGCCTCCATCGCCATCATCTCCTCCGCCAGTGTCACCATCGTCGCCTCCGCCTCCTGTGTCACCATTGTCGTCTCCATCTGCTCTCTGTCCCGCTGTCGACGTCGGCCAACTGCTTGTGAAAAACATATGCCGTTGTGGGTTGTCGCCACTCGCCACCAACACCTCTATCTGCAAAAGGAGTATCCTATGTAAACCTATCATTTTCTTTTTAAGCACATCAATTTTAACTACACTGATGTTAGCTAGTTTTATTTGCAAAACAAGTTTTCACAAACATTTAGTGTAGACCTATTAGACAGAAATTTAGATTTCAAGTGTATAAGTAGTCTATAGAGTGCAATCCTTTTTTTTCTTGTCTTGCAGCGAGATTGCAATTGTTTGTGTAGTTATTTCTCAGATATTGTGGTTTGACACATGTTTGCTTCCTTGGCCTAGTGTAGTAGCATCGAGGTATGGCGAATTGAAAATTTTCAACCTGTTCTAGTCCCAAGCTCTTCACATGAAATTTTTTCACAGGAGACTCTTATGTGGTTCTAAAGGTAATATCGAGTTTTTCCATTTTAGAGATACCTCTGGAACTTGGTGTCCTTGTTTGCTTGTACAATTGTCCATATGAGTCGCTATTATTATTTCAATTTTCTTATATGTGTATATATATCATAGTTCTTAAAAGTGAAGACACGCAATGCTATAGTGAGAAGCGATGTAGGGTGACGCTATATGTGAGTCGCTATTATCTTCTCATTTCGCATTGTCCTCTGTCCGAATTACCTGTTTCTAGTTATACCCTTACAGCTCATAATTGGCCCTATCAATGCTCAAACCAACCAACATTTTTATTAGTCAAGACAGATTGGCCATTGGACTTGACTTATTTATTCATACTTATTTATGATTTTACTTTTGTCAAATTTCAAATTACTAAACCATTGGTTGATTTAGGCATACGAAGTATATAATGTTAATCATATATTCACTACTTTGGACAGTTTCACATAATTTTTTTTGTGGAATCTCCAATAAGATTAGTACCTTCATTATTGTGATTCTTAATTAGCTTATAGTTGCTATCAAGACCTAGCTAATAACCGTGAAATACCTATGATTAAAATAATAATCTAAGCGATCACTTGTTATCGGACATCAGCGGATTATCCGAATTGCAGATTATGTAAGTTTAAAATTTTTGATATATATTTATGCTACAAATTATTGATATATATTTATGCTTCAAATTCTTTGATATATCCGCGGACTATCCTATTCTAAAGTTAAGTCCCATATTTTGACAGCTTGTATGCAGTGACTTCAAATGTAAATTCCAAACTCATACAAACTCTTTTCTTGAAATTGTTTCAGTGGCATATACCCAACATACTAAGGTTTATCTATGTTAAATTTCATGTTCATCTGAGTCCGTTTGATACCCAACATACTAAGGTTTATCTATAGTCTCTGATGTTGCAGGAACTGAATATTGGTGGTAGCATTGTTGTTGCAGCCCTTGAAGGTATATAATATAAGCTGCTCATGTGGATTTGGTTACTTTGCATTCATTATATATTAGTGCCAGATGTGCATATCTCAAGCAAGAAATCGTTGTGACTGCAGATACTGACTCTGGTTTTGATCCGACACCTTATAAGGTAAGGAGCTCGATAGTTGTGAGTCCTGAATAAGAACAAGAGAGACTATGTAAATGCTTTTCAAAGTTTTGATATCTTATCTGTCTATGAGAAAAACCTTTTTGCATCTTTTGATTATATATTTATACACTAAGGCATAGCTTTTGAACATGCTAACGAACTAATGTTTAAAAAACACGAACAGAAGTAAGGAAATATCTGTAATAGACAGTTCCATTGGCTTTTGATTTGTTTGCGCAGTTTTTGTTGCAAGAAGGATTGGAATGTCAAAACAATAAGTTTCAAGACTTTGCTGAAAATGAAAATAGAACTATATCTTACTCCGGATTAATTAGCAATTTTGAAACTAGAAAGCTTTTGATCTTTTTGTTGTTTCTTGATATTAGGTTATGTGTTTGAATAGAAAAGCTTACTACTTCAGTTTTTTTACTTGATTATAAATTGAAAAGCTAACAACTTCAGAATCTGTTTTAGAATATTATCAGGCATTAAGTTAAGCGGGCATCTGTCATCGGACATCAATGAGTTATCCGAAATGCAGATTCTATAAGTCACAACCTTTTGATATGAATAGCTCCTGAAATTTGATTATTTGTGTACGTTTGACATCAATAGGGTTAATTTTGTAATTTTATATAACTTGCAAGGTAGGTTCCTGAAATTATAATTTGCATTTCAAAGAATCAAGTAATCTTCTATGATAATTGCATTTGGCTATTTTGTTCTAAAATTAACAAAATATGAAGTTGCATTTATTTGATTGAAAACTGAAAGATGTATGTTTTTTGTTTGTGAATTGCATCTGCTGAAATACATGAAGGTTGTGTGTTGAAATACATATCTCCTGATGTTGTTTCAAGTGATTACTGTTTAGACGTTTTTTCATGAATCTTTGATGAAATGTAGTATCCTGCTTAGTCTCCAAAAGAGGGCCTTTTTACTTTCTGTTTTGTAATGTCCCACATCGGAAGTGAGGAGAACGAAATCTCCCCTTATAAGGGGAGATGGATACCTCACCCTGTGGACGCGTTTTGCGCTACGGCTGGGTTCTCCAGTGGGCGCAGGAACAAAACCGTGAGACCGTTTCGATTAAGGGTGTGCAAAGCGGATAATATTCACAGGAAGGTGGTTCTGGGCTGTTACATATGGTATCAGAGCTGGGGTCCGCCGATGTACCAGCGAGGACGCTGGGCCCTTATGTGGGGGGTGGATGTAATGTCCCATATCGGAAGAGAGGAGAACGAAATCTCCCCCTTATAAGGGGAGATGGATACCTTACCCTGTGGAAGCGTTCTGCGCCACGGCTGGGTTCTCCAGTGGGCGCAGGAACAAAACTGTTAGGCCGTTTCGATGAAGGGCGTGCAAAGCGGACAATATTCATAGGAAGGTGGTTCTGGAAGTTGAATTTGGAAGAGTTAGAGAAAGCCCATTAACACGGTAGATATGATACAACTTCATAGAAGATATAGAGAAACCAAGGAAAACGATAAAGAAAGTCAAAAGGCCTTTTGAGGGAAATTATACGCTCAAGTGTAAGCAATTAGGGATGAGTCGTCTAACCAATTTGAATTCCTAAGAGATAAGTCAAGGGGACTTGATCAAGAAGAATTCGAGTTCAAGAATCACGAAAATTTCAGACATTGAAGAAGATTTTAACAAAGGAATCAGCATAGAAAAAGACTCAAAGGGCCGGTTTCGAGAATGTAGAAGGATTGGGCTTAAGTGACAACTTCGGATTGAGGAGATTTTAAAATTTTGGAATGAGCGAGATCAGGAAGAAAGAAATAGGTGGAGACACTTCGAGTTCTAAGAGAAAGAAAAGTTTGAGAGCTTTGAGGTTCAAGGTTCAAGGTTGTAAGTAAAGTAGAGTTGTTGGATATTGGGAATACGAAAGGATGCAAGAAGAATTAAAGAAGTTAGAAGACTGTGGGTATACAAGAAGTAGGCAATTAATTTGATGACCGGAGATCAAGTCACCGAGCTAAAGGTTTTCCTCTACGGTGAACTGGTACTTGCATTCATAGCATGCGCATCATACAATATATTAATTATTTTAATTTCGTCTTATATTCGTTTAATTGAAGTAATTGCTCAAATGTGATGCATACTTTGATTGCCGGAAATATGCTACATGCATCGAACATTCTTACCCGACATACATAGTTTAGTGTTTGCTTGATAGGAGGTCTTCTTCGCTTTAGGCTTCATGTGCCATTTTGTACGAGTCATATTTGGGTCAAGAATGGATCTCGGATTGTGAACCAAACGAGGGTGTAAAGAAAATTTGGAAGTTGGGGAGATCGAAGTAGAAACTGGAAAAGCGAGAACTATGGGTGCCACCCTAACCAAATCCCTTCAAAGTGAATGTGAGCAAGAGTACCGAGCACACCACATAACGGGAATCAATCATTCTATGAAAAACAATATTTAAGAAGTCAAGAATTTCGGGTTGAAGAAATGATAGACCAAGTTTAGCGAGCCAGGAAAGAAACTCTGAAGGGGGAGAGAACGATGAAGGAGTAAATCTAAATATCCGGTTGAGGATGAAGGAGTACATCTAGCGAGAACAACAGAAATGCAAGAATTGATAATTACGGAATCCTATCAAAGTTGCAAGGAATAATTTGGAAATTTTAGTAATCGAGGAACGAATAAGGCCTAGAGAATTAAAGCTTCAAATGTTGTTGGAGGCCATGTTAAACAGAAGGAAAAGTGTGATCGATGGGAACAAACCAAAGTCATCGATCTCTTATGTTGGTGGCGTACGAACTCAATCTCCCAAGGGTGGAAAAGGATGAGTTATATTGTGAATTTCAATTTCCGAGTTAATGGAGACGAAGGAATTACAGAAATGATGAAGAGGAATGGATAAAGAAGCCGATCGGATCACCATATTCCGTGATGGAAAGTGAGAGTCAATTCAACCGAGCGTTGAAAAGTGGATGTCTACGAGCTGAGACAACGTGAATGAGTCGGGTTCCGGTTCGTTGGTCATTTCTTCATTAAGAGCCGAGGACATTCCCAGGAAATAAACCATAACCTGGGTTAGTAGAAATGAGCTCAAGTTTTTGAGATAGAGGGGATACAACTCGCTATGGAGAATTAGAGATTGTAATTTGAATTTCCTGCAAGAGTGGTTTGAACAACTGGGAACGACAAACATAACTCGTTAGGAAAAAGGAGTTGATCGGGCTAGACAAAGAGAACACTCAAGAATTTGGAAGTGTAAAGAGAGAAAAAGGAATCGAGACCGAGTTACTTGAAAGATGGGATGGATTGATGACCGGGCATATATATAAGGATAAAAAGAAGGAACTCCAGAAAACAACCCAACGGATGCATTGGCACGGGCAATGAGAGCATAATCATTAATTTTATTACTTCGGTGAACGGTACATCGAGCATTCATGGCATATGTAAACAATTTTATGATGTTATATGCCTTAATCACTAATTGTATTAATTGTTTTTGTATGATACTCGGTGTTTTTTATGTTCTTACCTGTTCCTTGTGTAATTGCTTGTTTAATTTTGTTTTGGGGTTTTTCCCTTTTCGTGTTTGAGAGACGGGGTTCTCTCGTTGTTTGTTGAGAGACGGGTTGTTGTTTGTGTGACGCCCCGTCCGATAAATCGTACAGGTATGCGCCACGAGAGAGTTTACCTTATGCACTTATGTGATTTAATTTCCTTTTTATGTGTTTAACTCCAACTTTGATTGAAAATGTGACTTAATTGACTAAAATCCAAAATAGTAAAATATGAATTCTTGCATGACAACTTGAGAATGGAACTTGGATGAATTTAAATTAATTGTTGGAATTTGAATTAAATAGGACTTGGACCTATTTGTGTTTTTTGGGTCTAACTTGAATTAGGTGAGTTCGGGTCATTCGGGACCAATATGGGCTCGGGAATTCGAATTCGAATTTCGACACCACCATTGGACTTGAATCGGTGATTCGGGTCCAACGGAATTTATTTTATATTTTTCGGAAACCATTTAGACTTTAAACCTTTTTAATTGTGACTTATTAGGCCGATGGTCATTTATTTGAGCCCAAATCCTATTCAAGCCTTTAACCCCACATTTTATCTTGGAAACCCTAACCTTGACCTAAAACTAGTAGCCACCATATAAATAGCTTTATCCCCTTTTCATTTCATTTCAAACCACACAAGTTAGCTTCCAAGAGATTCATGGAGAAATTTCAAGAGAAGATCAAGACTTGAACCATCTTTCATTCTAAGAGCCCATATTCCTAGATTTCTCACTCCTTCACAAGACAAGGTAAGCTTTGGATCTCTTTTAATGAGTATTTCATTTCTATTCTTGGATTGGAGCATGAAATTTGTTGGTATGAACTTGAATGATGAGATCTTAAATTACTTGAGCAAGCTTTGATGGTATATATATTAATTAATTAATTTAGGTTGGAATTTATCCCTTTTTGGTCTGCTTTTCTTGCTGAAGTCGTGAGCAGGGCTTGCGCTGGAAATGAATTATTAAGTGAAAACCATGATTCTCGAACTAATGCTTGATTAAGTCACCTATTGCTGTGGAATGAAATAATCGGTTCATTACTATTGATAATAAGAATAATAAAGGAATTGCTGCCAAAAATTTCGTATTGTTTACACTTGGACAACCGTAATGATTAATTGGAAAAATGACTTGGAGATCTGGACGAATTAACACCAACTTCAACCTTTAAGTTTTGGTGCTTTTGAATTTAATATGCATGTTAGGTGTACAAAAAAAGAAACAATTTGCTGTAATGAATGTACAATTTGCTGCGTGTTAGTGCCTTGGTTGCCGTGATGAATTGCTTGGAAATAGAATGGAGAAGCTGGACAAATAACAAATGCATACCTCCAACTTTTGTATTTAAAAAATAAAAAAAATTGCACTACATTACTAAGCTTGGCCTGCGTGAAATGTACATGGGGAACCGTGACTTTATGGCTTGAAATTATTTAAACTTGTGGTACATATTCAGTAACAATTTTGGAAATCAAAGTCAATATTTCCTCAAATCAAATATAAGAGATGCATTAATTGCTTGAAATGTAAAAATTGGGTAGCATGAACTTGCTTTAATCTTGCCTGCCGCCACATTGCTTCTTTCATTTAAATTGGGTGTTGAATTCTTGTGTATAAAACGCCAACTAGCTGATGCTTCATTAATTGATCAATTACGTGTGTGTATATTATATATTTAAGTGAATTAAGATAAATAGATTAATTATTGTTGAGTGCTTGGCGTGTATTAGGCATAAATGAAATTTCTTATATAATATTCTAAATTAACGTTGTATATATATATATTTAGGTGTTGGTGTAATTATAAATTCTAGGTATTAAAATGGAAATGAGAATTCAAGGTAACCCCGCTTTCTTTCTTTGACGGTATTAACGTGTTGTGTCCATTTTCTATTTTTAGGGTAATTGCTATTATAATCTGACTTGGTTAATTATCGAAAGTGTTAGAATATCTTTATATGTTATAAATGCGCTTTTAACCTTAAGAATGATATGAACTGAGATTATTTATCTTAGCCTTTGGATTGCTTGGTATATTATATGTTATGATATCACTTTAATTATGCTCTAAACTCTAGTACTTCAAGTTAATTGTGCAATTTATTATTAAATACATGTCTTATGCTATGCTACGTGACCTATGTGATACATATCATTCCATAATGCATTTCATACATGATGTTCTATGTTGTCGTGCGTCTTACTTGGTTCATATAGAGTTTAAATCTGGGCTTCTGTATGTCTCGTTACAGAGTTTGGTGGTGCCGGTGAGCCCGAGGTTTAGAGTGTTTGGCCCTTCACACTCTCAGACTCTACTACTACGAGGTGAGGTTTAGGATTTTGTATAGTTATGCGACCTATAGCCTTGATATGCTGATTTCAACCCTTACATGCGAGTATATCTAGTATATATACGTATGTGTTGGATATGATATGTTTATGACCTTGTGAATCAACTCTGTTTTGGAAAATTAGATATGAAAGCATATGTAAGTTGTTTTGAAAAGTATGTTACGTTATGTTCTGTAGCGAGTTAGCCATGAAATATTGGCATCTGTATGTATGTATGTTTGTATGTGGATCCGAGGAGCTATGGGTAAGGAGCCCCCGGGACGGTTAGGGCCGTCGGGGATATACCTGTGCGTAATTCAAAGGAGCTATGGGTAAGGAGCCCCCGAGACTCTTAAGGCCATCGGGGATATACCTGTGCGTAGCTCCATTTGAGATATCATTGCGCGACCTTAGGGTGATGAGGGAGACGTGGTATCTTGAGCCTTCGGCTAAGGCCAAGGAGGACTCTTGTGGGTTCGCTACCCCTTGAGGGTGTGTATGTTCTAGATGGTTTGGGGACGGCACATCCCCTCCATTATTGGTGTAAAGGTTGGATTTGATTCTATATTATATGTTTTGCTATGTTCTGAGGAGTAAAGGTTGGAAGCTCGTACTCGCCGAGCATGTGATTTGTTCTATCTAGGAATCATGAATCGAGATAGAGTTTCTGAAATGTTTTCTAAAACCTATATAACTATCTTTTGGGTATTTTTGGAAACGTCTTTGGTATGCAACACCTATCTCCGGTTAATGAGTCCACCCTTCTGATATGTGCTATGCTCTATATATATATTGTGGGTGTGCGTTAGCCCCCTCACTCGGTCAAGTTGACTGACCCCTCATTTACACTTTTAGTTGCAGGTATGTTGGCGTTTGCTAGGCGGGAGTGAGTCGTTGAGTTGCATTTCGTCGGTCTAGCCCTTCTAGTTGCATTTGTCTTTCATACACTTTAGACTTGTGATTATACTTTACTATTCGGTAGCACTGCGTGGCATTCGTATTCGGCCCTTGTGGCACTTGATGATTATTATGTTATGTTGATCTGACTTTTCGGGACTAGATATCTATGCTAGTTGAACCCGTCACTTGTTTTTGAATGTTGATTTAAATGCTTCCGCTATCTTGTTTGAATGTTTGTTTTGCTTCCACACTCTGAGTTTGTCAAGTTAGATCTGTCTAGCATAGCGTGTGCGTTTGTCTCCCGTTCGCTCTGATTCGGATTCCGGCATGGATTCCCATTTCATGGCCGGGTTTGGGTCTTAGTGCGGGGGATGTGGTACTTCTTCGTTTGGGGTGTTACAGTTTGAGAGACGGGGTTCTCTCATTGCTTGGTTGAGAGACGGGGCTCTCTCGTTGTCGCTTTCTACTTGTTTAGTTGCTCTGGTGGCAGTTTAGTTTTGCGAGTTTTTAGGCTTCTCGGTGAGTTAAGGGTTGTGGATGATTCAAGAGATGAGTTCCAACGATTGTACCGGAGTAGTAGATTGAGGATGGTTCGATCTTCTCAACATCGAACCCAAGCTTGGAAGCGTGAAGAGTTCGGTTAGGCTCATGGTTGTGAGTTAGTGGTTGTCTAAGGCACCATACTCATTTCAAACCGAGCCCCAAGAGTTAGGTCGTAATGGACTTGAGTGATAGGAGATGTGTAGCACCCCAACCGGAAAGGTGCCACATCCCCCGCACCGAGACCCGACCCGAATATGAAATGGACAATCCATACCCGAGCTAGATCACGGCGAACGGGGACTCACGCACTCCTTAGGCTAGGCGGGAACTAAACCTTCGCAACCAAATCAAAAAGAACAAGGATAAATGCCAAAGGCGGAAGCATAACATATAATCTAGTACTAATTCAAGCCACATAACGGTTTCAACTAGCACAATAACCTGTTCTCGAAAATTCGTACATAAGATAATTCCATAATCACAATCATAGTCATACATTTATCCATTCTTGCAAATTCATTCAAATTACAAAATGCATATGAAGTGACTCAGACTTAACCAATAGACTTGACAAACTAGACTCCCCGCCTAGCACTCCAAACCTGCAAAGAACTGAAAACAAACCGGGTTCAGTCTATACGAGACTGGTGGGTATAAAATGAGGCATAAATAGCGTATACAACAATATTTAACATTCACATGCAAGTTATAATCCCAAATGAGGTTTTTAGAGCATTTCCCAAGTGGGTAAAATAAAAAAGTCATCAAAAGGGATTATAACGTTCATTTTCATTCTTTAGGTCTTTTGTGGCCCGGCGAGTGGACGTGCATTATCTCCAACCAACACCTCGTGTAGTTCATTAAACATTCTTTCTTTCTTTCTTTCATTCATGCATAACATTCTTTTGTGCACAATCATGAACATTTACACCTTCTTCCTCCGGGTGATGGCCGGGTGATCGGCCCGAACCATCCATTAATTGACCAAAAGGGGAACATGGCTCCCCAGTTGGCACTCAGCGTCCATTCCTCACTAACTCCTAACGAGGTCCGGTTACGCCGTTCATTGGTGGGACTAGTGTGAGGGTTCACCGTCAGCCCATGCCTCCTCGGGTCACCACTCACACCAAGTCCCTGGGCCCCATTCTGTGCATAACATTCATTCTTTTCTCGCCAAAACATTTGGTAGGTTCATAAAAAGAAAGGCTTTACGTTGAAATCATTTACTCTTGAAAACGACTCTTTATACATATAATAATTTTAGCCGAAATCTTTACACATTGGGAGTATATAGGGTTATTTATCTAAATAGTAGAGAAACCCACCTGTACGCCTCTTACCAACAATACAAAGAAGAAAGGAGACTCGAAAGTGTCCTATGAACCCGGCATCTCCGCCCTGGAGAAACTGTACAAAAGACAATGTAACGTGTTCGTGAGACTCAAGACTCTAAATGAACCATATAAGACGCACGGCATGCTATGAACATGATATGAATGCATAAAAGATGACGTTATGTCATGAACACGTTCATGTGCACTATTAAGAAATTTAAGGCATATAAACAAGCTATTCAATCATTCATTCATTCATTCAAATTCATAAATTCACATTTTATATTAATTCAATCCAAGAATTCAAATAACGGTCATAAAACGTACTATAACACGTTTACAATTATAGTATAGACAAATAATTACATTCAATTTAAAATTGGAAATTAGAAAGGAACATGAAATAGATAACATTTTAATTCTATAATTCAATTAAATCAAATAATATTTTAATATATAATAAACATATATATATATACATATAAATATATATATACGTACACTACCATGCATGCACTAACATATATATATATAAACGTATGTATACCTGCAAACTCATGCATAAAACATTAAACATGTTCAAAACATTTCACCAAGAATAAACACAGAACTTAAATCCATAAACAGAACATATCAATGCATAGCACGAACCATTTTCTTGATTCAAATTTATAAATTAAACAAGATTCATAAATATATAACATATAACATATTAATATTATAAGCATCTAATAAACAACACTTAACGTATTATATACATTCATTAAACAAGGTAAATATTTATTTGACATAAGAGGTTATCACTATTTACATATATTAAATAAGTCTAATAGCATTTTATATATATATATATATACAAGTTAGTAGCATATCTACATATTTTAAAGAAAAAGGAAAGCATACTAATACTCAACACACATGCATGCATTACGTACTCACAATCTCACATGCATGCACAAGAACAACAATTACATATTCATGCACACCAATTAAAACACGTACACACACATATATTCATATGCACACCAAAATCAACATGCAGCAGTAGCATAAATCCTCAATACGCAGGTACCCGCCCGGGGAAGGGGATACAGAAGGAACGAACAGCAGCTGCAGCAGATTTTTAGGCGTGAAAACATGGCATAACACAGCAACAACAGAGCAGGCATATGCAGCAGTTTAAGGGCCATAAAATGCATGAAAGATGTAGCAAAACAGTCACTACATAGCAGCATCATAAGGCATAATACACAGCAGCAAAATGTACCAACAACTCCCACAAAAAGACTGAAATTGACAACAATTAAGCCAAGACAAACGCAGCAGCTGACAGCAGTAAAAACAGGCCGAAAAACAGGGCAAAACGAGGCAAAAACAGAGCAGCAACTGATCTAATTCCTCCCAACATATTCAGGAAAGTTAGGCCATCAAATATGCAGAAAAAAAACTCCAAATCAACATATAAATCAGCCCCAAAGAATGCTCAAACGTGAGAAGAAGGTATATGTGTTTATTTCATGAATTTTCCTCAAAGTGCCATTAATGAAATCTCATGAATACCTCAACTACCACATAATCAATGTTCATAAATGAGAAGAGGGAGTCAAGACAATCATATTCATGCTTGGAATCAACCAAACCCATCAAGGAATGAAAGAAATCAACATATGAGCTCAAACCTAACTATTTCTTCAAGTCAGCCAAAATCCATGAAAACATGCTCAAAATTGGGGATGAAAGGATCAAAATGACTCATGATAAATGTATATTACAACCCTAAGCTTACCTTGTGGATTAATGGAGGTTTGGAAGAGATTTGAGCTTGAATCTCCAAGGGTTGGCTTGAGCTACGGGATTTTCTGGAATGCAGAGGATGTTGAGCTGATTTTCTCCAAGTGAGAGGGTGTGGTTCGGTTAATAAGAGTATAATCAGCTAAATGGTTGAGTTAGGGTTCCATAGGCTCAAACCATGGTTAATTTGGTCAAGGTTTGAGAGAGTTATGGTCATTTTAGTGAGCTGTGGCAGTTTTGACAAACGCAACACATTTCTGTTGAATTTCGGAGGTTCAAATAACTTTGGAAAAATATGAGGCTAAGTTCATTAAACCCGAATCTTTGATACGAGTTCAACGAAGTTGACAGAACTCGATTCCGAGTTCCCGAGCTCAAGATATCACATAAGGAACCAAGGGTGCGCTAATTACCCATTAGCCCCCGATTTGGTTCCACAATGCAAAATAAATTCGTTACCACGCCAAACGAGATCGAAAACGTAAAACGAGCATATAAACATGTTCATAATACATATATCTACAACATACTAAATTTCCATGAATTTTCGATATCAAATCATATAAGAACGACATACGATTAAAACACTCATGCGCCAACGTAACAATTTCATAGCATTTCAATTTAAATCATAAAATTCAAATTCTATTTTTAAATCAAAACTCAAAGTCACGGTTTTAAATGTGGAAATTAATTAATATAATTAAAACATGATTAAGTAACATTAATTCTTAATTATCCATTAAATAAATTAATTAACGTATAAAATTATAAAATAAAATAAAATAATCTCATCACAATTTATCAAAATTTAATATTTAAAACACTTATTGACAATTAATCACGTAATTAAATAATTTAATTGCACAATTTAAAAACACATACGACATATTAGTACAAATGAAAAACCGGGGCGTTACAACCTCTCCCCCTTAAAAGAATTCGTCCTCGGATTCACTGCTCGCCCAAACAAACAATGAGAGATTCCCCGTCTCTCACAAACAACAAAGAGAGAGCCCTGTCTCTCGAGCAACAATGAGAGAACCCCGTCTCTCCAACAACAATGAGAGAACCCCGTCTCTCCAACAACAATGAGAGAACCCCGTCTCTCAAGCATCAGTGAGAGAACCCCGTCTCTCGCAAGCAAAGAGAGTACCCCGCCTCTCGAACAAAAATAAGAGAATCCCCGTCTCTTACAAACAACAACAAAGCGAGGAAGTCTCCAATACCCTTGAGCAACACAACGCAAAACAATAATTAAAGTCACTTAAGACACCCAAAGCAGGTAATAGCTATCATTCACGTTGATCATCAATTACTCCAAGTAAGTTGACATAATAAGGAATCAAAGCACTGCTTCATGTACCGTTCACCGTAATTGCATAATTTAGAGCTGTGAGTTTTGGGGTCCAATGCATGATCTGTCCCGAAAGTGAGTTTAGTGCTCGACTTGTCTTTAAGCTCTTCAGGGTACCCCAACAAAGCAATTGATAGATCCTCTAAGGATTTTATTCTTTATTCCCTTCTAACTTGTCCTGCTTTCAATCTTCTTCGATCTTTCATCATTTCTCATAATCTTCATTCAACCAATCAACTCTTTTTACTTAGTCGAGCTTGACCTCCCCGAATACCCTTAATCCATCTGTCCCAAATTCAGATCCATAGTTATTTCCTTTTCCCGTATCAAAACCTACCTACCAATGAAGATAACTTCCCTTGGCGTCTTTAAAAGTTTATACCCGACCTTAATACATATCACCCAATCTTTCCCTATCTTCCGTTCAATTTTCCTCACTCCCTTTAAACCTTTAAGGGGAAATTTGGTATTCGCCTCCTACAATTCCCTAATCGGAGAAAGGATGTTCTTGATGATTCTTGAAGTTTGATTTAAATCTTCTAAATGTTTATCCTTGCCGGTTTGTTGCTTCTAAAATCTCTTTCCGAACTCTTTGTACCAAGATTTATTGGCAGCATCCCTTTCTATGATAACTTGAATCAATTCTCTCTTGACATCGTAACTTAGGAGTTTCTCTAACTCCTTCAAAACTCCTATATCTTCAAATCGACTTACATACGTAGAAAAAATTTAACGAGCTACCTTTTCTATCCCCTATAAAACCTTCATCCCGAATTTAGTGGCTTAGCTCTCATTTTAATGATCAACCCTTAAGGTCGTCTTATTCATTTCTCACCACCACCATTAGGACTTCCTTAAATGTATTTCCGTTATCTCTATTAATTATTTCTTCGGCCGCCACTTCAAGTTTAAATTTTGCCTCTTGGTTATGCTCTCCCCCTTAAATTTCTATCGTTACACTTTAAACTCCATCGATCCTTCTTTCATCGTAATCATCTCATCTTCCTTTTCAATTCTCTTGGTAATCGAAACTCCCTTCTCTATTCTTATTCAATCCCAACACCCCGAAACCAAATATAGTCTTACTTTCCTTCGGAGTTCCTTTCCACCGACCTATCTCTTACCTGAAGTTCTTCATTTCTAAAATCATCTTCCTTATCATGTGCCATACCACTCTCTCTTTTCCTCTTAACTCAGATGTGGCCCAGTCGCAGAGATACTTGATAAGTGAGGTGAAAGAACTTCCTACAAGTAAACACTAAAATGCATGTCGGGTAAAGATGTCAATGCATGTGTCATATTTACAATAAGCAAATATACCACACATTAGAGCAACGAAATCAATTAAAAATGCACGCACGAACATAAGTAAAGAAGAATAAATAATGGATGCGAAGTATGATGCACGTGCTATGAATGTTTTGGAACCTGTTACCAATGTGGTAAGTTGTTAGCTCGGTAGCTTTTTCTCGTTCCTCCAATCACGAGGTTACTTTGACTTGCTAATCATGCTTCGTCTTTCCCACGGTCTTCAAGTTTTCCATGAATCTTTGTGCATCAACATTCTTAAAAAAAATTACCCTGACTGTGTTTTCGAATCCTACTTCGAGTCATCACCCGGATCAAGATTCCCTTGTTTATCCTTTACGAGTTTAGATTAGGAATAGAACTTGCTTTCCAATTGCTCCCACTTGCGTGCATGCTTTCCTTCCAAAACGTCTTTGCCTTTCTTTACCGTTTCCATTCGTTGCTCCATATTTCCCAATTCACCCTCACAACACGACAATTCAGCTTGGATTGAGAAAACGAACTCAAATCTTGCTTGTAGTATTATCACCTTCCATGAAATTGTATTTTCCACGCTACTTGGCTCCTTCCAATCCCTTCCCGACTCGTTTTCCCATCTTAGTTGAAATTTAGGGCTCCCGGACTCACTTCTTCCTGACCTTGACCTCTTTTCTATCCATTAGGTTCAATTAGACATTCTCATTTTTACGACTCTTGATGCATAACTACCACCGAACGTATTTTAGCTTGAATCTTCACAATTCTCGCTATCTCTTCCATAATCCGAACCCTGAGTTAAGGTACCTTCAAAGTTCGTTCACTCCATTCCTTAATTTGAATGACCCCGTTGGGTCCAATTATGGCTTCTTATGTAAGAGAGCTGCATATGTCAATCTTCGGAGTCATAAATATTTCCCGATCAATTCCTATTTCTACAAATGTCCCTCTATAGTTGCATCTCTTAACTCGAACTTTCAATTCAGCTCCTATCCCTTGAACTCTAGCTCTATCTATAAGGACCAGGCCTCTCGAATTCTCTATATCTTTCCCCGATGCATCATTCCTATCCTCCATGCCTCAGTAAGAACTTGCAATAAGGCGTTGTTAGCATGATACTTGGCCGTGGTTTGATAGTATCTTCATAACCTGTAATTCATAACTTATTTCAAGGATTTATGCATGCGATTAGCACATGCTCATGCACGTATTCAACACGAAAGGCACTAATCCAATGTAAAGATGCAACAAATAATTCAACGCAATTCAAAAAGGAAAGCAATACATATTCAAGATCAATGTAATGCACACATTGTCACGTAGTTCCTAAGCCGTACGACCTAGACAGACTCAATCACGACACGAGAACACCGGTTTTGCAACCGGGCTCTGATACCACTTAAGGATGTAGCACCCCAACCGAAAAGGTGTCACATCCCCCGCACCGAGACCCGACCCGAATATGAAATGGACAATCCATACCCGAGCTAGATCACGACGAACGGGGACTCACTCACTCCTTAGGCTAGGCGGGAACTAAACCTTCGCAACCAAATCAAAAAGAACAAGGATAAATGCCAAAGGCGGAAGCATAACATATAATCTAGTACTAATTCAAGTCACATAACGGTTTCAACTAGCACAATAACCTGTTCTCGAAAATTCGTGCATAACATAATTCCATATTCACAATCATAGTCATACATTTATCCATTCTTGCAAATTCAATCAAATTACAAAATGCATATGAAGTGACTCAGACTTAACCAATAGACTTGACAAACTAGACTCCCCGCCTAGCACTCCAAACCTGCAAAGAACTGAAAACAAACCGGGTTCAGTCTATACGAGACTGGTGGGTATAAAATGAGGCATAAATAGCGTATACAACAATATTTAACATTCGCATGCAAGTTATAATCCCAAATGAGATTTTTAGAGCATTTCCCAAGTGGGTAAAATAAAGAAGTCATCAAAAGGGATTATAACGTTCATTTTCATTCTTAAGGTCTTTTGTGGCCCGGCGAGTGGGCGTGCATTATCTCCAACCAACACCTCGTGTAGTTCATTAAACATTCTTTCTTTCTTTCTTTCATTCATGCATAACATTATTTTGTGCACAATCATGAACATTTACACCTTCTTCCTCCGGGTGATGGCCGGGTGATCGGCCCGAACCATCCATTCATTGACCAAAAGGGGAACATGACTCCCCAGATGGCACTCAGCGTCCATTCCTCGCTAACTCCTAACGAGGTCCGGTTACGCCGTTCATTGGTGGGACTAGTGTGAGGGTTCACTGTCAGCCCATGCTTCCTCGGGTCACCACTCACACCAAGTCCCTGGGCCCCATTCTGTGCGTAACATTCATTCTTTTCTTGCCAAAACATTTGGTAGGTTCATAAAAAGAAAGACTTTACGTTGAAATCATTTACTCTTGAAAACGACTGTTTATACATATAATAATTTTAGCCGAAATCTTTACATGTTGGGAGTATATAGTGTAACACCCCAAACGGAGAAGTGCCACATCCCCCGCACTATGACCCCGACCCGGTCATGAAATGGGAATCCATGACCGAATCCGAATCAGAGCGAACGAGAGACAAACGCACACGCTATGCTAGGCAGATCTAACTTGAAAAACTCAGAGTGCGGAAGCAAAACAAACATTCAAACAAGATAGCGGAAGCATTTAAATCAACATTCAAAACAAGTGACGGGTTCAACTAGCATAGATACCTAGTCCCGAATAATAGATCAGCATAAAGTAACAGGTGACGGGTTCAACTAGCATATATACCTAGTCCCGAATAATAACATGAAGTAATAATCATCAAGTGCCAAAAGGGACCGAATACGAGTGCCACGCAGGGTTACAGAATAGTAAAGTAATCTCAAGTCTACATGTCAAAACATAAGTAAAGTGTATGAAAGACAAATGCAACTAGAAAGATTAGACCGACGAAGTGCAACCCAAAAGACTCACTCCCGCCTAGCAAACGCCAACATACCTGCAACTAAAAGTGTAAATGAGGGGTCAGTCAACTTGACCGAGTGAGGGGGCTAACGCACACCCACTATATATATATAGAGCATAACACATATCAGAAGGGTGGACTCATGAACCGGAGATATGTGTTGCATACCAAAGACATTTCCAAAAGTACCCAAAAGATAGTTATAAGTATAAGCTTTAGAAAACATTTCAGAAACTCTATCTCGATTCATGATTCCAAGACAGAACAGAACACATGCTCGGCGAGTACGAGCTTCCCACCTTTACTCCTCAGAACATAAATCACAATCAATCCAACCGCTACACCAATGATGGAGGAGATGTACAGTCCCCAAACCATCTAGAACATACACACCCTCAAGGGGTAGCGAACCCACAAGAGTCCTCCCCGGCCTTAGCCGAAGGCTCAAGATACCACGTCTCCCTCATCACCCTAAGGTCGCGCAATGATATCTCAAATGGAACTACGCACAGGTATATCCCCGATGGCCTTAACAGTCTCGGGGGCTCCTTACCCATAGCTCCTTGGAACTACGCACAGGTATATCCCCGACGGCCCTAACCGTCCCGGGGGCTCCTTACCCATAGCTCCTCGGATCCACATACAAACATGCATACATACAGATGCCAATATTTCATGGCCAACTCGCTACAAAACATAACGTAACATACTTTTCAAAACAGCTTACATATGCTTTCATATCTAATTTTCCAAAACAGAGTTGATTCACAAGGTCATAAACATATCATATCCAACACATACGTATAAATAATAGATATACTCGCATGCAAGGGTTGAAATCAACATATGAAGGCCATAGGTCGCATAACTATACAAAATCCTAAACCTCACCTCATAGTAGAAGAGTCTGAGAGTGTGAAGGGTCAAACACTCTAAACCTCGGGCTCACCGGCACCACCAAACTCTGTAACGAGACATACAGAAGCCCAGACTTAAACTCTATATAAACCAAGTAAGACACACGACAACATAGAACATCACGTATGAAATGCATTATGGAATGATATGTATCACATAGGTCACGTAACATAGCATAAGACATGTATTTAATAATAAATTACACAATTAACATGAAGTACTAGAGTTTAGAGCATAATTAAAGTAATATCATAACATATAATATACCAAGCAACCCAAAGGCTAAGATAAACAATCTCAGTTCATATCATTCTAAAGGTTAAAAGCGCATTTATAACATATAAAGATGTTCTAACACTTTCGATAATTAACCAAGTCAGATTATAATAGCAATTACCCTAAAATAGAAAATGGACACAACACATAAATGTCGTCAAAGGAAGAAAACGGGGTTACCTTGAATTCTCATTTCATATTTTGAACTTATAATTACACTATCACTTAATTATATATACATCATTAATATTTAAAATAATGCATTTTAATATTAAAAATTAATATTTGTATTTAAAGAATGAAATTAATAATAAAAGAAGGGATCGAATTTCATTACCCTTTTCAAATTCATAAACTTACGCCTAAAAATTTAATGTACACACATATATTGAATCAATTAATATTGGTATTAGCTAGTGGCGTGCATGACATTTGAATACAAGAACTCATAATCAATTTAAATGAATGGAATACAGTGTCGTGGCGGACAAGGACGCATGGCTCATGCTACCCAATTTTACACTTTCAAGCAATCAATATATCTCTTATATTTGATTTGAGGAAATGTTGACTTTAATTTCCAAACTTTGTTAATGAATATATATCACAACCGACACATTTCACCAGCCAAGTTTAAACAATTCCAAGCAAATCACGTCGGCTTCCTAGGCACCACTCACGCAGCCCAAGATTTGGTATGTAGTGCATCTTTTAACCAATGTTTTCAAAAGCGGACCGGAGGTCAAAGCGGCAGCCTTACTGGTCATCGGTCGGACCGGTTCGACCGGTTCAACCACCGGTCGAACCGGTATGACGTCATAAATAAAAATATTATTTTTAATAATATATATATTATTAATATGCTAAAATTAAAAATATAATATATAATATAGTTCAATATTAGAATAAAAGCGTCATATTCAAGTGTTTAACGTCTAATTTGAGGCATGTGATTTTAAATTTGGGATTTGGGAATTGTAAGTGTGCAAAAAACGTTTTCTAAGACTCAAAAAAGGTTAAAGGACGTGAGAATTTTAAATTTACAAAAAAAAAAAAAAAAAAAAATTGAGTAAACCGGCGGTCCGGTCCGGTTCACAGGACCAAAACCGCCGGTTAACCGGCCGGTTTTTCCGGTCCTGTGCCGGTCCGGTCCACACTGGTTTAGGGGGGTAGTTCGGACCGGATCAGCCACCGGTCACCGATCGAACCGGCCGGTCCGATCCGCTTTTGAAAACATTGCTTTTAACTATTAAATACAAGAAGCTCCCACGAAAGTACTGAAGGTTGCATTTTTTTATTAATTCATCCAAATGTTTCATTTCCAAGCAATCATTGCTTCCATTAAGTAATAAGATTGCTGGCACTTGGCATTAAATTCGAGTTCCTATCCTTTTATTTCAACCAATCTCTTTACTTTTCTTATTTCCAATTGTAATGAACTGATTGTTTCATTCCACAGCAAATAGGTGACTTACTCGGGCATTAATTTTCAAACCTTTATCAACCAAAGAGATTCGTGACTAATCTGATAATTTCCCAACAATTACACACTTTGACGGGACTCTCGTACAAGGCATAGAGCAAATTGCAGCAACCCAAACATTTCTTGTCTTAATATACACGATACAACATGAAGGATCCATATTCATGCTCAATAATCAGAGATAGAAATTAAATTCAAATCAAGGAAAATGTGTGATTTACCTTAGCTTTAGAAATGAAGAAGAATCGAGAGAGAGATATGAGCTCTTGAAAGTGGGGAAATTCTTAGATCTTCATTCTCCTTTGAAGCTCTCCACGGATGATATGATTTGTGTGAAATGAGGTTTGAAAGAGGCTAGGTTAGGGTTTCAAGGTATATATATATGGTGGCTAAAGGTTTCATTAGGGTTTGGGCCCAAATAAGTGACTTTTGGCCCAATAGGTCAAATTTAGAAGGTTTAATGTCCAAACGGCTTCCGAAAAATATAAAGTAAATTCCGTTGGACCCGAATCACCGAATCAAGTCCAATGGTGGTGTCGGAATTCGAATTCGAATTCCCGAGCTCATATTGGTCTCGAATGACCCAAACTTACCTAATTCAAGTTAGGCCCAAAATACACAAATAGGTTCAAGTCCTATTTAAATCCAACTCCAATAATTAATTTAAATTCATCCAAGTTCCATTCTCAAGTTGTCATGCAAGAATTCATATTTTACTATTTTGGATTTTAGTCAATTAAGTCTCATTTTCAATCAAAGTTGGAGTTAAACACATAAAAAGGAAATTAAATCACATAAGTGCATAAGGTAAACTCTCTCGTGGCGCATACCTATACGATTTATCGGACGGGGCGTCACATATAGGGTCATTTATTTAAATAGTAGAGAAACCCACCTGTACGCCTCTTACCAACAATACAAAGAAGAAAGGAGACTCGAAAGTGTCCTATGAACCCGGCATCTCCGCCCTGGAGAAACTGTACAAAAGACAATGTAACGTGTTCGTGAGACTCAAGACTCTAAATGAACCATATAAGACGCACGACATGCTATGAACATAATATGAATGCATAAAAGATGACGTTATGTCATGAACACGTTCATGTGCACTATTAAGAAATTTAAGGCATATAAACAAGCTATTCAATCATTAATTCATTCATTCAAATTCATAAAATCACATTTCATATTAATTCAATCCAAGAATTCAAATAACGGTCATAAAACGTACTATAACACGTTTACAATTATAGTATAGACAAATAATTAAATTCAATTTAAAATTGAAAATTAGAAAGGAACATGAAATAGATAACATTTTAATTCTATAATTCAATTAAATCAAATAATATTTTAATATATAATAAACATATATATATATATACATATAAATATATATATAAGTACACTACCATGCATGCACTAACATATATATATATATATATATATATATATATATATATATATATATATATAAACGTATGTATACCTGCACACTCATGCATAAAACATTAAACATGTTCAAAACATTTCACCAAGAATAAACACAGAACTTAAATCCATAAACAGAACATATCAATGCATAGCACGAACCATTCTCTTGATTCAAATTTATAAATTAAACAAGATTCATAAATATATAACATATAGCATATTAATATTATAAGCACCTAATAAACAACACTTAACGTATTATATACATTCATTAAACAAGGTAAATATTTATTTGACAGAAGAGGTTATCACTATTTACATATATTAAATAAGTCTAATAGCATGTTATATATATATATATATATATATATATACATATATATATATATATATATATTAAACAAGTTAGTAGCATATCTACATATTTTAAAGAAAAAGGAAAGCATACTAATACTCAACACACATGCATGCATTACGTACTCACAATCTCACATGCATGCACAAGAACAACAATTACATATTCATGCACACCAATTAAAACACGTACACACACATATATTCGTATGCACACCAAAATCAACATGCAGCAGTAGCATAAATCCTCAATACGCAGGTACCCGCCCGGGGAAAAACGCCACACAAAAGTCCCCGCCCGGGGAAGGGGATATAGAAGGAACGAACAGCATCTGCAGTAGATTTTTAGGCGTGAAAACAGGGCATAACACAGCAGCAACAGAGTAGGCATATGCAGCAGTTTAAGGGCCATAAAATGCATGAAAGATGTAGCAAAACAGTCACTACATAGCAGCATCATAAGGCATAATACACAGCAGCAAAATGTACCAACAACTCCCACAAAAAGACTGAAATTGACAGCAATTAAGCCAAGACAAACGCAGCAGTAAAAACAGGCCGAAAAACAGGGCAAAACGAGGCAAAAACGGAGCAGCAACTGATCTAATTCGTCCCACCATATTCAGGTAAGTTAGGCCATCAAATATGCAGTAAAAAAACTCAAAATCAACATATAAATCAGCCCCAAAGAATGCTCAAACGTGAGAAGAAGGTATATGTGTTTATTTCATGAATTTTCCTCAAAGTGCCATTAATGAAATCTCATGAATACCTCAACTACCACATAATCAATGTTCATAAATGAGAAGAGGGAGTCAAGACAATCATATTCATGCTTGGAATCAACCAAATCCATCAAGGAATGAAAGAAATCAACATATGAGCTCAAACCTAACTATTTCTTCAAGTCAGCCAAAATCCATGAAAACATGCTCAAAATTGGGGATGAAAGGATCAAAATGACTCATGATGAATGTATATTACAACCCTAAGCTTACCTTGTGGATTAATGGAGGTTTGGAAGAGATTTGAGCTTGAATCTCCAAGGGTTGGCTTGAGCTATGGGATTTTCTGGAATGCAGAGGATGTTGAGCTGATTTTCTCCAAGTGAGAGGGTGTGGTTCGGTTAAGAAGAGTATGATCAGCTAAATGGTTGAGTTAGGGACTTAGGGTTCCGTAGGCTCAAACCATGGTTAATTTGGTCAAGGTTTGAGAGAGTTATGGTCATTTTAGCTGTGGCAGTTTTCACGAACGCAACACATTTCAGTTGAATTTCGGAGGTTCAAATAACTTTGGAAAAATATGAGGCTAAGTTCATTAAACCCGAATCTTCGATACGAGTTCAACGAAGTTGACAGAACTCGATTCCGAGTTCCCGAGCTCAAGATATCACATAAGGAACCAAGGGTGCGCTAATTGCCCATTAGCCCCCGATTTGGTTCCACAATGCAAAATAAATTCATTATCACGCCAAACGAGATCGAAAACGTAAAACGAGCATATAAACATGTTCATAATACATATATCTACAACATACTAAATTTCCATGAATTTTCGATATCAAATCATATAAGAACGACATACGATTAAAACACTCATGCGCCAACGTAACAATTTCATAACATTTCAATTTAAATCATAAAATTCAAATTCTATTTTTAAATCAAAACTCAAAGTCACGGTTTTAAATGTGGAAATTAATTAATATAATTAAAACATGATTAAGTAACATTAATTCTTAATTATCAATTAAATAAATTAATTAACGTATAAAATTATAAAAATAAAATAAAATAATCTCATCACAATTTATCAAAATTTAATATTTAAAACACTTATTGACAATTAATCACGTAATTAAATAATTTAATTGCACAATTTAAAAACACATACGACATATTAGTACAAATGAAAAACCGGGGCGTTACAAGATGAATCCGTTGGACCCTCTTGTTATACAAGTCCTACCGAACCACTTGCTTAACACCGGATCTAGTCCGAGGACAAGCTTTCTCCGCAACGAGTCAAGACCCCTATTGCTTGAAGAACTTTTCCGGACTAATTCCTATCGGGGTGTCGCGAACCTGCATAGGATGAACACGGAGAAGTTGTGTTTAGAGTCTAGAACTCAAGGCATTGGACCTGAGGACAGGTCCTTCTTAAGGGGGAGAGGTTGTGAGGCCCCGTGTTTTTGTCGTACAGGTACACGCGCCACACGTGTGATTTTCGGAGAGTTAGGTTAATTATTTATTTAATCTCGTACTCACATGTGTTATTATTTGTTAATCTTACTCGAATTATTTGACTGAATTGAATTATGTGAAATATATGGATTTTGTTCGCAAGCCACTTCATACCATATAAGTATTTCATATTATTCATTCATAATCATTTCATTAATTTTCTTCTAACTTATACATATTCTATTTCATTTCATAAGCATATCATATTTTCTTTATACTTATATAGATATACTTGAAACTAATTTCATAAAATAAGTGATATCATATACATGCATTTCATGCCTACATTGTGAAACATGCATATTTATATATATACCATATATTTACGTACTCACACAATCACAATATATAATTATAAGTAATACATTTATAAATATATATATATCATAAACATAATATCTAACTTTTACTTTATACATATAACTATTATATCTATACATTATATACATATTATATATCAAATATCTTCATTTCACTTTATATGTATATATCATATATCTATACATTATATCATATATACACAAGAACACACACACAAACACACACCAAATCTCTACAACACAAACATACACCTTTTCTCTCATTTTCATCACATTCATCTTTGATCAAGAAGAAGAAGAAGGAGTAGAGATTTAAGAAAGGATCATCATCTTCAACATCTCATCATTTTCATTTCATCCTTTTCTTCCAAGGTTGGTTCATGTTTTGGTATATATATATGTAGGTGTGTGTATGTGTGAGGGTTTGTTGGAGTTTTGGATTTTGGACTTTAATCTTGTTGATCAAGCATGACTTCTTAAGCAATATATGTGAATTCATGAATTCCTAGCCTTATTTCCTTGTTATTTGGATGATTGATACATATACGAATTTTAGAGGAGTATATGTGATTGTTTGGATTGATCCTTGCCTCAAACTTGTGTTTTATGTTTTGTAATTGAAGTATTAGATGTATATTGGTGTTATATGTTAGTTTGGAGGTGTGTAATTGTTGTAGTTTGGTGTTGGTGTGGATTGGGAGGCATATCTTGAGCCTTGCCTTTTTTTCCCTCGTATTCAGCTGCTGGAGAAGATCCACGGGCGTGGATTTTGACCCACAGTCGTGGATTTGAGTCCAGAAACTTGGGAGTTTCGGCATAAGGATCCACGGTCGTGGATCCGTCCCTGTTTTCTATCCAAGTTTGTTTTGCTTTGTTCTCCCTCATAAGAATTCCAATTGACCTGATTTTTGAACCCAAAGAAAGGTCTTGAAGTCTAAAATACTCTTCAATTGGAATCACCTCATCATCCCTTCTAATTTGTGAGATATAATCAATTCATTTTGGTATCGCTACTTTACCGAAAATCTGCACTCCTTCAACTTCGGACCTACGCCATTTCCTCCTCGCTTTGAACTATGATTCGAGCCATATATCATTTTAAAGGTCTATGTGTCTAGTTTCATTTCTAACAAGCAAAACTCAGTTCCAACTTCTACAACTCAAGATATTTCCATTTTCCTACAGCTTGTTCGTTTCCAAATATTGTCAACTTTTGCCAAACTTCGCCAAAACCCCTCTTATTGCATTCCTTTCACTTCCTTGGCTCCCTATGTGACTTATATGAATTATATGCTTGATTAATTGATAATTGTGCTCTTATTTGACATTCCTTGGTCTTTACTTGCTTAAATTTGATTGAATTATGTTATGACACGATACTCCACTTCATAAGCATTGCCGTGCGTCCTATTTGGTATCATATTGAGTGTTTTCTCACGAGTACACCTTATGCCTTCTCTTGTACAGTTCTTCTCCAGGGTGGAGACTTTCGGATCGAATAGGCACCCATATTGAGCATGTTCCTTGTCTCGTGGTCTTCCAGGTGAGGGTGTTTTCGTTCTAGATCAGTATCAACCCTGCAACCTTTATGTGAAAAGTTTAGGCTGAAAACCTAAAGTATATATATATTGATTTCAAGGTAAATTCATCGAGTAAATCTTTATCGAGTAAATATTTCCTCATGAATTACGAAATGAATTATGATGATTACGATTATGACTTTAAATGTTTTGGCGAGATAACGCACTTCACGTTCATGTTATTGGGCCCCGGGAAAATGTGTGAATGGAGACCGGTACGACATCGGGTCGTCGGATAAGCCATTGCATATAGTACCCTTTGAGAGTATCTTACGCGACCGTGTAGTGTGGGAGGTGACATACTCTTGAGTCTGTGGTTAACCCATCGAAGGAGCGTGTAGGAGTCACGATCCCCCGTCTCATAATGTCACGACACGAGGTGGTAGGGCCTTGCAAACCATTCCACCGCCCCGGAGGAAGAAGGTTGGAAATGTTTTATGATTATGTTCATGTTTACGTTACGCACCATGCGGGAAGGTCGAGTCACGGATTGCCCAAACGATTATGTTTTCTGCTCGCATGTATTATTATGTATTGTATGATCACGTATTCAAAGTATGAAATCATATTCATTGTACACGGTCGGAGTTTGGTTAGAGATAATGCACGCTCACTCGCCGAGCCATAACGATTATTCATGCATTATGAACTTAAGGAATTTAATATGAATTAGTCGTAAAGTCCGAGCACTGCTTATCTATTTCCTTGCCCTCCGCGGGAACTAACTTCACTTAAAACGTTACTCGGGATTTATGACTTGCAAGCGCACGTTTCTTTATATACGTATAGCTCCTGCTCACTCGGTCTTCTAGAGACTGACCCCTCTTTTTCCCACTTCTCAGTTCTTTGCAAGTTTTGCTAGGCGGGAGTCAAGTCTTAGTGGTTGTCTCGAGTCTCATTCGTACACTCGAGTCACATTTTACATTTATTATGTTTAATCGTATCATGTATTTAATAGGCCTGTGTGCCAACGTATGATTTATGAATTATTGAATTATGTTATGGAATTATTGGGCTTGTAGCCATTATTGAAATTCATGTTAATGATTATTGCTTCCGCATTGCACTCGTCAGGTTGTTGAATTAATTGGTACAGGGTTAGATTTCCGCCTAGCTAGGAAAGTTTTTATTTTGTCACCGTTCGCTATGAATCCGGTTCATGCTGGATCATCCATTTCACGTGTGGACTAGACTTGTAGTGCAGGGGATGTGGTGCCTATCGTCATGGGTGCCACATCCTAAGGTGGTATCAGAGTGGCACAGCGGAAGCGTGGTGGGGCCATAACCCACAGGTCCCAGGATCGAAACCTAGCTCTGATACCACCTAAGGATGTAGCACCCGGGATGATAGGCACCACATCCCCCGCACTACAAGTCTAGTCCACACGTGAAATGGATAATCCAGCATGAACCGGACTCATAGCGAACGGGTGACAAGATAAAATGACCCTAGCTAGGTGGAATCTAACCCTGTATCAAGAAACCAAAACAGTACGAGTGCAATACGGAAGTAATCATGCCAACGATAAAATTCCATTAATGGCTACAAGCCCAAATAATTCAAAACACAATTAATTCCATCATGCAACCTAGTAACGGGTTCAGCTAAACATGCAACCTGTCCCGAATCAATATATATATATACTTTAGGTTTTTTGGCCAAAACATATCACATAAAGGTGGTAGGGATTTAATAAATAACTAGAATGAAAACACCCTCCCCTGGAATACCACGAGACAAGGAACATGAGTAATATGGGTGCCTATTCGATCCGAAAGTCTCCACCCTCGAGACGAACTGTACAAGAGATGGAATAACGTACACTCGTGAGAAATGACTCAATATGAAACCAAATAAGACGCACGGCATAGATATGAGGTGTCGTGAAATGATATGACATGCGTGTGAGAAATATAGAATAAGATGCTAGATCATGAGAGTGTTCATGTGTATAATTAATGTTCTACTCAGTAGGCGATCATACAAAGTCATACCACAACGAACAATCAACCAATAATCAATTACCAAGCTAAGGGGTGAAATTAACAAGATAATAATCAATTATACATGTATAATAAGCATTTAAGTCACATAATAGGTCGGGTAAGTGAAAGGAAACCGATAAAACGGGTTTTGGCAAAGTTTAGCAAAAGTTAGGAAAAGTTGACAATTTTTTGAAACAAACAAGCTGTGGGAAAATGGGAATATCTAGAGTTATAGAAGTGGGAATTAGGTTTTGTTGGTTGGATATGAAATTAGACATGTAGACCTTCAAAATGATATATGGCCCGTACTCTAGTTCAAAACGAGGAGTAAATGGCATTGGCCCAAAGTTGGAGGAATGCAGATCGTCGGTGAAGTGGCGACACCAAAACCGGATTGATTATATCTCACAAATGGCAAAAGATATTGAGATGATTCCAATTGGAGGTTGTTCTAGACTTCAATAGGTTTCTGTCGGTTTAAAAATCAGGTCTATCAGAGTTCGTTTGAGGGGTAAACGAGGTAAAACAAACTCATGCTGAAAATAGGGGAGGATCCACGGCCGTGGATTCTCTTACCGAAAGTCCCAAGTTTCTGGACACAAATCCACGGCTGTGGGTCAAAATCCACGGGCGTGGATTCACTCCAGGGCTGAAAAAACATAGGAAAAAATTGGGCATAACGAAGGAGGAGCACCCAAGCACCAAAACACCTCAAAACTCAAGGAAACATGTATGTGGAGGATATATCTCAAATAAACATCAATTGACCCAAGGAAACATGCTCAAATTCATCAAAGTCCACACATGAAACCCTTAAATAAGAAGGGTGATTAATCATGCCCTAAGCTCATATAACGCATGATATATTTGCACAAAACCAAACCAATATCATCATATAAATCTCATACAACTCATGGGATGCAAAAGACCACAAACCCTAACATATACTCAAGAATTCATCAAATAAATATACATGATCTTACCTTGAATGGGTGAAGAGATGGAGGAGATGATGGTGATAAGCTTGATCTCTTGAAGAAAATAGAAGGAATTCTTGGTCTGCTTACCTCCTTGGTTGGTTCGAATGAAGAGAGGGAGAAATGGAGGAGTTTGCTTTGTTCTTGGATGAAGGATGAAGAAACGAGTGTATGTATGTGTGTGTATAGCTTATGTCGATCAAAAAAGGGAGGAAAGAGATGAAATTGCGACTTGGTCCTTGGAGAAATTAAATGAATGCATTTAGATATCAAGTTTCATGAATGTTACAAATAAGTTCAAATAAATTATCAATTAGGTCCAAAGGTTTCTAAATATGTTTGATTAAGGACAATTGATCTAGTATTCCCAAAATTAAATTAATAAATCACTTAGGCATACTCGGAGAACTAAACACATAATCCACGAAAGAAATTCACGAAAGAAGGAATTCAAAAGCATATAATTCACAAGTATTTAAATTAAAAGAATTAAAGTGTGCAATTAAAGAACGAAAAAGAATCAAATAAGTCTTAGATTTCAAAACTCACACGCTTGGCGCGCGTACCTGACTTGCCAAAAAACTGGGGCATTACAATCTCTCCCCCTTAAGAGGACCTGGTCCCCAGGTCCACTGCCTTGAGTTCTGGACTCTAAGCAAAACATTTTCGTGTTCATTCCACAACAGCCCAGAACCACCTTCTTGTGAATATTGTGTGTTTTGCACGCCCTTAATCGAAACAGTCTCACTGTTTTGTTCCTGCACCCACTGGAGAACCCAACCGTAGCGCAGAAAGCGTCCACAGGGTGAGGTATCCATCTCCCCTTATAAGGGGAGATTTCTTTCTCCTCACTTCCGATGTGGGACATTACATGTTTCCAAGGGGGAAAAAAAACAGTACTTTTGGGAGAATTGAAGTTTCAGTTTTTGTTATTCTTTTATAACATATCTTTATGGAATATGACTCTCAATGTCCAACCAATATTCATGGGAAAAGTTGGTCTTTTCTTTGTGCAACTATTGTAAATTGGATTAAAATGATGGATTCCAATAAATGTGATGAATCACTATCAACCTACTTTGAGATGCATATATCTTACTGCCATTTGAGTATTTTAAAGCTTGCTCTTTTTTGACTTTGTGGGAAGATAAAGATTATCAAAGCACATACTTATGAGCACATACTTGATATACAAAGTGTTAAGTACAACTGTGCAAGAATTCATGCCAAGATTTAAGACAAAAATAGCTCTTATATGGAAATTTTCAAAATCTTATGGATGGGGTTTTATCTCGATAATAATCCAACGTTCATGATGCTCTTTGATGCATTATCTTATATATTTATGCATTTACGTGTCTTTAAAGTTTAAATCCTTATTCATCAAATAACCTTTCTAGGTTTAATGTTTTTTTTTTTACAGATCAGGCACCTCAAATGGCTTAAGTGGCAATGTAGCAATACTATGTAAATTTTCAAATGGTGGAGAGAAATTTTCGCTTTATATCTAGTGTTGGCGTATTTTACGTAGGGTTTGCAATATATGGATTTTTGTAATAGTACTTGAAGATTTTGTAATTCGGCATATTTTAGCGAATTTCGTGCAGTTGGATTTGTTTTTAAAATATTGTTGGATTTATGGACATAGTAGAATTTTTAATTTATTGTTGGCGTATTACACATTATTGTCGAATTTCAAGCTTTTTATTATTTTATTTTGGGGTATATAATTGCTGAAAAAACAAGTTGAAAATAAAAAATAAAAATAAAAATAAATTATAAAATTAATTTTGCGACGAAATTTGTCAGAAAAAATTCAGAATTTCCTGCAAATTTTCGAAAATTCATCTGAAAATCGTCTGAAATTTCGTCTGAAATAACACATGAAAATAATAAATAATATTTTTCGTCTGAAAATCGTCTAAAAGTTCGTCTGAAATGTATTAAAGTTCGTCTGCAATTTCGTCTGAAATAACACATAAAAATAATAAATAATATTTTTCGTTGGAAAAGGAATTCAGACGACATATTTTGGCTGCAAATTCGCTGGAAAAATATTCGATGAAAATTTGGCCAATATGTTTTGGTCGGAAAATTCATCGCAATTTCGTCGGAAAATTGGTTCGTCGGAAATTTGTTGATTTCGGACAAGAAAAAGTTTCGCCTGAAATTCGTCGGAGTCTCGTCGGAAAAATGTTTCGTCGGAATTTTCCTAGGAAATTTTGTCGGCATTTATCTGCGACGAAGGTTTTTCGGAAGTTCGTCTGAAGGTGGTGAAAAACCAACGATTTCAGACTAAAACATCCAAAATTTCATCTGAAAAGTTCTCCGAAAATCAACTGTTTTTTTGTAGTGTTGCAAAGATTTTTCCCCAGCGTGTCCCAAACGCATATGCCACAGCTTTGTTGCCTCAAGATCCTTCTTCCTACTAGAAGTCGTTGCTGATGCTACTGTCCCAACAACTGTATTACCTTGGTAGAAATGCAAGTTGTTCTTTCTCTCACCCTTCAACATTACTAGTGCTCCCGAAGTTACTTTAAGAATTCCATCTCGCATCGTCACAACTAAGCCTTTTGACTCCAAAAACCCCAATGAAATGAGATTCTTCTTCAAACTGGGCACGAACCGAACATCTTTCAAAATTCTGGTGGATCCATCGTGATTCTGTAGCTTGATTGAACCTATCCCAGCTATTTTACATGTCTGATCATTGTCCATGTAAAAGCTCCTCCGTCGAATTCTCCAAGATCGAAGAACCACTCCGGAACGAGAGACATATGATAGGTGCAGCCCGAATCCAATATCTACTCGTTTGAACTTGGTGTTGAAGGTGAAGCCACTAAAGAAACATCTGACTCTGCGTCGCTTTTACATTCAGCTACATTGGCGTTCTGCGGAGTCTTTCTTTTCTTCAACTTTGGACAGTCTTTCTTCCAGTGTCCTTTCTTGTGACAAAAGGCACACTCATCTTTGGTAACTCTGCTCTTTGACTTTGATCTCCCTCTTCTCCTCTTTGACTGGCTTTGTTGACGACCTCTCACAACTAGGCTTCTATAACTCCACTAGTGCTTCCTTTCTTATCCTTCCTCCTCAGTTCATAACTATATAAGGCTATACACACTTTGCTGAGCAAAACATCAACCTTTCCATGGAGTAGGGTTAATCTCGAGAAACTCGAACTCCTCTGGAAGTGATCCCAACAACATCAATGCGAGATCCTCATCTTCAAAAGCCATGTCTAAATCAAATAAATCAGCTACCAGCTGATTAAATTGAGTGATGTGCTCATTCATCGTGGTATCGGGAACATACATGAAGCGAAACAATCGTTTCTTCATATGCAGCTTGTTCTGACTATTTTTCTTCAAGAATTTCTCCTCTAATATCTTCCAAAGCTTGCTTGCAAAAGTTTCCTTGCAGAAAGTATACTTTTGTTCTGTGGAGAGACACGATCGAATTGTACCACATGCTAACCGGTTGATGGTCTTCCAATCATTGTCATCAACCTCTTCTGGTTTCTTCTCTTCAATGGCGAGATCTAAACCTTGCTGGAACAGAGCATCTAGAACCTCACTCTGCCACATGACAAAATGACCGGTTCCATCAAAGATCTCCACCGTAATTCTCGTATTTCCCATTCTAATCTTTGCCAAGTTGAACGAGCTGGAAGCCAAGGTGAAAGCTGCTTTAGTAGCTTCTTCAGGCGATATCTCTTCCTTTGTCATTTCTGCTACACCTTTCTTTCAATAGCCACCAATACGCTATGTCTGCTAAGCCTACCGATGCCCATTGATGCACGATGCCTGCCGATGCCTATTGATGCGTGATGCCCACTGAGCCCTCTTCGTCCGTTTCTGATGCGGATGATCAGACTAAGCTGCAAGCACAGAGCATACTCCGAGACCTTTAGCTCTTGATACCACTTGTTGCGTGTAGCGCCCGAGCGCGAGACGCCACATCCACTGCACTAAGACCCGACCCGCATATGAAATGGGTAATCCATACACGTGCTGAATCAGAGCGAACGGGGACACAACTCGCTCACTATGCTAGGCGGGAGCTAACCTTCAAAACCAAATAAACAATAAAGAAAATATGTACAGGCTAAAGAAACATAAGCGGAAGCATTGTCATATTCATAATACAAGTAGTGAGTTCACAGGCTCTCATAATACAACATTAAAGCGCTCACAGGCGTTCAAAATCATAAATAACATTTATATGTTATGAGTGTATAAGTAAAGGAAAAACTATACACGACTCCAAGACTTTACGAACTCGAATTCCCGCTTAGCACTCCAAAACCTTCAAGAGAAACTGAAAACAAAGCCGGGTTCAGTCTTTAAGAGACAGGTGGGTATAAAACGGGGCTTAATACAATAATAATATAGAAGTTAAATATACACATGCAAGCTATAATCTCGTGCGAGGTTTTGAAACATTTCCGAAGTGGGTGAAAACAAAGAAGAACAACGCATGGGATTATAACAATTAATTCTTTCATTATATTCATTAGGTCATTACGTGAGCCCGGCGAGTGAACGAATTCTCTAACCTTCTCCTCATGTGTGCATTATCCATTCATTCATTTCTTAGCAATCACACAACATTCTTTCATTCATAATCATTCATTCATGTATAATCATTCATTCAATAACCCCTTTTTCCTCCGGTTAGTGGACGGACTTGGCCAAAGACCTGTCCACCCATTCATTATGTCTAGTGGGGTCCATGAAGCCCTAAAAGCCCGATTCTCATTCCTCGCTAATCTCCTAGCGAGGGCCGATAACATCGTCATTGTTTGTTGGAACTAGTGCACGGGGATCACCGTCAGCCCATGCATCCCCGGATAGCCACGTACACTTAGTCCCAGGGCCCCTATGCATTGTGATCACTGATCTTGTTAAAGCATTGGGTAAAGATTCATTAAGAAAAGGGCTTTAACGTTAAATCATTGACTCTTTGAAAAGACTCGATATATATATATATATATATATATATATACTTTCGCTAAAATCTTGCACGTTAGGATATATCGGGTCTGAGTTATCTAATAGAAGAGAAACCCACCTGGCTACACCTTACAGAAAAAGACCAAGAAGAAAAGAAGACTTGAAGGTAGCCTATGAACCCGACATGTCTCCGCCCTGGAGAAAACTATACAAAAAGCAACACGGTGCATTCATGAGACTCACGACTCTAAATGAACCATATATGACGCACGACAATGCATTAACGTGATATGACATGCATAAGGAATAACAATAGGCTATGAAGATGTTCATATGCATAATTAATGCCACTTAGACACATAAATGATTCAATCATTTACTACACGAATAGTCGTGTCTATTCATTATCATTCTTTCATTCATTATCAATCGTTCATTCAATATTCAATTCATAATACATTATAATACATGTTAACAATGCATATGAATCAATTTGAGGTAAAAGGAATTCATTAAACACATAAAGAAGACAATAATTGCAAACAAGGTCACATTGTAGAACTTAAGCCTTCATACATGAAAGTCACATTTATACCTCGTAAATCAAGCCATAAAATTTATAAAAATATCATAACACATCATTCAATAAGCTATTAGTATCACACCGGTGACGTCATACCTGTACAGACAAAGACACGGGGCGTCACAACCTCTCCCCCTTAAGAAGGACCTGCCCTCAGGTCCACTACCTCGAGTTCTCGGCTCTAAGCAAAACTTTCCCGTGTTCATCCCACACGGGGTTAGCAACTCCCCGATAGGAATTAGTTCGGGCTAGATCTTCAAGTAACAAGGGGGTTTTCAATGCACTACAACCACGACTCGATGTTGGGACACTCGAATCGTCCTCAAGAAGCATCAAGGGTCTTCGTAGGTATTTCGTGAAACGTGTTGTATAGCCACGATCCTTGACTCACTGAAAATCTAAACACCCGAAGTCTAAGCTACTGCTAGAGGCAAGCTAAACAGGTAGCAAGCAACGACAAGAGAACCCCATCTCTCGAGCAACAATGAGAGAACCCCATCTCTCACAAGCAACAAGGAGAGAACACCGTCTCTCGAACAATAATGAAAGAACTCCATCTCTCACAAGCAACAAGGAGAGAACACCGTCTCTCGAAAAATAATGAGAGAACCCCGTGTCTCACAAGCAACAAGGAGAGAACCTCGTCTCTCGAATAACAAAACAACAATAATGAAAGAACCCCGTCTCTCACAAGCAACAAGGAGAGAACACCGTCTCTCACAAGCAACAAGGAGAGAACACCGTCTCTCGAACAATAATGAGAGAACCCCGTCTCTCAAAAGCAACAAGGAGAGAACCTCGTCTCTCGAATAACAAAACAAGAGCGCTTCCAAAGCACAAAATACAGTTACAACACAAGCAACAACACAAGTAGGAAGTGGTAAATATCAATTATAACAATTAATAATCATAACAAAGAACAATTTATATAGATAAATAACAAAGTACATAGCATCAAGAAATTGTTCAAATTGAATTTACATGTATGCACATGCCATAGATGTTTTATGTACCGTTCACCATGGTAAGGAATTTTAAGTTGACAATTTCATGGCCCAAAAGCTGGCTCGATTCTTGCCTTGTCTTTAATGTCTTTAGTGTATGTCTGATCGAGAAGAAGATAGACCCTCAGTTGATTCTACTCTTGATTCTGTTCTGACTCTTACCCCTTGATTACCTTTTTTAATTTGGTAAAGTTCTTGGAATTCAATTAAACCTTTAGAATAACGGTCACTATCTTCTGTGATCCCTCATCATCAATCTGTAAATCTTCTCTCAGTACAACCAACTCTTTTAATTAGCCGAACTCTGACTCCCCCCACATACCTATAGAACATTCATCCCTTGGGTCAAGTTCAAATCTTCTATCTTCACCAATACCTGAATCTACCATACTCAAGGGTAACTACTCTCAATGACCTTTAAAGTTTGATTCTCATCTCAGGATAGTTATCATTGTAGCACCCCGGAGCGGAGAGCACTGCATCTCCCGCACCATAACCCAACAAGCGTAACGAAATAGAGACTCCACACATACATCAAGCTATAGCGAACGAGTGACAAACAAAATCACACTTAAGGTAGGCAGTCTAGACCCTAATTCAGAGTGCGCAACAAAATCAAAACACATGCGGAACCAACAGGATCATCAAACATATATATAATATCCAACTAAGTCAATTTAATCACATGATATACAAACATGCACACCCCGGGCGAAATAAATCATACAAGTTTATGATTTCAGAATCTTATACATATTCATACTTATACATAATACCAAAACAGAAAAGTAAAGATGCAGTATGCAAAAGACTCGAACTCACACTCGAACAACCCAAACGAAAACCACCGCCTAGCTCGAACCGAACCCTACACCTACAAACTCAAGAAACAAAGGGAGAAAAGAAGACAACAAGGAGGGGTCAGTCCTAAAGATTGGTGAGGGGGCTAACACACTCACACGTACATATACATAAAGCAGAGCATATTAAAAGTCACAAAAGCTCATGAACCGGGGCGTGGTTTTTGCAATCTAAAGCATTTTATCCCGTGATAATAGATATAGAAAAAGGTTAAGGCCGAAGCCTAAAATTACCAAATTTTATAAATTGGGAATCCACTCCCGTTTCACGAACCAAGTTCAGAATCTAAATCACATAACTAGTCGAGTACGAGTTTCAGACCACCTGACTCTATTCATATCAAAATTCAGAATCAAAATTCAAACGAAAAACATAATTCAAACACACATACCTCTTCTCCGGGTGATGGAAAGGTGGATCCTACCCTAACCGTCGTTCATACTGTATGGGTCGTGAGTTTCATAATGCTCATGCCCGAGGATTCCATCCCCCATCAAACCTCCTAGTGGGTTTTGGGTTGATCCTTTAAGTGAAGATCATACTCGGGAGTAACCCGACGGCCCAACACCATCCTGGGCTCCTTTGTACAAATGTCCGAGGCCCAGTTCAAATTGTTCGAAATTTCAAAGTTCAAAAGTTCTAAATTTTCAAAAGCAGACTTATCTTTCAAAGTTATAACTCGCTAATTTCAAAATACACACACCAACCCTTTTTCAAAACAAATAAGCGAACATATAACTTACGTATACATAAAAGCGTTTTTCAAACGTTTCATAACAAACGGGTCAATTCCCACAAACTGATTTTCGACGGAAAACTGACAGAATTCCGACGGGATGGCGCCTCTTGGAAAATACATCGTCGGAATTAGATCCCGACGAGTCCGTTCCGTTGGTTTTCCGTTGGAAATATATTTCCAACGACAAATTATTTTTTCCAACAAAATAATTTCCAACGGAATTCTAACGAAAAACCAATGGACAATTTCCGTCGGTTTTCCATCGGAATTTTTTTCCAACGGAAAACCAATGGATTTCCAACGGAACAAAAATAATTTAATTTTTAAGTTAACCAATGAATTTCCAACGGATTTTCCGTCGATATACCGTCAGAAAAAGAATAAAAATAAATAAATTAAAAAAATGAAAAAATTCATTTGTGAGAACCGAACCACACCAATACCTCGGACGAGCCACGGGCTGAGCTTGAGCCAACCGAGCCAACCAATGCGAGAATTAATTCTCGCGATAATTGCGCCCGCAGGGATTCGAACTCGGGTCTCGAAGGAAGAATGGTGACCCCCTTACCAACTTGGACAACTTACTTCTTATTAATATTATGACTTTAAATATATTTATACACTTATTTCAATTAATTATTTAAATACTTTTTGTTATTAATTTAAAATATAAAATTTTAAATATATGATTATTTGAATTAAATATAGTCATATTTATTAAGATATTATATAAAAATTGCTAGCTTATATACTTTTGAGTTTTAATTATAATGTATATACTTAAAATTATATAAAATATTATTGTATATGGACAAATAAACTTTATATTATTAATTTAATTTATTATTTTGAAATTATCATAAATTTAATATCAAAGTTAAATAGTTAAATTAATTAATATTATATTGTTTCTTTTCTCAACAAATCATATGGCGACACGTATTGCGTCACACCGACCAATCAAATTCAAATCTTGTATGGTATTATCTCTTTACAAATAAAAATATAAAGAGATAAATATTCATGTGATATTATCTCTTTAAAAAATAATAAAATATTAAAGAGATAAATATCCAAGTGATTTTATGTGATATTATCTCTTTAAAAAAAAAATACAAGAGATAGTTATTAAGGCCCCTTATACTGGCGAATCGACGTTATATTCAAGCTAAATCCACGGAGTTACCGACGAGTTCAAAAGGCTTTCTTGGCGAAATTGTCCAAAATCTAGCATTTGATTCGTATATTTGAAGTTGAAGAAGATTAAAGCATCAAATCCATCAAGGAGCGTTTGAATATTTCTACAACTTTAAACTTGAAGGAAGAATCAGAGGATAAAATCGAAAATTGAAGACCCACTTTAATATTAAAATTTACAAATTATTTGTACTATTTATCCGGTGTTTACCCAAAATCAATAAATGCGAATTATTAGGGCAAACAATTATATTAATAATTTATCAATTGTATATTATGTAATTTTTAAATACATAATTATTTGTATTAACTATAATCGTATTTTTCTAATTAAATTTGATTTAAAAATTCCAATGGAAAATCGACGGAAAACCAACGGAATTTTTATTTCATTGAAATTCTAAAGGAAAACCAACGTGAAAATCCCGTCGGTTTTTCTTTATTAAGAATAAAAAAAAACACCGATAGGATTTTTCTGTTGGTTTTCCGTTGAAATTTTTATTTCATTTCAATTCCAACGAAAAACCAACGGAAATATTCCATTGGTTTTTTCTTATGAAGAATGAAATAAAAATTCCAACGGAAAATCGACGGGAAAATCCTATTGGTTTTTTTTTTTTATTGAAGAATAAAAAAACTGACGGGATATTCTCGTCGGATTTTTTGGCGCAATTTTTTTAGAATTGCGCCAAAATTTCCGACGGAATTCCAATGGATAACTGACGGAATTTCGTTGGAATTTTTGGCGCAATTTTTTTTAAAATTCTGCCAAATTTTCCACGGAATTCTAATGGAATTCCGACGACTTTTCCGTTGGAATACAAATTTCCTTAGCCGTTGGAATTCTGCCGGTTTTCCATTGAAAATTCCAACGAAAAACTGACGGAATTTTTCATCGATTTTTTCCCGTCGGAATTCGGCTATTTTTTTGTAGTGTCAAACACGTATCTATATACGTATATATACTTAAGTCGCATGCAGGCTTCAAAATTCACGTAGGGTTATAGGTCGTATTAACTAAAAGTAAGAAAACCTCACCTTGACGAACCAACCGAACAAGACAATCTGAAAGACACCTATGGAACCTTCTCGTCACCAACGGGACGAACCTCTGAATAAAACAAAAGGCAAAACACATACTTAGACTTAACATGAACCAATTAGAAGCTCGGTGAATGCATATGGATGCACATGATGCAATGCACCTCACATTCGTTGAACCTTAGGCATATTGGAGCAAATATCATACTATCATAGCAACGAAGTATAAATTAAGTTCATATCATATCATATATGTAGCACCCGGAACGCCGAGATGCCACACCCCCGCACTATAAGTCGATCCACATACGAAATGGATAGTCCGTACATCAACCAACCTATAGCGAACGGGTGACAATAAAAAAAACAATCTAGCTAGGCGGGACTAACCCTCAATTATAAACCACATGCATAACAATCAAAGAAAAGCATAATATAAGTCTATACCATCATCTTTGAAATTCATTTCCCATGATTCAATATACACAATTTCAAGTATACCAAGCTCTAGTTATAAAATACATATGCATCAATAATGTACATGAACTGTGCTAGACTCGAAATAAAGACCACTTGACTTAACTCGACTCCCGCCTAGCGCCAACCCTTGAAAACCTGAAAAGTGTGAGATGTCAGTCTATGAAAGACTGAGCGAGGGGTTTATAAATAAATATTAGCGCAATTACCATGCAAGTCATAGTCTCGGGTAAGGTTTTATAAAAGGGAAGCAATATAAGTTCAATAATAAAATACAGCTCGCCCGAGATTATAACTTACAAATTTAACAATACAACCGTTATCACTTCAATTCAATCAGTGGCCCGGCGAGTGAGGGCAATTCTCCAACCTTACTCCGACAGTGAACATTACCAATATTTAGATTATCAATGGTTAAGTGAGCATGCAAGTTATTACAGTGCACAATAAGCAGTTTCAATTCCCTTCTTCCTCCGATGATGGTGGGATTGCAAGGCCCACCACCCAATCTCATTGAGCATAGGGTTCATGAGTCCCTATGCTCGGAACTCCTTCCCCCACTAATCTCTTAGTGGGTTCAGGGGGCATCCCAAGGTTTGTGAGGATAGTGCAAGAGTTACCCGTCAGCCCTTGCTTCCTTGGTTGGCTCAATACACTACCCTCGGACCCAAAGTGAACATGTTTTACTCGTCAAAACAATCAATCAATCAATCTGTTTGATCTGTGAAACCAGTTGAAAATCAATAGATTTTGGAAAACTATAGATATATAGATACATTTTGGCTTGAAACGTCACATAGGGTTATATGGGTTCTATATATCTAGAAATTAAACCTCACCTTTACCAAAGAAAGAACTCAAGGATACACCCTACGGAGCGTGCTCCTTGTTACCTGGAAAGTGATCTGTGTAACAAGGACAAGTGTACGTAAGACTCAACTCGTATGAACCATTTACGACGCACGGCAAAGTCATGATCAATATGTCACGCAATAACAATTAATGAATATCGAATAAAAGCATAATGATCAATAAACCAAGTATATAACTCATATAATTCACATATGGGAGCCAAGGAAGTGAAAGGAATGCAATAAGAGAGGTTTTGGTGAAGTTTGGTAAAAACGGACAATTTTAAGAAACGTACATGCTGAGGGAAAACTGGAATATCTTTAATTATAGAAATGGTAATTGGGTTTTTTTTGTTGGGAATGAAACTAGAAACAAATATCTTTCCGATGATATATTGCTCGTTTTCTAGTTCCAAGCGAGGAGAAAATGGCATAAGTTTGAAGTTAAGCGAGTGCAGGTTGTCGGGAAAGTGGCGACACCTAAACGAATTGATTATATCTCACAAACTAGAAAAGATATTGAGATGATTGCAATTGGAGGTTGTTCTAGACTTCAAGAGGTTTCTAAAGGTTCAAAAATCAGATCATTTGGAGTTTAGATGAGGGAGTACCGGGCCTGGTAAAGTTCAAGTGAAAAATTCCCCGGCCGGGTAAAGGGGTCCAGAAACTCTACGGGACAAAAGTACCCGCCCAGGTACTTTTTATGCACAAAAAGTACCCGCCCGGGTACCCTTCCAGAGCTGGAAAAAGGGGCAAAACAGGGGTTGCTTCGGAGGAGAAAGAAAAGGAATCAAAACCCAAAGCAAACTCAACCAAAATGCTCCAAAACAATCATCTATCATGCATATAACTTGGAGACATCATTAAGTTAACATTTAATCCAAGGAAACATGCTTAGATCATCAAAATTCATCATTCAAACCCTATATATATATCATGATATTCAACTTCCAAATAACTCAAGAATTAAGCATGGAATTCAAGGTTAAAGTTCATAATCAAGCTTCTAATCTCAACTAACCAAGAAATCACATCATATTTATCAAACCCTACTTTATATATATTCAAGAGATTCAATCAAGTTCTCAATCTATACCTTTAATATACAAGAAAGAATGGAGGAAATGATGAAGAGATGATGATGCTTCCAACTTATGCAATATTCCTCAAGATCAAGCTTGCTATTGAGATGAAATATTCCTTCTTTCCCCCTTGGTGTTTTGATCGACATATGTAGGTGTATGTGTGTGTATTTTTGTATGAAAATGATGAATGAGAGAAAATGAGAGAGATGAGATACATATGATATAATATATCCTCCACTAAAGTGCATGAATCATCACTTTTTGCATTCTAGTCCCTCAAGAATATGAATGCATGCACTCAAGTCTAATTCCATGGAAAGTGAGTATCTAACTCCATTTAAGTCATGCAATTAAATCCACACATTTACATAAATGAGCATTTAAGGTCATGTAAGAGCATTTAGTCACATTAACAATTAATTCATAAAAGCTCATGGAAATATTATGCATCTAATGTTATGAAAAATATATAAAGTATCACATAATATCAATTAAGCACATTATCAATTATTTCATGTAAATTTCACGTTAAGGATAATTCAGATAAATGCATAGAAATATAATACATATAATATTATGAAATGTAGATAAATTATCACATTATGCATAAATTGAAAACGGGGTGTTACAACTCTCTCCCCCCTAAGAGGACCTGGGGACTCGAGTTCTAAATCTTTAAAGCAAGCGGTGAGAGAGCCCCGTCTTTCAAACAAGCAAATTGAGAACCCCATCTCTCAAACAAGCAAGATGAGTACCCCGACTCTCACACAAGCGAGGAGAGTACCCCGACTCTCACACAAGCAAGGAGAGTACCCCGACTCTCACAAAAGCAAGGAGAGTACCCCGACTCTCACCAAAGCAAGGATCCCAAAAGAATACTTAATTAAATATTCATTCAGAACTTCACGAAGTGAACAAGTAGAAGAAGTCAAATACCAACTAGTCTTACAAAAGTAATTAACAAATACAAAGAACCATACCTGGTGATAATAAAATGTACATTGCACGTAATATGCATGTTTTGGTGTACCGTTCACCATAGTCTTAGAAAACTTCAATGGCAGTGACTTGATTTAATACTTGATTCTTTGATCGGAACCCTTCTAACCAAAATGCCATTCCTCGAGTGCCTGACGTATGTATATACTTCAGTAATTACTCAATCTTCATCCCACGATCCAACTTCCTATACTTTATACCACCATAGTTCGAAGATTCAATTCTTGAATATGCACTTGATAGTAATCCGACCCACTCATTCTTCTCACAATTTATAGTTGACCTCCTCCGATACTATTTGGTAACTCGAAGTCTAACTTTTATCCTTCATAATATTCCCGGTTTAAGTAACTCTCATGTGATCCCTTGCGATAGAGAATGTTCCCGTCAAATTGTTATTATCTAGCACTATGGTAGTAGTGTCGCCCTTCTTTGGTCACTTCGTGCAAATCTTGAATGATAGTTGCTTTCCTCGTAAAATTCTCGCCTTTGATCAAAGTATGCTCAATAAACTTATAGAAGTCATTATCTCTCCCCTTCCTTATCAAATTTCTTTTAATTTCCGCTTCACTCAAGATAAGCCTCCTTATAGCTTTAGAAATCTCCATCTGAGAACTTTAAGCGCATGAGCTTTGAGATATTGCAGACTTCGTCCACATGGTTCTGATAGAGGGAAAGAAAAACCACTTTTCTTGAAGTTTCCCGGCCGACTCTCCCCCTTAAGAAAATAAAACACATACATATATGTTCTGTCTCATTTCTTGAACTTGTTCTACCATTTCTCAAATCAAGGAATCTCTTCTTCCTAATTGTCTTGAAGTACCTATGACCTCCGATCTTGTCCCCGAAAATTCCTCCATCCCGGTGGAAAATCGAAACGAACACAAAGTCCACCATCCCTTCTCGAATGCTCACCTCCGGTTCTTGAATCACTTAACCTTTTCTGAAATTATCCTCACAAAAATTTTATCCAAATCTTGAAGGTTATCAAATGTCAAAATCTTCTAATTCTTTCCCTTCTTCCCTTTTCCAAGAAATCCCATTGTTGCGACTCTTGAAATTGTGTTGCTACCTCGTAGAATAGCCCACTTACACAAAATTCCAAATTTCAACTCATCCCCAGTTGATTCTTCCTCTTAGACTTTCCATTCTTATTCTTTGAGCTCGTGCATCAATTCCTAGTTTGAAGAATCTCAATTCTATCTAGTGTTTCCTTGATATAATTGATTCTAACCATGCCACTTGGCCGGAAATTTTCACGTTACTCTTGAGACGATTGATAGGGGTAACAACCCACTCCTATCACTCCAACTCCCGATCACTTCTCCGATCTCCAAATGGTTCGTCCTCTTTATCCTTACATCCCCATAAATTCTTTGTCATAAGTCAGTTATGTCTCGATTAAAGTAATGGTTGATACATGAATTGGGGAGAGTTCCTATCAAGAAACACATAACAATGCATGTCGGGTTAATATGCCAATGCATGTGTCACACTTGTAAGTAATAAAATACACAGGTTGGAAAAAAAAAATCAAGCTCAAATAGTAATGTAGATATAATTAAAGAAATTTAAATAAATGAAACGATGTATGATGCACGTGCTCATGAATGCGTTGAACCTGTCACCGTAGTTGCATCTCTCAGCTTGGCACTCGTTCCATGTTTGTTGAATTACAAGCTTGCCATGCATTTATTGGTCATTTCTTGTTACCCATAATCTTCCAATTCTTTAGAACTCTCTCTAGCGTTAACTTATAACTATCCATTGCCCGAAATCGACATTTCTCGAACCCAACTCTTTCCCAATTATTGATCTTGAAGTGGTGCCCGAACCTTCACCTTAAATATTTTCTTGATCAAAACTTCCTTGCGTTGACTTGTATAATTGTATGGTCCGGGATTATGATTCTTGAATTCAAATTCTTCTATACTTATGGAGTTGGTGTCTTAACTTTCTAGAGGAATTAATCTCCAAAGGTTTTCCTATTCTCCCCCCTAGCTGTGACTTTGAATAAAGCTTCCTCGATTTATTCTTTATGAATTCGAATAGTTGAATGAATTCACCTTCCGATTGCTTTACCCGTTGAACACATAATTTCCCTCTAAGCTCGTGGCCTTTCTTTACCAGTTCCCTTGTTGTTTAACTTTCCAATTTGTCACTCCCATGAACCCAAAATCGCTCCATTTCTTAAATTTTCCAAGTTACTCCAAATCCTACTCCAAGGTCCAAAATGTCTCGATTTATCTCCAACTTAAATCCTAAATTTCCGACCTCGACCCGAATCATTTGAGTCACTTCCCTCTCACATCGTGATTTTTGTTCTAACGAACTGAAAACCCTCACTTTGCTTACAAGTCTGAACCTCGACTCCTTGATACCCTGAAGACTTCCTTCATCACCCCCTTGATATAACGAGTCTCTTAATTCCGGTTGGTCGAATTCCTTTATAATGTGAGCTCACATGTTTATTTTCCAAGTTCTAAACATCACTCCTTGTTAATGGAAACCTCGAACCCAAACATCTTCGAGACTCAATTCATCTTTCTCCTAAGCGAATGTTCTTGTAGAATCCGGTTGAGAAACCTTCATACCGTGGCATACGTGTTGATCTTGTGAATGAAATCATTAGACCCCCAACTTCCCTCGTAGGGTGGGTTCACCATTACTACCATAGTTTGCAACTATTCTCTTTTATCCTCTAACTTCGTAAAGCTTGTGAACTATTCCCACAATTCCTTCTTCTATCCCGGATCTTAGCACTTAAATTATAACCCGAATAAGGAGGGTCATGGCTCTTGAATTCTTATATGAAATTCCCCGATGCATTCCTTACAACTCCAAAGCTAGAGGGAGGAACTTGCGGTAGATTGAGATTATCGGAGAAATTGACCGTGGTTTGATATGATCTTTATAATCTATAAGTCAGAAATCAATTCAAAGCTAAATGTATGCGGTTAGTGCATGGTCATGCCACATGATTAGCACTTAAACACATATTTGACGCAAAATGCAATAATTAATTCAACTAAATTAAAGAAAGCACATTAAACAGATAAATTCCAAGCCATAGAAGGTCAATTAATCATCAAGTAGTGACATGTATCAATAAAATGAGCAAGTTACCAAGTAGCTCAAGGATGTTCAGGTAAGTTCAAATAAGTTCAAGTAGTTCCGAATAAAATGCAGGACTCTCAATTTATCAATTAATTCTATATCGTTCGACCTAGACTTGTTGGAAAACACGAATCAGAAAGCAGCGGAATTTAAAAAATTTCCCAACAAAAGGACCTTGGACTCGCAATCGTGTAACCGAATTCGTAGAGATAGAAAACTTACTTTTCTTTTATTCTTTCTTGAAGCGTTTCAAGCCACCTAAGAACGCTCTTCTCGCGGCTTGATCCCCTCTCCTTGGTAAAGCTCGAATCTTCAAACTTCTAACTTGAAGTCTCTAGAGAAAGTCCACCAACTTGATCACAATCTAACTAGTAAGGATGCTAGTTCTCTAGTTAGTGTTTAGGCTTAACCTAGGGTTTTATTTAATCTTGGAGAAAGGAAGGTGTTCAACACATGAACCAAAAGAATTGCCAATTCGCTCTAAAGGGGAGCATGAGCTCCCCTATATATAGGTAAGGGAGAGGGACGGCCGAACCTATTCCTTGTTGGGCAAGGATTTGGTCCCTCTCTCTCCTATTACTTGATCATCAAGTAATTTCCAACTTTGACTTTGAATTCTAATTCAAATCAACTTTCAAGAGAGCTAAAAATATCCAAACTATTTTTGGATAATTTTTATACTTTATTTATTTAAAATAAATAACTTATTTTATCTAATTAATTAATTCATAATTAATTAACTAGATTATTTTTCTCCAAAATTAGACTTTCTTTTTAATTCAAAATTAAACCAAAGTCTATTAAATAATTAACACATTTAATTATTTAATATATATATATACAATATATATATTCACACGTGTGGGACACGTGTCACAAGGACATGTGTCACTCACGTGACCCACACGTGTGGTTTCACACGTGTGGAACCCTCTAGGCCCGATTAACTCGTTTAGTCATTTTTAAGCCTCAACTCATGTAACCAAGTTGTTGTGTGTGAACCTCTAGGTTCTCAATTCAATTAGCAGTGACCCTAATTAATTAATCAGTCCACAGATTAAACGACCATAGTCTAGCAACAGGTGTTTAACCCCTAGCTGAATTGGAATGTTCGGATTCCACAGAACCTTTAAGTCATTGATTCATGTCAGATACAATCCTCCTACTTACTATCTCTCAACCAAGATCTAGGGTAAGGGAATAATCAGAACCCTAATAATCCGGTCTTAAAGCTAAGTGCATTTCATATCCATTTGATCTCAATCCAAGAAACCCTTTTCTTGATGTATTGATCTACTGCCTTGGCCAAGGACTCCATATGGCATATGAATGACTTACACATTAAGAGATCACCTTGCAAATGCAAGTGTAGGTCCTTTCTTGATTCTCATTCACTTTCATGAATCAATTGTGCAGCCCTAGCATAAGCCTTGAATCAGTTGTCTAAGGCGACACCCTTTAAAGCTTATACCTAAGACTACAGAGTTAACTCATAAAGTGACAAGGAACCTCAAGTCTAAGGATCAATTAATCACATCAATGACTCGTGAGCTATTTCCTAATCTGGAAGTTTCCATTTCCTGAAATAGAAACTTCCTTTCCCATTTAGGAATGTTCTCACACGGGGCACCTCAGTGAACTTACTTATTAAAGTAAGCACCCTCACGTATCACGCACGTATCAACTATACACTTTGCACCTCCATGAAACAAGGTGGTCCTTCTTAAGGGCGTGATCCCACAAGCAAGCCTTAGAGGAGTCAGGTTGACACTCCCACTGTCTGTAGAACTCATCGGCTTGGAGTAATTTACTAATCATGACTTATGTGATATAGGGCTCATTTCATGAACCATTTCACCTAAATGGTAGAGTCCTAAAGTCATCAGGATTAGGGGAATTCTCATACATGCACAAATAAAGTAAACGCATACCAAACAAGAGCATATAAAGAAGTGTTGCCTCAATTCGTTATTTCATTCAAAGATTGTCTGTGATTACAATAAGGAAAAGCACAAAGACGATATACAATCGGCTTTCTAGGGCACTATTCCTAACAAGACTCACGAGATACGACACTAGAACCGCGGTTTTGTAACCGGGCTCTGATACCACCTAAGATGTAGCACCCGCAACGCCGAGATGCCACATCCCCGCACTATAAGTCGATCCACATACGAAATGGATAGTCCGTACATGAACCAACCTATAGCGAAGGGGTGACAATAAAAAAAACAATCTAGCTAGGCGGGACTAACCCTTAATTATAAACCACATGCATAACAATCAAAGAAAAGCATAATATAAGTCTATACCATCATCTTTGAAATTCATTTCCCATGATTAAATATACACAATTTCAAGTATACCAAGCTCTAGTTATAAAATACATATGCATCAATAATGTACATGAACTGTGCTAGACTCGAAATAAAGACCACTTGACTTAACTCGACTCCCGCCTAGTGCCAACCCTTGAAAACCTGAAAAGTGTGAGATGTCAGTCTATGAAAGACTGAGCGAGGGGTTTATAAATAAATATTAGTGCAATTACCATGCAAGTCACAGTCTCGGGTAAGGTTTTATAAAAGGGAAGCAATATAAGTTCAATAATAAAATACAGCTCGCCCGAGATTACAACTAACCAATTTAACAATACAACCGTTATCACTTCAATTCAATCAGTGGCCCGGCGAGTGAGGGCAATTCTCCAACCTTACTCCGACAGTGAACATTACCAATATTTAGATTATCAATGGTTAAGTGAGCATGCAAGTTATTACAGTGCACAATAAGCAGTTTCAATTCCCTTCTTCCTCCGATGATGGTGGGATTGCAAGGCCCACCACCCAATCTCATTGAGCATAGGGTTCATGAGTCCCTATGCTCGGAACTCCTTCCCCCACTAATCTCTTAGTGGGTTCAGGGGGCATCCCAAGGTTTGTGAGGATAGTGCAAGAGTTACCCGTCAGCCCTTGCTTCCTTGGTTGGCTCAATACACTACCCTCGGACCCAAAGTGAACATGTTTTACTCGTCAAAACAATCAATCAATCAATCTGTTTGATCTGTGAAACCAGTTGAAAATCAATAGATTTTGGAAAACTATAGATATATAGATACATTTTGGCTTGAAACGTCACATAGGGTTATATGGGTTCTATATATCTAGAAATTAAACCTCACCTTTACCAAAGAAAGAACTCAAGGATACACCCTACGGAGCGTGCTCCTTGTTACCTGGAAAGTGATCTGTGTAACAAGGACAAGTGTACGTAAGACTCAACTCGTATGAACCATTTACGACGCACGGCAAAGTCATGATCAATATGTCACGCAAGAACAATTAATGAATATCGAATAAAAGCATAATTATCAATAAACCAAGTATATAACTTATATAATTCACATATGGGAGCCAAGGAAGTGAAAGGAATGCAATAAGAGAGGTTTTGGTGAAGTTTGGTAAAAACGGACAATTTTAAGAAACGTACATGCTGAGGGAAAACTCGAATATCTTTAATTATAGAAATGGTAATTGGGTTTTTTTTGTTGGGAATGAAACTAGACACAAATATCTTTCCGATGATATATTGCTTGTTTTCTAGTTCAAAGCGAGGAGAAAATGGCATAAGCTTGAAGTTAAGCTAGTGCAGGTTGTCGGGAAAGTGGCGACACCTAAACGAATTGATTATATCTCACAAACTAGAAAAGATATTGAGACGATTCCAATTGGAGGTTGTTCTAGACTTCAAGAGGTTTCTAAAGGTTCAAAAATCAGATCATTTGGAGTTCGGATGAGGGAGTACCGGGCCGGGTAAAGTTCAAGGGAAAAACTCCCCGGCCTGGTAAAGGGGTCCAGAAACTCTACAGGACAAAAGTACCCGCCCGGGTACTTTTTATGCACAAAAAGTACCCGTCTGGGTACCCTTCCAGAGCTGGAAAAAGGGGCAAAATAGGGGTTGCTTCGGAGGAGAAAGAAAAGGAATCAAAACCCAAAGCAAACTCAACCAAAATGCTCCAAAACAATCATATATCATGCATATAACTTGGAGACATCATTAAGTTAACATTTAATCCAAGGAAACATGCTTAGATCATCAAAATTCATCATTCAAACCCTATATATATATCATGATATTCAACTTCCAAATAACTCAAGAATTAAGTATGGAATTCAAGGTTAAAGTTCATAATCATGCTTCTAATCTCAACTAACCAAGAAATCACATCATATTCATCAAACCCTACTTTATATATATTCAAGAGATTCAATCAAGTTCTCCATCTATACCTTTAATATACAAGAAAGAATGGATGAAATGATGAAGAGATGATGATGCTTCCAACTTATGCAATATTCCTCAAGATCAAGCTTGCTATTGAGATGAAATATTCCTCCTTTCCCCCTTGGTGTTTTGATCGACATATGTAGGTGTAAGTGTGTGTATTTTTGTATGAAAATGATGAATGAGAGAAAATGAGAGAGATGAGATACATATGATATAATATATCCTCCACTAAAGTGTATGAATCATCACTTTTTGCATTCTAGTCCCTCAAGAATATGAATGCATGCACTCAAGTCTAATTCCATGGAAGTGAGTATCTAACTCCATTTAAGTCATGCAATTAAATCCACACATTTACATATATGAGCATTTAAGGTCATATAAGAGCATTTAGTCACATTAACAATTAATTCATAAAAGCTCATGGAAATATTATGCATCTAATGTTATGAAAAATATATAAAGTATCACATAATATCAATTAAGCACATTATCAATTCTTTCATGTAAATTTCCGTTAACGATAATTCACATAAATGTATAGAAATATCATACATATAATATTATGAAATGTAGATAAATTATCACATAATGCATAAATTGAAAACGGGGCGTTACAATATATGAATTGAAAACACATAAGGAAGAAAAAAGATACAAAGGAAGCAACAAGAGGTATCATATAGAGCATATAAGTTTATACGCGTATACAAAGGTTGAAATCACGTAACCGGCACATAAAACAACACATAACACATCAAATAAACATATATTATATCAAATTATATCATACCTCATGCATATACATGTTTAAATTACATATACAAGGCAAGACATGCAAGAAGGTATCACGCGTTGCACTTAAACGGTTAGACGTTCAAATCATGTTTACACTTAGTAATTAATTCCATAAAATTAAAATAAACAACAAAAGACATAATATAACAACTCATTAACATGTTAGGATCATAATTTTTTTTTTTTGGGGGGGGGGGGGGGGGACAAAACATATAAAAGCATACACGTAGCAAGAACAACACATAGGTTCAAGAAAAGGGGCGAAGGATCGCTTGCTTGGCTCTAAAATGAATGTCCATGTTACAGTAGAATATTGGCCTAGGCCATTCAATCCACTCCTCCTAATGTTCCGAACGACCGTGCAGCAGTACAGAAGCTGTTTCCATGCCTAAACGGGCGTTCTATCCAATTCTTCACAGCGGGCGAACGGGCGTTTCTTTCTACGCAGCTGTTGTTCCTCTTTGTTTTCAGCTGTAAAAACAGGGGAAAACCCATGGAAAAGAAAGGAAACACATAGCACTCATATATGCACATAACTCAGATAAAAAACAAGAAGAAATTCGCACCAAATTAGCTCCGAAACCACGCAGCAACAAGGAATTAAAGTGCAGCCTAAGTTCTTGCATCTTAAATCTCAAGTTTCATGAAATACATTAATGGTGGATCAATATACACTCAAGTAGAACGAAATTAAAGCTTAGAGATGAAATAAATGAGTTATTTAGGCCACATTTTCAGCTTCAAATCAAGAAATACATCAAGGAAACACAAGAATTCACCAATTATACACATAACCCTTACTATTCATAGACTTGATAATAGCATGCCCAAAAGAAGTTCAAAATCAGAAAATATAGGCTTGAAAGCTGCATCATAAAGTGGAGAATACAAAAGTGTTCTTACCTCTTGGATTTGATGAAGAATGGAGGTCGAAAGAGCTTGAAATCGGAATTTGTGAATAGTGACTGGAGCCCCCTTTTTCTTCTCTCTCTCTCTCTCTCGGTTTTCAGTTTCTTTCTCCCTCTTTCCTTGGCTGATTTGAAATGATGGTCCAAGAATGTGGTGATTTGGTTACGAAATGAGTGAGTTATGGCAAAAACCGTAAAGGGTGGCAGATTTGGGCGTGAGGCTCGGTTCGGACGAAATTTGGGGGTCCAAACGGGCTTAGAAAAAACAAGGCTAGGTTCCTTAGCTCCATTTTTTTTTGCAAGTCCAGCGCCACCTCTGGAATTCGAATCCAAATTCCCGAGCTCAAGTTACGCCTTCCGGAACCCAAGGTGCTCACTACTAGAAAAATGTTCTATAGCAACGAATTTTGCAATGGATTTTGGCCAAATTAGCAATAGATTCGGCTTAGCAACGGATTTGGCAACGAAATTTTTCTGTTGCTATAACCCTCTTGGCTAATCTATAGCAACGAATTTAGCAACAAATTATTAGCAACGGATTTAGCAACGACTTCTTAACAACGAATTTAGTAACAGATATCTAGCAACGAATTTAGCAATAAATTCTTTAGCAACGGATTTTTAGCTACAAAATAATGATAAAAAAAAATAAAAAATGATACCACCTAGCCCCGGGCGAGATTTCACATAATTGCGTTGATGAGGAATCAAACCCTGGTCCCAGGTGAAGAATATTGAACCCCAAACCAACTTGGCCAACTATATTATTGTTAATATTATGTCATTTGTTGTATTTAACAACTATCAAATATTCATACACTAATTTAATTAATTAAATACTTGTTATCATAGTTTAAATAAAAATATTTTTAAATATATAATTATTTATATTAATACATATTCCATTAAAAATTTAAATACTTATTAGTTAACTACATATTCCAAGTTTTAGTTATGATATAAAAATCTAATGTATATCAACTTAAATATAACATTTTATGACATACAAAAAAAAAAGGATGAAAGTTTTACATAACTAAAAAATTAGATTTAGTTGGTTGTTGAATAAAGAACTTTTATGTTAATATGAAGTATTCACTTATACATTTGTAGAACAATATCTTCCGCATTTTGAGGAACTATTGTATTATTTAGCAATCGTAGTTGAGTAACTTAATGAAAAATTATTTTCTTAATATGAAATGTATTTGAATTTGTAGAATTATATCTAAATATTGAAGAATTATTGTGTTATGCAGTCGTTAGATGTTAAATGAAGAACTTTTCTTTTAATATAAAGTATTTATATTTAACTTTGTAGAACTATATCTAAATATTAAGGAATTATTGTGTTACGCAGCTGTTGGATGTTAAATGAAAAACTTTTCTATTAACCTTTAATTATTAAATAAAAAACTTTTATTTGAATAACATTTTGTAATTATGATGCACATATTTTAATGATTTATAATTTATAATATACCTTATAACATATAAATAATACAAAATATTTTTTATAAATATTATAACTTGTAATTATATTTATATGTATATTAAACCATATAAATAAAATATTTTAATAAATTTTTCTGTCAAAATAAAGAAATTACAATCTAAATAGCAATGGATTTTTCGTTGCTAAATTATAAATATTCTATTAAATTTTTAATCAACTATTTATAGCAACGAATTTTTCGTTGCTAAATTATAAGTATTCTATAAATTTTTAATTAACTATTTATACCAATGGATTTTTTGTTGCTAAATTATAAATATTTTATCAATTTTTTAATCAACGATTTATACCAACGGATTTTTCGTTGCTAATATTTTTTATTATTTATTTATTTTTATTACCTTTTTACGCCATATAGCAACGGAAAATCCGTTGCTAAATTATAAATATTTTAATAATTTTTTTAACCATATATTTATAGCAACAGATTTTTCGTTGCTAATATTTTTTATTATGTATTATTTTTTATTAGTTTTTTTATTTCAATAGCAACGGATTTTCCGTTGCTAAATTATAAATATTATATAAATTTTTTAATCAATTGTTTATAGCAACAGATTTTCCGTTGCTAATATTTTTATTATTTATTTATTTTTACTATATTTTTTATTCCATATAGCAACGAAAAATTCGTTGCTAAATTACCAACGGATTTTCCGTTGTAAATATTTATAAATATTGTATTATTTTTTATTAGATTTTTATTTTTATTTTTAATCAATTTTTTATAGTCACGGAATATCCGTGGCTAAATATTTATATTAAATATTTATTTTTAGTAATTTTTTATTTCAATAGCAACGAATTTTCCGTTACTAAATCATAAATATTTTATCGATTCTTTTAATCAATTATTTATAGAAACGAAAATATCTGTTGCTAAATATTTTTATTAAATATTTATTTTTAATAAATTTTAATTGAAATAACAATAGAATTTTCGTCACTATATATACCAATTTATTTATTTTAGGTATTATTTAATTTTAGCAATAGAAAATTCGTTGCTATTTTTTTCCATATATAGAAATGAATTTAGCAACGAAAATTCCGGTGCTAAAGCATTTTGCCACGAATTTATTGTTCATTGCTATTTACGTTGCTAAATAGCAACGAATAATTTTCGATTTTCGTTGCTATTTGACAGTTTTCTATTATCTCCTCATTTTTACACCTTCGGTGATACTTGTGGTATAGTGGCTAAACCGAGTTAGGCACTCGAGTCCCTAATAAATAAAACGGTTTAAAACCGTACATACAATGTGCATGTAAACAAGTTCATAACACATATAATTCATGCATATCACATAGTCATAAAAATCGAGAACAAATACGGGGTCAAACGAATTAAAAACGGGATCAAACGGGGGCAAAACGTTCAAAATTCATATACAATCACTTAACAAATAATTCATATAATTCAAGAATTAGCATATAAACAATATAATAAACACATAATGGCGTAAATAAATAATTTAAATATGTAAGTAGCACTCTCGTAATGACGTACCTGTACGACCAGACGAGCAGGATGTTACAATCACTATAGCGTACTTGTTCATGAATCCATTTCCTGATCATCATGGAAAAACAACTAACGACTTAGTAATGTTTTCTTTGTTATGCTCGTTCGAACCCCTTCAATACTTAATTAAATTTACCTCCATTGTCACTGTGATGCCCTAAGTTTTCATCGTTCAGGTACGCGCGCCACACGGGTGAGTTTGAGAGTTAGAATTTGTTTTGCATGCTTATTTGATCAATATGCCTATGTGATTAAGTGAATTATTTGATTAATTGCTATGTGAGAATTTTAATTTAAATTCTTTCATTTCATATCATAGCGTACTCATACTTCATACATTTTATAAACCTAACATAATTATATATATATATATATATATATATATATATATATATATATATATACTTAAACTAATTTCATGGAATAAGTGATTAAATATATATGCATTCATGCATAACTTCATGAGGCATGCATGATAGATAGATATATCTATATATATATATATATATATATATATATATATATATATATATATAATACTTAATATCTACTTTATCACTTTATACATATAAATGATATATCTATACATATATTACATACATTATACCTTATACATTAATTTACAAGAACTCACACACAAAGACACACAAAATCTCTAACACTTTTCCTTTCACTCTTCACACACACCTGCCTTTGATTCAAGAACAAGAAGGAGGAATCATCATTCCATCATCAAGTTTTCATCATCTCCACCATATCATCATCTCCATTTCTTCCTTTTTCATTTCAAGGTTGGTACATATATATATTTGAATGTATTAAATAGTAAGGGTTTGGAGATTTGAGAGTGTCTTTATGTTCTTGAGCATCAGTATGTAATTATTTAGGTGTGAACTCTTGAATTTATTGCATGAATACTTTGGTTGTTGGTTTAATAAATGATATGGTATGAATGGAGTTTTATATATTGAGTTTTGATTGATATGGGTGCTCTAATGTGTGATTTATCGTGTTTAATGGATATATAAGGTATGTATATGTGTTATAGACTTGTTTTGGCTTGAACTTTTATGTTTAATCTTGTTTTGGTTGGTTGGAATGCATGGAACGAAACCTCCCCTGCCATCCCCTGTTGTTTGAGTTTTGGTTCTCGACCGGGAGCCTTTTTAGTTCATTTTTTATCCCGGCCGGGATCCCCTGAAAAATTCAAATATTTTGCTCACGTTAAAACTGTCCCGACCGGGACACTTTTCAGTTCACCCACTTGAAAATTTAAGTATTTTGCTCTCGTTAAAAACGTCTAGGCCGGTGTTGGAAAACACGAAAGAGTGTGTAGCGGAAGTTTAAAATTTTTCCACAAGTTTAATCGTTGTCTTGCAATTTTCGTACTGTAACGTTGGGAATAACAAGAAACTCACTTTAATTGAAGCTTTCTTGTGATGTCGTTACCGCCTAACGAACACCCTTCAAGCGAAAAGTCCCTCGAACGGTCCTTCGATTTAGACTCCAATGTAGAAGGCCTCCAAAGCATATCCACACCAGTCCTAGAACACGATCAAGCAAGTGAGAATGCTAGTTCTATAACTTATGTTAATGGCTAGGATAATTTTTGCTTTGAAAGCTTTTCCTTTAATTTTTCTCAAAACTTAACACTTCGTGAGTGTTGGTCTAAAGAATAAGAGAAGCACCACCCCTTGTATTTATACAAGTGTGGATCGAGCCCCTAGGGTTTCTAAAACCTAATGGGCTTTGTTTTCTTGCTCACTAATTAACTAATTTAATTATTAATTTAATTGGAGAAAATAAGTTCCCAACTTGTTCTCCAAGTCTTGCAAGAATAACCTTCTCACTCCTACAATAGGAAGTTGAACTTTTCAACTTTCCTAAAGTTGAAAGTCAATATTCAATAAATAAATTAATTCTCAATTAATTATTTATTGGGTTAAGTTTATTTGAGAATAGTCTTAACCATTAATTCAATAATTAATTAAAAGACCAAAATTAATTAATTACAATTTAATTAATTAATTCTAGAAAAGGATTCACGTGTGAAATAAATCATACGAACTAGGACACGCGTAAAGCCACGTGTACTTGACACGTGGCATCAGCCTCGTCTCATGCCCATTTCGATCAACTATTTTGATCCTTCGTTAATCATATTAACATCCTACGATAACCCTCGTGTTCTGGCATTTGTGTGTGACCCTTTAGGTTAATATTCGATTAGTAGTGACATCAATTAATTAATTCCCTAATTAATTAATCACTTCACAGATCACATTACCGTAATCCAGCAATGGGTGTGTGACCCCTAGCCGAATAACGATATAAATCGAAGAACCTTTCAGTCAATGACAATCAGTGAAATACGATCCTCCTACAACTCCATCTCTCAATCAAGAAATAAGGCATGAAAATATTCTCAGAGCCCAAATATTCTTGATCTTTAAAGTTAAGTTCATTTTATATCCACTAAGATCTCAATCCTAGAAAACCCCATTTTCTAGATGTCTTGATCTTTTATCCACCTTGGCCAAGGGTTTAATGTTTAATAGACTACGAACAACTCAATCAGTAAGAGATCATTCTTTTTCTTAACGAGTGTAGGTCCTTTGTTGATTCTACTAATTCTACATATGCCACTTGTGTAATCCCAACATAGGTCGTGGTTCAGGTGCATATATGGCGACACCCTTTTGAGCCTATATCAAAGATTACAGAGTTAGCTCATATGAGACATTACAGAATCTCAAGTCTGAGGATTAATGAATCACGTCATTGACCTGTGAGATATTTCATAATCTGGAAGTTTTAGGAAACTTCCTTTCCCATTTAGGAATGTTCTCACGCAGGACATCTTAGTGATGAAGTTCTTGTAACAATCACCCTTATGTATTATGAACGCATCAACGTATGCACTTATCACTCCATGAAACTGAGTGATTCTTCAAAAGGACATAATCACACAAGCAAATCTCAACAGAGTCAAGGTCGACACTCCCACTGTTTATCGGACTCATCGACTTGGAGAAGTTTCTAATCCTTGCCTATGGAGTTAAGAACTTGTTTCATTTGTCGTTCCCATAACGATAAAGTTCTTAACGGCCTCATCGGATTAGGGGAGTTCAATACATGCAAAACACAGTCAACCTAAACAGACATAAATAAGTACATAAAGAAGTGATTGCCTATGAACAAAATCATCTCGTTTATTATTTAAAGACTGTTTGTGATTTCACAAGGAAATAGTAAAGCAAACATCTGCTTTAAGGGTACTATTCCTAATAGCCGGGACACTTTTCAGTTCAAATTTAGTCCCGGCCGGGAGGGTGTAGCGGGAGGGTTATAGGACAGGGTGTCACGGCCGGGACCCCATTTGGGCTAAATTTAATCCCGGCTGGGATGGATGCCTGGAAGCTTATTTTGTGCATTTTATTCAATTAATGTCTTTCATTCAGTTACCCTTGATCCATGACTTCTTGTGAATTAATTATGAATTGTCCATAATTGTTTCATTGATTTTAACATCTCATGACATGCATCCATATGCCATTCGTCCAATAATTGGTTCATATGTCTAGAGTCTCATGTACACTCGTGTTTCTTGCACAGAGCTCGATCCGGTTGTGGAGGAGCAAGGTCATTAGGCTTCTTCTTCTTACGTTCTCTTGTCAAGGTGAGGTTTTATTTGTAGTTAATTAGAACCCTAATATCTTGTGTGCCTATATAAGCCAAAATGTATTAAGTATATGTATACTTTGGAAAATGATTTAAGTATGAAAGATCTTTAACATTTTCATGAAAATGTTTTAGCGAGAATCAAGCACATGTTATTGGGCCCTGGGGAATTGTGTGAATGGAGACCGGTACGACATCGGGCCGTCAGATAAGCCATTGCATATAGTACCCTTTGAGAATTTCTCACGCGACCGTGTGGTGTGGAAGGTGAGATATTCTTGACCCGGTGGTTAACCCATCGAAGGAGCGGGTAGGAGTCATGATCCATCATGAGGTAGTTTGGGCCTTACATACCCTTCCATCGCCCCGAGGAAGAAGAATGGAAAATTATGATTATTTCTCATGAATATGATTATGGTTATGATATGATTATAATTATGCTTGCAAGATCTCCTAGTTAAGTTTTATGCACACACTATGGAAGTAAGGTTGGAGAATTGCCCACTCGCCGGGCCACGAAATGTTATGATTTGTCAAGTAATAATATGATATCCGTAATTCCGAGCGATGCTTTGTTTAAACTACCTACTTGGGATATTCCAAAACGTTACTCGGAGTTAGGGATTGCATGTGCATGTGATATATTTATTTATGCCCCTCACTCAGTCTTTGGACTGACACCCTACGTTGTTTTCTTAGTCTTTTGCAGGTTATGCTAGGCAGGGAATAAGGTCTTGTGCAGTCTTTATTTTGGTCCTAGATATTGGGAATATTGCCCTGAAAATTCAATTTGTTGGATTAATTAAACTGAATTTACAGCAAGTTGTGAGTTTTTCACATATTGATAATTAATGACGTGTGGTGGTATTCTTATATGAAATGTGTTTCATAGGAAAAGACTATGAATACTGAAATCACATGTCATTAAAGTTCTAGTCGGTAAGATAAGAATATGTTCTTATCAAAACTATAATGTGGTTATATAAGATGATTAGTCTTTCGTCATAGGGAATGGTGATTCCGGTTATAACACATTGATGATTTTCAATAGGATTGGAAACATCGAACTGGACCACTGAGATTGTTCATTTTATACTGCTATCTAAAATGAATAAAATCTCAGGAAGCATTGTACTCTTAATGATGATAATATTTCGGCTTTAGGCATGTAGTGTTTGTCATTGTAATATACTCGAAGTTAGGTCTCGATAAAGGGTGGCCAAAATACTTTGTACGTTCGGTGACAACATGAAATGTGCTAAAGAGTTATATTGATCGAGGAATCTGTGGCCTTGCTGGAAGGTAAAAGATATCCCTAAAATAGATTTGCAAAAGTTTGAATTAAGACTTTGGCCAAAGCACTTCGCGTGATACGTCACCGAAGTTGTATGTTGAATGTGTTTCGCATACAGAGAATTTGAATTTAAGGCGAATCAATAAATTTCAGATCAGAGATGAAAAATAAATGATTGTAGTTGTAATTTATTTTTCATGGATATCTACACGGAGGAGTCGAATGTGAAATGACTCTAGATCGAGAAATTCGTGAATAATTTAATTAATTTTAGAGTGCAACAATATTTATTTAGTGGAATTAAATAAACGGTAATTAATCACTATCATGAGATGATAATATATTAACCCGTTTGGAGCTAAAATTAATTAGTCCTGCAGCTCTCCCTGTAAGCCCCAATTGAAAACCCGAAGAGAAAATATTAAAAGGAGAAAGACAAATGAAATTTCAAAGTGTTTGAAAATAGCCAAGAGATTTATTTTAAGAAAATAAATCAAAGTTCCAAAAGTTGGAAATGACCGAAATTTTATTTTGGAGAAAATAAAAATTTTCATCGATTTTTTTTTTGTGATGATGTGGCAACTGACGTGGCATGCCACGTCAATGGAAAGGCAAGAGGTGGCGTTGACTGGACACCAAGTGGCGCGCCACGCGTACGACGCAGATTGCACCACGTCATCGCCCGCGGATGATCCAGATTAGATCTGGACCGGGCCAGCCAACGGGTCAGGATAACGGGTTAACGAATCGGGTCAGTGGATAGGATCGGATCAAACCGGACACGTGGCAGAACCAGGATTTGCCACATCTCGAACCGAGTTCGGTCAGACCGGTCCAAGTCCAGGAGCCCTAGAGCCGCGAGTGTTTCACACGCCCCACCTTCAGACGGCGAGTGAGAGCGCATCCGGCGGCCAATCGTGGCGCTGAACTCGTGGCGACGATACCTTCAACGTGGTGCCCTCAGACTCCATCAATTTGGCAAGTTGAACAAGTGGGAGAGTGAAATTACCAAAATACCCTTGATTTTTACCTATATATAGAGGCCTTGGCTCTTCATTTTTCACACAACATTTTTGGGATGGTTTTGGCTGAGTTTTTAGCTTTGAAACAAAGTCCCTTTCTCCTAGTTAATTCCTAATTATTTTGCAATTAATTTTAATTAGGTGTTTATATATTTAATATATAAAACACTTAATTTCGGGAGATTAAACCCTGAAAAGAGTTTTCTAGTTTAAAGTTTTATTTTTTCTAGTATTTAGAGTAATACTTTCGGAGCCCACACTCCGAGGGATTCTCCGGGGATATTGCGGGGAAGCTCTGCCGGTCTCACGAAAGGGAAAGGAGCTGAAAAAATGCTGTTAGATAGCCATATTTGGAGTACGGTAATATTTTACAGTTATATTATTTTAAGCATGATAAATTATGTGTCATTAATTGTTAGTTGCATGTTAAATATTTATCTGCTTAGTGATTTAAAGTTTATTATCAATTGCATGTATATACTTGAGTAGGTCCGGCTAGTCTTCCGCTATTGTATTAAAATATTTTAGAAATATTTTAATACTTGTATTATATGAAAATTTTAAAATGTGGTCCCGTACCGCCACTGTTTTGGGTCTACCACCCAGCAATTGGTATCAGAGTCGTGCTCTAGATATATACATGCATTGATATGATGCATGCGATGCATAATTTTAAATTTGCTACTGTGCACGTAAATTCTATCAAAGGAGACTGATTTTTAAGTGGGACCGTTGTGACCCCTCCAGTGTTTCCTGGGAATTTACATGGAATAGTATTTCTTTGGGAAACAATTTAATTGCTTTTCCTGAAAAGTGACCGAATCAGTAAACATGATTTAAATTATCTGATAATTTATTTATAGCATGCTTACTTTATGCCATTTATTTTAAGCATGATAATTATGAGATAAGTATATGCAAGCATGCTTAATTGTTTTATTTTATGGCATGATCATGATAATATGAGATATTGTGTTATTTTCAAATATGCATATTTTATTTAATGCGATTAGATAAATAATGTTTAATAGAGATTAGACGCAATGCATAATTGGACTAATATTTTTCGGCCTAACTAATTAGTAATTAAATTGTCTTAAAATATTATTGGGATTTTATATATGATTTAGTAATCCTAGTGGGAGCGTATTAATAAGATTAATCACTTCCGATAATAAGACGCCAAAAGTGATTATGTGATAATCAAAAGATAATCCACATTTTTAAAAAATTTCAAGTGGGAGCGAGATGAAAAGAGTTGGATTCTCATGGCCTCCATTACCCGTCTATAGTATAGTGGATGTGTACTATTCCCTTCGGCGGGTATATATTCGTGGTATACAAGATTAGACTTCTACGGATAGAATGAAATACGGGGAAAGTCACCACGCCTCCGTGGAGTGTTTTGACCTACTCGTATGGACTTCTAGGTAATGGTTCACACTTGACTAAGTAATGTATTAACCTCCCTTCGGAGCTCTGTTACATTTACTTAGAGGCCAAGGGTTGACGTGGTGGATTAACATTGTTTGGTAATAGTTACCTAGATGGCATGTTAATTGAGAATAGTTCTTGCTTTTCTAAGTAGTTTTCGACCTCACCTCCGGGGAGTCAACTGTGGTTAGTTAAGTTACCATTGCGTAAATCAAAATGTTTACATGGATTTCATTTATTGTTTAGACACAAAAGAAAGTGAAATGCATAATCATAACTAGCATTTATTTATTTATTTCAGTTTTATAATAACGATCTCCCCTAGCCCACTCCAAATGACTTTAAGGAAATAGGCTAGTAGGGTTCAACTATGCTGACTACAAAATGAATCTTGACATTGTGCGAGACACGAAAATTTGCAATACGTACTCGCTGAACCTTATCCGAAAATTTTGAAAACTACAACCAATAAAGATCAGAAAGACACTTATGCCAAGTAGATCAAGTGTAACGATCTGGCTAGTCTTATATTCTGACATCTGTCTCCAATGTTCTTAAGCATCAAATACATGAGATGCCTATTGGTAAGAACATGTTTTGAAGACAGAATCGTACGAAGGTACGAGCCAATAAGAAGGTTGTTAGTTATAAAGATGTCTGAAGGATGACCAGTTCAAAATCACATTATGAATATGATAACTAATCTGAACAAGATTGAAGGCCTTGTGCTTAAATAGATAATCTCAGCAATTAGAATATGATCATATATTCTCTGCCTAAGTTGTTTGAAACGTTCAGGATTTAAAAAAAAAAAAAAAAAAATTTAAACCCAACCTGAACCAATGAATGACCTCAACATGGCAGAAAGGGTGATATAGACTTAAGGGAAAAGTTCTCTTAAATCAGACATCTATATCCACGGCCTAGAAAGACAGTGCGTGGAAGAAAAAGAAAAGGAATGGTTCCCAATCTTAAGGTTTAGAAGAAAAAAACCAGATCTGATAATGAAAAATATTTTTATTTCGGTGGTAACGAATATTGGAAAAGAAATTGTCCAAAATACTTAATCTGTCTGTTTGCTATGCCGTTTAGACAAGGTATGAAGATATCTTACTCGTTGAAAGTATGTTTAGTTGGAAATTCAGCAGACTCCTGGTGTGTGGATTCGAGCTCAACTAATCATATTTGCAATTCGTTGCGAAGATTCAAACTAACCAGGAAGTTTGAAAAATGGCTAACACACAACTACTGCTCGGGGATAATACAAGTGTAATTGTATTAGCAGTAAGGACTATAAAGTCGTATTTTGGCAATAGGGTTTATCATTAAGCAAAATAAAAGATTTATTTGCTCTGGCATGATAAAAGATAGTCTTTTATATCCCAATAAAAACCCTAATTTTAAGATTAACACTAATAAGCTTGACTTGCCATCTAAAGGAAAAACTTCCATGCCTAACGAGGCATGCAAGTGGCAACTACGTGTTGGTCAACTTAATCTGTATAGGATCCAAAGACTGATTGTTGAGTCCTATTGACTTGAAAATAGTATCAATCTGCGAATCCTATTTAGAAAGTTAAAATGACCAAGAAGCCTTTTTGAGACAAAGGGTATTTGAGCCGTGAACTTGCTTGAGTTAGTTCATATGGACGGATGATATCATGAGTGTTCAAGCAATAGGAAGTTTTGGGTACTTCATCATTCATTTGAATGATTACTCGAGATACTAATATGTTTATTTGATGAGACTTAGGTCTGTATTTTGAAGAGTTCAAAGAATATAAGACTGAAGCCAAAGAGTCAAATTAGAAAACATATCAAGACACTTCGATTAGATCGAAGTAGTAGCTATGTTCAGAGTTAAATAGAATTTCTCAAATAATATTAGATCTCAACTATATGTATGAGATATGTCTTAGCAAAGATGTATTGCAGAAAAACAGAAATAGAACTCTGATAATGATGGTAAGATTCATGAAGAGTCATGCTACCCTATGAAGTTCGTGTTTGTAGCGCCCGTAGCAGCGAGCCACCTCATCCCCCGTACCTAGACCCGAACCCACATATGAAATAGAAATCCATACATGAGCCCAAGACTAAGGGAACGGGAACCTACACGCACTCGCTAAGCCAGGCGGAGCTAAGACAAGACCAGAGCGCGTAGACTAATAAGAAACGAAAGCATATAACAAATAAGTACAAGAAGATAAATCCACAAACCTGGTTCAACTATCCCTAGAAGCCTGTCCCGAATAAATATAGTCAAGAATTTATACATAATTCATTAATAAATGCATAACATATACATACTTCCATTATCAAAATAATGAATCATATACAAAAGGTGACCAAAAGTAAATGAAAATGCAACTCGAGAAGGGGACTAGAACTCGACCGACTCACGACTCCGCCTAGCACGACCCAAAACCTGCAAACTGAAAAGTTGAAAGGAGAGAGTCAGTCCACCGAGTGAGTGAGGGGGCTAACGCACACCCACATACATATATATATATATATAGAGCAAAGCACATAATAAATAAAAGACTATGAATCCGGATGGGGTTTTGCATACTAAAGTCGTTTTCAAATCAAACTTAAACTTATACTTATCGAAACATAACAAACCTAACGTATTTGTAATATAACATAAGGAAAAGCTCGTATCCCATTTCATAATCAACATATCTAACGAATTCCCATACCCGGCGAGCACGGGTCTTACTCTAACTCCCCAATTCTTAATATAAATACAAAACGGAAAGCATAAATCACAAACAATCCTTCCCCATCAACGATGTAGTTCGGGGAGCAAGCCCTCACTACACATTACCATTACCAAAAACATACGGGGTAGCTAATCTACGTTGTGCCTTCCTCGGTTATCCACCAAGGGCTCAAAGCACCACGCCTCCTCAACCTCCATGAGTCGCACGCGAGTACTTCAAATGAGAACGTGCACAGGGGTCATAACCGGCGACTCCATGGTTGTCCCGGGTCTCCCCTACCCACGTCTAGAGGGGCCCCAAATGCAAACCAATACGAACATATCATACCATAACTTGCTACATACCAAACTTATCAAAATCATAACTTACGTAACTCAGCGGAGCATACCTTGCCTTGAAACTTAGCATATGTTATAGATGTACCTCTCCGTGTCATCCTAATCTGTAGCTAGCATGAAGACATAGGTTTGGAGCATAGCTTCATTGCAAAACAATAAGCTTACATACGCTTATACTTATGGTTTTCAAAACCCGTAATCATTTGGCAAAGTCATAAACATATTGTATAAACACTTATCTATTATATAAATATACTAATATATTCTCATGCGGGCTTGAAAATGAGCATATAAGGTTGTAGGTCGCGTTAACTATAAAGAAACAAACCTAAAACTTCACCTTTGACCAAAAGTGCTCCCTGAAGAGCGTTGAAGATCAAAAAGAAGCTAAATGGTGGATTCGACACCTCCTGAACTCAAATCTGAGACAAACAAACACATACTCAAGACTTAGACTCGATCATGAACCAATTAGACGCACGACGATGCATAAGAATGCAAATGGATGCAATGCACGTCCTAGACATTTATACGTAGGTATATCAGAGCAAATAATGAAATACACCTAAGGAATTCAAGAATTAAATAAGCTCATAATGTATCATATATTAACATACCATATGCATTCATAAGCTCGATGTTCAAAGAAATAACAAGAGATGCAAGAAAGCGTTAAACGTTTCATATATCGGTCATGAATTCATGTCACAATTACTCTTCGTAAACAAGGTCATAAACTTAAAATAATCAATGAAACATAACACATTACAATATATTAACATATTATGATCACAATCGGGGTGAGAAGATACGGGAAAAATGGAATAAAAGCACAAAATAGGGCTTCGTGTGAAAATAGGCCAATGCTGACAGTTTTAACGAAACGAACAAGCTGTAGGAAATCGGGTATAAGGGGAGCCAAAAATGGTGGAGGTTTAAAGTTGAATGAGTGCAGAATTCCGGCGAAGTGGTGACACCAAAATAAAACAATTATATCTCACAATATAGAACGAATTTTAAGGTGAATCCAATTGTAGAGTGTTCTAGACTCAAAGAGGTTGATCGTGTCCGAAAATCAGGTCAAATGGAGTTCGGATGAAGGGGTACCCTGCCGGGGAAAAACAAGGCAAAAATCTACCCGGCCGGGGAAAACAGTGCAGAAACTTTCTGCACTAAAAGTACCCTCTCGGGGACTTTTCTTCACAAAATCTCCCAGCCCGGGGAGAGGTTTACAGCGGGAAAAAGAGCAGTAGCAGGGTGGTTTGGAGGTAGAGGAAGAAGGGCAACAAAGCAGCACATATATAGGCAAGTTTAAGCATAAAAACACTCAAAATCATGCACATCCATCACATATTCACACGACACAAGCTAGCTCCAGACAAGGATGTATAAACCTCAAGTTCTTGAAATGAAAAAAAAAACTCAAGTATCAATGGTAACTCTTCCATCAACAACTACCAACTAAATATGAAGTTATACAATCATAAATGAAGTGCAAGAGGTCATATATCATGCATCAATTCAAGTTATAACTTAAAGATGGCAAGAGATCTCATATATATATATACAGAACCCTTACTATTCACTCCATAAATCATATCTCACTCAATAATGGTTCAAATTTAGAAATTCTTGAAGCAAAATGACCACAAAAGGATATAGATATCAATCATACACTTACCCCTTGAATTTGGTTGAGTTTAATGAAGATTTGAGCTCCTAAATCTTCCTTGGTGAATAGTGACGAGATGAGAAGGGTTTCTCTAAAGTTTGCAGCTATTTTCCCCTTTTTCCTTGTGTTGACCGAAATGGAGAGAGAATGGAGTGATAGTGTGCTGATATGGGGTTAAGTGGGACCAAGATTCATGCAAAAAGGTTGAAAATTGAAGGACTTATGTGCAATTTAGTGAAAGGTGGTCATTTAGGCACTCGTAGCTTGTTTCGGTCAAATTTCGGAGGCTCAAACGGACTTAGAAAAATATAAGGCTAGGTTCTTTAGATTGAAAATCTCGTTAAGAGTCCGGCACCATTTCCAGAATTCGAATTCGAATTCCCGATCTCAAGTTATAGCCTGCGGAATCCGAGGCGGGCTAAAACTCGTTAGGCCCTCAAATCCCAAAATAAAGAGATGGTCTCCGGCCCATTCGAACAAGTATAAACGAATAAAATAAACACGTAAATGAGTTCATAAACATATAAATCAAATATATCACGTATTTACGTAGTTCAAAAATTAAAATTCAAGTTAAAGAAATTAAATACGGAAGTTAAACGTGAAATTTAAACACTTAGGGTATATAATCACTTAAACAATTGATTCAAAGTATAAAATAAACAAAAGAGAAATCAAAACATCGGAAAAACCTCTCGCGATGTCATACCTGGCTCGTTGGAGAGACGGGATGTCACAGTTTTGGGGCTTGCGCTCTAAACGACAATGCACATTAAACCTAGTTCTATCTAAGTCAGTTCTTAAAACACTGATGGATCTGTAGCTAGGGTGAAGACCCTATATCTCTTATCTTCGGATTTGAGGTAGCCTGGTCCACGTGTTAAGGATGGATCCTGACGAGTTAGAATAAAGAACAAAAGTTTACTTGTTCTAAGGTTATCCTAGAAGCACAAGAGGAGGTATATTTTGTAATTTGAGAAATCACAAAAGATGTTTGTGAATATTTCAAAGATGATTGCATAAATAACCACAAAGGGTGGAAGCAAAATAGTGTTTAAAGAAAATAACAATATTTGATACTAATTTCCATAAGCCCGTGATAACTGAAAATGTATTGGATACATGTGATGTACCAAATACAACATGTGATGTAGAAACGTGTACACGAGAGCATCATTGTAGTGGGAGGATTGTCAGGACATCTGACAAGATACGTAAGATTAACATAAGTGGTTGAATCTGACGCATCTGATCTTGTCATCTGTAATATTGAAGCTGTAGAAGATACAGACGCTGATCGTTTGGTCAAAATCCATGGAATCTTAGTTAGAATCTTAGTATTCTAACAAAGTCTTGAACTTGTGGAGGCGCCTGAAGGCATTAAACCCATTAGATGCGATTGGGTTCTACAAGAAAATAAAAGGAGAAATGGATGAAAAAGTAGAGATTCTAGAGCAAAGCTTATGGCAAAGGGTCTTACCCAGAAAAGAAGAAATCATTTATGAGATCTTCTCGCCTATAGCAATGTTCAAGTCCATAAGATTCTCCTCCCCATTGTTTCTCATTTTGATTACGAGATTTGACAAATGGAAGTAAAGACTATGTTCTTGAATAGGCACCTTCAAGAAGAAAAACATGGCATAACCTGAAGGCTTCACAGGTAGAAGTTAGGTGCATATAGTATGCAAATTTAATAGATCATTTTGTGATCTTAAGCAAGCGTCTGGATCATGAAACATCAGAATTAAAGAGGCAATTTAAATTCTTTGGATTTGGGTAATTGCCTGATAAACCATGTGTGTACTAATAACATCAAGAAAATATTGTAACACTTTAGTTTTGTACATAAATGATATTCTGCTCATTGGGAATTATGCAAGAATTTTTTCAGTGGTCAAGATTCGGATGTCAAATCAGTTTGACACGTAAAACCTAAGTGAGACCAATGTTATTCTAATGGTCAGACTTTTGTCGTGATCATAAGAATAAGAAGATTGGTTTATTGCAGGAAGCATATATAGATAAGATGTTGGTAAGGTATAATATGGCAAATTTCAAGAAAGGTTCATTACCTTTTAGATATGGAATTTTTCTATCTCGGGATCAGTGTCCTAAGACAACTGAAGAGATAAAACACATGATTAGAGTTCCGCAGCGGAAGCTTTATATACATCATATTATGTATAATGCCAGATGTCTACTATACAATAGATCAAGTCAGCAGACATTAGTTAAACCCTAGAATCTGACACTAGGTAGTAGTGAAAGCATATATTAGAGGACTTGAGATTATATGATTGTCTACCACATTGGTGAGTTCGTTTCTATAGAGCGCGCGAATTCCGATTTTGAATCTGATTTCTATTCTAAAAGTTAGACTTATGAATACGCGTTTACTCTAGAAAGTGCAACTACTAATTGGAGGAGTATTAAGCAGACTCATATTGCTTACTTCACTATAAAAGCTAAATACATGGTAGTTTGAGAAGTAGCTAGTTAGAAGTATTGGCTTCATGATTTTCTAGAAGTTGGCTCAGTGAAACATCTAACATATTCCTTCACTAAAGTATTGGCGTAAAAAGAGCGCAAAAATGGTTTTTGACACTCATGTGAAAGGAATAAGACTTAAATGTATAGCCAAATTGAATTTAGGGCAAGTGAGAGATTATTGGGAATAGTGCCCTAAAAATTCAGTTTGTTGGATTAATTAAACTGAATTTACAGCAAGTTGTGAGTTTTTCACATATTGATAATTAATGGCGTTTGGTGGTATTCTTATATGAAATATGTTTCATAGGAAAAGAGTTTGAATACTGAAATCACATGTCATTAAAGTTCTAGTCGGTAAGATAAGAATATGTTCTTATCAAGACTATAACGTGGTTATATAAGATGATTAGCCTTTCGTCATAGGGAATGGTGATTCCGGTTATAACACAATGATGATTTTCAATAGGATTGGAAACATCGAACTGGACAACAGGGATTATTCATTTTATACTGCTATCTAAAATGAATAAAATCTCAGTAAGCATTGTACTCTTAATCCTGATAATATTTCGGCTTTAGGCATGTAGTGTTAGTCACTGTAATATACTCAAAGTGAGGTCTCGATAAAGGGTGGCCAACATGAAATGTGCTAAAGAGTTATATTGATCGAGGAATCTGTGGCCTTGCTGGAAGGTAAAACATATCCCCAAAATAGATTTGCAAAAGTTCGAATTAAGACTTTGGCCAAAGCACTTCGCGTGATACGTCACCGAAGTTGTATGTTGAATGTGTTTCACATACAGAGAATTTGAATTTAAGGCGAATCAATAAATTTCAGATTAGAGATGAAAAATAAATGATAGTAGTTGCAATTTATTTTTCATGGATATCTACACGGAGGAGTGAAATGCGAAATTATTCTAGATCAAGAAATTCTTGAATAATTTAATTAATTTTAGAGTGCAACAATATTTATTTAGTGGAATTAAATATTGTTAAACGGTAATTAATTACGATCATGTGATGATAATATATTAACCTGTTTGGAGCTAAAATTAATTAGGCCTGTAGGTCCCCTTGCAAGCCCCAATTGAAAACCCGAAGAGAAAATATTAAAAGGAGAAAGACAAATGAATTTTCAAAGTGTTTGAAAATAGCCAAGGGATTTATTTTAAAAAAATAAATCAAAGTTCCAAAAGTTGGAAATGACCGAAATTTTATTTTGGAGAAAATAAAAATTTTCATCGAAAAAAAATATATATTTTTGTGATGACGTGGCATGCCACGTCAGTGGATAGGCGTAAGGTGGCACTGACTGGATGCCAAGTGGCGCACCACGCGTACGGCGCAGATCACGCCAAGTCATCTGCCGCGGACGGTCCAGATTAGATCTGGACCGAGTCAGGATAACGGGTCAATGAATCGGGTCAGCGGATAGGGTCGAATCAAACCGGACACGTGGCAGAACCAGGATTTCCCACGTCTCGAACCAAACCGAACCGGGTTCGGTCGGACCGGTCCAAGTCAAGGAGCCCTAGAGCCCCATTTGTTTCACACACGCCACCTTCAGGCGGCGCGTGAGAGCGCGTCCAGCAGCCAATTAGCGCGTGGATGGTGGCGCTGAACTCGTGGGGATGAGACCTTGAACGTGGTGCCCTCAGAATCCATCAATTTGGCAAGTTGAACAAGTGGGAGAGTGAAATTACCAAAATACCCTTGATTTTTGCCTATATATAGAGGCCTTGGCTCTTCATTTTTCACATAACATTTTTGGGATGGTTTTGGTTGAGTTTTTAGCTTTGAAACCAAGTCCCTTTTCTCCTAGTTAATTCCTAATTATTTTACAATTAATTTTAATTAGGTGTTTATATATTTAATATATAAAACACTTAATTTCGGGAGATTAAACCCTGAAAAGAGTTTTCTAGTTTAAAGTTTTATTTTCTCTAGTATTTAGAGTAATACTTTCGGAGCCCACACTCCGAGGGATTCTCCGGGGATATTGCGGGGAAGCTCTGCTGGTCTCACGAAAGGGAAAGGAGCTGGAAAAATGCCGTTAGATAGCCATATTTGGAGTACGATAATATTTTGCAGTTATATTATTTTAAGTATGATAAATTATATGCCATTAATTGTTAGTTGCATGTTAAATATTTATCTGCTTAGTGATTTAAAATTTATTATTAATTGCACGTATATACTTGAGTAGGTCCGGCAAGTCTTCCGCTATTGTATTAAAATGTTTTAGAAATATTTTAATACTTGTATTTTATGAAAATTTTGAAATGTTGTCCCGTACCGCTACTTTTTTGGGTCCACCACCCAGCACTAACATGCTTTTCTTTTCTAGCATTTCATACTTGGATACTTTGGATATTTAGTAATCTTTTTTTTTTTTTTTTTTTTTTTTGTGGCTATGAAATAGTCTATGTTTTTGGAGAATTACTTGTAAATATTTGGTGGCTGTGTTGCCCTTTGATTGTATCACTTGGTGGTTATGTTATGTACTATATTTCTGCTTCCGCGTTACTTGTATCGTTTTATAATTTTGTTTAAGGGTTAGCCCTGCTTAGCTAGGTTGAGTTTATTTTATTTTGTCATTCGTTCACCACTTGTTTGATTCATGTATGGAAATCCATTTCATGCATGGATTGGGCATATGGTGCGGGGGATGTGGTGCCTTTCAATGACGGTGCTACACTCCTAAGGTGGTATCAGAGCCTAGGTTGCAAAACCGGGCTCTTGAGTCGTATCTTGTCAGTTTAAGTCGTACAGCTTAGGAACTATTTGTCAACTTGAAGTCTAGCATTGTTATTTGAGCATTCTTGATTGAATAATTGGTGCACCTTAATTGCATATCATGGATATTGTCTAATCCCAACTCGATGGGGAGGCACTGGATTGGTGGGAGAGAACCCAGGAAAAGTTAGAGGTTGCCGGTGAAGAAGTTAATTAGGATGTATTTAAGCGAGAATTTCAGGAGGCCTTTGTTATCGAGGTGGTCCGAGAGAGAAAAGAACAAGAATTTATGGACCTTAAAAACAAGGGGCCGGTCGGTAGCCCAATACTTGGCGGCATTCAATTGACTTGGGAAATATGCTCCCTAAGTTACCCGAGATGAGAGGAAGAAGTTGAGGAAATTTATAGCGGGTTTGAGAGAGAATCTAAGGTATGGACAAGTCGGGTACAACTTTGAGTCCTTTATCGATACCGTTCAACATGCCTTTATCCAAGAGGAAGAATACCGGAGGAAGGATCCCATTCTTCGATCATTTCAATCGGGACAAGGTTCGGGGTCCGGTTTGAAGAGGCCCGCATATCCGATAGCACCACCTGATCAAGTTCCATTTGCAAAGGGTCTGGGAAAGAAACCCCTAGGGGTGGGGCCGACACCACCACCACCTCAAGCACCTCTACCGCGGCATCAATAGAAGCCTTGTACTCATTGTGGAGGCCCTACACATACTTGGGAGAATTGTCGCCGCCACCTTGGGGCTTGTTTGATTTGTGGGTCGATGAGACATCAAATGACCGGATGTGATTAGTTTAGACCGGGCCAACTGGAGGACAGACACCAATGATTCGAGCTAGAGCTTATGCCATTGATGGAGAGGAGCAGGATGCCGATGTTGATCCTGCCGCCGTCGTTGAAGGTACAATATACATTCATGGCACGAGCATAAATGCATTGTTTGATCCTGGAGCCACACATTCCTTTCTTTCTCGTGGCATAGCTGCTTCTGTGTGTTTGCCTGTTGTTTGTACTTCTGCATGCTATGTGATTAGTTCCCCGTTGGGGGGGAGCCTTGTTTCTGATCGGGTGTTTAAGGGAGTTCCAGTGAGTATTGAGGGTCGTGATTTTCTGGCAAACTTCATCGAGATACCTATGAGTAAGTATGGTGCAATTCTGGGTATGGATTGGCTCTTTGAGCATTGTGCTAAGGTTGATTGTCGAGCTAAGCAAGTCCAGTTGGGCTCAAATGTGGTTTTGGGTTTCGGTTCGAAGACTCCTTCCTTGTTATCTTTCATCGAGGCTTACAAGATGGTTCCTGATGGTGCTTCGGGTTTTATAGCCTATCTCCTTAATAAGCCAAAAGATCAGGCTAAACTGGAAGAGACAGAAGTGGTGAAGGATTTTCTCGAGGTTTTTCCGGAGAGCTTAGGTTCTTTACCTCCGGAACGAGAAGTTGAGTTTGTGATCGACCTGTATTCGGACGTTGAGCTATTTTCTATAACTCTTTATAGGATGGCTCCGGCTGAGTTGAAGGAATTGAAGAAACAACTCGAAGAGCTTATGTCTAGCGTGTACATCCGTCCGAGTTCATCGCCTTGGGGAGCACCGATCCTATTTGTTAAGAAGAAAGATGAGACCTTAAGGATGTGTATTGGTTACAGAGAATTGAATCGGATGATGGTCAAGAACAAATATCCCCTCCCACATATCGAGGAGTTGTTCGATATACTTCAGGGCTCAAAGGTCTATTCTAAGCATGACCTGCGGCAAGGATATTACCAGTTGCGAATCTGAGAAGAAGATATCCCAAAGACAGGGTTTAACACTCGGTACGGGCATTACGAGTTCGTAGTGATGTCTTTTGGTCTAACAAATGCCCCCGCAGCTTTCATGGACATGATGCACAGAATATTCCGGCCTTTTCTCGATAAGTTCGTGGTTATCTTCATTGACGATATTCTAGTGTATTCGAGGTTCGCCGAGGAGCATGCGAAACACCTTAAGCTTGTCTTACAAACACTCAAGGACAATCAGTTATTTGCAAAGTTCAGCAAATGTGATTTCTAGATCGATAGGGTTTCATTCTTGGGTCACATTATCTCCGAGAAGGAAGTTGAAGTAGATCCTACAAAGATTGAGACCGTGTCCAAGTGGGAGAAGCCAAAAAATACCTCAGAAGTTCGAAGTTTCTTGGGTTTAGTGGGATATTATAGAAGATTCGTGAAGGACTTCTCGAAGATCCCCGCTCCTTTAACTCGATTGACTAAGAAAGAGGTGTTATTTATGTGGGATGAGGCATACGACGAGAGTTTCAATCTCTTGAAGAAGAAATTAACTACTGGCCCGGTCTTAACGCTTCCTGAAGGTTCTGAGGGATATGCAGTGTATACAGATGCTTCGAAGGAAGGATTGGGAGGTGTTTTGATGCAAAACGGGAAGGTTGTTACATATGCCTCTAGAAAGTTAAAGGACCACGAGAAGAACTATCCTACACATGATTTGGAACTCGCCATCGTGATCTTTGCTCTTGGTAAATGGAGACATTACTTGTATGGGATTTCTTCTGAGACTTTCACCCATCATAAAAGTCTTCAATATTTGTTCACTCAGAAGGAGTTGAATATTAGACAAAGACGTTGGATGGAGCTTCTTGAGGATTATGATTGTATGATCAAGTATCATCCCCGGTAAAGCCAACGTGGTCGCCGATGCACTTAGTAGGAAGACTAGTGTATCGAATCTGGAAGTGGGAGAAGGAAGTAAAAGTGAACCTATTGTTATGAGGGCTCGTGTGGCTAATATCACCATTCAACCAGATTTGAAATATCGGTTGTTTTACGCTCAGACTAAGGATCTAGAAGTTTAGAAATTGGTTGCTAAGGCGAGAGCCGATCTAGAGTGTCCCATTGGTTTTGATGATACAGGTTTATTCAGATTCAAGAACCGAGTTGTTGTACCCGAAAAGTTGAAATGGGTGTTGCTTGAAGAGGCTCATAGATCGGCTTACGCTATCCAACCAGGAGGTAATAAGATGTATAAGAATTTGAAACAGTATTATTGGTGGTATGGGTTGAAGAAGGATGCTGCCGAGTATGTGAAACATTGTAAGACTTGTCAGATGGTGAAAGCTGAGCATCAGAAGCCCGGAGGTCTTCTGCAGCCATTACCTATCCCTGAGTGGAAATCGGAGCAAGTAACAATGGATTTTGTATCGGGGTTGCCAAAAGTAAAGGGTGGTTACGAGGGAATTTGGGTAATTGTCGACCGCCTGACTAAGTCTGCTCATTTTCTTCCAGTTCGAATGTCCGATAAGATCAGTAAACTAGTCGAGCTTTATTGCAGAGAGATTGGTCAACTTCATGGGATTCCCGGTTAGCATCGTGCCGGATAGGGATCTGAGGTTTATATCGAGGTTATGGCAAGAATTGCAAGGTATTCTGGGTACGAGGCTCAAGTTTAGCACCGCTTCACATCCACAAACAGATGGTCAGTCTGAGAGGTTGATTAAGTACCTCGAGGATCTTCTATGGGAGTGTGCTTTGGATTATCAGACTTCTTGGGAGAAACAGTTGCATTTGATTGAGTTCGCTTACAACAATAGCTACCAAGCTTCCATTGGCATGGCTCCGTATGAGGTACTTTACGGAAGAAAATGTCGATCCCCGTCGTTCTTTGACCTTGAAGAGTGGAAATGGACTAAGCAAGAGGGTATTAAAAAGGGTGAGAAATTGGAGCAACCTTCTAAAATTGTGCGTGATATGATTGAGAAAGTCCAATTGGTGCAACAACGGATGAAAGCTGCCCAAGATCGACAAAAGAGCTATCCCGATAACCGGCAAAGAGATCTCAAGTTTGAGGTAGGAGAACGAGTTTTCTTGAAGGTGTCTCCTCATAAGGTTTTTGCTCGGATCGGCAGAAGAGGGAAGCTTAACCCTCGTTATTTGGGTCCATTTGAGATTCTAGAGAGGATTGGTGAAGTAGCTTATCGCCTGCACCTACCGCCGAGTCTGATCAGGATTCATAATATCTTCCATGTTTCTTTGTTAAGGAAATACTATCCTGATGAGTCCGAGGTTATTTCCATTGAAGAAGTTGAGGAAGCAGATTTACAACCAGATCTAACTTTTGTCCAGAAGCCGAAAAGGATATTGGATCGTAAGTTTTAAGTCTTGAGGAATCGGCAAATCCCATTGGTAAAGGTTTTGTGGCGAAGTGATAAAATCGAGGAAGCCACGTGGGAAACCGAGGATAAGATGATGAAATTTCATCCGGAATTATTTTCGTTCGAGTAAATCTGGGGACCAGATTCTTTTAAGGGGGAGAGGTTGTGACGCCCCGAGTTTTCGTCGTTCAGGTACGTGCGCCACACGGCTGAGTTTGAGAGTTAGAATTTGTTTTGCATGCTTATTTGATCAATATGCCTATGTGATTAAGTGAATTATTTGATTAATTGCTATGTGAGAATTGTAATTTAAATTCTTTTATTTCATATCATAGCATACTCATACTTTATACATTTCATAAACCTAACATAATTATATATATATATACTTAAACTAATTTCATGGAATAAGTGATTAAATATATATGCATTCATGCATAACTTCATGAGGTATGCATGATATATATATTTATCTACATTATATACACTTATAATAATATAGCGTATGCATATATATATATATAGAATACATAATATCTACTTTATCACTTTATACATATCATAGCATACTCATACTTCATACAGTTCATAAACCTAACATAATTATATATATATATATATATATACATTATATACACTAATTTAATAAAATAAGTGATTAAATATATATGCATTCATGCATAACTTCATGAGGCATGCATGATATATATATATATATATATATAATACATAATATCTACTTTCTCACTTTATACATATAAGTGATATATCTATACATATATTACATACATTATATTTAACATCCTGTTCGTCCGACGTATAAGGTACACCACGTTTCAACTTTTTATGTGTTGAATTTTGTGATTTTATGTTTTGCGTGGCCCTACTTTGAACTCTTTAAGAGTTTAGGGGCCTCTTTGTAATTTTCTCTTTTTTTTATGGGTTTTTCGGTCATTCCTTGTTCGATCGAGATTTTGACTTCTTCGACCCCTTCAACACTTTTGGGGCATCAAAATGAGTCTATAGACTTTAAGTTTGCACAATTCTGATGTTGTTAACCCCTTCTGCCGACCATTTTCACGTACGAAGACCCGAGATATAATACCCAGATCCTCGTAATTCGTGCCATAACTCAGTTCAACTCTCTCTCTCTCGTTCCTCTCCAAGCGTGACACACACACCCCATACCGTAACACACACACACACTTTGGAACTTGCTCGTTTCTCGACAGAATTCGATGAATGAATAGTATATTTCAAAGAGCTCAACGATGCGATCACAACCGTACCAAGATCTCGGCCCAATGACGACCGACGGCGAAGATATCACCGAATTTCTGTCGTGCCAGTGGGGTGGTGGCGGACTGCGGCTTCGCCGCCCTTTCGCGGCGGTTTTCGGTCATCTTTTTGGGACACGCGCCTCAGGCCCTGGTAGAGGAGTTCCCGGCGTAATTCTGGACATTGGCAGAGCGGCCATTACGGCCGTGGTGGAGGCGCACGCGCCGTTGGAAGCTCGCGACGGCGGCGCTCGTCACTGTAGCGGCGAGTTCGCTACCTTCCGACGGCGTTTTTCGACGAAAGTTGATGGTTCCCAAGGTTTTTCGGCCCTCTGATTCCATTTCCGGCCTCGGTTTGGCCCAATTTGCGGTGTAGGTGGTGGTTCCGGAGAGTTACAGTAGCGGTTCAATGGCAGAGGTGAGCTCCGGGGATATTTTTCGGCGACCACTATAGGGGTTTCGAAGAGCTCGTCACGGGTAACACAATGCCTTTTACGGATCTCATTTTAGTTCACCGGTTTGGAAGTAATTTGGATTTGAAGATTTGAGGGTTTTCGTGTTCTTAGATCTAAAATTGGAGACGATTGACTTGGAATTTTCAGAAATTGATCGAGGAATTAGAACGAGCACGAGGAGTACTTGCACGGGTGATTTTTTGGGATTTTTCCGACATGCTCCGGCGTCGGCCCGCCACTGTTCCAGCGGCTCCGGCAGTGGCGTTCCAGCAGGCTTCGAACAACTTATCTGCCTCGTTGTGGTGAGTCCTATGCCGTTTTTCGTTCGTCAATTGAACACTCGGTTTATTTGTTATGAATTTCTTTGTGTAATTGTGATTATTTGATTTAATTGTTCTAAATGCTAATTAATTGCGATATGCTTAAAATTGTCGATTATTACGTAATCCAATGTGTATGAAATCATGTACGAAATGAAATGTGATATGTATGGAGACTTCGATTTGATAAATTGAATCCCGGTATATTAAATTTGTGCTATTTGTTTAACTTAGAGGGGTGTTTGTGTAATTTTCCTAAATATGTAAATTTGTATGGATTGAACTAATTAATCCTTATCGAGTGATAAACAAATATGCTAATTATAATTTTGTTATAAAAAGTGAATATGCCTAACCTTGAAACTTTGCATTAAGGTTTAAACCACGTAAATTGAGATTTAATCTATTATGCAAAATGTGAATTCGTTATGCATTATAAAATTATATGAAACCTTGCATAATTATATAACTTAATATTCTTCGTTTGTGCATTCTAAGATTCAGTTGGAATTTGATATGTAACTTCGTGATCTTTAAATAAAATTCGTAGCATGTTATTATATGATTTGTTTGGCTTTGTAATACGTGCAATTTTATGAAATGTGATATGTGAATTTGATTTGATTGCTTTGTAAATGTGCAATATATGAACCTATTATGCGATATATGAATTGAATGAGACTTGTTTGATTAAATTAGAAACTTTTGCACGTAAGAAATAAGTTATTCGTACAAATATGAACATGTCCCAATATTTAATATGATTTGCTTGAACTATGTAATGTGTTCTTTTGCATGTAATTGATATGAATTTGAATCCTGCTTATGTGATTACATTTCTTAAGTGTTTGCGCATCTATCGCGCGACTCTGTGTGGTTGTCTAAGTCTGAGTCTGAGCACTATGTTGTGTTTCGTGTGTCCAGTTGGTTCAGGTGCACCCGGGGTGGTGACAAGTGGGTCGTGTAGGTTCCAGGATGGACCATTTGTTTTGGGTTTGGCTTTGTTGGGTGCCAGGTGAGGTTTTCTTTCTTTTAGTTACGTGACCTACAACCCTACTTGTATTTCGAGCCCGCATGCGACTTATATATGTATATAGATAGATATGTGCTTGATACGTATTTTGTGGGATTTATCTCGTTTGTTCTGAGGTTTTGAAAAATGCTTTTATATGTACCTAAGCCCTATTTTCGTTTACTTTGCAAAGTTTCGATAAGTGTGTGTATGTGTGAAAGCAGGAAGTGGTTTGCGAGATAAGATAAGCCTTGTGATATGTGTGATGTTTGCATTATGTGTATAGGCCCTAGAGAAGAGGTATGTGATCTCGGGTCGGCCATGGGGTCGCCGGGCTCTCACATCAACACGACTCCACCAAACGGGAGACTTAGCTCAACCTCGGGAGATTGAGGGGAAAGCAGGTTCTCTTATGCCGACGGTGCGCTTCGTGGCCCGTCGAAGGAGTGGGCAGGATCCCCCGACTCATGTTATGTATATGTGTGGGGGTTGAGAGAGGCACCTCTCTTCCCCAAACGGTGTGGAGGTGGGATTGATTTATGCCTTTGTTTTGTTTTCACTTTGCCTTTGCTTATGAAGTAAGTGTGTTGGAACTCGAGCTCACCGGGTTGGTAAGCTTATGCTTTTGTTTATGGTTGTGAAACAGGGGTGGATTTCTAAACTCTAAAACTTGGATGATTTTGGCCTTCGGCTTTAAACTTCTCTCTTTATATATCTATTACCACGGGGTTAAAACGTTTTAGAATGTAAAAACCACGCCCGGTTCATGAACCCTTTTAGCTTTGAACATGTTTTGCTCTTATGTATATTTACAGGTGCGTGTGTTAGCCCCCTCACCAGTCTCTAGGACTGACCCCTCCTTGTTGTTGTTTTTTCCCCTTTTTGTGTGAGTTGCATGGTTGCTTTGGAGTTCGTTGGAGCTAGGCGGTTGAGTCGAGTTTTTTGTTTATGTTCGTTTAGAGTCCGGTCTTTGTATTTGTATAGGTTTTGCATTCATTCGAATTTGATTGACGTTGTAATTGTACAAGTTTAATTTATGAGTTATTTTATGAAATTCGGGACAGGTGCTTGGATTAGATAAACCCAGAAGAGTCCTCGAGCGGCTTTTGCCCTCTTTTGATCCGCCGACCTCGACCTGGACAGCTTCCTCTGCTCGTCAATTATGCAACCGGTGTTGAACAAAGCGGAGATCAGATCGATGTCCGGAGTGCCAAAAGCCAAGGCACGCTTCGACCCGTCCGGTTTTTCCAGCTCGAGTCCGGCTGGCCATTGCGGATGTGGAGTTTGGGGAAAATCCAAAAGCTGGGATTCTTTGTCTGAATCCTCGGACTCCTCCGTCACCTGAGCAGTTTCCCTGAAAGGCCTCTTTCCCGCGCCATGCCTTGCCTGAACAAACTGGGCGTAAGGGTCAATGTCTTCATCAAAATGCAATTCTAAGTGGTCTAAATTAATTACTTGCTCGAGGTCGTCATCGACCTGACCCACTGAGGACCCCGCCAGATCGACGAACTCCTGACCTCGAACTGGAGGTGCCGCCGTGTCTGGGCCGATCTGCTGAGCACCTTGATCATGCAACTCCTTCCGGAACCCCTCTTGATGAACTTGTTGCGCTTCAGGAAGGGCGTTAAGTATCGAGCGGGCTGCGTCTATCACCGGACGCATCTCCGCGGCAGCAACCTCCCTCGGGTTCCTTGCCCTCATCTTTGCAGCTCGAGACATGATTAGAACTCGCAGGTCTGCAGATCGGAAAAGTCAAGGGTTAGATCGACATAGAAAGAGGAAAATTTACAAAAACTTTAAGGTACCCCGATCGAGGGGGGATCCGGTCGAAGAGGGAGCATACCAAGGCGGAAGTTCCTCCGTCGGTGCCCCAAGATTATGCCCGCTTCGACCAGATTCCCCGTCCTCGTCAGGTTTGTATGGTCAAGCAGGCCCAAGCGGGGGAGCAGATCGAAATTGTTGTGAAGCCATGAAGTAGATCTGGTGGGGAGGCGCTTCGGATCATCTGAGCCCCATGTAGATTGAAAGGAAGGGGAGATCGGGAGGTCGACAAAAAAGAACTTGGATTTCCAATCTACCCCATGTGATGTCGAAGGGATAGATACCATCTTCCTGTGAGGTTTCGATTGAAGGTTGAAGTATCCAGGGCCAGATTTCGCGGCACTATTTAGCGTAAAGAACTCCCCAAAATCTTCGACCTCGGGCGCGAACCCCAAGCTCTTCACAATGATCATCATGCAATGGATGAGAGAAAACGAGTTCGGGGTCAACTGGGCCGGACACATGTTGAATCGAACTAAGAAGTCGGAGACGATCGTTGGTAGCGGGAGTCTCAATCCGTATTTTACTGCGTGATAATAGATCCCGATCGACCTAGGCCTCTGCGGGCTCCCCACTGTCTCCCCCTCCAGCGGCATTCGAACGACATACGGCAGGTCCAACTCCAGCCTCCTCCTTGCCTCCGCGAACTCGGATGCAGTTATCTTCGATGACCTCTGGGTTACATGGGTCAGAGTGCGGTAGATGTGACGCGGTTGTTCTGCCAATGGAGAGTTCGCCATGGGTTCCTCGATCTCCCCCTCCTCATCGACCGGAGGAACCTCCGACTCGTCCACTAATCCCAACGGTCTTTTCCCCCTCGAGGTGGAGGCGGGTCCCCCGCGATTGGCCGTGCCACTGGGTCCAGCGAGTGGCTCGAAATTAGCCTCCAGAAGCGAAGGGACGCTCTGCGCGACCTCCCGTTCAGGAGACGGCGTAAAGGCCTCTTCCATAGGCCCCCCACCCAATCCGACCTGATTGTGAGCCATAAGAAATGGGGGAAGAAACGAAAATTTACCTTGGGAGCGGTTCGAACAAGCTTCAAAAAGAACGGCGGGCGAGGGCTGCAGATCGGAGCAGTTCGGCGCTTTGTATGTGATAACGGTGAAATGAGGGCTGAGGGTGACCCCCTATTTATAGACGGTGAAAAGGTAACGTCTCGAAATGCGAAACGACACCATTATTACCCCGGGCATGCCACCTCCCTCAAAGGTCACGTCGCATTAAATGCGGCGTCAGATCGAAGAACTCAAAAGACGCGCCTCATCATCAAGGCGACAGATCGATTCAAACGATCACGACGGTTCCCCTACCCAATGCCAGATCGATGAAATTACCACTGAGAAAATTCACACTGGTAATTTGGGGGGCCTCTGATATGGCATAATAGTACAAGGCCACGTGGCCACCCCCGGTTGGTGCCACGTGGACCCTTGCGCCGACCTGGACAAACCAGGAACAAACTTTTGGACAAATCATCAGATCGATACCAGGTCAGCAGATCATCAGATCTTCATGAGACCATCAGATCATCAGATCGATTTTGGTAGCCAGGTTGATCTTCAGATCGATCTGCTCCCTTTCTATGAAGAAACCCACAGCATTAAGGATCCCGGAAGGCAATATCGATCTCCAGATTGATACCATACGTCACCGGACACCCGAATACTGTAAAAGCACTCCTGTCGGGACACGTGTACCCTTCTCATTCCCCGGAACAGGCGTACTATGGCTCATTAATGACCGTCAGTCCCTGCTTTTACCCAAAGGGGAAAGAAGGTACAAACGACCCGCCTCAAGCCGGTTCCATCGTCCGACATCCAGATCGACGACTGGCAACGCCATTAATGCACACCTACAGTACACACACTACTGTGTCATTTGGCCATGGCTATAAATACTCGCCCTTTGAACAGTAGTTGGTAAGCCTTTAATACGCATTCAATTGCATTTATTCTCTCTCTAAAGAGCTCCATCACTGACTTGAGCGTCGGAGTGCCAACCTTGGGTAAAACCCAAGTTCCCCAAGTTGGTTCCGAGCTCACGTTTGCTAGTGCTTTCAGGTCGATAAAGAACCCACTCAAACAAATTCTTGACTGATTGACCCATATCTGACAGCCAGATCGACCACGTCAGATCGACCAGATTTGAGCCAGATCAGGCGTGGTGTGACACCCTGTTTCTTCGGCAAGCCAGGTATGACGTCACGAGAGGGGTTTCGATGTTTTAATTTCTCTTTTAACTTTATTTCTTCGTTGAATTAATTGTTTAAGTGACCTATGTGCACTAAATGTTTAGATTTTTCGTTTTAACTTTCGTATTTAATTTCTAATACTTGAATTTATTTTTCGAGCTACGTGAATACGTGATATACTTGAATTATATGTTTCATGAACTTGTTTACGTGTTTATTTTATTCGTTTATACTTATTCGAATTGGTCGGAGACCATTTTCTTATTTTTGGGATTTGAGTGCCTAACGAGTTTTAGCGCACCTCGGACTCCGGAGGCCATAACTTGAGATCGGGAATTCGGATTCGAATTCCGAAAGTGGAACCGGACTCGTAACGAGATTTGAAAGCTAAGGAGCCTAGATTCATATTTTTCTAAGCCTGTTTGGACCCCCGTATTTCATCCAAACCGAACAGCACGTGCAGCTTCGCCACCATGGAGTATTTTGGCCATAACTCTTTCATTTCTTAACCAAATGACTTGATTCTTGAGCCTATTTGACCCTAGTTAAACCCTATCTCTCATTATCTCCCAACCACACACTCAAACTCAGCAAAAAAGGGGAAAAACAAGCTGGAACCGAGAGGAAGGAAAAAGGGGGAAATCTGATACTATTCACTTTGCAAGTTTTGAGCTCCACACATCTTCATTTCTTCTCCAAATTGAAAGGTAAGTATATGGTTTTGATATCCTCCTTCTTATGGTCATTTAGAACTATGTTATGCTCATTTTCATGGAGTTTCAAGCATGCTATGAGTTTTGGTGTGAATAGTTAGGTTAAGCTTTAAATCTTTGAATCCATGCCTTGAGTTTAGTTTGTGTGAATTGGAGCTTGTTTCTATGATGTTTCTTGGACCTTTTCATGCTTGTGTGTTGTTGTTTTCATGCTTCTTCCTTGCTACTGTTGGTTGAGTTGCAGGGGAGAGCAGTCTTGGCTGCTCTCGTTTTGGAGAAGACGACGGGTTAACGCCCGTTAAGGATTTTCCCTTTTGGGGAGGTAACGCCCGTTACTTCCTCTAGCCTTGGAGAAATCTTTCTCCTGTTTCTAGTAATGGGCATTAAGGCTTTCGGTATGGCCATACCTAACCACCCGTTACCCTCTTCAGTTTGGTGTGTTTCGTTTGTTGTGATTTTCTGTGCTCGAATTCGTTTCGTTGTTCGTTTCTTGCTTCGTTCTTGATTGTATTCCATTTTTCCCACCCCAATTATGACCTCAACGTGTTAATATGTGATTATATGACATGTTTAGTCATTCATTCTAATTTTATGGATTCATTTGATAAGTGTAAATGTGACTTGAATTGATATGTGTTTAAGTGCTACATGTAATTCTTTCTTGATTCGTTTGTCTCTTTTATGCATTTTAGACTCATGAACACTTATGTTATGCTATAATATGACACATCATGAGTTTATTTCATATGATATGAGTTTAATTCTTGAATTCCTTATGTGATATCTTGTTATTTGATTTGATATGCCTAAGTATGAATCTATATGATATGCATTGCATCCATTTGCATTCGTATGTGTCTCCGAGCGTCTAATTGGTTCATGATCGAGTCTAAGTCATGAGTTCGTGTTTGTTTATCTCAGATTTGAGTTCGGGAGGTGTTGGTTCCACCATTTAACTTCTTCTTGATTGCCGACGCTCATCCGTGGGTACTTTTGGTAAAGGTGAGGTTTTAGGATTTTCTTTTAGTTAATGCGACCTATGACCCCTATGTGCTCATTTTCAAGCCCGCATACGAATATATTATTATATTTATATAATAGATATGTATTTATACGGTATGTGTATGACTTTTGCCAAATGATTCGGGTTTTGAAAACTATAAGTATGAGCATATGTAAGCTTATGTTTTGCAACGAAGCTATGCTCGAAACCATGTGTCTTCATGCTAGCTCTGGATTAGGAGGACACGGAGAGGTACCTTTATAGCATATGCTAAGTTGCAAGGTATGGTATACTTCGATAAGGTACGTATGTTACGTTATGTTATGATAAGTATGTTGTAGGCGAGCTGTGGTATGTTATGGTATGATTCGGTATGTTATGGTATGTAATGTTTGGTATGGTATGTTGGGCTCTGAAGTTGTGGGTAAGGGAGACCCGGGACGCCCATGGGGTCGCCGGTTAAGACCCCTGTGCACTTCTCCAAAAGATAGGATGAACCCGGAACCCTCCAGGAGGTTTGGTTGGGGGGATGGAGTCCTCGGGCGTGGGTGTTGCGAAACTCACGACCTGCAATTAATGTAAGTATGGATGGTTTTAGGTCGCGCAACCCTCCCGTCACCGGAGTAAGGAGGTTGGTATCAATATTATGTTATGTTTTACGATTTTGTATGTTATGTTATGAGGAGCCCAGGATGGGATGTTTGTGTTCGTGCTCGCCAAGTTTATGTATGATATGTTGACTATGAAACGGGATAGGAGCCTTTTGATATGATATGATAAGATTACGCTCAGTTATGTTTATGTTTTGATAAGTATAAATATAAGAATACGTGTGAGTTGAAAACGATTTTGGTATGCGAAACCCTACTCCCGGTTCATAGTCTTTTGATTTAATAAGTGTTATGCTCTATATATAGGTATGTGTGGGCGTGCGTTAGCCCCCTCACTCAGTCGGTGGACTGACTCTCTCCTTTCATATTTTAGTTTTGCAGGTGTTGGTTCGAGCTAGGCGGAGTTGTGAGTCGGTCGGGTTTTCTTGCCTTCTAGATCGAGTTGCATTCCACTTGCATATAGTTATATTTCATATAAGTTTGGAATAAGTTTGTGTTTGATATTTGGTTTATGAATCTATTGAATTTAAGCTCGTTGTAATGGACTTTTATTCGGGACAGGTTTCTAGGGATAGATGAACCCATTGTTTGTTGAATTATGTTTTATATTCTTTATGCATGGTTCCGCTATGTTCCTTGTTTTGCGCACTCTGTCTTATTTTAGCTCCGCTTGGCTTAGTGTGTGTGTAGGTCTCCGTTCGCTTAGTCATGGGCTCATGTATGGATTTTTCATTTCATATGTGGGTTCGGGACTAGGTGCGGGGGATGTGGTGGCTCGCCGCTTCGGGCGCTACATGTGGAACTCGTATTCATCAACCTATGAAGATACTTAATGCAAGATCGTACCACTCAAAGTTCACCATCGAGCCTTTTAGTTTGAAGAAGGTGATCAAAATGGAAGGCCAAATCGGGAAGACTCAAGAATCATATCAGGTTCGGGACCAGATCCAGGATGTGTTAAAAGCTTCCCAACTAGGATGTATGAAATGGAGAGTCGTCAACTATGGTTTTGTAGCGGGGCCAAGTAAGGAAGCTCAATTGATACGACCATAAGCGTGGATCGATGAATGGATGCAAAGCAAAGATAGTAAGGTGCATTGAAGAATTCAGATTGTATCATCTTCTCGGGACTTCGGGACATGCGGTGATACAAGGAAGCAAACAAGGATTTGGAAGCATCATCAATTACTGAACAATGATCAACCTTACAACTATACTCACAACATCGGGGATCAAAGGACAGGATGTCGTGCTAAACCACTATTATGGTGACAGGTTTATACATTGCATTGAAATATCCTGATTTTAGTTATGAACTTTAATATTATAATTTTCATACGTGCTGTATGTTTTAATGTGAAACAAGTGTTTCATGACATTGGCATCTTAACTCGACATGCATTATTTCAGTGTTTGCTTGTTAGGATGCCTTCCCCATTTGATACTTCAACTACCACTTCAATCAAAATTCTACCGAACCGAGTTGAAGGTGGACATTTTGGTGATAGGGTTCAGACAGAGATGAGAATGGAATATCAGAGATTAGGAGTTGGAGTTGTCTTCGGGTTGTTCAGATCAGATAGGGAAAGAAAATGGGATTCCAGACTTCAAGAGGATTAAAAGAGGAATTAAGAAGTGAAGAGTTTGGGATGTTAATTTGAGCAATGTAACATCCCGCTCATCCGATGTACAAGGTACGCCGCGTTTCAATTTTCTTATGTGTTTAATTGTGTGATTTTATGTTTTGCGTGGCCGTATTTTGAACTCTTTAAGAGTTTAGGGGCCTATTTGTAATTTTCTCCTTTTAGGGGTTTTTTCGGTCACTGCTCGTCCGATCAAGATTTTGACCTCTTTGACCCCTTTAACGCTTTCAGGGCATCGAAACGAGTCCGTAGACTCTAAGTTTGCTCAATTCTGATATCGTTAACCTTTCTTTCCGGCGGTTTCGGTGCGTGGAGGACCTGGGATAAATACCCAGATCCCGTTAAACGTGTCAGACCTCAGCTCTCTCTCCCGTGATCTCTCTCTCCTCTCACGATATTTCCACACACGCCATACCTAAAACACACACTCGTTCCTAACTCTCTCGTTTCTCGACGGAATTCGACGTGTGACTAGTCAAAGTTGATCTGCTCGACGAGCCCGACACAATGATACCAAAATCGCAACATATAACCCAATGGTGGCAGAGTTATCACCAGTTGTAGGCGGCGGGATTTGGGCCGCCACTTTCAAGGCGGCGCACGGTGGTCTCCGGTGGCGGGATTGAACGGGAACTGACCGGGGCTGAAGCGACTCGGCCCTGGGGTTTCAGCATTTGTAGCACCCGAGCCCGAGGTACCGCATCCCCCGCACCGAGACCCGACCTATATATGAAATAAAAAGTCCATACATGTACCAAATCACGGCGAACGGGGACACAACACACACACTATGCTAGACGGGAGATAACACTTAAACCATTCAAGTACAAGATAATGAAAAATCAGAGCGATAAAAAAATGCGGAAGCAACATGAAAATATATTATATACAACGAGCCATCAAGCTCCAAAATAAATATACAAGTATCCAACGCCTAACAAAATAGTCATAAGCGCCCATAATACATATTCATATACAAAATAAGAGTATGAACATGAGTGAAACTGAAAGAAAGTGCTAAACACTAATGCAAGACCTAGACGACTTGTATTCCCGCCTAGCACTCCTTAACCTGCACAAAACAACTGCAAAACAAATCGGGTTCAGTCTAAAGGAGACTGGTAGGTATAAAACGAGGTATAAAATATATAATATCGCGAAATTTAGTCACATTCATGCAAGCCCTAATCCCACTTGAAGTTTCGATAAAGATTTCCCAAGTGGGAAAAACAAAGAAGATATCAACGGGATTACGACAATCATAGTCGTTCATAAGTATTCATAGGGTTTCATGGCCCGGCGAGTGGGCGTGCACAATCTCCAACCAACACCTTGTGTAATCATTTCATAATTCATTTATTATCATACATATATTTTGTGTACATTGATATTCATGATCATAATCATACATATACACCTTTTTCCTCCGGGTGGTGGATGAGTTTGCAAGACCCGGCCACCCATGCATGGTGGCTAGTGAGGTACATGAATCCTCAAAAGCCCGATTCCTCTTCCTCGCTAACACTCCTAACAAGGTCGGTTTCGTCGTAGTTGTGGTTAGAACTAGTGCATGGGATCACCGTCGGTCCTTACCTCCCCAGATAGCCACATGCACTAAGTTCCTGGGCCCGTGTTCATAACACGTTCTCGCCAAATTCATAGGTAGGGTTCATAAAAGAAGGCTTACATTTGTAATCATTTACTCAAGAAACGACTCGATATAAAAAACTATACTAATTTGGCTCAAAACCTTTCACATAAGGGTATATCGGGTTGTTATAGCTATTAGAAGAGAAACCCACCTTAAAAGTTCAAAAGAAAGGCACAAGCGTCTCAAAGCTCGCCCTCGTCTCCTACCGTACCCAAATCTGTGTAAAAGAGAAGGTATGAGACTCAAAATGACCATATATGACGCTTAGCAATGAAATGAATACGATATGGTATGTATAAGAAGTAATATTATGCCATGGATAAGTTCATGTGCAATATTAATGCCTTAGAAGCACATATACTAGCATTTCATTCACCAATTAAAGCGTTCATATCCGTTCAAGTTCATATCTATCATAAATCATATCAAAACGATCCATAAATATCAAATAATTATCATAACACATACTTCAACAAGTAAACAAGTCATATAGATCATATAAGAAGGGAAAAGTTATCATTTAGGGTTCACAAGCCAAGTATCAAGGTATTTACGCACGTTATAGAGCAATAAAGGCATTTTCATGCATAACTCGGAAAATAATCAACCAAAATTTATGAAACTTAGTAACACACAAGATAACATATTATATGACATGTTAATGAAGTGTATGAACCGGAAACAAGTCGAGAAAACCATGTAAAACATGTTCAATTTTTGAAATTCATGCATGATTGAGAGAGGGTCGCAGCCGCGACCCATTTCCTTCATGAAATGGTAGCGGCCGCTACCTCCAATTTTTGTTCGAATTATTTTCTGAATAAAAACATCTCAAGAACAGGCTAAAATCAAGTCATGGTCATGACAAGATTTGAGGTCGCGGGCACGACCTCAACACTCGAAGAAAATTCAAATTAGAGTCATGGCCGCTACCAAGTTTGTTCTTGGTGCGATCGCGGCCGCGACTTGCACGAACAACAGCAGATATGCAGCAACAATAGGAGAAAAAGCTCATGAATCTTAAACCAACACATAGCCAATGAATCAAGGAAAGTTTAGGCAATAAAAACACAATAAAAACACCTGAAAACAAGTCTTAAAGTTGCCTCTAAGATCAAGAACGTGAGTGAAAAGGGTAGGGGTTCATATTCAACCAATTTCTTCCAAAGTTCATTAATGGAAACCAACTAAATCCCCAAATACCAGTCCAAATCAGTTCATATAAGCAATAATGGATACTAAAGGTTCATTTGTGATGCATTAAACTCAAAGGAAACACATGAATTCATCCATAACCCCAAAATTCACTTAAACCCTTACTATTCACATATTTCATCATAATATGCTCATTAATCCATGAAAATCAGATATTAAGGTTTCTGAAGCAAGATAAGAAGATGGAGAATAACATCCTTAGCTTACCTTTCAAATATGGAGTGAAATAGAGGAGAATTGAGTTGAAATGGATGAAAGTGAATAGTATTATTTTTCCTCTTCCAAAGGGTCTCGGTTTGCAGCAGATTTTGGCTAAGCCTGGAAGTGTGAAATGTAATGAGAGTTAGAGTGGCTGATCAAGGTTTAAGAGAGGGTTAAGTGGGTTCAAGTTTCATCCAATTTGGTTAACTATGGTTCAAGATATGGTTAAAAAGGTGAAGGGTGGTCATTTGGGCAAGATTGCAAGTTTCGGGTGAAATTCGAAGGTCCATACGAGGTTAGAAAAAATATGAGGCTTGGTTCATTGAACCCGAATTATTGATACGAGTCCAATGGAGTTGACAGAACTCGAATCCGAGTTCCCGAGCTCAAGATATCACATTCGGAACCAAGGGTGCGCCTATTGCTCGTTAACCCCTGTTTGGTTCCAAAACTCAAAATAAATTCAATCTTCAAGGAAATGAATCCAAAAATATAAAACGAGCACATATAAACGTTCATAACACACACATCTTCAACATATCAAATTTTCACAAAATTCCGAATTCAATTCATATAGAAACGGCACGCAAACAAGTCACACATGTGCAAATCATTCTAAAATTCATAGAATTTCGTATTAATAAATTCATATAACCAAAGAATTAACAATTAAAGTAAAAAAGTAAAATTTGTAAATGCGTAATTAAATTAATTTAAGTGCGTAAATATTTATCACGTAAGTCATACCTGTACGACTGAAAAGTCGGGGCCTTACAATCTCTCTCCCTTAAAAGAATCCGTCTTCGGATTCACTGTTCGCCCGGGAATAGCTCGGGGTGGAACTTTTTCATCTTTTCCTCCGTTTCCCACGTAGCCTCTTCGCTTTTATCACTTCCCCAAAGAACCTTGACAAGTGGAATACGCCGATTTCTGAGCTCTTGGAACTTCCGGTCTAAAATCTTAATAAGCTTCTGAACAAAGTATAGATTCGGTTCTAGTTCCACTTCTTCAACCTGTAAAACCTCAGATTCATCTCGGTAATACTTCCGGAGTTACGAGACATGAAACACATTGTGGATTTCGGTCAAATTTGGTGGCAAGTCCAAACGATAGGCTGTATCCCCAATTCTCTCCAAAATCACATACGGTCCCAAATACCGAGGGTTTAATTTTCCTCCTCGACCGATCCTTGAAAACCCTTTTCGCGGAGATGCCTTGAAGAAGACTCTATCTCCAATATCAAACTCGAGATTCTTTCTCCGAAGGTCAGCACAGCTCTTTTGTCAATCTTGAGCTGCTTTCATCAGTTGTCTAATTATTTGAACCTTGTCTATTCCATCTTGCACGGCCTTAGAGGGTTTTTCCTTCTTTTCTCCTCTTTTCACGCCTTCTTGTTTGGTCCAATTCCATTCCTCCAAGTCAAAGAACAACGGAGATTTGCACTTACGTCCATAGAGAGCTTCATAAGGTGCCATCTCTATCGAGGCTTGATAGATATTATTGTAAGCAAACTCAATTAATGGCAGCTGCTCATTCCATGAGCTTTGAAAGTCCAATGCACATGCTCTCAGCATATCCTCCAGATACTTAATCAACCTTTCGGATTGTTCGTCCGTCTGAGGATGGAAAGCTGTGCTGAATTGAAGCCTTGTTCCCAAACACCTCTGTAACTCTTGCCAAAACCTCGATGTAAACCTTGGATCCTGATCCGACACGATACTAATCGGTACTCCATGAAGTTTGACAATCTCATCACAATATTTCTTGGCTAGTTTACTCACCTTATCGGACATCCTGATAGCAAGAAAATGAGCCGACTTCGTCAAACGGTCCACAATTACCCAAATCCCATCAAGTCCTCCTTTCACTCTGGGCAAACCCGAAACGAAATCCTTAGCTATTTGTTCCCATTTCCACTCTGGAATCGGTAATGGTTGAAGTAGCCCCGATGGCTTCTGATGTTCTACTTTTACCACTTGACAAGTCATACAATGTTTCACGAAATTGATCATATCCCGTTTCAAACCATTCCACCAATAAAATTGTTTTAAATCCTTATACATTTTATTTCCTCCGGGATGTATCGAATACCCTGACCGATGAGCCTCTTCAAGAATAATCCGCAATTCTTCTGGTACAACAATTTTATTTTTAAACCTTAGAAGCCCCGTATCATCAAACCCAAACGGACACTCTGGATCTGCTTGAGCTTTCTCTAACAATTTCTAAACCTCGGAATCAACCCCCTGAGCATCAAACAACCTCTGCTGAAGATCTGGATGAACCGAAATATTCCGAATACTAGCCCTCAACTTGAAAGACTCATCTTTATTTCCAATTTCCACTTTCACATTGGACACGCTAGCCTTCCTACTAAGCGCATCCGCGATCACGTTGGCTTTACCAGGATGGTATTTGATTGTACACTCAAAATCTACAAGAATTTCCATCCAAAGCCTTTGTCTCTTGTTCAACTCCTTCTGAGAGAATAGATATTGGAGACTCTTCTGGTCGGAAAAGATCTCAAAAGAAACTCCATACAGATAGTGTCTCCACTTCCCCAAAGCAAAAGATCACCGCTGGTAATTCGAGATCGTGAGTGGGGTACTTCTGTTCATGTTCCTTCAACTTCCTCAAGGCGTAGGCAATCACTTTCCCATTCTGCATTAATACACATCTCAAACCCTCCTTTGAGCCATCCGTATAAACCGTATATCCTTCTGTACCTTCAGTAAGTGCTAACACGGGTGCAGTTGTTAACTTTTCCTTCAAAAGTTGGAAGCTTGCCTTACACGTCTCATCCCACTGAAACTTAGCCTCTTTCTTAGTCAATCGGGTTAAAGGGGCAGCAATCCTCGAAAAATCCTTCACGAATCTACGATAATAACCCGCCAATCCCAAGAAACTTCTTATCTCTGAGGCATTCTTCAGGCTTTGCCACTGAGTAATTGTCTCAATCTTAGAAGGATCTACTTCCAGACCTTTCCTTGAGATAATGTGGCCTAGAAAAGCTACCTGGTCGATCCAAAACTCGCATTTGATAAACTTAGCATATAACCGGTGTTCCCTTAAAGTGTCCAACACAATTCTGAGATGTCGAGCATGATCTTCCGGAGTCCTCGAATGTCATCAATGAATATTATGACAAACTTATCCAAGTAGAGCCAAAAAATTCAGTGCATCATATCCATAAAAGCAGTCGGGGCATTAGTTAATCCAAAAGGCATCACTACTGTGACACCCCGACTTTCAGACCGTACAGGTATGACGTATGTGCGCATTTAAAATTATTATTTACGCATTTTATATTTATTCTAATTGTTTATTTGAATTATTTAATTTTAATTCTTATATGAATTATTTGAATTTACATGAAATATTTGAATTATATGTCAAAAATTTGCCTCAAGTGGTTTAGGATATGTGAAGTTGTAACACCCCGACTCACAGTCGGTACAGGTAAAGTATATGATTTAATATTAATTGCGTTTTAGAGTATTTGTATAGGAATATTTTGAATTAATCACGCTTATACGGATTAAAGTTGCATGCATGTTATTCGTTTTAAATTGGGTTGGCCTTATTTGAGCCTGTATTTGTTGAACCGAACCAACTTGAACCGGGAACCTTGAACCGAACCCGTGAACCGAATCGGTCCAGCCCTTAAAGGCTGAACCATTCTCCCTTTTTCCTTCATTACGTTCAGCAGCAACTCAAGCCAAGCAAGAGAGCCAAACCCCAAGATTTGATCATCCAACTTCACAAGCCGATATCTCTCTCGTTTCTTCGTCTTTTCTTGAACTTAGGTAGGTTTCGGAATCCCCTCGTCATGCTCTTCGATTCCATGGTTTAAATTCTGAGTTTGGTGTGAGTTTGTTTTGCCTTTGCTCCCCTACGTGAATAGTAAGGGTTTTGCTATAATGGTGGTTTCTTGCTCTTTGCTTGAGATGATTGATTCCTAGCTTCTTGTATGAGTTGTATAGGTTATATATGTTGCATTTATTGCATTCTATCTTTGGTTGGTTGAGTATCTTTGAATGATCATGACTTTTGCTTGGATTTTTCGTTTCATTGATCATGGCTTTTAATTCCATTTTCTTGAGCCATTTGAGTGACAACATGTTAAGTATGATTTATTTGAATTGTGTGTGTATTTTGAGAAGTGGTGGCAATTTATAGGGTTGGTTTTTGGCCATTTTTGGCATATTTTCGAGCTTCCCCTGTTTTCTGTGTAAAACTCTGCTCCAGCTTTTCGAACCAGGCCGGAACGGCCGTTCCCGCCCAGTTTTAAACTGGGAACGACCGTTCCCAGGCCTTACTGTTCATGGACCGAGAGTGGGAACGACCGTTCCCAGTTGTACTGGGAACGGGAACGGCCGTTCCCATTGCCGGAAACCCTTCTTTTGAAAAAGAAATCCGCGGGGGTGGATTTGTCCTTTGAAAAATATCCATGGGGGTGGATTCGAGGCAGTAGCTTCTGAAAAATCCATGGGGGTGGATTTTCCCCTTTGGAAAAATCCATGGGGGTGGATTTTCCCCTTTGAAGAATTCAAAACCTAGAAGTTGCTACTACTTCTCTTTGCTTTAATTATGCATTTTTATGACTTTAATTGCTTCTCCTTTTGCATGATTAATTGTTATAACCATGCAATTATATGACTTGATTGTGATATTTTGTTGTGAACATGATCCATGCATTTTGCCGGGCGTCTTCTTTGGTACATTATTGAGTCTAAGTCTCGGGTCTTGTCTTCTTTTGTTTCAGAGCCTCTTCCGGAAGTTCGTGAGCCCGAGGTTTAAGTGTTCGTTCGCCCGTTTTGCCTTCCTTCTACTTTTGCAAAGGTGAGGTTAGGACCCTTTGTACTAGATAAGCGACCTAAAACCTATTACGTGTTGTTTTCTTACCCTGTATGCGAATATATACTTATATATATGTATTAAATACGAATGCTTAAGGTATGTTATGATCTTGTGAAATAAGCTTTACGTTTTCGAAATTGGTATAAGTATTGGCATAAGTAAGCTATATTTTGAAATTCGTTATCCGTATGTGGTATGTTTGAGCGAGTTGTACCCTGAAAGATGGGAGTTTGGTTTGATTTGGTTTGATGGGCCCGGAGACGTGGGTAAGGGAGACCCGGGACGACCACGGGGTCGCCGGTTATGACCCTGTGCACGTTCTCATTTGAGATATTCACGTACGACCTAAGGAGGTTGGGAAGGCGTGGTATCTTGAGCCCTCGGTGGATAACCGGGGAAGGCATATCGTGGGTTAGCTGCCCCGTATGTGTTTGGTAATGTAGGTGTTAGGGTTTGATTCCCGATACACCATGGATGTGGGGTGGATGTGATTTGAATTCGATTTTATGTTATGTTTGATGGAGTAAGGGATAGTCCGTTCTCGCCGGGCTTATGTTTATGTTATGTTTGATAGATTATGGATCGAGATAGGTTTTCCTTTATATTATATGCTATCTTTGGAAAATGATTTGGTATGTAAAACCCTAGCCTCGATTCATGACTATCACCTTTGTAATATGCTCTGCTCTATATGTATTTAGGTGTGGGTGTGCGTCGAGCCCCCTCACTCAGTCGAGTTTTGACTGACCCCTCTCTTTTCCCACCTTCAGTGCAGGTTGTTTCGAGCTAGGCGGGGAAGTGCGAGTCTTGGTCTTGTACTTGTGTGTCTAGGTCGAGTTGCATCCATACTTCTTGCATTTTGGGATACTCTTATTATGTATTTAATGTTAGAATTATATTTTGCTGAATTATGGGCTTTTGATGTATATACTCGATCTTTTGGGCCGTGAGGCCATTGTATATGATATAAATGTTAGTTATAGAGCTCTTTTCGATCCTTATGTTATGGCTTCCGCATTTATGTGTTTATATATGCGCGCTCTGTCCGAGTTTAGCCCCGCTTAGCCTAAGGAGTGAGTGTAGGTTCCGTTCGCTTAGACTTGGACTCATGTATGGAAATCCATTTCATATGTGGGTTCGGGTTTAGGTGCGGGGGATGTGGTGGCCCACCGCTCCGGGCGTCACATCCTGAAAGTGGTATCAGAGCTCTCTGTTGCAAAACCGGAGCCCTAGAGTCGAGTCGGGTGAGTCTAGGTCGTACGGCTTAGGACAACGTGGTTATATGCATTTTTGTGATTATTGGTTATCTTCTTGTTAATCGTGTACATGAACATGTACTAACCCTCACGCATATGAATTGGAATCTTTTCCTTTGTAGAAATATGCCTCCCCGAAGACACCACCGCCGAGATAGATCTCCGGAACATCGTCATCACCGAGATCATTCTCCACACCCGGAAGATAATAATCCACCACCACCACCCCAAATGGATCCGGGCAATTTCATGGAGAGATTAGCGGTATATTTGGAACAAAGGGCTCAGGAAAGAAACAATGCACCTCCAGCTGGGAATCATGGAGGAAATCTAATTACAGCTACTCTCCGGGAGTTCAAGAACCAAAATCCGCCGGTTTTCGTGGGTGGAAATGATGTCCAAGCAGAAGAATGGCTCGTGCAAACTAACCGGATATGGAATCTCATACCGTGTGGGCCTATGGAGAAGCTACAATGCACACTTACCATGATCCAAGGCCAAGCTTATAGTTGGTGGTCAAGTTTGCAAGGAAGATTAGAGGCTACCGAGGAGGAGATCACATGGGAGGTGTTTGTTCGCGAATTCAAGAATAAATATATTCCCAAAGCTACAAGGAATCGAAGGGTGAGAGAATTTATGGAGCTCAAACAAGGAGGTATGTCCGTCACTGATTATATCAACGAGTTTGAGAGGCTTTCTCGTTATGCCCCGAACATTGCCAATGATGATGAAAGCAAGGCTTCTCAATTCCTCCAAGGACTTCGGGAGGATATGAAAGATGCTCTAGAGGCTTCTAACACAAGTACTTGGGCGAAAGTCACGGACAAAGCTTTAAGAGTTGAAGAACGGGTTGTGATGAGGAGGAAGAGTACTCATACCGGGCAAGGGTCTAGCTCGGGGAATTTCAATAAGTTTGGAAAGAGGCCGGCATTTCAAACTTTTCAACAAGCCAAGCCTCAAAACAAACAACCTCGACCCGCGGGACCCAATCAACCGAATCGACCCTTAGCACTTCCGGCTCCACCTAAAGTGCAATGTACCTATTGCAAGGGTCCTCATCACGTGGATAATTGCTTTAGGCTTCATAAGAGGTGTTTCATTTGTGGGGCTCAGGATCATATGGTGAACACATGCCCGAAGAAGCAAGATAACCCGAGGCCTGCAATCCAAGCTAGGGCTTACGCATTGGGAGTTGAGGAAGAGCAAACTGTGGAAATCGACCCAAATGCCGTGATCGAAGGTACTATAAGCATTCATGGCACTACATTACATGCATTATTTGATCCCGGGGCCACTCATTCCTTTATTTCCCGGGATATTGCCGCTTCTATGTGCTTGCCTATTTCCTTGTGTGCGCATGATTTCGTGGTTAGCTCCCCTCTTGGTGGTAGTTTAGTAACTTGCAGGGTTTTTCGGGGTTGTCCGGTTAGCTTCGAAGGCCGAGTTTTCCTCGCAGATTTGATTGAAATGCCGATGCAGAGGTATGATGTAATCTTGGGTATGGATTGGTTGTATGAACATGGGGCTCAGATGGATTGTCGGGTTAAGGAAGTTTCTTTTGGATCAGTGGTGTTTGAGGGCGAAAAGGTGAAGTTAAGCCCGTTTATTTCTTTTGTTGAGGCGAGTAAACTGGTCCGGGACGGTGCGACAGGTTTCGTGGCCTATCTTTTGAATAGACCGAAGGATCAGGCCAAACTTGAGGAGACGGAGGTCGTGCGAGAGTATATCGATGTTTTCCCTGAGACTTTGGGTTCTCTACCGCCTGATAGGGACATCGAGTTCGTAATCGACCTTTATCCCGGAGCAGAACCTTTCTCGAAGACTCCCTATAGAATGGCTCCTGCAGAGTTAAAGGAGTTAAAAACGCAGCTTGATGAGCTTTTGGCTTGCGGGTACATCCGCCCGAGCACTTCTCCGTGGGGTGCTCCCGTTCTATTTGTAAAGAAGAAGGATGGGACGTTACGGATGTGTATAGATTACCGTGAGCTGAATCGAATGACAGTGAAGAACAAATACCCTTTGCCTCACATCGAGGAGTTATTTGATATTCTGCAAGGCTCGAAAGTCTATTCCAAGTTAGATTTAAGGCAGGGTTACTACCAACTGCGTATTAGGGAGGAAGATATTCCGAAGACTGGTTTTAATACGCGCTATGGGCATTTTGAATTCGTTGTTATGCCGTTCGGATTAACTAATGCTCCAGCCGTATTTATGGACATGATGCACCGAGTGTTTAGGCAGTTTCTTGACAAGTTCGTGGTTATATTTATAGACGACATTCTGGTGTATTCTAAGTCCGCTGAAGAGCACGCTCAGCATCTTCGGATCGTTTTGGAAACTTTGAGGGAACACAAGTTGTACGGGAAATTCAGCAAGTGTGAATTCTGGATCGATAGAGTTGTATTTTTGGGTCATATAATTTCAGGTGATGGGATTGAGGTTGATCCATCTAAGGTTGAATCCGTGCTTCGTTGGGAGAGACCTAGAAATGCCTCTGAGATCAGGAGTTTTATTGGGTTGGCTGGCTACTATCGAAGATTTGTTAAGGATTTTTCTAAAATCGCCGCTCCATTGACTCGTCTGACTAAGAAGGAAGTGAAATTCGAATGGGATGATAAGTGCGAGGCGAGTTTTCAGACATTGAAGGTGAAATTAACTTCAGCCCCGGTTCTTACTTTACCCGAGGGTACCGAGGGTTATGCGGTTTATACAGATGCTTCGAAAGAAGGTCTTGGTTGTGTTTTGATGCAGCACGGTAGAGTGGTAGCTTATGCTTCGAGGAAATTGAAGGAGCATGAGAAGAATTACCCTACCCACGATCTTGAATTAGCTGCTGTTGTGTTTGCTTTGATGAAGTGGCGACATTATCTCTACGGTACCACGTTCGAGGTATTTACAGATCACCAAAGCCTCAAGTATCTCTTTTCTCAGAAGGATTTAAATGTAAGACAGAGGCGCTGGATGGAGTTGTTAGAGGATTATGATTGCACCATTCAATACCATCCGGGTAAAGCAAACGTGGTCGCCGATGCCTTAAGTAGAAAGGCGAATGTGGCTAATTTGGAAGCAAGTTCTTCAAGTTCGGGTTCAGAGACCTTGGTTTCGGGAACTTGGTTGGCCAATCTTACTGTTATACCAGATTTGAAAGAGCAGCTATTGGAAGCTCAGAATTCAGATGCAGAGATTCAAAGGTTGGTAGCTCGTTCCAAGAACGACCCGAATTCTAAGTTTGGATTAGATGATTCCGGTTTGTTAAGGTTCGAAGCGAGAATATGTGTCCCAGAAGAGCTCAAGAGGATTGTACTTGAGGAGGCACATCGCTCGAGGTACTCGATTCATCCGGGAGGTACTAAGATGTATCGGGACCTGAAAGAGAAATTCTGGTGGAATGGCATGAAAAGGGATGTCGCGAACTTCGTGAAGCGATGTCTGACGTGTCAAAAGGTGAAGGCAGAACACCAGAAGCCGGGAGGAACTCTCCAACCACTTCCTATTCCCGAGTGGAAGTGGGAGCAAGTGACTATGGACTTCGTGTCCGGCTTGCCTAGAGTCAAAGGAGGGTTTGATGGAATTTGGGTAATTGTCGACTGATTGACTAAGTCTGCCCATTTCCTCAAGGTTCGGATGTCCGAGAAAGTTCCAAAGCTAGCCGAGTTATATGTTCGAGAGATTGTAAGACTACATGGAATTCCGGCTAGTATCGTTTCGGATCGGGATCCACGGTTTACTTCGATTTTCTGGCAGAATCTTCAAAAATGTTTGGGCACCAGGCTCAGGTTTAGCACCGTTTCGCATCCTCAAACGGACGGTCAATCTGAAAGGTTAATTCAGTACTTAGAGGATATGCTTCGGTCGTGTGCTTTGGATTTCCAGGATAAGTGGGATGAGCATCTGGCTCTAGTTGAATTTGCTTATAACAACAGTTATCAGGGTTCGATTAAGATGGCTCCTTATGAAGCACTTTATGGAAGGAAGTGTAGGTCGCCTTTGTTTTGGGATATCGAGGATTGGAGATGGACCGAAGAGAATAAACTGGAGAGGGCAGAGCCTAAGGAAAACATTGTTGCTACTATTGAGAAGGTTCATACGATTAGACAAAGAATGAGGGCAGCTCAGGCTCGACAGAAAAGCTACGCCGATAAGAGAAGAAGGCCCTTAGTGTTTGAGGTTGGAGATAGGGTTTTTCTGAAGGCATCTCCAAGGAAAGGCTTCACTCGAATAGGTAAAGGTGGAAAGCTCAGTCCACGATACCTAGGGCCATTTGAAATTTTGGAAAGAATTGGAGAAACGGCGTACAGATTGGATCTCCCACCGAATTTGACCGGGATACACAACGTTTTCCATGTTTCTCAGCTCCGCCAGTACCATCCCGATGAGGCAGCTATTCTTCCAGTTGAAGAGGTTCAGTTAGAGACGGATTTAACAATAGAAAAGCATCCGGTTGCAATTCAGGACCGGAAGATGCAAGAATTGAGAAAACGGCAGATTCCTTTGGTCAGAGTACTTTGGAGGGATCAGAAGTCCGAGGAATCGACTTGGGAAACTGAGGAGAAAATGAAGAATTTATATCCGGAGTTGTTTGAGGACTCGGTTCGGACTTGAGGGCAAGTCCTTTTTAAGGGGGAAGGATTGTGACACCCCGACTTTCAGACCGTACAGGTATGACGTATGTGCGCATTTAAAATTATTATTTACGCATTTTATATTTATTCTAATTGTTTATTTGAATTATTTAATTTTAATTCTTATATGAATTATTTGAATTTACATGAAATATTTGAATTATATGTCAAAAATTTGCCTCAAGTGGTTTAGGATATGTGAAGTTGTAACACCCCGACTCACAGTCGGTACAGGTAAAGTATATGATTTAATATTAATTGCGTTTTAGAGTATTTGTATAGGAATATTTTGAATTAATCACGCTTATACGGATTAAAGTTGCATGCATGTTATTCGTTTTAAATTGGGTTGGCCTTATTTGAGCCTGTATTTGTTGAACCGAACCAACTTGAACCGGGAACCTTGAACCGAACCCGTGAACCGAATCGGTCCAGCCCTTAAAGGCTGAACCATTCTCCCTTTTTCCTTCATTACGTTCAGCAGCAACTCAAGCCAAGCAAGAGAGCCAAACCCCAAGATTTGATCATCCAACTTCACAAGCCGATATCTCTCTCGTTTCTTCGTCTTTTCTTGAACTTAGGTAGGTTTCGGAATCCCCTCGTCATGCTCTTCGATTCCATGGTTTAAATTCTGAGTTTGGTGTGAGTTTGTTTTGCCTTTGCTCCCCTACGTGAATAGTAAGGGTTTTGCTATAATGGTGGTTTCTTGCTCTTTGCTTGAGATGATTGATTCCTAGCTTCTTGTATGAGTTGTATAGGTTATATATGTTGCATTTATTGCATTCTATCTTTGGTTGGTTGAGTATCTTTAAATGATCATGACTTTTGCTTGGATTTTTCGTTTCATTGATCATGGCTTTTAATTCCATTTTCTTGAGCCATTTGAGTGACAACATGTTAAGTATGATTTATTTGAATTGTGTGTGTATTTTGAGAAGTGGTGGCAATTTATAGGGTTGGTTTTTGGCCATTTTTGGCATATTTTCGAGCTTCCCCTGTTTTCTGTGTAAAACTCTGCTCCAGCTTTTCGAACCAGGCCGGAACGGCCGTTCCCGCCCAGTTTTAAACTGGGAACGACCGTTCCCAGGCCTTACTGTTCATGGACCGAGAGTGGGAACGACCGTTCCCAGTTGTACTGGGAACGGGAACGGCCGTTCCCATTGCCGGAAACCCTTCTTTTGAAAAAGAAATCCGCGGGGGTGGATTTGTCCTTTGAAAAATATCCATGGGGGTGGATTCGAGGCAGTAGCTTCTGAAAAATCCATGGGGGTGGATTTTCCCCTTTGGAAAAATCCATGGGGGTGGATTTTCCCCTTTGAAGAATTCAAAACCTAGAAGTTGCTACTACTTCTCTTTGCTTTAATTATGCATTTTTATGACTTTAATTGCTTCTCCTTTTGCATGATTAATTGTTATAACCATGCAATTATATGACTTGATTGTGATATTTTGTTGTGAACATGATCCATGCATTTTGCCGGGCGTCTTCTTTGGTACATTATTGAGTCTAAGTCTCGGGTCTTGTCTTCTTTTGTTTCAGAGCCTCTTCCGGAAGTTCGTGAGCCCGAGGTTTAAGTGTTCGTTCGCCCGTTTTGCCTTCCTTCTACTTTTGCAAAGGTGAGGTTAGGACCCTTTGTACTAGATAAGCGACCTAAGACCTATTACGTGTTGTTTTCTTACCCTGTATGCGAATATATACTTATATATATGTATTAAATACGAATGCTTAAGGTATGTTATGATCTTGTGAAATAAGCTTTACGTTTTCGAAATTGGTATAAGTATTGGCATAAGTAAGCTATATTTTGAAATTCGTTATCCGTATGTGGTATGTTTGAGCGAGTTGTACCCTGAAAGATGGGAGTTTGGTTTGATTTGGTTTGATGGGCCCGGAGACGTGGGTAAGGGAGACCCGGGACGACCACGGGGTCGCCGGTTATGACCCCTGTGCACGTTCTCATTTGAGATATTCACGTACGACCTAAGGAGGTTGGGAAGGCGTGGTATCTTGAGCCCTCGGTGGATAACCGGGAAAGGCATATCGTGGGTTAGCTGCCCCGTATGTGTTTGGTAATGTAGGTGTTAGGGTTTGATTCCCGATACACCATGGATGTGGGGTGGATGTGATTTGAATTCGATTTTATGTTATGTTTGATGGAGTAAGGGATAGTCCGTTCTCGCCGGGCTTATGTTTATGTTATGTTTGATAGATTATGGATCGAGATAGGTTTTCCTTTATATTATATGCTATCTTTGGAAAATGATTTGGTATGTAAAACCCTAGCCTCGATTCATGACTATCACCTTTGTAATATGCTCTGCTCTATATGTATTTAGGTGTGGGTGTGCGTCGAGCCCCCTCACTCAGTCGAGTTTTGACTGACCCCTCTCTTTTCCCACCTTCAGTGCAGGTTGTTTCGAGCTAGGCGGGGAAGTGCGAGTCTTGGTCTTGTACTTGTGTGTCTAGGTCGAGTTGCATCCATACTTCTTGCATTTTGGGATACTCTTATTATGTATTTAATGTTAGAATTATATTTTGCTGAATTATGGGCTTTTGATGTATATACTCGATCTTTTGGGCCGTGAGGCCATTGTATATGATATAAATGTTAGTTATAGAGCTCTTTTCGATCCTTATGTTATGGCTTCCGCATTTATGTGTTTATATATGCGCGCTCTGTCCGAGTTTAGCCCCGCTTAGCCTAAGGAGTGAGTGTAGGTTCCGTTCGCTTAGACTTGGACTCATGTATGGAAATCCATTTCATATGTGGGTTCGGGTTTAGGTGCGGGGGATGTGGTGGCCCACCGCTCCGGGCGTCACAACTACAAACTCATAATGCCCATCCCCGGGTGTTAAATCCCGTCTTCGGAATGTCCTCTTCTCGGATTTTCAATTGGTAGCATCCTTGTCTTAAATCCACCTTATAATATACCCTCGAACCTTGTAACATGTTAAATAAATCTTCAATGTGAGGCAAATGATACTTGTTCTTTGTTGTCATCCGATTAAGCTCTCGGTAATCTATACACATTCTTAAAGTCCCGTCTTTCTTCTTGACGAAAAGAACCGGTGCACCCCATGGTGAAGAACTAGCCCGAATATATCCAATCTTAAGTAACTCTTCAAGTTGAATCTTTAATTCCTTTAATTCGGCTGGTGCCATACGATAAGGGGTCTTAGAATACGGCTCGGATCCTGGATACAAATCTATCACAAATTCAATCTCACGATCCGGTGGTAACGAACCCAAATTTTCCGGAAACACATCGGGAAATTCTTTTACAACGGCGGTATCCTCAAACATAACTTGATCCTTCGGCTTATTAAAAAGGTATGCAATGAATCCCGTAGCTCCTTCTCTCATCAACTTATGAGCTTCCATATATGATAAAAGAGGTACCGTAGTCGAACCAACACCAACAATCAATTCCTCACCCAATTCAATCTTCTTTGCAAAACAATCAACTTTGGCCCGATATCTGAACAACCAATCCATACCAAATATAGCCCCGTACCTCTTCATGGGCGGCGGTATTCTCAAACTTAACTTGATCCTTCGGCTTATTAAGAAGGTATGCAATGAATCCCGTAGCTCCTTCTCTCATCAACTTATGAGCTTCCGTATATGACAAAAGAGGTACCGTATTCGAACCAACACCAACAATCAATTCCTCACCCAATTCAATCTTCTTCACAAAACAATCAACTTTGGTCCGATATCTGAACAACCAATCCATACCAAATATAACCCCGTACCTCTTCATGGGCAAAACGATGAAATAAGCTGGATAATCTTTCCCTTCTAACAAAACTGAACAATCTTGAACCATCTGATCTGTCTACAGACTTCCCCCGAGTGGGGAACTAACCAGGTAACAAGAAGATAAAGAAATAACAGGTAGGCACATAGTAGCAGCAAGATCACAAGAAATAAATGAATGTGTGGCACCCGGATTAAAAAGTGCATGAATGTTTGTGGTATGAATGTATATGGTACCTTCCACCATGGCGGTCGGATCAACCTCTGCATCCTGCTCCTCGCCCTCAAGGGCATAAGCATGTGCTTGGATCATAGGCCTCTGAACTCCTCTTTGAAATCCGTGAGTCTTGTCGGGATATGCATCTGCCATATGATTGTCTTTCCCACAAATAAGGCACAATCCCAACCTTCTTCGACATTGATAATAGTTGTGGGTCGATCCTCTGCAATGTGTACACGGCGCTTTAGCCAATCGAGCCCCACTTGGAGTTTGTTGAGCCAAAGGTGCTTGTGGAGCTTGTGAGGCTTGTCCTCCTATTCTTGATTTCTTAAAAGGACCCTTGGGTGGGGGAGTAGCTTGAACCATCGTCCTCTTTCCTAAACTTGATCCGGAACCTCGTCCCATCGGTGCCCTAAAGACCGGATCCTTTTTCTTGTACTCTTCCACTTGAATTAGAGCCCTTTGTACATTGTCGGCAAACGACTCGAAGTTATGCCAAGCGTGTCCATGTCTTAAATCCTGCCTCAAACCCGCAATAAACTTCCTAGCCTTCCCTTCTCATCCCGAATGATATGAGGCGCATATCTTCCAAGCCTATTGAACACGGTGAGACATTGAACCACCGTTCGGGTGCCTTGTTTTAAGTCCATAAATTCTTGCTCTTTACTTTCCCTAACCACCTCGGGCACATAGCACTCTCGAAATCCATATTAAACACCTCCCACGTGACTTCTTCTCCATCTACTTCCATCTTTTCTCTTGTTCTTTCCCACCACTCATATGCATCACCATTTAGTTGAAATATTGCAAACTGGGCCTTCTCCTGAGTAGCGAACTATCGGACCCCAAAAATCCACTCCAATCTTGTCAACTAACCCTTCGGTACAGCATCATCAACAGAACCAGAAAATCGAGGGAGATTATAACTTAGAAACACTCCATGAGGATCCCTATTGTTTGGTGGAGGAGCCGGTTGCACTGCTTGTTATGGTGGTGGTGGAGCTTGAGCCCTACGTTGCTCAACAAAATTGTAAACCGCTTTCATAAAATTTTCCATGTTCATTGGAGGCGGCTGTGGTTGTTGTTGTGGTGTAGGAGAACGGTCACGGTGACGGCGTCGCTCCGGAGACCTATGTCTATCTCTCCTTGGAGGCTTTCTGTTAAAGAGACACTGAGATGCGTGCTATTGTTAGTTCATGCATGAGAATGCAAATAATTCAAGCGAAAGTCAAGAAATATAACACACAATCACATAAGAGATGCAAATGCAACACGTTGACAAATTGTTCCTAAAGCCGTACAACTTAGATAGACTCGACACTACACGAGAGCCCGGGTTTTGCAACCCGATGCTCTGATACCAAATAAGGATATAGCACCCGAGCGCGAGGTACCACATCCCCTGCACTGAGACCCGACCCGTATATGAAATGAAAAGTCTATACACGTGCCAAATCACGGCGAACGGGGACACAACACACACACGCTATGCTAGGCGGGAGCTAACCCTTAAACCATTCAAGTACAACATAATGAAAAATCAGAGCGATAACAAAATACGGAAGCAACATGACCATATATTATATACAACGAGCCATCAAGCTCCAAAATAAATATACGAGTATCCAAGGCCTAACTAAATAGTCATAAGCGCCCATAATACATATTCATATACAAAATAAGAGTATTAACATGAGTAAAACTGAAAGGAAGTGCTAAACACTAATACAAGACCTAGACGACATGTATTCCCACCTAGCACTCCTTAACCTTCACAAAACAACTGAAAAACAAATTGGGTTCAGTCTAAAGGAGAGTGGTGGGTATAAATCGAGGCATAAAATATATAATATCGCGAAATTTAGACACATTCATGTAAGCCCTAATCCCGCTTGAAGTTTCGATAAAGATTTCCCAAGTGGGTGAAACAAAGAAGACATCAACGGGATTACGACAATCATATTCGTTCATAAGTATTCATAGGGTTTCATGGCCCGGCGAGTGGGTGTGCACAATCTCCAACCAACACCTTGTGTAATCATTTCATAATTCATTTATCATCATACATATCTTTTGTAAACATTCATATTCATGATCATAATCATACACATACACCTTTTTCCTCTGGGTGGTGGACGAGTTTGCAAGACCCGGCCACCCATGCATGGTGGCTAGTGAGGTACATGAATCCTCAAAAGCCCGATTCCCCTTCCTCGCTAACACTCCTAACGAGGTCGGTTTCGTCGTAGTTGTGGTTGGAACTAGTGCATGGGATCACCGTCGGTCCTCACCTCCCCGGATAGCCACATGCACTAAGTTCCTGGGCCCGTGTTCATAACATGTCCTCGACAAATTCATAGGTAGGGTTCATAAAAGAAGACTTACATTTGTAATCATTTACTCAAGAAAAGACTCGATATAAAAAACTATACTAATTTGGCTCAAAACCTTTCACATAAGGGTATATCGGGTTGTTATAGCTATTAGAAGAGAAACCCACCTTAAAAGTTCAAAACAAAGGCACAAGCGTCTCAATGCTCGCCCTCGTCTCCGACCGTACCCAAATCTGTGTAAAAGAGAAGGTATGAGACTCAAAATGACCATATATGACGCTTAGCAATGAAATAAATATGATATGGTATGCATAAGAAGTAATATTATGCCATGGAGAAGTTCATGTGCAATATTAATGCCTTAGAAGCACATATACTAGCATTTCATTCACCAATTGAAGCGTTCATATATGTTCAAGTTCATATCTATCATAAATCATATCAAAACGATCCATAAATGTCAAATAATTATCATAACACATAATTCAACACGTAAACAAGTCATATAGATCATATAAGAAGGCAAAAGTTATCATTTAGGGTTTACAAGCCAAGTATCAAAGTATTCACGCACATTATAGAGCAATAAAGGCATGTTCATGCATAACTAGGAAAATAATCAACCAAAATTTATGAAACTTAGTAACACACAAGATAACATATTATATGACATGTTAATGAAGTGTATGAACCGGAAACAAGTCGAGAAAACCATGTGAAAGATGTTCAATTTTCGAAATTCATGCATGATTGAGAGAGGGTCGCAGCCGCGACCCATTTCCTTCATGAAATGGTAGCGGCCGCTACCTCCAATTTTTGTTCGAATTTTTTTCTGAATAAAAACATCTCGAGAACAGGCCAAAATCAAGTTGCGGTCATGACAAGAAATATGCTGGATTGAGGTCGCGGGCGCAAACTCAAAATTCTAAGAAAATTCAAATTAGAGTCGCGGCCGAGACCTGCACGAACAACAACAGATATGCAGTAGCAACAGGAGAGAAAGCTCATGAATCTTAAACCAACACGTAGCCAATGAATCAAGGTAAGTTTAGTCAATAAAAACACAATAAAAACACCTCAAAACAAGTCTCAAAGTTGCCTCTAAGAACAAGAACGTGAGTGAAAAGGGGAGGGGTTCATATTCAACCAATTTCTTGTTGGAAAACACGAAAGAGTGCGCAGCAGAAGTTAAAAATTTTTCCACAAGTTTAATCGTTATCTTGCAATTTTCATATTATAACATTGGGAATAACAAGAAACTCACTTTAATTGAAGGTTTCTTGTGATATCGTTACCGCCTAACGAACACCCTTCAAGCGGAAAGTCCCTCGAACGGTCATTCGATTTAGACTCCAAAGTAGAAGGCCTCTAAAGCGTATCCACACTAGTCCTAGAACACGATCAAGCAAGTGAGGATGCTAGTTCTATAGCTTGTGTTAATAGCTAGGATAATTTTTGCTTTGAAAACTTTTCTTTTGGTTTTTCTCAAAAACTTAACACTTCGTGAGTGTTGGTCTAAAAAATAAGAGAAGCATCTCCACTAGTATTTATACTAGGGATTCTAGAACCACTTAGGGTTTCCTAAACCTAGTGGGCTTCTTTTCTTGCTCACTAATTAACTCATTTAATTATTTAATTTAATTGGAATAATAAGGTCTTAACTTATTCTCCAAGTCAAGCAAGAGAAGACTTCTCTCTCCTACAATAGGAAATTGGACTTTTCAACTTTTCTAAAGTTAAAAGTCAAAATTCAATAAATAAATTAATTCCCAATTAATTATTTATTGGGTTAAGTTTATTTGAGAATAGTCTTAACAATTAATTCAATAATTAATTAAAAGACTAAAATTAATTAATTACAATTTAATTAATTAATTCTAGAAAAGAATTCGCGTGTGAAATAAATCACACGAAATGGGACACGAGTGAAGCCACGTGTACATGACATGTGGCAGCCACGTGTACTTGACACGTGGCATCAACCTCGTTGTAGCACCCGAGCGTTAGGTACCACATCCCCCGCACCGGGACCCGACCCGTATATGAAATGGAAGTCCATACACGTGCCAAATCCACGGCGAATGGGGACACAACACACACGCTATGCTAGGCGGGACTAACCCTTAAACCAGTCTGTGCAAGAATCATAAAATCAGAGTTAAAATAAAATTCGCGGAAGCAAGAATAACATAGCATATATAATGAGCCACCAAGCTCCAAAATAGATATACAAAAGCATTCTATAATCAACGGCGCTCATGGCCTACAAAAATCATAACGCTCCAACTAAAACTATAATCATAAGCAGAATATCAACAAGAGTATGAATATGAGACAAAAGGAAGTGCTAAACATAAATGCAAGACCTAGACGACTTGTATTCCCGCCTAGCACTCCTATTCCTGCACAAAACAACTGAAAACAACCGGGTTCAGTCTAAAAGAGACTGGTGGGTATAAAAACGGGGCATAAATATATAATATCGCATAATTTAAGCACATACATGCAAGCCCTAATCCCGTGTGAAGTTTAGTAAGATTTTACCAAGTGGTTAAAACAAAAGGGAAACATCAACGGGATTACGACGTTCATATTCATTCATAATTGTTCATAAATGTTCATAAGGGTTTATAGCCCGGCGAGTGGGCGTGCACAATCTCCAACCTACTCCTCGTGTAATCATAATTAATTATTCAATAATCCATTATCATACATAAATCTTTTGTGCTCATAAATACATGATCATAATCATTCATATATCCCTTTTTCCTCCGGGTGGTGGACGGGCTTGCAAGACCCGGCCACCGGTTCATACATAGGCCAATGGGGGTACATGAATCCCCCAAGGGCACTCAGCTCCCATTCCTCGCTAAAACTCCTAGCGAGGGCCGGTATCACCGTAGTTTGGTTGGAACTAGTATATGGGATCCCCGTCAGCCCTTGCTTCCTCGGTTAGCCACATACACTAAGTCCCGGGGCCCGTGCAATCATAAATCATAAATATCTCGCCAAACATGAGGTAGGGTTCATAAATAAAAGAAATGGGGTCATACTTTTGAAATTATTTACCCGAAATGACTCAATATAAATATATATACGATTTTGGCTTAAAACTTTGCACATAAGGAATATATAAGGTTGTTTTAACTAATAGAAGAAAAACCCACCTTTACCAAAGCAGAAATAAAGGCACAAGCGTCTCAAGGCTCGCCCTCGTCTCCGACCAAACCCGAATCTGTGCAAAAGAAAAGGTATGAGACTCAATGACCACATATGACGCTCGGCAATGACGTGAATATGACATGGATGCATAAATGATCATGTTATATCATAAAAATGTTCATGTGCACGATTAAAGAATTTAAATCATATAATCATCCATTCGTTCATATATTTCATTCAAATTCATAAATTCATAAATTCATATAAATTTCATAAATTCATAAATTCATAATATTCGTAAATTCATAAATTCATAATTCATAATGCATAATGCATATCAATTAATCTAACATTCATTTAATAAGCATAACATATAATATTCAAATTCACATTTAGGAATAAAGTAAATAAAACGTTCAATCAATAGTCAGTAGAATAAATACGCGAAATAGAATTCAATTAATTTCAAGAATTAAATTAAATAAAATCAAATAATAATTAATATATAATAAATATATATAATATAATATATATATAAATAACCATATATAATAATATACAATATATGTATATAATATATACATATATACACGTATACACTCACACACACATGCATGCATGCTTATATATATAATACATGCACAATATATATACCAAATTTTTCACACATGCATGCATCAACAAACACAGAACCATGCACCCACAATACCGCAGCAACTCCAGGAAAAACGTAGCAACACAGCAGCAAGCACACACGCAGGGGAAGAAGAAGACGCAGGAACTGTTTAAGAAAAACGGGGTGACACCCCCGTATCACCCTTAAAGCCTGGACCGAGACACCCCCGTGTCTCGGTACAGAAGTTCCAGGCTTCGAAGCACCCCCGTTCCTCGCTGGAACGGGCATGAGAGGCACGCCCGTGACGCACAGCAGCAACTCCAGTTACAGACAACCAAATACGCAGAAACAGAGCATGAAAAAGGCAGGCATGTACGAGCAAGATAGGCAACATTACAAGGCACAAATTGCTGCAACAACTCAACCATAATACATGCTAAAAGGCCACTAAAAAGGACAGCAACAACATGAAGGATTCTCAGCAAAATGACAGCTGAAAATCAGTGCCAAAACAGGGCCAAAACTCGAAAAAAAACAGGGCAAGCTTGCATTCAATCCTTCTCCATCCATTTATTCAGTTAAGACCAACAAATAAGCAGCAAAATATCATATATTCAACAAGGAAATCAGTTCCAAAAGTGATCAATCAAGACATGAAGGTGTACGTGACATATACGTGGGATTTTTCTCAAAATTTCATAAATGATATATCATAAATACCTCAACAACCATGTAATCAATGATCATAAATGAAATTAGAATGTCAAAACAATCATTCTCATGCTTGGAATCGATCAAAACCGTTAAGAATCGAAGAAGATCAATAATTTGCTCAAAACCTTCATTCTCGGGAAAAATGTCCAGAATGGATGAAACCATGCTCAAAATCATGAATGAAAAGATGGAAATGCTCAGAATTAATCATATAATACAACCCTTAACTTACCTTGATGATTGGTTGAAGTTTGGATGAGATTTGAGCTCCAAAATCTCCAAGGTTGAAGGGTTACGGGTCTGGAATTCAGAACAGAAACTTTGGCTAAGTTTTGGGCATTGTGAGAGGATTATCTTGGTTAGGGCTTGTTATGTCATGATAAAGGGTTGAGTTAGGGTTTCAAAGAATCAAACCATAGTTAATTTGGTTATGGTTTAGCCAAGATATAGCTGAATTAGTGTAACAAGGTCAAGTTGGTCTCCGTTTCGTTTTTCGGTTGGATTTCGGAGTTTCAAATGACTTAGGAAAATTATAAGGCTAAGTTTACTAAACTCGAATTTTCGTTACGAGTTCAGCGGAGTTGACGAAACTCGAATCCGAGTTCCCGAGCTCAAGATATTAAATTCGGAACCAAGGGTACGCTAATTGCTCGTTAGCTCCCGTTTTGGTTCCTCAAATGAAATTAAATTCGTTAACCTATCAAATGAATTCAAAAACATAATTTGAGCATAAAATCATGTTCATAACACATATATGTACGACATATTACAAATTCGTGGCAATTCGATATCATTTCATAAGAGAACGAAGCACAAAATAAACGAACAAACTCCATCATACAATTCATGCATAAATTATAAAATTCCCATGCAATTCATGCAAAATGAAATTCATGCATAATTATATTCCCATGCATACATATGATTTCATGCATATATTAATCCCACGTATAAAATATATATAAATAAGTAATTAATTAAAACATGTTTAATTAATATACATATAATTAGTATAATCATTAAATTAATAATATAATAATTAAACATATATATATATATATATATAATACGAAATATATATATATATATAATTAATAATATTAAAATAAAATATTGTAATATAACATAATAAAATAATAACAATTATAATAAAAATTAAATATAACACACGTAAAAACAATTAATTCGCGCAATTTGGTAAACACATACATCGTACCTTTACGTCCGAGAAATCGGGGCGTTACAATCTCTCCCCCTTAAAGGAATCCGTCCTCGGATTCACTGCTCGCTCGGAAACAACTCGGGGTGAAACCTTTTCATCTTATCCTCCGTCTCCCACGTAGCCTCTTCGGTTTTATCACTTCTCCAAAGAACCTTGACTAGTGGAATACGCCGATTTCGAAGTTCCTGAAACTTCCGATCCAATATCTTAATCGGCTTCTGAACGAAGGTGAGATCCGGTTCTAATTCCACTTCTTCAACCGGTAGAACCTCGGACTCATCTCGATAGTATTTTCGGAGCTGTGAGACGTGAAATACGTTATGAATTCCAGTCAAACTCGGCGGCAAATCCAAACGATAGGCCGTATCCCCAATCTTCTCCAAAATCTCATACGGTCCCATATACCGAGGGTTTAACTTTCCTCCCCGTCCAATCCTTGAGAACCCTTTTCGTGGGGAAGCCTTTAAGAAAACCCTATCTCCAATCTCAAACTCCAAATTCTTCCTCCGAAGATCTGCATAACTCTTTTGTCGATCCTGAGCGGCCTTCATCCGTTGTCTAATCATCTGGACCTTATCAATAGCCTCTTGTACAGCCTTAGAGGGTTTTTCCTTCTTTTCCCCTCTTTTAATCCCTTCTTGCTTGGTCCAGTTCCATTCCTCCAAGTCAAAGAACAACGGTGATCGACATTTACGTCCATACAGAGCTTCATAAGGGGCCATTTCAATCGAGGCTTGATAGCTATTATTGTAAGCAAACTCGATTAACGGCAACTGTTCATTCCATGAACTCTGGAAGTCCAATGCACATGCCCTCAACAAATCCTCTAGATACTTAATTAACCTTTCTGATTGTCCGTCGGTCTGAGGATGGAAAGCTGTGCTGAATTGAAGCCTTGTTCCCAAACACTTCTGTAATTCTTGCCATAACAGTGAAGTAAATCTGGGATCCCGATCCGAGACAATACTAACAGGTACACCATGAAGCCTGACAATCTCATCGTTGTACCTCTTGGCCAACTTACTCACCTTATCGGACATTCTGATAGCCAGAAAATGAGCTGATTTTGTCAACCTGTCCACAATAACCCAAATTCCATCGAAACCTCCTCTCACTTTTGGTAATCCCGAAACAAAATCCATAGCTATTTGTTCCCATTTCCATTCCGGGATAGGTAATGGTTGAAGTAGCCCCGATGGCTTTTGATGTTCTGCCTTTACCACTTGACAAGTCATGCAGTGTTTCACGAAGTCGATCACATCCCGTTTCAATCCATTCCACCAATAGAATTGCTTAAGATCCTTATACATTTTATTCCCTCCGGGATGTATCGAATAACCTGACCGATGGGCTTCCTCAAGAATAATCCTTTTTAATTCTTCCGGGACAACAACTCTATTCTTGAATCTTAGAAGTCCCATATCATCAAACCCAAACGGACACTCTGAATCAGCTCGTGCCTTCTCAGCTAATTTCTGAACTTCGGGATCAATCCTCTGAGCATCAAATAATCTCTGTTTAAGATCTGGTTGAACCGTAATATTCCGAACACTAGCCCTCAGTCTGAACAACTCATTCTCATCTCCAATCTCCACTTTCACACTGGACACGCTAGCTTTCCGACTAAGCGCATCCGCAACCAAATTGGCTTTGCCAGGATGGTATCGGATTGTACACTCATAATCCGCCAACAGTTCCATCCAACGCCGTTGTCTCTTATTCAATTCCTTTTGCGAGAATAAGTATTGGAGGCTCTTGTGATCGGAAAAGACCTCGAACGAAATTCCATAAAGATAGTGTCTCCACTTACCCAAAGCAAAGATCACTGCCTCTAATTCCAAATCGTGAGTGGGGTAGTTCTGTTCATGCTCTTTCAGTTTCCTTGAGGCATAGGCGATCACTCTTCCATTTTGCATCAACACACATCCCAAACCTTCCTTTGAGGCGTCCGTATAAACTGTATATCCTTCTGTACCTTCGGGAAGTGCTAATACAAGAGCGGTGGTCAACTTTTCCTTTAAAAGTTGGAAACTAGCTTCACATGCCTCGTCCCACTCAAACTTAACCGCTTTCTTAGTCAATCGGGTTAAAGGAGCCGCAATCTTTGAGAAATCCTGAACGAATCTCCGATAGTAGCCTGCCAAACCCAAGAAACTCCTTATTTCTGAAGCATTTTTCGGGCTTTGCCATTGCATAACCGTCTCAATCTTAGAAGGGTCTACTTCTAAACCTTTCCTTGAAATAATATGACCCAGAAATGCTACCCGATCAATCCAGAACTCACATTTGCTAAACTTAGCATACAATCGATGTTCCCTTAAGGTCTCCAACACAATTCTGAGGTTCCTTGCATGATCCTCCGGAGTTCTCGAATAAACCAAGATGACATCGATGAAAATTACCACAAACTTATCCAAATAGGGTCGGAAAATTCGATGCATCATATCCATAAAAGCAGCCGGAGCATTAGTCAATCCAAAAGGCATCACTACGAACTCGTAGTGTCCATACCGGGTGTTAAATCCCGTCTTCGGAATATCCTCTTCCCGGATCTTCAATTGATAATATCCTTGTCTCAAGTCCAATTTTGAGTAAACCCCCGAACCTTGTAACATGTCGAATAAATCCTCAATATGGGGTAAAGGATACTTATTCTTTACAGTCATCCGATTAAGCTCCCGGTAATCTATACACATTCTTAGGGTTCCATCCTTTTTCTTAACAAAGAGAACCGGAGCACCCCAAGGTGACGAACTCGGCCGAATATATCCAACTTTGAGCAATTCCTCTAATTGAATCTTTAATTCTTTCAACTCGGCCGGTGCCATCCGATACGGAGTCTTGGAATACGGTGTGGATCCTGGATGTAAATCAATAACGAACTCGATCTCACGGTCGGGTGGTAGAGAACTCAAATTCTCCGGAAATACATCGGAGAAATCCTTAACAACCGCGGTATCCTCCAGCTTAACTTGATCTTTCGGCCTAATAAGGAGGTAAGCAATAAATCTCGTTGCTCCTTCTCTCATCAATTTGTGAGCTTCCATATAAGACAAGAGAGATACCGTTCTTGATCCACTACCAATCACCAATTCTTTCCCCAAAATCACCTTCTTCGTAAAACAATCAACATTGGCCCGATGCCTGAACAACCAGTCCATACCCAAGATAACTCCATACCTCTTCATGGGCATAGCAATTAAATCAGCCGGATACTCTCCCTTCAATCAAAACCGAACACTCCCGAACCAACTGATCTGTCTGAAGACTCCCTCCAAGTGGCGAACTCACCAAATAATAAGAAGAAAGACAGATAACAGGCAAGCACAGATTGGCAACTATATCACAAGAAATAAAGGAATGCGTGGCACCCGGATCAAAGAGTGCATGAATGCTCATGTTATGTATGCATAGGGTACCTTCTACTACGGCTGTGGGATCAATCTCTGCATCTTGCTCCTCACCCTCGAGGGCGTAAGCACGAGCCTGAATCATTGGCCTTTGAGCTCCTTTCTGAAATCCGGGGTTCTTGTAGGGACATGTCTCCGCCATATGATCGCTTTTCCCACATATGAGGCACAAGTTCAACCTTCTCCGACAATTATTGTAAGTGTGGGTCGGTCCCCCGCAATGCGTACATGGAGGTACATCCGGGCGTGAATTTGTAGGTGCCGGTGCCATAGGTAGAGCCTTTGGTCGAGTCGGTACGGCCTGAGAACCTTGTCCTCCAAACCTAGGCTTCTTAAACGGACCCTTAGGAGGTGGACTAGCTTGAATCATCGGCCTCTTTCCCGAATTCGATCCGGATCCTCTTCCCATTGGAGCTCTAAACATCGGATCCTTCTTCTTGAATTCCTCCTCTTGAACCAAAGCCCTTTGCACGGTGTCGGAAAATGACTCGAAGTTGTGCCCCGCTTGCCCGTGTCTCAAATCCTGTCTCAATCCCGCTATGAATTTCCTTGCTTTCCTCTTCTCATCCCGGGTAACATGAGGAGCATATTTTCCAAGTCTATTAAATACGGCGAGGTATTGTGTCACCGTACGAGTACCTTGCTTTAATTCCATGAATTCTTGCTCCTTCCTTTCCCTTACCACTTCCGGTACGAAGCATTCTCGGAATTCTCTCTTGAAAACCTCCCAAGTGACTTCCTCTCCATCTACCTCGAGCTTCTCCCTTGTTCGTTCCCACCATTCATATGCATCTCCATCGAGTTGGAAGATAGCAAATTGGGCCTTCTCTTGCGTACTAAACTGTCGGACCCCAAATATCCTTTCCAATCTAATCAACCAACCCTCCGAGACCGCATCGTCAATAGAACCAGAAAACCGAGGGGGGTTGTAACTCAGAAACACCCCATGCGGGTCTCTATTATTATTATGATTTGGTGGAGGCGCCGGTTGTTCTGCTTGTTGTGGTGGGGGAGCTTGAGCTCTCCGATGCTCTACATAGTTGAAAACTGCTTCCATGAAATTCCCCATATCCATCGGTGGTGCTTGTGGTTGGGGTGGAGGCGTAGGAGATCGATCGTGATGACGACGATGTCCGGGAGATCTCTCACTGTGTCTACGCGGAGGCATTCTGTTCAAGAAATACTGAAATGCATGCTATTTTTAGTCCATGCATGCAAGTGCAACTAATTTGATCAAAATTCAAGACGTAAAACACACAAGCACATAAACAATGCGTATGCATCACATTGGCAAGTTGTTCCTAAGGCCGAACGACCTAGCTGACTCAACTCGACACTAGAGCCCGGGTTTTGCAACCCTAGGCTCTGATACCACTTAAGGATGTAGCACCCGAGCGTTAGGTACCACATCCCCCGCACCGGGACCCGACCCGTATATGAAATGGAAGTCCATACACGTGCCAAATCCACGGCGAACGGGGACACAACACACACGCTATGCTAGGCGGGACTAACCCTTAAACCAGTCAGTGCAAGAATCATAAAATCAGAGTTAAAATAAAATTCGCGGAAGCAAGAATAACATAGCATATATAATGAGCCACCAAGCTCCAAAATAGATATACAAAAGCATTCTATAATCAACGGCGCTCATGGCCTACAAAAATCATAACGCTCCAACTAAAACTATAATCATAAGCAGAATATCAACAAGAGTATGAATATGAGACAAAAGGAAGTGCTAAACATAAATGCAAGACCTAGACGACTTGTATTCCCGCCTAGCACTCCTATTCCTGCACAAAACAACTGAAAACAACCGGGTTCAGTCTAAAAGAGACTGGTGGGTATAAAAACGGGGCATAAATATATAATATCGCATAATTTAAGCACATACATGCAAGCCCTAATCCCGTGTGAAGTTTAGTAAGATTTTACCAAGTGGTTAAAACAAAAGGGAAACATCAACGGGATTACGACGTTCATATTCATTCATAATTGTTCATAAATGTTCATAAGGGTTTATAGCCCGGCGAGTGGGCGTGCACAATCTCCAACCTACTCCTCGTGTAATCATAATTAATTATTCAATAATCCATTATCATACATAAATCTTTTGTGCTCATAAATACATGATCATAATCATTCATATATCCCTTTTTCCTCCGGGTGGTAGACGGGCTTGCAAGACCCGGCCACCGGTTCATACATAGGCCAATGGGGGTACATGAATCCCCCAAGGGCACTCAGCTCCCATTCCTCGCTAAAACTCCTAGCAAGGGCCGGTATCACCGTAGTTTGGTTGGAACTAGTATATGGGATCCCCGTCAGCCCTTGCTTCCTCGGTTAGCCACATATACTAAGTCTCGGGGCCCGTGCAATCATAAATCATAAATATCTCGCCAAACATGAGGTAGGGTTCATAAATAAAAGAAATGGGGTCATACTTTTGAAATTATTTACCCGAAATGACTCAATATAAATATATATACGATTTTGGCTTAAAACTTTGCACATAAGGAATATATAAGGTTGTTTTAACTAATAGAAGAAAAACCCACCTTTACCAAAGCAGAAATAAAGGCACAAGCGTCTCAAGGCTCGCCCTCGTCTCCGACCAAACCCGAATCTGTGCAAAAGAAAAGGTATGAGACTCAATGACCACATATGACGCTCGGCAATGACGTGAATATGACATGGATGCATAAATGATCATGTTATATCATAAAAATGTTCATGTGCACGATTAAAGAATTTAAATCATATAATCATCCATTCGTTCATATATTTCATTCAAATTCATAAATTCATAAATTCATATAAATTTCATAAATTCATAAATTCATAATATTCGTAAATTCATAAATTCATAATTCATAATGCATAATGCATATCAATTAATCTAACATTCATTTAATAAGCATAACATATAATATTCAAATTCACATTTAGGAATAAAGTAAATAAAACGTTCAATCAATAGTCAGTAGAATAAATACGCGAAATAGAATTCAATTAATTTCAAGAATTAAATTAAATAAAATCAAATAATAATTAATATATAATAAATATATATAATATAATATATATATAAATAACCATATATAATAATATACAATATATGTATATAATATATACATATATACACGTATACACTCACACACACATGCATGCATGCTTATATATATAATACATGCACAATATATATACCAAAATTTTCACACATGCATGCATCAACAAACACAGAACCATGCACCCACAATACCGCAGCAACTCCAGGAAAAACGTAGCAACACAGCAGCAAGCACACACGCAGGGGAAGAAGAAGACGCAGGAACTGTTTAAGAAAAACGGGGTGACACCCCCGTGTCACCCTTAAAGCCTGGACCGAGACACCCCCGTGTCTCGGTACAGAAGTTCCAGGCTTCGAAGCACCCCCGTTCCTCGCTGGAACGGGCATGAGAGGCACGCCCGTGACGCACATCAGCAACTCCAGTTACAGACAACCAAATACGCAGAAACAGAGCATGAAAAAGGCAGGCATGTACGAGCAAGATAGGCAACATTACAAGGCACAAATTGCTGCAACAACTCAACCATAATACATGCTAAAAGGCCACTAAAAAGGACAGCAACAACATGAAGGATTCTCAGCAAAATGACAGCTGAAAATCAGTGCCAAAACAGGGCCAAAACTCGAAAAAAAACAGGGCAAGCTTGCATTCAATCCTTCTCCATCCATTTATTCAGTTAAGACCAACAAATAAGCAGCAAAATATCATATATTCAACAAGGAAATCAGTTCCAAAAGTGATCAATCAAGACATGAAGGTGTACGTGACATATACGTGGGATTTTTCTCAAAATTTCATAAATGATATATCATAAATACCTCAACAACCATGTAATCAATGATCATAAATGAAATTAGAATGTCAAAACAATCATTCTCATGCTTGGAATCGACCAAAACCGTTAAGAATCGAAGAAGATCAATAATTTGCTCAAAACCTTCATTCTCGGGAAAAATGTCCAGAATGGATGAAACCATGCTCAAAATCATGAATGAAAAGATGGAAATGCTCAGAATTAATCATATAATACAACCCTTAACTTACCTTGATGATTGGTTGAAGTTTGGATGAGATTTGAGCTCCAAAATCTCCAAGGTTGAAGGGTTACGGTCTGGAATTCAGAACAGAAACTTTGGCTAGGTTGTGGGCATTGTAAGAGGATTATCTTGGTTAGGGCTTGTTATGTCATGATAAAGGGTTGAGTTAGGGTTTCAAAGAATCAAACCATAGTTAATTTGGTTATGGTTTAGCCAAGATATAGCTGAATTAGTGTAACAAGGTCAAGTTGGTCTCCGTTTCGTTTTTCGGTTGGATTTCGGAGTTTCAAATGACTTAGGAAAATTATAAGGCTAAGTTTACTAAACTCGAATTTTCGTTACGAGTTCAGCGGAGTTGACGAAACTCGAATCCGAGTTCCCGAGCTCAAGATATTAAATTCGGAACCAAGGGTACGCTAATTGCTCGTTAGCTCCCGTTTTGGTTCCTCAAATGAAATTAAATTCGTTAACCTATCAAATGAATTCAAAAACATAATTTGAGCATAAAATCATGTTCATAACACATATATGTACGACATATTACAAATTCGTGGCAATTCGATATCATTTCATAAGAGAACGAAGCACAAAATAAACGAACAAACTCCATCATACAATTCATGCATAAATTATAAAATTCCCATGCAATTCATGCAAAATGAAATTCATGCATAATTATATTCCCATGCATACATATGATTTCATGCATATATTAATCCCACGTATAAAATATATATAAATAAGTAATTAATTAAAACATGTTTAATTAATATACATATAATTAGTATAATCATTAAATTAATAATATAATAATTAAACATATATATATATATATATATAATACGAAATATATATATATATATAATTAATAATATTAAAATAAAATATTGTAATATAACATAATAAAATAATAACAATTATAATAAAAATTAAATATAACACACGTAAAAACAATTAATTCGCGCAATTTGGTAAACACATACATCGTACCTTTACGTCCGAGAAATCGGGGCGTTACACTCGTGCTATGTCTATTTCAATCAACTATTTTGATCTTTCGTTAATCATATTAACATCCTACCATAACCCTCGTGTTCTGGCATTTGTGTGTGACCCTTTAGGTTCATTATTCGATTAGCAATGACAACAATTAATTAATTCCCTAATTAATTAATCACTTCACATATCACACTACCGTAATCTAGCAATGGGTGTGTGACCCCTAGCCGAATAACGAAATGAATCGAAGAACCTTGCAGTCAATGACAATCAGTGAAATACGATCCTCCTACAACTCCGTCTCTCAATCAAGAACGCAGAGCCCAAATTTTCTTGATCTTTAAAGTTAAGTTCGTTTCATATCCATTTCGATCTCAATCCTAGAAAACCCCATTTTCTAGATGTCTTGATCTTTCATCCACCTTGGCCAAAGGTTTAAGTTTAATGGACTACGAACAACTCAATCAGTAAGAGATCATTCTTGTTCTTGTAACAAGTGTAGGTCCTTTATTGATTCTACTAATTCTACATATGCCACTTGTGTAATCCCAACATATGCCGTGGTTCAGGCGTCAATATGTCGACACCCTTCTGAGCCTATATCAAAGATTACAGAGTTAGCTCATATGAGACATTACAGAATCTCAAGTCTAAGGATTAATGAATCACGTCATTGACCTGTGAGATATTTCCTAATCTGGAAGTTTCAGGAAACTTCCTTTCCCATTTAGGAATGTTCTCTCGCGGGACATCTCAGTGATGAAGTTCTTGTAACAATCACCCTTCTGTATTATGAACGCATCAACGTATGCACTTATCACTCCAAGAAACTGAGTGATCCTTCAAAAGGACATAATCACACAAGCAACTCTCAGCAGAGTCAAGGTCGACACTCCCACTGTCTGTCGGACTCATCGACTTGGAGAAGTTTCTAATCCTCGCCTATGGAGTTAAGAGCTTGTTTCATGTGTCGTTCCCATAACGACAAAGTTCTTAACAGCCTCATCGGATTAGGGGAGTTCAATACATGCAAAACATAATCAACCTAAACAGACATAAATAAGCACATAAAGAAGTGATTGCCTGTGAACAAAATCATTCTATTTATTATTCAAAAACTGTTTGTGATTTCACAAGGAAATAGTAAAGCAAACATCTGCTTTAAGGGCACTATTCCTAAAAATCTCCCACTTGCCCATGAAAGCCACTCAAGTGCTAATCTAAGACCCATCTTCTGAAAATGTCCTTCGAAAGCCTGTTGACTAAGGGCTTTAGTAAGTGGATCTGCCATGTTCTCTGTCGATGTGACCCTTTCAATTTGCACATCTTCTCTCTTGATGATATCATGGATTAAGTGATACTTTCTCAAAATGTGCTTGGTCCTTTGGTGAGATCTTGGTTCTCTTGCTTGAGCAACCGCCCCGGTGTTGTCACAAAACACTGTAACGGGGTCTTTAATGCTAGGAACTACACCCAGCTCGTGGATGAAGTTTCTTACCCATACACCTTCCTTAGCTGCGTCATTTGCAGCTAAGTATTCGGCCTCAGTGGTCGAATCTGCAGTGGTTGCTTGCTTGGAACTTTTTCAACTCACTGCTCCGCCGTACAGGCAGAATATGTATCCTGACATGGATTTAAAGTCATCCATGTCTGATGCAAAGCTTGCATCACAGTATCCTCTAATTACAAGATCTAGCTAGCCTCCGTAAACTAAGAACAAATCCTTAGTTCTTCTCAAGTACTTAAGGATGTTCTTTACAGCAGTCCAATGACCTTCACCAGCGTCAGATTGGAATCGGCTAGTCACGCTAAGTGCATAAGCCACATCCGGTCAAGTACATAGCATCACATACAGTATGCTTCCTATAGCTGATGCATAAGGAATTTTGGACATCCATGTAGCACCCGAGCGCAAGGTACCACATCCCCCGCACCGAATATGAAATAGACGATCCATACTCGAGCTAAGTCATGGCGAACGGGGACAAACACACGCGCTATGCTAGGCGGGCTAACCCTTGAACCAAAAAACAGCGTAAAACATTAAAGCGGAAGCAATAAACGAACATACATCATTTATATATACAATGAGCATCACAGTTTCAAAAATAAGCCATATACATTATCAAATGCTGTCAAGGCTCGAACAACAAGTACGCTCCATTATTATTCGTATACAATGATCCAACGTGCAATATGCAAGTGTAAGACCGAGAATACAAGAGCTAAAAGCGAATGTAAAACCTATGACTCGAAATCCCGCTTAGCTCCGATGACACTTGCACAACACAACTGAAAGCCAAACGGGTTCAGTCCGAAAGGGACTGGTGGGTATAAAAACAGGGCATAAATATAATATACGACGGTATTTAAACAGTCACATGCAAGCTATAATCCCAAGTGAGGTTTTTAAAGAGTTTCCCAAGTGGGTGAATAGAAATCATCAAAAGGGATTATAACGATTCATTTACATTAGGTCATTAGTGGCCCGGCGAGTGGGCGTGCATTATCTCCAACCAACACCTTGTGTAATTCATTAACATTCATTCATTCTTTCTTTTCATGCATATCATTCTTTCGTGCGCATTTAATAACATTCCACCTTCTTCCTCCGGGTTGGTGGTAGGTTTGCAAGGCCCATCCACCCATTCATTGACCAAAAGGGGAACATGACTCCCCAGATGGCACACAACGTCCATTCCTCGCTAACTCCTAACGAGGTCCGGTTACGTCGTTCATTGGTGGAACTAGTGTGAGGGATCGCTGTCAGCCCGCCTCCTCGGGTGGCCACTCACACCAACTCCCTGGTCCCCATTCTGTGCATTCATTCATTCATTCTCGCCAAAACATTTGGTAGGTTCATGAAATAAGGGCTTTACGTTGAAATCATTTACTCTAGAAAACGACTCTATATACATATAATAGTTTTTAGCTGAAATCTCTTCACATTGGGAGTATATTGGGTCATTTAACCAAATAGTAGAGAAACTCACCTTAAACGGCAAAAGGAGAACACAAGAGCCTCACAGACCGGCCTCGTCTCCAACGGAATCAAAATCTGTGCAAGAGAGGTGAAGTGAGACTCAATATGACCAAATAAGACGCTCGGCAATGAAATGATTATGATATGAGTATATATAAAAGATAAGATTATGTTATGAAAATGTTCATGTGCACTATTAAGGAATTTAAATCATATAATCAAGTCAGTCAGTCATTCGTTCACTTTCATTCGAATTCATAAATTCACATTTCCAATCAATTTAATCAAAGGATTCAAACATGATCATAGTACTTATTAAATCACATTTACAATAATAAAATAAACAATTAAATACATTCAATTTAAAATCGAAAATTTAAATAAAACATGAAATAGGTAACAATTAAATTCTATAATTCAATTAAATCAAATAACATTTAATATTTAATAAATATATATAAATATATAATATACATATACATATATCCCATGCACGTACAGCAACAACAATACATGCATGCAATTTATATCTAAACATATATATAAAACATGCATGCATTACATAGTATATATATATATAACGTACTAATGCATGCATTCCCTAAATCATGCATGTAAACATCTAGTTACACAAATTCAGACCTAGCCAATTCATATGCAAACTCATGCATTCAACATTCAAATTCAACATAAGCACGTCTGAATCTCATTCACGTACGCTTAAGTTTTGATTCAAAAGGTGACACGCCCGTGTCACCAATATAGAACAAATCGGGACACCCCCGTATCTCGGTACAGAAACATCAGACCATCCTGCACCCCCGTTTCATGCTGAAAACGAAAAGGTTGACATCCCCGTGTCAAAAGCATGCAACAGCAGCAATATTTAATCTCTGTTTCTTGGAGTAAAACAGAGCAACAGCTAAAGCCATAAACAAGCAGGAGATGCAGCAATACAAGGCACGAAATGCAGTAACAACTCAGCCTTAACAACTCATAAAATTGACAGCAACAACCAAGAATCAACGCAGCAGTTCTAACGCAGCAAAAACCAGAAAAATAGGCCAGCAACTCAACGAAAAACAGAGCAACACCAAATCAATCTTCAACCAACATGTTCAGGTATGTTAAGGTCACAAATATGCAGCAAAAAGACTCCAAATCAACATATAAATTCAGCCCCAAGCAAGCTCAAACGAAGCAGCAGCAACACGAAGGAAGAAGGGGGGAAAAACTCCATTTTCATTCAAAATTCATTAATGGTAACTCAACCAATTCTCAAATAACATGTAATCAATGATCATAAATGAGAAGAGGATGTTAAAACAATCATTTTCAAGCTTGGAATCAATCAAATCCATCAAGAATCGAATAAGATCAACAAAATTGCTCAAACCTAACTATTTCGAACTCAACCAAAAACCTCATGAAACCATGATCAAATTTGGGGAAGAAAGGATGAAAATGACCAGAAATGAACATATATTACAAACCTAAGCTTACCTTGTTGATTGGATGAAGATTGGATGAGATTTGAGCTCCAAAATCTCAAAGGAAGGCAAGGTTACGGGAGAACTGGAAATTCAGTGAATTTGGCTGAGATTTGTGGTTTTTGTGAGGGTTGGTTCGGTTAGGGCATAGTATATCAGGTTAGGTAGTTGAGTTAGGGTTTCATAGCATCAAACCATGGTTAATTTGGTCAAGGTTTGGATGAGTTATGGCCATTTTAGTGCAGCAAGGTCAGTTTCGGTTGGATTTCGGAGGTTCAAATGACGTTAGAAAAATATAAGGCTAAGTTCACTAAACTCAAATTTTTGTTACGAGTTCAGCGAAGTTGACGGAACTCGAATCCGAGTTCCCGAGCTCAAGATATTAAATACGGAACCAAGGGTACGCTAATTGCTCGTTAGCCCCCGACTTGGATTCCAAAATAAAAATAAATCCGAAACACATGCAAATGAACCCGAAATTACGAAACGAACGGATATTCATATACAAGACACGTATAAGTCCAACATATTAAATTTGCATGAAATTTCGGTATCAATTCATATAGAAATGAAGCACGTAAATATCACTTATAAGCAATGAAACAAGAAAACCATAACATTACAAATAATTATAAAATTAAATTCGTAAATAATTTATAATTAATATGCATGCTTCAATTATGATTACAATGTGTATGAGTTCATGCAAGTATTTTATTAAAGAACTCGTACCACATTAATATATATATATATATATATATATATATATATATATTTATATAAGTATATTTTCTATTAACAACATTAAAATAAAATAAATAACATATAAAATATTTAAAATAAAATTAAATATATAAAACACGTATAAATAATTATTTCGCGCAATTTGGTAGACACATACGTCATGCCGTACTACTAAAAAAACTGGGGCGTTACAATCCTGGACTTTTCAAGTTCAGTCTTGGGACACGGCTTCTTCTAAAGAACTGTTCCCGGGCCCATTGGAAGTTTTCCACGTTTGGAATCTTTCATACTAAATCTCTTTAGTATTTTCTCTATGTAAACTGACTGTGATAATCCTAACAATCTTCTAGATCTATACCGATAGATCTTTATCCCGAGAATGTAGGATGCATCACCAAGATCCTTCATCTCAAATTGGTTCGATAACCAAGATTTTGTTACTTTCATGTTATCCTTCGGATTCCCAACGAGGAGGATGTCATCTCCATAAAGTATCAGAAATTGAACCGAGGTTTCCAATTCTTTCTTGTACACACAGGACTCATTCGGATTTTGAATAAAGCCAAACGATTTGACTCCTTCATCAAATCGAATGTTCCAATTCCTAGAAGCTTGTTTCAATCCGTAGATTGATCGTTGGAGCTTACAAACCTTTTGTTCGCTCCCACTGAATGTGAAACCCATGGGTTGCTCCATGTAAATGTCTTTGTCAATGTCTCCATTGAGAAAGACAGTTTTCACATCCATTTGCCATATCTCATTGTCATAATATGCAGCAATGGCAATCAAGATCCGAATGGAATTTTGCATTGCAACCGGGGAGAAGGTTTCATCAAAATCTACACCTGGTCTTTGAGTGAAACCCTTAGTAACTAATCTTGCTTTAAAGGCTGCCACGCTTCCATCTACTCAAAGCTTGCGCTTATATATCCATTTGCACCCTATGGGCCTGATCCCATCAGGTGGATCAACCAAGGTCCAAACTTGGTTAGAGTACGTGGAATCCATCTCGGTTTTCATTGCTTCTTTCCACTGTGCAGAGTCCGAATCTAACAGTGCCTCCTCATAAGTTAATAGATCATTATCCATTTGAGATGTTTGGTGGAGAAAACCATACCATCTCTCTAGTTGTCTAGGAATGCGTTCGGAACGTCTTACTAGAGGAGGATTTACGCGTGTATCACTCTCTGTGACTGGCTGAGGGACGTTATTCTCCGAAATTGGCGTGGGACCTTGGTCTCGAACCTCTTCGAATTCTGTGATCTTGCCTTTCTTTTCTTTAAGGAACAAGTCCTCAAGAAAAGTGGCGTTTCTTGACACAAAGACCTTTTGTTCAAAAGGATCGTAGAAATAATATCCTACTGACTCTTTAGGATATCCTACGAAGTTGCATAAGCTTGATCTAGCTTCAAGCTTATCTCCCACTGTCCTCTTCACGTAAGCAGGATAACCCCAAATTCTTAAGTAAGAATAATTAGGGATTTTGCCAAACCACATCTCAAATAGGGTTTTGGGTACAGATTTGGAGAGAACAAGATTCAGAATCTTAATTGCTGATTCTAAGGCATAACCCCAGAATGAAGGTGGCAATTCAGTGAAACTCTTCATGGAACGAACCATATCAAGTAAGGTTCTGTTCCTTCTCTCCGAAACTCCATTCAATTGAGGAGTTCCCAGAGGAGTCCACTGAGAGATAATTCCATTATCTCTGAGATGACTAAGGAATTCCTCACTTAGATACTCGCCACCTCATCGGATTGAAGTGTCTTAATCTTGTGACCAGTTTAGTTCTCAACCGCCTTCTGAAATTCCAAGAATTTCTCAAAGGCTTCGGATTTATACTTCATTAAGTACACATAACCAAAACGACTAAAGTCGTCTGTAAAGGTTATGAAATACTGATGATTGTTTCTCGTACTTACACTAAGTGGTCCACAGACATCAATATGGATTAAATCTAATACTTTAGTGACACGTTCCTCTTTACCATTAAAGGGAGTTTTGGATATCTTTCCTTTAAGACATGATTGACAATGAGTTAACTCTTTAAGTTCATTAGCATAGAATGATCCTAAATTAGTTAACTTAGCAATCCTATCTTTAGAAATATGCCCTAAACGTGCGTGCCATAGAGAAGCCGAGATCTTGTCATCTCTTTTTCATTTGTTTAATTGTTGTATATTCAAAAATATTAGTGTCTTTAGTTGTATAAAGTCCATTAGATAAAGTACCAAGTAAAACGGAAGTTTTATTCTTCATAAAATAAAAGTTTCCATTACTAGAAAAAGTCTCATAACCTTCACAATCAAGTATTGGAATGGAAATAATATTATGAATAATAGAAGGTACAAAAAGGACTTTCTTCAAAAATAAATTAAAGACACCTAAATCTAATCTACACGTCCCAATGGCTCCGGCTTGAACGTTTGATCCATTCCCAACCTTCAAGACGCATCCTCCTTCTTCAAGCTGCCGGACCTCACTTAGCATCTGTACATCATTACAGATATGAGCTCCACAACCGGTATCAAGTACCCAAGAATTAGAATCAATAGATAGATTTACTTCAATAACAAACGCACCTTTTTTTAGAGTATCCTTATACTCTTGGCAGTCCCTCTTCCAATGCCCTTTCTTGCCACAATGATGGCAAACGTCCTCTTTCTGATCCTTTCCCTTCCTGGCCTTTCTCTTTTTAACCCCTCCTTCGGGTTTAAGAGATCCCTTCTTCTTGGGAACTTTATTCTCTTTGCCTTTATAAGGCCCAGAAGAGGAGGTGACCATCATTACATTGCGATCCTTCTTGATCGTGTCTTCAGCAGTCACAAGCTGACTAATCAACTCAGCTACAGTAGCATGAGGATGATTCATGTTGAAGTTTAGCATGAAAGGATTGAATGATGGTGGAAGCTATGCGAGCAACAAATCCACAGCGAGTTCTTCACTCAGTGGCATTTCCATGCAGGTCAATTTCTCGTTCAAAGCAAGAAACTTGAGACCGTGCTCATTGTAGCGCCCCCAAATATGTTATAACCCCGCACTGTTGCACTTCCCAGGCGGATGTGAGACCTAGCACCTAAGAGGCACGCCGGCGAACGGACGGTGCTATACCATATCAGAGTAAGAAAATATGGCAGCGGAATTTGAAACATATAAATAACAGCTTATGTTTGGGGAAATAAATAAAAGAATTTGGAATAATTTGAAACTCATGAAAATTTAGAAGCAATACCGTAGGGTTAAAGTTGTTCATGATCTAAGAGTATGATACTGGAGTAATATAATAAATATACAAGATTATAGTCTAACTTGACTTAGTTAAGAAACCTGATCTAATATGCATAAGATAATGGACTCTCTATGCTTTAAGATACCAGCCAATGAGCTATTGCAATACCTGAAATCATGAATTTGAAAAGAGCGAGGGGTGGTTGAGTGAAACTATAAAACTTTAGGATTTTTACCAAGAGACTTTTATTTGAAACGATCTTTAATAGTAATTGAATAACAATGAAGTAATAATTTTGAGAGTAATGCGAAATCAGTATCCATAGTGGGATTAACCAAGAAACTCCTTGGTTAGTACCCGATAATAGGAAAATACTACAACAATATCAATATTGGGTTCATATTTATTTGAAGATAAAGGGGTAGAGGGATTATGTGCTTTACTTTTTAAGAAAATATGAACCCCTTTGTGAAACAATATGTTGCCCGCAAGCTAGGCGTTCTCCAATCTTAACTGCTTAAAAACCAAGAATATTTGTAACGACATTGATCAAGATGTCGTTACTTAATAAAAAGAAATACAACGATACCATCCTTCTTCCTCCGGTGTCACCTCAGGCAACTACCCCTAGTGACGATATACATGAACTTGGGAGGGACGTACCTTTTCCCATCACTTGATGTGGAATAACTAACCTCTAGTTAGACCACCACCAATATCTAGTTGGCGGATAGTATAATAGTAGACCTCGGCCCATGCCTCCCGGACTACTACTTCTACCAAGACCACCGGGCCAACAATAAGAAAATATATTTTGCTTGCATTTAACGATACCCGATAAATGGTAGCATAGTACCGAGATAATTTAGCAGGAGATACTTTTAATTGTTTATGACAAGATGTTATGAATACTTTAAAATAATTGATTGTGTATACTGGAACAATATAAGTTGATATCAAAGTATTTTCAAAAAGGCAGTATCATTTATAAAGGAATAAAAATTGAATGGTATTATGGTAGGTCATAAAATGTTTCATATATATATATGTACTCATGATCCCAGTTGAAAACGTTTAACCTCACCTACAGTAACCAGGTATTATGTAATAATACCGGAGTCCTAGTCCGTCCTGATCTTCACCTATGAGTGGTGATGTAGCACCCGAATGATGGGCACCACATCCCCCGCACTACGAGTCTAGTCCACACATGAAATGGATGATCCAAGCATGAACCGGACTCATAGCGAACGGGAGACAAAATAAAAGATATCCTAGCTAGGCGGAACTAACCTTGTACCAATTAAATCAAAAAAATAACCATGAGTGCAATGTGGAAGCAATAACGTGTAATACATAAATTTCAACAATGTCTACAAGCCCAACCGCAACAATAACATACATAAATTTCGATAATAGCCAAACATATAACCTGATCATAAGGTAATTAAAATTCAACAAACATCCTAACCACGGGTTCAACTAAACAGGCAACCTGTCCCGAATTCATAATCAAGACTCATAAATGGCACACAGGCCTGAATACATAAAGGGATACAATTAAAACATAAAATATGAAATAAGACTCAAGTGTACAAGTGACTCGGACAAGAAAGCTAAGACTCGACTCCCGCCTAGCAAAAAAAACCTGCAAGAAACTGGAAAAGTTGGGAAAGATGGGTCAGTCTCTAGAAGACTGAGTGAGCAGGAGCGATACATAAATATAGAAACATGCGCATGCAAGTCATAAATCCCGAGCAAGGTTTTATTTAAAGGTAGTTCCCACGAAGGGCAAGAAAATAACTAAGCAGTGCTCGGACTTTACAACTAATTCATATTAAATTCATTAAGTTCATAAATCATACATAATCAATAAGGCTCGGGGAGTGCGCGTGCTTAATCTCCAACCAAGCTCCGACCGTGTACGATAAATATCATTATTATATTGAATGTGCGATCACACAATACATTATAATACATGCAAGCCATAAAACATAACATGAGACATAGTCGTTTGGGCAATCCGTGTCCCGGCCTTCCAGCACGGTGCATAACAATCATAACATAATCATAATCATAAAAATAAGTTCCAACCTTCTTCCTCCGGGTGGTGGACGGGTTTGCAAGACCCGACCACCGGTCCATACATTGACCCAGGGGGGTACATGAATCCCCCAAGGGCACTCAGCTCCCATTCCCCGCTAAACCTCCTAGCGAGGGCCGGTATCACCGTAAATGTGGTGGGACTAGTACAAGGGATCACCGTCGGCCCTTGCCTCCCCGGATAGCCACTTGCACTAAGTCCCTGGGCCCGTGCATTCATAATAATGTTCATAATCATATTCTCGCCAAAACATTTCCAATCATGATAAACATAATATTTCTCATAATCCTTGTGAAAATGTTTACTCGATAAATTCATTTGAAAATCATATATAAATATACATTAGGTTTTTGGCCAAACTCGTCACATAAGGTTGTAGGGTTTAATATGTAACTAGAAGAAAAACACCCTCACCTGGAATACCACGAGACACAAAGCATGAGTAATACGGGTGCCTATTCAATTCGGAAGTCTCCGCCCTGGAAACGAACTGTACAAGAGAAGGAACAATGTGTACTCGTGAGAATTGACTCAATATGAAACTACATAGACGCACGACAGGTTATGTACATGATATGAGATACATAAGAAGCATGAATCATGTGATGAGGTCATATAATCAAGTAATTCATTAAAAACATTCAATACATAGTGGTTTCATATTCTTGTGTTTCATATCTTTCATATTCTGTATTAAATCGAGCCATAAGCTCTATACAATAATCATAAATCATACTATAACATGTTTAAAATGCATGCGAGTCATAAATGAAGCGAGAAGTTATCATATGAGGTCAATAAATGGAGGAACAATTCATGCTTGCAAGCTAGAGAGCATTTGAAGGCATATTGGATCATAATTTACAAAATATATTAACAAAATTACATTATGATTTCATAATATACAAGTTAACACATAACATAACATATTGACAAAATATACAAGTCATGGAAGAAGCTAAACACAACATACAAAATAATTAAACGAAGCAAACCATTCATGCATGCATAAAAGTAGCACAAAACGTTCATGTTATCATTTCACGTATATGCATAAAATTCATAAAAATATCAAGATATGTCACATATAATCAATTAATCAAGCATACAATACATTCAAACCACATATGGAGTCCGAGGAAGTGGAGGGAAAGCGAGAGAACGGATTGGGCAAGCTTTTAGTGAGAGCTGACAGTTTTTGGTAATGCACAAGCTATAAAGAATTGAACATATCTTGAGTTCTAGAATTTGAAATTGAGTTTTGCTTGTTGGGAATGAAACTAGACATATAGATATTTCTAAGGATATATGGCACGAATCACGGTTCGAAACGAGGTGAAAATCGCATAGGCCCGAAGTTGGGTGATCGTAGATTGTCGAAAAAGTAGTGACACCAAAAAGAATTGATAATATCTCACAAATGGGAAAATATATTAAAGTGATTCTAATTGGAGAATATTATAGACTTCAAGAGGTTTCCTTGGGTTTAAAAATCAGGTCATTCGGAGTTCGGACGAGGGAGTCACGGCCGTGATAAAATTGTACTGAAAATCAGTCGCGGTCGCGACTGAAAATTGGCCAGTTCTCTAGTTGTTGGTCGCGGCCGTGACAAAAAATGGTCACGAAACGGTCGCGGGCGCGACCCCACTCCAGCAGTAGCAAAAGCTTCGGGAAAAACAGGGGAGTGACGAAAAATGGCTTCAAGAAGGCCAAATGAGCTCCCAATTCACCCAAAATCACATAACAACAATCAAATACAACATATATACACACACACTCATCAAATCATGAATTAAACCATCAATTTTCATAAACCCACATATTTATATATATATATATATATATATATATATATATATATATATACACACACATTTATATACACACACATATACACGATTTCTTGCTTAAAAAATGCCAACAATTAAGCATAGTATTCAAAGATTATCATATATTTAAGAATATACACCCAAAGATTTAAGTTATAGAACAAGAACCACATATATTCAAAAACCCACATTATACCTTGGAGAAAAAGGATGGAGGAGAAAAGAGAGATAATCAAGAGCTTGATTCTTGAGCTTGAGGAAGTAGAATGGAGCTCGAATTTCCCATCTTCCTTGCTTCGATGATGGCTCGTTGATGGAGGGAGAGATTGGAGGGTTTGGAGCTTTGAAGAAGGATAGAAAAGAAATGAAGAAGAAGAAGAATGAAATTGGGGAAGGGGGGGGGGGGGGGGGAGGGGGGAGATACATCGTGTATTGAAGGGAAAATAAGGGAGAAATTGCACTTTGGTCCTCAACCATTTTAAGTGCTTCAATTGTATCCCGAAAGTTTGGTAGGTGATCAATTGGGGTCCAATTAAAAATTCAATAGAGTCCAAGGATTTCATATAAGATCAGATAAGTGCATAAGTAAAAATAAAATATTTAATTAGCAAGTAAAGACGTTAGAAACGAATTTAAATAGCACAGTCAATTAAATCGTATAGGTTAGATACGTCACATAATAGCAATTAATTCAAGAAATTATTAAATTAAATAATCACTTAGCATCTAAAACACATATGAGTCGCATAACTCTCGGTCTAAACTCACTCGTGACGTCATACCTGTACGACCAAAAAGTCGGGGCGTTACAGGTGATCAACTATAAGTTTCTATTTCGTAACCAAAACAACTCACATAGACAAGTTATCACAAAACATGTCATAATCATGGAATGAGATCACATACTAATATTCTGATAAAAAACAACTTTAACATTCAAACAATACTCGTAAAACAAGAGGTTATTAAATTATGAATCTTAGTAAACTTTTATATTATAAAATAAGTTCATAAATTTTAATAAGGAAATCTTATTTTGGAAATGATATTTGAAAATATCCGATTTGAAAATCTTAAATGAATATCTTTATTTGAAATTCAAAACTTGGATAAAACCCTAATTCTTTAATGTTTGAAACCTTGAACGTTTTGAATTTCAAAACGATAATATGAAACGTTTAAATGATCTTTGAAACTTTAATTTTACCCGGTAAACCCTTATTTTCACCGTTTAAGTGAATTTCTTTAATTAATTAGGTTTTATGAAATCTTTGACTAATTAAATATTTATTAATCACCATGATTCTAATTATAAGATTGGAAACGAAAGTAGGGTTTAACTTGACAATGTAGGTCACATTTTAGAAAATGTTTACAAGATTGCCGATTTCGAAAAATTCGGATAAAATCTTCCTTTTAAAAAAAATTCCAAAACCTATTTTATAATTATTTTTATATTAATTTCGAAATATTCAGAATATGGGTTGACCAAAAAGTCAAAATTACTATTAAAAACATTTACTATTCAAATTCTTATGAATTAATCACTTTATAACATAAAATCGAACACACACACTCACACACTATCACACGTGCACCTACAATCATTTAAGAACAACATGAACATGTTCTTAGACTTATGAATATGTTCGTACTAGTTCATGATCATATTTAACAAATTCTAGGTTCATAACATATGATTAAAGGTAAAATGTGGCACTTTATATAACATGATTCATGAAATTAATTCTAAATAAATTATTCTTGACATGAATTTAATTAAACAAGATCATGAATACTTAAACATATGAATATACTATATCATATCATAATTCATGCGTTTAATTAAATAAAATTCACATATATTATCATATTTTTCCTAAACTAGCATAAATAGCATATATTTCATAAAATAAATTCCGAAAGCATAATTTAATTAAATCTAAGCATGCTACTACTATTATTATACTAAGAACATAATATAAAGCATGAAATAATAAAATAAAACACACCTTAGCCTAGGGAGAGAGAGAAGTGGCGTTGTGACACCCCGACTTATCGACCGTACAGGTATGACGTATTTGCGCAATTAAAATTATTATTTGTGTATTTTATATTTATTTAATGGTTTATTTTTTTATTATGTGAATTTGTTTATGTGCTCGTTTCTTGTTTTCGATGTCGTTTGTTGTGGTTTCGAAGTGCTTGAAGCGTTTTGGACCTAAAGGAGGCTAAAAGGTATTTAGCGCACCTTGGGTTCCGGTAAGCATATTTTGAGCTCGGGAATTCGGGTTCGAATTCCGTCACTTCCGTTGGACTTGTTTCAACGATTCGGAGTCAATGGAACCAACCTTATGTTTTTCCAAACCCATTTGATATTCCAAAATTCGACCGAGAGTTCATCTCGCGCCTAAATGACCACCTTGGAGGAAATTGCACATAAGTCCCTCAATTCTTGACCAATTAACCTCAAACTTGGACCCACATGACCCCAACTTGATACTTTACCATCCCTCTCTCCCTCACACCGATACACACAAGGCAAGGAAGAGATTTCAGCCATTTTTGGGAGAAAACACACAACAACCCGTAACTATTCACCTAGAGGAGATTTTGAGCTCCAATCTCCATTTTCTTCCAACATCTTCAAGGGGTAAGCTTATATTTGATATGTACATGCTTATATGATCATTTGCATCTAAGAAATTCAGAATTTGATGGTTGTAAGAGCATGATTGGATCATATATGTGAATAGTGTAGGTTTTGGTTATTTGATGAATTTTGAGTGATCTCTTGGAGTTTTGTTGGAAGCTTTGCATCTTTCTTGGTCCTAGGACAACCATATGTATATGTATGAGCTGAGTTTTGCATGAGAAGCTAGGCTTCCTTGGTTTTCATTTTGGGTTTTTGAAGTTCTTGGTGAAAAATGAACTTGTGTGTATTTCTTGCATTGATTCTTCATTTATCTTCATACTTAGGCTTAGAGATTCCATGAATTTGATGTTTTCTTGTTGTATTTTCATCCTAATATGTGTTATGTGGAGTTGGGATTTGATTAATGTTGGTTTGGGGTGAATTTTGGCCTGAAACGAGTGTTTGCCCTGTTCTCGCCCAGCAGTCGAGGTCGCGACCGTTTTCGCTACAGATTTGGTCGAGGTCGCGACCACCTGGATTTTTTCGCTACGACTTGCCGGTAGAGACCTCGACCGGTTTGTGTGCAAATTTGTAGAGACCTCGACCCCTTTTTTTTTCCGGTTGTTTTTTTCCGTGTTTCGCGTGCATTTCTTTGCTTCATATGGTTCATTTAATATTCAAAAAAAAAATATGTAAACTTGTTATTTGAGGTTTTAAGCTTTGTGTTATGAATTTTGCTTATTTTTATGCTTCTATTTTTGATGAATTTTCCGTATTTGTCTTGTATGCCCTCATATGACTTAAGTACGCATTCATTTCATTTCATTTGCATGCATAAGCATTGCCTGGTGTCTAATTGGTACATTATTGAGTTTAAATCTCGGGTCTTGTCTTCTTTTGTTTCAGAGCCTCTTCCGGAAGTTCGTGAGCCCGAGGTTTAGGTGCTTGTTCGCCCGTTTGCCTTCCTTTTCCACTACTTTTGTAAAGGTGAGGCTAGGATCTTTTATATTAGATAAGCGACCTAAGACCTATTACGTGTTGTTTTCTTACCCCGTATGCGATTATATACCTTATGCATATATATATTAAATACGAGTCCTTAAGCTATGTTATGATTTTGTGAAATGAGCTTTAAGTTTTCGAAATTGGTATAAGTATTGGCATAAGTAAGCTATGTTTTGAAATTCGTTATTCGTTTATGATATGTTTGAGCGAGTTGTACCCTGAAAGATGGGAGTTTGGTTGATTTAGTTTGTTGGGCCCGGAGACGTGGGTAAGGGAGACCCGGGACGACCACGGAGTCGCCGGTTATGACCCCTGTTCACGTTCTCATTTGAGATATTCACGTATGACCTATGGAGGTTGGGAAGGCGTGGTATCTTGAGCCCTCGGTGGATAACCGGGGAAGGCATATTGTGGGTTAGCTGCCCCGTATGTGTTTGGTAATGTAGGTGTTAGGGTTTGATTCCCGATACACCATGGATGTGAGGTTGGAAATTGTGATTTGAATTCAATTTTATGTTATGTTTAATGGAGTAAGGGATAGTCCGTTCTCGCCGGACTTATGTTTATGTTATGTTCGATAGATTATGGATCGAGATAGGTTTTCCTTTATACTATATGTTATCTTTGGAAATGATTTGATATGTAAAACCCTAGCCTCGATTCATGACTATCACCTTTGTAATATGCTTTGCTCTATACGTGTTTAGGTGTGGGTGTGCGTTTAGCCCCCTCACTCAGTCGAGTTTTGACTGACCCCTCTCCTTTCCCACCTTCAGTGCAGGTTGTTTCGAGCTAGGCGGGGAAGTGCGAGTTTTAGTCTTGTACTTGTGTGTCTAGGTCGAGTTGCATTCATACTTCTTACATTTTGGATACTCCTTTTATGTATTTGAGATCATGACTTGTCTTTTGGAGAATTATGGGCTTTTGATGTATATACTCGATCTTTTGGGCCGTGAGGCCATTGTATATGATGTAAATGTTATTTATAGAGCTCTTTTCGATCCTTATGTTATTGCTTCCGCATTAATATGTTTGTTTGGCGCGCTCTGTCAGAGTCTTAGCACCGCTTAGCCTAAGGTGTGAGTGTAGGTTCCGTTCGCTTAGACTTGGACTCATGTATGGAAATCCATTTCATATGTGGGTTCGGGTTTAGGTGTGGGGGATGTGGTGGCCCACCGCTCTGGGCGTCACATCCTTAAAGTGGTATCAGAGCCCTCGGTTGCAAAACAGGAGCTCTAGAGTCGAGTCGGGTGAGTCTAGGTCGTACAGCTTAGGACAACGTGGTTATATGCATTTATGTGATTATTTGTTTTTCTTCTTGTTAATCGTGCACATGAACATGTACTAACCCTCACGCATATGAATTGGAATCTTTTGTTTTGTAGAAATATGCCTCCCCGAAGACACCACCGCCGAGATAGATCTCCAGAACATCGTCATCACCGAGATCATTCTCCACACCCGGAAAATAATAATCCACCACCACCCCAAATGGATCCGGGCAATTTCATGGAAAGGCTCGCCGTGTATTTGGAACAAAGGGATCAGGAAAGAAATAATGCACCTCCGGCTGGAAATCTTCTTACTGCTATTCTCCGGGAGTTTAAGAACCAAAATCCACCGGTTTTCGTGGGTGGAAATGACGTGCAAGCGGAGGAATGGCTCGTGCAAACTAACAGGGTATGGAATCTCATACCGTGTAGGCCTATGGAGAAGCTACAATGCACACTTACCATGATCCAGGGCCAAGCTTATAGTTGGTGGTCAAGCTTGCAAGGAAGATTAGAGGCTACCGGAGAGGAGATCACATGGGAGGTGTTCGTCCGGGAATTCAAGAATAAATATATTCCCAAAGCTACAAGAAATCGAAAGGTGAGAGAATTTATGGAGCTCAAACAAGGGGGTATGTCCGTCACTGATTATATCAATGAGTTTGAGAGGCTCTCCCGTTATGCCCCAAACATTGCCAATGATGATGAAAGCAAGGCTTCTCAATTCCTCCAAGGACTTCGGGAGGATAAGAAAGATGCTCTAGAAGCTTCTAACACAAGTACTTGGGCGAAAGTCACGGGCAAAGCTCTAAGAGTTGAAGAACGGGTTGTGATGAGGAGGAAGAGTACTTATACTGGACAAGGGTCTAGCTCGGGGAATTTTAATAAATTTGGGAAGAGGCCGGCATTTAAAACATTTCAACAAGCCAAGCCTCAAAACAAGCAACCCCGACCCGCGGGACCCAATCAACCGAACCGACCCTTAGCACTTCCGGCTCCACCTAAAGTGCAATGTACCTATTGCAAGGGTCCTCATCACGTGGATAATTACTTCAGGCTTCATAAGAGGTGTTTCATTTGTGGGGCACAGGATCATATGGTGGGCACGTGCCCGAAGAAGAAAGATAACCCGAGGCCTGCAATCCAAGCTAGGGCTTATGCGTTGGGTGGTGAAGAAGAGCAAGCTGTGGAAATCGACCCAAATGCCGTGATCGAAGGTACTATAAGCATTCATGGCACTACATTACATGCATTATTTGATCCTGGGGCCACTCATTCTTTTATTTCCCGGGATATTGCTTCTTCTATGTGCTTGCCTATTTCCTTGTGTGCGCATGATTACGTGGTTAGCTCTCCTCTTGGTGGTAGTTTAGTAACTTGCAGGGTTTTTCGGGGTTGTTCGGTTAGCTTCGAAGGCCGAGTTTTCCTTGCAGATTTGATTGAAATGCCGATGCAGAGATATGATGTAATCTTGGGTATGGATTGGTTGTATGAACATGGGGCTCAGATGGATTATCGGGATAAGAAAGTTTCTTTTGGTTCAGTGGTGTTTAAGGGCGAAAAGGTGAAGTCAAGCCCGTTTATTTCTTTTGTTGAGGCGAGTAAACTGGTCCGGGACGGTGCGACAGGTTTCGTGGCCTATCTTTTAAATAGACCGAAGGATCAGGCCAAACTTGAGGAGACGGAGGTCGTGCGAGAGTATATCGATGTTTTCCCTGAGACTTTGGGTTCTCTACCGTCTGATAGGGACATCGAGTTCGTAATCGATCTTTATCCCGGAGCAGAGCCTTTCTCGAAGACTCCCTACAGAATGGCTCCTGCAGAGTTAAAGGAGTTAAAAACGCAGCTTGATGAGCTTTTGGCTTGCGGGTACATCCATCTGAGCATTTCTCCGTGGGGTGCTCCCGTTCTATTTGTAAAGAAGAAGGATGGGACGTTACGGATGTGTATAGATTACCGTGAGCTGAATCGGATGATAGTGAAGAACAAATACCCTTTGCCTCACATAGAGGAGCTATTCGATATTCTGCAAGGCTCAAAAGTCTATTCCAAGTTAGATTTGAGGCAGGGTTACTATCAGCTGCGAATTAGGGAGGTAGATATTCCGAAGACTGGTTTTAATACGCGATATGGGCACTTCGAATTCGTTGTCATGCCGTTTGGATTAACTAATGCTCCAGCCGTATTTATGGATATGATGCACCGAGTGTTCAGGCAGTTTCTTGACAAATTCGTGGTTATATTTATAGACGACATTCTGGTGTATTCTAAGTCCGCTGAAGAGCTCGCTCCGCATCTTCGGATCGTTTTGGAAACTTTGAGGGAACACAAGTTGTATGCAAAGTTCAGTAAGTGCGAATTCTGGATTGACCGAGTTATGTTTTTGGGACATATAATTTCAGGTGATAGGATTGAGGTTGATCCATCTAAGGTTGAATCCGTGCTTCGTTGGGAGAGACCTAGAAATGCCTCCGAGATCAGGAGTTTTATTGGGTTGGCCGGCTACTATCGAAGGTTTGTTAAGGATTTTTCTAAAATTGCCGCTCCGTTGACTCGTCTGACTAAGAAGGAAGTGAAATTCGAATGGGATGATAAGTGTGAGGCGAGTTTTCAGACATTGAAGGTGAAATTAACTTCAGCACCGGTTCTTACCCTACCCGAGGGTACCGAGGGTTATGCAGTCTATACAGATGCTTCCAAAGAAGGTCTCGGTTGTGTTTTAATGCAGCACGGTAGAGTGGTAGCTTATGCTTCGAGGAAATTGAAAGAGCATGAGAAGAATTACCCTACCCACGATCTTGAATTAGCTGCCGTTGTGTTAGCTTTGATGAAGTGGCGACACTATCTCTACGGTACCACATTCGAGGTGTTTACGGATCACCAAAGCCTTAAGTATCTCTTTTCTCAGAAGGATTTAAACGTAAGACAGAGGCGTTGGATGGAGTTGTTAGAGGATTACGATTGCACAATTCAATACCATCCGGGTAAAGCAAACGTGGTCGCCGATGCCTTAAGTAGAAAGGCGAATGTGACTAATTTGGAAGCAGGTTCTTCAAGTTCGGGTTCAGAGACCTTGACTTCGGGAACTTGGTTGGCCAATCTTACTGTTATACCAGATTTGAAAGAACAGTTGTTGGAAGCTCAGAATTCAGATGCAGAAATTCAAAGGTTGGTAGCCCGTTCCAAGAATGACCCTAATTCTAAGTTTGGGATTGATGATTCCGGTTTGTTAAGGTTCGAAGCGAGAATATGTATCCCAGAAGAGCTCAAGAGGCTTGTACTTGAGGAGGCACATCGCTCGAGGTATTCGATTCATCCGGGAGGTACTAAGATGTATCGGGACCTGAAAGAGAAATTCTGGTGGAATGGCATGAAAAGGGACGTCGCGAACTTTGTGAAGCGATGTCTGACGTGTCAAAAGGTGAAGGCAGAACACCAGAAGCCGGGAGGAACTCTCCAACCACTTCCTATTCCCGAGTGGAAGTGGGAGCAAGTGACTATGGACTTCGTGTCCGGCTTGCCTAGAGTCAAAGGAGGGTTTGATGGGATTTGGGTAATTGTCGACCGATTGACTAAGTCTGCCCATTTCCTCAAGGTTCGGATGTCCGAGAAAGTTCCAAAGCTAGCTGAGTTATATGTTCGAGAGATTGTAAGACTACATGGAATTCCGGCTAGTATCGTTTCGGATCGGGATCCACGGTTTACTTCGATCTTCTGGTAGAATCTCCAAAAATGTTTGGGCACCAGGCTCAAGTTTAGCACCGCTTCGCATCCTCAAACGGACGGTCAATCTGAAAGATTAATTCAGTACTTAGAGGATATGCTTCGGTCGTGTGCTTTGGATTTCCAGGATAAGTGGGACGAGCATCTGGCTCCAGTTGAATTTGCTTATAATAACAGTTATCAGGGTTCGATTAAGATGGCTCCTTATGAAGCACTTTATGGAAGAAAGTGTAGGTCACCTTTGTTTTGGGATATCGAGGATTGGAGGTGGACCGAAGAGAATAAGCTCGAGAGGGCCGAGCCTAAGGAAAACATTGTTGCTACTATTGAGAAGGTTCATACGATTAGACAAAGAATGAGGGCAGCTCAGGCTCAACAGAAGAGCTACGCCGATAAGAGAAGAAGGCCCTTAGTGTTTGAGGTCGGAGATAGAGTTTTTCTGAAGGCATCTCCAAGGAAAGGCTTCACTCGAATAGGTAAAGGTGGAAAGCTCAGTCCACGATACCTAGGGCCGTTTGAAATTTTGGAAAGAATTGGAGAAACGGCGTACAGATTGGATCTACCACCGAATTTGACCGGGATACACAATGTGTTTCATGTTTCTCAGCTTCGTAAATATTATCCCGATGAAACAACAATTCTCCCTGTCAAAGAGGTTCAGTTAGAGCCGGACTTGACGATAGAAAAGCATCCGGTTGCAATTCAAGACCGAAAAATGCAAGAGTTGAGAAACCGACAGATTCCTTTGGTAAGGGTACTTTGGAGAGATCAGAAGACTGAGGAATCGACTTGGGAGATCGAGAAAAAGATGAGGAGGTTGTATCCGATTTTGTTTGAGGGCCCGAGTCGGACTTGAGGGCAAGTACTTTTTAAGGGGGAGAGATTGTGATACCCCGACTTATCGACCGTACAGGTATGACGTATTTGCGCAATTAAAATTATTATTTGTGTATTTTATATTTATTTAATGGTTTATTTTTTTATTATGTGAATTTGTTTATGTGCTCGTTTCTTGTTTTCGATGTCGTTTGTTGTGGTTTCGAAGTGCTTGAACCGTTTTGGACCTAAAGGAGGCTAAAAGGTATTCAGCGCACCTTGGGTTCCGGTAAGCATATTTTGAGCTCGGGAATTCGGGTTCGAATTCCGTCACTTCCGTTGGACTTGTTTCAACGATTCGGAGTCAATGGAACCAACCTTATGTTTTTCCAAACCCATTTGATATTCCAAAATTCGACCGAGAGTTCATCTCGCGCCTAAATGACCACCTTGGAGGAAATTGCACATAAGTCCCTCAATTCTTGACCAATTAACCTCAAACTTGGACCCACATGACCCCAAATTGATACTTTACCATCCCTCTCTCCCTCACACCGATACACACAAGGCAAGGAAGAGATTTCAGCCATTTTTGGGAGAAAACACACAGCAACCCGTAACTATTCACCTAGAGGAGATTTTGAGCTCCAATCTCCATTTTCTTCCAACATCTTCAAGGGGTAAGCTTATATTTGATATGTACATGCTTATATGATCATTTGCATCTATGAAATTCAGAATTTGATGGTTGTAAGAGCATGATTGGATCATATATGTGAATAGTGTAGGTTTTGGTTATTTGATGAATTTTGAGTGATCTCTTGGAGTTTTGTTGGAAGCTTTGCATCTTTCTTGGTCCTAGGACAACCATATGTATATGTATGAGCTGAGTTTTGCATGAGAAGCTAGGCTTCCTTGGTTTTCATTTTGGGTTTTTGAAGTTCTTGGTGAAAAATGAACTTGTGTGTATTTCTTGCATTGATTCTTCATTTATCTTCATACTTAGGCTTAGAGATTCCATGAATTTGATGTTTTCTTGTTGTATTTTCATCCTAATATGTGTTATGTGGAGTTGGGATTTGATTAATGTTGGTTTGGGGTGAATTTTGGCCTGAAACGAGTGTTTGCCCTGTTCTCGCCCAGCAGTCGAGGTCGCGACCGTTTTCGCTACAGATTTGGTCGAGGTCGCGACCACCAGGATTTTTTCGCTACGACTTGCCGGTAGAGACCTCGACCAGTTTGTGTGCAAATTTGGTAGAGACCTCGACCCCTTTTTTTTTCGGTTGTTTTTTTCCGTGTTTGGCGTGCATTTCTTTGCTTCATATGGTTCATTTAATATTCAAAAAAAAAAATATGTAAACTTGTTATTTGAGGTTTTAAGCTTTGTGTTATGAATTATGCTTATTTTTATGCTTCTATTTTTGATGAATTTTCCGTATTTGTCTTGTATGCCCTCATATGACTTAAGTACGCATTCATTTCATTTCATTTGCATGCATAAGCATTGCCGGGCGTCTAATTCGTACATTATTGAGTTTAAGTCTCGGGTCTTGTCTTCTTTTGTTTCAGAGCCTCTTCCGGAAGTTCGTGAGCCCGAGGTTTAGGTGCTTGTTCGCCCGTTTGCCTTCCTTTTCCACTACTTTTGTAAAGGTGAGGCTAGGATCTTTTATATTAGATAAGCCACCTAAGACCTATTACGTGTTGTTTTCTTACCCCGTATGTGATTATATACCTTATGCATATATATATTAAATACGAGTGCTTAAGCTATGTTATGATTTTGTGAAATGAGTTTTAAGTTTTCGAAATTGGTATAAGTATTGGCATAAGTAAGCTATGTTTTGAAATTCGTTATTCGTTTATGATATGTTTGAGCGAGTTGTACCCTGAAAGATGGGAGTTTGGTTTGATTTAGTTTGTTGGGCCCGGAGACGTGGGTAAGGGAGACCCGGGACGACCACGGGGTCGCCGGTTATGACCCCTGTGCACGTTCTCATTTGAGATATTCACGTACGACCTATGGAGGTTGGGAAGGCGTGGTATCTTGAGCCCTCGGTGGATAACCGGGGAAGGCATATTGTGGGTTAGCTGCCCCGTATGTGTTTGGTAATGTAGGTGTTAGGGTTTGATTCCCGATACACCATGGATGTGAGGTTGGAAATTGTGATTTGAATTCGATTTTATGTTATGTTTAATGGAGTAAGGGATAGTCCGTTCTCGCCGGACTTATGTTTATGTTATGTTCGATAGATTATGGATCGAGATAGGTTTTCCTTTATACTATATGTTATCTTTGGAAATGATTTGATATGTAAAACCCTAGCCTCGATTCATAACTATCACCTTTGTAATATGCTTTGCTCTATACGTGTTTAGGTGTGGGTGTGCGTTTAGCCCCCTCACTCAGTCGAGTTTTGACTGACCCCTCTCCTTTCCCACCTTCAGTGCAGGTTGTTTCGAGCTAGGCGGGGAAGTACGAGTTTTAGTCTTGTACTTGTGTGTCTAGGTCGAGTTGCATTCATACTTCTTACATTTTGGATACTCCTTTTATGTATTTGAGATCATGACTTGTCTTTTGGAGAATTATGGGCTTTTGATGTATATACTCGATCTTTTGGGCCGTGAGGCCATTGTATATGATGTAAATGTTATTTATAGAGCTCTTTTCGATCCTTATGTTATTGCTTCCGCATTAATATGTTTGTTTGGCGCGCTCTGTCAGAGTCTTAGCCCCGCTTAGCCTAAGGAGTGAGTGTAGGTTCCGTTCGCTTAGACTTGGACTCATGTATGGAAATCCATTTCATATGTGGGTTCGGGTTTAGGTGCGGGGGATGTGGTGGCCCACCGCTCTGGGCGTCACAGGCGTGAGAGAGGGAGAGATGGAGTGAATTTTGTGTAGTCTTGGAAATGAGCTTGGAGGGGTATTTATACTTGGGATTTAGGGGCTTATGTTGCAATTTCTAAGAATATGGAAGAGATGTGGAAGATCTCTAACCCACACATTTGTATGGAATTTTTGTAGGGAATGTGAAAATCTCTAAATCACACAAATGTAGGGAATTTTTGTAGGAAATGTGGAAGACTTCAATTCACATATTTCGACTTTCTATATTAGGAAGGTGATGTCATGGGTGATGTCATATTTGATAAAAATAATATAAAATTTATTCAAGAGACGACGGACGAGAACTTGAAGTGGTAAAATAATGAAAGAATGAGTGAAAAATAAGCTTCGTTATGATTATAAATGTGGAATATTTATGTTTTTCGTTTACAAGTCATGAACGTTAAAGATGATGAAAATCATGATAAAATTATATAAATGAAGCTATGATGAAGTTTAAAGGTTGGAAAAATTATGATAGTTTAGAGAAAAATTCAAGAAACGTTTTAAGTATAATTTTCAATATTGAATGAAAGCTAATTATTTAAAATAAAATGATAATTTTTAAAAAGGAAAATATTTATAAAATATGCTACGGTTGGAATCAAGTTTTGGTAAATGTATGAAAATTCATAAAATAATTCAAGGATCGTTTTGACTATGATATTGAATATCAAAAAGTGTACGGATAAAAGGTTGTTTACGGTAAGAATAGTGATTTTCGATACTACTTGAGTTAGAATAGGAATTAGGGTTTGTGGATGATATCAAAATTCTCGAAATGATTCAAGGATTCATTTGACTATGATATTTGATAGGAAAAAGTGTTCCGAAAAATTCCTAATTGTATGGAATGAATAGTGATCAAGGGACCTAACGGTAATTTTGATCAACAATTTTTGTAAAGAGTTTCGGGTCATGGAAAGCATATGTAAGTGATAGAAAAATATAACTTTCATGCCTCTAAGGTTCTACGAATGAGATAAGAGGATATCGTTTAGTGGATAAACAATGACATGGGGATAAAATCGTAACTCTGATGTTAAATTTTCGAAAGTGATTTTAAAATAAGAGATGTGAGTTAAGGTATTCAAGAAATATAGATTTGAGTTTTTAGTATTCTATTGAGGGAATGAAGGCTCGAAAATGAATAGTAATATGGGGTTTTAGATGAGATCTCTCTCAAAGTCACATAATAGCACGCAAGAACAACTTAAAAGACATAGAAATGTGATGCGTGAAGAACATTTGACGGATCAAAGTCTATAAACGCTTTCACTTTCTTTCAAGGCTTACCAATTCCAACTAGGCCCTGTTTAGGGCTGTTACAAACCTCCCCTCTTCTGTCCTTAGATTCTCTTATTGTCCAGGAATAACTTGGGTAGTGTTTTCCATACTTCCGTTTGTTTTCCTTATTGTTTCCCTATTCTTTTATCCTTTCCAAAAGACCTTGACTAGGGAATTTTTTCTCAACCGGTTTCAATCCTAAGTCAAATTTAATTCCAACGGTACTTCTTCCATTGTTAAAACTTGAGATTCTCCAGTAGGGTACTTGCAAAGTATGGAGTTCAATGTATCCTAGTATCTTTAAGGAAAACTGTACACCTTTGGTTTAACTCATCCACTTTAACTTCTTATCATTCTGAGGATTTCTTAAAACTTGGCACCCAACATCTCCCGAATATTTCTTCAAAATAATGATGTGGCTTTGATTTCCTTATCTGTAGTCTTAGCCGGCAAGAGGCATGTTGACTTTATCACCCTTCCAATGATGACTTATATACCATTGAACTCCTTGTGATCTGATCCATTTTACCATGTTGGGATTAACGATGGTTGCAACCTTTTTTTCAAATTTCCAATATTCCGTTGTCGCTCTTTTCCTTATAGAGGGACTTAGGTTTCCTTGGAGCGTAACTTCTACTCCAATCACCAATACCTACCTTGACCCTTATTTAGAGGCATTGGTGTAAACTATAAACATCCTTTGTTCAGGCAGGGTTTGCACTGCTGCAGAAATCAGTCTTTACTGCTGTACTTGGAAATCTGTCTACTACTTCATTGACCTTTTAACTTCCAGTCCTTGAGTGTAGCTATTTCTGAGAAGTCTTCAACAACCCTTTTGTAATGACTTGCCCATGAAGTTTTGCATTTCAAATAGATTCCTTAGTGGCTCCAACTTATCATTATCTCCATCCTTGAGGTGTTAATTAACTCCTTCGGGTGGAAATAATATGATCAAGTGATATTCTTTAGTTTGAAATATGGATTCGCTGAGGTTCACACACTGAGCAAACACTCAACCCTTATTCAACTTTTGCTTTCACTCAAACCGATGAGAAAAGAAGGACTGGCAGGGATGGAATAGAAGTTCGCGGGGTGAAAGCAAACTTCGAAAGAATGTTATATAGTAAGGTAAGGACCAGACGAAGGAGATATGAATTCCATTCAGGCGGGTAAGGGCTTGGCTTGACCATGTGTTTTCTCGGGTCGGTCCTTGAACTTAGTGTTTGGCTTGTGATCCAACAAACTGTCTAATGCTATTTAGAGATGTTTGGTATGTCCATCCAATGTCCTTCAATTCACCAAGATGTTGCCGATAGCGATCAAGGTAACTTGCTGAGATATGACTTGAAAAATTGGTACACTTTACGGGGTAGATGTTATGGGGGAAATGGTTAAACCGGTGGTGTCTCTCGAGGTAACAGCCGTTGAAGGAATTTTTTCGGTGTTCTTTTCTTGAACCTTCAAGTAGTAATACCTTTTACCCAAATCTAATTTGGAGCACACTTGAGATTCTTGAGATGACTTCTCAACATTGTTGTGCGAGATTCTTGAGATGACTTCTCAACATTGTTGTGCTCCGCCGAGTCACCCTTTCTAGTGTTGCTGAAAACAACCTAAATTCAATATCATCTCCACTTTTCTGATTTTAAAGTGATCTGTTGGCCTTTCAAAAGATAGGCAACGTATCACTAATTCCTTTCTAAAATGACCTTATAGTTTCTAATTCCCAACTTCTCATCCTTTCCTAGTATGATATCTTGTCTTGTCATGGATGGTGGGGTCGGATTCGATGATTACCATCCCGGTAAGAGTAGCGTTTATAAACAGATCCGTAATGAGGCAAATTCCAAAAGGGAATTTACTTCGAAGTTTGTATGATAAATTATGCAACTAGGAAACATATAGGCACATATAAATTGATATAATGAATGAGTGCATGACGCCAGGGTCATAGGACCATAACTGGCGTGTTAAGAACGTGTACTGTACTTCTGGTCTTTGACGAGATCCAGGGTTTTATTTCCTCCAAGAATGTTACTCATTCTTACAAAGAATCGCATAGGGAGATATAATGCATGGAGTTAAGAATGATTCACAGATTGCCAAAGAAATAGAAAATCTCAACTATAGTGCTAGAATTACTAGCACATAGAATACACATTGGAATATCACGAAATTATAACGGCTCTATCGGTATCTTGAAGCGATTCTAAGACTCGAGACATGAACATGCAGGAAAATGAGAAGAAAAAGGTTTTCCTAACTTGAAGGTATCAATTTTGAAAGCATTTTGAAACATTAAAATTTTGAAAATTTAAGATTTTTAAGAAAGAGCACCAAGGATACCAAAGCAACCTGATGCTCTGATACCACCTTAGCTGTAGCGCCCCCAAATACGCTACAACCCCGCACCGTTGCACTTCCCAGGCGGATGTGAGACCTAGCACCTGAGAGGCACGCCGGCGAACGGACGATGCTATACGATATCAGAGTAAGAAAATATGGCAGCGAAATTTGAAACATATAGATAACAGCTTATGTTTGGGGCAGTAAATAAAAGAATTTGGAATACTTTGAAACTCATGAAAATTTAGAAACAATACAGTAGGGTTAAAGTTGTTCATGATCTAAAAGTATGATACTGGAGTAATATAATAAATATACAAGATTATAGTCTAACTTGGCTTAGTTAAGAAACCTGATCTAATATGCATAAGATAATGGACTCTCTATGCTTCAAGATACCAGCCAATGAGCTATGGCAATACCTGAAATCATGAATTTGAAAAGAGCTAGGGGTGGTTGAGTGAAACTATAAAACTTTAGGATTTTTACCAAGAGACTTTTATTTGAAAGGATCTTTAATAGTAATTGAATAAGAATGAAGTAATAATTTTGACAGTAATACGAAATCAGTATCCATAGTGGGATTAACCAAGAAACTCCTTGGTTAGTACCCGACAATAGGAAAATACTACTACAATATCAATATTGGGTTCATATTTATTTGAAGATAAAGGGGTAGAGGGATTGTATGCTATACTTTTTAAGAAAATATGAACCCCTTTGTGAAACAATATGGTGCCCGCAAGCTAGGCGTTCTCCAATCTTAACTCCTTAAAAACCAAGAATATTCGTAACGACATTGATTAAGATGTCGTTACTTAATAAAAAGAAATACAACGATACCATCCTTCTTCCTCCGGTGTCACCTCAGGGAGCTACCCCTAATGACGATATACATGAACTTGGGAGGGATGTACCTTTTCCCGTCACTTGATGTGGAATAACTAACCTCCAGTTAGACCACCACCAAGATCTAGTTGGTGGCTGGTATAATAGTAGACCTTGGCCCATGCCTCCCGGACTACTACTTCTACCAAGACCACCGTGCCAACAATAAGAAAATTTATTTTGCTTGCATTTAACGATACCCGATAAACGGTAGCATAGTACCGAGATAATTTAACAGGAGATACTTTTAATTGTTTATGACAAGATGTTATGAATACTTTAAAATAATTGATTGTGTATACTGGAACAAAATAAGTTGATATTAAAGTATTTTTAAAAAGGCTGTATCATTTATAAAGGAATAAAAATTGAATGGTATTATGGTAGGTCATAAAATGTTTCATATATATATATATATACTCATGATCCCAGCTGAAAACGTTTAACCTCACCTGCAGTGACCAGGTATTATGTAATAATACCGGAGTCCTAGTCCGTCCTAATCTTCACCTACGAGTGGTGATCAACTATAAGTTTCTATTTCGTAACCAAAACTACTCACATAGACAAGTTATCATAAAACATGTCATAATCATGGAATGAGATCACATAATAATATTCTGATAAAAAACAACTTTAACAGTCAAACAATACTTGTAAAACAAGCGGTTATTAAATTATGAATCTTAGTAAACTTTTATATTATAAAATAAGTTCATAAATTTTAATTAGGAAATCTTATTTTGGAAATGATATTTGAAAATATCCGATTTGAAAATCCTAAATGAATATCTTTATTTGAAATTCAAAACTTGGATAAAAATCCTAATTCTTTAATATTTGAAACCTTGAACGTTTTGAATTTCAAAACGATAATATGAAACGTTTAAATGATCTTTGAAACTTTAAATTTACCCGGTAAACCCTTATTTTCACCGTTTAAGTGAATTTCTTTAATTAATTAGGTTTTATGAAATCTTTAACTAATTAAATATTTATTAATCACCATGATTCTAATTATAAGATTGGAAACGAAAGTAGGTTTTAACTTGACAATGTAGGTCACATTTTAGAAAATGTTTACAAGATTGCCGATTTCGAAAAATTCGGATAAAATCTTCCTTTTAAAAAAAATTCCAAAACCTATTTTATAATTATTTTTATATTAATTTCGAAATATTCAGAATATGGGTTGACCAAAAAGTCAAAATTACTATTAAAAACATTTACTATTCAAATTCTTACGAATTAATCACTTTATAACATAAAATCGAACACACACACTCACACACTATCACACGTGCACCTACAATCATTCAAGAACAACATGAACATGTTCTTAGACTTATGAATATGTTCATACTAGTTCATGATCATATTTAACAAATTCTAGGTTCATAACATATGATTGAAGGTAAAATGTGGCACTTTATACAACATGATTCATGAAATTAATTCTAAATAAATTATTCTTGACATGAATTTAATTAAACAAGATCATGAATACTTAAACATATGAATATACTATATCATATCATAATTCATGCGTTTAATTAAATAAAATTCACATATATTATCATATTTTTCCTAAACTAGCATAAATAGCATATATTTCATAAAATAAATTCCTAAAGCATAATTTAATTAAATCTAAGCATGATACTACTATTATTATACTAAGAACATAATATAAAGCATGAAATAATAAAATAAAACACACCTTAGCCTAGGGAGAGAGAGAAGTGGCGTGAGAGAGGGAGAGATGGAGTGAATTTTGTGTAGTCTTGGAAATGAGCTTGGAGGGGTATTTATACTTGGGATTTAGGGGCTTATGTTGCAATTTCTAAGAATATGGAAGAGATGTGGAAGATCTCTAACCCACACATTTGTATGGAATTTTTGTAGGGAATGTGAAAATCTCTAAATCACACAAATGTAGGGAATTTTTGTAGGAAATGTGGAAGACTTCAATTCACATATTTAGACTTTCTATATTAGGAAGGTGATGTCATGGGTGATGTCATATTTGATAAAAATAATATAAAATTTATTCAAGAGACGAGGGACGAGAACTTGAAGTGGTAAAATAATGAAAGAATGAGTGAAAAATAAGCTTCGTTATGATTATAAAGGTGGAATATTTATGTTTTTCGTTTACAAGTCATGAACGTTAAAGATGATGAAAATCATGATAAAATTATATAAATGAAGCTATGATGAAGTTTAAAGGTTGGAAAAATTATGATAGTTTAGAGAAAAATTCAAGAAACGTTTTAAGTATAATTTTCAATATTGAATGAAAGCTAATTATTTAAAATAAAATGATAATTTTTAAAAAGGAAAATATTTATAAAATATGCTACGGTTGGAATCAAGTTTTGGTAAATGTATGAAAATTCATAAAATAATTCAAGGATCGTTTTGACTATGATATTGAATATCAAAAAGTGTACGGATAAAAAGTTGTTTACGGTAAGAATAGTGATTTTCGATACTACTTGAGTTAGAATAGGAATTAGGGTTTGTGGATGATATCAAAATTCTCGAAATGATTCAAGGATTCATTTGACTATGATATTTGATAGGAAAAAGTGTTCCGAAAAATTCCTAATTGTATGGAATGAATAGTGATCAAGGGACCTAATGGTAATTTTGATCAACAATTTTTGTAAAGAGTTTCGGGTCATGGAAAGCATATGTAAGTGATAGAAAAATATAAGTTTCATGCCTCTAAGGTTCTACGAATGAGATAAGAGGATATCGTTTAGTGGATAAACAATGACATGGGGATAAAATCGTAACTCTGATGTTAAATTTTCGAAAGTGATTTTAAAATGAGAGATGTGAGTTAAGGTATTCAAGAAATATAGATTTGAGTTTTTAATATTCTATTGAGGGAATGAAGGCTCGAAAATGAATAGTAATATGGGGTTTTAGATGAGATCTCTCTCAAAGTCACATAATAGCACGCAAGAACAACTTAAAAGACATAGAAATGTGATGCGTGAAGAACATTTGACGGATCAAAGTCTATAAACGCTTTCACTTTCTTTCAAGGCTTACCAATTCCAACTAGGCCCTGTTTAGGGCTGTTACAATCCTCCCCTCTTCTGTCCTCAGATTCTCTTATTGTCCAGGAATAACTTGGGTAGTGTTTTCCATACTTCCGTTTGTTTTCCTTATTGTTTCCCCATTGTTATATCCTTTCCAAAAGACCTTGACTAGGGAATTTTTTCTCAACCGGTTTCAATCCTAAGTCAAATTTAATTCCAACGGTACTTCTTCCATTGTTAAAACTTGAGATTCTCCAGTAGGGTACTTGCAAAGTACGGAGTTCAATGTATCCTAGTATCTTTAAGGAAAACTGTACACCTTTGGTTTAACTCATCCACTTTAACTTCTTATCATTCTGAGGATTTCTTAAAACTTGGCACCCAATATCTCCCGAATATTTCTTCAAAACAATGATGTGGCTTTGATTTCCTTATCTGTAGTCTTAGCCGGCAAGAGGCGTGTTGACTTTATCACCCTTCCAATGATGACTTATATACCATTGAACTCCTTTTGATCTGATCCATTTTACCATGTTGGGATTAACGATGGTTGCAACCTTTTTTTCAAATTTCCAATATTCCGTTGTCGCTCTTTTCCTTATAGAGGGACTTAGGTTTCCTTGGAGCGTAACTTCTACTCCAATCACCAATACCTACCTTGACCCTTATTTAGAGGCATTAGTGTAAACTATAAACATCCTTTGTTCAGGCAGGGTTTGCACTGCTGCAGAAATCAGTCTTTGCTGCAGTACTTGGAAATCTATCTACTACTTCATTGACCTTTTAACTTCCAATCCTTGAGTGTAGCTATTTCTGAGAAGTCTTCAACAACCCTCTTGTAATAACTTGCCCATGAAGTTTTGCATTTCAAATAGATTCCTTAGTGGCTCCAACTTATCATTATCTCCATCCTTGAGGTGTTAATTAACTCCTTCGGGTGGAAATAATATGATCAAGTGATATTCTTTAGTTTGAAATCTGGATTCGCTGAGGTTCACACACTGAGCAAACACTCAACCCTTATTCAACTTTTGCTTTCACTCAAACCGATGAGAAAAGAAGGACTGGTAGGGATAGAATAGAAGTTCGCGGGGTGAAAGTAAACTTCCAAAGAATGTTATATAGTAAGGTAAGGACCAGACGAAGGAGATATGAATTCCATTCAGGCGGGTAAGGGCTTGGCTTGACCGTGGGTTTTCTCGGGTCGGTCCTTGAACTTAGTGTTTGGCTTGTGATCCAACAAAGTGCCTAATGCTATTTAGAGATGTTTGGTATGTCCATCCAATGTCCTTCAATTCACCTAGATGTTACCGATAGTGATCAAGGTAACTTGCTGAGATATGACTTGAAAAATTGGTACACTTTACGGGGTAGATGTTATAGGGAAAATGGTTAAACAGGTGGTATCTCTCGAGGTAACAGCCGTTGAAGGAAGTTTTTCGGTGTTCTTTCCTTGAACCTTCAAGTAGTAATACCTTTTACCCAAATCTAATTTGGAGCACACTTGAGATTCTTGAGATGACTTCTCAACATTGTTGTGCTCCGCCGAGTCACCCTTTCTAGTGTTGCTCAAAACAACCTAAATTCAATATCATCTCCACTTTTCTAATTTTAAAGTGATCTATTGGCCTTGCAAAAGATAGGCAACGTATCACTAATTCCTTTCTAAAATGACCTTATAGTTTCTAATTCCCAACTTCTCATCCTTTCCTAGTATGATATCTTGTCTTGTCATGGATGGTGGGGTCGGATTCGATGATTACCATCCCGGTAAGAGTAGCGTTTATAAACAGATCCGTAATGAGGCAAATTCCAAAAGGGAATTTACTTCGAAGTTTGTATGATAAATTATGCAACTAGGAAACATATAGGCACATATAAATTGATATAATGAATGAGTGCATGACGCCAGGGTCATAGGACCATAACTGGCGTGTTAAGAACGTGTACCGTACTTCTGGTCTTTGACGAGATCCAGGGTTTTATTTCCTCCAAGAATGTTACTCATTCTTACAAAGAATCGCATAGGGAGATATAATGCATGGAGTTAAGAATGATTCACAGATTGCCATAGAAATAGAAAATCTCAACTATAGTGCTAGAATTACTAGCACATAGAATACACATTGGAATATCATGAAATTATAACGGTTCTATCGGTATCTTGAAGCGATTCTAAGACTCGAGACATGAACATGCAGGAAAATGAGAAGAAAAAGGTTTTCCTAACTTGAAGGTATCAATTTTGAAAGCATTTTGAAATATTAAAATTTTGAAAATTTAAGATTTTTAAGAAAGAGCACCAAGGATACCAAAGCAACCTGATGCTCTGATACCACCTTAGTTGTAGTGCCCCCAAATACGCTACAACCCCGCACCGTTGCACTTCCCAGGCGGATGTGAGACCTAGCACCTGAGAGGCACGCCGGCGAACGGACGATGCTATACGATATCAGAGTAAGAAAATATGGCAGCGAAATTTGAAACATATAGATAACAGCTTATGTTTGGGGCAGTAAATAAAAGAATTTGGAATACTTTGAAACTCATGAAAATTTAGAAGCAATACAGTAGGGTTAAAGTTGTTCATGATCTAAAAGTATGATACTGGAGTAATATAATAAATATACAAGATTATAGTCTAACTTGGCTTAGTTAAGAAACCTGATCTAATATGCATAAGATAATGGACTCTCTATGCTTCAAGATACCAGCCAATGAGCTATGGCAATACCTGAAATCATGAATTTGAAAAGAGCGAGGGGTGGTTGAGTGAAACTATAAAACTTTAGGATTTTTACCAAGAGACTTTTGTTTGAAAGGATCTTTAATAGTAATTGAATAAGAATGAAGTAATAATTTAGAGAGTAATACGAAATCAGTATCCATAGTGGGATTAACCAAGAAACTCCTTGGTTAGTACCCGATAATAGGAAAATACTACTACAATATCAATATTGGGCTCATATTTATTTGAAGATAAAAGGGTAGAGGGATTATATGCTATACTTTTTAAGAAAATATGAACCCCTTTGTGAAACAATATGGTGCCCGCAAGCTAGGCGTTCTCCAATCTTAACTCCTTAAAAACCAAGAATATTCGTAACGACATTGATTAAGATTTCGTTACTTAATAAAAAGAAATACAACGATACCATCCTTCTTCCTCCGGTGTCACCTCAGGGAGCTACCCCTAATGACGATATACATGAACTTGGGAGGGATGTACCTTTTCCCGTCACTTGATGTGGAATAACTAACCTCCAGTTAGACCACCACCAAGATCTAGTTGGTGGCTGGTATAATAGTAGACCTTGGCCCATGCCTCCCGGACTACTACTTCTACCAAGACCACTGGGCCAACAATAAGAAAATATATTTTGCTTGCATTTAACGATACCCGATAAACGGTAGCATAGTACCGAGATAATTTAACAGGAGATACTTTTAATTGTTTATGACAAGATGTTATGAATACTTTAAAATAATTGATTGTGTATACTGGAACAAAATAAGTTGATATCAAAGTATTTTTAAAAAGGTTGTGTCATTTATAAAGGAATAAAAATTGAATGGTATTATGGTAGGTCATAAAATGTTTCATATATATATATATATACTCATGATCCCAGCTGAAAACGTTTAACCTCACCTACAGTGACCAGGTATTATGTCATAATACCGGAGTCCTAGCCCGTCCTGATCTTCACCTATGAGTGGTGATCAACTATAAGTTTCTATTTCGTAACCAAAACTACTCACATAGACAAGTTATCATAAAACATGTCATAATCATGGAATGAGATCACATAATAATATTCTGATAAAAAACAACTTTAACAGTCAAACAATACTTGTAAAACAAGCGGTTATTAAATTATGAATCTTAGTAAACTTTTATATTATAAAATAAGTACATAAATTTTAATTAGGAAATCTTATTTTGGAAATGATATTTGAAAATATCCGATTTGAAAATCCTAAATGAATATCTTTATTTGAAATTCAAAACTTGGATAAAAATCCTAATTCTTTAATATTTGAAACCTTGAACGTTTTGAATTTCAAAACGATAATATGAAACGTTTAAATGATCTTTGAAACTTTAATTTTACCCAGTAAACCCTTATTTTCACCGTTTAAGTGAATTTCTTTAATTAATTAGGTTTTATGAAATCTTTAACTAATTAAATATTTATTAATCACCATGATTCTAATTATAAGATTGGAAACGAAAGTAGGGTTTAACTTGACAATGTAGGTCACATTTTAGAAAATGTTTACAAGATTGCCGATTTCGAAAAATTCGGATAAAATCTTCCTTTTAAAAAAAATTCCAAAACCTATTTTATAATTATTTTTATATTAATTTCGAAATATTCAGAATATGGGTTGACTAAAAAGTCAAAATTACTATTAAAAACATTTACTATTCAAATTCTTATGAATTAATCACTTTATAACATAAAATCGAACACACACACTCACACACTATCACACGTGCACCTACAATCATTCAAGAACAACATGAACATGTTCTTAGACTTACGAATATGTTCTTACTAGTTCATGATCATATTTAACAAATTCTAGGTTCATAACATATGATTAAAGGTAAAATGTGGCACTTTATACAACATGATTCATGAAATTAATTCTAAATAAATTATTCTTGACATGAATTTAATTAAACAAGATCATGAATACTTAAACATATGAATATACTATATCATATCATAATTCATGCGTTTAATTAAATAAAATTCACATATATTATCATATTTTTCCTAAACTAGCATAAATAGCATATATTTCATACAATAAATTCCTAAAGCATAATTTAATTAAATCTAAGCATGATACTACTATTATTATACTAATAACATAATATAAAGCATGAAATAATAAAATAAAACACACCTTAGCCTAGGGAGAGAGAGAAGTGGCGTGAGAGAGGGAGAGATGGAGTGAATTTTGTGTAGTCTTGGAAATGAGCTTGGAGCGGTATTTATACTTGGGATTTAGGGGCTTATGTTGCAATTTCTAAGAATATGGAAGAGATGTGGAAGATCTCTAACCCACACATTTGTATGGAATTTTTGTAGGGAATGTGAAAATCTCTAAATCACACAAATGTAGGGAATTTTTGTAGGAAATGTGGAAGACTTCAATTCACATATTTAGACTTTCTATATTAGGAAGGTGATGTCATGGGTGATGTCATATTTGATAAAAATAATATAAAATTTTTTCAAGAGACGAGGGACGAGAACTTGAAGTGGTAAAATAATGAAAGAATGAGTGAAAAATAAGCTTCGTTATGATTATAAATGTGGAATATTTATGTTTTTCGTTTACAAGTCATGAACGTTAAAGATGATGAAAATCATGATAAAATTATATAAATGAAGCTATGATGAAGTTTAAAGGTTGCAAAAATTATGATAGTTTAGAGAAAAATTCAAGAAACGTTTTAAGTATAATTTTCAATATTGAATGAAAGCTAATTATTTAAAATAAAATGATAATTTTTAAAAAGGAAAATATTTATAAAATATGCTACGGTTGGAATCAAGTTTTGGTAAATGTATGAAAATTCATAAAATAATTCAAGGATCGTTTTGACTATGATATTGAATATCAAAAAGTGTACGGATAAAAAGTTGTTTACGGTAAGAATAGTGATTTTCGATACTACTTGAGTTAGAATAGGAATTAGGGTTTGTGGATGATATCAAAATTCTCGAAATGATTCAAGGATTCATTTGACTATGATATTTGATAGGAAAAAGTGTTCCGAGAAATTCCTAATTGTATGGAATGAATAGTGATCAAGGGACCTAACGGTAATTTTGATCAACAATTTTTGTAAAGAGTTTCGGGTCATGGAAAGCATATGTAAGTGATAGAAAAATATAAGTTTCATGCCTCTAAGGTTCTACGAATGAGATAAGAGGATATCGTTTAGTGGATAAACAATGACATGGGGATAAAATCGTAACTCTGATGTTAAATTTTCGAAAGTGATTTTAAAATAAGAGATGTGAGTTAAGGTATTCAAGAAATATAGATTTGAGTTTTTAGTATTCTATTGAGGGAATGGAGGCTCGAAAATGAATAGTAATATGGGGTTTTAGATGAGATCTCTCTCAAAGTCACATAATAGCATGCAAGAACAACTTAAAAGACATAGAAATGTGATGCGTGAAGAACATTTGACGGATCAAAGTCTATAAACGCTTTCACTTGCTTTCAAGGCTTACCAATTCCAACTAGGCCCTGTTTAGGGCTGTTACAATCCTCCCCTCTTCTGTCCTCAGATTCTCTTATTGTCCAGGAATAACTTGGGTAGTGTTTTCCATACTTCCGTTTGTTTTCCTTATTGTTTCCCCATTCTTATATCCTTTCCAAAAGACCTTGACTAGGGAATTTTTTCTCAACCGGTTTCAATCCTAAGTCAAATTTAATTCCAACGGTACTTCTTCCATTGTTAAAACTTGAGATTCTCCAGTAGGGTACTTGCAAAGTGCGGAGTTCAATGTATCCTAGTATCTTTAAGGAAAACTGTACACCTTTAGTTTAACTCATCCACTTTAACTTCTTATCATTCTGAGGATTTCTTAAAACTTGGCACCCAACATCTCCCGAATATTTCTTCAAAACAATGATGTGGCTTTGATTTCCTTATCTGTAGTCTTAGCCGGCAAGAGGCATGTTGACTTTATCACCCTTCCAATGATGACTTATATACCATTGAACTCCTTATGATCTGATCCATTTTACCATGTTGGGATTAACGATGGTTGCAACCTTTTTTTCAAATTTCCAATATTCCGTTGTCGCTCTTTTCCTTATAGAGGGACTTAGGTTTCCTTGGAGCATAACTTCTACTCCAATCACCAATACCTACCTTGACCCTTATTTAGAGGCATTGGTGTAAACTTTAAACATCCTTTGTTCAGGCAGGGTTTGCACTGCTGCAGAAATCAGTCTTTGCTGCAGTACTTGGAAATCTGTCTACTACTTCATTGACCTTTTAACTTCCAATCCTTGAGTGTAGCTATTTCTGAGAAGTCTTCAACAACCCTCTTGTAATGACTTGCCCATGAAGTTTTGCATTTCAAATAGATTCCTTAGTGGCTCCAACTTATCATTATCTCCATCCTTGAGGTGTTAATTAACTCCTTCGGGTGGAAATAATATGATCAAGTGATATTCTTTAGTTTGAAATCTGAATTCGCTGAGGTTCACACACTGAGCAAACACTCAACCCTTATTCAACTTTTGCTTTCACTCAAACCGATGAGAAAAGAAGGACTGGTAGGGATGGAATAGAAGTTCGCGGGGTGAAAGCAAACTTCCAAAGAATGTTATATAGTAAGGTAAGGACCAGACGAAGGAGATATGAATTCCATTCAGGCGGGTAAGGGCTTGGCTTGACCGTGTGTTTTCTCGGGTCGGTCCTTGAACTTAGTGTTTGGCTTGTGATCCAACAAAGTATCTAATGCTATTTAGAGATGTTTGGTATGTCCATCCAATGTCCTTCAATTCACCTAGATGTTGCCGATAGCGATCAAGGTAACTTGCTGAGATATGACTTGAAAAATTGGTACACTTTACGGGGTAGATGTTATGGGGGAAATGGTTAAACCGGTGGTGTCTCTCGAGGTAACAGTCGTTGAAGGAAGTTTTTCGGTGTTCTTTTCTTGAACCTTCAAGTAGTAATACCTTTTACCCAAATCTAATTTGGAGCACACTTGAGATTCTTGAGATGACTTCTCAACATTGTTGTGCTCCGCCGAGTCACCCTTTCTAGTGTTGCTGAAAACAACCTAAATTCAATATCATCTCCACTTTTCTGATTTTAAAGTGATTTGTTGGCCTTTCAAAAGATAGGCAACGTATCACTAATTCCTTTCTAAAATGACCTTATAGTTTCTAATTCCCAACTTCTCATCCTTTCCTAGTATGATATCTTGTCTTGTCATGGATGGTGGGGTCGGATTCGACGATTACCATCCCGGTAAGAGTAGCGTTTATAAACAGATCCGTAATGAGGCAAATTCCAAAAGGGAATTTACTTCGAAGTTTGTATGATAAATTATGCAACTAGGAAACATATAGGCACATATAAATTGATATAATGAATGAGTGCATGACGCCAGGGTCATAGGACCATAACTGGGGTGTTAAGAACGTGTATCGTACTTCTGGTCTTTGACGAGATCCAGGGTTTTATTTCCTCCAAGAATGTTACTCATTCTTACAAAGAATCGCATAGAGAGATATAATGCATGGAGTTAAGAATGATTCACAGATTGCCATAGAAATAGAAAATCTCAACTATAGTGCTAGAATTACTAGCACATAGAATACACATTGGAATATCACGAAATTATAACGGCTCTATCGGTATCTTGAAGCGATTCTAAGACTCGAGACATGAACATGCAGGAAAATGAGAAGAAAAAGGTTTTCCTAACTTGAAGGTATCAATTTTGAAAGCATTTTGAAACATTAAAATTTTGAAAATTTAAGATTTTTAAGAAAGAGCACCAAGGATACCAAAGCAACCTGATGCTCTGATACCACCTTAGCTGTAGCACCCCCAAATACGCTACAACCCCGCACCGTTGCACTTCCCAGGCGGATGTGGGACCTAGCACCTGAGAGGCACGCCGGCGAACGGACGATGCTATACGATATCAGAGTAAGAAAATATGGCAGCGAAATTTGAAACATATAGATAACAGCTTATGTTTGGGGCAGTAAATAAAAGAATTTGGAATACTTTGAAACTCATGAAAATTTAGAAGCAATACAGTAGGGTTAAAGTTGTTCATGATCTAAACGTATGATACTGGAGTAATATAATAAATATACAAGATTATAGTCTAACTTGGCTTAGTTAAGAAACCTGATCTAATATGCATAAGATAATGGATTCTCTATGCTTCAAGATACCAGCCAATGAGCTATGGCAATACCTGAAATCATGAATTTGAAAAGAGCGAGGGGTGGTTGAGTGAAACTATAAAACTTTAGGATTTTTACCAAGAGACTTTTATTTGAAAGGATCTTTAATAGTAATTGAATAAGAATGAAGTAATAATTTTGAGAGTAATACGAAATCAGTATCCATAGTGGGATTAACCAAGAAACTCCTTGGTTAGTACCCGATAATAGGAAAATACTACTACAATATCAATATTGGGTTCATATTTATTTGAAGATAAAGGGGTAGAGGGATTATATGCTATACTTTTTAAGAAAATATGAACCCCTTTGTGAAACAATATGGTGCCCGCAAGCTAGGCGTTCTCCAATCTTAACTCCTTGAAAACCAAGAATATTTGTAACGACATTGATTAAGATGTCGTTACTTAATAAAAAAAAATACAACGATACCATCCTTCTTCCTCCGGTGTCACCTCAGGGAGCTACCCCTAATGACGATATACATGAACTTGGGAGGGATGTACCTTTTCCCGTCACTTGATGTGGAATAACTAACCTCCAGTTAGACCACCACCAAGATCTAGTTGGTGGCTGGTATAATAGTAGACCTTAGCCCATACCTCCCGGACTACTACTTCTACCATGACCACCGGGCCAACAATAAGAAAATATATTTTGCTTGCATTTAACGATACCCGATAAACGGTAGCATAGTACCGAGATAATTTAACAGGAGATACTTTTAATTGTTTATGACAAGATGTTATGAATACTTTAAAATAATTGATTGTGTATACTGGAACAAAATAAGTTGATATCAAATTATTTTTAAAAAGTTTGTGTCATTTATAAAGGAATAAAAATTGAATGGTATTATGGTAGGTCATAAAATGTTTCATATATATATATATACTCATGATCGCAGCTGAAAACGTTTAACCTCACTTGCAGTGACCAGGTATTATGTAATAATACCGGAGTCCTAGTCCGTCCTGATCTTCACCTATGAGTGGTGATCAACTATAAGTTTCTATTTCGTAACCAAAACTACTCACATAGACAAGTTATCATAAAACATGTCATAATCATGGAATGAGATCACATAATAATATTCTGATGAAAAACAACTTTAACAGTCAAACAATACTTGTAAAACAAGCGGTTATTAAATTATGAATCTTAGTAAACTTTTATATTATAAAATAAGTTCATAAATTTTAATTAGGAAATCTTATTTTGGAAATGATATTTGAAAATATCCGATTTGAAAATCCTAAATGAATATCTTTATTTGAAATGCAAAACTTGGATAAAAATCCTAATTCTTTAATATTTGAAACCTTGAACATTTTGAATTTCAAAACGATAATATGAAACGTTTAAATGATCTTTGAAACTTTAATTTTACTCGAGGCCCTGGACCTGAGGGCAGGTCCCTTTTAAGGGGGAGAGGTTGTAACGTCCCGCGTCTTCGTACGTACAAGTATGACGTCACAGGGTTCGAAACTTACACTTTTAATTATAAGTATGCCTTTATTTGTTAATTTTAATGTTTATATGCCAATTGAATTTATATGAAATTAGTTATTGAATTATGAATATGAATTTTGAACATTTAAACTTCTATGACTTCGTTTTCGATCCGTATGTGTCTGAATTTAATTCCGACTATTGTGACAACTTGTTATGCATGAGATATATGAATTATGAATGTGTTTTAATACTCGTTGTTTGTTTTCGGGTTTGTTTGTTGAGGTTTTTAACCGTCGGTGCTTGAAGGGGTATTTGATGGACCTAAAGGGGCTAACTCGTTTTAGCGCACCTTAGATTCCGGAAGGCATAACTTTAGCTCGGGAATTCGGATTTGAATTCCAGAAGTGGCACTGGACTCGCAACAAAAATTGGAAGCTAATGAACTAAGCCTTTTATTTTTCTAAGACCATTTGAATCTCCGAAATTTGACAAAAATAAGCGTCTTGTACCAAAATGACTATCTTTGACCATTCTTGTACTTGTGGGCCCAAGACACCCCTTTATTGCCCCAATATTTGACCTATACATACAAGAACCATCCCTATCTCTTCCCTATCAGCTGAATTTCGAACCAAATACCAAAAAGAAAGACAAAGGAGCTGCTATAACAAGAAGAAAAGGAAGAGAAGAGAAACACTATTCCTACCTTGTGAAATTGAGCTCATTTCACCTCCATACTTTATCATCTCTTGAAGATAAGTATATTTTTGGATTTCTCACTCTTCTATGCTTCTTTTTACTCCATGAAGTTTGTGATTTGAGCTTGGTTTGATTGGGTTTTGGAGAGATGCATGAATAGTAAGGGTTAGAGCTCGATTTTGAAATCCATGTCTTAGCTTGTGTTTTGAGATGATTTGATACATATTTATTGATCACTTGAGCTTCTTATCTTCAATTTATAACCCATAATTCATGGTATTTGAGAAATGAATGAGTTACCACTAATGGCTTTGAAGAAATTCTTGAGTTTTGGGTTAAAACTTCAATACATGAACTGCTCCTTCCATGATCAGTTGTTGCGTGAGTTTTAGGATGTTTTGTGGTGTTCTTGAGTTGATTTCTTTGCATTCTTGACATGATTGATAAGTGTACTCATCGTCCTCCAAGAATCCCCTGTTTTCCCCTTGGTTTGTAGCCATTTTCAACTCCGTTTCTACTTGAACGAACTGCTGCCATCGACACCCCCATGTCATTTTGAAGACATGGGGGTGTAAAGGCCTGTACCCAGACACGGGAGAGTCACAAATATGCCTTAGCGTGAGACACCCTCGTGTCTCCAGACCTTTTTCGCGTCTATACCCTGACATGGGCCTGTCTCACTTTTGCCTTGAGGGGAGACACCCCCGTGTCTCCTCCTGTCTGCATATGTATGCACTGTTTTGTTCTTCGTTACCTATTCAAACGAACTCCGATTGACCTGAAATTTGGACCACTGAAACTTTTTGAAGTCTAGAACATTCTCCAATTAGAATTACCGTCAAATAATTCCTTTTTTGTGAGATATAATTGATCATTTTGGTGTCGCCACTTGGCAAAAAATCTGCTTTCGTCCCACTTTAAGCTTACGCCATTTTCGCATCGCTTTGAACCACAATTCAAGCTATATATCCTCGAAAAGCCCTGTTTGTCTACTTTTGTATCCAATAAAAAAAACCTAATTCCAACATCTAGAACTCAAGATATATCGAATTCTTTACAGTCTGCGCATTTCAGGTACTGTCAGCTCTCACCAAAACTTGTTCAAAGCCATTTTCTTGCTTTCCTTCCACTTCCTCGGACTCCGTATGTGGTTTAAATGACTTATGTGGTTGATTAATTGATGAAATATGATATACTTTGATATGTTTACGAAATTTAAGTTGTGAATTAGTGTGTAAACGTGAAATAAAAATGTGAACGTTTAATTGCTACAATATGACCTTCTTTGCAAACCTTGCATTCTTTATGTGTTTAATGGATTCCTTTCACTTTAAATTAATTCCTATGCATTGTTAACATGTATTATGATGTGTTATGAATTGAACGAATGAACGGACATGATCTATTCATGTAATGAAAGATTGAATTGTTTACTTGTCTAAATGACATTAATTGTGCACACAAACATCCCCATAGCACATTGTTACTACTTATGCATGTCATATCATGTTAAAGCATTGTTGTGCATCATATGTGGTTCATTTGGAGTCTTGAGTCTCACGTATGCACTGTGTTGTACAGTTTTCTCTAGAGCGGAGACATGTCGGGTTCATAGGCTACTTTCTGTCTTCTGTTCTTCTTGGTTGTGTTCGGTAAGGTGTACCCAAGTGGGTTTCTCTACTAGTAGCTAAATTGACCCGGTATACCCCTAATATGCAAAATTTTGAACCAAAGCATTATATCCATATATCGAGTCTCTTTAGAGTAAATGATTTTCAAATGTTAAGCCTTTCTTTTATGTATCCCTACCTTACGATTTTTGGCGAGAGCATGAATGCAAGCACGGGCTCAGGGAATTAGTGCATGTGGCTATCCGGGAAGGCAGGGGTTGATGGTGATCCCATGTACTAGTTCCAATCAAACTACGATGAAACTGACCTCGCTAGGAGACTTGGCGAGGAAGGGGAACCGGACTTTTGAGGATTCATGTTCCTCACTAGCCATAATGAATGAGGAACGTCTCTCATGAGATGGGAAACATCAGTGGGGACAAGACCCCTAGTGGGTCGGTACACGGCAACTAGGCGGACAATATCATTGGGTGGGAAGGTACACCTCACCCAAGGACACGTTTCTAACCGGTGGAAAAAGGAGTAATTGCTTATACAATGAATGATTATAAACAAATGATAATGCATGAATGAATATGAATGATAATGAATGAATGTTGTGTGATTGCTAATGAATGAATGAATAGATAATGCACACACGAGAAGAAGGTTGGAGAATTTCGGGCTCACGTAATGACCTCATATGTAACACCCCACTCGTCCGACGTATAAGGTACACCACGTTCCAACTTTATTATATGTCTAATTATATTATTTTGTGTTTTGTCTGGCCCTATTTTGAACTCTTTTAGAGTTTAGGGGCCTGTTTGTAATTTTCTCTTTTTAGGGGTTATTCGGTCATTTCTCGTTTGGTCGAGAGTTCGACCTTTTTGACCCCTGCTTCGCGTTCGGGGCAGCGAGACGAGTCCGTAGACTCTAAGTTTGCCCCATTCTGACTTCGTTAACCCCTTCTTCCGATCGTTTTTGTGTACGAGGACCGAGATAAATACCCAGATCCTCGTAATCCGTGCCAGAACTTCAGACTTCAGCTCTCTCTCTTCTTCTCCCGTGATGCAGTACTGTACACACACACTCACGGTGTAAAAACATGTACAACTCCCAACTCGGCCTATACTCGACGGAATTTGACGAACCAATAGTCCATTTCGACGAGCTCGACGAGCCCGACACGATGATACCAGTTTTGTGGCCTGAGAATGGCTGACGGCGGCGCAGTAGCGGTCCGAAGGTGGCGGGTTACGCCACCTCATCGCCGGCGACAATCCGGCGACCCTCGCCGGCCAACAACCACCCAACCTTATGTTTTTCGACCCGCTGGTGACGTTTCCGGCCTCGGTTCGACGCAAAAACCACCGCATGTAGCGGTTCCAGCGAGTTGCAGTGCGGCGGCGTTTGGTGGCGGGTTTGGTGCTCCGATCGTTGTCCGGCGACGGGACTTGAGGGGAAAGATACAGGACGACGAGCTGAGTTGTTTGAGGTCAGTCTCGCCACCTGAATTTCGTCGGAGCGGCGGCGGCAGAGCAGCAGTGGTGGCGCGACGGTGCTTCGCGGCGGCGGCCATCTCCGGTGACTTTTTCCGGCGAACAGCATAGGGGTTTCAAAGAGCACATCACGGGTAAGCCAATGCCTCTTTCGGATTCGATTTTCGTTCACCGGTTTGGAAGTAATTTCGATTTGAAGATTTTAGGGTTTCGTGTTATTGGAACTGAAATTGGAGGAGTTTGGGTTGGAATTTGCAGAAATTGATCGAGGATTTGGATTGAGCACGACGAATCCTTGCACGGGTGATTTTTCAGGATTTTTCCGGCACGCTCCGGCGGCGGCCGAGCGGCGGCCCGCCACTGTTTCGGCGGCTCCGGTGGCGGCGATCCGACGGGCTTCGGCCAGTTTGTCCGCCTCGTTGTGGTGAGTCAATTGCCACTTCCCGTTCGTCAATCGGACACTCGGTTTATTTGTTACGAATTTATTTGTGTATTTGGGACTTATTCGATTTAATTGTTTTAATGCGAATTAATCGTCATATACTTAGAATTGTCGATCGGAATGAATTCCAATGAATATGAAATCATGTATTAAATGAAATGTAATATGTATTGATGCTTTGGATTGTGAATTGAACCCCGTAATGCCGAATTGTATTAATTGTTAATTGTTTTAAAATGTAATTTGTTCTTGTATGCTTGATAATTAATGAATATGCATTGTATGGCATTTGAAAACATGAAATAAATTATGAATGTATGAATTCATGTTGTTGTTGATATAGTTGGAAATTGATAAATGACTTCGTGAATCTAAATGGAACTCGTAACATGTTATATGAATTAATTGGCCTTATATTATGTGAATTTGTATGAAATGTGATATATGAGTTTGTTTGATTTAATTAAATAAAATTTGTAGCATGCTATGATATGATTTAGTTGGCTTTGAAATACGTGCAATTTTATGAAATGTTATATGTGAATTGATTTGATTGCTTTGTAAATGCGCATTATATGAACCTGATATGCAATATCTGAATTGAATAAGATTTATATGATTAAATTAGAAACTTTGTAATTTAGGTTTAATTACTTAATTTAGAATAAATCTATTATGCGATATGTGAACTGTATGAAACTTATATGATTGAATTAGAAACTTTTGCATGTAAGAAATAAGTATTCGTACGAATATGAATTGGTTATTTGATATATGAATTTATATGAAATAAGGTGACATGCATTGCCTTTCCATTTTGTTTATTTGAATTAATTGTGCATAAGAACATATCTGGATGTGCTTTATGAATATGTTGAGTTATGTGATATTTTATTTTGTAAGTAATTAGTATGATTATGAACTTTGCTTGTGTGATTGCCTTTCTTAAGTACTTGAGCATGTGCCGTGCGTCTTTATATGGTTGTCTGAGTCTGAGTCTGAGTCTGAGTTCTGTACTGTGTTTTGTGTGTTCAGTTGGTACAGGTGCACCCGGGGTGGTGACTTGTGGTCGTGCAGGTTCCGGGGTGGACCACTTGCTTTGGGTTTTGGCTTTGTCTGGTACCAGGAGAGGGTGTTTTCGTTCTAGTTATATATTAAACCCTACAACCTTTATGTGACAAGTTTTGGCCAAAACCTTATGTATATACCTATATATATGTTATTTTCAAAGTGGAGTCATCGAGTAAATATTGATCGAGTAAACCCTTTTCAAATGAATTATGAAATATGTCATGTTCCTTATGAAATGAAATGTTTTGGCAAGATTATGCATGTATTTATGTTCACGGGCCCCGGGACTTGTGCAAGTGGCTATCTGGGGAGGCAAGGGCCGACGGTGATCCCTTGTACTAGTCCCACCACATTTATGTACGGCGATACCGGCCCTCGCTAGGAGGTTTAGCGGGGAATGGGAGCTGAGTGCCCTTGGGGGAGTCATGAAACCCCATTGGCCCATGTATGAGGTGGTCGGGCCTTGCAAACCCGTCCACCACCCGGAGGAAGAAGGTTGGAACTGATTTATGAATATGTTATGTTATGTTATGATTGTTATGCACCGTGCAGGAAGGCCGGGACACGGATTGCCCAAACGAATATGACTTATAATTTATGGTCTGCATGTATTATGATATATTGCATGATCGCCTAATCAACACATTAATGATAATTGTCGTACAAGGTCGGAGTTTGGTTGGAGATTGTGCACGCTCACTCGCCGAGCTTATGTATATGTATGATTTATGAATGTAATGAAGTAATATGATTAGTCATAAAATCCGAGCATTGATTAATCATTCTCTTGCCCTTTTTGGGAACTAACTTCAAATAAAACCTTGTTCGGAATTTATGACTTGCATGTGCATGTTTTTATATATATTTATCGCTCCTGCTCGCTCAGTCTTCTAGAGACTGGCCCTCCCCCTTCTTTTCCACTTTTCAGTTCTTGCAGGTTTGAGCTAGGCGGCCTTGAGTCGGGTCTTTTGAGTCTGTGTCGGTCTGTTTGATTTGTTAAATACTTTATTTTGATTTGGGTAGAAAACTTTGTATATGACATGTATATATTATGCAGGGTGGTACTCATGATTTGGATGTATGATTTTCGGGACAGGTTAGGACAGGTGCTCGGTTTAGATGAACCCGTTTTGATTATATGTTTGATCGGGACAGGTTCCTAGGACAGTTGAACCCGTTTAGTGGATGTTGAGTTACTTTTGAAATATATGAATTATGATTGCTGATTAAGGTTTTTGAGAATTTATATTTTGTATCGCTTCCGCATTAAGGTCTTGCATATTTGCGCTTGTACAGGGTTTAGGTACCGCCTAGCTTAGGAGTGGTTTTTGTTTGTCACCCATTCGCTGTGACTTGGCGCGTGTGCGGACTTTCCATTTCGTGTACGTGTCGGGTCATAGTGCGGGGGTGTGGTGCCCCACCGCTTGGGGTGCTACATCTTAAGTGGTATCAGTGCAGCCAGGTTCAGAACCGGTACTCTGGAGTCGTGTCGTGTCAGTCTAGGTCGGACGGCATAGGAATACTTGTACATTGTATTCGCCTGATGTGAAATTTTGACTTTTCTGCATGAATTTGTCTGAGCTTATGTAATTGTGTGCACACTATGATTATGATTCTTGCAAAATTATCACTGTTATGCTTTAAATTTTATTAAATTGCGTATTGCATGTGCATTACTTAAGTGTTCTTAATTGTTTTTATTACTTGACATATCCACGTACTAACCCGCATGCATAGATATTTATTCAATTTGTGAATTGCAGGGAGTTGGATTGATGAAAAAAAAAAATTTTAATTGATAGTGACAACATTTCCTGCTTTTATAAATTGATGACAGAGGATTCAAAACTACCATGCCTTGATTGATTGAATAAAGGATAAATGGATTTCTGAAAGAATTCGACAATAGCCAGATGCTAACCTTATGGAAACAAGTATTATGCATTCATAGCACGTGCATCATGCATTGGATTAAATTATAATTATTTTGAACATTTGTTCTACGTGCTTGACTGCCTTCTTTGCTGGATATGAGTGCCTGCCATTTACATCCCTAATCCCGCATGCATTAGTTTTGTGGTTATATTTAGGTGATTTTGTTAACTGTTTCAACGAGTACTGATTTTAGTGGAAGCTGCATTGGGATCTGAATAGGAGTGGATCAGAAAGTGGACAGTTGATTTAACAAACTCGGGCTATAGAGTGGATAAAAGAAGATGTCTGTATACAAGGGAAACAAGAGACCTTTTAACTAACGAGGTGCCTTCAGGATATATACTTAACTACTTGGAGGTACTCGGGGTTAGCAAATTTTATACGGAAGTCAGAATTTCTAAATCTGAATAGCATGAGGGGACAATGAAGGAATCAAGGCACTTGTACAATTCAGAAAATTCTAAAGAGGGAATCGGATTACTATTATAGAGACACCACCAGAGTAGTTACTCTTACACAAAGGAAAAAGGGGGGAAAATTTTGTAAACTATGGAATTTTGTGCCGAGGACATTGAGGGTCAACTCCACCAAATAATGAGGATAAGGACATCATTTACAACGATGGTGTACTAAGCAAGGCTGTTTAAAGATTCTTCATCTATCTCTCCACGATTGTCCTGAGAGATTTTACCGTTGGAAGAAATAGCAATTCCCGATTACCGAGGATTTTACTAGGATTTCAAGAGACCCCAAGGATCACTTTACTCCGAGAATCAAGTGAGGCGGTCCAAGATCATTTGGGTACCCGAGAATATGAGGGAATATTAAAGAATGCAAGTTTGAACGAAGGATTGGAACCACTGCCAAGCAAGGATTCGATTATCCTTCCAAATTAAAGAATTGTCAACCTCGACTTCAATTCCACGGTGAACGGTACCTTAAGCATTCATGGCATTTGCACCCATGCATTTTATAAGTAATTATATTTTATTTTGCTTGATGTATGTGACAACGTGTAATGATTGATGTTGCTCGATTGTAATAACGTGACTAACTGCTTTAATTTTTCCTAACTTAAAATTTGTTGTTTTGTTGTTAATTCTTGTAAACTGAATGGAATACTTGTGTGAATTGTTCGTGTCTCTATGTTTATAATTTCTTTGGTTACTCACTAATCCTTCTTGCACATACAAGCATATTGTGATTTTATTTTACAGAAATTCCATCGCGATATCCCCCTTGAGTTGCGCATGGATGATGAGTCTATACTCTAGGGACACCGATATCAGTTGTGATAAGGTACACTAAACATGCATCACATGTTTTACATCCAGTGTTACTTTAATGTGTGTATGTATGAATGCTGAGTAAGTGAACTTGTGTGCTTGAGAGTTGTTGAGATCTCTCTATTTACGTGTTAGGGGGATGTGGGATTCTCCCTATTTATGTGATAGAAAGATGTTGGATTCTTTCTAATTATGTGAGCAAGAGATGCTGGATTCTCTTGGTGTTAGATATTTGGGAGATGCTGGATTCTCTCGAATTTAGGGGTTTGAGAAATGTTGGATTTTCTCAAACTACAATGTTTGGAAGATGTGGAAGTCTGCCAGACTTAGGTTGAGAGACGGGGCTCTCTCGATTACGTGGTTGAGAGACGGGGTTCTCTCAATTCTATGCCTGAGGGACGGGGTTCTCTCTTTTGATGTGCTGGGAGACGGGGCTGTCTCTCTTGCGTGCTGAGAGATGGGGTTCTCCCTTGTTTGTTGCGGCTTAGTTACGGGTGGCCAGACAGCAGCTAGTAAGCGATGAGGGTGCGACGGTATCGAGCTTTGGGTGCAGTGGCCTAGTGGAGATTGAACGAGTCTGAAGCGACCAACGGTCAAGTGTTTGAACAAACCTCTGTGACTACGGAACTCTGAGGGGAGTTGATGCAATTAGTAGGAGTAAACTCCACAGCCAGGGCTATGACTCTACACAATTTCAAGAGACGGATTGAAGTATTCCAACTCGAAGCTTTATGACTCAGTAATAGGACCTGATGACAGGTCCTTTTGAAGGAGGGAAGATTGTAACACCCCGCTCGTCCGACGTATAAGGTACGCCACGTTCCAACTTTATTATATGTCTAATTATATTATTTTGTGTTTTGTCTGGCCCTATTTTGAACTCTTTTAGAGTTTAGGGGCCTGTTTGTAATTTTCTCTTTTTAGGGGTTATTCGGTCATTTCTCGTTCGGTCGAGAGTTCGACCTTTTTGACCCCTGCTTCGCGTTCGGGGCAGCGAGACGAGTCCGTAGACTCTAAGTTTGCCCCATTCTGACTTCGTTAACCCCTTCTTCCGATCGTTTTCGTATACGAGGACCCGAGATAAATACCCAGATCCTCGTAATCCATGCCAGAACTTCAGACTTCAGCTCTCTCTCTTCTTCTCCCGCGATGCAGTACTGTACACACACACTCGCGGTGTAAAAACATGCATAACTCCAAACTCGGCCTATACTCGACGGAATTTGACGAACCAATAGTCCATTTCGACGAGCTCGACGAGCCCGACATGATAATACCAGTTTCGTGGCCTGAGAATGGCTGACGGCGGCGCAGTTCTGGTCCGAAGGTGGCGGGTTGCGCCACCTTATCGCCGGCGACAATCCGGTGACCCTCGCCGGCCAACAACCACCCAACCTTATGTTTTCCAACCCGCTGGTGACGTTTCCGGCCTCGGTTCGACGCAAAAACCACAGCAGGTGGCGGTTTCGGCGAGTTGCAGTGCGGCGGCGTTTGGTGGCGGGTTTGGCTCTCCGATCGTTGTCCGGCGACAGGACTTGAGGGGAAAGATACAGGACGACGAGCTGAGTTGTTTGAGGTCAGTCTCGCCACCTGAATTTCGTCGGAGCAGCGGCAGAGCAGCAGTGGTGGCGCGACGGTGCTTTGCGGCGGCGGCCATCTCCGGTGACTTTTTCCGGCGAACAACATAGTGGTTTCAAAGAGCACATCACGGGTAAGCCAATGCCTCTTTCGGATTCGATTTTCGTTCACCGGTTTGGAAGTAATTTCGATTTGAAGATTTTAGGATTTCGTGTTATTGGAACTGAAATTGGAGGAGTTTGGGTTGAAATTTACAGAAATTGATCGAGGATTTGGATTGAGCACGACGAATCCTTGCACGGGTGATTTTTCAGGATTTTTCCGGCACGCTCCGGCAGCGGCCGAGCGGCGGCCCGCCACTGTTCCGGCGGCTCCGGTGGCGGTGATCCGACGGGCTTCGGCCAGTTTGTCCGCCTCGTTGTGGTGAGTCCATCGCCACTTCCCGTTCGTCAATCGGACACTCGGTTTATTTGTTACGAATTTATTTGTGTATTTGGGACTTATTCGATTTAATTGTTTTAATGCGAATTAATCGTCATATACTTAGAATTGTCGATCGGAATGAATTCCAATGAATATGAAATCATGTATTAATTGAAATGTAATATGTATTGATGCTTTGGATTGTGAATTGAACCCCGTAATGCCGAATTGTATTAATTGTTAATTGTTTTAAAATGTAATTTGTTCTTGTATGCTTGATAATTAATGAATATGCATTGTATGGCATTTGAAAACATGAAATAAATTATGAATGTATGAATTCATGTTGTTGTTGACATAGTTGGAAATTGATAAATGACTTCGTGAATCTAAATGGAACTCATAACATGTTATATGAATTAATTGGCCTTATATTATGTGAATTTGTATGAAATGTGATATATGAGTTTGTTTGATTTAATTAAATAAAATTTGTAGCATGCTATGATATGATTTAGTTGGCTTTGAAATACGTGCAATTTTATGAAATGTTATATGTGAATTGATTTGATTGCTTTGTAAAGGCGCATTATATGAACCTGGTATGCAATATCTGAATTGAATAAGATTTATATGATTAAATTAGAAACTTTGTAATTTAGGTTTAATTACTTAATTTAGAATAAATCTATTATGCGATATGTGAACTGTATGAAACTTATATGATTGAATTAGAAACTTTTGCATGTAAGAAATAAGTATTCGTACGAATATGAATTGGTTATTTGATATATGAATTTATATGAAATAAGGTGACATGCATTGCCTTTCCATTTTGTTTATTTGAATTAATTGTGCATAAGAACATATCTGGATGTGCTTTATGAATATGTTGAGTTATGTGATATTTTATTTTGTAAGTAATTAGTATGATTATGAACTTTGCTTGTGTGATTGCCTTTCTTAAGTACTTGAGCATGTGTCGTGCGTCTTTATATGGTTGTCTGAGTCTGAGTCTGAGTCTGAGTTCTGTACTGTGTTTTGTGTGTTCAGTTGGTACAGGTGCACCCGGGGTGGTGACTTGTGGTCGTGCAGGTTCCGGGGTGGACCACTTGCTTTGGGTTTTGGCTTTGTCTGGTACCAGGTGAGGGTGTTTTCGTTCTAGTTATATATTAAACCCTACAACCTTTATGTGACAAGTTTTGGCCAAAACCTTATGTATATACCTATATATATGTTATTTTCAAAGTGGAGTCATCGAGTAAATATTGATCGAGTAAACCCTTTTCAAATGAATTATGAAATATGTCATGTTCCTTATGAAATGAAATGTTTTGGCGAGATTATGCATGTATTTATGTTCACGGGCCCCGGGACTTGTGCAAGTGGCTATCCGGGGAGGCAAGGGCCGACGGTGATCCCTTGTACTAGTCCCACCACATTTATGTACGGCGATACCGGCCCTCGCTAGGAGGTTTAGCGGGGAATGGGAGCTGAGTGCCCTTGGGGGAGTCATGAAACCCCATTGGCCCATGTATGAGGTGGTCGGGCCTTGCAAACCCGTCCACCACCCGGAGGAAGAAGGTTGGAACTGATTTATGAATATGTTATGTTATGTTATGATTGTTATGCACCGTGCGGGAAGGTCGGGACACGGATTGCCCAAACGAATATGACTTATGATTTATGGTCTGCATGTATTATGATATATTGCATGATCGCCTAATCAACATATTAATGATAATTGTCGTACACGGTCGGAGTTTGGTTGGAGATTGTGCACGCTCACTCGCCGAGCTTATGTATATGTATGATTTATGAATGTAATGAAGTAATATGATTAGTCATAAAATCCGAGCATTGATTAATCATTCTCTTGCCCTTTTTGGGAACTAACTTCAAATAAAACCTTGTTCGGAATTTATGACTTGCATGTGTATGTTTTTATATATATGTATCGCTCCTGCTCGCTCAGTCTTCTAGAGACTGACCCTCCCCCTTCTTTTCCACTTTTCAATTCTTGAGTCGGGTCTGTTGAGTCTGTGTCGGTCTGTTTGATTTGTTAAATACTTTATTTTGATTTGGGTAGAAAACTTTGTATATGACATGTATATATTATGCAGGGTGGTACTCATGATTTGGATGTATGATTTTCGGGACAGGTTAGGACAGGTGCTCGGTTTAGATGAACCCGTTTTGATTATATGTTTGATCGGGACAGGTTCCTAGGACAGTTGAACCCGTTTAGTGGATGTTGAGTTACTTTTGAAATATATGAATTATGATTGCTGATTAAGGTTTTTGAGAATTTATATTTTGTATCGCTTCCGCATTCAGGTCTTGCAAATTTGCGCTTGTACAGGGTTTAGGTACCGCCTAGCTTAGGAGTGGTTTTTGTTTGTCACCCGTTCGCTGTGAGTTGGCGCGTGTGCGGACTTTCCATTTCGTGTACGTGTCGGGTCATAGTGTGGGGGTGTGGTGCCCCACCGCTTGGGGTGCTACATCATAAATATAATGGATAAAGGAATTGATGGTTATAATCCCGCGTGTTGTTTTCTTTGTTTTCACCCACTTGGGCAATGTTTCAAACCTCGCACGGGATTATAACTTGCATGTGTGTGTGTTTAAATTCCGTATTATTATTATTATATAAGCCCTGTTTTATACCCACCAGTCTCTTAAAGATTGAACCCGGTTTGTTTTCAGTTTTCTTGCAGGTTTTGGAGTGCTAGGCGGGACTTTCGGTCCATAGAGTCTTGGAGAGTCATGTATAGCTTTCTTTTACATTGCACTCATGCCACTTGCATTGTTATTTATGATTATGAACGTCTGTGAGCGCTTTATTGTTATTGAATTCGAGCCTGTGAGCTCATTGACTATGTTATATTAAAATTTATGCTTCCGCACATGTTTCTTTACCCTGCACTTGGTTCTTTTATTGTTTATTTGGTTTCGAAAGTTAGCTCCCGCCTAGCATAGCATGTGAATGAGTCATTGTTCGCTCTGATCTGGCACGTGTATGAATTACCCATTTCATATGTGGGTCGGGTCTTAGTGCGGGGGATGTGGCGTCACGCTCTCGGGTGCTACACGCCACCTTGAATTGAGGGGTACAATTGACCCCCTCAAAAAAAAAAAAAAAAAAAATTATTATATAGATATATAGATATATGTATATGTAATTTTATGGAATTTTTCATTATTGACCCCCCCCCACCCCCCCAATTAGATATTGCCACCGACGTCGCAAATCGAAGGTTTAGTTTTTTTAATTTTTAAAATATCTCTTGTAACAGAGTTTGAATCTCTCGTTATGAGAGTTTGCGTCTTCTTGCGTTTCGTACTTTGAGAATGTCTATTTTTCATCTGGTCGTTTGCTAAGAATGCAATTTCGGCCGTTATGTCTTGATTTTAATTGTAATTTTAATTGTATGTCTTGATTTTAGTTGTACTTTATATGATTGATTAATCATAATATTATCTCTTTGAATTTAAAAATAATACTAAAATAACATTTAAGAATTTCAAGGATAATTTTTCCCATAAAAAATTGTCAAATCTAGCAGGTATTAATCCAACTGATGATAAGAATTGTATGTTTCTACCATAGACGCCTGATATGCATATCACGACGGACGCTGGGGAAAAAGAGAAGTACACTAAAAACAGGACAAAAATCATAGTTTGAACAAGTTCATGAAGAGATTGGGGTACCTGCGAAAATCAGTCACTGAAATTGCTGTAGAAATTGCTCTTTTCAGAAACACCAAAGAAAGAGAGGATGCAAGGTAAGGTGAATTTAGAGAGCTTTTTATTTGTATTACAAACATTATAAGGAAGAAAGCTAAAGATAGGTGCCTTCCTTCATGCTTTTGTCCAGGAAATTGCTTCTTAATTAAAAATATTCCTTCTTTATGTAATAATAATATTTTATCAAATTAATGATATCCGATGCCTTCCTTGGCACTTAATTGCTTCCTTCTATGCTTTTCGTGGCTAAATTATTAATCCTTCTTTATTCCATTGTAGATTTTCCTTTTTGCTTTTGTGGTGCAATTTCCACTGGAGATAATAAGGCAATGATCCAGCCACCTGATACTTGAATTAATTGAGAAATAAGCATTTTTCTGTTTCCTCCCCCAAGTACCGTCACAGTATGATATGGGGTCCATTTGTAGTTTGTGTTATCGTGGTGAAACTCTAACGATTCGACATGGTGTTCGATATAATACAGTACTGCAAAATTATAATTTTAAGACTATCTATGAATTAGAGATCGTGAGAAACCAACACCTTTAAAGATATCAATAGTTTCGGACGTATGTGAAACTTGATAAGTTTATAACAAATTTAACATCATCCGACGTGATCGTATCAGTTATGTTGTAGAATTCAAAATTGTTACTATAGCTGTCTAAATGAGCATAATATATGTGGTGTAAGCAATTTCTACTAAAATAAAGAAAAGGTATTCTAAATTTTATATAGATGAATTACCATTTCTTGCAAAGATTTTTCTTCCCTAACATCAATTATAACGATCACTATTTTTCGAACAAAAAGAAATAACCATCATTATTTGAAATCATATAATGCTACTGGTCTAGTTCTGGTGTTTTTCCCCTTAATTGGGGATTTTGTATACTTTTCTACTTATCATATATATTTCTGAAGATGGTCCAAGCTTTGATACGGCCTTCAAACTTATTCACGGGCGAGATGGGAGTTAGCACTCAATAAACAAAATCACAAATAAAAAATAAGATTCGTAACTTTAATATCCATACAAACTTAATATTTTATCAGAAAAATCAAACTAATTTAACATAGAACATTATAGCTCTCTTTTTTTTTTTTGGTACATAAAGAAGCACCACCCCCAACTACCCACCATCAAAACCATCAGCAGCAAGAAGCTCCTCCATGCCCATCGGGGGCGTATGCCACAACCTGTATTTCTCCACCACGCTATGACCATGTTTTGCCAGATAGTCAGCCGCCTCATTGCCCGTCCGACCTATATGTCTGATCCTTGCCGTCCACGGCTTGTGTAAGAGTTTTCTACAATCCTCAATGAGGTGCTCCAACGGGTGATCTGTGATGTCCCCTTTTTCGACAAGCTTGAGCACACTTTTTGCATCTGTTTCAATCTCAATTTTGGGATATCGAAACTCCCACGCCATTTTCAGCCCTTCCCGCAAACCCATCAGCTCCGCCTTACTGATGTTGACCTTTCCAAGTTTGATGGTAAAGCCACATAACCACCACCAGCCCGCCTGCCGTAGCCTCACCTGGTTTTGTATATACTCCCATCCGTGTTTAGCTTCACGTAACCCATCTCCGGTTTCTGCCATTTACTCTTCTCTCGCTTCTTTGGCGTCTTCCGATTACACTCAGCAGCAATTGACATCAGATCCTGACACATTATAGCTCTCTTTAGTTTAACAAAATGAATTGTTTAGCTAGTTTAAAAACTAACGTACATATCACACTAATTGATCATTTATATATATCACTTACATAAATATTACAAAAAGATACTTTTATCGGGGACTTAAAGTTTAAGGCGTTGAAAAAATATATATTCATTATTTTATAAAAGACTATTTTTACTAATAATATTACTCTTTCGGCATATAAAATGATTTATATAAATAAGAATTTAAATAGAACTAGAGTTAGAATTAGATTTAAATTGGGATTATAAGCAAGTGCATAAATTTTGATTAGAACTAGACTTAGAATTTAATTAGTATTGAACTTATATATAGATTTTATACTGAACTTTAATTGATAAAAAAACAGAATAGTACGAAATACTTTAATATATAAGATAAGATCAATATGCATATTCAAGTAAAATCAATTAATAAATCAAAAAAAAAAAAAAAAAGTAAAATCAATTAAAAATTAAAAAATGAGATGCAATATTATATCTACAACAAACTGCAGTAATATTGAAGACACCCAACACTTGTGAGGTTGAATTTCAAATCAAATTATATTACCTTGAACTCCTCCATTAATAATATAATCAATCACCAACAAAAACACGGGGTATGTGGGCGAGGTTCCAGTGCTCCCCCTTTTCTCTTTTCTATTTCAACACTCTCTTTCTGAATTCCTCTGCCATATCAATGAAATTAACGGACTTAAGATTGGTGAAATGCTGGATGCCCATAGGCACTTCCACCATTGATTTGCAGCCCCACACGGTCAAAATAGGGAGAAGTGGCATGGATCCCTTCTCTACTCTCACCCTACTCAATCCTCTCACCTCCAAATATTTGAGCCTTTCAAAACTTCCAGCCTTAAAATTCAATTCTTCCCCTTCATAGGCACGATCCAATATCATGATTTGTAGATTGGGAAAACATGCAAGACATTCAAGTGGATCCTCCCTTAATCTGCTCCATCTAGGAATTATTTTCGTCAGTGCAGTGAGAGAAGTTATCCATTGAGGTACCTTCTCTAAATATCCAAACAAGTGAAGATTCCGAAGAAATGGAAATGGACAAGGAGATAGATCAGGATAATCCAAGTCAATCAACTCCTCCTCCTTACATGCCGCAATGTTTAGTGAACGTAAACTAGTGAGCTTTGCGAGGGAAGAGCAGAGCTCCCTACCATCTTCGCGTCTTAGCTTCATTATGCCTAATCTCTGCAATTGACTTAGTTTTCTATCATCAAAGGAAGGGTAGCGAAAAAAGTACAAATACACCAAGAGATTTTGGAGTCTTTGGAGCTTTAGGATTTCAATAGGCAATTCTGTCACCATGGTTCCTTTGAGATCTAACGTCTCCAATTTCCCCAGATCTCCAATTGATTTTGGAATGATCTTCACTTGTGTATCCCTTAGGCAAAGGTACTTGAGATGATACAATTTGAACATTTCACTCGGGAATGTATCCATCGGAACTCGTTTTAAATTCAACACCTTCAACATCCTACAACCTCTATGCAGCACCTTTTCTAACATCGGTAACCAATCTGAATCCACTGAACCTATAAATAGTAGAGAATGGAGATGTTCAAACCTGTAGCCTTCTTCTCTGAAATTCATACAACTATGAAGTGCTAGACGTCGAATTCTATCATCCCTCTGCATTTCTCCTTCTCTGTAAACGACTGCTATGTCGTGATCTCTAACCTTTAAAATGACATATTCTCGCACTAGATCATGGATGTGAAAGCTTCTGAACTTTCCATCTACATTTGTACGCACCATTTGTATCAGACTTCTATTCGCCAACTCATTTAGATAGCCCCCGGCTATTTCGGTAATTGTCTTTCCTTCTTTTGTCTCAACAAATCCTTCTGCTATCCACAAACGAATTATGGTAGCTTTCTCGATCACTTCATCTTTTAAAAAGATACTCAGGCACAGAAAACAAGTTTTCAGATAATACGACAAGTCGTAAAAACTGAGGTATAGTAATTTCGACATCCTCTACTGATCATCTCCTACAATTTCAGAACCCAGGTCACGATTGAACACTTCCCATTCTTCAAATATGTTATTCTTGGTAGCAAGAAGACCACCAATTACAACAATAGCAAGCGGCCAGCCCTCACATCTTAGCGCCGTTACCGGGGATTGGTTATTAATTGATTTTGTTTCCTTTTCTGATGCCTAGGAACCTTCGTGAGCAAGCAGAAGTTGGTGAACGTTAGAACTTGTTTGAGCTGGATTTTGGCACTGAAACTGATCAGCAGTTAGAAATTGAAGAGCAGACTGTCAGTGAACCTGACAGTAATCACAGTCAGGATATGGCTCAGAACAGAACACTTCGGGACATTGCCCGACCCACTGAGGCACAACAGCCACTTAAGCCCCCTGATCAAGTAATTGAAAATTCGGACAGTGAGGTGAAGGGGCATGGACTGAATCCTTTGAAGGATTTAAATCGCACACCGTTAAAGGGATTAATCTAGAGGATCCTCCTCTAGGAGCTTAAGTGGAAAATGAGAAATCGTCGAGTCCATGACGTTAAACAAGGACGCTAATGGGAGGCAACCCATATTTCTTTCCCTTGCTTTTGTTTCTTTGTTTTTCGTTTTCTTCTTTGCTCGATTTCCTCGCCCCGTCGTAATATTTTCCCCTGTTTGTGCCCTGTAGGTAATTGTGCTGCTGATATATTTGGATAAGTGTGGGGGAGGTAAAATTCAGATCCATCGTTGATAATGAGCAAGAACCACTACAGATGGAATTTTGCTACTGTGAACACACTTGCCTAAGGACACGGACAGGGTTCTTGACCCATTTTTACCAAACAGAGCCTTACCCACATACCATAATAACCCTCCAACCGAACCACAAGCCACGGCCCGACTTGCCGCGTAAATAACCCTAACATCACTCACATCAGCTGCCCACTTCACAAATCAATCTCTCAAAATCCCCAAATTGCAAGAGCTCCAAACCCAAACATTGTTGGAAAACACGAATCAGAAAGCAGTGGAATTTAAAAAATTTTCCCAACAAAAGGACCTTGAACTCGCAATCGTGTAACCAAATTCGTAAAGATAGAAAACTTACTTTTCTTTTGTTCTTTCTTGAAGCGTTTCAAGCCACCCAAGAACGCTCTTCTCGCGGCTTGATCCCCTCTCCTTGGTAAAGCTCGAATCTTCAAACTTCTAACTTGAAGTCTCTAGAGAAAGTCCACCAACTTGATCACAATCTAACTAGTAAGGATGCTAGTTCTCTAGTTAGTGTTTAGGCTTAAACCTAGGGTTTATTTGATCTTGGAGAAAGGAAGGTGTTCAACACATGAACCAAAGAATTGTCAATTAGCTCTAAAGGGGAACATGAGCTCCCCTATATATAGGAAAAGGGAGAGGGGCGCCGATCCTAATCCTTGTTGGGCAAGGATTTGGTTCCTCTCTCTCCTATTACTTGATCATCAAGTATTTTCCAACTTTGACTTTGAATTCTAATTCAAGTCAACTTTTAAGAGAGCTAAAAATATCCAAACTATTTTTGGATAATTTTATACTTTATTTATTATAAAATAAATAACTTATTTTTATCTAATTAATTAATTCGTAATTAATTAACTAGATTATTTCCTCCAAAATAAGACTTTCTTTTTAATTCAAAATTAAACCAAAGTCTATTAAATAATTAACACATTTAATTATTTAATACATATATATATAATATATATATATATTCACACGTGTGTGACACGTGTCACTCACGTGAGCCACACGTGTGATTTCACACGTGTGGAACCCTCTTGGCCCGATTAACTCGTTTAATCATTTTCAAGCCTCAACTCATGTAACCAAGTTGTTGTGTGTGACCTTCTAGGTTCTCAATTCAATTAGCAGTGACCCTAATTAATTAATTCACTAATTAATTAATCAGTCCACAGATTAAACGACCATAGTCTAGCAACAGGTGTTTAACCCCTAGCTGAATTGGAATGTTCGGATTCGACAGAACCTTTAAGTCATTGATTTATGTGAGATACAATCCTCCTACTTACTATCTCTCAACCAAGATCTAGGGCAAGGGAATAATCAGAACCCTAATAATACGGTCTTAAAGTTAAGTGCATTTCATATCCATTTGATCTCAATCCAAGAAACCCTTTTCTTGATGTCTTGATCTACTGCCTTGGCCAAGGACTGCATATGGCATATGAATGACTTACACAATAAGAGATCACCTTGCAAATGCAAGTGTAGGTCCTTTCTTGATTCTCATTCACTTTCATGAATCACTTGTGCAGCCCCAGCATAAGCCTTGAATCAGTTGTCTAAGGCGACACCCTTTAAAGCTTATACCTAAGACTACAGAGTTAACTCATAAAGTGACAAGGAACCTCAAGTCTAAGGATCAATTAATCACATCAATGACTCGTGAGATATTTCCTAATCTGGAAGTTTCCATTTCCTGAAATAGAAACTTCCTTTCCCATTTAGGAATGTTCTCACACGGGGCACCTCAGTGAACTTACTTATTAAAGTAAGCACCCTCATGTATCACGCACGTATCAACTATACACTTTGCACCTCCATGAAACAAGGTGGTCCTTCTTAAGGGCGTGATCCCACAAGCAAGCCTTAGAGGAGTCAGGTTGACACTCCCACTGTCTGTAGGACTCATCGGCTTGGAGTATTTTACTAATCATGACTTATGTGATATAGGGCTCGTTTCATGAACCATTTCACCTAAATGGTAGAGTCCTAAAGTCATCAGGATTAGGGGAGTTCTCATACATGCACAGCTAAAGTAAACGCATACCAAACAAGAGGATATAAAGAAGTGTTGCCTCAATTCGTTATTTTATTCAAAGATTGTCTGTGATTACAATAAGGAAAAGCACAAATCGGATATACAATCGGCTTTTAGGGCACTATTCCTAACAATCTCCCACTTGCCCGTCAAAGCCATTCTAAAGCTACTCTAAGTCCCATCTTCTGAAGATGACCTTGGAAAGCTTCTCGACTAAGGGGTTTAGTAAGTGGATCTGCCACGTTCTCTGCTGATGTGACCCTCTCAATTTGCACATCTCCTCTTTTGATAATATCACGGATTAGGTGATACTTCCTCATAATGTGCTTGGTCCGTTGGTGAGATCTTGGTTCTCTTGCTTGAGCAACCGCCCTAGTGTTGTCACAAAACACAGTAATGGGGTCTTTCATGCTAGGAACAACATTCAACTCTTGAATGAAGTTTCTAATCCAAACACCTTCCTTAGCTGCATCATTTGCAGCTAAGTATTCGGCCTCAGTGGTCCAATCTGCAGTGGTTGTTTGCTTAGAACTCTTCCAACTTACTGCTCCGCCGTTTAGGCAGAAAATGTATCCTGACATTGACTTAAAATCATCTAAGTCTGATGCAAAGCTTGCATCGCAGTATCCTTCGACAGTAAGATCTTTCTGACCTCCGTAAACTAAGAATAAATCTTTAGTACTTTTCAAGTACTTAAGAATATTCTTCACGGCAGCCCAGTGACCATCTCCAGGGTCAGATTGGAAACGACTTGTCACACTAAGTGCATAAGCCACATCCGGTCGAGTACATAACATTGCATACATTATGCTACCTATTGCTGACGCATAAGGTGTATGAGTCATTCTCTCCTTCTCAAGGTTAGTCTTAGGACACATCTTCTTTGAAAGACATGTTCCTACACTCATAGGAAGGTTCTTAACCTTTGCTGACTCCATATTGAATCTCTTCAATACTTTGTCAATGTACATCGACTGTGATAGTCCTATTAACCTTCTAGATCTATCTCTATAGATTTTAATTTCAAGGATATAGGACACATCACCAAGATCTTTCATCTCGAATTGGTTCGATAACCATAACTTAGTCACTTTCATGTCATCCTTCGAATTCCCAATAAGAAGGATGTCATCAACATAAAGTACTAAGAATTGCACTGAGGTCTCCAATTCCTTTCTATACACACATGATTCATTCGAGATTTGCATGAAGCCAAACGCTTTGACTGATTCATCAAATCGAATGTTCCAATTCCTAGAAGCCTGTTTCAATCCATAGATTGATCTTTGGAGTTTGCAAACCTTTTGCTCACTCCCACTGAATGTGAAACCTATGGGTTGCTCCATATAAATGTCTTTGTCAATATCACCATTGAGAAAGGCAGTTTTCACATCCATTTGCCATATCTCATAGTCATAATATGCAGTAATGGCAAGCATGATTCGAATGGACTTTTGCATTGCAACTGGTGAAAAGGTTTCGTCAAAGTCCACGTCGGGTCTTTGAGTGAATCCTTTCGTAACCAGTCTTGCTTTGTAGGTTGCAATGCTTCCATCAACTCCAAGCTTTCTCTTAAAGATCCATTTGCAACCTATGGGTTTGACCCCATCAGGCAAATCTACCAAGGTCCAAACTTGGTTGGAGTTCATGGAATCCATTTCGGATTTCATGGCTTCTGTCCACTGTTCAGAGTCAGAATCTGAAAGTACCTCCTCATATGTTAAAGGATCATTATCCTTTTGAGAGATTTCATGGAAGAATCCATACCATCTCTCTGGCTGTCTAGGAGTGCGTTCAGAACGCCTTAGAGGAGGATTTACATGTGTATCGAAATTCGTGATTGGTTGTGGTTGATCAGAGTGGGACGTTTCTTCAGTGGGTGGTGTGGGGTCACTTTGTACTTCTTCTAATTCTATGATCTTGCCTTTCATTTCTTTAAGGAACGGTTCCTCCAGAAAAGTAGCATTTCTGGAAACAAACACCTTTTGCTCAGATTGATCATAGAAGTAGTATCCTATGGATTCCTTAGGATAACCTACAAAGTTGTATAAGTTAGAACGAGATTCTAACTTATCTCCCACTGTCCTCTTCACGTAAGCAGGCCAACCCCAAATTCTTAAGTAAGAATAGCTAGGGATTTTACCATGCCATATTTCATGGGGCGTTTTAGGGACTGACTTAGGGGGAACTAGATTCAAAATCTTTGCTGCACTTTCTAGGGCATAACCCCAGAAAGAAGGTGGTAAGTCAGTGAAACTCATCATGGAACGAACCATATCAAGTAAGGTTCGATTACTTCTCTCAGAAACTCCATTAAGCTGAGGAGTTCCCGGAGGAGTCCACTGAGAGATAATCCCATTATCTTTGAGATGATTAAGGAATTCTTCACTGAGATATTTGCCTCCTTGATCAGATCGAAGTGCTTTTATCTTGTGACCAGTTTGGTTCTCAACCTCCTTTTGAACTTCTAAGAATTTCTCAAAAGCTTCAGATTTATACTTCATTAAGTATACATAACCATACCGACTAAAGTCATCTGTAAAGGTTATGAAATACTGATGATTGTTTCTAGTGCTTACACTAAGTGGTCCACAAACATCAGTATGGATCAAATCCAAAACCTCAGTGGCACGTTCCACAGTTCCTTTAAAAGGAACTTTGGACATTTTTCCTTTGAGACAGGATTCGCAAGAAGTTAACTCTTTGAGATCATTTTCAGAGAATGATCCTAAAGTGTTTATCTTGCTAATTCTGTTCTTGGAAATGTATCCTAATCTAGCGTGCCATAAGGGAGCTGAAACTTTGTCATCTCTCTTACGCTTTGTTTCTCGTTGTATATTCATAATATTGATATTTTGAGTTAGGTAAAGTCCATTACTTAGAGTACCGATATGAACGGAAGAGTTGTTCCGTTTGATAAAGTATTTACCATTCTTAATATAAGTTTCATAACCTTCACAATCTAATATTGGAACTGAAATTATATTACGAATAATGCTCGGTACATAAAGGACTTTATTTAATACTAACTCAAAACCACCTAAATCTAATCTAATTGTGCCTAAAGCTCGAGCTTCAACGTTTGAGCCATCGCCGATCTTCAAGACACATTCTCCTTCTTTGAGTTGTTGGATTTCACTTAGCATCTGTACATCATTACAGATATGAGTTCCACAACCGGTATCAAGTACCCAAGAACTAGAATTAATAGAAAGATTTACTTCAACGAGAAAGATACCTTTCTTTAGAGTAGCCTTGTACTCTGGGCAGTTTCTTCTCCAATGTCCCGCTTCGCCACAATGGAAGCAAACATCCTATTTCTGATCACGCTTCTTCTTTTAGGCCTTCCCCTTCGAAATGCCACCAGTGGGCCTAAGGGGTTTCTTCTTCTTCTTTTGGGCTTTCTTGCCCTTACCTTTAGAAGGCCCAGAAGAGGAAGACAGAGCATTCACCATCAAAACCTTATTGTCCTTCTTGATCGTGCTTTCAGCAGTCACAAGCTAACTAATCAGCTCAGCTACAGTAGCACCAGCATGATTCAAGTTGAAGTTAAGGACAAATGGGTTGAATGATGGTGGGAGCGAAGCTAGCAACAAATCCACTGAAAGCTCATCTTTCAGTGGCATGTCCATGGAGACAAGTTTCTCAGTAAGGGCAAGAAACTTGAGTCCATATTCATGGACACTTGAGCCTTCCCTCATTCTCAAGTGGAACAATTCCTTTGAAGTGTTATACCTTGTAACACGTTCATGAGGGCGGTAAAGTAGCTCTAAGTGGTCGTAAATCTCCCAAGCGAATTCCATGGCCTCATGTTGTCTTTGCAAGTCCGGAGATATGTTAGCCAACATAAGGCAACGGGCTTGGAGATTATCATCCTTCCACTTCTGAATCGCATCCCGCTCGGCCCGAGTGGGAGTCTCCCCTTCGGGACTGGGCTCTACTTCGAAGAGAACATAAGTTCTCTTCTCAGAATCTAAAATGATTTTTAGATTCCTCAGCCAATCAGAATACTTGGGACCAGTCAACTTGTTTGACTCGAGGATCGATACAAGAGGGCTTTTGGTTGCCATTTCAAAACACGTAGAGAATCACAGAATCTACGACCTAAATGGTAAAATAGAGAACTAGTGAGCATGCTGAATTATAACGATATACAAAAGATAAGGTCTTTAATCTATTGTAGCTCCCACTATTTTTCAAAGATCTATAATTCCCAAAGATCTAAGAGGAACACGTTTCCCAATGGGTACTAAGATCCTAGGCATTCTACCTCGAACCCACGACTCGCGGACATTCTGAGTAAGAACCCTAGGTAGGTACAACTTACCAATTCTAACACCTTTAGAACTCTTAGTAATTGTTTTTGCATCACCTATCTTTCAATATGGACCCACGACTCGTGCGACATCCATATTTACTTAGGCGTTAAGCTAGACCCATCAATCATAAGATCATGATCAAAACTTAGTTCAAACGACCCACGACTCGCGGACATCGCCCTTGCTAAAATTGATCATGAAATATTGATCATTAAAAATGATCAATTAGGTAACTAAGAACTAATAAGCTCCACTAGCTATCCCACGACTCGCGGACAATAACTAGCTTTACTTACTAAACTTAAAACCTATTGATGGAATGCTGGGAATTTAATTCAAAATTTGTATCTCGAATTAAATACCTATTTGTTCGAAATTAGCTTAATATTTAATGGGAATTTTCGAATCAACCGGAGAGTTGTCCGGTTCAACCTCACCAACATATATGTTATCCAATTTTATTAGTCTTGATTAATGCAAGTACACTTAAATCCATTTCAAACAAGCACATAAACAGATAACATGTCCTAGCATGATACTAACATGTAATGATCATGAGTTCTACCTATCTTATGCGTGATATGTGGGAGCCACTCCACAATCACAAGTTCTAACATACATGCCACATAAGCAGTTCAAATCACATAAGGGAAAGCGGTAACAAAATACGAGCCCTATCTCTATTACATTTAACATTTGAGATTCCCCTCCCTAACATTTTGAGGGGTCTTCACTTATGGCCTCCTTGTTACTTGAATGTGGTCTATCTTACTCCATGGGTGCATTGTCTCCAAAATGAAAATAAAACCTCACCACCTATCTCTACTCTCAAATTACAATAAAAGGAAAAAGACATAAAGTAATAAGACTCAATCTTCATATTGGCCTTAGACAATTACACGGGGCATACCCCGGCCTCAAAAACAGTAATATGGAAAGCCACATAATAAATCACATAACAGTACGCACATAAGTGAGGCTCCAACCTCAATTGAAAAACGCAACTATAGGGCTCCAACCCCAATTTAAACCATTCATGTGCATAAATTAAAACCATACATAGATCTAAACCCATGATCACCTAACATGCTTTTGCGAGAATTTAAATTTAGCCAATAAATTAAAATTCTCGTTTCAAGTCCTAATGACTTAAAACACGACTTAGATGCAATTCTTGTTCAAGAGCCTTTTCAATAAAACCCGAAAAACAATAAACCAATAAAATTCCAATTAATTTCCAAAATTAATAATTTTATTCTTTCATTATTTTCAGAAAATAAAATTCATAATTTTCCCAAAATCCAAATCGCTTTAATTTCTCAAAAATCCCAATTTAATCAAAATTTTAAAATAATTTTATTTTAGCAAAACTGATTTTTAAAATAAAATTAAATCGGGATTTTCAAGGACCGAAAATGCGAAACACGAAACACGAAGATTGGCCCGAAACCATCCGCCCAAAGGAGGGCACGCGCGCGCGCGCCAGCTGCTCGCAAAGCGTGCGGCAATTGCCGCCCGCGTACGTGCGTTGGGCGCGCACCTCGTGCGCTTGTCGCTCGCAGCGATGCCCGCCCGATGGCGGGCGGTCTCGGCCAGGGCGTCCCGCTCTGTTGCGGGACGGTGCGGGCGGCTGTCCCGCGCGGTTGCGGGACAGGCGAGCAGTCGCTCCTAGGCGCGGGCGGGAGGGCCTCTCGCGCGGTTGCGGGAGGGCTGGGCGGTGGTGACGGGCTGGGCTTGCGACTTGCTAGCACGCCTAGGCTCGTCCTATTTCGTGTTCGTTTCGTATTTTTAAAGTTTCTCCAAAACTCGTTTCAATAAAAAATTCGATTTAGATAAATTTCAACTAAAACAATTTTCAAAAACACGAATTGAGAAAATAGTTTTAGAAATTCAGGAAAAATTACAGTTTCGTATTTCAGGCTTTCTAAAAGAACTAATGAATACCTAATTCGCATCTAAGCCTAAGACTTTCTACCAAATTCAGAATAATTGAGACGAATCAGAAACACGATTAACGAGGTGGCTCTGATACCACTTGTTGGAAAACACGAATCAGAAAGCAGCGAAATTTAAAAAATTTTCCCAACAAAAGGACCTTGAACTCGCAATCGTGTAACCAAATTCGTAAAGATAGAAAACTTACTTTTCTTTTGTTCTTTCTTGAAGCGTTTCAAGCCACCCAAGAACGCTCTTCTCGCGACTTGATCCCCTCTCCTTGGTAAAGCTCGAATCTTCAAACTTCTAACTTGAAGTCTCTAGAGAAAGTCCACCAACTTGATCACAATCTAACTAGTAAGGATGCTAGTTCTCTAGTTAGTGTTTAGGCTTAAACCTAGGGTTTATTTGATCTTGGAGAAAGGAAGGTGTTCAACACATGAACCAAAGAATTGTCAATTAGCTCTAAAGGGGATCATGAGCTCCCCTATATATAGGAAAAGGGAGAGGGGCGCCGATCCTAATCCTTGTTGGGCAAGGATTTGGTTCCTCTCTCTCCTATTACTTGATCATCAAGTATTTTCCAACTTTGACTTTGAATTCTAATTCAAGTCAACTTTTAAGAGAGCTAAAAATATCCAAACTATTTTTGGATAATTTTATACTTTATTTATTATAAAATAAATAACTTATTTTTATCTAATTAATTAATTCGTAATTAATTAACTAGATTATTTCCTCCAAAATAAGACTTTCTTTTTAATTCAAAATTAAACCAAAGTCTATTAAATAATTAACACATTTAATTATTTAATACATATATATAATATATATATATTCACACGTGTGTGACATGTGTCACAGTGACACGTGTCACTCACGTGAGCCACACGTGTGATTTCACACGTGTGGAACCCTCTTGGCCTGATTAACTCGTTTAATCATTTTCAAGCCTCAACTCATGTAACCAAGTTGTTGTGTGTGACCTTCTAGGTTCTCAATTCAATTAGCAGTGACCCTAATTAATTAATTCACTAATTAATTAATCAGTCCACAGATTAAACGACCATAGTCTAGCAACAGGTGTTTAACCCCTAGCTGAATTGGAATGTTCGGATTCGACAGAACCTTTAAGTCATTGATTCATGTGAGATACAATCCTCCTACTTACTATCTCTCAACCAAGATCTAGGGCAAGGGAATAATCAGAACCCTAATAATCCGGTCTTAAAGTTAAGTGCATTTCATATCCATTTGATCTCAATCCAAGAAACCCTTTTCTTGATGTCTTGATCTACTGCCTTGGCCAAGGACTGCATATGGCATATGAATGACTTACACAATAAGAGATCACCTTGCAAATGCAAGTGTAGGTCCTTTCTTGATTCTCATTCACTTTCATGAATCACTTGGGCAGCCCCAGCATAAGCCTTGAATCAGTTGTCTAAGGCGACACCCTTTAAAGCTTATACCTAAGACTACAGAGTTAACTCATAAAGTGACCAGGAACCTCAAGTCTAAGGATCAATTAATCACATCAATGACTCGTGAGATATTTCCTAATCTAGAAGTTTCCATTTCCTGAAATAGAAACTTCCTTTCCCATTTAGGAATGTTCTCACACGGGGTACCTCATTGAACTTATTTATTAAAGTAAGCACCCTCATGTATCACGCACGTATCAACTATACACTTTGTACCTCCATGAAACAAGGTGGTCCTTCTTAAGGGCGTGATCCCACAAGCAAGCCTTAGAGGAGTCAGGTTGACACTCCCACTGTCTGTAGGACTCATCGGCTTGGAGTATTTTACTAATCATGACTTATGTGATATAGGGCTCGTTTCATGAACCATTTCACCTAAATGGTAGAGTCCTAAAGTCATCAGGATTAGGGGAATTCTCATACATGCACAGCTAAAGTAAACGCATACCAAACAAGAGCATATAAAGAAGTGTTGCCTCAATTCGTTATTTTATTCAAAGATTGTCTGTGATTACAATAAGGAAAAGCACAAAGCGGATATACAATCGGTTTTTAGGGCACTATTCCTAACAAACATCACCATGTGTAACGGGATGTTTCACCGACTAAACAAGCCACCGCTCATCATCGACAGTAAAAAGGCATGAGCCGCCACCAACTTCCCTCCCACAGCCCAACCGCAGCCGCTTCTGAATAGGCCACCTCCAGCCATGACAACGCCGCGAACACTGTCCGCCTTGTGCTTGAAATCATCGCCGCACTTGGCCTGAACCTGCATTGCACCTCAAACCAAAATGCTACTGACAGGAAGGCTAACCATGATCATAGACACGATTCCTCTAGTCTAACTCTCGCCCATCACATCCCACCGGGTTCAGGGAAGTCCTCAGTTTACCTTTAATCTTTATTTATATGTTGAGGACAACATGCGTTTAAGTGTGGGGGGTATTACGGGCTGAAAGAGATAATTTTTTTCGAATTTTTACATGTTTTTAGGGTACTTTTTAGGATGATAAGGGCTGACCATTTTGAGCAAGTTCTGCTGGTATTATAATCTGCTTTCGGATGAATTTTTGCATGTTTTAAGTGCATTTTTATGGCTGTGATTAGTTGATTTTAGGGCTGACTGAAATTTTGAATATGTGTAGCATGGAATTGTTCACTATGGCATGATATCCCTTCTAGTAACCTTCTTACAGCTTCTTGGTTGTTGATGGATTAATTTGAAAAGGAAATTAAGTTTAAACCGTTGATCGTTTATGACTTGCATGACATAGAGTAAGGTTTGGTTGATACTTGATATTGCAAGGATATTATGAGCTTGAGATTAAACTTAAAAATATGTGCTGAACTGGTGTCGTGCTACGAATGAATCTTGTCTAATGTGGTTAATTGATTCAATATCTCTTAATTTTTCAAGTATGTTGAGAAACGGTAGATTGGTGTTGAGCTAAGCTAAGTCTAACTTGATGAGCATTTAGATGTGAGGGGGAGCTTCCGAGGGCCAACTAGAGAAAGGTTGGTCAGTAGAACTCGCGCGACTACTCCTCTGGCCTTGGAAAAATTCCAAACTAATTGAGCACCATGAGTAGGGCTGTATGTTTCTAATTTGGCCGCTCTCGAAATTGTTTTTCCAACACTTAAAGGGATAAACAACTGGAGTTTGTCTTGAATTTGCGAAAAACTCAGAAAAGAAACGAGACAAAAAAAAAAAAAAAAAAAGCAGGAGGTGTTGACAAGAAAAATAAAAGAGAGAGATATTATGTTGATGGTGATGTTGTTTTTAAAGCTATCTAGGGATTTTAGGGTATTTTTCTTGGAGGATGAAACTTAGCTTCTCACCATGTCTTTGGCATTCTTAACGTATGCGCAAAATTTATTGATATTCGATTGATTAATTGCCTTATACTTGTTTCTTTTATATTGCATAGGCATAATGAACTCGAACTAATTGTGCATGACAATAAGTGGAACTTGAGCTCATATGTTCTTGCTTTTGGATAGTTGATTTCGAACTTAACTTTGTGTTGTGTTTGTTGTACTTGATCTTTGGTAACAACGTGTATTTCCTAGTTTACGCACCCGGAATGCTGTAGTTGGGATGAAGAATGTGATTTTTGCCTTGATTCCATGTTATGCGTGAGGGAAAGCATTGCCTAAGTGTGGGGGGATTATGGAGGCTGACACGAGAAACACATCACCACTTCTGACCGGATTAGGGAGTTTATTCTAGTTTCTCATTTTCTTTATTTTAGATTATGATTTGAACCTTGTTTTGTTTGGTTTCGATAGATTAGCTAGTTTCGTTTTTAGTTGGGAATTTCCAAATATTATGCTAGGCTTGTGAGACCGAATCGTTTTGATTAGTTGGTTTATGATATTCGTATTGTTTCCGTTTTACTGTCATTATTTGTTAATTGATTCTTTGATTAGGGCCCGATCTTAGAATTAGTTAATTTGCATATCACCAACTAATTTATTTGGTAGTGTTAACTGGATAGTTAGTGTTTGTGGCAATCGACACTAGGACATTAAGTTTATCTAATTTCGTGTTGAGAAACTTGCGAACTAATCGAGTAAACCAAGAGTCTATGCATAACCGGTTAGGATTAGTGTTTCTTTGGTGTTTAATGTTGCTAAGTAAGTGAATCTCGGAGAGAGTCTCGAAGGGGTTATTAATTAGTTAGGTGACGATTATTAGGAGTTTCTTCTAATCGTTCTAAAAGTAAGAAGAAACGAGGGAGCCAGAGGTACTTGGTGATTATAGCTAATCTATCATTAAAACCAGTGAAAATCTTTGAGTCAATGATTGTAGACTATGCATGATTAGGAAATTCCCGACTAATTTGTTGTCCATTCATTTTGAGTTATCAATTCTTGAGTATTTGTTAATCTAGCTTGTTTTTATTTGTTTAGTTTAATTGTTAGTAGTTTAGTTACAAATCTCAACCTCCCCCCCCCCCCCTTTTTAATCATTTACTTTCGTTCCTTGGCACATTAAGAGGTACAATCTCACCTAGTCTTCGAGGATCAATACCCTTTCACCACTATTTACAAGTTATTTGTATTCGATACTTGGGATTGTATTTGCTCCCGATCCAGCGCTACCAGTTCCACCGTGCCGCATCTCCGCCCTCCTCCACAATCTGACAGCATCACAGAAGGACAATTCTTCAACCCCTGTTCTTGGACCGGAAACCGATTCTGGCGGTGCTTCTCAAAAAATCCAGCAAAGAGATTCTTCTCCTAGCGCCAATTCTAGTACCGAAGCCCCGGTTGAAAGCGATGAGTCCATCTCAGGCCGTGACTCCATCAGCCATGAAGCCGAGCCCCAACAACAGCCTTTCAATCCCGTTTTGGATCCGACTCAGCACGTTCGCAATAAAGGGAGTGATGTACGGATTATTCCAGCACTGAAATTTCTCAAGGAGATTGGTCACCTAAATTTTGAGAATGAAACTCATCAAGATCGCCTTCGTCGTCTCCCGTAACGAAAGGTAATTCGAGGTAAAATGCTTCATACTCCAACTTTGGAAACGTTGAATATTCATGTTAGAGTTATGGAGTTGATTGATGGCATCGGTTGGCGTTCATATTTTATGATTGATTGCCCGATTATCTATGAATTGGGGTATGAGTTTTACTGTACTTTCAAGTTTGATAAGCATACGAATCTGGATATTTAATTCTCACATGCTTAGTTTTCGTATGCTTGGGAGGAATTTCAAATTTTCCATCACTGATATCAATGCTGCATTGGGTGTCATTTCTGTTCGGGATGATCCCGCGTATGTGATGACTGTCTATGGATACCCTAATGATTTTAATGTGAAAACAGCCTGGAACTTGTTAACGGGATGCCCCGTGCATGATTATTCTGATTCTAGTCACGATAGGTATATTACTGAATCGACTTTGCGATATTTGCACAGATTTCTTGCTTACTCTTTTTCCGGTCGAACCAAAGGTGCACCCACGGTCACACAAACTGAGTTATTTTTTCTGTGCGCTATGGTGACTAAAACTAAAGTGAACTTGGGTTATTGGATTGCTACTGCTTTTACCTATCCACTTGCACCTACACATTAACTTATTATGGGGCATGTTATAACCCGTATTACTGTTTATTCTCACGTGCTAGATCTGAACAGCCTAGGGACGCATGTTGCACGACCTTTGGCTTATCTTGATCTATTATGTCTTGATTTGATGATGCTTTTAGTGCGTGTAGATAGTATTCTGTCCATGACCTCTCCAGGTGTGAAAGCTCGGAATCGAGTCTTCCATACGGACGCTCGTCGTCACCGCGAGCCTGCTAACGCTCCACCTCAGACAACCGAGGAGCATCTTGCGCGATTGGAGGAGCGCATCCCTGTTATTGAGGAGCAGCTTCGCACCCTTCTCACTCTCGTCGGAGAGATACATCAGCGCCGCTGAGCGGCGCGTCACACCCCCCGTGTTCAGGGAAGTCTTTGGTTTTTCATTTCTGCTTTACTTTATTTTGAGGACAACATGCGTTTAAGTGTGGGGGGGTATTAAGGGGATGAAAATTGGCTGAAAATTTTTGACAATGTGCTGCTGTCATGGTCTTTGCTTTTGGGTTGATTGTTGCATAGTTTGAGTGTATTTTTCTGGTTTTTGGGATGGTTTTAAGGCTGAAAATCTAGGAATTATGCTGCCACTGTTGTACGTTGCTTTTTGGCGTAATTTTTGGAGAATTTGGAGGTATGAATAGGGCTGTCAGTATGGAGTTTATATGTTGCTGCTGAACATCTGTTACTCTTGTACTTTGTTGTTGCTTGAATTTTGTTGTTGCAATCTCTTTCTAATGAAATAACATGGAATTTAGGCATGATATCCTCTCTAATGAACGTCTTACAGCTTCTTATTTAAGGTGGAGTCGAATTTTGAAAAGGAAACTGAGTTTGAACCTTTGATTGTTTACAACTTGCATGACATAGAGTACGGTTTGTTTGAAACTTGACAATGTAGGGGTTGTATGAGCTTGAGCATAAAAAGTTGAACTAAATGTTGTGTGTGCTAAATTGGAGCAATGCTACGAGTGAGTCTTGTTGAAAGTGATTAGTTGATTTAATATCTTTTAAATTTTGTAAATATGTTGAGAAATGGTAGATTGGTGTTGAGCTAAGCTAAATTTGACTTGATAAGCACTTAGATGTGAGGGAGAGCTTGCGAGGGCCAACTAGAGAAGGTTGGTCAGTCGAACTCGTGCGACTACTTCTCTGGCCTTGGAAAAATTCCAAACTAATTTAGTGCCATGAGTAGGGCCGTATGTTGCTAATTCGGTTGCTCTCGAAATTGTTTTCCCAACACTTAAAGGGATAAACAACTGGAGTTTGCCTTGCTTTGCGAAAAACTCAGAAAAGAAACGAGACTGAAAAAAAACAAAAAAGAAGAAGAGAACAGGAGGTGTTGAAAAAAAAAAAAACAAAACAAAACAAAGAGATGAATGTTATGTTGACGGAGATGTTGTTTTTGAAAAAAAAAAAAAAAAAAAGAAAAAGCTCTCTAGGGATTTTAGGGTGTTTATCTTGGAGGATGAAACTTAGCCCTTCACCATATCTTTGGTATTCCTTAACATATGCGCAAAATTGATTGATATTCGATTGACTAACTACTTTATACTTGTTTCCTTCGTTTGCATTGGATTAATGGAATCAAACTAAGCTATACATGATGATAATTGACACTTGAGCTCATATGTTCTTGTTTTGGAAGGTTGATTTCAAACTTGGTTTTGCGGTTGTGTTCGTTGTAGATAGTCTTTGGTGACAGCAAAAGTTTCCTAGTTTACACACTGGAATGCTGTAGTTGGGATTTAGAATGTGATAACGGCCTTGATTCTATGCTATGCTTAAGGACAAGCATTGTCTAAGTGTGGGGGGATGATATGTTGCATATTTATTATAATATTGAGCTTGATATTGTGATAATTTATCCCATGACTTGGTTTAATTGTCGATAATTGATTGGTTTTATGGTTTTTAATAGGAAAACGTGGGTTTTAACAACAACCATGCATAGTGGAGGTCCATGGATTCAAATTAAATCAAGCGGCCCGTTTCTCTTGGATTAAATACATATGGCCCATGCAACAATGAGGGGCCCAATCTCTTATTTGACAAAGTCACGGTTGAAAGAGTCCAAAAACCCTCTAAGCTTGGTTTTATTGTTGAATTAATTGCATAAGTTAGTGGGGGACAACCACGTTCTGAAAGTAACATTGTGATTAAAGGTGATATTTAGTGGAGATTAAGGCTGGAGTGATTGGAAAACGTGGGGGGAAAGAACTGCACCAATTTCCACTACAAATACGCAGTAGCAATTTTAGAGGAGAGAACACACACTTCATACGCCTCACGCAGCAGCAATCCAGAGCACAAGAGAAGAATTCGAGCTTCGCACTAGTTTATTCTTCTTTCCCTTGTTTTGTTAAAACTATGTTTTATTATTCGTATTTGTGTTTGAACCTTGTTATGAATTTCTAATTCCTTTTTAGTTGGGATTTTCCCGAGCATGCTTTAGAGTTGTGAGACAATTTTCTTTGGGTTGATTAATCGAAGTTATCCGTTTTATTCCCGATTTCATGTTATTAGGTGTTGATTTATTCTTTGATTTAGAGCTCGAGTATTAGAATTTTCAATACGAATATAACTAGTTAAATTGTTTGGTGGAGTTAGCCGGATAATTAACAAAGTGGCAATCAACACTAGGACATTGAATTTGTCTGAATTTTGTGTTGTGGAATAATTCGGTCTAATTAGAGGAGGTAGGAGTTCTCACTAAGCCAATTAGGGTTAGTGTTTCTTTAGCCCGTAAAGCAATTAGCTAATTGAATCTTAGAGGGAGTTTCCGAAAAGGTTATTAGCTAGTTAGGGAATAGTCTTTAGGAGTTTCTTTAGATTATTCTAAAAACACGAAGAAACGAGGGAGCCTAAGGTAATTGGTAACTATAGCTAGTCTAACGAGGAATTAATCACCCTGTCCGTGATCATAGTCTGATGCATACGTAGGAAAATCCCGGCTATTTGATATCCACTGAATTTGTACTAGTTTAATCTTCGTCTCAATTTAGTTCAGTTAATTTGTCATTTGTTTATTTAGTTTATTTTTAGTCTAATCAAAATCTCAAACCCCCCTCCCCCCTATTTTAATTATTTGTTTCTTTTCCTTTGCATCAGGAAAAAGGATTACAAACTCATCCAATCCTCGTGGATCGATACCCGTTGCCGCTATTTTACAATTTAATCGTGTGCAATATTTCGGATTTAATCTTAGTGGTCTCGACATCCACCAAGTACCTCTGGCTCCCTCGTTTCTTCTTACTTTTAGAACGATTAGAAGAAACTCCTAATAATCGTCACCTAACTAATTAATAACCCCTTCGAGACTCTCTCCGAGATTCAATTACTTAGTAGCATTAAACACCAAAGAAACACTAATCCTAACCGGTTATGCATAGACTCTTGCTTCACTCGATTAGATCGCAAGTTTCTCAACACGAATTCAGACAAACTTAATGTCCTAGTGTCGATTGCCGCAAATACTAACTATCCAGTTAATACCACCAAATAAATTAGTTGGCGATATGCAAATTAACTAATTCTAAGATCGGGCCGTAATAAAAAAATCAATTAACAAACAATGACAGTAAAACGGAAACAATACGAATATCATAAACCAGCTAATCAAAACGATTCGGCCTGACAAGCCTAGCATAATATTTGGAAATTCTCAACTAAAAACGAAACTAGCTAATCAATCGAAACCAAACAAAACAAGGTTCAAATCATAATCTCAAATAAAGAAAAGGAGAAACTAGAATAAACTCCCTAATCCCGTCGGAAGTGATGTTGCGTTTCTCGTGTCAGCCTCCCTTCTTCTCTCGTATGTCTTACATATAAGTAGTGCAGAAGGTGTTTAATTCTTCTCCCCACTCCTCCACTTTCTTCCCAAGTTCTTGTCATCAATCCCAACACCTAAGTAACGGATTCCACCAAGAGAGGATTGGAATTGACGGGCCAGCAATTAAGTGATAAAAGTGCAGCACTTCGTGGCCTTTGAATTATAGTGGGCCCACTTCTCTGAATAGAACTCCACAACATGGACTCTTGGTTGCCCCTAGTTACATGATGGGCCATGAACATTAGTGCCAAAATACTTTCCTCATGCAAAAGCCCATAATACCTTGCTGACTTTGAAATTGGATTCCTAAGATAATTAGGAACTAGTGGGCCCCTTAACCTCACGTACCAAAGACACTGCCTTCTCAACTCCAATTATGTATGGCTGCTGCATGCGTGGGCTTTCTTCAAACATTTTCTCAAATTATTCCTCAGTTCTTGCAAAATATAAATTTCCTACAAGAAAACATTAAACCAATTAATCATCCAAATTTAGACTAAATCACGAGACATAACGTTACAATTTAAGCTCAATTGTTCAATGAATATGCAACGTATCACATCTCTTTAAGATGTTTTCAGAGATTTTCTCTAAATAAGGAGGACATGAGTAGGTTCCCGGAAATGCCTTTTTGTAGAATAAAGTCTTTGACTTGTCTTCTGATAAAGGCATCAAAGGGTAGACATGACCATTAGTCTCACTACAAGTAGCATTGCCTGTACTGCTGAAGTGAGAGATGATGATGATGCAACCACAACCACGGGTTGTGCATCTTGGAAACGCATATCTAACTGCTTCCCAGGCATTTATTCTCCAAACATCATCAAGAACAATTATGTAGTTCTTATTTTGGAGAAATTTGTAAATGAACTCTTTCTTATCATTATCATTAATGGCTTCCAATCCTGGAGGTGGTGGTTGTTTGACCTGCTCCATGAGTTTTCTAATGATGTCTACCAAAACAATTTCAACCTTAAAGGACTCTGAAATAGCGATCCATGCATGATGTTCAAAATTCATCTCCACCAACTCCGCATCAAAGACTTTTTTAACTAGAGTGGTCTTACCCACTCCCGCCATGCCAACCACTGAAATTACTTCGAGTCCACATTCCGCTGCTAAAAGCCACCGAAGAAGTTTTTGCTTTGGTTCTTCAATTCCCACCACAACAACATCCTCCAACAGTAATGCATCACCTCGGCCATCATAAGATGTGTTTGTTGAATGGCTGGAGCTTGATCCCAAAAGAATGAGAGGATACTTTTCCGACAATGTCCTATGACTTTCAGAAGCATCTTCCAGTTTGGATTTGATTGTTTTGATTTTAGAAGCCATCTGATGTCTAGCTTTCAGGCTTTTCAATGAGGCGTAACAATTTTTCAGAAAGCCTTTGAATCCACGTGTATCACGATGGCCAAATCGAAGCATGTAATTATCAAGAACATCTTCAATCTCATAGGCAATTGCTCGCATTTGTCTGAACAATTCTTTGAGCAGGGGATCACTTTCTTCTTTTGAATCAGCAACTCTAAGGAAGGCTCTCATTTGTTCTAGCTTCCCATTAATGATTTCGACTTCTTTTCTGAGTCCTCCATGCAGCTTTTGCTCTTCTCTAAGCAATACCGAAAGTTGGTCAAGCAAAAAGGATATGGCGCTCTCTGCCATCTCTGTTTCCTTTAAATGGGGAAAACGATCTTTTATTATATATGAAACCACATTTATTATTACTATTAGAAAAATTATTGACTTACAAGCAAAACTGATGATCAATGTTTCTTTAAAACCGATGCAGCAATGTAAATGGAATTCTTTTGGCTGAAGTTAGTAAGGCAAAAAATTAATCAACATTCCTTTCTTTCATGTATGAAAACGGACAATTGTTAAAGGGAAAATTACATTCGACCCCATTTATATTTGCGATACAATAAACCTTTATGTGAACTTTCATAACTTTAAAATATGATTTTACACTTTTGCCTTTATTTAAAATATTATCATAACAAAAATGAAAAGTTCTCAATTTTTCATACTAGTAGATCGTTTCTCTCAAAACTTGTAGGATGCTCTCGAACGAGATCCAAGAAAAAAATCTAACCGTAATCCTCTAAGAGTCGTGATTTTATTGTGAATTGAAGGTAACAATGTTGAAACATCATTATCATAAATTTTTTAACATGATTGTATAATTAAAGGACGGGATCTTCTGTTCCAATTGGTGCTTCATCTCTTGCTCCACTTCTCAGATCTGCGACACGTGTAATTTTACTAAATAATAAAAATAATATATTAGTTAACAAAAGACTAACGCCTTAATGAGGAAGCCAAAAAAACTCTCCGTTAGTGGAGAAAAACAAATTTTTAGATATTCTTAAGATATCGTCAAAAATATCTTTCCAAAATCAAAAAAAAAAAAAGCACAAAACTCTATTTCTTCAAGAGTTAATCCGGGCAAGAGTATTAAACTAGGAAAATAATTTTTAGTTAATATAAACTCTTATTAAACCCAAAAAAATAAAAGACCATATAAAGATGATAAACAAAGAATTCTAAGAGGAAAAAAAACAATAGACAAAAACTATTAGTTTTTTTTGTTAACTAATATATTATTTTTATTATTTAGTAAAATTACACGTGTCGCAGATCTAAGAAGTGGATCAGGAGATGAAGCACCAATTGTAGCAGAAGATCTCGTCCGCGCTCTAGGAAGAAAGAAGTGATAAAATAGCAAGTAAATCAATAATCTATCTACGGCAAATTAATGAATGGTCCCTAGTAAGGCTAAAGACTTTTTCAAAACCCCCTAAGTTGAAATGCCACTGTTTTAGATCCCTAATACTCAACGTATTTTTTGTAAACCCCCTACGACATGTGAAAATGCCATAATGCCCTTGTTGCATTGAAGAAGCAGAAGCTCTCTCCTCACTTCTCTCTCTCCTCTCACCCTCTCTGTTGGGGCTCCTTCACCCCAAGAACTATAATTTTTTCGTCCGGCAACCGATTTACGTAAACGAATAGTCAAAATCGAAGATCTCAAGACAACGATCACAATGGCTAAGACAAAATCGAAATCCAACCAACAACGAAGGAGATATGGTCGATCAAAGTTTCGAAATCGCGAGTAAAAATTGACAGCAACTTTGACAGCCTCGTTCGGCCTCATCCGACAACGGAAACCAGCGAAATTGGTATGCAAATCGAACTTCTCGATGAGATCTACAACTTAGAGATGGTCTCATCGCCTGAAACGGCCTGGTGATGGAGATATCGGCCGACGAAGATAGCAGCGGTGCGCGAGACAATGGCAGTGCACGTTCCAGCCCTTTGTCCAGCGATTTCGGTGGCTAATCGAGACAAACAAGGCATGGGCATTGTAGTACTCATCAAGAGAAAGATTTCAGCTATGGTAGCAGGTGATAAGACGGAGTATTGGCGGAGGAATAGCCGTTTGAAGGCAGCTGTGGCGGAAAATTTACAATATATTATCTTCTTTCTTGAGCTATTTTTCACGTTTCATCCACGAAAATTATTTTTCTACATTAAAGGAGATAACTGAAAAAAAATTTCTCAAATTGCAGATTCTAATATTCCGTATTATGTTCTTCAAGCTCCATATAAAAGAATGTACAAGAAAATTTGAGAGAAAGAAGAGATGAAAAAAGATCCTAGTAATGAAGTGCTTGTTCAGATCATATCAGTTTGTTTGTAGAATAATTGGTTAAATATTCATAATTAAAAGCGGGTTTAATGCGTAATGGGATGAGGAATTTGTCCAGTTAAACAGGTTTAATGCGTAATGGGATGGGGATTTTGTTCAGTTAAACAGGTTTAATGCTTAATGGGATAGGGACTTTGTCCAATTAAACAGGTTTAATGCATAATGGGATGGGGACTTTGTCCAGTTAAACAGGTTTAATGTGTAATGGAATGGGGACTTTGTCCAGTTAAACTGGTTTAATGTGTAATGGAATTGGGACTTTGTCCAGTTAAACAGGTTTAATGCGTAATGGGATGGGGACTTTGTCCAGTTAAATAGGTTTAATGCGTAATGGGATGGGGACTTTGTCTAGTTAAGATTGATTGATTATCATAAGTGTAATTTGATTATCATAAGTGTGATCATTCAATCTCTAGTATCGTTATTATAATATTGTTGTCCACAACATTATACTTTTGATAATCAATCAATCTCCAGTATCATTGTTGTAATATTGTTGTCCACAACATTACACTTATGATAATCAATCAATCTCGAGTATCATTATTGTAATATTATTGTCCACAACATTACACTTATGATAATCAATCAATCTCGAGTATCATTAATGTAATATTATTGCCTCCATCCAATTACACTTATGATAATCAATCAATCTTGAGTATCATTATTGTAATATTCTTTCCCCCATCCCATTACACATTAAACCTGTTTAACTGGACAAAGTCCCCATCCCATTACACATTAAACCATTAAACCTATTTAACTGGACAAAGTCCCCATCCCATTACGCATTAAACCTGTTTAAATGAGCAAAGTCCATATCCCATTACGTATTAAACCTGTTTAATTGGACAAAGTTCCCATCATATTACGGATTAAACCTAATTAAATGGACAAAGTCCCCATCCCATTACATATTAAACCTGTTTAACTGGACAAAGTCCCCACCCCATTATGCATTAAATTTGTTTAACTAGACAAAGTTCCCATCCCATTACGTATTAAGCCTGTTTAAATGAACAAAGTCCCTATTCTATTACGCATTAAACCTGTTTAATTGGACAAAGTCCCCATCCCATTGCACATTAAACCTGTTTAAATGGACAAATTCCCCATCCCATTACGTATTAAACCTATTTAACTAGACAAAGTCCCCATCCCATTACGCATTAAACCTGTTTAACTGGACAAAGTCCCCATTCCATTACGCATTAAACCCGCTTTTAATTACAAATATTTAACCAATTATTCTACAAACAAACTGATAAGATCTGAACAATCACTTCATTTATAACGCCCCACATGTTCAATTGTTCAGGTACGCGCGCCAGACGTATGAGTTTGAGAGTTAGAATTGTTAAGCATGCTTAATTGCATTATATGACTAAGTGGATTATGTAATTAATTGTCTAATTGCCTAAGTGTTCATTTTAATTGCTAATTCATTTTAATTTCATTTCAATTCTATTTATTAACTTATGCCTAATTCATGCATTTCATCTTTTAACATATTTTATATATATATCTATGCTTATATATTTTATAGTTAAACTTATCTTCTAAGATACATATTTCATTTATTTCATGCATATAATTTATGGAGCATGCAATTTCATATATAATATATATATATATATATATATATATATATATATATATATATATATAACTCTTATACACTTTTACACTCACATTCATTATAATTGTATATAATAATGAAGCACTAATTTGATGATATACATATTATATATATAATATCTAACTTTATATATATACATTATATATCTATACATAAATCACATATATTGTATATACATAGCAAGACTCACACATTTACACATACAAAATCTCTACAACACCTTTTACACACACTCATCTTCTTCCCATTATTCATCACATTTGATCTCCAAGAGCAAGAAGAGGAAGGAAAGATCATTCATCAAGAATCATAAGTATTTTCAAGATCATCATCCTCATCATCATTATCATCTAACCATTTCCTTTCTTGCATTTAAGGTTTGATGATTTATATTTGTTGTATGTGGTGAATAGTTAGGGTTAGATGTTGTGAATGATTTTCTTGACCTTTGAGTATGAATTTGTGATCTTATGTGTGTGTATTATGAGGTTATGGCATGAATATGTTGAACTCCTGGACAAATTGTTAACATGACTTTTATGAGACTTTGTATGAATGATAAGTATGTTCCCTTGGATTAAATGTTAACTAAATGATGTATTTAAGTTATATGCTCGACATTTGAGTTGTGTATAAGTGTTATATGAGTGTTTGGAGCTTGTTGGTTGAGTTACTTTGGGTTTTGACCCCCTTTTTCTTTCCTCCACGATCAACCCCCAGTTTTGCTTCTTTTTCTCGCCTAGAAGGACTACCCGGGCGGGTAGTTTTTTGTACTGAAAAGTACCCGGGCGGGTAGTTTAGTCCAGAGAGTTTCTGCACTCTTTTTCCCCGGCCGGGTAGATTTTATCTTGTATTTTCCCCAACTGGGTACTCCCTCATCCGAACTCGGATTGACCTGATTTTTGAACCGTTGGAAACCTCTTGAAGTATAGAAAAACCTCCAATTGAATAACCTTAATATCTTTTCCCATTTTTGAGATATGATCAATTATTTTTGGTGTCGTTACTTTTCCGACAACCTGCGTTGGTCCAACTTCGGGCCCACGCCATTTTCACCTCGTTTTGAACCATGATCCATGCCATATATCATTGGAAAGCCCTATGTGTCTAATTTCACATCCAATAAACAAAACCCAATTCCCAACTCTATAACTCAAGATATTCTTGTTTTACCACGGCAGGCACATTTTCGAGAATTGTTCATTTTTGTCAAACTTCGCCAAAACTCCTCATATTGCATTCCTTTCACTTCCTTAGCTCCTGTATGTAACTTATATGAATTATATGCTTGATTATTTGATAATTATGTTCTTATTTGATACTTCTTGGTCTTTACTTGCTTAAACTTGATTGTTAACTCCGTGTCTTACATGAAATGTATTCATTTGATTAAATGGCATGAATACATGACCTCTTTGAGTGTAATTGCATCTCCTATATGTTAATTGAATGTTACACATGTTATAACATGATATACCACTTTATGAGCATTGTCGTGCGCCCTATTTGGTATCATATTGAGTCTCCTCTCACGAGTACACATTGTTACTTTCTCTTGTACAGTTCATCTCCAGGGCGGAGACTTCCAGATTGAATAGACACCCGTATCTATCATGTTTCTTGTCTCGTGGTATTCCAGGTGAGGGTGTTTTCGTTCTAGATAAGTATCAAACCCTACAACCTTGACGTGATAAGTTTTGGCCAAAACCTAAAGTATATATATATCGTTTTCAAAGTACAGTCATCGAGTAATTCTTATCGAGTAAATGTTTCTCATGGATTATGAAATAAATTATGATAATTACGAACATGACTTTAAATGTTTTGGCGAGATTATGCACATTGATCATGCACATGTTATTGGGCCCCGAGGAAATGTGTGAATGGAGACCGGTTCGGCATTGGGCCGACGTATAGCTAAGCCATTGCACAAAGTACTCATTTGGAATCTCTCACGAAGGAGCGGGTAGGAGTCATGAGCCCCCGTCTCGATATAGTATATTATTAAATGGTTCGGGTCTGCAGGTTCGACCATTCTGGAAGGAGAAGGTTGGAACTTGTTTTCATGATTATGATTATGTTCATGTTATTATTGTTATGTACCGTGCGGGAAGCCCGGGACACGGATTGCCTAAATGCTTAAGTCTCATGTTTTATGTCTCGCATGTATAATTAAATATTGCCTGATCACGTATTCAAAGTATTATGTCATTTTCATTGTACACGGTCGGAGTTTGGTTGGAGAATTATGCAGGCTCACTCGCCGAGCCATTATGATTATTCACGAATTATGAACTTAATGAGTTTAATATGAATTAGTCGTAAAGTCCGAGCACTACTTATCTACTTTCTTGCCCTTCGTGGGAACTAACTTTAAATAGAACATTGCTCGGGATTTATGACTTGCATGTGCATGTTTCTATATATATGTACAGCTCCTGCTCACTCAGTCTTCTATAGACTGACCCCTCTTTCCCTCTTTTCTAGTTTCTTGCAGGTTTTGCTAGGCGAAAGTCGAGTTTAGCTTTCTTTTCGAGTCACACATGTACACTCGAGTCATATTTACATTTTATGACATTAATTGGATCTTATTATGTATTTGGGCCTGTGTTCCAATTATGAATTATTGTTAAATATTGATTCAGGATAGGTTGCATGCTTAGTTGAACCTGTCGTTAGGTGCATATTAAATTTAATTATGTTTTTTTTTTGGATTTAAGGCTTGAAGCCATCGTTAGTTATGTTTAACCGTTGAGCTTTTATTGTTGTAAATTATCAATTGGTTCCACATTGCACTTGTCAAGTTTGTTGAATTAATTGGTAAAGGGTTAGATTCCACCTAGCCAGGGAGTTGCTTTTATTTTGTCACCCGTTCGCTATGAGTCCAGTTCATGCTGGATCATCAATTTCATATGTGGACTAGGCTTATAGTGCGGGGGATGTGGTGCCTATCGTTGCTGGTGCCACATTCCAAGGTGGTATCAGAGCCCGGTTGCAAAACTGGGGTCTTTAGCGTCGTACGTGTCGTGTCAAGTGTAAGTTGAATGGCTTAGGAACAACGTGTCAACGTGCACACCGTACTAATCATAAGCATGTATTATTGGAAAGTGTGATGAATTTTATGATGAAATTTAAATTTGTTGAATTTTGTGTTGCATTTTGCATCCATACGTGTTTTGGTGTTAATTATGTGACATATGCATACCCTAACTCGCATGCATTTATATTTGAGTTGAGTTGTGATTTATAGGTTGCTATCCCGACATCAAACCACGGCCAAATTCTCAAAATAACAACCATACACTACAAGCACTCTTTATAGACGTGGGTGATTGAAGAAGGCTACGGAGGTTAAGAAGAATTCGGGTAATTGGTGACTTTTATGACAAGACTATAGGTTGAGTGCCCGGGCTCGAGATGAGAATTAAATCATCCGTAAGATTGGGCATGTATGAAGTAATGGTAGGGAGGTGTAGTGTTCATATCCGCAAAATAAATACACGCTTCTATACCACAGACGGAGTTGGTTATCCAAGTTCAGGAGGTCAGTTTAATTCAAGAAATAAGTGAAGAGCAGACTTGAAGGCACCAGGATTCAATGTTCGAATTGAAATGGACCAAAGAAGAGAATTTTGATGGTTTTAGAGGGCTAAAAGAGAGTGATTCGAATTGGAAGTCGAATCAAGGTGAACTAAGAGACCACTCAACTTCCGGATTTATGAAGGGGATGACCAAGATACTTGGATCGATATTTAAATCCAAGGTTCGGTGGAAGATGAAGTTACTTGACCATTGGGACCCTTCAAAGTTAGAACAAGGAAGCTTTAGTCGTGATAGCTAATACGGTAAGGAATTGGACCAATGAAGAATTGTTCTAGAGAAGGTTTGAGGGGATTGAGCCACTCGGATATGGAAGACTTGGGATCAGATGACTACCTTGGATTGTGAGAAGATACTCCTTATTGTTATAGGATTAAAGAATTCGGGGATCCATAATGTGGCACAAGAGATACTAGAAAGAGAAGTGTTAGAGAAAACCAATCAACGTGGTGAATATAATCTCATGGAAGATATGGAGGAACAAAAAGAAACGGTAAAGAAAGACAAAGAGCTTTTGGAAGGAAATTATATGCTCAAGTGTAAACAATTGTAGGATGAGTCATCCAATCAATTTGAATTCACGAGAGATAAGTCAAGGGGACTTCGATCAAGAAGAATTTAGGTTCAAGAATCACGAAATTTCGGACCATGAAGAGGCACAAGTCGATACAAGCAACTTTGAAGATTTGGGAGGCCACGGGAAGTCAAGACACCCAAGTTGACATTCAAGTTCGGTATTCGGATCAAAGTTGAAGAACTCGGATTACTTGGTCGTGGACAATGAGAGTTCATTTCCCCGTATGAACTCGTAAAAGATAGAACAAGATAACTCCGATTAAAGTAATGTCCATGGAAAAGATTTTAACAAACTAGAATCGAAATTGGAGAAGAATCAAGAGATCGGTTCCGTGGATATAGAATTTGGGTTCGAATATTAACTCGGACCGTGAGAACACTACCTTATACAAGAGAGCTAAGGAAATCCGGAAAACCGTGGTTAAACAAACAAAGATTAACAAATTCGAGAGCAAAGGACAAGGTGTCGGACTAAAGCTTATCTTTACAGTGAAAGGTACTTGCATTCATGGCACGTGCATCATTCACTTCGTTTAATTATTTAATTCCCGTACATTGTGTTTAATTGATATAATTGCTTAAATGTGATGCATACTTTAATTATTGAAAATGTGCTACAAGCATTGAGCATTCTTACCCGGCATGCATAGCTTGATGTTTGCTTGATAGGAAGTTTTCTTCATCTCATGCTCCATGTGCTATATTAAACAAGTTGAGTCTGGGTGTAAAGATGAATCTTTGGTTGCAAAGTAGACGAGGATTTAATGGAATCTTTTGAAGGTTTGGGAATTGAATCGAAGTTAGGGTTGAGAAGGAATGTAATTGCTATCCTAACTAATCACCTCAAGTGAATTGGGACAAGAACACCGAAAATATCATATAATCTGGACCATCCATTCCAAGTAAGATGATTCGTGAAGAAGTCGAAGGGTTCGGACAAAGAAGTAGTGAATCAAGATAACAAATAAAGGTGGAGCAAATTCTTAAGGGGGAGAGCACGACCTAGGTATAAAATCAAATTCTAGGTCATGCCAAGGAAGTTACTTCAAGTGGAAACAACGAATGTTCAAGGTTTAGCAAGCAATAGGAATTTACAAAAGCAATACGGAGTAAGTTGGAAAATTTTAGAAATTGATAAAATTTAAAGTCGAGATGATAAGAACTTTGGGGCACATTGGAAGGGATTGATATCTCAAGTAGTTAAGATACAAGCTCGAGGATGTTTAGGGATTTATCTACGAGTGGGAAAGGTATGAAAGATGGTTTCTTACGCCGACCCCTTGTAATAGGAGAAGTAAGAACACAATCTCCCAAGACATAAAGGATTTAATTTGGTATAACAGGTATTAGATGTCGAAGATGATGGGACGAGGAAGAATGAGGAGAAATAGAGTAAGGAGAGCTAAATCAAATCGACATATTCCATAGAGGTGATCCGAAGAATTAATTTAACCAAGCCTTAAAGATGGGATACTTGAAGAAGTGAGATGCAACGTGCCTGAAGGAAATTACCGGCCCATCAATCACTTTTCATGATGAACCGAAGATACCTCTAGGATTGGAAACCATAATTTGAGATAATGGCGGGTTAACTCGAGCATGTAAGTTCATCAAATATAACTCGTTAGGAAACGAGTTGATTGTTTTGAGGCCAAGAGAACACTTAAGAATTTGGAAGGGTAAAGTGAAATGGAGGAAAAGAAATCGAAATCAAGGTATTTAAAGGATGGGATGCATTGAGAACCGGACATGTGCTTAAGGACAGAAAGAAGAAAGTCGAGAAACAACCCAACCGTAGGTTACTGCATTGGCACGGGAAGCGAGATCATCATCATCAATCCTAATTCTTCGGTGAACGGTACATCGAATATTCATGGCATATGCATACATGTAACTTGACTTTAAATAATTTATGATGATAAGTGCTTTGATTGTTGTTGTATTAATTGCTTTTTGTGTGCTTGTTGCGTAACGTGACTGTATTTTTGGGTCTTGGTGCTTGCTTTGTGCCTTGGGGTGTTGAGCCCTTCCGTGTTGTGTTTGGAGTTTCTCTTTCTTTGTGTTGAGAGACGGGGTTCTCTTGTTGGTTGTTTAGGAGACGGGGTTCTCTCGTGCTTGTTTTGAGAGATGGGGTTCTCTCGTTTTTTTTTTATGAGGGACGGGGCTCCCTCATTGTTGCTTTCTATTTGTTTAGCTGCTCTAGCGACAGTTTAGTTTCTCGAGTGGGTAGTTCCGGCGGGTTAAGGATCGTGACTTAACCACTTTGAAGATCTTGTTGCTTCAAGACCTTTTCCGAACTAATTCCTGACGGGGAGTTGCTAACCCCGCGTGGGATGAACACGGGGAGAGTTGCTTAAGAGTCCAGAACTCGAGGCGATGGACCTGAGGACAGGTCCATTTTAAGGGGGAGAGGTTGTAACGCCCCGTATTTTCAATTGTTCAGGTATGCGCGCCACACGTGTGAGTTTGAGAGTTAGAATTGTTAAACGTGCTTAATTGCATTATATGACTAAGTGGATTATGTGATTAATTGTCTAATTACCTAAGTGTTCATTTTAATTGCTAATCTTGGAAAACACGAAACAGAAAGCAGCGGAAATTTAAAAATTTTCCAACAAAAGGACCTTGGACTCGCAATCGTGTATCCAAATTCGTAGAGATAAGAAACTTACTTTTCTTTTATTCTTTCTTGAAGCGTTTCAAGCCACCCAAGAACGCTCTTCTCGCGGCTTGATCCCCTCTCCTTGGTAAAGCTCGAATCTTCAAACTTCTAACTTGAAGCTCTCTAGAGATAGTCCACCAACTTGACTACAATCTAATTAGTAAGGATGTTAGTTCTCTAGTTAGTGTTTAGGCTTAACCTAGGGTTTCGTTTATCTTGGAGAAAGGATGGTGTTCAACACATGAACCAAAAGAATTGCCAATTAGCCCCAAGAGGAGCTCGAGCTCCCCTATTTATAAGAGGGGGAGGACCGAAAATCCTAGTCCTTATGGGCAAAGGATTTTTTGGTCCCTCTCTCCTACTACTTGATCATCAAGTAATTTTGACTTTGACTTTGAATTCAAATTCAAATCAACTTTCAAGAGAACTAAAAATATCCAAACTATTTTTGGATAATTTTATACTTTATTTATTTAAAATAAATAACTTATTTTATCTAATTAATTAATTCATAATTAATTAACTAGATTATTTTTTCTCCAAAATAAGACTTTGTTTTTAATTCAAAATTAAACCAAAGTCTATTAAATAATTAACACATTTAATTAATTAATATATATATACAATATATATATTTACACATGTGGGACACGTGTCACTCACGTGACCCACACGTGTGGTTTCACAAGTGTGGAACCCTCTTGGCCTGATTAACTCGTTTAATCATTTTAAAACCTCAACTCATGTAACCAAGTTGTTGTATGTGACCCTCTAGGTTCTCAATTCAACTAGCAGTGACCCCAATTAATTAATTCACTAATTAAATAATCGGTCCACAGATTAAACGACCATAGTCTAGCAACAGGTGTTTAACCCCTAGGTGAATTGGAATGTTCGGATTCGACAGAACCTTTAAGTCATTGATTCATGTGAGATACAATCCTCCTACTTACTATCTCTCAACCAAGATCTAGGGCAAGGGAATAATCAGAACCCTAATAATCCGGTCTTAAAGCTAAGTGCATTTCATATCCATTTGATCTCAATCCAAGAAACCCTTTTCTTGATGTCTTGATCTACTGCCTTGGCCAAGGACTCCATATGGCATATGAATGACTTACACAATAAGAGATCACCTTGCATATGCAAGTGTAGGTCCTTTCTTGATTCTCATTCACTTTCATGAATCGCTTGTGTAGCCCCAGCATACTCCTTGAATCAGTTGTCTAAGGCGACACCCTTTAAAGCTTATACCTAAGACTACAGAGTTAACTCATAAAGTGACAAGGAACCTCAAGTCTAAGGATCAATTAATCACATCAATGACTCGTGAGATATTTCCTAATCTGGAAGTTTCCATTTCCTGAAATAGAAACTTCCTTTCCCATTTAGGAATGTTCTCACACGGGGCACCTCTGTGAACTTACTTATTAAAGTAGGCACCCTCATGTATCACGCACGTATCAACTATACACTTTGCACCTCCATGAAACAAGGTGGTCCTTCTTAAGGGCGTGATCCCACAAGCAAGCCTTAGAGGAGTCAGGTTGACACTCCCACTGTCTGTAGGACTCATCGGCTTGGAGCATTTTACTAATCATGACTTATGTGATATAGGGCTCGTTTCATGAACCATTTCACCTAAATGGTAGAGTCCTAAAGTCATCAGGATTAGGGGAGTTCTCATACATGCACAACTAAAGTAAACGCATACCAAACAAGAGCATATAAAGAAGTGTTGCCTCAATTCGTTATTTCATTCAAAGATTGTCTGTGATTACAATAAGGAAAAGGATAAAGCGGATATACAATCGGCTTTCTAGGGCACTATTCCTAACAGCTAATTCATTCTAATTTCATTTCAATTCTATTTCTTAACGTATGCCTAATTTATGCATTTCATCTTTTAACATATTTTATATATATATCTATGCTTATATATTTTCTACTTAAACTTATGCATATTTCATTTATTTCATGCATATAATTTATGGAACATGCAATTTCATATATAATATATATATATAACTCTTATACACTTTTACACTCACATTCATTATAATTGTATATAATAATGAAGCACTAATTTGATGATATACATATTATATATATAATATCTAACTTTATACATATACATTATATATCTATACATATATCACATATATTTTATATACATAGCAAGACTCACACATTTACACATACAAAATCTCTACAACACCTTTTACACACACTCATCTTCTTCCCATTATTCATCACATTTGATCTCCAAGAGCAAGAAGAGGAAGGAAAGATCATTCATCAAGAATCATAAGTATTTTCAAGATCATCATCCTCATCATCATCATCATCTCACGATTTCCTTTCTTCCATTTAATGTTTGAAGATTTATATTTGTTGTATGTGGTGAATAGTTAGGGTTAGATGTTGTGAAAGATTTTCTTGACCTTTGAGCATGAATTTGTGATCTTATGTGTGTGTATTACTTGAGTTGTGTATAAGTGTTATATGACTGTTTGGAGCTTGTTGGTTGAGTTACTTTGGGTTTTGACCCCCTTTTTCTTTCCTCCACGATCAACCCCCTGTTTTGCTTCTCTTTCTCGCCCAGAAGGACTACCCGGGCGGGTAGTTTTTTGTACTGAAAAGTACCTGGGCGGGTAGTTTAGTCCAGAGAGTTTCTGCACTCTTTTTCCCCGGCCGGGTAGATTTTGTCTTGTATTTTCCCCAGCCGGGTACTCCCTCATCCGAACTCGGATTGACCTGATTTTTGAACCATTGGAAACCTCTTGAAGTCTAGAACAACTTCCAATTAGAATAACCTTAGTATCTTTTTCCATTTTTGAGATATGATCAATTCTTTTTGGTGTCGCCACTTTATCGACAACCTGCATTCGTATAACTTCGGGCCTACGCCATTTTCACCTCGTTTTGAACCATGATCCGTGCCATATATCATTGGAAATCTCTATGTGTCTAATTTCATATCCAATAAACAAAACATAATTCCCAATTCTAAAACTCAAGATACTCTTGTTTTACCACGGCATGCGCATTTCCGAGAATTGTTCATTTTTGCCAAACTTCGCCAAAACCCCTCATATTGCATTCCTTTCACTTCCTTGGCTCCCGTATGTGACTTATATGAATTATATGCTTGATTAATTGATAATTATGTTCTTATTTGACAATTATTGGTCTTTACTTGCTTAAACTTGATTGTGAACTCCGTGTCTTACATGAAATGAATTCATTTGATTAAATGGCATGAATACATGACCTCTTTGAGTGTAATTGCATCTCCTATATGTTAATTGAATGTCACAGATGTTATAACATGATATACCACTTTATGAGAATTGTCGTGCGTCCTATTTGGTATCATATTGAGTCTCCTCTCACGAGTACACATTGTTACTTTCTCTTGTACAGTTCATCTCCAGGGCGGAGACTTCCGGATTGAATAGGCACCCGTATCTAACATGTTTCTTGTCTCGTGGTATTCCAGGTAAGGGTGTTTTCGTTCTAGATAAGTATCAAACCCTACAACCTTGACGTGATAAGTTTTGGCCAAAACCTAAAGTATATATATATAGTTTTCAAATTACAGTCATCGAGTAAATTCTTATCGAGTAAATGTTTCTCATGGATTATGAAATGAATTATGATAATTACGAACATGACTTTAAATGTTTTGGTGAAAGTATACACATTGATCATGCACATGTTATTGGGCCCCGAGGAAATGTGTGAATGGAGACCAGTTCGGCATCGGGCCGACGTATAGCTAAGCCATTGCACAAAGTACTCATTGAGAATCTCTCACGCAACCTTGTAGTGTGGAAGGTGAATTATTCTTGAGCCGATGGTTAACCCATCGAAGGAGCGGGTAGGAGTCATGAGCCCCCGTCTCGATATAGTATATTATTAAATAGTCCGGGTCTACAGGTCCGACCATTATGGAGGGAGAAGGTTGGAACTTGTTTTCATGATTATGATTGTGTTCATGTTATTATTGTTATGCACCGTGTGGGAAGGCCGGGACATGGATTGCCCAAATGCTTAAGTCTCATGTTTTATGTCTCGCATGTATAATTAAATATTGCCTGATCACGTATTCAAAGTATTATGTCATGTTCATTGTACACGGTCGGAGTTTGGTTCGAGAATTATGCACGCTCACTCGCCGAGCCATTATGATTATTCATGAATTGTGAACTTAATGAGTTTAATATGAATTAGTCGTAAAGTCCGAGCACTACTTATCTACTTTCTTGCCCTTCGTGGGAACTAACTTTAAATAGAACATTGCTCGGGATTTATGACTTGCATGTGCATGTTTCTATATATATGTACAGCTCCTGCTCACTCAGTCTTCTATAGACTGACCCCTCTTTCCCTCTTTTCTAGTTTCTTGTAGGTTTTGCTAGGCGAAAGTCGAGTTTAGCTTTCTTTTCGAGTCACACATGTACACTCGAGTCATATTTACATTTTATGACATTAATTGGATCTTATTATGTATTTGGGCCTGTGTGTCAATTATGAATTATTGTTAAATATTGATTCGGGACAGGTTGCATGCTTAGTTGAACCTGTCGTTAGGTGCATGTTGAATTTAATTATGTTTTCTTTTTGGATTTAAGGCTTGATGCCATCGTTGGTTATGTTGAACCGTTGAGCTTTTATTGTTGTAAATTATCAATTACTTCCGCATTGCACTTGTCAAGTTTGTTGAATTAATTGGTACAGGGTTAGATTCCGCCTAGCCAGGGAGTTGTTTTTATTTTGTCACCCGTTCGCTATGAGTCTGGTTCATGCTGCATCATCAATTTCATGTGTGGACTAGGCTTATTGTGCGGGGGATGTGGTACCTATCATTGCGGGTGCCACATCATTACTAGGATCTTTTTTCATCTCTTCTTTCTCTCAAATTTTCTTGTTCATCTTTAATATGGAACTTGAAGAACATAATACGGAATATTAGAATCTGCAATTTGAGAAATTTTTTCAGTTATCTCCTTTAATGTAGAAAAATAATTTTCATGGATGAAACGTGAAAAATAGCTCAAGAAAGAAAATAATATATTGTAAATTTTCCGCCACAGCCGCCTTCAAACGGCGATTCCTCCGCCAATACTCCATCTTAGCACCTGCTACCATAGCTGAAATCTTTCTCTTGAAGAGTACTACAATGCCCATACCTCGTTTGTCTCGATTAGCCACCGAAATCACTGGAAAAAGGGCTGGAATGTGCACTGCCACTGTCGTGCGCGCCGCTGCTAGCTTCGTCGGCTAATATCTCCATCACCAGGCTATTTCAGGCTATGAGACCATCTCCAAGTTGTAGATCTCGTCTAGAAGTTCAATTTGCATACCAATTTCGCTGGATTCCATTGTCGGATGAGACCAAACGAGGCTGTCAAAGTTACTGTCAATTTTTAGTCACGATTTTGATACTTTGATCGACCGTATCTCCTTCGCCATTGGTCGGATTTCGATTTCGTCTGAGGAGATTAAGAACTCAGTTTCTTGAGTCTTACTTGACGAAAAAACAAAAAAAACAAAAAAGAAAGAAAGAAAAATAAGAAGAGAGATGATTAAAGGGATATTGGATTGGAAGAAGTAAAAATGGTGTGGTTGTAGTAAAAAAATAAGGGCAAACCAGACTTTTTAGGGCTTTAGGGGGTTTACAAAAATAAGATTTGTATTGGTGATCTAAAACATACTTTTTTCAAATTAGGGGGTTTAGGATAACTTTTGAGGATATTTGGTCCTTTTAAATAACTGCCCCTATCTATCTATAACTATAACTATATAAAAGTGTGGATAACATGGCCTTGTATGTGAATTGACTGAATTACCCTTATTCTATTTAATTTTCCTTTATATCATTTTGTTTCTTAAACTATTTTATTTGTAGGTTAGGTGGGTCAAATATTAATATCCAACCTTAATCAATTATGTTAATGTATCTAATTTTTTTTTATGTCTATTAACTTAAATAATCTTTTTACTCAAATTTATTAACTTAATTCTAATAATCAGACCTTACGTTAACTCTTATACCATTTTCTTTATTTAAAACAATCCAATCATAATCCAACCTTAATCAATTAGGTTAATATAATTTTTTTTACCATTAAATTAGTTAATAATAAATATTTTTACTCAAATATATTAACTTAATTCTAATAATCAGACGTTAATAAATTATGTTAATCTTATTTTTATAGATTATATTAATTACTTAATCTTTTTACTTGGCCAACACTTAAGAATTTCACTCAATCAACATTTATTTGGCGCCTATTCCCATTCTTTACACTTTTTTTATGATGATGTTAATAATTGTATTTACGGATCAATTACTCCAATTCTTTAACCCTGCCTATCCTATTTAATTATAAATTATTATAATATATGCCCTTATAAAATTTAATTTAACTTTTAAATTATAAATTATAATATATATTGGCATTATATTAAGGGTCAATTATGCACATACTCTTAATCTCTTCCTATTCTCTTTTAATATAGAGTTAATGTCGTGTTGTTTAATTCCCTATATTCAATATTGCCTCTAATGTATTTTTTCAAAATTATGAATGAGTTCCTTGAATTTTAAAATCAGCTTTGGCTGTTCATTTGTTTTTGTTTTCCTCAAGGTTAGTGTCTCTCAAGCACTGGCGAGCAGAAAATACTCACTTCCCTTGCCTTGAGCATCTTCAGATCAGAGAATGCTCTGAATTAGAGGACATCCCTTCTGAAATTGGAGATATTTCGACTCTTCAATTGATTGAGGTCCGCTCATGCAGTTCGAGTTTGGAATCATCAACACTGAAAATTCTAGAAGAATAGGGGGACCTATGAAACGACCTTCAAGTTCGTGTCTACTCTTGAGAGAAATTCTGGTGATTACACTTTGCCTATTTGTCCTCCTACTTTGATTCCATTTTTAATTTGTGATCCATGTTATGATTAATTTTTCTTATTCTTTTGTCAGATTGATTGAGGAGAAATCCGAAGGTCAGAAGTGGGGTGAAGCTGATAACAGAGATATGAATGCTGCTTTATATGCATATAAACAACCCAAATCATAAATTCGTTCTCCGTAGCCATTTCCCATTTCTAGTTCCCTTGCGTGTACAGTTGATAGGTGAGATTAGTCCTCTGTTTCTGTTGCTGCTATTGCTCTGGTAGTTCCCCTGATATATTTTCTTGATGTCGGGTAGTCAGTTAGCATAGGAAATCTGTCGTAGAGGTAAGGATATGATATTCTCTTTTTTTTCTCGAAATTTTATTGTAACAGATTCATGGAGGAGCAGAGCCCCTGTAGCAGAGTAGGTGTGTGTTACTAAGACAAACAATATAACAGAGGTTACGAATTTTGACTCAAGAATCATCTAAAGATTGAATCTCTAATTTAGTTGAAGTTCTGATATGTATTCCTGTGAGCTTGAACTTTCCTTCTTATTGTGGTCCAGCATTTTGCATTTTCTTATTTTCTCTGCTTTGATACTGGACCAAAATAATATTTTGCTTTCCTTTCCACTTTTTATATTTCTTTTCTTCTTTTATATTTTAATTTTTAAGTGAAGAGTCATTCATTGGATTTATCGTATTAGTCAATATTATAATGAGTTTATCGATCTATGCTTCTATCAGCTTTATGTGTAACCTTATAAGTCCTCTTGCTACCTTGTTTTTCTTGTGATTTTTAGAGCCATTGATATCGTCATCTCCACCACGCTTCTTCTTCTGGCATTACCAAAAAATGTACGTCACCCAGTCAATTTATTGTTAGGTTGAAAGGATTAACCAATGCACAACAAACAATCTAAGGACAAGGCAAACTTCAAATCACATATATGAAAAAAAATTATAATAGAGGTTAAGAGTTCTCGAATTTCCCAAAAGATAGATTCTACAGGAGTATTGTCCAAAACCTGGTCACTTTTATCTTTCTTTTTCTCCTTCTCCTCTTTACTCCGATGTTTGTGCTTTTTATGCTCTTTATCCTTCTTCCTGTCTTTATCATTGTTTCTTTAATTGTTTCAATTGTCAGGTGGTTCGATTCTCAAAAATATCCTGGCCGTGCCAATATCTATTTCGGCAACTTCACTTGGCCGGAGGCCCGAAGCCTTCTCTTCTTCAATTTACTAATTAACCCCGTTCCTCTCCGACATTAGTTTAGACTTCAGTTACATGTTCTTATCTTACTTTTGTAAATGTCCGTGGCTTGGTTTCGTTATCTTTTCGAATCTTCACCTTTTTAATTTTCAAACTCTGTTTCCCTTATTAATATAATCGCTTCTTCGTATTAGTTTTTTGTTATTTTTAGTTGTATTAGAGTTAAGTTAATTATACCTGTGTATTAGTTTGTGGTTAATTGCACTTTAACCAAGCGGAATTATGAGGAGCAAATATATACAGATTCATATCTTTAGTTGATATATAGAACCAGTCAATATCTAATATCACATATACATATCTTTCTTCTATAACGTAAACCATTAGATAGGATCGGATTCAAGAATCCCGACTTTTGGTCTAAATATTAGTAATGTTTTTTGAAGGCTTTTTATAAGTTTTAAATAAAGGAAAGGAGTTGTGCAAAAGTCCATGTTCATTTTTATTGTAAACTGTCTTGCACCATTCTTGCAATTAGTTTTACATAGATGCGTGTATTTTGATTACCGCCGTTTAAAATAGAAATCCATTTATAGTTCTAATGTCCTCAATAAAATATAAAAAAGAACTATAATATTCATTTTGTCAACTTTTGCTCTTCTCCATTGATAACATATTAACTCTACCATTTCCGAAAAGTATATGTAATCTTATCTTGACCCTGTCAATACATTTAAATATTTTTATGTTTAATTTTTCCAGCTCTTTTATTATATGTTAATAATAAATAATAATAAGACTATCAGTATTAATTCGTTACCAATTTTTTTATGATAATTAAACTATATTTAAAAAAAAAAAAGTAAAAGTACAAATTATCCGTTTCCATTTTTTTTCTTCCCTCCTCTAAATAGCCGTGCATTAATCTTGTTTAAAACTTAGTATTTGATTTTTGAATTTTGATAATTATTAAATTTTCTAATTTAACTCATAGATTTAAAACCCCATTAATTTGGGGCTATATATAGTTTTAATCACTATATTGTTTGTAATGCCCCGACTTTTCAATCGTAGAGGTATGACATATGTGTTTATCAAATTGCGCGAATTAATTATTTATAAGTGTTTTAAATATTTAATTTTATTATAAAGTGTTAATATTTTATTTTATTTTATTTTATTTTATTTTATTTCATTTCATTTAATTTAATTTTATTTTGTTAATTTAGTGTATTTAATTGATAATTAAGTGTTATGTTAATTAATCATGTTTTTAATTATATTAATTAATTTTAAAATTTCGTTGACTTGAGTTTTTAATTTAAAAATAGAATTTAAATTTGTTTATTTAATTTGGAATTGTTAAGAATTTTTTAATATTTTGCGCATGAGTGTTTTATTCGTGCTTCGTTCTTATTTGAATTGAAATCGAAATTTCGTGAAAATTTAGTATGTTGTAGATTTATGTATTATGAACATGTTTATATGCTCGTTTCATGTTTTCGAACTCGTTTGACGTGGTGATATCTTGAGCTCGGGAACTCGTTTTAGCGCACCCTTGGTTCCGTATGTGATATCTTGAGCTTGGGAACTCGGATTCGAGTTCCGTCAACTTCGTTGAACTCGTATCGAAGATTCGGGTTTAATAAATTTAGCCTCATATTTTTCCAAAGTCATTTGAACCTCTGAAATTCAACCGAAAAACAAAACGGCGCCAAAACCGCCACATCTCACCAAAATAGCCATATCTCTCACCATACTTAACCAAATTAACCATGGTTTGACTTTTCGGAAAGCTAAATCAATCCTCTATCAGCCTCATCCACTCCCATTCGAACCACAGCGAAGAATTGAGAGTAAATTCAGCCACAAACCCCTACTTTCCAGTTTTCCCGTTACCTTGTAATCCTTGAAGAAATTGAGCTCAAAACTTGTCCAAACTTCATCCAATCAAAGAGGTAAGCATATATTATTGTTGTCCACATCTTGATACAACTTTTAAGCCTTGAATCTTTGATTTTGAGCATGATTTGAATGAGTTTTAAGCTTGGACATGAATAGTTACGGGTTTGTGTAGATTTGTGTGTATCTTGCTCGTTTTTGCTTCGATTCTTGATCCGTGAAGTGTTATGTGCTCCTTGTATCCTTGATCCATTTATTGCCTTGTATTTGATGTGTATGTCGAATTTGAAGCTCCACCATTGTTGAATCTTTGAGATTTTTGAAGCTTTTGGGTTATATTAAGTTCTTGGTTTGCTGGGTGAGTTGTGTGCTTTGTGGGGATCTTTTGCTACGGTTTTGAGGGAGTCTTAGCTTGTTGTTGCTGCTGTGAATTGCTGCTACTTCCCTTTCCGTTGCTCTGTTCTTCCCCTGCATATTTGTTGCTGCAATTGCTGCGTGTTGCGAGAAGAAAGGCAACACGGCGCGCCCAAATTCAATGAAAAATGGGTGAGGCCGTGTTGATGGTTCGACTTGGCTACCAGAATTTTATAAACTCGGACACGGCCGTGTCCATTTTGAACTAAAAACCAACACGGCCGTGTCCTACTTTCGAATTGTATTTCTGAATTTATTTTTGGCGCAGCAGTTTGGTGTGATCAATGTTTGTTTGTGCTCTGTCATACATGGCTTAATTAATTGTGTGCATGGAGTTTGTGGTATATGTATAATATATATATGTGTGATATTTGCATGCATGCTGGGGTGAGTTGTACGTGTATATATATATTAGTATATGCATGCATGTTTTGTGGTTGTTAGTGTTTGCATGCATGGAGTTTGTATGTTTATTAATTGTTTGTGCATGGTTTACATAGTAATCCATGCATGATATAAGTATATATATATATATATATATATATATATATATTGTTTAATTTATTTAATTATAGAATTAAATTGTTACCTATTACATGTTCTTATCTAATTTTCGATCATGACTTGAATGTTTTTATTTATCTAATTTCTAATTGTAAACTTGACATATTTGAGTTATAAGTGTTATATGAAATTCTTGAATTTATTTGATATGAAATGTGAAATTCATGACTCAAATGATTATGAATGTTTCTAATATTGAATGAATTAATTGTTTATATGCATTAAATGCATTAATAGTGCACATGAACATCTTCATGATTTAATATCATTCCTTGTACATTCATATCATATTCATTTCATTGCCGAGCGTCTTATATAGCCATTTGAGTTACACACTTACACTTCACTTTCTTTGCACAGATTCGGGTTTGGTTGGATGCGAGGGCGATCCTTGAGATTCTTGCTCTTCTTCTTTTGCTCTTTTGAGGTGGGTTTTGTCGGGAATAGTGCCCTGAAAATTCAATTTGTTGAATTAATTAAACTGAATTTACAACAAGTTATGAGTATTTCACATATTAATAATTAATGGCGTGTGGTGGTATTCTCATATGAAATGTGTTTCATAGGAAAAGACTTTGAATACCGAAATCACGTGTCATTAAAGTTCTAGTCGGTAAGATAAGAATATGTTCTTATCAAGACTATAACGTGGTTATATAAGATGATTAGTCTTTCGTCATAGGGAATGGTGATTCCAATTATAACACGTTGATGATTTTCAATAGGATTGGAAACATCGAACTGGACCACTGAGATTAGCTATTTTATACTGCTATCTAAAATGAATAAAATCTCAGGAAGCATTGTACTCTTAATCCTGATAATATTTCGGCTTTAGGCATGTAGTGTTAGTCACTGTAACATACTCGAAGTGAGGTCTCGGTAACGGGTGGCCAAAATACTTTGTATGTTCGGTGATTACATGAAATGCGCTAAAGAGTTATATTGATCGAGGAATCTGTGGCCTTGCTGGAAGGTAAAAGATATTCTTGAAATAGATTTGCAAAAGTTCGAATTAAGACTTTGGCCAAAGCACTTCGCGTGATAAGGTCACCGAAGTTGTATGTTGAATGTGTTTCACATACAGAGAATTTGAACTTAAGGCGAATCAATAAATTTCAAATTAGAGATGAAAAATAAATGATAGTAGTCGCAATTTATTTTTCATGGATATCTACACGGAGGAGTAAAATGCGAAATTATTCTAGATCGAGAAATTCGTGAATAATTTAATTAATTTTAGAGTGCAACAATATTCATTTAGTGGAATTAAATATTGTTAAACGGTAATTAATTATTATCATGGGATGATAATATATTAACCCGTTTGGAGCTAAAATTAATTAGTCCTGCAGGTCCCCCTGCAAGCCCCAATTGAAAACCCAAAGAGAAAATATTAAAAGGAGAAAGAGAAATGAATTTTTCAAAATGTTTGAAAATAACTAAGGGATTTATTTTAAGTAAATAAATCAAGTTCCAAAGAGTTGGAAATGCCCGAAATTTTATTTTGGAGAAAATAAAATTTTAGATAAAAAAAAAAAAAACAACTGACGTGGCAAGGGGATGACGTGGCAGCTGACGTGGCGTGCCACGTCAGCAGAACGGGCCCAGAAGGCGCTGACAGAGCGCCGCGTGGCGTGCCATGTGGATGACCGAGATTTCACCACGTCACAGACCACGGACGGCCAAGATGCGACCGGGTCAGGTCACAAACCGGGTCGGCCAACGGGTCGGGGTACGGGTCAACGGGCCAGACCAGCGGATAGGGTTGAACCGGACCGGACACGTGGCATCACCAGGATCGACCACGTGTCGAACCGGTTCGGGCGGATCGGACCAAGGCTAAGAAACCCTAGGCCACGAGTGCATGACACGCGCCGCCTTTAGGCGGCACGTGAGGGCGCGTGAGGGGTCGGATTGCCGCGTTCTCGGCAGCGTTGGACTCATGGTGGAGAGACCTTCGATGTAGTTATCTCGGTTTGCGTGTCCAAGTGGTACACGCAAGTGGGGATGTGAAATGACCTTTTTGCCCTTACTTTTGTCCGTAAAATGACCGTTTTGCCCTCGGGTTTTTGCCTATAAATAGGCTGACCCCCTCCCTCATTTCTCATTCAACTTTGGGAGGTGGTTTTGGCTAGTTCTTAGCTTTGAAACCATATCCCTTTTTTCTCCTAGTTAATTCCGATTCGTTTTGGAATTAATTTTAATTAGGTGTTTGTATAAAACGCCTAATTTCGGGAGAATAAACCCTGAAAAGGGTGTTCTAGTTTAAAGTTTTATTTTCTCTAAGTATTTAGAGAAATACTTTCGGAGCCCACACTCCGAGGGTGTCCCTGGGGTTATTGCAGCGAAGCTCTGCCGGTTTCACGAGCAGATCGGGTATCGGGTTCTCAGGAGGTGAATTCGAGGAGCTGGAAAAATGCCGTTAGATAGCCATGTTTGCAGTACGGTAATATCTTTCAGTTATTTTATTTTAAGCATGATAAATTATGTGCTCTTAAGTGTTAATTGCATGTTAGATATTTATCTGCTTAAGTGATTTAAAATTAATTATCAATTGCATGTATATACTTGAGTAGATCCGGCTAAGTCTTCCGCTTTGTATTAAAATGTTTTAGAAATATTTTAATACTTGTATTATAATTAAAAATTTTAAAATGAGGTCCCGGACCGCTACTATTCTGGGCCCACCTCCCAGCAACTGGTATCAGAGCTAGTTTGAGTAACCCGTAAGGGGCTCTATCGTAGAGGGGGTTCTCGCAGTGTGACCTGTGACGAAGTATTGACTCTTACCCCTCGCGGTCCCGCTGGTAAGGTTGGTTGTGTGGAGACGCACACCGTAAAACTAGTTCGTGAGGTATCTTTGCTGGTCACCCTATGAGATAGGAACGGCAGCAACTGGTATCAGAGCCGTGCTCTAGAGATATACATGCATTGATATGATGCATGCGATGCATAATTTTAAATCTGATACTGTGCATGTAAATTTTGTCAAAGGAGCCTGGTTTTTAAGTGGGACCGTTGTGACCCCTCCAATGTTTCCTGGGAATTTACGTGGAACTATAATTTTCTGGGAATCGATTTCAATAATCTTCCTGGTTAATTACCGAATCAGTAAACATGATTTAAATTATGAGATAATTTATTTATAACATGTTTACTTTATGCCATTTATTTTAAGCATGATAATTATGTGATAATTATACCAGCATGCTTAATTGATTTAATTTATGGCATATTTATTTTGTGTCATTTAAAATTTTAAGCATGATAATTACGTGATAATTATATGAAAGCATGCTTAATTATTTTATTTTATGGCATGATCATGATAATATGAGATATTATGATATTTCAATTATGTATATTTTATTTAATGCGATTAAATAGTATTGTTTAATAAAGATTAGACGCGATGCATAATTGAACTAATATTTTTCGGCCTAATTAATAAATAGTTATTAAATTGCCTTAAAATATTATTATTTGGATTTTAAATATGATTTAATAATCCTAGTGGGAGGGTATTAATTAGATTAATTACTTCCAATAATAAGACGCCAAAAGTGATTATTAAATAATCAAAAGATAATCCACACTTTTTAAAAATTCAAGTGGGAGCGAGATGAAAAGAGTTGGATTCTCACGGCCTCCATTACCCGTCTATAGTATAGTGAATATATACTACTCCCTTCGGCGGGTATATATTCGCGGTATACAAGATTAGACTTCTACGGATAGAATGAAATACGGGGAAGTCAGCTCGACCACGCCTCCGTGGAGTGTCTTGACCTACTCGTACGGACTTCTAGGTAATGGTGCACACTTGACTAAGTAATGTATTAACCTCCCTTCGGAGCTCTGTTACATTTACTTAGAGGCCAAGGGTTGACGTGGTGGATTAACATTGTTTGGAAAGAGTTACCTAGATGACATGTTAATTAAGAATAGTTCATACTTTTCTAAGCGGTTTTCGACCTCGCCTCCGGGGAGTCAACTGTGGTTAGTTAAGTCACCATTGCGTAAATCAAAATGCTTACGTGGATTTCATTTATTGGTTGGACGCAGAAGAAAGTGAAATACATAATCATAACTTGCATTTATTTATTTATTTCAGTTTTATAATTACGATCTCTCTTAGCCCACTCCAAACTGTATGTCTATAAGGAAATAGGCTAGTAAGGGTTCAATTATGCTGACTAGGAAATAAATCTTGACATCGTGTTGAGACACGAAAGTTTACGTACTCACTGAACCTTATCCGAAAATTTCAGAAACTACAACCAGTCAGGATTAGAAAGACGCTTATTCTAAATGGATCAAGTGTGATGATCTGGCTAGTCTTATATCCTGACATCTGTCTTAAAAGTTCTTGAGCATCAGACGCATGAGATGTCCACTGATAAGAACATGTTTTGAAGACAGAATCGTACGAAGGTACGAGTCACGAGAAGGTTGTTAGTTAAAGATGTTTGAAGGATCACTGTTTCAGAATCATATTATGAATATGATAACTAATCTGAACGAGATTGAAAGCCTCTGTGCTTAAAGAGACAATCTTAACAGATAGGATACGATCCTATACTCTCTGCCTAAGTCATTTGAACGTTCAAGATTATTTTAAATAAATTTTTTTAAAACCAATGAACGATCTCAATATGGCAAAAAGGGTGATATAGACTAAGGGAAAAAGTTATCTTTAACTAGACATCAATATCCACGGCCTAGAAAGCCAGTAAGTGGAAGAAAGAAAAGGAAAAGTTCCCAATCTAAGGTTCAGAAATAGAAAGTCAAATTCGACAATGGAAAAGTGTTTCTATTTCGGTGGTAACGGGTATTGGAAAAGGGAATTATCCAAAATACTTAGTCTGTCTGTTTGTTACGCCGTTTAGATAAGATATGAAGATATCTTACTCGTTGAAAATATGTTTAGTTGAAAATTCACCGGACTCCTGGTGTGTGAACTTGAGACCAACTAACCATATTTGCAATTCGTTGCGAAGATTCAAACTAACCAGGAAGTTTGAAAAACGGCTAACACACAACTACTGCTCGGGGATAATACAAGTATAATTGTATTAGCAGTAAGGACAATAAAGTTATATTTTGGCAATAGAGTTTTTTTTTATATTATACGTGCCATATATACAGAAATCTGATTTTTGTAAGTTATTTGATAACTAGGGGTTTAACTGTTTGTTTTGAACAAAGGGTTACCGTTTAGCAAAATAAAAGGTTTATTTACTCTGGCACAATAAAAGATGGTCTTTTATACCTCAATGAAAAACCTATTTTAAGTTTAACATTAAGGAGCTTGACTTACCATCTAAGAGGAAAACTCCTACGTGGCACCTATCTATTGGTCAATTGAATCTGAATAGGATCCAAAGACTGATTGTTGAGTCTTATTGACTTGAAAACAGTATCAATCTACGAATCCTATTAAGAAAGTTAAAATGACCAAGAAGCCTTTTTGAGACAAAGGGTATTAAGCCATGAACTTGCTTGAGTTAGTTCATATGAATGTATGATATTATGAATGTTCAAGCAAGAGAAAGTTTTTGCTTACTTCATCATTCATTTGAATGATTACTCTAGATACAGATATGTTTATTTGATGAGACTTAAGTCTATATCTTTGAAGAGTTCAAGAAATATAAGACTGAAGTCAAAGAATCAAATTAGAAAACATATCGAGGCACTTCGATTAGATCGAAGTAGTGATAAGTATCTATGTTCAGAGTTAAATAGAATTTCTCAATTGAGATTAGATCTCAACTATATATATGAGATACATCTTAGCAAAGATGTATTGCAGAAAGGAGAAATAGAACTCTGATAATGATGGTAAGATTCATGAAGAGTCATGCTACCCTATGAATTTCGTTTTGGGGTCTTGCACACAAAACGACAAACCTAGTTCTATCTAAGTCAGTTCCTAAAACACTGATGGATCTGTAGCTAGGGTGAAAACCCTGTATATCTTATCTTCGGATTTAAGATAACCTGACCCATATGTTAAGGATGGATCCTGACAAGTTAGAACAAAGAACAAAGGTTTACTTGTTCTAAGGTTATCCTAGAAGAACGAGAGGTGGTATATTTTGTAATTTGAGAAATCACAAAAGATGTTTGTGAATATTTCAAAGATAATTACATAGATAACTACAGAGGATGGAAGCAAAGTAGTGTTAAAAGAAATAACAGTATTAGATACTGATTTCCATAAACCCGTGATGACTGAAAATGTATTGGATACATGTGATGTACCAAATACAACATGTGATGTAGAGACGTGTACACGAGAGCATCATTGCAGTGGGAGGATTGTCAGGACACCTGACAAGATACCTAAAGATTAACCCAAGTGGTTGAATCTAACGTATCTGATCCCGTCACGTGTAATGAAGCTGTGGATGATATAGACGCTGACCGTTTGGTCAATATCCATGGAATCTAAGTTAGAATCTCTGTATTCTAACAAAGTCTTGAGCTTGTGAAGGCGCCTGAAGGCATTAAACCCATTGGATAAAATTGGGTTCTACAAGACGATAAAAGGAGAAATGGACAAAAGTAGAGACTTTAAAGCAAAGCTTATGGCAAGGGATTTTACCAGAAAGAAGAAATCATTTATGAGATCTTCTCGCCTATAACAGTGCTTAAGTCCATTATCCTCTCCATTTTATCTCATTATCGATTATGAGATTAGATAAATGGATGTAAAGACTATGTTCTTGAACGGGCAATTTCAAGAAGAAGAGATACATGGTACAACCTGAAGGCTTCACTGTCAGAAATCAGGTGCATATAATGCAAGCTTAATAGATCGATTTATGATCTTAAGCAAGCGTCTAGATCATGGAGCATCAGAATTATAAGGCAATTTAGATTCTTTGGATTTGTATAATTGCCTGATGAACCATGAAGTGTACAAAATGACATCATGATAGCGTTGTAACATTTTCACTTTGTACGTAATTAAAATTCTGCTCATTGGGAATGATGCAAGAATTTTGTCAGTGGTTAAGATTCGGACGTCAAATCATTTTGACAAGAAAAGACCTATGTGAGACCAATAATATTCCAAGGATCAGACTTTTGTCGTGATTATAGGAATAAGGAGATTGGTTTATCACAAGAAGCATATATAGATAAGATGCTGGCAAGGTATAATATGACAAATTCCAAGAAAAGGTTCATTACCTTTTAGACATGGAATTTATCTATCTTGGGATCAGTGTCCTAAGACAACTGAAGAGATAGAAGACATGATTAGAGTTCCGCAGCGGAAGCTTTATGTATGTCATATTATGTATAAGGCCAACTGTCTATTATATATATAAGTCTAACTGTCTATTATATATATAAGTCTAAGTCAGCAGATATTAGTCAAACCCTAGAATCTGATACTGGGTAGTAGTGAAAGCATATATTAGAGTACTTGAGAAGAACTTGAGATTATATGCTTGTCTACCACAGTGGTGAGCTCATTTCAATAGAGTACACAGAGTCGGATTTACAATCTGATTTGTATTCTAGCTGTTTGACATTAGAATACGTGTTTACTCTAGAAAAAGCAACCGTTAATTGGAGGATGTTAAGCAGACTTGCATTGCTTACACCGCCATGAAAATCAAATACATGGTAGCTTGAAAAGTAACCAATTAGATGTATTGGATTCATGATTTCCTAGTTGTAGGCTCGGAGAAAAGTCTAATAGATTCCCTCACTAAAAGTATTGGCGCGAATGAGTGCAAAACGAGTTTTGACACTCATGTGGGAAGAATAAGACTTAGATGTGTGGCCAAATTGAATTTAGGGCAAGTGGGAGATTGTTGGGAATAGTGCCCTGAAAATTCAATTTGTTGAATTAATTAAACTGAATTTACAACAAGTTATGAGTATTTCACATATTAATAATTAATGGCGTGTGGTGGTATTCTCAAATGAAATGTGTTTCATAGGAAAAGACTTTGAATACCGAAATCACGTGTCATTAAAGTTCTAGTCGGTAAGATAAGAATATGTTCTTATCAAGACTATAACGTGGTTATATAAGATGATTAGTCTTTCGTCATAGGGAATGGTGATTCCAATTATAACACGTTGATGATTTTCAATAGGATTGGAAACATCGAACTGGACCACTGAGATTAGTTATTTTATACTGCTATCTAAAATGAATAAAATCTCAGGAAGCATTGTACTCTTAATCCTGATAATATTTCGGCTTTAGGCATGTAGTGTTAGTCACTGTAACATACTCGAAGTGAGGTCTCGGTAACGGGTGGCCAAAATACTTTGTATGTTCGGTGATTACATGAAATGCGCTAAAGAGTTATATTGATCGAGGAATCTGTGGCCTTGCTGGAAGGTAAAAGATATTCTTGAAATAGATTTGCAAAAGTTCGAATTAAGACTTTGGCCAAAGCACTTCGCGTGATAAGGTCACCGAAGTTGTATGTTGAATGTGTTTCACATACAGAGAATTTGAACTTAAGGTGAATCAATAAATTTCAAATTAGAGATGAAAAATAAATGATAGTAGTCGCAATTTATTTTTCATGGATATCTACACGGAGGAGTAAAATGCGAAATTATTCTAGATCGAGAAATTCGTGAATAATTTAATTAATTTTAGAGTGCAACAATATTCATTTAGTGGAATTAAATATTGTTAAACGGTAATTAATTATTATCATGGGATGATAATATATTAACCCGTTTGGAGCTAAAATTAATTAGTCCTACAGGTCCCCCTGCAAGCCCCAATTGAAAACCCAAAGAGAAAATATTAAAAGGAGAAAGAGAAATGAATTTTTCAAAATGTTTGAAAATAACTAAGGGATTTATTTTAAGAAAATAAATCAAGTTCCAAAGAGTTGGAATTGCCCGAAATTTTATTTTGGAGAAAATAAAATTTTAGGTAAAAAAAAAAAAAACAACTGACGTGGCAGCTGACGTGGCGTGCCACGTCAGCAGAACGGGCCCTAGAAGGCGCTGACAGAGCGCCGCGTGGTGTGCCATGTGGATGGCCGAGATTTCGCCACGTCGTAGACCACGGACGGCCAAGATGCGACCGGGTCGGGTCACAAACCGGGTCGGCCAACGGGTCGGGGTACGGGTCAACGGGCCGGACCAGCGGATAGGGTTGAACCGAACCGGACACGTGGCATCACCAGGATCGACCACGTGTCGAACCGGTTCGGGCGGATCGGACCAAGGCTAAGAAACCCTAGGCCACGAGTGCATGACACGCGCCGCCTATAGGCGGCGCGTGAGGGGTCGGATTGCTGCGTTCTCGGCGGCGTTGGACTCGTGGTGGAGAGACCTTCGACGTGGTCACCTCGGTTTGCGTGTCCAAGTGGTACACGCAAGTGGGGATGTGAAATGACCTTTTTGCCCTTACTTTTGTGCGTAAAATGATCGTTTTGCCCTCGGGTTTTTGCCTATAAATAGGCTGACCCCCTCCCTCATTTCTCATTCAACTTTGGGAGGTGGTTTTGGCTAGTTCTTAGCTTTGAAACCATATCCCTTTTTTCTCCTAGTTAATTCCGATTCGTTTTGGAATTAATTTTAATTAGGTGTTTGTATAAAACGCCTAATTTCGGGAGAATAAACCCTGAAAAGGGTGTTCTAGTTTAAAGTTTTATTTTCTCTAAGTATTTAGAGAAATACTTTCGGAGCCCACACTCCGAGGGTGTCCCTGGGGTTATTGCAGGGAAGCTCTGCCGGTTTCACGAGCAGATCGGGTATCGGGTTCTCAGGAGGTGAATTCGAGGAGCTGGAAAAATGTCGTTAGATAGCTATGTTTGCAGTACGGTAATATCTTTTAGTTATTTTATTTTAAGCATGATAAATTATGTGCTCTTAAGTGTTAATTGCATGTTAGATAATTATCTGCTTAAGTGATTTAAAATTAATTATCAATTGCATGTATACACTTGAGTAGATCCGGCTAAGTCTTCCGCTTTGTATTAAAATGTTTTAGAAATATTTTAATACTTGTATTATAATTAAAAATTTTAAAATGAGGTCCCGGACCGCTACTGTTCTGGGCCCACCTCTCAGCAGGTTTCTCTTCTAATAGCTATGATAACCCAATATATCCCTTATGTGAAAGATTTGAGCCAAATTAGTATATATATGTAAATCGAGTCATTTTGGGTAAATGATTTCAAACGTATGACCCTTTATTTATGAACCCTACCTTATGATTTGGCGAGTGCATGATATGATTGAAATTACACGAGCCCAGGGACTTAGTACATGTGGCTATCTGGGGAGGCAAGGGCTGACGGGGATCCCATGTACTAGTTCCAACCAAACTACGGTGATACCGGCCCTCGCTAGGAGATTAGCGGGGAATGGGAGTTGTGTGCCCTTGGGGGATTCATGTACCCCCATTGGCCTATGTATGGACCGGTGGCCGGGTCTTGCAAGCCCGCCAACCACCCATAGGAAGAAGGTGTATATGTATGATTATGAATCGTATGAATGTGCACAAAAGAATATATGTATGATCATGAATGAATAATGATTATGAATACACAAGGTGTTGGTTGGAGCTAATGCATGCCCCCTCGCCAGGGCCATGAATACCCTAATGATTAAATATGATAGTGGTAATCCCGATGATGTCTTCTTTTGTTTTACCCACTTGGGAAAATTACTCTAAAACCTCATTTGGGATTACTGCTTGCATGTATGTGTTTAAATTCCGCGATATTTATATTTATACCCTGTTTTATACCCAGCAGTCTCTTTTAGACTGAACCCGGTTTGTTTTCCAGTTGTTTTGTGCAGGTTAAGGAGTGCTAGGCGGGAATACAAGTCGTCTAGGTCTTGCATTGGTATCTAGCACTCTCATTTTGTTACACTTGCACTCATGATATTATTTTGATATATGATCATGTATATGGAGCGTTTATGTTGTTAGACCGTGGAATACTTGATTGGACTTTGTATATCTATTTTGGAGCTTGGTGGCTCATTGTATATATATATATGTTGATCTTGCTTCCGCATTTTTGTTATCGCTCTGATTTTTATATCATCTTGATCTTGAATGGTTTAAGGGTTAGTCCCGCCTAGCATAGCGTGTGTGTTGTGTCCCCGTTCGCCGTGATTTGGCACGTGTATGGACTTCCATTTCATATACGAGTCGGGTCTCGGTGCGGGGGATGTGGTACCGTGCGCTCGGGTGCTACATTGTTTTACTTATACTTTAGGTTAATAATATTTTTCTTTTGTCTATTTAGACATATTTTTAGATTAATTGAAGCCAGATTGTAGGGATAGTATTAAAAAGGCAAATACACCATGCCTAGAAAAGCCTCTTCATCTACGAAAAGGTAATATTTTGAGGTTCTAGTTATTACTTTTTAAAATTTAATAGTCATTTTTTAATACAGACATATTTTCATTTATATAATCTATTTTTTACAGAATGTTATTTTGTCAAAGTATGGGCTCAAACTCAAATAGGAGCGAAAATGAAAATTCTCATGAAGGTAAAAAAACTTCAAAGAATTTTGAAATAATACACTTCATTGCATTATAATTTAATTTTTCTATTTTTATTATGAAGATGAATCCAAGAAGAAAAGATTGAAGCAGATTTGCAGAGATCCTTGGTTGTTAAAAGCTTTACTTTGTCCGCAAGAATTTGAAGGTGATTATTTTGGATAAAAGTCATTGAATTATTTAATACAAGTTCTTTTGCCCGTAGATTTATTTTTCTATTGGTCATTTTGTTTATAGGTAAGCTTGTATATGATCCTAGTAAGCTCTGAGTTGTATGAGCTTCCACCCATGCTTTCTTGCCAACATTGTTTTGCTCAAAAGTTCCGAAATGAACCTCCAACGTTTTGTTGCGATAATGGGAAGATCAAACTTGCAAGCACTATTATTCCATTGTATCTTATTGAGTTATTCAAAAGTCCATCAATTGAAGCCGAACACTTTCGAAAAAATGTTCGAGTTTACAATAGTCTCTTCTCATTTACTTCTTTTGGAGCGAAGATTGATAAGGATCTTGCATCTTCTACTCAAGGAATTTACACATTCAAAGCATTGGGACAAGTTTATCACAATCTTCCAGGATTAATTCCGAGCGAAGATAGACCATCTTACTTTCAGTTATACTTTTGGGATGTTGTTAATGAATTGCACAATAGAATGACAATATTGGATAATGTTGATATTAATGTAGATACAATGAAGAAATTGATGAAAATAATGGAAGAAAATCCATATGCCATGTTGTTACGAAGAATTAAGGATTTATCTTCAATTGATGAAGTGGCATTGCACATAAGTAAAAATGCTGGATTAGATCAACGTCGTTATAATTCCCCAATTGCCGACGAAGTTGCTGCCATATGGGTAGAAGGAAATAATCCCAATATACCCTATGAAAGAGATATTGTTATTCATGTGAGAAATGGACAACACCATAGAATCAAACATTACTTTGGTTGCTATGATCCATTACAATATCCTCTTCTTTTTCTAAAAGGGGAAAATGGTTGGCACCAAAACATCCCAAAGTGTAGTGGTCACGAAAATCATGGTGCATTTCATTGCAATACTTCAACAAATTTCTCTTCAATTAATAACGTCATCAATCAGGAGCAGCAGAGTATTTTTAATTATTTTTAATCAGGAGCAACACGGTATTTTTAATTATTTTTTATTATATTGTACTAGATATGTTACCTAAACTCTTTATTTATTCAATAGAAAATTAATTATTTTCTTCTTAAATCATCTTCTATTATAGGTGTTAACATAGAAAACAACAGAATGGTGTCTTGTCGTGAATATTATTGCTACAAGTTACAAATTAGAGATCAATCTATGCTCTTATTGGCAGGAAGGCTACTTCAACAATATGTGTTGGACATGTATATCAAGCTTGAAACTACAAGATTAGACTACTATAGGCGAAATCAGGCAGAGATGAGGTCAGAGTTTTACCAAGGTATAGTGGATAGCGTCATCAATGGAGAAAGTAAGAGTATTCAAGTTCGACAAAGAATTGTTCTTCCTGCATCTTTTATTGGGGGCCCAAGGGATATGCGACGTAGGTACCTCGATGCTATGGCTTTGGTTAGAAAATTTGGGAAACCCGATCTTTTTATTACAATTACCTGTAATCCGGATTGGAAAGAAATAAAAGAAAACCTAAAAAGTGGTCAACAAGCTCAAGATCGGCCAGATTTAACTTCTAGAGTTTTTCGCGCCAAATTACTTGATCTCAAAGATCAAATACTGAAGAAAGAAATATTTGGAAAAGTGGCGGCATATGCATTTGTCATTGAATTTCAAAAGAGAGGTTTACCGCATGTCCACATGTTGATATTATTAAGGTTTGAGTACAAGATCAACACTCCAGACCAATTTGACTATTATGTTTCGGCCGAGTTGCCTAATAAAGAAAAGCATCCTTGACTGTTTGATTTAGTGGTGAAACATATGATGCATGGTCCATGTGGAAACTTAAATAAGAATAATTCTTGTATGGTGGATGGTCATTGCAAAAGCCACTATCCTCATCCATTTTACGTAAAAACGATTCAAGAAAAGGATGGATATCCAGTATACCGTAGGAAAATGGATGGTCGAGTTGTTGACGTACGTCATGCAAAGCTTAACAATCAATGGGTTGTCCCGTACAATCCTTACCTTTTATTAAGGTATGATTGTCATGATAATGTTGTAGTATGCTCTGGATTAACTGCTGTGAAGTATTTGTATAAGTATATATACAAGGGACATGACAAAGTGATGGTCTACATAGCCTCGGCTGGAGAAGAGATGGTTATAGATGCAATTCGTCAATTTCAGGATATAAGATGGGTATCAGCACAAAAAGCAATGTGGCGAATCTTTGAGTTTGATTTGAATGAAATATCCCCTGCAGTAATAAATTTGCCTCTTCATTTGCCAAACAAACAAAGTGTTACATTTTGGAAGAATCAAAATTTAGAGAGTGTTTTACAGTGGGATCATGCTTCCAAGACAATGTTGACTGACTTTTTCGAGATGTGTGCGACAAATGCTAAAGCAAGAAGCTATTTATATAGTGAACTTCCTGAGCATTATGTATGGGATAAGCAAAAGAAAATTTGCCATGAAAGGAAGAAGGGAAAAGTTATTGGGCGTGTGAATGGAGCCAATCCAAGTGAAGGAGAAAGATATTATTTGAGGTTATTATTGAACCATGTCCGTGGACCAACTTCTTTTGATTATTTGTTAACTGTTGATGGGAAGCTTTGTAGAACTTTCAAAGAAGTTGCGCAAAAGAGAGGTTTACTAGAATCAGATCAATCTATTGTAGAGTACTTAAATGAAGCCGTTAGTTTTCAGATGCCGCATGCTTTACGAAGTCTCTTTGCAACTATTTTGGTATATTGTGAACCGACAGATGTTAGAAAATTATGGATTACATATGCAGAAGCAATGTCTGAAGACTTTCATAGAAAAAGGAGCATTTCTGTTGAAGCACAATCATCCAAAACATTAGAAAGCATTAATTTCATTTTGGAAAGCATGGGCAAAAGTATTGAGAATTATGATCTTCCTAAGATTTTAGTTGATAACCAACCAACCAATGATCAATTACCCCGAGAAATCATTGATGAAATGACTATTGAGATTGTAGAAAGTGATTATTCATCTCAATTCAACCTGAATGCAGCCCAACAAAAAGGTTTCTCAGAAATAATGGATTGTCTGGATTCAAGAAAGGGTGGAGTTTTTTTGGTTGATGGACATGGAGGAACAGGTAAAACGCATTTGTACCGAGCTTTGCTTGCTAATGTGAGATCTAAGAAAATGATAGCTCTTGCCACAGCCACATCTGGAGTAGCAGCATCAATATTACCAGGGGGACGCACAGCTCATTCAGGATTTAAAATACCAATTGAATTGCATGAAAAAAGTTTGTGCTCAATATCAAAGCAAAGTGGCCTAGCGGAGTTATGTCGTCCTTCAAGTTTAATAATTTGGGATGAGGCGCCAATGGCTAAACGTTTAGCAATTGAGGTTGTTAATAGAAGCTTACAAGACATTACGGATATTAACGAGCCATTTAGTGGGAAAGTAGTAGTTTTTGGAGGAGATTTCATGCAAGTATTACCGGTTGTCCCTAAAGCTACGATTCAAGAAACTATAGATGCAAGTTTAGTACGATCATTTTTGTACAAACAAATGAGACATTTGACTTTGCAAGAAAACATGAGGGCAAGATCAGTTCCTTCATTTGGTGAATTTTTACTTCAAGTTGGAAATGGAACTGAACCAACAAACGACGAGGCTAATATTCACATTCCACAAGATATGGCCATCGAGTATGTGGAAAATGATGAAGAAGCATCTGAACAAAGGCTTATTGATATCATTTTCCCAAGCCTAGAGCAAAATGTTCATTCATCTTCGTACATGACTAATCGTGCAATACTTACTTCTAAGAACGAGTACATCGACAAGTTGAATAAAAAAATAATTCACTTATTTCCTGGAGAAGCTAGGACCTTTGCAAGCTTTGATGAAGCCATTGATGATAGTCAAAGTTATTATCAACCAGAATTCTTGAACTCATTGACACCAAATGGAATGCAACCACATAGACTGGTTCTCAAAAGATACTGTCCTATCATATTACTAAGGAACTTAGTCCCATCTGATGGATTGTGTTATGGCACTAGAATGGTCGGTAGAGGATTTGATGATAATGTAATTCATGCAGAAATCACATTTGGCCATCATGCAGGAAAACAAGTGCTTATTCCAAGAATACCATTGTCTCCTCCAGAAAATGAAGGATACCCATTTATATTCAGAAGAAAACAATTCCCAATCCGCCTTTGTTTTGCCATGACAATCAATAAAGCCCAGGGACAAACAATTCCATTTGTTGGTGTGTACTTGCCACAACCAGTGTTCTCACACGGGCAACTTTACGTAGCACTATCTAGAGGAACCTCAATGGACAACACTAAGGTTCTGATTAAGCCAAGCCTAACTGGTGATATTGGCAGGACGAGGACCAAAAATGTGGTCTACCTAGAAGTGCTTAGTAGAGGTACCACAACTTTATTCATTTAATTTTAATGGTTATGGCACCAAAGGTATTTAATGGTTACTTCTTCATTTTAATGGGACCCAATATTACTAATTTACATATATAACTTAGAAATGTAACTCACTGTAGTTGAAAACCCTTTCAGGAGCAAATGACAGTAGTTGTACGAGGCCACCACTTACAATTTCTTCCAGTAATATAGGTAAGGAACCAATAATTATTTGGGTTATTAGATAATACCCCTTTGGACATATTTATTTTAAAATATCGTGACTTATTAAGTTGGATAACATAACAGGTGAACAAGAAAGTGGAACTTGAACAAAAACAAGTGCAAAGAATTGGAAGTAGCCCACACTTCGTACTAAGTGATGACCAAATAACAATGAAAATTGTTTAGAGAATTCAGTTTGAGAACTTGTACTGGATATGTCATACGTTTTCATTTTATTCTCAATTTCAGATTAACAATTATTAGTAAACTTACAAGTTTTCTATCATTTATCTCTATTTTCTCAAATTTGATATTGTAATCAATAACATTATGAAAAAAAATGTATTGACCCTCTTGTTCAGAAAAAATAAAAAAAAAAGACTATTAAACCATACTCTAAATATTAAAGAACTTTAAATAATACGATTTTGTAATTTTCTATAATTTCAAAACATATAGATAAGGAATGTTTGAAAACTCTAAACAAACACTTATGAGATAAGTGATTATCTTTAAGATTTTTGGAATATTTGAAAAACGAATTTCTGCTTTCTAAATTTATTTTAAATTTTATTTTGTTACATCTTTTCTTTTTCTATTCTATATATATTTTCTTTTAAATTTTCTTTTTTTAATTTTTATAAATTTATAAATAAAGTTACATATAGAATAATTCTATGTTTAATTAATTACAAATAGTCTTATCTAAAATTATATAATCTATAACACTTTTTACATTAATATAATACTTAAATTATATTATAATATCTAGAAATCTTCCAAAGTATTTTAGGTAAATTAGTAATTAAAAGTGATTGTCTTTTTTTTTTTTTCAAATACTATATTAAATTAAATAGTCTGTATATTTAGCACCGGAGACACCCTAATTAGCATTGAGAGAAAGTCAGGAAGTGAAAACTACAATAAATGGGAAGTCAACGACAGGAAAAAGATATGATGATTACAACATGATCTGGGTTAATAATTATTCATATTACTTTGCTTGCAATTCTTTGACTTAATTAATTTAAAATATTTTTTGTTCATATTCATGATGAAATAGACATTCGTTAGGGCAAGCATCAAGGATAATGATTTGACTATAACAAGAAGCTAATACGAAGAAGCGATTCTTTCAACCTCAAATAAAATAAAAATTCTCACAAAACAAGTACAGTGAAAGACTCTAAACAATTATGATAATAACAAGACAAAATATAAACAACAAAAGCAGAAAAGAGTTCGATTTACTAAATTGGAATAACAAACAAAAATATTAATAATCGGATTTCCCCTCACATTTAAAAATAACATCATCGCATGGAGCAGTGATCCAAAATGGTGGCGGATCAATTCTCTAATCTTGAGACTCAAGAATAGGCTGAATACTACTGTTTTCCAACTTGAATATTCCCATATCATGTCCACCATATAAGTAATCTTCATCCATTCTGTCCAAATAATTTTCTGTAAAGTAAATGCAATGCTTTTCCAATTCTGGATGCTTGACCATCAGTGATTGATTCCCTCCCAAAAACATTAAGGAACCATCCAAACATTTCACTTCAACCCATTCCTGGATATCGAAATCAAGTTTAAACACGTGAAAATCGATTGTTTTATACGGACATACAAGAGGCGCCGACGCATAATCCGTGAGAGTATCACTTTCATACACCACCTCTCCATCGTACCTCACAAATTCTTCAATATATCTCACGCCAACAAAGAGTTGTCCCATGTACAAAACCAAGTACCAAAGTGAGCCGTAAAGATCAGTTGGATATATTTGATTGCACCGTGCCAAATTTTGTGGACAAAAATCTTATATAACTATCTTCTTCATCGGAACAAACTCTGTAAAGTCCCATGACTCAACGACAGGCCCGGGACCCAGTGCATAAACCATGTTCGTTTGATCGTGTAACACCTCGGAGCGAAGGGCACCACATCCCCCGTACCATAGCCCAACACGTGAAACGAAATGGGGACTCCGTCCACGCATCAAGCCATAGTGAACGGGTGACAAACAAAAATCCAACCTAAGCTAGGCGGTCTAGACCCTACTCAGAGTGCGCAAGAAACAAATTCACGGAAGCAATTAATTAAAACTCATAGTACGTAAGCACATATCATGTCTTATTCTCCATAAAACATTTATACAATTTTAGACATAAAGCGAATATACAAAACTGAAACCCAGGACAGAACTAAGAAGCAAATTATACATATATAAAGACTTAGCAAAAAAGCAGAAAGAAAGCGAAATACAATGCATGAGACTCAAGCTATCCACGACCACGACTCAAAGACAACCGCCTAGCTTCAACTCCCAAACGTGAACCTGTAAACTCAAATCAAAGGGGAAAAAGACAGAAACAACGAGGGTCAGTCCTAGAGACTGGTGAGGGGGCTAACACACACACCCATACATATATATAAGAACAAAGCATAAACAAAGCTGAAGGGGTTCATGAACCGGGGGTGGTTTTTGCATTAAAACAGTTTTAACCCGTGATACTAAGTATAAGAAAATGGTTTAAAGGCCAAGGGCCAAAATCAACCAAGTTTTAACGTTTAGAAATCCACTCCCGTTTCATAACCATAAACATAAGCTTAAAAGTACCAACTCGGCGGACTTGAGTTCAAAACCCACCTACTTCATAACATAAGCAAAAACAAAGTAAATAAATCAATCCACCTTCACCAGTTGGGGAAAAGAGGCGCCCCTCTCAGCCCCCACATATATACATAACATGAGTCGGGGGATCCCGCCCGCTCCTTCGACGGGCCTGCCACTCAGCGCACCGTCGGCATGGGAGACCCGCTTTCCCCTCGACCTCCTGAGGTTGAGCTAAGTCTCCCGCTTGTGGAGTCGTGTTGATGAGAGAGCCCGGTAACCCCACGGTTGACCCGAGAATCACATACCACTACTCCGGGGCCCAAACTTACACTTACACATATCAAACGAAGCTTATACACAAGTTATATCACGCTTATACACACTCACACTTATCAAACCTTCGCAAAGCAAATGAAAATAGTGCTTAGATACATATAAAATCGTTTTCAAAGTCTCATAACAAACAGGACAAATCCCACAAAATATGTATCAAACACATATCTATATATATATATATATATATATATATATAAATCACATGCGAGTTCGAAATATAAATAGGGTTTTAGGTCATAATAACTAAAAGGAAAGAAAACCTCACCTTGTCGACCAAACCGAACAAAACGGACCAAAAGAGATCTAAAGAACCTCCTCCTCAACAACGGGATGAACCTAAGAGCAAAACGACTAACTTAGACTTAAAATGAACCATATTGACGCTTGGCCAATGGGTATGAATGCAAGTGATGCGTATGAAGCTTAACAAATTGACATATAATGCATACACGTTCATATCGAATCATAAGTCTCACAAATCACATTAAAAGAATTCATAATTTTCATACAACACGCATATCATATCATACAACATGTCATCAAAGCTTTCATATCATAGAAGGAGCAAGAAATGATAATGCAAAGGCATACAAACGAAATATGAAGTCATAAACGCATGTTAGAGTAGCATACTTCACATATGAGATCAATCACACACACAAATACAAGATACAACAAGTTACAAGTTGGAAAAGTACAAGCAAAACGGAAGAAAATACAAAAAGGGGTGGCTCCGGGCGAAAAGAGGTCAAAACTGGAAATTCTCAAAACGTATAGGCTGTGGAAAATTGAGAATATCTTGTGTTTAAGAAATGGGAATAGAGTTTAGTTTGTTGGATAAGAAACTAGACAAATAGACCTTTCAAATGGTATAAGGCTCAAATCATGGTTCAAAGCAAGGTGAAAATGGCGTAGGCCCGAATTTGGATGAGTGCAGATTTTCGAAGAAGTAGAGACCCCAAAAAGAATTGATTATATCTCACAAATGGGAAAATATATTTACTAAATTCCAATTGGAGAATATTCTAGACTTCATGAGGTTTCCGTCGGTTCAAAAATCAGGTCAATCGGCGGAACGAAACAAACTCAGGCTGAAAACAGAGAAGGATCCAGGGCCGTAGATTTCTCTATGTACAAAAATCCACGCCTGTGGATTCTTCTTGCCGAAAATCCCAAGTTTCTTGACACAAATCCACGGTCGTGGATCAAAATCCACATCCGTGGATCACCCTCCAGTAGCAAAACGAAGCAAAAACAAGGCAAGAACGAAGTAAGAGGCCAAAATGCATGAAAACAAGTCAAAACTCAACCAAATGAACACCAAATCAAGTCATGAACTCATGCAAACATGAAGATATACAAGGAGGAATGAAAGGGAGGTGCATATATTCATGTTCATGCCAAAAGTTTCAAAACCCAAAATAAAACCTAATGAATCCAAGACTTTCATGCAAATTCCAACCATACACATATTATATAATGTCTTAAGACCAATAAGGATGCATAACTTTCAAGAAATCTACACAAGATCACTTCAAACATGCAAGAAAATTGGAGCAAGGAAGGGCATGGATTCAAGCAGCTATTTCATCAAGTTTGGAGTTGAAATAAGGGTTAAAAGCTTGGGAAAAAATAAAGCTAACATGTAAATCAACTCAAATACTCCGTGTATATGCAAATTGACACGAATTGGAGCACATTAGAACCACTAACTAATCACAAAAATGCAACAGCAGCAGATCAGTTCAAACCTATGCCTAAGAGTAGATCATGCACTTCAAATTTGGGGCCAAGATACAAATTAAAAGCCAGAGGTTGAAAAGCTATCATATAAAGAAATTCATATACTTCATGCTCATGCAAATTCACATGAAAATAGGTACAAAAGATCAACTAAACATTTCAAGTATCACAACAGCAGTTCAGTTCGCACATAGCATACAAATAGGCTTCATGTTTCGGTTTAGGAGCCGAAAATGGATCTAAAAGCTTGCAAGAGCAGGGCTACCATGTAAAGAAATTAGTATACAACATCTCCATGCAAATTCACACGAATTGGAAGCCATTAACTCAAGCAACAAAGCATAAAACGTCACAGCAATTCCAAAACAGGGGAGCAGATTTCTAGCTTAGGTTTGGGGCTCAAAAACTCATAATTTCATCAAAGGATCTCAAGAGAAAATCATCCAAACATCACATACTATCAGTTAAGCATCAAATGATCAAGGAAACAAGTCCATATACTTCACTTTATGAGCAAGAAATCAGCCACAAAGCAAGCTAGCGCATAAGAGCAAAAATCCCCAAAAGTCCCTCTTCATGCTCCTACCCAAACCCTAATTAAATCTGATGCAAAACAAGTATTAAATGGATCAAAACTTGTATAAAAGTTTAGAGAATACAAAAATATACATACCTTGAAGATTTGGAGAAGAAAGATGGTGATTTGAGCTCAAAATCACAAAAGGGCCAAAGTTTCTCTTCTCTTCTCTTCTCCTCCTTTGTCTCGATTAGTTACAGCAAAGAGGGGGGGGGGGTGTTTGGCTCGGTTTCAAGGGTTAGGAGAAGATAAGGGATAGTTAACTCAGCTCCAAGGATCAAGGTTAGGCTTTGGTTAAGTTAGAATGGGTCCCACCAAGAAGACTAGTCAAAGATGGCTCCTTTAGCACAAGCTGCTCATTCCGGGCGAAAAACGGGGGTCCAAATGGGCTTAGAAAAATACCAAATCGGATTCCTTGGCTTCATCTCTTCGTTACGAGTCCGACGCTTCTTCTAGAATTCGAATCCGAATTCCCGAGCTCAAGTTATGGCCTCCGGAACACGAGGCGCGCTAAAACTAGTTAGGCCCTCATGTCCCTCGTCAAATACTTAAGGTTTAAAACCTCGATAAACGAACATGAAAACTTAAAATGAGCATGTAAACATATTCATAACTCACATATATCACGCATATCAAAATTTCACAAAAACGGAATTGAATTTCGGCACATAACGAGCAAATTACGAGCATGCAAACTTAAACGTTTAAAATTCAAAGTTCATAAATATAAACAATTAATTCCATATAATTTCAAATAATCATATAAGCATTAAAATAACATTTAATTACATAATTAAATAATTTAAATACGCATATAACCCTCTCGTTACAGCGTACCTGGAAATCCGAACGATCAGGATGTTACAGATCGCAACAAACAACATCAAAACAACTATCCCCTACAAAATCAAGAGGACTCCACTTATTATCCCTATGCCTACAAAAGGCAACCTTCGTTTGGAAAAGAACGTTGTACATTGCCACAATGACATAACTCATGTGATCATAACACGGATTGCCACCAAGAACAATTTTATCAATTTTGGAGAAGTATGTAACCCACAGCGGACCTAAATCTTTTGGTGGAACATGACGGGCGTACTGCGGAAGGGTCAATTTTTTAGGCAGGCAGACTACAGAATTTGTAAATGGATTCAACAGATAAGGGTCGGAGTACTCGTCCAAGAAACCTAACCACCCATTTGAAGAGCCAACACACTGATGTTTTTTCAGACGATTTTTAAGGTTTTCGATGTGGTAAGTTTTCTTGTGGACAAAGTTAAAAAGGTATAGATTATTTTCTTGAGTATTTTCGGCATCGACAGGAAGAACAAGTAATGGATAAGACATTGTCCTCAGCATCTACAAACTTTTACTTGGATAATAATACATACAGGTAAGGGTCGAAGTGAACTATACCCAATTCAGAGTCATGACTTATACAGAAAACAATCATAAATTGGGAGTTAAGCCACGAACTTTAGGGAAATGGGACAAATGGGTAGCTTAGATCACGCCTTGATTGTAGTTAGAGGGATTAACTGAGTGCAGATGACATATTTACTTTAAGTTAACAAATATAGTTTTGTGATTTAAAAAGGATTTTTCTTAGAATATTCGCTTAAAAATTTGCTTTGGTTTCATTTAGTTAAATATTAGATTATATATGTAAATATTATATAATTGAATGAATCTTTTGGTAAATACATCTACATGGATATCAAAAACAATATATTAGTACATATATAAAATTATTTTGCCTTTTATAAGATATTTATTTTAATTGAAGAAGCAAATGCCCATTCCTATTCAGATGATCCCTCTAATTAAAAACAAAACGACCCTTAAACATTCCTTGATGTAATCCTAATCAATGATAATAATAAACCGTTAGAATGCCACGATAACGATATAAAGAAACTCATCATATTTCCACAAGCAACTATGTAAAATGAAACAATAACTTTAAAAAAAAAAAAAAAAAAAAAGACTTTAAACATTCCTGGGTGTAATCCTAATCAATGATAATAATGATCCATTAGAATGGCACCGTTACTGTAGCACCTCCCCATCACTACAACCCCGCACCGCAATACTCCCTGAGTGGAGGTTAGACCCAACATTCAGGAAATACTACGGCGAACGGTCAGGATAATATATGAATGGAGTATGTGACACAGTGCAACGGAAGATAAAGAGATTCAACTTTACCAATGAGCGGGAGGATAACGTATAATGAGCAAGGATTATCATTAATGATCAAAGTAGTTTCTTGTGAGGATTCTTTTGGTCACAATATTGGATAGTAAAAGTACTTTCGGGAATGTAGGAAAATTCTAGGGTTGTAGGGGTATTTTCATAATTTCCAACTTGCCCCTGTTTCGGGCTGTTACAATCCTTCCCCCTTAAAAAGAATCTGTCCTCAGATTCTCCTCGTGTTTCATAATAACTTTAAGTAATGTTGGTATCCTCCATTCATGATAAAACAGGTTTCCAAAGGAGGACTTACTTTTAAACACATAAGGTAATTGTTCAAGTAAGAAATTTAAATGCGCACATAAGTGATGCAATGAATGCATAGCGCCAGGATCAGTAACTGGCGTGTTTAGAATGCATACCTTTAACAACTTTGGGGATGAAAATTTTAAACTGCAACCACCCTTATAGAGATAATATAATGCATGGTAGTTGAGAATGATGTGCAGGTGATCAAAAAATTAAAATTTCCAAGTAATAGCAATTAACAGACACAACATCCTTAGCGAAGATAAAGCATATATAGAGGCACAGGAAATTAATAAGTTAGTTTTCGGTCCTACTGGTATCTTGAAGCAATTCAAGATTCGAACGAATTAGAAGGTATAAGTGAAGTGTTTCCATGAGTTAGGAATACTAGTATGATGAAGGAGATGTAGATCTTATAACCGAATCTACCAAGAATTTGATAATTGAAGGATTTGATAGAACTCGGGATTTTGGTGTGGATTAAGACTGTATGCTTGACTTGATCAAGGAAGGGTTTAGTACTACAATTGTAACAAATCACATGCTGGTCGGCCGCCGCAATAGTGATTGATCACAATTTAAGCACTAAAGACTCGAAAGCACATATGAGACTCTATGAATGATGAACCCCCAGATTTCCGCAACTTGGGGCTCTGATACCACTTTAATTGTAGCGCCTCCCCAACACTACAACCCCGCACCGCAATACTCCCTGAGTGGAGGTTAGACCCAACATTCAGGAAATACTACGGCGAACAGTCAGGATAATATATGAATGGAGTATGTAACACAGTGCAGCGGAAGATAAAGAGATTCAACTTTACCAATGAGCTGGAGGATAACGTATAATGAGCAAGGATTATCATTATTGATCAAAGTAGTTCGCAGAAGAGTGTTGGAAAATACGAATCAGAAAGCAGCGGAATTTGAAAAATTTTTCCAACAAAAGGACCTTGAACTCGCAATCGTGTAACCAAATTCGTAAAGACAGAAAACTTACTTTTCTTTTGTTCTTTCTTGAAGCGTTTCGAGCCACCCAAGAACGCTCTTCTCGCGGCTTGATCCCCTCTCCTTTGGTAAAGCTCGAATCTTCAAACTTCTAACTTGAAGTCTCTAGAGAAAGTCCACCAACTTGATCACAATCTAACTTGTAAGGATGCTAGTTCTCTAGTTAGTGTTTAGGCTTAACCTAGGGTTTAATTTAATCTTGGAGAAGGGAAGGTGTTCAACACATGAACCAAGAATTGTCTATTAGCTCTAAAGGGGAGCATGAGCTCCCCTATATATAGGAAAGGGGAGGGGCGGCCGAACCTAGTCCTAATGGACAAAGGATTTGGTCCCTCTCTCTCCTATTACTTGATCATCAAGTATTTCCAACTTTGACTTTGAATTCTAATTCAAGTCAACTTTTAAGAGAGCTAAAAATATCCAAACTATTTTTGGATAATTTTTATACTTTATTTATTATAAAATAAATAACTTATTTTTATCTAATTAATTAATTCGTAATTAATTAACTAGATTATTTTCTCCAAAATTAGACTTTCTTTTTAATTCAAAATTAAACCAAAGTCTATTAAATAATTAACTAATTAATTATTTAATATATATATAATATATATATATACATACGTGTGTGACACGTGTCACAGTGACACGTGTCACTCACGTGAGCCACACGTGTGACTTCACACGTGTGGAACCCTCTTGGCCCGATTAACTCGTTTAATCATTTTCAAGCCTCAACTCATGTAACCAAGTTGTTGTGTGTGACCCTCTAGGTTCTCAATTCAATTAGCAGTGACCCTAATTAATTAATTCACTAATTAATTAATCAGTCCACAGATTAAACGACCATAGTCTACAAACAGGTGTTTAACCCCTAGCTGAATTGGAATGTTCGGATTCGACAGAACCTTTAAGTCATTAATTCATGTGAGATACAATCCTCCTACTTACTATCTCTCAACCAAGATCTAGGGCAAGGGAATAATCAGAACCCTAATAATCCGGTCTTAAAGCTAAGTGCATTTCATATCCATTTGATCTCAATCCAAGAAACCCTTTTCTTGATGCCTTGGCCAAGGACTCCATATGGCATATGAATGACTTACACAATAAGAGATCACCTTCCAAATGCAAGTGTAGGTCCTTTCTTGATTCTCATTCACTTTCATGAGTCACTTGTGCAGCCCCAGCATAAGCCTTGAATCAGTTGTCTAAGGCGACACCCTTTAAAGCTTATACCTAAGACTACAGAGTTAACTCATAAAGTGACAAGGAACCTCAAGTCTAAGGATCAATTAATCACATCAATGACTCGTGAGATATTTCCTAATCTGGAAGTTTCCATTTCCTGAAATAGAAACTTCCTTTCCCATTTAGGAATGTTCTCACACGGGGCACCTCAGTGAACTTACTTATTAAAGTAAGCACCCTCATGTATCACGCACGTATCAACTATACACTTTGCACCTCCATGAAACAAGGTGGTCCTTCTTAAGGGCGTGATCCCACAAGCAAGCCTTAGAGGAGTCAGGTTGACACTCCCACTGTCTGTAGGACTCATCGGCTTGGAGTATTTTACTAATCATGACTTATGTGATATAGGGCTCGTTTCATGAACCATTTCACCTAAATGGTAGAGTCCTAAAGTCATCAGGATTAGGGGAGTTCTCATACATGCACAGATAAAGTAAACGCATACCAAACAAGAGCATATAAAGAAGTGTTGCCTCAATTCGTTATTTCATTCAAAGATTGTCTGTGATTACAATAAGGAAAAGCACAAAGCGGATATACAATCGGCTTTCTAGGGCACTATTCCTAACAAAGAGTACAACAAGCTGACATGCAAGGACAAAGTATGAGATGGTTTATTTCTACAGAGAGTAGGCTCAAGATAGTGTACTCTTAGGATCGGATCCAACCTACGGTTGTAGTGCTTCAAGATACCTCTAGTTGTCGTTCACTGATTCCTGAAATCATGCATTTTAAAAAAATAGGCGAGAGGGTTAGTCAAAGTGACTAAGTGAAGGGGGGTATAATAACTTATTGATATATGTATATATATATATATATGTATATGATCAAGAAGATCTTGATCTGAAATATTAACAATAGGATATAACAAATAGGAAACGATTCATAATAATTGTAAAACAGGGATAGGGGTAGTTTGGAATATTTGTAGAAATATGAATTGTAACGCCCCAGTTCTGTGATTTAAGCTTGACGTATGTGGTTACTAAAGTGCGTAATTTAATTAATTATATATGATTTTTAATTATGGATTCTTTTGTTAAGTTTTATTGTTTGATTATGAACTCTTGATCGTATTTGCGTATATGCTCTTGTTTGAGTGTCGTTCTCATTCGATTTGATTTCTGTTTTTCGTGGATTCTTGGCATGAGTGAATTATGTGCTTTAAGATCATGTTTATTTGCTCTTTGCATGATTTTGTTCTTGCATGTTTGAATTTTGTGTTCGTTTGTGTGATCGGAACCGAAAAGGGGGCTAAAGAGCATTTAGTGTACCTTGTGTTCCAGGAGGCATATCTTGAGCTCGGGAACTCGGAATCGAGTTCCGTCACCTCCATTGGATCCGAATCGACGAATCGGAGACAATGGGACAAGCCTCATATTTTTATAAGACCAATTGGATCCTCAAATTTCAACCGGAACGAGCAACTCGCGCTTAAATTGACCGATCAAGACTATACCTAAGTCACGGACCTATTATTACGCACCTAGACCCTACCCATTGACCCTAGCCCACTTGAACTCTCTCTCCCTCACCCTTTTCTGCCCCAAACCGACACCCTAACCCCCCCACACTTAGACATTTTCAGTTTTATGGAGAGAGAAGGAGAAGAAGGAAGAAAAGAAGAAAAAGAAGAAACCCTTTTTGGCCATGGGAGTTTTGAGCTCATCTCCCCACCTTTTCTTCTCCAAATTGAAAGGTAAACTCATATTTGTGTTATGTATCACTTGGTAATCATTTTAAGTTCCATATTCCATGATTTCTCCAAGATTTGAGCATGTTTGGGCATATGGCATGAATAGTGACGGGTTGGGAGAAAATAGATGATTCTAGCTTGCTTTCTTGTGAATTCTTTTGGTATGAAGCATGTATTTTACTCCTAACACATCATATGTGATATGTATGAACTTAGTTTGGATAGTGGATTAGAATTCATGACTTTGCCATTTGTGAAAAGTGAAGAGTTTGCATGAACTTGTTCCATATTCATTCCTTGCTTGATTGGTTGCATCTTTGGTTGTCTTAATGGATTGTAATGCATGCATTCTTGCTACCTTAACTTACCTATGTGTGTTAATTTGATGTTTATATGGTCTTTCATGAGTTTTGCCCTGCTTGTTGTGTGTTTTTCGCCACTGACCTAAATCCGCGAGGGTGGATTTTTCCTTTTGGAAAAATCCACGGGGGTGGATTTGATGCAGAAACTTTGGACCCTCCCCTGTTTCAGTCTGAGATTGTTTTGCTTCGTTCTCCCTCATACGAACTCGGATTGACCTGATTTTTGAACCCACGGAAACCTATTGAAGTCTAGAAGATGCTCCAATTAGAATCATCTTAATATCTTTTTACATTTTTGAGATATGATCAATTCATTTTGGTGTCGCCACTTCTTCGACAATCTGCGTTCGTCCAACTTCAAACCTATGCCATTTTCACCTCGCTTTGAACCATGATTCGTGCCACATATCCTTGAAAACATATATGTGTATAGTTTCACCTCCAACAAGCAAAACTTAATTCCAGTTTCTCAAACTCAAGTTATACCCAATTTTCTACAGCTTGCGTATTTTCATAAATTGTCAACTTTTCCTAACTTTTGCTAAACTTTACCAAAACTCGTTCTATCGCCTTTCTTGCACTTCCTCGACCCCTTATGTGACTTATATGCATTATATACATGCCTAATTGATCCTTATTTATTGTTAACATGTATTGTAATTTATTATGAATTGATTGATTGATTGAATCATTTATGTGTTTAAAATGAACTTAATGGTGTGCATGAACATGATCACATCAACTCATGACATTTTATGATCCATTGTATATTGAATCATGATATAGCATTTCACGAGCACCTCATGTTAGTGCCGTGCGTCCTAATTGGTTTCATATTGAGTCGTTTCTCATGAGTACACATTGTTCCTTCTCTTGTACAGTTTGTTTCCAGGGCGGAGACATCCAAATTGAATAGGCACCCGTATTGCTCATGTTTCTTGTCTCGTGGTATTCCAGGTGAGGGTGTTTTCGTTCTAGTTACATATCAAACCCTACAACCCTTATGTGAAAAGCTTTGGCCAAAACCTTATGATTATATATATGTTACTTTTAAAAGGAGAGTTATCGAGTAAATACTGATTGATTGAGTAAATTATTGATCGAGTAAATACTGATTGATCGAGTAAACCCTTTTCAAATGGATTATGGATATGGTATGATTCTTATGAATCAAATGTTTTGGCGAGAATATGATTATGGATATGATTATGATTGCACGGGCCCAGGGACATAGTGCAAGCGGCTATCCGGGGAGGCAAGGGCCGACGGTGATCCCTTGTACTAGTCCCACCACATTTACGGTGATACCGGCCCTCGCTAGGAGGTTTAGCGGGGAATGGGAGCTGAGTGCCCTTGGGGGATTCATGTAACCCCATTGGCCTATGTATGGACCGGTGTTCGGGTCTTGCTAACCCGTCCACCACCCGGAGGAAGAAGGTTGGAACTTACTTTATGATTATGATTATGATTATGATTATGATTATGAATATGTTATGATTGATAGGCACCGTGCGGGAAGGCCGGGACACGGATTGCCCAAACGAATATGATTTAGGATATGATATATGATCTGTGTGTATTATGATATATTGCATGATCACCTATTTAATATATTGATGATATTTGTCGTACACGGTCGGAGTTTGGATGGAGATAATGCACGCTCACTCGCCGAGCCTTGATGTTTATGTATGAATTATGAACTTAAATGAATTCAATATGAATTAGTCGTAAAGTTCGAGCATTGCTTACTTAATTTCTAGCCCTTCGAGGGAACTAACTTCAAATAAAACTTTGCTCGGGATTTATGGCTTGCATGCGCATGTTTCTATATTATATGTATAGCTCCTGCTCACTCAGTCTTCTAGAGACTGATCCCTCTTTTCACTCTCTCAGTTCTTGCAGGTTTAGCTAGGCGGGAGTCGAGTCTTATTATGTTTGTTCGAGTCACTTGTTCACTTGAGTCACATTTCACATTATTATGAATTTAATTGTATCTCGTTATGAATTTAGGCCTCGGTGCCAATTTTGATTATTGGATTTGATTCGGGACAGATTGCGTGTTTAGTTGAACCCGTTGTTAGGTTGCATGTCTGATTTAATTTATGTTCATGATATGTATTGGGCTTGTAGCTATTGTTGAAATTCATGTTTGGCTCGGATGCTTCCGCAATATGCTTTGGTATTCTGATTTAATTGGTTCAGGGTTAGATTCCGCCTAGCCAGGATATTTTGTTTTGTCACCCGTTCGCTATGAGTCTGGTCCATGCTTGAACTATCCATTTCTTGTGTGGGCTAGACTTGTAGTGCGGGGGTTGTGGCGCCCAGGTGAGGGGTGCTACATCCTTAGGTGGTATCAGAGCCAGGTTCAGAACCGGTGCTCTGGGTCGTGCTGTCTCGAGTATAGGTCGCACGGCATAGGAACTAATTGTCAATGTGTGCATTGCATCATTCTTGAACACTGAATTGTGATTTTTTTTCAAACTTTATTAGATTATTTGTTGCATTTTGCATTGAATCCATTCTTTTGGTGATAATTATGTAGCATGAGCATATACTAATCGCATGCATTTATTTTCAAAATGAGTTGTGATTCGTAGGATATGAAGATAATATCAAACCACGGTCAATCTTTACGACAACAACAGGCTACCACAAGCTCTTCTCTCTAGCTCGAAAGCTGTAAGGAATGCCTTGGGGATTTCTACAGAAATTTAAGAGTCAAACCTTTTCTAAAATGAGGTTAGGGCTCGAGTGACAGAGTCCAGAATAAGAGGTCAGCTCGAAGGAGAAGTTTGCAAGCTCTATTACTGATGGTGAATCCATAATGAGACGAGATTTGTGGTGTGTAATGATTTGGTTTCACAAGATCAACATGTTTATTTACACTACGAAGATTTGTCAACCAGATTCCAAAGAAGAGAAATCTCGAAGATGTTTTAGACTCGAGGTTTCTATCAACATGGAGGCGATGACCTTCAAGAGAATTAAAGTAAAGTAGGTTCGTGGTTGAGAAGCAGTAAAGATCATCTAACTTGAGAAAGAGGCGAAAGAAAATATGAAGAATAATATAGCTTGGGATTTAGATCGATGAAAAAGAACAAAGAGCTATTGGAGGGAAATTATGTACTTAAATGTAAACAATTAGGGGATGAGCTCATACAACTATTCGAACTCATAAAGAATAAACCAGAGAAGTTTTGATTAAAGGAATAACTATGGCAAGGATTAGGACAACAATTGGATATTGATTCTTCAAGAGAAGTCAAGATACCAACTTCATGGGTGTTGAAGAATTTGGGTTCAAGAGATTTCAATCTCGGACTTGGGAGATCCATAAGTTGATACACGGGAACTTTGAAGATTTGGAAGACCGTGGGTAAAGAAGAGGTGAACAACTAATTCAAGACAAACCTGCAATTTGAGAAACAAAGAAATATGCCAAGTTAAAGTTTACAACTACGGTGACAGGTTCTATACATTCATAAGCACGTGCATCATACATCGCTTTAATTATTTAAATTCCTCTATTTATATGCGCATCTCTAATTTGTATAATTGCTCCAACGTGTTGCATCGTTGCATCTTTAATTGTTTACTATGTGCGTTGGCATGTTAATCTAACATGCATGGCTTAGTGTTTAATTGATAGGGAATGGCTCCACCTTGTTCATCAAGTGATTCATTGATCAAGGCTTACTCGAATCAAGACGAGAAGAATAGTTGGGTTATATCTTGGGAGTTAAAAAGGAAAAATGAATTTGGAGGCTTGGAAATTAGAACCGGAGTAGAGCAAAAGCGGATGTTTAACCCTATCAATCATGTCGAATTGAATGAAAGCAAGATTTCCGGGCATATAGCTTAGCTAGCACAATCTACACCGAAGAAACTAAGTTGAAGAGTTTTGGGGAAACCTTAATCTCAGAGGCGAAGTAACGAATTCAACTAAAATTTCCAAATAAGGGAGCATTGATTAGGAAATAATGTAAATCCTTTTCGATCCTTGAAGAGATTACCTTTAGTTGAAAGAATGGAAATACAAGAAACAACAAGTAACAAAAACTTCATATGAGGGATAAAGGACGAATGGAGCTGGAATCTTAGGGAGCGAGAAAGTTTTGGGTTAACCTCGGGGATTATAGGAAGAACAAGACTAGAGAATAGTATTCCAAGAATTAAGAGAATTAGGTGAGAAATTGGAGGGGCAACGAATTTGGGTTTATGGCGATAACTTCTCTACCAGACACGGCTTATCAAGAATTTTGATACAAGAGGGGATTAAATTAGTCCAAATTTCAAGAAGAGCAAGAAAGAGAAAAGTTGGGGATCAGAAGGAAGTAATTATTGAAGGGTTTGAATTGAACCTTAGGAGTGAATTAAAGAAACAGAAGTGAAGTGCACTTATAAAGGTCGAAGATGAAATAAATTCGGAGATTAGCAAAGGACGCCGCTAAGTATTGAAGGGATGTGATTAATGTACGACACACCAACTTTACCTAGTGGTCGATCAGCCCTTCACGAAGGCTTCATGGAAAGGTTTAGCACTTGCTATCATTTCAAGATTCAATTAGATGAAGCCATGGAAGTAATAGCGGAAGGGATTAATACCTTTACGAACTCAACTTTTCAAGAGAAAAAGGAAACTTCAAGAATTGCTCGGGAGTCAAATCGGATCCTCCAACTACTTTATGAATTATCAACCTTCAACCTCATGGCTACGGTGAACGGTATCATAAACATTCATGGCATATACATACATGCAATTTAATTCAATAATTTTGTTGTTGTGTGCCTTGGTCTCTTTTCATGATAATTGCCTCGTATAATTGATGAATAATGTGCTTGCCTTATATATATATTACTTGGCCCTACGTGTCTTATTTGATGTTAATTGTTGTAATTGCCATTGTTACCTCCTCCTTGTTATTTGCTCTTTGTTGTTGTTGTTGCTTATGTTTGGGTTGTGTTGCTCGGGAGTATTGGAGGCTCCCTTGTTTCCTTGTTGTTTGAGAGACGGGGTTCTCTCTTCTTGTTGTTTGAGAGACGGGGTTCTCTCTTCTTGTTGTTTGAGAGATGGGGTTCTCTTTCCCTGTTGCTTGAGAGACGGGGTTCTCTCTCCTTGTTGTTTGAGAGACGGGGTTCTCTCTTCTTGTTGTTTGAGAGACGGGGTTCTCTCTCCTTGTTGTTTGAGAGACGGGGTTCTCTCTTCTTGTTGTTTGAGAGACGGGGTTCTCTCTTCTTGTTGTTTGAGAGACGGGGTTCTCTTTCCTTGTTGTTTGAGAGACGGGATTCTCTCTCCTTGTTGTTTGAGAGACGGGGTTCTCTCTTCTTGTTGTTTGATAGACGGGGTTCTCTCTTTGTTGCTTTCGAGGGACTCTCTCTGTGTTTGCTTTAGTTTTAGTGAATCCGAGGACGGATTCTTTTTAAGGGGGTGAGTTTGTAACGCCCCAGTTCTGTGATTTAAGCTTGACGTATGTGGTTACTAAAGTGCGTAATTTAATTAATTATATATGATTTTTAATTATGGATTCTTTTGTTAAGTTTTATTGTTTGATTATGAACTCTTGATCGTATTTGCGTATATGCTCTTGTTTGAGTGTCGTTCTCATTCGATTTGATTTCTGTTTTTCGTGGATTCTTGGCATGAGTGAATTATGTGCTTTAAGATCATGTTTATTTGCTCTTTGCATGATTTTGTTCTTGCATGTTTGAATTTTGTGTTCGTTTGTGTGATCGGAACCGAAAAGGGGGCTAAAGAGCATTTAGTGTACCTTGTGTTCCAGGCGGCATATCTTGAGCTCGGGAACTCGGAATCGAGTTCCGTCACCTCCATTGGATCCGAATCGACGAATCGGAGACAATGGGACAAGCCTCATATTTTTATAAGACCAATTGGATCCTCAAATTTCAACCGGAACGAGCAACTCGCGCTTAAATTGACCGATCAAGACTATACCTAAGTCACGGACCTATTATTACGCACCTAGACCCTACCCATTGACCCTAGCCCACTTGCACTCTCTCTCCCTCACCCTTTTCTGCCCCAAACCGACACCCTAACCCCCCCACACTTAGACATTTTCAGTTTTATGGAGAGAGAAGGAGAAGAAGGAAGAAAAGAAGAAAAAGAAGAAACCCTTTTTGGCCATGGGAGTTTTGAGCTCATCTCCCCACCTTTTCTTCTCCAAATTGAAAGGTAAACTCATATTTGTGTTATGTATCACTTGGTAATCATTTTAAGTTCCATATTCCATGATTTCTCCAAGATTTGAGCATGTTTGGGCATATGGCATGAATAGTGACGGGTTGGGAGAAAATAGATGATTCTAGCTTGCTTTCTTGTGAATTCTTTTGGTATGAAGCATGTATTTTACTCCTAACACATCATATGTGATATGTATGAACTTAGTTTGGATAGTGGATTAGAATTCATGACTTTGCCATTTGTGAAAAGTGAAGAGTTTGCATGAACTTGTTCCATATTCATTCCTTGCTTGATTGGTTGCATCTTTGGTTGTCTTAATGGATTGTAATGCATGCATTCTTGCTACCTTAACTTACCTATGTGTGTTAATTTGATGTTTATATGGTCTTTCATGAGTTTTGCCCTGCTTGTTGTGTGTTTTTCGCCACTGACCTAAATCCGCGAGGGTGGATTTTTCCTTTTGGAAAAATCCACGGGGGTGGATTTGATGCAGAAACTTTGGACCCTCCCCTGTTTCAGTCTGAGATTGTTTTGCTTCGTTCTCCCTCATACGAACTCGGATTGACCTGATTTTTGAACCCACGGAAACCTATTGAAGTCTACAAGATGCTCCAATTGGAATCATCTTAATATCATTTTACATTTTTGAGATATGATCAATTCATTTTGGTGTCGCCACTTCTTCGACAATCTGCGTTCGTCCAACTTCAAACCTATGCCATTTTCACCTCGCTTTGAACCATGATTCGTGCCACATATCCTTGAAAACATATATGTGTCTAGTTTCACCTCCAACAAGCAAAACTTAATTCCAGTTTCTCAAACTCAAGTTATACCCAATTTTCTACAGCTTGCGTATTTTCATAAATTGTCAACTTTTCCTAACTTTTGCTAAACTTTGCCAAAACTCGTTCTATCGCCTTTCTTGCACTTCCTCGACCCCTTATGTGACTTATATGCATTATATACATGCCTAATTGATCCTTATTTATTGTTAACATGTATTGTAATTTATTATGAATTGATTGATTGATTGAATCATTTATGTGTTTAAAATGAACTTAATGGTGTGCATGAACATGATCACATCAACTCATGACATTTTATGATCCATTGTATATTGAATCATGATATAGCATTTCACGAGCACCTCATGTTAGTGCCGTGCGTCCTAATTGGTTTCATATTGAGTCGTTTCTCACGAGTACACATTGTTCCTTCTCTTGTACAGTTTGTTTCTAGGGCGGAGACATCCAAATTGAATAGGCACCCGTATTGCTCATGTTTCTTGTCTCGTGGTATTCCAGGTGAGGGTGTTTTCGTTCTAGTTACATATCAAACCCTACAACCCTTATGTGAAAAGCTTTGGCCAAAACCTTATGATTATATATATGTTACTTTTAAAAGGAGAGTTATCGAGTAAATACTGATTGATTGAGTAAATTATTGATCGAGTAAATACTGATTGATCGAGTAAACCCTTTTCAAATGGATTATGGATATGGTATGATTCTTATGAATCAAATGTTTTGGCGAGAATATGATTATGGATATGATTATGATTGCACGGGCCCAGGGACTTAGTGCAAGCGGCTATCCGGGGAGGCAAGGGCCGACGGTGATCCCTTGTACTAGTTCCACCACATTTACGGTGATACCGGCCCTCACTAGGAGGTTTAGCGGGGAATGGGAGCTGAGTGCCCTTGGGGGATTCATGTAACCCCATTGGCCTATGTATGGACCGGTGTTCGGGTCTTGCTAACCCGTCCACCACCCGGAGGAAGAAGGTTGGAACTTACTTTATGATTATGATTATGATTATGATTATGATTATGATTATGAATATGTTATGATTGATAGGCACCGTGCGGGAAGGCCGGGACACGGATTGCCCAAACGAATATGATTTAGGATATGATATATGATCTGTGTGTATTATGATATATTGCATGATCACCTATTTAATATATTGATGATATTTGTCGTACACGGTCGGAGTTTGGTTGGAGATAATGCACGCTCACTCGCCGAGCCTTGATGTTTATGTATGAATTATGAACTTAAATGAATTCAATATGAATTAGTCGTAAAGTTCGAGCATTGCTTACTTAATTTCTAGCCCTTCGAGGGAACTAACTTCAAATAAAACTTTGCTCGGGATTTATGGCTTGCATGCGCATGTTTCTATATTATATGTATAGCTCCTGCTCACTCAGTCTTCTAGAGACTGATCCCTCTTTTCACTCTCTCAGTTCTTGCAGGTTTAGCTAGGCGGGAGTCGAGTCTTATTATGTTTGTTCGAGTCACTTGTTCACTTGAGTCACATTTCACATTATTATGAATTTAATTGTATCTCGTTATGAATTTAGGCCTCGGTGCCAATTTTGATTATTGGATTTGATTCGGGACAGATTGCGTGTTTAGTTGAACCCGTTGTTAGGTTGCATGTCTGATTTAATTTATGTTCATGATATGTATTGGGCTTGTAGCTATTGTTGAAATTCATGTTTGGCTCGGATGCTTCCGCAATATGCTTTGATATTCTGATTTAATTGGTTCAGGGTTAGATTCCGCCTAGCCAGGATATTTTGTTTTGTCACCCGTTCGCTATGAGTCTGGTCCATGCTTGAACTATCCATTTCTTGTGTGGGCTAGACTTGTAGTGCGGGGGTTGTGGCGCCCAGGTGAGGGGTGCTACATGAATCGTTTGTGACAAGAACATTAATGCCCGCAAGCTAGGCCTTTTCATCCATAACTCCTTGAATAATTGGTAAAATAGTATCGGGCTGATCAGGCTCCGATACTTCAATAAAACCAAGAATATTAACTCCACTACTCCTTGATGTCAATAGGGAATCAAACCCTAGAGACCACGAACTAGATTCGGGAGGCAGCTATCTCTCCCTCATCCCTTGGCGTGGAGTAACTAACCTCCAGTTAAACCACTACCAAGAGGTGGTGGCGGTCCGTGTCACCAACAATACCCTCGGCCCGATACCTTCCGGGTAATTGCTCGACACGGCTACACACCGGGGCCCATAACATGAATCAAGAACAATATTTTTCTTGCATAACCCGGAATCAATGTTTTGATAAAATGGACTTGAGATATATAATGTTCTAGTAAAACGTTGATTCCGGCATGAAAGTATTTTTCCTTAAGAGGGACATTGTAGTACAATAATATGTATATAGGGTAGTAAATCAATATGATGGGTAGGCTTGAAAATAGTTTATATATATATATATATATATATATATATATATATATAGCATGATTCCAGTTGAAAACATTTTAACCCTCACCTATACCGGTAGTCAGACATTGTAATGTGGATTCCAGTGCTCCTGAAAGTATTAACTACTATAGGCTTAGAACTAGGTTCCTTATGTTAATCAAATAAGCACATAAAACACATAATGTTCATGCATAAAAGGATTACATCAAGTAAACACATAAACCATATCATGTTAGAGAATTCCCGGTATACTCTAATTTTAACCGTTTAAGGGAAATTAAGTAATTAATCAGGTTTCATGAATTCTTTAACCACTTAAATATTTATTAATCACATTATAATCTTAATTATAACATTAGAAATGGAGTTTAGAATTTAATTTGACAATGTAGGTTATATTTTGAAAATAATTCACAATTTACTGTTTTTTGGAAAATTCGGATTAAATCTTTATTTAAAAATTCCAAAACTAATTTTATAATTATTTTAATAATATTTTCGAAATTATCATGATAAATGTTGACCCAAAAGTCAAAGTTACTATTGAAAACATTTACTGTAACGCCCTGTTTTTCATATGTGCAATATGTGATAATTTATATGCATTGCATAACCTTAGATGCATTATATTTTCTATGAATTTATATGAAATTATTGTTAATGTGAGATTTACGTGAATTAATTGCTAACGTGCCTAAGTGTCTATATATGACTTTACTTGGTCATATAAATTAACTCCATTGTATTATATTCTTTTAGAGTCTCATATATATACGTATACAACCATCTATCATGTATGTCAAGTGGATGCATCTCTAACTTGTAAATTAGTATGAGGTAAGGACTAAAATGCAAAATGTGTTGAGTCATCTCATTTAGTGGAAGACTTTGGATAAATATCTCATTCATCTCTCTCATTTTAATTATCATCATATTTGATCAAAGTCCACACACACACACACACACTAATACACGGTATTTACACCTAGGAAGGAGAAGAGGAGATTTCATCATTTCAAGCTAGAATTCAAGGAGGAAAGTTGCATAAGTTGAAGCTTCATCATCATACCATCATCTCTTCCATCCTTTCTTTCTTCATACTAAGGTATAAATGGAGATTTTTCTTGAATTCTTGATTCATTTATGAGATAGGGTTTGATGCTTAAGTGATGATTTCTTGTTCTTTTATGGTTAGAAGCATGCTTAGGATCTTTAATCTTGAAAGCTTGCATGATTTCTTGAATAACATGGAAGTTGGAGTTCATGATTGTATATGGGTTTGATATTGTTAAATCTTGATGATCAATGCATGATATGAGTCGATATGTTAGATTTTATTGTGTTTCAAGTATGAATACACGTTTCTTCAAGTTTTGATTGCATTTGATGATTGAAAATTGGTGTTTTGATTGGTTGTTGTTGTTGTTGCGTTACTGCCCTGTTTTGCCCTGTTTTTTTTCTGCTGTGTACAGTTGATACGGGGGTGTCAACTTTGCCTTGTTCAGCGTGACACGGGGGTGCATGTTGGTTTGATTTTCTGTACCGTGACACGGGGGTGTCACGGTTTGCCTTGTAATGGTGACACGGGCGTGTCACCTTTTATTTTCCTGCATTTTGTCCAACTTCAGATGAACGTCATTTCACCTCGCTTTGAATTAGAAAACGTGTCATATACCGTCGGAAAGGTCTTTGTGTCTACTTTCATACCCAACAAACAAAACTCAATTCCCACTTCTAGAATTTAAGATATTCCAGTTTTCCCTCAACATGTACATTTCTAAAAATTGTCGGTTTTGGCCAAACTTCACCAAAACCTTTCTTATTGCATTTCTTTCACTCTCTTGGCTCCCATATGTGAATTATATGATTTATATACTTGTTTAATTGATAAGTATGCTCCTACTTGACACTTCTTGGTACTTAATTGCTCAAACGTATTGTGTGACTCCATGCCTTCTATGAATTGAACTTGAAATAATTGAATAATATGAGTATATGATTTCTTGTTATTAATTTCACCTCTTAGGTGTTAATTGGTCTTTATACATGCTTAGTGTTAATTGATTGATTGATTTTATTTAAATTACATGAGCATTGCCGTGCGTCATACTTGGTCTCATATTGAGTCATGTCTCACGAGTTCCCACATTTTCTTTCTTGTCCAGTTTCTCCAGGGCGGAGATCATTGATCGTTTGGGCACTTTCTTGTATCCTTGTCTTGTTCCGTCGCTCGTCAGGTGAGGTTTAATTTCTAGATATATAGAACCCTTACAACCCTATGTGATCTTTCGGCCAAAATGTATCTATATATCTATATTTTGCCAAAACCTTATTGTTTTCAAATGAATTACCGAATTGTACCGATTGATTGATTGATTGATTGATTGATTGATTGATTAATTGTTTTGGCGAGTAAAGCATGTTCACATTGGGCCCGAGGGTAGTGTATTGAGCCAACCGGGAAGGCAAGGGCCGACGGGTAACTCTTGCACTATCCTCACCAAACGAGGGATGCCCCCTGAATCCACTAGGAGGTTAGTGGAGGAAGGAGTTCCGGGCATAGGGACTCATGAACCCTATGCTCAATGAGATTTGGGTGGTGAGGTCTTTTCCTGGTGGTTCCCTTCGGGGTCTGGTTCCCACCAACGAGAAGCAAAACCGTAAGGGTGGTTCCCTTCGGGGTCTGGTTCCCACCCAAAGCGGACCTCATCACGTGGAGGAAGAAGGATGGATGGAAATTGCTAATTGTGCACTAATTTCTATTGCTTGATCACTTAATTAATTACAACTGAATTATTGTACACTGTTGGTGAAAGGTTGGAGATTTGCCCTCACTCGCCGGGCCACTGATTGAATTGAATTAGGTTGATTGTATTGTTAAATTGATTAGTTGTAATCTCGGGCGAGTTATCTTTTGCTATTAAACTTATATTGTTTCTATTTTATAAACCCTTACCCGAGATTATGGCTTGCATGTTACTTGCTCGAATATTTATTTTTAAACCCCTCACTCAGTCTGTGGTAGACTGACACCTCACACTTTTCAGGTACTGTCAGTGGCGTGCTAGGCGGGAGTCAGAGTCGTGTCCAGTTGTCGAGTTGAGTCTATCATTGCATTTTCATGTTATGGATAGGTTGGAGATGATAATGTATTGATGAGTGTTGGTACCTACTACTATATGTATTGATATAAAGTTGGAGGTTAATTCTTTTGAGATATTTGATATATGCTAATGGAATTATTATGCTTCCGCTTTAAATTCCTAGATTTGAACTTGATTGGTTTGAGGGTTAGTCCCGCCTAGCTAGTGAGTTTTTTTTTTATTGTCACCCGTTCGCCATGAGTCCGGTTCATATATGGACTACCCATTTCATGCGTGAGCTAGACTTATGGTGCGGGGATGTAGCATCTCGGCGTTCCGGGTGCTACATTTACCATTCAATTTCCTATGAATTAAACACCTTATAACACAAAATCGAACTCACACACTCACACACTATCACACGTGCATTTAAAATTGCTTAAGAACAACATGAACATGTTCTTGAGCCTATTTGAATATTCAAAGAAGGTATGTAACACACTTGATCATATTCATATTTATAACATAGAATTTGAAGCATAATATAGCAAAATATATGAATTCTTTATGAAAAATAATTCTAAATAAATTATTCTTGGCATGAATTTAATAAAATAAGATCATAATTATTTAAACATATATTCATATCATATCATATCATAACTCATGCATTTAATTAAATAAAATGCATTTATGTTATCACATTTTTCCTAAACTAACATAAATAGCATATATTTCATAAAATAAATTCCTAAAGCATAATTTAATTAAATCTAAGCATGCTATACTCATAAACACCCTAAGAACATAATATAAAGCATGAAATAATAAAAGAAAAACACACCTTAGAGGGAGAGAGGGTTGATGCCGTGACCTAGGGAGAGAGAGTGATGATTTTGGTGTAGTTTTGGAAATGAGCTTGGAGGGGTATTTATACCTGGGATTTAGGGGCTTACCTTGCAATTTCTAAGAGTTTAGGGGAGATGTGGAAGCTTCATATCCTATACAAATGCTTGGTAGTTATGGAAGAAATGTGGTTAAATTATATTTTGAACAAATGCTTGGTAATTACATAAGTAATGTGGAGAAATTACATTCATTTAATTAAACCGTCTAGAAGCTCATGTGGTCATGAATGATGTCATCTTGAATAAAAATAAATGTAAAATAATATAAAATTTATTCAAGAGTCGAGAGGTAAAAGCTTGAAGTAGTGAATTAATGAAAGAATGAGTGAAAAATGAGCTTCGTTTTGATTATAAATGTGGAGTATTTAGGTTTTTCGTTTATAAATTATGAATATTAAAGATGATGAAAATCATGAGAAAATTACATAAACAAAGCTATGATAAAGTTTAGAGTTTGGAAAAATCATTATAATGTAGAGAAAAATTCAAGAATCGTTTTAAGTATAATTTCGAATATTGAATAAAAGCTAATTGTTTAAAATAAAATGACAATTTTTAAAAGGGAAAATATTTATAAAATATGCTATGGTTGGAATCAAGGTTTGGTAAATGTATGAAAATTCATAGAATAATTCAAGGATCATTTTGGTTATAATATTGAATATCGAAAGGTAGATGAGAAAAGAGTTATTTACGATCGAACTATAAGCTAGGGTTTTGCCGATTTTTGATGCTACTAGAGTTAGGATGGGAATTATGGTTCACGGAGAGTGTCAAGATCCTCAAAATAATGTGAGGATTCTTTTGGTCATAATATTGGATAGTAGAAGTCCTTTCGGGAATGTAGGAAAATTCTAAGGTTGCAGGAGTATTTTCATAATTTCCAACTTGCCCCTGTTTCGGGCTGTTACAGTTACGATTAAAAAAAAACTCATCATATTACCAATATAACATTAGTTTTTATTATTCGATAATGATGATGATATTTCCCACAGGCAGCTATATATAATGAGACAATAAAATTAGCAACTCCTAGGTGAAGTCGGACTCAAATATTATACACAAAAAAGAAAAACATAAATTCTAATCGTGGAAAAAATTCATACTTCAGAAACAGTGCCACTCAATTCACTAAAACCATAACAAACAGGGTCGAAAATTAAGGTCATGGTGATTCGACAAGGGAATAGCAAGGCGGCGAACTAGGATTCTAAAGTCATAAGAAAGCTCATATTTATGGATAATCAGGTAAGTAAACAATGCCACGTTTACTTGTGCTCAAGTTAAGGAGGTATACTTCTTGAATAATTCTGCATGTTTCAAAGTTCAATGATTATGATTGTTAAAAAAATACCAAGGAAATTAATTATTGAATTGTTCATATTTTACATTTCTAGGGGACAAAGATACATGGCATTATATTCAAGGATATGGAGAAACACTACAAAGATTATTTGGTTTTCAATAAAACTTACATAATAGAGAATCCAACGGTGAAGGAAATAAACCAAAATTACATCAACGTCAACCCGCAAATTGAATTGGTTATACAGGCGGCAACAATTGTCTACGAGACCGATGAAAAGCTTGTACACAAACAAATAGCTTCCAAGTATGCAGAATTCGATGAAATCAGAACCAGTATTGATGAAAATCAATTGATAGGTAAAATAAATTTTACCTTTACTTCCTGAGCAATTTCGAGTATTGGTTTAATACTATAAAAAATTATATAATACGGGAAAACGGCAGATGTAATTGTATTCGTGAAAAAAGTGAAGCAACCGTTTCAATTTTGGAGAAGCAACAAAAGCATAGGCTACGGAAGAGAAGTGACAATGATGAACAACAAGTAAGAAAATAATTAATCGTTTATAACTTATGATACAATTATTATTAATTCAAATCTAATATTTTGGTGAAGCTTGGAAACGATCACGATTAATCTTTGGGATGACCTAGCAATTACAGAAGGTGGATGGTTACAAAAAATGGAAAATAAAAGAGCAATTGTGGAAATTTCAGGTTTGAAAAAGCACACATACCAAGGTATTCCACGAAAACAAAAGAAAAAAAAAAGGATACATAGAACAAATAGATTTTGAAGGGAAGATGCAACAGGTACTAAAAACGAATATTTTTTACAAGGTGAGTTACAATTAAAGGCAACATCTACAACGGCGATACTCATCGATCCAAGTTGTGACCAGGCCGAGCTACTCAATACATGGTGGGTTGAACTTTTATTATTATAATTGTACAAAAAAGCGTGCCACATGCCATAATAATTTTATATTTATGAATGTTAAAAAAAAAGGATATATTAATTTTTTTTACTTGATAAACAGGTTGGAATCATCGACAGGAAGAAATTTGGAGGAATTGTGGATGGCCAAAAAAATAAAAGGGACCAACGAAACTTTTCCAATTCTGTGGACTATTCATATTCTCATTTAACATTTATTACTACCATTTTTTTTATTTAAATAATGTATTTATTTATTTCATTAGTATCATTACTTTATTTGAGAAAATTATTAATGTAGAATGACCCTCAACTTGCTCACCGAAACAATGCTCATGCGATTAAATATACTTATTACAAATGATAGAATTAATATGTTGTTATTCGTAAAGAGAATAAATTGAGGAGGTGGAGATTATAATTGTTTTATATTTTATTGAAGTTATCGGCAGCGATGATTTGGTTTCAATTTTCAATTGTTATAATCTTAATACACATCTCCAGTTATAGTATTGGTAATTGAAAATATATAAGAAATGAATTTTTAGGAGAAAAAACTAATTTACGACATTATTAAAATTAAAATGAATAAAAATTTTGGACAAAAATAAATAAATAATAGGTGATGAAAAATGAATAATTTTCCAAAAAGAAAAAATTAGATAAAGGCACGCCAACATAAACGCTGCTCCTCAGTCCTCATATCCTTTACCATCATATAGTTACAATTATAATTTACATATTTTGTTTATATTTAAGTTATACTCTTTTACTATTCCCAATGTTCATATTTCATATTCAATGGTAATTATTAATATTTTTAATTGTGAGCTCTCTAACATAAGAAAATAACACTTCATATTATAATTAAATTTTGGGTATTTTTATTATAGTTACAACAAGAATTGTATAATGTAACGCCCCGCATTTTCAAATTATTCAGGTACGCGCGCCACACGTGTGAGTTTAGGAGTTAGATTTGTTGAGCGTGTTTAATTGAATTATGTGACTAAGTGGTTTATGTGATTAATTGTCTAATTGTCTATGTGTTCATTTTAATTGGAATTTCATTTCTTAACCTATGCATAATTTATACATTTCATCTTATAACATAATTTTCATTTATATATAGATATGTATATATATCTATTTATATACTTAAACTTATTTCATAAGATTAATATTTTCTAATCTCATTCATTCATGCAATTAATTATCAACATGCCTTATATACATATATACATTCATATAGCCATGTTACACTAATACACTCACACATTCATTATATATGTACATAATAATAAGCACTAAGATAATTATATACATATTATATTTATAATATCTAATTTTATATGTATATGCATTATATCTATACATATATCATTTGCAAGACTCATACACATTACACACACTCTTTCTTTACAACACACACGCATCATGTTTCTCATCTTCATCACATCTTGGATCTCCAAGCAAGAAGAAATCAAGGAGTCATCATCATCATCTTCATCATATCACCATTTCCATTTCATATTTTCCTTTTCCTTCAAGGTTGGTGTTTATATATGTTTATATATTGTGTGTATATTTGAGGGTTTGTTAGGGTTTTGTGGTTCTTTGCATCCTATGAGATTATATGAATCATATGTGATCATCTTGAGTTGGTTTTGTGCATCTTAATCATGAGTTACAAAAAGTTGAGCTTGGGTGATCACTTGTGTACATAAGGGTTTCATATGGAGATTTTGATGGATTAATGTATGATATCTTGGTTCTTTTGATGCCTAATTGATATATTTGACTCATATGCACATTATATGTTGGTTTTGAGATGTTTAATTGTTGTTGATTTGTGCTGGAAAGGATTGGGAGCTAATTTCCGAGCCTTGCCCTGTTTTTCCGCTTTTTTTTTTTTTTTGTCCAGTGGCACTCCAAACGCCCGTGTGGCCCCTTAGTTCATTTCCCAAACACCCGTTTCACTTCCCAGAATTTTGACCCGAGAGCTCCCAAATGCCCGTTTGCGTTTTCAGACCATTTTTTAAACGGGCGTTTCTCCCTCATACGAACTCTAATTAACCTGGTTTTTGAACCCATGGAAATCTCTTGAAGCCTAGAATATTCTCCAATTAGAATCACCTCAATATCTTTTCTCATTGGTGAGATATGATCAATTCTTTTTGATTTCGCCACTTCATCTAAAATCTGCATTCACCTAACTTCGAGCTTACGCCATTTTCTCCTCGATTTGAACTAGATTACAGGCCATATATCATTTTAAAGGTATACATGTCTAATTTCATATCCAACAAAAAAAACCCAATTCCCACTTCTATAACTCAAGATATTCTTATTTTACCACAGCATGCGCATTTTCGAAAATTATCCATTTTCGCCAAACTTCACCAAAACCTCTCATATTGCATTCAGTTCACTTCCTTGGCTCCCATATGTGACTTATATGAATTATATGCTTGATTAATTGATAAATATGCTCTTATTTGACACTCCTTGGTCTTTACTTACTTAAGTTTGATTGCTTGAATCCGTGCTTGATATATGAATTGAATTCGTTTGAGTAATTGAGCATATGAACACGATCACACCATTCCATATAACACCCGGTTTTTTTAATATTTTTACATTATGTGATATCATATGAATTTACATGAAAATTTTTGTTAACGTGAGAATTTACGTGAGTTATTCGCTAATGTGATTAAATGCCTTATGTGTACTTACTTGATTAATTCTTAAATATGTGGACTTAATTGTATAGTATGAGATGGATTTAATTGATCATTTGCCATGAGAGGAAACTTGATTACATGACTTCATATATTTGAGGGACTTAAGTGCAAAAATGGTTGAGTCATCATATTTGTTGGAAGACTTTGGAAATATCTATGCATATCATCTCTCTCATTTCATTCATCATTTTATCCAAGAGATAACACACACACCCACACACACTCCTCTCGGTTTAAAACACCATAGAAGAAGGAAGGTTTTCATCAATTTTCATGATATATTCAAGGGGGAAATTGCATGACTTGGAAGCATCATCATCCCAACATCATTCCTTCTCTTATTCCTTTCATTCAAGGTAGAAATTGAGATTATGGTTGAATTCTTGAATTCCTTATTGAAGTAGGGTTGAGGATTGGGATGTGATTTCTTGATTATTTGTGGTTAGAAGCATGATTAGAATCATTGAACTACAAAACTTGCATGAATTCTTGAATAAGATGAAGGTTGAAAGTCATGAAATTATATGGTTTGGATGATGATTTCTTGATGATTTGAGCAAGTTTTGATGGATTAATTGAAATCTAATTGATATATATGAGTATATGATAGTTTTGGGTTGGATTCTTGCCTTGGTTTGATGTGGGAAGGCTTGGGAGCCAAAAATCGAAACTTGCCCTATTTTTCCGAAGCCTTTCGCTACTGCTGGAATTGGTGGTCGCGCCCACGACCATTTCGTGACCATTTTTGGTCGAGGCCGCGACCAACAAGTCGAGAATTGGTCATTTTCCCTTCGCGGCCGCGACTAATTTTCAGTGCAATTTTATCACGGCCGCGACACTCTCATCCGAACTCCGATTGACCTAATTTTTGAATCGATGGAAACCTCTTGAAGTCTAGAATACTATCCAATTAGAATCACTTCAATATCTTTTCTATATTGTGAGATATGATCAATTCTTTTTGGTGTCACCACTTCACCGAAAAACTGCTTTCATCCAACTTCGAGCCTACACCATTTTCACCTCACTTTGAACTGAAATACGAGCCATATATCATCGGAAAGGACTTTATGTCTAGTTCCATACCAAATAAGAAAAAATTAATTCCAACTTCTAGAACTCAAGATATTTCAGTTTTTCTACAGCATGTGCATTTCCAAAATTGTCGGTTTTTGCTAAACTTTGCCAAAACCTCTCTTATTGCATTCCTTTCACTTCCTTGGCTCCCGTATGTGACTTATATGAGTTATATACTTGATTTATTGATAATTATGCTTCTATTTGATACTTTTTGGTACTTAATTGCTCAAACATGATTGTGTGACTCCATGCTCTATATGAATTGAACTTGAAATAATTGAATGATATGAATACATAATTCCTAGAGATTAATTTCACCTCTTAAGTGTTAATTGGTTTTCTTACATGATAAGTGTCACTTGATTGCTAATTTTATTTATTTACATGAGCATGGCCATGCGTCGTACTTGGTCTCATATTGAGTCTCGTCTCACGAGTTCCCGTTATTTCCTTTCTTATCCAGTTTTTCTCCAGGGCGGAGATCATTAATCGTATGGGCACTTTCTTGTATCCTTGTCTTGTTCCGTCGCTCGAAAGGTGAGGTTACTTCTATGTATATATCGAACCCTACAACCCTATGTGAATTTCGGACCAAAATGTATACTTATATCTATAGTTTTCCGAAAACTCAATTGTCTTCCACAGAATTGAAACTATTGTTATTGCTGTTGGTGTGGCGGGCCCGAAGCAGAGTAATGGTATAGCGTAATATTCAAAAAATTTCGCCATAACCTCGTTATCAAAATATTTCAAAAATATTTTAATAAAGCAGCGGAATAAATCGGGCAGCATAACTGCATCGATAACATAATTTTAAATCATCTAGCATATAATCACAATATGCAAATATTAATTTGGGCAGCACAACGGTATTACCGTACTGCAAAATTGGCTATCAACGGCACTTTTCCAGCACCTCGATATTTCCTCGTGAAACCGGCAGAGCTTCCCCGCAATATCCCCGATTAAGAAATTGGAGTGTGGGCTCCGGCAGTATTTCGCTAAATACTTGAGAAAATATTTTCTAGAAAAACCCTTTTTTCTAATTTCAGAAAATCCCTATTTTCTAATAATTAAGTGGATTATATATTAATTATATAACCACCTAATTAAGTAATTAATTAATCCTTAATTAGGATTAATTAATCTAAGAGAGAAAACAGCCGAAATAGCTTTGAAACTGCCAAAGGAATGCTGTTGGAATTCAATTTTTTCAAAAGAAATGGCAGCCCCTATTTATACTTGTGAAAAGAGGACACCCGCGGCATTTTTCGGATTTTTTCCGTAGCCTCCAAGGCCAATCAGCCAATCAGGATACACCGGAGTGCAGCCCAAGAAACCACGAGCCGAACGCCGTCCGACACGCGCCATTCCGACCTCGCACGCGTCCGCACGCGCCGCCCAAGTGGTGGCTGTGTGCTTCGCGTGTGTGAGGCTCACGCAAGCATGAGCACCTGCCACGTGGCCAGTCCGGTCCGATCCGACCGGCTGTCCAAATCTTGGACTGGTTCAGAAGTGAACCGGTCGGTTCAAGTTGGTCTTCCATGGACACGTGTCGGAATCTTATTCATCCACGTGTCCGGGTCGGACTAACCATGTTCCGACCCTGCCCGATGACCCGCTTCCACGACCCGTTGACTTTTCAGTCAACATGATCTGGGTCGCTGATCCGCGCGACTTGGCGCGATCTTGTCCGTCCACGTGTCACGCCATGTGGCGTCCAATCAGCGCCAGTTGGTGGCTGACACGTTGACGTGGCATGCCACGTCAGCATTTTTTTTTTTTTTTTTTTTTTTTGAAAAATTTTATTTTCTCCAAAATAAAATTTCGGGCATTCCCAACTCTTTGGAATTTAATTTATTTTCAAAAAATAAATACCTTGACTATTTTCAAACACTTTGAAAAATCATTTCTCTCTCTCATTTTAATATTTTCTCTTTGATCTTCGTTGGGGCTTGCGGGGGGACCTGTAGGACTAATTAATCTTAGCTCCAAACGGGTCAATCTATTATCATCTCATGACAATAATTGATTACCGTTTAACAATATTTAATTCCACTAAATAAATATTGTTGAACTCTAAAATTAATTAAATTATTCACGAATTTCTCGATCTAGAATAATTTTGCATTTTACTCCTCTGTACAGATATCCATGAAAAATACATCAATACTACTATCATTTATTTTTCACTTTCAATCTGAAATTTCTTGATTCGCCTTTAAGTTCAAATTCCCTGTATGTGAAACACATTCAACATACAACTTCGGTGACGCACACACGAAGTACTTTGGCCAAAGTTTTAGTTCGAACTTTTGCAAGTCTATTTCAGGGATATCTTTAGCCTTCCAGCAAGGCTACAGATTCCTCGATCAATATTTCTCTTTAGCACATTTCACGCAATCACCGAACGTACAAAGTAATTTGGCCACCCGTTAGCGACACCTCAATTCTGAGTACATCACAGTGATTAACACTACATGCCTAAAGTAAAAACACTATCAGGATTAAGAGTCTAATGCTTCCGTGATTTTATTCATTTTAGATAGCAGTATAAAATGAACGATCTCAGTGGTCCAGTTCGATGTTTCCAATCTCATTGAAAATCATCAATGTGTTATAATCAGAAACTCCATTTCCCTATGACGAAAGACTAATCATCTTATATAACACATTGTAGTCTTAATAAGAACATTTTCTTATCATACCGACTAGAACTTTAATGACACGTGATTCTTGGTATTTAAAGTCTTTTCCTATGAAACACATTTCATATAAAAATACCATCACACATCATTAATTATTAAATTTGTAAAATACTCATAACTTGCGAAAATTTCAGTTTTATTAATCCAAAATATTTACAATATAATTGGATTTCCAGGGCATTAATCCCAACAATCTCCCACTTTCCCTAAATCCAATTGGCTACATATCTAAGTCCCATCCCTTCTACATGAGTGTCAAAACTCTTTTGCGCCAAAGTTTTAGTGAAGGGATCTGCCAAATTATTTACTGAGCCAATTTTCACTACTGCCACTTCTCCACGTTCCACATAATCACGTATAATGTGAAACTTCCTCTCGATGTGCTTCGTACGTTTATGACTTCGAGGTTCCTTGGAGTTGGCCACCGCTCCAGCATTGTCACAGTACAATGTGATCGGCATAAGTCCGTCCTTGATGACTTCTAGATCCATTAGGAAATTCCGGAACCAATACGCTTCTTTGGCTGCTTCTGAAGCTGTCACGTATTCGGCTTCCATGGTGGAGTCAGCAATGCAAGTTTGCTTAATACTCCTCCAACTTACGGTTGCTCCTCCTAGAGTAAACACGTATCCAGACGTCGAACGCCTAGAATCCAAATTGGATTGAAATTCCGAATCTGTGTACCCAATAGGAATGAGCTCATCACTGCGATAGACAAGCATATAATCCCGAGTCCTTCTCAAGTACTTCAATATACGCTTTACAGCTATCCAGTGTTGGGGTCCAGGGTTTGACTGATATCTACTGACTAGACCTACAGCACAATAGATATCTGGCCTAGTACATAACATGGCATACATGAGGCTTTCGACTGCCGAAGCATACGGAACATCTTTCATTTCTTCTGTCTCTTCAGAGTTCTTAGGACACTGATCTCGAGACAGATGAACTCAATGTCTGAAAGGTAACGATCCTTTCTCGGAGTTAGCCATATTATATCTTGGCAGCATCTTATCTATATATGCTGCCTGTGATAGACCAATCATTTTATTCTTACGATCACGACAAAGTCTGATCCCTAGAATATAACTAGCTTCACCTAGGTCTTTCATGTCAAGCTGGTTTGACAACCAAATCTTAACTGCTGACAATATTCCCGTGTCATTCCCAATGAGCAGAATATCGTCAACATATAGAACTAAAAATGTTACAACACTATCATGATGTCTCTTGTACACACATGGTTCATCAGGCAATTGCATAAATCCAAAGGATTTAATTGCCTCATTAAATCCGATGTTCCATGATCTAGACGCTAGCTTAAGACCATAAATTGATCTATCAAGCTTGCATACCATATGCTCCTGATTTCTGGCAATAAAGCCTTCAGGCTGAGCCATGTATATCTCTTCTTGAAGGTGCCCGTTCAAGAAAGCAGTCTTTACATCCATTTGCCAAATCTCATAATCAAAATGAGCAGCAATGGATAGGAGAATTCTTATGGACTTAAGCATTGCTACAGGCGAGAAGGTTTCGTCATAATCGATACCTTCTTTCTGGATATAACCCTTTGCCACAAGCCTTGCTTTAAAGGTCTCAACCTTTCCATCTATTCCCCTTTTTCTCTTGTAGACCCATTTGCATCCAATAGGTTTAATGCCCTCAGGCGCCTCTACAAGTTCCCAGACTTTATTGGAATACATTGAATCTAATTCAGATTCCATGGCTTTGACCCAACGGTCAGCGTCTATATCCTTTATAGCTTCATCATATGTGACAGGATCAGATGCTTCAGATTCGACCACTTGAGTCAATCCTAGGTATCTGTCAGGTGCTCTGACAATCCTCCCACTACGACGAGGCTGTTGTGTACTCGTTCCTACATCATATGTTGTTTCTAATACATCATATGTATCTAGCACATTTTCAGTTACTATGGGTTCTTGGAATTCAGAATCTGATGTTGTCATTTCTTCTAACACAATTTTGCTTCTACCCTTGTGGTCATTTACGAAATCATCTTCAAGATATTTGGCATTAGTGCTCACAAACACTTTGTGATCGCTCGGATCGTAAAATGTACCACCTCTTGTTCCTTTAGGATAACCTATGAACAAGCAAACCTCTGTTCTTGATTCCAACTTGTCAGGATCCTTCCTTAACACATGAGCTGGGGTTCCCTATATCCGAAGATAGGAGATACTGGGCTTTCGCCCTCGCCACAGTTCCATTGGTGTTTTAGGAACTGACTTGGATGGAATAAGGTTTAATATGTGTACCGCCGTTTCGAGTGCAAAGCCCCAAAACGAACTTGGTAGGGTAGCATGACTCATCATAGATCTTACCATTTCCATCAGAGTTCTATTTCTCCTTTCTGCAACACCATTTTGCTGGGGTGTACCCGGTGCAGATAATTGAGATCTAATCCCATTTACAGTGAGAAATTCTAGAAACTCTGTAGACAGATACTCACCACCACGATTTGATCGAAGTGCTTTGATACGTTTTCAAGTTTGATTTTCAATTTCAGCCTTGAATTCTTTGAACTTTTCAAAAGATTCAGACTTATATCTCATCAAATAAACGTATCCGTATCTGGAGTAATCATCCGTAAAAGTGATGAAATACTCAAAACCTCCTCTTGCTTGAATACTCATAGGACCACACACATCCGTATGAATTAACTCAAGTAATTCTGTGGCTCGATTTCCTTTAGATTTAAAAGATCTCTTGGTCATTTTACCTTCCAACCAGGATTCACAGACTGGTAGTTCTGTTAAGTCCAAGGGACTCAACAATTCGTCTGAAATTAGTCTTTGGATCCTTTTTGGATTAATATGACCAAGACGTAAATGCCACTTGTACGCCTCATTAGGCATAGGAGTTTTTCTTTTGGATGGTAAGTCAAGTGTAGTAGTGTTAAGTTCGGAATTAGAATTTTTATCGGGGTATAACAAGAAAAGACCATCTTTTACCGTGCCAGAGCAAATAAACCTTTTGTTTTGCTTAATGGTAAAATTTTGTTCAAAACAAACATTGAAACCATTATTTATTAAACAACTCACAGAAACCAGATTTCTGCGAACACACGGTATATACAGAATGTCTTTCAGTACCAAAACCCTATCACCAAAATACAAATTTACAGTCCCTACTGCTAATACAGATATACTTGTATTATCCCCGAGCAGTAGCTGCATCTCACCATCTTCAAGCTTTCTGGTTAGCTTGAACCCCCGTAACGAATTACAGATATGATTAGTTGAACCTGAGTCCACACACCAGGAATCTAGTGGACTTCCAACTAAACATAATTCAATCAAACAAGATATCAATATACCTTGTCCAGATGGCTTAGCAGGAAGACTTGCTAAGTATTTTGGACAATTCCTCTTCCAGTGCCCATTCTCTCCGCAGTGGAAACATTTTCCCTTGCTGGGTTTGCCTTTCTTCTTCTGAACCTTTTTCTTGGGATTGGGAATCTTTCCCTTTCCCTTTTTCCACTTGTTGGCCTTTGGGGCCGTGGAAGTCGACGCCTGAGCCAGGAGAACAGTTCACTTAGCTTTCATCACTCCCTCTACCACTTTAAGTTCGTTCATTAATTCAGGCAGAGAAAAATCCAATTTGTGCATAGAATAATTTTGCCTGAATGTGTCGAACGACTTTGGCAGAGAGCATAGGATCATATCCTGTTTGCTGAGATCATCAAATTTAGCACCAAGGCTTTCAATTTCGTTCAGGCAAGCCATCATGTTCATAACATTATCCTGAACAGATGATCCCTCAGACATCTTGGTAACTAACAGCCTCCGCATCAATTCGAGCCTCTTGGCTCGATTCTGTCCTCCAAACATTTGATGGAGATGATCCATCATGTTCCTAGCAGTTGGCATCTCATGCATTTGATGCTTGAGAACATTGGAGACAGATGCCAGGATATAAGACCTAGCCAAATCATTGGACTTGATCCAATTGGCATAAGCATTTCTCATATCCTGATTGGCTGTAGTTTCCGGTACCCCCGGACAAGGTTCAGTGAGCACTTGTTTCAGATTCTCGTGACCAAACACGATGTCAAGATTCATCTTCCAGTCAGCATAGTTAGACCCTTCAAGCCTATTTTCCTTTAGGATCGATTGAAGCGGGCTAGCGGTCGTCATTGCTTTAAAACTGAAATATTTTAAAAAGGTGCAAGTTATGATTCTGTATTTTACATCTTTTGCGTCTAACCAATAAATGAAATCCACGTAAGCATTTTTGGTTTACACAATGGTGACTTATCTAACCGCAGTTGACTCCCTGGAAGCGAGGTCGAAAACCGCTTAGAAAAGCAAGAATTAATCTTAATTAATCATCTAGGTAACTCTTACCAAACTATGTTAATCCACCACGTTCACCCTTTGGCCTCTAAGTGAATGTAACATAGCTCCGAAGGGAGGTTAATACATCACTTAGTCAAGCGTACACCATTACCTAGAAATTCGTACGAGTAGATCAGACACTCCACGGAGGCGTGGTCGAGCTGACTTTCCCCATATTTCATTCTATCCGTAGAAGCCTAATCTTGTATACCGTGAATACATACCCGCCGAAGGGCGTAGTATATATCCACTATACTATAGACGGGTAATGGAGGTCGTGAGACTCCAACTCTTTTCATCTCGCTCCCACTTGAATTTTATAGAATTTGTGGATTATCTTTGATTATTAAATAATCACTTTTGGCGTCTTATTAATTTTGGAAGTAATTAATCTAATTAATATGCTCCCACTAGGATTATTAAATAATCCTAATAACATTTTAAGGCTTTAATAACCCTTTATTAATTTAAGCCAAAAAATATTAATCCAATTATGCATCATATTTAATCTCTATTAAACATTATTTATCTAATGACATTAAATAAATCATGCATAATTAAAGCAGCATAATATCACATATTATCATGCCATTTTTTAAATTAAAAGTATGCTTGCAAATAATTATCACATAATTATCACGCTTTAAATTTTTATGGCCCCTTAAATAAATATGTTTTAAATTATCACATAATTTAAATCATATTTACTGATTAGGCAATTAACCAGGAAGATTATTGAAATCAATTCCCAGAAAATTACCATTCCACCTAAATTCCCAGGAAACAATGGAGGGGTCACAACGGTCCCACTTAAAATCCAGCCTCCTTAGATAGAATTTACGTGCACAGTATCAGATTTAAAATTATGCATCTTATGCTTTCTCAATGCGAGTATATAATCAGAGCTCCGCTCTGATACCAGTTGTTGGTGTGGCGGGCCCGAAGCAAAGTAATGGTATAGCGTAATATTCAAAAAATTTCTCCATAACCTCGTTATCAAAATATTTCAAAAATATTTTAATAAAGCAGCGGAATAAATCGGGCAGCATAACTGCATCGATAACATAATTTTAAATCATCTAGCATATAATCACAATATGCAAATATTAATTTGGGCAGCACAACGGTATTACCGTACTGCAAAATTGGCTATCAACGGCACTTTTCCAGCACCTCGATATTTCCTCGTGAAACCGGCAGAGCTTCCCCGCAATATCCCCGATTAAGAAATTTGAGTGTGGGCTCCGGCAGTATTTCGCTAAATACTTGAGAAAATATTTTCTAGAAAAACCTTTTTTTCTAATTTCAGAAAATCCCTATTTTCTAATAATTAAGTGGATTATATATTAATTATATAACCACCTAATTAAGTAATTAATTAATCCTTAATTAGGATTAATTAATCTAAGAGAGAAAATAGCCGAAATAGCTTTGAAACTGCCAAAGGAATGCTGTTGGAATTCAATTTTTTCAAAAGAAATGGCAGCCCCTATTTATACTTGTGAAAAGAGGACACCCGCGGCATTTTTTGGATTTTTTCGGTAGCCTCCAAGGCCAATCAGCCAATCAGGATACACCGGAGTGCAGCCCAAGAAACCACGAGCCGAACGCCGTCTGACACGCGCCATTCCGACCTCGCACGCGTCCGCACGCGCCGCCCAAGTGGCGGCTGTGTGCTTAGTGTGTGTGAGGCTCACGCAAGCGTGAGCACATGCCACGTGGCCGGTCCTGTCCGATCCGACCGGCGATCCAAATCTTGGATCGGTTCAGAAGTGAACCGGTCGGTTCAAGTTGGTCTGCCATGGACACGTGTCGGAATCTTATTCATCCACGTGTCCGGGTCGGACTAACCATGTTCCGACCCTGCCCGTTGACCCGGCCCGATGACCCGCTTCCACGACCCGTTGACTTTTCAGTCAACATGATCTGGGCCGCTGATCCGCGTGACTTGGCGCGATCTCGTCCGTCCACGTGTCACGCCATGTGGCGTCCAGTCAGCGCCACGTCAGCAAAAAAAACATTTTTTTTTTTTTTTTTTTGAAAATTTTTATTTTCTCCAAAATAAAATTTCGGGCATTCCCATCTCTTTGGAATTTAATTTATTTTCAAAAAATAAATACCTTGGCTATTTTCAAACACTTTGAAAAATCATTTCTCTCTCTCATTTTAATATTTTCTCTTTGATCTTCGTTGGGGCTTACGGGGGGACCTGCAGGACTAATTAATCTTAGCTTCAAACGGGTCAATCTATTATCATCTCATGACAATAATTGATTACCGTTTAACAATATTTAATTCCACTAAATAAATATTGTTGAACTCTAAAATTAATTAAATTATTCACGAATTTCTCGATCTAGAATTGTAACGCCCCGGTTTTTCCATTTATACATTACGTGTTATTATTATAACTTTCATATCATTATATTCATTTTATTTTCATAAACTTATGTGAAATCTCTTTCAACGTGAAAATTTCGTGAACTAATTACTAATATGACTAATTGCTCTTATATGCCTTAATTGATCAATTCATAAGTTTGATGACTTAATTGTATAACATGAATTGGAGTTAATTACTCATATTTTATAGAATGAAACGTGGTTGCATTCACTTAAATAACTTAGGGACTAAGTTGCAAAATATGATGATTCATCCATTTTGTTGGAAGACTTTGGAATATATGTATATCTCTCATTTCATTCATTCATCATTTTCATTAAAAATCCCACACATATACACACACTATATCACGGTTTTCACACCAAGGGAAGGGAAGGAAGAGATTTCATCACTTCAAGCTAGATTGTTGGAGGAATTTCATGCTTGGAAGCATCATCATCATCATACCATCATTTCTTCCCTTCTTTCTATCACTTTAAGGTATAGACGGATTATTTAATTGAATCTCTTGAATATATATGATTAGGGTTTATTGGTTATTGATGATTTCTTGTGTATAAGTGATTAGAAGCATGCTTAGGATCATTAATCTTGAAAGCTTGCATGATTTCTTGAATAATATGGAAGTTGGAGTTCATGATTTTATATGGGTTTTTGATTGATGATTCCTTGATGATTTGAGCATGGTTTAATGGATTACTTGATTCCTAATTGATATATATGAGTTATATGCAAGATATATGATTGCTTGGAGCATTTTGGTTGAGTTTGCTTTGGGTTTTCATCCCTTTTCTTCCTTCCCCGAAGCTACCCCTGTTTTGCCCCTTTTTCCAGCCCTGGAACAGCACCCGGCCGGGTACTTTTTGTGCATAAAAAGTACCCGGGCGGGTAGTTTTATGCCGAAGAGTTTCTAGACTGCTCTACCCGGTCGGGGAACTTTTCCCTTGAATTTTACCCGGCCGGGTACTCCCTCATCCGAACTCCAAATTACCTGATTTTTAATTCATTGAAAAGATCTTGAAGTCTAGAACAACCTCCAATTGGAATCACCTCAATATATTTTCCCATTTGTGAGATATTATCAATTCTTTTTGGTGTCGCTGCTTTCCCGACAAACTGCACTCGCCTAACTTCAAGCTTACGGCATTTTCTCCTCGCTTTGAAATAGAAAACGAGCCATATACCATTTGAAAGGTCTAATTGTCTAGTTTCATTCCCAATAAGAAAAACTTAATTCCAACTTCTATATCTCAAGATATTCCAGTTTTTCCTCAGCATGTACATTTCCAAAAATTGTCGGTTTTGGCCAAACTTCACCAAAACCCTTCTTATCGCATTCTTTTCACTTCCTTGGCTCCCCTATGTGACCTATATGATAAATATACTTGACTAATTGATAAGTATGCTCCTAATTGACATTCCTTGATTGTTATTTCATTATATATTGATCCATGACTTTGTCGTTCGTCTTAAATGGTCCATACGAGTCGAGTCTCACGTACACGTGTCCTTGTTATACAGATCACATTCCCGGTGACGAGGAGCATGCTCCTTAGGGTGTTTCCTTGCTTCTTTTGGTTGGTAAAGTAAAGGTGAGGTTTAATTTCTAGATATATAGAACCTTTACAACCCTATGTGATCTTTCGGCCAAAATGTATCTATATATCTATAATTTTCCAAAACCTTATTGATTTTCAAATAATTTACCGAATTGAACCGATTGATTGATTGATTTGACGAGTAAAGCATGTTCACGTTGGGCCCCGAGGGTAGTGTATTGAGCCAACCGAGGAAGCAAGGGTTGACGGGTAACTCTTACACTATCCTCACCAATTTTGGGATCACCTCTGAATCCACCAAGAGGTTTGGTGGAGGAAGAAATCCCGTACGTGGGAGTTATGTTCCTGACGTACACCATGCATGGATGGTTGGGTCTTGCAAGCCCACCATCACCCGGAGGAAGAAGGAGTTCATGAAACTGTTAATTGTGCACTGTAATTACTTGCATGATAACCTAATAAATTGAAACACTCATGATTGTACACTTATGGAGAAAGGTTGGAGAATTGCCCTCACTCGTCGGGCCACGGATTGAATTGATAATGATTGAATTATTAAATTGACTAGTTATAGTCTCGGGCGAGAATTACTTTAATATTTGAACTTATATTGCTTCTTTTATGAAAACTTACCCGAGATTATAGCTTGCATGGTAATTGCGCTTATATTTATTTAAACCCCTCACTCAGTCTTTCATAGACTGACACCTCACATTTTCAGTTTTGCAGGTTGAGTGCTAGGCGGGGTCGAGTCAGGTCTTTACCTTTGAGTCTAGCATTTCATTTCATGTATGGATTTTGGAGTATCATGTTAGTAGTTTTTGGATATTCATACATGTGTGATGTATAGGAGATGATAATGTATTGATAAGTGTTGGTACCTACTACTATATATATACTTTTGATGTAAATATGGTACCTATATGTATTGATATAATGCTTCCGTTTTTAATTTATCATGTTTTGGTTTGATTGTGTTGGCGTTAGTCCCGCCTAGCTAGATTGTTTCTTGCTTTGTCACCCGTTCGCTATAGTCTTGGTTCATGTACGGATTATCCATTTCGTATGTGGACTGAGCTATAGTGCGGGGGTGTGGCATCTCGGCGTTCCGGGTGTTACAAGAATAATTTTGCATTTTACTCCTCTGTACAGATATCCATGAAAAATAAATCAATACTACTATCATTTATTTTTCACTTTCAATCTGAAATTTCTTGATTCGCCTTTAAGTTCAAATTCCCTGTATGTGAAACACATTCAACATACAACTTCGGTGACGCACACACGAAGTACTTTGGCCAAAGTTTTAGTTCGAACTTTTGCAAGTCTATTTCAGGGATATCTTTAGCCTTCCAGCAAGGCTACAGATTCCTCGATCAATATTTCTCTTTAGCACATTTCACGCAATCACCGAATGTACAAAGTATTTTGGCCACCCGTTAGCGACACCTCAATTCTGAGTACATCACAGTGATTAACACTACATGCCTAAAGTAAAAACACTATCAGGATTAAGAGTCTAATGCTTCCGTGATTTTATTCATTTTAGATAGCAGTATAAAATGAACGATCTCAGTGGTCCAGTTCGATGTTTCCAATCTCATTGAAAATCATCAATGTGTTATAATCAGAAACTCCATTTCCCTATGACGAAAGACTAATCATCTTATATAACACATTGTAGTCTTAATAAGAACATTTTCTTATCATACCGACTAGAACTTTAATGACACGTGATTCTTGGTATTTAAAGTCTTTTCCTATGAAACACATTTCATATAAAAATACCATCACACGTCATTAATTATTAAATTTGTAAAATACTCATAACTTGCGAAAATTTCAGTTTTATTAATCCAAAATATTTACAATATAATTGGATTTCCAGGGCATTAATCCCAACAATTGTATTGAATCATTGTCACCGAATTGAATTGAATTGATTGTTTTGGCGAGTATATTGTTCACTGTGGGCCCGAGGGTAGTGTATTGAGCCAACCGGGAAAGCATGGGCTGACGGGCAACTCTTGCACTATCCTCACATTGTTGGGATGACCCCTGAATCCACTAGGAGATTAGTGGAGGAAGGAGTTCCGGGTATAGGGAATCATGAACCCTATACTCATACTGATTGGATGGCGGGGCCTTCCAATCCCCCATGACCCGGAGGAAGAAGGATAGTTTAATGAAATTGCTAATTGCGCACTGAAATGTATTGCTTGATCACCTAATCATTGAATAATTGAATTATTGTACACAGTCGGAGAAAGGTTGGAGAATTGCCCTCACTTGTCGGGCCACTGATTGATTGAACTGAATTATATTGAATTGATTAAATTGAAAATTGATTAGTTGTAATCTCGGGCGAGTTCTAGTTTATTATTGAACTTATATTGCTTGTTTTATAAAAATCTTACCCGAGATTATGGCTTGCATGGTAATTGCGCTTATATTTAGTAAACCCCTCACTCAGTCTTCATAGACTGACACCTCACAATTTCAAGTATTGCAGGTCGAGTGCTAGGTGGGATTGATTCAAGTTTTGCTTCTTTTGAGTCTAGCCTTATCCTTCTCATGTTTCATGTTTAGTATGGATACAGTTGTAACTCTTATGGAATGTTTTGGCATCTTTGTATATCTTATGACATATACGTGGACAATTTAGGCATGCAATTATGGAAATATTAGTACGCATGGAATTGGATAATGTAGTGAATGGTTATTGATATGCTTCCGCTTATTGATTCCATTTATGGTTATGTATTATTGTATTAATTGAGGGCTAGCCCGCCTAGCTAGTGATTGTTTTTTTTTATTGTCTCTCGTTAGCTATAGGCTTGATTCATGTATGGGTGCTCGTTCCATATGTGGATTGAACTATAGTGCGGAGGATGTGGCTACCTAGCGTTTCGGGTGCTACATCCTAAGGTGGTATCAGAGCCCGGTTGTAAAACCGAGGTTCTAGTGTCGTGTCTTGTGAGTCTAGGTCGTACGGCATAGGAAATTAATTGTCAACTTGAGAGTTTTGCATTTTATTTGAAATTATCCGATTACTTGAATCCTTTGAATTACTTGAATTACTTGATAACTTGAGCATTGTATTGATTCTTGTCCATAATTGTTGATTAATTGACCTTACATTGCTTGAAGATTTACATGCTCAGCGTGTTCTATTGTCGATTTTGTTGAATTGGTTATTGCATTTTGCATCAAATTCACATATTTGATCTCAATTATGTGGCATGAGCATGTACTAACCCTATGCATCTAGTTTTGAATTGATTTTGATGTACAGGTTATAAAGGTCATATTATACCACGACCAATTTCCATGACAACAATGAATTATCTCCAGTCTTACGTTCAACCATGGAAAATGTAAAAAAAAAAAAAAAAGTACCAGGTTTATATATGGAAATTTGGGAGTTGTAGTTTTTCTAATGGAGCTATGTTTCGAATAGTGAGATCGGGAATAGAAGAAACAATCGGGAGAGTAGCTTATAAGTTCAATGGAAGTTGGTGGGTACTCGATAAGGTGATGGTAAGCGTGATGTTTACAACTTGCAAGCTTAATACTCACATGCCTATATTGCGACAGTTATTCCATCCGGATTCCGTAAGATTAATTGTTTAAGAGAGAAATAAAGAAAGTCTCGAAGATGTCTTAGGGTCAAGGTTTCTATCAACAAGGAGGTAATGATCTTCAGGAAAATTAACAGTAAAGTGGAATCGGGGTTGATAAGCAACACAAATTATCTAACTCAGGAAAGAAGTCAAGGAAAATATGGGTAAAAGCTATAAATCGGGTATTAGATGAATACAAAAGAATGAGGAGACTAAGAAGAAGGGAATCGAGATCACTTTAAGCTTTGAGTGAGGAAAAGGCGGATTAGAAGGAGGTAAAGGAAACGGTCAACGTAGTGACGTCAAGTCCATGCAAAGCCTAAATATTAAGGGTTCTACTTTAGCCGAGTTGGAATTTATTTTCCAAATTTAAGTCGAATTGTTATGAAACAGGTCGAACTGGGAGATATGGAGCAACAAATGGAAATGGTAAAGAAAGATAAAAAACTTTTGGAGCAAGGTTACGTACTCAAGTACGAATAATTGAAAGATGAGTTCGGTCAACCCTTCAGCTCATAAAGAATAAACCAAGGAAGCTTCAATCAAAGTAATAACTATGATGAAGACCAGGATAACCTTTGGAGATTAATTCTTTGAGAAATATAAGGCATCACCTTCATCGATGTGGAATAATTTGAATTCAAGAATTACCATCTCGGATCAATAAAGCTACCGAGGTACTACAAGAAAGATTCTGATCAAAGAATTAATGGTGGGGAAGGTTCGGGCATAGAGATCGGTATTTGGGAAAGAATCGAGTTCAAGAAATTTCAATCTTGGGGAATGGAAATATATAGGTTGAAGATAGAGATTTTTAAAGAATTGGAAGATCGTGGATAACAAGTGCTAAGCTAAAGGATGTAACTACGGTGACAGGTTCAATGCATTCATGGCACGTGCATCATACGTTATTTGAAATTTTTTTAATTCCTTTATTTATGTGCGTATCTTTGATGGATATAATTGCTCCAACATGTTGCATTTTTAAAATTGTTTACAAGGGTGATAAGTACATCGGCATTTTAACCCCACATGCATTTAAGTGTTTTCTTGATAGGAACTCTCCCCACTTCATTTATCAAGCATTTCTTCAACCGAAAAACAATCGAAGTATGATAAGGAAATAATCGGGTCAAAAAGTATGGACCAAGAGGGAAAGAACAAATTAGAGGTAGGGGAAGTATCCGGGAGTTGGATTGGTAGAAGTGGGTTATTCCTACCAATCGTTGCAAAAGTAACGTGAGAAAATTTTGGCCAAGAGGCGTGGTTAGAATTATTTATGCTAAGGAAGCCATAGAAAGAATTGAGATTCTTCAAATTTATGAATTGGCTCAAACGGATTATTTTCAATATTGGAAGTGATAGGAAATTCAAGAGAATTAGAAAGAAAAGGATCATTGATTGAGAAATGGTAGAACAAGCTCAAGAAGTTAGACGGAAAATATATATATGTTTTATTCTCTTAAGGGGGAGAGCCGGCCGGGAAAACAACTTAAAGCCGATGTTGGACCTCACTTGGGAGAGTTGAAACTTCAAGAAAAGTGGTTCTTTCTTTTCCTCTATTCGGACCATGTGAACGAAGTCTTCAATATCTCAAATCTCACGCGGCTAAAGTTCTCTAAATGGAGATTCCTAAAGCCATAAAGAGGCATACTTTGCTCAAAGATGAGAGTTCTACAAGGAAGGCGATTGTTATGCAAGATTTGTACGAAATGACCAAAAAAGCGCTACACTACCTCAAGGGTGCTAGATAATAATAATCTGATGGGATCATCCTATATAGCATAGGATTTAGGGAGAAAAGCACAACATGAATAAGATGGTTTACCGGCTCGTTGGTTTTTTTTCCATAAGGAATCGAAAACATTATGAAGATTGAGTATGATTAGGAAAAAAAAAAAGAAGCACACACTCAAGAATTAATTTTTCCAGACCATGGTGTTAGATAAGGTAAAGGATTGATCACGGGGTGAAGGCCGAGTAATCACGAAGATATTTATATCCACAATGGATCTTTCGGGGCATGACAGTGTGTTTACAAGGTAAATCGTAGAAGCAGGATTGGATTGTTGTTTAAGTATTGGATATCGAGGATTGTAATGTCCGACGCATAGCGAAAAAGAAATATCCAACATCAAATCAAGTGTTGAAATGGACTACCGCTATAAAAGTTTTCTAAAGCAATATTGAACGGTACATCTAAGCATGCATATCATGTGCATCATGGATTTTATAGTTGACGTATATAATTCCTTGTTAATTGCAAATTGCTTTTATATGATCGGAGATTGATGTAATTGGTCTTGCTCTACTTGCTTCTTATGTGATAACTATATAAATATGTTTATAATTGTTCTCTTGAATTGTTATTTGATGGGAGTGAGTGTGACATCCCGATCATCCGACTTATAAGGTACGCCTCATCTCAACCATTTTATGTGTTTAATTAGATGATTTTGTGTTTTGCTTGGCCCTAGTTTGAACTCTTTAGGAGTTTAGGGGCCTTTTTGTAATTTTTTCTTTTTAGGGGTTTTTCGATCATTTATCGTTCTAATGAGATTTTGACCATTTTGACCCCTTCAACGCGTTCGGGGCATCGAAACGAGTCCGTAGACTCTAAGTTTGCCCTATTCTGACGTCGTTTGCCCCTTCTACCGTTCGTTTTTCGCGCGAGGACCCGGGATAAAACACCCGGATCCTCGTTTAACGTGACATAACTCAGCAGCTCTCTCTCTCTCTCCCTCCCCGGACGAAACACGACACATACACACACTCGAAGGTGTATTTTCACACACAACTCAAACTTGCCCGTTTCTCGACGGAATTCGAGGAATGAATAGTGCTTTTCGGTGAGTTCAACGACTCGGTCACAACCGTACCAAAAACTCTACCAACCGACGAGCGATGGAGGACTTTTTCCGCCATTTTCAGACGCGACTGGAGGAGGGGCGGACCACCGCCACTTCGCCGCCTCCTCGCGGCGGTTTCCGGTGGGCTTTGGTCGACACGCGCCCCAAGGATGGCAAGAGTACTCCCCGATGCAATTTTCTGTGTACGCGGCGCCGCCATTAGGGCGGCGAGGAAGGCGCACACGCCACCTGAAGCGGGCGGCAGGCGGCGGTGCTACCCTTTTCCGACCCCCTGAGTCCATTTCCGGTGTAACAGCCCGAAAACCCGCCTGTCGATATTGTCCGCTTTGGTGGGCTAAGCGATACCACCCTCATGGTTTTGTTCTTCCCGTTGGTATTTAAACCCGAAGGTGCCCAACCAGGAAAAGGCCTCAACAAGGGAAAGGTATCCACCCCCTTATAAAGGAGGCTTTGTTCCCCTCTCCAACCGATGTGGGACAAGCACCTTAGGCTATTACATCCGGCATCGATTTCATCAAATTTTGGCCGTAGGTGGTGGTTCCGGCGATGAGAGTGGCGGTAGAAACTTCGGCGGCCAACGGGGGCCTTTTCCGGCCATCTTTTGGCCTCGGGCTCTTCACGAAACTTGTTCGGAACGACGAGAACTAGTGGCCTTTTATCACAAGACTCTTGATTCAACTGATTGTCGGCGGTGCAGCGGCGGTTCGCGATGGCGGAGGTCTCCGAGGATTTTTCCGGCGAGAAAGCTTAGGGCTTTCGTAAAGCTCGTCACGGGTAAGCCGATGCCTCTTTCGGATCTCATTTTGGTTCACCGGTTTGAAAGTAATTGAAGTTTGAAGATTCTAGGGTTTTCGTATTCTTGGTTTTGAAATTGGAGACAATTGGCTTGGAATTTGCAGTAATTGATCGAGGAATTAGATTGAGCACGAGGAATCCTTGCATGGGTGTTTTTTCGGGATTTTTCCGGCATGCTCCGGCGGCGGCCGAGCGGTGGCCCGCCACTGCTCCGGCGGCGGCCGAGCGGCGGCCCGCCATTGTTCCGGCGGCTCCAGTGGTAGCGCTCTGGCGAGCTTCGGACAGTTTGTCCGCCTCATTGTGGTGAGTCCATCGCCACTTTCCGTTCGTCAATCGGATGCCCGGTTGATTTGTTGTGATTTATTTTGTGTAATTTGAATATTTGAAATTAATTGTTTTAATTGCGATAAATTGTTAAATGTTTGATTTGTCGATCAATATGAATTCTAATGTATACGAAATCATGTATTAAATGAATTATAAATGTATTGATGCTTTGATATGCCATTTGAATTCCGATATATCGAATTTGAGCTATTTGTCTATCTTGAAAGGGGGTGTATGTGTAATTTCGCTAAACATATAAATTGTATGACTTCAATTAATTAATCCTTATCGATTGAAACAAATATGCTAATTATGATTTCGATTAAGAGAAATTATTGCGCCTAAGCTTGAAGCTTTTAATTAGTCTAATCACTTAAATTGAATTGGAATTTATTATATGATATAAGAATTTGTTATGCAATTTATGATTTAGTAAGAATGGAATTAGTATGTCTTGGATGATTTAATTTCTAACTTTGTAATGTAGGCTAATTATCTAATTTTAAATAATCCTATTATGCGATATTTGAATTGAATGAGACTTATATGATTAAATTAGAAACCTTTGCATGTAAGAATGGTTTAATTACACGAATGTAGATTGGTTATGCAATATATGAGTTAATATGATTTCTCTGAGTTATATAATGAATTATTTTGTAAGTAATTGATATGAATTTGAAACCTGCTTATGTGATTGTATCTCATAAGTGCTTGAGCATTGTCGTGCGTCTCTGTGTGGTTGTCTGAGTTTGAGTCTGAGCCCTGTGTTGTGTTTGTGTGTTCAGTTGGTTCAGGTGCACCCGGGGTGGTGACAAGTGAGTCGTGCAGGTTCCGGGGTGGACCTTCTGCTTTGTGTTCGGCTGTGTTTGGTACCAGGTGAGGTTAGGATATAGTTATACCCTATTGCAACGTGCTCGTTTTCGAATGCATGCGGTTTATAAGCCTTATGTATATGTAGGTATGTGCGAAGTACGTATTTTGTTGGTTTTGTCATATGATTTGATTTGAAAAGTACGAAACGCTATGTATGAGCCTATGTATGCTTTGTCTCAGTTCTGTTATGATTTCGAGGTCAGTGTGTGTGATATGTACATGTGATATGATAAGCACGATATGCATGAGATAAGTCTGTCTGTCTGTGTGTGGCGGGTTAAGTTTCCGATATGTGTGTTATATGTGTGATGGGCCCCGGAGTTGTGGGTAAGGGAGACCCGGGACGACCATGGGGTCGCCGGTTACGACCCCTGTGCACTTCTCCACCAACGGGAGACTTAGTTCTCCTATGCCGACGGAGCGCATTTTGGCTGGCCGTTGAAGGAATCGGGCGGGATCCTCCGGTTCACATGTTTCATTCTTTGTTGGGTTGAGAGGGGCACCTCTCTTCCCCAAACGGTGTGAAGGAAGGTATGTTTGTTTTGATTTCGTTTGTTTCTGTAAGTGTGTGATAAGAAGGAGTTGGTTGGATGTGTATTCGTACCCGCCGTGTCTTTTGTCTGTCCGTCTGTCATAAGTTCGTGAAACGGGGGTCGATTCTTAAATTAAGATAAAAATTGGTATACTTTTATACTAATGAGTCATGCTCCGATATGTGTGTTAAGTTTGCATGAATCTGAACTTATATTTTAAGAACGTTTGAGTTAAGATTTGTTTGTTTGGTTTTAAGCCCCTCTATATGTATACTATCATGGGAAAATATTTTGGCTTGCAAAAACTAACCCCGGGTTCACGAGCGTTGCTTCTTCTACGTGTCGTGCTCTATATATATGTAGGTGTGTGTGGGTAGCCCCTCGCTCAGTCTTTGGGCTGACCCCTCCCCATTTATGTTTTTAGTGTGCAGGTTTTGGTTTGGGTTCTCGTTGGAGTTCGTGTTGGGCGGCGGTGTGTCGTGTCTTTTGAGTCTGTGTCTGCACGTTTCAGTTTGTTAAGTATTTTGTTCTGATTTATAATTTGTAAATTTTGTATAAGTTATGTTGTGAGCAGGTTGCACGTATGATTTGAATATTTGGAATTTCGGGACAGGTTAGGACAGGTGCTTGGAATAGTTGAACCCGTTTTGTTATGTAATTGTTCGGGACAGGATAGGACAGGTTGGCTGGATTAGTTGAACCCGTGTAATGATTTTTAAGCCTGTTCTGCATTGTATGTTTAATGTATGAAAAGTTTTCAAAAAGTTAGTTTTTGGTAATGCTTCCGCTGTCATGTTTTGCATTCTTTCACTTGTACAGGGTTAGATACCGCCTAGCCAGTGGGTGCGTTTTTCGTTTGTCACCCATTCGCTGTGACTTGGTACGTGTACGGACTCTCCATTTCGTACACGTGTCGGGTCATAGTGCGGGGGATGTGGCGCCTCACGTGCGGGGTGTTACAGTGAGAGACGGGGTTCTCTCATTGCTTATTGAAGAGACGGGGTTCTCTCATTGCCTGCTTGAGAGACGGGGTGCTCTCATTGCTTGTGTGAGAGACGGGGCTCTCTCATTGTTGTTTTAAGTTCCGAAATCGAATTGTAATCCAATGTGTGCGAGATCATGTATAAAATGAATTATGATATATGTGGATGCTTTGATTTGCAATTTGAATCCCCCTTTTTGTCTAATTGAATCCGTTATGTGATATATGAATTGGGTATGCCATGAATGAATTATATGAACTTAGCATGGTTAGAATTTAATATGTAATTTCGTGAGATTTAAATGAAATTCGAAACATGCTATTATATCATTTGTTTGTTCTCGTACTACGTGCTTTTATATGAAATGTGATATGTGAACTTGCGTGATTTGAATTAATTAAACTATAACTTGTCACTTGGTAAATAAATATGTTAATCACGAATATGTTAAAGAAATTATTATGTCTAACATTGAAACATTGAATTAAGGTTTAATTATGTAAATTGGAATTTAATCTATTATGTAATATTTGTGAATTTGTTATGCATCGAAAAATTATATGAGGACTTGAATGATTATGTGACTTAGTTGTAAGTTGCTTAGGACCCCGCGGATTTAAATGAATTCGTAGCATGTTATTATGTGATTTATTTGGCTTGGTAATATGTGCAATTTTATGAAATGTATATGTGAATTTAATTTGATTGCTTTGTAAATGTGTAATTTATGAATTTGAATCATGTTTATGTGATTGCGTTTTCCGTGCGTCCCTGTGTGGTTGTCTGTCTGAGTCTGAGCCTTGTGGTCTGTTTTGTGTGTTCGGTTGGTTCAGGTGCACCAGGGGTGGTGACAAGTGAGTCGTGCAGGTTCCGGGGTGAACCATCTGCTGTGTCTTTGGCCGTGTTTGGTGCCAGGTGAGGTTAGGATATAGTTATACCCTATTGCAACGTGCTCATTTTCGAATGCATGCGGTTTATAAGCCTTATGTATATGTAGATATGTGTGAAGTACGTATTTTGCTGGTTTTGTCATATGATTTGATTTGAAAAGTACGAATCCCTATGTATGAGCCTACGTATGCTTTGTCTCAGTTCTGTTATGATTTCGAGGTCAGTGTGTGTGATATGTACGTGTGATATGATAAGCACGATCTGCATGAGATATGTTCATCTGTCTGTGTGTGTAAGTATAAGTTTCGTCTGGTAAGTGTGATAAGTTTAGGCTTTGTTTCGTTTCTATCGGATTCAAGCAAGTCTCCGATTTTCTGTTGGTTTTGATCTGTTTGGGCCCCGGAGTTGTGGGTAAGGGAGACCCTGGAAGACAATCGGGGTCGCCGGTTACGACCCCTGTGCACTTCTCCACCAACGGGAGACTTAGTTCTCCTATGCCGACGGAGCGCATTTTGGCTGGCCGTCGAAGGAACCGGGCGGGATCCTCCGGTTCACATGTTTCGTTCTATGGTGGGTTGAGAGGGGCACCTCTCTTCCCCAAACAGTGTGGAGGTAGGATTGATTTATGATTCGTTTTGTGTTTCGCTTCGTCTTTGTTTCTGGAGTAAGTGTGTTCTGTCTGTCGGTCTGTCATAAGTTCGTGAAACGGGGGTAGATTGTTAAATTAAGATAAAAATTGATATACTTTTAAGTTAATAAGATATGCTCCGATATGTGTGTTAAGTCTGTCTGAATCTGAGTTGTGCCTTAAGAAACTTTTGATTTAAGATTTGTTTGGTCTGTTTGATAAGTCTCCCTATATGTATATTATCACGGGAAAATGTTTTGACGTGCAAAAACTAACCCCGGGTTCATGAACGTCGCTTCTTCTTTGTGCTTTGCTCTATATATATGTATAGTGTGCGTGTGTTAGCCCCTCGCTCAGTCTTTAGACTGACCCCTCCCCGTTTATGTTTTTAGTTGCAGGTTCAGGTCGTTGGAGTTCGTGCTAGGCGGCGGTGTGTCGTGTCTGTCGAGTCTGTGTCTGTTCGTTTAAGTTTGTTAAGAATTTTATTCTGATTTATGATTCGTAAACTCTGTATAAGATATGTTCTGTGCAGGTTGGGAATCTATGATTTGAATGTTTGGAATTCGGGACAGGTTAGGACAGGTGCTCGGATTAGTTGAACCCGTTTTGATGTGTAATTATTCGGGACAGGTTAGGACAGGTTTGCTGAACTAGTTGAACCAGTATATTTGATTCTAATGTATGAACTGCGTTGTATGCTTGGTGTGTAAAAGTTTTTGTAAGTTGGCATTTCGTGCTACTTCCGCTGTCATGTTTTGCTTATTTTCTTTTGTACAGGATTAGATACCGCCTCGCTAGTGCGTGTGTTTTTGTTTGTCACCCGTTCGCTGTGACTTGGCGCGTGTGCGGACCTTCCATTTCGTACACGTGTCGGGTCATAGTGCGGGGGATGTGGCGCCTCACGTGCGGGGTGTTACAACACCAAACCCAGTTGGTCCTGTTTTTAGTGATTGTTCTCCCCCTGAGCACTGGGTTTGGAAAAATAGTATTTTGTTTCAAGAAAGTCACAGTCCATGGTCGTGTACAACCGACGAGTAGGAGGATGATAGCACCTATACCCTTTCTGATTAACCCCATACCCCACAAAGACACATTTCCGAGCACATGGGTCAAGTTTGGTTCGATCGGACTTAGGGATATGAACAAACATAGAGCTGCCAAATACTCGAGGAGGTAGGGTTAAGAAGGACGGTACACTAACTTGAGTACTAAAATTTTTGAGTGGGGTGACAAAGTTAAGTGCTTTAGTAGGGAGGCGGTTCGCAAGATACACAAATGTAGCAACTGCCTCAGGTCAAAAAGATTTCGGGCAATGGGACTCAAGTAACATGGCTCGGGATATTTCAAGAAGTTGGCGGTTTTTTCTTTCAGCCACCCCATTCTGTTGTGGGGTATTTGGACAAGATGTTTGATGTAAAAGTCCATTATCCCTGAAAAACTGTTTGAGTGTTGAGTTGACATATTCCCCCCCATTATCGGACCTAAGAGTCTGTATGTGAGTTTTAAATTGAGTACGGACCATATTATAAAACTCAACAAATTTAGAGGGAACTTCGGATTTTTTCTTAAGAAAATAAATCCACGTCATTCTAGAGCAATCATCAACAAACAACACGAAATACTTAAAACCATGATTAGAGCTGCAATCATCCGTAATGGGGGTCGGTCCCCACACATCAGAATGAACTAAAGAAAAAATAATTTTGGCCCTAGAGTCTGATAAAGCAAAATGCTGTCTGTGACCTTTTGAAACCATACACGTCTCACAAGATAATTTATCACTATTCTGGAAAAATTTAGGAAATAATAACTGAAGGTACCCTGATGAGGGGTGTCCCAAACGTCGGTGCCACAACCATTTCTGACGATCCACTGTCCCGTGAGCAAGTGATGCAGTTCCTTATTGAGCCACCTCATCGACAAAGTACAAGCCCCCACTTTTAGTACCACGCCTAATCACTCTCCCCGACTGAATATCCTGTAACAAACAGAAGGTAGGGAACATTAGGACTGTGCAGTTTAACTCTTTAGTGACATGACTTATAGACAGTAATTTACAGGACAAATCCGGTACATAAAGACAATTTTTCAACTTTAAAGTAGGAGAAAAAACAAATTGTCCTGCCCCCTGAACTAAGGAGAGTCCACCGGTTGCATTCTGAATGGCGGTCTTTTTAGGAGAAGTTATAGCACCCGGAACGCCGAGATGCCACACCCTCGCACCATAAGTCTAGCTCACACATGAAATGGGTAGTCCACATATGAGTCGGACTCATGACGAACGGGTGACAATAAAAACAAACTCACTAGCTAGGCGGGACTAACCCTCAAACCAAACAAGTTCAAATCTAGGAATTTAACGCGGAAGAATAATATTTCCATTAGCATATATCAAACATCTTAAAAGAATTAACCTCCAACTTTATATCAATACATTATCATCTCCAACATATCCATAACATGAAAATGCAATGATAGACTCAACTCGACAACTGGACACGACTCGGACTCCCGCCTAGCACGCCACTGACAGAACCTGAAAAGTGTGAGGTGTCAGTCTACCACAGACTGAGTGAGGGGTTTATAAATAAATATTCGCGCAAGTAACATGCAAGCTATAATCTCGGGTAAGGGTTTATAAAATAAAAACACTACAGGTTTAAAAGTAAAAGATAACTCGCCCGAGATTACAACTAATCAATTTAACAATACACTCAATTTAATTCAATTCAATCAGTGGCCCGGCGAGTGAGGGAAAATCTCCAACCTTTCTCCAACAGTGTACAATAATTCAGTTGTAATTAATTAAGTGATCAAGCAATAGAACTTAGTGCACAATTAGCAATTTCAATCAATAACTCCTTCTTCCTCCGGGTGATGGCGGGCTTGCAAGACCCAACCATCCAGGCATGGTGTACGTCAGGAGCATGACTCCCACGTACGGGATTTCTTCCTCCACCAAACCTCCTGGTGGATTCAAAGGTGATCCCACAATGGTGAGGATAGTGCAAGAGTTACCCATCAGCCCTTGCTTTCCCGGTTGGCTCAATACACTACCCTCGGGCCCAACGTGAACAATAGTTACTCGCCAAAGACAATCCGTCAATCACTCAATCAATCAATCAATCAATCCATTTTCGTGAAATCATTTGAAAATTATAAGGTTCGAAAACTATAGATATATAGATACGTTTTGGCCGAAAATCACATAAGGGTTGTAAGGTTCTATATATCTAGAATTTAAACCTCACCTGACGAGCGACGGAACAAGACAAAGATACAAGAAAGTGCCCAACGATCAATGATCTCCGCCCTGGAGAAAAACTGGACAAGAAAGGAAATAACGTGAACTCGTGGGAGAAGACTCAATATGAAACCAAGTATGACGCACGGCAATGCTCATGTAAATAAGTGGAACTAGCAATCAAGTGACACTTAGCATGTAAGAGAACCAATCAATATCTAAGAGATGAAATAAATCTCAAGGAGTCACATATTCATATCATTCAATCATTTCAAGTTCAATTCATATAGTGCATGGAATTACACAATAAAGTTTGAGCAATTACGTACCAAGAAGTGTCAAGTAAGAGCATGCTCATCAATTAATCAAGTATATACAAAATATAATTCACATATGGGAGCCAAGAGAGTGAAAGGAATGCAATAAGAAAGGTTTTGGTGAAGTTTGGCCAAAACCGACAATTTTTGGAAATGTACATGTTGTGGGAGAACTGGAATATCTTAAATTCTAGAAGTGGGAATTGAGTTTTGTTTGCTGGGTATGAAAGTAGACACAAAGACCTTTCCAACGCTATATGGCACGTTTTCTAATTCAAACTGAGGTGAAAATGGCGTTGGTTTGAAGTTGGACAAAATGCAGGAAATAAAAGGTGACACGCCCGTGTCACCACCACAAGGCAAACCGTGACACCCCCGTGTCACGGTACAGAAAATCAAACCAACCTGCACCCCCGTGTCACGCTGAACAAGGCAAAGTCGACACCCCCGTGTCAACTGTACGCAGCAGAACAAAACAGGGCAAAACAGGGCAAACCTACGGGAATTGGCTCCCAAGCCTTCCCACACCACACCAAGACAAGAATTCACCCCAAAACTATCATATATCAAGCATATATCTCACATATATCAATTAGACTTCAATTAATCCAAGGAACCAAGCATATATCATCAAGAATTCATCTTCCAAACCCCAAATATATCATGATACCTAAGTCTCACATTATTCATGAATTCATGCAAGCTTTGCAGTGTAAAGATCAAGATCATGCTTCTAATCACAAATAACCAAGGAATTGCATTATAAATCTCGAACCCTTCTTCAATCATAACATCAAGAATTCAACAAAGTCTCAAGCTCTACCTTGAATGAAAGAAAGGAGAAGAAATGATGGAGTGATGATGATGATGATGCTTCAAAGTATGCAAGTTCCCCTTGAAACCAAGCTAGAAATGATGAAATCTCCTCCTCCTCTTCCATGGTGTTTTGAACGAGATTGAGTGTGTGTGAGTGTGTGAAATCTTAGATGAAAAATGGATAAATGAAATGTGGGGGAAAGATAAGATATTTTCATGAGTCAAGATATATATATAGATATGTATATATGTATGTATACATTATATAATCCAAGTGGGGAGAAAAGTCTTGCTAATTAAAAGTTATTTGCACACAAGCCCTTACCTCTTAGGAATTTACAAGTTAGGGATGCTTCAACTTGGAATGCATGGTTGATGATTATATAAACACATATATATATAGCTCTAAAAGAATATGATGAAATGGAGTTGAATATATATATATGTTATGCTAAATCACTTAACTCATGCTTGGAGAATTAAATACACACTCACGAAATTGAATTCACGAAGTTATAATTTAAATCATAATTGTAAGTATTCAAATCAAGAAAATTAAATGACGCAAATCAATTAAATATAAATCATGCCATAAATTACAAGATGATAAAATTTCATGTAAACACTTGATAAAATAATTCACAAATATCATGAAATACATAATTGAAAAACTGGGGCGTTACAACTCTTTCCCCCTTAATAGGACCTGGTCCCCAGGTCCATACTCGAGTTCTAAATCTTTAAAACAAGCGGTGAGAGAGCCCCATCTCTCAAACAAGTAACGAGAGAGCCCCGTCTCTCCACAAGAAATGAGAGAACCCCGTCTCTCGAACAAGAAATGAGAGAACCCCGTCTCTCGAACAAGAAATGAGAGAACCCCGTCTCTCGAACAAGTAAAGAGAGAACCCCGTCTCTCTAACACGTAGTGAGAGCTCCCCGTCTCTCAAACAACTAAGGAGAGTACCCCGACTCTCACACCAGGAAGAATTCCAAGAGAACACTTAATTAAACATTCATACAGAACTTCACGTAATGAACAAGTGGAGGAAATCAAATATACCATCTAGTTTTACAAAAGCAATTAATAAAGACAAAGAACCATACGGTTGATAATAAAATGTATATTACACATGATATGCATGATTAGGTGTACCATTCACCATGGTCTTAGAAACTTCAATGGCAGCGACTTGATTTAATACTTGATTGTTTGATCGGGACCTCTTCTAACCAAAATGCCAACCCTCAAATGCCTAACGCATGTATATACTTCATTAATTACTCAACCTTCATCCCGCGATCCAATTTCTATCCTTTCTATCACCACAGCTCGAAGATTCAATTCTTGAATATGCACTTGGTAGTAATCCGACCACCCATTCTTCTTACCAATTATAGTTGACCTCCTCCGATGCCCGGACTAATTATTTGATGACTCGAGGTCTACCTTTTATCCTTCAAAATTTTCCCGGTTCAAGTAACTCTCAGGTGATCCTTTGCGATAGAGAATGTTCCCGTCGAGTTGTTTTTATCTTGTACCATGGTAATAGTGTCACACCTCTTTGGTCACTTCGTGCAAATCTTGAATGACAATTACTTTCCTTGAAAAATTCTTACCTTTGATCAAAGTAAACTTAATCAACTTATAAAAATCATGACTTCTCCCATTTCTCATCAAATTTGTTTCAATTTCAACTCGACTCAAGATATGCCTCCTTATGGCTTTTAAAAATCTCCATTTGAGAACTCTAGGCGCACGAGATTTAAACTATTGAAAACTTCATTCACCTAGTTCCGATAGGGAGTTTCCGAAAGAACCATTTTCCTTGAAGTTTCAACTCTCCCAAGTGAGATCCAAACATCGACTTTAAGTTGTTCCCCGACCGGCTCTCCCCCTTAAGAAAATAGGAATATTTTCTGTCTAACTTCTAGAACTAGTTCTACCCTTTCTCAAATCCAAGCTTCTCTTCTTTCTAATTCTCTTGAAGCACCTCTAACTCTCGATCTCATTCCCGAAATATTTCTCTATCTCAATTGGAAATCCAACGAACACTGAATCCTTCCTCATTTCTTGAATATCCATTCCATTTCTTGAAGCTCTCACCCTATCCAAAATCATTTCCTAAATATCCTCATCCTGACCTTGGAGGTCATCAAGCATCTCAATCTCCTAATTCATCCCTTGTTGTTGCTTTCAAGTAACCCCATCATTTGTAACCCTTACACTTTTGTTGCTTCTAACAAATGTAATTCCTTTGAGCACAACCACAAATTTGAAGTCATTTCCCTAGTCGACTCAACTTCCTTGATATCAGCAATTTTAAATCTCGTCACTTGTTCGGACATCTCATCTCACGTTTATTTTTTTGAAGTGACAACTTCTTCCATCCAACTCCTAACTACTTTTCCCGGCCTTTCAATTGTTCTTTCTCCCTTTTGTTCCTCACTTTGCAACCCAATTCTTTTCGTATCATACTTCGGTTGTGTCTCGATTGAAGTAACGCTTGATAGATGAGGTGGAGAGATTTTCTATCAAGAAAACACTTAAAATGCATGTTGGGTTAAGATGTCGATGCACGTATTACACTTATAAATAATAAATACACAAGTTGGAAAAATTACGCTCAAGTAGGAATGCATATATAATTAAAGAAATTTAAATAATTTAAACAATGTATGATGTACGTGCTCATGAATGCATTGAACCTGTCACCGTAGTTGCATCTTTTAGCTTGACACTTTTCCTTGTTTGTTGATTTATGAGCTGGCCTTGAATTGATTGGCCATTTCTTGTTACCCACGGTCTTCCGTATTTTCAAAGTTCATAACTTCAACTGGTACCGTTCCATGACCCGATATTGAAATCTCTTAAACCCAATTCTTCACCTTAACATCTTTTTGCTCGAAGTTTCCTTATCTCAACTCGTACAACTTTGTAATCAAAATTATGATTCTTGAGCTCAAGTTCTTCTACCTTCATGAAATTGATACCTTACCTTCTTAATCGATTCCCTTGTTGCTCCATATCTCCCAATTCAACTGCCTAACCCGACAATTCAGCTTGGGTATGAAGAATAAACTCAATCCGGCTGAACATCGAACCTTTAGTACTCTAATTTACCATGAGCTTGCAATCACTATATTAGTCGTTCTCTTCATTCTTCTTCATCGATCTAACCTCCTCCAAGATTTCCTTCGTTCCATCCCTCGGTTTGCACAACCCCGTTGGGTTTGGTTAACTAACTTAACTTTCGATGTGGCATGGTGTATATATTAGTCTTATGATAACCTAGCATCATCTACCCCAACTCCACCTCTTTGAACTTCTTCTACTTACCTAAAGCTTGTAGGTCATCCCACAACTTGATTTTCGATTCCAATAGTGGAAAATCCTCAACTTGCTTTCAACTCCGAACCCTAAGTCCCTAGTACCCTCGAGCCCCCCCCCCCCCCCCCTTGTTGATTGAGACCTCGAACCTTAGAACACTCTAGAGGTTTTCTTCAGTTTTGCTCTTGAATGAAATGATCCTACGGATTCCCGTTGAAAAGACTTTTGCAACAGGCGTGTGAGTGTTAATCTTGCAAGTTGTAGGCATCACGCCCTACCACTATCCCGTTGAATATCTACCAACTTCATTAGAGCTTGAAAGTCACTCCCACCTTTGGCCCTTCAATTCCTGAATCTTAACACTTGAAGTATAACCCAACTAGAGCAATCCATGACTCTTGATTTTCTTGTATGAAGTTCCTCGGTGCATTCCTTACAACTTCAAAGCAAAAGAAAAGAACTTGGGGTAGATTGGAGTTGTTGTAGAAATTTGCCGTGATTCGACATGATCTCTATAGCCTATAATCAGAACTTATCTCAAATATAAATGCATGGGGTTAATACATGCTCATGCCACATAATTGATACCAAATACAAGAATTTGATGCAAAATGCAACACATAATTCAACAAAATTTAAAGTGAAACACTTTAGCACCTCAAATTATGCAAAAGTTTAAATAAACACGTTGGATATAAAAATTTCCAAACCATAGAAAATCAATTAATCATCAAGTAGTAACATAAATCAATGCCATGCACAAGTCATCAAGTAGCTCAAAGATGTTCAGGTAAGTTCAAATAAATTCAAATAAGTACAATTAGTTCCAAATAAGATGCAAGACTCGCAATTTATCAATTAATCCTATGTCGTTTGACCTAGACGCTAGAACCGCGGTTTTACAACCAGGCTCTGATACCACCTAAGATGTAGCACCCGGAACGCCGAGATGCCACACCCCCGCACCATAAGTCTAGCTCACACATGAAATGGGTAGTCCACATATGAGCCGGACTCATGACGAACGGGTGACAATAAAAAAAAACTCACTAGCTAGGCGGGACTAACCCTCAAACCAAACAAGTTCAAATCTAGGAATTTAAAGCGGAAGCATAATATTTCCATTAGCATATATCAAACATCTTAAAAGAATTAACCTCCAACTTTATATCAATACATTATCATCTCCAACATATCCATAACATGAAAATGCAATGATAGACTCAACTCGACAACTGGACACGACTCGGACTCCCGCCTAGCACGCCACTGACAGAACCTGAAAAGTGTGAGGTGTCAGTCTACCACAGACTGAGTGAGGGGTTTATAAATAAATATTCGCGCAAGTAACATGCAAGCTATAATCTCGGGTAAGGGTTTATAAAATAAAAACACTACAGGTTTAAAAGTAAAAGATAACTCGCCCGAGATTACAACTAATCAATTTAACAATACACTCAATTTAATTCAATTCAATCAGTGGCCCGGCGAGTGAGGGCAAATCTCCAACCTTTCTCCAACAGTGTACAATAATTCAGTTGTAATTAATTAAGTGATCAAGCAATAGAACTTAGTGCACAATTAGCAATTTCAATCAATAACTCCTTCTTCCTCCGGGTAATGGCGGGCTTGCAAGACCCAACCATCCAGGCACTACGGGATTTCTTCCTCCACCAAACCACCTGGTGGATTCAGAGGTGATCCCACAATGGTGAGGATAGTGCAAGAGTTACCCGTCAGCCCTCGCTTTCCCGGTTGGCTCAATACACTACCCTCGGGCCCAACGTGAACAATAGTTACTCGCCAAAGATAATCCGTCAATCACTCAATCAATCAATCAATCAATCCATTTTCGTGAAATCATTTGAAAATCATAAGGTTCGAAAACTATAGATATATAGATACGTTTTGGCCGAAAATCACATAAGGGTTGTAAGGTTCTATATATCTAGAATTTAAACCTCACCTGACGAGCGACGGAACAAGACAAAGATACAAGAAAGTGCCCAACGATCAATGATCTCCGCCCTGGAGAAAAACTGGACAAGAAAGGAAATAACGTGAACTCGTGGGACAAGACTCAATATGAAACCAAGTATGACGCACGGCAATGCTCATGTAAATAAGTAGAACTAGCAATCAAGTGACACTTAGCATGTAAGAGAACCAATCAATATCTAAGAGACGAAATAAATCTCAAGGAGTCACATATTCATATCATTCAATCATTTCAAGTTCAATTCATATAGTGCATGGAATTACACAATAAAGTTTGAGCAATTACGTACCAAGAAGTGTCAAGTAAGAGCATGCTCATCAATTAATCAAGTATATACAACATATAATTCACATATGGGAGCCAAGAGAGTGAAAGGAATGCAATAAGAAAGGTTTTGGTGAAGTTTGGCCAAAACCGACAATTTTTGGAAATGTACATGTTGTGGGAGAACTGGAATATCTTAAATTCTAGAAGTGGGAATTGAGTTTTGTTTGCTGGGTATGAAAGTAGACACAAAGACCATTCCAACGCTATATGGCACGTTTTCTAATTCAAACTGAGGTGAAAATGGCGTTGGTTTGAAGTTGGACAAAATGCAGGAAATAAAAGGTGACACGCCCGTGTCACCACCACAAGGCAAACCGTGACACCCCCGTGTCACGGTATAGAAAATCAAACCAACCTGCACCCCCGTGTCACGTTGAACAAGGCAAAGTCGACACCCCCGTGTCAACTGTACGCAGCAGAACAAAACAGGGCAAAACAGGGCAAACCTACGGGAATTGGCTCCCAAGCCTTCCCACACCACACCAAGACAAGAATTCACCCCAAAACTATCATATATCAAGCATATATCTCACATATATCAATTAGACTTCAATTAATCCAAGGAACCAAGCATATATCATCAAGAATTCATCTTCCAAACCCCAAATATATCATGATACCTAAGTCTCACATTATTCATGAATTCATGCAAGCTTTGGAGTGTAAAGATCAAGATCATGCTTCTAATCACAAATAACCAAGGAATTGCATTATAAATCTCAAACCCTTCTTCAATCATAACATCAAGAATTCAACAAAGTCTCAAGCTCTACCTTGAATGAAAGAAAGGAGAAGAAATGATGGAGTGATGATGATGATGATGCTTCAAAGTATGCAAGTTCCCCTTGAAACCAAGCTAGAAATGATGAAATCTCCTCCTCCTCTTCCATGGTGTTTTGAACGAGATTGAGTGTGTGTGAGTGTGTGAAATCTTAGATGAAAAATGGATAAATGAAATGTGGGGGAAAGATAAGATATTTTCATGAGTCAAGATATATATATAGATATGTATATATGTATGTATACATTATATAATTCAAGTGGGGAGAAAAGTCTTGCTAATTAAAAGTTATTTGCAGACAAGCCTTTACCTCTTAGGAATTTACAAGTTAGGGATGCTTCAACTTGGCATGCATGGTTGATGATTATATAAACACATATATATATAGCTCTAAAAGAATATGATGAAATGGAGTTGAATATATATATATGTTATGCTAAATCACTTAAATCATGCTTGGAGAATTAAATACACACTCACGAAATTGAATTCACGAAGTTATAATTTAAATCATAATTGCAAGTATTCAAATCAAGAAAATTAAATGACGCAAATCAATTAAATATAAATCATGCCATAAATTACAAGATGATAAAATTTCATGTAAACACTTGATCAAATAATTCACAAATATCATGAAATACATAATTGAAAAACTGGGGCGTTACAGAAGTTGTGTCACAAAGATCCGTCAGGTCATATGTCATTGTGTCAGTAGCCCCACAGTCGAACACCCACCGATCATCCTTGTTTGTTACTTTTCATAATCCTATCTTAATGTCACAATTGGAGACAAGGGATTTTGACTGACTATGTAATGCAAGACACGAATCATTATTACAAGGATGAGAATTATTATTAAATGCTAAGGGGTAATTCTGACATTCACTATCCTTATGAAATATACCTAGTTCTCCTTCCTCCTTGCTACTGCAAAAACGCGCCGCACCAATCTTGCTCTCATCTGTTTTCTGAGCTTCGACCACCTCATAAGCCGCCGCAGCGACTGGGTTTCCGACCTCCCCTTCGTCGGTGCCATCAGACCGCCGTGCTGAGCCGTAGCCCGACGCGTCGTGTCACCGGCTTCGCTATCCCTCTGGCCAGTCGACGAGTTCAAAGAAATTTTTCTTTTTGTGGCCAGGTCGGACGCACTGCCCATACTGAACAGGGGATCTATCGCCGCTGCCATCTCGACGTTCGCCGCCGCCATCGCGGCGCGGCGGTGCTGGGTGTCGCGATTGCCCTACATTCGATCTGAGCTTATTCTCCCCTTGCATCCATATCGCCGACCCCTTCTGTGCTTTTATTTGAGCCGCGAGGCCCGTTCCAATTCCAGATCCCTCCGCCGATGATGATGTCCGTAACTCCGTATTCATGATTTCTCTTCTTGTCCCTTCACGCCGGATGGTAGCATACACTTTCTCGACCGTCAGCAAGGGATTCTCTTTCAAGAGGTCTCGTCTTTTTGTGTCGTATGTATCGTTGACCCCGGCGAGGAATTGGAAGAGCCGAGTCTCGGATCTGAGGCGATTAAAGGTACCAATGTCCTCCTCATGAACCATCGGATTTGGTTGCTTTACTTCGATTTCTCTCCATATCTTCTGCAAATTGTTGTAGTAGTGTTCTATGGTGTCGGACCCCTGCTTCATGTTTTTAGCTTTCACTGTAAGATCAAATATTTGCAATCCGTCACTACTGTGACGTAATATCGCACTCAAACCATCCCATAGTGCCTTCGCCGAGGGATATTCGGCATAGTTCGTGATCAGTTCTTGTTCCATATTATCAAGAATCCAAGAACACACGATTAAATCTGCTTGTTCCCATCTGGGGTATACCGCGTGCCCTACCGCCGGCCGTGTTGGCGTGCCTGTAATGTGACTGAGTTTACCCCTGCCCCCGATCGCCATCTTCATCAACCGGGACCAAAGGGAGTAATTAAACTGATTTAATTTTATGCTAATTGCTATGGTTTGTAGTATGGTGTATTGATTTGGTTCTGTTTGGGGCTGTAGGTTTTGGAGAATACTGGCTAATTGTGTGGCCAAGGAGTCAACCGGCTATTGTGACTCCGTGCCAGTGGTGCTACTGCTGCCGTCGGCCATGGCCGAGAAAGGTTAGGTACGTGATGAGCAAGGTTCGGATCCGTTAATGAATCGTCGCCCGCTTTGATACCATGATAACTATTGAAGAAGACATTGTTTGGGAAGAGTTTTCTTATTTTCTGTAATCACGTAATTAACAATACAAGCTAGGTTACAACATATATACTACACACAAAGGAGTCCGTATTAAGCACGGTAAGTCAATCATGAGATAAACACAAAACTCTAACTACCCTAATTATGTGCTTTCTTAACACCGATAACTAGACCACGTTAATATTAACTGATTGCACTTCTTAATTATAGTATGAACAAGTTGATGGAGAGATGGGTTACGTAGATATTAAAGATGGAAATGATTTGTAAATCAATCTTCTCTATCGATCCTCACTGAAATTGCTGTAGAAATTGGACACTGATTTGTATAAAATATACACCAAAGGAAGACGAGGAAGATAAGGTCAAGTTGGAGAGATTTTTATATTACAAAATGATATGGAAGAAAGAGATAGGTCCCTTCCTTTCCTGCCTTGGTCGAGGATAATATTCTTTAATTCTGGACGTAATTACAATAGACTTTTTATTGAAGTGATGATGCTTCAGACCCCCTTGTTTCCTACTATGCCTTCTAAATAAAAATGCAATTTTAACCTCACTAAGTCATATAGTTTAGAGATTCGATACTATATTAATTTAATTATTCGAGTCCTTACGAATATAAATAATATTAGTAGAGAGAATTTTATATCTAACTGGTTCGACCCGACCCCACCAGTAGAATTAACACTACAATGCGTGTCCTCTTATTAACCAAAACCCAAACCTAATTTTCACAAAATTGACATGTATTTACAAAAACCCAATTTTTGCATGTACTCTTGTTTACTTGACGTTGAAGATTGATTCATTTGATTATCGTCTTCTGTTGGTTGGACTTTTCTATAAATTGTCATGTGCAATTTAGGACTTGAAGGTGGAGATTGATCCGATCTAGCTGATTATTAGCTTCGTTTGTCAGTAGAATTTCTATAAATTGTCATGTCCAATTTAGGACTTGACGCTGGAGATTAATCCATTTGATTATCATATTCTTATAAATTTCAAATGATCAAATGACATGTCTTGACCTCAAACATGAGATAGTCATCCTGCTCCAAAAAAAAAAAAAAAACTTACAAAAGAAAATTAGTAAATAATTATTTGGGTTGATATCTTCTTATTATACAGGAGGCTATTAATTAGTGGGAAAATGTTTAAGCCCAATTGGCCCAATTCAAATCAAAATATTAAATTTCGGCCTTAAAGAGTGGGCTTTTCAATGGTATAAACTATAAAGAGTTCTAGGCTAAAATAAACATGGGCCTCTCACCTCTTTAAAAAAATATCAATATAAATATACTAGCAACTTTACACATTCTAGTTTCTACTCATGTGCATATAACAAATAATTATTAAATAAATATATTAAAATTATTTTCTGTATTATATTGGGAGATGTGCGAAAAATCCCCAAATGGGGACTCAAATTTGCTTTTACTCCCCATTTTTAAAAAAATTTGCTTTTGCTCCTTAGATGAGAGGCAAACTTTTCGTTTACTCCCCATTTTTTGCAAACATGGTATAAAAACTCAAGGATATGGTGCTCTAGATCCCTTCCAAGTGTTGGAGGAGTGGCATAGATCCCTTCTCCACTTTCACCCTTCTCAATCCTCTCATTCTGCTTAGGAACAAGTCCTTGAGCTTTTGAAAACCTCCAGCCTTGAAACTTAATTCTTCCCCTTCATATGCACACTCAATCTCCATGTCATGTAGATTGGGTAAATATTGAAGATATTCAAGTGAATCCTCCCTTAATTTGCTCCATCTAAGAGCTATTCTCGTCAGTGCATTAAAATAAGGTATCCACTGCGGTATCTTTGGTAAACATCCACGTAGCTTAAGATTCCTAAGAAATGAAAATGGACAAGGAGATAGGTCAGGATAATCCAAGTCAATCAACTCCTCCTCCCTAAATGCCGTAATGCTTAGTGAACGTAGGCTATTGAGCTTTGCGAGGGAAGAGCAAAGCTCCCTACGATCTTCTCTTCTTAGCTTTGTGATGCCTAATCTCTGCAGTTGACTTAGTTTTCCTATTTCTCTCACTACTTTTGTGTCGTCCGCATCTATATAGCAAAGCTTTTGCAAATGCACTAGCTGTCCCATCTCATATGGAGCCTTAAAGCTTTGTATAGAATCAATGGAAAAATAAGAATCATCTTCATTTTTATACAAATATACCAAGAGATTTTGGAGCCGTTGGAGCATTAGGATTTCAATAGGCAATTCTGTCACCATGATTCTCTTGAGATCTAATGTCTCCAACTTCCTCAGATTTTCAATTGATTTTGGAATGACCTTCACTTGTGTATCCCTTAAGCAGAGGAACTTGAGATGATATAATTTGAACACTTCACTCAGGATTATATTCATTGGAGCTCGTCTTAAATTCAACACCTTTAGCATCTTACAACCTCGACACAGTACCTTGTCTAACATTGGTAACCAATCTGAATCTACTCGACCCATAAATAATAGAGAATGGAGATGTTCAAACCTGTAGCCTTCTTGTGTGAAATTGATACAATTATGAAGTGCTAGACGTCGAATTCTTTCAGCTCTCTACATTTCTCCCTCTCTGTAAACAACTGCTATGTTTTGATCTCTAGCCTTAGAAATGACATATTCTCGTACTAGATCATGGATGCGAAAGTTTCTGGACTTTCCATCTACATTTGTTCCCACCACTTGTATCAGACTTCTATTCACCAACTCATTTAAATAGCCCTCGGCTATTTCCGTCAGTGTCTTTCCTTGTTTTGCCTCAACAAATCCTTCTGCTATCCACAAACGTATTATGGTAGCCTTCTCAATCACTTCATCTTCTGAAAAGATACACAGGTATAGAAAGCAAGTTTTTAGATAATATGGCAAGTCGTAAAAGCTGAGGGACAGTAATTTCGACATCCTCTGCTGATCATCTCCTATAATTTCAAAACTCAAGCCTCGATTGAACATTTCCCATTCCTCCAATCTGTTATTCTTAGTAGCAAGAAGACCACCAATTACAACAATAGCAAGTGGCCATCCCTCACATCTCTTTAAGATGTTTTCAGAGATTTCCTCCAAATAAGGAGCGGATGAGTAGGTTCTCGGAAATGCCTTTTGGTAAAATAAACTCCTTGACTCGTCTTCGAATAAAGGTTTCAAAGTATAGACATGACCATTAGTCTCACTGCAAGCAGCATAGCCTATGCTACTAAGGCGAGAGGTGACGATGATGCAACCCCAGCCATGGGTAGTGCTCCTTGGAAACGAATATTTAACTGATTCCCAAGCATCTACTCACCAAATATCATCGAGAACAATTATGTAGTTCTTATCTTGGAGAAATTTGTAAATGAACTATTTCTTATCATTATCATTCATGGCTTCCAATCCTGAAGGTGGTTGTTGTTTCACCTGCTCCACGAGTTTTTTAATTATCTCTTGCAAAACAGTTTCAGCCTTGAAGGACTCCGAAATAGGGATCCATGCATGATTTTCGAAATTCATCTCCACCAACGCCGCATCATAGACTTTTTTAACTAGAGTGGTTTTACCCAATCCAGGCATACCAACCACCGAAATTACTTGAAGTCCACATTCAATGGTTGAAAGCCACTCAAGCAGTTGTTTCTTTGGTTTTTCAATGCCCACAGCATCCACATCTTCCAATAGTAATGCATCACCTCGACCATCATTCGATGTGTTTGTTGAATGGTCAGAGGTTGATCCTAAAAGTGTGATATACTTTTCTGTGAATGTCTTGTGACTTTGGGAAGAATTTTCTAACTTGGATTTGATGGTTTTTATTTCAAAAGCTATCCGACATCTAGCTTTCAAATTCTTCATTAAGGCAAAAGATTTTTTCATATGACCTCTGAATCCACGGACATCATGATGGGCAATCCGAAGGATGTATTTGTCAAGAACATCTTCAATATCATAACCAATTTCGCGCATTTGTCTACCCATTCTTTGAGCTGAGGATCAATTTCTTCTTTGGAGTCAGCAACTCTGAGGAAGGCTCTCATTTGATCAAGCTCTGCACGAATGAATTCGACTTCTTGCCCAAGTCCCCCAAGCAGCTTTTGTTCTTCTTTGAGCAATCCTGAAAGTTCATTAAGCAAAAAAGATATGGTGCTCTCAGCCATCTTTAGTGCTCAAGGTTAATTTTGTTTTTGCTCCCTGTATGACGAAGTGATCATATTTATGTTGTTATTATAGAAAAATTTAATAATAGAAATGCACATAACAAGATATGAAGTAAATCCTCACTTGTAAGAACTAAGTAAATTTTTTTTTTTTTTATTCCCGCACTGAATAACACTACAGTATATAAAGCAAACCTTTATTATCAGTGGCAATTATGAGACAGTCACCGATAACTAGACCACGTTAATATTAACTGAGGGCACTTCTTAATTATAGTATGAATAAGTTGATGGAGAGATGGGTTACCTAGATGTTAAAGATAGAGATGATTTGTAAATCAATCTTCTCGATCAATCCTCACTGAAATTGTTGTAGAAATTGCACACTGATTTGTATAAAATATACACCAAAGGAAGACGAGGACGATAAGGTCAAGTTGGAGAGATTTTTATATTACAAAATGATATGGAAGAAAGAGAAAGGTCCCTTCATTTCCTGCCTTTGTCGAGGATAATATTCTTTAATTCTGGACGTAATTACAATAAACTTTTTAGTTTTTACTGAAGTGATGATGCTTTAGACCCCCTTGTTTCCTACTATGTCTTCTAAATAAAAATGCAATTTTAACCTCACTAAGTCATATAGTTTAGAGATTCGATACTATACTAATATAATTATTCGAGTCCTTAGAAATACAAATAACATTAGTACAGAGAATTTTATATCTAACTGGTTCGATCCGACCCCACCTGTAGAATTGACACTACAATGCGTGTCCTCTTATTAACCAAAACCCAAACCCAATTTTCACAAAATTGACATGTATCTACAAAAACCCAATTTTCGCGTGTACTCTTATTTACTTGACGCCGGAGATTGATCCATTTGATTATTGTCTTCTGTTGGTTGGATTTTTTTATAAATTGTCATGTGCAATTTAGGACTTGACGGTGGAGATTGATCCGATTTAGCTGATTATCAGCTTCGTTTGTCAGTATAATTTCTGTAAATTGTCATGTCAAATTTAGGACTTGACGCTGGAGATTAATCCATTTGATTATCGTATTCTATTGTTAGGATTTTCCTATAAAATTTAAAAATCTTACATTGGAGTCCTTATAAATTTCAAAGGATCAAACGACATGTCTTGACCTCAAACATGAGATAGTTATCCTGCTCCAAAAAACTTACAAAAGAAAAATAGTAGATAATTATTTGGGTTGATATCTTCTTATTATACAGGTGGCTATTAATTAGTGGAAAAATGTTTAAGCCCAATTGGCCCAATTCAATTCAAAATATTAAATTTCGGCCTTAAAGAGTGGGTTTTTCAATGGTATAAACTATAAAGAGTTCTAGGCTAAAATAATCATGGGCCTCTCTCCTCTTTAAAAAAATATCAATATAAATATACTAGCAACTTTACACATTCTAGTTTCTACGCATGTGCATATAAAAAATAATTATTATATAAACATATTAAAATTATTTTTTGTGTTATATATATATATTCTATAATTTTAATATAAACACTAATAAATAATGAATGGGTAGTAAAAAATAATGTTCTATTAGTAATTATAAAAATTTAAAATATAATTGAAAAGTAATAAAAAATATATAAAAAAGAAAATAAAAAGAATGCAACCGATGAGAAAGAAAAGAGAAATTATAAAGAGAAATAATGAGAAAGAAAAGAAAAGGGGAAGGTAAGTGACATGGCATAATAATGCTAGGACACGTGGCACGCCCACGTGGGCGCCACGTAGACTCCGCGCCAACTCGGACAAGCCAGAAACAGACTTTTGGAATGATCATCAGATCGCCACCAGGTCCGCAGATCATCAAATCTACATGAGGTCATTAGATCGATATACACATCGCTTGATCGTCAGAATCAGCGGATCGATTTCAATACCCAGGTCATCAGATCGATCTGCCCTCTCCTATGAGGAAACCCACAGCATTAAGGATCCCGGAAGGCAATATCGATCTCCAGATCGATTATCTACGTCACCGGACACCCGAATACTGTAAAGCACTCCTGTCGGGACACGTGTATCCTTCTCATTCCCTGGAACAGGCGTACTATGGCTCATTAATGACCGTCAGTCCCTGCTTTTACCCAAAGGGGAAAGAAGGTACAACCGACCCGCCTCAAGCCGGTTCCATCATCCGACATCTAGATCGACGACTGGCAACGCCATTAATGCACACCTACAGTACACACACTACTGTGTCATTTGGCCATGGCTATAAATGTAGTACCCTGCACGGTGGGTCACCACATCCCCCGCACCTAAGCCCAATCCACATACGAGATGGGAAACCCGTACATGAACCAAACAGAGGCGAACGGGAGACAGACAGACACACACCTAAGCTAGGCGGAACTTAGACCCTGCAAATTAAAAGAACCTACAAAAAACGAAGCGTATGCGGAAGCAATCACACAAACAGACTTAAATTAAAAGCAGCAGTTGACGGGTTCAACTAACATAGATCCCTAATCCCGAATATAACATAAATCAAAATACAAACGGGTTCAACTAAATCCACGAACCTGTCCTAACCTATCCCGAAATTCATACATTCCAAATTATAAGCGCAAAACTGCATAAAGTATATCATAAACGTATACATAACTTCTTACACAATAACGAGCTAAGCAATTAACGAAACAAACAGACAGACACGGACTCGACAGACCCGACTCAAAACCGCCTAGCTCGAACTCCACAACCTGAACCTGCAACTAAAACGAAAGGGGAGAGGGGCCAGTCACACAGACTGAGTGAGGGGCTACCCACACACGCTATATGTATAAGAGCAAAGCACATAATAATCACATAGTGCGTGAACTCAGGGATAGTTTTTGCATACCAAAGTTTAACCCGTGATACATATATATAGGGATTCTAAAAGAAACAAAGCAAACCAAAGCTTAAAGGATTTTATATAAAACCAGATCATTAATTCATAGCAAATCATATCGAATCAAATCAAATCTTAGCTTACATATTCAAAAGGTTCTTATTTTATTTTAATTTAAGAGTCTATCCCCGTTTCACGAACTTTACTAAAGCATACATACATAACTCGGCGGGTACGAGCACCTAATCCCATCCTGGGCTCCTCAAACTAAACATACATAACAAATCAAAACATAACATAGCAAACGTATCATACATACCTCCTTCTCCGGTGATGGAAGGGTTGCGCGACCCAAACCATCCATACAAACGAGGGGAGCGTGAACACTCAAACCCTCAGGTTCCCATCCCCCTACCAAACCTCCTGGCGGGTTCAGGGTTATTCCTATCAAACTGTGGAGATGTGCACGGGGTCATAAACCGGTGACCCCATGGCCGACCCGGGTCCCCCTTACCCACAACTCCGGGGCCCAATCATACCAAACAAATCATAAGAAGCATACCATAACCTAACCCGCTACATAACAAAATTAACATAACATACCTTACTTTGCAACAACTATGCTATTCATACCTCTCCGTGTCAAATCCATAAGATATTCATAGCTCGTAGCTCCCGGCTCATAAGAGGCACACGGTTTGAAGCATAGTTAACGTTACAACTTAAACAAACCATAACAAACCAAAACAAGCGTACCTAGGCTCGTACATAGCTTATCGTACTTGGAAAGTCTTAGCAAATTCATAAACTTACATATTTTGCACATATTTACTTATACTTAAGGTTATAATTCGCATGCATAAAAAAACAAACACATTTTATAGGGTTTAACTATACCTAACCTCACCTTATACCAAAGGAAGCCAAGAACAACACAAGTGATCCACCCCGGAATCAAAACGGCTCACGAAACACCACCCCGGGTGCACCTGGACAAACTGAAGACAAAAAGCAGGACTTAGGCCCAAAGAAGAACCACATAGACGCACGGCGTATGCATAGGCACATAAGAGATTCAACTACCTAAACAAAATTCATATTCAAACTTATGTCATAAAAGGAAATGCATTTCATAACTTATCATATGCTTAAAACACATTAAAGCATGTTCAAATGCGCTATCAATGCATACAAAGGTAAACGAAAGGCAAATGGTGGCACTTATTCATGTACGATCACAAAGCACATTACTAAAGCGACATAAAATGCATATAAGAACAAATACATACACATAACATAATATAAAACAAGTTAGGAATGGGTTAGGAGGTCAAAAGGTGCAAGAAAAGCTGAAAAAAAGCATAAGAAACGGTTCCGAGCAAAACGGGCAAAAGTTGGAAATTTTCCGAAACGGACAAGCTGTAGGAAAACGATCATAACTCGAGTTTGAGAAATGGGAATTAATTTTTGTTTCTTGGGAATGAAACTATACACATAGATGTTTCAAATGGTAGGTGGCTCGAATTTTGGTTCAAAGCGAGGCGAAAATGGCGTAGGTTCGAAGTTGGGCGAATGTTGAATTTCGGCGAAGTGGCGACACAAATTTCAAACGATTATATCTCACAAATGACAAAAGATAATGAGGTGATTCCAATTGGAGGATGTTCTACACTTCAAGAGGTTTCCGTAGGTTCAAAAATCAGGCCAATCGGAGTTCAAACGAGGTCAGCACGGCCATGTCAATATTGGCCTGAAAACTGACACGGCCGTGTCGGGTTAAAAAAATTCAAACTCGAAAGCCTGACACGGCCGTGTTGGAAATGAACTAGGGTTCGACACGGCCGTGTTGGGTCGTCTTCTCCGAAAAAGAGCAGCAAAGAAGCAGGGGTTCGACGGGAAAAGGTCCAAAACCACCCCAAACCTCATTCCAACCAATTAATCCACCAAAATACATCAAAATACACATATATAACATATTAGCATCAATTTAAATCGTAAATAAACACGTTGGGAGCAAGTTATCGCATTTAGGCACTATTCATCAATCCGCCATAACCAAGGAATCGAGCAACAACGAAGGAATTCAATCGGTAGGAATGAAGTACGTAATGAAAAGATCACATTGCTTACCTGGGAACTTCGATCGGATGATCGGACGAAGCAAGCTCGAGCCAAAGCTTGGAATGGCCAAAGGGGGAAATCCTCTCCTCTCACTTTCTCCTCCCTTGCTGCACGTGAAAGTGGGAAAAAGGAGAAAGGGCTTGGCCCCTTTTTAGCTAAGACACGGGTAGGGTCGAACGGGTAGGGTCAAACGGTATCCGCTCCACTCGGATCGGATTTTAAAACGGTTGGGCTATCAAATGGCTTTAGAAAATAAAAGGTTAATTCATTGAAACGAACCCAACGACAAGGTTAGAATTCGAATTCGAATCCCGAGCTCAAAGTAGCCACGAAGGCTAAAACACCCTAAATAAAATTAGGTCCCTAATTCGGCAATTATTGAGCGATTGAACCCAAGAACAATTAATTAAATTCTAATGCACACGTATTAAAATAAATCTCACATCGACATATAAGCATGCTAATCACATAATTCACGTAAATTACAGAATTAAACTCACCCGTGACGCCGTACCTGGAATACCGAAGAGGCGGGGTGTCACAAACTCCCCCCCTTAAGAGAAACTGGTCCCCAGGTTCGCCTGCTCGAGTTTCAAGCTCGAACAACTTTCTGTATTCACCCAAGTTCGAGGTTCATGACGTCCCGACGAGGGTTAGCTCGAGAAAGGACTTCAAGCACAAGGGGTTTGAATCTCTAAATCGATTCGGTCATTTGAATTGCTCGTTCGATTCGCACAATTAAGAGGGTCTAAAATAGATTCAACTCTCAACGTTTGAGTCATTTGAGTCAACTCTTAAGCTCATCCACACCACTCCACAACCAAGCTCAAACCGAATCTCTTCTTGTCCACGATCTAAGGTCCGAAGTGTCTAACATCCGAACCTTCTTCATATACCACCAAAATCGTCGAGGGGTTATTGATCTCGTTGCAAAGCTCGACCCTCATCTTACCAAGACACCACTCTCGAGCACTCAAAACATAAAACAAAACTAAAATGCATGATGTACGTGATATGCATGTTTAAGTGTACCGTTCACCGATGTGGGAAAATTTGATCTTATGATGATGTGTTCAAAGTCGAAGTCCCTTTTGTCCATATTTTCGCCTTGAGGTTCACGGTGCCCTTTGCTTCAAATTTCATCCCGATCTTTATCCCGTATTTGTTGTCTATCCTCGGAATTTTCTCTAACCCAATCTTTCACTCTTAGATGTTCTCTTGGTCTTATTATTGGTTCCAAGAATTACATCCCTCGAGCTCTAACCCATCACCAACGGCCTTAATCCGGATTCTTTCACTTGAAGACTTACTCGTAGAAATCCTAAAGAAGAGGTATTGTCTTGTAATCATAATCCTCTTCGTTAAGGTGCTCGAAAGTACCGCGTACTCTTTTCCTGGAATATAAGAGAATTGCATCCCAAGCCTCTCAGTAATTCTCATCAAACTCCGCCTCTAACCCGGGGACATCTCCTTGCGTTATCATTGTTGTTAGGAAATCTTGAAGTCCCCCAACTTAAACATCAACATATTTCCTAATTCCTTCTCATCCGAGTGCCCTTCTTCGTTGCCAAATTTTACTTCTTGTCATCCCGCCTTTAGCCTACGACTTCATTCAGGATTTTACCTCAATCCATTGAAGTCCCCCAAAATCCCAACAAAAGTCTCCCATTGGTTCTCCTCGAAACTCTTCTCCAAGGGCGCGGCTAAAAAAAAAATGAATCAATCTCCATGCCCCGAGATTTTGGTTAACCCAATTTTGTGCCCATTAGTAGAGTTCTTCACAATGTCCCTCGTGGATTAATTTCTTCCCTATTCGGAACTTTCATCGTAGTCCCTCCTTGAAGAAATTAGCTCTTCTTCAAAGTGGATTCCCATTCCCTTGAATCTTCAATCTCATTTGTAGACTTTCCAATCCTATACCCTTCAACACCTTCTTCATATATGATGCAATCTTCAACCCGATCTCAAGAGGGTCCCTAATTCTGCCTCTTTCTCTAACCATCTTTTCTAACTTCCTCGGGCACAAACTTGGAGATTGAAAGAACGACATCCTATCAAGCAAACACTAAATATGCATGCCGGATTAACGTGTAAATGGGATGCATCACATAATTACCACTCAAACACATAAAAAAAATGTTATAATGGCAATTATAGCACAATAAATAAATAATTGCAGAACCTAAAAATGTCGTGAATGCATATGCTATGAATGCAAATACCTCCATCCTTGGATTCATGTTGGTTTCCAAATCGAAGCCTTTGTTCTCGCTTCCATTGCTTGTTAGCCTTGGATTGATCACATTCGACAACCATATGTTTCTTTGACCCGCACGCATAACACTTCTTCAGTCTATCATAACACGAATTGTAGGCATGATTAGTTCCTCCACAGTAAGCACACGGTTGAGATTCTTTCCTTGGTCTCGAAGGATCCCCAGTTTTATGTTTCTTTCCTCGAATCCTTTTCTTCTTAGCTTGGATACCGGGAGGTTGGATTCTTTCTTCCATTTGTAGGTTCGAGCAAAATCCTAATTCACCTCTCAGTCTCAACTCCTCTTCTTCCTTGCCTTTTGTTATTCTCCGATTTTCAACCCTTAAAACTTTCGTGGTAGCCTTGTCCCAAGTACTCATATCCTCGGCAATTAAGGCCTCCTTGAACTCATCTCGTAGTCCTTCCATGAAATACCAAATCTTCATCTCTTCATTGTTCATGATATGTGGTACGTAGGTGCCTAACCTCTCAAATTCTTCGATGTATTCCATGGCCATTTTACCTCCTTGTTTTAGAGTACGAAACTCCTCAAATCTTCGATCTCGTAAAATAGCCGGTGAGTACCTTCTTCTAAACTCTTGAACGAAGGTATCCCATGTCAATCCTTCGTTTGTTGCTTCTAATTGTGGAGTAACTATTTTCCACCACTGTCTTGCTTGACCTTGCAAAAGTAGTAAGGCAAGGCGAGCCTTATCTTGTGAGTCGCACGGCCATACCTCGAATATACTTTCCATCTCGGAGAGCCACTCTTCCGCCCTGATATCGTTGCCTTCTCTAAATTGGAGAGGTTTAAAGGTCCTGAAGTCTCGATATAAGGTTGCCATCGGATTCAAAGGTTGCATCTCGGCGTGATTTTGCCCTTGATTGTAATGATGTCGATGTGGTGGTTGACCAACATCTTGTCTACGTGGTGGCATCCTGAAATTCTCAACAACCTCAATATAAGACATGCATGTTGGTTAGTACGTGAGAATGACACGTAATTAAATCAAGTAAGAGCAATTAAATAAATGCAATGCATCAGGAAATGTAAAATCAACCAAATGTTAAGAATCCAAATACATATCACAGCAAATCACAATGCAAATGCAAGCAGATAGCCACATTGTCCTATGCCGTTCGACCTAGACTGGCATAACACGACTCTGAGCTCAGGTTTTGCAACCCAACGCTCTGATACCACTTTAGGATGTAGTACCCTGCACGGTGGGTCACCACATCCCCCGCACCTAAGCCCAATCCACATACGAGATGGGAAACCCGTACATGAACCAAGCAGAGGCGAACGGGAGACAGACAGATACACACCTAAGCTAGGCAGAACTTAGACCCTGCAAATTAAACCAACCTACAAAAAACGAAGCGTATGCGGAAGCAATCACACAAACAGACTTAAATTAAAAGCAGCAGTTGACGGGTTCAACTAACATAGATCCCTAATCCCGAATATAACATAAATCAAAATACAAACGGGTTCAACTAAATCCACGAACCTGTCCTAACCTGTCCCGAAATTCATACATTCCAAATTATAAGTGCAAACCTGCATAAAGTATATCATAAATGTATACATAACTTCTTACACAATAACGAGCTAAGCACTTAACGAAACAAACAGACAGACACGGACTCGACAGACCCGACTCAAAACCGCCTAGCTCGAACTCCACAACCTGAACCTGCAACTAAAACGAAAGGGGAGAGGGGTCAGTCACACAGACTGAGTTAGGGGCTACCCACACACGCTATATGTATAAGAGCAAAGCACATAACAATCACATAGTGCGTGAACTCAGGGATAGTTTTTGCATACCAAAGTTTAACCCGTGATACATATATATAGGGATTCTAAAAGAAACAAAGCAAACCAAAGCTTAAAGGATTTCATATAAAACCAGATCATTAATTCATAGCAAATCATATCGAATCAAATCAAATCTTAGCTTACATATTCAAAAGGTTCTTATTTTATTTTAATTTAAGAGTCTATCCCCGTTTCACGAACTTTACTAAACCATACATACATAAGTCGGCGGGTACGAGCACCTAATCCCATCCTTGGCTCCTCAAATTAAACATACATAACAAATCAAAACATAACATAGCAAACGTATCATACATACCTCCTTCTCCGGTGATGGAAGGGTTGCGCGACCCAAACCATCCATACAGATGAGGGGAGCGTGAACACTCAAACCCTCAGGTTCCCATCCACCTACCAAACCTCCTGGCGGGTTCAGGGTTATTCCTATCAAACTTTGGAGATGTGCACGGGGTCATAAACCGGCGACCCTATGGCCGACCCGGGTCCCCCTTACCCACAACTCCGGGGCCCAATCATACCAAACAAATCATAAGAAGCATACCATAACCTAACCCGCTACATAACAAAATTAACATAACATACCTTACTTTGCAACAACTATGCTATTCATACCTCTCCGTGTCAAATCCATAAGATATCCATAGCTCGTAGCTCCCGGCTCATAAGAGGCACACGGTTTGAAGCATAGTTAACGTTACAACTTAAACAAACCATAACAAACCAAAACAAGCGTACCTAGGCTCGTACATAGCTTATCGTACTTGGAAAGTCTTAGCAAATTCATAAACTTACATATTTTGCACATATTTACTTATACTTAAGGTTATAATTCGCATGCATAAAAAAACAAACACATTTTATAGGGTTTAACTATACCTAACCTCACCTTATACCAAAGGAAGCCAAGAACAACACAAGTGATCCACCCCGGAATCAAAACGGCTCACGAAACACCACCCCGGGTGCACCTGGACAAACTGAAGACAAAAAGCAGGACTTAGACCCAAAGAAGAACCACATAGACGCACGGCGTATGCATAGGCACATAAGAGATTCAACTACCTAAACAAAATTCATATTCAAACTTATTTCATACAAGGAAATGCATTTCATAACTTATCATATGCTTAAAACACATTAAAGCATGTTCAAGTGCGCTATCAATGCATACAAAGGTAAACAAAAGGCAAATGGTGGCACTTATTCATGTACGATCACAAAGCACATTACTAAAGCGACATAAAATGCATATAAGAACAAATACATACACATAACATAATATAAAACAAGTTAGGAATGGGTTCGGAGGTCAAAAGATGCAAGAAAAGCTGAAGAAAAGCATAAGAAACGGTTCCGAGCAAAACGGGCAAAAGTTGGAAATTTTCCGAAACGGACAAGCTGTAGGAAAATGATCATAACTCGAGTTTGAGAAATTGGAATTAAGTTTTGTTTCTTGGGAATGAAACTAGACACATAGATGTTTCAAATGGTAGGTGGCTCGAATTGTGGTTCAAAGCGAGGCGAAAATGGCGTAGGTTCGAAGTTGGGCGAATGCTGAATTTCAGCGAAGTGGCGACACAAATTTCAAACGATTATATCTTACAAATGACAAAAGATAATGAGATGATTCCAATTGGAGGATGTTCTACACTTCAAGAGGTTTCCGTAGGTTCAAAAATCAGGCCAATCGGAGTTCAAACGAGGTCAGCACGGCCGTGTCAATATTGGCCTGAAAACTGACACGGCCGTTTCGGGTTAAAAAAATTCAAACTCGAGAGCCTGACACGGCCGTGTTGGAAATGAACTAGGGTTCGACACGGCCGTGTTTGGTCGTCCTCTCCGAAAAAGAGCAGCAAAGAAGCAGGGGTTCGACGGGAAAAGGTCCAAAACCGCCCCAAACCTCATTCCAACCAATTAATCCACCAAAATACATCAAAATACACATATATAACATATTAGCATCAATTTAAATCGTAAATAAACACGTTGGGAGCAAGTTATCGCATTTAGGCACTATTCATCAATCCGCCATAACCAAGGAATCGAGCAACAACGAAGGAATTCAATCGGTAGGAATGAAGTACGTAATGAAAGATCACATTGCTTACCTGGGAACTTCGATCGGATGATCGGACGAAGCAAGCTCGAGCCAAAGCTTGGAATGGCCAAAGGGGGAAATCCTCTCCTCTCTCTTTCTCCTCCCTTACTGCACGTGAAAGTGGGAAAAAGGAGAAAGGGCTTGGCCCCTTTTTAGCTAAGACACGGGTAGGGTCGAACGGGTAGGGTCAAACGGTATCCGCTCCACTCGGATCGGATTTTAAAACGGTTGGGCTATCAAATGGCTTTAGAAAATAAAAGGTTAATTCATTGAATCCGAATCATCGAAACGAACCCAATGACAAGGTTAGAATTCGAATTCGAATCCCGAGCTCAAAGTAGCCACGAAGGCTAAAACACCCTAAATAAAATTAGGTCCCTAATTCGGCAATTATTGAGCGATTGAACCCAAGAACAATTAATTAAATTCTAATGCACACGTATTAAAATAAATCTCACATCGACATATAAGCATGCTAATCACATAATTCACGTAAATTACAGAATTAAACTCACCCGTGACGCCGTACCTGGAATGTCGAAGAGGTGGGGTGTCACGATAAATACTCGCCCTTTGAACAGTAGTTGGTAAGCCTTTAATACGCATTCAATTGCATTTATTCTCTCTCTATAGAGCTCCATTACTGACTTGAGCGTCGGAGTGCCAAACTTGGGTAAAACCCCAAGTTCCCCAATTTGGTACTTAGCTCACGTGTGTTAGTGCTTTCAGGTCGATAAGAACCCACTCAAACAAATTCTTGACTGATTGTGTAACAGCCCGAAACAGGGGCAAGTTGGAAATTACGAAAATACCCCTATAGCTCAAAAATATTCCTACATTTCCCGAAATACTTTCATTACCCAATATTTAATCAAAAGAATCCTCACATTATTTCGAGGATCGTGATACTCTCCGTAAACCATAATTCCCATCCTAGCTCCCGTAGTATCAAAAACCGGCAAAAACCCTAGCTTATGATTCGATCATCAATAAATCCCTACTCATCTACTTTTTTATATTCAAAATTATAACCAAAACGACCCTTAAATTATTTTATGAATTTTCATGCATTTACCAAAAACTCGATTTCACCATAGCATATTTTATAAATATTTTCCTTTCTAAAAATCATCATTTTATTTTGAACAAATTAGCTCTTATTCAATAGTCGAAATTATACTTGAAACGATCCTTGAATTTTCCTCTACATTATAGTGATTTTTCCAAACTTTAAACGTTATCATAGCTTCGTTTATATAATTTTCCTATGATTTTCATCATCTTTAATATTTATAATTTATAAACAAAAGCTCTAAATATTTCACATTTATAATCAAAACAAAGCTCGTTTTTCACCTATTCTTTCATTAATTCACTACTTCAATCTTTTACCTCTCGACTCCTGAATAAATTTTATATTATTTTTACATTTATTTTTATTCAAAATGACATCATCCATGACCACATGATCTTCTAGAAGGATTAAACAAATGAGCATAATTTCTCCACATTTCTTAGTTAATTACCTAGCATTTGTTCAAAATATAATTTAACCACATCTCCAAATTTATTACCAAGCATTTGTTGAAATATTAGGCAACCACATCTTCCATAAACCTTCATTTATTGCTTAGAGACCCCTCATGACTACCTATAAATACCCCCCTTAAGTCTCATTTATACCTCACAAATCAACACACAAAATCACTCTCTTCCCCCCATTCTCACGCCACTCTCTCCCTTCTCTCTCTAAGGTATGTTTTTCTTTTATTATTTCATGCTTTATATAATGTTCTTAGTATAAAAATAATAGTAGCATGCCTAGGATAAATTAAATTATACTTTAGGAATTTATTTTATGAAATATGTGCTATTTATGCTAGTTTAGGAAAAATGTGATAAGATATATGCATTTTATTTAATTAAATGCATGAGTTATGATATGATATGATATGAATATGTGTTTAAATAATTATGATCTTGTTTAATTAACTTCATGTCAAGAATAATTTATTTAGAATTATTTTTCATAGAGACTTAATATATTTTGCTATATTATGCTTCAAATTCTATGTTATAAATATGAATATGATCAAGTGTGTTACATACCTTCTTTGAATATTAAAATAGTCTCAAGAACATGTTCATGTTGTTCTTGAATAATTTTAAGTGCACTTGTGATAGTGTGTGAGTATGTGTGTTCGATTTTGTATTATAAAGTGTTTAATTCACAAGAAATTGAATAGTAAATGTTTTCAATAGTAACTTTGACTTTTTGGTCAACCCATAAGCTGATAATTTCAAAAATATTATTAAAATAATTATAAAATTAGTTTTGGAATTTTTAAATAAAGATTTTATCCGAATTTTCCAAAAATCAGTAAATTATGAATTATTTTCAAAATATAACCTACATTGTCAAATTAAATTCTAAGTTCCATTTCTAATGTTATAATTAAGATTATAATATGATTAATAAATATTTAAGTGGTTAAAGAATTCATGAAACCTGATTAATTACTTAATTTCCCTTAAACGGTTAAAATTAGAGTCTACCGGGAATTCTTTAACATGACATAATTTATGTGTTTACTTGATGTATTCCTTTTATGCATGAACATTATGTGTTTTATGTGCTTATTTGATTAATATAAGGAACCTAGTTCTAAGTCTATAGTAGTTAATACTTTCAGGCGCACTGGAATCCACGTTATAATGTCTGACTACCGGTATAGGTGAGGGTTAAAATGTTTTCAACTGGAATCATGCCTATACATACGTATCTATATAAAAACTATTTTCAAGCCTACCCATCATATTGATTTACTGCCATATATATATATATATATATATATATATATATATATATATATATATATATATATATATTACTTTACTACACTATCCCTTTTAAGGGAAAAATACTTTCTTGCCGGAATCAACGTTTTTCTAGAACATTATATATTTCAAGTCCATTTTATCAAAACATTGATTCCGGGTTATGCAAGCAAAATATTGTTCTCGATTCCTGTTATGGGCCCCGACTGTAACCGTAGCGAGCAATTACCCGGAAGGTATCGGGCCGAGGGTATTGTTGGTGCTGCGGACTGCCACCACCTCTTGGTCGTGGTTTAACTGGAGGTTAGTTACTCCACGCCAAGGGATGAGGGAGAGATAGCTGCCTCCCGAATCTAGTTCGTGGTCTCTAGGGTTTGATTCCCTATTGACATCAAGGAGTAGTGGAGTTAATATTCTTGATTTTATTGAAGTATCGGAGCCTGATCAGCCCCATACTATTTTACCAACTATTCAAGGAGTTATGGGTGGAAAGGCCTAGCTTGCGGGCAATAATGTTCTTGTTACAAACGGTTCATATTTCTACAAATATTCCAAACTACCCCTATCCCTGTTTTACAATTATTATGAACCGTTTCTATTTGCTATATCCTATTGCTATTATTTCAGATCAAGATCTTCTTGATCATATACATATATATATATATACACATATACATATAAGTTATTATACCCCCCTTCATTTAGTCACTTTGACTAACCCTCTCGCCTATTTTAAAATGCATGATTTCAGGAATCAATGAACGACAACTAGAGGTATCTTGAAGCACTTCAACCATAGGTTGGATCCGATCCTACGAGTACACTGTCTTGAACCTACTCTCTGTAGAAACAAACCATCTCATACTTTGTCCTTGCATGTCAACCTGTTGTACTCTTCTGCAAACTACTTTGATCAATAATGATAATCCTTGCTCATTGTACGTTATCCTCCCCGTTCATTGGTAAAGTTGAATCTCTTTATCTTCCGCTGCACTGTGTCACATACTCCATTCATATTATCCTGACCGTTCGCCGTAGTATTTCCTGGGTGTTGGGTCTAACCTCCACTCAGGGAGTATTACGGTGCGGGATTGTAGTGCTGGGGAGGCGCTACAATTAAAGTGGTATCAGAGCCCCAGGTTGCGGAAATCTGGGGTTCATCATTCATAGAATCTCATATGTACTCTCGTGTCTTTAGTGCTTAAATTGTGATCAATCACTGTTGGGGCGGCCGACCAGCATGTGATTTGTTACAATTGTAGTACTAAACCCTTCCTCAATCAAGTCAAGTATACAGTCTTAATCTACACCAAAATCCCGAGTTCTATCAAATCCTTCAATTATCAAATTCTTGGTAGATTCGGTTACAAGATCTACATCTCCTTCATCATACTAGTATTCTTAACTCATGGAAGCACTTCACTTATACTTTCTAATTCGTTCAAATCCTAAGTTATTAGAATTGCTTCAAGATACCAGCAGGACCGAAAACTAACTTATTAATTTCCTGTGCCTCTATATATGCTTTATCTTCACTAAGGATGTTGTGTCTGTTAATTGCTATTACTTGGAAATTTTAATTTTGTGACCATCTGCACATCATTCTCAACTACCATGCATTATATTATCTCTATAAGGGTGGTTGCAGTTTAAAATTGTCATCCCCAAAGTTGTTAAAGGTATGCATTCTAAACACGCCAGTTACTAATCCTGTCGCCATGCATTCATTGCATCATTTATGTGCGCATTCAAATTTCTTACTTGAACAATTACCTTATGTGTTTAAAATAAGCCCTCCTTTGGAAACCTGTCTTATCATAAATGGAGGATATCAATATTACTTAAAGTTATTATGAAACATGAGGAGAATCTGAGGACAGATTCTTTTTAAGGGGGAAGGATTGTAACAGCCCGAAACAGGGGCAAGTTGGAAATTATGAAAATACCCCTATAGCTCAAAAATATTCCTACATTTCCCGAAATACTTTCATTACCCAATATTTTAATCAAAAGAATCCTCACATTATTTCGAGGATCGTGATACTCTCCGTAAACCATAATTCCCATCCTAGTTCCCGTAGTATCAAAAACCGGCAAAAACCCTAGCTTATGATTCGATCATCAATAAATCCCTACTCATCTACTTTTTTATATTCAAAATTATAACCAAAACGACCCTTAAATTATTTTATGAATTTTCATGCATTTACCAAAAACTCGATTTCACCATAGCATATTTTATAAATATTTTCCTTTCTAAAAATCATCATTTTATTTTGAACAAATTAGCTCTTATTCAATAGTCGAAATTATACTTGAAACGATCCTTGAATTTTCCTCTACATTATAGTGATTTTTCCAAACTTTAAACGTTATCATAGCTTCGTTTATATAATTTTCCTATGATTTTCATCATCTTTAATATTTATAATTTATAAACAAAAGCTCTAAATATTTCACATTTATAATCAAAACAAAGCTCGTTTTTCACCTATTCTTTCATTAATTCACTACTTCAATCTTTTACCTCTCGACTCCTGAATAAATTTTATATTATTTTTACATTTATTTTTATTCAAAATGACATCATCCATGACCACATGATCTTCTAGAAGGATTAAACAAATGAGCATAATTTCTCCACATTTCTTAGTTAATTACCTAGCATTTGTTCAAAATATAATTTAACCACATCTCCAAATTTATTACCAAGCATTTGTTGAAATATTAGGCAACCACATCTTCCATAAACCTTCATTTATTGCTTAGAGACCCCTCATGACTACCTATAAATACCCCCCTTAAGTCTCATTTATACCTCACAAATCAACACACAAAATCACTCTCTTCCCCCCATTCTCACGCCACTCTCTCCCTTCTCTCTCTAAGGTATGTTTTTCTTTTATTATTTCAAGCTTTATATAATGTTCTTAGTATAAAAATAATAGTAGCATGCCTAGGATTAATTAAATTATACTTTAGGAATTTATTTTATGAAATATGTGCTATTTATGCTAGTTTAGGAAAAATGTGATAAGATATATGCATTTTATTTAATTAAATGCATGAGTTATGATATGATATGATATGAATCTGTGTTTAAATAATTATGATCTTGTTTAATTAAATTCATGTCAAGAATAATTTATTTAGAATTATTTTTCATAGAGACTTAATATATTTTGCTATATTATGCTTCAAATTCTATGTTATAAATATGAATATGATCAAGTGTGTTACATACCTTCTTTGAATATTAAAATAGTCTCAAGAACATGTTCATGTTGTTCTTGAATAATTTTAAGTGCACTTGTGATAGTGTGTGAGTATGTGTGTTCGATTTTGTATTATAAAGTGTTTAATTCACAAGAAATTGAATAGTAAATGTTTTCAATAGTAACTTTGACTTTTTGGTCAACCCATAAGCTGATAATTTCGAAAATATTATTAAAATAATTATAAAATTAGTTTTGGAATTTTTAAATAAAGATTTTATCCGAATTTTCCAAAAAATCAGTAAATTATGAATTATTTTAAAAATATAACCTACATTGTCAAATTAAATTCTAAGTTCCATTTCTAATGTTATAATTAAGATTATAATATGATTAATAAATATTTAAGTGGTTAAAGAATTCATGAAACCTGATTAATTACTTAATTTCCCTTAAACGGTTAAAATTAGAGTCTACCGGGAATTCTTTAACATGACATAATTTATGTGTTTACTTGATGTAATCCTTTTATGCATGAACATTATGTGTTTTATGTGCTTATTTGATTAATATAAGGAACCTAGTTCTAAGTCTATAGTAGTTAATACTTTCAGGCGCACTGGAATCCACGTTACAATGTCTGACTACCGGTATAGGTGAGGGTTAAAATGTTTTCAACTGGAATCATGCCTATACATACGTATCTATATAAAAACTATTTTCAAGCCTACCCATCATATTGATTTACTGCCATATATATATATATATTACTTTACTACACTATCCCTTTTAAGGGAAAAATACTTTCTTGCCGGAATCAACGTTTTTCTAGAACATTATATATTTCAAGTCCATTTTATCAAAACATTGATTCCGGGTTATGCAAGCAAAATATTGTTCTCGATTCCTGTTATGGGCCCCGGCTGTAACCGTAGCGAGCAATTACCCGGAAGGTATCGGGCCGAGGGTATTGTTGGTGCTGCGGACTGCCACCACCTCTTGGTAGTGGTTTAACTGGAGGTTAGTTACTCCACGCCAAGGGATGAGGGAGAGATAGTTGCCTCCCGAATCTAGTTCGTGGTCTCTAGGGTTTGATTCCCTATTGACATCAAGGAGTAGTGGAGTTAATATTCTTGATTTTATTGAAGTATTGGAGCCTGATCAGCCCGATACTATTTTACCAACTATTCAAGGAGTTATGGGTGGAAAGGCCTAGCTTGCGGGCAATAATGTTCTTGTTACAAACGGTTCATATTTCTACAAATATTCCAAACTACCCCTATCCCTGTTTTACAATTATTATGAACCGTTTCTATTTGCTATATCCTATTGCTATTATTTCAGATCAAGATCTTCTTGATCATATACATATATATATATATATACACATATACATATAAGTTATTATACCCCCCTTCACTTAGTCAGTTTGACTAACCCTCTCGCCTATTTTAAAATGCATGATTTCAGGAATCAATGAACGACAACTAGAGGTATCTTGAACCACTACAACCATAGGTTGGATCCGATCCTACGAGTACACTATCTTGAACCTACTCTCTGTAGAAACAAACCATCTCATACTTTGTCCTTGCATGTCAACCTGTTGTACTCTTCTGCAAACTACTTTGATCAATAATGATAATCCTTGCTCATTGTACGTTATCCTCCCCGTTCATTGGTAAAGTTGAATCTCTTTATCTTCCGCTGCACTGTGTCACATACTCCATTCATACTATCCTGACCGTTCGCCGTAGTATTTCCTGGGTGTTGGGTCTAACCTCCACTCAGGGAGTATTACGGTGCGGGATTGTAGTGCTGGGGAGGCGCTACAGATTGACCCATATCTGACAGTCAGATCGACTAAGTCAGATCGACCAGATTTGAGCCAGATCAGTTTGGCGCCGTCTGTGGGAAACCCTTTTTCACATCGACCAGATTTTAGCCAGATCAGTTTGGCGCCATCTGTGGGAAACCCCTTTTTCACATCGACCTAGATAAAAGCCCTTTCATCCTCTTTTCAGCACCATGGTTAACACAAAGAACACCAACCGTGACGAGGACATGGAGGAGGTTGCCAAAGGCAGGCATGACTACAACGCGCCACTTGGCAACGCCTCCAACGTCCCCCCGATCGGCCCTAGCACCAATGGTCCCCAGCCTCCACTGGAGGTCACCCCCAGGTTCACTGTCACTCAGGCGGACCTTGATAGCTTTCTCGACCAGTGGCGGGTCGAGATAGAGCGTGCCCAGACTGAGGGTCGCGAACCCAGGCGCCCCGAGCTACCAAGGGCCAGCCCAGCCACCACCATACCTAGCCCTGTGGTAGGCAATGCGTTGGCCCCCACCATCCAAGCATACGGGAACCCGGTTCCCTATGTCTTCCAACCACTAGATGGGCGACCGGCTCAAATCATCTGGGGCCTTAGTCCCCAGATCGGAGCTGGGCAGGTCCAAGAATTTGCTCTGCCCCCTGCAACGAGCAAAGAAGTTCCCCGTGAAGGCCACGGGGACTCCGATCATCCCAGCCGTAACCAACGCGGTAAACGCGTGGTCGACGAGGACAATGAAGAGTTCGACGATCTCCGAGCTCGGATCCCCGCTCGATCCGCGAAGGATGAGGCCACCTGAATCGCCACCGCTCGCGCTGGGAAAGAGCAGGACCCGGGTGTGGACCCACTGCGAAGACGGGTCCAAGACCGCCTGGGTGACCGTGGCTCCCACGTCACCCAGAGGCAGGTCGACCTCCGAGAGGGACTGAACCGACGCCCTCTCCGCTACCGCAGCGACAGGGAGGAAGCTTCCCCCTTCTGTGAAGATATTCTCCGCACGACCTGTGATGGAGATCGAATTCCGACCGGCCTACCCATGTATAACGGGACCACCGATCCGGAAAAACATGTGACGGCCTTCGAGAATCGGATGCTACTACACTCCCACCCACAGCAGATTTGGGCCAAACTCTTCGTCACCACATTGACGGGCCCTGGGCAGGATTGGTTCATCCGCCTGCCACCTCGGTGCATATCGACCTACAACCGATTTTTAGATCGATTCACGGCGCACTTCTCCTCGATGTCCGGGGAAAAGCTACCACCCTCCTATCTCAACAGCATATACCAGAAGGAGGGCGAGTCTCTGCGAGATTTCATGACTCGCTTTTCGAGAGAAGTGGTTCGGGTCGAGAACCCGACGATGGACACCTTACTTTCCGTAGTCCATCAAGCCCTTCATAACCGCCTCTGGGCCGATGAGATCGTCAGGGCCGGGCCCCGCAACCTGACGAAAATACAAGATATCGCCCACGGCTTCATGCGCGTTGAGGAGATCGCCCTCGCGCATGGACCTCCGCCCCGATCTGAGAGGCAGGTCATCGGGTCCAGCTCGCCCCAACACCGGAAAGGGAGCGAGCAAAAGAAGATCAAGGGGAAAGTCGACCCACCGACCCAGGTCGACCGAAGAAACTATGTCCCCTTGACCAAGTCCATCGACCAGATCTACGTGGTCATGGACCAAAGCCTTCTGAAGAAACCAAAGCCCATCCGAGAGGGCCTGAAGGCTGAGAAATCGGGGAAGTTCTGTGGCTACCATCAGCAATGGGGCCACACGACCGCGGAATGTAACGCCCTCCGTGATGAGATCGAAAGACTCATTCAAGGAGGGCATCTGAAGGATTTTGTTAGACGCATCGACCACTACTCTGAGAAGGCGGGGAGGTCGAGCGATCGCAACCGGTCCAGGTCTAGATCTCCCCCTAAACGATCTGGGAAGCAGCCGCTTGAAAGAGCTGAAGACAATCCCCCTACTCACGGCAAGATCTATATGATAGCCGGGGGGCATGAGGGCGGTGACTCCAATGCAGCTCGAAAGAGGAACATCAGGCGAGCAGCTAGAGAAGTTCAACGGTCCCCACGAAGAGGTCTTCCAGATCTATCAGGGTAGAGAGTGGGAGAGGCAAGAGGTTAGCTTTAGTGAGAGTGATAGCCGCCCTGGCCCCCATCGGGAAGGCGACGCGCCTAGCTATCCGATGGTGGTAACCTTGGGCGTAGCTAACTATGATGTAACCAAATGCCTAGTTGATAATGGAAGCAGCTCGAACATTATCCCTTACTCAACTCTTGTAAAAATGAAATTGCATAATCTAAAGCTCGATCCGATCCGAACACCGCTCTCCGGGTTCGGTGGATCGGAAGTTATACCGTTAGGGCGCATCCGACTCCTCACCTCGATGGGAACATCCCCCAAGAGGGTGACCCAGGAGGTCGAGTACGTCATCGTCAATATGCCCCTAGCGTATAATATGATCTTCGGCCGACCTGGCCTTATTCAATTCAAAGCAATCATCTCAACGTACCATCAAAAGCTAAAAATGCCCACCCCGAATGGGGTTGGAGAAGTGACTTGCGATGTCATAGACAGTTGGGCTCGTTATGCCATCGTCCTGAAAAAGCCATCCGGGAAAGAGGTGGAGGAAGAACTCGACCTCCAGACCTATGCCGACGGGGAGATCGAGCTACCCACGAAAGAGAGCGAGGCGGAGAGATCCCCCGCCGCTCGAAAAAAAAAGGCCAGCGAGCGGCTCGAGCCCTCTAAAGAGCTAAAAGAAATCGCCCTTGTCCCCGGGGACAGCAATAAAACCACCAAGATCGGGGCGAACATGCACCCCCAACATGAAATCATGATGATAGAATTCTTTAGGGACAACTCTGACATCTTCGCTTGGGCAGCCAAAGACCTGGTTGGGGTCGACCCGAAGGTGATCTGCCACGTGCTCGGGATCGATCCGTCAGTCAAGCCCATAAAACAAAAGTTGAGACCTCAAAGTCGGGCAAGGAATGATATCATCGAGGCTGAGGTCAATAAGCTCCTCGACGCGGGATACGTCACCCCAGCTCAATACGTTGACTGGTTGTGTAATGTTGTCCTCGTGCAGAAAACGGGGGGAAAATGGAGAATGTGCAATGACTTCACCGACCTCAACAAGGCCGGCCCGAAAGACCCGTATCCGTTGCCCCGCATCGATCAACTCGTCGACTCGACTGCTGGGTGCGAGATGCTCAGCATGATGGACGCGTTCCAAGGATATTACCAGATCTCGATGGCCCCCGAGGATCGAAAGCATACCGCCTTCATTGTGGTAAAGGGAATATACTGCTTCAAGGTCATGCCCTTCGGATTGAAGAATGCGGGATCCACGTACCAAAGACTGGTCAACCTGATGTTTAAAGATGAGATCGGGAAGACCATGGAGGTCTACGTCGATGACAAGATCGTGAAGAGCCACTGGGCGTACCATCACCTAGATCATTTACGCAGATCGTTTGTGATCTTGCGGCAATACGGGATGAAGCTCAACCCTGACAAATACACGTTCGGGGTCGAGGGGGGAAAGTTTCTAGGATATATGGTGATCCAACGAGGCATCGAAGCCAATCCCACCAAGATCAAAGCTATCCAGATCATACCCCGACCTCGGTGCATAAATCAAGTCCAATCACTTGTAGGACGAATAATCTCCCTCAATCGGTTCATATCGCGATCATCAGAACGAAACCTCTCGTTCTTCAAAGTTTTAAGGAATCTCAAAAAAATTCGAGTGGAACGAAGAATGCGACCGAGCGTTAGATCAATTGAAAGAGTACCTGGCCTCTCCACCATTGCTGGCCAAGCCAAATGAGAGAGAGACCTTGTACCTCTACCTGTCCCTTTCTAACGAGACCTTCAGCTCAGTCTTGGTCGCCATCCGAGATCGAAAACACCTACCGATCTACTACCTGAGCAAGATCCTGCACGGTGCAGAACGGAACTATCTCGAGATCGAGAAATTCGTGTTCGCCCTCACGCACGCAGCCCGGAAGCTACGTCCGTACTTCCAGGCCCACCCCATAGTTATGCTAACAGATCAGCCGCTTAGGCAGGTGTTATCCAAACCCGATGTGCCGGGTCGAATGATGAAATGGGTGGTCGAGTTGAGTCAGCATGACATCACCTACCAACCTCGAGCCGCCCAACAAGCTCAAGTTCTGGCTGACTTTCTAGTCGAAAAGAACACCAGCTCGATGGAGATCGTTCGTACCTCGCCTAGCTGGACCATATACACGGATGGCTCATCGACCTCTCAAGGAGGGGGAGTGGGCATATCCCTTATAAGCTCAAACGGACTACAGCTCGATTTCGCGATTAAGCTTGATTTTAAAGCGACAAACAACGAAGCTGAGTACGAAGCACTGGTGGCAGGGCTAAGGTATGCCACGGAGAACCAGATCGACAGGTTAGCCGTTGTAACCGACTCCCAGCTCTTCGCCGGCCAAGTCAATGGCACGTACGAAGCTCGGGAAGAGTCCATGGCAGCGTATCTCAGAATGGTGAAAGAGCTGACCTCGAAGCTGAAAGAGTTCAAAATCAAACAGGTCCCCCGCGAAGAGAACGGTCGAGCTGATGCCCTATCGAAGTTGGCCAACGGATTCCAAGGAACAAAGGATACGACCATCTCGTTTATGGTCTCGGGGGGCCGTGCGATCGATGAAGGAAAAGTCGAGATCGCCACCATCGATCCGCCGGAGCCTTGCTGGATGGACGATCTAATCGCTTACCTCAAAGACGGGCTTTTGCCCCAAAATCGAACCGAGGCAAGGAGAATAAAATACCGATCTCTACTCTATATGATAGATCATGAAGGCAGGTTGTTCAAAAAATCCTTCAGCGGTCCCCCTCTAAGGTGCCTACGACCTAGCCAAGCTCAAGATGTCCTGGAAGAAGTCCATGAGGGATGCTGCGGAAACCATTCCGGAGGTCGAGCTCTAGCTCGAAAGATCTTAAGGAGTGGGTATTTTTGGCCGACTATGGTGTGGGATGCGAAGATCCACTCTAGGAAATGCCCCAAGTGCCAAAAACACGGCAACCTAATCCACACTCACCCGGCGTCCATGATACCGATCGATGTGTGCTGGCCCTTCGACCAATGGGGGATCGACATCATCGGTCCCTTCCCCTTGGCACCCAGACAGAAAAAGTTTACCATAGTATGTGTCGAGTACTTCTCAAAGTGGGTTGAGGCCGAGGCAGTCCCCAAAATTACTGAAGCAGTGATAAGAAATTTCCTCTGGAAGAATATAATCTGCCGCTTTGGGGTTCCAAGGGTACTCATCTGTGACAATGGTCCTCAATTTCGATCTGAGAATACCAAGAGCTATTGTCGGGACCTCGGGATCGACCTCAGATTCACTACAGTTGGCCATCCGCAAGCAAACGGCCAAGCTGAAGTCACCAATCGAATCATTATCCAAAACCTCAAGACCCGCCTTGATGCCAAACTGGGGGCATGGGCGGACGAGCTCGACGGCGTACTATGGGCAAATCGAACTACCCCGCGGACAGCCACGGGACAAACACCATACTCTCTGGTTTACGGATCCGAAGCTGTCACCCCATCGGAGCTGTTACACGAAACCGCTCGTGTATCGTAATACCAGCTCTACCGGAATACAGAGATCAGAGCTGAAGATCTAGATGTGATTGAAGAAAGCAGGGAACACGCCTATAAGAAGCTCAAATAGTACAAAGCAACAGCAACTCGATCGTACAACAAACACGTGAAGCCCAGATCATTTCAGATCGGCGACCTAGTGTTAAAAAAGGTCGAGGTCTTGCAACATGTCGGGAAACTTGAGCCTAACTGGGAAGGACCTTATCGCGTCACGGAGATCGGGAAAAACATGGCCTACCGGCTCGAAGACATGGCCGGGGAGCCATTACCCAGACCGTGGAATGCGCACAACTTGAAGAGATTTTACACTTAGCCTTTAAATCATTTCAAGTTGTAACGATTAAAGTGGTCGAATTCGCATGAGAATCGATCTCTGTTCAGTAAATTAATATACATGTTTTGGAACGACATCCGATTGGAGTCAATCCGTAATCCTATACCGGGTTACTATCCCCTCGGGTAAGCTCTCATTCGACCTACGGTCATGAGTCGAGGCGGAAGCGAACCCCCCCCCCACCCCCAATCGTTAGAGTTCGAGATCCAATGAGGTCATTTTTAGACCCAACGAGATCCTAAAAATCCTAACGTATTGGATGCTTTTAAATCAAAAATTAAAGATCCAGAGATCCAAGGAGATCGTTTTAGATCCGAGGAGATCGTTTTAGATCCGAGGAGATCCAAGGAGATCGTTTTAGATCCGAGGAGATCCAGAGATTGATGGTTTTCAAAAATTAAAGATCCAGAGATCCAAGGAGATCGTTTCAGATCCGAGGAGATCTAGAGATTAATGATCTTCAGAGGAAAGATCCTAAGACCCAATGAGATCGATTTAGATCCAAGGAGGTCTAGAGATCGATCCGACGAGAACGCAGTAAGGTAAAAGGACCAAGGAAAAAATGCAAACACCCGAGACTAGATCGACATCCAAACAAGATCAAATAGCGTGACTAACCTATCGATCCGAAAGCGATAAAAATCTAGCTAAAGGGTAAGCAAAACCCGGATCGACAAACCACGCGCATGCCAGATCGAATTAATGTTCAACTTGCAAAGTAAAAGAAAACGCAAGTATGAGAAACATAATTCATTTATGTGAAAATCGATCTCAAACATTAATAAAGATCTATTATACCTAGCGCATCGAGCTCACCGCGCGACGTGGCTCGATGGGCAAATGTTCAAAAACAGGCAGAAACAAACTGCAAGTATTCACCTAGCCACAGACCGGCTAGCAGGTCGAATCGAATGTTTTGAAAGTAGTAAGAAAATGAATCAGTCGATCTCGACCCGGGTTGAAGTAGATTCTTGGGCAGATCGATGTCTGGCTCTCTCGAACTCGCGGGCGCTGGGAAGGAAATGCTCGACCTCGACCGGTTGAGGCAGCTTGCATGTCACCTGGGACTTGGTCTTCCTAGCCTGGGCCATCTCAACGGCGTGCCCATACTTGTAGGTCGCCCAGTCGATGTGAACCGACTCCTCTTCTTCAGGTTGATCAACGGCACCCGGATCGGGGAGCATGGGTCCGATCGATTCAAAGTCGAAATTCGGAGGGAAAATGTCCTGAGCCTTGAGCTGATTAATGGCGATTTGAAACCCCTCCGCCAGATCGTTTTCTCCCACGATCAAACTGGCCTCTTCAAACCCAGGGCCCTCCAAGAATTCTCGAACTGCATACCGTTCGATCTGGAGCTTGCACTTCCTCAGATCATCAGCAGCCTTGTCGATCTTGGCCTTGGCGAGGTCGAAGGTCTCCAGTCTGCCCTCCTCCTTGGCAGCAATCTTGGCGCTCTCGAGCTCCCCAGCGAACTCCACCCTTAGTGCAGCAATAGCATTCTCGTGTTGCTTCTCAGCATTTGCCAGAGCCTCCTGGGCACTCTGCATTCGGGCCTCCATCGTATCCCTCTCCTCGACCCGGATCCTTTTCTCCTCCCTAGCTTTGCGGAGGTCTTCTTCGAGCTGATGGATGATTTGGGGGTCCATCGAAGCGAGCCGTGCCTTCGCGCTCTGGTACTTCTCCTTGTACCTCTGTTTGCCTGCTTTAAAGACTTCCGCCTCCTGGATCGAGTTCACCAACACGGGGAGGACGTCCTGAAGAGCAATATGCAGATCGATCAGAAACAAAGGGATCGATCAGCAAGAAGCAGATCGATCGACAAAGTACAGATCGATCATCACCGAATCGATCGACACGAAATATTAAAAAAAAAAAAACGATGAATGATATATACTCACACAGAAGATTCCTCGAGCGGCCTTGGCCCTCTTCTGATCCGCCGACCTCGACCTGGACAGCTTCCTCTGTTCATCAATAATGCAGCCGGTATTGAACAGAGCGGAGATCAGATCGATGTCCGGAGTGCCAAAAGCCAAGGCACGCTTCGATCCGTCCGGTTGAGTCCGCCGGCCACCGCGGAAGTGGGGTTCTGGGGAAATCCAAAAGCTGGGATTCTTCGTCCGAATCCTCGGACTCCTCCATCACGTGAGCGGTTTCCCTGAAAGGCCTCTTTCCCATGCCATGCCTTGCCTGAACAAACTGGGCATAAGGGTCAATGTCTTCATCAAAATGTAATTCTAAGTGGTCTAAATTTATTACTTGCTCGAGGTCGTCATCGACCTGAACCCCTGAGGACCCCGCCAGATCGACGAACTCCTGACCTCGAACTGGAGGCGCCGCCATGTCTGGGCCGATCTGATGAACGCCTTGATCATGTAACTCCTTTCGGAACCCCTCTTGATGAACTTGTTGCGCCTCAGGAAGGGCGTTGAGTATCGAGCGGGCTGCGTCTATCACCGGTTGCATCTCTGCGGCAGCGACCTCCCGCTGGTTCCTCGCCCTCATCTTTGCATCTCGAGACATGATTAGAACTCGGAGATCTGCATATCGAAAGAACAAGGATTAGATCGACATAAAAGGAGGAAAATTTACAAAATACTTAAGGAACCCCGATCGAGGAGGGATCTAGTCGAAGTAGGAGCATACCAAGGCGGAAGTTCCTCAGTCGATGCCCAAGGATTATGCCCGCTTCGACCAGGTTCCCAGTCCTCGTCAGGTTTGTATGGTCAAGCAGGCCCAAGCGGGGAAGCAGATCGAAGTTATTGTGGAGCCACGAGGTCGATCTGGTAGGAAGGCGCTTCGGATCATCCGAACCCCATGTAGATCAAAACGAAGGGGAGATAGGGAGGTCGACAAAGAAGAACTTGGATTTCCAATCTACCCCATGCGACGTCGAGGGGATCGATTCCATCTTCCTATGAGGCTTCGACTGAAGATGGAAGTACCCGGGGCCAGATTTCGCGGCGCTATTCAGCGTAAAGAACTCCCGAAAATCTTCGATCTCAGGCGCGAACCCCAGGCTCTTCACGATGATCATCATGCAATGAATAAAGGAGAACGAGTTCGGAGTCAACTGAGTCGGACACATGTTGAAGCGAACTAGGAAGTCGGAGACGATCCGAGGTTACGGGAGCCAAAATCCGTCCTTAACTGAGTGATAATAGATCCCAATCGACCTTGGCCTCTGAGGGCTCCCCACTGTCTCCCCCTCCAGCGACATTCGAACGACATACGGCAAGTCCAACTCCAGTCTCCTTCTCGCGTCCGCGAACTCGGATTCGGTTATCTTCGATAACCTCTGGGCTACATGGGTCAGAGTGCGGTAGATGTGACGCGGTTGCTCTGCTACTGGAGGGTTCGCCACAGGTTCCTCGATCTCCCCTTCTTCATCGACTGGCGGAACCTCAGGCTCGTCCATTAATCTCAACGGTCTTTTCCCCCTCGAGGTTGAGGCGGGTCCCCCGCGATTGGCCGTACCGGCGGATCCCGCGAGTGGCTCGAAACTAGCCTCCGGAAGCGAAGGGACACTTTGCGCGATCTCCCGTTCTGGAGACGGCGTGAAAGCCTCTTCCGAAGATGCCCCACCCATTTCGACCTTATTGTGAGCCATAAGAAATGGAAATTTACCTTGGGAGCAGTTCGAACGAGCTTCAAAAAAGGACGGCTGGCGAGGGCTGCAGATCGGAGCAGTTCGACGCTTGGTATGCGAAAACAGTGAAATGAGGGCTGAGGGTGACCCCCTATTTATAGAGGATGAAAAAGTAACATCTCGAAATACGAAACGACGCCATTATTACCCTGGGCACGTGATGTATCAGTTTATTGCATGGATTTGTAGGGCAAATTTAGCTAAATTCAAGCGGTTTTAAGAACTTATAACGTGATTTATGCTCCTTATTAGGTACCTTTTACCTTGGAGTTGAAAAGACGGATAAAAGCAAAACCATGCAATAACGGGCGAAAAACGAGAGATTTCTAGGGGACACGCCCGTGTCCCTGTGGAAGAGCAAACTGAGACACGCCCGTGTCTCAGTACAGAGAAGTGATCCTCGGAGTTCAGGAGGTGACACGCCCGTGTCACCTATGTAGTGTAATTTCGTGCACGCCCGTTACAAGGTACAGAGAAGCCTGGAGTCTTGACACCCACGTGTCATCAAGCAGAACAAGTTTTGACACCCCCGTGTCAAGTGGAAAAGCGTAAACACGATTTTATTATGTGACACGGGCGTGTCACATTTGAAGGCATAATTCTTGCACGCCCGTGTCACGGGGCGGTTTCAGTTTTCGGAGTTCTATATATACGCGGACTTGAGGCGGATTAAAGGAGCTTTTGGACTACTCTTTTCCCAGAAGTTCAAGCACACTTGGAGATAGAAGAAACACGAAGATAGAGAGTTGAAGACTCATTCCAATCACAAGACTTTGTCAATTTGGTTTTATTTACTGCTTTCCGATCAAACTAATTCCTCAAGTTTTGGTTTTCAATTCTAGTTTAGTTAATTCCTTGTTTTAGATTCGTTTTTGGATAATTAGGTTAGAATTCAGAATTCTTAATTTCTTTTTGATGTTTATGTTAGACATGATTATTTTGAATGCAATTCCTTTGATCTTAATGAGCTTTGATCCAATTATGAGGAACTAATCTCCTAGGGTTAGGGGGTAAGGATTATGCATCTAAGGTGTTTGAATTAATGCTTGAGTAAATTTGTGTGATTCTTTGTTAGGAAAACGGTATTGAATAAGCTGGTAATGGATTGGCCATCCGTGAACATGTTGTAAATTATCCGATAATCGAGAGATTGAGGATAATTGAGAGTGTTTTCTGAAACATAGATCTTTTGGGCTTAAAGAAATTTAACCCTAATTTCTACAACCCGTATTTAGAATTCCATGCCAAGCCGCTAGGTTTTAAATACACTAATCTTGCTTTATTCGATTAATTTGGTTACTAAGTGATTGTGAGAACAACACTTGGCTTAATTAATTAGGCATCTAGCCTTCGAAAGAAGCTAGATATAACATCGTGATTAGGTTGAAGAATCATACATCCATACTTAAGTATTGATTTGATCATAAAAGAGCATATGATTTACTCCCCGACCTGTTTTAATTAAGTGGTTAATTCTCGTGTTTAGTTGTTAGCGTGTGATTGAGTTATTATTAGTTAAGTTCAATTTTGTCATACTAGTATAGAACAACCTTGTCAATCTCTTCCGGTCTTTAGATTAGAAATAATCATAAAAGTGGTTGTTGAATTCCCTTCCCTGTGGATACGATACCTTAAGTGTTGCAATCGAATTAGAACTTACACTTGGGTTCAAGATTTGTTTATCAAGTTTTTGGCGCCGTTGCCGGGGAAGGCGTTTAATTCAATATTACTTTAGTGATTTTTCTGGTGCTTTAGACCACCCTTTCTGTTTGATTTCTTTTTGCAGTGCGTTGAATTTGACCACAGGTTTTCCCCATTGCAGGTACCTAGTTTATGCTATGATCGAAAGGCTTGGAACCCTTGCCTTACGATCCTGAAATTGAGAAGACTTGTAGGGCGAATCGAACGAAGCGAAAAAAGGAAAAGAAGCAGAAAGTAAACCCAATCCCAATGGCACAACCCGTAAACGAGCAACCAACCACACTCCAGGATTATGCCATTCCTAACATTGGCTTAATCCAGAACAACTTGACTCGCCCCGCCGTGGAGGCGAACAACTTTGAAATCAAAACCGGGTTCATCAACCTTTTACAACAGAACCCGTTCGGAGGTTTACCACATGAAGACCCCGCATCACACTTGTCTTACTTTTTGGATGTCTGCTCGACCTTTAAGATCCACAACGCCTCTGATGACGCAATCAGAGTTAGGCTTTTTCCCTTCTCCCTAAGGGACAAAGCCCGGACATGGATTTCGACCTTGTCAAATGAGACACTTCAGACATGGGCAGACCTCTCTAAGGCCTTCTTAGCCAAATTCTACCCTCCTAGTAAAACCATGAGATACAGAGATGAAATAACGAGCTTCAGGATCTATGATGGAGAAACATTGTACGAAGGATGGGAAAGATACAAAGAACTGCAAAGGAAGTGCCCGCATCACCGTGTTCCAGGATGGCAACTGGTACAAATCTTTTACAACGGAATGACAGAGAACATGAAAATCATGGTCGATGCAGCAGCGGGAGGAGCATTTATGGCTCTATCCGAGGAAGTAGGAATGCAACTTCTTAACAAGATGGCAGCAAATAGCAGTTGGACAAAAGAGAGGAGCAATCCTCCTCCAAAACCTGAGGCAGGCATACTCGCCACTGACACTGTGACAGCTTTCAATGCCAAGTTCGAAGCACTAAGCCAAAAGCTAGACCGACTTGCAATTGCTACAGCACGAAACACTGTGGCACAGTCAAATGCCCTACAGGTATTATGTGAAATTTGTGGTGGTCCCCATTCATTTGATATTTGTCCTTCTACCAATGCAGGTGCACAGGTTGTTGTTGGTCAAGAACAAGTCAATTACGTGCAGAATCAAAAACCAGCAAACGACCCATACTCGAACACCTACAACCCAGGGTGGAAGAATCATCCGCACTTCTCGTGGTCAAACAATCAGAATGTTCAAAACCCAAATCCAAATCCAAGACCACAGTTCCAACCAAGACAACAGGGACAACATCCACCACATCAAAATCAGCAGAGATTCGCACCCCCTCCACAACCACCGCAAGAACAGAAACCGGGATGGGAGGCGGCCCTCGAGAAGTTCATAAATATCTCGAATGATAGGTATCAGAAACTCGAATCTCAGGTAGAACAGGTGCTGGTTCAAAATAAAAATTTGGAAGTGCAGGTGGGCCAGTTGGCTAATTCAATCAATGTTAGAGCCCAAGGAATGTTTCCAAGCAAACCTGTGGAGAATCCGAAGGAGCAGTGTAAGGCCATTACACTACGAAGTGGCACGACTTATAAGGAGCCTGCAATACCGGTGGAAACCGAAGTGAGAAAGAAAAAGGACTCCGTAGTGGAACCTGAGAAAGCAGTCGAGGCATCAAAGGAGGAGGAAGAAGTACTGACAAGTGAGCCCCCTTCAAAGCCAAAGACGTCTGTGGCACCCAAACCGTATGTGCCACCACTTCCTTTCCCGCAGAGATTTCAAAAGCAAAGGTTGGAGAAACAATTCGAGAAATTCTTGAATATCTTCAAGGAGCTACACATCAACATCCCCTTTGCCGAGGCCCTAGCTCAGATGCCCACTTACGTCAAATTCTTGAAGGAAATCCTCTCCAACAAGAGGAAATTGGAGGATTATGCCACAATTGCACTTACTGAAGAATGCAGCGCCATTCTACAACATAAGCTTCCACCAAAGCTTAAGGATCCAGGGAGTTTTTCAATTCCTTGCACAATTGGTCATATGTCTTTTAATAAAGCTTTATGTGATCTTGGTGCCAGTGTGAGCCTAATGCCATTATCTGTTTGCAGGAAACTTGGACTGAATTCATTAAAGCCAACAACCGTTTCCCTACAGCTAGCGGATCGATCAGTCAAGTACCCCACGGGAGTCCTTGAAAACGTGTTAGTCAGGGTTGGGAAGTTCTACTTGCCCGTAGACTTCATAGTGTTGGACATGGAAGAAGATCAAAACATGCCGCTCATTTTAGGGAGGCCTTTCTTAGCCACAGCAGGAGCTCTAATTGATGTGAAGAGTGGCATTCTAACTCTTCGTGTGGGAGACGAACAGGTGGAGTTTAATCTGTTCAAAGCAATGAAAGGACCGGTGATCGAAGAACAATGCAATATGGTGGAAATCAGAGCACAGACACCGATGTCCATAAGCAACGAGGACCCTCTCGAACTCTGTTTAAGAGGACTCACTGACCACATTGATGGGGAAGACATCTTAGAAGAATTGACTGCCTACGCAAAGGCACTTGAAGCCACCCCGTACGTACCATTCCGAAAGAGGTTTGTATATGAAGAGTTGGGTACAGGTAAGCCCACTCTTCGCCCTTCTGTTGAATCAGCTCCCAAGTTAGAACTGAAACCCCTCCCCGCTCATTTGAGATATGCTTATTTGGGTGAATCTGAAACACTGCCTGTTATTGTTGCCTCTGATTTATCTGATGCACATCATGATGCCTTGTTGAGAGTTTTGAGAGAACACAAACGAGCGATAGGTTGGACTATTTCTGACATCAAAGGGATTAGCCCATCTATTTGCATGCATAAAATTCTTATGGAAGATAACCATAAACCCTCCGTAGAGCACCAGCGCAGATTGAACCCAAACATGAAAGAGGTAGTTAGGGCTGAGGTACTGAAATTGTTAGATGCCGGGATAATTTACCCTATCTCGGATAGCAAGTGGGTTAGCCCTGTACAGGTAGTACCTAAGAAAGGGGGGATGACTGTAATTAAAAATGAAAAGAATGAGTTAATACCAACTAGGACAGTCACGGGTTGGAGAGTTTGCATAGACTATAGAAAGTTGAACAATGCCACTCGTAAAGATCACTTTCCACTTCCCTTTATTGATCAGATGTTAGAACGATTAGCCGGACATTCTTATTACTGTTTTCTGGATGGGTATTCAGGGTATAACCAAATTGCTATAGCTCCAGAAGATCAGGAAAAATGTACGTTTACTTGCCCTTATGGTACGTTTGCATATAGGCGTATGCCCTTTGGGTTGTGTAATGCCCCGGCTACTTTTCAACGATGCATGATGGCCATTTTCTCTGATTTTATAGAACGCACAATGGAAATTTTTATGGATGACTTTTCTGTGTTTGGTTCTTCTTTCGATTCTTGTTTGCATAATCTTGCTCAAGTTTTGCAGAGATGTGAAGAAACCAACCTTGTGCTAAATTGGGAGAAGTGCCACTTCATGGTAAAGGAAGGGATCGTGTTGGGTCACAAGGTTTCGGAGAAAGGCATTGAGGTGGACAAGGCCAAGATTGATGTGATTGCAAAATTGCCTCCACCCACCAATATCAAGGGAGTGAGAAGTTTCCTTGGTCATGCCGGGTTTTATCGCCGGTTCATCAAGGACTTTTCGAAAATTACCTTACCTTTATGCAAGTTACTGCAAAAAGATACTGAATTCGTGTTTAATGATGATTGCTTACTTGCATTTGATAGGTTGAAGAAGGAGCTTACCTCGGCACCAATCATGGTTGCACCGGATTGGACGATACCGTTCGAGCTAATGTGCGATGCGAGCGATTTGGCTATTGGAGCAGTTCTTGGCCAACGAAGGGAGAAACGTTTACACGTTATCGCATATTCTAGCAAAACTTTAAATGATGCACAATTAAACTATGCTACTACTGAAAAAGAATTATTAGCTATTGTGCATGCTTTTGACAAATTTCGTTCTTATTTGATAGGCTCGAAGACAATCGTCTACACGGACCACGCAGCAATCAAGTATCTGCTTTCGAAAAAGGATTCAAAGCCCCGTTTGATTAGATGGATTCTATTGCTTCAGGAGTTCGATCTTGAAATTCGTGACAAGAAGGGGACAGAGAACTTAGTTGCAGATCATTTGTCAAGATTAGAGGTTGGGGACAAGGAGGATGAGTATGAGGAGGAGATTACTGAGAATTTCCCAGATGAGGAGTTGTTTGCAGCAGATGCAATCGTCCCTTGGTACGCAGACATCGTGAATCATATGGTTTGCAAAGCTCTACCACCGGGCATGAATTTCCATCAGAAACAGAGATTCTTATCCGAAGTGAAACGTTACTATTGGGAAGAGCCCTATGTGTATAAGCACTGTTCAGATGGTCTAGTACGGAGATGTGTCCCGGAGGTTGAAGCTGATGAAGTGCTTGAGAGATGTCATGCAAGCTTGTATGGAGGGCATTCTAGTGGGCGGAAGACAGCAGCTAAGGTATTGCAGTCTGGGTTTTGGTGGCCAACGCTGTTTAAGGATGCTTACAAATTTGCCAAGGAATGTGATACTTGTCAGCGATCCGGGAACATTAGTAAAAGAGATGAGATGCCCATGAAGTATATCTTGGAAGTTGAGTTGTTTGATGTTTGGGGGATCGATTTCATGGGACCCTTTCCACCGTCGAATGGAAATCAGTATATCTTAGTGGCGGTGGATTATGTATCCAAGTGGGCCGAAGCAGTGGCAACTCCAACCAATGATTCAAAGGTGGTGATTAAGTTTTTGCAAAAGAACATATTCAATAGGTTCGGAGTTCCACGGGCATTGATCAGTGATAGAGGTACGCACTTTTGCAACAAGCCCTTGGACGCTTTGTTGAAGAAATATGGGGTCCAACATCGGGTAACTACTGCATATCATCCCCAAGCAAGTGGGCAAGCGGAGATCACGAATAGGGAATTGAAGTGGATTCTGGAGAAGGTGGTGAGCCCCTCTAGGAAGGATTGGTCCTCAAAATTGGATGACGCATTATGGGCCTACAGGACCGCGTTCAAGACACCTATAGGAACTTCTCCGTATCAGTTGGTTTATGGTAAAGCTTGCCACCTCCCAGTTGAGATCGAGTATAAGTCGTATTGGGCCATCAAGGCTATAAATTTTGATCTCACAAGAGCCGGAGAGAAAAGGATACTTGACCTGCAAGAGTTGGAGGAATTAAGGTTAGAAGCGTACGAAAATGCCCGGATTTATAAGGAGAGAACGAAGAAGTGGCATGACAAGCATATTCGGGTCAAGGAGTTTGTCGAGGGTCAACTGGTGTTATTGTACAATTCTAGATTGAAGCTTTTCCCCGGGAAACTTAAATCGAGGTGGTCAGGTCCATTCAGAGTGACAAAAGTTTTAGTGAATGGAGCGGTGGAGATAGGCAATGAAGGCTCACCATCCTTTGTGGTGAATGGACAAAGACTCAAGCCATATCTCGCCGGAGACCGAATTGGCGAACACGTCTCATGCGTGTTAACAGCTCCAGCACCTTAGCCGCAGTCATGAAGTCAAGCTAACGACTATAACTTAGAACTATTTTTCTTCCCTTTGTCGTTTTTCTTTTCTTTCGCGTTAGTTAGTTAAGCTTGTGATTGATGATCTCTTTTGTCTCGTGTTCAGGTATTTTGGTTCGATTAGAGAGAACGGATTGTGAAAAGAATGGATGATTTTGAGCTCATAGGTGCGGACTTTTGAGCAAAAGTCCAAGTTTGGGGGAGACACGGGCGTGACTCCCACAAAGCATAAGCCGAGACACCCCCGTGTCTCGGTACAGAGGAGTTTTGATGATTCGAAGGTGATACGGGCGTGTCACTAATCTTAGGCATTTTGTGACACCCCCGTGTCAAGGTACAGAAATTGCCAGAATAAGGATGACACCCCCGTGTCATCCATACAGCATCCTAGATGACACGGGCGTGTCACGTCCGATCGGTTGAATAAAAAAGGGGGTTCCTCACACTTTTCTAATTTTTACAACAAGAACATCCCCTTCTCTTCTCCATCTCTCTTCTTCCCCATTCCCACACGGCACAAGCACACCCACCATCACTTTGGTTCTTAATCCGGCAGGACACACACCCACTTTGCACTTTACATTTTAAACCAATCGGGTAAGTCTTCTTTTCTCTTGGGTACTTTAAATTCTTGTATTTCCTTTGAGAAAAGTTAGATCCTAATTCTTGAACCATGCTTGTATGGTGAATTCTTTGGAATTCTTGCTTCTAGGTTGAGTTTTAGCATGATTAGAACTAGAAATTGTCACAATTTTGCAATTTTTAGGCATTAACCCGATGAACCCTAATCTCTTGTTTAAGCATGTTGGATATAATTCTTATGAATACTTGCTCTTTGATCAAGTTTTGTGCATGCTAGAGTTAGGTATTTGGTCTGTATTGGAAACTTTGGCCTTTGCTCTTACACATTGTCATGAATTTTGCACATTTTGGAGAATTGTTGTTGGGTGATATTGTACACGTTTGGTGAAGAAATTGAGTCCCTCTGAGCTTTAAATGATTATGGTGGCATTTGGGGGCTAGGTCTAGGTATTTGGTGATGAAATGCTATGCATGATTTGATGAAATACTATGCCCCTTACTGGTGCTTACAAGGTGTTCGATAAAATGCCCCTTTGAACTTGAATTGATTTTCTTATTGAATTTTGTAGGAATATGGGACGCAATAAGAGACCCGCACCTCTGCAACTCACCTCTTCGTCCGGGCCAACCGGCCGCCAACCAAGGGACTCAGTTAATGTCACCTTAGAAGGGCTTGGGAACCCTTACAACCGAAATACAACGCGTAATATCATGCCCACGAAATTCCCACATCTCGCCACACTTCGGCGATTGGGAGTTTGGGAAGAGATTGAGGTGTTGTTCAACAATATCGGGTGGAGGAGATTTATGATGGTTCCGGCCAATACATACCCGGAATTGACAACAGCTTTCTTCACGACCATGACTTGGGACCAAGTCGACACCAAGCTCGCCTTCACATTAGATGGAGAGGATACCGAATCTTTAAACTTAGATGAGATTCGGGATGCCTTAGGGTTTCCTTCGTGCGAGATGACCACGTTGCCAAATTGGTCAACGGCAGATAGAGAGGCGGTGTGGCGGTCCTTCCCTCTCAAGGCTGGAGCCCCGGCGTACAACCCCCGAAACACTAAGGCCACCTGGATTGATAGTTTAGTCTGGCGGTTGGTGCATCGACTCCTAGCTATGGGCATATGTGCGAGGCATGAAAGTGATGGCAATATAAATGGATTTGAGTTGGCCATCATGTATTTCATGAAGGAGGGGATGCAGTTTGATGCCACAACGGAATTCATGTATAAGTTAAAAGAAGTGGCAGGCCGGGCGTCGGGAACTATAGGTCATGGGGCCTATGTGACGAAGCTCGCCAAAGAGGTGGGATGGCTTGAAGAGGATGCGGAGCCCTTATCCAACTTTCCCTACGTGGAGGAGCAGACATTCATCAAAATGGACTTATTTATCCGATGGTCTGCCGGGAGCCTAAAGGACAGGGTTTTACCCTGGTATCCGGAAAGGGAAAGGAACCGGTTTGAGCGAATGTATAGGTGGGGTGTGGCCAAATACGATGACCTCACCCTTGATCAGCAGAGAAGGCTTGCTCAGATACCGGATAGGGAGGAAGGCGGACGAGGAGCACAGATGCCAATGGTCCAAGACGATGAGGAGGAAATCCCCGCTTATATGCGGGATTATATGGCATCTCAGAATGCGAGGATGGATAGCTTTGTTGAGCATGTGGACTCCCGGCTTGATGCCTTGCAGCTCCACATTGACGGCCAGTTCGAGAACCTCCATGCATACCTCGCCAAACAATTTGGAGGCGCCGGAGCGAGTAGCTCAAGCCACCCGCCACAATTCCCGCCATCTTTTCCTTGAGTGCTTTCTTTTCTAGTCTTTCATTTTTTTTCTGCCTTGGTCTGTATGAAGATATATTTCACCGCACTAACCTAACCAATTGCACTGTGCTAATTATTCGTTTGGTTATTTGAGATACTTGACGACAGGGCATTCTTGTTGATTGCATGTTGATTATCATTTGCTTTGCTTAGCTTATGATCCGTGTTTTAGTCGTTAAGTGCAGGTTTGGGATGATGATTAGCTTGTTGCCGGTTCTGCGCTGTGTTGAGGGAGTTTTCTTTTTGCCTTCTTTCCTTTTTCTTTTATGCATGAGGACATTGCATGATTTCAGTTTGGGGGAGAGGGGCAAAGAGTTTTGGATTGTATAGCTAATATTTTGCATAGGAAGATGCGTTGGGGGATAACTTACTTGAAATTGTGATATCTTTGAGCGTGAAAAGATGATTGCTGAAAATAGGCCAAAATTTTCGATTTTTCGATGAGGTTTGATTGTTGGAACTTTGCCAAAGTGAGTTAGGCTAGTTGAATGCATGAAGTTAGGTGTGAGTATTGATACTTTGGAACGGTGGAATATCCTTATTTTTGTGCACATTGGAACAAGGTCATGTACTTAGGTTAGGATACTGAATTAGTAATTCTTGAATAATACTGAGAAGTGGATTAGGATGCATTTTAGTCCTATGGAAGCGAAATTTTGAATTGACGAAGAGTTAGGGAGATGACTTAGGCATTCATGTCGGAGGTAGCCTCGCTATTGAGCCATTTGTACTAAAGAACGAAATCCTATTGACCCCGCTGAGCCTAAGTGTTGTGCCAATAAATTTTTGTAGCCACATTATAAGCCATAGGCACAACACCATAAACTTACCCTTATGTCGCACTTTGCTCACTCGTTTGAATCAATTGAAGATGCTGCTAAATTCCTGATGAGAAACAAAGAGAAGAAATAAGAGATAATCTTAGATGCTGAAAGAAAAGAAGAATGTAAAAGGAAGTAGTAGAAGAACGAGTGGTGTAAGCAATAAGTAGACAGAAAAAAAAAAAAGAGAGAAGGAAAAAAAATATATTTATACTTTTGAGAAGATGTGAACCAGAAGAAATTTTCAGACTGTCTGTATGTGATAAACTTGGACAAAGTCCAAGTTTGGGGGAGTTTGATGGGGAAGACGAAGATGGCAACCATGGAAATTTGAATGGGTGAGCTAGGTGTGTTGAGTCACTACTAGACTAAAAATTCCATAACCTTAACCCCGAGCCCACATTACAAGCCTCGAAAGACCTTCCGATCCTTAATTCTAGGTCAATTCCATTAGTGGAGATAGGTGCGAAGAAGGTTTTCCGAAGTCTATCATTGGTACTTAGGAAGGAATTATTAGTTTGGTGTTCTGACCATTGTACATTTTCTTGTTCGAATTCACACACTACACGAGGATATTTAATTTATACCATTGTGTTGATACTTGTGCTTGATTGAAATGTGTTTGATGAGCTAGACTTGTTTTAGTGAAATTCTGAGAATTGCTCCATTGAGAGATTGATTTTGAGGTTGGTTTGACGAAATTTTCTTGATTGCTCGAGGACGAACAATATCTAAGTTTGGGGGAGTTTGATGTATCAGTTTATTGCATGGATTTGTAGGGCAAATTTAGCTAAATTCAAGCGGTTTTAAGAACTTATAACGTGATTTATGCTCCTTATTAGGTACCTTTTACCTTGGAGTTGAAAAGACGGATAAAAGCAAAACCATGCAATAACGGGCGAAAAACGAGAGATTTCTAGGGGACACGCCCGTGTCCCTGTGGAAGAGCAAACTGAGACACGCCCGTGTCTCAGTACAGAGAAGTGATCCTCGGAGTTCAGGAGGTGACACGCCCGTGTCACCTATGTAGTGTAATTTCGTGCACGCCCGTTACAAGGTACAGAGAAGCCTGGAGTCTTGACACCCCCGTGTCATCAAGCAGAACAAGTTTTGACACCCCCGTGTCAAGTGGAAAAGCGTAAACACGATTTTATTATGTGACACGGGCGTGTCACATTTGAAGGCATAATTCTTGCACGCCCGTGTCACGGGGCGGTTTCAGTTTTCGGAGTTCTATATATACGCGGACTTGAGGCGGATTAAAGGAGCTTTTGGACTACTCTTTTCCCAGAAGTTCAAGCACACTTGGAGATAGAAGAAACACGAAGATAGAGAGTTGAAGACTCATTCCAATCACAAGACTTTGTCAATTTGGTTTTATTTACTGCTTTCCGATCAAACTAATTCCTCAAGTTTTGGTTTTCAATTCTAGTTTAGTTAATTCCTTGTTTTAGATTCGTTTTTGGATAATTAGGTTAGAATTCAGAATTCTTAATTTCTTTTTGATGTTTATGTTAGACATGATTATTTTGAATGCAATTCCTTTGATCTTAATGAGCTTTGATCCAATTATGAGGAACTAATCTCCTAGGGTTAGGGGGTAAGGATTATGCATCTAAGGTGTTTGAATTAATGCTTGAGTAAATTTGTGTGATTCTTTGTTAGGAAAACGGTATTGAATAAGCTGGTAATGGATTGGCCATCCGTGAACATGTTGTAAATTATCCGATAATCGAGAGATTGAGGATAATTGAGAGTGTTTTCTGAAACATAGATCTTTTGGGCTTAAAGAAATTTAACCCTAATTTCTACAACCCGTATTTAGAATTCCATGCCAAGCCGCTAGGTTTTAAATACACTAATCTTGCTTTATTCGATTAATTTGGTTACTAAGTGATTGTGAGAACAACACTTGGCTTAATTAATTAGGCATCTAGCCTTCGAAAGAAGCTAGATATAACATCGTGATTAGGTTGAAGAATCATACATCCATACTTAAGTATTGATTTGATCATAAAAGAGCATATGATTTACTCCCCGACCTGTTTTAATTAAGTGGTTAATTCTCGTGTTTAGTTGTTAGCGTGTGATTGAGTTATTATTAGTTAAGTTCAATTTTGTCATACTAGTATAGAACAACCTTGTCAATCTCTTCCGGTCTTTAGATTAGAAATAATCATAAAAGTGGTTGTTGAATTCCCTTCCCTGTGGATACGATACCTTAAGTGTTGCAATCGAATTAGAACTTACACTTGGGTTCAAGATTTGTTTATCAGCACGCCACCTCCCTCAAAGGTCACGTCGCATTAAATGCGGCGTCAGATCGAGGAACTCAAAAGATGCGCCGCATCATCAAGGCAGCGGTTCGATTTAAACGATCACGACGATTCCCCTGTCCAATGCCAGATCGATGAAATTACCACTGCGAAATTTCACACTGGTAATTTGGGGGGCCTCTGACATGGCATAATAATGCGAGGACACGTGGCACGCCCACGTGGGCGCCACGTAGACTCCGCACCAACTCGGACAAACCATAAACAGACTTTTGGAATGATCATCAGATCGCCACCAGGTCCGCAGATCATCAGATCTACATGAGGTCATTAGATCGATATACACATCGCTTGATCGTCAGAATCCGCGGATCGATTTCAATACCCAGGTCATCAGATCGATCTGCCCTCTCCTATGAGGAAACCCACAGCATTAAGGATCCCGGAAGGCAATATCGATCTCCAGATCGATTACCTACGTCACCGGACACCCGAATACTGTAAAGCACTCCTGTCGGGACACGTGTATCCTTCTCATTCCCTGGAACAGGCGTACTATGGCTCATTAATGACCGTCAGTCCCTGCTTTTACCCAAAGGGGAAAGAAGGTACAACCGACCCGCCTCAAGCCGATTCCATCGTCCGACATCCAGATCGACGATTGGCAACGCCATTAATGCACACCTACAGTACACACACTACTATGTCATTTGGCCATGGCTATAAATACTCGCCCTTTGAACAGTAGTTGGTAAGCCTTTAATACGCATCCAATTGCATTTATTCTCTCTCTATAGAGCTCCATTACTGACTTGAGCGTCGGAGTGTCAAACTTGGGTAAAACCCCAAGTTCCCCAATTTGGTACTTAGCTCACGTGTGTTAGTGCTTTCAGGTCGATAAGAACCCACTCAAACAAATTCTTGACTGATTGACCCATATCTGACAGTCAGATCGACCAAATTTGAGCCAGAACAGTAAGAAAAGAGGCAAGAGATAAAATCGGATTAAAAAGTTAATAAATAAATAGAAAAGAAAATATTTTTAGAGTTCATGACACCAAATGGATCTATCGTTTAATATAATAGTATAGATATTGGAATGCAAATATAACATGATAAATTTTAGAAAAAAATAGTTTTAATCGTGTCCTATGCATGATTGTTGTTGTAGAACCTTAGAGCTTTGATTTTTGTTTAAAACAACATAATATATTGTGTACTCCTAATTCCTATTAAAATAAAATAAAAAGTGTTTTCGTCCCTAATTAACTTATCAATTATGACAATAATCTTTTCTTTTTCTTTTTTTTGGTAAAGGAACTTATGCCAATAATCATTTGACATCCTAATCCTTCTTTTCGTTAGTGATTTTAGGGGGTGGAAAACTATAAAATAAATATTAAATTTTCAATTATGAATGTTTTATTTTTGGATCAAAATTAACTTTTTATTTATTTATTATTTTTAAAAAAAAATGGTATTAGAAAGTTTTGATATGATTGGTTAAGTTTTTTTCTTTAATTTAATTTTAAATAATCTAGCGTTAATTAGTCGAAATTAAGTCATTCAGGTTTAACCCATTTAATCTCCGGTCCATGTCGAATCCGCTATTATTCGTTGATTAACCTCTATTATGAATCGGGAGGGGTGATTATATGAGATTACAATTATGTAAACTTACAATTCATTAAAATTAAATACAGTCTGATATATCTAACACACTATTAACTACAAATTCATTGAATTTTTTTTTTTTTCACAATCTCAAGTATCAAACACAAATGGTATATGGCTAACTCAATTTAATTTAAATTAATAAACTCGATCAAAATTTTATTTATTTATTTTTTTTTTTTAAATCTTGCATAACTTAACACCTTCATTATGTTTTGTTTTGTTTGCGCACATTTTCCATTTATTTGGGCTACCACAAAAAATTTATTGTGCGCCGTCGGGCACCAGATTTCGGCCCACATAGGAGTGTGAAGGAGCTATCTCAATTTGACCGGCAACAACAGGTAACCTGCCAATATTGACCGGCCGACGAGGTATCCGCCTCGTGCAACATGCTCCTCCTAATAACTCCTTTTATTTTCTAATATTTAATATCTTCAGAAAAAGGATCCTATTATTAAAATCTGAAATAAAATATTAGAAAATCCGATTCCCACCACAAATAATTCTTTCCATTCCTCGATTGTGGTGTGCTGTGCTCTCCACACGTCTCTCCTCCTACTGCTCCACCCCCGCCGCCGTCCTCCGCCGCCAGAGGTACTCGATCACATTTTCCTTTTCTCGAATTCTCCGAGTTCTCCATTTTTCTGTTGTAATTTTGTTGCTGGTTGGGATTTTGTATACTCCGATTGTCGTTTTGGATTGGTGAATTTGAAGATGAAAGCGAAGTTAAGTTGATTGAATTTTGACGTGCGTTGGGAATTCTGTGAGATTTCTGTTTTTCTGTGTTTTGATTTTTAGAATTCGGTGCTTCAAATGAATGAATGGCACTAACATCCTCGAAGCTATACTCAGATTTTAGAAGAGTTCTTATTTCAGTTTGGACTTTTGAGGTTCTAATTCATTGATGTAGATTCTGATGAATGAGATTTTCGAGTTGGTTTGACGTAATGAGCTTGTATATGCAGGAGAAATACTCGCACACAATATTTGCAACTTTGGTTACTTCTTTCATAAGACAACCTCAAATCTAAACCATCTCTTATGCATCACGGCTTAGAGAGACCTAAGAATCCTAATGCTATCACATAACATGGATCTAATTCTATGTATTATCAACCTCCTCACCCTACTAGATATCTACTTAGACAGTAATTCTATTCAAAATGCTAGTATTTTGGCAGACCTCAGTCATGTTGCTCAAAATACATTTTTCCCCATTCCAAAGCACTAAATTTTGCGGTCTTCATTTATCTTTGCAGATAAACAGCTCCAGAGAAACCAATGGATTTCCTGTGCAAGCCACTCAACCAGGAGACTTCCGGTTGCTCCTTGGACGAGCAGGATATTCGTAAATGTCCATTCTTGAGGAATATCAATAAACCAACCAACTTCTCTTTTGCTTCCCTGAATATCCCAACTCCTGTAAGTTCTGCCTTTTTCTTTTCTTTTTTGTTTCAATTAATTATCTAAGTTGTTTTTTGCTGCTCCATGAAATAACATAACAGACACCGTGTTTTTTAAGCCCACACCAAAGTAGTGCCCTGCATGCTTTTCTGACGATCATCTTTCTTTTTCTATCTATTTTCAGACTAGGGGAGCCAAAGGCCCAATTTTTGAGGATGGTCCAAACTTTGATATGGCCTTCAAACTTTTTCATGGGCAAGATGGAGTTGTCCCTCTGTCCGGAAACCCTGAACTCTCTCTTGACAAATTGGAGACTGAGGCTTTAACAGAATTCAATCCTTTAGCATCAAGAACTGCCTCCATCAGTATGTCAGCATTTGGACCAGGAGGGCCCTTTGGTTTTAATTCTTTCTTTGGGAAGATGAAGAATAATAAGTCGAAGTCATCCAACAAGAAAGACCATTCCCCGAAGGTATGTTTGTTAGGGCTTCTTTTAATTTCCAATTGCAGTTCTATCACATAGATTCATAAAACATCAAGTGCTAAAAGGTATGATTCATAAACTGATCAGTAGACCACATATATCAACAAGTTCATGAAATGTCTTGTGCATCACATATTAGCCACAACAACATTTTTTCGTCTATGGTTAATAGTACTCTAGGCTAATTACTAAGAGAGTTAACCTATTTGTTTCAGGGTGATTCATCAAAACATGAGGCACTTGGAAACGAGTGGCTAAAAACAGGAAACTGTCCTCTAGCAAAATCGTACAGAGCTGTAAGCAATGTCCTCCCGCTTGTGGCCACAGCTCTTCGACCCCCACCAGGGATGAAGCTCAAATGTCCACCTGCAGTTGTTGCAGCTAGAGCTGCCCTTGCCCGGACCGCCCTTGTCAAGACCGTTCGTCCACAGCCATTACCTGCAAAAATACTTGTGATTGGCACCTTGGGCATAGCAGCTAATATTCCCTTGGGTGTTTGGAGAGAGCACACTGAAAAATTCTCTCTCTCGTGGTTCACTGCTGTTCATGCTGCAGTGCCCTTCATAGCCATGCTTAGGAAATCTGTGGTGATGCCTAAAACAGCTATGGCATTAACCATTGCTGGTTCTATTCTTGGACAGATCATTGGCTCAAGGGCAGAGCGCTTACGCCTCAAAGCTAAGGCTGAGAGGGCAAATCTGGTGGTGCAGGCCCCAGCCCCCAGCCCGGTAGCGCCTTCTGCAGCTCCAGGTTACAGTTTGGTTCGTACAGATGGACTAGCAGTTGGTAATTGTGGTAAGCAGGGAATTAAATCTGACCCACTTTCGTCGGGTAAGTTGCCCAAGAGTTCGTCTTCGCCCGCTAGTGTGTGTTTCTGAAGTGGTGGTGGCGGATGCATATTCATATAGATTGAATGAATAAAGTCTTGAAGCTGTGTTCGAGATTGGATATGTAATTTGATGTGAATGCATGAAGTTGTTGTTACTATGCTGTTGTCTATATATATGAATTGGTGATGAGATTGTGAAACTGAAATATATAGTGTTCTTTATTATACCCTTTAGTCCTTTATTATAATGCATGGATACTTCTAAAATTCGTATCACCGTATTTGTGTTGTGTTCGTGCCATCGTGTCCGTATCCGTATCCGTGCATCATCGATCCTTTACCATCAACTTTTTTAGATGAAGGGAAAAAGAAATGCAATTTGAAAAGGTCTAACTAGCTAATATAGGATTTATCACAAAACAAGAGTGGAAATTCTTCGTTGAAGAGTGGAAAAATTCTTCGTTGTGAAGTGCACTGCATTCTTTTTTCGAACAATAAAGGCTGTTGATTTCGATACTTCTTCAAAGATAATTGACAAATACTTGTACAACCATCTTAGTAACCTAATTGTAACTGTAACCAGTAATTATATATCAATAATAATATTTCCGCTTCATACAACCAAAGGATGTAATTTACTTATTCGTGATTATGCTAATTTAATTAAAAAAATTATATTTTAGTATTTGGGAATACAACGATCTTTATGGAGAAAGATTTACAGCTAAATGATTCGTCCTACTCGAATTCAAGTAAATGAGCCATGGAATAAAAAAATAATAATAATAATAATATTTGGCCTTTATAACGAAAGATAATGGCCCTAATATTAGACAAAAAAAAAAAAAAAAAAAAGGCCTTTATAAGGAAAGATAGTGAACCCTAATATTAGAGTATGTGGATCTTTGGAAGTGAGAAAGATTAGAAAATAAAAATTAATCAGGGGCGACACAAGAATAATAGAATGGCATGATCTGACGAGTATTTTACTTTCTAAAACTCTAGCTCCAAACATACCTGAAAAACTTAAATATTCCAAAATCCAAACGATGACAAAACATCAAAATTTATATAATTTCAACCAAAAAAAGAAAAAAATCAACATTTATATAATAATGTTTCCTGAGGATTTTTATGGGCCAAAATTGCCATTCAAGGTGGTCGAGCTCGATAATCTTTCGCAAAAGCCCAATACAATACAAGTCCAATGCCCTTATACCCATACGCTCAAAACCCCCATTACAGCCCCAGTTCTTGAACAGCTAAAACCCTGTTCTTTGCACAATCTGAAATCTTGAAAGGTACGATTTTTTTCTTCACTATGGCATTTATTCCGAGAAAATTTCCAGTTTTTAGTTTATTGGTTCAACTGGGTATTTACCATTTATTGGTGGATGTTGATTTTCATCATTTCTTATCATCCTTTCTTGTTTCTTGACCTCGGATATTTATTTTTCTTGTTTTTCCCACATTGTTTAGGTTTTTGAACTGTTGGGGGAATTCGACATTGGTGTAGGAGAATATGGGTTGGAAGGCAGCACAAAAACTCATTCATCATTGGAAGATCCTCAGAGGTGATAATGTAAGGAACTGTGGCGATGCTCTTAATTTTTACTTAGCAAAAGAAGCAATCTTTTCTTGAAGTATCCCTTTTATAGTGGAATGATATTATGTGATGTGATGTGATGCTCAGACTTTCGATCGTTGTTGTTGGCAGGTTATGATAATCAGGGGAAAAGACAAAGGCGAGACCGGTATCATTAAGCGTGTAATTCGGACCCAAAATCGTGTTATTGTTGAGGGCAAGAACTTGGTGAGCTTTTTGGTTTATGTAAAGAAATTTACCTAGAAGGATATACAGTTTTTGATTCAGATTCTTTTTGATGTATAATAGAAGCTGAGACAAGCTTCATCTAATTGTTAATGCATATTTATGTGAGTTGCATTTCTGCTGCATAGTGCATGTTTACTCTTTCTAGGGAAAGATTAGAGTGATTCGACCCGGGAGTATTTCCGTTAAGAGTTTATTAAATTTCTTCAACTTGTAGCTGAAATGCTGAAAATAGTGATGGTGTAAATTTTTCAGGGACTTTATCTTATTGTAATACTCCCCGTGTATAACTTTTTGCCTTTTCTGTTATATATTCTTTATGCGTCTGTCTCGTTATGAGTGGTAATCTCGTCACAGGTTAAGAAGCATATCAAGCAAGGGCAAGGCCATGAAGGAGGTATTTTCTCAGTAGAAGCCCCCCTTCATGTCTCAAATGTTCAGGTTGTCGATCCTGTGACAGGGTGAGATGCTAATGCCTTTTCTTTGTGTGTTCTTTTCTTTTTTTTTTTTTCCCAATAAAATGATGGCTCACATTTGTGTTTTGTAGGAAGCCATGCAAGATTGGAATTAAATACTTAGAAGATGGTTCGAAGGTACGCGTATCTAGGGGTATTGGAGCATCAGGATCCATAATTCCTCGTCCAGAGATCTTAAAGATAAGGAGCACACCTAGACCAACTATTGGTAAATTTCTGATTCTTGCACATTTTATGCTGTTTTCTTGTGTGTTATGATGGATGGGTAAACCAATTTTCAACCAAGGATGCCCATGCCATCAATCATGGGGGCCGACTATTTTACCAGTAAAGTTAGGTTAAATTGGATTATGAATCTTGCTACACCTAACCCTGTGAAGCAAGCAAGCCTTTATGGTGTCTAGAAGATTAGAAATTTCTCTTGCGTGGAAGTGCCAAAGCATTATGGGATTTCTTGCCAAACTATAATTACACCACACAATATTTAAATTTCAAAGGAATGCATTCCGGTTTTGATCCGTAATTCTAATTAATCTTAAAACTCTTCTAACAATTTTCACAAGTGTAGATCAGTTCAATTGAGATTTTCTTCTAGAGTTGTGCTCACGTAGTTTGAATAAGTGCTACTTGAGTATTGCAAATGGATCACTTCTTTTTGGCATGGTGGTGAACTAGTGATGCTGTTTTTCATATGTCTAACTAAACTCTAATAAATTCAGATCCATTTGAAGAAAACAAGAGTCTTATTTCCATAGCTTAAGGTAGTCATCCAAGCCAATGAATTACCTCTGTTGGCGAGGCGTATATTATCTCATAAGTAGGGTTAGCTTTTCAGTTAGTACGGAGCACAAGCAATCCAGAAGAGTACCACAATTTTAGAAACTTATTCAATGAAGAGAAAATAATTACATGACATCCAGCATCTGATCATAATGAACCACTGCTAAGACTGTATTAGCGACGACGTGTAATTTTGTTTTCGAGCAAATAGGTTTATCATGCACAATATTCTCAAACCTCTTCCATGTTCTGCAGTGGGTCCCAAAGACACTCCAATGGAGCTGGTTATGGAGAAGACTTATGATGCTAAAACTGGAACGGGAATGCCCGATCTTTAGGCCGAATGAATGCTCTGCTGGAACGGACTTTTCTTGTTTCTGTTGTCAATTATCGCGTCGATACATGTTATATTTGTTGCCCCGAGGATAAAAAATTTGAGTTCTTGATCTTTATATTATACTGTGATATTTTCAGGTTCCCAGTTCGTCTTTTAATTCAATTAAGGCCCCGAGTCTCACGTCCCTATCAACCTCTATAGAACATAAGCCAATTTAGGTTCAATTAGGCATCTGCATACAGATATTGTCAATTAGATATACGCTTTTTTGTTTTTTTTCACCTAATCACCTTGCTTTATTTTTTTTCTGGTCCACAATCACCTTGCTTTATGAGTGTTCGGCTTGAGCTTATAAGATGTTTAAGAGCTTATACAAGCTCTCCTAAAGTGGAATTCATAAGTCCTTTCTAACAAGTTAGATTATGTCAACTTATTTTAATATTTTGGGATAATTACGAACGCCTCGTGAGGTTTAGTGAAATTACAAATACGTTTGAGGTTTGGTCAAATTATAGATATTTTTCTGGCTCGTTTTTTTCGGGTTAAATTTAACAGAATTTGTGATTTTATTAATTTACCCTTAAGATCATAAAATTCAGTGGGGATATATGTATGTTAAAAGTCCAAAAAAAAAGAGGTTAATATAAGTATTGAAATTCTTTGGGGGTTTGATATGAGTACTTGAATTTTGTGTTTATCTAGTTTTTTTTTGTTTAGCAAAGAATGCTATTTACTGATAATTTAACGTTTTAATAATGAACTAATTTCATTCCTAAGTTTTATGGACACCAAATATTTTCTTTAATAAAAAAAAAAATTGGGTGTGCATGTTTATATTGGAATATTTATCATCCGTATTTAAAGTCCATATATTAGAAATCACCAATATTCGAAATATTTTTTTTAAATAATTCTGATGGATATTTATGTGAATTTAACATGTTTGTTATGATTTTCTATTTCATTAAAAAGATTTATTATTCTAAACTAACAAAGTTTATAAACTTATGCAAAATATGCATAAAACTAAGATATAATTTATACTTATAAATAAAATATAAATATCCAAACCAAAAAAAAATAAAATATAAATATTAATTAAATTACAAAATTTTAAATTGACAAAATACAAATTTAACCAATATTACAAATATATCATTACACTTTCAATATTATTACAATATACGTTTAAGAGTATGATTGAAATTTTAAAAATAATATTGCTTTAACAATTGGGACAATTTATGAGAAATGTAAACCTTACAGGAGTGTTCATAATTTCTCAAGAAAAATTTTGTAGTTTCACCAGACCCCAAGGGGAGAGTTCGTAATTATTCCTAATATTTTACTGTATTTTAGTTTTTCTATTACCGACACATTTGTCAATTGTCATGACCAAAATCTCATAAATATTTATTAAATTCTTTTTAATCATTCTAACAATTTTAAAGCTTTTCTTGAAATAAGATCACATATTTTATAAGCTTCAAAACATGTTATAAAATGTGAATTTATAAACTCCTTATGAGTTATGACTTATAAAATGTGAGCTTATAAATACTTTAATTATATGGACACTTTCCAAAGTGCTTAATATCAAATGGGTAACTCACTAAAATAAGATGTGAAATAGTTTCACCATAGACGGATCATCTCATGCCATAAGGGAAAATGAACAAAGCTTCTTCAAATATTTTCCATAGGTTTCAGAAAGCAAAAGGCAAACACTAGTTTACACAACTGAAAAAGCTACCAAAACATGGTGCCAGCATCCCAAAATTCCAGAAAACAGCCCTGGCAGCAGGCATTTCACAAGAAATAAGATTACCTTTTTACAGAGGATTTACCCAAGCCGAAATCAAAAACCACCGACATATTGCTTCGGAGCCATGCCGTATCTCCCAGGCGTGACATTACTCGTACCAGGGCAATCTCGTGCCCAATGCCCAAATTGATGGCATTTATAACACTCACCCCCACCCGATCCACCACCACCACTAGCCCCTGGAGTTGCCCTATTGGCTGGAATACCTCCGTAAGACTGAGGTGGAGCACTCATAAGACTTGGACAGTTAGCCGAGTTGTGCCCAGTTCCACCGCAGCTGCTGCAACTCATATAGCTGCCGGTTGAAGGATTTCTCGAACCACTGTACTGATTACCATATGAATTCATCTGACTAGCAGAAGCATTACCATATGAATTCATCTGACTAGCAGCAGCACCGCTTTCCCTAGTTATGTTGCTGTTGATTCCACCGTAGTTCATACCTGGTGCAGCAGATTCTGTATTTCCAGTACCAAATCCAACAGAACTGATTCCGGATGTTGAGATTATGTTCTCAGTTTTAGGTGGTAGAGAATCGGAGTCCTCTGCTTTGAGTTTAGCTATCATGTCCAGCAGATACCTCGTCTCTGTTTGGTAATTCAACTTCTCTGCTTTGACAACAGTTGACTTTACGCGCTGTTCGTCACTAAAAGTCTCTTCCTTGACTTTCAACTTGAATAGAAACTTAGTAAAAAGAACACTCCTTACTAGTTCCGCAAATTTCTCATCATCCTGCTCCTCATATTTCAAGTAATACAAATCTTTTGCTGAAATACCCATTATGTCCTCCCCACTCTCCTGAAATGCGGTCACCCATGTCAAGCCAGTGTGGTCCTGGATTTGCATTTGGAGAATATACCTATAATCACATTCAGGAACTACTTTATCACATTTTTCACATCGCCACGTCCCATCTCCATTGTTTGTGACCTTTTTGTTACATTGGCGATCTCCAACCATGTTTGGACATGCAGTATAGCAGAAGTTGTCCACTTTTATGAACGTCAGAGTGGCGGAGACAGTGATCCAATCTGGCTTCTCAGAGGTCCCTAACTTCTCATCTTTGATTTGAGATATAGTTTTGCGCACATCTGTACGGACCATATTTGTTTCCCTGGATATAGATATAGCAGGAGTGCTCTTTCCATCATTTTCGAACCATGACCAAAGTTTCTGGGCCTCCGGAAAATCGGGGTCTACGATCAATTGGCTTGAAGAAATGGTCCCCACTGATTTCCCATTAAAATCATTGACTCTACCAGATTTGACAGCAAGAACAGAGAATCTCCCAGAATCACACCTTTCCTGTAGAATTTGGCCTTCACTATTACAGAAATTTCCCCACAAAGTCAACTCAACACTTTTCCCGGACATATCCTTCAGTTGGAGGGTTCTTTTCTGGGTTTCGGTACCATTTTTCCTCATTATTGAGCTGGATGGACTAATTGAAGTAACAACACCAATCACATCTACAACACTGTTGTTATCCAGGCCCTCAATGTCACTTATGGGGCGAAAGTGAAATTGCTGCTTTGGAATGGAATTATCATCCTCAAAGGAAGGCTGCACAGTTGAAGTATTGTCCAGCATGATTTCATGGTCATTGCGTAGATGATTGTAGTTCTTTTGAGCAGGTCTTAGGGTCCCTTTCGAGATCATGTAGACTCTTCCAGGCTCAATTTGGGGGAAAAATTGGTCGGCCACAGAATTGAAGCAAGTCACCCTTATTTCTCCACCATCAGCATCAAGAAGATCAAAGGAGAATACTTTACCATCACCTCGAGGATTATTATAGTGCCTTAGTTCTCCCTTTGCTGTTACTCGGGCCTTAATTGTCCACCTTCCTTGGTATGGATTCAAGGCAGCGATAGGAATGATTCTTGGCGGAGCTTCATTTTTAGCAATTGGCCCTCTGTTCGCAAACAAAGGAGGTGGCTGATTGTATGATGACTGAGGTGCACGGGCATAATTATTCACAGGAGGGCGTGAAACACCAGAACCACTTTCTGCTTTGGGATATATTGGGGGAGCATTTGAAGCATTATATCTTCCTGAGTCCATATTACTTGAAAATGAACTACCATAAGAATGTGAGCCAGTATTCCGTTCTTCCACCGGATGTTGAACACGAATTCCACCTCCCATGTTTGGCCTAGGAGCTGAACCAACACCATATGATGAAGGATTACTACCCACAACAGCTGGCTGATTCACTGGCGGAGCTGCCGGTGATGGTATGGCCACTGAAGAAACATTCCCATCAGTTTTGGTTGGATATTGCTTTGGTTCACCAATAGGATCACATTTTTCAACGATCACATCAAGATCAATGATAATGATAATCCTGCTCGAGGTAAATGAGAAAGAATGAGAAGTCAGAACTATGCAACAAAGAATATCTATACTGAAAACAAAGTAACAACTCAATTGAACCAGAAATTCAGGAGAAATAATTTGCATAACACATTACCATCCCTTTGCAAACCCGAAAGCATCCAAGTATAGATATCATACGTGAATAGCAAAAGGAAATTTGATGTGTGATCAAAGATTCATTTCTGACTAGGAACAAATTGCCCAAAGTAGATATACTCCATTATTAATTATAAGTACGACCGAATCTAAGTAGAACTGTGTAAAAAGCAGCAAACAATGAAACGAGGCTACTCTAAATGAAAAGAAACAAATCAAAAGTTACTCCTTCAGCAACTAAAGACCCAATAGATAACAATATATGAATGAGGATAGGAAACTAAAGAGGGAAAAACAATAACCAGATCAAATCATCCCACCCGTTAAACATAGTTTTAGCAAGATATGGTCATTGCAATTCAAACATTGTATTTCAATTAAAATTAACGCACCAACATTACATGAACCATCAAAAAGTGGTAGAGGGTAATCTAGCAGCCCACAATACAAATTTCACTTCTTCACCGCCATCATTTTGGGTAAACAAATAACCTGAACAGCCATCTCTAGTTTTTCCAGATTTCTTAAGATCGAACCTATAATAGATCAAACACATGCCAAAACAATCACAATAGGAGCAAAGAAATCCAAGATACCAATGGAAAATTCAATCTTTTTCAATGAAATGCAAATCCCCCAAAGAAATCAAGAATAATACTCAAAATGAAAGCCGAATCTTCAACCAATCGAAAGCAACCGTCCGATATCCAATCTCCCACACATCATCGTGGATATAAAAAACTTACATGCGGTGCTGGATAAGGTTACAGACGAATTGCGTCAACATGACAATCGATCCCTTCTGCAGCTTCTCGGATCTCACCAATTCGTTCCGCTGGGTGGCAAGCATACCCTGCTGAGTGAAAGTCCCGTCCGAAAGCAAAATCCGATACCGCTCGTTGTTATTCTGATTCTGAGTGTTTACCAGCCGTATATCGGCGACTTGCAGCACCGGTTTAACATCAGTCCCCTGAGCATCGCCGCTCGACAACGCAGCTATTGCGCCTTCCGTCAAATTAATCGGCGGCATTTCTTCAGCAATTCCGAGTTCCGATTAGAGGCACTTTGTACAGAATCGTCACTCGGATTTCAAGAGTTGGAGGAAGAAGAAGAGGGAAGTGAGAGAAAGTTTTGAAAACCCTAGGTTAGAAACCGAAAAGATTGAAGTGAGCGCGAAAACATGAAATTTCCTCTTTTTGTTTTGGGGGGGGGTTGGGGGGGGAGATAATTGTCTGCGTCATACCTTATGTAGACCCAGCCAATCATGGAGGCTGGAGCTATTAAAGAGAGGTATATGGGCTTTCTGGGTACTCTATTAGTGGGCCCCAGCCCAATGAGTGGTCCATTTCCATTAGTCTTCTTGTGGAAGCTTTGTCCTAATTCTGCATTCACAAATTATTTCATTAAAAAACAAAGAATATTATAATCTACATAATGATATGCAACCTCATAAACGAGATGTGCAACCTCATATGAATCAGAACCCTCCAAATTAAATGTACACGTGGATAATTTTATTAAATAAAAGAGCAAATTACATTTTGGGTCCCATAAAATTAAACATTTTGCAATTTTAGTCTCAGTACTTTGAAATTAGATAAATTTAGTCCCATCAATTTGTTGCAATTTTGGTCCCACCGTTAAAAATTGGATGGAAACCGTCAAGTCATATGAGTAAATGACACTTTTGGTTCCATAGTTTCACATTTTTTAAATAGGCATATTTAGTCCCTTTTTTTTTTTTTTTTTTTGCAATGTTGGTCCTTCCATTAATTTTTTGACGGAAATAGGTATTTTGGTCGTTAACTCTAATTTATATTATTTCTTCTTTTATCTTTTATACACAAAAAAAAATTCATAAAATGCATTTAATATTTATTTTTTTACTAAATATGCATATTTTGTTCATACAGTACAATTATAGATTATATATAAAAAGAATTTGTAATCACACACTTATTGCGCATGCGCAAAGGAAAATTTATTATTATTTAAATATATTAAAATTAATTTTCACATTAATGTATTCTATAATCATTTTTAATATAATTAATAAATTATGATAAATTAAGAATGAAAATATATATATATATATATCTTTTCACTCACTGGAACACTTCAATTCTTTTTCTTTTGTTTTTTTATATAATTTCTATCTTTTTCTCCTAAATATTTTTAAACTCTATTAATTAATATCACATTACATGATCTTATCCTATTTATTCATTTATTTATCATAATTTAGTAATTATTTTAAAAATAATTATAAAATATATATTAATGTGAAAAAAAAATTAATATATTTAAATAATAATAATTTTTCGTTTGCACATGCCCAATAAGTGTGCGAGATAACTAATTTTTTTATATATAATCTATAATTGTAGTGTATGAACAAAATATGCATATTAGTTAGAAATAAACGTTACATGCATTTTATGAAGTTTTTTGGTGTATAAAAGATAAAAGAAGAAATAATATAAATTAGACTTAACGACCAAAATATCCATTTCCGTCAAAAAATTGAAGGAAGGACCAACATTGTAAAAAATAAACAAAAAAGCACTAAATATGCCTATTTTTTTTTTTTTTAAAATATGGGACTAAAATTGAGAACGATCAAATTGTATGTGACCAAAAGTGTCATTTATTTATATAACTTAACGGTTTCTATCCAATTTTTAACAGCGGGGCCAAAATTGCAAAAAATTTGAAACCAATGGGACTAAATTTGTTTAATTCCAAAGTAATGGGACCAAAATTACAAAATGTCTAATCCTATGGGATCAAAAATGTAATTTGCTCAAAATAATACTATAATTTATAGGTTATAAACTTGAACACGATGTGATATATTTTCCTTCTAAAATAATTATTTTCAGTTAATAAACTTTTGGCAAAATAATTCTTTTTTAAATTAATAACGTTTAATAGTTGGAAGAATATTAGATTGTATAACTAATCATAAAGGGATAACCTAAATAATTTTAATTAAATTTAAGCTTTGATAACAAACCTTTTTTTTTTTTTTTTTTTTCACTTTACGGGTATTTAAAGGTTTGTTTTATAAGAAATGAAAGAGCTATTTGTACTCAAAAATCTGTGTAGTTCGAAAAAAACAAAAAGAGCTATTTGGCCTCATGTTGCCTTTGCAAGTCCGGAGGCATGTTAGCCAACATAAGGTAACGGGCTTGGAGATTATCATCCTTCCATTTCTGAATCGCGTCCCGCTCGGCCCGAGTGGGAGCCTCCCCTTCGGGACTAGGCTCCCCTTCGAAGAGAACATAAGTTCTCTTCTCAGAATCTAAAATGATTTTTAGATTCCTCAGCCAATCAGAATAGTTGGGAACAGTCAACTTGTTTGACTCGAGGATCGATACAAGAGGGTTTTTGGTTGTCATTTCAAAACACGTAGAGAATCACAGAATCTACGACCTAAATGGTAAAACAAAGAACTAGTGAGCATGCTGAATTATAACGATATACAAAAGATAAGGTCTTTAATCTAATGTAGCTCCCACTGTTTTTCAAAGATCTATAATTCCCAAAGATCTATGAGGAACACGTTTCCCAATGGGTACTAAGATCCTAGGCATTTTACCTCGAACCCACGACTCGCGGACATTCTAAGTAAGAACCCTAGGTAGGTACAACTTACCAATTCTAACACCTTTAGAACTCTTAGTAATTGGTTTTTGCATCACCCGTCTTTCAATATGGACCCACGACTCGTGCGACATCCATATTTACTTAGGTGTTAAGCTAGACCCATCAATCATAAGATCATGATCAAAACTTAGTTCAAACGACCCACGACTCGCGGACATCGCCCTTGCCAAAATTAACCACGAAATATTGACCATTTAAAATGATCAATTAGGTAACTAAGAACTAATAAGCTCCACTAGCTATCCCACGACTCGCGGACAATAACTAGCTTCACTTACTAAACTTAAAACCTAATGATGGAATGCTAAGAATTTAATTCAAATTTTGCATCTCGAATTAAACACCTATTTATTCGAAATTTGCTTAATATTTAATGGGAATTTTCGAATCAACCGGAGAGTTGTCCGGTTCGACCTCACCAACATATATGTTATCCAATTTTATTAGTCTTGATTAATGCAAGTACACTTAAATGCATTTCAAACAAGCACATAAACAGATAACATGTCCTAGCATGATACTAACATGTAATGATCATGGGTTCTACCTATCTTATGCGTGATATGTGGGAGCCACTCCACAATCACAAGTTCTAACATACATGCCACATAAACAGTTTAAATCACATAAGGGAAAGCGGTAACAAAATACGAGCCCTATCTCTATTACATTTTTACAATTGAGATTCCCCTCCCTAACATTTTGAAGGGTCTTCACTTATGGCCTCCTTGTTACTTGAACGTGGTCCATCTTACTCCATGGGTGCATTGTCTCCAAAATGAAAATAAAACCTGACCACCTATCTCTACTCTCAAATTACAATAAAAATAAAAAGACATAAAGTAATAAGGCTCAATCTTCATATTGGCCTTAGACAATTACACGGGGCATACCCCGGCCTAAAAAACAGTAATATGGAAAGCCACATAATAAATCACATAACAGTACGCACATAAGTGAGGCTCCAACCTCAATTGAAAAACGTAACTATAGGGCTCCAACCCCAATTTAAACCATCCATGTGCATAAATTAAAACCATATATAGATCTAAACCCATGATCACCTAACATGCTTTTGCGAGAATTTAAATTTAGCCAATAAATTAAAATTCTCGTTTCAAGTCCTAATGACTTAAAACACGACTTGATGCGAGTCTTGTTTATAAAAGTTTTCAATAAATCCCAAATTAACAAAACAAATAAAATTCCAATTAATTTCTGAAAATTAATAATTTTATCAAGAATGCAATTTCCCAAAATATAAACCGTTTCTATTTTTCAAAAATCCCAATTTAAAGTTTTATTAAAAAATTAAAATAAATATTCAAAATAAAATTTTAAAATTAAAATAAAATTGGGACTGGATTGCACGAAACACGAAAAGGCCGGATCACGAAAATCGGGGCCGAGCACACGAAGGGGCCGAGCACATCACGCGCGCGCGCTGCGCGCAGCCTTCTCGGGCGGCTGGCCGGTCTGTTCCGGCCAGGGCTGGCGACGATGGGCGGGCAGGCCTAGGCGCGCCCGGAAGGCCTCCCGCGCGGTTGCGGGAGGGTGTGGGCGGCGTCTGTTGGAAAACACGAATCAGAAAGCAGCGGAATTTAAAAAATTTTTCCCAACAAAAGGACCTTGAACTCGCAATCGTGTAACCAAATTCGTAAAGATAGAAAACTTACTTTCTTTTATTCTTTCTTGAAGCGTTTCAAGCCACCCAAGAACGCTCTTCTCGCGGCTTGATCCCCTCTCCTTGGTAAAGCTCGAATCTTCAAACTTCTAACTTGAAGTCTCTAGAGAAAGTCCACCAACTTGATCACAATCTAACTAGTAAGGATGCTAGTTCTCTAGTTAGTGTTTAGGCTTAACCTAGGGTTTAATTTAATCTTGGAGAAAGGAAGGTGTTCAACACATGAACCAAGAATTGTCTATTAGCTCCATAAGGAGCTCGAGCTCCCCTATTTATAGAGAGAGGGTGCCGATCCAAATCCTAGTTGGGAAAGGATTTGGTTCCTCTCTCTCCTATTACTTGATCATCAAGTATTTTCCAACTTTGACTTTGAATTCTAATTCTAGTCAACTTTTAAGAGAGCTAAAAATATCCAAACTATTTTTGGATAATTTTATACTTTATTTATTATAAAATAAATAACTTATTTTTATCTAATTAATTAATTCATAATTAATTAACTAGATTATTTTCTCCAAAATTAGACTTTCTTTTTAATTCAAAATTAAACCAAAGTCTATTAAATAATTAACAACTTAATTATTTAATATCCAATTAAATAGTCACGTGTGGCACACGTGTCATAGTGACACGTGTCCAGTCACGTGACCCACACGTGTGGTTTCACACGTGTGGAACCCTCTAGGCTCGATTAACTCGTTTAATCATTTTTAAGCCTCAACTCATGTAACCAAGTTGTTGTGTGTGACCCTCTAGGTTCTCAATTCAATTAGCAGTGACCCCAATTAATTAATTCACTAATTAATTAATCAGTCCACAGATTAAACGACCATAGTCTAGCAACAGGTGTTTAACCCCTAGCTGAATTGGAATATTCGGATTCGACAGAACCTTTAAGTCATTGATTCATGTGAGATACAATCCTCCTACTTACTATCTCTCAACCAAGATCTAGGGCAAGGGAATAATCAGAACCCTAATAATCCGGTCTTAAAGCTAAGTGCATTTCATATCCATTTGATCTCAATCCAAGAAACCCTTTTCTTGATATCTTGATCTACTGCCTTGGCCAAGGACTCCATATGGCATATGAATGACTTACACAATAAGAGATCACCTTGCAAATGCAAGTGTAGGTCCTATCTTGATTCTCATTCACTTTCATGAGTCACTTGTGCAGCCCCAGCATAAGCCTTGAATCAGTTGTCTAAGGCGACACCCTTTAAAGCTTATACCTAAGACTACAGAGTTAACTCATAAAGTGACAAGGAACCTCAAGTCTAAGGATCAATTAATCACATCAATGACTCGTGAGATATTTCCTAATCTGGAAGTTTCCATTTCCTGAAATAGAAACTTCCTTTCCCATTTAGGAATGTTCTCACACGGGGCACCTCAGTGAACTTACTTATTAAAGTAAGCACCCTCATGTATCACGCACGTATCAGCTATACACTTTGCACCTCCATGAAACAAGGTGGTCCTTCTTAAGGGCGTGATCCCACAAGCAAGCCTTAGAGGAGTCAGGTTGACACTCCCACTGTCTGTAGGACTCATCGACTTGGAGTATTTTACTAATCATGACTTATGTGATATAGGGCTCGTTTCATGAAATCACCTAAATGGTAGAGTCCTAAAGTCATCAGGATTAGGGGAGTTCTCATACATGCACAGATAAAGTAAACGCATACCAAACAAGAGCATATAAAGAAGTGTTGCCTCAATTCGTTATTTCATTCAAAGATTGTCTGTGATTACAATAAGGAAAAGCACAAAGCGGATATACAATCGGCTTTCTAGGGCACAATTCCTAACAATCTCCCACTTGCCCGTCAAAGCCATTCTAAAGCTACTCTAAGACCCATCTTCTGAAGATGACCTTGGAAAGCTTCTCGACTAAGGGGTTTAGTAAGTGGATCTGCCACGTTCTCTGCTGATGTGACCCTCTCAATTAGCACATCTCCTCTTTTGATAATATCACGGATTAGGTGATACTTCCTCATAATGTGCTTGGTCCGTTGGTGAGATCTTAGTTCTCTTGCTTGAGCAACCGCCCCAGTGTTGTCACAAAACACAGTAATGGGGTCTTTCATGCTAGGAACAACATTCAATTCTTGAATGAAGTTTCTAATCCAAACACCTTCCTTAGCTGCATCATTTGCAGCTAAGTATTTGGCCTCAGTGGTCGAATCTGCAGTGGTAGTCTGCTTGGAACTCTTCCAACTCACTGCTCCGCCGTTTAGGCAGAAAATGTATCCTGACATTGACTTAAAATCATCTAAGTCAGATGCAAAGCTTGCATCGCAGTATCCTTCGACAGTAAGATCTTTCTGACCTCCGTAAACTAAGAATAAATCTTTAGTACTTTTCAAGTACTTAAGAATATTCTTCACGGCAGCCCAGTGACCATCTCCAGGGTCAGATTGGAAACGACTCGTTACACTAAGTGCATAAGCCACATCCGGTCGAGTACATAACATTGCATACATTATGCTACCTATTGCTGATGCATAAGGTGTATGAGTCATTCTTTCCTTCTCAAGGTTAGTCTTAGGACACATCTTCTTTGAAAGACATGTTCCTACACCCATAGGAAGGTTCTTAACCTTTGCTGACTCCATATTGAATCTCTTCAATACTTTGTCAATGTACATCGACTGTGATAGTCCTATTAACCTTCTAGATCTATCTCTATAGATTTTAATTCCAAGGATATAGGACGCATCACCAAGATCTTTCATCTCGAATTGGTTCGATAACCATAACTTAGTCACTTTCATGTCATCCTTCGAATTCCCAATAAGAAGGATGTCATCAACATAAAGTACTAAGAATTACACTGAGGTCTCCAATTCCTTTCTATACACACATGATTCATTCGAAATTTGGGTGAAGCCAAACGCTTTGACCGATTCATCAAATCGAATGTTCCAATTCCTAGAAGCCTGTTTCAATCCATAGATTGATCTTTGGAGTTTGCAAACCTTTTGCTCACTCCCACTGAATGTGAAACCTATGGGTTGCTCCATATAAATGTCTTTATCAATGTCACCATTGAGAAAGGCAGTTTTCACATCCATTTGCCATATCTCATAGTCATAATATGCAGCAATGGCAAGCATGATTCGAATGGACTTTTGCATTGCAACTGGTGAAAAGGTTTCGTCAAAGTCCACGCCGGGTCTTTGAGTGAATCCTTTTGCAACCAGTCTTGCTTTGTAGGCTGCAATGCTTCCATCAACTCCAAGCTTTCTCTTAAAGATCCATTTGCAACCTATGGGTTTGACCCCATCAGGCAAATCTACCAAGGTCCAAACTTGGTTGGAGTTCATGGAATCCATTTCGGATTTCATGGCTTCTATCCACTGTTCAGAGTCAGAATCTGAAAGTGCCTCCTCATATGTTGAAGGATCATTATCCTTTTGAGAGATTTCATGGAAGAATCCATATCATCTCTCCGGCTGTCTAGGAGTGCGTTCAGAACGCCTTAGAGGAGGATTTTCATGTGTATCGAAATTCGTGATTGGTTGTGGTTGATCAGAGTGGGACGTTTCTTCAGTGGGTGGTGTGGGGTCACTTTGTACTTCTTCTAATTCTATGATCTTGCCTTTCTTTTCTTTAAGGAACGGTTCCTCAAGAAAAGTGGCATTTCTGGAAACAAACACCTTTTGCTCAGATTGATCATAGAAATAGTATCCTATGGATTCCTTAGGATAACCTACAAAGTAGCATAAGTTAGAACGAGATTCTAACTTATCTCCCACTGTCCTCTTCACGTAAGCAGGACAACCCCAAATTCTTAAATAAGAATAACTAGGGATTTTACCATGCCACATTTCATAGGGCGTCTTGGGGACTGACTTAGAGGGAACTAGATCCAGAATCTTTGCTGCACTTTCTAGGGCATTGTTGGAAAACACGAATCAGAAAGCAGCGGAATTTAAAAAAAAATTTCCCAACAAAAGGATCTAGGACTCGTAATCGTGTAACCAAATTCGTAAAGATAGAAAACTTACTTTTCTTTTGTTCTTTCTTGAAGCGTTTCAAGCCACCCAAGAACGCTCTTCTCGCGGCTTGATCCCCTCTCCTTGGTAAAGCTCGAATCTTCAAACTTCTAACTTGAAGTCTCTAGAGAAAGTCCACCAACTTGATCACAATCTAACTAGTAAGGATGCTAGTTCTCTAGTTAGTGTTTAGGCTTAACCTAGGGTTTAATTTAATCTTGGAGAAAGGAAGGTGTTCAACACATGAACCAAGAATTGTCTATTAGCTCTAAAGGGGAGCTCGAGCTCCCCTATAAATAGGAGGGAGTGCCGATCCAAATCTTTATTGGACAAGTATTTGGTTCCTCTCTCTCCTATTACTTGATCACCAAGTATTTTCCAACTTTGACTTTGAATTCTAATTCTAGTCAACTTTTAAGAGAGCTAAAAATATCCAAACTATTTTTGGATAATTTTATACTTTATTTATTATAAAATAAATAACTTATTTTTATCTAATTAATTAATTCATAATTAATTAACTAGATTATTTTCTCCAAAATTAGACTTTCTTTTTAATTCAAAATTAAACCAAAGTCTATTAAATAATTAACTAATTAATTATTTAATATACATATAAAATCACGTGTGTGACACGTGTCACAAGGACACGTGTCACTCACGTGACCCACACGTGTGGCTTCACACGTGTGGAACCCTCTAGGCTCGATTAACTCGTTTAATCATTTTCAAGCCTCAACTCATGTAACCAAGTTGTTGTGTGTGACCCTCTAGGTTCTCAATTCAATTAGCAGTGACCCCAATTAATTAATTCACTAATTAATTAATCAGTCCACAGATTAAACGACCATAGTCTAGCAACAGGTGTTTAACCCCTAGCTGAATTGGAATGTTCGGATTCGACAGAACCTTTAAGTCATTGATTCATGTGAGATACAATCCTCCTACTTACTATCTCTCAACCAAGATCTAGGGCAAGGGAATAATCAAAACCCTAATAATCCGGTCTTAAAGCTAAGTGCATTTCATATCCATTTGATCTCAATCCAAGAAACCCTTTTCTTGATGTCTTGATCTACTGCCTTGGCCAAGGACTCCATATGGTATATGAATGACTTACACAATAAGAGATCACCTTGCAAATGCAAGTGTAGGTCCTTTCTTGATTCTCATTCACTTTCATGAATCACTTGTGCAGCCCCAGCATAAGCCTTGAATCAGTTGTCTAAGGCGACACCCTTTAAAGCTTATACCTATGACTACAGAGTTAACTCATAAAGTGACAAGGAACCTCAAGTCTAAGGATCAATTAATCACATCAATGACTCGTGAGATATTTCCTAATCTGGAAGTTTCCATTTCCTGAAATAGAAACTTCCTTTCCCATTTAGGAATGTTCTCACACGGGGCGCCTCAGTGAACTCACTTTATTAAAGTAAGCACCCTCATGTATCACGCACGTATCAACTATACACTTTCCACCTCCATGAAACAAGGTGGTCCTTCTTAAGGGCGTGATCCCACAAGCAAGCCTTAGAGGAGTCAGGTTGACACTCCCACTGTCTGTAGGACTCATCGGCTTAGAGTATTTTACTAATCATGACTTATGTGATATAGGGCTCGTTTCATGAACCATTTCACCTAAATGGCAGAGTCCTAAAGTCATCAGGATTAGGGGAGTTCTCATACATGCACAGATAAAGTAAACGCATACCAAACAAGAGCATATAAAGAAGTGTTGCCTCAATTCGTTATTTCATTCAAAGATTGTATGTGATTACAATAAGGAAAAGCACAAAGCGGATATACAATCGGCTTTCTAGGGCACTATTCCTAACAATCTCCCACTTGCCCGTCAAAACCATTCTAAAGCTATTCTAAGTCCCATCTTCTGAAGATGACCTTGGAAAGCTTCTCGACTAAGGGGTTTAGTAAGTGGATCTGCCACATTCTCTGCTGATGTGACCCTCTCAATTAGCACATCTCCTCTTTTGATAATATCACGGATTAGGTGATACTTCCTCATAATGTGCTTGGTCCGTTGGTGAGATCTTGGTTCTCTTGCTTGAGCAACCGCCCCAGTGTTGTCATAAAACACAGTAATGGGGTCTTTCATGCTAGGAACAACATTCAACTCTTGAATGAAGTTTCTAATCCAAACACCTTCCTTAGCTGCATCATTTGCAGCTAAGTATTCGGCCTCAGTGGTCGAATCTGCAGTGGTAGTCTGCTTGGAACTCTTCCAACTCACTGCTCCGCCGTTTAGGCAGAAAATGTATCCTGACATTGACTTAAAATCATCTAAGTCAGATGCAAAGCTTGCATCGCAGTATCCTTCGACAGTAAGATCTTTCTGACCTCCGTAAACTAAGAATAAATCTTTAGTACTTTTCAAGTACTTAAGAATATTCTTCACGGCAGCCCGGTGACCATCTCCAGGGTCAGATTGGAAACGACTCGTTACACTAAGTGCATAAGCCACATCCGGTCGAGTACATAACATTGCATACATTATGCTACCTATTGCTGATGCATAAGGTGTATGAGTCATTCTTTCCTTTTCAAGGTTAGTCTTAGGACACATCTTCTTTGAAAGACATGTTCCTACACTCATAGGAAGGTTCTTAACCTTTGCTGATTCCATATTGAATCTCTTCAATACTTTGTCAATGTACATCGACTGTGATAGTCCTATTAACCTTCTAGATCTATCTCTATAGATTTTAATTCCAAGGATATAGGACGCATCACCAAGATCTTTCATCTCGAATTGGTTCGATAACCATAACTTAGTCACTTTCATGTCATCCTTCGAATTCCCAATAAGAAGGATGTCATCAACATAAAGTACTAAGAATTACACTGAGGTCTCCAATTCCTTTCTATACACACATGATTCATTCGAAATTTGGATGAAGCCAAACGCTTTGACCGATTCATCAAATCGAATGTTCCAATTCCTAGAAGCCTGTTTCAATCCATAGATTGATCTTTGGAGTTTGCAAACCTTTTGCTCACTCCCACTGAATGTGAAACCTATGGGTTGTTCCATATAAATGTCTTTGTCAATGTCACCATTGAGAAAGGCAGTTTTCACATCCATTTGCCATATCTCATAGTCATAATATGCAGCAATGGCAAGCATGATCCGAATAGACTTTTGCATTGCAACTGGTGAAAAGGTTTCGTCAAAGTCCACGCCGGGTCTCTGAGTGAATCCTTTTTCAACCAGTCTTGCTTTGTAGGCTGCAATGCTTCCATCAACTCCAAGCTTTCTCTTAAAGATCCATTTGCAACCTATGGGTTTGACCCCATCAGGCAAATCTACCAAGGTCCAAACTTGGTTGGAGTTCATGGAATCCATTTCGGATTTCATGGCTTCTATCCACTGTTCAGACTCAGAATCTGAAAGTGCCTCCTCATATGTTGAAGGATCATTATCCTTTTGAGAGATTTCATGGAAGAATCCATACCATCTCTCCGGCTGTCTAGGATTGCGTTCAGAACGCCTTAGAGGAGGATTTTCATGTGTATCGAAATTCGTGATTGGTTGTGGTTGATCAGAGTGGGACGTTTCTTTAGTGGGTGGTGTGGGGTCACTTTGTACTTCTTCTAATTCTATGATCTTGCCTTTCTTTTCTTTAAGGAACGGTTCCTCAAGAAAAGTGGCATTTCTGGAAACAAACACCTTTTGCTCAGATTGATCATAGAAATAGTATCCTATGGATTCCTTAGGATAACCTACAAAGTAGCATAAGTTAGAACGAGATTCTAACTTATCTCCCACTGTCCTCTTCACGTAAGCAGGACAACCCCAAATTCTTAAATAAGAATAACTAGGGATTTTACCATGCCACATTTCATAGGGCGTTTTAGGGACTGACTTAGAGGGAACTAGATTCAACATCTTTGCTGCACTTTCTAGGGCATAACCCCAGAAAGAAGGTGGTAAGTCAGTGAAACTCATCATGGAACGAACCATATCAAGTAGGGTTCGATTCCTTCTCTCAGAAACTCCATTAAGCTGAGGAGTTCCCGGAGGAGTCCACTGAGAGATAATCCCATTATCTTTGAGATGATTAAGGAATTCTTCACTAAGATATTCGCCTCCTCGATCAGATCGAAGTGCTTTGATCTTGTGACCAGTTTGGTTCTCAACCTCCTTTTGAAATTCTAAGAATTTCTCAAAAGCTTCAGATTTACACTTCATTAAGTATACATAACCATACCGACTAAAGTCATCAGTAAAGGTTATGAAATACTGATGATTGTTTCTAGTGCTTACACTAAGCGGTCCACAAACATCAGTATGGATCAAATCCAAAACCTTAGTGGCACGTTCCACAGTTCCTTTAAAAGGAACTTTGGACATCCTTCCTTTGAGACAGGATTCGCAGGAAGTCAACTCTTTGAGATCATTTTCAGAGAATGATCCTAAAGTGTTTATCTTGCTAATTCTGTTCTTGGAAATGTGTCCTAATCTAGCGTGCCATAAGGGAGCTGAAACTTTGTCATCTCTCTTACGCTTTGTTTCTCGTTGTATATTCATAATATTGATATTTTGAGTTAGGTAAAGTCCATTACTTAGAGTACCGATATGAACGGAAGAGTTGTTCCGTTTGATAAAATATTTACCATTCTTAATATAAGTTTCATAACCTTCACAATCTAATATTGGAACTGAAATTATATTACGAATAATGCTCGGTACATAAAGGACTTTATTTAATACTAACTCAAAACTACCTAAATCTAATCTAATTGTGCCTAAAGCTCGAGCTTCAACGTTTGAGCCATCGCCGATCTTCAAGACACATTCTCCTTCTTTTAGTTGTTGAACATCACTTAGCATCTGTACATCATTACAGATATGAGTTCCACAACCGGTATCAAGTACCCAAGAACTAGAATTAATAGACAGATTTACTTCAACGAGAAAGATACCTTTCTTTAGAGTAGCCTTGTACTCTCGGCAGTTTCTCCTCCAATGTCCCGCTTTGCCACAATGGAAGCAAACATCCTCTTTCTGATCACGCTTCTTCTTTTGGGTCTTCCCCTTCGATATGCCACCAGTGGGCCTAAGGGGTTTCTTCTTCTTCTTTTGGGCTTTCTTGCCCTTACCTTTAGAAGGCCCAGAAGAGGAAGATGGAGCATTCACCATCAAAACCTTATTGTCCTTCTTGATCGTGCTTTCAGCAGTCACAAGCTGACTAATCAGCTCAGCTACAGTAGCACCAGCATGATTCATGTTGAAGTTAAGGACAAATGGGTTGAATGATGGTGGGAGCGAAGCTAGCAACAAATCCACTGAAAGCTCATCTTTCAGCGGCATGTCCATGGAAGCAAGTTTCTCAGTAAGGGCAAGAAACTTGAGTCCATATTCATGGACACTTGAACCTTCCCTCATTCTCAAGTGGAACAATTCCTTTGAAGTGTTATACCTTGTAACACGTTCATGAGGGCGGTAAAGTTGCTCTAAGTGGTCGTAAATCTCCCAAGCAAATTCCATGGCCTCATGTTGTCTTTGCAAGTCCGGAGACATGTTAGCCAACATAAGGCAACGGGCTTGGAGATTATCATCCTTCCACTTCTGAATCGCGTCCCGCTCGGCCCGAGTGGGAGCCTCCCCTTCGGGACTAGGCTCCCCTTCGAAGAGAACATAAGTTCTCTTCTCAGAATCTAAAATGATTTTTAGATTCCTCAGCCAATCAGAATAGTTGGGACCAGTCAACTTGTTTGACTCGAGGATCGATACAAGAGGGTTTTTGGTTGCCATTTCAAAACACGTAGAGAATCATAGAATCTACGACCTAAATGGTAAAACAGAGAACTAGTGAGCATGCTGAATTATAACGATATACAAAAGATAAGGTCTTTAATCTATTGTAGCTCCCACTGTTTTTCAAAGATCTATAATTCCCAAAGATCTAAGAGGAACACGTTTCCCAATGGGTACTAAGATCCTAGGCATTTTACCTCGAACCCACGACTCGCGGACATTCTAAGTAAGAACCCCAGATAGGTACAACTTACCAATTCTAACACTTTTAGAATTCTTAGTAGTTGTTTTTGCATCACCGATCTTTCAATATGGACCCACGACTCGTGCGACATCCATATTTACTTAGGCGTTAAGCTAGACCCATCAATCATAAGATCATGACCAAAACTTAGTTCGAACGACACACGACTCGCGGACATCGCCCTTGCTAAAATTGACCACGAAATATTGATCATTTAAAATGATCAATTAGGTAACTAAGAACTAATAAGCTCTACTAGCTATCCCACGACTCGCGGACAATAACTAGCTTTACTTACTAAACTTAAAACCTATTGATGGAATGCTAGGAATTTAATTCAAAATTTGCATCTCGAATTAAACACCTATTTGTTCGAAATTAGCTTAATATTTAATGGGAATTTTCGAATCAACCGGAGAGTTGTCCGGTTCGACCTCACCAACATATATGTTATCCAATTTTATTAGTCTTGATTAATGCAAGTACACTTAAATGCATTTCAAACAAGCACATAAACAGATAACATGTCCTAGCATGATACTAACATGTAATGATCATGGGTTCTACCTATCTTATGCGTGATATGTGGGAGCCACTCCACAATCACAAGTTCTAACATACATGCCACATAAACAGTTTAAATCACATAAGGGAAAGCGGTAACAAAATACGAGCCCTATTTCTATTACATTTAACAATTGAGATTCCCCTCCCTAACATTTTGAGGGGTCTTCACTTATGGCCTCCTTGTTACTTGAATGTGGTCCATCTTACTCCTTGGGTGCATTGTCTCCAAAATGAAAATAAAAACCTCACCACCTATCTCTACTCTCAAATTACAATAAAAAGAAAAAGACATAAAGTAATAAGGCTCAATCTTCATATTGGCCTTAGACAATTACACGGGGCATACCCCGGCCTCAAAAACAGTAATATGGAAAGCCACATAATAAATCACATAACAGTACGCACATAAGTGAGGCTCCAACCTCAATTGAAAAACGCAACTATAGGGCTCCAACCCCAATTTAAACCATCCATGTGCATAAATTAAAACCATACATAGATCTAAACCCATGATCACTTAACATGCTTTTGCGAGAATTTAAATTTAGCCAATAAATTAAAATTCTCGTTTCAAGTCCTAATGACTTAAAACACGACTTAGATGCAATTCTTGTTCAAGAGCCTTTTCAATAAAACCCGAAAAACAACAAACCAATAAAATTCCAATTAATTTCCAAAATTAATAATTTTATTCTTTCATTATTTTCAGAAAATAAAGTTCATAATTTTTCCAAAATCCAAATCGCTTCAATTTCTCAAAAATCCCAATTTAATCAAAAATTTTAAAATAATTTTATTTTAACAAAACTGATTTTAAAAGATAAAATTAAAATAAAATTAAATCGGGATTCTACGGACTGAAAACACGAAAAACACGAAACACGAAAACGGGCCCGAAAAGGGGCCTAGCCGCGCGAGGCACAGACGTGCAGCAGCGCGCGCACAGCGCGCGGCAGTTGCCGCTCGCGTGCGCGCGCCGGCCGCGCATCATGCGCCCGCCGCGACTAGGCGGACTGGGCAGGCGTCCCGCGCGGTTGCGGGACGGGCTGGGCGGGCGGGCCTGGAACGGCTCCCGCGCTGTTGCGGGAGGAACTGGGCGGCGGCGACGGGCCTGGGCGTGCGACGTGCTAGCACGCCTAGGCTCGTTGCTTTTCGTGTTCGTTTCGTATTTCTGGGTTTCTCGAAAACCCGGTTCAATCCAAAATTAAAAAATTCAATTTAAACATATTTTAATCAAAACAATTTTCAAAAACACAATTTGAGAAAACAGTTTTAGAAATTCAGGAAAAATTACAGTTTCGTAATTCAGGCTTTCTAAAAGAACTCATGAATACCTAATTCGCATCTAAGCCTAAGAATTTCTACCAAATTCAGAATAATTGAGACGAATCAGAAACACGATTAACGAGGTGGCTCTGATACCACTTGTTGGAAAACACGAATCAGAAAGCAGCGGAATTTAAAAAAAATTTTCCCAACAAAAGGATCTAGGACTTGTAATCGTGTAACCAAATTCGTAAAGATAGAAAACTTACTTTTCTTTTGTTCTTTCTTGAAGCGTTTCAAGCCACCCAAGAACGCTCTTCTCGCGGCTTGATCCCCTCTCCTTGGTAAAGCTCGAATCTTCAAACTTCTAACTTGAAGTCTCTAGAGAAAGTCCACCAACTTGATCACAATCTAACTAGTAAGGATGCTAGTTCTCTAGTTAGTGTTTAGGCTTAACCTAGGGTTTAATTTAATCTTGGAGAAAGGAAGGTGTTCAACACATGAACCAAGAATTGTCTATTAGCTCTAAAGGGGAGCTCGAGCTCCCCTATATATAGGAGGGAGTGCCGATCCAAATCCTTATTGGACAAGGATTTGGTTCCTCTCTCTCCTATTACTTGATCACCAAGTATTTTCCAACTTTGACTTTGAATTCTAATTCTAGTCAACTTTTAAGAGAGCTAAAAATATCCAAACTATTTTTGGATAATTTTATACTTTATTTATTATAAAATAAATAACTTATTTTTATCTAATTAATTAATTCATAATTAATTAACTAGATTATTTTCTCCAAAATTAGACTTTCTTTTTAATTCAAAATTAAACCAAAGTCTATTAAATAATTAACTAATTAATTATTTAATATACATATAAATTCACGTGTGTGACACGTGTCACAAGGACACGTGTCACTCACGTGACCCACAAGTGTGGCTTCACACGTGTGGAACCCTCTAGGCTCGATTAACTCGTTTAATCATTTTCAAGCCTCAACTCATGTAACCAAGTTGTTGTGTGTGACCCTCTAGGTTCTCAATTCAATTAGCAGTGACCCCAATTAATTAATTCACTAATTAATTAATCAGTCCACAGATTAAACGACCATAGTCTAGCAACAGGTGTTTAACCCCTAGCTGAATTGGAATGTTCGGATTCAACAGAACCTTTAAGTCATTGATTCATGTGAGATACAATCCTCCTACTTACTATCTCTCAACCAAGATCTAGGGCAAGGGAATAATCAAAACCCTAATAATCCGGTCTTAAAGCTAAGTGCATTTCATATCCATTTGATCTCAATCCAAGAAACCCTTTTCTTGATGTCTTGATCTACTGCCTTGGCCAAGGACTCCATATGGCATATGAATGACTTACACAATAAGAGATCACCTTGCAAATGCAAGTGTAGGTCCTTTCTTGATTCTCATTCACTTTCATGAATCACTTGTGCAGCCCCAGCATAAGCCTTGAATCAGTTGTCTAAGGCGACACCCTTTAAAGCTTATACCTAAGACTACAGAGTTAACTCATAAAGTGACAAGGAACCTCAAGTCTAAGGATCAATTAATCACATCAATGACTCGTGAGATATTTCCTAATCTGGAAGTTTCCATTTCCTGAAATAGAAACTTCCTTTCCCATTTAGGAATGTTCTCACACGGGGCGCCTCAGTGAACTCACTTTATTAAAGTAAGCACCCTCATGTATCACGCACGTATCAACTATACACTTTCCACCTCCATGAAACAAGGTGGTCCTTCTTAAGGGCGTGATCCCACAAGCAAGCCTTAGAGGAGTCAGGTTGACACTCCCACTGTCTGTAGGACTCATCGGCTTGGAGTATTTTACTAATCATGACTTATGTGATATAGGGCTCGTTTCATGAACCATTTCACCTAAATGGCAGAGTCCTAAAGTCATCAGGATTAGGGGAGTTCTCATACATGCACAGATAAAGTAAACGCATACCAAACAAGAGCATATAAAGAAGTGTTGCCTCAATTCGTTATTTCATTCAAAGATTGTATGTGATTACAATAAGGAAAAGCACAAAGCGGATATACAATCGGCTTTCTAGGGCACTATTCCTAACAGGCATAACCCCAGAAAGAAGGTGGTAAGTCAGTGAAACTCATCATGGAACGAACCATATCAAGTAGGGTTCGATTCCTTCCCTCAGAAACTCCATTAAGCTGAGGAGTTCCCGGAGGAGTCCACTGAGAGATAATCCCATTATCCTTGAGATGATTAAGGAATTCTTCACTAAGATATTCGCCTCCTCGATCAGATCGAAGTGCTTTGATCTTGTGACCAGTTTGGTTCTCAACCTCCTTTTGAAATTCTAAGAATTTCTCAAAAGCTTCAGATTTATACTTCATTAAGTATACATAACCATACCGACTAAAATCATCAGTGAAGGTTATGAAGTATTGATGATTGTTTCTAGTGCTTACACTAAGCGGTCCACAAACATCAGTATGGATCAAATCCAAAACCTCAGTGGCACGTTCCACAGTTCCCTTAAAAGGGACTTTGGACATTTTTCCTTTGAGACAGGATTGGCAAGAAGTTAACTCTTTGAGATCATTTTCAGAGAATGATCCTAAAGTGTTTATCTTGCTAATTCTGTTCTTGGAAATGTGTCCTAATCTAGCGTGCCATAAGGGAGCTGAAACTTTGTCATCTCTCTTATGCTTCGTTTCTCGTTGTATATTCATAATATTGATATTTTGAGTTAGGTAAAGTCCATTACTTAGAGTACCGATGTGAACGGAAGAGTTGTTCCGTTTGATAAAATATTTACCATTCTTAATATAAGTTTCATAACCTTCACAATCTAATATTGGAACTGAAATTATATTACGAATAATGCTCGGTACATAAAGGACTTTATTTAATACTAACTCAAAACTACCTAAATCTAATCTAATTGTGCCTAAAGCTCGAGCTTCAACGTTTGAGCCATCGCCGATCTTCAAGACACATTCTCCTTCTTTGAGTTGTTGGACTTTACTTAGCATCTGTACATCATTACAGATATGAGTCCCACAACCGGTATCAAGTACCCAAGAACTAGAATTAATAGAAAGATTTACTTCAACGAGAAAGATACCTTTCTTTAGAGTAGCCTTGTACTCTGGGCAGTTTCTCCTCCAATGTCCCGCTTTGCCACAATGGAAGCAAACATCCTCTTTCTGATCACGCTTCTTCTTTTGGGCCTTCCCCTTCGAAATGCCACCAGTGGGCCTAAGGGGTTTTTTCTTCTTCTTTTGGGCTTTCTTGTCCTTACCTTTAGAAGGCCCAGAAGAGGAAGATGGAGCATTCACCATCAAAACCTTATTGTCCTTCTTGATCGTGCTTTCAGCAGTCACAAGCTGACTAATCAGCTCAGCTACAGTAGCACCAGCATGATTCATGTTGAAGTTAAGGACAAATGGGTTGAATGATGGTGGGAGCGAAGCTAGCAACAAATCCACTGAAAGCTCATCTTTCAGTGGCATGCCCATGGAAGCAAGTTTCTCAGTAAGGGCAAGAAACTTGAGTCCATATTCATGGACACTTGAACCTTCCCTCATTCTCAAGTGGAACAATTCCTTTGAAGTGTTATACCTTGTAACACGTTCATGAGGGCGGTAAAGTTGCTCTAAGTGGTCGTAAATCTCCCAAGCAAATTCCATGGCCTCATGTTGTCTTTGCAAGTCCGGAGACATATTAGCCAACATAAGGCAACGGGCTTGGAGATTATCATCCTTCAACTTCTGAATCGCATCCCGCTCGGCCCGAGTGGGAGCCTCCCCTTCGGGACTAGGCTCCCCTTCGAAGAGAACATAAGTTCTCTTCTCAGAATCTAAAATGATTTTTAGATTCCTCAACCAATCAGAATAGTTGGGACCAGTCAACTTGTTTGACTCGAGGATCGATACAAGAGGGTTTTTGGTTGCCATTTCAAAACACGTAGAGAATCACAGAATCTACGACCTAAATGGTAAAACAGAGAATTAGTGAGCATGCTGAATTATAACGATATACAAAAGATAAGGTCTTTAATCTATTGTAGCTCCCACTGTTTTTCAAAGATCTAGAATTCCCAAAGATCTAAGAGGAACACGTTTCCCAATGGGTACTAAGATCCTAGGCATTTTACCTCGAACCCACGACTCGCGGACATTCTAAGTAAGAACCCTAGGTAGGTACAACTTACCAATTCTAACACCTTTAGAACTCTTAGTAATTGTTTTTGCATCACCTATCTTTCAATATGGACCCACGACTCGTGCGACATCCATATTTACTTAGGCGTTAAGCTAGACCCATCAATCATAAGATCATGACCAAAACTTAGTTCGAACAACCCACGACTCGCGGACATCGCCCTTGCTAAAATTGACCACGAAATATTGATCATTTGAAATGATTAATTATGTAACTAAGAACTAATAAGCTCCACTAGCTATCCCACGACTCGCGGACAATAACTAGCTTTACTTACTAAACTTAAAACCTATTGATGGAATGCTAGGAATTTAATTCAAAACTTGCATCTCGAATTAAACACCTATTTGTTCGAAATCAGCTTAATATTTAATGGGAATTTTCGAATCAACCGGAGAGTTGTCCGGTTCGACCTCACCAACATATATATTATCCAATTTTATTAGTCTTGATTAATGCAAGTACACTTAAATGCATTTCAAACAAGCACATAAACAGATAACATGACCTAGCATGATACTAACATGTAATGATCATGGGTTCTACCTATCTTATGCGTGATATGTGGGAGCCACTCCACAATCACAAGTTCAAACATACATGCCACATAAACAGTTCAAATCACATAAGGGAAAGCGGTAACAAAATACGAGCCCTATCTCTATTACATTTAACAATTGAGATTCCCCTCCCTAACATTTTGAGGGGTCTTCACTTATGGCCTCCTTGTTACTTGAATGTGGTCCATCTTACTCCATGGGTGCATTGTCTCCAAAATGAAAATAAAACCTCACCACCTATCTCTACTCTCAAATTACAATAAAAAGAAAAAGACATAAAGTAATAAGGCTCAATCTTCATATTGGCCTTAGACAATTACACGGGGCATACCCCGGCCTCAAAAACAGTAATATGGAAAGCCACATAATAAATCACATAACAGTACGCACATAAGTGAGGCTCCAACCTCAATTGAAAAACGCAACTATAGGGCTCCAACCCCAATTTAAACCATCCATGTGCATAAATTAAAACCATACATAGATCTAAACCCATGATCACCTAACATGCTTTTGCAAGAATTTAAATTTAACCAATAAATTAAAATTCTCACTTTAAGCTCTAATAACTTAAAACACGACTTGATGCGAGTCTTATTTATAAAAGCTTTCAATAAATCCCAAATTACCAAAACAAATAAAATTCTAATTAATTTCTGAAAATTAATAATTTTATCCAGATGTATTTTCCCAAAATATAAACCGTTTCAATTTCTCAAAAATCCCAATTTTAAGTTTTATTCAAAAATTAAAATAAATATTCAAAAATAAAAATTTTAAAATTAAAATAAAATAGGGACTGGATTGCACGAAACACGAAAAGGCCGGATCGCGAAAACGGGACCCGTACGCGGAGAAGACTTCACGCACGCTGTGCGCGCGACAGGCTGCGCGTGCTGCTGCGCGCGGCTTTCCCACAAGCATGCGGGCGGGGTGGGCGGCCAGTCTCGGCCGCCCTGGCGCGCCCGGAAGGCTCCCGCACGGCGTGCGGGAGGGGCTGGGCGGGACGCCCTGCGCACGCCTAGGTCAGGCGGGCGCGCGGGGGGGTTTTGCGTGTTCGTCGCGATCCGGGTTTTCGTTTCGTGTTTTCGTTCAAAAGCAAAACCAATCCAAGAAATTCAAAAACAGTTTATACAGTTTCAAATCTAAAATTATTTTTCAAAATTAAATTTTATAAAAACCAATTTTCAGAAACTTTCAGGAAAAAATACAGTTTCGTAATTCAGGCTTTCTAAAACAATTACAAATACTCAATCGCATCAAGCCTAAGAATTTCTACCAAATTCAGTATAATTGAGACGAATCAGAAACACGATTAACGAGGTGGCTCTGATACCACTTGTTGGAAAACACGAATCAGAAAGCAGCGGAATTTAAAAATTTTTCCCAACAAAAGGACCTTGAACTCGCAATCGTGTAACCAAATTCGTAAAGATAGAAAACTTACTTTTCTTTTATTCTTTCTTGAAGCGTTTCAAGCCACCCAAGAACGCTCTTCTCGCGGCTTGATCCCCTCTCCTTGGTAAAGCTCGAATCTTCAAACTTCTAACTTGAAGTCTCTAGAGAAAGTCCACCAACTTGATCACAATCTAACTAGTAAGGATGCTAGTTCTCTAGTTAGTGTTTAGGCTTAACCTAGGGTTTAATTTAATCTTGGAGAAAGGAAGGTGTTCAACACATGAACCAAGAATTGTCTATTAGCTCCATAAGGAGCTCGAGCTCCCCTATTTATAGAGAGAGGGTGCCGATCCAAATCCTAGTTGGGAAAGGATTTGGTTCCTCTCTCTCCTATTACTTGATCATCAAGTATTTTCCAACTTTGACTTTGAATTCTAATTCTAGTCAACTTTTAAGAGAGCTAAAAATATCCAAACTATTTTTGGATAATTTTATACTTTATTTATTATAAAATAAATAACTTATTTTTATCTAATTACTTAATTCATAATTAATTAACTAGATTATTTTCTCCAAAATTAGACTTTCTTTTTAATTCAAAATTAAACCAAAGTCTATTAAATAATTAACAACTTAATTATTTAGTATCCAATTAAATAGTCACGTGTGGCACACGTGTCATAGTGACACGTGTCCAGTCACGTGACCCACACGTGTGGTTTCACACGTGTGGAACCCTCTAGGCTCGATTAACTCGTTTAATCATTTTTAAGCCTCAACTCCTGTAACCAAGTTGTTGTGTGTGACCCTCTAGGTTCTCAATTCAATTAGCAGTGACCCCAATTAATTAATTCACTAATTAATTAATCAGTCCACAGATTAAACGACCATAGTCTAGCAACAGGTGTTTAACCCCTAGCTGAATTGGAATGTTCGGATTCGACAGAACCTTTAAGTCATAGATTCATGTGAGATACAATCCTCCTACTTACTATCTCTCAACCAAGATCTAGGGCAAGGGAATAATCAGAACCCTAATAATCCGGTCTTAAAGCTAAGTGCATTTCATATCCATTTGATCTCAATCCAAGAAACCCTTTTCTTGATGTCTTGATCTACTGCCTTGGCCAAGGACTCCATATGGCATATGAATGACTTACACAATAAGAGATCACCTTGCAAATGCAAGTGTAGGTCCTATCTTGATTCTCATTCACTTTCATGAGTCACTTGTGCAGCCCCAGCATAAGCCTTGAATCAGTTGTCTAAGGCGACACCCTTTAAAGCTTATACCTAAGACTACAGAGTTAACTCAAAAAGTGATAAGGAACCTCAAGTCTAAGGATCAATTAATCACATCAATGACTCGTGAGATATTTCCTAATCTGGAAGTTTCCATTTCCTGAAATAGAAACTTCCTTTCCCATTTAGGAATGTTCTCAAACGGGGCACCTCAGTGAACTTACTTATTAAAGTAAGCACCCTCATGTATCACGCACGTATCAGCTATACACTTTGCACCTCCATGAAACAAGGTGGTCCTTCTTAAGGGCGTGATCCCACAAGCAAGCCTTAGAGGAGTCAGGTTGACACTCCCACTGTCTGTAGGACTCATCGGCTTGGAGTATTTTACTAATCATGACTTATGTGATATAGAGCTCGTTTCATGAACCATTTCACCTAAATGGTAGAGTCCTAAAGTCATCAGGATTAGGGGAGTTCTCATACATGCACAGATAAAGTAAACGCATACCAAACAAGAGCATATAAAGAAGTGTTGCCCCAATTCGTTATTTCATTCAAAGATTGTCTGTGATTACAATAAGGAAAAGCACAAAGCGGCTATACAATCGGCTTTCTAGGGCACAATTCCTAACAGCGTCACCCATGCGCGCGCCTGGGCAGGCGGGCGGCTTCGCGCGCACGACGCCTTCGCACGCGGGGCTTCGCGTGTTCGTCGTAATCTGGGTTTTCGTTTTGTGTTTTCGTTCAAAAGCAAAACCAATCCAAGAAATCCAAAAACAGTTTATACAGTTTCAAATCTAAAATAGTTTTCAAAAATAAATTTTTGCAAAACCAATTTTCAGAAACTTTCAGGAAAAATTACAGTTTCGTAATTCAGGCTTTCTAAAACAATTACAAATACTCAATCGCATCAAGCCTAAGAATTTCTACCAAATTCAGTATAATTGAGACGAATCAGAAACACGATTTACGAGGTGGCTTTGATACCACTTGTTGGAAAACACGAATCAGAAAGCAGCGGAAATTTAAAATTTTTCCAACAAAAGGACCTTGGACTCGTAATCGTGTATCCAAATTCGTAGAGATAAGAAACTTACTTTTCTTTTATTCTTTCTTGAAGCGTTTCAAGCCACCCAAGAACGCTCTTCTCGCGGCTTGATCCCCTCTCCTTGGTAAAACTCGAATCTTCAAACTTCTAATTTGAACTCTCTAGAGATAGTCCACCAACTTGATCACAATCTAACTAGTAAGGATGCTAGTTCTCTAGTTAGTGTTTAGGCTTAACCTAGGGTTTATTTGATTTTGGAGAAAGGAAGGTGTTCAACACATGAACCAAAAAGAATTGCCAATTAGCTCTAAAGGGGAGCTTAAGCTCCCCTATATATAGGCAAGGGAGAGGGGCGCCGATCCCAATCCTTGTTGGGCAAGGATTTGGTCCCTCTCTCTCCTATTACTTGATCATCAAGTATTTTTCAACTTTGACTTTGAATTCTAATTCAAATCAACTTTAAGAGAGCTAAAAATATCCAAACTATTTTTGGATAATTTTATACTTTATTTATTTAAAATAAATAACTTATTTTTATCTAATTAATTAATTCATAATTAATTAACTAGATTATTTTCTCCAAAATTAGACTTTCTTTTTAATTCAAAATTAAACCAAAGTCTATTAAATAATTAACACATTAATTATTTAATCACCAAATAAATATCCACGCACATGCACACGTGTCCATGAAGGACACGTGTCGCGCACGTGACCCACACGTGTGGTTTCGCACGTGTGGAACCCTTTGGCCCGATTAACTCATTTAATCATTTTAAAGCCTCAACTCATGTAACCAAGTTGTTGTGTGTGACCCTCTAGGTTCTCAATTCAATTAGCAGTGACCCTAATTAATTAATTCACTAATTAATTAATCAGTCCACCGATTAAACGACCATAGTCTCGCAACAGGTGTTTAACCCCTAGCTGAATTGGAATGTTCGGATTCGACAGAACCTTTAAGTCATTGATTCATGTGAGATACAATCCTCCTACTTACTATCTCTCAACCATGAACTAGGGTAAGGGAATAATCAGAACCCTAATAATCCGGTCTTAAAGCTAAGTGCATTTCATATCCATTTGATCTCAATCCAAGAAACCCTTTTCTTGATGTCTTGATCTACTACCTTTGCCAAGGACTCCATATGGCATATGAATGACTTACACAATAAGAGATCACCTTGCAAATGCAAGTGTAGGTCCTTTCTTGATTCTCATTCACTTTCATGAATCACTTATGCAGCCCCAGCATAAGCCTTGAATCAGTTGTCTAAGGCGACACCCTTTAAAGCTTATACCTAAGACTACAGAGTTAACTCATAAAGTGACAAGGAACCTCAAGTCTAAGGATCAATTAATCACATCAATGACTCGTGAGATATTTTCTAATCTGGAAGTTTCTATTTCCTTAAATAGAAACTTCCTTTCCCGTTTAGGAATGTTCTCACACGGGGCACCTCAGTGAACTTACTTATTAAAGTAAGCACCCTCATGTATCACGCACGTATCAACTATATACTTTGCACCTCCATGAAACAAGGTGGTCCTTCTTAAGGGCGTGATCCCACAAACAAGCCTTAGAGGAGTCAGGTTGTTACTCCCACTGTCGGTAGGACTCATCGGCTTGGAGTATTTTGCTAATCATGACTTATGTGATATAGGGCTCGTTTCATGAACCATTTCACCTAAATGGTAGACTCCTAAAGTCATCAGGATTAGGGGAGTTGTCATACATGCACAGATAAAGTAATCGCATACCAAACAAGAGCATATAAAGAAGTGTTGCCTTTATTCGTTATTTCATTCAAAGATTGTTTGTGATTACAATAAGGAAAAGCACAAAGCGGATATACAATCGGTTTTCTAGGGCACTATTCCTAACAGTTAACAATGAGGCAAATTATAAGAACTACAAATTAAATTAAATTAAAAATAAAAATTTGTGAGCATTGAAAATAATTCATCCAAATCTAACGATTTTAAATAAATTATTCAACGCCATAAGCAAAACTTGTGAGATAGTTTTATGAATTAATGTTAAAAAGTATGTACGTATGGGCTTGTATGACAATTTAGACTATAATTAAATATAATTTTATAAAGATAAACAATAATTAAAACTATGAAATTTGATTTTGTTACAAATATATATATATATATATATTTACATTCAAAACCTTGCCCGTGAAGGTATGTTGATAGAATATTTATTTTGATCTTAATAATAAATGTGAAAGTAGAAATAATAAAAATAGATAATCAGTAAAATGAAATGAAAAGAAAAGAGAAAATTAAAGTAAAAAATAGAGGAAAATGTTACATGTGAAAAGGTAATTTAAATGCCACAATGTGTAATTTTGGACAACTATTGGACAAACATGTCAAAGGATTTTGCATTAAATGTTGTGGTTTAGATAAGAGCTACTTTTTGAGTGAGTATCAATGCCCATAAGCCATAGGAAGGACGGGCTGGATGGATTGGACCGGGCCACAGACAAAGGTGAAGTAAATATTCTTAACCGGCACTTTAACTAAGTTGAATAGAGTTAACTCCCCTTGTAAACACGTCCTTAAGCATATCACCCCTTTTAATCATCCGGTTAAATGAATGACTTGTTTTGACTAGAATGTCCTCCTCATTTCAAGCATACTCAAACAAAATTAAAGAGCTATATGCACACAAAAAAACCATGTGTAAAAAATTAATTTATTTACTTGGGGCATGTCTTTTGGGTAGGGTTTATTTATTTATTTATTTATTTATTTTTTGGTGAAAGGTAAGGTTTTTATTAATATATATTGATAATTATATTTTATTGAATTTCTTTTAAGAACATAAATTAAGTAAATAATGATAAGGTTTATAGATTTGTTAAGATTAAAAAATTGTTACACATTTATTTTTAGAGCACAATTTATTAAGTAAATAATAATAATAAAAGCATAAATAATATTTTATTGCATTTGATAATTATATTTATATAATAATAATAATAATAATAATAATAATAATAATAATAATATGTATTGTAAAAATAATGTATATAGTATTTAAGAATTTATATATTTTTTAATTCATTAATATAATATTTAAAAGAAAAAATTCATATCATAACAAGAACTCATTATAATAATATAACATATTTTAATATGTGTGTTAAAAAAATTAATTAGTAATTCATACAATATATTTTGATAAAATTCATATAAATTTTCCATATATAATTACATAACTAGAACTCATTAAAATAATCAAATAAATAAATAATTATTTAAAATTAAAAGAGTTGATGAAGAAGAATTTTTCAAATTCTGTTTGCAAGTTTTTTTGTGAATATTTTAAAAAACCTAGGTTTTTTTTTTTTTTTGCATATTTCAACAACATACTCATTTTACTTGAATAAGAGTATAAATGTCATTACACATGTTAAAAAGGTATCATAAATTAAAAGAGTCACAGTCAAACGGGCGTGAGACTTAAACACAAGCCGCAGGGTTTTCCGTGCAAAGAAAAAAATACATAAAGTTTTTTTGGAGAATTTTTTTTTGATAGGATTTTTTTTTGTTTTTTTTTTTTTTCAGATTACACAGGGCATTGGGTGCAAATAGCTCATAAATAAAGTATTTGATACATGCTTTCTCAAGGTTTTTTAATTCCGATCGGATGTCAAATCGAAAATCTAAAATCTTAATTGTTACTATATCGACAGATAACTGATGTCTTGGTCTAGCGTGTTAAGATCTCGATACTCTGAAAACAGTTTTTTCTTCTAACATTGTGAATGAGTATATTCTCAAGAAATGTCTTACAGTATAAGATGATGTTCACAAATGTGTCCGAACCTGACTATAAAATAAAATTTCCAAATCTCCACTTTCAAATTAGGCGAAGTCACTCACGAATTCTAAGTAGCTCCGCCACTCAGGGGCGACTCCAGGACGGCAAGGGAGTGGGGTCAGAAAATTTTAATTTTAAATAAAATATATTATTAAAAATAATACTTTATTTAAAAAGAATTTTTTTATAATTATTTTCTATGATTTTTCATATTTTAAAATTGCACCATAATTTTATAATTACTTTTTTTTTTTTTTTTGGTCGCAATAATTTTATAATTACTAATTGTACTAAATACAATATTCTCAATATATGTGTTTAATGTATTGTTAAACTACTACATGAATATTTGTCAAATTTTGTAGATTGGTACGAAACCTTTTGTATATATTATTTTCGTATCTAATCTCCATCATTTTGAAGATAATCTATCATTTTTTTATGCAATTCAGGATCTGTTGAAAATTTTTCAAATTCGATCAATTTCTAATTGCGATTCAAATAATATTGATTACTTTTTTTGACTTCTCCAGAAATTGTGATTTTCTTTTGAAATATTTTTCAATGTCTAACAATATCTTTTGAAATTGGAAAAAAAAAAAACGAAGAATATTTTTTTAGAATGTTTTAATATTTAAGATATTATTAAATAGATTTTTTTTTAGATCGTGTATTTTTTTTTTTAAATTTTCCACACAACTTTAAGGGGTCAATACAATTTTCACCTTATTTATGTGGAGTCAAAAAACTATTATGAATATATATAACCAAATTGTTTGTTTAGTGGGATCAATTGACCCCACTTTAAACAACGTGGCGTCGCCCTTGCGGCGCCACTCAAGTACGACTTGCTGTGATAAATGGGCTATACAAAGCCGGACACACACTCGAGGCACGGGATTTGCTTGGGTTTCTGGAGAAGGGAACATGCAAGCCCGATCTTAAATCTTACAGCACCATATATAATTGATGGTCTTCATTTGTAATTGTAAGAACATAACTGTTGATGATGCCCTCCTGGCTCCAGCTTTTATCGAAAATGACCACGAAGACCATTTCACCTAATGTTATCACGTATAAATATAATTCCATCATTAAGGCTTATGTAATTTGGTAGATTATTGCTAATTTACAAAGTTTTAAGCAGGAGAAAGGCCAAGTTGGTGTCGTACTAAGCGTGATCAAGAAGTGTTTAGCTCAATCAAATATATATATATCTGGGCCAATGCATTTCTTCCATTCCTGGCTGGAATTCCTCATGGCTTAGAAAGATTCTCATCAACGATCGAAAAAGAATCCTCATCTTACACGGAACATGTCTTCCCACCTTTATGTTGTGTTAGTGTTTTTTTGGTGTGATTAACGCTAGATGAATTAAGAGATGTGATTTATAGTTACATAAATCGGATCGTAACGTTTGACTTTGAGTCCCACTAGAAAGAGTCATGTCAGTTCTCGTAACACAATAAGAAACGTCATCCTAGGTTTGTTGGGTTACACTGGTGAGCAAATCGTGGCAAAGTACCATATTTCGTATATTGTAAACTCTAAAGATAAATATTTATAATATGGGTATTTATTTTTAATAATTTTAAGTTATTTAAAATTTTTATTTTTATTTAATTTAAGTAGAAATAAATTAGAATCTAAAAGTAGTCCAAATATATTTTTGGATTCTGCCGATAAATTATATATATATTTAAATTTATTTAAAATTTTATTTTGATAATAATATTTTTATTAAAATATTAATAAATAATTTTATACAAAATTATAATAAATTTTATATTAATATAAAACCTAAATCATATTATAATACCCACAAACATTTTAAAATATTTTAAGACAAATTAATAATTTATAAAATTTAAAAGTAATTATCAATTTTTCTTTGCAAAAAATTATTTTTCTGTTCATTACTTTTTTTTTTCTCCAAATACTCACTTCTTTTACGGGGAATTTCCGAAAACTCCCCAAATGATAAGTCCAATTCCTTTTAGCTTCCCATTTTAAAAAATGATGTATTAAAACTCAAGAATCGCGTATCTAAAACCCCAAATGATGTATTTGAAAATGGGGAGCTAAAAGGAAGTTTTCAAACCCATGGGGAGTTTTCAAACATTCTCCCCTTCTTTTATTAATTTTTTATAACATCCACTTCTATTTTAAGTTCATTTATGAAGTAGAGTTTACAAACACCCATATGAGAGCTAGAATTTAATTTCGATTGCATCCCTACCGAGCCCAAGCCCCAACAAGCAAAAAAAGATAAAATGTTGAAGGCTCGACGTGGCTAAATTGCATCCTAAATTAAATACTTATCAATTGATTGAATTAATAACGTTAAATTAATTAGCAAGTCAATAAAGTTCAATCAATTAACAAAAACTGATGCCCCACGTTATGCATACCATAACTAAACATATAATAAATAACTTTTAACTATGTGCATTGGTCACTACTTAGGGCACGTTTACTTCCCTTTTTATGGTGGTGAACTCTTTGGTCCAATAAACCATCTTAAACCGGTTAAATACTAAAAATGACTGTTTACTTCACAATTTTACTAAATGCCTTATTTAACTTACTTTTGCTGGTTGTTTACTTTATTTTTTCATCAGAAATATTAATTGGAAAAATTACGTAAAAGTCCCTCAAACCCCCCAAACTAAAACAATCTCCTTTTTTTTTTCCAGTCTTATCAGATTTACATTCATCTCATTTCTCTTGAACGTAGCCCTCTCACGATTTCACCTTCCACAGAAATAATTAACCAATTTCTCACCGATTTCATGAAGACAAAATTAATTTTTGAGCTTCAATCTTGATCGAATTGGTTTTTCCACTTCAAATTAGTTGCTTGTTTGGATGCGCACATCGATCTTTTTTTTTTGAGGAAAACGAGGCCCGCAGGGCCAGCACTTAAATTAAATCAGCAGAAACAGAGTTCGAAGCATACAACGGAATATCAGAAGAACCAACGCAGGCCGAAACCGTATTACGAGCTAACAAATAGGTGACAACATTCGCACCACGACGAATACTAGAGAAACGACACCTAACAAAACCAGAGGAGATACATTTAATATCCGAAAAGATGTTGCCTAGAGAAGAAAGGTCTTCCTCGGGCTTCTGCATTTGTTGCATCACATTGACATTATCCCCTTAAAAAATCACACGTTGCCAACCGAAGTCTCTAGCTAATTTAACTGCCGAAAGAGCAGCGTAGGTTTCAGCTAACTTAGGATCCTCAGCATTCCAACGCCTATCGGTTTCCCAACCCACAACAGCACCCGAGTCATCCCGAGCTACCACCCCAACACATCGATCTTAAAGAAAGCTGTGAACCCGATATTTTAGGGTTACCTTTGAAGAAAATCGAATTAAACAGTCTTAGCTCCAGCAAATTCGCTTCCAACAACCTTACTTCGTGTATTTATGAGAAGAGAAAAAATTCAACAAGAGAAGAAAAATTAGGGTTAGAAATCCATGAGAAATCCGATGTATTTAGAAAGAGGAGTATAGAGAAGAATGGACACATATCTTACTTCGGGAGAGGTTGAGAAAGATTTGAGATCTGGAAAATTTCTCAATTGGAGGGAAATTTCCGAGCCCAAAATTTTCATCTGAAAATTTCGAAGGATCTCAGAAGTCTGAAATCTGCTTTTGATGAGGGGCATGGCAATTGATGTAATTAGCAATATGTTGTGGATAATATTGTCATTTTATGGCAACAAAAAGGTGATGACTTATTTAGAAGGTCCAATTTTGAGGTCCAAAATAACCAACTCATAAGCCACTCCACCTACGGGCCTATTGATTAAGACAAGGCCCACAACATTGTAAAGTAAACATTTTAAACTGCCACTTTATTTTACTAAAGCCCAGTTATCTACTATTGTAAACGGGCCCTTACTACTTAAACTAGCATATCCCTCTACCTATTACGGCATATCCCTCTACCTATTACGTTGACTGCAAAGGCATCTGTTTCAAACAATGTGAAAAGTGAAAACCGACCTCCTTCAGTTCTATTTCTCGGCCAAAAAAGTCGCCCATTTGGTATGAAAATTGCGATTTTCACTCCTACTCTTTGCTCTTTTCTCTACCGACGCAACACAAATAATTGCCATTAGAGAGAGGGGCAACCACCATGATAGTGATAACTTGAACGACAAATTCATAACAATGCGAATTTGTCCTTTCAAGGGGACCAAGGCCGGAGTGTGATGTATGTGCCTGCATGCATCAAACGTGTGAAATTTTCCAAAACGTATGGCATTCTCCAATCTTGGTACATTGTACATGCCTATCAACCAATTGTTTCTTATCTTGATACCTGCATATATAGGTTCTAGCCATCATGTTAGGCTGTCCTTCTTCATCCTCATATGCAATCTATTTCTCATGGGGAATTCCCTCGCCGCCTCAAACAAAACCATGCCAATCGAAACCATTTTCAAGCTTCCTTCGCCGCTGCCCGCGTGGCCAAAAGGTCCGAATCTTGAATTTTGTCCATCTTTTACGCACGTATATGTATATGTGATCTGGATTTTGACATGGTTTGTTTTTCAGGTGGAGAGTTTGGAAGTGGGGAGATTGATTTGGGAGGGCTAAAAGTTCGACAGATATCGACGTTCAACAAGATATGGGCGGCATACGAAGGGGGACCGGATGATCTCGGTGCAACATTCTTCGAACCTTCCTTCATACCAGATGGTTTTTCGATGCTTGGTAGCTACGCTCAGGCCAACAACAAACCACAATTTGGTTGGGTTTTGGTTGGAAAAACAGATGCAAGTGACCAATCAGGAGACATTCTGAAGCAGCCAACAGATTACACTCTTGTTTGGACTAGTAAAGGGTCCCTTGACAATTCTGCTAATAGCTCCCAAGATTCTGCCTTCTTTTGGCTCCCAACTCCACCCGATGGTTACAAACCCGTCGGTTTGGTCGTCACGACCTTACCCGAAAAGCCATCACTCGACAAAATCCGATGTGTTCGATCCGACTTCACTGATGAACTCGAGACTGATACCTGGATATGGGCAGAAAGCCAAGAAGAAAATGAGAATGGGTTAAACGTGTACAGTTTAAGGCCGAAGACCAGAGGGACAAAAGCTCAACCTCTAAGTGTAGGCACATTCATCATACAAACTGATGGAAATACCACACTCTCATTGTCTTCTTTAAAGAACAATAATCCCACTTTATCTTCCACCCCAAATCTAAGCCAAGTTGAAGCATTGTTTCAAACGTACTCTCCATACATTTACTTTCATCCCAAGGAAATCTACCTTCCCTCTTCTGTGAATTGGTACTTCACCAATGGAGTTCAACTATACCAGAAAGGAGAAGAATCAAATCCCATTTCCAATATTGACGCCAACGGCACGAACCTCCCACAAGGTGGCTCCAATGATGACTCGTATTGGCTGGACCTTCCAGCTGATGAACAAGCCCAGGAAAAAGTAAAGAAAGGAGATTTACAGAGTTCAGAAGTTTATCTTCACGTTAAACCAGTTCTTGGCGCGACATTTACCGACATCCAAGTGTGGATATTCTACCCTTTCAACGGCCCTGCAACAGCCAAAGTGGGCATAATCGAAAAACTCCCATTAGGGAAGATCGGCCAACACGTGGGAGACTGGGAACATGTGACGCTAAGAATCAGCAACTTCGACGGGGTTCTTTACAGAGTTTACTTCGCCGAACACAGCGGAGGAACATGGATCGATTCGTCGTGGCTCGAATTCGAGAAGGCCAACAAGTTCGTGGGATACTCGTCGCGAAACGGGCACGCGACGTATTACAAGGTGGGGCTTTTCGTGCAGGGGACGGGTGACGTTGGGATAAGGAACGACACGGCGAAGAGCGACATGGTGATGGACGCCGGAGAGAGGTTTTCCGTGGTGGCGGCGGAAGGGCTGAGCACGGCAGAGGCGGTGGTGGAGCCGCCGTGGTTGAATTACGCGAGGAAATGGGGTCCGAAGAAAAGCTACGTGCTTGGGAATGAGGTGAAGAAGATAGAGGAAGTGTTGCCGGGGAACTTGAAAGCTGCGTTTGAGAAGATGATTAATGCGTTGCCTGATGAGGTGTATGGAGAAGAGGGTCCGACGGGGCCTAAGATGAAAAATAATTGGAATGGTGATGAGAAATAAGGAAAATTCTAACCCAGATCCAGCTTGGCCAGATCCAACCAATTAAAAAGGCAAGTGTATTACACTTGCCATTTGATTGTTCACTCTCCCCAAACTTTCCACCAACCACACGGCAAGTGTAAAACACTCGTCCCCTCGTTATATCGGTTTGGCCGAGCCAGACTCGGGCTAGAATTACCCGAGAAATAAATAAAAGATTGTGTAATTGTTGTTTTTAGGATGAAATTTGTGGTGGATTTGTGTATTTTGGGGGGGGGGGGGGGGGGGGGGGGGGGGGGAACTTTGGGTTATAGAACTGGTTTTGGAAAGTATATTTTCTTTCAATATTGCAACTTTGTCATCAAAAGTAATTAATGCAAGGACAATTAATTTTAAGTAACTATTTATAGAAAAAATTTAGTTTGTTTTTCAAAATAATTAACTTTAGTAATAATTTTATAATTTTAAATTTTAATGGTCTAATTTTAAATTTTAAAGTACTTTCACTTTTATAAATAATATATAAGCTATGATGCACGGACACGGACACGGACACGGCGACACGGATTTTTTCTTGAATTTTCCACGTAAGGAGTGTCGGACACATGACACGACGACAAAATGATATTTTTAGAAGTGTCCGTGCATCATAGTATATAAGTATTTTAGTTTTTACGAATAATACTCCATTTTTAAATTTAAATATTTTAGATTTTACCAATAACAAAATCACAAACAACAAATTCATAATAAATTCCTACCAAATCAATCACAACAAACAAATATTTATCACCATAAAACAAATTATATATCACCAATTAATTTTTAACTCCAAATTCACTTGTACAGGAAAAAAAAAGTATTAATTTTTACGAGTATGAAAATTATATTTTGAAATATTAACATATAAAATAAAAGTTTAAAGTTATGTACGTAATGTATTACGTTAACAAATGGTTTTTTTTTTTTTTTTTTTTTTTGGGTGAAGGGTGATTGAATATTTTTGCACAAAATGGGGTGTAAAAAAAATTTATTTTTTAAAATAGGAAATTAGTAGTAAAAATTTTAACATTAAGGAGGTAAATTAAATATGTAGGGGAGAATGAATAGTTATTACCAGTTGTCCCTTAATTGAAATTATTATGAATATTCGATAGTTCTCAACTTCTCATTAATTATCATTAGTGGGATTTGAGTAGCATCTCTAGGGCGGTTGGGGCAGGTGCAATAATTCAATTTTTCAAGATATCAACAATGTTGGACCATGCAGTAAAAGTTGAAGTATGACATTGATAGAATTGTGGGGGGCAAGAATATAATATTACTTGTGAATGGTAAGACTTTTGAGGAAGAATTGTCGCATCCCTCTCATTATAAAAGAAAAATATATATACAGAGATGACATTAAATCCGACAGTAATTAATTCTTTAATTGAATTATAACTAACTGTATAGTGTGAGAGTAAGAGTATTTAAAATTATTTCATACCAAAATAAAATACGGAGGGAATTTAGAACCTAAATTTGAGGTCGACCTTGAGAAAAAATCTCGAATCCATCAAATTATTCAAGCTCAAGTCCCAATTTGCTTAGCTGACGAGTTCTGAGGTTGAGCTTGACAACGGAATTATTTAGTTTGACCTTGAGCTCGAACAGGAACAGTAGGTTAAAGTTCGGCTCGTCTTGTATGCATCCCTACCCCTTACAAAAATCAGACGATATGAAAAAGGATGCTAGACCGATAAGTTATTTAGCATAACTTGAGGGGAAAAAACACCATTTTACTTAAAATTGTTGGAAGTACAAAATTTATGTTAAATTGTTAACCATATTCTCGTCAACTAGCTTTTGAAATGAGTTCGAAATACATATCACTTAACATAGTGTTGTTTCCTGATTGTTCGGGTTCATGGGACAACACTTTCTTGTGCAACTTGGAAGTTGGAACACAGGAGGAAGCTTTCAGAAAGAAAAGACTGAAGTATTCATGAAAGCAAGTTATATCTGAGAAACAGACAATGGCCCGCAATGGTGAATTTTCATTTCAGCGCAATAAAGATTTGATATATTCAACCATTACAATATCTAAAGATGTTTACTGCTAAGATATAAATTGAGAGTCACATTTCCCTGTTTCTCCAATGATCCTCTCAATCTCTTCAAGAAGCCGCTCCTTTTCGTCAGTCAAATCCTGATTCTGCTTCTGAAGTTCCTCTATTTGCTTCGTCTGCTCTGAGTCCTTTCTGAAATTTATCAGCAAATAATATTAATCAAAGCTTTTACGTATAAAGTGCATGCAGATGATCAAAAGAAAGAATCATTGTTCGAATATTTTGCTGGCATACCGATTCATGAAAGACAAATTGAGTTTAAGAGACCGCACTTCCTTCTCGAGGTTTTCACATCTCTTCAAAAGGGACTGCATATCTGAGGGAATTGCAGGAGATGAGCTCCTTTCCTTTGCTTCCGCCATCCTTCATTACCCCAAACGAATAAGTTCAGAACTTGCAACTTTTTAATTTGCATAATTTAGGAAAAGGAAATCAAATGAAGCTATGATCATATATACAGATCTTTCAAATTGAGAAACTAATACGTACTTTCGTGATCGCTCCACCCTACGCTTCTTTGTAGGATCTCCTCTGTCCGCTGCATCAGATGAGCTTATCAGATACAGATTGTGCAATTATATATAGTTCATGGAGAGAAAGATCAACTATACATATACATATATATATATGGTTTCATAACAGTGTTTCACCTGAACCAGTTGAGGTGATGGATCCATATCGAACTAACCCTCCTTTCGTCTAATAATTCAAATGTAAAATAAAGTTGGTGTTAGTTCCTCATGCTTTTCGAAGAGCTAAGGGTACTCATTCTACATGGTTGTAGATTTGTACCCCCTCGGAGATTGCAATACTACAGTTACAATAAGTTAAAAAAAGCTACAAAACCACTCCACGTTAGTTTTTAAATTACAGAAACCACCTCTGAGAGTTTGAAAAGTTTACACAAACCACTCCCTCACAAATGGTGGTGTACATTCTTAGGAAGTGGTTTTGTAATGGGTACCAACTGTAATAGAGCAATCTCTGGAGGGATTTAGATGTAAAACAAGTGTATTTTCACAAAACAAACAACCATAATTAGTCAAGAATTACCTTCTGTTCGTCTTTCGGGTTATCATAATTGCGTTCTCTGAAATCTGAAAAGTGATACAAAACAAGGCCACATTATTTAACTCCCACTTTGTTAGAGAAAATCAAAACAAGACCCGAAAATCTCCCACTCATGCATAAATTCATCTACCTCTCATTCTGGAGCAATCTTCTGGACTCCTTTCGACCCCCATTTGATTCCTAGAGCTCTCACAAACACTAGGAGCTTGAGCTGAAACACAAGGCTGTTCGTCATACATATGATCAAAACCATTTGAAACTAAAGGTGGAGCAGCAGATGATTCACTCTGAGAAGGTTCCCTTGATACAGTACTCATGAGTGCTGGGTTCGTTGGACCACCCCTAATACCTTCCATCAAAGATTCCTCAATTGTTTGTAGAACTTCAGCATCTCTAGCACCAAGCGCCGGTACATTATCTATGATCCCCTGATTCTCATACTCATGAATTCCCTGAACCTGATCAGCACTGTAGTACCCAAAGGTACAATCCTCGACAGTTTCCTTCTCTACATGGTTGGAGAGCTTTTTGCGCTCGAGCGTACCCTTGAGCATGCTCACAACAGAAGAAATCTTGTCTTCGTACCCCGTCTGGGGAGCAAGGAACATGGATGAAGATGAATTAGATGGAGACATGAATTGGCTGAAATGGTTGGGATTTTCACACCCTGAAATGGGATTGTTAAGTATATTTATATCTGTAGGCTCTTGTTTCAAGCTGTTATCTCCGTTTCCAGATATGTTATTGTGAATTGCCTCCATACCAATGTGTGTTTGTGAGTTTTGCATGGCTACATACCTCCTCCTTCAAAAAATGCATTAACTTAATGTAAGAAAATGAAACGTCAACTGTATTGATTATTTGTTATGAAATGCATGGATATCTAATGGTACCTTAACTCAGACGACCGGCTTCTAGTCATGGGTTGAGAACTGTGAAACCAGGCCTGAATGTACAAAAAAGAGATTAATTTCAAATTAACTAGCTGTTAAATTAATTTGTTATAATAGTCTTTATACCTTTGCCAAAAACAAGTTACTAGCTTGTAATCCTTTATCAGCTCCAGGCCTGAGGGCAAAAGAGGCTCTTTGAGAAAAGTAATTTTGAGGGGCTCCTATGCAGAAGCTTTAAAGTGGCAGAATTCGATGTTTACCTCATTGAATTGAGATCATTTGAAGAATCAGCAGCCATTGACGAAGTTTGTGGAAATGGACTGTCATCATTTGGTTTTTTCTGGATTATGCCTCCATTTTGGTTAGTTAAACTAGCTAGTTCCGTCGAAATCCTGCATCTCAGACAAAATGCCATGAAGAAACAGATTTCTTTAAATTTTGTGAAAAATCGGAAAGGGCCATCCAAAAGCAGCATATTTGCGAATCTCATCAGTAAATAAATAATCTTGCAAGTAAAAGGTAACCTTCTTGATGCTTGTCGAGGACGATGTCCTATGCCTGCTGAATGACAAACATTGTTCTGATATAACAAAACGTGTCAAGTTTTAGAAAAAAAAGACGTTTATGCTTTATAATGAATCAAAGAACAACACAAGAGGATGATGCAGTTTCTTGCCTCTCCATTAGTGAGCCAGCTTTTGAAGAGTTCTTCACTGTCAGCTCGAAAATTTTGATTGAGATTCTTAAACCCCAACATCTCCATAGTTGGAGCTGGCATCGCTATTGAACTCTCCATCATAGTCTTTATAAATATCTCTTCGCTCGTGTTCCTGTAAAACTCCGAGTAACCTCTACCCTCCATCACTTCTATATCAGAAAGACAGCACCAACAAACGAATCTGCTATTTCGCAATCAAAGTAATCGGTCCATACATGAGAAAGAAAACACCTGAAAATTTTCTATTGTCAGTAGCACAATAATGATTTATAGCTATTGTTCCCTAATCAAGTTTATTCCTTTCCTATCGCTTTCAGTTGCAAGTTTTTTTTTTTTCCCTCCTCTTCTCCTAGACTAATTAACAAACAGGTGGTGGGCTCGACCGAGAACAAATTATACCAATAATCAAGGAATCAAGAAGCATAATCCTGCACAAGATTCCAGCTTTTCCACATTTGTCATTTAGCTTGTGTGAAATGAAATTGATCCCATGTTTCCTATCTATCCAAGCAATCAAAACTCAGCCTATTTAGCTTTCCGTGTTTCATCATTGACCAATACCAACACAAAAGAACATCACCATTACAAGAATATGATGATACAGTTTAGGGGTTGTAAAATCAAGAACAATTTACTTGGGAGATGAAAAGGGGTGGAGTGTAATTTATTCAAATATAACTTATGTGGTAAAAAATTATGAATTATTGCAGAGGGTGATATCATAATATATTATTGAATATTTGGAAATTAAATCATAATAATGTGAATAAGATTTGGATTTTGAGCAAGAGGACGTGAGAGGTGATGGAAGCCATTAAGACGTCTCCATCGCGCCTTTCAGCTTTTCTCTACTTGAAATTAAATAAAGTAGCCGTTGGGAAGACGTTTTCACAAGCTAAATATTTTCTAACAAAAAGAACAAAAATATCCACCTTCAAAACTCTAGTCCTAAATCTAGGCCCTAGGGTCACTTTTTCTTGAATTCACATCAAAATGTAAAAATACTTGAAAGCACCTAATTTTATCAAATCAGTATAAGGAAAACGTGTAAACACTTGTTATAGTGCAAATAATATAAAATTTAGAGAGTTTGACTAATTAAATAGTATGTATAATTGGTTAGGTTTGGTCAAATCAACCAGTCAGATCTGGTATAATTTTCTTTGGAATTAAATTGATTTCTCAAAATTCACCGGCAGCTATAATTATCCATTCAGGTGTACACAAACACATGAAAAAAAATGCGTTTTCATAACAAAAACATTCTTTTCCTGATATTATTAGATATTGGGTCATTCATAACAAAAACCTATACCTTCCCTGTTTACTCGATGAATTGAGGGGGTTATTCGTTAGCATGGATTTAGCTTCCTTTTCTAGTATAGGTTCCCTCCCCCCCCCCCCAGCCAAACAAGTATTTTACAGAGAGCCGACAAGGAATTCCATTAATAATCGGCCGTTTTGCATGATTGATTGAAATTTTAACGAGAGTGACAAATCAAATAACAAGTATAATATACTTGTTCCAAAAGGTGGAATCGCCCACCTTAGGCGCCCCTCCAAAGTGACCCCACACCAGTAGGAGAGGAGGTAAATCACGGTGACTCACGACCCTACAAGGTAGGAGGACGGTCTCTGGTGCCCACAAGTATAATATACTTGTTACTATAACTGGTTGGATTTAGCTGAATTGGATCTTAACTAAAATTTTCCGTGAGCTTTATATTAACCTAATCCCACTATTGATCTTAAGCAAAAATGCAAAATAATTGAAACAACCTAAACCTAATCCACCACTAAAAGCATAATAATCTTATATATTATTAACGATGAATGACATCAAGAGCATAGTTTAGTTTTATTAATTTAAGAGAATTTTTTCTTTTTTTACCATCCGGACTTTGCGTATTTTGCAATTTACCATCTCGATTCTCGGGCAACTTTCATTGTAAACCCCATCTGAACTTTGCATTTGTAACAAACCGCCATCTAAATTTTTTTTTTTTGGTGGTTTTGGTGAAAATACAAGTGACATGGCGCATTTCAAAACATGTCACGTGTCAAGTTTTTTGGCCAAATCCACCAAAAGATGGCGGTTTGTTACAAATGCAAAGTTCAGATGACGGTTTGCAATGAAAGTTGCCCGAGATGGTAAACTGAAAAAATGGTCAAAGTATGGATGACAAAAAATCTTTTTCTCTTAATTTAAATACACAAATATAGTTAATTATTAATTACTTTAAAAGAATATTAAACTAATTACATTGTGTTAAGAATCTGCTTCTCACTATAATAGATAACCAAAACAATAGAACAGTATGATGAAACTTTGCGGCTAAAGAAAGAAAAGAAAACAAAGTAACAAACAAAAGCAGCTAGGGTTTGAAGAAAAACAAAGATTGAAAGAGAAAATTGGTTTTGCATTCTCTGAATTCCCCTCCCATGTAGGTACAACTTACATATAAATAAGCTGTGCTAATCACAAGCTTCAGCCAATCAGATGCATTCTTGGAATAAAACAGCAACTTGCAGTAAAAACATAATAACAACTAAGATGCAATTCACGCTTCTATTAGTTCCCTTTTTCAACGAACGACGTCGCTTCTTCTTACAGATTTGGAATACTTCAGCCAAGGAGAATAGAACACGTGGCATAGCCCAACAACTCAGATATGAAATTCCTGCTCAAGTCCGCTGATCATAACATTACTCCCTCCTATTTGAGAGTCTTGACCCCAAGACTCTAATTGAGGAAACTGTTGAATAGTTACATGATAATCTTCCCACCTGGACCCACTTTCTGAAAGATATGCCCATTCTGCAAACATTTGAGGAATAACAACATTGTGCCTTTTGATCATTCTGCGAGCCATAATCCCACGAGTTTGGAGTAGCATTTGTGTTGCTGTGTCAAATTCAGGTAGCTTTAGATGCACCCTATCAACACCTCCAGTTCTTGGTTTAAGCTTGTGGTTTAGCAAATTCAACGCCATCTTGACCAGTAAGTCAAAACCAAATTTTTGTATGCTTTTAAGATCCATCTTGGGGAGACAGTTGAAAATAGAAATGATTGTTTTCTTTGAATGATCATAGTGGAAACTGGGCTTGTGCAGTAAAGGAAGGGAAGCAATGTGCTTTACCATGGATGATAATGCCTTGTCAGCTTCTTCACTCTCCAATCCTCCACTACCTTTAGAAAATTTCATACTTCCAAGATATACAAAACTATGATTAGAGGCTGTTTCTGTAACTGTAACATATTCCACTTTTTCCCAATTCTTTACACCCTCAAAAAGCATGATCAAACACTTAAGGATCTCCTTAACTTCCTCGTACACAGAGATAATAGTATAAGTAGTAGATGCATTTAAACTGGAAATAGAAGCATTCAGAGTGTTTTTATAGCACACCTTCGGTCTTTTTCTCCGAACTGGGCACAAATTCTCCAAGTCCGATAAGATAGTAGCAGGACTATCTTGGATTTTCAATTCCTTGCAATGAGTTTCCAGATGGCCACCAAACCGGACTCTAAGAGCTATACAAGCAACTTGGTGAATATAGCAACTCAACGATTCTCTTATGCCTCTCTGGAAGTCAGTGACAAAAGCAATCTTCTTTGATATTGAGAGAGCAATTTTTAGCTGTGACAAAAATAAATGCCAGTTATCCTCAGTTTCCTCATCTACCATAAAAGTTGATTGGCCTGTTGAAAGCAAATTCACAACTGCATCAACTCCATCAGCTTTAATTGTTGTAGGCCAACATCCCTCAGTGTTGCTAGGAAGATTCCTTACAGCTCTTGTTGTTAGTAAGTCAACAACCACATTAACATCCTCTTTGCCAAGAGGATAGACAACAGCCTGTATCAGACCACTATTCAAACCCTTGGCTAATGATTTAGCAATTTCTCCTACTCCACCAACAGGATAGTGGCCAAAATGTTTATCACACAGAATCATACTTGCATTTGTGTTCATCATAAAAAAATCATCATAATTGAATGACAAAAACTCAAGATTCTTGATGTACTTCTAAGTTGTGACACCAATATTCCTTGGAAAATAGTATGCATGAATCAAGCATTCAAGAGGTTTCCTAAAAAACTGACCGAACAGATAAACTGGCTCATTCATAGATTTCAATTCAAGCAAGTTCAATGCCTTGAAAGTCTTCCAGCGAGCATCATAGGATTTGGGAATGCCTTCTTCCATCTGAGGAAACTTACTAACAAGCTCTGAAATTAATTCATCACATTTTCTATGTACTTGGACAAAGGGACCATTAGGTAAATGAAGAATTTCAGCCATTATGTAGTCATATACCTCCTTTAGTGAGGTACCCAACTCTTTCCAAGAAGAATCCAATGAGGTTTTCATGAGATCAAATTGAGACCAGGCTACACCAAAAATGTAAAAAACAAATTTCCAACCATAGTTTTTGATTAGTAGAAGAGCCAAAAGTAACCCCAAGATACTTCCTGCACTCAACCCACCAAAAACAAACGACCATCCCCCTGGATCAATCATAAACTCAGTAAATGGAGGAGCATACTTACAATCGTGCAGACTATCAGTGAAACAAAGATCATTTTGATTTTTGCAACTCTTTTGCTTCCATTTATGTTTAAGGCAGCCATTACCAGATCTTCCCTCGAGAAAACAGTTGAATTGCTCATCAATCCGAGAACACAAATTGGGCTTACAAAGTGGATAAGGATTATCTCTCACCGAATCCCCATCACAGGAATAACAATTAATCAAAGATTTTATCAGATCATCAATCTCTTTATCGGAATTTGTGGTACCTGTGACTTTAGGACAGTTCTCAACAAACAGTCCTTCCTCTAACTTGCTCACTTCAAAAACCTTATTTGTTTCTCTCTCGGGCATTTTATCGAACACCTGAGTGTCGATATCTTTTGCAGCTTCCATGATTAAGAATTTCTCATCCTTGGACCCACCCATGAAATTTGGCACATTGGCTTGAGTCTCCAATGAATCAACCCACATAGCCATGGTATTCTTCCCTCCGAGCAACCTCCTAATTTCCTCCATCTTGGAGTCCACGGATCTTGTTTGCGGATCAGACTCCAACACTGCTTGCAGATCTAGTGTTCTCAATCCAGGTAGAGGGATCAAACCTGAATCCGTGCATGAACTGTTCCCGTATAGAGCTCCAGTAGGTGTATTGCTCATGTTAGGTGTGTTGGAACCATCTACGCTTCCCGGAGGAATCCCCATCCCAGTTTCAACTTCACCGTAGATATGCAGTTCGGTATTACCCCATAAAACAGGGGCAGTGTTCTCCGCTGTTATCAGATAAACGATTTCCTCCATTTTGAAATTCATTAAATCTTCCATCTTCTTCGAGAAATCCGCTAGTATTCTGTTAATCTCTTCTTGGCCCTCTGTTAAGAGGCCATAACCTTGTCTCAGTTGATTAACAGCGATTTCCAGTTCATCAATACGTTGAGCTTGAATCTCCAGGTTTTGCTCGAAACCTTGCTCTGAGGCCATTGTTAAGAATCTGCTTCTCACTATAATAGATAACCAAAACAATAGAACAATATGATGAAACTTTGCGGCTAAAGAAAGAAAAGAAAACAAAGTAACAAACAAAAGCAGCTAGGGTTTGAAGAAAAACAAAGATTGAAAGAGAAAATTGGTTTTGCATTCTCTGAATTCCCCTCCCATGTAGGTACAACTTACATATAAATAAGCTGCGCTAATCACAAGCTTCAGCCAATCACATGCATTCTTGGAATAAAACAGCAACTTGCAGTAAAAACATAATAACAACTAAGATGCAATTCACGCTTCTATTAGTTCCCTTTTTCAATGAACGACGTCGCTTCTTCTTACAGATTTGGAATACTTCAGCCAAGGAGAATAGAACACGTGGCATAGCCCAACAACTCAGATATGAAATTCCTGCTCAAGTCCGCTGATCATAACACATTGCAAATCATAGTTTACAATTTACACGTACAATATTTGAGACTAGTGTAGAAAATTTTAGAACATAAGGTGGACGGCAAAGGCATTTTCATGATCTTTTCAACCCCTTGGCACCTCCAACCTAATTAGACGGAATATTATCAATGATAATGACCCATATTTATTCTAAACTATGATCATTAACTTAATTAGGGCATCGTTTTCTTGACTAGCCACTTGATCACGACGTGTCGGAGATAAAAATTAAATTCAGATTTGACTGACTTTTTACAACGAGGGTTAGTGCATGTTTGAACACTTATATTTTAAATGCAATTAATTAAATTAGTTGTTTAAATCCCCACAAAAAGTTAAGGAAGCACTTTTTTGGGACTGCAACGTGATTATTTATATATATTGGGTTTCTGGTATTTCTCCTCTTTCCTTTCCATCTTATTTTGTTCTACCTGTTACCTAGTTCCTTCCTCTTATTTATAGATATCGAGTACTTTCGTTTCGGAAATCTTCCTCTTTTTTATTCTAGATTTATTCTTATTTTTAAAAGTAGTCCAACCTTGCGGGCTACTCCACGAGAATCCTTCTTATCACATGTATCTTGGTCAGTTTGCTAGTAGCTAACTGACTTGTTTGGGCGAATTAAACCTAATTTGACCGTCGTAGGCTCAAAAGGGATTTGTTCCCAACAATCTATCTATCTATATATATATATAGATAATTATTGTCGCTAAATACTAGAATAAAATTGTTGTTGATTAATAAATATTTTTTAATGATGAAATCATAAAGATTTTATTCAATACACAGTAACTTTGTATTAATTTTTACATTATCACTAATTATTTTATAATTTAATTTTTCTCCACTTCATGCGATTTCAGCATTATTTAAGCTGAGTTTTATGGAAGGCCGGCTAGACTGTTTGACTTTGTAGTTGGGAGTTAGGGGACTGCATCAGAAAAATTAAAATAGAATAAAACATGAGATGTCTAGTACATATATAAACTCCAATGTTTGACTCTCCTTGTCTTCGTTTAAGGTTCCCGATTGAAAAGATCCTTCAACAATGTCTACTTTGTGCACATTGTTGTTGTGTAATATCAATGTATTATCGTAAATGTGTTATAGATACAAACAAATGTATTTCTAAACTTACAAAAAAACTTGATTTTAATCAATTAATTTAGTTAGTATTGAATAATGTGTTTTGACCTTACTCACCCCCAAAAGCTAGTTGTTGAGGGGAGGGTTGTCAAGCCATTATATATTGAACACCACATCTTTGATAATTCGATGTGGGACATTTAACAGTTAGATATCACGAAAGTCTTTGAATATACAATTACCTAATGAGTATGAAAGTTTTAATCCCTAAATTTCTTAATAAATTTGTGAGTATATACTATACCATGTACAAATTAACAATCGAGTCCAGCAATTTATAATGAGATTATTAATTAATCATCAAATTCAAGTAAGAAATTTATTTTTGTTCTTTCTTAGAGACGAATGACGCCCAATTATGTATACAATATAGGAAAATACATAAACTAAAACTTAGAGGGAATTTATAAACTCTACTCAATAAGTAAAAATTAAAGTAGAAATAAAAGTTGTAAAAAGTTGTAGTAGTAAAAACAGTGAGTATTTGAAAAAAAAAAAAGCCAGTATTTGCGGAGAAAAGTTGATAATCACTTTTAATTTTTATGAAGCTACTAATTTACCCTAAATTACTTTGAAACATTTTTGGATATTATAGTATAATTTAAGTATTATATTAATATAAAAATTATTATAATTTTGTATAAGATTATTTATAATTAAGCAAATATAAAATTATTCTATATATACTTTTATTTATAAATTTATAAAAATTAAGAAAAGAGAAAAGATTTACTTCCTTATAATTGTATTTGTATATAAAAAGTTAATTTAGGAATATTAATGTTCTAATAAGGATATAATTGTCAAAACAAAATTTTAAATAAATTTAAAAGATCGTATAAGCAGAAGCATAAACCAAAAATATGTCCTTGGTTGCTTTTAAATTCTCTTTTATTTCTATTTAAATTAAGCAAAATTTGATTTTTCAAACATCCTAAAACTGTTGAAAATAAACACTTATCTCATAAGTGCTTATTTTTAGAGTTTGCAACACTTTCCCTTAGGATATTACTTTTAGTAATTTAGTTCATCAATTAATAGCATATATATATATATATATATATATATATATATCAAACATTTGATAACAATTATCATGAGCAATCTACTAACTAAAACCGACTTCTTCAAATCCACCACCACCACGCAAATATTATGGCCGCATCGGCCGGCCAAGGCGAGGCGGGCCAGCAGGGCTGCCGCGGACGCACTTCTAGAGGAAAAACAGTGGATCAATTTTCAGCGGCGGCTCAAATCAAGAATCATAAACCTGTCCTACATCTAATAATTACTAGATTATGTATTAGTTTGTAAAGTTTGGACAAATTTCACTTCATTAGTTAATTTTTGAAGTGAGTTAGATCGAACTCATATTATAACATACTATCAGAGCAGACTGTATGAAGGACTATATAAATTTGTTTCACATCTAATAATTACTAGCCCAGGTACTAATTTGTAAGGCTTGGACAACCCGAGTGTGTAGATCGATCTCACATCTAATAACTACTAGATCATGTACTATCTTATAAGGAAACGGAACAACTCCACGATTTTTTTTTTTTTTTAAATCTCTCACGTGAAGAGTGTTGGACACGGTGTTCGATATGCGTTTCCGACACGACACGACAAAACGCTTCTGGGATAGAAAGCCAAAACGATAAACCTTGCCGGATGAATAACACTTATTTTGTGCTTCATGAGCTCAATCCCCATCTTCTACATGCATACAAATTGGTTCTCCAATCACACATAAAAAACTTGATCGACTTAAATACAACATTCTTCAGGCGACTCATATAACAAGGAAATGGACCCATCTTTTAGGTTGGAAGAAGGTGACTGGAAAGAAGCGAGAAGGCAAATTGGGTCTTAGAGAAACCCAAAAAGAATTATAGCGATACTTGCTAAATGGGATGAAGAATGCTTAACAAGGACACAATGGTGCGAAACTACATACATAAGAAAAAATATTTAAAAGGGGATGGCATTCTTGTATATAATCTCCAACTTATGGCTTCCTGAGCATGAAAGTGGATAGTTAGAAGCACTTAGATGGTGGAACCATTTTGTAAATGAAGGATCAGGAACGGTGAATGGCATCTTTATGGAATGATAGATGGTTATCACAAGGCAAATTAGCGGACATCTTTGGAGATAACATTCATGGGGAGGATAAAGATCTTATTGTATGTAATCTCATTGACACAGATAAAAATTGAAATCTGGATAAGCTAAAACTAGTACTGCCCAAGGAAGTGGTAAATGAGATACTTAGTGTCCTAATCTCGCTACATGATAATAGAGATAAGACTAGGTCAGCTAAAGATAAATTCTCCTGTAAAATGATTATACTCTGCTTATGGTGTCAGATGAGACATTCGAGAAAAATTGAAAATGAACTTGGAAATTACCTTGCCCCCCAAAGTTCATAATTTTCCTATAGCTTTGCCAATATGATAGCTTTCTCACGAATGTATTGAATTATGATAAAAAATTTAGGAAAAATGTTGTATGTACGCACTGCTTTAAAGGATATGAATACGTGGACCACGTGCTGAGAAGTTTTCCGTTCGCACTCCGGGTGTGGGATAAAATTGTTGATACACAGACTAGATGAAATCCTCGTGGCTTGCAAGTGTCAGGCGGGCTCAAAGAGATATTTAATAGAAAATTTTTGAGCAATACGCTTCTAGAATATCCTGGGTGGAAGGTCTTGATCTTGACGCTCTGGAATCTTAGGAAAGTATGAAATTGGTGGATGTAGCACCCGAGCGCAAGGTACCACATCCCCCGCACCGAGACCCGACCCAAATATGAAATGGACGATCCATACTCGAGCTAAGTCACGGCGAACGGGGACAAACACACACGCTATGCTAGGTGGGCTAACCCTTAAACCATAAAATCAGAGTGATTACAAATGCGGAAGCAATAACTGGCCATAGTATAAACAATGAGCAATCAAACTCCAAAAATAATCCATATAAATTATCAAATGTCGTCAAGGCTCAAACAACCAATACGCTCCATTATTAATCAATACAATGATCCAACGTGCAATATGTGAGTGTAAGACCAAAATACAAGGGCTAAAAGACGAAAGTAAAACCTATGACTCGAAATCCCGCCTAGCTCCCTTGACACCTGTACAACACATCTGAAAGCCAAATGGGTTCAGTCCAAAAGGGACTGGTGGGTATAAAAGCAGGGCATAATATAATATACGACAGTATTTAAACAATCACATGCAAGCTATAATCCCAAGTGAGGTTTTGAAGAATTTCCCAAGTGGGCGAATAGAAATCATCAAAAGGGATTATAAAAATTCATTAACATTAGGTCATTATTGGCCCGACGAGTGGGCATGCATTATCTCCAACCAACACCTCGTGTAATTCATTAACGTTCATTAACATTCATTAACATTCATTCATTCATTCTTTTCATGCATTTCATTCTTTCGTGCACATTCAATAACATTCCACCTTCTTCCTCCAGGTTGGTGGCGGGTTTGCAAGGCCCATCCACCCATTCATTGACCAAAAGGGGAACATGACTCCCCAGATGGCACTCAGCGTCCATTCCTCGCTAACTCCTAACGAGGTCCGGTTACGCCGTTCATTGGTGGGACTAGTGTGAGGGTTTCCCGTCAGCCCATGCCTCCTCGGGTCCCCACTCACACCAAGTCCCTGGGCCCCATTCATTGTGAACATTCATTCATTCTCGCTAAAACATTTGGTAGGATTCATGAAATAAGGGCTTTACGTTTGCAATCATTTACTCGAGAAAAGACTCAATATTTATATAATCGTATTACTTTGGCTTAAAACTTTTCACATAGGGAGATATATCGGGTCGTGTTATCTAAGTAGAAGAGAAACCCACCTTAAACGACAACAAGGAGAACACACAAGCCTCACAGACCGGCCTCGTCTCCAACGGACTCAAAATCTGTGCAAGAAAGGTGAAGTGAGACTCAATATGACCATATAAGACGCTCGACAATGTAATGCTCATGATATGAATATGTAAAAGATAAAATTATGTTATGAAAATGTTCATGTGCACTATTAATACATTTAAATCATATAATCAAGTCATTCACTTTCATTCGAATTCATAATTCCACATTTTCAATCAAATTAACTCAAGAAATTCAAATACGATCATAGCACAAGTTAAATCACATTTAAAATTAGAACATAAACAATTAAACACATTCAATCGCATTTACAATTAGAAAATAAACAATTAAATACATTCAATTAAATTTAGGAAATTTAATCAAATATGAAATAGGTAACAATTAAATTCTATAATTCAATTAAATCAAATAATAATTAATATTTAATAAACATATATAAATATATAATAAACATATATATATATATATATATACATGCATGCAACGTACACACATGCATGCAAAACAAACATGCATGCAAAATTTCTTAAAATGCATGCAATTCAATTTAACAAAATTCTCATGATTCTTAAAATGTATGCTTATTAATATGCAACATCAAATGACATGAAATGCAACAACAAAATAGCTCTAACAAGCCACTAAAACTAATAGCAAAAGAACAAGAAAACGCAGCAGGAAGACAGCAGCAGAAAATCGATCAAAACAAGGCAAAATTCACGAGAAAAACAGAGCAACAACATTTCATCCTTCAACCAACATGTTCAGGTAAGGCAAGGCAACAAAAATGTAGCAAAAGGACTCCAAATCAACATACAATTTCAGTCCCAAGCAAGATCAAACGCAGCAGCAGCAACACGAATGAAGAAGGGGGAAAAACTCCATTTTCATTCAAAATTCATTAATGGTAACTCAACCAATTCTCAACTACCAGCTAATACATCACCATAAATATAAAGAAGAGGTCAAAACAATCAATTTCATGCTTGGTATCAATCAAAAGCTCAAGAGATGAAAGAGATCCACAAAATTTCATAAAACCTAATATATAATCATCTCTGCCAAAACCTCATAAAACCATGCTTAAATTTAGGGATGAATAGATGAAAATGACTCATATTGAATGTACATAACATATCCAAGCTTACCTTGTGGATTAATGGAGGTTTGGAAGGAGATTTGAGCTTGAATCTCTTGGTAGGGCTTGAGCTACGGGAAAACTGGGAAGCAGATGATGTTTGGCCAATTTTCAGCAAGTGGGAAGGGTTATCTCGGTTTGGGGGGTTAATGGCTGAATAAAGGGTTGAGTTAGGGTTCCATAGAGTCTAACCATAGTTAATTTGGTCAAGGTTTGAGCAAGATATGGTCATTTTAGTGCAGCAAGGTCAGTTTGGTCGCCGTTTCGTTTATCGGTTGGATTTCGGAGGTTCAAATGACATTAGAAAAATATAAGGCTAAATTCATTAAACTCGAATTTTCGTTACGAGTTCAGCGAAGTTGACGGAACTCGAATCCGAGTTCCCGAGCTCAAGATATTAAATACGGAACCAAGGGTGCGCTAAGTGCTCGTTAGCCCCCGACTTGGATTCCAAAATTCAAATTAAATCCGAAACACATGCAAATGAATCCGAAAATACGAAACGAACAAATATTTATATACAAGACACGTATAAGTTCAACATATTAAATTTGCATGAAATTTCGGTATCAATTCATATAGAAACGAAGCACGTAAATGTCACTCATACGCGATATAACAATAAAATTCATAATATTAACAAATAACATAACAAATTAATACATATATAATTATAAATATAAAAATGCATGCATAATTATTAATTAAAATGGTTTGCATGACTTCATGCAAATACACTAAACACTCGTGCACATTTAACATATATATATAAATATATTTAATAAATACATATATAATTTATAGGTAACATGCATGCAACGTATGGTTTTAATATCAAATTAACTAATTAGATACAATTAGCGCACTAACATATTAATATTATATAAATTAATATTAATATAACTTAAAAAATGTAACAATTAACAATATTAACAGTTAATATAATTAAAATAAAAATTAATATATAAAACACGTATAAATAATTAATTTGCGCAATTTGATAAACACATACGTCAAGCTGTACTACTAAAAAAAAAAAAAACTGGGGCGTTACAGTGGAGCTATCAATATATTATGAATTTTAGAAGAGTTACTCTTCACCACATAAAAGAGTTATCTGAGATATTAGTACTAATCAATGAGGATAAAAAACACAAGCAAAAAAAATCTACACTTAGTTGCGTGGAATAAATTCGAAGTGATGGGTAAAACTAAACTCGGCTGGAAGCTTTTATAACCACACCAACAATGATTGGCCAGGAGCGTCATTCGAGATGATAACTGAAGATGAGTGCTAGGATATGCTAGGAATCTTGGTATAGACTCAATAATGTACCAAAGTGATTGGGCTTACCTAAAGGATTAACATTAGCTTGGGAGAGACGCTTTTTGAAAATTAATGTGGAAATTGATTTGGAGACGATCATGAAATGGATAATAACGAATGATATTGAAAAACAGCTAATGAGAAATGTAAAATTTGATTGGCGAAGTTTACTCCAAAGGGCTTGAGAAACTTGGATTAAATAAATCTCGAGAGAATGCAACATGATGACGGATAAATTAGCGAGGATAGGTCACAAGGTTTAAGATGGTTACTATGTCTAGGATGCTCTGTCGGTAAAACTAGATGAGTCTTAACTTGAGACTGCTTTTTCTGTGTTGGGTTGCTTCATTTAGGACAAAAAAAAAAATCGGAGAGATAGAAAAACAAAAAGAATATGATTGGACGTATAAATAGTGCAAAATAAATAATATTAGTTATATTTTATTTGCTATACAATACATATATATATCTATATATATAAATGTTTTAAGAGAGACTGACAAGATTGAAACAAATCCTTCTTATAATACGAAACGTGTAAAAAAATACAATACATCAATATAAGCATCTGTAAAGGGTGTTTCCTTTTGAAAGTGCAATGATGAAAATATAAAACTTATACCAAAATAATATAAAAATATCAAACCATCAATAAGTATATTTTTGAAATAATAATATGTAAAATGACAGAAAAATATTATACATCATATTGTTTGAGGAGTACATAAATTGCTCAATCGAGAATCTAATTAATTTTCATAAAATATTATTTCTTTAATATTTTATAAATAAATTAATAATTAAAAGTTCTATTAGTATTTTATATAATTAAATTACTAACACTTTAATTGTTTAAGGAGAATATAGCTCAAAATATTATAAAAAACTTAGTTTACTGATAGTGTGCTTAATTCTCAATATTTCGTGAGTATATGGTCTTGTTTTTAGTGCTTTTATTGGTTATATTTTGGTGCCATGAGGTATATTTTGTGTTCGTGGTACAACTAGGCTTTTTTCCTAATTTTTGGGAGTTTTTGAGCAAAGTCTTGCTGATGGGCCGCGTCAGTAGCTGCACTCATAAAAGGGAAGCCACTTTGTGGATGAGTGGATCAATGTTGACTTTATGGAAGTGGATGTTATGACATTGGGCTTGATTGATAATTGAGCCGTGAGGTGCAGACTTAGAATTAATTAAAGGTGGTCCAATTTGTATTGAACTTGGGTAGCAAGTTTCATTGATACGCAGCTCATGAATTCTAGGGGAATTAGGATTTGTATGAGGCTATGATGCACGGACACTTCTAAAAATATTATTTTGCCTTGTCGTGTCATGCCGTGTCGTGTCGGACATCGTGTCCGACACTCCTTACGTGGGAAATTCAAGAAAAAATCCGTATCGTGTCGTGTCGTGTCCGTGTCCGTGTCCGTGTCCGTGTCCGTGCATCATAGGTATGAGGGCTTCACGTGGCTATATGCTATATATTTTAGACTTCTTGGGCAACTTGAGAGAGACTTAGACACACTTTTCACGCCAACTTTCGGCAGTAACACGTAGCAACTTGGAGGATTTCTGGAGCAGCGACACAATTTCCAGAGTTCTTCTTTCTCGTTCTTGATTTCTTATTCTTTTAGATAATTTATTTTATGTTTTTGGATTTTATGGCTTTGAGTAGCTAATTTCGTTGTACTTAGCTAGGAATTTACAATTTATGTTTTTGACATTGTGAGACCTAATTGGTTTTATAATTCAATTTTATGTCAAGTATTTATTAATTCTCTGAGTGTCGTGTTTATTGTGATTTGTTTGCTTAGTGATAGTGCACGATCATCTAAGTAGATTTAATTGCATAGGGCCATTCATGATGCATGAAGTGTATGTAATGCTTGATTGATGTTTGTGGTGCATTAACGAGAAGGATTGGTTGCAGTTCTCAACTTGTTAAGGGAATTAATAATCGGATTTAAATCTTGCACGTGTCGTGACTAGGTTAATTTGGGCTAGTGTTTTCTTAATTCTTAATGCTGTTGATTCATTGAATCCTGTCGAGTGTCTCTAGGGGTTGTGAATTGATTAGGGAATAACTGTCGAGTGTCTCTAGATTATTTTATTATTTAAGAGAAAACGAGGCGGAGTCGAGTGTCTCTATCTGCTATAGCTAGTCTACTTGAATGATTGAATTTATTTTTGCGTTTATGATCGATGTCCTAAACTGAATTGTGAATCCTAGCTAGGTATTGTCTCTCCACTAATTTATCAAAACCGACTTTCACGTGATTTATTGCTTTATTCTAGCTTATTTTAAATGTTAGTTAGTTTAGTTAGTTTAATTAAATCTCAAACCCCCCTACTTTTGTTTGTTATTTTCTTGTGAATTATCCTGTGATTTGATAGAATTAGTTTCTCTCAATCTCTGTGGTTCGACCCGTTTACACTATACTCTGTTTAGTCGTAGACCGGATTTATATTTATTTTTTACGGATTCGACATACAAGTATCCACGAAGTTTTGTTTTCTCACTGCAATCGAATAGTAGAAGTTATCAATTGAAAAATGCATGCAGTAGCTGCAATGCAATTAAAAAAGTACAATCCAAGGTATCAGCAGAAAGCAAAATAGAAATACTTATTAAATCAAATTACAATTATAGAGAAGAAGATTGAGATTTAAGAAAGAGGATAATATTGAAAATTATGATATGTCAAACACACGGTTTTGAGAGATTAATATTTAGTGCAATGTAATTATACTAATATTTATGATAATAATATACCAAAAGCTACAATTTCTCAGATTATGGAATAAAAAAGAAAAAAAATAATGTTCCCATTTTAAATGATGGAATCGGAAATATAAAAAATATTAGGTGCAAAAGTTATAATTTTGAAAGTGAATATAACTTTTAAATTTTGAATGATGATAAAAAGATTATTCTTCAAAACCTTATAAAAACTAAAAATAAATCACAAATTATATTAAAAAAAAACGATATAAGGAATAAAATATATATAGTTAATATGGCATTTTATATGATTTTTGAAGTTTTTGTCTATATTCTTTTATATATTACTTTTCATTTATTAAATATATTTGAAAGTTATAAACTTTTTTTTTTGGTAGCAAAGTTATAAACTATTACTTATGCTTAAAAGTTAGAACTATTTGGGCAAATTGATATTATACACTTTAAACATTTATTTTATGTAATAATATAGTTTCAAATATTTTTATTGTTTATTTATATAGATGTTTCGCTAATTCGAATTTCTACTTATTGTACATAATTTGAAAGAGAGGTCTCATATAAATATTTTTGTATGTGTTACTTTTTAAAATTAAAATGATTCATTAAAAATGTTATTATATTTATTTAATCAAACTAGATATTTTTAATATCCTAATTTGTTCAATAAATGTAATAGTTAAATTTATTTAAATAAATTAAATGATAAACGTGCAACGCACATTCATTTCACTAGTATTTTTAGAAGTGTTTGTGCATCATAACTTGTAAAACTTTGCCATCATGAGCTAATTTTTGAGTTAAGTTAGGCCGAAGCATACTTTAACAAGACCTACCAGCTGCTGCAGTGGGGCGCGGTTATTTGAGGCATTGATGGGCGGCTTTGCAGGCCATCCATCTTGGCGGAACATGACATCCCACAAGCCGTCAGTTGCTAGTATCACAAACTTGTCCGCCGCGTCCCTTCTCGTGGAGGTGACTTCTGGATCGGACGTCACGTATGGTTTCAAGTAGGGATGGCAATTGGGCCGGGTCTGGACCCGACCCGCTAGACCCGCTTCAGACCCGCCCCATCAGGTCCCGAGTCGAGTCTGGACCCGGAAAAATGGACCCGCGAGAAACGGGTCTGGACCCGGACCCGGCCCTTAAAAAAAAAAAAAAAAAGAAAAGAAAAGAAAAGAAAGTTGTTAGTGTCAGAATTATACAAGTCCCACGTGAGACCACACATAATCATTAAACCCTATGTTTTTTTGTAAGTTGATTTAGATATATAAACTCAACATTTCACTTTATTTATTTCTAAATTAATTTTATTTTTCCGGGAGATCTACATAAAAACTAGGCACACATATATATATGGATTTTATACTTTCATTATAATTTTCCTTTCTCGATTCAAAATAGTTTTTATATATCATAATGATAATTTATTAAAATGTAATTTATCCAAAATTTGAAAAGTAAATGGGTATGGAAATTATTAATAATGTAGAGGAAATTAAAGTGTTGATATGTGAAAAGGAAAAGTTGGACCTACATGGAAACAAAAATATAGTCATACGCATTTTTCATTTTTGTCTACAACACAAAAATCAAACATGCATATGATGACTGTCGTCCATCTTTTCATATTAAGGCATGCATTGTGAGACCAAGAATTTAGGAGATTAATTAAGGTAAGAATAATTAATTGTAATATTAATATTAAGTAATATGAATAATAATCTATGTGGTACATAGATAATTTGTAATATTAAGTAAATAATTAAATCATATAGAAGAAAATATAATCTATGTGATATATATTTCTTTTAAATAATAAATGAATTACGGTTAAAGTCAAATTCTATTACTTTAATGTACTTAATTCTAAATTGTATATTAAGTTCTTTTTATAATTTTTTTTATTAATTAAATAAAAAAGTAGTAAAAAAAATTAATTTCAAAAAAATTATATAATTATCATCAAATTTTAAATAATAATATGAATATATAGAGCTTCGCTACATTGCAATTTACAAATATATGGGGATTAGTAAATAAATAAAATACATCATATATGTTTTAGTTAAATAAGTTAGAAGTATGTGAAAAATAAATAAATAATTTATATAAAAGTTAAATAAAACTCTCTTTTTTATATTTGAACTACCTGTAGACACTATCCGCAATACTATATGTAAAAACTCTCTTAATATATATAGATAGATATAGATATAGATGTACATATATATACATATTAGTGTATGAATTTATCCTCCCAATATATAAATTAAACCATAATTAATAATAGTATTAAATATCTCCTTAATTATACGATGACGTGTGATTAATAATTTATTAATTCAAAAACTTTATTATCCTAAGCAAAATAGTTTGACAGGATATTAGATAAATCTACAATTGTGAATTGCAACTTCGTTTTATATAAACATGAAAAAGTTTACAAACTGAAACTATTATAGTATCAAAAACGGGTTAAATGTATCAAAAATGAGTTAAGTGTATCAAAAATGGATTAATCAGATAAAAAACGAATTAAACGGACCAAAAATTAATAAATGGGTCCAACGGGTCTGGTTCCGGACCCGGGTCCAACGGGTCCAATATTAGACTCGCCGGGTCAGCCGGGTCCATCGGGTCTGGCCCAGACCCGGCCCATTGCCATCCCTAGACTTTCAAGTACGTGTCTCCTGATTTAGTTATTAATTTTGTGAATTAAATTAAATTAAGTTTAGTTAATTTAATTTAATGAAGTTAGGGATATTATAATGAGGACCAGACGGGCATGCAGCACCCATTGCTCGAGACATGGCTAGAATGCCTTCAATTCGTGGCGTATCCATGTTCAAGATTAGTCCGCCGAAGGCTTCAATTCTAACCTTTTCATCCCATCTATCAGCCTGAATTCTCAATATAATTAGATTAATTCAAAGTGTAATAGTCAGAGATAAAAGCATTTTACCCGTGTAATACATAATTCTCAAACCATCCCATTATGCAAAATTAAATAGCACCTAACCTACTTATATTATTTTTTAAAAACCACCCCTACCTCCTTTCTAATTTTTGTGTGTTGATTAATAGATTTTTTTACTAAAATATCCTCAAATGTTTCAACGCCATTTAGAACTTTATTTTCTGTACGTTTTATTTTTTTCTCAAACAAAAACTCTAACTAAAACACTTGAAAGGAAGTTGACTGTCGAAAGAAATCTGCTTGACGAAACAATCGATTGAATGCGAAAATATGAAGGATAGGGTTAAATAAGCTTTAAATTCATTCATTTAAACATGGAGGGGTAAAATAGACTTTAAACTCAAAAGGAATAAGAGTACACATGACTGTTGCACACACCTGTGCGAGAGGTAAATATGCTTTTTTAAAAAAAAACTTAAGTGGATTTTATGCTATTTAATTTTTTAGGAGAAGGTAATTTGATAAAAAAGAAATTTTCACAGTGGGTCCTGAGGTTTTTCTCTGTACAAGTGAAACGAACGTGCGTTGCACGTTTAACCTTTAGTTTATTTAAATAAGGTTGGTTATTACATTTATTAAATAAATTAAGGTACTAAAAGTAATCACATCATGTTTTTTTTTTCTCTCGATACGTGTTTAATCCAAGTTTTCCAAAGTTCGCGGAGTATATTTCACTATTAAAAAATTAAAATTTTCATGGGTGCTTTTCAATATCCTCCGTCATCCATTTCACCACCATGTTCGAGTCAATCTCCACATTATTCTTTGAGAAGTGCCCTCTTCCAAGCAAATGTCAAATCCCTCATGTAAACCCAATAATTCTGCCACATTTATTGAATCTTTACGAAGATTCATAGTGTATCCTAGCACTCATCTTTCGTTGTCATCTTGAATGACCACCCTAACCGAATCCCTTATCAAATTTATTCCACGACTACTCAACGAATATTTTAGTTTGCTTGTGTCTTTTGTCCTCACTGATTAGTATTGAGGCATCAGATAACTCTTTTATGTAGCGAAAAATGACGCTCTTAGACTTCACAATATCCTGATAGCTCCACTAGTTTCGTGCTTTCTAAAAATTTCAAAGCGTCAAGATTAAGATAATACACTCTGAACATTCTGGTAATACGCCGCTTTGAATTTTGCTATTAAAGCTCTCTTTGAGCTCGTTCGACCCTCACAATCCACGAAGATCAGTCTATGCATTAACAATCTTTTTCCACACCTAGAGTGCCAACAGATGACTTCTCAACACACGGTCTAGATCTTCACATCCTGTGCAACATGTACATACATTACATCCCCCAAAATTCCAGTCATACTTCAGTACATTTATGAGCAAGCTATTATGTTGGCAAAGCCACAACAAAATTTTGAACTTCTGGGCCAAGGTGATTTTCAAGTCCATCTCCGATTTTCACATATGCCTCATCCTCCGTAAACAGACTATAGACCGTTTTATAGGAAAATTTATTGTTAACCGACCCAATACAGAGTTTCTAATCTCCATTATCATGCAGCGTAATTGGGACGCTAAGAATCTTAGTCATCTCTTTCTTGGACAGTACTATTTTCAGCTTATTAAGGTTCTAGTTTTTATCCGTACCAATGAAATTACATACCATAATTAAGTTCTTTATCCTTCTCATTAATGTTATCTGCAATGATTTTGGTGAGTTTTCCTTGTGTTAATCATCTATCATTCCATAAAGACGCCTATTCCATAAATGGTTCCACCATCTGAGTGCTTCTATCAATCCCCTTCCATGTTCGAGAAGCTATAAGTTGAGGCTCGTGTCCAATGACACATAAGGTGCGAACAATACATGTGATTTGCTGAAGTTCAATTTGAGGCCCGATGTCTTGCAAAACACCTCAACCAGCACATCGCTCCATCCATAGTAGATTTACAAATCAAGTGAGAGATGTGAGGGTCTTTCCAACATACCATAATTGACTTTCAATGTCCGATTGAAATTGTAGCACCCGGGACGATAGACACCACATCCCCCGCACTACAAGTTTAGTCCACACATGAAATGGATAATACAAGCATGAACCGGACTCATAGTGAACGGGAGACACAAAAAAAAAAACAACCTGGCTAGGCGGAAACTGTTAGGAATAGTGCCCTAGAAAGCCGATTGTATATCCGCTTTGTGCTTTTCCTTATTGTAATCACAGACAATCTTTGAATGAAATAACGAATTGAGGCAACACTTCTTTATATGCTCTTGTTTGGTATGCGTTTATTTTATCTGTGCATGTATGAGAACTCCCCTAATCCTAATGACTTTAGGACTCTACCATTTAGGTGAAATGGTTCATGAAACGAGCCCTATATCACATAAGTCATGATTAGTAAAATGCTCCAAGCCGATGAGTCCTACAGACAGTGGGAGTGTCAACCTGACTCCTCTAAGGCTTGCTTGTGGGATCACGCCCTTAAGAAGAACCACCTTGTTTCATGGAGGTGCAAAGTGTATAGTTGATACGTGCGTGATACATGAGGGTGCTTACTTTAATAAGTAAGTTCACTGAGGTGCCCCGTGTGAGAACATTCCTAAATGGGAAAGGAAGTTTCTATTTCAGGAAATGGAAACTTCCAGATTAGGAAATATCTCACGAGTCATTGATGTGATTAATTGATCCTTAGACTTGAGGTTCCTTGTCACTTTATGAGTTAACTCTGTAGTCTTAGGTATAAGCTTTAAAGGGTGTCGCCTTAGACAACTGATTCAAGGCTTATGCTGGGACTGCACAAGTGATTCATGAAAGTGAATGAGAATCAAGAAAGGACCTACACTTGCATTTGCAAGGTGATCTCTTATTGTGTAAGTCATTCATATGCCATATGGAGTCCTTGGCCAAGGCAGTAGATCAAGACATCAAGAAAATGGTTTCTTGGATTGAGATCAAATGGATATGGAATGCACTTAGCTTTAAGACCGGATTATTAGGGTTCTGATTATTCCCTTGCCCTAGATCTTGGTTGAGAGATAGTAAGTAGGAGGATTATATCTCACATGAATCAATGACTTAAAGGTTCTGTCGAATCCGAACATTCCAATTCAGCTAGGGGTTAAACACCTGTTGCTAGACTATGGTCGTTTAATCTGTGGACTGATTAATTAATTAGTGAATTAATTAATTGGGGTCACTGCTAATTGAATTGAGAACCTAGAGGGTCACACACAACAACTTGGTTACATGAGTTGAGGCTTGAAAATGATTAAACGAGTTAATCGGGCCAAGAGGGTTCGACACGTGTGAAACCACACGTGTGGGTCACGTGAGTGACACGTGTCCCACACATGTATAAATATATATATATATATATATATATATATATTGTATATATATGTTAAATAATTAAATGTGTTAATTATTTAATAGACTTTGGTTTAATTTTGAATTAAAAAGAAAGTCTAATTTTGGAGAAAAATAATCTAGTTAATTAATTATGAATTAATTAATTAGATAAAATAAGTTATTTATTTAAAATAAATAAAGTATAAAATTATCCAAAAATAGTTTGGATATTTTTAGCTCTCTTAAAAGTTGACTTGAATTAGAATTCAAAGTCAAAGTCAAAATTACTTGATGATCAAGTAATAGAAGAGAGGGACCAAATCCTTAGTCCATGACGACTAGGAATTTCGGCCACTCCCTTCTTATAAATAGGGGAGCTCGAGCTCCTCTTAGAGCTAATCGAGAATTCTTTTGGTTCATGTGTTGAACACCATCCTTTCTCCAAGATAAACGAAACCCTAAGTTAAGCCTAAACACTAACTAGAGAACTAGCATCCTTACTAGTTAGATTGTGATCAAGTTGGTGGACTATCTCTAGAGAGCTTCAAGTTAGAAGTTTGAAGATTCGAGCTTTACCAAGGAGAGGGGATCAAGCCGCGAGAAGAGCGTTCTTGGGTGGCTTGAAACGCTTCAAGAAAGAATAAAAGAAAAGTAAGTTTTCTATCTCTACGAATTTGGTTACACGATTGTGAGTCCAATGTCCTTTTGTTGAGAAAAATTTTTAAATACCGCTGCTTTCTGATTCGTGTTTTCCAACAGAAACTAATGTTGAACCCATTAAATCAAAATCCCGAATACATAGTGCGGAAGCAATAATACCAAACATAAATTTCAATAATAGCCCCAACATATAACATTATCATAAGATGACTAAAAAAAAATTCAACATGCATCCTATCCACGGGTTCAACTACGCATGCAACCTGTCCCGAATCCATATTAATAATAATTCATAATTGGCTCACAGGCCCAAATACATAAATGAATTACAATTAAATCATAACAATGTAACATGTGACTCGAGTGTACAAGTGTGACTCAACAAGAGAATTAAACTTGACCTCCGCCTAGCAAAACCTGCAAGATACTGAGAAGTGGGAAAGAGGGGTCAGTCTCTAGAAGACTGAGTGAGCAGGAGCGATACATAAATATAGAAACATGCACATGCAAGCCATAAATACCGAACAGAGGTTTTATTGGAAGTTAGTTCCCACGAAGGGCAAGAAAATAAATAACCAATGCTCGAACTTTACGACTAATTCATATTAAATTCATTAGGTTCATAATTCATACATAATCATTACGGCTCGGCGAGTGAGCGTGCATCATCTCCAACCAAACTCCGACCGTGTACGACACATTTCATTAATATGTTGAATACGCGATCATGCAATACATTATAATACAAGCAAGTCATAACATAAGACATAGTCATTTGGGAAATCCGTGTCCCGGCCTTCCCGCACGGTGCATAATCATATCATAACATAAACATAATCATAAAATAAGTTCCAACCTTCTTCCTCCGGGTGGTGGACGGGTTAGCAAGACCCGACCACCTCATACATAGGCCAATGGGGTTTCATGACTCCCCCAAGGGCACTCAGCTCCCATTCCCCGCTAAACCTCCTAGCGAGGGCCGGTATCACCGTAAATATGGTGGGACTAGTACAAGGGATCACCGTCTGCCCTTGTCTCCCCGGATAGCCACTTGCACTAAGTCCCTGGGCCCGTGCAATCATAACATACATACATAGTCTCGCCAAAACATTTGATTCATAAGAAACATAACATATTTCATAATTCATTTGAAAAGGGTTTACTCGATCATAATTTACTCGATGACTCTACTTTGAAAATAACATATATATATATATACATAAGGTTTTTGGCCAAAACTTATCACATAAGGGTTGTAGGGTTTGATAGATAGCTAAAACAAAAACACCCTCACCTCGAATACCACGAGGTATAAAGCATGAGTAATACGGGTGCCTATCAATTCGAAAGTCTCCGCCCTGGAAACGAACTGTACAAGAGAAGGAACAATGTGTACTCGTGAGAATTAACTCAATATGAAACCACATGGACGCACGGCATGTTATGCATATGATATGAGATGCATAAGAAGCATGAATCGTGTGATGGGGTCATATAATCAAGTAATTCATTCAGAACTTCAAGATATGGTGGTTTCATATTCATGTGTTTCATATCTTTCATATTTTGTATCAAATCGAGCCATAAGCTTCATACATTAATCATAACTCATATTATAACATATTTACAATGCATGCGAGTTATAAATGAAGATGGAAGTTATCATATGAGGCCAATAAATGGAGGAACAATTCATGCATGTAAGCTAGAGAGCATTTGAAGGCATATTGGATCATAATTCACAAAATATTTAACAAGACCACATTATGATTTCATAATATACAAGTTAACATATAATATAACATATTAACAAAATATATAAGTCATGTAAGAAGCTATTCACAACATACCAAACAATTAAACGAAGTAAATCATTCACGCATGCATAAAAGTAGCACATAAACTTTCATGTTGTCATTTCACGTTTATACATTGAATTCAAAGCATAAAATTCATAATCATCTCAAGATATATCACATATAACCAATTAAACAAGCATAAAATTCATTCAAACCACATAAGGAGTCCAAGGAAGTGGAGGGAAAGCAAGAAAACGGTTTTGAACAAGTTTAGGTGAGAGCTGACAGTTTTTGGTAATGCACAAGCTGTAAAGAATTGAACATATCTTGAGTTCTAGAAATTGGAATTAGGTTTTGTTTGTTGGATAAGAAACTAGACACATAGACCTTTCAAATGATATATGGCCAGAAACATGGTTCAAAGCGATGAGGAAATGGAGAGGGTCCGAAGTTGGGTGAGTGCAGTGTTCCGATGAAGTGGCGACACAATTTTCAAACGATCATAACTCAGAAATGAGAAAAGATATTAAGGTGATTCCAATTTTAGGTGTTAGTAGAATTCAAGAGGTTTCCAACGGCTCAAAAATCAGGTCATTTGGAGTTCGGATGAGGGAGTACCCGGCTGGGTAAAGTTCAAGGGAAAAATTCCCAGGCCGGGGAAAACTGTCCCGAAGTCTTCTGGACAAGAGTACCGGGTAGTCTTCCAGGGCTGAAAAAAGGCTAAAAAACAGGGGTTGCTCGAAGGGGAGAGACAAGGAAGCAAAAGCCACTTCAAAGCTCAACTAAAAGCAATCAAATTGAAGGTATAAACTCACACATACATTGTAACACCCCAAACGGAGGATGCCACATCCCCCGCACTATGACCCAGACCCGGAACATGAAATGAAAGTCCATGCCTGAATCCGAATCAGAGCGAACGGGAGACCAACTCACGCACTAGGCTAGGCGGATCTAACTTGACCAAAACTTAGAGTGCGGAAGCAATTAAAACCAATAACAAAAGGTAGCGGAAGCATCTAAAACAAAACATGCAAAGCAGGTGACGGGTTCAACTAGCATAAATCCCTAGTCCCGAATATCAACATAAAGTAATAATCATCAAGTGCCACAAGGGGCCGAATGAGAGTGCCACGCAGGGCTACCGATTAGTAAAGTATAATCTCAAGTCTACGAGTCAAAGCATAAGTAAAGTGTATGAAAAGACAAATGCAAATAGAAAGACTAAATCGACGAAGTGTAACTCAAAGGACTCACTTCCGCCTAGCAAACGCCAACAACCTGCAACTAAAAGTGTAAATGAGGGGTCAGTCAACTTGACCGAGTGAGGGGGCTAACGCACACCCACATTATATATATATAAGGAGCATAGCACAGAATAAAAGGATGGACTCATGAACCGGGGATAGGTGTTACATACCAAAACATTTTGAAAGAACCCGAATAAGATATAGATATAAGTTTAGAAACCATTTTCCAGAAAGACTCTATCCCGATTCATAATTCCATGACATAACATAATCAACTGCTCGGCGAGTACGAGCTTCCCACCTTTACTCCTCAGAACATAAATCACAATCAATCCAACCGCTACACCAATGATGGAGGGGATGTACAGTCCCCAAAACCATCTATAATAACACCGTCTAAAATAGACTCGATCTCAAGAGGGTAGCGGTCCCACAAGAGTCATCCCCGGCCTTAGCCGAAGGCCCAAGATATCACGCCTCCCTCATCACCCTAAGGTCGCGCAATGATATCTCAAATGGAACTACGCAATGGGTAAATACCCCGACGGCCCTAACCGTCCCGGGGGGACCCATTACCCGCAGCTCCTAGGATCCAAAGTATAATAGAACAGGATAGAACAGATACCATATAACATGGCTAACTCGCTAAAGAAACATAAAACAACTGATTTTTCCAAAAATAGCTTACATATGCCTCAAGACTGGTTTTATATTTACACCCTTGCTACGCGATGGAACTTTAAGCCTCATAACCTCCATCTACGCAGGACTCACACAAGATCATCAACATATCATATTCAGCACATACGTATCTATAATAGAGTATACTCGCATGCAAGGGTAGAAATCAACATATAAAGGCCATAGGTCGCATAACTATACAAAATCCTAAACCTCACCTGAGAAGCGACAAGATAAGAGAACCGAGAAGACAGTGCACTTGATTGGGTTGTCTCCGCCCTAGAGATCACGGACGAAAAAGGAGACACAAAGTACTCATGAGACAAGACTCAGACATGAACCACATAGACGCACGACAATGATTATGAGCCGATGTGAAGTAATATGAAATGGTATGTTATATAATTAAGATCATAAAATACCATATAGTTTAAATACTTAACACATCAATTTCATAGACACACTAATATATATGCATATCCAGCATTCACACATACCCAAACCATTTATTACATGCACCCACTCATATGCATCTATAGACATACATCATATATGCACACACCTACATCCACATTACACTTAATATACTCAAAGTCACCCCATTACATTTAACAGATGGTACACAACGTCTAATTCTTTCAATTAGTATCCCACAAATAAAAGGTTCATTATAATATACATATATAATTAGCAGCACACTCACTATATTTATATATACACCTTCATAACTTTTATATATATTTAGTACACACACTCAAGCTCATATATGTATATATATATACATAATACCGTACTCACACGCACACCCAACTATCACATTTTAATCCATTAGATTGAGCAAGGCATTACAGGTACACAGTACGGACACACACATACTTATAATTCATTAGCAAGTTAAATTAAGTAGTGCAATGTATTAGTCATCCCATTAGAACAAAATCATACAAGGCAGGTAATTGTCAAATATTCCATATGATCCATATTACATAAATTTAATAATATACGATTATCACTTCACAATTACCCAAATCAGCCATTTAACAAAGTAACTCAAGGCCGAAGTCATGTTTTAATTAATCAACACTTAAATTAATTTGAATTCCCAAACTGATATACTTTCATACACCCATATTTTCTGATATATATATATATATATATATATATATACATTCACACATTCGGTTAATGCCCCTTAAAAAAACAAAGATTCAATTTAGATTTAATTAACCCATTTTCTAATTACACAGTCAACTTTAAGAATTTGATAACAAGTTCATGATCTTGCAACTAATGTATACATACAGCCGTAATACCCAGATTTGAGAATAATCAAATCAATATTCATACATATTTCATTCAAATCTCCTGTAACAAACACCAAATTGATTGAAACAATTTTCATAATTTCTCAAGAGTCAAATTAACGAAACTAATTCAATCCACAACAACATGACCAACATTTTATTCTTATAAATCCAACCCTCAAAATATCATTGTACACTTACAATTAATTAAGCTAACATTCAATAGAAGGAGAAGTGGTTTACAATCTAAAAGGAGCGGCTCAGTCGGATATGAGGAGGCTATCGAGATTGCTCTTGCTGTTGCGAACAGGAACAGAGTAGCAACAGGGGAGTGAGGCTTGCTCGATTTCGGTGGTTGAACTCAGTAGGAACGATTACACCCAGCTGCTGTTTAGGATCATTCCTTGCCTTGTTCCCTTGATCAGATTAAGAGAAGAAAGATCGAGAGAGGGATTCAAACAATGGCATCCATAAGGTGTGGCTGAGCTAGAGCTTACCCTCTTTCATAACGCACGTGGTTGGTGTCGACAAAGGGAAGATAACAGGGGAGGAATGGTGGTGCTGTGGCGGCGGAGGGTGGCGCGTGAGGAAGACTGATGCGCTGCTGCTATCTGTTGAAGACCGAAATGAGGTGTACGGCGGCGTTAGTGTTCGGAGATGGTGACCGGCGAGAGAGCAGATCTAGCCGACGGTGGTTGAGAATTGGAGAGATGACGGTAATAGGTGGCGGGCAGATCTACCGCTGTTTGCCGTAATTTCCTTGTTCAAGAGTGGCGGCGCTGAATCGGTGAAGGTGGAGGGTTTTTAATGCTTTTCTCAAGTCTGGGCGAGAAAGATTGAAAGAGATGGCTTGTTGTTGCTCCTTGGCCGAGATCCAAGAGGAAAGGAGGTCGGCGGCGGCTTCACAGTGGCAGGGGGTACGTGAGGTTGCAGGTGATGATTTCGCCGCCGAGAGAAGGTGGCTGGCGGCGTCTTTACAGGTGGAGAAACTGGCGCCGCTGCTGCAGTTCGTGTGGAGGGAGAGGAGGAAGGAGAGTGAAATGGTGAGGGGAAATGGAAATCAGATGTGTGTTGTGTTGGAAAATAAGAATTAGAAAGCAGCGGAAATTTAAAAATTTTTCCAACAAAAGGATCTTAGACTCGCAATCGTGTATCCAAATTCGTAGAGATCAAAAAACTCACTTGGGTAGTAGCTTTCTTGACACGTTTTGAGCCGCCCTCAAATGCGCTTCATGCGGTAATGGCAACCGGTCCCTTAAAAGTCTCTTTCAACTTTAGAATCCATTGTAGGGATAACAATCCACACCAACCTAGATTCAAATCATGTTATGGAAGTTCTTAACAATACAACATAAAGAAAGAAACATGAAACGAGAAAAGCATGATTGGAACTCCCTTCGAAAACCAGTTTTGCGAAAGTAGAAATCTGCCAGCCATAAAACCCTCGTGAAAAAATTCATCCTTCAGGATATGGACGAACGGTTTTCGTCATCTTCTTTGGTTCGATTTTTTCACTCGTTTCATGTTGGGTTCAGAATCGTTTCATCATCCCTTCTGATCGTTTTGCTTGATCCCCACTTTTTGGTAAAGCTCGAATCTTCAAAACTTCTAACTTGAAGCTCTCTAGAGATAGTCCACCAACTTGGATACAATCTAACTAGTAAGGATGCTAGTTCTCTAGTTAGTGTTTAGGCTTAACCTAGGGTTTCTTTTATCTTGGAGAAAGGATGGTGTTCAACACATGAACCAAAAGAATTGCCAATTAGCTCTAAGGGGAGCATGAGCTCCCCTATTTATAGGAGAGGGAGAGGGACGCCGAACCTAGTCCTTGTGGGGCAAGGATTTGGTCCCTCTCTCTTATTACTTGATCACCAAGCAATTTCCAACTTTGACTTTGAATTCAAAGTCAAATCAACTTTTAAGAGAGCTAAAATATTCAAACTATTTTTGGATAATTTTATACTTTATTTATTTAAAATAAATAACTTATTTTATCTAATTAATTAATTCATAATTAATTAACTAGATTATTTTCTCCAAAATAAGACTTTCTTTTTAATTCAAAATTAAACCAAAGTTTATTAAATAATTAACACATTTAATTATTTAATATATATATATATATATATATATATATATATATATATTTACACGTGTGGGACACGTGTCACAAGGACACGTGTCACTCACGTGACCCACACGTGTGGCTTCACACGTGTGGAACCCTCTTGGCTTGATTAACTCGTTTAATCATTTTAAAGCCTCAACTCATGTAACCAAGTTGTTGTGTGTGACCCTCTAGGTTCTCAATTCAATTAGCAGTGACCCCAATTAATTAATTCACTAATTAATTAATCGGTCCACAGATTAAACGACCATAGTCTAGCAACAGGTGTTTAACCCCTAGCTGAATTGGAATGTTCAGATTCGACAGAACCTTTAAGTCATTGATTCATGTGAGATACAATCCTCCTACTTACTATCTCTCAACCAAGATCTAGGGTAAGGAAATAATTAGAACCCTAATAATCTGGTCTTAAAGCTAAGTACATTTCATATCCATTTGATCTCAATCCAAGAAACCCTTTTCTTGATGTCTTGATCTACTGCCTTGGCCAAGGACTCCATATGGCATATGAATGACTTACACAATAAGAGATCACCTTGCAAACGCAAGTGTAGGTCCTTTCTTGATTCTCATTCACTTTCATGAGTCACTTGTGCAGCCCCAGCATAAGCCTTGAATCAGTTGTCTAAGGCGACACCCTTTAAAGCTTATACCTAAGACTACAGAGTTAACTCATAAAGTGACATGGAACCTCAAGTCTAAGGATCAATTAATCACATCAATGACTCGTGAGATATTTCCTAATCTGGAAGTTTCCATTTCCTGAAATAGAAACTTCCTTTCCCATTTAGGAATCTTCTCACACGGGGCACCTCAGTGAACTTACTTATTGAAGTAAGCACCCTCATGTATCACGCACGTATCAACTATACACTTTGCACCTCCATGAAACAAGGTGGTCCTTCTTAAGGGCGTGATCCCACAAGCAAGCCTTAGAGGAGTCAGGTTGACACTCCCACTGTCTGTAGGACTCATCGGCTTGGAGTATTTTACTAATCATGACTTATGTGATATAGGGCTCGTTTCATGAACCATTTCACCTAAATGGTAGAGTCCTAAAGTCATCAGGATTAGGGGAGTTCTCATACATGCACAACTAAAGTAAACGCATACCAAACAAGAGCATATAAAGAAGTGTTTGCCTATGATATTAATCAATCGTATATTATTCAAAGATTGTCTGTGATACTAGGAAAGTCCTAAAACGGATTATGACTAATCGGCTTTCTAGGGCACTATTCCTAACAATCTCCCACTTGCCCGTAAAAGCCATTTAGGTACTCTAAGTCCCATCTTCTCAAGATGCACTTTGAGAGCCTATTGACTTTGGGCGTTTCCAAAGTGGATCTTCCATATTCTCTGCTGATGTGACCCTCTTGTTTACACATCTCTTAGGAAATACCTTTTCCTTATAAAGTGATTCGTAATCACGTGTTCAGTCTCTTGGTGAGGTCTTGGTTCTCTTACTTGAGCAACCATCCTTTTTATTCATACATTATGATAAAGGAGTTGTTTCATGCTAGGAACTTCATCTAACAAGTTAGATGGAGTTTCTTACCCAAACACTTAACTTAGCGTTATATAATACGACTAAGTTCTCAACTATGATAGTCGAGTTTTGCAATGTCCGTCCTTGGAACCCCTTTCCAACACATTGCATTACCATTCTGGTAGAAGTTGTATCCTTTCAATGATTTAATAATCATCTATGTTTGATGAACGGTTACATGAAATATCCTTCTGACAACAAGATCTTATGGGCTCTGTAAACTAATACATATCCTCATTTCTTCTCAAGTACTCTGAGGACATCCTTTATAGAAATCTAATGACCTTCTCTGAGGTTATATTAGATTCGACCCACTACGCTTAGTGTTGCGCCATATCAAGTCTAGTACATAACATTTCATACATTATGCACCCTTTCACTTAAAGGGATTTTGGACGTTCTAACTTTCTTAAAGTTATCTTAGGACACATACTCTTCAAAAGAGATGTTCCATTGTCCATACTAAACTCCTTTTAGTACCGTGGTTATGTACTCATTTTGTGATAATCCATTTATGCTCTTAGATCCATCTTCTATAGATCTGAATGTCGAGAATTTAGGATAATCACCAAGATCTTTCATGTCAAATTGTTTCTTAAACATGAATTGGTAACTTTCACGTCATCCTTGACATTCCTAATGAGAAGGATGTCGTTTTCTAAAGAACCAAAAATTGACTCTTACATCACTAACTTTCATATGTACACTTTTAAGACTTATTCGACTTCCATCTGTGTCAAACGATTTGACTATCCTATGGAATCGAATTGTCTAACTCCTAGAAGCCTTTATCAATCCACAGATTGACTTTAGGGATTTGCATACCTTATGCATACTCCCACTGAATATGAGACTTATAGAAATACCTTATTTCAGTCTCTTTCAATCTCATATTGAACATGATAGTTCTCATATTTATTTATCATATCTCATAGTCAGAATATGAGGATGTGGTAAATACAATCCAAATGGACTTTTGCATTTCAACCGTCAAGAAGGTTGTAACGCTTTCATTCACTCGAAGCTGCACGAGCTTGATCCTATCAGGTGGATCAACCAAGGTCAAAACTTGGTTTGAGTATATGGAATCCATATTGGATTTCAAGGCTTTCTTACACTACTCAGATTCCAAATCTGACAATGTCTCCTCTTCAAGTAATTCCTTGGCTATCTAGGAACGCGTTCTAAACGTATCTTAAGAGAAGGGTTTCACACGTGTACATACTCTAAAATTTGGCTAAGTTTTATCAGATGGGCTCGATTCTTCTATATGTGGCGTGGATATTTATTCTCAAATTTCTTTGAGGTCTGCTTGCTTGCCTTTCTTCTTCTATAAGAACGATTCCTTAAGAAAGATACATTCCTTGAGACAAACAACCTTTGTCTAAGGGAATCGCAGAAACGATATCCAATATCATTGTATAAGCTTGAACTCATTTCAAGCTTATCTCCCACTATCCTCTTCACTTAAGAGGATTCCATTAAATTCTTGGATAAGAATAATTAGGGAATTTAGTAGGCCACATTGCATAGTGCAACTAAAGGACTGATTTTGGAAGGTACTAAATTTAAAATCTCTAACTACATATTCTGGGAGTTTATTCCTAGAATGATTATAAGTCAGTAAAGCTTACTATGGAATGGACCATATCCTGTTAGGTTTCATTCCCTCATTCGGATACACTAAGGTGTTCTCGAATTAGTTTACTGAGAGATAATCCTTTTATCTCTAAGATGACTAAGGAATTAGTTGCTAAGATATTGGCTATCTCGATCATATCGATTTACCTATAACTTATGACTACTTCGGTTCCCAACCTCCTTTTGAAATTCTAAGAATTTCATATAAGTTTCGAATTTGTACTTCAACAAGTACATTCATTCATAATGATTAAACTGACGATTGTATCTAGTGCTTACATTAAGCATCTTATACTCATCAGCATGGATCGAAATCCACTAGAATTTTGGAACGTTCCACGTTTCTTATAAACGGGATTCAGGAACGCTTCCCTCAAGACAGGATTCACAGGAAGTCAACTCTACAGGTTCATTTTCATAGAATGATCCTAAGTTGTCTAACTTGGTAATCCTTTTATATCTCAACGTTCCAAAGTAATTTCGAAGCTTTGTCATCTTACTTACTTTTGTTATCTCGTTGTATGTTCAGAACATTAGTGCCTTGAATCTTTGCACAACGGATTATGCAGAATTGACTAAAGACTAGTGAATTCTATTCCTAGTAGAATTACTAAACGAGGTAACATTTCAGAGTACTCATACTCTTTGCAGTTCCCTTTCAAAGTCCTTATTTGCTACCATAGAAGCAAACGTCCAATTTGATCTCTAGTGTCTTTTGGGCGTACCCTTTACATGCCCTTCCATTGGGCTCTTAAGGGTTTCTTCTTCTTTAGGCCTTCAAGCCTTTAACTTAGTGAGTTTAGAAGAAGAATTAACCATCACGACCTTTTATTCCTTCTTAAGGATGCTTTCAACCATTATCAACTAAATGATTAACTATGCTACATTAGCATCATTTTAGTTGAGCACAAAGGGTTTGAATGATGGTGGAAGCAATGCAAGCAATAAGTGCATTGAGAACTCTTTTCTCAATTGATGATCGAGACCATAAGATCTTCAAATAAGATCTTTAGACCTTGTTCGTGTGCACTTGTTTTCTCATTTGGAATATTGAATAATTCCATAATGTTATACCTTGTAACATTTTTATGAGGTGGTTCAATTGCTCTTAAGTGGTTTGGAAAAATCCATTCACCTCAGATTGCTTCTCTTTTGGCCCGGGTCGAATTTTCACAATTGAAAACTTCGCCCTTTAGAGAACGCCTTTCTCTATTCGGAATCCAAAACGAATTTTAGGGTCCGAAGCCAATCAGAGTTAGTTAGGACTTAGTCAACTCTTTTGACTTAAGGATGGATACAAATGGGTTTGCATTTCATATTGTAGAGAATCACAGAACTACAACCTAAATGCTAAGCAGAGAAAATGTGAGCATGCTGAATTATAACGATATACAAAAGATAAGGTCTTTAATCTAATGTAGCTCCCACTGTTTTTCAAAGATCTATAATTCCCAAAGATCCAAGAGGAACGCGTTTCCCACTGGGTACTAAGATCCTAAGCATTTTACCTCGAACCCACGACTCGCGGACATTCTAAGTAAAACCTTAGGTAGGTACAACTTACCAATTCTAACACCTTTAGAATTCTTAGTAACTGTTTTTGCATCACCTGTCTTTCAATATGGACCCACGACTCGTGCGACATCCACATTTACTTAGGCGTTTAAGCTAGACCCATCGATCATAAGATCATGATCAAAACTTAGTTCGAACGACCCATGACTCGCAGACATCGCCCTTGCCAAAATTGACCACGAAATATTGATCATTTAAAATGATCAATCAGGTAACTAAGAACTAATAAGCTCCACTAGCTATCCCACGACTCGCGGACAATAACTAGCTTTACTTACTAAACTTAAAACCTATTGATGGAATGCTAGGAATTTAATTCAAAATTTGCATCTCGAATTAAATACCTATTATTCGAAATGAGCTTAATATTTAATGGGAATTTTTGAATCAACCGAAGAGTTGTTCGGTTCGACCTCACCAACATATATGTTATCCAATTTTATTAGTCTTGATTAATGCAAGTACAACTTAAATGCATTTCAAACAAGCAAATAAACAGATAACATGTCCTAGCATGATACTAACATGAGATGATCATGGGTTCTACCTATCTTATGCGTGATATGTGGGAGCCACTCCACAATCACAAGTTCTAACATACATGCCACATAAACAGTTTAAATCACATAAGGGAAAGCAGTAACAAAATACGAGCCCTATCTCTATTACATTTTACAATTGAGATTCCCCTCCCTAACATTTTGAGGGGTCTTCACTTATGGCCTCCTTGTTACTTGAATGTGGTCCATCTTACTCCATGGGTGCATTGTCTCCAAAATGAAAATAAAACCTCACCACCTATTCTACTCTCAAATTACAATAAAAAGAAAAAGACATAAAGTAATAAGGCTCAATCTTCATATTGGCCTTAGACAAATACACGGGGCATACCCCGGCCTCAAAAACAGTAATATGGAAAGCCACATAATAAATCACATAACAGTACGCACATAAGTGAGGCTCCGACCTCAATTGAAAAACGCAACTATAGGGCTCCAACCCCAATTTAAACCATCCATGTGCATAAATTAAAACCATACATAAGTCTAAACCCATGTTCACCTAACATGCATAAATTGCAAGAATTTAAATTTAACCAATAAATTAAAATTCTCGCTTTAAGTTCTAATAGCTTAAAACACGACTTAGATGCAATTCTTGTTCAAGAGCCTTTTCAATAAAACCTGAATAACTATAAACCAATAAAATTCCAATTAATTTCTGAAAATTAATAATTTTATTCTTTCAATATTTTCATAAAATAAAGTTTGTAATTTTTCCAAAATTTAAATCGCTTAAATTTTCAAAATCCCAATTTAAACAATTATTTCAAAAATAATTTAAATTTAATAAAATAAAATTTTACAGAAAAATTAAATCGGGATTTCAAGGACCGAAAACACGAAAACACGAAAACGCGAAAACCGGGCCCGGAACCGCCCGGAAGGAGCACCTGTTCGCCGCGCAGCGTCACGCGCTAAGCGTGCGCGCCAACCTCGCACGGTGCCAGCAGCTCGCGCTGCCAGCCCGCGTGCGGGCGATGCCGGGCGGATGCTCCCGCGCGGTTGCGGGAGCGTGCGGGCAGCTGTCCCGCGCGGTTGCGGGACAGGCGAGCGGCCGCGCCTAGGCGGGCCTAGGCGCAGGCAGGAGGACCTCCCGCGCGGTTGCGGGAGGCCTGGGCGGCGACGACGGGCCTCGGCGTGCGACGTGCTAGCACGCTTAGGCTCGTCCTTTTCGTGTTCCGTTTCGTATTTTGGGTTTCTCCAAAACCCGGTTCAATCCAAAAATAAGAAAAATACGATTTAAATATATTTCAATCAAAACGGTTTTCAAAAACACAATTTAAGAAAACAGTTTCAGAAATTTAAGAAAAATCACAGTTTCGTAATTCAGGCTTTCTAAAAGAACTCATGAATACCTAATTCGCATCTAAGCCTAAGAATTTCTACCAAATTCAGAATAATTGAGACGAACCAGAAACACGATTAACGAGGTGACTCTGATACCACTTGTTGGAAAACAGGAATCAGAAAGCAGCGGAAATTTAAAAATATTTCCATCAAAAGGATCTTAGACTCGCAATCGTGTATCCAAATTCGTAGAGATCAAGAAACTCACTTGGGTAGTAGCTTTCTTGACACGTTTTGAGCCGCCCTCAAACACGCTTCATGCGGTAATGGCAACCCGTCCCTTGAAAGTCTCTTTCAACTTTAGAATCCATTGTAGGGATAACAATCCACACCAACCTAGATTCAAATCATGTTATGGAAGTTCTTAACAATACAACATAAAGAAAGAAACATGAAACGAGAAAAGCATGATTGAAACTCCCTTCGAAAACCAGTTTTGCGAAAGTAGAAATCTGCCAGCCATAAAACCCTCGTGAAAAAATTCATCCTTCAGGATATGGACGAACGGTTTTCGTCATCTTCTTTGGTTTGATTTTTTCACTCGTTTCATGTTGGGTTCAGAATCGTTTCATCATCCCTTCTGATCGTTTTGCTTGATCCCCACTTTTTGGTAAAGCTCGAATCTTCAAAACTTCTAACTTGAAGCTCTCTAGAGATAGTCCACCAACTTGGCTACAATCTAACTAGTAAGGATGCTAGTTCTCTAGTTAGTGTTTAGGCTTAACCTAGGGTTTCTTTTATCTTGGAGAAAGGATGGTGTTCAACACATGAACCAAAAGAATTGCCAATTAGCTCTAAGGGGAGCATGAGCTCCCCTATTTATAGGAGAGGGAGAGGGACGCCGAACCTAGTCCTTGTGGGGCAAGGATTTGGTCCCTCTCTCTTATTACTTGATCACCAAGCAATTTCCAACTTTGACTTTGAATTCAAAGTCAAATCAACTTTTAAGAGAGCTAAAATATTCAAACTATTTTTGGATAATTTTATACTTTATTTATTTAAAATAAATAACTTATTTTATCTAATTAATTAATTCATAATTAATTAACTAGATTATTTTCTCCAAAATAAGACTTTCTTTTTAATTCAAAATAAAACCAAAGTCTATTAAATAATCAACACATTTAATTATTTAATATATATATATATATATATACAATATATATATTTACACGTGTGGGACACGTGTCACAAGGACACGTGTCACTCACGTGACCCACACGTGTGGAACCCTCTTGGCTTGATTAACTCGTTTAATCATTTTAAAGCCTCAACTCATGTAACCAAGTTGTTGTGTGTGACCCTCTAGGTTCTCAATTCAATTAGCAGTGACCCCAATTAATTAATTCACTAATTAATTAATCGGTCCATAGATTAAACGACCATAGTCTAGCAACAGGTGTTTAACCCTTAGCTGAATTGGAATGTTCAGATTCGACAGAACCTTTAAGTCATTGATTCATGTGAGATACAATCCTCCTACTTACTATCTCTCAACCAAGATCTAGGGCAAGGGAATAATTAGAACCCTAATAATCTGGTCTTAAAGCTAAGTACATTTCATATCCATTTGATCTCAATCCAAGAAACCCTTTTCTTGATGTCTTGATCTACTGCCTTGGCCAAGGACTCCATATGGCATATGAATGACTTACACAATAAGAGATCATCTTGCAAACGCAAGTGTAGGTCCTTTCTTGATTCTCATTCACTTTCATGAGTCACTTGTGCAGCCCCAGCATAAGCCTTGAATCAGTTGTCTAAGGCGACACCCTTTAAAGCTTATACCTAAGACTACAGGGTTAACTCATAAAGTGACATGGAACCTTAAGTCTAAGGATCAATTAATCACGTCAATGACTCGTGAGATATTTCCTAATCTGGAAGTTTCCATTTCCTGAAATAGAAACTTCCTTTCCCATTTAGGAATCTTCTCACACGGGGCACCTCAGTGAACTTATTGAAGTAAGCACCCTCATGTATCACGCACGTATCAACTATACACTTTGCACCTCCATGAAACAAGGTGGTCCTTCTTAAGGGCGTGATCCCACAAGCAAGCCTTAGAGGAGTCAGGTTGACACTCCCACTGTCTGTAGGACTCATCGGCTTGGAGTATTTTACTAATCATGACTTATGTGATATAGGGCTCGTTTCATGAACCATTTCACCTAAATGGTAGAGTCCTAAAGTCATCAGGATTAGGGGAGTTCTCATACATGCACAGCTAAAGTAAACGCATACCAAACAAGAGCATATAAAGAAGTGTTTGCCTATGATATTAATCAATCGTATATTATTCAAAGATTGTCTGTGATACTAGGAAAGTCCCAAAACGGATTATGACTAATCGGCTTTCTAGGGCACTATTCCTAACATGTTGCTAGGGTTAAGGAAGATGTCGCCCCTTATTTTCGAAAATTCAGATTAGGTCCCTCAAGATTTTAAGTGGTGCGATTCAATTCTCTAGTTTCCAATAATGATCAATTAATTCCAATTAGAGATTGTGTAATTATAAAAGCATCCCCAAGGTTTTAAAGAAAGTATTAGTAAGTCAAATTAGGAATTTAGCAATTATAAAAGTGCCTCAAAGATTTAAAGTGGTGTCCAATTAAGTCCAATTGAATTTCTCATAATTAGAAATTGACCCCTAAAGTTCAATAATTACAATTTAGCCCACGCAATTCAAATTAAAGAGCAAATAGGTATTAAACACATATTCCAATTAAGTCCACATATTTTCATAAGATTGCAATCGAGTCAATTAAAACATAAATAACGCAATTCAAACACGTGCAAAGTTGAATAAAAACGTTCTAATCATACGAAAACGACATCATATCTTGCTCCGAAAATGCGGGGTGTTACATACATGCTCTATCATAATAGCCTAGCAAAATGTCATGAAATGCACAAGAAACGAATCCACCATTTTCACATCTTGAAGGTCCAACAATGGTGATGCACTCATGTTTTAACAAATAATTCAAAATTTAACAAATATACATCAATTGAGCTTCAAGACACAACATATATCAAGTTAGGATGCAAGAATCACTTATTTCCACAAACCCACATGAAATATATATACACACACATATAGCTTGAAGGAAAAGAGATGAAGGGGTTGAAGAAGAAAATGACTTGAGCTGACCAAAACATGAAGAAATCATCTTGTCTCCTTGTCTACTAGCTTGGATCGATCAAAAGAAAAGGGAGAAAGAAGATGGGAACCCTTGTTTTGCTAGGAGAAGATGAAAGAAGAAGAATGAGGTTGTAGGAGGTGTAAATCGTGTAATTAACGGGAAGAATAAGGGAAAATTACATTTTGGTACTCTAACAGTTTAAGTGATTCAATTAGGGCCCCAAGGTTTGGTAGGATAGCAATTGGGGTCAAATTCAAAGTGCGATTGAATCCAAGGATTTCATATAAGTTCAAATACGTACATATTCAACATAAAACCTTAGTTGTAAGTAACCATATTAAAATAAAAAAGATTAAAGAATATAATCATTTAAATCATATTAGTCACATAATAACAATTAGTTCACGAAATTATTAATTAAACACTCACTTAGCAATTAAAGCATAATTAAATCACATAACACTCGGTCTAAACCCACTCGTGGTGTCATACCTGTACGGCCGAAAAGTCGGGGCGTTACAACCTCTCCCCCTTAAGAGGACCTGGTCCCTAGGTCCATTGCCTTGATTTCTGATTTCCACGTAAACTTTACCGTGTTCATCCCACGCGGGTTAGCAACTCCTCGTCAGGAATTAGTTCGGAAAAAAGGTCTTCAAGCACAACGGGTCTTCAATTGTTGTTACATCACGACCCTCAACTCACCGAAACCTAGGCACTCGCAAGTCTAACAGGTAGCAGGCAACGAAAGAACCCCGTCTTTCGAGCAGGAATGAGAGAACCCCGTCTCTCACAAACAACTAGTGAGAGCACCCCGTCTCTCAAACAGACAATGAGAGAACCCCGTCTCTCAAACACAAGGAAAGAGAAACTCTCAAGCTCTCAAACAACAATTAATTAAATAATCACACAACAACCACACAAGAAACAAGTAGGAGATATCAAATACGTCAAGTATCAATCATGCAAAAACAGTTAATACAACAAGTAATCAAAACACTTATCGTCATAAAATTATTCAAACTAAAAGTCGAATGTATGCATATGCCATGGATGCTTGATGTACCGTTCACTGTTGTTCGAAAATCTTCAATTATAGTGATTTGATTCAAAGCGGGATTCTCGTTGGAGATTCCTTTTTATCCCTAGTGCCACGGCTTAAATGCACGACGTGTTCAAGGGTTCAATGATCACCCAGTTTTCAGTCCACGGTCGATCCTTTAATCTTGAGTGTGTGCTTGAACTCAACCCAATTAATTCATCATTCTCTACGAATTAAACTCAACCCTTATTGAATGCCCGAGCTAGGTTTTAGCAGCCCGAATTTCTATTTTCCATTCTAGTAGCATCCCCGGCTCATCATGGAAAAATGACTGATGAGCCAGACTTCCTATGTTGTTTAAGTTGTGGTCTCTCCTAAACCTTCCACTTCCAACGCCCTACTGAATTGACTTTCACTTTGTCCATCACCGAATATAATGACCTGATCGGATTTTTCCTTTACCCAATACTTTCTTTGCCAATTCATGAAATTCTTTCACGGCCCCATGTTCCTAAGCATGAAACACGTTATACCATATACGGTCTTTTCCAACCTGGGGAGATTTAGCTTATACTTCTCATGTTACGAAACTAACAAGGTTACTTCTTCAACCGCAGTTACCATCAATCATTCCTTTGCCTTGTCTTATCACTTCAATTCCCATTATTTCTCGCATACCCATTTTCAACCCTTGAAACACTTACCCTTCTCGAAACTATTCTCAAAATTCCTCATGGCGGTCTTGAAGTTTTCCATTTTGATCTTAAAATTCGTCAATTGTCATAATCTTCTACTTCATCTCTTGTCATTCCTTATAGATTCTCGTTGCTTGGGATCTTGAATAACCATTATCCCTATTAAAAGTAACAAGTAAGTCTCGAAGGGCGTCCTGACGATATTAACAAGTAAGTCTCTACACTTGTGTGTGTTTAATTTAAGAGTTCTTGAATTATGTGATTTAATATAAATCCAATTTAATATGTGATCATTTGGATTATTCTAAGATTAATTGTCAAGTTGATTTTAAATCCATCATGTTAATTAACTTGTTTAATTTCGGTTTACTTGAATTCCTTGAGATTAATTATCAATCATGTGTTTACGAAGTGTCGTTAAATTGTACGAAAGGTTTCTAAAATTAAATTGAATTAAACTCTAATTGGTAAATCTCTGTCTTTCATTTTAATTTATAAAATTTATACGGAGCTTGAATGTTTAGTCGTAACTTTACCGATTTTATTTACGATTATTTGTACGCGCTATTACTCTTTGCTACGCGATAAGGATACCCGGTTGTATATAACTTGTGCACAAGACACATTTCTCTCAAATCTCCTTTCACTCTCTCTCCTCTCCCACTCTCTCCCGCGGTCACTATGCGCGGCTTCGGTTACGAGCCCATAACTGGTTCGTTTCTCGACGGAATTCAACAAACGAATAATCCATTTCGATGATCTCGGCGAGACGTACGTAAGAGTACCAATTTCACGGCCTAACGACGAACGGTGGCAGAGTTATCGCCGGAATTCAGAAGCAGCGGCGGAGGTGTCGGACCACCGCCACTTCGCCGGCCGTTCGCGGCGGTTTTCGGCCCTCTTCTTGAAGCACGCGCCCCATACCCAGAAACTAGACTTCCCGGCGCATCTTTCTGTGCAGGCGGTGCCGCCATCGGGGCCGCGAGTAGGCCGCACGCGCCGCTTGAAGCCCGCGACGGCGGCACGTTTTACTGTAGCGGCGAGTTTCGCCTACGGCGCTTGATGGTTTCTAAGGTTTTTCGACCCCCTGAGTTCATTTCCGGCATCAATTTCACCAGATTTTGGCCGTAGGTGGGGGTTCCGGCGACGTGGGCGGCGGCAGAAACTTCGGCGGCCAACGGGGCCCTTTTCCGTTGATCTTTTGGCCTCGGGCCCTTCACGAAAGTTGTTCGGAACGACAAGAACTAGTCGCCTTTGATCACGCTACTCTAGATTCAGCGGTTTGGTGGCGGATCGCGGCTGTGCAGCTGCGGCGCAATGGCGGGACTAGCTTGGGGGATTTTCTCCGGCAACCACCTTAGGGCTTTCGAAGAGCTCGTCACGGGTAAGACAATGCCTTTTACAGATCGCATTTTGGTTCACCGGTTTGGAAGTAATTTGAGTTTGAAGATTTTAGGGTTTTCGTATTCTTAGATCTAAGATCTAGGGCGATTAGCTTGGAATTTTCAGAAATTGATCAAGGATTTGGAATGAGCACGAGGACTACTTTCTCGGGTAATTTTTCGGGATTTTTCCGGCGACTTTCGGTGGTGGCCCGGCGACTTTCCGACGGCTCCGGTGGCGGCACTCCGGCGACTTTCAGACAGAATATCGGTCTCGACGCGGTCAGTCCAACGCCGCTTTCCGTTCGTTAATCGAACACTCGATCTATTTATTACGAATTATTTTGCGTAATTGTGATTATTTGAATTAATTGTTTTAAGTGCAAATAAATTGGTTATTGTTGGTTTGTTGATCGAGATGTATTCCAATCGTATACGAAAACATGTATTGAATGGATTGTGATATGCATGAATGTTTCGATTTACAATTTGAATCCCGATGTGATGAATTTATACTATGTGTTTAGATATGAAGGGGTGTTAGTGTAATGTCTAGAAACTAATCTCTTATGTGACTAAATGAACTTGAATGATATTTTAGAAGAACGAACATGTTGTGATTTCTCTATATGAATTTGAGACGTTCTCAATGTTATGTTTGTTGTAAATTGTGTTTCAAATATAAAATTTAGATACATGAAGGATGCTTGAACAACTTGAGACTTGATGCACGATAGGAGTTAGAAATTGTAATACCTTGATTTACTCTTACTACTCAAAAATAGTATATTATGAATTAATTCCTAGTTGAATAATTGTATAAACACCTTAAACGAACAATTATGCTTAGTAATCAACTAAGGGGATGTATGTGTGATAATTCTAAACTTTTATAAATGACTTAGGGCATGTAAGTGTAATATTTATGAAACTATGAATGTGACTTGAGCTTGTGTACCAAACATGTTGTGAAGTTGTAAAGTATGATCTTAAGTGAATTAAATGCACTCTTTATTTGTATCAAGCATGCCATCCACGTACAACAACTTTGTATGTTTATATGACCAAGTTGCTCTTACTTATGCACTTTATAACTCGACATGAACTTGATGCTTAATTCTAACATTATAATTGAACCCTGTGACATTGGATGATTTAATATGCATTTTGTGAATACATTGACTTCCTAAATTGATCTTGCATCTTTGGATATGGAATTACGTGTCGGTTGCTTGTAAATATGACGTTGTTGAGCATTGATATGCCTTGAATGACCACGACACCTTATCCAAGCACAACATGAACACTTATGCATAACCACGATCATGTTGAGCAACGCCGTGCGTCTTGTTTGGTTCATATAGAGTCTAAGTCTGGGCTTTTGTATGTCTTGTCACAGAGTTTGGTGGTGCCGGTGGGCCCGAGGTTTAGAGTGTTTGGCCCTTCACACTCTCAGACTCTACTTTCACGAGGTGAGGTTTAGGATTTTGTATAGTTATGCGACCTATGACCTTTACATGCTGATTTCTACCCTTGCATGCGAGTATACCTTACTATAGATATGTATGTGTTGGATATGATATGTTTATGACCTTATGCGTGTGTCCTGCGTGGGCGGGTGCCTTCGGGCTATATCCCTGCAGCGTGGGAATGTACGTGTGTGTGTCCTGCGTGGGCGGGTGCCTTCGGGCTATATCCCTGCAGCGTAGGAATATATTTATAAAAACCAGTTTTTGAGGCATATGTCAGCTGTTTCGGAAAGTTAAGTTATGTTGTGATTATGTAGCGAGATTACCATGAAAGTTGGTATATGTTATGTTATGTTCTGTTATGGGGCCCAGGAGCTACGGGTAAGAAGCCTCCGGGACGGTTAGGGCCGTCGGGGATATACCTGTGCGTAGTCTCCATCTGTATGAAGAGGATGTACCGGGACCCACCAAGAGGTTTGGTTAGGAAACAGAGTCCTGAGGGTTTGAGTAGCATTAGCACTCCCCTCGACTGTATGGATGGTTAGGGTCGCGCAACCCTACCATCACCCGAAGTTGAGGTTGGTATGTTATTTCTGTTTTGTTATGATATGAGGAGTTAAGGTTGGAAGCTCGTACTCGCCGAGCATATGATATGATATGTTATAGGAATCATGAATCGGGATAGTGTTTTCTGGAAAATGGTTTCTAAACTTATATCTATATCTATTTGGGTTATTTGGAAATGTTTTGGTATGCAACACCTAGCCTCAGTTCATGAGTCCATCCTTTTGTTCGGTGCTGTGCTCTTATATATATATATATTGTGGGTGTGCGTTAGCCCCCTCACTCAGTCAGTTGACTGACACCTCATTTTATCTTTTAGTTGCAGGTTTCCTTTTGGCTTGAGCTAGGCGGAAGTGGGTCTTCTGAGTCACACTTGTCGGTTTAGTTAGTGTTAAGATGCATTTGTCACATACTCTATTTATGTTATGTATTCTTATTTCGCTTTTGGAGATTATGTTTTATGCTCTACTTAGACTTAAACCCGTGTGGGGTTAGTATGCTAGCATTTGGATGTAATTAGCTATTCTGCTGATACTTATATTGGTTTATTACGTTGCGATGATTTGAGATTCGGGATTAGGTATCTATGCTAGTTGAACCCGTTACTTATTTTGTACGTTGATTTAATTGCTTCCGCTATCTGATGATAATTGTTTAAATTGCTTCCGCGCTGTGAGTCTGTCGAGTTAGATCCGCCTAGCCTAGTGTGTGAGTTGGTCTCCCGTTCACTTTGATTCGGATTCGGGCATGGACTTTCCATTTCGTGACCGGGTCTGGGTCTTAGTGCGGGGGATGTGGCATTCTCCGTTTGGGGTGTTACATCTTAAACTGTAAGGCTCAAAGTGCTTGTCCCACATCGGAAGAAGAGGAGAACGAAGCCTGCCTTATAAGGGGGTGGATACCTCTTCCCTGTTGAGGCCTTTTCCTAACTGGGCACCTTCGGGTTTAAATTCCATAGGGAGAAACAAAACCGTGAGGGTGGTGCCGCTTAGCCCACCAAAGCGGACAATATCGACAGACAGGTTTTCGGGCTGTTACAAATGGTATCAGAGCAGGGACCCGGTCCGGTGTGCCACCGAGGACGCTGGGCCCTTATGGGGGGGGGGGTGGACTGTAAGGCTCAAAGTGTTTGTCCCACATTGGAAGAAGAGGAGAACGAAGCTTGCCTTATAAGGGGGTGGATACCTCTTCCCTGTTGAGGCCTTTTCCGGGCTGGGCACCTTTGGGTTTAAATTCCAGCGGGAGAAACAAAACCGTGAGGGTGGTGTCGCTTAGCCCACCAAAGCGGAAAATATCGACAGACGGGTTTTCGGGCTGTTACATTAGAGCAAGCATGTCAAGTAAAGATGTACGCACACATATATAAATATAGAAGATTAAATAATTTAATACAGTGTATGATGCACGTGCCATGAATGTATCGAACCTGTCACCGTGGTGATAAGCTTTAGCCCAAAAATTTTGTTCTCCATTTCCTTAATTACGACTTTGATTTGAGCTTGTTGATCATCTCTCGTTTTTCCCACGGTATTCTAAATCCTTAAAGTGTTCTGGTATCAAATTGTGTGTTGCCATGGCCCGATATCACAATTCTTGATTCCAAAGTCTTCTACGGTCACAGAATTGGCTATTTCGATCCTTTCCTGAAATTGGATTTCCAATTGTTATCTAGAATCTTCCACCTGGTTGTTACTCTGTTTGAAATTCCCTTGACTTATACTTTATGAGTTCAGATTGGTAGAATGAACTCATCCTCCCACTTGCCTAAACCTGATTTTTCAATTTCCTCCAAAAGCTCTTTGCCTTTCTTTACCGTTTCCATTTGCTATTCCATATCTTTCAATTCAACCTCACAATACGACAATTCATCTTGGATCTGGAAGTTAAACTCCAATCCAGCCAAAGATAAAACCGTAAACATTTTTACCTCCCACAGGTTTGCATTCACCATTTTGGATTGATTCCCTTAACTCTTTTCAAATCCAGCTTTTTCCCGAACTTGGCTTCCAAAACTTGATTTATTTGGAAGTTCTACTTTGCCGATTTGCCTCGGTCGCCATTTACAAATCATATTCCGAACCTTCTACCCCGAACTTGAAACCAATTAGCTTGATTCACTTGGAAACTCATATTCGATGGCCTTTGTTGCTTATCTTTCGACATTCAGTTTTTACTTCGAGTCCTCTTAATTATCATCACCTTTTTGTTGATCCGAACCCCAAACTAAAGCACCTTCAAGGTTTTCCTTTACCTATTTCGTGAATTAGATGATCCCATTGAATCCGGTTACATAAGCTTCCTATAGTAGGTGGGCACTTAGATGCTATGAAGTTGCAAACATCACAAGGCCCTCCATCGTCTCATCAAGTATATGCCAACTACAATAAAATCCATAAATTGTAGCCACACACCGAGTCTTCTATTCCGGATCCTAACTTTCTTGCACGATTTAATTCCCATCTCGAGCTTGAACTCCCAACACATAGCTTTGTTATAAGGACCCTCAAACACCCAAATTTCTCTAAATCTCCGTAGCCTCCTTCCACTCATCCATACCCGAAAGAAGAGCCCTTGACAAGTTGTTGTAATCTTAGAAATTGGTCGTGGTTTAATCTTGTAAGAATATCCTACAATCACAGCTCATCTCCAATATATATGCATGTCGGTTAGTGAGTGCATATGACACATAATTAACATCAAAAGCACATATTAATGCAAAATGCAACATGTAAGTTAACAAATTTTAAGTTAAACAAGTTTAATAATATAATTCCATATCAAATTTCAATAATAATGCTCGTGATCAATGCGGTGCACACGTTAACACGTTGTTCCTAAGCTGTTCGACCTACGCTTGACATGACACGACACAAGGAACCCCGGTTTTACAACCTGGGGCTCTGATACCACTTAAGGATGTAGCACCCGGGACGATAGAGACCACATCCCCCGCACTACAAGTTTAGTCCACACATGAAATGGATAATCCAAGCATGAACCGGACTCATAGAGAACGGGAGACACAAAAAAAATGAACCTGGCTAGGCGGAAACTAACCCTGAACCCATTAAATCAAAATCTCGAATACATAGTGCGGAAGCAATAATACCAAGCATAAATTTCAATAATAGCCCCAACATATAACATTATCATAAGATGACAAAAAAAAAATTCAACATGCATCCTATCCACGGGTTTAACTACGCATGCAACCTGTCCCGAATCCATATTAATAATAATTCATAATTGGCTCACATGCCCAAATACATAAAGGAATTACAATTAAATCATAAAAATGAAACATGTGACTCGAGTGTACAAGTGTCACTCAACAAGTGAATTAAACTTGACCTCCGCCTAGCAAAACCTGCAAGATACTGAGAAGTGGGAAAGAGGGGTCAGTCTCTAGAAGACTGAGTGAGCAGGAGCGATACATAAATATAGAAACATGCACATGCAAGCCATAAATCCCGAGCAAAGGTTTTATTGGAAGTTAGTTCCCACGAAGGGCAAGAAAATAAATAACCAATGCTCGAACTTTACGACTAATTCATATTAAATTCATTAGGTTCATAATTCATACATAATCATTATGGCTCGACGAGTGAGCGTGCATCATCTCCAACCAAACTCCGACCGTGTACGACACATTTCATTAATATGTTGAATACGCGATCATGCAATACATTATAATACAAGCAAGTCATAACATAAGACATAGTCATTTGGGAAATCCGTGTCCCGGCATTCCCGCACGGTGCATAATCATATCATAACATAAACATAAACATAAAATAAGTTCCAACCTTCTTCCTCCGGGTGGTGGACGGGTTAGCAAGACCCAACCACCTCATACATAGGCCAATGGGGTTTCATGACTCCCCCAAGGGCACTCAGCTCCCATTCCCCGCTAAACCTCATAGCGAGGGCTGGTATCACCGTAAATGTGGTGGGACTAGTACAAGGGATCACCGTCAGCCCTTGCCTCCCCGGATAGCCACTTGCACTAAGTCCCTGGGCCCGTGCAATCATAGCATACATACATAGTCTCGCCAAAACATTTGATTCATAAGAAACATAACATATTTCATAATTCATTAGAAAAGGGTTTACTCGATCATAATTTACTCGATGACTCTACTTTGAAAATAACATATATATATATATATATATATATATATATATATATACATAAGGTTTTTGGCCAAAACTTATCACATAAGGGTTGTAGGGTTTGATAGATAGCTAAAACAAAAACACCCTCACCTCGAATACCACGAGGCATAAAGCATGAGTAATACGGGTGCCTATCAATTCGAAAGTCTCCGCCCTGGAAACGAACTGTACAAGAGAAGGAACAATGTGTACTCGTGAGAATTGACTCAATATGAAACCACATAGATGCACGACATGTTATGCATATGATATGAGATGCATAAGAAGCATGAATCGTGTGATGGGGTCATATAATCAAGTAATTCATTCAGAACTTCAAGATATGGTGGTTTCATATTCATGTGTTTCATATCTTTCATATTTTGTATCAAATCGAGCCATAAGCTTCATACATTAATCATAACTCATATTATAACATATTTACAATGCATGCGAGTTATAAATGAAGATGGAAGTTATCATATGAGGCCAATAAATGGAGGAACAATTCATGCATGTAAGCTAGAAAGCATTTGAAGGCATATTGGATCATAATTCACAAAATATTTTACAAGATCACATTATGATTTCATAATATACAAGTTAACACATAATATAAGTCATGGAAGAAGCTATTCAAAACATACCAAACAATTAAACGAAGCAAATCATTCACGTATGCATAAAAGTAGCACATAAACGTTCATATTGTCATTTCACGTTTATACATTGAATTCAAAGCATAAATTCATAATCATCTCAAGATATATCACATATAACCAATTAAACAAGCATAAAATTCATTCAAACCACATAAGGAGTCCGAGGAAGTGGAGGGAAAGCAAGAAAACGGTTTTGAACAAGTTTAGGTGAGAGCTGACAGTTTTTGGTAATGCACAAGCTGTAAAGAATTGAACATATATTGAGTTCTAGAAATTGGAATTAGGTTTTGTTTGTTGGATAAGAAACTAGACACATATACCTTTCAAATTATATATGGCCCGAAACATGGTTCAAAGCGATGAGGAAATGGCGAGGGTCCGAAGTTGGGTGAGTGCAGTGTTCAGATGAAGTGGCGACACAATTTTCAAACAATCATAACATAGAAATGAGAAACGATATTAAGGTGATTCCAATTTTAGGTGTTAGTAGAATTCAATAGGTTTCCAACGGTTCAAAAATCAGGTCATTCGGAGTTCGGATGAGGGAGTACCCGGCCAGGTAAAGTTCAAGGGAAAAATTTCCCGGCCTGGGAAAACTGTCCCGAAGTCTTCTGGACAAGAGTACCGGCCCGGGTACTTTTTAGGCACAAAAAGTACCCGCCCGGGTAGTCTTCCAGGGCTGGAAAAAGGCTCAAAAATAGGGGTTGCTCGAAGGGGAGAGACAAGGAAGCAAAAACCACTTCAAAGCTCAACTAAAAGCAATCAAATTTAAGGTATAAACTCACACATACATGCTCTATCATAATAACCTAGCAAAATGGCATGAAATGCACAAGAAACCAATCCACCATTTTCACATCTTGAAGGTCCGACAATGGTGATGCACTCATGTTTTAACAAATAATTCAAAATTTAACAAATATACATCAATTGAGCTGCAAGATACAACATATATCAAGTTAGGATGCAAGAATCACTTATTTCCACAAACCCACATGAAATATATATACACACACATATACCTTGAAGGAAAAGAGATGAAGGGGTTGAAGAAGAAAATGACTTGAGCTGACCAAAACATGAAGAAATCATCTTGTCTCCTTGTCTACTAGCTTGGATCGATCAAAAGAAAAAGGAGAAAGAAGATGGGAACCCTTGTTTTGCTAGGAGAAGATGAAAGAAGAAGAATGAGGTTGTGGGAGGTGTAAATCATGTAATTAAGGGGAAGAATGAGGGAAAATTACATTTGGTACTCTAACAGTTTAAGTGATTCAATTAGGGCCCCAAGGTTTGGTAGGATAGCAATTGGGGTCAAACTCAAAGTGCGATTGAATCCAAGGATTTCATATAAGTTCAAATACGTACATATTCAACATAAAACCTTAGTTGTAAGTAACCATATTAAAAAAAGAGAGATTAAAGAACATAATCATTTAAATCATATTAGTCACATAATAACAATTAGTTCACGAAATTATTAATTAAACACTCACTTAGCAATTAAAGCATAATTAAATCACATAACACTTGGTCTAAACCCACTCGTGGTGTCATACCTGTACGACCGAAAAGTCGGGGCGTTACAGAAATAACCTTCTCAATCATATATGAAATACCCCAACCACACTTTAAATACATTTTGTTCCATCTACAGTAGTTTTAGCTCCTAATATTATATTGTTCGTAAAAAGCAAGTGTGAGATGTGATCTCTGACATACCTTAATTAGCTTCTAGTGTCCGGCTAAAATATCCTCCTAAATCATATACGTAAGTTGTTCCATGTAGAGTACAAATAAATAAGACGATAGTGATTGCCTTATTAGTGCCACACATCCATAGATCCTCGGTCGATTACTATTCCACAAAATCTCCGGTTATATCCCCTCCATTTTGCTCTACTGATATTGATGATTTTTGTATGGAATTTGAAGAAAGTTAGATTTTCTTTAGAACATTTCACTGAGCTTTGTTGTATCCTTTTCAAGATTAAATTTCAGTACTATCCCCTTTTTTTTCTTTCTTTGGAGTAATGTATCATTTATAACACTTTTTGAAACATCAAGATATTGTAATGGGTGTCTCGATCGAGAAAAATACTATTCTGGTTTGGGCTCACAATTTCTTTGATATACGGCTTAAACGGGGTATAATCATATTCGTGATCATTTTGAGCAATACATTACACAACGTAATGGGCCGAATCTCGTTTAAATTTTTGGAGAATTAACTTTCAAAATCAAATAAATAAACATCTGATAAGCCTTCTTGGGAATTGATATCTCTCTATGCAATTATTGATGAATTTCACCACCGCCTCCCTTACTTTATCCTAATAGGTTTGAAAAAAGTAGGCTCGAAATAATAGGTGATGTGGGGATTATAATGGATAGCGCTTTGTATAGGTGCATGCCACCTTATCGTTGGTGCAAGCTAATACCAACACTCATCACCTTTTCAATAGTATATCCACTGAATAGTTTGGTGTAGTACTCCCAAATGTGTGCTTTAGTTGGTCATTATTGGTTACTCATTCATCTTCTCGTTATGGTTAAGTGAAGCCTCTTTCTTCTCGTTATGGTTGAGAGATGAAAGAAACGTTTATATTTATCCCTAAATTGGGGTCAATTATGATGGGGTCTGAATCGGGATGTGTCAAACTCCGATCACCTTCTATTTGATATAGTGGGGAAAACGGAAAACACTCGCCGGAAGTGAGGTGGATTCGACCTGCTAGGACAAACACCAAGAACAAACAATCAGAAGGCCAAGCTGAGGGGACTGGGAGTGATGCCCAGTTTGGCTCTCCGACGCTCAAGTCAGTTAGGGAACTGAAAGAGAAGATAAGTATTTGCAGAACTCAAGTATGGACGCTTGCTTACAGTGAAGGAGATGAACTCGTATATTTATAGTTGAGGGTCGGGGACCCTTTGGTCATTTGCACCGTGTGGTCCTGGCCTAATGTAGCCCTAACACGTGGCGTTGCGAGAGAAACCTAGGAGGAATCTTCTGCAAAAGCTAGTGCTAATGTAGTGCAGGCAGCAGTGGCAGATACGCGGGTGAGTTGGTGGTGTCAGAGAGCCGTTTTGGAGAGGTTGGTCACGAGGGCTAAGAGCACGCTCGTGTCAACGAGCGCCTTGGAGGCCAGTGAATCCGCTAGGGGATGAAGGCCAAGGCTTATGCAACGAGGGGGAGTTGAAGCTTCCCTGAGGGAGAGTAGCGCTCGAAGAGAGCTTCCTTGATAGATTGGAGCTTAGCCGGGTATTACGAAGTGCGCTCGTTAGAGAGCGGCAATGTTGATCACTCGTGTGCGTAGCAGAGATGGCACGTGTCCTTGAGGAACCTTGATGCTCGGGGGGTTTGGGTGCTTGTGTATAACTGCCTTAATCACAAGAGAACATGTGTTACTATCTCGAGTTGCCACGTGTCCAAACGTGGGATGAGCGTATTTTGACCCTATCATTTTGCCCCACAATTCTGTAGGCGTTGGTGATAAGGGCTGTAGAATTCTACCAATGTAATCCTTCGAGCGCTACGCTTGTAGAAGGCATAGCGTGTTGGGCAATTATCCTTCTGATTGTGCCATAAATGCGGCCCTTTCTTCTGACCGCTTGAAACGTCTATGCATTTAATGCTGATGCGCGTGGGGCGTGTGATTCTTGGGAAGTACGTGACGGTTCAATAAAGTGAACGGTTTCCTAGGCAGGAAATGATTGCAATTCTGAATTACTTGTCAGAAACGTACCAACTCCCATGCCTATAAATAAGGGATTCCATACCCCTTTTCCTCTTTACGCAATCAAAACTCAGAATCCTCCTGTGCACAAATCCTTCAGAGCAAACCCAGCAATCTCCCAAGCAACCACAAGCTTTCCCAGAAATTTCTTAAGGTAATATTCCGGTATTATCACTAACTTTACTTTCTAACCCTAGTAATCGCCTAGGATTGAGTAATTCCTCAAGCTTCATCTTCTCTAGAAATCCCAAATTGCTCTGAACATCCTTCGTCTCCAAAATCCCCGTATTCCTTCCAGATTCCATAATAGCTATGGCCAGAGATCATGTAGAAGAATTTACCTGCGAAGTTGAGGAGATGGCTACCTAGAGTTCATCTCCTCCGGGTTCCTCTAGGGACGAGGAGTTGGATGCGGCCGTTATGGCCATGGATGAAAGAAACCCAGATGGTGTTGAATACCTTTTTGACGAAATGAGCCTGGTGCTTGAGGCGGAAAGGCAAGGGAGCGTATTACCATTGACGGAGAGTGCTACCCATCTTCACCGCCATACCATGACCGTGGCCGTCACGGCCCCGGCCCCCGAATTCGAGGGAAAAGCGGGGCCCTTAGAAAGAGCCCATGCCAAGGGCAAGAGAAAAAAGTCCCAGAGGCCCAAAAAATCTAAGAAGGCCAAAGGGTTAAACGAGGGTGAAGGCTCAGGTATGCAAGCGACTAAGCGCACTCCTGACGAGACTCCCAGTACAATCACTCTGGGAGAGATAAAGACCATGCTGGCACCGATATATTGGGACGAGCGGTTCACCTGGCGAATCCCTACTGAGCACGAGCGTGCCAACTGTCCACCCCCCGGTGAGATGGCTATTTACAAAGATGCAGTCTGTTCTGGGGGGTTGAGGGACCCCGATTCCGGTGGCCAATATCTTGAAAACTTGAACCTGTGTCCCTCGCAGATTGTGCCTAACAGACTCGCCCTTATAACCTGCTTCGTGATCCTCATGAAGTGTACTGGATACAAACCCTCAATGCAGAATTTCAATGCCCTACTCCAAGTCGTTAGCTCACCACGCTCGTCCCCCGAGGCGGGTTTCTTCTATTATGTCCAAGCAAAGGCCCACCTGAAATTGATCAATTCCCTTTCATCCACCTACGACCCAGATTGGAAGGAGAAGTTCATCTTTGTCAAAGCCCCATCGGATGACGATTTCGGGGTGGCACGAGAGTGGATTTCGCACGGGAAGGGCTCCCTTGTAAAGAATCGCTTAGAGCCTACTTTCCTTGAGAACTGGGCTAAAGATTTGGCTGGAGCATTGAGGGACGAGGGCTGGTTGATTCAAGCCAAGGAGTTGATAGATAACGCGGAACTCATGTTCCTCTGTGGGCTTACCAACGACCCTCATTAGCTCAACAACCCTCCCGCTCAAGATTTGGAGAGAGACGGTTAGATTTTAGGGCACTAACTTTTAGATAGGGATGCTAACTATTTAATTGTATTTGTGACTTGTATTCCAAAAGAGTTTGCATAAATATTTCTGACCTTTGTTGTTTGTTTGTTTTTTTTTCTCTCTGCCCAGGAGCAAACATTATCATGGCTGGAGGAGGAATCCGCAACGCTGCCCAATTCGTCAATGCTCGCAACCGCCAACAATGCCAGAATGCCCAAGATACCTAGTAAAATGTTCGAAGCCGAGGGACCGGAAGGGGCGATGGACGAGGCGGCCACCAAGGGGCTAGCTCAAGCTCCACTCATACATCTCAAAGCCGCGGTGATAACCGAGCGGTCAACACAGAAAACAGGTTAGTGGCCAGGCCTCCAGTTGCGGCGGACACAAGGGTGGCCAATCAGACAAGGCCCTCCATGGGCGTGGTGATCAGGGAGGCTCAGGGGAGCAATGATCAAGCTTCCCGAAAAAGAAAAAGAATGCCCGATGCTTTTGTCATAACCGGCAAGGGCAAGCAGGTCGCCGAGGGTCCCAAGGGTGGTGGAGACACTTCCTCATCCGAGGAAGAGCATTTATGGGGGTTTGAGCTCAAAGGGGACAGGAGCTACAAGCGCTCTACAGAAGGAGGCCCCGTTCTTTTGAACCATGGATCACCCTCGCGCGCCATCAGCACCGGCCTTTTTGAGAAGGACCAATTCATAGGGGACCACCAGGCTTTGTACTCCGAGCCTGTGGAAAAGGTGACTGGCGATATGATTCACGCCATAATTTCTGTAAGTCACTTTTATACCAGTAATCTTTGCCTTTGGAAGATGTTATTCTTTTATACTTGTCACTTATTTCTGCCCTTTTGAACCCATGCAACAAGTTCTCCCGAGGGCGAAGAATATCCAAATGCGCGCCTCGATTTATGCTGACCGAAAAGCCAAGTACAAGAAGATGGCGCGCTCGAACGACCCCGCCCAACTCTAGGATGAACTACAAGTGGAGAAGGTCAAATTCCTCTCCCTTGAAACGAAGCATAAGAAGCTGGAGGTAGAGATGAAAAAGCTACAGGAGGACTTTACGAACGCTGAGACCGCTCGAAGAAGTTGGCGTATGCAGTTCAATAACCTCAAAGAGAGCACCCAGAAGCTGAAGGAAGACCACGACAGATGGGTCCCAAAATTCAACGCCTCGGAGAAGAAGTACGCAGACATGATGAGCCAGCTTCCCCATCGCATAGAACAGGCCACCAAAGAAGCGCTCATTAAGTTTCCACTCGAAGGCGTTCAACTTTGCGGCCTCCCTGCACTGCCTTGGCTCCACTGGCTGGGGGAAATGAGCCAATAATTCCTCCATCGCCAGAAAACAACGAGCCTGCGCCACCACCAGCTGCCCAGAATCACGATGAACAAGCCCCTCAAGCGCAAGAGCCGGCGGCCCCCAGTGCAAGGTCCTGTGGCTCGAAATGTTCTAGTGGTCTTGGACGAAGACATTACTCCTGCTGCTTAATGACTCCTTCCATATGCTTATGTTGAAATTTTCCTTTCTTTTCTGTTTAGCAATTTTAGTTTTGTAGGAGTTCTAAGGGCCCACGTGCCCTCACTTTGTAGCTTAATGGAAGCTTAATTAATGAAGATCTTTCCTTTCACAATAGTGCCTTCTTTCATTCCTTGCATTATTTGATTACGGAATTTTACTCTGCGCTTGTTGTAACAAAATCTTATAATGCTAAGACTCTGAGATAACATGCTAGGTAAAATATGTAAAGTTTAGCTAAGTCTTGAGTAATCACGAGGGTCTTATTTGGAGAATGCTCTCGTTCATGACTTGCGTAAATTTACTTAAACGCTTTGGAAAATTCCGCTAAGTCTTAAGTAATCGTGAGGGCCTTATTGTGAGGTAGCCCTCGTTCAAGACTTGTGAAAATTTTGTTTGAATGGCTTGGAAAATTTTACTAAGTTTTGAGAATTTACGAGGGTCTTATTGGGAGGTTGCCCTCGTTCAAGACTTGTGAAAATTTTGTTTGAATGCTTTGGAAAATTTTACTAAGTTTTGAGTATTCACGAGGGTCTTATTGGGAGGTTGCCTCGTTCAAGACTTGTGAAAATTTTGTTTGAATGACTTGGAAAATTTTACTAAGTCTTGAGTATTCACGAGGGTCTTATTAGGAGGTTGCCTCGTTCAAGACTTGTGAAAATTTTGTTTCCGTGAAAAATGCAAGGATGCTGATCTCGAGGGGCCAGACCATTGGACCTTTGGGCTCCCCCTTGCCACCCAGCCAGTCCTTGTGCCACAATTCCCATTTTCGAGCGCGGGGTGCCAGTAGTAGAGGCTACGCGGGTTTAGTATGAGGCTCATGTATGTGGACTAGACCTGGGACTGGACTTAGGCCCCCTGGGCTTGGGGTCCCAAGAGAGGATTTTTAGCCAACCTGCATACTCAAAATCAGTAAATAGGCGCAGTAATTTCTATTATAATCCTCTAGAAAATAGCAAACACATCTTGCCTCTTCACGGGCTTTTTACAAAATTAACTTGAACAAAAAACCTCCTGAGGTTGCATGCATTCCAAGGGCGTGGAAGACGCTCGCCCTACAGAGATTCGAGCGTGTACGTGTTTTTGGCCCGTATTTGTGTAACTTTGAATGGGCCTTCCCAGTTGGGGTCCAGTTTTCCCACATGCTTGGAGTCTTCCACCTTGATTAAGACCAAGTCACCCAGCTGGAAAGTTCTTTCTTTGACACGCTTGTTGTATTGCCGTGCCACCGCTGCTTTATATCTGTGCATTTTTGCCCAAGCATTGTCCCTTCTTTCCTCCAATAGGTCCAACTCTAAGCTTCATCTAGCTTCGTTGTCCTTAGGCTCGAAGTAGGCTACACGAGCGGATTCGTGTGCGATTTTCGCGGGAATCTTAGCTTCAGACCCGTAAATGAGGGCAAACGGTGTTTCGCCTGTTGTCGCTCGGGGGGTTGTGCGATAAGCCCATATAGCCCCCTGTAACTCTTCAGCCCATTCACTTTTCTTACTTTCCAGCATGGTTTTCAGATGCTGGAGAATAGTCCTGTTGGTGACTTCAGCTTGACCGTTGGCCTGAGGGTGACCTACAGAAGTGAAACGTTGCTCAATTCCCAATTCTAAACACCATTCTCTGGTATCCGCTGCAATAAAATGTGACCCGTTATCTGAGATGAGCACCATCGGGATGCCATAGCTGCAGATAATATTCTTCCATATGAAATCCCTCACCACCCTGAAGGTGATTTTCGCGACGGCTTTAGCCTCTGCCCACTTTGTAAAATAATCAACGGCTAAGATGACAAATCTCTTTTGCCCGACCGCCATTGGCAATGGACCCACAATGTTTATACCCCACTGCTTAAAGGGCCACGAGACGTCTATGGGGACCATCTGGGCTGCTGGCAACTGAGGGACGTTCGAATGGAATTGATATTTGGGATACCTTTTAGAGAATTCGAAGGCATCCTGTAGAATAGTAGGCCAGTAGAATCCACTCCTTAGTATTTTCTTGGCAAGGATACGCCCTCTTAAGTGATTCCCACAACTCCCTCCATGTACCTGCTCAAGGGTCTCTTTGGCTTGAGAGGGCCTCAAACATCTCACTGGTGGGCCCTGGAATGACTTTTTGAAAAGCCTGCCCTCATTGTCCAGAGAGAAACGAGGGGCCTTGTTTCTGATCTTCCGGGCCGTTACCCTGTCAGTTGGGCAAGTGCCATCTCTGAGGAACTTAACAATGTCATCGAGCCAGCAAGGCTCATTAGGATCAATCGTGAGTACCGCTTGTTTCATGCTTTTTCCTTTAATCAAAGGCTCTTCAGTCCTGAGAAATGTGACCGAGCGCTCACAGGTGTTCTCCAGCGCGGAGGTAAATTTGGATAGAGCATCAGCTCACTCGTTCTCCGCACATGGGATCTGCAACAAGTTGAATTCTTTGAACATCTGGATAACTTCCTTCGCCTCTCCTAAGTACTGCATCATGGTGGCTTCTCGAGCCTCATAAGTTCCTTCAATCTGGCTTGCAATCAGTTGTGAATCCACGCAGGCTGTGATCCTGGAGGCTCCGTTTTGAAAAGCAATTTTCAATCATTGGATAAGAGCCTCGTACTCCGCCTCGTTGTTTGTGACTTAGAAGTCTAGCCTGATTACAAAGTCTATCTCTGTTCCTTGTGGATCTCTAAGGGTCACTCCTGCCCCTCCCCCTTGAGAGGTCGAGGAGCCATCCGTATGCAGGACCCACAAGCCTGTATCCTCATGCGCCACAGGCTCCAGACCAAAACGCTCAACCAACAAATCGGCTACTACCTGGGCTTGTATAGCAGTTCTTGGCTCAAAGCTTAAGTCAAATTGGATCAGCTCAATAGCCCACTTGACTAGCCTCCCAGAAACATCAGGCTTAGAAAGGACTTGCCTGAACGGTTGGTCCGTGAGCACCGTGATGGATTGTGCTTGAAAATAGGGTCTCAGCCTCCTTGACGCGTTGATGAGAGCAAAAGCAAACTTCTCGATTTCTAAGTACTTCTTTTTTGCCCCTTGCAATGTTTTGCTCAAGTAATAGACAGGCAGGTGCTTGCGGTCACGCAAAGCGACCAATACGGCGCTCGTTGCCTCTGTGGAGACAGAGAGATAAACATACAACTTCTCTCCTTCTATCGGTTTGGTAAGTAGTAGAGCGCTCGAGAGGTACTCCTTCATGTCTTGCAGCGCTTTCTCGCATTTTCAGTCCATGCAAAATTTCTATCTTCCGAGCCCGATATGAATCTGTTCAGAGAGATGATCTTCCCCACCAGTACTTACACCTCCCTAAGATTACGAGGGGAAGGGATGTCCAGGATAGCCTTGATTTTCTCAGGATTAGCTTCTATCCCTCTCTGGCTGACCATGTATCCCAGGAATTTTCCTCCTCGCACCCCGAACGTACACTTGGAAGGATTTAACTTCATACCGTACTGGCATAGGATGTTGAAGGTGCGCTTTAAATCCTCCAGGTGTGAGTCTTGACGCTCGCTCTTGACTATCATGTCGTCTACATAGACCTCCATCGAGCCCCAAATCTCTTCTTCAAACATCCGGTTCACGAGGCGCTGGTATGTGGCGCCCGCGTTTATAAGCCCAAAGGGCATAACCTTGAAGCAATAAACCCCCATATGCACAAAGAACAAAGTTTCCAGGCAGTCTTCCGGTGCCATAAAGATTTGGTAATACCCCTGGAAGGCATCTGTCATGCTCATGAGTTCACAACTAGCGGTCGAATCCACCAATTGATCGATCCGTAGCAGAGGATAGGGATCTTTGGGGCAAGCTTTGTTGAGGTCCGTGAAATCGTTGCACATGCACCATTTATTAGCACTTTTGGGTACTAGGACCACGTTACAGAGCCATTCCGGGTACAAGATGGGGTCGATATATTCTGGTTCCAATAGCTTATTCACTTCTTCTTTGATGATCCTTCTCCTGAACCCCTTGGCATCCCGCTTCTTCTGTTTGACAGGCTTGAACAAGGGGTCCACATTGAGCTCGTGAACGATAATGCTCGGATCTATCCCTGTTAAGTCTGAAGCTTTCCATGCAAACACATCAATATTTTCCCGGAGGAAGTCGATTATCATGATCTGCGAGGGTCCTGAAAGGTTGGATCCAATCTGAGTGGTTTTATCCTTGTTTCCTGGTTCCAACTCAATAGTGAGAAACTTCTCCGTGGGCTCGATCTGTATCTCCGGGCGAGGGAGCTCGAGCGCTCTCTTCTTTCTTGTCAGATGGCCATCATTCATAGGCTCCCCTTTCCCGCGCTAGTTTTCCTCAGAGGAGGATTCTCCCACTGTCCCTGGCGGGGTAGCTTCGTGGGTATCTTTGCTGTGGGGATCTTTCTTTTTGTTCTTCTTCTTGTTCATCTTGGCCCTCTTGCGCATGGGACCATCTTCGTCCAGATTAGGGAAATCCACAGATTTCTTGGTGGATCCCATTTGGAACACTTTCTCCTTTTTGGGCTTTTTGAAGGATAGCATGTAACATTCCCATGCCTCATGGACGTTGCACAGAACCTCTTCGACACCCTCGGGGGTGGGAAATTTGATTTTCTGATGATACATGGAGATGATTGCTTTGAAATCCATGAGGGTCGGTCGCCTGATTATGATGTTATAAGGGATGTCAGTCTCTACCACCGCGTAGGTGACCATGAGTGTCTTCCGCTGTGGGGCACGGCCAAATGAGGTGGCCAAGTGAATCTGCCCTCGTAGGACAACCTCGGAACCCCCAAAGCCAATGAAGGCTGTCTTGAGTGGTTCGAGCGGAGTATTAGTGACATTCATCTTTTGGAACGTAGTGTAGGGCAAAACATTAACAGAGCTTCCACTATCCAACAACACCCTCTTTCCAATGTGATTGTGGACATCTAAGCTAACCACCATGGGACAGTCAGAGGTTTCGCTGACCCCATGGGGTGTTACAATATGTTCCAAGTCCTTATCTGTAAATCTTATTACATCATGTTCCTTCGAGCGTTCATTTTTGGATTCCTGGATGGCATAGACTGATTTGGGTACCGAGGGACGTTGATCGTAACTCCGTATATACCGTTGTCGGGAAGCGTTAGAATCTCCTGCTATCACATTTTCTTGCTCAGGAGCCTTTCCTTTATTGCGATGGATACTCTCAGGAGGGCCTCTCCCTCGTGGGCTCTTTGAACGCGACGGGCTCCTCCTTCTCTCTCTTGAACGATCATTACATCGCTCATCATAGCATTCTAGCATTTTTACAAATTCTTTCAAATGGCCCCCAGCGATGAGCCTCTGAATTTCAACTTCCAACTGTAGCACCCGGAACACCGAGATGCCACACCCCCGCACTATAGCTCAGTCCACATACGAAATGGATGATCCGTACATGAACCAAGACTATAGCAAACGGGTCACAAGAGAAAATAAACCACTAGCTACCCGGGACTAACCCTCAATTAATACCAATAAACAACTCATAGTAATAAAAGCGGAAGCAATAACATTCAATACTTATAGGTACCATATTTACATATCTATTAACAGATACCAACATTTCCATATCAATACAATATCTTATCCAACATGAATAAGGCATAATACAAAATATAAGAAGTATCAATACATGAACCAAAATATGAGGTGGAGTGCTAGACCCGAATAAAAGAAGCTAGACTCTAATTCCCGCCTAGCACGAACCTGCAAAAACTGAAAAGTTGAGGTGTCAGTCCAACAATGACTGAGTGAGGGGTTTATAAATAAATATTAACACAACTAACATGCAAGTTATAATCTCGGGTAGGGTTTTAATAAAGAAAACAATATAAGTTCAATAATAAAATAGATCGCGTCCGAGATTATAACTAAACCCATTTAACATTACAGTCATTATCAATTCATTCCATGGCCTGGTGAGTGAGGGCAATTCTCCAACCTTACACCAATAGTGAACAATCAAGAATTAGGTTTCAATTCAATAATTATCATGCAAGTGATTACAGTGCACAATTAGCAGTTTCATGAACCCTTTTCCCTCCGGTGATGGTGGGTTTGCAAGACCCAACCATCCATGCACTATGTATGTTAGGAGCATGACTCCTACATACGGGATTTCTTCCTCCATCAAACCTCCTGGTGGATTTAGAGTTGATCCCAAAAGAGTGAGGGTGGTGCAAGAGTTGCCCGTCAGCCTTTGCCTCTCCGGTTGGCTCAATACACTACCCTCGGGCCCAACGTGAATAGGCTTTACTCACCAAAACACTATCAATCATGATAAGTTCAATGTCACAAAAACCATTTTCAATCCATAAGGTTTTGAGAAAGATATATATATAGATCTATGTTTATATTTTGGCCGAAAGCATCACGTAGGAGTTGTACGGGTTCTATATATCTAGTAATTAAACCTCACCTGTGTCGACAATTAACAAGGATACAACTATGGAGCTTTCTCCTCGTCAATGGAAAGACAATCTGTGTAAAAAGGGATAAGTGACCGTGAGACACGACTCGCATGAACCATTTACGACGCACGGCAAAGTCATGATCAATATGTCATGCAATCACAATTAAGGAATGTCAAATAAGAGAATAATTATCAATTAACTAAGCATATATATCATATAATTCACATACGGGCGCCAAGGAAGTGAAAGGAATGCAATAAGAAAGGTTTTGGTGAAGTATGACAAAAACGGGCAATTTTCGGAAACGCACACGTTTTAGGAAAACTGGAATATCTTGAGATATAGAAGTTGGAATTGAGTTTTGATTTTTGGGTATGCAACTAGACACGAAGACCTTTCCGATGATATATGGGTCGTTTTCTAGTTCAAAGCGAGGAGAAAATGGCATGTGCTTGAAGTTAGGCGAGTGCAGTTTGTCGGGAAAGTGGCGACACCTAAATGAATTGATTATAACTCTCACACTAGAAAAGATAATGAGTTGATTCCAATTTTAGTTTGTTCTAAACTTCAAGAGGTTTCTGTGGCTTCAAAAATCAGATCATTTGGAGTTCGGATGAGGGAGAAACGCCTGTTTGAAAATTGGTCTAAGAGCAGAAACGGTCGTGTGAAAACCTCCTGTAACAGTGCCAAACGGGCTTTGGAAAAACAACTAGGAGCCCAAACGGGCGTTTGGGAAGCCTCGGGTCAAAATTCTGGGAAGTGAAACGGGCGTTTGGTGAATGAACTAAGGGGCCAAACGGGCGTTTGGGAAGCCGCTGGACGAAAAATAACAGGGAAAAACAGGGGAGGTCACGGGAATGGCTCCCAAGCATGCTCCAACACCAAACCAATGCAAGAATTCAACTCCAAACTAACATATAACATGTATATAGTTCATATATGTCATTTAAACTTCATATAAACCAAGGAACCATGCTTTGATTCATGAAAATTCACTCAAGAAACCCCAAAAAATGTCCTGTGATCACATATGCTCCAAGTTCCATAAAAGTCATGTTATATATACACTTCTCAAGCCATAATCATCACATACTCTTCATATTAGCTCAAGAAGACAAAAGAATCAATAAACCCTAACATAGCTTCAAGAACTCCTCAAAATATATGCATAATCTTACCTTGAAGATGGAAGAAATGAAGGGGAAAGAGAAGATGATGGCATGAAGCTTGTTCTCTTGATGAAAAAGGAAGAAAATCCTTGACTCTTGCTTCCTAGGATAGATCGAAGTGAAAGGGGAAAAGAGAAGCAAGATGTTTGTCTTGTGTTTGCTCTTATGAAATGAAATGGAAATGAAGATGAAGATGTATATGTGTATGTATATGTTATATCGATCCAAGATTGGGAAAAGAAAAGGGAAATTGCCACTTGGTCCTCCAAAAGTATAAGTTATGCAATAAAGTCCTATCTCATGAAATATGATCAAATAAATCCAAAGAAAGGTTCATGCAATTAAATCCCCTAATCTTAAATGAATGATCAATTAAGGACAATTAATCAAATAAGACATGTTCGACAACTAACTCAAGTGTCAATTAAATATAAGTTATGCAATAGTTCACGATTTAAGAATAATAGCACATATTTTCACATAAACATGTGAGAATATAATTCATATAATGTCACATAATGCACAACTGGAAAATTGAGGCGTTACACCAACTGTCGGTATTCATCCGTGTCATGCCCCTTTTTCTTGTGAAAGGCACAGTATTTAGTCGAGCGCCTCAAAGCCTCTGTATACTTCATCTTCGTGGGCCTTTTGAAGAGCTTTTTATCAGATAATGCGTAGACCTCTGAGATAGGCCTGTTGAGGGGAACCCGCTCGAATCTTCGCGGAGGAGGTGGTAACTTGCGGCGTTCTTTGTGGGGAGGCTCATCTCGCCCTCGCTCGCTTTTAGAGGGCCCGGAATGCCTTGGAGCATTGGACCCGTACATGTCTTCGAGCGCGAAATAGGGCTCGGCTATCTCTCTCATCGCCATGAGAGATGTGGGACGTTTCTTTGCAATGGAATCGGTAAATTTCTTACTCACATATTGCTTGTGATTGCAGGCTTTGAAGAGAACTTGGATCAGAAAATCCATGGAGGGCCTCTCCACCAGCAGCACCTCTTTGTTGAAACGAGTGAAGAATGACCGAAGGGACTAATGCTCGCCTTGAATCAAGTTGTACAGGGCAGTGGGTGCGGTAACCGGAGCCTTCAATGAGTTGAAGTGATTTAGGAAGGCGTCAGTGAGTTCAATGTAAGAGTGGATTGAGCCTGGCGGCAAGCCCTTGTACCACTCTTGGGCCATTCCTACGAGGGAGGTGACAAAAACCTTGGCCCAGTAATGGTTGGAGTGCTCGTACAAATACATTAGGTGCAGAAAATGATCCAGATGTTCTGCAGGGTCTGTGGTCCCGTCGTAGCGGTTGACAGATGTTGGAACCTTGCCCAGGCCTGCTTGGGCCAACAATACCTCCTCTACGAGGGAGGGATCCTTTCGCGAGCGGATAGTGGTTGTAACATCCAAAATTTTCTTCTTGATCCACATGACGTGGAGCATGCTGTTGGCGGGCTGGGTGACGAGCGTCTCTGGCATTGTCTCGTTCGTCCCCGTCGTGGGGGACCTGAGATTTCGCCCAAGAGAGCTGCCCCACCATATCTTGCAACTCCTGCAGCTGGTCTTGCACAGCTGCGAGGACGTTGGGATTTCCTTTCTTCACCTAGCTCCCTCGTTTTGAGGCTCGAGAATGGGCCTCCTCATCAACGTTGATTCTTTCAGTGGGCTCTCTGCCCCTGTCTGCATGGGGACGCTCGTTTTCGCCTTGGTTAAGCATCTCCTTGGAGGGTAGAGGCGGCGGTTGAGCCCTCAGGATGGCCTGAGCCTCCCTAAGCGGATATGTCTGCACCCCTCCCCCCCCCCCCCCAAAGGAGGGGCAACTTGAGTGGCCTGCCCAGAGGGAAAATACATGGAATGAAATCTCTCCCATGCCCCCTGGGCCGCCTGAATCTCACACTGGGCATAAAGAGCCCTCAGCTGCTGAGGGGTCAAAGGGGGCAACTCCACCCCTTCGATCTCCCTTGGAATCACCACGGGGAGCTAGATTTGCCCAGCATGGTATGGTTGAACCGCCGGCATCATGACGTTAGGAGTGAGAGTGTACCTAGGAGGAGGCATCAAGAAAGGGTGTCCTCCTGGAATGGTGTGGGCATTAAGCCATGCGCTCTGAGGATGTTGGGAAGAAGATGGAAGCTGAACGCTTCCACCGACGGCGGGATTGGGTGGCCCAGGGAGCACCGGTGGCGGCACTATCGGTTCTATTGGTGGAAGTGGGCCTCCGTCAGGCGGTGCTCCGCCAGCCACCGTCGACGGGATGGTAGCGATATTGGAATCACGGGGAAGGTCATCTCCTCCCCCCACTGCTCCAGACCTAGTGGCAACCATGGTTTGATGGGTGTTGGATGTTTGTTTTTCAACTAGCAAAAAAGAGAGAAAGATGGGCTGAGAACGGTTTTCCCACAGACGGCACCAAAAATGATGGGGTCTGAATCGGGATGTATCAAACTCCAATCACCTTCTATTTGATATAGTGGGGAAAACGGAAAACACTCGCCGGAAGTGAGGTGGATTCTACCTGCTAGGACAAACACCAAGAACAAACAATCAGAAGGCCAAGCTGGGGGGACTGGGAGTGATGCCCAGTTTGGCTCTCCGAAACTCAAGTCAGTTAAGGAACTGAAAGAGAAGATAAATATTTGCAGAGCTCAAGTATGGAAGCTTGCTTCCAGTGAAGGAGATGAACTCGTATATTTATAGTTGAGGGTCGGGGACCCTTTGGTCATTTGCACCGTGTGGTCCTGGCCGAATGTTGCCCTAACACGTGGCGTTACGAGAGAAACCTAGGAGGAATCTTCTGTAAAAGCTGGTGCCAATGTAGTGCGGCCAGCAGTGGTAGGTACGCGGGTGAGTTGGTGCTGTCAGAGAGCCGTTTTGGAGAGGTTGGTCACGAGGGCTAAGAGCACGCTCGTGTCAACCGAGCGCCTTGGAGGTCAGTGAATCCGCTAGGGGATGAAGGCCAAGGCTTATGCAACGAGGGGGAGTGGAAGCTTCCCTGAGGGAGAGTAGCGCTCGAAGAGAGCTTCCTTGATAGATTGGAGCTTAGCCGGGTATTGCGAAGTGCGCTCGTTAGAGAGCGGCAATGTTGATCACGCGTGTGCGTAGCAGAGATGACACGTGTCCTTGAGGAACCTTGACGCTCGGGGGGTTTGGGCGCTTGTGTATAACTGCCTTAATCACAAGAGAACATGTGTTACTATCTCGAGTTGCCACGTGTCCAAACGTGGGATGAGCATATTTTGACCCCATCAAATTAATTCCCAAGTCTTAAAACTAAATAATCTCTTCTTCTTGTAATAGTTAGTTATATTCTGTCATCAATTATTTCTCCAAATCTTTCGAATATTTACATTAGTTTTTCATACATAATGCTCTAGAAAAATTTTATAAATTTATTTTTTTTTTCGCTTTTTCGCACACATTGAAAACTGTTCAATGATTATTGTTCTAGAGCAATGACCCAAAGTCCTATATTTAACACTTTGTCATGTCCTTTATAAATATATTTGTAAATTTCACAATTGTCACTCTAAGAAAATCCCGATGTTAATGTGAGAATTATAACTTAATAAGAGATATGAATTATAAAGTACTATAAATTGGTTATAAAGTTGTTTATTCCGATCTTGGACCATCAGTGCGATTTTTCTCCTTCCACAGATCGGATATCCATCTTTACCTTGCGTTCTGTTTTCATAATATGAACATGAGTAACGATATTTACATTCTCCATCCATCATACAAAAATTATTTAAGTTATTTCATCTACATGATTTATGCACCATGTGTTTTATAACTCACTCATAAAGTTGGGGATTCTTTTCCTAATAAAAAAAATTTACACAAAAAATTGATCAAGTTGATTGTGTGCTATAACTTTATATTTTAACCCAAAAACTATCAAAATGTGAGCATATGACAACCATTTCTTTTAAAACTTGATTGTATGAATATGTCCAACCACATTTTCAGAAATCTCCTTACTGAATAAGTGATATTTTAAATTTTGTAACTTTTCTCAAAAAATTTGTGACGTCTTTCAAATCATGATCACTAAATGATACAATTAACAACTGATCATTGAGTGACATCATTATTCAATCAAAATATTATTTGGGTTTGTCCTTAATTTGGTATGTGCGTCAATATACATCAAAATCAACTATTCTTTCTTTTAACTAACTATTTTTTTATCTCTTTTTAATTATCTATTTGCTATTGATCTTGCATTCCATTTTTTTATTTATATTTCTCTAACGAACATTATTTAAGATTTATATTAATATTTTACTATTTATTTTATATATATAGTAGAAATAATTAAAAGAGTAAATTAATATAAAAAACTCAAGAAATGTTTAATTGAACACCATAAAAATAATTTATAAAATTAAATTATATCTTATTTTTACATGCACACATATTAATTTTCCTTAGAATTCTTAATTTAAATTAACTTTGGTCTGACTATCTGCAATTTTAAATTGTGGTATATATTAAATATAAGAAATCAGAAACCCTATTTATACAATTTAATATATATAGACTATGTTAATTATCCTATCTAAATAACATTTACACATTTAATTTATATTTTATTATATAAACTAATAAAATATTATATTGTTAATTATATTTAGATAATTATAATTATATTAATATTAGTTAATTGAAAATTATTTTATATAAATTATTCAATTATATTATTTTGATAATTAGATATGTTTATAAAATTATAATATGATTATAATTAAAGAAAGTTTATGAACTTAGATAATTAGAATTATGGAATTATATAATCAGAATTACATTAGGATTGATTTATTGAAACTTATCTTATTTAACTCATTCAATTTAGATCATATTTTATTTTAATTAATTAACAAATTTTATTAAAATTATAAAGTGAATTAATTTAATGTTTTCCAATTCGTTAGATATATCTTATTATAACATTTTAAATTATAGATTTTTAAATTAAAAAATAGACAACTTATATTATAAGTTTTGAATACAATTAACTAATATATTAATAGGGTTAATTATAGATAGTTCCCACGGGAGTATTAGAAACTATAACTTGTGATACTCTTAGTCAAACAATTACACATACACCTATTAAGGAGTTTGAAAATTACACAAAACACCCATGAATTAAGGTTCTTTTAAATATTTTATGTCATCATCAAAATTTTAACTTGATTTCCCTATTATGACCCTTCATTTAGTATATATTTGAATTAGTATTGAAAATTTAAATTTAATAAATTAAATCATTAATTAATATAAAATAATATGATTTTTTCATTTTAAATATTAAATTATATATATAGAAAATCTAAATTTAATGGGTTAAATATAATATTAGAAAACGTAATATATATATTGATGGTGCTGGAAATCAAACTTCCAAAATGCAACAACACTTTAGTATTTGTATGAAAAGGGAAAGACCATCACAGGCGTGAGGGCCTCAGGATCTGGGTTTCCTCTTGAGCGTGGGTTCTTCCAGCTAGGATAACACCAAGAATGCAAGATGCAATGATGATGCAACTGTGATGCAGGTAAGGTCAAGCTTGAGAAGATGCAGAAGAATGGCGGAAAGGACCCAGAACAGTGAGTGCAGTATGTATCGTGAAGATGACTTGGGGGAGAATGCATGAGTTCTTCCCCATTTATATGTTAGGGGTGAGGGTAAATGGGTAAATTGACCGTGTGGTCCCAAACCTGTGTTGCCCTAACACGTGGCAGCCTTTGAGGGTGTGAGAGTGACGTTTCTGAAAAGGAGGCGGCGCGTCAGGTACAAGGTGCGCACTACCTTTGTGTCAGAGGTTGTTGGCGAGGGTCACGTGAGAGAAAGGCCCAGGGTCTTCTTTGCTAAGGTTCGGATCCATCATAGTGGGGTAGGATCATGCATGAGCGCTGATGACGCTCGAAGAGTGTACGGATGGGCCTCCCGCGGCAGATGACCCTTGAGCGCCAAAATCCCGAGCATCAAGAATGGGCCCCCCGTGCCGGTGCTTCCCTGAGGAGGGTGACCCTGAGGGTCGGGACGTGTGCATCAATCCCGTCAGCTTGAACTCTTTACCTGAACGGTTGGTCGTGGCTCATAGGCCTGTACTAGTAAGCGAGGTAGTAGGCTGGGATGACCCTCGAGCCCGTCAGTGCGAGCGTCCAATTCCTCTATCGCCAGATGTGGACACGTGGACGGCTCTGATTGATGGTAGTTTTAGGTCTCATCATATATATATAGTGACAATATATAATTAATATATATAATAATGTAATATTTATATTTGTTATATATCATACATATTACATATCAGTATGTATGAATATATATGTATATGGCGTGTTATATATATATGTATGAATGAATATATGTATTGTCGTGCGGTGGTGGTGTAATTAATATATATATACATAAATATTACTTTACTATATATATTTATTATATATTATAACTCTATATAACATCATTTTCTAAATATTATATTTAATCCATTAAATTCAAATTTATTATATATAATTTAATATTTGAAATGATAATCATATCATCTCATATTAATTAATGATTTAATTTATTAAATTTAGATTTTTAATACCAATCTAGATATAGTTAGGAATAATTATTAAAATAAAAATTGTTATACTAAATGAATGGGAAAATTAGGAAAATCAAGTAAAAGTTTGATGATGTCATCAAATATTTAAAAGAACCCCAATTTATGGGTGTTTTGTGTAACTTTCAAACTCCTCAATGGGTGTAATTGTAATTGTTTGACTAAGAGGGTCACAAGTTGTAATTTCTAATACTCCCATGAGGTCTATATGTAATTAACCCTATATTAATATTAAAACAGTCCTTGTTAAACTATATATATATTTTTTTAAGTTAAAAAAAAATTAATTCTACCAAGAGTCCTATTATAAGTTAATAAGTACTTTTTAAATAGAGTTAAATTAATAATTTATAATATGTAATTACATAGTTATCCCTAACTAATAGTTATTCATATAATTATTATGAGGGTATTTTAGGCGATCCGTATTTTGTAAGAAACAACTCGCACTTTTATAATATATATATATATATATATATATATATATATATATATATATATATATATATATATATATATATATATACATAGAATAGTAATGTTCTTTTATCTAATTAATTTTGTTTTAATAGTGATTGGTTAAATCATAGGTGATAAATTTTACCTAATTTTCTAAGAGATTAGGAGTTTGATTCTACTTGGGAAGAGCTATATTTATTATAGATACTAGATCCCCGAGATATAAAAAAAAAAAAAAAATAGTAATGTTCTTTTCAAATATAAAATTGTACTTCATTAGTTAGCTTTTTTTTTTTTTTTTTTTTTTTTCAAATCAGGAGATTTGCACGACATCTACGGAAATTTGATCTATATTCAGAATTATTTATTTTGAGAAGTAATATTTTGTTTTCAATTAATTATTCTGATTTCTAAAAGTGGAGCAAGTACAACACCTCATCAGTCACCTAACTTGGGTAAAATGATGCTTGTCATCCATCCCTAAAATCTTAATCTTGATTGTTAATGTAAAACAGTCTCCTTTCTCGTTAAATCTGTTTGGTTATATTATTTTGGTCGATGCTAGGATTATTCTTTGAAGCAACCGAAACCGATGCTAGGCTTATTAGTGGTTATATAATTTCGGTAGAACAAGATTCGTGCACAATTTATTAGTGATTATATCGATTTGGTTGAACAAGGATTTCGTGCTAGAATTATTAGTGATGAAGACACGTACAATAATTGCCACAACTGCAACAACCATGAGAGAGACAGAGAATGATGTTAAAGACTTAATTCCCTACAGATGAAAAATAATATACTTTTTTTTTTTCAGATAAGAGAATACAAATATAATTAAAGTGATAAATATATTTAAAACATTTTAATTTAATCAATGTAACAGTAAAATGACGACAAAATTTGGATGGGGATATTCGATTTCTTTTATTATTTGATCAATGTAACACTTTCATTGACAACTGAGAAACTTTACACCCTAGAGGGCAGAATCCCTCCAGTTTTGATTCTTAATTTGTGAAGTAAACGTGGTGTTGCCCAAATGACTGAACAGTTTGGAATTTGCCGGTGTTTTACATTGGCTCACATAAAGAATTATAATAGAATGGAGAGATTTATTGAATCTGGGCAAACTAAGTCTTTTATTTGTTGAAATAAATCAACTTCTCACCATTATATAGGTGGTTCTAACTTCTAACTCTAAGTCCCATGTGATGCCCCTAAATTTCTTTGATAGTTAGGGGCGGATTCAGGATTTCTTGGTAGTCGGGGCTGAAAATTCGTAGTCCCGAATCATTAATTATGTCTTCAGAATTAAATTTTACACTACCAACATAGATTCTTTCTTGATTGGCGATCGAACTTGATGATTCAATAGAACTCTTCGATCTTTTGCTAAAATACCGATGCATGATTATAAACTATGATGCCAATTCAAAAAAATAATTCATCAGTTAGCACTCTCAATAAACATATAAAGTTTGAATATTTTATGAACATACAAAGTTTAAACATTCAATAAGAATTCATAGAAACAACCATTTCACAAAAATTAAGAACTAAGAAGTAACCCACTTCATAAAAATCCTCAATTTTTGCACAAATTAAAGCTGAAAAAATTAAAAGGAAGCTTACCCATCAAAACTAAGAAATAATCCACTTCACAGTATCTTACGATTAGAAACGAAGCTAGAAAAAACATTCAAAATTTTTTTTTTTTTAAATTTTTGATGGAGTTTACAATACCCAATTTGTAGAGAGAGGGATGAATTTACAATTACAGTTCGGGGTAAGTATATGTAGATTTTTAATTTTTTCTGGGGAGGGGGTTGTATATATTTATAAGGGCGAATTACATCTGACTACCCTCATTTTAGGCATAATTATTCGTTTATTATAAATTAGTCCCTGACTTTTGTGTTCCGTTTGAAGTCCCTGTTTCTGGTTAGGGTTCCGTCAATTTGTTTTCTAGTTTTTCCAAAAACCCCTAGGACTATTTTGTTATATATTAAATGTTAAGGGGTCGTTTTGTTAATATTTATAAATTTCAGGAATTATTATGTATACATTTGTGTTTAAATTATATAAAATAACAATATTTATAATTGATGTATATAATTAGTAAATCTTATTATATATATATATATATATATATATATATATATATATATATATATATATATATATATAGAAATTATCGTTAAATACATATAATTTTATATAAAATTGTAAACTTACACCACCAACAAAAAAAAAAAAAAAAAAAGAAGCAAAAAACAGATTTATATTTAATTTTATGTTTAAAAATTATAAAATAAAAAATATTAAAAAAAAACTAATCACACAAAATCTGGAAGGATAATCCATCGAAAATCATGTTATTCGTTTTCTGGTACGAAAAAATTGAATGTTCCTTCATATATTTTCTCTAATTTCTCTAGTCATAGAAGACCATCATGTTCGGCAGCGTGGGGAGAGGAGAACGATGGCAATGGATTTTGAGAAGGTTAGATATATATGGAACTGGTAGGATGGTTGTGGTGGCCGTGGCGATGGTGGTGGTGCCGATTCTCTCTCCCACAGATTCTCTCTCATTTATTCCTTCATTCTCTATCCCTCTTGACTTGGAAGAATGTGCAAGCGGCGGCAGACATGGGTGGTGGTGCTATTGAGGTGCCAATTTAGTGGTGAGTCGATTTGATAGTGCTAGGAAGATTTGATGGTAGGTTATTTGGTGGTAGAGGGCGACCAAGCGGCGGGGTGGTGGAGGTGCTTAGTTGTTTTTTACGGATCTATGTATTGTTGAAGCCTAAGAACTTTTTTTTTTTTTTTTTTGGATTGCAATCTGTCATTAAATTTGATCACATATGTTTATGTAAAATGAAAAATTAGAGAAAATATATGAAGGAAAATTCAATTTTCTCGTACCCAGAAAGAAAGGACTTATTTGTCATAGATTATCCTCCTAGATTTTGTGAGATTAGCTTTCTAAAAAATTCCCTATAAAATTATATGTATTTTAACAAGAGATTCTATATATATATATATATATATATATATATATATGTGATAAAAATAAAATTTATTAATTATATACATAAATTATAAATATTATTATTTTATATAATTTAAACACAAATATATGCATAATAATCCCTGAAATTTATAAATATGAACAAAACGACCCCTAAACATTTAATATATAACAAAATAATCCTTGGGGAAAACTAGAAAAAAAAATTGACGGAACCCTAACCGGAAACGGGGACCTCAAATGGAATATAAAAGTCAGGGACTAATTTGTAATAAATGAAAATACGGGGACTAAATTGGAATTAGACCTAAAATGAGGGTAATCATATGTAATTCGCCTATTTATAATTGGGTTTTTTAGTGTGTGTGTGTGTGTGTGTGGTGGTGTTATAAATTTGGGGCTGTGGGGCGGGGAGGGGTGGTATATAAATTTTATTTTTCTTTTTATGCTCGTTGATGGTTGTCTTTCATAATTTGTCATGTAGTTTCAATTGTGCATCGTGAGCCATCCATGTTGGGAATTCTTGGCATGAAGCTTGGTCTGGTAAGAGCATATGAGGCAGGCAGGTTTCGTAGCTTTCCAAACTGTGGTGAGGAATGTGTTCGAGATAGACATCCTGGTGGATCGTATCCATCATATCAATCCCCTCAACTCGAGACGAATCCTGATATTGTCCACATAAAGCTGATGCTCAACAATGCCTTTGTTACCGTAACCGACTCAAAGGGGAATAGAAAGACTGGAGTTTCTGCTGGAACATTGGTAGGGAAAAACGGAAAACTCGGGCGATATGCCAGAGAAGCTGTTGCGGAGGATATAGGACGAAGAGTGAGACAAATGAAGACCAAATCAGTTGTGGTGAAAGTTAGTGGATTTACATATTTTAGGAGGAAGAGGGAGGCCATTTTGGCCTTTAAAGATGGTTATACTAATTCAAGGGGTGGTATGAGTCCTGTTGTATACATTGAGGATACAACTCGGAAACCACATAATGGTTGTCGTGGCCATAAGCAACGCCATATTTGATTTTCTTGAGATTTGGAAGGTGGTGGAGCTTTTCTATGCACGAATCCGCAGAAACGGGGATTGAGAAGACCGTCTTGAGTTTGGATTTAAGATCTTTTAATAGTTTTGTCATTTTTAGAATAATTTACATGTCAAATGGTTTAGTTTTGCTACTGCTTGTCTATACTCTTGTAGGGGGCACACAATGAAGTTGGTTTCCAGTAAATCTTGGAAGTCATTGGAACTATGCTTTCTTTAATATTCACAGGAAGAATGGAAGGGTTTTATACCTACATTATGTTACATTTTCTCTGTCATTCCTCCTTAGTTACACAAGCATACATATCTAGTTCTATTCAACTGAGAGTTGGACATAAACAACACATTACATGAACATGAAAATGCAATTATCCAAATGGGCCAACTACCAAGTGGGATCTTACAGTAACAATTCCTCATTCTGTCGGTGGCCATAAATCAAAAACCTTGAGCAACATCACTGAAGATTCCATCATATCCCATTCACAAACATCTTTCCAACAACAAATCATGGTTTCGCCAGTCAAATCAACGCCGCGCTCTCCCTAATACCAGCATGAATATCCAGAAGATCCGAACTTGTACTAAATTTGAGCCACCTCTTCTTCTCGATGTACTTAAGACTGGGCCACAACACTAACCCAATCAAGACAGCAGCAAGACTAACAATCAGAACTTTAAGCGAAGAAAATGCTAACACTACTCCCATCAAAATAGTAGGAGGAACACACATCAAAGCAGCACCAACCGTTCCAACAGGTATCTTATAAGGCCGGGGCGAGTTAGGAGCAACGACCCTAAGCCTGACAAATGCAATAAACTCCAACGACATCCCGAAACAGTACAAGAAATTCTCAGCAGCTACAATCTCCTGAAAACTTAACCATGAAAGCATCACAACCCCAGATGCCGAAAAAATAATCCCAATTGAAGGAGTCCCATAGCGTGATCTCCTAGCAAAGCACGAAGGAAGCATCCCCCTTTCAGCCATACCTAGAAGCTGAAAGGAATCTCCACTCATTTCAGTGATAAACATTCCGATATTAGAAATTGCTGCAGCCCCAGTTATCCACCAGCTCAGCCACGCGCTGCCAATGATTTTCGCCACGTCTGTAAAATATCCATCAGTCCACTGCTCTTGGTGCAGGGGAATAGCCCCTGTTCCAGTCAATAGAGGTAAGAAATATCCAAGGACAACGAGAAACAGAGCATAAAACAGGGCTTTAGGCAGGGTTTCCTTGGGGTTTTCAACTTCTCCTGTGAGTGTGCTAATCCCATCCCAATAGTTCAGATTCCAGAAAATAGTGTTGAGATACAAATTCCAGTCTACTTTCTTAATATCTGAAACTAACCATCTTTTAGGGCTCAATTTAGGGATTGAGATAAATCCCATTACCACAAATGGGAGGATCGAGAAAAGTCCAAGAAGTACAGCAGCCCATCCGACAATCGTTAGACCTCTGTAGTTCATGTATGTTAGAACAATTGTGAAGGCTAAGACTGCTATAACCCGAGGAGGGCCTCCCCCTAATGTCGGGACTCCTGATTTAAGATAATCAAGGAACAGTAACGGGTAGAGGGCGTTATCAACTACCCCACTTAGCCACTTCATCCAACCTAGCTGAAAACCCAAGAAAGGCCCCAATGCAGATGACACCCAAACTACATAGCCGCCATTTTCGGGGAACATTGTGCTCATTTCTGCAGTTACTAAAGCTTCTGGAACACTCCATATAAATGGGAATATTAGAAATCCAGCAAGAGCGAGAAGAGGACCAGCAGCTTTAACAGTATCTTCGACACCAAAAGGCCCTCCTGATACGCCGTAAAATATGAGAAAAATGAGGGGTATGATCGACACTTTCTTAGCTCTGCTTGCACTAGGAGAAAGAGATTCATTGATCCCCACATAATTGGCACCGTTGTATTCCCCCATTTGAATCGAAGCCTCCCTACTTGCCTCGTTAGTCGATTTCTGCATTCAGTATTCAATACGACAAGGATCAGATTATATTTTCATGCAATTAGTAGGACGACACAATGCATTAAAGCGGCGACTTCGAAGAACAAAACCAAAACTTGATATCTGAAATGATTTAATACAAAGTTACAAACAAGAAGCTGCATGCATAGGTAGAGGGGCCATGAAACACGAGACATTATTGCCAGTGAAGACAACTAACTTTTCATATTAGAACTGAAACTCGTTGAAAAAGACAAATATTCACGGTTCACTTCTTGTGTAACTAGTGTATGGTTTATGCATTCGGTGGGAATCTGCCTACACATTGTAAGTGTGGTGCTTGACTGGGTGCATGTGACCCGGCTCAGAATTTAAAATCTACTGCTAGAAATTTCCTTATAAGTGTTCTTTGATTAATGGCCCTATATCAATACATTCTTGGCTCTATATCATCAAGGGCTATGCTAATCCATCCATTTCCTTTTCTTTTTTACCCAATTATTTTTTCGTTTGGATGAAGCCGAATACAGGAACAAACTTTCCAATCCAGTTGCTCCAATTACAACACCAAGGATCCCATTTCCTCATCAAAGTTGTGATGCGTACAATCGGCTTACAATTTCATGTAGTGCACACAGACATGTCAAGAATCAACTTTCTTTCACACGTTTTCAGCCTTGCCTAATTTAGGAACTAACCTAAAGAAACCAATCCAGAAGCTAATGGAAATAACAAATTTCATCATTTGGTATATGTAACTTGCAACCATCTTCTCCTGCCCTGACTTGGATATATGATATGAAAGCTTTCAGAATTGGGAAGCTATGGATAATAAATTTGATCAAGGAATATATCAGAAATTAATTAGTTAATAATTGAGCCAAAAACTAATAAAATTGAACTCTTTTTCATGGACATCCTACCGCCCCTAAATTTTCATTCGATTGGATGTTTACTTTTTCTAAAAAATATAATTAAAAAACAATTACCTTGGGTAGCAAAGAGCAAATTGAAGATGCAACAGAATACATTAAGTCAACAGCCATTGATATTGCTTCTTGGGGACCTTATGAACATCAGTGTCTTTGTGTGTGTATTTTGCGTGCCGTACAGACCTAGATCTGCGGCTGTGACAGTGGCGTGTGAAGTGGTGGCTACAGGTGGCAGTGGCAGTGACAGCCGCGGCGGTGATGGTGGAGAGAGGGGTGAGTGGTGCAGCTGGCCTTGGGATTATGGTGGCGGTGCGATGGCGGCGGCAAGAGTGGTGGCACGCAGGCTGTAAATGGTGGTGTCGCCGTGCCGGTCGGTGCCCATGGTGGTAGAAGACTAGACTAGAAGTACAATTTACGAGGAGAAGAGATATATATATATATATATATATATATATTTATCATTGAAAAAGTAAAGAATAAAATAAAAGGATATAAAATAATGAATAAGACATAAAGGACATTTCTCACCCAGTTATGTACTAAAAGTCTAAAATAGCGATGACCTCATTGATTCAGGAATCAAAACCATGTGCCATAATGTAAAATCCCAAAGTATTGGACTCAAATATGAGATGTCATCCATGCGTGGGCCAAAATCAAATTATTTATAATAATCACTCCCCATGTATCAGGGGCCGACTCATTTACATGTGCAGATGAATATTTTTTCTGTCCCCGAGACTCCCTCAACTTCTCCATAACTTTAAGTTCATCTTTCATCCTCTGAGTTTTTATGATGATGCTTACTCTTCTTAGCATAATTTCCACATTAGCAATAGCTTCCGAGCACTTCCTTGTATAGGACTTCGTGTTAGACACTTGAACATACATGTTCTATCAGTTAGCATGCTCGCCATACATTCTCACAATATTGAGTCCCAAGAATGCATCACTTGATGGCATAGGAGCATACGTGCTCCATCCGACATTAAGGATCGCTTGCGTGCTCGAAACGCAATACTCGTGTTTGTCGCTCGCTAGGGGAGCTTCGGTCTGAGGGTCTGCCTCGGCGCCCTTCGCTTGCATCTCGCTTGAGTAGGGCAACTCATAAGTCCAAACCTCATTCACATTGTCATAGTCCCACAGATGTCCTACACGAAGCTTAGGACTTGCTTACAAGCTTACCAACAACTTGCCGTCATGTCACTATGCATCGTTGCCACATATCTTAAGCCTACTGATCACCATGTCGTGCATGAACCTTCGCACTTATCCACGAGTTAATTCACCGGACGTTGGAGAACTTATCCCGATCACTCAATCGACTTTGATTTCTTGGATCTAGCAACGTGCACACAACCCGCAGGGATTAAGGGGTGCTCATGCATAACCTCTAATCCCAAAATGATGCCAAACGTGGACCCCACTGTCCCACACAACTCGTTTGGTTCCCAAGCCGAAACGAGAACAATAATTAAGATCCCTATTTGATTTCTTAGTGCCAATCGATGTAGGCAACCCTTGCACACATGGTGCTTGCTTTGTTTCGTAACAACACAATGAGGGCTGGCCAAGCTAACCAAGTATTCACCTTTATAGTACATTTGAAAAAAGAACTTCTAATTTCTCCTCACCAACCCCCTTTATAGCCGAGCAACGCAATTTTTTCATAAATCAGTCATCTGACCTCCAAATCGTCCGCTGTTCTTACTCAAACAAAGTCCTTGACTTGACTATCCATCCTTAGAATTTTCAGCCCCATCTGAGACTCCATCGTCGGGATTGCTCCTACAATAAACTAAATTTATGAAACTGCCCCTCAATGACAGCACCCTGTTGTCAAGGCTTGTTCCTCGCTTAAACGGTGTCGGGATAAGATGAAACTCGATGAAAACCTTCCCAACATGTGAGGAAATTTGCCCATAAAATAAATCCACGAAATTCCAACAGTTTAAGCTCTCTTCTGTGTGTTTTTTCAAAAAAGCTAAGAAGCTCTCTTCTCAATGCACACTATTGCGAGTCCTTGTGCTTCCAACTGACTCCCGGTTGCACTTCAACCCCGGTGCCCAAACAGACACGCAATGATCCCAAACTTGGTGGAGATTATCCTCATAAATCAAAGAATACGCTCGTCGAACGGTATTTTGATCCCTCTTCATTATGGCCCTTAGCTCCTTGGTGCATTACGCCACCACGGGGACCAAAGCCACCAAGTCATGGTCGCCAACCTTGCACCAAGGGCAACCCACGACACCATGTCCACGCGAGCTTGATACGTGGAAAAAAAAAAAAAAAGTTCTTTATATGCCCCTGTATTATTTATAAATTATAATTCCCACCTAAGAACTATAGCTTACAAGTTACAAGTGATGGGTACTTACAACTGTAAAATTTAATAATCACTTCCGACCGAGGAAGGGAATAGATTCATTATCTTTGTGTGGGCCCTGGTGTGTTTCGGAAGAACTCCAAATCATCCCTTTTACTCCAACAGATGGCAAAGACCGAATGAAGGAAGGTTGAAGATTAATGTTGACGGAGCCGTGTTTGCTGAGGAGCCTGCTGTGGGAACGAGGATTGTAGTTAGAGGTCGTTTGGGAGTGTGCATTGACTGGATAAGTAAGTGAAGTCACTCACCTCCAGAACCAGAGCTGGCTGAATCAGGCTGCCAAACTAGCTCATGAAAGAAGGTTTTATCGTGTCACGAATGATTGTTTTAACTTTAGTCCCGAAGTTAATTAGTACGAATCAGGATCTCTCCAGTATGGGCACTATCATCGTATGTATCCGTTGGACGTTATCTCATATACTAGAGGTTACTTTCTCTTTCGTTCCATGTGAAGGAAATAATATTGTAGCATACAAGTCGGCAAGATTAATGTCAAATTCTAGTTATGGCCTATGGCCTATGGGCATTCAGAACTCTCTGATGATATTATTAGTTGTCTGGCGGAAGATGCTAGTTTATTGTGATATTCTTCCCTCGTTTTGTTCCAAAAAAAAAAAAAAAAAAAAAAAAATCACGGCCAAAATTAAAATCAGTTATACTCACTTACCTACACCACAAGTCTTACTCTAAAAGTCTAATTCGTTTGCATACTCTTTTACTTTGGAAAATACAACTAAAATTTAAGATGTGTATAAAAAAATAAAAAAATAAAAGTTATAAATATTAAAAGAAAAATTAAAAGTGGAAACAAATATTTAATAGAATACATGGAGAAAATGAAGAAGTTAAAAGTTTGATGATTTTATCCTAGAAAATTTTAGCTTTGACTCAGTTGATGAAAACCAATTAATTATAATGATAATATATTGTATTCATTATTTAATTGATATTTTTTCTAAATTGTTATAAGTATAAAATACTTGTCCGTCATACTAGTTACATTGAGTTTCTTGTTTGTTCCCATTTAAGATAAGCAAAAGTTGTTTTCCCGAGAGATTACTAGAAGAAATCCACATTTATTTTTTCGGCCAAGGGAATTTTTCTTGTAAAAGATTAGAAAGTGTTAGATAAGTAAAATTAGACTATTTTATCGATTTTAATATCACTTTTCTATTAGTTATTAAAGATTACAGGATTCTGGCAGATTTTGGGGCCAAACGGGTTAGACTATTTTATCGATTTTAATATCATTTAATTTTCAAACTCAAGACAAAGCAATCAATCAATTGAAGCTTCGATTTGACGGTGGAGAATACTATGCTCCATCGTCGGATTGATTCAGATCTATTCTGCTATCAGATTCTCCAATTTGTTACGTCTTTATGTTTTTTTCTTTAGGTTATGTTATATTTCAAGTTCTTTATCTCTTCCGTATGAAAGTTTTGTCCCTTCCGTATGGAAGTTTAGTCAGTTTCTTTATGTTCTTTTTTATTATGTTCTGTGATTTTCCGAGGAAATTTTTTGGCCGAGTTATCTGTAGGCCAAAGTGTTCTTTTCAATGCGGAGAAAAGGTGGGTGCGGAACTTCACTGACATCGGATCTTCAACTTCAAGGAGCCTGTTTCTTTTATTAAATGTGATGCTAATATAATAGCTCACAAATCTGTTGGAATTGCTGCTTCGGCCTGCGTTCATTTTCCTGTTATTCCTTGTATTTTTGTTATTGTTCCTCTTGATGTTGACTAATATTCCCCTTTGAGTGTTTGAGTTTCAAAAAAAAATATCATTTAATTTTCTATTAGTTATTAAAGATTACAAATTTCTGGTAGATTTAGGGGCCAAACGTGTGAATCTCTAGCTCGCGCGTAACCCCTTTTTTTCACAGATCAAATTCATTTTGTAATCACGACAGACGAGATGTGATTAACTGAGATTACCTACTCCTTTTTTTTTTCTTCAATTTTTTCTCAAACAGAAAAGTTATTTTCTCAATCAGTAAATTAAGATAATCAATCATTTGCACGATCAAGAACCAAGCTAATAAAATGCCCAAAAATAAGTAAATAAACAAATAAATCTTCCAATATTATCCACCACAAATCTTTTTTTTTTTCCGAAAATGAACAATCCAACTGGGATGCATTAATCATTAAATCAACAGACAGTATAGCAGAAATACAATCTGTATTTTATGGATGTATGCTGGGTGCCTAAGTGTTTCAGAAGAATGGGGAGTAACAAAAACACACGCACCAATATGTGTAGAGACACACAGATGACCGGAAAGGAGGAAGTTTTGAAGATCACTGATACGAAATTACCTGGTCGTGAGTATTCTGGGAGCCGTGTGCTTTGGTATGATCAGCTGCAGATGTTTGTACCGTACCACCACCGTCAGCGGCAACTGGATCGGAATATAAAACACTCTCTTCTACTGATGAGCCACATGTTTCTGTCCCCATATGTGTGCGTGAGATAGATATATATAGAGATAATTTTTCCAATTTACGGTCTTTAATTATCTCTTAGGCCTGTAGTACGAGTTAGGTATTTTTTGGTCTGTTACTCGGGGAAAAAGAAAAGAGAGAGAGAGAGAATCAATTTGTTCACAAAAATGTCATGGCTTATTAATGAAGACGAGGTAGAATATAGGCATATATATATATGGATCATAATGGATGATCGGACAGTCCAACTAATCGTCGTAGAATTCTACACAACAAAACAACGGACAAGATGGGTGTGAAAGGGAGTGGACTCCATCAAATTATCTGAATTTTGGATATGCAAAAAATCACAAATAGTGTAGTGCGATGATAATTTAATTAAAGATTTTGTATTATTAATTTAATTAATAATCTTGTATTTGAGTTCTTAAGTATATAGATATTATTGAAAGAAAAAATTATAATTTTTAGGGTTAATTTCAATCATTCCCTGTCTTTTGGGGCCGGGTAGGTGTATATGAACCGAATCCAACTTTCTTCACCCAATACATTTTGAAATCTAATTTATACAGATTTAACCTTATAAATCACACCAAGATTTTATTAAAAAAGTTGAACGGAATATTTTTAAAGATTTCACCGGAATGAGATTAAGTATAATATTTGTTTAAAAGTTAGGAGGACAATCGCACCGATTTAAAAATTAGGGCAAAACGCACTAAATCTCAAAAAATAGGAACATCTAAAATTAACCTTAAATTTTAATGGTCCGACAATACTACAATTAAGATTAAGCAAAACTATACTGGACTGATAATACTAGAACTCATGACAATTAAGATTGAGCAAACTATACGCGTGTATGTGAATCTTCATATAATTAAGATTCAGCAAAGTATCATTAATTAGTGATTGGACCAAAAGTTTTCCTGCACTTGACAACCTTATGGTCAAACGTTCTTCTCACCACCTGGGGTGTGCTAAAAACAAAAAGCAAAAAACAAAAAAAAAATATTATGGCCCAACGTAGCTTTCTGTCTACAAACCGAGTGGGAAATCCAAACTTTATGTTAAATTTTCTATTTCTTTCCTTATTTGTTACATTAATATACACATCCAAATGGGATCCTACAATTTACAATTCCTCATTATATTGGTGGTATATATTCTCATAAGCTAATTCTAGGGTTCATGTCATGTCCCATGAATCAAAAACCTTCAGCAACATCGCTCAAGATTCCATCATATCCCATTCACAAACATTTTTCCAATAACAAATCATGATTCCACCCCTGAAATCGACGCCCCATTTCCCCTAATACCAGCACGAATATTGGTGGTATATATTTGATAACGATGTTTGACTTTTCAACTGTGCATTTTCGATGACGTGGAATTTTGTGGTTTTTTTGAAGTTTTTAATTACATATAAAAAATGTGATTGGCTTATCTTTATTTTGTATATTATTTTATTATGAAAATAAGTAGTAATTAAGGAAAATAATTATCTTTGGCAAGTTTGACTAAATGATAATTTGTCTTTTTTTTTAGATTTTTAATTAAATAAAAAAATATGATTGCCTTATCTTTATGTTGTATATTATTTTATTAAGAAAATAAATAGTAATTAAGAAAAATAATTGTTTTGTCAAGATTCATAATATACTTTTTATTTGTATTTTTTTCTAAATGATGAAATTTTAGAATTCTGAATCTATACTATTATATATTTGTGAAACATGTTTGACTTTTTTTGTGTATTTTTTATGATGTGTAATTTTTTTTTTAGGTTTTAAATTAGATAGAAAAAATGTGATTGGTAGATCTTTATTTTGTAAAATATTTTATTAAAATAAAATATTTTATTATGAAAATAAATAGTAATTAAAGAAAATAATTATCTTTGTCAAGATTTATAATATACTTTCCATGTAAGAATTTCTTCAATTATTTATATATATATATATATATATATATATATATATATATATATATATTTTATCAATATAAATAAATGTTATTAATTTGATTATTAAAAATATATAAATGTTAAGAAAGGAATATATAAATGTTATATTTGTTTGCATCCACAATTAAAGAGACTTAATTGACATCCACCTCACAATTGGGTTGGTATTTAATATTATTATTATAATTAACGAAAACTTACGTTAATAAAGTTTAGGTTGAGAACTTTTGTATATTCAGTACGCCATCCATTCCATAGTTTGAGAGATCTTTATTACTATTATTAATCAGATTAAAAAGATATCCAACAAAAAAAACTATAACAAAACTTATAGAATGTTAAATTGTAATTCATGGTCTTGGTGAGATTTTTCAAGTTTGAAATCCCTGATGAGGCTGAGGAAGTTCAAAAGATTTTGTGATTTCTCACTCAATCTCTTAAGGTACGGATTATTTTTATTTTCATAAATTATCATATTTGAGATTTTAAAAATATGGGTATGCAATAAACGAATTAATTCAAAGTTTAATTATATTATTTGAATCTTATATTTTGAATTAATTATTTTTAGGATATCAAGTAGCAATTTAATTCATTGATGGAACTGACGAAGTTTGAAAATCTTGACGAGATTCACGAGGGTCGAGGGTTAAAGAACTTTCAAGATTTTTGGATCAATTTCATAAGGTACGAGTTATTTTTGTTTTTTTTTTTTTTGTTTAATTATATAGATTTAATCTTATATTTTGAATTCATTAGTTTTAGAATATTTTGACTAATTTTGAATTAATTCATTTTAAAATATCAAGATGCAATCCAATTTTGTATTGATATTATTAGAATATATTATTGTTGATTCCATGTTGATGCGAAAATGTTGATGCCATGTTGATGCGAAAATGTTGATTAAGGTTATAATAACCGATTTCTTTTATGTTTATGAGGTTGATTCCATGACTAAGGTTTGTAGGCTAGAATTGTATTAATTTTAAACTGAAAATAATTTATCAAATTATGAACTAATAGTAAGAACTAAATTGAATTCCAAACAAATTTAGTACCATTATAAAATGTTATAATCTGACCAAAAAAAAAAGAAAATATTGTAATTATAATTATATTAGAAATGACACGGCAGCTTTCTTTTATGCTTATGCGATGCAAATCGTTATGAAAAGTGATATTTTTGTAATAACTAATTTAGGTCAAATAAATTCAACTACCTATTTTATTTTTATTTTGTGCAGGGATAAACTGAACAACAATCAAATCAGTTACAAGCTTGCACGATTGAATAGAAAGAAAGAGTTATATATAAAACGGCATAGCGGAGTAAATGATGATTTAGTGGCCAAACGTTTGGCACGACTACAGATAGAATATTAATTTTTGTCTGGACTTCATAATAACTCTCCAACGAAGTACGGGATTCTAATATCTATAGCCCACCATCAAGAGGCAGGCGAGCAGCCCGAGGAACATCAACACGTTCAAGACGAGGGTCATCATCTCAACAACTGATTTAATGCATGATGGTTAGATTATTTCGAATGATATGCTCCCCATTAATATTTTACATATATGTTGGTATATATTTATTGAATTTTGATATATATTTTATTGAATTGTGATTACATCTTTAGTCATACATCATAATATTTATATTTATTCAATATAGGGGAAGTACAAGCTGGTGGTGGTGGTCATGACCAATTCAATTCACAAGAACTTTGTTCTGTTCCTATTTTACTCGGTATAATTTAATTGTTTAGGCATTGATCATATTATTTAGTTATATATGTTCACTTATTTTGTAAACGTATACTATTATATCCATAGATCACATTATCGATGAGCATAGAATTATTAGAGATCAAGGTCAAGTTGATGCAAGAGGATGTGTAGAAACTACAAATCGTACTATTTCTTCTTTTATATATAATTTTTGTTTTAATTTCAACTTTTTATTTTGTTGATTTAATGATTTTTTTATGTATATTAGGTGTTGATCAGAATATTGTGGTACAAAAATCCCATATTATTGATATTCCACACAATCAATTAGCTATAACCGGTACATCTATTTATGAGCATGGTTGTACAAATATAGCTCAGACACATGTGAATCGACTTGAGGAGCATGACTCTAACTTACAAAATATGTATCTTAGGTTAATTTGCCACAATTCATTTTTTATTTCAAATTAAAGCACTTTCATGTATCTATCATAACATTACGTACTACTAATTAGGGGGTCAAGAATGTGAATTTTCGGAGTTAGAAAATGAAGTTTTTGTACCCAGTACGTTTCCATTGGGAAACAACAATGATCTTGGGGCACCAACATCTGTATGTGTTTCAATGATGTAAGGTATTGTAATCCAAAAAATTTTTTACCATTTGCATATTTTATGAATATATTATTTTGTATATTTATTCATGGATTTCATGTATTCAATTATTTTTTGAGTTTTTGGTATTTTAGTCTTTATTTTGAATTATTTATAGCATGCTCTATAAGTACCCTTATTCCCTTGTGAATCGCAAGATAGAATATTCGAATCATTAGGAAGGATTATTAGTAATTTCTGTATTTTTAGGAATTGTTAGTTGCCCAATATTATTTTTATAGGTTAAAAACTTCATTAAACTTATTGGCTAAGATTAAGTTGTATTTATATATAAGCATTCAACATACAATATTGTGTTTAATAATTGCGTTTCTAAACAAGATTTCAATAAGTTATAGTTAATATTATGTTAGATCTGTTAGATTTCAATGGGTTATAATTAATATTATGTATTTCTTGTGAAAAAACCGACCATAAAAATATGATAATATTAAAATAGAAAAATATTCAAAAGTGGAGCAATGTATTAAAAATAATCCAAAATTCTTATTGATAGTATTAGAACTGATTAGTTATTACGAAAGAAAAAAATGATGTTCGATGTAGTCGCCATTAGAAAAATCAACAACCACAAAATATGGAGCAATGTAGACGGGAAAAATGACAAAAAATGAGATCACAAAAGGCAATAAAATTATGAAAATAAATATTGAAAAAATAAAAGAAAGGAGAAAAAAATAATAAATAGAACAAGTGACAAAATCATAATTCAAATATTTGTGATGTAAAAGAAAAATTGTTGGATTAAAAAAGTTTCGTACAACAAAATCATATACATGGAAATCTAAATTGTGTGATTGAGAATAAAATCTAAATTGGTGATAAATAATAAATTGAAATATTATAGTATCGCTCACAAAAAATATTAAGCCCTAAAATCACTATGGGGTGAATCTCCAAAAATAAAGAAGATTAAGAAAGAAAGAAACGAATCTAACTCATTAAAAATTAAGAAATGTTTAAAAGAATTATAAAAGCTACACAAACTAAAGACAATAAAATTATAAAGAAATGTTCTTGAATTCAGAAAAGAAAACTAATTTCATTATAAATTTGTAACGACATGATTGGTATGATGGAATGGGAATGAAATGAGTATTTTCATGTCCATTTTCAAATCCGTGATTGATACAAAATATAATTGGAAATAATCATTACTGAGGTAATATACATTCCTACAAATTTGAGTTTATTCAGTCCTTAGGTACCCCATAGTATTAATAATTCTCAATCTTCAAAATTTATTTATTTTTTATATAATCGTCATATATTTGTTAAATTTATATTATATTATAACTTTTTTATTATTACGAATATATAATAACGTTGAAAATTTAATAAATTGTATTAGATATACGTATAACTACAAATATAAATATATTATATAAATAAAAGTACATGTTGAATATATTATTTTATTTACTTATAAATTTATTGATATTCATAAAAGATTAAGATATTCTATAAAAATTAAATTTGATAATTATATTAAATTTATTTTTAAATATCATGCATTATATTAAATATAGTAAAATCTCATAATCTATGTATGAATATAAAAATATTAATATATTTTATAATAATTATATATATTTATAAATCACTCTCAATATATTTATATTCACGATATTAAATTTACAAAAAAAATGCCTTACTTTAAGAATATAACCAATATTTAATTTTGTTAATATTAAAGAAGCCATTTGTTTTGCATATTTTGTAGGCTGCCAAGAGTAATTGGATTGCATATTTGTAGGTTGACCCAAGTTATTGAGTTGTAATTTATACATTCACAAATTTGTGATTTTTTAAAACTCTGTATCTCATTCGTTTGAAATTTTTATTTATTCCATTTTCAATTTGAATTGATCACTCCGTGCATAGCACGGGATATATACTAGTTATAATAATATTGCAGAATTTAAACATCCACAAATGCAAGCTATAATCCCGTGTGAGGTTTTTGAGATATTTCCTGAGTGGGCAAAACAAAGGAAAACAACGCTTGGGATTACAACGTTCAATTTCTAATTCATTCATTCATGTGGTCATTTTGTGAGCCCTGGCTAGCGGGCGAATTCTCCAACCTTCACCTTGTGTGAGCATTATTCATTCATTAGTGGTCACACACAACATTCATTCGTTCATTCATAATCATAATCAATATCATTCATTCATAAATCTTAACACTTACACCTTTTTCCTCTGGGTGGTGTACAGGTTAGCAAGACCTGACCACCTCATTCATTGACCAAAGGGGGTTACATGAATTCCGCCAAAGGCACTCAGCTCCATTCCCCGCTAATCTCCTAGCGAGAGCCGGTATCACCGTACATGAGTTGGAACTAGTGTATGGGATCACCGTCGGCCCTTGCCTCCCCAGATAGCCACATGCACTAAGTCCTTGGGCCCATGCATACATTCATGTTCTCGCCAAAATTATAAGGTAGGGATACATAAAAGAAGGGTTTTACGTTGGAAATCAATGACTCTTTGAAAACACTATATATATATATATATATACAAAATACTTTGGCAAACTTTCACGTTGGATATATCGGGTCGGTTCATATCTAATAGAAGAGAAACCCACCTGTTACACCTTACCGAACAACCAAGAAGACAAGAAGACTTGAGGAAAACCTATGAACCCCGACATCTCCGCCTTGGAGAAAACTGTACAAGGACAATATAATGCACTTGTGAGACTCCAAGTGAACCATATATGATGCACGACAATGCGTTAACGTGATATGAACTGCATATGAGACAATAACACATTATGAAGATGATCACGTGCACTATTAATGTATTAGAAGCCCATAAACGAGCAATTCATTCAAGCTCGATCAATACATGAAGGTTTCATATTCATTCGTTCCACATCCTTCATATTTCATATCGAATCGATTCATAGATTTCATATAATGATCATAACACATACTTTAACTCGTATACAATTCCTATGAGTCATAAAAGGGGAGGGGAGTTGTAATGCCCCGGTTTTTCATTTGTACTAATATGTCGTATGTGTTTATAAATTGTGCAATTAAATTATTTAATTATGTGATTAATTGTTTATAAGTGTTTTAAATATTTAATTTTAATATAAATTGTTATTAGTTTATTTTATTTCATTTTATTATTTTATTTTATTACGTAATTAATATATTTAATTTGATAATTAAGTGTTAATGATAATTAATTATATCTTTAATTATACTAATTAATTACAATATTAATCGTGACTTGGTTTTAATTTAAAAATAGAATTTAAATTTGTTTATTTAATTTTTTTATTTAATTTGAAATGTTATGAATTGTCAATGTATTGTTCTTGCATGATTTAAACGCGCTTCGTTCTTATATGATTTGATACCGAAATTTCATGCAAATTTAATATGTTGAAGATATACGTGTTGTGAATATGAATATATGCTCGTTTCATGTTTTCGGATTCATTTGCATTAGTTTCGAATTTATTTTGTTCTTGGAATCCAAATCGGGGGCTAATTAGCAATTAGCGCACCCTTGGTTCCGTATGTGATATCTTGAGCTAGGAAACTCGGATTCGAGTTTCGTCAACTTCACTGAACTCGTAACGAAAATTCGAGTTTAATGAACTTATCCTCATATTTTTCTAAGACCATTTGGACCTCCGAAATTCAACCGAAAACTGAAACCGATGCAAAACTGCGACACTTTACTAAAAATGCCATAACTCCCTCAAACCTTGATCAAATTAACCATGGTTGGAGGCTATGGAACCCTAACTCAACCCACTAACACTCCATATCATCCCCAAACCGAACCACACACCTCACACCAAGAAAAATCAGCCAAAAGCCCCTGTTCCAGAAAAATCCCGTAACCCTTGCCATACTTGGAGATTCAAGCTCAAATCTCTTCCATCTTCCATCCAATCAACAAGGTGATTTTAGGGTTGTGATATACATTCAATATGTGTCATTTTAAGCTAAGCATCCCCAATTTTGAGTGTAGCACCCGGGACGATAGGCACCACATTCCCCGCACTATAAGTTTAGTCCACATGAAATTAATGATCCAGCATGAACCGGACTCACAGAGAACGGGTGACAAAATAAAAACAACCTACCCAGGCGAAAACTAACCCTGAACCAATTAATCAAGTATACCCAAAATGTGGTGCGGAAGCAATAATACCATGCATAAATTCCAATAATAGCTCCAAGCTTAAACGTTTCATAACATAATTAAGTTCCAACCTGCAACCTGTCCCGAATTCATAATCCAAAATACATAATTGGCACACAGGCCCATTTACATAAAGAAATACTAATGAATCGTAACATAGTGAAACGTGACTCGAGTGTACAAGTGAATCGAACAAAAGGCTATGACTCGACTCCCGCCTAGCAACACCTGCAAGAAACTGGAGGAGTGGAAAAGAAGGATCAGTCTCTAGAAGACTGAGTGAGCAGGAGCTGTACATATATATAAAAACAAGCACATGCAAGTCATAAATCCCCGAGCAAGGTTTTATTAAAGTTAGTTCCCACGAAGGGCATGAAATCATTTACCAATGCTCGACCTTTACGACTAATCCATATTAAAAGTCATTAAGTTCGTAATGCATGAATAATCATTATGGCTCGGTGAGTAAGCGTACGTTATCTCCAACCAAACTCCGACCGTGTACAATGAACATGATTTAATACTTTGAATATGTGATCTTACAATACATAATAATACATGTGAGCATGTAACATGAGACTTGATCGTTTGGGTAATCCGTGTCCCGGCCTTCCCGCACGGTGCAAAACATTAATAACCAAGTGCATATCATAATCATGAAAACATTTCCAACCTTCTCCCTCCATATGATGGTCGGTTCTGCAGTCCCTAACCATCCCATAATAATAATATCGAGACGGAGGCTCATGACTCCTACCTGCTCCTTCGATGGGTTAACCATCGGCTCAAGAATAACTCACCTTCCACACTACACGATCGCGTGAGAGATTCTCAATGGGTACTTTGTACAATGGCTTAGTTATACGTTGGCCCGATGCTGAACCGGTCTCCATTCACACATTTTCCCGGGCCCAATACATGTGCCTGATCAATGTGCATAATCTCGCCAAAACATTTCAAATCATGATCATAATAATAATAATAATGATAATTCATTTCATAATCCTTGAGAAAAGGTTTACTCGATAAGAATTTACTCGATGACTTTACGTTGAAAACGATATATATATACATAAGGTTTTTGGCCAAAACTTAACACATAAAGGTTGTAGGGTTCAGTACGTAACTAGAACGAAAACACCCTCACCTGGAATAAACTGAGAAAAGAAAAATGATTGATATGGGTGCCTATTCGATCCGGAAGTCTCCACCCTGGAGAAGAACTGTACAAGAGAAGGCATAACGTGTACTCTTGAGAAAAGACTCGATATGATACCAAATAGGACGCACGAAAATGCTTATGAAGTGGAGTATCATGTCATAACATAATTCAATATGTAATGAAGCATAAGAATGTCATGAAATGGTGTGATCGTGTTCGTATGCTCAATTACTCAAACAAATTCAATTCATAAATCAAGCACAGATTCAAACAATCAAACTTAAGCAAGTAAAGACCAATGAGTATCAAATAAGAGCATAATTATCAATTAATCAAGCATATAATTTATATACGTCACATACGGGAGCCAAGGAAGTTTGGCAAAAATGGACAATTTTCGGAAATGCGTATGCTGTGGTAAAACAAGAATATCTTAATTTCTAGAAGTTGAAATGGAGTTTTGTTTGTTGGATATGAAAGTAGACAAGTAGATCTTTCCAAGAATATATGACTCGAATTCTAATTCAAAGCGGAGTGAAAATGGCGTAGGTCCGAAGTTGGGTAAACGCAGATTTCCGAAAAAATGGTGACACCGAAAAGAATTGATCATATCTCACAATATAGAAATGATATTGAGATGATTCCAATTGGAGAGTGTTTTAGACTTCAAGCGGTTTCTAATGGTTTAAAAATCAGGTCATTTGGAGTTCGTATGAGGGAGAAACGGGTGTTTGAAAAATGAACTGAAAGTAGAAACAGGGGTTTGGAAACCGTCTGTCGATGCAGTAGCATCTCACACGGGCGTTTGGTAAATGAACTAAGGGTCCAAACGGGCGTTTGGCATGCCGCTGGGCGAAAAAACAGGGGGAAAACAGGGTAAGGCTCGGAAATGGACTCCCAACCTTCCCAACACCAACTAACATCAATTAAGCAACCCAAAACTAGCACATAACATCAATATATATCTAGTACTTCAATTACAACACATATATCTATCATTTAGACAATTAAATTCATCAAACAAAACTCATATAAACCATGCCCTCCAACAAGACAATAGTTCAAGATATTCAAGCCTCAACTTCAAAGATATACACATATATGCTTATATATTCATGGTAGGAAACAAGCAACACATTCAAATCATAAAGCCCTAACTATTCACTCAATACAAACTCATAAATAATAAAACCCAACCTTGAAATGAAAGAATGAAGATGGTGAAGATGATGGAGATGATGATCTTGATGATGCCAATATTTCTTGATGAATGATCCTTCCCTTCTCTTCTTGAAAGAATCAAAGATGTGATGAAGATGAGAGTGTAGTGTATGTGTTAGAGAAAGGGTGTGTGTAATTGTGTGTCTTACATATGCTATATAATGTATATACAATGTATGTGTAATATAATTATAGATATAACATATATATGTATAAAGTCATAAAGTGTAGATATTATGTATATTATATTATATTATATAATTTATCTTAGTGCTATAATAATATATACATATATAATGAATGTGAGTATTAGTATAGGAAGACTTATACATGTATATATATATAATTGCATGTCTCATGAATAAATATATGAAATAATGAGAATATTAATCTTAGGAATTTAGCTTAAGTATAATGATATACATATATATATATATATATATATATATATATGTAAGAAAATAATATGTTATGAAATGAAAGTGTATGAATTATGCATATGTTAGAAATTAAAATGAAATAAAATGATATTAATAAGGTCACATAACAATTAAACACTTAATCACATAAGTCACTCAGACACATAATCCTAAGACATGCCAACAATTCTAACACTCAAACTCACACGTATGGCGAGCGTACCTGGAACGAAAACACGGGGCGTTACATTGAGCATGTGAGCATGGGATTTTGTAGAGATGATGAAATAGTTAGGTTATGACTCCAATTTTGAATTCATGATTTAGATTCTGTTTTCTTGAGAAACTGGGCTTGAAATCTGATCACTTCAGCTCCTAGTATGTATATTTGAACTTGAATTTGATGTATGTTAAGTGTATGTGAACCCACCATTGTTAAACTTCATGAAACTTGAAGGTTTATGCATGAAATAAACTGCTCTTCGTAGGAGCTACTGCTGCTGTGTTTTAGGATCGAATTGCTGTCAATTGCTGCTCATCTTTGCCTTGTTTGTTGCACACATGTTGCCTAAGGAATGGATTGGTTGTTGCTCTGTTTTCCTTCCGTTTACCCCCTATTTTTGGCCTGAAACGTTGCTGTCAACCGCTGCTCTTTTCCTTGCTTCATTGCTGTCATTTTCCAGCCTTTTTCCGTGGGATTTCATGGCCTGTTTTGTTGCTGATTCTTACCTTATGTTGCTGCTACCTGCTGCTGTAATTTATTACAATCATAACAAGGGAAAGCTCTGTATTAAGCTGCTGCCTCGCGTCTGTAATGTAACTCCCCGGCCGGGGAGATTTTATGCATGGAAAATGCCCGGCCGGGTAGTTGTGTTGCAGAAGCTGCTGCTCATTTCTTCCAGTTGTGCCTGCATGTTATTAATATATATTGCATGGTTAACCATATACAAATGCATGAAGTACGTGCATGCATGAGATTAATTTTGGTTCATGAGTAATTTATAATCTAATTACATGCATGGTGTAATTTAATTGTGATTGTTTATGCATGCCTGCTGTGTATAAGTATATTTATGTATATAATGTATTAATATGTGATAGTGTATAGTGTAAATGTTATATATACATGCATGTATAAGTTAAGTACGTATATAATTATAAATCTTACATGCATGTGTTTTGTAATTCTATGCATGCCATGCACGTATAGATATATATATATACTTTAAGAATGATTTTATATATGTTAATTAATTGCATGGTTAATTTAATATTAAGTATTGATTGATTTATTAAAATATGGGAATTAAATTGTTACCTATTTCATGTTCCTTTCTAATTTCCAATTTTAAATTGAATGTAATTATTTGCCTATTTTATAATTGTAAACGTGTTATAGTACGTGTCACGACTGTTATTTGAATTCGTGGATTGAATTGTTATGAAATGTGTAAGGATTGAACTTAAGTGAATATGAACGCTTCTTTGAATGAATGAATGGCATGTTTATATGATTTAAATGCATTAATCGTGCACATGAACGTGTTCATTACATAATATCATCTCTTATGCATTCATAACATGTAGCACCCGGAACGCCGAGATGCCACACCCCCCGCACCATATGTAACGCCCGAGCGCGAGACGTCACATCCCCCGCACCATGACCCGACCCGTATATGAAATGGATTTCCACACACGAGCCAAATCATAGCGAACGAAGACATACACACTCGCTAAGCCAGGCGGGACTAACCTATAACTTAAACCCCAACAACAACAACAACAACAATCACAATCAGAGTAACAGAAAGGCGGAAGCAATCATTCATATACTATATACTGAGCTAGATGCTCTAGGTACCAACATGTATTCCATATATTGAGCTATATGCTCTAGGTACCAACATTTAAGTCTGAATAAGATACATATAGGTACCATATACATGTACGCTCCATACATAAACAAAATCCAAAAGTATCAATAAAAGTAAGCGTATGAGTCTAAAGAAAGAAAGGCAAGACACTATGCAAGACTCTCTCTCAGACTTATATCCCGCCTAGCATCCCTTCCTGCAAAAACAACTGAAACAACTCCGGGTTCAGTCTTAGACAGACTGGTGGGTATAAAAAGATAGGCATAATATTAATATATCGCGGAATTGAAATACATACATGCAAGTTATAATCCTTATTCGAGGTTTAGAAGCATTTCTCCCAAGTGGGAAATAAAATACAACGAATAGGATTATAACAATTCATTTCATTCATTAGGTCATTAGTGGCCCGGCGAGAGGGCGTGCATTATCTCCAACCATCACTTCGTGTAATCCATTAGTCATTCATTCATTCATACATTTCATTCTTTCGTGCACATACATTCGATCATTCATTCGATCGTTCATAAACCATCTTTTTCCTCTGGGTAGGAAACGGGTTTGCAAGGCCCGAACCCTCATTCATTAATGCTAGAGGGGTACATGAATCCCCAAAAGCGCGGGTCCCCTTTCATTCACTAATCTCCTAGTGAAATCCAGGTTGCCGAAATTGTTGGAACTAGTATAAATGGATTCCCGTCAGCCCAAGCTTCCCCGGTTCACCACTACACTAAGTCCCGGGCCCCCATTCATTTCTCGCCAAAACATTTTGGTAGGACAAACATAATAAAGGCTTTCGTTCGAAAATATTTGTTCGTTAAAACTTGCTATAATTACATATATAGGGTTTTGGCCAAAATCTTGCACATTAGGTGTTCGGGGTCATATTGTTAACTAATAGAAGAAAAACCCAACCTGGTAGACAAAAAGAACCCAACAAAGCTCTCAATGCCCGACCTCGTCACCCACTGGATCAATATCTGTGTGACAAAGGTAGTGTGAGACTCAATATGACCACATTTGACGCTCGGCTATGCAATATCATGTTAAGGAATGTTTAAAATGCAATAATATGTTCAAATATGGTCATGAATCCAATTAAACACATAATTCAACAAATTTCGTTCATTATACGGTAAAACCGTATTCCTTCATTCCCTTTCATATTGTTCATACTTTCATACTTTTCATTCTTGCATTCATATGGTTATTACTATCATATATCAATAAAAAAAACATAGCTTTAATATAATCACGTTACATATAATCCACCATTACGAGCCATAAACGAGATATAAGCAAGAAAAGAGGTTTCCCAAAGCTGCCATTTCAATTGACACGGCCGTGTTGAGTTTTCAAAGGAAACGGACACGGCCGTGTCCGAGGTTTAAAACTCCAAAAATTCAAAGTCGAGAGCTTGACACGGCCGTGTTGGGTTATCAAAGGAATTGGACACGGCCGTGTCCGAAGTTAAAATCAGAAAAATTCAAAGTCGAGAGCCTAACACGGCCGTGTCCATTTTCAGTTCAAAGCTGACACGGCCGTGTCAGCTCATCGTTTTGCCAAGAAAAACAGAGCAGAAGCTCTGTTTCTCGAGGGAAAAGCTTTGCAACACAGGGGCAGCAACAAGGAAGCTCTTATACACTCTTAGACATTATTTCAATCCATATAATTCACATATAACATGCAATTCATTCATACATGCAAGAATCCGTACATAAGATTGGCAAAAGATCACTCAACAACAAGCTTTCATCCATGGAAGCTTCAAGCTACAACAATGGCATATCATGCTATACTCAACCAACACAAAATCCTAGCAACTAGAAATGATAAGGAAGCTACAAGCAACACATTCCATGCATCAACTATCATTTAAAACCAAGGAAAGACATGGAACCAAGAATTCATACCATTTGCATCATTTCAAGCCTTTTCTCATAACACATGATTCCCCAACTCATACCAAGATATAATCGGAAGAAAATGGAGAGGAGAATGAGGGAAAAACAATCCATACCTTACCTTGGAAGAAGATGGAAGAAAGTTGATCTTGAGCTTAGGGTTTGAATGATCAACAAGGGTTTTCTTGGAGCTTCTCCTTGGCCTCTTGAGATGATGATGATCGATGAAATGGGATTCATAAGGGAACAAAGGCTGATATTTAGTGATATATGGATAGGTCACGGGTCGGTTCAAGTCCGGTTCGTTTAGTAAACGGTTCAAACAAGTTATAAGGTCGAGGTTGAGGGAAAGTTTGATGTCGAGGGTTCAAACGGTATCGAAAAAGTACGAGGTCAAGTTTAATGAATAGGTAACGTCGAAACAAGTTCAACGCCGGTTACGGATCTCGATTTCGAGGTCCGGAGCTCAAGATATCGCGAAAACCGTTCAGGGTTGCCTATTATACAAATAGGTCCCTAAACTTTCAAAAAGTGGCAATTAAGCCCAAACTCAATTTCCAATTGAGTCCAAAACATTCAAATAAGTTACAATCAAGTCCACGAATCACACGAACACCTAATTTCATTCAAATAACACCGAATTCACAAAACTCACATTCTCACAATTTCATTCATATATTCATAGCACACATTGGAATTCATATAAATTGTAAACAATTAAATCAAATTAGAAACGAATTCAATTAGCAAATCAAATTATAAAATCACATAATTAAATAAAAATGCGCACGTAACACTTACCTACACGTGTGAAAACTCGGGGCGTTACAACCTCTCCCCCTTAAAGAGAATCCGTCCTCGGATTCATTGCTCGGTCGGAAACAATTCGGGGTAGAACTTCTTCATTTTCTCTTCCGTTTCCCACGTGGCTTCTTCCGTCTTATCACTTCTCCACAACACTTTCACCAAGGGAAACGTCTGTTTCGAAGTTCTTGAAATTTTCGATCCAAAGTCTTAACTGGTCTCTGAACAAAAGTGAGATTTGGTTCAAGCTCCGCTTCTTCAATCGGTATGATCACTGATTCATCGGGATAGTACTTCCGAAGTTGTGATACATGGAAGACATTGTGAATACCCATTAAACTTGGAGGCAAATCCAATCTATAAGCTGTATCTCCGATTCTCTCCAAAATCTCATAAGGTCCCAAATATCGGGGATTCAACTTTCCTCCTTTTCCAATTCGGGTAAATCCTTTCCGAGGTGAAGCTTTCTGGAATACCCTATTCCCAACTTCAAATTCAAGATCTTTCCTTCGCTTATCTGCATAACTTTTCTGTCGATCTTGAGCTGCTTTCATCTGTTGTCGAATAATCTGAACTTTTTCAATAGCATCCTGAATAGCCTTAGAAGGTTTATCTTTCCTTTCACCTCTTTGTACCCCTTCTTGCTTACTCCACTTCCATTCTTCCAAATCGAAAAACAATGGGGATCGGAACTTCTTTCCATAAAGAAACTCATACGGTGCCATTTCTATAGAAGCTTGATAACTATTATTGTAGGCAAACTCAATGAAGGGCAATTGTTCATTCTATGAACTCGAGAAGTCCAATGCACACGCCCTTAACATATCCTCAAGATATCTGATTAACCTTTCAGATTGCCCGTCAGTCTGTGGATGAAAAGCTGTACTAAACTGGAGCTTAGTCCCCAGACATTTCTGTAACTCTTGCCAGAACCTGGAAGTGAATCTTGGATCCCTGTCTGAAACAATGCTAGCTGGCACTCCATGTAACCGAACAATCTCATCACAATACCTCTTAGCCAACTTACCTATCTTATCTGACATCCGAACTGCAAGAAAATGCGCTGACTTGGTTAACCTGTCCACGATTACCCAAATTCCATCAAATCCACCCTTCACTCTAGGTAAACCCCGATACAAAATCCATTGCTATCTGTTCCCATTTCCATTCAGGAATAGGTAGTGGCTGTAATAATCCTGACGGCTTCTGATGCTCAGCTTTCACTAGCTGACAAGTCAGACATTGCTTCACATAATTCACTACGTCTCTTTTCAACCCGTTCCACCAATAATACTGTTTCAAGTCCTGATACATCTTGTTTCCACCAGGATGTACCGAATACACAGTTTTATGAGCTTCATCCAAAATAGTTCTTCTCAATTCCGTTGGAACTACCACTCTGTTCTTAAATCGAAAGATTCCTGCGTCATCGAATCCAAACGGACACTCGGGGTCTGATCGAGCCTTTTCGATCAACTTCTGAATCTCAACATCCGTCCGTTGTGCCTCAAATATCTGTTACCTTAACTCTGGACGTACTGAGATGTTACCAATACGAGCCTTTATCTTAACCAACTCCATTGGTTGTCCAATATTTACCTTCAAATTGGATACACTAGCCTTCCTGCTCAATGCATCCGCGACCATGTTAGCTTTACCCGGGTGATACTTAATCACACAATCATAATCCTCGAGAGTCTCCATCCACCTTCGTTGCCTTCTATTCAAATCCTTTTGAGAAAACAAATACTGAAGACTCTTATGATCGGTGAAAATCTCAAAAGAAGTTCCATACAAATAATGTCTCCACTTCACTAAGGCAAAAATCACCGCTGCAAGTTCGAGGTCATGAGTGGGATAATTCTTCTCATCCTCTTTCAATTTCCTAGAGGCATAAGCAATTACTCTCCCATTCTGCATCAAAACACAACCTTAGCCTTCATGGGAAGCATCCGTACACCACCAACCCTTCAATACCATCCGGAAGTGCAAGTATCGGTGCAGAAGTTAACTTATCCTTCAAGAGTTGAAAACTAACTTCACACTTCTCATCCCATTTAAACCGAACCTCTTTCTTGGTTAATCGGGTCAACGGAGCCGCAATCTTAGAGAAATCTTTAACGAATCTTCGATAATAACCGGCTAAACCCAAGAAACTTCGGATCTCAGAAACGTTCTTAGGACTCCGCCACTGTGAAACTGCCTCTATTTTCGAAGGATCCACTTCTAATCCTTTGCTCGAAATGATATGTCCCAAGAAACTCACCCTGTCAATCCAAAACTCGCATTTACTGAATTTGGCATAAAGTTGGTTATCTTTTAAAGTCTCCAATACCAAATCTCAAATGCCGAGCATGATCCTCTTCTGACCTTGAGTACACCAAAATATCATCAATGAAGATCACAACAAACTTATCCAAATACGGCCGGAAAATCCGATGCATCATATCCATAAAAGCTGCCGGTGCATTAGTTAATCCAAATGGCATCACCACGAATTCATAATGTCCATACCGGGTATTAAATCCTGTCTTAGGAATATCTTCCTCCTTGATCTTTAACTGATAATATCCCTGCGTTAAATCAAGCTTGGAATACACTCTTGACCCTTGTAACATATCAAATAAATCCTCTATATTAGGCAATGAATCCCGTTGCCCCATTCCTTATCAACTTATGAGCCTCAGTAAACGATAAGAGAGGTGTAATCTCTGATTCTTTCCCCACTGTCACTTCTTCTCCCAACTTAACTGTCTTGGTGAAACAATCAACCGTGGCGTGGTACCGAAACAACCAATCCATTCCCAGAATAACCCCATATCTGTTCATCGGCATCACCACTAAATCTGCCTGATATTCTCTGCCTTCAAACCCAAACACATAATCTCTGACCACCTGATCCGTCTCAAGACTTCCACCCAACGGCGAACTCACCACATAACAAGCATTTAAGCACGTAACAGGCAAACACAAAGTATCCATTAATTTGCAAGATATAAAAGAATGAGTAGCGCCAGGGTCAAATAATGCATGTATGTTCGTGTTATGGATGCATATCGTACCTTCTACCATAGCATTGGGATTGGCTTCCACATCTTGCTCTTCACCCGCTAGAGCATATGCATGAGCTGGGATCATCGGCCTCTGAGCTCCCGGTTGATAGCTCGGAGTCTTATCTGGACAAGTATTGGCCATATGTGTTGCCTTTCCGCAGATCAGACACTATCCCAACCTCCTTCTGCAAGTGTTGTAGGTGTGAGTAGGGCCTCCACAATATAAACATGGTGACCTATCATGTCGTGGATCAGAAGTAACCGGAGGTGCTTGTGGCTTTGGCGGTGCAGTCCCTGCAGGTCGAAACTTCTTATTTTGCCCTTGAAATGGCTGAGGAGGAGATACCTTAGGCCTTTTCCCCTTTCCAAACCCCGATCCTTGTCCCATTTGCATACGAGGTAAGGGGTCCTTTTTCTTATACTCCTCTTCCAATACCAGAGCCCTTTGTACAGTGTCAGCAAACGACTCAAAATTATGGCCTGCATGCCCGTGTCGGAGATCCTGTCTCAATCCAGCTATAAACCTCTTTCCCTTTCTCTTTTCATCCCTTGTAATATGGGGTGCATATTTCCCTAGCCTATTGAAAAGAGAAAGATACTGGGCCACCGTGCGAGTTCCTTGCTTCAGATCCATAAACTCTTGTTCTTTTCTTTCTCGCACAACTTCAGGAACAAAAGCCTCTCTGAATTCCCTTACAAAGACTTCCCAATTGACTTCTTCTCCTTCCACCTCAAGCTTCTCTCGTGTACGTTCCCACCAATCATAAGCCTCTCCATCCAGTTGGAAAATGGCAAATTGAGCTTTCTCTTGAGAGGTAAATTGTCTAACGTTGAAAATCCTCTCAATTCTGGTTAACCATCCCTCTGATATCGCATCATCTACCGAACCAGAAAACCTTGGAGGATTATAACTCAAAAACAACCCATGATGATCTCTCGGGTTATTAGGAGGAGGTGCTGGATGTTCAGCTTGCGGTTGTACTGGAGGATCCTGAGCCCTTCTATGTTCCACGTAATTATATACCGCCTGCATAAAGTGCTCCATATTCATAGGCGGTTGTGGAGGATTAGGAGAACGATCACGATGGTGATGATGTCCCGGAGACCTTTCCCGATGTCTTCTAGGAGGCATCCTGTTCACTCAAACACTAACATGCGTGCTAATTTTAGTTCATGCGTGACAATGCAATAAATTCAATCAAGCATTCAAGTCAGGAATCAAAACACCTTATCACATAAAATGCAAATGCTCCATATTACCAAGTAATTCCTACAGCCGAACGACCTACTGACTCAACACGACACTAGAACCCTGGTTTTGCAACCTTGGGCTCTGATACCACTCAAAGGATGTAACGCCCGAGCGCGAGACGTCACATCCCCCGCACCATGACCCGACCCGTATATGAAATGGATTTCCACACACGAGCCAAATCATAGCGAACGGAGACATACACACTTGCTAAGCCAGGCGGGACTAACCTATAACTTAAACCCCAACAACAACAACAACAACAATCACAATCAGAGTAACAGAAAGGCGGAAGCAATCATTCATATACTATATACTGAGCTAGATGCTCTAGGTACCAACATGTATTCCATATATTGAGCTATATGCTCTAGGTACCAACATTTAAGTCTGAATAAGATACATATAGGTACCATATACATGTACGCTCCATACATAAACAAAATCCAAAAGTATCAATAAAAGTAAGCGTATGAGTGTAAAGAAAGAAAGGCAAGACACTATGCAAGACTCTCTCTCAGACTTGTATCCCGCCTAGCATCCCTTCCTGCAAAAACAACTGAAACAACTCCGGGTTCAGTCTTAGACAGACTGGTGGGTATAAAAAGATAGGCATAATATTAATATATCGTGGAATTGAAACACATACATGCAAGTTGTAATCCTTATTCGAGGTTTAGAAGCATTTCTCCCAAGTGGGAAATAAAATACAACGAATAGGATTATAACAATTCATTTCATTCATTAGGTCATTAGTGGCCCGGCGAGAGGGCGTGCATTATCTCCAACCATCACCTCGTGTAATCCATTAGTCATTCATTCATTCATACATTTCATTCTTTCGTACACATACATTCGATCATTCATTCGATCGTTCATAAACCACCTTTTTCCTCCGGGTAGGGAACGGGTTTGCAAGGCCCGAACCCTCATTCATTAATGCTAGAGGGGTACATGAATCCCCAAAAGCGCGGGTCCCCTTTCATTCACTAATCTCCTAGTGAAATCCAGGTTGCCGAAATTGTTGGAACAAGTATAAATGGATTCCCATCAGCCCAAGCTTCCCCGGTTCACCACTACACTAAGTCCCGGGCCCCCATTCATTGTGATCATTCATTTCTCGCCAAAACATTTTGGTAGGACAAACATAATAAAGGCTTTCGTTCGAAAACATTTGTTCGTTAAAACTTGCTATAATTACATATATAGGGTTTTGGCCAAAATCTTGCACATTAGGTGTTCGGGGTCATATTGCTAACTAATAGAAGCAAAACCCACCTGGTAGACAACAAGAACCCGACAAAGCTCTCACTGCCCGACCTCGTCACCCACTGGATCAATATCTGTGTGACAAAGGTAGTGTGAGACTCAATATGACCACATTTGACGCTCGGCTATGCAATATCATGTTAAGGAATGTTTAAAATGCAATAATATGTTCAAATATGATCATGAATCCAATTAAACACATAATTCAACAAATTTTGTTCATTATACGGTAAAACCGTATTCCTTCATTCCCTTTCATATTGTTCATACTTTCATACTTTTCATTCTTTCATTCATATGGTTATTACTATCATATATCAATAAAAAAAACATAGCTTTAATATAATCACGTTACATATAATCCACCATTACGAGCCATAAACGAGATATAAGCAAGAAAAGAGGTTTCCCAAAGCTGCCATTTCAAATGACACGGCCGTGTTGAGTTTTCAAAGGAAACGGACACGGCCGTGTCCGAGGTTTAAAAATCCAAAAATTCAAAGTCGAGAGCTTGATACGGCCATGTTGGGTTATCAAAGGAATTGGACACGGCCGTGTCCGAAGTTAAAATCAGAAAAATTCAAAGTCGAGAGCCCAACACGACCGTGTCCATTTTCAGTTCAAAGCTGACACGGCCGTGTCAGCTCATCGTTTTGCCAAGAAAAACAGAGCAGAAGCTCTGTTTCTCGAGGGAAAAGCTTTGCAACACAGGGGCAGCAACAAGGAAGCTCTTATACACTCTTAGACATGATTTCAATCCATATAATTCACATATAACATGCAATTCATTCATACATGCAAGAATCCATACATAAGATTGGCAAAAGATCACCCAACAACAAGCTTTCATCCATGGAAGCTTCAAGCTACAACAATGGCATATCATGCTATACTCAACCAACACAAAATCCTAGCAACTAGAAATGATAAGGAAGCTACAAGCAACACATTCCATGCATCAACTATCGTTTAAAACTAAGGAAAGACATGGAACCAAGAATTCATACCATTTGCATCATTTCAAGCTTTTTCTCATAACACATGATTCCCCAACACATACCAAGATATAATCGGAAGAAAATGGAGAGGAGAATGAGGGAAAAACAATCCATACCTTACCTTGGAAGAAGATGGAAGAAAGTTGATCTTGAGCTTGGGGCTTGAATGATCAACAAGGGTTTTCTTGGAGCTTCTCCTTGGCCTCTTGAGATGACGATGATCGATGAAATGGGATGCATAAGGGAACAAAGGCTGATATTTAGTGATAAATGGATAGGTCACGGGTCGGTTCAAGTCCGGTTCGTTTAGTAAACGGTTCAAACAAGTTATAAGGTCGAGGTTGAGGGAAAGTTTGATGTCGAGGTTCAAACGGTATCGAAAAAGTACGAGGTCAAGTTTAATGAATAGGTAACATCGAAACAAGTTCAACGCCGGTTACGGATCTCGATTTCGAGGTCCGGAGCTCAAGATATCGCGAAAACCGTTCAGGGTTGCCTATTACATGCAATAACAATTAAGGAATGTCAAGTAGGAACAATATTATCAATAAATCAAGTATATATATCATATAAGTCACATACACGAGCCAAGGAAGTGAAAAAAATGCAATATGAAAGGTTTTAGCAAAGTTTGGCAAAAGTCGAAATTTTCAGAAATGCGCATGCTGTGTGAAAACTGGAATATCTTAAATTCTAGAAGTGGGAATTGAGTTTTGTTTATTGCATGTAAAACTAGACACATAGACCTTTCCAACGGTATATGGCACGTTTTCTAATTCAAACCGAGGTGAAAATGGCTTGGGTTCGAAGTTGGAAAAAATGCAGTTTCTGGAGGGGTCGCGGGTGCGACCAAAAACCTTCACAAAATGGTCACGGCCGTGACCAAGTATTTTTCCGAATTTTTCATGCAATTTTCCAAAAGTCGAAAGTTGGCCAAAATGGGGTCACGGGCGCGACCAATTTTACACATAAATCAGGTCGCGGGCGCGACCAAGTTCGCAACAGCAGCAAAACAGGGGAAAACAGGGGATTTCCGAGACAAAACACCACAAAACCATAACCAAAGCCAAGTTCAATCCCTAACAATTAATTTAACACATCCAATACACATTATACTTCACTCCTTCATCAATCAAACCATAAAATATGCATCAAAGCATCAAAATTACATCATGGAAACCCCATTATATAAATGCTTCCAACTTCCAAATAAATCAAAGTTCTCATGCAATCTTTTATCCCTTTTACTCATAAACATGCTTCTAGCTCTAATCACACAAGAATTCATCATCTAATTCAAGAACCCTACTCAATCATATATCGAGAAATTCACCCAAGTTATACCTTAAATCAAAGAAAGAAATGATGATATGAAGATATGGTGATGATGATGATCTTAGCTCCAAAATCCCTCAAACATAGCTTGAATTATGAGATGCAAATCCATCTTCTCCTCTTGGTGAAAATACCGTGTATAAGTGTGTGTATGTGTGAGTTCTTTGATGAAAATGAAATGAAATGGAAGAGATATATGATATACTCTAAAGTCTTCCATCAAATATGGTGACTCAACCAATTTTGCATATTAGTCCTTGAAGTATTTAAATGCATGCAATCAAGTTCTATCTCTACACAAAAGATCACTCCAATCCAATTCATGTTATGCAATTAGGCCCATAACTTTACAATAAGGAGCAATTAAGGACATATAATACAATTAGATCACTTAAGGACATATAAGTAAATAAATCATGTTCAATTATTTCACGTAACAATCAAATGTGATTCACGTAATAATTCTCAAGTTGACAAGTATTTCAATTAAACATGTATAAATAAAATTCATAAATTTATCATGGAATGTAAGAATTTAGTAACGAAAGAATTAAAATAAATCCTAACTCTCGAAAAACTCACACGTGCCGTACGTACCTGAATAACTAGAAATCGGGGCGTTACAATTCTCTCCCCCTTAAGAGGATCTGGTCCCCAGATCCTTTGTCTCGAATTCCTGGAATTTAATTGGCTCTCTCGTGTTAATACCAGACGGGTTAGCAACTCCCCGTCAGGAATTAGTTCGGAAGAGTCTTCATTCACCAAAGTTTCCCCAATGTTGTTAAGTCACGACCCTCACTTACCGAATCCTAGCACTCGGAGGAAAATCTAAACTGCCACTAGAACAAGTTGAAAAGTAACAAATAGTATTGAGAGTGCCCCGTCTCTCAATCAAATAGTGAGTGAACCCCGTCTCTCGAACAACAACGAGAGAACCCCGTCTCTCGAACGACACTGAGAGAATCCCCGTCTCCCACGCACACAAAAATAAAATTCAAGCGAATAATTAATTAAACACTTACTCAGTTAGCACGTAAAAGGCAAGTAGGAAATGTCAAATGCATCATGTTCCATTCATATAAAAGCAATTTAACATTTAACAATGAATCATATACAACAAGAATAAAATACATGATGTACATGATATGCATGCTTATGTGTACTGTTCATCGTTGATCGAAGTTCCTGTAGGGTAACAATTTGGTTGAGTACTTGATTCTTTGATTAAGATTCCTTCTCCCCGTACTACCATGCATCAAATGCCCAATGTAATTAATCTGATAATCCCTCAATCTTCATTCCGCGTTAAATTCTTTATCCTTCCTAGCATAACGCTCCAAACTTTCAGCTCTTGAATGAATACTTAGCTTCCCTAACTAACTCGTTCTTTCCACAATTTATACTTGTCTTCATTATACGTTATAATCAACTTTTCGGATGCCCGATATTCGTTTAATAATTCAAACTCTAGCCTTTCATCTTGGTAGTGTTTCGAACTTTTCATGAAACTCCAACGAGCCAGAAGCTCTTTTATTCCTGTTGGGCTTTCCTCTCAGCTTTCACCCCTTTTCAACTCTCGACGGTTAGCTCGTCTTGTTCTTTTAATGCATTTCCACCTAAGTGTTTCATTTCTAACCCCGGTTGAATTAAATTTTACATTAGTTTCTATGTATACGATAATTTTATCAAACTGTTATTATCTAATGTCCTTGTAGCAGCGTAACACCTTTTGGATCATTTCATGCAGATCTTGAATGACGGTCACCTTCCCTGTAGAATTCTCGTCTTAATCAGAGTAGGCTCAACTAACTCATTAAAGTCATTGTTTCCTGTTCCGTTCAATGTGAAAATTTCCGTAGTATTCACCTCATTGGCTCCTAATTCTCGGCCTTGACAAAAGACTCCTTCTAGTTCTAATAGAGGGATCCAGAAAACCACTTTTCTTGAAATTCCAACCTTCTCAAATGAGGTTCAACATTAGCTTTAAATCGTTTCTCAGCCGGCTCTCCGCCTTAAGAAAATAAAATAAAATAATTCCTTTAAAATACTCGAACCTGCTCTACTCTGTCTCGCCCAACATTCTCACTTCTTGTAATTTAACTCTTCCAAGGTAAACGGTTCGGGTTGAGCCATGTATCTAATGATCCTTGTTCCAAGGGACAAACCCATAGTACTTTCATGCACCCAAATACAAATTTCCTCCCACCTCTTGACTCAATATAACCTGTCACCGTAGTAATCCTAGGTTCTAATCCGGCACCCGTTCTTTGTTGGTCAAATAACAGGCTTGTCTCGGTCTGTTGATCATCTCTGGTTTTCCCACGGCCTTCTAAATCTTCAGAATCCTCTAGCATCAACTTGTACATTTTCATAGCTTGATTTTGAAATTTCCTGAACCTAACTATGTCATGGCTCCCATGGTCTAGATGTTTTCCTGAATCTTTGTCATAACGAACTACTTGATCCAAGTTTCCTCGTACCACTTGTATAACCTTATAATCCGAAATTGAAATTCTTGAATTCAAATTCTTTTCCACTTATGAAGGTAGTATCCCAACTTCTCTCAAGGAACGAATCTCCCATTGTTGTCCCGACTTCATTTAGGCGTTACCTCGGTTAAATTCCCCTCAATTTACTCTTTTGAACTTGGATTGGTTGTATGACTTGTCTTTCTTCACGGTTTCCATTTGTTGCTCCATATCTCCCAGTTTAACCTCATTAAGAAAACCATGACTCCCAAACTCTTTTGTATACTTTCGGTGAATTCCTTGTAACTTCAAAGCGAGCGAAGGAGATGACAGTAAATTAATGTTGTTATCGAAATTGGCCGTGATTTGATACGATCTTTGTAGCCTATAATCACAACTTGCCTCAAATATAGATGCATGGGGTTAATGATTGCGTATGGCACATAATTAGCATTTAAACACATATTTGATGCAAAATGCAAAAATTAATTCAACTAAATTAAAGTAAAACAAATTAAACATATAAATTCCAAGCCATAGAAGGTCAATTAGTCACCAGGTAGTAACATAAATCAAGGTCAGGTACAAGTCATCAAGTAGCTCAAGGATGTTCAGGTTATTCAAATAAGTTCAATTAGTTCCAAATAAAATGCAAGACTCACAAATTATCAATTAATCCTATGCCGTTCGACCTAGACTTGACACGACACGACACGACGCTAGAACCTCGGTTTTGCAACCGGGCTCTGATACCACCTAAGATGTAACACCAGGAACGCCGAGATGCCACACCCCCCCGCAGCATAAGTCTATCTCACACATGATATGGGTAGTCCATATATGAACCGAACTCATGGCGAACGGGTGACAAGTAAAAGAAACCACTAGCCAGGCGGGACTAACCCTCAATTAATACTTTAACATACACAACTAATTCAACGGAAGCATGATAAACGTATATTTCACTATCATTGCTCAAGTTCATATTTAACAATTTGATAAATATAATGCCAACTCTCCCAACAATTCTAAAAGTAATAGATATGCATTAACAACATACATGAAACATGCTAGACCCAAAAATTAAAGACTTGACTCGATCCCGCCTAGCACGAACCCTGTGTACCTGAAAAGTGTGAGGTGTCAGTCTACCACAGACTGAGTGAGGGGTTTATAAATAAATATTAGCGCAATTAACATGCAAGTTATAATCTCGGGTAAGGTTTTATACGACAAGTTATATAAGTTCAAGATGTAATACACTTTGTCCGAAATTACAACTATTCCCATTTAACAATTCAATCATTTATCAATTCAATCCGTGGCCCGGGCGAGTGGGGGCAATTCTCCAACCTTACACCAATAGCGAACATTACATGCTTGTTTAATTATCATGTGATCATGCAATTCAATTATAGTGCACACGTATCAATTTCATGAACTCCTTTACTCCGGGTGATGGTGGGTTTGCAAGGCCCTAACCATCCATGCTACGTACGTCGGGAACATGACTCCCACATACGGGATTCCTTCCTCCACCAAACCTCCTGGTGGATTCAGGGGTTATCCCAAAGTAGTGGGGATAGTGCAAGAGTTACCCGTCAACCCTTGCTTCCTCGGTTGGCTCAATACACTACCCTCGGGCCCAAATGTGAACATGCTTATTCGACCAAAATAATCAATCAATCCGTTTAGTTAAATCAATAAATTCCATGAAATCAGTTGAAAATCAATAAGGTCATGGTCTAATCACGATACATGCATTGCTTTTCATGATCATGATGCTAATCACACTGCATGCATTGCTTTGCATGAGTGTGACTTGCTCACAATCGTTTAGATTTGGAAAACTCTAGATATATATACATTTTGGCCGAAAACATCACATAAGGGTTGTACGGGTTCTATATAACTAGAAATTAAACCTCACCTGACGAGCGGAACAAGGATATAACTGTGGTGTGTGTCCCACATCAACTGGAAGAAGATCTATGCAATAAGGACAAGTGTATATGAGACTAGACTCAAATGAACCAATTAGGACGCAAGACAAAGTTATAATCAATATATCATGCAATAACAATTAAGGAATGTCAAGTAGGAACAAGATTATCAATAAAACAAGTATATATATATCATATAAGTCACATACACGAGCCAAGGAAGTGAAAAGAATGCAATATGAAAGGTTTTAGCAAAGTTTCGCAAAAGTCGAAATTTTCAGAAATGCGCATGCTGTGGGAAAACTGGAATATCTTAAATTCTAGAAGTGGGAATTGAGTTTTGTTTATTGGATGTAAAACTAGACACATAGACCTTTCCAACGGTATATGACACGTTTTCTAATTAAAACCGAGGTGAAAATGGCGTGGGTTCGAAGTTGGACAAAATGCAGTTTCTGGAGGGGTCGCAGGCGCGACCAAAAACCTTCACAAAATGGTCACGGCCGCGACCAAGTATTTTTCCGAATTTTTCATGCAATTTTCCAAAATTCGAAAGTTGGCGAAAATGGGGTCGCGGGCGCGACCAATTTTACACATAAATCAGGTCGCGGGCGCGACCAAGTTCGCAACAGCAGCAAAACAGGGGAAAACAGGGGATTTCCGAGACAAAACACCACAAAACCATAACCAAAGCCAAGTTCAATCCATAACAATTAATTTAACACATCCAATACACATTATACTTCACTCCTTCATCAATCAAACCATAAAATATGCATCAAAGCATCAAAATTACATCATGGAAACCCCATTATATAAATGCTTCCAACTTCCAAATAAATCAAAGTTCTCATGCAATCTTTTATTCCTTTTACTCATAAACATGCTTCTAGCTCTAATCACACAAGAATTCATCATCTAATTCAAGAACCCTACTCAATCATATATCGAGAAATTCACTCAAGTTATACCTTAAATCCAAGAAAGAAATGATGATATGAAGATATGGTGATGATGATGATCTTAGCTCCAAAATCCCTCAAATACAGCTTGAATTATGAGATGCAAATCCATCTTCTCCTCTTGGTGAAAATACCGTGTATAAGTGTGTGTATGTGTGAGTTCTTTGATGAAAATGAAATGAAATGGAAGAGATATATGATATACTCTAAAGTCTTCCATCAAATATGGTGACTCAACCAATTTTGCATATTAGTCCTTGAAGTATTTAAATGCATGCAATCAAGTTCTATCTCTACACAAAAGATCACTCCAATCCAATTCATGTTATGCAATTAGGCCCATAACTTTACAATAAGGAGCAATTAAGGACATATAATACAATTAGATCACTTAAGGACATATAAGTAAATAAATCATATTCAATTATTTCACGTAACAATCAAATGTGATTCACGTAATAATTCTCAAGTTGACAAGTATTTCAATTAAACATGTATAAATAAAATTCATAAATTTATCATGGAATGTAAGAATTTAGTAATGAAAGAATTAAAATAAATCCTAACGCTCGAAAAACTCACACGTGCCGTACGTACCTGAATAACTAGAAATCGGGGCGTTACAATTCTCTCCCCCTTAAGGGGATCTGGTCCCCAGATCCATTGTCTCGAATTCCTGGAATTTAATTGGCTCTCTCGTGTTCATACCAGACGGGTTAGCAACTCCCCGTCAGGAATTAGTTCGGAAGAGTCTTCATTCACCAAAGTTTCCCCAATGTAGTTAAGTCACGACCCCCACTTACCGAATCCTAGCACTCGGAGGAAAATCTAAAATGCCACTAGAACAAGTTGAAAAGTAACAAATAGTATTGAGAGTGCCCCGTCTCTCAATCAAATAGTGAGTGAACCCCGTCTCTCGAACAAGCAACGAGAGAACCCCGTCTCTCGAACGACACTGAGAGAATCCCCGTCTCCCACACACACAAAAATAAAATTCAAGCGAATAATTAATTAAACACTTACTCAGTTAGCAAGTAAAAGGCAAGTAGGAAATGTCAAATACATCATGTTCCATTCATATAAAAGCAATTTAACATTTAACAATGAATCATATACAACAAGAATAAAATACATGATGTACATGATATGCATGCTTATGTGTACTGTTCACCGTTGATCGAAGTTCCTGCAGGGTAACAATTTGGTTGAGTACTTGATTCTTTGATTAAGATTCCTTCTCCCCGTACTACCATGCATCAAATGCCCAATGTAATTAATCTGATAATCCCTCAATCTTCATTCCGCGTTAAATTCTTTATCCTTCCTAGCATAACGCTCCAAACTTTCAGCTCTTGAATGAATACTTAGCTTCCCTAACTAACTCGTTCTTTCCACAATTTATACTTGTCTTCATTATACGTTATAATCAACTTTTCGGATGCCCGATATTCATTTAATAATTCAAACTCTAGCCTTTCATCTTGGTAGTGTTTCGAACTTTTCATGAAACTCCAACGAGCCAGAAGCTCTTTTTATTCCTGTTGGGCTTTCCTCTCAGCTTTCACCCCTTTTCAACTCTCGACGGTTAGCTCGTCTTGTTCTTTTAATGCATTTCCACCTAAGTGTTTCATTTCTAACCCCGGTTAAATTGAATTTTACATTAGTTTCTGTGTATACGATAATTTTATCAAACTGTTATTATCTAATGTCCTTGTAGGAGCGTAACACCTTTTGGATCATTTCATGCAGATCTTGAATGACGGTCACCTTCCCTGTAGAATTCTCGTCTTTAATCAGAGTAGGCTCAACTAACTCATAAAAGTCATTGTTTCCTCTTCCGTTTAATGTGAAAATTTCCGTAGTATTTACCTCATTGGCTCCTACTTCTCGGCCTTGACAAAAGAGTCCTTCTAGTTCTAATAGAGGGATCCAGAAAACCACTTTTCTTGAAATTCCAACCTTCTCAAATGAGGTTCAACATTAGCTTTAAATCGTTTCTCAGCCGGCTCTCCGCCTTAAGAAAATAAAATAAAATAATTCCTTTAAAATACTCGAACCTGCTCTACTCTGTCTCGCCCAACATTCTCACTTCTTGTAATTTAACTCTTCCAAGGTAAACGGTTCGGGTTGAGCCATGTATCTAATGATCCTTGTTCCAAGGGACAAACCCATAGTACTTTCATGCACCCAAATACAAATTTCCTCCCACCTCTTGACTCAATATAACCTGTCACCGTAGTAATCCTAGGTTCTAATCCGGCACCCGTTCTTTGTTGGTCAAATAACAGGCTTGTCTCGGTCTGTTGATCATCTCTGGTTTTCCCACGGCCTTCTAAATCTTTAGAATCCTCTAGCATCAACTTGTACATTTTCATAGCTCGATTTTGAAATTTCCTGAACCTAACTATGTCATGGCTCCCATGGTCTAGATGTTTTCCTGAATCTTTGTCATTACGAACTCCTTGATCCAAGTTTCCTCGTACCACTTGTATAACCTTATAATCCGAAATTGAAATTCTTGAATTCAAATTCTTTTCCACTTATGAAGGTAGTATCCCAACTTCTCTCAAGGAACGAATCTCCCATTGTTGTCCCGACTTCATTTAGGCGTTACCTCGGTTAAATTCCCCTCAATTTGCTCTTTTGAACTTGGATTGGTTGTATGACTTGTCTTTCTTCACGGTTTCCATTTGTTGCTCCATATCTCCCAGTTTAACCTCATCAAGAAAACCATGACTCCCAAACTCTTTTGTATACTTTGGGTGAATTCCTTGTAACTTCAAAGCGAGCGAAGGAGCTGACAGTAAATTAATGTTGTTATCGAAATTGGCCGTGATTTGAGACGATCTTTGTAGCCTATAATCACAAGTTGCCTCAAATATAGATGCATGGGGTTAATGATTGCGTATGACACATAATTAGCATTTAAACACATATTTGATGCAACATGCAAAAATTAATTCAACTAAATTAAAGTAAAACAAATTAAACATATAAATTCCAAGCCATAGAAGGTCAATTAGTCACCAGGTAGTAACATAAATCAAGGTCAGGTACAAGTCATCAAGTAGCTCAAGGATGTTCAGGTAATTCAAATAAGTTCAATTAGTTCCAAATAAAATGCAAGACTCACAAATTATCAATTAATCCTATGCCGTTCGACCTAGACTTGACACGACACGACAAGACGCTAGAACCTCGGTTTTGCAACCGGGCTCTGATACCACCTAAGATGTAACACCAGGAACGCCGAGATGCCACACCCCCCCGCACAATAAGTCTATCTCACACATGATATGGGTAGTCCATATATGAACAGGACTCATGGCGAACGGGTGACAACTAAAAGAAACCACTAGCCAGGCGGGACTAACCCTCAATTAATACTTTAACATACACAACTAATTCAACGGAAGCATGATAAACATATATTTCACTATCATTGCTCAAGTTCATATTTAACAATTTGATAAATACAATGCCAACTCTCCCAACAATTCTAAAAGTAATAGATTTGCATTAACAACATACATGAAACATGCTAGACCCAAAAATTAAAGACTTAACTCGATCCCACCTAGCACGAACCCTGTGTACCTGAAAAGTGTGAGGTGTCAGTCTACCACAGACTGAGTGAGGGGTTTATAAATAAATATTAGCGCAATTAACATTCAAGTTATAATCTCGGGTAAGGTTTTATACGACAAGTTATATAAGTTCAAGATGTAATACACTTTGTCCGAAATTACAACTATTCCCATTTAACAATTCAATCATTTATCAATTCAATCCGTGGCTCGGGCGAGTGGGGGCAATTCTCCAACCTTACACCAATAGCGAACATTACATGCTTGTTTAATTATCATGTGATCATGCAATTCAATTATAGTGCACACGTATCAATTTCATGAACTCCTTTACTCCGGGTGATGGTGGGTTTGCAAGGCCCTAACCATCCATGCTACGTACGTCGGGAACATGACTCCCACATACGGGATTCCTTCCTCCACCAAACCTCCTGGTGGATTCAGGGGTTATCCCAAAGTAGTGGGGATAGTGCAAGAGTTACCCGTCAACCCTTGCTTCCTCGGTTGGCTCAATACACTACCCTCGGGCCCAAATGTGAACATGCTTACTCGACCAAAATAATCAATCAATCCGTTTAGTTAAATCAATAAATTCCATGAAATCAGTTGAAAATCAATAAGGTCATGGTCTAATCACGATACATGCATTGCTTTTCATGATCATGATGCTAATCACACTGCATGCATTGCTTTGCATGAGTGTGACTTGCTCACAATCGTTTAGATTTGGAAAACTCTAGATATATATACATTTTGGCCGAAAACATCACATAAGGGTTGTACGGGTTCTATATAACTAGAAATTAAACCTCACCTGACGAGCGGAACAAGGATATAACTGTGGTGCGTGTCCCACATCAACTGGAAGAAGATCTGTGCAATAAGGACAAGTGTATATGAGACTAGACTCAAATGAACCAATTAGGACGCAAGACAAAGTTATAATCAATATATCATGCAATAACAATTAAGGAATGTCAAGTAGGAACAAGATTATCAATAAAAAAAGTATATATATATCATATAAGTCACATACACGAGCCAAGGAAGTGAAAAGAATGCAATATGAAAGGTTTTAGCAAAGTTTCGCAAAAGTCGAAATTTTCAGAAATGCGCATGCTGTGGGAAAACTGGAATATCTTAAATTCTAGAAGTGGGAATTGAGTTTTGTTTATTGGATGTAAAACTAGACACATAGACCTTTCCAACGGTATATGACACGTTTTCTAATTAAAACCGAGGTGAAAATGGCGTGGGTTCGAAGTTGGACAAAATGCAGTTTCTGAAGGGGTCGCAGGCGCGACCAAAAACCTTCACAAAATGGTCACGGCCGCGACCAAGTATTTTTCCGAATTTTTCATGCAATTTTCCAAAATTCGAAAGTTGGCGAAAATGGGGTCGCGGGCGCGACCAATTTTACACATAAATCAGGTCGCGGGCGCGACCAAGTTCGCAACAGCAGCAAAACAGGGGAAAACAGGGGATTTCCGAGACAAAACACCACGAAACCATAACCAAAGCCAAGTTCAATCCATAACAATTAATTTAACACATCCAATACACATTATACTTCACTCCTTCATCAATCAAACCATAAAATATGCATCAAAGCATCAAAATTACATCATGGAAACCCCATTATATAAATGCTTCCAACTTCCAAATAAATCAAAGTTCTCATGCAATCTTTTATTCCTTTTACTCATAAACATGCTTCTAGCTCTAATCACACAAGAATTCATCATCTAATTCAAGAACCCTACTCAATCATATATCGAGAAATTCACTCAAGTTATACCTTAAATCCAAGAAAGAAATGATGATATGAAGATATGGTGATGATGATGATCTTAGCTCCAAAATCCCTCAAATATAGCTTGAATTATGAGATGCAAATCCATCTTCTCCTCTTGGTGAAAATATCGTGTATAAGTGTGTGTATGTGTGAGTTCTTTGATGAAAATGAAATGAAATGAAAGAGATATATGATATACTCTAAAGTCTTCCATCAAATATGGTGACTCAACCAATTTTGCATATTAGTCCTTGAAGTATTTAAATGCATGCAATCAAGTTCTATCTCTACACAAAAGATCACTCCAATCCAATTCATGTTATGCAATTAGGCCCATAACTTTACAATAAGGAGCAATTAAGGACATATAATACAATTAGATCACTTAAGGACATATAAGTAAATAAATCATGTTCAATTATTTCACGTAACAATCAAATGTGATTCACGTAATAATTCTCAAGTTGACAAGTATTTCAATTAAACATGTATAAATAAAATTCATAAATTTATCATGGAATGTAAGAATTTAGTAATGAAAGAATTAAAATAAATCCTAACTCTCGAAAAACTCACACGTGCCGTACGTACCTGAATAACTAGAAATCGGGGCGTTACAATTCTCTCCCCCTTAAGAGGATCTGGTCCCCAGATCCATTGTCTCGAATTCCTGGAATTTAATTGGCTCTCTCGTGTTCATACCAGACGGGTTAGCAACTCCCCGTCAGGAATTAGTTCGGAAGAGTCTTCATTCACCAAAGTTTCCCCAATGTTGTTAAGTCACGACCCTCACTTACCGAATCCTAGCACAAGGAGGAAAATCTAAAATGCCACTAGAACAAGTTGAAAAGTAACAAATAGTATTGAGAGTGCCCCGTCTCTCAATCAAATAGTGAGTGAACCCCGTCTCTCGAACAAGCAACGAGAGAACCCCGTCTCTCGAACGACACTGAGAGAATCCCCGTCTCCCACGCACACAAAAATAAAATTCAAGCGAATAATTAATTAAACACTTACTCAGTTAGCACGTAAAAGGCAAGTAGGAAATGTCAAATACATCATGTTCCATTCATATAAAAGTAATTTAACATTTAACAATGAATCATATACAACAAGAATAAAATACATGATGTACATGATATGCATGCTTATGTGTACTGTTCACCGTTGATCGAAGTTCCTGCAGGGTAACAATTTGGTTGAGTACTTGATTCTTTGATTAAGATTCCTTCTCCCCATACTACCATGCATCAAATGCCCAATGTAATTAATCTGATAATCCCTCAATCTTCATTCCGCGTTAAATTCTTTATCCTTCCTAGCATAACGCTCCAAACTTTCAGCTCTTGAATGAATACTTAGCTTCCCTAACTAACTCGTTCTTTCCACAATTTATACTTGTCTTCATTATACGTTATAATCAACTTTTCGGATGCCCGATATTCGTTTAATAATTCAAACTCTAGCCTTTCATCTTGGTAGTGTTTCGAACTTTTCATGAAACTCTAACGAGCCAGAAGCTCTTTTTATTCCTGTTGGGCTTTCCTCTCAGCTTTCACCCCTTTTCAACTCTCGACGGTTAGCTCGTCTTGTTCTTTTAATGCATTTCCACCTAAGTGTTTCATTTCTAACCCCGGTTGAATTAAATTTTACATTAGTTTCTATGTATACGATAATTTTATCAAACTGTTATTATCTAATGTCCTTGTAGCAGCGTAACACCTTTTGGATCATTTCATGCAGATCTTGAATGACGGTCACCTTCCCTGTAGAATTCTCGTCTTAATCAGAGTAGGCTCAACTAACTCATTAAAGTCATTGTTTCCTGTTCCGTTCAATGTGAAAATTTCCGTAGTATTCACCTTATTGGCTCCTACTTCTCGGCCTTGACAAAAGACTCCTTCTAGTTCTAATAGAGGGATCCAGAAAACCACTTTTCTTGAAATTCCAACCTTCTCAAATGAGGTTCAACATTAGCTTTAAATCGTTTCTCATCCGGCTCTCCGCCTTAAGAAAATAAAATAAAATAATTCCTTTAAAATACTCGAACCTGCTCTACTCTGTCTCGCCCAACATTCTCACTTCTTGTAATTTAACTCTTCCAAGGTAAACGGTTCGGGTTGAGCCTTGTATCTAATGATCCTTGTTCCAAGGGACAAAGCCATAGTACTTTCATGCACCCAAATACAAATTTCCTCCCACCTCTTGACTCAATATAACCTGTCACCGTAGTAATCCTAGGTTCTAATCCGGCACCCGTTCTTTGTTGGTCAAATAACAGGCTTGTCTCGGTCTGTTGATCATCTCTGGTTTTCCCACGGCCTTCTAAATCTTCAGAATCCTCTAGCATCAACTTGTACATTTTCATAGCTCGATTTTGAAATTTCCTGAACCTAACTATGTCATGGCTCCCATGGTCTAGATGTTTTCCTGAATCTTTGTCATTACGAACTCCTTGATCCAAGTTTCCTCGTACCACTTGTATAACCTTATAATCCGAAATTGAAATTCTTGAATTCAAATTCTTTTCCACTTATGAAGGTAGTATCCCAACTTCTCTCAAGGAACGAATCTCCCATTGTTGTCCCGACTTCATTTAGGCGTTACCTCGGTTAAATTCCCCTCAATTTGCTCTTTTGAACTTGGATTGGTTGTATGACTTGTCTTTCTTCACGGTTTCCATTTGTTGCTCCATATCTCCCAGTTTAACCTCATCAAGAAAACCATGACTCCCAAACTCTTTTGTATACTTTGGGTGAATTCCTTGTAACTTCAAAGCGAGCGAAGGAGCTGACAGTACATTAATGTTGTTATCGAAATTGGCCGTGATTTGATACGATCTTTGTAGCCTATAATCACAACTTGCCTCAAATATAGATGCATGGGGTTAATGATTGCGTATGGCACATAATTAGCATTTAAACTCATATTTGATACAAAATGCAAAAATTAATTCAACTAAATTAAAGTAAAACAAATTAAACATATAAATTCCAAGCCATAGAAGGTCAATTAGTCACCAGGTAGTAACATAAATTAAGGTCAGGTACAAGTCATCAAGTAGCTCAAGGATGTTCAGGTAATTCAAATAAGTTCAATTAGTTCCAAATAAAATGCAAGACTCACAAATTATCAATTAATCCTATGCCGTTCGACCTAGACTTGACACGACACGACACGATGCTAGAACCTCGGTTTTGCAACCGGGCTCTGATACCACCTAAGATGTAACACCAGGAACGCCGAGATGCTACACCCCTCCGCACCATAAGTCTAGCTCACACATGATATGGGTAGTCCATATATGAACCGGACTCATGGCGAACGGGTGACAAGTAAAAGAAACCACTAGCCAGGCGGGACTAACCCTCAATTAATACTTTAACATACACAACTAATTCAACGGAAGCATGATAAACATATATTTCACTATCATTGCTCAAGTTCATATTCAACAATTTGATATATACAATTCCAACTCTTCCAACAATTCTAAAAGTAATAGATATGCATTAACAACATACATGAAACATGCTAGACCCAAAAATTAAAGACTTGACTCGATCCCGCCTAGCACGAACCCTGTGTACCTGAAAAGTGTGAGGTGTCAGTCTACCACAGACTGAGTGAGGGGTTTATAAATAAATATTAGCACAATTAACATGCAAGTTATAATCTCGGGTAAGGTTTTATACGAAAAGTTATATAAGTTCAAGATGTAATACACTTTGCCTGAAATTACAACTATTCCCATTTAACAATTCAATCATTTATCAAATCAATCCGTGGCCCGGGCGAGTGGGGGCAATTCTCCAACCATACACCAATAGCGAACATTACATGCTTGTTTAATTATCATTTGATCATGCAATTCAATTATAGAGCACACGTATCAATTTCATGAACTCCTTTACTCCGGGTGATGGTGGGTTTGCAAGGCCCTAACCATCCATGCTACGTACGTCGGGAACATGACTCCCACATACGGGATTCCTTCCTCCACCAAACCTCCTGGTGGATTCAGGGGTTATCCCAAAGTAGTGAGGATAGTGCAAGAGTTACCCGTCAATCCTTGCTTCCTCGGTTGGCTCAATACACTACCCTCAGGCCCAAATGTGAACATGCTTACTCGCCCAAAATAATCAATCAATCCATTTAGTTCAATCAATAAATTCCATGAAATCAATTGAAAATAAATAAGGTCATGGTCTAATCACGATACATGCATTGCTTTGCATGATCATGATGCTAATCACACTGCATGCATTGCTTTGCATGAGTGTGACTTGCTCGCAATCGTTTAGATTTGGAAAACTCTAGATATATATACATTTTGGCCGAAAACATCACATAAGGGTTGTACGGGTTCTATATAACTAGAAATTAAATCTCACCTGACGAGCGGAACAAGGATATAACTATGGTGCGTGTCCCACATCAACTGGAAGAAGATCTGTGCAATAAGGACAAGTGTATATGAGACTAGACTCAAATGAACCAATTAGGACGCAAGACAAAGTTATAATCAATATATCATGCAATAACAATTAAGGAATGTCAAGTAGGAACAAGATTATCAATAAAACAAGTATATATATATCATATAAGTCACATACACGAGCCAAGGAAGTGAAAAGAATGCAATATGAAAGGTTTTAGCAAAGTTTGGCAAAAGTCAAAATTTGCAGAAATGCGCATGCTGTGGGCAAACTGGAATATCTTAAATTATAGAAGTGGGAATTGAGTTTTGTTTATTGGATGTAAAACTAGACACATAGACCTTTCCAACGGTATATGGCACGTTTTCTAATTCAAACCGAGGTGAAAATAGCGTGGGTTCGAAGTTGGACAAAATGCAGTTTCTGGAGGGGTCGCGGGCGCGACCAAAAACCTTCACAAAATGGTCACGGCCGCGACCAAGTATTTTTCCGAATTTTTCATGCAATTTTCCAAAAGTCGAAAGTTGGCCAAAATGGGGTCGCGGGCGCGACCAATTTTACACATAAATCAGGTCGCGGGCGCGACCAAGTACGCAACAGCAGCAAAACAGGGGAAAACAGGGGATTTCCGAGACAAAACACCACAAAACCATAACCAAAGCCAAGTTCAATCCATAACAATTAATTTAACACATCCAATACACTTTATACTTCACTCCTTCATCAATCAAACCATAAAATATGCATCAAAGCATCAAAATTACATCATGGAAACCCCATTATATAAATGCTTCCAACTTCCAAATAAATCAAAGTTCTCATGCAATCTTTTATCCCTTTTACTCATAAACATGCTTCTAGCTCTAATCACACAAGAATTCATCATCTAATTCAAGAACCTTACTCAATCATATATCGAGAAATTCACCCAAGTTATACCTTAAATCCAAGAAAGAAATGATGATATGAAGATATGGTGATGATGATGATCTTAGCTCCAAAATCCCTCAAATATAGCTTGAATTATGAGATGCAAATCCATCTTCTCCTCTTGGTGAAAATACAGTGTATAAGTGTGTGTATGTGTGAGTTCTTTGATGAAAATGAAATGAAATGGAAGAGATATATGATATACTCTAAAGTCTTCCATCAAATATGGTGACTCAACCAATTTTGCATATTAGTCCTTGAAGTATTTAAATGCATGCAATCAAGTTCTATCTCTACACAAAAGATCACTCCAATCCAATTAATGTTATGCAATTAGGCCCACAACTTTACAATAAGGAGCAATTAAGGACATATAATACAATTAGATCACTTAAGGACATATAAGTAAATAAATCATGTTCAATTATTTCACGTAACAATCAAATGTGATTCACGTAATAATTCTCAAGTTGACAAGTATTTCAATTAAACATGTATAAATAAATTTCATAAATTTATCATGGAATGTAAGAATTTAGTAACGAACGAATTAAAATAAATCCTAACTATCGAAAAACTCAAACGTGCCGCACGTACCTGAATAACTAGAAATCGGGGCGTTACAATCCTCTCCCCCTTAAGAGGATCTGGTCCCCAGATCCATTGTCTCGAATTCCTGGAATTTAATTGGCTCTCCCGTGTTCATACCAGACGGGTTAGCAACTCCCCGTCAGGAATTAGTTCGGAAGAGTCTTCATTCACCAAAGTTTCCCCAATGTTGTTAAGTCACGACCCTCACTTACCGAATCCTAGCACTCGGAGGAAAATCTAAACTGCCACTAGAACAAGTTGAAAAGTAACAAATAGTATTGAGAGTGCCCCGTCTCTCAATCAAACAGTGAGTGAACCCCGTCTCTCGAACAAGCAACGAGAGAACCCCGTCTCTCGAACGACACTGAGAGAATCCCCGTCTCCCACGCACACAAAAATAAAATTCAAGCGAATAATTAATTAAACACTTACTCAGTTAGCGCGTAAAAGGCAAGTAGGAAATTTCAAATGCATCATGTTCCATTCATATAAAAGCAATTTAACATTTAACAATGAATCATATACAACAAGAATAAAATACATGATGTACATGATATGCATGCTTATGTGTACTGTTCACCGTTGATCGAAGTTCCTGCTGGGTAACAATTTGGTTGAGTACTTGATTCTTTGATTAAGATTCCTTCTCCCCATACTACCATGCATCAAATGCCCAATGTAATTAATCTGATAATCCCTCAATCTTCATTCCGCGTTAAATTCTTTATCCTTCCTAGCATAACGCTCCAAACTTTCAGCTCTTGAATGAATACTTAGCTTCCCTAACTAACTCGTTCTTTCCACAATTTATACTTGTCTTCATTATACGTTATAATTAACTTTTCGGATGCCCGATATTCGTTTATTAATTCAAAATCTAGCCTTTCATCTTGGTAGTGTTTCGAACTTTTCATGAAACTCCAACGAGCCGGAAGCTCTTTTTATTCCTGTTGGGCTTTCCTCTCAGCTTTCACCCATTTTCAACTCTCGACGGTTAGCTTGTCTTGTTCTTTTAATGCATTTCCACCTATGTGTTTCATTTCTAACCCCGGTTGAATTGAATTTTACATTAGTTTCTGTGTATACGATAATTTTATCAAACTGTTATTATCTAATGTCCTTGTAGTAGCGTAACACCTTTTGGATCATTTCATGCAGATCTTGAATGACGGCACCTTCCCTGTAGAATTCTTGTCTTTAATCAGAGTAGGCTCAACTAACTCATAAAAGTCATTGTTTCCTCTTCCGTTCAATGTGAAAATTTCCGTAGTATTCACCTCATTGGCTCCTACTTCTCGGCCTTGACAAAAGACTCCTTCTAGTTCTAATAGAGGGATCCAGAAAACCACTTTTCTTGAAATTCCAACCTTCTCAAATGAGGTTCAACATTAGCTTTAAATCGTTTCTCAACCGGCTCTCCGCCTTAAGAAAATAAAATAAAATAATTCCTTTAAAATACTCGAACCTGCTCTACTCTGTCTCGGCCAACATTCTCACTTCTTGTAATTTAACTCTTCCAAAGTAAACGGTTCGGGTTGAGCCATGTATCTAATGATCCTTGTTCCAAGGGACAAAGCCATAGTACATTCATGCACCCAAATACAAATTTCCTCCCACCTCTTGACTCAATATAACCTGTCACCGTAGTAATCCTAGGTTCTAATCCGACACCCGTTCTTTGTTGGTTAAATAACAGGCTTGTCTCGGTCTGTTGATCATCTCTGGTTTTCCCACGGCCTTCTAAATCTTCAGAATCCTCTAGCATCAACTTGTACATTTTCATAGCTTGATTTTGAAATTTCCTGAACCTAACTATGTCATGGCTCCCATGGTCTAGATGTTTTCCTGAATCTTTGTCATAACGAACTCCTTGATCCAAGTTTCCTCGTACCACTTGTATAACCTTATAATCCGAAATTGAAATTCTTGAATTCAAATTCTTTTCCACTTATGAAGGTAGTATCCCAACTTCTCTCAAGGAACGAATCTCCCATTGTTGTCCCGACTTCATTTAGGCGTTACCTCGGTTAAATTCCCCTCAATTTGCTCTTTCGAACTTGGATTGGTTGTATGACTTGTCTTTCTTCACGGTTTCCATTTGTTGCTCCATATCTCCCAGTTTAACCTCATCAAGAGAACCATGACTCCCAAACTCTTTTGTATACTTTCGGTGAATTCCTTGTAACTTCAAAGCGAGCGAAGGAGCTGACAGTAAATTAGTGTTGTTATCGAAATTGGCCGTGATTTGATACGATCTTTGTAGCCTATAGTCACAACTTGCCTCAAATATAGATGCATGGGGTTAATGATTGCGTATGGCACATAATTAGCATTTAAACTCATATTTGATACAAAATGCAAAAATTAATTCAACTAAATTAAAGTAAAACAAATTAAACATATAAATTCCAAGCCATAGAAGGTCAATTAGTCACCAGGTAGTAACATAAATTAAGGTCAGGTACAAGTCATCAAGTAGCTCAAGGATGTTCAGGTAATTCAAATAAGTTCAATTAGTTCCAAATAAAATGCAAGACTCACAAATTATCAATTAATCCTATGTCGTTCGACCTAGACTTGACACAACACGACACGATGCTAGAACCTCGGTTTTGCAACCGGGCTCTGATACCACCTAAGATGTAACACCAGGAACGCCGAGATGCTACACCCCTCCGCACCATAAGTCTAGCTCACACATGATATGGGTAGTCCATATATGAACTGGACTCATGGCGAACGGGTGACAAGTAAAAGAAACCACTAGCCAGGCGGGACTAACCCTCAATTAATACTTTAACATACACAACTAATTCAACGGAAGCATGATAAACATATATTTCACTATCATTGCTCAAGTTCATATTCAACAATTTGATATATACAATGCCAACTCTTCCAACAATTCTAAAAGTAATAGATATGCATTAACAACATACATGAAACATGCTAGACCCAAAAATTAAAGACTTGACTCGATCCCACCTAGCACGAACCCTGTGTACCTGAAAAGTGTGAGGTGTCGGTCTACCACAGACTGAGTGAGGGGTTTATAAATAAATATTAGCACAATTAACATGCAAGTTATAATCTCGGGTAAGGTTTTATACGAAAAGTTATATAAGTTCAAGATGTAATACACTTTGCCTGAAATTACAACTATTCCCATTTAACAATTCAATCATTTATCAAATCAATCCGTGGCCCGGGCGAGTGGGGGTAATTCTCCAACCTTAAACCAATAGCGAACATTACATGCTTGTTTAATTATCATTTGATCATGCAATTCAATTATAGTGCACACGTATCAATTTCATGAACTCCTTTACTCCGGGTGATGGTGGGTTTGCAAGGCCCTAACCATCCATGCTACCTACGTCGGGAACATGACTCCCACATACGGGATTCCTTCCTCCACCAAACCTCCTGGTGGATTCAGGGGTTATCCCAAAGTAGTGAGGATAGTGCAAGAGTTACCCGTCAGCCCTTGCTTCCTCGGTTGGCTCAATACACTACCCTCGGGCCCAAATGTGAACATGCTTACTCGCCCAAAATAATCAATCAATCTGTTTAGTTCAATCAATAAATTCCATGAAATCAATTGAAAATCAATAAGGTCATGGTCTAATCACGATACATGCATTGCTTTGCATGATCATGATGCTAATCAAACTGCATGCATTGCTTTGCATGAGTGTGACTTGCTCGCAATCGTTTAGATTTGGAAAACTCTAGATATATATACATTTTGGCCGAAAACATCACATAAGGGTTGTACGGGTTCTATATAACTAGAAATTAAACCTCACCTGAAGAGCGGAACAAGGATATAACTATGGTGCGTGTCCCACATCAACTGGAAGAAGATCTGTGCAATAAGGACAAGTGTATATGAGACTAGACTCAAATGAACCAATTAGGACGCAAGACAAAGTTATAATCAATATATCATGCAATAACAATTAAGGAATGTCAAGTAGGAACAAGATTATCAATAAAACAAGTATATATATCATATAAGTCACATACACGAGCCAAGGAAGTGAAAAGAATGCAATATGAAAGGCTTTAGCAAAGTTTGGCAAAAGTCGACAATTTTCAGAAATGCGCATGCTGTGGGAAAACTGGAATATCTTAAATTCTAGAAGTGGGAATTGAGTTTTGTTTATTGGATGTAAAACTAGACACATAGACCTTTCCAACGGTATAAGGAACGTTTTCTAATTCAAACCGAGGTGAGAATGGTGTGGGTTCGAAGTTGGACAAAATGCAGTTTCTGGATGGGTCGGGGAGCGACCAAAAACCTTCACAAAATGGTCACGGCCGCTGTAACGCCCCGGTTTTTCATTTATACTAATATGTTGTAATTGTTTATAATTTGTGCAATTAAATTATTTGATTATGTGATTAATTGTTTATTCGTGTTTTATATTCAATTTCATTATAAATTGTTAGTATTTTATTTTATTTTATTTTAATTTATTTCAATTTAATATAAATTTAATTATGTCGTATTTTAGTAATTATTTTAAATTAATAATTTAGTGATTAATGTTAATTAAATTGTTAATCTAGTGTTTAGTATTAATTAAATGATAACCTTAATTATCTGATTTAAATTTTTCTAAAAATCCGTTGAGTTTGAATTTTGTTTAATAATAGAATTTGAATATTAGATTTAATTTATTATGTATGAATTCTTTAAGGATTTGCGCATGAATGTTTATTTGTGCTTCGTTCATATATGGAATGATATCGAAATGTCGCGGAAATTTAGTATGTCGAAAATATATGTGTCATGAACATGCCTATATGCTCGGTTTATATTTTCGAACTCATTTGACATGTTAACGAATTTAATTTGAATTGTGGAACCATATCGGGGGCTAACGAGCAATTAGTGCACCCTTGGTTCCGTGTGTGATATCTTGAGCTCGGGAACTCGGATTCGAGTTCCGTCAACTTCGTTGAACTCGTATCGAAGATTCGGGTTTAATGAACTTAGCCTTATATTTTTCCGAAATCATTTGAACCCCCGAAATTCAACCGAAAACCGAAACGGATGCAAATCTGCCACCCCTTCATTAAAAATGCCATAACTTATACAAACCTTGACCAAATTAACTATGGTTGGATACTTTAGAACCCTAACTCAACCCTCTAACCAGACTTAAACACCCTAAACCGAGATAACCTTCATCACATAAAGAAAACTCAGCCAAAACATTTTGCTCTCCAGTTTTCCCGTAACCCTTGTGCACCTTGGAGATTCAAAGCTCAAATCTCCTGCAAACCTCCATTAATCAACAAGGTAAGCTTAGGGTTGTAATATATGTTCATTCCTGGTCATTTTCATCCTTTCATCCCTAAATTTGAGCCAGTTTTCATGAAGATATGACTGAATGAATGAATAGTAAGGTTTAGAGCAATTTTGATGATCTCATTCGATTCTTGATGGATTTGAGTGATTCCAAGCTTGATTATGATTGTTTTGACATCCTCTTCTCATTTATGATCATTGATTACATGGTAGTTGAAGTATTTACGAGATATCATTTATGGCTCTTTGAGAAAATTTCATGAAATGGTCACGTGTGCCTGCCCTTCACGTTTGAGCTCTTTTGGGACTGATTTACATGTCAAATTGGTGTTGTTTTGCTGCATATTGGATGGCCTAATTTACATGAACTTGATGGGATTAAATGAGATCAGTTATGCTCTGTTTTTCGTGGATTTTTGCCCTGTTTTGGAATGATTTTTCTGCTGTCAGCTGCTACGTTTCTTCTTGCTTGTTGCTGTCCGTTTTAGTGAGTTGTTAGGGCTGGATTGTTGCTGCCTTTTATGATTTTTGTTGCTGCATATCTTGCCTGATTGTTGCTTTAGCTGCTGCTGCTGCTGCGTTTAAGCCAAGAAACAGGGGTTAAATTTGAGCTCTGTGTTGCTGCTGCGATTGCTTTTTGTTGCCTCTCCCCGGCCGGGGAGATTTTGTGCCTGAAAGTACCCAGCCGGGGAGCCCTTTTACAGAAACTCCACCGCCTGAAGCTCCCCGGGCGGGGACTTTTGCTGCACAAAATCTCCCCGGGCGGGGAGATTGATTCTGGAGAGCTGTTCGCTGCTGTGTGTTGCTAGTTGCTGCTGTTATTATTTTTCTTTTTCCTTTGCACTGATGCATGTAATGCATGAATGAAGTGAATGGGGTGATTGTTGCATGTGAAATAGGCTGCAAGCATGCATGTATTTAATCTTATATGTTGAATGCATGAAAATTTTGTTTGTGCTTTATAAAATTGCATGCATGTGTTGTTGTTGCATGCATACGTATAAAAATATATATATATACATATGTTCGATGCATGAGATTTGCATGCATGACTGAGTACGTGTGCATGTATATATATAAATATATATATATTTATATATTTATATATGTTTGTTAAATATTAAATGTTATTTGATTTAATTGAATTATAGAATTTAATTGTTACCTATTTCTTGTTTCATTTAATTTTCGATCTTAAATTGAACGTATTTAGTTGTCTAATTTCTAATTATAAATGTGATTTAATACGTGATATGATCCTTAGGTGAAATTCTTGAATTGATTTGATTGAAATGTGAATATATGAACTTGAATGAACGAATGAACGAATGGCTTGGTTATATGCCTTAAATGCCTTTGTTTTGTTTAATTTTATAATTGAAACTTGATATATTTGAGTTTTAACTATTATATGAAATTCATGACTTAAATGATTATGAACGCTTCCTTGAGTGAATGAATGGCTCGTTGTGGGATTTAAATGCATTAATAGTGCACATGAACGTGTTCATTACATAATATCATTTCTTATGCATTCACAGCATGATCATACATTGCCGTGCGTCATATATGGTTCATTTGGTGTCTTGAGTCTCACGAACACGTTACGTTGTCCTTGTACAGTTATCTCCAGGGTGGAGAAATCTTGATCAGCGAGGCACTCGGTAACTCATATCCTTGTAACGTCATGTTTCAGGTGAGGGTGTTTTCGTTCAAGTTACGTATTGAACCCTACAACCTTATATGACAAGTTTTGGCCAAAAACCTAAAATATACCTATATATTGTTTTCAAATGGAGTCGTCGAGTAAATGTTTTCTCAAGGGTTATGAAATATATTAATTATGTTTCAAAGGTATTGTGTTTCTCATGAATTGAATATGTTGGCGAGAACATGTATTGAACACGGGCCCAGGGACTTAGTGCATGTGGCTATCCGGGGAGGCATTGAGCCGACGGTGATCCCATACATTAGTCCCACATTGATTACGGCGAAACGGACCTCGTTAAAGAGTTTTTGACGAGGAAACGCTAACCGGGCATTGAGGACTCATGAACCTCAATTGCCACATTGATATGTTTAGGTGGTCGGGCCTTGCAAACTCGTCCACCACCCGGAGGAAGAAGGTTGGAACTTATTTTATGATTATGATTATGGTATGATTGTTATACACCGCACGGGAAGGCCAGGACACAGATCGCCCAAACGACTATGTTATACGATTTGTGTGTATTATTATATACTGCATGATCACATATTCAATGTATTAATGATATTTGTCGTACACGGTCGGTGTTTGGTTGGAGATAATGCACGCTCACTCGCCGAGCCTTAATGTTTATGTATGATTTATGAACTTAATGAATTTAATATGATTAGTCGTAAAGTCCGAGCATTGCTTTGTTATTTTCTTGCCCTCTTGGGAACTAAATTTAAATAAGACCTTGCTCTAGATTTATGACTTGCATGTGCATGTTTTATATGCGTATATCGCTCCTGCTCACTCAGTCTTCTAGAGACTGACCCTCTCCCTCCCCAACACTTTAGTGTGCAGGTTTGGCTTTGGAGTTTCGAGCTAGGCGGAGTTGTGTTGAGTTTGAGTCGGTCAAGTTAAGTTAGAAGCGTCTCTGCATTCACTTATGTATTTAAATTGTGCATGATTCAACCTTGTAAGATTATGAACTTGAAACTTTGTATATTTGCTATGGAATTGCTCTTGCCGGGCTTTGGTTATGAGTTAAAAAGAGGCCTGAAGAGCCCAAGTCTGCTTGCGGTTCGTGTGTTTAACTTCTGCAGGCCTGTGGCCAATGCATGTGTTTGGCTTTTAGTTTCCCGATATATTATGTTTGGTTGATTAGTTATAATTGTAGGGTCTAAGTTCCGCCTAGCTTAGGAGGTTTTTCTGTTTGTCTCTCGTTTGCTATGGTTTGATACGGGTGCGGATGTACCATTTCGATACTCGTGTTGAGCCATAGTGCGGGGGATGTGGTGCCTCACATGCGGGGTGCTACAGCCGCGACCAAGTATTTTTCCGAATTTTTCATGCAATTTTCCAAAAGTCGAAAGTTGGCCAAAATGGGATCGCGGGCACGACCAATTTTACACATAAATCAGGTCGCGGGCACGACCAAGTTCGTAACAGCAGCGAAACAGGGGAAAACAGGGGATTTCCGAGACAAAACACCACAAAACCACAACCAAAGCCAAGTTCAATCCATAACAATTAATTGAACACGTCCAATACACATTATACTTCACTCCTTCATCAATCAAACCATAAAATATGCATCAAAGCATCAAAATTACATCATGGAAACCCCATTATATACATGCTTCTAACTTCGAAATAAATCAAAGTTCTCATGTAATCTTTTATCCCTTTTACTCATAAACATGCTTCTAGCTCTAATCACAAAAGAATTCATCATCTAATTCAAGAACCCTACTCAATCATATATCAAGAAATTCACCCAAGTTATACCTTAAATCCAAGAAAGAAATGATGATATGAAGATATGGTGATGATGATGATCTTAGCTCCAAAATCCCTCAAATATAGCTTGAATTATGAGATGCAAATCCATCTTCTCCTCTTAGTGAAAATACCGTGTATAAGTGTGTGTATGTGTAAGTTCTTTGATGAAAATGAAATGAAATGGAAGAGATATTTGATATACTCTAAAGTCTTCCATCAAATATGGTGACTCAACCAATTTTGCATATTAGTCCTTGAAGTATTTAAATGCATGCAATCAAGTTCTATCTCTACACAAAAGATCACTCCAATCCAATTCATGTTATGCAATTAGGCCCATAACTTTACACTAAGGAGCAATTAAGGACATATAATACAATTAGATCACTTAAGGACATATAAGCAAATAAATCATGTTCAATTATTTCACGTAACAATCAAATGTGATTCACGTAATAATTCTCAAGTTGACAAGTATTTTAGTTAAACATGTATAAATAAAATTCATAAATTTATCATGGAATGTAAGAATTTAGTAACGAAAGAATTAAAATAAATCCTAACTCTCGAAAAACTCACATGTACCGTACGTACCTAAATAACTGGAAATCGGGGTGTTACATAACATGTTCATTGCATGCCGCGCGTCATATATGGTTAATTTGGAGTCTTGAGCCTCACGAACACGTTACATTGTCCTTTGTACAGTTTTCTCCAGGGCGGAGATGTACCGGGTTCTTAAGACACTTTCAAGTCTTCTTGTCTTCTTGGTTTTGTTCGGTAAGAGACGTTCAGGTGTGTTTCTCTACTATCTAATTAAATAACCCTATATACTTTCAATGTGCAAAGATTTCGACCAAAATTTATTATATGTATATAGAGTCGTTTTAAGAGTAAATGATTTCAACGTAAAGCCTTTATTTTATGAATCCTACCAAATGTTTTGGCGAGAATGAATGAATGAATGCACAGAATGGGGCCGGGCCCATGAACTTGGTGTGAGTGGTGACCTGAGGAGGCATGGGCTGACAGTGATCCCTCACACTAGTTCCACCAATGAACGGCGTAACCGGACCTCGTTAGGAGTTGGAGATAATGCACGCCCACTCACCGGGCCACAAACGACCTAATGAAAAATGAACGTTATAATCCCTTTTGATGACTTCTTTATTTTACCCACTTGGAAAATGCTCTAAAACCTCATTTGGGATTATAACTTGCATGTGATTGTTTAAATATTATTGTATATGCTATTATGCCTCGTTTTATACCCACCAGTCTCGTATAGACTGAACCCGGATTGTTTTCAGTGTTCTTGCAGGTTTGGAGTGCTAGGCGGGAAGTCAAGTCTATTAAGTATTTCGGTTAGGTCAGAGTCGGTCCATGTGCATATTGAATCATGATTTGTTTAAGTATGAAGATGTAAGATTTGTATTGATTGTTACTTTTGTCATGAATTGAAGATAAGCTTAAAGGAATAGAAAGAATCTGGAATTGATGCTTTTATGATTTTATTGAATTTTGGGATTAGGTATCTATGCTAGTTGAACCCGTTGCTCTTTGCTTATCTTGATATTTACGTATGTACCTTGCTTCCGCATTGATAATATTTCTATTTTTGGTCTCTTTGGTTGCAATAGTTAGTTCCCGCCTAGCTTAGCGAGTGTGTATGTCCCTGTTCGCCGTGATTTAGCTCGGGTATGGATTGTCCATTTCATATTCGGGTCGGGTCTCGGTGCGGGGGATGTGGTACCTTGCGCTTGGGTGCTACAGGAGTTGTCATATGAGATCAAGGAAGCAAGCAACGTTGCATGCATGCACATTATGGAGCATTGAAGTCATATTAAATCCTAGCTTGTATAATTCACGTTGAACCATTTCATAAATTTCATACAACAAGAATAACACATCATAAAACACGTTAACAACGTATTCATATCATAAAAGGATCAAAGAGATATCACACGAGGCAAATGAACAAGCTTTCCTCCATGCACGCATGTAGGAGAACAATTGAAGCGTATCTTGTCATATAAGCATATAAAATCACCAAAATTTACATAACAATTCATCATGAAACATGTAACACATAATTCATGAAGTTAATAATGCATTCATATCATATAGTGAGCAAGAAATATCAAACAAGGCATATAATAATTCATGCATGCACGTAATGAGGTATAACGAACATATTCGTCATATATCATGTAAACATGCATCGAAATTATGTTATAAATTCAAATTAAAACATGTAACATGATATACAACAAGTTAGGATCATATAATGAACATATATGAGCAAGGAAAACCATGCAATTATGAACGAAACGAGAAACGAAACAATTTACAGCAGTCATTCATAAACATCTCGAAACTGCTCCAATTTAAGGTCGCAGTCGTGACCATAACTCAACACAATTGGAGTCGCGGCTGCTACCATCTCCTCCAGCAGCAACACGCAGTCCCAAGTGGAAACATTGCTGGAATTCGGTCACGGGCGCGACCCAAACTACACCTCCTACGATCGCGGGCTCGACTTCGCGAAGCAGCAGTGGGAAATGGAGCTTTTCAGATCTATTACTTCGTCTCCATGAAAGCAGAAGTGGCACAACAAGAAAGGGAACACAACAAGCAATAAAAGGAGCACAAACACAGCAGTAAAATCACAAAACACACGCCCCAAAACACCAAAACGTGATTGCAGCGGGAAGGAAAGCAAATCAGCCATAACTTCAAAGAAACTCACATATCATCAATATTGGATCCTTACGCACGACATATATTTCAAATTCAAGTCCAAGAATGTCTTAAGAAATCTAGAGTGGTCATGTTTCATGCATTAACCCTCAAGAAATTGAATATAAAACCATGAATTCAAGAAAAGAGATTTTAACCTAACTATTCGTCATCTCCTTCAAAGCATGCTCATTTCTCCATGGAATTCAGCAATTAAGGTGTCAAATTAAAAAAGGGAGGATGGAGAGCATAACTATAAACATACCTTTCGAATTTGGAGTGATTTGGTGAGGTATTAAGCTCAGAATGGAAGAAAGTGAATAGTATTTTCTTGGTCTCCAAGTGGATCTCGGTTTGCTACTGTTTCTTGCCTCAAATTGGAGTATGAAATAGAATGAGAGACATAATAGCTGATTAAGGTTTAAGTGAGGGTCAATTGGGTCCAAACCTTGCTCAATTTGGTCAAGTGTAGCTTAAGATATGATTAAAATGGTGAGAAGTGGTCATTTAGGCGGGTAAAGCATGTTTCGGGCAAAATTCTGAGGTCCAATTGGCTTAGAAAAATAAGAGGCTTGATTCATGGAACCCGAATCATCGATATGAGTCCAACGGAGTTGACGAAACTTGAATTTGAGTTCCCGAGCTCAAGATATACCGGCCCGAACCAGAGGTGCGCTAAATGCCCTTTAGCCCCCGACTTGGTCCTGTTCCCAGAATAAAATAAAAAAAAAACATAACAAACGAGTTCGAAAATATGAAACGAGCACATAGACATATTCATAACACATAAATCTCCAACATATCAAATTTACACAAAAATCGAAAATCAAATCATATAAGAACGACACGCAATCATATCACGTAAGAGCATAATATTCAAAATTCACAAAAGTTCATTCAAATAGTTCATATATCCAAAGAATTTCAAATAATATAAAAATAAAAAAAATAGATGCGTAATTAAAATAAATTAAAGCACGAATAATTATCACATACGTACGACTGAAAAGTCGGGGCGTTACTATAATGTCCCACATCGCTCGGGTAGGAGAACGAAGTCCTCCTTATAAGGAGTGATGGAAACCTATCCTTGCAGACGCGTTTTCCCAGTGGCCCAACCCACTGGGAAGAACAAAACCGTGAGGCCGTTCCGATTAAGGGCGTACAAAGCGGACAATATCTGCATACTGGGTCGGTCTTTGGGCTACTACATGTGGTATCAGAGCCGGTGCCAGGAAGGTGGTGTGCCAGCGAGGACGCTGGTCCCCTCTTAGGGGGGGTGGATGTAATGTCCCACATCGCTCGGGTAGGAGAACGAAGTCCTCCTTATAAGGAGTGATGGAAACCTATCCTTGCAGACGCGTTTTCCCAGTGGCCCAACCCACTGGGAAGAACAAAACCGTGAGGCCGTTCCGATTAAGGGCGTGCAAAGCGGACAATATCTGCATACTGGGTCGGTCTTTGGGCTACTATAGTTACAACCTCTCCCCCTTAAAAGAATCCGTCCTCGGATTCACTGTCTCTCGAGCAAACAATGAGGGAACCCCGTCCCTCACAAGTAGCAAAGAGAGAACCCCGTCTCTCGAAAGCAACAAGGAGGGAACCCCGTCTCTCGAACAACAAGGAGAGAACCCTGTTTCTCGAACAACAAAATAAAAGAGCCCAAAGCACAAAAATACAGTTACATTAAAGAGCAAATGCTAAAAAGGAGGTATCAAACATCAATTAAAACAATTAAAGTCACGTAAGTCACACAAGGCCAGGTAATGTATATAAATCACATTAGTCATCAATCATACGAAGCAGTTAACCCGGTAGGTTATCAAAGTCCATGGCATCAAAAATTATTTGAATTAAAATTGCATGTATGCACATGTCATGGATGTTTCTTGTACCGTTCACCGTAGTAAAGAAATTTGAAGTTGATAACTTTGTGGCCCAAATGTGTGGTCCGACCTAAAAGATGGTTCGGTTCTTGCCTTGTCCTTAATGTCTTTAATATGTGTCCAGTTGAGAAGAAGATAGAGCTTTAGTTGATTTTATTCTTGATTCCATTCTGAATCTTATCCCTTGATCACCTTCTTCAATTTGGTAAAGTCCTTTGGTATTCAATTAACCTTTTAGAATAATGATCATTGTCTTCTTTAATCCCTCATCAATAGTCCGTAGATTTTCTTTCTGTACTACCCACTCCTCTAACTACCCGAACTCGAACTCCTCCTATATACCTTTGGAACAATCATCCCTGGAGTCGAATTCATATCACCTATCTTTGCCAATACTTGAATCTGCGATACCCAAGGGTAACTACTTTCAGGATCTTTAAAGTTCAATTCCCATCTCAAGATTGTTATCACCAAGGTTATCTCCTTCATGAATTCTTCCTCAATCGAGTTGAGACCCTCGGTTCCTAAATTGAGATCAACCTTCTCGTGGATCCTTTCTCATGTCTTATTCAAGGTGTCTCTTAATTCTCTTCAAGCCTGTAGCCGTGCATTCGGTTCCGGTCCATTCAACTTCTTAATTAGAGATAAAACTTTCTTAATGATCTTTGATGATTGATCCAAGTCCTTTAACAATCATTCCCTTCTTATTTCCTTCACCTTAACATCCTCCCAAGTCATCACGGAAGAATGACCGACAACTCAGTAAGGTTTATTTGTCGTATGTTGTCCGAGTTCCTTCAGTATAAAGTTAAGTTGGCTTTTAATATTCTCTTATAATTCCATCATCTTCAGACTCTGAGACACAATTGCTACAGAATCAATCATTTTAAGCTTAAGAGATTAAGTTTGTACATCTCTCCCATCGAGAGATTGGCGCAACTATCTGTCCTGAAGTTTTCACAGTAACCTTATCTCCACTTTAAAGGTCTTAGACGGATAGACCGTCTCATTCTTTTCCATCACTACCATTAGAATTCTCATGCCTAGAAAGATTTGCATTTCTGTTATTTCTACTAGAAGCTATTTCGTCGAGCATAACCTCGAATTTAACTTTGTCTCTCAGTTGTGCTCTCCCCCTTAAAAATCTTCTCCTTCACATGTGGAACTCTATCCATCCTCCTTTAACCGGGTTATTTGATGAGCAATTCTCGTCAAGGAGGGTGTTTAATTAGGATAGCTATTCGAATCCTTCACCCACCAACTCTTCTCTTTTAATTCTCTTGAAATCCGAATCCTATTCCCCTTTCTTGTCTGGTCCGAACAACCCGAAGTCATCTCAACCCCTTTTTTAAAATCCGAAATTCTATTCCCATAACTATCTTACCCTATCGCCCAAATTATTCTTCTTCAACTTAGTTCATTAGGACTTTGACTGAACTGGTAGTTGCAGTATAGAGCGAGGAAGACGTCTTAACACATAAACACTAAACGATGCATGTTGGTTAAGATGCCAAATGCATGAAACACATAATTCACATCAAGACATGCGACATCAAAGTAAAAATTTAACAATTTGAGGGTTAAAGTGCGTAGAATAAAAATTTAATTAATTCGATGCGATGTATGATGCACGTGCTATGAATGCTATGAACCTGTCACCGTAGTGGTGGTTTTAGCACGATATCTTGTCCTTTGATTCCATTGTTGTGAGCATAATTTGCAAGGTTGAACATTATTCGAACATTGATGATGCTTTCCAATCCTCCTTCGCTTCCTAGCCTTCGCTTTCTTTCTTATAGCACCACATGTCCCGAAGTCCCAAGAAGTTGATACAGTTCAATTTCTTCCGACCTCCTTTTGTGTCCCAGCTTTATGTCCACTCGTTGATTCACGATAGTTGGTATATCAATTATGCTTGCTTGCAAGGTTCCATTGGGGATCCACATGGTTGGTGTCTCCTCATTCCATGCATTTTAGTCGAGAAACTTCTAACATCTCCTACAAAGAATCCCGAACTTGCAATTACCCTCGAGCTTCTCACTTTGACTTTCCATTTTGATCACTTTCTTCAATCTTCGAGGTCTCGGTGGTGAACTTTGAATGATTCGATCTTGCATTGAATATCTTCATACCCGGATGAATATGAATTCCCCGCTCATCCCATTGCCTCACGTATCTTTTAAACTGGGGCTTCAAGCCCCCACGATGCTCCTATATTAATAATCTTCAAGTTTTGTTGAGAGGGCGAATTTTGACAAACTCCTCCATGATCAAGGCCTTTTCTCACAATGCCGAACGATGGGAGGTAGCTCCATATTGTGAGCCATGAAGGTACAACACCCAACCCTCAATTCCCATTGACTCCACCATCCCTTCATTGATATGTAGGAGACATTTGGAGTTGAGGTTGATAGCAGTTTTGTTAGCGTAATAGCAACCTATAACCAACGATTCAACTCGAGTATAGATGCATGTGGATTAGTATATGCTTATGGCACATATCTAGATCAATCAACACACATAAAATGCAACATACAACACTTAAAGCAACGAAATTAAAAGTAGATCACATATAACAAGTAATTTCTAGCAATTAGTAACAAATAACCATGAAAATTCAATGCAATGCACACATTGACAAGTTGTTCCTATGCCGTATGACCTAAACTGACTCAATCACGACACAAGAACCCCGATTTTGTAAACTGGGGCTCTGATACCACTTAAGGATGAAGCGCTGAGCGCAAGACACCACATCCCCCGCACCGAGACCCGATGCGCATATGAAATGAAAAGTCCATACACGTGCCAAGTCACGGCGAACGGGGACACAACACAAGCGCTATGTTAGGCGGGAGCTAAAACCTCGAAACCGAATAAAAAACCCAACAAAACAAATGCACGTGCAGAAGCAGAATATATGATCAATCACAAATACAAGTAATAAATGACGGGTTCAACTAGCATAGATACCTAGTCCCGAAATTCAAATATAAATCATAAATCAAAATCATAAACATAAGTCACGGGTTCAATCTATCCCTAGAAGCCTATCCCGAATCAATGTATCATAATCTTAACATTATACATTCTTCAAGATAACTTATTCAACTACAAATGTGAGTAAAATGACTCCGACTTAACCATAGGACTCGACAGACTTAAAATCCCGCCTAACGCTCCAAAACCTGCAAAAGAACTGAAAACAAAGCCGGGTTCAATCTATAGGAGACTGGTGGGCAAAAAACAGGGCATATTATAATAATATTGCAGAATTTAAACATCCCCACATGCAAGCTATAATCCCATGCGAGGTTTTTGAGATATTTCCCAAGTGGTAAAACAAAGAAAAACAATGCTCGGGATTACAACGTTCAATTTCATAATTCATTCATTCATGTGGTCATTTCATGAGCCCTGGCGAGCGGGCGAATTCTCCAGCCTTCACCTCATGTGTGCATTATTCATTTATTAATTCGTTAGTGGTTCATAATCATAATCATTATCATTCATTCATAAATCTTAACACTTACACTTTTTTCCTCACCCGTCCACCTTATTCATTGACCAAAGGGGGTCACATGAATTCCCCCAAAGGTACTCAGCTCCCATTCCCCGCTAATCTCCTAGTGAGGGCCGATATCACCGTACATGAGTTGGAACTAGTGCATGGGATCATCGTCGGCCCTTGCCTCCCCGCATAGCCACATACACTAAGTCCCTGGGCCCGTGCATACATTCATGTTCTCACCAAAATCGTAAGGTAGGGATATATAAAAGAAGGGCTTTACGTTGGAAATCAATAACTCTTTGAAAAGACTCGATATATATATTTATATATATATATAATACTTTGGCTTAAAATTTTCACGTTGGATATATCGGGTCGGTTCATATCTAATAGAAGAGAAACCCACCTGTTACACCTTACCGAACAACCAAGAAGACAAGAAGACTTGAGGAAAACCTATGAACTAGGCATCTCCGCCCTGGAGAAAACTGTACAAGGACAATATAATGCACTCATGAGACTCCAAATGAACCATATATGACGCATGGCAATGCGTTAACGTGATATGAACTGCATATGAGACAATAACATATTGTGAAGATGATCACGTGCACTATTAATGCATAAGAAACACATAAACGAGCAATTCATTCAAGTTCGATCAATACATGAAGGTTTCATATTCATTCGTTCCACATCCTTCATATTTCATATCAAATCAATTCATAGATTTCATATAACGATCATAACACATACTTTAACACGGATACAATTCCTATGAGTCATAAAAGGGGAGGGGAGTTGTCATATGAGTTCAAGGAAACAAGCAATGTTGCATACATGCACATTATGGAGCATTAAAGTCATATTAAATCCTAGCTCGTATAATTCATGTTAAACAATTTCATAAATTTCATACAACAAGAATAACACATCATACAACATGTTAACAATGCCTTCATATCATAAAAGGATCAAAGAGATATCACACGAGGCAAATGAACAAGCTATCCTCCATGCACGCATGTAGGAGAACAATTATGTCACGTCATATATCACGTAAACATGCATCGAAATTATGTTATAAATTCAAATTAAAACATGTAACATGATATACAACAAGTTAGGATCATATAATGAACATATATGAGCAAGGAAAGCCATGTAATTATGAACGAAATGAGAAACGAAACAATTCGCAGCAGCAATCATAAACATCTCGAAACTGCTCCAATTTAAGGTCGCAGCCATGACCATAACTCAACACAATTAGAGTCGCGGCCGCTACCATTTCCTCCAGCAGTAATACGCAGTCCCAAGTCGAAACATTGCTGGAATTCGGTCACGGGCGCGACCCAAACTACACCTCCTACGATCGCGGGCGCGACTTCACGAAGCAGCAGTGGGAAATGGAGCTTTTCAGATCTATTACTTCGTCTCCATGAAAGCAGAAGTGGCACAACACGAAAGGGAACACAACAAGCAATAAAAGGAGTACAAACACAGCAGCAAAATCACAAAACACACGCCCCAAAACACCAAAACGTGACAGCAGCGGGAAGGAAAGTAAATCAGCCATAACTTCAAAGAAACTCACATATCATCAATATTGGATCCTTACACACGACATATATTTCAAATTCAAGTCCAAGAATGTCTTAAGGAAGCTATAGTGCTCATATTTCATGCATTAATCCTCAAGAAATTGAATATAAAACCATGAATTCAAGAAATTAGATTTTAACCTAACTATTCATCATCTCCTTCAAAGCATGCTCATTTCTCCATGGAATTCAGTAATTAAGGTGTAAAATTAAAGAAGGGAGAATGGAGAGCACAATCATAAACATACCTCTCGAATTTGGAGTGATTTGGTGAGGTATTAAGCTCAGAATGGAAGAAAGTGAATAGTATTTTCTTGGTCTCCAAGTGGATCTCGGTTTGCTGTTGTTTCTTACCTGAAATTGGAGTATGAAATAGAATGAGAGACATAATAGCTGATTAAGGTTTAAGTGAGGGTCAAGTGGGTCCAAACCTTGCTCAATTTGGTCAAGTATAGCTTAAGATATGATTAAAATGGTGAGAGGTGGTCATTTATGCGGGTGAAGCATGTTTCGGGAAAAATTCAAACGGGCTTAGAAAAATAAGAGGCTTGATTTATTGAACCCAAATCGTCGATACGAGTCCAACGGATTGACAGAACTTGAATCCGAGTTCCCGAGCTCAAGATATGCCGCGCGGAACCAGAGGAGAGCTAAATGCCCTTTAGCCCCCGACTTGGTCCCGTTCCCAGAATAAAATTCAAAAAACATAACAAAGGAGTCCAAAAATATGAAACAAGTACGTAGACATGTTCATAACACATAAATCTCCAACATATCAAATTTACACAAAAATCGAAAATCAAATCGTATAAGAACGGCACGCAATCATATCACCTAAGAGCATAACGTTCAAAATTCATAATAGTTCATTCAAATAGTTCATATATCCAAAGAATTTCAAATAATATAAAAATAAAACAAATAGATGCATAATTAAAATAAATTAAAGGGCCCGAATAATTATCACATACATACGACTGAAAAGTCGGGGTGTTATAGCGTCATCTCTAGGTGGGGAAACTGTGCGCTCGTGGGCTCTGCTTTGAGGCCGCATTTAATGCAGTCTTTTCACTTTGACAGCTCGGGGTGTCAGGCATTAAATACCTCTTAAGAGAGTGGGTGAGCCTTTTCAGGAGACGACGCGTGAACATAGGGACGTGTGCGACGTTTCACAAAAGTGGGTAGTTACGTAGAAGGGAACGATTGCAACTTTTGAATTTATTACACGAATCCCACCAACTCTCTTCCTTATAAATAGAGATTTGTTCACCCATTTGTTCCCTTTCACGCATAACTCCTTCAGAGCACCCAAGATTATTCAGAAATCTCTTTGCATTCTTCAGAGAACTCAAGCAGTCTTCAAGGCTTTAAGAACCTTAGGTATTTCTTTGAATCTCTTCTAACTCTTAATTTGCTAACTTTAGAACAGTAGATCTCTCTGTATTCTTCACCCTTTCCATCGTATCTATCATTCACCATCCGCTATGTCCAATGAGTATATTGACCATGTTGTTAGGGAGATAGACGATATGGCGAGTTCTAGTACCCCTTCACACAATCCTACTCCTCATCACACAACGGTAGCAGAAATTTTTAGCGAGGCTAGGGATAAAAATCTTGATGCCGCCGTGTCGGCCATGGGGGAAAGGAATTCTGGTGGAGTAGACCATCTCTTTGAGGAGATGGATCTAGTTTTAGAGGCGGAGCGTCAAGGGGTGACTTTGCCCTTGATGGAGGGTTCTACCAATCCGCACTACCGTATTGTAACTGTGGCCATTCCGGGCCCAGCCCACGAGGAGGCGACCGCTGGGCCTTCAGGGGAGCCTAGCGCAAAGCGTTAGAAAAGGAGCAAGAAACCCAAGAAGTCAACGGAGGGGAAGAGTTCCGGCATGTAAGCCACTAAAAGGACCCCTGATGAGATTAAGAGCACGATCTCCGTAGGGGACTTGGTTATATTGAGGGCCCCAATACATTAGGACGAATGGTTCACTTATCGACTATCGGGGGCACACGAGAGGGCCAATAATCCGCCTCCCGGGAAGATGACAGTGTACAGGGACACCATATCAGCAAGGGGGTTAAGATTCCCAATACCGGTTCCAATGGAAAACATCTTAAATTATTTGAACCTGAGCCCTTCACAAATCGTCCCCAATGGAATAACCCTCATCAATGCCTTGATTATTCTGATGAAGTGCACTGGACATGAGCCCTCGATTCACAATTTTAATAACCTGTTCCAAGTGGCCCATTCCCCCCGCTCGTCCCCGAGGGTGGGTTTTTACTATGTCCAGGCGAAATCCAACTTGAGGTTGATTGGCTCCCCCTCAACATCATATGGCAATGAGTGGAAGGAGAAGTTCTTCTTTGTTTAGGCTCCTGAGGGTGATGATTTTGGAGTCCCTCGAGCTTGGGTGATTCATGGTGAGGGGCCCCTTGTGATGTGACACCCCGACTTACAGTCGGTATAGGTAAATTATGTGATTTATTATTATTTGCGTTTTAATTAATTGTATATGAATTATATGAATTTTATTTGAACTAATTGTATACGTGAATTATTTGAATAATTGAATTTTGCCTTGGTTGAACCCGTATTTTTTTTTGGACCGAACCAACTTAAACCGGAAACCTTGAACCGAACCGGTTCAGCCCTTAAAGGCTGAACCATTTCTTCCTTCCCTCATTTACGTGAAATAACAGTAGCATTCCATATCCAAGAGAAAGCCAAGCCCCAAGTTTGATTAACCAACTTCAAAAGCCAAGATCTCCCTCAATTCTTCACCTTTCCTCGAACTTGAGTATGTTCCGGAATCCCCTCGTTATGCTCTTCATTTCTGTGGATCAATTTTGAATTTGGAGTGATATTTGTATGCTTTTGTTTCTCTACGTGAATAGTAAGGGTTTGGCTAAAATTGAGGAATATGTGATCTCTAGTTGATATATTTGAATTCTAGCTTTATATATGAGTTGTACATGTTACATATGTTGTATTTATTGCAAGAGATCTCTTGGTAGTTGAGCATTTAATGTGTTCATGATTTTTTAGCTTGAAATTGTATTCATGGATCAATGGCTTTAATTTCTGTTTTTCTTAAGATATATGAGTACCAATATGACAAGCATGATTTATATGAATTATTTGCACATTTTGGTAAGTTGTTGCAGCTTCTTGGTGTTGGTTTTGGCCATTTTTAGCCATGTTTGAAAGCTTCCCCTATTTCTGTAATATTTGGGCTGCTTCTGCCCTCCGAACCAGGCCGGAACGGCCGTTCCTGCCCCCAGCTTTGAACTGGGAAGGGCCATTCGCGGGTTAACAGTGCATTTTTCCGAAACTGGGAATGGGAAGGGCCGTTCCCAAGATCAAAATTTTGTAAAAACTTACAGATGCGCGGGGAGCAATTGGGTAGTTGGGAACGACCGTTCCCATTTTCTTCTTCAGCCCGAAACGGCCGTTCCCATCTTCCAGAAAGTTTTTAGCGAAAGCGGGAACGGCCGTTCCCTACAGTGAAAGGGTCGTTCCCAACCTTCTCGAAACCTGGGAGCTGCTACTGCTTCTCTTTTGTTTAATTATGCACTTTTATGCCTTTAATTGTTAATCTTTTGCACGTTAGATGTTATAAATTGATTTTAATTGCTTGTTAAATTGAAAATAATTGTGTTATGCTATAATTTGTGAATTATATGACATATTTGATAACATTTCGCATTCAAGCATGAATCACATATTTTGCGGAGCATCTTCTTTGGTTCAGATAGCGTCTAAGTCTTGGGCTTTTGGTGTTTTCTTTTCAGAGGAGGTTCCCGTTAACGAGCCGAGGCATAGTTTATTCACTTCCATTCCTTTTTTTGCCAAACACAAGGTGAGGTTTAGGAATTTTGTATAGTTAAAGACCTAAAGCCTTATGTGATGTTTTTGAGCCGCGCATGTGATTATATATTATGTATATAGAAAAATACGTGTTGAATAGAATATGTTTATGATGTTGTGAACAAGTTTGATTTTGGAAAGTTATTAAATAAGTGTATGTATGCTACTTTTGGAAAGTCTTTCTGTTCAAGTTAGCGAGATTTGCCACGAAAGATTTGGTATGAAATGTTATGTGTATGTGAATGTGGATCCAAGGAGCTATGGGTAAGGAGCCCTCAGGACGGTTTTGGGCCATCGAGGTAAAGCCTGTACATAGTCTCCATCCGATGTATCACACGCGACCCCGAGAGCTAGGGAAGGTATGATATTTCGATGCCTTCGGTGTGAAAACCGGGGAGGGCACGTGGTGGGTTAGCTACCCCTCGTGAGTTTGTATATGTTATGGATGGTTAGGGTCGCCGGTGGCTCTTCCGTCATCGGAGTAGTGGATGGATATGTTATGATTTATGTTTTGATGTGTTCTGAGGAGTAAAGGTTGGAAGCCCGTTCTCGCCGAGCATGTGATATGTTATGTTCTGGGAAGTATGAATCAGGATAGAGTTTATTAAAAGGATTTTAAGTATATATGTTTGTTTTGAAAGTTTGGTTTGTAAAACCTATTCCGGTTCATAAGTCCACCCTTTTGTTATGTGCTTTGCTTTATATATATAGAGTGTGGGTGTACGTTAGCCCCCTCACTCAGTCAGTTAACTGACCCCTCGTTTATTCTTTTAGTTGCAGGTTTTGGACTTGAGCTAGGCGGAGAAGTGTGTCCACCCTTGCACTTTTCGGTCTAGGTCTTATTAGGTGCATTTGCTTCCATGCACTTTATATCATTTTGTATAGATATAGTTATAACTTGAGGGTTTAAGCACTTATGTTTTGTTTTGAGCCGTGAGGGCATTTGTACATGAATTAAATGTTGGTACCTATATGTAAATATAATACGTATATATATGTGATGGTACCTATACGTATCTATGAAATGCATCTACTACTTGATTGATTTAATTTTATTCGCTTCCGTATACTCTGGTTTTGTTTAGCTCCGCCTAGCCTAGTGAGTGTGTTGGTCTCATGTTCGCTATGATTCGGATCCGGGTATGGACTTTCCATTTCGTATTCGGGTTTGGATTCTAGTGCGGGGGATGTGGCCCTACGTGTGGGTGCTACATGTGAAGTCCTGCCAGAAGCCTGTGTTTCCCATAAAATGGGCTCAAGATTTGGTCCCCATGATGAAGAACGAGGATTGGCTCATTAAGGCAAAGACCTGATGGACGATGAGGAGTTGTTATTCCTCTGTAGGCTTGTGACCCCTCCCAAGATGGTTGCTAACCCTCCTGCTCGGAATTTAGAGAGAGACGGTTAGATTCTAGGATGCTAACTTTAGATAGGGTTACTAATTTTGCCCCTTGGATTCTTGATAAGAAAGGCTGATTCTCGCATTTTCCTTTGGCAGGTGTGAGCATTCTGATGGTGGGAAGAGGTGTTATGGCTAATGTGGCCGCACTCTGGGACGCTCGAAAAAACCAAGGGCGCCCTCAGCAACAACAACAACAACAACAGCAGCAACAGAGGCCGTGGAGACGGTCGCGGAGGCGGCCGCGCTGAAAGTTCGAGCACCCCTGGCAGGGGTTGAGGGGAAGGCCGAGGGTCCACCCCTGGTAACAGAATTGTCCTACGCTAAGGGGACGGTTCCAACTAGCGAATCGGGGAGTGGCCTCTTCAGATTACCCCTACTGAACATCAAAGGCAGTGATCGGGCATTGTTATTAGGGAAGTCCCGGAGGATCAGACCCTTCCCTCTAAGAAAAGAAAGAGACTGCCAGATTCTGTTCCAATAACTGGGAAGGGAAAGACCGTCATGGTGGGCGAGCCTGGAGACGGAGAAACCTCCTCTTTCGAGGGCGAGAGAATCTGGGCCTTCGACGAGTGAATAGTCCATTTCGAAGATCTTGACGATGCGGTCACAACCGTACCAAGAACTCGACCAACCGACGAGCGGTGGCGGACTTTTTCAGGCGCGGATGGAGGAGGGGCGGACCACCGCCACTTCGCCGCCTCCTCACGGAGGTTTCCGGTGGGCTTTGGTCTACACGCGTCCCGGACCCAGTTAGAAGACTTCCCGACGCAACTCTTGACGTTGGCAGCGCGGCTATCCGGGCCACGACGGTGCCGCACGCACCGCCTGAAGCTCGCGGCGGTGAGTTTCGCCGCGTCCGACGGGGATTGACGGTTGCCTAGGTTTTACGGGCCCCTGGTTCCATTTCTGACCTCGATTTAGCCCAATTCGCGGCGTAGGCGGCGGCACAACAGTGGTGCAATGGCGGTTCGTGGCAGAGGGTAGCTCCGGGGATTTTTCTCGGTGACTAGCTTGGGGGTTTCGAAGAGCTCGTTACGGGTAAGACAATGCCTCTTTCGGATCCCATTTTTGTTCACCGATTTGGAAGTAATTTGGATTTGAAGATTTGGGGTTTTCGTGTTCTTAGATCCGAAATTTGAGACGTTTGGCTTGGAATTTTCAGAAATTGATTGAGGAATTGGAACGAGCACGAAGAGTACTTGCACGAGGGATTTTTCCGGCACGTTCCGCCGGTGGCCGGCCACTGTTCTGGCATTTCCGGCGGCAGCGCTCCGGCGACCTTCGGACAGTTTGTCCGCCTCGTCATGGTGAGTCCAACACCACTTTTCATTCGTCAATCGTACACTCTTTTTATTTGTTGCGAATTTATTTGTGTATTTGTGATTATTTGATTTAATTGTTCTAAATGCTAATTAATTGCGATATGCTTAAATTGTCGATCATTATGTAATCCAATGTGTATGAAATCATGAATGAAATGAAATATGAAATATATGGGGACTTTGATTTGATAAATTGAATCCCGGTATGTTAAATTTGTGCTACTTGTTTAACTTAAAGGGGATGTTTGTGTAATTTTCCTAAATATGTAAATTGGTATGGATTGAACTAATTAATCCTTGTTGATTGATAAACAAATATGCTAATTATAATTTCGTTATAAGAAGTTAATATGTCTAACCTTGAAAGTTTGAATTAAGGTTTAAATCATGTAAATTGGGATTTAATCTATTATGTAAAATGTGAATTCGTTATGCATTATAAAACTATAAGAAACCTTGCATAATGGAATAACTTAATATTCTTCGCTTGTGCATTCTATGATTCAGTTGGAATTTGATATGTAACTTCGTTATCTTTAAATAAAATTCGTAGCATGCTAGTATATGAACCTATTATGCAATATATGAATTTGGTTTTGTAATACGTGCGATTTTATGAAATGTGATATGTTAATTTGATTTTATTACTTTGTAAATATGCAATATATGAATTGATATGAAATAATGTGAATTGCATTGCCTTTCAAGTTCTCTTATTTACATTAATTGTGCACATGAACGTGCCTTAATGTTTTGTTTTGCATATAGTTGATATGAACTTGAATCCTGCTTGTGTGATCGCATCCGTTACATGCCTGAGCATGTGCCGTGCGTCTTTGTATGGTTATTTGAGTCTGAGTTTGAGCCCTGTGTTATGTTTTGTGTGTCCAGTTGGTTCATGTGCACCCGGGGTGGTGATAAGTGGGTCGTGCAGGTTCCGGGGTGGACCATTTGCTGTGTCTTCAACTTTGTCTGGTACCAGGTGAGGTTAGGATATAGTTATACCCTATTTCAATGTGCTCGTTTTGAATGCATGCGACTTATAAGCCTCTATGTATACGTAAATATGTGTGAGATACGTATTTTGTTGGTTTTGTCGTAAGTTTGATAGTATGAAGCTATGTATAAGCCTATGTACGCTTAGCTTTGATTTCGTTATGATTTTGAGGTCGGTGTGATATGTACGTACGATATGATAAGTACGGTATGCATGTGCTATGTATAAGTATAAGTCTAGCGGGTTTAAGCTTCCGATTTTGTGTAAGTGTAAGTGTAAGTTTGGGCCCCGGAGTTGTGTGGTCTGGAAGACCCGGGGCGACCATCGGGATCGTCGGTTGCAACCCCAGGACACTTCTCCACTAATAGGATCAACCCGAAACCCACTCGGAGGAAGGTGGGGGACCGAGTCCATAGGAAGTGAGTGTCGCGAAACTCACTACCCTGACGTATCAGTGCGGATGGTTTGGGTATGTACAGCCCACCCATCAACCGGAGTAAGTGGAGGTACGTGTATTTTGATTTCGTGTGCTTAAGTCTTTGTGTGTTATGAAGGAGTTGGTTGGTTGTGTACTCATACCCACCGAGTTTCGTTATGTTTGTCGGTTATAAGTTCGTGTAACGGGGTTAGACTCTTAAGTTAAGATAAAAATTGGATTTCTCATTAACCTAATAAGTTATGTTCCGATATGTGTGCTAAGTCTGCATGAATCTGAGTTTATACTTTAAGAAATGTTTGAGTTAAGATTTGTTTGTTTGGTTTTAAGCCTCCCTATATGTATACTATCAAGGGAAAATGTTTTGGCGTGTGAAAACTAACCCCGAGTTCACGAATATTGCTTCTATTATGTGCTCTGCTCTATATATATGTATAGCGTGCGTGTGTTAACCCCTCGCTCAGTCTTTGGACTAACCCCTCCCCCCTTTTATGTTTTTAGCTGTAGGTTCAGGTGGTTGGAGTTCGTGCTAGGCGGTGGTGTGTCGTGTTTGTTGAGTCTGTGTCTGCTCGTTTAAGTCTGTTAAGCATTTTGTTCTGATTTATGACTCGTAAATTTTGTATAAGATTTATTTTGTACCCGTTTGTAATTATGCTTCGAATGTTTGGAACTCGGGACAGGTTAGGATAGGTGCACGGATTAGATGAACCCGTTGTAATTATATAATTATTCGGGACAGGTTTCTAGGGCCAGTTGAACCCGTCTTGCTGTGTAATTGTTCGGGACAGGTTAGGATAGGTTCGATCATTTAGTTGAACCTGTGCAGTGATTTTATTGTATGGTTGATGCTGTCATCCTTATTGTATGAAAAGTTTTTGAAAAGTTGGCATTTTGTATTGCTTCCGCTATCATGTTTCGCTTATTCTCTTTTGTACAGGGTTAGGTACCGCCTAGCTAGTGGGTGCGTTCTTCGTTTGTCACCCGTTCGCTGTGACTTGGTGCGTGTGTGGACTCTCCATTTCGTACACGTATCGGGTTATAGTGCAGGGGTGTGGTGCCCCACCGCTTGGGGCGCTACATCTTAAGTGTATTTATAATAGTAAAAATTTAATGGTAAAATGTTACATATTTATAATAGTTAACACTAAATTTAATATAGGAAATTGTTGTAAGTGTGATATTTTTTTCTATTTTTATATATTTGTTTATAAAAAAATTTATAATTTTTTTGTTAAATATGTTCATGTGTGTCCATTTATCCATCTAAAAAAAAAGAAAAAAAAAAAACGAAACAAAAATCTAATATCAAACATAAAAAAAAAGCAAAAGAAAAAACCAACACCAAAGGAAACGTTTGGTTTTGAAAACAAAAAAAGAAAAGAAAACAGTACACCAACACAAAGGAAAATGTTGGGTTTTGACTGGGATGGATGTATGCACCGGGCCCACACCCCGTGTATACAAGAATTTTCCGAAAACGACGATGTTTTGAAGATCACTGATGAAATTACCTGCTCGTGAGTATTCTGGGAGCCGTGTGCTTTGGTATTATCAGCAGCAGATGTTTGTAATGTACTACCACCGTTAGATAAAACACTCTCTTCTACTGACGAGCCACATGTTTCTGCCGCCATTTGTTTATGTGAAATAGAGATAGAAAGAATCAATTTGTGCACAAAAATATTATGGCTAGAATATAGGTATATATATATATATGGATTGTTAGTATAAAATCACCATTTATACTTGTGCAAAAATATATTTAACATATACATATATTTAACATATACATACATATATATATATATATATATATATATATATATTGTTGGAAAACGACAGAGTTAACGCAGCGAAAGTTTAATTTTTTTTTCCAAAAGGGATCTAAAAGACTTGCAATGTTCGTATCCTAACGTTGGGACTCAAGAAACTCACATGAATTGAAGCTTTCTTGAAACGTATTGAGCCGCCCTCAAACGTTCTTTATGCGGCATGAAAATCCCCATTTCTTGATTCTTTTTTCGAGATTCCAAAGTAGAAATCCTCTAGAGTAATAATCCACACCAACCTAGATTCAAATCATGTTAGTGAGTATGCTAGTACTGTAACATGCGTATTAAAGAAACAAGAAACGAGAAATAGAGATCAAGTGAATTATCCCCAATTTCCATGAAGGTTGGACGTGATTCACAAATCACGTGTAGTCCAAAAATTCGAACCCCTAGTCCCTTTTATAGGCTAGGTTTCGAAACCCTAATCCCATGTAGGAGATGGTCTCCTACTTTGACTTTTCTTCTATTCTTTCTTTCTCTCCAAGTAAATAACATCTTATCTAATATTAGATATTTATTTTATAGAAAAAGAGCTCCTAACTAATTTAGAAGTATTTAATTATTCTAGCAATAATTAAATATCTTATCCTAATGCTTTATTAGAATAATAAAATAGAATATATTTATTTATTTATTTATTCTAATCAAATTAGAACAACTAAATAATTAAATACTTAGAATTAATTCTCCAATTAATTCCATCAAGGACTTTAGAATTAATTCACTAATTAATTCTAACGGGATAAAATTAATTCTCCAATTAATTTTATTCGGCCATATAATTAATTCTCCAATTAATTATATTTAGGGATTTATAATTAATTCTCCAATTAATTATATCTTGGCTTTATAATTAATTCTCCAATTAATTATATTTGGACTTAATAATTAATTCTCCAATTAATTAACACATGGTCTAATTCCTTAATTGGAACCATGCATCCAAACATTGCTCTCGATGTCCACACGTGTACTTTACACTGTGGTCTCATTTCGATCAACTATTTGATCTTTCCATAATACCCTTTGAACCCGGTATTTGTGTGTGACCCTGTGTGTTCAATTTCAGTTAGCAATGAGCCTAATTAATTAATACACTTTATTAATTAACTACCTCACAGATCACACGACCATAGTCTAGTAATAGGTGTGTGCCCCTACCTGAAATGTGAATGCATAATCGAAAAAACCTTTCAGTCAATGACATCATGTGGGATACGATCCTCCTACCATCCTATCTCTCGATTAAGATCTAGAGCATGGGAATATGGAGAGCCCTACTAATCATAATCTTTAGAACAAAGTACACTTCATATTCCATTTGATCTCAATCCAAGAAAACCCCATTTTCTTGATGTCTTGATCTAACCACCTTGCGCAAGGATTTCAGGATGGAATCATGAATGACTTGTGTAATAAGAGCTCATCTTGCCTACAGCAAGTGTAGGTCCTTTGTTGATTCCCACAATTCTCATATGCCACTTGTGTAATCCCAACATAGGCCATGGTTCAGGTGTCTATATGGCGACACCCTTTTGAGCCTATATCAAAGATTACAAAGTTAGCTCATATAAGACAATGTGGAATCTCAAGTCTAAGGATTAATTTCTCACATCATTGGCATGTGAGATATTTCCTAATCTGGAAGTTTCTGGAAACTTCCTTTCCCATTTAGGAATCTTCTCACGGGGGGCACTCTCAGTGATGAAGTTCTTGTAACTATCACCCTTATGTATTATGAACACATCAACCCATGCACTTATCACCCCATGAAACCGGGTGATCCTTCTTAAGGACATAACTACACAAGCAAGTATCAACAGAGGCAAAGTTGACACTCCCACTGTCTGTCGGCCTCATTGACTTGGAGAAGTTTCTAATCCTCGCCTATGGAGTTAAGAACTTGTTTCATGTGTCATTCTCATAATGATAAAGTTCTTAACGGCCTCATCGGATTAGGGGAGTTCTAGACATGCACACGTAATGGAAGCACATAAAACACGTATTGGCACATAAGAAGTGTTCACCTGTGATTATAATCATCCGTATATTATTCAAAGATTGTCTGTGATATAGGGAAAGTCCCAAAGCATAACAGCTTTCTAGTGCACTATTCCCAATATATATATATCAAGTAAAATATATTCATATCATATAATCATAATAACAATAAAATTAACTTAAGAAAGCGTACTTGAATACAATTTAGTGAATCAAAACCCGTGTATCACACAGTTTCTTTAAGGTTTTATTCGTTTTTCACGGTACTTCAAGGTTTAATCGGACAACGTTCCAGGATACAATGATTCTTCAATAATCAAAAGAAGTACTCCAATTAATTACTCCGGCAAACTAAACTAATTGGAAACTCTTCTCATGATATGATTAGTGTAGTGAATGAGTTTATAGTGAACACACTTCAATGAATATGTGAGTGAGTAAATGAATTCTATGCACTCCTATTTATTGATGTTGATGTGTCTCAACAAAAGAATGTAACTTTTCATAAGTGAATTATGAGACCTAATAAGACACCGTTTCCTTCTCCATAATCCAAAGGGTTACGGACCAACAATGCAATGCCAAGGTACACAAGTTTTCAGCACATGTCCCATTACTTTGATTAAGGTCATGCAAAAAGTGAAGAAGTGCATCTCTAAATGAGCCGACATGCCTTTTTTATGTGAAGGCATCATTTAATAATTAAGATAAAATAATTATCTTAATTTATCTAATGTCCCAACATATATATATATATATGTACCTTCTCTAGTGTAAACTATCGGATATACTTGCCAACTAGTGACTATGATGTCTTGAACTATTTGGCTTTTGTATACTGAGACAATAGGATTTCACACAATATCACTTAGAATTAGTTTGAAGTTCTCATTGTTGTGTTCATTTCAGCCCTGAGAAAATCTTGGGTTTATCATGAGTACTTTTTAAGAATTCAGCCTGTCAAAATTATCATAGGATCGACCCAATCCCTACTCATATAGGTGACTCCTTTGTTAAGAGGCTCTTCTTGTATCTCTTCTTGAAATTTCAAGATATTTGAGTCATTAAATGTAAAACTTAAGATCCTCAAGTGACATTGTCTATTTATCATAGGAATAGGTATTGAACTAAGTTTAGCCCCCCCCCCCCCCTCCCCCCCCAGTGCCCTCACACGTTGACTTGCATTTTCATATCGTGTTTTCCCTTTGAACCTATTTCTGGGATCTCCAGTCAAATAGGTAGAGTTCCTATTATGATAACTCTTATTAACTTATAGGCTTAAGTCCCATTAACCTCGATAATTTATTAACTTGCTCTCTATTTAAACCTTTTGTAAGCGGATCCATGATGTTATGTTTCAACTTTATATAATCGATAGAGATAACTCCATTTGAGAGCAATTGCCTTACGATATTATGTCTACGACCTATGTGTTGAGATTTAGTGTTATACATACTATTTTGTGCCCTTCCAATTGTAGATTGACTATCACAATGAATTCGAATTCCTGGCATAGGCTTAGGCCAATTTGAAATATCTTCTAAAAAGTTACGAAACCATTCTATTTCCTCTCCTGCTTTATCTAATGTTATGAACTCAGATTCCATAGTAGATCTAGCAATACAAGTTTGTTTTGATGATTTCTAAGAAATGGCCGCCCCCAGGGGCGACGCCACCTATAAAGAAGTGGGGTCAATTGACCCCACTGAAAAAAAAATTTATTCATTTATTTATATATTTTTTATATTTTTTATTTTAAGAATGATTGTTTTGACCCCACATAAAAAATAAAAAAATTGGATTGACCCCATTAAATTAAAATTAGTATAATTAAAAAAGTTCATGATCAAAAAAATAAAAATAAAAGTCTATTATAGACTTTATAGTTTTCTGCAATTTCAAAACACATTAAGGAGGTCTTAAAAAACAAAACACGTTAAGGAAACGTAAACTATAAAAATAAGGATTTATGTGATAAGCCATTATTTTCAACCGTTTTTTAGTATTTGGAAACTAATTTCTGCTTAAATTATGGAGAAAATCTAGAAGCAACCAAAGATATGCTTTTAGATTCTTCTTATAAATTATAGGTTTTCTCTAAATTTATTTAAAATTCTATGTTTTGATTAAAATATTAATATTTATAAACTAATTTTTTACATACAAATACAAGATTATATATGTTAATTACATTTTTTCCTTTTCTATTCTTTGTATATTTTTTTCTCTTCTCATTCGTACTTTCAAAAAGTTTTATAACAAAAAATCTGCAATACAGGTAAATTTTCCCTTTTCTTGATTTTTATAAATTTACAAATAAAGGTAGATATAGAACATTATATGTGTGATTAATTACAAATAATTGTATTTAAAATTATAATACTTTATGATAATTTTTATATTATTATAATGCTTAAATCATATTATAATACACATAAATGTTTCAAAGTATTTCAGGGTAAATTAGTAACTTCATAAAATTAAAAGTGATTATCAACTTTTGTTTTCACTTATTATTTGTTTGCTTATCTTTTTTTTTTTTTTTAATCACTAAATGCTTTTACTATGGCAATATTTTTTTCTCCACCCGATCAACGAAAATCAATCCTGAAATAACATAGATAATAATCGAAATGGTTTAGTACGTTAATAATGACGGTTTACATTTTCGATTGAGAAATGGCTGTTTTAAACTTATGGTGAAGAGTTTGCAAACATTTCCTTCGAGATGGACGTATATAGTACAAATAAAAAAATTGTAGAGGATAATTATAAAATAAATATTTTATTTTTTAAAAATATTTATATTTTTATTAGTAGTTAAATTTTGAAGATAATTTTAAAATAAATATTTTAAATAATATTTTATTTTTTAATAACATATATTTTTATTAGTAGTAAATTATTTGACCCCACTGTCCAACAATCCTGGAGTCGCCCTGGCCGCCCCTCCTAATGTAAACACATATTCACTTATGGATTCAGTTTCATTAGAGTCGGATATCCAATTAGCATCATTGTATCCTTCAAGTACCGCTAGATATCGTATATAATGCAAACCATAGTTTAAGGTATATCTTAAGTACCTCAAAACTTTAATTATAGCAGTCCAATGAGTTTGACCGGGATTACTAGTAAATCTACTTAATTTACTAACTGTAAATGATATATCCGGTCTCGTAAAATTCATAATGTACATAAGACTACCACTTATACGGGCATACTCTAATTGTGTTTTTGATTCACCCGTATTTTCGGTAAAATGTACGTTTACATCTATGGGAGTTTTTACTCGACTAATATCATAATTTTGAAACTTTGATAATACTTTCTCAATGTAATGCAATTGTGACAAAGTAATTCCATCAAATGTTTTTTTATTTTAATTCCAAGAATAACATCTACTTCTCCCATGTCTTTCATAACGAAATTATTGGTAAGCATTTTTTTTGTTGCTTTTATGACATTATTATTGCTTCCCATAATTAGCATATCGTCTACATATAGACATACAATGACATATTCATTTTCAATGCTTTTAATGTATACACATTTATCACGCTCATTTATTCTAAAACCATTAGTTATCATAACTTTATCAAAATTTTCATGCCATTGTTTAGGAGCTTGTTTTAAACCATATAATGATTTAATAAGCTTGCAAACCTTTTTTTCTTGACCCCGGAGCCACAAACCCTTTAGGTTGCTCCATATAAATTTCTTCATTGAGATCACCATTTAAGAAAACAGTTTTAAAATCCATTTGATGAATTTCAAGATTATTAATAGCTGTAAAAGCAATTAATATAATAATCTTATCGATGCTATTCTAATAACCGGCGAATATATGTTAAAGTAATCAAGACCTTCCTTTTGTCTATATCTTTTGACCACTAATCTCACTTTGTATTATCAATAGCTCCATCCCCTTTCATCTTTCTCTCGAAAATCCATTTGTACCCTAGAGGTTTATTTCCAGGAGGAAGATCTACTAACTCCCAGATATGATTTTGCATGATGGACTCGATCTCACTATTTATAGCTTCTTTCCATAAAGGAGCTAGTCAACATTGCTTCCTTAAAGGTACTTGGTTCACTTTCCAACATGTAACTTAAAAAATCCGGACCAAATGATTTAGCTATTCTCGCTCTCTTACTTCGCCTTGGCGATTCATCATTTGGTTGTGTCTCTTGATCTTCTCTTGTTCTTTTTGAGTAACTTGGATTTTGAGACACTTTCCAAGGAAATATTACTTCAAAGAAGCCTGCATTCCTTGATTCGATAATAGTATTGACATGAATGTCATCTATATCAAATTTTCTTATAAAAAATCTATATGCAACACTATTCATTGCATAACCAATAAAGATTCCATCAAGAGTTTTAGGTTCTATTTTGACTATCTTAGGAGGTGGAACTCCAACTTTTGCTAGACACCCGCATACCCGAAGATATTAGTAGAAAAGTGGATGACATTCTCAAGCTTCATATGGTGTCTTATCAATTTTCTTGTGAGGTAACCTATTAAGTAAATGATTTGCAGTTAATATAGCTTCCCCCCAGAAGTTTTTAGGTGCTCCCGAATTAATCAACAAGACATTCATCATTTCTTTCAAAGTTCGATTTTTACGCTCAGCAATACCATTTGATTGAGGTGCATAAGACTTCATGGATAATTCCATGTTGTGCACAATACGGTTCGAATGGAGAAACATACTCCCCACCTCTATCCCTTCAAAGCACTTTAATTTTTCTACTAAGTTGATTTTCCACTTCATTTTTGTATTGCTTCAAAATTTCAATAGCCTCATCTTTCCTAGAAAATAAATAAGCATGACAATATGTAGTACAATCATCAATAAAAGTTATAAAATACTTTTTACCACCTCTTGATTGCACCATTTTTAAGTCACATATATATCTGTGTGAATTAAATTTAGAGGTTCCATGATTCTTTGGATTGACTTAAAAGAAGTCTTAGTCATTTTTGCCTCAACGTAAATTTCACATTTTGAATTTGACTCTAAATTCGTATTTGGTAATAATCTTATTTTCATAAGTTTAGAAATTTAACCATAATTATTAAATTCCAACATGGATCATAATGGATGATGCGACAGTCCAACTAATCGTGTCGTAGAATTCTACACAACAAAACAACGGACAAGATGGGTGTGAAAGGGAGTGGACTCCTTCAAATTATCTGAATCTTGGATCTGCTAGTAAGAGGAAAAAATCACAAATATCTGTGTAATGCGTTGATAATTTAATTTAGGACTTTGTATTAGTTTAATTAATAATTTCTTATTCGAATTCTTAAGTATATAGATATTATTGAAAGGAAAAATTATAATTTTAGGGTTGATTTCGATCGCTCTCTATTTTTTGGGACTTAGTACGCTTTGTAATTTAATATTTAAATCGGTGTGATTTCGTTCCTATAACACTAACACTTCATTTGGAAAATATAACACTAAACCCTCTTTTAGACAATTCCAGCGGAATATTCTGCGGATATTCGGTCGAAAATAAATTTTGACAATCAATTTTTCCTTCTTCACGGTGACCAAGAGTTAGACCACCGCTATTGTGTTCCTATTTAAAAGAAGAACAAAGTTGATAACCCATTGACCCAATTGGCCGCCTAAGGTTGTCGGAATTCACCTGCAAAGCTCCACCGGCCATATGCCATTTTTGACTGATGATTTCTCATTCGTCTATTGTTGGATTTTAGTTTTGAGACAACCTATGTGTTCTTTACGTTGAGAACTTCAATTTGATTTATAATATCAATACATTTTGAAATCTATTTTATACAGATTTATCCTTAAAAATTACACCAAAATTTTATTAAAAATGTTGAACGGAAAAATATTTGACCGAAAAGGGATTAAATATAATATTTTTTAAAAGTTAGAAGAATAATTGCACCAATTCAAAAATTAAGGCAAAATGCATCAAATCTCAAATGATAAGGAATGTTTGAAATTAGCCCTAAATTTTAATGTTCTGACAATACTCAACCTCATGACAATTAAGATTAAGCAAAACTATACTGGTCTAACAATACTAGAACTCATGATAATTAAGATTGAGCAAACTATACGCGTGTATGTGAATTTTCATATCATTAAGATTCCGCAAAATTGTGTGTGTGTGTGTGTGAATCTTTATGCAAGTATCATTAGTGATAGGACCAAAAGTTTTCCCACATTTATGGTCCAACATTATTCCGACCACTTGAGATGTGTTAAAAACAAAAAACAAAAGGGATAATTAGGATCTCCGCCATGAGATTTGGCGAAAATACAGATTCTCCATAAGGTTTGAGAAATTAGCAACACCCTTAAGATTTACATTCTCTCTCACAAATTGCCCCAACCGTTAATAACGGTGTTAACTTTTACTGACGCCAGCAATATTATTTTTAAAAATTCCAATTATACCCTGTGAGTATATTGTAATAATATTGAAAGCGTAATGGTATATTTGAAATGTTGGTTAAATTTGTATTTTTCAATTTAAAAATTTGTAATTTAATTAATATTTATATTTTATCTATAATATAAATCAAAATAAACATTTCATGCATATTTATTCCAATAAAGTATGATAAAAAGTTACAAATTCCACTTTATGTTGATGTCTTAGTTTTTTTTTTTTTTTTCATCTTTTGCATAAATTTATTTAAACTTTGTTCATTTAAAATAATAATTTTTTTTAATGAAATAAAAAATCATAACAAACACGTTAAATTCAAATAAAAATCAATTAAAATTATTTAAACAAATATTTCGAACGTTGGTGCTTTCTAATGCACGTACTTTAAATACGAATAACATTCCAATATAAACATGCATGTCCAATTTTTCTATTCAAGAAAATATTTGGCATCCTTAAATTTTAGGAATGAAATTAGTTCATTATTAAAACGTCAAAATATCATTAAGTAGTATTTTTTACTAATTAAACCAAATATATATATATATATATATATATATATATATTAGGTAAAGAAAAAATTCAAGTACCTACATCAACACCCCCCAAACATTTCAATACTTACATTATGCTCCTTACTTTTGGACTTTTATTATATATACTGTAACATCCCGCTCGTCCGGCCTTTCTAGGTACGCCTTCACGGGTGGGCTATGTGCGCTTTTAATTATTTAATTATGTGAATTAAGTGTTTATTATACTTCTATGTGGTATATTTGAATTACTTGAAACGTATTTGACCATATGTGATTTATTTGTATGTAATTGCTCTCTTTGTTTCGTTCTTGCCCCGTTTGTGTCTGTTTTCGTTTTTGATTTTTGTGACTACGTGCTATGCGTGACTTATATGTGTTATGAATGTGTCTTTATGTTTGTTACTTGTTTTTGAGTTCGTTTGATACGGTTTTGAAACCGTTTTATGTTTTAGGGACATAAGGGCCTAACGAGCTTTATCGCATCTTGTGTTCCGGAAGGCGTAACTTGAGTTCGGGAATTCGGATTCGAATTCTGGAAGATGCGTTGGACTCGTATCGAAGAAAGCAAGATGAAGAATCAAGATTCATATTTTTCTAAACCCATTTGACTCCCCGTTTTCCGACCGGAACGAGCCCTTGTTCCTAAGAGAACCCTTTTGTTGACTAATCTTCACTTGTGGTGTCCCATTTAACCCTAATTAAGCTCCTAACCTTGACTTATATGTATCTAACCATCCCTCACTCTCTCCCACTCCCTTATTTCGTCCCACACCCAAAGAAAAAGAAGGGAAAGTGCAGCAACCTCAGCTCCAAGAAGAGAAGGAAGAGAAGAAAACCCCTTTGGCCATTTTGATGATTTTGAGCTCAAATCACATCCAAATCTTCCCAAATTCCAAAGGTAAGTTTATGATTATAATCTACACTCTCTCTTCTCTCTTATATGTGGATTTGAGCTGATTTCATCGGTTGATTGATGAGATTTGGCAAGCATGTGAATAGTAGAAGTTGGATGAATTTGATGATTCTTGCTTCCATTCTTGTTTTCTTGAATCTTGGTGATTATATGTTGCTCCTATGACATGATTCTATGTATTTATTGCATCTTCTTCCTTGGTTGTTGGATTGTGATTAATTGGCCATTCATTAGCTCTTGGGATTGGATGATATATTTCTTCTCATTCTTGTCTTGTATGCTTGCATTTTTTTTTTGGAGCTGAAGTTGTTGCTACTTGTATGGCATGAATTGTTGATGACTTAGTGTTATTTTCATGCTTGTTATATGTGTTTTCAATGGCATAAGAGACTCCCCAAGGCTTGCACCGAAATGCCCTGTTTTTCCCCTCAAATTTGGATTGTTGCTGCGTTATTTTTTTTTCCAGGCCGAACGCATGACACGGCCGTGTCATGTTATAACTGGAAATGGACACGGTCGTGTCAAGCTCTCGACTTTGGGTCCTAATTTTATTTAAACCGGACACGGCCGTGTCCGATTCCTATGCATTTTGGACGAGGCCGTGTCCACTTAGTAGGTGATGGACGGGAGGAATTTCTTTCGTCGTTTCGTTGCTTCTTGTTGATCTTTCTTGCCTCGTTTATGATGTGTATGCATGATTAACTTGTTGTATGATGTGTTAAGCTTAATCTCGTGAATTTATGGTTTATTCTTTGCCCTCGGTTATGAGATAGGATCTTATATGCCTTGAATGCTCCTATACGACCTAATGTGGATTCATTTCATACTCTTTACATCATAAACATACATACGCATCCGCCGAGCGTCTAATGTGGTTCATATTGAGTCTAAGTTTGTCTTTTGTCTTTGTTTTGCCTTTAGGTTCGTTTCTTGGTTGACGAGGTTGTCCTCTAGACGTTCGTTTGCTTCCTTTGTTCCCGTTGCTTCTCGGAGGTGAGGTTTCTTTCTTTTTAGCTATTATGACCTACAACCCAACATGTAATTTAAGCCCGCATGCGAACTATATATATATATATATATAGATAGATAAGTGCTTGATATGTATTTTGCGGGAATTGGATCATTTGCTATGAAATCCATTGAAAATGCTTTTATATGTATATAAGCTATGTTTTGCTTATTCGTTTTCGAAAAAGGGTTGGTGTGTGTACGTGTAAAGTTTTGACAAGATAAGCTTTTGTGATAAGTATACGCTCTGTGGGATGTGTGTGTGTGTAAGTTCTGTGATCTGTTTGGGCCCCGGAGTTGTGTGGTTCGGGAGACCCGGGACGACCATCGGGGTCGCCGGTTGCAACCCCAGGACACTTCTCCACCAACGGGAGACTTAGTTCTCCTATGCCGACGGAGCACTTTAAGGTTGGCCGTCGAAGGAATCGGGCGGGATCCCCCGGTTCATCAGTTTCGTTCTGTGGAGGGCGGAGAGGGGCACCTCTCTTCCCCAATGGTGTAAAGGTGGGATTGTTTATGAGTTTTGTTTTGGTATGAGTAAGTGTGTGAGAACTCGTTCTCGCCGTGTTATGTTTATGCTTATGCTTATGTATCCGATACGGTTTATGAAACGGGGTGTACTCATAACTTCTAAAACTTGGATGATTTTGGCCTTTGGCCCTAAACCTTTCTTTATATATATAGTATCACGGGTTAAAACCTTTTTGGAGTGCAAAAACCACACCCGGTTCATGAATACTTTTGATTTGAATATGCTATGCTCCTACTTATACGTATGTGTGCGTGCGTAGCCCCCTCACCAGTCTCTAGGACTGACCCTCGTTGCTTCTTTTCTTTTTTCCCTTTGTTTTGAGCTTTGCAGGTACCCGGTTGGGAGTCTGGCTAGGCGGCGGTTGTCTTTCGAGTCTTTGTAGAGTCCTTGCATTTGCATATTTACTTTCTCGCTTTGGTACTACCTATATTTGGTACTATGTATAAATAATTATAAGCTATGTTTTTGTAATTTTAAGCTTTGAATATTCCTTTTGGCCCGGGGTGGGCAAAGCATGTTGCAATATGTATATCTTGTTTTAAGCTTATATGTCTGTAATTGGTTATGTTATGTGATCCTGTAGCTTCCGCACTTCCGATTTATTTTGTTGCGCACTCTGTTCAGGGTCTAGACCGCCTAGCCTAGAGTTGATTTTTGTTTGTCACCCGTTCGCCATAGTTCGATGCGGGGACGGAGTTCTCCTTTCGGTACTCGTGTTGGGCTATGGTGCGGGGGATGTGTCGCCCTCCGCTCCGGGGTATTACATCTACCCCCTGGTTTCATAGTAAATAAATGTCTTATTCCTTAATTATTTACTACGTACAATAAGTTGTAGTAAATAACTACCTTTTACTACGATCAAATGATCGTAATTAAAAAATTTGTAGTAACAAGTCATTTTTCTTGTAGTTGAGGGGTAAAATAGTAAAATCACAAATTCTGTTAAATTTAACGTAGGAGATAATGAGTCAGGAGGGAATTCGTAATTTCTCAAACCTTGGAGGAGTATTTGTAATTTCATCAAATTTTAGGGGATGTTCGTAATTATCCCAAAACAAAAAAAACATTATGCCCCAAAGAAGCTTTCTATCTACAAACCGAGTGGGAAGGGTTTTGTTTCCAAACTTTATGTTAAATTTTTTGTTTCTTTCCTTACTCGTTACGTTAATATACATAATTACATATCCAAATGGGATCCTACAATTTACGATTCCTCATTATGTTGGTGGATATATATATATAAGCTAATTCTAGGGTTCATGTCATGTCCCCATTCACAAACATTTTTCCAATAACAAATCATGATTCCACCCCTGAAATCGACGCCCCATTCCCCCCAATACCAGCACGAATATCTGGAAGATCTGAACTTACACTAAATTTCAGCCACCCCTCCTTCTCGATGTACTTAAGACAGGGTTGCAACACTAACCCAATCAACACAGCAGCAAGACTAACAATCACAACTTTAGGCGAGGCAGAAGCCAACACTACTCCCATCAAAATAGTCGGAAGAGCACACATCAAAGCAGCACCAACCTTCCCAACCGGTATCTTATAAGGCCGAGGCGCATTAGGGGCATCGAACCTAAGCTTCAAAAAAGCAATAAACTCCAACATCACCCCGAAACAATACAAGAAATTCTCCGCAGCCATAATCTCCTGAAACTTCAACCACGAAAGCATCACAACCCCAGACGCCGAAAAAAGAATCCCAATCGTAGGTGTCCCGTATTTCGATCTCTTGGCGAAGAACTCAGGAATCATCCCTCTCTCAGCCATGCCTAGAAGCTGAAAGGAATCACCACTCATTTCAGTGACAAACATTCCGATGTTAGACACTGCTGCAGCCGCTGTTATCCACCAGCTCAGCCACGCGCCGCCAATGATTTTTGCCACGTCTGAAAAGTACCCTTTGGTCCACAGCTCCCGGTGCAGGGGAATAGCCCCTGTTCCAGTCAGTAGAGGGAAGAAATACGCAAGGACTACAAGAATCATAGCATAAAACAGGGCTTTAGGCATGGTTTTCTTCGGATTTTCAACTTCTCCCGCGAGTGTGCTGATCGCATCCCAATAGTTCAGATTCCAGAAAATATTGTTGAGATACAAATTCCAGTCTACTTTCCTAACATCTGCAACTAACCATCTTTCTGGGCACAATTTGGGGATCGAGATGAATCCCATTACCACAAATGGGAGGATCGAGAAAATCCCTAGAATTACAGCAACCCATCCGACAATCGTCAGACCTCTGTAGTTCAAGAAAGTTAGAACAATCGTCAAGGCTAAGGCTGCTATAATCCAAGGGAGCCCGCCCGCGAATGCCGGGACTCCTGATTTAAGATAATCAAGGAACAATAACGGGTAAAGGGCATTATCAACTACTCCATTTAGCCACTTCATCCAACCTTGCTGAAACCCCCAGTAAGGCCCCAATGCAGAGGACACCCAAACTACATAGCCACCGTCTTCGGGGAACATTGTGCTCATTTCTGCAGTTATTAAAGCTTCTGGAACACTCCATATTAACGGGAATACTAGAAATCCAACAAGAGCAAGAAAGGGACCAGCAGCTCCAACAGTGTCTTCGACCCCGACAGGCCCTCCTGATACGCTGTAAAATATGAGGAAAATGAGGGGTATAATCGAAACCTTCTTAGCTCGGTTTGCGCTATGAGGAGGAGCTTCGTTGATTCGTACGTAATGGGCGCCGTTGTATTCCCCCGTTGGAATCGAGGCTTTCCTGCTTGCCATGTCGGTGGATTTCTGCATTCAGTATTCAACAGGACAAGGATCAGATTATGTTTCCATGCAGTTAGGAGGATTGAGGAAGGCACAATGCATTAATTATGTCGATGATTCAGAAGAACAAAAGCAAAGCTTGAGATCTGAAATGAGCCAATACAAACAAGTCGTTGCATGCATAGATGGAGAGACATGAAAGATGTAACACACGATAAGATAACTAATCTTCCATAGCAGAAAGAACAGAAACTCGTTGAATAATATATGCTGTGACAAATCATATAAGGTTGTGAATTACATATATGCTGTTTGATTAATTATTTCTTAAAAATTTTGCATAAATTGCACGATAAATTCGTTACATTGATTTAATTGAACTAAATTTCACATAAAATTACTAGATAAATTTGAAATCCTAAATTCTTTCTTTTTCCTCCAAAGAGTGCACATCCATCCTTATTTCATAATTACTAATAGGGAGAATTACGTTTGATTATTCTTTATTTAGGGTTAATTATAATGCAATTTATAATTATAAAAAAATTACATATAGTCCTTAACTTTTATGTTCTGTTTATAATTCCTCAATCCAGCTAGAGTTCCATTATATTTGGTCTCTGAGTACTTTCCGAAAATACCACTGAATTTGTTTAATTTATGATTCTACAAAAATTCCCTCAAAGACTACATTATTTAATTCATAATATATATAGATCATTTTGTTGGAATATTTCTACATGAAGTATGATTTTGTAATTTTTATTCAACATTTTTATATAGCCCAAGACTGCGGATCCACATATATCAGCATGCTAAGTCACATGGTGATGATAAAATGACATAATTTCATAAAATTTTACAATGTTCATATGTCAAATCAAAAAAATTAAAATTCGATTTCATATTCTTAAATGCGAGAATAAGTAATATTAACTCGTTTTAGAACGAGAAATGCGTACTAATTCGTCAGTACAAGAATTAAATGTTGGTGCGTTGAGTATAATAAAAGGATCATGTGATATAGAGTGTACGGTCAATTGTTCTAATTAAAATTACAAAATTAACCCTAATGTATACTTATTTCAACAAAACCAACCCCTAAAAGTTATGAATTCAACTACGTAATCCTTGAAAACATTTTGAGAATATTAGAGACAAAACGTAATTGAACCCTCAAAGAAATAAGGGCCACAAACAGAATATAATAAGAACTATATTATTAAATTCTCCGACTAAGACAACATGGGAAAGAAGTCACAAGGAAGTGATAAGGGAAGGAAGAGCACATTTTCTTATTCTTATTTTTGTAAGCACTGAAATTATGGCATCAAACTCCAACAGGCTATTCTTTGTTGACCCCATTGATTTAATACCGTGATGTGCAATAATGTAAAGGCCCAAAAGTATTGGGGTGCCCTACGGTAACTTACAAGTGATACTTTGATAATCATCACCCAAATTAAATTCAATTATATTCACTTACCAACTATGTTGCACGGATACAGACACCACGATACGGACATGATACGACACAGGTACGGTGACACGAATTTTTTTGTATATTTTGCACATGAGAAGGGTTGAACACGAGTATCCGATACGATACGACACGACATGACTAAATGATATTTTTAAAAGTGTCAGATTCATTAAAACTTACCAACATGATAAGAATAAAATTCTAATTTTTAATTAAAACTAGTAATTCTTGCACACTCTATTCGTGTGTAAATAATAAAATTATTATTATTTTAATACATACTAAATTAAAAATTTTATATTAATATTTATTTTACAATTATTTTTAATATAATTATAAACTTAAAAAATGAATAGATAATACAAAATAGAAATTAAAAAAATATAGGGAAAAAAAAAGAAATATATAATAAAGAAAATGGGAGTAAGATGAGAGAAACGAAAAAAAAGAAGATAAATATAAATTAAGACGTTGAGAGTATGAATAAAAAAAAAATAATAATAATAATTTAAGAGTTAAAGAGACCAATTAATCTAAAGATTTCTCATTTAATATATTTCTCATTTAATATAATAGGGTAGATAAATAAAATTTAATTTCTCAAATATTTTTGGCAAAGAGAATCTTCCATTAGATGCGTGCAATGATAAACAACCAAATTTAAACTATCAACCACAGTTGTATAAAAGTTGGAGCCATAATCAAATGATGTTGATTAATTAAACTAATGACAAAGGTTATAAACTAATAAGGTCCACAAATAAATAAACAAATCATCCAAGATTAATAGATTATGGATATATGCTGGGAAATAATTGCTTGAGAAGACACACAGATGACAGTAAACGACGAAGTTTCGAAGATAAGTGATATAGAATTACTTCATCCTGAGTATTGCGGGAGCCGTGAGTTTTGGTATTGTCGGCAGCAGATGGATGTACCGTACCACCGCCGTCAGCGGCCACAGGAATATCAGATGCTCTCTTCGTCATCGGAATTTCTACCGAGGCACGTGTTTCTGCCGCCATTTGTGTGTCTGTGTGCGTGTGAGGGAGAGAATGTATTTGGATTTTGGGGTCACCCAGACATATTTAAGATATACATACACGAAAGTTTGTATATATAATCTTCACTGAAAATGTTGGAATTTAAGGTTATATTTTTTGTGGATGAAATTTATTTTCAGAAGAATGCCAAATTCTTGACTGGAATCTGTAGAATAAACTTTATAAAATTAATATCAACTGACGAAGGAGTATAAACTGAAACGACTTGGAAGTAATAAAAATTGAAATTTTATACTATGTTACATTTCACATCAAATATTTGTACTTTATATACGAGTGAGGCTGATATATTAATTTACATAGTAAGGATTGCATATTGACATAATTAATGTATTTGGTCTAACTCATCCCAAAACTCAAAAACACATTATTTATCATGTTAAAGTGTGGCTTAAATTAGTCAAAGTCAGTCAAAGGTGGAGTTGAGGTGACACTGAGTTGGTGCCGAGTTGTCAACAAGTTGTAGCTGAGTTGTCGCAAGGTTGTGAACAAGTTGACAACAAGCTAGTATTGAGTTGGCATACAAGTTGTAGACAAGTTGTCATTGAATTGTCAACACGTTGTTGTCGACGAATTGTCAACGAGTTGTCGTCTAGTTGTCCTTGGTTGGAATTTTTCTAAAAATAGAAGACTTCTTGTTCATTTTGAGTAAGCTTAGCTTGAGACTAGAGAGTCGAACCAAAAATCCTAAGTTTCGTGAAAGCTCGTTGTGAGGCTTGTAAATTAGATAGTTGGGAAACACTTGAGAGCTAATTCTTGTGATAGAATTGTGAGGTTCTCTGTGGGTGTTGGCTTAATTAGAGGATAGATTTTTCTCTAATTATTGTAAAACTCTGTTATAGTGGAATCACTCCCTTTGTTCGTGGATGTAGGCAAATTCAACCGAACCACATAAATTCTTGTGTCTTACCTTTTCGTTCCCTATTCTATATCATTTATTATGGTCAATTCAACAAACAATATACCATCCAATCCGGGGTGCTATCCTAACAAACTCGTATCAGAGCACTGGTTGTTGGTATATTTTTCGGTTGTTTCCTATTAAGTTAGGATGTCAACTACTAAATTTGATGTCGAGAAGTTTGACAGAAAGATCAACTTCACACTGTGGCTAGTAAGGATGAGTGCAATCCTTGTAAGAAATGGAGTCCAAAAGGCTTTAGGTGTAAGGCCAGAAGGTATGACAGACACTAGATGGGAGGAGATAGACGAGAAGGCTCGCTCGGCTATTCAATTGTCCTTAGCAAATGAAGTTTTGCGGGAGGTGATCTCCGGAAGGACGACAAAGGCACTATGGGAGAAATTGGAGTCTCTCTATTTGAAAAAGACTCTAACAAACAAGCTTTACAAGAAACAGTGCTTGTATTCACTCCGAATGAGTGAAGGTATGTCTCTGAGTTCTCATATTGATGAGTTTGAATCTATAATTATGGATTTGCAAAATCTAGATGTTACAATTGATGATGAAGATAAGGCCTTGTTATTATTGTGTTCGTTACCTCCTTCATATAAACATTTTAGAGAAACTATGCTGTATGGTAAAGATACAATTTCCTTGAAAGATGTCAAATTTTCTTTGGAAACTAAAGAAAAGATTGACCATGATATCACTGGACAAAGAAGTGATAGTCAGGCACAAGGTCTATATGCAAGGGAGAGACTTAAAGAAAGAGTAACCAACAAAGTTAGGCCGAAATCTATGTCTAAATCCAGAAATAGATCTGTTGTGTGTTAGCACTGTAAAGAACCAGGGCACGTTCGCAAAAATTGTGATAAGCTGTTCAAGAAAAAAAATACTCCACAGGATAAAAGTAACGACTCTGGTGAGACCAGTGTTGCTGAAGATAGCAGTGATACCAATATGCTTCTTGTGACAGAGAAGCATGCTAAATTAAATGATGAGTGGATTATAGATACGGGTTGTTCTTATCATATGTGTCCTAGTTGGGACTGGTTTTCATCATATGAGCCTATTGATAGAGGAGTTGTTTTGATGGGAAATAATGCACCCTACAAAACAATTGGCATAGGAACAGTTCGAATCCGGATGCATGATGGAATTGTCAGAACATTGACTGATGTAAGACATGTTCCTGACTTGAAGAAGAACCTCATTTCATTGGGCACCCTTGATGCCAATGGGTGTAAGTTTTCAACTGAAGGTGGAGTTTTCACCCTTGATGCAAACTGGGAAGCATATCAAAAGATTTTGAACTGATAATGGCCTGGAATTATGTGGAGGAGATTTTAATAGATTTTGCGAGGCTGAAGGAATTGTTAGACATCGCACAGTGGTTAAAACTCCAAAACAGAATGGCGTAGCTGAACGTATGAATAGAACCCTTTTGGAAAGGGCTTGGTGTATGCATTCCAATGCTGGCTTGTCCAAGGATTTTTGGGCTGAAGTAGTTTCCACGACTTGTTTTTTGGTGAATCGATCACCGTCTAGAACAATTGAGTTCAAAACTCCTGAAGAGATATGGTCCGGTAAACCTGCTGATTATTCAAATTTAAGAATATTTGGATGTCCTACTTGTATGCATGTTAGTGAAGGAAAATTGGAGCCTCGTGCTATAAAATGTATTTTTCTTGGTTATGCTTCTCGGGTGAAAGAATATAGGTTGTGGTGTCTTGATCCTAAGTCACCTAAATTTATAATTAGTGGAGATGTTACGTTTGATGAATCTACTCTACTACCCCCGAGAAAGGAGCCTATAGTTTCTTCTGATATAAGTGACGTGGGTAGTACATCAAAGGAGGTGGAGCATGAGATTCCTAGTCCACCATTGATGTCTGAAACTCTAGATGAGCCTGACATTATTGAAGAAATACCTCCTAGGGAAGAAATAAGCATTACAAGGGACAAACCAAGAAGAGAATTTAGACCACCACAAAGATTAATTGATCTTGTCTTATATGTTTTATATGCTGGAGAAGAAACAGATTCTGTTTGCGAGCCATCTACATACTCTGAATTCGTTTCTTTTGTTGATTCCACGAAGTGGTTGATTTCCATGAAAGAAGAAATTGAGTCTCTTCACAAGAATAATATTTGGGTACTTGTGAAACCGCCGGCCAAACAAAGGATAGTTGGCTGCAAATGGATCTTCAAGAGAAATGAAGGAATTCCTGGAGTAGAGGAAGCAAGGTATAAGGCACGATTAGTAGCTAAGGGCTACAGTCAGGTACCAAGTGTAGATTTTAATGATATTTTCTCACCTGTTGTTAAGCATAGTTCTATTCGTGTCTTGCTTCAATTAGTTGCCATGCATGACTTGGAGTTAGAACAACTTGATGTTAAAACTGCATTTTTGCATGGTGAGCTGGAAGAAGATATCTATATGCAACAACCAGAGGGATTTTTTGTTGAAGGAAAAGAAGATCATGTTTGCTTATTAAAGAAATAGTTGTACGGTTTAAAACAGTCTCCAAGGCAGTGGTACAAGCGGTTTGATTCCTTTATGATTAGCAATGGATACTCAAGGAGCAGCTATGACAGTTGTGTCTATTTCAGGAAGACTCATGATGGTTCATTTATCTATTTGCTTCTTTATGTTGATGGCATTTTGATTGCTGCTAAAAACATGTCCGATATTTAGGAATTAAAGAAGCAATTGAACAGAGTGTTTGAGATGAAGGATCTCGGTTCAGCGAAAAAGATCCTTGGTATGAAAATCAAAAGAGATCGTAACGTGAAAAATTATATCTAACTCAAAAGAGTTATATTGAGAAAGTTCTGGAGAGGTTTGGCATGAAAAATGCTAAACCGGTTTCAACTCCGTTTGCTGCGCATTTCAGATTGTCAGCTTCTTTATCACCAACGTCAGATGAAGAAAAACAGTACATGACTAGAGTTCCTTACTCCAGTGCAGTTGGTAGCATTATGTATGCTATGGTTTGTACGCGACCAGATATTTCACATGTTGTGAGTGTGGTCAGTAGATATATGTCTTGTCCTGGAAAATCACACTGGTATGCAGTGAAATGTATTTTAAGATATTTGCGTGGAACTTCAGAAGCTAGTCTGGTGTTTGGTAGGAGTAGTAGTTGTTTGGTTGGTTATGTCGACTGTGATTATGCAGGTGATCTTGATAAAAGAAGATCATTGACAGGTTATGTATTCACTCTTGGAGGAGGTGCTGTTAGTTGGAAAGCCTCGTTACAACCTGTGGTTGCTTTGTCCACGACAGAGGCTGAATACATTTCGATAACTGAGGTGATCAAAGAAGGAATTTGGCTTATAGGCTTACTTGGAGAACTTAGTTCTTGTTTTGATGATACAACCATTTTCTGTGATAGTCAAAGTGCTATTCATTTAACTAAAGACCAGATGTTCCATGAAAAAACTAAGCATATTGATATCAAGTATCATTTTGTTCGTGAAATTATTTCACGGGGTGATATCTCAGTGAGAAAGATATCTACATTTGAGAATCCTGCAGATATGTTAACTAAGCCTCTTCCAAAAGTCAAGTTCAAGCAATGCTTAGACTTGATTGGTGTTGCTGATAATTGAGTCTTATCTCGAAGGTGGAGCGAGTCTACTATGTAATTTAAGCCAAGGTGGAGATTTGTTAAAGTGTGGCTTAAATTAGTCAAAGTCAGTCAAAGGTGGAGTTGAGGTGGCACTGAGTTGGCGCCGAGTTGTCAACAAGTTGTAGCTGAGTTGTCGCAAGGTTGTGAACAAGTTGGCAACAAGCTAGTATTGAGTTGGCACGTGCCTTATCCATTTGGGGTTGAGGGGGCGCGTGCCTCTCAACCCCTGTTCTAAGTTCTAATAATGAGTCGGGGGATCCTACCTGCTCCTTCGATGGTGGCTCCCGTCGGCTCAAGAAAACCATCCTTCCTCTCGACCTCCCGAGGTTGGGCGAATCATCTCAAAGGTGGAGTAACAACCCTTTTCAAATTAAACAAATGAAAATATAGTTTAAGTATATATAAAAGCGTTTTTCAAATGGTTTCATAACAAACGGGCTAATTCCCACAAAATACATATCAAACACATATCTATATACATATATATACGTAAGTCACATGCGAGTTTAAAATATAGGTAGGGTTGTAGGTCATGTTAACTAAAAGAAAGAAACCTCACCTTGAGATGTAGCGGGAACAAAAGAGACCAAACGGACGCATAAGGAACCACCTCGTCACCCACGGGATGATTTTCTGAACAAAACAAATGACAAAAGACATACTTAGACTCAATATGAACTAATTAGACGCTCGGCTAATGCGTATGAGTGCATATCATGCAATGCACTTCACATACTTTCACACTTAGAAATATCGTAGCAAATATCATACTATCGTATCAACGACGTGCAAATTAAACTCATAACACGTGTAACATCCCGCTCGTCTAGCCGTACAAGTAAGTCTTAACGAGAGTGTTAATTGCGCATTTAAATTATTTATCTATGTAATTATATGTTTATTACAATGTTTAAATAATATTCCTGAATTTATTTGAATTAATTGTTACGTATATGTTTAGAGCTTTTGGACGTTTTGCTTCGTTTTTAATCCATTTGAACCCGTTTTCGATTCTAACTTTTGTGACTATGTGATATGTATGAAATATATGTATTATAAACTTGTTTACGTGCTCGTTATTTGTTTTTAAGTTCGTTTGATACGGTTCTTGAACCGTTTTATTTGTAAAGGGACGGGAGGACCCAACTCGTTTTAGCGCACCTTGTGTTCCGGAAGGCATAACTTGGGCTCGGGAATTCGGATTTGAATTCCAAAAGAAGAGTTATACTTATAAAAAAGAAAAGAAGCCAAGGAACCCAACTTTGTATTTTTCTAAACCCATTTGAACCTCCGAAATGCCATCGTAATGAGCACCCCGTGCCAAGATGACACCTTTTGACCTAGTTTTGAGTTGGTGGGACCCCCTTAACCCCAATTAAGCCTTAACCATGACTCTTATGAGCAAGATTCAGCCCTCTCTCTTCCCTAACCTCTGTATTCGAACCACACACACCCAAGGAGAAGGGAAAAGCTGTTGATCAAGAGAAGAAAGGAGGAAGAAGAGCCCTTTTCATGCCTTGTGATTTTTGAAGCCTAATCTCTTCCATACTTCATCAATTCTTGAAGGTAAGTATATTTTTGAACTCCTCATAATTCTATGATGCATTTGATCTATGAAATTCATGTTTTAATTCAGATTTAATATGAGATTGAATGCTTGCATGAATAGGAAGGGTTACCTCTAGTTCTTGCTTCCTTGTCTTAGCTTGAGTTTGGGACTGATTTGCTCTATGATTGTTGAATATTTGAACTTCTTTGCCTCAACTTATGATTCATACTTCATGATAGATGTATAAGGAATGAAATACCATTAAAGACTTTGAAGAAAACCTTGAGTTTTTGGGCATGAAAACTGAAAATATAAACTGCTCTTTCTTGAATGAACTGCTGTCAGATTTTGGTGATTGAATGGTTGGATTTTTTAGCTCAATTTCGTGTATTATTGCATGGTTATGAAGTTTATGTTGTGCTCTACATGTATGCCCTGTTTTTCCATGCTTTTGACCCCTGTTTCAGCTCCAAACTCGAAGAAGAAGTAGTTGGGGCAGCGCGGTGACGCCCGTCACCATTGTTGTAGGTCTGGGGAGTAACTCCCGTCACACCGTTGGTTGAGGTCCCTGCCTCTCTTCACGGAGGTCACCCCCTTTGTGCATAGGATTGGTGACCCCCGTCACCCCCCTCTTTTGCAGCCATTTGAGGGCTGATACGTAGGTGGGTTTTGTTCGCCGTTTCTTTGCACGTTATATATTTTTGTGTGTTCTTCTTGATTCGTTTTCAATTGTATTTGTTTTCTCCCACCCCGATTATGATCCTAACATGTTAATATGTAGTTACATGATATGTTTTGTTATTTATTTTAATTTTATGATTTCGTTTATTAAGTGAAAATGTGACTTGAATGCATGAACGTTTAAATGACTCGTGTGAAGCTTTCTTGCATTCTTTGCCTCTCTTATGTATTTTAAACTCATGAATGCTCAAGCTATATTATAATATGATGTATTATTATTGTTATGTTAAATCTATGAATTTATTCGACGTGATTTCGATGCTCTTTTACGCAACATATGACAAAATATGCTTTATAAGTGTTTAAGTGATACGTGTGCTACCTTCTTGCGGTTGTTGCATTCTCTGTTTGTATATGCATGAGTTATGATATGATATGATATATATGACGTTTATATGATGTGTTATGTTCGTTATATGAAATTTATGAGTCTGTTTGACTTAAAATATGTGACTTATGAAGTGATATGAATTTATATGCGCTAAGTGCTAATTTATTTCAACTCACATGCATCTTTTACTCTCTTTAAGAACTTTAAATTTATGGATGCTCTTAATATGCTATTATATGATAAGTTAGGAGTTTAATTGATGCATTATGAGTTTAATTTGTTAATTATTTGTTTGATATTTTGTTATTTGCCTCGATATGCCTAAGAATGAAATTATGTAAAGTGCATTGCATCATTTGCATTCATATGCATTTGTCGAGCGTCTAATTGGTTCATTTTGAGTCTAAGTATGTATTTGTCATTTGTGTTGTTTAGAAGTTTGCACCGTTGGTGAGGAGGAGGTTCTTTAGGCGTCCATTTGGCCATTTTGTTCGGTTTGTTCATCGAGGTGAGGTTTTCTTCTTTTTAGTTAATACGACCTATAACCTTACATGAATTTTGAAGCCTGTATGTAACCTAAGTATATATATGTAAATAGATACGTGTTTGATACATATATTGTAGGAATTGGCCCGTTTGTTATGAAACATTTCAAAAACGCTTTTATGTATACGTAAGTTATATTTTCGTTTATTTGTTTTGAAAAAGGGTTGGTATGTGTGATTTTGAAACTAGCGAGTTAGCTTTGAAAAATAAGTCTGATTTTGAAAATTTAGAACTTTCGAACAATTTGAACAATTTGAACAATTAGAAGGGCCCCGGAGATTTGTGCAAAGGAGCCCCGGGACAGTATTGGGCCATCGGGTCACTCCCGAGTAAGGTCTCCACATTTAGTATCACCCCAGAACCCATTAGAAGGTTAGTGGGGGATGGAATCCTTGGGCATGAGTGTTATGGAACTTACGACCCTGACATATTGGAACGATGGTTAGGATAGGAACAACCCTTCCATCACCCGGAGAAGAGGTATGTGTGTTTGAATTATATTTTCGTTTGAATTTTGATTCCGATTTTGATTATGAACGGATTTAAGTGGTCTAAAACTTGTACTCATTGAGTTGTGTGTTTGATTATGAACTTAATTCATGAAACGGGAGTGGACTTCGAATTAATAAAATTGATGGATTTTGGCCTTAGGCCTTAAACCTTTTTCTTTATATTTATTATCATTGGATAAAATGATTTGGAATGCAAAAACCACGCCCCGGTTCATGAATTTCGCTATTTTGAATATGCTCTGCTTTATGTATATGTACGTGTGAGTGTGTTAGCCCCCTCACCAGTCTTTAGGACTAACCCCTCCTTGTTGTTTTGTTTTTCCCCTTTCTGGTTCTTTGAGTTTGCAGGTTCAGGTTCCGATTCGAGCTAGGCGGTGGTTTTCTTTTGAGTTGTTCGAGTCTAGTTCGGGTCTTTTGCATCTTTACGTTTCTGCATTTGTATTATATATGATTATGTATAAGTTATGGTTTAGAAATTTGAATTTTGATAACTGTATGAATTATTTGGCCCCGGATGGGCATAATATGTATATCTTGTTTAATTGATGAGCATGTATAAGTGTGTATGTTTGAATCCTGGTAGCTTGTGCATTTGATATTTTTTATTTGGCGCACTCTGATTTAAGGTCCAGACCACCTAACCTAGGAGAGATTTTGTTTGTCACCCGTTCGTCGTAGCTTGATACGTGTGCGGATTCTCTATTTCGTTACACGTGTCGGGTTATGGTACGGGAGATGTAGTGCTCTGCGCTGTGGGGTGCTACAACACGTCTATCATATAATAGCATATCATACTCATTCATGAAGTTAAAACACTTAAGGAAGGTAACGGATACAAGGGAGCAACAAGAGTTAGCATATAAAGCATATAAGTTCCTACACGTATTCATGAGTCAAAATCACATAACCGACATATAATTCGACACATAACACACTAAGTAAACACTAATATATCACATTATATTATACCTCATTGCATATATAAGTTTAAAACACACAATCAAGGCAAATTATGCTAGGAGATATCACACGTGCCATTTAAACGTCTATGCATCTAAGTCACATTTACATTTATCAATTAAGGCCATAAAATTGAAATAAACAATGAAACATATTATAAAACAACTTATTAACATGTTAGGATCATAATTAGGGAGAGATAAATTAAAAATAAAATAAGAAAAGCAAGTAAATATCACATAACGTCGAAACGGAGCAAGAAAACGGCCAATAAAACACCCTACGTTTCAGCCATTTAATGGCTGAAAATATGGGTGACACGGGGGTTCTCCATACTCAACATATATATTAAATTCATGCTTAGGACAATATCAAGGATGCATCAAGGATCACATAACACTTCATGAATCAAGAATTGGAGCAAAGATTCACAAGAACTCACCAAAATTGCATCTAAGTCTTACTATTCACTTCCATGTCCATATCATCCTCAAAAGATGCTCAAAATCAGAAAATCTAGGCTTGAAAGATGCATCATGAATTGAAGAATACGAAAATGTGCTTATCTCTCGGATTTGACGAAGAATGGAGGTCGAACGAGCTTGAAATCGCCAATGGTGAATAGTGAAGGGTCTCTTTTCTCTTTTCCTCTCTTGTCTCTATTTCCTCCTATTTCTTGGCTAAGAAACTGAAATGCGGGGTAAGGGTTGGATAGGGTATTAAGTTAGGAGCATGTGGGCCCAAAAATGAGTTAATTTGGTTAAGAAATGAGTAAGTTATGGCTAAAACCGTAAAAGGTGGCAAATCTGTACGAGGCTCATGGTTCGGGCAAGTTTCAGGGGTTCGAATGGGCTTAGAAAAATACAAGGCTAGGTTCAATAGCTCCTAATTCTCTTTACAAGTCCAGCTCTACTTTTGGAATTTGAATCCGAATTCCCGAGATCAAGTTACGCCTTCCGGAACACAAGGTGTGCTAAAAAGCGTTAGGCCCTCGAGTCCCTTAACAAACAAAACGGTTTTAAAAAAATCGAAACAAACGAACTCAAAAAATGCAATGAGCATATAAGCACATTCATAAATCACATAGTTCATGCATATCAAGTTATCAAAAAAATCGGAAATAGAATCGAAGGCATACTGTAACACCCCAGATTTTAAAGAAAAGCAAAACAGGTAAATTAACTAAAATGCCGGGACACGTTTACGAATTTGATCTGGAAACTTACGTGTCAAGTGTTTTTCTATGCCCAAAATATTATATTTGAACAGTATTTACACTAAATATAGCTGAGCATTTCAATATGTGATTTCATGTATTATTAAATATACTAGATTATTTATTTATTTCAATTACTATTTTGGTGCTAAGTGTTTGATCGTAATTTAAATTATTAGTTATAGTACTAGAAATTGTTATTCTATTATGGAACATGACTACAAGATTTTATGATTACATAAATATATAAGTGTGATGTATAACTAAATGTATATTGTATAATCGTATCTTTCTCACAATATATATATATATATATATATATATATATATATATATATATATACATATATTTGCAATTTCGATAGCCAGATTCATTTTTCCTACTCTTGTAACTTAATCGCCAATCTAGAATATGACTTACTTTTGTCTTGAAGCCACCGCACTATTTACCCAATTAATAATAGGCTACCTTTAAACAAAACTTATTGTTGATCACCTGCAATCATTTGAAGGAATGTGATTTCATGGAATACAATCCATAATAAACTAAGCTTCCCTTTAGCTGATAACCCTTACAAGCTGATTTATCGGGACAAGTGGCCTACTCCAGCAAAATTATGTTTCTTTATTTGGCCGACACCTATTTTTAGCTATTCAAAATAAAATAAAATAAAAATAGAAATAAATCAGTTTGTCTCATTCATTTGCCAAGCTTAACAACAATTCTGTCCCTCTTCCTTTTCCTAATACGAGAACCACCGTTTCCCCTCTTCAAGATTTCCATCTTTAAACACCTTCCTTAGAATTCACTGCAGAAGATCACCACCTTGAGGTATGTATAGCTTAGAAGATAATTTTAGTTCTAAAATTATACGTGTTTGATGTTTGATTTGAAATTTGCATGTAAGATTAATGAATCCTTGTTGTTGTTATGTTGTCTGTTTAATTATATAAGTGTGCTTATGTGAATTAGCAAGTAAGGTGTGGGAAGTCATGAGATTAAGGACTGGAAATATATAGTTCGTAAGGAATAAAAAAAAAAATTTGGGGAAATTGGGGGGGGGGGGGGGGAGGAGAAACTTATTATTAGTTAAGGTATTAAGAATTCACACATCTTCTGTTTTGCATGAGATAATTGTTGTATTGTTAAAACTTGCAGATTTGGTAACTTGTCATAGTGTTAAGCTAATTACTCAATTATGTAATCCGAACAACTATCGATCAGTATGTCGTAATTTTATTGGGAAACATCATGAAATTATGAATTTGTTATTAAAGTTTAAGTTAGATTAAGTAGTTATATATAGATATTGGACCCTTAACTAAATTGAGTAGAAAATCTAAATTTGCCTTGATTAGTTTTCTTGGCTGCAGAGGTTTTTCAAAAATAAACTATTAACAAATCTTGGCACATGATGTTAACATATGGTTGTGGGGTAGACCATTTGGATTGCTAAAGTCGAAGAGAAATTAATTTTCTAGATATATTTAAAAAAGTAAATATGACCTATATATATTTCAGGAATATATTATTAAGGTGATATTATGAACAATACTTTTTGGACTTTAGTTTCAATTAATCACTACAGTCGTGACTTATAACATATACACATTTCGTATATTTGTTTAATAACTTGGAATATTGTTATGGATAAAAATCTCTAACATACTTAGAATAAATGCAAATATTAAATGAATAATTTTACCGTTTAAATTTTATTTGTGATTAACAATTTGCTTAACTGCTTAATTCAAGTGTGATTTCAAAGATAGCCGTACATGTCGGTCATATTTAAGTGGTTCTTGAGTCAAGTCATAAGCTGTAATTACACGTGTGTCACAGGTGTTCCTAGGGAGAAGCCCTAATCGTGTTGTTCTTTCTGTAGCTCTGTAAAGATTTTAAGGTGAGGGATCAAAAGATTTTTCAACTGGGGCCAAAACTTATATTATGTAAATATATATATTCTTAAAACCCAACCCTTATTGATTTAGTTTGATTTTGACCCGTTGATACTATATATATTATTAGCTGTTTTGTAATATTTTAGTATTCTATTGAAAAATCGGATTTCCTTATAGAAATGGGTTCTTGTTATATTATATATACGTATGAGTGAACGAAAAGTTTGATTTTGAACTGTGAAATGGTTAATAGAAAGAAAGTGTTTGAATGTCTGAAAATGTTTTAAAAGGCGAGTTGTGATCGAATGATAGAACCCTTGGAGACGCCCTTGGGAAATATGGTCCCGAAGTATCTAGTGGGTGAAGCCCGGAGGTGTGCGCCTGTAACGCCCCGATTTTCAGACAGTCAGGTACGATCGACACGTGTGAGTTTCGAGCGTTAGGATTTTATTTTATTATTCTCGTTTATTCAAGTTATACGTGTTACATTAATTTTATGAATTGTATTTCAAAATGTTTACGTGAAAATATATGAAACACGTGCCAATTAGAGAATTATTGTACATATTGAATTCATTATTATGTGAGCTAATTGCCAAGTGCATTTTAATTGCTTCATTGTCCTTAAATGCTCATTCATTTTAATTTAAGGACTAAATTGCATGAAAACCTTTTGGACCTAATTGATAATTTTCCAAACTTCCTATACTTAATTGCATAACTTATAGAATTTGGAGGATTTAATCACAAATATCACATTTTTCCCAAAAGATATCATTATACACATTTCTTCTCCAATCTTCATTCCATTTTTCATCAAAAACATACCATTTGCTTCCTCCTTCACCGAGCCAAACCTCCAAGGAAAAGAAAAGGGAATTTCATCCTTTCAAGGTAAAATCTTTGAGGAATTGGGAGTCTTGGGGCATCATCTTCATCATCTCTTCATCCTTTCTTCTCCTTCTTTCATTCAAGGTAGAGATGGAAGCATACATGATTTCTTGAAATTTATATACAAAGCTAGGGTTATGGTTATTTTCATTCCATGGGATTATATGATATATAGATGATGATGTTAGGTTGATTTTATGCATCTATCACTTGAAATTATGAAGAGTGGAGCTTGATTGCTTGTGGTAGGATTATAGACTTAATTGATGAATTTGGCATGATCAAGCATGAAATAAGTGTTTATATTGAATATTATTCTACCTAAGGCATGCATATATGTTCTTTTCCATGAATTATATTGTTAGAAGTTAGATTATGATGAGTATGATGAACTTTGATTATGGTTCGTGTATGCTCTGTTCTTCTCCCCTGTTTTCTGTATCTTCTGCATAACGGGAACGACCCTTCCCGTTCCCTTTGTAATTGGGGAACGACCGTTCCCATATTTTGAATAGTGTGTCTAGCGGCGAGGACGGGAACGACCGTTCCCATCTTCGGGGAGCAGCTTCGGGAGTGGGGAACGACCCTTCCCATTTTGTACTAAAACCTGGAACGGCCGTTCCCAGTCCTCTGGAGGTGCAGAAACATTCTGCATAAAATTGGAATTTTGGAATCCAATTCCAATGGATTATTTGACCCCAATTTGTGATTATATTATCAATTACATGACAAAACATGATAATTGCATGCTACATTATTTATTGCAGGATGTCTCGTACTTGATCACGCCGTGCGTCTTCTATAGAGTAATATGCTTGAATTGTGGTCTCATGCACGTACATTGTCCCGTTTCTTGTTAAGTTACTCTCCAGGGAGGAGATTGTCGAGCATGAGCACGTTCACGTGTCCACAAGTCGTTGTGTCGCCTGTCAGGTGAGGTTTAATTGCTAGTTATTTAGAACCTGTATATACCTTATGTGATCTTTCGGCCAAAAAGGTATTTATATCTATAATTTTCATGAAATCATTTGTCATTTCAAGCAAGTCATGTTCATGAAAAGCAAGCAAGCAAGCAAGTCATGTATCGTGCATGTTTTAGGCGAGTAGCATGATCGTTCACGTTGGGCCCGAGGATAGTAGTTTGAGCCAACCGGGAAAGCATGGGTTGACGGGTAACTTGAATGCTATCCTCACCACATTGGGATGACCCCTGAATCTGCTAGGAGATTAGTGGAGGAAGGAGTTCCGGGCTTAGGGATTCATGTACCCTCTGCTCAACATGTCGTGGATGGCGAAGGCTAGCTACCTTCCCATCATTGGAGGGAGAAGGAGACTGGGGACGGGTCCGGCACCACGGATTGTCCTCGGGTTATTGCATGACTTTTATACCATGAATGTGTTATTTGATTACACTATAATTGAATTGCATGATCACCTATGGTTTAATAATCAAGCAAGCATGTTTCATGTACATTGGGAGTACGGTTGGAGACTGCCCTTACTCGCCGGGGCCAAGTATTGATTGCATGAAAATGAATAAGTATTTAATATTGATAGTTGTATTCTCGGGCAAAAAGTGCATTCTTGAACTTGTACGTTATCTTTTATAAACCTTTACCCAAGAATATAACTTGCATGTTATCTGCGCTAATATGTATTTAAACCCCTCACTCGGTCTTCACAGATTGACGCCTACACCTTTCAGGTTATTGTAGGTGCATGCTAGGCGGGAGTTAAGTCGAGTCGAGTCCAGTTCATGTAGTCGAGTCAACCATGGTTCGTGTATTTGATTATTTATTGTTAATTATGAAATTATAGTTATTGTTATTGTTTTATTTGAAAATGATAATGTATTGATATGTGAAATCTGAATATATTTTATTTGGTAAATGAGAAATGACGTGACATGATAAATGGAAATATTTGATAGTGATTACTTTATGCTTCCGCTTAATTTTGTTGCATGTATAAGTTAATCCCGCCTAGCTTGTCAGTATTGCATTGTCACCCATTCGCTATAGGTTAATTCATGTACAGATTGGCCGTTTCGTGTGGGGGTTGACCTATAATGCGGGGGTGTGGCACCTCCATGTGTACGGGGTGCTACAGCGCCAAAGACTGATCTTGCTACGTACTTCTGTGAAGCTCTATACGGGGCATAGCCGGAGGTTGACTACGATACATATAGAGTGAAGTTATTGGTACCAGGGAATATTGCCCCTATGTGATCGTGTGGTTGGTCGGGACTAACAATTGAGGGAGAAGGCTGGTTTATGTTTTGTGTTTCTTGTGTTCAGGGTGTGAAAGGTTGGAGAACTCACCCGTACTTGCCGGGTTATTATGATTGATCGATCGTTTTGATTATTGGCTCACAAGTATTCTCGTTCAAACCAAAAGATATTCTTTCATATACGTTTTATCTTGTGTTGGAAAGAATAAAATTGTGAACCAAATTGGTGCTCTTGTTTATATATATGTATAACCCTCTCACTTAGTCACTTTGACTAACGTCCCTTTCTTATCGTTTTGGCTTCAGGTAGATATGACTAGGCTGCATTTTGGGTCTAGGTCGACAGGTGCTGTCTAGATAGTTGTTTTAAAGTTATACGTTTTGGAATTTCTCCTTCGTGGCAAACTCAGTATGTACAGTTTATGTACCTATACCTAATACGGTTATCGTTTGTCGCCGGCCTTATCGATCTTATAATTATATTTGAAGTTTGACATTGATTGGCATTATTTTAGGCTTCTGCTGTGCTTGTATTTGTTTGTTCGTCGTCGTTCGTTGGGAAAGATCTTGAGTGAAGGCCCAAAGCTAACACTTGGGGTGTTTCTCAGTGCGGGATGTGGCAAGGGCGCCACATTTTGGTGGTATCAGAAGCCGGTTGGAAATCGGAGCTCTTGTCGTGTCTATAATGTGTCTAAGTTGGGTATTTGAGTGAGTCTAGGTTGTACGGCTATAGGATTTAAGTCATTATGGGCTTTTGTGTACATCTGAGGTACGTGCCTATGTGATATTTTGGTACTTTATGTGATTACGCTCTAACCAATCATGCATCATATTGTCAGTAAGTTGTGATTGCAGCAATGGCACGTGGAAGACTCCCTCGTGCTAAGATCCCACCACTAGTGCCAGAACAAGTCCCACCTGAGAATGTAAATGTTAATGACTTTACATGTTATTTTACCCAAGCCTGTGTACAACAAGCAACCTAGCAGGCTCAACAACAGTGTCAAGGACCAGTGCAGGCAGAAGAGAAAGCACTAGATAAATTCCTGAAGTATAATCCACCCAAGTTCTATGGCCAAACTGATGATCTGAAGGCTGAAGAGTGGATATCTGAAATAGAACAAATTTCCCATGTTACTCGACTTGGAGATCCTGATCGAGTGGAATTTGCAGTTTTCTTACTAAAGGGTCCTGCACAAGATTGGTGAAAACTTATACGACAAGGATGACAAGTTACTGGAGGTGCAATTACTTGGAATCGATTCCTAACTGAGTTCAGGGATAAATATATTCCCCAAGTGATTCGTGATCGTAGGGAGAAAGAGTTTATGGAGTTGGTTAAAGGAAATGCTAGTGTTGTGGAATATGAGGCACGATTTGCCCGTCTGATCAACTATACCCCTCATATCATGCCAGATCAATGGAGGAGAACTAAGAGGTTTATACAAGGGCTTAAGCATGAAATAAGATACGCCTTGATGGCTGCAAAAGTCACAGAATATACTGATGCAGTGTCAAGGGCGATAGAGGTTGAGTCTGAGATACAAGATATGCGGTTGGTTCCAGCGTCAATGAACACAATGAATCAATTTTCTGGATCCAAGAGGCCATTCATAAGGACAAACCAACCTACATATAAAAAGCCACGTAAATTTGGGAATGCATCCATGGGCTACAAGCCTAATTCAACCCTACGCCCAATGGGGCCCTATGCCGCAGAACATAAGTGTGGATTTTGTGGTGGACCAAAACATGAGGAAAACAATTGCTGGAGGAAATTAGGCCATTGTATATGGTGTGGCAGTGACGAACACTTGATCAAAAACTGTCCAAAGGCACAACCACAACAAGATCCGAGAGCACCAGCTAAAAATGCTCAACGGGCTGGAGGAGCAGGGAGGCAAGTAGTTCACGCTCGGGCATACGCATTGGGGGGAGAAGAGGAACAGGTGGATCCAACTGTAGTTGTGGAAGGTACGCTAAACATTTTAGATATTCTAGGTAGGGTATTATATAATCCGGGTGCGTCGCACTCATTTGTTGCGCATGATGTTGCTTTAAAATTATTTGTGTATGTTGAGTGCTTACCTTACATGTATGAAGTTAGTTCCTCTCTGGGATGTTGCCTTAAAACCGATCAAATTTATAGACGTCGTCCCGTAAGGATTGTTAATAAGATCTATCCGGATGACCTAACCGAGATACCAATGGAAATGTATGGAGTTATTTTGGGTATGGATTGGTTGTTCCAGCATCGGGCACAAGTGAACTGCTACGCGAAGAAAGTTATCTTGGAAGCTGAAAAATCAACTAAGAAGGAAATTAAAGGCGGCAAAACAGAGCGAATCCTAATCATATCAGTAATGGAAGTGAGACAACTTATTAAAGTTGGGGCGACTGGATATGTTGCCTACTTGCTCAACCGACCGAAGGATCAAGTGAAATTAGATGAGATGGATGTGGTCGAGGTGTTTCATGACGTATTTCCTGAGAGTTTAAACTCACTACCACCAGAACGAGAGATTGAGTTTGTGATTGACCTTATTCCAGGAGCAAAACCATATTCAAATATACCCTATAGAATGGCGCCAGCAAAACTAAAGGAATTGAAGACACAATTGGACGATTTGTTGGCTAGTGGATACATCAATCCAAGTACCTCCCAATGGGGTGCTCCAGTTCTGTTCGTAAAGAAGAAAGACAGTTCCCTCAGAATGTGCATCGACTATAGGGACTGAACAGGATGACAATAAAGAAAAAGTATCCTCTACCTTACATTGAGGAGTTGTTCGACTTATTGCAAGGATCGAGATTTTACTCCAAACTCGACCTTAGGCAAGGGTACTATAAACTTCGTATAAAAAAGGGGGACATCCCCAAGACTTGATTTAACACGCGGTATGGGCATTTCGAATTCATCGTGATGCCGTTTGGTTTAACTAATGCCCCAACAGCTTTTATGGATATGATGCATCAGATTTTCAGATCATATCTTGACAAGTCTGTTGTCATTTTTATTGATGATATGCTAGTGTTCTCTAAATCAGAAGAAGGGCATGCAAAACACCTTCGCATTGTGTTGGAAACCCTGCGACGACACCAGTTGTTTGCCAAGTTCAGCAAATGTGAGTTTTGGATAGACCGAGTTGCATTTCTTGGACATATCATCTCAGGAAATGGTATAGAAGTAGATCCATCCAAGATTGAAGCAGTTATGAGTTGGGAACAACCTAAAATGCCTTCAGAAGTAAGAAGTTTCTTAGGATTAGCTGGGTACTACCGGAGGTTTGTTCGAGATTTTCTAAGATTTCATCCCCACTTACCCAATTTACTAAAAAGAACGTGAAGTTTCAGTGGGATGAGAAATGTGAAACCAGCTTTCAAGAGTTAAAGAAAAGATTGACCATAGCCCCCGTACTAGCATTACAGAAGGATCAGAAGGGTATGTAGTATACACCGACGCTTCAAAAGAAGGCTTGGGATGCGTTTTGATGCAGAAAGGAAAGGTCATTGCATATGCATCAAGAGCGTTGCGTTCCCATGAGCAAAACTACCCTACCCATGATTTGGAGTTGGCAGCGGTCATCTTTGCATTGTCTAAGTGGCGACGCTACTTATATGGTGCTTCATTTGATATTTTTACCTATCATAAGAGCCTGAAACACCTTACCTAGAAGGAGCTAAACATGAGACAGAGAAGATGGATGGAGTTCCTAGAAGACTATGATTGTAGAGTTCAATACCATCCAGGAAAGGCAAACATGGTAGCTGATGCCTTAAGCAGAAAAATGAGTATAGCTTGCTTGAAAGGGGCTTCAACTTCAAATGAAAACATGCCAAACAGAATTCATATTACATCTGAACTGCGAGTGGAGAATATCACCATTAAGTCAGATTTGTGTGTAAGAGTTAAGGAAGCACAAAAGACTGATGAGTGGGTTCGGAGACAGGCAGAACGGGTCAAGGAGACCTCAGATTCAAAGTGTGGCTTTGATGATACAGGTATGTCCAGATACAAGAATAGGGTCTACATTCCAACAACACTGAGAAGAGAAATTCTTGAAGAAGCTCATAAGTATGCTTACACAATTCATCCTAGAGGAAACAAGACGTACAAGGATCTCAAGGCTCATTATTGGTGGAACGGAATGAAACGAGATGTAGTAGATTTCGTAAAAAGGTGTCTTGGGTTCCAAAAAGTAAAAGCCGAGCATTAGAAACCAGGTGGAATGTTACAACCGTTACCAATACCAACGTGGAAGTGGGAGCAAGTGTGTAACACCCCAAACGGAAGGTGCCATATCCCCCACATCGGAACCCGACCCTTATATGAAATGGAAAGTCCATACACGTGCCAAGTCACGGGGAACTGGGACTCACTCACTCGCTAAGCTAGGCGGGAGCTAACTTCGAAACCAATTAGGCAAATCCGCCAAATGAAGCACGTGCGGAAGCAGAATATATAATCAATCATAAATACAAGCATTAAATGACGGGTTTAACTAACATAGATACCTAGTCCCGAAAATTCGTACATACACATAACTCATAATCATAAATCAGGATGTGCGGGGTTCTAACTATCCCTAGAGGCCTGTCCCGAATTCATATAACTATAACATTTCAATATATACATTCTTGTACAACTTAATTAATTTACACGATGCATGTGAAGTGACGCGGACTTAATTACAGGACTTGACAGACTCAGAACGCCGCCTAGTACTCCAAAACCTACAAAAGAACTAAAAACAAAGCCGGGTTCAGTCTATAGGAGACTGGTGGTATAAAACAGAGTTTAATATAACAAATAGTGCAGAATTAAACACCCTCACATGCAAGTTATAATCCCGTGCAAGGTTTTGAAACATTTTCCCAAGTGGGTGAAAACAAGGAAAATAACACTCGGGATTACAACAATCAATCCCATTTATTCATTACAATCATGCGGTCAATAAGGGAGCCCGACGAGAGGGCGAATTCTCCAACCTCCACCTCGTGTGTGCATTTATTCATTTATTCGTTCATTAGTGATCACACAATCATTCATTCAGTCACAATCATTCTTTTATTCAATCATTCATGCGATCATTCAATACACTTATACCTTTTTTCTCCGGGCGGTGGACGGGTTAGCAAGACCCGGCCACCTCATTCATTGACCAAAGGGGGTTCATGAGTTCCCCAAAGGCGCTCAGCTCCCTTTCCTCGGTAATCTCCTAGCGAGTTCCAGACTTTGTGATTTTTGGTGGGACTAATGTACGGAGATCCCCATCAGCCCGAGCTTCCCCGGATAACCACGTACACTAGTCCGGGGCCCCATTAACAATGTGGTCACTGATCTCGCCAAAACATTAGGTTAGGGATTCAATATTCAAGAAAAGGGCTTTAACGTGAAATCAATGACTCCTTTTTAAATGACTCGATATAATTATATACATATTTTGGCTTAAAACTTACACGTTGAGGTACATCGGGTCGTTATTTAACTAATAAAAGAAAAACCCACCTGTTACACCTTACCGAATGATACCAAGAAGAAAAGAATACTTGAAAAAGGCCTATGAACCCGACAAGTCTCCGCCCTGGAGAAAACTGTACAAAAGACAATATAGTGCATTCTTGAGACTCAAGACACTAAATGAACCACATATGAGGCACGACAATGAATTAACATGATATGACTAAGAAGTGAAATGGCATCATGAAGTCACATAATCAAGTAATTCATTCAAGGACATTCAATACATGGAGGTTTCAAGTCCAATCGTTTCATATCTTTCATAATTCATAGCAATATCGAGCCAAAATCTTCAGACTATAATCATATTACACATTTCAACATGTTTGCATTGTATATAATAAGTATAAAAGCAAGATGAATCACTTGAGACATCATAAGAATGCAAGAAGGTACTTAACGTTTCATATAGAAGCACTTAAGCCATGTTATAGAAATTCAAGTCATGAATTTCATATAACAATTATAACTCAAATAGATCAAGTTTGCAATTATAGAATAAACAAAACAATGGCATTCAAATCATTTAAATATGTAAAACGTGAAATAGATAGCAAATTAGTTCCATAATTCCAAATAAATCAAACAATATATATTATATCGTATATATCAATTTATTATCATATGTAAATTAGAAATAGACAATTTAAGCACTTAGTATACATACACACGTATACAACCATGCATTCAAATACGTATATATTCATGCATTTACATATAATATATATATATATATATATATATATATATATATATATATATATATATATATATATTACATGCACACACTAATTACATTACATATATATAATCAAACGTATACACCCAATATAATACATGCATGCATTAATTACAATACACATATAATATATATATACTCATTACACATACACAAAACACATGTACACATGCACAAAACAAAATTAATTAACACATCACGCAACTGTGGTAAAACTCGAAACAGCCAAGAATCAAGGTCACGACCGCGACCAAAAACCAACACAAAAGGGGTCGCAACCGCTACCTCTATCTCCAGCAATAGCACAGGAGTTCAAGGGTCGAGACTGGCCATAAATTGGGTTGCGGGCGCGACCCAAAAACACCTTTTCCCGATCGCGGTCGCGACTGCGCGCAGCAGTCGTGAATGTGCAGCGCTTACGCCCCTGTTTTTCCATCATTTACACAACAGGAGCAGAGGCCTTCTTCAAGCATCAAAGTAGTAACAAACCAGCCTCTAAAATCAAGGAGAAACGCAGTAAAACACGCCACAAACATAGCACACACGCACGCAACAACAATAATAGACACAGCAGCAGCAAGGAAGCAAAATTCATTCTCAAAGCTCCAAAAATTCAAGTTACAGCCATGGTGGATCCATATACTTAACATATAATTCAAATTCAAGTCCATGAACAAGTAAAGGAAGCTAGAGTGGTCATATTTCATGCATTAATCCTCAAGGAATTTGAAAATAAAGTCATGAATTCAAGAAATGAGAATTAAACCTAACTATTCATTCATCTCCTCAAAACTCCATGAATACTAGCTCAAAATTAGGGATTCATGGTCCAAAATGATAAAAAAATGAATGTATAATAGAACCCTAAACTCACGTCTTGAATTGGTTGGAAGATGGAAGAGATTTAAGCTCAAAATCTCCACGATTGGTAAAGTGACGAAAATGGGACTGGAAATCTGATCTTTGGGTGAGTTTTTCTCCTTTGTTTCAGCTATGGTTCGAATATGGGAGGTTAGGGGCTGATATTCGGTTAAGTTAGGTTTACAAAAAGTCCAACCATAATTAATTTTGTCAAGTATGGTGGGAGATATAAGAAAAATGGCTAAGGGTGGTCGATTTGCGGACGAATCACTTTCCGGTTGAATTTCGGGGGTTCAAATAGACTTAGAAAAATATGAGGCTAGCTTAATTAAACCCTAATTGTCGATACGAGTCCAACGAAGTTGATGGGACTCGAATCTGAGTTCCCGAGCTCAAGATATCACATTCGGAACCAATGGTGCGCTAGTTGCCCGTTAGCCCCCGATTTGGTTCCAAAACTCAAAATAAAATTCGTTATCACATCAAACAAGACCGAAAACATGAATCGAGTACATAGACAAGTTCATAACACATAAATCTACAACATACTAAAATTTCTGCAAATTTTGGAATCAAATCAAATAGAAACGACACGCGTTCAAAACACTTAAGTGCATAACATTCAAGAATTATTTAAACTTCATAATTCAATTATAAAATTAAATTCCATTTTAAATGTTCATTAAAGTTAAAAAAAAATAAATAAAAAGGTTAATTAAAATTATAATTGTAATAAACAATTAATTACATAATTAAATAATTTAAACGCGTAATTACGTAAACACCTACGTCATACAATACGACTGAAAAGTCGGGGCGTTACAACCTCTCCCCCTTAAAAGAATCCATCCTCAGATTCACTACTCGCCAGGAATTAAACAATGAGAGAACCCCATCTCTCACAAGCAACAAGGAGAGAGCATCCCGTCTCTCGAACAACAATGAGAGAACCCCATCTCTCGCACACAAAGAAAGCCCCCCTTCTCTCAAACAATAATGAGAGAACCCCGTGTCTCGCACACAAAGAGAGCACCCCGTCTTTCACAAGCAACAAGAAGGGAACCACATAAGGCACAAAATATAACACACCAAGGAGCAAACACCACGAATAAGGCATCAAAACATTCAAACACGGCAACTTGTAATCAAAACAATCACACAAAGCCAGGTAATAATTGTCACTTACATCCAACGTCGATCATACAAAAGTAGTTAACACGCCAGGTGATTAAAGCACATGTTATCAAAATTATTTAAATTAACAATACGTGTATGCATATGTCATGAATGTCTGATATACCGTTCACCATGGAAACGAATTTGAAGCTAAGGCTTCCATGGTCACAAGATATGGTCCGAACCCAAAAGCTCGACTCTTGGCTTGTCTTTAATATCTTCAACGTATCCACCTGTGAAACTGATAAGACTCTCGACCGGTCCTATTCTTGATTCCACTCTGATTCTTACCCCTTCTTACCTTCTTCTATCTCTCGCTTGTGCGTTGACCCTGACCTAATCAACTTGCTCTTCCAAAACAAGTCTTATTCTACATCTCCAAATTTCAGATCAGCCTTCCTTACGGTTTATGTCTCCTTCTGTAATTTAATAAAGCTCTTGAAATTCGAATAACCTTTTTAATTAACTATCACAGCCTGCTTGACGAGTCCTTTTCGAACCGGTTTCTGATCACCTGTTCCCAAAATTTTCGGATTAACCTCTTCATGGATCTTTTCCTTATCCTTACATCCTCTGGGAGCCATTAAGTGTATATTTAATTCCGGCCCACTCAAATTCCTAATTGAAGGGAAAATTTCCTTTCTAATTCTTGAGGTGCAATTCAAGCCCTTCAATGGTTAACCCTTTCTAATTCCCTTTCTCTCAAATTCCTTTTAAATCATCATGGAAATCGACGACTAATTTAGAAGGGTTTTATTTTGTTGTGTTGTCCGAATCCTTTCATACGTATTTGAAATAATTTCCATGGTCATCATCAACGAGACATGATGGTCCGATTTAACTTCCTTTCCTCAGAACTGATATAAAAGTCCAGCAGAAGTTCCCCCATATTTCCATCATCCTCAGAACCTGAGATAGGATTGTGTAGAGAACCAATCATTTCAAGCTTGGAAGGTTGAGCTTGTACGTGTTTCCTAACAAGAGATCGGCGGCCTTATACGTCTTGGTGTTTTCTCAACAAAATTTATCTCCACTTTGAAGGTCTTATACTGATAGACCATCTCATTCTTTTCCCATCTCTATCATTAGGGTTTCCATGCCTACCAAGACTCACATTTTCATCGTTCCTACTAAAATACTTCTCCGAGCGTAACCTTACATTTAAGTTTGTCTCTCGGTCATGTTCTCCCCCTTAAGAATTTCGCCTTCTCAAATAAACTCTATCTTTGATCTTTCATCGAAATTCCTGATCCTCTTTAACAGAGTAATTCTAGCTAGAAGATGTTTGGTGTACCACCCACATTTATTTCGAGATGATTGATTCGAAATAGCGCCCCTTGTTCGTTACTCCCTGAATTCCCTATTTTAATCCTCTTGAAATCCAAAATCCTATTCTTTTTCCTCGTTGATCCGAACCACTCGATGTCAACTCCAACCCTTAATCTCTAGAATTGATTTATATCTCCGTATTAATCCTATCACCCAAAATGTCCTTTCTGACCCGGTTCGATAGAGCTTCGATTGAATTAGTAGTTGAAGCATCAAACGGAGAAAGTACCCTAACAATTAAACACTCAGACAATGCATGTTTGGGTTAGGATGTCCAATGAGTGTAGCACATATTTTGAACAAGGAAGATGCAACATGTAATCATTAATTACAATAATAAAAGGTCAAAATTTAAGTAATTAAATACAATGTATGATGTACGTGCTATGAATGCATTGAACCTGTCACTATAGTAGTGGCGTTAGCACAACATCTTATCCTTGATCTTGATGTTGAAGCATAAGTTGTATGGTTGAATACGGCCCTGTCATCAACAATGATTCCTGATCCTTATACTCTTCTTTTCCTTTTATCAACGTATGCCTGGAAGTCCTGAGAAGTTGATATAGCTTCAATTCTTCCACTTCTCTTCGTTCCTTCACTTTATGCCCACTTGTTGATTCATGATAGTTAGTATATTGATTATGCTCGCTTGCAAGATTCCGTTGCGAACCCACAAAGTGGGTGTCTCTCCATTCCATGCATTTTGGTTTTGAGAAACTTCTAGCATCTCTTATAACAATTTCTGGACCTGTAATTACCCTCTAACCTCTCACTTTGAGTTTCCAATTTGATCACATCCTTTCATTTTCGAGGTCTCGGTGGAAAATCTTGAATGATTTAATCTTGCGTTGAATATTCTCATACTTGGGTGAATATGAATTTCCCGCTCATCCCGTTGCCTCACGTATCTTTCAAGTTAGATCTCCAAGTCCTCACGACACTCCTATGTTGATGGTCTTCAAGATTTGTTGAGAGGATGAGATCGACCAACTTCTCCATGGTCAAAGCCTTCTCTCACGATGCGGAGCAATGAAATGTAATTCCAATTTATAGCCATGAAGATGCAACACCCGACTTTCAAATCCCATTGGCTCCATAATCCATTCATTGATAAGTCGGAGACATTTGTAGTTGAGGTTGATAGTAGCTTTGTTAGTGTGATAACACCCTATAACCAAAGATTCAACTCGAATATAGATACATGGGGGTCAGTGTATGCTTATGACACGTATTTATAATAGCAAACACGTATTAGACGTAAAATGAAACAAGTAAAGCAATAAGGTGAAACAAGTAAAGCAATAAAGTTGAAAGTGAAGCCCACATATCAAGTAATCCCAACAATTCATGTCAATTAACGATGAAAATTTAATGCAATGCACACATTGACAGGTTGTTCCTATGCCGTACGACCTAAACTGACTCAATCACGACACGAGAACCACGGTTTTGCAACCTATTAGGTGCATTTGCTTCCATGCACTTTATATCATTTTGTATAGATATAGTTATAACTTGAGGGTTTAAGCACTTATGTTTTGTTTTGAGCCGTGAGGGCATTTGTACATGAATTAAATGTTGGTACCTATATGTAAATATAATACGTATATATATGTGATGGTACCTATACGTATCTATGAAATGCATCTACTACTTGATTGATTTAATTTTATTCGCTTCCGTATACTCTGGTTTTGTTTAGCTCCGCCTAGCCTAGTGAGTGTGTTGGTCTCATGTTCGCTATGATTCGGATCCGGGTATGGACTTTCCATTTCGTATTCGGGTTTGGATTCTAGTGCGGGGGATGTGGCCCTACGTGTGGGTGCTACATGTGAAGTCCTGCCAGAAGCCTGTGTTTCCCATAAAATGGGCTCAAGATTTGGTCCCCATGATGAAGAACGAGGATTGGCTCATTAAGGCAAAGACCTGATGGACGATGAGGAGTTGTTATTCCTCTGTAGGCTTGTGACCCCTCCCGAGATGGTTGCTAACCCTCCTGCTCGGAATTTAGAGAGAGACGGTTAGATTCTAGGATGCTAACTTTAGATAGGGTTACTAATTTTGCCCCTTGGATTCTTGATAAGAAAGGCTGATTCTCGCATTTTCCTTTGGCAGGTGTGAGCATTCTGATGGTGGGAAGAGGTGTTATGGCTAATGTGGCCGCACTCTGGGACGCTCGAAAAAACCAAGGGCGCCCTCAGCAACAACAACAACAACAACAGCAGCAACAGAGGCCGTGGAGACGGTCGCGGAGGCGGCCGCGCTGAAAGTTCGAGCACCCCTGGCAGGGGTTGAGGGGAAGGCCGAGGGTCCACCCCTGGTAACAGAATTGTCCTACGCTAAGGGGACGGTTCCAACTAGCGAATCGGGGAGTGGCCTCTTCAGATTACCCCTACTGAACATCAAAGGCAGTGATCGGGCATTGTTATTAGGGAAGTCCCGGAGGATCAGACCCTTCCCTCTAAGAAAAGAAAGAGACTGCCAGATTCTGTTCCAATAACTGGGAAGGGAAAGACCGTCATGGTGGGCGAGCCTGGAGACGGAGAAACCTCCTCTTTCGAGGGCGAGAGAATCTGGGCCTTCGACGAGTGAATAGTCCATTTCGAAGATCTCGACGATGCGGTCACAACCGTACCAAGAACTCGACCAACCGACGAGCGGTGGCGGACTTTTTCAGGCGCGGATGGAGGAGGGGCGGACCACCGCCACTTCGCCGCCTCCTCGCGGAGGTTTCCGGTGGGCTTTGGTCTACACGCGTCCCGGACCCAGTTAGAAGACTTCCCGACGCAACTCTTGACGTTGGCAGCGCGGCTATCCGGGCCACGACGGTGCCGCACGCACCGCCTGAAGCTCGCGGCGGTGAGTTTCGCCGCGTCCGACGGGGATTGACGGTTGCCTAGGTTTTACGGGCCCCTGGTTCCATTTCTGACCTCGATTTAGCCCAATTCGCGGCGTAGGCGGCGGCACAACAGTGGTGCAATGGCGGTTCGTGGCAGAGGGTAGCTCCGGGGATTTTTCTCGGTGACTAGCTTGGGGGTTTCGAAGAGCTCGTTACGGGTAAGACAATGCCTCTTTCGGATCCCATTTTTATTCACCGATTTGAAAGTAATTTGGATTTGAAGATTTGGGGTTTTCGTGTTCTTAGATCCGAAATTTGAGACGTTTGGCTTGGAATTTTCAGAAATTGATTGAGGAATTGGAACGAGCACGAAGAGTACTTGCACGAGGGATTTTTCCGGCACGTTCCGCCGGTGGCCGGCCACTGTTCTGGCATTTCCGGCGGCAGCGCTCCGGCGACCTTCGGACAGTTTGTCCGCCTCGTCATGGTGAGTCCAACACCACTTTTCATTCGTCAATCGTACACTCTTTTTATTTGTTGCGAATTTATTTGTGTATTTGTGATTATTTGATTTAATTGTTCTAAATGCTAATTAATTGCGATATGCTTAAATTGTCGATCATTATGTAATCCAATGTGTATGAAATCATGAATGAAATGAAATATGAAATATATGGGGACTTTGATTTGATAAATTGAATCCCGGTATGTTAAATTTGTGCTACTTGTTTAACTTAGAGGGGATGTTTGTGTAATTTTCCTAAATATGTAAATTGGTATGGATTGAACTAATTAATCCTTGTTGATTGATAAACAAATATGCTAATTATAATTTCGTTATAAGAAGTTAATATGTCTAACCTTGAAAGTTTGAATTAAGGTTTAAATCATGTAAATTGGGATTTAATCTATTATGTAAAATGTGAATTCGTTATGCATTATAAAACTATAAGAAACCTTGCATAATGGAATAACTTAATATTCTTCGCTTGTGCATTCTATGATTCAGTTGGAATTTGATATGTAACTTCGTTATCTTTAAATAAAATTCGTAGCATGCTAGTATATGAACCTATTATGCAATATATGAATTTGGTTTTGTAATACGTGCGATTTTATGAAATGTGATATGTTAATTTGATTTTATTACTTTGTAAATATGCAATATATGAATTGATATGAAATAATGTGAATTGCATTGCCTTTCAAGTTCTCTTATTTACATTAATTGTGCACATGAACGTGCCTTAATGTTTTGTTTTGCATATAGTTGATATGAACTTGAATCCTGCTTGTGTGATCGCATCCGTTACATGCCTGAGCATGTGCCGTGCGTCTTTGTATGGTTATTTGAGTCTGAGTTTGAGCCCTGTGTTATGTTTTGTGTGTCCAGTTGGTTCAGGTGCACCCGGGGTGGTGATAAGTGGGTCGTGCAGGTTCCGGGGTGGACCATTTGCTGTGTCTTCAACTTTGTCTGGTACCAGGTGAGGTTAGGATATAGTTATACCCTATTTCAATGTGCTCGTTTTGAATGCATGCGACTTATAAGCCTCTATGTATACGTAAATATGTGTGAGATACGTATTTTGTTGGTTTTGTCGTAAGTTTGATAGTATGAAGCTATGTATAAGCCTATGTACGCTTAGCTTTGATTTCGTTATGATTTTGAGGTCGGTGTGATATGTACGTACGATATGATAAGTACGGTATGCATGTGCTATGTATAAGTGTAAGTCTATCGGGTTTAAGCTTCCGATTTTGTGTAAGTGTAAGTGTAAGTTTGGGCCCCGGAGTTGTGTGGTCTGGAAGACCCGGGGCGACCATCGGGATCGTCGGTTGCAACCCCAGGACACTTCTCCACTAATAGGATCAACCCGAAACCCACTCGGAGGAAGGTGGGGGACCGAGTCCATAGGAAGTGAGTGTCGCGAAACTCACTACCCTGACGTATCAGTGCGGATGGTTTGGGTATGTACAGCCCACCCATCAACCGGAGTAAGTGGAGGTACGTGTATTTTGATTTCGTGTGCTTAAGTCTTTGTGTGTTATGAAGGAGTTGGTTGGTTGTGTACTCATACCCACCGAGTTTCGTTATGTTTGTCGGTTATAAGTTCGTGTAACGGGGTTAGACTCTTAAGTTAAGATAAAAATTGGATTTCTCATTAACCTAATAAGTTATGTTCCGATATGTGTGCTAAGTCTGCATGAATCTGAGTTTATACTTTAAGAAATGTTTGAGTTAAGATTTGTTTGTTTGGTTTTAAGCCTCCCTATATGTATACTATCAAGGGAAAATGTTTTGGCGTGTGAAAACTAACCCCGAGTTCACGAATATTGCTTCTATTATGTGCTCTGCTCTATATATATGTATAGCGTGCGTGTGTTAACCCCTCGCTCAGTCTTTGGACTAACCCCTCCCCCCTTTTATGTTTTTAGCTGTAGGTTCAGGTGGTTGGAGTTCGTGCTAGGCGGTGGTGTGTCGTGTTTGTTGAGTCTGTGTCTGCTCGTTTAAGTCTGTTAAGCATTTTGTTCTGATTTATGACTCGTAAATTTTGTATAAGATTTATTTTGTACCCGTTTGTAATTATGCTTCGAATGTTTGGAACTCGGGACAGGTTAGGATAGGTGCACGGATTAGATGAACCCGTTGTAATTATATAATTATTCGGGACAGGTTTCTAGGGCCAGTTGAGCCCGTCTTGCTGTGTAATTGTTCGGGACAGGTTAGGATAGGTTCGATCATTTAGTTGAACCTGTGCAGTGATTTTATTGTATGGTTGATGCTGTCATCCTTATTGTATGAAAAGTTTTTGAAAAGTTGGCATTTTGTATTGCTTCCGCTATCATGTTTCGCTTATTCTCTTTTGTACAGGGTTAGGTACCGCCTAGCTAGTGGGTGCGTTCTTCGTTTGTCACCCGTTCGCTGTGACTTGGTGCGTGTGTGGACTCTCCATTTCGTACACGTATCGGGTTATAGTGCAGGGGTGTGGTGCCCCACCGCTTGGGGCGCTACATCTTAAGTGTATTTATAATAGTAAAAATTTAATGGTAAAATGTTACATATTTATAATAGTTAACACTAAATTTAATATAGGAAATTGTTGTAAGTGTGATATTTTTTTCTATTTTTATATATTTGTTTATAAAAAAATTTATAATTTTTTTGTTAAATATGTTCATGTGTGTCCATTTATCCATCTAAAAAAAAAGAAAAAAAAAACGAAACAAAAATCTAATATCAAACATAAAAAAAAAGCAAAAGAAAAAACCAACACCAAAGGAAACGTTTGGTTTTGAAAACAAAAAAAGAAAAGAAAACAGTACACCAACACAAAGGAAAATGTTGGGTTTTGACTGGGATGGATGTATGCACCGGGCCCACACCCCGTGTATACAAGAATTTTCCGAAAACGACGATGTTTTGAAGATCACTGATGAAATTACCTGCTCGTGAGTATTCTGGGAGCCGTGTGCTTTGGTATTATCAGCAGCAGATGTTTGTAATGTACTACCACCGTTAGATAAAACACTCTCTTCTACTGACGAGCCACATGTTTCTGCCGCCATTTGTTTATGTGAAATAGAGATAGAAAGAATCAATTTGTGCACAAAAATATTATGGCTAGAATATAGGTATATATATATATATGGATTGTTAGTATAAAATCACCATTTATACTTGTGCAAAAATATATTTAACATATACATACATATATATATATATATATATATATTGTTGGAAAACGACAGAGTTAACGCAGCGAAAGTTTAAATTTTTTTTCCAAAAGGGATCTAAAAGACTTGCAATGTTCGTATCCTAACGTTGGGACTCAAGAAACTCACATGAATTGAAGCTTTCTTGAAACGTATTGAGCCGCCCTCAAACGTTCTTTATGCGGCATGAAAATCCCCATTTCTTGATTCTTTTTTCGAGATTCCAAAGTAGAAATCCTCTAGAGTAATAATCCACACCAACCTAGATTCAAATCATGTTAGTGAGTATGCTAGTACTGTAACATGCGTATTAAAGAAACAAGAAACGAGAAATAGAGATCAAGTGAATTATCCCCAATTTCCATGAAGGTTGGACGTGATTCACAAATCACGTGTAGTCCAAAAATTCGAACCCCTAGTCCCTTTTATAGGCTAGGTTTCGAAACCCTAATCCCATGTAGGAGATGGTCTCCTACTTTGACTTTTCTTCTATTCTTTCTTTCTCTCCAAGTAAATAACATCTTATCTAATATTAGATATTTATTTTATAGAAAAAGAGCTCCTAACTAATTTAGAAGTATTTAATTATTCTAGCAATAATTAAATATCTTATCCTAATGCTTTATTAGAATAATAAAATAGAATATATTTATTTATTTATTTATTTATTCTAATCAAATTAGAACAACTAAATAATTAAATACTTAGAATTAATTCTCCAATTAATTCCATCAAGGACTTTAGAATTAATTCACTAATTAATTCTAACGGGATAAAATTAATTCTCCAATTAATTTTATTCGGCCATATAATTAATTCTCCAATTAATTATATTTAGGGATTTATAATTAATTCTCCAATTAATTATATCTTGGCTTTATAATTAATTCTCCAATTAATTATATTTGGACTTAATAATTAATTCTCCAATTAATTAACACATGGTCTAATTCCTTAATTGGAACCATGCATCCAAACATTGCTCTCGATGTCCACACGTGTACTTTACACTGTGGTCTCATTTCGATCAACTATTTGATCTTTCCATAATACCCTTTGAACCCGGTATTTGTGTGTGACCCTGTGTGTTCAATTTCAGTTAGCAATGAGCCTAATTAATTAATACACTTTATTAATTAACTACCTCACAGATCACACGACCATAGTCTAGTAATAGGTGTGTGCCCCTACCTGAAATGTGAATACATAATCGAAAAAACCTTTCAGTCAATGACATCATGTGGGATACGATCCTCCTACCATCCTATCTCTCGATTAAGATCTAGAGCATGGGAATATGGAGAGCCCTACTAATCATAATCTTTAGAACAAAGTACACTTCATATTCCATTTGATCTCAATCCAAGAAAACCCCATTTTCTTGATGTCTTGATCTAACCACCTTGCGCAAGGATTTCAGGATGGAATCATGAATGACTTGTGTAATAAGAGCTCATCTTGCCTACAGCAAGTGTAGGTCCTTTGTTGATTCCCACAATTCTCATATGCCACTTGTGTAATCCCAACATAGGCCATGGTTCAGGTGTCTATATGGCGACACCCTTTTGAGCCTATATCAAAGATTACAAAGTTAGCTCATATAAGACAATGTGGAATCTCAAGTCTAAGGATTAATTTCTCACATCATTGGCATGTGAGATATTTCCTAATCTGGAAGTTTCTGGAAACTTCCTTTCCCATTTAGGAATCTTCTCACGGGGGGCACTCTCAGTGATGAAGTTCTTGTAACTATCACCCTTATGTATTATGAACGCATCAACCCATGCACTTATCACCCCATGAAACCGGGTGATCCTTCTTAAGGACATAACTACACAAGCAAGTATCAACAGAGGCAAAGTTGACACTCCCACTGTCTGTCGGCCTCATTGACTTGGAGAAGTTTCTAATCCTCGCCTATGGAGTTAAGAACTTGTTTCATGTGTCATTCTCATAATGATAAAGTTCTTAACGGCCTCATCGGATTAGGGGAGTTCTAGACATGCACACGTAATGGAAGCACATAAAACACGTATTGGCACATAAGAAGTGTTCACCTGTGATTATAATCATCCGTATATTATTCAAAGATTGTCTGTGATATAGGGAAAGTCCCAAAGCATAACAGCTTTCTAGTGCACTATTCCCAATATATATATATCAAGTAAAATATATTCATATCATATAATCATAATAACAATAAAATTAACTTAAGAAAGCGTACTTGAATACAATTTAGTGAATCAAAACCCGTGTATCACATAGTTTCTTTAAGGTTTTATTCGTTTTTCACGGTACTTCAAGGTTTAATCGGACAACGTTCCAGGATACAATGATTCTTCAATAATCAAAAGAAGTACTCCAATTAATTACTCCGGCAAACTAAACTAATTGGAAACTCTTCTCATGATATGATTAGTGTAGTGAATGAGTTTATAGTGAACACACTTCAATGAATATGTGAGTGAGTAAATGAATTCTATGCACTCCTATTTATTGATGTTGATGTGTCTCAACAAAAGAATGTAACTTTTCATAAGTGAATTATGAGACCTAATAAGACACCGTTTCCTTCTCCATAATCCAAAGGGTTACGGACCAACAATGCAATGCCAAGGTACACAAGTTTTCAGCACATGTCCCATTACTTTGATTAAGGTCATGCAAAAAGTGAAGAAGTGCATCTCTAAATGAGCCGACATGCCTTTTTTATGTGAAGGCATCATTTAATAATTAAGATAAAATAATTATCTTAATTTATCTAATGTCCCAACATATATATATATATGTACCTTCTCTAGTGTAAACTATCGGATATACTTGCCAACTAGTGAATATGATGTCTTGAACTATTTAGCTTTTGTATACTGAGACAATAGGATTTCACACAATATCACTTAGAATTAGTTTGAAGTTCTCATTGTTGTGTTCATTTCAGCCCTGAGAAAATCTTGGGTTTATCATGAGTACTTTTTAAGAATTCAGCCTGTCAAAATTATCATAGGATCGACCCAATCCCTACTCATATAGGTGACTCCTTTGTTAAGAGGCTCTTCTTGTATCTCTTCTTGAAATTTCAAGATATTTGAGTCATTAAATGTAAAACTTAAGATCCTCAAGTGACATTGTCTATTTATCATAGGAATAGGTATTGAACTAAGTTTAGCCCCCCCCCCCCAGTGCCCTCACACGTTGACTTGCATTTTCATATCGTGTTTTCCCTTTGAACCTATTTGTGGGATCTCCAGTCAAATAGGTAGAGTTCCTATTATGATAACTCTTATTAACTTATAGGCTTAAGTCCCATTAACCTCGATAATTTATTAACTTGCTCTCTATTTAAACCTTTTGTAAGCGGATCCATGATGTTATGTTTCAACTTTATATAATCGATAGAGATAACTCCATTTGAGAGCAATTGCCTTACGATATTATGTCTACGACCTATGTGTTGAGATTTAGTGTTATACATACTATTTTGTGCCCTTCCAATTGTAGATTGACTATCACAATGAATTCGAATTCCTGGCATAGGCTTAGGCCAATTTGAAATATCTTCTAAAAAGTTACGAAACCATTCTATTTCCTCTCCTGCTTTATCTAATGTTATGAACTCAGATTCCATAGTAGATCTAGCAATACAAGTTTGTTTTGATGATTTCTAAGAAATGGCCGCCCCCAGGGGCGACGCCACCTATAAAGAAGTGGGGTCAATTGACCCCACTGAAAAAAAAATTTATTCATTTATTTATATATTTTTTATATTTTTTATTTTAAGAATGATTGTTTTGACCCCACATAAAAAATAAAAAAATTGGATTGACCCCATTAAATTAAAATTAGTATAATTAAAAAAGTTCATGATCAAAAAAATAAAAATAAAAGTCTATTATAGACTTTATAGTTTTCTGCAATTTCAAAACACATTAAGGAGGTCTTAAAAAACAAAACACGTTAAGGAAACGTAAACTATAAAAATAAGGATTTATGTGATAAGCCATTATTTTCAACCGTTTTTTAGTATTTGGAAACTAATTTCTGCTTAAATTATGGAGAAAATCTAGAAGCAACCAAAGATATGCTTTTAGATTCTTCTTATAAATTATAGGTTTTCTCTAAATTTATTTAAAATTCTATGTTTTGATTAAAATATTAATATTTATAAACTAATTTTTTACATACAAATACAAGATTATATATGTTAATTACATTTTTTCCTTTTCTATTCTTTGTATATTTTTTTCTCTTCTCATTCGTACTTTCAAAAAGTTTTATAACAAAAAATCTGCAATACAGGTAAATTTTCCCTTTTCTTGATTTTTATAAATTTACAAATAAAGGTAGATATAGAACATTATATGTGTGATTAATTACAAATAATTGTATTTAAAATTATAATACTTTATGATAATTTTTATATTATTATAATGCTTAAATCATATTATAATACACATAAATGTTTCAAAGTATTTCAGGGTAAATTAGTAACTTCATAAAATTAAAAGTGATTATCAACTTTTGTTTTCACTTATTATTTGTTTGCTTATCTTTTTTTTTTTTTTTTAATCACTAAATGCTTTTACTATGGCAATATTTTTTTCTCCACCCGATCAACGAAAATCAATCCTGAAATAACATAGATAATAATCGAAATGGTTTAGTACGTTAATAATGACGGTTTACATTTTCGATTGAGAAATGGCTGTTTTAAACTTATGGTGAAGAGTTTGCAAACATTTCCTTCGAGATGGACGTATATAGTACAAATAAAAAAATTGTAGAGGATAATTATAAAATAAATATTTTGTTTTTTAAAAATATTTATATTTTTATTAGTAGTTAAATTTTGAAGATAATTTTAAAATAAATATTTTAAATAATATTTTATTTTTTAATAACATATATTTTTATTAGTAGTAAATTATTTGACCCCACTGTCCAACAATCCTGGAGTCGCCCTGGCCGCCCCTCCTAATGTAAACACATATTCACTTATGGATTCAGTTTCATTAGAGTCGGATATCCAATTAGCATCATTGTATCCTTCAAGTACCGCTAGATATCGTATATAATGCAAACCATAGTTTAAGGTATATCTTAAGTACCTCAAAACTTTAATTATAGCAGTCCAATGAGTTTGACCGGGATTACTAGTAAATCTACTTAATTTACTAACTGTAAATGATATATCCGGTCTCGTAAAATTCATAATGTACATAAGACTACCACTTATACGGGCATACTCTAATTGTGTTTTTGATTCACCCGTATTTTCGGTAAAATGTACGTTTACATCTATGGGAGTTTTTACTCGACTAATATCATAATTTTGAAACTTTGATAATACTTTCTCAATGTAATGCAATTGTGACAAAGTAATTCCATCAAATGTTTTTTTATTTTAATTCCAAGAATAACATCTACTTCTCCCATGTCTTTCATAACGAAATTATTGGTAAGCATTTTTTTTGTTGCTTTTATGACATTATTATTGCTTCCCATAATTAGCATATCGTCTACATATAGACATACAATGACATATTCATTTTCAATGCTTTTAATGTATACACATTTATCACGCTCATTTATTCTAAAACCATTAGTTATCATAACTTTATCAAAATTTTCATGCCATTGTTTAGGAGCTTGTTTTAAACCATATAATGATTTAATAAGCTTGCAAACCTTTTTTTCTTGACCCCGGAGCCACAAACCCTTTAGGTTGCTCCATATAAATTTCTTCATTGAGATCACCATTTAAGAAGACAGTTTTAAAATCCATTTGATGAATTTCAAGATTATTAATAGCTGTAAAAGCAATTAATATAATAATCTTATCGATGCTATTCTAATAACCGGCGAATATATGTTAAAGTAATCAAGACCTTCCTTTTGTCTATATCTTTTGACCACTAATCTCACTTTGTATTATCAATAGCTCCATCCCCTTTCATCTTTCTCTCGAAAATCCATTTGTACCCTAGAGGTTTATTTCCAGGAGGAAGATCTACTAACTCCCAGATATGATTTTGCATGATGGACTCGATCTCACTATTTATAGCTTCTTTCCATAAAGGAGCTAGTCAACATTGCTTCCTTAAAGGTACTTGGTTCACTTTCCAACATGTAACTTAAAAAATCCGGACCAAATGATTTAGCTATTCTCGCTCTCTTACTTCGCCTTGGCGATTCATCATTTGGTTGTGTCTCTTGATCTTCTCTTGTTCTTTTTGAGTAACTTGGATTTTGAGACACTTTCCAAGGAAATATTACTTCAAAGAAGCCTGCATTCCTTGATTCGATAATAGTATTGACATGAATGTCATCTATATCAAATTTTCTTATAAAAAATCTATATGCAACACTATTCATTGCATAACCAATAAAGATTCCATCAAGAGTTTTAGGTTCTATTTTGACTATCTTAGGAGGTGGAACTCCAACTTTTGCTAGACACCCGCATACCCGAAGATATTAGTAGAAAAGTGGATGACATTCTCAAGCTTCATATGGTGTCTTATCAATTTTCTTGTGAGGTAACCTATTAAGTAAATGATTTGCAGTTAATATAGCTTCCCCCCAGAAGTTTTTAGGTGCTCCCGAATTAATCAACAAGACATTCATCATTTCTTTCAAAGTTCGATTTTTACGCTCAGCAATACCATTTGATTGAGGTGCATAAGACTTCATGGATAATTCCATGTTGTGCACAATACGGTTCGAATGGAGAAACATACTCCCCACCTCTATCCCTTCAAAGCACTTTAATTTTTCTACTAAGTTGATTTTCCACTTCATTTTTGTATTGCTTCAAAATTTCAATAGCCTCATCTTTCCTAGAAAATAAATAAGCATGACAATATGTAGTACAATCATCAATAAAAGTTATAAAATACTTTTTACCACCTCTTGATTGCACCATTTTTAAGTCACATATATATCTGTGTGAATTAAATTTAGAGGTTCCATGATTCTTTCGATTGACTTAAAAGAAGTCTTAGTCATTTTTGCCTCAACGTAAATTTCACATTTTGAATTTGACTCTAAATTCGTATTTGGTAATAATCTTATTTTCATAAGTTTAGAAATTTAACCATAATTATTAAATTCCAACATGGATCATAATGGATGATGCGACAGTCCAACTAATCGTGTCGTAGAATTCTACACAACAAAACAACGGACAAGATGGGTGTGAAAGGGAGTGGACTCCTTCAAATTATCTGAATCTTGGATCTGCTAGTAAGAGGAAAAAATCACAAATATCTGTGTAATGCGTTGATAATTTAATTTAGGACTTTGTATTAGTTTAATTAATAATTTCTTATTCGAATTCTTAAGTATATAGATATTATTGAAAGGAAAAATTATAATTTTAGGGTTGATTTCGATCGCTCTCTATTTTTTGGGACTTAGTACGCTTTGTAATTTAATATTTAAATCGGTGTGATTTCGTTCCTATAACACTAACACTTCATTTGGAAAATATAACACTAAACCCTCTTTTAGACAATTCCAGCGGAATATTCTGCGGATATTCGGTCGAAAATAAATTTTGACAATCAATTTTTCCTTCTTCACGGTGACCAAGAGTTAGACCACCGCTATTGTGTTCCTATTTAAAAGAAGAACAAAGTTGATAACCCATTGACCCAATTGGCCGCCTAAGGTTGTCGGAATTCACCTGCAAAGCTCCATCGGCCATATGCCATTTTTGACTGATGATTTCTCATTCGTCTATTGTTGGATTTTAGTTTTGAGACAACCTATGTGTTCTTTACGTTGAGAACTTCAATTTGATTTATAATATCAATACATTTTGAAATCTATTTTATACAGATTTATCCTTAAAAATTACACCAAAATTTTATTAAAAATGTTGAACGGAAAAATATTTGACCGAAAAGGGATTAAATATAATATTTTTTAAAAGTTAGAAGAATAATTGCACCAATTCAAAAATTAAGGCAAAATGCATCAAATCTCAAATGATAAGGAATGTTTGAAATTAGCCCTAAATTTTAATGTTCTGACAATACTCAACCTCATGACAATTAAGATTAAGCAAAACTATACTGGTCTAACAATACTAGAACTCATGATAATTAAGATTGAGCAAACTATACGCGTGTATGTGAATTTTCATATCATTAAGATTCCGCAAAATTGTGTATGTGTGTGTGAATCTTTATGCAAGTATCATTAGTGATAGGACCAAAAGTTTTCCCACATTTATGGTCCAACATTATTCCGACCACTTGAGATGTGTTAAAAACAAAAAACAAAAGAGATAATTAGGATCTCCGCCATGAGATTTGGCGAAAATACAGATTCTCCATAAGGTTTGAGAAATTAGCAACACCCTTAAGATTTACATTCTCTCTCACAAATTGCCCCAACCGTTAATAACGGTGTTAACTTTTACTGACGCCAGCAATATTATTTTTAAAAATTCCAATTATACCCTGTGAGTATATTGTAATAATATTGAAAGCGTAATGGTATATTTGAAATGTTGGTTAAATTTGTATTTTTCAATTTAAAAATTTGTAATTTAATTAATATTTATATTTTATCTATAATATAAATCAAAATAAACATTTCATGCATATTTATTCCAATAAAGTATGATAAAAAGTTACAAATTCCACTTTATGTTGATGTCTTAGTTTTTTTTTTTTTTCATCTTTTGCATAAGTTTATTTAAACTTTGTTCATTTAAAATAATAATTTTTTTTAATGAAATAAAAAATCATAACAAACACGTTAAATTCAAATAAAAATCAATTAAAATTATTTAAACAAATATTTCGAACGTTGGTGCTTTCTAATGCACATACTTTAAATACGAATAACATTCCAATATAAACATGCATGTCCAATTTTTCTATTCAAGAAAATATTTGGCATCCTTAAATTTTAGGAATGAAATTAGTTCATTATTAAAACGTCAAAATATCATTAAGTAGTATTTTTTACTAATTAAACCAAATATATATATATATATATATATATATATATATATATATATATATATATTAGGTAAAGAAAAAATTCAAGTACTTACATCAACACCCCCCAAACATTTCAATACTTACATTATGCTCCTTACTTTTGGACTTTTATTATATATACTGTAACATCCCGCTCGTCCGGCCTTTCCAGGTACGCCTTCACGGGTGGGCTATGTGCGCTTTTAATTATTTAATTATGTGAATTAAGTGTTTATTATACTTCTATGTGGTATATTTGAATTACTTGAAACGTATTTGACCATATGTGATTTATTTGTATGTAATTGCTCTCTTTGTTTCGTTCTTGCCCCGTTTGTGTCTGTTTTCGTTTTTGATTTTTGTGACTACGTGCTATGCGTGACTTATATGTGTTATGAATGTGTCTTTATGTTTGTTACTTGTTTTTGAGTTCGTTTGATACGGTTTTGAAACCGTTTTATGTTTTAGGGACATAAGGGCCTAACGAGCTTTATCGCATCTTGTGTTCCGGAAGGCGTAACTTGAGTTCGGGAATTCGGATTCGAATTCTGGAAGATGCGTTGGACTCGTATCGAAGAAAGCAAGATGAAGAATCAAGATTCATATTTTTCTAAACCCATTTGACTCCCCGTTTTCCGACCGGAACGAGCCCTTGTTCCTAAGAGAACCCTTTTGTTGACTAATCTTCACTTGTGGTGTCCCATTTAACCCTAATTAAGCTCCTAACCTTGACTTATATGTATCTAACCGTCCCTCACTCTCTCCCACTCTCTTATTTCGTCCCACACCCAAAGAAAAAGAAGGGAAAGTGCAGCAACCTCAGCTCCAAGAAGAGAAGGAAGAGAAGAAAACCCCTTTGGCCATTTTGATGATTTTGAGCTCAAATCACATCCAAATCTTCCCAAATTCCAAAGGTAAGTTTATGATTGTAATCTACACTCTCTCTTCTCTCTTATATGTGGATTTGAGCTGATTTCATCGGTTGATTGATGAGATTTGGCAAGCATGTGAATAGTAGAAGTTGGATGAATTTGATGATTCTTGCTTCCATTCTTGTTTTCTTGAATCTTGGTGATTATATGTTGCTCCTATGACATGATTCTATGTATTTATTGCATCTTCTTCCTTGGTTGTTGGATTGTGATTAATTGGCCATTCATTAGCTCTTGGGATTGGATGATATATTTCTTCTCATTCTTGTCTTGTATGCTTGCATTTTTTTTTTGGAGCTGAAGTTGTTGCTACTTGTATGGCATGAATTGTTGATGACTTAGTGTTATTTTCATGCTTGTTATATGTGTTTTCAATGGCATAAGAGACTCCCCAAGGCTTGCACCGAAATGCCCTGTTTTTCCCCTCAAATTTGGATTGTTGCTGCGTTATTTTTTTTTCCAGGCCGAACGCATGACACGGCCGTGTCATGTTATAACTGGAAATGGACACGGTCGTGTCAAGCTCTCGAGTTTGGGTCCTAATTTTATTTAAACCGGACACGGCCGTGTTCGATTCCTATGCATTTTGGACGAGGCCGTGTCCACTTAGTAGGTGATGGCCGGGAGGAATTTCTTTCGTCGTTTCGTTGCTTCTTGTTGATCTTTCTTGCCTCGTTTATGATGTGTATGCATGATTAACTTGTTGTATGATGTGTTAAGCTTAATCTCGTGAATTTATGGTTTATTCTTTGCCCTCGGTTATGAGATAGGATCTTATATGCCTTGAATGCTCCTATACGACCTAATGTGGATTCATTTCATACTCTTTACATCATAAACATACATACGCATCCGCCGAGCGTCTAATGTGGTTCATATTGAGTCTAAGTTTGTCTTTTGTCTTTGTTTTGCCTTTAGGTTCGTTTCTTGGTTGACGAGGTTGTCCTCTAGACGTTCGTTTGCTTCCTTTGTTCCCGTTGCTTCTCGGAGGTGAGGTTTCTTTCTTTTTAGCTATTATGACCTACAACCCAACATGTAATTTAAGCCCGCATGCGAACTATATATGTATATATATATATATATATATATATATATATATATATATATATATATATATATATAGATAGATAAGTGCTTGATATGTATTTTGCGGGAATTGGATCATTTGCTATGAAATCCATTGAAAATGCTTTTATATGTATATAAGCTATGTTTTGCTTATTCGTTTTCGAAAAAGGGTTGGTGTGTGTACGTGTAAAGTTTTGACAAGATAAGCTTTTGTGATAAGTATACGCTTTGTGGGATGTGTGTGTGTGTAAGTTCTGTGATCTGTTTGGGCCCCGGAGTTGTGTGGTTCGGGAGACCCGGGAAGACCATCGGGGTCGCCGGTTGCAACCCCAGGACACTTCTCCACCAACGGGAGACTTAGTTCTCCTATGCCGACGGAGCACTTTAAGGTTGGCCGTCGAAGGAATCGGGCGGGATCCCCCGGTTCATCAGTTTCGTTCTGTGGAGGGCGGAGAGGGGCACCTCTCTTCCCCAATGGTGTAAAGGTGGGATTGTTTATGAGTTTTGTTTTGGTATGAGTAAGTGTGTGAGAACTCGTTCTCGCCGTGTTATGTTTATGCTTATGCTTATGTATCCGATACGGTTTGTGAAACGGGGTGTACTCATAACTTCTAAAACTTGGATGATTTTGGCCTTTGGCCCTAAACCTTTCTTTATATATATAGTATCACGGGTTAAAACCTTTTTGGAGTGCAAAAACCACACCCGGTTCATGAATACTTTTGATTTGAATATGCTATGCTCCTACTTATACGTATGTGTGCGTGCGTAGCCCCCTCACCAGTCTCTAGGACTGACCCTCGTTGCTTCTTTTCTTTTTTCCCTTTGTTTTGAGCTTTGCAGGTACCCGGTTGGGAGTCTGGCTAGGCGGCGGTTGTCTTTCGAGTCTTTGTAGAGTCCTTGCATTTGCATATTTACTTTCTCGCTTTGGTACTACGTATAAATAATTATAAGCTATGTTTTTGTAATTTTAAGCTTTGAATATTCCTTTTGGCCCGGGGTGGGCAAAGCATGTTGCAATATGTATATCTTGTTTTAAGCTTATATGTCTGTAATTGGTTATGTTATGTGATCCTGTAGCTTCCGCACTTCCGATTTATTTTGTTGCGCACTCTGTTCAGGGTCTAGACCGCCTAGCCTAGAGTTGATTTTTGTTTGTCACCCGTTCGCCATAGTTCGATGCGGGGACGGAGTTCCCCTTTCGGTACTCGTGTTGGGCTATGGTGCGGGGGATGTGGCGCCCTCCGCTCCGGGGTATTACATCTACCCCCTGGTTTCATAGTAAATAAATGTCTTATTCCTTAATTATTTACTACGTACAATAAGTTGTAGTAAATAACTACCTTTTACTACGATCAAATGATCGTAATTAAAAAATTTGTAGTAACAAGTCATTTTTCTTGTAGTTGAGGGGTAAAATAGTAAAATCACAAATTCTGTTAAATTTAACGTAGGAGATAATGAGTCAGGAGGGAATTCGTAATTTCTCAAACCTTGGAGGAGTATTTGTAATTTCATCAAATTTTAGGGGATGTTCGTAATTATCCCAAAACAAAAAAAACATTATGCCCCAAAGAAGCTTTCTATCAACAAACCGAGTGGGAAGGGTTTTGTTTCCAAACTTTATGTTAAATTTTTTGTTTCTTTCCTTACTCGTTACGTTAATATACATAATTACATATCCAAATGGGATCCTACAATTTACGATTCCTCATTATGTTGGTGGATATATATATATAAGCTAATTCTAGGGTTCATGTCATGTCCCCATTCACAAACATTTTTCCAATAACAAATCATGATTCCACCCCTGAAATCGACGCCCCATTCCCCCCAATACCAGCACGAATATCTGGAAGATCTGAACTTACACTAAATTTCAGCCACCCCTCCTTCTCGATGTACTTAAGACAGGGTTGCAACACTAACCCAATCAACACAGCAGCAAGACTAACAATCACAACTTTAGGCGAGGCAGAAGCCAACACTACTCCCATCAAAATAGTCGGAAGAGCACACATCAAAGCAGCACCAACCTTCCCAACCGGTATCTTATAAGGCCGAGGCGCATTAGGGGCATCGAACCTAAGCTTCAAAAAAGCAATAAACTCCAACATCACCCCGAAACAATACAAGAAATTCTCCGCAGCCATAATCTCCTGAAACTTCAACCACGAAAGCATCACAACCCCAGACGCCGAAAAAAGAATCCCAATCGTAGGTGTCCCGTATTTCGATCTCTTGGCGAAGAACTCAGGAATCATCCCTCTCTCAGCCATGCCTAGAAGCTGAAAGGAATCACCACTCATTTCAGTGACAAACATTCCGATGTTAGACACTGCTGCAGCCGCTGTTATCCACCAGCTCAGCCACGCGCCGCCAATGATTTTTGCCACGTCTGAAAAGTACCCTTTGGTCCACAGCTCCCGGTGCAGGGGAATAGCCCCTGTTCCAGTCAGTAGAGGGAAGAAATACGCAAGGACTACAAGAATCATAGCATAAAACAGGGCTTTAGGCATGGTTTTCTTCGGATTTTCAACTTCTCCCGCGAGTGTGCTGATCGCATCCCAATAGTTCAGATTCCAGAAAATATTGTTGAGATACAAATTCCAGTCTACTTTCCTAACATCTGCAACTAACCATCTTTCTGGGCACAATTTGGGGATCGAGATGAATCCCATTACCACAAATGGGAGGATCGAGAAAATCCCTAGAATTACAGCAACCCATCCGACAATCGTCAGACCTCTGTAGTTCAAGAAAGTTAGAACAATCGTCAAGGCTAAGGCTGCTATAATCCAAGGGAGCCCGCCCGCGAATGCCGGGACTCCTGATTTAAGATAATCAAGGAACAATAACGGGTAAAGGGCATTATCAACTACTCCATTTAGCCACTTCATCCAACCTTGCTGAAACCCCCAGTAAGGCCCCAATGCAGAGGACACCCAAACTACATAGCCACCGTCTTCGGGGAACATTGTGCTCATTTCTGCAGTTATTAAAGCTTCTGGAACACTCCATATTAACGGGAATACTAGAAATCCAACAAGAGCAAGAAAGGGACCAGCAGCTCCAACAGTGTCTTCGACCCCGACAGGCCCTCCTGATACGCTGTAAAATATGAGGAAAATGAGGGGTATAATCGAAACCTTCTTAGCTCGGTTTGCGCTATGAGGAGGAGCTTCGTTGATTCGTACGTAATGGGCGCCGTTGTATTCCCCCGTTGGAATCGAGGCTTTCCTGCTTGCCATGTCGGTGGATTTCTGCATTCAGTATTCAACAGGACAAGGATCAGATTATGTTTCCATGCAGTTAGGAGGATTGAGGAAGGCACAATGCATTAATTATGTCGATGATTCAGAAGAACAAAAGCAAAGCTTGAGATCTGAAATGAGCCAATACAAACAAGTCGTTGCATGCATAGATGGAGAGACATGAAAGATGTAACACACGATAAGATAACTAATCTTCCATAGCAGAAAGAACAGAAACTCGTTGAATAATATATGCTGTGACAAATCATATAAGGTTGTGAATTACATATATGCTGTTTGATTAATTATTTCTTAAAAATTTTGTATAAATTGCACGATAAATTCGTTACATTGATTTAATTGAACTTGATCGTGTCGGATCCGGGTTGATGACGTGGCGGTGACCTGTCTTGATCGACTCGAATCACTTGTGTTTTGTTGATGGGGCAGAGCTTGGTATGGAATTGACCTGGGGAAGATGACAAACGTAAACTTCGGACCGACAAAGGACGGGAGGGGTGATTCCCTTTGTCGGCACTCCGACGCTCAAGTTAGTGTCGAGTGGCTGAGAGCTTGTCGAGTAACTTATGTGCTTTTAATGTGGTAGTTGTGTGTTTTATGACATTTATGAGAGGGGGTATTTATACCTATTAAGGTAATGATTACCTGTACAGTGCGACTTGCAGGCGCATTTAATGAGCCAACTGCTCCGTACGGCCTGTCAGGCCTCAATAAATGCTGGAAACGGCGGAGTGGGCCCCAGGGATGGTCGACTTCAGTCCGACCTAGGAACAATACGGTCGATTACTCGCCGACTTGCCTTGGTTACAGTCGATAGTGTTTCGACTATTCATGAAGGTAGTCGGGTCGACACGGTTGACTGGTCAGCTTTTACCCTCTTGAAGGGTTTGCCGTTGAACGCGGCTGACTGGGAGGCTTACGTGGCTCCGTTGACCGGTCTGCCATCCACGTGGCCCGTGGATAGTGGTCCACGTGTCGCCAGCGCGGCTGGACTAGATGGGACCACGTCATTAGCCCCCGGAAAGGCGGTGCCACGATGACGTGGCAGTGTCCTTTCAGTTTTCGAGAAGTGGGCCCCAGGCGTAATGATGGCGACGGTTCGCCTTCGAATTTCCCGCCCAGGTTAACCCCTATAAATGGCCCTTTACGGCTTTCATTTGCACCTTTACCTCTTTAGAAATTCTTAGAGCAGTTCGAGTTCTGAAGAGCTTTTCGAGTCCAGCATCCGGATACTTCGAGTCGATCAGATCGTTTGCGAAATTCTCCGGTAAGCCTTTCCTGACAACTTCCTCCTTTCTTTACTGCTTTAATCTCTTTTATTTTCTATCTGTTGGAGAGTCTGGAGTCGAGTGAGAAGAACCCCATCTCGAATCGCTTTCGACTCGGTCCCTGACACGAAAAACCTTAACCCTTATTTCAAGGAGAAGGCGATCTTCAAGGGAATCCAGTCGAAGAATTGTTGATCGGTGGGATGTCTTCTTCTACCTCGACTAGCTCAGATCTGTCAGATAAGATCCCAGGCCCTGGGGATGATATACACTCTATCTCCTCGACGTCGAGTGAAGAGGAGTCAGTTAGATCGCAGGGCTCCGATAGGGTAGAGGTATCGGAAGCTTCAGAGGACTCTGGGGACAGACAGTCGGCCTCCCCCTCGGGCTTAGTAGCCTCTGCAGAACCCATAACGGCGATTCCACCCATTGGGATGCGACTCGGCCCGGATTTCTCGAGTCGAGTAGGAGACATGGGACCGTCAACCTCGGATAGTCAAGGAGAGGGTGGCATACATATCCCTTATGGTAGGAAATCCCCTAGCCGAACTTTGAATAAGGACCCTAGAATAGTCGAGAGCAAAGTATCGGCCAAGATGTTTGAAGAAATGAGAGAGATTTTGTTCGGGGGAGATGTCGAGCTGGGGGGATACAGTTTAGTTCGACCTCGAAGTGGGGAACCCATGACCGACCCCCCGAGAAACTGCATCACCGTAACCTGGAAGATGATCCAAGCAGGGTTTCGGATCCCGATAGATGATGACGTCCTCGACATCCTGAACCATTTGAACATCAGCCCGGTCCAGTTAATGCCGAATGGTTACGCGATGCTTAACGGCATCCGAGTTCTGATGAAATATTTTGGGATTCCTATGCTTGGGGTGGCCAAGGATCTCTTCAATGTAAGTGTGACCAAGGAGGGGTCCGGATCGGGCTACGGGTTCGTACAGCTTTCGTTCAAACAGAAAAGGAAACTCACAACGTCGCCGACCTCTTCGAATGGACAATCTTGGAAACACCAATTTGTGTATGTCGAGAGCGAGTCGGGCTGGCCTAATTTGTGGAATAGGATGTGGTGCTGGAGGCCGAGCTCGACGTTACCAGTGGCAGCTACCAGGTGGTCCAATACTTTCATCCGGGACATGTTATCTCTCGGCCAGTTCGACTGCAAGAAGTTGATCGAGAATAAAGTACTGGTCGATTTTGGCTTAGCCCCCGGACGTATGAGTCGGACATTCGACCCTGGTAAAACATGTGGTCGAGTCAGATTGACCGTTCCAAACTCAGAACTGTATTTCTATCTTTTTAGTCGATTCTAACATTCGTCTTTCTTCCTTTCAGATAAAGTCATCATGAGTCGCCTGGCAAAGATGAGGGCCGACATGGAGGAGCTAGCAGCCAAACATGCTCTAGCTAAAGCGGCCGAGGTGGCCCAGCCCCATAAGACCATAGATGCCGTTCTCCCAAGGGGAGCGGATAAGTCCGGGGCAGAGCCGAGTCAAACGCCGCAGACCCAGAAAAGGAAAGAGAAAGCTCCTCTCCCTGAGCCCGATAGGAAGAGGTCAAAAAAGGACAGGGACCCCAAGCCGGCAAGAAACATTGACACAAGTGCTGGGGGGAGCCAGTCGAAAGGCACGAATTCCACCAGTTCTCTCCCGTCGACTCCCTCAGGGACCGAGAAATCGCCGGCCCCCTTCTCCTCAGAGGCCATTAGATTGGCCCACCTTCCATACCATCCCCCGGCCGAGGACTTGGCCGATTTCTTCAAGATGCTCAAGATCTCTGAGCCGCACCTCCCAGGGGGTTATAAGATGATCGGGGACGACGGAAAACCTCGAAGGATAGGATCGATCCCTAGGGACAACCGCGCTGCTGGGGCGGTGTACCACTGTTGCCAACTCCCGATCGACCATGAGTCGAGATGGAAGATGTCCGAGGTCGAGCTGGAGATGTCGGCCGCGGTAAAGATTATTGGGGTAAGGATCCGAACATTTTGTTGTTCATCGAATCAATTTATGTCCGACCATTAACCCCCTTTTCTTTTCGTGTCGCAGCTTGCTCAAGATGTCTATCATATGAGTCGGAGGGCCCAGATCTACAAGGAGGGAAGATCACGTCTGGAGGCAAAGGCCGGAATCGACTCGGAGGTCGAGAGTTTGAAAAGGCGGGTGCAGGAGTTGGAAACCGAGAAGGCGGGACTCGGTTCGAGTGCGAAGGCGGCCACTTTGGGGAAGGAGAAAGCAGAGAGGGCTCTTGAAGAAACCAAGAAATTGCTGGAGGGCAAGAAAGCGGAATTGCACTAGGCTCTCCAGAAACTAGATAAAGAGGCCGAGAAGACCCTGAATGCTTTCAAGGACGGGGAGTCGGCTGGGGAGGTGAAAGGCGCCCGGGCTGCCATCGAGCGGTGCCAGCGAGTTTATGACCAAATCATCGCTGACTCAGAGCAGTTTGGGGCCTACCGATTCATGAAGTCGACGGCTTTCAAAAGATCGACCGCCACTTTTGGGATTTCGGACATGAAGGAGGGGTTCGAGCTATGCTTGGCCCAATGCCGTGCTGAGGGCTACATCCCGGTCGACTATGATACGACCAAGGTTGGCCTTCTCTGCCCGGACCCGCGTCCTCAAGCCGAACAAGCTGCCGAAGATCCCGAGGAGGACTGGTCGAAACATGAATTCGGGTTCGCCATCCCCTTGGCCCAATCCATAGTCGGGGGAATCGAGGAAGATGCCAGTCGGATGCCTCAGGGGGTCGATCCTATGGTACTAAATCATGCCAAGATATTCCCTGAGCTATTCTTCGAGAAACCCGCGGACACTCCCTCCGGCGAAGAAGTAGATTAGGCCTCCTGCTTCCTTGTACCAACTCTTCTCTCAATGTAATTTTCCTTCTTATTTGTAATTTCTGGAATTTGATGTTGTAAGTCGACCCGGGGTGGTCGAACAATGTTCCCGCTTTGAAAATCCAAATGTAACTGTTGCACAATCAATCATTAATGAAATTCTACCTTCAAGGTTCAATTCGAATTAGCATTTTCGAGTAAGCATGTTCAAACCGAACCCCCAAGTCGACAACATAAATTGCTTTAGCCCCTTGAGAGAAGGACGTCACGCAGCTAGGTTGTCTTTAAGAGATAAATTTAGTCGATTATATCGAGTAGGCTATTTAACCCATATAGGATATGACAACCATTTAGGTCGAAAAACCACTCCAATTTTATTGATTAACATGTTGGAGGTTACATCTCTTCAAACATAAAAAGCCCTAAGGTTGTGGGCATTCCATGATCGAGGAATAGGATTGCCATTCATATCTTCGAGGTGGTAGGCGTGGTTCTTCCCGACTTTGGAGACTCGGAAAGGACCATCCCAGTTGGCGTCGAGTTTTCCGACATGTTTCGTTACATCGACCCGTTTCAGGACGAGATTGCCGACTCGGAACCCTCGATGAAGGACCTTCTTGTTGTAGCTTCTGGCTACTACGGCTCGATACTGCTGCATCCGTCGGAAGGCTCGATCTCTTGCTTCTTCAATCATGTCTAGATCGAATTGTCTATTCTCCTGGTTGCGATCGAGTTGATAATGGGACACCCTATCAGTTTGGTGTATCAACTCGGCGGGGACCACCGCCTCGGAACCATAGACCATTGAAAAGGGGGTCTCCCCGGTAGCGGTTCGAGGTGTGGTTCGATAGGCCCATAGGACGCCGTCAAGCTCCTCGGCCCAAGCTCCTTTGCTCCCTTCGAGTCTGGTTTTCAGATTCTGCACGATTATCCGGTTGGTGACTTCGGTTTGGCCATTGGCCTGAGGATGGCCGACCGAAGTGAAACGTAAACTGATGCCGTACTTGGCACAATAATTCTTGAACATCTTGCTCCGGAATTGGGGGCCATTATCGCAAATCAAAGTCCTTGGCACCCCGAACCGACATATGATGTTTTTCCACAAAAATCGAGTCATTACTGTATGTGTGATCTTGGGGACAGAGGCTGCTTCGACCCATTTAGAGAAGTACTCCACACAGACAATAACGAATTGGTGTTGTCTTGGGGCGAGGGGAAAAGGCCCAACAATGTCGATTCCCCATTGATCGAAAGGCCACGAGATGTCGACCGGAGTCATTTCCCTTGGATGCTGATGGGTGAGGTTCGAATGCCTTTGGCAGCTGGGACATTTCTTTACCAGATTGATCGAATCTCGCAGGAGGGTCGGCCAATAGTATCCGGCCCGACAGACCTTCTTGGCGAGTACTCGGCCTCCCGAATGGTTTCCGCAGGATCCGGCGTGCACTTCCTCGAGGACCGCCTTGGCTTGGGAGGGTCTTAGACACCTCTTGGCCGGTTCATTGACAGACCTCTTATATAGCACGCCTTCTGGGTCGAGTGAGTAGCTTGCTGCCCGGGCTATTAGTCGACGCCTCTCCGTTCTGTTTTCAGGCAAGAAACGGTCCCTTAAATGTAAGACCAAATCGTCTAACCAACATGGCTCGACGGGGTCGATGCTGTGTACCGGCTTTCCCCCTTCCTCGATTGATCTAGCCGCGACGGTGAGGAAGGTGATCGACCTATCCCTTGTTCCCCTGAGGCCATTGGCTACCTTGGAAAGGACATCGGCTCTCTCATTTTCCTCCCTAGGTATTTGCTCGAGCTTAAAGTTTTTGAATTTCGCGGCCCATTCCTTGACCTTCTGCAAGTATTTGGCCATCGATTCTTCCCTTGCCTCGTAAGAGCCAGCATATTGGCTTGCAACCAACTGTGAATCGGTTAAGGCTGCCAGACTCTCGATGCCTTGTTCCCTGGCGATTCTCATGCCCGCTAAGAGCGCCTCGTACTCGGCCTCGTTATTCGTGGCGGGGAAGTCCAAGCAGATGGCGAAGTCGAGCTCATCACCGTTAGTACTTCTCAATGACACTCCCGCGCCTCCCCCGGAGGAGGTCGATGAACCATCGAGTGATAGGGTCCATTGACACGCATTTTCTTTGAGTGGGGCCAAAGGTTGCTTTTCGACCAGGAAGTCTGCCAAGACTTGAGCTTGGTATGCCAACCTTGGTTTGTAGGTCAAGTCATACTGGCCCAACTCGACAGACCATTTGACAAGTCGACCGGAACTGTCTGGTTTGGACAACACCTGTTTGAGAGGTTGATCGGTGAGCACGATGATCTTGTGGGCCTGAAAGTACGGCTTCAATCTTCTGGCCGTGTGCACAAGAGCAAGGGCAAATTTTTCGATTTCCAAATATCGCTTCTCGGCCCCGTGCAGAATTTTGCTAACATAATAGATCGGCAGGTGCTTCCTCTCTCTTACAGCAACTAAAACTGAGCTGATCACTTCATTCTATACGCCCATATAGAGATATAAAGTTTCTCCTTGTTTTGGCTTAGCTAGGAGTGGGGGTGACTCGAGGTATTTTTTCATCGCCTCGAAAGCCTGGTCGCATTCCTCGGTCCATTTGAACTCTTTAACATTCCTCAAGATTTTGAAAAAAGGAAGGTTCTTCTCGGCCGACCTGGAAATAAATCTGTTAAGAGAAATAATTCGCCCAACTAAACATTGTACCTCTCGAATCGTTCTCGGGCTGGACAAGCTGCGGATAGCATCGCTCTTCTCGGGATTTGCCTCGATCCCCCTCTGGCTAACCAAGTAACCAAGGAATTTTCCCCCTGATACCCCGAAGGCGCACTTACTCGGGTTGAGCTTCAGGTTGTATCGCCTGAGCAGCTCGAACGATCTCCTTAGGTCTTCAAGGTGGTTGCTCGACCGTATCGACCGTACAATCATATCGTCGACATAAACTTCCATGGTTTTACCAATCTCTTCCTCGAAGATTCGGTTGACCAGCCTCTGGTATGTAGCCCCCGCATTTTTGAGTCCGAAGGGCATCACTCGGAAGCAATAAACACCCTTCACCACTATAAAGGCGGTCTTATCCTCGTCCTCGGGTGCCATGAAGATTTGATAGTAGCCTTGAAAGGCATCCATCATACTCATTAGCTCGCATCCCGCAGTCGAGTCGACTAGCTGGTCGATATTTGGGAGGGGATACGGGTCCTTTGGACACGCTTTGTTTAGATCTGTGAAGTCGTTGCACATTCGCCACTTCCCTCCCGACTTGGCTACCAGAACTACATTACAAAGCCAGTCGACATACGTGGCAGGCGTGATGTACCCAGCGTCCAATAGCTTGTTCACCTCTTCCTCAATTATCTCATTCCTCCTGGCGCTTTGGGTTCACAAACGTTGCTTGATTGGTTTGAAAGATGGATCGACATTGAGGTGATGCATAATCACAGAGGGATCGACTCCCACTAAATCGTTGGCACTCCATGCAAAGACATCGGCGTTATCTTGAAGAAATTGTATTAAAAGTACCTGCTCGTGTTCCTTCCCCGGCTCGGGGAGCCCCACATGAGTAATTTTCTCTCTTTATCCCGGAAGGAGCTCGACCTCCATCGTTTGAGTAGACGCCTCGAGTCGATTATCCGCAACCTTTTGCTTCTTCTTAGCTTTCTTCAATTTGCGGATAGGCTCGTCACTAGGAGCTTCCATGTCTTCGATCTGATCCTCTTCCCCGTCAGGCAAGCCCAAAACGGGGACAATTCGACGGTCGGGTAGCCTCACCTTTTCCATGGAAATTGAGTAACAAGCCCAAGACATGGGCACGTCGCACCTCAACTCGCCTATTCCGGCGGGGGTGGGGAGCTTGATTAGTTGGTGGTAAGTAGAGATAACTGCCCTGAAGTCGATTAATCCAGGCCTTCCTAGAATGATGTTATATGCTGAAGGCTGATCGACTACAAGGTACTCCAGCTCAAGGGTCGACCTCTTAGGGAGCGTTCCCATGGAGGTGATCAATCGGACTCGACCTTTAGGGTATACCTCAGACCCTCCAAACCCCGTTAAAGGGGTTTTGAGAGGTTCCAAGTTCAGACTTTTGGCGAGATTCATGCGATCTAGAGTCGAGAGATAGATAATATTTACAGAGCTTCCATTATCAACAAGGGTTTTTGATACAGCATAATTGGCCACGTCAAGCGTAACCACCATCGGACAACTAGGCGTTTCGCCTTCCCGTGGTGGCATGCCGACTAGGTCCTTGTTATTAAAACTAATATCCTGATCTGCCCACTCTCTACTCGACTCGATCTCCATCACCTCGTGGGGGCCGTAATAGTTTCTTTGGGCTTCTCTGCGGGTCCTCTTCCGGGCAGTTTTTGTGTCACCTCCTGCGGGGCCGCCAGCAATCATGTCGATTCGACCAAGGCAGGGGAGGTTATGATCATCCCTCTCGGTCGGGGGTTTAGCCTCCCTTCGTCGTGGCGGACTGCGATCGTCGGCTCGGGTGGCTAACTCATCCAGCCTCTTAACGAACTCCTGGAGCTCCCCTCCTTTGATCAATCTCTCGATTTCATCCCGCAGGGCAAAGCACTCCGAAGTGTTATGTCCTGACTGTCGATGGAAGTGACAGAACTTTCCCGAATCCCTGTTCTTCTGAGTTTCCTTGATGGCTTTGGGATTTTTAAACAGCTTTTTATTGGCGATGTTGTAAATCTCCTCAATCGACCGATTTAACGGCGTATAATACTTCTTAGAGCTGCTTCCGGAGGTGTGATCGGCTCGATTCTTTTGATCCTTTCTGAGCTCAACCTTCACCGGCCGGACGGCTTCAGATTTACGGCTCGCGGCCCCTTTCTGTGCCAACTCGACCTCCTCCACCCTCATCCAGGAGGAGGCGATATCCAATAACTTAGATATCGAGGCGGGGTTTTTCCGGACGATGTGTCGGGCACACTCTCGGTCTCTTAATGCGGCGTGGATGGTAGGTATAACCATGTCCATACTTGGAGATTGAACTTGTACCGCCGCTCGGGAAAATCGAGTGAAAAAGTCTCTCAAGGTCTCGTCCTCTCTTTGCACTATGTTGTAGAGGTAAGTGGCCGGCAACTTGTCGCCTTTTACAGAGGAGAAATGAGCCACAAAGCGCTCTACTAACTCATCGTATGATTGAATGCTTCTCGGAGTCAGCCTTGAGAACCAGTCCTGGGCTGACTCGACGAGAGTGGTGGCAAAAATCTTAGCTCTTACGTCGGACGAATGGCCGAACATACTTATCTCAATTTCAAAGCGGTCTACATGCCGCTCGGGGTCGGACACGCCATTATATGTAGGGAGATTCGTGGGCATTTTATCCGCGGCCATGGCTGCCAAGATCCTCTCACAAAAGGGAGATCGCACCTCACGAGAGCTCCGGTATTGATGAGTCGGCCTCCTTTTGGGTGGGGGTGACCGATTGCTGTAGGATATTTCCTCGTCATCATCGACCCGAGAGGGGGTTTTGCCATGCTTGGACCGTTGGGGGGAATCTTCCCTTCGAGGCAAGCGATGTCTCAAATCCTTCCGCCCCACAGGGAGTCCTCGGTTCGACAATCTGGGGATTTCAGGAGAGGCCCTAGCCCCCAATCGATCGAATACCCTAGAGTTCCTTGGTCGCTGCTCTTTCTCATGGCGAGGGGGGCTCCTTGATTTCCTCGCATCCTTCGATCCTCGAGCGGTTCCTTGTTCTCCCCCCATTCCCTTGGTTCTTGACCTAGCCCCTTGAGGTTCTTGATCGATGTGGCGCTTACCTGGACGCCGAGTCGACTGGACTTCTTGGTCGGGGGGTACTACCTCGGTCTGTTGTAGCTCCAGGCCTGCCTCTTGCCGCTGGTTTTGACCAGGCGGTGGAGGCATGCCGTAGGGATCTTGATGGTATGCTATGGGGCCGGGCTGGTGCCCCCAATGAGGAGGGGGCGGATACCCATAATGAGCGGGCGGCCCGTAGTAGTACGCATACTGGCCTGTTGGCGGGGCGGCCAGTGTAGCCTGAGGCTTTTCTGGGAAGACTGGGGTCCTGCCCTCGGCCGCCGCCGCTACTGCTTCAGCTTGACATTTCTCTAGGTAGGCGTCTAAGTCGGGAGCCGCGTATACCATTGGCGCAGGGGCGGCCATCATCTCAGCCCTAGACTGTCTTGGGGTTCGACTCGGTCCTTCGACCCTGTGCTGGGCTTCCGTATCGGGGACGTCATCCCCCAGGGTACGTCGACTGCGTAATTCCATTTTACTTTTGACTTCTCGCTCGATTTTCCCACAGACGGCGCCAAAATGATCGTGTCGGATCCGGGTTGATGACGTGGCGGTGACCTGTCTTGATCGACTCGAATCACTTGTGTTTTGTTGATGGGGCAGAGCTTGGTATGGAATTGACCTGGGGAAGATGACAAACGTAAACTTCGGACCGACAAAGGACGGGAGGGGTGATTCCCTTTGTCGGCACTCCGACGCTCAAGTTAGTGTCGAGTGGCTGAGAGCTTGTCGAGTAACTTATGTGCTTTTAATGTGGTAGTTGTGTGTTTTATGACATTTATGAGAGGGGGTATTTATACCTATTAAGGTAATGATTACCTGTACAGTGCGACTTGCAGGCGCATTTAATGCGCCAACTGCTCCGTACGGCCTGTCAGGCCTCAATAAATGCTGGAAACGGCGGAGTGGGCCCCAGGGATGGTCGACTTCAGTCCGACCTAGGAACAATACGGTCGATTACTCGCCGACTTGCCTTGGTTACAGTCGATAGTGTTTCGACTATTCATGAAGGTAGTCGGGTCGACACGGTTGACTGGTCAGCTTTTACCCTCTTGAAGGGTTTGCCGTTGAACGCGGCTGACTGGGAGGCTTACGTGGCTCCGTTGACCGGTCTGCCATCCACGTGGCCCGTGGATAGTGGTCCACGTGTCGCCAGCGCGGCTGGACTAGATGGGACCACGTCAGAACTAAATTTCACATAAAATTACTAGATAAATTTGAAATCCTAAATTCTTTCTTTTTCCTCCAAAGAGTGCACATCCATCCTTATTTCATAATTACTAATAGGGAGAATTACGTTTGATTATTCTTTATTTAGGGTTAATTATAATGCAATTTATAATTATAAAAAAATTACATATAGTCCTTAACTTTTATGTTCTGTTTATAATTCCTCAATCCAGCTAGAGTTCCATTATATTTGGTCTCTGAGTACTTTCCGAAAATACCACTGAATTTGTTTAATTTATGATTCTACAAAAATTCCCTCAAAGACTACATTATTTAATTCATAATATATATAGATCATTTTGTTGGAATATTTCTACATGAAGTATGATTTTGTAATTTTTATTCAACATTTTTATATAGCCCAAGACTGCGGATCCACATATATCAGCATGCTAAGTCACATGGTGATGATAAAATGACATAATTTCATAAAATTTTACAATGTTCATATGTCAAATCAAAAAAATTAAAATTCGATTTCATATTCTTAAATGCGAGAATAAGTAATATTAACTCGTTTTAGAACGAGAAATGCGTACTAATTCGTCAGTACAAGAATTAAATGTTGGTGCGTTGAGTATAATAAAAGGATCATGTGATATAGAGTGTACGGTCAATTGTTCTAATTAAAATTACAAAATTAACCCTAATGTATACTTATTTCAACAAAACCAACCCCTAAAAGTTATGAATTCAACTACGTAATCCTTGAAAACATTTTGAGAATATTAGAGACAAAACGTAATTGAACCCTCAAAGAAATAAGGGCCACAAACAGAATATAATAAGAACTATATTATTAAATTCTCCGACTAAGACAACATGGGAAAGAAGTCACAAGGAAGTGATAAGGGAAGGAAGAGCACATTTTCTTATTCTTATTTTTGTAAGCACTGAAATTATGGCATCAAACTCCAACAGGCTATTCTTTGTTGACCCCATTGATTTAATACCGTGATGTGCAATAATGTAAAGGCCCAAAAGTATTGGGGTGCCCTACGGTAACTTACAAGTGATACTTTGATAATCATCACCCAAATTAAATTCAATTATATTCACTTACCAACTATGTTGCACGGATACAGACACCACGATACGGACATGATACGACACAGGTACGGTGACACGAATTTTTTTGTATATTTTGCACATGAGAAGGGTTGAACACGAGTATCCGATACGATACGACACGACATGACTAAATGATATTTTTAAAAGTGTCAGATTCATTAAAACTTACCAACATGATAAGAATAAAATTCTAATTTTTAATTAAAACTAGTAATTCTTGCACACTCTATTCGTGTGTAAATAATAAAATTATTATTATTTTAATACATACTAAATTAAAAATTTTATATTAATATTTATTTTACAATTATTTTTAATATAATTATAAACTTAAAAAATGAATAGATAATACAAAATAGAAATTAAAAAAATATAGGGAAAAAAAAGAAATATATAATAAAGAAAATGGGAGTAAGATGAGAGAAACGAAAAAAAAGAAGATAAATATAAATTAAGACGTTGAGAGTATGAATAAAAAAATAATAATAATAATAATTTAAGAGTTAAAGAGACCAATTAATCTAAAGATTTCTCATTTAATATATTTATCATTTAATATAATAGGGTAGATAAATAAAATTTAATTTCTCAAATATTTTTGGCAAAGAGAATCTTCCATTAGATGCGTGCAATGATAAACAACCAAATTTAAACTATCAACCACAGTTGTATAAAAGTTGGAGCCATAATCAAATGATGTTGATTAATTAAACTAATGACAAAGGTTATAAACTAATAAGGTCCACAAATAAATAAACAAATCATCCAAGATTAATAGATTATGGATATATGCTGGGAAATAATTGCTTGAGAAGACACACAGATGACAGTAAACGACGAAGTTTCGAAGATAAGTGATATAGAATTACTTCATCCTGAGTATTGCGGGAGCCGTGAGTTTTGGTATTGTCGGCAGCAGATGGATGTACCGTACCACCGCCGTCAGCGGCCACAGGAATATCAGATGCTCTCTTCGTCATCGGAATTTCTACCGAGGCACGTGTTTCTGCCGCCATTTGTGTGTCTGTGTGCGTGTGAGGGAGAGAATGTATTTGGATTTTGGGGTCACCCAGACATATTTAAGATATACATACACGAAAGTTTGTATATATAATCTTCACTGAAAATGTTGGAATTTAAGGTTATATTTTTTGTGGATGAAATTTATTTTCAGAAGAATGCCAAATTCTTGACTGGAATCTGTAGAATAAACTTTATAAAATTAATATCAACTGACGAAGGAGTATAAACTGAAACGACTTGGAAGTAATAAAAATTGAAATTTTATACTATGTTACATTTCACATCAAATATTTGTACTTTATATACGAGTGAGGCTGATATATTAATTTACATAGTAAGGATTGCATATTGACATAATTAATGTATTTGGTCTAACTCATCCCAAAACTCAAAAACACATTATTTATCATGTTAAAGTGTGGCTTAAATTAGTCAAAGTCAGTCAAAGGTGGAGTTGAGGTGACACTGAGTTGGTGCCGAGTTGTCAACAAGTTGTAGCTGAGTTGTCGCAAGGTTGTGAACAAGTTGACAACAAGCTAGTATTGAGTTGGCATACAAGTTGTAGACAAGTTGTCATTGAATTGTCAACACGTTGTTGTCGAGTTGTCGACGAATTGTCAACGAGTTGTCGTCTAGTTGTCCTTGGTTGGAATTTTTCTAAAAATAGAAGACTTCTTGTTCATTTTGAGTAAGCTTAGCTTGAGACTAGAGAGTCGAACCAAAAATCCTAAGTTTCGTGAAAGCTCGTTGTGAGGCTTGTAAATTAGATAGTTGGGAAACACTTGAGAGCTAATTCTTGTGATAGAATTGTGAGGTTCTCTGTGGGTGTTGGCTTAATTAGAGGATATATTTTTCTCTAATTATTGTAAAACTCTGTTATAGTGGAATCACTCCCTTTGTTCGTGGATGTAGGCAAATTCAACCGAACCACATAAATTCTTGTGTCTTACCTTTTCGTTCCCTATTCTATATCATTTATTATGGTCAATTCAACAAACAATATACCATCCAATCCGGGGTGCTATCCTAACAAACTCGTATCAGAGCACTGGTTGTTGGTATATTTTTCGGTTGTTTCCTATTAAGTTAGGATGTCAACTACTAAATTTGATGTCGAGAAGTTTGACAGAAAGATCAACTTCACACTGTGGCTAGTAAGGATGAGTGCAATCCTTGTAAGAAATGGAGTCCAAAAGGCTTTAGGTGTAAGGCCAGAAGGTATGACAGACACTAGATGGGAGGAGATAGACGAGAAGGCTCGCTCGGCTATTCAATTGTCCTTAGCAAATGAAGTTTTGCGGGAGGTGATCTCCGGAAGGACGACAAAGGCACTATGGGAGAAATTGGAGTCTCTCTATTTGAAAAAGACTCTAACAAACAAGCTTTACAAGAAACAGTGCTTGTATTCACTCTGAATGAGTGAAGGTATGTCTCTGAGTTCTCATATTGATGAGTTTGAATCTATAATTATGGATTTGCAAAATCTAGATGTTACAATTGATGATGAAGATAAGGCCTTGTTATTATTGTGTTCGTTACCTCCTTCATATAAACATTTTAGAGAAACTATGCTGTATGGTAAAGATACAATTTCCTTGAAAGATGTCAAATTTTCTTTGGAAACTAAAGAAAAGATTGACCATGATATCACTGGACAAAGAAGTGATAGTCAGGCACAAGGTCTATATGCAAGGGAGAGACTTAAAGAAAGAGTAACCAACAAAGTTAGGCCGAAATCTATGTCTAAATCCAGAAATAGATCTGTTGTGTGTTAGCACTGTAAAGAACCAGGGCACGTTCGCAAAAATTGTGATAAGCTGTTCAAGAAAAAAAATGCTCCACAGGATAAAAGTAACGACTCTGGTGAGACCAGTGTTGCTGAAGATAGCAGTGATACCAATATGCTTCTTGTGACAGAGAAGCATGCTAAATTAAATGATGAGTGGATTATAGATACGGGTTGTTCTTATCATATGTGTCCTAGTTGGGACTGGTTTTCATCATATGAGCCTATTGATAGAGGAGTTGTTTTGATGGGAAATAATGCACCCTACAAAACAATTGGCATAGGAACAGTTCGAATCCGGATGCATGATGGAATTGTCAGAACATTGACTGATGTAAGACATGTTCCTGACTTGAAGAAGAACCTCATTTCATTGGGCACCCTTGATGCCAATGGGTGTAAGTTTTCAACTGAAGGTGGAGTTTTCACCCTTGATGCAAACTGGGAAGCATATCAAAAGATTTTGAACTGATAATGGCCTGGAATTCTGTGGAGGAGATTTTAATAGATTTTGCGAGGCTGAAGGAATTGTTAGACATCGCACAGTGGTTAAAACTCCAAAACAGAATGGCGTAGCTGAACGTATGAATAGAACCCTTTTGGAAAGGGCTTGGTGTATGCATTCCAATGCTGGCTTGTCCAAGGATTTTTGGGCTGAAGTAGTTTCCACGACTTGTTTTTTGGTGAATCGATCACCGTCTAGAACAATTGAGTTCAAAACTCCTGAAGAGATATGGTCCGGTAAACCTGCTGATTATTCAAATTTAAGAATATTTGGATGTCCTACTTGTATGCATGTTAGTGAAGGAAAATTGGAGCATCGTGCTATAAAATGTATTTTTCTTGGTTATGCTTCTCGGGTGAAAGAATATAGGTTGTGGTGTCTTGATCCTAAGTCACCTAAATTTATAATTAGTGGAGATGTTACGTTTGATGAATCTACTCTACTACCCCCGAGAAAGGAACCTATAGTTTCTTCTGATACAAGTGACGTGGGTAGTACATCAAAGGAGGTGGAGCATGAGATTCCTAGTCCACCATTGATGTCTGAAACTCTAGATGAGCCTGACATTATTGAAGAAATACCTCCTAGGGAAGAAATAAGCATTACAAGGGACAAACCAAGAAGAGAATTTAGACCACCACAAAGATTAATTGATCTTGTCTTATATGTTTTATATGCTGGAGAAGAAACAGATTCTGTTTGCGAGCCATCTACATACTCTGAATTCGTTTCTTTTGTTGATTCCACGAAGTGGTTGATTTCCATGAAAGAAGAAATTGAGTCTCTTCACAAGAATAATATTTGGGTACTTGTGAAACCGCCGGCCAAACAAAGGATAGTTGGCTGCAAATGGATCTTCAAGAGAAATGAAGGAATTCCTGGAGTAGAGGAAGCAAGGTATAAGGCACGATTAGTAGCTAAGGGCTACAGTCAGGTACCAAGTGTAGATTTTAATGATATTTTCTCACCTGTTGTTAAGCATAGTTCTATTCGTGTCTTGCTTCAATTAGTTGCCATGCATGACTTGGAGTTAGAACAACTTGATGTTAAAACTGCATTTTTGCATGGTGAGCTGGAAGAAGATATCTATATGCAACAACCAGAGGGATTTTTTGTTGAAGGAAAAGAAGATCATGTTTGCTTATTAAAGAAATAGTTGTACGGTTTAAAACAGTCTCCAAGGCAGTGGTACAAGCGGTTTGATTCCTTTATGATTAGCAATGGATACTCAAGGAGCAGCTATGACAGTTGTGTCTATTTCAGGAAGACTCATGATGGTTCATTTATCTATTTGCTTCTTTATGTTGATGGCATTTTGATTGCTGCTAAAAACATGTCCGATATTTAGGAATTAAAGAAGCAATTGAACAGAGTGTTTGAGATGAAGGATCTCGGTTCAGCGAAAAAGATCCTTGGTATGAAAATCAAAAGAGATCGTAACGTGAAAAATTATATCTAACTCAAAAGAGTTATATTGAGAAAGTTCTGGAGAGGTTTGGCATGAAAAATGCTAAACCGGTTTCAACTCCGTTTGCTGCGCATTTCAGATTGTCAGCTTCTTTATCACCAACGTCAGATGAAGAAAAACAGTACATGACTAGAGTTCCTTACTCCAGTGCAGTTGGTAGCATTATGTATGCTATGGTTTGTACGCGACCAGATATTTCACATGTTGTGAGTGTGGTCAGTAGATATATGTCTTGTCCTGGAAAATCACACTGGTATGCAGTGAAATGTATTTTAAGATATTTGCGTGGAACTTCAGAAGCTAGTCTGGTGTTTGGTAGGAGTAGTAGTTGTTTGGTTGGTTATGTCGACTGTGATTATGCAGGTGATCTTGATAAAAGAAGATCATTGACAGGTTATGTATTCACTCTTGGAGGAGGTGCTGTTAGTTGGAAAGCCTCGTTACAACCTGTGGTTGCTTTGTCCACGACAGAGGCTGAATACATTTCGATAACTGAGGTGATCAAAGAAGGAATTTGGCTTAGAGGCTTACTTGGAGAACTTAGTTCTTGTTTTGATGATACAACCATTTTCTGTGATAGTCAAAGTGCTATTCATTTAACTAAAGACCAGATGTTCCATGAAAAAACTAAGCATATCGATATCAAGTATCATTTTGTTCGTGAAATTATTTCACGGGGTGATATCTCAGTGAGAAAGATATCTACATTTGAGAATCCTGCAGATATGTTAACTAAGCCTCTTCCAAAAGTCAAGTTCAAGCAATGCTTAGACTTGATTGGTGTTGCTGATAATTGAGTCTTATCTCGAAGGTGGAGCGAGTCTACTATGTAATTTAAGCCAAGGTGGAGATTTGTTAAAGTGTGGCTTAAATTAGTCAAAGTCAGTCAAAGGTGGAGTTGAGGTGGCACTGAGTTGGCGCCGAGTTGTCAACAAGTTGTAGCTGAGTTGTCGCAAGGTTGTGAACAAGTTGGCAACAAGCTAGTATTGAGTTGGCACGCGCCTTATCCATTTGGGGTTGAGGGGGGCGCGTGCCTCTCAACCCCTGTTCTAAGTTCTAATAATGAGTCGGGGGATCCTACCTGCTCCTTCGATGGTGGCTCCCGTCGGCTCAAGAAAACCATCCTTCCTCTCGACCTCCCGAGGTTGGGCGAATCATCTCAAAGGTGGAGTAACAACCCTTTTCAAATTAAACAAATGAAAATATAGTTTAAGTATATATAAAAGCGTTTTTCAAATGGTTTCATAACAAACGGGCTAATTCCCACAAAATACATATCAAACACATATCTATATACATATATATACGTAAGTCACATGCGAGTTTAAAATATAGGTAGGGTTGTAGGTCATGTTAACTAAAAGAAAGAAACCTCACCTTGAGATGTAGCGGGAACAAAAGAGACCAAACGGACGCATAAGGAACCACCTCGTCACCCACGGGATGATTTTCTGAACAAAACAAATGACAAAAGACATACTTAGACTCAATATGAACTAATTAGACGCTCGGCTAATGCGTATGAGTGCATATCATGCAATGCACTTCACATACTTTCACACTTAGAAATATCGTAGCAAATATCATACTATCGTATCAACGACGTGCAAATTAAACTCATAACACGTGTAACATCCCGCTCATCTAGCCGTACAAGTAAGTCTTAACGAGAGTGTTAATTGCGCATTTAAATTATTTATCTATGTAATTATATGTTTATTACAATGTTTAAATAATATTCCTGAATTTATTTGAATTAATTGTTACGTATATGTTTAGAGCTTTTGGACGTTTTGCTTCGTTTTTAATCCATTTGAACCCGTTTTCGATTCTAACTTTTGTGACTATGTGATATGTATGAAATATATGTATTATAAACTTGTTTACGTGCTCGTTATTTGTTTTTAAGTTCGTTTGATACGGTTCTTGAACCGTTTTATTTGTAAAGGGACGGGAGGACCCAACTCGTTTTAGCGCACCTTGTGTTCCGGAAGGCATAACTTGGGCTCGGGAATTCGGATTTGAATTCCAAAAGAAGAGTTATACTTATAAAAAAGAAAAGAAGCCAAGGAACCCAACTTTGTATTTTTCTAAACCCATTTGAACCTCCGAAATGCCATCGTAATGAGCACCCCGTGCCAAGATGACACCTTTTGACCTAGTTTTGAGTTGGTGGGACCCCCTTAACCCCAATTAAGCCTTAACCATGACTCTTATGAGCAAGATTCAGCCCTCTCTCTTCCCTAACCTCTGTATTCGAACCACACACACCCAAGGAGAAGGGAAAAGCTGTTGATCAAGAGAAGAAAGGAGGAAGAAGAGCCCTTTTCATGCCTTGTGATTTTTGAAGCCTAATCTCTTCCATACTTCATCAATTCTTGAAGGTAAGTATATTTTTGAACTCCTCATAATTCTATGATGCATTTGATCTATGAAATTCATGTTTTAATTCAGATTTAATATGAGATTGAATGCTTGCATGAATAGGAAGGGTTACCTCTAGTTCTTGCTTCCTTGTCTTAGCTTGAGTTTGGGACTGATTTGCTCTATGATTGTTGAATATTTGAACTTCTTTGCCTCAACTTATGATTCATACTTCATGATAGATGTATAAGGAATGAAATACCATTAAAGACTTTGAAGAAAACCTTGAGTTTTTGGGCATGAAAACTGAAAATATAAACTGCTCTTTCTTGAATGAACTGCTGTCAGATTTTGGTGATTGAATGGTTGGATTTTTTAGCTCAATTTCGTGTATTATTGCATGGTTATGAAGTTTATGTTGTGCTCTACATGTATGCCCTGTTTTTCCAAGCTTTTGACCCCTGTTTCAGCTCCAAACTCGAAGAAGAAGTAGTTGGGGCAGCGCGGTGACGCCCGTCACCATTGTTGTAGGTCTGGGGAGTAACTCCCGTCACACCGTTGGTTGAGGTCCCTGCCTCTCTTCACGGAGGTCACCCCCTTTGTGCATAGGATTGGTGACCCCCGTCACCCCCCTCTTTTGCAGCCATTTGAGGGCTGATACGTAGGTGGGTTTTGTTCGCCGTTTCTTTGCACGTTATATATTTTTGTGTGTTCTTCTTGATTCGTTTTCAATTGTATTTGTTTTCTCCCACCCCGATTATGATCCTAACATGTTAATATGTAGTTACATGATATGTTTTGTTATTTATTTTAATTTTATGATTTCGTTTATTAAGTGAAAATGTGACTTGAATGCATGAACGTTTAAATGACTCGTGTGAAGCTTTCTTGCATTCTTTGCCTCTCTTATGTATTTTAAACTCATGAATGCTCAAGCTATATTATAATATGATGTATTATTATTGTTATGTTAAATCTATGAATTTATTCGACGTGATTTCGATGCTCTTTTACGCAACATATGACAAAATATGCTTTATAAGTGTTTAAGTGATACGTGTGCTACCTTCTTGCGGTTGTTGCATTCTATGTTTGTATATGCATGAGTTATGATATGATATGATATATATGACGTTTATATGATGTGTTATGTTCGTTATATGAAATTTATGAGTCTGTTTGACTTAAAATATGTGACTTATGAAGTGATATGAATTTATATGCGCTAAGTGCTAATTTATTTCAACTCACATGCATCTTTTACTCTCTTTAAGAACTTTAAATTTATGGATGCTCTTAATATGCTATTATATGATAAGTTAGGAGTTTAATTGATGCATTATGAGTTTAATTTGTTAATTATTTGTTTGATATTTTGTTATTTGCCTCGATATGCCTAAGAATGAAATTATGTAAAGTGCATTGCATCATTTGCATTCATATGCATTTGTCGAGCGTCTAATTGGTTCATTTTGAGTCTAAGTATGTATTTGTCATTTGTGTTGTTTAGAAGTTTGCACCGTTGGTGAGGAGGAGGTTCTTTAGGCGTCCATTTGGCCATTTTGTTCGGTTTGTTCATCGAGGTGAGGTTTTCTTCTTTTTAGTTAATACGACCTATAACCTTACATGAATTTTGAAGCCTGTATGTAACCTAAGTATATATATGTAAATAGATACGTGTTTGATACATATATTGTAGGAATTGGCCCGTTTGTTATGAAACATTTCAAAAACGCTTTTATGTATACGTAAGTTATATTTTCGTTTATTTGTTTTGAAAAAGGGTTGGTATGTGTGATTTTGAAACTAGCGAGTTAGCTTTGAAAAATAAGTCTGATTTTGAAAATTTAGAACTTTCGAACAATTTGAACAATTTGAACAATTAGAAGGGCCCCGGAGATTTGTGCAAAGGAGCCCCGAGACAGTATTGGGCCATCGGGTCACTCCCGAGTAAGGTCTCCACATTTAGTATCACCCCAGAACCCATTAGAAGGTTAGTGGGGGATGGAATCCTTGGGCGTGAGTGTTATGGAACTTACGACCATGACATATTGGAACGATGGTTAGGATAGGAACAACCCTTCCATCACCCGGAGAAGAGGTATGTGTGTTTGAATTATATTTTCGTTTGAATTTTGATTCCGATTTTGATTATGAACGGATTTAAGTGGTCTAAAACTTGTACTCATTGAGTTGTGTGTTTGATTATGAACTTAATTCATGAAACGGGAGTGGACTTCGAATTAATAAAATTGATGGATTTTGGCCTTAGGCCTTAAACCTTTTTCTTTATATTTATTATCATTGGATAAAATGATTTGGAATGCAAAAACCACGCCCCGGTTCATGAATTTCGCTATTTTGAATATGCTCTGCTTTATGTATATGTACGTGTGAGTGTGTTAGCCCCCTCACCAGTCTTTAGGACTAACCCCTCCTTGTTGTTTTGTTTTTCCCCTTTCTGGTTCTTTGAGTTTGCAGGTTCAGGTTCCGATTCGAGCTAGGCGGTGGTTTTCTTTTGAGTTGTTCGAGTCTAGTTCGGGTCTTTTGCATCTTTACGTTTCTGCATTTGTATTATATATGATTATGTATAAGTTATGGTTTAGAAATTTGAATTTTGATAACTGTATGAATTATTTGGCCCCGGATGGGCATAATATGTATATCTTGTTTAATTGATGAGCATGTATAAGTGTGTATGTTTGAATCCTGGTAGCTTGTGCATTTGATATTTTTTATTTGGCGCACTCTGATTTAAGGTCCAGACCACCTAACTTAGGAGAGATTTTGTTTGTCACCCGTTCGTCGTAGCTTGATACGTGTGCGGATTCTCTATTTCGTTACACGTGTCGGGTTATGGTACGGGAGATGTAGTGCTCTGCGCTGTGGGGTGCTACAACACGTCTATCATATAATAGCATATCATACTCATTCATGAAGTTAAAACACTTAAGGAAGGTAACGGATACAAGGGAGCAACAAGAGTTAGCATATAAAGCATATAAGTTCCTACACGTATTCATGAGTCAAAATCACATAACCGACATATAATTCGACACATAACACACTAAGTAAACACTAATATATCACATTATATTATACCTCATTGCATATATAAGTTTAAAACACACAATCAAGGCAAATTATGCTAGGAGATATCACACGTGCCATTTAAACGTCTATGCATCTAAGTCACATTTACATTTATCAATTAAGGCCATAAAATTGAAATAAACAATGAAACATATTATAAAACAACTTATTAACATGTTAGGATCATAATTAGGGAGAGATAAATTAAAAATAAAATAAGAAAAGCAAGTAAATATCACATAACGTCGAAACGGAGCAAGAAAACGGCCAATAAAACACCCTACGTTTCAGCCATTTAATGGCTGAAAATATGGGTGACACGGGGGTTCTCCATACTCAACATATATATTAAATTCATGCTTAGGACAAGATCAAGGATGCATCAAGGATCACATAACACTTCATGAATCAAGAATTGGAGCAAAGATTCACAAGAACTCACCAAAATTGCATCTAAGTCTTACTATTCACTTCCATGTCCATATCATCCTCAAAAGATGCTCAAAATCAGAAAATCTTGGCTTGAAAGATGCATCATGAATTGAAGAATACGAAAATGTGCTTATCTCTCGGATTTGACGAAGAATGGAGGTCGAACGAGCTTGAAATCGCCAATGGTGAATAGTGAAGGGTCTCTTTTCTCTTTTCCTCTCTTGTCTCTATTTCCTCCTATTTCTTGGCTAAGAAACTGAAATGCGGGGTAAGGGTTGGATAGGGTATTAAGTTAGGAGCATGTGGGCCAAAAAATGAGTTAATTTGGTTAAGAAATGAGTAAGTTATGGCTAAAACCGTAAAAGGTGGCAAATCTGTACGAGGCTCATGGTTCGGGCAAGTTTCAGGGGTTCGAATGGGCTTAGAAAAATACAAGGCTAGGTTCAATAGCTCCTAATTCTCTTTACAAGTCCAGCTCTACTTTTGGAATTTGAATCCGAATTCCCGAGATCAAGTTACGCCTTCCGGAACACAAGGTGTGCTAAAAAGCGTTAGGCCCTCGAGTCCCTTAACAAACAAAACGGTTTTAAAAAAATCGAAACAAACGAACTCAAAAAATGCAATGAGCATATAAGCACATTCATAAATCACATAGTTCATGCATATCAAGTTATCAAAAAAATCGGAAATAGAATCGAAGGCATACTGTAACACCCCAGATTTTAAAGAAAAGCAAAACAGGTAAATTAACTAAAATGCCGGGACACGTTTACGAATTTGATCTGGAAACTTACGTGTCAAGTGTTTTTCTATGCCCAAAATATTATATTTGAACAGTATTTACACTAAATATAGCTGAGCATTTCAATATGTGATTTCATGTATTATTAAATATACTAGATTATTTATTTATTTCAATTACTATTTTGGTGCTAAGTGTTTGATCGTAATTTAAATTATTAGTTATAGTACTAGAAATTGTTATTCTATTATGGAACATGACTACAAGATTTTATGATTACATAAATATATAAGTGTGATGTATAACTAAATGTATATTGTATAATCGTATCTTTCTCACAATATATATATATATATATATATATATATATATATATATATATATACATATATTTGCAATTTCGATAGCCAGATTCATTTTTCCTACTCTTGTAACTTAATCGCCAATCTAGAATATGACTTACTTTTGTCTTGAAGCCACCGCACTATTTACCCAATTAATAATAGGCTACCTTTAAACAAAACTTATTGTTGATCACCTGCAATCATTTGAAGGAATGTGATTTCATGGAATACAATCCATAATAAACTAAGCTTCCCTTTAGCTGATAACCCTTACAAGCTGATTTATCGGGACAAGTGGCCTACTCCAGCAAAATTATGTTTCTTTATTTGGCCGACACCTATTTTTAGCTATTCAAAATAAAATAAAATAAAAATAGAAATAAATCAGTTTGTCTCATTCATTTGCCAAGATTAACAACAATTCCGTCCCTCTTCCTTTTCCTAATACGAGAACCACCGTTTCCCCTCTTCAAGATTTCCATCTTTAAACACCTTCCTTAGAATTCACTGCAGAAGATCACCACCTTGAGGTATGTATAGCTTAGAAGATAATTTTAGTTCTAAAATTATACGTGTTTGATGTTTGATTTGAAATTTGCATGTAAGATTAATGAATCCTTGTTGTTGTTATGTTGTCTGTTTAATTATATAAGTGTGCTTATGTGAATTAGCAAGTAAGGTGTGGGAAGTCATGAGATTAAGGACTGGAAATATATAGTTCGTAAGGAATAAAAAAAAAAATTTGGGGAAATTGGGGGGGGGGGGGGGGAGGAGAAACTTATTATTAGTTAAGGTATTAAGAATTCACACATCTTCTGTTTTGCATGAGATAATTGTTGTATTGTTAAAACTTGCAGATTTGGTAACTTGTCATAGTGTTAAGCTAATTACTCAATTATGTAATCCGAACAACTATCGATCAGTATGTCGTAATTTTATTGGGAAACATCATGAAATTATGAATTTTTTATTAAAGTTTAAGTTAGATTAAGTAGTTATATATAGATATTGGACCCTTAACTAAATTGAGTAGAAAATCTAAATTTGCCTTGATTAGTTTTCTTGGCTGCAGAGGTTTTTCAAAAATAAACTATTAACAAATCTTGGCACATGATGTTAACATATGGTTGTGGGGTAGACCATTTGGATTGCTAAAGTCGAAGAGAAATTAATTTTCTAGATATATTTAAAAAAGTAAATATGACCTATATATATTTCAGGAATATATTATTAAGGTGATATTATGAACAATACTTTTTGGACTTTAGTTTCAATTAATCACTACAGTCGTGACTTATAACATATACACATTTCGTATATTTGTTTAATAACTTGGAATATTGTTATGGATAAAAATCTCTAACATACTTAGAATAAGTGCAAATATTAAATGAATAATTTTACCGTTTAAATTTTATTTGTGATTAACAATTTGCTTAACTGCTTAATTCAAGTGTGATTTCAAAGATAGCCGTACATGTCGGTCATATTTAAGTGGTTCTTGAGTCAAGTCATAAGCTGTAATTACACGTGTGTCACAGGTGTTCCTAGGGAGAAGCCCTAATCGTGTTGTTCTTTTTGTAGCTCTGTAAAGATTTTAAGGTGAGGGATCAAAAGATTTTTCAACTGGGGCCAAAACTTATATTATGTAAATATATATATTCTTAAAACCCAACCCTTATTGATTTAGTTTGATTTTGACCCGTTGATACTATATATATTATTAGCTGTTTTGTAATATTTTAGTATTCTATTGAAAAATCGGATTTCCTTATAGAAATGGGTTCTTGTTATATTATATATACGTATGAGTGAACGAAAAGTTTGATTTTGAACTGTGAAATGGTTAATAGAAAGAAAGTGTTTGAATGTCTGAAAATGTTTTAAAAGGCGAGTTGTGATCGAATGATAGAACCCTTGGAGACGCCCTTGGGAAATATGGTCCCGAAGTATCTAGTGGGTGAAGCCCGGAGGTGTGCGCCTGTAACGCCCCGATTTTCAGACAGTCAGGTACGATCGACACGTGTGAGTTTCGAGCGTTAGGATTTTATTTTATTATTCTCGTTTATTCAAGTTATACGTGTTACATTAATTTTATGAATTGTATTTCAAAACGTTTACGTGAAAATATATGAAACACGTGCCAATTAGAGAATTATTGTACATATTGAATTCATTATTATGTGAGCTAATTGCCGAGTGCATTTTAATTGCTTCATTGTCCTTAAATGCTCATTCATTTTAATTTAAGGACTAAATTGCATGAAAACCTTTTGGACCTAATTGATAATTTTCCAAACTTCCTATACTTAATTGCATAACTTATAGAATTTGGAGGATTTAATCACAAATATCACATTTTTCCCAAAAGATATCATTATACACATTTCTTCTCCAATCTTCATTCCATTTTTCATCAAAAACATACCATTTGCTTCCTCCTTCACCGAGCCAAACCTCCAAGGAAAAGAAAAGGGAATTTCATCCTTTCAAGGTAAAATCTTTGAGGAATTGGGAGTCTTGGGGCATCATCTTCATCATCTCTTCATCCTTTCTTCTCCTTCTTTCATTCAAGGTAGAGATGGAAGCATACATGATTTCTTGAAATTTATATACAAAGCTAGGGTTATGGTTATTTTCATTCCATGGGATTATATGATATATAGATGATGATGTTAGGTTGATTTTATGCATCTATCACTTGAAATTATGAAGAGTGGAGCTTGATTGCTTGTGGTAGGATTATAGACTTAATTGATGAATTTGGCATGATCAAGCATGAAATAAGTGTTTATATTGAATATTATTCTACCTAAGGCATGCATATATGTTCTTTTCCATGAATTATATTGTTAGAAGTTAGATTATGATGAGTATGATGAACTTTGATTATGGTTCGTGTATGCTCTGTTCTTCTCCCCTGTTTTCTGTATCTTCTGCATAACGGGAACGACCCTTCCCGTTCCCTTTGTAATTGGGGAACGACCGTTCCCATATTTTGAATAGTGTGTCTAGCGGCGAGGACGGGAACGACCGTTCCCATCTTCGGGGAGCAGCTTCGGGAGTGGGGAACGACCCTTCCCATTTTGTACTAAAACCTGGAACGGCCGTTCCCAGTCCTCTGGAGGTGCAGAAACATTCTGCATAAAATTGGAATTTTGGAATCCAATTCCAATGGATTATTTGACCCCAATTTGTGATTATATTATCAATTACATGACAAAACATGATAATTGCATGCTACATTATTTATTGCAGGATGTCTCGTACTTGATCACGCCGTGCGTCTTCTATAGAGTAATATGCTTGAATTGTGGTCTCATGCACGTACATTGTCCCGTTTCTTGTTAAGTTACTCTCCAGGGAGGAGATTGTCGAGCATGAGCACGTTCACGTGTCCACAAGTCGTTGTGTCGCCTGTCAGGTGAGGTTTAATTGCTAGTTATTTAGAACCTGTATATACCTTATGTGATCTTTCGGCCAAAAAGGTATTTATATCTATAATTTTCATGAAATCATTTGTCATTTCAAGCAAGTCATGTTCATGAAAAGCAAGCAAGCAAGCAAGTCATGTATCGTGCATGTTTTAGGCGAGTAGCATGATCGTTCACGTTGGGCCCGAGGATAGTAGTTTGAGCCAACCGGGAAAGCATGGGTTGACGGGTAACTTGAATGCTATCCTCACCACATTGGGATGACCCCTGAATCTGCTAGGAGATTAGTGGAGGAAGGAGTTCCGGGCTTAGGGATTCATGTACCCTCTGCTCAACATGTCGTGGATGGCGAAGGCTAGCTACCTTCCCATCATTGGAGGGAGAAGGAGACTGGGGACGGGTCCGGCACCACGGATTGTCCTCGGGTTATTGCATGACTTTTATACCATGAATGTGTTATTTGATTACACTATCGCACGATTACACGATAATTGAATTGCATGATCACCTATGGTTTAATAATCAAGCAAGCATGTTTCATGTACATTGGGAGTACGGTTGGAGACTGCCCTTACTCGCCGGGGCCAAGTATTGATTGCATGAAAATGAATAAGTATTTAATATTGATAGTTGTATTCTCGGGCAAAAAGTGCATTCTTGAACTTGTACGTTATCTTTTATAAACCTTTACCCAAGAATATAACTTGCATGTTATCTGCGCTAATATGTATTTAAACCCCTCACTCGGTCTTCACAGATTGACGCCTACACCTTTCAGGTTATTGTAGGTGCATGCTAGGCGGGAGTTAAGTCGAGTCGAGTCCAGTTCATGTAGTCGAGTCAACCATGGTTCGTGTATTTGATTATTTATTGTTAATTATGAAATTATAGTTATTGTTATTGTTTTATTTGAAAATGATAATGTATTGATATGTGAAATCTGAATATATTTTATTTGGTAAATGAGAAATGACGTGACATGATAAATGGAAATATTTGATAGTGATTACTTTATGCTTCCGCTTAATTTTGTTGCATGTATAAGTTAATCCCGCCTAGCTTGTCAGTATTGCATTGTCACCCATTCGCTATAGGTTAATTCATGTACGGATTGGCCGTTTCGTGTGGGGGTTGACCTATAATGCGGGGGTGTGGCACCTCCATGTGTACGGGGTGCTACAGCGCCAAAGACTGATCTTGCTACGTACTTCTGTGAAGCTCTATACGGGGCATAGCCGGAGGTTGACTACGATACATATAGAGTGAAGTTATTGGTACCAGGGAATATTGCCCCTATGTGATCGTGTGGTTGGTCGGGACTAACAATTGAGGGAGAAGGCTGGTTTATGTTTTGTGTTTCTTGTGTTCAGGGTGTGAAAGGTTGGAGAACTCACCCGTACTTGCCGGGTTATTATGATTGATCGATCGTTTTGATTATTGGCTCACAAGTATTCTCGTTCAAACCAAAAGATATTCTTTCATATACGTTTTATCTTGTGTTGGAAAGAATAAAATTGTGAGCCAAATTGGTGCTCTTGTTTATATATATGTATAACCCTCTCACTTAGTCACTTTGACTAACGTCCCTTTCTTATCGTTTTGGCTTCAGGTAGATATGACTAGGCTGCATTTTGGGTCTAGGTCGACAGGTGCTGTCTAGATAGTTGTTTTAAAGTTATACGTTTTGGAATTTCTCCTTCGTGGCAAACTCAGTATGTACAGTTTATGTACCTATACCTAATACGGTTATCGTTTGTCGCCGGCCTTATCGATCTTATAATTATATTTGAAGTTTGACATTGATTGGCATTATTTTAGGCTTCTGCTGTGCTTGTATTTGTTTGTTCGTCGTCGTTCGCTGGGAAAGATCTTGAGTGAAGGCCCAAAGCTAACACTCGGGGTGTTTCTCAGTGCGGGATGTGGCAAGGGCGCCACATTTTGGTGGTATCAGAAGCCGGTTGGAAATCGGAGCTCTTGTCGTGTCTATAATGTGTCTAAGTTGGGTATTTGAGTGAGTCTAGGTTGTACGGCTATAGGATTTAAGTCATTATGGGCTTTTGTGTACATCTGAGGTACGTGCCTATGTGATATTTTGGTACTTTATGTGATTACGCTCTAACCAATCATGCATCATATTGTCAGTAAGTTGTGATTGCAGCAATGGCACGTGGAAGACTCCCTCGTGCTAAGATCCCACCACTAGTGCCAGAACAAGTCCCACCTGAGAATGTAAATGTTAATGACTTTACATGTTATTTTACCCAAGCCTGTGTACAACAAGCAACCTAGCAGGCTCAACAACAGTGTCAAGGACCAGTGCAGGCAGAAGAGAAAGCACTAGATAAATTCCTGAAGTATAATCCACCCAAGTTCTATGGCCAAACTGATGATCTGAAGGCTGAAGAGTGGATATCTGAAATAGAACAAATTTCCCATGTTACTCGACTTGGAGATCCTGATCGAGTGGAATTTGCAGTTTTCTTACTAAAGGGCCCTGCACAAGATTGGTGAAAACTTATACGACAAGGATGACAAGTTACTGGAGGTGCAATTACTTGGAATCGATTCCTAACTGAGTTCAGGGATAAATATATTCCCCAAGTGATTCGTGATCGTAGGGAGAAAGAGTTTATGGAGTTGGTTAAAGGAAATGCTAGTGTTGTGGAATATGAGGCACGATTTGCCCGTCTGATCAACTATACCCCTCATATCATGCCAGATCAATGGAGGAGAACTAAGAGGTTTATACAAGGGCTTAAGCATGAAATAAGATACGCCTTGATGGCTGCAAAAGTCACAGAATATACTGATGCAGTGTCAAGGGCGATAGAGGTTGAGTCTGAGATACAAGATATGCGGTTGGTTCCAGCGTCAATGAACACAATGAATCAATTTTCTGGATCCAAGAGGCCATTCATAAGGACAAACCAACCTACATATAAAAAGCCACGTAAATTTGGGAATGCATCCATGGGCTACAAGCCTAATTCAACCCTACGCCCAATGGGGGCCTATGCCGCAGAACATAAGTGTGGATTTTGTGGTGGACCAAAACATGAGGAAAACAATTGCTGGAGGAAATTAGGCCATTGTATATGGTGTGGCAGTGACGAACACTTGATCAAAAACTGTCCAAAGGCACAACCACAACAAGATCCGAGAGCACCAGCTAAAAATGCTCAACGGGCTGGAGGAGCAGGGAGGCAAGTAGTTCACGCTCGGGCATACGCATTGGGGGGAGAAGAGGAACAGGTGGATCCAACTGTAGTTGTGGAAGGTACGCTAAACATTTTAGATATTCTAGGTAGGGTATTATATAATCCGGGTGCGTCGCACTCATTTGTTGCGCATGATGTTGCTTTAAAATTATTTGTGTATGTTGAGTGCTTACCTTACATGTATGAAGTTAGTTCCTCTCTGGGATGTTGCCTTAAAACCGATCAAATTTATAGACGTCGTCCCGTAAGGATTGTTAATAAGATCTATCCGGATGACCTAACCGAGATACCAATGGAAATGTATGGAGTTATTTTGGGTATGGATTGGTTGTTCCAGCATCGGGCACAAGTGAACTGCTACGCGAAGAAAGTTATCTTGGAAGCTGAAAAATCAACTAAGAAGGAAATTAAAGGCGGCAAAACAGAGCGAATCCTAATCATATCAGTAATGGAAGTGAGACAACTTATTAAAGTTGGGGCGACTGGATATGTTGCCTACTTGCTCAACCGACCGAAGGATCAAGTGAAATTAGATGAGATGGATGTGGTCGAGGTGTTTCATGACGTATTTCCTGAGAGTTTAAAATCACTACCACCAGAACGAGAGATTGAGTTTGTGATTGACCTTATTCCAGGAGCAAAACCATATTCAAATATACCCTATAGAATGGCGCCAGCAAAACTAAAGGAATTGAAGACACAATTGGACGATTTGTTGGCTAGTGGATACATCAATCCAAGTACCTCCCAATGGGGTGCTCCAGTTCTGTTCGTAAAGAAGAAAGACATTTCCCTCAGAATGTGCATCGACTATAGGGACTGAACAGGATGACAATAAAGAAAAAGTATCCTCTACCTTACATTGAGGAGTTGTTCGACTTATTGCAAGGATCGAGATTTTACTCCAAACTCGACCTTAGGCAAGGGTACTATAAACTTCGTATAAAAAAGGGGGACATCCCCAAGACTTGATTTAACACGCGGTATGGGCATTTCGAATTCATCGTGATGCCGTTTGGTTTAACTAATGCCCCAACAGCTTTTATGGATATGATGCATCAGATTTTCAGATCATATCTTGACAAGTCTGTTGTCATTTTTATTGATGATATGCTAGTGTTCTCTAAATCAGAAGAAGGGCATGCAAAACACCTTCGCATTGTGTTGGAAACCCTGCGACGACACCAGTTGTTTGCCAAGTTCAGCAAATGTGAGTTTTGGATAGACCGAGTTGCATTTCTTGGACATATCATCTCAGGAAATGGTATAGAAGTAGATCCATCCAAGATTGAAGCAGTTATGAGTTGGGAACAACCTAAAATGCCTTCAGAAGTAAGAAGTTTCTTAGGATTAGCTGGGTACTACCGGAGGTTTGTTCGAGATTTTCTAAGATTTCATCCCCACTTACCCAATTTACTAAAAAGAACGTGAAGTTTCAGTGGGATGAGAAATGTGAAACCAGCTTTCAAGAGTTAAAGAAAAGATTGACCATAGCCCCCGTACTAGCATTACAGAAGGATCAGAAGGGTATGTAGTATACACCGACGCTTCAAAAGAAGGCTTGGGATGCGTTTTGATGCAGAAAGGAAAGGTCATTGCATATGCATCAAGAGCGTTGCGTTCCCATGAGCAAAACTACCCTACCCATGATTTGGAGTTGGCAGCGGTCATCTTTGCATTGTCTAAGTGGCGACGCTACTTATATGGTGTTTCATTTGATATTTTTACCTATCATAAGAGCCTGAAACACCTTACCTAGAAGGAGCTAAACATGAGACAGAGAAGATGGATGGAGTTCCTAGAAGACTATGATTGTAGAGTTCAATACCATCCAGGAAAGGCAAACATGGTAGCTGATGCCTTAAGCAGAAAAATGAGTATAGCTTGCTTGAAAGGGGCTTCAACTTCAAATGAAAACATGCCAAACAGAATTCATATTACGTCTGAACTGCAAGTGGAGAATATCACCATTAAGTCAGATTTGTGTGTAAGAGTTAAGGAAGCACAAAAGACTGATGAATGGGTTCGGAGACAGGCAGAACGGGTCAAGGAGACCTCAGATTCAAAGTGTGGCTTTGATGATACAGGTATGTCTAGATAAAAGAATAGGGTCTACATTCCAACAACACTGAGAAGAGAAATTCTTGAAGAAGCTCATAAGTATGCTTACACAATTCATCCTAGAGGAAACAAGACGTACAAGGATCTCAAGGCTCATTATTGGTGGAACGGAATGAAACGAGATGTAGTAGATTTCGTAAAAAGGTGTCTTGGGTTCCAAAAAGTAAAAGCCGAGCATTAGAAACCAGGTGGAATGTTACAACCGTTACCAATACCAACGTGGAAGTGGGAGCAAGTGTGTAACACCCCAAACGGAAGGTGCCATATCCCCCACATCGGAACCCGACCCTTATATGAAATGGAAAGTCCATACACGTGCCAAGTCACGGGGAACTGGGACTCACTCACTCGCTAAGCTAGGCGGGAGCTAACTTCGAAACCAATTAGGCAAATCCGCCAAATGAAGCACGTGCGGAAGCAGAATATATAATCAATCATAAATACAAGCATTAAATGACGGGTTTAACTAACATAGATACCTAGTCCCGAAAATTCGTACATACACATAACTCATAATCATAAATCAGGATGTGCGGGGTTCTAACTATCCCTAGAGGCCTGTCCCGAATTCATATAACTATAACATTTCAATATATACATTCTTGTACAACTTAATTAATTTACACGATGCATGTGAAGTGACGCGGACTTAATTACAGGACTTGACAGACTCAGAACGCCGCCTAGTACTCCAAAACCTACAAAAGAACTAAAAACAAAGCCGGGTTCAGTCTATAGGAGACTGGTGGTATAAAACAGAGTTTAATATAACAAATAGTGCAGAATTAAACACCCTCACATGCAAGTTATAATCCCGTGCGAGGTTTTGAAACATTTTCCCAAGTGGGTGAAAACAAGGAAAATAACACTCGGGATTACAACAATCAATCCCATTTATTCATTACAATCATGCGGTCAATAAGGGAGCCCGACGAGAGGGCGAATTCTCCAACCTCCACCTCGTGTGTGCATTTATTCATTTATTCGTTCATTAGTGATCACACAATCATTCATTCAGTCACAATCATTCTTTTATTCAATCATTCATGCGATCATTCAATACACTTATACCTTTTTTCTCCGGGTGGTGGACGGGTTAGCAAGACCCAGCCACCTCATTCATTGACCAAAGGGGGTTCATGAGTTCCCCAAAGGCGCTCAGCTCCCTTTCCTCGCTAATCTCCTAGCGAGTTCCAGACTTTGTGATTTTTGGTGGGACTAATGTACGGAGATCCCCATCAGCCCGAGCTTCCCCGGATAACCACGTACACTAGTCCGGGGCCCCATTAACAATGTGGTCACTGATCTCGCCAAAACATTAGGTTAGGGATTCAATATTCAAGAAAAGGGCTTTAACGTGAAATCAATGACTCCTTTTTAAATGACTCGATATAATTATATACATATTTTGGCTTAAAACTTACACGTTGAGGTACATCGGATCGTTATTTAACTAATAGAAGAAAAACCCACCTGTTACACCTTACCGAACGATACCAAGAAGAAAAGAATACTTGAAAAAGGCCTATGAACCCGGCAAGTCTCCGCCCTGGAGAAAAGTGTACAAAAGACAATATAGTGCATTCTTGAGACTCAAGACACTAAATGAACCACATATGAGGCACGACAATGAATTAACATGATATGACTAAGAAGTGAAATGGCATCATGAAGTCACATAATCAAGTAATTCATTCAAGGACATTCAATACATGGAGGTTTCAAGTCCAATCGTTTCATATCTTTCATAATTCATAGCAATATCGAGCCAAAATCTTCAGACTATAATCATATTACACATTTCAACATGTTTGCATTGTATATAATAAGTATAAAAGCAAGATGAATCACTTGAGACATCATAAGAATGCAAGAAGGTACTTAACGTTTCATATAGAAGCACTTAAGCCATGTTATAGAAATTCAAGTCATGAATTTCATATAACAATTATAACTCAAATAGATCAAGTTTGCAATTATAGAATAAACAAAACAATGGCATTCAAATCATTTAAATATGTAAAACGTGAAATAGATAGCAAATTAGTTCCATAATTCCAAATAAATCAAACAATATATATTATATCGTATATATCAATTTATTATCATATGTAAATTAGAAATAGACAATTTAAGCACTTAGTATACATACACACGTATACAACCATGCATGCAAATACGTATATATTCATGCATTTACATATAATATATATATATATATATATATATATATATTACATGCACACACTAATTACATTACATATATATAATCAAACGTATACACCCAATATAATACATGCATGCATTAATTACAATACACATATAATATATATATACTCATTACACATACACAAAACACATGTACACATGCACAAAACAAAATTAATTAACACATCACGCAACTGTGGTAAAACTCGAAACAGCCAAGAATCAAGGTCACGACCGCGACCAAAAACCAACACAAAAGGGGTCGCAACCGCTACCTCTATCTCCAGCAATAGCACAGGAGTTCAAGGGTCGAGACTGGCCATAAATTGGGTTGCGGGCGCGACCCAAAAACACCTTTTCCCGATCGCGGTCGCGACTGCGCGCAGCAGTCGCGAATGTGCAGCGCTTACGCACCTGTTTTTCCATCATTTACACAACAGGAGCAGAGGCCTTCTTCAAGCATCAAAGTAGTAACAAACCAGCCTCTAAAATCAAGGAGAAACGCAGTAAAACACGCCACAAACATAGCACACACGCACGCAACAACAATAATAGACACAGCAGCAGCAAGGAAGCAAAATTCATTCTCAAAGCTCCAAAAATTCAAGTTACAGCCATGGTGGATCCATATACATAACATATAATTCAAATTCAAGTCCATGAACAAGTAAAGGAAGCTAGAGTGGTCATATTTCATGCATTAATCCTCAAGGAATTTGAAAATAAAGTCATGAATTCAAGAAATGAGAATTAAACCTAACTATTCATTCATCTCCTCAAAACTCCATGAATACTAGCTCAAAATTAGGGATTCATGGTCCAAAATGATAAAAAAATGAATGTATAATAGAACCCTAAACTCACGTCTTGAATTGGTTGGAAGATGGAAGAGATTTAAGCTCAAAATCTCCACGATTGGTAAAGTGACGAAAATGGGACTGGAAATCTGATCTTTGGGTGAGTTTTTCTCCTTTGTTTCAGCTATGGTTCGAATATGGGAGGTTAGGGGCTGATATTCGGTTAAGTTAGGTTTACAAAAAGTCCAACCATAATTAATTTTGTCAAGTATGGTGGGAGATATAAGAAAAATGGCTAAGGGTGGTCGATTTGCGGACGAATCACTTTCCGGTTGAATTTCGGGGGTTCAAATAGACTTAGAAAAATATGAGGCTAGCTTAATTAAACCCTAATTGTCGATACGAGTCCAACGAAGTTGATGGGACTCGAATCTGAGTTCCCGAGCTCAAGATATCACATTCGGAACCAATGGTGCGCTAGTTGCCCGTTAGCCCCCGATTTGGTTCCAAAACTCAAAATAAAATTCGTTATCACATCAAACAAGACCGAAAACATGAATCGAGTACATAGACAAGTTCATAACACATAAATCTACAACATACTAAAATTTCTGCAAATTTTGGAATCAAATCAAATAGAAACGACACGCGTTCAAAACACTTAAGTGCATAACATTCAAGAATTATTTAAACTTCATAATTCAATTATAAAATTAAATTCCATTTTAAATGTTCATTAAAGTTACAAAAAAAATAAATAAAAAGGTTAATTAAAATTAAAATTGTAATAAACAATTAATTACATAATTAAATAATTTAAACGCGTAATTACGTAAACACGTACGTCATACAATACGACTGAAAAGTCGGGGCTTTACAACCTCTCCCCCTTAAAAGAATCCATCCTCAGATTCACTACTCGCCAGGAATTAAACAATGAGAGAACCCCATCTCTCACAAGCAACAAGGAGAGAGCATCCCGTCTCTCGAACAACAATGAGAGAACCCCGTCTCTCGCACACAAAGAAAGCCCCCCTTCTCTCAAACAATAATGAGAGAACCCCGTGTCTCGCACACAAAGAGAGCACCCCGTCTTTCACAAGCAACAAGAAGGGAACCACATAAGGCACAAAATATAACACACCAAGGAGCAAACACCACGAAAAAGGCATCAAAACATTCAAACACGGCAACTTGTAATCAAAACAATCACACAAAGCCAGGTAATAATTGTCACTTACATCCAACGTCGATCATACAAAAGTAGTTAACACGCCAGGTGATTAAAGCACATGTTATCAAAATTATTTAAATTAACAATACGTGTATGCATATGTCATGAATGTCTGATATACCGTTCACCATGGAAACGAATTTGAAGCTAAGGCTTCCATGGTCACAAGATATGGTCCGAACCCAAAAGCTCGACTCTTGGCTTGTCTTTAATATCTTCAACGTATCCACCTGTGAAACTGATAAGACTCTCGACCGGTCCTATTCTTGATTCCACTCTGATTCTTACCCCTTCTTACCTTCTTCTATCTCTCGCTTGTGCGTTGACCCTGACCTAATCAACTTGCTCTTCCAAAACAAGTCTTATTCTACATCTCCAAATTTCAGATCAGCCTTCCTTACGGTTTATGTCTCCTTCTGTAATTTAATAAAGCTCTTGAAATTCGAATAACCTTTTTAATTAACTATCACAGCCTGCTTGACGAGTCCTTTTCGAACCGGTTTCTGATCACCTGTTCCCAAAATTTTCGGATTAACCTCTTCATGGATCTTTTCCTTATCCTTACATCCTCTGGGAGCCATTAAGTGTATATTTAATTCCGGCCCACTCAAATTCCTAATTGAAGGGAAAAATTCCTTTCTAATTCTTGAGGTGCAATTCAAGCCCTTCAATGGTTAACCCTTTCTAATTCCCTTTCTCTCAAATTCCTTTTAAATCATCATGGAAATCGACGACTAATTTAGAAGGGTTTTATTTTGTTGTGTTGTCCGAATCCTTTTCATACGTATTTGAAATAATTTCCATGGTCATCATCAACGAGACATGATGGTCCGATTTAACTTCCTTTCCTCAGAACTGATATAAAAGTCCAGCAGAAGTTCCCCCATATTTCCATCATCCTCAGAACCTGAGATAGGATTGTGTAGAGAACCAATCATTTCAAGCTTGGAAGGTTGAGCTTGTACGTGTTTCCTAACAAGAGATCGGCGGCCTTATACGTCTTGGTGTTTTCTCAACAAAATTTATCTCCACTTTGAAGGTCTTATACTGATAGACCATCTCATTCTTTTCCCATCTCTATCATTAGGGTTTCCATGCCTACCAAGACTCACATTTTCATCATTCCTACTAAAATACTTCTCCGAGCGTAACCTTACATTTAAGTTTGTCTCTCGGTCATGTTCTCCCCCTTAAGAATTTCGCCTTCTCAAATAAACTCTATCTTTGATCGTTCATCGAAATTCCTGATCCTCTTTAATAGAGTAATTCTAGCTAGAAGATGTTTGGTGTACCACCCACATTTATTTCGAGATGATTGATTCGAAATAGCGCCCCTTGTTCGTTACTCCCTGAATTCCCTCTTTTAATCCTCTTGAAATCCAAAATCCTATTCTTTTTCCTCGTTGATCCGAACCACTCGATGTCAACTCCAACCCTTAATCTCTAGAATTGATTTATATCTCCGTATTAATCCTATCACCCAAAATGTCCTTTCTGACCCGGTTCGATAGAGCTTCGATTGAATTAGTAGTTGAAGCATCAAACGGAGAAAGTACCCTAACAATTAAACACTCAGACAATGCATGTTTGGGTTAGGATGTCCAATGAGTGTAGCACATATTTTGAACAAGGAAGATGCAACATGTAATCATTAATTACAATAATAAAAGGTCAGAATTTAAGTAATTAAATACAATGTATGATGCACGTGCTATGAATGCATTGAACCTGTCACTATAGTAGTGGCGTTAGCACAACATCTTATCCTTGATCTTGATGTTGAAGCATAAGTTGTATGGTTGAATACGGCCCTGTCATCAACAATGATTCCTGATCCTTATACTCTTCTTTTCCTTTTATCAACGTATGCCTGGAAGTCCTGAGAAGTTGATATAGCTTCAATTCTTCCACTTCTCTTCGTTCCTTCACTTTATGCCCACTTGTTGATTCATGATAGTTAGTATATTGATTATGCTCGCTTGCAAGATTCCGTTGCGAACCCACAAAGTGGGTGTCTCTCCATTCCATGCATTTTGGTTTTGAGAAACTTCTAGCATCTCTTATAACAATTTCTGGACCTGTAATTACCCTCTAACCTCTCACTTTGAGTTTCCAATTTGATCACATCCTTTCATTTTCGAGGTCTCGGTGGAAAATCTTGAATGATTTAATCTTGCGTTGAATATTCTCATACTTGGGTGAATATGAATTTCCCGCTCATCCCGTTGCCTCACGTATCTTTCAAGTTAGATCTCCAAGTCCTCACGACACTCCTATGTTGATGGTCTTCAAGATTTGTTGAGAGGATGAGATCGACCAACTTCTCCATGGTCAAAGCCTTCTCTCACGATGCGGAGCAATGAAATGTAATTCCAATTTATAGCCATGAAGATGCAACACCCGACTTTCAAATCCCATTGGCTCCATAATCCATTCATTGATAAGTCGGAGACATTTGTAGTTGAGGTTGATAGTAGCTTTGTTAGTGTGATAACACCCTATAACCAAAGATTCAACTCGAATATAGATACATGGGGGTCAGTGTATGCTTATGACACGTATTTATAATAGCAAACACGTATTAGACGTAAAATGAAACAAGTAAAGCAATAAGGTGAAACAAGTAAAGCAATAAAGTTGAAAGTGAAGCCCACATATCAAGTAATCCCAACAATTCATGTCAATTAACGATGAAAATTTAATGCAATGCACACATTGACAGGTTGTTCCTATGCCGTACGACCTAAACTGACTCAATCACGACACGAGAACCACGGTTTTGCAACCTAGAGGCTCTGATACCACTTAAGGATGTAACACCCCAAACGGAAGACGCCACATCCCCCGCACCGGAACCTGACCCGTATATGAAATGAAAAGTCCATACACGTGCCAAGTCATGGTGAATGGGGACTCACTCACTCGCTACGCTAGCTAACTTCGAAACCAAATAGGCAAATCTACCAAATGAAGCACGTGCGGAAGCAGAATATATAATCAATCATAAATACAAGCATTAAATGACGGGTTCAACTAACATAGATACCTAGTCCCGGAAATTCATACATAAACATAAGTCATAATCATAAATCAGGGTGTACGGGTTCAAACTATCACTAGAAGCCTGTCCCAAATTCATATAACTATAACATTTCAATATATACATTCTTGTACAACTTAATTAATTTACACAATGCATGTGAAGTGACTCGGACTTAAATACAGGACTTGACAGACTCAGAACCCCGCCTACAACTCCAAAACCTACAAAAGAACTAAAAACAAAGTCGGGTTCAGTCTATAGAAGACTGGTGGGTATAAAACAGGGTTTAATATAATAAATAGTGCAGAATTAAACCCCATCACATGCAAGTTATAATCCCCGTGCAAGGTTTTGAAACATTTTCCAAGTGGGTGAAAATAAGGAAAATAACGCTTGGGATTACAACAATCAATCTCATTTATTCATTACAATCATGCGGTCAATACATGAGCCCGGTGAGAAGGTGAATTCTCTAACCTCCACCTCGTGTGTGCATTTATTCATTTATTCGTTCATTAGTAATCACACAATCATTCATTCAGTCACAATCATTCTTTCATTCAATCATTCAATACACTTACACCTTTTTCCTCCGGGCGGTGGATGGGTTAGCAAGACCCGGCCACCTCATTCATTGACCAAAGGGGGTTCATGAGTTCCCCAAAGGCGCTCAGCTCCCTTTCCTCGCTAATCTCCTAGCGAGTTTCGAACTCTGTGATTTTTGGTGGGACTAATGTACGGAGATCCCCGTCAGCCCGAGCTTCCTCGGATAGCCACGTACACTAGTCCCGGGCCCCATTAACAATGTGGTCACTGATCTCGCCAAAACGTTAGGTTAGGGATTCAATATTCAAGAAAAGGGCTTTAACGTGAAATCAATGACTCTTTTTTAAATGACTCGATATAATTATATACATATTTTGGCTTAAAACTTACACGTTGAGGTATATCGGATCGTTATTTAACTAATAGAAGAAAAACCCACCTGTTACACCTTACCGAACGATACCAAGAAGAAAAGAATACTTGAAAAAGGCCTATGAACCCGGCAAGTCTCCGCCCTGGAGAAAACTGTACAAAAGACAATATAGTGCATTCTTGAGACTCAAGACACTAAATGAACCACATATGAGGCACGACAATGAATTAACATGATATGACTAAGAAGTGAAATGGCATCATGAAGTCACATAATCAAGTAATTCATTCAAGGACATTCAATACATGGAGGTTTCAACTCCAAACGTTTCATATCTTTCATAATTCATAGCAATATCGAGCCAAAATCTTCAGACTATAATCATATTACACATTTCAACATGTTTGCATTGTATATAATAAGTATTAAAGCAAGAGGAATCACCTGAGAGATCACAAGAATGCAAGAAGGTACTTAAAGTTTCATGTAGAAGCACTTAAGCCACGTTATAACAATTCAAGTCATGAATTTCATATAACAATTATAACTCAAATAGATCAGCTTTGCAATTATAGAATAAAAAAAACAATGGCATTCAAATCATTTAAATATGTAAAACGTGAAATAGATAGCAAATTAATTCCATAATTCCAAATAAATCAAACAATCTATATTATATCATATATATCAATTTATTATCATATGTAAATTAGAAATACACAATTTAAGCACTTAATATACATACGCACGTACACAACCATGCATGCATAAGTGCATGCATTTACATATATATATATATATATCTCACATGCAGAAAATATACAAAACACATGCACACAAACATCATATATTACATATATATATATATATATATATATATATACACACACGTATACATTCATGTATCTACATATAATATATATATACATATTACATGCACACACTAATTACATTATATATATAATCACACGTACACACACAATATAATACATGCATGCATTAATTACAATACACATATAATATATATATACTCATTACACATACACAAAACACATGGACACATGCACAAAACAAAATTAATTAACACATCACGCAACAGTGGCAAAACTCGAAACAACCAAGAATCAAGGTTACGGCCGCGACCAAAAATCAACACAAAAGGGATCGCGGCCGCTACCTCTATCTCCAGCAGTAGCACAGGCATTCAAGGGTCGAGACTGGCCATAAATTGGGTCGCGGGCGTGACCCAAAAACACCTTCTCCCGGTCGCGGTTGCGACTACGCACAACAGTCGCGAATGCGCAGTAGTTACGCCCCTGTTTTTCCATCATTTACACAGCAGGAGCAAGGGCCTTCTTCAAGCATCAAAGTAGCAACAAACCAGCCTCTAAAAGCAAGTAAAAATGCAGCAAAGCACGCCACAAACACAACACACATGCACGCAACAACAACAATCGACACAGCAACAGCAAGAAAGCAAAATTCATTCTCAAAGCTCCAAAAATTCAAGTTGCAGCCATGGTGGATCCATATACATAACATATAATTCAAATTCAAGTCGATGAACAAGTAAAGGAAGTTAGAGTGGTCATATTTCATGGATTAATCCTCAAGGAATTCGAAAATAAAGTCATGAATTCAAGAAATGAGAATTGAACCTAACTATTCATTCATCTCCTCAAAACTCCATGAATACTAGCTCAAAATTAGGGACATATGGTCCAAAATGATCACAAATGAATATATAATACAACCCTAAACTCACCTCTTGAATTGGTTGGAAGATGGAAGAGCTATGAACTCAAAATCTCCAAGATTGGCAAAGTGACGAAAATAGGACTGGAAGTCTGATCTTTGGGTGAGTTTTTCTCCTTTGTTTCAGCTATGGTTCAAATTGGTGAGGTTGGGGGCTGATAGTGGGTTAATTTAGGTTTACAAAAAGTCCGGCCATGGTTAATTCGGTCAAGTATGGTGGGAGATATAAGAAAAATGGCTAAGGGTGGTCGATTTGCGGACGAATCACTTTCCGGTTGAATTTCAGGGGTCCAAATAGACTTAGAAAAATATGAGGCTAGATTCACTAAACCTGAATCATCGATACGAGTCCAACGAAGTTGACGGAACTCGAATCTGAGTTTCTGAGCTCAAGATATCACATTCGGAACCAAGGGTGCGCTAGTTGCCCGTTAGCCCCCGATTTGGTTCCAAAACTCAAAATAAAATTCGTTATCACATCAAACAAGATCGAAAACATGAATCGAGCACATAGACAAGTGCATAACACATAAATCTACAACATACTAAAATTTCTCGAAATTTCGGAATCAAACAAAATAGAAACGACACGCGTTCAATACACTTAAGTGCATAATATTCAAGAATTATTTAAACTTCATAATTTAATTATAAAATTAAATTCCATTTTAAATGTTCATTAATGTAAAACAAAATAAATATAATTAAAAAGGTTAATTAAAATTAAAATTATAATAAATAATTAATTACATAATTAAATAATTTAAACGCGTAATTACGTAAATACATACGTCATACAATACGGCTGAAAATTCGAGGCATTACAAAGTGACTATAGATCTCCTAAAAGGACTTCCTAAAGTTAGAGGTGGTTATGATAGTATTTGGGTTATAATCGACAGATTAACCAAATTAGCTCACTTTCTATCAGTAAGATCAACGGATAAGGTGGAAAAATTGGCAGAACTGTATCATCAGGAGATTGTCAGGCTGCACGGAATTCCAATAAGCATCGTTTCTAATAGGGATCCTAAGTTCACTTCAAAGTTATGGCAGGACTTGCACAGCTATTTGGGAACTAAGTTAAAGTTCAGTACTGCAGCCCACCCACAAACTGACGGTCAATCAGAAAGGTTAATCAAATACCTAGAAGATATGTTAAGGGCTTGCGCATTAGATTTCCATGATAGTTGGAACAAACAATTGACCCTGATTGAGTTCGCTTACCTCCATATTTGATTCAAGATGCAATCGAGAAGGTACAGATCATACAACAGAGGATGTGTAGCACCCGGGACTATAGGCGCCACATCCCCCGCACTACAAGTCAAGTCCATACATGAAATTGATGATTCAGCATGAACCGGACTCATAGCGAACGGGTGACAAAAATAAAAACAACTCCCTGGCTAGGTGGAATCTAACCCTGTACCAATTAATTCAACAACCTGACGAGTGCAATGCGGAAGCAATAATCATTAACATGAATTTCCATAATGGCTACAAGCCCAATAATTCTATAACACAAATTAAAATCATCATTCATCCTAACAACAGGTTCAACTACGAATGCATCCTGTCCCGAATCAATAATCAACAATAATTCATAATTGGCACACAGGCCCAAATACATAAAGGGATTTTCGTTAAATCATACAATATAAAATGTGACTCGACAAGGAAAAATAAAACTCGACCTCCGCTTAGCAAGACCTGCTAGAACTGAAAAGTGGGGAAGAGGGGTCAGTCTCTAGAAGACTGAGTGAGCAGGAGCTGTACATACATATAGAAACATGCACATGCAAGTCATAAATCCCTAGCAACGTTTTAAGTGAGGTTAGTTCCCACGAAGGGCAACAAAATAGATAAGCAATGCTCGGACTTTACGACTAATTCATATTTAATTCATTAAGTTCATAAATCATGAATAATCATAATAGCTCGGAGAGTGATCGTGCATTATCTCCAACCAAACTCCGACCATGTACAATGAACATGATTTAATACTTTTGAATACGTGATCATACAATACGTAATAATACATGCGGGCGTAAAACATAGTCGTTTGGGCAATCCGTGTCCCGGCCTTCCCGCACGGTGCATAACGTAAACATGAACATAATCGTAAAATATTCCAACCTTCTACCTCCGGGTGGTGGAAGGGTTTGCAAGGCCCTACCACCTCGTGACGTGACGTTATGAGACGGGGGCTCATGACTCCTACCCGCTCCTTCGATGGATTAACCACCGGCTCAAGAGTATCCCACCTCCCACACTAAATGGTCGCGTAAGATACTCTCAAAGGGTACTATATGAGATGGCTTATCCAACGATCCGATGTGGTACCGGTCTCCATTCACACATTTCCCCGAGCCCAATAACGTGAACGTGACGTGCGTTATCTCACCAAAATATTACGTTACGTTAGAACATTCCAATACGTTTCATTGCAATTGATTCATTCCTTGAAAACATTTACTCGATAAGAATTTACTCAAAGACTTTGCTTGAAAACAATACATAAATATATAATTAGGATTTTGGCCAAACATATCACATAAGAGTTATAGTGTTGATAATTAATCTAGAATGAAAATACCCTCACCTGGAATAACCCGAGACAAGAAACATGATTGATACGGGTGCCTATTCAATTCGGAAGTCTCCGCCCTGGAGATGAGCTGTACAAGAGAGTGTAACAGTGTGTATTCGTGAGTGGAGACTCAATATGATACCAAATAGGACGCACGACAATGCTTATAAAGTGGTATATCATGTTATAACATGTGTGACATTCAATTAACATATAGGAGATGCAATTACACTCAAAGAGGTCATGTATTCATGCCATTTAATCAAATGAATTCATTTCATGTGAGGCATGGAGTTAACGATCAAGTTTAACCAATTAAAGATCAAAGAGTGTCAAATAAGAGCATAACTATCAACTAATTAGGCATATAATTCATATAAGTCACATACGGGAGCCAAGGAAGTGCAAGGAATGCAATAAGAGGGGTTTTGGCGAAGTTTGGCAAAAGTTGACAATTTTCGAAAATGTACAAGCTGTAGGAAAATGGAAATATCTTGAGTTTAAAAGTTAGAATTGGGTTTAGTTTTTTGGATATGAAAGTAGACATGTAGACCTTTAAAATGATATATGGCTCGTATTCTAGTTCAAAACGAGGAGTAAATGGCGTAGGTCCGAAGTTGAAGGAATGCAGATTGTCGGTGAAATCGCGACACCAAAGAGGATTGATTATATCTCACAAATGGAAAAATATATTGCAAAGATTCCAATTGGAGGTTGTTCTAGACTTCAAGAGGTTTCCGTGGGTTCAAAAATCAAGTCAATCGGAGTTCGTATGAGGGAGAACGAAGCAAAACAAACTCGGATAGAAAACAGGGGAGGATCCACGGCCGTGGGTCAAAAATCCACGCCCGTGGGAAGACCTCCAGGTCTCTAGACACAAATCCACGGCCGTGGGAGAAAATCCACGGCCGTGGGAGTGGATTCACTCAAGGGCCGAAAAAACGTAGGAAAAACAGGGCATACACTCGGTAATGGCTCCCAAACCACTCCAACACCAAACCACAACAAATAAACACATCAAAACTAACATATAACACCAATACACATCTAATACTTCAATTCCAACACATATAATTCAAGTTGGGACCAAGAATCAAACCAAACAATCACATATACTCCTCCAAAATTAGTATATGTATCAATCATCCAAATAACAAGGAAATAAGGTTAGGAATTCATGAATTCACATATATTGCTCAAGAATTCATGCTTGATCATAAATATTAAAGTCCAAAATCCAAAACTCTAACCAACCCTCATACATACACACACCCACATATATATATATATATATATACCAACACATGAACCAACCTTGGAAGAAAATGATGAAGATGATGATCCTTTCTAAATTCCTTCTTCTCCTTCATCTACTTGCTTGGATCAAATGAGGTGTGTGTGTGAAGAGTTGAGAGAAAGGGGTTTGTGTGTGTGTACAGATTTTGTGTGTGTTGTGTGTGTGTTCTTGTGAATATAAGATATAATGTATAGATATATAATATATATGCATAAAGTAAAAAGGTTGAGATATTATGTATATTATATGTATATAATTTCTTAGTGCTCCATTTATATATACATATATAATGCATGTGTGAGTGTATTTGTATAGGAAGATTATGTATACATATATATAATGCATGTTTCATGAATAAATGCATAAGGAAATGGAAATATTATTCTTATGGAATTAGTTTAAGTTTGTGTAAATATATATATATGAAAATATGTTATGGAATGAAATGTATAAATTATGCATATGTTGAGAAATGGAATTGCATTTAAAATGATCACATAAGCAATTAGGCAATTATTCACGTAATTCACATAAACATATTACTTAAATAAGCATGTAAAGGAATTCTAACTCTCAAAACTCACACGTGTGGCGCGCGTACCTGTACGACAAAAACACGGGGCGTTACAGGATGAGGGCTGCCCAAGACAGGCAAAAGAGCTATGTAGATAAGGAACGACGAGAATTGGAATTTGAAGTGGGTGATCGTGTATTTTTTAAAGTCTCACTAATAAAGGGATTCACGAGAATTAGAAAGGGTGGAAAGCTGAATCCAAGATACATTGGCCCATTTGAAATTTTAGAACGAATTGGGAAAACAACCTATCGATTGGATTTACCACCAAGAATGTGTTTCACGTTTCATAACGCAGAAAGTATTACCCTGATGAATCTCATATCCTTCCGATGGATGAAGCGCAAGTGGAGCCAAATTTAACCTTCACCATGAAACCAGTACAAGTGTTGGATCGTAAATATCAAGAACTCAGGAATAGAAGAATTCCATTTGTAATGGTGTTGTGGAGAAATCAGACAACTGAAGAAGCCACGAGGGAAACCGAAGAGAAAATGCAAAAGCACTACCCTGAATCATTTGAAAGATTAGAAGTGGAATCTGGGGACCAGATTCATTTAAGGGGGAGAGAGTGTAACACCCCATATTTTAAAGAAAAGAAAAACAGGTAAATCAACCAAAACGTCGGGACACGTTTACGAATTTGATCTAGCAACTTACGTGTCAAGTGTTTTACTATGCCCAAAATATTATATTTGAATAGTATTTACACTAAATGTAGCTAAGCATTTCAATATGTGATTTCACGTATTATTAAATATACTAGATTATTTATTTATTTCAATTACTATTTTGGTGCTAAGTGTTTGATCTTAATTTAAATTATTAGTTATAGTACTAGAAATTGTTATTCTATTATGGAACATGACTACAAGATTTTATGATTACATAAATATATAAGTGTGCGGTATAACTAAATGTATATTGTATAATCGTATCTTTCTCACAATATATATATACATATATATATATAGATATATATTTGCAATTTAGATAGCCAAATTCATTTTTCCTACTCTTGTAGCTTAATCGCCAATCTAGAATATGACTTACTTTTGTCTTGAAGCCACCGCACTATTTACCCAATTAATAATAGGCTACCTTTAAACAAAACTTATTGTTGATCACCTGCAATCATTTGAAGGAATGTGATTTCATGGAATACAATCCACAATAAACTAAGCTTCCCTTTAGCCGATAACCCTTACAAGCTGATTTATCGGGACAAGTGGCCTGCTCCAACAAAATTATGTTTCTTTATTTGGCCGACACCTATTTTTAGCTATTCAAAATAAAATAAAATAAAAATAAATCAATTTGTCTCATTCATTTGCCAAGATAACCACGGTTTTCCCTCTTCAAGATTTCCATCTTTAAACACCTTCCTTAGAATTCACTGCAGAAGATCACCACCTTGAGGTATGTGTAGCTTAGAAGATAATTTTAGTTCTTAAATTATATGTTTTCGATGTTTGATTTGAAATTTGCATGTAAGATTAATGAATCCTTGTTGTTGTTATGCTGTATGTTTAATTATATAAGTGTGCTTATGTGAATTAGCAAGTAAGGTGTGGGAAATCATGAGATTAAGGACTGGAAATATATAGTTTGTAAGGAATAAAAAAAAAAATTGGGGGAGGGAGAGGGAGGGGGGGAGGAGAAACTTATTATTAATTAAGGTATTATTAATTCACACATCTTCAGTTTTGCATGAGATAATTGTTGTATTGTTAAAACTTGCAGATTTGGTAGCTTGTCATAGTGTTAAGCTAATTACTCAATTATGTAATCCGAACAACTATCGATCAGTATGTCGTAATTTTATTGGGAAACATCATGAAATTATGAATTTTTTATTAAAGTTTAAGTTAGATTAAGTAGTTATATATAGATATTGGACCTTTAACTAAATTGAGTAGAAAATCTAAATTTGCCTTGATTGGTTTTCTTGGCTGCAGAGGTTTTTCAAAAATAAACTATTAACAAATCTTGGCACATGATGTTAACATATGGTTGTGGGGCAAACCATTTGGATTGCTAAAGTCGAAGAGAAATTAATTTTCTAGATATATTTAAAAGAGCAAATATGACCTATATATATTTCAGGAATATATTATTAAGGTGATATTATGAACAATACTTTATGGACTTTAGTTTCAATTAATCACTACAGTCGTGACTTATAACATATACACATTTCGTATATTTGTTTAATAACTTGGAATATTATTATGGATAAAAATCTCTAAAATACTTAGATTAAGTGCAAATATTGAATGAATAATTTTACCATTTAAATTTTATTTGTGATTAACAATTTGCTTAACCGCTTAATTCAAGTGTGATTTCAATGATAGACGTACATGTCGGTCATATTTAATTGGTTCTCGAGTCAAGTTATAAGCTGTAATTACACGTGTGTCCCAGGTGTTCCTAGGGAGGAGCCCTAATCGTGTTGATCGTGTTGTTCTTTTTGCAGTCCTGTGAAGATTTTAAGGTGAGGGATAAAAATATTTTTCAACTGGGGCCAAAACATATATTATGTAAATATATATATTCTTAAAACCCAACCTTTATTTATTGAGTTTGATTTTGACCCGTTGATACTATATATATTATTAGTTATTTTGTAATATTTTAGTATTCTATTGAAAAACCGGATTTCTTTATAAAAATGGGTTCTTGTTATATTATATATATGTGTGAGTGAACGAAAAGTTTGATTTTGACCTGTGAAATGGTTAAGAGAAAGAAAGTGTTTGAAAGTGTGAAAATGTTTTAAAAAGTGAGTTGTGATCGAATGATAGAACCTTTGGAGAAGCCCTTGGGAAATATGGGCCCAAAGTATCTATTGGGTGAAGCCCGGAGGTGTACGCCAGAGGCTGATCTTGCTACGTACTTCTGTTAAGCTCTATACGGGGCGTAGCCAGAGGTTGACTACGATACGTATAGAGTGAGGTTATTGGTACCAGGGAATATTGCCCCTATCTGATCGTGTGGTTGGTCGAGGGGCACCTCGACTAACAATTGGAGGGAGAAGGCTGGTTTATGTTTTGTGTTTCTTGTGTTCAAGGTGTGAAAGGTTGGAGAACTCACCCGTACTTGCCGAGTTATTGTGATTGATCGATCATTTTGATTATTGGTTCACAAGTGTTCTCGTTCAAACCAAAAGATATTCTTTCATATACGTTTTATCTTGTGTTGGAAAGAATAAAAGTGTGAACCAAATTGGTGCTCTTGTTTATATATATATATAGCCCTCTCACTTAGTCACTTTGACTAACGTCCCTTTCTTCTCGTTTTGGCTTCAGGTAGATATGACTAGCCGTCATGTTGGGTCTAGGTCGACAGGTGTTGTCTAGATAGTTGTTTTGAAGTTATATGTTTTGGAATTTCTCCTTCGTGGGAAACTCAGTATGTACAGTCTATGTACCTATACCTAATCCGATTATCGTTTGTCGCCGCCCTTATCGGCCTTATAATTATATTTGAAGTTTGACGTTGATTGGTGTTATTTTATGCTTCTGCTATGCTTGTATTTGTTTGTTCGTTGCCGTTCACTGGGAAAGATCTCGAGTGAAAGCCCAAAGCTAACACTCGGGGTATTTCTCAGTGCGGGATGTGGCAAGGGCACCACACATACGGGTCAAATACAAAGTTAAACGAACATAAACGTTCAAAAATTCATACATAACTCTTAACAAATAATTCATATAATTCAAGGATTAGCGGGTGTCACGACGTACCTGTACGGCCGGATGAGCGGGTGCTACAGTTATTACACATGTGCAGTTAAAGTAAACATACAATCAAACAAGAACATATAAAGAAGTGTTGCCTTATGATCAAATCAGTTCGTTAATTATTCAAAGATTGTCTGTGATTTACAAAGGAAAAGCACTAACCGGATTAAAAGATCGACGTTCAGGGCACTATTCCTAACAATCTCCCACTTGCCCGTCAAAGCCATTCATGAGCTAATCTAAGTTCCATCTTCTGAAGATGTCCTTCGAATGCTTGCTAACTTAAGGGTTTAGTTAGTGGGTCTGCCATGTTCTCTGCTGATGTGACCCTTGTTGGAAAACTAGAAGAGTAAGCACAGCGGAAATTTAAAAATTTTCCAAAAGATTGATCATGGACTTGCAATTCTCGTATCGTATCACGGGTGTTTAGAAAATTACGTAAATTGAAGCTTTCTAGTGATGTCAGTACCGCCTACTGAACACCCTTCAAGCGGAATGTCCCTCGAACGGTTCTCGATAGATCCCAAAGCAGCGATCCTCCAAAGCGTATCCACACCAGTCCTTGAACACGATCAAGCAAGTGAGAATGCTAGTTCTATAGCTTATGTTAATGGCTAGGGTTTTGCTTTGAAAACTTTTCTTTTATTTTTCTCAAAAACATAACACTTCGTGAGTGTTGGTGAAAAGAATAAGAGAAGCCCCAATCCCCTTATTTATACTCATGTGGTTCGAACCCCCTAGGGTTTCCAAGAACCAATGGGATTAGTTTTCTTGCTCACTAATTAACTAGTTTACTTAATTATTTAATTGGAATAATAAGTTCCTAACTTATTCTCCAAGTCTTGCAAGAATCAACTTTCTCTTTCCTACAATAGGAAGTTAGACTTTTCAACTTTCCTAAAGCTAAAACTCAAGATTCAATAAATAATTTAATTCTCAATTAATTATTTATTGGGTTAAGCTTGAGAAATAAAATCTTAATAATTAATTCAAAATTAATTAAAAAACTTAAATTAATTAATTACAATTTAATTAATTAATTCTAGAAAAGAATTCACGTGTAATAAAATTACACGTCCGGAGACACGTACGTGCCACGTATGCGTGACACGTGGCAGCCACATGTGCTCGACACGTGGTAGCTACTCACGCCATCCTTGTTCCGTTTCGATCAACAATTTGATCCTTCGTTAATCATATTAACATCCTACCATAACCCTCGTGTCCTGGCATTTGTGTGTGACCCTTTAGGTTCATTATTCGATTTGCAGTGACAGTAATTAATTAATTCACTAATTAATTAATCACTTCACAGATCACACTATCGTAATCTAGCAATGGATGTTTCACCCCTAGCCGAATAACGAAATAAATTGAAAAACCTTTCAGTCAATAACATACAGTGAAATACGATCCTCCTATAACTCCATCTCTCAATCAAGAACTAAGGCATGGGAATATTCTTAGAGCCTAAATATTTTTTATCTTTAAAGTTATGTTCGTTTCATATCCATTTAGACCTCAATCCAAGAAAACCTCAATTTTTTGATGTCTTGATCTTTTATCCACCTTGGCCAAGGGTTTAAGTTTAATGGACTACGAACAACTCAATCAGTCAGAGATCATTCTTGTTCTTACAACAAGTGTAGGTCCTTTGTCGATTCTACTAATTATGCATATGCCAGTTGTGTAATCCCAACATAGGCCGTGGTTTAGGTTTCAGTATGTTGAAACCCTTTTGAGCCTATATCAAAGATTATAGAGTTAGCTCATATGAGACATTACATAACCTCAAGTCTAAGGATTAATGAATCACGTTATTGACCTGTGAGATATTTCCTAATCTGGAAGTTTCTGGAAACTTCCTTTCCCATTTAGGAATGTTCTCACGCGGGATATCTCAGTGATGAAGTTCTAGTAACAATCACCCTCATGTATTATGAACGCATCATCGTATGCACTTATCACTCCATGAAACTGAGTGATCCTTCAAAAGGACATAATCACATAAGCAAGTCTCAACAGAGTCAAGGTCGACACTCCCACTGTGTGTCTGACTCTCGACTTGGAAAAGTTTCTAATCCTTGCCTATAGAGTCAAGAACTTGCTTCATGTGTCGTTCCCATAACGACAAAGTTCTTAACGGCCTCATCGGATTAGGGGAGTTCAATACATGCAAAAACACAGTCAACCCAAACAGACATAAATAAGCACATAAAGAAGTTAATGCCTATGAACAAAATCATCTCGTTTTATTATTCAAAGACTGTTTGTGATATTACAAGGAAATAATAAAGCCAGAAGCTGCTTTAAGGGCACTATTCCTAACAACCCTCTCAATTTGCACATCACCTCTTTTGATGATATCACATATTAAGTGATACTACCTCATAATGTGTTTGGTTTGTTGGTGAGATCTTGGTTCTCTTGCTTGAGCAACCTCCCTAGTGTTGTCACAAAACATAGTTACGGGGTCTTTCATGCTAGGAACGACACCCAATTCAAGAATGAAGTTTCTTACCCAAACACTTTCTTTGGTTGCATCGTTTGCAGTCAAATATTTGGCCTCAGTGGTCGAATCAACGGTGGTTGTTTGCTTGGAACTCTTCCAACTCACTGCTCTGCTATTATGGCAGAAAATGTATCCTGACATTGACTTAAAATCATCTAAGTTAGATGCGAAACTCGCATCACAGAATCCTTTGATGACTAGATCTTGCTATCCTCCGTAAACTAAGAACATACCCTTAGTTTTTCGTAAGTACTTTAGGATGTTCTTCATGGCAGTCCAGTGACCTTCTACAGGGTCAGATTGGAAATGGCTTATAACACTAAGTGCATAAGCCACATCCGATCGAGTACATAGCATTGCATATATTATGCTACCTATTGCCGAGGCATAAGGTAATCGAGCAACTTTGCTCTTCTTAAGATCAGTTTTAGGACACATCTTCTTCGAAAGAGATGTTCCTATGCTCATTGGAAGTTTCCCTCTCTTGGAATCTTCCATGTTGAACTGTTTCAACACTTTGTCTATGTACATCGTTTGTGATAATCCTATTAATCTCTTAGATCTATCCCTATAGATCTTTATACAGAGGATATAGGAAGCATCACCAAGGTCTTTCATCTTGAATTGGTTCGACAACTAAGACTTGGTCACTTTCATGTCAACCTTCGAATTCTCAATTAGAAGGATGTCATCAACATAAAGTACCAAAAATTGCACTGAAGTCTGTAACTCCTTTCTATAAACGTACGAAGTTCTAGTAACTGTTGTTAGCTTCTCAAGCACAATTCCACCTTTGTAGGATGAATTGGTGGGCATAAGAGGTGTGGAGACTTCGGTGCAATGGATTCGACCTGATCACGGATGGATAAATATAAATTTGACGAAGTAGTCTTCATTGAGGATAAAGCTATCGATATTGGAGTGGTAGCGCGAACAGAGGACAAGAGCTGTATGGGTTAGGAAACAGATAGGAAAAGAAATCAAACTGATCCATTGGTGGTGGAAGTGATGGCTTCCCTTTCTGCCGCTTGTCTGTGAAGGCGATAATTCGGATGCGATCAATCAACTCAAGAATAGGGAATAAGATTTGTTAAGCATTGGCAATTTAATCGTGGATATTAAGTCTATTTGCTCCTCTTCTTTTGAGGAGTTTCGATTCTCTTTTATTCGTCATGGCGCTAATGATGGAGCCCAAAAGTTAGTTAGGAACGCAGCTTCGTCTTACGTTGATTCCTCTGATTTCCTAGTGCTTGTTTCAAATTTTATTTTGTTCGAGTCTTAGTGATGTAGGCCGTTGGGGTTGGTCTTAAAAAAAAGAAAGAAAGAAAGAAAGAAAGAAAACATCTCTTCTGATACCTTTTGTAGTATTATTTTGATTATCTTTTCTAGAATTATTCTGATATTTTTGTTGTGAGATGAATCTGTCCTGATATTTATCAGATGAATTTGTTATAATATTTACTTATTCTGACTATTTATCTTTTCTAGTATTGTTAAGTTAGTATTGGACTATTTTCTCTAATCCTTGTTGACTAATGTTTATATTTATCCTTTTCTTAAAAGTCGAATTTATTTAAACTTTTTTCACCATGCATTTATTAAAGTAATTATTAAAATTTATATTTTTTAATTTGGTAGATAGAAATAGGATTAGGGTTTATATCCTACCTTACCAATGTGGGCGAAATAGAAAATCAATTTATTCACATACATATCATGGTTATTAAGGTAGAGTTGTAGAGAAGGGAGTGGCCTCTATCAAATTTATGAAATGTGGATGGATTAATGTATTGGGCTAATTTCAAACACTTTCCTTTCCTTTGGGGCTTAGTATGTTTTGTTCTTTATTATTTTAATTGGTGCGATTATTTTTCAACCTTTGTAAAACGTAACACTTAATCCCTTTTAGACGACTTCGACGGAATATTCCGTTCAAGTTGAATCTTGATTGTCGATTTTTCCTTCATCACGTTGATCCAAGAGTCAAAACCACTACCATCATATTCTTCTCTTCAAAATGAACAAAGCTCAAATCCCATCTAACCCCATATGTTGTTGGAATCATCGTAATTAAACTGCAAAGCTTCGTAGGTGTTGCACCTTCTTTGACGGTCGATTGATCCTTTGTTTGCTGTCGGATTTTGATTTTGAAACTATGGTTGTGTTTTTTGCATCGAGAGTTTCTATTTGATATATAATATCAACATATTTAAAATTTGACCTTATAAATCATGCCTAAAAATTTTGAACGGAATGTTCCTTAGGATTCCACCAGAAAGGGGTTAAGTGTTACTTTATAAAGATTTGGGAGCCAATTACACCGATTCAAAAGATAGAGGGCAAAGCACGCTAAGCCCTAGAAGACAGGGGTATCTAAAACTAGTGTGTATATATATATATATATATATATATATATATATTGTAGCACCCCTATACGTAGAGATACCACACCCCCGCACTATAGGCCGATCCACATACAAAATGGACAATCCGTACATGAACTAACCTATAGCGAACGGGTGACAAATAAAAGAGACAAGCAAGCTAGGTGGGACTATACCCCAAAGTAATATGAATCCAAGACATAAAAGTTAAAAGCGGAAGCATAATATCAACAATACTTATAGGTACCATATTTACATCAAAAGTATAAATACTAATAGGTACCAACATGTATCAATACATTATCATCTCCAATATATTATATAGATACAAGTCTCCAGATGCTAACAAAACCATAACATACTAACCCTGAAATATTACTATCAATAACATGAAAGTGCATGAAGTGCTAGACTCAGCTGGACGACATGACACGACTCTAACTCCCGCCTAGCACACGACCGCGACAACCTGAAAGGTGGGGCGTTAGTCCATGGAAGACTGAGTGAGGGCATACATATATATTAGCATAATTAACCTGCAAGTTATAACCTCGGGTAAGATTTTATAATTAAAAGTAATATAAGTCCCTAACAACATAGAACTCGCCCGAGATTACAACTACCAATATTAAATACTTTAATCAATTTCATGCGTTCAATACGTGCAACACGTGGCCCGGCGAGTGAGGGCAATTCTCCAACCTTACTCCGACAGTGTACAATACATGCTTGTTTTATTATTCAATAGGTGATAATGCAATTCAACTATCGTGCAATCGTGCATGTGAATTCAGGCAAGACAGTTAATAAGTGCAATCATGACACTACGAAAGTCTCCCGGTGCGCCACTCGCCGGTTCAGCCATCTCCGCCGCGATTCGCTCAAAAAGGAGGCCGGAAATGAGTTCAGGGGGTCGAAAAACGCTATGAATCGCTGAAGTCCATCGGAAAAGGTCGCCGGAACGACGAGATTCGTCGTACTATAGTAGCGCTGTAACGCCCGAGCGCGAGACGTCACATCCCCCGCACCATGACCCGACCCGTATACGAAATGGATTTCCATACACGTGCCGAATCATAGCGAACGGAGACATACACACTCGCTAAACCAGGCGGGACTAACCTATAACTTAAACCCCAATAACCACAACAACCAGAGCAATAAAAAGATAGCGGAAGCAATCATTCATATATTACATATTGAGCTAGAGCTCTAGGTACCAACATGTATTCCATATATAGATTGAGCTATACGCTCTATGTACCAATATTTCAAGAAAGATACATATAGGTACCAATATTCAAGTACGCTCCATACATATACAATTCAAAAGTAACAACATGAATCAAATGCGTGTAAAGGAAAGGCTAGACACGATGCAAGACTCTCCCTGACTGGTATCCCGCTTAGCATCCCCTTCCTGCAAAAACAACTGAAACAACTCCGAGTTCAGTCTTAGACAGACTGGTGGGTATAAAAACAGAGGCATAATATCATAATATTGCGGAATTGAAACACATACATGCAAGTTATATTCCTTATTCGAGGTTTAGAAGCATTTCTCCCAAGCGGGAACATAACGTACAACGAATAGGATTATAACAATTCATTTGTTCATTAGGTCATTAATAGCCCAGCGAGAGGGCGTGCATTATCTCCAACCACCACCACGTGTAATCCATTAATCATTCATTCATTCGTTCATTCATTCATTCATTCATTACATTCTTTCGTGCCCATACATTAGAACATTCATTCGTTCATTCATATACTCCTTTTTCCTCCGGGTAGGGAACGGGTTTGCAAGGCCCGAGCCCTCATTCATTAATGCTAGAGGGGTACATGAATCCCCAAAAGCCGGGACCCCTTTCATCCACTAATCTCCTAGTGAAATCCAGGTTGCCGAAATTGTTGGGACTAGTATATGTGGATTCCCGTCAGCCTATGCTTCCTCGGTTCACCAATACACTAAGCCCCGGGCCCTCATTCATTGTGATCATTCATACATTTCTTGCCAAAACATTTTGGTAGGACATTCATAATAAAGGCTTTCGTTCAAAAACATTTGCTCGTTAAAACTTGGCATAAATACCTATATAGGGTTTTGGGTAAAATCTTGCACATTAGGTGTTCGGGTCATATTGTTATCTAATAGAAGAAAAACCCACCTGATAGACAAAAGAACCCGACACGCTCTCACTGCCCGACCTCGTCACCCACTGGATCAAGATCTGTGTGACAAAGGTAGTGTGAGACTCAATCATGACCACATTAGACGCTCGGCTATGCAATAACACGCTATGAAATGTTTAAAATGCAATAATATGTTCAATTATGGTCATGAATACCATAAATTCAATTAAACACATAATTCACCAAGTTTCGTTCATTATACGGTAAAACCGTATTTAATCCCGTTCATATCGTTCATACTTTCATACTTTGCATTCATAATTCATCAATATCACATACCAATCATAAAACGTTACTTTAACATAATCATGTTACATATAATTCATAATTACGAACAATAAACGCAAAACAAGCAATAAAAGAGTTCCCCCAAAGCTGCCATTTCAAATGACACGGCCGTGTTGAGTTTTCAAAGGAAACGGACACGGCCGTGTCCGAGGTTTAAAATCGGAAAAATTCAAAGTCGAGGGCTTGACACGGCCGTGTTGAGTTTTCAAAGCATTTGGACACGGCCGTGTCCGAGATTTAAATTCAGAAAAAACAAAGTCGAGAGCCCAACACGGCCGTGTCCATTTTCAGTTCAAAGCTGACATGGCCTTGTCAGCTCGTCGTTTTCAAAGAGAAAACAGAGCAAAAGCTCTGTTGCTCAAGGGAAAAGCTTTTCAAAACAGGGGCAGCCATAAGGAAGCTCTTGTACACTCATAGACATGCTCATAATTCATAAAACTCATACAAATCATGTAGTTCATTGATATATACAAGAAGTCATGCATAAAATTGGCAAAAGATCATCCAATAACAATTTTTCATCCATGGAAGCTTCAAGCTTCATTAATGGCATATCATGCTATGATCAACCAACACAAAATCTTAGCATCTAGAAATGATAGGGAAGTTACAAGCAACAATTTCCATGCCTCAACTCTCACTAAAACCCAAAGATAGACATAGAATCAAGAATTCATATCATATAACTCATTTCAAGTTTTTCTTCATCTCACATGAATCTCCAACCCATACCAAGATATAATCGGAAGAAAATGGAGAGGAGAAAGACAGAAAAACATTCCATACCTTACCTTGGAAGAAGATGGAAGATTGGTTGATCTTGAGCTTAGGGTTTGGATGATCAAAATGGAGGGTTTTTGGAGCTTCTCTTGATCTCTTGAGATGATGATTTTGATCGATCAAAAATGATGAAGCAAGGAGAAAGGGAATGCTGATATTTAGTGCTAATATGGGTTAAATACGGGTCGGTTCAAGTCCGGTTCGTTTAATAAACGGTTCAAACAAGTTATAAGAAACGAGGTTGTGCAAAGACTCGTTGTCGAGGGTTCAAACGGTATCGAAACAATACAAGGCCAAGTTTAATGGATAGGTAACGTCGAAACAAGTTCAATGCCGGTTACGGATCTCGATTTCGAGGTCCGGAGCTCAAGATATCGCGAAAACCGTTCAGGGTTGCCTATATTCAAATAGGTCCCTAAACTTTCAAAAAGTGGCAATTAAGCCCAAACTCAATTTCCAATTGAGTCCAAAACATTCAAATAAGTTACAATCAAGTCCACGTATTACACGAAACACATCATTTCATTCAATTAACACCGAATTCATGAAACTCACATTCTCACATTTTCATTCATATATCCATAACACATTTTTGGAATTCATATAAATTTTAAACAATTAAATCAAATTAGAACGAATTCAATTCGTAAAACAAGATATAAACTCATATAATTAAATGAAATTGCGCACGTAACTCATACCTGCACGTGTGAAAACACGGGGCGTTACAAGCTCCGCCGCCCGCCGTGACTTTCAGGCGGCGCGTGAGCCGCCGCCGCTGGCCAGATGGTTGCGCCGCCAACACCATTCACTGCGCCGGGAGGTTGTCTAACGGATGGGGTGGCGCGTGATGGAGAAAAAACGCCGGAGACCACGGCGAAGTAGCGGTTGTCCGTTCCGCCGCCGCTGCTGTGCCGTAGCGCCACCACCGTTGAGTTTCAGACTATGATTCTTGTACCATTATGACGGGCTCGTCGAGTTGATAAATTTCCACTACTCAAACGTCGAATTCCGTCGAGAAACGAGCAAGAACGGACATGTGTGTGAAAACACACCTTTACTGCATAAACAGTACCAATCGCGGGAGGAAGACGATGACTCTGGAGCTAAAATTCTGACACGCAAAATGAGGATCCGGGGTATATATCTCGGGTCCTCGTACGCAAAAACGGTCGGAAGAACTGGCTAACGAAGTCAGAATTGGGCAAACTCAGAGTCTACCGACTCGTCTCGATGCCCCGAACGCAAAGCAAGGGTCAAAAAGGTCGAACTCTCGACCGAACGAGAAATGACCGAATAACCCCTAAAAAGAGAAAATTACAAATAGGCCCCTAAACTCTAAAAGAGTTCAAAATAGGGCCACGCAAAGCACAAAATCACATAAAAAGGTTGGAACGTGGTGTACCTTATACGTCGAACGAGCGGGGTGTCACAATCTCCCCTCCTTCAAAAGGACCTGTCCTCAGGTCCTACTACTGAGTCGTGAAGCTTCGAACTGGAATACTTCAATCCATCTCCTGAAATCATGTAGAGTCATAGCCCTGACTGTGAAGTTTACTCTCACTGATTGCATCAACTCCCTGCAGAGTTCCGTAGTCACAGAAGTTTGTTCAAACACTTGACCGTTGGTCGCTTCAAACTCGTTTGATTCCCCACTAGGCCACTGCACCCAAAGCTCGATATCGTCGCTTCCTCGTCGATTGCAAACCAACATTAGGCCACACGTAACTCAACCGCGACAAACAAGAGAGAATCACATCTCTCAGCACACAAGAAAGAGAGAACCCCGTCTCCCAGCACATCAAAGGAGAGAACCCCGTCTCTCAGGCACAGAATTGAGAGAACCCCGTCTCTCAACCACGTAATCGAGAGAGCCCCGTCTCTCAACCTAAGTCTGGCAGACTTTCACATCTTCCAAACATTCTAGTTTGAGAAAATCCAGCATTTCTCAAACCCTAGATTCGAGAGAATCCAACATCTCCCAAACATCTAACTCCAAGAGAATCCAGCATCTCTTGCTTACATAATTTAGAAAGAATCCAACATCTTTCTATCACATAAATAGGGAGAATCCCACATCTCCCTAACACGTAAATAGAGAGATCTCAACAACTCTCTAGCACACAAGTTCACTTACTCAGCATTCAAATATACACACGTCAAAATAACACTGGATGCAAAACATGGGATGCATGTAAAGTGTACCTTTACACGACTGATATCGGTGTCCCTAAAGTATAGACTCCTCATCCATGCTCAACTCAAGGGGGATATCGCGATGGAATCTCTGTAAAATAAGATGGCAATGTACTTGTATGTGCATGAAGGGTTAGTGAGCAATTAGGAAATTTTAAACACGTAGGCATAACTAATTCTCACAAGCAGGCTATTCATTCAATTTAGTAGGAATTCACAAACAACAACAAATTTCAAGTTATGAAAATTAAATCACTTAATCACATTATTAAAATCAATATAACATTCATCGAGCAAGATAAAAATATAATTACTGATGCGATGCATGTGCGCAAATGCCATGAATGTTTAGCGTACCGTTCACCGTAGCAACAGAGTTAAAGTTCGAATTTTCTTGGATGGCAGAGGTCCTAATCCGTAGTAAGCTAGAATTCTGACCTCTGACTCATAACTGCAGTGCTTCTCAAATTCCTAAGTGTTCGTTTGGCCTTATTCGGTCGATCCTGCTTTGGTGTACCATCTCGACTGATGTCTTCTAGCAACTATTCCATAATTCCCTAATCTTCAGTATCTGAGGCATGTTTGTATAGTAAATCGATCATTTCAACTTTTGTAGATTGCGTTCGTAGGCATGCCCCAAAACACGAGATTGACAATCATTGTCTCGAGTTAACATCAACGGCAAATAAGGAGACATCCTATTGTCCAGGCGAGCCATGAGAAATATCCGTGTAAAGAATCAAAGCTGGAACCTTGTGTATGGCGCCCAACATTAAGGGACAATTCCAAACCCGAACAAATCCATACACTTTCGCAGCTATTCCCCCTCTATCTACTAACTTTCATCAAATCATTTATGAGGCTACGAGCATCGCAGCGTGTAGAGAATTTGACCACAGCCCAACGTCCTATCTTACATGCATTCACCCTATATCTTGAAGCTATTAGCTCGATCGTATATTTTCTGGTCAACCCCTGTTCAAATTCCGAAGTGTCTTCAACTAAACAACACTCGGTGGATCAGGTAGATGAACACCTGTTTCCATAATATTAGCATCTAGCTATTGTTGAATTCTTGTAGAAATTCATTTGCTTTTCATCCAAGTAATCGGAAGATGGAAGTTTCAAATCCTCCTTCACAACTTTGTAGAAGTGGTAAGTGTTGTCACGATCAACTTCAATTTTTGGCATCGAGCTACGCCCTACAATTCACAAATTGGACAAGCATCTATGCATGAGGGTTAGTACGTGGGTATGTCAAGTCATGAAAGCAATTAAGAGCACCTAACTAATGCAGATGCAACAAGTAATTTACTAAAATTTAAAGCATAACAATGATAATTTTGCAAAAATCGTAATCATAGTGTGCACACAATCACATACGCTCGGACAAATTCATGCAGAGAAGTCAAAATTTCACATCAGACAAATGCAATGCACAAGTATTCCTACGTCGTACGACCTAAACTGACACGACATGACTCCAGAGCACCGGTTCTGAACCTGGTAGCTCTGATACCACTTAAGATGTAGCACCCAAGCGATGGGGCACCACACCCCCGCACTATGACCCGACACGTGGTACGAAATGGAAACTCCGCACACGCACCAAGTCACAGCGAACGGGTGACAAACGAAAAATCCAACCTAAGCTAGGCAGTACCTAACCCTGTACAAGTAAAATATGCAAAACCTGAATGCGGAAGCGATGCAAAATACGATCTATCCAAAAACTTTAATCAGTAAACATAAATAAACGGGTTCAACTAATTCCACGAACTTGTCCTAACCTGTCCCGAATTCAAACATACAACAAAGACGGGTTCAACTAATCCAAGCCCTGTCCTAACCTGTCCCGAAAGTTCAAATAATTAAAGCATAAACATATTCCTGTACAGAACATACTATATACATAATTACAAACGGATGCAGATCAGAGATTCACTACTTAATCAAATAGATACAGGCTCAAAAGGCACGGACTCTACAGACAAGACACAAAGCCGCCTAGCTCGAACTCCAACAACTTGTACCTGCAAACTAAAAACATAGGTGGGGCGAGGGTCAGTCCACGGACTGAGTGAGAGGCTGAACTCACACACTATACAAAATAAGGAGCAGAGCACATATCAAAAGAAAGATTATGAACCGGGAGTAGGGTTTTGCATACCAAAACCATTTTCAAATCATACTTGTACAAATTTTTTTATACCAAACTTATACATATCTTATCTTATCCAAATTATAACATACTGAGCTTAATCGTATCATATCAAAAGAAAAAGCTCTTATCTCGTTTCATAATCAACATAACATATCATATTCATATACCCGCGAGTACGGGTCTCCCACCTTACTTCCATATCGAATCATACGTATCATATCAGAAACCAACAAATATCATAAACAATCCAACCCCAACACCATGTAGTTCGGGGAGCAAACCCTCACTACTCATACAGATACAAACACACACGGGCTAGCGAACCCACACTGTGCCTTCCCGGTTATCCACCGAGGGCTCAAGATACCACGCCTTCCCAACCTCCATAGGTCGCACGTGAATATCTCAAATGAGAACGTGCACAGGGGTCATAATCGGCGACCCCATGGTCGTCCCGGGTCTCCCTTACCCACGTCTCGGGGCCCAACATAACAGAACAGAGGAAATCAGATTATAACTCGCTATATATCAAACTTATCATATCGTATCAAAATCATACTTACGTACCTTATCGGAACATACCATACCTTGCAACTTAGCATATGCTATAAACGTACCTCTCCGTGTCATCCTAATCCGTAGCTGGTATGAAGACACACGGTTTGGAGCATAGCCTCGTTGCAAAACATTTCAAGCTTACATATGCTCGTACATATACAGTTCGAAAACCTTTAATAGTATGGCAAATTCATAAACATATCATATAAACACATATCTATCATATAAATATAATAGAATAATCACATGCAGGCTTGAAAACGAGCACAAAAGGTTGTAGGTCGCTTTAACTAAACAGAAATCCTAAAACCTCACCTTACACCCACGTGAACGGAAAACACAAGCCAGGAAGTCCTACTAGAACCCAAACAGCTGACAGACACCCCCTGGAAGATCCCTGATCGACTGAACACACAGAACACAAGACTCAGACTCGAAACACAACCACAAAAGACGCACGGCTACGCTCACGAATACAAATGGTGCACAGTTAGTTCACATTTATCCCAATTAAGTCATTCGTATCGAATCACAATCATTTCACACGTTAGAGGATGCATAACTTATAGAATTCACATCATCACATAGGGAATATAATTTGAGGCATAAGAATTTAATCCTATCATGCTCCAAGTCTGTTAAAACATTGATCATATAGCAATTTGATAATTAAATACGTAATGCATAATGTTTAATATTCCAACAAATAGCATACTTGATCGATTCATTCAAAATTAATTATAACATATCATTTCATAATTTATTTCTCAAGTTTCATATAATCCCATTATCAAATTAGTTTTCAAATATTACACTAACACCCCTTAAACAATAAATATTCTCAAGTAGATAGGCGTAAAACGAGACAAATAAATTCAATAAATCACAAATCAAACTTATCATATATTATAACCTATTTTCATACATCATACAGCTCATAAATTCATTTCATAGTTCATACAAGGTCGAAATTACAATTAAAACAATTAACGAAAATAAATACAATAACTTCAAAAATTCATATAAAATCAACAAGACATCCGATTGACGAACGGAAAGTGGCGTTGAACTCACCACGACGAGAGGAACTTGTTGTCCGAAGGGCGTCGGAACGCCGCCACCGGAACATGTCGGACCGCCACGTGCAGCCACCGGACCACCACCTCCGGTGGTCGGAAAATTCCCCGGAAGGACAGAAACGTACGTCTCGGCCTGCTTGACAAAAGCCCTCAACTAATTTCAGAAAATACCAAGCACACCGGATTTCGTTGACGAAAAACCGAACTAAAATCCTAGTACGAAAACTGAAATTAAATACAAACCGCTAAACGAAAATAAAATCCGGACATACCATTGGAAAGCCCGTAACGAGCCCTACGAAAGCCCCCTAGCCAATCGCCGAAAAAGTCACCGGAAAAATCGGACCGCCGGTCCAGAGCCAGTCCGCCACCGGTTCGCCGCCGTCGGCCGGTTCGCGATTCGGGGCCAAAGCCATCCGCTATATTCCATCATTCTGAGCAACTTCCGTGAAGGAACCACCACCAAAACTGGCCGGAAAAAGGTCCCAAACCGCCGCCGAAAGTCTGCCGGTGCGCCACTCTCCGGTTCAGCCATCTCCGCTGCGATTCGCTCAGGGGGTCGAAAAACGCTAGGAACCGCTGAAGTCCATCGGAAAAGGTCACCGGAACGACGAGATTCGTCGCGCTACAGTAGCGCCGCCGCCCGTCCTGACTTTTAGGCGGCGCGTGAGCCGCCGCCGCTGTCCGGATGGTTGCGCCGCCAACACCATTCACTGCGCCGGGAGGTTGTCTAACGGATGGGGTGGCGTGTGATAGAGAAAAAACGCCGGAGACCGCGGTGAAGTGGCGGTTATCCGTTCCGCCACCGCTGCTGTGCCGTAGCGCCACCACCGTTGAGTTTCAGACTATGATTCTTGTACCATTGTGACAGGCTCTTCGAGTTGATAAATTTCCACTACTCAAACGTCGAATTCCGTCGAGAAACGAGTGAGAACGGACATATGTGTGAAAACACACCTTCACTGCATGAACAGTACCAATCGCGGGAGGAAGACGATGAGTCTGGAGCTGAAATTCTGACACGCAAAACGAGGATCCGCGGTATATATCTCGGGTCCTCGTACGCAAAAACGGTCGGAAGAACGGGCTAACGAAGTCAGAATTGGGCAAACTCAGAGTCTACGGACTCGTCTCGATGCCCCGAACGCAAAGCAAGGGTCGAAAAGGTCGAACTCTCGACCGAACGAGAAATGACCGAATAACCCCTAAAAAGAGAAAATTACAAACAGGCCCCTAAACTCTAAAAGAGTTCAAAATAGGGCCACGCAAAGCACAAAATCACATAAAAAGGTTGGAACGTGGCGTACCTTATACGTCGAACGAGCGGGGTGTCACACTCATTATGTTTACAATTCAATTAGTAGAACAATTGGTTTCAGTATATGTGCCTGTCAAGGGTTCAAACCCTGTCTATTTCATATAATTCAATTAGTAGAAGGGAAAAAATAACTCTATAATCACTGTATCAGCTATGATAACTTAATTTAAGTTTGGTCTGAGTTCGGATTTAGATAATAAATATTAAGATGTGGGTTTTAATAGGGCGTAATCCGATGTTGCTTGCACCACCACTTAAGATTTATATTAGAATGTAAGAACCTCCGGGGAGGCTTTGCTCCAGCGGGAAAGGTGTATTGGGGGTGATGAGTAGTAGGTTCTACCTGCTAGGCCAACACAGATTGAGGGTACAATAACTCAATGGTGGGAGAATTTTTCTAGGTAGAAGGTGATTTGGGAGAGATAACACATGGCCTATTTATAGTTGAGGGTGAGGACCCCTATTGGTAATTCTGTACCAAGTGGTCCCATGCGAGATGTTGCCCTAGACACGTGGTCCAATGAGGGATGTCTGAGGTAAAACATCTATAGATCTGCTATAAAGGAAGTCATAAAGCAATGGTGGCAGGTGCACTGCCATGTACTGAGTGTCAGAAAGCACTTTAGGGTTATTACCGAGGGGTTGGCGTACTCGATAGGAGTGTTTGTTAGGTACCCTTAGGGTGGGGGGCCCGACTGGTTGTGGGCCGCGTGGTACCTTATGAGGCTATAGCACCCTAAGCTGGGCACCACATCCCCCGTACTAGAACTCGATACGTGTAACGAAATGGAGAATCCGCACACGCGCCAAGCACTAGCGAACGAGAGACAAACAAAAACTCCACCTAAGCTAGGCAGTCTAAACCCTCAAACAGAGCACACATCAAATAAACATACAAGTACTGAATCGTTTAAACAAAATTAAACATAGATATAACATCAAAGCTATATATCACTAAACGAATCATATACAAACTTGCCACAAGGGGCTAAAAGTAACGAATACAACTTCTAAATATCAAACTACAAGTGTTTCAAAAGTACAAATACAAAACATACTAAGAATCAAATGCGGACTCGAGCTATTCTATAAGAAAACTCAAAAGACCATGCCTAGCCCGAACCAAAGATTGGTACCTGCGGTTAAAAATATAGGGAGGGGAAGGGTCAGTCACACTGACTGAGTGAGGGGCTACACACGCACACCTACATATATATATGGAGCACAACACATATCAGAGTTAGAAGTCCATGAACCGGGGCGTGGTTTTTGCAATCCAAAACATTTTCTCCCGTGATACTATATATAGGAAAGAGTTAGGGCGAAAGGCCAAAATAACCAATTTTAATAATTAAGAGTCCACTCCCATTTCACGAATCATTTCGTAACAAACTAAAGTAGCGGGTCTGAACATGAATCAAACTAACTAGCAAGCAAACCAAAAGTAGGGAAATGTGCACAGGGGTATTGCTCAGCAACCTATGGATGGAAGTAATCACCGACGTCCCAGGGCTCCCTTAACCATAATCACCGAGCCCCAAAAAGATTCAGAGTTAAAGCCAAATTCAAATTCAAAGACATATTCAGATTCATAATCAAATTCAGGTCCAAATTCCAGTTCATAGTCAAATTCATATCATAAATGGATTTGTATTCCAGATCATATCCAAACTTACTATCCCACTACTAATAGAACATAATGTAACATCTTATCATCCTTCCTCTTGCAACGAGTTATGTTTTACTTACCCTTCCATATCACTTCATATCTTATCCACCTAACTTGATGCAAGGCTTAGGAGAGGCATACGGTGTAGGGCATAGCTTGGACAAACATCAAAGGACACACTTAGACTCAAAATGAACCATATAGATGCTCAGCAAATGCATATAAATGCGAATGATGCGATGCAAGTCACACACGTTTAACAGTTAGGCAAAATAGGAGCATTTAACACGTTAGCACATAAACAGCACTTGATTCAAACACAAAACACATTAAATAAACACCTAACACATCAAATTACATCATACTATAAGCATACATAAATTCAAAACATATAAAGAATGCATTAGGTACAAAGAAGCGTCACACGAGCACTTAGGGCAAACAAGATCATAGCTTGTATGCAAGCATCAAAATCATACCAAAACAAGCATACACACATCATAACACATTATTCAAACTCAAAACGTACCAAAGACAAGTATTAACAAGTCATAACATAGCAATTCACACATAGAAATAAACATACAACACACAAGGATCAAGGTCGGGGAAGAAAAAGAGAAAAACGGGGAAAGAGACAAACAAAACACTCAAACTCCAAGGTTGGAAGGACTAACAACCATTAGTCCCTGGGCCAGTAATGGCCGTTAGTCAGGTTAGCCGCACCAGGGGGTAGTAACGACTATTACCCCCAAAAGTGCTAACGGGCGCTAGCTGCACCCGGGTTCATCTCCTTGGTGAAAACACCTGCAAATCAGCCATGAAACCCAACCAAAGTCATACCAAAGCTAGGCAACACATCAAGGCAAGTTTAGCCATCGAATCTCATAAAAATCAGCCCTAAATTTGGTCTAGAATCGAAGTACAACCAAGAGCAAGTGAAGGAGGTCCAAGCATATACATGTTCTTGCATTTCAAGCATGGTGCATTAATGGAAACTCTATAAAAACTCAACTACCACTCAATACATGAATATAGAAGCATTAATAAAGGTCTTTTGGTTATAAAACATGCATCATGCCAAAAGAAATCACAAGGAAAAACATATGATTCACATAAGAACTCAAACCCTCACTATTCTCCACTATTCATGTCATATGCAATATCTCTAGCGAATCAAGCTCAAAACCTAAATTTCACAGATGAAAAGAAGCACAAGGATATACAGAATACAAAAGTACATTTACCTTGAAGAATGGATAAAGATTGAAGATGATATGAGCTCAAAATGTCAAGGGTGTGAACAGTGGCGAGTTTTCTCTTCTTTTCTTGCTTCAAGCTTTAATTTGCTCTCTTTTCTTGTGGGTGGTTTGAATGAAGGGGTAAGAGAGTGAAAGAGGATTGTATTGGAAAGAAATGGGTTCAAGAAACGGGTCATTTGGGGTTAAAACGGGTCTAATATGGCCAAAATGGGTAGGATAGTGCATACAGGTTCAAGCTGTTCGGTTCGGTGAAGTTTTGGAGGTTCAAACGGGTTTAAAAAGTTATGAGGATTGTTTCTTGGATCCAAATCATTGATATAAATCCAACGGTGGTGTCAGAATTTTAATCCAAATTCCCGAGCTCAAGTTATGCCTCCTGGAACCCAAAGTGGCATAAATGCTCTTTAGGCCCTTGAGTCCCGTTTTCACCAAAATGGTCCAAGACCAAACCAAACAAGTTTTAAAATGTGTATAAAGCATATAAACACATTCATAACTCACACGCTTCATGCATATCATGTACTCACAAAAATCAAAATCAAACTCTAAGTCAAACGGATCGAAAACGAAATCAAAAGGGGCAAAAAGTTCAAAGTATAAACATATAGCATAAGATCAACATATAAATATCATATAAACCACGTATTTGCATAACTAAGTAATTTAAATGCGCAAGTAGCACACTCATATCGTCATACTTGTACGACCGAGCGAACGGGGCATTACAAAGGTGCTTGATGTTAACCCTCATGTGTACAGCTCCGAGGGGTAGTTCTAACACTTAACCCTCCCGCATCTGGGCTCGAACTCAAGGGGAGACTTGCAGTTTTCAGGATTTAGCCATTTTTGGGTGGTTTATAAGGGTGGTTAAGTTGGCTCTTGAGTACAATTGGTGAGACCATGAGGGTACACGTGTCATGACGTGACCTTATTATATTTGGACTCCTTCAGGTTTGATAATGTCCATTCCTTACTAGGCTTACAAGGAGATAAAGAGATGACAAAATATATTTATATATTATAATATATACATTAAAAATTAAAGGATGGTATAAAAAATACAAAATATGAAATACTAAAATATTGCTAGAAAGGGCATTTCTCAGCCATTTAGCCAATTATGTACTAAAATAACGATGCCATTAATTCAAAAGTCAAAACCATGTGCAATAATGTAAAATGCCAAAGTATAGGGGTCCCACAAATTAACTTCTAAGAGACAGTTTACATAGACAGAAAGAGGTGGATTGATGCTGGTATCCATCTGTTAAAGACATTTACTTTGATTGGGTCAGGGCCTGCTTCTAGCCCGCTGGCCTTGTTGCTACCTGGGGTGTCAGAGCTTTAATTAACAACTCTCAATTTGGGTTGCTATTTAGCCAAAACCTGATGGGCAAACCCAATTTACTTATTTGTCCTTTACTTCATCGGGAAAAATACGGGATATTTGCAGTGGGACGCATTATGGTTTGCAAAAAGTTCAAAAAAAATCATATAGTATGAAATATAATTTAAAAATTCCTAAGGTTTTAAAAATTGTGCACGTAAAACCCTGAACCCATCAGTTGTATTGCACGCACCTATTTTGAGACTGAAATTCTATTTTTTATGCATAACTGAACGTGAAATATCTTCTATACCCTTATACAACACCTGAAATTAAGACTCCTCAAATAATATTTTTTATGTTATCCAGAAAAACTTGTGTGTTAAATAAGTTGATATAAAACATAGCCCAACACCACCGCTCTTGCCGCTGCATTTGCACCACCACCACTCTTGCTGCTTCTTCTCTCCTTGTAATTCAACCACCACGGGCACCAACACCCACCATCAATATCTATATGCGTTTAATAAAGACTAGTATAATAGTAATTAAAAAATAATGATATTAATAAAATTTTAAAAATAAAAATCATAGATCAAATCCAATTACATAACCTTATGAAGAAAGAAAAATAGCACAATATGAGATTCAAAATTTTCTAATGCAGAGTTGCATCCTTCATTTTCTGTTTCGTTGCAAATATCTCACTAATTCCTGCAAGGTAAAACCATATCAGAAGGAATTTATGTGACAAAAAATTAGAACCAAATAGGAATTTGCAACAGACAGGATTGTATGGGTATCAATAGCCATTTTACTGTTTCTCTTCACGATTCAAAGATTTGCAAACTATAAGGTAGGCTATAGCTTTGCTCTCATATCAAGTACGATCCATAACTTCTCAAGGCTTTAAACCCATAATACATAGCAATGCGATGGTCGTTTTGGTAGTTGTGAAGGTGCAGATCTAGTTTCCGATGGTGGTTGGGAGGGGGAGGGTGAGTAGCGATACCTTGAGTGGTGGGAGGTGCGGGGAGAGGTGCGGTGACGATACCTTGAGTGGTGGTACGAGAACTGGAAACGACGGAGGATCTGGGGGAGGAGCCTTAAAGCGCAGTGGTGATGGTGGTGCCAGCAGCGGTGACAAAGTTGGGGAGTGGTGGGGCGTTGCGCGGAAGAGCGGTGGTGGTGCTGCCTCGCCTGCTGCTGAGTTTGGGGTTGGGAAAGGGATGATTAATTGTGGTTGGGAAGGGGATGATTATTATGTATAAATGTTTTATTTTTTATTTTATAATCTTAAAGATCATGTAAATCATATTTTTCATAACATCTGATCATGTAAATAAATTTTCTCTTTAAAATTTCTTTGTTTTAATTTTTTTATATTAAATTGAAAAATAAAAATAATTTAAAATAAAAAATAAATGATAAGAAAAAATGGGTCAAATATTATTGTATTTGAAGGGGCAATTAGGGAATTTTGCCTTTCTAAACGAAGTTAAGTGATGTGGGGGGCGGTGAGCAAAAGTTTAAACCATAAGGTTTTATGGATTATATTTTAAAACACAGGGTTTTTTTTATCACTTTTGAAAACCACAGGGTTTTGAGTGCATATAACTCAGAAAAATACAAAAGGGAGTTCATCTATTTGCATTTATTTTACTTGCATTCCCTCCATTTTTCTCCCAAATTGAGCTCGCCCATCCAAATTTTGACTCCCTCTAAATTGGCAATGGAAATTAAAATTCCCACTAGGTTATGGCACCTTTTTGTTCCTCACACATCATTACAGGCTTGTTAAAAATATTTCAGACATTCATATTAAAATTCGGTATTCAACTTAGTATCTTAGGTATGCAATGAAGACTTATAAAACATAAAGTAAAAAAAAAAAAATTCTCACAAATTAAAAATAGTATTTTTCTTTAAAGTTCATGTATAAAAGAGTATATGAACTAATAAAAAATCTCACAAAAATATTGTGGATATATCTATTTATTCTATATAAAATGATAAAATTTGCAAATTTCACCTTAGGAGCCAATTTACAAGTTTTTTTATTTTAATATGGGGTCAAGAAATATAATTATACATATTAAAAAAAAATTACATAATAAATATTATAAATATATAATTGAGTAAAATTTTTAGTGGGGTCAACTTCATACTATGTGGGTCTCCCATGTACGGTAAGTTAGACCACTTCAAATTTATTATTCCAAAATTTCTTTTACATAAAATATATGGGTAGTATCAGACTGGCGTATTAGTTGTAATGTATTTACATGGTATTTAATGATAATTTTTTCTTTGTAACAAAAAATTATCCATAATAATAATATTAATATTCTTCATTAACATAGTACGAATTTTTACCCACGAGGTTTATGAAAAAGACCATGTTGAATATTAAGTGTCTTTGAATATCCCACATTGGAAATTGGAGAGTCATTGGAGATATCAAAACATATAATAGGTGTTTGAAAAAATTGTGACTCTTAGAGTCCCACATTGGAAGAATACTGAAAATGAGATAACTTTATATATTAAAGTGGTGAATACAATATTAAATTTGTGGAACTCAAGAGAGGGTTGATGGGCTCATATGCTGTGCGGTGCACCGCACCGCCGGCGCAAGGGCACAGGCACGGGGCCGTGGGCCTGGGCTTGGGCTTGGGCTTGGGCAGTTGTGACATTTGATGGTGCACTTTGCACTTCGCACGTGCGCATCATCGCTAGGAGCTTGGAGCCTCGCCTCCGAGCCCAGAGCCTATCTTTTTGGGGCCAAATTCATTCGGAATTAACCCTAAATTAGCCCAACAACTTGAATATGACTGTTAAGTGGCCAATTGAAACTGAAAAGTCAAGATAATTAAGCCACAAATAAATTCAGGGGCTAGTAACAACCCATTGATGCTGAATTAATTCCCCAACAACCATAATATGACTGTTGAGTGGCCAATTGAAACTGAAAAGTCAAGAGAATTAAGCCACAAATAAATTCAGGGGCTAGTAACAACCCATTGATACTGAATTAATTCCCCAACAATCATAATTTGAATTGGTCCATTTTTAACACCTGATATCTTTATATACAAACCCCTAGAGTTGAAAAAGAATACACAACACAACGCTCATTTTGATTTCTTGTGCAGTGCTATCACACGAAATCCTTCCAAAAAGCTTGACATATATCCTGGAAGTGTATCGCCTGAAACCTCTAGCACACTTCCCAGAAAGTTAGGGGCACTAGAAACTTTAAGGATAGGCAATACCCGTGTCTAGCTTCATCTATTGCACAAAAATTCTTAACAATCTTAAATTTTCTATTTCGTGAAGATGGAGTCTGAGTCATTCAGAATCGTGAGCCAGCAAAAGCTAGACCACTTTGATGGCAACAACTTCTGCCGCTGGCAGGACAAGATGAAGTTCCTGTTTACTATCCTTAAGCTTGCCTATGTTCTGGATCCCAATCTGCCACCAATTTCAGAAGATCCTCCTGCTCCCCAACAACACGTCGATTTGGATCCACCAGCCACTACAACAGGCAGTGTTCCTCCTGCCAATCCCACTATAGCAGGTGGGGCTCCTCCTGCTAATCCCACTACAGTTGGTGTTATTCCTCCTGCCAACACTATAGCAGTAGGTCCCTCCAGGAATATCTTGCAGATCCACCAGGAGATTGTGGAAACCCTTCAGCAACAAAGGAGGAAGAGAGCAGAGGATGAATAGTTGGCTCGTGGACACATCCTGAATACTTTGTCCGACAGGCTGTACCATCTATATACAAATGTTCAGTCACCTAGAGAACTGTGGGAGGCCTTGGAATACAAATACAAGGCTGAGGAAGAAGGTACAAACAAATATTTAGTTTGTAAATATTTGCACTTTAAGACGGTTGACAATAAACTAATCCTAGAGCAAGTGCATGAGCTCTAGGTAATTGTTAACAAACTCCGAATGGTTAAAATTGTCCTTCCAGAAACCTTCCAGGTTAGAGCTATAATTTCAAAGCTCCCTCCAGCCTAGAAAGATTATGCAAAGAGGTTGATGCATAAATCTAAGGATTTGTCCTTGGAACAAATTTAAAAACATCTGCGTATTGAAGAGGAGGCTCGGAAACGCGATGGAAAGAATTTAGTTCAAGGACAATCTAGTGTGAACTATGTTGAATCTGGAAATTCTTCTAAAAAGAAGGCTTTTGGGGTTAAAAAGAATTCTGGATAATTTAAGAAAATCGGACAACCTAAACCCAAGTGTCATGTTTGTGGAGAAACAGGGCATTATGCGAGAGAATGCCCACAACGGAAGAGTGGATCCGGAGTTGCAAATATGGTCGAGGAGAACCTAGTTGCCATGGTGACTGATCTTAGCCTCGATGTGGCTATGATTTCTGAAATAAACATTGGCAAGTGAACTTTCTGGCTGGTGGTTAGATTCTGGAGCTATCGTTCACATTTGCAACGATCGAAGGCTTTTCAAGACCATTGAAGAAACTGTTGGGCAAGAGGGTCAGATGGGCAACAACTCCAAAGCCAATGTTGGAGGCAAAGGATCCGTTGAACTCAACTTTACCTCCGGGAAGAAATTAACTTTGATCAATGTCTTTTTTATACCAAATGTTAGAAAAAGTTTAATTTATGTTGATTTGTTAGATAAGAAAGGTTTTAAGGTTTCTGTTGAGTCTGAAAAAGTTATCATCATGAAAAATGGTGAATTTATTGACAAAGGCTATACTTGCAATGGGATGTACAAGATGTCTATCAATAATATGAATTATGTTTCTGCTTACATGATTTCTTCAATTTTTTTATGGCATAGTCGATTAGGACATATTAGTGCAAAGAACTTGAAAAATATACATGCAATGGGATTAATTGATATTGGTAAAAATGAACTTGACAAATGTGAAATATGTGCAAAATCAAAAATTGTAAGAAAACCTTTTCCAAATGTTAAAAGAGAATCACAAATATTAGATTTAATTCATACGAATATTTGTGAGTTAAATGGAATTTTAACTAGAGGTGGAAAAAGGTATTTTATTACAATTATTGACGATGTTAATCGTTTTTGCTATATCTATTTGTTACGAACTAAAGATGAAGCTCTTAGTTCATTTGTGAAGTATAAATCAGAAGTAGAAACCCAACTTGAGAAGAAGATTAAGGTTCTATGTTCTGATCGAGACATGGAATATTGTTTGAATGCTTTTGATACACTTTGTGAAGAAAGTGGTATCATACATCAAACAACTGCCGGTTATACACCCCAGCAGAACGATGTAGCTGAAAGGAAAAATCGTACCTTTCTGGACATGGTAAATTACATGCAAAATCATGCTAACTTACCTCATAACTTATAAGGTGAAGCCCTTTTGTTCACGTGCCATATTCTGAATAGGATACCTAGTTCTGTTGTGAAGACGAGTCCATATGAAGTATGGAAAGGCAGAAAACCCAACATAAGCTATTTCAAAGTGTGGGGGTGTGTGGCTTACTTTCGAGTTCCTGATCCCAAACGGACTAAGTTAGGGGCCAGAGCTATCAAAAGTGTATTCGTAGGATATGCTCTTAATAGCAAAGCCTATAAACTTCTTGACTTGGAGTCTAATATGATAACCGAGTCCAGGGATGTTGAGTTCTTCGAAAATAAATTTTTAAAAGATGTTGGAATTGATGTTGAGCCAACCCAAATTGAGCCTAGAGGTCCTATAAGGCCTGTTGTGGAAAACGATGTTCCTACATAATCAACTGAGTCTAGAAGGAGTACTAGAGCAAGAAAAAAGAAAAGTTTGGACAAAGACTTTATCTCTTCTGAGGTTTTATTGTTCTTGGTGGAGGGGGACCGGGATAATAAAGTGGTGAGTGAAATACCTTTTGTATTTACATTTGAGACGTATGCTAAGACATTTACAGAAGTTATGGCTTCTCAAGATGCTTCCTTTTTTAAGGAAGCTGTAAACGATGAAATGGATTCGATCTTGGGTAACAATACTTGGGTATTAGCAGGCTTACCTCGTGGTTCTAAACCCATTGGGTGTAAGTGGGTATTTAGAAGAAAACGGAACACCGATGGAATTATCTCAGCTTTCAAAGCTAGATTAGTTGCCAAAGGGTTCAAGCAAGTAGAAGGGATTGACTACTTTGACACTTATGCACCGGTGGCTCAAGTTGCTTCCATCAGAATTCTTCTTGCTTTTAGCCTCACTTTACGATCTGTTTGTTCATCAAATGGACGTAAAGACAGTGTTTTTAAATGGAAATCTAAAAGAAGAAATCTATATGGAATAACCTGAGGGCTTTGTAGCATGGGAACAGAAAATAAAGTGTGTAAGTTAGTCAAATCTTTGTATGGTCGGAAACAAGCACCAAAACAGTGGCATGAGAAGTTCAACACTGCTATCTTGAAATTCGAATTCAAGTATAACAGTGCTGACTGGTGCATTTACTCCAAAAGTACAGCTAACTATATGGTGATAGTATGTTTATATGTCGATGATATGTTGATCATCGGGACAAATATGATTGGAGTAAACGAGACTAAAAAGTATCCATATTCGGTTTTTAAGATGAAAGACTTAGGTGAAGTAGACACTATTTTAGGCATTAAAGTTAAAAAACATAATGGAGGTTTTTCACTAAACCAGTCTCACTATATTGAGAAAGTTCTGACTAAGTTTAAACACCTCGAGATCAAGGAGGTGAATACTCAGTTTGATAACGGACTGAAACTTAAAGAACATAATGGTAGAGCTATTGCACAGCTTGAGTAAGCAAGTGCTATTGGTAGCCTTATGTATGCAATGCATTACACTAGACCAGATATTTCCTTTGCAGTTTCAAAACTTAGCGGATACACGAGCAGTCCTAATGCTGATCATTGGAAAGCTATTAGTAGGGTACTCGGGTACCTTAAGAGAACTATTAGCTTTGGTCTATTCTATACCAAATTCCCTAGTATGTTGGAAGGGTACACAGACGCAAGTTGGATAACTAGCGTGGGAGATAACAAATCTACAAGTGGGTAAGATTTTCACTCTTGCCGGTGGGGTTGTTTCTTGGGCAAGCAAGAAACAGACAATAATCTCTCACTCTATCATGGAATCTGAGTTTATATCTTTAGCACAAGTTGGACAAGAGGCTGATTGGATAAGAAATATGTTGTTAAACATAGATCTTTGGCCAAGTCCAATGCCTCCAATTTCATTGTATTGTGACAGCAAAGCAACGCTTACAAAAACGTACAGTAGTACCTATAATAGCAAGTCTAGATCTATTGGTCTTAGATATGCATTTGTGAGACAATTGATACAAGATGGTATTATAACAATTGTCTATGTGAGGTCAAATAAGAATTTGGCTGATCCGTTTACAAAGCCTCTGACGAGAGACTTAGTAGCTTCAACTACGAGAGATATGGGATTTAAACCACCCGAACCAAAGTGATGGTAACCCTACCTATAATCTAGGTTACCCTGACTATAGGTTCAAAGGGAAAAACAAAGTCATAAGTTGGTTAGAGCTATCAAGTGGTCTCATATGTAGCAGAAGATAGCTCAGTGAGTTGCAACGTGATAAGGTTGAGCTATGCTCTTAACAGAATGCTACACTATTTGTAACTAGTACCTGAGAAACATTTTACCTGTATGAACTAGAAGTGAAGCCGCTTCTTATAGAGAGTTATGGTTTAATCTCTTAGAGGTTCATGAAACGGGGATATGGCTTATGGCTTGATAAGCACCGAGCAGCGGAGTGTTTGTTGTGCGAGAAAGAACACATGTGTGTGGTAACTCCGGTCACACCACTAAGGAGTTGAGGTTCAATCTGCGGACACCATTAACTTCAGCGTGATCTTGATTTACTTACACTAAGAGAAGGTTCAATGTTCGTCACACCTTCTGTTATGTACGTGATCTTTAATTACACTTTGTCAGACACTGGTTTGGGAAAAGAGCAGTTTTTTGCAAACAAGTTGGGGATTGTTAAATATTTTGTGTCTTTGAATATCCCACATTGGAAATTGGAGAGTCATTGGTGATATCAAAACATATAATAGGTGTTTGAAAAAACTGTAACTCTTAGAATCCCACATTGGAAGAATACTAAAAATGAGATAACTTTATATATTAAAGTGGTGAATATAGTATTAAATTTTTGGAACTTTATATATTAACGCGCACGGGCACGGGACCGGAGTCGGGGTCGTGGGCCTGGGCTTGGGCGATTATGGCTTTTGATGGCGCACTTTGCACTTCGCACGTGCTCATCGTCCCTAGGAGCTTGGAGTCTCGCCTCCGAGCCCAGAGCCTATCTTTTTAGGCCAAATTCATTCAGAATTAACCCTAAATTAGCCCAACAACTTGAATATGACTATTGAGTGGCCAATTGAAACTGAAAAGTCAAGAGAATTAAGCCACAAATAAATTCAGGGGCTAGTAACAACCCATTTATGCTAAATTAATTCCCCTACAACCATAATTCGAATTGGTCTGTTTTTAACACCTGATATCTTTATATACAAACCCCTGGAGCTGAAAAAGAATGCACAACACAACACTCATTTTGATTTCTTGTGCAGTGCTATCACACGAAATCCTCCCAAAAAGCTTGACATATATCCTGGAATTGTATCGCCTGAAACCTCTAGCACACTTTCCAGAAAGCTAGGGGCGATAGAGACTTTAAGGACAGGGAATACCCGTATCTAGCTTCATCCATTGCCCAGAAATCTAAATTGTAGTTTTCAAAAATTTTATCTAGCTAATTAGAAATAAGAAGGGCCATTTTAATCGTTTGATAAAAGAATTGAAGTGCAGTTTACAATCTATAGGCCAGCAGAACATTATGATATAGGTGATTTACATTTAATGAAAACTAATGTGCTTTTAATGATAATAATCATCTAAACTTTTACCCACCGCCCACCCACCGCCTCCGTTTCTCAGCGCCACCATGGCGGACAACGGCCACAACGCCGTTTCGCTACCCGTCATCTTCGCGGCACCACTCGCCGTGCAGCATGTGGGTGCTACGCCAAACACCATTCCTACGCACACAGCTGCTACCCAGACACCATCATACGCTGCGGCAGTTGCAGAGAAAAAACACAACACGTTCCTGCTCCCTGATGAGAAGGCACGCATCAAGAATTTTGACCTCTCCATGTTCAGACCTTACCATCACTGAATGCAAGGGCTTACCTATTGTGGTGTTCTCGCACGAGGAGTACGAGATTCTTAATCAGCGTTTCCAACTCGCATTAATTGGTAAGTTTTCTCAAGGGTATCCACCTATGGCTTAATTGAGATTTTACTTTTCGAAAATTGATTTTAAGGGTGATGTTCAGGTCACCTTATTGAACGAAACCCATGTTTTGATCCGTTGTAACAATTTTGATGATTATGCAAGACTATTCATGAAAGAGATTTGGTATTTTCGGGATTTTCCTATACGTGTTATGAAGTGGACACCTGATTTTAATCTGGATAAAGATTCGCCTATAGTTTTTGTTTGGGTCTTGTTCCCTAGGCTCCCTCTCAACTTATTCATAAAGAAAGCCTATGGAAAATTGCAGTGTTAATTAGGAACCCAATTAGATGTGATGAATTGACTGCGAAAATTGAGAACACCTATGCACCTAAGGTTTTTGTCGAGTTAGATGTTTCTATGATACCTAAGAAATCGGTTTGGGTTAGAGACGGAGATTGAATGTTTTTGCAAGAAATTCGTTATGAGAAAACTTCGGAGATCTGCACTAGGTGTCGCCATTTGGGTCACGCAAGTCATGCGTGTAAATGCGGCGATGATCACGGTGATCGCGATGAGAATGGGGACGATAATGATAATAGAGATCACCCCAAAGATGGTGGTAACGGTACTAAGAGGGGGCATGAAAAGGATGATGTCCGCAAGGCTACCAGTACGGATGTAGATGACATCAATCTTGGTGAACTAGGTAAGGATGAAGCTCGCATGTCCAAGCAAGATTTTCGCAAAAATCTTGCAAAAAAAAAGGATAATCTTGATAGGCATGGAGTTTGGGTTGAATCAAAAAATAAGAATAAGAACAAATAGAAAGAAAAGGTAGATGATACCGCAGCAGATAACGCGAAACAAGTTGAAATCTTAAAGGGAGATGCTGTTAAGCCTTTTGTTATACACGAAAACACTTTTGACAATTTGAAGAAGGATTCCTTTGTTGAAGAACCTGCAACTGGCAAGGGAATAGGAGAAAATACGGGAGTAATGTATAAAGAAGCTACTTGAGCTCTTCAAGAAGAAGTTCATAGTGAGATTCGTGAACTAGGTGATGTGAACTTAGAGGGTTGTTCTAAGAGTGACAATAAGGGAGAAGAGGTTGAGAATGCTTATGCTACAGAAAGTGAGAACGATACAGAGTCACAAAAAGATGAGACAAGGAGTGATTATGCTACGGATAGTGAGAATGAAATTGAATCACATAAAGAGGTGACACAGGCACCTTCATAGCCCGCTGATTTGGGTTCTTTGGAAAGTGCTATCCAACAAGCCAAAACAGCTATTACTCAGGTAAATCAGAAGGTGGTTGAGGATTGCGCTGGATCCGACACGGTTCCTTCCCAGGCCGCTCCGGATGTGAAAAAAGAGGTAAGTGATAAGCCTAAAAATTGTGTTGTAGAGGATTTCCTTCAGCTTATTATTGCTAAAACGATCAAAAAAAACTATGGAGGGTACTCTCTCGATTCCTTTTTCGTTTAAGGAAGGTTATCGTGAGGATTGCGACCAAAAAGAGTGTGACGCCCCATCTCTTCGGCAATCTAGATACGGCATCACGAGAGAGTTTAATTTCGTATTCTGTGAATTATATGCCCTCGCATGGTTTGAATGCCAATTTGTAATTTAATTTCAAGTTTTATGAGCTTTAGAATTTAATTAAATATGTTTGGGATAGAATGCCCAATATTTGCAAGTTAGGGACCTAATTATAATTAGGGTGTTTTGGGCCATTCGTGGCTACCTTGAGCTCGGGAATTCGTTTCAATGATTCAGATTCAATGGATTAACTAATTTCTAAAGCCATTTGATTGCCCTACCATTTTAAAATTCGATCCCAATAGACCGGATACCGTTTGACCCTACCTGTTTTTACCCGACACATTTCTTGGCCAAGAAAAAGGGCCAAGCCCCATTTTTTCCCCTCATTTCCACGTTCAAGCAAGGGAGAGAGAAGGTGAAGAGGAAACACCCCCTTTTTGGCACCCAAGCTATCGAGCTCGAGCAAGCGAGATCCAACCATCCGATCAATGACCCAAGCTAAGATTTGTGCTCTACTCATTATGTGCTTCGATTTAATAACTCCTTCGTGCCTTGGATACGTGTTATTTGGCTAATTGGGGAAAAAGGTGAATAGTGTCGGGTTGGGAGATTAACGTATTCGAGCTCATTTCGGGAGCTCTTATGTGCAAATATGTGATCTACATGTTATATATGTCTCGTGGTATGATTTTTGTGCGAATTGGGGTCATGGTTGTGTTGTTGCCTCGTTTTTCCTCTTTTTTTGCCATTGTTACAGCCCTTGGAGCTTGGACGCAGGGGTGTGACACGCCCGCGTCACCCCCAATGAAGAAAATGAGACACGCCCGTGTCTCTCTTTTGTCTTAATGGGTAACATGCCCTTATCCCCTCCTACCTGCACAGATGCACTATTTTGTTCTTCGTTACCTACCCAAACGAACTCCGATTGACCTGAAATTTTAACCACAGAAACCTTTTGAAGTCTAGAGTATTATTTGGAATCACCTCATTATCTTTTCTGGGTTGTGAGATATAATCAATTCATTTTGGTGTCGCTACTTCACCAAAAATCTGCATTCATCCAACTTCGGGCCTACACCATTTTCACCTCTCTTTGAACCACGATTCGAGCCATATATCCTTGGAAAGGCCTATTTGTCTACTTTCATACCCAACAAAACAAAGTCAATTCTAACTTCTAGAACTCAAGATATTCCCATTTTCCTACAGCTTGCGTGTTTCCGAAAACTGTAAGCTTTTGCTAAACCTTGCCAAAACCTCTCTTCTTGCGTTCCTTTCACTTCCTTGACTCCCGTACGTGATTTATATGAATTTTATATTTGATTAAGTGATTAATTATTTTCTAATATTTTATTTCACAACCATATATCACACTTCCACTTGAATTATATGCTTAATTGATACGTGTAACATTAATTGTGCACATGAACACAATCACAACACTTCATGACTTTTTATGATTTATTATCTATCGTATCATTTCATAACATGTCATACCACTTCATGAGCACTGTCATGCGTCTATGTGGTTCCATATTGAGTCGTATCTCACGAGTACACATTGTTTCCCTTCTTGTACAGTTCGTCTCCAGGGCGGAGATATCATGATCAAATAGGCACCGGATATAGCTCGTATCCTTGTATCTTCGTCTTCCAGGTGAGGGTGTTTTCCGTTATAGCTATGTATACAAACCATACAACTCGTATTTGAATGTTTTAGCCAAAAACCTTATTTTATATCTATATTGTTTTCAAAGAAACATCGAGTAAATGTTTTCAAGAAAATGAACCATTTACAATGAAATGAAATGATTCAACGAATTGAAATGTTTTGGCGAGACAATGTATAATCATGTTCATGTTATTGGGCCAGGGGAAACGTGGGCTTGGACATCAGCACGGCATCGAGCCATCTGGCAACCCCTTAGCACATAGTACCCTTTGAGAATCTCTCGCGCAACTCAGGAGAAAGAGAAGGCGAGTTATTCTTGAGTCGGTGGTAAACCCATCGAAGGAGCGGGTAGGAGTCATGAGCCCCCGTCTCAACATTTTCATAGATTGTTCGGTCCGATCAACCGGCCATCATCCCGTGGGGAAAAGGTTGGAAATGAATGTTAATGATTAAATGAAATGTCAATGCATGAAATGAAATGAACGAAACGAATGAATGAAATGATTAATTGACTTGCATGATCGTTTTTTCAATAACCACAATTAAATGTTGTACACGGTCGGAGTTTGGTTGGAGAATGCGCACGCTCACTCGCCGAGCCATGATCAATGTTATTCATAAATTGAACTTAGTGAATTTAATTTGAATTAGTCGTAAAGTCCGAGCATTGCTTGGCTATTTTCTTCCCCCTCAAGGGAACTAACTTCAAATAAATCTTTGCTCGGGATTTATGGCTTGCATGTGCATATTTTTATATATATGTATAGCCCCTGGCCCTGCTCACGCAGTCTTCTATAGACTGACCCCTCTTTCCACTTCTCCAGTTTTCTTGCAGGTTTTGCTAGGCGGAATCGAGTCTTAGTGTCCTTGTTCGAGTTACACTTGTACACTGAAGTCACATTTCCTATCGTTACATTATAATTGTATTGTTTATTGTATTAAATTCTTGACTGGGCTTGAAAGCCAAATTTCTATTTATTGATGAATGTGGATTCGGGACAGGTTGTGTGTTTAGTTAAACCCGTCACTAGGTTGTATGTTGAATTAGTTATTAACGTTTTGAATTGAGGCTTGAAACCATTGTCAATGCTAATGGATTGTATTAGGAAGTATATTGTTCTTGATTGCTTCCGCACCGCATTTTGTATTTGATTGATTGGTACAGGGTTAGAATCCACCTAGCTAGGGAAGTTTTTCTTTGTCACCCATTCGCTATGAGTCCGGTTCATATATGGATTGTCCATTTCATGCGTGGACTAGACTTATGGTGAGGGGGATGTGGTGCCTATCATTGCGGGTGCTGCAAGGAGGATGATATCGAGGACGAAAGTGATGAGAATGATTATAATCTCTCGCACTCAGATGATGATTCTACAGCGTGAAAGATAAGGAATTCATCTAGAGATAATTCGAGCCAATTTTTGCAGCGTGTTACACGCAGGTCTTCGCGTAGAGGATACTCTAAAGGAGGTGGAGGAGGTCATGCTATAGGAGAGCAAGGTGGATATTACCATCGGGGGGGGTCACTATGATGGAAGGTATTAACCAGCGCTGGTCGAGAGATTGCCCAGACTTTGGAAGTTTTTCCTTCGGTTCATTTTTGTGTTCCGGTCCTAATTATTTTTAGAACTGGTTGTTTTTACTTTTGGTTTAGGTCTTGATACCAGCCCAACATGTTTGCGGGCTTGGATGTGTTGTTTACTTAGGGCTTAAAAACTCTTTTATAAACTTTTTCGTTTCGTTTATAATATCCCGGGGTTGAGCCCCGTCTTCCAAAAAAAAAAAAACCATTATGATATAAGTATGCTAGAAATGACTTTCCAACTCGAACGAATTAGAGGCCCGCCAAAATTATGATACAAGTTAAAAGAAAGGAATTATATTTGATGAACAAATTTCATTTAACATGAGTCTATAGACCCACCTATCTATCAATCATTCAAAATTTCCTTAACTTAATTAAGCCGTCAATTCCGGTAAGGGTAGTATAAACATTTCATATGGTGTTAATTGGGTAGTGCGACCCCATGTAAACTTGTCACTTAATCCAGCAAAATACCCGCCCAAGGTAACAGTCCAGGTAAACACTTATGGTGCGTTTACATTATGAGTTAAAGGGAGTTTCTTCGTGTTAACCCCCAAATTCTGGCGTTTACTTTCTATGTGCCAAGGCCTTGTTTTTCCGTATAGGCCTGTAGGTTTGGGAGGTTTTGGGCGATGATCTGAGACACGACAAATTGGCGTGTCTGGCTTCACACGAATATTATCACGACTTGGTAAAATACGTTTGCCCTCAGAACTTGTGCAAAATCACCAATTGCCATCCAAATCAAATCTAAAAAAAGAAGAGAAGAAACATGGATGCTTTGGACAGGTTTTCGATCTGCTAAGGGATTTCACCGAGTACAATGTTCTTCTCGTCAAGTGTGGCAACAAAGGTATAATTCCTCCGATGTGCTACGAACCGATCCATTCTTGTTTTACCTAATTTGGAATTATTTTTTTGATCTTGTTCGTTGTGTAGAATTCACAAAGGTCACGGCTCGAACAATGATCGAATTTGTCGTGATGGGTTTTGTTGGATTTTTCATTAAGTTGATTTTCGTTCCTATCAACAATATTATCGTCGGTGCTATTTAATATTTCATAGGTAAATTTCGTTATCTTGTTTTACCGATCTCTTAGAATTGTTACTAAGATTCTTGATTTGGTGGATTAGCAGATTTTAACTACACTTGAAACAATTGTGCTGATGAGGATAAGTTTAACTTTGTTTGTGATGCATTCATTGTAATTCTGAATCTTTTGCTTGTGTTCATTGGAATCCTGAATCTTTTGCTTGTTGGATCCTTTTGTTGATAGATTTAATGTCTAGGTTTTAGTTCTTAGTTCACTCCTATGTGGACTTTCATTTCATATCATCCGAAGATGCAGTTTGTTTGAGAATTAAGAGAAAGATTTGGTGTTTATGGTGTTTCTGTTTACAAAATCTATTATAGTCAATAGGAATGTTCAGCAAGCTTATCATAGTCTATGCGCAAAATTTAAGCTGCATGTTTTTATTTGAAGTTAATGATGCGTGAGTATTTGTACTTCTTTCTTTGCAATGACATTTCATAGGTGGAGGAGAAGGAGTTGGAAGAGGTGTTCATTCTATCATGATACTTGAATTTGTTGCTTCCGAGCTAGCATCCGAACATGGTTATTTGTTGTTTATTAAGATTTAAGCTATAACTTTGAGCATTATCAATTGTTCAGCGTTTTAGGCAATCATCAATCCTCGTGAGACAAACAAGAGAACTTTGGCCGGAGCTGTAAGTTTTCAGTAAGGAATTTTCTTTAGATTGGTCGAGGATGCCTTCCTTTTTCCTTTACAAAATTGAAGCTCATCACCTTGTGGCGTTTTTGCTGATTCCTTAATCATGTTGTTCTTTTTTATCATTTTACTTGATGTTACTAACAAATGAGTAATGAAAAATCTCATGGGTCGTCTGCAGCTCCAATTCCAACCAATGATGAATGAAAGGTTGGTGAATTATTTATTGATATATCTCTCGAAGACTATGTTGGAGTTAGCAAGGATGATGAGAACGATACGAAGTATGTTTTTGAGTAGGGATCGTTTCTGGGTTGTCAGTATTTGTTAGTGCAACTTTAGGATTTTTTAACTTTTTTGTTATTCACTTTGCTGATATATGTAGATTTGTACGGGGGATGCTTAGTGAAAATTGATCTGGTTTTTGCTGGGGACATTTATGGGTCTCTATAGCCTATTCTTAATGTGTTCCAAGATTTAGTGTTCAATCTTAAAACAACAGTGTTCTTTGATCTCTTTGAAGCTTCTATTTGAAATGCTTGTTCTGAGTTTATAAAATTAAATTTTATATTAAAAAAGTTTGTATTGAAATGTGAGTCATGATATTGATTGAAAATTAAAGAATTACAATGCAAGATTATACGACGTTGATTTAATTTAATAACTAAAGAATGAATATCAAATCGAAAAAGAATTACAACATGAATATTAACCGAACATCAATTTTTGGCTTCTTGTTTTCCTTAATTTTGGGTGTGAATATTGATTAGATTATTAGTTTTGGTTTTCTTTAAGAATGGGGAGAGGTATTCAGCAAAAGAGAAAAAGGGTACTTATGTAATTTCCTTGTAAACTGCCAAAAACAAGATACCAAAGTAAACGTCTATAATTGATGAACATGTTTTATCCCAAAAATTTACAATAAAAGTAAACAAAAGATATTGGCATCTTGCTTAACTAATCTAACATGCAATATCCTTACATGAGATGTCCCTTCTTTAAAAGTAAACGAGGCCTTAGTTGTTTAAATACATACCCATCAATAACCCAATCTGGATGGGTTGTTCCATATCCAAGTGAACTATTTCTAAGAATAGTACGCAAATATGAAATATTTTCCACGCGTGGGCACAAATCAAATTATTTATAATAATAGAATAGGAGAGTGATATTTTAATTTTTTTTTTCATATTATAATTATTTCTCTCGTTTAATTTTGATTTTTTTTTATATTCGTAATAAATATATATGAGTGAAATAAGACATCAAATGGGATAGCCTAAAACTTAATTATCTCAACATATATTCAATTCCTTCTTGAAAATAAACAAGCCAAATGGGATTAGAGTCAACACCATTTTCTACTGAACAAAACAACAGACAGAAATGAAAGGGAATGACCTCCATCCTATGTTTTGAAAACCGGACCGGACCGGCCGGTTGGACCGGTTCGACCGATGACTGGCCGCCTGTCCGGTCCGGGTGACCTCTCTAAACCAGTCCATCAATGAACCAGTGAGGCCCGCTGAAAACCGACCCAAAACCGGTAAAGGACCCGGACCGGACCGGATAGCGGGCCGTTTGGCCCGGAAATATTCAACTTTTTTTATTTTTTTTATTTTCATTGTTTTCCCTTGAAATTGCAAAAACAATTTTTATGCTCCAGCCAGGATTTGAACGCTCAACCCTTCAGACAAAAGGAGAGCGTCCAAACCAATTGAGCTACCTCGTGATATTAGTATTTTGTTGGTAGAAAATCACTAAATCTAGGAATAATATCATAATAAAAATTAACTTATAGAAAAATATTAATTATTATTTAAAATATCATAACATCGTAAAAGTTCAATTTAAGTGTGGTGGATAATATAATGTGAAATATTTTATTTTTCATAATACATCTTAGAAAACAAAAATGTACGTGTGATATTTTTTTTATTTATGTACAATAAAAATTATGATATTTATTAAATCAATCTTTCATCTATATTATTAATTTGGATGATGTTCTAATAATAGAATTTCAAATTACAAATCTACAAACATATAGATCAAATATCTAACTAAATAGAAAAATAATGAGTAGTTGAAAATGATTTAAAATTATATCTATATTTTTATATTATTTAGTTTATTTTATTATTTTTAATTAATATTTATAATATTTTATATGTTATATAAATGAGTAAAATTAATTCTAAGTTAGGATTTATATTTATATAATTAAATATAATTATTGAGTAATTATGACGTCATACCGGTCCGACCAGTGGCCCAACCGGTCGAACCAGTAAAACCAATAACCAGTAAGGGCTCCCGGTTCGACCTCCGGTCCGGGTTTCAAAACATAGCCTCCATCTGATGGGACGGAGCCAAGATTTCATGTAAGGTGACGAAAATTAAAAATATATATAATATTTTTTAAAAAATAAATATTATTTTATTAAAAATAAAAATATTATTTTATTCGATATATATAAATAAAACAAAGTTAATTTAAAACTTTAATTTGATTAATAATGCATTAAAAAGTGTATCAAATCTTTACATATTATAACTATAATATTCTATCTATTATTTAACCTATTCTATTCTGATAGTTATAGAGTATCTATTATTTAACCTACTCTATTCTTATAGTTATAGAGATAAAAATACGATGTTTATTCAAAATTTTGAACTAAATTACGTTTAACAAATTAATTATAAATGTTATCTATAATAAAAGAAAACTAAAATTATATACAATTTTTTAACTAAACAATTTATTTATAATAAAAAAGAAAAACTAAAATTAACACAATTATTTTATAATAAAAGATAAACTAAAATTACTATTTAGATACACTCTTTTAACTAAATAATATATCCATAATAAAAGAAAAACCTAAACTTAGCACAATTATCTTAACAATAGATAAAGAAACGATATTTTCTTAATATATAGAACTCATATCAATATTAATTTATCTAAAATTAAATCCAATATATTATTTAAAATTAAATACAGTTATCTTTACTCTATTATTAAACACAATTATCTTTATCCTATTCTCAAAGTGATACTAAATTATCCAAAATTAAACACTCTACTTATCTTTAACCTATTCTATATAGATACAATCTTTTCACAAAATATTCAACTAATTTATAATTAACAAATTAATTATAAATTTTATATAAATAATTTATTCATAATAAAATTATAAAAGAAAAACTAAAATTAAATCTAAAATTAAATATAAGTTAATATTATATTTTGTTTTTATGGGATAACTTGGAACTACGAAAAACTTCTTTTTCCCAACAAGTGAAGATTTTGAAAATTAGAAAAATAAGAGTTTTAAGTTGAGTAGAAGAAAGAGAAGAATAGAAAAATAAAAGAGGTAGAAGACGGTAAAGAGAGAGAAGTAAAAGATTGATTTGAGGTTTTTTAATATGTGAAAGAAAGAAAAGAAGATCAAAATATTTTATTGGAAAGCAAAGTAAAAAGTGAATTTGGAATAATCGGAATTAAAGTAAACTAATATTAAAGATCAAATTAATTTAAAAATAAATCCTAATTATTATTATTGGTGAGTTATAAATTTTTTTTTTTTGGGGGGGAGGGGAGACAAATTTATAAATTATGGGGAGCAAAATATTAAAAACTTTAAAATTTGCATATAATTATAAAAAAATTTAAAAATTTAGGGTGCGCGGGGGCACAGCTCCGCCTCTACTCCATCAAATTGTAGGAATTTTGGATGTGCGAATTTAGGAGAAAATGGTGTTGTTTTGTCGGTTGATGTGAATTTATTATATTGACCTTAGTTTTGTCGGTGGAGGGTAGGGATGTAAACGAATCGAGCCGAGCCGAACCCTAGTGTTTTTCTAAGGTTCGAGTTCGAGTTCGTGTAAATTTTCTCGAACTCGAGCCTCTCGAACCTATAAATTTTGGGTTCGAATTCGGTTCGAATAAGAGTTCGGTTCGAGTGTTCGAAAAGAAAAAAGAGAGAATCTAGATCTAGACATATTTCTGAAAAAAAAAAGGAAAAAAAGAAAGAGAAGACGAGCAGAGGCGATGCAATGGATGATGGCGATGTAGATCTGAGATGAGATGGTGGCGGCTGAAATGGTGTTATGGCGGAGGAGAAGACAGCTTTAGTTTCTTGGTGCGGCAACACGGCGGTGAGACCAGAAATGGTGGGCGGCGGCAGAAAGAAGTACGGTTGATGGGGTGAAGAGAAGGGAGAAAGAAAGGGGTGGCGGACGAGGGGCGGTGAGTGCAGAACGGAGGTGGGCGAAGGTGTCTTCGTGGTGGCGCGATGGATGGTGGTGGATGATGAAGTGTGGTGGGCAAATGAGATAGTGATGGCAGCGGTGGAATTGTGAAGGAGAGAAAGTAGGGTTTGTCAAATTGAAAATGAAATGGGTTAGGAAGATGGTATGATGGGCGGCGGAATTGTTTCAGGAAATAGGGTAGGGTTTGTAATATTTAAGTGATAAATATAATATATTATATAAAATATAATTATTAATATATATATATATATATATATAATATTACATAATTAATATTAATATATATAATAAATATTTTATTTATTTATTAAAATATTAAGCTCGCGAACCCAAATTTCAGGAATAAAAGGTTCGAGTTCGGTTCGTGAAGGTCACGAAACGAGCCACGGTTCGGTTCGGGTTCGACTTTTTCGAACTCGAGCCCGAACCTTTATTGATTCGATTCGTTAGGCTCGCGAACGGGCTCGTCTCGTTTACATCCCTAGTGGGGGGGACCATGACTGTGCGAATTTCGCACATTTTTAGAGAATGGAATATGGTGGTTGATTTTTTTGGCGAGCAGGGATTCGGAACATCAAGAAGCTCGGTCTTTCCCGGAAAACTCACTTTTTTTAGAAGTCTAAGGGGTTGCTGAGAGTGGATTCTTGGGAGCTCTCTTCAATCCATTTAACCGCATGAACAAAGTAAGGTATGGGTATATTATTTTTAAAGATAATTAGGGTTAATTATATTTAAACCCCATGGGAGTATATAAAACTACAATTTGGTACCTCTTAATCAAAAAATTACACTTACACCCCCTCATAAATTTAATAATTACATATAACACCCAATATTGTAAGAATCTGTTAAAAATCTAATAGAATATTCCTTATAATTGTGAAAGTCCCGTTAATATTGTAAGAAGCTTTTCTCGTCACCACCAACCTCCAGACGGTGGATTAAGTTTCCAAAAAATCAATTTTTAGAGATATTTTGTTGGTCACGTAAGTGGTAACACAAAAGGTTTCATGGTGTTCTGATGAAGGCGGGAGGGAGTACTGTTGAAAGAGAAAAATGACTCTTTTTACGCGACGTAAAGTGAGCCAAAATAAGGGGTATTTTAGTCATTTGCTAATAAATTTTTTATATAATTAAAATTAGTTCCATTTTAGCAGGGACATAACGGGACTTTCACAATTTTAAGGAATATTCTGTTAGATTTTTAATCGATTCTTACAATATTGGGTGTTATATGTAATAGCCCGAAAACCCGCCGTTCGATATTGTCCGCTTTGGATGGGAACCAGACCCCGAAGGGAACCACCCTCACGGTTTTGTTTCTCCCAGGTGGGAACCAGACCCCGAAGGGAACCACCCAGGAAAAGGCCTCTACAAGGGGAGGGGAATCCACCACTTTATAAAGTGGCTTCAAGCCCACCTCCAATCCGATGTGGGACAAAGCACCTTTGGCTATTACATTATATGTAATTATTAAATCCATGAGGGGGTGTAAGTGTAATTTTTTGACTAAGAGGTACCAAATTGTAGTTTATTATACTCCCATGGGGTCTCAATGTAATTAACTATTAGGAAAACTTTGTAGAATACCAAAAATACAAGATAAATACTATGTTTCAAAAATTAATATAAGAATCCTTGTGTTTTATAAAAGTAAACATAAAAAATCCTAAAATCTTATTTGAGCCATAGGCGTTATCCTTTTTTAAGAAAATAAAAGCAAAAATTCCATAAATAATATTTATAAATAAAAAATTACAAAGAAATATAATAAAATATAAAAGGAGATATTGAAAATGAAATATAAACAATATAAATAAATAATATAAATACCACAAAAATTCTTATTCGGAAGTAAAAGATGAAAATAAAGATATAAATCAAAAGTTGGTAAAAAAAAATACATTAAATAAAAATTAATGGATAAAAATTATATACTAAAATAAATTATTTTAGGACTTATTTGAGAAATTCTATAAATATTGAGGTAAAAATTGAAATTATACAAACTAAGAGATCATCCATATAAATAAAATGTTTTCCGGCGACAACAAAACCCCACAGCTTCAAAAATTTTGCAAAATCATGCAAAATTTCGCCCGAGCGCAAAAAGCGGACGGAAAACCGCTCCATTTTAATTAAACCGCTTTTGACGTGGCCTCTAGTCCTGCGTGGGTCTAATGTGTTCGACACATAAGACTAACATTGCCAACAAGCACATAATATGTGTGACACCCATTTTTACAGTTAAAAAAAAATAATTTAAAAACCTAAACACTGCATCATTTCAAAAGGCGGACGGTTCAATTTCTTCCCAAAATCATTCAACATATCTTACATACCTTTGATAACCATAATGGTGAAGAACCCCAAATCCGATAATCTTAAACTCTAAATAACCACACTTAATCTCTGTAAGTTGTGCCACGATTACTACTCCGGTGTGAATCTGGGTGGTGAAGCAGCCGTCATGGTGGAGATTCGCAGCCACGACAAGCGAAAGGAACCTAGGTGTGACGCCCCGTATTCTCGAAGGGCGTCCTGGCGATATTAACAAGTAAGTCACTACACTTGTGTGTGTTTAATTTAAGAGTTCTTGAATTATGTGATTTAATGAGGATTTTTCATAAATAATATTTAATTTAAATCGGATTCGTAAAATGTTATTGAAAATGGGCGGATTAATATTTTGTTATAGTTTGGCGTTCTTTTATTTTTTTTATTATTTTTTTAACGGGGTCGCCAAATAATATGGCGACCCAATGAATTTTTATTTTTATTTTTAATATTTTATTAAAGGTTGCCATATGATATGGCGACCTTTGATAGTTTGTTATTTTTTTAATATTTTCATCAATTGCAGACTTCTCTTGTCACGATAAAGCTGAATGGGTATTCGTGCTTTCTTTAATTGTTTCGTTTAGCAATCCCAAAGAAAGTTGAAGGCAATTAGTACACAAAAAGAAAGAAAATATATTATGGAATATTAAAGTACAAAATGTATTAGAAAAGTGCATTTTACTTTTTTCAATTTTACTAAGTTTAGTTCATTGGATCAGAATCGTCAAAACGAGTCTAACAAAAAAGACGGAATTCGAATCCGAACCTCGTACCTCAAGTTATAGCTGAAAAACGAATCAAATAGGGTAAATGGGTCATATGGACTGAAATTTGCTTCGTCGGAGGTTCAAACGGCATCAAAAAAAATACAAAGTTTGGTTCATTGGATCTGAACCATCAAAACGAGTCCAATGAACCAAACTTCGTATTTTTTCGATGTTGTTTAAACCTCCGACGAAGCAAATTTCAGTCCATATGACCCATTTACCCTATTTAATTTGTTTTTCAGCTATAACTTAAGCTACGGGATTCGGATTTGAATTCCGTCTTTTTCGTTGGACTCGTTTTGATGATTTGGATCCAATGAACCATCCTTCGTATTTTTTCGATGTTGTTTGGACCTCCGACGAAGTAAATTTCAGTTCATATAACCCATTTAACTTATTTGATTCGTTTTTCAGCTATAACCTGAGCTACGGGATTCGGATTCGAATTCTGTCTTTTCGTTGGACTCGTTTTGATGATTCGGATCCAATGAACTAAACTTTGTATTTTTTCGATGTTGGTTGAACCTCCGACGAAGCAAATTTCAGTCCATATGACTCATTTACCCTATTCGATTCGTTTTTTAGTTATAACTTGAGCTACGTGATTCGGATTTGAATTCCGTCTTTTTGGCAGGACTCGTTTTGACGATTTGGATCCAATGAACCACTCTTCGTATTTTTTCGATGTTGTTTGGACCTCTAACAAAACAAATTTCTGTCCATATGACCCATTTACCCTATTTGATTCGTTTTTCAGCTATAACTTGAGATACGGGATTTGGATTCGAATTCTGTCTTTTTGTTGGACTCGTTTTGATGATTCGGATCCAATGAACTAGCTTTGTATTTTTTCGATGTTGGTTGAACCTCCGACGAAGCAAATTTCAGTCCATATGACTCATTTACCCTATTTGATTCGTTTTTTTGCTATAACTTGAGCTACGTGAATCGGATTTGAATTCCATCTTTTTGGCTGGACTCGTTTTGACGATTCGGATCCAATGAATCAAACTTCGTATTTTTTCGATGTTGTTTGGACCTCTAACGAAATAAATTTCAATCCATATGATTTCATGAACCTTAATAAAATAAAATAAAATAAAAAACAAAAAAACAAAGGTCGCCCACTTATTTGGCGACCATTATATTATATTTTTAAAAAAATTACAAAGGTCGCCATTTTATTCAGCGTTCTATATTAAAATAATAATTAAAAAAAAAGTTCATTAGGTCGCCGTATTATTCGGCGATCCCATTAAAAAAAATATTAAAAAAATACAAGAACGCCACACGATGTGGCGTTCTATAACAAAATATTAACCCATCTATTTTCAATAACATTTTACGAATCCGTTTTAAATTAAATATTATTTTCGAAAAATCCTCGTGATTTAATGTAAAACCAATTTAATATGTGATCATTTGGATTATTCTAAGATTAATTGTCAAGTTGATTTTAAATCCATCATGTTGCTTAACTTGTTTAATTTCGGTTTACTTGAATTCCTTGAGATTAATTGTCAATCACGTGTTCACGAAGTGTCGTTAAATTGTACGAAAGGTTTCTAAAATTAAATTGAATTAAACTCTAATTGGTAAATCTCTCTCTTTCATTTTAATTTATAAAATTAATTCGGAGCTTGAATGTTTATTCGTAACTTTACCAATTTTATTTACGATTATTTGTACGCGCTATGTAGCGCTCGGAACGGTGGGCCACCACATCCCCCGCACCCAAACCCGAACCCACATATGAAATGGATTTCCATACATGAGTCCGAGTCCAAGCGAACGGGAACCTACACTCACACGCTAGGCTAAGCGGGGCTAAACTCGAATAGAGCGCGCAAACAAACAAAACAGATATGCGGAAGCAGTAAACAGGATCCAAACGAGCTCATGCAAAAGTAACAATATCTATAACCCGTGGCTTAACAGCCCAAAATAGATACAAAATTCCAGTTCCAAAGTTATAATTCATACAAGATGCCAAAAGCGATAGATATGCAATGCTACTCGACCTAAACGGCTAAGTACGACTCGACTCGACGCACTTCCCCGCCTAGCTCGGCATACCTGAAAGGGAAAGGAGAGGGTCAGTCTCACAACTCGACTGAGTGAGGGGTTTAACACACTCACACCTTAAATACGTATAGAGCATAGCATAAATCAGAAGTGATAGTTATGAATCGAGGCTAGGGTTTTGCACACCAAAAACCATTTCCCGAAACTAACATATAGTAAGAAAAGAACCTATCTCGATCCATAATCTATCAGTCAAACAAAAACAAAAGCCCGGCGAGAACGGACTATCCCTTACTCCTTCAAACATACATATCAAATCACAATTCCACCCTTGCATCCATGGTGTATCGGGAATCAAACCCTAGCACCTACATTACCAAAAACACACGTGGTAGCTAACCCACGATATGCCTTCCCCGGTTATCCACCGAGGGTTCAAGATATCACACCTTCCCAACCTCCCTAGGTCGCACGTGAATATCTCAAATGAGAGCGTGCACAGGGGTCAAACCCGGCGACCCCGTGGTCGTCCCGGGCCTTCCTTACCCACGTCTCTAGGGCCCACATAACAAAACGGACCAAAATCCCATCTTTCAGGGCACACTCGCTTAACATAACAAAACGTACTAAAAGAGATTCAAAACTCAAGCTTATATATGCTCTTACTTATATCATTTCCATAAAGTTCAAATCTTCCACAAGATCATAAACATAATTTAAGCACTCATATTTAAATATGTATAACATATCCGCATGCGAGTGAGAAATCATCACATTATAGGCCATAGATTAATAGCTAATAATTCCTAACCTCACCTTAACAAAAGAGACAAAAGGTAGGATCAAACGACAACCAACCACCTAAGCTTCGGGCTCTTGCGCGATCGGAAGAGGCTCTAAAACGCAAAAGAGAACAAGACCCGAGACTTAGACTCAATTATGAACCAGATAGACGCTCGGCAATGCTTGTGAATGCAAAGAATGCAATTGAAATGCATATACATGCCAAATAAATCCTACCAATTCTTATTCACACAATTCATATCAAATAAGGTCATAAGTTCAAAACAAGGCACATAACGCATAATATAACAAGCTAACATTGCGTACAAGTCATAAATGAAGAAAGAAAATATAAAGAAAAACAACGAAGTGATAAAACGAGCAAGTGCCGCCGCCATATTTTCAAATGACACGGCCGTGTTGGGTTTTAGTTCAAAATGGACACGGCCGTGTCCGATTAAAATTAATTCAGGAGCTTATTCCGAGACGCTGACACGGCCGTGTTGAGTTTTAGTTCAAAATGGACACGGCCGTGTCCGATTTTATAAAAATAATTTGCTCCAAGTCGAGAGGCTGACACGACCGTGTCCAAAACATGTACAAAGCTGACACGACCGTGTTGGCCCTTCGTCTTCAAAAAAAAATACAGCAGCAACAGTAACTCTGCGCCAAAAAAACAGAGGAAGAAGAAGAGCAACACGCAGCAACATCAAGCAACAACCTCAAGCCACAAAACTCATACAAACCAAGGCAAATCACTTCATGATCATCATATAATCTCCCAACTATCACAAAAGTTCAAGAATCAACATATATCTCAAGTTCATCCAAGCAAGAATTTAAATTTCATCAATGGCAACTTCCACCATGCTCAACCGTAATCAGAAGGGGAAACATATAATCATAATAGAGTCATAAAGGATCATATTTACAACTTCAAATCAAAGCTTAACTCCATGAAATGTATAAGATCATCAAACCCCCAAGTTACATGTCATGCTCCATATATACACCAAACATAGCTCAAAGTATGGAATTAATAGCTTAAAATGAACATATACTCATGTACATATCAAATACTAGCTTACCCCTTGAAGATGTTGGAAGAAAATGGAGATTAGAGCTCAATCTCTCCTTGAGGTGAATAGTGACGGGATGAAGGGTTTTGCTCCAAAGTTGCTGCACTTTTTCTCTCTTTTCTTGTATGTACCGAGAATGGGAGAGGGAGAGATGGTTATGCTTTGTTTTGGTGTGAAGTGGGCCCAAGTCTCATGTAAAAAGGCTAAAATTTGAAGGACTTATATGCAAATAGGTGAAAGGTAGTCATATAAGAGCGAGGTAAGTTTCCGATCGGATTTCGGAGTATCGAATGATCTTAAAAGGTTATGGGGCTTATTCCATCGAACCCGAATTGTCGAAAAGACTTCAACGGTAGTGACGGAATTCGAATCCGAATTCCCGAGCTCAAAATACACACATTGGAACCCAAGGTGCGCTAAAAACGTTTTAGCCTCCTTTAGGTTCCCAATGAAACAAATAATTCAAAAGCTCAACGAATAAACTCGAAAACATAAAACGAATATAAATCAAAGTTCATAACATGTAAATTCCCAACATACTAAAACAACGAAAAAACTCCGAATTCAATTCAAGCATAAACGAATCAAACCATAACAAGTTACGTACATACTCAAATAAGAATCATTCAAATCCATAAGAAATATTTAAAATAAGAATTAAAAGAGTAAAGAATATGAATTTAAATAATGTAAATCGCGCACATACGTCATACCTGTACGGTCTGAAAGTCGGGGTGTCACACGCTATTACTCTTTGCTACGCAATAAGGATTCCCGGTTGTATATAGCTTGTGCACAAGATACATTTCTCCCAATCTCCTCTTCTCTCTCTTGGTTCTCTCTCCCTCATTCCCGCACACACACTACACCTAAAACATACACTAGTCGTAACTTGGCCGTTTCTCGACGAAATTCGACGAATGAGTAGTCCATTTCGAAGAGCTCGACGAGAGGATCATGATGGCACAAAGATCTTAGTCAAACAATGAACGATGGAGGAGATATCTGCGATTTTCAGACATGGCTGCACAAAAATTTGGAATTTGCGACTGGATTGCGGCAGCAACTTCGACAGCCTCGTACGGCCTCCTCCGACATCGGAATATAGCGAATTTGGTATGAAAATCGAACATCTCGATGAGATCTACAATTTGGAAGTGGTGGCACAGTCATTGGGGTAGCGGTGGCACCACAAGCGCCGCCCGAAGGTCATGCCGCTGGTGGTGGATCTGGGCAAACTTCGCCGGCCGTTTCCGGCGATTTCGGCGGCGGTTTTGGGAGGACGAGGTACCGATCTGAAGTTCTTCTCACTGAGAATCAATTCTGGGTTGGTGGCACAACCATCAGAGTGGAGGTGGCGGCGCACGAGCCATCTGAAGTCGCGGCGGCGGCGACTTGTTACTGTAGCGGCCGAATTCTTGACTTTCCGGCCATTTTCTCTGGCGACCAACTTGGGGGTTTCGAAGAGCACGTCATGGGTAAGTCGATGCCTTTTACGGATTTCATTTTCGTTCACCGGATTGGAAGTAATTTGATTTTGAAGTTTTTGGGGTTTTCGTATTCTTGGATTTAAGATCTAGGACGATTGGCTTGGAATTTTCAGAAATTGATCAAGGATTTGGAATGAGCACGAGGACTACTTTCTCGGGTAATTTTTTGGGATTTTTCCGGCGACTTTCGGCGGCGGCCCGGTGACTGCCCGACGACTTTCCGGTGGCTTCGGTGGCGGCACTCCGGCGAATTTCGGACAGAATGTCGGTCTCGATGCGGTGAGTCCAAAGCAGCTTTCCGTTTGTTAATCAGACACTCCATCTATTTATTACGAATTATTTTCATAATTGTGATTATTTGAATTAATTGTTTTAAGTGCAAATAAATTGTTTATTATTGGTTTGTTGATCGAGATGTATTCCAATCATATTAAAAAAAAATGTATTGAATGAATTGTGATATGCATGAATATTTTGATTTACAATTTGAATTCCGATGTGATGAATTTACGCTATTTGTTAAGTACGAAGGGGTATTAGTGTAATATTTAGAAACTAATCTTTTATGTGACTAAATGAACTTGGAATGATATTTTAGAAGAACGAACAAGTTGTGATTTCTCTATATGAATTTGAGACGCTCTCAATGTTATGTTTGTTGTAAATTGTGTTTCAGATATAAAATTGAGATACATGAAAGATGCTTGAACAACTTGAGACTTTATGCATGATAGAAGTTAGAATTGTAATATCTTGATTTACTCTTACTACTCGAAAATTGTATATTATGAATTACAATAAATTGATAATTGTCATGTTTGTAAGTAATTAATTCCTAGTTGAATAATTGTATAAACACTTTAAAGGAACAATTATGCTTAGTAATCAACTAAGGAGATGTATGTGTAATAATTCTAAACTTGTATAAATGACTTAGGGGATGTAAGTGTAATATTTATGAAACTATGAATATGACTTGAGCTTGTGTACCAAACATGTTGTGAAGTTGTAAAGTATGATCTTAAGTGAATTAAATGCACTCTTTATTTGTATCAAGCATGCCATCTACGTACAACAACTTTGTATGTTTATATGATCAAGTTGCTCTTACTTATGCACTTTATAACTCGACATGAACCTGATGCTTAATTGTAATATTATAATTGAACCCTGTGGCATTGGATGATTTAATATGCATTTTGTGCATACATTGATTTCCTAAATTGATCTTGCATCTTTGGATATGGAATTGCATGATGGTTGCTTGTAAATATAACGTTGTTGAGCATTGATATGCCTTGAATGACCACGACACCCTATCAAAGCACAACATGAACACTTATGTATAACCACGATCATGTTGAGCAACGCCGTGCGTCTTGTTTGGTCCATATAGAGTCTAAGTCCGGGCTTCTGTATGTTCTGTTTCAGAGTTTGGTGGCGGTGGTGTGCCAGAGATTTAGGAGTGTTTGTCCTTCACACTCTCAGACTCTACTTTCACGAGGTGAGGTTTAGGATTTTGTATAGTTATGCAACCTATGGCCTTTATATGCTGATTTCTACCCTTGCATGCGAGTATAGCCTATTATAAATACGTATGTGTTGGATATGATATATTTATGACCTTGTGAATCAGCTCTGTTTTGGAAAATTAGATGTGAAAGCATATGTAAGCTGTTTTGAAAAGTTATGTTATGTTATGAACTGTTCTGTAGCGAGTTAGCCATGATATATGGTATCTGTTCTGTTTTGTTCTGTTATGGATCCGAGGAGCTATGGGTAAGGAATCCCTGGGAAGGTATAGGGCCATCAGGGCTCGGCCTGTGCATAGTCTCCATTTGAGATATCATTGCGCGACTCAGGGAGATAGGGGAGGCGTGATATCTTGAGCCTTCGGTGTATAGTCGGGGAGCACTCTTGTGGGTTCGTTACCCCTTGAGGGTTTGTCTATTCTGGAGGGTTTGGGGACGGTACATCCCCTCCATCTTTGGTGTGACGGTTGGATTTGATTTTGTATTCTATGTTTTGATATGTTCTGAGGAGTAAAGGTTGGAAGCTCGTACTCACCGAGCATGTGATATGTTCTGTCTGGGAATCATGAATCGAGATAGAGTTTCTGAAATGTTTTCTAAAAACTTATATATCTATATTTTGGGGTACTTTGGAAATGTCTTTGGTATGCAACACCTATCTCCGGTTCATGAGTCCACCCTTCTGATATGTGTTGTGCTTTATATATATATAGTGGGTGTGCGTTAGCCCCCTCACTCAGTCAGTTGACTGACCCCCTCATTTTATCTTTTAGTTTGCAGGTTTCCTTTTGGCTTGAGCTAGGCGGAAGTGAGTCTTCTGAGTCACACTTGTCGGTTTAGTTGGTGTTAAGATGCATTTGTCACATACTCTATTTATGTTATATATTCTTATTTCGCTTTTGGAGATTATATTTTATGCTCTACTTAGACTTAAACCCATGTGGGGTTAGTATGCTAGCATTTGGATGTAATTAGCTATTCTGCTGATACTTATGTTGGTTTATTACGTTGCGATGATTTGAGATTCGGGACTAGGTATCTATACTAGTTGAACCCGTCACCTGTTGTGTATGCTGATATTCGGGACTAGGTATCTATGCTAGTTGAACCCGTCACTTATTTTGTACGTTGATTTAATTGCTTCCGCTATCTGATGATAATTGTTTAAATTGCTTCCGCGCTCTGAGTCTGTCGAGTTAGATCCGCCTAGCCTAGTGTGTGAGTTGGTCTCCCGTTCGCTTTGATTCGGATTCGAGCATGGACTTTCCATTTCGTGTCCGGGTCTGGGTCTTAGTGCGGGGGATGTGGCATCTTCCGTTTGGGGTGTTACATTAGGCCTGCATATGGTAAGTTACTCTTTTCCCAACTTAGAGTTTTTGTTCGTTTCTTGAGTTTATGTGTGGAGAATGTGGGGAACTTTTTGAATATTGTGTGGGTGTTGTCTGCTTCAATGGTCCCCATGGTCCCTCTATGTGTTGTTCTTTTTTTTGGAATGTGGTGGTTGATTGCATTAAAGAAATGGGTAAAGACTAAATAGTTTATTGTATCCCCTTTCTCTTTTATTATGTACAGATCCAAAGTCTTCACTTTGGACATTGGCAATATATTATAATGGGAAACTAGAAAATGACTGTTATGTGGGTGGTAGACGACGTAAGGTTGACTACGTCGACATTGATAAGCTGAATTTTGACTACTTGAAGAATATTTGCAAGATTTGTTTGTAGAAGGCACCAAAAAGTTGGTTTATACTCCTCTCATGGGTGGCAACAGACTCATTGAAACTGATGAAGATCTTAGGCGACACGGGAGGAGCTTTAAGTTGGGGGGTTGGGAGTATATTGTATATTCAGGGCCTTTAAGTTGGGGGGTTGGGAGTACAAATTGTATATTCAGGGCCTTATACCTAATGAAAATGATGCAAACAAAAATTGTGGGCAAGTTAATGATACAAATGCAACAGTAGCTAATCAGGGCCTTGTACCTAATGAAAATGATACTCCAGTTGAAGATAATGTTGCAATGGAACAACCTACTCAAAATGATGAGGTCTTAGAGCCAATTGAATCAGTATCAGTAAATGAATTTTTTAATTTGACAACACCAATGAATGGCTAAATGAGTATGAGCGTAGGTTTGGCAAGAAAAGCACTGGTAATCTACCTGAGAATGAATCTGATAGTGGTGATGTAGAGTTCTGTGTGGATGATGATTACAATTCGGCTGATGATGAGAATCTTTTGAATGATGTTTATAAGGAATTTGAGAAAGACCCTTCCTATACTGTGCATAGAACTGTGCTTGAAGAGGCCATGACAGTATAAAGAAGGAATGTAGCTAGCTTTCTAAAGATGTTAATAAAATTTCTTCCCAACATGTAAGGAAATTTAGGACTGCCAGATGTGCTTTAATATATGCAGTCGATGGGATGGGAGTGGGAGGGAAATTTTCCCCCCAAAATGCTTTTCTTTTTTCTTTTTTAATTGATATTAAAATCCATGTGTGCAGTGGTTTGTGACGTGTCCATAGTGGTTTTGCCACATTCTAAACATTCTGGCCACATGGGATGCCATGTCAGCTTTCCGTCCGCTTTTTCCGCTCCGGTGAAATTTTGCATGATTTTGCAAAATTTTTGGAGCTGTGGGGTTTTGATGTCGCTGGAAAACATTTTGTACCAAAATTGCAAAATGGCCCGAGTTGATATACCATTTTTGTAATTTTCCCTTTAAAAAATACAAAATTTTCTACTAGATTATATATAAGACGAGGTTTTTTAGGCGCATTTCAAATACGACAAGGGTGTTGAATGCGCATATAGGTCATTATTTTTACTTGCAATTTTGCACATTCAATGCATGTGCAAATAACAAATAATTATTGTATAAATTTATTCAAATTTAAAAGTTTTCATTAAATATATACTATATAGTTATTTTTAACCTAATCACTAATTTATGATAAAAAAAATAAATAAGTAGTATAAGATAATATTATATTAACGCCCCAATTTCCGGAAGTTCAGGTAAGCACACCACGTGCGGGTCTTCGGGAGTTGGGGGTTTACTTTTAATTATTTCACTTGTTCATTTATAATTTTCATTACATTATGATGTGCATTATACGTTCCTACATATTTATATGAATTAGCTTTAATGTGAAATTGTGAATTAAGTGATAATGTGCCTAATTGTATTATATGACTTTAATTGATCATCACATAAATTTATGGACTTAATTGTAAAGCATGATTGAAGTTAAGTGATCTTTTGTGTAGAAATATAACTTGATTGCATTCATTTAAATAACTTAGGGACTATTATGCAAATTAGGGTGGTTTCATGCTTGTAGTGGGAGATATAATATATCATATATGTATCCTTTCTTCCACACTCTCATACATTACATTTCATACAACAATCTCACACACACACCCCTACCATATACCGATTTCTACACCATCAAGAGGGGAAGGAAGATTCCATCAAAATTCAAGCTATACTTGAGGAACTTTGGAGTTAAGATCATCATCATCATCATATCCTCATCTCATCCTTTCTTTCTTCCATTTCAAGGTATATTGGAGAATTTGATTGAATTTCTTGTTATATACATGAGTAGGGTTTGTTGATTAAGTGACACTTTCATGTTCATTCTTGGGAGCTAGAAGCATGTTTAGGATTAAAAAGGGATTGAAACTTGCATGAAACCTTTGGTTATTTGAAAATTGGAAGCATGTATATATATAGAGTTTTGGAGATAAATTCTTGATGAGTTGATACATGTTTCATGGTTTAATTGTTGTATAAGTGTAGTATAATGTGTATATGTTGTGTTTGATCATTTATGATGGATTGAATTTGGGTTTTTGGTTGGTTTGGGGTGTTTGGCCGAAATCCCCTGTTTTCCCCTGTCATTTTCTCACCCAGCGGGTTCCCAAACGCCCGTTTAGACCCTTAGTTTAAATCCCAAACACCCGTTTCACTACCCAGAATTTTGACCCGAGGCTTCCCAAACGCCCGTTTGGTCTCCTAGTTGTTTTTCCAAACGCCCGTTTGGCACTATTACAGTAAGTTTTCACACGCCCGTTTCTGCTTTCAGATCAATTTTCAAACGGGCATTTCTCCCTCATACGAACTCCAAATGACCTGATTTTTGAACCGTTGGAAACCTATTGAAGTCTAGAACAACATCCAATTGGAATCACCTCATTATATTCTGTAATTTGTGAGATGTAATCAATTCTTTTAGGTGTCGCCACTTTTCCGACAAATTTCATTCACCTAACTTGAAGCTTACGCCATTTTCTCCTCGCTTTGAACTAGAAATTGAGCCATATATCATTTTAAAGGTATACTTGTCTAGTTTCTTTTACAACAAACAAAACCCAATTCCAATTTCTAGAACTTTAGATATTTCCTTTTTTCCACAGCATGGTCATTTTCAAAAATTATCGATTTTTGCCAAACTTCGCCAAAACCCTTCTTATCGCATTCCTTTCACTTCCTTGACTTCCGTATGTGACTTATATGAATTATAAGCTTGATTATTTGGGAATTTGGACACATTCATGATATTTATTGATTGTAAAGGTATGATTGACATCACATGACTTTGTCGTTCGTCTTAAATGGTTCATAAGAGTCGAGTCTCATGCACACTTGTCCTTGTTACACAAATCACGATCCCGGTTTCGAGGAGCACGCTCCGTAGGGTGTTCGCTTACTCTCTTTTGGTCGGTTGATTAAGGTGAGGTTTAAATTCTAGATATATATAAAACCCTTACAACCCCTATGTGACTCTTTCGGTCAAAACGTATCTATATATCTATAGCTTTCGAACTTTATGATTTTCAAATGATTTCACAAACTGATTGATTGATTGACGAATTGATTGTTTTGGCGAGTTATTGAATTACACTATGGGCCCGAGGATAGTAGCTTGAGCCAACCGGGAAAGCATGGGCTGTAACACCCCGCATTTTCGGAGCAAGATACGATGTCGTTTTCGTGCTATTAGATTGTTAATTATTTAACTCTGCTTGTGCTTGAATTGCCTTAATCATGTTTTAATTGTTTATTTGACTCAATTGCAATCTTATATAAATATGTAAACTTAATTGAGATATGTGTTTAGTTCCTAATTGCTCTTTAATTTAAATTATGTGGGCTAATTTGTAGTTATTAAACTTCGGGGGGGGGGGGGGGGGGTCAATTTCTAATTATAGGAAATTCAATTCGACTTATATGGAAACAACTTTAAATCTTGGGGCTGAATTTATAATTCTAAAATCTATAATTTGGGCTTAATTAAACCTATCTAAAATCCATGGACTTAATTGCATGATTGAAATTCATGGGGACTCAATTGCATTGACTTATTTTTCGAGGGACCTAATCGTAATTTCCGAAACGGGGACCCTTTGTTATACGAAACCCTAGCAGCCCATTTTATTTCTTCTTCTCCCGTGGGACTTCAGCTGCTGCAAGCTCTTCTTCCCCATATCCCCTTTCGGTTTCAACCGACAGCAGCGACCCAGCCACCACCCTTGCTCCGCCGCCAACCACCAACCCTTCTTTCGTTCACCACCGCCACCTTCACCGTCATCTCCACCATCTTCTCTGGCGACATCACTGCGCCACTCTCCGCCGTCGGCTTCCATTCCAGGCGACCACCACCACCACCATATCCGGAAACCTCACCATCGTGAGCCGCCACCTTCGATTAACCCCAGATCCGATATCTCCACCCATTACCACCATCTCCAGCTCCGCCCAGGGTTCCAACCATTGCCATTTCTGCTATTCATCTATTTCTCAACCCATCAACGCAGCCGCTGCAACTTTGCCAGCCGCCATGGTTTCCGACGAGGTCCAGATTTGACAATTGCCCTATTCCTTCTTCTCCTTTCTTAGCCATATCTGATCAGAGCCGGAATCCCCCTCTCTGTGGCCACCACCGAGCGTCCTGCCCCTATTATTTTCACCTTTCGCCGCCAACCACCATGAATTCCGGCGTGATTGCAAGGAAAAGAAACCCCAGATCTCCTTCAGCGGGTTCACTTCACGCCGCCACCGCAGGTCTGCTTCCATCATTGCCGGTTCTGACTACAACTATCACTGATAAGTGCCGTCCAGCTTCAGATACCGTTCTCTCCTATCCGTAGCTGAGGTACAGAACAATTACAGTGGCATCTGTTCACCACGCGACTGTCGGTGCCCCAATTCCAGCCGATTACTCTTCTTTCTTTTTCCTGCGAGTGTGAGCTACCAATCTTTTACTTTTTATTTAGATGTATTCCAATTTTAACACAGCTGTATATTTGTATGTTGATTCTTGGAAACTCTAATGAAATAAGTATATTCATATCCGGAGTTTGGCTCTTTAATGTTATCATGAGAATGTAGTGTGTGTGAATATGTTGATATCATGTAAATTTAGTATGGCAAATCCGACTCATCATATAGTTTGTAATTCTGTTCATAGAGATATTGTTATGAGTGCAGGTGTTATATTTGAATCTATAATCATTGGGTTCGTAATTGTGGACGCTTAATATCATTTCATTATAATTCGAATTGGGGTCTATGATTGCAGACATTGAGAAATTGGTTTCAAGAATACAAATGGGTGTGAATTGGCTTACCTCATGTCTAATTCTTTGGGGTGTATATATATATTGTGTATGATGTCGTGTGTTCTGCGTGAGTGTTGGTATATGTATATCCTGTCTTAAATTTCTTTAAGTGATATGAAATGGTTTAATTTGAGACTGTGTTGTAGATGTTGCCTATGTAAGAAATGAAAGTATCTGTTTATAAATTGAAGTGAATTATGTGCTGACAACTCAATTGATTGAAGGAACATGGTACTGTGAGGTTTATGTTGATTTGGAATAAGCGTTTCAATTTATGTCTAAATTGTATTTATTAATCTAAATGTGATTAATTGATTAAAGGTGAAATTCAATGGTCTGTAAGTTTGTTAATGTGTAGTGCTCGAACTAAAATAGTTTTAGAGATTAAAATGGATCTTCTGTTTACTTCATGAAAATAATTATATTCTATCCTCAAATTTAATTGTTATGATATGTGAATGTATTGAATGTAATTGACACTAATGATGGTAAAGTCGTTAAAATTACATTGTTAGTGTGTGGGTCAGCATGTTTTGTGTGGTTCAGGGTTGTAATTGTCTTACTATGACAATGATTTTCGTTTACTTATGATTAAATATAGAATATTAAAATGAATCAACTCTCTTGTAATTAAATTGAAGTCTTGTTCTTTGGAGTTGTTAATGTGCGTACTGGGATTAAATACCTCATCTGTGTATTTAGGGCCTGAACTATATTGAGTATAAAAGGGTTAAAGAACTTGAATTCGTTTAATTGGTTTGCTTGTCTATGTGGATTATTTGAGATTAACTGCGTGCCTAATTGCAACATGGGACATTAAGTGTGCATATGAACACTTGCCTAGCATTCTTGTAATCTCTGTACATACCGTATCATTCCACGGTATCTCATAATTATTGTCGTGCGTCTCTGTGGTTCATGTTTGCGTCGTGTCTCACGAATACCCTATGTCCCCTTTTCTGAACAGTGATCTCCCGGGGTGGAGACAACCTGGTCGCGTATTCATCCGTCTTCTCAGTTCTTGTAACTCGTCGCTTCTCAGGTGAGGTTTAGGATTTTGTATAGTTATGCAACCTATAGCCTTTACTTGTTGATTTCTACCCTTACCCTACTACAAATACGTATGTGTTGGATATGATATATGTTGATGATCTTGTGTGAGTCCTGCGTGGATGGAGGTCATGAGTCTTAAAGTTCCATCGCGTAGGAAGGGTGTAAATATAAAACCAGTTTTTGAGGCATATGTAAGCTATTTTGGGAAACAGTTGTGTTCTAATTCTGTAGCGAGTTGCCATGAAATATTGGTATATGTATGTATGTTATGTTATGTGGATCCAGGAGCTGGTACGAGTGGAGACCGGTACGGCATAGGGTCGTCGGATAAGCCACTGTGCTAGTTCCATCTGAGATATCATTGAGCGACCTTAGGGTGATGAGGGAGGCGTGATACCTTGAGCCTTCGGTGTACAGCCGGGGAGGGCACTCGTGGGTTCGCTACCCCTTGTGAGTTTGTATGTTTAGATGGTTAGGGCCAACACGTGGCTCTTCCATCATTGGAGTAGAGGTTGGATTGATTTTGATTTATGTTATGAGGAGTTGAGGTTGGAAGCTCGTACTCGCCGAGCATATGTTATGATCTGTTATGGGAATTATGAATCGGGATAGAGTCTTTTCTAAAAATGCTTTCTAAACTTATATCTATATCTATTTCGGGTTCTTTCGAAATGTTTTGGTATGCAACACCTATCCTCGGTTCATGAGTCCACCCTTATGATATGTGTTGTGCTCTATATATATATTGTGGGTGTGCGTTAGCCCCCTCACTCAGTCAGTTGACTGACACCTCATTTTATCTTTTAGTTGCAGGTTCTTTGGCTTGAGCTAGGCGGAAGTGAGTCTTCTGAGACACACTTGTCAATCTAGTAGGTGTTAGGATGCATTTGTCGCATACTTTACTTATTTTATGTATTTATGTTTCACACTTGCAGATTATGTTTATGTTCTATTTAGACTTCAACCCGTGTGGGGTTAGTAAGCTAGTATTTGGATGTCATTAGATATTAGGATGATACTTATGCTGTTTATTATGTTGGATTATGAATTGATTCGGGATTAGGTATTTATGCTAGTTGAACCCGTCACCTGCTTTGCATGTTTTGTTTAAATGCTTCCGCTATCTATTGTTGTTGGTTTTAATTGCTCCCGCACTCTGAGTTTGTCAAGTTAGATCCGCCTAGCCTAGTGTGTGAGTTGGTCTCCCGTTCGCTATGATTTGGATTTGGGCATGAATTTCCTATTTCATGACCGAGTCTGAGTCCTAGTGCGGGGGATATGGTATCCTCTGTATGGGGTGCTACATGGGCGGACGGGTAACTCGAGCGCTATCCTCACCAAATTGGGATGACCCCTGAACCCCCTAGGAGATTAGGGGAGGAAGGAGTTCCGGGCTTAGGGATTCATGTACCCTCTGCCCAGACTGATTGGATGGTGGGGCCTTGCAATCCCACCATCACCTGGAGGAAGAAGGAGTTACTGAAACTGCTAATTGTGCACCGTAATTATTTGCTTGATCACCTAATCATTAAATAATTGATTAGTTGTACATAGTCGGAGTAAGGTTGGAGAATTACCCTCACTCACCGGGCCACGAATTGATTGTATTGAATTGATTGAATGGATAAATTGAATTAGTTGTAACCTCGGGCGATAGTAACTCTTCTTTTCTAAATCGTATTGTTATTTTCCAAAATTATTACCCGGGATTATGACTTGCATCGTAATTGCGCATATATTTATTTATACCCCTCGCTCAATCCGTGTGGACTGACACCTCAACTTTTCAGTTTTTGCAGGTGCGTGCTAGGTGGGAATTAGAGTCTAGCTTGTCTTTTATTCGGGTCTAGCACCTCACCTCATATTTTGTTCATGTATTGATACTTGTTATTTTGTAGCATGCCTTGTCTTATTTTATGTTGGAGATGATACTGTATTGATATGTAAATGTTAGTATCTATTAGTAAATATGTAATTATGGTACCTATAAGTATTGAATGTTATTACTTCCGCTTTTATTACTCTGAGTTGATTGAATAGTTTGGGGTTAGTCCCGCCTAGCTTTGTGGTCGTTTTTTTTTATTGTCTCCAGTTCGCTATAGCTTTGGTTCATGTATGGATTGCTCATTTCATATGTGGATCGAACTATAGTGCGGGGGATGTGGTGCCTAGCATTTCGGGTGCTACAAAAAAAAAAGAGAAGTTAAGAAGAGAAATGATTAGACAGAAAAGAGAAATTCACAAAACGTGAAAGAGATAAAATCGGATGAAATCAATTAATAAATAAATATAAAATAAATTAATTTTAGAGTCCAAGAGATCACACTTGGATCTCTCGCTTAATAGATAGTATAGATGAAAATATCTCCCTGATTATGTTCTGATTTCGCGGTGAGAAAGTTTGGCATAAACTTAATCTGTGGGGCTTGAAATTGTTTTGGTTAATGAGGAGTGGTGTAGTGTGCTTTGATAATGGACCTCAATTGCTGAAAGTGGGCCATGTCAATTACGTATGTGAACGTGCAGGTAAGCAGGTTTGATGATGATCCATTATTGATTTATTTCTACTGTCATAATTTACGTGTAACAAATGATTCCCGTTTTTGGGTTTGTGTCTGCAAGTTTACTATGGATCTTGGCCACAGGCAAAGGTTTTACTGGGATGATAAGGCTACATGATCGGGACTTGGCGAGAGGAATAAGCCGGGGAGTTGCCTTTGGCGGCCAGGTCGGAGCTATGAAATTGATGATAATTTAGCTCGATTACATCCGAGAGTAGAGTGTACCTGGCCCTCGACGTTAAGCCCTGACGCTGCCATCAATAGAGATGAGAACACTTGTTGCTTGATCCCGACCATGCTTGCTCCGATCAAACTTATTCGTAAGACTAGGTCCTCTTTAAGCCAATGAGTGTTCCGAGTAGGTTGATGTGTATGAGAGATGATCAGGATTGTGGTTTTACCTTTGTTTGTTTTCTATTGCCTCGTTGGCTTTTGGTGGACTGTGCTTTCGCTTTGCTTGATTTGTAGATCATGTCAAACTATATGTTTTCTCTCGGGCGTTTATATATTAGGTGGGAACTCGATAATAACCTTATAGTCACTTTGACAGATTGATACAATGTATATATATATATATTTATATATATATATATATTCTCTTTTTCTTTTTTTAGAAAAAATGTATTTTAGTAGTTAATTTTATAGAATTATACCATTTTGACCCTAAGTTCAAAATAAATTGTGATGCGTCTTGTCATATTGATCCCTTAAATTTTAAATAAAGTATTTTATTTTTTAATAATAAATTTTTTCAGTATTAGTTAAGCTTTTTTATCCTATTAAAAAAAATAAAAAAAAGCTTTTTTATCCAATTAATTGATAATTTTGGAGTCTTTAAAAGTAATACGCCGCTCACGTGTGAGAATCTGGAGTGTGGTGTGTGTTTGAGAATCTGGATTAATGAATAATGTATTTGGTCTAACTCACCTCCAAAAAACTAGCCGTTGAGGGGAAGTTTGTCAAGTCATTATATGTTGAAGCCAACAGGAGTTGGCCAAATGGTTTGAGGGTTGATTCTCGAAGGCAATGACCCGGTTCAAATCCCTCTGACCACTTGGGGGGTGTGTGTTTTAAAAAAAAAAAAAAAGTCATTATATGTTGAACTCCACAATTTTATTATTCGATGTGGGATATTTGACACACGCCTAGGGCCGCGAAATGAGGAACAAACTGGAACGTGAACTTTGTAGGAATTGAAACACCTCCAAGCAGGAATGAGAACATCTGCAAGGATGAAGAGAATCGGAACATTTGCAAGCAAGAATCGAAACATCAGCAAAGGTGGAAAGACAGGTTCGGAACATCTGCAAGCAAGAATTTGCTCTGATACCATGATAAGAGACATATTTAGAATAAGAGACAAGTTTAAAATAGAATGTGTTCTGATATCACCATAAACAATGTATTTGGAGTGTTATGTGTGTGTTTGAGAATCTGGAACGTGTGAGAATATGAAGTGTGGTGTGTGTGTGTGTGAATCTGGAGTATCTGTGAGTGTTGTGCGTGTTTGAGAATCTGGAGTCGCCTGCGCGCGGGTGTGAATCTTTATATATGTATCGTTTAGTCAACTAGTCATAGGACCAAACTCCAAAAGTGTGTAAATCGTACACTTGTCTGCTCAACGTCATGGCCCAACGACGTCTTCTTAGTTCTTACTTAGTCTACTACGGTACTACCTGAATGGGAAGTGTTTTGTTTCCAAAATTTAATGTTAAAAGTTTCTACTTTTTTCCTTTATTTGTTAGTTCTTATTGAATGGGGAGTTGGACATAAAAAACACATTGCCATGAACATGAAAATGCAACTATCCAAATGGGACCAAGTGGGATCCTACAATTTACAATTCCTCATTACGTTGGTGGACATCTTCATAATAAAGCTAATTCTAGGGTTCGTGTCATGTCACATGAATCAAAAACCTTCAGCAACATCACTGAAGATTCTATCATATCCCATTCACAAACATCTTCCCAAAAACAAATCATGATTCCACCCCTGAAATCGCCGCCCCAATCCCCCTAATACCAGCATGAATATCCGGAAGATCTGAACTTACACTAAATTTCAGCCACCCTTTCTTCTCGATGTACTTGAGACCGGGTTGCAACACTAACCCAATCAGGACAGCAGCAAGACTAACGATCATAACTTTAACCGACGAAAACGCCAACACTACCCCCATCAAGATAGTCGGAAGAACACACATCAAAGCAGCGCCAACCGTCCCGACGGGTATCTTATATGGCCGAGGCGCATTCGGGGCAACAACCCTAAGCCTGACAAATGCAATGAACTCCAACATCATACCAAAACAGTACAAGAAATTCTCGGCAGCCACAATCTCTTGAAAGCTCAACCACGAAAGCATCACAACCCCAGACGCGGAAAAAAGAATCCCAATTGAAGGTGTCCCGTATTTTGACCTCTTAGCAAAGAACTTAGGAATCATCCCTCTTTCAGCCATGCCCAGAAGCTGAAAGGAATCACTACTCATTTCAGTGACAAACATTCCGATATTAGACACCGCTGCAGCCGCCGTTATCCACCAGCTCAGCCACGCGCCGCCAATGATTTTCGCCGCGTCTGAGAAGTACCCATCTGTCCAATCCTCCCGATTTAGGGGAATAGCCCCTGTTCCGATCAGCAGAGTGAAGAAATATGCAATCACAACGAGAAACAGAGCATAAAACAAGGCTTTAGGCATGGTTTTCTTCGGGTTTTCAACTTCTCCAGTAAGTGTGCTAATCCCATCCCAATAGTTTAGATTCCAGAAAATAGTGTTCAGATACAAATTCCAGTCCACCTTCTTAACATCTGCAACTAACCATCTTTTCGGGCTCAATTTGGGGATTGAGATGAATCCCATTACCACAAATGGGAGGATTGAGAAAATTCCAAGAAGTACAGCAACCCATCCTACAATCGTTAAACCCCTGTAGTTCATGAATGTTAGAACAATTGTCAAGGCCAAGACTGCTAAAACACGAGGCGCGCCGCCCCCTAATGCCGGTACCCCTGATTTAAGATAATCAAGGAACAATAACGGGTAAAGGGCGTTATCAACTACCCCACTTAGCCACTTCATCCAACCTTGCTGAAACCCCCAGTAAGGTCCCAATGCAGACGACACCCAAACTACATAGCCGCCATTTTCGGGGAACATTGTGCTCATTTCTGCTGTTATCAATGCTTCCGGAACACTCCATACAATTGGGAACACAAGAAATCCAACAAGAGCAAGAAGAGGACCAGCAGCTCCAACAGTATCTTCGACACCGAAAGGCCCTCCGGACACCTCGTAAAATATGAGGAAAATGAGGGGGATAATCGACACTTTGTTAGCTCGATTTGCTCTAGGAGGAAGAGGTTCGTTGATCCCTATGTAATGGGCGCCGTTGGATTCCCCCATTTGAATCGAGGCTTTCCTGCTGGCCGTGTTGGTCGATTTCTGCATTCAGTATTCAACATAACAAGGATCAGATTATGTTTAATGCTGTTAGGAGGAAGACACAATGCATTAAATCGATGATTAGGAAGAACAAAATTAAAGCTTGAGATTTGAAATAATCCAATACAAACAAGGCTTTGAATGCATAGATGGAGAGGACATGAAAGACGAAACACGATCGACCTTATTACCGGCGAAGACAACTAATCATCCATAGCAGAACTGAAACTCGTTGGACTCGGAAAACAAGACCATTCATTTAGGCTTTGCGAGTAAACTACAGTGTTGTTTATGCATTAAGTGTAAGTTAGTGTTTGATTCCGTGCATGTGACTCAGCTCAGAACATAAAATTTGTTGCAAGAAATTTCCTTAGTGTTCTTTGATTCTAAAGTTTAATACTTTTGAACATGGCCCTATATATATACATTCTTGCCTCTATATCATCAAGACACATTCTAAACCATTATCTGTTTCTTTTCTCCACCCATTTTTTTCCTCAAATATAGGTGCGACCTTTCCAATCCAATTGCTCTGTATATAAGGTCAGGATTCCATTTCCTTTATACGTAAATGGAAAAAGGACCTATAAGAGTTAGCTTCCAAGAATATTATATTAATTTCCTTATCTGATGAAACCCTAATCAATTAAATTTGTGTTGTGTACGGTCAACTTAAGTTTTCATGTGGAATTCTATTCAAAGGAGGAAACAAAGATGTGAAGACTACATTCTTTTCTTTCACATGTTTTCGGCCTTGCCTAATTTAGGGAACTAATAAACTAACCGAAAGAACGAATCCCGAAGCTAATGGAAATAACGAATTTCAGCTAAATCCAATAAATCATAAAAGCAGGTGAATTATACATACTATTTGATTAATTATATTCCTTAAATTTTATATAAGTGACGACTGACGCGATGAATCCCCTCATTCCATTTATTTAACTAAAACTAGATTTAAAATAGTATTATTAGTACGAATAAACTTAAAATACTCAACTCTTTCTTTTTCCTCCAAAGAGTGCACATTCATCCTAACTTCAAAATTACTCAAAAATTTGGCTCCACCGCATATATGGACTACAAAAGTCAAATCTCCGACCGTGAGAACATGAGAAAGAAGTCATAACTAAGGAAGTGAAGATAAGGGCAGAAAGAACACATTTTTTATTAATATTTTTGTTGAAATCAATGTGAAATTATGGTATCAAACTCCAAGAAGCTGTCCTTTGTTGATCCCATTGATTGAAGAGCGTGATGTGCAATAATGTAAAGGCCCAAAAGTATTGGGGTGCCCCACGAATTAACTTCTAAGAATAGTACTCAAATAGCATTCACGCGTGGGTGAAAATCTAATTATTTATAATTATCACTTCCCACGTCCACGTGAGCCGGCTACCTAAAAATTTCTTATCTGCCCCTGTATTATATATAAATTACAATACCCACCCAAGAACTATACTTACAAGTGCGGCTACCTAAAAATTTCTTATCTGCCCCTGTATTATATATAAATTACAATACCCACCCAAGAACTATACTTACAAGTGATGGGTGCTTGGGTGCTTGCAACTATAAAATTTGATAATCATCACCCAAATTAAATTCAGTAAAACTCACTCACCGACAGGATAACTCTTACTCTAAGAAGTCGTTTACTTTGATTATTCTCAATCTATTAAATTTGGGTTAAGAATATGATAAATTTAATAAAACCGCTTAACAGAAAAAAATAAACTTATTTACTTTGATTGTTTATAAACTGATTATTTAGCAATAGCTTTTGGAAGTTGCAATATACTTCATTCTTTTCAAACTTATGTACAAGACCTTGTTTTATCTCATAGGCCCTAGCCCTTTCAAAGTAAATAATTTTTTATGACTTATTAAATAGTTCATCTAACATTTTCTACGGGAGTAAACCACTTCTAATTGAAAAAAAAAGTATAGTAGTGATTTAAAAAAAAATTATAGTAAAATTACAAAACATCTCAAAACAATGTTAAAAGTGGAAACAAAAATGTAATATAATATTTTAAAAAATAAAAAGTTAAAAATTGATCCTTTGACACTTCGAGTATCATGCTAATTTTTATTTAAAACAAATAAAATTTTATTTTTCAAGTATTTTCGGCAAAGAGAATCTTCCATTATGATAAACAACCAAATCAAAACCATCAACCACAGTTGTATAACAGTTGGAGCCATAATCAGATGACGTTGATTAATTAGACTAATGAAAAAGGTTACAAACATCCTTTCTAAGCCTCATTAGAAAAAATAATAATTTAACTCTAAAATACTATAACAAATTTCAAGTACATTAGCCTAATATTATGTAGAACTAAATTAATTATTTGCACGATCACGACCGACCTAATAAGTCCCACAAATAATTAGACAAATTCATTATCTACGACAAACAACTATTTTGACGTATTTTTTAAATTTTTTTTTTTTTTGGATAATTAACAACCCAAATGGGATGCATTAGAACCAGTAATTTCAAACTTGATGGCTGTAACATTATGTGCAGGAACACACAGATACGAAACGACCAAGTTTTGAAGATCACTGACGTAGAATTACCTCATCGTGAGTATTCTGGGAGCCGTGTGCTTTGGTGTTATCAGCAGCAGATCGTTGAACTTGTACCGTACCACCACCGCCGTCTGGAGCAGCCGGAATATCAGATACTATCTTCGCCGCCGCAGGAATTTCTACCGAGGGTCGTGTTTCTGCCGCCATGTGTGTGTGTGCGCGTGTTAGAGAGGGAGAGAGAGAGTATTTGGGTCACGATTCACGAATACATATTCAAGATATATGCACACAAAAGTTTGTATACATGTATAATCTTGACTGGAAATAGTTGGGAGATTTGGAGGAAAGAAGAAGATAGAAACTTTGATAGCTAGGGGAGAGACTTGAGAGAGAGAGAGTGTTTTTCTAATCTTGTTTGGCTATTTGTGTATTTATCCTTCTCTTAGAAGTCGAGTTGATTTGAACTCTTCACCATGTATAATTATTAAAATAATTATTGAAATTATTTGATAGATATATAGACGGTAGAAATAGGATTAGGATTCCTGTCGTAACCCTACCAAAGCGGAAGAAATAGAAAATTAATTTATTCATTAAAATACGAAGATAATTTTAAACCGAATTTAATTTGGCCAAATTGGTGTAAAAAAAAAAAAAAAGTAGTATCTTATACTTGTGATGAAAATTTTAGAAAGTGTCACAAATATAATAACACTTTTTGTTATAATTAGTTAAGTTCGTTCAAATCAAATTTGAATTTGAAATTTCCAAAATATCTAAGATGCTGCTGACAAAATAAAATATAGACATGTGTATGGGCAATACGGTCCAACAAATTCTGTAGAATAGAATTATACACAACAGAACAGCAAACATGATAGATATGAAAGGGAGTTGTCTCCATCAAATTAATATGAATTTTGGATGTATTATATATACAATTCATGGTTTTGAATATGGTAAAAAATGGATTCACTACAAAAATCTGCCCGAAAACCGACGGACATAAACCGACGGAAAACTCAGAAATCCCGTCGGTAAGTTGGAAAACCGACGGTAATCCGACGGAATACCGACGGCTTGCGAGGCGTTGGACAAACCATCGTCGGAATATTGATTCCGATGGTAAGGGTCGTTGGTTTTCCATCGGTCACACAATTCCGACGGCGTTCCGACCTCCTGCTGACGGGCAATGCGTGGACGACGATCGACGCGCTCCGACGGGTACCTCCGTCGGTAAATCGTCGGTTTCCTTTCCGATGGATTTGTGAAGGCTTTTATCGTTGGTTTTTTCCAACGGGTATGCTCTATGTGCTTCCCGACGGGATGACCCCGTCGGATGTCCGTTGGTTTCTATTCCGACGGTCTTCCAACGGGATATGTCCGTTGGATTATTTTGCCATCTAATTTGTATTATTTTCGAAATCCGACGGATATGACCGTCGGTTTTCCGTTGCATATTCCGACGGAGTGGTTGTACAATAACCGTTACATATTACCGACGGGATTCCGTCGGGTGGCCGTCGGAATTTTATAAAATTAAATCGTATTTTTGCCTGTTTTTTAAATAATCCCGTTTCTACCTGTTTTCAAAAGCACCCAAATCCAACAAATAAATCGAAAGAAGCATCCAAATAAATGACCGTTTTTGAAAACACCGAAATGCATCCAACATATGGAACGAAGCATCCAAATAAACGAAAGATGTTGTAATTCCATAAATATTCCAGATTATGAAAACAAGCATTACCAAACAATGGTTTAAAGGCGTGACTGTTGAAAATGTGTTCGTAGAATCAGATAATGTAAACCATCAAACAATACTTTGAAGAAATGTAAAAGAAAATTGTAACAAACATTACATGAAAGGCCAATGGGCTAAATTACGCCCATATCCATATGCTCCAACCTCCAATCCCATTGCTTTAATCTGCACCGAACAACGCATCAATGTCAATTTGCGTATGCAAGAATATCTATATAACTTATATATCTGTGAGGGGGAAATGGTATTTGTTCTCATGAAAGCCAAGATACACCACCAAGTCCAAGTATAATTGCAGTGCAAATGACATAAATATACATGTACCTTCGTCATCAGCAGCTGCTGCATCGTAATCTTCATCATCCGGCCGGTCAGGCACAAATTTTCCCTTGCCTTGCGTTTGAAGCGGCGCGAGCACTTGTTGCAGGGTAAGTTTGATCTCTTTAATTTCATCCTTCACTTCTTTAATCTCACGGTCCTCTTGTGAGACAACTGGATGTGGGCGATAAGATGACGATCCTGCTCTAGAAGCCACCGTCGGAGAGGTCTTTGGCAAATGATTCAATCCAGTGACCCTGCCTTTCTTGTTTGGACCCCCTTGTGCCTGAGACCATAACGCAAAATCATCCACTGGAACGTAACCTGGATCCTCAAGCACCCGTCGCGTCTCCTCTTCACGGGCTTTTTGGTACCTCAACTATTTAGGAAAATTCATAACGTAATATGAATTATATATCAAAAATTGCATATTTAGAAGTCAAAGCAAAAACTGTACATCGAACATCGTATTGAATGCGCTCATCTTCAGTGGGCATTTATGCGATTAACTTCTCTTTGTCATCGACCTTCACAAACGTATAGTGGTAAAGGGTCCCCGTGTCCAGTTTTTGGCCCGTAGCAGCTTCCTGTCAGTACAAAGTTCATTAATCCACTTCATTACACACTCCACAAGTTTCATTTATGGCTGCCAATTTAAGATTCATAGCATACACATTCTCAAAGGCAGATTTGTGTAGAAAGGCAATTTTAGATTCATAGCATATAACATTATACATTCTCAAAGGCAGATTTGTATAGAACAACCCATATCTTTTGTACACTATAACATGACTGAGAATATGCATCATAGAATACATGCATGACTGGATTCTCTTGAATAGACACTATAACATGACTGGATTATCAGGCCTAATGCACTCTAACATGACTGGATCATAGCATATCTTCTGAACACTATAACATGACTGGAATAGCAGGCCTATTGCACAGCCCATATCAGCAGTTTGTAGAACATGGATTCTCTTCAATGTTCCAACGCTTTATATAATCACGTTTTCTGAAATAGAATATGCATCATAGCATACAAAGCATATGCCTTTGAGAGTTATATGCGTTAAAACTTTAATATATACAGAAACAGAGCATAGGCTCTTGCACTTCTCACCATGTAACTGCCCCAACAAACGATGTATTTCTGAATTACGGATGTACTAAAAGAAAATTCCACCAAGACTGTCTACGTGGCATTCCAGAACGAAGGAAAAATTAAAACAACAGTTCATACGAATGTGGGGTGTGACTCTTAATACAGTAATCATTGAAGCTGGAAGCTGCATGTAGAAATATCTCTAACTTCCAAGGTATTACATGTAACGCCCGAGCGTGAGGCGCCACATCCCCCGCACCGAGACCCGACCGCATAGGAAATGAAAAATCCCTACACGTGCCAAATCACGGCGAACGAGGACACAACACACACGTTAAGCTAGGTGGGAGCTAACCCTTAAACCAATCAATAACCAACATGAATTCAAAACCAAGAAACAAACGCAATAGCGGAAGCAATAAACATAAATATTCACACTAAGCATCCAAGCTCGAAAATATATCAACCTATACAATAAGTAGTAGCAGAGCCATCACGACTCAAAATAACATAATTCGCTCCATACAAAACCAAAATACTAAATATAAGTGCGAATGAGTGTAAAGGAAATGCTAGACACAAATGCAAGACCTAGACGACTCGAATTCGCACCTAGCACCTCCAAAGCTGCACGAAACAACTGAAAACAAACCGGGTTCAGTCTAAAAGAGACTTGTGGGTATAAAAGCGGGGCATAAGTATAAATATCGCGGAATTGAAACATATACTTGCAAGCCCTAATCCCATAGAAGTTTGATAAGAAATTTCCCAAGGGGCAAAACAAATAAAACATCAATGGGATTACGATTATCATATTCATTCATATTTAACATAGGGTTTAAGGCCCGGCGAGTGGGCGTGCATCATCTCCAACCTTCTCCTCGTGTAATCATATTCATAAATTCATAAATTATCATACATAGCATATGTGCACAATATAATGATCATAATCATTCATATACACCTTCTTCCTCCGGTGGTGAACGAGTTTGCAAGACTCGACCACCTCATACATAATGGCTAGTGAGGTACATGAATCCTCAAAAGCCCGACTAGCGTTTTCTCGTCAAAACTCCTAACGAGATCCGTTTCGATGTAAAATGGTTGGAACCAGTGCACGAGTTCACCGTCGGCCCATGCCTCCCCGGTTTACCACGATACACTAGGCTCCGGGGCCCGTGATCATAACATACATGCAATCTCGCCAAAATATAAAGTAGGTTTTCATAAAAGAAGGGTTTAACAATCGAAAATCATAAGACTCCTTAAAAGACTCGATAAATATAAATATAACTTTTGGCTTAAAACGGTCACATAAGGGTTATATCGGGTCAAGATAACTATTAGTAGAGAAACCCACCTTAAACCGTCAAAAGAAGACACAAAAGCCTCAAGAATTGGCCTCGTCTCCAACCGGATCAAAATCTGTGCAAGAAGGGTGAAGTGAGACTCAAAATGACCAATTAAGACGCTCGGCGATGAAATGACTGTGATATGAATGCAAAAGAGACGATATAATGTCATGGACATGTCATTGTGCACAATTTAATAAGTTAAAGACATATAAGCGTTCATTTCATTCATAACAAGTATCATTTAAATCCACATTCGTTCATATCCTTCATAATTCATACCAATTTACGTCAAAGAATTCAAATGATAACCATATCACGTGGTGAAGTACATAAAGGTATCATACAAGTCATGAAATAGAGCATATATAACAATTGGGGTTCAATTTGAAGAACAAAGTATCATACATGTACACATTGTGACCAAGGTATGCATATCATGCCCTATCTCGGAAAATAATCAACGAAAACATGCAAGATTTCACAACACACATTATAACACATTATATGACATGTTAATGAAGTGAAAGAACAAAAAACAATCAAGCAAAGCCATGCAAATCACGTTTGAAATTTGAAATTTCATGCAGGGGAAAGCTTGGTCGCGGCCGCGACCCGTTTCTTCACAAAAATGGTAGCGGCCGCTACCTAGTTCAAAATGGGATGAATTTTCTGAAAAAAATGCAATTTAACGTGAGCGAAAATGAACAGTGGTCGCCCCCGCGACCACATATGCATGCAATTCAGGTCGCGGGTGCGACCTGAACAAAATAACCGCAACAACATGCAAGGGGTCGCGGCCGCGACTGAATTTACTCAAGTCGCGATCGCGGCCGCGACCTGCCAAAACCAGCTGCAAAATCCCATGAAAAACAGGACAAAGCTAAGCCACAACCTTCTCAACACATTCAGCCATCAAAAGATAACAAAAATGCAATGAAACAACTTAGAAACAACTCCCAATCATGCTCCCAAAACCTTAAAATGTGAGATGAGGGGTGTGGTGATCATTTCATGCCAAAGCTTTAATATCTCATTAATGAGGGCTCATGAATGCCACAACTACCATGTAATACATCATCATAAATGAAAAGAAGAGATCAAAATAATCATTTTCATGCTTGGAATCAATCAAAAAGCTCAAAAATTGAAAGAGATCAACACATGTGCTTAAAACCTAATATATATCCATCTCTGCCAAAAACTCATGAAACCATGCTCAAATTTAGGAATGAATGGAAGAAAATGTCTCATATTGAATTTACATAACATATTTAAGCTTACCTTGTGGATTAATGGAGGTTTGGAAGGAGATTTGAGCTTGAATCTCTTGGCTTGGCTTGAGCTACGGGAAAACTGGAGAGCAGATGATGTTTGGCTATTTTTCTTCAAGTGGGAAGGGTTATCTCGGTTTGGGGGTTAATGTCTGAATAAAGGGTTGAGTTAGGGTTTCAAAGGCTTAAACCATGGTTAATTTGGTCAACAAATGAATAAGTTATGATTTATTTGGTAAAGTGTGGCAGTTTGGCTTCCGTTACGCTTTTCGGTTGAATTTCGGAGGTTCAAATAAATTTGAAAAAATACAATGCTAAGTTCATCAAACTCGAATTTTTGATGCGAGTTCAAAGAAGGTGATGAAACTCGAATCCGAGTTTCCTAGCTAAAGTTATCACGTAAGGAAACAATGGTGCGCTAATTGCTCATTAACGCCCGTTTTGGATTCCACAAAGAAATATCCAAAACTCAATCAAATAAATCCGAAATCATGAAACGAACATATAACCATAATCATAACACATATACGTTCAACATATCAAATTCGCACGAAGTTCCAAATTCATTTCACGTAGAAACGACAATCAAACATTTCATTCACTCGCAATTCATTCAAGATTCAAACAAATTCAATTTCAAACATTTTCAAATAAACCAATAATTCACTAATTCAATCTAATATAACTTAAAGCATTTAATAACATAATTAAAATAAATTAATTGTGCACGTAATTAACACATAATTCATACCTGAACGATTTCTGAAAAATCGGGGCGTTACAACCTCTTCCCCTTAAAAGAATTCGTCCTCGAATTCATTGATCACTCGGAAACAGCTCAGGATGAAACCTTCTCATTTTATCCTCCGTTTCGCACGTGGCTTCTTCCATCTTATCACTTCTCCACAACACCTTGACTAGTGGGATTTTCCGATTTCTTAATTCTTGAAATTTTCGATCTAAAATCTTAATCGGTTTCTGAACGAAGGTGAGATTTGGTTTAGTTTCTACTTCTTCCTCGGGTAGGATCTCGGCTTCATCCGGATAATACTTGTGAAGTTGCGAGATATGAAATACACTGTGGATTCCCGTCAAACTCGGAGGTAGATTCAAACGATAAGCCGTATCTCCAATTTTCTCAAGAATCTCATACGGACCCAAGTAACGAGGATTTAGCTTACCTCCTTTCCCAATCCTAGAGAACCCTTTTCGTGACGAAGCTTTCAGAAATACTCTATCAGCAACTTCGAATTTAAGATCCTTTCTCCACCGATCCGCATAACTTTTCTGTCTATCTTGAGCTGCTTTCATTCTTTGCTGAATGATCTGGACCTTATCAATCGCTGCTTGCACGACCTTAGAAGGCTTCTCTTTCTTTTCTCCTCGTTTCACTCCCTCTTGCTTTGTCCAATTCCATTCCTCAAGGTCGAAGAATAAGGGAGATCTACACTTTCGTCCATAAAGAGCTTCATAAGGCGCCATTCCTATCGAAGCTTGGAAACTGTTATTATAGGCAAACTCGATTAAAGGCAGCTGCTCGTTCCATGAACTCGAAAAGTCCAATGCACATGCTCTCAACATATCCTCCAAATATTTGATTAATCTTTCCGACTGGCCATCTGTCTGAGGATGGAAAGCTGTGCTGAATTGAAGCCTTGTTCCCAGATTTCTTTGCAATTCTTGCCAAAACCTAGAAGTGAATCTCGAATCCCGATCTGATACAATACTAACCGGCACACCATGAAATCGAACAATTTCATCAACATACTTCTTTGCCAACTTAGGTACCTTATCCGACATCCGAACAACCAGAAAATGTGCCGATTTCGTTAATCTGTCCACGATCACCCAAATCCCATCAAGACCGCCTTTTACTCTAGGAAGCCCCGAAACAAAATCCATCACCACTTGTTGCCATTTCCATTCTGGGATAGGTAACGGTTGAAGTAGCCCGGATGGCTTCTGATGCTCGGCTTTAACGGTTTGGCAAGTCAAACAATGTTTCACGAAATTGATCACATCCCTTTTAAGTCCATTCCACCAATAAAACTGCTTCAAATCCTTGTACATCTTATTACCTCCGGGATGTATCGAATACCCTGAACGGTGAGATTCTTCCAAAATAATCCTCTTTAATTCATCCGAAACCACAATCCTGTTCTTAAACCTTAAAAGTCCCGTGTCATCGAACCCAAAAGGACATTCGGGATCATCTCTAGCTTTCTGAGCTAATTTCTGAACCTCGGAATCCCTTCTCTGAGCTTCAAATAATCTTGGTTGAAGATCCGGCTGTACCGTAATATTCCGAACACTTGCTCTTAACTTGAAAAATTCGGATTCATCTTCAACTTCCACTTTCACACTAGACACACTAGCCTTCCTGCTAAGTGCATCCGCGACCACATTAGCTTTCCCGGGATGGTATCGGATTGTACACTCTTAATCCGCTAAAGTCTCCATCCATCTCCTTTGTCTTTTATTCAACTCCTTCTGAGAAAATAAATACTGAAGACTCTTGTGGTCGGAAAATATCTCGAAAGGAATTCCATACAAGTAATGTCTCCACTTTCCCAAAGCAAAGATCACCGCTGCTAGCTCTAGATCGTGGGTGGGATAATTCTGTTCATGATCCTTCAGTTTCCTCGAGGCGTAGGCTATCACCTTACCATTCTGCATCAAAACACATCCCAATCCTTTTTTCGAGGCATCCGTATAAACCATGTAACCTTCAGTGCCTTCAGGGAGTGCTAATACAGGTGCAGTGGTCAATTTCTCCTTCAAGAGTTGAAAGCTTGCCTCACATACCTCGTCCCAATCAAACTTGACTTCCTTCTTCGTCAAACAAGTCAAAGGGGCTGCAATCTTTAAGAAGTCTTTAACGAATCTCCGATAATACCCAGCTAAACCCAAGAAACTTCTGACCTCGGAAGCATTCTTCGGACTCTGCCAATGAATAACCGTCTCGATTTTAGAAGGATCTACTTCCAAGCCCTTACTCGAGACAATATGACCTAGAAAAGCAACTCGGTCGATCCAGAATTCACATTTACTAAACTTCGCATACAACCGGTGTTCTCTCAAAGTCTCTAATACAATTCTGAGATGCCTGGCATGATCTTCCGGATTCCTTGAATAAACCAGAATGTCATCAATAAAGATTACCACAAATTTATCCAAATAAGGCCGAAAAGTCCGATGCATCATATCCATGAACGCTGCAGGAGCATTAGTTAAACCGAAAGGCATCACGGTGAATTCATAATGTCCATACCGGGTATTAAATCCTGTCTTAGGTATATCTTCTTCCCGGATTTTCAACTGATAATAACCTTGCCTTAAATCCAGTTTCGAATAAACACCCGAGCCTTGTAACATATCAAACAAATCTTCAATTTGGGGTAGCGGATACTTGTTCTTGATAGTCATTCGATTAAGCTCCCGGTAATCTATACACATTCTTAACGATCCATCTTTCTTCTTAACAAAGAGAACCGGAGCACCCCACGGAGATGAACTCGGCCGAATATATCCAATCTTAAGTAATTCCTCTAGTTAAGTTTTCAATTACTTCAACTCCGCCGGAGCCATTCTATACGGAGTCTTAGAGTACGGTTCTGATCCCGGATATAAATCTATAACAAACTCAATCTCACGATCCGGTGGCAAAGAACCCAACTCTCCGGAAACACGTCAAGAAAATCCTTAACCACTGCGGTCTCCTCAAACTTAATTTGATCCTTCGGCTTATTGAGAAGATAAGCAATGAATCCCATAGCTCCTTCTTTCATTAGCTTACGAGCTTCCACAAAAGATAAAAGTGGTACATTCTTCGATCCCACTTCTCCAATCAACTCTCTCCCCAATTTAATCTTCTTCTTAAAACAATCCACTTCGGCCCGGTGCCGGTACAACCAATCCATACCGAAGATTACCCTGTATCTCTTCATAGGCATCACAATGAAATCCGTCGGATAATCTTTCTCTTCTATCAAAACCGAACAATCTCTGACAACCCGATCCGTCTGCAGATTTCCTCCAAGAGGCGAACTCACAAAATAGCAAGAATTGGCACAAATAACAGGTAGGCACATAGAATCACATAGATCACGAGATATGAAAGAATGGGTAACACCCGGATCAAACAATGCATGGATGCTCGTGTTATGAATGCAAACGGTACCTTCCACCACGGCGTTGGGATCAACTTCTGCATTTTGTTCCTCACCCTCGAGGGCGTAAGCACGAGCTCGAATCATAGGCTTTGGAGCTCCTTTCTGAAATCCCGGGTTCTTGTCAGGACACGTATTCGCCATGTGATTCGCTTTCCCACAGATGATACATAAGCCCAATCTTTTCCAACAATTGTAGAAGTTGTGGGTTGGACCTCCGCAATGCGTACGTGGCGTCTTAGACAATCGATCCTCACTCGAAGTCTGCTGAGTTTTAGGAGCCGTCAATCGAGGCGGAGCATTCTGAGAAACTTGCCCTCCAAACCTAGGTTTCTTGAAAAGACCTTGTGTAGGTGGAGCTGCTTGTACCATAGGCATCTTACCATACCCCGATCCTCGTCCCATAGGAGCCTTGAAAATCGGATCTTTCTTCTTGAATTCCTCCTCTTATTCCAAAGCTCTCTGTACAGTATCAGCAAAGGACAAGTAATTATGTCCAGCTTCACCATGCCTCAGATCCTGCCTAAGTCCAGCAATAAACTTCTTGGACTTCCTCTTCTCATCGCGGGTGATATGTGGAGCATACTTTCCCAACCTGTTAAAAATTGCAATGTATTGAGCCACCATCCTGTTCCCCTGTTTGAGATCCATAAATTCTTATTCTTTACGTTCCCGCACCACTTCCGGGTACAAAGCACTCTCGGAATTCTCTTTTGAAGACTTCCCACGTAATCTCCTCTTCATCAACCTCTAATTTCTCCCTTGACCTCTCCCACCAATCATAAGCTTCGCCATCCAACTGAAATACAGCGAACTGAACTTTCTCTTGGGTTGTAAATTGTCGAACCCCAAATATCCTCTCTATTCTCGTCAGCCATCCCTCCGATATCTCATCATCAATTGAGCCAGAAAACCGTGGAGGGTTGTAACTTAGAAATATCCCATGAGGATCTCTATGATTGTCGTTCAATGGAGCTGGTTGTTCAACGGGTTGTGGTGGGGGAGCTTGAGCTCTTTGATGTTCGACATAATTAAAGACAACTTCCATGAAGTTCCCCATATCCATTGGAGGCTGTTGTGGTTGTTGAGGTTGACGTTGTTCCGGTGTAGGAGTACGATCATGGCGACGACGTCGCTCCGGAGATCTATGTCTATCTCTCCTTGGAGGCATCCTGATCAAGAAACACTAAAGTGCATGCTATCTTTAGTAAATGCATGAAAATGCAATTAATTCAATCAAAATCGCAACATAGAGCACATAAGCACATCTAAGATGCATATGCAATCACATTGTCAATTAGTCCCTAAGCCGAACGACCTAGACTAACTCACACGACCCAAAGCCCGGGTTTTGCAACCCAAGGCTCTGATACCACTCAAAAGGATGTAACGCCCGAGCGTGAGGCGCCAAATCCCTTGCACCGAGACCCGACCCGCATAGGAAATGGAAAATCCCTACACGTGCCAAATCACGACGAACGAGGACACAACACACACGTTAAGCTAGGTGGGAGCTAACCCTTAAACCAATCAATAACCAACATGAATTCAAAACCAAGAAACAAACGCAATAGCGGAAGCAATAAACATAAATATTCACATTGAGCATCCAAGCTCCAAAATAGATCAACCTATACAATAAGTAGTAGCAAAGCCATCACGACTCAAAATAACATAATTCACTCCATACAAAACCAAAATACTAAATATAAGTGCGAATGAGTGTAATGGAAATGCTAGACACAAATACAAGACCTAGACGACTCGAATTCCCGCCTAGCACCTCCAAACCTGCACGAAACAAATGAAAACAAACCGGGTTCAGTCTAAAAGAGACTGGTGGGTATAAAAGCGGGGCATAATTATAAATATCGCGGAATTGAAACATATACATGCAAGCCCTAATCCCATAGAAGTTTGATAAAAAATTTCCCAAGCGGGCAAAACAAATAAAACATCAATGGGATTACGACTATCATATTCATTCATATTTAACATAGGGTTTAAGGCCCGGCGAGTGGGCGTGCATCATCTCCAACCTTCTCCTCGTGTAATCATATTCATAAATTCATAAATTATCATACATAACATATGTGCACATATATAATGATCATAATCATTCATATACACCTTCTTCCTCCGGTGGTGGACGAGTTTGCAAGACTCGACCACCTCATACATAATGGCTAGTGAGGTACATGAATCCTCAAAAGCCTGACTAGCGTTTTCTCGTCAAAACTCCTGACGAGATCCGTTTCGACGTAAAATGGTTGGAACTAGTGCACGGGTTCACCGTCGGCCCTTGCCTCCCCGGCTTACCACGATACACTAGGATCCGGGGCCCGTGATCATAACATTCATGCAATCTCGCCAAAATATAAGGTAGGTTTTCATAAAAGAAGGGTTTAACAATCGAAAATCATAAGACTCCTTAAAAGACTCGATAAATATAAATATAACTTTTAGCTTAAAACGGTCACATAAGGGTTATATCGGGTCAAGATAACTATTAGTAGAGAAACCCACCTTAAACCGTCAAAAGAAGACACAAAAGCCTCAAGAATTGGCCTCGTCTCCAACCGGATCAAAATCTGTGCAAGAAGGGTGAAGTGAGACTCAAAATGACCAATTAAGACGCTCGGCGATGAAATGACTGTGATATGAATGCAAAAGAGACGATATAATGCCATGGACATGTCATTGTGCACAATTTAATAAGTTAAAGACATATAAGCGTTCATTTCATTCATAACAAGTATCATTTAAATCCACATTCGTTCATATCCTTCATAATTCATACCAATTTACGTCAAAGAATTCAAATGATAACCATATCACGTGGTGAAGTACATAAAGGTATCATACAAGTCATGAAATAGAGCATATATAACAATTGGGGTTCAATTTGAAGAACAAAGTATCATACATGTACACATTGTGACCAAGGTATGCATATCATGCCCTATCTCGGAAAATAATCAATGAAAACATGTAAGATTTCACAACACACATTATAACACATTATATGACATGTTAATGAAGTAAAAGAACCAAAAACAATCAAGCAAAGCCATACAAATCACGTTTGAAATTCGAAATTTCATGCAGGGGAAAGCTTGGTCGCCGCCGCGACCCGTTTCTTGACAAAAATGGTAGCGGGCGCTACCTAGTTCAAAATGGGATGAATTTTTCTGAAAAAAATGCAATTTAACGTGAGAAAAAATGAACAGTGGTCGCCCCCGCGACCACATATGCATGCAATTCAGGTCGCGGGCGCGACCTGAACAAAATAACCGCAACAACATGCAAGCGGTCGCGGCCGCGACTGAATTTACTCAAGTCGCGATCGCGGCTACGACCTGCCAAAACTAGCTGGAAAATCCTACGAAAAACAGGGCAAAGCTAAGCCACAACCTTCTCAACACATTCAGCCATCGAAAGATAACAAAAATGGAATGAAACAACTTAGAAACAACTCCCAATCATGCTCCCAAAACCTTAAAACGTGAGATGAGGGGTGTGGTGATCATTTCATGCCAAAGCTTTAATATCTCATTAATGAGGGCTCATGAATGCTTCAACTACCATGTAATACATCATCATAAATGAAAAGAAGAGATCAAAATAATCATTTTCATGCTTGGAATCAATCAAAAAGCTCAAAAATTGAAAGAGATCAACACATGTGCATAAAACCTAATATATATCCATCTCTGCCAAAAACTCATGAAACCATGCTCAAATTTACGAATGAATGGAAGAAAATGTCTCACATTGAATGTACATAACATATTTAAGCTTACCTTGTGGATTAATGGAGGTTTGGAAGGAGATTTGAGCTTGAATCTCTTGGCTTGGCTTGAGCTACGGGAAAACTGGAGAGCAGATGATGTTTGGCTATTTTTCTTCAAGTGGGAAGGGTTATCTCGGTTTGGGGGGTTAATGGCTGTATAAAGGGTTGAGTTAGGGTTCCAAAGGTTTAAACCATGGTTAATTTGGTCAACAAATGAATAAGTTATGATTTATTTGGTAAAGTGTGGCAGTTTGGCTTCCGTTACGCTTTTCGGTTGAATTTCGGAGGTTCAAATAAATTTGGAAAAATACAAAGCTAAGTTCATCAAACTCGAATTTTTTATGCGAGTTCAAAGAAGGTGACGAAACTCGAATCCGAGTTTCCTAGCTCAAGTTATCACGTAAGGAACCAATGGTGCGCTAATTGCTCATTAATGCCCGTTTTGGATTCCACAAAGAAATAAATTCCAAAACTCAATCAAATAAATCCGAAATCATGAAACGAACATATAACCATAATAATAACACATATACGTTCAACATATAAAATTCGCACGAAGTTCCGAATTCATTTCACGTAGAAACGACAATCAAACATTTCATTCACGCGCAATTCATTCATGATTCAAACAAATTCAATTTCAAACATTTTCAAATAAACCAATAATTCACTAATTTAATATAATATAATTTAAAGCATTTAATAACATAATTAAAATAAATTAAATGCGCACGTAATTAACACATAATTCATACATGAACGATTTCTGAAAAATCGGGGCGTTACATTACAACTCAGAAAAATCAATAACAAAGCTGTCATAGCTTATAAAAATCAAGTTTATTAAAAACATAAAGCAAGTTTCTAATGTACAAATAGCAATATGTCAATGATCATTTTTGGAGCAGTGCATATGTAACAAAGCCTTTTTTATTAGATTTATCACATTAGAAAATTGGACCCAATTGTTACAAAATTTCTTATTCCAAAAATTTCCTAAAATTGTTGCATTTCTTCCAAGCCTAATATTTCATACTTAAAAACATTGAATTGTAGGTTGGGTATCTGACTTTGCTAAAGTGTGATGCTAAAGTATGATTATTGCCTAAGGCAAAAAGCATATTTCTTGATATTTATAAACTTAAACTTAAACTAAAACTAACTTAAACAAAAAGCAAGTTTGTAATTGCCTAAGGCATGGACTGATATTTATTGTTTCCTGAAATTTCCAGGTATGCTGGAGATGAGTATAGCTTTCTGACTTTGCTAAAGTATGATTATTCCATGGGATGTTACCGAAAATAAAACTATTCATGTCGAAGGCTATAAGGCTGTGCAGCCAAAAGGTGGTACAATTGTAACTTTTTCAAATAATAAGGGCCATAAACTGCTGTCAATCTGTACCTTCTTTTTGATAATCGAGTGGACACTCTGAGACCCTCCGGTATACGTTGGCGCACCTGCTGCAAAAGCTCTGTTTGCTCTATTCCTTTGACAAACGTTTTGGTAGTCTTCGGTGTCCCACTTCTCACGCAAAGCTTTGTACACATCCTCCAACATCCACCAGGGGTTTTTACCGTTTTTTCTGATGTCGTGGTAGATACCTCTCATCCGTTCGCCCATTTGCTCCATGAACACGCTGTACATGTGTGCTTCTGCTTCCGGCTCCCAGTACACATATTTCTGTCAACAAAAGACTTTTTATCTTATGTGTTAAAAAGTGAAATTCAGTAAAACTATCATTGTTTACCTTCCAATCGTCAAACCAACTGCCCCTCACTGGTGGAGGAACATGACTCCATTTGTGATATGGTCTTGTAAGCCGACTTTTGAGGACGCGGGTAATGGCATTAGTTCCGTCTTTGTTGTCATGATAGCTGCTAAAATATCAATTTACAAGATTTAAGAAGCTGTCATAGCAAAACTTAATTAAACCACTTAAATTGTCAAAAAAATCACTTACGCTCTCTTTCCAACCGGTATTAATAGCTTTTTACCGTAAGGAGCAGCGTTTGTGGGATCTAAAGCTTAACATTTTTAAATGTAAACTTACATGACTATTGAACCAACAAACAAAGTTCTTTTCGATGTTGTCGCTGTTATCACCATCTCCCGTGCCACTCCACGTGTTGAATAGGCTTTAAAGTTAATTATCAAGTTAGTAAATTGAATACATCTAGGTATGCACTAATTATTTAACTTTCTTACTTGTAATAGGGATTGACCTCGTCACAATTTAGTAGAACATGAAGGCAGGCTGCATTGTACTCCTTCGTAGTCGTTATATGTCGCTCTTTAATCGCACCAGATCCACGTCCGGGTTTATTGAAAATGGATAATTCTGATACCATTGATTCATCATCATCCCCACCATCGTCATTTCTCTTAACCCTTGTTCGCATGGAACAAACTTGGGGGTCGAAATAGAATGAGCAAAAGCTTGCGGTCTCGCGGCGTAGATATGCTTGGCAAATTGACCCCTCCACTTTCGCTTTGTTTTTCACGGTCCTCTTAATTTTCCCTAAGAACCTATATTAAAAATAGTACTACGTATAATTATTTAAATATACATAATGTAGATAGTTCTTGGAAAGTTTATTTGGGGTGCACAACTTACCTTTCGAATGGATACATCCATCTAAATTGCACTGGGCCACCATTTCGAGCCTCCTCGATCAAATGAAGAGGCAGATGTTCCATGACGTCGATGGTGGGAATATCCTCTCAAGTTTGCAAATAATGATAGGAATGTTTTTTTTCCATTTGGTCGAGATCTTTTACTCGTATAGTACTTGAACATAAATCCTTGAAAATTTTGCTCAATTCCGCCAATGGTTTCCAAATATCGTCAGGCAATTCTTTGAATGCAATCGGTAACAACTGCTCCATAAAAATATGGCAGTCAGGACTCTTCATTCCATGAATCTTTGTCGAATGAACGTCAACACACCTCCCCAAATTAGTGGAATAACCATTAGGCATATGAAGTTGTTTTATCCATTCACAAATTAACCGTTTCTGTGCTAACGTAAGAGCATATTTGGCCTTTGGCTTTACCCAACGCCCATTACCTGCAGAGGTTAATTCTAGTTCAGGCCGCCTACACAGCTCTTGCATATCTAACCTTGCATTTACATTATCCTTTGTCTTTGTTGAGAAATCAATGACCATGTTGAAGATATTATCGAAAATATTCTTCTCGATATGCATTACGTCTAAATTATGGCGTATCAAATGATCCTTCCAATAGGGCAAATCCCAAAAAATACTTTGTTTCTTCCAGTTATGAGACTCGCCACACCCCGAGATTTTTGGATTATCGGGATGATCCGTTACTTTTGGGAACCATTCAACTTGTTCCCACAGTTCATGTCCATTCAACATTCGGGGTGGAGGATCATATTCAGTTCGGTTTCTTTTGAAATTGACTCTGTTATTTCTGTACGGATGATTTATGTCAAGAAACATTCGATGACAATCAAACCAACTGAATTTTCTTCCATTTTGCAAGTAAGTTGCCTTAGTTTCCCCCATGCAATACGGGCACGCTAGTCTCCCATGAGTGCTCCAACCAGAAAGCATTGCATATGCGGGGAAGTCATTGATAGTCCACATTAGCGCAACTTTCATTTGAAAATTTTGCTTCGTAGAGGCATCATACGTAGGCACACCGAATTCCCACAACTCTTTCAACTCATCGATTAATGGTTGTAAATACACATCAATGTTATGTTTCGGATTACTAGGTCCAGGAATGATACATGTCAAGAACAAATAGGGCATCGTCATACACATTTCTGGGGGGAGATTATACGGTGTCACAATGATAGGCCAACATGAATATGGTACGGCTGATTGCGAATACGGAGTAAAACCATCAGCGCATAATGCAAGTCTAACATTCCTAGGGTCACTTGCAAACTCTGGAAAAGTCTCGTCAAAATGTTTCCATGCTTTTCCATCTGATGGATGAGACATTGTCCCTTCTGGCCGTTTATTCCTTGCATGCCATGTCATGTGTGGCGCCGAGCTCATTGATGCGTATAACCATTTTAGCCTTGGAATTAGAGGAAGATAGTGCATTCTGGAGACAGGTGTGAATTTTCTCGATCCTCCTTGACCTTATTTTTCCTCAAAGCGAGCCACACCACAAAATTTGCATTCCGTTATGCCTACATCATCCTTGTAATACAACATGCACCCTTTCACACAACAGTCGATCTTTATACTCTTTAATCCTAATTAGTGAACAAGTTTTTTGGTTTCGTAAAAGTTCCTAGGCACACTATGACCCGGTGGGCATATATCTGACATTAATTGTATAAATTCATCGACGAGGTCGTGTGTTGCATTGTAATCATTTTGGATACTCAATATCCTAGCTGCAAGTGACAAGGGTGAATGTTTATCGCACCCATCCCATATAGGTTTGTTAAATTCATTTAACAGATCGTAGAATTTTTGTATCTCCGGGTTAGGTGGCTCACCGTGAGCTGACATTCCACCAACATCTTGCATAGCTGCATCGAAACACATCTCTCTGTATCGACCTAAAGGATCTACATTGGTTTCATGAGTTTGACTGTAACGCCCCAATTTCCAATCATGTATTAAGTGACATTATCTTAAATTTCATAACATTATATGTAATATATTCTTATGTATTTATATGAATTATTATTAACGTGGAAATTACGTGAACTAATTGATAACGTGCTTAATTGTATGAATTAAGTGATCTAATTGAGTTAAATGTCCTTAATTGTTCTCTTGTGTGAATTCTTGGATTTAATTGCATTTCATGACTTGGAGTTAAATGAACTAACTGTTAGAGAGAGAACTTGAAAGAAGTAATTTAAATATTAGAGGGGTTTGGTTGCAAAACTAGGTGACTCATCTCATCTTTTGGAAGACTTTGGATATTTTATATCTCTTCCTCTTCATTCGATTACATTCCATTTTTATCAAGAAAATCACACACACACACATACCATATACCGATTAAAACACCAAATGGAAGGGAAGGAAATTTCATATCATTATCAAGCTAAATTCTTGAAGGATCATTGAAGCTAGGAGCATCATCATCATTATCTCTTCACATCATCTCATTTCTTGTTTGAATTTAAGGTATGACATGAACTTGGATGAATTTCTTGTTTGGCATAGAAGTAGGGTTCATGAATTATATGAGGAATTCTTGCAATATTTGGAGTTAGAAGTATGTTAGGATCATGAGATTGGGAAGTTGCATGGATATGTGAAGTTTATGAAGATTGGAAGTATATATATGAATATGGGGTTTTAATGATCAGTTTGGATGCTTGAATGTGTAATTCTTGGTTGGATGGTTGAATAAGGGAAGTATAGTGTATATTTGACATACTTTAACATTTGCTTTGGAGTTATCATGCATTTGTTGGTGTTTTGTCTCGAAAATCCCCTGTTTTCCCCTGTTTTGCTGTTGTTGCGAACTTGGTCGCGGGTGATTTATGTGTAAAATTGGTCGCGCCCGCGACCCCATTTTAGCCAAGTTTCGAGTTTTGAAAAATTGGAGAAAATTCGGCCAAAAATACATGGTCGCGGCCGCGACCATTTTGTGAAGGTTTTTGGTCGCGCCCGCGACCCCTCCAGAAACTGCATTTTGTCCAACTTCAAACCAACGCCATTTTCACCTCGGTTTGAATTAGAAAACGTGCCATATAGCGTTGGAAAGGTCTTTGTGTCTAGTTTCATATCCAATAAAAAAAACTCAATTCCCATTTCTAGAATTAAAGATATTCCAGTTTTCCCTTAATATGTACATTTTCTAAAATTGTCCGTTTTTGCCAAACTTCACCAAAACCTTTCATATTGCATTCTTTTCACTTCTTTGGCTCCCGTATGTGACCTATATGAGTTATAAACTTGGTTTAGTGATAATTATATTCCTACTTGACATTCCTTGATTGTTATTGCATGATATATTGATTAGGGCATTGCCGTGCGTCTTAAATGGTTCATGCGAGTCGAGTCTTACGTACACTTGTCCTTGTTACACAGATCACATTTCCAGAGACGAGGAGCACGCACCATAGTTATATCCTTGTTTTGATCGTCACAAGTGAGGTTTAATTTCTAGTTATTTGTATAGAACCCGTACAACCCTTATGTGATCTTTCGGCCAAAATGTATAAATATATCTATAGTTTTCCATAAACCTCAAATGGTTTACAACTGGATTACTACTATTGTACTGAGTTATTGTTACTGAACTAAATTGATTGTGTCTTGCACTATCCTCACCGACTTTGGGATCCCTTCTGAATCCACTAGGAGGTTTGGTGGAGGAAGAATATTCCATGTGTGGGAGTCATGTTCCTAACGCACACCGTTATTGGATGACGGGGCCTTGCAATCCCCCATCAACCGGAGGAAGAAGGAGACTGGGGACGGGTTCGGCACCACGGATTGTCCTCGGGTTATTGTCATGATTGCACTTATTGATTGTCTTGCTTGAATACAATATGCACGAATGCACAATAATTGAACTGCATGATCACCTATTGATTAATAACGCAAGCACGAATTGTACACAGTCGGAGTAAGGTTGGAGAATTGCCCTCACTCGCCGGGCCACTGATTGAACTGAATTGTAATTGATTGTATTGTTAAATTGGATAGTTGTAATCTCGGGCGAAGATTATTTCTTTTACTAACTTATATTGTTTCATTTCTAAAAGACTTTACCCGAGATTATAGTTTGCATGTTACTTGCGCTAATATTTATTTAAACCCCTCACTCAGTCTGTGGTAGACTGACACCTCACACCTTTCTGGTACTTTCAGCGGCGTGCTAGGCGGGAGTCTAAGTCGTGTCCAGTTGTCGAGATGAGTCTAGTATTGTATTTTCATATTAAGGATATTTATGGATCAATTATGTTATTGTTATATAGACAATTGTTAGAGATGATAATGTATTGATATGAAATTATTATGCTTCCGCTTTAAATTCCTAGATTTGGACTTGAATGGTTTGAGGGTTAGTCCCGCCTAGCTAGTGAGTTTTTTTATTGTCAGCCGTTCGCCATGAGTCCGGTTCATATATGGACTACCCATTTCATGTGTGAGCTAGACTTATGGTGCGGGGGTGTAGCATCTCGGCGTTCCGGGTGCTACATTGACTGGTAGACGCACTTACATCATTAGCACTCCTACCAATCCCATGATCACTATGTGGTGCTTCCTCACCATGATCAGTCCAATACCAATAGTTGGGTTTGAACCCATTGACGTATAAATGGCGTCTCAAATCATCAGGTTTCAGCAAGTCATACTTCCTTACACATTTCTTGCAAGGACAATATATGACCCCTTCTCTGATAAATGGCTCTAACTTACTTGCGTGCTCAATGAATGTCTCGATCCCTTGAATGTATTCTACCCTACAACCACCCTATTTAGGATTGGTTCGATTATACATCCATAGTCTGTGAGGAGGAATATCCATGATCTACAATTAGATTAAATTTAATAGATTAGAAAGGATATTTTTGGGTAAGGATAACGATGTTAATACTATAATCATCATCAACATTGAATCGATAATAATTGTATTGTATCTACTACTATATCGAGCCGTAGTTGTAAATATGTGTTGTATTCGGTAGCCCAAAAAAGGTGTGCTAACAGGGAGGTTATTGTAAATTTAAAAAACAGCAACAAAGTCTCATATAAGGTAGGTTCTACTAATTTTCAAAAGCTGACACAAATCCTCATATAGGGGAGGTTCTTGTAATTTTCCCAAGTTGAAACAAATGTTCTTACAAGGGTGGTTCTTGTAATTTGGCAAAAATTAAAACAAAGTCTCCTATAAGGGAGGTTATTGTAATATTCATTAGCTGAATACAGTTGGCACAAAGGAACAACATATGCCATACATCAAAGTTGCATATAACAAACATATCAAACTGCATATATGGTTGTATGAAACATTAACAGATATTCAATAAAAATTGTCCACGTTTTCATACTGCATTTAACAACCATATATGCAGTTTCATATGTTTTCAAACCATATATGCATTTACCAAACTGCATATCAAACTGCATATCAATGTTTTCAAACAACATATCAAATTGATATACAATAATAATTATACATGTTTTCAATAAAAATCATCCATATCAAACTGCATTTAACAAACATATCAAACATATGCCAACTTCCATGTTTTCAGCAAAATGCATAGCATTAACTGATATTCAATAAAAATAATCTGCATTCAGGCAGGCGGTTTGGTGCTTGTTTTGCCAATACATCTTCCATGAAAGCCATCCCAGGATGTTTGATTGCTTTCCGACCTTTCGTATTACTTAAGGCTGACATATTCAGTCGAACTTAAGTAGATAATACGTACTTTAGATATATTTTATTCAAAATATACATCAGCTTACTTATGGCTGTTAATCTGAGTCCCTATTAAGGACTTAGGACAAACTTTTCCTAAATATAAGTACATATAATCATCAATATTAATATGTCCTATTTTATGCACCATATATTACGTACTATTTATATACCTTAAGTAAATTTACTTAATACAAACAGTTTTCCAAAGGACAAAGTATTGTGTCTAAATTCAGGTTTTATGACTTAATTTAGGAATATTTTAATGCAAAAACCAAGAGTATTACTTAAGGCTGTTAAAATTTTGAGGGAAGAGTGTTTTATAACTATAACACACAGTCTAAATGAATGCTATCATAGGCAGTCAACATAAGCCTGTTTTATTCAGACTAAATTAAGGTTTTAGATGTGATCGTAATAGCATACAAAATGTCAGAAATGTCTAAGTGCTCAGATTGTAAACAAAACAATATGGAAGCTTTTGCCTTAGGAAGAAAGGTAGATTGTAAGTGTTCAGTTCTCATTACTCTATGTTTTATTATCTTTAGGTGTCAGAAATGTATACTTCACAGTTTTGGAACCTTTGCCTCACCCTACATTACAAGATCAACACATAACAACATGAAAATATCAAAACATAACTAAGTCATAATAAATTAATCAAGCCACATCATACTATGTCCAACTTAATCAATTGCATAACAGTTTAATCTTTGGCACAACAGACATTTTTATAACTATAATCAAATTTCATATCCAATTAAACACAACAAGGTCACATTTCAAACATGGTGCAAATAACAAAAACAGTTTTCATTTAGATAAAACAGAATGTGGGAGATCTTACTTGTTTCGAATTCAGTTCAGTCCAGAAGTATGGTGCAACAGCTTAATCACTCCCTCCTCCTACAACTGCTTGCTTTCCTAATACGAGATCCGATTCACCAGGAAATTCAAGCACAATTAGGTTCATTACAGCTCCAGTAAGGGGACCATTACAGCTATTTTAATCAAATTCAAGAACAAATTAAGGCCTCATTACATCTAAACTCAAATCAGTTTTCTCAACTCAGAAGAAAAAGGAAAGCAGAGTATAAAAACTGATTATTTACCTCAATTTCTCAATGCAGTAATTGCAACTCAACCTCGGACTTCATCTAAAGAAGCACAACAACACCACCTGCTCAACATACAAAACACCCAAGAAAATTCTCAATGTAGTAATCTCTCAATGCAGTAATTGCAATTAGGTCAATCAAATCTTTCAGTTGTAAAATCGAAGCATAACACCACCTGCTCAATATACAAACCACCCAAGAACTGAAGAGAAAAACGTAATCCCAACACATTTTACAAGAAATCCCCACACTGCAAGCAAAAACCCATCAACAAAACAAATCCACTTATCCCGTACCAGTTTTCCATTACCCTTATTTCCCAAAATTTTAAACAGAATCCGACTGAAAGGGACACGCTTACCTGTTTGCAATCCTCCCCAAGAATGGTGAATACATTTCCGTCGCTGCTACTGTCAGTCGCCGCCACAAAGCTTCGAACGGAGAGTTCAACCGCTGACACCTTCACTTCCTTCAACACTTCCGGCTTCGAAAGGCTCCAAATTCAGCTCCAATTTGTTCAGTTGAGCAATGGGAGAAATGGGGATTTGAAAGGGACTCAGCTACGAACGTTTTGATAAGTATGGTTTTTTCAAATCTGGAAAGTGATGGTTTTTTCAAACATCGTTTTGATAAAATAAGAGATGAAATTTTCAAGCCAAAATAACCGACGGAACACCGATGGCACAAGACCGTCAGTGACCTAATAATAATTATTAAAAAAAAACCAATGACGAAAGCCCGTCGGTATACCGTCGCGTACTTTAAAACAACGACGGATAACCGACGGCCAGGGGCCGTCGCTACGACATTACATATTTTTTGGGAATAATCGATGGAAAACCAACGGCAAATTCCTGTCGGTAATGTCAGCATCCAAAAGTTTTTCAACTTCCGACGGTAAACCAACGGCCATACACCGTCGGTTTTTTTAGCGTGTACCCCGCTTGGAAAAATCCAACGGAAATCCGACGGCTTGCCCGTTGGAATATTTGCGGCTTTTTTTTTGGTGAGCCCGCCAACCATTTCCAACGACCTACCGACGGAATTCCGACGGAATGTCCGTAGGAATTTGTCTTTTGGGTATGTCTGTAAAGCCGTTGGTATGCCGTCGGATCGACGTCGGTCCGCCGTCGGAGTTACCGACGGGAAACCGATGGTTTTTGCCCGTAGGAAATTTCCCGTCGGTTTTCGGGTAATTTCTTGTAGTGATTACATTAATTTGTATCGTTCATCCCACTTAATAATTGCACTTTTTTTTTTATGCTTACTAATTCAATTAGTTGAATACAAAAGTAAATAGGAGGTAGAAGGGAAAAAAGAAAATCACACAATGTTAAAAGGATTTTTTATCACAATGACTCGACTTCTAATATTTTTAGCCATTTGGAGGTGTGTATTTTTGATATATATATATATATATATATATATATTATGTTCACTCTGTTAGTTGTTTTAAATACCATCGAATGACTTAATTTAATTGTTCGATATTGCTATACAAACTTACACTTTCACAACTATCATTAATATAAAAAACTTACACTTTCGTAATTCGATTAGATTCAGACTCACCATAATAAGGATATAACAATGTATATATAAATGAATAGATTAAAGGGTTGGTGGAAATATTATAAAAGTTATGGCGGAATTACTCCCATGGTTGAAGAGAAAAATGGCAAAATGGAAAAGGTAGCACGCGTGTTGAATTTCATTGTGTTGAATTCAACCCCCAAAAGGGGAAAAAAGGAGCAAAAGGAACCAATGAGAAAGACATGGACACGGTGATCACTCATCACCACTTTCACATTCTCAACAATCAACATTGCTTGAATTTTGTTTCAAAGTTCAAACGCAACTTTCAACCATGTGTTCACGCCAAATGTGTGGCTTATTGTTATTTTTATTAGCTCATTTGCTATTATCTATAAATTATTTATTTTTTGGAATTTAGATTATTGTTGACTATAGTTGTAAATGTATTTCTTTTACCGTCAAGTAGTATAACTTAGCGGTTTGATATTATACTATTTTAATTAAATATTTCATATTCAAGTCTCTCAATATGAAGTTAATTTTTTTTTTTTTTTTTTTTTTTTTGTGTGCGTGTGTTAGATATGCAATTACTATTAGTATGAAAAATTTTACATTTTAGTGGTCCGACCCAACTCGATTTATATAATAATATTAATGACTTTGGTTCGATTAAGCCGATATAATGAGGGAAATAATAATTTATATTTCTTCCTATAACTGATAGAAAATTTAAGAAAAATAATAAATTAAATGATAAATATATTATACTTATGAGTATAATTAGTTGAATTTGAAGGAATCGTGATCAGAATCAAAAGTAATAAATCACTTTTGAACTACGGAAAAATGGAAAATATCTCTTGGGTTTGAAGTGGAAAACCAACTCTTAATGGGCTTTTATCCAATTGGCCCATTATAATTTATATTTGATTTGTGAGCACAGGTAGGGCCGTCAATGGGTCGGATTTTAATCCGAATTCGGTCCGAATTCGATCCGATTTTTAGTATATTGGTCCGATAAAAATATCCGATGGATCATATTCGATTATAAATATTCGTTATTCGAAATAAATGGAGTGAATATGGATTTAAGGAATCCGATCCTTTAAGAATCCGAATCTGATATTATATATAATATTTAATTAAATAATTTATTTACTAGTACATAATACTAAGTAAAAAAATTAAAATTAAAATTTTCACATATTTATCATTTTAAACAATAATAAAATTTAATTTTTTTACTCTAAAAGTATATGTTTTCTTTTATTAATAAGTTTAAATTAACCTATTTTAAATAAATATAAACAAAACTATCAAATAATCCATTAAATAATAATTATTTATTAAATATTATGTAATTCCATTTATTTTTTTCTATCAAATTTGTTCTTTGAAAAAATGAATTTTATTACTAATCGGGGTCAGATCTTTTATCGGATCTGATCCGACCTGATTATCTATGGATCCAAAAACAATGAATCCGGATCCGATTATCGGGTTCTCTTATCGGATTTGGATCTGGAATCTCCTGATCCAGTCCAAATCCAACCCTTTGACAACCCTAAGCATAGGACAGCAGATTTCAATCCAAATCAAATCCATTTATTTTATTTTATTTTTAACAACAGGGGTGCCAACATAAGTGGCGCCAAGCAACAACACAAAAAAAACAAGTAGCAAAGAACAGAACAACTCAAAGTGCAGAATCAGCAGAGATGAGGTGTGAAGTGGGCGTTGCGAGCGAGCCAATGGGTGACCGAGTTACCTATCCTTCGAATGCAAGAAACAGAGAAGGAGGGAACAAAGGACAAAAGACAACGGATATCAAAGACAATATTCCCTATCTCCGAGCATTCCTCGGACAAGTCAGTAATTTTGTTTATAAGGTTAAGACAATCACCTTCCAAAATGATCGATGACCAGCCATGTTTACGGGGCTAAAGTGATAGTTGCGCGAGCAGCCAAACCCTCTACTACCTCTGCAACAAAACAACCCACGAGATGAGCTAAAAGCCAGCCCATACATGCACCCATCTAGTCCCGAGCCACAACCTCGATACCGACTTCCCCAGAATCAACGAATGTGGCACCGTCAAAATTAACTTTAACCACACCTATGGGAGGAGGGGTCCAGGCCACTGGTAGAGGACAACGCTGTTTCACAGGACTAACGCAAACTCCAGCAAGGAAAGAAGCATTAAAGTTTTGAGCAAAACCAATCGAGTCGCCGGGAAGGACGTGTTTACCTACGAAGACCTTGATGTTATGAAACCACCATATGGACTAAAGTGTAGTGTAGAAAAGAGAGACAACCACCTGATCGAGGGTCTGATAGGATGCTTGGATCCAACTGAGGATGTTTCCCCCCTCTAAAAGAGGTACAATCTGTCGGGAGGTTTAACAAAGCCCAAACTTGGAGTGCAAAGTCACAATGGGAGAAGATATGAGGGACGTCTTCGAGTGCATTATCACAGAACGGGAAGAGCAGGAAAGGAGAGCAACGACGCTGAATGAGGTTTTGAGATGTCGTGAGGGCTTTGGAGCAAAGACTCCAAATGAAAACCTTAATCTTCAGTGCAACTTTTGCCGACCAAATAAAAGACCAATGAAAACTTTGAGAAGGCCCAGAGGAATGGCTTGACTGTGAGATAGTAGAGAGTGTAACATAGTAAGTGCTCTTAACAGAGAAACGTCTAGACTTCGTGAAGTGCCAAATGAGTTTGTCCTGGTGTGTTTGGTCGCCCCGGGGGAATAGAAAGGATGCGGTCACAATCTACAGGGAGGAAAATCTCTTGAATAAGATCAACATTCCAAAGACCGGTGTTTGAATCGATGAGGTCCTTTACAAGAGTAACAAGAGATTTTGCGGGCTGAGGGGAGATCGGTTTGAAGCTGTTAGGACGGGGGATCCATCTATCTTGCCAAATCTGGATTGAGGAACCATTACCAACTCTCCATCTAGAGTCTGCTAGGAAAATTGGGCATGCTGCGAGAAGGCTTCTCCAAGTACGAGATGGTCTGTAGCCAATAGAGGCTTCACCAAAGTCTGAAGTTACGAGCTTTGAGAAGTTACGCAAGGAGACAACCCTGGTTCTAGACGATTTGCCAATGCTATTTTGCCAAGAGGGCCAAATTGAAAGCTTTAAGATTTCGAAACCCAATTCCACCAAATTTCTTACTTTCGCACAAGAGATGCCAGTTAACCCAATGAATTTTATCTTTATTGCCATTATTCCACCAAAAGTCTCTGATCATTCTTTCAATATCCAAAAGCAGAGAGTCCGACAGGCGAAAATAACTCATTGAGTACGCTGGGATGGCTTGGAGCACCGCCTTAATGAGAATTTCTTTACCTGTTTGAGAAAGCAATTTTTCAAACCAACCTTGAATTTTTGACCAAACTCGTTCTCGAATGTTACTGAAAACTTCTTTCTTGTTAGTGCCCATAACAGAAGGTAACCCAAGATATTTATCAAGCTTTATGACTTCTTGAACCCCAAGATAGTGGATGAGTCTTTCTCGAAGTTCTCCAGTCACATTTGGACTGAAGACAATAGATGATTTCTGATAATTCACTGATTGCCCAGAGATAAGTTCGTAGGAGCGGAGAACATCACGAATACCCTCAACTGACTCGGAGACAGCTTTGGAAAAAATCATGGTATCATCTGCAAAGAGAAGATGGGAGATGCGAGGGGCCTATCTGTAGATGGCCACTCCCTGAATGCGGAGATCACGCAGAATGAGGCGGCTAAAGACCTTTGCACAGAAAAGGAATAAATAAGGGGAGAGGGGGGCCCCTTGACGGAGACCCCATTAAGGAGTAATATGGCCGAAGTGATACCCTTTAAGGACAAAAGAATAAGTAACAAAAGAAATGCAATACATAATAACATGCACGAAAGAGAGATTAAACCCCAACCTCAAGAGTACTCATTCCAGAAAGGGCCATTCCACACGGTCATACTCCTTACTCATGTCAAGCTTGAGGGCTAGGAGCCCCTCTTTATGTTAGGAATAGTGCCCTAGAAAGCCGATTGCATATCCACTTTGTACTTTTCCTTATTGTAATCACAGACAATCTTTGAATAAAATAACGAATTAAGGCAACACTTCTTTATATGCTCTTGTTTGGTATGCGTTTGCTTTAGTTGTGCATGTACGAGAACTCCCCTAATCCTGATGACTTTAGGACTCTACCATTTAGGTGAAATGGTTCATGAAACGAGCCCTATATCACATAAGTCATGATTAGTAAAATACTCCAAGCCGATGAGTCCTACAGACAATGGGAGTGTCAACCTGATTCCTCTAAGGCTTGCTTGTGGGATCACGCCCATAAGAAGGACCACCTTGTTTCATGGAGGTACAAAGTGTATAGTTGATACGTGCATGATACATGAGGGTGCTTACTTCCATAAGTAAGTTCACTGAGGTGCCCCGTGTGAGAATGTAATAGCCCGAAAACCCCATTGTGAATATTGTCCTCTTTGGGAGGGGCCAACCACCCCTGCACGGTTTTGTTTCTGAGCCAGGGGGGATCCATAGCTCAAAAGGCCTCCACAAGGTAAGGTATCCACCCCCTATTATAAGGAAGGCTTAGTTCTCCTTACAATCCGATGTGGGACATTACATCCACCCCACTGGAGGGACCAACGTCCTCGCTGGCACACCGTACGGGGTCCCCAGCTCTGATACCATTTGTAATAGCCCGAAAACCCCCTTGTGAATATTGTCCGCTTTGGGAGGGGCCAACCACCCCCCGCACGGTTTTGTTTCTGAGCCAGGGCGGATCCATAGCTCAAAAGGCCTCCACAAGGTAAGGTATCCACCCCCTATTATAAGGAAGGCTTAGTTCTTCTTACAATCCGATGTGGGACATTACAGAGAAGATTCCTAAATGGGAAAGGAAGTTTCTATTTCAGGAAATGGAAACTTCCAGATTAGGAAATATCTCACAAGTCATTGATGTGATTAATTGATCCTTAGACTTGAGGTTCCATGTCACTTTATGAGTGAACTCTGTAGTCTTAGGTATAAGCTTTAAAGGGTGTCGCCTTAGACAACTTATTCAAGGCTTATCCTGGGGCTGCACAAGTGACTCATGAAAGTGAATGAGAAAAGGACCTACACTTGCATTTGCAAGGTGATCTCTTATTGTGTAAGTCATTCATATACCATATGGAGTCCTTGGCCAAGGTAGTAGATCAAGACATCAAGAAAAGGGTTTCTTGGATTGAGATCAATTGGATATGAAATGCACTTAGCTTTAAGACGAGATTATTAGGGTTCTGATTATTCCCTTACCCTAGATCTTGGTTGAGAGATAGTAAGTAGGAGGATTGTATCTCACATGAATCAATGACTTAAAGGTTCTGTCGAATCGAGACATTCCAATTCAGCTAGGGGTTAAACACCTGTTGCTAGACTATGGTCGTTTAATCTGTGAACTGATTAATTAATTAGTGAATTAATTAATTAGGGTCACTGTTAATTGAATTGAGAACCTAGTGGGTCACACACAACAACTTGATTACATGAGTTAAGGCTTTAAAATGATTAAACGAGTTGATCATACCAAGAGGGTTCCACAAGTGTGAAACACACGTGTGGGTCACGTGAGTGACACGTACATGGACACGTGTGCACCACACGTCTATAATTATTTGTGTATTAAATAATTAATGTGTTAATTATTTAATAGACTTTGGTTTAATTTTGAATTAAAATGAAAGTCTTATTTTGGAGAAATTAATCTATTTAATTAATTATGAATTAATTAATTAGATGAATAAGTTATTTATTTATTAATAAATAAAGTATAATATTATCCAAAAGGATTTTAGATATTTTTAGCTCTCTTAAAAGTTGATTTGAATTAGAATTTAAAGTCAAAGTTTGGAATTACTTGATGATCAAGTAATAAGAGAGAGAGGGACCAAATCCTTGGTCCATGAGGACTAGGTTCGGCCGCCCCTCTCCTTCCTATATATAGGAGAGCTCGAGCTCCCCTTAGAGAGTAATTTACAATTCTTTTGGTTCATGTGTTGAACACCATCCTTTCTCCAAGATAAAATAAACCCTAGGTTAAGCCTAAACACTAACTAGAGAACTAACATCCTTACTAGTTAGATTGTAATCAAGTTGGTGGACTATCTCTAGAGAGCTTCAAGTTAGATGTTTCTAAAGATTCGAGCTTTACCAAGGAGAGGGGATCAAGCGGCGAGAAGAGCATTCTTGGGTGGCTTGAAACACTTCAAGAAAGATTATTGAAAAGTAAGTTTCTAATCTCTACGAATTCGGATTTAGGATTGCGAGTTTCGATCCTTTTGTTGGAAAATTTTAAATTTTCTCTGCTTTCTGATTCCTGTTTTCCAACAAGTGGTATCAGAGCCACCTCGTTAATCGTGTTTCTGACTTGTCTCCACTTTATTGAATTTGGTAGAAATTCTTAGACTTGATGTGATTAAGTATTTGTAACTGTTTTAGAAAGCCTGAATTACGAAACTGTATTTTTCCTGAAAGTTTCTGAAAACTGTTTTGAAAAATTTGTTTTTGAAAAACTGTTTTAGATTAGAAACTGTATAAACTGTTTTTGGATTTTTTGGATAGGTTTTGCTTCTGAACGAAAACACGAAACGAAAACCCAGATTATGACGAACACTCGAAACCCCGCGCGTGAGGGCTTCGCGCGCCACCGCCCGCCCGACCTAGGCTCGCGCAGGCCTTGCTCCTACTCCCTCCCGCAACAGCACGGGAGGCATCCCGGGTGTGCCTAGGCGCGCCGGCCAAGGGTTGCCGAGACGCCCGCCCAGGCTGGGCGAGAATCCCGCAAGGCGTGCGGGATCCCTCGCCCAGGCCGCCCGCAAGCAGGCCGAGAGGGCCTGCCGCACGTGCGGCAGCGCTTGCGACGCGTGTAGCCCCTTCGCATACGGGACCCCGTTTTTTTCCCTCGTAATTTATTTTTTTCGTATCTCGTGCAATCCGGTCCCAATTTTATTTATTTTATTAAAACTTATTTTTAATTAAATTAATTTATTTTTGAATAAGATTTAAAATTGGGAATTTTTGAGAAATAGAAACGGTTTATAATTTGGGAAATTACACCTTTAATAAAATTATTAATTTTCAGAAATTAATTGGAATTTTATTAGTTTTAGTAATTTGGGATTTATTGAAAACTTTTATGAACAAGACTTGCATCAAGTCGTGTTTTAAGTCATTAGGATTTGAAATGGGAATTTTAGTTTATTGGGTAAGTTTAAATTCTCGCAAGAAGCATGTTAGGTGATCATGGGTTTAGACTTATGTATGGTTTTAATTTATGCACATGGATGGTTTAAATTGGGGTTGGAGCCCTATAGTTGCGTTTTTCAATTGAGGTTGGTGCCTCACTTATGTGCCTACTGTTATGTGATTTATTATGTGGCTTTCCCATATTACTGTTTTGAGGCCGGGATATGCCCAGTGTATTTGTCTAAAGCCAATATGAAGATTGAGCCTTATTATTTTTGAGTACTTTTTCATTTTTTTGAGAGTAGAATAGGTGGTGAGGTTTTATTTTCATTTTGGAGACAATGCACCCATGGAGTAAAATGGATCACATTCAAGTAACAAGGAGGCCATAAGTGAAGACCCCTCAAAATGTTAGAGAGGGGAATCTCAATTGAAAATGTAATAGAGATATGGCTCGTATTTTGTTACTGCTTTCCCTTATGTGATTTAAACTGTTTATGTGGCATGTATATTAGAACTTGTGATTGTGAAGTGGCTCCCACATATCACGCATAAGATAGGTAGAACCCATGATCATCACATTTTAGTATCATGCTAGGACATGTTATCTGCTAAGTGCTTGTGTGAAATGCATTTAAGTTGTACTTGCATTAATCAAGACTAATTAAAATTGGATAACATATATGTTGGTGAGGTCGAACCGGATAACTCTCCGGTTGATTCAAAAATTCCCGTTAAATATTAAGCTAATTTTGAACAATAGGTACTTAATTCGAGGTGCAAATTTTGAATTAAATTCCTAGCATTCCATCAATAGGTTTTAAGTTTAGTAAGTGAAGCTAGTTATTATCCGCGAGTCGTGGGATAGCTAGTGGAGCTTATTAGTTCTTAGTTACCTAATTGATCATTTTAAATGATCAATATTTTGTGGTCAATTTTGGCAAGGGCGATGTCGACGAGTCGTGGGTCGTTCGAACTAAGTTTTGATCATGATCTTATGATTGATGGGTCTAGCTTAACGCCTAAGTAAATATGGATGTCGCACGAGTCGTGGGTCCATATTGAAAGATAGGTGATGCAAAAATAATTACTAAGAGTTCTAAAGGTGTTAGAATTGGTAAGTTGTACCTACCTAGGGTTTTACTTAGAATATCCGCGAGTCGTGGGTTCGAGGTAAAATGTTAGGATCTTAGTACCCATTGGGAAACGCGTTCCTCTTAGATCTTTGGGAACTATAGATCTTTGAAAAACAGTGGGAGCTACATTAGATTAAAGACCTTATCTTTTGTATATCGTTATAATCTATGATGCACGGACACTTCTAAAAATATCATTTTGCCGTGTCGTGTCGTGTCGGACACGAGTGTCCGACACTCCTTACGTGGGAAATTCAAGAAAAAATTCGTGTCGCCGTATCCGTGTTGTGTCGTGTCCATGTCGCCGTGTCCGTGTCCATGCATCATAGGTTATAATTCAGCTTGCTCACTAGTTCTTTATTTTACTATTTAGGTCGTAGATTCAGTGATTCTCTACGTGTTTTGAAATGGCAACCAAAAACCCTCTTATATCGATCCTTGAGTCAAACAAGTTGACTGGTCCCAACTATTCTGATTGGCTGAGGAATTTGAAAAACATTTTAGATTATGAGAAGAGAACTTATGTTCTCTTCGAAGGGAGCCTAGTCCCGAAGGGGAAGCTCCCACGCGGGCCTAACGGGATGCGATCCAGAAGTGGAAGGATGATAATCTCCAAGCCCGTTGCCTTGTGTTGGCTAACATGTCTCCCGACTTGCAAAGGCAACATGAGGCCATGGAATTTTCTTGGGAGATTTACGACCACTTAGAGAAACTTTACCGCCCTCATGAACGTGTTACAAGGTATAACACTTCAAAGGAATTGTTCCACTTGAGAATGAGGGAAGGTTCAAGTGTCCATGAATATGGACTCAAGTTTCTTGCCCTTATTGAGAAACTTGCTTACATGGACATGCCACTGAAAGATGAGCTTCCAGTGGACTTGTTGCTAGCCTCGCTCCCACCATCATTCAACCCATTTGTCCTTAACTTCAATATGAATCATGCTGGTGCTATTGTGGTTGAGCTGATTAGTCAGCTTGTGACTGCTAAAAGCACGATCAAGAAGGACAATAAGGTTATGGGCCTTTTAAAGGTAAGGGCAAGAAAGCCCAAAAGAAGAAGAAGAAACCCCCTTAGGCCCACTGGTGGCATTTCGAAGGGGAAGGCCCAAAAGAAGAAGCGCGATCAGAAAGAGGATGTTTGCTTCCATTGTGGCAAAGCGGGACATTGGAGGAGAAACTGCCCAGAGTACAAGGCTACTCTAAAGAAAGGTATGTTTCTCGTTGAAGTAAATCTTTCTATTAATTCTAGTTCTTGGGTACTTGATACCGGTTGTGGAGCTCATATCTATAATGACGTACTGATGCTAAATGAAGTGCAACAACTCAGAGAAGGAGAATGTGTCTTGAAGATCGGCAATGGCTCAAATGTCGAAGCTCGAGTTTTAGGCACAATTAGATTAGATTTAGGTAGTTTTTGAGTTAGTTTTAAATAAAATCCTCTATGTAACGAGCATTATTCGTAATATAATTTCAGTTCCAATTTTAGATTGTGAAGGTTATGAAACTTATATTAAGAATGGTAAATATTTTATCAAATGGAACAACTCTTTCGTTCACATCGGTACTCTAAGTAATGGACTTTATCTGACTCAAAATATCAATATTATGAATATAAACCAGAAACTAAACGTATGAGAGATGACAAAGTTTCAGCTCCCTTATGGCACGCTAGATTAGGACACATTTCCAAGAACAGAATTAGCAAGATAAACACTTTAGGATCATTCTCTGAAAATGATCTCAAAGAGTTAACTTCTTACGAGTCCTGTCTCAAAGGAAAGATGTCCAAAATTCCTTTTAAAGGAACTGTGGAACGTGCCACTAAGGTCTTGGATTTGATCCATTCTGATATTTGTGGACCGCTTAGTGTAAGCACAAGAAATAATCATCAGTATTTCATAACCTTTATCGATGACTTTAGTCGGTATGGTTATGTATACTTAATGAAGTATAAATCTGAAGCTTTTGAGAAATTCCTAGAATTTCAAAAGGAGGTTGAGAACAAAAATGGTCACAAGATCAAAGCACTTCGATCTGATCGAGGAGGCGAGTTTCTTAGTGAAGAATTCCTTAGTCATCTCAAAGATAATGGGATTATCTCTCAGTAGACTTCTCCGTGAACTCCTCAACTCAATGGAGTTTTTGAGAGAAGGAATCGAACTCTACTCAATATGGTTCGTTCCATGATGAGTTTCACTGACTTACCACCTTCTTTCTGGGGTTATGCCCTAGAAAATGGAGCAAAGATTTTGAAGCTAGTTCCCTCTAAGTCAGTCCCTAAAACGCCCTATGAAATGTGGTATGGTAAAATCCCTAGTTATTCTTACTTAAGAATTTGGGGTTGTCCTGCTTACATGTAGAGGACAGTGGGAGATAAGTTAGAATCTCGTTCTAACTTATGCTACTTTGTAGGTTATCCTAAGGAATCCATAGGATACTACTTCTATGATCAATCTGAGCAAAAGGTGTTTGTTTCCAGAAATGCTACGTTTCTTGAGGAACCATTCCTTAAAGAAAAGAAAGGCAAAATCGTAGAATTAGAGGAAGTACAAAGTGACCCCACGCCACCCACTGAAGAAACATCCCATCCTGATCAACCACAACCAATCATGAATTTCGATACACATGTAAATCCTCCTCTAAGGCGTTCTGAATGCACTCCTAGACAGCCGAAGAGATGGTATGGATTCTTCCATGAGATCTCTCAAAAGGATAATGATCGTCTAACATATGAGGAGGCACTTTCAGATTCTGACTCTGAACAGTGGATAGAAGCCATGAAATCCAAAATGGATTCCATGAACTCCAACCAAGTTTGGACCTTGGTAGATTTGCCTCATGGGGTCAAACCCATAGGTTGCAAATGGATCTTTAAGAGAAAGCTTGGAGTTGATGGAAGCATTGCAACCTACAAACCGAGACTGGTTACGAAAGGATTCACTCAAAGACACGGCATGGACTTTGATGAAACCTTTTCACCAGTTGCAATGCAAAAGACTATTCGGATCATGCTTGCCATTGCTGCATATTATGACTATGAGATATGGCAAATGGATGTGAAAACTGCCTTTCTCAATTGTGACATTGATAAAGACATTTATATGGAGCAACCCATAGGTTTCACATTCAGTGGGAGTGAGGAAAAGGTTTGCAAACTCCAAAGATCAATCTATGGATTGAAACAGGCTTCTAGGAATTGGAACATTCGATTTGATGAATCAATCAAAGCATTTGGCTTCATTCAAATTTCGAATGAATCATGTGTGTATAGAAAATAATTGGAGACCTCAGTGCAATTCTTAGTACTTTATGTTGATGACATCCTTCTTATTGGGAATTCGAAGGATGACATGAAAGTGACTAAGTTATAGTTATCAAACCAATTCGAGATGAAAGATCTTGGTGATGCGTCCTATATCCTTGGAATTAAAATCTATCGAGATAGATCTAGAAGGTTAATAGGACTATCACAGTCGATGTACATTGACAAAGTATTGAAGAGATTCAATATAGAGTCAACAAAGGTTAAGAACCTTCCTATGAGTGTAGGAACATGTCTTTCTAAGAAGATGTGTCCTAAGACTAACCTTGAGAAGGAAAGAATGACTCATACACCTTATGCATTAGCATTAGGTAGCATAATGTATGCAATGTTATGTACTCGATCAGATGTGGCTTATGCACTTAGTGTAACAAGTCGTTTCCAATCTGACCCTGGAGATGGTCACTGGGCTGCCGTGAAGAATATTCTTAAGTACTTGAAAAGTACTAAAAATTTATTCTTAGTTTACGGAGGTCAGAAAGATCTTACTATCGAAGGATACTGCGATGCAAGCTTTGCATCTGACTTAGATGATTTTAAGTCAATGTCAGGATACATTTTCTGCCTGAACGGTGGAGCAGTGAGTTGGAAGAGTTCCAAGCAAACGACCACTGCAGATTCGACCATGAGGCCGAATACTTAGCTGCAAATGATGAAGCTAAGGAACATGTTTGGATTAGAAACTTCATTCAAGAGTTGAATGTCGTTCCTAGCATGAAAGACCCCATTACTGTGTTTTGTGACAACACTGGGGCGGTTGCTCAAGCAAGAGAACCAAGATCTCACCAACGGACCAAGAACATTATGAGAAAGTATCACCTAATCCGTGATATTATCAAAAGAGGAGATGTGCAAATTGAGAGGGTCACATCAGCAGAGAACGTGGCAGATCCACTTATTAAACCCCTTAGTCGAGAGGCTTTCGAAGGTCATCTTCAGAAGACGGGACTTAGAATAGCTTTAGAATGGCTTTGACGGGCAAGTGGGAGATTGTTAGGAATAGTGCCCTAGAAAGCCGATTGCATATCCGCTTTGTACTTTTCCTTATTGTAATCACAGACAATCTTTGAATAAAATAACGAATTAAGGCAACACTTCTTTATATGCTCTTGTTTGGTTTGCGTTTACTTTAGTTGTGCATGTATGAGAACTCCCCTAATCTTGATGACTTTAGGACTCTACCATTTAGGTGAAATGGTTCATGAAACGAGCCCTATATCACATAAGTAATGATTAGTAAAATACTCCAAGCTGATGAGTCCTACAGACAGTGAGAGTGTCAACCTGACTCCTCTAAGGCTTGCTTGTGGGATCACGCCCATAAGAAGGACCACCTTGTTTCATGGAGGTGCAAGGTGTATAGTTGATACGTGTGTGATACATGAGGTTGCTTACTTCCATAAATAAGTTCACTGAGGTGCCCGGTGTGAGAAGATTCCTAAATGGGAAAGGAAGTTTCTATTTCAGGAAATGGAAACTTCTAGATTAGGAAATATCTCACAAGTCATTGATATGATTAATTGATCCTTAGACTTGAGGTTCCATGTCATTTTATGAGTTAACTCTGTAGTCTTAGGTATAAGCTTTAAAGGGTGTTGCCTTAGCCAACTGATTCAAGGCTTATGTTGGGGCTGCACAAGTGACTCATGAAAGTGAATGAGAATCAAGAGAGGACCTACAGTTGCATTTGCAAGGTGATCACTTATTGTGTAAGTCATTCATATGCCATATGGAGTCCTTGGCCAAGGCAGTAGATCAAGACATCAAGAAAAGGGTTTCTTGGATTGAGATCAAATGGATATGAAATGCACTTAGCTTTAAGACCAGATTATTAGGGTTCTGATTATTCCCTTACCCTAGGTCTTGGTTGAGAGATAGTAAGTAGGAGGATTGTATCTCATATGAATCAATGACTTAAAGGTTCTATCAAATTGAGACATTCCAATTCAGCTAGGGGTTAAACACCTATTGCTAGACTATGGTCGTTTAATCTGTCGACTGATTAATTAATTACTGAATTAATTAATTAGGGTCACTGCTAATTGAATTGAGAACTTAGAGGGTCACACACAACAACTTGGTTTCATGAGTTAAGGCTTTAAAATGATTAAACGAGTTGATCACACCAAGAGGGTTCCACACGTGTGAAACACACGTATGGGTCACGTGAGTCACACGTATGGGTCACACACGTGTATAATTATTTGTGTATTAAATAATTAATGTGTTAATTATTTAATAAACTTTGGTTTAATTTTGAATTAAAATGAAAGTCTTATTTTGGAGAAATTAATCTATTTAATTAATTATGAATTAATTAATTAGATAAATAAGTTATTTATTTATTAATAAATAAAGTATAACATTATCCAAAAGGAGTTTGGATATTTTTAGCTCTCTTAAAAGTTGATTTGAATTAGAATTCAAAGTCAAAGTTTGGAATTACTTGATGATCAAGTAATAAGAGAGAGAGGGACCAAATCCTTAGTCCATGAGGACTAGGTTCGGCCGCCCCTCTCCTTCCTATATATAGGGGAGCTCGTGCTCCCCTTAGAGAGTAATTGACAATTCTTTTGTTTCATGTGTTGAACACCATCCTTTCTCCAAGATAAAATAAACCCTAGGTTAAGCCTATACACTAACTAGAGAACTAGCATCCTTACTAGTTAGATTGTAATCAAGTTGATGGACTATCTCTAGAGAGCTTCAAGTTAGAAGTTTGTAAAGATTCGAGCTTTACCAAGGAGAGGGGATCAAGCCACGAGAAGAGCGTTCTTGGGTGGCTTGAAACGCTTCAAGAAAGATTATTGAAAAGTAAGTCTCTAATCTCTACGAATTCGGATTCACAATTGCGAGTTTCGATCCTTTTGTTGAAAATTTTTAAATTTTCGCTGCTTTCTGATTCCTGTTTTCCAACACTTTACCTGCCTTCCTGTGCTTAATGAAATGGTTTAACTCAAAAGAAACAAGAACATTATCAGTAATTAGATGACCGAGCACAAAATCACTTGGAGAATGAGAAATAATACGATCTATAAAAGTTTTAAGCCTATTAGTAATAGCTTTGGAAGCTAATTTATAAATAACAAAGCAAAGGCTAATAGGGCGAAGTTGCGACATAGAATCAGGGCTTTTGCATTTAGGCAAAAGAACAATGTGTGTGTGATGCATATGTTTAGAGGACCGGCCATGATTCAGGAAGTCCAAAGTGCAAGCAATAACATTAGAACATACAGTAGGCCAAAAATACTGGAAAAATATCGGGAGCATACCATCCGGACCAGGAGATTTGAGAGGGGCCATTCGGGAAAGTGCTTTATTGATCGCGGCAGTAGTGAACGAATCACTCAAGCTAGTATTCATATCGGGTGTGACTCGTTGTTCGGAGAAAGAGATAGTGTTGTCGATCTCATCCATGGAGGGATGGCTGAAGGTGAAAATTTTGACAAAGTATCTTTCCACAATTCCTTTTATCTCTTATTTAGATTCTTTCCAGATACCATGTTTATCCTTAAGATTAGAGATCTTGTTCTTACGATTTCTATTAGAAGCTTGGGAATGAAAGAAGGATGTGTTGCGATCCCTTTCTTGAAGCCAATCCGATTTCGCTCTCTACTTCCACATGATTTCTTCTTGAGTGTAAAATTCGTCAAGGTCGGCCTTAATTTTTCTCTCCTCCTGCTTTGTGAAATCAGTGATCACTACGTCACGAAGCTCAATGAGCCTAGTTTCCAACTTTTCGATGTGCTTCTTTGGATTAATAAATTTTACTTTTTTCCAGTGACCAAGATTCCTTCGGCAATTTACAATTTTAGTCCAAGTAGAGCCGACACAAGGATGGGTAGAAGACACACCCCAACTCTTGTCAACCACATCATCACATTCACTTTGTCGCAACCACATGGCTTCAAATTTGAAATTTCATTTTCCAAACGGTGTGCTACGAGGCTGTGGGGCTGTCAGGAATACAAGAATAGGCAGGTGATCTGAATTGACTGAGGAAAGGTGAGCAACCTGATAATCTGGGAAAAGGGCAGCCCATGTTTGGTTGGCCAGATATCTGTCCAAGCGGGTTTGAATGGTGTCAGGAAATTTGTTATTATTAGACCATGTAAAAGGCATCCCCTCAAAGCCAAGGTCAGTGAGACAACAAGAAGAAATGCACTGACGAAATGCATTGATGAGGAACGGTTGTAGGGGCTCCCCTCCACATTTCTCATCATTTACCAAGATTTTGTTAAATTCACCCCCGTAAATCTAGGGCATATTATACAGATTGCCCAGGTGTGAAAGAACTTTCCATGGTTCATGTCTGCGAGAGTGGTCTGGGTTGCCATAAAAGCCAGTGAGACGCCAACATGGCTTATCGGGTTAAAGAGACACGCCCACATCAATGTGATTACGACTATAGCTTAGGAGAGTAACATCAACATTTTTTTGCCATAGCATTGCAAGACCACCGCTCCTGCCCACAACATCTACATCAATCCCAAACATATTAAATTTGGATTTAAGGAACTTGATTTTGCGATTCCTACACTTCGTCTCCGATAAGAAAACAACCATGGGAGAATGGGTCTCAATAAGTGCCCCAAGCTCTTGAACTGTGCGAGGTCCCCCCAAACCTCGACAGTTCCAAAATAAGAGACTCATGGCGATTGGCGGTGTGACACCCCGTTCATCCGCCGTACTGGTTCGTGCCACGCGTGGGTTTAATTTCCGCATTTGTCTTTAATTTCATACTTTAATATGTTTATATTCATGAATATTCTCCTTATTTTATAATTAAATGAAAATGCTTGCATTATTTGATTTAAATATGTCTAAGTGTTTATATTACTTGAATTCTTGTAATATGTGAATTTACATAACATGAATTTAAATTCCTAACATGTTAATTTCTTGAATTATATGAATTTAGTTGAATTAATTGCTTTTGGGCTTAATTTCATGATATTTAAATGTTTTAGGGCTTAATTGAAAATAAGCTTTGGACCTATTTGACACTTTTTGAAAGTTTAGGGGCCTATTTGAAAATAAGACCCCTTAAAATTCTTTAATTCATATCTTGAGCTATGAAACTTGGATTTGAGATTTGTCTTCGGTGTTGGACTTGGTTCAACGATTCGGGCCCAATGGAATTTATTTTGTAATTTTTCGATGTCGTTTGAACCTCTAACAAAGCCATTTTCAGTTCGTTTGGACTAAAATTCTAATACATGCCCCACTTTGACCTCTTGGATCTGATATTAGATTAATTTCAGCCATTTTGTACCATATTTTCATCCCATTCCTTTCTCCTTTGGTACGTTCAGCAACCATTCAAGAAGAGAAAGGAGAAACAAAGCCATTTCTTCACAATTTCATACCTTTGAGCTCATACCTTCTCTTTTATTTCTCCAAGCTTCATGGTAAGAGTGTATTCTTGTTCTCCATGATTTTGTGCTTCATTTGATCCTTATGAATCTGATTTTGAGTTAGGAATGCTTGATGGTTAGAGATAGGAGTGAATAGTTAGGGTTATTTCAATTTTTGAAAGAACTTGCTCATTCTTTGCTCTTTTTGAAATCTAAGACTTATATGTTGATCCTTGTTGCTCCTATGTTGCATATTTACGACCCTATTTTATGGTAGTTGCTTAGTAGTTAAGATGCTATTAATATATTTGAGCTTTGGTTGCAAGAAAGCATGAAATATGTTGGTCTTTTGCTTCCCAACTCTTGGCCGAATCTGCTGTGTGCTTTAGGGACTGTCTTGTGCGTTTTCATGCCTGTTTTCTGCCTTAAGTTTTTGTTGTTACTTGATTTGTTGCTGCTGTGTATGTGCCCTTGTTTTTCCCTTGTATAATATATTCTTCTGCTGCAGATTTCATTTCGAAGAAGAAGGGGTGCGAGGCAGCCGGTTTGCAAGCCTGAACCGCTCGCTGTCGCGCCTTAATGTTCGATTTGGTGGCGAAAAGCTACGTGGCCGTGCAACATTTGAACTAAGTTCATGCATGGCTGCGCAGCATGCCTCGAATTGCAGCCAATTTTTTTGAAATAAATGTGCACGTGCATGCATGTTTGATTGTGTGTACATGGTGCTTACTTGTGTGCATGTGTGATTATATACGTAACTTTATGCACTTCTAATTCATTTATTTACTTTCCTTTCTGTTCACACTTTATTTTTTATATATATATATATATATTATAATATTAATGCTAGCTATGTTTATTTTTTGTATATAATAATTAATATATTATATAATATAATTATAAATCCTGTTTAATTTCATGAATTTAATTTAAAAGAATGATATGTGGTTAAGCCTTATTTTAAATTAATGAATTGATTATTTATAATATTAACTTGTTATATGATGTGTTATAATTCCTATTTAATTTTATTAATTTGATTTAAATCGAATTTTATGTTTTACAACTTTGAATGACTTAAGTGTTGCATTCTTGCATCTCATATGCATAAGTTACATACATTCGCATCGTCGTGCCTCTATTTGGTACATAATCAAGTCGAAGTCTTGGGTTTTGTGTTTGTTTGTCACAGAGGAGGTTTTTGAGCCCGAGACCTAGTTGTTGGTGGTCGGTACGCACGTGTTCTTGTTCTTTCACATATAAGGTGAGGTTTAGGTATTTTCTTTTAGTTAAATGACCTAAAACCCTTATCTGCTCGTATTTCTAGCCCGCGTGTGACTATATATTACATATATAGTTAAATATGTGTTGAATATGATACGTTATGATCTTATGAATTGCATTTGGTTTTGAAATTATGTATACAGGTATATGTAAGCTTGATTTTGAAAACTTTATGATATGTTAAGCTATGATATGATATGCTAGCGAGTTTAAACCATGAAAGATTGGTATATGTATGATATGTCTCGTATGTTTGGGCCCCGGATCTATCGGCGAGGACACCTGGGATGGTATCGGGCCGTCGGGATTATCACTCCTTAGCATAGTTCCATCTGAGGAGTTATGCATGACCCCTGGGGGTTGGGAAGGCGTTCTCTTTGATGCTCGTGGTGTAAAAGCCGGAAAAGACTCGTAGGGGGAGTACTACCCCTCGAGGTTATGTTATTTATGGATAGTTAGGGTCCACGTAGCCCTTCTATCACGGAGATTTGGGATTGAATATTTGATTTCGGTTTTTATGATTATCTATGAAAAGCAAAGTTGGAAGCTTGTTTCTCACGCAAGTATTATGTTTATGTTTTGAAATTATGAAACGGGGATAGGATTTATGATATGTTTTGACTTAGTATACGTATATATTTATTGTTTTGTTTTGAAAATGCCTTCGTATGCAAAACCTATTCCCGGTTCATGATTCCTCCTATTATTAGGTGTTATGCTCTATATATATAGTGTGTGGGTGTGCGTTAGCCCCCTCACTCAGTCGGTGGACTGACCCCTCTCTTATCTTTTCAGGTTTGGTCTTTTTTGAGCTTGAGCTAGGCGGAGAAATGAGTCTCACGAGTCACACTTCGTTGTTTATTTTGAGTTAGGATGCATCGGATTACACGTGCATATATTTCGCTACTCTTGGGATTTATGTTTATGATCTTGGATTAAGATTTATATTATGGATTTATGACTCTTGTATTTTGTATATATGATCTACTCGACTTTTGATGTTGATATATGTGAAGTGCCTCCGCTATTATATTATTGTAGTTTGTTCTTGTTTCTTTTGTGCACTCTGAGTTCGGTCTTAACTCCACCTAGCATAGTGGGTGTGTATGTCTCCCGTTTGCTATGATTTGGACTTGGATACAGATTTTTCATTTCGTATTCGGGTTTGGGTCTTAGTATGGGGATGTGGTATCCCACGTGCGGGGTGCTACATGCGGGGCTGACTCGCAGCCCCCTCTAGAACAATAAGAGCTTAAGCAGATGAGTTAATTGGAGCAACAAATCTTTTCTTTTATGTGGGCATGGGTAGGGGATCTTTGGGGCTATCCCGGAGCTTTCTTTTCTCTACAGAATTGGAGTTGGGGCATGACGTAGAGGAATTAGAGATGGGGAAATGATGGGTTTTAGCGGGAATGCGTGAGCACTTTTATTTTGATTGTACCTTGTATAATTGTGGAGAGGCAGAGTAACAGAGAGTACGAGGGACATGGTTCTCAAGAGTTAGGAGAATATTTACCAACCCTTTCGAATCAAAATAGAGGTGTTTACCGCCAATGGGTTGAGAGGTGAAGGGTTTAGCTAGAGAAATAAGAGTTTTTTGGGGAGCAATGTTCTGAGGTTGAAGATTTTGATAAGGCGTAGTATCAGGATACATAATTTCTGAGAGAGGGATCATTGGTCTGCTATGAGTAGTACTTGGGGTGGGATTCATGGCCGAAGTGATAGCGATGTTTTGGGGAGAGATGAGAGAGAGAGGAGTACTAGTGGGGGTGGACTTGTTAGTATAAGATTCCAGATTAATTTCCATAGAATCAAAATTATTATGGAGTGGGTCAGGAGGTGGAGGTTGGACTGATTTCTCATGGGGAGATTGGGTAATTTGTTGATTTTTTGGGCAAGTATCATAGGTGTAGCAATGGTAGGCTATGGGCTATGAGTATCAGCTTAGCCCAGGATATTAAGATTGGGAATAACTATGGGGCATTTTGTGTTATAAGGTTCAGGAATTGGGTCAGGGTATAAATTAGGGCCCATCTCATTTTCCTTAGTATAAGAGCCCAAGTCCATCATAAGAGGTGTAGGTTGCAAGCTAATAATTTCTTGAGATTTGTAAGTTGAACTACGGGATAAGAGAGGCGGCAAGCTGTTGAGGAGTCTACTTCTGTCAGAGAAAACTTTGGGAGTTTGGGGGGTAAAGGTGTCAGATTTTCGACTATGAGAGAGGGAAGGTTTGGGTAGATCTGTCTCTGATCGAGAGCTGTAGAAGCGAAGGTGAGAATTGTGATGGAAGTTGTCAGACGTTTGTTGAGGTAGGGTGGGGGTTTGGTGTGTCGGGAATTGTATGGCTTTACACGGAGACAAAGTTGTCACTTTCGTAGGGATATGTCATGGCTTCTTTAGGAGTGATGAAGTTTGGCCGAAGGGTGAGAGAGGGACAGCTGGCAGTGCCCTCTTTCCACCTAGAACAGTTTCGTGACGACGAGGCCCTGAGCCAAGCTCCGAAGGGAAAATTCGGACCAGGATCAACGAAGCCCTTCTTGTTTGGGGTACAACTTAGCGATGTAGTCGAGCATGCCGTATATGTAGCAGAAATTCGGAAGTTTTTCAAAAGTGAAGGTAACCAAAATTTCTTCATCCCCTACTTGGTTTCTGATCTTCATAGCTCTACAAATGGGTTTTCTGATATCCATCCCCACTTGTATTCTGAGGGCTGATGAGAATGAATATCCATTTTTGTTGTTGTTATCAAGTTCATTGAAGATGCCCAACTTGTTATCAATATACTTCCCCATGGATCGGTTACGCTTGGGCAAAGGTAATTCGTGAATATGGACATGAAAATCGCATATGGATAGTTCTGTTGTGAGCGGGTCTTCATTGGGTTCAATAGATTTGACGACAATAAGATTTTTCTCAAAATTCCATGGAGCCCCATTAAGAAATATTCTTTTATCAACCTCACTGTGGAACATGAGAACGAAATGGCCACCATCCAATTTGCTAACTCCATGCCTTTAATGGGTCTAAATACACAAAGCAAAGTAGCTTTTACAAATTCAAACTTGAACAACTTCTGCGACCAAATTTTACCCACAACCCAGAGTTGGCCACTTGGATTTCCTCCGGACCAGGCATCGTCAGGGGGCCACCCAACCGTGTTCCTCTTCGGTAGTCAAAGAGAGGGCCTTCTTCACCCACGAGAGATTATCCTCCATGTGGAAATCGGAAAACACTATCAAAGGCCTGGACAGACACCGTTTCGAGATGAGTTCCATGCGAGGAATATTACCCTAGAAAGCCGATTCAACGTAATCTGCTTTGGGACTTTCCTTATATCATAGATAATTTTGAATAATATATGATTGATTATTATCATAGGCAAACATTTCTTTATATGCAATATATGTTTTATGTGTTTCCATTATGTGCACATGTATTAGAACTCTCCTAATCCATTAGGGTGTTAGGGACTTTGTCATTAGGTGAATGACACATGAAACAAGCCCTAACTCAAGGTCGAATTAGAAACCACTCCAAGTCAATGAGTCCAACAAAAAGTGGGAGTGTTGATTAGGCTCGACTGAGACTTGCTCGTAGAATTGTGTCCTTAAGAAGGATCATCCTGTTTCATGGGGTGTAAAGTGTATAAGTTGATGCGTACACAATACATGAGGGTGCTCGTTATTAGAACGGGTACACTGAGGTGTCCCGGGTAAGAAGATTCCTAAATGGGAAATAAAGTTTCCACTTCAGGAAGAGGAAACTTCCAGATTGGAGAGATATCTCCCAGGTCAACGGTGTGAGTAAAGTAATCCTTTGACTTGAGATTCCATTGATGCTTTGTAGGTTAACTTTATAGTCTTTGGTATAAGCTTTAAAGGATGTCTCCCGAGATAGCTGATTCAAAGCTTATGCTGGGGCTACACAAGTGGCACATGAAAATATATAAGAATCAACAAAGGACCTACACTTGCTTTAATGCAAGAAGATCTCTTATTACATAAGTCGTTTATATGCCATCCTAAACCCTCGGTCGAGGTAGTGGATCAAGACATCAAGAAAAGGGTTTCTTGGATTGAGATCAAATGGTTATGAAACGAACTTAGCTTTATGATCTAGATTAGTGGGGCTCTCATTATTCCCATGCCCTAGATCTTAATCGAGAGATGGGATGTTAGGAGGATCGTACCTCATAGTTGTCATTGACTAAAAGGTTCTTTCGAATATATATTCATTGTTCGGGTAAGGGTTACACACTTGTTGCTAGACTATGGTCGTGTGATTTATGAACTAATTAATTAATAAAGAATATTAATTAATTAGGTTCACTGCTAACTGAAAATGAACCTAGGGGGTCACACACAAATGCCAGGTTCAAAGGGTATTGAAGGAAAGATCAAATAGTTGATCGAAATGAGACCACACGTGTAAAGTACCCGCGTGGCACGTGAGCATGGATTGGGCGGGTGGTCCAATTGTAAAATTAGGCCATGTGTTAATTAATTGGAGAATTAATTATAAAGCCAATATATAATTAATTAAGAGAGTTAATTATATATAACCCAAAGAAATTAATTAGAGAATTAATTTTAGCCCGTTAGAATTAATTAGAAAATTAATTCTAAAGCCCTTTATGGAATTAATTAGAGAATTAATTCTAAATATTTGATTATTTAGTTATTCTAATTTGATTAGAATAAATAAATAAATAATTACTAAATATCTTCTATTTTATTATTCTAAGAAATATTAATTCTAATATGATTAGAATAAATATTATTGGAATATTATATTTAATTATTATTAGAATAATTAAATATTCCTAATTTGATTAGGAGCTCTTTTTTTAGAAGAATAATATCTTATTTAGATAAGAGGTGATTACTTGGAGAGAAAGAAATAGAAGAAAAGTTAAAGTGGGAATCCTGTTCCTTCACAAACTTGAGATCTAAGAAATCTCATATAAATAACACAAGGGCTGGTGGAACGAAGGGAACCCGAAATATTCTGAGTGAAATAATCGATCCACACAAGATGGCAAAAATCCTTTGTGTATACAAAGAATGACCAGTTTTTTCACGAGGGTTTTTGGCGTGCAGATTTCTGTCATTGCTAAATTGGGTTACGAAGGGAGATTTAATTATGCTCTTATTTCTTCCCGTTTCTTGTTTCTTTGTTTACACATGTCATAGTACTAGCATGCTCACTCACATGATTTGAATCTAGGACTGGTGTGGATTATTACTTTAGAGGAAACCTACTATGGAATCTAGTAGAAAGAATCTTTCAAGGGATAGGGTTGCCAATACCGCGTGAAGCGCGTTTGAGGGCGGCTCAAAACGTGTCAAGAAAGCATTGATTTTTGTAAGTTCTTGAATCCTTAAGATCTGGAAATAGAAATTGCAAGTCCGATCTTACTTTTGGGAAAATTTTTAAATTCCGTTGCGTTTCTCTTTCGTATTTTTCCTAACAAGTGTATCAGAGCCACCTTGCAAGGTATATTTCTAATCTATATTTTGTTATGAATTTGGTAGAAATTCTTAGATTTAGATGCAATTGAGTATTCATGAGTTTATTAGAAATCTGAGAAAAATTGAATCTATATTTTTCCTCAAATTTCTGAAAAACGTTTTCTAAAAAAATTGATCAAAACTATTTTGAATCAAACTTGATTAAATTGTGTTTTAATTTTGGATTGATTTGAGTTTTTCAGAACATGTGGGTTGGACGTGCTAAAGTGTCGCATGACCCAATCCCGCGCGACAAGTCGCCATCACCACCAGCGCGCACGCCTTGCGTAGGCACCTTGCGTTCGGCCGCCCATCCCTCCCGTCTCGCCTAGGACAGCCATGCGCATGGCCAAGCACGCGATGCGCGGCGTCCCTGGAAGGCGAAAGGGATCGTGCAGGTCCGTCTTTGATGCTTTTTTTCGTGTTTCATTTTTTATCCGAATCCAATTTAATTTTTCAGGAAATAAAATTTATTTTATTTAAATTAATATTATTTTTGAAATAATTTTAGAAATTGGGATTTTTATAAAATTAAACATTTTATTTTTGAAGTAATGGAAAGATAAAATTATTAATTTTCAAAGATTAATTAGAATTTTATTGGTTTAATATTTCTTTGATTAATTGAAAAGGTTCATGAAGATGAATTGCATCTAAGTCATGTTTCAAGTCATTAGGACTTGAAACGAGGATTTTAATTTATGGGTAAATTTAAATTCTTGCAATTTATGCATGCTAAGTGATCATGGGTTTTAGTCTTATGATGTTTTAATTTATGCACATGGATGGTTTAAATTGGGGTTCGAGCCCCATTGTTGCGTTTTTCAATTGGGGTCAGTGCCCTACTTATGTGCGTACTGTTATGTGTTTATTACATGGCTTTCCATATTACTGTTTTTAAGGTCGGGGTATGCCCCGCATATTTGTCTATGGCCAATATGAAGATTGAGACATATTATTTTATGCAAAGAGAGTAGATTATAGATAGTGAGGTTTTTCTACTTTACTTTGAAGATTTGCACCCATGGAGTAAGATGGATCCACACAACAAGTAACATGGAGGCCACAAAGTGAAGACCCCTCAAATTGTTAGGGAGGATTTATGTTATTGTAATAGATAGTGCATCACTTTATTTCCAATTCCCTTATGTGATTTAAACTGTTTTATGTGGCATGTATGTTAGAACTTGTGATTGTGGAGTGACTCCCACATATCACGCATAAGATAGGTAGAACCCATGATCATCTCATGCTAGTATCATGCTAAGACATGTTTTCTGCTAATTGCTTATGTGTAATGCATTTATGAGAAACTGAATTAAACAAGACTAATTAAAATGGATAACTATACATGTTGGTGAGGTCAAAAACTGGACAACTCTCCAGTATTCGAAAAATCCCATAAATATAAACAACTTCAAAAAATAGGTATTTTGTATAAAGTGAAAACTTTAAATAAAATTCCTAGCATTCCATTAATAGGATTTAAGTTTAATACGGGAGCTAGTTGTTGTCCATGAGCCGGGGGGGTGGCTATGTGAAACCTATTAGTTCTTAATTTCCTGATTAATTCTTTAAGTAATTAATATTTCATGGTTATTTTGGAATGGGCGATGTCCGCGAATCGTGGGTCGTTCCGGACTAAGTTTAATCATGATCTTATGATTGATGGGTTCTACTTAACGCCTAAGTAAATATGGATGCCACACGAGTCGTGGGTCCATATTGAAAGATGGTTGATGCTAAAACATTACTGAGAGTTCCATGGAGATGGAATTGGCAAGTCGTACCTACCTAAGGCTTTATTGAGGATGTCCGCGAGTCGTGGGTCCAAAATAAAGTGCTTGGGATCTTAGTACCTATTGGGAAAACAAGTTTCCTCTTAGATCGTTGGGATTTTAAGATCTTCTAAAAACATTGGGAGCTACATACGATAAAAGACCTAAATCATATGTATTACGTTATTATTCAACATGCTCACTTTTTCTCAGATTAGCATTTAGGTTGTAGTTCTGTGATTCTCTATAATATGAAATGCAAAGCCATTCGTATCCATCCTTATGTCAAACAAGTTGACTAAGTCCTAACAGACTCTAATTGGTTTCGGATACTAAAATTCGTTTTAGATTCTGAAAGGAGAAAAGTGTTCTCTACAAGGCGAGATTTTCACTTAAGAGAAGCAATTTGTGAAAATTCGACGTGGGCCAAAAGAGAAGCAATCTAGAGTGGATGGATTTTTCCAACCACTTAAGAAGCAATTGTACCTCATAAGTACGTTACAAGGTATAACATTATGGAATTGTTCTATATTCCAATGAGGGTACAAATGTGCTTGAACGAGGATCTTGCATCCACGATCATTCATTGAGAAATGAGTTCTCAATGCACTGATTGCTCAAATTGCTTCCAACATTATTTAACCCTTTTATACTTAACCACAATGATGCCATTGTAGCATATTTAATCATTCAGTTGATAACTTGTCCTGAATAACATACAACAAAACGGGTTCGACTAATCCATGAACCTGTCCTAACTTATCCCAAATTCCATACAATCAAATCATAATCATAAACCTATGCAGAACATATCATATATATAGTTGCAAACATAATCCGGAACAAAAAGCTTAACAAACTCAGACAGACTATCACAGACTCGACAGACACGATAGACAACCGCCTAGCACGAACTCCAACGACCTAAACCTGTAACTAAAAACATAAAGAGAGAGGGGTCAGTCCAAAGACTGAGTGAGGGGCTACACACGTATGCGTACACATGTATACGGAGCACATCACATATCAAAGAGGGGAGTTCATGAACCGGGGCATGGTTTTTGCATTCTAAGACATTTCCACATGTGATAATAGATAGAGGGGAGTAAAAGAGTTAGGCCGAAGGCCAAAACAACCAAATTTTATTAATTGAGAATCCACTCCCATATTATGAACTAATACATAACAAACTAACATAACGAAACGAACACACAACCCAAACTCTAAGCAAACAGGGAAATGTGCACTGGGATATTATCCATCTCGGATCTCCCTTACCCACATCTTGATGATCATGCAAAGGAGTAATACTCGTCACTCCGAGTCTCCCTTATCCATAATCACCGAGCCCCAAGTATATACAAAGTCGGAGTCTTACCAGAATCTAAGGCAAAACAAGGTCCAAGACCAAGTGAAAACATACCGGAGGTATATCATACTTAGAGGCATAACATAAGCAGAGGAATATCATAAGCAAAGTCTTAGCATAGGCGTAAACATAACATACTCATAATCATAATCATAACTCTAGCATAATCATACTCATAACCATAATCATCGCTCTAGCATAATCATAACCCTAACGTATACATAATCCTAGCATAAAACATAATCATACATATACATAGCTCACACATACATACATATACAAAGGGCTTATATTCACATGCAAACATATTAATCACGTTTCATTAGGGTTTATCTATAACCTAACCTTACCTAGTACCAAACAAAGCCAAACACAAAGCAAACGGTCCACCCCAAAACCTGCACGACCCACTTGTCACCACCCCGGGTGCACCTGAACAGCTGAACACACAAGATACTAAACTCAGACCCAAGAACAACCACAAAGACGCACGACAAATGCTCCAAAAGATCAGGGTATTCATAAGTGTCCCTAATGTTCTTCTAATGTGGTGTTGTGGTCAAATAAAGCATATCAATATTTAACAAGATCCTATTACAACTATACGTTCAAGCACAAGTATAAGATAAATTCAAGTATTCCAGCACGTTTAGGTTTCATACATAGGCAAAGAGTTCATAATATGCATATGGAATCATTTCAAGAATATAAGCTCAATCATTATATATATATTCATGGTTTCATAACAATTACACAAATATCCCCCAATGAGATTAAGCTCCAATTAATCAACCTATCGTTGTTTAATCTAGGCTCAATTAATATTAAAGATGCATATATACACAAGAGGCACTTAACCAACAGGCATAACCAAATTCAATACGAGAATAATACAATTACCAATTAGTGTAAGTCAATTAGTTACTAAAGTCCTAGCTTATCTCCTACACCCAAGTTCTCAAGTGGATGCGAATGTTCGGCTTATTAATTTTATACATAGAGTGCAAAATAAACAAAAATAATAACATTTAGGCACGTTTGTGATTCATAATAATCGAAACTTTACATGCTCATCCATCATCAATTGATTCAAGCTTATATAAACACATACAAATTCTAGTTTCTAAATATAACACTAACATCCCTTTCAAATTAGACAATTAGCTCAATTCGACATAACGGGATTCAAATTGCAAATCAAAGCGTCAATATATATATCATAATTCATTTAATACATGACTTCGTATACATAGGTGTACGCTTCGATCGAGGAATCAAGCAATTAGCAATTAAATTACAGTTAAGCAATTAAAACAAATAATCTCAAATATACAAAATAATTCATAACAAATAAATCGAGGGTCCGATTAACGAACGAAAAATGGTGTTGGACTCATCATGACGGGGCGGATAAACTTTCCGAAGGTTGCAGGAGCACCGCCGTTGGAGCTGCTGGAACAGTGGCCGACCGCCGAAGGAACGTGCCGGAAAAATCCCAAAAATTCACCCGTGCAAGTACTCCTCGTGCTCGTTCCAATTCCTCGATCAATTTCTAGTAATTCCAAGCTAGTCATCTCCAATTTCAGATCTAACAATACGAAACCCCAAAATCTTCAAAATCAAATTACTTCCAAAGCGGTGAACGAAAATTAAATCCGTAAATTGTATTAACTCACCCTTGACGAGCTCTTCGAAACCCATATTCTAATATTGGAAAAAAAGTCGCCGGAGATGGGTGGTGTAATGCCCCAATTTTTATTTCCTAAGTTCTTATGTTTTATTACAATTTTATAAATTATATTTTATCATACTTCCATGAAATTTTATGAATTCATATCAAATTAGGAATTTCTTTCATGAATTGAAAATATTTATTGCGTGAAATAATTGCCGAATATGCTTTAATTGTCAACTTGTCCTTAAATGATCTTTTCTTGAAAATTCAAGGACCAAATTGCCTTTTATTTTCTTGGACTTAATTGATCAATTCTCAATCTTTTCATCCTTAATTGCATGACTTAAACATTTGAGGGACCAAATAGCAATTTGAGTATTTCACAAAATTCAAGGATGGTGATTCACGTACAAAGCTTCTCCATGCTTCCCCATTCATTTTCATCCCAAATTCACGAACATATTTGCTTCCTCTCATTCTCGGTTCACCTAAGAAGAAAAGGGAGAAAAGATTTCATCAAATTCAATCAAGTCTACTCAAGAAAATTCAAGTTTTAGAGCTCAATCATCCATCTTCATCTTCTTCCTCCATTTACTTTCATTCAAGGTGGGTGTATGGTTGAATTCTTGGTTCTTGATCATTTATGTGAAATCTAGGGTTAATGATTCTATGTGATACATGGATTAGATGTTATTTGATGCAAGAATATGTGATTATACTATGATTAGAGGCATGAATTCTTGAGGAAGTTGAGCTTTTGGGATGAAATTATGTATGAGCTTAAAAGTGATAAATCTTGATGCTCAAGCTTGGTTTAAGTGTTTATATGGAGTTTTGTTGCATCTTAAACATGTATGCATGCTTATTCCCAGAATCCTTGCATTTTAATGTGTTTTGATGATGTTTTGGGTGTTGTTGAATTTGTCCCGAGAGCCTCCCCTGTTCTTATCTGTTTCTGCACTTGCAGAGGAGCGAGAACGGCCCTTTCCGTCCCCAGTTCATTTTGGGAACGGTCGTTTCCACTCTTTTGAATTCAAAGATGGCGCGCGCATGGGAACGACCGTTCTCATTTTGGCCTGCGAGCCAGAAGGGCCGTTCCCAGCATAAGTCGCCATTTTAAATGTAAAAGTGTAGGGGCGATTTTGAAAGGGCATGGGAACGACCCTTCCCATTTTACACTACAGACTGGAACGGCGTTCCCATCCCTCTAACAGAACAAAAGTTACAACATAAAAGTGTGATTTTGGGATTTTAATCCAATCATTTATTTGATCCCAAATTGTTATTATATGATTAATTACATGCTAAAACAAGATGTTTTCATGCCACATTGTACATTGCTCGTTGTCTCGTTGCATTTTCGCCGTTCGTCATATTTGGTCTATGTTGAGTCAAGTCTCACGTGTACACGCCTTTCTTATACAGACCAGCTTTCCCAGGACGAGGAGCAAGCCCCGTAGTCCATGTCCTACTTGTATTTTGTCGGTAAAGGTGAGGTTTAATTGCTAGTTATATAGAACCCGTATAACCCTTATGTGAAATTTCAAGCCAAAAGGTATACATACTTATTTATTGTGATTTCTAAACTCGTAAACAATTGCAAACAAGCCATGTTCATGAAAAGCAAGTCATGTATCATGATTGATTGATTGATCGTGTTTTGGCGAGTAAAGCATGTTCACTTTGGGCCCGAGGGTAGTGGCTGGAGCCAACCGGGAAAGCATGGGCTGACGGGTAACTCTGGCTCTATCCTCACCACATAAGGATGACCCCTGAATCCGCTAGGAGATTAGTGGAGGAAAGAATTCCGGGCATAGGGATTCATGTACCCTCTGCTCAATGAGATTGGATGGTCGGGCCTTGCAAACCCACCATCATTGGAGGGACAAGGAGACTGGGGATGGGTCCGGCACCACGGATTGTCCTCGGGTTATTGTCATGATTGCACTTATTGATTGTCTTGCTTGAATACACTACCGCACGATAATGGAATTGCATGATCACATATTGATTAATAAAACAAGCATGTATTGTACACTGTCGGAGTAAGGTTGGAGTCTTGCCCTCACTCGCCGGGCCACTGATTGAATACATGAAAGTGATTAAAGTATTTAATATTGATAGTTGTAATCTCGGGCGAGTTCTATGTTATTTTGCATTTATATTACTTTAAGTTTTAAAACCTTACCCGAGATTATGACTTGCATCTTATTTGCGCTAATATATATTTGTAGCACCCGGAACGCTAAGCGCCACATCCCCCGCACTATAGCCTCAATCCACAAATGAAACGGGCAATTCATACATGAACCGAAACTATAGCGAACGGGAGACAATAAAAACTCAAAAGCTAGACGGGTACCCTCAATTAATACCACTAAACAATTGTATCAATAAAAGCGGAAGCAATAACATTCAATACTTATAGGTACCATATTTACATATTTATTAATAGATACCAACATTTCATACAACACAATATCACCTCCAATATTAGGTAAGGCATAATACAAAATGTAAGAAGTATCAATACATGAGCTAAAATATGAAGGTGAAGTGCTAGACCCGAATAAAAGACAGGCTAGACTCTAATTCCCGCCTAGCACGAACCTGGAAAAGCTGAAAAGTTGAGGTGTCAATCCAACACGGATTGAGCGAGGGGTATAAATAAATATTCGCGCACATATATACAAGTTATAATCTCGGGTAATAATTTTGGAAGATAACAACACGATTTAGAAAAGAAGAGATAATATCGCACGAGGTTACAACTAATCCATTTTATCAATTCAATACAATCAATTTGTGGCCCGGCGAGTGAGGGCAAATCTCCAACCTTTCACCGACTGTGTATAATACTTCAATTTATTAGTGGATTAGGTGATCACACAACAATTCCGTGCATAAGTAGCAATTTCAATCAATAAATCCTTCTTCCTCCGGGTGATGGCGGGCTTGCAAGACCCAGCCATCCAATCATGGTGTACGTCGGGAACATGACTCCCATGCACAGGATTTATTCCTCCACCAAACCTCCTGGTGGATTCAGAGGTGATCCCACAATGGTGAGGATAGTGCAAGAGTTACCAGTCAACCCTTGCTTTCCCGGTTGGCTCAATACACTACCCTCGGGCCCAACGTGAACAATAGTTACTCGCCAAAACAATCAATTCGTCAATCAATCAATCAATCAATCAATCCATTTTCGTGAAATCATTTGAAAATCATAAGGTTCGAAAACTATAGATATATAGATACATTTTGGCCAAAATCACATAAGGGTTGTAAGGGTTCTATATATCTAGAATTTAAACCTTACCTTAACCAACAACAAGGAACAAAGAAACACCCTATGCAGTGTGCTCCTCGTCTCTGGGACCGAGATCTGTGCAACAAGGACAAGTGTGAAATAAGACTCGACTCGAATGAACCAATTATGACGAACGGCAAAGATATGTAACCTCAATCATGCATTTATAATTAATGAGTGTCAAATAGGAGCATACTTATCAATAAAGTAGGCATATAATTCATATAAGCCACATATGGGAGCCAAGAAAGTGAAAGGAACGCAATAACAAGGGTTTTGGTGAAGTTTGGCAAAAACCGACAATTTTTTAAAATGACCAAGCTGTGGAAAAAGGGAAATATCTAAAGTTCTAGAGATTAGAATTGGGTTTTGTTTGTTGGAAATGAAACTAGACAAGAATACCTTTAAAATGGTATATGGCTCGTTTTCTAGTTCAAAGCGAGGAGAAAATGGCGAATGGTTGAACTTGGGTGAGTGCAGTTTGTCGGTAAAGCATCGACACCAAAAATAATTGATCATAACTCACAAATGGGAAAATATATTGAGATGATTCCAATTGGAGGTTGTTCTAGACTTCAAGAGCTTTCCAAAGAATCAAAAAACAGGTCATTTGGAATTCGGATGAGGGAGTACCGGGCCAGGTAAAATTCAAGGGAAAAGTTCCCCGACCGGGTAAGCAGTACAGAAGCTTTTCAGGGGAAAACTACCCGCCCGGGTACTTTTTATGCACAAAAAGTACCCGGCCGGGTACTGTTCCAGTGGTGGAAAAAGGCCCAAAACAGGGGTAGCTTCGGGGAAAAAATAAAAGGAATGAAACCCCAAAGTAAACTCAACCAAAATGCTCCAAAATAAGCACATAACTTGTATATAACTTAAAGACATCAATTAGGTAGCATATAAACCATGAAACATGCATCAATCATCAAGATTTCATCATTCCAAACCCATATGAACACATGCTTCCAATCTTCATGAACTTCAATATATCCATGCAACTTCCAATTCTCATGATTCTAACATGCTTCTAACTCCAAATATTGCAAGAATTCATTACATAATTCATGAACCCTACTTCCATGTCAAACAAGAAATTCATCCAAGTTCATGCCATACCTTAAATTCAAGCAAGAAATAAGATGAAGTGGAGAAATGATGATGAGGATGCTCCTAGCTTCAATGATCCTTCAAGAATTTAGCTTGAAAGTGAGATAAAATTTCCTCCTTCTCCTTGGTGTTTTAATCGGTATTTAGTGTGTGTGTGTGTGTAGAAATTGGATGAAAATGGAATGAAGTAGAATGCAATGGAAGAAGAGATGATACAATCCAAAGTCTTGAAAGAATAGACATGAGTCATCATATTTTGCACATAAGTCCTCCTTATATTTGAATTCATTCAATCAAATTTCCTCTCTACACAAAAGATCAAGTAGCTCCAATTTCCTTAATGCAATTAGGTCCATAAATTTATACAAAGGGTCAATCAAGGACATTTAGTACAATTAGGTCACATATAGCAATTAGTTCATATAATTCATGTAAATGACAATTTATATAAATGCATAGAGATGTAATGTATACAATATAATGAAGGTAGTAAATAATTGAATGAAATGATTAAATTAAATTCCTCCAACTCCCGAAGACCCGCTCGTGGCGTGCTTACCTGAACTTCTGGAAATTGGGGCGTTACAATATTTATGCCCCTCACTCAGTCTTCCATAGACTGAAGCCTCCACCTTGCAGGTTATTGTGGTCGTGTGCTAGGCGGGAGTCAGAGTCGTGTCAGGTCATCCAACTGAGTCTAGCACTTCATACATTTTCTTGATATGGATTTTGTCATACCCAGAGTTAGTATATTATGGTTATTGTTAGTATTTAGAGACTTTTAACTGTATGATATGTAGGAGATGATAATGTATTGATACATGTTGGTACCTATTAGTATTTATACTCTTGATGTAAATATGGTACCTATAAGTAATGATGATATAATGTTTCCGCTTTCAAATTTTATGTCTTGGTTTTGTATTACTTTGGGGTATAGTCCCGCCTAGCTAGCCTGTTTCTTTTACTTGTCACCCGTTCGCTATAGGTTAGTTCATGTACGGATTACCCATTTCGTATGTGGATCGGCCCATAGTACGGGGGGTGTGGCATCTCTACGTATAGGGGGGCTACATCTTAAGTGGTATCAGAGCCCGGTTGTAAAACCGAGGTTCTAGTGTCGTGTCATGTCAAGTCTAGGTTGGACGACATAGGAATTAATTGCTAATTTGAGAGTCCTGCATTTTGTTTGGAATTATTTGATTGCCTGAATCTTTTGAACTTCTTGGATTATGGAATAACTTGAGCATTGCATTGATTTTTGGCCATAATTGTCGATTAAACGACCTTGCATTACTTGAGGATTTACATGTCCAATGTGTTTAATTGTTAATTTTGTTGAACTTCTTGTCGCTATTTGCATTAAATTCATATTTTGGTGACAATTATGTGACATGAGCATTTCTTACCCCATGCATTTAATTCTCAAGGAAGTTGTGAGTTACAGGTCATAGAAGTGATATCAACCCACGGCCAATTTTGACGACAACCTCAACATGTTACAGGTACTATTTCTTTAGCTTGGAAGGTTAGGAAATGGGCAGGGATCTGAGGGCCATTAACTTCTCCCATCGGGTATGGTCCAAAGGATAAGATCCGAAATGACAGAATCAACTGTGGGAAATTATATTACCCTAAACGAGTTCATTAGTCGGGCGAGGAAGTCTATTCTATTCGAGGATGAAGTGTAGGGAGAATCGGAGTATTAATTATTCAAGATTCGGACGTGTTGTAAGTTAAGACTCAGTTAATTGGGAGGTAAAATTTAAGCAAGAGAAGGGAATAATTCCAGTAATCCTGATTGAGTTAGAAGAATCAAATAATCCGTTTATGGGATGTTAGGATGTTAGAGATTCTATAAGCGGGTGGCCTGAGTTCATTTTCTAGAATCAAGTTGAACTGTCGTGTTGAGATCGCGAAGTGGGAAATGTGAAGCTGCTGCAACAAATGAAAATGGTGAAGGATGATAAAGAGCTTTTGGAGGGAAATTATATGCTCAAAGCGTAGGCAAGTAAGAAGACAAGTTCTATAACCAGATCAATTTGTAAAGAGCGGATTTAAAGGATTTCAATCAAGGCAGCAACTAGAAGAATCGGGACAATAATTGGAGATTAGTTCTTCGAGGGAGGTCAGGAAACTAACTCCATAAGTGGAGAAGAGTTTGAATTCAAGAGTTCTTATTTGGGGCCATACAGTCACACAAGTTAATGCAAGAAAATTTTGATCAAGGAGGTAATTAGGGTAATAAGCAACAAAACTTAACTTCCGTGGAAATGAAGCAAATGAAGATATGGGAAATAGCATGGTTTGGGGATTTCGATTAAAGAAGGAATAAAGGAAGTTCAGCATTCCAGTGGATATAAAGTTTGGAAGACAATCATGTTAAAGGTTTTATCTAGTTGGGACATTTTCAAGATCCAAGCTAAAGTGTCGTGTTGTGAGGTCACGTTAAAAGACATGAAGCAACAAATGGGAACGATAAAGAAAGGCAAAGAATTTCTGGGTGGATTTCGGGCGATCAAGTATAAACAATTGGAAGGGGAGTTCATTTAACTATTCGAACCCCTAACGAGTAAACCAAGGAAGTTGTGATCAAAGTGAAAACCATGAAGAAGACTCTGGCAGCAATTGGGGAGTGATTATTAAAGAACAGGCAAGATGCTAATTTCTTGAGTGTAGGAGACTTCGGGTTCAAGAAATCGTAATCTCGAGCCGTGGAAATGTCCAAGTTGATGATAGATAATTCTGAAGATTAGAAGATCGTGGGAAAAACAAGAAATGATCAACAGTTCAAGACAAGCTTATAATTCAACAAACAAGGGATTACGTGCCAAGATAAAGCTTTCCATTACTACGGTGACAGGTTCAATGCATCCATAAGCACGTGCATTATACGCTACTTTAACTTTTTAAATTTCTTTACATATATATGTTTTCCCGATCGAGCTTAATTATTCCAATGTGTTGAATTTTATTACTTCCAAGTGTGTTACCTGTATTGGCATATTAATTCAACATGCATATCTAGTGTCTTGCTTACAGGATGTCTCAAGGTCGCCCTCATCGTGAATGAGTGTTTAGGGTTTCCCCACATTTACCCCCTCCGGTTCAACCTCAGGAGTTTTTCGATTCTTTGGTTTGGTTAGTTGATCAGAAGATAAGAGAGTATGTTTCCTCAGCGCCACTAGCCTCATCACCACATCCGGGCCAAATTCCGATAGCATTTAGAGAGTTTCAGAACCAACCACCCTCAAAATTCTTTGAAGGAAATAAGGTTCTCGCCGTGTCACAACTTAAGAAAATCAAAAGAGTGTGGGAACTGATAAATCTCCATTTAGAAAAGCCGTTTTCACATCCACTTGCCATATTTTGTAATCATAGTACGCAACTATGGCTAGAAGTATCCGAATGGATTTTGGCATTGCTACAGGGGAATACGTTTCCTCAAAGTCAACACTTGACCTTTGAGTGTATCCCTTAGCTACTAACCTAGCCTTATAGGTCGCCACTTCTCCATCAGCTCCAAGCTTTCACATGTAGATCTATTTACATCCTATGGCTTTCTCGCCTTCAGGAAGATCTAACAAGGTCCATACCTTGTTGAAGTACATAGAGTCCATTTCAGAGTCCATTGCTTTCTGCCATTTTATCGAATCTCTATCCGATATTACATCATCATATGATCTCAGATTTGACCGATTTCAATTAGTAAATTGAGTCGGTCTGGCGGTCTGATACCATTGTTGGGATTCACCGGCCCCAACGCAATGGAAATTAAAATTTTTGGGGATAATAAAACCGATTTTATCGGAATTCCAAACAAGATCACCTTTGATTCTAATTTATGATTTAAGCAAGAGAGTGAGATTTAATTACCTCTTTCGCTTTCAGTTGATGGCGATGATATGAAGGTTTTCCAAAACCTAACCAGTCCGCTTCTATCCGATCTTCTTCCAAGAATTCCACGCGGAATTCCTCTGAGGTAGTCCACAACCCGTAACTAAACACCTATTCAATTAGCACACTAGAACACTAATTGGATATTGATTATCCAATAGTATTCTCAATACAATATTGAGAGATATGTGAGAGGAGAGAAAAGATAAGACTTGGAGAGAAAGCAAAAAAAGAACGATGTATAATTTCTTCTCCCAAGTTTTGCTTTAATACTTAACCGTAGGTTAAAAACCCTATGGGCTAGTTATGGGTCTTAATTCAATTACTACTAATTAAATAAAAAACCCAATAATCATTTTAGTTAGTGGACTTAATTTAATTACATTAATTAAATCACAAGTCCAATATCTAATTAAATTGGTGGACTTAAAAATTAATTACTCTTAATTAAATTTCAAATCCAATTAATTTAAATACACTTATTTAAATTAATGTTAACTATTTAACATCTATTCTCAATAGCTCAACAATTAAGCATAAATTAATTAATAAAATTATAAATTAATTACTCTCTCATATTATAAATTAAACTCTTCTAATTTATCGATCAATCTCTATTGATCTTTAGATAATCACGTTGTTCAATTTGTGTCATTATGTGATCCCTTAGGTTCACCAATGAATGGTAGTAGGCCCACATTTTTAATGTGATATTTTAGATAATCATTTATCTTATTGATTTAATTGAACCCTTTCAATTAATCACTGTTTAACTAAAACTCCTTTTAATTAATCAGTACCTACATAGAAACATGCGCATGCAAGTCATAAATCCCGAGCAAGGTTTTATTTAAAGTTAATTTCCAACAAGGGCTAAAAGAATAACTAAGCAATGCTCGGATTTTACGACTAATCATATTAAATTCATTTAGTTCATAATTCATACATAATCAATAAGGCTCGGCGAGTGAGCGTGCATAATCTCCAACCAAACTCCGACCGTGTACGACAAATATCACTAATACATTGAATAAGTGATCATGCAACATATTATAATACACACAAGTCATATAACATAACATAAGACATAGTCGTTTGGGCAATCCGTGTCCCGACATTCCTGCACGGTGCATAACAATCATAACATACTCATAATCATAAAGTAAATTCCAACCTTCTTCCTCCGGGTGGTGGATGGGCTTGCAAGACCCGACCACCTCATGCATAATGGCTAGAGGGGTTCATGAGGCCCTAAAAGCCCGACTAGCGTTTCCTCGTCAAAACTCCTAACGAGGTCTGTTCCGTCGTAAAACATAGTTGGAATTAGCACATGGGATCACCGTCGGCCCTTGCCTCCACGGATAGCCGCATGTACTAAATTCCTGGGCCCGTGAACATAACATACATGCATAATCTCGCCAAAACATTTTAATTCATAAGAAATATAACATATTTCATAATTTTGGAGAAAAGATTTACTCGATCATAATTTACTCGATGACTCTACTTTGAAAATAATACATATATATTATATATATATATATATATATATATATATATATATATATATATATATATATATATATATATATATAAGGTTTTGGCCAAACTTGTCACATAAGGTTGTAGGGTTTAATATGTAACTAGAACGAAAACACCCTCACCTGGAATGCCACGGTACATAAAGCATGACTAATACAGGTGCCTATTCAATTCAGAAGTCTCCTCCCTGGAAACGAACTGTACAAGAGAAAGAACAATGTGCACTCGTGAGAATTGACTCAATATGAAACCACATAGACTCACGACATGTTATGCACGTGATATGTGATGTATAGTAAGCAACATGATGTCATGAAGTCATATAATCAAGTAATTTATCACATCATTTAATACGTTCAATACATGGTGGTTTCATATTTATGCGTTTCATATCTTTCAAGATTCATATCAAATCGGGCCGTAAACTTCATATAGTATCCATAGCACATATTTAAACATGTTTACAATACATATAATAGCATACATTGGGAATTCATAAAGTTAAAGTTCGTATAAGGGCAACGAATACAAAGGAAGCAATACAAGGTAACACATAAAAGCATATGAGTTCATAATTCAAAAACGGGCATTCCAATTAGGCCATAAATTTGAAATATACAACATACCACATAATATAACATGTTAAATAAACATATTAATCAATTATAATACATACATAAGTCAAGGGGGTGAAAGAAACGCAAGAAGATGGATTTTGACGAAAGTTAACAGTTTTTCGAAAATGAACAAGCTGTAGAAAATTTGATATATCTCAAGTTCTAGAAGTTGGAATTAGGTTTTGTTTGTTGGAAATGAAACTAGACACATATATCTTTTAAATGGTATGTGGAATGAATCTTGGTTCAAATCGAGTTGAAAATGGCGTAGGTTTGAAATTGGGTCAAAGCAGAATTTCGGTGAAGTGACGACATAATTTTCAGATGATCATATCTCACAAATGAGAAAATATATTGAGGTAATTCTAATTGGATAATGTTCTAGACTTCAATAGGTTTCCGTGGGTTCAAAAATCAGGTCAATTGGAGTTCATTTGTATAGTGAACGGTCGTTTGAAATCCAAGTATAAAACTAGGAATGACCGTTCGAAGAGGCAGAACGGTTCTGTTCGGTTGAACGGCCATTCATGAGGAAACCGAACGACCGTTCTGTGAGTTCTGGGTCAAAAAATAGGGAAAATCAACTGCATAACGTGAAGAGGAAGGTCCCAAACCCCTCCAACTCCGATGCCAATCAAAATTCAAGGTATAAACTTGCAATTACAAGCTATATCACATTAAGCATCAAGAACTCATCACCAAGATCATATCTCCAAGTTTCAACAATGGAAAATCCATAAATCATCAAAAACCATGGAATATGAGTCCATACCAACATAAATACATGCTTTAGGATCACTTATCACTCATGCATCACAAAGGAATTACAAGGAATCAAGTTGAGTCAAGTAAAGGTGCAAAAGCTCACTATTCATCAAGTTCATCAATCCTATTTCAAATCTTGTGGAAATCATGCAATATCTAACTTGTAATAATCAAAGGAGACATACTACACAAATATGAGCTTACCTTTCAAATTGGAGAAGGATTGGAGGTGAGATGAGCTCAATTTCTCACAAGGTGAGTAGGGGTTTCTTTTTTTCCTTCCTTCTTCTTCTTTCTCCCCTTTTTGGCTGATTTTGGCTATTGTGGGGGTGTGTGGTTCGAATGGAATCAGATAAGGAAGAGAAAAAGGTAAGTCTTGGGTGCATAGGTCAAGGGTTAGAGGCTTAGGGATGTTAGGGTAGGTCCGTAAGTGTAGAATAGTCAACGGTTGTCATTTTAGGCGTGAGGTGCTCGTTTTAGTTAAAATTTGGGGATCCATATGATCTTAGAAAAATGTGAGGTTTGTTCCATCGGATCCGAATCATCAATACGAGTCCAATGGAGGTGACGGAACTCAATTCCGAGTTCCCGAGCTCAAGTTATCACATATGAAACCAAGGGTACGCTAAGTGCTCGTTAGCCCCCGGTTTGGTTCCAATCTTACCAAATAAATTCAAAACGCTATCAAACGACTCCAAAAATGTTAAACGAGCATATATACCTGTTCATGACACACATAGCTCCAACATATTAAGTTTCCACAAAATTTTGAATTCAAATCATAAAGAAACGACATGCAAACAAGTCACGGATGCGCAAGTAGTTCAAGTAATAATATAAATTTAATTCAAACTATTTCAAATAATAATAAAAGTAAATCATATAATTACGTAATTATAATAATTAAAACGCGCAATTAGGGAACACATACATCATTTAAGAATAAGGAAAAGTTGGGGCGTTACATTTAAGGCCGTAGGCCAAAATCAACCAATTTTAGAAATTACAAGTCCACTCCCGTTTCACGAACCATATTCATAATCAAAATCAAAAGACTCGGCGAGAACGAGTTTCAGACCACCTTACTCCGTTCATAATCACAAGAAGTCAAAACACATAAACCTACCACTTCTCCGGTGATGGAAGGGTCGTACGCACCCCTAACCATCTAACAGTTGAGGGGAGTGCTCAATGCTTCTCCAACCCTCGGACTCCATCCCCCAACCAAACCTCCTGGTGGGTTCCGGTACATCATTTCTGACATATGGAGGCTATGTTTAGGAGTAGAACCGATGGCCCAACACTGTCCTGGGGCTTCTTCACATAAACCTCCGGGGCCCATTTCTGAATTCATAATCATAATTTTCGAAATTTCGTAATTTTCTGACTTCAAAATCAAAGTCGTAGTCTCGCTATTTTCAAAACGTTCACACACACAAGCACCAACTCTTTTCAAATCAAAGAAACATAAAATAGGTTACGTATATATAAAAGCAGTTTTCCAATAATTCATAGCAAAAGGGACAAATCCAACAAAATACTAATCAAACACGTATGCACATAAATATATATATACGTATATCACATGTGGGTTTAAAATACATGTAGGGTTGTAGGTCACTTAACTAAAAAGGAAGAAAACCTCACCTTGTCGACCACATCGGACGCGACGAACCAAAATACCTCTAAAACCACCTCCTCAACAACCACGAAACGGACCTAAAGACAAAACAAACAACCAAAGACAACCTTAGACTCAACATGAACCACTTAAACACTCGGCATATGCGTATGAAAGCAAATAATGCATAAGAGATACAATGAGATGCCATTTAACGCATATAAATTCATAACACTTATTAAATTCCATAAATTACGTTAAATGACTTCATGAATTTCACATAACACACATAACATGCCATAATACATCTTAATAGTTCATATATTTCATAAAAAGAGCAAAGAAAGATCATACAAGGCAAATAAACGAAGTAAGAAGTCACACACGCACGTAGAAAAGCATATAGAGAATATATTGTCATATGTCACGTATGAAAGCATCAAATTCACGTCATATAATTATAATGACCCATGTAACATATAATTCATGAAGTTATCAAAACATGCATATCATGAAAGGACCAAGAAATTACCATGCAAAGCAATCAAATATTAAATTAGTCCATGCATGCACGTTTAAGCACATATGAAGCACATAGGTCATTTATTTCATGCAAGAGCATTGAATTTACATAATAAATTCACAAATAATCACATAACACATAATACACAAGTTATTCATGCATAAAAGGTAAGAAAAAAGCAAGAAAAACAGATAAAACACGAAGAAATGACGAATGAAACAAGCAAGGGGGAAGCAGTTCAAAACTTCCCACAAACTGTGACCCCAAAACAGCCCCAAGGTGGTCGAGGTCGCGGCCATCCCCTGCTCCAAAAAATAAAGCAGTAAAACTCGAACTTGGGGCAAAAACGAGTCGCGGCCGTTTGCGACCGCGGGTGACAACAGCAACAAAAGCGAAAACAGTAGCTCAAACCACTCCAAAACCAACCCAAACTCAACTCAACATGCAAGGAAAGGAATATACAACAAGTATACATCCATTTCAAGCCAAAATCCATGCTAAAACCGAATTAAATTGCACGAAAAGGGAGAAGGGGATCAAACATGCTCATATCCATACAAAACTCAAAGCTCTTAAATCAAACTCCCATGAATCCTAAACTAGCATGCAAATTCGATCCATAAAAGTGTTATAGTATGTATTAGGTTCAATAATCATGCTTCACATTCAAGAAAAGCACAAGAGAGCAAGCAAATTCATCAAATGAGGCTCTAACCCTTACTATTCACCATTTAATCCAAAGCATGCTCAAATGACCATGAAATTCAGAAAAATTGGACTTAAAAGAAAGAATAAGGGATGGCGAATACAAATCTGGACTTACCTTTCAAATTTGAGCCTAATCGGATGAGAAACGAGCTTGGAAATAGAAAATGGAATAGTGCTTTTTTCTCTCTCCCTTCATCTCGGTTTTGGTAGCTGCTTTTCCTTCTCTCTTGGGGGCTGGACGAAATGGGGCCGAATTGGGTGAAAGGTCAGTGTGTTAGGAGTAAATGGGGCCAAGAATGGGTTGATTTGGTCAAATGTTGAACAAGTTATGGCCAAAATGGTGAAATGTGGCGAATCTGTCACATGAGGCTCATTCCGGGCGAAATACGGGGTCCAAACGGGTTTAGAAAAATACAAGGTTGGGTTCCTTGGTTTTCTTTCTTCATTGTGAGTTGGAATCTTTTTCCGGAATTTGAATCCGAATTCCCGAGCTCAAATTATGCCTTCCGGAATACGAGGTGCGCTAAAGCTAATTAGGCCCTCGAATCCCAAAAATCATAAAATGGTCCGTGACCACCTCAAACGAGTTCAAAAACTTATAACGGGCACATAAACAAGTTCTTAAAACACGTATTTCATACATATCACAAAATCACATAATTAGGAGCAAACACGGGTGCATATGGATCAAGAACGGGATCAAATGGGTGTAAAACGTTTAAATACGTAACAAATAATATAAATAAATATTCAAGTAAACACATTAGTAATTAAATAAACATTTAAGGGCATAAATAAATATTTAAATGCACACGTAACACTGTCGATACGGCGTACCTGTACGGCCGGACGAGTGGGATGTTACAAACTCCCCTCCTTCAAAAGGACCTGTCCTCAGTCCTAAGACAGGGTCTTGAGCAGCTCTGAGAACGAACTCCACTCCACGCTACCACTGCACCAAAGGAGACGGTGAACTCCTAGGGTCTTCTCTCCTTCCAAACTCCAAGCCCTCGAAGCCTTGTTGAACCACTTCACAACCGCTGTGCCAAAAAGCTCTCGTAGTCTCGTCGGATAACCGTGCTATGAGAATTTGGATTGCCGCGTTTAAAACAAGCAACCACTCCATTCTCACGAGATCTCCTTAGCTTTAACAAACCGGACACGAAGTCCTTATCTATTTTCTCCCACTTCCAAATAAAATTCGGAAGTAGTTAGAGAAACTTACCGATTCGTGATGTTCGGTCTTCAACCGTTGGCACGTTAGACATTGTTACACGAAGTCCACAACGTCTTTTTTTACACCGAAACATCTTTACTGGCACTTCAAGTTCTCGAAACCAAGAGTGGGTAGTTTCGTGGCCTTGTACTACTAAAGATGTAAACTACACTCTTCTGAAAGCTACTCGCAACCAAAGCCTTCCTTAGTGCCTCGATTGTAATTGTGTAGTTTTGAGTACCTCCGGGCAAGTAAACCATTACCAAAGGTCACTCTTTCTTCAAAAACCTCTTCCCACTCTAACCGTGCCTCTTACTTGTCGTTTATGTCACGGGATGACCGTCCCTTGAAAGACGAATCTTCTGTTCAATCCCGGTAACACTAGAGACTTATCCTCTGAGGGAATTCTCGGTCCTTCCACCCGTACAAGTAGTCGACAATACCCTTGTAGAAACCACACATGGAGCCACCCACGAGACTCTGAAAAAGCGCGAACCTCCCACTCCTCAAAGTGAGCAAAGGGTATTTTCCTTCCACAGTTAACCCGTGTAGCTCACGGTAGTTTATATTCATCTTAAAGTCCCGTCTTCTTCTTGAGATAGGACTAAGCACTCCACGGACAAGCACTCGGTGATGAAACTACCTTCTAAGATCTTATCGACCGCATCTCAAACTCTAACAACCATGCTAGAGTCACGGGTAGGGAATATTCGAACAAGGTCTAATTCCGGGATAAAGATCACGACCACTTCAATATCCCTATCAAGTGGTAACAACTTCCGACTTTCAAGGAATAATCAAGAAGGTTTTACTCTGATCTTCGTCTCTTCAAGCTTGGCTCGACCCTTCGGTTACCCTAAAGGCAAGCCACAAAGCTTGTCGCACCTTCCCGGAATAACCAACCACTCCACGTAGGATATAAACCGGCTAGCCTTCGATCTAATACCCGAAAATATCGTTGAGTCCCTGACGGACCTCTTAAGAGCAACCACCAACGCCTACGGTAATTCCATACCTTAACTAGGCGCCTTCAAGAAGAAGAACTATCGGCAAGCTCGACCCTCACAACTCACCAGACTCCCGGGCACTCAACTCACTAACTCTCTACAAGAAGAGAATCCAAGAAAAAGAGAACAACAAGCGCAATAAAACGAGCAACAAGAAACAATCAAGGACGAGAAATAATTCAAGTAAATGGGTTTCACTACCAAAAAACAGGCTTTTTCCAACCGATTTTCTGTGACCGATAAATCGGTCACTAATCAATGACCGATTAGTGACCGATCAATGACCGATGTTACATATATGTAATAATCAGTGACCGATTAGTGACTGCATAAATTTCAGTAACAAATCAATCACTAATCGGTCACTGATCGGTCACTGATTCTGTGACCGATTAATATCGGTCACAAATCGATCACTGATTTTATGACCCAAAATTTAATCGGTCATTGATTCTGTGACCGATTAATATCGGTCACTGATCGGTCACTAATTATTTGAATATGGTATAATGCGGTCACTGATTTTGTGACCGTTATTTTATCGGTCACTAATCGGTCATTGATTTTGTGACCCAAATCTTAATCGGTCACTGATCGGTCACTGATACTGTGACCGTTGAATGTCGGTCATAGATTGTTTCATTTTGATATACTTCGGTCACTAATCGGTCACTGATGTTGTGACTGAAAATTATATCGATCGCTAATCGATCACTAATCACATTTTCAAGAATTTTTAATTTTTTTTAAACAAAAAAACACAAAAATCTAAATAAATCAGTATTGAATTTATTATTGCTTTTATCTTTTAATGTTAGACATTTTTTTTCGAAAATACCTAAAATACAAATAACGTATACATCAAACTATTTAATGTAATTATTTTCATTCTTTGAACAAAGTATAAATTTGATCATTAACTATTAAATCAAATTTATACCAAACATTGACTTTTCATTTTTTGAACAAAGTTAAATTTGATCATTAACTATTTAAATATGTTTTGAAATATTAATTGAATCAAAATGATCCAAGTTTTAGAAGAATGTTATTAGAATCAATTCGTGAATCAGATCAAATTTCAAATTTATTAAATTAAATTTAAAACTCGACTTAATTTGGTTAGATTAGCTTATAAAAGATATTTTGAAACCCTCACTGGCAAACAACGACCGATCATGACCACCGTTTCTTCAATTTTTTTCTCTAATATTAATGTATACGTCAAACGATTTAATGAAATTATTTTAGTTCTTTGAACAAAGTATAAATTTGATCATTAACTATTTAGTCAAATCTATACCAAACATTGACTTTCGTTTTTTGAACAAAGTCAAATTTGATCATTAACTATTTAAATATGTTTCGAAATACTAATTGAATCAAAATGATCCACTTGAAATTTGATTTGAAATTCATATTTTGTAAGAATGTTAGAATCGATTCGTGAATCAGATAATCAAGTTTTAGAATTTTATTATATTTAATTTGAAACTCGACTTAGCTTTGTTAAGTTAATTTTAAAAATATATTTCGAAGTATGAATCAAAGTGATTCACTTGAGAATTGATTCGAAATTCATGTCCTAGAAGAATGTTAGAATCGACTTGTGAATTAGATAAAGTTTCAACTTTATTATATTAAATCTAAAGCTCGACTAAAATTTATTGAATTAATTAATAACAAGCTATTTAATCAGATAATTTGAATTTGGTTCAATTAAAGCTCGTTTAAGTTCATTTTATATAGTAATTGATGCAAACTTAATTTAACATAAAAAACTTATTTAGAAAATCAAATAACAGTTAAATAATTAACTTATTAACTAATCTCCATATGAAACTAAATTTTTAAAATTTAATACTTTTACCTATTATATAAATTTTCCTAACATATATATGTTTATTAAATGCAATTTAATATTTCGATATTTTAATAGCAATTATAGTTTATATGTTTGTTAAACGATATTACTTGTGAATTTATACTATTATATTAATTGAGAGAGGCAAATAATAACCGTTTGGTCTCTTGGACTTTTTTTTTCCTTTTCCTTTTTTTTTTTATTTATTCTTTTTGTCCTCTTTGTTTTTTTCGTTTTTCTCTTCTCTTCTCTTTTCATTTATTTATTTATTTTATCACTCGCACAACTTTCTATTAACTTCTCTTTTCTCTCTCTCTTTTTTTTCCTAAGAACTTCTATTTTCTCTTACCTCATTTCAATTTTTTTCCTTTTTTTTTTCTATATAATTTTTATTTCTTTCTCCCTCATATTTTAATTTTTCTTAACTAATATAACATTATCCTATACTATTTATTTATCATAATTTTATAATTATATTAAATATAATTATAAAATATATATTAATATAAAAATTAATTTTAATATATCTAGATAATACTAATTTAGACATGCTAGGTTACTAGCAATATAAATAAATATTTATTTACATATATACAAAACAAAAATATCTTCAATAAAAACAAAAAAGAAAGAAAAACTATAAGTTTTCCTTTCCTTTTTTCGGTCACTATCAGGAAGGCAACAAAACAGAAAATTCCTTTTCATTCTCTTACCAAAAAATTAATTTGTCCCGCCTATAATTCTCTACCCCAAATCAAATCCCGCTTTTACCACAAAATGGCAAAAATTGCTATCCCGCCCATCATTCTCTCCCCCAAATTAATTTATCCGTCTTTCATTTTCTCACATTTGTAAAACTAGGGCAAAATTACATCACCCGCCGCCATGTATCTCTCTCGCTACCCGCTCTCTCGATACCCGCAGCTCCTACCGCCTTAAGCCACCGCGCCCGCCGCTGCTAGCCACCGCCGACATAGCCGGTACCTGCCTTCAGCCATCCTGCCTTCTCTCGTTCTCTCTCAATTCACCGCCCAAAGACTGTTATTCACGCCGCCTGGTCTTCTCCCACAGGTCAGGTTTTTGATTCCCCCTGTTGTACGACACAAATTGGTTTTGCTTTGTGTAGTAAATATCTGAAGCAAATTGAGTCTGTTGGAATGGAAGTGGGGAGTATAATTTCACCTTAGCTGGAATTAAAATATTTTTAGGGATTCAATTCTCCGCTTAGGTTTTGATGATTTTACTTGAAAATCAGGATGTAGATGTACAATGGTGCGGATATTACTTCATTGTACGACATGTGTTGTTACAGGAATTCAATTTCTTTAGCGAAAACTTAGTTAATTTGCTTGTCTGTGTAGGTTAGGAACTTTTGAATACATTGATTGAATTAAAGAAGATTGAGTTGAGGCATAGGAAATGATATGAAGACGATACGAAATTGCCTCATTGATCTGAAAGATCTTAAATGGCTTCAGCTTATCACAAGTATAGGTAGATGTCAGCTTATCACAAGTATAGGTAAATGTCACGTTAAATTAATAGTCTAAGACTTACCAAAAGATGGAGCTCATGACACTGGGATTATAAAGAAAGTTCGATGCCTCAACCACGACGATCACACTTCTAACTTGATTAGGGCTGTAAAGATTTGATGAAATTCACACTTCATGCATGTAAAGATGCAGATAATCACATGAAGCTGAACACAGTTTTACACAGAGAGAAAGGGAAGAAATAGAAGAGGAGAAGAGGAACAGGGTGGTAGAGAAGTGAAAAAGATAATTTTATTGAATAAAGGAAATTATATATATAAAGTTGAGAATATAAGAGAAATTTGTAATTCTTGAAAACTAGTATCATTTCCTATCTTATTCAGTAGAGATACCCGTACATTCCTTTCTTTGGGCATAATTAAGGCATTTCAATTTAAAACAAAATCTATTCAGCTTCAATATTAATTTCCGCATACTCAAGGCATTTTAAAATTCATGTAGAAAAATAAAAGAATTAGTGAAAGATGCTGATTATAATAATTGAAAATTTAAGCAGTGTTTTATATCGAAATCTGTAAAATAAAATTAATTTTGAATGAAATTAGTGTAGGTCTTATTCAGATACAAGAGACTTCTTGAAGATATTAGTGGAATTGTCCGAGAACAAGAGACTTCTTGAAGATATTAGTGGATTTGTAAGAAGGCATGTTTTCTATTTTCAAGCATTTCTTGTTTGATAGGGCTTTGCATGATTTGGTTTTGTCACTGGATTGTACATAAGTTTTACCGATTTTATCTTTAATAATCTATGCAGTAATATGTCTAGTAGTCGAAGTTGGATGTGGAAAAAATTCGATGATAAAGGATACATATCTGATGAGTTTAATGAAGGGGTTATAAACTTTCTAGAATTTGCATACTCTCATCCTGAAATTGTTGATCGTGGTAATATAAAATGCCCCTACTCAAAAGGTCGCAACATGAGATTTGATAGTCGTGATAATGTTCACTATCACCTTATGAAACATGCATTTCAGCACAGTTATACTAGATGGGATGCACATGGAGAACCTTGGTTACAAGAATCTAGTAGAGAATCTTCGGGGCTTATAGATAATGGAAGCACTAGAATGAAAGCCATGGTTATGGACACGGTGGGTCCAAACTTTGATTAGCACTAGAATAAGAAGCACTTTTGCCTCCTTTGCTGGTGCAATTTGTTTTTAGAGTGCGATTAGCCAGGCTTATTTTTCATTTCTTTTTGTATGAGTTTAGATTAGCCAGGTTCTTTTAGCCAATTTAGATTCTCTATTTGCTAGCCTGTATGTCCATGAAATAGCTAAGGTTTTGTACGGTAGTTTTTATTAGTAACATAGCAAAGGAATCGATTCAAACAATGGATTCTCTTTATTCTGCTTTATTACTCAATAACTATTGCAACTTTTTGTCTAGCAGGAGGGAATGGCTTATGACTTGATTGTAGAAACAACAAAAATGGTAATTGGGCAGACACTCATTAAACCCTTTGTGGATAGGCTTGGTTGAGATACACAGCAGGTATTCCTGAGTTTCATACTTGGTTTTCCCTCCCTTGTTAATGCTTTCATACTCTGTCAAAATACAAATTATATGAGACATATTGCTTAGTTGTGTGTTTAATTTTTGTTGTATTTGTTGCTAACTTACAGGAGTTGTCAGAGTGATGGCTAAAGATCTAATCAGAACTCAACAATCAGATTGAGAAATTCTACAAGCTGAAATCTCCACTTCAAGTAATTTATTATTTCCTCTTTAATTGTTTGTTAATAGATTAGCCTTCTGATTCGAAGTCTTTTTCCTAGAAGTTTTTATCTTGTTGAAGAACAAATGAAAGTTGGTGATCTCTGGACAAACGATCTACAAACAAGTGATCCACAAGTTCAAGCAAAATGCAATGAAGCTAGTCGATGATTTGGAGAGGATTAAAGATGTTCAATTGTAGAAAAAGGGAATCGAAATGAAAAATTTACATTTGTTTGATGCAATTTTATACTCTGAATTTGATGATTTGTAATGATAATGATGGAATTTTTTGTATTAAATTTCATATTATTATTTTTGTTCATTTGGATTGGACTTTTTATTGATGCATGAGAATAATATAAAAATTTTGTAATGAAAAAATAAAAATTTCAATATAATAAAATTAATAATTAGTTAAATTAGAAACAATTATACATGGGCCATTAATTTTCGACATTAGTGACCCCAAAATCAGTCACAAATTGAGCGATCAATGACTAAAAATATGAAAATTTTAGTGACCGATTGCACGCGGTCACTGAATTAGTGACCGCTTTGTGACCGATTAAACAAAACAAAGTAATTCAGTTAGTGACCGTCATTTTTCAAATTAGTGACCGATATATCGGTCACTAATTTAGTGACCGATATATATCGGTCACTGAATAATTAGTTGCGAGGTTTTTACCAACCGATCACGATCGGTCACTGATCGGTCACTGATATCAATCAGTGACCGATTTTTATGGTATTAGTGACCGATTTGGCGGTCGCTAATCCTGTTTTTTTTTTGTAGTGTTTCCCCAAAATAAAATAAAAGATCCATGTATGAGATACCATGCATGCCTTATGTACCGTTCACCATAGTAGTAGAGTTGAGTTCATTGTCAATCCCTTTACTTTCCAAAGATGTCTTCTTGGGCTCGAACCGGGATCTCGAAGTCACAACGCCTTAAAAGTCTCTAATTCTTGTTGCTCGGCAACCACCCACTAAAATCCTTTGTCGATAGTGGAATCCTCTTACTCTTGGTATTGGCGATATCTTGTAGTACTTGAGATTTCTCTTGGGTTTCGAATCACTCCCTGGAACTAGAAATTAAATCGGGTTCCTATCTCATATAAGAAGTGTGAGATTTGATTTATCGTCCATCCATCTTTTCTTGAACCCCTTTGTTACTCCCTTGGAATCAACCATGCGTTATAGATCTTGAATTGTTCGTCAAATCCTCTTTCTATGCTCTTGTAGAAATGTTGGATTTTAGAGCAATTTCTTCGGCTCCCAACCTCTTAGGTTCCATCATAGATTCGACCACATTCTTCAATTGTCATTTAAAATTTGAGAATTCTCGATGTTTCCCTTTCCATTATCCTTGGAGAAATGAGCTTGGAGGAAAACTCTTGAATAAAACCTTCCGACTGAACTCTTCCGAATTTGATTACTTTATTTTCTTGAATTACCTTGAAGCTTGATCTTGAACTTTGATTGAGAGAATATGCTTCACCTTTCCTTGCTCTCGAACTTAAACCGGGTCCTCTTCCCACAATAAAAGGGTGAGATTCGAACCGTTGTTCATTTATTTCCCTTTTACCCACAACCATTATTTCCTAGAACTATACATACGCCTTTGAATTTCAAAGGCTTCTCGAAATTCATCTCCATTCTTTTTTAAATGATTTCGGATTTTAAAGCAATCTTCATCGTTTCCCAATTCTTGTTCATGAGCTACGAATTCCTAAAGTCTTCTTACCACAGTACTTAAAGAGATATGCTCATGCCAAATTTCTCGAATGAATTTCTTCCATGGGAATTCTTTTCCGAACTCTTCAATTCTCAACTTCATATTCTCGCACCATCTTGAAACTTCGATTCTGAATTAAATAAAAAACTCTTTTTCCTCTACCAGGTGATGTTCCCGGACAATCCTCCCAAAACCATGCTACCCCAAACAACCATTATTGGCTCTAACATTACACCTATTTTGACGCCGTGCGTCGTAACTGGTTCATAATCGAGTCCAAGTTCACGTGTCATGTCCTGTTTGAACAGGTGGTTCCCCAGTTGAGCAGGATCAAGTCGCGTAGGTTGCACACACTCTCACCTTTTGTGGAAATTATAAGGTGAGGTTTTCGGTTCTAGCTATTACTACCCTACAACCCTTATGTGCTAATTTTAGCCAAAAATATATTGTACCTAGTATTGATTTCCAAAATGAGTAAATGTTTTCATGTAAAAATAAACCCTTTTCCAACTCCTGAAAATGCTTTCATGAACCTGCCATGTTTTGGCGAGTCCTGTTTTGCACTGTTCATGGGGCCCTGGGGTTCGCGTAATGAGTAAACCGGGAAGGCAAGGGCCGACGGCTAGCTCTTATGTGGATTCCGTCCTGTGGGATGTACCCTGACTCCACCAGGAGGTTGGTGGGAGATGGGAGTCCCGAGCATAGGATTTGTAACAGCCCAAAAACCCGCCTATCGATATTATCCGCTTTGGTGGGTTAAGCGACACCACCCTCACCGTTTTGTTCTTCCCGTTGGTATTTAATCCCGAAGGTGCCCAACCAGGAAAAGGCCTCTTTGGGTGTAAGGGAAGACCCCAAACCACCCTCAGATATTGTCCTGCGCAGCGGAAACTGGCCAGGTTTTGTTTCTCCCGACAGAATTTAAGCCCACACACGGGCGCCTGCCTAGGAGAAGGCCTCTACAAGGGAAAGGTATCCACCCCCTTATAAAGGAGGCTTTGTTCCCCTCTCCAACCGATGTGGGATAAACACCTTAGGCTATTACAGTCCACCCCCCTAAGAGGGCCCAGCGTCCTCGCTGGCACACCGGCCCGGGCCCCGGCTCTGATACCATTTGTAACAGCCCGAAAACCTGCCTGTCGATATTGTCCGCTTTGGTGGGCTAAACGACACCACCCTCACGGTTTTGTTCTGCGCAGCGAAAACTGGCCAGGTTTTGTTCCTCCCGACAGAATTTAAGCCCACACATGGGCGCCTGCCCAGGAGAAGGCCTCTAAAAGGGAAAGGTATCCACCCCCTTATAAAGGAGGTTTTGTTCCCCTCTCCAACTGATGTGGGACAAGCACCTTAGACTATTACAGTCCACCCCCCTAAGAGGGCCCAGCATCCTCGCTAGCACACCGGCCCGGGCCCCGGCTCTGATACCATTTGTAACAGCCCCAAAACCAGCTTGTCGATATTGTCCGCTTTGGTGGGCTAAGCGACACCACCCTCACGGTTTTGTTCTTCCCGTTGGTATTTAAACCCGAAGGTGCCCAACCAGGAAAAGGCCTCTTTGTGTGTAAGGGAAGGCCCCAAACCACCCTTAGATATTGTCCTACGCAGTGGAAACTAGCCAGGTTTTGTTCCTCCCGACAGAATTTAAGCCCACACACGGGCGCCTGCCCAGGAGAAGGCCTCTACAAGGGAAAGGTATCCACCCCCTTATAAAGGAGGCTTTGTTCCCCTCTCCAACCGATGTGGGACAGGCACCTTAGGCTATTACAGGATTCATGTACCTGATGCTCGTCCTGTCCTGGATGGCTCGAGCCTTGCAAACCCGTCCGTCACCTTGGAGGAAAAAGGATTGCTTGCTTGTTCCTGATTGCCCTGTAATAACTGATGCCTGATAACTATTAAATTGAAATCAATTTACTGTACACTGTTGGGAGATATGGTTGGAGATCCTTGCCCTCACTCGCCGGATTCAGCTAGGCGGAAAGGTCAGGTCGTGTCTAAAGTCATGTTTTAGGTCTAGCTGTACACTCGTGTTATTGATATGCATACACTAGCATACTTATATCTATTTTGAGCCGTGTGGGCTATTGTATATTCTCCTACAAACTATGTTGAATGTTTTGTTTCGAAACATATGCTAATATTATGATCGGAAAGGTGTCTTGTTATCTTGTTGAACTCATAGTGCTCTTGATTGACAGAAGTTGATTTCCTTACTATGTTTCCGCACTCTATTGTTATTTGATTGCTTAGTACAGGGTTAAGTTCCGCCTAGCTAGGATAGTTTTTTTTTTCTTCTTGTCTCCCGTTCGCTATTGCTCGTATATGAACTGAGCTCTAGTGCTGGGGATGTGGCGATCCAACATCCCGGGCACTACATCCTTAAGTGGTATCAGAGCTCTAGGTTGCAAAAGGGAAGCTCCAGTGTCGTGTCGTGTCATGTCAGTCTAGGTCGTACGGCTTAGGAAACTAATTGTCAACCTGATATCTTACATTAATTTGTTGAGTTTACATGATGAATATGCTTTATTTATATTTGATACATTTAATTACACTTCATTGCATATCCTAACGTCGACTTGCATTCTCTTAGTGTTTTATTTACAGGACGCCTCACCGCAGACAACACCATGAACGATCTCCCGCACGTCGACATCGTCACGAGCATTCGCTACCACCTCAATTCAATCGGGAAGATTTCATGAATGAGATGTTTATATATTTTGAGAATCGCAATCGACAACAAAATCCACCCACAGGAGCTAAAAAAGGTGGGCACATTACACCCACACACCGAGAGTTTTGTACTATAATCCTCCCAAATTCATCGGTGGGGATGATGTGAAGGCCGAGCATTGGCTCGCTGAGATTGAGGAGATCTTCGTGGTATGCCCTTGCAGCCCACAGGAAATGGCCCAATATACAGTTTTCCTCCTACAGGGCCAAGCTAAGAATTGGTAGAACAGTGTTAAGGTGCCGCTTCAGGTCACCCGGGAGGAACTTACTTGGGATGTGTTTGTCAGAGAGTTTAAGAACAACTATATACCACAAGTGGCACGTGATCGCAGACTACGGGAATTTCTCGACTTGAAGCAAAGAGGGAGGACCGTGTCTGATTATATTGTTGAGTTCAATCGTCTGGCGCTGTATGCCCCACACTTTTCCAGTGATGATAGGTTGAAGGCTTTACAATTTGTATCAGGCTTTCGAGACGAGATCCAAGATATTATGGCAGTATCAAATGTTAGTGCTTGGGCCAAGGCCACTACATAGGCTTCGATGGCCGAGGCGAGGGTAATGAAAGGAAAAACAAGGAATTTTCACTCCGGGTCACGACCAAGATCGGGTTCAGGCTCAGGAACGGGTAAGAGGCCCATATTTCAGCCAGCTCAATCTCCTAATGGTCAAGGGAAAAAGTCCCAAATGATAGGGAATGCTCCACCAGCTTTGCCACCAACACAAGGACGACCGCCATGTACTCATTGTGGGCTCCCAACGCACACCTGGCATGATTGTAGACGCCGTTTAGGCTTATGCTTGGTCTGTAGTCGGGCAGACCACAAGGTTGATACTTTCCCAAAGAAACGAGGACAACAGGGTGGAGGGCCAAGGCAATTGGTTCGAGCCCGTGCATATGCCCTTAAGGGCGAAGAGCAGAATGCAAAGATCGATCCTGCTGTAGTTGTTGAAGGTACTGTATGCATCCATGGCACAAACATACATGTATTATTTGATCCAGGGGCCACACACTCCTTTATTTCGTGTGCTTTAGTTTCTTCTTTGCCTTTGCCTGTTGTGTGTACTTCTACTTGTTATGTGGTTAGTTCGACCATGGGGGGGAGTTCAGTGATAAACCGGGTGTTTAGAGATGTTTCGGTGTGTATTGAGGGTTGTGAGTACCAAGCGAATTTCATCGAGATGCCTATGAGCAGATATGGTGTCATCTTGGGTATGGATTGGTTATTCAAGCACCGAGCCATAATTGATTGCCATACTAAGAAGATACAGTTGAACACAACGATATTTGTAGGCGAGAGAGTAAAGAATTTGCCGCTTCTTTCATACACCGAAGCCAAGAAACTTGTTTGTCGGGGAGCTACAGGGTACCTCGCCTATCTTCTAAATAGACCAAAAGATCAGGTGAAGCTTGAAGAGACAGATGTAGAGAAGGACTACCTTGAAGTTTTCCCCGAGAGTTTGGGATCTTTACCTCCAGATCGAGAAATCTAGTTTGTGATTGATTTATTCCCGGGAGCAGAGCCGTACTCGAAATCCCCCTACCGTATGGCTCCAGCTGAGTTGAAGGAGTTAAAGAACCAGCTTGATGAACTTCTATCTTGCGGATATATTCGGCCGAGTATGTCACCTTGGGGCGCACCAGTTCTATTTGTTAAGAAGAAAGATGAGACCTTAAGATTGTGTATCGATTACCGCGAGTTAAATCGGATGACGATCAAGAATAAGTATCCCCTCCCACATATCGAGGAACTCTTCAACCTACTTTAGGGTTCTAAGGTCTATTCAAAGCTTGATCTTCATCAGGGGTACTACCAGCTGCGAATTCGAGAGGAAGATATTCCGAAGACGAGATTTAATACTCGGTATGGGCATTATGAATTTGTTGTCATACCATTTGGATTGACCAATGCCCCGATTTTCTTCTCTTTTCAACAAGAATTCAAGCTATACACTTTCATCTCTTCTTCTCCTCCATCTTTTCACTCAATCAAGGTAAGATCATGGATTTTAATTGAGGAATGTATATATTGTTGGAAAACACGAATCAGAAAGCAGCGGAATTTAAAAAAATTTCCCAACAAAAGGACCTTGAACTCGCAATCGTGTAACCAAATTCGTAAAGATAGAAAACTTACTTTTCTTTTAATCTTTCTTGAAGCGTTTCAAGCCACCCAAGAACGCTCTTCACGCGGCTTGATCCCCTCTCCTTGGTAAAGCTCGAATCTTCAAACTTCTAACTTGAAGTCTCTAGAGAAAGTCCACCAACTTGATCACAATCTAACTAGTAAGGATGCTAGTTCTCTAGTTAGTGTTTAGGCTCAACCTAGGGTTTAATTTAATCTTGGAGAAAGGAAGGTGTTCAACACATGAACCAAGAATTGTCAATTAGCTCCATAAGGAGCTCGAGCTCCCCTATTTATAGGGAGGGGGGTGCCGAAATTCCTAGTCCTTTATGGGCTAGGATTTTGGTCCCTCTCTCCTATTACTTGATCATCAAGTATTTTCCAACTTTGACTTTGAATTCTAATTCAAATCAACTTTCAAGAGAGCTAAAAATATCCAAACTATTTTTGGATAATTTTATACTTTATTTATTATAAAAATAAATAACTTATTTTATCTAATTAATTAATTCATAATTAATTAACTAGATTATTTTCTCCAAAATTAGACTTTCTTTTTTATTCAAAATTAAACCAAAGTCTATTAAATAATTAACACATTAATTATTTAACATCACATAATCACGTGTGGCACACGTGTCTTAATGACACGTGTCCAATCACGTGAGCCACACGTGTGATTTCATACGTGTGGAACCCCTTAGGCTCGATTAACTCGTTTAATCATTTTTAAGCCTCAACTCATGTAACCAAGTTGTTGTGTGTGACCCTCTAGGTTCTCAATTCAATTAGCAGTGACCCCAATTAATTAATTCACTAATTAATTAATCAGTCCACAGATTAAACGACCATAGTCTAGCAACAGGTGTTTAACCCCTAGCTGAATTGGAATGTTCGGATTCGACAGAACCTTTAAGTCATTGATTCATGTGAGATACAATCCTCCTACTTACTATCTCTCAACCAAGATCTAGGGTAAGGGAATAATCAGAACCCTAATAATCCGGTCTTAAAGCTAAGTGCATTTCATATCCATTTGATCTCAATCCAAGAAACCCTTTTCTTGATGTCTTGATCTACTGCCTTGGCCAAGGACTCCATATGGCATATGAATGACTTACACAATAAGAGATCACCTTGCAAATGCAAGTGTAGGTCCTATCTTGATTCTCATTCACTTTCATGAATCACTTGTGCAGCCCCAGCATAAGCCTTGAATCAGTTGTCTAAGGCGACACCCTTTAAAGCTTATACCAAAGACTACAGAGTTAACTCATAAAGTGACAAGGAACCTCAAGTCTAAGGATCAATTAATCACATCAATGACTCGTGAGATATTTCCTAATCTGGAAGTTTCCATTTCCTGAAATAGAAACTTCCTTTCCCATTTAGGAATGTTCTCACACGGGGCACCTCAGTGAACTTACTTATTAAAGTAAGCACCCTCATGTATCACGCACGTATTAACTATACACTTTGCACCTCCATGAAACAAGGTGGTCCTTCTTAAGGGCGTGATCCCACAAGCAAGCCTTAGAGGAGTCAGGTTGACACTCCCACTGTCTGTAGGACTCATCGGCTTGGAGTATTTTACTAATCATGACTTATGTGATATAGGGCTCGTTTCATGAACCATTTCACCTAAATGGTAGAGTCCTAAAGTTATCAGGATTAGGGGAGTTCTCATACATGCACAGCTAAAGTAAACGCATACCAAACAAGAGCATATAAAGAAGTGTTGCCTCAATTCGTTATTTCATTCAAAGATTGTCTGTGATTACAATAAGGAAAAACACAAAGCGGATATACAATCGGCTTTCTAGGGCACTATTCCTAACAATCTCCCACTTGCCCGTCAAAGCCATTCTAAAGCTACTCTAAGTCCCATCTTCTGAAGATGACCTTGGAAAGCTTCTCGACTAAGGGGTTTAGTAAGTGGATCTGCCACGTTCTCTGCTGATGTGACCCTCTCAATTAGCACATCTCCTCTTTTGATAATATCACGGATTAGGTGATACTTCCTCATAATGTGCTTGGTCCGTTGGTGAGATCTTGGTTCTCTTGCTTGAGCAACCGCCCCAGTGTTGTCACAAAACACAGTAATGGGGTCTTTCATGCTAGGAACAACATTCAACTCTTGAATGAAGTTTCTAATCCAAACACCTTCCTTAGCTGCATCATTTGCAGCTAAGTATTCGGCCTCAGTGGTCGAATCAGCAGTGGTAGTTTGCTTGGAACTCTTCCAACTCACTGCTCCGCCGTTTAGGCAGAAAATGTATCCTGACATTGACTTAAAATCATCTAAGTCAGATGCAAAGCTTGCATCGCAGTATCCTTCGACAGTAAGATCTTTCTGACCTCCGTAAACTAAGAATAAATCTTTAGTACTTTTCAAGTACTTAAGAATATTCTTCACGGCAGCCCAGTGACCATCTCCAGGGTCAGATTGGAAACGACTTGTTACACTAAGTGCATAAGCCACATCCAGTCGAGTACATAACATTGCATACATTATGCTACCTATTGCTGATGCATAAGGTGTATGAGTCATTCTCTCCTTCTCAAGGTTAGTCTTAGGACACATCTTCTTTGAAAGACACGTTCCTACACTCATAGGAAGGTTCTTAACCTTTGCTGACTCCATATTGAATCTCTTCAATACTTTGTCAATGTACATCGACCGTGATAGTCCTATTAACCTTCCAGATCTATCTCTATAGATTTTAATTCCAAGGATATAGGACGCATCACCAAGATCTTTCATCTCGAATTGGTTCGATAACCATAACTTAGTCACTTTCATGTCATCCTTCGAATTCCCAATAAGAAGGATGTCATCAACATAAAGTACTAAGAATTGCACTGAGGTCTCCAATTCCTTTCTATACACACATGATTCATTCGAAATTTGGATGAAGCCAAACGCTTTGACTGATTCATCAAATCGAATGTTCCAATTCCTAGAAGCCTGTTTCAATCCATAGATTGATCTTTGGAGTTTGCAAACCTTTTGCTCACTCCCACTGAATGTGAAACCTATGGGTTGCTCCATATAAATGTCTTTGTCAATGTCACCATTGAGAAAGGCAGTTTTCACATCCATTTGCCATATCTCATAGTCATAATATGCAGCAATGGCAAGCATGATCCGAATAGACTTTTGCATTGCAACTGGTGAAAAGGTTTCGTCAAAGTCCACGCCGGGTCTCTGAGTGAATCCTTTTGCAACCAGTCTTGCTTTGTAGGCTGCAATGCTTCCATCAACTCCAAGCTTTCTCTTAAAGATCCATTTGCAACCTATGGGTTTGACCCCATCAGGCAAATCTACCAAGGTCCAAACTTGGTTGGAGTTCATGGAATCCATTTCGGATTTCATGGCTTCTATCCACTGTTCAGAGTCAGAATCTGAAAGTGCCTCCTCATATGTTGAAGGATCATTATCCTTTTGAGAGATTTCATGGAAGAATCCATACCATCTCTCCGGCTGTCTAGGAGTGCGTTCAGAACGCCTTAGAGGAGGATTTTCATGTGTATCGAAATTCGTGATTGGTTGTAGTTGATCAGTAGGGGACGTTTCTTCAGTGGGTGGCGTGGGGTTACTTTGTACTTCTTCTAATTTTATGATCTTTCCTTTCTCTTCTTTAAGGAACGGTTCCTCAAGAAAAGTGGCATTTCTGGAAACAAACACCTTTTGCTCAGATTGATCATAGAAGTAGTATCCTATGGATTCCTTAGGATAACCTACAAAGTAGCATAAGTTAGAACGAGATTCTAACTTATCTCCCACTGTCCTCTTCACGTAAGCAGGACAACCCCAAATTCTTAAGTAAGAATAACTAGGGATTTTACCATGCCACATTTCACAGGGCGTTTTAGGGACTGACTTAGAGGGAACGAGATTCAAAATCTTTGCTGCACTTTCTAGGGCATAACCCCAGAAAGAAGGTGGTAAGTCAGTGAAACTCATCATGGAACGAACCATATCAAGTAGGGTTCGATTCCTTCTCTCAGAAACTCCATTAAGCTGAGGAGTTCCCGGAGGAGTCCACTGAGAGATAATCCCATTACCTTTGAGATGATTAAGGAATTCTTCACTAAGATATTCGCCTCCTCGATCAGATCGAAGTGCTTTTATCTTGTGACCAGTTTGGTTCTCAACCTCCTTTTGAAATTCTAAGAATTTCTCAAAAGCTTCAGATTTATACTTCATTAAGTATACATAACCATACCGACTAAAGTCATCAGTAAAGGTTATGAAGTACTGATGATTGTTTCTAGTGCTTACACTAAGCGGTCCACAAACATCAGTATGGATCAAATCCAAAACCTTAGTGGCACGTTCCACAGTTCCTTTAAAAGGGACTTTGGACATTTTTCCTTTGAGACAGGATTCGCAAGAAGTCAACTCTTTGAGATCATTTTCAGAGAATGATCCTAAGTGTTTATCTTGCTAATTCTGTTCTTGGAAATGTGTCCTAATCTAGCGTGCCATAAGGGAGCTGAAACTTTGTCATCTCTCTTACGCTTTGTTTCTCGTTGTATATTCATAATATTGATATTTTGAGTTAGGTAAAGTCCATTACTTAGAGTACCGATATGAACGGAAGAGTTGTTCCGTTTGATAAAATATTTACCATTCTTAATATAAGTTTCATAACCTTCACAATCTAATATTGGAACTGAAATTATATTACGAATAATGCTCGGTACATAAAGGACTTTATTTAATACTAACTCAAAACTACCTAAATCTAATCTAATTGTGCCTAAAGCTCGAGCTTCAACGTTTGAGCCATCGCCGATCTTCAAGACACATTCTCCTTCTTTTAATTGTTGAACATCACTTAGCATCTGTACATCATTACAAATATGAGTTCCACAACCGGTATCAAGTACCCAAGAACTAGAATTAATAGAAAGATTTACTTCAACGAGAAAGATACCTTTCTTTAGAATAGCCTTGTACTCTGGGCAGTTTCTCCTCCAATGTCCCGCTTTGCCACAATGGAAGCAAACATCCTCTTTCTGATCACGCTTCTTCTTTTGGGCCTTCCCCTTCGAAATGCCACCAGTGGGCCTAAGGGGTTTCTTCTTCTTCTTTTGGGCTTTCTTGCCCTTACCTTTAGAAGGCCCAGAAGAGGAAGACGGAGCATTCACCATCAAAACCTTATTGTCCTTCTTGATCGTGCTTTCAGCAGTCACAAGCTGACTAATCAGCTCAGCTACAGTAGCACCAGCATGATTCATGTTGAAGTTAAGGACAAATGGGTTGAATGATGGTGGGAGCGAAGCTAGCAACAAATCCACTGAAAGCTCATCTTTCAGTGGCATGTCCATGGAAGCAAGTTTCTCAGTAAGGGCAAGAAACTTGAGTCCATATTCATGGACACTTGAACCTTCCCTCATTCTCAAGTGGAACAATTCTTTTGAAGTGTTATACCTTGTAACACGTTCATGAGGGCGGTAAAGTTGCTCTAAGTGGTCGTAAATCTCCCAAGCAAATTCCATGGCCTCATGTTGTCTTTGCAAGTCCGGAGACATGTTAGCCAACATAAGGCAACGGGCTTGGAGATTATCATCCTTCCACTTCTGAATCGCATCCCGCTCGGCCCGAGTGGGAGCCTCCCCTTCGGGACTAGGCTCCCCTTCGAAGAGAACATAAGTTCTCTTCTCAGAATCTAAAATGATTTTTAGATTCCTCAGCCAATCAGAATAGTTGGGACCAGTCAACTTGTTTGACTCGAGGATCGATACAAGAGGGTTTTTGGTTGCCATTTCAAAACACGTAGAGAATCACAGAATCTACGACCTAAATGGTAAATCAGAGAACTAGTGAGCATGCTGAATTATAACGATATACAAAAGATAAGGTCTTTAATCTATTGTAGCTCCCACTGTTTTTCAAAGATCTAGAATTCCCAAAGATCTAAGAGGAACACGTTTCCCAATGGGTACTAAGATCCTAGGCATTTTACCTCGAACCCACGACTCGCGGACATTCTAAGTAAGAACCCTAGGTAGGTACAACTTACCAATTCTAACACCTTTAGAACTCTTAGTAATTGTTTTTGCATCACCTATCTTTCAATATGGACCCACGACTCGTGCGACATCCATATTTACTTAGGCGTTAAGCTAGACCCATCAATCATAAGATCATGACCAAAACTTAGTTCGAACGACCCACGACTCGCGGACATCGCCCTTGCTAAAATTGACCACGAAATATTGATCATTTGAAATGATTAATTAGGTAACTAAGAACTAATAAGCTCCACTAGCTATCCCACGACTCGCGGACAATAACTAGCTTTACTTACTAAACTTAAAACCTATTGATCGAATGCTAGGAATTTAATTCAAAATTTGCATCTCGAATTAAACACCTATTTGTTCGAAATTAGCTTAATATTTAATGGGAATTTTCGAATCAACCGGAGAGTTGTCCGGTTCGACCTCACCAACATATATGTTATCCAATTTTATTAGTCTTGATTAATGCAAGTACACTTAAATGCATTTCAAACAAGCACATAAACAGATAACATGACCTAGCATGATACTAACATGTAATGATCATGGGTTCTACCTATCTTATGCGTGATATGTGGGAGCCACTCCACAATCACAAGTTCTAACATACATGCCACATAAACAGTTCAAATCACATAAGGGAAAGCGGTAACAAAATACGAGCCCTATCTCTATTACATTTAACAATTGAGATTCCCCTCCCTAACATTTTGAGGGGTCTTCACTTATGGCCTCCTTGTTACTTGAATGTGGTCCATCTTACTCCATGGGTGCATTGTCTCCAAAATGAAAATAAAACCTCACCACCTATCTCTACTCTCAAATGACAATAAAAAGAAAAAGACATAAAGTAATAAGGCTCAATCTTCATATTGACCTTAGACAATTACACGGGGCATACCCCGGCCTCAAAAACAGTAATATGGAAAGCCACATAATAAATCACATAACAGTACGCACATAAGTGAGGCTCCAACCTCAATTGAAAAACGCAACTATAGGGCTCCAACCCCAATTTAAACCATCCATGTGCATAAATAAAAACCATACATAGATCTAAACCCATGATCACCTAACATGCTTTTGCAAGAATTTAAATTTAACCAATAAATTAAAATTCTCGCTTTAAGCTCTAATAGCTTAAAACACGACTTGATGCGAGTCTTATTTATAAAAGTTTTCAATAAATCCCAAATTACCAAAACAAATAAAATTCCAATTAATTTCTGAAAATTAATAATTTTATCAAGATGTATTTTCCCAAAATATAAACCGTTTCAATTTCTCAAAAATCCCAATTTTAAGTTTTATTCAAAAATTAAAATAAATATTCAAAAAAAAAAAATTTAAAATTAAAATAAAAAATTGGGACTGGATTGCACGAAACACGAAAAGGCCGGATCGCGAAAACGGGACCCGTACGCGGAGAAGACCGCACGCACGCGCGCGCCGCGCGCGCAAGCTGCGCGCTGCTGGGCGCGGCTTTCCCGCAAGCATGCGGGCGGGGTTGGGCGGCCAGTCTCGGCCGCCCTGGGCGGGCGCGCCTAGGCGCGCCCGGAAGGCTCCCGCACAGGCGTGCGGGAGGAGCTGGGCGGCTGGCCGGTCTGTCCCGGCCAAGCCTGGGCGGTTGCCCTTGCGCACGCCTAGCACAGGCGGGCGGCAGCGCGCGAAGCCCGCGCGCGCGACTCCTTCGCGCGCGGGGTTTCGTGTGTTCGTCGCGACCCGGGTTTTCGTTTCGTGTTTTCGTTCAAAAAGCAAAACCAATCCAAGAAATCCAAAAACAGTTTATACAGTTTCAAATTCAGGCTTTCTAAAACAATTACAAATACTCAATCGCATCAAGCCTAAGAATTTCTACCAAATTCACTATAATTGAGACGAATCAGAAACACGATTAACGAGGTGGCTCTGATACCACTTATTGGAAAACACGAATCAGAAAGCAGCGGAATTTAAAAAATTTTCCCAACAAAAGGACCTTGAACTCGCAATCGTGTAACCAAATTCGTAAAGATAGAAAACTTACTTTTCTTTTAATCTTTCTTGAAGCGTTTCAAGCCACCCAAGAACGCTCTTCACGCGGCTTGATCCCCTCTCCTTGGTAAAGCTCGAATCTTCAAACTTCTAACTTGAAGTCTCTAGAGAAAGTCCACCAACTTGATCAAAATCTAACTAGTAAGGATGCTAGTTCTCTAGTTAGTGATAGGCTCAACCTAGGGTTTAATTTAATCTTGGAGAAAGGAAGGTGTTCAACACATGAACCAAGAATTGTCAATTAGCTCCATAAGGAGCTCGAGCTCCCCTATTTATAGGGAGGGGGGTGCCGAAATTCCTAGTCCTTTATGGGCTAGGATTTTGGTCCCTCTCTCCTATTACTTGATCATCAAGTATTTTCCAACTTTGACTTTGAATTCTAATTCAAATCAACTTTCAAGAGAGCTAAAAATATCCAAACTATTTTTGGATAATTTTATACTTTATTTATTATAAAAATAACTAACTTATTTTATCTAATTAATTAATTCATAATTAATTAACTAGATTATTTTCTCCAAAATTAGACTTTCTTTTTTATTCAAAATTAAACCAAAGTCTATTAAATAATTAACACATTAATTATTTAACATCACATAATCACGTGTGGCACACGTGTCTTAATGACACGTGTCCAATCACGTGAGCCACACGTGTGATTTCACACGTGTGGAACCCCTTAGGCTCGATTAACTCGTTTAATCATTTTTAAGCCTCAACTCATGTAACCAAGTTGTTGTGTGTGACCCTCTAGGTTCTCAATTCAATTAGCAGTGACCCCAATTAATTAATTCACTAATTAATTAATCAGTCCACAGATTAAACGACCATAGTCTAGCAACAGGTGTTTAACCCCTAGCTGAATTGGAATGTTCGGATTCGACAGAACCTTTAAGTCATTGATTCATGTGAGACACAATCCTCCTACTTACTATCTCTCAACCAAGATCTAGGGCAAGGGAATAATCAGAACCCTAATAATCCGGTCTTAAAGCTAAGTGCATTTCATATCCATTTGATCTCAATCCAAGAAACCCTTTTCTTGATGTCTTGATCTACTGCCTTGGCCAAGGACTCCATATGGCATATGAATGACTTACACAATAAGAGATCACCTTGCAAATGCAAGTGTAGGTCCTATCTTGATTCTCATTCACTTTCATGAATCACTTGTGCAACCCCAGCATAAGCCTTGAATCAGTTGTCTAAGGCGACACCCTTTAAAGCTTATACCAAAGACTACAGAGTTAACTCATAAAGTGACAAGGAACCTCAAGTCTAAGGATCAATTAATCACATCAATGACTCGTGAGATATTTCCTAATCTGGAAGTTTCCATTTCCTGAAATAGAAACTTCCTTTCCCATTTAGGAATGTTCTCACACGGGGCACCTCAGTGAACTTACTTATTAAAGTAAGCACCCTCATGTATCACGCACGTATTAACTATACACTTTGCACCTCCATGAAACAAGGTGGTCCTTCTTAAGGGCGTGATCCCACAAGCAAGCCTTAGAGGAGTCAGGTTGACACTCCCACTGTCTGTAGGACTCATCGGCTTGGAGTATTTTACTAATCATGACTTATGTGATATAGGGCTCGTTTCATGAACCATTTCACCTAAATGGTAGAGTCCTAAAGTCATCAGGATTAGGGGAGTTCTCATGCATGCACAGCTAAAGTAAACGCATACCAAACAAGAGCATATAAAGAAGTGTTGCCTCAATTCGTTATTTCATTCAAAGATTGTCTGTGATTACAATAAGGAAAAGCACAAAGCGGATATACAATCGGCTTTCTAGGGCACTATTCCTAACATATATTAGGGTTTGTGGTCTTTTGGATCCCATGAGTTTATATGAGGTTTATATGATGATATTGGTTTGGTTTTGTGCAAATATATCTTGAGTTATATAAGCTTGGGGCATGATTGGTCACCTTTCTTATTTAAGGGTTTCATGTGTGAACTTTGATAAATTTGAGCATGTTTCCTTGGATCAATTGATGTTTATTTGAGATATATGAATCACATACATGTTTCGTTGAGTTTTGTGGGTTAATTATTTGGTTGGCTAGTGTTTTGGTTGTTGTTTGGGATGATTGGTTCGAGTTTGACATGGAAGCTTTGTTGTTGTTGTTTCTTCGGAGCCGAATAGAAAACATGGGAAGCATTTCTGCCTTAAGTAACTCCCATTATCCCTTTTGTGCTTAAAATTTTTAACGCCCGTTACCTTTTCTCTTTGATCGCCTGCCTTCGTTAACCCCCCGTTACCCATTTTTTCCTTAGAAGTGTTACCACCCCCTTTAGACTGGCCTATCATTTCGTCCTTTTATTCTTTTTCATTCCGGTTTTATTCTCCGTTACCTTTCCAAATGAGCTCCGATTGACCTGAATTTGTAACCACTTAAACCACTTGAAGTCTAGAACATCTTCAAATGGAATCACCTCAATATCTTTTCTAGTTTGTGAGATATAATCAATTCTTTTTCGTATCGCCACTTTAACAAGAATCTGCATTCATTTAATTTCGGGCCTACGCCATTTTCATCTCCCTTTAAATCATGATTCGGGACACATAACGTTTTAAAGCTATATTTGTCTAGTTTTATTTACAACAAACAAAACTTAATTCCAACTTCTAGAAATCGAGATATCTCCAATTTTCTACAACTTGTTCGTTTCCAAAAACTATCATCTTTCACCAAAATCCATTTCCTTGCGTTCCTTTCACCCCCTTGACTTTCGCATGTGTTTTAATTGATCTCTTGTGTCTCAAACCTGTATTTATGATATTAATTGACTATTGAATGACATGTTATAGTTTGATTGCGAACTTATGACTTGAGTTGAGTTGGACAAACATGACATATATGTATAAAACATTTAAGTGATATAATGTGACTCTTCTTGTTACCAATGTATTCCCTATGTGTTTAATGAATTCTCTGCACCTCTAAATGATTCATAAGCACAGTAAACATGTTGATAGGTGTGTTATGATTATTGTTTTAAGGTTATCGCTCGAGTTACTATGATTCAAGAAAGATATGGAACAAATGATTATGAAACCTTCATGCATTGAACGTACTTCCATTTCCTTGCGTTCCTTTCACCCCCTTGACTTTCACATGTGTTTTATTTGATCTCTTGTGTCTCAAACTTGTATTTATGATATTAATTGACTATTGAATGACATGTTATGGTTTGATTGTGAACTTATGACTTGAGTTGAGTTGGACCAACATGACATATATGCATAAAACCTTTAAGTGATATAATGTGACTCTTCTTGTTACCAATGTATTCCCTATATGTTTAATGAATTCTCTGCACCTCTAAATGATTCATAAGCATGGTAAACATGTTGATAGGTGTGTTATGATTATTTTTTTAAGGTTATCTCTAACGCCCGAGTGCGAGACGTCACATCCCCTACACCATGACCCAACCCGTATATGAAATGGATTTCCATACACGTACCAAATCCATACACACTGGCTAAGCCAGACGGGACTAACCCACAACTTAAACTCCAACAACAACAAAGTAACAGAATAGCGGAAGCAATCATTAAAGTAACAGAATAGCGGAAGCAATCATTCATATCCATATATTAAGCTATATGCTCTAAGTACCAACATTCATGTTCAAGTAATATCAATAAATCTAATACCAAACATGTACGCTCCATTCATGTACAATATCCAAAATATCAAAAGATAGGATCATATGCGTGTAAAGAAAAGAAATGCTAGACACTATGCAAGACCTCTCCGACTTGTATCCCGCCTAGCATCCCTTCCTGCAAAAAAAACTGAAACAACTCCGGGTTCAGTCTTAGACAGACTGCTGGGTATAAAAATAGGCTTAATATCATAATATAGAGGAATGTAAACACATACATGCAAGCTATAATCCTGATTTGAGGTTTTAAAAGCATTTCTCCCAAGCGGGAAGTAATATACAACGAATAGGATTATAACAACTCATTTCATTCATTAGGTCTTTTGTGGCCAGGCGAGAGGGCGTGCATTATCTCCAACCACCACCTCGTGTAATTCATTAATCATTCATTTATTCATTCGTTCATACATTACATTCTTTCGTGCACATTCATTAGATCATTCATTCGATCATTCATATACACCTTCTACCTCCGGTTAGGGACGGGTTTGTAAGGCACGAACCCTCATTCATTGGTGCTAGAGGGGTACATGAATCCCCAAAAGCTCAGTTCCCCCTCTTTCACTAATCTCCTAGTGAAGTCTAGGTTACCGTAATTGATAGAACTAGTATATATGGATTCCCGTCAGCCCATGCTTCCTCGGTTCACCAAATACACTAAGTCCCGGGCCCCCATTCATTGTGAACATTCAATTCTCGCCAAAACTTTTGGTAGGATATTCAAATTAAAGGCTTAACGTTGAAAACATTGACTCGTTGTAAAACTCGATATAGATATAAGTATAGCTTTGGCTAAAATCTTGCACATTAGGTAAATTGGGGTCATATCTTTAACTAATAGAAGAAAAACCCACCTGATATACCAAAGAACCCGACAAAGACCTCAATGCCCGGCCTCGTCTCCCACTGGATCAATATCTGTGTGACAACAGTAGTGTGAGACTCAAATATGACCACATTTGACGCTCGGCAATGCAATGACATGTTATGGAATGCTTGAAACATAAAAGCATGTCCAAATATGATCATGAATATCATGGAATTCAATTAAACACATAATTCACCAAGTTTCGTTCATCATACGATAAAATCGTATTCATTCACGTTCATAGCGTTCATAACTTTCATTCTTGCATTCATATAGCTCTTGAGATCATAAATCAATCATAATTCAAAGCTTAAACGGAATCACGTTGCGTATAATTCACGAATGCAACCCATAAATGCAATACAAGCAATAAAAGAGTTTCCCCAAAGCTGCCATTTCAAATGACACGGCCGTGTTACATTTTCAAAAGATTTGGACACGGCCGTGTCCGAGGTTTAAAAATTAAAATTTCCAAGTCGAGGGCTTGACACGGCCGTGTTGAGTTTCCAATGCATTTGGATACGGCCGTGTCCGATTTTCTAAAAATATTTTTGGCAAGTCGAGCGCCCAACACGGCCGTGTCCATTTTCAGTTCAAAGCTGACACGACCGTGTCAGCTCGTCGTCTTGCGAGGAAAAACAGAGCAGAAGCGAGGGAAAAGCTTGCAAAACCGGGCAGCAACAAGGAAGCTCATATATACCACTTAGACATGAATTCAATCCCTATAATTCATATATAACATGTAACTCAAGCTAACACATAAGAATTCATGCCCAAAGTTGGAAAAATCATCATCTTCATACATGATCTTCAAGCATGGAGCTTCAAGCTCCATTAATGGCAACTCATGCAATACTCACCCAACATGAGATTTAAAGATATAGAAATGATGAGGAGGTTACAAGCAACACTTTTCATGTATTAATTCTCACTTTAAACAATGAAAATCCCATGTTCAAGATCAAACCCCATTTCATGCTTTCATACAAACCATATGAATTCCCCACTTCTATCATGCTTCCCTTAGATGAAAATATAGAGGAGAAGATGGAGATTACAAATCACTAATTACCTTGGAAGAAGATGGAAGATTGGTTGATCTTGAGCTCAAGGTTTGAATGATAAAAAAGGAGGGTTTTCTTGAAGCTTTTCCTTGTCTCTTGGGATGATGATGATCGATGAAAAATGGAAGCACAAGGAAGCAAATGCTGATATTTAGTGAAGCAATGGGTAGGATACGGGTCGATCCAAGTCCAGTTCGTTTAAGAAAATGGTTCAAACAAGTTACAAAGTCGAGGCTATGGAAAGGTTCGTTGTCGAAGGTTCAAACAATATCGAAAAGGCATAAGGTCAAGTTAAAGGATAGGTATCATTGAAACAAGTTCAACGCCATTTACGGATCTCGGTTTCAAGGTCCGGAGCTCAAGATATTGCGAAAACCGTTCAGGGTTGCCTATTATTCAAATAGGTCCCTAAACTTTCAAAAAGTGGCAATTAAGCCCAAACTCAATTTCCAATTGAGTCCAAAACATTCAAATAAGTTACAACCAAGTCCTCGGATCACACAAAACACAGAATTTCATTCAATTACCACCAAATTCACAAAATTCACATTTCCACAATTTCATTCATATATTCAAATCTCACATTGACATTCGTATTAAATTTAGACAAATAATTTAAACTATAAACGTATTCAATTAATAACTCAAAGTATAACTCATATAATTAAATTTAAATGCACACGTAACACTTACCTGCACGTGTGAAAACACGGGGCGTTACATTATCGCTAGAGTTACTATGATTCATGAAAGATATGGAACAAATGAATATGAAACCTTCATGCATTGAACGTACTTGAATGTATTGAGTGAATTGCTTGATTACATGACTTCATGACATTATTTCACTCCTTATATATGTCATATCATGTTAATGCATTGTCGTGCGTCATATATGGTCCATTTGGAGTCTTGAGTCTCACGAGTGAACTGTGTTGTTCTTGTACAGTTTTTCTCTAGGGCGGAGATGTGCCGGGTTCTTAGGATACCTCAAGTTTTCTTTTCTTCTTGGTATTGTTCGGTAAGGTGTAACAAGTGGGTTTCTCTTCTGTTAGATATGAATCGATCCGGTATATCCAAATGTGAAGGTTTAAGCCAAAATATTATATATAAATATATATCGAGTCTTTTCAAAAAGAGTAAATGATTTCGGACGTTAAACCCTTTTTAATGAATACCCTACCAATATTTTGGTGAGAATTAATTGATCACAATGAATGGGGGCCCTGGGCTAGTATACGTTGCTATCCGAGGAAGCTCGGGCTGATAAGGATCTCCGTACATTAGTCCCACCAAAATCACAATGTCCAAAACTCGCTAGGAGATTAGCGAGGAAAGGAAGCTGAGCGCCTTTGGGGAACTCATGAACCCCCCTTTGGTCAATGAATGAGGTGGCCGAGTCTTGCTAACCCATCCACCCCCCGGAGGAAAAACGTGTAAGTGTAATGAATGATTGCATGAACGATTGAATAAACAAATGATTGTGACAGAATGAATGATTGTGTGATCACTAATGAACGAATAAATGAATAAATGCACACATAAGGTGAAGGTTGGAGAATTCACCCTCTCGTCGGGCTCACGTATTGACCGCATGATTGTAATGAATGAACGAGATTGATAGTTGTAATCCCGGGCATTATTTTCTTTGTTTTTACCCACTTGGGAAATATTTTAAAACCTCGTACAGGATTATAACTCGCATGTGTGTGTGCGCTCCAATTCTTGTAATATTATATTATTAAACCCTGTTTTATACCCACCAGTCTCCTATAGACAGAAATCGGATTTATTTCAGTTCTTTTGCAGGTTTGGAGTGTTAGGCGGGAGTTCGGGTCTGTCGAGTCTTGTGGTTTAGTCCGAGTCACACCATCGCATATTGTAATTGATTATATTACCATGAATCGTATTGATTTATGCCATTGAATCAGGACAGGCTTCTAGCGATAGACTGAACCCCGTCCCTATGATTGATATAATTTCGAATATATGTTCCGCTTCCGGAATTACATTTATCTTGTTGGAATTGTTTAATTGGTTTCGAAAGTCTAGTTCCCGCCTAACATAGTGAGTGAGTGAGTCCCCGTTCGCTCTGATCTGGCACGTGTATGGATTTTACATTTCGTATACGGGTCGGGTCTGAGTGCGGGGGATGTGGCAGCTTCCATTTGGGGTGCTACTGTAAACTTATCATGACTGAATCGTCGGCAAAAGCCAGCTTTCCTTAAAGAAGTATTCGCCACACTACCGGTGCATTGGGTTGCAGCGAAGCTCCTTCAAGGATTAGACAGTCCAGAGATTTTCGAATCACAGATATGCACGACCTTAGGAGAATCTCACTTCGAAGACTAAAAGGCTCTTATGAGAGAGTGTGGTTTCTGGTTGGTACTTCAGAAAATCGTGTGTTATGTGTGAAAAGGACAAACCTTACAAGTACCAGTGCGTGTGTGTTTAGTATCAGATTGTATTTTCAACACCAAACCAGAGATTTATCTAGACTCTGTTATGTATGCCTAATTTACCACAAGTTTATATCTAAGACTCTCTATCTTTCTCTCTTATTCCGATGTCTGGAACTTTTTATTTATAGGAGATGAGCCATGACATCCATGCTATTAATTATCTTGATTATAGCAGTCCATAATCTTCATAACTAATGTAGCAATAATGCAGAATTAATCTTATAAAAACGTCTGGTGCGTTTCTGCCCAGATACCAGTCCAGATTCAATGAGTTAATGTCACATTATTACTATATGTAACTGACTGGAATCATCATTATTTCAAATTCAAAACAAATATTCAATAATAACTCTCATATTTATGTTTATCAATATGCAACCCTTAGTGTATAACTCAATATACAACCCTTGATCACATATAAGACACAAATTTCTGAAAATATCTTGTGGAATATTATATACCACAAGGTTCCGATCTTTACTGCTTTCAATTTATTTACTATCTTATTATGAACTTTATTTTATGGATTCCTACCAAAGAATTTGACATCCATTCAAGAATAAATTTCGTTCACATAATATAATGTCAAATTCCAACATACACAGTATTAAAAAGTTCACCAATATTAATAAAGAAACGAATGACACCACCTACTACACAGTATCAAAATGTTCTCCCGAAATTACAAAAAAGAAATTTTAATTCTCAGTAATAATATAATTACACCTATATTTTGCTTTACTCTATGAAAATAATTTTGCATTTTGTTTACCAATAAGAATTCGAAATAAAATTAATTTTTCAAAGTAAAATTGTCAATATAAAAGTAGATTGAACAACAATCTTTTTCTTATATTAACATAAATAAAAGCATGATTTTGTTATTCAAAATAAAATAATATTCAAAGAAAAACAAAGAAAACTTGCTCTTATTTTGTCGCGATAAAAATATTACTATTTATAAATAAAAAACTACATAAATTAACAATTAAAAATTTTTTTACAAATAATTATGTTGTGATCTTAACTAGTTATTGTAACAATTTATTTCTAAATAATATTTTTTTAGTGCCACACTCCACCGGTCCACAATCTATTGTCAAGAAAATAGGGCTATCAGCGGGTCGGATTCGGATCGGATTTAGATATTTTGGATCCGAATTCGATAATAGATTTTGCTTAAGGTTGTAAATGGATATTTAAAAATTCGAATATGTTTAAAAAGGGATATTATCCGTATCCAATTACAAGCATCCAAATAATAAACAAATAAGGATATAAGAATCATACAATCGCTCCGTTTAACATCTGATCCGTAAAAATATCCATTAGTATATTCGTCATTCGATTCATCTGTGATCCGTATTCGATAAATAATATATTATATTAAATATATATATATATATATATATATTACACATGCCATTTTTCTTAATATACATACACATATGTGTGTGTACATGAATATTGTATTATTATTTCTCTCTCTAATTAACAAAATAATATAAGTTACTTACAGTACATTATTAATTAAATTATTATATTTCAAATTAATTAATATAAAAAAATTTATAAATGCATCGTATCTCTATATTCACTAGAAAACGAATATATATATATATATATATATATATATATATATTATTTCTCTCTCTATCTAAAATATATATCTCTAAAGTTATACAATTATTAAATAATTTATGTTATAAATGAACCGAGGGAATTCCGAGAGAAAATCTTAATATTTAGTTCCCTCGAAATTTGGCCAACAATACTATTCCCTCGGAAAATTTTGGAACTAATCCGAGGGAAATTTCCCTCGAAATCTTGTACTAATTTTGTTAAAATTCATTTTTCCGAGGGAATTCCAACGGGATCTTATTATTTTTTTAATTTTTTAAAATTTAGATTCCGAGGGAAAATCCCTCGGAATTCCCTCGGAAGTCTAAATAAAATTTATTATATATATTTATTTTAAATAAATACTATACCTATTATAAAATATGTATTCATAATCCAAAATTTAAATATACGTCATATCCCAAATCTAAATATAAACATAATTAAATATATAATTTGAAAAGTCATATATTCTTACATAAAACAAAACCTATCTATTGAAATGAAAAAATTGGAGAACAAAATTTTTGTACAGAAATAATAAATAATCGACATTAATTGTCAGTTACAATAAATATGATCACTGTGATCACCATTGAAGCTGCCTCAGCTACCCAACTATCATCTTAAAATAGACGTGGAAGTTCCATTTGTTCACTGAGAATGTTATTGAATCTATTGAGTGTGACATTCACATGGATTTGAGCTTATATTAGAATATATTTTTGTGTCATTTGATGCGTTTATATGTTTATTTTGCTCCATTTAGGTGATTATTGAGTTGGAGATAAAAAACGGCAAACCAAGGCGAATTCACTCATTTTTGGAGGAAAAAAAGTAACCCCCCTTACCCCTTGGAAGAACAAATGGGTTAACCCCCGTTAACAGATACAGGAGCATCAACTTTGGCGAAATACAGGAGTAACGCCCGTTACTCCTAGGCAGAAGGAAAGTGGTAACGCCCGTTGCCACTTATATAAACACAAACATGATTCCATGCAGTAACGGGCGTTAACACAATTTGTGTATGGATAGGTAACGCCCATTACCTAGGACGGCGAGATAGATTTTTGCTCGGCTATTTATAGTTCGTTTTGGAGTCTTTTTGAGAGACTTCGCGGGGAAGACTTCTTCAGTTTTGACCTAGCTTAGAGACGGAGCTTTGGAAAGAGTTTAGATAGAATTTCGATAAGACGAAATGATCGAGTTTTTAAACAATTTCGGTTTTTACGGTGTTATTTATTGCTTTTAGTTATCAAACTAATTCCTTTAAGATTTGTTTCAATTCGTTAGAAGTTAGATTTGTTTTTCCAGAATTCTTGAATGTTTATGAGTTGGTTTTTGAGACTTTGTTTAGAATTGTTGAACATTGATTTCTTTAATGCAATTTCCTTTAGTTTTATGAGTTTTCTTTTAATTATGAGTAGCTAAAACCTAGGGCTAGGGGAGTGATGATGATTGCATGATAAGTGTTTGATTTGATGCTTGAATGACTTGTGTCAATTCTTAGTTTGAAAACGGATTTGAATTGAATTGTGATGGCCTGATCACCCTTAGCATAATCTAAAATTACTTGAGAATTGAGAAATTGATGGTAATTGAGATGGTTTTCATAACTAGTAGATTATAGGAATGCAAAGAGATTTGGTTGTGATCTATACAACGATAAATCTTATTCCATGCCAAGCCGCTAGAACTAGATTTTCACTAGTCTTGATCTTGATGGTTTAATTAATTATTGATGACTGCAAGAGCAGCTTTGATCTTAATTGAATATGTGGTTATACCTTGAGAGAGGATAATTCATATATAAGTGACTAGGTTGTAGAATTATACTTGTCGGACGAGTCTTATGTCAAATCTTGAATGCATGAATCTTTACTCCCCAACCTAATTAGTCTATTGATTTTAATCCAAGTGTTTTAGTTGTTAATTATGTTCAATTCTAGTTAGTCGTTTTATCCAGTTTTAGTAGATTAGTAACCAATTTGATTTCGTCCAGTCTTTAAATTAGAAATAGATATTGAGTAGGATTAGAAATAGATATTAAGTGGTGATTGATTTCTCTTCCCTGTGGGTATGATCCTATTGTGCTACGCGTATATTAAGTGTACACTTGCACGATTGGTTTTAACTTAATAGAATCACAACTAACAAGTTTTTGGCGCTGTTGCCGGGGAAGGCGTTTTAAATGAATATTACTTAAATATTTTGATCTAGTGCTCTAGACCATTACTTTACTTTCTGTTTTGATTTTTGTCATTGTGGAATTGAGCTAACGATTTTCTTTGCTTTTGTGCAAATTCACAGTGCATGCGAAGATCTCAAGAGCCGGAACTAGTTCCCTACGATCCGGAAATTAAGAGAACACTCAGTGCTGTTAGGAAGAAGAAGAAGAAAGGCAAAAAATCCACAATCGAACTAATGGTTGTAGATCTGAACAGTGCAAGAGGTGGAGGGGTTGTAGATCCACCACAACCACCTCCTCCTGCTATTACGGATTACAACTTGTCAAATGCTAGAGCAATCCAGACTACAGTTCGCCCCCCGATTGGAGCAAATAACTTTGAGATCAAACCAGCTACAATCAACTTGATGTAGAACAATCCATTTTCTGGATTATCACTAGAGGATCTGACATCACATCTTGAGTACTTTCTTGAGGTGTGCGATACCTTCAAAATCCACAATGTCACAACTGATACTATACGAGTCAGGCTTTTCCCATTTTCCTTAAGGGAAAGAGCCAAAGCATGGTTAAGTATTGTACCCAATGAGTCCTTTCAGATGTGGGATGCTCTTTCTCAGGCTTTCTTAGCCAAGTTCTTCCCTCTTAGTAAGACCATAAAGTACAGGAATGATATTCAAGGCTTCAGACAACTAGACGAGGAATCGTTCTACGAGGCTTGGGAAAGATTTAAGGATTTGTAGAAGAAGTGCCCTCATCATGGAATTCTCGGTTGGTTATTGATTCAAACTTTCTATAATGGGATGTCCCCTACATACAGAGGAGTGATGGATGCCGCCGCTGGCGGAGCATTCTTATCAAAATCTAAGACCATTGCTAAAGAACTGCTAGATAATATGTCATAGAATGATGTTTTTGTGCTTGAAAGGAGCCACTCTCAACCTAGCAAAGTGCAAGTAGGAGTCATCGAGCTAGATGGCCTAACTTCCATCAATGCCAAGTTCGAGGCCCTCAACAAGAAATTAGATAAACTTTCCGTGAACGCAGTTGGGATACAAGCCCAACCAGTTCAGGCAATTTATGAAATTTGTAGTGGTCCACATGCATTTAACATGTGTCCTCATACCAATGCAGGAGAACAGGTGCAAGAGCAAGTGAATTATGTAAACAAATCAAAACCGTTGAATGACCCTTATTCAAACACTTACAATCTAGGATGGAAGAACCACCCCCATTTTTCTTGGTTCAACAATCAGAATGTCTAACAACCACCTCCACCAAGACCACAATTTCAGCCAAGGCCTCAGTTTCAACAGAGACCACCGGTTCCATACCATGCCCCACCTCCTCAGTAGGAACAGAAGCAACGATGGGAGGCTGCACTCGAGAAATTCATAGCAGCATCTACAGAAAGACATCAGAAATTGGAGACTCAAGTGGAACAGGTAGTGAACCAGAACATAAATTTGGAGATTCAGATTGGTCAGATTGCCCAATCTTTGAATATGAGAGGCCCTGGAATGCTGCCGAGTCATACCGAAAATAATCCCAAGGAGCACTGTAAGGCCATATTTGTACTAAACGAGTGGGAGAATGAAAGTCCAAACTTGCTTGTAGATTTTGATGTTGATGAGTTTGCCGGTAAAAAGATTGAAGAGGTAGTTGAATTTGACAAGGTAGATATAGAGGAGCAAAAGGAAGAGCTCCCCTCAAACCCAAAGGTGAGTGTACACCCAAGGAACAAGTGCCACAGGTGATTTTTCCTCAGATATTACAGAAGCAGAAATTAGAGAAACAATTTGAGAAGTTTTTGAGTATGTTCAAGCAGCTTCACATTAACATTCTCTTTGCGGAGGTATTAGCTCAAATGCCCAAGTATTTGAAGTTTCTGAAGGAAGTGGTTTCACGAAAAGGGAAGTCTGAAGACTTCGACACTGTGGTCCTTACCACGGAATGCAGCTCCATCATCCAAGGGAGGATTCCTCCAAAACTCAAGGATCCCAGGAGTTTTTCTATTCCTTTAACTATTGGTTCCTTCCAATTTTGTAATGTTTTATGTGATTTAGGAGATAGTGTGAGTTTAATCCCGTTATCTACGTGCAGGAAATTGGGAGTGACGAAGCTAATCCCGACTAGTATGACACTCCAACTAGCTGACAGATCGATAAAATACCCTGTAGGTATTATGGAACATGTGTTGGTAAAAGTGGGTAAATTGTACATCCCCACTGACTTTGTAGTTTTGGATGTTGAAAATGACGAGAACATACCATTGATTCTTGGAAGACAGTGTCTAGCCACGGTAGGAGCAAATATTGATGTTAAAAGTGGATGTCTTATGTTCACTATAGGGAACGAAAGTATGGAGTTTAGGATTCTTAGCCTCGAGGAACTACCAATTCTGAATGAGTGTTGCAAGATCGAGGATATCATTGAGCCTCCAGTAAGAATGATACCAATCCAAGAAGGAGTGGATCCAGTTAAGACCATTAGTGAACCGGATGAGAAAAAGGATGTTTTGAACATGGATATGTAGAACTCGAGATCCGGTGTAGTGAGCAGAAAGAACGAGGTCATTCCGTGTGACTCGTCAATTTTGGATTTCTAGTCCCTAATCCAGTTGTCAAAGTCAAGCTAACGACTAAAACTTAGAACTAATCTCTCTCTTTCTTTTTTTTTTTTTTCTTTTCTTTTTTATTCCTTTTGTTTCGTTTCGTTTTCTCGTGTAATTTTAGTTCTCTCTCAGTTTTGCAGGATAGTTGAGGTGTTGTCAGAGTAAGCGTAAGGGAAGCATGCAAGGATGTGACTCGAGCTTTAATAGCAATATTGAGGTCCAGTTATGTTGTGTGTGAACATGTGTAAGCATGAGATTGATTGTGTGTATGGAGATAATTGATGCGAGTTGATGCGTTATTTGCTTTAAGATGTTTATATGTTTCGAGATTGGTACACTATGGTTTGATTGGAATTTTTGAATTAATTTGTATGAATTAACGTGATTAAGCACCGACCGAGTTTGATTTTGTTGAAATTGAGTTTTGTATGAGAATGCGAGTAACGGGCATTACACCCTTCTAGGCCATTTTGGTGATGCCCGTTAATGGAGTCAGGCGTCTTGAACATAGTTAGTAACGGGTGTTACACCTCCTCAGTTAGTTTTAGGTAACGTCCGTTAATAGGTACAAGCGTTCACGACAAGGGAGGAGTAACGGGCGTTACACCTTACGTGTATAAACTTGGTAACGCCCGTTACCCGAGCGAAATCACATTTTTAATCAGAAAGGGGAAGACTCGTTTTTAAATCATATTTCCTCTCAACTTGGGCCCTCTCCCACCATAACCTATAAATATAGAACTCCCTCTACTCTTTTCTCACATAAACACAATAACTTAGAAGAGAATTCTTCCTAACCAAGGCATTACAACTATCACACATACTTTTTTCCCTTGTGAATCGGTAAGTAATCCCTCTCTCTTAGTTTGATGTTAGAATGAATTCTTCACATCTAAGAATTGAACCCTAGGATTTAATTGCATAATTAGATGATTTTGTGGGTTAGAATTGTTGAAGCTTGGGAAATTACGCATGGGTAATTGGATTGAAATGAATCTAACTTGAATTGGGTAAATTTTGGGAAGAATCCTAGTCTCTAGCTAACCTTTGAATTCAATTTTAGGATTGATTGAGGAGAATTTTGAGCATGGATTCATGACACTATAGAGCTTTGTTGAATTGAGTTGGATAGATTAAAGTATTCTGAATCAAAACTCAAACCCTAGGATAGTGTATACAAGGTGTACGATAGTTTGTCGGAATGAATTATGATTGGTTTTTGTGTGCTTTGCCTTGTTGTATTTGCATATTATAGGTTCCATGGGACGTACTAAGCGCTTTCAACCTATTGAACCCTTCACTACTTCATCCCCATTGGATCATCAACCATTGGAGTCGGTCAACATAACGGTGAATGTTATAGGCAAACCCTTTCAAAGGAACTTGACAAGGAACATTATGGCTACTCGGTTCTTCAAGGACATGTGAATAGAAAAATATGAGGCTTGGGAAGAAGTGAAAAGATTGTTTGACAACATCGGTTGGTTGCCATTCCTTACTCGGAAGGATTTGACTTATGCCTAGATGACGGCGGCTTTCTTTACGACTGTGAACTTCAACCCCGGTGGACAACACATTGACCTTTACTTTAAATGATCAGGAAACTCGAGTTTAGAATACGAATCGGATAGGGGAGATTCTTCGCTTCCCGGCTTATGCCACTGCCTCCTTGCCTAAGTGGAATGATGCTCAGAGAGAGGAAGTATGGAGATCCTTCCCTTCGCGTAAAGGTGTGCCGAGTTATTCCCCGCGATATACTAATGATAGCTATCTTGATTCATTGGCTTGGGTGCTAGTCCATAGGATCTTAGCTACAGGATTTTGTGCTCGATTTGGAAGTGATAGCCACATCAATGAGACCGAGTTGGGAATAATGTACATGATGAAGAAAGACATCAAGTTCGACGGTACGATTGAGTTCCTATGGAAGCTTCAAGAGATTGCAGGCCGAGCTACTGGGACGATAGCTCACGGTGCATATGTGACCATGTTTGCATGAGTGGTGCATTGGAGGCCTCGGGGATTATTTCCCATTGTGGTTATGACATTGGTCCACAGTACTTGGAGAATGTAGGGTTGGCTATTGCATGGGAGAGTGCATACCTCAAGGATTGTATTTTGCCATAGTGGCCAGTCAGGAATAGAGATAGACTCTGGCAGACGTATAGTTAGGGTAAGGCACGGTTTGATGAGCTTTCAGAAGTGCAGAGGGCGCTTTTAGCTTAGATTCCCGATAGGCCGGATGATAAGTTTGGGATCCTTCGCAGTGCCACACCGGTTGTTATCGATGAAGCTAATGGGCTTCGGTTACTATGAGAGGCCTTCGCGCAGAGTTGGTAGGATTAAGAGCTGATTTAACCACCATGATCCGCCAGGATTGAGGATCTAGCACATTATGTGGATGAGCGATTCGATGAGTGGGAGGCTCGATTGAAGGCGAAGTTTAAGGGGTTCTATGCTCGTTTTGATCAGTATTTTGGAGGACCCCCATCACCTTGATGACACCATTACCTTTTCCCTTGCGTTTTTAGATATTCTGCTTAGAGATGTTCTTATTGATGTGTTTGGATATTATTTTTTGATACGCTTATTTTTTGCTTATGTTTGAACTCCATGAATTTCGGTTTATGCAATTGTGCCCTTCTTTACTTGAATTTGTGACTTGTTAATTGTTGATTAGATGTTGATTGTCAATTGTCGTTGCACTTGATTCAATGTTTTTCTAGTCACTTATCTCAGGTAGTGGAACCTTTGCTAGCACGTTACCGAATCTTCATGTGATCAGGGAGTTTTCTTGAACCTTTAATTCTCTCATTTGCATGAGGACATTGCAAAGATTAAGTGGGGGAGACATACATGTATACTATGGTTATGTTTTTGAGCTTTAAGTGGACATTTGCATGAATAGATGTTTTGTTACGCTTGTGAATTGTTAGAAATTGAGAAATTATGAGAATTTTGAAAGATTTTCCCCCGTTTTGAACTTTTTCTTTGAGTTTGATTGCTAAGCTTTTTTTAGAATGAGTTAGGCTAACTGAATTAAGGAAAATTTGCATGAGAATGGATAATTTATTGTGTTAGAATGCCTGTATATTTGAGCACTTTTGAACATGATAATGTACTTTGCTTAGAAAGATAACTTGATGATTTCCAACTGAGTCTAAGAATTGATTAGGATGCATTTTAGTCCTATTGAGGTGAAATTTTGAGTTAATGAAAGATTAAGGAAGTGAAGTAGGAGTTCATTGTTGGAGAATATTAAGCTTGTCTTTTTAGTTTTTTTTTTTTCACTAAATAACGTAATCTTATTGACCCCGTTGAGCCTAATTGTTGTGTACAGATTTTGTAGCTACATTATAAGCCAATTGCACAGCATAAGTATACCTACCTTATCTAATTTTACACCAAGGCTTGCTCGTTTGATTTTTATGGAGAATATCTATCTTTGGATCCCTTTTGATTATTCCTGTGATTGAAATTGAGAGTGATATGTAAATGAGAAAAAGAATGAAAGAAAGTTGTGAAAAAGAAAAGATATGAAAAGAAAAAGAAAGAGCAAAAGAACAGAGAAAAAAAAATTATGTAGAGTGTGAAATCGAGAAGTGGGCTACAAATGTCTAAGTGTGGGGGAATCGGTGTTAATGGCAAAACAAAAGTGCTTAGTGAGTATAAAGGTTAAACGATGTCAGCTTGTTAAGTAGTCACTTGATCCAAATTTCCATAACCTTACCCAAAACCTATATTACAGGCTCGAAAGACCTACCGATCCTGAGTTTGATTTAACTCCATTAGTGGAGATAGGTGCGAAGAGTGTATTCCAAAGTTGATGATTAGAACTTAGGAGGAAATTATGAACTTTCATTCTAATCTTTGTACATCGTTTCGTTCGAAATCACACACTACACAAGGGTATACTTTTCATACTATGTTTGATGATCTTGTATTTATGAGTACTTGATTTGAATTGATAGACTTGTTTAGGCCAAGGTTCGATGATTGCTCTGAGGTTGAGGTTTGACAAGAATGTGTTTTCTTTATTTTTGTATTACTCGAGGACGAGCAATAGGCAAATGTAGGGGAATTTGTGTGAAATTCGCATGGATTTGAGCTTTATTAGAATATATTTTTGTGTCGTTTGATGCGTTTATGTGTTTATTTTGCTCCATTTAGGTGATTATTGAGTTGGGGATAAAAAACGGCGGACCAAGGCAAATTCACGCATTTTTGGATGAAAAAGAAGTAACCCCCTTTACCCCTTGGAAGAACAAATGGGTTAACCCCCGTTAACAGATACAGGAGCATCAACTTTGGCGGAATACAGGAGTAACGCCCGTTACTCCTAGGCAAAAGGAAAGTGGTAACGCCCGTTACCACTTATATAAACGCAAACGCGATTTCATGCAATAACGGGCGTTAACACGATTTGTGCATGGATCGGTAACGCCCGTTACCTAGGACGGCGAGATAGATTTTTGCTCGGATATTTATAGTTCATTTTGGAGTCTCTTTGAGAGAATTCGCGGGGTTTTAAATCAATAAACAGTCAACATTTCAGGAAAAAGAAATCTGTTACTCTCGAAAATTCATGTTTTCGGCGTATGTTTCTGTTGGAAAAACGGAATAAGAAAACAGTGGAAATTTAAAAAATTTCCAACAAAAGGATCGAAACTCGCAATCATGAATCCAAATTCGTAAGGCAAAGAAATTTACTTTTAAATAATCTTTCTTGAAGCGTTTCAAGCCACCCAAGAACGTTCTTCTCGCGGCTTGATCCCCTCTCCTTGGTAAAGCTCGAATCTTTAAAAACTTCTAACTTGAAGCTCTCTCGAGATAGTCCACCAACTTGACTACAGTCTAACTATTAAGGATGCTAGTTCTCTAGTTAGTGTTTAGGCTTAACCTAGGGTTTATTTTATCTTGGAGAAAGGATGGTGTTCAACACATGAACCAAGAAGAATCGATCAATCCTTAAGGGGAGCTTGAGCTCTCCTATATATAGCACTAGGGAGGGGCGGCCAAACCTAGTCCTTTTGGACTAAGGATTTGGTCCCTTTCTCGTATTACTTGATCATCAAGTAATTCCAAACCTTGACTTTGAATTCTAATTCAAATCAACTTTTAAGAGAACTAAAAATATCCAAAACCCTTTTGGATAATATTATAATTTATTTATTAATAAATAAATAACTTATTTATCTAATTAATTAATTCATAATTAATTAAATAGATTAATTTCTCCAAAATAAGACTTTGTTTTTTAATTCAAAATTAAACCAAAGTCTACTAAATAATTAACACATTAATTATTTAATACATAAATAAATATACACGCATGGTGCACACGTGTCCCTATATAACACGTGTCACTCACGTGACCCACACGTGTGATTCATGTTGGAAAATACGAATCAGAAAGCAGCGGAATTTAAAAAAATTTTCCAACAAAAGGACCTTGAACTCGCAATCGTGTAACCAAATTCGTAAAGACAGAAAACTTACTTTTCTTTTGTTCTTTCTTGAAGCGTTTCAAGCCACCCAAGAACGCTCTTCTCGCGGCTTGATCCCCTCTCCTTTGGTAAAGCTCGAATCTTCAAACTTCTAACTTGAAGTCTCTAGAGAAAGTCCACCAACTTGATCACAATCTAACTAGTAAGGATGCTAGTTCTCTAGTTAGTGTTTAGGCTTAACCTAGGGTTTAATTTAATCTTGGAGAAGGGAAGGTGTTCAACACATGAACCAAGAATTGTCTATTAGCTCTAAAGGGGAGCATGAGCTCCCCTATATATAGGAAAGGGGAGGGGCGGCCGAACCTAGTCCTAATGGACAAAGGATTTGGTCCCTCTCTCTCCTATTACTTGATCATCAAGTATTTCCAACTTTGACTTTGAATTCTAATTCAAGTCAACTTTTAAGAGAGCTAAAAATATCCAAACTATTTTTGGATAATTTTATACTTTATTTATTATAAAATAAATAACTTATTTTTATCTAATTAATTAATTCGTAATTAATTAACTAGATTATTTTCTCCAAAATTAGACTTTCTTTTTAATTCAAAATTAAACCAAAGTCTATTAAATAATTAACTAATTAATTATTTAATATATATATATAATATATATATATACACACGTGTGTGACACGTGTCACAGTGACACGTGTCACTCACATGAGCCACACGTGTGACTTCACACGTGTGGAACCCTCTTGGCCCGATTAACTCGTTTAATCATTTTCAAGCCTCAACTCATGTAACCAAGTTGTTGTGTGTGACCCTCTAGGTTCTCAATTCAATTAGCAGTGACCCTAATTAATTAATTCACTAATTAATTAATCAGTCCACAGATTAAACGACCATAGTCTAGCAACAGGTGTTTAACCCCTAGCTGAATTGGAATGTTCGGATTCGACAGAACCTTTAAGTCATTGATTCATGTGAGATACAATCCTCCTACTTACTATCTCTCAACCAAGATCTAGGGCAAGGGAATAATCAGAACCCTAATAATCCGGTCTTAAAGCTAAGTGCATTTCATATCCATTTGATCTCAATCCAAGAAACCCTTTTCTTGATGTCTTGATCTACTGCCTTGGCCAAGGACTCCATATGGCATATGAATGACTTACACAATAAGAGATCACCTTGCAAATGCAAGTGTAGGTCCTTTCTTGATTCTCATTCACTTTCATGAGTCACTTGTGCAGCCCCAGCATAAGCCTTGAATCTGTTGTCTAAGGCGACACCCTTTAAAGCTTACACCTAAGACTACAGAGTTAACTCATAAAGTGACAAGGAACCTCAAGTCTAAGGATCAATTAATCACATCAATGACTCGTGAGATATTTCCTAATCTGGAAGTTTCCATTTCCTGAAATAGAAACTTCCTTTCCCATTTAGGAATGTTCTCACACGGGGCACCTCAGTGAACTTACTTATTAAAGTAAGCACCCTCATGTATCACGCACGTATCAACTATACACTTTGCACCTCCATGAAACAAGGTGGTCCTTCTTAAGGGCGTGATCCCACAAGCAAGCCTTAGAGGAGTCAGGTTGACACTCCCACTGTCTGTAGGACTCATCGGCTTGGAGTATTTTACTAATCATGACTTATGTGATATAGGGCTCGTTTCATGAACCATTTCACCTAAATGGTATAGTCCTAAAGTCATCAGGATTAGGGGAGTTCTCATACATGCACAGATAAAGTAAACGCATACCAAACAAGAGCATATAAAGAAGTGTTGCCTCAATTCGTTATTTCATTCAAAGATTGTCTGTGATTACAATAAGAAAAAGCACAAAGCAGATATACAATCGGCTTTCTAGGGCACTATTCCTAACAATCTCCCACTTGCCCGTCAAAGCCATTCTAAAGCTACTCTAAGTCCCATCTTCTGAAGATGACCTTGGAAAGCTTCTCGACTAAGGGGTTTAGTAAGTGGATCTGCCACGTTCTCTGCTGATGTGACCCTCTCAATTAGCACATCTCCTCTTTTGATAATATCACGGATTAGGTGATACTTCCTCATAATGTGCTTGGTCCGTTGGTGAGATCTTGGTTCTCTTGCTTGAGCAACCGCCCCAGTGTTGTCACAAAACACAGTAATGGAGTCTTTCATGCTAGGAACAACATTCAATTCTTGAATGAAGTTTCTAATCCAAACACCTTCCTTAGCTGCATCATTTGCAGCTAAGTATTCGGCCTCAGTGGTCGAATCTGCAGTGGTAGTTTGCTTGGAACTCTTCCAACTCACTACTCCGCCGTTTAGGCATAAAATGTATCCTGACATTGACTTAAAATCATCTAAGTCAGATGCAAAGCTTGCATCGCAGTATCCTTCGACAGTAAGATCTTTCTGACCTCCGTAAACTAAGAATAAATCTTTAGTACTTTTCAAGTACTTAAGAATATTCTTCACGGCAGCCCAGTGACCATCTCCAGGGTCAGATTGGAAACGACTCGTTACACTAAGTGCATAAGCCACATCCGGTCGAGTACATAACATTGCATACATTATGCTACCTATTGCTGATGCATAAGGTGTATGAGTCATTCTTTCCTTCTCAAGGTTAGTCTTAGGACACATCTTCTCTGAAAGACATGTTCCTACACTCATAGGAAGGTTCTTAACCTTTGCTGACTCCATATTGAATCTCTTCAATACTTTGTCAATGTACATCGACTGTGATAGTCCTATTAACCTTCTAGATCTATCTCTATAGATTTTAATTCCAAGGATATAGGACGCATCACCAAGATCTTTCATCTCGAATTGGTTTGATAACCATAACTTAGTCACTTTCATGTCATCCTTCGAATTCCCAATAAGAAGGATGTCATCAACATAAAGTACTAAGAATTGCACTGAGGTCTCCAATTCCTTTCTATACACACATGATTCATTCGAAATTTGGATGAATCCAAACGCTTTGACCGATTCATCAAATCGAATGTTCCAATTCCTAGAAGCCTGTTTCAATCCATAGATTGATCTTTGGAGTTTGCAAACCTTTTGCTCACTCCCACTGAATGTGAAACCTATGGGTTGCTCCATATAAATGTCTTTGTCAATGTCACCATTGAGAAAGGCAGTTTTCACATCCATTTGCCATATCTCATAGTCATAATATGCAGCAATGGCAAGCATGATCCGAATAGACTTTTGCATTGCAACTGGTGAAAAGGTTTCATCAAAATCCACGCCAGGTCTCTGAGTGAATCCTTTTGCAACCAGTCTTGCTTTGTAGGCTGCAATGCTTCCATCAACTCCAAGCTTTCTCTTAAAGATCCATTTACAACCTATGGGTTTGACCCCATCAGGCAAATCTACCAACGTCCAAACTTGGTTGGAGTTCATGGAATCCATTTCGGATTTCATGGCTTCTATCCACTGTTCAGAGTCAGAATCTGAAAGTGCCTCCTCATATGTTAAAGGATCATTATCCTTTTGAGAGATTTCATGGAAGAATCCATACCATCTCTCCGGCTATCTAGGAGTGCGTTCAGAACGCCTTAGAGGAGGATTTACATGTGTATCGAAATTCGTGATTGGTTGTAGTTGATCAGAGTGGGACGTTTCTTCAGTGGGTGACGTGGGGTCATTTTGTACTTCTTCTAATTCTATGATCTTGCCTTTCTTTTCTTTAAGGAACGGTTCCTCAAGAAAAGTGGTATTTCTGGAAACAAACACCTTTTGCTCAGATTGATCATAGAAATAGTATCCTATGGATTCCTTAGGATAACCTACAAAGTAGCATAAGTTAGAACGAGATTCTAACTTATCTCCCACTGTCCTCTTCACGTAAGCAGGACAACCCTAAATTCTTAAGTAAGAATAACTAGGTATTTTACCATGCCATATTTCATAGGGCGTCTTGGGGACTGACTTAGAGGGAACTAGATTCAGAATCTTTGCTGCACTTTCTAGGGCATAACCCCAGAAAGAAGGTGGTAAGTCAGTGAAACTCATCATGGAACGAACCATATCAAGTAAGGTTCGATTCCTTCTCTCAGAAACTCCATTAAGCTGAGGAGTTCCCGGAGGAGTCCACTGAGAGATAATCCCATTATCTTTGAGATCATTAAGGAATTCTTCACTAAGATACTCGCCTCCTCGATCAGATCGAAGTGCTTTGATCTTGTGACCAGTTTGGTTCTCAACCTCCTTTTGAAATTCTAAGAATTTCTCAAAAGCTTCAGATTTATACTTCATTAAGTATACATAACCATACCGACTAAAGTCATCAGTAAAGGTTATGAAATACTGATGATTGCTTCTAGTGCTTACACTAAGCGGTCCACAAACATCAGTATGGATCAAATCCAAAACCTTAGTGGCACGTTCCACAGTTCCTTTAAAAGGGACTTTGGACATTTTTCCTTTGAGACAGGATTCGCAAGAAGTTAACTCTTTGAGATCATTTTCAGAGAATGATCCTAAAGTGTTTATCTTGCTAATTCTGTTCTTTGAAATGTGTCCTAATCTAGCGTGCCATAAGGGAGCTGAAACTTTGTCATCTCTCTTACTCTTTGTTTCTTGTTGTATATTCATAATATTGATATTTTGAGTTAGGTAAAGTCCATTACTTAGAGTACCGATATGAACGGAAGAGTTGTTCCGTTTGATAAAGTATTTACCATTCTTAATATAAGTTTCATAACCTTCACAATCTAATATTGGAACTGAAATTATATTACGAATAATGCTCGGTACATGAAGGACTTTATTTAATACTAACTCAAAACTACCTAAATCTAATCTAATTGTGCCTAAAGCTCGAGCTTCAACGTTTGAGCCATCACCGATCTTCAAGACACATTCTCCTTCTTTGAGTTGTTGGACTTCACTTAGCATCTGTACATCATTACAGATATGAGTTCCACAACCGGTATCAAGTACCCAAGAACTAGAATTAATAGAAAGATTTACTTCAACGAGAAAGATACCTTTCTTTAGAGTGGCCTTGTACTCTGGGCAGTTTCTCCTCCAATGTCCCGCTTTGCCACAATGGAAGCAAACATCCTCTTTCTGATCACGCTTCTTCTTTTGGGCCTTCCCCTTCGAAATGCCACCAGTGGGCCTAAGGGGTTTCTTCTTCTTCTTTTGGCTTTCTTGCCCTTACCTTTAGAAGGCCCAGAAGAGGAAGATGGAGCATTCACCATCAAAACCTTATTGTCCTTCTTGATCGTGCTTTCAGCAGTCACAAGCTGACTAATCAGCTCAGCTACAGTAGCACCAGCATGATTCATGTTGAAGTTAAGGAAAAATGGGTTGAATGATGGTGGGAGCGAAGCTAGCAACAAATCCACTGAAAGCTCATCTTTCAGTGGCATGTCCATGGAAGCAAGTTTCTCAGTAAGGGCAAGAAACTTGAGTCCATATTCATGGACACTTGAACCTTCCCTCATTCTCAAGTGGAACAATTCCTTTGAAGTGTTATACCTTGTAACACGTTCATGAGGGCGGTAAAGTTGCTCTAAGTGGTCGTAAATCTCCCAAGCAAATTCCATGGCCTCATGTTGCCTTTGCAAGTCCGGAGACATGTTAGCCAACATAAGGCAACGGGCTTGGAGATTATCATCCTTCCACTTCTGAGTCGCGTCCCGCTCGGCCCGAGTGGGAGCCTCCCCTTCGGGACTAGGCTCCCCTTCGAAGAGAACATAAGTTCTCTTCTCAGAATCTAAAATGATTTTTAGATTCCTTAGCCAATCAGAATAGTTGGGACCAGTCAACTTGTTTGACTCGAGGATCGATACAAGAGGGTTTTTGGTTGCCATTTCAAAACACGTAGAGAATCACAGAATCTACGACCTAAATGGTAAAACAGAGAACTAGTGAGCATGCTGAATTATAACGATATACAAAAGATAAGGTCTTTAATCTAATGTAGCTCCCACTGTTTTTCAAAGATCTAGAATTCCCAAAGATCTAAGAGGAACACGTTTCCCAATGGGTACTAAGATCCTAGGCATTTTACCTCGAACCCACGACTCGCGGACATTCTATGTAAGAACCCTAGGTAGGTACAACTTACCAACTCTAACACCTTTAAAATTCTTAGTAATTGTTTTTGCATCACCTATCTTTCAATATGGACCCACGACTCGTGCGACATCCATATTTACTTAGGCGTTAAGCTAGACCCATAAATCATAAGATCATGACCAAAACTTAGTTCGAACGACCCACGACTCGCGGACATTGCCCTTGCTAAAATTGACCACGAAATATTGACCATTTAAAATGATTAATTAGGTAACTAAGAACTAATAAGCTCCACTAGCTATCCCACGACTCGCGGACAATAACTAGCTTTACTTACTAAACTTAAAACCTATTGATGGAATGATAGGAATTTAATTCAAAATTTGCATCTAGAATTAAACACCTATTTGTTCGAAATTAGCTTAATATTTAATGGGAATTTTCGAATCAACCGGAGAGTTGTCCGGTTCGACCTCACCAACATATATGTTATCCAATTTTATTAGTCTTGATTAATGCAAGTACACTTAAATGCATATCAAACAAGCACATAAACAGATAACATGTCCTAGCATGATACTAACATGTAATGATCATGGGTTCTACCTATCTTATGCGTGATATGTGGGAGCCACTCCACAATCACAAGTTCTAACATACATGCCACATAAACAGTTTAAATCACATAAGGGAAAGCGGTAACAAAATACGAGCCCTATCTCTATTACATTTAACAATTGAGATTCCCCTCCCTAACATTTTGAGGGGTCTTCACTTATGGCCTCCTTGTTACTTGAATGTGGTCCATCTTACTCCATGGGTGCATTGTCTCCAAAATGAAAATAAAACCTCACCACCTATCTCTACTCTCAAATTACAATAAAAAGAAAAAGACATAAAGTAATAAGGCTCAATCTTCATATTGGCCTTAGACAATTACACGGGGCATACCCGGCCTCAAAAACAGTAATATGGAAAGCCACATAATAAATCACATAACAGTACGCACATAAGTGAGGCTCCAACCTCAATTGAAAAACGCAACTATAGGGCTCCAACCCCAATTTAAACCATCCATGTGCATAAATTAAAACCATACATAGATCTAAACCCATGATCACCTAACATGCTCTTGCAAGAATTTAAATTTAGCCAATAAATTAAAATTCTCGTTTCAAGTCCTAATGACTTAAAACACGACTTAGATGCAATTCTTGTTCAAGAGCCTTTTCAATAAAACCCGAAAAACAACAAACCAATAAAATTCCAATTAATTTCCAAAATTAATAATTTTATTATTTCATTATTTTCAGAAAATAAAATTCATAATTTTCCCAAAATCCAAATCGCTTTAATTTCTCAAAAATCCCAATTTAATCAAAATTTTAAAATAATTTTATTTTAGCAAAACTGATTTTAAAAGATAAAATTAAGATAAAATTAAATCGGGATTTTTCGGACCGAAAACACGAAACACGAAAACACGAAATTAGGCCCCAAAGCATCCGCCCAAAGGAGGGCACTGCCGCGCGGCATCAGGCGCGCGTGCGCGCGCTGTGCCGCACGCGGGCGCCCGATTCGTGCGCTTGTCGCGCGCAGCAGTGCCCGCCCGATGGCGGGCGATCTCGGCCTGGGCGTCCCGCTATGTTGCAGGACGGTGCGGGCGGCTGTCCCGCGCGGTTGCGGGACAGGCGAGCGGTCGCGCCTAGGCACGGGCGGGAGGGCCTCCCGCGCGGTTGCGGAAGGGCTGGGCGGCGGCGACGGGCCTGGGCGTGCGACGTGCTAGCACGCCTAGGCTCGTCCTTTTTCGTGTTCCGTTTCGTATTTTGGGTTTCTCCAAAACCCGGTTCAATCCAAAATTAAAAAATTCGATTTAAACATATTTCAATCAAAACGGTTTTCAAAATCACAATTTAAGAAAACAGTTTCAGAAATTCAGGAAAAATTACAGTTTCGTATTTCAGGCTTTCTAAAAGAACTCATGAATACCTAATTCGCATCTAAGCCTAAGAATTTCTACCAAATTCAGAATAATTGAGACAAATCAGAAACACGATTAACGAGGTGGCTCTGATACCACTTGTTGGAAAATACGAATCAGAAAGAAGCGGAATTTAAAAAATTTTTCCAACAAAAGGACCTTGAACTCGCAATCGTGTAACCAAATTCGTAAAGACAGAAAACTTACTTTTCTTTTGTTCTTTCTTGAAGCGTTTCAAGCCACCCAAGAACGCTCTTCTCGCGGCTTGATCCCCTCTCCTTTGGTAAAGCTCGAATCTTCAAACTTCTAACTTGAAGTCTCTAGAGAAAGTCCACCAACTTGATCACAATCTAACTAGTAAGGATGCTAGTTCTCTAGTTAGTGTTTAGGCTTAACCTAGGGTTTAATTTAATCTTGGAGAAGGGAAGGTGTTCAACACATGAACCAAGAATTGTCTATTAGCTCTAAAGGGGAGCATGAGCTCCCCTATATATAGGAAAGGGGAGGGGCGGCCGAACCTAGTCCTAATGGACAAAGGATTTGGTCCCTCTCTCTCCTATTATTTGATCATCAAGTATTTCCAACTTTGACTTTGAATTCTAATTCAAGTCAACTTGTAAGAGAGCTAAAAATATCCAAACTATTTTTGGATAATTTTATACTTTATTTATTATAAAATAAATAACTTATTTTTATCTAATTAATTAATTCGTAATTAATTAACTAGATTATTTTCTCCAAAATTAGACTTTCTTTTTAATTCAAAATTAAACCAAAGTCTATTAAATAATTAACTAATTAATTATTTAATATATATATAATATATATATATACACACGTGTGTGACACGTGTCACTCACATGAGCCACACGTGTGACTTCACACGTGTGGAACCCTCTTGGCCCGATTAACTCGTTTAATCATTTTCAAGCCTCAACTCGTGTAACCAAGTTGTTGTGTGTGACCCTCTAGGTTCTCAATTCAATTAGCAGTGACCCTAATTAATTAATTCACTAATTAATTAATCAGTCCACAGATTAAACGACCATAGTCTAGCAACAGGTGTTTAACCCCTAGCTGAATTGGAATGTTCGGATTCGACAGAACCTTTAAGTCATTGATTCATGTGAGATACAATCCTCCTACTTACTATCTCTCAACCAAGATCTAGGGCAAGGGAATAATCAGAACCCTAATAATCCGGTCTTAAAGCTAAGTGCATTTCATATCCATTTGATCTCAATCCAAGAAACCCTTTTCTTGATGTCTTGATCTACTGCCTTGGCCAAGGACTCCATATGGCATATGAATGACTTACACAATAAGAGATCACCTTGCAAATGCAAGTGTAGGTCCTTTCTTGATTCTCATTCACTTTCATGAGTCACTTGTGCAGCCCCAGCATAAGCCTTGAATCAGTTGTCTAAGGCGACACCCTTTAAAGCTTATACCTAAGACTACAGAGTTAACTCATAAAGTGACAAGGAACCTCAAGTCTAAGGATCAATTAATCACATCAATGACTCGTGAGATATTTCCTAATCTGGAAGTTTCCATTTCCTGAAATAGAAACTTCCTTTCCCATTTAGGAATGTTCTCACACGGGGCACCTCAGTGAACTTACTTATTAAAGTAAGCACCCTCATGTATCACGCACGTATCAACTATACACTTTGCACCTCCATGAAACAAGGTGGTCCTTCTTAAGGGCGTGATCCCACAAGCAAGCCTTAGAGGAGTCAGGTTGACACTCCTACTGTCTGTAGGACTCATCGGCTTGGAGTATTTTACTAATCATGACTTATGTGATATAGGGCTCGTTTCATGAACCATTTCACCTAAATGGTAGAGTCCTAAAGTCATCAGGATTAGGGGAGTTCTCATACATGCACAGATAAAGTAAACGCATACCAAACAAGAGCATATAAAGAAGTGTTGCCTCAATTCGTTATTTCATTCAAAGATTGTCTGTGATTACAATAAGGAAAAGCACAAAGCGGATATACAATCGGCTTTCTAGGGCACTATTCCTAACAATTCACACGTGTGGAACCCTCTTGGCATGATCAACTCGTTTAATCATTTTAAAGCCTTAACTCATGTAACCAAGTTGTTGTGTGTGACCCTCTAGGTTCTCAATTCAATTAGCAGTGACCCTAATTAATTAATTCACTAATTAATTAATCAGTCCACAGATTAAACGACCATAGTCTAGCAACAGGTGTTTAACCCCTAGCTGAATTGGAATGTCTCGATTCGATAGAACCTTTAAGTCATTGTTTCATGTGAGATACAATCCTCCTACTTACTATCTCTCAACCAAGATCTAGGGTAAGGGAATAATCAGAACCCTAATAATCTGGTCTTAAAGCTAAGTGCATTTCATATCCATTTGATCTCAATCCAAGAAACCCTTTTCTTGATGTCTTGATCTACTGCCTTGGCCAAGGACTCCATATGGCATATGAATGACTTGCACAATAAGAGATCACCTTGCAAATGCAAGTGTAGGTCCTTTCTTTATTCTCATTCACTTTCATGAATCACTTGTGCAGCCCCAACATAAGCCTTGAATCAGTTGTCTAAGGCGACACCCTTTAAAGCTTATACCTAAGACTACAGAGTTAACTCATAAAGTGACATGGAACCTCAAGTCTAAGGATCAATTAATCACATCAATGACTCGTGAGATATTTCCTAATCTGGAAGTTTCCATTTCCTGAAATAGAAACTTCCTTTCCCATTTAGGAATCTTCTCACACGGGGCACCTCAGTGAACTTACTTATGGAAGTAAGCACCCTCATGTATCACGCACGTATCAACTATACACTTTGCACCTCCATGAAACAAGGTGGTCTTTCTTAAGGGCGTGATCCCACAAGCAAGCCTTAAAGGGGTCAGGTTGACACTCCCACTATCTGTAGGACTCATCGGCTTGGAGTATTTTACTAATCATGACTTATGTGATATAGGGCTCGTTTCATGAACCATTGCACCTAAATGGTAGAGTCCTAAAGTCATCAGGATTAGGGGAGTTCTCATACATGCATAGCTAAAGTAAACTCATACCAAACAAGAGCATATAAAGAAGTGTTACCTTAATTCGTTATTTTATTCAAAGATTGTCTGTAATTACAATAAGGAAAAGTACAAAGTGGATATACAATCGGCTTTCTAGGGCACTATTCCTAACAGTTTCTTGAAAAATATATTACCTCCACTTCCAGCAGAATTATATGTGGACTGCGCCCCAGGTGACATGATATCATTAGTTTTAGCAGGTTTCTTCTCAATATTAACCACTGTATTAGGAAGAGCTTCAACCTTAACTTGCAAAATATTTGCAAGTTCCTCCTCCACCTTCATGATTCTTGGAACTAAACTTTCGAGTTTGGTTTTGTAAAGTGCAGCCGACTCATCAGATTCAGCCTTTTTATCCTCAAATCTTCTACAATCTTCTGCAACTTTATTAAATTTTTAAGTGTTAACCGACCCTTTTCTGCCCCAAATTCGAATACCCCAAAAATTAGTGCAAATTGCAACACCAATCAATCTTCTTAAAATATAATCCACAAAATTACCAGCTTCAAACAAATTCTCATTTCAGTTTCACCACGCAACCACGCACTCAAATCAAGACAAAAGCAAAATCCAAGAATTTAAAGTAACAAACAAAGATCTATACAGATGCAATTCTAATTCAGCAAGAAAATGTAACATCTATTGAAGCACACAACACAAACTCTGTCGCGAATCTACAAACTCTGAATTTTGTTAACCCAAAAACTAGAAAAGGAAAAAAATAGAAAAGAAAATCAAAACAATCACTTGATCTCGTAAACGAACTTAAATCCCAAGCACATAATATTAATACCTTTTTTCTAGTGAGGCAAAGGTGGGACAAGGCAAGGGCGGGACGATGCTAGGGCAAGGCGAGGTGAGGGCGCGGCTTCAATATCAAGGTCACGAGCGCGACTACAATGGTACGGTAGCGACAGCGCCGATAGCAAAGCGTAGGGTTCAGCTAGGGTTCTTCCATGAGAAATCTGCGATGACAGTGGAAGGTGGAAGTTGTTGAGAAGGGTTTGAGAAATTGAGATTTGAATGGCGTCTTCAGCTCATAATTCAGAAATTGAAATTGAGATTTGAGTGGTTTTAAGGCTTCCCGGCACAATTTCATTTTTGTAACAAAATTAATGCGTATTTTACAAAAAAAAGTTAAAATTGTTTATTAATTATTATAACGCAATAATTTTAAAATTAAATATTTCAAAATTCACACTCGAAATTCCCTCGAAATTTAGCATAACTTAAAATCATGGAAAAAAGAAAAAATTATTTTTAATTATTCGATTTAATTGCATAAAGTTTTATTTGTTAATGAATTAAATAAAAAAAATTATTCCTACATGTAGCACCCGAAGCGCAAAGATGCCACATCCCCACACTATAGCTCAATCCACATATGAGATGGACAACCCATACATGAACTAAACTATAGCGAACGGGAGATAATAAAATAAAATGACAACTAGCTAGGCGGGACTAACCCCTAAACCAATTACTCAATTCATAATAATTTAAGCGGAAGCATAACCAATAACAGTAATCATACGACATGTATCATGAAATACACAATATTCTTTTCATGTTTTTCCATACAAAATACCAAAATAACACTAGCCCAAATACGTCATAAATTACCTACACATGTTAACAATGAAAATGAACCGTGCAAGACCTGAATGAAAGACTGGACACCACTCTAATCCCGCCTAGCGTGCACCTGCAAAACAAACCTAAAAGGTGGAGGCATCAGTTTATGAAGACTGAGTGAGGGGTTATATATAAATATTAGCGCAAATAACATGCAATTCATAAACTCGGGTAAAGTTTTGGAAAGGAAAAAAATAATATAAGTTCAAGAATGGAATATTCTTTGCCCGAGAATACAACTATCCAATTTAACAATTCATTTCATTCAGTTTTATGCAATACGTGGCCCGGCGAGTGAGGGCAATTCTCTAACCTTACACCAATAGTGAACAATACATGCTTGCTTTATTCGTTAATAGGTGATCATGCAATTCAATTACAGTGCAGTTGTACGGTCGTGTATTCAATCAAGATATTTAATGAGTGCAATCAATACAGTAACCCGAGGACAGCCCGTGGTGCCGGACCCGTCCCCAGTCTCTTTCTCCCTCCAACGATGGGAAGGTTGCGAGCCTTCACCATCCACGACATGGTGTACGTCAGGAACATGACTCCCACGCACGGGACTCCTTCCTCCACCAAACCTTCTGGTGGATTTAGGGGTGATCCCACATAATGAGGGTAATGCAGAGTTACCCGTCAGCCCTATGCTTTTCTGGTTGGCTCATACACTAAACCTCGGGCCCAAAGTAAACAATCATGCTTACTCACCAAAACATGCACGGTACATGGCTTGCTTGCATTAAACGTGACTTGATTGTAATCGTGAGTATTTTCATGGAAAATTATAGATATAAATACCTTTTTGGCTTGAAATTCCACATAAGGGTTATACGGGTTCTATGTAACTAGCAATTAAACCTCACCTGACAGGCGACATGATGACTCATGGATGCATGAACGTGCTCATGATCAATAATCTCTGCCCTGGAGAAGAACTGGACAAAAAACGGAAACATTTGTGCACTCGTGAGACATGACTCATTAATGGTACCAAATATAACACACGGCATAATCATGTAACGAGATAATGTGCAATGAACAATGTAGCATATAAATACCATGTTATGACATGTCATTGATCATATAATAACATGTTTGGATCAATTAAAGGTAAACAAAAGGAATTGGAAATGTTAAGTTTATGCAGAAACTTTCTGTCCTTCCACAGACCTGGGAACGGCCGTTCCGGGTTTCAGTACAAAATGGGAAGGGCCGTTCCCATCCTCCCGGCATTGTGACCCGAAGATGGGAAGGGTCGTTCCCTGCTGTGGGCCAAAGTGGGAACGGTCGTTCCCGTCCTCGTCGCCTCGTATGTAATTCAAACATGGGAACGACCTTTCCCAAATACAAAGGGAACGGGAAGGGTCGTTACCGTTATGCAGAAGATACAGAGAACAGACCAGAAAACATGGGTGGCACGAATCCTTACCAAGTCTCCACACAACACTTATAATTCACTCACAATGCTATAATTCATGAAAGGAAACATGTATATATGCTTAATGTGCAATAAAACTAATATAATTGCTTATGTTACTCAATATTCATCATGAATCACCACTTCAAGTTCATATAGCAACTTATCATATAACTTCAACTTCTTCAATAATTCATGCATAAATTCAAGGTAGAATCATGTATTCATGTTTCTAACAACAATTAATCCATTTATCCCAGAATTCATGAACCCTAGCTTTATATATAATTCCAAGAATTCATGCATATAACCATCTATACCTTGAAATGAATTAGAAGAAGAAAGATGATGAAGATGAGATAATGGTGATGCTCCAAGTTTCATAATTCCTCCAAAATCTTAGCTTGAATTGATGAAATCTCTCTTCTCCTTCTTGATATTTTGATCGGTAGAAATGGGAAGCAAATATTTGATATTTTGTGTTAAATGAAGATGGAAGAATGAAGAAGAAGATATATTACGTGATTCATGCCTTGGTTTTGATGAATTGATTGAAATTGCTATTAAGTCCCTAAAGTGTGTAAGTTGTACAATCAAGGATAAAAGGTTTGGAAATTGGTCAATTAAGTTCATGCATTATCATGCAATTCGGTCCCCACATTTAGGTAATTGATCACTCAAGGCCACTTAAACAATTAAGTCAAGTTCGGTAATTAATTCACGTAACCATTGAATCCAATGTATGAAATAATTCTCAAGTTACCAAGTTTTTCACATATTTTCATGTAAATATATTGGAATAAAATTTATAAAATTACTATAACACTTATATGTTGAATAAGCGAAAGTAATAACTTAAAATCCTAACTCTCAAAAATTCACACGTGTCGTGCGTACCTGAATAGTTGGAAATTGGGGCATTACACTACAAATATGTAAAAACGAAATTTAATTTCATTTTAAATAATTAAACACGAACATATGCAATAATGATATCGCCGAAAATACTAGTCGAAATCATAACTTAAAATATAAATTTAATAACATGAAACTTTATTTATTAATAAAATAAATAAGAAAAAATTGATGTCACACAAATATATTATGTATGAAGTAGAAATTCAATTTCAATTGAAAAGAATACAAAAATTTACATTGATATCATTTGAAATACTTATCCAAAGTTTGATCAAATATATATAATTACCAATTATTAATATATAACTACCATTAGTTTATTAAATTCACTAATAATGCATATAATTATCATGAATTATAATTAAATTCAACAAATCGCTACATAATCTATAATATTAAACATAGTTATTGCAAATTCTGAGGGAATTCTAAAGGATTTCTGAGGAAATTTCTATTTTCCCTCGAAATTTGCAATAGCTATTTTCATAAAATAAAATATAAAAAAAATAAAATCATACTTTAAAATATCAATTTAGCAACATGAAACTTTATTTATTAATGAAATAAATAAAAAAAAATTGATGTCACACAAATATATTATGTATGAAGTAGAAATTAAATTTCAATTGAAAAGAATACGAATATTTATATTTATATCGTTCGAAATACTTATCCAAAGTTTGATCACGTATATATAATTACCAATTATTAATAAAATAACTATCATTTCTTTATTAAATTCACTAATAATGCATATAATTATCATAGATTGTAATTAAATTCAACAAATCGTTACATAGTTCTTAATATTAAAAATAGTAATGGAAAATTTCGAGGGAATTCCGAGGGAAAATCCATTTTCCCTCAGAATTCCCTCGGAATTTTCATAAAATAAAATTTACATTAAAAAAAAATCATACTCTAAAATATCAATTTAATAACATGAAATTTCATTTAAAAATTAATAAGTTTTCATTTTCCGAGGGAATTTTCCCAAGGAAGCTCCCTCGGAAAATTCAAGATTTAATATTAGAAGATTTCCGAGGGAATAATTCCCTCGAAAAATAATTTTACTTTAAAAAATAATAAGTTTTAATTTTTCGAGGGAATTTACCCTCGGAAATTCCCTTGGAAAATTCAAGATTTAATATTTGAACATTTTCGAGCGAAAACAAATTGTAGTTTAAAACTTGAATAAGTATTAATTTCCCGAGGGAATTTTCCGTCAGAAATCCCTCGGAAAATTTAAGATTTAAATTCCGAGGGAATTATTCCCTCGGAAATCCCTCAAAAACTAATTTTAGTTTAAAAATTAATAAGTTTTAATTTTTTGAGGGAATTTTCCCTTGGAAATTCACTCGAAAAATTCAAGACTTAATATTACAACATTTCCGAGGGAATAATTCCCTCGGAAATCCCTCAGAAACTAATTTTAGTTTAAAAATTGATAAGTTTTAATTTTACGAGGGAATTTTCCCTCGTAAAATTCAAGATTTAATATTTGAACATTTCCGAGGGAATAAATCCCTCGAAAACTAATTTTAATTTGAAAATTAAATAAGTATTAATTTTCCGAGGGAATTTCCCTCGAAAATTCCTCGGCAAATTCAAGATTTAAATATGTGAACATTTTCGAGGGAATTATTCCCTCGGAAACTAATTTTAGTTTAAAAATTAATAAGTTTTAATTTTCTAAGGGAGTTTTCCCTCGAAAATTCCCTCGGAAAATTCAAGATTTAATGAACATTTCCGAGGGAATAATTCCATCGGAAATCACTCGAAAACTAATTTAATTTAAAAATTAAATAAGTATTAATTTTGCAAGGGAATTTTCCCTCGGAAATCCCTTGGACATTTTCAAGATTTAAATATGTGAACATTTTCGAGTGAATTATTCCTCGAAAATCCCTCGGAAACTAATTTTAGTTTAAAAATTAATAAGTTTTAATTTTCCGAGGGAATTTTCCCTTGGAAATTTGCTCGGAAATTCTAGATTTAATATTAGGACATTTCCGAGGGAATAATTCCCTCGGAAATCCCTCAGAAAAATTTTTTAGTTTAAATATTGAGAAGTCTTAATTTTCCGAGGGAATTTTGCCTCGAAAATTCCCTCGGAAAATTCAAGATTTAATATTTGAACATTTTTGAGGGAATAATTCCCTCGGAAATCCCTCGAAAACTAGTTTTAATTTGAAAATTAAATAAGTAGGCAAATTCAAGATTTAAATATGTGAACATTTCCGACGGAATTATTCCCTCATAAATTAATTTTAGTTTAAAATTTAATAAGTTTTACATTTTTAAGGGAGTTTTCCCTCGGAAATTCCCTCGGAAAATTCAAGATGTATTATTAGAGCATTTCTGAGGGAATAATACCCTCGGAAATCACTCGAAAACTATTTTTAATTTAAAAATTCCTTAAGTATTAATTTTCCGAGGGAATTTTCCCTCATAAATACCTCGGAAACTAATTTTTGTTTAAAAAATAATAAGTTTTAATTTTTTGAGGGAATTTTCCCTCGGAAATTCTCTCGGAAAATTCAAGATTTAATATTAGAACATTTCCGCGGGAATAATTCCCTCGAAAATCCCTTATTTTCCGAGAGAATTTCCGAGGGAATAGTTCCCTCGGAAATCCCTCAGAAACTATTTTTAGTTTAAAAATTGAGAATTTTTAATTTTCCGAGGGAATTTGCCCTCAGAAATTCCCTTGAAAAAATCAAGATTTAATATTTGAACATTTCGGAAATCCCTCGAAAACTAATTTTAATTTGTAAACTAAATAAGAATTTATTTTTCGATGGAATTTTCCCTCAAAAAATCCTCGGCAAATTCAAGATTTAAATATGTGAACATTTACGAGGGAATTATTCACTCGGAAACTAATTTTAGTTTATAAATTAATAAGTTTTAATTTTTTGAGGGAGTTTTCCCTCGGAAATTCCATCAAAAAATTCAAGATTTAATATTAGAACATTTCCCTCAAAAACTAATTATAGTTTAAAAATTGAGAAGTTTTAATTTTCCGAGGGAATTTTCCCTCCGAAATTCCCTTAGAAAATTCAAGATTTAATATTTGAACATTTCCGAGGGAATTATTCCCTCAGAAATCCCTCCGAAACTTATTTAAGTTTAAAAATTAATAAGTTTTAATTTTTCGAGGAAATTTTCCCGCGGAAATTCTCTCGGAAATTTCAAGATTTATTGTTAGAACATTACCGAGGGAATAATTCCCTCGGAAATCCCTTCCCTCGGAATATTCAAGATGTAATATTTGAACATTTTCGAGGGAATAATTGTAACACCCCGATTTTTATTAATTCATTTCTTACGTTTTATTATAATTTATAAAATTTATGAAACATTATTTATGTGAATTATATGATTTCATGTCATTGGAAAATTATTCCATGTCACGGAAAAATATTTATTACGTGAAACATTTACCGAAACTGATTTAATTACAGAATTGTCCCTACATGTTCATTTTCTAAAATTAGGGACTTAATTGCATAATTTTTTAAGGACTTAACTGACCATATTTCAAAACTATATATCCTTGATTGCGTGACTTGAGTGCTTGGGGGATCAAATGGAAAATTGAATATTTCACAAGAATCAAGGATGGTGATTCACGTAATAAAACATCTCCATGCTTCCATGATCATTTTCATCCAAAATTCAACCCCAAATTTGCTCCTTGCTCTCACTGAACCATAACCTCTAAAGAAGAAGAAAGATTTTAGTGATTTCATCAAGATTTTCAAGAAAATCTCCAAGCTTTGGAGCATAGTCATCATCATCATCCATCTTCTTCATTTCTTTTCATTTCAAGGTGGGATTATGGTTGAATTCATGATTCTTGATCAAATATGTGATAGCTAGGGTTTGAGAATTATAGCATCTATGGATTAGTTGTTGTTTGAGACATGATTACATGATTATAACTTGGTTAGAAGCTTGAAATCTTGGAGAGTTGAGCTTGATTGATCAAGAGATACATGAACATGGAACTTGGAATCTTTGATGATATCTCATGTTTTATGTGTTTAAATGATATAATTCTATATCCTGAACTTGTATGCATCTTATATTCCCAGAAATTATTAGTTTTACTGATCAAAACTTGGAGTTTATTGCCTTGTTGTTTGTCCCGAGAGCCTCCCCTGTTCTGCTCTGTTTCTGCACTTGTAGAGGAGCGGGAACGGCCCTTCCTGTCCCCAGTTCATTCTGGGAACGGCCGTTCCCACCCCTTTGAACTTAAGACGCGTACTGGTAACGGCCGTTCCCATTTTAGCCGCAAGCCGGAAGGGCCGTTCCCAGCATAAAAGCGCCATTTTAAAACTAAAAGTGCAGGGGCGTTTCTCGGGGCCATGGGAACGGCCCTTCCCATTTTCAAAGGGAAGCCGGAACGGCCGTTCCCATACGGCTGACAGAAATGGCATGTTACTGCATAAAATTTTACATTTTTAACGAATCATTTCTTTAACCCTAAATTGCTATTATATATTAGAATACAAGTTAAAACAAGATATTTTCATGCCGCATTTCATATTTCTCGTCATCTCGTTACATTTTCGCTTTTCGTCATATTTGGTCCATTTAGAGTCATGTCTCACGTGTACACGTATTTCTTGCACAGACCAGCTTCCCCGTGACGAGGAGCAGGACTCGTAGGCCGTGTCCCACTAATAGTTCATCGGTAAAGGTGAGGTTTAGGTATTAATCAGATAGAACCCTATAACCGTTATGTGAACTTTTAAGCCAAAGGATATATTTATATTTTCTAAAATCTTTTCCAAAATGTTTAAAGTAGTTTTCAAGCAAATCAAACTCATGAAAAGCAATACATGTGGGTTAATTAATAGCATGATCATGCAAAGCAATACATGTCTTATAATTGGATCGTGATTAATCATTGGCGAGTAGCATGATAGCACTTTGGGCCCGAGGGTATGTGTACGAGCCAACCGGGAAAGCATAGGGCTGACAGGTAACTCTGCACACCCCTCATCATTGGGATGACCCCTGAATCCACTAGGAGATTGGTGGAGGAAGGAATCCCGCACGTGGGAGTCATGTTCCCGACGTGCGTAGCATGGATGGTTAGGGCTTTGCAAACCCACCATCAACCGGAGTGAAGGAGTTCATGACATGAATACGTGTGCACTATAAATGAATTGCTTGATCACATGATAATGAGACTAGCATGTAATGATTCACTATCGGTGTAAGGTCGGAAATGCCCTCACTCGCCAGGGCCACGGATTGATAGCATGAAAATTAATCAATTAAACTTATTTAACTTGATAGTTGTAATCTCGGGCTATGTATATTATATCCTTGAACTTATATTACTTTTAGCAAAAGCATTACCCGAGGTTACAACTTGCATGTTACTTGTGTTTATATATATTTATGCCCCTCACTCGGTCTTCACAGACTGACACCTCCACCTTTCAGGGTTTCACTGTGGCGTGCTAGGCGGCAGTCAGAGTCGTGTCCTTTATCCAGCTGAGCCTAGCGTTGTACCTTTCATGTATAGAACTTTTGGTATATCATGTTATGATCCTTGTTATTACGTTTTTAGCATTTTGAGTACTTATATAAGAATCTTATTTAGGAGATGATAATGTATTGATATGATGAAATGATAATATTATGTTTCCGCTTTTGAGTTGCACGTATCGGATTTCACTTATTCGAGGGTCTAGTCCCGCCTAGCTAGCTTGTTCTTTTATTTGCCACCCGTTCGCTATAGGTTAGCTCATGTACGGATCATCCATTTCGTGCGTGGATCGACCTATAGTGCGGGGGTGTGGCATCTCTACGTATAGGGGTGTTACATCTTAAGTGGTATCAGAGCCCGGTTGCAAAACCGAGGTTCTAGTGTCGTGTCTCGTGAGTCTAGGTCGAACGGCATAGGATTACTTGTTACTTGCGAGTTTGTACTTAATTGAATTACGTGATTTATTTGCATTCCTGAATTATTTGAGCTCTTTAATACTTTGAAATGTGTGCTGCATTAACATTATGGAAGTATTTGCACACATTTGCATCTATTGACCAGACCATGCATGTGTAGTGGTTTCATTTCTGGATGAATCGTGATAAACATCATCGTGATCGATTCCCGAGACATCGGCATCATCACCATCATCGCCATCTTTGCCGTGAGAGATCACTCCGTCCTCCACCTCCTCCGGCTCAGCCTCAGGATTTCATGAACGCCATGGTTGGGCTTATAGATCAGAGGCTTCAGGAATGGGTTCCTCCAGCACCACCCGTGCCATTAGCACCACCAGAGAACCCTATTTCCGCTATACTTCGAGAATTTCATAATCAACATCCCCCAAAGTTCTATAAGGGCGATGATATTCAGGCTGAGATGTGGCTCAAAGAAATAGAAAGGATTTGGCAGTTTATTCCAAGTGACTCTCAGGAGAAAGCTCGCTGCACCCTTACGTTGATTCAGGGCGAGGCCTACTCCTGGTGGGAGAGTACTCAGATTGTATTAGAGGCTGCCGGGGAAGCTATCACGTGGGAGGTCTTTGTTAGGGAATTCAGAAATAAATTCATTCCTCCAGCTTCACGTACTCGTAGGTTGAGAGAATTTACCGAATTGAAGCAAGGAGAGAAATCCGTGGGCGAGTACATCGCGGAGTTTGAAAGACTATCTCGCTATGCACCCAATATAACGAGTGATGATTTCCACAAGGCGATGCAATTTGTACAGGGACTCAGACCGGATATACAGGATGCGTTGAAAGCCGCTAATACAAGTACTTGGGCCAAAGCTACTACTAAAGCTTTGAAAGTCGAAGATTCAGACAATGCCAGGAGGTCTAGTCCTTACTTTGAACATGACCTAGCTTCAGGATCAGGCCAAGGTCCTAACATAATAAAGAGGCCCAGTACTGATTCGGTTCTACCATCCCAGGAAAGACAAAAAAAGAAGAAGTCCCAAAGTGATAGATCGACTTCGGAAAATGCTCTTGCCATGGCCTTGGCATCACGGTCGGGAAAGATTCTTTGCGCATATTATGGACGTGACAATCACACTTATGAGGCTTACCGGAAGCGACTGAACTTATGTATGAGGTGTGTGAGTAATGAACATCAAGCAGATACGTGTCCAAGGCGAAGAGAAAGGCCGGTCGGGGGTGAGAGACCACTAGTTCAGGCTCGTGCCTACAATTTGGTGAGAGAGGTACAAGATGGACGTGGAAATCCGAATGTGGCAGCCAGGGGTATCAATCACATCCATAGCATAATCAACGGTGAACGGTACATTCAAACATGCATATCACGAGCATCATGAATTCTATCATTATTATAACTTTTGCTAGCAACAATGTGCTTCTTGGTGGAGAATACATTAATGTGATTAACATGACTATACTTACTTCTTATGTGATAAATGGTTCCATCATTGTTTCTTGGATTGTTATTTTGTATGACCGAGAGACGGGGTTCTCTCGTTAATTACCGAGAGACGGGGTTCTCTCATGGCTTACTAGAGAGACGGGGTGCTCTCGTTACCTGTTCGAGAGACGGGGCTCTCTCATTGCTAGTTTTTGAAACTCAAACTCGTCAGTGGACCTGGGGACCAGGTCCTTTTAAGGAGGGGAGAATTGTAACGCCCCGATTTTTATTAATTCATTTCTTACGTTTTATTATAATTTATAAAATTCATGATACATTTTTTATGTGAATTATATGATTTCATGTCATTAGAAAATTATTCCATGTCACGGAAAAATATTTATTACGTGAAACATTTACCGAAAGTGTTTTAATTACAGAATTGTCCCTACATGTTCATTTTCTAAAATTAGGGACTTAATTGCATAACTTTTTAAGGACTTAACTGACCATATTTCAAAACTATATATCCTTGATTGCGTGACTTGAGTGCTTGGGGGATCAAATGGTAAATTGAATATTTCACAAGAATCAAGGATGGTGATTCACGTAATAAAACATCTCCATGCTTCCATGATCATTTTCATCCAAAATTCAACCCCAAATTTGCTCCTTGCTCTCACCGAACCATAACCTCTAAGGAAGAAGAAAGATTTTAGTGATTTCATCAAGATTTTCAAGAAAATCTCCAAGCTTTGAAGCATAGTCATCATCATCATCCATCTTCTTTATTTCTTTTCTTTTCAAGGTGGGATTATGGTTGAATTCATGATTCTTGATCAAATAAGGGATAGCTAGGGTTTGAGAATTGTAGCATCTATGGATTAGTTGTTGTTTGAGACATGATTACATGATTATAACTTGGTTAGAAGCTTGAAATCTTGGAGAGTTGAGATTGATTAATCAAGAGATACATGAACATGGAACTTGGAATCTTTGATGATATCTCATGTTTTATGTGTTTAAATGATATAATTCTATATCTCGAACTTGTATGCATCTTATATTCCCATAAATTATTAGTTTTATTGATCAAAACTTGGAGTTTGTTGCCTTGTTGTTTGTCCCGAGAGCCTCCCCTGTTCTGCTCTGTTTCTACACTTGCAGAGGAGCGGGAACGGCCCTTCCCGTCCCCATTTCATTCTGGGAACGACCGTTCCCACCCCTTTGAACTTAAGACGGCGAGCGTACTGGGAACGGCAGTTCCCATTTTGGTCACAAGCCGGAAGGGCCGTTCCCAGCATAAAAGCGTCATTTTAAAACTAAAAGTGCAGGGGCGTTTCTCGGGGCCATGGGAACGGCCCTTCCCATTTTCAAAGGGAAGCCGGAACGGCCATTCCCGTACGGCTGATAGAAACGGCATGTTACTGCATAAAATTTTACCATTTTTAACCAATCATTTCTTTAACCCTAAATTGCCATTATATGGTAGAATACATGTTAAAAAAAGATATTTTCATGCCGTATTTCATATTGCTCGTCATCTCATTGCATTTTCGCCCTTCGTCTTATTTGGTCCATTTAGAGTCATGTCTCACGTGTACACGTATTTCTTGCACAGACCAGCTTCCCCGTGATGAGAAGCAGGACTCGTAGGCCGTGTCCCACTGATAGTTCATCGGTAAAGGTGAGGTTTAGGTATTAATTAGATAGAACCCTATAACTGTTATATGAACTTTTAAGCCAAAGGATATATTTATATTTTCTAAAATCTTTTCCAAAACGTTTAAAGTAGTTTTCAAGCAAATCAAACTCATGAAAAGTAATGCATGTGGGTTAATTAATAGCATGATCATGCAAAGCAATGCATGTCTTATAATTGGATCGTGATTAATCATTGGCGAGTAGCATGATTGCACTTTGGGCCCAAGGGTATGTGTACGAGCCAACCGGGAAAGCATAGGGCTGACAGGTAACTCTGCACACCCCTCATCATTGGGATAACCCCTGAATCCACTAGGAGATGGGTGGAGGAAGGAATCCCGCACGTGGGAGTCATGTTCCCAACGTGCGTAGCATGGATGGTTAGGGCTTTGCAAACCCACCATCAACCAGAGTGAAGGAGTTCATGACATGAATACGTGTGCACTATAAATGAATTGCTTGATCACATGATATTGAGACTAGCATGTAATGATTCACTATCGGTGCAAGGTCGGAAATGCCCTCACTCGCCAGGGCCACGGATTGATAGCTTGAAAATTAATCAATTAAACTTATTTAACTTGATAGTTGTAATATCGGGCTATGTATATTATATCCTTGAACTTATATTACTTTTAGCAAAAGCATTACCCGAGGTTACAACTTGCATGTTACTTGTGTTTATATATATTTATGCCCCTCACTCGGTCTTCACAGACTGACACCTCCACCTTTCAGGGTTTCACTGTGGCGTACTAGGCGGCAGTCAGAGTCGTGTCCTTTATCCAGCTGAGCCTAGCATTGTACCTTTCATGTATAGAACTTTTGGTATATCATGTTATGATCCTTGTTATTACGTTTTTAGCATTTTGAGTACTTATATAAGAATGTTATTTAGGAGATGATAATGTATTGATATGATGAAATGATAATATTATGTTTCCGCTTTTGAGTTGTACGTATCGGATTTCACTTATTCGAGGGTCTAGTCCCGCCTAGCTAGCTTGTTCTTTTATTTGTCACCCGTTCGCTATAGGTTAGCTCATGTACGGATCATCCATTTCGTGCGTGGATCGACCTATAGTGCGGGGGTGTGGCATCTCTACTTATAGGGGTGCTACAATAATCCCCTCGGAAATCCCTCGAAAACTAATTTTAATTTGAAAACTAAATAAGTATTTATTTTCCGAGGGAATTTTCCCTCAAATAATCCTCGGCAAATTCAAGATTTAAATATGTGAACATTTCCGAGGGAATTATTCACTCGGAAACTAATTTTAGTTTAAAAATTAATAAGTTTTAATTTTTTGAGGGAGTTTTCCCTAGGAAATTCCATCGAAAAATTCAAGATTTAAAATTAGAACATTTTCGAGGGAATAATTCACTGGGAAATCACTCGAAAATTAATTTTGATTTAAAAATTAGATTAGTATTAATTTTTCGAGGGAATTTTCCCTTCGAAATCCCTTGGAAAATTCAAGATTTAAATTTGTGAACATTTCCGAGGGAATTATTCCCTCAGAAATCCCTCGGAAACTAATTTTAGTTTCAAAATTATTAAGTTTTAATTTTCCGAGGGAATTTTCCCTCGGAAATTCTCTCAGAAAATTTAAGATTTAATATTAGAACATTTCCGAGGGAATAATTCCCTCAGAAATTCTCTCGGAAAATGTTCGTGAGACACGGCTCGCACCATGTCTTGGCATTATGATTTAATTGGTACAGGGTTAGATTCTGCCTAGTTAGGATATCTTTTGTTTGGTCACCTGTTCACTATGAGTCTGGTTCATGATTGGATTATCCATTTCATGCGTGGACTAGGCTTGTAGTGCGGGGGATGTGGTGCCTATCGTCCCGGGTGCTATATCCTTAAGTGGTATCAAAGCCCTCAGTTGCAAAACCGGGGTTCCTTGGGTCGAGTCATGTCAAGTATAGGTCGAACGACATAGGAACTAATTGTCAACGCGTGCATTGCATTGTTCATGACCTTTAGTTATTGAAATTAATGGAAATTATATTGTTAAATGTGATTAACTCAAATTTTGTTGACTTATGCATTGCATTTTGCATCAATACGTGCTTTTGATGCTCATTGTGTAGCACCCTAACCCCCAAGGCACTACATCCCCCGCACTATAGCCCGATCCACATACGAAATGGACAATCCGTACATAAATCGAAACTACAGCGAACGGGTGACAAATAAAATAAACGAGCTAGGCGGGACACTTCCCAGCATAACAAACCAAAGCATGGAATCAAAAGCGGAAGCATCAAATCATTCATACATATAGGTACCATATTTACCAAAAAATATATACATAGTAGGTACCAACGCTATCAATACATTATCATCTCCTAATTAATATACATGACCACGTATCCAAAATATAATAACATTGATCATATCATGAGATTCCAAAAGATCTATACATGGGAAAATAGATGCTAGACTCGGTGAAATGCAAGACCTGACTCAACTCCCACCTAGCACGACCGAGCACCTAGAAAGTGAAGTATCAGTCTATCGAAGACCGAGTGAGGGGCAATGTATATAACACACGTCACATGCAAGTTATAGTCTCGGGTGAAGACTTGGAAATGAAATGAAGATAAAGTTCAAGAATAGCTTATTCTTTGCCCGAGATTACAACTATCCAATTTAACATGTTAACTTGTCAATTTCATGAACATGTGGCCCGGCGAGTAGGGCAATTGTCCAACCTTTACACCAATCGTGAACAATACGTGCTTGCATGGTTAATTTAATACGTGATCATACATTTCATTTCGTGCTCAAGTAGTAACATAATCATGCTTGAAAACATGCAATAACCCGAGGACAATCCGTGGTGCTGGATCTGTCCCCAGTCTCCTTCTTCCTCTGGGTGATAGTGGGTTTGCAAGGTCCAACTATCCACGACATGGTGTACGTCGGGAACATGACTCCCACGCACGGAACTCCTTCCACCACTAATCTCCTAGTGGCTTCGGGGGTGATCCCAATGAGGTGAGGATAGCTCAAGAGTTACCCGTCAGCCCTTGCTTTCCCGGTTGGCTCAAGAAACTACCCTCGGGCCCAAGTGCAATCATGAACTCGCCAAAACATGCTTGAAATCATGAAAAATCATGGCTTGCTTGCTTGAAATGTTTATATTTTAAAAATGTTTATAGATATAATAAGTTTTGGCCGAAATCCACACATACGGGTTGTAATGGTTCTATGTATCTAGAACAAAACCTCACCTTGACTACAAAATAAAATAAGGATATGCTCTAGGGATCCTACTCCTCGTCCACGGCCTTGTGAGTTGTGCAAACACGACGTGTATATGTGAGACTTGACTCAAAATGGACTAAATATGATGAACGGCGAAAATGCGATGAAATGTCGTGTCATCATCAATGTAACATGCAATTATCATGTTTTGGCATGAAATGCATCATATAATAACAATTTGAAATCAATTAAGCTATCAGATTGAAAAGTGAAAATTTTGAAATCTTGGCAGTCTGTGAGAGGGTCGCGGTCGCGACCATTTTTGCTCTATTTTTAGTCGCGGGCGCGACCTAATTTTTCATGAATTTTTCAGCCAATTTTGCAAAAAGTCGAAACAAGGCCAAATTTGGGTCACGGCCGCGACTAGTTTTATGTATATTTTTGGTCGCGGGCGTGACCTGCAGTTATGCCAAATCAGTGAGTGGGTCGCGTGTGCGACCAAAATGATGTGTGTTTAGGTCGCGGTCGCGACCTACAGTCACGCCCGAAAAAACAGAGCAGAAAATAGAGCATGGCTACGGTACAACAACATCAACAACCAAAATCCAAGTTTTGATCAATAAAAGCAAGGATTTCTGGTAATCTATATACATATATATTCAAGACATGATAATATACCATTTAAACACATAAATCATGAAAAAAAATCTCCAAGAATCACAAGTTCATGTTCATGCAAAATTTCATCATACAAGCTCCAATCTTTCATGAATTTATACTTCTAATCATGATATAATCATGTTTTCACATCTCAAACAACAATTAATCCATAACTCCATGATTCTCAAACCCTAGCTATTTCATATTTGATCAAGAATCATCAAACCATGCCTACACCCACCTTTGAAGTTAAAGAGATGAAAAAGATGGATGGAGATGATGACTATGCCTCAAAACTTGAAAGATTTCTTGAAAATCTTGGTGAAAATGGATGAAATCTTTTCTCCCTTTTCTGCTTGAATGGACCGAGAGTGAAAGGAGCAAATATGTTGATGAAATTTTGGATGAAATTGATCAAAGAAGATTGAGGAAGGCATATAACGTGATTCATGGTTTTGAAATGTGTGAAGTGCCATAATTTGCAATTCAATCCTTTGCCTTATGGAGTCATGCAATCAAGGATGTATAGTTTTGAAATATGATCAATTAAGTCCTTGGAAAGTTATGCAATTAAGTCCCTAAAGTTAGAAAAATGATCAAATAGGGATAAGTTCGTAATTAAAGCACTCCTGGTAATTATTTCATGCAATAAATATTTTTCCGTAACATGAAATAATATTTCAATGATATGAAATCATATATTTCACATAAATAATGTATCATGAATTTTTTTTTTTTTTTAAATATATGAAGTCATGTAAGAAAATATAAAATTTAAAGACTTAAAATAAATCCTACGCTCAAAACCTCACACGTGGCGTGCTTACCTGTTTATCTGGAACTGGCGCGTTACACATTATGTGTCATATGTACTTACTAACTGGCGTTGTAATCTCTTAATTTACTCTACCGAAACTCCTTCAGGTTGTGGTTAGAATATGTGTTCAGTTTTAAAAACCCAAGTGCAAGCTAAGTGTCAAATTGTAGCACAAGGGGTCGTACTCACGAGGAAGGGTGAATCAAGCAATATTTCCATACCAATTTCTATTCATTAGATTAGAGTAACACAAGTTATGAGAAAGGATTAACTAAAGTTAGCTAATTAAGAACTTAATTACTTAGTAAAGTTGATTCAAATAACAAGAGGCTAGGGAATGACATGAAGCATGCAATTAGAGTTTTAATAACATCCTAATAAGTGATTTTAATCCTTTACACTTGTCACTGAGTTATACCAACAATTGTCTCGAATCTAAGGTGCGTATTAATTCCATTTCAGAAAATGTTCTCACAATTACCCAAAAATAGAATTAATCAATCAAACAGGACAAGAGAGACTTCTAAATCAGCGGCTCGGCATAATTTAACGGCCTACTAAGATAATTGGACAAAGACTAAATTTCTTTAACTCTTAATTTCCAATATTTCATGAAAATAATCAAGTTGCTACAAATCTTTCGAAAATAACGCAACCTTAAGATATATACTTCGGATGGCCACTCCTCGTATATTAAATTACTCCCATTTTCATGAATCCAAGGACTAAATCACTCATTCGCACATTGTTTCAAACACATAGCATACATATAATCATTCCCATGCCTAGATGAATTAAGTGCTCATACGTAAACTCAACTTCGTATCATTAAAGCAAATGAACTTAGTATTCATCACGGAAGTTGCAATAAAAGAGGTCTTGAAAGCAAATAACATAACATGCAACCCTAAAACTATGTCTAGAGAATTCAAACGATAAACTGAAATAAAAAGAATTCGTTTAACTGAAAGTAAATGACTTAAGTAGAAAAGAACTTGTAGAAGATGTCGACTTTTATTCTTCAAGAACTTCCTTCTCTTCTCTTCTTCTCCATGGATCTGCCCTTTTTTTCTTTTTCTCCTCCCCGATATCTCTCTCCATTTGGGAAAGTTATCTCTATATTCTCATTTCTGACCAACAACAGCTAGGAAACTGCCAAAATCCGAAAAATCGCGTTTGCACAGGGTTGCGGTCGCGACCTAAAATAAGCATAAAATTGTCGCGCCCGCGACCAACTAATAAAGTCGTGTTTTCTACCAGGTCGCGGTCGCGACCATTTTTGAACTGAATTGGGTCGCGGTCGCGACCCCTTTTTCTTCATGTTTCGAGATTGCTCCACAAATTAGGCAGAAAAATCACCAAAAATTATCAGTCGCGCCCGCGACTAGAATCACGCATAGAAAAGGTCGCGGTCGCGACCTCATTTTTCCCGACCTTCGAGATTCGGCATTTTGTTTGGCAAAATTCATCCGGAAAATACACGGTCGCGCCCGCGACCATAAAGCAGCATGACCGCGACCTCAATTTGGTCAACTTTCGAGTTTTTTCCACTTTTGTCCATTTTTCTTCATTTTCGTCCTGTTTCACGTACATCTTACTCCATTGTCATCTGTTCCTAAAAAGGGATCAAAAACTACAATTTAGCTCAAAAGCATGCACAGAAATGTTGATTTCCCAATAAAAACTAACACGAAAAATGGACTTAACAAAATCCCCCATACTTGAATGATTGCTAGTCCTCGAGCAATTAGGAACACTCATGAAAAATCAATCCAATTCTTAACATTAATACTCACATCAAGTAGCCGATTCAGTCGAATCAATTGGTTAGCAAGCACATTACTCACTCATGCATGGCTCATTTGAAGAATGTAATTCGTATATCCTCGTAACGTTGTGTGAGATGAACAAAATGATCCACCAATAGTTCCCGGGATGATTTATACCCCTATTTGGAGACTAAATTAAGATTTTGAGAAAATTTTCATATCTATCTCCACTAATAGAGCTGGATTTGGTTTTAGATCACTAGGGCTTTATAAGGCTTGTAACGTAGGTTTAGGGACGGGTTATGATTCATTTGGGAAGTGACTCAAAACACCGATTTTACTTCAATGCACTATCTACCTTTGAAACCCTTATAGCTATCCTTGTTCGGTTGCCTTCTTCCCCCACACTTGAGCATTTCATTCTTTTTTTTTTTTTTTTTTTTTTACTCAACTACACCCTTCTTTCACCTTTCATTTTTCTTTGTTTTTCTTTTCTTGCACGTTTGCTTCTTTTTTTCTTGTTTTCTTTTCTTGATTTTTTATACATTCTTCTTTTATTTTCTCATTCTTCCTTCAAGCTCTAGAGATGTATAAAAGAATCTCTTTTAATTAGCACACAAAGCAATACCGGTGTTTAATAAAAAGGTGGTAATTCAAGTTGTGCTTGTGGCTTGTAATGTGGTTTCGAAAAAGAAATTTGCACAACTTTAAAAGCTCAGGGGGGCCAATGGATTAGCGTTATTTAGTGTAGGCTCTACCTAAAGGCTTGATATAACTGGAAATCGAAGGCCTAGATCATATCCCATACCTAAATCCAACTCAATTTCGTTTCCAAAGATATTAGATTATTCTCTAATTTCTAACTTTGCTTCCTTTAAAAGATATAAATTTCTCCTAAAAACTCAAGGTGCATTAGTTTGTTCATTACGTGCACTAAAAATGAGGATATGCAATTTCACTCAACTTATTTACCATACAAATGCTTGTAAGTATTTGAAGAACCTCCTAACTCAAGCTTAAACGGACTCATGAAAGAGCAAAAACATACCAAATCAGAGATCATTCACAACTATTCAACCTCATGCTCAAGAATTAGTAATCATTCCAACACATAACCCACATGCATCAAAACTTATTTACCCCTCCCCCACACTAAAACTCTAGCATGTCCACATGCACATAATTATAAACAAAGGAATGGTATTTGGGACTCCCCTATTTCTGAGAATCCGGCAACGTGGCGCTCCAAATCTCTTGTTCCCTGTAAAACAATACTACCAACAACCAAGTGAATGCAACGGCAAGATATTCTAAAAGTATCGAAACACTTTTAAGTTAACAGCCTCATGCTAACATCACATTCATCTAAATAAAAGTGCATAAAACCATACGTCACTTAGTCAACTAGGCAAGCAAACTAATCCAACAAAACATAAGTAGCATAGGGTTCAGAAATTAAGTACGCGCACAAAAGTCATGAAGAGAAAAATTATGCAGAAAAGGTAAACACAAGGTGAGATAACACCCCACAGGCGGGGTACACATCAAGTATTGGTGGCATCATCCGGAGGGGCCTGGTTGTAGTGCAGGTTCATAGTTTGCATCATCACATCAATCCTCCTATTCTGCTCAACCTGTGTTGTCCTGATGGCTGCAAACTATTCCCGGTTGTAACGGGCCTCATTCCTGAGAAACCTCATCATCGGCTGAAGTTGAGGCTCGACCTCCTCGTCCGCTAATGCATCATTAGGCTCACATGGAGCTGGAAGCCTAGCTCTAAGCTGCGCTGGTAACTCCCCTATAGTATGTGCGCCCCATGGTCATATGCAACGCGTAACCTGTCCCTCTCACTTGGGGGCCACCAAACTACCCATCGACTTATGGGTTGGGGCCACCATTTGAATATTTGATGGTGCGCGAAGATCTCCGATGTGATAAAAGTGCACTCCTCTATGGGTGCCATATTGTCGGGCACCTCAAATCCACAAGCCCGTAAAATGCATGCCACATATCCCCCATATGCAAAGGCACTCCTATCCTTCTTGGCTTGCTCCCACATTCTGTCCATAAGGATATACGTGCCGTTCACTTGGGTCCCGTCAAGCATGCACCCCATTAACCAGAGATCCACCACACTTACTTTACCTATGTTCTCCCTCGCACAAATCCCACAAGAGAGGAACTTTAGGATAATTCTCCAAATCGGACTCTGGATGTCTGTAGACTTGGCTGATTTCGAGTTGTAAGTACCATGGGTGTCGAGTTGTGCCCAGATGGCATTCTGTTGAGCCCTTGACCAGTCGATAGGTACACGATCTGTTTCAGCCACCGGAAAATTGAAGATAGCCCTCAAGTCTTCGGCATTGAGTTGTATTCTCCTACCCTGCATCTTGAAGGTGCACACTGCATCTTTCCACTTGAAAGTTTTCAGGAATTCATATGTCAATGGAGCAAAAGTTTTGTGATTCTTTTGAAGAAATCCCAACCATCCCAATCTGTTAAAATAGTTCTGGATTGGTTCCCAAACACGCGGCCCTCGCAGCACATGCACATTGACATATCGATTGGGGATAAGCGGACGAGAAACAAGAGGAGTTGCTAGTGCCGCCCCCAATGATGATGAAGCTTCAGCAGTTCTAGCTCTCTTCGGGGCTATTGTACCTGATAATAACAAGTTACAAACAAGTTAAGCACATTTGGCACCTTAACACTTAATTTAGGCCTTTCATCGAACACTTGGTGAGCGGTGCTAAAGCCTAACTGTTTTTGCTTAAATTTTCAACTCTTCATCCCAAATCAACAATTCTATCACCAAGGCATTCCTAACAAGTGAGATCAACACCAATTTTCTGCAAGAAATTTCCAAAAATCCGGCCAAACCTAGGTTCAAACTCGAGAAGATAGAACTTGGACTACATGCACAAACCATGACTTCCTAAAGTGAAAATCTTAATTTAGGAAGACTAAACACAAAATTATTCATCAATCTAAGTCCAAATTCGGCCTGAAAATCAGATTTTTAACCCTAGGGTTCAAAATGACATTCTGAAAGTCTAGCCCCTAAATTTCGAAATTAACCCGTTAATACCAATGGAGAAGTGTTCTCGGTGTTTACCTTGAGAATATGAGTGAAAAACTTGTGATTGGAGTGAAGATTCTTGAAGGAGAATGCTCAGCCGTTGCCTAGGGTTCGTACTCGTAGTTTGTTCAATTTTTTTAGACTGAAAACTGACCTTTAGTTTCTGACTTAAATTCTCGATTTTCCCTTGGTCGCGCCACGACCGTTTTAAGTGCAATTTTGGTCACGGTCGCGACCTGATTTTTGCCCACCTTCGACTTTTGTCGCCAAAACATAAAAATTCAGCATTAATTCAAACACGGTCGCGGCCGCGACTGTATCCTTTTGTAGTTTGGTCGCGGTCGCGACCCCAATTAGGCCAAGTTTCGACTTGTGGCGACAAAAACTCACTCCAAAATTCACCTAAAAATATTATTCTCATAACCAAGCTTCCCGAATACATTATTAACCGGCATTAAAACACGTTTACATGTAAAACACTCCTGCAACTCAAATATTCAACCAATAACCATAATATGCTGATTATGCACATTATTCTCACAGTTTCAAGCAAAATATCATGCCGAAAATTCAGAAAATACGCACTTTGCACATAAAAGTTTTGCACTTTATACATTCCACCAAATCACATGCATATCAAATTCGTACCACTCAAACAAAAAGTGAAAGAACCTCATTGACGAACAAACTTCTCAGGCCACCCCACTTGCATGCCAAACAATCTGCAAACAAAGGAGAACAAAAGTCAACACTTACCACAAGCACAACAAAGGAAAAAATAACTAAGGAAAGCAATTAAAAATAGTTCTGATTTATAGTCTTCAGCTTGACTAAGTCACCCCCTTCTAGATGTTCGGAATACTCAACACACATGAAGTGTGTTTCTCTATGGGGTCTCCCAAAAAGTAGGGCTTCAACCTTTGGCCATTGACAACGAATGATCCCGTAGCCTCACTACCAACTTCAACAGCTCCATTAGATAAAACTTTGATAATCCGAAATGGCCCAGACCATCTTGACTTTAACTTTCCCGGAAATAACTTAAGCCTCGAGTTGAAGAGCAAGACTAGTTATCCAATCTCGAAATTCTTGGGACGGATTCGCTTATCATGCCATTTCTTAGTCCTTTTCTTGTACACCTTGGCATTCTCATAAGCAGTCATCCTAAACTCTTCCAACTAATGGAGTTGTAAAACTCTTTTCTCGCCGGCCTTCTTATAATCTAAATTGAGTCCCTTGATCGCCCAATAGGCCTTATGCTCAAGTTCCACGGGAAGATGACACGCTTTCCCATATACAAGCCTATAAGGAGACATCCCAATTGGCGTTTTGAAAGCCGTCCGATATGCCCATAAAGCATCATCCAATTTCAAAGATCAATCCTTTCGTGCGGCATTGACGGTTTTCTCCAATATTTGCTTTATCTCCCGATTTGAAATTTCCACTTGTCCACTAGATTGCGAGTGGTATACTGTAGCAACTCGGTGATGCACCCCATATTTCTTTAACAAAGTTTCGAGTGGCTTATTACAAAAATGAGTTCCCCCATCACTTATCAAAGCTCGTGGCACCCCAAACCGTGTAAAGATATTCTTCTTTAAGAACTTGATCACCACCCTAGAATCATTTGTGGAACTTGCCATTGCTTCAACCCATTTGGAGACATAATCCACCGCCACTATAATATATTGATTGCCATGTGAGGAAGGAAAAGTACCCATGAAGTCAATTCCCCACACATCGAACAACTCAATCTCCAAGATATAGCGAAGTGGCATCTCATCACGTCGACCTATATTCCCCGTCCTTTGGCATCGATCACATTTAATCGCAAAGTTATATGCATCATGGAATAATGTAGGCCACCAAAACCCGGATTGAAGCACCTTGGCGGTTGTCTTGCTAGAACTTGCATGTCCTCCATAAGGACTTGCGTGGCATTGTTTCAGAATTTCCTCTACTTCATCTTGAGGCACACAAGGCCTTACTAGACCATCCGAACAATGCTTGAATAAAAGTGGTTCCTCCCAAAAATAGTGCTTCACATCGGCGAAGAACTTCCGTTTCTGATGATAAGTTAACTCCGGAGGAAGTGCTCCACTAACAAGATAATTGACAAAATCTGCAAACCACGGAGTTGAAGAAGCTACCATAAAAAGTTGTTCATCCAGAAACTTTTCAGAAATATCTCCTTCCTTCTTTTCAACACCATCACCAAACTCCAATCGTGATAAGTGATCCGCCACCACATTTTCTGTCCCTTTCTTGTCCCTAATTTCCAAATCAAATTCCTGAAGCAAAAGAATCCATCTAATCAAACGAGGCTTCGAATCCTTCTTGGCTAGCATAATTAATTTGTGCATCATTTAAAGTTTTACTAGCATAAGCTATAACATGTAAACGTTTATCCCTTTTTTGTCCAAGCACAGCTTGTAACGCCCCGTGTTTTCACACGTGCAGGTATGAGTTACGTGCGCAATTTCATTTAATTATATGAGTTTATATCTTGTTTTACTAATTGAATTCGTTCTAATTTGATTTAATTGTTTAAATTTTATATGAATTCCAAAATGCGTTATGAATATATGAATGGAAATGTGAGAATGTGAATTTCATGAATTCGGTGTTAATTGAATGAAATGATGTGTTTCGTGTAATACGTGGACTTAATTGTAACTTATTTGAATGTTTTGGACTCAATTGGGAAATTGAGTTTGGGCTTAATTGCCACTTTTTGAAAGTTTAGGGACCTATTTGAATATAGGCAACCCTGAACGGTTTTCGCGATATCTTGAGCTCCGGACCTCGAAATCGAGATCCGTAACCGGCGTTGAACTTGTTTCAACGTTACCTATCCATTAAACTTAACCTCATACTTTTTCGATACCGTTTGAACCTCCAACAACGAATCTTTTCACAACCTCGACTTTATAGGTTGTTGAACCGTTTACTAAATGAACCGGACTTGAACCGACCCGTATTCTACCCATTTAACACTAAATATCAGCATTCCCTTTCTCCTTGCTTCATCATTTTGATCGATCATTATCAGCTCCAAGAGAGAGAGAAGAGAAGCTCCAAAAACCCTCCATTGTTGATCATCCAAACCTTGAACTCAAGGGTTACCAATCCTCCATCTTCTTCCAAGGTAAGTTAGGATTTAGAATCTCCATCTTCTCCTCTATCTTTTCTTCTATGGAAAGCTTGGCATGAGTGAAGGATTGACATGGTTTGAATGAAAGCATAAATAGAGGGTTTGATCTTGAACATGGGGTTTATTGGTTTAAGGTGAGAATTAATGCATGAAATATGAACCCTATAATTTCCTCATCATTTCTATATCATTGAATCTCATGTGGGTTGTGTATAGCATGTTGTGCCATTAATGGAGCTTGAAGCTTCCATGTTTGAAAGCTTGTATTTGGGTGATCTTTGGCCAACTTTGGGTGTGAATTCTTACATATATGATTGAATTACATGTTATATATGAGTTTTATGAATTATGAGCATGTCTAAGAGTGTATAAGAGCTTCCTTATGGCTGCCCCTGTTTTTGCAAGCTTTTCCCTCGAGAAACAGAGCTTTTGCTCTGTTTTCTCTTTGAAAACGACGAGCTGACACGGCCGTGTCAGCTTTGAACTGAAAATGGACACGGCCGTGTTGGGCTCTCGACTTTGATTTTTCTGAATTTAAATCTCAGACACGGCCGTGTCCAAATGCTTTGAAAACTCAACACGGCCGTGTCAAGCCCTCGACTTTGAATTTTTCTGATTTTAAACCTCGGACACGGCCGTGTCCGTTTCCTTTGAAAACTCAACACGGCCGTGTCATTTGAAATGGCAACTTTGAGGGAACTCTTTTCTTGCTTGATTTGCGTTTATTATTCGTATTTATGAATTATATGTAACGAGAATTATATTCAAGCTTTGGTTTATGATTGATATATGCTATTGGTGACTATATGAATGAAAGTATGAAAGTATGAAAGATATGAACGGGATTAAATACGGTTTTACCGTATAATGAACAAAACTTGGTGAATTATGTGTTTAATTGAATTTTATGGTATTCATGACCATAATTGAACATATTACCTCATTTTAAGCATTCCATAGCATGTTATTGCATAGCCGAGCGTCTAATGTGGTCATGATTGAGTCTCACACTACCTTTGTCACACAGATCTTGATCAGGTGGGTGACGAGGTCGGGCAGTGAGAGCGTGTCGGGTTCTTTTGTCTACCAGGTGGGTTTTTCTTCTATTAGATAACAATATGACCCGAACACCTAATGTGCAAGATTTTAGCCAAAACCCTATATAGGTATTTATGCCAAGTTTTAACGAGCAAACGTTTTTGAACGAAAGCCTTTTTGTTATGAATGTCCTACCAAAATGTTTTGGCGAGAAATGTATGAATGATCACAATGAATGAGGGCCCGGGGCTTAGTGTATTGGTGAACCGGGGAAGCATGGGCTGACGGGAATCCACATATACTAGTCCCAACAATTTCGGCAACCTGGATTTCACTAGGAGATTAGTGGATGAAAGGGGTCCCGGCTTTTGGGGATTCATGTACCCCTCTAGCATTAATGAATGAGGGCTCGGGCCTTGCAAACCCGTTCCCTACCCAGAGGAAAAAGGAGTATATGAATGAACGAATGAATGTTCGAATGTATGTGCACGAAAGAATGTAATGAATGAATGAATGATTAATGGATTACACGTGGTGGTGGTTGGAGTTAATGCACGCCCTCTCGCCGAGCTATTAATGACCTAATGAACGAATGAATTGTTATAATCCTATTCGTTGTACTTTATGTTCCCGCTTGGGAGAAATGCTTCTAAACCTCGAATAAGGATTATAACTTGCATGTATGTGTTTCAATTCCGCAATATTATGATATTATGCCTCTGTTTTTATACCCACCAGTCTGTCTAAGACTGAACCCGGAGTTGTTTCAGTTGTTTTTGCAGGAAGGGGATACTAGGCGGGATACCAGTCAGGGAGAGTCTTGCATCGTGTCTAGCTTTTCCTTTACACGCATTTGATTCATGTTGTTACTTTTGAATTGTATATGTATGGAGCATACATGAATATTGGTACCTATATGTATCTTTCTTGAACTATTGGTACATAGAGCGTATAGCTCAATCTATATATGGAATACATGTTGGTACCTAGAGCTCTAGCTCAATATGTAATATGTGAGTGATTGCTTCCGCATTTCTGTTGCTCTGGTTGCTGTGGTTATTGGGGTTTAAGTTATAGGTTAGTCCCGCCTGGCTTAGCGAGTGTGTATGTCTCCGTTCGCTATGATTCGGCACGTGTATGGAAATCCATTTCGTATACGGGTCGGGTCATGGTGCGGGGGATGTGACGTCTCGCACTCGGGCGTTACACAGCTCCTACGGCTAAATCACTTGCATCACACATCAACTCGAACGGAAGACTCCAATCCGGTGACATCATTATTGGGGCTGATGTTAGCTTCTTCTTCAACCTATCAAATGCAAGCAAACAATCATCATTAAACTCAAAGTCATTATCTTTTTGTAGAAGCTTACAAAGTGGTAAAGTAATCTTGGAGAAATCCTTGATAAACCGGCGATAGAACCCGACATGACCAAGGAAACTCCGTACTCCCTTTACATTCGTCGGTGGCGGCAATTTTGCAATCACATCTATCTTTGCACGATCCACTTCAATGCCTTTTTCAGAGATCTTGTGGCCTAGCACTATACCCTCTCTTACCATAAAATGACACTTCTCCCAATTCAATACCAAGTTAGTCTCCTCACAACGCTGCAAAACTCGGGTTAAATGCAATAAACATGAATCATAGAAAGAGCCAAAAACAGAGAAATCATCCATGAAAATTTCCATTGTTTTCTCAATAAAATCAGAAACAATGGCCATCATACATCGTTGAAATGTGGCTGGAGCATTACATAACCCAAAAGGCATTCTTCTATAAGCAAAAGTGCCGTAAGGGCAAGTAAAGGTACATTTCTCCTGATCCTCCGGTGCTATGGCTATTTGATTATACCCCGAGTATCCGTCTAAGAAGCAATAATATGAATGTTCGGCTAGCCTTTCTAACATTTGATCAATAAAAGGCAAAGGGAAGTGGTCCTTACGGGTGGCATTATTTAGTTTTCTATAATCAATACATACTCTCCACCACGTAACCGTTCTAGTAGGGATTAATTCATTATTTTCATTTTTAACAACCGTCATCCCTCCCTTCTTGGGCACCACTTGTACCGGACTTACCCATTTTCTATCCGAGATAGGATAAATAATTCCTGCATCTAACAGCTTAATCACTTCAGCCCGAACTACCTCTTTCATATTTGGATTTAATCTACGTTGGTGTTCAACCGAGGGCTTATGATCATCTTCCATTAATATCCTATGCATGCAAATTGAGGGACTTATACCTTTAATATCAGCAATAGTCCAACCTAAAGCTCTCTTATGTTCCCTCAATACTCTCAAGAGACTATCTAATTGTGAATCGGATAAACTAGAAGAAACAATAACCGGTAAAGTATCATTTTCACCCAAATAAGCATACATCAAATGTTCGGAGAGGGGTTTCAACTCAAGTTTGGGAGCTTTAATGATAGATGGAGGAGGAACGGGTTTACCCGTCCCCAATTCCTCATACGCATACCTTTGTCGGAAAGGAACGAATGGAGTTGCTTCCAAAGCTTTCGTATAAGTTGCTAGTTCTTCTAAAATCTCCTCTCCTTTAACCATTCCTTCAAACATAGCTCCAATGGGTCTTCCTTTTGAGTATCTACCAACTTTTCCCCCTCAACCGTATCCACTAAAAAACACTTTTCACCAATTTCAGCTTCTTTGACCGCCTTGAACAAATTGAATTCCACTTTCTCTTCACCCACTCTAAGGGTGAGAAGTCCATTCTTGACATCAATAAGAGCTCCAGCGGTAGCAAGAAAAGGCCTTCCAAGAATCAATGGCATTTCCCTATCTTCTTCCATATCCAAAATAATGAAGTCTACCGGAATGTAGAACTTCCCAACTCGAACCAAAGCATTCTCTAAAACTCCGGTTGGATACTTCACTGAACGGTCGGCTAGTTGCAAGGTTACGGTGGTAGGCTTTAACGCATCCAAACCCAATTTCCTACAAATGGACAAAGGCATCAAACTAACACTTGCTCCAAGATCACATAAAGCTCTATTAAAATTCAAACTACCAATAGTGCAAGGGATCGAGAAACTCCCCGGATCTTTGAGTTTTGGAGGAAGTTTGTGTTGTAAAATCGCGCTGCACTCCTCGGTGAGTGCAATGGTAGCATATTCCTCGAGCTTTCTTTTGTTTGAGAGGATTTCCTTGAGAAATTTCACATAAGTGGGCATTTGAGCAAGAGCTTCGGCAAAAGGTATATTAATATGCAATTCCTTGAAAATATTTAGGAATTTCTTGAATTGCTTCTCCAACTTTTGCTTCTTCAACCTTTCCGGAAATGGGACGGGTGGCACATAAGGTTTTGGTGCTACAAACACCTTTGGTTGTGAAGGGAGCTCTTCATTTCCACTTGATTCGGACACCTTCTCAATTTCTACTCTCTCCTCTACCTTTTCATCCTCTTTCACCTCATTCTCTTCTTGCATTTTTGGTCCTTCATATGCTTTCCCACTTCTCAAGGTAATAGCTTTGCAATGCTCTTTAGGATTTATCTCCGGTTTGCTCGGCAAAGCCCCTTGTTGCCTAGGATTTGATGAACCCGCAAGTTGTCCAATTTGCATATCCATGTTCCGGTTGTGACTTATCATATTCACTAATTGAGTATCAAGCTTCTGAAATTTTTCGGTAGTCACTGAGATAAACTTCTCAAGCACCGCCTCCAATCCTTGTCGTTGATCCGGTTGTGGGATTGCATTTGGATTAATGGTTTGATGAGGTGGTTCTTGAAATTGCACTCGTTTAGGCTGAAAATTCGGCCTCGGTTGATTTCCCTGGTTTCCTTGATTGTTGGACCAAGAAAGGCTGAGATGATTCCTCCACCCCGGATTATATGTATTGGAATACGGGTTGTTCACCGGACGTTGATTGTTCACATAGTTGACTTGCTCTTGCCCAGCTCCAACATGAGTGCCTGCATTAGAATGAGGACAAGTATTAAACATATGCGGTCCACTACAAATCTCACAAGTTACCTGCACGGGAGGTGATGATGATGTCCCGACTGCATTCACCGCTATTTGATTCAGTCTCTTGGTCATCGCTTCAATCCTAGCATTGATTGCCGTGAATGCATCTAATTCCATTACTCCCGCCGGTTTAGTGGGTAGAGGAGTTATCCTCTCTTGATTCCAACCATTGTTAGCTGCCATATTTTCCAAAAGTTGAAGTGCTTCATCTTCGGCTTTAGCCATCAATGCTCTTCCGGCTGCTGCATCTACCATTACTCGAATATTTTGAGTCATCCCATTATAGAAAGTTTGCACAATAAGCCAAGTTGGAAGACCATGATGAGGGCACTTCCGTTGCAACTCTTTAAACCTTTCCCATGCTTCATACAAAGATTCCCCCTCATATTGTCGAAATGACGTAATATCATTTCGGTACTTCATTGTCTTAATAGGGGGAAAGAATTTCGCCAGAAATGCCTGAGATAAAGTGTCCCAACTCCGAAGGGTCTCATTGGGTATTGTGGCTATCCATGAACGCGCCTTATCCCTTAAGGAAAAGGGAAATAATCTGACCCTTATTGCATCATCCGACACATTGTGCATCCTGAATGTGGCACATACTTCAAGGAAATAAGATAAATGAGCTACTGGATCTTCCGTAGTAAGACCTCCAAACTGGTTTTGTTGTAGCAAATTTATAGTAGTTGGTCTGATCTCGAAATTACTTACTTCAACGGGAGGTCGAACTAGGTTGTTCTGAATCATCTCAGCATTTGGTGTGTTATAATCTTTAAGTGCTGGGTGTGGGGCTCTAGGTTCAGGATTGAGATTCTGAGCCCTCCTATTATTCCCGTTTTCTTCATCATCTGCCATAATATCCGGTGGTGCGAGTCTCTCTTGCCTGCGTATTCGCCTGATCGCTCTAAGTCTTCTCTCAATTTCCGGTGTGTAATCAACAGAATCGAAGCTTAGAGTTCTTCTCATGCACGAATTGCCTGCAAAAAGAAAGTCACAAGATAAAGCTTCAAATGAGAATGAAACAAGAACAATGTAAACTAGTCTAAAGTAATAGATAAAAGTATTTAAATAACTCTTGATTCAGCGCCTTCCCAGGCAACAGCGCCAAAAACTTGTAATCTCTTAATTTACTCTACCGAAACTCCTTCAGGTTGTGGTTAGAATATGTGTTCAGTTTTAAAAACCCAAGTGCAAGCTAAGTGTCAAATTGTAGCACAAGGGGTCATACCCACGAGGAAGGGTGAATCAAGCAATATTTCCATACCAATTTCCATTCATTAGATTAGAGTAACACAAGTTATCAGAAAGGATTAACAAAAGTTAGCTAATTAAGAACTTAATTACTTAGTAAAGTTGATTCAAATAACAAGAGGCTAGGGAATGACATGAAGCATGCAATTAGAGTTTTAATAACATCCTAATAAGTGATTTTAATCCTTTACACTTGTCACTGAGTTATACCAACAATTGTCTCGAATCTAAGGTGCGTATTAATTCCATTTCAGAAAATGTTCTCACAATTACCCAAAAATAGAATTAATCAATCAAACAAGACAAGAGAGACTTCTAAATCAGCGGCTCGGCATAATTTAACGGCCTACTAAGATAATTGGACAAAGACTAAATTTCTTTAACTCTTAATTTCCAATATTTCATGAAAATAATCAAGTTGCTACAAATCTTTCGAAAATAACGCAACCTTAAGATATATACTTCGGATGGCCACTCCTCGTATATTAAATTACTCCCATTTTCATGAATCCAAGGACTAAATCACTCATTCGGACATTGTTTCAAACACATAGCATACACATAATCATTCCCATGCCTAGATGAATTAAATGCTCATACTTAAACTCAACTTCGTATCATTAAAGCAAATGAACTTAGTATTCATCACGGAAGTTGTAATAAAAGAGGTCTTGAAAGCAAATAACATAACATTCAACCCTAAAACTATGTCTAGAGAATTCAAACGATAAACTGAAATAAAAAGAATTCGTTTAACTGAAAGTAAATGACTTAAGTAGAAAAGAACTTGTAGAAGATGTCGACTTTTATTCTTCAAGAATTTCTTTCTCTTCTCTTCTTCTCCATGGATCTGCCCTTTTTTTCTTTTTCTCCTCCCCGATATCTCTCTCCATTTGGGGAAGTTATCTCTATATTCTCATTTCTGACCAACAACTGCTAGGAAACTGCCAAAATCCGAAAAATCGCGTCTGCACAGGGTCGCGGTCGCGACCTAAAATAAGCATAAAACGGTCGCGCCCGCGACCAACTAATAAAGTCGTGTTTTCTACCAGGTCGCGGCCGCGACCATTTTTGAACTGAATTGGGTCGCGGTCGCGACCCCTTTTTCTTCATGTTTCGAGATTGCTCCACAAATTAGGCAGAAAAATCACCAAAAATTATCAGTCGCGCCCGCGACTGGAATCACGCATAGAAAAGGTCGCGGTCGCGACCTCATTTTTCCCAACCTTCGAGATTCGGCATTTTGTTTGGCAAAATTCATCCGAAAAATACACGGTCGCGCCCGCGACCATAAAGCAGCATGGACCGCGACCTCAATTTGGTCAACTTTCGAGTTTTTTCCACTTTTGTCCATTTTTCTTCATTTTCGTCCTGTTTCCCGTACAACTTACTCCATTGTCGTCTGTTCCTAAAAAGGGATCAAAAACTACAATTTAGCTCAAAAGCATGCACAGAAATGTTGATTTCCCAATAAAAACTAACACGAAAAATAGACTTAACAGGCGTGCATTTATATTTGCGGATGAGTTGTGATTGTAGGATATTCTTACAACATAAAACCATGACCAATTTTCAAGATCACAACAACTTACCACGGGTTTTCTTTCAAGTGTGAGTGATTAAAGAAACTTCGGAGATTTAGAAGAACTCGGGTAATTGGTGGTCCTCATGATAAGATTATAGGTTGAGAGTTCGGACTTGAGATAGAAACAAAAATTTTTAGGAGAAGATTTGGCGTGGGTAAGAAATCATGCTCATTAAGGCAATGAAGTGATTGGAGATTGTGGAGAAGCCAAGAGAGATGAACTGATCAGTAAATACACTTATAAAATGACCAATTAGGATCAATTAATTCACAAAAAGAAGAGAAGGAAAACCTCAAAGATACCTTATTTCAAGGTTTGGATCGACGAAGGGACGATGATAACCAAGAGGACTCAAGGTAAAATAGGTTTGCTAAGAAGTGAGCAACGAAGATCGTCGAGGATGAGTTTTCAAGTAAATCAAGCTATTTGAAATCCAGTTCGAAGAATAGTAGGGTCAATGATTGGTGAGCAATACAAACTATCAAGGAAGAGCTTTCGAATAAACCAATTCGTTGGAAGTTAAGACCAGGGAACAAGAAAAACAAGTGGCGACTTGGGATACTTTGAATTCCCGAAAAAGAAGTGGCGACTTGGGATACTTTGGATTCCGGACAAGGTAGGAATCGAATTTGGAGAAGTTAAAGAAAGTCAAGTAACATAAAGATATGGAGCAACAGATGGAAACGATAAAGAAAGACAAAGAACTTTTGAAGAAGATTGTGAAACCAAGTGTAAGCAATTGGAAGGCGAGTGAATTTCATCGATTCGAACTCATAAGGGATAAGCCAAGAGAACTTCGAACAGGGTGAAGATCAAGGTAAAGATTCGGATAACCTTTGAGGTCGATACTTGGGAGTAAGTCGAGATACCAATTCCATAGGCGTAGAAGACCTTGGGTTCAAGAAATTTCAATCTCGGGCTATGGAGATATGCAAGTTGATGCAAGAAAATTATGGAGATTTGAAGACCGTAGGAAAAATAAAAAATGACCAACGAGTTCAAAGCAAGCCGTAATTAAGAAAATGAAGAACAAATTGTCGAGCTAAAAGCTTACCACTACGATGACAAGTTTAACATATTCATGGCACGTGCATCATACATCACATTAAATTATTTAATGTCCTTTATCTATATGTGCGTGTATTTTTTTTAATGATATAATTGCTCCAATATGTTGCATCTTTAATTGGTTGCTACGTGCATTGGCATCTTAATCCAACATGCATCGCTTAATGTTTATTTGATAAGGAATTGCTCCACTTCTTTCATCAAATGTTACTCCGATTGGGTCTTGCTTGAATCAAGATGAGAAGAATATTTTGGGTTACATAATATGAATTAAAAAGGAAAGGAAGGATACGAAGGCTCAAGAAAATAAGACCGGAATTAGAACAAAAGAAGTAGGTGGTTATCCCTACCGAGCACTTAAAAGTGAATGTGAGAAAGATCAACGGGCACATAGCTTAGCTAGAACCACCTATACGGAAGTAGCTAAGTGGAAGAGGTTGGAAATCCTTGATCTAAGAAGCGAAGAAACGAGTTCAACGAAAAAAAATAATTTAAAGGGAAGCACCGATCTGGAGATGATTTAAATCCTTGACGATATTCGAATGGAGCATTTCTAGTAGGAACAATGGAAAGGCAAGAGCCAACAAGCAATGAGAGTTCTACATAAGTAACAAGGGATGAATTGGAAGAGTTAACACTTGGTAAAATTTCAGAATCAAGTGGATGAAATTTAGAGAATAATAGTAGAAGGAATAAGTAATTCGAGAGATGAAGATATGAATTTAAGGAATGCTTGGGAATTGAAACGAATGGAGGAGGTGAAGGATGACCAATGGTGACTGTAGATACAAAATTCACATTGTTGGTTTTGTTGCTGGACCTATACGAACTCAATCTTCCAGGTGTGAAAGGATCGTGTTTGACTTACAGTGTCTCATAACTTCAAGATGATGGATTCAAGAAGGAGTGTATAGAGTTGATAAGAAAGGTAGTGAATAAGAGAAACCGAACCAATTACTATAATTGTTGACCGATTAAGTGAGAGTCAATTCAACCGAGGGTGGGGAGTGAGAGTCAATTTAATCGGGGGTTGGAAGTAGAATGTCTAGGAGATGTTACAATCTAAACAAGACGGGCTACCGGCTCTTCATTCATTTTCCATAGTGAGCTGATGATACTATTTGGAAGAGAGAATGAATTCGAGCTACAACAGACCCTCTTGAGCATCCGAGAAAGGGTTAGGTATAATTCATGGATGAAGATTAACTATGGAACGAAGACCAGGTAGTTATTGAAATGTCAGCACGTCAAGGATTCCAAAACTTGACGCAAAGAGCAAAGGGAATTCCAACAAATAATCAAGTGCCAAAACAAATCCTCCAACCACTTTATGAACTACCAACTTTCAATTCCATTGCTACGGTGAACGGTACACCAAACATTCATGGCATATACATACATGCAACTTTAACTTGAACAATTTCATGATACTATGTGTGCTTTGATCGCTTGTTGTGCTAGCTGCTCTTATATGAATGATACTTGATTTATTTGATATTTCTTACCTGTCCCTTGTTTGGTACATACGTGCTTGTTTATTTATCTTTTCTCTCGTTGTTGTTTAAGAGACGGGGTTCTCTCGTTGTTGCTTGTGAGAGACGGGGTTCTCTCCTTGTTGTTCGAAAGACGAGGTTCTTTCGTTGCCTGCTACTTGAGTAGACTTTCGAGTGCTTAGGTTACAGGGAGTTAAGGGTCGTGACTTAACAGCAATTGAAGACCCTTTTTGCTTGAAGACCTTTTCCGAACTAATTCCTGACGGGGAGTTGCTAACCCACGTGGGATGAACACGGGAAAGCTTGTTCAGAAGTTAGAACTCGAGGCAGTGGACCTGAGGACAAGTCCTTCTTAAGGGGGAGAGGTTGTAACGCCCCGTTTTCTTGACAAGTCAGGTATGACGTCACGAGTGGGTTTAGATCGAGTGTTATGTGATTTTAATTATGTTTTAATTGCTAAGTGAAATTTTAGCTTAATAATTTCCTGAACTAATTGCTAGTATGTGACTTTTATGTGATTTATATGCTAAGTGGACTTTTAATATATTTTATTTTCTCGAATTAATTGCCATTACGTGATCTATATGATTTATGTGATCTTTGACTATGCTATTTAAATTCATTTACTACTTTTATACTTGCTAATTAATGTTTTATTTCAGTTATGTACGTATTTGAACTTATATGAAATCCTTGGACTCAATCGAATTTTACATTGGAGCCCAATTGCTCACCAAACAAACTTTCGGGTCCTAATTGATGCACTTAAGTTGTTGAGGGACCAAAGTACAATTTCCCCTTCTTTCCACCTATTATTACACGATCTAACCCCTCCTTTCTCTTCTCATTCTTCTTCTTCATTTTCTCTCTAAACAACAAACACTCCAAACCCTCCATTCATTTCCCCCTTCAACCGATCCACTTCCCAAGCAAGAAGGCAAGGATTTCAAACTCTCTTCTCCTCCCTCAAGCTCAAGACTCAAGCTTCCCATCATCTCCTTTCTCTCCTCATCCATCCTCTCCAAGGTATAAAATGTGGGTTATTGTAAATAATTGATTCTTGCATCATAACTTGAATCCTTGTGTGTATATACATGAATATGGGTAGATCTATGAAGTTTATGCTTAATTGTTGGAATTCTTGGAGCAAGAGTATGTGTATGTATATGTGTGTATAGATGGTATATATATGTATGTATATATGATGTGGGTTTTGATGAATTTTATGGATTGAAGCATGACTTTGATGATTTCTTGCTCCTAAATGCTTGAATATATGTTTATGACGTGTATTTGTGAGTTAATTTTGGATTATTGGTTGAAGCATGAGTGTTCTACCATTTTTAGAGCTTGAATGTGTGAAATGGTAACTTGTTATATGCTTGATTTCTTGACTTAAGGTTGAGATATGTGTTAGCATATGTGTATATGAACTTATGCCTTGTATTTGGAATGTTTTGATCGAGGTTTGCTTGTATTTTGATGATTTTTACTTCCTCTCATGTGTTGCCCTGTTGTTGCTACGTTTTTTGGCCCTGATCTGAATCCACGAGGGTGGATTTTTCCATTTGGAAAATCCACAGGGGTGGATTTGAGGTAGTAGTGTTTCTGACCAGAATTCATGGGGGTGGTAGATTCTGTCCAGCCGGCTCTCTTTACTCCGGTTCCGTTTTTCTTGTTTCTCTTCGCTTGTTTGATCTTCTCCCACCTCTTTTATAATTCACATGCTTTATTAACTTGTTAATATATGTGTTATGACCATTATATGAATTTTATGGATTGATTTGATATAATTTTGTTGAGCTATCAACACGTATGACTTAAGTACTACAGCATGACATGCTATGCACTTGTCTTGCTTTCGTTTGGTGCTCCAAGTGGTTTCTCTTGCCTTTAAGTTGCTTTATGATATGAATTAATGAATATATGATGTGTTATGAGATGCTCATGAATTTTATAGCTTGAATTATGATGTTTAAATGTGACTCTTCTTGTAAATAATGCATCCCTTATGTGTTCAATGGATTCCTTTCACCTCTAAATGATTCATGTGCATTGTAAACATGTTGATATTTGTCTTATGATTATTGTATGAAAGATATGATACGATTAAAAGTGAAACCTTCATGGATTGAATGTACGTGGGTTAATTAGTTGATTATATGATATCATAACATCATTTAGACTGTTTATGCATTTCATATCATGTGCATAACATACCGTTCGTCTATGTGGTTCCATATTGAGTCAATTCTCACGAGTACTCATTGTTCCTTCTCTTGTACAGTTCGTTTCCAGGGCGGACACTTCCGAATTGAATAGGCACCCGTATTATTCATGTTTTTTATCTCGTGATTTTTCTAGGTGAGGGTGTTTTCGTTCTAGTTATGTATTAAACCGTATAACCTTATGTGACAATTTTTGGCCAAAAACCTAATGTATATCTATATATTGTTTTCAAATAGAGTCATCGAGTAAATTATTTCTCAAGATTTTGAAATGTATTATGTTTCTCATGACTTGAATATTTTGGCGAGAGCATGATTATGAACACGGGCCCAGGAACTTATTACATGTGGCTATCCGGGGAGGTAAGGACCGACGGTGATCCCATGTGCTAGTTCCACTATGAACTACGACGAAACCGACCTCGTTAGGAGCTTTATCGAGGAAGGGGAATCGAGCTTTTGAGGGTTCATGAACCTCACTAGCCACCATTTATGAGGTGGCCGGGTCTTGCAAGCCCGTCCACCGCCCGGAGGAAGAAGGAGTATGTATGATTATGTTTTATATGTATGATTATGTTATTATGGTTATGCACCGTGCGGGAAGGTCGGGCCACGGATTGCCCAAACGATTATGTCTCTTATTAAATGGCTTGCGTGTATTATAATGTATTGCATGATCACGCATTCAAATGTATTAATTATGTTTGTCGTACACGGTCGGAGTTTGGTTGGAGATTATGCACGCTCACTCGGCGAGCCATAATGATTATGTATGAATTATGAACTTAATGAATTTAATATGAATTAGTCGTAAAGTCCGAGCATTGCTTAGTTATTTTCTTGCCCTTCGTGGGAACTAACTTTAAATAAAACTTTGCTCTCGATTTATGACTTGCATGTGCATGTTTTTATATATATGTATCGCTCCTGCTCACTCAGTCTTCTGGAGACTGACCCCTCTTTTCACTCTTTTAGTTCTTGCAGGTTTAGCTAGGTGGGAGTCGAGTCTTAGCTTGCTTGTTCGATTCACTTTTCCACTTGAGTCATTTTTCACTTCATTATGAATTAAGTTGTGTCTTTTTATGTATTTGGGCCTCGGTGTCAATTTTGATTATTAGATTTGATTCGGGACATGTTGCATGTTTAGCTGAACCCGTGGATAGGATATATGTCGAATTTTAATTATCTTATGATAATGTTATATGCTTGGAGCTATTATTGGAATTTATGCATGGTATTATTGCTTTCGCACCATGTTTTGGCATTATAATTTAATTGGTACAGGGTTAGATTCTGCCTAGCTAGGATATCTTTTGTTTGGTCACCCGTTCGCTATGAGTCTGGTTCATGCTTGGATTATCCATTTCATGCATGGACTAGACTTGTAGTGCGGGGGGATGTGGTGCCTATCGTCCCAGGTGCTACATTTTCCCTCGGAAATCCCTCAGAAAACTAGGCGGCAAACCTTGGCGCTAACATTTCCGAGGGATTCTCGAGGGAATATTCCCTCGAAAATTAATTTGGCGAATTCCCTCGGAATTAGCCTATTTTCTTGTAGTGTAAAAAGAATATTGTCCGAATCCGCCCGACTCAAATGAATAAGGATATAGTAATCATATATCTGATAATCCGATTAAAATTCATTTACACCCCTAATTTTACTAACCGATTTCGTGATTTTCCTCAACAAAATTCGAATAATATCGGGTGGGATAATTCGGCGCAAAAATCTAACCAGATAAAGAGAGGGGGATGAATTTGGATGACACATATTTTTAGACGGCGCAAAACATGGAGCAGAGCAAATAATCAAACTCTGAAGAATAATTTGGAGCAGAACTTAGAACAGAAAAATGAGGAGAGGGGGAGAAAACTTTATTTTAAAAGGAAAAAGAAAATGTAAGTAATAATTTATATTTTATATTATTTATAAAATAAATACCGTATAAAAACCGATGAAATTTTTATTTTGATTATTATAACTCATATTATATTGTATTTACATGATACATGTCATTTTATTTTATTATTATTTTTTATTTATAAAATAATTGATGTAATAAAATATAAAAAAGTAAGATTCGAATCTTTAATGAATCGAATTCTTTAATTTCATATTCGCTCCATTTATTTCGGATAACGAACATTTATAATCAGATATAATTCATTGAACTTTTTTTATCAAACGAATATGTCAAATTTTGGATCGGATTCGGATTAAAATCCGATCCATTAACAGTCCTACAAGAAAAGAATAAACTTTACATCCGAAATTAAAAATAAAGAAACGAATAAAACCACTTTCTTTACCTATCAAATTATTCCCCAAAAATTACGATCAAACACTAAATTCTCAATAATTATACGATAACCCCTTTATTTCGCTTTACGCGGCATTATAAATACCGTTCGATCTTCGCACTTTCACAACTCAGCAAAAACACACACACTCTCTCCACCAACGAAGAAAATTTGAATTCAAGAAATGGGTTTGAAGGTGAGTAGTTAAAATTCATGTGTCCAAGGATTGAATTCCTACGTCATTCCATTCTTTTTCTTAAATTTCAGTGATCATAACATGAGATTTTTGATGTATCTTCTCTCTGTAGGAGGAATTTGAGGAGTATGCTGCAAAAGCGAGCAATTCTCCTCGAAATACCAGCTATGAGAATCTGCTATTCTTATATGGGCTATACAAGCAAGCCACAGTTGGAGATGTTAACACAAGTAAGTAATTATTCCAACTAAACTCTCATTTTCTGCTAATTGAGTAAATTAAGGTGATATTTATTTTGTGTTATCTCTCTCAGGCCGCTCTGATAAGCTTACATTGAGAGACCAGCTCAAGTGGGATGCATGGAACGCAAATAAAGGTATTTTCATCAGCTTTTTCTATAAAAAAGTTATGTTCCAATCCAATCAATCATATTAAAATCTCGAGTTGTGTCATCCAAATCCTGGCTCCATCCCCAGCTAACGGGACGTGAACTTAATTTCGACCATGGGACAAGGGGCATTCTTTGCCTATTTTGATCATCATTTCTTTGCGCAGAATATTTGGTTGTAGGATTCGTGCTGATATGAGTCTGTCATGTATAATTATCCACGCTTGATGCAGGGAAATCAAAGGAGGAAGCAATGGGTGCATATATCAAAAAAATGAAGCAGTTGCTCAATGAAGCTGCTGATAATCCTGCTCCAGTTGTTCAGACTCAAGTTGCGTACCCGAATTAACATAGCTCTCTATTATGAAATGATGCCGCAATAAAGACAATAAGAACATTAATGCTTTTGAATAAGATCTACATTTCGGATAGTCCTTTTAAGCAGCAGATGGTTGTACCTATACTACCATCAGCAGCAGCTGGAATATCAGATACTCTCTTCCCTATCGTAATTTGTGATAGAAAAATAAGATAAAAGAATAAAATCTACTTGAGGCTTGAATACACTTTTCTTAAAGTGATAATTGCCCCACCGACTAGTTTACTACCGGGTTTACAATTGTTCACTTTTAGGATACAATAAATCGCCGAAGTCTACAAATAGCAATTTCGAAAACTTCATTCGAGAATTCATACAGCGAATATGCAGTAATAATTGTGTGTCTTCAAAATGTGGAATTATAAGTCACAAAAATTTGTTTGTAACCATCACAAAGTTTGTGGAAGTTTTATTTCAAAGAAAACAGCTTGTGGAGATAAATAGCATAAAATTGCCCATGGAAATAAATAGTAGAAAATAAAATATATAAATATATATCATTTTCTATTTTCAATTATTAATTATTTTACAAGCTACACCCTATTTTTCCAACAATCCCCACTTAGCTTTAAAATAATAGACTCACATAACTACTATACTATGTTTATGCATAATAGAAAGTGTCTTTGGAATTAAACTCTGTTAGTGCAAATATTTCAAATCACCTATCATTATTACTAATCTGTTTCAGAATTTTATCTTTATTATGTAATGGGTTAATTACGAAACTTTTTTTTTTTTTTATACAGTGCCATTTATCCCCTAATTTTTAAATTGATGTGATTTTTCCTTTAACATTTGAAGAACATTACATTTAATCCTATTTTTACACTATTTCGGTGGAGTATTTTGAGACTATTTTATTTAAATTTAACTTTGACCATCAATTTTTCTTCCATCATGACGACCCAAGAGTTAATACCACGGTTATTGTACTCTTCCATCCAAGACGAACAAAACTCGTACTACTGCAAAATTTCGTCAGCCCTTTGTCATTTTTGACCGGTGATTCTCTTTTGTCAGTCATCAGATTTTGATTTTGAAACCACCATTGTATTTTTTTTATCGAGAGCTTTGATGTGATATATAATATCAACACATTTGAAATATGATCTATATAGATTTGCTATTAGAAATCACGCTAAAATTTTGTTCAAAAATCCGACCAAACACTCCCCAAGATTCTGTCGGAAAGAGATTAAGTGTAACATTTTTCAATGGTTATGGAGGAAATTGCATCAATTTAAAGATTAGTGGGTAAAACACACTAAACCCTAAAGAATGACCGAGTTTCTGGAATTAGCCCTTTTATAATTGACATGTTTAATGAGAATGATTAATTACTAATAAATCTACTATATTTTTAATTAAAATTTTCGAAAACTTAACAACGGGTAAATGTTAAGGACTTAAGGTCAAATGTTCTAGAAAAGGGTCCCATAAATGCTGCCTTGTACAAGAAGCAATCCACCGGAGTTCTACAAGACACTCGAGTCTTTTGACATCGGGGTACTCTAAAGTAGCAGTATCATTATGTATACACATGTAACTGATATTTTTCTTTCCAAAAGTAGCAGAAGATATCCTTTTGTGTACTGCAATATTGCATACAAAGAAGAGTACCCCATGTTTGTAATGAGTTGTGAATACAATATACAGTTCCACATTGTTGATGGATATGAATGAATATAATGTATTTTGTATTTGCTTTGGATTTCTCTCTTCAAGTTGAGTTTGCAGTAATTCTTCTCACCCTTCTGTTTGGGAGAGAGGGGCTACATTCCACAAATTTACTGGTTTACTTTGAGGGTATCTTTGTATATTTAAGGGAAAAATGCAAAATCGGGACACTAAGTGACCCCCACTAGCATTTTCAGGACACCACTAGCTCCGGCGACAAATGTGTCCATTAAGTCCAAAAATGTGTCAATTTCAGGACACACCTCGCCGGAGTCCATCGGAAGATCACCGGAATCCTTAAATATGTGAATGTTATGATGACGTGGAAAATCCCTTATTACCACATCAGAAATTACGTTTATGTAAAATACACGTGGGCAATGAGTCGGATGGACCCCACTACACGTGTAAATTTGAATTTTAAATGAGGCGTACAAGGGAAGCTTCCAGTGTTGCATTTCCCAAAGCCAAACCTCTTCACCAAAAAACGATTCAGTGTACTTCTGAACTTTTTTTTTTGTTCTTCAACCTCTTCACTAAAAAACCCATCATCGGAGATACTGAAAGTGCGAGTGGAAGGTTGAGAGTGACGATTCGCGGGGGATTGACTGAAGAAGGTTTTTCGGCTGCCTACGATGGTGAGGGTTCGCTCCAAAGGGGGTCTGACCCTGCCCCCCCCAATGTATCGTAAGTGTTAACTTTTGTCTGAGATTTTGGGGTTTTGCAAAAGGTCTGTGGAAGTATGCGAGGAAAGTAGTTGCTTTTTGTTTGTTTATGTGTGTATAGTTGTTGTGAACCCTACATGTTGTGTATTTTAATAAGCTAATGGTCCCCTCCTTTCTATCTTTGTCCCCTTATTTAAGAATGGTATTTTGGTTGGTGTAAACAATAAACAACGGAAATCCCACAATTTTTAACCTGTTCCTGTTTATTTTTAAATTATTTTCAGATCCACAGTCAACTGGAATCACATTGGCTATCTACTATGCGGGAAGGGCTGTGTTGGATGCATATGAGGGTGGGAAAGTTAGAAAGTTAGACTACTTTGACTTAGATACCCTAGAATTTGATCAGATTGAAGAGTTTGTCCAAGATTTGGTTCCATGTGGTTCTGTGATCAGATATTGCACTGCCGTACCAGGGGGGTTTAAGCTATTATTGTCTAATGATGAGTTGAGGAAATATGGGAAACAATACCTCAAAAAAGGGAGAGAGTATCCAATTATCATTGACCATATTGTCCCTGATGATTCAGAGGATGTGGGCAGAGGGGAGGAAGATAAACCACATTCTGATAAGGATCTCCCATATTCTGATAAAAAACCTTCCGACAATACACCTCCTGATAAAGCAGTTGAGGGTAATGCAGTTGCGGGTAATGACTCTGTGGTTAGAGGACAAAGAGAGTCAAGTGTGGAATTTCTGTCTAGGGCAGAACCTACTAAAGAGTGGCTAGAAGAGTACACTCGGAGATACCCTGGACCCAACATTCAATCTGTTTTAAATGAAGAAGCTTGTGCAGATGTTATTGATGATACTCCAGAGTTTGATGCTGAAGGTTCTGATGATTCTGATACTGACTTCTGTGAGACATCTGAGGTAAGTGATTCTGATGATTCTATGCTTTTTGAGGACAGTGTGGTAAATGGTGTTGAGCCTGAATATGTTGTGGAGAATGAATCTTCAGCTGATGGAGTTGTGTTTATGAATTTTGATGTGAGTTATGATTCATCTGCTGACTCTGATTATGCCCCTAACACTGAGCATGATAGTTCTAGAGATAATGCTGAGTTTGATGATAATATTAGTTCAAGTGCTGAGAATGGTCCTAGTGATATTGAACATGACAATGAATCTGAAGATGAGAGTTTTTTTATGGATGATGTAGTTGGGAATGATGCAGATGATCTTGACATGCGTAGGGATTCTGATGATGAGGCTCAACCTGAGATGTTTCCCCCATTTAACATGGCAAACATTTTTGACCCCACATTTTACATAGGACAAACCTTTGTTGACAAAGATACTTTCAAAAAAACTGTACAATCTTATGCTATAAAAACCAGAAGATCATTGCCATTTACCAAAAGTTGTGCGAAGAGGGTTTATGCCAGATGTGAGAATAGGGGTTGTCCATTCAAATTGAATGCAATGTTATATCCTGGTGAGGAGAAGTTATTTGTTCTGAGAGAGATGAATTTGGAACATTACTGTGATGAGTCATATCAGGTATCGAATGTGAAAACTAAATGGCTTGCTGAAAAATATGTTGCACAGTTCAAATCAGATCCAAAAAGAAAAGTACTTGGGTGGAGAGAAGATGTTCAGTATGCATTAAGTGTCAATGTTTCAGTGGCCCAGGCCTATAGGGCAAAGAGAAAGGCTATTGATACCTTGGAGGGGGATCCAAACCATCAGTACACCAAACTCTGGGACTATGCAGCAGAGTTGAGGAAAACAAATCCTGGGTCCACCATCATCTTAGGGACTGATGACAGCGGTGGTGAACTCAGATTTTCTAAGTTCTATGTATGTTTTCAAGCAATGAAAAATGGGTTTAAACACTGTAGGCCTCTGATAGGTGTAGATGGCTGTTTTCTAAAGGGGCCTCATAGTGGGGTTCTACTTACTGCAGTGGGGGTTGACCCAAACAATAGTATTTTTCCTCTATCTTATGCAGTTGTTTCAGTAGAGAACAAGGAGAATTGGATTTGGTTTTTCAATGTTCTAAAGTCTGACTTAGAGATTGGTAATGGTAGTGGATTCACTTTCATTAGTGATAAGCAGAAGGGATTAATATATGCACTCCCTGAGGTATTTCCAGCTGCAGAGGTTAGATTTTGTGTAAGGCACTTGATTGTGAACCTAAACAGTGCAGGGCACAAAGGTATAGATCTGAAGAATGCTGTGTACAAGGCAGCAAATGCTACCACAATGGGTGAATTCAGAATAGCAATGAGGAAGTTGAGAGAGAAACATCCAGCTGCATATGATTGGTTCAAGGACAAACATCCATCACAATGGTCTAAGAGTCATTTCCTAGAAATTTGTAAATGTGATATGTTATTAAACAACTCATGTGAGTCCTTCAATAGCTCAATCCTGCCTGCAAGGGAAAAGCCGATTATCACCATGTTGGAGTGGATCAGAGAGTACCTCATGAAATTGCTTCAAAAATGTAGAGAAGAATCTGAGAAATGGGAAGGTCAGCATTACATAACTTGGTTTCTGATAAAGTTGTACTTTAAATATGGCAACTTGGCTTTAACTGTATGTTTATTTGTTTTCTATGTAGGAGTGTTGTGCCCCAGGATTTCTGACATTGTTGTCTTGAATGGGAAGAAGGTTGGTGGATGTAGGCCAATCAAAGCATCAAGATGCCATTATCAAATTCAGACATTGGATGGCAGCCAATATGCAGTGAACCTGGATGAGAAGACTTGCTCATGTAGAGAATGGCAACTCACTGGTATCCCATGTACACATGGTCTAAGTGCCATTTATAATGAGAAGCAACAAGCACAAGACATTGTGGATGAGTACTACCAAGTTCAAACATACAGGGCAGCTTATGCAGGTGTTATATATCCTATTAGTGGCACTGATATTTGGGGCACAACCATGTTCATTGCACCACTGCCCCCAACATTTGGAAGAAAGCCAGGCAGGCCCAAGAAACTGAGAAGGAGGGGCAAAGATGAGGAAGATGGTAAAGGGAAGAAGAAGATAAGTTCAACCAAGAAATTGAGGAGATTCCAGCAGAAGATACACTGTGGAATTTGTGGGGAAGAAGGACACAATGCACTTTTCTGTCCACAATTACCTGAAAGTTCTCAAAATATAAGAGAGAGGTTATTTGAGAAAGCTAGACAGGTAACTTACCATGTTGTTGTGTCTATGTTAAGGGCACAAGATTCTAACACTTGTTTTTTGTATTAGACTGAAGCTGGTCCATCTAATGTACAAGATGGTAGAGATGATGAAGCTATGGATACATTGGATGACTTCGCGGAGGTAAAGTATTGTTATTAGCTTATACATTAACTAATTAAATTACTTAGACATTGGTTGATTAAATTATTTATGAATCACAGGAAGCACCTGAGATATTACCCCCAAATCCACAGACACAACCAACTTCAGATGACATAGAGCAGTCTCAAATCTTTGATGGCCCCACATACGACTACATGGATCAACCTTCCAGAGCAGGGCCAACCATGTATGAGCAGCTGTTAATGGGAGACAAGAGACAGGAAAGATCAACGAAAAGGCCCATCACTAGTGTGTCTGAACTTAGAGAGAACTTGGTGACTGAGATCGCCAAGAAGAAGGACAAAGGCAAAAAGCAGGCAGGAGTGAAATTGAGATTGCCCCCCAAACTGACTGAAGCTGATATCAATTTGTCTCAGTCAAGTGTCTGCGACCCCATTCAGGAGAAGAACATCATCGTTGCAGGGGGGAAAAAATTTCTTTCTCTGGGGAGTCCTTCAAAATCTGTTGCCCCTTAGTTTAGTTGTTTGTTGGTTAATGTTACGATACAATGAGCTGTGCTTAAGTTGTTTTTGTATTTTTTCTTGCTCCAAACTTCTAGGCTCTATCTTTTGCATGAAGGTAATGTCTGCGTAGAGGGCAGTCTCTTGCAAACAATTATTTAGTATCTTTTTGTCTTCAAACATGGATCCTTTAAATGATGTTTTGGATACTCCTATCTTTTGCATGAAGTTGATGATGTTTCACACTCACTCATCTTCACAGTAATATGTTCACATCTAAACGTACCACAATGGCATGACTTCATAGAACATGAGGATAGATCCTTACATTAGAAACATGGAAATAACAAGCACAACAGCCATTTCGAACATGGAAAAAAAAACCAAAACAGAAACAAACCTACACTACGAACTTGGCAACGAGAACAGCTACAACAACAATAAACAAACATATGAACACTCGGACTGCCGTTTTTCGGATATTTTTGTGCAGCTCCTCAAGCTCCTCCTCGAGCTTGTTAATTTTCTTTAAGAGCCCGGGTATTATGACCTTACTCCGCTCACACATCTCCGGATCAAGCCAACGAAAGAAACGACATGCTGTGTCGGGGCAGCAATAGAATCTTCTTCCAGGATTACTCGGCTTCCACGTGGTGCGCACAACGGATATCTTACCACAAAAACAGTGTGTGTCGTCGGGGGCCGAAAATCGGAAGGCCGCATTTGAAGAAGTGGCATGTGACATCTCTAACTTTGGTGCGTGCTGGAATGTTGCTGCAAGTGAAGAAGCATGAGAGGCAACAATGGTGGAGCTGGCTTTTTAAAGAAATGGAGAAAAATCTTTGACCATAATAGCTCCTTGGACCATTAGAGTTTTGGGTGGGAAACTTTCCCGCCAATTGAAAACGTGTTTGGGTGAAAAAAAGGAAGAGTTGTCAGTAGTTGGCCAAGAATTAAAAAAACACAAATCAGCTATTAAATGAGTCACCAGCCATGTGTGAAGTACAGTGTCCACGTCAGATGTTTACTCCACGTCAGCGGGCTCCGGCGAGGTGTGTCCTGAAATTGACACATTTTTGGACTTAATGGACACATTTGTCGCCGGAGCTAGTGGTGTCCTGAAAATGCTAGTGGGGGTCACTTAGTGTCCCGATTTTGCATTTTTCCCTATATTTAACACTAACCCACAAAAACAATACTACCAAAGTAAACACCAAAACTTATTAAACATGCCTTTTACAAGATTTTTAAAAAGAAAGTAAATTAAGGATACTGAGAGCATGTCAACCTAAACAAACATCCAATATCCTATCTTGTAATATCCCTCCTCCCAAAGTAAACGCAGTCTTAGGTTGATTGATTGAGTGTCAGACTCTCGGTTCAAGGCAAAGAATACTAACGTATAGTTTCCTCATAGTGCATATTCGCTTTCAATTTTATACACTAGGCCAAATTTCTTTATGGAAAATTCTTTTCTAATGGTGGTAAGAAATAGATTTTTATACAAACAAATCACAATCACTATTAGATTAGTGATTAGTTTAGCAGTTGACTACTTATTCTGTTCCTCTGGTTTTACTATTTGAAGGTACATCTTCCATTTGAAAAATTAACCTAAAAAAAAAAATCAAAAATTTTAAATAGTGTAAGTACGTGTGTGTGAGAAAATATAAATATTTTATAACATAAAGTTATTTTATAATATAAAATTTAATTTTCCAAGCAATGCCTATTCACATAACACGTTGGTTCAACAAAGAGAAATGTAGAAGTTTATGATATGATTTATACATGTATATTAGGTGTGAATTCTTGATTTAGGTTTGATTTTGTTATAAGACTAATTCTAGATACCCCTATCCTTTGGAGCTTAGTGCGCTTTGGCCTTTAACTTTTGAATCGATGCGATTACTTCCCTAACCTTTGAAAAATATCACACTTGACCCCTTTAACAAAGTAGATTTCAAATGTGTTGATATTACATATCAAATTGAAACTCTCGATGCAAGGAACACAACAATGGTTTCGGAACCCAAATCCGGCAACCGATGAAGCAGAAATCACCGATCATAGACGACGCTCAACGGATGAAGCATTGTAGCAGCTTTTGGCGGCTAACAGGGTCGACTGGGGTATGAGTTTTGTTCGCCTTGGAGAGACGAACATGATGACAGTGGTTAAATGTTAAATTAGATAGGGGTTAAAAGGGTTTAAATGTGATATTTTTCAAAGATTAGGGGGAAAATCGTACCGATTCAAAGGTTAGGAGGCAAACCGTACTAAACCCCAAAGGACAAGGGGGTGTCTGGAATTAGTCCTTTGTTATAAATTCTTGATTTACATTGGATTTCATTGGATTCTTTCACAAGAAAATTAGAGATTATATTTTTCTTTTACGATAAATTTGAAAAGTTTTACTAGAATTCTAATCATATAGATTAGTTATTTTCTTATATATATTTTTAAAGTTCTAAATCTATTGGGGGTCTTTATTATAATATTAATACTTAGAGTTATATTTTGTATAAATTATCATTTATAAAAGAAGATAATTAAAATTTGTGAGAAAAAATCTCACATTCGTCTGTGATAAGCGAAGTCCTTTTTTTTTGTACATGGTCCCATTAGTTATGGTAAAAAGGTAATCTCATATTTAGCCTAAAAATTTGCAAGATGTCTCGCTTTTAGTTTCAATTTAGCTTTTCCTTCAATTGATTAACGGCTGATCAGTACTTGAGTGTCACAATAGTCAGTCAACTAATTAACAAAGAAGCTAAATTTGAAACTCAAAGTTAGACGTTTCGCAGTTTATTGTGAGGCTACATATAAGATCATTGAAACCAAAAAGGAATCCGGCAAAACTTGCGAAGACAAAAGCGAGATTTAGTTCCCCCGATTCATGGTGCATGTTCCTTTTTCTTTTTAAAGGTGTTTTAACCAAATTGAAATAACTTCCATGGTTAATGATTTCTTGTTTTTCCTTTTCATATTATTAAATAAACCCAATGGACAGAAGGGCCTTATATCAAAATCAAACACACAATTCGATTTATTTATTCATCAAACAGAAAGTAACATCGATCAACTTTATTAGTACAACAACGTACGACGACGGCGTGAACTCGGAAAGTACCACATCTCCTTCCGATCTTCTCCCACAAATTTAACCAACATAAGGAGTTTGAACCACCTTGTTATTGCAATCAACAAAGACCCTAACACGATCACAACGTATTTCTAGAGTGATTGGACTTCCTTCCGGCAATATAATGGTCCTGACTTTTGGGTTCTCAGCCTCAATGATTTTCGCCGCCACTTCTCCATCTACCCCCACCAATTCCGGCCAGGAAAGCTTTCCAAAACCTAATACATAATAAGTAATTAATATCAAATGAAAATAATTACCATTCCTTCATTTTAATTATTTTGATCAGTCTCATTAGTAATAGTAGACAAAAAGACGCTAATAATAAGGTCATTAATGACTATAAACTAGTTAAATTAAAGAGACCAAGAGAGAAAATAAATTAAAACTTGACGCTGCGGATGTTGCTACTATATATTCGTGATCATTAATCCTGAAAATCTTGTAATCTTGTTGAACTGTCAACTTAAAAGGACCTTTTAACTTGATACAAGTTTTCAAGATTTTTTTCAAAAAATTTACAGATTTCCAACAATTAATAATGCGTCTATCTAATTCTTTCTCCAAATCAATTTAACAATGTGTCTGTCCAAGTTCTAAAGTCCGAGAACTTTCACATATAATTCATTTAAAAATAGGCCTTTTGAGTCACGGAGCAAACATGAGAGAGGAAAGACTCCTAAGTTAAATTAAGAATAACAGATACTATTGAAATATACTTTAAAATTTTTTGATATTTGAATACTTCAAAGCTTAAAGATCAAAAAACTGTTTAAAAGCAAAATAGAAATGGTTATCACAATTCTTACCTTCACATGGAACATAAGACATGTTTAGCTAGCTACTTGTGAGGATTCTTCTTGCTGATTATATGATGTGCGTCTGAGTGATGGATTGCGTGCATATTTATAGAGGGCAAGTGCCCTCTTTCGGGTTTTGAATAGATCACTTCCCTTCACGTGAATAACTACATTACAGTAATAAACAGTACATCACAGTAATAAATAGTTATAATAACTCAATTGATTTTGGATGGATAGATTTATTAACTATCCTATCCAATTCCAACTCTTATCTCTTAATACACCATATCTCCTACTCTTCTCTCTTGATACACCATATCTCCGTCCATATCACTCTCTCACCCTTCACAAACCACCTTGTCCTCAAGGTGTAACTCGAGAATAATCCGTTGAACAGTGTCCACCGGTTCCCAAGAGGCGGTAGCAAGAGACCCTGTAGGAGTTGTTTCGAAAATTACAAAATCTGGCTCCTTCGAAATTAATTGCGCCGGAATTGTCTCTGAAATTACACAAGTGGACTCTTTCAAAATTGGCTGCTCAGAACTTGGTTGGGAAAAATCAATTGATACGGGCTGTTTTTCCATAGATTCATTGTTGTTCGAATTGTCTTGACAATGGGCAATAGCCAATGTAAGTTGGGCATCTTCAATTGCATGAGTATTTTCTTCAGATACCACTTCGTCCTTAGATTGGACCACACACTTTTGATAATCCAAAACCGATCTCGTCTTCAATCCCATCTGTTGTACCTTTGCTAAAAACCCAAAATAATCTACAATCAGTGGATCGAAACGACACATAAACTTTTGAATAAAATCTAACCAAGAGTACAATAAATTGTTGCGTTGACGCCATCGAAACCAATCCAGCGCTGGACCCTCAAGCATGAGACCGATAGTGGAAAGCCGCGACTCCTCTGGAACCCCATAAAACACGAAGTACTCGTGCACTTGAAATAACCAAGTCAGGGGATCAGTTCCATCACACTTGGGCATCTCGATTCGCAGTTTGTTGGTGGAAGTAGCGGGAAAAGAAGTATTCAGTTCGCCACCATGAGACCCGAGCGAGGGTTCTGCCTCCCCCTTGGCCTTCTCTACGCGAGATTGAAGCAGCTTCATATCAAACTGCAATTGTTGCATCGTTTGATTTAACTGCTGCATAGCAACAGTCTGGGACAACAATCGGACATCTAATTGTCGTTGATATTCCTTCAAACGATCTTCAGTAATTATATTTGACATCACATACTCTCAATGAAAGCACCAATGATACGGTTTCGTATCACAAGAGAGACTTTAGAGCAGTCTCGAGCTCGTAAGAAATTAGGGGAGAAGAGAAGGATAATCCGGAGGACCGTCCGGCCGGGGGAAATTGAGGAGAGAAGAGATTTGAGAGATAGATTTAGGAACTTGATAATATTATTTCTGATACGTAAAATAATCCAGGAAGAACAATATATAATAAAAGACTTCTACCAACTATGGAAAGCAAATAAACAACGTAAGGAAATAAATAACCTAGACTAAAATAAACCAACTAATGCCTATCGTAACTATCCTATCCAATTCCAACTCTTATCTCTTGATACACCATATCTCCGTCCATATCATAACTACAACACAAAGTTCCCATCCCATGCTGTCGCCATTTTATGCAGTTGAGAATCAATGAACTGAATACTTAGACAGACATATAAAACATGTGCGACTTAAGAAAAATCTCATCGAGAGATTAAAAAATTCTGACGTGGAAGGATAAAGGATACAATTCCATAAAGAAATGTGCAAAGTTGAAAAGGTTGAGATAATTTAAATGAATAAAATGGGAAAATTGTATTTTTAATGTCATTAGATTTAGAGCGTCCCAATATTAGTTCTATTTTTTTAAAAAATCCAAAAAAGGTCTCATACCTTAAGAAATTGTTGCGATAATAGTCCCATACATTACAATAATTGTCCTGTTATTAACCAGATATAACGGAAATGTTAACTAGCTAACATAAAATACACGCATAAATCATATGCACCGTTAAAAATCCTTTCATTTTTATATTGAATTTTTCTCATAATACCGTGACACGCAAAATGTAGTAACGTTAATTATAATGACTTTAAATATTGAATTTGATATGAATGTATTTTGTTTAAATTTGTAATATAAATTATTCTTATAAATATCTTGATTTAAATTAATTAATAAATATAAATATATTTATTTATATATAATATAGTTGTGACGTCTCCTAAATTTAAAAGAAAATTTGCGTTGCCATGTCGTGTCATATCCGTGTCCATGTATCATAGGATCAAATCCACTGTAAATTTCCGGATTTAGACTTAAAAATATATATTTTTTCAAAAGATATACATATTTGAACAATACTTTCCTTAAAATTCTCAATGTCACTTTCCAATTTTCATGTCATGTTGGTCTACATTATATTTGAAACTGGTGTAACTTTTCTTGTTTAATTAAAAAAATCCTATAAATATATTAAATTCCTAATGTCACTAGTTTTCCTTACTATGTTGCGCAAAGTTCGAAAATGAAAATGTGAAGCAACAATATTAAAAACACCAAATACCTAAAAAATTGATATAAGTTTAATATGTTAATTGATATTAAAATATAAATACATTGAAGTAAAATTAGAAAAATAATGGATATAATTATTTTTTTAATTACAATTCCATAGTTTTCCATCAAAAGATATAAAAAAATGTCTAGATAGAATTTTTAACGATTTATATGATTTATGCGTGTATTTTCTATAAACTAGTTAATAGTTCCATTATTTGGTCAATGGTGGGACTATCATCGTAACGTGTGAAACTATTATCGCAATAATTTTTTAAAGTATGAGACCTTTTTTGAAATTTTGAAAAGAATCAGACTAGTATCGTAATGCTCATGGACCAAAAATACAATTTTTCGGGGATTTTCGAAAAATATTGTACTTTTTTTCAAGTATCTTAAGGTTGTGGTACTTTTTGGGAATATTGCAAAAATATGGTAACCCGGTTTATGTGGAGCCGGTTTCATCATGTATTTTTTTTAATTTCGTACTTTTTTAACATATATACAATAGCCAATCTGCAATCACGATCTGCACTCACAATTTCAGATTTCATCCCACCCACATGTGATCCTACCTTATTAATAATATAATATAGGTAACCGTGCTACTTTTGGTTTGAAACAAGAACTCTCTCTCTCATACCTCCTTTCTCTTCTTGTTTCAGAGTTTACTCCACCGACTGAAATTACAATTGCTTCTCCATGAAGAATTCGGAATTCTTCAAAGCCCAACTTTTCTCGCTGCGAGTAAGCTTTCACCGGCCGTTGCACACGTAGAACTCGCCTATGTGTTCCTTTGGCTGACATGGTGACTAACGTGCCGCGATCGCAATCTTGTGATTTTTTTTTTGTGCTATAAATGAACAACCATAGGTCTGATTATATTTGGGATTTCGAAATAGAGCTCATCCATCTGTTGGGTTTCTGCAACTTAACCGAGCTGCTCAGAACTCGCTGCATTGAAGGCGTCAGAAGGTTTGAACCTTCTCACCTTTTCGGCTTGTTTTTACTTAATATGGATTGGTGTGGTTTCTCTTTGCCTAGGACACCAGAATATCGAACCATGAACGAAGAAAGGCATGAGAGAAAAGCCTAAAGGTGGGACCTATAGCACTTGACCCTCAGTGAACATTATCTGTTTATCCTATTCTTGAATTCTATTATCGTTGTTACCATTATTCTTCTGATGTGCTCAACTATATTTCTATTCTTGATTATTGTGATAATTCCCACTGAGTCATTTGACTCACCCTGCATTTCCCTCTATTTTATTTTGTTCTCCAGAATATATGAATAGAAGACGTGATGCGGGATAGGAAAACTGAACTAGAAGAAACATTATGCTTACTGGTTTGACTAAATTGGTGACGAACCTCAGGTATACATAAGTTGGCTGAGATAAGCTAGTTGACTGAGAGTACTTTTGAACTTAGATAAGTATGACTTTGACTTTGGATATCCTTAGTGAGATATATTTGTAAATTAGACATGACTTTTGTATTAGTGTGTACATAGGTTTTGCGAAGTGACTGGTATCACCTGAAGCCCGGGCCCGTGGACATATGGAGGCCCCAGGTCGGGGCGCCACATTCGCCGTTCATTAGAATTTATTGCAGATTAATTTGTGTCTTCTTATCAGAAAGGGTAGAAGCGTAAATTAAAATCGAATAATGAAATCGATTTTTACATATAATTATTTTCTTTTTCATTTTCTCTGAACTAAATTTATTAATTAGACTTCTAATTTTAATTCTTTTGCATAAATTAATTTTCCAACTAAATAAATTTGCGTAAGTCAGAGATCAACTTAAGTATGAAAACATGTAATATTTTTTTCTTATGGTTAGTTGAACCGGTTCAAGAGAAACCTGATTTTATTTTATTTTATTTTTTCATTTTCTCTCAACTAAATTTATTAATTAAACTTGTAGTTTGAATTCTTTTGCATAAATTAATTTTCTAACTAAACAAATTTGCTTAGGTCGAGAACAATATAAATATGTAAACATAACTTGTATTTCAAAAAAATCAAACATAATACATTCATATTCTACAAAATTTATCTAACACTTGTATAGTTATTATGACAATGTCTGTAACAGCTCGGATTCCGGACCAAGAAGAAATAGGTAAGTAAAGGGTTAGAAGCAAGCATCAATCCGTTATGCATTGCATTTTATGTGAACTATGTGTTTTTATGCCTCGATTATTGAATGTTATTTCATTACGAGACTCATATATTCCTCATGAAACCTTGCAAAGTTAGATTCCACATTATTTGGATTCATATTCTTGCTTTTGCTATCCCGAGATAAACTTTGAAAATTGTTTGTCAAAAATTCCCATTAGGTCTCTAGTTACTGTTCACTCCTTAATGTAGAAATTTTCCGGGATATTTTTACCTATCAAATATAGGGGTCAAATGAATCCTTACGAAATTTTATGAATTATGGTACCTTTTCCGAACCCTAATTCTCGTGGTAACTCGCGTAGTAACCAAAACCAGCCAAAAACCCTAGTTTAGGTATTTTCGAATTCCAGCACTTTCCCTATCCGATATTATAACCAAAACGATCCTTGAATTATTTTATAAATTTTAAGACCTTTTCCAAACCCTAGTTCAAACGCCGTAAAAACTAACTTTTAAACCATACGGCATTTGATATGCAATATTATACTCAAAATAATCCTTAAATTATTTTATGAATCATGAACACTTCTCAAGAATAAATTCATATCCTACCTTTGTTTTATGTATTTTTTTCTATTTTTCAAAATTCCAAACGCCTACTACTTTAACTTGAGAAGTTTAAACGTTAAGTGTTTATAATCACCGGAAAGCTCTTTTGATTCTCTTTCTTTTGCAATTTTTTCCACTTTAAACTCTAATCTAGAGATTCTTGAATGTTTTAAGTATTATTTTCAACCTATTTTAGAATTATTTTAATGTGATGTAATTACAAGATCATATATGAATACATAAGCACATACATCACTTATACACCTACCTATTCACCTAAGTACTCTACAAGAATACACCTAGCTACCCTATCTTGTGACTCACACCCTAAATATTCAAAAATACCCTCTAAGTCCCAAAACCATACCTATAAATACCTCTCCATATTCATTTCCAAGAACACACAAAATCACTCTCACTTCTCTCTACCTCATGCCATTCCTCACTCTCTCTCTATGGTACTCTCTTTTCTTTTGTTATTTCATGCTATATATATTTCTCTTAGTATAATATAGTTATAGCATGCTTAGAATTAATTAAATTATGCCTTTAGGAATTTTATTTTATGAAATATATGCATAATTGTTAGTTTTATGTAAAATGTGCCTACATATATGAATTTTATTAAATTAAATGCATGCTTTATAATATGATATAATGTGATTATGTGTTTAAATATTCATGATCTTATTTGATTAAATCCATGACTAGAATAATTTATTTAGATTTATTTATATGATTAAAGTTATATAAAATGCTATATTTTAAGTTTAATTACATGTTATGAACTTAAAATTTATCAAACATGATCATGAACTAATATGAACATATTAATAAGTCTAAGAACATGTTCTTAATGTTCTTAAATTGATCATGGTGCACGTGTGGTAATGTGTGTTTGTGTGTGTGTAATCTTATGTTATAAAGTGTTTAATTCTTAGAATTTTGAATAATAAATGTTTTCAATAGTAACTTTGAATTTTTGGCAAAAATTTACCTTAAATAATTCAAAAATAATTATCAAATTTAGTTTTGAAATTTTAAAGAAAGATTTTATCCGAATTTTCTGAAAATCGACAAATTGTAAAATGTTTTCCAAATTGTAACCTACATTATTAAATTAAACTTTAAATTTCATCTCAAATCTTATAATTAATATCATAATGTGATTAATAAATATTTAATTAGTTAAAGAGTTCATAAAACCTAATTGATTAAAAAAATTCACTTAAACGGTTAAAATTAGGGTTTATCGGGTTTTCTACCGTATTACTCTTTTACGTGTGAACACTATGTACTTTATGTGCTTACTTGATTAGAATAATAAGAAATATAGTCTTAAGCCTATAGTAGTTAATACTTTCAGGCAAAATTAGGACCGAGCAATGGAATCCACATGACTTTGTCTGACTACCGGTATTACGTGAGGGTTAAAACCTTTTCAACTGGAATCATGCTTATACATATGTATCTACACAAAATTATGTTCAGACCTACCTATTATTTATGACTTATTACCCTATATACATAATACTATATTATCATATCCCTTTTTAAAAGGGAAAAATACTTTTATGCCGGAATGAACGTTTTACTAGGACACTATATATATATTTAAGTCCACCATATCAAAACATTGATTCCTGGAAAGAAACAAAATTATCTTATCCTAATTAGTATAGTGGGCCCCGGTTGTATCCGTATCAATCAATTGCCCGAAAGGTATCGGGCCGAGGGTATTGTTGGTGATCCGGACTACCACCAGCTCTTGGTAGTGGTTTAACTGGAGGTTAGTTACTCCACGCCAAGAGATAAGGGAGATGTATGACCTCCCAATTATCGTTATTACCACTAGGGGGGTAGCTCCCCAAGGAACTGGAGTTAAGGAGTATTACCATATTGGTTTTATTAAAGTATCGGGACCATGTACAGTACCGTTACTATTTTATCAAATTTTAAGCAGTTTCGGATGAAGAGGCCTAGCTTACGGGTATTAAGGTTCTTATTACAAATGGTTCATGTTTTTATAAACAATTTTCACATGCCCCATCCCTACTATTTTATAATCTATCATGAACCGGGTTATATTTGCTATATCCTATTGCTATTGCTTTAGACCGAGATCCTCTTAGTCCTAAAGAAGGAGGAAACCCTAATGTCAGTGTAAAAACCCGCCATTGTTGCTCAATTTGGGCTTGTTGGAGGTCCTTTTCGAAGTTTTTTGAAGCGAGAAATCGGAGTCACATCACAAAATTGGTACATCTGTTGTTGGGGAATGATTTAGGTAAGTGAACAAAATGCAGTGAAACCCTCGTTTTTTCAAATTTTTGTTTGGGTTCAGAAATTTCACTTAGAAATCAGAGTTTTGACGTCGAAGTTCTGATCTTAGCATTCCTGCGTTCATAGTCTTAGTGAGGGTTTTTAATGCCATAAACAAGAGCTGAAAATTTTGGGATTTAGTGGCCATTTTTTCCTTTTTTAAGCTTAAAACTCCTCTTGTATGTTTTGTTGATGGGTTATGTTGGAGATTTGGTTTGCCATCTAGTGTATTTTAAAACACCCAAAATATTTTTTTTAGGGTTTTTATTGTTGCTGGAATAAGTGTTTTAGTGGCTGAAATGTGATATACAGTTTTTTTAGTAATTGACATGATATTTTTTTATTTATTTTGCCTATTTTGTCATGCAGGAAAAAAACTGAGTGCAAGCAAATATACTGTAGTTTGCCATTACAAGGATAGGATTGCAAGTCTGTACGATGTTGATCCAGATAAGTTCAGCATATTTGATTTTCATGCAGAACTTAAGGATTTATTTGAACTAGAAGATGGTCCTCTTAGCATTGTTATTTCTATTTGGGCGCGCGGGGGGGGGGGGGGGGGGGGGGGTAAATGTAGAATGCCTGTTGATAGTGATGCTGATGTGCTAAGATGTTTGAAATGAACTGTGATGATGATATATTTGATGTATATCTTCTCTCCACTGTGAATGAGTGTACTGTCAGTATTCCAGGTGCCAATACTGATATAAACATTGAAAATGTTGATGTTAGGGTACAAGTTGAGAACATGCATGGTGATATTAATGTTAACAAGGTTTTAGGACATGGAAACACCAGGAATTCTGTAAGAAGAGTGTCTAATAGGAAGAGTAGATAGTGTGTTAGTAATGCATCTAATAAACAACATGATGATTCCTCAAAGAAAAAGAGTAAATCTGTTGGGAACAGTAGTAAAGGGAAAGGTAAGAGTGTTGTTAATGATGATTCTGAGGACTACAATTATGATGATAGCCTGTTTTTACCTGAGTTAGATTTGGAAAATGTTGATAACATTAATTTTGGTTCTAGTTTTGATGATATGTCTAATCATGATTCTGATGATCACTGTGAGGCATTGAATGATTCTGATGAGGAGTTTATGAATGATCCCTTCAAGAATGCTTACAATTATCCATGCCACAAATTTGAAGAGGGCAGGGAAAAGTTAAACTGTGGGTAGGACAATACTTTGAGGATGTTTTTCACCTTAGGAAGAGACTCAAGGATTATGTTATTCAGGAAGGGTTTAAGATGAATACGTTGAAAAATGATTTGGAAAAAGTTACGGTTGAGTGTCAAAGTCCTGGTTGCTCTTGGGGGTTGCATGCCTCAGTAATGGAAGATGGTAAAACATTTCAATTGATGAAGTATGAGGTTTTGCATACTTGTATAAGAACTGATTGTACTAAAGATGTAAGTGCAGAATAGATAACCAGCAAATTGGTGAGATGGCTTAGAAAAACACCTGATTTATCCCCTAAGGATATTCAACCTAAGCTTGAAAAATATAATGTGAAGCCAAATTATATGCAAGTGTATAGAGCTAGATTGAAAGCATGGATTCGATGTGAAATATGTGAAATATGAAGTGATATGCCTTGATATGAATTAGATGCTACCTTGTTGAATTGTATTCGTATCACTTTCATTCATATGCATTTCCTGAGCGTTATATGGTTCATCTTGAGTCTAAGTTACCTTTTGATGTCTATTTTGTTCAGAGGAGTATCCCGTTGGTGACGAGATTGCTCCGTAGGCATTGGTTTTGTCCCCGTTAGGCATTGGTTTTGTTCCCGTTCGCCCCGGTTTCGTCGGTATAAGGTGAGGTTAGGTTATAGATATACCCTAATAAAATATGATTGTTATGTTTGCATGCGAATATAAGCCCTTTTATATATCTACGTATGTGCGAGCTATGAATACGTATGATTATGTTGTATATTTTAGAATATGATTATGCTAGGATTATGATTACGTTAGAATTACTATTATGTAAGCTTTACTTTAGAATATGTTATGCTAGGTATGCTATGATCAAGTTAGGGGTACGAATATGTTATGGTATGACTGTACTAGAGATATGAGTATGATTATGCTTTACGAGTGTGTGTTGTGTGATACCTCAGCTTATGCTATGCCTCTGAGGTTGTGTACCTTTGGCATGTTATGCCTATGATATGCACGAGGTCGTGGACCTTGCTTTGCTCGGTTTCTGGTAAGTCTCTGAAGTTATTTTTACTCCGGGATGACTTATTTTAGATCGACGGACGTGTGCGTGTGTTCTGCTCCGGGACGGCTTATTTTAGATCGATGGACGTGTGTGTGTGTGTGTGTGTGTGTGTGGGTGGGTGGGTGTGTTATGTTTGTAGCACCCGAGCGTAAGGTACCACATCCCCCGCACCGAGACCCGACCCGTATATGAAATGGAAGTCCATACACGTGCCAAATCCACGGCGAACGGGGACACAACACACACGCTATGCTAGGTGGGACTAACCCTTAAACCATTTAAACTCAAGACAATGTGAAATCAGAGTTAGAATGAAACGCGGAAGCAAGATCAACATATAATATATACAACGAGCCACAAAGCTCCAAAAATGGATATACACAATCCTTCAAGTATTCAAGGCCACACGGCCTACAAAATCATAACGCTCCATATCATGAACATATACAAAATAGAAGTAAGAGTATCAGATGCTGAAAAGAAGTGCTACACATAAATGCAAGACCTAGACGACTTGTATTCCAGCCTAGCACTCCTATACCTGCACAAAACAACTGAAACAAACCAGCTTCAGTCTAAAAGAGACTGGTGGGTATAAAAGCGGGGCATAAGTATAAATATCGCGGAATTGAAACATATACATGCAAGTCCTAATCCCATAGAAGTTTGATAAGAAATTTCCCAAGCGGCAAAACAAATAAAACATCAATGGGATTACGACTATCATTTTCATTCATAATTAATATAGGGTTTAAGGCCCGGCGAGTGGGCGTACATCATCTCCAACCTTCTCCTCGTGTAATCATATTCATAAATTCATAAGTTTTCATACATAACATATGTGCACATCCATAATGATCATAATCATTCATATACACCTTCTCCCTTCGGTGGTGGATGAGTTTGCAAGACTCCACCACCTCATACATAATGGCTAGTGAGGTACATGAATCCTCAAGAGCCCGACTAGCGTTTTCTCGTCAAAACTCCTGACGAGATCCGTTTCGACGTAAAATGGTTGGAACTAGTGCACGGGTTCACCGTCGGCCCTTGCCTCCCCGGCTTCCCACAATACACTAAGCTCCGGGGCTCGTGATCATATCATACATGCAATCTCGCCAAAACATAAGGTAGGTTTGCATAAAAGAAAGGTTGTACGTTTGCAATCATTTACTCGAGAAAAGACTCAATATATATATATCATATTACCTTGGCTTAAAACTTTTCACATAAGGAGATATATCGGTCGATTCATATCTAATAGAAGAAAAACCCACCTTTTATAAACAAAAGAACGACACAAGCGTCTCAATGCTCGCCTTCGTCTCCGACCAAACCCAAATCTGTACAAAAGAAAGGTATGAGACTCAAAACGACCATATTTGACGCTCGACAATGAGGTGAATATGACATGAATGCATAAAAGATAATATTATGCCATGAAAATGTTCATGTGCACTATTAAGAAATTTAAAACACAAAATCAATCCATTCGTTCATTCATTTTATTCAAATTCATAAATTCATATCAATTAACCTAAGAATTCATGTTTACAATTAGAATAAAATAAATAAAACGTTCAAGCAATAATCGGTAAATTAAATACGTGAAATAGTTATCGATTAATTCTAAAATTGATTTAAATCAAATAATACTTAAAAATATATATATTTATTATACATGCATGCACAAATATATCTAACCTATACAATACATATATATTTATACACTTAACCATGCATGCAAGATACACACACACACACAAAATATATAAATATATAATCAGCAACACCCACATGCATGTAACAATTTCATGCACACACATATGCATGCACAGCAAACACACAACACTTATGTATATACATATATACACACGCACACACTCTGAATCCAAGAAGAACAACAACAGCAGCGGTTTATAATTGATGAACAGACACACACACACTCGTAGCAACACAAGGAAGGAAGAAGCAGCAGCAGAAGAAAGGAAAGAAAAGGAAAAGAATGAAGAAAGAAGCAGCGAGAAAAAATTGCATTTTCTTCATGAAATGGTAGCGGCCGCTACCCATAATATTCAGAATTTTTGATCAATTTCAGAATACGTGAGCAGCCAACTATTCAGTCGCGGGCGCGACCGGATTTCAGGCAGTTAAGGTCGCGGGCGCGACCTGCGCGATGCAGCAGAAAAAAAAACGCAGAGCAAGGAGAAAACAGAGCAGCAACAATCAACTTCAATCCAACAAGATCAGCTAAGGCAAGGCAACAATTAAGCATAAAAAATACTCCAAAACAACATTCAATCCAGCCCCAAGAAGGATCATACGTGAGATGAAGGCAAGGGTGCTCATTTCATGCTATAACCTCAACGTTCATTAATGGTAGCTCATGAATGCCTCAACTACCAGCTAATACATCACCATAAATGTAGAGAGGAGATCAAAACAATCATTTTCATGCTTGGAATCATTCAAAAAGCTCAACAATTGGAAGAGATCAATCAAAATGCCCAAAACCTAAATATATATTCATTTCTGTCAAAAACTCATGAAACCGTGCTCAAATTTGGAGATGAATTAATGAAAATGACCCATATTGAATGTACATAACATATCCAAGCTTACCTTGTGAATTAATGGAGGTTTGGAAGAGATTTGAGCTTGAATCTCCAAGGATTGGCTTGAGCTACGGGATTTCTGGAAAACAGAGGATGTTTGGCCAATTTACTCTAAGTGAGAAGGGTTATCTCGGTTTGGGGAGTTAATGGCTGAATAAAGGGTTGAGTTAGGGTTCCAAAAACTTAAACCATGGTTAATTTGGTCAACAAATGAATAAGTTATGATTTATTTGGTAAAAGGTGGCAGATTGAGTTCCCGTTGCATGTTTCGGTTGAGTTTCGGAGGTTCAAATGATTCTGGAAAAATATAAGGCTAAATTTACTAAACTCGAATTTTCGTTCCGAGTTCAGCGAAGTTGACGAAACTCGAATCCGAGTTTCGTAGCTCAAGATATTAAATTCGGAACCAAGGGTACGCTAAGTGCTCGTTAGCCCCCCGATTTGGTTCCACAACTCAAATTAAATTCGTTAACATATCAAATGAATCCGAAAACATAAACCGAGCATATAGGCATGTTCATAACACATATATTTACGACATATTACAATTTCACGACATTTCGATATCATTTCATATAAGAACGATGCACAAAATAAACCACCAAGCACATATTCATGCAATTCATGCACATTTCATTAAAATCCATGCATAATAAAATTTTAATAAATAAATCGAATTAAAGTATAAACATAAATTAAGGTCTCGTGATTAATTAATTAAAGCATGATTAATTAACATAACACTTAATTAGCATAATCATTAAATTAATAATAATAAAAGAAATATATATATATATATATATATATATTTAATATACGAATTATTATTTTAAAATAATATTAAATTAAGATAAAATATAATAAAATAAAATAATAACAATTTATAATAAAATTAAATATAAAACACGTAAAAACAATTAATTTGCGCAAATTGTAAACACATACGTCATACCTTTACGTCTGAAAAATCGGGGCGTTACAATCTCTCCCCCTTAAAAGAATCCGTCCTCGGATTCACTGCTCGCTCTGAAACAATTTGGGGTGAAACTTTTGCATCTTTTCCTCCGTCTCCCACGTAGCCTCTTCAGTTTTATCACTTCTCCAAAGAACCTTGACTAGTGGAATACGCCGATTTCGAAGCTCCTGAAATTTCCGATCCAATATCTTAATCGGCTTTTGGACGAAGGTGAGATCTGGTTCTAACTCCACTTCTTCAACCGGTAGAACCTCGGACTCGTCTCGATAATATTTCCGAAGCTGTGAAACATGAAACATGTTATGAATTCCGGTTAAACTCGGAGGCAAATCCAATCGATAGGCCGTATCCCCAACTTTCTCTAAAATCTCATACGGTCTCATATACCGAGGGTTTAATTTTCCTCCTCGTCCAATCCTTGAGAACCCTTTTCGTGGAGATGCCTTTAAGAAAACCCTATCTCCAACCTCAAATTCAAGATTCTTTCTCCGAAGGTCGGCATAACTCTTTTGTCGATCCTGAGCGGCCTTCATCCGTTGTCTAATTATCTGGACCTTGTCAATAGCCTCTTGTACCGCCTTAGAGGGTTTTTCCTTCCTTTCCCCTCGTTTAACACCTTCTTGCTTGGTCCAATTCCATTCCTCCAAATCAAAGAACAACGGAGATCGACATTTACGTCCGTAAAGAGCTTCATAAGGGGTCATTTCAATCTAGGCTTGATAGCTATTATTGTAAGCAAACTCTATTAACGGCAACTGTTCATTCCACGAGCTTTGAAAGTCCAATGCACATGCTCTCAACATGTCCTCCAGATACTTAATCAACCTCTCTGATTGTCCGTCGGTTTGAGGATGGAAAGCTGTGCTGAATTGAAGCCTTGTTCCCAACCACTTCTGTAATTCTTGCCATAACCGTGAAGTAAATCTTGGATCCCGATCCGAGACAATGCTAACAGGTACCCCATGAAGCCTGACAATCTCATCATTATATCTCTTAGCCAATTTACTCACTTTATCTGACATCCTGATAGCAAGGAAATGAGCTGATTTTGTCAATCTGTCCACAATCACCCAAATTCCATCGAAATCGCCTCTCACTTTCGGTAATCCCGAAACAAAATCCATGGCTATTTGTTCCCACTTCCACTCCGGGATAGGCAATGGTTGAAGTAGCCCCGATGGCTTTTGATGTTCTGCCTTCACCACTTGACAGGTCATACAGTGTTTCACGAAGTTGATAACATCCCGTTTCAAACCATTCCAGCAATAGAATTTCTTCAAATCCTTATACATTTTGTTCCCTCCGGGATGTATCGAATACCCTGACCGATAGGCTTCCTCAAGAATAATCCTCTTTAACACTTCCGGGACAACAATTCTATTCTTGAATCTTAGAAGTCCCGTATCATCAAACCCAAACGGACACTCTGGATCAGCTCGAGCTTTCTCAGCTAATTTCTGAACCTCGGGATCAATTCTCTGAGCATCAAATAATCTCTGTCTAAGATCCGGTTGAACCATGATATTCCGAATACTAGCCCTTAGTTCGAACATCTCATTCTCATCTCCAATTTCCACCTTCACATTGGATACGCTAGCTTTCCTACTAAGCGCATCCGCAACCAAATTGGCTTTGCCGGGATGGTATCGGATTGTACACTCATAATCTGCTAAGAGTTCCATCCAACGCCGTTGTCTCTTATTCAATTCCTTTTGTGAAAATAAGTATTGGAGACTCTTGTGATCGGAAAAGACCTCGAATGATATTCCATAAAGATAGTGTCTCCACTTACCCAAAGCAAAGATCACCGCTGCTAATTCCAAATCGTGAGTGGGGTAGTTCTGTTCATGATCTTTCAATTTCCTTGAGGCATAGGCAATTACCTTTCCATTCTGCATCAACACACATCCCAAACCTTCCTTTGAGGCATCCGTAAAAACTGTATATCCTTTTGTACCTTCGGGAAGCGCTAATGCAGGGGCAACGGTCAGCTTTTCCTTTAAAAGTTGGAAGCTAGCCTCACATGCCTCGTCCCACTCAAACCTAACCGCCCTCTTAGTCAATCGGGTTAAAGGAGCCGCAATCTTTGAGAAATCCTATACGAATCTTCGATAGTAGCCTGCCAAACCCAAGAAACTCCTTACTTCTGAAGCATTTTTCGGGCTTTTCCATCGAATAACCGTCTTAATTTTAGAAGGATCTACTTCCAAACCTTTCCTTGAGATAATATGGCCCAGAAATGCTACCCGATCAATCCAGAACTCACATTTGCTAAACTTAGCATACAATCGATGTTCTCTTAAGGTGTCCAACACAATTCTGAGATGCCTGACATGATCTTCCGGAGTCCTCGAATAAACCAGAATGTCATCGATGAATATCACTACAAACTTATCCAAATAGGGCCGAAAAATTCGGTGCATCATATCCATAAAAGCAGTCGGGGCATTAGTCAGTCCAAACGGCATCACGACAAACTCGTAGTGTCCATACCGGGTATTAAATCCAGTCTTCGGAATGTCCTCTTCCCGGATCTTCAACTGATAGTATCCTTGTCTCAAGTCTAATTTCGAATATACCCCCGAACCTTGTAACATGTCAAATAAATCCTCAATATGGGGCAAAGGATACTTATTCTTTACAGTCATCCGATTAAGCTCCCGGTAATCTATACACATTCTTAAGGTTCCATCCTTTTTCTTAACGAAGAGAACCGGAGCACCCCAAGGTGACGAACTTGGCCGAATATATCCAACTTTGAGTAATTCCTCTAACTGAATCTTTAACTCTTTCAATTCGGCCGGTGCCATCCGATACGGAGTCTTAGAATACGGTTTGGATCCCGGATATAATTCGATGACGAATTCAATCTCACGGTCTGGTGGTAAAGAACTCAAATTCTCCGGAAACACATCGGAAAAATCCTTAACAACCGCGGTATCCTCTAACTTGACTTGATCTTTCGGCCTATTAAGAAGATAAGCAATAAATCCCGTTGCTCCTTCTCTCATCAGCTTATGAGCTTCCGTGTAGGACAAGAGAGATATCGATCTTGAACCACTACCAATCACCAAATCATCACCCAAAATTACCTTCTTCGCAAAAAAATCAACATTGGCCCGATGCCTGGACAACCAGTCCATACCCAAGATAACTTCATACCTTTTCATAGGCATAACAATTAAATCAGCCGGATAGTCTTTCCCTTCAATCAGAACTGAACACTCCCGAACCAACTGATCTGTCTGAAGACTCCCACCAAATGGCGAACTTACCAAATAACAAGAAGATAAACATATAACAGGCAAGCACAGAGTGGCAACTAGATCACAAGAAATAAAGGAATGCATGGCACCCGGATTAAAGAGTGCATGAATGTTCATATTATGTATGGATAGTGTACCTTCCACCACAGCTGTAGGATCAATCTCTGCATCTTGCTCCTCACCCTCGAGGGCATAAGCACGAGCCGGGATCATTGGCCTTTGAACTCGTTTTTGAAATCCGGGGTCCTTGTCAGGACAAGTATCCGCCATATGGTCACCCTTCCAGCATATGAGACACAAATTTAACCTCCTCCGACAATTGTAGAAATTGTGAGTTGGTCCTCCACAATGTGTACAAGGAGATTGAGCCAATCTAGCCTCACTCAGACCTTGTCGATCCCTCGTTGGTGCAGGCAAAGCTTTTAGAACCGGTGGAGTTGGTCCTCCCATTCTTGGCTTCTTAAACGGACCTTTAGGAGGGGGAGTAGCTTGAATCATCGATCTCTTCCCCGAATTCGATCCGGAACCTCTTCCCATTGGAGCTCTAAAAACCGGATCCTTCTTCTTGAACTCTTCCTCTTGAACCAAAGCTCGTTGCATGGTGTCGGCAAATGACTCGAAGTTGTGACCCGCCTGGCCATGTCTCAAATCTTGTCTTAATCCCGCAATGAATTTCCTCGACTTTCTCTTCTCATCCCGGGTGACATGAGGGGCATATTTCCCAAGCCTGTTAAATACGGTGAGATATTGAGTCACCGTACGCGCACCTTGCTTTAAAACCATGAACTCCTGCTCCTTTCTCTTTCTTACCACTTCCGGTACGAAGCATTCTCGGAATTCTCTCTTGAAAACCTCCCAAGTAACTTCCTCTTCATCCACTTCAAGTTTCTCTCTCATTCTTTCCCACCATTCATACGCATCTCCATCAAGTTGGAATATAGCAAATTGAGTCTTCTCTTGCGTGGTAAACTGTCGAAGTCCTAAAATCCTCTCCAATCTAATCAACCAACCTTCCGAGATCGCATCATCAATAGAACCGGAAAACCGAGGGGGGTTGTAGCTCAGAAACACCCCATGAGGATCTCTATTATTATGGTTTGGTGGAGGAGCTTGTTGTTCCGCTTATTGTGGTGGGGGAGCTTGAGCCCTCCGATGCTCAACATAATTAAAAACTGCTTCCATGAAGTTCCCCATATCCATTGGAGGCGCTTGTGGTTGTGGTTGAGGCGTAGGGGATCGGTCATGATGACGGCGACGCCCTGGAGATCTCTCACGGTGTCTACGCGGAGGCATCCTGTTCAAAAAACACTGAAATGCATGCTATTTTTAGTCCATACATGCAAGTGCAACTAATTCAACCAAAATTCAAAATTTAAAGCACACAAGCACGTAAACAATGCATATGCAACACAGTGACAAGTTGTTCCTAAAGCCGAACAACTTAACCGACTCAACACGACACGAAAGCTCGGGTTTTGCAACCCTAGGCTCTGATAACACATAAGGATGTAGCACCCGAGCGTAAGGTACCACATCCCCCGCACCGAGACCCGACCCGTATATGAAATGGAAGTCCATACACGTGCCAAATCCACGGCGAACGAGGACACAACACACACACTATGCTAGGCGGGACTAACCCTTAAACCATTTAAACTCAAGACAATGTGAAATCAGAGTTAGAATGAAATGCGGAAGCAAGATCAACATATAATATATACAACGAGCCACCAAGCTCCAAAAATGGATATACACAATCCTTCAAGTATTCAAGGCCACAAGGCCTACAAAATCATAACGCTCCATATCATGAACATATACAAAATAGAAGTAAGAGTATCAGATGCTGAAAAGAAGTGCTACACATAAATGCAAGACCTAGACGACTTGTATTCCCGCCTAGCACTCCTATACCTGCACAAAACAACTGAAACAAACCGGGTTCAGTCTAAAAGAGACTGGTGGGTATAAAAGCGGGGCATAAGTATAAATATCGCGGAATTGAAACATATACATGCAAGCGCTAATCCCATAGAAGTTTGATAAGAAATTTCCCAAGCGGCAAAACAAATAAAACATCAATGGGATTACGACTATCATTTTCATTTATAATTAATATAGGGTTTAAGGCCCGGCGAGTGGGCGTGCATCATCTCCAACCTTCTCCTCGTGTAATCATATTCATAAATTCATAAGATTTCATACATAACATATGTGCACATACATAATGATCATAATCATTCATATACACCTTCTTCCTCCCGTGATGGACGAGTTTGCAAGACTCGACCACCTCATACATAATGGCTAGTGAGGTACATGAATCCTCAAGAGCCCGACTAGCGTTTTCTCGTCAAAACTCCTGACGAGATCCGTTTCGACGTAAAATGGTTGGAACTAGTGCACGGGTTCACCGTCGGCCCTTGCCTCCCCTGCTCCCCACAATACACTAAGCTCCTGGGCCCGTGATCATATCATACATGCAATCTCGCCAAAACATAAGGTAGGTTTGCATAAAAGAAAGGTTGTACGTTTGCAATCATTTACTCGAGAAAAGACTCAATATATAAATATCATATTACCTTAGCTTAAAACTTTTCACATAGGGAGATATATCGGTCGATTCATATCTAATAGAAGAAAAACCCACCTTTTATAAACAAAAGAACGGCACAAGCGTCTCAATGCTCGCCTTCGTCTCCGACCAAACCCAAATCTGTACAAAAGAAAGGTATGAGACTCAAAACGACCCTATATGACGCTCGGCAATGAGGTGAATATGACATGAATGCATAGAAGATAATATTATGCCATGAAAATGTTCAAGTGCACTATTAAGGAATTTAAAACACAAAATCAATCCATTCGTTCATTCATTTCATTCAAATTCATAAATTCATAAATTCATATCAATTAACCTAAGAATTCATTTTTACAATTAGAATAAAATAAATAAAACGTTCAAGCAATAGTCGGTAAATTAAATACGTGAAATAGTTATCGATTAATTCTAAAATTGATTTAAATCAAATAATACTTAAAAATATATAATAAATATAAATATATAATAATAATTATATATATATATATATATATATATATATATATATAATTACACGTATATACATCATATCATACATGCAATCTCGCCAAAACATAAGGTAGGTTTGCATAAAAGAAAGGTTGTACGTTTGCAATCATTTACTCGAGAAAAGACTCAATATATAAATATCATATTACCTTAGCTTAAAACTTTTCACATAGGGAGATATATCGGTCGATTCATATCTAATAGAAGAAAAACCCACCTTTTATAAACAAAAGAACGGCACAAGCGTCTCAATGCTCGCCTTCGTCTCCGACCAAACCCAAATCTGTACAAAAGAAAGGTATGAGACTCAAAACGACCCTATATGACGCTCGGCAATGAGGTGAATATGACATGAATGCATAGAAGATAATATTATGCCATGAAAATGTTCAAGTGCACTATTAAGGAATTTAAAACACAAAATCAATCCATTCGTTCATTCATTTCATTCAAATTCATAAATTCATAAATTCATATCAATTAACCTAAGAATTCATTTTTACAATTAGAATAAAATAAATAAAACGTTCAAGCAATAGTCGGTAAATTAAATACGTGAAATAGTTATCGATTAATTCTAAAATTGATTTAAATCAAATAATACTTAAAAATATATAATAAATATAAATATATAATAATAATACACGTATATACATCATATCATACATGCAATCTCGCCAAAACATAAGGTAGGTTTGCATAAAAGAAAGGTTGTACGTTTGCAATCATTTACTCGAGAAAAGACTCAATATATAAATATCATATTACCTTAGCTTAAAACTTTTCACATAGGGAGATATATCGGTCGATTCATATCTAATAGAAGAAAAACCCACCTTTTATAAACAAAAGAACGGCACAAGCGTCTCAATGCTCGCCTTCGTCTCCGACCAAACCCAAATCTGTACAAAAGAAAGGTATGAGACTCAAAACGACCCTATATGACGCTCGGCAATGAGGTGAATATGACATGAATGCATAGAAGATAATATTATGCCATGAAAATGTTCAAGTGCACTATTAAGGAATTTAAAACACAAAATCAATCCATTCGTTCATTCATTTCATTCAAATTCATAAATTCATAAATTCATATCAATTAACCTAAGAATTCATTTTTACAATTAGAATAAAATAAATAAAAAGTTCAAGCAATAGTCGGTAAATTAAATACGTGAAATAGTTATCGATTAATTCTAAAATTGATTTAAATCAAATAATACTTAAAAATATATAATAAATATAAATATATAATAATAATACACGTATATACATCATATCATACATGCAATCTCGCCAAAACATAAGGTAGGTTTGCATAAAAGAAAGGTTGTACGTTTGCAATCATTTACTCGAGAAAAGATTCAATATATAAATATCATATTACCTTAGCTTAAAACTTTTCACATAGGGAGATATATCGGTCGATTCATATCTAATAGAAGAAAAACCCACCTTTTATAAACAAAAGAACGGCACAAGCGTCTCAATGCTCGCCTTCGTCTCCGACCAAACCCAAATCTGTACAAAAGAAAGGTATGAGACTCAAAACGACCCTATATGACGCTCGGCAATGAGGTGAATATGACATGAATGCATAGAAGATAATATTATGCCATGAAAATGTTCAAGTGCACTATTAAGGAATTTAAAACACAAAATCAATCCATTCGTTCATTCATTTCATTCAAATTCATAAATTCATAAATTCATATCAATTAACCTAAGAATTCATTTTTACAATTAGAATAAAATAAATAAAACGTTCAAGCAATAATCGGTAAATTAAATACGTGAAATAGTTATCGATTAATTCTAAAATTGATTTAAATCAAATAATACTTAAAAATATATAATAAATATAAATATATAATAATAATTATATATATATATATATATATATATATATAATTACACGTATATACATATATATATATATTTATTATACATGCATGCACAAATATATCTAACCTATACAATACATATATATTTATACACTTAACCATGCATGCCTGATACACACACACACAAAATATATAAATATATAATCAGCAACACCCACATGCATGTAACAATTTCATGCACACACACATGCATGCACAGCAAACACACAACACTTATGTATATACATATATACACACGCACACACTCTGAATCCAAGAAGAAGAACAACAACAGCGGTTTATAATTGATGAACAGACACACACACACTCGTAGCAACACAAGGAAGGAAGAAGCAGCAGCAGAAGAAAGGAAAGAAAAGGAAAAGAATGAAGAAAGAAGCAGCGGGAAAAAATTGCAGAAAACAGGGGTCGCGGCCGCTACCCATTTTCTTCATGAAATGGTAGCCGCCGCTACCCATAATATTCAGAATTTTTGATCAATTTCAGAATACGTGAGCAGCCAACTGTTCAATCGCGGGCGCGACCGGATTTCAGGCAGTTAAGGTCGCGGGCGCGACCTGCGCGATGCAGCAGAAAAAAAACGCAGAGCAAGGAGAAAACAGAGCAGCAACAATCAACTTCAATCCAACAAGATCAGCTAAGGCAAGGCAACAATTAAGCATAAAAAATACTCCAAAACAACATTCAATCCAGCCCCAAGAAGGATCATACGTGAGATGAAGGCAAGGGTGCTCATTTCATGCTATAACCTCAAGGGTTCATTAATGGTAGCTCATGAATGCCTCAACTACCAGCTAATACATCACCATAAATGTAGAAAGGAGATCAAAACAATCATTTTCATGCGTGGAATCATTCAAAAAGCTCAACAATTGGAAGAGATCAATCAAAATGCCCAAAACCTAAATATATATTCATTTCTGTCAAAAACTCATGAAACCATACTCAAATTTGGGGATGAATGAATGAAAATGACCCATATTGAATGTACATAACATATCCAAGCTTACCTTGTGAATTAATGGAGATTTGGAAGAGATTTGAGCTTGAATGTCCAAGGATTGGCTTGAGCTACGGGATTTCTGGAAAACAGAGGATGTTTGGCCAATTTACTCTAAGTGATAAGGGTTATCTCAGTTTGGGGAGTTAATGGCTGAATAAAGGGTTGAGTTAGGGTTCCAAAAACTTAAACCATGGTTAATTTGGTCAACAAATGAATAAGTTATGATTTATTTGGTAAAAGGTGGCAGATTGAGTTCCCGTTGCATGTTTCGGTTGAGTTTCGGAGGTCCAAATGATTCTGGAAAAATATAAGGCTAAATTTACTAAACTCGAATTTTCGTTGCGAGTTCAGTGAAGTTGACGAAACTCGAATCCGAGTTTCCTAGCTCAAGATATTAAATTCGGAACCAAGGGTACGCTAAGTGCTCGTTAGCCCCCCGATTTGGTTCCACAACTCAAATTAAATTCATTAACATATCAAATGAATCCGAAAACATAAACCGAGCATATAGGCATGTTCATATCACATATATTTACGACATATTACAATTTCACGACATTTCGATATCATTTCATATAAGAACGATGCACAAAATAAACCACCAAGCACATATTCATGCAATTCATGCACATTTCATTAAAATCCATGCATAATAAAATTTTAATAAATAAATCGAACTAAAGTATAAACATAAATTAAGGTCTCGTGATTAATTAATTAAAGCATGATTAATTAACATAACACTTAATTAGCATAATCATTAAATTAATAATAATAAAAGAAATATATATATATATATATATATATATATATATATTTAATATACGAATTATTATTTTAAAATAATATTAAATTAAGATAAAATATAATAAAATAAAATAATAACAATTTATAATAAAATTAAATATAAAACACGTAAAAACCATTAATTTGCGTAAATTGTAAACACATACGTCATACCTTTACATCTGAAAAATTGGGCGTTACAATGTTTGTTTTCCGTTATGTTTAGTTATGTTAGTTTGATACTTAATAGTTTGTGAAACGGGAGTGGATTTCCAATCAATAAAATATGGTTGTTTTGACCTTCGGCCTAACTCTTTTATTCCCTATATCTAGTATCTGTTGGAAAAACGGAATCAAAAAGCAGCGGAAATTTAAAATTTTCCAACAAAAGGATCGAAACTCGCAATCATGAATCCAAATTCATAAGGTAAAAAAACTTACTTTTCAATAATCTTTCTTGAAGCGTTTCAAGCCACCCAAGAACGCACTTCTCGCGGCTTGATCCCCTCTCCTTGGTAAATCTCGAATCTTTAAAAACTTCTAACTTGAAGCTCTCTAGAGATAGTCCACCAACTTGACTACAATTTAACTATTAAGGATGCTAGTTCTCTAGTTACTGTTTAGGCTTAACCTAGGATTTGTTTGACCTTGGAGAAAGGATGATGTTCAACACATGAACCAAGAAGAATCGATCACTCTCTAAGGGGAGCTCGAGCTCCCCTATATATAATATAGAGAGGGGCGGCTGAAACTTAGTCATATTGGACTAAGGATTTGGTCCCTCTCTCTTATTACTTGATCATCAAGTAATTCCAAACCTTGACTTTGAATTCTAATTCAAATCAACTTTTAAGAGAGCTAAAATATCCAAACTCCTTTTGGATAATATTATACTTTATTTATTAATAAATAAATAACTTATTTATCTAATTAATTAATTCATAATTAATTAAATAGATTAATTTCTCCAAAATAAGACTTTCATTTTAATTCAAAATTAAACCAAAGTCTATTCAATAATTAACTCATTAATTATTTAATACATAAATAAATATACACGTACGGTGCACACGTGTCCATATTGGACACGTGTCGGCACGTGATCCACACGTATGAAGCATACGTGTGGAACCCCTTTGGCTCGATTAACTCGTTTAATCATTTCAAAGCCTCAACTCATGTAACAAGTTGTTGTGTGTGACCCTCTAGGTTCTCAATTCAATTAGCAGTGACCCTAATTAATTAATTCACTAATTAATTAATCAGTCCACAGATTAAACGACCATAGTCTAGCAATAGTTGTTTAACCCCTAGCTGAATTGGAATGTCTGGATTCGATAGAACTTTTAAGTCATTGATTTATGTGAGATACAATCCTCATACTTACTATCTCTCAACCAAGATCTAGGGTAAGGGAATAATCAGAACCTTAATAATCTGGTCTTAAAGCTAAGTGCATTTCATATCCATTTGATCTCAATCCAAGAAACCCTTTTCTTGATATCTTGATCTACTGCCTTGGCAAGGACTCCTTATGGCATATGAATGACTTACACAATAAGTGATCACCTTGCAAATGTAAGTGTAGGTCCTTTCTTGATTCTCCTTCACTTTCATGAATCACTTGTGCTGCCCCAGCATAAGCCTTGAATCAGTTGTCTAAGGCGACACCCTTTAAAGCTTATATCTAAGACTACAGAGTTAGCTCATAAAGTGACATGGAACCTCAAGTCTAAGGATCAATTAATCACATCAATGACTCGTGAGATATTTCCTAATCTGGAAGTTTCCATTTCCTGAAATAGAATCTTCCTTTCCCATTTAGGAATCTTCTCACACGGGGCACCTCAGTGAACTTACTTATGGAAGTAAGCACCCTTATGTATCATGTACGTATCAACTATACACTTTGCACCTCCATGAAACAATGTAGTCCTTCTTAAGGGAGTGACCCCATAAGCAAGCCTTAAAGGAGTCAGGTTGACACTCCCACTGTCTGTAGGACTCATCAGCTTGGAGTATTTTACTAATCATGACTTATGTGATATAGGGCTCGTTTCATGAACCATTTCACCTAAATGGTAGAGTCCTAAAGTCATCAGGATTAGGGAGTTCTCATACATGCACAAATAAAGTAAACGCATACCAAACAAGAGCATATAAAGAAGTGTTGCCTCAATTTGTTATTTTGTTCAAAGATTGTCTGTGATTACAATAAGGAAAAGTACAAAGCGGATATACAATCGGCTTTCTAGGGCACTATTCCTAACAATCTCCCACTTGCCCGTCAAAGCCTTCCTAAAGCTACTCTAAGTCCCATCTTCTGAAGATGACCTTGGAAAGCTTCTCGACTAAGGGGTTTAGTAAGTGGATCTGCCACGTTCTCTGCTGATGCGACCCTCTCAATTTGCACATCTCCTCTTTTGATAATATCACGGATTAGGTGATACTTCCTCATAATGTGCTTAGTCCGTTGGTGAGATCTTGGTTCTCTTGCTTGAGCAACAGCCCCAGTGTTGTCACAAAACACAGTAATGGGGTCTTTCATGCTAGCAACAACATTCAACTCTTGAATGAAGTTTCTAATCCAAACACCTTCCTTAGCTGCATCATTTGCAGCTAAGTATTCGGCCTCAGTGGTCGAATCTGCAGTGGTCGTTTGATTGGAACTCTTCCAACTCACTGCTCCGCCGTTTAGGCAGAAAATGTATCCTGACATTGACTTAAAATCATCTAAGTAAGATGCAAAGCTTGCATCGCAGTATCCTTCGACAGTAAGATCTTTCTGACCTACGTAAACTAAGAATAAATCTTTATTACTTTTCAAGTACTTAAGAATATTCTTCAAGGCAGCCCAGTGACCATCTCAAGGGTCAGATTGGAACCGACTTGTTACACTAAGTGTATAAGCCACATCCGGTCGAGTACATAACATTGCATACATTATGCTACCTATTGCTGATGCATAAGGTGTATGAGTCATTCTTTCCTTCTCAAGGTTAGTCTTAGGACACATCTTCTTAGAAAGACATGTTCCTACACTCATAGGAAGGTTCTTAACCATTGCTGACTCTATATTGAATCTCTTCAATACTTTGTCAATGTACACCGACTGTGATAGTCCTATTAACCTTCTAGATCTATCTCGATAGATTTTAATTCCAAGGATATAGGACACATCACCAAGATCTTTCATCTCGAATTGGTTCGATAACCATAACTTAGTTACTTTCATGTCATCCTTCGAATTCCAAATAAGAAGGACAACATAAAGTACTAAGAATTGCACTGAGGTCTCCAATTCCTTTCTATACACACCTGATTCATTCAAAATTTGAATGAAGCCCAGAGGCTTAGACTGATTCAACAAATCGAATGTTCCAATTCCTAGAAGCCTGTTTCAATCCATAGATTGATCTTTGGAGTTTGCAAACCTTTTGCTCACTCCCACTGAATGTGAAACCTATGGGTTGCTCCATATAAATGTCTTTATCAATGTCACCATTGAGAAAGGCAGCTTTCACATCCATTTGCCATATCTCATAGTCATAATAGGCAACAATGACAAGCATGATCCGAATAGACTTTTGCATTGCAACTGGTGAAAAGGTTTCATCAAAGTCCACGCCAGGTCTTTGAGTGAATCCTTTTGCAACCAATCTTGCTTTGTAGGCTGTAATGCTTCCATCAACTCCAAGCTTTCTCTTAAAGATCCATTTGCAACCTATGGGTTTGACCCCATCAGGCAAATCTACCAAGGTCCAAACTTGGTTAGAGTTCATGGAATCCATTTCGGATTTCATGGCTTCTATCCACTGTTCAGGGTCGGAATCTGAAAGTTCCTCCTCATATGTTAGAGGATCATTATCCTTTTGAGAGATCTCATGGAAGAATCCATACTATCTCTCCGGCTGTCTAGGAGTGCGTTCAGAACGCCTTAGAGGAGGATTTACGTGTGTATCGAAATTCGTGATTGGTTGTGGTTGATCAGAAGGGGATGTTTCTTCAGTGGGTGGCGTGGGGTCACTTTGTACTTCCTCTAATTCTATGATCTTGCCTTTATTTTCTTTAAGGAACGGTTCCTCAAGAAAAGTAGCATTTTTGGAAACAAACACCTTTTGCTCAGATTGATCATAGAAGTAGTATCCTATGGATTCCTTTGGATAACCTACAAAGTAGCATAAGTTAGAATGAGATTCTAACTTATCTCCCACTGTCCTCTTAACGTAAGTAGGACAACCCGAAATTCTCAAGTAAGAATAACTAGGGATTTTACCATGCCACATTTCATACGGCGTTTTAGGGACTGACTTAGAGGGGACTAGATTCAAAATCTTTGCTGCACTTTCTAGGGCATAACCCCAGAAAGTAGGTGGTAAGTCAGTGGAATTCATCATGGAACGAACTATATCAAGTAGAGTTCGATTCCTTCTCTCAGATACTCTATTAAGTTGAGGAGTTCCCGGAGGAGTCCACTGAGAGATAATCCCATTATCTTTGAGATGACTGAGGAATTCTTCACTAAGATACTCGCCTCCTCAATTAGATCGAAGTGCTTTGATCTTGTGGCCAGTTTGGTTCTCAACCTCCTTTTGAAATTCTAGGAATTTCTCAAAAGCTTCAGATTTATACTTCATTAAGTATACATAACCATATCGACTAAAGTCATCGGTAAAGGTTATGAAATACTGATGATTTTTTCTTGTGCTTACACTAAGCAGTCCACAAACATCAGAATGGATCAAATCCAAGACCTTAGTGGCACGTTCCACAGTTCCTTTAAAAGGAATCTTAGACATCTTTCCTTTGAGATAGGACTCGCAAGAAGTCAACCCCTTGAGATCATTTTCAGAGAATGATCCTAAAGTGTTTATCTTGCTAATTCTATTCTTGGAAATGTGTCCTAATCTAGCGTGCCATAAGGGAGCTGAAACTTTGTCATCTCTCTTACGTTTAGTTTCTCGTTGTATATTCATAATATTTATATTCTGAGTTAGATAAAGTCTATTACTCAGAGTACCGATGTGAACGGAAGAGTTATTCCGTTTGATAAAGTACTTACCATCCTTAATATAAGTTTCATAACCTTCACAATCTAAAATTGGAACTGAAATTATATTACGAATAATGTTCGGTACATAAAGGACTTTATTTAAAATTAACTCAAAACTACCTAAATCTAATCTAATTGTGCCTAAAGCTCGAGCTTCAACTTTTGAGCCATCGCTGATCATCAAGACACATTCTCCTTCTCTGAGTTGTTGAACTTCATTTAGCATTTGTACATCATTACAGATATGAGTTCCACAACTGGTATCAAGTACCCAAGAACTAGAATTAATAGAAAGATTTACTTTAACGAGAAACATACCTTTCTTTAGGGTAGCCTTGTACTCTGGGTAGTTTCTCCTCCAATGTCCTGCTTTGCCACAATGGAAGCAAACATCCTCTTTCTGATCACGCTTCTTCTTTTGGGCCTTCTCCTTCGAAATGCCACCAGTGGGCCTAAGGGATTTCTTCTTCTTCTTTTGGGCTTTCTTGCCCTTACCTTTAGAAGGCCCAGAAGAGGAAGATGGAGCATTCACCATCAGAACCTTATTGTCCTTCTTTATCGTGTTTTCAGCAGTCACAAGCTAACTAATCAGCTCAGCTACAGTAGCACCAGCATGATTCATATTGAAGTTAAGGACAAATGGGTTGAATGATGGTGGGAGCGAGGCTAGCAACAAGTCTACTGAAAGCTCATCTTTCAGTGGCATGTCCATGGAAGCAAGTTTCTCAGTAAGGGCGAGAAACTTGAGTCCATATTCATGGACACTTGAACCTTCCCCTCATTCTCAAGTGGAACAAATCCTTTGAGGTGTTATACTTTGTAGCACGTTCATGAGGGCGGTAAAGTTGCTCTAAGTGGTCGTAAATCTCCCAAGCAAATTCCATGGCCTCATGTTGCCTTTGCAAGTCTGGAGACATGTTAGCCAATATAAGGCAAAGAGCTTGGAGATTATCATCCTTCCACTTGTGGATCGCGTCCCGCTCGGCCCGAGTGGGAGAGTCCCCTTCGGGACTAGGCTCCCCTTCGAAGAGAACATAAGTTCTCTTCTCAGAATCTAAAATAATTTTCAGATTCCTCAGCCAATCAGAATAGTTGGGACCAGTCAACTTGTTTGACTCGAGGATCGATACAAGAGGGTTTTTGGTTGCCATTTCAAAACACGTAGAGAATCACAGAATCTACGACCTAAATGGTAAAACAGCAAATTAGTGAGCATGCTGAATTATAACGATATACAAAAGATAAGGTCTTTAATCTAATGTAGCTCCCACTATTTTTCAAAGATCTATAATTTCAAAAGATCTAAGAGGAACGCGTTTCCCAATGGGTACTAAGATCCTAAGCATTTTACCTAGAACCCACGACTCGCGAACATTCTAAGTAAAACCCTTGGTAGGTAAAAATTACCAATTCTAACACCTTTAGAACTCTTAGTAATTGTTTTTGCATAACCTATCTTTCAATATGGACCCACGACTCGTGCGATATCCATATTTATTTAGGCGTTAAGCTAGACCCATCAATCATAAGATCATGATCAAAACTTAGTTCGAACGACCCACGACTCGCGGACATCGTCCTTGCCAAAATTGACCACGAAATATCGATCATTTAAAATGATCAATCAGGTAACTAAGAACTAATAAGCTCTACTAGCTATCCCACGACTCGTGGATAATAACTAGCTTCACTTACTAAACTTAAAACCTATTGATGGAATGCTAGGAATTTAATTCAAAATTTGCATCTCAAATTAAACACCTATTGTTCGAAATTAGCTTAATATTTGACAAGAATTTTCGAATCAACCGGAGAGTTGTCCGGTTCGACGTCACCAACATATATGTTATCTAATTTTAATTAGTCTTGATTAATACAAGTACAACTTAAATGCATTTCACACAAGCACTTAGCAGATAACATATCCTAGCATGATACTAACATGTGATGATCATGGTTTCTACCTATCTTATGCGTGATATGTGGGAGCTACTCCACAATCACAAGTTCTAACATACATGCCACATAAACAGTTTAAATCACATAAGGGAAAGCAGTAACAAAATATGAGCCCTATCTCTATTACGTCTTCAACTGCGATTCCCCTCCCTAACATTTTCAGGGGTCTTCACTTATGGCCCCCTTGTTAATTGAATGTGGTACATCTTACTCCATGGGTGCATTGTCTCCAAAATGAAAATAAAAACCTCACCACCTATTCTACTCTCAAAAAATGAAAAAAGTACTGAAAAGTAATAAGACTCAATCTTCATATTGGCCTTAGACAAATACACAGGGCATATCCCGGCCTCAAAACAGTAATATAGAAAGCCACATAATAAATCACAGAACAGTACGCACATAAGTGAGGCTCCAACCTCAATTGAAAAACGCAACTGTAGGGCTCCAACCCCAATTTAAACCATTCATGTGCATAAATTAAAACCATACGTAAGTCTAAACCCAGGATCACCTAACATGCATAAATTGCAAGAATTTAAATTTAACCAATAAATTAAAATTCTCGCTTTAAACTCTAATAGCTTAAAACACGACTTAGATGCAATTCTTGTTCAAGAGCATTTTCTATAAAACCCAAAAATAATAAACTAATAAAATTCCAATTAATTTTTGAAAATTAATAATTTTATTCTTTCAATATTTTTAGAAAATCAAGTCTGCAATTTTCCCAAAATTTAAATCGCTTTGATTTCTCAAAAATCCCAATTTAATCAAAATTTTAAAATAATTTTATTTTAATAAAACTGATTTCAAAAGATAAAATAAAATAAAATTAACTAGGGATTTTAAGGACCGAAAACACGAAACACGAGAACACGAAAAAACTTACCCGAAACCACCCGCTCAAGGTGCACCGCCGCGTGGCAGTGGCCACCCGAGTGCGCGCGCGCATCGCGCGCAGCAGTGCCCCGCATGGGTGGGCGGTCTCGGTCGGGCGTCCCACGCTGTTGTGGGATGGTGTCGGGCGGGTGCGGGCGGCTGTCCTGTGCGGTTGCAGGACAGGTGAGGAGGTGCGTCTAGGACGGCGTCGCGCGCGGCTGTAGGACGGTGGCACGCGGGGTTGGGGCGTGCTACACGTTGGCACGTTCCAACCTCGCGTGTTCATTTCGTGTTTCGTTTCGTATCTCAGGTTTCACCAAAACCCGGTTCAATCTAAAATAAAAATACGATTTAAACAGATTTGAATTAAAACGGTTTTCAAAAATACAATTTAAGAAAACGGTTTCAGAAATTCAAGAAAAATTACAGTTTCGTAATTCATGCTTTCTAAAAGAACTCAAGAATACCTAATTCACATCTAAGCCTAAGAATTTCTACCAAATTCAGTTAAGTGGAGACGAATCAGAAACACGATTAATGAGGTAGCTCTGATACCACTTGTTAGAAAAACGAAATCAGAAAGCAGCGAAAATTTAAAATTTTCCAACAAAAGGATCGAAACTCGCAATCATGAATCCAAATTCGTAAGGTAAAGAAACTTACTTTTCAATAATCTTTCTTGAAGCGTTTCAAGCCACCCAAGAACGCTCTTCTCGCGGCTTGATCCCCTCTCCTTGGCAAAGCTCCAATCTTTAAAAACTTCTAACTTGAAGCTCTCTAGAGATAGTCCACCAACTTGACTACAATCTAACTGGTAAGGATGCTAGTCCTCTAGTTAGTGTTTAGGCTTAACCTAGGGTTTATTTCATCTTGGAGAAAGGATGGTGTTCAACACATGAACCAAGAAGAATTGATCACTCCCTAAGGGGAGCTCGAGCTCCCCTATATATAATATAGAGAGGGGCGGCCGAAACTTAATCCTATTGGGCAAAGGATTTGATCCCTCTCTCTTATTACTTGATCATCAAGTAATTCCAAACCTTGACTTTGAATTCTAATTCAAATCAATTTTTAAGAGAGCTAAAATATCCAAACTTCTTTTGGATAATATTATACTTTATTTATTAATAAATAAATAACTTATTTATCTAATTAATTAATTCATAATTAATTAAATAGATTAATTTCTCCAAAATAAGACTTTCATTTTAACTCAAAATTAAACCAAAGTCTATTAAATAATTAACACATTAATTATTTAATACATAAATAAATATACACGGTGTGCACACGTGTCCATATAGGACACGTATCACGCACGTGATCCACACGTGTGCTTCACACGTGTGGAACCCATTTGGCTCGATTAACTCGTTTAATCATTTCAAATTCTCAACTCATGTAACCAAGTTGTTGTGTGTGACCCTCTAGGTTCTCAATTCAATTAGCAGTGACCCTAATTAATTAATTCACTAATTAATTAATCAGTCCACAGTTTAAACGACCATAGTCTAGCAGCAGGTGTTTAACCCCTAGCTGAATTGGAATGTCTCGATTCTACTGAACCTTTAAGTCATTGATTCATGTGAGATACAATCATCCTACTTACTATCTCTCAACCAAGATCTAAGGTAAGGGAATAATCAGAACCCTAATAATCTGGTCTTAAAGTTAAGTGCATTTCATATCCATTTGATCTCAATTTAAGAAACTCTTTTCTTGATGTCTTGATCTACTGCCTTGGCCAAGGACTCCTTATGGCATATGAATGACTTACACAATGAGAGATCACCTTGCAAATGCAAGTGTAGGTACTTTCTTGATTCTCATTCACTTTCATGAATCACTTGTGCAACTCCAGCATAAGCCTTGAATCAGTTGTCTAAGGCGACACCCTTTAAAGCTTATACCTAAGACTACAGAGTTAAAAGTGATATGGAACCTCAAGTATAAGGATCAATTAATCATATCAATGACTCGTGAGATATTTTCTAATCTGGAAGTTTCCATTTCCTGAAATAGAAACTTTCTATCCCATTTAGGAATCTTCTCACACGGGGCACCTCAGTGAACTTACTTATGGAAGTAAGCACCCTCATGTATCACGCGTATCAACTATACACTTTTCATCTCCATGAAACAAGGTGGTCCTTCTTAAGGGCGTGATCCCACAAGCAAGCCTTAAAGGAGTCAGGTTGACACTCCCACTGTCTGTAGGACTCATCAGCTTGGAGTATTTTACTAATCATGACTTATGTGATATAGGGCTCGTTTCATGAACCATTTTACCTAAATGGTAGAGTCCTAAAGTCATCAGGATTAGGGGAGTTCTCATACATGCACAACTAAAGTAAACGCATACCAAACAAGAGCATATAAAGAAGTGTTGCCTCAATTCGTTATTTTATTCAAAGATTGTCTGTGATTACAATAAGGAAAAGTACAAAGCGGATATACAATCGGGCTTTCTAGGGTACTATTCCTAACAGTATCACGTGTGAAAATATTTTAGAGTGCAAAAACCACGCCCCGGTTCATGAACTATGAGGTTTGTGGTTTTCTTTGGAGTCTCTAGCTTAGTTCGAGTCTGGATTCTCATTTCTAATTTGGTCGCATTTGTAAGTTTAGAGTATTTGTAATTTGAAGAGTTCGGATTTGTATTTGTTGAGCTTTGGCCCCTTGGGGCAAGTATGTATATAATTTGTTTTAAGTTTTGTATAACCTTGGCTTATTACTAGTTTGTTGTTTAAATGCTTTCGCTTTTATATGGTTATGTTTTGCGCACTCTACTTGAGGGTTTAGACCGCCTAGCCTAGGAGGGTCTTGTGTTTGTGACTCGTTCGCTAGTGCTTGGTGCTTGTACGGATTCTCCATTTCGTTACATGTGTTCGGCTCTAGTGCGGGGGATATGGCGCCTTACGCTCGGGGTGCTACATTATCAGAGCTTGATGATGTTATAGTCGGACTGTTGTATGATTATAAGTTTATCTTTGCATCAATGATCGAATCAAAAGCATCAATGGAGAAAATCCCTTAGCTAGAGTTCTATTTTCCTAATTACTTTAAGTTTATGCATTATTATTAGTTTATTTAAATTTAGTTTATTATTTAATTTTCTGTAACTTAATTTACGTTAACCTCCGCCCCCTTCGCCCCCCTCCCCCCCGTTCTTGTTATTTCAGTTACTTAGCTATCGAAGATTTATAGAATCATCTAGTCTTTGTGGATCGACCCTTTACCAATATATGCAATTTATCGTGTTTAGTAGTTTAGGTTTTGTGTTTAGTGGATTCAGCTACCATCAGGTATTGTTGAGAAGATCAAATAATTGATTGAAACGAGACCACACATGTAAAGTAAGCTTTGGATGCATGATCCGATTGAGAAATTGGACCATGCGTTAATTAATTGGAGAATTAATTATAAATTTCATATACAATTAATTGGAGAATTTATTGTAAAGCCCAAATATAATTAATTGGAGAATTAATTATAAAACTCAAGTACAATTAATTGGAGAATTAATTGTAAGGTCCAAATATAATTAATTGGGAAATTAATTATGAAGGCCCGTTAGAATTAATTAGAGAATTAATTCTAAAGCCCAATGCGGAATAAAGAAGCTCAATGAATAACTAATTATTAATTATAAATTGGTTTTATTTATTTATGAAATAAATATAAAATTATCCTACTTCATTTATTTCTCAAATAAATGAAGGATATTATCATATGTTATTTATTTATGAAAAAAATAAAAGTGTATTATCCTACTCTATTTATTTGAGAAATAAATAAGAAGATAATACCAAAATTGTGACGCCCCGATTTTTTTCGGCTGCCTAGGTACGTTGTAACGAGAGTGTTAAGTGCTCGTTTAATTTATTTATTTATGTTTATATATGTTTATTCTTGTGAATATATGATATATGAATTATGTTTTAAATTGAACATTTTTGCCCCTATTTGCTTCGTTCTTGAACCTATTGGCCCCGTACTTGATCCCGATTCTTGAGAATACGTGGAATGCTTGAATATATGTGTTATGAACTCGTTTACATGCTCGTTTTATATTTTTTGAGCTCGTTTGTTGAGGACTTGGACCATTTATGTGTTTTGGGACTCAAGGGCCTAACGGAGTTTTAGAGCGCCTTAGGTTCCGGAAGGCGTAACTTGAGCTCGGGAATTCGGATTCAAATTCCGAAAGTAACGCTGGACTCATAACAAAAATTTTGAGCTTTTGAACCTATCCTTGTATTTTTATAAGCCCGTTTAGATCTCCAAATTTTGCCCGAAACGTGAGCCTCGTGCAGTTTTGTCACCCTTTACCGTTTTGCCCCGTAATTGACTCGTTTTAACTCCGTTTGACTCGATTCTTAAACCTACTTCTTCCAACCACCTAACCCTACCCTTTCACTTACCCATTTCAGCCCCCACACCCCAAGAGACTGAGAGAAAGAGAGAGGGAGAAAGGGAGAGAAAGGGAAAATCTGGACACTATTCACCCATGGGCGATTTTGAGCTCGTTCGACCTCCATTCTTTGTCAAATCCTAGAGGTAAGCACATTTTCTTGTTCTCCACTTCATGGTGTATCTTTTAAGCCTTGATTCCTTGATTTTGAGCATGATTTGAGCTTGGTATGAACTTTTATGTGAATAGTTGTGGGTTTTTGAAGATTTGTGGATATCTTACTCGTCTTTGCTTTGTTTCTTGATCCGTGAAGTGCTAAGTGATCCTTGATGCATCCTTGATCTTTTTATAGCCTTGTATTTGATTTATATATTGTGTATGAGATTTCACTATTCATGAACTCTTGAGATTTTTGGAGCTTTTATAGAGGTTTTGTGGACCTTGTTGCCTTGCCCTCGGTGTGTGCTCCGTGTAAGTGTTGTGCTATGTTTTTATGCATGAATTTGTTGTGCTTGTTTCTTGTCTTCATGCCTAGTTGCTTCTCAATGCCTCCTCTGCTTTTCCCCGCCATGAACAACATTTGTTGTTGTGTTTCATTGAACAAGCAGCAGCAACACGGTCGTGTCACTTCATGCTCACAACTGACATGGCCGTGTTACAGATTCAAATTTGTGGGAAAAAAATACAACACTGCCGTGTCGTGTTGCAGCAACCCTTGTGTGTATTTTTCTTCGTGTTTCGTTGTTTTTTGTTGCTTTTTCCCACCCCGATTATGATCCCAACTTGTTGTTAATATGTAATACTATGTGTTTAGGTACTTATTTTAATTTTATGGCTTCATTCCTAAGTGTAAACATGATTGTAAATCCGTATACGTTTGGGTGCCAGGTGTGATACCTTCTTGTGCTTGTTGCATTCTTTATGCTTTCTAAGCTTACGGATGCGTGAATTATGATGTGATTTGATATATGTGATGTTTATTTGACATGTTAAGAATTGTTTCTTGTCCCGTGTATGGGATTTCGACACTTGAATACATATATGAACTTGAACGCTTGAATATGCTATCTCGTGTTGTTCATTTGCATCACTTGCATTCATATGTATTCGCCAAGTGTCTATATGGTTTATGTTGAGTCTAAGTATTGTCTCTCGTGTTTAGATTGTCCTTGAGGAGTAGCTCGTGGTGGAGTCGCTCTGTAGGCGTGGTTTTGCTTCGTTTTGTTCGATTTGCTCGTCGAGGTGAGGTTTTCTTTCCTTTAGTTATCTTGACCTACAACCCTACATGTTTTGAAGCCCGCATGCGAAATATGTATATTATATGATGGATACATGCATGATATGTATTTTGAGGGCTTGTCCTGCTTGTGACAAGCTTTGAACAAGAGTGCAAGACTTTGGAAATAATCTTTAAATAATGAATCAATACTTTGAAAACATATGATGTAAAACATGTAATAATTTTTTAAACAAGGGTACAAGATCCTTTAACAAGAGTGCAAGGAAACTTTAAACTTGGAAAGTAATAGTTTTTAAAACATAGTTTGGTTATTTCAAGAGTTGTCTCGAGAAGGAAACGGTTCAAAACAAAGGTTTGAGATCCCGAGAAAAGAATACTTTAAAACAAAGGTTTGGGTTCCCGAGCAAAGAACACTTTAAAACTATGGTTTTAGTTCCCGAGAAAAGAATACTTTAAAACAAAGGTTATAAACCTCTAGACTTTGATTTTCAAATAGGACAGAATTGCTTTCATTTAATGGTTAGCATTATTCGGAATGTCTCCGGATGCTAATTGATAACATGATTCAGACATGAATAGAACATGCCGAATTGTTTGACAAAACATGTACAGAACTTTGAACACGAATGCAAGAGGTCTTTAACAGGAACGAAAAAGTTCGAAAACATATGCTGTTGATCAAAGTAAAGTTTGATCCTTTCAAGAGTTTTCCTGGGAAAAGGGATATTTCAAAACAATGGTTGTAAAGCACTCGGCTTTACTTTTCAAAACATTTGATACTTTAAGTATAATCATGGTTCCAGTGGAAAACAGTTTAACCTCACCTACACTGACCAGGTATCACGTAGTAATACAAAAATCCTAGTTAATCCGATCTTCACTTGTAGCCGGTGATTAACGATAAGTTTCTATTCACATAACCACATAATCAGGCAACAACCACGAAGCATTTGATATCACATAGTGAAGCCTCATGAATAATACAAAACATTATTAAAGCGTGTTGTAACAAGATCATATAACTATTATTTAATAATCAATACCTTCATGTTGCGATACAAGGGCATAATTGAGTTCAAGCAAGGGTAGGTAACATAAGAGAGTAATACCACTTAAGGTATTAGAGAAAGGTAATACACAAGAGAAACTATTAAAGTAAGTTGTCCTTAAACGTGAGACTATGATCTTACTATGGCCGATTAGGTATTAATCAAATTATGAATCCTATCGCAAATCCTAAGATTATAAAACAAGTCCTCAAAAGAAAACACATTTAGACCCCCGGATTTGAAAACCCTAGGTGCAAATGTCTATTAAGAAAGCATACGTTTTATTTCATTTTTACTATTCAAGAGCACTATTCAAGGTTACTATTCACAGCAACTATTCACATGTCGGGTCGAAGGGTCGAGTCAAACCCTTACTATACACACACACACACACACAACACACACATAAGACACATAGACACGTCACACACGTACACACACACACACACATAACATGCACACCCTAATCAAATTATGATCTTGATTATAACCTATAGTTTCAAGTTCATGTTATTATAATCAAGTGTGATCGAGATTAAAGGTATAACCTATAGTTAAGAGGTCTAATTAAAGCATAACATCAAGTTATGAAACACTATTCTATCTTAGGTTATAAGATGTGGCACTATTCAAGTTTATAACATATGCTCAAGTACTATTCCATTAATCCTATCATGTCACAAGCTCAATCCAAATTTCATGAATCATATAGCAATATAAGAACATGTCTCAACATAATTCATATCATATCATGAGCATTAGGCATGTACATGTAACAAATTAAATTAAATAACAAGATGTAACATGTTATATCATAATTGATCATAGGTTACTATTCCATTTGCTAAAATGCATAAATATAATTCAAATACCATAAACATGCGTTAATATATAATATATAGCAACCCTAATTAGCATATACTAAAGCATATCATAATATTTCATAGCATATATTAAACAATTAAATCATAAACCATGACTATTCAAACATATCATAAAAACTATATAATAAAAGCATAATATAAACTCCTACATGTTTTGGGGAAGACCCCAAGACCCAACCTAAACCTAATATAAAGTATACCATAATATAAGACATAAACTAACTAAAACATAACATAAAAACTATAGCATAAAATAAATAAAACAACTAACCTAAGGGGAGGGGAGGCTCTCGGCCATGGAGAGAAAGGAGGGAGAGAGGAGTGATTGTCAACACAAGACTTCATGCAAGAGGAAATGAATGAGTAAGAGGGGTATATATAGTTGTTGGGAGGCCCCTCACCTTGTAAATAAACTTAGGTTAAGGGTAGGCGAGCAAAATGAATTAGCTTCTCTTAGAAGCTTACTTGAAAGCATTCTTAGAAAATGGAAAATAAAGGGTATTTTGGAAATTTAATACCCTAAACACTAGTATAAGCTTCTGGAAGTTTTCTCTTTTGAATCGGGAAAAAATTAGCTTCGAAATGAATATTTACACGAAGGAAACGGATTTACCGTTTAAAAGATATATTAATTTTAAAGAATAATAACTTGAACCTCTTGATCAAATATGAATGAAAGACGACTTCCGAACATGATTTGAAAGTCCGGATTGTTTCAAAAAGTCATAAAATAAATCAAGAAGCATTTTAAGCCCAATATTGACTACGAAAAGTTTTACCGATAAAAAGTTAGAAACGTAGGATGAATAGTAACTTTATTTTAAAAATCATTTTCTTCAAAACTCGAGCTAGTGCTCAAATAAAGAGATGTAACGAATCTCAAAAGTCTTGAAATGAATCAAGAAGTGTTTTAAACTCAAATTTGAAGAATACAAGTTCTCCGGATGAAAAACCATTCGCAGAAGGAATAGTGAATAGTGTTTTGGCTCAAACGTTTCTTTTAAAATGAAGTTCAAAATAGATTTTCGAGTTAAGAATGATACCAATAGACTCGTATTGACTCAAGGAATGATTTAACTATAAACTTGGGTAGCAAAGGGTGTCCGAATCAAAGCTCGTTTACAAGAATGAATAGTAACTTTGGTCAGTAAATTCTCAAAGTGTGCTTTTGGTTCGAGAAGGGTTCCAAGGCTTGGAAAACAAGTTCAAACAGTTGGAAAACATGAGTTGTGAACCTCTAGGGTTCGAGCAACAATACAGGTAAAGTAGGCTCGGAAAATGAATAGTAAACTGAGTCAAAGGTCAAGAATTCCCCCTTAAAACACTATAGATCATATATAAGCACTTTGATCATGTAAGAATGCAATGCATGAAGGTTTATAAAGTTGGATCACGGTCTATAAATGCTTTACCAATGCCCTTAGCTTACCGTTTTCATCCAGGCCCTGTTTTGGATTGTTATAAGTAATATGTGTTTAGATTTTTATTTTAATTTTACGGCTTCATTTGCAAATTATAAACGTGACCGTAAATTCGTATACGTTTGAGTGCTACGAGCCTACGTGTGATACCTTCTTGTGCTTGTTGCATTCTTTGTGCTTTCTAAGCTTGTGTAAGCATGAATTATGATATGATTTGATATATATGATGTTTATTTGACATGTTATGAAATGTTTCTTGTCCCGTGTATGGGATTTTGACCCTTGAATACACATATGAACTTGAACGCTTGAATGTGATATCTCTTGTTGTTCATTTGCATCACTTGCATCCACATACATTCGCCGAGCATCTATATGGTTCATATTGAGTCTAAGTTTTATCTCTCTTGTTTAGATTATCCTTGAGGAGTAGCTCGTCGGGTGGAGTCGCTCCATAGGTATGGTTTTGCCTCGTTTTATTCTATTTGCTCGTCGAGGTGAGGTTTTCTTTCTTTTAATTTCTTGACCTACAACACTACATGTTTTGAAGCCTGCATGATGTTGGGATTAATGCCCTGAAAATCCAATTATATTGTAAATATTTTGGATTAATAAAATTGAAATTATAGCAAGTTATGAGTATTTTACAAATTTAATAATTAATGATATGTGAAGGTATTTTTATATGAAATGTGTTTCATAGGAAAAGACTTTAAATACCAAGAATCACGTGTCATTAAAGTTCTAGTCGGTATGATAAGAAAGTGTTCTTATCGAGACTAGAATGTCTTATATAAGATGATTAGTCTTTCATTATAGGGAAATGGACTTTCCAATTATAACACATTGATGATTTTCAATGAGATTCGAAACATCGAACTGGACCATTGAGATTATTCATTTTATACTGCTATCTAAAATGAACAAAATCTCGGAAGCATTAGACTCTTAATCCTAGCAGTGTTTCTACTTTAGACATGTATCGTTAATCACTGTGATGTACTCAAAAGTGAGATCTCAGTAACGAGTGGCCAAAATACTTTGTACGTTCGGTGATTGCATGAAATGTGCTAAAGAGAAATATTGATCGAAGAATCTGTAGCCTTGCTGGAAGGTTAAAGATATCCCTGAAATAGATTTGCAAAAGTTCAAAAAAAAACTTTGGCCAAAGTACTTCGTGTGTATGTCACCGAAGTTGTATGTTGAATGTGTTTCACATACAGGGAATTTGAACTTAAGGCGAATCAAGAAATTTCAGATTGGAAGTGAAAAATAAATGATAGTAGTATTGATTTATTTTTCATGGATATCTGTACAGAGGAGTAAAATGCAAAGCTATTCTAGATCGAGAAATTCGTGAATAATTTAATTAATTTTAGAGTTCAACAATATTTATTTAGTGGAATTAAATATTGTTAAACGATAATCAATTATTGACATGGGATGATAATAGATTGACCCGTTTGGAGCTAAAATTAATTAGTCCTGCAGGTCCCCCGCAAGCCCCAACGAAGATCAAAGAGAAAATATTATAACGAGAGTGAGAAATGATTTTTCAAAGTGTTTGAAAATAGACAAGGAATTTATTTTAAGAAAATAAATTAAACTCCAAAGATTTGGAAATGCCCGAAATTTTATTTTGGAGAAAATAAAATTTTTCTGAAAAAAAAAAGTTTTTTTTTGCTAACGTGGCATTGTGCTGAGGTGTCACGCTATGTCAGCAGGTCAGTGCCAAGTCGCACTGACAGGGCGCCAGGTGGCAGACGCGTGGACAGCCAGGATTGCGCCGCGTCAGCGCATGCCAACGATCCAGATTGGATCTGCGTTGACGGTCAACGGGTCATGGCAACGGGTCAAAGGACCGACTTAACGGGCAGGGTCGGTTCAACTTGAAACGACCGGAACACGTGGACGATTGCTATTTGTCCACGTGGCGGATGCTCCGAACCAAGTGGAACCGACAGGTTCACTCCTGAACCGGTCCAAGAGTTGGACCGACGGCTAGACCGGACCGGACCGACCACGTGGCAGCTTCTCGTGGCTGCGTGCGGCTCACACACGCCAAGCACACAACCGCCACATGGGCGGCGCGTACGGGCGCATGTGGTGCCTGTTTCGCGTGTGCTTGGGGCCGCCTGACTCATCGTGACTTGGCCTTCACGCTGGTACTCTTTGATTGGCCAAAAGATCTTGGAGTACACGGCAAAATTTGATAAATGCCGCGGAAGTCCCTTACTTTGTTGCTATAAATAAGGGGTTGTGTAGTTTATTTTAGATACACAATTTTCAGCTTCAAATTTCAGTCTCAAAAAGGCATCCGGGACTTTTTCTCTCTCTCTCGGATTAATTAATCCTAATTAAGAATTAATTAATTATTTAATTAGGTGGTTATATAATTAATATATAATCCACTTAATTAATTAGAAAATAGGGATTTTCTAGTTTTAGAAAAAAGGGTTTTTCTAAAAAATATTTTCTCAAAGTATTTAGCAAAATACTGCCGGAGCCCACACTCCAAATTCTTAATCGGGGATATTGCGAGGAAGCTCTGCCGGTTTCACGAGAAAATATCGGGGTACTGGAAAAGTGCCGTTGATAGCCAATTTTGCGGTACGGTAATGCCGTTATGCTGCCGAAATTAATATTTGCATATTATGATTATATGCTAGATGGTTTAAAATTATGTTATCGATGCCTGTATATATTAGAGTTATGCTGCCCGATTTGTTCCGCTACTTTATTAAAATATTTTTGAAATATTTTGATAATGAGGTTATGGCGAATTTTTTTGAAATATTACGCTATACCGTCACTCTGTCTCGGGCCCGCCACACCAACAACTGGTATCAGAGCGAGGCTCTGATTATATACTCGCATTGATAAAGCATAAGATGCATAATTTTAAATCTGATACTGTGCACGTAAATTCTGTCAAAGGAGGCTGGGTTTTAAGTGGGACCATTGCGACCCCTCCAGTCTTTCCTGGGAATTTGCGTGGAATTGTAATTTTCTGGGAATCAATTTCAATAATCTTCCTGGTTAATTGTCGAATCAGTAAATATGATTTAAATTATATGATAATTTAGAACATATTTATTTAAGGGGCCATTAAAAATTTAAAGTGTGATAATTATGTGATAATTATTTGCAAGCATGCTTTTAATTTTAAAATGGCATGATAATATGTGATAATAATTTGTTTTAATTATGCATGATTTATTTAATATGATTAGATAAATAATGTTTAATAGATATTAAACACGATGCATAATTGGATTAATATATTTTTTGGCTTAATTAATAAAGAGTTATTAAAGCCATAAAATATTAGAAGGATTATTTAATAATCCTAGTGGGAGAATATTAATTAGATTAATTACTTCCAATAATTATAAGACGCCAAAGGTTATTATTTAATAATCAAAGATAATCCACAAATTTAAAAAATTCAAGTGGGAGCGAGATGAAAAGAGTTGGATTCTCATGACCTCCATTACCCGTCTATAGTATAGTGGATGTATACTACTCCCTTCGGCGGTATGTATTCGCGATATACAAGATTAGACTTGTAGCACCCGAGCGTAAGGTACCACATCCCCCGCACCGAGACCCGACCCGTATATGAAATGGAAGTCCATACACATACCAAATCCACGGCGAACGGGGATACAACACACACGCTATGCTAGGCGGGACCTTAAAACCATTAATAATTGAATAAGATCAACAATATGCTATGAAATGAAATCAATGATCATAAATGAAAAGAGGATGTCAAAATAATCATTCTCAAGCTTGGAATCAATCAAAACCATTAAGAATTGAATAAGATCAACAATTTGCCCAAAACATACTATTTTCGAATGCAATCCAAAACCTCATGAAACCATGCTCAAATTTGGGAAAGAAAGGATGAAAATGATCAGAAATGAACATATATTACAACCCTAAGCTTACCTTGTATATTGGATGAAGATTGGATGAGATTTGAGCTCCAAAATCTCTAAGGAATGTAGGGTTACGAGACTGACTGTAATTCCAGTGACTTTGGCTGATATTTGGGAATTGTGTGAGGGTTAATTTGGTTAGGGAATGATATATACGGTTAGGGGGTTGAGTTAGGGATCATTAGAATCAAACCATGGTTAATTTGGTTAAAGTTTGGGTAAGATATGGCTATTTTTGTACAACAAGGTCAGTTTGGTCGCCGTTTCGTTTTTCGGTTGGATTTCGGAGGTTCAAATGACTTTGGAAAAATATAAGGCTAAGTTTACTAAACTCGAATTTTCGTTACGAGGTCAGCGGAGTTGATGGAACTCGAATCCGAGTTCCCGAGCTCAAGATATTAAATTCGGAACCAAGGGTACGCTAAGTGCTCGTTATCCCCCGATTTGGTTCCACGATTCAAATTAAATTCGTTAACATATCAAATGAATTCAAAAACATAAACCGAACATATAGGCATGTTCATAACACATATATTTACAACATACTACAATTTCACAGCATTTCGATATCATTTCATATAAGAACGATGCACAAAATAAACAACCATGCACATTTCATGCAATTCATGCACATATTCATTAAAATTCATGCATAAAAATTTAAACCAAAGAATTAATTCTAATTTTAGATAAAATAAATTAAAGTCAACGTACATATTTGAATAAATTAATTAATATGGTTAAACATGATTAATTAGCATAATGCTTAATTAACAACATAATTAACATTAATCATTAATTTAACAATAATTAAAGAAATATATATATATATATATATATATATATATATATATATATATACTTATAATACGAAATATTTTAGAATAATAATAAATTAAAATAAATTATAATAAAATAAAATAATAACAATTTATATTAAAATTAAATATAAAACACCTAAAAACAATTAATTCGCGCAAATTGGTAAACACATACGTTGTACCTTTATGTCCGTAAAGTCGGGGCGTTACAATCTCTCCCCCTTAAAAGAATCCGTCCTCGGATTCACTGCTCGCTCGAAAATGATTCGGGGTGAAACTTTCTCATCTTTTCCTCCGTCTCCCACGTAGCCTCTTCGGTTTTATCACTTCTCCAAAGAACCTTGACTAGTGGAATACGCCGATTTCGAAGTTCCTGAAATTTTCGATCCAATATCTTAATCGGCTTTTGAACGAAGGTGAGATCCGGTTCTAATTCCACTTCTTCAACCGGTAGAACCTCGGACTTATCTCGATAATATTTTCGGAGTTGTGAAACATGAAATACGTTATGAATTCCAGTCAAACTCGGAGGTAAATCCAATCGATAAGCCGTATCCCCAACCTTCTCTAGAATCTCATACGGTCCCATATACCGAGGGTTTAATTTTCCTCCTTGCCCAATTCTTGAGAACCCTTTTCATGGAGATGCCTTTAAGAAAACCCTATCTCCAATCTCAAACTCCAAATTCTTTCTCCGAAGATCTGCATAACTCTTTTGTCGATCCTGAGTGGCCTTCATCCGTTGTCTAATTATCTGGACCTTGTCAATAGCCTCTTGTACAGCCTTAGAGGGTTTTTCCTTCTTTTCTCCTCTTTTAATCCCTTTTTGCTTGGTCCAATTCCATTCCTCCAAGTCAAAGAACAACGGAGATCGACATTTACGTCCATAAAGAGCTTCATAAGGAGCCATTTCAATCGAGGCTTGATAGCTATTGTTATAAGCGAACTCGATTAACGGCAACTGTTCATTCCACGAGCTTTGAAAGTCCAATGCACAAGCTCTCAACAGGTCCTCCAGATACTTAATCAACCTTTCTGATTGTCCGTCGGTCTGAGGATGGAAAGCTGTGCTGAATTGAAGCCTTGTTCCCAAACATTTCTGTAATTCTTGCCATAACCTTGAAGTAAATCTGGGATCCCGATCCGAGACAATACTAACAGGTACACCATGAAGCCTGACGATCTCAACATTATATCTCTTGGCCAGTTTACTCACTTTATCTGACATCCTGATAGCAAGGAAATGAGCTGATTTTGTCAATCTGTCCACAATCACCCAAATTCCATCGAAATCGCCTCTCACTTTCGGTAATCCCGAAACAAAATCCATGGCTATTTGTTCCCACTTCCACTCCGGGATAGGCAATGGTTGAAGTAGCCCCGATGGTTTTTGATGTTCTGCCTTTACCACTTGACAGGTCATACAATGTTTCACGAAGTTGATCACATCCCGTTTCAAACCATTCCACCAATAGAATTGCTTGAGATCCTTATACATTTTGTTCCCTCCGGGATGTATCGAATACCCTGACCGATGGGCTTCCTCAAGAATAATCCTCTTTAACTCTTCCGGGACAACAATTCTATTCTTGAATCTTAGAAGTCCCGTATCATCAAACCCAAACGGACATTCTGAATCAGCTCGAGCTTTCTCAGCTAATTTCTGAACCTCGGGATCAATCCTCTGAGCATCAAATAATCTCTGTTTAAGATATGGTTGAACCGTGATATTCCGAATACTAGCCCTCAGTTTGAACAACTCCTTCTCATCTCCGATTTCCAATTTCACGTTGGACACACTAGCTTTCCTGCTAAGCGCATCCGCGACCAAATTGGCTTTGCCGGGATTGTGACACCCCGCTCGTCCGACGTATAAGGTACGTTACTTTTCAACCTTTTTATGTGATTAATTATGTGATTTGGTGCTTTGCGTGGCCCTATTTTGAACTCTTTTAGAGTTTAGGGGCCTGTTTGTAATTTTCTCTTTTAGGGGTTATTCGATCATTTCTCGTTCGGTCGAGAGTTCGACCTCTTTGACCCCTTCCTTGCGTTCGGGGCATCGAAACGAGTCCGTAGACTCTAAGTTTGCCCCATTCTGACTTCGTTAGCCCGTTCTTCCGACCGTTTTCGTGTACGAGGACCCGAGATATATACCCCGAATCCTCTTAATCCATGCCATTTTCAATCCAGCTTCCTCCTCCAGCGATCAAACCCGTTCCCGCTACTGTTCACATGCACTTGAGCTGTGGAAACACACACTTGTCCGTTCTCGCTCGTTTCTCAACGGAATTCAACGTTTGATTAGTGAAAATTAACCAGCTCGACGAGCCCGTCACGATGATACCAAAATCAGAGGCTAAATCTCAGTGGTGGTGGCGCTACGGCACAGCAGCGGTGACGGAACGGAGAGCCGCCACTTCGCCGCCCATTCGCGGCGGCTTCCGGCGGCGATTTTCAGACACGCGCCTCAGATTCATGAAGGAGACATCCCGGCGCAGTGAATGGTGTTGGCGGCACAACCATCCGGCCAGCGGCGGCGGCTCACGCGCCGCCTGAAAGTCGCGCAGCGGCGGCGGCGCACTGTAGCGGTGGTGGTTGCCGCTTTCCGGTGGGTTTTTCCGGGGAGTTTTGGTGGTTCCCTAGGTTTTCCGATGCCCTGATTCCATTTCCGGCCTCCCCTTTGAGCGAATCACGGCGGAGATGGCCGAACCGGCGAGTGGCGCACCGGCGGACCTTTGGCGGCGATTTGGGACCTTTTTCCGGTCGATTTTGGTGGTGGTTCCTTCACGGAAGTTGCTCAGAATATTGGAACGTAGCGGATGGCGTTGGCCCCGACTCGAGAACCGGCCGGCAGCGGCGAACCGGGGCTGGATCGGTGGTCCGGTTTTCCGATGATTTTTTCGGGGTTTGGCTAGGGGGCTTTCGTAGGGCTCGTTACGGGCTTTCCAACGGTATGTCCGGATTTTATTTTTGTTTAGCGGTTTGTATTTAATTTCAGTTTTCGTACTAGGATTTTGGTTCGGTTTTTCGTCAACGAAGTCCGACATGTTTGGTATTTTCTGAAATTGGTTGAGGGCTTTTGTCAAGCAGGCCGAGGCGCACGTTTCTGTCCTTCCGGGGATTTTTCGGACCACCGGAGGTGGTGTTCCGGTGGTGGCCGGTGGCTGTTCGGCTAGCTACGGTGGCGGTATTCCGGAGACTTTCGGTCAACGGGTTCCTTTCGTCGTGGTGAGTCCATCGCCACTTTCCGTTCGTCAATCGGATGTCCGGTTGATTTTATATGAATTTTTGAAGTTATTGTATTTATTTTCGTTAATTGTTTTAATTGTAATTTTCGATCTAGTATGAATTATAAATTGAAATTATGAGTTGTATGATACTTGGAAGTATGCTATGATGTATGAAAATTTGATTTGTGATTTATTGAATTTATTTGCCTCGTTTAAGCCTTTCTACTTGAGAATATTTCTTGTTTAGGGGATATTAATGCAATTTAAGGATCTAAATTATTCGTATAATTATGAGACTGATAATAATTAAATTACCAAAGTATGAGTTATGATCGATTTGAATAAATTATTTAAGTATGCTAATTGTTGAATATTGTGAATTATGTTGATATGCATTTACATGGGAAATTGTTATGCATTTTGCGTTTACCCTTTCGAGAATTAGTGCATGATATGAATTGAATTCTTAATGTCCTACTTTATTTTATGTAATTAATGTTATGAATTTTATAAGTTATGCATCTTTTGATATGGATTATATATTGCATCATTTGTATTCGTGAGCATGGCCGTGCGTCTTTGTGGTTGTGATTTGAGTCTGAGTCTTGTGTTATGTGTGTTCAGTTGATCAGGGTTTTTCCAGGGAGTGTCTGTCAGCTGTTTGGGTTCCAGTGGGACTTCTTGGCTCAGGTTTTCCGTTTCGTCGGTGAAAGGTGAGGTTTTAGGATTTTTATTTAGTTAAAGCGACCTATAACCTTCTGTGCTCGTTTTCAAGCCTGCATGCGATTATTCTATTATATTTATATAATAGATATGTGCTTAAACGATACGTTTATGATTTTGTCATACGATTAAAGGTTTTCGAACTGTATATGTACGAGCATATGTAAGCTTGAAATGTTTTGCAACGAGGCTATGCTCCAAACCGTGTGTCTTTATACCAGCTGCGGATTAGGATGACACGGAGAGTACGTTTATAGCATATGCTAAGTTGCAAGGTATGGTATGCTCCGATAAGGTACGTAAGTATGATTTTTGATACGATATGATAAGTTTGGTATGTAGCGAGTTATGATCTGATCTGATATGCTCCGTTTTGATATGTAGGGCCCCGAGACGTGGGTAAGGGAGACCCGGGACGACCATGGGGTCGCCGGTTATGACCCCTGTGCACGTTCTCATTTGAGATACTCACGTGCGACCTAGGGAGGTTGGGAAGGCGTGGTATCTTGAGCCCTCGGTGGATAACCGGGGAAAGCACAGTGTGGGTTCGCTACCCCGTGTGTGTTTGTATCTGTATGAGTAGTGAGGGTTTGCTCCCCGAAACTACATGGTGTTGGGGTTGGATTGTTTATGATATTTGTTTGTTTTCTATTATGATACGTTTGATTCGATATGGAAGTAAGGTGGGAGACCCATACTCGCCGGGTATATGATTATGATCTGTTATGTTGATTATGAAACGGGATAGGAGCTTTCTCTTTTATTATGATATGAGTATGCTCAGTTTGTTAAGTTATGAATAAGTTAAGATAAGTACAAGTTTGATTTGAAAAGATATGTATAAGTTTGATTTGGAAATGGTTTTGGTATGCAAAACCCTACTCCCGGTTCATAATCTCTCTTTTGATATGTGCTCTGCTCCTTATTATGTATAGTGTGTGTGAGTTCAGCCCCCTCGCTCAGTCAGTGGACTGACCCTCGCCCCTCCTATGTTTTTAGTTTGTAGGTACAAGTTGTTGGAGTTCGAGCTAGGCGGCTTTGAGTCGGGTCTGTCGAGTCTGTGTCTGTCCGTTTGATTTTTGTTAATTACTTTGTTCCGATTTATGTATGAAAATTATACATATAGTATGTTCTGTATAAGATGATGTTTATTCTTTGTTTATATGAATTTTCGGGACAGGTTAGGACAGGCCTTGGATTAGTTGAACCCGTCTTTGTTGTACGTTTGAATTCGGGACAGGTTAGGACATGTTCATGGAATTAGTTGAACCCGTATATTTATGTTTGTTGATTAAAGTTTTTGTTAGTCCATATTTTGCATCGCTTCCGCATTCTGGTTTTGTACATTTTACTTGTACAGGTTTAGGTGCCGCCTAGCTTAGGTTGGATTTTTCGTTTGTCACCCGTTCGCCGTGACTTGATGCGTGTGCGGACTTTCCATTTCGTACCACGTGTCGAGTCATAGTGCGGGGGTGTGGTGCCCCACCGTTTGGGGTGCTACATCTTAAGTGGTATCAGAGCTACCAGGTTCAGAACCGGTGCTCTGGAGTCGTGTCGTGTCAGTTTAGGTCGCACGACATAAGAATACTTGTGCATTGCATTTGTCTGACGTGAAAATTTGACTTCTCTGTATGAATTTGTCTGAGCTTATGTGATTATGCGTACACTATGATTACGATTTTTGCAAAATTATCATTGTTATGCTTTAAATTTTTAGTAAATTAATTGTTGCATCTACATTAATTAGGTGCTCTTAATTGTTTTCATTACTTGACATACCCATGTACTAAGCCTCATGCATAGATAATTGTCAAATTTGTGAATTGCAGGGTGACATCTCGGCGCCGAATTGCAATTGATCATGATAACACTCCCCACTTCTACAAAATTATGAAGAAAGATTTGAAACTTCCGTTTTCTGACTACTTGGAGGAAAAGTAAATGGACCTCTACAAGAATTTATAACAAGGAATCAATGCTACTGCTATGAAAACGGGTATTATGCATACATGGCACGTGCATCATGCATTGGAGTAAATTTTAATTATTTTGGACATTTGTTCTACGTGCTTGATTGCCTTCTTTGCTGGATATGAGTGCATGCCATTTACATCCCTAACCCCGCATGCATTAGTTTCGTGGTTGTATTTAGGTGACTTCCTTATCTGTTCCAACGACTGTTGATTTTAGTGGAAGCTGCATACAGATTGGAATAGGGGTGGATCAGAAAGTGTACAGTTAATTTGGCAAACTCCATGCATAGGGTGGATAAAAGAAGATACTCGAATATGTGGGAGACAAGAGATCCTTTAACTATCAAGGTGCTTTCAGGATATGTACTTACTACTTGGAGGTGCTCGGGAGTAACATGTTTTATAAGAAAGTCAGAATTTCTAACTCGGGATGGCGTGAGGTGGCAATGAAGAAATCGAGACACTGGTATGATTCGGAGATTCTCAAGTGGAGGTCAGATTATTAGAAAGACACCAACGAGGATAGCTATCTACACTAAGGGAAAAAGGATAAACTATATGAACTACCGAATTTTGGTGACGATGTCATTGAGGGTCAACTTTATCAAATACTAAGGACGGGGGACATCATTTAAAAACGACGGTGTGAAGCAGGATTGTTTGTAGATTCTCTGCTTATCTCTCCTTGATTGTTCTGAGAGATTCCTTCGTTGGAAGATATAACAATTCCTGATTATTGAGGATTTTATTGGGACTTCAAGAGACTCCATGGATCACTTTTCTGCGAGAGGCAAGTGAGACGGTTCAAGACCCCTTGGCGACCCGCGGATTCGAAGAAAATACTAAAGAATGCAAAATGTGAACGGGAAGTTGGAACTACGGCCAGTTAAGAATTTGATTATCCTTTCAAGTTAAAGAATTGTCAACCTCGACTCTACTACTACGGTGAACGGTACATTGAGCATTCATGGCATTTGCACCCATACATTTCATAAGTAATTATATTTTATTTTGCTTGACTAATGTGACAACGTGTAATGTTTGATGTTACTTCGATTGTAATAACGTGACTAACTGCTTCAATTTTCATATCTTAAAATTTATTGTTGTTGGGAATTCTTGTAAACTGAATGGATTACATGCTTGCGTGGATTGTTGTGCTTCAGTGTTTATAAAATTTCCTTAATGGCTCACTAACCCTACATGCACATACATGTATATTATAATTTTATTTTACAGTGATCCCATCGCGATATCCCCCTTGAGTTGAGCATGGATGATGAGTCTATACTCTAGGGATACCGATATCAGTCGTGTAAAGGTATACTATACATGCATCCCATGTTTTGCATCCAGTGTTATTTTGAAGTGTGTATGTTTGAATGCTGAGTAAGTGGACTTGTGTGCTAGAGAGTTGTTGAGATCTCTCTATTTATGTGTTAGGGAGATGTGGGATTCTCCCTATTTATGTGATAGAAAGATGCTGGATTCTTTCTAAATTATGTGAGCAAGAGATGCTGGATTCTCTTGGAGTTAGATGTTTGAGAGATGCTGGATTCTCTCGAATCTAGGGTTTGAGAAATGCTGGATTTTCTCAAACTAGGAGGTTTGGAAGATGTGGAAGTCTGCCAGACTTAGGTTGAGAGACGGGGCTCTCTCGATTACGTGGTTGAGAGACGGGGTTCTCTCAATTCTGTGCCTGAGGGACGGGGTTCTCTCTCTTTTGATGTGCCGGGAGACGGGGCTCTCTCTCTTGCTTGCTGAGAGATGGGATTCTCTCTGGTTTGTCGCGGCTGAGTTGAGCGTGGCCTGTTGTTGGTTTGCTATTGACGAGGAAGCGACGGTATTGAGCTTTGGGTGCAATGGCCTAGTGGGGGATCGAACGAGTTTGAAGCGACCTCTGTGACTACGGAACTCTACAGGGAGTTGATGCAATCAGTGGAAGTAAACTTCACCGTCAGGGCTATGACTCTACACGATTTCAGGAGATGGATTGAAGTATTCCAGTTCGAAGCCTTACGACTCAGTAATAGGACCTGAGGACAGGTCCTTTTGAAGGAGGGGAGATTGTGACACCCCGCTCGTCCGACGTATAAGGTACGTTACTTTTCAACCTTTTTATGTGATTAATTATGTGATTTGGTGCTTTGCGTGGCCCTATTTTGAACTCTTTTAGAGTTTAGGGGCCTGTTTGTAATTTTCTCTTTTAGGGTTACTCGGTCATTTCTCGTTCGGTCTAGTTCGACCTCTTTGACCCCTTCCTTGCGTTCGGGGCATCGAAACGAGTCCGTAGACTCTAAGTTTGCCCCATTCTGACTTCGTTAGCCCGTTCTTCCGACCGTTTTCGTGCACGAGGACCCGAGATATATACCCCGAATCCTCGTAATCCGTGCCATTTTCAATCCAGCTTCTTCCTCCAGCGATCAAACCCGTTCCCGCTACTGTTCACATGCACTTGAGGTGTGGAAACACACACTTATCCGTTCTCGCTCATTTCTCAACGGAATTCGACGTTTGATTAGTAAAAATTAACCAGCTCGACGTGCCCGTCACGATGATACCAAAATCGGAGGCTAAATCTCAGTCGTGGTGGCGCTACGGCACAGCAGTGGCGGCAGAACGGAGAGCCGCAACTTCGCCGCCCATTCGCGGCGGCTTCCGGCGGCGATTTTCAGACACGCGCCTCAGACCCATGAAGGAGACATCCCGGCACAGTGAATGGTGTTGGCGGCGCAACCATCCGGCCAGCCGCGGCGGCTCACCCGCCGCCTGAAAGTCGCGCAGCAGCGGCGGCGCACTGTAGCGGTGGTGGTTGCCGCTTTCCGGTGGGTTTTTTCGGGGAGTTTTGGTGGTTCCCTAGGTTTTCCGATGCCCTGATTTCATTTCCGGCCTCCTCTTTGAGCGAATCGCGGCGGAGATGGCCGAACTGGCGAGTGGCGCACCGACGGACCTTTGGCGGCGATTTGGGACCTTTTTCTGGCCGGTTTTGGTGGTGGTTCCTTCACGGAAGTTGCTCAGAATATTGGAACGTAGCGGATGGCGTTGGCCCCGACTCGAGAACCGGCCGGCGGCGGCGAACCGGGGCTGGACCGGTGGTCCGGTTTTCCGATGATTTTTCCGGGGTTTGGCTAGGGGGCTTTCGTAGGGCTCGTTACGGGCTTTCCAACGGTATGTCCGGATTTTATTTTCGTTTAGCGGTTTGTATTTAATTTCAGTTTTTGTACTAGGATTTTGGTTCGGTTTTTCGTCAACGAAGTCCGACATGTTTGGTATTTTCTGAAATTGGTTGAGGGCTTTTGTCAAGCAGGCCGAGGCGCACGTTTCTGTCCTTCCGGGGATTTTTCCGACCACCTGAGATGGTGTTCAAGTGGCGGCCGGTGGCTGTTCGGCCGGCTACGGTGGCGGCATTCCAGTGACTTTCGGTCAGCGGGTTCCTTTCGTCGTGGTGAGTCCATCGCCACTTTTCGTTCGTCAATCGGATGTCCGGTTGATTTTATATGAATTTTTGAAGTTATTGTATTTATTTTCGTTAATTGTTTTAATTGTAATTTTCGATCTTGTATGAATTATAAATTTAAATTATGAGTTGTATGATACTTGGAAGTATGCTATGATGTATGAAAATTTGATTCGTGATTTATTGAATTTATTTGCCTCGTTTAAGTATTTCTACTTGAGAATATTTCTTGTTTAGGGGATATTAATGCAATTTAAGGATCTAAATTATTCGTATAATTATGAGACTGATAATAATTAAATTACCAAAGTATGAGTTATGATCGATTTGAATAAATTATTTAAGTATGCTAATTGTTGAATATTGTGAATTATGTTGATATGCATTTACATGGGAAATTGTTATGCATTGTGCGTTTACCCTTTCGAGAATTAGTGCATGATATGAATTGGATTCTTAATGTCCTACTTTATTTTATGTAATTAATGTTATGAATTTTATAAGTTATGCATCTTTTGATATGGATTATATATTGCATCATTTGTATTCGTGAGCATGGCCGTGCGTCTTTGTGGTTGTGATTTGAGTCTGAGTCTTGTGTTATGTGTGTTCAGTTGATCAGGGTTTTTCCAGGGAGTGTCTGTCAGCTGTTTGGATTCCAGTGGGACTTCTTGGGTCAGGTTTTCCGTTTCGTCGGTGAAAGGTGAGGTTTTAGGATTTTTGTTTAGTTAAAGCGACCTATAACCTTCTGTGCTCGTTTTCAAGCCTGCATGCGATTATTCTATTATATTTATATAATAGATATGTGCTTATACGATACGTTTATGATTTTGTCGTACGATTAAAGGTTTTCGAACTGTATATGTACGAGCATATGTAAGCTTGAAATGTTTTGCAACGAGGCTATGCTCTAAACCGTGTGTCTTCATACCAGCTGCGGATTAGGATGACACGGAGAGGTACATTTATAGCATATGCTAAGTTGCAAGGTATTGTATGCTCCGATAAGGTACGTAAGTATGATTTTTGATACGATATGATAAGTTTGGTATGTAGCGAGTTATGATCTGATCTGATATGCTCCGTTTTGATATGTTGGGCCCCGAGACGTGGGTAAGGGAGACCCGGGACGACCATGGGGTCGCCGGTTATGACCCCTGTGCACGTTCTCATTTGAGATACTCACGTGCGACCTAGGGAGGTTGGGAAGGCGTGGTATCTTGAGCCCTCGGTGGATAACCGGGGAAGGCACAGTGTGGGTTCGCTACCCCGTGTGTGTTTGTATCTGTATGAGTAGTGAGGGTTTGCTCCCCGAACTACATGGTGTTGGGGTTGGATTGTTTATGATATTTGTTTGTTTTCTGTTATGATACGTTTGATTCGATATGGAAGTAAGGTGGGAGACCCGTACTCGTCGGGTATATGATTATGATCTGTTATGTTGATTATGAAATGGGATAGGAGCTTTCTCTTTTATTATGATATGAGTTTGCTCAGTTTGTTAAGTTATGAATAAGTTAAGATAAGTATAAGTTTGATTTGAAAAGATATGTATAAGTTTGATTTGGAAATGGTTTTGGTATGCAAAACCCTACTCCCGGTTCATAATCTTTCTTTTGATACGTGCTCTGCTCCTTATTATGTATAGTGTGTGTGAGTTCAGCCCCCTCGCTGAGTCAGTGGACTGACCCTCGCCCCACCTATGTTTTTAGTTTGCAGGTACAAGTTGTTGGAGTTCGAGCTAGGCGGCTTTGAGTCGGGTCTGTCGAGTCTGTGTCTGTCCGTTTGATTTTTGTTAATTACTTTGTTCCGATTTATGTATGAAAATTATACATATAGTATGTTCTGTATAAGATGATGTTTATTCTTTGTTTATATGAATTTTCGGGACAGGTTAGGACAGGGCTTGGATTAGTTGAACCCGTCTTTGTTGTATGTTTGAATTCGGGACAGGTTAGGACAGGTTCGTGGAATTAGTTGAACCCGTATATTTATGTTTGTTGATTAAAGTTTTTGTTAGTTCATATTTTACATCGCTTCCGCATTCTGGTTTTGCACATTTTACTTGTACAGGTTTAGGTACCGCCTAGCTTAGGTTGGATTTTTCGTTTGTCACCCGTTCGCTGTGACTTGATGCGTGTGCGGACTTTTCATTTCGTACCACGTGTCGAGTCATAGTGCGGGGGTGTGGTGCCCCACCGTTTGGGGTGCTACAGGGATGGTATCGGATTGTACACTCATAATCCGCCAAAAGTTCCATCCAACGTCGTTGTCTCTTATTCAATTCCTTTTGTGAGAATAAGTATTGGAGACTCTTGTGATCGAAAAAGACCTCAAACGAAATTCCATAAAGATAGTGTCTCCACTTACCCAAAGCAAAGATCACAGCCGCTAATTCCAAATCGTGAGTGGGGTAGTTCTGTTCATGCTCTTTCAATTTCCTTGAGGCATAGGCGATTACTCTTCCATTCTGCATCAACACACATCCCAAACCTTCCTTTGAGGCGTCCGTATAAACTGTATATCCTTCTGTATCTTCGGGAAGCGCTAATACAGGGGCAGTAGTCAACTTTTCCTTTAAAAGTTGAAAGCTAGCCTCACATGCCTCGTCCCACTCAAACTTAACCGCCTTCTTAGTCAATTGGGTTAAAGGAGCCGCAATCTTTGAGAAATCCTGAACGAATCTCCGATAGTAGCCTGCCAAACCCAAGAAACTCCTCACTTCTGAAGCATTTTTCGGGCTTTGCCAATGAATAACCATCTCAATCTTAGAAGGATCTACTTCCAAACCTTTCCTTGAAATAATATGGCCCAAAAATGCTACCCGATCAATCCAGAACTCGCATTTGCTAAACTTAGCATACAACCGATGTTCTCTTAAGGTGTCCAACACAATTCTGAGGTGCCTGGCATGATCCTCCGGAGTTCTCGAATAAACCAAGATGTCATCGATGAATATTACCACAAACTTATCCAAATAGGGCCGGAAAATTTGATGCATCATATCCATAAAAGCAGTCGGAGCATTAGTCAATCCAAAAGGCATCACTACGAACTCATAGTGTCCATACGGGGTGTTAAATCCCGTCTTCGGAGTGTCCTCTTCCCGGATCTTCAATTGATAGTATCCTTGTCTCAAATCCAATTTCAAATATACCCCCGAACCTTGTAACATGTCGAATAAATCCTCAATATGGGGCAAAGGATACTTATTCTTTACAGTCATCCGATTAAGCTCCCGGTAATCTATACATATTCTTAAGGTTCCATCCTTTTTCTTAACGAAGAGAACCGGAGCAGCCCAAGGTGACGAACTTGGTCGAATATATCCAACTTTGAGCAATTCTTCCAATTGAATCTTTAATTCCTTCAATTCGGCCGGTGCCATCCGACACGGAGTCTTAGAATACGGCATGGATCCTGGATATAAGTCAAAAACAAACTCGATCTCACGGTCTGGTGGTAAAGAACTCAAATTCTCCGGGAACACATCGGAAAAATCCTTAACAACCGCGATATCCTCCAACTTAACTTGATCTTTCGGCCTATTAAGAAGGTAAGCAATAAATCCCGTTGCTCCTTCTCTCATCAACTTGTGAGCTTCCATATAAGACAAGAGGGTTATCGATCTTGAGCCACTACCAATCACCATTTCATGACCCAAAATCACCTTCTTCGCAAAACAATCAACATTGGCCCGATGCCTGGACAACCAGTCCATACCCAAGATAACTCCATACCTCTTCATAGGCATACCAATTAAATCAGCCGGATATTCTTTCCCTTCAATCAGAACTGAACACTCCTGAACCAACTGATCTGTCTGAAGACTCCCACCAAGTGGCGAACTCACCAAATAATAAGAAGATAAACAAGTAACAGGCAAGCACAGAGTGGCAACTAAATCACAAGAAATAAAGGAATGCGTGGCACCCGGATCAAAGAGTGCATGAATGTTCATGTTATGTATGCATAGAGTACCTTCCACCACAGCGGTAGGATCAATCTCTGCGTCTTGCTCCTCACCCTCGCCGGGATCATTGGCCTTTGAACTGGTCTTTGAAATCCGGGGTCCTTGTCGGGACAAGTATCCGCCATATGGTCACCCTTTCCACATATGAGACACAAATTTAACCTCCTCCGACAATTATAAAAACTATGAGTTGGTCCTCCACAATGTGTACGAGGAGCTTGAGCCAATCTCGCCTCACTCGGACCTTGTCGATCCCTTGTTGGTGCAGGCAAGGCTTTTAGAACCGGTGGAGTTTGTCCTCCCATTCTTGGCTTCTTAAAAGGACCTTTAGGAGGGGGAGTAGCTTGAATCATCGGTCTCTTCCCCGAATTCGATCCGGAACCTCTTCCCATTGGAGCTCTAAAAATCGGATCCTTCTTCTTGAATTCCTCCTCTTGAACCAAAGCTCTTTGCACGGTGTCGGCAAACGACTCAAAGTTGTGACCCGCCTGACCATGTCTCAAGTCCTGTCTTAACCCCGCAATGAATTTCCTTGATTTTCTCTTCTCATCCCGGGTGACATGAGGAGCATATTTCCCAAGTCTGTTAAATACGGCGAGATATTGAGTCACCGTACGCATACCTTGCTTTAACACCATGAACTCCTGCTCCTTCCTCTCTCTTACCACTTCCGGTACAAAGCATTCCCGGAATTCTCTCTTGAAAACCTCCCAAGTAACTTCCTCTTCATCCACTTCAAGTTTTTCCCTTGTTCTTTCCCACCATTCATACGCATCTCCATCAAGTTGGAATATAGCAAATTGAGCCTTCTCTTGCGTAGTAAACTGTCGGACTCCAAATATCCTCTCTAATCGAATCAACCAACCCTCCGAGACCGCATCATCAATAGAACCAGAAAACCGAGGGGGGTTGTAGCTCAGAAACACCCCATGAGAATCTCTATTATTATGGTTTGGTGGGGGAGATTGTTGTTCTGCTTGTTGTGGTGGGGGAGCTTGAGCCCTCCTATGCTCGACATAATTAAAAACCGCTTCCATGAAGTTCCCCATATCCATTGGAGGCGCTTGTGGTTGTGGTTGAGGCGTAGGGGATCGGTCACGATGACGGCGGTGCACTGGAGATCTCTCACGGTGTCTACGTGGAGGCATCCTGTTCAAGAAACACTGAAATGCATGCTATTTTTAGTCCATGCATGCAAGTGCAATTAATTCGATCAAAATTCAAAATTTAAAGCACACAAGCACGTAAACAATGCATATACAACACATTGACAAGTTGTTCCTAAAGTCGAACGACTTAACTGACTCAACACGACACTAGAGCCTGGGTTTTGCAACCCTAAGCTCTGATACCAGATAAGGATATAGCACCCGAGCGTAAGGTACCACATCCCCCGCACCGAGACCCGACCCGTATATGAAATGGAAGTCTATACACGTGCCAAATCCACGGTGAACGGGGACACAACACACACGTTATGCTAGGCGGGACTAACCCTTAAACCAATCAACTCAAGATAATATAAATCAGGGTTATAATGAAACGCGGAAGCAAGAACAACATATAATATATACAATGAGCCACCAAGCTCCAAAATAGATATACAAAATTATTCAGGTATTCAATGGCCACACGGCCTACAAAATCATAACGCTCCATACAATACTATGATCATATACAAAATAGCAATAAGAGTATGAGATGCTGAAAAGAAGTGCTAAACATAAATGCAAGACCTAGACGACTTGTATTCCCGCCTAGCACTCCTATACCTGCACAACACAATTGAAAACAAACCGGGTTCAATCTAAAAGAGACTGGTGGGTATAAAACGGGGCATAAGATATAATATCGCAGAAATTAAACACATACATGCAAGCCCTAATCCCATGTGAAGTTTGATAAGAATTTCCCAAGTGGTTAAAACAACAGAAAACATCAATGGGATTACGATGTTCATATTCATTCATAATTATTCATAAGGGTTTATGGCCCGGCGAGTGGGCGTGCACAATCTCCAACCTACACCTCGTGTAATCATAATCAATTATTCAATCATTATCATACATATCTTTTGTGCTCATACATACCATGATCATAATCATTCATATACACCTTCTTCCTCCGGGTGGTGGACGGGTTTGCAAGGCCCGACCACCAAATCATATCAATGTGGCTATGAGGTTCATGAGTTCTCAAAGCCCGGTTAGCATTTCCTCGTCAAAAACTCCTTGACGAGGTCCGTTTTGCCGTAGTTGGTTGGAACTAGTATATGGGATCCCCGTCAGCCCTTGCTTCCTCGGTTAGCCACATATACTAAGTCCCGGGGCCCGTGCATTCATAATCATGTCTCGCTAAAACATAAGGTAGGGTTTCATAAATAAAAGGGGTTAAACGTTTGAAATCATTTACCCAAATGACCCGACATATATAAATATACTATTTTGGCTTAAAACCTTGCACATAAGGGATATATCGGGTTGTCGTCACTATTAGAAGAAAAACCCACCTTTTTAAAGCAAAAGAAAGGCACAAGCGTCTCAATGCTCGCCCTCGTCTCCGACCAAACCCGAATCTGTGCAAAAGAAAAGGTATGAGGCTCAATGACCACATATGACGCTCGGCAATGAAGTGAATATGACATGAATGCATAAAAGATCATATTATATCATGAAAATGTTCATGTGCACTATTAAGGAATTTAAAACATATAATCAAACCATTCGTTCATTCATTTCATTCAATTTCATAAATTCATAAATTCATAATGCATATCAATTAATCTAAAATTTCATTTAATATCCATAACACATAATAAGCACATTCACAATTAGAAATAGAATAAATAAAACGTTCAATCAATAATCGGTAAATTAAATACGTGAAATAGAAATCAATTAATTTCTAAAATTGAATTAAATCAAATAATATTTAAAATATATAATAAATGTATATATAATAAACATAAAATAATTATATAATATATATATATATATATACACGTGAATCAACATGCATGCAAAATAAAATCCATGCAAAGTAATGTAAAGATGCATGCATAATTATAACATATAATATATATATATATATATATATATACATATACGTTACCATGCATGCACACACAAATATATATATAATATATATACATGCATGCAATGTACACACACAAAGCCATGCACACACAATCGCACAGCCATGCATATATACAGCAGTACACACACGTGCAAACAGAGGAGAAAAAAAAAACGCAGGCAAAAGATTGAAATAACAAGGTGACACCCCCGTGTCACCACCAAAGCACAAACCGAGACACCCCCGTGTCTCGGTACAGAAGCTCTAGCCCAAACTGCACCCCCGTTTTGAGATGGAAGGAAGAAGAACGACACACCCGTGTCTCATGCTTGCAACGAAATAAATCATCCCCTGTTTTGACAGGAAATGAAGCAGAAAAAGGGTAGCCACTCAAGCATGAAATGCAGGCAAAATATGCAACATTACAAGGTATGAAATGCAGCAAGAACTCAACTGAAACTAATCCCATAAAGACAAGGAAATTGACAGCAAAAGCAAGGCAGAACCGCAGCAATTTTGACAGCAGAAATTCAGTCCCAAAAACGGAGCAAAGGTCACGCAAAACAGGGCAGGAAGGATTCTCTTCATCTCCACATACTCATATCAGTTTAGGCTATCAAATGTGCAGCAAAACAACACAAATTCAACATGTAATTCAGTTCCAAACAAGCTCAACCAAGAAAAGCTGTCATACGTGACATTTCATGAAAGTTCTCTCAAAGTACCATAAATGATATCTCATTAATACTTCAACCACCATGAAATCAATGATCATAAATAAAAAGAGGATGTCAAAATAATCATTCTCAAGCTTGGAATCAATCAAAACCATTAAGAATTGAATAAGATCAACAATTTGCCCAAAACAAACTATTTTCGAATGCAATCCAAAACCTCATGAAACCATGATCAAATTTGGGAAAGAAAGGATGAAAATGATCAGAAATGAACATATATGACAACCCTAAGCTTACCTTGTAGATTGGATGAAGATTGGATGAGATTTGAGCTCCAAAATCTCAAAGGAATGTAGGGTTACGGGACTGACTGTAATTCCAGTGACTTTGGCTGATATTTGGGAAATGTGTGAGGGTTGGTTTGGTTAGGGAATGATATATCCGGTTAGGGGGTTGAGTTAGGGATCATTAGAATCAAACCATGGTTAATTTGGTTAAAGTTTGGGTAAGATATGGCTATTTTTGTACAACAAGGTCAGTTTGGTCGCCGTTTCGTTTTTCGGTTGGATTTCGGAGGTTCAAATGACTTTGGAAAAATATAAGGCTAAGTTTACTAAACTCGAATTTTCATTAAGAGGTCAGCGGAGTTGATGGAACTCGAATCCGAGTTCCCGAGCTCAAGATATTAAATTCAGAACCAAGGGTACGCTAAGTGCTCGTTATCCCCCGATTTGGTTCCACGATTCAAATTAAATTCGTTAACATATCAAATGAATTCAAAAACATAAACCGAACATATAGGCATGTTCATAACACATATATTTACAACATACTACAATTTCACAGCATTTCGATATCATTTCATATAAGAACGATGCACAAAATAAACAAACACGCACATTTCATGCAATTCATGCACATATTCATTAAAATTCATGCATAAAAATTTAAACCAAAGAATTAATTCTAATTTTAGATAAAATAAACTAAAGTCAACGTACATATTTGAATAAATTAATTAATATGGTTAAACATGATTAATTAGCATAATGCTTAATTAACAACATAATTAACATTAATCATTAATTTAACAATAATTAAAGAAATATATATATATATATATATACTTATAATACGAAATATTTTAGAATAATAATAAATTAAAATAAAATATAATAAAATAAAATAATAACAATTTATATTAAAATTAAATATAAAACACCTAAAAACAATTAATTTGCGCAAATTGGTAAACACATACGTCGTACCTTTATGTCCGACAAGTCGGGGCGTTACAATCTCTCCCCCTTAAAAGAATCCGTCCTCGGATTCACTGCTCGCTCGGAAATAATTCGGGGTGAAACTTTCTCATCTCTTCCTCCGTCTCCCACGTAGCCTCTTCGGTTTTATCACTTCTCCAAAGAACCTTGACTAGTGGAATACGCCGATTTCGAAGTTCCTGAAATTTTCGATCCAATATCTTAATCGGCTTTTGAACGAAGGTGAGATCCGGTTCTAATTCCACTTCTTCAACCGGTAGAACCTCGGACTTGTCTCGATAATATTTTCGGAGTTGTGAAACATGAAATACGTTATGAATTCCAGTCAAACTCGGAGGCAAATCCAATCGATAAGCCGTATCCCCAACCTTCTCTAGAATCTCATACGGTCCCATATACCGAGGGTTTAATTTTCCTCCTTGTCCAATTCTTGAGAACCCTTTTCATGGAGATGCCTTTAAGAAAACCCTATCTCCAATCTCAAACTCCAAATTCTTTCTCCGAAGATCTGCATAACTCTTTTGTCGATCCTGAGTGGCCTTCATCCGTTGTCTAATTATCTGGACCTTGTCAATAGCCTCTTGTACAGCCTTAGAGGGTTTTTCCTTCTTTTCCCCTCTTTTAATCCCTTCTTGCTTGGTCCAATTCCATTCCTCCAAGTCAAAGAACAACGGAGATCGACATTTACGTCCATAAAGAGCTTCATAAGGAGCCATTTCAATCGAGGCTTGATAACTATTGTTGTAAGCGAACTCGATTAACGGTAACTGTTCATTCCACGAGCTTTGAAAGTCCAATGCACAAGCTCTCAACAGGTCCTCCAGATACTTAATCAACCTTTCTGATTGTCCGTCGGTCTGAGGATGGAAAGCTGTGCTGAATTGAAGCCTTGTTCCCAAACATTTCTGTAATTCTTGCCATAACCTTGAAGTAAATCTGGGATCCCGATCCGAGACAATACTAACAGGTACACCATGAAGCCTGACGATCTCATCATTATATCTCTTGGCCAGTTTACTCACTTTATCAGACATCCTGATAGCAAGAAAATGAGCTGATTTCATCAACCTGTCCACGATAACCCAAACTCCATCGAAACCTCTTCTCACTCTTGGTAATCCCGAAACAAAATCCATGGCTATTTGTTCCCACTTCCACTCCGGGATAGGCAATGGTTGAAGTAGCCCCGATGGTTTTTGATGTTCTGCCTTTAGCACTTGACAGGTCATACAATGTTTCACGAAGTTGATCACATCCCGTTTCAAACCTTTCCACCAATAGAATTGCTTGAGATCCTTATACATTTTGTTCCCTCCGGGATGTATCGAATACCCTGACCGATGGGCTTCCTCAAGAATAATCCTCTTTAACTCTTTCGGGATAACAATTCTATTCTTGAATCTTAGAAGTCCCGTATCATCAAACCCAAACGGACATTCTGAATCAGCTCGAGCTTTCTCAGCTAATTTCTGAACCTCGGGATCAATCCTCTGAGCATCAAATAATCTTTGTTTAAGATCTGGTTAAACCGTGATATTCCGAATACGAGCCCTCAGTTTGAACAACTCCTTCTCATCTCCAATTTCCACTTTCACGTTGGACACACTAGCTTTCCTGCTAAGCGCATCCGCGACCAAATTGGCTTTGCCGGGATTGTGACACCCCGCTCGTCCGACGTATAAGGTACGTTACTTTTCAACCTTTTTATGTGATTAATTATGTGATTTGGTCCTTTGTGTGGCCCTATTTTGAACTCTTTTAGAGTTTAGGGGCCTGTTTGTAATTTTCTCTTTTAGGGGTTATTCGATCATTTCTCGTTCGGTCGAGAGTTCGACCTCTTTGACCCCTTCCTTACGTTCGGGGCATCGAAACGAGTCCGTAGACTCTAAGTTTGCCCCATTCTGACTTCGTTAGCCCGTTCTTCCGACCGTTTTCGTGTACGAGGACCCGAGATATATACCCCGAATCCTCTTAATCCATGCCATTTTCAATCCAGCTTCTTCCTCCAGCGATCAAACCCGTTCCCGCTACTGTTCACATGCACTTAAGGTGTGGAAACACACACTTGTCCGTTCTCGCTCGTTTCTCAACGGAATTCGACGTTTGATTAGTGAAAATTAACCTGCTCGACGGGCCCGTCACGATGATACCAAAATCGGAGGCTAAATCTCAGTGGTGGTGGCGCTGAACGGAGAGCCACCACTTCACCGCCTATTCACGGCGGCTTCCGGCGGCGATTTTCAGACACGTGCCTCAGACCCATGAAGGAGACATCCCGGCGCAGTGAATGTTGTTGGCGGCGCAACCATCCGGCCAGCGGCGGCGGCTCACGTGCCGCCTGAAAGTCGCGCAGCGGCGGCGGCGCACTGTAGCGGTGGTGGTTGCCGCTTTCCGGTGGGTTTTTCCGGGGAGTTTTGGTGGTTCCCTAGGTTTTCCGATGCCCTGATTCCATTTTCGGCCTCCCCTTTGAGCGAATCGTGGCGGAGATGGCCGAACCGGCGAGTGGAGCACCGACGGACCTTTGGCGGCAATTTGGGACCGTTTTTCGGCCGGTTTTGGTGGTGGTTCCTTCACGGAAGTTGCTCAGAATATTGGAACGTAGCGGATGGCGTTGGCCCCGACTCGAGAACCGGCCGGCGGTGGCGAGCCGGTGGCGAACTGGGGCTGGACCGGTGGTTCGGTTTTCCGATGATTTTTCCGGGGTTTAGCTAGGGGGCTTTCGTAGGGCTAGTTACGGGCTTTCCAACGGTATGTCCGTATTTTATTTTAGTTTAGCGGTTTGTATTTAATTTCAGTTTTCGTACTAGGATTTTGGTTCGGTTTTTCATCAACGAAGTCCGACATGTTTGGTATTTTCTGAAATTGATTGAGGGCTTTTGTCAAGCAGGCCGAGGCGCACGTTTCTGTCCTTCCAGGGATTTTTCCGACCACCGGAGGTGGTGTTCCGGTGGCGGCCGGTGGCTGTTCGGCTAGCTACGGTGGCGGCATTCCGGTGACTTTCGGTCAGCGGGTTCCTTTCGTCGTGGTGAGTCCATCACCACTTTCCGTTCGTCAATCGGATGTCCGGTTGATTTTATATGAATTTTTGAAGTTATTGTATTTATTTTCGTTAATTGTTTTAATTGTAATTTTCGATCTTGTATGAATTATAAATTGAAATTATGAGTTGTATGATACTTGGAAGTATGCTATGATGTATGAAAAATTGATTCGTGATTTATTGAATTTATTTGCCTCGTTTAAGCCTTTCTACTTGAGAATTTTTCTTGTTTAGGGGATATTAATGCAATTTAAGGATCTAAATTATTCGTATAATTATGAGACTCATAATAATTAAATTACCAAAGTATGAGTTATGATCTATTTGAATAAATTATTTAAGTATGCTAATTGTTGAATATTGTGAATTATGTTGATATGCATTTACGTGGGAAATTGTTATGCATTTTGCGTTTACCCTTTCGAGAATTAGTGCATGATATGAATTGAATTCTTAATGTCCTACTTTATTTTATGTAATTAATGTTATGAATTTTATAAGTTATGCATCTTTTGATACGGATTATATATTGCATCATTTGTATTCGTGAGCATGGCCGTGCGTCTTTGTGGTTGTGATTTGAGTTTGAGTCTTGTGTTATGTGTGTTCAGTTGATCAGGGTTTTCCCGGGAGTGTCTGTCAGCTGTTTGGGTTCCAGTGGGACTTCTTGGCTCAGGTTTTCCGTTTCGTCGGTGAAAGGTGAGGTTTTAGGATTTTTGTTTAGTTAAAGCGACCTATAACCTTCTGTGCTCGTTTTCAAGCCTGCATGCGATTATTCTATTATATTTATATAATAGATATGTGCTTATACGATACGTTTATGATTTTGTCATACGATTAAAGGTTTTCGAACTGTATATGTACGAGCATATGTAAGCTTGAAATGTTTTGCAACGAGGCTATGCTCCAAACCGTGTGTCTTCATACCAGCTGCGGATTAGGATGACACGGAGAGGTACGTTTATAGCATATGCTAAGTTGCAAGGTATGGTACGCTCCGATAAGGTACGTAAGTATGATTTTTGATACGATATGATAAGTTTGGTATGTAGCGAGTTATGATCTGATCTGATATGCTCCGTTTTGATATGTTGGGCCCCGAGACGTGGGTAAGGGAGACCCGGGATGACCATGGGGTCGCCGGCTATGACCCCTGTGCACGTTCTCAGTTGAGATACTCACGTGCGACCTAGGGAGGTTGGGAAGGCGTGGTATCTTGAGCCCTCGGTGGATAACCGGGGAAGGCACAGTGTGGGTTCGCTACCCCGTGTGTGTTTGTATCTGTATGAGTAGTGAGGGTTTGCTCCCCGAACTACATGATGTTGGGGTTGGATTGTTTATGATATTTGTTTGTTTTCTATTATGATACGTTTGATTCGATATGGAAGTAAGGTGGGAGACCCGTACTCACCGGGTATATGATTATGATCTGTTATGTTGATTATGAAACGGGATAGGAGCTTTCTCTTTTATTATGATATGAGTATGCTCAGTTTGTTAAGTTATGAATAAGTTAAGATAAGTATAAGTTTGATTTGAAAAGATATGTATAAGTTTGATTTGGAAATGGTTTTGGTATGCAAAACCCTACTCCCGGTTCATAATCTTTCTTTTGATACGTGCTCTGCTCCTTATTATGTATAGTGTGTGTGAGTTCAGCCCCCTCGCTCAGTCAGTGGACTGACCCTCGCCCCACCTATGTTTTTAGTTTGCAGGTACAAGTTGTTGGAGTTCGAGCTAGGCGGCTTTGAGTCGGGTCTGTCGAGTCTGTGCCTGTCCGTTTGATTTTTGTTAATTACTTTGTTCCGATTTATGTATGAAAATTATACATATAGTATGTTCTGTATAAGATGATGTTTATTCTTTGTTTATATGAATTTTCGAGATAGGTTAGGACAGGGCTTGGATTAGTTGAACCCGTCTTTGTTGTATGTTTGAATTCGGGACAGGTTAGGACAGGTTCGTGGAATTAGTTGAACCCGTATATTTATGTTTGTTGATTAAAGTTTTTGTTAGTTCATATTTTGCATCGCTTCCGCATTCTGGTTTTGCACATTTTACTTGTACAGGTTTAGGTACCGCCTAGCTTAGGTTGGATTTTTCGTTTGTCACCCGTTCGCTGTGACTTGATGCGTGTGCGGACTTTCCATTTCGTACCACGTGTCGAGTCATAGTGCGGGGGTGTGGTGCCCCACCGTTTGGGGTGCTACATCTTAAGTGGTATCAGAGCTACCAGGTTCAGAACCGGTGCTCTGGAGTCGTGTCGTGTCAGTTTAGGTCGCACGACATAAGAATACTTGTGCATTGCATTTGTCTGACGTGAAAATTTGACTTCTCTGTATGAATTTGTCTGAGCTTATGTGATTATGCGTACACTATGATTACGATTTTTGCAAAATTATCATTGTTATGCTTTAAATTTTTAGTAAATTACTTGCTGCATCTACATTAATTAGGTGCTCTTAATTGTTTTCATTACTTGACATACCCACGTACTAACCCTCATGCATAAATAATTGTCAAATTTGTGAATTTCAGGGTGACATCTCGGCGCCGAATTGCAATTGATCATGACAACACTCCCCACTTCTACAAAATTATGAAGAAAGATTTGAAACTTCCGTTTTCTGACTACTTTGCGGAAAAGTAAATGGACCTCTACAAGAATTTATAACAAGGAATCAATGCTACTGCTATGAAAACGGGTATTATGCATACATGGCACGTGCATCATGCATTGGAGTAAATTTTAATTATTTTGGACATTTGTTCTACGTGCTTGATTGCCTTCTTTGCTGGATATGAGCACATGCCATTTACATCCCTAACCCCGCATGCATTAGTTTCGTGGTTGTATTTAGGTGACTTCCTTATCTGTTCCAACGACTGTTGATTTTAGTGGAAGCTGCATACAGATTGGAATAGGGGTGGATCAGAAAGTGTACAGTTAATTTGGCAAACTCCGGGCATAGGGTGGATAAAAGAAGATACTCGAATATGTGGGAGACAAGAGATCCTTTAACTATCAAGGTGCTTTCAGGATATGTACTTACTACTTGGAGGTGCTCGGGAGTAACATGTTTTATAAGAAAGTCAGAATTTCTAACTCGGGATGGCGTGAGGTGGCAATGAAGAAATCGAGACACTGGTATCATTTGGAGATTCTCAAGTGGAGGTCAGATTATTAGAAAGACACCAACGAGGATAGCTATCTACACTAAGGGAAAAAGGATAAACTATATGAACTACCGAATTTTGGTGACGATGTCATTGAGGGTCAACTTTATCAAATACTAAGGACGGGGGACATCATTTAAAAACGACGGTGTGAAGCAGGATTGTTTGTAGATTCTCCGCTTATCTCTCCTTGATTGTTCTGAGAGATTCCTTCGTTGGAAGATATAACAATTCCTGATTATTGAGGATTTTATTGGGACTTCAAGAGACTCCATGGATCACTTTTCTGCGAGAGGCAAGTGAGACGGTTCAAGACTCCTTGGCGACCCGCGGATTCGAAGAAAATACTAAAGAATGCAAAATGTGAACGGGAAGTTGGAACTACGGCCAGTTAAGAATTTGATTATCCTTTCAAGTTAAAGAATTGTCAACCTCGACTCTACTACTACGGTGAACGGTACATTGAGCATTCAATGCATTTGCACCCATACATTTCATAAGTAATTATATTTTATTTTGCTTGACTAATGTGACAACGTGTAATGTTTGATGTTACTTCGATTGTAATAACGTGACTAACTGCTTCAATTTTCATATCTTAAAATTTATTGTTGTTGGGAATTCTTGTAAACTGAATGGATTACATGCTTGCGTGGATTGTTGTGCTTCAGTGTTTATAAAATTTCCTTAATGGCTCACTAACCCTATATGCACGTACATGCATATTATAATTTTATTTTACAGTGATCCCATCGCGATATCCCCCTTGAGTTGAGCATGGATGATGAGTCTATACTCTAGGGATACCGATATCAGTCGTGTAAAGGTACACTATACATGCATCCCATGTTTTGCATCCAGTGTTATTTTGACGTGTGTATGTTTGAATGCTGAGTAAGTGGACTTTTATGCTAGAGAGTTGTTGAGATCTCTCTATTTATGTGTTAGGGAGATGTGGGATTCTCCCTATTTATGTGATAGAAAGATGTTGGATTCTTTCTAAATTATGTGAGTAAGAGATGCTGGATTCTCTTGGAGTTAGATGTTTGAGAGATGTTGGATTCTCTCGAATCTAGGGTTTGAGAAATGCTGGATTTTCTCAAACTAGGAGGTTTGGATGATGTGGAAGTCTACCAGACTTAGGTTGAGAGACGGGACTCTCTCGATTACGTGGTTGAGAGACAGGGTTCTCTCAATTCTGTGCCTGAGGGACGGGGTTCTCTCTCTTTTGATGTGCCGGGAGACGGGGCTCTCTCTCTTGCTTGCTGAGAGATGGGATTCTCTCTGGTTTGTCGCGGCTGAGTTGAGCGTGGCCTGTTGTTGGTTTGCTATTGACGAGGGAGCGACGGTATTGAGCTTTGGGTGCAGTGGCCTAGTGGGGGATCGAACGAGTTTGAAGCGACCTCTGTGACTACGGAACTCTACAGGGAGTTGATGCAATCAGTGGAAGTAAACTTCACTGTCAGGGCTATGACTCTACACGATTTCAGGAGATGGATTGAAGTATTCCAGTTTGAAGCCTTATGACTCAGTAATAGGACCTGAGGACAGGTCCTTTTGAAGGAGGGGAGATTGTGACACCCCGCTCGTCCGACGTATAAGGTACGTTACTTTTCAACCTTTTTATGTGATTAATTATGTGATTTGGTGCTTTGCGTGGCCCTATTTTGAACTCTTTTAGAATTTAGGGGCCTGTTTGTAATTTTCTCTTTTAGGGGTTATTCGGTCATTTCTCGTTCGGTCGAGAGTTCGACCTCTTTGACCCCCTTCCTTGCGTTCGGGGCATCGAAACGAGTCCGTAGACTCTAAGTTTGCCCCATTCTAACTTCGTTAGCCCGTTCTTCCGATCGTTTTCGTGTACGAGGACCCGAGATATATACCTCGAATCCTCGTAATCCGTGCCATTTTCAATCCAGCTTCTTCCTCCAGCGATCAAACCCGTTCCCGCTACTGTTCACATGCACTTGAGGTGTGGAAACACACACTTGTCCGTTCTCGCTCGTTTCTCAACGAAATTCGACGTTTGATTAGTGAAAATTAACCATCTTGACGAGCCCGTCACGATGATACCAAAATCGGAGGCTAAATCTCAACGGTGGTGGCGCTACGACATAGCAGCGTTCTGCCACTTCGTCGCCCATTCGCGGTGGCTTCCGGCGGCGATTTTCAGACACGCGCCTCAGACCCATGAAGGAGACATCCCAGCGCAGTGAATGGTGTTGGCGGCGCAACCATCCGGCTAGCTGCGGCGGCTCACGCGCCGCCTGAAAGTCACGCAGCGGCGGCGGCGCACTGTAGCGGTGGTGGTTGCCGCTTTCCGGTGGGTTTTTCCGGGGAGTTTTGGTGGTTCCCTAGGTTTTCCGATGCCCTGATTCCATTTCCGGCCTCCACTTTGAGCGAATCGCGTCGGAGATGGCCGAACCGGCGAGTGGAGCACCGACGGACCTTTGGCGGCGATTTGGGACCTTTTTCCGGCCGGTTTTGGTGGTGGTTCCTTCACGGAAGTTGCTCAAAATATTGGAACGTAGCGGATGGCGTTAGCCCCGACTCGAGAACCGGCCGGCGGCGGCGAACTGGTGGTGAACCGGGGCTGGACCGGTGGTCCGGTTTTTCGATGATTTTTCCGGGGTTTGGCTAGGGGGCTTTCGTAGGGCTCGTTACGGGCTTTCCAACGGTACGTCCGGATTTTATTTTTGTTTAGCGGTTTGTATTTAATTTCAGTTTTGGTACTAGGATTTTGGTTCGGTTTTTCGTCAACGAAGTCCGACATGTTTGGTATTTTCTGAAATTGGTTGAGGGCTTTTGTCAAGCAGGCCTAGGCGCATGTTTCTGTCCTTCCGGGGATTTTTCCGACCATCGGAGGTGGTGTTCCGGTGGTAGCCGGTGGCTGTTCGGCCGGCTACGGTGGTGGCATTCCGGTGACTTTAGGTCAGCGGGTTCCTTCCGTCGTGGTGAGTCCATCGCCACTTTCCGTTCGTCAATCGGATGTCCGGTTGATTTTATATGAAATTTTGAAGTTATTGTATTTATTTTCGTTAATTGTTTTAATTGTAATTTTCGATCTTGTATGAATTGTAAATTGAAATTATGAGTTGTATGATACTTGGAAGTATGCTATGATGTATGAAAATTTGATTCGTGATTTATTGAATTTATTTGCCTCGTTTAAGCCTTTCTACTAGGGAATATTTCTTGTTTAGGGGATATTAATGCAATTTAAGGATCTAAATTATTCGTATAATTATGAGACTCATAATAATTAAATTACCAAAGTATGAGTTATGATAGATTTGAATAAATTATTTAAGTATGCTAATTGTTGAATATTGTGAATTATGTTGATATGCATTTACGTGGGAAATTATTATGCATTTTGCGTTTACCCTTTCGAGAATTAGTGCATGATATGAATTGAATTCTTAATGTCCTACTTTATTTTATGTAATTAATGTTATGAATTTTATAAGTTATGCATATTTTGATATGGATTATATATTGTATCATTTGTATTCGTGAGCATGGCCGTGTGTCTTTGTGGTTGTGATTTGAGTCTGAGTCTTGTGTTATGTGTGTTCAGTTGATCAGGGTTTTTCCAAGGAGTGTCTGTCAGCTGTTTGGGTTCCAGTGGGACTTCTTGGCTCAGGTTTTCTGTTTCGTCGGTGAAAGGTGAGGTTTTAGGATTTTTGTTTAGTTAAAGAGACCTATAACCTTCTGTGCTCGTTTTCAAGCCTGCATGCGATTATTCTATTATATTTATATAATAGATATGTGCTTATACGATACGTTTATGATTTTGTCATACGATTAAAGGTTTTCGAACTGTATATGTACGAGCATATGTAAGTTTGAAATGTTTTGCAACGAGGCTATGCTCCAAACCGTGTGTCTTCATACCAGCTGCGGATTAGGATGACACGGAGAGGTACGTTTATAGCATATGCTAAGTTGCAAGGTATGGTATGCTCCGATAAGGTACGTAAGTATGATTTTTGATACGATATGATAAGTTTGGTATGTAGCGAGTTATGATCTGATCTGATATGCTCCGTTTTGATATGTTGGGCCCCGAGACGTGGGTAAGGGAGACCCGGGACGACCATGGGGTCGCCGGTTATGACCCCTGTGCACGTTCTCATTTGAGATACTCACGTGCGACCTAGGGAGGTTGGGAAGGCGTGGTATCTTGAGCCCTCGGTGGATAACTGGGGAAGGTACAGTGTGGGTTCGCTACCCCGTGTGTGTTTGTATCTGTATGAGTAGTGAGGGTTTGCTCCCCGAACTACATGGTGTTGGGGTTGGATTGTTTATGATATTTGTTTGTTTTCTGTTATGATACGTTTGATTCGATATGGAAGTAAGGTGGGAGACCCGTACTCGCCGGGTATATGATTATGATCTGTTATGTTGATTATGAAACGGGATAGGAGCTTTCTCTTTTATTATGATATGAGTATGCTCAGTTTGTTAAGTTATGAATAAGTTAAGATAAGTATAAGTTTGATTTGAAAAGATATGTATAAGTTTGATTTGGAAATGGTTTTGGTATGCAAAACCCTACTCCCGGTTCATAATCTTTCTTTTGATACGTGCTCTGCTCCTTATTATGTATAGTGTTTGTGAGTTCAGCCCCCTCGCTCAGTCAGTGGACTGACCCTCGCCCCACCTATGTTTTTAGTTTGCAGGTACAAGTTGTTGGAGTTCGAGCTAGGCGGCTTTGAGTCGGGTCTGTCGAGTCTGTGTCTGTCCGTTTGATTTTTGTTAATTACTTTGTTCCGATTTATGTATGAAAATTATACATATAGTATGTTATGTATAAGATGATGTTTATTCTTTGTTTATATGAATTTTCGGGACAGGTTAGGACAGGGCTTGGATTAGTTGAACCCGTCTTTGTTGTATGTTTGAATTCGGGACAGGTTAGGACAGGTTCGTGGAATTAGTTGAACCCGTATATTTATGTTTGTTGATTAAAGTTTTTGTTAGTTCATATTTTGCATCGCTTCCGCATTCTGGTTTTGCACATTTTACTTGTACAGGTTTAGGTACCGCCTAGCTTAGGTTGGATTTTTCGTTTGTCACCCGTTCGCTGTGACTTGATGCGTGTGCGGACTTTCCATTTCGTACCACGTGTCGAGTCATAGTGCGGGGGTGTGGTGCCCCACCGTTTGGGGTGCTACAGGGATGGTATCGGATTGTACACTCATAATCCGCCAAAAGTTCCATCGAACGCAGTTGTCTCTTATTCAATTCCTTTTGTGAGAATAAGTATTGGAGACTCTTGTGATCGGAAAAGACCTCAAACGAAATTCCATAAAGATAGTGTCTCCACTTACCCAAAGCAAATATCACAGCCGCTAATTCCAAATCGTGAGTGGGGTAGTTCTGTTCATACTCTTTCAATTTCCTTGAGGCATAGGCGATTACTCTTCCATTCTGCATCAACACACATCCCAAACCTTCCTTTGAGGCGTCCGTATAAACTGTATATCCTTTTGTACCTTCGGGAAGCGCTAATACAGGGGCAGTAGTCAACTTTTCCTTTAAAAGTTGAAAGCTAGCCTCACATGCCTCGTCCCACTCAAACTTAACCGCCTTCTTAGTCAATCGGGTGAAAGGCGCCGCAATCTTTGAGAAATCCTGAACGAATCTCCGATAGTAGCCTACCAAACCCAAGGAACTCCTCACTTCTGAAGCATTTTTCGCGCTTTGCCAATGAATAACCATCTCAATCTTAGAAGGATCTACTTCCAAACGTTTCCTTGAAATAATATGGCCCAAAAATGCTACCCGATCAATCCAGAACTCGCATTTGCTAAACTTAGCATACAACCGATGTTCTCTTAAGGTGTCCAACACAATTCTGAGGTGCCTGGCATGATCCTCCGGAGTTCTCGAATAAACCAAGATGTCATCGATGAATATTACCACAAACTTATCCAAATAGGGCCGGAAAATTCGATGCATCATATCTATAAAAGCAGCCGGAGCATTAGTCAATCCAAAAGGCATCACTACGAACTCATAGTGTCCAAACCGGGTGTTAAATCCCGTCTTCGGAATGTCCTCTTCCCGGATCTTCAATTGATAGTATCCTTGTCTCAAATCCAATTTCGAATATACCCCCGAACCTTGTAACATGTCGAATAAATCCTCAATATGGGGCAAAGGATACTTATTCTTTACAGTCATCCGATTAAGCTCCCGGTAATCTATACATATTCTTAAGGTTCCATCCTTTTTCTTAATGAAGAGAACCGGAGCACCCCAAGGTGACGAACTTGGTCGAATATATCCAACTTTGAGCAATTCTTCCAATTGAATCTTTAATTCCTTCAATTCGGCCGGTGCCATTCGACACGGAGTCTTAGAATACGGCATGGATCCTGGATATAAGTCAATAACAAACTCGATCTCACGGTCTGGTGGTAAAGAACTCAAATTCTCCAAGAACACATCGGAAAAATCCTTAACAACCGCGGTATCCTCCAACTTAACTTGATCTTTCGGCCTATTAAGAAGGTAAGCAATAAATCCCGTTGCTCCTTCTCTCATCAACTTGTGAGGTTCCATATAAGACAAGAGGGTTATCGATCTTGAGCCACTACCAATCACCATTTCATTACCCAAAATCACCTTCTTCGCAAAACAATCAACATTGGCCCGATGCCTGGACAACCAGTCCATACCCAAGATAACTCCATACCTCTTCATAGGCATAACAATTAAATCAGCCGGATATTCTTTCCCTTCAATCAGAACTGAACACTCCTGAACCAACTGATCTGTCTGAAGACTCCCACCAAGTGGCGAACTCACCAAATAATAAGAAGATAAACAAGTAACAGGCAAGCACAGAGTGGCAACTAAATCACAAGAAATAAAGGAATGCGTGGCACCCGGATCAAAGAGTGCATAAATGTTCATGTTATGTATGCATAGAGTACCTTCCACCACAGCGGTAGGATCAATCTCTGCATCTTGCTCCTCACCCTCGAGGGCGTAAGCGCGAGCCGGGATCATTGGCCTTTGAACTCGTCTTTGAAATCCGGGGTCCTTGTCGGGACAAGTATCCGCCATATGGTCACCCTTTCCGCATATGAGACACAAATTTAACCTCCTCCGACAATTATAAAAACTATGAGTTGGTCCTCCACAATGTGTACGAGGAGCTTGAGCCAATCTCGCCTCACTCGGACCTTGTCGATCCCTCGTTGGTGCAGGCAAGGCTTTTAGAACCGGTGGAGTTGGCCCTCCCATTCTTGGCTTCTTAAAAGGACCTTTAGGAGGGGGAGTAGCTTGAATCATCGGTCTCTTCCCCGAATTCGATCCGGAACCTCTTCCCATTGGAGCTCTAAAAATCGGATCCTTCTTCTTGAATTCCTCCTCTTGAACCAAAGCTCTTTGCACGTTGTCGGCAAACGACTCAAAGTTGTGACCCGCCTGACCATGTCTCAAGTCCTGTCTTAACCCCGCAATGAATTTCCTTGATTTTCTCTTCTCATCCCGGGTGGCATGAGGAGCATATTTCCCAAGCCTGTTAAATACGGCGAGATATTGAGTCACCGTACGCGTACCTTGCTTTAACTCCATGAACTCCTGCTCCTTCCTCTCTCTTACCACTTCCGGTACAAAGCATTCCCGGAATTCTCTCTTGAAAACCTCCCAAGTAACTTCCTCTTCATCCACTTCAAGTTTTTCCCTTGTTCTTTCCCACCATTCATACGCATCTCCATCAAGTTGGAATATAGCAAATTGAGCCTTCTCTTGCGTAGTAAACTGTCGGACTCCAAATATCCTCTCTAATCGAATCAACCAACCCTCCGAGACCGCATCATCAATAGAACCAGAAAACCGAGGGGGGTTGTAGCTCAGAACACCCCATGAGAATCTCTATTATTATGGTTTGGTGGGGGAGCTTGTTGTTCTGCTTGTTGTGGTGGGGGAGCTTGAGCCCTCCTATGCTCGACATAATTAAAAACCGCTTCCATGAAGTTCCCTATATCCATTGGAGGCGCTTGTGGTTGTGGTTGAGGCGTAGGGGATCGGTCACGATGACGGCGGTGCACTGGAGATCTCTCACGGTGTCTACGTGGAGGCATCCTGTTCAAGAAACACTGAAATGCATGCTATTTTTAGTCCATGCATGCAAGTGCAATTAATTCGATCAAAATTCAAAATTTAAAGCACACAAGCACGTAAACAATGCATATGCAACACATTGACAAGTTGTTCCTAAAGCCGAACGACTTAACTGAATCAACACGACACTAGAGCCTGGGTTTTGCAACCCTAAGCTCTAATACCACATAAGGATGTAGCACCCGAGCGTAAGGTACCACATCCCCCGCACCGAGACCCGACCCGTATTTGAAATGGAAGTCCATACACGTGCCAAATCCACGGTGAACGGGGACACAACACACACGTTATGCTAGGCGGGACTAACACTTAAACCAATCAACTCAAGACAATATAAATCAGGGTTATAATGAAACGCGGAAGAAAGAACAACATATAATATATACAATGAGCCACCAAGCTCCAAAATAGATATACAAAATTATTCAGGTATTCAATGGCCACACGACCTACAAAATCATAACGCTCCATACAATACTATGATCATATACAAAATAGCAATAAGAGTATGAGATGTTGAAAAGAAGTGCTAAACATAAATGCAAGACCTAGACGACTTGTATTCCCGCCTAGCACTCCTATACCTGCACAACACAACTGAAAACAAACCGGGTTCAGTCTAAAAGAGACTGGTGGGTATAAAACGGGGCATAAGATATAATATCGCAGAAATTAAACACATACATGCAAGCCCTAATCCCGTGTGAAGTTTGATAAGAATTTCCCAAGTGGTTAAAACAACAGAAAACATCAACGGGATTACGATGTTCATATTCATTCATAATTATTCATAAGGGTTTATGGCCCGGCGAGTGGGCGTGCACAATCTCCAACCTACACCTCGTGTAATCATAATCAATTATTCAATCGTTATCATACAAATCTTTTGTGCTCATACATATCATGATCATAATCATTCATATACACCTTCTTCGTCCGGGTGGTGGACGGGTTTGCAAGGCCCGACCACCAAATCATATCAATGTGGCTATGAGGTTCATGAGTTCTCAAAGCTCGGTTAGCGTTTCCTCGTCAAAAACTCCTTGACGAGGTCCGTTTCGCCGTAGTTGGTTGGAACTAGTATATGGGATCCCCGTCAGCCCTTGCTTCCTCGGTTAGCCACATATACTAAGTCCCGGGGCCCGTGCATTCATAATCATGTCTCGCTAAAACATAAGGTAGGGTTTCATAAATAAAAGGGGTTAAACGTTTGAAATCATTTACCCTAATGACTCGATATATATAAATATACTATTTTGGCTTAAAACCTTGCACATAAGGGATATATCGGGTTGTCGTAACTATTAGAAGAAACACCCACCTTTTTAAAGCAAAAGAAAGGCACAAGCGTCTCAATGCTTGCCCTCGTCTCCGACCAAACCCGAATCTGTGCAAAAGAAAAGGTATGAGGCTCAATGACCACATATGACGCTCGGCAATGAAGTGAATATGACATGAATGCATAAAAGATCATATTATATCATGAAAATGTTCATGTGCACTATTAAGGAATTTAAAACATATAATCAAACCATTCGTTCATTCATTTCATTCAATTTCATAAATTCATAAATTCATAATGCATATCAATTAATCTAAAATTTCATTTAATATCCATAACACATAATAAGCACATTCACAATTAGAAATAGAATAAATAAAACGTTCAATCAATAATCGGTAAATTAAATACGTGAAATAGAAATCAATTAATTTCTAAAATTGAATTAAATCAAATAATATTTAAAATATATAATAAATGTATATATAATAAACATATAATAATTATATAATATATATATATATACACGTGAATCAACATGCATGCAAAATAAAATTCATGCAAAGTAATGTAAAGATACATGCATAATTATAACATATAATATATATATATATATATATATATATATATATATATATATATATATATACATATACGTTACCATGCATGCACACACAAATATATATATAATATATATACATGCATGCAATGTACACACACAAAGCCATGCACACACAATCGCACAGCCATGCATATATACAGCAGTACACACACATGCAAACAGAGGAGAAAAAAAAACGCAGGCAAAAGATTGAAATAACAAGGTGACACCCCCGTGTCACCACCAAAGCACAAACCGAGACACCCCCGTGTCTCGGTATAGAATCTCTAGCCGAAACGGCACCCCCGTTTCGAGATGGAAGGAAGAAGAACGACACACCCGTGTCTCATGCTTGCAACGAAATAAATCATCCCCCTGTTTTGACAGCAAATGACGCAGAAAAAGGGTAGCCACTCAAGCATGAAATGCAGGCAAAATATGCAACATTACAAGGTATGAAATGCAGCAAGAACTCAACTGAAACTAATCCCATAAAGACAAGGAAATTGACAGCAAAAGCAAGGCAGAACCGCAACAATTTTGACAGCAGAAATTCAGTCCCAAAAATGGAAGGTCACGCAAAACAGGGTAGGAAGGATTCTCTTCATCTCCACATACTCATATCAGTTTAGGCTATCAAATGTGCAGCAAAACAACACAAATTCAACATGTAATTCAGTTCCAAACAAGCTCAACCAAGAAAAGCTGTCATACGTGACATTTCATGAAAGTTCTCTCAAAGTACCATAAATGATATCTCAGTAATACTTCAACCACCATGAAATCAATAATCATAAATGAAAAGAGGATGTCAAAATAATCATTCTCAAGCTTGGAATCAATCAAAACCATTAAGAATTGAATAAGATCAACAATTTGCCCAAAACTCACTATTTTCGAATGCAATCCAAAACCTCATGAAACCATGCTCAAATTTGGGAAAGAAAGGATGAAAATGATCAGAAATGAAAATATATTATAACCCTAAGCTTACCTTGTAGATTGGATGAAGATTGGATGAGATTTGAGCTTCAAAATCTCTAAGGAATGTAGGGTTACGGGACTGACTGTAATTCCAGTGACTTTGGCTGATATTTGGGAATTGTGTGAGGGTTGGTTTGGTTAGGGCATGGTATATCCGGTTAGGGGGTTGAGTTAGGGATCATTAGAATCAAACCATGGTTAATTTGGTTAAAGTTTGGGTAAGATATGGCTATTTTTGTACAACATGGTCAGTTTGGTCGCCGTTTCGTTTTTCGGTTGGATTTCGGAGGTTCAAATGACTTTGGAAAAATATAAGGATAAGTTTACTAAACTCGATTTTTTGTTACAAGTTCAGCGGAGTAGACGGAACTCGAATCCGAGTTCCCGAGCTCTAGATATTAAATTCGGAACCAAGGGTACGCTAAGTGCTCGTTAGCCCCCGATTTGGGTCCACGATTCAAATTAAATTCGTTAACATATCAAATGAATTCAAAAACATAAACCGAACATATAGGCATGTTCATAACACATATATTTACAACATACTACAATTTCGCCGCATTTCGATATCATTTCATATAAGAACAATGCACAAAATAAACAACCATGCACATTTCATGCAATTCATGCACATATTCATTAAAATTCATGTATAAAAATTTAAACGAAAGAATTAATTCTAATTTTAGATAAAATAAATTAAAGTCAACGTACATATTTGAATAAATTAATTAATATGGTTAAACATGATTAATTAGCATAATGCTTAATTAACAACATAATTAACATTAATCATTAATTTAACAATAATTAAAGATATATATATATATATATATATATATATACTTATAATACGAAATATTTTAGAATAATAATAAATTAAAATAAAATAAAATAATAACAATTTATATTAAAATTAAATATAAAACACGTAAAAACAATTAATTCACGTAAATTGGTAAACACATACGTCGTACCTTTATGTCCGAAAAGTCGGGGCGTTACAAGACTTTTTCGGATAGAATGCCTCCGTGGAATGTTTGATCTACTCGTACGAATTTCTAGGTAATGGTGTACGCTTGACTAAGTAATGTATTAACCTCCCTTTAGAGCTATGTTACGTTTACTTAGAGGCTAAAGGTCAACGTGGTGGATTAACATAGTTTTGTAAGAGTTACCTAGATGAGATGTTAATTAAGATTAATTCTTGCTTTTATAAGCGTTTTTCGACCTCGCTTCTGGGGAGTCAACTGCGGTTAGATAAGTCACCATTGCGTAAACCAAAAAATGCTTACGTGGATTTCATTTATTGGTTAGACGTAAAAGAAGTAAAATACAAAATCATAACTTGCACTATTTTAAAATATTTCAGTTTTAAAACAATGACAACCGCTAGCCCGCTTCAATCGATCCTAAAGGAAAATAGGCTTGAAGGGTCTAACTACGCTGACTTGAAGATGAATCTTGACATTGTGTTTGGTCACGAGAATCTGAAACACGTGCTCAATGAACCTTGCCCGAGGGTACCAAAAACTACAACCACTCAGGATATGAGAAATACTTATGCCAATTGGATCAAGTCCAATGATTTGGCTAGGTCTTATATCTTGGCATCTGTCTCCAATGTTCTTAAACATCAAATGCACAAGATGCCAACTGCTAGGAACATGATGGATTATCTCCATCAGATGTTTGGAGGACAAAATCGAGCCAAGAGGCTCGAATTGATGCGAAGGCTCTTAGTTACCAAGATGTCTGAGGGATCACCTGTTTAGGATCATGTTATAAACATGATGGCTTGCCTGAACGAGATTGAAAGCCTTGGTGCTAAATTTGATGATCTCAGCAAACAGGATATGATCCTATGCTCTCTACCAAAGTCGTTCGACACATTCAGGCAAAATTATTCTATGAACAAATTGGATTTTTCTCTGCCTGAATTGATGAACAAACTTAAAGTGACAGAGGGAGTGATGAAAGCTAAGAGAACTGTTCTCCTGGCACAGACATCAGCTTCCACGGCTTCAAAAGCCAGCAAGTGGAAAAAGGGAAAGGGAACGATTCCCAATCACAAGAAAAAGGTTCAGAAGAAGAAGGGTAAACCTAGCAAGGGAAAATGTTTCCACTGCGGACAAAATGGGCACTGGAAGAGGAATTGTCCAAAATACTTAGCTAGTCTTACTGCTAAGCCATCTGGACAAGGTATATTGATATCTTGTTTGATAGAATTATGTTTAGTTGGAAGTCCACCAGATTCCTGGTGTGTGGAATCGGGTTCAACTAATCATATCTGGAATTTGTTGTAGGGGTTCAAGGTAACCAGAAAACTTGAAGATGGCGGGATGCAACTACTTCTCGGGGATAATACAAGTATATCTGTATTAGCAGTAGGGACTGTAAATTTGTATTTTGGTGATAGGGTTTTGTTTTGATGTTGAAAGACACTCTGTACATACCGTGTGTTCGCAGACGTCTAATTTCTGTGAGTTGTTTAATAAATAATGGTTTCAGAGTTTGTTTTGAACAAAACTTTACCATTAAGAAAAATAAAAGGTTTATTTGCTTTGGCACGGTAAAAGATGGTCTTTTCTTGTTATACCCCGATAAAAACCCTAATTCCGAACTTAACACTACTAAGCTTGACTTACCATCCAAGACAAAAACTCCTATGCCTAACGAGGCGTACAAGTGGCATTTACGCCTTGGTCATATTAATCCAAAAAGGATTCAAAGACTAATTTCAGACGAATTGTTGAGTCCCTTGGACTTAACAGAATTACCGGTCTGCGAATCCTGCTTAGAAGGTAAAATGACCAAGAGATCTTTTAAAACTAAAGGTAATCGAGCCAGAAATTGCTTGAGTTAATTCATACGGATGTATGTGGTCCTATGAGTATTGAAGCAAGATGAGGTTTTGGGTATTTCATCACTCTTATGGATGATTACTCCAGATACGGATACGTTTATTTGATGAGATATAAGTCTGAATCTTTTGAAAAGTTCAAAGAATTCAAGGCTGAAGTTGAAAATCAAACTGGAAAAGGTATCAAAACACTTCGATCAGATCGTGATGGTGAGTATCTATATATAGAATTTCTAGGATTTCTCACTGCAAATGGGATTAGATCTCAATTATCTGCACCGGGTACACCCCAGCAGAACGGTGTTGCAGAAAGGAGAAATAGAACTCTAATGGAAATGGTAAGAGTAAGATCTATGATGAGTCATGCTACCCTACCAAGTTCGTTTTGGGGCTTTGCACTAGAAACGACAGCACACATATTAAACCTTGTTCCATTTAAGTAGGTTTCTAAAACACCAATGGAATTGTGGCGAGGGTGAAAGCCCAGTGTCTCATATCTCCGGATATGGGGAACCCCAGCTCACGTGTTAAGGAAGGATCCTGACAAGTTGGAATCAAGAACAGAGGTTTGCTTGTTCATAGGTTATCCTAAAGGAACAAGAGGTGGTATATTTTACGATCCAAGAGATCACAAAGTGTTTGTGAGCACTAATGCTAAATATCTCGAGGATGACTTTGTAAATGACCACAAGGGTAGAAGCAAAATTGTGTTAGAAGAAATGATAACATCAGATTCTGAATTCCAAGAACCCATAGTAACTAAAAATGTGTTAGATACATATGATGTACCAGATACAACATACGATGTAGGGACAAGTACACAGCAGCCTCGTCGTAGTGGGAGGATTGTTAGGGCGCCTGACAGATACCTAGGATTAACCCAAGTGGTTGAATCTGACGTATCTGATCCTGTCACATATGATGAAGCTATAAAAGATATAAACGTTGACCGTTGGGTCAGAGCCATGGAATCTGAATTAGATTCAATGTATTCCAGTAAAGTCTGGGAACTTGTAGAGGCGCCTGAGGGCATTAAACATATTGGATGCAAATGGGTCTACAAGAGAAAAAGGGGAGTGGATGGAAAAGTTGAGACCTTTAAAGCAAGGCTTGTGGCAAAGGGTTATACTCAGAAAGAAGGTATCAACTATGACGAAACCTTCTTGCCTGTAGCAATGCTTAAGTCCATAACAATTCTCCTATCCATTGCTGCTCATTTTGATTATGAGATTTGGCAAATGGATGTAAAGACTACCTTCTTGAATGGGTACCTTCAAGAAGAAATATACATGGCTCAACCTGAAGGCTTTATAGCCAGAAATCAGGAACATATGGTATGCAAGCTTGATAGATCAATTTATGGTCTTAAGCAAGCGTCAAGGTCATGGAACATCAGATTTAATGAGGCAATTAAATCCTTTGGATTTATACAATTACCTGATGACCCATGTGTGTACAAGAGACATCATGATAATGTTATAACATTTTTAGTTTTATACGTGGACGATATTCTGCTCATTGGGAATGACAAGAATATTGTCAGCAGTCAAGATTTGGTTGTCAAACCAGTTTGACATGAAAGACCTAGGTGAAGCCAGTTATATTCTAGGGATCAGACTTTGTCGTGATCGTAAGAATAAAATCATTGATTTATCACAAGAAGCCTATATAGATAAGATGTTGGCAAGATATAATATGACTAATTCGAAGAAAGGTTCATTACCTTTCAGATATGGAGTTCATCTGTCTCGGGATCAGTGTCCCAAAACCCCAGAAGAGATATAAGAAATGAAAGATGTTCCGTATGCTTCGGCAGTCGGAAGCCTCATGTATGCCATGTTATGTACTAGGCCAGATATCTGTTATGTTGTAGGTCTAGTCAGCAGATATCAGTCAAACCCTGGACCCCAACACTTGATAGCAGTAAAGCATATATTAAAGTACTTCAGAAGGACTCGGGATTATATGCTTATCTATCGCAGTGATGAGCTCATTTCTATTGGATACACAAATTCGAATTTTCAATCTGATTTGGATTCTAGGCGTTCGACGTCTGGATACGTGTTTACTCTGGGATGAGCAGCCGTAAGTTGGAGGATTATTAAGCAAACTTGCATTGATGACTCCACCATGGAAGCCGAATACGTAGCAGCTTCGGAAGCAGCCAAAGAAGCGTATTGGTTTCGAAATTTCCTAACGGATCTAGAAGTCGTCAAGGATGGACTTACGTCGATTACATTGTATTGTGACAATGCCAGAGCGGTGGCCAACTCCAAGGAACCTCGAAGTTATAAACGTGCAAAGCACATCGAGAGGAAGTTTCACATTATATGTGATTATGTGGAACGTGGAGAAGTGGCAGTAGTGAAAATTGGCTCAGTAAATAATCTGGCAGATCCCTTCACTAAGACTTCGGCGCAAAAGAGTTTTGACACTCATATAGAAGGGATGGGCCTTAGATGTGTAGCCAATTGAATTTAGGGCAAGTGGGAGATTATTGGGATTAATGCCCTGAAAATCCAATTATATTGTAAATATTTTGGATTAATAAAACTGAAATTATAGCAAGTTATGAGTATTTTAAAAATTTAATAATTAATGACGTGTGATGGTATTTTTATATGAAATGTGTTTCATAGGAAAAGACTTTAAATACCAAGAATCACGTGTCATTAAAGTTCTAGTCGGTATGATAAGAAAGTGTTCCTTTCGAGACTATAATGTGTTATATAAGGTGATTAGTCTTTCGTCATAGGGAAATGGAGTTTTTTATTATAACACATTGATGATTTTCAATGAGATTGGAAACGTCGAACTGTACCATTGAGATTATTGATTTTATACTGCTATCTAAAATGAACAAAATCTCGGAAGCATTAGACTCTTAATCCTGGCAGTGTTTCTACTTTAGGCATGTAGTGTTAATCACTATTATGTACTCAGAAGTGAGGTCTCGGTAATGGGTGACCAAAATACTTTGTACTTTCGGTGATTGTATGAAATGTGCAAAAGAGAAATATTGATCGAAGAATCTGTAGCCTTGCTGGAAGTTTAAGGATATCCCTGAAATAGATTTGCAAAAGTTCAAATAAAACTTTGGCCAAAGTGCTTTATGTGTGCGTCACCGAAGTTGTATGTTGGATGTGTATCACATACAGGGAATTTGAACTTAAGGCGAATCAAGAAATTTCAGATTGGAAGTGAAAAATAAATGATAGTAGTATTGATTTATTTTTCATGGATATCTGTACAGAGGAGTAAAATGCAAAGTTATTCTAGATCGAGAAATTCGTGAATAATTTAATTAATTTTAGAGTTCAACAATATTTATTTAGTGGAATTAAATATTGTTAAACGGTAATCAATTATTCTCATGGGATGATAATAGATTGACCCTTTTGGAGCTAAAATTAATTAGTCCTGCAGGTCCCCCCGCAAGCCCCAACGAAGATCAATGAGAAAATATTATAACGAGAGAGAGAAATGATTTTCAAAGTGTTTGAAAATAGCCAAGGAATTTATTTTAAGAAAATAAATTAAATTCCAAAAAGTTGGAAATGCCCGAAATTTTATTTTGGAGAAAATAAAATTTTTCTGAAAAAAAAAAGTTTTTTTTGCTGACGTGGCATTGTGCTGAGGTGTCACGCCACGTCAGCAGGTTGGCGCCAAGTGGCGCTGACAGGGCACCTGGTGGCAGACATGTGGACGGCCAGGATTGCATGGCGTCAGCGCATGCCAACGGTCCAGATTGGATCTGCGCAGACAGTCAATGGGTCATGGCAACGGGTCAACGGACCGGCTTAACGGGCAGGGTCGGTTACGGTTTGGATAGGGTCGGTTCAACTTGAACCGACCCAGACACGAGAACGATGGCTATTTGTCCACATGGCGGATGCTCCGAACCAAGTCGAACCGACTGGTTCACTCCTGAACCGGTCCAAGAGTTGGAGCGCCGGCTCGACCGGGTCGGACCAGCTACGTGGCAGCTGCTCGTGACTGCGTGCGGCTCACACGCGCCAAGCACACAGCCGCCACATGGGAGGCGCATGCGGGCGCGTGTGGTGCCTGATTGGCACGTGCTCGGCGCCGCTTGACTCATCATGACTTGGCCTTCACACTGGTACTCTCTGATTGGCCAAGAGATCTTGGAGTACACGGTAAAATTCGATAAATGCCGCGGAAGTCCCTTACTTTGTTGCTATAAATACGGGGTTGTGTAGTTCATTTTAGATACACAATTTTCAGCTTCAAATTTTAGTCTAAAAAAAGGCATCCGAGACTTTTTCTCTCTCTAGGATTAATTAATCCTAATTAAGGATTAATTAATTATTTAATTGGGTGGTTATATAATTAATATATAATACACTTAATTAATTAGAAAATAGGGATTTTCTAGTTTTAGAAAAAAGGGTTTTTCTAGAAAATATTTTCTCAAAGTATTTAGTGAAATACTACCGGCGCCAACACTCCAAATTCTTACACTACACGAAAACAGGCGAATCCCGAGGGATTTCCGAGGGAATATTTCGTTCGGCAATTTCCGAGGGAATTCCGAGGGAATTCACAAAATTAATTTCCGAGGGAATATTCCCTCGGAAATCCCTCGGAAATGTTAGCGCCAACGTAAAGCGCCATGTTTTCCGAGGGATTTCCGAGGGAAAATTCCCTCGGAAAATTGAAAAGTATATAATTTTTAAATTAAAATTACGTTCCGAGGGATTTCCGAGGGAAATAATCCATAGGAAATGTTCACATAATTAAATTTAGTATATTCCGAGGGAATTTCCGAGGGAAAATTCCCTTGGAAAATTGAAAAGTATATAATTTTTAAATTAAAATTACGTTCCGAGGGATTTTCGAGGGAAATGATCCCTCGAAAATGTTCACATAATTAAATTTAGTATATTCCGAGGGAATTTCCGAGGGAAACTCCCTCAGAAAGTTAAAAATTATTCAATTTTTAAGTTGAATTTAATTTTCGAGGGAAATCCGAGGGAACTATTCCCTCGAAAATTAATTTGGTATCATTAATGCATATGTTGGTGTTTAATATTATTTAAAATGAAATCGAATTTCGTTTTTACATATTTGTCGTATGAAATTTTCTTTATATAATTCATGAACAAATAAGACCTTATGTTATTAAATCGAGTAATTAAAAACAAGTTTTTCTCTTTTACAAAATTTTATTTTATTCTAAATTCCAAGGGAATTCCGAGGGAATAGGACACGTCCCTCGGAATTCGGAATTTAGAATAGTGGTTTTTAAATTTAAAGTGTAACTCATAATTTATTAAACATAGTTACAATCCACGGCAATTATGAACATCATTAGTGAACTAAGTAATATAATGGTACGTATTAAAATAGTAAATTACAAGTTATATACATATGTGTATACGTAGTTAAACTCTCAACTAGTATTTCGGTTGGTATCATTAATGCATATGTTGGTGTTTAATATTATTTAAAATGAAATCGAATTTCGTTTTTACGTATTTGTAGTATGAAATTTTCTTTATTTAATTAATGAACAAATAAGACCTTATGTTATTAAATCGAGTAATTAAAAACAACAAAATTTTATTTTATTTTAAATTCCTCGGGAATTCCTCGGAAATGTTTTTAAAGAGATTATTTTTATTTAATTTATTAATAAAACAAAATTATGTGTTATTAAATTAAACAAAATAAAAAAAAAAGTTTTCAGCAACTTTAGTTAAGATTTCTGCAATATACAAGATAGACGTGTTTTCAGATCTGAATACAAACTAAACGTGTTAAGATTTGACAAACTCTTCTTTTCCCCAAATTTGACGAATCAAACTCAGAACCCTAGACTTACGCTGAACTCTTCTAGTGGCTTTCATTCTCTTCTAGCAGGTTGAGGACGGCCTCCTCCACCGTGACGACGACGACAGAAACAGGTGCAAAGAGGAGGAGATTGACAAGAAGAAGCTGGTGCAGCTTGGCTAGATTGAAGAAGAAACCAACGCATCGGGAACTCCTTCTTCTGCTACAGTACTTCCTAATTTTGGGTGTAGGAATTCGTATGTTTCAGCTAAGTACTTCGTAATTTTGGGTTTTAATTGTTATAAGTATCCCTAGTTTGTGTTAAAAGTTCCAATTTTGGCGATCGTGTTCGTCTCGAAATTGATTTAGTCCTTTTAGAGCTGATTTCTGTTGAATTTTCTTGATGGGGATCTTTTTTCTTGGTCGATTTTGGAGTGTTGAAGAAAGGGGTGAAGTAGAGGGGAAAATATGTTGATCCATGTAGCTCTGCACACCAAATATTGAAGATCTCGTGATTCAGGAAGTTATTATTATTAACATAATTAGGCTAAAAAGATGCTATTAATTCGCGTAGAAAATGAAAAGCATATAGTTTGTAACTATTCTTATATTCTCACTACTACTTTTAACTAAATCACATTTGACATCTCCACTATTAACGACGGTGTCAATGTGGCAGAAATTAATTCAAGTGCTCGAATTTTATTAAATACTTTTAAGGTGAAAAGCATATAGTTCTGTTGTCTTTGCCATCATTACGACCACATTGTTCCTTACTCTAAGGCGATTTTTGAGTTTCAGAATGTGACTGTGTTGGGTGGATTTGAAATTCCGATGGATGTGTGGTTGTGTGTGGTTGTGGATTTTAGGTTTATAGGGTATTTGTTTGATAAAATAGTGTTGAGAAACTTAATCGCGTGCTGTTAAGTTTTGAAATTTAATGGGGGGAAACAGTGATGGTGCTTTACTGCTATTGAAAAAGTTATGTTTGAGTTTCACTACTTTGCATCATTTTGATTTGAAAACGTGATGAATGCATGGACTATTGATTAAATGCATCTTCTAGTGTTTTTCTTCTTGGGTGAAAGGAGGTATGGCAATATTGGTAATGGCTAGGTGAGCTTATGTGTGTTTTTGGGCCCATTGGAGAGTTAATTGTGCCTAAATGGTAGCCATCTCTTGGGATACATCTAGGTAACTGTAAGCTGATAATGGTTTATGACAGGACTTTCTTTCCTTTTAATACTCGTTCACGTGGTAGTGAAATTCCTAACCCTTATATGTTTAATGGTTAGATATGATAGCAAAATTAGTGCTTCTAGTTCATTTGTAGTAGTATGTGCAATTGTACTTGGTTATATACTGCAGATACTGTAGTAGTATGAGATTGCAGCTGACAGAAAATACGTGGAGCTTGAACTCCACGTTTATTGAATTTTCAGAGTTTTTCTTTTTCTTAATTGGATTTTGGATTTCTACAGATAAGCAGTCATTGGAAAAACTTGGAGTCCTAACATCTCTTCAACAAGACAACCTAGCGTGGATCAACTGAAATTCTCCAAACATTCTTGGTAAGTAGTGAGTTTATTATTAAATTCGCAAGTGTATGGTGATATATGTTGAAAATTGTAAGAGTAATTTATTTTAGTGAATTTTTTTTCCAAAACAACTAAGTGTACACACAATGTGCCATTATCCAAAGGGTTAAATATTTATGCTTTTCATTGATTACTCACTCTTAATATTTTCAGGGTTAACATTTATAGAAGATACAACACATTAGCTAGACTAGAGAATTTGTGCAAGAGAAAGTAAGTATGTCTATACTTTTATTATTTTATTATTGATGCATGTTGGTAATATATTATATATATAAAGACACATGCACATATAGTTTATGTTATAGGTTAGTAATTGGGGGGAAGGGGTGGAGCCTTCCCGTTGTTTACTGTTAGTTTGTTGTAGCGTGGAATAAGAGGACGATATATACCCAGTAAATTAGTAAATTATATTCAGATATTAATGTGAATAATTAAACTTTACTTTCACATAATAAAACTCGTCAATTTTTTATTTATTTATTTTTTGTAGATGGAAATTCATCCACAAAGAAATTGGATGTATAATAGGACATATCCTAATCGTGGGGGCATTAGGCCAGAGTTTGTGAAAGGGGTTGACTCGTTTGTAGAACACGCTATGGGGTTGGACTACGTAATTAGGTACAGAAAAATCAGATGCCCATGTAAAGCATGTGTTGGGAAGGGGACTTTATTGTCCCCAACTGACATCAAAGTACATTTGTATGAAAATGGTTTCAAACCTAATTATTGGTATTGGACGGATCACGGGGAGATGGCACCTGCTCAAGCATGTGCACCTTGTTTACAATATGATGCCTCGAGTAGTGGAAATATTGTCAATGAAGATCCGTTAAACAGATATGATGAAATGATTCGTGATGTGATTAGGCCAAATGTTGAAGCTGAGAATTTGGGTTGTAGTCGTGATGTTTCTGGGGCTAGGCATGAATCTAATCAATATGTTTGTAATGAAGAGTTACCTAATTCAGAAGCTCAGAGGTTTTACGACCTTTTGAGGGACTTCAACAAACCAGTGTGGCCTGGATGCAAGAAGCATTCTCCGTTATCTGTGGCTTCGAGAATAATGAGCATCAAATCAGATCACAATGTTTCGCATGATGCTATTGACGAAGTAATTCAGCTAATAACTGAATTGTGTCCGGATGGCCACACTATTCCTACAGATTTCTACTAGGCGGAGAAACTAGTAAAAAAACTTGGGTTGGTTAGCGAGAAGATCGATTGTTTTGTTCAGGGTTGTATGTTATTTTATAAAAATGATGCATTGCAAATTCTGTGGTGAAGCTAGATATGAAGCTAATGATGGGCAAAAGGGCAGAAGGAATCCAATTCCTCGAAAGAGAATGCACTATTTGCCTCTTATTCCTAGACTAAAACGACTTTATGCTTCAATGAGTTCTGCATCGCATATGAGATGGCATGCAGAGAAGCATCGACCCGATGGTGTTATGTGTCATCCATCTGATGGAAAGGATTGGAAGCACTTTGATGAAACTTATCCAGATTTTGCTAGTGAACCTAGAAATGTAAGGTTGGCTTTATGCTCAGATGGATTCAACCCTTATGCACATTCGGCTTCACCCTATTCTTGTTGGCCTGTAATTGTAACACCGTATAATTTACCTCTAGAAATGTGTATGACAATGCCATATATGTTTCTGACATGTATCATTCCTGGGCCCAGCAATCCGAAGAACAAAATTGACATGTTTTTGCAACCGTTAATTGATGAGTTGAAATAGTTATGGGAAGTTGGCGTCCACACATACGATGTTTCGATGAAGCAAAACTTTCAAATGAAAGCTGCATTAATGTGGACAATTAACGACTTTCTAGCCTATGCGATGTTGTCAGGTTGGGGAACAGCCGGTAAACTAGCTTGTCCATATTGCATGGATGAAACCAAGGCCATCACCTTGAAACATGGACGGAAACAAAGTTGGTTCGACTGTCACCGACGTTTTCTGGATAGGTACCATCCATATAGGCGAAACAAAGTGAATTTCAAGAGGAACCATACTGAAGGGGATGATCCTCCACTCAAGTATAGTGGACATGAGATATGGGAGCAGGTACGTGATTTGCCAGAAGTTTCGGAACATCCTAAACTTGGATCTTTGCAAGGCTATGGTACTGAACACAATTCGAAAAAACAAAGTATATTTTGGGATTTACCTTATTGGCGGAATCATTTGATCTGACATAATCTAGACGTGATGCATATTGAAAAGAATGTGTTTGATAACATTTTCAGCACAATTATGGACATTAAAGGCAAAAAATTAAATTTTATATTTTAAAATAGTTCCCGTATGATGCCTGATATCGTGATTAATATATGTGCATATTAATAGGTACCTCGGGAAGATAAAGAAAACAATTAAAAATAAGGCTCAAGTTGAGGGTTCTATTTGTGAGGCGTATCTGCGTCGGGAGACAACGAACTTTTGTTCTTTCTACTTTCAGTCTGATGTTCGTTGTTCTAGAACACGAGTTCAAAGGAATGATGATGGTGGAATAGATGGAACAACTCCACCTACATTATCTATTTTCAATCAACCCGGTCGTACCTCGGGTTCTTGTAAGACTCGTTATTTTGAAAACGAGAAGGAGTACAATGCTGCTCATCTTCATGTCTTACGGAACTGTCACGAAGTCGACCAATATATTGAGTAAGTAAATACAATCAAACTAATGATAGAAATATATAAGGTTTATTTCCTAACTTGAATCGATACATTCTGAATGTAGTTACTTTCGGGAACACTTCGGAATTGCAGACTCAGATGCTAGTGGGAGGTTTGAAAATGAATTCGCAAAATGGTTTAAGGAATATGTAAGTTTAATTCTTTATTATACTACCAAAAATATGTCTAACTTGAATAATATATAAAAGAGTAGTTTCTCCATTACAGGTTCATAATCCTATGAATGGAGTTACTAATCCGTTTTTGCAACAATTATCCTTGGGTCCTATTTCAAGACTTAAGACATGGCCGAAGTACTTTGTCGATGAATATAAGTTTCACACTCAAAATTGGGGTTCTGGGAAGAAAACAATGAATAGCGGAGTATGGGTGAAAGGAAGTTATGAGGATGAAGGTGGCGAAGACGATTACTATGGGTTGTTAGATGAAGTTATAGAACTAGAATATCCAGGATTGCCTATTATGCGGGTGGTTCTATTTAAATGTCAATGGTTTGACCCTACTCCTAACCAAGGCACTCGAATTGGAGATCAAGAGTGCATGATTGTTGAAGTTAGGCGAAATGGTAAGTACCGTTGGTATGATCCTTTTGTACTTGCTCAACTAGCTCGTCAAGTTTATTATGTGTCATATCCGGGCCGTATACGAGATAAGGTACAATGGTTGGCTGTGATTAAAACGAAAGCAAAAGGAAGAGTAGACCTTGGAGAGTCACTTGAAGTAGCCTATCAAAGCGAAGAGGGAGCAACCGTCAACAGAATCATCTCAGATGATCTTATTGAACCTTTGAATGATCATGATGATATTGTAGAGGATATTATTGACGAGGAGCTAGTTATATGCGATGAGGAAGAAGGAAATGATGCGAGTGATGATTCAATGCCTGAAGAAGAGGATGAATATGATGATGATGCCAATAGTTTGGAGGAGGATGAAAACGACGAAAATAGTAGTTAAGTTATGATTGACCGTAAGTCTTCTAACAAAAAAAATATGAAAATAATATTGCATGCGTTGCCTATTATAAAAAAAATGGTTTAGAGATAAGAGAAGATTCGGATGACACATTTTAAATACTAAGTCATAGCTAGCTAATATATTTCACGTTTATTAAACATATACTTATGATTTACAAATTTTTAATTTTAGATTTTCTGTCACGCAATGACTTTAAATTCGTAAAGTTTGGTATTCTTTAATAATATAATTGTTTTTTCTAATGTTTTGCTTTACCATGTATAAATATTATCTAGATGGTCGGTCGGGGTCGGGGTCGAGGTCGCGGAAATAGATCTTCATCAGCATATGTCCCCTCCACTATCTCTTCACCTATTCCCGATATAATTACTACACCACAGGATCCTTCCATTGCCCCTGCCACAACTATCAATCCATATGCTCCCGCCACAACTACCACTTCGAATTCTTTTGAAGGGGTTACGCCTTCCTCTAACCTTCCCCCTACTTCTACATCAGAGGCAGCCTCTCCATCAGAAGGTGCTTTTGAAAATCCGGAACCGCCACCTAATCCTATTTCCTCGTTGACAATAAAGCCTTTCCCAAAGGGCAAGTATAAGTAAGTAAAAATTATTTATTTCTCAATTAATATACATATACATAATACCTTTGTTTGTGTTCTATTTACTTTTGCAATTTCATGCAGATATACACCAAATCAGCCAGGTGCACATGGAGTTTTATGCGTGATAAAGACCACACTTAGAGAACCTTATACCTCATGGACTCATGTCCCACCGGAAAAGAGGAATGAGTTATTTCAGGAGTGGAAGGTAAATTAGTTAAAAAAAGGGTTGTAGGTTAAGGAAAATCATGGTTATTTAATTAATTTGAGATTTGGGTTTGAATGTCATAAGTACCTAAATTGTAGGCATATGAAAAAGATTTAATTAACTCTTTATTTGCTTGGAATTCATGGAATGCTTTAGAGCTCTTTATTAGCTTTTTTATCTACTTTATATTATTAATGCATTTGATATACTTGATTTTGGTGAATTTTGTAGAAATATGTGAATTATGAGCCCCAATATGAGAGTTTTATGAGAGGAGCATTTGAGGAGCATATAAAGGCACGCCTTCCTGATGTTTATTCAGAAATTCAAAAAGCAGGAAAGAAGCCTGTTTGGATGTTTCCCGACACTTATGAGGCATTGTGTAAACATTGGGAAACGGCGTCATGGAAAAAAATGTCAGATACAAACAAGAAGAACAGAGCTTCCCCACTTGAAGGGTCATTACAGGCTGGTGGATCCATTTCGACTGCCACTCTTTATGAGAATCATGTAAATCAAATTTTTTTTCCTTGAAAGATTGAACTATTAGTGTGTTATGTTGTATTAAATATATGAATTATATTGCAGAGAAAGAAAACAGGTTCAGAACCTGATGATGCGGAGATGTTATTACTTTGCAAGCGAAGGAAGGCGGATCAAACTTTTCTAGAGCCCCGTGCAGAATAGTCATGGGTACATAAAAACCTTTTACTTTTAGTTTTTTGTTGTTTTCCAACATCAAATTTTGTTTTTTAAATTTATCTAATATACCAATTATTTTTGAATATTGTAGAATAATTATATGGATATGTTAAAAAGACACGAGGCAGAATCTGCAGAGGAAGGTATTGCCAGTACATAACAATCTAGAAATGAGTTGTTTGCCCAAGCTATAGGGGGCCGAAACAACAAAGGCCGCATGTATTCGATGAACTACATGGTAGGTGGATCATCACATGGACATTCACATTCTAGTGGTTCTCAGGAGTGCACATCGTCTCATCCATCTGGTCAAGTTGAATTGCAATTGCAAGATCTTAAAGCAAATCAAGAGAAACAAAGGGAGTGTTAAGAGAAGCAAACAGATGCAATACAACGGATAGAACAAATGTTATCTGGTTTTATGAGTTTGCTAGGAGGGATTCCACATTTGACTAATCAAACTCCCTCCCAAACTCCACATCTTCACACAGATCAACCTACAAATGATGGAACGAACAATGGAGATGAAGGAGATAATTAATTATTAGCCAAAAATGTAAGTGAATTTATTTAGACAAAATAAATCACACACGACACTAATAATTTTTAAGTTGGAAGTTTTACATGTTGAAAGGGCTCAATTTAGATGAAGTTTTGTATGAGTTCTTACGTTCTTGTATATGTACTAATTAATAGAGAGATTTTGTGAGTTCTTGCGTTTTAGTATATGTGGCTTAATTGAGTTTGTCGTATTTCAGGAGGGAAGCTTATGACATGGGATGCTGGAAAAAAGAGAACTTGTGGAGTAGTGAACGAGATTCAACTTTATGGTTTTGAATAAGTGGGTTGAATTATGAATTTGTAAGATTACTATGTTTGGCGTTTTAGACATAATTTGTGTAGTATGATTTGAATTTAGTGGGAGTAATGTCTGAAGACTAGTATGATTTGGATGAGTAATGTTTGAAGATTAGTATGATTTGTAAGACTAGTTTGAAGACTACATATATATGCTTGGATGTTTGGATATAAGAAGTGACATTTGGTTATACCTTGTAAAATAAATGCATATTTTGTACAGGTATAATAATTAATAAAAATAAAAAATATAATTAATTTTATTTTGAAAATTCTGAGGGAATTCCCTCTGAATATAACAAAAAGAAAGATCGAAAACTATTCCGAGGGAAAAGTCATATCCGAGGGAATTCCGAGGGAAATCCCTCGGAAAAATGGAAAAAATAATCTAAAAATTTTCCGAGGGAATTGTCCCTCGGAAAAATGAGAAAAAAAAAGCGCCTGAATATATTCCGAGGGCATTGTCCCTCGGAATTCCCTCGGAATATCCGAGGGAATTTCGAAGGTAATTCCGAGGGAATTATGTTACCAAGCAAATTCCGAGGGAATTCCGAGGGAAATTTTTTTTGATTTTTTTCCCTCGGAATTCCCTCGGAAATATATTTTCGAGGGAATTCCCTCGGAAAATTTTCCCTCGGAACTAATTCCGAGGAGGCTTTTTCCGAGGGAATGAATTCCCTCGGAATTCCCTCAGAAATTAACATTTTTCGAGGGAATCCCTCGGAATTCCCTCGGAATTCGCCTGTTTTCTTGTAGTGTTAATCGGGGATATTACGGGGAAGCTCTGCCCGCTTCACGAGAAAATATCGGGGTACTGGAAAAGTGTCGTTGATTGCCAATTTTGCAGTACGGTAATGCCGTTATGCTGCCAAAATTAATATTTGCATATTGTGATTATATGCTAGATGGTTTAAAATTATGTTATCGATACCTGTATATATTACAGTTATGCTGCCCGATTTGTTCCGCTACTTTATTAAAATATTTTTGAAATATTTTGATAATGAGGTTAAGGCGAATTTTTTTGAAATATTACGCTATACCGTCACTCTGTCTCGGGCCCGCCACACCAACACATGAAAAATATGTATATTATATGATAGATACATGTTTGATAAGTATTTTGAGGGTTTGTCCCGCTTGTCATGAATCTTGAAAAATGCTTTTATATGTATATAAGCTACGTTTTGATTTGTTTTAAGAAGCTTTGAAATACGTTTGATCCTGTAGTGAGAAATGACCTTGAAAGATAGGTCCCTTGAGCATGACTTATATGTTACTTGCTGCGCCCCGGAGATTGTGGGTTAGGAGACTCCGGGATGGCCAAGGGGTCACCGGACAAACCTCCTATGCATGATCTCCATTTGTAAGATGTCCCGAACCCAGTAGGAGGTTGGTAGGGGATGAAGTCCAATGGGCATGAGTGTCAAGAAACTCACGACCCACTTGCTTGCATGGATGTTTAAGGCTTAGCTGACCCTTCCATCACCGAAGTATGAGGTGGGATTATTTCGATTTGAACTTGCTTGATTTGAAGGTACCTTAACATGAGGACCTCGGAGAAAACTCGTACTCGCCGAGTGGTTTGTTTTGTCTTGAATCTATAAAATGAGAATGGATTCTTAACTATTTAAAATTGGTTATTTTGGCCTTCGGCCCTTAACTTCTTTTATATATATATATATATATTTAGTATCACGGGAAATGTTTTGGTGTGTAAAAACCATCCCCAGTTCATGGATTATTACGATCTTGATACATGCTTTGCTCTATATGTATACAGGTGCTTGTGTGAGCCCCCTCACCAGTCTCTAGGACTGACCGTCGTTGTTTCTCTTTTTTTCCCCCTTTGTTTTTGAGTTGCAGGTTCAGGAGTGGTTCGAGCTAGGCGCGGTCTGTCTTTTGGGTCTTGGGTCTTGTAGCTCGAGTCTCATGCATCTCTTGTAGCTTTTTTTTTTTTTTTTTTTTTGTACTCTTGAGCATTTGGACTTATGTATATGATCATGTTTCGATATGGTGAGTATGTTATGATTTAATTTGGCCCGTAGTGGCATGGCATGTATAATTGATTTAATTGATACTAATGTATTTCAAGCATATATATTTATGTTTTGTGATCCTGTTACTTCAGTTTATGTTTTGAATTTGTTGCGCGCTCTATATTAGGGTCTAGATCGCCTAGCCTAGGGTTTGATTTTGTTTCTCTCCCGTTCAGTATCGCTTGGTGCGTGTGCGGAGTTCTTGTTTCGTTACACATGCCGAGCTATGGTGCGGGGGATGTGGTGCCCACCTCTCGAGGTGCTAAAAAAATTTATTTATTTATAAAATAAATAAGTAAAGATAATAGCATATATTATTATCCTAGGCTAATTATTTATGAAATAAATAAAAGGATAATATCATAAACTATTTGTTTATGAAATAAGTAATGGATAAAGTCAAATTTTATTTATTTATGAAATAAATAAATATGAGATAATATTCAAAGTTGTTAGAATAAGAGATATTAATTAATAATGGAATTATCAATTATTTAGCTTAATTATCTCTAATTCTAGAAAAGATAAGCTTTCTCTCCTAACATAAGAGACGGTCGTTATTTTTACTAGATAAAAATAGAAGAGTTTCTCTCTTTCTCTTAGACTAGCATTCGTGAAGTGTCATTCTTTGTTTCGGAGAAAAGAAAAAGAAAAGAATTCCGGACTCTAACCTATAGAATAGATGAAATCTTTTCTTTGAGGCTTATGCGTGAATTATCTCACGCCTTAATTTGGGTTTTGAAGGGAGAAATTTCTTGCTCTAATTTTATCTTGTTTCTTACTCTTTCAGTACACAAAGTATAGTACTAGCATACTCAGTAATCTGATTTAAACCTAGGAATGTTGTGGATACATCCTAGAGGGATTTTGCTTTGGAGTTTCGAAGGAAAGAACCGATCAAGAAATGTGATAAATTCATTACCGCATGAAGAACGTTTGAGAGCGACTCAAAACTTTCCGAGAAAGCTAATAGTAAAGTAAGTTACTAAGAGACTTTCTGTTGAGTTTCCAAATAAAAATTACAAGCAAATGATTTTTGTAAATTTTCGCTGCTTTTCGAACCCATTTTTCCAACAATTTCTATTACCCCTAATTTCTAGAACGTATGCTATAAGCTATATGCGACATACTTACTGGACATATGTTAATCTGTATAGAGGAAGAAAGTTGATTTCGTGTGATAGCACCTTATAGAAATCACATGAAGTTTTTTGTATAATTGATCACCTCAGGTAGGAACTATTTGTAGGATTTAGTTGTTGGATGAAAATAAAGGTGGAATAATATCATATGTTAGTGGTTTGAGAATTAATTTTAATAGCCCGAGAACTAATTCTAGAACCAATAGCACTTTTAGTAGCCTAACTGGATTAATTTTTTATGAATACCCACTATATCTCATACTTCATTGATGCTCCCATTGATTCATCAAGCGGACTAGCCAAGATTTATGATATAGTAACCTTGAAGGGAATCGACTTCAAGATACCAATACTTGAACCCCTCCAGGCGCAAGCTTGTTCGAGTTTCAGGTAATTCTTTCTTGATGCAGCCCTTTGGTCTTAGCCTAGTCATCAAAGTTCATCTTTCTAGAAGGCAGGGGGAATTTCTTAGTTTACTGGTTAAAGGACTACCCCCGTTGATGATTTATCCCATTATTAAAAGAAGAGAAAATAATTTTATTTTGGGACAAGTCCATGTCTCTAAGTTGATTCTTATGTTGGGTACGCTAAGATACTAAACGAGATGGAATAGCCCCAGGAAAGGAAGAAAATCAGAGAACTAGCTGTGATAGACACTATGTTCTTTTCAAATATGTCTGTTACTGTTAAGGCAGTCGACTTCAGCCCAGTCATGGTAGAAGGAGAACTACCACACAAAGCAAAAGAAATAAGCAAAGAAGTCAGCCACATTCATCATGTATGGACCATCTAGCAGTAATATTCTAACTTTCTAATAGACTTGGGATGAACCTGAAACAGAAAGATAGGCTATGGGTCAGAGGCGAGGCTCCAAGCGATGATGCCCACGTGCACCATCAAACATCACACTCTTACCCAGAGTCGCGCCATTGCGTGGGTCATAAAGCCTTCAATGCACTCTAAACTTCCACGATTTAATAGTTTATACAACACATTAATTTATAAAATTGTCCGTGTTTCACTATTATTTTGATGTGAGACAGGCCGAAGACAATTTTTCAAACACCATTTTATATATATTTGAAATTTCCATTGATACTTTTAGGAGAATAACAAAACACAACCCAATTCTGGAGCACTCCAAAACTGTCTCTAAGTTGATTCTTATGTTGAATGCGCTAAGATACTAGTCGAGATGGAATAGGCCCAAGAAAGGAAGAAAATCAAAGAACTAGCTGTGATAGACACTATGTTCTTTTCAAATATGTTTGTTATTGTTAAGGAGGTCGACTTTAGGCCAGTCATGGTAGAAGGAGAACTACCACACAAAGCAAAAGAAATAAGCAAAGAAGTCAGTCACATTCATCACGTATGGACCAACTAACAATAATTTCTAACTTTCCAGCAGACTTGGGATGAACCAGAAACAAAAAGATAGGCTATGGGTCAGAGGCGAGGCTCCAAGCAACGATGCCCACTTGCGCCATCAAACATCACACTATTGCCCAAAGTCGCGCCATTGCGTGGGTCATAACGCCTTCAATTCACTCTAAAATTCCACGATTTAATAGTCTATATAACACCTTAATTTATAAAATTGTCCATGTTTCACAATTATTTTGATGTGAGACAGGCCGAAGATAATTTTGAAACACCATTTTATATATACTAGTGTAAACCCCGTGCTATGCACTGTAGTGAGAGAAAATAAAATTTGTTTTTAAAAATAAATAATTTGAATTTGTATGTACTATTCTAATGAATATAAATTATAATTTTTACTTATAAGTCGAAATTAAAATTAAGTTTTCCAATTTTAGTTAAAATAAATGTATAACATTGTAAGTATGTAGCTAAGAATGATGTGTATCAACTAACTTATATATGTGACCATATTATTTCTAAAATAAAATAAAATAAAGGTGACATGTACTATAAAAATACAACTAAGCACGCGTACACACACATATATATCTATACTAAATAATTATATGTGATTCTGAATATTTTAAATAAACATATAAAATAAAGAAGTTCAAAAATAATACTAAAACAGCTAAAAAACTAATATGAAAAAAATAATAAAATAAGATGTGAAAAACAAAATAAAAAAATAGGTGGAATGTAAAATTTATATATATACTTAAAATATATATATATATATATATATATATATATAAGAATTAAACACATATGAAAACATACAGTGAAGTAAAGTATAAGAAATCAAAAATATTAAATATTTTTCATCCTTTATAATAAAACCAAAAACATAAGTAAAGGGAACCTAAAAGATACTAAATGTGCTAACATGAAATGACATAAATAATCAATAAAAAGATATAATAATATAAATTCTAAAGATAAACAAAGAGAAAATAATAGTTTTCATAAATTCAAAGAAAATAAATTATAATACTTCACATGTGATCAACATAGAAAGAAGTTTAAATGTGAATATATAAAAACAATTTCACATAGCATCTAAAAGTTAAAACTTTAAAAGTTGTCTACTTTGATTAAACGTGAATATAGATCTAAAAAATTAAAAAAAAAACTAATAATTTATGAATTAAAAAAAAATTGTTTCAAAAAATAAATAAATAAAAATATTTTCAATATTATTGAAATCTGGCTTCATATTTATTTGTTTTCAATGAAAAATATCTCTTAAAATACCACAAGGTATTTTCTTTGAAAATATATAAATTGATAGATTGAAAATACAAAATAGAAAAACAAATTCAAAAAATGAGTAAATATAAGAATAATAAATATTAATTGACATATAATTTTAGGTTTTCATAAATTCTATTAGAACGATAGCACAGTAAAATATAAACAAAATATATAATAATAATAATAATAATAATAATAATAATAATAATAATAATAATAATAATAATAATAATAATAATAATAATAAATCCGCAAATACAACAAAACAAATGAAAAACATAATAAACTAATCAGATTCAAATAAACAAACAACATTAAAATATCACAAAATTGATAAAGAAAAAGGAATTTTGTAGAGAGTATGAACTAATACAATTATCAACAAATATTATACGGAATAATAAAATCGAAAAATTCAAAAACGAAATAGAAGAATAGAATGAAATGTGTATAGAGAAAGACGGTCGACATAGGGAGAGGAAAAAAGTTAGGATAAAAAGCGTAGGACCCCGGAGCGAAGGGCGCCACATCCCCCGCACCAAAGCCCGACACGTGTAACGAAATGGGAGCTCCGCACACACATCAAGCTATGGCGAACGGGTGACAAACAAAATACACATCCTAGTTAGGCGGTCTAGACCCTAAATCAGAGCGCGCATCAAACATAAGATAACAGAAGCGACTAAATACAAATAATAGCATGCTAGAAATTCAACATAAACAACTTATATGATTTAATTACAAGACAAGTATACAAAACTTTATCCCAGGTCAGATTCGAAATACCAAATTTATACATAATTCAAGATTAACAAAATGCATAAAATAAAGGAAATACAATTCATGAGACACGAGCTATCCTTATACCATGGCACAATAACAACTGCCTAGCTCGAACCTCCAAAAGTACCTGCAACTTAAACAAAAAGGGGAAAAGGAGAAACGAAAACGAGGGTCAGTCCTAAAGACTGGTGAGGGGGCTAACACACCCACACGTACGTATACATAAAGCAGAGCATATTCAAAAGTAAAGTGTTCATGAACCAGGACATGGTTTTTTGCATTCTAAATCATTTTTCCCGTGATATTATATATATAGAGAAAAGGGGTTTAAGGTCGAAGGCCAAAATCATCCAATTTTATAAATTGAAGTCCACTCCCGTTTCACGAAACGTATTCATAATCAAAATCATAACTACTCGGCGAGAACGAGTTCAAACCCACTTACTCACTTTCATAAACATATTCAAAACGAAACATACAAACTCATAAACAATTCTCCTTCTCCGGTTGGGGATGAGAAGGCCTTCTTCAACCCCGTTCTCCAGTCAAAATGTGTGAGTCGGGGGATCCTACCCGCTCCACGACGGGTTCTAACCACCGGTACTCGAGAAACCACCTTCCCCTCGACCTCCCGAGGATGGGCGAATTTTCCTACATCAAATTGGGGTTGTGTCGATGAGAGAGCTCGGTGACACCATGGCCGACCCGAGAATCACATGCCACTTCCCCGGGCCCATTTCATAAGTCAGAATTCATAGTCTTATTAATTTTGAAATTTTAGAATTTTTCGACTTATATTCAAAGTCGTATTTCTCGCTATATTCAAAACGTTCACACACACCAACACTTTTCAAATCAAATAAACGAAAATAGGCTACGTATGTATATAAAAGCATTTTCAAATGATTTCATAACAAAGGGACCAATTCCCACAAAATACGTACAAAACACATATCTAAGTATATATATGTATACATAATCGTATGTGGGGCTTAAAATACATATAGGGGTTGTAGGTCACTTAGCTGAAAGAAAGAAAACCTCACATTTCCAACTTAGTGGAACAAAAGGATAAAGAACGGGTGCAACGGACGCTTACGGGACCCCCTCGTTACCAACTGGACCAAACTCTGAACAAAGGAGACAACAACTGATAATGTTAGACTCAACATGTACCATATAGACGTTCGGCAAATGTATATGATGCATAAAGGCATATGAAATGCAACACCTAAGGCATATGAGTTCATATTTCACGTATTACATATGAAACGGTTCTATAAATGCAATACTATGAAGATAATATCTAATTTAACAAGTTCACATATCATATAAGTCATACAAGGAGCAAGACATTAACACATCAAAGGAATACATGAAATACAAGTTCATTCATGCATATTGGAAAGCACTTAGGTCACATATGAGCATATAAGAGCATAAGTCATAAACGAGTATATAAATTTAATCACAAATTTCACATTATTCAAGGTAGCATGTATTACAACATGTTATCAATGCATGCGTGTAATAAAATTAGCAAGAAGAGGTCATTCAAGGCAAATAAAGGGAGCATAGATTCAAGTATGCACTCAAGGTACCATATAGAACGTATGAAATAATAGCTTGGAAAAGAGCAAATAAAACGAGCTATAAATTCATAAAAAATCATGTAACACATAATTCATCAAGTATATAATACATATGAAGTGAAAAAGGAGAAAGAAGTTCACGAAAAATACAAACGAAGCGAAAACAATACACCACACAAGTGCAACTCGAAACTGGGCAAAATAGGGTCACCACCGTGACCAGAAATGACCTAAAAATGGTCACGGTCGTGACCAAAAATGAACAGGTCGCGATCGTTGCCGCGACCACTAGCGACAGCAGAGCAAAACACGAAATTCAGGCCAAAAACTCAACCAAAACTCAATGTAAATCATGCTAACATCAAATTAACACATCATGGTAAGATAATATTACAAGAATTCATTCATTTCATGGCAAAATCTGAACCAAACTTGAAGTAACATGTGTAACAAATGCAAGACATAAGTTCTCATCTTCATAAAAAAATCTTCATATTCGCAAATGGTATCTCAAAAATTCTTCAAATAGCATACAAAATAAGATTATAAAATTACTCATGGATATCTTAGGATCAATTAGGATGCATAAATTCCAAGAAAAACATAAGAGATCGTACAAATTCATCAAATTGGTCCTAACCCTCACTATTCACCAAATAATCCATATCTCACTCATTTCTCCATGGAAATCAGCAAACAAAGTGTCAAATTAAAGAGTAAAGGATGGAGAATATATTCATAAGCTTATCTTTCAAATTTGAGGCGATTTTGTGAAGTATTGAGCTCAAAACTTGAAATTGGAATAGTATCTCTCTTTCTCTCCCATGGATTTCGGCCAGCAGAACAAAAACCCTATTTTTCCTTCTCTTTTCGGTGTTGTGGACGAAATGGGAGACTAAGGGATGAAAGGGGATTAAGTCGTGAAGAGGTGGGTCCAAGAATCACTCAATTTGGTCAAGAAATGGCTAAGTTATGGGCAAAAGAGTACAAAGGGGTCCAAGTTGCACGCGAGGCTCGGTTTGGGCAAAATTCGGGGGTCCAAACGGGCTTATAAAATTAAAAATTTGGATTCCTTGGTTTCCTTTCTTTGTTGTGAGTCCAACACTTCTTCCGGAATTCGAATCCGAATTCCTGAACCCGAGTTACGACGTCCGGAACCCAAGGCGCGCTAAACTAGTTAGGCCCTCGAATCCCTCACAAATCTCGTTTCACAAAAACGAGCCTAGAAACAAAATAAACGAACTCTAAAACATGTAACGAGCATGCAAACACGTTCATAACTCACATAATTCACATATACCAAAATTACACAAAAATTAGAATTAAATACGAGCACATATAGAGCAAATTACACAACACATAAACAAAATGATTAAAACTCAAATTATAAGTTAAACAAATAATTTCAAAAAATCACATAATCAATAAAATAACGCTTAGTTGCATAATTAAATAATTTAAATAAGCATATAACACTCTCATTACGGCGTACTTGGAAATCCGAACGATCGGGATGTTACAAAAAGTGGTGTACACATGCATCTAGTTGATTTGGTAGATAATATTTTGTCATTATGTAAAAGATATCACTATATATAATTATTAAATTAATTTGATAGAGTAATCTAAGCAATATATTTAATCCACTTTATTTTTAAAAGGTCTGACTTTAAATTTAAAATTGTAGTAGCTTTTTACGGAAATTGTATTCACAATTAAATGATTAGTTATTAAAATACAATTTTATGTAATTTGTATTATATTTAGAAAAATAAATATCTACACTATTAACCTCAATTTAAATTATTATTCAATTAAAAATTTTGAAATTAAAAAAAATTAAAATTTGATCAAAATTAACATATTTTGGTCAAAATGCACACTTCTTATATATTATAGTATAGTATATAGTATAGAAATATAGATATGAATATCAATTAATGAACTTTTTATAAGAATTAAAATATTTAAAAAAAAAGAAAAAAAATTAAATTTCATGAGTTTTATTTGAAATTTTTTTTTTTTTTAAGATCAACCACCCCAAAGGGCTACATCAAGCAAGATCTGACAAAATTAAATCAGCAACAAAAAAAAGGGAAATCAAAAGAATCAATGCAGGCCTAGGCCGCGTTTATAGCAAGCTTGTGGGCAACACCGTTAGCACCACGCCTAATAGAAGAAAATTTCACCTTCTCAACCAAAGAACACATGGAACGGACATCCTCTAAAATATTCCCCACCACCGAAAGATCCTCCTCACCACACCGAGGTTGATTAATAATATTTGAATTGTCACCTTCCAAAATAATCTTCATCCACCCAAAATCTCTAGCCATTCTAGCAGCAGACAAAGCCGCAAGAGCTTCAGCGGAGTATGGGTCCGATTAATTCCTCTTCCTGTCCTTCTCCCACCCAATGCACACACCTTCTGCATTACGAGCCACAACCCCGATGCCAATAGCGTTAGCATCCGAGAAGACAGCCCCGTCGAAATTAATTCTAACCCAACCTTGTATCGGTTTCACCCACTTCTCGACAGCCGCCGGTGAGGCCAAGGCAACAAGCTCCGTTTCCAAAGCTGGGATTAGAGATGAGAAAGAGTCCAGGGTGTTCACCACATCAGGAGGTTGTTGGACCAATCCCTCAGCTCTGCGCTCATTACGGGCTCTCCATAAATACCATAACCCCATTACCAACCGCCTGCAAATCGACACATCCAAATCCTTGACAACATAAACCAACCCTTTACAGAAGTCTTCCTCCAGTTTATTAACCACGACCACTGGGACGAGGGCAAGAGCCCAGTATTGATGTGCAAAGTGTAGCACCCCAAGCGGTGGGGTACCACGCCCCCGCACTATGACCTGACATGTATACGAAATGGAAAGTCCGCACACGTACCACGTTACAACGAACGGTGACAAACGAAAAATCCAACCTATGCTAGGCGGTACCTAACCCTGTACAAATGAAAGAATGCAAAACATGACAGCGAAAGCAATACGAAATGCCAACTTTTCGAAAACTTTTCATACAATAAGGATGACAGCACCAAGCATACATCAAAACCAACTATACGGGTTCAACTAAATAATCAATCTTGTCCTATCCTGTCCTGAACAATCATACATTCGATTCATAATTTCAAACATGCACGCAACATAACCTACACAAAATTTACAAACATAATTCAGAAAAAAATGCTCAACAAACTCCGACAAACTGACATAGACTCAACAGACACTAACACCCGCCTTGCACGAACTCCAAAGACTTCCAAAGCTAACTTGTAAACTAAAAACATAGTTGGGGCGAGGGTCAGTCCACTGACTGAGTGAGCGGGCTGAACACACACACACTATACATAATAAGGAGCAGAGCACGTATCAAAAGAAATATTATGAACCGGGAGTAGGGTTTTGCATACCAAAACCATTTTCCAAAAAGAGCTCATATTTATACATATATTCATATCTTCTTAAGTTTGAAGACTCGTAAGGATTCATAGATTCAGAAACACATATAGATTCATATTAAAACTCATAGGGATTCATATTGAAACACATGAAGATTCATAATTAAAAACTCATAAGGATTCTTATATTCATAATGATTCAAACCTTAACATAAAATCTCTTCTTGAAATCGAAAGATCCTATCCCGTTTCATAATCAAAATAACAAAAGAATTCAAATACCCGGTGAGTACAGGTCAAATTTACCTCTTAACAAAAGAATTCATAAGAATCGTAAAGAAACATAAATACATAAAATTCATAAAACTCATATTCCCATATTCCATCCACCTTCTCCGGAAGTCTGCCCATGGGTTATGGGCCCATATCGTGTAACTCGATACCGATACGTGGGGTAGCGATCCCGCAATGTACCTTAGGGAGCACGTGCACAGGCTTAACCCGGCGGCCCAACACCGCCTCGGGCGTCCTTACCCATGCCTCCAGGGCCCAGGGACTCATAAGATTCATAAGGATTCGTATGACTCATAAAGAAACATACCTAACTCACGAAACCTAGAAACATACGATTCATACTTAAGAAACATACCATAGGAAACATATCTTACCTTGCCACTCGGCATATGCTATACACATACCTCTCCGTGTCTTCCTAATTCATAATATGCTGAGGGAAATCCATAGTTTTCTTGACACCACACGGTTTGGAGCATAGCCTTGTTGCAAAAGCATTTTAAGCTTATATATGCCCATAAGTATAATTTTCGAAGAATTCATATTAAATCGAATTAACAAAATTCATAACATATCATAAGGCACATATTTAATATACATATAGTTTATATTCGCATGCGGGCTTGAAAACGAGCACAGAGGGTTATAGGTCGCTTTAACTAAAACAAAAAATCCTAAAACCTCACCTGGCACCAATCAAAGTCGAAGACACCGCAAATGATCCACCCCGGAACCTGCACGACCACAAGTCACCACCCCGGGTGCACCTGAACCAACTGGACACATAAAACACAACACATGGCTCAGATTTAGACTCAAACAACCACACAGAGACGCACGGCACATGCTCTAACACTTAAGGGATGCAATCACATAACTAGGATTCAAATTCATATTAATTTCAAGCAAAACAAAACATTAAGGCATGTTCATGTACACAATTAATGCAAATAAGAAAACAAAAAGGCAAGGCAAATCATATCATTTCATTTGTCACACAAACAATTCGTTTATTATATAACAAATTCAATTAACAAGGTTAATCAATTAACAAATTTAACATGCCGGGACTTACATTGCAAATCAAAACATATCACGTTTTATATAGAAGCACGTAGTACAAGAACAACCAAATCACATAATAGCATGCTTCGAATTTCATATAAATCTCACGAGGTTACCTATCAAATTCCAACCATACTAAGTTCATATAATTCATACATGGCATACCCAATTCGTATATCACAGAACGGATTCAATTGACAAGGTTTACCTAATTAAATCAAACAAATTCATATCGTTTCCAAAATTACACAAACCCCTCTAAGCTAGACAATTAGCTCAATTAGACAAAACAGTATTCAAATTGCAAATCAAAGCATCAACATATTTCATAATTCATTTAATACATGATTTCGTATACATTGGAGTTCATATTGATCGACAAATCAAGCAACTAACAATTTATTACAATTAAAACAATTAATTTAATTAATCAAATTACACAAAATAAATCACAACAAATCAACCGGGCATCCGATTGACGAACGGAAAGTGGCGTTGGACTCACCACAACGAGGCGGACAAACTGTCCGAAGACCGCCGAAGCTGCCGGAACAGTAGCCGACCGCTGTTCGGCCGCTACCGGAACGTGCCGGAAAATTCCCCAAAAAATCACCAAAGCAAGAACTGCTCGTGCTCGTTCCAGGTTCGCGATCAATTTCTGAAAAATTGCAAGCCAATCATCCCCAATTTCAAATCCAAGAATACGAAACCCTAAAATCTTCAAAGTCTAATTACTTCCAAATCGGTGAACGAAAATGAGATTCGAAAGAAGCAATGTCTTACCCATGACGAGCTCTTCAATACCCCCATAGTGGTTGCCGGAAAATATCCCCGGGCTAGCCCCGCTGCTGCACCACCACTGCGCCGCCGTGATCCGCTACCAAACGGCTAAATCTGGAGTCGTGTGATCAAAGGATGATGGTTCTCGTCGTTTCGAAAAACTTTCATGAAGAGCCCGTGGCCAAAAGATCGACGAAAAAGGCCCCCTTTGGCTGCCGAAATTTCTGCCGCCGCTCTAGTCGCCGGAACCACCACCTACGGCCAAAATTCACTCATATTGATGCCGGAAATGGACTCAGGGGGTTGGAAAACCTTGGAAACCATCAAGCCCCATCACAAAATGCCGCCAAAAGGCGGCGAAACTCGCCGCTACAATGTCGCGCGCCGCCGCCGCGAGCTTCAGGTAGCGCGTGCGGCTCCATCGCGGCCCGGATGGCCGTGCTGCCAATGTCCAACGATACACCGGGAAGCCTTCTAACTAGGTCTGGGGTGCGTGTCCCAAAATCGCCGTCGGAAGCCGCCGCGAATGGGCGGCGAAGCAGCGGTCCGCCACCACCCGCCTGGCACGACTAAAAAATGGTGATATCTTTGCTGTCGGTCATCATCGGGCCGAGATCTTAGTATGGTTGTGACCGGATCGTCGAGCTCTTCGAAATGGACTATTGGTTCATCGAATTCCGTCGAGTATCGATCGAGTTTGAGTAGTGTATGAAATCACACCTCGAGAGTGTGTGAATGTCGTGGAGAGAGAGAGCGGGAGAAGAGAGAGAGGGCTGAAGCGTGTTCTGTCGCGTTTAAAAAGTATCGGTTGTTTTATCCCGGGTCCTCGTGCATGAAAAAGGCTAACGACGTCAGAAATGGGCAAACTTAGAGTCTACGGACTCGTTTTGATGCCCCGAACGCGTTGAAGGGGTCAAAGACGTCAAAATCTCGATCGAACGAGCAGTAACCGAAAAACCCTAAAAAGAGAAAATTATAAAGGGGCCCCTAAACTCTAAAAGAGTTCAAAATAGGGCCACGTAAAACATAAAATCACATAATTAAGCACATAACAAGGTTGAAATGTGGCGTACCTTATACATCGGTCGAGCGGGATGTTACAAACTCCCCTCCTTCAAAAGGACCTATCCTCAGGTCCGGAAGCAGAATTTTAAACGACTCTGAAACGAATTCCACTTCAAGCTTCCGCTGCACCACTCTGATCTCGGCGAACTGCAAACTCCTCGGATACTTCTCCCTTAGTTAGCATTAACTTCCTTCATAGTGTCTCATTGTCACTGAGGTCCCATTGAGCACTTGACCATTGGTCACTTCAAACTTATTCGATCACCACTAGGCCATCTCACCCAAAGCTCGGTACTGTCGCATCCTCGTTGCTTGCAGACTGTCGTTAGGCCACGCATAACGCAACTACGACAAACAAGAGAGAATCCCATCTCTCAACACGCAAGTGAGAGAACCCCGTCCCTCAGCACACACAAAAGAGAGAAACCCCGTCTCTCAGGCACATAATTGAGAGAGCCCCGTCTCTCAAACATAGAATTGAGAGAACCTCGTCTCTCAACCTAAGTCTGACAGATTCCACATCTCCCAGACATTCTAGTTTGAGAAAATCTGGCATTTCTCAAACCCCTAAATCCAAGGAAATCCAGCATCCCTCGAATACCTAAGTACAAGAGAATCTAACATCTCTCGTACACAAAACTTAGAAAGAATCCAGCATCTTTCTATCATGTGATTAGAGAGAATCCAGCATCTCTCTCTCACACAAATAGGAAGAGCTAATATCTCCCTAGCACGTAAACAGAGAGAATTAAATCTCTCTTTCACTCAAGCACAAAAGCAGAATCAAAATCACAACAATCATCGCATATCACACTTGATAATTTTATCACATAACAACGATAAGTAATCAAATAAAGATACATGTATGCTCGTGCCATGAATGCTTAGTGTACCGTTCACCATGGTAGGAGAGTCAATGTTGCTAAATTTCTCTAACTCGAAGGATATTCAGATCCTTGATCGATTACGGCGACAATTTCCTGTTCAAGTTTGCATCTTTGGCATCTCCTTGTAATCCTTTGTCATCATTTGGTAGAAAGTGAGAAGTCCCATAATGGTCGACTATGATTTTAGTTTCTTGTCAACACCCTACAACTCACAAATGAAATAGATGTCTATGCATGTAGGTTAGTGCGTGAATATACCAAATAAGAAAAACAAATACGAGCACCTAGTTAATATAGAGGCAATTCAAAATTTATAAAATTTAAAGCATAACAATAAAATTATGCAAAAATCATAGTCATAGTGTGCACACAGTTACATAAGCTCAAACAAATTCATGCAGAGAAGGCAAAATTTTCACATCAAACAAATGCAATGCACACTTTTTCCTATGTCGTATGACCTAAACTGACACGACACGACTCCAGAGCACCGGTTCTGAACCTGGTAGCTCTGATACCACTTAAGATGTGGCACCCCAAGCGGTGGGGTACCACACCCCCCGAACTATGACCTGACACGTATACGAAATGGAAAGTCCGCACACGCACCACATCCGACGAACGGGTGACAAACGAAAAATCCAACTTATTCTAGGCGGTACCTAATCCTGTACAAATGAAAGAATGCAAAACATGACAGCGAAAGCAATACGAAATGCCAACTTTTCAAAAACTTTTCATACAATAAGGATGACAACATCAAGCATACATCAAAACCAACTATACGGGTTCAACTAAATAATCAATCCTGTCCTATCCTGTCCCGAACAATCATACATTCGATTCATAATTTCAAACATGCACACAACATAACTTACACAAAATTTACAAACATAATTCAGAACAAAATACTCAACAAACTCCGATAAACTGACATGGACTCAACAGACACTAACAGCTGCCTAGCACGAACTCCAAAGACTTCCAAAGCTAACCTACAAACTAAAAACATAGGTTGGGCGAGGGTCAGTCCACTGACTGAATGAGGGGGTTGAACACACACACACTATACATAATAAGGCGCAGAGCATGTATCAAAAGAAAGATTATGAACCGGGAGTAGGGTTTTGCATACCAAAACCATTTTCCAAAAAGAGCTCATATTTATACATATATTCATATCTTCTTAAGTTTGAAGACTCCTAAGGATTCATAGATTCAAAAATGCATATAGATTCATATTAAAACTCATAGGGATTCATATTGAAACTCGTGAAGATTCATAATTAAAAACTCATAAGTATTCTTATATTCATAATGATTCAAACCTTAACATAAAATATCTTATTGAAATCGAAAGATCCTATCCCGTTTTATAATCAAAACAGTAAAAAAATTCAAATACCCGGCGAGTACGGGTCAACTTTACCTCTTAACAAAAGAATTCATAAGAATCGTAAAGAAACATAAATACATAAAATTCATAAGACTCATATTCCCGTATTCCATCCACCTTCTCCGGAAGTCTTCACGTGGGTTACGGGCCCACATCGTGCAAATCGATACCGATACGTGGGGTAGCGATCCTGCAACATACCTTAGGGAGCACATGTACAGGTTTAACCCGACAACCCAACACCGCCTCGGGCGTCCTTACCCACGCCTCCAGGGCCCAGGGATTCATAAGATTCATAAGGATTCGTAGGACTCATAAAGAAACATACGATTCATACTTAAGAAAAATACCATAGGAAACATACCTGATCGTGCAACTCGGCATATGCTATACACATACCTCTCCGTGTCTTCCTAATTCATAATATGCTGAGGGAAATCCATAGTTTTCTTGACACCACACGGTTTGAAGCATAGCCTCGTTGCAAAACCATTTTAAGCTTATATATGCCCATAAGTATAACGCATGCTTTAACACTTAAGGGATGCAATCACATAAGTAGGATTCAAATTCATATTAATTTCAAGCAAAACAAAACATTAAGGCATGTTCATGTGCACAATTAATGCAAATAAGAGAACAAAAAGGCAAGGCAAATCATATCATTTCATTTGTCACACAAACAATTCATTTATTATATAACAAATTCAATTAACAAGGTTAATCAATTAACATCCTTGTGATGACTCAAGACTTAGTAAAATTTTCTATGCGTTACGAGCAAAATTCTCACAAGTCTTGAACGAGGGCAACCTCCCAGTAAGACCCTCGTGATGACTCAAGACTTAGTAAAATTTTCTAAGTGATAAAAGCAAAATTTTCACAAGTCTTGGACGAGGGCAACCTCTCAGTAAGACCCTCGTGATGACTCGAGACTTAGTAAAATTTTCTATGTGTTAAGAGCAAAATTCTCACAAGTCTTGAACGAGGGCAACCTCCCAGTAAGACCCTCGTGATGACTCAAGACTTAGTAAAATTTTCTAAGTGTTAAAAGCAAAATTTTCGCAAGTCTTGAACAAGGGCAGTCTATCAGTAAGACCCTCGTGATTTAACTCAAGACTTAGCAAAATTTTCCAAGTTTTAAGACTTGGCTAAAACAATCCGTATTTTGCCAAGCATGTTACACATAATCTTCGCATCATAAGGTTTTGTTACAACAAGCACAAGGTAAAAATTTCACAAATCAAAAAGATAAAGAGAGACATTATTGTGCGAAAAGAAGAACTTCATTTATTGGGGTTGTACGCCAAAGATATAAAACAAGGGCATGCGGGCCCTTAACATCCTTACAAAGTAAAAATTAAAGTCTAAAGGAGAATTACAATTTAGGCAGATGAGGAAGAGGTTCAAGCGGCAGGAGCGACGTCTTCATCCAAAACCACCAAGACATTTTGGGCTACAGGGCCGTATATTGGACCCGCCGGCTCTTGCGCTTGGGGGGGCATTTTCGTCTTGGTTCTGGGTAGCTAGAAGCGCAGGTTCATTGTTTCCTGGCGCTTGCAGAGCATTGGGCTCATTGGCCTCGTTCGCTGGAATGGGGGCGTTCTCTGTGACAGGTGTTGGAGACTCGTTTGACGGAGGGTTTCCAGAGACAGCACTAGCATCGTTACTCCCCTCGTTTTGTTCTGCTTAGGAGGTTCCCTCCGGAGGATGTGCGGCTATATACTCGTCCTGGATGAGAGTAACCAAAAAGTTGTACTCTGGCTCGGAGATGTTGGACTCTGGATTTTCTTGGTCCTCATCCTCTTCAACACAGCGCTCGTTGAACATGAGCCCCATGCCCTGTGCCTCACGAATGGCTGGATCAGTCAAACCCTTATGGATGCCCTGCTCAATGGCTAAGTTGAACGCTTTCTGGGCTTCATCAAGGCAATGAAGGGAAGCCACAAAATTGAATGCCTTTGAATGGTAAAACTCAATGAGCGCCTCTTTGACCGCTTGATCGATGCGATGAGGAAGCTGGGTCATGGTGTCTGTAAATTTCTACTCCGCCTGAGCAGCCCTCGTCTTCCATGTGTCACGATCAGCTGTGAGCTTTTCATGGCTCTCCTTGAGGTTATTATATTGAGTGCGCCAACTCCTCCGAGCGTTCTCAACGGTCGAGAAGTCATCCTGCAGCTTTTTCATCTCTGTCTCCATCTTTTGGTACTCATCCTTAAGAGACAAGTACTTGGCCTTCTCTGAATCCAACTCCTCCTGGAGTTGAGCAGGAACATTCGAGCACTCCATTTTCTTGTATTTCGCTTTTCGATCAGCATAAACCGTGGCACGCATTTGAATGTTTTTCGCCCTCGGAGGCACTTGCTGCACGGGCTCGAAATGGTAGGAGTGTTAGTAAAAATTTTGGGAAAAAGAAAAAAAAAAGAAAAAAAAGAGAGACATCTTCAGTGAATGAAAATTGCAAGAAGGAAGAGAGGACATACAGAAATGAGGGTAACCACCATGTCACTGGTCACCTTTTCGACGGATACGGAGTATAGGTGTTTATGGTCCGCTGTAAATTGGACCCTCTCATACAAGCCCTCATTGATGGTTTGGGCGACTGTTCCGTGCCTCAATAGTACGGCACCTCCATCAGCGGAGCCCTTGAAGCCCCTATCCCCTCGGTGGTCAAAATTCCACAAATGTTCTTCCTCTGAGGAGGAAGTGTCTTCATCGCCGCCCTTGGGGCCTTCAACCACTTGTTTGCCTTTGCCGGATATGGTGAAAGAATTCGGTATCCTTTTCCTCTTTCTAGAGGTTGAGGCGCTTGCTTCTTGATCTCTGAGGTTGATGCTCGTCTGGGGCCTGGGGGGCGGAATTGGAGCAGGAATAATGGCACCACTCGCTGGAGGAGTGGCCGGGGCCCTTTGGTTCACCCTCGTGTCAGGGTTGGGTGTTTGATTTTTTCCCCAACCTTGGCTGGTGCTTGAACTTGTGACTTGATGACCACCCCGCTCGTTTCTGCGACCTGCGCCTCGGGGTGGAGGGTTCTGTTGACTTCCTTGGTTGGCTTGACGCCTGTTGGCATTTGCGAATCTAGCAGCATTTCTAATCCCTCCAGCCATTCTTATGATATCTGCTCCTGCAAAGAAGGAGAGAGCGAGGGTCAGGAACCCTTGAACAAATTTCACCAAGCACAAATGCAAATACAAAGTAAGCAGTTAGCATCCCTATCTAAAAGTGTTAGTGCCCTAAAATCTAACCGTCTCTATCCAAGTCTCGAGCGGGAGGGTTGCCGAGATAGTCGGGGTCGTTGGAAAGTCCGCAAAGGAACATGAGTTCCGCGTCATCTATCAAGTCTTTGGCTTGTATTAGCCAACCCTTGTCCTTCAACGCTCTGGCTAGGTCCTTCCCCCAATTCTCAGGAAAAGTGGGTGTTAGGCGAGTCTTCACAAGGGAGCCCTTCCCATGCGAGATCCACTCTCGAGTTACCCCAAAATCATTGTCCGCCGGGGCCTTGACAAAAATGAACTTCTCCTTCCAATCTGGGCCGTAAGTGGAGGAAGGAGAATTAATCAATTTCAGATGCGCCTTTGGTTGGACATAATAGAAGAAGCCCGCCTCAGGTGACGAGCGCGGGGAACTAACAACTTGTAGAAGAGCGTTGAAATTCCACATGAAGGGCTCGTACCCGGTACATTTCATAAGGATCACGAAGCACGTTATCAAAGCGAGGCCGTTGGGCACAATCTGCGAAGGGTTAAGGTTCAAATCATTCAGAATGTTGGCCACTGGGACTGGGATTGGGAACCTCAAGCCCCCAGAACTGACTGCATCCTTATAAACCGCCATCTCACCGGGTGGCGGACGGTTGGCACGCTCGTGTTTAGTAAGGATCCGCCATGTGAAGCGCTCATCCCAGTATATTGGTACCGGCATGGTTTTGACCTCTCCCAAAGTAATTGTGCTGGGAGTCTCGTCAGGGGTGCGCTCGGTCGCTTGCATGCCTGAACCTTCACCCTCGTTTGACCCTTTAGCCTTCTTAGTTTTTCTGGGTTTCTGGGATCTCTTGCCTTTGCCCTTGACGTAGGATCTTTCTAAGGGCCCTGCTTCCCCCTCGAAATCTGGAACCGGGGCTGCGACGGCCATGGTCACGGTGTGGCGTGTTGGAAAACAGGAATCAGAAAGCAGCGGAATTTAAAAAAATTTCCCAACAAAAGGATCTTGGACTCGCAATCGTGTATCCAAATTCGTAGAGATCAAGAAACTCACTTGGGTAGTAGCTTTCTTGACACGTTTTGAGCCGCCCTCAAACGCGCTTCATGCGGTAATGGCAACCCGTTCCTCGAAAGTCGCTTTCCACTTCAGAATCCATTGTAGGGATAACAATCCACACCAACCTGGATTCAATTCATGTTAGGGAAGTTCTTAACAATATAACATAAAGAAAGAAACATGAAACGAGAAAAGCAGGATTGAAACTCCATTCGAAAACCAGTTTTGCGAAAGTAGAAAACTGTCAGTCAGAAAACCCTCGTGAAAAAATTCATCCTTCAGGATATGGACGAACTGTTTTCGCCATCTTCTTTGGTTCGATTTTTTCATTCGTTTCATGTCGGGTTCAGAATCGTTTCATCATCCCTTGTGATCGTTTTGCTTGATCCCCACTTTTTGGTAAAGCTCGAATATTCAAAACTTCTAACTTGAAGCTCTCTAGAGATAGTCCACCAACTTGGCTACAATCTAACTAGTAAGGATGCTAGTTCTCTAGTTAGTGTTTAGGCTTAACCTAGGGTTTTTATTTATCTTGGAGAAAGGATGGTGTTCAACACATGAACCAAAAGAATTCTCGATTAGCTCTAAGGGGAGCTCGAGCTCCCCTATATATAGGAGGGAAGTGGCCGAAAATCCCTAATCCTTATGGGCTTAGGATTTTGGTCCCTCTCTCTCCTATTACTTGATCATCAAGTAATTTTGACTTTGACCTTGAATTCAAATTCAAATCAACTTTCAAGAGAGCCAAAAATATCCAAACTAATTTTGGATAATTTTATACTTTATTTATTTAAAATAAATAACTTATTTTATCTAATTAATTAATTCATAATTAATTAACTAGAATATTTTTCTCCAAAATAAGACTTTCTTTTTAATTCAAAATTAAATCAAAGTCTATTAAATAATTAATCACATTAATTATTTAACACATAAATAAATATACACATATATTTACACACGTGTGAGACACGTGTCACAAGGACACGTGTCACTCACGTGAGCCACACGTGTGGTTCACACGTGTGGAACCCTCTTGGCCCGATTAACTCGTTTAATCATTTTCAAGCCTCAACTCATGTAACCAAGTTGTTGTGTGTGACCCTCTAGGTTCTCAATTCAATTAGCAGTGACCCTAATTAATTAATTCACTAATTAATTAATCAGTCCACAGATTAAACGACCATAGTCTAGCAACAGGTGTTTAACCCCTAGCTGAATTGGAATGTTCGGATTCGACAGAACCTTTAAGTCATTGATTCATGTGAGATACAATCCTCCTACTTACTATCTCTCAACCAAGATCTAGGGTAAGGGAATAATTAGAACCCTAATAATCCGGTCTTAAAGCTAAGTGCATTTCATATCCATTTGATCTCAATCCAAGAAACCCTTTTCTTGACGTCTTGATCTACTGCCTTGGCCAAGGACTCCATATGGCATATGAATGACTTACACAATAAGAGATCACCTTGCAAACGCAAGTGTAGGTCCTTTCTTGATTCTCATTCGCTTTCATGAATCACTTGTGCAGCCCCAGCATAAGCCTTGAATCAGTTGTCTAAGGCGACACCCTTTAAAGCTTATACCTAAGACTACAGAGTTAACTCATAAAGTGACAAGGAACCTCAAGTCTAAGGATCAATTAATCACATCAATGACTCGTGAGATATTTCCTAATCTGGAAGTTTCCATTTCCTGAAATATAAACTTCCTTTCCCATTTAGGAATCTTCTCACACGGGGCACGTCAGTGAACTTACTTATTGAAGTAAGCACCCTCATGTATCACGCACGTATCAACTATACACTTTGCACCTCCATGAAACAAGGTGGTCCTTCTTAAGGGCGTGATCCCACAAGCAAGCCTTAGAGGAGTCAGGTTGACACTCCCACTGTCTGTAGGACTCATCGGCTTGGAGTATTTTACTAATCATGACTTATGTGATATAGGGCTCGTTTCATGAACCATTTCACCTAAATGGTAGAGTCCTAAAGTCATCAGGATTAGGGGAGTTCTCATACATGTGCACATAATGGAAACACTCAAAACACGTATTGGCATATAAAGAAGTGTTTGCCTATGATCAATCGTATATTATTCAAAGATTGTCTGTGATACAAGAAAAGTCCCAAAGCAGATTACGTCGAATCGGCTTTCTAGGGCACTATTCCTAACAATCTCCCACTTGCCTGTAAAAGCCATTTAGGTACTCTAAGTCCCATCTTCTCAAGATGCACTTTGAGAGCCTATTGACTTTGGGCGTTTCCAAAGTGGATCTGCTATATTCTCTGCTGATGTGATCCTCTTGTTTACACATCTCTTAGGAAAACACCTTTTCCTTATAAAGTGATTCGTAATCACGTGTTCAGTCTCTTGGTGAGGTCTTGGTTCTCTTACTTGAGCAACCATCCATTTTATCATACAATATGATAAAGGAGTTGTTTCATGCTAGGAACTTCATCTAACCAGTTAGATGGAGTTTCTTACCCGAACACTTAACTTAGCGTTATTTAATACGACTAAGTTCTCAACTACGATAGTCGAGTTTTGCAATGTCCGTCCTTGGAACCCCTTTCCAACACATTTTATTACCATTCTGGTAGAAGTTGTATCCTTTCAATGATTTCATAATCATCTATGTTTGATGAAATAATTACATCAAAATATCCTTTCAATGATAAGATCTTTTGGGCTCTGTAAACTAATACATATCCTCCTTTCTTCTCAAGTACTCTGAGGACATCCTTTACAGAGATCTAATGACCTTCTCTGAGGTCATATTAGATTCGGCCCACTACGCTTAGTGTTGCGCCATATCAAGTCTAGTACATAACATTTCATACATTATGCACCCTTTTACTTAAAGGGATTTTTGGACATTCTAACTTTCTTAAAGTTATCTTAGGACACATACTCTTCAAAAGAGTTGTTCCATTGTCCCTACTAAACTCCTTTTAGTATTATGGTTATGTACTCGTTTTGTGATAATCCTTTTATTCTCTTTGATCTATCTTCTATAGATCTGAATGTCGAGAATTTAGGATAATCACTAAGATCTTTCATGTCAAATTGTTTCTTAAACAAGAATTGGTAACTTTCACGTTATCCTTGACATTCCTAATGAGAAGGATGTCGTCTTCTAAAGAACCAAAATTGACTCTTACATCACTAACTTTCATATGTACACTTTAAGACTTATTCGACTTTCATCTGTGTCAAACGATTTGACTATCCTATGGAATCGAATTGTCTAACTCCTAGAAGCGTTTATCAATCCACAGATTGACTTTAGGGATTTGCATACCTTATGCATACTCCCACTGAATATGAGATTTATAGAAATACCTTATTTCAGTCTCTTTCAATCTCATATTGAACAAGATAGTTCTCATATTTATTTATCATATCTCATAGTCAGAATATGAGGATGTGTTAAACATAATCCAAATGGACTTTTGCATTTCAATCGTCAAGAAGGTTGTAATGCTTTCCATTTACTCGAAGCTCCACGAGCTTGATCCTATCAGGTGGATCAACCAAGGTCAAAACTTGGTTTGAGTATATGGAATCCATATTGGATTTCAAGGCTTGGTTACACTACTCAGATTCCAAATCTGACAGTGTCTTCTCTCAGCTATCTAGGAATACGTTCTAAACACGTCTTAAGAGAAGGGTTTCATATGTGTACATACTCTAAAATTTGGCTAAGTTTTATCAGATGGGCTCGTTACTTCTATATGTGGTGTGGATATTTATCCTCAAATTTCTTTGAGGTCTGCTTGCTTGCCTTTCTTCTTCTATAGGAACAATTCCTTAAGAAAGATACATTCCTTGAGATAAACAACCTTTGTCTAAGGGAATCGCAGAAATGATATCCAATATTGTTTGTATAAACTTGAACTCGTTTCAAACTTATCTCCCACTATCCTCTTCACTTAAGAGGATTCTACTAAATTCTTGGATAAGAATAATTAGGGAATTTAATATGCCACATTGCATAGTGCAACTAAAGGACTGATTTTGGAAGGTACTAAATTCAAAATCTCGAACTGCATATTCTAGGTGTTTATTCCTAGAATGATTATAAGTCGGTAAAGCTCACTATGGAATGGACCATATCCTATTAGGTTTCATTCCCTCATTCGGAAACACTAAGGTGTTCTCGAATTAGTTTACTGAGAGATAATCCTTTTATCTCTAAGATGACTAAGGAATTAGTTGCTAAGATATTGGCTATCTCGATCATATCGATTTACCTATAACTTATGACTACTCCGGTTCCTAACCTCCTTTTGAAATTCTAAGAATTTCATATCAGTTTCGAATTTGTACTTCAACAAGTGCATTCATTCATAATGATTAAACTGACGATTGTATCTAGTGCTTGCATTAAGCATCTTACACTCATCAGCATGGATCGAAATCCACTATAATTTCGGAACATTCCATGTTTCACCTAAACAATGTTCCGGGAACGTTTTCCCTTTGAGATAGGAGTCACAGGAAGTCAACTCTATAGGTTCATTTTCATAGAATGATCCTAAGGTGTCTGACTTGCTAATCCTTTTATATCTCAACGTTCCAAAGTAATTCGAAGCTTTGTCATCTTACTTACTTTTGTTATCTCGTTGTATGGTCAGAACATTAGTGCCTTGAGTCTTTGCACAACAGATTATGTAAAATTGACTCAAGACTAGTGAATTCTATTCCTAGTAGAATTACTAAACGAGGTAACATTTCAGAGTACTCATACTCTTTGCAGTTCCCTTTCAAAGTCCTTATTTGCTATCATAGAAGCAAACGTCCTATTTGATCTCTAGTATCTTTTGGGCGCACCCGTTACATGCCCCTGCTCTTAAGGGTCTTCTTCTTTAGACGTTCAAGCCTTTAACTTAGGGAGTTTAGAAGAAGAATTAACCATCTCAACCTTTTATTCCTTCTTAAGGATGCTCTCAACCATTATTAACTAAATGATTAACTATGCTACATTAGCATCATTCTAGTTGAGCATAAAGGGTTTGAATGATGGTGGAAGCAATGTAAGCAATCAGTGCATTGAGAACTCTTTTCTCGGTTGATGATCGAGACCATAAGATCTTCAAATAAGATCTTTAGACCTTGTTCGTGTGCACTTGTTTCCTCATTTTGAATATTGAATAATTCGATAATGTTATACCTTGTGACATTTCTATGAGGTAGTTCAATTGCTCTTAAGTGGTTAGGAGAAATCCATTCACCTCAGATCGCTTCTCTTTTGGCCCGGGTCGAATTTTCACAATTGAAAAACTTCGCCCTTTAGAGAACGCCTTTCTCTATTCGGAATCTAAAATGAATTTTAGGGTCCGAAGCCAATTAGAGTTAGTTAGGACTTAGTCAACTTGTTTGACTTAAGGATGGATACGAATGGGTTTGCATTTCATATTGTAGAGAATCACAGAACTACAACCTAAATGCTTAGCAGAGAAAATGTGAGCATGCTGAATTATAACGATATACAAAAGATAAGGTCTTTAATCTAATGTAGCTCCCATTGTTTTTCAAAGATCTATAATTCCCAAAGATCTAAGAGGAACGCTTTTCCCAATGGGTACTAAGATCCTAAGCATTTTACCTCGAACCCACGACTCGCGGACATTCTAAGTAAAACCCTAGGTAGGTACAACTTACCAATTCTAACACCTTTAGAACTCTTAGTAATTGTTTTGCATCACCTATCTTTCAATATGGACCCACGACTCGTGCGACATCCATATTTACTTAGGCGTTAAGCTAGACCCATCAATCATAAGATCATGATCAAAACTTAGTTCGAACGACCCACGACTCGCGGACATCGCCCTTGCCAAAATTAACCACGAAATATTGATCATTTAAAATGATCAATTAGGTAACTAAGAACTAATAAGCTCCACTAGCTATCCCACGACTCGCGGACAATAACTAGCTTTACTTACTAAACTTAAAACCTATTGATGGAATGCTAGGAATTTAATTCAAAATTTGCATCTCGAATTAAATACCTATTATTCGGAATGAGCTTAATATTTAATGGGAATTTTCGAACCAACCGGAGAGTTGTCCGGTTCGACCTCACCAACATATATGTTATCCAATTTTATTAGTCTTGATTAATGCAAGTACACTTAAATGCATTTCAAACAAGCACATAAACAGATAACATGTCCTAGCATGATACTAACATGTAATGATCATGGGTTCTACCTATCTTATGCGTGATATGTGGGAGCCACTCCACAATCACAAGTTCTAACATACATGCCACATAAACAGTTTAAATCACATAAGGGAAAGCGGTAATAAAAAACGAGCCCTATCTCTATTACATTTTTACAATTGAGATTCCCCTCCCTAACAATTTGAGGGGTCTTCACTTATGGCCTCCTTATTACTTGAATGTGGTCCATCTCACTCCATGGGTGCATTGTCTCCAAAATGAAAATAAAACCTCACCACCTATCTCTACTCTCAAATTACAATAAAAAGAAAAAGGCATAAAGTAATAAGGCTCAATCTTCATATTGGCCCTAGACAATTACACGGGGCATACCCCGGCCTCAAAAACAGTAATATGGAAAGCCACATAATAAATCACATAACAGTACGCACATAAGTGAGGCTCCAACCTCAATTGAAAAGCGCAACTATAGGGCTCCAACCCCAATTTAAACCATCCATGTGCATAAATTAAAACCATACATAGATCTAAACCCATGATCACCTAACATGCTTTTGCGAGAATTTAAATTTAGCCAATAAATTAAAATTCCCGTTTCAAGTTCTAATGACTCAAAACACGACTTGATGCGAGTCTTATTTATAAAAGTTTTCAATAAATCCCAAATTACCAAAACAAATAAAATTCCAATTAATTTCTGAAAATTAATAATTTTATCAAAGATTGTATTTTCCCAAAATACAAACAGTTTCAATTTCTCAAAAATCCCAATTTTAAGTTTTATTCAAAAAATAAAAATTTAAAATTAAAATAAAAATTGGGACTGGATTACACGATAAACGAAAAACGGATTATGAAAACGGGGCCCTTGCACGAGAAGGGCCGCTCATCACAGGCGTGCGCGCGATAGGCGTGCACAGCGCGCGGCCAAGGCCGCACGAATGCGCGCGCTGGGCGTGCAAACCGCGCGCAGGCCCTCTCGGCAAGGATGGCGGGCGGCCTGGGCGAGCTATCCCGCACGCCTTGCGGGATTCTTGCCTAGCCTGGGCGGACGGCGTCGGCAGCCCTGGGCGGGCGCGCGGAACACCTCCCGCGCGGTTGCGAGAGGGAGTAGGCGCACGGCCTGCGCACGCCTAGGATAGGCGGGCGGCGGCGCGCGGGGTTTCGCGTGTTCGTAATCTAGGCTTTCCGTTTCGTGTTTTCGTTCAAAAGCAATACCAATCCAAGAAATCCAAAAACAGTTTATACAGGTTCAAATCTAAAATTGTTTTCAAAAAATTAAATTTTTGTAAAACTAATTTTCAGAAACTTTCAGGAAAAAATACAGTTTCGTAATTCAGGATTTCTAAAACAATTACAAATACTCAATCGCATCAAGCCTAAGAATTTCTACCAAATTCAGAATAATTGAGACGAATCAGAAACACGATTAACGAGGTGGCTCTGATACCACTTGTTGGAAAACAGGAATCAGAAACCAGCGGAATTTAAAAAATTTTCCCAACAAAAGGATCTTGGACTCGCAATCGTGTATCCAAATTCGTAGAGATCAAGAAACTCACTTGGGTAGTAGCTTTCTTGACACGTTTTGAGCCGCCCTCAAACGCGCTTCATGCGGTAATGGCAACCCGTTCCTCGAAAGTCTCTTTCCACTTCAGAATCCATTGTAGGGATAACAATCCACACCAACCTGGATTCAATTCATGTTAGGGAAGTTCTTAACAATATAACATAAAGAAAGAAACATGAAACGAGAAAAGCAGGATTGAAACTCCCTTCGAAAACCAGTTTTGCGAAAGTAGAAAACTTCCAGTCACAAAACCCTCGTGAAAAAATTCATCCTTCAGGATATGGACGAACGGTTTTCGCCATCTTCTTTGGTTCGATTTTTTCATTCGTTTCATGTCGGGTTCAGAATCGTTTCATCATCCCTTCTGATCGTTTTGCTTGATCCCCACTTTTTGGTAAAGCTCGAATCTTCAAAACTTCTAACTTGAAGCTCTCTAGAGATAGTCCACCAACTTGGCTACAATCTAACTAGTAAGGATGCTAGTTCTCTAGTTAGTGTTTAGGCTTAACCTAGGGTTTTTATTTATCTTGGAGAAAGGATGGTGTTCAACACATAAACCAAAAGAATTCTCGATTAGCTCTAAGGGGACCTCGAGCTCCCCTATATATAGGAGGGAAGTGGCCGAAAATCCCTAATTCTTATGGGCTTAGGATTTTGGTCCCTCTCTCTCCTATTACTTGATCATCAAGTAATTTTGACTTTGACCTTGAATTCAAATTCAAATCAACTTTCAAGAGAACTAAAAATATCCAAACTAATTTTGGATAATTTTATACTTTATTTATTTAAAATAAATAACTTATTTTATCTAATTAATTAATTCATAATTAATTAACTAGATTATTTTTCTCCAAAATAAGACTTTCTTTTTAATTCAAAATTAAACCAAAGTCTATTAAATAATTAATCACATTAATTATCTAACACATAAATAAATATACACATATATTTACACACGTGTGAGACACGTGTTACAAGGACACGTGTCACTCACGTGAGCCACACTTGTGGCTCACACGTGTGGAACCCTCTTGGCCCGATTAACTCGTTTAATCATTTTCAAGCCTCAACTCATGTAACCAAGTTGTTGTGTGTGACCCTCTAGGTTCTCAATTCAATTAGCAGTGACCCTAATTAATTAATTCACTAATTAATTAATCAGTCCACAGATTAAACGACCATAGTCTAGCAACAGGTGTTTAACCCCTAGCTGAATTGGAATGTTCGGATTCGACAGAACCTTTAAGTCATTGATTCATGTGAGATACAATCCTCCTACTTACTATCTCTCAACCAAGATCTAGGGTAAGGGAATAATTAGAACCCTAATAATCCGGTCTTAAAGCTAAGTGCATTTCATATCCATTTGATCTCAATCCAAGAAACCCTTTTCTTGACGTCTTGATCTACTGCCTTGGCCAAGGACTCCATATGGCATATGAATGACTTACACAATAAGAGATCACCTTGCAAACACAAGTGTAGGTCCTTTCTTGATTCTCATTCATTTTCATGAATCACTTGTGCAGCCCCAGCATAAGCCTTGAATCAGTTGTCTAAGGCGACACCCTTTAAAGCTTATACCTAAGACTACAGAGTTAACTCATAAAGTGACAAGGAACCTCAAGTCTAAGGATCAATTAATCACATCAATGACTCGTGAGATATTTCCTAATCTGGAAGTTTCCATTTCCTGAAATAGAAACTTCCTTTCCCATTTAGGAATCTTCTCACACGGGGCACGTCAGTGAACTTACTTATTGAAGTAAGCACCCTCATGTATCACGCACGTATCAACTATACACTTTGCACCTCCATGAAACAAGGTGGTCCTTCTTAAGGGCGTGATCCCACAAGCAAGCCTTAGAGGAGTTAGGTTGACACTCCCACTGTCTGTAGGACTCATCGGCTTGGAGTATTTTACTAATCATGACTTATGTGATATAGGGCTCGTTTCATGAACCATTTCACCTAAATGGTAGAGTCCTAAAGTCATCAGGATTAGGGGAGTTCTCATACATGTGCACATAATGGAAACACTCAAAACACGTATTGGCATATAAAGAAGTGTTTGCCTATGATCAATCGTATATTATTCAAAGATTGTCTGTGATACAAGAAAAGTCCCAAAGCAGATTACGTCGAATCGGCTTTCTAGGGCACTATTCCTAACATGGCGATGGGGATGAGTTGCGCTCTCTGTTATCGGGAGAGCCACCCCTTGCCTCATTGCCTCCAGTGTTAAATTTATCTCCTCAAAAAGGGGCTCCACACCCCCTGGATCTCTCTCCCCCATAGTGGACACCGCCACATCTAACTCCTCATCTCGGGGAGATGCTCCTTGAGCAACTATCTCCTCATTTTCCCGGACAACTTCTTGATCTCTGGCCATGGATATTTTGGAAATAGGAAGGGATATGAGGGTTTTGGAAGCGGAAGATATTCAAAGGAATTTGGGATTTCTAGAGAAGGTAGAGCTTGAGGAATTATTAAATCCTAATCTGTTCTAAGGTTAGCAAGTTAGAAAGTTTCACCAGACTTTTACCTTGGGTTTTCTGGAAAAACTTGGAAGAAGATGTAGAATTCTTGGAATTTGCTTTGCGAAGAGTTTTTCTTGCAACGAATGCTCTGAAGATATGTTCGCGTAAAAGTTGGAATGGATGCAGGATACCTTATTTATAGGGAGGGAAGTTGGTACGCCTCTGACAAGTAATTCAAAAAAAGGCAATCATTTCCCGCCTAGGAAACCGTTCACTTTATGGAACCGTCACACATTTCTCAAGAACCACGCGCTCCACGCGCATCAGCATTAAATGCATATACGTTTCAAGCGGTCAGATGAAAGTACTGCATTTATGGAGCGGTCAGAAGGATAATTACTCAATACGCTATACCTTCCACGAGCGTAACGCACGAAGACACACGTTGATAGAATTCTACAGCCCTTATCACTAAGGACTACATAATTGGGGGGCAAAATGATAGGGCCAAATCACGCTCGTTCCACGTTTGGACACGTGGCAATAAGCAAATGTAATGCGTAGCCTCCTCAAGACTGAGGTATTTATCAACAAGCGCCTCCAATTGTCCATAAGCGTCACGAGCGCTACTATCCCAGTGGAACATGTGTCGCCTCTGTTACGCGACGCGTAACCACCATGGCCGCTCTTCAACGAGCGCTCCTCACACAATGGGACAAAAGCTCCAATCTATCTAGGAAGCCCTCTTTGAGCGCCACTCTCCCTCAGGGAAGCTTCCGCTAAGCCATGGCCTTCATCCTCCGCGGATTCACTGGCCCCCTAGGCTCTCGGGTTACACGAGCGTGCTCTTAGCCCTCGTTACCAACCCCCAAAACGGCTCTCTGACATCCCGTATATGCCCGCGCACCTGCCATTGTTGCCAGCACTAACTTTCTACAGCTTTTGCAGAAGATTCCTTCTAGGTTTGGCCCCCTAGGCTCTCGGGTTACACGAGCGTGCTCTTAGCCCCTGGCCCCCTAGGCTCTCGGGTTACACGAGCGTGCTCTTAGCCCTCGTTACCAACCCCCAAAACGGCTCTCTGATATCCCGTACATGCCCGCGCACCTGCCATTGTTGCCAGCACTAACTTTCCACAGCTTTTGCAGAAGATTCCTCCTAGGTTTGGCCCCCTAGGCTCTCGGGTTATACGAGCGTGCTCTTAGCCGTCGTTACCAACCCCCAAAACGGCTCTCTGACATCCCGTACATGCCCGCGCACCTGCCATTGTTGCCAGCACTAACTTTCCACAGCTTTTGCAGAAGATTCCTCCTAGGTTTCTCTCATAATGCCACGTGTTAGGGCAACATTCGGCCAGGATCACACGGGGCAAATGACCAAAGGGTCATCCACCCTCAACTATAAATAAGCGAGTCCATCTCCTTTACTGTAAGCAACCTCCATTATTGCAACTCCATACTTAGCTTATTTTTCTTTCAGATCTCCATCTGACTTGACCGTCGAAGAGCCAAACTGGGAATCACCCCCAGTTTCCCCAGCTTGGCCTTCTGATTTTGCTTTGGTGTTTGTCCTAGCAGGTAGAACCCCCATCTTTCCCGGCGATCACCAACTGGTTTCCCCACCTAAACAAATTCTAAAGTGATTGGACTCTGTACCTCATATTCAGACCCATCAAAATGCTGAATTTTTTATTTTCCTAAGATATATTTAAAATTATGTCGAATGAAGTTTTAATGGCAAATTATGTAAATCATGGATAAATTTGTAAAAAAATCCTCAGTTACATTAATACACAATTACAAAGGATGTAATTTCCATAAAATGTCATTGACTTTTCAAATTCAAATTCAAATTTCAATTCTTAATAACAAAGATAATTAATTAGGTTATTTAATTTACCTCAATAGAATTGCTAGACACATAAATATTACGTTTGATATAATTTTTATAAGTACCAATCTATTTTTTAGTTTCTTTTTTATCAGGCTAGGTTTTTTAGTTTTTCTTTATAGTTGACAATTTCTATGAGAGAATTTGAGGTGTTCCATTAACATGTAAGTATATTACAACTTCTTTTATTCTCTTTTTCCTCTTTCGAAGATTTATTTGTTTTTTTCATTTTTGTATATTTACATATGTGATTGCCTTTTTGTATCATATTTTTATTTTGTATTTGTTCATTATCAATTAATTTGTATTTTTTGAGGAATGAAAATAAATCTTTTCGTGATGTTTAAATTTAAATGAGTTATAAGTTTTGATCTTAACATCTTTTTATTTTGTTTTATTATAATTTTCATTTACACTATATTTATTTGTTATAAAAAACTGACGTTTATACTTCATTTTTATCTTTTGATTATTTTTAATTATTTTGTATAGATTTGTTATCAAGAACTAACAATATTTTTTTATTATTTTTTATTTATATTATTTTACACCATCTTTTTTTTACTTTGTATTTGTTCATTATCAATCAATTTTGTCCTTCTAATTGAATGAAAAAATCTTTTTAGAAGACCGAAATTTAAATGAATTTAAGTTTTATTGTCTTTTTCTTTTTTATTTTGTTTTATTGTAATTTTCATTTATTTTATAAATTCGTGATTAATGTTTTTTTTGGTACAAGGAGAAAATAAATTTGTGATTAATAACTGAAATTAATGATTGATTTTTATATCTTTTTTTATTGTTTTTCATTTATTTTATTTTAAACCATTTTTATATTTTGTAATTATTTATTATCAAATAATTTTATACTTTTTAATTGAATGAAAATATCTTTTCGCAACGTTCAAATTTAAATTAACTTTTAAGTTTTCATTGTAATTTTTTTCTTCATTTATTTTATTATATTTTCATTTACACTAAATATATTTGTTTTATAATTTCAATACTTACTATAATTATATTTATTGATTTTGTTGATAATTATTTTTATTTATTTGTATTCTTATTATTTTCATTAATTTTTTATTTTATTTTCTTAATGATTGAACTATTTTTCTTTTTTTATTATTAACTAATTTGATTTTTTCAAATTGAAGAAATGTGTGTCTTATAATTTTTCTATTCGTAAGATTAATATTACTTTTCAACCACATTTATTTTTATTTTTTATTTTTTAAGTGTTATATATTATTTATTTTGTAAGTTTTTAAAAAAAAAATTCGTTTGTAATCTGATCGAATTTGATTTTTTTTATTAAAATTTTTAGAATAATTCCTTTGTTTATCGAAATTTATAATTATTTATAACTCTCATCATTTAAAAAAAAAATTCATGTTACGATCTTTGATGTCATTGTTAAATAAACAAATATTTTTTCCTATATAAAATTTTATCCAAAATATAGATTATTTTACTTTAATTTACAATATTTACGAGTAATACATAATAACATAACTCATATATTATAATTTTTATATAAATACCGTGCATAGCATGGGGTATACGCTAGTAGATTATAAACGAAACACTATTTTATCAGTAATAAAATAAATTGCAATAGCATCAAATATCAACCACTAACCAAACATTATTTATCGTAAACAACATTTGACAAAAATGATTAACAGTATTTTCTCTAAAATAATAATTTTATGTTTGAATTTCTCCAAACATTTTGGAGTGTTGAATAAAAATTAGGGAAAAAGATTTTTTGTTATTCGAATTTTGCCTCTTTTTTCAATTTACCATACCGATAAATTTTTATTGCAAACCGACATCCAGTGTTTGCATTTGTAATATACGGTCATCTAAATTTATTTTTTTATTTCGATGAAAATATAACTGACGTGTATGTTTTATAAATATGCCGTGTATCATGTTTTTTAGCCAAATCTAAAAAAAAAAAAAAAAACAAAGTTTAAACAGCGATGTATTACAAATATAAATATTAAATAACGATTTGGAGCGAAAATTCAACTAGTAAAAAATCATTTTTCCTAAAAACTAAGCATTATTTATCGTTTATTATACAACCTTTACGAGGGGCGGTCCCGCAAAAACCGACAATTTTCATTAGGCACCAAGAATTTCGGCTAATGTATTTACTATTTAGGACTAATAAAATCTTACTTCAGATCTACCCAACTTCTTGATATTTTTATACGGATTTGGGCTTAATATTTATAGCTCAAAATTAGGTCAAATTTTAGTATTAATTGTTTTCATATCAAATTATCACAAATTATAACTCAAATGTAGCCAACAAGGGTTGGTTCAAGTGATTAATGAATGCATTCTTTAAAGTAAAATATTGGGTTCGAACCCCGCTTAAGTGTGCGTATGTTTAAAAAAAAAAAAAAAAATTATAACTCAAATGTAGATTCACAACTCACTTAGTTTTTATTACTTAAATAAATAAATAATTTGAGAACATATTTTGTTTGTTGCATAATTTTAGTCAAATAAAAAGGGACGATTAGTTTTAAATAATATCTAATTAAACTAATACCAATTTCTCATTATTAAGTTCTAATTTTTATTCACTTCCTAAACACCTAAATTTACTATAATATTCTTCATTATTTATATTTTATATATTTTTTATGTTTTCTTTCTCAATTGTTTTTCTTTTTCTATAGTAGTAGTACATTATAGAAAATCTCCTTTGTTTTTCCCTTTTCTGTCATTCAAGTGAATTAATGTGTCATTACACAACGACAATGAGATTTTATAATTTTTGACCATGTGACTCAATAAAGAATAGGTGATTCACATTATTTCATAGCACTTTATTTTAAAGATTGGGTACCTTATTTTTTATTTGTTATACTAGTACCTTATTTTGAAAATTGAGTACCTTAATATTCATATGTTATCCAATAACTAGCTATGTGAAAATCATACTTCACTTTGTATATTTTGATACCTCAGACTAGTATTTTATATTATCAATTCAATACCTTATTTTGAAAACTGAGTATCTTAATATTCATATGTTATACCGAATACATCTCTTAATACCTTGATTTGTCTAAATCATACTTCGCTCTTATCAATCTCTCTCTTATCCGTCTCTGCGATCGTTGTTTCTCTTTATCTTCTTCATCTCTCTACTAATAATTTTCTCTTTTCTCTTTTTCTCCCTTTTATCGTTGTCGTCTTGAGAAACCCAAATTCTGACTATTTCTGATGTGAAATCCTCACTCCACAAATTCTTATTTGTGTCTTCAGTTGCACTCATAAATTACCAATATCGGGCAAAGAAGAAGATGAAGGAATTACTCTTTGTTTAGTGTTTTTCTTTTTTTTCTCTTTTTTCTCTAGTAGTCATCTCTTCTTATCAAATATCCTTTAAATCTAGATCTTTGTTTTGTGAGATCTGGATTTTTTAATCTGGGTTTTTTCTTTTCTTTTTTTTTTTTTTTTTTGTCCCTCTCGTATGAGAGTAGTTTTTCTCTCTCGTATGACAGCTGTTATTCTCTCGCATGAGAGTTGTATTACTTTATTGTTCTCTTTTATTGCAGTATTGTAACGCCCTAATTTTTATTTCCTAAGTTCTTATGTTTTATTATAATTTTATAAATTATATTTTATCATACTTTCATGAAATTTTATGAATTCATATCAAATTGGGAATTTCTTTCATGACTTGAAAATATTTATTGCATGAAATAATCGCCGAATATGCTTTAATTGTCAAGTTGTCCTCAAATGATATTTTCTTAAAAATTCAAGGATCAAATTGCCTTTTATTTTCTTGGACTTAATTGATCAATTCTCAAGCTTTCATCCTTAGTTGCATGACTTGAATACTTGAGGGACTAAAGTGCAAATTGAGCATTTCACCAATTTCAAAATGTGGTGAATCACGGTATATACATCTCCAAGCTTTCTTGTCCATTTTTATCCAAAAATCCATCGGTATTTGCTCCCTTTCATCACCGAACCATAAGCCAAGAAAAGGAAAGAAGAGATTTCATCATTTTCATACAAGATTTTCAAGAAATATTTCAAGTTTGGAAGCTTGATCACCATCATTATCTTTCTTCTCCATTTCTTTAGCTTCAAGGTGGGTTAGGCATGAAATTCATGATTTTTGATTATTTTGGTTGAAGCTAGGGTTTGAGAATTTATGAATTATATGGATATTTGTTGTTTGATGCATAAATACATGATTTAGAGCATGATTTAGAGCATGGATTCTTGAAGAACTTGAACTTATGTGATGATTTGGGGCATGAGTTTGAAAGTGGAAACTTTGATGATCAAGCATGAATTGATTGTTTATTTGTTATTTTATGACATCTTGAATATATATGCATGTATATTTCCAGAAATGGTTGCATTTCCATGGATTAAAGCTTGAGTTTGCTTTGTTGTTATTGATGCAGTAGTTGTTGCCCTGCTTCTGCTCTGTATTTCGAATCTACAGAAGCTGGGAACGGCCCTTCCCGCCTTAGTGCATTTTGGGAACAGTCGTTCCCACGCTTCTAAGTCAGGGCAGGCCAGTGAGCCTGGGAACGGCCGTTCCCATTTTGGCCTGTGAGCCGGAAGGGCCGTTCCCAGAAGAAGCACGATTTTAAATGTTGAAAATGCTGGCACTCTTTAGAAGGGCATAGGAACGACCCTTCCCAGTTTCAACTGGGACACGGAACGGCCGTTCCCAGGCCTGCGACAGAAGCAAAGCTACTGCATAAAATTCATTTTTGGGATTTTTACCCAATGCACTCTTTGATCCCAAATTGCTATTACATGATAGATTACATGCTAAAACAAGATATTTTCATGCCGCATTGTGCATTACTCGTTATCTTGTTGCATTTTTTCCGTTCTTCATATTTGGTCCATTTTGAGTCAAGTCTCACGTGTACACGCCTTTCATGCACAGACCAGTTTTCCCAGGACGAGAAGCAAGCCCCGTAGGCCGTGTCCTACTTGTATTTTGTCGGTAAAGGTGAGGTTTAATTGTTAGTTATATAGAACCCGTATAACCATTATGTGGAATTTCAAGCCAGAAGGTATATATATTTATTTATAGTGATTTCTAAACTCGTAAACAATTGCAAGAAAGCCATGTTCACGAAAAGCAAGTCATGTATCGTGATTGATTGATCGTGTTTTGGCGAGTAAAGCATGTTCACATTGGGCCCGAGGGTAGTGGCTTGAGCGAACTGGGAAAGCATGGGCTGATGGGTAACTCGAGCGCTATCCTCACCACATTGGGATAACCCCTGAATCCACTAGGAGATTAGTGGAGGAAGGAGTTCCGGGCTTAGGGATTCATGTACCCTCTGCTCAATGAGATTGGATGGTCGGGCCTTGCAAACCCACCATCATTGGAGGGAGAAGGAGACTGGGGACCGGTCCGGCACCACGGATTGTCCTCAGGTTATTATCATGATTGCACTTATTGATTGTCTTACCTGAATACAATATGCACGATTGCACGATAATTGAATTGCATGATCACCTATTGATTAATAAAGCAAGCATGTATTGTACACTGTCGGAGTAAGGTTGAAGAATCTCCCTCACTCGCCGGGCCACGTATTGAAAGCATGGAATTGATTAAATAAACTTATTAAACGTGATAGTTGTAATCTTGGGCGATGTATATTGTATTCTTGAACTCGTATTACTTTTATTGTAAAGGCATTACCCGAGTTTATAACTTGTATGTTACTTGCGTTTATATATATTTATGACCCTCACTCAGTCTTCCATAGACTGACGCCTCCACCTTTTAGGTTGTCGCGGTCGTGTGCTAGGCGGGATTCAGAGTCGTGTCATGTCGTCCAGCTGAGTCTAACACTTTATACATTTTCATGATATTGATATTGTTAATTCCAGATTTAATATGTTACGAACTTTGGTAGTAATGGAGACTTTTGTATATTTGATATATAGGAAATGATAATTGATAAATGTTGGTACCTATTACTATATATACTTTTGATGTAAATGCTGTAAATATGGTACCTATATGTATTGAGGAGATTATGCTTCCGCTTTCATATTTTATGTCTTGGTTTTGTATTGCTTTGGGGTATTGTCCCGCCTAGCTAGCCTGTTTCTTTTATTTGTCACCCGTTCGCTATAGGTTAGTTCATGTACGGATTATCCATTTCGTATGTGGATCGGCCTATAGTGCGGGGGTGTGGCATCTCTACGTATAGGGGTGCTACGTCTTAAGTGGTATCAGAGCCCGGTTGCAAAACCGAGGTTCTAGTATCGTGTCGTGTCAACTCTAGGTCGAACGGCATAGGAATTAATTGCTTATTTGAGAGTCATGCATTTTGTTTGGAATTATTTGATTACCTGGATCCTTTGAACTTCTCAGATTATGAAATAATTTGAGCATTGTAATGATTTTGTTTATAATTGTCAATTAATTGACCTTGCATTACTTGAGGATTTACATGTCCAATGTGTTTAATTGTTAATTTTGTTGAACTTCTTGTTGCTATTTGCATTAAATTCATATTTTGGTGACAATTATGTGACATGAGCATGTCTTACCCCCATGCATTTAATTTTCAAGGAAGTTGTGAGTTACAGGTCGTAGAAGTGATATCAACCCATGGCCAATTTTCACAGCAACCTCAACATATTACAAGTACTACTTCTTTAGCTTGGAAGGGTTAGGAAATGGACCGGGAAATTCATACGCGGATCTGAGGGCCATTAACTTCTCCCATCGGGTTATGATCCAAAGGATAAGACCCGGAATGAAAGAATCAACTGTGGAAATTATATTACCCCAAAAAGGGTGCATCAGTCGGGCGGGGAAGTCTATTCCATTTGAGGATGAAGTACAGGGAGAATTGGGGGTACTAATTATTCAAGATTCGAAAGTGTGGTTAAGTTAAGAAACTCAGTTAGTGGGAAGCAAAATCCAAAATCAAGTTGAATTATTGAGAGCGCGAAGTGGGAAGTGTGAAGCTGCTGCAACAAATGGAAATGGTAAAGGATGATAAAGAACTTTTGGAGGGAAATTATATGCTCAAAACGTAGGCAAGTAAGAAGATAAGTCCTATAACCGATTCAATTTGTAAAGAGCGGATTTAAAGGATTTCAGTCAAGGTAGCAACTAGATGAATCGGGACAATAATTGGAGACTAGTTCTTCGAGGGAAGTCAGGAAGCTAACTTCATAAGTGAAGAAGAGTTGGATTCAAGAGTTCTCATTTGGGGCCATACAGTCACACATGTTAATGCAAGAAAATTTTGATCAAGGAGGTAATTATGATAATAAGCAACAAATCTTAACTTCCGTGGAAATGAAGCAAGGGAAAATAGGGGAAATGGTATGGTTTGGAATTTTGATTAAGAAAGGAGTAAAGGAAGTTCAGCACTCCAGTGGACATAAAGTTTGGAAGACAATCATGCTAAAGGTTTTATCTAGTTGGGACAGTTTCTAGATCCAAGCTGAATTGTCGTGTTGTGAGGTCATGTTAAAAGACATGAAGCAACAAATGGGAACAATAAAGAAAGGCAAAGAATTGCTGGGTGGATTTCGGGCGATTGAGTATAAACAATTGGAAGGGGAGTTCATTTAACTATTCGAACCCCTATTGAGTAAACCAAGGAAGTTGTGATCAAAGTGAAAACCATGAAGAAGACTCGGGCAACAATTGGGGAGTGATTATTAAAGAACAGGCAAGATGCTAATTCCTTGAGCGTAGGAGACTTCGGGTTCAAGAAATCGTAATCTCCAGCCGTGGAAATGTCCAAGTTGATGATAGATAATTTTGAAGATTAGAAGACCGTGGGAAAAACAAGAAATGATCAACAGTTCAAGACAAGCTTATAATTCAACAAACAAGGGCTTACGTGCCGAGATAAAGCTTTCCATTACTACGGTGATAGGTTCAATGCATCTATAAGCACGTGCATCATACGCTACTATAACTTTTCAAATTTCTTTACATATATGTGTTTTTCCGATCGAGCTTAATTTTTCCAATGTGTTGAATTTTATTACTTCCAAGTGTGTTACGTACATTGGCATAATAATTCAACATGCATATCTAATGTCTTGATTATCGGATGTCTCAAGGTCGCCCTCATCGTGAACGAGTGCTTAGGGTTTCCCCGCATTTACCCCCTCCAATGCAACCTCAGAAATTTTTCGATTCCTTGGTTCGTTTGGTTGATCAGAAGATAAGAGAGTATGTTTCCTCAGTGCCACTAGCTTTATCACCACAGCTGGGCCAAATTTTGATAGCATTTAGGGAGTTTCAGAACCAACAATTCTCAAAGTTCTTTGAAGGAAATAAGGTTCCAGCCGAGTCACAACTTAAGAAAGTTAAAAGAGTGTGGGAACTGATTTCAGGTGACTCCCAAGAAAAGGTTCGAGGCACCACTCCTTTGAATGCAAGAAGGTTTAACCCTCAACCCGGACAAGCTTCAGGTTCAAAATTAGGACATAACTTTAACAAAGGAAAACGACCTATCTCTTATCATACCCTAGCACCTCAAGAAAGATCTCGAAAGAAAAAGAAACAATCACTTGGATCGAGTTCGGAAGCTCCACGTACCCCAGCTTCAACCACATTTTCAAGGAAGCTTCTTTGCAACTATTGTGGGCATGACAACCATACTTACGAGGGTTGTAGAAGACGGTTGGGATTATGTCTGTATTGTGGGAGCGATGAGCATCAAATCAACACCTGCTCAAAGTGATGGGGAAAATCTACTAGGGATGAGAGGCTGCTTGTTCGGACTCGAATGTGTTCTTGAGAGGGAGACGAAAAATGCAAATGTGAATCCGGTCAGGAAAGAAGAAGGTACCAATTATATGCATGACACAACCAACGGTGAACGGTACATTTATCCATGCATATCACGTGCATCATGGATCTTATTGTTGTTGTGTTTAACTTCTCGTCAGTTGCAAATTAGTTATTTATGAATGATACTTATGTGATTAATATGGTTCTACTTGTCTATGTGACATTTATGCAGTTACTTCTACAATTTGTTTTCTTGAATAACTTTCATGTATATTGAGAGACGGGGTTCTCTCATTTCTTGTTGAGAGACGGGGTTCTCTCATTCCTTGTTGAAAGACGGGGTTCTTTCATTTCTTATTTAAGAGACGGGGTTCTCTTATGGCTTGTGCATCATTTAAAACTCGACAGTGGACCTAGGGACCAGGTTTTTTTAAGGGGGGGAGAATTGTAACGCCCCAATTTTTATTTCCTAAGTTCTTATGTTTTATTATAATTTTATAAATTATATTTTATCGTACTTTCATGAAATTTTATGAATTCGGATCAAATTGGGAATTTCTTTCATGACTTGAAAATATTTATTGCATGAAATAATTGCCGAATATACTTTAATTGTCAAGTTGTCCTTAAATGATCTTTTCTTAAAAATTCAAGGACCAAATTGCCTTTTATTTTCTTCGACTTAATTGATCAATTCTCAAGCTTTTCATCCTTAGTTGCATGACTTGAATACTTGAGGGACTAAAGTACAAATTGAGCATTTCACCAATTTCAAAATGTGGTGAATCATGGTATATACATCTCCAAGCTTCCTTGTCCATTTTCATCCAAAAATCCATCGGTATTTGCTCCCTTTCATCACCGAACCATAAGCCAAGAAAAGGAAAGAAGAGATTTCATCATTTTCATCCAAGATTTTCAAGAAATATTTCAAGTTTGGAAGCTTGATCACCATCATTATCTTTCATCTCCATTTCTTTAGCTTCAAGGTGGGTTAGGCATGAAATTCATGATTCTTGATTATTTTGGTTGAAGCTAGGGTTTGAGAATTTATGAATTATATGGAATATTTGTTATTTGATGCATAAATACATGATTATATCATGATTTAGAGTATGGATTCTTGAAGAACTTGAACTTATGTGATGATTTGGGGCATGAATTTGAAAGTGGAAACTTTGATGATCAAGCATGAATTGATTGTATATTTGTTGTTTTATGACATCTTGAATATATATGCATGTATATTTCCAGATATGGTTGCATTTTGATGGATTAAAGCTTGAGTTTGCTTTGTTGTTGTTGATGTCGTAGTTGTTGCCCTACTTCTGCTCTGTTTTTCGAATCTGCAGAAGCTGGGAACGGCCCTTCCCGCCTTAGTGCATTTTGGGATCGGTCGTTCCCACGCTTCTGAGTCAGGGCAAGCCAGCGAGCCTGGGAACGGCCGTTTCCATTTTGGCCTGCGAGCCGGAAGGTCCGTTCCCAGAAGAAGTGCGATTTTAAATGTTGAAAACGCTGGCACTCTTTAGAAGGGCATAGGAACGGCCCTTCCCAGTTTCAACTGGGACACGGAACGACCCTTCCCAGGCCTGCGACAGAAGCAAAGCTACTGCATAAAATTCCATTTTTGGGATTTTTACCCAATGCACTCTTTGATCCCAAATTGCTATTATATGATAGATTACATGCTAAAACAAGATAATTTCATGCCGCATTGTCCATTACTCGTCATCTTGTTGCATTTTCGCCGTTCGTCATATTTGATCCATTTTGAGTCAAGTCTCACGTGTACACACCTTTCTTGCACATACCAGTTTTCCCAGGACGAGGAGCAAGCCCCGTAGGCCGTGTCCTACTTGTATTTTATCGGTAAAGGTGAGGTTTAATTGCTAGTTATATAGAACCCGTATAACCATTATGTGGAATTTCAAGCCAGAAGGTATATATATTAATTTATAGTGATTTCTAAACTCGTAAACAATTGCAAGCAAGCCATGTATCGTGATTGATTGATCGTGTTTTGGCGAGTAAAGCATGTTCACATTGGGCCCGAGGGTAGTGGCTTGAGCCAACTGGGAAAGCATGGGCTGACGGGTAACTCGAGCACTATCCTGACCACATTGGGATGACCCCTGAATCCGCTAGGAGATTAGTGGAGGAAGGAGTTCCGGGCTTAGGGATTCATGTACCCTCTGCTCAATGAGATATTGGATGCTCAGGCCTTGCAAACCCACCATCATTGGAGGGAGAAGGAGACTGGGGACCGGTCCGGCACCACGGATTGTCCTCGGGTTATTGTCATTATTGCACTTAGTGATTGTCTTACCTGAATACAATATGCACGATTGCACGATAATTGAATTGCATGATCACCTATTGATTAATAAAGCAAGCATGTATTGTACACTGTCGGAGTAAGGTTGGAGAATCGCCCTCACTCGTCGAGCTACGTATTGAAAGCGTCGAATTGATTGTATAAACTTATTAAACTTGATAGTTGTAATCTCGGGCGATGTATATTGTATTCTTGAACTCGTATTACTTTTATTGTAAAGGCATTACCCGAGTTTATAACTTGCATGTTACTTGCGTTTATATATATTTATGCCCCTCACTCAGTCTTCCATAGACTGACGCCTCCACCTTTCAGGTTGTCGCGGTCGTGTGCTAGCCGGGAGTCAGAGTCGTGTTGTAGCACCCTCAACGACAGGCACCACATCCCCCGCACTATGTGTCTAATCCACATATGAAGTAAGCAGTTCATACATGAATCGGACTCACAGCGAACGAGTAACAAAGAAAATGACAGTCCTGACTAGGCGGAAGCTATCCTTGGAACAATCAACAACCACCCAAAATGCGGAAGTAAGGAAATCATTCATGTAATATCAAAGAAATAAATGAAATCCAACAAGAATTTAAACACGGGTTCCGCTAATCAATACACCTGTCCTAACCTGTCCCGAATCAATTCAAGGTAATAACATAACAACGGGTTCAACTAGTTCCAGAACCTGTCCTAACCTGTCCCGAAATAATATCAATTTAATAAGTGGCACACCGACCAACAATAATAAGTCAATACAATGAGTAGAACCAATATAGTATGCAGTGAGTGTAAGTGTGTGAGACTAGAACAATGACTCGACAACTCTAACTCCGCCTAGTAACCAACACCTGCAAAAGAAACTGGAAGGAAAGGAAAAGAGGTGTCAGTCTATGGAAGACTGAGTGAGGGGTTTATATAAATATTAGAGCAGATAACATGCAAGTCGTAACCTCGGGTAAGGTTTTATAACAGAAAACAATATAAGTTCAAGAATACTTAAAACTCGCCCGAGATTACAACTATCAGATTAGACACTTTAATCAGTTTCAATCAATCAATCAGTGGCCCGGCGAGTGAGGGCAATTCTCCAACCTTACTCCGATAATGTACAATCATTCAGTTATTAAGTGATTAGGTGATCAAGAAATCAATTTACAGTGCACAAGTAGCAGTTTCAGTGACTCCTTCTCCCTCCGGTGATGGTGGGATTACAAAGCCCCACCACCCAATCAGTTTGAGCATCAGGAACAAGACTCCTATGCCCGGAACTCTTTCTTCCCCTAATCTCCTAGGGGATTCAGGGGTCATCCCAATTTGATGAGGATAACGCTCGAGTTACCCATCAGCCCATGCTTTCCCCGTTGGCTCAAGTCACTACCCTCAGGCCCACAGTGCAGTACAATATACTTGCCCAAAACAGTCAATCAATACAGTACAATTCAGTAGATCAGTTGAAAATCGATAGAGTTTGGAAAACTATAGATATATAGATACAGTTTGGCTTAAAACATCACATAGGGTTATAAGGGTTCTATATATCTAGCAATTAAACCTCACCTGGAATACCACGAGACAAGAACAAGAACAAAAGCACTACGGTTGCCTATTCGATCCAGAAGTCTCCACCCTGGAGAAGAACTGTACGATAAAGGGAACAATGTGTACCAGTGAGAGGAGACTCAATATGAACCAAATAGGAAGCACGGCAATAACCAAACACTTAAAAGATGCAATCACGTAAGTAGGGTTCAAATTCATATTAATTATATGCAGAATAAAACATTAAGGCATGTTCATGTGCACAATTAATGCAAATAAGAGAACTTGAAAGGTAATGCAATTCACATTATTTCATATCAACTCATTTATCATATAATCAATTCATATAATACATTTCATACAAAAATTCAAGTATTACAAGGCCAAATAGATCAAATACTTATCTAATTATTCAAAGGAGCAAGTTACAATTACCACTATTCTTTACAGATGCAATTTAGTCAAAGAAGCATATAACAAATCCCAACCAAATCATTCTCATTCGTAATTAAAGCAATCATAAAGTTAACACGTTGTATGCATTTCTTGCCCATTCAAATCATGTCAATGCTTTAATTACGAAACAATATTTCATCAAAGTCCTAGAATACATAACCAATTCATATTCATACGAACAAATTATTTCACATACCAAAGTTTATAATTTTAACCATTCAAATTTTCATACAATTCATATATTGCATAATAGATTCATATATTAAATTAAACAATTAAACTTAAATTGCAAAGTTACCAAGTTTTAATCATTCATGACATAATAACTTCTCTTAACCGAAGTCATAATTAGCATATTTGTTTATCAATCTACAAGGATTAATTAATTCAAATCATACAAATTTACATATTTAGGAAAATTACACATACACCCCTCTAAGTTAAACAAATAGCACAAAATTAACATAGCGGGATTCAATTTATCAAATCAAAGTCTCCATACATATCACATTTCATTTCATACATGATTTCATACACATTGGATTACATAATGATTGACAATTTTAAGCATATCGCAATTAATTAGCATTTAGAACAATTAAATCAAATAATCACAATTACACAAATAAATTCGTAGAAATTAAACTGAGTGTCTGATTAACGAACGGAAAGTGGTGTTGGACTCACCACAACGAGGCGGACAAATTGTCCGAAGCCCGCCGAAACGTCCGAAGCCCGCCGAAATGTCATCTCCGGAGCCGTCGGAATAGTGGCCGGTCGCCGCCCGGCCGCCACTGTAACGTGCCGAAAAAATCCCGAAAAAACACCTGTGCAAGTACTCCTCATGCTCGTTCCAATTCCTCGATAAAAATTCTAAAAATTCCAAGCCAATCGCCTCCAATTTCAGATCTAGCAATACGAAACCCCAAAATCTTCAAAATCAAATTACTTTCAAACCGGTGAACGAAAATCGAATCTGTCAAAGGCATTGTCTTATCCGTGACGAGCTCTTCGAAACCCCTATAGGGTTCGCAGGAGAAAATCCCCGGAGCAGACATCCATCTCGAATCGTCACTGTGCCGATGTCGTTCCACCACCTACGGCCACCTTTTACTCAAACCGACACCGGAATCGGACTCAGGGGGTCGAAAACAGTCGGGAACTATCAAAGGTCGTTGTAAAAACCGTCGGAAACACGCCGGAGCTGGGTGCTACAGTGACGCGCCGCCGCCGCATCAACTTCAGACGGCACGTGCGGCGCCATCGCGGCCCGGATGGTCGCGCCGCCAACGTCCAAGGCTACACCGAGAAGTCCTCTTGCTGGATATGGGGCACGTGTTCCAAAACCATCGTCGAAAGCCACCACGAAGGGGCGGCCAAGTGGCGGCTCTAAGTCACGCCACCTGCTGCTCGCCGTAGCGCCACCACCTCTTGTCGTCGGGCCACGAATCTGGTATCATTGTAACAGCGTCGTCGAGCTTATCAAAATTGACTATTCATTCGTTGAATTCCATCGAGAAACAGCCGAGTTTGGGTATGTGTGTGTGTTCACACCGTGAATGTATGCTGCGTAAGGGAGAGAGAGCGGGAGAGGAGAGAGAGAGAGAGTTGAACGTGTTCTGTCACGTAAAACGAGGACCTGGGTATTTTATCCCAGGTTCTCGCGCGTAAAACGATCGGGAGGAAAGGCTAACGATGCTAGAATTGGGCAAACTTAGAGTCTACGGACTCGTCTCGATGCCCCGAACACGCTGAAGGGATCAAAGCGGTCAAAATCTCGATCGGGTAAGAAATGACCGAAAAACCCTTAAAAGAGAAAATTACAAATAAGCCCCTAAACTCTGAAGGGGCTGCAAATAAGGCCACAAAATCACATAATTACACAATCAAGTGCACAAGAAAGTCGACACATGGCGTAATCCGTACACTGGAAGAGCGGGGCGTTACACGCGTCATGTCGTCCAGCTGAGTCTAGCACTTTATACATTTTCATGATATTGATATTGTTAATTCCGGATTTAATACGTTATGAACTTGGGTAGTAATGGAGACTTTTGTCTATTTGATATATAGGAAATGATAATTGATAAATGTTGGTACCTATTACTATATACTATAAACATGGTACCTATATGTATTGATGAGATTATGCTTCCACTTTCAAATTTTATGACTTGGTTTTGTATTGCTTTGGGCTATAGTCTCGCCTAGCTAGCCTGTTTCTTTTATTTGTCACCCGTTCGCTATAGGTTAGTTCATGTACGGATTTGTTAGGAATAGTGCCCTAGAAATCCGATTGTATATCCGCTTTGTACTGTTCCTTATTGTGATCACAGACAATCTTTGAATAAAATAACGAATTCAGGCAACACTTTTTCATATGCTCTTGTTTGGTATGCGTTTACTTTAGTTGTGCATGTATGAGAACTCCCCTAATCCTGATGACTTTAGGACTCTACCATTTAGGTGAAATGGTTCATGAAACGAACCCTATTTCACATAAGTCATTATTAGTAAAATACTCCAAGCCGATGAGTCCTACAGACAGTAGGAGTGTCAACCTGACTCCTCTAAGGCTTGCTTGTGGGATCACTCCCTTAAGAAGGACCACATTGTTTCATGGAGGTGCAAAGTGTATAGTTGATACGTGCGTAATACATGAGGGTGCTTACTTCCATAAGTAAGTTCACTGAGGTGCCCCGTGTGAGAAGATTCCTAAATGGGGAAGGAAGTTTCTATTTCAGGAAATGGAAATGTAGCACCCCTACACGTGGAGATACCACACCCCGCACTATAGGTCGATCCACACACGAAACGGGTAATTCGTACATGAACTAACATATAGCGAATCGGGGACAATGCAAATAAACAATAAGCTAGGCGGGACTAAATCATACATGTAACGGAATAAAGCGGAAGCATAATCTATTTACTATCAAATATAACTATTAAAACATGCTATAACATTATTCATTCGTCAAATAACTCGTATACTAGTTCACATATCAATACATTATCATCTCCGAATACATAACAAATAATCATAACAATAAGTCTAATGCAACAAGAAATAATATGCACCGTGCTTGACTCGACGATATGGACTCGACTCGACTCGATTCCCGCCTAGCGTGCACCTGCAAAAACCTAAAAGGTGGAGGCGTCAGTCTGTGAAGACCGAGTGAGGGGCATAAATAAATATTAGCGCAGATAACATGCAAGTTATAACCTCGGGTAAGGTTTTACAATTAAAAGTAACATAAGTTCAAAACATAATACAATACACTTGGCCCGAGATTACAACTATCAATATTAAATACTTTGATCATTTTCTTGCATCCAATACGTGGCCCGGCGAGTGAGGGCAATCTCCAACCTTACTCCAAGTGTACATGAAACATGCTTGCGTGATTAATTAACGGCTGATCATGCAATTCAGCTACAGTGCATTAGTGCGATAGTGTATTCAGATAATACAATCAATGAATGAAAACCATGCAATAAACCGAGGACAATTCGTGGTGCCGGACCCGTCCCCAGTCTCCTTCTCCCTCCAATGATGGGAAGGTAGCTAGCCTTCGCCATCCACGACATGTTGAGCAGAGGGTACATGAATCCCTAAGCCGGAAATCCTTCCTCCACTAATCTCCTAGCGGATTCAGGGGTCATCCCAATGTGGTGAGGATAGCGCTAGAATTACCCGTCAGCCCTTGCTTTCCCGGTTGGCTCAAGCCACTACCCTCGGGCCCAACGTGAACATGCTTTACTCGCCAAACATGCTTGATTCATGACAATAACATGGCTTGCTTGCTTTTCGTGAACATGACTTGCTTGTAATCATGAGTATTTTCATGGAAATTATAAATATAAATACCTTTTGGCCGAAAGTTCACGTAAGGGTTGTATAGGTTCTACATAACTAGAAATTAAACCTTACCTGGCAGGTGACACGACGACTCAAGAATGCAAGAAGGTGCTCATTCGATTAATAATCTCCGCCCTGGAGAAGAACTGGACAAGAAAAGGACAATACAGTGTACTCGTGAGAAGAGACTCAACATGAGACCAAGTAGGACGCACGGCAGTAGCACGAAGTGATATAAGATGGCATGAAATGGCATGACATGCGTACATGATATACAAGATGATATGATATGTCGTGGATGTGTTTATGTGCACGATAAATATCACATGTAGCAAATAAACATACAATTTAGTTAATCACGTGAGTTAAGTAGCAGTTAAATATGTTTACAACAGTTAGAGACATGCATGGAAGCTCAAGAAATAAGATAGAATAAATAACCAACTCTACTAATATCTAACTCAAATAATTTACAAGAATCCATACCTAACTTAATTGTCTAAAATTTCCAAATTCCTGAAGAAGAACACTTAATCCAAAGTTAGCCAATTATACATTTAGAGGTAATTTACATCGTTATAGAAATTGTGTTATTCAAAAGATCTTACATCATGACAGAATCACACAGGACATTTATAAGGATTATTAACTGATTAAACCTCATAGTTAATGGATTTAAATTCATATGCCATATGGAGTCCTTGGCCAAGGCAGTAGATCAAGACATCAAGAAAAGGGTTTCTTGGATTGAGATCAAATGGATATAAAATGCACTTAGCTTTAAGACCGGATTATTAGGGTTCTGATTATTCCCTTACCTTAGATCTTGGTTGAGAGATAGTAAGTAGGAGGATTGTATCTCATATGAATCAATGACTTAAAGGTTCTGTCGAATCCGAACATTCCAATTCAGCTAGGGGTTAAACACCTGTTGCTAGACTATGGTCGTTTAATCTGTGGACTGATTAATTAATTAGTGAATTAATTAATTAGGGTCACTACTAATTGAATTGAGAACCTAGAGGGTCACACACAACAACTTGGTTATATGAGTTAAGGCTTTAAAATGATTAAACGAGTTAATCGGACCAAAAGGGTTCCACACGTGTGAACCACACGTGTGGCTCACGTGAGTGGCATGTGTCCTTGTAACACGTGTCTCACACGTGTGTAAATATATGTGTATATTTATTTATGTGTTAAATAATTAATGTGATTAATTATTTCATAGACTTTGGTTTAATTTTGAATTGAAAAGAAAGTCTTATTTTGGAGAAATAAATCTATTTAATTAATTATGAATTAATTAATTAGATAAAATAAGATATTTATTTATTTAATAAATAAAGTATAAAATTATCCAAAAGGAGTTTGGATATTTTTAGCTCTCTTAAAAGTTGATTTGAATTAGAATTCAAAGTCAAAGTTGGAATTACTTGATGATCAAGTAATTAGAGAGAGGGACCAAATCCTTGCCCCAAAAGGACTAGGGTTCGGCGTCCCCCTCCCTTTCCTATATATAGGGGAGCTCATGCTCTCCTTAGAGAGTGATTGAATTCTTTTGGTTCATGTGTTGAACACCATCCTTTCTCCAAGATAAAATAAACCCTAGGTTAAGCCTAAACACTAACTAGAGAACTAGCATCGTTACTAGTTAGATTGTAGTCAAGTTGGTGGACCATCTCTAGAGAGCTTCAAGTTAGAAGTTTTGAAGATTCGAGCTTTACCAAGGAGAGGTGATCAAGCCGTGAGAAGAGCGTTCTTGGGTGGCTTGAAACGCTTTAAGAAAGATTATTGAAAAGTAAGTTTCTAATCTCTACGAATTTGGATACACGATTGCGAGTCCAAGATCCTTTTGTTGGAAAATTTTTAAATTTTCCCTACTTTCTGATTCCTGTTTTCCAACAGTTGAGCCCTCAATACGGCTTGTGCTTCCATAAGTGGATGAACCTACAATCCACTTGAGTGGCCTGCCCAGGGGGAAATTACAGGGAATGAAACCTTTCCCAGACACCCTGGGCTGCCTGAACCTCACACTGGGCATAAAGAGCCCGCAGCTGCTGAGGGGTTAGAGGGGGTAACTCTACCCCGTCAATCTCCCTTGGAACTACCACCGGTAGCTGGACCTTCCCGGCGTGGTAAGGCTGAACCGGTGGTACCATGACGGTAGGCGTGAATATATATATCCCGGCGGCGGCATCATGTAATGTTGCCTTCCGGGGTTCGCATGAGCATGGACCCACTGGTTCTGGGGAGGTTGTGGAAGAGATGGGATTTGAGCACCTAAGCTAGTGTTTCGGGTTTGGGATCGAGTTCGAGCAAGAAGGTTTCAGTGACTCTAGTTTTATAAGCTCGCCTAGCAAACATCTCTTTTCAACCGGTTTTGAGGCAAAGATTGATTGAAGCTCAATCTAGTGATCCGGAAATACAGAGATTGGTGGCGAAAGTAGGGATTAATCTAGAATCTAAGTTTGGATTTGATAATTCGGGATTGTTTCGATTCAAGGCTCGAGTTTGTGTTCCGGAAGAGTTGAAGAGGTTAGTCTTGGATGAAGCACATAAGTCGGCTTACACCGTATATCCCGGTACTACTAAGATGTATTGAGATTTGAAAACTCTATATTGGTGGAATGACATGAAAAGAGATGTGGCTAACTATGTTAGAAGATGTCAAACGTGCCAAGTGGTGAAGGCTGAGCATTTATTTCGCCCAATCACTTTATGTTATATCAGCATTCAAGAGCATTTACTTTTTTCATTATTTCTTTGTAGGTTTTACTATTGAGAATGATAGTTTCTATTCTATTAAGTGTTGGCCGCTCGATTCTCCCCACGGCCCTGCGACGTTTGAGCGCCATCTGCAGCGCTTGAGCTGGCGCCTTGATGGTCGCCACGACCGTCACCCCGGCCTGCTCTTCGGCCTCGGGGGTTTTGCTGGTCTCCTTGATTGGCTTGGCGCCTGTTAGCATTGGCAAACCTAGCAGCATTCCTGATTCCTCCACCAGCCATGATAATGTTTGGTCCTGAGACAAGAAAACGAGGGTTAGAAATCCTTACGCTAATTTTTTCATAATACAAGTTATGAATGCAGAACACAGGCATGCAGTTAGCGTTCCTATCTAAAGGTTAGTGTCCTAAAATCTAACCATCTCTGTCCAAATCTCGAGCGGGAGGATGACTGAGATAGTGAGGGTTACTGGAGAGCCCACAAAGGAACAGGAGCTCCTCATCATCTATCAAATCCTTAGCTTGAATTATCTAACCTGTCCTTCAACACTCCAGCCAAATCCTTCCCCCAATTCTCAGGAAAAGTGGGTTTTAGGCGATTCTTCACAAGGGAGCCTTTCCCATGCGAGACCCACTCTCGTGACACCCCGAAATCATCATCCGCTGGGGCTTTGACAAAAATAAACTTCTCCTTCCAATCTGGCCCATAGGTGGATGTTAGAGAATTGATCAACTTCAGACGGGCTTTTGCTTGGACATAATAAAAGAAGCCCGCCTCAGGAGACGAGCGTGGTGAGCTGGCAACTTGGAACAGAGCGTTGAAATTCTGCATTGAAGGCTTGTAATTGGTACACTTCATGAGGATCACGAAGCATGTTATGAGCGCAACACCGTTGGGCACGATTTGGGAAGGGCAAAGACCCAGGTTGTTCAAGATGTTGGCCACGGGGACTGGAATTGGAAATCTTAGGCCTCCTGAGCCAATCGCATCCTTGTAAACCGCCATTTCGCTAGTTGGAGGATGGTTGGCACGCTCGTGCTTGGCTGGGATTCTCCATGTATAACGCTCGTCCCAGTAAATTGGAGCCATAACAGACTTTATCTCTCCCAGAGTGATGGTGCTGGGAGTCTCGTCAGGGGTACGCTCGGTCGCCTGCATACCCGAGCCTTCGCCCTCGTCTGCGCCATTGGATTTCTGGGTTTTCTTGGATTTTTTGGTCTTCCTCTTAGTAGTACCGGTATGTACGGTGTAAGCCGACTTATGTGCTTCATCCAAGACTAACCTCTTCAACTCTTCCGGAACACAAACTCGAGCCTTAAATCGAAACAATCCCGAATTATCAAATCCAAACTTAAATCAGGATTAATCCCTACTTTCGTCGTCAATCTTTGTATTTTCGGATCACTAGATTGAGCTTCAATCAATCTTTGCCTCAAAACCGGTTGAAAAGAGATGTTTGCTAGACGAGCTTATGAAACTAGAGTCACTGAAACCTTCTTGCTCGAACTCGATCCCAAACCCGAAACACTAGCTTAGGTGCTCAAATCCCATCTCTTCCACAACCTCCCCAGAACCAGTGGGTCCATGCTCATGCGAACCCCGGAAGGCAACATTACATGATGCCGCCGCCGGGATATATATATTCACGCCTACCGTCATGGTACCACCGGTTCAGCCTTACCACGCCGGGAAGGTCCAGCTACCGGTGGTAGTTCCAAGGGAGATTGACGGGGTAGAGTTACCCCCTCTAACCCCTCAGCAGCTGTGGGCTCTTTATGCCCAGTGTGAGGTTCAGGCAGCCCAGGGTGTCTGGGAAAGGTTTCATTCCCTGTAATTTCCCCCTGGGCAGGCCACTCAAGTTGCCCCTCCTCTTGGAGGATTGTAGGTTCATCCACTTATGGAAGCACAAGCCGTATTGAGGGCTCAACTGTTGGAAAACAGGAATCAGAAAGTAGGGGAAATTTAAAAATTTTCCAACAAAAGGATCTTGGACTCGCAATCGTGTATCCAAATTCGTAGAGATTAGAAACTTACTTTTCAATAATCTTTCTTAAAGCGTTTCAAGCCACCCAAGAACGCTCTTCTCGCGGCTTGATCACCTCTCCTTGGTAAAGCTCGAATCTTCAAAACTTCTAACTTGAAGCTCTCTAGAGATGGTCCACCAACTTGACTACAATCTAACTAGTAACGATGCTAGTTCTCTAGTTAGTGTTTAGGCTTAACCTAGGGTTTATTTTATCTTGGAGAAAGGATGGTGTTCAACACATGAACCAAAAGAATTCAATCACTCTCTAAGGAGAGCATGAGCTCCCCTATATATAGGAAAGGGAGGGGGACGCCGAACCCTAGTCCTTTTGGGGCAAGGATTTGGTCCCTCTCTCTAATTACTTGATCATCAAGTAATTCCAACTTTGACTTTGAATTCTAATTCAAATCAACTTTTAAGAGAGCTAAAAATATCCAAACTCCTTTTGGATAATTTTATACTTTATTTATTAAATAAATAAATAACTTATTTTATCTAATTAATTAATTCATAATTAATTAAATAGATTTATTTCTCCAAAATAAGACTTTCTTTTCAATTCAAAATTAAACCAAAGTCTATGAAATAATTAATCACATTAATTATTTAAAACATAAATAAATATACACATATATTTACACACGTGTGAGACACGTGTTACAAGGACACATGCCACTCACGTGAGCCACACGTGTGGTTCACACGTGTGGAACCCTTTTGGTCCGATTAACTCGTTTAATCATTTTAAAGCCTTAACTCATATAACCAAGTTGTTGTGTGTGACCCTCTAGGTTCTCAATTCAATTAGTAGTGACCCTAATTAATTAATTCACTAATTAATTAATCAGTCCACAGATTAAACGACCATAGTTTAGCAACAGGTGTTTAACCCCTAGCTGAATTGGAATATTCGGATTCGACAGAACCTTTAAGTCATTGATTCATATGAGATACAATCCTCTTACTTACTATCTCTCAACCAAGATCTAAGGTAAGGGAATAATCAAAACCTTAATAATCCGATCTTAAAGCTAAGTGCATTTCATATCCATTTGATCTGAATCCAAGAAACCCTTTTCTTGATGTCTTGATCTACTGCCTTGGCCAAGGACTCCATATAGCATATGAATGACTTACACAATAAGAGATTACCTTGCAAACGCAAGTGTAGGTCCTGTCTTGATTCTCATTCACTTTCATGAATCACTTGTGCAGTCCCAGCATAAGCCTTGAATCAGTTGTCTAAGGTGACACCCTTTAGAGCTTATACCTAAGACTACAGAGTTAACTCATAGAGTGACATGGAACCTCAAGTCTAAGGATAATTAATCACATCAATGACTCGTGAGATATTTCCTAATCTGGAAGTTTTCATTTCCTGAAATAGAAACTTCCTTTCCCATTTAGGAATCTTCTCACACGGGACACCTCAATGAACTTACTTATGGAAGTAAGCACCCTCATGTATCACACACGTATCAACTATACACTTTGCACCTCCATGAAACAAGGTGGTCCTTCTTAAGGGCGTGATCCCACAAGCAAGCCTTAGAGGAGTCAGGTTGACACTCCCACTGTCTGTAGGACTCATCGGCTTGGAGTATTTTACTAATCATGACTTATGTGAAATAGGGCTCGTTTCATGAACCATTTCACCTAAATGGAAGAGTCTTAAAGTCGTCAGGATTAGGGGAGTTCTCATACATGCACAGCTAAAGTAAACGCATACCAAACAAGAGCATATAAAGAAGTGTTGCCTGAATTCGTTATTTTATTCAATGATTTTCTGTGATCACAATAAGGAAAAGTACAAAGCAGATATAAAATCGGCTTTCTAGGGCACTATTCCTAACAATCTCCCACTTGCCCGTCAAAGCTATTCTAAAGCTACTCTAAGTCCCATCTTCTGAAGATGACCTTGGAAAGCTTCTCGACTAAGGGGTTTAGTAAGTGGATCTGCCACGTTCTCTGCTAATGTGACCCTCTCAATTTGCACATCTCATCTTTTGATAATATCAAGGACTAGGTGATACTTCCTCATAATGTGCTTGGTCTGTTGGTGAGATCTTGGTTCTCTTGCTTGAGCAACCGCCCCAGTGTTGTCACAAAACACAGTAATGGGGTCTTTCATGCTAGGAACAACATTCAACTCTTGAATGAAGTTTCTAATCCAAACACCTTCCTTAGCTGCATCATTTGCAGCTAAGTATTCGGCCTCAGTGGTCGAATCTGCAGTGGTAGTTTGCTTGGAATTCTTCCAACTCCATGCTCCGCCGTTTAGGTAGAAAATGTATCCTGACATTGATTTAAAATCATCTAAGTCAGATGCAAAGCTTGCATCGCAGTTTCCTTCGACAGTAAGATCTTTCTGACCTCCGTAAACTAAGAATAAATCTTTAGTACTTTTCAAGTACTCAAGAATATTCTTCACGGCAACCCAGTGACCATCTCCAGGGTTAGATTGGAAACGACTTGTTACACTAAGTGCGTAAGCCACATCAGGTCGAGTACATTACATTGCATACATTATGCTACCTATTGTTGATGCATAAAGTGTATGAGTCATTCTTTCCTTCTCAAGGTTAGTCTTAGGACACATCTTCTTAGAAAGACATGTTCCTACACTCATAGGAAGGTTCTTAACCTTTTCTGACTCCATATTGAATCTCTTCAATACTTTGTCAATGTACATCGACTGTGATAGTCCTATTAACCTTCTAAATCTATCTCGATAGATTTTAATTCCAAGGATATAGGACGCATCACCAAGATCTTTCATCTCGAATTGGTTTGATAACCATAACTTAGTCACTTTCATGTCATCCTTCGAATTCCCAATAAGAAGGATGTCATCAACATAAAGTACTAAGAATTGCACTGAGGTCTCCAATTCCTTTCTATACACACATGATTCATTCGAAATTTGAATGAATCCAAACACTTTGACTAATTCATCAAATCGAATGTTCCAATTCCTAGAAGCCTGTTTCAATCCATAGATTGATCTTTGGGGTTTGCAAACCTTTTGTTCATTCCCACTAAATGTGAAACCTATGGGTTGCTCCATATAAATGTCTTTATCAATGTCACCATTGAGAAAGGCAATTTTCACATCCATTTGCCATATCTCATAGTCATAATATGCAGCAATGGCAAGCATGATCCGAATAGACTTTTGCATTACAACTGGTGAAAAAATTTCATCATAGTCCACGCCGGGTCTTTGAATGAATTCTTTTGCAACCAGTCTTGCTTTGTAGGCTGCAATGCTTCCATTAACTCTAAGCTTTCTCTTAAAGATCCATTTGCAACCTATGGGTTTGGCCCCATCAGGCAAATCTACCAAGGTCCAAGCTTGGTTGGAGTTCATGGAATCCATTTCGGATTTCATGGCTTCTATCCACTGTTCAGAGTCAGAATCTGAAAGTGCCTCCTCATATGTTAAAGGATCATTATCCTTTTGAGAGATCTCATGGAAGAATCCACACCATCTCTCCGACTATCTAGGAGTGCGTTTAGAATGCCTTAGAGGAGAATTTACGTGTGTATCGAAATTCGTGATTGGTTGTAGTTGATCAGAAGGGGACGTTTCTTCAGTGGGTGGTGTGGGGTCACTTTGTATTTCTCATAATTCTATGATCTTGCCTTTCTTTTCTTTAAGGAACGGTTCCTCAAGAAAGTAGCATTTCTGGAAATAAACACCTTTTGCTCAGATTGATCATAGAAGTAGTATCCTATGGATTCCTTAGGATAACCTACAAAGTGGTATAAGTTAGAACGAGATTCCAACTTGTCTTCCACTGTCCTCTTCACGTAAGCAGGACAACCCCAAATTCTTAAGTAAGAATAACTAGGGATTTTACCATGCCACATTTCACAGGGCGTTTTAGGGACTGACTTAGAGGGAACTAGATTCAAAATCTTTGCTGCACTTTCTAGGGCATAACCCCAGAAAGAAGGTGGTAAGTCAGTGAAACTCATCATGGAACGAACCATATCAAGTCGAGTTCGATTCCTTCTCTCAGAAACTCCATTGAGTTGAGGAGTTCCCGGAGGAGTCCACTGAGAGATAATCCCTTTATCTTTGAGATGACTAAGGAATTCTTCACTAAGATACTTGTCTCCTCGATCAGATCTAAGTGCTTTGATCTTGTGACTAGTTTGGTTCTCAACCTCCTTTTGAAATTCTAGGAATTTCTCAAAAGATTCAGATTTATACTTCATTAAGTATACATAACCACACCGACTAAAGTCATCGATAAAGTTTATAAAATACTGATGATTGTTTCTAGTGCTTATACTAAGCGGTCCACAAACATCAGTATGGATCAAATCCAAGACCTTAGTGGCACGTTCCACAGTTCCTTTGAAAGGAACCTTGGACATTTTTCCTTTCAGGCAGGATTCGCAAGAAGTTAACTCTTTGAGATCATTTTCAGAGAATGATCCTAAAGTGTTTATCTTGCTAATTCTATTCTTGGAAATGTGTCCTAATCTAGCGTGCCATCAGGGAGCTGAAACTTTGTCATCTCTCTTACGTTTAGTTTCTCGTTGTATATTCATAATATTGATATTCTGAGTTAGATAAAGTCCATTACTTAGAGTACTGATGTGAACGGAAGAGTTGTTCCGTTTGATAAAGTATATACCATTCTTAATATAAGTTTCATAACCTTCACAATCTAAAATTGGAACTGAAATTATATTACGAATAATGCTCGGTACATAAAGGACTTTATTTAAAACTAACTCAAAATTACCTAAATCTAATCTAATTGTGCCTAAAGCTCGAGCTTCAACATTTGAGCCATCGACGATCTTCAAGACACATTCTCCTTCTCTGAGTTGTTGGACTTCATTTAGCATCTGTACATCATTATAGATATGAGTTCCACAACTGATATCAAGTACCCAAGAACTAGAATTAATAGAAAGATTTACTTCAACGAGAAACATAACTTTATTTAGAGTAGCCTTGTACTCTGGGCAGTTTCTCCTCCAATGTCCCGCTTCGCCACAATGGAAGCAAACATCCTCTTTCTGATCACTCTTTTTCTTTTGGGCCTTCCCCTTCGAAATGCCACCAGTGGGCCTAAGGGGTTTCTTCTTCTTCTTTTGGGCTTTCTTACCCTTACCTTTAGAAAGCCCATAAGAGGAAGATGGAGCATTCACCATCAGAACCTTATTGTCCTTCTTGATCGTGGTTTCAACAATCACAAGCTGACTAATCAGCTTCGCTACAGTAGCACCAGCATGATTCATATTGAAGTTAAGGACAAATGGGTTGAATGATGGTGGGAGCGAGGCTAGCAACAAGTCTACTGAAAGCTCATCTTTCAGTGGCATGTCCATGGAAGCAAGTTTCTCAGGAAGGGCGAGAAACTTGAGTCCATATTCATGGACACTTGAACCTTCCCTCATTCTCAAGTGGAACAATTCCTTTGAAGTGTTATACCTTGTAACACGTTCATGAGGGCGGTAGAGTTGCTCTAAGTGGTCGTAAATCTCCCAAGCAAATTCCATGGGCTCATGTTGCCTTTGCAAATCTGGAGAGATGTTAGCCAACATAAGGCAATGGGCTTGGAGATTATCATCCTTCCACTTCTGGATCGCGTCCCGCTCGGCCTGTAGTACCCGGGACGATAGGCACCACATCCCCCGCACTATGAGTCTAATTCACATATGAAATAGGCAGTCCATACATGAATCGGACTCACAGCGAACGGGTGACAAACAAAAGAACAGTCCTGACTAGGCGGAAGCTAACCCTGGAACAATAAACAATAACAAAAATGCGGAAGCAAGGAAATCACTTATGTAATATCCATAAAATAAATGAAATCCAATACGAATATAAATACGGGTTCCACTAATCAGTACACCTGTCCTAACCTGTCTCGAATCAATACAAGGAAACAACATAACAACGGGTTCAACTAGCTCCAGAACCTGTCCTAACCTGTCCCGAAATAATATCAATTCAATAAGGGCACACCGGCCAACAATAATAAATCAATACAATACTTAGAGACAATATAGTATGCAATGAGCGTAAGTGAGTGAAACTAGGACAATGACTCGACAACTCTAACTCCGCCTAGTAACCAACACCTGCAAAAGAAACTGGAAGGAGGGGTCAGTCTCTAGAAGACTGAGCGAGCAGGAGTGATACATAACTATAGAAACATGCGCATGCAAGTCATAAATCCCGAGCAAAGCTTTATTTAAAATTAGTTCCCAAGAGGGCAAGAGAATAACTAAGCAATGCTCGGACTTTACGACTAATCATATTAAATTTATTAAGTTCATAAATCATACATAAACATAAAGGCTCGGCGAGTGAGCGTGCATTATCTCCAACCAAACTCCGACCGTGTACGAAAAATATCATTAATACATTAAATAGGTGATCATGCAATATATCATAATACACGTAGATCATATATCATATCCTAAAACATATTCGTTTGGGCAATCCGCGTCCCAGCCTTCCCGCACGGTGCCTATCAATCATAACATAGTCATAATCATAATCTTAGTCATAAAATAAGTTCCAACCTTCTTCCTCCAGGTGGTGGAAGGGTTAGCAAGACCCGTCCACCTCATACATAATGGCTAGTGAGGTACATGAATCCTCAAAAGCCCGACTACCATTTTCTTGGAAAAACTCCTGACGAGATCCGTTTCGATGTAGAACATAAATGGAATCAGCACATGGGATCACCGTCGGCCCTTGCCTCCCCGGATAGCCACATGTACTAGATTCCTGGGCCCGTGAACATAACATACATGCAATCTCGCCAAAACATTTCAGTTCATAAGAAACATAACATATTTCATAATTTTGGAGAAAAGGTTACTCGATAATAATTTACTCGATGACTCCACTTTGAAAATAATATATATATATATATATACACAAGGTTTTGGCCAAAACTTATCACATAAGGGTTGTAGGGTTTAATAGATAACTAGAACGAAAACACCCTCACCTGGAATACCACGAGATAAGAAACATGAGCAATACGGGTGCTTATTCAATTTGGAAGTCTCCGCCCTGGAAACAAACTGTACAAGAGAAGGAACAATGTGTACTCGTGAGAATTGACTCAATCTGAAACCACATAGACGAATGGCAATGCTAAACACATGATATGAGATGTATAAGAAGTAAAATGATGTTATGGAGTTACATAATCAAGTAATTCGTTCAAGTACATTCCATACATGAGGGTTTCAAGCCCAATCATTTCATATCTTTCATAATTCATAGCAAATCAAGTCATGAACTTCATATAACATTTATAACTCAAGTATATCAAGTTTACAATTACAAAATAGACAAAATAGAGACATTCAAATCATTTAAATCTCACAAAGTCACATATCAACTCCAACTATATCAATTTTATATAATTCACACATGGCATACTCAATTCATATATCACTAAACGGATTCAATTAACAAGGTTACCTAATTAAATCAAACAATATTCATATTGTTTACAAAATTACACATACACCCCTTCAAGTTAGACAAATAGCTCAAATACGGCATATCGGAATTCAAATTGCAAATCAAAGCATCAACATATATCATAGTTCATTTCACACATGCTTTCGTATACATTGGAATTCATATTGATCGACAAATCAAGCAATACACAATTTATTGCAATTAAAACAATTAATTCCAAATATTCAAATTATACAAAATAAATCACAATAAATCAACCGGGCATCCGATTGACGAACGGAAAGTGGCGTTGAACTCACCACGACGAGAGGAACTTGCTGTCCGAAGGGCGTCGGAATGCCACCACTGGAACCAGCCGAACCGCCACGCACAGTCACCGGACCACCACCTCCGGTGGTCGAAAAATTCCTCGGAAGGATAGAAACGTACGCCTCGGCCTGCTTGACAAAAGCCCTCAACCAATTTCAGAAAATACCAAACACGTCGGACTTCGTTGACGAAAAACCGAACTAAATCCCAACGATGAAAACTGAAATTAAACGCAAATCGTAAAACGAAAATGAAAACCGAGCATACCGTTAGAAAGCCCGTAACGAAGCCTTCGAAAACCCCAAGTCAATTCGCCGGAAAAATCGCCGGAGAGAGAAGCCACTTCACCACTGGTCCGCCGCCAACGGCCGGTTCCTCGGACGCCGCCGATGTCATCCGCTATGTTTCGTCATTCTAAGCAACTTTTGTAAAGGGAGTACCACCAAAACCGGCCGAAAAAGGTCCCAAATCACCGGCCAAAGTCCCGCTGCTGCGTCACCGCCGGTTTCCGCCACCTACGGTCACCGGTTGCTTGATTTGAGGTCGGAAATGGACTCAGGAGGTCAAAATAGGTCCAATAGGGTCAAGCTTCGCCCGGGAAACTCGCCGGAGCACACCGGAGCCGCCGTGCTACAGTGTCGGGCATCCGCCACCGCCACTTCGGGCGGCGCGTGCAGCCCAACCGCGGCCCGGATGGCCGCGCCGCCAACGCTGGTCGATGCGCCAGGATCTCCTTCAACTGGGTAGGAGGCGCGTGTCGCCGGAGACCGCCGCGAATGGGCGGCGAAGCCGCGGTCCGCCACCACCCTCCGTGCACGACTGAAAATCGGCAATATCTCCACCGTCGTTCGTCGGTTGGTCAAGATCTTGGTACGGTTGTGACCGCGTCGTTGAGCTCGTCAAAAAGCACTATTAGTTCATCGAAATCCATCGAGAAACGAGCAAGTTTGGATTGTGTGTGAAAATACACCTTCGAGTGTGTGTGTACAGTGTTAGATCGCGGGAGAAAGAGAGTGAAAGCTGGAGTTGAGATTCTGGCACGCAAAACGAGGATCCGGGGTATATATCTCGGGTCCTCGTACACAAAACGATGGGAAGAACGGGCTAACGAAGTCAGAATGGGGTAAACTTAGAGTCTACAGACTCGTCTCGATGCCCCGAACGTAAAAGAGGGGTCAAAGAGGTCGAACTCTCGACCGAACGAGAAATGACCGAATAACCCCTAAAAAGAGAAAATTACAAACAGGCCCCTAAACTCTAAAAGAGTTCAAAATAGGGTCAAGCAAAGCACAAAAACCACCGAATTAAACACACAAGGAAGTTGAAACGTGGCGTACCTTATTTGCAACGAGCGGGGTGTTACACGGCCCGAGTGGGAGCGTCCCCTTCGAAGAGAACATAAGTTCTCTTCTCAGAATCTAAAATGATTTTTAGATTCCTCAGTCAATCAGAATAGTTGGGACCAGTCAACTTGTTTGACTCGAGGATCGATACAAGAGGGTTTTTGGTTGCCATTTCAAAACACGTAGAGAATCACAGAATCTACGACCTAAATGGTAAAAACAGAGAACTAGTGAGCATGCTGAATTATAACGATATACAAAAGATAAGGTCTTTAATCTAATGTAGCTCCCACTATTTTTCAAAGATCTATAATTCCCAAAGATCTAAGAGGAACGCGTTTCCCAATGGGTACTAAGATCCTAAGCATTTTACCTCGAACCCACGACTCACGGACATTCTAAGTAAAACCCTAGGTAGGTACAACTTACCAATTCTAACACCTTTAGAACTCTTAGTAATTATTTTTTGCATCACCTATCTTTCAATATGGACCCACGACTCGTGCGACATCCATATTTACTTAGGGGTTAAGCTAGACCCGTTAATCATAAGATCATGATCAAAACTTAGTTTGAACGACCCACGACTCGCGGACATCGCCCTCGCTAAAATTGACCACGAAATATTGATCATTTTGAAATGATCAATTAGGTAACTAAGAACTAATAAGCTCCACTAGCTATCCCACGACTCGCGGACAATAACTAGCTTCACTTACTAAACTTAAAACCTATTGATGGAATGCTAGGAATTTAATTCAAAATTTGCACCTCGAATTAAACACCTATTTATTCGAAATTAGCTTAATATTTAATGGGAATTTTCGAATCAGCCGGAGAGTTGTCCGGTTCGACCTCACCAACATATATGTTATCCAATTTTATTAGTCTTGATTAATGCAAGTACAATTAAATGCATTTCAAACAAGCACATAAACAGATAACATGTCCTAGCATGATACTAACATGAGATGATCATGGGTTCTACCTATCTTATGCGTGATATGTGGGAGCCACTCCACAATCACAAGTTCTAACATACATGCCACATAAACAGTTTAAATCACATAAGGGAAAGCGGTAACAAAATACGAGCCCTATCTCTATTACATTTTCAATTGAGATTCCCCTCCCTAACATTTTAAGGGGTCTTCACTTATGGCCTCCTTGTTACTTGAATGTGGTCCATCTTACTCCATGGGTGCATTGTCTCTAAAATGAAAATAAAACCTCACCACCTATCTCTACTCTCAAATTACAATAAAAGAAAAAGACATAAAGTAATAAGGCTCAATCTTCATATTGGCCTTAGACAATTACACGGGGCATACCCCGGCCTCAAAAGCAGTAATATGGAAAGTCACATAATAAATCACATAACAGTACGCACATAAGTGAGGCTCCAACCTCAATTGAAAAACGCAACTATAGGCCTCCAACCCCAATTTAAACCATCCATGTGCATAAATTAAAACCATACATAAGTCTAAACCCATGATCACCTAACATGCAACTTGCGAGAATTTAAATTTAGCCAATAAATTAAAATTCCTGTTTCAAGTCCTAATGACTTAAAACATGACTTGATGCGATTCTTATTTATAAAAGCTTTCAATAGATCCCAAACTACTAAAACAAATAAAATTCCAATTAATTTCTGAAAATTAATAATTTTATTAAAGATGTATTTTCCCAAAATATAAACCGTTTCTATTTGTCAAAAATCCCAATTTTAAGCTTTATTCAAAATTAAAATATATAAAATTAGATTTTAATAATAAAAGAAAATAAATTTAAAATCGGGACTGGATTGCACGAAATACGAAAAATCAGATTGCGATGGAGAAAACGGGGCCAGTACGTGAAAGGGCTGCGCGTGTCGCGCGCGCGTGACCAAGGCCGCACGAGTGCGCACGTTGCGCGCGGCCCTCTCGGCCAGTGCGGGCTGCCTGGGCGAGCAATCCCGCACGCCTTGCGGGATTCTCGCCCAGCCTGGGCAGGCGACGGGAGGCGTGCTACGGCGTGCGGGAGGTGCTGGCGCGCGAAGCCCTCGCGCACGACGGCTTCGCCCGCGGTGTTTCGCGTGTTCGTCGTAATCCGGGTTTCATTTCGTGTTTTTGTTCAAAAGCAAAACCAATCCAAGAAATCCAAAAACAGTTTATACAGTTTCAAATCTAAAACAGTTTTTAAAACAAATTTTACAAAAACAGTTTTCAGAAACTTTCAGGAAAAATACAGTTTCGTAATTCAGGCTTTCTAAAACAGTTACAAATACTCAATCGCATCAAGCCTAAGAATTTCTACCAAATTCAGAATAATTGAGACGAATCAGAAACACGATTAACGAGGTGGCTCTGATACCACTTGTTGGAAAACAGGAATCAGAAAGCAGCGAAAATTTAAAAATTTTCTAACAAAAGGATCTTGGACTCGCAATCGTGTATCCAAATTCGTAGAGATTAGAAACTTACTTTTCAATAATCTTTCTTGAAGCGTTTCAAGCCACCCAAGAACGCTCTTCTCGCGGCTTGATCCCCTCTCCTTGGTAAAGCTCAAATCTTCAAAATTTCTAACTTGAAGCTCTCTAAAGATGGTCCACCAACTTGACTACAATCTAACTAGTAAGGATGCTAGTTCTCTAGTTAGTGTTTAGGCTTAACCTAGGGTTTATTTTATCTTGGAGAAAGGATGGTGTTCAACACATGAACCAAAAGAATTTAATCACTCTCTAAGGAAAGCATGAGCTCCCCTATATATAGGAAAGGGAGGGGGACGCCGAACCCTAGTCCTTTTGGGGCAAGGATTTGGTCCCTCTCTCTAATTACTTGATCATCAAGTAATTCCAACTTTGACTTTGAATTCTAATTCAAATCAACTTTTAAGAGAGCTAAAAATATCCAAACTCCTTTTGGATAATTTTATACTTTATTTATTAAATAAATAAATAACTTATTTTATCTAATTAATTAATTCATAATTAATTAAATAGATTTATTTCTCCAAAATAAGACTTTCTCTTTAATTCAAAATTAAACCAAAGTCTATTAAATAATTAATCACATTAATTATTTAAAACATAAATAAATATACACATATATTTACACACGTGTGAGACACGTGTCACAAGGACACGTGCCACTCACGTGAGCCACATGTGTGGTTCACACGTGTGGAACCCTCTAGGCCCGATTAACTCGTTTAATCATTTTAAAGCCTTAACTCATGTAACCAAGTTGTTATGTGTGACCCTCTAGGTTCTCAATTCAATTAGCAGTGACCCTAATTAATTAATTCACTAATTAATTAATCAGTCCACAGTTTAAACGACCATAGTCTAGCAACAGGTGTTTTACCCCTAGCTGAATTGGAATGTCTCGATTCTACTGAACCTTTAAGTCATTGATTCATATGAGATACAATCCTCCTAGTTACTATCTCTCAACCAAGATCTAAGGTAAGGGAATAATCAGAACCCTAATAATCCGGTCTTAAAGCTAAGTGCATTTCATATCCATTTGATCTCAATCCAAGAAACCCTTTTCTTGATGTCTTGATCTACTGTCTTGGCCAAGGACTCCATATGGCATATGAATGACTTACACAATAAGAGGTCACCTTGCAAACGCAAGTGTAGGTCCTTTCTTGATTCTCATTCACTTTCATGAATCACTTGTGCAGCCCCAGCATAAGCTTTGAATCAGTTGTCTAAGGTGACACCCTTTAAAGCTTATACCTAAGACTACAGAGTTAACTCATAGAGTGACATGGAACCTCAAGTCTAAGGATTAATTAATCACATCAATGACTCGTGAGATATTTCCTAATCTGGAAGTTTCCATTTCCTGAAATAGAAACTTCCTTTCCCATTTAGGAATCTTCTCACACGGGACACCTCAGTGAACTTACTTATGGAAGTAAGCACCCTCATGTATCACGTACGTATCAACCATACACTTTGCACCTCCATGAAACAAGGTGATCCTTCTTAAGGGCGTGATCCCACAAGCAAGCCTTAAAGGAGTCAGGTTGACACTCCCACTGTCTGTAGGACTCATCGGCTTGGAGTATTTTACTAATCATGACTTATGTGAAATAGGGCTCGTTTCATGAACCATTTCACCTAAATGGTAGAGTCCTAAAGTCATCAGGATTAGGGGAGTTCTCATACATGCACAGTTAAAGTAAACGTATACCAAACAAGAGCATATAAAGAAGTGTTGCCTGAATTCGTTATTTTATTCAAAGATTGTCTGTGATCACAATAAGGAAAAGTAAAAAGCGGATATACAATCGGCTTTCTAGGGCACTATTCCTAACATCAACCACCACCGCCGCCTGTCAAAGAGATTCCAAATCAAAGGAATAACGAGCGTATCCCAGCTGATGGGGGCAGGGAGCCCATAGAAAGAGTCAATATTGATGAAGAGGTCCACTCTCGAGCGTCGAGACGAGGGCCACAAGCCTCCCACCGAGGGAGCCATGTAAGAAGAGAAGATCCCAACCTCCTCGTGGCTGTGTAAGACCAGCTACAAGAGTTGCAGGATATGGTGGGACAACTCTCAGGAGCGCGATCCCAAGTCCCCCACGCTGGGGACGAGCGTGAAAAAGCAAAAGATGCCCCGTCACAATGCTCGCCAACAGTATGTTCCACGCCACGGGGATTAGGAAGAGAACTTCAGATGCTACAACCACCTTCCGCTCGCGAAAGGATCTTCCCTCGTAGAAGAAGGCTTGGTGGCCCAAGCAGGCATGGGCAAGGTCCCAACATCCGTCAACCGCTACGATGGGACCACCGACCCCGCAGAACATCTAGACCATTTTTGCATCTGATGCACTTGTATGAACACTCTAGCCATTACTGGGTCAAGGTTTTTGTTACCTCCCTCATGGGGATAGCCCAAGAGTGGTACAAGCGTCTGCCACCAGGCTCAATCCACTCGTACGGTGAGCTCACGAACGCCTTCCTGAACCACTTCAACTCCTTGAAGGCTCCTGTCACTGCACCCACTGCTCTGTATAACTTGGTTCAAGGCGAGCACGAATCCCTTCGGCCATTCTTCACTCGTTTCAACAAAGAGGTGTTGCTTGCAGAAAGATCGTCTATGGATTTCCTCATCCCCGTCCTTTTCAAAGCTTGCAATCACAAGCAGTATGTAAGTAAGAAATTTGTTGATTTCATTGTGAAGAAACGCCCCATATCCCTCATGGCGATGAGAGAGATAGTCGAACCCTATTTTGCGCTTGAGGATATGTACGGGTCCAATGCGCCAAGGTATTTCGGACCCTCTAAAGGCGAACGAGGGCAAGAAGCACCACCCCCCCCCACAGAGAACGCCGCAAGTCGTCGCCTCCCCCACGAAGATTCGAGCGTGTTCCCCTTAACCGACCTATCTCAGAAGTTTACGCCTTATCTGATTAGAAGCTCTTCAAAAGGTCCACGAAGATGAAGGACACGGAGGCTTTGAGGCATTCAAATAAATATTGTGCCTTCCACAAGCAAAAGGGGCATGACACAGATGAATGTCGCCAATTGGAAGTTGAAATTCAAAGGCTCATCGCAGGGGGCCACTTGAAGGAGTTTGTTAAGATGTTGGAGCGTTACGATGAGCATTGCAACGAGCGTTCAAGGGAGAGGAGAAGAAGTCGCTCGTGTTCGGGGAGCCCACGAGGGAGAGGGCTCACTGAGAGTAGCCACCGTGGCAAATGGAAGGCCCCAGAGCAAGAAAATACACCTTTTGTGGTCATCAACATGATAGCAGGGGGTTCCTTTGGGGAAGATTCTAACGCTTCTCGGCGATGGTATATCCGGTGTTACGATCAACGTCCCTCGGAGCCCAAACCAGTCTATGCCATCCAGGGATCCCAGGATGAACGCCCTAAGGAGCATGACGTAATAGGATTTACAGATAAGGATTTGGAACATATTGTAACACCCATGGGGTCAGTGAAACCTCTGAATGTCCCATGGTGGTTAGCTTAGATGTCCACAATCACATTGTAAAGAGGGTGTTAGTGGATAGCGGAAGCTCTGTTAACATTTTGCCCTACAACACTTTCCAGAAAATGAATGTTACCAACATCCTGCTCTAGCCCCTCAAGACAGCCCTCATTGGCTTTGGGGGCTCTGAGGTTGTCCCACGAGGACAAATTCGCTTAGCCACTTCATTTGGCCGAGCCCCACAACGCAAAACGCTCATGGTCACCTACGCGGTGGTAGAAATTGACATCCCTTACAACATCATAATCGGGCGACCAGCCCTTCCAGATTTTAAAGAAATTATCTCCACTTACCACCAGAAAATCAAGTTCCCCACCCCCCGAGGGTGTCGGAGAAGTTTTGTGCAACGTACGAGAGGCTTGGGAATGCTACATGCTATCCCTCAGAAAGCCTAAAATGGAAAAAGCATTTCAAATTGTGTCCACCAAGAAATCCGTCGACTTCCCCAATTTGGACGAGGATGGTCCCGTATGAAAGAGGGCCAAGATGAACAGAAAAAAGAATAAAAAGAAGGATCCCAACGCCAATAGCTCCCTCGAAAATGCTCCGCCAGGAACGGTGGAAGAGTCCTCTTCTGAAGAGGATGAGCGTGATAAGGGTGAGCCCCTTAGTGATGGATGCATAATAGGAAAGAAGCGAGCGCTTGAGCTCCCATGCCCAGAAATGAGGATCGAGCCCTCAGAAAAATTCCTTACTATTGAGCTAGAACCAAGAAACAAGGATAAAACTACCCAGATTGGGTCCAACCTCTCTGGGCCCTCGCAGATCATGATGATAGACTTCCTCAGAGAAGATATTGATGTCTTTGCATGGAAAGCCTCGAATCTTACCGGGATTGACCCAAGCGTCATAGTCCACAGGCTCAATATGAACCCATCTTTTAAGCCAATTAAACAGAAGAAACGAGATGTGTACCGCTTTTGGAAGAAAGTTATTGAAGAGGAAGTTAAAAAGCTTCTTGAAGCTCAGTATATAGAGCCCATACTGTATCCAGAATGGTTATGTAACATTGTACTGGTGCCCAAGAGCGCAAATAAGTGACGCATGTGCAATGCCTTCACTGATCTTAACAAGGCTTGTCTTAAGGATCCTTGCCCATTGCCCCGCATAGACCAGCTGGTGGACTCAACTGCGGGCTGTGAACTCATGAGTATGATGGATGCCTTTCAAGGGTACTATCAAATCTTTATGGCCTCGAAAGACCGTCCCAAAACCTCATTTGTCGTCCACTTGGGTATATATTACTTCCTGGTCATGCCCTTTGGGCTCAAAAACGCTGGGGCCACTTATCAGCGCCTCATTAACAAGATGTTTGAGAAAGAAATTGGGGGATCCATGGAAGTGTACGTCGATGATATGATCGTTAAGAGCAAGCGTCAAAACTCGCACCTAGAAGATCTCAAGCGCACTTTTGCCATTTTGTGCCAGTATGGGATGAAATTGATTCCTTTAAAGTGTACTTTCGGAGTACGAGGGGGAAAATTCTTAGGCTACATGGTCAGTCAGAGGAGGATTGAAGCCAATCCCGAAAAAATCAAGGCTATCTTGGACATCCCCACCCCTCGTAATCTCAGGGAAGTGCAGGTGCTAGTAGGGAAAATCATCTCTCTGAACAGATTCATCTCGCGTTCGGCAGATAGAAACCTTCCTTTCTTCAAAATTTTGCGGAATGCCTAAAATTTTGCTTGGACCGAGGAGTGTGAGAAGGCATTACAAGATATGAAGGCTTATCCTTCAAGCGCGCTTCTCCTGACCAAGCCAATCGAAGGTGAAAGGTTGTTTATGTACCTCTCTGTTTCCACAGAAGCAACGAGCGCGGTTCTAATAGCCATACGAGAGCGTAAGCACTTGCCTGTTTATTATTTGAGCAAAACATTACAAGGGGTCGAGAGGAAGTACTTGGAAATTGAGAAATTCGCATTCGCGCTCATTAATGCATCACGGCGGTTGAGGCTTTACTTTTAAGCACACTCAATAACTGTCCTCACTGATCAGCCTCTGAAGCAAGTGTTGTCCAAACCAGATGTGTCAGGAAGATTGATAAAATGGGCCATTGAGTTGAGTCAGTTTGACTTAAGTTTCAAGCCCGGAACCGCTATACAAGCGCAGGTTGTAGCGGGTTTACTGGTTGAACCCCTCGGTTTAGAACCTGCTGTTCTGAAAAACGACGGTCTATGGGTCCTACACACAGATGGTTCCTCAACCTCTCAAGGGGGAGGAGCAGGGGTAACCCTTAGAGACCCCAACGGAATTGAGTTAGATCTTGCAATCAGGCTGGATTTCCAGGTCACCAATAACGAGGCAGAATATGAAGCCCTTGTTCAAGGGTTGAAAATAGCTTTTCAAAATGGAGCCTCTAGAATCATAGCTTATGTTGATTCACAGTTAATTGCAAGCCAAATTGAAGGAACTTATGAGGCTCGAGAAACCACCATGGTGCAGTATTTGAGCAAGGCTAAAGAAATCATTAGGAAGTTCAAGGAATTCCATCTAGTCCAGGTCCCACGAGCAGAGAACGAGCGTGCTGACGCTCTATCTAAATTCGCCTCAGCCTTGGAAGGTACTGGTGAGCGCTCTGTCACGTTCCTTAGAACTGAAGAGCCCCTGATAAAAGAGCAGGGCGCCAAGAAAGTGATACCCATGATTGATCCGCACGAGTCGTGCTGGCTTGATGATATTATAAGATTTCTTAAAGATGGCGTTTGTCCCACAGACAAGGTGGAGGCACGAAAATTCAGAAGCAAGGCCCCTCGGTTTTCTTTAGACCCTGAGGGGAGGTTATTCAAGAAGTCATTCCAAGGACCCCTGATGAGATGTCTAAGGCCCTCGCAAGCTAAAGAAAAGCTTGAACTTATTCACAATGGAAGTTGCGAAACCATTTAGGAGGGCGTATCCTCGCAAAAAAGGTCCTGAGGAGTGGGTTTTATTGGCCCACAGTTCTCCAAGACGCCATAGATTTCTCCAGGAAATGCCTTAAGTGTCAATTTCACTCTAACCTCCCTCAACTGCCAGCCGCTCAGATGGTCCCTATAGATGTTTCATGGCCCTTTGACCAATGGGGGATCGACATTGTGTGTCCCTTGCCCATTGTGGTCGGACAGAAGAGATTTGTCATTTTAGCTGTCGATTATTTTACCAAATGGGCCGAGGCTGAAGCCGTGGCAAAGATTACCTTCAGGGTCGTAAGGGACTTCATTTGGAAAAACATTATCTGTAGATATGGCATACCAAGGGTGCTCATTTCAGACAATGGGTCCCAGTTCATAGTAGCTGATACACGGGAATGGTGTTCAGAGTTGGGAATTGAGCAACGCTTTACTTCCGTAGGTCATCCCCAAGCCAATGGAAAAGCTGAGGTCACCAACAGGGTCATTTTACAGCATCTGAAAACCATGCTGGAAAGCAAAAAGAGTGAATGGGCAGAAGAGTTGCAGGGGGCATTATGGGCTTATCGCACTACTCCACGAGCGGCTACTGGCGAGACACCTTTCGCGCTCGTATATGGGTCAGAGGCAATGATACCTGCGGAAATTGCATAAGAATCTGCTCGGGTAACATACTTTGAACGTAAAGCCAACGAGGAGAGTAGGTCACTCGAATTAGATCTCGTGGATGGAAAGAGGGATAAGGCATGGGCACTTATCCATCAATACAAAGCATCTGTCACTCGACAGTACAACAAAAGGGTAAGGGAATGAACTTTTCAGTTGGGGGACTTGAAGTCTCAAGACATGTGGGCAAGCTAGATCCCAACTGGGAGGGTCCGTTCAAAGTTATACAAATACGGGCAAACAACACGTACACGCTCGAATCACTACAGGGCGAGCGTCTCCCATGCCCTTGGAACGCGTGCAACCTCAGACGGTTCTATGTTTGAATCTAACTTGTAAAGCATGAGGCATATGTTGTTTCTCAAGAAATTTATAATGAAAATCGCTCATTTCATTCATTTCATCTAAGTATGCAGGATACCGAGAATTCTCTCTTGGGATCTCAAACCCAAGGGGCATGAATTTCCTCGTAATTTAGGAATGGGCATGACTCCACGAGCGTACTTATCCAGCACCTCTCAGGATACGCCCAAAGTCCACCCTGAACGCACGAGCATCCTAGTAGGCCTGGGTAGTCTGTACTATGGGCACCTAGCGCTCGAAAATGGGACTCGCTGCACAAATGCACTTAGCAAAAAGAGGAGCTTTCTGTCCAATTTCAACCTTCAGATAGGATCTCTGAAGTACCATAAAAAAAAAAAAATGGGGGGCAAAATTTTCACAAGTCTTGAACGAGGGCAGCCTCTCAGTAAGACCCTCGTAATTACTCAAGACTTAGTAAAATTTTCTAAGTGTAAAAGAAAAATTTTCACAAGTCTTGAACGAGGGTAGCCTCTCAGTAAGACCCTCGTAATTACTCAAGACTTAGTAAAATTTTGTAAGTGTAAAAGCAAAATTTTCACAAGTCTTGAACGAGGGCAGCCTCTCAGTAAGACCCTCATAATTTGTAGCACCCCTTAACACGTGGAGGTACCATACCCCCGCACTATAGGTCAATCCACATACGAAATGGCCAATCCGTACATGAACTAACCTATAGCGAACGGGTGACAATGCAATAACTCAATAAGCTAGGCGGGATAACTAACTCGTGCAACAAAACTAAAGCGGAAGCATAAACTAATCTTTATCAAGCATTTCCATTTACCAAGTCACGATGTTTCATTTATCAATCTAAACATGCTTTACTATATTTATCAATACATTATCATCTCCAAATAAACAATAACAATAACCTAAGTCCCTTAAACAATAAATAAACAATTAAATAAAATGCACCGTGCACGACTCAACTACCAAGACTGGACTCGACTCACTTCCCGCCTAGCGTGCACCTGCAATACCTGAAAGGTGGAGGTGTCAGTCTGTGAAGACCGAGTGAGGGGTTTACATATATATTTGTGCAGATAGCATGCAAGTTATATTCTCGGGTAAAGGTTTATAAAAGATAAATATACAAGTTCAATAACAATATAGCTCCGCCCGAGAATACAACTATCAATATTAAATACTTGTTCATTTTCATGCAATCAATACATGGCCCCGGCGAGTGCGGGCGGTTTCCAAATGTACATGAAACAAGCTTGCTTGATTATAAATTAATAGGTGATCACGCAATTCAATTACCGTGCAATCGTGCGATAGTGTACTCATTTAGCACATTCATGGAATGGAAATCATGCAATCAATACATGGCTTGCTTGTAACACGATAGGGTTTGTTCCTCCTGTGGTTGGACGGACAACAACCAGCCCTGAGACTAGCCCAGCGCCCTCACTAAGGAGAACCTGACCAGGAGAACACAGGTACACGATAGGGATTTGTTCTTCCTGTGGTTGGACGGACAACCACCAGCCCGAAGACCAGCCCAGCGCCCTCACTAAGGAGGACCTGACCAAGAGAACGCACGTACAAGATAAGGCATTGTTCTTCCTGTGATTGGACGGACAATCACCAGCCCGAAGACCAGCCCAGCGCCCTCACTAAGGAGGACCTGGCCAAGAGAACACATTCACTAGATCGGCATTGTTCTTCCTGTGATTGGACGGACAATCACCAGCCCGAAGACCAGCCCAGCGCCCTCACTAAGGAGGACCTGGCCAGGAGAACACACGTACTTGCTTTCATGAACATGGCATGCTTGATTCGTGAACACTAACATGCTTGAAATAATAAGTGATTTCATGAACTTATAAATATAAATACCTTTGGCCAAAAAATCACGTAAAGGTTATACGGGTTCTATATAACTAGAAATTAAACCTCACCTAACAGGCGACACACGACTCGTGATTGCGTGAACGTGCTCATGCTCGACAATCTCCTCCCTGGAGAGTAACTGGATAAGAAATGGAAACATACATGCATTCGTGAGACCAAACTCGACAATAGTACCAAGTACGACGCACGGCTTGATCAAGTACGAGACATCATGCAATAAACAATGTAGCATGCAAATATCACCTTTTGGCATGTAATCATTCATATAATAACAATTCGGGGTCAAAGAAGTAGTCGGATCGAGGGGCTAAAAATGTAGTTTTATGCAGAATGTTTTCTTCTATCAGTGGGGTGGGAACGGTCGTTCCAGGTTTTAGTTCAGAGTGGGAAGGGCCGTTCCCGCCTCCCCGAAGTGCTCCCCGAAGATGGGAACGGCCGTTCCCGTCTGTGAGACAAAGTGGGAACGGTCGTTCCCCTCCTCGCCGCCTGCACATTATTCAAATCAATGGGAACGGCCGTTCCCCAGTTACAAAGGGAACGGGAAGGGCCGTTCCCGTTTTACAGAAGATGCAGTAGCAGGGGAGAAGAACAGGGGGGCTACGGACCAAGCTCCCAAAGCTCCCAAAACACTCATAATCCATCCCATATATTATAATTCATAGAATGACACATATATACATGCTTAAAGTACAATAAAACACAATACAAACACTTGTTTCATGCTTGTTCATCTCAAATCATCAATTTCAAGTTCATACACCAATCCATCATATATCATCAAATTCTCCAAGAATTCATGCATGATTTCAAACTATGATCAAGTATTCATGCTTCTAACATCAAGTAATCAAGCTATTGCATCCAAATCATAACCCTAGTTTCACACATAAATTTCAAGAAATCATATAAATGATCTTATATACCTTGAGATGAAAATAGATGGAAAAAGATGATGAATATGGGTGCTTGAGCTTGAATTCATGAAGTTTCCTAGCAAATTCTAGCTTGAACATGAAGTATTCTCTCATTCCTCCTCTAAGGGTTTGGTTCGGTAGAGAGAAGAAAGAAGGGATGATGATTCTTGAAGAAATGAAATGAAGAGCAAGGAAGAGATGCATATATCGTTATATTTGGGGAAAATTATAATATTTGCAATTAAACCCCTCAATTGTATAAGTTATGCAATTAAGGATGCAAAGTTTGCACATGATCAATTTAGTCCCTTAATATTTCATGCAATTAGGTCCTTAAAGAAAGGGAAATGAGCAATCAAGGTCAAATATGCAATTAATACAAATTGGACAATTAATTCATGTAACAATTAAATTCCATTCATACAGTAATTCTCAATTTGATATGAATATCTTATAATTTCCACGTATTCATGTTGAAAACAATTTATAAGAATTAATATAACACGTTTAAATTAATTAAACAAAAGTAATAAAATAAAATCCTAACGCTCGAAACCCACACGTGTCGAGCGTACCTGACTGTCTGAAAATCGGGGCGTTACGTAATTACTCAAGACTCAGTAAAATTTTCTAAGTGTAAAAGCAAAATTTTCACAAGTCTTGAACGAGGGCAGCCTCTCAGTAAGACCCTCGTAATTACTCAAGACTTAGTAAAGATTTTCTAAGTTTAAAAGCAAAGTTTTCACAAGTCTTGAACGAGGGCAACCTCTCAGTAAGACCCTCGTAATTACTCAAGACTTAGTAAAATTTCACAATCAGATAAACAAAAGGAATAAAAGGAGACATTATTATGAAAAAATGATCTGCATTGATTAAAAGCTCTCGCTTGAATTACAAAATAGGGGCACATGGGCCCATAACATCCTTACAAAATAAGTACTAAGTTAAAAGAAGGAGGTTACATCATAAGCAAGCTAAAGAAGAACATTAAGCGACGGGAGCAACGTTTTCATCCAGAACCACTAAGATATTTTGGGCCACGGGACCATGTACTGGGCCCGCCGGCTCTTGTGCTTGAGGAACCTGTCCATCATGGTTCTGGGCAGCTGGAGGAGGCGCAAGCTCGTTATTTCTCGGCACTTGGGGGGCATTGGGCTCGTTGGCTTTATTGGCAGGAATAGGGGCATTTTCAGCGACAGGCTCATTTGCAGAGAGGATTGTGGAGGAAATAGTGGCAGCATCCACACCCTCATTTTGCTCTGCTTGAGGGGTTTTCGTTGGAGGATGAGCAGCCATATATTCAACCTGAATAAGCGTGATAAAAAAATTGTACTCCGGCTCGGAGATGCTTGATTCAGGGTCTTCGCGGTCTTCATTATCCTCGACACAGCGCTCGTTTAACATGAGCCCCATGTCTGATCTTCCCCGAGCGGACGGATCAGTCAGGCCTTTGCAGATACCCTGCTCAATCGCCAAATTGAAGGCCGTCTTAGCCTAATTTAGGCAGTGCAAAGAGGCTGCAAAGTTGAATGCCTTTGAATGGCAAAACTTGATGAGTGCCTGTTTTACTGATTGCTCAATACGATGAGGGAGCTGGTCCACGGTATCCGAGTATTTCTTCTCCGCCTGGATAGCCCTCATCTTCCACTGGTTGCGGTCGGCCGTTAGCTTTTGATGGTTCTCATTGAGGTTATTGAATTCATTGAGCCAACTCCTCCGAGCGGTCTCAGCGTTCGTGAAGTCATCCTGCAGCTTCTTCATCTTAGCCCCCATCTTTTGGTGCTCTTCCTTAAGAGAAAGGTACTTGGCCTTCTCTATATCCAATTCTTCTTGGATTTAAGCTGGATCATTCGAGCGTGCCATTTTCTTATACTTGGCCTTCCGATCAGCATAAACCGTGGCACGCATTTGAATGTTTTTTACCCTCGGAAGCACTTACTGCACGGGCTCGAAAGGGCAGAAGTGTTAGTAAAATTTTTGGAAAAAGACATCTTCAAAAGATAATAAAATTGCAAGGAGGAAGGAGACTTACAGAAATTAGGGCGTGCACCATGTCGCTGGTCACCTTTTCAACGGTCTCGGAGTACAGGTGCATATGGTCCGTAGTGAATTGGACCCTCTCGTATAAGCCCTCGCTGATGGTTTGCGCGACCGACCCGTGCCTCAATAGTACGGGCCTCCATCTGCGGAACCCTTGTAGCTCCTATCCCCTCGACGGTCAAACTCCCACAAGTGTTCTTCCTCCGAGGAGGAAGTATCTCCGCCACCGTTGGGGCCTTCAACAACTTGCTTGCCCTTGCCAGTTATGGAAAAAGCATCGGGCATTCTCTTCCTTTTGCGGGAGGTTTGACTAGCGCTCCCTTGAGCCCCACTTATCACCACATTTGTAATGGGCGTCGTTTGATTGACGGCAATGGGGTTAGCCGCCCTTGTATCCGTTGCAGCTGGTGGCCGTACCGCTATTCGGTTTTCTGTGTTGGCCGCTCGATTCTCCCCACGGCCCTGCGACGTTTGAGCGCCAGCTGCAGCGCTTGAGCTGGCGCCTTGATGGTCGCCACGACCGTCACCCCGGCCTGCTCCTCGGCCTCGGGGGTTTTGCTGGTCTCCTTTATTGGCTTGGCGCCTATTAGCATTGGCAAACCTAGCAGCATTCCTGATTCCTCCACCAACCATGATAATGTTTGGTCCTGAGATAAGAAAACGAGGGTTAGAAATCCTTGCGCAAATTTTTTCAGAATACAAGTTATGAATGCAGAACACAGGCATGCAGTTAGCGTTCCTATCTAAAGGTTAGTGTCCTAAAATCTAACCATCTCTGTCCAAATCTCGAGCGGGAGGATGACTGAGATAGTGAGGGTCACTGGAGAGCCCACAAAGGAATAGGAGCTCCTCATCATCTATCAAATCCTTGGCTTGAATTATCCAACCCTCGTCCTTCAACGCTCCAGCTAAATCCTTCCCCCAATTCTCAGGAAAAGTGGGTTTTAGGCGATTCTTCACAAGGGAGCCATTCCCATGCGAGACCCACTCTCGTGACACCCCGAAATCATCATCCGCTGGGGCTTTGAAAAAAATAAACTTCTCCTTCCAATCTGGCACATAGGTGGATGTTGGAGAATTGATCAACTTCAGACGGGGTTTGCTTGGACATAATAAAAGAAGCCCACCTCAGGAGATGAGCGTGGTGAGCTGACAACTTGGAACAGAGCGTTGAAATTCTGCATTAAAGGCTCGTAATTGGTACACTTCATGAGGGTCACGAAGCATGTTATGAGCGCAACACTGTTGGGCACGATTTGGGAAGGGCAAAGACCCAGGTTGTTCAAGATGTTGGCCACGGGGACTAGAATTGGAAATCTTAGGCCCCCTGAGCCAATCGCATCCTTGTAAACCGCTATTTCGCCAGGTGGAGGATGGTTGGCACGCTCGTGCTTGGCTGGGATTCTCCATGTATAACGCTCGTCCCAGTAAATTGGAGCCATAACAGACTTTATCTCTCCCAGAGTGATGGTGCTGGGAGTCTCGTCAGGGGTACGTTCGGTCGCCTGCATACCCGAGCCTTCGCCCTCGTCTGTGCCTTTGGATTTCTGGGTTTTCTTGGATTTTTTGGTCTTCCTCTTCTTTGGGGGCGCCTCCGATGGCCCAGCCTCCTCGATCCCCCCGGCGCCGGAGCAGGCATCGCCACGGTCACGGTATAGCGATGGGGATGAGTGGTCCTCTCCGTCACCGGAAAAGCTACCCCTTGCCTCATCTCCTCCAACGTTAAATCCATCTCCTCAAAAAGGGGCTCCACGCCCCCCGGATTCCTCTCTCCCATGGCGGAAACCGCCGCCTCTAACTCCTCATCCCAGGGAGACGATCTGCGGCTGGCCACTTCCCCAACTTCCCTGGCAAACTCCTCAACGTGGTCTCCGGACATGATTCGAGAACGGAAAGGTTTTTTAAAGATTGGGAGGGATTGTGGAATTCAGAAACCTTGGGAGATAAGGCAGACTTCGGATGATAAAATCCTAATCTGTTCTAAGGTTAGCAAGTTAGAAGGTTTCACCAGATTTTTACCTTGGGTTTTCTGGAAAAACTTGAAAGAAGGTGAAGAATGCTTTGAAATCTGTTCTGCAAGTGTTTTCGCAAATTTGTGCTCTGAAGATTTGTTCGCGTAAAGGGCGATATGGAGGCAGAATCCCTTATTTATAGGGATGGGAGTTGGTACGTTTCTGGCAAGTAATTCAAAAAAGGCAATCATTTCCCGCCTACGAAACCGTTCACTTTATTGAACCGCCACGTATTTCCCAAGAATCACGCGCCCCACGTGCTTCAGCGTTAAATGCATAGGCGTTACGAGCGGTCAGGTGAAAGGACCGCATTTATGACATAATCAGAAGGATGATTGTTCAGCACGTTACGCCTTCTACAAGCGTGACGATCGAAGGATCACATTGGTAGAATTCTACAACCCATATCACTAAGGACTATAGAATTGGGGGGCAAAATGATAGGGCCAAAACACGCTCGACCCACGATTGAACACGTGGCGACAAGAGAGCACGACACGTGGCTCCCTCATGAATTTGGCAGCTATTAACGAGCGCCCCAAATCTCTCGAACATCAATATTCCTCCAGGACACGTGCCATCTCTGCTACCTACACATGTGATCAACATTGTCGCTCTCTAACGAGCGCACTTCGCAATCACCGGGCTAAGCCCCAATCTATTAAGGAAGCTCTCTTCAAGCGCTATTCTCCCTCAGGGAAGCTTTCACTCCCCCTCATTACATAAGTCTTGGCCTTCATCCCCTAGTGGTCTCACCGGCCTCTAAGGTTCACGGTTGACACGAGCGTGCGCCTAGCCCTCGTTACCAACCTCCCCAAAACAGCTCTCTGACATCCCATACATGCCCGTGCACCTGCCACTGTTGTCAACACTAACTTCCACCAGCTTTTTGCAGAAGATTCCTCCTAGGTTTCTGTCGCAACGCCACGTGTTAGGGCAACGTTAGGCCAAGACCACACGGTGCAAATGACTAAAGGGTCCTTGACCCTCAACTATAAATATACGAGTTCATCTCCTCCACTGTAAGCAATCTCCATTACTGCAACTTCACATTTCGCATATACTCTCTTTCAGATCATCATCTGATTTGAGCGTCGGAGAGCCAAACTGGGAATCACCCCCAGTTCCCCCCCAGCTTGGCCGTCTGACCTCTGTTTCTTTGGTGTTTGTCCTAGCAGGTTGAACCTACCATCTTTTCTAGCGATCACCATCGGTTTCCCACCTTTAAACAAATTCTAAAGTGATTGGACTTTGTACCCCATATTCAGACCCATCAGATATATATTAGTAATTATCCCGATAAAAAAACCTAATTGAGTTTTATTTTACCACCTAAATATAAATACATAAGTTTTAGTAAATATTTCATTTGTTAAACAAATTTATCGAAAGAAACAAATATTTAGTATAAATATGTTTACCCAAAAAAAAAAGAGTATAAATATAAATGTTATATAATTAATTAAAATATAAAAAATAAATAAAGACTATAGACAGGTTTGTTATTTACTTAACTTAAATAATATATAAATTTAATAGTATTTGTATAAATAATTTATATAGAACGTATATAAATAATTTAATTGTAACAAACGGAAATTGAAGAGATAAATGTTCTTATTTTAACTAAAATAAATATTTTAATATACATAATTTTATTATCTAAAATAGATAATGATCATATAAAAACAAGAGAAAAAAACGATCGTTATCATTTTGTCACGATAAAAATATTAATATATATAATATTTAAATAAATAAATTATGTATAAGAACCTAGATAAATTAATAATCAAGAATTGAGTTTTTATAAATAGATATATTGCGATCTTAGCTATGTTTTTTAATAATTCAATTCAAAACAAGATTTTTTTTTTTTTTTTTTATCTACCCACGACCTTCATAGCATGAACCACAAAGGAAATGGGGATTGGTAATTCAAAACAAGAATTTCTCAGTGCCACACTCCACCGATAATAGTTTATACCCGAAAATAAAATAAAGAAACGAATAAAACTACTTTCAAGACGAATCAAATTATTCCCTCAAATTTCTCAAAAAAAAAAAAAAATTATTCCCTCAAAATTACAATTAAGAAGACTAAATTCTCGATAATTATATAATTACACCTTCATTTTGCTTTACGCAGCAATATAAACCCCGCTCGACCTTCGCACTTTCAGCACACATATACACAATCTCGCTGCCAACGAAGAAACCTTAATTCAAGAGATGGGTTTGAAGGTGAGGGAGTCATAATTCACGTACCAAAGGGTTGAATTCGCTTCTGTATTTCATTTTATTTCTGAAATTTCAGTAATTTTAATATGAGATTGTTTCTATAATTCCTACCCAATCATGTATTGATGTTGGCATGTCCAGCTAAATAGGGAATTGTTTAGATCTGTTTCTCTGGGTGTTGCCTGCTGCTTGAATTGCTGGAAATGCTGAAAAAAAAAATCGAGCTTTTCTGTTTGATCTGTAACTGGGTTCTGACTTACATGCTAATATTTGTTGAATCTGTGAAGAGAAATTAGGTGGGTTTGTTTCTGCTTTCTATTTGATGATTTGATCTGTAAGAAATTGTTTCTCTGTCTAGGAGGAATTTGAGGAGTATGCAGCAAAAGCGAAAACATTGCCTCAAAATACTACCAATGATAATCTGCTAATCATATATGGGCTATACAAGCAAGCCACAATTGGAGATGTTAACACAAGTGAGTAATTATTCCAACTAAAATCCCATTTTCTGCTAATTGAGCAAATTAAAGTGTCACTAATTTTGTGTTTAATTTGGTAGGCCGTCCTGGTGTGTTTAACCTGAGAGACAGGGCCAAGTGGGATGCGTGGAAGGGGAATGAAGGTACTTTGATCAGCTCTTTCTATTAAAAAGTTCTGTTTCGACTCAATCGATTTATATCAATATTACAATTCGAAAAGAACTGTTAAAATTTTTGTAATTTCTCCAACTTAGTAGTATTTCTTTTTCAAATCTCGAGTTGTGTTGCCCAAATCCAGGCTCCGTCCTTGATGGGACGTCATCACGTCAAACTTAATTACCACCTTGGGGCAAGAACTTCTTTGCCTGTTTGCTTACCATTTCTGTACTCAGCATCTTTAATAGTTGGATTCGTGCTAATTCCGGTCTGCATATATCTTTTTCCACACTTGTTGGCTGTTGCAGGAAAATCAAAAGAGGAAGCCATGGGTGATTATATCACAAAAGTGAAGCAATTGCTCGAAGAAGCTGAAGCTGCTGCTTCCAGCTGATCATACCCAAGTTCCATGCTTGAATTAACAAGCTCTGTATTATGAACCAATGCCTTAATAATAATAATGCTTTTGAATATGATCTGCATTTTGGATAGTCTTTTTCGATATGGTATTTGGTCATGTGTTTGGCCAGATGCATATAATCCTGAATTCACATCAAGAATCATAACTGGTTTGCTTAATGCCTATTCTGCCCATCCTTTATCGAAAAGGAAATCCTTTTCTTTTCTTTTTATGTTGCTGAAGAAATAGGAATTCGATTAATTTGATGATGGAGAGAGAATGAGATGATGATAATGCTTTACGGGGGAAGTTTGTTAATTTTTTTAAGTCGACTGGGAAAATTATGTAGTTAGGCCTATATCGTAATACGCGGTCACTTCTTTTAATGTAATTTACAGAAAAAGAATGTAATGTAGTTACTTACATGTTGCAGGCCTTTGTCCAGAGTCGTGAAGAAAATGCTCACAAAGTCGCAATTTCTTGCCGGAATTTTCTTGAGGCAAGTTTTTGTTTATTAATAATAATGTATCATTTTGAAAGAAAAAAGTAGTTTAGGGTATACATGCCTACACTCCCTTCTGAGACATTTATGGAAGAGTTTCAATTGTCTGGTGGAGTTGGAACGATTGGCGGTAGAGGGATTGCAATGTTAGGAATAGGTGGAGGTTGAATATTGAGTTGCAACAGCTTTCGTGCAGCTTCATGCATGTTCCTCAATGTTGGCCATGAATACGATCATGCCCAGAATCGGAATACACGTTAACTTGCTGCCCATCATTTCGATCCACAGAATCCAATACTGGGAAAGAAAGGTGCTTTTCTTTTCCGATTTAGAACCTTGATTAGCTTGATGATGGAAAGCCCATGGGATACTGATTGTATTTATAGTTGGGAGAAATCGATTAAACATGCAAATTTATTCTAATTACAACTCAATCCCTCAAGGCTCGTTTGCTACCGTATGGTAACTCGAGTTTGTTTACCCTATATTAAATTATGTGTAGAACTGGAACACAACGTGGAAAGAACTTGCACCTCCGTCCCGCCTAGGGATGTAAACGAGCCGAGCCGAGCCGAACCTTGACAAATTTTCAAGGTTCGGGCTCGGGCTCGGGGCTAAATTTTTTGGCTTGGGTTCGGCTTGCGAGCCCACGAGCTGCGGGAAGGGTGGCTCGGGCTTGGCTCGCAGGGAGGTTCGGACGAGCCGAGCCCACGAGCCAATGGAAAAACCATCAAAATTCTTGCCCAGATCTGAATTTTTCATCCATACACATTCATCGCAGAACAAAAAAACAGATTTGCCCTAGATCTAGATTTTTCCTTCACATTCCACGCATAATAAAAGTCCAGAATAAATTTATTTTGCCCAGATCTAGATTTCCCTTCACACATCCATTAACTATTTTCATAATGCAATATCAAAATGGGTCTAAAATAGTGGAGCACCAATTTGAAAGATACAAAGCATGCATCTAGTGTTAATATATTTCGCATCCAATTAAAAGAACAATATTCAAGTGAAAGGAAGAAAAGGAGACGCAAATGAACATAAAATTAACAAAAAGCTACAAGTTGATATAATTAGGAAGATTCCGGATACGAAGCCGTCAGATCCGGGTGGGCTTGGTGGTGGCCGGCGGCATAGGGACCGGAAGGGGGCTTCACTTTGTTGCGGCGGAGGGCGGCTGAACTCTGGAGGAGCAAGAAGGTTCTCGTGGCGTCGTGGGCGGTGGCCTGAGATGATGAGAGAGGGGATGTGGTGGTGCAAGACGGCGAGAGAAGAGAGGCGGTGGCGTGAGATAGCGGTGGTGGGTGGCGTCTTTTCTCTGCAGCAGAAATGTGGAAGTCTGGAAGAAGGAGAAAGAATTTGTGTGGGGCAAATGAATTGGTATTTCATTAGGGTTTGGACACTGAGACACACACACACATATATATATATATATATATTTTAATTTCAGTATGGTTCGCGAGCCGGCTCGCGAGCCATGAGCTATGACATATGTGGCTCGGGCTTGGGTTCGAAGGACCACGAGCCGAGCCATGGCTAGGCTCGGCTCGCCATTTACGAACCCAAGCGCGAGCTATTTCCGAGCTGGCTTGCTAAGCTCGCGAGTCGGCTTGTCTCGTTTACATCCCTAGTCCCGCCCAGCTTAATTAGTTGACCATTCATCGTGTTTAGACGTGTGTGGAGGGTTATATTTATTTTATGAAAATATAAACAGGCTAGTGCATTGCTTGAGATTCTCATGTATCTTAATCTGTCAAACAATTTATGAATCTATGATCACTATATATGATGCCTGACCAATCATCAATTAAGCTACAATTATATATAAAATAAATGGAGGAATTTTGCACATCCTCCGGGCAATACTATTGTTAAACCAACGTTGTAAGACATGAGTTGGGTTCATATCTCTTTAGATTCCTCCAACGTTGTTAACAATTTTATAAATTAATTCTTTTTTGTTTCTTCTTCTTTTTTTTTTTTTTTTTTTTTTTTGACGATCAATGGCCCGAAGGCCAATTACATCAATCCGACTCAACAAACAAAAGAGCAATAAAAGGAACATCAAAAGGCATAACGCAGGCCGAAGCCACATTTCTAGCAATAGTGTGGGCCACCATATTGGCACCACGACAAGTAAAGGAGAAACAGAAGTTTAAAATCTTCGAGCAGATATCTCTGACATCGGAGAGGATGTTCCCCAGGTCCGACAAGTCATCCTGTTCACTCTTGAGATGATTAATAATGTTCAAGCAGTCTCCCTCTATGATAACTCGCCTCCAACCAAAGTCGTGACCAAGTCTTGCAGCTGCGAAAATGGCATAGGCTTCGGCCGACGAAGGATCAGTGGTATACTTCCGGGGATCGGTTTCCCACCCAACACACCGACCGCTGTCATCCCGAGCCACGATGCCAATCCCAATCTCGTTCGTGTCCTTAAACACCGCCCCGTCAAAGTTGATCTTGACCCAACTCCTCTTCGGTCTTGACCACTTTACAACTTCCTTCTCTTCGTGGGAAAAAGAATTATCACTTCGGGCAGCAGCTTGTGAACTAGAGCAGAAAGCAGCAAACTCAACCACATCAAGTGGTAGCTTCACAACACCTTCAGAGCGTCTCTTATTCCGGCAGCCCCAAACTGCCCACATCAGCGTACATAATTTCACGCCCTCCTCAGCACTCAGGTTACGAAAAGCATTCAGCAGTCCATCTCTAACATCTAAGGTAATTTGTTGCGTTATCCCCCATGCTATTTTCGACAACGCCCAAACTTGATGGGCAAACGGGCAAAGGAACAACGCATGATTAAAGTCCTCGTTATGCTCCCCACAATGCACAGACGCAGCCTCCTCACAGCAACGCCGCCTAATCAAATTCTCCCCCGTAGGCAAGATCCCACGACAACACCTCCAAATAAATGTCCGAATTTTGGGCTGGACATTAAGATTCCAAATGAGCTTCCAAACGTCATGATCGAAGGAATGGGAACAACCAGTACCGACATCCGCTATCCCCTTAGCGAGGTAATAAGCACTCTTCACCGAGAAATTTCCGTTTTTATTATAGTGCCAAAGAAGAGAGTCCTCCCTACGACTGGACCCTAACGGAATGCTTAGAATAGCTTTAGCATCCCGATCATGGAACACATTCATCACCAATTCTTCATCCCAACTCAAAACACCCGGTTTCATAAGATCTGCGACCCATTCGGGAGTCAACACCGTATTTTGTTTAAACCGTGGTCTAAAATCAAGCCCTAGCGGGAGCCACCTGTCCCGCCAAATATGCACCTTAGAGCCATCGCCAATACGACACTGGGTTCCGGCAGCCAGTAGGAACCTCGCCTCATGGAGACTACGCCAGGTAAAAGAAAGGGATCTCCCCAAAGAAGTATCCCAGACTTCTGAATTAGGGAAGTACTTTAGGATACGACTAAAAAGGCTCTCCGGATGACGAGAGATACGCCAGAGCTATTTAGCCAACATTACCAGGTTAAAAGCGTTAATAGACCGAAACCCCAATCCACCATTCACCTTATTACGACATAACTTATCCCATGCAATCCAATGGATCTTTTTAGATGACCCATTACTCCATCAAAAGCGGGCAATAATGGAATCAATCTCATTAATAATATTATCAGACATGAGAAAACAGTTTAGAGCATAGACAGGGGTTGCCTGGATAACTGCCTTAATCAACACTTCTTTCCCTGCCTTCGAGAGAAACTTTTCTGATTATCCCCGAACCCGAGCATTAATCTTATCAATAATGCTTGAGAATACGTCTTTCCGAGACCTTCCCACAACCGACGGAAGGCCAAAGTACAAATCCATCTTATCAACACTCTTCACACCGAGAACGCCCGCCAACTCAACTTTATCATCACTACTCATATTCCCGCTGAACATAATCCAGGGATCCGCCCATAATCATCAAGCACCTCTTTAATTCCTTCCAACGCACCCCTAGTGGCTTTACCACATATTATCGTATCACCCGCAAAAAGCAAGTGGGACACGCGAGGGGCATTTTTACAAACCGCCACTCCAACAAGATTTCCACGCCTTTCCTATTCCTGTAGGAGAGAAGAAAGCACTTCTGCGCAGAAAAGAAACAGATAAGGCGAGATGGGATCCCCTTGACGGAGCCCCCTCTCCGGGACAAGGGAACCGAATTCCCCGCCATCTAAGAAAAACGAATAGAAAATAGAGGAAATGTAAGACATGATACGATTAATGAAAGTAGGAGGGAAGCCTAACCTGGCCATTACCCGTTCGAGAAACCTCCATTCAACTCAGTTATAAGTTTTACTCATGTCGAGTTTCAGGTTAAATTAACCTTCCTTTCCAGAGCCTTTACGCTTAATAAAATGATTAATTTCAAAAGCTACAAGCACAATATCACAGATATAATAGTTAGGGATAAAAGCAGACTGACTGGGAGATATAATGATATCCATGAGGGGCTTAAGTCGATTGGCAAGGACTTTTGAAGCAATTTTGTACACCACGTTACCAAACTAATAGGGCGAAACTGGGTAATGACTTTAGGAGATTTGCACTTAGGAATAAGGACAACATGCGTATAATTCAGTTTTTTATCAATGTTCCCAAAAGTCAAGAAATCAAGCACACAGGAAATAACATTACGTCCCACAACATTCTAATAATGCTGAAAAAAGTACGATGGAAGGCCGTCAGGGCCGGGGGATTTGAGAGGGTACATACTTTTAAGAGCTATAGTTACCTCACTTGCTACGAAAGGAACATGAAGTTTTCGGCTCATGTCATCAGTGTCCTGCTAGAAATGCCCCTGAGCCCCTCATCGATCTCAACATCGCTGCATCTATTAGAAGTGAACAACTCCCCGAAGTACTCCTCTATGACCCTCTTAATCCCATACTCCGAAAAGTGCAAATTTCCCCTGTTGTCCCGTAGTGATTCTATGTGATTATTCTTCTCGCGCTGCTTTTCTTTAAGATGGGAAAACCTGGTATTTTTATCTCCTTCTCGAAGCCAATGTGCCTTAGCCCATTGTTTCCATACTATTTCTTCCTTAATCAAGATAGATTCTAATTTTGCCCGGATGTCTTGCTCCTCAACTTTTGAATCCGCCGTTATGACACCCTCACAGAGAGTTTGCAACCATTTCTCCAGATTCTCGATATTTTGCTTCTCCCGATTCCAGTTCATCCGACTCCAATTCAATAATCCAACTTTGCATTTCTCACTACTATGCAGCAAGTTTAATGTCGGCGTTTCAGCTACAGTACCTTTCCACGAATCAGTTATAATTCTAGTGTAATCATCAGATTTTACCCAACATGCTTCAAACCGGAAAGGTTTCCTTTTCTTTCTACGACAAGATTTCGGCTGCCACAAGAGAGTGAGAATAGGAGAATGGTCTGAGCAGGACGCATTCAGGTGCCAGACATGAGCCTCAGGAAACATCTCCCTCCATGACTCAGAGGCAACGAATCTATCCATGTAACATCCCGATCGCTCGGATTTCCAAGTACGCAGTAACGAGAGGGTTATATGCGTATTTAAATTATTTAATTATGTAATTGAGTGTTATTTTAATGCTTATACGATTATTTGAATTTATATGAAATTATTTGTTTATATTATGAAGATTGAATTTTAACGTTTAAGTTTGCATGCCTGTAATTTGCTCGTTATGTGTCGGAATTCAATTATGATTTTTGTGAAATTTTGATATGCGTGATATATGTGAGTTATGAATGTGTTTGCATGCTCGTTTTAAGTTTCGGGTTCGTTTGTCGAGGTTTTAAACCTTTGGTATTTCATGAGGGACTCGAGGGCCTAACCAGCTTTAGATCACCTTGGGTTCCGGAGGCCATAACTTGAGCTCGGGAATTCGGATTCGAATTCCGGAAGAAGCGTCGGACTCACAATGAAGAAGGAAACTTTTGAACCAGGTTAAGTATGTTTCTAAGCCCATTTGGACCCCCGTTTTTCGTCCGGAATGAACAGGTTGCACCAAAGTAACCTTTTTTGACTAGTCTTGTACTTGTGGGCCCAATTTAACCATACCTAAGCCTTAACCCTTGGTTTATTTGACCATAACTCAGCTCTCTCTCTCCCTTACTTGCTGCATGTCGAACCACACACCCACAAGAGAAGGAAAAAGCTAATCCAAGAGAGAAGAAGAAGAGAAAGAAAAAACCCTCCTCCATGGCTTATGATTTTGAAGCTTGATCTCTTCTATACTCCATGAACTCTTGAAGGTAAGTAGATTTTTGAATTCTCCATGTTTATATGATGATTTTGATCCTTGAATTTCACGCTTTAATTGAGTTTTAATATCAGTTTGGGAGATGGCTTGAATAGGAAGGGTTGGAGGTCAAGTCTTGATTCAATGCCTTAGCTTGAGTTTGGGGCTGAATTGATGCATCTTTGGTGATTATATGAACTTCTTTACTTCCATTATTGATCTATACTTCATGCTAGATGTGTTAGGGTTATTTCTTCTTTGATAACTTGAATGAAACCTTGATCTTTTAGCCATGAAAACTTGAATTCGAACTGTTGCAAATCTGCTCCTTTTCACCGAATTGCTGTCATGTTTTTGAGGTTTGTTTGATGGATTCTTACATCCAATTTCGTGTATTAATGCATGGTTATGTGTCACACATGTTACTCTATGAATAAGTTTTGTTTTGCATTGATTTCATGCTTCATTTCAGCTTCAAATGTGAGAATATATCCTGCTCTTCCCGGTTTGAACTGCTATCAGAATTTTGCTTCGTTTGATGACTTCTTGAGCTCCATTTCCTGTTAAATTGAATTGACATGTAGTATTTGAATTGCCCTACATGTTAGCTAAGTGTTTCCAAGATTTTATCCCCTGTTTCAGCCCCAAACTTGAAGAGAATGGCCTGCTTGCATTCATGTCTTTCCTTGCTTTGTTTTCTTGCATGATTGAGATCGGTTTTGTTGCTGCTCGTTAGGGCATGAATTATTGTATCATTGCTGCATTTATCTTGCTTGATGTGTTAACTTGATGCTTGTGTAGTTTGTTTGGAGTTTTGAGGGAGTTCGCAAGCTTGTTTCCCAAAAATTTGGCCCCTGACCCAAATCCACGGGGGTGGATTTTCTATTTGAAAAATATCCACCGGGGTGGATTTGAGGCAGCCCCCTCCTGGAACTTTCTGACCTGAATCCATGGGGGTGGATTCTCCTTTTTGAAAAAAATCCAACGGGGTGGATTTAGGGCAGTGGCTCCCTTTTGCTCCGAACTTCGTTTTCTTGTTTCTTTTCGCTTGTTTCTTGTTTCTCCCACCCCTAATTTGTTCCCCATGCTTTACTAACATGTTTAATTATGTGTTATAATTATTTTATTAGATTTATGGATTCGTTTGACATGATTCATGCCTTATATGATTCGATGTACACTTATAAGCACTAAATGTCACCTTGTTGCGTTTTATTCGTATCTTTTGCATTCGTTGCCCCTTGAATGAACTTAGAATTTATGAAAGCTCTTGATATGATATTATATGATAAGTTATGGTTTTGATTGATGCGTTATGAGTTTAAGTCGTTAGTTATTTGTTTGATATTTCGTTGTTTGCCTCGATGTGCCTAAGTGTGAATTTATATGAAGTGCATTGCATCTTTTGCATCCGTACGAATATGCCGAGCGTCTATATGGTTCATGTTTGAGTCTAAGTTCGTCCTTTGCTCTTTGTCTTGTTCAGAGCTTCGTTCCTTTGGTGTCGAGGAGGTCCTTTAGGTGTGCTTCGATTGGTTTTCGTTTGGTTGGTTCGACAAGGTGAGGTTTCTTTCTTTTAGTTGTTACGACCTAAAACCCTTGATGTGATTTAAGCCAGCATGTGACCTATGTATATGTATAAGTAATTAGATATATGTTTGATACGTATTTTGTGGGATTTTGGCCCTTTTGTTATGAAATATTTGAAAATGCTTTTATGTATATGTAAGAAATATTTTCGTTTGTTTGTTTTGAAAAGAGTTGGTGTGTGTGTTTTGAAACCGCGAGTTATGTTTTGAAAATTATGTTGGATTTTGAAAATTAAGAACTTTCGAACAATTTGAACAATTAGATGAACCCCGGAGATTTATGCGAAGGAGACCCGGGACGGTGTGGACCGTTGGGTAGTCCCTAGTACGATCTTCAACTTAAGGATCAACCCTGAACCCACTAGGAGGCTTGGTGGGGGAAGGAGTCCTTGGGCGTGAGTGTCATGAAACTCACGACCCATACTATTTGTCCGATGGTTAGGGTGGCGCCACCCTGCCATCACCCAGAGGAGAGGTATGTTTGTCTGATTCTGAATTATGTTTTGTTTTGATTTAAGCTTTGATTTATGAACGAAGTTAGGTGGTCCAAGGCTCGTACTTGCCGAGTCGTGTGTGTGATTTTGAACTTAGTTTGTGAAACGGGAGTGGATTCATAAATACTAAAATTTGGTTGATTTTGGCCTTCGGCCTTAACTCTTTTTCCTTATAATTATTTTCCCATGTTAAATGTTTTGGATTGCAAAAACCACGCCCCGGTTCATAAACCTTCCAATTTTTGAATATGCTCTGCTCTATGTATACGTATGTGTGAGTGTGTTAGCCCCCTCACCAGTCTTTAGGACTGACCCCTCGTTGTTTCTCTCTTTTTTCCCCTTTAATTTGAGTTTGCAGGTACCCGTTGTGAGGAGTTGGAGCTAGGCGGTTGTCTTTGAGTCGTGGTTATGGATAGCTCGAGTCACATGCATTGTATTTTGCTTTCTTTATGCATTTTGATAGATTTTGAAATAGGTATAAGTTATGTCTTTAATTCGATTTGCAAGGGTTTGTATAACTTGACTCGCTAATTTTGATATATCTGGTTTATGTTTCGAGTAGTTATGTTTGTTTTTGGGATTCTGGTGCTTCCGCATTCGTTATTTGTTTTTTTTTTGCGCACTCTGAGTAGGGTCTAGACCGCCTAGCTTAGGTTGGATTTTTGTTTGTCACGCATTCGCCATATCTTGATGCGTGGGCGGAGTTCCCATTTCGTTTCACGTGTTGGGCTATAATGCGGGGGATGTGGCGCCCTTTGCTCTGGGGTGTTACATCCTTAAGTGGTATCAGAGCTCTTGGTTGCAAAATCGGAGCTCTTGTGTCGTGTCGGGTTTGTCTAGGTCGTTCGGCTTAGGATTACGTGTTTGTTGGTATTCACTACGTCACTTATGTGAATTATTTGATATTATTTATCTTAATCGTACACATGAACATGTACAAAAACCCTGCATGCATCAATATCTTCTTGGAATTGTATTTTATTTCAGAATACTCCTTCGATATCAACAAGTATCACCGGGAAAAGAACAAGCGGGACATATATTTTTGGGCTACAAGGGACTGAGGGATTTTGATCTTTGGAAGCGATTTGAAATGAGGATATCAAGGCCAAGTTCTAGGTGATCAAGAGATTGGAGTTGAGATTTAAGGAATCCAAGAAAAATTCTTATGAGGTAGTTCTATTCGAGAACTTTGTACAAGTACCTCCCTTCCGACTTTGATGATAAGAAGATTTCAATTAGAAGGATGAAAGAAGATGATTTTACTAGCAATGATGGATTCGACACCTTATTCATCGAAAATAATCTAATGTTCCTTTTTGCCGAGACCTGAAGTATAAGAACATCCTCAAGGATCTCAAATGTCAACACTACCAAGGAGAAGAATAAGAAAAAGGTTTGAATTACTAGAGAAATTTCAAGAACGTTAAGACATCACAAACACCAAGAAAAAGAAGATTTCAATGTCGAAGTGGAAAGATCAAATTAAGAGGAATTAGGAATTGTTTCAAGTGCCGTTAGACGGGAGAATACTTCAAGATGGAATAGTTGGAAGGCAAGACGAGGAAACCAAGAGATAAGAGAAATTTCTGAAAATTTAAGATTTCAAGATGCCGAGTATAAGAAGATGCAATTATCAAAGATGGATTTTACATCTCCTCACCGGAAGCAATCTCATGTTCACATTGTAGAGACTCGAGTCACATGGAAGGAAGAAATTTAAGAATCTCATGAGACCACCAATATCAAACAAGGAGAGATTCCAATACTGAAGGTGATAGGATGATTCAAGTATCGAGAAATTGAAGGTATGATGAAAGTTAACTGAAGAAGAAGAATTTGAGCTCTTCAAAGAAATGCCATGACTTCAAGATCCCGGTTCAAGCACAAAATGATCCTCCCGAAAAGCAAGAAATTGACACTGAATTCTATACTACTACTATGGTGAACAGTACATGAAGCATCCATGGCATCACATTTCATGCATATTTTAATATCGGGGAAACCCAGGTGTTGTTACCTTATTCCTTGTTCTTTGATGCCTCTTGGTTCTTGCTTATTGTGTGTTTCTTTCCCTTCTTGGTTCTTGTTTGTAGTGTGCTTCTTTTCTTTCCTAGTTTTGCTTGTTGCGTACTTCTTTTCCTTCTTGGCTCTTGCTTGTTGTGTGCTTTATTTTTCCTTTTATGCTAGCACTCTTTTGAAGAGAGCTTGTGGTATGGAGTGTTCGTGAGTGTTTGGTGAGTTGTGAGGGTTGAGCTGCTTTCAGTGTGTTGGTTTGGAGGAGTTTTGCTCTAGGTAAAGTTAGATGTCGTTTTCAGGAGGTCCGCCAGCGACTCAACGATATTTTCGGGTATTAGATTGAAGGCTAACCCGTTGATATTTCTCGTAAGAGAATCGAGAATTACCTCAGAGTAAGAGGTACAGTTTTGAGTGGGAAGAGGAGGTTGAAGAGAGTTAGCCTCGGTATCGGCTTTTGCCAAACCGGAGGTACGAAAGGCTACCTTGTTTCCAACCGAGGCACAGAGGAAGGCCTTTGTTGTGTGTTGCTCGTAGAAGAACGGTAGCCTACTCCTTAAGGAGTGCAAGATTACGAGTTAATCCCACTCAGGGTTTGAGGTTGTTCGGAGTTTTGGGAAACCAGTTGTTCTGGCACAAGAAAGACGTTATGGACTTTGTGTAGTAATGTCTATGTGCCAAAGGTTGAGGATTCTCCAACCACTCCCGAATCTTTATTTGGGATGTGGGGGCAAACGACTAGGACTTTGTATCCGGTTCGCCATTTAAGGAGATAGGTTTTCGAGAAGTATGAGATAAGAGTGGCGCAGCGGAAATGTGGAGTTGGGCTTGGCTTCGGAGCCATTCAAGATTCCCCATAGGACCTGAGGACAGGTCCTTTTGAAGGACGGGAGTTTGTAACATCCCGATCGCTCGGATTTCCAGGTACGCAGTAACGAGAGGGTTATATACGCATTTAAAATATTTAATTATGTAATTGAGTGTTATTTTAATGCTTATATGATTATTTGAATTTATATGAAATTATTTGTTTATATTATGAACATTGAATTTTAACGTTTAAGTTTGCATGCCCGTAATTTGCTCGTTATGTGCCGGAATTCAATTCTGATTTTCGTGAAATTTTGATATGCGTGATATATGTGAGTTATGAATGTGTTTGCATGCTCGTTTTAAGTTTTCGGGTTCGTTTGTCGAGGTTTTAAACCTTTGGTATTTGATGAGGGACTCGAGGGCCTAACCAGCTTTAGATCACCTTGGGTTCCGGAGGCCATAACTTGAGCTCGGGAATTCGGATTCGAATTCCAGAAGAAGCGTCGGACTCATAATGTAGAAAGGAAACTTTTGAACCAGGTTTGGTATTTTTCTAAGCCCATTTAGACCCCCGTTTTTTGTCCGGAATGAACAGCTTGCACCAAAGCAACCTTCTTTGACTAGTCTTGTACTTGTGGGCCCAATTTAACCATACCTAAGCCTTAACCCTTGGTTTATTTGACCATAAATCAGCTCTCTCTCTCCCTTACCTGCTGCATTTCGAACCACACACCCACAAGAGAAGGAAAAAGCTAATCCAAGAGAGAAGAAGAAGAGAAAGAAAAAACCCTCCTCCATGGCTTATGATTTTGAAGCTTGATCTCTTCTATACTCCATGAACTCTTGAAGGTAAGTAGATTTTTGAATTCTCCATGTTTATATGATGATTTTGATCCATGAATTTCACGCTTTAATTAAGTTTTAATATCAGTTTGGGAGATGGCTTGAATAGGAAGGTTAGAGGTCAAGTCTTGATTCAATGCCTTAGCTTGAGTTTGGGGCTGAATTGATGCATCTTTGGTGATTATATGAACTTCTTTACTTCCATTATTGATCTATACTTCATGCTAGATGTGTTAGGGTTATTTCTTCTTTGATAACTTGAATGAAACCTTGAGCTTTTAGCCATGAAAACTTGAATTCGAACTGCTGCAAATCTGCTCCTTTTCACCGAATTGTTGTCATGTTTTTGAGGTTTGTTTGATGGAGTCTTACATTCAATTTCATGTATTAATGCATGTTTATGTGTCACACATGTTACTCTATGAATAAGTTTTGTTTAGCATTGATTTCATGCTTTATTTCAGCTTCAAATGTGAGAATATATCCTGCTCTTCCCGGTTTGAACTGCTGTCAGAATTTTGCTTCGTTTGATGACTTCTTGAGCTCCATTTCGTGTTAAATTGAATTGACATGAAGTATTTGAATTGACCTACATGTTAGCTAAGTGTTTCCAAGCTTTTATCCCCTGTTTCAGCCCCAAACTTGAAGAGAATGGCCTGCTTGCATTCATGTCTTTCCTTGCTTTGTTTTCTTGCATGATTGAGATCGGTTTTGTTGCTGCTCGTTAGGGCATGAATTATTGTATCATTGCTGCATTTATCTTGCTTGATGTGTTAACTTGATGCTTGTGTAGTTTGTTTGGAGTTTTGAGGGAGTTTGCAAGCTTGTTTCCCGAAAATTTAGCCCCTGACCCAAATCCACGGGGGTGGATTTTCTATTTGAAAAATATCCACCGGGGTGGATTTGAGGCAGCCCCCTCCTGGAACTTTCTGACCTAAATCCATGGGGGTGGATTCGCCTTTTGAAAAAAAATCCACCGGGGTGGATTTAGGGCAGTGGCTCCCTTTTGCTCCGAACTTCGTTTTCTTGTTTCTTTTCGCTTGTTTCTTGTTTCTCCCACCCCTAATTTGATCCCCATGCTTTACTAACATGTTAAATTATGTGTTATAATTATTGTATTAGATTTATGGATTCGTTTGACGTGATTCATGCCTTATATGATTCGATGTAAACTTATATGCACTAAATGTCACCTTGTTGCATTTTATTCGTATCTATTGCCTTCGTTGCCCCTTGAATGAACTTAGAATTTATGAATGCTCTTGACATGCTATTATATGATAAGTTGTTAGTTATTTGTTTGATATTTCGTTGTTTGCCTCGATGTGCCTAAGTGTGAATTTATATGAAGTGCATTGCATCTTTTGCATCCGTACGAATATGCTGAGCATCTATATGGTTCATGTTTGAGTCTAAGTTCGTCCTTTGCTCTTTGTCTTGTTCAGAGCTTCGTTCCTTTGGTGTCGAGGAGGTCCTTTAGGTGTGCTTTGGTTGGTTTCCGTTCGGTTGGTTCGACAAGGTGAGATTTCTTTCTTTTAGTTATTACGACCTACAACCCTTGATGTGATTTAAGCCCCCATGTGACCTATGTATATGTATAAGTAATTAGATATATGTTTAATACGTATTTTGTGGGATTTTGGCCCTTTTGTAATGAAATATTCGAAAATGCTTTTATGTATATGTAAGAAATATTTTTGTTTGTTTGTTTTGAAAAGAGTTGGTGTGTGTGTTTTGAAACCGCGAGTTATGTTTTGAAAATTATGTTGGATTTTAAAAATTAAGAACTTTCGAACAATTAGATGGGCCCCGGAGATTTGTGCGAAGGAGAACCGGGACGGTGTGGGCCGCCGGGTAGTCCCTAGTACGGTCTTCAACTTAAGGATCAACCCTGAACCCACTAGGAGGCTTGGTGGGGGAAGGAGTCCTCGGGCGTGAGTGTCATGAAACTCACGACCCATACTGTTTGTCTGATGGTTGGGGTGGCGCCACCCTGCCATCACCCGGAGGAGAGGTATGTTTGTCTGATTCTGAATTATGTTTTGTTTTGATTTAAGCTTTGATTTATGAACGGAGTTAGGTGGTCCAAGGCTCGTACTCGCCGAGTCGTGTGTGTGGTTTTGAACTTAGTTTGTGAAACGGGAGTGGATTCATAAATACTAAAATTTGGTTGATTTTGGCCTTCGACCTTAACTCTTTTTCCTTATAATTATTATCCCGTGTTAAATGTTTTGGATTGCGAAAACCACGCCCCGGTTCATGAACCTCCCAATTTTTGAATAAGCTTTGCTCTATGTATACGTATGTGTGAGTGTGTTAGCCCCCTCACCAGTCTTTAGGACTGACCCCTCGTTGTTTCTCACTTTTTCCCCCTTTGATTTGAGTTTACAGGTACCCGTTGTGAGGAGTTGGAGCTAGGCGGTTGTCTTTGAGTCGTGGTTGTGGATAGCTCAAGTCACATGCATTGTATTTTGCTTTCTTTATGCATTTTGTTAGATTTTGAAATAGGTATAAGTTATGTCTTTAATTTGATTTGCAAGGGTTTGTATAACTTGACTCACTAATTTTGATATATCTGGTTTATGTTTTGAGTAGTTATGTTTATTTTTGGGATTCTAGTGCTTCCGCATTCGTTATTTGCTTTTTTTGGGCACTCTGAGTAGGGTCTAGACCGACTAGCTTAGGTTGGATTTTTGTTTGTCACCCGTTCACCATGGCTTGATGCGTGGGCGGAGTTCCCATTTCGTTTCATGTGTTGGGCTATGGTGCGGGGGATGTTGCGCCCTTCGCTCTGGGGTATTACAATCCAACCAAGCACGGAGAGTATCCGAATCAGCACGATTCTTCATCCAAGTGAACGGAAAACCAGAGAAACTTATCTCCGAGAGGCCGGCATCATTCAAAGCATCATCAAAGTCCGCCATTTGACTCCAAGATCTATCATTCCCCCCTTCCTTCTCCGTATTGGAGAGAATTTCATTAAAATCACCACTAACAAGCCACGGAAGACTCGAACGACGACTAAGTTCACGAAGCAAGTCCCAAGTAAACCATTTATTTTGCCTTTCTGGAGCCCCATAAAAACCTGTAAATCTCCACGAATCAGTCCCAGAGCTATCAGCAACAATCACATCGATATGATGATGAGAGTAGCTTTAAAGAGAAATCCCCAAATCCTTTCGCCACAATAGAGCTAAACCACCTCCCTTACCAATAACATCAACATTAAAACCATTCATATTCAACTAAACCTTTAACTGAACAAAACAAAGCCGATTGCACCTTGTTTTAGAGAGAAAAATGACCGAGGGGTTATGATCTCGTATAAGAGATCGGAGATTGTGAACTCGCCAAGGTCCCACCCGTGCCCTGGCAGTTCCAACTGAGGCAACTCATTGTTCCTAACGGAACTGCAGGGCAGTCTCCGTCGATATATTAGTGACATCTTGAAGGACAGGGCCTGAATGCACTTGAGGAGAGAGGGGCTTAGTGAGGGACAAGGCTGAAGAAGGGGTTATAAGTTTCTTTTTAGTGGAGGTTGATCGGCTTCAAAATTTGTGGTTTTTTTAGGAATTTCTGGGAGATTGCTCGGTTAGGTTTAACTATAGTTGGATAGTGAACAGGGCTGCTTCAGTGAAGGGAGTGGAGTTCTGAGTCGTTTGGGATTGGAGGGAGCTCGACAACGGATTTAGGCTATGGGGGAGGGGAATGTCATGTTGATGGGTAGTGTGAGGCTAGTGAGTTTGAGGCGTTGGCTACACGGGTTGAGATTTTCATCGGTATCTAATGAACCATGGTGTCGGATTCTCGGATTAGTGTTTAGGAGCTGCGAGGAATGCAGATTAGGGCTAACTACGGATAGCTGTTTAGGGGAGGGAACTATAGAGAGAGCTTGAGAATTTATCATTGACTGCTCCAAATGATGGCTGTGAAGGGGAGATTTGTCATCTATTTTCTTGAGTGGGGGGGAATTAACATCTTCCTGGGGGTGTAGGTTCTGAGATGTATCATGTTGGAGAGTAGAAGGTGGAGTATGGGGTCGTGGAACGGAAGAAACGTTGGTGTGAGAAGTATGACACAGATTTGTGTTAGGCGTAGTATTGAGCTCACCTGGGGAACGAAGTGGTGCAGGTGCAGGGATTAGATGAGGGGGTTTGGACAGAATTCTTCTTTCCAGAAGAACAGCTCCCGGAGGTGAGGCTTGGAGCCATGGTCCGTAAGGAAAACGGGGAGTCGGGTCCACGAAACCATCTTCATACCTGAGGAGGCAAAGCTTATCGACGTGGTCGCACAAACCACATAAATAACAGAGTTTGAGAGCCTTTCATAAGTAAGACCTGACGGTGATATCCCTTCCCGTTGGAAGCTTTAGACATAAACATCGCACTAAAGGTGCAGACATCAAAAGTCCCACACGAATTCTGATATAGTTCCCTATGACTGCTGAGTTAGTTGACAGCTGTATCGACCTGAATAAACCAATTTTCCTCGCTACCAGTTCAGCAATCCCATCATTACGGCAATTCAAAGGAAGGCCATGGATTTGGATATGAAAATCACACCTGTCCAGATTCATAGTTAGAGGATTGTCTTCCTCCTGAATAGGGCTGAGAATTAGTAGATATTTGTCATAGTTCCCTAGAGAGCCGTCCCATACACGTTACAAATCAAGTCTATGATTAAACTAAAATAGATAGCGATCATGCCCAAGCTTCGCGATCGTCATCCCTTTGACTGGATTCATAGATTTAATCATGGCTGAATGAAAAAAATCAAACCTGATCGAACGTCTTGTGAATAATCTACCAACAAGAGATAACGAGTAATTAGCCTTCGCTTCCCTGCAAGAAGCAGCCGGAACAACCAAACTCTCGGATTCCGTGGCCGTTAGGGATTTACCCTACGTGAGTTTAACTAGTTCTTGTTCTATAGACTCTCCCCGATTATGGCCCGTACTACTGGTTGACGCCATAGAAGGCCACTGATATGAACCGAAACTCTGTTCCAAGTAGCGGGAGGCCAGGACCTGAAAAGCACGCAAACACCAATGAACGAGAAGTAATAATGAAACAGTAGCGCAGAAAAAAAACCAAGTTACAAAGCGTAAAGGAAAGGAACGGAAGAAGGCCCGGCTTAGACGTTGCGACGAAGGGCGGCTGTCGTGACGGAGTCCAGCCAACACAACTACGGCTAAACTAGGGTTACGATGAAGTTGCGGCTCTCATACGAGGAGGGGTAGACTCTCATGCGAGAAGGGCTCTACAAGTAGGGGTGTCAAATCTTGACCCGACCCGTCAACCGGGTTGGGGGTTTTCGGGTCGGGTTGAAATCGGGTCGGACCCCGAAATGGACCCGAAGGAGAAAGGTCGGGTTCGAGGTGGGTCAACCCAAAAAATTATACGGGGTGACCCAACAACCCGAACCAACCCGACCCAACTCGAAAAAAAATAAAAATAAATTAATATATATTTAATTTATTTAAATTATATGGTGTATTATAATTAGATAAAAATTTATGAAATGATAATTGGTTTAGGATTAGATATACTTAAAAAATAATAATTAATTTATTATTTGAGAATAACGTGATTTATAATGTTAATATTATATAATTTGTCTAAATTATATAATTTTGTTAATTAGAAAGACATACATGATTATAATATGATTAAAATTAAACGGAGTTCACGGGAAAAAAGAGATGTATTTATTTAAACTTAAACAATTAGAATTGCATTATGATTAGTTTAGTAAAAAATATATTATTCGATCTAAATAATTTTTATGTATCTAATTTATATTTTACATAATTGCCCTATTGATTGAATTTTATTAAATTTATATAAATAAGAATTTAAATAGAGTTGATATAAAACTTAATTATAATTACACTTAGAATTAGATCTTAATTAAGGTTATAAACAAGTTTTTAATGTGGGTACAATTTATTAGAGTTAGATTTAGAATTTGATTAAGATTAGACTTGTAACAAAATTTCTATCCATAATTAAGTACTTATAAAATTTTAATAATAATTTATAATATATATTGGTTTACATAATTAACTTAAATTTTTTTTTTTAAAAGCAAACCCCAAAGGGGAAATTAACTAAATCAACGGGAATTAGAACTTACAAAGGGACAATCAAAGTAACGCAGGCTCGAGCCCGCAACTCTAACAAATTTGTGGACAATCATTATTGTAAGGATATTTTGGCGACTAATAAATTTCAAAAAAATTCAAAAATTAACTCGTATTTTTATAATATAATATAATAGACTATTAAAAAAATGGTTAGTAAAATAATTTTTTTCTATAAACATGTGATTATTATTTGAGAATAACATGATTTATAATGTTAATATTATATAATTTGTCTAAATTATACAATTTTGTTAATTAGAAAGACATACATGATTGTAATATGATTAGAATTAAACGAAAGTTTACAGACAAAAAGAGATGTGTTTATTTAAAGTTAAACAATTAGAATTGCATTATGATTAGTTTAGTAGAAAATATATTATTCGATCGAAATAATTTTTATGTATCTAATTTACATTTTACATAATTGCCCCATTGATTGAAGTTTATTAAATTTATATAAATAAGAATTTAAATAGAGTTGATATAAAACTTAATTATAATTACACTTGGAATTAGATCTTAATTAAGGTTATAAACAAGTTTTTAATGTGGGTACAATTTATTAGAGTTAGATTTAGAATTTGATTAAGAATAGACTAGTAACAAAATTCCTATCCATAATTAAGTACTTATAAAATTTCAATAATAATTTATAATACATATTGGTTTACATAATTAAATTAATTAAACATTAGTGAAATCATTATTGTAAGGATATTTTGACAGCCAATAAATTTCAAAAAATATCCAAAAATCAACTCGTATTTTTATAATATAATATGATAGACTATTAAAAAAGTGGCTAGTAAAATATTTTTTTTCTATAAACATGTGATTATTATCTGAGAAAATTGTGATTTATAATGTCAATATTATATAATTTGTCTAAATTGTATAGTTTTGTTCATTAGAAAGACATATATGACTGTAATATGATTAGAATTAAACGGAGTTTATGGACCAAAAGAGATGTATTTATTTGGACTTAAAGAATTAGAATTGCATTATGATTAGTTTAGTAGAAAATATATTGTTCGATCTAAATAATGTTTATGTATCTAATTTTTATTTTACATAATTACCTTATTGATTGAATTTATATAAATAGGAATTTAAATAGAGTTGATATAGAACTTAATTATAATTACACTTAGAATTTTTTTTATCTTATATTAATTGCAATTATGTCAAACCCTACAAAGTATATATTTTTATATATTGTTATCAAGTTTTAAAATAATTTAAACATAAATTAGAATTTAAAAAAAAACTTCAAAAAAAAAAAAGGAAAAAGAAAATCGTTTCGGGTCGGGTCGGATCGGGTTATTCGGGTTGGCCGGGTTATCGGGTTACAATCTGAATCCGATCGGATCTTGTTCGGGTTGGAATTTTCGGGTTTAAATTCGGGTTGGATCGGGTCGGGTTCGGAATTTTCATGTAATATCCTTACCTCAACCCGACCCGAACTCATCCGATCCACCTGAATTGACACCCTATCTACAAGAATCTCTAACAGCATGATTGGTATGCAAGAATGAAATGAGGTAGGAAAGGAATGAACTTTGTAATGGAATGAACAAAGGAATAGAATGACTTTATTATGACATTGCTATGATTGGTACGCCAAGTAATAAAGTTAGGAATGAAATAAAAATTTTAAACTTATTTCATTAATAATAATAATAATAAAAGTATATAATTACAAATATTTTTATATTAAATATATATTTTAAATTTTTTATTTTAAGTAACTATATATTTTCATATATAAATATATTATTACTATTTTATATCGAACGTGTCATATATATGACATTTACTATATGTACTATAAATATGTGAATGCGAGAGTGAGTTTGGGATATATATATATATATATATATACACACTATTTTTTTATTCATGCATAGATTACGTATTAATTATATATTATATTTAATATATTTTTTGATATTTAAAAATAAATTTTAATATAAATATCAAAATTCGTTCTTTATAACATATTTGCATTTATAAAATTTTATAAATAAAATAATATTTTGAACATGTTTTTTAAATATATAATATATTTATATTTATATATATTTAATATAATTTATTAAATTTTCAACGTGATTAATAGTATTTAATTTTTATTTATGAAAATAATAAAATATAATATGCATTTAACAAATATGTGATGACAATATAAAAATAATAATAAATTTTAAACATTAGGAATGACTAATACCATGGGGGACCAAAGGAATGGGTAATCCCATGCTTGTGGGAATGAGCATTACCGAGGGAATGAGTATTCCTAATTATGTTTTGGTACCAATCATGGGTTTAGGAATGGATGCAGTTTTGCCCATTCCATTCCCACCCCATTCCATCATACCAATCATGGCGTAATTCTTTTTTGTTTCTAAGTACGAAGAAATCCCTCCAACTCCCGACTCACTATTTAATTAATTATCTTTGGTCTTTTTTTATACGTCAATTTTCGTTGCTGTCTAAGAGGCAATACTATTTGATATTAACCTCAATAACACAGGCTGTCCGGTTGAAGATTTTGTTTGTCATTAGTTTTTGTCTATTTTAAATGAAACCTCTAATGGGTTTTATAATTTTGAAACAAAATATCTAATTTGTTATTAATATCTCCCTCCATTTTTTTCGCCAATTAAATTAGAAATAATTATATTTGACTACCATACATTTAGATCTAATTACAATGCAATTCGTCTAAATCGAGAAATTACATTTTAGTCTTTAATTTTATAGAATTGTTTGTGGTGTCTGATGTCCGTTAGGGTTCAATTATGTCATTCCAAAAATACATCTGATATTTTTTAATTTTGATTTGTGACTCTAGGAACGTACAGGGATTAAAATATAAATTTCAATTTAAAAGGATTGCATTGTAATTAAGACTAAATATAGGGTAGTCAAATGAAAATCACCCATTAAATCATTTATTTCCTCTCTAATTTTCTAGTCAGCCAGGTTTAGATGTACTCATTCTGTTTTTTCCAAAATATTTGTATATAGAAACTTGTGAAGGGATGGGACAAGAATGCCCTTGAATTTGTTGCACATGTACATAGGGTAAATGTCACCCAGTTACCTCGTGTAATTTGAATGTATTACTAAAAACCCCGACAAAAAAAAAGTACTTTAAAAAACCTTATGTTTTTTAAAGTATGCAAATAAAACCCTGAAACCAGGCGGTGCAATTCACGCACGTTAACCGCAAATATGATAACGTTTTCTGCCACTGTTGAGGTGTAAAATGACTTATATACCCCTCTTGAGAATCTTTTAATATAGTTGGCTAAATTTTTACCAAATACCCTATGTTTTCATAATCTATCATGGAAAACCTGTGTTTGTAAAATGAATCCCTGCAAACCCTATCAGACAATATCATCGTCGTCGTCCCCAACCTCTAGTGGCCATCCCGTTCACCACCACCGCCGGCGCCACCGCCACCTACCATACACCACCACAACAACGACGACCACCACGAACAAATCACCCAAAATCGAATTCAGATCTACGCCACACATCAACTCAAACTGAAACTCAGATCTACACACAAATACTTGAATTTAGGGGCGAACCTGAGGGAAGAAAGATAAGGCGGCATTTGGGTGCTCGTCGGGGTGGAGGGGCGGCGGATCTGCTTGTCCGGACGCGGAAGAGGAGGCAGCGGAGCAAATGGGCATTGGGCGGCGGTGGGTCTGCGTGTGGGTTGGAGCGAGGAAGAAGAAGAAGTACTCAACGGCGGCGGCGTGGTCTGGGTGAAGTTGGCGTGAGGCTAACCCAGGGTGGCGGTGGAGGTAGAGAAACAGATCCAGCGGCGGTGTTGGGCGGTGGAGGTAGAGAAACAGATCCAGCGGCGGCGATGGTGTTTCGGTGACTGAAGGTGGAGAGACGACGGCGGCGGCGTTCGGTGGTGGAGGTGGAGAGAAAGAGACACGGTGGAGGTCGAGGTAGAGAGAAGGAGAGGCGGTGGCTGCTGCTGGGCATTGGGCGGCGGCGGCAGTGGCGCTTCTGGGTTTGGATAGGAAGAAGATGATGTATCTATATGCATATACGTATATATAATATCATATATATATATAAACATAATTCATATATAAAATACATTTACAAATATATATATATATATATATATATATATTAATATTTATATATTAATATAAATAATACATATTAATATGTATTATGTGTATATATATATATAATTATTAATATGTATTATTTATATATATACATATAATATAATGCAATATTTGCATAATAATATATTATATTTTATATATATTTTTATTCATTATGATAAAATAATTTTTTATTAATATATATTTTTATTATATTATGATATATCATATAATATATATAATATGCTACATACATATAATATATGATATATTATTATTATTATTTTTAAATAATATGTATCTAGTAAAATGTATATTATATAATAATACTATTAAAAAATAATGTTTATTTATTAATATATATATATATAATTATTCTTATGTATTATCTGTATATATACATATATATATTATTATATATATACTATTTTTATTAATTTATTAATATGTATTTTTAGATATTAAATAAGTATATATATTATATGTATATATATTTATATAATTGCTACAGTATATAAGGGTATTATGGGGATTTTACACTTTTTCGTTGACCAAATGGGGTTAGGGGGCGGTGAGTTTATTTTAAAAAACAGAGGGTTTTTTAAAGTACTTTTTTTTTGTCAGGGTTTTTTGTGATTATTTCGAATAACACAGGGTTTTTGGGGTTGTTAGCTCCATGTACATAATCCGAAGAGGAAATTGATTTTATCAGCAAATATAATTGTTTAAATATCTAAAGGATGATTTACATCTGACTATCCTGTATTTAGGTCTAATTACAATGTAATCTATTATTATTGAAAAATTACATTTTAATCCCTATAAATCTTGTTTGGTCTGATGTCCCTTAACGGAATTTGTAAAAATACACTTATACCCCTGACAGTTTTATGAGTGCTATATTTAATTATATTACCAAAATTACAAAACCGTCCCTAAAGTTTACAAATATTAACAAAACGATCCCCCACAAATTATGAATTTAACAACAAATCAAGGTTATTTTTAGAATGACATAACCGAACCCTAAGGACCACAAACGTTTCTCAAAGTTAGGAACTAAAATGTAATCTCTTAATAATGATGGATTACGTTGTAATTAGGTTTAAATGTAAAGTAATCAGATGTAATTATTTCTATATCTAAAAGAAGTTAGCTGAGGATTAATTAAAAATAATTGAAACTGATATTTTGCCACCAAATAATAAATTCAAACAGTAGATGGGCATGAAGGGAATTTTGAGCGCAATCTTGCTTAGCTAGCTGCGAAATCCATCAAAGGAGACAATCATGAATCATGATCAAGTCTTACTTGAGGTTCAGAACAATGCCAAATGATTCAAAATTCAAGTTCGAAAGTTGATAGGATTTTTTTGTCAGTGGAAAGTTTAATTCCGTTGTTTGTACGTTCCAGATATGAAGTATTTTTATTTAAGTTGGTTTGTCGATATGATTCGTCTGATATATATTTGTTAGAATATTACAACTTTGGTATGTTTGACTTACCAAGTTTAGTTCCCAATCTATTATTATTTGCCAAGATTTGTAGGGATTATGTTTTAGATCCTATATATCTTAGTGCCTCATGTGATCTTTGTAATAAGCCAGAATACACAATACAATGAATACAATCATCTTTTTCCCCGAATACCATGTTCTAACATGGTATCAGAGCAGTGTTAGAACCTTGGGACTCAGTTTTAAATATCATCGTCCCAATAACAATCCCGAACCCTAATCAGCCTCGATCCAGCAACAACCTGCAAACCAAATGAACATGTCAACACCAACAGAAAACAACCCAACCACAACCAACCCAGACCTATCAATACAGCTAGCAAGTCTACTACGCAGCAGCAACAACCAAACCATGATGCCTAACTCAAATAGCTTGTTCATTGGAATAAAATTAAATGGTGACAACTATCCGATATGGGCACGATTAATGAAGATGGCAATCGGAGGCCGTGGCGGTCGATCACACATAACCGGAGTCCCACCGGCTCCGGAAGAAACCGACCCCAAGTTCGATCAATGGGAACAAGTTGATCAGAACATTTTACCTGGATAATCCAAAAGATTGAAGCAAACCTTCTCAACAACGTCCTGCAGTACCCGACAACGAAGGCATTGTGGGACGGCCTCGCCACCACATACAGCAGCCGCGGTGACCCACTTCAGCTCTTCGATTTGCATCGAAGGGCCAATACTTAACGACAGGGGCAAGAAAGCTTGGAAGATTTCTGGGGAAAACTTCAAACCATCTGGATGGCCATTGACAAAAAACAACCAAATCCGATGAAGTGTCCCGAAGATATCACCATCTTCAACAAAATCACCCAAGTACAACGCCTATATCAATTTCTTACGGGCATAGATGAGAAATTCAAAGTAATTAGAAGGGACATATTGAAACAGGAGCCCAAACCATCTATGGAGGCGGCGTACGCCACCGTGAGAAGAGAAGCCGCCCGTCTCCAGATCTTGAAGGCGGCGGTTGGCGGCGATGAAAATTCCACCACCCACAACTCCGGCGCCGGATTGGTGGCCAAGAGAGACAGGAATAGCAGGGGATCCACGCGCTCAGAAGGCGTCGCCCGGTTTGATGGTGGCAGACGCCGGCCATCATTGTGCTACGACAGAGAGAAGGAGAACCTGGTATGTGGTCATTGTGGTAAACCGAAATATACCACAGAACAATGTTTTGAGATTGTTGGATATCCGGATTGGTGGGTGGGGCTCCATAAAACTGGCGACGCGAGAAAGACGACAAAGATAACCAATCGGTGGGCCAATCTTGCTGTCAGTGACACGGCCGCCGGAGGAGATAACGGGGCCACTGCCGGCATCATCGGAGGAGACACCATGGCAGCGGCGGCAGGAGTGGGCCGCGCTAATATCGCCAGAGGAGGCGGAGATGGAGACATCAGTGGCGCCGCACAAGGTATAAGGTTTGGGGGTAATGACCCAAACCCTAATTTAATCCCTTATACTAAGTCCTTTTTTCACAATAGCCCCCATATTTATGATGAATTACAGATGGGCCCCCAATCTTTTGAAAAGTATGGGTTTCATACTCAAACTAAATCCAAACAGATTACATAGTGGATCTTTGACTGTGGAGCGACAGATTCAATGACGTTTGACCCGACAATCATTCTTGATCCTAAGAAACCGGAAAAATCCCACATCCTAACTGCAAGTGGGGATTTTGTTTTGGTTGAAAAGGAAGGCCCTGTTTCTATTTCTCCGAATCTGAATTTAAGAAATTGTCTCTATGTCCCGTCTGTATCCTGCAAATTGGTGTCTTTGAGTCAATTGACGAAAGAATTGAATTGTGTGGCTCTAATTTACCCTCATTTTTGCTTGTTGCAGGACATTCATACGAAGGAGATCATTGGTGTGGTACTGAGCGCGGGGGATTAAATTATGTTGATGAAGTTGGAAATCAGTTTAAAGCCCTTCTTTCACAAGGGATGGGAAGCACACAACTTTGGTTATGGCATCGAAGGCTTGGACTGTTGGAAAACACGAATCAGAAAGCAGCGGAATTTAAAAATTTTTCCCAACAAAAGGATCTAGGACTCGCAATCGTGTAACCAAATTCGTAAAGATAGAAAACTTACTTTTCTTTTATTCTTTCTTGAAGCGTTTCAAGCCACCCAAGAACGCTCTTCACGCGGCTTGATCCCCTCTCCTTGGTAAAGCTCGAATCTTCAAACTTCTAACTTGAAGTCTCTAGAGAAAGTCCACCAACTTGATCACAATCTAACTAGTAAGGATGCTAGTTCTCTAGTTAGTGTTTGGGCTTAACCTAGGGTTTAATTTAATCTTGGAGAAAGGAAGGTGTTCAACACATGAACCAAGAATTGTCTATTAGCTCTAAAGGGGAGCTCGAGCTCCCCTATATATAGGCAAGGGGGTGCCGAAATTCCTAGTCCTTTATGGGCTAGGATTTTGGTCCCTCTCTCCTATTACTTGAGGATCAAGTATTTTTCAACCTTGACTTTGAATTCTAATTCTAGTCAACTTTGAAGAGAGCTTAAAAATATCCAAACTATTTTTTGATAATTTTATACTTTATTTATTATAAAATAAATAACTTATTTTATCTAATTAATTAATTCATAATTAATTAACTAGATTATTTTCTCCAAAATTAGACTTTCTTTTTAATTCAAAATTAAACCAAAGTCTATTAAATAATTAACTAATTAATTATTTAATATATATATAATATATATATATATACACGTGTGTGACACGTGTCACAGTGACACGTGTCACTCACGTGATCCACACGTGTGAATTCACACGTGTGGAACCCTCTTGGTCCGATTAACTCGTTTAATCATTTTCAAGCCTCAACTCATGTAACCAAGTTGTTGTGTGTGACCCTCTAGGTTCTCAATTCAATTAGCAGTGACCCCAATTAATTAATTCACTAATTAATTAATCAGTCCACAGATTAAACGACCATAGTCTAGCAACAGGTGTTTAACCCCTAGCTGAATTGGAATGTTCGGATTCGACAGAACCTTTAAGTCATTGAATCATGTGAGATACAATCCTCCTACTTACTATCTCTCAACCAAGATCTAGGGCAAGGGAATAATCAGAACCCTAATAATCCGGTCTTAAAGCTAAGTGCATTTCATATCCATTTGATCTCAATCCAAGAAACCCTTTTCTTGATATCTTGATCTACTGCCTTGGCCAAGGACTCCATATGGCATATGAATGACTTACACAATAAGAGATCACCTTGCAAATGCAAGTGTAGGTCCTTTCTTGATTCTCATTCACTTTCATGAATCACTTGTGCAGCCCCAGCATAAGCCTTGAATCAGTTGTCTAAGGCGACACCCTTTAAAGCTTATACCTAAGACTACAGAGTTAACTCATAAAGTGACAAGGAACCTCAAGTCTAAGGATCAATTAATCACATCAATGACTCGTGAGATATTTCCTAATCTGGAAGTTTCCATTTCCTGAAATAGAAACTTCCTTTCCCATTTAGGAATGTTCTCACACGGGGCACCTCAGTGAACTTACTTATTAAAGTAAGCACCCTCATGTATCACGCACGTATCAACTATACACTTTGCACCTCCATGAAACAAGGTGGTCCTTCTTAGGGGCGTGATCCCACAAGCAAGCCTTAGAGGAGTCAGGTTGACACTCCCACTGTCTGTAGGACTCATCGGCTTGGAGTATTTTACTAATCATGACTTATGTGATATAGGGCTCGTTTCATGAACCATTTCACCTAAATGGTAGAGTCCTAAAGTCATCAGGATTAGGGGAGTTCTCATACATGCACAGCTAAAGTAAACGCATACCAAACAAGAGCATATAAAGAAGTGTTGCCTCAATTCGTTATTTTATTCAAAGATTGTCTGTGATTACAATAAGGAAAAGCACAAAGCGGATATACAATCGGCTTTCTAGGGCACTATTCCTAACAATCTCCCACTTGCCCGTCAAAGCCATTCTAAAGCTACTCTAAGTCCCATCTTCTGAAGATGACCTTGGAAAGCTTCTCGACTAAGGGGTTTAGTAAGTGGATCTGCCACGTTCTCTGCTGATGTGACCCTCTCAATTAGCACATCTCCTCTTTTGATAATATCACGGATTAGGTGATACTTCCTCATAATGTGCTTGGTCCGTTGGTGAGATCTTGGTTCTCTTGCTTGAGCAACCGCCCCAGTGTTGTCACAAAACACAGTAATGGGGTCTTTCATGCTAGGAACAACATTCAATTCTTGAATGAAGTTTCTAATCCAAACACCTTCCTTAGCTGCATCATTTGCAGCTAAGTATTCGGCCTCAGTGGTCGAATCAGCAGTGGTAGTTTGCTTGGAACTCTTCCAACTCACTGCTCCGCCGTTTAGGCAGAAAATGTATCCTGACATTGACTTAAAATCATCTAAGTCAGATGCAAAGCTTGCATCGCAGTATCCTTCGATAGTAAGATCTTTCTGACCTCCGTAAACTAAGAATAAATCTTTAGTACTTTTCAAGTACTTAAGAATATTCTTCACGGCAGCCCAGTGACCATCTCCAGGGTCAGATTGGAAACGACTTGTTACACTAAGTGCATAAGCCACATCCGGTCGAGTACATAACATTGCATACATTATGCTACCTATTGCTGATGCATAAGGTGTATGAGTCATTCTTTCCTTCTCAAGGTTAGTCTTAGGACACATCTTCTTTGAAAGACATGTTCCTACACTCATAGGAAGGTTCTTAACCTTTGCTGACTCCATATTGAATCTCTTCAATACTTTGTCAATGTACATCGACTGTGATAGTCCTATTAACCTTCTAGATCTATCTCTATAGATTTTAATTCCAAGGATATAGGACGCATCACCAAGATCTTTCATCTCGAATTGGTTCGATAACCATAACTTAGTCACTTTCATGTCATCCTTCGAATTCCCAATAAGAAGGATGTCATCAACATAAAGTACTAAGAATTGCACTGAGGTCTCCAATTCCTTTCTATACACACATGACTCATTCGAAATTTGTATGAAGCCAAACGCTTTGACTGATTCATCAAATCGAATGTTCCAATTCCTAGAAGCCTGTTTCAATCCATAGATTGACCTTTGGAGTTTGCAAACCTTTTGCTCACTCCCACTGAATGTGAAACCTATGGGTTGCTCCATATAAATGTCTTTGTCAATGTCACCATTGAGAAAGGCAGTTTTCACATCCATTTGCCATATCTCATAGTCATAATATGCAGCAATGGCAAGCATGATTCGAATGGACTTTTGCATTGCAACTGGTGAAAAGGTTTCGTCAAAGTCCACGCCGGGTCTCTGAGTGAATCCTTTTGCAACCAGTCTTGCTTTGTAGGCTGCAATGCTTCCATCAACTCCAAGCTTTCTCTTAAAGATCCATTTGCAACCTATGGGTTTGACCCCATCAGGCAAATCTACCAAGGTCCAAACTTGGTTGGAGTTCATGGAATCCATTTCGGATTTCATGGCTTCTATCCACTGTTCAGAGTCAGAATCTGAAAGTGCCTCCTTATATGTCAAAGGATCATTATCCTTTTGAGAGATTTCATGGAAGAATCCATACCATCTCTCCGGCTGTCTAGGAGTACGTTCAGAACGCCTTAGAGGAGGATTTACATGTGTATCGAAATTCGTGATTGGTTGTAGTTGATCAGAGTGGGACGTTTCTTCAGTGGGTGGTATGGGATCACTTTGTACTTCTTCTAATTCTATGATCTTGCCTTTCTTTTCTTTAAGGAACGGTTCCTCAAGAAAAGTGGCATTTCTGGAAACAAACACCTTTTGTTCAGATTGATCATAGAAGTAGTATCCTATGGATTCCTTAGGATAACCTACAAAGTAGCATAAGTTAGAACGAGATTCTAACTTATCTCCCACTGTCCTCTTCACGTAAGCAGGACAACCCCAAATTCTTAAGTAAGAATAACTAGGGATTTTACCATGCCACATTTCATAGGGCGTTTTAGGGACTGACTTAGAGGGAACAAGATTCAAAATCTTTGCTGCACTTTCTAGGGCATAACCCCAGAAAGAAGGCGGTAAGTCAGTGAAACTCATCATGGAACGAACCATATCAAGTAGGGTTCGATTCCTTCTCTCAGAAACTCCATTAAGCTGAGGAGTTCCCGGAGGAGTCCACTGAGAGATAATCCCATTACCTTTGAGATGATTAAGGAATTCTTCACTAAGATATTCGCCTCCTCGATCAGATCGAAGTGCTTTGATCTTGTGACCAGTTTGGTTCTCAACCTCCTTTTGAAATTCTAAGAATTTCTCAAAAGCTTCAGATTTATACTTCATTAAGTATACATAACCATACCGACTAAAGTCGTCAGTGAAGGTTATGAAATACTGATGATTGTTTCTTGTGCTTACACTAAGCGGTCCACAAACATCAGTATGGATCAAATCCAGAACCTTAGAGGCACGTTCCACAGTTCCTTTAAAAGGAACTTTGGACATTTTTCCTTTGAGACAGGATTCGCAAGAAGTTAACTCTTTGAGATCATTTTCGGAGAATGATCCTAAAGTGTTTATCTTGCTAATTCTGTTCTTGGAAATGTGTCCTAATCTAGCGTGCCATAAGGGAGCTGAAACTTTGTCATCTCTCTTACGCTTTGTTTCTCGTTGTATATTCATAATATTGATATTTTGAGTTAGGTAAAGTCCATTACTTAGAGTACCGATATGAACGGAAGAGTTGTTCCGTTTGATAAAGTATTTACCATTCTTAATATAAGTTTCATAACCTTCGCAATCTAATATTGGAACTGAAATTATATTACGAATAATGCTCGGTACATAAAGGACTTTGTTTAATACTAACTCAAAACTACCTAAATCTAATCTAATTGTGCCTAAAGCTCGAGCTTCAACGTTTGAGCCATCGCCGATCTTCAAGACACATTCTCCTTCTTTGAGTTGTTGGACTTCACTTAGCATCTGTACATCATTACAGATATGAGTTCCACAACCGGTATCAAGTACCCAAGAACTAGAATTAATAGAAAGATTTACTTCAACGAGAAAGATACCTTTCTTTAGAGTAGCCTTGTACTCTGGGCAGTTTCTCCTCCAATGTCCCGCTTTGCCACAATGGAAGCAAACATCCTCTTTCTGATCACACTTCTTCTTTTGGGCCTTCCCCTTCGAAATGCCACCAGTGGGCCTAAGGGGTTTCTTCTTCTTCTTTTGGGCTTTCTTGCCCTTACCTTTAGAAGGCCCAGAAGAGGAAGATGGAGCATTCACCATCAAAACCTTATTGTCCTTCTTGATCGTGCTTTCAGCAGTCACAAGCTGACTAATCAGCTCAGCTACAGTAGCACCAGCATGATTCATGTTGAAGTTAAGGACAAATGGGTTGAATGATGGTGGGAGCGAAGCTAGCAACAAATCCACTGAAAGCTCATCTTTCAGCGGCATGTCCATGGAGGCAAGTTTCTCAGTAAGGGCAAGAAACTTGAGTCCATATTCATGGACACTTGAACCTTCCCTCATTCTCAAGTGGAATAATTCCTTTGAAGTGTTATACCTTGTAACACGTTCATGAGGGCGGTAAAGTTGCTCTAAGTGGTCGTAAATCTCCCAAGCAAATTCCATGGCCTCATGTTGTCTTTGCAAGTCCGGAGACATGTTAGCCAACATAAGGCAACGGGCTTGGAGATTATCATCCTTCCACTTCTGAATCGCGTCCCGCTCGGCCCGAGTGGGAGCCTCCCCTTCAGGAGTAGGCTCCCCTTCGAAGAGAACATAAGTTCTCTTCTCAGAATCTAAAATGATTTTTAGATTCCTCAGCCAATCAGAATAGTTGGGACCAGTCAACTTGTTTGACTCGAGGATCGATACAAGAGGGTTTTTGGTTGCCATTTCAAAACACGTAGAGAATCACAGAATCTACGAACTAAATGGTGAAACAGAGAACTAGTGAGCATGCTGAATTATAACGATATACAAAAGATAAGGTCTTTAATCTATTGTAGCTCCCACTGTTTTTCAAAGATCTAGAATTCCCAAAGATCTAAGAGGAACACGTTTCCCAATGGGTACTAAGATCCTAGGCATTTTACCTCGAACCCACGACTCGCGGACATTCTAAGTAAGAACCCTAGGTAGGTACAACTTACCAATTCTAACACCTTTAGAACTCTCAGTAATTGTTTTTGCATCACCTATCTTTCAATATGGACCCACGACTCGTGCGACATCCATATTTACTTAGGTGTTAAGCTAGACCCATCAATCATAAGATCATGACCAAAACTTAGTTCGAACGACCCACGACTCGCGGACATCGCCCTCGCCAAAATTGACCACGAAATATTAATCATTTAAAATGATTAATTAGGTAACTAAGAACTAATAAGCTCCACTAGCTATCCCACGACTCGCGGACAATAACTAGCTTTACTTACTAAACTTAAAACCTATTGATGGAATGCTAGGAATTTAATTCAAAATTTGCATCTCGAATTAAACACCTATTTGTTCGAAATTAGCTTAATATTTAATGGGAATTTTCGAATCAACCGGAGAGTTGTCCGGTTCGACCTCACCAACATATATGTTATCCAATTTTATTAGTCTTGATTAATGCAAGTACACTTAAATGCATTTCAAACAAGCACATAAACAGATAACATGTCCTAGCATGATACTAACATGTAATGATCATGGGTTCTACCTATCTTATGCGTGATATGTGGGAGCCACTCCACAATCACAAGTTCTAACATACATGCCACATAAACAGTTCAAATCACATAAGGGAAAGCAGTAACAAAATACGAGCCCTATCTCTATTACATTTAACAATCGAGATTCCCCTCCCTAACATTTTGAGGGGTCTTCACTTATGGCCTCCTTGTTACTTGAATGTGGTCCATCTTACTCCATGGGTGCATTGTCTCCAAAATGAAAATAAAACCTCACCACCTATCTCTACTCTCAAATTACAATAAAAGGAAAAAGACATAAAGTAATAAGGCTCAATCTTCATATTGGCCTTAGACAATTACACGGGGCATACCCCGGCCTCAAAAACAGTAATATGGAAAGCCACATAATAAATCACATAACAGTACGCACATAAGTGAGGCTCCAACCTCAATTGAAAAACGCAACTATAGGGCTCCAACCCCAATTGAAACCATTCATGTGCATAAATTAAAACCATACATAGATCTAAACCCATGATCACCTAACATGCTTTTGCGAGAATTTAAATTTAGCCAATAATTTAAAATTCTCGTTTCAAGTCCTAATGACTCAAAACACGACTTAGATGCAATTCTTGTTCAAGAGCCTTTTCAATAAAACCCGAAAAACATTAAACTAATAAAATTCCAATTAATTTCCAAAATTAATAATTTTATTCTTTCATTATTTTCAGAAAATAATATTCATAATTTTTCCAAAAACCAAATCGCTTTAATTTCTCAAAATCCCAATTTAATCAAAATTTTAAAATAATTTTATTTTAACAAAACTGATTTTAAAAGGATAAAATTAAATCGGGATTTTATGGACCGAAAAACACGAAACTCGAAAACACGAAAACGAGCCCCGAAAAAAGGGCCCAGCCGTGCGAGGCACCGCCGCGCAGCCGCGCGCGCAGACGCGCGCCAGCCGCGCGCACAGCGGGCGGGATGAGCCGCTCGCGTGCGCACGCTGGGCGTGCATCATGCGCGCGCCTGCGCGCAGCAGCGTCCGGCATGGCCTGGGCAGGCGTCCCGCGCGGTTGCGGGACGGACTGGGCGGGCGCGCCTAGGCGCGCCCGGGACGGCTCCCGCGCTGTTGCGGGAGGAGCTGGGCGGTGCGACGGGCCTGGGCGTGCGACATGCTAGCACGCCTAGGCTCGTTGCTTTTCGTGTTCGTTTCGTATTTCTGGGTTTCTCGAAAACCCGGTTCAATCCAAAAATTAAAATTCGATTTAAATATATTTCAATCAAAACGGTTTTCAAAATCACAATTTAAGAAAACAGTTTCAGAAATTCAGGAAAAATTACAGTTTCGTATTTCAGGCTTTCTAAAAGAACTCATGAATACCTAATTCGCATCTAAGCCTAAGAATTTCTACCAAATTCAGAATAATTGAGACGAATCAGAAACACGATTAACGAGGTGGCTCTGATACCACTTGTTGGAAAACACGAATCAGAAAGCAGCGGAATTTAAAAATTTTTCCCAACAAAAGGATCTAGGACTCGCAATCGTGTAACCAAATTCGTAAAGATAGAAAACTTACTTTTCTTTTATTCTTTCTTGAAGCGTTTCAAGCCACCCAAGAACGCTCTTCACGCGGCTTGATCCCCTCTCCTTGGTAAAGCTCGAATCTTCAAACTTCTAACTTGAAGTCTCTAGAGAAAGTCCACCAACTTGATCACAATCTAACTAGTAAGGATGCTAGTTCTCTAGTTAGTGTTTGGGCTTAACCTAGGGTTTAATTTAATCTTGGAGAAAGGAAGGTGTTCAACACATGAACCAAGAATTGTCTATTAGCTCTAAAGGGGAGCTCGAGCTCCCCTATATATAGGCAAGGGGGTGCCGAAATTCCTAGTCCTTTATGGGCTAGGATTTTGGTCCCTCTCTCCTATTACTTGAGGATCAAGTATTTTTCAACCTTGACTTTGAATTCTAATTCTAGTCAACTTTGAAGAGAGCTTAAAAATATCCAAACTATTTTTTGATAATTTTATACTTTATTTATTATAAAATAAATAACTTATTTTATCTAATTAATTAATTCATAATTAATTAACTAGATTATTTTCTCCAAAATTAGACTTTCTTTTTAATTCAAAATTAAACCAAAGTCTATTAAATAATTAACTAATTAATTATTTAATATATATATAATATATATATATATACACGTGTGTGACACGTGTCACAGTGACACGTGTCACTCACGTGATCCACACGTGTGAATTCACACGTGTGGAACCCTCTTGGTCCGATTAACTCGTTTAATCATTTTCAAGCCTCAACTCATGTAACCAAGTTGTTGTGTGTGACCCTCTAGGTTCTCAATTCAATTAGCAGTGACCCCAATTAATTAATTCACTAATTAATTAATCAGTCCACAGATTAAACGACCATAGTCTAGCAACAGGTGTTTAACCCCTAGCTGAATTGGAATGTTCGGATTCGACAGAACCTTTAAGTCATTGAATCATGTGAGATACAATCCTCCTACTTACTATCTCTCAACCAAGATCTAGGGCAAGGGAATAATCAGAACCCTAATAATCCGGTCTTAAAGCTAAGTGCATTTCATATCCATTTGATCTCAATCCAAGAAACCCTTTTCTTGATATCTTGATCTACTGCCTTGGCCAAGGACTCCATATGGCATATGAATGACTTACACAATAAGAGATCACCTTGCAAATGCAAGTGTAGGTCCTTTCTTGATTCTCATTCACTTTCATGAATCACTTGTGCAGCCCCAGCATAAGCCTTGAATCAGTTGTCTAAGGCGACACCCTTTAAAGCTTATACCTAAGACTACAGAGTTAACTCATAAAGTGACAAGGAACCTCAAGTCTAAGGATCAATTAATCACATCAATGACTCGTGAGATATTTCCTAATCTGGAAGTTTCCATTTCCTGAAATAGAAACTTCCTTTCCCATTTAGGAATGTTCTCACACGGGGCACCTCAGTGAACTTACTTATTAAAGTAAGCACCCTCATGTATCACGCACGTATCAACTATACACTTTGCACCTCCATGAAACAAGGTGGTCCTTCTTAGGGGCGTGATCCCACAAGCAAGCCTTAGAGGAGTCAGGTTGACACTCCCACTGTCTGTAGGACTCATCGGCTTGGAGTATTTTACTAATCATGACTTATGTGATATAGGGCTCGTTTCATGAACCATTTCACCTAAATGGTAGAGTCCTAAAGTCATCAGGATTAGGGGAGTTCTCATACATGCACAGCTAAAGTAAACGCATACCAAACAAGAGCATATAAAGAAGTGTTGCCTCAATTCGTTATTTTATTCAAAGATTGTCTGTGATTACAATAAGGAAAAGCACAAAGCGGATATACAATCGGCTTTCTAGGGCACTATTCCTAACATGGACACCCCTCACTTGGGTACCTAAGAATGTTATTTCCTTCTCTTTTTCAGAACAATCAGTGTTTAGATTTATTGTGTCAAACATGTCTTGCTACCAAAAGTCATAGAACTTCGTTTAAACCCAATAATATGAGAGTTGAATCTGTTTTCTCATTGGTTCATTCAGATGTTTGGGGACCAACCCCTGTTACTAATCAGAATCAATTTCGGTATTTCGTGTTGTTTATTGATGACTATTCACGTATGACTTAGGTTTATTTTCTTCGTCATAAATTTGAGGTATGCGATACATTTGTGGCTTTCTTTAATATGGTGCAAACACAGTTTGGACACAAAATCAGAATACTCAGGTCAGACAATGGACGGGAGTATGTCAACCAAGAGATGCATGTTTTCTTTCATAAACATGGCCTAATCCACCAAACCTCTGTTGGAAAACACGAATCAGAAAGCAGCGGAATTTAAAAATTTTCCCAACAAAAGGATCTAGGACTCACAATCGTGTAACCAAATTCGTAGAGATAGAAAACTTACTTTTCTTTTATTCTTTCTTGAAGCGTTTCAAGCCACCCAAGAACTCTCTTCTCGCGGCTTGATCCCCTCTCCTTGGTAAAGCTCGAATCTTCAAACTTCTAACTTGAAGCTCTCTAGAGATAGTCCACCAACTTGATCACAATCTAACTAGTAAGGATGCTAGTTCTCTAGTTAGTGTTTAGGCTTAACCTAGGGTTTATTTGATCTTGGAGAAAGGAAGGTGTTCAACACATGAACCAAAAGAATTCTCAATTACCCTCTAAGGGGAGCATGAACTCCCCTATATATAGGAAAGGGGAGGGGCGGCCGAAATCCTTGTCCTCATAGGCTAGGGTTTTGGTCCCTCTCTCCTATTACTTGATCTTCAAGTAACTATCAACTTTGACTTTGAATTCTAATTCAAATCAACTTTTAAGAGAGCTAAAAATATCCAAACTATTTTTGGATAATTTTATACTTTATTTATTTTTAAATAAATAACTTATTTTATCTAATTAATTAATTCATAATTAATTAACTAGATTATTTTCTCCAAAATTAGACTTTCTTTTTAATTCAAAAATTAAACCAAAGTCTATTAAATAATTAACACATTTAATTATTTAATATATATATCATATATATACATATACACGTGTGAGGCACGTGTCCCAAGGACACGTGCTCCTCACGTGACCCATACGTGTGGTTTCACACGTGTGGAACCCTCTAGGCCCGATTAACTCGTTTAATCATTTTTAAGCCTTAACTCATGTAACCAAGTTGTTGTGTGTGACCCTCTAGGTTCTCAATTCAATTAGCAGTGACCCTAATTAATTAATTCACTAATTAATTAATCAGTCCACAGATTAAACGACCATAGTCTAGCAACAGGTGTTTAACCCCTAGTTGAATTGGAATGTTCGGATTCGACAGAACCTTTAAGTCATTGATTCATGTGAGATACAATCCTCCTACTTACTATCTCTCAACCAAGATCTAGGGCAAGGGAATAATCAGAACCCTAATAATCCGGTCTTAAAGCTAAGTTCATTTCATATCCATTTGATCTCAATCCAAGAAACCCTTTTCTTGATATCTTGATCTACTGCCTTGGCCAAGGACTCCATATGGCATATGAATGACTTACACAATAAGAGATCACCTTGCAAATGCAAGTGTAGGTCCTTTCTTGATTCTCATTCACTTTCATGAATCACTTGTGCAGCCCCAGCATAAGCCTTGAATCAGTTGTCTAAGGCGGCACCCTTTAAAGCTTATACCTAAGACTACAGAGTTAACTCATAAAGTGACAAGGAACCTCAAGTCTAAGGATCAATTAATCACATAAATGACTAGTGAGATATTTCCTAATCTGGAAGTTTCTATTTCCTGAAATAGAAACTTCCTTTCCCATTTAGGAATGTTCTCACACGGGGCACCTCAGTGAACTTACTTATTAAAGTAAGCACCCTCATGTATCACACACGTATCAACTATACACTTTGCACCTCCATGAAACAAGGTGGTCCTTCTTAAGGGCGTGATCCCACAAGCAAGCCTTAGAGGAGTCAGGTTGACACTCCCACTGTCTGTAGGACTCATCGGCTTGGAGCATTTTACTAATCATGACTTATGTGATATAGGGCTCGTTTCATGAACCATTTCACCTAAATGGTAGAGTCCTAAAGTCATCAGGATTAGGGGAGTTCTCATACATGCACAGCTAAAGTAAACGCATACCAAACAAGAGCATATAAAGAAGTGTTGCCTCAATTCGTTATTTCATTCAAAGATTGTCTGTGATTACAATAAGGAAAAGCACAAAGCGGATATACAATCGGCTTCTAAGGCACTATTCCTAACAACCTCCTGTCCCAACACCCCCTAACAAATGGGGTAGCAGAACGAGAAAATCGAACCATACTTGAAATGGCCCGTGCTCTACTTACTGAGGCAAGTGTCCCAAAACACTTTTAGCCTGAAGCAGTTGCCGCTGCAGCCCACCTAACAAACCGTTTACCCACTAAAATCTTAGCTCAAAAAACACCACTGGTAGTACTCCAAACCCAGATTGAAGTACCGAGCCATCTCACCCTACCACCTCGGATATTTGGGTGTATGATTTTTGTCCATATCCCGAAGACCGATCGGACCAAGTTAGATCCTTGTGTTGTAAAATGTGTCTTCCTGGGGTATGCCCCCAGCCAAAAGGGGTATCGTGTTATAACCCCAACACCAGACGGTTCATTGTTACCATGGATTGTAATTTTGTGGAAACCGAGTATTACGACCTCTCCCATCATAGTGAACAGGGGGAGATTCAGACTAACACTGATTTGGTCAATTTTGTACCATCTGATCATACTGATTTGGTTGATTCTGCACCGTCTGATCCAGAAGAACTCAGTACCACACCCATGCCCATTGATTCTCCTCCGGATGATGTCCAAAATGAGGTAACTGAGCCTTTATCTCAAGCTATTATTGTTTCTGATAATATTGATCCCACATAGGCGCTTGATCTTGTCATTGAGAATGAAGCCAACCACAGGTACAGCTTGCCACAGAGGAGCACTAGAGGGGTACCCTCCCCCCCAAACGGTATTCGCCTGACCATACGTCCCGATCAACCAAGTATCCAGTGGGGAATATGGTTAGGGGGAGCCTGTCAAACATGGAAAAGGCTTTCCTAAGTAACCTGTACAAAGAAGAAGTTCCAAGAACCGTACAGGAAGCTAAACAGAATAAGGAGTGGGAGAAAGCCATGGAAGTGGAAATTGAGGCATTAGAAAAAAGGGTAAATTATAGATTTCCCCCCAGCCTTTGGCCCTTAGGGCGGATTGCCCCCTATCCTTTGATTTTGGGTGATTTGCCCCCTAACCTTTGGAAAATATCACACTTAACCCCTTTGAACACACTTTGACTGTAGAGTTCTTTTTCGTTATGGCAATCCAAGCTTTCAAGACCACCGCCATCGTGCTCGTCTCTCAAAGGAGAACAAAACCCATACCCCGCTCGACTCTCTTAGCCGCCAAAATCTTCGTTTGTCATGCGTCGTGTTTGACCAATGATTTTTACTTTGTCAGTTATCGGATTTTGATTTCGAGACCATTGTTGTGTTCCTTGTGTCGAGAGCTTCAATTTGATATATAATATCAACACATTTGGAATCAGATTTGTATATATTTGCTTTGTTAAAGTTTGTTCAAAGGGGTTAAGTGTGATATTTTTCAAAGGTTAGGGGGCAAATCGCCCAAAATCAAAGGATAGGGGGTAATCCGCCCTAAGGGGCAAAGAACCGAGGGGGGGGGGATTTTTAATTTACCCTACAAAAAAATCTAACATGGGAAAAGTACAGGTTACCTGAAGGGAAGAAACCAGTGGGTTATAGATGGGTGTTCATTGTAAAACACGAAGCAGATGGTTCCGTAGAGAGATACAAGGCACGATTGGTAGCGAAAGGGTACACTCAGACTTTTGGGATCGACTATTCTGAGACTTTTTCGCCGGTTGCAAAACTCGACACAGTCGGGGTATTACTATCGGTAGCAGCAAACAAAATCTGGCCACTCCACCAGTTCAACGTAAAGAATGCTTTCTTGCACGGAAACTCGACTGAGGAAGTGTATATGGAACCCCCACCTGGTTTCACAGAAAACTTTGGCCAGAACGAGGTGTGTAGACTTAGGAAAGCTTTGTATGGTCTCAAACAGTCACTACGGGCATGGTTTCATAGGTTCGTATTGGCTATGAAGAGACATGGGTACACACAAAGCAACTCTGACCATACCCTGTTCCTTAAACAACGAGAAGATTTGATCATATGTCTAATCATTTATGTTGACGATATGACCATAACTGACAGTGACAGGGAAAAAATGGAGAGCTTTCGGAATAATTTGTTTAGGGAATTCGAAATGAAAGATCTTGGAGGACTGAAGTGCTTCTTGGGTATTGAGGTGCTTCGATCAACGGAGGGCATATTTATTTTCCAAAGGAAGTATATTTTGGATCTGTTAGCTGAAACCGGGATGTTGGATTACAAACCCGTAGCCACTCCGATACAAGTAATGTAATGCCCTAACTTTTTCGTATTCTAGTATGACGTATGTGTTTACTAATTTGCGAGAATTAATTGGCTATAAGTGTTTTCTATATTTAAATTTCATTATTTAATTGTTAAATATGTGGTTAATTGAAATATATGAAATATTTGAATTGGAATTGATACGAATACTTGAACCACTTGCGCATGAATAACTTGTGTGCTCCCTAATTGCACGTTTAAATTATTCAATTACCTAATTAATTGTTTATCATAATTACAATTTTGATTTTTTTAATTAACCTTTTTAATAATATGTATTTCGTTATAATTTTAATAAATATTTAAATTGGATTTATTCGAGGGTCACGATTTATTTTAATTCTTTCGTTTATTAATTTCCTACACTTCATGAAAATTTTATGAATTATATTTCAACCTGCTTACTTAAAAATATGTGAAAGTGTTGTTAATTCGTGAATTATTGTATAATTCGTAATTTCTTGATACTTAAATTAATTTCCGAACATGTCTTATTTGATTAATTGTCTTTAATTGATCATTTTCCAAAACTTGAGAATTATTATATAATTTATTTCTCATTGAGACGTGAAATAATTGCCGAACGTGACTTAATTGCCTACGTGTCCTTAATTGATTTTCATTCAAATTAAAGGACTTTATTGGTTTCCATAATTTACGGACTTAATTGCACTAATGTGAATTGGATTTAGTTGATCATATTTCATGAGATAGAACCCAATTGCATTGCTTAAATTTCTTGAGGACCAAGTGGCAATTTTCCTTCCTTTCTCCCACCTTTGATCGATACATTATATACATACACATATACATACCTTATTTTCTTTATTTCATTTATGAGACAAGCTCAAGATATCCCTTTTCTCTCCCTCTCCACTTCGGTTGGTACAAGAAGCAAGGGACAAAGGATTTATCCCATCTTTCTCCAAGAAATCAAGCTCTAGACCCTCTCTTCTCTCTTTCCTCTTCATCTCCTCCATCTTCAAGGTAAGGTCATACATATATCTTTGGTAATTCATGAGGTTTGGTTAGGGTTAGAAATTCTTTTGGATACCATGATTTAATATGAAGTTTGTATGATGATTTGAGTTGATTTTATACAATTATAACTTGAATTCATGAAGTTTGGAGCATGATTGATCATTTGACTTCATATTGATTCCATAAATGATTCCTATGATCTAAGCATGTTATATTGGTTTTAATGTGATCTAAATGATATATATGAGTTATATGCATGATATATGTTGATTTGGAGTGATTTAATTGGTTTGGAATGGATTGGGAGCCAAAATTCATGCTTGCCCTGTTTTTCCGAAGCTTTTGCTACTGTTGGAGTGGTGGTCGCGTCCGCGACCATTTCGTGACCATTTTTGGTCGCGGCCACGACCAACAACTCGAGAACTGGCCATTTTTCAGTCGCGACCGCGATTGATTTTCAGTGCAATTTTGTTACGGCCACGACTCCCTCTTCCGAACTCCATTTAACCTGATTTTTTGAACCCACAGAAACCTCTTGAAGTCTAGAATATTCTCCAATTGGACTCACCTCATTATCTTTTCTATTTTGTGAGATATGATCAATTCTTTTTGGGGCCACCACTTTACCGGAAAACTGCTTTCATCCAACTTTGGGCGTACGCCATTTTCACCTCACTGTGAACCAGAAAATGAGCCATATATCACCGGAAAGGTCTTTGAGTCTAGTTTCATACCCAATAAGCAAAACTCAATTTCAACTTCTATAACTCAAGATATTCCAGTTTTCCTACAGCGCATACGTTTCTAAATATTGTCGGGTTTTACCCAACTTCACCAAAACCTCTTTCTTGCTTTCCTTTCACTCTCTTGGCTCCCATATGTGAATTATATGATATATAGGCTTGATTAATTGATAATATATGATATATTTTTCTAAATTTATGAATTTTATATTATGAATTCATGGTGCAAACTTGAAAAGAAAGTGTAAACGTTTAAGTGCTACAATGTGACTCTCTTTGCAACAAATACATTCCTTATGTGTTTAATGGATTCCATTCACCTTGAATTGATACAAATGCTTTGTTAAAATGTGTTATGAATATGTTGTATTATGTAATGCCTTTTGCTATGAAAATCTAATATGGATATGAGTTATATGTACATGAATTGCATTTCTGATTTGCATGAACATAGAATGAATTGAACATTGAACGAACAATCGATAATGAATGAAAGAATGATAATGAATGAGCATGATTTATTCATGCATGGAGTAATTGAATCATTTATATATCTAACACTATTACAAAAACTGCCTGTTGTGACTCCCTAATGTGATGCTTTTTAAAAGGCGTCATAATATACCAGCTGTTGAGACGCTTGTTGTAGATCCGTCTTATTAGATTTAATTTACTTTTTTTATTAAATAATTTATTAACTAAATTAATAATAATGAGACACTTTTACATAAGGCGTCACAATATGATATATTTATTATGACACTTTTAATAAAGGCGTCATAATATGTTATATTTATTATGATATTTTTAAACAATTATCACAAACATATTATTATTATTACTACTGTACAATCTAATGGAAGAAGAAAATTGGTGGTTTCCACCAAAAAAACCGAGGGAACCAAAAAATCAAAGGAAAAAAAGGCTCTGCTCCCAATTATCGAACATTTATGTCTGCTTCCCAATGTTGAACATTCTTGAAAGTCAAGAACACAAAACTGAAGACCACACATCCTATTTTCACAACAATGTGCAAGTGATGAACTTTTTCGCCAACAAATCTCGGTCGGAATCGCACTGAAGAAGCTCGACGGTAATCGAATTGAAGAAGCTCGGACGGGAATCGGAGGTGAAGACGACGGAACACGATTTGAAGACCACAATCTGGGTTTCTATAATTTTGAGTCGAGGAGAAAGATTTTACGTGACTTCATCTGAAATAGCTAGGGTTGGTTTGAGGTAAGCTAAATTTTGTCTAAGATTGTGTGTAAGTGGGTTTAGAATTTTTTAACCTAAATTTTGAGTGTTTCGATTCTAGGGTTTTAATTTATGTGCTTGAAATCTTAAATCTATTTTGTCAAATCTGTATGTGTAAGCTGAAATCTGCTCTCCTCTAGGCTCTGCTCCAACGTCCTTGGGGTGTTGTCGCCGCTCTCCGCCGATATTGGTGTTGTGTATAAACAACTTTCCTTGTTTCTCTTCGAAGGTCCACCCGATTGCACCTCCCAAAGTCAGTGCTCTCTCTCTAGAAAGGTGTTTCTGACTCTGGGTTGGTTTAATTTTCCATCCTTTTTAGTGATTTCACATTGTTCCCGACTGTAGTTATTTGGTTTTAGATTGTCATTGTGAACTCTGTTTCGATTTGGCTAAGCTCAAGAATTTTAGGGTTCTTCACATTCCGGCCTGAATATGTTTGTTTGTTTTTTTTTTTTTTTGCGATTATTTTCTGAATTTTAAGGTTTGCGGTTAGTTGATGTATTCTTTGATAAATTTGATTGCTTGTTGTCGGTAGATATTGAGCGAATTGGCGTTTATTTGGTGAGAGTTGCCATATTTTGGATTTATGAACTGATTTTCCGGGTTTTTGTTGTGCTGTTGTGAGTGTTTGCATTTTCGGAGCTTAGATTGGAACAATTCGTGAATACCAATTCTCCATAGAAACTTATAACATACTTGCTCGTATGTGTTGCCATTGTTGTTTATTCTAGCAACCGAAATCTCTGGTCTTGAGAAACAAAGAGAAGAACTTGAAGCCCAATTGAAAATTTCCATTTACAAAACTTGATAAATCATAGTAGGACATTGTTTTAATGAAATATTAAATTATTAAATTTTTTTCTTGTGTAGTTTCACATTGTATTTTTTTTTCAAGTATGTTTTACTATCATCTTATGTTCATGCTTTTATTATTCATGGCCCTAACTTGTAGCAATATTGGAACAAAGTTGCCAGGACATTTATTTTTTGTTCTGTTTTGTATTGTGAAGCCACATTACCTCTTAGGTTGTCAGGTAATTTCATGTGATTTGGATTCAATATTGTTTCAGTTCTTCATAAATAGTCTATTTCCCTTCGTTTTTCACTCTCATGGGGCAGTAAATTCAACTTCCTAAACCTTTCATTTAAATTATTAGAGAATCAATGAATCTATTTCTTATGCCTTTGTCACAGTGAGAATTAGTATCTAAGTTGATACAGGAAGTTGATGTTACATAGGATTAGATTATGTGATAGGATTAGGACTCTTGGCATATAACAGTTGATTCATACTCTGCTACAATTAGGGAGTCTCGAATGAGTATTCTCATTTTGAACTTTCCATGTCATTGTTGAATTCTAAGTGTATAAACTGTAAGAGGGAAAATATTGAATTGTTTTATTGCTCTTTTTAGAATAATTACAACCCTAGCAAACACTCAGTTAAATACTAGATTAGGGACTTAATTCCAGGGATTAGATCCCGTAACAGAGGAAAATCAAATCTTTCCTAATATATATAGTCAACACTCCCCCTCAAGTTGGGTCGTGGGGATGTCCAACGCCTAACTTGTGGAAAGTACTATGAAACACGTGGCTTGTAACAGCTTTCGTGAGAATGTCGGCCAATTGATCCTCTGATCGTACAAATGGAAGAGAGACAATTCCTCCTTCCAACTTTTCTTTGATGAAGTGCCTGTCAATTTCCACGTGCTTCGTCCTGTCATGCTGGACCGGGTTTTCGGATATATGGACAGCCGCCTGGTTATCACATTTTAGGGAACATGCTCCCGTCGGTGGGAAACCCAGTTCAGTCATCAGTTTCCTCAACCATAACAACTCTGAAATCCCCTTAGCAATCCCTCTGAATTCTACTTCAGCACTCGAAAGTGCCACAACCTTCTGCTTTTTACTCCTCTAGGTGACTAGGTTTCCTCCCACAAAGGTAAAGTAGCCCGAAGTCGACCTTCTATCTAACGGATTTCCAGCCCAATCTACGTCCGTATAGGCCTCTATTTGGAGGTGACCATTCCTCTTAAAGAGGATTCCAGTATCTGGATGTCCCTTCAAGTACCTCAATATCCTGAGTGCAGCATCCATGTGGTGTTTTTGGGGGTCATGCATAAACTGACTTACTACTCCAACAGCATAAGCGACATCTGACCTAGTATGTGAGAGGTATATGAGCTTCCCGACCAAATGTTGATATCTTCTACGGTCAGCTGGTTCAGCCCCTTCAACGATTTTGAGTCCGTGATTGCTTGCCATAGGTGTATCACTAGGCTTACAGTCCACCATTCCTGTTTCTGCTAACAAGTCGAGAACATACTTCCTTTGTGACAGATAAACCCCCTCGTTGGACTGCATAACTTCACTTCCAAGGAAATATTTTAAGTTCCCCAAGTCTTTCATCTCGAATTCTCCAAACAAGCTTTTCCGAAGATTCCCCATTTCTTCCATATCATTCCCTGTGATTACCATGTCATCGACATATATAATCAGACATGTAATCTTCTCGCCTCTTCTCTTGAGGAAAAGAGTATGATCAGAGTTACTCTGTGCATATCCATACTTTTTCATAGTGACAGTGAATCTCCCGAACCACGCCCTGGGTGATTGCTTGAGACCATACAACGCTTTCTTGAGCCTACACCCCTCCTGCATGCCAAACTCATGAGAGAATCCTGGGGGAACTTCCATATACACCTCCTCTGTTAGATCCCCATGGAGGAAAGCATTTTTAACATCAAACTGGTGGAGGGGTCAATTCTGATTCACAGCAACTGAGAGTAGAACTCGGATGGTGTCAATCTTTGCTACAGGAGAAAAAGTCTCTGCATAGTCTACCCCATATGTTTGGGTATACCCTTTTGCTACCAGACGCGCTTTGTAGCGCTCAACAGACCCATCGGCCCGCCTTTTAATGGTATACAGCCACCTGCACCCAACTGGTTTCTTTCCAGGTGGTATGTGACATGTCTCCCATGTGTTTTTCTTTTTTAAGGCACTCATCTCTTCATCCATCGCCTTTTTCCACTCAGGAACTCCCATAGCTTCTTCTACATTCCTCGGTACCTCATCCGCATAAATGGCGGCAGCAAAGGCTTTTGCTGAGTCTATAAGGCTCCCCCTGACTCAGTGAGCCACAGGGTACCGCTGCGATCGAGACTCGTGCTCTGGAAGATACCGTCTGGGTGGTATTCCATGCGTACTTCGCGCCGAGAGCACATATCTATCAGTCTCTGTTATACCTGCAGTGTTAGGGCCAACAGAAATGGGAGTAGTATTTATAGTTGTATTCTCGAAATCATCTGTACTAACCTCAGGGATATCGGTCGAGGAGGATAATGGGGGCGTGGCACTACCTTGAATCTGTTGTATCTCCTTATTGGGAGGGGGCGAGTCACTGCAAGTAGAAAGCTGTGTTGCACATAGCCAATCCAGGGGATCCTTTTCACTCTCCCCCTTATCATTGGGTTGGCTTGCATGGAAGAAATACTCTGTTTCCAAGAAATCACAGTCCATTGTGACATACATCTTCTTAGTTTTGGGATTAAAGCACCTGTAACCCTTTTGGTGTGTCCCATATCCCACAAAGACACATTTTTCTGCACAGGGATCGAATTTGGTTCTGTGGGTTGTGGGAATGTGGACAAACACAGAACAACCAAACACACGCGGTGTAAGAGACGGTGGAGGAGGAATTTGAGTGGACTCACTGAGGGCTTGTAGTGGTGTGCGGAAGCGTAGTATTTTGGTGGGGAGACGGTTAGCAAGGTAAGCAGTAGTAGCTAAAGCCTCAGGCCAAAAATACGAGGGAGCATGAGACTCAATCATTAAAGCCCGTGTGATTTCCAAGAGGAACCTATTTTTTCGTTCTGCTACCCCATTTTGTTGTGGTGTATAAAACTTAGGAAATAATTTTTTTAAATAACCATCAGAGGGATGTCCCAAGCGTCGATGCCATAACCAACTCTGTCTATCATCTGTCCCTTGAGCCATTAGTGTTCGCCCCCCAGTAGTGACTTCATCCACAAAGTAAGGACCCCCTCGTTCAGTGCCACGCCCAATTATCTTCCTCGAACGGATATCCTGCAGAACACAAAACGAGGGATACATCAGAACAGTGCAATTCAGCTCCTTGGTAACATGACTGATAGACAGTAGTTTATTTGATAGTGAGGGAATAAGCAAACAATTTGAAAGCTTTAAGGATGGAGTAAGTTCAACCACACCCCTCCCTTAACCTGAACAATCTCCCCACTAGCAGTTTGAACAGTCTCTTTTTCGGGGTTTGACCAACAATTATATTAGAGGGATCATATGTAATAGTATCAGTAGCTCCACAGTCGAAAATCCACTGTGGGTTTTTAAAATTACAAGAATCATGAGTAATGGAAGTCCCACATGTACCAACAAGATTAAGTGAGGGGCAAAGGGGTAATTTTGCCCCCATTTGCCCTATACCTGATACATAAAAAGAAGAAGATCCATCTTCTTTCTCTTGAGAGCAGCCTCTAGAAGTGGAGCTCCCCCCCTGTTGTCGGCCGATACCTGCTGCAACTACTCCCATCTTTCCGGTATCATCTCCGGCGGCGGGGCCGTTGGTGGCCGCCGCCACCGTGCTGCGGTTCCGCTCCAGAACTTTCTTTCGTTGCTCCCACCACTCTAGGAACCCCACAAGTTCAAAGAACCCTTTCATTAGATGGCCCTTCTTGCCACAGTGATCACATTCGAGCTCAGATCTGTCCCGATATGTGGTCGCCGGTGAGTTTCTTGGAGGATCCGGGCGGCGCGTGATTTTATGCGTGCCCTGTTTCACCCTTGTCCCTTGTCCCTGAACCGTCATCCCCATCCCGATTCCCGATGATGGGTTCGCATCGTTGGAGGCTACCGATGGGCCAAGAATGGCTTTCCGGGCGGCTTCCCAGCGGACTATGGCGTAGGCACCATCGACTGAGGGAAGAGTACTCTCCTTTAGGATGTCTCTGGTCATGGCTTCGAACTCGGGATTTAGGCAGGAAAGAAATTTGAACAGCCGATGTTCATCCTGGATTTGGTTGAACTTTGTGATATCTGTGGGAAATTCCATCGGATTCGGCCTCCTCCTATCAATCTCTGCCCAGATGCTTTTGCAGATACTAAAGTATTCCTCCAGGGACGTGTGCTCTTGTTGGATTCGATCCGCTTTGGTCATAAGATCAAAGATTTGGAGGCTGTCTTCCCCGGATTGATAGGTCATTGACAGCCCTTTTCATAGTTCTCGTGTTGTGGGGTAATAGATGAATTGCGGTACCAGATTCTGTTCGATTGCTTGAGTGATCCAACCGAATACTTGGAGATCCCTTTGCTTCCAAGCCTGATATGTTTCATCTTTTTCGGTCGGTGGTGCTGGATGGCCGGTTAGGTGGCTAATTCGTCCGCGTGCCCCGATTTCAATTTCGAGCATTCGTGCCCATAAGGTATAATTGTTGTTGTTTAATTTGATGTCTATTGTGACTTGGCTGTCCGAATTTGATTGTTGGGGTTGTGGTTTGTGTTGCTGTAGTAACTTGGCAATCTGTTCAGACAAGGCTGTTGCTGCGTCGGTCAACGCCGGAGACGAGATTTCGTCTTCCATTGTTGCAGTTTGGGCAGATGATGATACCAATTACTAGCGGTTAGAATCGTATGGCTCTAATGCCATGTTGAATTCTAAGTGTATAAACTGTAAGAGGGAAAATATTGAATTGTTTCATTGCTCTTTTTAGAATAATTACAACCCTAGCAAACACTCGGTTAAATACTAGATTAGGGACTTAATTCCAGGGATTAGATCCCGTAACAGAGGGAAATAAAAATCTTTCCTAATATATATAGTCAACAGTCATCCTCCAGTATCTTAACCCATTTATCTTGTCTTGGTTATCCGTCATAGCACAATGATTCAGACTCTGCTACAAAAGCTGAAGGAGAGGCCCTAGTTATCAAGGCAAATGGTTTAAACGGGCTTCTAACATGCTGCATCCGGCCCAGCAGCATATTTGGCCCTGGTGATAAGTTACTCGTTCCATCATTGATTGCTGCTGCAAGGGCCGGCAAATCAAAGGTAATTATTAAGATTTGGCTTGCTCATGCTTAATTTTTTATTTGGAACCTTTTTCAACTGGAGGTATTCCAGTTTCTCTTAAGGAACACGCTAGGTTCCTTCTTGTATTAAGGGATTTATGTTTTGGGGAACATATGTTACTCCTTTTATCTGTCATATTTGCAAGCTTTTGGTAAGTATCTAATGTGCTATTGTGGAATTTCCAGTTTATCAATGGAGATGGCAACAACATGTATGATTTCACATATGTTGAGAATGTTGGTCATGCTTACGTATGTGCAGAGCGAGCTCTGGCATCTGACGGGACAGTAGCAGAAAAGGCTGCTGGACAGGTAGCATTTTCTTTTTCACACCAACTCTGTAATTCCCAAATGATAGTGCAATATGTTAATACGTCAACCACAAAGTGCTGTAGCCAATAAAGATTCTGGCCTTCATTTTAGTTATTTCTATCCACACATATTATTGCACGATGCTGAAAGCTTCTGAAGTTCTTTACAGAATTGAAAACTCATGCTGTAAACTTAGCTTCTTTAATAAAGAGAAAACGCGTGAAACTGGTCATAAAAGAAAAGATTCTACTTTATAATACATTTAATGCTTCACATGTGCACTCCTTTATCCCACAACACTGATCTTTTTTTCTTACTACCATTATCCTGTCTGTATGTCTATCTTATCTCTGCCACTATGGCTTCTATTTTGAGTAAATTGCCGAAAACTATCTCGTGTTAGGCGAAAAGAACAAAAAAAACCCCGTCATATGGAATATCATCCAAAGAACCCTGTGTTTTCTAAAATTTTGCAAAAAAAACCCTGAGCGCGTTGTGTGGCCCTCACGCGCGTTGATTGCGTGTAGGAATGTGTTTTTTTGGGATAAAATGTCTATAATGCCCTTAATGAGTTAACTGCATAAAACCCCCTGTGTTTGTCTCAATTTGCAAAAAAAAACCCTATATTACAAAAATTAATTCAAAAAACCTTATGTTATTTAATTTTTTGCACATCACTCCCTCATTTCTTTGGTCAACTGTTAAAAAAACCTTATGGAGTAAGGGTATTTTAGGGTTAAAAGATTTAATAGTTGACCAAATGGAATAAGGGGGTCGTGTGCAAAAAATAAAATAACATAAGGTTTTTTGAACTAATTTTTATAACAGAGGGTTTTTTTTACAATTTGAAACAAACACAGAGGGTTTGGTGCAGTTAACTCCTATTTTCGTGTATTGAGTTCAATATACTGCAAATTGTCCAACTTTTTGAATGGTGAGGTTTTAATTATATCCCAAATCAAAGAAGAGGATATGTGAACTCCTTTTAGCAACACTGAATATTCCTAAACCTTTCATTTAAATTAGGGATAGTTACGAACGCCCCCCTGTGGTTTGGCGTTATTACAGAATACCCCCTGAGGTTTCGAAAATTACGAACTCCCCCTGAATAGTACACCCTTGCTTACGAATAGCACCTTTTGTTAATCACACCGTCTAAAATTGATGACGTTAATGGACGAATTTTGTACACCCTTGCTTACAAATAGCACCGAATAGCACCGGCCGTTAATCACATCGTCTAAAATTGATAATATCAATTGACGGATTTTTCTCTCAGGGGGGAGTTCGTAATTTCCGAAACCTCAGGGGGTATTCTGTATTAAGGTCAAACCTCAGGGGGGCGTTGGTAATTATCTGTTTATTAGAGAATCAATGAATCTATTTCTTATGCCTTTGTGACAGTGAGAATTAGTATCTAAGTTGATACAGGAAGTTGATGTTACATAGGATTAGATTATGTGATAGGATTAGAACTCTTGGCATATAACAGTTCTTCATGAATCTGTTGGTAGAAGATCGTTTCCAAGTTTTGCTCCTTTAATAATTTAATTTATATCATCTATAATGACATACTTTATTACAAATTTACAAGTAAAGCTTGTAGAGTTTCTGATTATCGTTGGTTTGATAATGTGGTTCTAACTTCTATGTGTCTAAACAATTCAGCTTAAAGTCTAAACTCGATTTGCTTTGCATAGCAACCTATAGATATTTTTTTCTTTTGGTAGTGAGCATTATGCAAGGATGTCATTTACAGATTATGTGAAGATCAACAATATACATTTCTGAAGACATGTATTGTGAGATTTGCAGGGCTCTTTCTTCCAGCTGTTGTGAGGCCTATACTAGACTCTTTTGAATCAGCCAAGCAAGTACCCCAGCCTACTCTAAGTGATGTAAGTGACTCCTGCCACCATTCTTTCATAATTGTAAAGAGATGATCATCTATGATAATGAATAGGTGGCTCTTTTTGGAATGCAGTGCTCATTTATAGTGCTAGTATGTTCTTGTTTGTACATTAATCCGTTTAAATTGTGCATCCAATTCATTAGACCTAAATACTTCTGGCTCCCTGTACCTAGTAAAATTTTCATCTCACACTTTTAAATTTTTGCTAAGCATTTGAGTTAATTAGACCTATATTTCTCGTTTCCTAGTTCGAATTTCATGTATTACCAAAATGTCAGTGTTCAAGAGTGGTTAATTACGAATAGCACAGTCTCGACCAGAAAATCTGTGTCGTTGTTACAAAATATAACACTGCCGTGTGACTTATCTAAGTAAGTATGAAGAATACATAAGCATTCATTTAGACAGCTATTTTTTGTTTCTTGTGTAACTGCAGGTAGTTGCTGGTATGACTGGGAAGAAACAAGATTGAGTTTCACCCTGCCATGGGCGGAGCTAGGGGGGGGGCATGGGGGGGCGGCCGCCCCCCCTAATTTTTTTTTTTTTTTTAAATTTGTATATATATTTTGAAATTTTTATATTTTCGCCCCCCCCCCCCCCCAAATTAAAATTTCGCCCCTTAAATTTTGTATATTTTAATTTTCGCCCCCCCTTATCTTAAATCCTGGCTTCGTCTCTGCTGCCATTCTGTTTCTGAACGAGAACAATTACCTGACCTTAATGCTGGTATGTATTAGGTTTCATCAGGTCCTAAGTCTATAATTGCTAATTTTTCAATGACATACATGTTAGAATTCTTTGTTGATGATGATTTTGAATGCCATATATTCTTGAGGGAACGATTTGACAAGATATTTGAGTGTCAGCGCATATGTCCTTTGGCAGATTTTCACATGTTAAAGCTTGTTGATATGCGAGCTCTAAAGCATTTGTGCAAGAGAGCAGATAGAAGTCCTTTTTCACTTGACAAACTTGAAGAGATTTGGATTCGAAATTGCAGTAATCTACATAATCTCTTCTCATTCACAATGGAGGGCAAAAACGAGAATGTTTCAATTGATAATTTGCTTTGCATCCAAAAGGTAAGTTCCAAACCTTTTAATCTGTTATTACAACTCTCAAGTTTTACCGACTTTCTTTCACTTCAAATGTTTGTTCTAATTCTGTTTTCTCCGTAAGTAAATTTAAAAAATTAAAAAGATGTTATTATTATTTTTTATTTATTTCTAATTTTGTACAGTGATATAATTCAATTTATTATGAAAATACTACACGCAAGTTTTTCTTTTTTCTTTTTTTTTTTTTAATAACACACACTCCCAGTGGCCAGAGGGATTCGAACCCGAGTCATTGCCTTCGAGAAAGAACCCTCAAACCACTTGGCCAACCCATATATTCGTCCAATTTTAAATATTTTACTTATAATTATTTAATTTTACTAGGAAAATTAAAAATCTTGGAAACTACGTTTTCAGTTTTCAAAAATCTTGAATAAAATTTCAGGAGATATGAAAGTGTTTACTCCTCCACACCTTGATTATTTAATTAGACAAAAAAATGAATATTACCAACAACATGTATGATTTCACATATGTTGATTATCAGGTGCTTTATAGTTTTGTTCCCCATATACTTGAGCTATATCCTTTTCTGCTATTTAAAATTGTGAGCAATCTTTACTCTCCATCTTTCTATCCCATGTTGTGCAAAAAGAGTTGAGACCTTCTATTGTTTGCATTGGGAAGTATGTAGAGAGCTTAAGGAGCGGGTATCTATCAGCTCGAGTTATTTTCGGAGAAGATCGTTGATGTTCCTGATTCGGCCACACATCTAATGGTTTTCAAAATTTCACAGGTTTGAAGAGACTTATAAACCGGAAATGGATGATTCTCCAAAGTTGAACCCGAGGAAAAATCCATATATAAACACTTGTTTCCATCAGATAATGTTGCTTTATTATTTTCAGTTCTTTCACATATAAACACTTGTTTCCATCAGATATTCTTAGACTCTACTTGCAAGTAAAAGTTTCTCTTTGTCATATACTAAAAAGCAAGTAGTCAACAACTCAATCTAATAGAGTTTATTTTTGTTCTCAAGTTTTGACTACAGAAAGTACTGCTTGAAAGTGGAAATTGGCAAGAACAGAGCATATATGTTAAAATTGAGATTTGCTAATAAGTTCAAAATCCTTTCCTCGAAACACATTATTCTTCTTTGGCTTTCTTGACTCCAATGACAGTCATTCAAGATGATTGGATCTTTGATCACCAGAGGACTTGTAATATGTTGTAGCTTTCAGTTATATGTTGCCTTCTCAAATGCATTGATTTCAGGGAACAATATATGTTTATGACTCCTTCTTTAGACCCTTTGTTGCAAAGCATGACACAAAGATTGAACGCAATTTGTTAGAACTGTGGACAAGGACTGGAGATATGGTAGTGTTGTACTGGCAAAGGGTCTTCAGCTATAATCAGACAAGAATTTTCGACATGTTGCAGTATATTATTTCACAATCCATCGCCCCACAGGTATGCATTGGAATATCTTACTATAAAACTATATTGTTGTCAATCACATCATTTCTCTCTAGTTTTGGGCCTACTACATTTCAAAATTTTCACCAATGGTTTTCAGAATCTCTTGTAATGTAAAGCAGGTCAAATGTCTATAAACATAAACATGATACTAGAATCTCCAGAAAGTGCCATCTAAAGGTAAACCAGCAGCTGCAACACAACCACAGGATGTAGAACCCTCTTCTCCTGGTTCCAGCACATCTTCAAGTGAGCATCAAGAAGACACAATTGAAGAATTTAGTAGTTAAATTTCAGTTCGCCCGTTATGACTTATTTATTAAGGTTAGTATATATTATTATATTTTGGTTAGAATTCAACACTATGACATTGGTGTTCTTATTTTTGGATAACAGACTCAAATGATTGAGATTTGGCTTTGGTCATTTTAATTTTTGTGACTTCTTGTGGAATGTATGAATTTTGTTGATGGTATATTATGTGATGATATTGAAGAACAATATTTCCTTTCTTGTGTTTCGGTTTTCAATTTTAATGGACGTTTGAATGATTACATACGCATCATAATTATCATTAGAAAGTAGAAATTCAATTATAATTTTAAAAATATTGACGCATATGAAGGCTAAAGTGTCACAATATCAACATCTTTTGACGTCTATCATCGCCACAAAAAACATTTTAAATTAATGAGTTAATGTTAGGTGATGAATCTATGTGTTACAAAATGACTCTTTTGAGACACACAAAAGCGTCACAATATCCTGACTTTATTAGGACGTTTACAAGCGTTATAATAGTTAAAATTTGAGACGCTTTCACACGTCATATATATAGTTAGTTTTAGTAGTTCGGGGTTTAAAACGAGACACACAAAAGCGTCACAACATCAGCGATTTAGTGACATATTCCAGCGTCACAACATAGCAAATTTTGAGACGCCAAAACCCGCCATTATATGATATTGTAACGCCGGAATACATGACGCTTTTGGTCGGCGTCACAAAATCAAAAGCGTCACAATATCTGCTTGTTGTGACGGATTTTAGCGTCACAAAATGTGGTTTTTCTAGTAGTGTAAGTGGCTTTATTTGTGCATATGAACATCCGCATGGGACATTGTTAACTCTTACGCATGTCATACCACGCCAATGCATAGTCGTGCGTCATATGTGGTTCATTTAGAGTCTTGAGTCTCACAAATGCACCTTGTTGTCTTTTGTAAGTTTTCTCCAGGGCGGAGACCTACCGGTTTCATATGACACTTTCAAGTCTTCTTGTCTTCTTGGTTTTGTTCGGTAAGAGGTGTACAGGTGGGTTTCTCTGCTATTTAGTTAAATAACCCTATATACTCCCAACGTGTAAGGATTTCGGCCAAAACTTATTATATGTATATAGAGTCGTTTCAGAGTAAATGATTGCAACGTAAAGCCTTCTTTTATGAATCCTACCAAATATTTTGGGGAGAATGAATGAATGAATGCATAGAATGGGGCCCAGGGACTTGGTGTGAGTGGCTATCCGGGGAGGCATGGGCCGACGGTGATCCCTCACACTAGTTCCACCAATGAACGGCGTAACCGGACCTCGTTAGAAGTTAGCAAGGAATAGACGTCTAGTGCCATCTGGGGAGTCATGTTCCCCTTTTGGTCAATGCATGGATGGTTCGAGCCGATCACCCGGCCATCACCCGGAGGAAGAAGGTGTAAATGTTCATGAATGTGCACGAAAGAATTTAATGCATGAAAGAAAGAATGAATAAATGATTAATGGTTTACACGAGGTGTTGGTTGGAGATAATGCACGCCCACTCGCCGGGCCATGAAAGACCGAATGGAAATTGGTTGTTATAATACCTTATGATGATTTCTTTATTTCAACCACTTGGGGAAATGTTTCAAAAACCTTATTTGGGATTATAGCTTGCATGTGAATGTTTAAATACTGTCTTATAATATATTTATGCCTGTTTTATACCCACCGGTCTCTTAAAGACTGAACCCGGTTTATTTCACTACAAGAAATCCTGCAAATTCCGACGGAATGCCCCGTCGGAATTCCGTCGGATTTCATTGTTTCCGACGGAATTCCGCAGGAATTCCGACGGGGAACAGTCCGTTGGAAAAACCTCTCTCGGAATTCAAAAACCGACGAAAAACCGACGGAATTCCGAGGGAAAATAAAACCAAAAAAATAAATAAAATAAAATAATTTCGACGGAATTCCGAGGGAAATTCCGTCGGAATAGTCGAAATTTGAAAAAAGAATAAATTAGTTCCGACGGGATTTCCCTCGGAATGCCGTCGGAAATATCGAAATTTGAAAATTAAAATTAATAAATTCCGACGGGATTTCCCTCGGAATTCCGTCGGCTTTTGTTATAATTGAAAAAAAAATTAATTATTTCCGACGGAATTCTTCCGACGGGATTCCCGTCGGAATTCCGTCGGTTTTTGTTATAATTGAAAAAAAATAATTAATTCCGGCGGGATTGCCCTCGGAATCCCGTCGGCTTTTTTTATAATTGAAAAAAAAATTAATTATTTCCGACGGAATTCCCCTCGGAATTCCGTCGTTTTTTGTTATAATTGAAAAAAAATAATTAATTCCGATGGGATTCCCGTCGGAATTCCATCGGTTTTTGTTATAATTGAAAAAAAATAATTAATTCCGACGGGATTGCCCTCGGAATCCCGTCGGTTTCTATTTAAAAATATGAAAAAAAAAATTCAAATATTTTATACCTGTTCAGAATTACTTATATACAACCAATTCATTAATAACATTGCAAATATACACAATAATTCATACAACAAAATAATCCATAATCTATTACAAATTTAATTTTAAAAAATACACTAAAGCCTTGCAGAAAAGTATCATAAGCGATAATTATCTTGAGTTGCATAACTACCTTCATAAAATATTGAATGGTCCAATCCTAAACAAGATCATTGGTAAATATTGAATGGTTCCTAAACGAGATCATTGGCTATTTGACAATTATAGAGGAGTGATATGTTATCACCTATAGGAACCACAACTTGCAGCTTCATTGCCCTTGTTTCTACAAACTTGAAATCAAATATATCCGTTACTTCTAGAATCCGATGAATATTGCAGTGCTTTATCAAAGAGCTTCAACAAACTGAATAGACTGGAACCGAAACAATAACATCAACAATCCCATGTCAAAAAAATAATAATAATAACAGCAACAATCCATTTGCTCTTCATCGAAAAGATCCCAAATAGAACGGTCGGCATCCAACTAAATACAATAGCTGAATATTAAAGATTTAACACTTTTGCATCAAAACAATAGAACCTTAAGTTTAAAATAAAGAAAGTGAAAATCCATATTTCAAGGAACAAGATTCAACAAATCCCCACAGGTTTTTATTCTTACAAATATGGACATTATTAGATAAAGTCTGCTTAGGATAATCAAGTAATTGATCATAAGATTCATAAGCACTAAAAACTAACGGATTTATAAAACAAAAAGAAATGTACCCTATAATTGTTATTAGTTAACAAAAAGTTTGCTAACAGGCTGTTATCAAGTTACGCAACATTCAGACCCAAATTAAGCAGTCTAACAATATTTGACAAATCAAAATCACATACACAAATTTCAAATAAAGACCAGTATTTCTAGAGGAATCAACGTGTTCAGCATGGATACAAAACTGTCATTATTTAAAGGTCCCACGAGGAACATACCTATTCTCATAGACTGCACGAATGCAAGCATAAGCAAGACTCTTAATCCTGTAATCCACCATACCGTGCTTGGATGAATAATCCTTGCCTGCAAAGAGGCTCACAACATCCCCTGCTGCAAGGATGGGAGACATATAATAGATCAAGCAACTAACTGATTAATAGGAAAAGATCCTTAGCAACATCCCCTGCTATATCCACCCAGAATTATTTAATAGATCAAGCAACTAACTGATCAGTCCCACTTCCACCCAGAATTGTTTCATTGGATATAGCACTAATCCACAAAAATATTATCATTAGTTAAGATATAGATGATCTCACCATTCCAATTGATCATTTCAGCAAAATACTTACTAATCAACGAGAGAAATAATGATTACAGATAGTTGAACAAATCTCTAATGGCAGCGAGTTAGGCACACAGGCAAATAATAAGAAACATGTTGTCTCCTGTTAAAAGAAGAAAAGATGTCGGAAAATTCATTAATTTAGTTAGTGAACTTCTAATTTATGAATAACCAAGCAACACATAGATAGGGGATCATTAATCGACACAGAAATCACTTCGATAATCAAGACGTAAAAAAAAAAAAAAAATGTCACCTTCACATCAGCAGTAAAAGCAGCAGCTGCAATGAAACGACCTTTTCGAGATTTAGTGGCTATAGTATTTTTCAGTTGATTTGTGTCAACATTACCCAATAAAATAGAATAATGGCTATAGTATTTTTCAGAAGACCTAAAGTTTCGATCAAAACTTGTGTTGTTTCAGTTATTTTTTGAAATGGAAATAAAATAGAATAATGGCACAATTCAATTATATTACAATGGTAGATTTTATGAAGTTCTTGACTGTACCTTTGTTCTCACAGCATCTGTTCTACCTCCTTTTGTGAAGCTTTAATCTGCATTATACTTGGAGCATCAAAAAAATGGAAGACAACAGAATTTACAACACTTGGGACGATGTAATGTACACATCAATTTTTCACTGTAAAAAATGCTAAGTTTGAGAAGCCAGTGAATTGATAATTGATAGCATAATTCTGTTAGTAGCAATTACCTCAGATACCAATGCCCTTGAACTCCACACAAAAGCTCCCTGCACCGAGTCATCACAGCAAGAAATTATCTTTATTTCTTAGCAAAGTTAATCCAAGTAAAAAGCTAATCATTCCTAACGATGTTTACAATGAGCCGTGGCTGAATTACATCAATAATGAACTTTAGATTTATTATGGTGAAAATCAGAATTATAAGGAGAGACATACTGCTCCATAAGCTGCATCCTGTTGACAACGATCTGAACGTCACAACCCAGACTTTTGGACAACCATCTTCCCTCAAAGCCACAACCTAATATTAGAAAAAAGGAAAATTACACAATTTGTCAACACAGATAAATATAATATCCCATTATTCCTCAATGAATTTTCAAGGTAAAATGATTTCAAAAAAAGTTGAGTGAAAATATCAGTGACTGACATCATGTATTCCAAATAATGCATCAGAATCTAGTAATTCAGTTGATATTTCAATATACTTTTTGCTCACCTCTTTCTCAATCCATGCATCAGCACAGGTTTCACCTGAGAATACTATGTCAATACTGCAATGATAATAATGATGTTAACAGAAATACATCATGCAAATGGACACCGGTAACCTTCAGAGAGAGATATTAAGTTCGATAGAAAAAAATTCAAGTGAAATCTAGGTTCCTACGGTAAATCATAACAAATGAATGATCCATAAAAAGGTATATTTTCAAGAACATGGTTAGGTATTATACACAAGGTTTTGTTTCTGATGGATCAGTCAACTTAAAAGGGAAGAATATAACCACAAAATCCATTTTATTTCCAATACATTGACGCACAAGATTGTCAAAAATTATAAAATGAGTCGAGCAATAATTCAAAAGAAAAATATTTAAGCACAAACCTCTTAGCATACTGAATTCTATCAGTTCGTCTATAAGCTTTTGGCGAGCAATGTCGAGTCTCCCATTATAGAAATGCTTCTTCAACTTAGCCCAATAGCCACGTACATTATAACCATCAACAAGCAAGACCGAGCTTGCAGTCTCTACACCCTGATGTGTGTTGTTAAAGAAATTAAGCAAATATTTTATCCCCTATAATTGACAGGCATTTAATCAAAAACTTGATGTACAAAGTATATTACTAGTAAAGGGTCAAAGTAGTATCACGGTACAGCTCTGTATCTTCAGGCAATTCATCCTTTTCCACCCTCTTTCTGCGGTAACTAGTGGCAGGCTTTGGTGTGCCAGATTTTCTCTTTTGAAACTCCTGTAAAGTATAAAGTATTAATCAATGAAGTGTATAACCAAACAATAGAGAATCAATTTCATCTCTAGAAAATAGGGTTTTTAGTAAAAAATCACCTTCCATAATTTGAAGAACTGCAAATTCTGCTTGACATTCGATGTAATTCTGGGAGCCGGTGGCTCCGAACCGGAAGAAAATCAATTAGAGTACTCAAACATAAAAAATTCACACAAACTCATCAAATACCTTTCTCTACACAAAACCATAGGACGAACATAGCATAATTCAAACGAAAATTGAAAAGGAAACATCAACACTAAAGCACACACCGTATCGTATCCAGTCTCCACTCGCCGGAAACCTCACATCACGCGCTTCCCTTTCTTGTTCGGCGGGCGGCGCGTTTTATTACCTTTCCCGAAAGGCGGAGACGGAGGCGGAGCAGGCGGGGGCGCGAGTCAGGCAAAAAAGTGAAATGAATTTTTAGCGTAAACTGTGAAGTGTAATTCTGCCCTAGATATTCTGAGTGTTATTTGATTTTAAATTGTTATAAAAAACATATCCTAAAAGTCACGCCAATTCAGTTAGCCTAACCGGTACAGAGCCCTATTGTTTTGTATGGACTCCCAGGTTCGAATCCCCTCCACAGCGCATTTCAAACAATTTTTTAACTTCAATTTATATATTTTTTAATTTAAATAATCCGACGGAATTCCTACGGGAACCCCGTCGGAAATATTTATTTTTTATTTTTATATTAATTTCTATTTTAAAAATTCTATATTTTAAAAAAACCGACGGGATTCCCATCGGAATTCCGTCGGTATGATTTAATGTTATTTTAAAATTCAATATTTTGAAAAACCGACGGGATTCCGAAAAAATAAAAAATAAATAAAACCGACGGGATTCCGAGGGAAATCCCGTCGGTTTTATTTATTTTTTATTTTTTCTTAATTTTAAATTTTATTTTTTATTTAATAAAAATTATATTATTTAATATTTATTTTAATTTCTATTTAAAAATTATATATTTTGAAAACACCGACGGGATTCCCCTAGGAATTCCGTCGGAATTATTTTAATGTTATTTTAAAATTCAATATTTTAAAACACCGACGGGATTCCGAGGGAAATCCCATCGGTTTTATTTATTTTTTATTTTTTTTAAACAAAATCAAAGCCCGTCGGAATTCCATCGGAATTCCCTCGGATTTTCCGATGGAATTCCGACGGACTTTTTCCGTCGGAATTTTCCGTCGGATTTCGCAGGTTTTCTTGTAGTGTTTTCAGTTTCTTTGCAGGTTTGGAGTGCTAAGCGGGAAGTTGAGTCCGTCAAGTTCATTAATTAAGTTGGGTCACTTCATGTGCATTATGTAATTTCAATGAATTTTTCAAGAATGGAAAAACGTTATGACAATGATTATGATTATGCAATTATGTTATATATGAATTTTCGGGAATAGGTCTTTATGCTAGTAGAACCCGTTATTTTGCTTGATTTGGTACGGAATTAAATACTATGCTTCCGCATATGTCGTTTATCTTGTTCATTATTATCTGGTTGCGAAGGTTTAGTCCCCGCCTAGCCTATGGAGTGAGTGAGTCCTCGTTCGCTGTGAGCTGGGTTCATATATGGACTTTCCATTTCATGTGTGGATTGGGCTCATAGTGCGGGGGATGTGGCGCTTTCCGTCTGGGGGTGCTACAAGTAAACCACAGACTCAAGATGGAAGAAAGCAGGGAACCAACAGATAAGGAACGGTATCACCGGTTGGTGGGAAAGCTGATTTACTTGTCACATACGAGGCCTGATATTGCATATTCAGTAGGGGTGGTCAGTTAGTTCATGCATCAACCCCAGAGAGAGCATATGGAAGCAGTCACCCGGATTGTTCGGTATCTTAAAGGAACCACAGGGATCGGGATTATGTTCGGGAGACATGGGCATCTTGATATTGAGGCATATACTGACGCAGATTGGGCTGGAAACCCAAATGACAGGAGATCCACCTCCGGTTCATCACATTCGTTGGAGGTAATGTGGTAACCCTGGAGAAGCAAAAGGTGGTAGCACTGTCTAGTGCCGAAGCCGAGTTCCTGGGAATAGCGAAGGGGGTGACTGAGCTTATTTGGCTTAGAAAGCTGATGACGAAAATTGGTATGGAATCAACAAGTCCGAGTCTCTTGAGATGTGGCAACAAGGCTACAATCAGCATCTCAGAGAACCCGGTGCAACACTACAGAACGAAACATGTGGAGATTGACCGACACTTCATCGAAGAAAAACTGGAAGACGGTACTGTTTCCGTTCCCTTTGTCAGATCAAAAGATCAACTGAACGATATTCTCACCAAGGCGGTTACTAGTCAGATTTTTCAGTCAGCATTATGCAAGCTAAGGATCGGAGACTCCATCACTTAGTTTGAGGGGGAGTGTTAGAATATTAGAACTTTGATATGTTTGACTTACCAAGTTTAGTTCCCAATCTGTTATTATTTGCCCAGATTTGTAGGGATTATGTTTTAGACCCTATATATCTTAGTGCCTCGTGTGATCTTTGTAATAAGCCATAATACAAAATACAACGAAAACAAGCATCTTTTTCTCCGAATACCATGTTCTAACAATATTTAATTTCTTAAAAAATTTTCGAAAAATTTGCATAATTATGTCGAATCTTTCTAATCAGGCCAGTGTGATTATCCCTTTAAATTTCATTTATTTGCAGAAAAAGATCTTAATGCAATTACATATTTAATTCATAATGTAAGCCTTTTCCAGGATTGTTTAAAGCAAGATGCTCACTATTTCTGGATGGAATTTTTCTCGAAGACAAGTAATCCCCTGTTGTACTTTCATCGATTGTAACTACCATCGTATACAATATAACGCTAACTTAATTTACCTTAAATTTAAGTTTCTGAATTTTTATTTTTTATTTTTTGAGGCAACAAACGCTGGAACATCAACAGACAACTTCCAACTGTAGCAAGCGAACAACAACAGTCAGCAAAAAACAGGAATCAGAGCAGGCCAAAACCGCATTCCTAGTTAGAGAATGAGCAACACCAACGGGGCATTCTATTAAAAGACCCATTTAAGTTTCCTTTTAATTAGATAACCCTCAAATTTTTATTCACTTACTAGATAACCCTTTCAATAATTAATACAAGTAATAACTTTTAAATATTTTATTTTGACCTCCAAATTATAATATATTACAAATTATACCTAAAAATTTTCTCCCACTACAAACCCATTTCTTCATCTATTTTCTCTCCTATCGGGTCTCTTCTTTTTCCTCATGAATCTTTATCCGGCGGCTTCACGCACCTCATCATTATCGAGCGCCACTTCTCCGACGAAGTTAGGGCTCCTTCCTCGACAAATCGAAGCTCCAGAGAGGCGGAGATTGGGCCATGGCGGTGGGCCAAATTCCCCAGGGCAATTCGGAACAACAGGTAAGCCTAGTTTGTATCTTTTCATCTCTCCGATGAGTTACTTGTACAAGATGATTGGTGTAATGGATCTCTCGATTTATTGTATCTTATAATTTCGGAAATAATTCTCATGAACCTTTCCCATTGTTTCTCCCCTTTATTGAAGCCATTGTTGAAGCTTTAATCAGTAATATATTTTCCAAAAGTGTGGGTTTTGGGGGATATTAGAAATTTTTATTCTTAATTTGCTTTCCGGTGTATGCATCTGTCTTATACCGAATTTCAAACTGGCTTTGGTTGATTGAATTATATGTGGAGATTAACATTTTTTTTAAAAAAAAAAAAACTCAGATTTATGAAGATTTGAACCTTGTTACAGCGAGAATGAGAAGTTAATTCAAGCTGTTTTCTGATAAAGGCAATTTTTGTAAAGAAATATGTAGAAATTTTTTGTACTTAAATTATTTATGAACTTTTCAGGTCCTTCAACTGGATACCAAAACATGAACAAGGATACTTGTGGTAGTTGAACTCTGTAGTCTGATGGGGAGAAGAAATAAGTGTCACAAATCGAATAGTCTTTCTGGTGTTGATGATGCTGAGGTACATAATCTGCATATAGTATTTCTGAGCTTATTTCCTCATGATTACTATTGAATGCAATGGTTTGAAGTTCTCTAGGTTGCTCAGGGAAGATGGGTGAGTCAAAGGACTGTCATTTAGATAGTAATGAAATGTGTGGTTCGGAGGATTGTGTTGCTTTAGATTGTAATAAAACGTGTGGCTCAAAGGACTATTTTATTGAGATATTAGCAAGCTTTAATACATCCGCATACAACATTTATGCCTCTATCTTATGAAGATCTTCTTTTCATAGTTGCTACCCAAGTTGTTGTTACTAGTTAACCTTGAAGAATGCTTGGAGTCTTTTCTGTCGTGAGCTTTATTTGCTCTTTATTCATATTTATTCACCTGAAACGACAATGCAATCCTCTTCAATTTTTTATATGTGGAATTTGTTGCTGCTTGCTTAGCATTTTCACACATTTTGTTGGTTACTCCAAATGCTCATTTCCAGAATGATCTTGGACTAGATAGTTTGGACTTGTTGGAACAAAGTTAGATCATAGGGAAGATAGGGGATATCTTGCTGATCACATGGGATCCAACATCATTACAACTGCTCAAGGGGAGGAGCTAAGGAAACAAATTGGTGCAGCAACTTATATAGAGTGCGGCTCAAAGACTCAACAGAATATGAAAGCTGTGTTTGATACTGTTATTAAGGTTGTTCTTCAACCTCCTAGGAGGAAGGAAACGGCGGCACGGAAGAAACGACATAGCAGCACTGGTTGCTCGATTGTAAGAGGCATTGTCTGTGGTGGATGCGTTGCTTAGCGAATTTGGAAGCCTTTGTGATTATATTCATTCTCTTATGGAAAGTGCTTCTGGAGCTGAAGTTACTCTTGACTTCTAAATGTAGGCTTTGAATTGTGTAGTAATGGTCAATATGTATTTGTACCTTAACCAATGTTTGTTGAACGTTGCGACAGAGATATTTGTTCATTCTCTCAGTGTGTGTGTATTGAAGGTTAGAGATAGATATTATGTGCATAACATTTTTTCTTGAACTATATATATATATATATATATATATATATATATATATTTATATATATATATATATATGAAAATTGGTTAACACTTATGAATTCTTTGGATTTTTAACTAAATCGCTTAAGTGACAAACCTAATCGTTTAAAGGATTTCTTGTATTTTAAGTAAATCGTTTAAGCGACAAAGTCAATCGATTAAACAATTAAAATTTCTAAGTTATTATAAGTATAAATCAAGTGAATTATTACTATCTTAATGAAAATTGTGCCATTAATCATATTTTAGTAATCAAGTTAGCTAATTGTTGAAATACTTTGTTTCACGGGACACTCAATCACCAAGTGATTATAAAAACATGTCTTGTGTATTAAAGTTCAAAACAACTATTAACCAATGTAATTAAAAATTACATGAATTATATTTAATTATATTAAATAAATCATATTTTTTTGTTGATATGTGTACATTTTTTATTCGTCATGAAATATATTATTAGTGTTATATGTAAAACATTACACGATGATAAAAGATTATATATATCACTTGAGAATAGGAAAATCATAAGTGTTATATTTAAAGTAAAAGAAATCGTGTTTTTGTAATTATAACTCCAAGTGATGGAGACATCGCTTAAACGATTCCTTGTATTTTCAACTAAATTGCTTAAGCGACAAACTTAATCGCTTAAAAGAACCTTGTATTTTTAACTAAATCGCTTAAGCGACAAACCCAATCGCTTAAACGATTCAAGTCGATTTCTTAAAAAATTAACTTTTCTAAATTATAATATACACAAATCGAACGAATTATTATATTTTAATGGAAATTGTACCATTAATCATGTTTTAGTAATCAAGGGGCTATTTGTTGAAATACTTTGTTTCACGAAACGCTAAATCCACCAAGTGATTGTAAAAACATATCTTGTGTATTAAAGTTCAAAACCACTGTCAATGAATGTAATTAAAAATTACGTGAGTAATATTTAATTGATGAAAGGAAAAACGTTCATGCCAATTTTACATTAAATAAATCATATTTTTGGTTTATATGTGTACATCTTTTATTCGTCATGAAATATATTATTAGTGCTACATGAAATACATTACATGATAATAGAAAATGATTATAATTCAATAATAGGAAAATCAAAATTCAATATCTTAAAAAATTAACTTTTTTTTTCCTTAAAAAATTAACTTTTCTAAGTTATAATATGCATAAATCTAGTGAATTATTAATATTTAATGCAAATTGTGTTATTAATCATGTTTTAGCAGTTATGACTCCAAGTGACAAATCAAATCGCTTAAGCGACAATTCAATCGCTTAGATGCTTCCTTGTATTTTGAACTAAATCGCTTAAGCAACAAAGCCAATCGCTTAGATGGTTCTTGTATTTTCAACTAAATCGCTTAAGCGACAAACACAATCGCTTAAACGATTCAAGTCGATTTCTTAAAAAATTAACTTTTCTAAATTATAATATACACAAATCGAGCGAATTATTATATTTTAATGGAAATTGTACCATTAATCATGTTTTATTAATCAAGGGGCTATTTGTTGAAATACTTTGTTTCACGAAACGCTCAATCCACCAAGTGATTGTAAAAACATATCTTGTGTATTAAAGTTCAAAACCACTGTCAATGAATATAATTAAAAATTACGTGAGTAATATTTAATTGATGAAAGGAAAAACGTTCATGCCAATTTTACATTAAATAAATCATATTTTTGGTTTATATGTGTACATCTTTTATTCGTCATGAAATATATTATTAGTGCTATATGAAATACATTACATGATAATAGAAAATGATTATAATTCAATAATAGGAAAATCAAAATTCAATATCTTAAAAAATTAACTTTTCTAAGTTATAATATGCATAAATCGAGTGAATTATTAATGTTTAATGTAAATTGTGTTATTAATTATGTTTTAGTAATTATGTTTTTTTTACTTTGCAATCGCTTTATCCAAGGATATCACTTGGACAATTGAAAAAACGATTTCAAAGCAAAAAAGCGATCGTTTTTTTTAAAGTTAAATTTTATAGCCGTAAAAAAAGCGATCGTTTTTTTTACTTTGGAATCGCTTTTTACAGGAGTACCACTTGGACAACTGAAAAAGAGATTTCAAAGTAAAAAAGCGATCGCTTTTTTAAAGTTAAATTTTATTTGTGTATATTATAACTTAGAAAAATTAATTTTATACCTTAAAATTAATTTTAAAGTTTAATTTTATAGCCTTAAAAAAAAGCGATTGCTTTTTTTACTTTGCAATCGCTTTATCCAGGGGTATCACTTGGACAACTGAAAAAACGATTTCAAAGCAAAAAAGCGATCGCCTTTTTTTAAGTTAAATTTTATTAGTGTATATTATAACTTAAAAAAATTAATTTTATAGCCTTAAAATTAATTTTAAAATTAAATTTTATAGCCGTAAAAAAAGCGATCGCTTTTTTTACTTTGCAATCGCTTTATCCAGGGGTATCACTTAGACAACTGAAAAAGCGATTTCAAAGCAAAAAAACGATCTTTTTTTTTTTTAAGTTAAATTTTATAGCCTTAAAAAAAGCGATCGCTTTTTTAACTTCGGAATCGCTTTTTACAGTAGTACCACTTGAACAACTGAAAAAGCGATTTCAAATTAAAACAAGCGATCAAAGTTAAATTTTATAGCCTTAAAAAAGCGATCGTTTTTTATTACTTTGTAATCGCTTTTTACAGGAGTATCACTTGAACAACTGAAAAAGCTATTTCAAAGTAAAAAAGCGATCGCTTTTTTTAAAGTTAAATTTTATAGCCTTAAAAAAGCGATCGCTTTTTTTTTACTTTGCAATCGCTTTTTACAGGAGTATCACTTGGACAATTGAAAAAGCGATTTCAAAGTAAAAAAACGATCTCTTTTTTAGGAGTTTGATTTAAATCACTTTTCTACAACTAAAAAGACGATCGCTTGTTTTCTTTGAAATTGCTTTTTCCATGAGTTTGATTTGGACTACTGAAAAAGCGATTTCAAAGTAAATAAGCGATTGTTTTTTTAGGAGTTAGATTTATTTCAACAATTGAAAAGGTGATAGCGTATTTTATTTGAAATCACTTTTTCTAGTAGTTTAATTTCGTGATCGCTTTTTTTTTTACTTTGCAATCGCTTTTTACAGGAGTATCACTTGGACAATTGAAAAAGCGATTTCAAAGTAAAAAAACGATCTCTTTTTTAGGAGTTTGATTTAAATCGCTTTTCTACAACTAAAAAGACGATCGCTTGTTTTCTTTGAAATCGCTTTTTCCATGAGTTTGATTTGGACTACTGAAAAAGCGATTTCAAAGTAAATAAGCGATTGTTTTTTTAGGAGTTAGATTTATTTCAACAATTGAAAAGGCGATAGCGTATTTTATTTGAAATCACTTTTTCTAGTAGTTTAATTTCGATCAACTCCAAGGAAAACACACTATATACATTCCACAAACTTCATATCCCAGAAATCTTTCTCAACTACAAAAGTTACAGAATTACAATATTTAGAAGTCATGAGGTTTCAAGCAATCAACAGACATTGTAGTTATAGTTCCAAATATGTGACAATTTGAGAGTCCTAATGATTAGGGATGCAAACGAGTCGAGCCGGCTCGCGAGCCTGGCGAGCAAGCTCGAGCCAAGCCCGAACTCAAGCCCCTTTTAGTTAGGCTCGTGGCTCGTGAGCCAGGATATTTAATTAAAAAATAATAATTTTATTTTTATATATATAAATATTTTTATTTTTATATAATATTATATATATTTTTATTGATTTTTATATAAAATTAATAAAAAATTAATATATATGTATATATATTTAATAAATATATATTATTATATATAAAAATATATTAAATTATTTAAAAAAACTAATTTTTAATTAAAAATAATATAATTTCATTTGGCTCGAGCCGAGCCGAGCAAGCCTCGAGCCAGAAAAAAAGGCCAAGGCTCGGATCGGCTCGTTTGCATCCCTACTAATGATGCAAGAACAGCAAGGCCCATCATCAATTCGTGCTTTCACTTGAAACTGTGACCTATTTCGTTTGCTTGAGCGAGCAAGGAGAGCAAGGCTTGTTTGTTGCCCTGTCTTGATTCCATTCGAACATTTCCACAAACTCCTTTGGTGCATTATTACAACATAAACCAAAAACTGCACAGCGATGAGGAATCACTACAAACATACATCATCGTGATCGACGATCACAGCTTGATAGATCATGGATGATTGCATCTACATACGAAGTCCCAAAATAAGCAGAAAAGGGCGAAAGAAAATTCATAAGGATCTAGAATCGTGTAAAAATCCGTGCAAAGACTAACCAAAATCTAATTCAAGAACTCAAGTCCCTGGGTTGAGGTCGCTGGGTTGAGGTCGTGGACGATGATGGTGGAACTGACCGGTGAGCCACTTTTTTCTCAAGTCCCTAACCACTTTCATCCCTCTTCTTCGTTTTGAGCAACGGATCGCGCGAAGATTGATGATTTTCCAGAAATTGAGCGCGTGAAAAAAATGAATCTTCACTTCACTTGTGCACTGAGATTTTCTATTTCTTCTAGATTTTCTGAGCGAAGAGGGCAGCGAGAGGGACACAGCGGGCGGCGGATTAGTGAAGAAGGTGGCTTCCAATGGGATGAGTTTGAAGTCTAATGAAGGAAGGGTCCTTTTCAATTTTAGAGTTTTTTTATAAAATTGAAAGTATTTCAATATAGTCCCTAAAAAAGTTTATATTTATAAAGCAGTATAATTATATAATTAAATAATTTAATTTATATTTTTTGAATAAAAGTAAATACAAAATAAAATTGAGGGTTATTTTGTTAAATGGAAACTTGAAAGGCACAACTAAACAAATTTCCTCCAACACCATTACCCTCCCTACGAACATAACTAAAGGTGCAAGAGACAAAAGAGAGGCTAAGCTTTCTAACATCATATTCCAAGTTACCTAAGACAGAATCAACAACAGCAGAGCTTCTAAAGTTGGTCACCATGTTTAAACAATCACTTTCCAAAATGATGTGCCTCCAACAGTGAGCAAGTGCAAGTTTCAGCCCTTCAATGGCTGCCCAAACTTCCACAAAATCAGAATCAAACTGGCCTGCTCTAATACCGCACCTTCAATCAAGACAAGGTCCAAGTGAATCGCGCGCCACCACCCCAAAACTTCCTTCATTGTTGTCCTGGAAACAAGTTCCATCGACGTTAATTTTAATAAAGCCGGAAGGGGGAGGCATCCAACGAGGTGGAAGAACAGCCCTAGGACCAACAGAACAAGGGGATTTAGCATTTAAATTGATACATTTGAAATAAATATTATTCTATTATTCATTTGAAAATTTACTTCATATAATTTAAAATATTTTAATTAATTATAAAAATTCTTATTAATTAATTTACTTAGAATGCACTTATATATATATGGATAAAGTTTTATCTATAAATATAAAGAATTATCTACCGATCAATACCTAATTTATTGCCTCTCTTTATGATTTCAAAATTTGAAAACTTTAATTAATGCTAATTGATTTTATACATAGTAATATTTTTATGTAATTAAAGAATATTTATTTACCTACATTATAAAATAAAACTAAGTTCTTCATTTTCAATTCTCTTTTGTATTAGTCATTCTATTACATCTCTTTTCTCTTTACGTATACACAAATTTCTTTTTCGCATATGTTTCTTTCATTTTGTTATTCTTTTTTGGTCCAATTTCTTCTTTTGTTATTGATTTCAGTGGTTTTGATGTTCTTTTTCATATTTCATTGTTGTTGTTTCTAAATCTTTCATGTTTTTTTTTTTTTTTTTTTTATCAATTTGTATTTCTAAGAGTTTATGTTATAACCATTGATTGTATTGTTTATTTGATGTAATTTAACTTATAGTGTTTTGAAATTTATTTATTTTTATTTTCTGGGTTTTTTTTTATATTTATTGTTATTTTTTTTATTATTTTAATATACAATATTCATTATTTTTGTTTATTTGGAGAGATTTCTTGGAATTTTTTGAATATGACCAATGATATATCACTTTCTATTGAGCTTCCGAATCATGTTTATGCAACTACATATTTCAGGTGACAGATTTCAGGTTTGAATGGTGTAAGAGTTATTTATTTCATTTGAATTCTTTTGTTACCTTTTCTATTATTATTACTCTATAATTTTCTTAAAGGTGTTGACTATAAAATTGAAAAATATATGTCTGAGTTTGTTAACATATGCTTTTTGTATGCATTTATATATATTATATTCTAAAGGTTTATATATATATCGTTCTATAGGTTTTTTTTCGTTTTATTCTTTTCTAAATTCTGCACATTTTTTCATATTTTTAAAGTATTTTTTAGTTTATCTTATTTTAATTGTGTATTTTTAAATCTTTATTTTCTCCATCTTAAATTATTTCAGTGTTTGATATATATGAATTTCAACATATATATTTTTTCTATTTAAAATTTATATTTTGTTTTGAATTTTTTATTATCTATAGTTTTAGGGAGATATTTTTGGGCAAATCTTTTCTTTCTTAAGGAATAAATCATCTGGACAAAGAAAATAATTAATAACTTTAATTCACGTGTGATGAATCTTACCATATTAGTGTTGGTCAAATATTTCCTTTGTTAAGGGTCATACCTTTTGACTGTTATATATAGGATTTAGGAAGAGCGTCTCTAATCATAATTAGTTCAATTTCCATGATTTTTTAAAATTTTGAATTATTTTATTTTAAGAAATAATTATACTTGATGGGTCCGGAAATGGATGGGTCCGAATCCGATCACTTTACGATTTGTATTTGTGGAGGAAACCACCGGAGCTTCGCCGGAAATGGAATAGGGGTTCAACCTATTGGGACAAGCACAAGGAAAGTCAGAAGGCCAAGCTGGGGGAACTGGGGGTGATACCCAGTTTGGCTCTCCGACGCTCAAGTCAGTTCAGTGTATGTAAGTTCAGTCACAGTTGCAGTGATGAAGAAAAATCTTAAAGAATGCTTACAGTGTAGAAGATGACTTGGGTTATTTATAGTTGAGGGTCAAGGGCCCTTTGGTCATTTGCCTCAAGTGGTCCTGGCCGAATGTTGCCCTAACACGTGGCGCTGTGAGAGAGAAACCTAGGAGGAATCTTCTGCAAAAGCGGCCCAAAAGTTAGTGCTAGCAACAGTGGCAGGTGCGCGGGCATGTACGTTGTGTCAGAGAGCCATGTGGGTGGTTGGTAACGAGGGCTTAAGAGCGCGCTCGTGACAACCTAGAGTATTGGAGGCCAAGATATCCGCTGAGGGGGATGAAGGCTCCAGCTTAAGTGACGAGCCAAAGGAGAGGCCACTCTGAGGGAATGTAACGCTCGAAGAGGGCTTCTTTGGCACGTGGGCGTACCAATCGTTCAGTCTGTTGGACGCTCGTGGGAGTGATAGCGCTCGTTGGGCTCACCTCCCTGAAGAAGGATTACGCTTGTTGGGCTTGGCGCTCGTGCGCAGATGGATGCCGCCTTGGGGGAGACAGATGTCATTATTTCGTGATGCCACGTGTCTTGACGTGGGACGATCGTATTTTGACCCCATCATTTTGCCCCCCAATTCTGTAGTCCTTATTGATAAGGACTGTAGAATTTTGACACGCTCAATCTCTTGCACGCAACGCTCGTATAGGACTTGGCGTGTTGAGCAATTTTTCCTCTGAATGCGCCATTAATGCGGTCTCTTCAATTGACCGTTCGGATCACTTCAGCATTAAATGCTGGTACTATTCTGAAGCCCTTGAAACGTCAGAGCATTAAATGCGGGTGCGCGTGGGGCGCGTGAGCATTGGGAAGCATGTGCCGGTTCCATAAAGTGGGCGGTTTCCTAGGCGGGAAATGATTACCATTTTGAATTTATTGCCTAAAACGGTACCAACTTCCATCCCTATAAATAAGGGATTCTGAGATCTCCACACTCTTTACGCATTCAGAACTTTCAAGCACCCTTTGCAAGAAGAATTCTCTTGCATCTTCAACCTCTTCTCCAGTTTTCTCCCAAAACTTTCAAGGTAAATTTCCAGTGTAATTTTCTAACTTTGCTAACCGTAGATTCGGACTTTAGGATTTTGTAATCCCTCAGATTTTCGCCTTTCCGAACTCTAATCTCTTTCCAAGAAAACTCCCAAAACCTCCGTTTCTGCCATGGCCGACCAACACGTTGAAGAGTTTGCCCGTGAAATCCAAGAGATGGCCACGGAGAGTTCTTCTTCCCCGGATTCCCCCAGAGATGAGGAGTTGGGGGCGGCAGTAATGGTCGCGGAGGATAGAAATCCAGGAGGAACGGATCCTCTCTTTGAGGAGATGGATCTGGTGATGGAGGCAGAAAGACAAGGAGTCACCAGACAAGGAGTCACCCTCCCCATAACTCAAAGTGCCACACATCCCCACCGCCATAGAGTGACCGTGGCGGTTGCAAACCCGCTTCCAGTGGCGGAAGCCGTAACTGGGCCTTCAGAAAGGGCCCGTGACAAGGGAAAAAGTAAGAAAGCCCAAAAATCCAAAGGACCCAACGAGGGGGAGGGCTCAGGCTATCAGGCTACCGAGCGCACGCCTGATGAAACTCCCAGCACAGTCACCGTGGGGGATGTAAAGACAATGATGGCTCCCATTTACTGGGACGAGCGCTACTCGTGGAGAATTCCAGAAAACCACGAGCGCGCCAATAATCCACCCCCCGGAGAAATGGCAGTATATGTGGACACCGTGAGATCAGGGGGCTTGAGGTTCCCTATCTCAGTCTCAATGGCCCATTTGCTGAATGACCTGGGCTTGTGTCCATCCCAAATAGTGCCCAACGGCTTGGCCCTCCTGACCTGCTTCATAATCCTGATGAGAATCATGGGCTACGAGCCCTACTCGCGGAACTTCAACGCCCTGTTCCAGGTGGTCAGTTCCTCCCGCTCATCCCCCGAGGCCGGATTCTACTACGTCCAAGCGAAGGCCCACATGAAGTTGATTAACTCGCCCTCGAGCACTTATGGCCCCAACTGGAAGGAAAAATTTATCTTTGTTAAAGCCCCAACAGAAGAGGGCTTTGGGGTGGTCACCCATTGGAGCTCGTTTGCCAAGAGCCGGCTGCAACCCATACTCCCCAAAGACTGGGCCAAAAATCTGGCAGCCACTCTGAGGGACGAGGGCCATCTTATTCAAGCAAAGGATTGGATAGATGACGAGGAGCTCATGTTCCTGTGTGGCCTCACCGACAATCCCTATTTCCTTGACAACCCTCCGGCTCGTGACATAGAGAGAGATGGTTAGATTCTTAGGGCACTAACTTTAGATAGGAATGAATACTAACTGCTTTTCTTGTACTTGTAATTTGCACTTAACAATTCTTGTCCAAGGATTTATAACCCTCGTGCTTTCATCTTTGCAGGAGCCGCTATCTTAGAAATGGCCGGTGGAATCAGACAAGCGGCTCGTTTCGCCAATGCTCAGAGGAATCAAGCCACACAGGGGAACCAACAGCGCGAGCCCCAACACCCCCGTAACCGCAACGATAGAGGGGACGCTCGTGGGGGCGCCAGTTCAAGTGCCAACCCTGAGGTGCAGCCCCCTCGTGGCCGAGGGGAACGTAGATTGGTCCCGAGAGAGACCAGGCGGTCGGAGAGAGCAGGAGATGTTCAACCCCCCATTCCTGCAGAACCAACGAGGCCAAATACCACTCTGGCGATCACTGAGGCTCCTTCGAGCGCAAGTCGTCCTTCCCGTAAGAGGAAGAGGATGCCCGACTCCGCCGCAATCCAAGGAAAGGGCAAACAAGTTGTGGAGGGCCCCCGAGGCGAGGGGGACACTTCCTCCTCAGAGGAAGAGCATTTGTGGGAGTTCCCCCGTCGAGGGGACAGAGACTTTACTGGCGCCCCCGACGGCGGGCCGGTGTTGCTGAGGCCGGGCTCGGTCGCCCAGACTATTACCCAGGATTTGCTCAGCCGGGCTCAATTCACAGCTGACCACAGGCATCTCTACAGTGAGTCTGTAGAGAAGGTGACGTTCGATGCAGCCCACGCCCTAATTTCCGTAAGTCTTCATTCCTCGCATTCTTCTTTTCTGTAAATCACCATTTTCCTAGCTAACACTTTTCCCCTCGTTTACGCAGCAAGTTCTTCCCCGGCTCCGGAATGTGCAAATGCGAGCCTCCATCTATGCCGACCGGAAGGCCAAGTACAAGAAGATGGCCCGCTCGAATGATCCGGCCCATATCCAATCGGAGCTAGATGCGGAAATCGCCAAGTACGAGTCCCTCAAGGGCTTGTTCGAAACAACGGAGGAGGAATTGGGGAAGCTTAAGGAGGATTTTGTAGCGGTTGATGGCGCTCGAATCCGTTTGGGCAACGAACTGGCACAGGCCAACGAGCGGCGCCAGAAGGCTGAGGCAGAGAGGGAAAGCTGGAGAACAAGGGCTCTGGAGGCCGAGCGCAAGTTTAATGATACTGTTAGCGAGTGGCCTCGGAGCTTAGAGCGTGCGACCAAGGAGGCATTGATCAAGTTCTGTCATTCCAAAGATTTCAACTTCGCGGCCTCGTTACACTGCTTGGACGAGGCTCAAAATGCTTTCAACCTGGCAGTGGATCAGGGCATCCACAAAGGTCTGACAGATCCGGCGATGAAGGGTGCTGAGGGCACGGGGCTCATGTTTAATGAGCGCTGTGAGGAGGCAGATGAGGATCCAAACGACCCCGCGGACAGCATAGCGGAAATGGAGTATGACTTCCTGGTGAAACTGATCCAGGATGAGTACACCGACGCCCACAGGGAAAGGGGTGCGGGTCCATCTGATGATCCCGAAGACGAGCCTCGAGAGCCCATCATAGAAGAAGCCCCGGTTCAAGCCGCTGAAAACGCCAACGCTCCGGATGCCAATGCGCCTGCTCCAGATGCTAATGCCCCCAACGATCCGCAAGCCCATCCGCAAGAGCCCGAGGGTCCAGTTCACGGTCCAGTTCAGGGCCCAATCTTGGTGATTGTTGATGAGGACATCGCCCCAGCTGCTTGAAGCCTTTCCTCCATCAGTTCTCCGCATTTATCAGATTTTCTGCTTTTTCCTGTAATTGAATTTCATGGGCCTTTGAGCCCCTTTTGTCTTGTAATATGCTTCCTTTTCAATGAATAAAATGTCTCTTTTTTGATGACTTTGTTGTTCTTCTTGTCCATTTATGAATCATATAGTAGGACTGTGTAGCATACTCTGTGGATGTTTTGCTTCCATGATGATGTTTTGTTTCTGTGATGAAAAATTTGTCTAAGTCTTGAGCGATCGTGGGGGTCTTACTGTGAGATTGCCCCTACGCTCAAGCCTTGCATAAATTTTGTTTTTGTTCCTGAAATTGAAAATTTATCTAAGTCTTGAGCGCTCGTGAGGGTCTTATGGTGAGATTGCCCCCCCCCCCCCGCTCGGGATTTGTATAAATTTTCCTTTTGATATAAGCCGTGAAAATTTGTCTAAGTCTTGAGCGATCGTGAGGGTCTTACTGTGAGATTGCCCCTACGCTCAGGACTTGTATAAATTTCTGCTTTTGTAATTTTATCTTGAAATTTGTCTAAGTCTTGAGCGGTCGTGAGGGTCTTACTGTGAGATTGCCCCTACGCTCAAGACTTGTATAAACTTTTACTTTGGGGAGAGTTTGGCCAAGTCTTTAGTGCGTGCGAAGGTCTTACTGAGTGGTTGCCCTCGTTCAAGACTTATGCAATTCCTTTTTGATTCTGAAACCATCGTTCGAGCGCTCTGGCTTGTATCGTTTTTCTGGTTCTGCAGGGAATCCCATTTTCGAGCGCAAGGCGTTTTAAGAAACGGCCAGGGCCTACTAGGACTTTTCTGTGGTAGATCCCATTTTCGAGCGCAGGGCGTTTTAAGAAACAACCAAGGCCTACTAGGATGCGTTCTTGTAGGAGATCCCGTTTTCGAGCGCAAGGCGTTTTAAGAAACAGCCAAGGCCTACTAGGATCCGTTCTCGTAGGAGATCCCGTTTTCGAGCGCAGGGCGTTTTAAGAAACAACCAAGGCCTACTAGGATGCGTTCTTGTAGGAGATCCCGTTTTCGAGCGCAAGGCGTTTTAAGAAACAGCCAAGGCCTACTAGGATCCGTTCTCGTAGGAGATCCCGTTTTCGAGCGCAAGGCGTTTTAAGACACAGCCAAGGCCTACTAGGATTTTCTTCGCAATCTTCTTCCAATTTGCCTAATTGGTTTTTAGCGTACCCAGTCTATCCTTATGAGGGCGTCCCCCCATGCGGATTAGAGTGCTGGCCAGCGTAACCCATAAGAGATAACAGCATTCATTTTGGAATGGGTTGCCAACCACGCTCGCGAAGACGAGGGACGTGGGACTTATCCATTCAAGCAACCAAAGAAACAGGGATATTAACGAAATTAAAAAGATTATGTTACCTTTTACTTGTGATTGGAAGTACATAGAACCCGTCAGAGAGGGTTGTTACATCAGAGTTTGCAAAGAGCTTTTAAACATAAAACCGCCGGAGGTTACATGCATTCCAAGGGCGAGGCAAGCGCTCACCTTGAAGTGTCTCCAGGGTGTAAGTGTTGTTAGCTCTGAGTTGTATGACCTTGAATGGGCCTTCCCAATTGGGGTCCAACTTGCCCACGTGCCTGGATACTTCCACTTTCTTCAAGACCAAATCTCCCAACTGGAAAGTTCTTTCCCTCACACGCTTGTTGTACTGCTGGGCCACAGAGGCTTTATAGTGGTGGATCTTAGCCCACGCTCGGTCTCTCCTTTCATCCAGTAAGTCTAACTCCAAACTCCTGTTGCCATCGTTGAGCCGAGGCTCGAAATAGCCTACTCGAGCGGATTCATTTACAATCTCCGCTGGTATCATTGCTTCTGATCCGTACACGAGTGCGTAAGGAGTTTCTCCAGTGGCCGCTCGTGGGGTGGTGCGATAAGCCCAAAGTGCTCCTTGCAACTCCTCAGCCCATTCACTTTTCTTGCTCTCAAGCATGGTTTTCAGATGTTGCAAGATGATCCTGTTGGTAACTTCTGCTTGTCCATTAGATTGTGGATGTCCTACAGAGGTAAACCGCTGTTCTATACCCAACTCAGAACACCATTCTCGTGTATCGGCCGCTATGAACTGGGATCCATTGTCAGAAATGAGCACCCTCGGTATGCCGTACCTGCAAATGATGTTCTTCCAAATAAAGTCCCTTACAACCTTGAAAGTGATTTTTGCAACAGCTTCAGCCTCGGCCCACTTGGTGAAGTAGTCGACGGCTAAAATGACAAACTTCCTTTGTCCCGCAGCCATGGGCAATGGGCCCACAATGTCTATTCCCCACTGGTCAAAAGGCCAAGAGACATCTACTGGGATCATTTGTGCGGCTGGCAATTGAGGGAGGTTTGAATGAAATTGGCATTTGGGGCACTTCCTCGAAAATTCAATGGCATCCTGGAGAATTGTAGGCCAATAAAACCCACTTCTCAGAATCTTCTTCGCTAAGATACGCCCTCCGGAATGATTCCCGCAACTTCCATTGTGTATGAGCTCGAGCGTCTCCTTCGCTTGTGAGGGCCTTAGGCATCTCATTGGGGGTCCTTGAAATGATTTTTTGAACAATCTCCCCTCGGGATCCAGAGCGAAACGAGGGGCCTTATTCCTGACTTTCCTGGCTTCCACCTTGTCAGTTGGAGTGATTCCATCCCTCAGGAAAATGATGATGTCGTCAAGCCAACAGGGCTCGTTTGGATCAATCATGGCGATCATCTCGGTGGCGACCCTTTCCTTGATCAAAGGTTCCTCAGTTCTAAGGAACGTAACAGAACGCTCGGAAGTGCCTTCTAAAGCTGAAGCAAACTTTGAAAGAGCGTCCGCACGCTCGTTTTCTCCTCGTGGCACTTGAAGTAGATGAAATTCCTTGAACTTCCCAATAATTTCTCTGGCTTTCTTTAAGTACTGTATCATGGTGGTTTCTCGAGCCTCATAAGTTCCTTCAATCTGGCTCGCTATTAGCTGCGAATCCACATAAGCGGTGATTCTGGAGGCTCCATTCTGAAAAGCAATGTTCAACCCTTGCACGAGGGCTTCATATTCTGCTTCATTATTAGTGACTTGGAAGTCCAGCTTGATCGCAAAGTCCAGTTCAATCCCATCGGGGTTTCTGAGGGCCACTCCTATTCCTCCCCCTTGAGAGGTTGAGGAACCATCTGTGTGCAGTACCCATAACCCTTCATTCTCCGCAACGGTGGGCTCGAAACCAAAACGTTCAACCAACAAATCCGCCACAACTTGAGCCTGTACCGCGGTCCTGGGCTCGAAGCATAGGTAAAACTGGCTCAATTCGATGGCCCACTTGATTAATCTGCCAGATACGTCTGGCTTGGACAACACTTGCTTCAAGGGTTGGTCGGTGAGAACCGTTATGGAGTGCGCTTGAAAGTATGGCCTTAGCCTTCTTGAGGCATTAATAAGAGCGAACGCAAATTTCTCAATCTCCAAGTATTTCTTCTCAGCTCCTTGCAATGTTTTGCTTAGATAATAAACGGGCAAGTGTTTCCGTTCCCGCACAGCGATCAGAACAGCGCTTGTGGCTTCAGGAGAAACGGAAAGATACATGAATAACCTCTCGCCTTCGACGGGCTTGGTCAGCAGTGGCGCGCTCGATAAATAAGCTTTCATATCCTGTAGCGCCTTTTCACATTCCTCTGTCCAAGCAAAGTTACGTGCGTTCCTCAAAATTTTGAAGAAGGGAAGGTTCCTATCCGCCGAGCGCGAAATAAATCTGTTCAATGAGATGATTTTGCCTACCAGGACCTGCACTTCCCGCAAATTTCGAGGGGAAGGAATCTCCAAAATAGCCTTGATCTTCTCCGGATTGGCCTCAATTCCCCTCTGACTGACCATGTATCCCAAGAACTTTCCCCCTTGTACTCCAAAGGTGCACTTCGAGGGGTTCAACTTCATTCCATATTGTCGCAGGATAGAAAAGGTGCGCTTGAGATCTTCCAAGTGGGAATCCTGACGCTCGGTCTTGACAATCATATCGTCCACATAGACCTCCATGGACCTTCCAATTTCACTTTCAAACATCTTGTTGACGAGCCGCTGATATGTAGCTCCGGCGTTCTTAAGTCCAAAGGGCATGACTAGGAAGCAATACACCCCCAAATGGACAACGAACGAGGTCTTGGGGCGATCTTCTGGAGCCATAAAGATCTGGTAATATCCCTGGAAAGCATCCATCATGCTCATGAGCTCGCAACCAGCGGTCGAATCCACCAGTTGATCAATCCGGGGCAGCGGGTAAGGATCCTTAGGGCAGGCTTTGTTGAGATCAGTGAAATCATTGCACATGCACCACTTATTTGCGCTCTTGGGCACCAAGACGACGTTGCACAACCATTCCGGGTACAAGATGGGCTCGATATATTGGGCCTCCAAGAGTTTATTAACCTCCTCTTCAATGACTCTCTTTCGAAAGCCATGTACGTCCCGCTTTTTCTGCTTGATGGGCTTGAAGGAGGGATCCACATTAAGCCTATGGACGATGACGCTTGGGTCAATTCCTGTGAGATCAGAGGCTTTCCACGCAAATACATCTTTGTTCTCCCTTAGAAAATCAATCATCATGATCTGAGAAGGCCCTGAGAGGTTCGAGCCTATCTGTGTAGTCTTATCTTTGTTTCCGGGCTCCAGCTCAATGGTAAGGAACTTCTCCGAGGGCTCGATCCTTACCTCAGGGCGAGGAAGTTCGAGCGCCCTCTTCTTTCCTGTTAAACGATCGCCAGATGCTGGTTCACTTTCTCCCGACTCGTCTCCTTCTGAGGACGATCCACCAACGGTCCCTGGGGGGACATTTTCGAGGGGATTTTCCCCGTTGTCTCCCTTCTTCTTCTTGTTCTTCTTTTTGTTCAATTTCGCCCGTTTCCGTGCTGGGCTGTCCTCGTCTAGATTGGGGAAATCCACTGACTTCTTGGTGGAGCCGACTTGGAAGGTTTTATCCGCTTTAGGCTTTCTGAGGGACAGCATGTAACATTCCCAAGCCTCTCGTACGTTGCAGAGCACTTCTCCGACGCCCTCGGAAGTAGGAAACTTAATCTTCTGGTGGTATGTGGAGATGATGGCTTTGAAATCAACGAGGGCAGGGCGCCCAATTATGATGTTATATGGAATATCTATCTCCACCACCGCGTACGTCACTAGGAGTGTTTTGCGTTGAGGGGCTCGTCCGAACGAAGTAGCTAAGCGTATTTGCCCTCGTGGGACAACTTCCGAGCCTCCAAAGCCAATGAGGGCTGTTTTGAGTGGCTCGAGCGGGAGATCAACCTTCATTTTTAAGAATGTGGAGTAAGGCAAAACATTAACGGAGCTTCCACTATCTACCAATACCCTTTTTACAACATGGTTATGAACATCTAAACTAACCACCATGGGGCAATCTGAGGTTACACCCTCCCCATGGGGCGTTACAATATGTTCTAGATCCCTATCATCAAAGCCTATTACATCATTTTCTCTTGATCTTTGAGCGCTTGATCTCTGGATGGCGTAGATAGGCTTGGGCACTGATGGGCGTTGGTTGTAGCTCCGAACGTACCTCCGTCGGGAGGCGTTTGAATCCCCCCCTGATGAGCCTCCTGCAATCATATTTATGACTGCAAAGGGCTCGTTTTCTTGCTCAGGGGCTTTGCCTTTGTTGCCTCGGCGACTGCTGCTTTCAGGGGGTCCCCTACCCCTTGGGCTTTTTGACCGGGAAGGACTCCTTCTTCTCCTTCCGGAGCGCTCGTTGCATTGTTCATCGTAGCGCTCGAGCACCCGGACAAACTCCTTCAGATGGCCCCCCGCAACGAGCCTTTGGATTTCAGCCTCCAACTGCCGGCACTCATCCGTGTCGTGCCCTCTCTGCTTGTGGAAGGCGCAGTATTTGTTCGAGCGCCTGAGTGAGTCTGTCTCTCTCATTTTGATGGGTCTTTTGAAGAGTTTCTTATCAGAGAGATTATAGACTTCTGAGTTTGGCCTGGTGAGCGGAATGCGCTCGAATCGACGAGGGGGTGGTGGCGACCTCCTGCGCTCTTGAGGGCGCTCTTTCTTGACGGCCACATCCCTTCCCCGCTCGTGATGAGGTCGCTCGTTCCGGGCCGGGCTGTGATGCCGGGGACCATTAGTCCCGTACATATCTTCGAGCGCGAAGAACGGCTCGGCTATTTCTCTTAGGCCCATGAGGGTCCCAGGCCTTCTCTCCACGATGGCATCAGTAAATTTTTTGCTCACATATTGTTTGTGATCCACAGCCTGAAAGAGCACTGGGATCAAGAAGTCCATCGATGGCCTTTCCACCTGCAAGATCTCCTTATTGAAGCGGGCGAAGAACGAGCGCAATGATTCGCTCTTGCCCTGCACCACATTGTAAAGGGCTGTGGGCGCGGTGACTGGTGCCTTCAAAGAATTGAAGTGATTGAGGAAGGCATCGGCCAGTTCTTCATACGAGTGGATCGAGCGCGGAGGCAGGCGCTTATACCACTCTTGAGCCATCCCTACCAAGGAAGTGACAAACACTTTCGCCCAGTAATGGCTGGAATGCTCGTAAAGGTGCATGAGATGCACAAAATGATCCAAGTGCTCCGCTGGATCGGTTGTCCCATCGTATCTGTTGATGGATGTGGGGACTTTGGCCATTCCTGCTTGGGCCATCAGAACTTCTTCGACGAGGGGTGAACCCCTCGCCAGTGGGTGGTATTCGTACGTGCCGAAGTTTTACTCCGGCTCCTTTCGACGGGGGACCCTTGGTGGAGGGTCCTTGGTGCGGGTACTCCTGGCGTCAACCCGTTCATCCCGACTATGGGAGATCTGAGTTGAGCGCCCTCGTGAGAGCTGTCCCACGACATCCTTGAGGCCCTGCAGCTGGTCTTGCACAGCCGCGAGGACGTCAGGATTTACTTCCACTCGCTTATCCTTGTGGGCTCGTGAGCCCCTCCTGGAGACATGAGAGTCTCCTTCATTTTCGTTCACTCGCTCCGTGGGCTCTTTGTTCCTGCCCACGGAGGCACGCTCGTTGCCCTCCTGCTGGGGCACTTCTCTCGCTGGTGGTGGTGGTGGTTGTGCCCTCAGGACAGCCTGGGCTTCTCTGAGGGGAAAGTTTTGCTGTCCGCCTAAAGGGGCCGCGACCTGAGTGGCCTGCCCAGAGGGAAAGTACATGGAATGGAACCTTTCCCACGCCCCCTGAGCCGCCTGAACCTCACATTGGGCGTAGAGGGCTCTCAACTGTTGGGTGGTCAGTGGAGGTAACTCCACTCCTTCAATCTCCCTGGGGACCACCACTGGGAGTTGGAGCTGTCCGGCATGGTATGGTTGGACTGGTGGCATCATCATCGCCGGAGTAAGGGAGTATCCAGGCGGAGGCATCATGTAACCTTGCATTCCAAGGTTCATCTGGGGATGGACCCAGGAGTTCTGTGCAAACTGCGGAGGAACAGAGAGAGAGACTCCTCCAGCGGTGGTGGGAATCTGCGGTGCCGGCGGTGCGAGTGGTGGTGCAGAAGATTCTGCCTGTGGAGTCACTCCTGCGGCGGGAGGTGCTCCACCAGCGGCGGCGGAAGGTGGTGGCGCTCCACCAGTGGCGGTGGAGGGAAGAACGATATTTGCATCCTGGGAGGTGTTTTCCCCTCCTCCCACAGCTCCAGATCTCGTTGCAACCATGGCTGTTGAAAATGAAGATGTGCTTGTTTTTCTACCAACAAAAAGAAAGGAAGAATAAGGAAGACTGGTTTCCCACAGACGGCGCCAAAAATGATGGGTCCGGAAATGGATGGGTCCGAATCCGATCACTTTACGATTTGTATTTGTGGAGGAAACCACCGGAGCTTCGCCGGAAATGGAATAGGGGTTCAACCTGTTGGGACAAGCACAAGGAAAGTCAGAAGGCCAAGCTGGGGGAACTGGGGGTGATACCCAGTTTGGCTCTCCGACGCTCAAGTCAGTTCAGTGTATGTAAGTTCAGTCACAGTTGCAGTGATGAAGAAAAATCTTAAAGAATGCTTACAGTGTAGAAGATGACTTGGGTTATTTATAGTTGAGGGTCAAGGGCCCTTTGGTCATTTGCCTCAAGTGGTCCTGGCCGAATGTTGCCCTAACACGTGGCGCTGTGAGAGAGAAACCTAGGAGGAATCTTCTGCAAAAGCGGCCCAAAAGTTAGTGCTAGCAACAGTGGCAGGTGCGCGGGCATGTACGTTGTGTCAGAGAGCCATGTGGGTGGTTGGTAACGAGGGCTTAAGAGCGCGCTCGTGACAACCTAGAGTATTGGAGGCCAAGATATCCGCTGAGGGGGATGAAGGCTCCAGCTTAAGTGACGAGCCAAAGGAGAGGCCACTCTGAGGGAATGTAACGCTCGAAGAGGGCTTCCTTGGCACGTGGGCGTACCAATCGTTCAGTCTGTTGGACGCTCGTGGGAGTGATAGCGCTCGTTGGGCTCACCTCCCTGAAGAAGGATTACGCTTGTTGGGCTTGGCGCTCGTGCGCAGATGGATGCCGCCTTGGGGGAGACAGATGTCATTATTTCGTGATGCCACGTGTCTTGACGTGGGACGATCGTATTTTGACCCCATCAATACTATTAATCAAATTTAAAGTAATATTCATTGAATCACTCAATTTACACCGTAATTATAGCTATCTTAATTAAAGATTTCATTATGTATGATAACTATCTAAATTTGAGATTTTCCTTCATTATTTATAGTTCAGAAAAATTAACTGAAGAATGCTCAAGTATCGTGCATATTAATACTCCATTTGACATGACATTCTATGAACAAATTGAATTTTTTTTTGGGAAGCTGGAATTTTATTTTTTAATTCATGTGTATTTATTTATCTTCTATGGATTTTTAATTGCTTTTTTTACTTTTTTTTTATGTTATGTTGAATTCTTTTTTATGATTATGAAAAGCCATTATTTTATAATTTTATGAATTTTATTTTACTTTTCTTATGTATTGTTCAATAGATTTTTTTAATTCTTAAATACATATTTTAATCTTTTTATATATTTATCATTACATTATAAATTTTTTTAAGTTTTTCTCGGCGGTTTCATTTTATTATTTTCATTACCTTTTAAGAGTTAATTTATCGTTCAAAATTTTTTACGTCTTTTTATCTCTATTTATAGTTTTTGTCTTCTTGAACGCATCTATACATGTAGCATTCAAATAAAATGAAGTGATGCAAATTTTTGGAATTTATTTTAGAGCTTCTTGAATCTATTTATTTTAGAATTTTATTTTGAGATAAAATTTAAAGCATGGAAACGTTTTTTTCCCCCTCTCATCTCTTGATGAAGTGAAAAAGAATATTTGCAAATATTCTACTTGATCGAGCCAGATCTCTGCCTGATGTCCGATCGAGAGATCCGACACGGTCACTCTATTTGTTGACGGGGAACGGCCGTCTGACTGCTCGAAATCTGCACAGATCGAGGTAAACGTGAACTCCGGGACCAACTCGAGGAAGGTGGGTGTGAGACCCGGGTTGGTACTCCGACGCTCAAGTCAGGTTCGATGAAGATGGTCGAAGTAATTGAGCGGTGAAAAGAGTTAGGTGGGAAAACTTACCGTGCAATAAATGAGGAGGGACTATTTATACTGTGAGGAGAGAGAAGTTACCGCCTCGACGTGTTGGCGTGGGGAGCTGACAGGTGCCCCATTAAGACCGTGCATTAAATGCGTGGTCGGCCACTCTTTCCTGCTAGTGGAACAGTGCGCTGGCCGGTCGAGGGGTCTGGGTCGCCCGTAGCTGCCTGGAGGTCCGACTGTGGGTCGACGATCTACGTGGTAACTTATGTGGGGTAAATGGGTCTTCGAGTGTGATGGTCGAGAGGTAAGCTCCGATCGAATCGCGACCGGGACATGACCTTCGATCATACACGTGGAGCAAGGTGATTGGCCCAACTCGACAGCGGGTACGTGCCACGTCACTACTGATCACATTTTTTTCATTTTTGAAGAAACAAATTAATAAAAAATAATACTAAAATAATTTTCGTGCATCACACGGGTTGTATGCTAGTATATATATATTCAAGTACAAATCATACTTATATGTGTTTATGGAATTAAAAACCAAAATATGGGAAAGATTTGACTAATAAATTAAACTGAAGGCATAAAAAGGAATTTCATTTCCTATTTCAAGTTTCTATTTCATCTCTTATTTTACTCACCTATACACGAATAAATAGTCCAAATTAAAAGAGAATCAATTAATTTTTTCTCTATCTGAATTTTAACCGTCTATCAATACACATGATGTATATATTTAAGTAAAAAATGAGATAAAACAAAATACTCAAACAGACGATCCAAACCCAATAAAAGGATCGGTATTTTTAGGGAACTGGAAGTGTCGGACGAGCTGGACGAATAGGTCGGAAATTAAATGGAATAAATCGAAAAAAGTTTGGGAGTGGTGGAAGTAGTGGACCCACAATTGTTGGCCCGCGGGGACCCGTCTCAATCTCATTGCCTTCATTCCTGTCAGTCTCGTTGCCTTGACTAATGTCAGTCTCGTTGCCTTATCCGAATCTTGCGACAGGGTCTCGTTGCCTTCATTCGTGCCTCCATTCCTGTCAGTCTTGTTGCCTTCATCCGAAGCCTGCGACAGGGTCTCGTTGCCTTCATTCGTGTCAGTCTCGTTGCCTTCACCCGAAGCCTGCAACAGGGTTCGTGCAGCTTCGCTTTCTTGAATGGTTGCCATGAAGGCGATCATGCTCACAAGCAAAATGAACATAAACTTGCTCGCCATCTTTAAGTTGCGATTCAAGAATATAAGCTGGAAAATGAAATTGAGCTGTTTTTTTTTTTTTTCCTAATTAGGCCTTTGATTAACTTGATGAATGATGATGATGATGGTTAGGACTAAGAATATATATATATAGTATTGAGGGAGGTATTCATAGCTTAGTTTGGAGACATTAAAAAACTTGATAGTTTATAGTTAATTAAGCCATGATGATTTGTACTAGTTACTAGCGTGGAACCAACTTTGCACGTCTAGCTATCCCGCCTTAGTTAAATCATAACTGAGATTTGGAGTACTATGAATATCCAGAAAAACAGGAAGCCTCAACGCTGACATCCATAATCTGGACAGCTTAGTCAACTAATTAATATTAAATATTGCCTAATATTCTTTTATCTAGACACATCAATGAGGTTTAGTAGCTATTAATCTAATATAGCGTCGAACCCGTAAAAATGGGATAAAGTAGTTGGTGGCAGACTGACACATATTTAATGAAAGAGAAAAATGCAAATTCAGAACATTATCTATTCTCAAATTAACTTTTTGGGACACATTTTTTTCTGGTAGTAAAATTAGCCCATAACTAAAAAAACGAAGTTGCATTTTTGGGACAATCATCGCCGGGAAAATGACATGGAAACCGAAAACCACACATGATTGACATGTATCATATTATAATTGAGCATGTATCATGTTTAACCTACATGGACAATTCTATTATCCACATTAGAGCCATATAACCCAAAATTTGTACAAAAATTTGTATAGAAATATATATATTTCCTTCTATAAATTAACAACAAATATAATTAATATATATATATTAAAAAATAAAAAAAGTCAAAATATATACATCGCAAATTAAAAAAATTAACAAAAACTATACGATGCATATATATTCATAAATTAGAGAAAATATATCAAAATAAAAATAAAATATTTAATAAAAATATATATGTATATATGTGTATGTATATAAGTAATGAATTGAAAAAATAAGAAATATACACACATTACATAAGAAAATTAAAAAAGTTAAAGATGCTACGTAATGTACATATAATAATTCAGAATAATAAATATTAATAAAAATAAAATATAAAATAGGAATTCCACCCCACACAAAATACCCCCAACCTTCATGTCCGATACCCCAACCCAATGTCTGCGTCGTCTCGAGACCATCATGTCCGCAGCTTCCACACTACTAGCATGGTTGTCTATCGCGGTGGCGGGAAACGGAACGGGGGCACTGTTCCAGTTCCAGCGTCATGTCGTTGAACGGTCTCGACACTTTGTGGAACGAAATGTAGTTTTACTTTAAATATAATTGATTAATGTACCAATACAATATTACAGATTAACCCCTGAGGTTTGAAAAATTACGAACTTCCCCCTGACATTTACACTCTCTCTCACAAATTTCACCTGTTGTTAATTACACCGTTAAATTCAAATTTAAATTCCAAAAATACCCTTAGGGGGCATATTGTAATTTTACTTAGAGTTTAATGATATAATTGTAATACAAGTTAATTTTGGATTTTTTGTATTTAGAAAGTTATTATTTAATTTAATATTTAATATTTTACCTATAAATATAAATTGACTTAGATATTCCATGCATATTTATTTATATAAAATATGATAAATTATAAATTTCCTTTTATATTTATATCTTAGTTTTAAATATATTTTGTACAAGTCCATTTAAAGGTAATTTAAAATAATTTATTTGCAATTATAACAAACTTTCTCTCAAAATAGAAATTCATATAAAAAAACTCATACAAGCGTCCATTAGTGCATTGTCAATTTCTTTCCCCTCAAAATTGAAAATCATTACAAATACACCAATATCATTAAATGCATTAGTAAATTCACATAAATATCCGTCAGAGTCATTTAAACAATTATTTCAAACGTTAAACATGCATGATCAATAGTTACAGAAAAATATTAGGCATCCATAAACTCTAGGTATGAAATTATTCTATCATAAAAACATTTATATATTGTTAAATAACATTCATTGAAGAAAAAAAATACAAGCTAGACACAAAACTCAAGTACTTACATCAGACCCCTTAACAATTTCAGTCCTGACATTAATCCACTTGCCTTTGACTCTTTATTACATATACCCCCTAAGTTTCAAAAGATTAGGGGCAAAACAGTAAATTTTGCACATTTCGTTAAATTTAACAGGGGAAATAACGGGCCAAGGGGAGTTCGTAATTTCTCAAACCTTAGGGGATAATCTGTAATATCTGATGGAGCACAAATATAACGAGACCACGTCATGATACATGGGTCCTCATGGATTCGCCACTTGTATCTTAAGGCCAACTCAACCGCCCTCATAAACTACTTGGAAATGGCTAAAACCTGGTAATTGGCAAAATTACAAGTCTCCCCTCGGGCCCTCATTGGACCCTCGGGCCCTCATTGGTCCCTGGGCCCTCATTGGACCCTCGAGCCCTCATTGGACCCTCGAGCCCCTCGGGCCCTCATTGGACCCTCGAGTCCCTCGGGCTCTCATTAGACCCTCGAGCCCCTCGGGCCCTCATTGGACCCCTCGAGGGGAGTCCTCCGTCCAAAAGGTGACTCATGCCCACTCACACCGAGCGCGTCAAACCCTCGGTAACAACCCAGTAGCGTTCACTGACAAACAGTACATCAATGTGCACCTGCCATTGTTGCCCGCCACCAACCTTTTTGCAGGCTTTTGTAGGAGGTCCTTCTCAGGAGCTCCTTATCACACCACCTGTCTAGGGCAACATGAATGCGGAACCACTTGGTGCCAAATTACCAAAGAGCCCTCGCCCTCAACTATAAATAAGGGAGTTCATCTGCTCCACTGTAAGTCATCTTCCACAACTGAGCTTTGCACTTACAATTTCTCCAGATAATCATCTGACTTGAGCGTCGGAGAGCCAAACTGGGCATCACCCCCAGTTCCCCCAGCTTGGCCTTCTGACCGTTTGTTTCGGTGTTTATCCTAGCAGGTTGAACCCCATCTTTTCCGGCCAGTTTTATCCCCCCTTTTCCCATACTAAACAAATCTTAAAGTGATGGGATTCTGGACACCCCATATTCAGACCCATCATTTTTGGCGCTGTCTGTGGGAAACCACTCTTTTCGTTTCCTCTTTTTCTTTGCTAGTTGAGAAACAACACCTTCAATTTATTATGGTGACTACCAGATCTGGAGCTGTTGGGGGTGGAAGTGATTCCCCCCCCCCCTGGGTGGTAACGGGAGAGATCCTGTTAGGGAAGTTACCGGCACCTTGCTTGGTGCCGGAGGGACCCCACCCTTGAGGAAGCCCATCGAAGTAGAACAGAGAAATATGCAGCCACCCATCCCAACATGAGGAACGGGAGGACCCAACTCAAATGTCCCCCTGAATCTGTCTCCCCATGCCAGCCTTACCAGGCGGGCCAAATACAGCTTCCCATTGTCGTCCCCAAAGAGATTGAGGGGGTGGAGCTACCCCCCCCCCTGACGCCCAGAGAGTTACAGGCCATATATACCCAATGCGAGGTCCAGGCGGCCCAGAACGCCTGGAAAAACTTCACTTCCCCATACTTTCCCCCGGGGCAAGCAGCTCAAATTGCCCCTCCCATGGGAGGGTGTCAAGTTCATTCGCTCATGGCGGCCCAAGCTGTCTTATAGGCCCGACCACACCTCCACCAGTCAACGAGAAGGGGGTTTCCCCGATGGGAGAACGGGAACGCCTACAGGCTGACAAGGGAAAAGAGCCTATAGCAATAATTGATGTTGATGTCGAGGCTCACTCTCAAGCCTCGAAGTGAGGCAGTAAAGCAAGAGTAGAAGATCCCAACCTCCTCGCGGCTGTGCAAGACCAGCTGCAGGGGTTGCAGAACATGGTGGGGTAGCTCTCTCGAGCACGGACTCAAGCTCCCCAAGTTGGGGGTCGAGAGAGCCAAGGCCAGAGACGCTCGCAGCCAAGCCAACAGGAACCACGCTTATCGAAACCGGGAACAGGAGGAAAATTACGAGAACTACAACAATGAGGGAGGATACCACCATTCCCTGGAGAAGGGATCCCCTCGATTTTGACATTGGGGTTCCCCTTGTTTTCGACATGAGGGATCCCCTCGTTCCCGAGATCAGGGATCCCTTCGATTTTCCCTTATTCCCTCGTTTTCGACATGAGGTATCCCCTCGTTCCCCTCATTCTCGACATCAGGGATCCCTTCGATTTTGACATCGGGGTTCCCCTCGTTTTCGACACGAGAGGATCCCCTCGTTCCCCTCGTTTTTGACATGAGGGATCCCCTCGTTCCCCTCGTTTTCGACATCAGGGATCCGCTCGATTTTGACATCGGGGTTCCCCTCGTTCACGCCTTTTCGAAGTTTATGTTCAAACTCTATTTGCCACAATACTGTGACTATAGAGTTGGGGGGCAAATGATGGAGCACAAATATAACGAGGCCACGTCATGACACGTGGGCCCTCATGGATTCGCCACTTGTATCTTCGGGCCAACTCAGCCGCCCTAAAAAACTACTTGGAAATGGCTAAAGCCTGGCAATTGGTAAAATTACAAGTCTCCCCTCGGGCTCATTGGACCCTCGAGCCCCTCGGGCCCTCATTGGACCCTCGATGTAATGCCCCGATTTTCGGTTATTCAGGTATGCACGACACGTGTGAGTTTTCCAAGAGTTAGTATTTACTTTAATCCTTTCGTTTATTAAATTCATACATTTCATGAAAATTATATGGATTATATTTCAATGTGTTCACGTGAAAATATATGAAATTCGTGACAATTTGAGAAATATTGTATGATTTGGAAATGATTGCTATGTGAACTAATTACCGAACGTGATTTAATTGCGAAAGAGTCCTTAATCATTCTTATAATTCTGAGGACTTAATTGCATGACTATTCATTAGACTAAACTGATCATTTTTCTATGGAAGAGAACCTAGTTGCATTACTTAATAAATTGGAGGACTTAGTTGCAAATCAAATCATTTCATCAATTTTAAAGAGATGAATCATCTAATCTTCTTCATCATTCCATAACTTTCACATACACACACTTTGCTTCTCCATCTCTCTCTCTCTTGATCAGTCTTATGGAAGAAGGAGAAAAAGATTTCATCCATTTCAAGCTAAACTTCCCAGAATTAGGAGCTTTGAACCATCATCATCTCCATAACTTCATCTTTCATTCTCTTCTTTTCATTCAAGGTATAGATGAGATAATTATATGAATTCTTGAATTATTATTTGAAGCTAGGGTTAGGATTTTGATTGAATAACTTGATTACTTGGTGTTAGAAACATGAGTACATGATTATAACTTGAAATTCATGCATATATTTGATGTATATGAAAGTTGGAATTCATGCATTTTGTCCAACTTCGGACCTACGCCATTTTCACCTCGCTTTGAACTAGAAAACGTGCCATATAACATTTCCTCTATGTGTGTAGTTTTATATCCAATAAACAAAACTCAATTCTAACTTCTAGAACTCAAGTTATTCCGGGGTTTCTACAGTGTGCGCATTTCCAAAAATTGCCGACTTTTGCCAAACTTTGCCAAAACCTCTCTTATTGCATTCTTTTCACTTCCTTGGCTCCCGTATGTGACTTATATGAGTTTTAAACTTGGATTAATGATGATTAGGCTCTTAATTGACATTCCTTAAGTGTTATTACATGACATATTGATTATGATTACGCCGTGCGTCACATTTTGGTATCATTATTGAGTTATGGTCTCACGAGTGCACAATGTCCCGTTTCTTGTCCAGTTCTTCTCCAGGGCGGATATTGCGATCAACTGAGCGCGTTTATGCATCCTGGAGTCATCGTGTCGCCTGTCAGGTGAGGTTTAATTCCTAGATATATAGAACCCTTACAATCCTATGTGATATTTTAGCCAAAATGTATATATATCTATAATCTTTCTAAAAACGTCAAGTGATTGCAAATGATTATCGTGACATATTGAAATGATCGTGATATCGTGAATTAATCGTGTTTGGCAAGTAATCATGAATCAAGCACTGTGGGCCCGAGGGTTAGTGTATGAGCCAACCGGGAAAACATGGGCTGATGTTGAACTCTGCACTCCCCTCACATCGTGGGGATGAACCCTGAATCCACCAGGAGGTTTGGTGGAGGAAGGAATCCCATACGTGGGAGTCATAAACCTGACGTACATCGTGATTGGGTGGTGGGGCCTTGCAATCCCACGATCACCGGAGGAAGAAGGAGTTCGTGAAACTGCTAAGTGTGCACTGTAATGATTTGCATGATAATTGTTGAGATAAACCTAAAGATTGTATTGTTCACTATCGGTGTCAAGGTTGGAGATTGTCCTCACTCACCGGGCCACGGATTGAATTGAATTGAAATTGATTGTATTGTTAAAATTGGATAGTTGTAATCTCGGGCAAAGTGTATTGTATTTTGAACTTATATAGCTTTTAGTTATAAAACCTTACCCAAGGTTATAACTTGCATATTATCTGCGCTAATATATATCTATGCCCCTCAGTCAGTCTTCCATAGACTGACGCCTCCACCTTTCAGGTTCTTGCAGGTGCGTGCTAGGCGGGAGTCAGAGTCGTGTCCTGTCATTCAGTCGAGTCTAGTGCACTACACTTTCACATATTGTTACTTATAATCTATTAGGATATGTTATGTATTTCTGAGATGATAGTGTATTGATATGCATGTATGTCTAATGATCAACGAAAATGTTTATGCTCGTTTGTAGTAGTTGGAGTTGAGTTAGTCCCACCTAGCTAGCCGGTTATTCATTTTATTATCACCCGTTCGCTATAGGTTTGTTCATGTACGGGTTATCCATTTCGTATGTGGATCGACCTATAGTGTGGGGGTGTGGCATCCATACTTGAAGGGTGCTCAATCTGAAGTGGTATCAAAGCCCGGTTGCAAAACCGAGGTTCTAGTGTCGTGTTGTGTCAAGTCTAGGTCGAACGGCGTAGGAATTATTTGGTAACTTGTGCATTGCATTGATTCCTGCTATTAATTGTCGATTAATTGACCTTATGTGACTTGGCAAATTACATGATCAATATGTCTACTTGAACTTTGTGAAATTAATTGTTACATTTTGCATTTTAAATTGTTTCTAAGTGTGGCACGTGCATCGACATTTTAACCGGCATGCATAATTTAGTATTTATTGTTAGCAACCATCAATCCGGTTTTGCCGAATTGAGTAAAGTTTTAAGCTGTTGGACGTCCGATCCAGACTTCAAAAGGCTTAAGAAAGAAAATTTTCATTTTCTTTCTTAAGGGGGAGAGCCGGCCAAGGAAATAATTCAAAGGTGCAATCGGTCAACCGAATTACCACGACGAAAGAATTTCAACCCACGGTGAACGGTACACACAAACATGCATACCACGTGCATCATATATTTTACTATTACCCTTTATGATTCTTTATTACTCGTTAGTTGCTTCTATACGAATGATAAGTTGACGTAATTGCTATTGTATGCCTACTTCCTTACGTGTTACTTATGCAAATGTATCTCTTTGTTTGTCCGAATTTTATTTTGTGTGCGTGAGAGACGGGGATTCTCTCAGGGTTGCCCAAGAGACGGGGTTCTCTTGTTACTTGCTCGAGAGACGGGGTTCTCTCATCGTTTGTTTGAGAGACAGGGCACTCTCATTATTACCTGCTACTTGTCAACTTGTTCTAAGGGAAGGTTAGATTTTCTTTCGAGTGTTTAGGTTCTGGGAGGTTAAGGGTCGTGACTTGATAGCATTAAAGGAACCTTGTTGATTGAAGACCTCTTTCGAACTCATCCCTGACGGGGAATAGCCAACCCGCGTGGGATGAACACGGAAAGGTGAATCCGAGGACGGATTCTCTTAAGGGGAAGAGAATTGTAATGCCCCGATTTTCGGTTATTCAGGTACGGACGACACGTGTGAGTTTTCCAAGAGTTAGGATTTACTTTAATCCTTTCGTTTATTAAATTCTTACATTTCATGAAAATTATATGGATTATATTTCAATGTGTTCACGTGAAAATATATGAAATTCGTGACAATTTGAGAAATATTGCATGATTTGGAAATGATTGCTACGTGAACTAATTGCCGAACGTGATTTAATTGCGAAAGTGTCCTTAAACATTCTTATAATTCTGAGGACTTAATTGCATGACTATTCATTAGACTAAAGTGATCATTTTTCCATGGAAGAGGGCCTAGTTGCATTACTTAATAAATTGGAGGACTTAGTTGCAAATCAAATCATTAGATCAATTTCAAAGAGATGAATCATCTAATCTTCTTCATCATTCCATAACTTTCACATACACACACTTTGCTTCTCCATCTCTCTCTCTCTCGATCAGTCTTATGGAAGAAGGAGAAAAAGATTTCATCCATTTCAAGCTAAACTTCCAAGAATTAGGAGCTTTGAAGCATCATCATCTCCATAACTTCATCTTTCATTCTCTTCTTTTCATTCAAGGTATAGATGAGATAATTATATGAATTCTTGAATTATTATTTGAATCTAGGGTTAGGATTTTGATTGAATAACTTGATTACTTGGTGTTAGAAACATGAGTACATGATTATAACTTGAAATTCATGCATATATTTGATGTATATGGAAGTTGGAATTTATGATCACATATGGGTTGTTTTTGATGAATCTTGATGTTCAAGACATGATTCATGTGTTTATATTGGTTTTTATTATACTTTAAGCATGAATATATGTTACTTTCATGGATTCTTGCATTTGGAGTTGAATTATGAGTGTTTTGATGAGTTTTAAAATTGGTTCAAGCTTTTTCCCCTGTTTTCTGCAGAACTTGAAGGTCGCGTCCGTGACCGAAAATACACATAAAACCGATCGCGCCCGCGACCCAATTTTGGCCAACTTTCGACTTTTGAAAAACTGCATGAAAAATTCATGAAAAATTCGGTTGCGGCCGCGACCAAAAAATAGAGTAAAAATGGTCGTGCCCGCGACCCCTTCCGAATCTGCATTTTGTCCAACTTCGGACCTACGCCATTTTCACCTCGCTTTGAACTAGAAAACGTGCCATATAGCATTTCCTCTATGTGTCTAGTTTTATATCCAATAAACAAAACTCAATTCTAACTTCTAGAACTCAAGTTATTCCGGGGTTTCTACAGTGTGCGCATTTCCAAAAATTGCCGACTTTTGCCAAACTTTGCCAAAACCTCTCTTATTGCATTCTTTTCACTTCCTTGGCTCCCGTATGTGACTTATATGAGTTATAAACTTGGATTAATGAGGATTAGGCTCTTAATTGACATTTCTGAAGTGTTATTACATGACATATTGATTATGATTACGCCGTGTGTCACATTTTGGTATCATTATTGAGTTATGGTCTCACGAGTGCACAATGTCCCATTTCTTGTCCAGTTCTTCTCCAGTGTGGATATTGCGATCAACTGAGCGCGTTTATGCATCCTTGAGTCGTCGTGTCGCCTGTCAGGTGAGGTTTAATTCCTAGATATATAGAACCCTTACAACCCTATGTGTTATTTTAGCCAAAATGTATATATATCTATAATCTTTCTAAAAACCTCAAGTGATTGCAAATGATTATCGTGACATATTGAAATGATCGTGATATCATGAATTGATCATGTTTGGCGAGTAATCGTGAATCATGCACTGTGGGCCCAAGGGTTAGTGTATGAGCCAACCGGGAAAGCATGGGCTGATGGGTAACTCTGCACTCCCCTCACATCGTGGGGATGAACCCTGAATCCACCAGGAGGTTTGGTGGAGGAAGGAATCCCGTACGTGGGAGTCATGAACCTGACATACATCGTGATTGGGTGGTGGGGCCTTGCAATCCCACCATCACCGGAGGAAGAAGGAGTTCATGAAACTGCTAAGTGTGCACTGTAATGATTTGCATGATAATTGTTGAGATAAACCTAAAGATTGTATTGTTCACTATCGGTGTAAAGGTTGGAGATTGCCCTCACTCGACGGGCCACAGATTGAATTGAATTGAAATTGATTGTATTGTCAAAATTGGATAGTTGTAATCTCGGGTAAAGTGTATTGTATTTTGAACTTATATTGCTTTTAGTTATAAAACCTTACCCGAGGTTATAACTTGCATGTTATCTGCGCTAATATATATCTATGCCCCTCACTCAGTCTTCCATAGACTGACGCCTCCACCTTTCAGGTTCTTGTAGGTGCGTGCTAGGCGGGAGTCAGAGTCGTGTCCTGTCATTCAGTTAAGTCTAGCGCACTACACTTTCACATATTGTTACTTATGATCTATTAGGATATGTTACGTATTTTGGAGATGATAATGTATTAATATGCATGTATGTCTAATGATCAACGAAAATGTTTATGTTCGTTTGTAGTAGTTGGAGTTGAGTTAGTCCCACCTAGCTAGCCGGTTATTCATTTTATTGTCACCCGTTCGCTATAGGTTGGTTCATGTACGGGTTATCCATTTCGTATGTGGATCGACCTATAGTGTGGGGGTGTGGCATCCATACGTGAAGGGTGCTACACTCGAGTCCATCGGGCCCTGATTGGACCCCTCGAGGTCCTCCATGCAAAAGGTGACGCATGCCCACTCACACCGAGCGCTTCAAACCCTTGGTAACAACCCAGTAGCGCTGACTGAGAAACAGTACATCAACGTGCACCTGCTATTGTTGCCCGTCACCAACCTTTTTGCAGGCTTTTGCAGGAGGTCCTTCTCAGGAGCTCCTCATCACGCCACGTGTCTAGGGCAACATGAATGTAGGACCACTTGGTGCCAAATTACCAAAGAGCCCTCGCCCTCAACTATAAATAAGGGAGTTCATCTCCTCCACTGTAAGTCATCTTCCACAACTGAGCTTTGCACTTACAATTTCTCCAGATAATCATCTGACTTGAGTGTCGGAGAGCCAAACTGGGCATCACCCCCAGTTCCCCCAGCTTGGCCTTCTGACCATTTGTTTCGGTGTTTGTCCTAGCAGGTTGAACCCCATCTTTTCCGGTGAGTTTTATCCCCGTTTTCCCACACTAAACAAATCTTAAAGTGATCGGATTCTGGACACCCCATATTCAGACCCATCATATCGCCAAACCTCAGGGGGCTGTTCGTAATTATCTCTATGGATATTAAGCTCTTCAACTTCCTCAGCCAAATAATTCCACCATTTTGTCATCTTCAAGAAGCTTCAATTCCCGGCCAACTTCAACAATAGTATCAATCATAGATTGATTGTGCATTGAAAAAAAAGGAATTTTGAGACAGTTTTAAGTCCTAACTACTGTTTATTTTTATGCACTTTTGATTAGTTGCCATGATGTAAGAGTTAATTCCCCTAAATTAATTTAGTAACCACATTGATAATAAATATAATTTATTCATTTAATACAGAGTTTAAAAAAATACTACAAGTAAAAGTTATTCTACAATATAACAATGAGTAAAATAAATTATTTATTCATAAAATATCCCTATTCAATTTAAACTAATATTTTCTTTAATAAAATTTTTGAAATTGAAGCAATATTAAGCACAAATTCATAATTATAATATTTATGTACTCACTACTCATATAATTTAATTTTATTAAATATATTATATTATATAAAAATGCCATACCCATTTATTAGCTCAAAATTTTTAAACTTTCTATTAATTATTAAATGAAAGCAACGACCCAGCAAATAAAAGAGCCCATTAGTTACTGACCCATTAATTCTTCTCATTAAACATAACAGAGAAAATTGCATTTTTGATCCCATATGATATAAGTGGATTTTTTAACTGTCCCATAGTTTTTAAATAGTCCTACACGTTTTTATTTTTAACACTTTTGGTCCCAAAAGCCAAAATTTTCACTATTAGTCCCAAAAAGAGAAAAAAAAATTATTATACATTTATTTATTTATTAATATAATATTTAATTAGAATTAAAAAGTGATTTTTATTTATTATTTATGTTTTAACATGATGTGTAATATTTAGAATTTGTATAATTTTTATGCATCAATAAAATATTTAATTAGAATTAATATGTGATTTTAATCATTTTTTTATTTAATTATAATTTGAAAAAAATAAAATTAAAACAAATTAAATAATATAACATATAATTATTTTTTTATTTATTATAATAATTAATTAGCATTAAAAATTGATTTTGAAAAATATCTTAATTTTTTATTTTTTATATATTTTTTAAAAATGATGTATAATAGCCTTTTTGTTTATTTTATGTATCAATATAATATTTAATTAGAATTAAAGGCGATTTTAACCATATATGTTTTTATTAGAGTTAAAAAATCAAAACTAAACAAATTATAATTATATAACATATTGTTATATTCATATTATACTATACTAAATTAATAATCTTTATATGTTTATTGAAAAAAAAGAAAAGGATAATTTATGTGTAACATCTAATGAAAACTTAATAGATTTTGGGACTAATAGTGAAAATTTTAGCTTTTGGGACCAAAAGTGTTAAAAATACAAACGAGTAGGACTATTTAAAAACTGTGGGACAAAAAAAAAATCAACTTATATCCTATGAGACTAAAAGTGCAATTTTCTCAACATAAAAACCTAATTTTAGCCGTTTCGGCCGATTTTTCGTCTTCATCCTTTCCTACAACACAGAGCAGTCGGCGTGTGTCCTCTGTTTTTGTCCACCGAGTTAGCCGTTCCATTCCGTTATGTGCCGTGAAAGCACCGTTCCATTCCGATTTACACAGACAAAACGGGGTGGAATGCTGTTCCGGCCGATTTTTCGACGTTCCATCCCCGCTCCAAGTTGCGGGCGTTTCAACCCCGTAAAGGTGGAACGGCCACTGATGATCTGGTTTCGGAACGCCTGTTCTGGCCGTTAGCCCGGCGTTCCGGCGAACCATGACTACTAGCCCCACACCCCTGACATTTCGGCTCCTCCACCCAACCTGCACATCTCTGTCGATGTCCCCCTTCCCGCACCCCCCAACATCATATTTGAGCAGCAAAAATCAGATCTGATTTATATTAAGTGTTTGTGGTTGCGTCTACTGAATGTGCACGTTTTGTGGGTAAGACGTCAATTAAAAAACTTGGTAGCTTATAGTTATGATCAATTTTTTTTGTTTTTTAACTATAAGCTAGTTAAATCATAACTGAGATTTGGAGTATTATGAATATCCAGAGAAACAGGAAGCCTCGACATTCATAATCTGGACAGCTTAGTCAACTAATTAATTAATATATAAAAATTGCCTAATATTTGAGTAGCTTTTCATTTAATATAGCGTTGAATCAATAAAAATGGAGTAAATTTGCCTAATATTTACTCAAATATTGCCTTCTAAAGATAGAAATTTCGATGAGCACTTGTAAAATCATGTGTTATGTTTTCTTATGTCATTGATGGGCTCTGTTTTCGTAATTCTTTGAGCTTATTCAACTGCTTATAAACTGTCAGATAATGGTATTCTTTTTTAATTTTTAAAATGTATTCTTTTTTTAAATGAGATAATGCCTGAGCTAACGACCTAATGCAATTTCATACATAATACATGGAACACGTATATGCACTTCTGACCGAAAATATGCTTAACATCTATTGGACACGAATATTGATATTGAAATACAGACACGACATGATATGATATAATATAAATATAATATTAATTCATTTTTATATTGTATATTATGTAAAAGATGTCCGATACGAAAATAGGTGCATCATGGATGGGTTTTATCTCTCCTACAACTTGCCAGTGTTATGTGAGATGGTTCAAACACGATTTTGAAAACATGATAGAATTTTTTTATTAGTAAAAAGTTTGATTTCTCATGTTGATCCATTGATACCGTAACTATTATTGATAGGAAGAATTTTATATTTAAATGGTTGGACTAGATTCAAATTCAAATAAATGAGCTGTACACAAAAAAAAGTTTGATTCTAAAATCCATTCTAGATATCGAGTATTTTTATTTAAATTGGTTTGTTGATTTGGTCTGTCTACTGTTTTCTTTTGAGAAATCAGGGAAGTTGTATAATCAGGTGAAATCGTTCTTTAAGTCGTGAATGTAATTAATTATATATCCCTTTTAGTTTAGTTAATTTCGTTAACATAAAGAGATTCTATGCAATTAATTACACTCATATTCAAGGCCTTTTTCCGAATCTTGAAAATGATGCTCACTGTTCATTACATGAATTTTTCTTGAAAGACAAATTATCCCTTTGATAATTTTAAAGGGTTCTCAATAATTATGAAAGGCAAAAAAGCGATCAATTATATAAAACAGATATAAATAAAATTAATATTGCATCACATTTCCGAAAAATAAATACATGAAAAATAGAAAATCACACCATAACAAGAACAAGATCACTTGCTCGTTACAATAGCCCTGATCGGTCGCACAATTCTGCTAATCGAGCCCAAAAAAGAAGGAAGGAAATAAGACATGTAGTCCGAACTGGACTTGAATCACATAATGAATACATAAAGTGTTGAACAAGAAAGGCTAGGGATTTCCGTAATTATTGTAATTATTCTGTTTTCCTTTTATAGCCTAGATATCCTTTGTATTTATAGTATATGTATCTTGTAATATAAATTCAACTAGTATATATCCCGTGCTATGCACGGAGTGATCAATTCAAATTGAAAATGGAATAAATAAAAATTTCAAACGAATGAGATACAGAGTTTTAAAAAATCACAAATTTGTGAATGTATAAATTACAACTCAATAACTTGGGTCAACCTACAAATATGCAATCCAATTACTCTTGACAGCCTATAAAATATGCAAAACAAATGACTTCTTTAATATTAACAAAATTAAATATTGGTTATATTCTTAAAGTAAGGCATTTTTTTTGTAAATTTAATATCGTGAATATAAATATATTGAGAGTGATTTATAAATATATATAATTATTATAAAATATATTAATATTTTTATATTCATACATAGATTATGAGATTTTACTATATTTAATATAATGCATGATATTTAAAAATAAATTTAATATAATTATCAAATTTAATTTTTATAGAATATCTTAATCTTTTATGAATATCAATAAATTTATAAGTAAATAAAATAATATATTCAACATGTACTTTTATTTATATAATATATTTATATTTGTAGTTATACCTATATCTAATACAATTTATTGAATTTTCAACGTTATTATATATTCGTAATAATAAAAAAGTTATAATATAATATAAATTTAACAAATATATGACGATTATATAAAAAATAAATAAATTTTGAAGATTGAGAATTATTAATACTATGGGGTACCTAAGGAATGAATAAACTCAAATTTGTAGGAATGTATATTACCTCAGTAATGATTATTTCCAATTATATTTTGTATCAATCACGGATTTGAAAATGGACATGAAAATACTCATTTCATTCCCATTCCATCATACCAATCATGCCGTTACAAATTTATAATGAAATTAGTTTTCTTTTCTGAATTCAAGAACATTTCTTTATAATTTTATTGTCTTTAGTTTGTGTAGCTTTTATAATTCTTTTAAACATTTCTTAATTTTTAATGAGTTAGATTCGTTTCTTTCTTTCTTAATCTTCTTTATTTTTGGAGATTCACCCCATAGTGATTTTAGGGCTTAATATTTTTTGTGAGCGATACTATAATATTTCAATTTATTATTTATCACCAATTTAGATTTTATTCTCAATCACACAATTTAGATTTCCATGTATATGATTTTGTTGTACGAAACTTTTTTAATCCAACAATTTTTCTTTTACATCATAAATATTTGAATTATGATTTTGTCACTTGTTCTATTTATTATTTTTTTTCTCCTTTCTTTTATTTTTTCAATATTTATTTTCATAATTTTATTGCCTTTTGTGATCTCATTTTTTGTCATTTTTCCCGTCTACATTGCTCCATATTTTGTGGTTGTTGGTTTTTCTAATGACGACTACATCGAACATCATTTTTTTCTTTCGTAATAACTAATCAGTTCTAATACTATCAATAAGAATTTTGGATTATTTTTAATACATTGCTCCACTTTTGAATATTTTTCTATTTTAATATTATCATATTTTTATGGTCGGTTTTTTCACAAGAAATACATAATATTAATTATAACCCATTGAAATCTAACAGATCTAACATAATATTAACTATAACTTATTGAAATCTTGTTTAGAAACGCAATTATTAAACACAATATTGTATGTTGAATGCTTATATATAAATACAACTTAATCTTAGCCAATAAGTTTAATGAAGTTTTTAACCTATAAAAATAATATTGGGCAACTAACAATTCCTAACAATACAGAAATTACTAATAATCCTCCCTAATGATTCGAATATTCTATCTTGCGATTCACAAGGGAATAAGGGTACTTATAGAGCATGCTATAAATAATTCAAAATAAAGACTAAAATACCAAAAACTCAAAAAATAATTGAATACATGAAATCCATGAATAAATATACAAAATAATATATTCATAAAATATGCAAATGGTAAAAAATTTTTTGGATTACAATACCTTACATCATTGAAACACATACAGATGTTGGTGCCCCAAGATCATTGTTGTTTCCCAATGGAAACGTACTGGGTACAAAAACTTCATTTTCTAACTCCGAAAATTCACATCCTTGACCCCCTAATTAGTAGTACGTAATGTTATGATAGATACATGAAAGTGCTTTAATTTGAAATAAAAAATGAATTGCGGCAAATTAACCTAAGATACATATTTTGTAAGTTAGAGTCATGCTCCTCAAGTCGATTCACATGTGTCTGAGCTATATTTGTACAACCATGCTCATAAATAGATGTACCGGTTATAGCTAATTGATTGTGTGGAATATCAATAATATGGGATTTTTGTACCACAATATTCTGATCAACACCTAATATACATAAAAAAATCATTAAATCAACAAAATAAAAAGTTGAAATTAAAACAAAAATTATATATAAAAGAAGAAATAGTACGATTTGTAGTTTCTACACATCCTCTTGCATCAACTTGACCTTGATCTCTAATAATTCTATGCTCATCGATAATGTGATCTATGGATATAATAGTATACGTTTACAAAATAAGTGAACATATATAACTAAATAATATGATCAATGCCTAAACAATTAAATTATACCGAGTAAAATAGGAATAGAACAAAGTTCTTGTGAATTGAATTGGTCATGACCACCACCACCAGCTTGTACTTCCCCTATATTGAATAAATATAAATATTATGATGTATGACAAAAGATGTAATCACAATTCAATAAAATATATATCAAAATTCAATAAATATATACCAACATATATGTAAAATATTAATGGGGAGCATATCATTCGAAATAATCTAACCATCATGCATTAAATCAGTTGTTGAGATGATGACCCTCGTCTTGAACGTGTTGATGTTCCTCGGGCTACTCGCCTGCCTCTTGATGGTGGGCTATAGATATTAGAATCCCGTACTTCGTTGGAGAGTTATTATGAAGTCCAGACAAAAATTAATATTCTATCTGTAGTCGTGCCAAACGTTTGGCCACTAAATCATCATTTACTCCGCTATGCCGTTTTATATATAACTCTTTCTTTCTATTCAATCGTGCAAGCTTGTAACTGATTTGATTGTTGTTCAGTTTATCCCTGCACAAAATAAAAATAAAATAGGTAGTTGAATTTATTTGACCTAAATTAGTTATTACAAAAATATCACTTTTCATAACGATTTGCATCGCATAAGCATAAAAGAAAGCTGCCGTGTCATTTCTAATATAATTATAATTACAATATTTTCTTTTTTTTTTTTGGTCAGATTATAACATTTTATAATGGTACTAAATTTGTTTGGAATTCAATTTAGTTCTTACTATTAGTTCATAATTTGATAAATTATTTTCAGTTTAAAATTAATACAATTCTAGCCTACAAACCTTAGTCATGGCATCAACCTCATAAACATAAAAGAAATCGGTTATTATAACCTTAATCAACATTTTCGCATCAACATGGAATCAACAATAATATATTCTAATAATATCAATACAAAATTGGATTGCATCTTGATATTTTAAAATGAATTAATTCAAAATTAGTCAAAATATTCTAAAACTAATGAATTCAAAATATAAGATTAAATCTATATAATTAAACAAAAAAAAAAAACAAAAATAACTCGTACCTTATGAAATTGATCCGAAAATCTTGAAAGTTCTTTAACCCTCGACCCTCGTTAATCTCGTCAAGTTTTTCAAACTTCGTCAGTTCCATCAATGAATTAAATTGCTACTTGATATCCTAAAAATAATTAATTCAAAATATAAGATTCAAATAATATAATTAAACTTTGAATTAATTCGTTTATTGCATACCCATATTTTTAAAATCTCAAATATGATAATTTATGAAAATAAAAATAATCCGTACCTTAAGAGATTGAGTGAGAAATCACAAAATCTTTTGAACTTCCTCAGCCTCATCAGGGATTTCAAACTTGAAAAATCTCACCAAGACCATGAATTACAATTTAACATTCTATAAGTTTTGTTATAGTTTTTTTTGTTGGATATCTTTTTAATCTGATTAATAATAGTAATAAAGATCTCTCAAACTATGGAATGGATGACGTACTGAATATACAAAAGTTCTCAACCTAAACTTTATTAACGTAAGTTTTCGTTAATTATAATAATAATATTAAATACCAACCCAATTATGAGGTGGATGTCAATTAAGTCTCCTTAATTGTGGATGCAAACAAATATAACATTTATATATTCCTTTCTTAACATTTATATATTTTTAATAATCAAATTAATAACATTTATTTATATTGATTAAAAAAAATAAAAAAAATAAAAATAAAATATATATATATATATATATAATTGAAGAAATTCTTACATGGAAAGTATATTATAAATCTTGACAAAGATAATTATTTTCTTTAATTACTATTTATTTTCATAATAAAATATTTTACAAAATAAAGATCAACCAATCACATTTTTTCTATCTAATTTAAAACCTAAAAAAAAAAAATTACACATCATAAAAAATACACAAAAAAAGTCAAACATGTTTCACAAATATATAATAGTATAGATTCAGAATTCTAAAATTTCATCATTTAGAAAAAAATACAAATAAAAAGTATATTATGAATCTTGACAAAACAATTATTTTTCTTAATTACTATTTATTTTCTTAATAAAATAATATACAACATAAAGATAAGGCAATCATATTTTTTTATTTAATTAAAAATCTAAAAAAAAAGACAAATTATCATTTAGTCAAACTTGCCAAAGATAATTATTTTCCTTAGTTACTACTTATTTTCATAATAAAATAATATACAAAATAAAGATAAGCCAATCACATTTTTTATATGTAATTAAAAACTTCAAAAAAATCACAAAATTCCACGTCATCGAAAATGCACAGTTGAAAAGTCAAACATCGTTATCAAATATATAATAGTATAGATTCAAGCAATACAATAATACAGATTTCTTCCAACTATGTCGTCCATTAAAGAAAAAATGGTATCAGAGCGGAATCCGATCAACCAGTGATACGGTTTTCTTGCTCATCACCTACCCCATATCTTCTCAGCCATGGCCGACGAACGTGACAACAGCGGTCACTCCGGCACGACCAAGGAATCACAGCCCGAATCCTTGGCTATCCAACTACCCAGCCTTCTTCAGAACCTATAACGACAGACCGAACGTAATCAGAGTCACACACCACAAACCATCAATATCAGTATCAAATCAAATCAATTCAACTTCTCCCTTTGGGCATGATTGGTAAAATTAGCAATAGGGGGGAGAGGAAAACTCAGCCATCTCACTGGCAACCCGAAACCAGCAGCCCCAGGTCACTTTGACTATAATCGATGGGAGTAAGACGACCTCATCTTCTGCCCCTGGCTCTTAGAGAACATGGAGCCGGAACTTATCAGCTACTACACCAAATATCCCTCAGCAAAGGCACTGTGGGATGGTCTACACGCCACCTACAGCTAAGGAGGCGACGACCTACAGATTTACGACCTAACCATGAGGGCCAATAATCTGAAACAGGGTTCAGATTCGATTGACCAGTACTACAACAACATCCAACGGATCTGGAGAGAGATTGATGTGAGACAGCCCAATCCGATGAGTTGTGAAGGAGATATCACTCTCTTCAACAGGTTAAGGTCCGAGAACCGGCTGTTTCAGTTCTTAGAAGGAATCAACGATAAATTTGATGCCAAGAGAAGAGATCTTCTCAAGGAAAAACCCCACTTCCCTCAGTAGAAAAAGCATACGCCGTGGTCCAACAGGAGGGAACTCGGCGAGGCATCATGGGGAGTGAGAGTGGTGGAGATGGAGTCCCATTATCAGTGAGTGCCTCAGGAATAGGGGCTGGGCAAATTGCCCAAAACCCATCGTTTTGTGAGAGGGGGGCACCACAGAACTCCACCACCTGGTTTCGGTCAGGCACGCCGCTATCGAGAGTGATAGGAATAGTGCCCTAGAAAGCCGATTGTATATCTGCTTTGTGCTTTTCCTTATTATAATCACAGACAATCTTTGAATGAAATAACGAATTGAGGCAACACTTCTTTATATGCTCTTGTTTGGTATGCGTTTACTTTATCTGTGCATGTATGAGAACTCCCCTAATCCTGATGACTTTAGGACTCTACCATTTAGGTGAAATGGTTCATGAAACGAGCCCTATATCACGTAAGTCATGATTAGTAAAATACTCCAAGCCGATGAGTCCTACCGACAGTGGGAGTGTCAACCTGACTCCTCTAAGGCTTGCTTGTGGAATCACGCCCTTAAGAAGGACCACCTTGTTTCATGGAGGTGCAAAGTGTATAGTTGATACGTGCGTGATACATGAGGGTGCTTACTTGAATAAGGAGTTAACTGCACCAAACCCTCTGTGTTTGTTCCAAATTGTAAAAAAAACCCTCTGTTATAAAAATTAGTTCAAAAAACCTTATGTTATTTTATTTTTTGCACACGACCCCCTTATTCCATTTGGTCAACTATTAAATCTTTTAACCCTAAAATACCCTTACTCCATAAGGTTTTTTTAACAGTTGACCAAAGAAATGAGGGGGTGATGTGCAAAAAATTAAATAACATAAGGTTTTTTGAATTAATTTTTGTAACATAGGGTTTTTTTTTTGCAAATTGGGACAAACACAGGGGGTTTTATGCAGTTAACTCATTAAGGGCATTATAGACATTTTATCCCAAAAAAACACATTCCTACACGCAATCAACGCGCGTGAGGGCCACACAACGCGCTCAGGTTTTTTTTTGCAAAATTTTAGAAAACACAGGGTTCTTTGGATGATATTCCATATGAAGGGGTTTTTTTTATTCTTTTCGCCTAACACGAGGTAGTTTTCGGCAATTTACTCCTTGAATAAGTAAGTTCACTGAGGTGCCCCGTGTGAGAACATTCCTAAATGGGAAAGGAAGTTTCTATTTTAGGAAATGGAAACCTCCAGATTAGGAAATATCTCACGAGTCATTGATGTGATTAATTGATCCTTAGACTTGAGGTTCCTTGTCACTTTATGAGTTAACTCTGTAGTCTTAGGTATAAGCTTTAAAGGGTGTCGCCTTAGACAACTGATTCAAGGCTTATGTTGGGGCTGCACAAGTGATTCATGAAAGTGAATGAGAATCAAGAAAGGACCTACACTTGCATTTGCAAGGTGATCTCTTATTATGTAAGTCATTCATATGCCATATGGAGTCCTTGGCCAAGGCAGTAGATGAAGACATCAAGAAAAGGGTTTCTTGGATTGAGATCAAATGGATATGAAATGCACTTAGCTTTAAGACCGGATTATTGGGGTTCTGATTATTCCCTTACCCTAGATCTTGGTTCAGAGATAGTAAGTAGGAGGATTGTATCTCACATGAATCAATGACTTAAAGGTTCTGTCGAATCCGAACATTCCAATTCAACTAGGGGTTAAACACCTGTTACTAGACTATGGTCGTTTAATCTGTGGACTGATTAATTAATTAGTGAATTAATTAATTAGGGTCACTGCTAATTGAATTGAGAACCTAGAGGGTCACACACAACAACTTGGTTACATGAGTTGAGGCTTTAAAATGATTAAACGAGTTAATCGGGCCTAGAGGGTTCCACACGTGTGAAACCACACGTGTGGGTCACATGAGTGACACGTGTCATTATGACACGTGTCTCACGTGATCCACACGTGTGAATATATATATATATATATATATATATATATATATATTTTATATATATATTAAATAATTAATTTGTTAATTATTTAATAGACTTTGGTTTAATTTTGAATTAAAAAGAAAATCTTATTTTGGAGAAAAATAATCTAGTTAATTAATTACGAATTAATTAATTAGACAAAATAAGTTATTTATTTTAAATAAATAAAGTATAAAATTATCCAAAAATAGTTTGGATATTTTAGCTCTCTTGAAAGTTGATTTGAATTTAAATTCAAAGTCAAAGTCAAAATTACTTGATGATCAAGTAATACGAGAGAGGGACCAAATCCTTAGTCCATAAGGACTAGGAATTTTGGCCACTTCCCTCACCTATATATAGGGGAGCTCGAGCTCCCCTTAGAGCTAATTGACAATTCTTTTGGTTCATGTGTTGAACACCATCCTTTCTCCAAGATAAACGAAACCCTAGGTTAAGCCTAAACACTAACTATAGAACTAGCATCCTTACTAGTTAGATTGTAGTCAAGTTGGTGGACTTTCTCTAGAGAGCTTCAAGTTAGAAGTTTGAAGATTCGAGCTTTACCAAGGAGGGGGATCAAGCCGCGAGAAGAGCGTTCTTGGGTGGCTTGAACCGCTTCAAGAAAGTTAATTAAGAAAGTAAGTTTCTAATCCCTACGAATTTGGTTACATGATTGCGAGTCCAAGATCCTTTTGTTGGAAAATTTTTAAATTTCCGCTGCTTTCTGATTCGTGTTTTCCAACAAGTGGTATCAGAGTCACCTCGTTAATCGTGTTTCAGATTCGTCTCAATTATTCTGAATTTGGTAGAAATTCTTGGGCTTGATGCGATTGAGTATTTGTAATTATTTTAGAAAGCCTGAATTACGAAACTGTATTTTTTTTTTCCTGAAAGTTTCTGAAAATTGGTTTTTGCAAAATTTAATTTTTGAAAAACTATTTTAGATTTGAAACTGTATAAACTGTTTTTAGATTTCTTGGATTGGTTTTGCTTTTGAACGAAAACACGAAACGAAAACCCGGATTACGATGAACACGCGAAACCCAGTGCGCAAAGGCGTCGCGCGCGCGGGCTACGCACGCCACCACCCGCCTGCCTAGGCGCACCCATGGGCGACGCCGCCCAGCACCCTCCCACAACCGCGCGGGAGGCCTTTCGGGCGCGCCGCCCATCATCGCCCGCACTTGGCCGGGAGGGGCTGCGCGCTGTGCGCACCTGCATCGCGCACGACCCTCTTCACGTACGGACCCCGTTTTTCTTCGTAATCCGTTTTCGTATTTCGTGCAATCCAGTCCCAATTTCATTTTCAATTTTAAAATTTTATTTTTTGAATATTTATTTTAATTTTTGAATAAAACTTAAAATTGGGATTTTTTGAGAAATAGAAACGGTTTATATTTTGGAAAAAATACATCTTTAATAAAATTATTAATTTTCAGAAATTAATTGGAATTTTATTTGTTTTGTTAATTTGGGATTTGTTGAAAACTTTTATAAATAAGACTCGCATCAAGTTGTGTTTTAAGTCATTAGGACTTGAAACGAGAATTTTAATTTATTGGCTAAATTTAAATTCTCGCAAAAGCATGTTAGGTGATCATGGGTTTAGACTTATGTATGGTTTTAATTTATGCACATGGATGGTTTAAATTGGGGTTGGAGCCCTATAGTTGCGTTTTTCAATTGAGGTTGGAGCCTCACTTATGTGCGTACTGTTATGTGATTTATTATGTGGCTTTCCATATTACTGTTTTTGAGGTCGAACCGGACAACTCTCCGGTTGATTCGAAAATTCCCATTAAATATTAAGCTAATTTCAAACAAATAGGTATTTAATTCGAGATGCAAATTTTGAATTAAATTCCTAGCATTCTATCAATAGGTTTTAAGTTTAGTAAGTGAAACTGGTTATTGTCCGCGAGTCGTGGGATAGCTAGTGGAGCTTATTAGTTCTTAGTTACCTAATTTATCATTTTAAATGATCAATATTTCGTGGTCAATTTTGGCAAGGGCGATGTCCGCAAGTCGTGGGTCGCTCTAACTAAGTTTTGATCATGATCTTATGATTGATGGGTCTAGCTTAACGCCTAAGTAAATATGGATGCCACACGAGTCGGGGGTCCATATTGAAAGATAGGTGATGCAAAAACAATTACTAAGAGTTCTAAAGGTGTTAGAATTGGTAAGTTGTACCTACCTAGGGTTCTTACTTAGAATGTCCACGAGTCGTGGGTTCGAGGTAAAATGCCTAGGATCTTAGTACCCATTGGGAAACATGTTCCTCTTAGATCTTTGGGAATTATAGATCTTTGAAAAACAGTGGGAGCTACATTAGATTAAAGACCTTATCTTTTGTATATCGTTATAATTCAGCATGCTCACTAGTTCTCTGTTTTACCATTTAGGTCGTAGATTCTGTGATTCTCTACGTGTTTTGAAATGGCAACCAAAAACCCTCTTGTATCGATCCTCGAGTCAAACAAGTTGACTGGTCCCAACTATTCTGATTGGCTGAGGAATCTAAAAATCATTTTAGATTCTGAGAAGAGAACTTATGTTCTCTTTGAAGGGGAGCCTAGTCCCGAAGGGGACGCTCCCACTCGGGCCGAGCGGGACGCGATCCAGAAGTGGAAGGATGATAATCTCCAAGCTCGTTGCCTTATGTTGGCTAACATGTCTCCGGACTTGCAAAGGCAACATGAGGCCATGGAATTCGCTTGGGAGATTTACGATCACTTAGAGCAACTTTACCGCCCTCATGAACGTGTTACAAGGTATAACACTTCAAAGGAATTATTCCACTTAAGAATGAGGGAAGATTCAAGTGTCCATGAATATGGACTCAAGTTTCTCGCCCTTACTGAGAAACTTGCTTCCATGGACATGCCACTGATAGATGATCTTTCAGTGGATTTGTTGCTAGCTTCGCTCCCACCATCATTCAACCCATTTGTCCTTAAGTTTAATATGAATCATGCTGGTGCTACTGTAGCTGAGCTGATTAGTCAGCTTGTGACTGCTGAAAGCACGATCAAGAAGGACAATAAGGTTTTGATGGTGAATGCTCCATCTTCATCTTCTGGGCCTTCTAAAGGTAAGGGTAAGAAAGCCCAAAAGAAGAAGAAGAAACCCCTTAGGCCCACTGGTGGCGTTTCGAAGGGGAAGGCCCAAAAGAAGAAGCGTGATCAGAAAGAGGATGTTTGCTTCCATTGTGGCAAAGCGGGACATTGGAGGAGAAACTGCCCAGAGTACAAGTCTACTCTAAAGAAAGATATGTTTCTTATTGAAATAAATCTTTCTATAAATTCTAGTTCTTGGGTACTTGATACCGGTTGTGCAACTCATATCTGTAATGATGTACAGATGCTAAGTGAAGTCCAACAACTCAAAGAAGGAGAATGTGTCTTGAAGATCGGCGATGGCTCAAATGTTGAAGCTCGAGCTTTAGGCACAATTAGATTAGATTTAGGTAGTTTTGAGTTAGTATTAAATAAAGTCCTTTATGTACCGAGCATTATTCGTAATATAATTTCAGTTCCAATTTTAGATTGTGAAGGTTATGAAACTTATACTAAGAATGGTAAATACTTTATCAAACGGAACAACTCTTCCGTTCACATCGGTACTCTAAGTAATGGACTTTATCTAACTCAGAATATCAATATACAACGAGAAACTAAACGTAAGAGAGATGACAAAGTTTCAGCTCCTTTATGGCACGATAGATTAGGACACATTTCCAAGAACAGAATTAGCAAGATAAACACTTTAGGATCATTCTCTGAAAATGATCTTAAAGAGTTAACTTCTTGCGAATCCTGTCTCAAAGGAAAAATGTCCAAAGTTCCTTTTAAAGGAACTGTGGAACGTGCCACTAAGGTTCTGGATTTGATCCATACTGATGTTTGTGGACCGCTTAGTGTAAGCACTAGAAACAATCATCAGTATTTCATAACCTTTACCGACGACTTTAGTCGATATGGTTATATATACTTAATGAAGTATAAATCTGAAGCTTTTGAGAAATTCTTAGAATTTCAAAAGGAGGTTGAGAACCAAACTGGTCACAAGATCAAAGCACTTCGATCTGATCGAGGAGGCGAGTATCTTAGTGAAGAATTCCTTAATCATCTCAAAGATAATGGGATTATCTCTCAGTGGACTCCTCAGCTTAATGGAGTTTCTGAGAGAAGGAATCGAACTCTACTTGATATGGTTCGTTCCATGATGAGTTTCACTGACTTACCACCTTCTTTCTTGGGTTATGCCCTAGAAAGTGCAGCAAAGATTTTGAATCTAGTTCCCTCTAAGTCAGTCCCTAAAACGCCCTATGAAATGTGGCATGGTAAAATCCCTAGTTATTCTTACTTAAGAATTTGGGATTGTCCTGCTTACGTGAAGAGGACAGTGGGAGATAAGTTAGAATCTCATTCTAACTTATGCTACTTTGTAGGTTATCCTAAGGAATCCATAGGATACTACTTCTATGATCAATCTGAGCAAAAGGTGTTTGTTTCCAGAAATGCCACTTTTCTGGAGGAACCGTTCCTTAAAGAAAAGAAAGGCAAGATCATAGAATTAGAGGAAGTACAAAGTGACCCCACGCCACCCACTGAAGAAACATCCCCTTCTGTTCAACTACAACCAATCATGAATTTCGATACACACGTAACTCCTCCTCTAAGCCGTTGTGAACGCACTCCTAGACAGCCGGGGAGATGGTATGGATTCTTCCACGAAATCTCTCAAAAGGATAATGATCCTTTAACATATGAGGAGGCACTTTCAGATTCTGACTGTGAACAGTGGATAGAAGCCATGAAATCCGAAATGGATTCCATGAACTCCAACCAAATTTGGACCTTGGTAGATTTGCCTGATGTGGTCAAACCCATAGGTTGCAAATGAATCTTTAAGAGAAAACTTGGAGTTGATAGAAGCATTGCAGCCTACAAAGCAAGACTGGTTGCAAAAAGATTCACTCAAAGACCCGGTGTGGACTTTGATGAAACTTTCTCACCAGTTGCAATGCAAAAGTCTATTCGGATCATGATTGCCATTGCTGTATATTATGACTATGAGATATGGCAAATGGATGTGAAAACTGCCTTTCTCAATGGTGACATTGATAAAGACATTTATATGGAGCAACCCATAGGTTTCACATTCAGTGGGAGTGAGCAAAAGGTTGGCAAACTCCAAAGTTTAATCTATGGATTGAAACAGGCTTTTAGGAATTGGAACATTCGATTTGATGAATCAGTCAAAGCGTTTGGCTTCATTCAAATTTCGAATGAATCATGTGTGTATAGAAAGGAATTGGAGACCTCAGTGCAATTCTTAGTACTTTATGTTGATGACATCCTTCTTATTGGGAATTTGAAGGATGACATGAAAGTAACTAAGTTACGGTTATCGAACCAATTCGAGATGAAAGATCTTGGTGATGCGTCCTATATCCTTGGAATTAAAATCTATCGAGATAGATCTAGAAGGTTAATAGGACTGTCACAGTCGATGTGCATTGACAAAGTATTGAAGAGATTCAATATGGAGTCAGCAAAGGTTAAGAACCTTCCTATGAGTGTAGGAACATGTCTTTCCAAGAAGATGTGTCCTAAGACTAACCTTAAGAAGGAAAGAATGACTCATGCACCTTATGCATCAGCAATAGGTAGCATAATGTATGCAATGTTATGTACTCGACCGGATGTGGCTTATGCACTTAGTGTAACAAGTCATTTCCAATCTGACCCTAAAGAAGGTCACTGGGCTGCCGTGAAGAATATTCTTAAGTACTTGAAAAGTACTAAAGATTTATTCTTAATTTACGGAGGTCAGAAAGATCTTACTGTCGAAGGATACTGCGATGCGAGCTTTGCATCTGACTTAGATGATTTTAAGTCAATGTTAGGATACATTTTCTGCCTAAACGGCGGAGCAGTGAGTTGGAAGAGTTCCAAGCAAACGACCACTACAGATTTGACCACTGAGGCCGAATACTTAGCTGCAAATGATGCAGCTAAGGAAGGTGTTTGGATTAGAAACTTCATTCAAGAGTTGAATGTTGTTCCTAGCATGAAAGACCCCATTTCTGTGTTTTGTGACAACACTGGGTCGGTGGCTCAAGCAAGAGAACCAAGTTCTCACCAACGGACCAAGCATATTATAAGGAAGTATCACCTAATCCGTGATATTATCAAAAGAGGAGATGTGCAAATTGAGAGGGTCACATCAGCAGAGAACGTGGCAGATCCACTTACTAAACCCCTTAGTCGAGAAGCTTTCCAAGGTCATCTTCAGAAGATGGGACTTAGAGTAGCTTTAGAATGGCTTTGACGGGCAAGTGGGAGATTGTTAGAAATAGTGCCCTAGAAAGCCGATTGTATATCCGCTTTGTGCTTTTCCTTATTATAATCACAGACAATCTTTGAATGAAGTAACGAATTGAGGCAACACTTCTTTATATGCTCTTGTTTGGTATGCGTTTACTTTATCTGTGCAAGTATAAGAACTCCTCTAATCCTGATGACTTTAGGACTCTACCATTTAGGTGAAATGGTTCATGAAACGAGCCCTATATCACATAAGTCATGATTAGCAAAATACTCCAAGCCGATGAGTCCTACCGACAGTGGGAGTGTCAACCTGACTCCTCTAAGGCTTGCTTGTGGGATCACACCCTTAAGAAGGACTACCTTGTTTCATGGAGGTGCAAAGTGTATAGTTGATACGTGCGTGATATATGAGGGTGCTTACTTGAATAAGTAAGTTCACTGAGGTGCCCCGTGTGAGAACATTCCTAAATGGGAAAGGAAGTTTCTATTTCATGAAACCAGATTAGGAAATATCTCACGAGTCATTGATGTGAATAATTGATCCTTAGACTTGAGGTTCCTTTGTCACTTTATGAGTTAACTCTGTAGTCTTAGGTATAAGCTTTAAAGGGTGTCGCCTTAGACAACTGATTCAAGGCTTATGCTGGGGCTGCACAAGTGATTCATGAAAGTGAATGAGAATCAAGAAAGGACCTACACTTGCATTTGCAAGGTGATCTCTTATTGTGTAAGTCATTCATATGCCATATGGAGTCCTTGGCCAAGGCAGTAGATGAAGACATCAAGAAAAGGGTTTCTTGGATTGAGATCAAATGGATATGAAATGCACTTAGCTTTAAGACCGGATTATTCGGGTTTTGATTATTCCCTTACCCTAGATCCTGGTTGAGAGATAGTAAGTAGGAGGATTGTATCTCACATGAATCAATGACTTAAAGGTTCTGTCAAATCCGAACATTCCAATTCAGCTAGGGGTTAAACACCTGTTGCTAGACTATGGTCGTTTAATCTGTGGACTGATTAATTAATTAGTGAATTAATTAATTAGGGTCACTGCTAATTGAATTGAGAACTTAGAGGGTCACACACAACAACTTGGTTACATGAGTTGAGGCTTTAAAATGATTAAACGAGTTAATCGGGCCTAGAGGGTTCCACACGTGTGAAACCACACGTGTGGGTCACGTGAGTGACACGTGAATATATATATATATATATATATATATATATATATATATATATATATTAAATAATTAATTTGTTAATTATTTAATAGACTTTGGTTTAATTTTGAATTAAAAAGAAAGTCTTATTTTGGAGAAAAATAATCTAGTTAATTAATTACGAATTAATTAATTAGATAAAATAAGTTATTTATTTTAAATAAATAAAGTATAAAATTATCCAAAAATAGTTTGTTTATTTTAGCTCTCTTGAAAGTTAATTTGAATTTAAATTCAAAGTCAAAGTCAAAATTACTTGATGATCAAGTAATACGAGAGAGGGACCAAATCCTTAGTCCATAAGGACTAGGAATTTCGGCCACTTCCCTCACCTATATATAGGGGAGCTCGAGCTCCCCTTAGAGCTAATTGGCAATTCTTTTGGTTCATGTGTTGAACACCATCCTTTCTCCAAGATAAACGAAACCCTAGGTTAAGCCTAAACACTAACTAGAGAACTAGCATCCTTACTAGTTAGATTGTAGTCAAGTTGGTGGACTTTCTCTAGAGAGCTTCAAGTTAGAAGTTTGAATATTCGAGCTTTACCATGGAGAGGGGATCATGCCGTGAGAAGAGCGTTCTTGGGTGGCTTGAAACTCTTCAAGAAAGTAAGTTTCTAATCCCTACGAATTTGGTTACACGATTGCGAGTCCAAGATCCTTTTGTTGGAAAATTTTTAAATTTCTGCTGCTTTCTGATTCGTGTTTTCCAACAGAGAGGACCGACACCATCATCCCCAAACGGCGACAGGAGCCAGGGCATCGTGAAGTGCAGCATGTGTAGACGCCCGGGCCACAACAGAGAAACATGCTATGAAATCGTCATTTTTCCTGACGGATGGAAAAGCCAACTGCGGGACAGGGCCAGGCGCACCGTCGGCATTGGTGCCACCGCCATAGCTGATGGCGAAAGCACGGGAGAAGTGAACAGGGGGTCGGGTGAAGAAGAGAGTGGAAGTGCCCTAGTAGCAACGGCGCATGCTGGAATTGAAAAAAAGAAGGCAAAATTAGGTATAACGTGGGGAGAGGGGAGTTGTCATATTTACCCTCCACCTCACCCACTTTTCCTTATTTTATTTCAGCCCCCCATGATTGTAATAATATTAAAATTGATTTCCCTTACCAAGAAATGTGCAGTATGACCCCCAACACAGATAACAAGGAAATTGGTTCAGTTTTTAGAACCTCCGGGGCTAAAAATTCTTGATGGATTTTCGATTGTAGTGCCACAAATACGATGACTTATGATCAATCAGATTTAGTTGATGTTACCACCCCAAAGAGAGCCTCGATACAGAATGTAAACCGCGACATCTCTCCAGTTCTCGGATCCAGAACTCTCTCATTATCACCTACTTTAAAATTACGGAATTGTCTCTCCGTCCCCAACTTGTCATGTAAACTGTTGTCTATTAGTCATGTGACAAAAGAATTAAATTGCATCGTGCTTATGTTTCCCGGTTTCTGCTTGTTACAGGATATTCAGTCGGGGAGCGTGATTGGGCATGGTACTGAAAGCAGAGGGTTGTATTACGTGGATGAGGTAGCTCAACAAGGGACTGCAGCGCTTGCTCATGGGACAGTGAACCGCCAACAGAGGCTATGGCATCGCCGATTGGGTCATCCATCCCCAGGGTATCTCCAGTTGTTATTTCCTCAGTTTTTTTTTTCTGAAAATAATAAATTCTCTTATGAGACGTGTATTCTTGCAAAGAGTCATAGACAGTCTTTTTCCGTTTTCAGTTCTCGCACTAATAGAGTCTTTTCTCTAGTACATTCTGATATATGGGGTCCCTCCCCGAACACTAGTTTGAACCATGGTTTTAAGTATTTTGTTCTGTTTATTGATAACTAGTCGAGAATGACGTGGGTATATTTTCTCAAACATAAGTCTGAAGTTCATGCTAAGTTCATAGAATTCTTTCAAATGGTTCAAACACAATACAATTCTCAGATTCGGGTGCTTAAGTCTGATAAGGGGGGGGGGGGGAATTTGTTAATACCACCATGAAACAGTTTTTTCAAAAACACGGGCTCATACACCAAACCTCTTGTCCAGATACCCCTCAGCAAAATGTGGTAGCAGAACGAAAAAACCACCAACTCCTTGAGATGTCTCGCCCTCCTCATTGAGTCCCACTGTCCGAAGTACATGTGGCCTGAAGCGGTCACCACCTTCGTCTACCTAGTAACAGACTTGTAGTGCCCGGAGCGGCAAGCCACCACATCCCCCGCACCTAGACCTAAACCCACATATGAAATAGAAATCCATACATGAGCCCAAGACTAAGCGAACAGGAACCTACACACACACGCTAAGCCAGGCGGAGCTACAACAGGACCAGAGCGCGCAAAAACAATAAGAAAGCGGAAGCATACAACAAAATTTAAGAAGATAAATCCACAAAAATGGGTTCAACTATTCCTAGAAGCCTGTCCCGAAATATATATATACATAAATAGAATTCAAAGATACATACATAATTCCGTTATCAAATCCAAATCATATACAAAAGTGTAACCGAATGCAAATGAAAATGCAGCTCGAGCTAGGAGACTAGGACTCGATCGACCCACGACCCCGCCTAGCACGAACCACAACCTGTAAACTGAAAAGTTGAAAGGAGAGGGTCAGTCCACCGACTGAGTGAGGGGGCTAACGCATACCCACACACGTATACATATAGAGCAAAACACGTAATAAATAAAAGACTATGAACCGGGATAGGGTTTTACATACCAAGGTCATTTTCGAGACAAACTTATACTTATACTTAACAAAACAAAGCAAACTTAACGTAATCGTATCATAACATAAGAGAAAGCTCCTATCCCGTTTCATAATCAACATATCTTAACGAATTCTTATACCCGACGAGTACGGGTCTTACTCTAACTCCCCAGTTATTAACAGACGTACTAAAACAGAAATCACAAATCGTAAACCAATCCAACCCCAACAACATGTAGTTCGGGGATCAAACCCTCACTACTCTTACCAGTGCACAAGGGGTAGCTAACCTACATTGTACTTGAAGCACCACGCCTCCTCAACCTCCAAGAGTCGGGCGTAAGTACTTCTAATGGGAATTGTGCACAGGCTTAACCCGAAGGACCTTTCCGTCCGGGTATCCTTACCCACAATTTCCTGGGCCCGACAAATCTGAACATAGCTAAACATATCATAACTCGCAACATATCATGCTGTAACAAACTCACATACCTTAGCATACCCTACCTTGCAACTCGGCCTATGCCTTTAACATACATCTCCGTGTCATCCTAAATCATAGCATGTTGAAGAAGAGCAAAGCTCGTATGAAGACACACGATTTGGAGCATAGCGCCTTGTTGCAAAATCTTTTCAAGCTCACATATGCTCGTACATATAGTTCAAAACCATTTAATCTTATAACCAGATCATAAACGTAACTTATAAGCACATATCTATTATATAAATATAATAGTATAGTCACATGCGGGCTTGAAAACGAGCATGTAAGGTTGTAGGTCGTATTAACGAAAAGAAACAAACCTAAACCTCACCTTTTACCAAAAGTGCTCCCGGAAGAGCGTTGACGACCAAGAAGAAGCTAAATGGTGGATCCGACACCTCCCGCACTCAAATCTGAGACAAACAGACATAAGCTTATGACTTAGAGTCAATCATGAACCAATTAGACGCATGATAATGCATAAGAATGCAAATGGATGCAATGCACGTCGTAAACTTTGGTACTTAAACACAATATAGCAATTAATGGGATATCACACAAATAATTCGAGAATCAAACTCGTAACAAGTCGAATAAACTCATATCATATCATATATTAGCATACCATATGCATTCATAAGGTTAAAGTATGATAAGGAAGCACGAGATGCAAGAAAAGACTACACGTATCACTTAAGACATATACGTTCAAAACTCGAAAGATTCATATCAAACGAAGCCATATATTTAATACAATGCATATAAGTCATAAATAATCATTCATAATCCATACCATAGCATAATTCATCAAATAGTAACTTAGAAACAAGTATGGGATAAGAAAAGATCATAAAAACAAAGGGAAAAGAAACACAAACAAAAAGGAAGTCACTCCAATCTCTCTCCCCAACCGGGGAGAGTTCATGTAGTAGCTACTACAAAGGAAGTCCCCGACCGGGGACTTTCCAAGCACAAATTCTCCCTGCCCGGGGAGAATTGTGCAGCGAGAAAACGCAGCATCAACCACTTTCCCCTGCCTCTAAGCTCTAACAACAGTAGCAACAACAAGGTAACCAAGGCAGAAACAAAACTCATGAAAAGAAACTACAAAACATGTAATTTCCAGCCCTCAACTTCACGCAACAAACCGGCAACAAAGAGATTCATGTAACATCACATATCCAAGGAAAAAGCTTGCAAAACCTTGAAGTTCAATAATGGTAACACTTAATACACTCAATCACCAACCAAGCTCAGTTCATATAACCATTAATAAGGCTCAAGTGATCATATATCTAGCTTGAAATCAACAAATAACACAAGAATTGGCATATAAATTCATATGAACCCTTAAACCCTTACTATTCATTCCAATATTCATATCTCAATCAATAAAGGTTCAAATTCAGAAATTCTTGAAGCAAAATGACCACAAAAGGATGTAGATAACAATCATATAGTTACCCCTTGAATTTGTTTGAGTTTAATGAAGATTTGAGCTCCAAAATCTTCCTTGGTGAATAGTGATGGGAATGGAGATGAGGGTTCAAGTTTGCTGAATTTTCTCTGCCTTCTCTTGATTTGATCGAAATGGGAGAGTATGGGGTGGTACTAGGCTGAGTTGGGTTTCATTGCGACCAAGAATCAAGTGAAAAGGTTGAAAATTGAGGGACTTATGTGCAATTTAGTGAAAGGTGGTCATTTAGGCACTAGTAGCTTGATTTGGTCAAATTTCGGAGGCTCAAACAGGCTTATGAAAATATAAGGCTAGGTTCCTTAGCTTGAAAATCTCGTTACGAGTCCGGTGCCACTTCCGAAATTCGAATCTGAATTACCGATCTCAAGTTATGGCCTCCAGAATCCGAGGCGCTCTAAAACTCGTTAGGCCCTAAAATCCCTAAAAGAAATGGTCTCCAACCAATTCGAACAAGTAAAACGAAAAAAATTAACACGTAAGCGAGTTCATAAACATATAATTAAAATGTATCACGTATTCACGTAGTTCGGATAATAAATTCAGGTAATAGAAATTAAATACAAGAATTAAGGCGCGAATTTAAAACACTTAGGGCTTAGAATCACTTAAACAATTGATTCAAAGTATAAAATAAATCAAAAGAGAAATCAAAACGTTGGAAAAACCTCTCATGACATCATACCTGGCTCGTCGAAGAGACGGGGTGTCACAAACTCCCCCCTTAAGAGAACCCGATCCCCAGGTTCACCTGCTCGAGTTTCAAGCTCGAACAACTTTCCATATGTATCCAAGTTCGAGGTTCATGACGTCCTGACAAGTGTTAGCCCGATAAGGTCTTCATGCATAAGGGTCTGGTCACTTTTTAAAATCTTGATGGAGTAAATCCTCACCGTTTGATCCGAGTAACTAAAATGTTTTGCACGATAGGAGGGTCCAAGTTTGATTCATCACCCATCGTTTGATTCATTCCAACTACTCAAGAGCTAGGTGTTATAAGAATGGTGTAGTTACCGAACTTCCAACATCCGCACCTTCTAACTCAAGGAGTCCCTTTGCAGTCCCTTTGCTAGAGAGCTAAATCATCACACCTTGCTCACTCCGGAAGACCGTTGTAAACACGACCCTCGACTTACCATGAAAACCACGCACTCGAGCAAAACGCACAACAAACACACGCACGAACAAAACACACAACAAACACACACATACACGTAAGTAAAGCACGCGATAAAGTATAAAAATTAAAAATGCATGATGCACATGCCATGAATGGTTTTGGTACCGTTCACCATTTCTCAGAGTCCTTCACATTGATGCGATTGAACAAAGAGTCAAGGTTGGGGTTATAGATTCCTCGACTTCGGTTTTTCCTGAACGGATCCCTAGCTTATTGAATTCATTTCTCCCTCCAAACTTTATCTCTAATTGACGGTACTTAACCTCGAGCAATTCTCTTATTCGACTACAATCCCTAATTGGCATAAGGGATTGTCTAATCTCTTTTCTCCCCGGAATCTTTCATATTCCATTTAATCTTAGGCCACCCTAAACTCGGTCGATAATTTTCGTATCACGGTCTTCTGTTGTCTTGAAGTTTCTCAACCTACTCCTTATAAGATATCCTTAACTTTGTCTAATCCAACCTTCGGCTTCCCGAAAACTTTCTCTTGTATTTGTGGTCTGGTGAAGAGATACTCCTCGGAGTCATCAAGTGGCACGCCCTAGTATTCACGTCTTCACAATCCCCACCATTCCACGATCCCATAAAGCTCTTTTATGTCCCCCTTGATATCCATGTGAATTAGTTACCCGGATTCCCATACTCTACCTCATTCTTCTTTTCTCTTCAATATTCTTGGATGATGAGTTGACCATCTCACTTCCCCAAAAATTAAAATTTTCAACTCCTTAGCTCCTCAATAACTCCCACTCCTTCCTTTAGTAACGATATCCATGACAAGTTCCTTATTAATGAGAAAGGCTCTCGTCGTAATAACTTTGGATTCGTCAAGAAGAGAACCATCAATTTCTCTTCAATTTTTTCGGTTAAGGTTTCTCAATAAGGCTCTCCTTTGTCGGATAATCGTATACTCAAGGAAGGAAAAACTATTGATCTCTCTCTAGTAGACCATCATCTACTCGGCCTCGACATTCACATTGAATAGTGAATCAATCACTTCCCTCCTAGGAATTAGGTTTAGACACTTATTCCCGGTTCCACTTCTCATTTTGATACTCTCTTGATTACTCATCAAGGAAGGGGACTTTCCTCTTGAAATCCAGACCGATACTTCGAATATATAAGGACAAGGTTTATGTGATATGGTACCAATCTTCTTCCTTTTATTATGGCCTCAAGTCCTTGTGATAACTTCAACTAAATTCCCGAAGTCACCATTTTCTTCTTCACCCGGTTTTCCATCACGAAGGGGGACTTCTCTCAATTGCAAGCTATCATGGAAACAATTAACTCATGCATGTCGGGTTAGATGTGGTTATGTTATGCATCATATTATCACCCAATAAAAAAGAAAACAACAAATCATAGCAATAAAAATGCACTTCACAAGTAGGTATAAAAATACAATGTGGGATGGATGCTCGTGCAATGAATGCAATTACCTCCTAGGTGTTTCTTTGGCCTTCGCCGTTCACATTCTTCCAACTTGTGTTTCGGCGATCCACATCCAAAGCATCGCCCCAATCTCTTCCAACAATTCTCATGAGTATTAGAATTTCTCCTACAATGCGCACACGGTGGTTGCTCCAAGGATGGAAGTTCTTTCAGTTTCTTCTTTCCTTTCGACCCCACTTGTGAATTCTCTCGGTTCCTCTTCGATCCCGATCCCGAGCTACTTCTCGGTTCAACTCTTCCTACCCGACTCTCTTCTTTTAACTTCTTGGATTCAACTCGAAGAGCTTCCCGGGTATTCTCAATCCAAGCTTGAGACTCGATCCTAGTTTTTATTGCTCGAAGATCTTCTCTAATTTCATCCATAAATTGGGCCACTCTTTCGGGTTCGTTCGGCCTCCTTAGATAGATGCGAGGGCACACATTGATCTTATGTTCGGAGGAACCGTATCTAGTACACTTGCCTAACCTTTTCCAACACTTCTTATAACTATGGTTGGGTCCTCCACAATGGGTGTATGGGATCTGTTCTTCGAGAAACGACGTGTTTGGCAAGAACATAAGATCCCTTCCAACAAATCGAGCCATCTTGCCCTTCATCTTGGTAGATTGATTAACGGTGCTATGGTTCGGCGGTTGTGAAGAACCTTCACCTCTACTTGATCCTAATTTCAACTTAGGGGCCATGGTCGTTGAGATGAGCGGTTGATCGTTGTAAAGTATTAACCTGCAATACACAAAAGAGGTAAAAATACGATGCATGCAGTTAGTATATGATTATGACACGTGAATGGAACAACTAGCACATGTAAAGTATGCAACAACACCAATTTGTAAATTAAAAACAATGATTGTAAAACATATAATTCAAGAAAATTCACATATCTTAATGCAATGCACACATTAGCACATTGTTCCTACATCGTACAACCTATACTTGACATAACACGATGCTAGAACTCCGGTTTTGCAACCCAGAGCTCTGATACCACTTTAAGATGTAGCGCCCGGAGCGATGAGCCACCACATCCCCAGCACCTAGACCTGAACCCACATATGAAATAGAAATCCATACATGAGCCCAAGACTAAGTGAACGGGAACCTACACACACACGCTAAGCCAGGCGAAGCTACAATAGGACCAGAGCGCTAAAAAACAATAAGAAAGCGGAAGCATACAACAAAATTTAAGAAGAAAAATCCACAAAAACGGGTTCAACTATCCCCAGAAGCCTGTCCTGAAATATATATATACATAAATAGAATTCAAAGATACATACATAATTCTATTATCAAATCCAAATCATATAAAAAAGTGTAACCGAATGCAAAATGAAAATGCAACTCGAGCTAGAAGACTAGGACTCGACCGACCCACGACTCGGCCTAGCACGAACCACAACCTGCAAACTGAAAAGTTGAAAGGAAAGGGTCAGTCCACCAACTGAGTGAAGGGGCTAACGCACACCCACACACGTATACATATAGAGCAAAGCACGTAATAAACAAAAGACTATGAACCGGGATAGGGTTTTACATACCAAAGTCATTTTCGAGACAAACTTATACTTATACTTAACAAAATAAAGCAAACTTAACGTGATCGTATCATAACATAAGAGAAAGCTCCTATCCCATTTCATAATCAACATATCTTAATGAATTCTTATACCCGGCGAGTACGGGTCTTACTCTAACTCCCCAGTTATTAACAGACGTACTAAAGCAGAAATCACAAATCATAAACCAATCCAACCCCAACAACATGTAGTTCGGGGAGCAAACCCTCACTACTCTTACCAATGCACAAGACCTTGCAACTCGGCCTATGCCTTTAACGTACCTCTCTGTGTCATCCTAAATCATAGCATGTTGAAGAAGAGCAAAGCTCGCACAAAGACACATGGTTTGGAGCATAGCTTTGTTGAAAAACCTTTTCAATCTCACATATGCTCGTACATATAGTTAAAAGCCATTTAATCTTATAACAAGATCATCAACGTATCTTATAAGCACTTGTCTATTATATAAATATAATAGTATAGTTATATGCGGGCTTGAAAACGAGCATGTAGGGTTGTAGGTCGTATTAACGAAAAGAAACAAACCTAAACCTCACCTTTTACCAAAAGTGCTCCCGGAAGAGCGTTGACGACCAAGAAGAAGCTAAATGGTGGATCCGACACCTCCCGCACTCAAATCTGAGACAATCAGACATAAGCTTATGACTTAGAGTCAATCATGAACCAATTAGACGCACGACAATGCATAAAAATGCAAATGGATGTAATGCATGTCGCAAACTTTCGTACTTAAACACAACAGAGCAATTAATGGGATATCACACAAATAATTCAAGAATGAAACTCGTAACAAGTCAAATAAACTCATATCGTATCATATATTAGCATACCATATGCATTCATAAGGTTAAAGTATGATAAGGAAGCACGAGATGCAAGAAAAGACTACACGTATCACTTAAGACATATACGTTCATAACTCGAAAGATTCATATCAAACGAAGCCATAAATTTAATACAATGCATATAAGTCATAAATAATCATTCATAATCCATACCATAGCATAATGCATCAAATAACATCTTAGAAACAAGTATGGGACAAGAAAAGATCATAAAAACAAAGGGAAAAGAAACACAAACAAAAAGGAAGTCACTCCAATCTCCCCTCCCCCCCGAGGAGATTCCATGCACAAAAGTCCTCCCCCGGGGAGATTTCATGCAGTTGCTACTGCAAAGGAAGTCCCCGGCTGGGGACTTTCCAAGCACAAATTCTCCCCGCCCGGGGAGAATTGTGTAGCGAGAAAACGCACTTTCCCCTGCCTCTAAGCTCAAAAAATAGCAGCAACAACAAGGTAACCATGGCAGCAACAAAACTCATGAAAAGCAACTACAAAACATGAAATTTCCAGCCCTCAACTTCACGCAACAAACCGGCAACCAAGAGATTCAAGTAAGATCATATATCCAAGCAAAAAGCTTGCAAAACCTTGAAGTTCAATAATGGTAACACTTAATACACTCAATCACTATCCAAGTTCAGTTCATATAACCATTAATGAGGCTCAAGTGATCTTATATCTAGCTTGAAGTCAACAAATAACACAAGAATTGGCATATAAATTCATATGAACCCTTAACCCCTTACTATTCATTCCAATATTCATATCTCAATCACAAAGGTTCAAATTCAGGAATTCTTGAATCAAAATGACTAAAAAAGGATGTAGATAACAATCATACACTTACCCCTTGAATTTGGTTGAGTTTAATGAAGATTTGAGCTCCAAAATCTTCCTTGGTGAATAGTGATGGGAATGGAGATAAGGGTTCAAGTTTGCTGAATTTTCTCTTCCTTCTCTTGCTTTGATCGAAATGGGAGAGTATGGGGTGGTAGTGGGCTGAGTTGAGGTTAAGTGGGACCAAGAATCAAGTGAAAAGGTTAAAAATTGAGGGATTTATGTGCAATTTAGTGAAAGGTGGTTATTTAGGCACTATTAGCTTGATTTGGTCAAATTTTGGAGGCTCAAACAGGCTTATAAAAATATAAGGCTAGGTTCCTTAACTTGAAAATCTCGTTACGAGTCTGGCGCCACTTCCGAAATTCAAATCTGAATTCCCGATCTCAAGTCATGGCCTCAAGAATCCGAGGCGCGCTAAAATTCGTTAGGCCCTCAAATCCCAAAAATAAAGAAATGGTCTCCAATCAATTCGAACAAGTAAAACGAATAAAAAAAACACGTAAATGAGTTCATAAACATATAATTGAAATGAATCAAGTATTCACGTAGTTCGGATAATAAATTCAGGTAATAGAAATTAAATACAAGAATTAAGACGCGAATTTAAAACACTTACGACATAGAATCACCTAAACAATTGATTCAAAGTATAAACTAAATCAAAAGAGAAATCAAAATGTTGGAAAAACCTCCCGTGACGTCATACCTGGCTCGTCGGAGAGATGGGGTGTCACAAGACTTCCCACTAAGTCCTTGAACCTTGAAACACCTCTCAGCTAGTTTGCAAAAGAAGTCAGTATCCCCTCCGTTTTAGCTCTTTCTCCTCGGTATTCGGGTGCTCAGTGTCTGTTCATATCCCTAGAACCCAGCGAACCAAGCTTGATCCCTGTTCTATTAAATGTGTCTTTGTCGGGTATGGGGTTCATCAAAAGGGATATCGGTGTTATCATCCTTCCACTAGGCGAATGTGTACCACCATGGATTGTAATTTCATTGAGACCGAGTTTTTCTTTGCCTCCCCACTCAGTGATCAGGGGAAAATTCGACCGCAGGATCCACTGAGTGGGATACCACCACACTCACCCCCTGCCCATTCTTGGCTAGACATAGTCCCAACAGAGCAAGTAGGCGGGACCACAGAACCAACTTCTCCCGTGTTACAGCCCCTCACTACTTCCACAGCGTCCATCAACCCCGAGGATAGTCCTGAGGTTAGTGGTCACATGCCGAATAACTCTACTTCTGTTATTCTTTCAACTATTCCATATAGTCCTAACAGTGTAGAGGACAGTGAGACATAGGAGGAGGAGAATAATGTGCAGGGGGAGCCAGCAAAATGTGAGTTACCACCCAGAGCTAACAGGGGGTCCCACCCAAGAGGTATGAGCCGAAGCACGTAGGCAGGACTTCGAAGTATCCTCTAGCTAATGTTTCTATCGGGTGTTTTGCTACATGGGCTCTTGTATACACTACAACCATCTATTCCGGCAGGATCCCTAATAAGGTGGAGGAAACACTTACCGAGAGTAAGTGGGTTCAGGCTATGGAAACAGAAATGGAGGCACTAAGGAAAAATGAAACTTGTGATAAGTGCATACTTCCTCCAGGAAAAAAGGTAGTAGGGTGCAGGTGGGTGTATACAGTAAAACGCTGAGCAGATGGGAGTGTCGAGAGATACAAGGTGATGCTAGTGGCAAAGGGGTATACGCAGACGTATGGCATTGATTACTCTGAAACTTTTTCTTCGGTGGTAAAGATCGATACCATAGGGTATTATTCTCTATAGCAGCCAACCGGGGCTGAGAGTTACATCAATTTGATGTCAAGAATGCATTTGTGCATGGAGATCTTCAAGAAGAAGTGTATATGGAACCTCCACCGGGGTTCACTCAGGACTTTAGGGACAAAGAGGTATGCAGGCTGAAAAAGGCCTTGTATGGTTTAAAGTAGTCTCCTCGGGTTTGGTTAGGAAGGTTCTCAGCAGCAATGAAGAAGTATGGGTACCACCAGAGTAATTCGGACCATACACTCTTCAACAAGAAAAGGGATGGGTGTGTTACATGTCTCATCATCTATGTAGACGATATGATCATCACTGAAGATGATAAAGAGGAAATTGTCCAATTGAGAGAAAACTTGTTCAAAGAATTTGAGATGAAGAACTTGGGGCAGCTGAAGTATTTCCTTGGGATAGAAGTACTGAGAACTAAAAGAGGTATATATATCTCGCAGAGGAAATTTATCCTTGATCTTCTAGCAGAGACAAGACTTTTAGAATGCCGACCAGCAGATACTCCTATGAGAGTTAACCATGGGTTGCGGATTGTAGAAGGGGCAAAAAACACAGAGAAGGTTCAGTGTCAACACTTGGTGGGGAAGTTGATATACTTGTCTCACACTCGACCAGACATAGCGTATGCTGTTGGAGTATTGAGCCAGTTCATGCATCAACCCCAGAAGGAGCATATGGATGTGGCGATCAGGGTGTGTCGTTACTTAAAGGGTTGTTCGGGGAAGAGGTGTTCTCTTTCAGAAACATGGCCACCTAAGGATTGAGGCGTATACAGACGCTGATTGGGCAGGAAGTCCCGGAGACAGGAGATTGACATCGGGGTACTTTACCCTTGTTGGAGCGAATATAGTGACATGGAGAAGTAAGAAGCAGAAGGTGGTGGCTCTTTCGAGTGTAGAGGCAGAGTTCAGAGGAATTGCTAGAGGTGTGGCTGAGGTCTTGTGGTTGAGAAAGTTACTATCCGAAATTGGCCTACACACAAATGAGGCGCGTAATCTGATGTGTGATAATCGGGCGGCGATTAGCATATCCAGGAACCCCGTACAACATGATTGTATGAAGCATGTTGAGGTTGATAGACACTTCATTAAGGAAAAAATTGAGGGAGTAGTTATTAAATTGCCGTTTGTAAGATCGGAGGACCAGCTCGCTGACATTCTGACAAAGGCTGTGAATGGGAGGATTTTCGAAGGAGTCTTAAGCAAGTTGCACATCAGAGATCCGACGATACAACTTGAGGGGGAGTGTTGAACAAGAAAGGCTAGGGTTTCTATAATCCTGTAATTATTGTAATTATTTCGTTTTCCTTTTATAGCCTAGATCTCCTTTGTATTTATACGTGTATGTATCTTGTAATATAAATTCAATTCAAGCAATACAATAATACAGATTTCTTCCAACTATGTTGTCCATTAAAGAAAACATAAAGTACTCTACTTACTATATAGTTTGTTCCCAATTTTAAGAAATTGAGGAAAGCAAACCATATAGACGTCCAGCACAAGTAATTCGTATCATGTAATTTTGTCTTCGCCAAACTCAGGTGAGCTTGATTATTGAATATCCAATTTAGAAACCATGATTTGTTGAAAAACAAACCAAATACGGTACAGATTGGATGACAGAACTGGAAATATAAAAGGAGTACTTTTCTTGGGCATTCATGGTACAGCTGGAAGTGGAAGACCTGTAACATGGCCGATCAGAGCTCCTGTCACAGGTTCAAATATCGGTTTTGGGAGAATGCTGACGACCTCTCCCACGACTGGAACGGCTGGATTGGTATTTGCCCCATTGCCCGCAGTCGTGTTTGTCCCGTTGCCACCATTCGTAACCTGCAGCAGGGTTCGTGCAGCCTCGTGTTCTTGAATGGTTACCATGAATGCGATCATGCACACAGCCAAAATGCACATAAACTTGCTCCCCATCCTTTTGCTATTCAAGAATATATGCGGGAAATGAAATTAAGTTGTTTTTCTTTTCCTAATTAAGGCTTTGATTAGCTTAATGATGATGCTGGTGAAGATGTATAGTTCTGCGGGAGGTATTTATAGCTTAATTTGGAGAAGTTAAGACATTACATTCCATAAGATGGCTTATAGTTAATTAGGCCATGCACAATTATTTGTACTTACAACGTGGAATCAACTTCGCACGTCTAGCTAGCCCAGCTTAGTTGTACACAGGTTAATTTAGATTTGATGTACTATGAATATCCCAAGAAAACAGGAAGCCTTGACACGCACATTCCCAATATGGCGGGCTTAGTCACCTAAATTCAGATTAAAAAATGCCTAAAGAATGTGCATATATCTTTAATAAATATAGCTGATAAGATTCAGTAAGATTTCTATCTTCTCTGAATGGGAAAACATTTAATTAATTTGAAAAAAAAAAAATAATGTACCTCTCAAGTTGTTGTCAATATGAATTGGTACAAGTGATTAATAGGTCAATTCTTAAGAGTAATAATGTTCGGGGTTCGAATCTCACTTGGGTGTGTGTATATTAAAAAAAAAAAAAAATTGTCAATTGACAAGTCAATTGGTTAACGGCCATTACAAAGTATCCCTAACAGAATGATCATGAAAGGTTAACAACATTATTTGTTTATAGGTTTAATCTTGTTTTTGGCACCATTTTGATTTTCGTACCATACAGAACACGTTCCTCGAACTACATACTATTACTTAGGGGTGTAAACGAATAATAAACGGATCGGATGTATGATTACCATATCCTTATCCGTTTATGATTTGGACGGATACGGATAATATCCTTTTAAATCGAATTCGGATAATATCCTTTTTATATGGATACAAGGCGGATTCAGACGGATTCGGATTTTAATCGGATTTTCAACTATTTAAAATTTGACATAAATTATTTATTTATATAACTTCGAACTTTTAATCAGATTATCAACTATTCATTTATAGATAAATTATTTAACTTTGAATATATATATTTTAGACGAATAGAGAAATAATAAGTATATCTATATAGATCATTTTTATGTTTTAGCGAATGTATAAATGTGGTGAAATTATAAATTTTATCATATAATTAATTTGAAATATAATACTTTTATTAATAACATAATATATGTTAATTATATTATCTCTATATGAATATTGACGTGAACATATAGTTACTAATAAAACCTAAGGTTTTTCTTTAATAAATGCGCTAAAAAATTTACTTAATACTAATAATCTATCATACATACACAGTTTTGTGTATATATTTTAATATAATACATTATTTATCGGATACGGATTACGGATAAATCGGATAACGGATATATCTAACGGATAATGAAACGGATCGGATGTTAAACGGATCGGATGCCTTATTACCATATCCTTATCCGTTTATAATTCGGATGTCTATAATCGAATACGGATAATATCCTCTTGAGACGGATTCGGATACTATCCTCTGTAAATGAATTCGGATGCGGACGGATATCGGATTTTCGAATATCCATTTACAGCCCTACTATTACTATTAAAATGTATCAATTTTAATTTGAACTCTTTTTTTGTTAAAATTTCTTTTTGGTGAAATTCTTTGTTAAGTGTTAATGGAGCAAACCACCTAACAATCATCTGAATATAACACTTTAGATATCAAAATTTTAATTTTCATGTATTCCTACACGTCTTATTCCTGTAAATATAATAGTAAGGACTCAAATGTACGAGGTTCAATATATATTGAAAGTTAATTAAGGAATACGTAATATGATGAGAAAAGTAATTTATATAATAGCAAAATTGAATTAGCTACGTACAAAAGCACTTCTGAAATAATTAGTGCGTTATGATTTGTTGTTTATTAGGGGGTCCGCTTTCATAATATTAATAGTTAATCACGAATATTCGTGATGTTAAAATTGTTTATGAAAAATACTCTCATACCTAAGAAGTTAGCTAGAACTTGCACATATTGGCCATTAGTTTAGATGAAGAATTAATAAAATTAAGTTTACTCATCCGAAAAGGGTTAATTCTAAATACCCACTTCTGTTCAAATTATTTACGGAGCAATATTCCAAAAATTAAGAAATTACAAACTACACCTATTGAAAGTTTCGTAACAGTTCGATTGGCTGAAAAACTTAAAACGAAGTCGGTAAAAATACAAATTTGCTCCTATAATTTTTTTCATTTTAGTAATTTAATCTTGTCAGAATCTTATTTTTGTAATTACATCATATAATTTTTCAAAAATTTGCAATAACCCCAAAAATTTGTAATTACACCAAATACGCTACAACCCCGCACCGTCGTACTTCCCATGCGGAAGTGAGACCTAGTACCTGAGAGGCACGCCGGCGAAAGGACGATACTATACGATATCGGAGTAAGAAAACATGGCAGCGGAATTTGAAACATTTAAAACAACAGCTTATGTTTGGGGCAGTAAATAAAAGAATTTGGAATAATTTGAAACTCATGAAAACTTAGAAGCAATACCGCAGGGTTAAAGTTGTTCATGATCTAAGAGTATGATACTGGAGTAATATAATAACTATATAAGATTATAGTCTGACTTGGCTTAGTTAAGAAATCTGATCTAATATGCACAAGATAATGGACTCTCTATGCTTCAAGATACCAGCTAATGAGCGATGACAATACCTGAAATCATGAATTTGAAAAGAGCGAGGGGTTAGTCAAAGTGACTAAGTGAGGGGTGGTTGAGTGAAACTATAAAACAATAGGATTTTTACCAAGAAACTTTTATTCGAAAGGATCTTTAATAGTAATTGAATAAGAATGAAGTAATAATTTTGAGAGTAATGCGAAATCAGTATCCATAGTGGGATTAACCAAGAAACTCCTTGGTTAGTACCCGATAATAGGAAAATACTACAACAATATCAATATTGGGTTCATATCTATTTGAAGATAAAGGGGTAGGGGGATTATGTGCTATAATTTTTAAGAAAATATGAACCCCTTTTGTGAAACAATACGGTGCCCGCAAGCTAGGCGTTCTCCAACCTTAACTCCTTAAAAACCAAGAATATTCGTAACGACATTGATCAAGATGTCGTTACTTAATAAAACGAAATACAACGATACCATCCTTCTTCCTCCGGTGTCACCTCAGGGAGCTACCCCTAGCGACGTTATACATGAACTTGGGAGGGACGTACCTTTTCCCGTCACTTGATGTGGAATAACTAACCTTCAGTTAGACAACCACCAAGATCTAGTTGGCGGCTGGTATAATAGTAGACCTCGGCCCATGCCTCCCGAACTATTACTTCTACCAAAACCACCGGGCCCATAATAAGAAAATATATTTTGCTTGCATTTAACGATACCCGATAAATGGTAGCATAGTAGCGAGATAATTTAGCAGGAGATACTTTTAATTGTGTATGACAAGATGTTATGAATACTTTAAAATAATTGATTGTGTATACTGGAACTATATAAGTTGATATCAAAGTATTTTCAAAAAGGGCAGTATCATTTATAAAGGAATAAAAATTGAACGGTATTATGGTAGGTCATAAAATGTTTCATATATATATACTCATGATCCCAATTGAAAACGTTTAACCTCACCTACAGTAACCAGGTATTATGTAATAATACCGGAGTCCTAGTCCATCCAGATCTTCACCTATGAGTGGTGATCAACTATAAGTTTTTATTTCGTAACCAAAACTACTCACACAGACAAGTTATCATAAAACACGTCATAACATGGAATGAGATCACATAATAATATTCTGATAAAATACAACTTTAACATTCAAACAAAGTTTATAAAATAAGGTCCATTACTAAATCAAGTAATTATTAATCAAATTAGGAATCTTAATAAGCTTCTATGTTATAAAAGAAGTCCATAAAGAAATCTTATTTTGAAAATGTTATTTTAAAATATCCGATTTGAAAATCCTAAGTGAATATCTTTATTTGAAATTCCTACCTTAGTTTAATAAAAGTCAAAACTTGGATTTTTTTTAAAATAGAAATCCTAATTCTTTAATGTTTGAAACCTTGAACGTTTTAAATCCCAAAACGATATATGAAACGTTTAAATGATTCTTGAAACTTTAATCCCCTATTTTATTAAAACATTAATCAAGAATTATTATTTAAATTCCAATTTATTCTTATTTATTTTGAAATCATTATTTGAAAACAACAACTATTTAAGTGTGGGGGATTAGATACACACTTAAACACCTAATCTTTCACACACTAACACACACTACACATATCACACACAGACACACTTCACACACTATTCAAGAACACAAAAAACATGTTCTTGGTCATACTTGAATATTCATAAGATGTTCTAGGCATTCTTGATTAATTCATATTCATAACATAAGATTAAAGCATAAATGAGCATAATATATAAACTTTACATGAAAATTAATTCATAAACAAATTTCCTAAACATGAATCTATTCAAATATTCAAGAGCATAATTATGAATATATAAACACATTTAAATCATTTCATATAATAATCATGCATTTTCATAAATTAAATTCCGAACTTTAATTCATGAAATATAAATTCCTACAATATAATTTCCTATCATGAATTACTAAACATAATATAAAGCATATAAAATATAAATTAAATTGCATAATTAAAGCATAAATTAAAGCACAAAAACTAACCTTGGTGTCTCTTGGGAGAGGGGAGTGGCAAGAGGAATTGGGAGGGAGAAAGTGTGATTTTGTGTCTTGAAAATGAATCTCTAAGGGGTATTTATAGGTATGAATTAGGGACCTTAGGGCAATTTCTAAGAATATGGAAGAGATATGGAAGATCTCTAACCCACAAATTTGTAGGGAATTTTTGTAGGGGTATTTATATGTATGAATTAGGGACCTTAGGGCAATTTCTAAGAATATGGAAGAGATGTGGAAGATCTCTAACCCACACATTTGTATGGAATTTTTGTAGGAAATGTGGAAATCTCTAAATCACACAAATGTAGGGAATTTTTGTAGGAAATGTGGAAGATTTCAATTCACATATTTAGACTTTCTATTTTTAGAAAGGTGATGTCATAGTAAATAAAAATATTTAGACTTCAATTCACATATTTAGACATTCTATTTTTAGAAAGGTGATGTCATGAATGTTGTCACAGTAAATAAAAATAAATATAAAATAATGTAAATTTATTCAAGAGTCGAGAGACGAGAACTTGAAGTGGTAAAAATAATGAAAGAATGAGTGAAAAATAAGCTTTGTTATGATTATAAATGTGGAACGTTTAGGTTTTTCGTTTGAAAGTTACAAACATTAGAGACAATGAAAATCATGATAAAATTATATAAACGAAGCTATGATGAAGTTTAAAGGTTGGGAAAATTATTATAATTGGAGAAAAATTCAAGAAACGTTTCAAGTAAAATTTTGAATATTACATGAAAGCTAATCGTTTATAATAAAATGATAATTTTTAAAAGGGAAAATATTTATAAAATGTGCTACGGTTGAAATCAAGTTTCGATATGAGTATGAAAATTCATAAAATAATCCAAGGATCATTTTAACTATAATATTGAATAGCAAAAGAGAATGAATAAAAAGTTATTTATGGTAAGAATAGTAACTAGGGTTTTGAAGTGATTTTCGATACTACTGGAGTTAGAATAGGAATTAGGGTTTGTGGATGATATCAAAATTCTCGAAATGATTCAAGGATTCATTTGACTATAATATTTGATAGGAAAAAGTGTTCCGAGTAACTTTCTAATTTTTGTGGAATGAGTAGTGATCAAAGGGACCTAATGTGATGGTGCAGGAATCTGAGTTCCTAAAATGCAACAACACTTTCAATATTTGTATGAAGAGGGGAAGACCATCACAGGCGTTTGAGCCTCAGGGTCTGGGTTTCCGATGAGCGTGGGTTCTTCCATCTAGGATAACACCAGTTTATGCAATGGGAATGCAACAGGAAATGATGAAATGCAGGGAGTTTGAGGAAGATGAAGATGCCGGGAAAATATAGTGGAATAGCCCAGAAAAAGTGCAAGGTTTCTTGTGGAAGAAGATGACTTGGGGGAGAATGCAGGTGTTCTCCCCTATTTATATGTTAGGGGTGAGGGCAGTTTGGGTAATTGGATCGTGTGGTCCCAAACCTGTGTTGCCCTAACACATGGTGGCCTGTGATGGCATGAGAGCGACGCCTCTGAAAAGCAGGCGGTGTGTCAGGTACAAGGTACGCATTGCCTTTATGTCAGAGGTTATTGGCGAGGGTCGTGCGTTGGGAAGGCTCAAGGTCCGTCTTGCAGGAGTACGGATGCCCTACAAGGGAGAAGATCATACGCGAGCGCTGGTGACGCTCGAGGGGCGCACGAATGGGTCTCCCACGGTAGATGACCCTTGAGCATCAACTATACGAACGTCAGAAAGCGGGTACCCTCGTGTGGATGCCCCCCTGGGAAGGGTGGCCCAGAGGACCGTGGTGCGAGTGTCAGGTCTGACACCCTGAGCTTCCTGCTTGAACTATGGGCAGAGGGTCGTAGGCCTGTATTAGTCAACAACGGAATGGGCTAGGTCGGCCTGCGAGCCCATTGAATCGAGCGTCCAAGCTCTAGGTCAGTGGATGGCGACACGTAGACGCCTCTGATACGAGCTTGATTTTATGCCTCATCATTTTGCCCCCCAAATTCTGTAGTATCGCTTGAGCGTACTGTAGAATTTAAGAGAAGCGAGCCTTGAATTTTTGAATTTACGAGGGTCAAGCTTCTGCAAGAGAAGTGACCGCTTGACTTCCGTAACGGACACGTTCTGACATTGCATTAAATGAAGTCATGTCCGCATTAAATGCTGAGAGGGAACGTGGGCGCGTGTACTCCGGGAGACGCGAGGCGGTTACCAAAAGTGAGGGGTTTTCAAGGCGGGAAATGATTGCTTTTTGAATTCCCGAACCCTAACTGATGCGGGTCTCCCCCTTATAAATAGGGGTTGCAAACCTTTCCCCATTCTTTTACGCATTCAAAGAGTTCTTAAGCAAAAGAACAACAGAATCTTCTGCAATTCCTGCAATCCTCAGCGGTTTCCAGCGACTCCTTCAATCCTTAGGTAATTCTCCCAAAACCCTTATTTTTCTGTTCTAACTTTAGATTTAGGTTGTGTGTGAGCGATCCTTCTAAGTGAGGAACCCTTTTTTGTCATCGAATTCATTCCAGAATTCTTCTCCTTCATTGAACTTTTTTGTGAAAAGCTGTAATTTCAAAAATCTAAAGTCCATTAATGGCGGAAAACGTCACGGATGCTTATGTGGAAGAAATAGATGAGATGTCAGTTGGGAGCTCTTCCCCTCATGACCATGTGCCCACGGTGGTTCCAATGGCTAGAGCCTCCCCAGGTGATGAGATTCCTACTGCCATTCTAGTGGCCAGGGCTCCGGTTGAAGCTGGGGATGATGAGGTTGATGGCGCCATTCAGGGAATGAACAAGCGTGCTCCTGGAGGGGTGGATGATCTCTTCGAAGAGATGAACAATATGATGGAAATACAGAGACAAGGGGAGAGAGTGTTTCCCGTGTTGAACAGTGCCGTAAGGCCTCAAGACCACCGAATTACGGTGGCAATCGCCCGAGGGCGAGGCAGGGCCATCCGGGCGTCAAATTGGTGGTGAACCCCCTCGCAAACGACAGAGGAAGGGGAAAGAGCCTATAACCCGGGTAAGGCAGAACAACCCTCATCAGACAGATAGATCTCCTGACGAAATCGAGAGCATTCTGACGCTCAAAGACTTGGAAGATATGAAGGCCAAGGTTTATTGGGATGAGGTGGTGTTCCCAATTCGCCTTCCAGTGGAGGGAGAGAGAGCTAACCGACCGCCTCCAGGGATGATGACCATCTACTTAGATACGGTCGTGGCTGAGGGTCTGAGGTTTCCAATCCCACCGGCCGTTGCCACCATCTGCAATTTTCTAGTACTCAGCCCTTCTCAGATCCTTCCGAACGGTATTGCATTAATAAACACTTTCGTGATGTTGATGAAGGCCACGGGCCATGAACCTTCCGTAGACAACTTCAACAGCTTGATCCAAGTGGCTCGCTCGCCTCGCTCGTCCCCCACAGATGGGTTTTACTATGCCCAGGCCAAGTCTGGCCTTAAAATGATAGACTCACCCTCCACCTTATATGGCGAGCATTGGAAGGAAAAATATTTCTTTGTGGGAGCGCCAGGGAGGATTTTGAGGGCCCACAGAGGGTGGATAGTACATGGAGAGGGGCCATTAGTCAGGAACAGGTCCAAGAACAAACTTTTTGAGGATTGGGCAAAGAGCTTGGCCCTCGTAATGAGGAATGAGAAAAAGTGGATAAAGGCCGAGGAATTGATGAAGAAAGAGGAAGTCTTATTCCGCTATGGCCTTTCACACCCCTAGCATGGTAGCCAACCCTCCTGCTCAAATCATGGCCCTCGACGGTTAGATCCTAGGAACTAACTTCTCTAACACTTGGGATAGCGTTACTGACTTTGTTTAGCTTATCATGTTTTTATAGTCAGTGCCTCAATAGCATTCTTCTGACGCTCGTGTTTTCATCTTGCAGACGCTCAAATACTTACGATCGGAATGGACGCAGAGAGTATTATCGAAATGATGCGCGCTCAGAGGGCAGGCGCTAATCAGCAGCCACAACAGCAGGCACAACCCTCGAACGCTCCGAGGGGAAGGGGTACCCGCCGAGGCTCAGGGCGAGGCAATGGAGGTAGAGGCACTCGAGGGGGTGCTGGAAATGTTGTTCACATCACCGGCCCCATCAAAGACTTGACTCTGGAAGGCGCTCGGGGTGCCACTCCCCCTCCTGCCGCTCCTGAAGAGCCAGTAACCCTTAGCTCCAGCGCCTCCCGCTACCGCTCGGGAGAAGTCGCTTGCTTCCACGATGCTATAAGGGTCGACCGTCAGGGGAAGAGAAAGAGGTTACCAGACTCTATCCCCATATCTGGAAAAGGGAAGGAGGTGGTCGTGGGCCACCGTGGCGAAGGAAGTGACACCTCATCGTCTGAAGATGAGGATTTTTGGAAGATAGGATGCCGGAGGGACGCTCGGTATAAACTCCAGAGGGCAGATGGCCCTGTCCTCCTGAAGAAAAGTGCGGCCACCACCAACTTGGTTGCTGAGATCGTCGGGAAACTCCAATTTTCCGGTGATCATGATAAGCTAAACCAGCATGACGCCGCTCAGGTTGCGGATGATGCATGCCATGCCCTCCTGACGGTAAGCCATCAGTCCTTTTTTCACAGTTCCTACTTTTTTTGCTCTACCTCTGATAGTGACCCTCGTTTCTGGTTTTCCAGGAGGTAATCCCAAGGCTGAAGAATTTACAGGGCCGAGCGCAAGCTTATTCTGAACACAAGGCTAAATACAAGAAGATGCTGCATATCTCTGACCCTGGCCAGTTGCAGGAGGATTACAATTCTGTTTGCGCTCAACTGACCGCCGCCAACCTTGAGAAGGATAAGTTGAAGGAAGACTTGAAGAAGTCAGATGACGCATATCTGGCCCTTGACGATCGTCATAGGAAACTCAAGGAGGAGCGCGATCAGTTGAGGGTTGCCAATGGGGAGCTCGGCGAGCAATTGGCCGAGAGTTCACGGCAGAATGAGGCAACCAAGAAGACCCTCGCTGAGTTGTAGGAGAAAGTAGCCGACTTGGAGACGAGGGTAGCATGGGATGCGGTGATTAAGTTTGTGCGCTCGAAGGCTTTTGTGTTCGCAGCCAACCTTCACTGCTTCGACAACGCCCGACGGTTCTTCCAGAAAGCTATCGGGCAAATGGTGAAGCTGGGATTGGATCCTGAGAGCGCACGGACTGATGAGCCCCTGAGCATAGACTTGGACGAGAACTGTGAGCCTATGGTCCGCGACAGGGATCCCTCGGAGGGCTTGGCAGAACCGAAGTATCAGGAACTTGTGACGATGCTCCAGGGGGAGTTCATGGCGGCCAACCCCATAGATCCCGAGCCCCTCCAGATAGAGGATGAGTGTACCACCATAGACGCTCAAGACCGCAAGGATCCAAGTGATGCGCAAACTTTCAATGCTAATGTGTCGGCTCCAGTTCCTCTCTCAACTGCCCTTCCTGAGCCCGAGAGTCAAGACCCTTGATGCCCCTCCAACTGCTGCTTCCAGTTTACGCTTATTTACTTTCAACTTCTGTTCATGAACATTTTAACTTCTGCACTTGATTTCTGTACCTTTGATAATGTATCTGAACTTGTTGCTTTGTCTTTTGCTTGAATGCCCCTCATTAAATGAAGTTTAGTTCCCTTCATCTTCGAATGCTTTAGCGCTGTTGTCGCTCTATGTATGGTGCTCGTATGTATGTTTATTTTGATGCTTGAATATCTGTGACGGGCGTGTATACGCACGAGGGTGTCTTTGGAGGGTACCCTGGCGATAAGAATTTTGGAAATGCCTGATCATTCGAGGGTTAGGTGTATGGGCGCGAGGGTGTTCCTTATGAGTGTGCCCTGGCCATATTCATAGTGAGGATCGAATTTTGGACTTAGAAACCTCCTGAGGATTTGACTAAGTCTTGGCCTTAAACAGGTGACGCATACTCCTATTTTGATTGCTCCAGTAATTTTAGTGAACTTAGAAATCAACTATAGGATTTGACCAAGTATGGGATTAAGACGAGGGTAGCTGTAACGTTAGCTTTGTACTTAAGCATCCACGTGAGGACTAGCTCAGAGTCTGCTACTTACGAGCGCACTCTTACATAAGAAAGTGAGGGTCATTGGGGGTTTACGAGCGTGAACTGGCGTGTTTAATATCCAGTTGGCGTAAATTAAGCATTTAGCATCCCGCCTTTTGGCACGCTCAATCTTAGGATTTACATGCTTATGAGCGTCAATGTATCCAATGCGGAGAATTCTTAACACACAACTAGCGTTGATTTGAAATTAATAAGGAGTTCAATAAGCCGTTCGACGTGGAGAACGCTCAACACGGAGTAGGCTTCTAGCGCAAGCGATTACGCACACTACTAATCAAAGAAAAAGCAAATAAAAGACATAATAATTGGTAAAATGCTTATTGCCATGCTTGCAATTAATAGTAATTGTTATGCTCTCTGTCAAAAGAAAGTACAAGATGCCACGAGCGGGCGATTACAAAGACTGACACTCACACGTAAAACCGTCTAAGGTTACATGCATTCCACAGTCTAGGGAGACGCTCGCCTTGCAGAGTCTCTAGCAGGTAGGTGTTGTTCGCGCGTACCTGAATGACTTTGAAGGGGCCTTCCCAATTAGGGTCCTACTTACCTACGTGTTTGGAAACTTCAACTTTTTTGAGGACCAAGTCTTCTAGCTGGAAGGTCCTTTCTTTAACATGCTTGTTATACTAGTGGGCTACGGTCGCTTTATACTTATGGATCCGAGCCCAAGCAGTATTCCTTCTTTCGTCCAGTAAATCCAATTCGATCGTCCGATTGGCCTCGTTGACTGCAGGCTCAAAATAGGCAACGCGTACGGATTCTTGAGCAATATCCGCAGGTATCATAGCCTCGGAACCATATACGAGGGAGTAAAGGGTCTCCCCTGTCGCCGATCGAGGGGTAGTATGGTAAGCCCAGAGGGCTCTTTGAAGCTCTTCTGCCCACTCCCCCTTCTTACTTTCGAGTATTATCTTCAGATGCTGGAGTATGGTTCGGTTGGTCACTTCAGCTTGACCGTTGGCCTGAGGGTGGCCTACGGAAGTGAAGCGTTGCTCAATCCCAAGTTCGTAGCACCAATCTCGTGTGTCAGCGGCGATGAATTGGGAACCATTATCCGAGATGAGCACCCTCGGGATACCATATCTGCAGATGATGTTTTTCCAAATAAAGTCCCTCATAACTTTAAACGTTATCTTCGCGACCGCTTCGGCTTCGGCCCATTTGGTGAAATAGTCCACAGCGAGGATCACAAATTTCCTTTGTCCGACCGCCATTGGGAGGGGTCCCACTATGTCAATGCCCCACTGGTCAAAGGGCCACGAAACGTCAATAGGGATCATTTGGGCCGCCGACAGTTGAGGGGTGTTGGAGTGAAACTAGCATTTAGGACACCTTTTGGAATAGCTGATGGCATCATGCAGTAACAAGGGCCAATAAAACCCGCTTCTCAAAACTTTCTTAGCTAGAATTCGACTACCAGAATGGTTCCCACAACTCCCATTTTGCACATGCTCTAACATTTCTTTAGCCTGTGAGGGTCTCAAACATCTTAAAGGTAGACCTTGGAAAGACCGTTTAAATAACCGTCCGTCGCTGTTAAGAGAGAAGCGAGGGGCCTTACTCCTAGCCTTCCGTGCTTCCACTTTATCGCTCGGGCAGGTTCCATCCCTTAGAAACCTAATGATGTCATCGAGCCAACAAGGTTCGGAGGGATCAATCACGTTCACCCCACCCGAGAGTCCGGCTTCACGAATCAGCGGCTTCTCCGTTCTAAGGAATGTGACTGACCGCTCGCAGGAATCTTCCAGAGCGGATGCAAACTTGGAAAGAGCGTCCGCATGCTCGTTTTCGGCTCTTGGGATCTGCAACAAGTGGAACTCCTTGAATTTGGAGATCACCTCCTTAGCGCTCGCCAAATACTATACCATAGTGGCTCCTCGAGCCTCATAGGTGCCGTTAATTTGGCTTGCGATCAGCTAGGAGTCAACATATGCAGTGACCCGAGCGGCACCATTTTGGAGGGCTATCCTAAGCCCCTGGATTAGAGCCTCGTATTCTACCTCGTTATTAGTAACCGGAAATGCCAGTTTGATAGCGTAATCCACTTCTACACCGTGAGGGTCCCCGAGGGTCACCCCGGCTCCCCCCCTTGTGAGGTCGAGGAGCCATCTGTGTGCAGAAGCCGCAGTCCCTTTTCCAATGAGGGCGTAGCATTTAGATTGAAGCGCTTCACCAATAAATCTGCCACTACCTGAGCCTGTATCGCTGTGCGAGGCCCGAAAGTGATGTCGAATTGACTGAGTTCAATTGACCATTTAATTAACCTTCCTGAAACGTCTGGCTTTGCGAGCACCTGTTTGAGGGGTTGGTCTGTGAGAACTGTGATAGAATGAGCTTGGAAATAAGGCCTTAGCCTTCGTGAGGCGTTAACGAGCGCAAACGCAAACTTCTCTATCTCCGTATATCTTTTCTCCGCTCCTTGCAAATTTTTGCTTAAATAATATACCGGCATATGTTTACGGTCGCGTACTGCCACGAGGACGGCGCTCGTAACTTCTAAGGATACTGAGAGGTAAACGAACAGGTTTTTCCCTAGGTTGGGCTTGGTTAGTAATGGTGCGCTCGCGAGATATTGCTTCATGTCCTGCAATGCCTTCTCGCATTCCTCGCTCCAGGAGAAGTTGAGAGCGTTGCGCAAAATTTTGAAAAAAGGTAAATTCCTGTCCGCCGAGCGGGAGATGAACCTGTTTAATGAAATGATCTTTCCCACCAGTACTTGAACCTCTCTCACATTCCGAGGGGAAGGAATATCCAGGATTTCTTTAATCTTCTCTAGGTTAGCCTCTATACCTCGCTAACTGACCATGTAACATAAGAATTTGCCTCCACGAACGCCAAACGTACACTTGGAAGGGTTTAGCTTCATTCCATAGTGACGTAGGACGTTGAACGTTCGCTTGAGATCCTCCAGATGGGAATGTTGATGCTCGCTCTTGACGATCATGTCATCGACATAGACCTCCATGGACCTTCCAATTTCGCGCTCAAACATCCTGTTGACAAGGCGTTGAAATGTCGCCCCTGCATTTTTGAGCCCGAAGGGCATAACCTTGAAGCAGTAAACTCCAACATGGACCACGAATGAAGTTTTAGGGCGATCCTCGGGCGCCATGAAGATCTGATAATACCCCTGGAAGGCGTCCATCATACTCATAAGCTCACAGCCAGCCGTTGAATCCACTAATTGATTGATTCTCGAGAGTGGATATGGCTCCTTCGGTCACGCCTTGTTAAGGTCTGTGAAATTGCACATGCGCCATTTATTAGCACTCTTGGGCACTAGGACAACGTTACAGAGCCACTCCGGGTATAAAATCTCCTCAATGTACTGAGCGTCAAAGAGTTTGTTGACTTCTTCTTCGATGCCTTGCCTCCTGAAACCGTGAACATCCCTCTTCTTTTGCTTGATGGGCTTAAAGGCTGGGTCCACATTGAGTCGGTGAACTATGACACTCGGATCTATTCCAGTGAGATCGGAGGCCTTCCATTCGAATACGTCGAGGTTTTCCCGGAGAAAATTGATCATCATGTTCTGGGAGAAATCGTCGAGGTTTGAGCCAATCTAGGTAGTTTTGTCTGGATTCCCAGGTTCCAACACAATGGTCAAGAATTTTTCGACGGGCTCAATACGCATTTCCGGCCGTGGAGCCTCGAGCGCTCGTTTCTTCCCAATAAGTTTACCGCTACTCTCATTCGAGGGCCCATCACCCTCGTTCTTGGAGGATGAACCTTCGACGGCCCTAGGTGGGCCATCCTTCCTGGTATGTTGTGCCCCGCTCGGGACCTTCTTTTTGTTCTTCCAATTTGGGGAAGTCAATCGACTTTTTGGTGGAGTCAGCCTGAATGGTTTGCTTGGGCTTGTGGCTTCGAAGGAAAAGGATGTAGCATTCCCCAGCCTCTTTAACGTTGCAAAGAACTTCGCCCGTTCCCTCGGGGGTGGGGAACTTGACTTTCTGATGATATGTCGAAATTACTGCTTTAAAATCCACGAGCCCCGGGCGTCCGATGATGATGTTGTACGGGAGGTCCACTTCGACCACTGTGTAAAGAACGCTCAAAGTCTTTCGCTGTGGGGCGCGACCAAAAGAGGTGGCCAAGCGAATTTATCCACGAGGGACAATCTCGGAACCCCCAAAGCCAACGAGGGCTGTCCTGAGGGGTTCGAGTGGAATGTTTGTTATATTCATCTTTTGAAACGTGGTGTAAGGGAGAACGTTCACAGAGCTTCCACTATCAATTAAGACCCTCTTTACAACATGGTTATGGACATCTAAACTAACCACCATGGGACAGTCAGAGGTTTCACCAATCCCATGGGGTGTTACAATGTGTTCCAGGTCTTTCTCCGTGAACCCTACAGTGTCATTCTCCTTTGAGCGCGGAGCGTTGGTGACTGTCAGTATAGGTTTGGGCTGGGAAGGCCTCTGATCATAGCTTCGAACATGGCGGCGCCAGGAAGTATTGGAGTCACCACCTGAGGGTCCACCGGCGATCATGTGGATCACTGCAAAGGGCTGGTTTTCCACATCAACAACTCTTTCTTTGCCGCGATCGCTTGTCTCAGTGTGATGGCGGCGCGGGCTCCTCGAGCGAGAATGACTCCTTCCTCTAATGAGCGCTCGCTCAGCGCAGTGCTCGTCGTACTTCTCCAGTATCTTTACAAACTCTTTAAGATGCCCCCCCAGCGATGAGCCTCTGGATCTCGCTCTCAAGCTGGCGGCACTCGTTGGTGTCATGCCCCTTCTGCTTATGGAAGGCGCAGTACTTTCTCGATTGCTTTGAGCCTCGGTTTCCCTCATCTTCGGCGGCCTTTTGAAAAGTTTTTTGTCCGCCATGGAGTATACTTCCGCAATGGGCCTGTTGAGGGGAATGCGCTCGAACCGACGAGGGGGGGGGGGAGAGTTCTTTCGAGCAGGCACCGGGCTGCGGCGGTAGTTCTTGGGCTCTCTGTCCTCCAACCCTCTGCTTGGCCGAGGGGCATTGGCAAGTTTCTGGTCCCTTGCCAAGTACATGTCCTCAAGGGTGAAGAAGGAATCATCTATGTCCCTGATCTCCATCAACGAGCGCGGCTTCTTCTTGGCCACCTCCTCCACAAATTCTTCGATGACATAATTTTTCATATTGATCGCCCCAAAAAGTACATGTCTCAAAAAATCCATCGAGGGCCTCTCAACCGGCAGGATCTCTTTGTTAAACCTCCCCATAAAGGACTTGAGTGTCTCATTTGACCCCTGGACAAGGCTGTAGAGAGCTGTCGCAGCAGGTGCTGGCGCTTGTTGGAAAATACGAATCAGAAAGCAGCGGAATTTAAAAAAAAATTTCCAACAAAGGATCTTGGACTCGCAATCGTGTATCCAAATTCGTAGAGTTAAGAAACTTACTTTTCTTTTATTCTTTCTTGAAGCGTTTCAAGCCACCCAAGAACGCTCTTCTCGCGGCTTGATCCCCTCTCCTTGGTAAAGCTCGAATCTTCAAACTTGTACTTGAAGCTCTCTAGAGAAAGTCCACCAACTTGACTACAATCTAACTAGTAAGGATGCTAGTTCTCTAGTTAGTGTTTAGGCTTAACCTAGGGTTTCGTTTATCTTGGAGAAAGGATGGTGTTCAACACATGAACCAAAAGAATTGCCAATTAGCTCTAAGGGGAGCTCGAGCTCCCCTATTTATATTAAGGGAGTGGCCGAAATTCCTAGTCCTTATGGACTAGGGTTTTGGTCCCTCTCTCTCCTATTACTTGATCATCAAGTATTTTGACTTTGACTCTGAATTCTAATTCAAATCAACTTTCAAGAGAGCTAAAATATCCAAACTATTTTGGGATAATTTTATACTTTATTTATTTAAAATAAATAACTTATTTTATCTAATTAATTAATTCATAATTTGTTAGGAATAGTGCCCTAGAAAGCCGATTGTATATCCGCTTTGTGCTTTTCCTTATTGTAATCACAGACAATCTTTGAATGAAATAACGAATTGAGGCAACACTTCTTTATATGCTCTTGTTTGGTATGCGTTTACTTTATCTGTGCATGTATGAGAACTCCCCTAATCCTGATGACTTTAGGACTCTACCATTTAGGTGAAATGGTTCATGAAACGAGCCCTATATCACATAAGTCATGATTAGTAAAATACTCCAAGCCGATGAGTCCTACAGACAGTGGGAGTGTCAACCTGACTCCTCTAAGGCTTGCTTGTGGGATCACGCCCTTAAGAAGGACCACCTTGTTTCATGGAGGTGCAAAGTGTATAGTTGATACGTGCGTGATACATGAGGGTGCTTACTTTAATAAGTAAGTTCACTGAGGTGCCCCGTGTGAGAACATTCCTAAATGGGAAAGGAAGTTTCTATTTCAGGAAATGGAAACTTCCAGATTAGGAAATATCTCACGAGTCATTGATGTGATTAATTGATCCTTAGACTTGAGGTTCCTTGTCACTTTATGAGTTAACTCTGTAGTCTTAGGTATAAGCTTTAAAGGGTGTCGCCTTAGACAACTGATTCAAGGCTTATCCTGGGGCTGCACAAGTAACTCATGAAAGTGAATGAGAATCAAGAAAGGACCTACACTTGCATTTGCAAGGTGATCTCTTATTGTGTAAGTTATTCATATGCCATATGGAGTCCTTGGCCAAGGCAGTAGATCAAGACATCAAGAAAAGGGTTTCTTGGATTGAGATCAAATGGATATGAAATGCACTTAGCTTTAAGACCGGATTATTAAGGTTCTGATTATTCCCTTGCCCTAGATCTTGGTTGAGAGATAGTAAGTAGGAGGATTGTATCTCACATGAATCAATGACTTAAAGGTTCTGTCGAATCCGAACATTCCAATTCAGCTAGGGGTTAAACACCTGTTGCTAGACTATGGTCGTTTAATCTGTGGACTGATTAATTAATTAGTGAATTAATTAATTAGGGTCACTGCTAATTGAATTGAGAACCTAGAGGGTCACACACAACAACTTGGTTACATGAGTTGAGGCTTGAAAATGATTAAACGAGTTAATCGGGCCAAGAGGGTTCCACATGTGTGAAGTCACACGTGTGGCTCACACACGTGTGTATATATATATATATATATATATATATTATACATATATTAAATAATTAATTAGTTAATTATTTAATAGACTTTGGTTTAATTTTGAATTAAAAAGAAAGTCTAATTTTGGAGAAAATAATCTAGTTAATTAATTACGAATTAATTAATTAGATAAAAATAAGTTATTTATTTTATAATAAATAAAGTATAAAATTATCCAAAAATAGTTTGGATATTTTTAGCTCTCTTAAAAGTTGACTTGAATTAGAATTCAAAGTCAAAGTTGGAAATACTTGATGATCAAGTAATAGGAGAGAGAGGGACCAAATCCTTTGTCCATTAGGACTAGGTTCGGCCGCCCCTCCCCTTTCCTATATATAGGGGAGCTCATGCTCCCCTTTAGAGCTAATAGACAATTCTTGGTTCATGTGTTGAACACCTTCCCTTCTCCAAGATTAAATTAAACCCTAGGTTAAGCCTAAACACTAACTAGAGAACTAGCATCCTTACTAGTTAGATTGTGATCAAGTTGGTGGACTTTCTCTAGAGACTTCAAGTTAGAAGTTTGAAGATTCGAGCTTTACCAAAGGAGAGGGGATCAAGCCGCGAGAAGAGAGTTCTTGGGTGGCTTGAAACGCTTCAAGAAAGAACAAAAGAAAAGTAAGTTTTCTGTCTTTACGAATTTGGTTACACGATTGCGAGTTCAAGGTCCTTTTGTTGGAAAAATTTTTTAAATTCCGCTGCTTTCTGATTCGTATTTTCCAACAAGTGGTATCAGAGCCACCTCGTTAATCGTGTTTCTGATTCGTCTCAATTATTCTGAATTTGGTAGAAATTCTTAGGCTTAGATGCAAATTAGGTATTCATGAGTTCTTTTAAAAAGCCTGAAATACGAAACTGTAATTTTTCCTGAATTTCTGAAACTGTTTTCTTAAATTGTGATTTTGAAAACCGTTTTGATTGAAATATGTTTAAATCGAATTTTTTAATTTTGGATTGAACCGGGTTTTGGAGAAACCCAAAATACGAAACGGAACACGAAAAAGGACGAGCCTAGGCGTGCTAGCACGTCGCACGCCCAGGCCTGTCGCCGTCGCCCAGCCCTCCCGCAACCGCGCGGGAGGCCCTCAAGCCCGCGCCTAGGCGCGACCGCTAGCCTGTCCCGCAACCGCGCGTGACAGCCGCCCGCACCGTCCTGCAACAGAGCGGGACGCCCAGGCCGAGATCGCCCGCCATCGGGCGGGCACTGCTGCGCGCGACAAGCGCACGAATCGCGCGCCCAGCGCGCGCACGCGGGCGGCACTTTGCGAGCGCGCGCGCGCCTGATGCCGCGCGGAAGTGCCCTCCTTTGGGCGGATACTTTCGGGCCTAATTTCGTGTTTTCGTGTTTCGTGTTTTCGGTCCGAAAAATCCCGATTTAATTTTATCTTAATTTTGTCTTTTAAAATCAGTTTTGCTAAAATAAAATTATTTTAAAATTTTGATTAAATTGGGATTTTTGAGAAATTAAAGCGATTTGGATTTTGGGAAAATTATGAATTTTATTTTCTGAAAATAATGAAAGAATAAAATTATTAATTTTGGAAATTAATTGGAATTTTATTGGTTTATTGTTTTTCGGGTTTTATTGAAAAGGCTCTTGAACAAGAATTGCATCTAAGTCGTGTTTTAAGTCATTAGGACTTGAAACAAGAATTTTAATTTATTGGCTAAATTTAAATTCTTGCAAGAGCATGTTAGGTGATCATGGGTTTAGATCTATGTATGGTTTTAATTTATGCACATGGATGGTTTAAATTGGGGTTGGAGCCCTATAGTTGCGTTTTTCAATTGAGGTTGGAGCCTCACTTATGTGCGTACTGTCATGTGATTTATTATGTGGCTTTCCATATTACTGTTTTTGAGGCCGGGGTATGCCCCGTGTAATTGTCTAAGGCCAATATGAAGATTGAGCCTTATTACTTTATGTCTTTTTCTTTTTATTGTAATTTGAGAGTAGAGATAGGTGGTGAGGTTTTATTTTCATTTTGGAGACAATGCACCCATGGAGTAAGATGGACCACATTCAAGTAACAAGGAGGCCATAAGTGAAGACCCCTCAAAATGTTAGGGAGGGGAATCTCAATTGTTAAATGTAATAGAGATAGGGCTCGTATTTTGTTACCGCTTTCCCTTATGTGATTTAAACTGTTTATGTGGCATGTATGTTAGAACTTGTGATTGTGGAGTGGCTCCCACATATCACGCATAAGATAGGTAGAACCCATGATCATTACATGTTAGTATCATGCTAGGACATGTTATCTGTTTATGTGCTTGTTTGATATGCATTTAAGTGTACTTGCATTAATCAAGACTAATAAAATTGGATAACATATATGTTGGTGAGGTCGAACCGGACAACTCTCCGGTTGATTCGAAAATTCCCATTAAATATTAAGCTAATTTCGAACAAATAGGTGTTTAATTCGAGATGCAAATTTTGAATTAAATTCCTAGCATTCCATCAATAGGTTTTAAGTTTAGTAAGTAAAGCTAGTTATTGTCCGCGAGTCGTGGGATAGCTAGTGGAGCTTATTAGTTCTTAGTTACCTAATTAATCATTTTAAATGGTCAATATTTCGTGGTCAATTTTAGCAAGGGCGATGTCCGCGAGTCGTGGGTCGTTCGAACTAAGTTTTGGTCATGATCTTATGATTGATGGGTCTAGCTTAACGCCTAAGTAAATATGGATGTCGCACGAGTCGTGGGTCCATATTGAAAGATAGGTGATGCAAAAACAATTACTAAGAATTCTAAAGGTGTTAGAATTGGTAAGTTGTACCTACCTAGGGTTCTTACTTAGAATGTCCGCGAGTCGTGGGTTCGAGGTAAAATGCCTAGGATCTTAGTACCCATTGGGAAACGTGTTCCTCTTAGATCTTTGGGAATTCTAGATCTTTGAAAAACAGTGGGAGCTACATTAGATTAAAGACCTTATCTTTTGTATATCGTTATAATTCAGCATGCTCACTAGTTCTCTGTTTTACCATTTAGGTCGTAGATTCTGTGATTCTCTACGTGTTTTGAAATGGCAACCAAAAACCCTCTTGTATCGATCCTCGAGTCAAACAAGTTGACTGGTCCCAACTATTCTGATTGGCTAAGGAATCTAAAAATCATTTTAGATTCTGAGAAGAGAACTTATGTTCTCTTCGAAGGGGAGCCTAGTCCCGAAGGGGAGGCTCCCACTCGGGCCGAGCGGGACGCGATTCAGAAGTGGAAGGATGATAATCTCCAAGCCCGTTGCCTTATGTTGGCTAACATGTCTCCGGACTTGCAAAGGCAACATGAGGCCATGGAATTTGCTTGGGAGATTTACGACCACTTAGAGCAACTTTACCACCCTCATGAACGTGTTACAAGGTATAACACTTCAAAGGAATTGTTCCACTTGAGAATGAGGGAAGGTTCAAGTGTCCATGAATATGGACTCAAGTTTCTTGCCCTTACTGAGAAACTTGCTTCCATGGACATGCTACTGAAAGATGAGCTTTCAGTGGATTTGTTGCTAGCTTCGCTCCCACCATCATTCAACCCATTTGTCCTTAACTTCAACATGAATCATGCTGGTGCTACTGTAGCTGAGCTGATTAGTCAGCTTGTGACTGCTGAAAGCACGATCAAGAAGGATAATGAGGTTTTGATGGTGAATGCTCCATCTTCCTCTTCTGGGCCTTCTAAAGGTAAGGGCAAGAAAGCCCAAAAGAAGAAGAAGAAACCCCTTAGGCCTACTGGTGGCATTTCGAAGGGGAAGGCCCAAAAGAAGAAGCGTGATCAGAAAGAGGATGTTTGCTTCCATTGTGGCAAAGCGGGACATTGGAGGAGAAACTGCCCAGAGTACAAGGCTACTCTAAAGAAAGGTATCTTTCTCGTTGAAGTAAATCTTTCTATTAATTCTAGTTCTTGGGTACTTGATACCGGTTGTGGAACTCATATCTGTAATGATGTACAGATGCTAAGTGAAGTCCAACAACTCAAAGAAGGAGAATGTGTCTTGAAGATCGGTGATGGCTCAAACGTTGAAGCTCGAGCTTTAGGCACAATTAGATTAGATTTAGGTAGTTTTGAGTTAGTATTAAATAAAGTCCTTTATGTACCGAGCATTATTCGTAATATAATTTCAGTTCCAATATTAGATTGTGAAGGTTATGAAACTTATATTAAGAATGGTAAATACTTTATCAAACGGAACAACTCTTCCGTTCATATCGGTACTCTAAGTAATGGACTTTACCTAACTCAAAATATCAATATTATGAATATACAACGAGAAACAAAGCGTAAGAGAGATGACAAAGTTTCAGCTCCCTTATGGCACGCTAGATTGGGACACATTTCAAAGAACAGAATTAGCAAGATAAACACTTTAGGATCATTCTCTGAAAATGATCTCAAAGAGTTAACTTCTTGCGAATCCTGTCTCAAAGGAAAAATGTCCAAAGTCCCTTTTAAAGGAACTGTGGAACATGCCACTAAGGTTTTGGATTTGATCCATACTGATGTTTGTGGACCGCTTAGTGTAAGCACTAGAAGCAATCATCAGTATTTCATAACCTTTACTGATGACTTTAGTCGGTATGGTTATGTATACTTAATGAAGTATAAATCTGAAGCTTTTGAGAAATTCTTAGAATTTCAAAAGGAGATTGAGAACCAAACTGGTTACAAGATCAAAGCACTTCGATCTGATCGAGGAGGCGAATATCTTAGTGAAGAATTCCTTAATCATCTCAAAGATAATGGGATTATCTCTCAGTGGACTCCTCCGGGAACTCCTCAGCTTAATGGAGTTTCTGAGAGAAGGAATCGAACCTTACTTGATATGGTTCGTTCCATGATGAGTTTCACTGACTTACCACCTTCTTTCTGGGGTTATGCCCTAGAAAGTGCAGCAAAGATTTTGAATCTAGTTCCCTCTAAGTCAGTCCCTAAAACGCCCCATAAAATGTGGCATGGTAAAATCCCTAGCTATTCTTACTTAAGAATTTGGGGTTGTCCTGCTTACGTGAAGAGGACAGTGTGAGATAAGTTAGAATCTCGTTCTAACTTATGCTACTTTGTAGGTTATCCTAAGGAATCCATAGGATACTACTTCTATGATCAATCTGAGCAAAAGGTGTTTGTTTCCAGAAATGCCACTTTTCTTGAGGAACCGTTCCTTAAAGAAAAGAAAGGCAAGATCATAGAATTAGAAGAAGTACAAAATGACCCCACGTCACCCACTAAAGAAACGTCCCGCTCTGATCAACTACAATCAATCACGAATTTCGATACACATGTAAATCCTCCTCTAAGGCGTTCTGAACGCACTCCTAGACAGCCGGAGAGATGGTATGGATTCTTCCATGAAATCTCTCAAAAGGATAATGATCCTTTAACATATGAGGAGGCACTTTCAGATTCTGACTCTGAACAGTGGATAGAAGCCATGAAATCCGAAATGGATTCCATGAACTCCAACCAAGTTTGGACCTTGGTAGATTTGCCTGATGGGGTCAAACCCATAGGTTGCAAATGGATCTTTAAGAGAAAGCTTGGAGTTGATGGAAGCATTGCAGCCTACAAAGCAAGACTGGTTGCAAAAGGATTCACTCAGAGACCCGGCGTGGATTTTGATGAAACCTTTTCACCAGTTGCAATGCAAAAGTCTATTCGGATCATGCTTGCCATTGCTGCATATTATGACTATGAGATATGGCAAATGGATGTGAAAACTTCCTTTCTCAATGGTGACATTGACAAAGACATTTATATGGAGCAACCCATAGGTTTCACATTCAGTGGGAGTGAGCAAAAGGTTTGCAAACTCCAAAGATCAATCTATGGATTGAAACAGGCTTCTAGGAATTGGAACATTCGATTTGATGAATCGGTCAAAGCGTTTGGATTCATCCAAATTTCGAATGAATCATGTGTGTATAGAAAGGAATTGGGAACCTTAGTGCAATTCTTAGTACTTTATGTTGACGACATCCTTCTTATTGGGAATTGGAAGGATGACATGAAAGTGACTAAGTTATGGTTATCAAACCAATTCGAGATGAAAGATCTTGGTGATGCGTCCTATATCCTTGGAATTAAAATCTATAGAGATAGATCTAGAAGGTTAATAGGACTATCACAGTCGATGTACATTGACAAAGTATTGAAGAGATTCAATATGGAGTCAGCAAAGGTTAAGAACCTTCCTATGAGTGTAGGAACATGTCTTTCAAAGAAGATGTGTCCTAAGACTAACCTTGAGAAGGAAAGAATGACTCATACACCTTATGCATCAGCAATAGGTAGCATAATGTATGCAATGTTATGTACTCGACCGGATGTGGCTTATGCACTTAGTGTAACGAGTCGTTTCCAATCTGACCCTGGAGATGGTCACTGGGCTGCCGTGAAGAATATTCTTAAGTACTTGAGAAGTACTAAAGATTTATTCTTAGTTTACGGAGGTCAGAAAGATCTTACTGTCGAAGGATACTGCGATGCAAGCTTTGCATCTGACTTAGATGATTTTAAGTCAATGTCAGGATACATTTTCTGCCTAAACGGCGGAGCAGTGAGTTGGAAGAGTTCCAAGCAAACTACCACTGCAGATTCGACCACTGAGGCCGAATACTTAGCTGCAAATGATGCAGCTAAGGAAGGTGTTTGGATTAGAAACTTCATTCAAGAGTTGAATGTTGTTCCTAGCATGAAAGACCCCATTACTGTGTTTTGTGACAACACTGGGGCGGTTGCTCAAGCAAGAGAACCAAGATCTCACCAACGGACCAAGCACATTATGAGGAAGTATCACCTAATCCGTGATATTATCAAAAGAGGAGATGTGCTAATTGAGAGGGTCACATCAGCAGAGAATGTGGCAGATCCACTTACTAAACCCCTTAGTCGAGAAGCTTTCCAAGGTCATCTTCAGAAGATGGGACTTAGAGTAGCTTTAGAATGGCTTTGACGGGCAAGTGGGAGATTATTAGGAATAGTGCCCTAGAAAGCCGATTGTATATCCGCTTTGTGCTTTTCCTTATTGTAATCACAGACAATCTTTGAATGAAATAACGAATTGAGGCAACACTTCTTTATATGCTCTTGTTTGGTATGCGTTTACTTTATCTGTGCATGTATGAGAACTCCCCTAATCCTGATGACTTTAGGACTCTACCATTTAGGTGAAATGGTTCATGAAACGAGCCCTATATCACATAAGTCATGATTAGTAAAATACTCCAAGCCGATGAGTCCTACAGACAGTGGGAGTGTCAACCTGACTCCTCTAAGGCTTGCTTGTGGGATCACGCCCTTAAGAAGGACCACCTTGTTTCATGGAGGTGCAAAGTGTATAGGTGATACGTGCGTGATACATGAGGGTGCTTACTTTAATAAGTAAGTTCACTGAGGTGCCCCGTGTGAGAACATTCCTAAATGGGAAAGGAAGTTTCTATTTCAGGAAATGGAAACTTCCAGATTAGGAAATATCTCACGAGTCATTGATGTGATTAATTGATCCTTAGACTTGAGGTTCCTTGTCACTTTATGAGTTAACTCTGTAGTCTTAGGTATAAGCTTTAAAGGGTGTCGCCTTAGACAACTGATTCAAGGCTTATGCTGGGGCTGCACAAGTGACTCATGAAAGTGAATGAGAATCAAGAAAGGACCTACACTTGCATTTGCAAGGTGATCTCTTATTATGTAAGTCATTCATATGCCATATGGAGTCCTTGGCCAAGGCAGTAGATCAAGACATCAAGAAAAGGGTTTCTTGGATTGAGATCAAATGGATATGAAATGCACTTAGCTTTAAGACCGGATTATTAGGGTTCTGATTATTCCCTTGCCCTAGATCTTGGTTGAGAGATAGTAAGTAGGAGGATTGTATCTCACATGAATCAATGACTTAAAGGTTCTGTCGAATCCGAACATTCCAATCCAGCTACGGGTTAAACACCTGTTGCTAGACTATGGTCGTTTAATCTGTGGACTGATTAATTAATTAGTGAATTAATTAATTAGGGTCACTGCTAATTGAATTGAGAACCTAGAGGGTCACACACAACAACTTGGTTACATGAGTTGAGGCTTGAAAATGATTAAACGAGTTAATCGGGCCAAGAGGGTTCCACACGTGTGAAGTCACACGTGTGGCTCACATGAGTGACACGTGTCACTGTGACACGTGTCACACACGTGTCTATATATATATATATTATATATATATTAAATAATTAATTAGTTAATTATTTAATAGACTTTGGTTTAATTTTGAATTAAAAAGAAAGTCTAATTTTGGAGAAAATAATCTAGTTAATTAATTACGAATTAATTAATTAGATAAAAATAAGTTATTTATTTTATAATAAATAAAGTATAAAATTATCCAAAAATAGTTTGGATATTTTTAGCTCACTTAAAAGTTGACTTGAATTAGAATTCAAAGTCAAAGTTGGAAATACTTGATGATCAAGTTATAGGAGAGAGAGGGACCAAATCCTTTGTCCATTAGGACTAGGTTCGGCCGCCCCTCCCCTTTCCTATATATAGGGGAGCTCATGCTCCCCTTTAGAGCTAATAGACAATTCTTGGTTCATGTGTTGAACACCTTCCCTTCTCCAAGATTAAATTAAACCCTAGGTTAAGCCTAAACACTAACTAGAGAACTAGCATCCTTACTAGTTAGATTGTGATCAAGTTGGTGGATTTTCTCTAGAGACTTCAAGTTAGAAGTTTGAAGATTCGAGCTTTACCAAAGGAGAGGGGATCAGGCCGCGAGAAGAGCGTTCTTGGGTGGCTTGAAACGCTTCAAGAAAGAACAAAAGAAAAGTAAGTTTTCTGTCTTTACGAATTTGGTTACACGATTGCGAGTTCAAGGTCCTTTTGTTGGAAAATTTTTTTAAATTCCGCTGCTTTCTGATTCGTATTTTCCAACATAATTAATTAACTAGATTATTTTCTCCAAAATTAGACTTTCTTTTTAATTCAAAATTAAACCAAAGTCTATTAAATAATTAACATATTTAATTATTTAATATATAAATATATAAAATATATATAGTCACACGTGTGGGACACGTGTCACAAGGACACGTGTTATTCACGTGAGCCACACGTGTGGAACCCTCTTGGCCCGATTAACTCGTTTAATCATTTTCAAGCCTCAACTCATGTAACCAAGTTGTTGTGTGTGACCCTCTAGGTTCTCAATTCAATTAGCAATGACCCTAATTAATTAATTCACTAATTAATTAATCAGTCCACAGATTAAACGACCATAGTCTAGCAACAGGTGTTTAACCCCTAGCTGAATTGGAATGTTCGGATTCGACAGAACCTTTAAGTCATTGATTCATGTGAGATACAATCCTCCTACTTACTATCTCTCAACCAAGATCTAGGGTAAGGGAATAATCAGAACCCTAATAATCCGGTCTTAAAGCTAAGTGCATTTCATATCCATTTGATCTCAATCCAAGGAACCCTTTTCTTGATGTCTTGATCTACTGCCTTGGCCAAGGACTCCATATGGCATATGAATGACTTACACAATAAGAGATCACCTTGCATATGCAAGTGTAGGTCCTTTCTTGATTCTCATTCACTTTCATGAATCACTTGTGCAGCCCCAGCATAAGCCTTGAATCAGTTGTCTAAGGCGACACCCTTGAAAGCTTATACCTAAGACTACAGAGTTAACTCATAAAGTGACAAGGAACCTCAAGTCTTAAGGATCAATTAATCACATTAATGACTCGTGTGATATTTCCAAAGTGGAAGTTTCCATTTCCTGAAATAGAAACTACCTTTCCCATTTAGGAATCTTCTCACACGGGGCACCTCAGTGAACTTACTTATTGAAGTAAGCACCCTCATGTATCACGCACGTATCAACGATACACTCTGCACCTCCATGAAACAAGGTGGTCCTTCTTAAGGGCGTGATCCCACAAGCAAGCCTTAGAGGAGTCAGTTTGACACTCCCACTGTCTGTAGGACTCATCGGCTTGGAGTATTTTACTAATCATGACTTATCTGATATAGGGCTCGTTTCATGAACCATTTCACCTAAATGGTAGAGTCCTAAAGTCATCAGGATTAGGGGAGTTCTAATACATGCACATATAAAGTAAACGCATACCAAACAAGAGCATATAAAGAAGTGTTGCCTCAATTCGTTATTTCATTCAAAGATTGTCTGTGATTACAATAAGGAAAAGCACAAAGCCGATATACAATCGGCTTTCTAGGGCACTATTCCTAACAATCTCCCAGTTGCCCGTCAAAGCCATTCTAAAGCTACTCTAAGTCCCATCTTCTGAAGATGACCTTGGAAAGCTTCTCGACTAAGGGGTTTAGTAAGTGGATCTGCCACGTTCTCTACTGATGTGACCCTCTCAATTTGCACATCTCCTCTTTTGATAATATCACGGATTAGGTGATACTTCCTCATAATGTGCTTGTTCCATTGGTGAGATCTTGGTTCTCTTGCTTGAGCAACCGCCCCAGTGTTGTCACAAAACACAGTAATGGGGTCTTTCATGCTAGGAACAACATTCAACTCTTGAATGAAGTTTCTAATCCAAACACCTTCCTTAGCTACATCATTTGCAGCTAAGTATTCAGCCTCAGTGGTCGAATCTGTAGTGGTAGTTTGCTTGGAACTCTTCCAACTCACTGCTCCGCCGTTTAGGCAGAAAATGTATCCTGACATTGACTTAAAATCATCTAAGTCAGATGCAAAGCTTGCATCGCAGTATCCTTCGACAGTAAGATCTTTCTGACCTCCGTAAACTAAAAATAAATCTTTAGTACTTTTCAAGTATTTAAGAATATTCTTCACGGCAGCCCAGTGACCATCTCCAGGGTCAGATTGGAAACGACTTGTAACACTAAGTGCATAAGCCACATCCGGTCGAGTACATAACATTGCAAACATTATGCTATCTATTGCTGACGCATAAGGTGTATGAGTCATTCTATCCTTCTCAAGGTTAGTCTTAGGACACATCTTCTTTGAAAGACATGTTCCTACACTCATAGGAAGGTTCTTAACCTTTGCTAACTCCATATTGAATCTCTTCAATACTTTGTCAATGTACATCGACTGTGATAGTCCTATTAACCTTCTAGATCTATCTCGATAGATTTTAATTCCAAGGATATAAGACGCATCACCAAGATCTTTGATCTCGAATTGGTTCGATAACCATAACTTAGTCACTTTCATGTCATCCTTCGAATTCCCAATAAGAAGGATGTCATCAACATAAAGTACTAAGAATTGCACTAAGGTCTCCAATTCCTTTCTATACACACAGGACTCATTCGAGATTTGAGTGAAGCCAAACGCTTTGACTGATTCATCAAATCGAATGTTCCAGTTCCTAGAAGTCTGTTTCAATCCATATATTGATCTTTGCAGTTTGCAAACCTTTTGCTCACTCCCACTGAATGTGAAACCTATGGGTTGCTCCATATAAATGTATTTATCAATGTCACCATTGAGAAAGGCAGTTTTCACATCCATTTGCCATATCTCGTAGTCATAATACGCAGCAATGGCAAGCATGATCCGAATAGACTTTTGCATTGTAACTGGCGAAAAGGTTTCATCAAAGTCCACGCCGGGTCTTTGAGTGAATCCTTTTGCAACCAGTCTTGCTTTGTAGGCTGCAATGCTTCCATCAACTCCAAGCTTTCTCTTAAAAATCCATTTCCAACCTATGGGTTTGACCCCATCAGGTAAATCTACCAAGGTCCAAACTTGGTTGGAGTTCATGGAATCCATTTCGGATTTCATGGCTTCTATCCACTGTTCAGAGTCAGAATCTGAAAGTGCCTCCTCATATGTTAAAGGATCATTATCCTTTTGAGAGATTTCATGGAAGAATCCATACCATCTCTCCGGCTGTCTAGGAGTGCGTTCAGAACGCCTTAGAGGAGGATTTACGTGTGTATCGAAATTCGTGATTGGTTGTAGTTGATCAGAGCGGGACGTTTCTTCAGTGGGTGACGTGGGGTCATTTTGTACTTCTTCTAATTCTATGATCTTGCCTTTCTTTTCTTTAAGGAACGGTTCCTCAAGAAAAGTGGCATTTCTGGAAACAAACACCTTTTGCTCAGATTGATAATAGAAATAGTATCCTATGGATTCCTTAGGATAACCTACAAAGTAGCATAAGTTAGAACGAGATTCTAACTTATCTCCCACTGTCCTCTTCACGTAAGCAGGACAACCCCAAATTCTTAAGTAAGAATAACTAGGTATTTTACCATGCCACATTTCATAGGGCTTCTTGGGGACTGACTTAGAGGGAACTAGATTCAGAATCTTTGCTGCACTTTCTAGGGCATAACCCCAGAAAGAAGGTGGTAAGTCAGTGAAACTCATCATGGAACGAACCATATCAAGTAAGGTTCGATTCCTTCTCTCAGAAACTCCAGTAAGCTGAGGAGTTCCCGGAGGAGTTCACTGAGAGATAATCCCATTATCTTTGAGATGATTAAGGAATTCTTCACTAAGATACTCGCCTCCTCGATCAAATCGAAGTGCTTTGATCTTGTGACCAGTTTGGTTCTCAACCTCCTTTTGAAATTCTAAGAATTTCTCAAAAGCTTCAGATTTATACTTCATTAAGTATACATAACCATACCGACTAAAGTCATCAGTAAAGGTTATGAAATACTGATGATTGTTTCTAGTGCTTACACTAAGCGGTCCACAAACATCAGTATGGGTCAAATCCAAAACCTTAGTGGCACGTTCCACAGTCCCTTTAAAAGGAACTTTGGACATCTTTCCTTTGAGACAGGATTCGCAAGAAGTTAACTCTTTGAGATCATTTTCAGAGAATGATCCTAAAGTGTTTATCTTGCTAATTCTGTTCTTGGAAATGTGTCATAATCTAGCGTGCCATAAGGGAGCTGAAACTTTGTCATCTCTCTTACGTTTAGTTTCTCGTTGTATATTGGTATTCTGAGTTAGATAAAGTCCATTACTTAGAGTACCGATGTGAACGGAAGAGTTGTTCCGTTTGATAAAGTATTTACCATTCTTAATATAAGTTTCATAACCGTCACAATCTAAAATTGGAACAGAAATTATATTACGAATAATGTTCGGTACATAAAGGACTTTATTTAAGACTAACTCAAAACTACCTAAATCTAATCTAATTGTGCCTAAAGCTCGAGCTTCAACGTTTGAGCCATCGCCGATCTTCAAGACACATTCTCCTTCTTTGAGTTGTTGGATTTCACTTAGCATCTGTACATCATTACAGATATGAGTTCCACAACCGGTATCAAGTACCCAAGAACTAGAATTAATAGAAAGATTTACTTCAACGAGAAAGATACCTTTCTTTAGAGTAGCCTTGTACTCTGGGCAGTTTCTCTTCCAATGTCCCGCTTTGCCATAATGGAAGCAAACATCCCCTTTCTGATCACGCTTATTCTTTTGGGCCTTCCCCTTCGAAACGCCACCATTGGGCCTAAGGGGTTTCTTCTTCTTCTTTTGGGCTCTCTTGCCCTTACCTTTAGAAGGCCCAGAAGAGGAAGATGGAGCATTCACCATCAAAACCTTATTGTCCTTCTTGATCGTGCTTTCAGCAGTCACAAGTTGACTAATCAGCTCAGCTACAGTAGCACCAGCATGATTCATGTTGAAGTTAAGGACAAATGGGTTGAATGACAGTGGGAGCGAAGCTAGCAACAAATCCACCAAAAGCTCATCTTTCAGTGGCATGTCCATGGAAGCAAGTTTCTCAGTAAGGGCGAGAAACTTGAGTCCATATTCATGGACACTTGAACCTTCCCTCATTCTCAAGTGGAACAATTCCTTTGAAGTGTTATACTTTGTAACATGTTCATGAGGGCGGTAAAGTTGCTCTAAGTGGTCGTAAATCTCCCAAGCGAATTCCATGGCCTCATGTTGCCTTTGCAAGTCCGGAGATATGTTATCCAACATAAGGCAACGAGCTTGGAGATTATCATCCTTCCACTTCTGAATCGCGTCCCGCTCGGCCCGAGTGGGAGCCTCCCCTTCGAAGAGAACATAAGTTCTCTTCTCAGAATCTAAAATGATTTTTAGGTTCCTCAGCCAATCAGAATAGTTGGGACCAGTCAACTTGTTTGACTCGAGGATCGCTACAAGAGGGTTTTTGGTTGCTATTTCAAAACACGTAGAGAATCACAGAATCTACGACCTAAATGGTAAAACAGAGAACTAGTGAGCATGCTGAATTATAACGATATACAAAAGATAAGGTCTTTAATCTAATGTAGCTCCCACTGTTTTTCAAAGATCTATAATTCCCAAAGATCTAAGAGGAACACGTTTCTCAATGGGTACTAAGATCCTAGGCATTTTACCTCGAACCCACGACTCGCGGACATTCTAAGTAAGAACCCTAGGTAGGTACAACTTACCAATTCTTACGCCTGGGCATCCCGTTCTGTTGCGGGACGGTGTGGGCGGCTGTCCCGCGCGGTTGCGAGACAGGCGAACGGGAGCGCCTAGGCGCGGGCGGGAGGGCCTCCCGAGGGCTGGGCGCCGGCGACGGGCCTGGGCGTGCGACATTCTAGCACGCCTAGGCTCGTCCTTTTCGCGTTCCATTTCGTATTTTGGGTTTCTTGAAAACCCGGTTCAATCCAAAATAAAATTACGATTTAAACATATTTCAATCAAAACGGTTTTCAAAAACACAATTTAAGAAAACAGTTTCAGAAATTCAAGAAAAATTACAGTTTCGTATTTCAGAAACATGATTAACGAGGTGGCTCTGATACCACTTGTTGGAAAATACGAATCAGAAAGCAGCGGAATTTAAAAAAAATTTTCCAACAAAGGATCTTGGACTCGAAATCGTGAATCCAAATTCGTAGAGTTAAGAAACTTACTTTTCTTTTATTCTTTCTTGAAGCGTTTCAAGCCACCCAAGAACACTCTTCTCACGGCTTGATCCCCTCTCCTTGGTAAAGCTCGAATCTTCAAACTTCTAACTTGAAGCTCTCAAGAGATAGTCCACCAACTTGACTACAATCTAACTAGTAAGGATGCTAGTTCTCTAGTTAGTGTTTAGGCTTAACCTAGGGTTTCGTTTATCTTGGAGAAAGGATGGTGTTCAACACATGAACCAAAAGAATTGCCAATTAGCTCTAATGGGAGCTCGACCTCCCCTATTTATATTAAGGAAGTGGCCGAAATTCCTAGTCCTTATGGACTAGGGTTTTGGTCCCTCTCTCTCCTATTACTTGATCATCAAGTATTTTGAATTTGACTTTGAATTCTAATTCAAACCAACTTTCAAGAGAGCTAAAATATCCAAACTATTTTTGGATAATTTTATACTTTATTTATTTAAAATAAATAACTTATTTTATCTAATTAATTAATTCATAATTAATTAACTAGATTATTTTCTCCAAAATTAGACTTTCTTTTTAATTCAAAATTAAACCAAAGTCTATTAAATAATTAACACATTTAATTATTTAATATATAAATATATACAATATATATAGTCACACGTGTGGGACACGTGTCACAAGGACACGTGTCATTCACGTGAGCCACACGTGTGGAACCCTCTTGGCCCGATTAACTCGTTTAATCATTTTCAAGCCTCAACTCATGTAACCAAGTTGTTGTGTGTGACCCTCTAGGTTCTCAATTCAATTAGCAATGACCCTAATTAAATAATTCACTAATTAATTAATCAGTCCACAGATTAAACGACCATAGTCTAGCAACAGGTGTTTAACCCCCAGCTGAATTGGAATGTTCGGATTCGATAGAACCTTTAAGTCATTGATTCATGTGAGATACAATCCTCCTACTTACTATCTCTCAACCAAGATCTAGGGTAAGGGAATAATCAGAACCCCAATAATCCGGTCTTAAAGCTAAGTGCATTTCATATATATTTGATCTCAATCCAAGAAACCCTTTTCTTGATATCTTAATCCACTGCCTTGGCCAAGGACTCCATATGGCATATGAATGACTTACACAATAAGAGATCACCTTGTATATGCAAGTGTAGGTCCTTTCTTGATTCTCATTCACTTTCATGAATCACTTGTGCAGCCCCAGCATAAGCCTTGAATCAGTTGTCTAAGGCGACACCCTTTAAAGCTTATACCTAAGACTACAGAGTTAACTCATAAAGTGACAAGGAACCTCAAGTCTTAAGGATCAATTAATCACATCAATGACTCGTGAGATATTTTCTAATCTGGAAGTTTCCATTTCCTGAAATAGAAACTTCCTTTCCTATTTAGGAATCTTCTCACACGGGGCACCTCAGTGAACTTACTTATTGAAGTAAGCACCCTCATGTATCACGCACGTATCAACTATACACTTTGCACCTCCACGAAACAAGGCGGTCCTTCTTAAGGGCGTGATCTCACAAGCAATCCTTTGAGGAGTCAGGTTGACACTCCCACTGTCTGTAAGACTCATCGGCTTGGAGTATTTTACTAATCATGACTTATGTGATATGGGGCTCGTTTCATGAACCATTTCACCTAAATGGTAGAGTCCTAAAGTCATCAGGATTAGGGGAGTTCTCATACATGCAGAGATAAAGTAAACGCATACCAAACAAGAGCATATAAAGAAGTGTTGCCTCAATTCATTATTTCATTCAAAGATTGTCTGTGATTGCAATAAGGAAAAGCACAAAGCGGATATACAATCGGCTTTCTAGGGCACTATTCCTAACAGCGCTTTCATGGAATTGAAGTGGCTCATGAATGCATTGGACAAATCTTCGTACCCTTGGATGGAGCAAGGGGGCAGCTTCTTGTACCATTCCTGGGCCATCCCTACGAGCGAGGTGACAAAGACCTTGGCCCAATAGTTGCTGGGGTGCTCGTATAAGTGCATCAAGTGCACAAAGTGGTCCCGGTGCTCGGCTGGGTCGGTCGTCCCATCGTACCGATTGACAGATGTGGGGAGTTTACCCTTTCCCGTACGACTCATCAGGACCTCGTCGATGAGAGGGGAAGCACCCGCCACAGGCCTGTAGTTCCCACCCTCGTGGCTGTGGTCCTCATCATTTTTCTCTCTCCAATGGCGTGGCGTCTGGCTGCGTGGATTGCGAGCGTCTCTGGCCTTGGACCTCTCACCCCCAACGAGGGGAGCTTGAGACCGCGCTCGAGAGAGCTGCTCCACCAGGTTCTGGAGCCCATTCAATTGATTCTGTACTGCGGCCAGTTGAGGGTCGCCGACATTTCTGCGGCTTGCCCTCTCAATGGCCCTTAACTGGACCTCTTCATTCTCAACCCTCTCATTCCAGGGGGCTCTTTCATCTGCTGTAGGTTGTTGCCCTTGAGGGACCTTCGGGGGGTCTTCATTTTCTAGAGCTGGCGGCGGTGGAGGTGGCTGAGCCCTCAGTACATTTTGGGCGGCTGTTAAGGGATGAAACTGTAGTCCCCCCAAAGGTGCTGCCATCTGGGCCCCTGCGCTCGAGGTGAAGTATACGGAGGTAAAGTGCGTCCATGCCTTCTGAGCGGCCTGTACTTCTCACTGCGCGTAGATCGCCTGAAGCTGCTGCTGGGTTAGCTGGGGTGCCTCCACTTCTTGAATTTCTTCCGACAAGGATATAGGGAGTTGTAGGGTGCCCACTAGGTAGGGCGGTATTACGGGCACCATGCTTGGTACCACCCCGGGCGGCACTCCGGATTGTACATACGAGTATCCCGGGGGTGGCATAGCCATAGAGTATACTCCGGGATGGAAGGCTGGAACAGTAGGGATGAAGGCCGGTGGAGGAGGAATAGAGCTGGATCCTCCTGCCCCGTTTCCACTGGTGGGGAGAGTTACAGCGGCGATCTCTGTGTTCCCAGCCCCATTTTCTGCAGTTGGTAGGGGCGTACCTCCAGCGGGGGTGTTGGTATCCACATTTCCTTCTTGATCAAGAGGAAGAACACCCCTGTGACCCATAACAGCAGACCTAGTCGCAGTTACCATATTAAGAGCAAAAGGTGTTACAGCTCAACTAGCTCGAGGAAGAATCTGTTGAAGACGAAGATGGTTTTCCCATAGACGGCGCCAAAAATGATGGTGCAGAAATCTGAGCTCCTAAAATGCAACAACATTTTCAATATTTGTATGAAGAGGGGAAGACCATCACAGGCGTTTGAGCCTCAGGGTCTGGGTTTCCGATGAGCGTGGGTTCTTCCAGCTAGGATAACACCAGTTTATGCAATGGGAATGCAACAGGAAATGATGAAATGCAGGGAGTTTGAGAAAGATGAAGATACCGGGAAAATGCAGTAGAATAGCCCAGAAAAAGTGCAAGGTTTCTTGTGGAAGAAGATGACTTGGGGGAGAATGTAGGTGTTCTCCCCTATTTATATGTTAGGGGTGAGGGCAGTTTGGGTAATTGGACCGTGTGGTCCCAAACCTGTGTTGCCCTAACACGTGGTGGCCTGTGATGGCATGAGAGCGACGCCTCTGAAAAGCAGGCGGCGTGTCAGGTACAAGGTGCGCACTGTCTTTGTGTCAGAGGTTGTTGGCGAGGGTCGTGCATTGGAAAGGCTCAAGGTCCGTCTTGCAGGAGTACGGATGCCCTACAAGGGAGAAGATCATACGCGAGCGCTGGTGACACTCGAGGGGCGCACAAGTGGGTCTCCCACGGTAGATGTGTTAGGAATAGTGCCCTAGAAAGCCGATTGTATACCGCTTTGTGCTTTTTCTTATTGTAATCACAGACAATCTTTGAATGAAATAACGAATTGAGGCAACACTTCTTTATATGCTCTTGTTTGGTATGCGTTTACTTTATCTCTGCATGCATGAGAACTCCCCTAATCCTGATGACTTTAGGACTCTACCATTTAGGTGAAATGGTTCATGAAACGAGCCCTATATCAGATAAGTCATGATTAGTAAAATACTCCAAGCCGATGAGTCCTACAGACAGTGGGAGTGTCAAACTGACTCCTCTAAGGCTTGCTTGTGGGATCACGCCCTTAAGAAGGACCACCTTGTTTCATGGAGGTGCAGAGTGTATCGTTGATACGTGCGTGATACATGAGGGTGCTTACTTCAATAAGTAAGTTCACTGAGGTGCCCCCTGTGAGAAGATTCCTAAATGGGAAAGGAAGTTTCTATTTCAGGAAATGGAAACTTCCACTTTGGAAATATCACACGAGTCATTAATGTGATTAATTGATCCTTAAGACTTGAGGTTCCTTGTCACTTTATGTTAACCCTGTAGTCTTAGGTATAAGCTTTGAAGGGTGTCGCCTTAGACAACTGATTCAAGGCTTATGCTGGGGCTGCACAAGTGATTCATGAAAGTGAATGAGAATCAAGAAAGGACCTACACTTGCATTTGCAAGGTGATCTCTTATTGTGTAAGTCATTCATATGCCATATGGAGTCCTTGGTCAAGGCAGTAGATCAAGACATCAAGAAAAGGGTTTCTTGGATTGAGATCAAATGGATATGAAATGCACTTAGCTTTAAGACCGGATTATTAGGGTTCTGATTATTCCCTTGCCCTAGATCTTGGTTGAGAGATAGTAAGTAGGATGATTGTATCTCACATGAATCAATGACTTAAAGGTTCTGTCGAATCCGAACATTCCAATTCAGCTAGGGGTTAAACCCTGTTGCTAGACTATGGTCGTTTAATCTGTGGACTGATTAATTAATTAGTGAATTAATTAATTAGGGTCACTGCTAATTGAATTGAGAACCTAGAGGGTCACACACAACAACTTGGTTACATGAGTTGAGGCTTTAAAATGATTAAACGAGTTAATCGGGCCAAGAGGGTTCCACACGTGTGAAACCACACGTGTGGGTCACGTGAGTGACACGTGTCCTTGTGACACGTGTAAATATTTATATTGTATATATATACATATATATTAAATAATTAAATGTGTTAATTATTTAATAGACTTTGGTTTAATTTTGAATTAAAAGGAAAGTCTAATTTTGGAGAAAATAATCTAGTTAATTAATTATGAATTAATTAATTAGATAAAATAAGTTATTTATTTTAAATAAATAAAGTATAAAATTATCCAAAATAGTTTGGATATTTTTGGCTCTCTTGAAAGTTGATTTGAATTTGAATTCAAAGTCAAAGTCAAAATTACTTGATGATCAAGTAATAGGAGAGAGAGAGACCAAAACCCTAGCCCATAAGGACTAGGATTTTCGGTCCTCCCTTTATTATAAATAGGGGAGCTCGAGCTCCCCTTAGAGCTAATTGGCAATTCTTTTGGTTCATGTGTTGAACACCATCCTTTCTCCAAGATAAACGAAACCCTAGGTTAAGCCTAAACACTAACTAGTGAACTAGCATCCTTACTAGTTAGATTGTAGTCAAGTTGGTGGACTATCTCTAGAGAGCTTCAAGTTAGAAGTTTGAAGATTCGAGCTTTACCAAGGAGAGGGAATCAAGCCGCGAGAAGAGCGTTCTTGGGTGGCTTGAAACGCTTCAAGAAAGAATAAAAGAAAAGTAAGTTTCTTAACTCTACGAATTTGGATACACGATTGCGAGTCCAAGATCCTTTTGTTGGAAAATTTTTTTAAATTCCGCTGCTTTCTGATTCGTATTTTCCAACAAGAAGACCGTTGAGCGTCAACTATACGAACGTCAGAAAGCGGGTACCCTCGTGTGGATGTCCCCCTGGGAAGGGTGGCCCTGAGGACCGTGGTACGAGTGTCAGGTCTGACACCCTGAGCTTCCTTCTTGAACTGTGGGCCGAGGGTCGTAGGCCTGTATTAGTCAACAAGTGAATGGGCTAGGTCGGCCTGCGAGCCCATTGAATCGAGCGTCCAAGCTCTAGGTCAGTGGATGGCGACACGTGGACGCCTTTGATACGAGCGTGATTTTATGCCTCATCATAATGGTAATTTTGATCAACAATTTTTGTAAAGAGTTTTGGGTCATGGAAAACATATGTAAGTGATAGAAAAATATAAGTTTCATGCCTTTAAGGTTCTACGAATGAGATAAGAGGATATGGTTTAGTGGATAAACAATGACATGGCGATAAAATCGTAACTCTGATGTTAAATTTTCGAAAATGATTTTAGAACAAGAGATGTGAGTTATGGTATTCAAGAGATACAAATTTGAGTTTTTTAGTATTCTATTGAGGGAATGGAGGCTCGAAAATGAATAGTAATATGGGGTTTTAGATGAGATCTCTCCCGAAGTCACACAATAGCACGTAAGAACAACTTAAAACACATAGAAATGTGATGCATGAAGAATATTTGACGGATCGAAGTCTATAAATGCTTTCATTTTCTTTCAAGGTTTACCAATTCCAACTAGGCCCTGTTTAGGGCTACTACAATGTTGGTCCGATTTTTGCCGGATAATCAAATAGTGTTGCAATTTGAGATTATATTATAAAATTATTCTTGGAGCGATATCAAATTCCTTGGTAGGAATCCATAGAATAAAATCCATAATATGTTGAATAAATTGGAAGCAATTTATTGCTGGATATTTGTTTGAATTTGGAATAAGGCTGGTTCCAACAGTTACAAAGTGTAAATTATGTGACATTAATGGACTGGTATCAGGTCAAAAATGCTCCAGATGTTTTTGTAACCTTATTTCAGCATTATGACTATCTTAATTGTAAGGTTTATGGTCTGCCATAAACAAGGCAATTAATGGTCATTTGTGTTATGGCTTCTCCCCTATAAATACCAAGTTCCAGACCTCAGAATATGGGAGAGAGAAATAGAGAGACAAATATGTAAAATGTGGTGAATTAGAAAGAGTTAGAAGTTTAGTTAGATTTCTGGTTTGGTACTGAAAAATACACTCTGGTACGAAACACACATGCACTAGTACTTGTAAGTTCAGTTAAGAAAACATACTTCTACACACATAACACGTTTTTTGAAGTACCAACCAGACACCATACTCTCTCATAAGAGCCTTTTAGTCTTCGATGTGTGATTCTACTGAGGTCGTGCGTATCTATGATTCGAAAATCTCTGGACTATCTAATCTTGGAAGGAGCTTCGCAGCAACCCAACGCACCGGTAGTGGGACGAATACTTCTTTAAGGAAAGCCGGCTTTTGCCGACGATTTAGTCATAACAAACGATAAGTCTCTCGGTTTACTTTATAGTATTGTTCTGATTTTCATTATCATGTGAATATGTTTCTAGTACATTACTGGTACTTATCTTCACAAGATTCTGCATATTGTTGGTACCTATATCATGGTTAATATATGCTCTGGTATTTATACTAATTTTGATATTTTGGTACTTGTACTCATACGAATCTATGTAATGATGGTACTAATATCCTAATGAATGTGTTGGATCTATTGGCTGAAGCAACTCATGTTACATTTGATAAGTTGGGTCTACATGTTATTGGTACTTATATTGGTACGTTTCAACATGTTTTTGGTACTTATGTTTTGAATCACTTATCCATGTTGTACATCGTATGTATATTGCAAAATCTGATTATCTATTATATTTGATCATCTGGTACTGCCACAAAGCTGTTTTCCAACAATCTTAAAGAAGTATTCTTGTCTTTTACTTGTTTTATACATATCATGTCAACTGAGTTTGTGATTCTTTCCTTAGTACGGTAATAAGATCCATAGTAGACTTGGTTGATTCGCTTGGAAGGTATATGGGTCGTGTTTTTCAAATGTTGGCAACAACTAATGAAAATGCGGATGATCGGAAAATAGTTCTTGTCGTTATTCCAAAGGAATAAATCTGTACCAATTGAATATGGTCAATCCAAAAACTAGTGATATTCATGTTGTACCAGACAGGTACAAGTCAAATGAAACTGTTTTGACTATTGAACAGAAATACCAGGAGTGGAATTTTGTTAACTCAAACTCTAAAGCTTTAAATAATGGCAAGGCCAAAGTTCAAAAGAAACAAGGAAAACTGAATATGTTGGAGGTGTGGTTTGATTGGTTTTTTGCTAAGGAGTCTCACTCCGAGAAAGCAAATTCCAGATCTGAATCCACTGGAACTTCCGCTGTTGTCAATATGATTTTGAATGAAGCTATGGAAGCTGAAATGCATGATACCAGTGACTAGTTTTTACCTCTGGAGCTTGAAATCTTAACCATTTATGAATCATTCAATTGACTTATAGACATTGGAACAAATGTGCATGTTTGTATTGATAAACATTTGTCTGTGCTCTATTAACCAATTGATGAGGATGAGAAATTTCAGTGTTGCTCAAGTTTGTTTGATAGGATGCGTTGACTTGAAGTTCCCTTTGGGTTGCATACCATCACTGGTATGAATGCATCACATCCCAACAGTTCGGAGGAACATCACTATTGGTTCAATGGTTGTTGAAGATAGTTGTAAGTTTTCTTTTAAGCTGAATAAAGTTATAATTTCTCGTTACGAAATTTTATGGGCAAGTGCTATTATGTTATGGTTTGTTTAAGAGTTGAGTATGTAAATTCTGGTATTTGGTATAAAGTTGAGGTAGTGACTTCATTGGTATTAATGTAAGTTCCAGTATATGGAAGAAGGATTTGGATGATTTAAATTGTGTTTTTGTAAAAAGGACTATGCATTTAAATCTGATTCCAAAACACTTGGGATTGTAACAGTTTAGTTTTGATTCTCACATTTAGTTCCGTTCCTGATAATTTGGAAAGGATGACAAATGTGGGGGTGCCTAAAATTTAGTTCTTTTTCTGGATCATGTTGATTGGATGACTAATGTGAGGGTTAGTCCCTACATCTAGTTCCAATTTTGGTCACTTGAAAAGAATGAGAAATGTGGAGGTTTATCAAAGTAATACAGTTCAACTTGTGTTGATGAAACTGGACCTAAACAGAGTAAATATGTATGGATTGTTAAGGATTTTGGAATTGACATGTCATTTACAATGTCAAGGACGATTTTGGTACGTTCCAAGAAGTTATGCCTTCTAGCAAAGTAAAATATATTGAAACTCTGGGGAGTATTACGATTGGATGTAAATACATAAAATTGGCATTCCTGTGACTCAATTGAGATACTCTCAATAGTTGAAAGCCTACAATATCCTATTAATCATACAAGGCTGACATCTCGTCTGAAGTCTCTAAGTTAGCTCGATTTACCAGTTGCCCAAATTATGCACAATGGGAGTTCTTGGATCGAGTGATTAAGTACCATAAAGGTACTAGTTCACTTGGGTTGAATTGTGGATAAAAATTCTCTGAAGCGCTTGAGGAATTTAGTGATGCAATCCGAGCTACCAAAAATACTGGTACTGATGGGTGTACAAGATATGTGTGTACCCTGGATAGAGGCATTGTCTCCTAAAAGTCTTATAAACAGACTATTATATCTCTTGTTACTTTTGAGATAGAGTTATGTGCAATGGACTCAACTGGAACTAAGGCTAAATGGGAACATAAGTTAATGGTTACCAATCCGGTACCAACCATTGTTGTGCATTGTGACAGTTAATCCACTATTGCAAAGGTCAAAAGTACATGTACGATCGTAAGACAAAAGAAACACATGTTTGGAAGGATAAATGGCTATCGATTTGGCTGGAACTAAAAGAAAATATCATTCTTCTTTAAAGTAAGGACTTGAATTATCCTTTGGTTCGAAAATCGGGGTTAAGGATTGGACTGTAACCTATATTGTAATACATCTTCAGTAGGAACCCAACCTACCAAGTGGAGATCCCATGCGAAGGTTCAATGTGGTATAAACAAGCTGTCGGATGTATTGGTTGCACCTAATTTGAAATTGGTACTTGGTACTTGTATCTATCTTCTGGTACTTACCTGGTAGGTGCTGAAGCTGCAAATAAAAGTAAGAGTTATACTCTGTATGGGGTCAAAATCTGTTTTATAATGAGACGTTAGCAGTTCATCTTTGGAGATCCCAACTAATTAAATATTATCGTGTGGCCGTGATTAGAGGAAATGAGTTATTCCTTGAAAGTATTCATGAACAGGACATGACACGTGGCTGTAACGTGTCAACTCGATAGATTACTAAAGCTCTTTGTGATATGTTTTTACCGATGGCTCTATCACACCCAGGTGCCAAATTCAGGGTGAAACATTCCATTTGTCCCTGTGATAGGAAAGTCGGATAACTAAGGTAGCGGTTCAAACCAGAAGGTACCGATCTACTGAAAGCATGTTGCTATAATTCTGATGGCCTTTATACTATGGATTTGTGGGGGATTGTTGGAATTTGACATTATATTATGAAATTATTCTGGGAGGGATACCAAATTCCTTGGTACGAATCCATAGAATAAAGTCCATAACATGTTGAATAAAATGGAAGCAATTTATTGCTGGATATTTGTTTGATTTTGAAATAAGGTTGGTTCCAGACAGTTACAAAGTGTAAATTGTGTGACGTTAATAGACTGGTATCAGGTAAAAAACATTCCAGATGTTTTTGTAACCTTATTTCAGCATTATGACTGTAACAGCCTAAAGACCCGCCGTTCGATATTGTCCGCTTTGGCCAAGGGTAGACCCCAAGCGCCTCACGGTTTTACTTTTTCCCGACAGAATTTAAACCGCCACTTAAGGGGTGCCTGTCCAGGAAAACGCGTCTACTAAGGGGAGGGGGATCCACTGCTTATAAAGCAGCTTCAAGCCCACCTCCAATCCGATGTGGGATATTACATCCACCCCCCCCCATAGAGGCCCAGCGTCCTTGCTGGCACACCGAATCCGGGCCCCTGGCTCTGATACCATTTGTAACAGCCCAAAGACCAGCCGTTTGATATTGTCCGCTTTGGCCAAGGGTAGACCCCAAGCGCCTCACGGTTTTACTTTTTCCCGACAGAATTTAAACCACCACTTAAGGGGTTCCTGTCCAGGAAAACGCGTCTACTAAGGGGAGGGGGATCCACTGCTTATAAAGCAGCTTCAAGCCCACCTCCAATCCAATGTGGGATATTACAATGACTATCTTAATTGTAAGGTTTATCGCCTGCCATAAACAAGACAATTAATGGTCATTTGTGTCATGGCTTCTCCCCTATAAATACCAAGTTCCAAACCTCAGAATATGGGAGAGAGAAATAGAGAGACAAGTATGTAAAATGTGGTGAATTAGAAAGAGTTAGAAGTCTAGTTAGATTTCTGGTTTGGTACTGAAAAATACACTCTGGTACGAAACACACATACACTAGTACTTGTGAGTTCAGTCATGAAAACATACTTCCACACACATAGCACGTTTTTTGAAGTACTAACCAGACACCATACTCTCTCATAAGAGCCTTTTAGTCTTCGAAGTGAGATTCTCCTGAGGTCGTGGGTATCTGTGATTCGGAAATCTCTGGACTATCTAATCCTGGAAGGAGCTTCGCGGCAACCCAACGCACCGGTAGTGGGGCAAGAATACTTCTTTAAGGAAAGCTGGCTTTTACTGACGATTCAGTCATAACAAACGCCAAGTCTCTCGGTTTACTTTATAGTGTTGTTTGATTTTCATTGTCATGTGAATATGTTTCTAGTACATTACTGGTACTTATCTTCACAAGATTCTGCATATTGTTGGTACTTATATCATGGTTATTATATGCTCTGGTATTTATGCTGATTTGATATTTTGGTACTTGTACTCATACGAATCTATGTAATGATGGTACTAATATCCTAATGAATGTGTTGGATCTATTGGCTGAAGGAACTCATGTTACATTTGATAAGTTGGGTCTACATGTTATTGGTACTTATATTGGTACCTTTCAACATGTTTTTGGTACTTATGTTTTGAATCACTTATCCATGTTGTACATCGTATGTATATTGCAAAATCTGATTATCTATTATATTTGATAATCTGATACTTCCACAAAGTTGTTTTCCAACAAATAGAGACAATTTTACTACTATACAATTTATTTATTTAATTTTCTTTTTAAGTATTATTGTTTTAGTTAATTGTGAGATACAATTAGTGTTTTGTTTGATCATCAGACAATGGTAATCGAGCCACAAAACATATATGTGTTTATGGAATTAAAAACCAAAATATGGGAAAGATTTGACTAATAAATTAAACTGAAGGCATAAAAAGGAATTTGGATTTCCTATTTCAAGTTTCTATTTCATCTCCTATTTCCCTCACCTATACATGACAAATATATTAATAAACTGTCCTAATTATTAAAAGAGAATCAATTAATTTTTTCTCTATCAGAATTTTAACCGTGTATCAATACACATAAGTATGTATGTAAGTAAAACATGACATAAAACAAAATACTCAAACAGATGATCCAAACCCAATAAAAGGATTGTTAAAACATGGTATTCGGGGAAATGATGTACTGTATTCATTGTATTTGTTTTGGTATTGTGTTATTTACAGATTACAATAGGATATTGTATATAACAACATATACAGGGAACAAAATCTCGACAAATCTAGACTAATTTTAGTAATTAGAGATTGCGGTCAACCTTGCCATCTTAAACTTGATCTCCAACACTCCCCTCAAGTTAAGTGATAGAGTCGCCAATCCTTAACTTGCTTAATGCTTCCTGAAATATCTGACCGATGATAGCTTTGGTCAGTATATCAACTAACTGATCTTCTGACCTGACGTACGGAATCATGATGATACCACTTTCTAGCTTCTTCTTGATGAAATATCGATCCACCTCCACATGCTTAGTCCTATCATGCTGAATAGGATTTTCGGAGATGCTAATTGCAGCTCTGTTGTCACACTTCAGAGAACTCGGCCCTAAGGGGACCTCCCCAATTTCTGTCATCAGCTTCTTTAGCCAGATTACCTCAGCCACCCTTTTTGCTATTCCCCTGAACTTCTCTTCAGCGCTAGACAACGCCACTACCTTCTGCTTTTCGCTCCGCCATATCACTACATTTCCTCCGACTAAAGTTAAGTACCGGAAGGTAGATCTCCTGTCGTTTGGGTTCCCTGCCCAATCGGGATCAGTATAGGCCTCTATGTCAAGATGACCATGCCTGCCAAACATGATCCTGGTACCAACTGTTCCCTTCAGATACTGAATGATCCATATTACTGCCTCTATATATTCCTTCTGGGGCCGATACATGAATTGGCGAACAACTCCCACAACATAGGCAATATCGGGTCTTGTATGAGACAGATAAATTAGTTTATAAACAAGGCACTGGTACCTTTCCTTTTCGGTTGGTTCCCCGCTCTCTTCTACCTTCATCTTGTGATTCACTTGTATCGGAGTCTCGATCGATTTGCAATCAATCATTCGAGTCTCAGTCAGTAAATCCAGGACATACTTCTTTCGGAGATGAATATCCTCTTTTTGGATCACATAACTTCGATTCCCAAAAAATATTTCAACCCCCCGAGGTCCTTCATCTCGAATTCCTTGAAGAGATTTTTTCTAAGTAGCTCTATCTCTTCAGTATCACTCCCAGTGATGATCATGTTATCTACATAGATAATCAACATGTGACTAAATCTCCCCGTCGTTTCAGAAACAGGGTGTGATCAGAATTACTCTGAACATATCAATGGCATTGCATAGCCAGTGTAAACCTACCAAACCATGCCCTTGGGGAATGTTTCAATCCGTATAGTGCTTTACGAAGTCTGCACACCTGATTCTTCGCAAAGTTCCCCGCAAACCCCAGAGGGGGTTCCATGTAAACTTCTTCTGTAAGATCACCATATAAGAAGGTGTTCTTTACATCGAACTGATGGAGACGCCAATCTCTATTCGCAGCTACTGATAGTAACACTCGGACTGTATCCAATTTCGCAACAGGGGAGAAAGTCTCAGAGTAATCGATCCCATACGTCTAAGTGTACCCCTTCGTCACTAATCGTGCTTTGTACCTCTCAACTGAGCCATCAGCTTTATACTTGGCGGTGAACACCCATTTGCATCCAATCGGCTTCTTTCCATCTGGCAATTGACACTTCTCCCATGTCCCATTTTTTGCTAAGGCCTCCATTTCAGTTTTCATGGCCTTGTCCCACTCTTCACGCAGTCTGGCTTCCTGTACCGTTCTCGGAATTTCTTCTTTGCATAAATTCTCGAAGAAAGCTCTAGCAACCTCGGACATACTCCCCCTGACCATGTTCCCTATGGAATATTTGGTTGACCGGGAAACACGTTCAGGATAGTATCTGTGTGGAGGAACTCCTTTGTTGCTCTGCTATGACAAAGAGTACCTGTGACTTACTATGGCATTCTCAGAGACACTGTTATTAGCAGCACTTCTGGAATCAATATTATCAATATGAACATCAGAGTATGGGTTCAACGTTTCAGTTACCTCGATTTGGACATCATTCGGAGGAGGATCATTGGGTAGAAAGGTGATGGTCGTACTGAGCTCTTCACTGTTTTGGTCCTAATCAGAAACCGAATCAAAGTTCAGCCAGTACAGGGATTCATGCTGACTCTTTCCCTGAATGCTGGACTGGGTCAGAAAGTAATACTCTGTCTCCACAAAATTACAATCCATAGTAACATGAACCCGTTTGGTAACTGGATTGTAGCATCGATAGCCTTTCTGATGAGGTGCATATCTCACAAAGACACACTTCACTGCACAGGGATCCAATTTAGTTTTGTCGGATCTGGGAACATGTACGAACAAGGTTGATCCAAAGGTCCGAGGTGGCATGATAAGAAGGGCGGGTAAGGTAGTTTGTGTTTCGAGGACACTGAGGGGTGTTTTGTGGTTAAGGATTTTAGTGGGCAATCGGTTTGTTAGGTAGGTTGCAGTGGCAGCAGCTTCAGGCCAAAAATGATTTGAGACATGGGATTCAGTCAACAAGGCCCGAGTTATTTCTAATATGGTGTGGTTTTTTTCTTTCACAAACCCCATTTTGCTGAGGGGTGTTAGGGCACGTGGTTTGGTGTACGAGACCCTGTTCCTTAAAGAATTTGCTCATTTCCTGATTAACAAACTCTCTGCCATTGTCTGATCAGAGCACTTTAATTTTCTGATTAAACTGAGTTTGCACCATTTTAAAAAAGGCCACAAAGGTATCATAAACTTCAGACTTATGACGCAGAAAATAGACCCATGTCATGTGCAAGAAATCATCAATAAATAATACAAAGTACCGAAACTGATTCTGATTTGTAACCGGGGCTGGTCCCCATATATCCAAATGCACAAGAGAAAAAACAATCTCAAGACAAATATTATTCAATTTGAAGGAAGTTCTATGACTCTTAGTAGTAAGACAAGTTTGACAGAACAAATCCACATTCTCATTATTCTGAAAAAGTGTAGGAAATAACAATTTCAAATACCTAGCTGATGGGTGAACCAGACGTCGGTGCCAAAGCTAGAATTGTGTATTAGCTTTTCCCATGGAAAGAAGAGCTCTTAACGGAGTATCAACTTCCTCAGCATAGTATAGACCTCCACGCTCAGTACCACGCCCAACAATCTCCTTCGTATGAATGACCTATATCAAACAAAACCGAGGGTATATCAAGACCGCATAATTCAATTCTTTTGTCAAATGGTTCAAAGACAGCAGTTTGCAAGATAATGAAGGCACATGTAAATAGTTGCTCAATTTCAGTTTAGGTGTAACAAGAACTGAGCCTTCCTTTTCAACTAGAGCCAAATCCCCAATTGCAGTTTGAATATAAGATTTTTTCAGATTTATCGGTCCAATTATAATAGAAGAATCATACGTCATAGAATCTGTTGCCCCACAGTTGAATATCCATTCCGAAATTTTATTAGAGGTGGTTTAGGTGAGAAATCCACTTTTATCAAAGTTCTGGGGTCCTTTACGAGATTCTTCAAAATTGAGGGGTCGTTCAACAATTTTAGAGGAACTATAAAAGCAAAAACTAGGGTTTGGGCCACAAATCCCAAGCCCTTTACCTGCGGCTCAGCTGCTTTCTCCTCCTTCCTCTGCTCTGTCGGCAACGATAGTGGCGTTGATGCGGCCGACCACCGCCGCCGCTGCACCGGAATCTCCTTCGATGACTCCTGCAGCGGCGGTCTCCATCCATGCGGCTTCTCTCCGAATGGTGGCGTAAGCCATCTCGACGGTGGTTTTTGGTTCTTGGTTCAATAGGTCTCTCCGAATCGATTCATACTTGCCGTTAATTCCGACGAGAAGCTGGTACAGTCTCTATTCTTGGGTTACTCGATTTAATATCGCGATGTCCTCAGTGCATTTCATCGGATTTGGCTGCTTCCGATCGATGGCCATCCATATGCCCTGAAGTTTGATCCAGAAATCCTCAAGGCTATCCTCCCCCTGTCGCTGAGTGTTGGCTCTCCGGTGTAAATCGAAGAGCTGGAGTGGATCACCGCCAGTTCCATAAGTGGTGGCGAGACCATCCCATAATGCCTTTGCAGATGGGTATTGAAGGACACTATTGACGAGGCTGGCCTCCGTATTCTGAATTATCCAGGTAAACACTTGTTGATCAATTTGCTCCCATTGATAAAATTTTGGGTCAGATTCGTCTGGTGCCGGTTATGTGCGAACGATCCCCTTTCCTGCCGATCGCCATCTTCATGATTCTGGGCCAAACTGGATAATTGTCATTGTTTAGTTTAATTCCAATAGACAGGTTATCCGCGTTGAGGATGGTTGGTTGTGCAGATTGAATTGCAACTTTTCTTGTTTGGTATTGGTTGCGATTGTCATCGTTGTTTTGCTGGTGGTGGATTTTGGTCGGTTTTAGGGTTTGGGTAAGGTATTAGACGATGATGTTAATGCTAAGTCCTAAGGATCTCAACACTGCTCTGATACCATTTTAAAATGTGGTATTCGGGGAGAGGATGTACTATATTCATTGTATTTGATTTGGTATTGTTGGAAAACACTAAAGAGTTGAGCAGTGGAAGTTTAAAATTTTCTAAAAGTTTAATCGTTGTCTTGTAATTTTCGTATCGTATCGTAGGGTGTTTTAGAAACTTACAAAGATAGAAGCTTTCTAGAGATGTCCTTGCCGTCTAACGAACACCCTTCAAGCAAAATCCCACGAACGGCCTTCGAATTAGACTCCAAATTAGAAGCCCTCCAAAGCGTATCCACACCAGTCCTAGAACACTATCAAGCGAGTGAGAATGCTAGTTCTATGGCTTGGGTTAGGCTAGGATTTTCTTTGAAAACTTTTCTTTTGGATTTTTTTCAAAAACTTAAGACTTCTTGAGTGTTGGTCTAATGAATAAGAGAAGCACCACCACTAGTATTTATACTAAGGGGTTCGGCCACTTAGGGCTTCCTAAACCCAGTGGACGAGCTTTCTTGCTCACTAATTAACTCATTTAATTATTATTTTAATTGGAATAATAAGTTCTTAACTTATTCTACAAGTCTAGCAAGAGATGTCTTCTCTCTGCTACAATAGGAAGTTGGACTTTTCAACTTTCCTAAAGTTAAAAGTCAAGATTCAATAAATAATTTAATTCCTAATTAATTATTTATTGGGTTAAGTTTATTTGAGAATAGTCTTACTAATTAATTCAAAATTAATTAAATTTCCAAGAAAAAAATTAACGTGTGGAATAAACCACATGTGTACAGCCACGTGTCCAGGATACGTGGCAGCCAAGCAGGCTACGACACGTGGCAGTCACGTGCGTAAGAAATGTGGCAATGCCCACACGTTCGTGGCTTCATTTCAATCAACATTTTGATTCTTCGTTAATCATATTAACATCTTACCATAACCCTCGTATTCTGGTATTTGTGTGTGACCCTTTAGGTTCATTATTCGATTAGCAGTGATAGTAATTAATCAATTCCCTAATTAATTAATCACTTCACAGATCACACTACCGTAATCTAGCAATGGGTGTGTGACCCCTAGCTGAATAACGAAATGTATCGAAGAATCTTTTAGTCAATGACAATCAATGAAATACGATCCTCCTACAACTCCATCTCTCAATCAAGAACTAAGGCATGGGAATATTCTCAGAGCCTAAATATTCTTGATCTTTAAAGTTAAGTTCGTTTCATATCCATTTCGATCTCAATCCTAGAAAACCCCATTTTCTAGTTGTCTTGATCTTTTATTCACCTTAGCCAAGGGTTTAATGTTTAATGGACTACGAACAACTTAATCAGTAAGAGATCATTCTTGTTCTTAACAAGTGTAGGTCCTTTATCGATTCTACTAATTCTTCATATGCCACTTGTGTAATCCCAACATAGGCCGTGGTTCAGGGGTCTATATGGCGACACCCTTTCGAACCTATACCACAGATTATAGAGTTAGCTTATATGAGACGTTACAGAACCTCAAGTCTAAGGATTAATGAATCACGTCATTGACCTGTGAGATATATCCTAATCTGGAAGTTTCTGGAAACATCCTTTCCCATTTAGGAATGTTCTCACGCGGGACATCTCAATGATGAAGTTCTTGTAACAATCACCCTTATGTTGTTGGGAATGGTGCCCTGGAAATTCAATTTATTGAATTAATTAAATAGAATTTACAGCGAGTTGTGAATATTTCACATATTAATAATTAATGACGTGTGGTGGTACTCTCATATGAAATGTGTTTCATAGGAAAAGACTTTGAATACCGAAATCACGTGTCATTAAAGTTCTAGTCGTTAAGATAAGAATATGTTCTTATCAAGACTATAACGTGGTTATATAAGATGATTAGTCTTTCGTCATAGGGAATAGTGATTCCAATTATAACACGTTGATGATTTTCAATAGGATTGGAAACGTCGAACTGGACCAATGAGATTATTCATTTTATACTGCTATCTAAAATGAATAAAATCTCAGGAAGCATTGTACTCTTAATCCTGGTAATATTTCGGCTTTACGCATGTAGTGTTAGTCAATGTAACATACTTGAAGTGAGGTCTCGATAAAGGGTGGCCAAAATACTTTGTATGATTCGGTGACAACATGAAATGTGTTAAAGAGTTATATTGATCGAGGAATCTGTGGCTTTGCTGGAAGGTAAAAGATATCCTTGAAATAGATTTGCAAAAGTTCGAATTAAGACTTTGGCCAAAGCACTTCGCGTGATACGTCACCGAAGTTGTATGTTGAATGTGTTTCACATACAGAGAATTTGAACTTAAGGCGAATCAATAAATTTCAAATTAGAGATGAAAAATAAATGATAGTAGTAGCAATTTATTTTTCATGGATATCAACACGGAGGAGTAAAATGCAAAATTATTCTAGATCGAGAAATTCGTGAATAATTTAATTAATTTTAGAGTGCAACAATATTTATTTAGTGGAATTAAATATTGTTAAACGGTAATTAATTATTGTCATGAGATGATAATATATTAATCCGTTTGGAGCTAAAATTAATTAGTCCTGCAGGTCCCCCTGCAAGCCCCAATTGAAAACCCAAAGAGAAAATATTAAAAGTAGAAAGAGAAATGAAATTTTCAAAGTGTTTGAAAATAGCCAAGGGATTTATTTTAAGAAAATAAATCAATTTCCAAAGAGTTGGAAATGCGCAGAATTTTATTTTGGAGAAAATAAAATTTTCATCGAAAAAATAAAAAACGGTGATGACGTGGTAGCTGACGTGGCATGCAACGTCAGCAAGGTGGGCCTAGGTGGCACTGACTGGACAGCCACGTGTGCGACACGTGGACGGACCAGATCGCGCCACGTTAGTGCGAAGCAACGGTCCAGATTTGTCTGGACCGGGTCGGTCAAACGGGTCACGGGTCGGTCAACGGGTCGGCTTCCCGGATAGGGTCGGACCGGGTCCGGTTCCGGGTCGGACCTGACCCGGACACATGGCAGCACAAGAATCGGCCATGTGATCAAGAAGCCCTAGCCGCGTGTACAACACACGCGCCACCTTATGGTGGCACATGAGGGCACGTACGGGGGTTTCTCGGCGAGCAGCCAGCGGCGTTGGATTCACGGCGATGAGACCTTCCACGTGGTCACCTCGCTTTTTGTATCCAAGTTGTACACGCAAGTGGAGATGTGAAATGACCATTTTGCCTTTGCTTTTGTGCATAAAATGACCATTTTGCCCTCTGTTTTATACCTATAAATAGGCTTATCCCCTTGCCATTTTTCTCATTCAATTTTGGGTGAGGTTTTGGCTAGTTCTTAGCTTTGAAACCAAATCCCACTTTCTCCTAGTTAATTTCGATTTATTTTGGAATTAATTTTAATTAGGTGTTTATATAAAATGCCTAATTTTGGGAGATTAAACCCTGAAAAGGGTTTTCTAGTTTAAAATTTTATTTTCTCTAAGTATTTAGAGAAATACTTTCGGAGCCCACACTCCGAGGGTTCCCTGGGGTTATTGCAGCTTGCAGGGAAGCTCTGCCGGTTTCACTAGGAGATCGGGTATCGGATTCACGGGAGGTGAATTCAGGAGCCGGAAAAATGCCGTTAGATAGCCATGTTTGCAGTACGGTAATATTTTACAGTTGTTTGATTTTAAGCATGATAAATTATGTGTTCTTAAGTGTTAGTTGCATGTTAGATATTTATCTGCTTAAGTGATTTAAAATTTATTATCAATTGCATGTATATACTTGAGTAGATCCGGCTAGTCTTCCGCCTTTGTATTAAAATGTTTTAGAAATATTTTAATACTTGTATTATAATAAAAATTTTAAAATGTGGTCCATGACTGCTACTGTTCTGGGCCCACCTCCCAGCAACTGGTATCAGAGCCATGCTCTAGATATATACATGCATTGATATGATGCATGCGATGCATAATTTTAAATCTGCTACTGTGTACGTAAATTTTGTCAAAGGAGACTGGTTTTTAAGTGGGACCGTTTGTGACCCCTCTAGTGTTTCCTGGGAATTTACGTGGAATGGTAATTTTCTGGGAATCGATTTCAATAATCTTCCTGGTTAATTACCGAATCAGTAAACATAATTTAAATTATGAGATAATTTATTTATAACATGTTTACTTTATGCCATTTATTTTAAGCATGATAATTATGTGATAATTATATGAAAGCATGCTTAATTATTTTTTATTTTATGGCATGATCATGATAATATGAGATATTATGATATTTCAATTATGCATATTTTATTTAATGTGATTAAATAGTATTGTTTAATAGAGATTAGATGCGAATCATAATTGAACTAATATTTTTCGGCCTAATTAATAATAGTTATTAAATTGCATTAAAATATTATTATTGGGATTTTAAATATGATTTAGTAATCCTAGTGGGAGGGTATTAATTAGATTAATTACTTCCGAAAATAAGACGCCAAAAGTGAATATAAGATAATCAAAAGATAATCCACACCTTTTAAAAAATTCAAGTGGTAGCGAGATGAAAAGAGTTGGATTCTCACAGCCTCCATTACCCGTCTATAGTATAGTGGATGTATACTACTCCCTTCGGCGGGTATACATTCGCGGTATACAAGATTGGACTTCTACGGATAGAATGAAATACGGGAAAGTCAGCTCGATCACGCCTCCGTGGAGTGTCTTGACCTACTCGTACGGACTTCTAGGTAATGGTGCACACTTGACTAAGTAATGTATTAATCTCCCTTCGGAGCTATGTTACATTCACTTAGAGGCCAAGGGTTGACGTGGTGGATTTACCAGGTAAGAGTTGTCTAGATGACATGTTAATTAAGAATAGTTCTTGCTTTTGTAAGCGGTTTTCGACCTCGCCTCCGGGGAGTCAACTGGAGTTAGTTAAGTCACCATTGCGTAAATCAAAATGCTTACGTGGATTTCGTTTATTGGTTGGACGCAGAAGAAAGTGAAATACATAATCATAACTTGCATTTATTTATTTATTTCAGTTTTATAAAAACGATCGCCCTTAGCCCACTCCATACTACATGTCTATAATAAGGAAATAGGGTAGTAAGGGTTCAACTATGCTGACTAGGAAATGAATCTTAACATCGTGTTGAGACACAAAAGTTTACGTACTCACTGAACCTTATCCGAAAATTCCAAAAACTACAACCAGTCAGGATATATTAGAAAGACGGTTATTCCAAATAGATCAAGTGTGATGATATGGCTAGTCTTATATCCTGACATCTGTTTTAGATGTTCTTGAGCATCAGATGCATGAGATGTCCACTGATAAGAACATGTGTTGAAGACAGATTCGTACGAAGGTACGAGCCATGAAAACGGTTGTCAGTTAAAGATGTTTGAAGGATCACAGTTTCAGAATCATATTATGAATATGATAGCTAATCTGAACGAGATTGAAAGCCTCTGTGCTTGAAGAGATAATCTTAACAGATAGGATCCGATCCTATACTCTCTGCCTAAGTCGTTTGAACGTTCAAGATTAATTTTAAATTTTTTTAAAAACCCAACGTGAACCAATGAACGGCCCCAATATGGCAGAAAGGGTGATATAAACTAAGGGAAAAGTTCTTTTTAATCAGACATCAATATCCACGACCTAAAAAGCCAGTAAGTAGAAGAAAGAAAAAAAGGAAATGGACGATCCATATCCACATCCCCCGCACCGAGACCCGACCCGAATATGAAATGGACGATCCATACTCGAGCTAAGTCATGGCGAACGGGGACAAACACACACGCTATGCTAGGTGGGCTAACCCTTAAACCATAAAGTCAGAGTGATTACAAATACGAAAGCAATAACTGGCCATAATATAAACAATGAGCATTGAAGTAAATTAAGTTTAACACACATTCAAACGTATTCAACCTTTCAAAAAACTCTACTACATACATCATATTACATAATGTAACATATTTCCAAAGTTTGAAAACAAGAAGAAATCATATGATAAGGGAAATAGGTTACGAAAATCATAAACGCCACAAAACGCACATAAACGGCATTCATCAAAAGCATGCCTAAATCTCACCCAAAGGTTAAGAAATTAAACCACAATACTCCCAACACATAGTAAAACAATTTCATAGTTCATCATAAATGAAGATAAAGGCATTAAAGAGGTGAAACAATCAAAAACCGAAAAGGAAAAGATAAGAAATGTGCAGGGGGAGGGACACGCCCGTGTCCCTCAACTTAAGTATACTGAGACACGGGGGTGTCTCAGTAAAGATAGGAAAAAAGGGTGTGACACGGGGGTGTCACACAATACAAGGCAAATGAGACACGGGGGTGTCGTACAGACCCAAAAATGAAAACAAGGTTTTACCGACAAAACAAGCCTTATACAAAATAGTTCAAAAGCATACCAAATTAACTCCAAAACTTATGAAACTTCATATACAACATATTTGGCATGTTAGGAGCATATTTCATTTAGAGTGCAAAGTCCAAATCACACGTTAAGAGCACCGAAACCGAGCAGCAAGTCTGGGGCGCCAAAATCGCACATATGAGCCCGATTAGTTCAATCATGCCATGATCAAGTACTTAGGGGCCGAATTTGGATCTATAACCTTGGGGAATGCATGCTAACATGCTAAAAAACTAATATACATCATATATATGCAAAATGGCACGAATTGAAGCACATTAGAATGACCAACGAACCACAAAATGCAACAGCAACAGGTCTGTCATGGATTATGCATAAAAACAGGTCATGTATTTCGGTTTTGGGGCTTAAAATGGATCCAAAGGCTTGTAATATGAATCCTAACATATAAAACAATGAGTGTACATCATCGCCATGCAAATTCAAACGCAAAGAAGGCTATTTGATCAAGCAACAAGGCATAATTCCACACAGCAGTCCCGAAACAGGGGAGGCAGTTTTGATCATCAAGTTTGGGGCTCTAAATCACATAATTTCATCAAAGGGTCTAAAGAGAAAATCATCCTAACATCATATACTATCAGTTAGGAAAAAATAGGCCAATAAACAAGCTCATATCATCATGTATAAGCAAGGAAATCAGCTACACAACTAGATAAGTCATTAGAGCAAAAATCCCCAAAATTTCATATCAAGCTCATAACTCAAACCCTAACCAAATCTCATCCAAAATCAGAAATAAATGGATGAAATCATGTATAAAAGAGTAGAGGATACATAAATATTCATACCTTGAAGACTTGGTGTGAGCTCAAAATACAAAGGTAGCTAAGGTTCTTCCTCTTCTCTTCTCTCCCTCTCTCTCGATTTGTTGCAGCAGAAAATGAGGGGGTTTGGCTCGGTTTTGGCTGACCAAAAGGGGGAAGAAAGGCTTAACTCTATCAAACTAGTCATGGTTAAAGTATGGTTAGGTTAGAGAGGTCTTAAGGGGTCCCACCATGAAGACTAGTCAACAAAAAGGGGTTCTTCTTGCACGAGTTGCTTGTTACGGTTGGATTTCGGAGGTTTTAATGATCTCAAAAAGGTATGAGGCTTGTTCTATTGTCTCCGAATCGTCGATACGAAGGCAACGGAGGTGACGGAATTCGAATCCGAATTCCCGAGCTCAAGATATGATGTCCGGAACCCAGGGCGCGCTTAAAAGCGTTTTAAGCCCTATAAGTTCCGTCTCCAAAAACCGAAATCAAAATTAAATCAAACGAGCTTAAAATTACAATGTAAGCATGTAAACACGTTAATAACTCACATAATTCAAGTATACCAAGTTGGCACAAAAATCGGAATTGGAAACGGAATTAAACAAATCAAAAACGGTTCGAAAAGGATTTAAACGTTTAAAACTTCAAACCTAAAACTTAATATCGTTATTCAATTATTCCAAATAATTCAAATTATCGCATGATTAATAATTAAATGCACACTTAGAACATCCGTAACGTCGTACTTAGAAGATCGAAGGGTCGGGGCGTTACACATGCAAGGACAAAGTATGAGACGGTTTGTTTCTAGACAGTGTACTCTTAGGATCGGATCCAACCTACGGTTGCAGTGCTTCAAGATACCTCTAGTTGTCGTTCATTGATTCCTGAAATCATGCATTTTAAAAATAGGCTAGAGGGTTAGTTAAAGTGACTAAGTGAAGGGGGTATAATAACTTATTGATATATGTATTTATATATATGTATATGATCAAGAAGATCTTGATCTGAAATATTAACAATAGGATATAACAAATAGGAAACGGTTCATAATAATTGTAAAACAGGGATAGGGGTAGTTTGGAATATTTGTAGAAATATGAACCGTTTGTAGCAAGAACATTAATGCCCGCAAGTTAGGCCTCTCCATCCATAACTCCTTAAATAATTGGTCAAATAGTATCGGGCTGATCAGGCTCCGATACTTCAATAAAACCAAGAATATTAACTCCACTACTCCTTTATGTCAATAGGGAATCAAACCCTAGAGACCACGAACACGATTCGGGAGGCAGCTATCTCTCCCTCATCCCTTGGTGTGGAGTAACTAACCTCCAGTTAAACCACTACCAAGAGGTGGTGGCAGTCCGCAGCACCAACAATACCCTCGGCCCGATACCTTCCGGGTAATTGCTCGCTACGGATACAGCCGGGGCCCATAACATGAATCAAAATCAATATTTTGCTTGCATAACCCGGAATCAATGTTTTGATAAAATGGACTTGAAATATATAATGTTCTAGTAAAACGTTGATTCCGGCATGAAAGTATTTTTCCCTTAAGAGGGACATTGTAGTACAATAATATGTATATAGGGAAGTAAATCAAAATGATAGGTAGGCTTGGAAATAGTTTTTATATTGATACATATGTATAACATGATTCCAGTTGAAAATGTTTTAGCCCTCACCTATACTGGTAGTCAGACATTGTAATGTGGATTCCAGTGCGCCTGAAAGTATTAACTACTATAGGCTTAGAACTAGGTTCCTTAAATAAGCACATAAAACACATAATGTTCATGCATAAAAGGATTACACATTATTCTAATCAAGTAAACACATAAACTATATCATGTTAGAGGATTCCCGGTAAACTCTAATTTTAACCGTTTAAGGGAAATTAAGTAATTAATCAGGTTTCATGAATTCTTTAACCACTTAAATATTTATTAATCCCATTATAATCCTAATTATAACATTAGAAATGGAATTTAGAATTTAATTTGACAATGTAGGTTATATTTTGAAAATAATTCACAATTTACCGTTTTTAGGAAAATTCGGATAAAATCTTTATTTAAAATTTCAAAACTAATTTTATAATTATTTTAATAATATTTTCGAAATTAATTGTATATGTGTTGACCAAAAAGTCAAAATTACTATTGAAAACATTTACTATTCAATTTCTTATGAATTAAACACCTTATAACACAAAATCGAACACACACACTTACACACTATCACACGTGTACTTAAAATTGTTCAAGAACAACATGAACATGTTCTTGAGCCTATTTGAATATTCAAAGAAGGTATGTAACACACTTGATCATATTCATATTTATAACAAAGAATTTGAAGCATAATATAGCAAAATATATTAATTCTCTGTGAAAAATATTTCTAAATAAATTATTCTTGACATGAATTTAATCAAACAAGATCATAATTATTTAAACACATATTCATATCATAACTCATGCATTTAATTAAATAAAATGCATATATGTTATCACATTTTTCCTAAACTAGCATAAATAGCATATATTTCATAAAATAAAATTCCTAAAGCATAATTTAATTAAATCTAAGCATGTTACTATTATTATCATACTAAGAACATAATATAAAGCATGAAATAATAAAATAACAAGACTCATACCTTAGAGAAGAGAGGAGTGGCCGAACTAGGGAGAGAAAGTGAGTGATTTTGGTGTAGTTTTGGAAATGAGCTTGGAGGGGTATTTATACTTGGGACTTAGGGGCTTACCTTGCAATTTCTAAGAGTTTAGGGGAGATGTGGAAGCTTCATATCCTAGACAAATGCTTGGTTGCTACTTAGGTAATGTGGATGAATTATATTTTAGACATATGCTTGGTAATTAGATAGGAAATGTGGGGAAAATATGTCCATTTATTTAAACTTTCTAGAAGGTCTAAAAATAAATATAAAATGGTATAAAATTTATTCAAGAGTCGAGAAGTGAAAACTTGAAGTAGTAAACTAATGAAAGAACGAGTGAAAAATAAGCTTCGTTATGATTATAAATGGGGAATATTTAGAGTTTTCGTTTATAAATTATGAACGTTAAAGATGATGAAAATCATGAGAAAATTATATAAACGAAGCTATGACGAAGTCTAAAGGTTGTAAAAATTATCATATTTTAGAGAAAATTTCAAGAAACGTTTTAAGTAAAATTTCGAATGTTGAATGAAAGCTAATTGTTTAAAATAAAATGACAATTTTTAGAAAGGAAAATATTTATAAAATATGCTATGGGTGGAATCAAGTTTTGGTAAATGCATGAAAATTCACAAAATAATTCAAGGATCGTTTTGGTTATAATATTGAATATCGAAAGGTGGATGAGTAAAGAGTTATTTAAGATCGAACTATAAGCTAGGGTTTTGCCGATTTTTTATGCTACTAGAGTTAGGATGGAAATTATGGTTCACGGAGAGTGTCAAGATCCTCGAAATAATGTGAGGATTCTTTTGGTCACAATATTGGATAGTAAAAGTACTTTCGGGAATGTAGGAAAATTCTAGGGTTGTAGGGGTATTTTTGTAATTTCCAACTTGCCCCTTTTTCGGGGTGTTACAACAAAGGTTTTCCTGTTCTAAGGTTATCCTAGAAGAACAAGAGGTGGTATATTTTGTAATTTGAGAAATCACAAAAGATGTTTGTGAATGTTTCAAAGATAATTACATAGATAACCACAAAGGGTGGAGGCAAAGTAGTGTTAAAAGAAATAACAGTATTAGATACTAATTTCCATAAACCCGTGATAATTGAAAATGTATTAGATACATGTGATGTACCAAATGCAACATATGATATAGAGACGTGTACACGAGAGCATCATTGTAGTGGGAGGATTGTCAGGACCCCTGACGAGATATCTAAGATTGACCCAAGTGGTTGAATCTAACGTATCTGATCCTATCACGTGTAATGAAGTTGTGGAAGATATAGACGCTGACCGTTTGGTCAATATCCATGGAATCTAAGTTAGAATCTCTGTATTCTAACAATGTCTTGAACTTGTAGAGGCGCATGAAGGCATTAAACCCATTGGATGCAATTGGGTTCTACAAGACGATAAAAGAAGGAATGGACGAAAAAGTAGAGACTTTAGAGCAAACCTATGGCAAGGGATTTTACCCAGAAAGAAGAAATCATTTATGAGGTCTTCTCACCTATAGCAATGCTTAAGTCCATTATCCTCTCCATTTTATCTCATTATCGATTATGAGATTAGATAAATGGATGTAAAGACTATGTTCTTAAACGGGCAACTTCAAGAAGAAGAGATACATGGCATAACCTGAAGGCTTCACAGCCAAAAATCAGGTACATATAATGCAAGCTTAATAGATCGATTTATGATCTTAAGCAAGCGTCTAGATTATGGAGCATCAGAATTATAAGGCAATTTAAGTTCTTTGGATTTGTATAATTACCCGATGAACCATGAAGTGTACAAAATGACATCATGATAGTGTTATAACATTTTCATTTTGTACATAAACGATATTCTGCTCATTGGGAATGATGCAAGAATTTGTCAAGGGTCAAGATTCGGATGTCAAATCAGTTTGACACGTAAGACCTAAGTAAGACCAATAATATTCCAAGGATCAGACTTTTGTCGTGATCATAGGAATAAGGAGATTGGTTTATCACAAGAAGCATATATTGATAAGATGCTGGTAAGGTATAATATGATAAATTCCAAGAAAGGTTCATTACCTTTTAGATATGGAATCTATCTATCTCGGCATCAGTGTCCTGAGACAACTGAAGAGATAGAAGACATGATTAGAGTTCCGCAGCGGAAGCTTTATGTATGTCATATTATGTACAAGGCCAGCTGCCTATTGTGAAATAGGTCTAAGTCAGCAGATATTAGTCAAACCCTAGAATCTGATACTGGGTAGTAGTGAAAGCATATATTGGAGTACTTGAGAAGGACTTGAGATTATATGCTTGTCTAGCATAGTGGTGAGCTCATTTCAATAGAAGTACACATATTCGGATTTACAATCTGATTTGTATTCTAGATGTTTGACATTAGAATACATGTTTACTCTAGAAAGAGCAACCGTTGATTGGAGAATGTTAAGCAGACTTGTATTGCTTACACCGCCATGGAAGTCAAATACATGGTAGCTTGAGAAGCAACCAGTTAGATGTATTGGATTCATGATTTCCTAGTTGTTGGCTCTGCGAAACATCTGATAGATTCCTTCACCAAGGTATTGGCGTAAAGAGTGCAAAACGAGTTTTGACACTCGTGTGAAAGGAATAAGACTTAGATGTGTGGCCAAATTGAATTTAGGGCAAGTGGGAGATTGTTGGGAATGGTGCCCTGGAAATTCAATTTATTGAATTAATTAAACTGAATTTACAGCGAGTTGTGAATATTTCACATATTAATAATTCATGACGTGTGGTGGTACTCTCATATGAAATGTGTTTCATAGGAAAAGGCTTTGAATACTGAAATCACGTGTCATTAAAGTTCTAGTCGGTAAGATAAGAATATGTTCTTATCAAGACTATAACGTGGTTATATAAGATGATTAGTCTTTCGTCATAGGGAATAGTGATTCCAATTATAACACGTTGATGATTTTCAATAGGATTGGAAACATCGAACTGGACCAATGAGATTATTCATTTTATACTGCTATCTAAAATGAATAAAATCTCAGGAAGCATTGTACTCTTAATCCTGATAATATTTCGGCTTTAGGCATGTAGTGTTAGTCAATGTAACATACTTGAAGTGAGGTCTCGATAAAGGGTGGCCAAAATACTTTGTATGATTCGGTGACAACATGAAATGTGTTAAAGAGTTATATTGATCGAGGAATCTGTGGCTTTGCTGGAAGGTAAAAGATATCCTTGAAATAGATTTGCAAAAGTTCGAATTAAGACTTTGGCCAAAGCACTTCGCGTGATACGTCACCGATGTTGTATGTTGAATGTGTTTCACATACAGAGAATTTGAACTTAAGGCGAATCAATAAATTTCAAATTAGAGATGAAAAATAAATGATAGTAGTTGCTATTTATTTTTCATGGATATCAACACGGAGGAGTAAAATGCAAAATTATTCTAGATCGAGAAATTTGTGAATAATTTAATTAATTTTAGAGTGCAACGATATTTATTTAGTTGAATTAAATATTGTTAAACGGTAATTAATTATTGTCATGAGATGATAATATATTAATCCGTTTGGAGCTAAAATTAATTAGTCCTGTAGGTCCCCCTGCAAGCCCCAATTGAAAACCCAAAGAGAAAATATTAAAAGGAGAAAGAGAAATGAAATTTTAAAAGTGATTGAAAATATCCAAGGGATTTATTTTAAGAAAATAAATCAATTTCCAAAGAGTTGGAAATGCCCGGAATTTTATTTTGGAGAAAATAAAATTTTGATCAAAAAAAAAAAACGACAGCTGACGTGGCAGCTGACGTGGCATGCCACGTCAGCAAAGTGGGCCCAAGTGGCGCTGATTGGGCAGCCGCGTGGCACGCCACATGTGCGACACATGGACGGCCCAGATCGCTCCACGTCAGCGCGATCTGGACCGGGTCGGTCAAACGGGCCACGGTTTGGTCAACGGGTCGGGTTCCCGGTTAGGGTCGGTCCGGGTCCGGGTCCGGGTCCGGTTCCGGGTCAGACCTGACCCGGAAACGTGGCGGCACAGGAATCGGCCACGTCATCAAGAAGCCCTAGCCGCTTGTACAACACACGCGCCACCTTATGGTGGCGCGTGAGGGGGCGTGCGGGGGTTTCTCGGCGAGCGGCCAGCGGCGTTGGATTCACGACGATGAGACCTTCCACGTGGTCACCTCGATTTTCATGTCCAAGTTGTACACGCAAGTGGAGATGTGAAATGACCATTTTGCCCTTGCTTTTGTGCATAAAATGACCGTTTTGCCCTCCGTTTTATGCCTATAAATAGGCTGATCCCCTTGCCATTTTTCTCATTCAATTTTGGGAGAGGTTTTGGCTAGTTCTTAGCTTTGAAACCATATCCTACTTTCTCCTAGTTAATTCCAATTTATTTTGGAATTAATTTTAATTAGGTGTTTATACAAAACGCCTAATTTTGGGAGATTAAACCCTGAAAAGGGTTTTCTAGTTTAAAGTTTAATTTTCTCTAAGTATTTAGAGAAATACTTTCGGAGCCCACACTCCGAGGGTTACCTGGGGTTATTGCAGGGAAGCTTTGCCGATTTCACGGGGAGATCGGGTATCGGATTCACGGGAGGTGAATTCGGGAGTTGGAAAAATGCCGTTAGATAACCATGTTTGCAGTACGGTAATATTTTACAGTTGTTTTATTTTAAGCATGATAAATTATGTGCTCTTAAGTGTTAGTTGCATGTTAGATATTTATCTACTTAAGTGATTTAAAATTTATTATCAATTGCATGTATATACTTGAGTAGATCCGGCTAGTCTTCCGCCGTTGTATTAAAATGTTTTAGAAATATTTTAATACTTGTATTATAATAAAAATTTTAAAATATGGTCCCGGACTGCTACTGTTCTGGGCGCACCTCCCAGCATATGTATTATTAACGCATCAATGTATACACTTATCACTCCATGAAACTGAGTGATCCTTTAAAAGGACATAATCATATAAGCAAGTCTCAGCAGAGTCAAGGTCGACACTCCCACAGTCTGACGGACTCATTGGCATGGAGAAGTTTCTAATCCTCGCCTATGGAGTTAAGAACTTGTTTCAGGTGTCGTTCCCACAACGACAAAGTTCTTAACGGCCTCATCGGATTAGGGGAGTTCAGTACATGAAAAATACAATCAAACCCAAACAGACATAAATAAACACATAAAGAAGTGATTGCCTATGTACAAAATCATCTCGTTTATTATCCAAAGGCTGTTTGTAATTTTACAAGGAAATAGTAAAGCAAAAATCTGCTTTAAGGGCACTATTCCTAATAATCTCCCACTTGCCCGTCAAAGCCATTCAGTTGCTAATCTAAGTCCCATCTTCTGAAGATGTCCTTCGAAAGCCTGTTGACTAAGGGCTTTTGTAATTGGATCAGCCATGTTCTCTGTCGATGTGACCCTTTCAATTTGCACATCTCCTCTCTTGATTATATCACAGATTAAGTGATATTTCCTCAAAATGTGCTTGGTCCTTTGGTGAGATCTTGGTTCTCTTGCTTGAGCAACCGCTCCGGTGTCACAAAACATTATAACGGGGTCTTTAATGCTAGGAACTACACCCAGCTCGTGGATGAAGTTTCTTACCCAAACACCTTCCTTAGCTGCGTTGTTTGCAGCTAAGTATTCGGCCTCAGTGGTCGAGTCTGTAGTGGTCACTTGCTTGGAACTTTTCCAACTCACCGCTTTGTCATTCAGGCAGAATATATATCCTGACATGGATTTAAAGTCATCCATGTCTGATGCAAAGCTTGCATCATAGTATCCTCTAATGACAAGATCCTGCTGGCCTCCGTAAACCAAGAACAAATCTTTAGTTCTTCGCAAGTACTTAAGGATGTTCTTTACAGCGGTCCAGTGACCTTCACCAGGGTCAGATTGGAATCGGCTAGTCACGCCAAGTGCATAAGCCACATCCGATCGAGTATATAGCATCACATACATTATGCTTCCTATGGCTGATGCATAAGGAATTCTGGACATCCTGGACTTTTCAAGTTCAGTCTTGGGACACAGTTTCTTCGAAGGAACTGTTCCCGGGCCCATTGGAAGTTTTCCACGTTTGGATTCTTCCATACTAAACTTCTTTAGTATTTTATCTATGTAAACCAACTGTGATAATCCTAACAATCTCCTAGATCTATCCCGATAGATCTTTATCCTGAGAATGTAGGATGCATCACCAAGATCCTTCATTTGAAATTGGTTCGATAACCAAGACTTTGTTACTTTCATGTCATCCTTCGCATTCCCAATGAGGAGGATGTCATCTACATAAAGTATCAGAAATTGAACCGAGGTTTCCAATTTTTTCTTGTACACGCAGGATTCATTCGGATTTTAAATAAAGCCAAATGATTTGACTGCTTCATCAAACCGAATATTCTAATTTCTAGACGCTTCTTTCAATCCATAGATTGAACGTTACAGCTTACAAACCTTTTGTTCATTCCCACTGAATGTGAAACCTATGGGTTGCTCCATGTAAATATCTTTGTCAATATCTCCATTGAGAAAGGCAGTTTTCACATCCATTTGTCATATCTCATAGTCATAATATGCAGCAATGGCAAGCAAGATCCGAATGGACTTTTGCATTGCAACCGGGAGAACGTTTCATCAAAGTCTATACCTGGTCTTTGAGTGAAACCTTTAGCAACTAATCTTGCTTTAAAGGCTGCCACGCTTCCATCTACTCCAAGCTTGCGCTTATATATCTATTTACACCCTATGGGCCTGATCCCATCAGGTGGATCAACTAAGATCCAAACTTGATTAGAGTATATGGAATCCATTTCGGATTTCATTACTTCTTTCCACTGTTCAGAGTCCGAATCTAATAGTGCCTCCTCATAAGTTAATTGATCATTACCCATTTGAGATGTTTGGTGGAGAAAACCACACCATCTCTCTGGTTATCTAGGAATGCGTTCAGAATGTCTTACTAGAGGAGGATTTACGCGTGTATCACTCTCGGCGATTGACTGAGGGACGTTAGTCTCCAAATTTGGCATGGGTCCTTGGTCTCGAACTTCTTCGAGTTCTGCGATCTTGCCTTTCTTTTCTTTAAGGAACGAGTCCTTAAGAAAAGTGGCGTTTCTTGACACAAAGACCTTTTGTTCAAGAGGATCGTAGAAATAATATCCTGTTGATTCTTTAGGATATCCTACGAAGTTATATAAGCTTGATCTAGCTTTAAGCTTATCTCCCACTATCCTCTTCACATAAACAGGACAACCCCAAATTCTTAACTAAGAATTGTTAGGGATTTTGTCAAACCACATCTCAAATGGGGTTTTGGGTATAGATTTGGAGGGAACAAGATTCATAATCTTAACTGCTGATTCTAGGGCATAACCCCAGAATGAATGTGGCAATTCAGTGAAGCTCATCATGGAACGAACCATATCAAGTAGGGTTCTGTTCCTTCTCTCTGAAACTCCATTTAATTGAGGAGTTCCCAGAGGAGTCCACTGAGAGATAATTCCATTATCTCTGAGATGACTAAGGAATTTGTCACTTAGATACTCGTCACCTCGATCAGATCGAAGTATCTTAATCTTATGACCGGTTTAGTTCTCAACCTCCTTTTGAAATTCTAAGAATTTCTCAAAAGCTTCGGATTTATACTTCATTAAGTACACATAACCAAAACGACTAAAGTTGTCTATAAAGGTTATGAAATACTGATGATTGTTTCTCGTACTTACACTAAGTGGTCCACAGACATCAGTATGGATTAAATCCAATACTTTAGTGGCACGTTCCACTTTACCATTAAAGGGAGTTTTGGCCATTTTTCCTTTAAGACATGATTCACAATAAGTTAACTCTTTAAGTTCATTATATTTGAATTATCCTAAATTAGTTAACTTAGCAATCCTATCTTTAGAAATATGCCCTAAACGCACTGCCACAAAGAAGCCGAGATCTTGTCATCTCTTTTGCGTTTGTTTAATTGTTGTATATTCAGAATATTAGTGTCTTTAGTTGTATAAAATTCATTAGATAATGTACCAAGTAAAACAGAAGTTTTATTCTTCTTAAGATAAAAGTTTCCATTTCTAGAGAAATTTTCAAAACCTTCACAATCAAGTATTGGAATGGAAATGATATTACGAATAATAGAAGGTACATAAAGGACTTTGTTCAAAACTAAAGTAAAGACACCTAAATCTAATCTACACGTCCCAATGGCTTGAGCTTGAACGCTTGATCCATTCCCAACCTTCAAGACACATTCTCCTTCTTCGAGCCGCCGAACCTCATTTAGCATCTGTACATCATTACAGTTATGAGCCCCATAGCCGGTATCAAGTACCCAAGAATTAGAATCAATAGATAGATTTATTTCAACAATAAACGCATCTTTCTTTAGAGTATCCTTGTACTCTTGGTTGTTCCTCTTCCAATGTCCTTTCTTGACACAATGGTGGCAAACATTCTCTCTATGATCCCTTTTCTTCTTGGTCTTTCTCTTTTAACCCCTCCTTCGGGTTTAAGAGATCCCTTCTTCTTGGGAACTTTCTTCCCTTTGCCTTTAGAAGGCCTAGAAGAGGAAGTGACCATTATTACCTTATGATCCTTCTTTATCGTGTCTTCAGCAGTTACAGGTTGAATAATCAACTCAGCTACAGTAGCATGAGGATGATTCATGTTGAAGTTTAACACGAAAGATTGAATAATGGTAGAAGCGACGCGAGCAATAAATCCACAGTGAGCTCTTCGCTCAGTGGCATTTCCATGGAGATGAGTTGCTCGTTCAAAGCAAGAAACTTTAGACCGTGCCCATGGATACTTGTACCTTCTTTCATTCTTAGATGAAAGAGCTCCTTAGAGGTGTTGTACCTTAGAACACTCTTTTTGGGGCGGTATAATTGCTCGAGATGGTCATAAATCTCCCAAGCGTTTTCCATAGACTAATGTTGCCTTTGCATATACGGAGACATGTTGGCCAACATGAGGCAATGGGCTTGAAGATTATCTTCAGATCATTTCGTAATCGCCTCTCTTTCGGCCCGAGTCGGAGCCTCGCCTTCAGCGACAGGCTCTCTATCGAAGAGAACATATCTTCTCTTTTCAGAATCTAAATGTAGCATCCACGACGATAGGCACTACATCCCCCGCACTATAAGTCTAGTCCATATATGAAATGGGTAGTCCTTACATGAACTGGACTCATAGCGAAAGGGTGACAAATAAAAGATATCCTAGCTAGGTGGAATCTAACCCTGTACCAATTAAATCATAATGCCAAAACAAGGTGCGGAAGCAATAATACCATGCATAAATATTGTAATGTCCCACATCGGAAGTGAGGGGAACGAAGTCTCCCCTTATAAGGGAAATGGATACCTCACCCTGTGGACGCGTTCTGCGCTACGACTGGGTTCTCCAGTGGCACAGGAACAAAGCCGTGAGGGTGGTCTAATCCAGTTCCCACCCAAAGCGGACAATATTCATAGGAAGGTGGTTCTGGGCTGTTACATATGGTATCAGAGTTGGGGCCCACCGGTGTGCCAACGAGGACGCTGGGTCCTTATGCGGGGGTGGATGTAATATCCCACATCGGAAGTGAGGGGAACGAAGTCTCCCCTTATAAGGGAGATGGATACCTCATCCTGTGGACACGTTCTGTGCTACGGCTGGGTTCTCCAGTTGGCGCAGGAACAAAGCCATGAGGGTGGTCTAATCCGGTCCCACCAAAAGCGGACAATATTCACAGGAAGGTGGTTCCGGGCTGTTACAAATACCAATAATAGCTACGAGCCCAAGAATCTCATAACATAATTAAATTCCAACATGCATCCTAGCAACGGGTTCAACTACGCATGCAACCTGTCCCGAATTCATAATCAAGAATCATAAATGGCACACAGTCCCGAAGAGATACAATTAAACCATAATAATGTAAATGTGACTCAAGTGTACAAGTGACTCGGACAAGAAAGGTAAGACTCGACTCCCGTCTAGCAAAACCTGTAAGAACCTGGAAAAGTGGAAAAGAGGGGTCAGTCTCTAGAAGACTGAGTGAGCAGGAGCTATACATATATATAAAACATGCACATGCAAGTCATAAATCCCGAGCAATATTTTATTTAAAGTTAGTTCCCACGTAGGGCAAGAAAATAACTAAGCAATGCCCGAATTTTACGATTAATTCATATTAAATTCATAATTCATAATAATCATAATGGCTCGCCGAGCGAGCATGCATAATTCTCCAACCAAACTCCGACCGTGTACAATGACGTGACGTAATATTTTTGAATACGTGATCATGCAATACATAATAATACAGGTGAGACATGAGCGTTTGGGCAATCCATGTCCGGACTTTCTCGTAAGGTGCATAATAATAATAACATAATCATAATCATGAAATAAGTTCCAACCTTCTCCCTCCATAATGGTCGGGCATGCAGACCCGAACCATTTAATAATAACAACATTGAAACGGGGGCTCATGACTCCTACCCGCTCCTTCGATGGGTTAACTATCGGCTCAAGAATAACTCACCTTCCACACTACACGGTCACTTGAGAGATTCTCAATGGGTACTTTGCGCAATAGCTTAGTTATACGTCGGCCCGATACCGAATCGGTCTCCATTCACACATTTCCCCGGGGCCCAATAACATGTGCATGATCAATGTGCATAATCTCACCAAAACATTATCAAGTCAAGAGAATCATAATACATTTCATAATCCTTGAAAGTGATTTACTCGTTAATAATTTACTTGATGACATCACGTTGAAAACAATACATATATATATACATTAGGGTTTTGGTCAAAACTTGTCATAAAAGGTTGTAGGGTTTGATATGTAACTAGAATAAAAACACCCTCACCTGGGATATCACGAGACAAGGAACATGCGAATACGGTGCCTATTCGATCCGGAAGTCTCCACCCTGGAGATGGACTGTACAATAGAAGACATAACATGTACTCATGAGAAACGACTCAATATGAAACGAAACAAGACGCACGACATGGATATGAGGTGTCGTGAATGATATGACATGCGTGCGAGAATTATAGAATGAGATGCTAGGTCATGAGAGTGTTCATGTGCATAATTAATGTTCTAGGCAATAGGCAATCATATAAAGTCATACCAGAATGAACAATCAACCAATAATCAATTACCAAGACAAGGAGTGTAATTAACAAGATAATAATCAATTAGACATTTATATTATGCATTTAAGTCACATAATAGGTCGGGGGAGTGAAAGGAAAGCGATAAAAGGTGTTTTGGCGAAATTTAAAAAAAATATAGGAATTTTCAGAATTGTGTAAGCTGTAGGAAAATGGATATATCTTCAGTTTGAGAAATTGGAATGGAGTTTTGTTTGTTGGATAAGAAACTAGACAAATAGAGCTTTCCAAGCACATAAGGCTTGAATCATAGTTCAAAGCGAGGTGAAAATGGCGGAGGCCAGAAGTTGGATGAATGCAGATTTATGGGGAAGTGGCGACACCAAAATGGATTAACTATAGCATACAATTAACAAAAGATATTGAGGTGATTCCAGTAGAGAATATTCTAGACTTCAAGAGGTTTCCGTGGGTTCAAAATTCAGGTCAATCGGAGTTCGTTTGAGGGGTAAACAGAACAAAACAAACTCAATCAGAAAACAGGGGAGGAACCAGAGTCCCTGCCGCAAATCCACGACCGTGGATTCTCAAGGCATAAAAATCCACGACGGTGGATTCGGTACAGGCCCGAAAACACGCAGAAAACAGGGGAAAACAGGGGAAAGGCTCGGGAGTCACAAAAACACCACAAAACACCAACTAAAAAGACAAGAATCAAGTTATAACACTTATACACAATGTATACTTCAATTACACCACATACAGTACATGTTTGGGCATTTAGATCAATCAAAACAATTATAGAAACCCTTCAAGAACACATATATTCATAAATCACCCAACCACCAAGGAAACAAGTTAGAATCCAAGATTTCACATGTATTTGCATATAAAATCATGCCTATAAATAGAAGTCAAGTCCAAAATTCTAAGATTCTAACAAACCCTCTATTATACACACAAATATATATACATAGATAATTACTAACCTTGAAGGAAAAGGGAAAAATGAAATGGATATGATGATATGATGAAGATGATGGTGATGACTCCTTGATTTCTCCTTCTCCATTCTTCTCTTACTTGAATCAAAGAGGTGTGTATGTATGAAGAAAATGAGAGAAAGGTTTGTGTGTGTGTTAAAGATTTAGTGTGTGTTCTTCTGTGAGTGTGTATATAATTATAAGTATGTAATGTATAGATACATTATTTATATGTATAAAGTAAAAAGGTAAGATATTATGTATATAATGTAGCACCCGGAGCGCTAGGTAGCCACATTCCCCGCACTATAGTTCAATCCATATATGGAACGAACACCCATACATGAATCAAGCCTATAGCGAACGGGGAGACAATAAAAAAGCACTCTAGCTAGGCGGGGCTAACCCTCAATTAAATAACAACAATGCATCAAAATATAAAGGAAGCATAATATACATACTATCATCATTAGAGTTCAATCCATCATTCATATATATATACAATCTCAAAATTCTAAAGGAAAAACAATCCATAAGTATCAACATATTCATAAGCAGTACATAATTATGCATCAATAATGTACAATGAACACGCTAGACCCAAAATGAAAGACCGGACTAGACTCAAATCCCGCCTAGTACGCACCCTGCAAACCTCAAAATGTGAGGTGTCAGTCTATGAAAGACTGAGTGGGGGGTTTAATAAATATAAATGCAATTACCATGCAAGCTATAATCTCGGGTAAGATGTTATAAAAGAAAGCAATATTAGTTCAAGAATAAAGTAGAACTCGCCCGAGATTACAACTAATCAATTTAACAATACAATAAGTTTCAGGCAATTAGTGGCCCAGCGAGTGAGGGTAACTCTCCAACATTTCTCTGACAGTGTACAATAATTCAGTTATTAATTGATTAAGTGATCAAGCAGTCAATTACAGTGCACAAATACGAGCAATTTCAGTAAACCTTTTTCCTCCTGGTGATGGTGGGATTGCAAGGCCCCAGCATCCAGTCAGTGTGAGCATAGGGGTCATGATTCCCTATGCCCGGAACTCCTTCCTCCACTAATCTCCTAGTGGGTTCAGGGGTCAGGGCATAAGTTACCCGTCAGCCCAAGCTTTCCCGGTTGGCTCAATACACTACCCTCGGGCCCACAGTGCAATACAATAGTCGCCAAAACAATCAATCAGTTCGGTTGAAAATCAATAGAGGTTTTGGAAAACTATAGATATATAGATACGTTTTGGCCGAAAAAATCACATAGGGTTGTAAGGGTTCTATATATCTCGAAATTAAACCTCACCTTTACTTTACCAACCAAAAGAAGCAAGGAAACACCCTAAGGAGCATGCTCCTCGTCACTGGGAACGTGATCTGTATAACAAGGACGAGTGTATGTGAGACTCAACTCGTATGAACCATTTAAGACGAACGGTAAATTCATGCGATGTCAATCATACCTTTACAATCATTAAATATCATGAATGTGAGCAAATTCCCAAATAAAGTATCAAGAAGTGTCAAATAGGAGCATAATTATCAATTAATCAAGCATATAACTCATATAAGTCACATACGGGAGCCAAGGAGGTGAATGGAATGCAAGAAGAGAGGTTTTGGTGAAGTTTGGGAAAAACTGACAATTTTCGGAAGTGCGCATCCTGTAGGAAAACTGGAGTATCTCAAGTTCTAGAAATTAGAATTGGGTTTTGTTTATTGGAAATGAATCTAGACAATTAGGGCTTTAGAATCATAAATGGCACAAAACGTGGTTCAAAGCGACGTGAAAATGGCATACGCCTGAAGATGGATGAATGCAGAAATTCGGCTAAGTGGTGATACCAAAATGGATTGATTATATCTCATACTCTAGAAGATATATTGATGTGATTCCAATTTTAGAATATTCTAGACTTCAAGAGGTTTCCGTGAGTTTAAAATTCAGGTCAATTGGAGTTCGTTTGAGGGGTAAACGGAACAAAATAAACTCAATCAGAAAACAGGGGAGGAACCAGAGTCCCTGCCGCAAATCCACGACCGTGGATTCTCAAGGCATAAAAATCCACGACTGTGGATTCGGTACAGGCCCGAAAACACGCAGAAAACAGTGGAAAAATAGGGGAAAGGCTCGGGACTCACAAAAACACCTCAAAACACCAACCAACAAGACAAGAATCAAGTTATAACACTTATACACAATGCATACTTCAATTACACCACATACAGTACATGTTTGGGCATTTAGATCAATCAAAACAATTATAGAAACCCTCCAAGAACACATATATTCATAAATCACCCAACCACCAAGGAAACATGTGACGCCCCGACTTTTTGGCCGTACAGGTATGACGTAATTGTTTACCTAATTACGCGAAATAATTATTCATATGTCATTTACATGCTTAATTTTTATTTTAAATATATTAAATGTGTATATATGTTAATTATTATATCCTAAGTTATTTAATATTTAGTATTTTGTGAATTCATTACAATTGATATTTTTTGCCTAAATCGAACTTGATTGCAACGTGAATTAATTTCCCGAACTTGACTTAATTTCTTTGTGACCTTATTTGATCATTTCATGAACTTTGAGGACTTAATTGTTCACTTGTCTTGGAATTGTGGCTAATTGCATGACTTAATAAATGAAGGGACTTAATAGCAAATTGGCCATTTCTTCTTCATACTTAGCAGCAATTACGTATCATTCCTTTCCTTCATTCATACAAACATTACATACACATTTGCTCTTGCTTCCCTTGCCAACCGAGCCAACCCTCTCAAGATAGGTGGAAGATTTCTTCTTTCAAGCTTCATTTTTGTGGGTTTTGTGATCATTCAAGCATCATCAACATCATCTCACTCCATCTCTTTTCATCTCTTTTTCATTCAAGGTAAGATGGAGATTTTGTATGAATTCTTGGTTGAATATGTGAAGCTAGGGTTATGGTTTGGATTGGATACTTTACTTATTTGCTGTTGGAGACTTGAATACATGCTTTTAGCTTGAATTTATGCTTGAAGACCTGGAATTTATGGACTTGGTTGATGAACTTGTATATGGGTTTGATATTGATAAATCTTGATGATCAATGCATGATACGAGTATATATGTTAGATTTTACGATGCTTCAAGTATCGATACATGTTTCTTCAAGTTTTGATTGCATTTGACGATTGGAAATTGGTGTTTTGGTTGGTTTTTGATGTTGTCCGAGAACTCCCCTGTTTTTTTTTTTTTCTGCAGCGTACAGTTGACACGGGCGTGTCAACTTTGCCTTGTTCAGCGTGACACGGGGGTGCACGATGGTCTAGTTTTCTGTACTGTGACACGGGGGCTGTCACGGATTGCTTTGTAATGGTGACACGGGCGTGTCAGCTTCTGTTCTCATGCATAATGTCCGCTGTACCCAGACACGGGGGGTGTCACGGCTTAGTGTAGCCCGTGTCACCTTCTGTTTTTCATGCGTTTTGTTTTGCATGCATGGCTGTACGTATGCATGTATTATATATATGTATATGTTTTATATAATGTAACATATTTACACATTTATATATGTTTAGTGAATATTTAATATTATTTGGATTTATTTGACTGAAATTGTGGAATTTAGAGTTCGAATGAATTGAATGATTGAATGAATGACTTGAATGTATGATTTAATTCCTTAATAGTGCACATGAACATAATCTTATCTTTTACATATTCACATCATGATCATTGCATTCCCGAGCGTCTTATTTGGTCATATTGAGTCTCACTTCACTTTTCTTGCATAGATTTTGATCAAGTTGGAGACGAGGCGGTCAGTGAGGCTCGTGTTTGCTCCTTTTTGCGGTTTAAGGTGGGTTTCTCTTCTATGTAGATATAAGACCCTATATATACCTTCAATGTGAAAGTTTTCGACCAAAATTATATATATATAGAGAGAGTCGTTTTAAAGAGTAAATGTTTTCAACGTAAAGCCTTGTTTTATGAACCCTACCTAATGTTTTGGCGAGAAATGAACGAATGCACGAATGGGGCCCAGGGACTTAGTGTGAGTGGCTATCCGGGGAAGCATGGGCCGACGGTGATCCCTCACACTAGTCCCACCAATGAACGGCGTAACCGGACCTCGTTAGGAGTTAGCGAGGAATGGACGCTGAGCGCCATCTAGGGAGTCATGTAACCCCTTTTGGTCAATGAATGGGTGGTCGGGCCTTGCAAACCCACCACCAACCCGGAGGAAGAAGGTGTAAATGTTAATGAATGTGCACAAAAGAATGATTGCATGAAAAGAATGAATGAATGAATGTTTAAAGGATTTACATGCCCACTCGCCGGGCCACTAATGACCTAATGTTAATGATTCGTTATAATCCCTTTTGATGATTTCTATTCACCCACTTGGGAAAGTCTTTAAAAACCTCACTTGGGATTATAGCTTGCATGTGATTGTTTAATTACCGTCATATATTCTATTTATGCCCTGTTTTATACCCACCAGTCCCTTTTGGACTGAACCCGTTTGGTTTTCAGTTGTTTTGTGCAGGTGTTGAGGGAGCTAGGCGGGAATACGAGTCCTAGGTCTTGCATTCGTCTCTAGCTCTTGTATTTTGGTCTTACACTTGCATACTACTTTTGATTTGTATAAGGATATTATATTGGAGCGTACTTGTTTTGAGCCGTGATAGCATGTGATGATGTATATGACTTATTTTTGGAGCTGTGATGCTCATTGTATATATATATGATGTATGTTCGTTTATTGCTTCCGCTTTAATGTTTTACGTTGATTGTATGGTTAAGGGTTAGCCCGCCTAGCTTAGAGTGTGTGTTTGTCCCCGTTCGCCGTGATTTTGCTCGGGTATGGATCGTCCATTTCATATTCGGGTCGGGTCTCGGTGTGGGGGATGTGACACCTTGCGCTCGGGGTGTTACAAAACAAGTTAGAATTCAAGATTTCACATGTATTTGCATATAAAATCATGCCTATAAACAAGAATCAAGTCCAAATTCTAATATTCTAACAAACCCTCAAATATACACACAAATATATATACATAGATAATTACCAACCTTGAAGGAAAAGGGAAAAATGAAATGGATATGATGATATGATGAAGATAATAGTGATGACTCCTTGATTTCTGCTTCTCCATTCTTCTCTTGCTTGAATCAAAGAGGTGTGTATGTATGAAGAAAATGAGAGAAAGGGTTGTGTGTGTGTTAGAGATTTAGTGTGTGTTCTTTTGTGAGTGTGTATATAATTATAAGTATGTAATGTATAGATACATTATTTATATGTATAAAGTAAAAAGGTAAGATATTATGTATATAATGTAGCACCCGGAGCGCTAGGTAGCCACATCCCCCGCACTATAGTTCAATCCATATATGGAACGAACACCCATACATGAATCAAGCCTAAAGCGAACGGGGAGACAATACAAAAACACTCTAGCTAGGCGGGGCTAACCCTCAATTAAATAACAACAATGCATCAAAATATAAAGGAAGCATAATATACATACTATCATCATTAGAGTTCAATCCATCATTCATATATATATATATAATCTCAAAATTCTAAAGGAAAAACAATCCATAAGTATCAACATATTCATAAGCAGTACATAATTATGCATCAATAATGTACAATGAACGTGCTAGACCCAAAATGAAAGACTGGACTAGACTCAAATCCCGCCTAGTACGCACCCTGCAAACCTGAAAATGTGAGGTGTCAGTCTATGAAAGACTGAGTGAGGGGTTTAATAAATATAAACGCAATTACCATGCAAGCTATAATCTCGGGTAAGATGTTTTAAAAGAAAGCAATATAAGTTCAAGAATAAAGTAGAACTCGCCCGAGATTACAACTAATCAATTTAACAATACAATCAGTTTCAGTCAATCAGTGGCCGGCGAGTGAGGGTAATTCTCCAACATTTCTCCGACACTGTACAATAATTCAGTTATTAATTGATTAAGTGATAAAGCAGTCAATTACAGTGCACAAGTGTGAGCATAGGGGTCATGATTCCCTATGCTCGGAACTCCTTCCTCCACTAATCTCCTAGTGGGTTCGGGGGGTCATCCTAAAAGTTGTGAGGATAGGGAATGAGTTACCCGTCAGCCCAAGATTTCCCGGTTGGCTCAATACACTACCCTCGGGCCCACAGTGCAATACAATAGTCGCTAAAACAATCAATCAGTTCAGTTGAAAATCAATAGAGGTTTTGGAAAACTATAGATATATAGATACGTTTTGGCCGAAAAAATCACATAGGGTTGTAAGGGTTCTATATATCTAGAAATTAAACCTCACCTTTACTTTACCAACCAAAAGAAGCAAGGAAACACCCTAAGGAGTGTGACGCCCCGATAATTCGGCCGTACAGGTATGCCGTAATTGTTTACGTAATTGCGCAAAATAACTATTTTACGCGTTTATATAGTTGATTTTATTTTAAATGCATTAAATGTTATCTCCTTTATTTTATTGTTGTTATATATATATATATATGTTAATTGTGTGAGTTATTTAATGTCAAGTATTTTGTGAATTCTTTACAACTTGATAATTATTGCATAATTTGAACGTGATTGCAATGTGAATTATTTTCCCGAACTTGATTTAATTTCGTTGTGACCTTATTTGAGCATTTCATGAACTTTGTGGACCTAATTGCATGGACCTAATTGATTACATTTCAAAAGCCTGGGGTTTCACTTGCATAACTTATTAAATTGGAGGACTTAATAGCAATTTTGGCCAATTCTTTCTCCTTCATAGCAGCAAATCACGTTCCATGCCTCTCCTTTTCATACATACACTTGCTCTTTCTTCCTCCTTTCAACCGAGCCAAACCCTCTCAAGATAGGTGGAAGATTTCATCATTCAAGCTTCTTAATTGTGGGATTTATGATCATTGCAGCATCTTCAACATCATCTCTTCTTCCATTTCTTTCATTTAAGGTAATTTTGGAGATTTGATGAATTCTTGCTTTGAATGTGTTAGCTAGGGCTTTGGTATGAATTGGTTGAATTGAGTAATTGTTGTTGGAAGCATGTTTGTGAACTTTGAGCTTAAGTTTGATGCACTTGTTGCGAAGTTTAGGAGCTGAGATCATAGGTTGGCATATAAGTTTGATATTGATGAATCTTGATGATCAATGCATGATATGAGAATATATGCTAGACTTTATTGTGCTTTAAGTATGGTCATATGTTTCTTCAAGTTTTGGGTTGCATTTGTTGGTTGAAGATGGTGTTTTGGATGGTTGTTGTTGTTGTCACGTTGTTGCTCTGTTTTTTTTTTTTCTGTTACGCATAGTGATACGGGCGTGTCACTTTTCTTCTCTTCAGGGTGACACGGGGGTGCATGCTTGTTGGTTGGATTTTTCTATACCGTGACACGGGGGTGTCACGGTTTACCTTGCAATGGTGACACGGGCGTGTCACCATCTTTTCCTGGCTTGTTGTCCGTTGTACTGTGACACAGGGGTGTCACCGCTTAGTGCATTTTGGTGGCACGGGCGTGTCACCCTCTGTTTCTCATGCATTTTGTTTGCATGCTACTGTACATGCATGTGTTTATATATATATTGGATATGTATTATATGTTATCTGATTTAATTGAATATATGTAATTGTTTGTTTCCAATTTGAATGTGATTTAACTTGTGCTTCGATTCTACATGAAGTTCTTGAATCAATGTGTTTGAAATGTGGAATTATGAAAGTGAATGACTTGATTATACGATTAAATGTATTAATGGTGCACATGAACATCTCATAACATAATTTTATCTTTTATATATTCATATCATGATCATTGCATTGCCGACCGTCTTATTTGGTCATATTGAGTCTCACTTCACCTTCCTTGCACAGATTTTGACCCAGTTGGAGACGAGGCCGGTCAGTGAGGCTCGTGTTTCTTCTTTTGACGGTTTATGGTGGGTTTTTCTTCTATGTAGATATAAGAGCCTATATATCCCTTCAATGTGAAAGTTTTCGACCAAAATTAATATATATATAGAGATTCGTTTTAAGGAGTAAATGTTTTCAACGTAAAGCCTTATTTTATAAACCCTACCTAATGTTTTGGCGAGAAATGATCGAATGCACGAATGGGGCCCAGGGACTTAGTGTGAGTGGCTATCCGGGGAGGCACGGGCCGACGGTGAACCCTCACACTAGTTCCACCAACGAACGGCATAACCGGACCTCGTTAGGAGTTAGCGAGGAATGGACGCTGAGCGCCATCTGGGGAGTCATGTAACCCCTTTTGGTCAATGAATGGGTGGTCGGGCCTTGCAAACCCACCACCAACCCGGAGGAAGAAGGTGTAAATGTTAATGAATGTGCACAAAAGAATGATTGCATGAAAAGAATGAATGAATGAATGTTTAAATGATTTACACAAGGTGTTGGTTGGAGATAATGTACGCCCACTCGCCGGGCCACTAATGACCTAATGATTAATGATTCGTTATAATCCCTTTTGATGATTTCTATTCAACCACTTGGGAAATTCTTTAAAAAACCTCACTTGGGATTATAGCTTGCATGTGATTGTTTATTTACCGTCATATATTCTATTTATGCCCTGTTTTATACCCACCAGTCCCTTTTGGACTGAACCCGTTTGGTTTTCAGCTGTTTTGTGCAGGTGTTGAGGGAGCTAGGTGGGAATACGAGTCCTAGGTCTTGCATTCGTCTTTAGCTCTTATGTTTTAAGTCTTACATTTGCATACTCTTATATTTGATCATTGTATATGTATAAGGATATGGAGCGTACTTGTTTTGGGCCATGATGGCAATGAATGATGCATATGACTTATTTTGGAGCTTGGATGCTCATGGTATATATATTTATGGTGTATGTTCGTTTATTGCTTTCGCTTTAATGTTTTATGTTGTTTTACGGTTTAAGGGTTAGGCCGCCTAGCTTAGAGTGTGTGTTTGTCCCCGTTCGCCGTGATTTGGCTCGGGTATGGATCGTCCATTTCATATTCGGGTTGGGTCTCGGTGTGGGGGATGTGACACCTTGCGCTCAGGTGTTACATCCTTAAGTGGTATCAGAGCTTAGGGTTGCAAAACCCGGGCTCTCGTGTCGTGTGAGTCAGTCTAGGTCGTTCGGCTTAGGGACTACTTGGCAATGTGTTGCATATGCATCTCTTTTGTGCTTAATTGATTTGAATTTTGAATTTTGATTGAATTATTTGCATTAACATGCATAGACTAAAAATAGCACGCATTTTAGTGTTTATTGACAGGATGCCTCCACGTAGACATCGTGATCGATCTCCAGGGCGACGTCATCATCGTGATCGTACTCCTACACCTCCACCTCCACAACCACCGCCGGCAGAGGCCTTTGTTAACTCAGTTATCAATATCATAGATCAAAGGCTACGAGATTACGTACCACCAGCACCTCCAGCACCACCTGCACCTGTTGTACCACCTGAGGCACCACTTTCTGTTATACTTAGGGAGTTTCAAAATCAAAGACCTCCCAAGTTCTTCAAGGGAAATGAGATACAAGCGAAATTGTGGCTGAATGAAGTTGAGAGGATATGGGAACTCATTCCATGTGAGTCCCGAGAGAAGGCTCGATGTGCCATCACTTTGATACAAGGGGAAGCCTACTCTTGGTGGGAAAGCACACGGATTGTATTGGAGGCAGCTGGAGAGGAGATCAATTGGGAAGTGTTTACAAGAGAATTCAAGAACAAGTTCATCCCTCCCTCATCACGTACTCGAAGGTTGAGAGAATTTACCGAATTGAAGCAAGGATCAAGGTCTGTGGCCGAGTATATTTCAGAGTATGAGAGGTTATCCAGCTATGCACCAAATATAGCAGGCGATGACTTCCATAAGGCTATGCAGTTTGTTCAAGGGCTTCGACCGGATATCCAGACAGCTTTAGAGGCAGTTAATACGAGCACGTGGGCGAAGGCTACTTCGAAAGCCTTAAAGGTTGAAGATTATGTGAATGCGAGGAGGCCAGCTTATCGCCAAGGACAAGGATCAGGATCCGGCTGGGGATTTAACAAAGGAAAGAGACCGATGAATGTACCAGCTCCACCACCGAAAGGGCCTTTCAAGAAGCCGAGAATTGGAGGTCAGATTACACTCGTTCCACGACCACCTCAGGCTCCACCGGCTCCTAAAGGATCTCGCAATGATCAGCCTCCATGTACTTATTGTGGATGGCCAACTCATTCTTACAATAACTGTCGAAAGAGATTGAAGTTGTGTTTGATTTGCGGGAAAGGAGATCATATGGCATTTGCATGCCCGGACAAGATTCCAGGATATCAAGCTGGGGCTCATAGACCGATGGTTCAGGCACGAGCCTATGCTCTTGAGAGCGAGGAGCAGAATGTTAAGGTCGACCCAAATGTCGTGGTGAAAGGTACCGTTTGCATTCATAACACGAGCATTCATGCATTATTCGATCTGGGTGCCACGCATACTTTTATATCTTCTGATCTATGTGCCTCTCTATACCTACCTGTTGCTTGTTCAAATTCTTGTTATTTTGTGAGTTCGCCTCTTGGAGGTAGTTTGCAGACAGATCGGGTTGTCACGGGTTGTTCAGTTTTGATAGAGGGGAAAGATTATCCGGCAGATTTCATTGTTATGCCTATGAAGAAGTATGGGGTAATCTTCGGGATGGATTGGTTGTATCGGCACCGGGCCGAAGTTGATTGTTTTAAGAAAAAGATAAAATTGGGTGAAGAGTTGATTGGAGGAGTTGGGTCGAAGAATGTACCTCTTTTGTCGTTTATGGAAGCTCGCAAGTTGGTAAATGATGGAGCCACGGGATTTATTCCCTATCTCCTTAATAAACCAAAGGATCAATCAAGTTTTGAGGAGACGGCTGTAGTAAAGGAATATCCCGATGTATTTCCAAAAAATTTAGGTTCTCTACCACCGGATCGGGAGATCGAGTTTGTTATTGATTTTTATCCGGGATCAGAACCTTATTCCAAGACTCCTTATAGAATGGCTCCGGCAGAGTTGAAGGAGCTAAAAATTCAACTCGAGGAATTACTCAAGAGTGGATATATCCGACCGAGTTCATCTCCTTGGGGTGCTCCGGTTCTCTTTTTCAAAAAGAAAGATGGGTCATTGAGAATGTGTATAGACTACCGGGAGCTAAATCGGATGACCATCAAGAATAAGTACCCGTTGCCCCACATTGAGGATTTATTTGATATGCTGCAAGGTTCAAAGGTTTATTCGAAATTGGATTTAAGGCAAGGCTATTACCAGTTGAAAATCCGGGAAGAGGATATACAAAAGACAGGATTTAATACCCGGTATGGGCATTATGAGTTTGTAGTGATGCCTTTTGGTTTAACAAATGCCCCTGCAGCATTCATGGACATGATGCATCGGATTTTTCGGCCGTATTTGGATAAATTCGTCGTATTCTTCATTGATGACATTCTTGTGTATTCAAAGACTCCGGAAGATCATGCTAGGCATCTCAACTTGGTATTGGAGACGTTGAGAGAGCACCGGTTGTATGCGAAGTTTAGTAAGTGTGAGTTTTGGATAGACCGGGTTGCTTTTCTAGGCCATATTATTTCAAGTAAGGGTTTGGAAGTTGATCCTTCAAAGATCGAGACGGTTATTTAGTGGCAGAGTCCAAAAAATGCTTCCGAGGTTAGAAGTTTCTTGCGATTGGCAGGTTATTACCGAAGGTTTGTAAAGGATTTTTCAAAGATAGCCGGTCCTTTAACTCGATTAACTAAGAAGGAAGCTAAATTTGAGTGGGACGAGGCATGTGAAGCTAGGTTCCAACTCCTGAAAGAAAAATTGACTACTGCACCGGTATTAGCACTTCCCGAGGGCACTGAAGGATACATGGTTTTTACAGACGCCTCGAAAGAAGGGTTGGGATGTGTTTTGATGCAGAATGGTAAGGTGATAGCTTATGCCTCGAGGAAATTGAAAGATCATGAACAGAATTATCCCACTCATGATCTCGAGCTTGCAGCAGTGATCTTCGCTTTGGGAAAGTGGAGACACTACCTTTACGGAGTTTCTTTTGAGATCTTTTCCGACCACAAGAGTCTCCAGTATTTGTTTTCTCAGAAGGAATTAAACAAGAGACAGAGACGTTGGATGGAGATGTTGGCGGATTATGAGTGTACGATTCGATATCATCCAGGAAAGGCCAACGTGGTCGCGGATGCGCTTAGTAGGAAGGCTAGCGTGTCGGGTGTTAAAGTGGAAACTATGGATGAATCTGAGTCTTTTAAGCTCAGAGCTAGTATTCGGAATATTACCATTCAACCGGATCTTCAGCAGAGATTGTTTGAAGCTCAAATAGTGGACTCCGAAGTTCAGAGGTTGGTGCAGAAAGCTAGAAATGATTCAGAGAGTCCGTTCGGATTTGATGACACCGGGCTCCTAAGGTTTAAGAACAGAGTTGTGGTTCTGGAAGAGTTGAGACGGTTGATTTTGGAAGAAGCTCATCGATCAGGGTATTCGATACATCCCGGGGGAAATAAGATGTATAAGGACTTAAAGAAATTTTATTGGTGGAATGGACTTAAACGGGATGTAATCAACTTTGTGAGACGTTTCTTGACTTGCCAAGTGGTGAAAGCAGAGCATCAAAAGCCATCGGAGCTACTGCAACCGTTACCTATTCCAGAATGGAAATGGCAGCAAGTGGCGATGGATTTCGTTTGGGGTCTTCCACGAGTGAAAGGTGGTTTAGATGGAATTTGGGTAATAGTGGATCGACTGACGAAATCGGTACATTTTCTAGCTGTTTGGATGTCGGATAAGGTACCTAAATTGGCTAAGAAATATGTGGATGAAATTGTCCGACTTCAAGGAGTACCGGTTAGCATTATATCAGATCGGGATCCGAGGTTCACTTTTAGATTTTGGCAAGAATTGCAAAGGAATCTGGGCACAAGGCTTCAATTCAGCACAACTTTCCATCCTCAGACGGACGAGCAATCGGAGAGATTAATTAAATATTTGGAGGATATGTTGAGAGCATGTGCATTGGATTTTTCGAGTTCGTGGAACGAACAATTGCCTTTAATTGAATTTGCCTATAACAACAGCTTTCAAGCGTCGATAGAAATGGCTCCATATGAGGCTCTCTACGGACAGAAATGCAGGTCACTGTTGTTCTTTGATTTGGAAGAATGGAATTGGACGAAGCAAGAGGGTGTGAAACGAGGAGAGAAAAAGGAAAAACCCTCTAAGGCCGTGCAAGAGGCAATTGATAAGGTTCAAATAATTAGACAATGGATGAAAGCAGCCCAAGATAGACAGAAAAAGCTATGCCGATCACCGAAGGAAAGATCTTCAGTTTGAGGTTGGTGATAGGGTATTCTTGAAAGCCTCACCTCGTAAGGGATTTTCGAGGATTGGAAAAGGACGAAAATTGAATCCTCGGTATCTAGGACCGTATGAAATTTTAGAGAAAATTGGAGATATGGCCTACCGTTTGGACCTACCCTCGAGTTTGACCGGAATTCATAATGTATTTCATTTGTCTCAGCTTCGAAAATATTATCCGGATGAATCGGAAGTTATTCCCGTTGAGGAAATGGAGTTAGAACCAAACCTCACCTTCGTTCAGAAGCCGGTTAAGATTTTGGATCGTAAATTTCAAGAGCTTCGAAATCGGCAGATCCCACTAGTTAAAGTTTTATGGAGAAGTGATAAAACGGAAGAGGCTACGTGGGAGACGGAAGATAAGATGAAGAGATTTCATCCCGAATTGTTTCCGAGTGATTAATGAATCCGAGGACGGATTCTTTTAAGGGGGAGAGGTTGTGACGCCCCGATAATTCGGTCGTACAGGTATGACGTAATTGTTTACCTAATTGCGTAAAATAACTATTTTACTCGTTTATATAGTTGATTTTATTTTAAATGCATTAAATGTTATCTCCTTTATTTTATTGTTGTTATATATATATATGTGTTAATTGTGTGAGTTATTCAATGTTAAGTATTTTGTGAATTCTTTACAACTTGATAATCATTGCATAATTTGAACGTGATTGCAATGTGAATTATTTTCCCGAACTTGATTTAATTTCGTTGTGACCTTATTTGAGCATTTCATGAACTTTGTGGACCTAATTGCATGGACCTAATTGATTACATTTCAAAAGCCTCGGGTTTCACTTGCATAACTTATTAAATTGGAGGACTTAATAGCAATTTTGGCCAATTCTTTCTCCTTCATAGCAGCAAATCACGTTCCATGCCTCTCCTTTTCATACAAACACATTACATACACTTGCTCTTTCTTCCTCCTTTCAACCGAGCCAAACCCTCTCAAGATAGGTGGAAGATTTCATCATTCAAGCTTCTTAATTGTGGGATTTGTGATCATTGCAGCATCTTCAACATCATCTCTTCATCTCTTCTTCCATTTCTTTCATTTAAGGTAATTTTGGAGATTTGATGAATTCTTGCTTTGAATGTGTTAGCTAGGGCTTTGGTATGAATTGGTTGAATTGAGTAATTGTTGTTGGAAGCATTTTTGTGAACTTTGAGCTTAAGTTTGATGCACTTTTTGCGAAGTTTAGGAGCTTAGATCATAGGTTGGCATATGGGTTTGATATTGATGAATCTTATTGATCAATGCATGATATGAGAATATATGCTAGACTTTATTGTCCTTTAAGTATGGTCATATGTTTCTTCAAGTTTTGGGTTGCATTTGTTGGTTGAAGATGGTGTTTTGGATGGTTGTTGTTGCTGTCACGTTGTTGCTCTGTTTTTTTTTCTGTTACGCACAGTGACACGGGCGTGTCACTTTTCTTCTCTTCAGGGTGATACGGGGGTGCATGCTTGTTGGTTGGATTTTTCTGTACCGTGACAAGGGGGGTGTCACGGTTTACCTTCTTTTCCTGGCTTGTTGTCCGTTGTACTGTGACATGGGGGTGTTACCGCTTAGTGCATTTTGGTGGCACGGGCGTGTCACCCTCTGTTTCTCATGCATTTTGTTTGCATGCTACTGTACATGCATGTGTTTATATATATATTGGATATGTATTATATGTTATCTGATTTAATTGAATATATGTAATTGTTTGTTTCCAATTTGAATGTGATTTAACTTGTGCTTCGATTCTATATGAAGTTCTTGAATCAATGTGTTTGAAATGTGGAATTATGAAAGTGAATGACTTGATTATATGATTAAATGTATTAATGGTGCACATGAACATCTCATAACATAATTTTATCTTTTATATATTCATATCATGATCATTGCATTGTCGAGCGTCTTATTTGGTCATATTGAGTCTCACTTCACCTTCTTTGCACAGATTTTGACCCAGTTGGAGACGAGGTCGGTCAGTGAGGCTCGTGTTTCTTCTTTTGACGGTTTATGGTGGGTTTTTCTTCTATGTAGATATAAGACCCTATATATCCCTTCAATGTGAAAGTTTTCGACCAAAATTAATATATATATAGAGATTCGTTTTAAGGAGTAAATGCTTTCAACGTAAAGCCTTATTTTATAAACCTTACCTAATGTTTTGGCGAGAAATGATCGAATGCACGAATGGGGCCCAGGGACTTAGTGTGAGTGGCTATCCGGGGAGGCACGGGCCGATGGTGAACCCTCACACTAGTTCCACCAACGAACGGCGTAACCGGACCTCGTTAGGAGTTAGCGAGGAATGGACGCTGAGCGCCATCTGGGGAGTCATGTAACCCCTTTTGGTCAATGAATGGGTGGTCGGGCCTTGCAAACCCACCACCAACCCGGAGGAAGAAGGTGTAAATGTTAATGAATGTGCACAAAAGAATGATTGCATGAAAAGAATGAATGAATGAATGTTTAAATGATTTACACAAGGTGTTGGTTGGAGATAATGCACGCCCACTCGCCGGGCCACTAATGACCTAATGATTAATGATTCGTTATAATCCCTTTTGATGATTTCTATTCACCCACTTGGGAAATTCTTTAAAAAACCTCACTTGGGATTATAGCTTGCATGTGATTGTTTATTTACCGTCGTATATTTTATTTATGCCCTGTTTTATACCCACCAGTCCCTTTTGGACTGAACCCGTTTGGTTTTCAGTTGTTTTGTGCAGGTGTTGAGGGAGCTAGGCGGGAATACGAGTTCTAGGTCTTGCATTCGTCTTTAGCTCTTATGTTTTGAGTCTTACACTTGCATACTCTTATATTTGATCATTGTATATGTATAAGGATGTGGAGCGTACTTGTTTTGGGTCGTGATGGCAATGAATGATGCATATGACTTATTTTGGAGCTTGGATGCTCATGGTATATATATTTATGGTATATGTTCGTTTATTGCTTCCGCTTTAATGTTTTATGTTGTTTTATGGTTTAAGGGTTAGGCCGCCTAGCTTAGAGTGTGTGTTTGTCCCCGTTCGCCGTGATTTGGCTCGGGTATGGATCGTCCATTTCATATTCGGGTCGGGTCTCGGTGCGGGGGATGTGACACCTTGCGCTCGGGTGTTACAAGGAGCATGCTCCTCGTCACTGGGAACGTGATCTGTATAACAAGGACGAGTGTATGTGAGACTCAACTCGTATGAACCATTTAAGATGAACGGTAAATTCATGCGATATCAATCATGCCTTTACAATCAATAAATATCATGAATGTGCCCAAATTCCCAAATAAAGTATCAAGAAGTGTCAAATAGGAGCATAATTATCAATTAATCAAGCATATAACTCATATAAGTCACATACGGGAGCCAAGGAGGTGAATGGAATGCAAGAAGAGAGGTTTTGGTGAAGTTTGGCAAAAACTGACAATTTTCGGAAGTGCCCATGCTGTAGGAAAACTGGAATATCTCAAGTTCTAGAAATTAGAATTGGGTTTTGTTTATTGAAAATGAATCTAGACAATTAGGGCTTTAGAATCATATATGGCACAAAACGTGGTTCAAAGCGACGTGAAAATGGCATATTCCTGAAGTTGGATGAATGCAGAAATTCGGCGAAGTGGCGATACCAAAATGGATTGATTATATCTCATACATAGAAGATATATTGATGTGATTCCAATTTTAGAATATTCTAGACTTCAAGAGGTTTCCGTGAGTTTAAAATTCAGGTCAATTGGAGTTCGTATGAGGGGTAAACGGAACAAAACAAACTCAATCAGAAAACAGGGGAGGAATCAGAGTCCCTGCCTCAAATCCGCGACCCTGGATTCTCAAGGCATAAAAATCCACGACTGTGGATTCGGTACAGGCCCGAAAACACGCAGAAAACAGGGGAAAAATAGGGGAAAGGCTCGGGAGTCACAAAAACACCACAAAACACCAACCAACAAGACAAGAATCAAGTTATAACACTTATACACAATGCATACTTCAATTACACCACATACAGTACATGTTTGGGCATTTAGATCAATCAAAACAATTATAGAAACCCTCCAAGAACACATATATTCATAAATCACCCAACCACCAAGGAAACAAGTTAGAATTCAAGATTTCACATGTATTTGCATATAAAATCATGCCCATAAACAAGAATCAAGTCCAAATTCTAAGATTCTAACAAACCCTCAAATATACACACAAATATATATACATAGATAATTACTAACCTTGAAGGAAAAGGGAAAAATGAAATGGATATGATGATATGATGAAGATAATGGTGATGACTCCTTGATTTCTCCTTCTCCATTCTTCTCTTGCTTGAATCAAAGAGGTGTGTATGTATGAAGAAAATGAGAGAAAGGGCTATGTATGTGTTAGAGATTTAGTGTGTGTTCTTCTGTGAGTGTGTATATAATTATAAGTATGTAATGTATAGATGCATTATTTATATGTATAAAGTAAAAAGGTAAGATATTATGTATATAATGTAGCACCCGGAGTGCTAGGTAGCCACATCGCCCGCACTATAGTTCAATCCATATATGGAACGAACACCCATACATGAATCAAGCCTAAAGCGAACGGGGAGACAATAAAAAAACACTCTAGCTAGGCGGGGCTAACCCTCAATTAAATAACAACAATGCACCAAAATATAAAGGAAGCATAATATACATACTATCATCATTAGAGTTCAATCCATCATTCATATATATATACAATCTCAAAATTCTAAAGGAAAAACAATCCATAAGTATCAACATATTCATAAGCAGTACATAATTATGCATCAATAATGTACAATGAACGTGCTAGACCCAAAATGAAAGACCGGACTAGACTCAAATCCCGCCTAGTACGCACCCTGCAAACCTGAAAATGTGAGGTGTCAGTCTATGAAAGACTGAGTGAGGGGTTTAATAAATATAAACGCAATTACCATGCAAGCTATAATCTCGGGTAAGAAGTTATAAAAGAAAGCAATATAAGTTCAAGAATAAAGTAGAACTCGCCCGAGATTACAACTAATCAATTTAACAATACAATCAATTTCAGTCAATCAGTGGCCCGGCGAGTGAGGGTAATTCTCCAACATTTCTCCGACAGTGTACAATAATTCAGTTATTAATTGATTAAGTGATCAAGCAGTCAATTACAGTGCACAAATACGAGGAATTACAGTAACCCTTTTTTCTCCTAGTGATGGTGGGATTGCAAGGCCCCACCATCCAGTCAGTGTGAGCATAGGGGTCATGATTCCCTATGCCCGGAACTCCTTCCTCCACTAATCTCCTAGTGGGTTCAGGGGTCATCCCAAAAGTTGTGAGGATAGGGCATGAGTTACCCGTCAGCCCAAGCTTTCCATGTTGGCTCAATACACTACCCTCGGGCCCACAGTGCAATACAATAGTCGCCAAAACAATCAATCAGTTCAGTTGAAAATCAATAGAGGTTTTGGAAAACTATAAATATATAGATACGTTTTGGCCGAAAACATCACATAGTGTTGTAAGGGTTCTATATATCCAGAAATTAAACCTCACCTTTACTTTACCAACCAAAAGAAGCAAGGAAACACCCTAAGGAGCGTGCTCCTCGTCACTGGGAACGTGATCTATATAACAAGGGCGAGTGTATGTGAGACTCAACTCGTATGAACCATTTCAGACGAACGGTAAATTCATGCGATGTCAATCATGCCTTTACAATCAATAAATATCATGAATGTGCCCAAATTCCCAAATAAAGTATCAAGAAGTGTCAAATAGGAGCATAATTATCAATTAATCAAGCATATAACTCATATAAGTCGCATACGGGAGCCAAGGAGGTGAATGGAATGCAAGAAGAGAGGTTTTAGTGAAGTTTGGCAAAAACTGACAATTTTCGGAAGTGCGCATGCTGTAGGAAAACTGGAATATCTCGAGTTCTAGAAATTAGAATTGGGTTTTGTTTAATGGAAATGAATCTATACAATTAGGGCTTTAGAATCATATATGGCACAAAACGTGGTTCAAAGCGACGTGAAAATGGCATACACCTGAAGTTGGATGAATGCAGAAATTCGGCGAAGTGGCGATACCAAAATGGATTGATTATATCTCATACTCTAGAAGATATATTTGATGTGATTCTAATTTTAGAATATTCTAGACTTCAATAGGTTTCCGTGAGTTTAAAATTCAGGTCAATTGGAGTTCGTTTGAGGGGTAAACGGAACAAAACAAACTCAATCAGAAAACACGGGAGGAACCAGAGTCCCTGCCTCAAATCCACGACCGTGGATTCTTAAGGCATAAAAATCCACGACTGTGGATTCGGTACAGGCCCGAAAACACGCAGCAAACAGGGGAAAGGCTCGGGAGTCACAAAAACAACACAAAACACCAACCAACAAGACAAGAATCAAGCTATAACACTTATACACAATGCATACTTCAATTACACCAGATACAGTACATGTTTGGGCATTTAGATCAATCAAAACAATTATAGAAACCCTCCAAGAACACATTGTTAGAAAATACGAATCAGAAAGCAGCGGAAATTTATAAATTTTCCAACAAAAAGACCTTGCACTCGCAATCATGTATCCTAATTCGTAGAGTTAAGAAACTTACTTTTCTTTTATTCTTTCTTGAAGTGTTTCAAGCCACCCAAGAACGCTCTTCTCGCGGTTTGATCCCCTCTCCTTGGTAAAGCTCGAATCTTCAAACTTCTATCTTGAAGCTCTCTAGAGATAGTCCACCAACTTGACAACAATCTAACTAGTAAGGATGCTAGTTCTCTAGTTAGTGTTTAGGCTTAACCTAGGATCGTGTTCAACACATGAACCAAAAGAATTGCCAATTAGCTCTAAGGGGAGCATGAGCTCCCCTATTTATAGGAGAGGGAGAGGGACGCCGAACCTAGTCCTTGTGGGGCAAGGATTTTGTCCCTCTCTCTTATTACTTGATCATCAAGTAATTTCCAACTTTGACTTTGAATTCAAATTCAAATCAACTTTTAAGAGAGCTAAACTATCCAAACTAGTTTTGGATAATTTTATACTTTATTTATTTAAAATAAATAACTTATTTTATGTAATTAATTAATTCGTAATTAATTAACTAGATTATTTTTCTCCAAAATAAGACTTTCTTTTTAATTCAAAATTAAACCAAAGTCTATTAAATAATTAACAACTTAATTATTTAATATTCAATTAAATAGTCACGTGTGGCACACGTGTCACAATGACACGTGTCCAGTCACGTGACCCACTGTGGTTTCACACGTGTGGAACCCTCTAGGCCCGATTAACTCATTTAATCATTTTTAAGCCTCAACTCATGTAACCAAGTTGTTGTGTGTGACCCTCTAGGTTCTCAATTCAATTAGCAGTGACCCTAATTAATTAATTCACTAATTAATTAATCAGTCCACAGATTAAACGACCATAATCTAGCAACAGGTGTTTAACCCCTAGCTGGATTGGAATGTTCGGATTCGACAGAACCTTTAAGTCATTGATTCATGTGAGATACAATCCTCCTACTTACTATCTCTCAACCAAGATCTAGGACAAGGGAATAATCAGAACCCTAATAATCCGGTCTTAAAGCTAAGTGCATTTCATATCCATTTGATCTCAATACAAGAAACCCTTTTCTTGATGTCTTGATCTACTGCCTTGGCCAAGGACTCCACATGGCATATGAATGACTTACACAATAAGAGATCACCTTGCATATGTAAGTGTAGGTCCTTTCTTGATTCTCATTCACTTTCATGAATCACTTGTGCAGCCCCAGCATAAGCCTTGAATCAGTTGTCTAAGGCGACACCCTTTAAAGCTTATACCTAAGACTACAGAGTTAACTCATAAAGTGACTAGGAACCTCAAGTGTAAGGATCAATTAATCACATCAATGACTCGTGAGATATTTCCTAATCTGGAAGTTTCCATTTCCTGAAGTAGAAACTTCCTTTCCCATTTAGGAATCTTCTCACACGGGCACCTCAGTGAACTTACTTATTAAAGTAAGCACCTTCATGTATCACGCACGTATCAACTATACACTTTGCACCTCCATGAAATAAGGTGGTCCTTCTTAAGGGCGTGATCCCACAAGCAAGCCTTAGAGGAGTCAGGTTGACACTCCCACTGTCTGTAGGACTCATCGGCTTGGAGTATTTTACTAATCATGACTTATGTGATTTAGGGCTCATTTCATGAACCATTTCACCTAAATGGTAGAGTCCTAAAGTCATTAGGATTAGGGGAGTTCTCATACATGCACAACTAAAGTAAATGCATACCAAACAAGAGCATATAAAGAAGTGTTGCCTCAATTCGTTATTTCATTCAAAGATTGTCTGTGATTACAATAAGGAAAAGCACAAAGCGGATATACAATCGGCTTTCTAGGGCACTATTCCTAACAATCTCCCACTTGCCTGTCAAAGCCATTCTAAAGCTACTCTAAGTCCCATCTTCTGAAGATAACCTTGGAAAGCTTCTCGACTAAGGGCTTTAGTAAGTGGATCTGCCACGTTCTCTGCTGATGTGACCCTCTCACTTTGCACATCTTCTCTTTTGATAATATCACGGATTAGGTGATACTTCCTCATAATGTGCTTGGTCCGTTGGTGAGATCTTGGTTCTCTAGCTTGAGCAACCGCCCCAGTGTTGTCACAAAACACAGAAATGGGGTCTTTCATGCTAGGAACAACATTCAACTCTTGAATGAAATTTCTAATCCAAACACCTTCCTTAGCTGCATCATTTGCAGCTAAGTATTCGGCCTCATTGGTCGAATCTGCAGTGGTCGTTTGCTTGGAACTCTTCCAACTCACTGCTCCGCCGTTTTGGCAGAAAATGTATCCTGACATTGACTTAAAATCATCTAAGTCAGATGCAAAGCTTGCATCGCAGTATCCTTCGACAGTAAGATCTTTCTGACCTCCGTAGACTAAGAATAAATCTTTAGTACTTTTCAAGTACTTAAGAATATTCTTCACGGCAGCCCAGTGACCATCTCCAGGGTCAGATTGGAAACGACTTGTAACACTAAGTGCATAAGCCACATCCGGTCGAGTACATAAAATTGCATACATTATGCTACCTATTGCTGATGCATATGGTGTATGAGTCATTCTTTCCTTCTCAAGGTTAGTCTTAGGACACATCTTCTTTGAAAGACATGTTCCTACACTCATAGGAAGGTTCTTAACCTTTGCTGACTCCATATTGAATCTCTTCAATACTTTGTCAATGTACATCGACTGTGATAGTCCTATTAACCTTCTAGATCTATCTCGATAGATTTTAATTCCAAGGATATAGGACGCATCACCAAGATCTTTCATCTCGAATTGGTTTGATAACCATAACTTAGTAACTTTCCTGTCATCCTTCGAATTCCCAATAAGAAGGATGTCATCAACATAAAGTACTAATAATTGCACTGAGTTCTCCCATTCCTTTCTATACACATAGGACTCATTCGAAATTTGAATGAAGCCAAACGCTTTGACTGATTCATCACATCGAATGTTCCAATTCCTAGAAGCCTGGTTTAATCCATAGATTGATCTTTGGAGTTTGCAAACCTTTTGCTCACTCCCACTGAATGTGAAACCTATGGGTTGCTCCATATAAATGTCTTTATCAATGTCACCATTGAGAAAGGTAGTTTTCACATCCATTTTCCATATCTCGTAGTCATAATACGCAGCAATGGCAAGCATGATCCGAATAGACTTTTGCATTGCAACTGGCGAAAAAGTTTCATCAAAGTCCACGTCGGGTCTTTGAGTGAATCCTTTTGCAACCAGTCTTGGTTCGTAGGCTGCAATGCTTCCATCAACTCCAAGCTTTCTCTTAAAGATCCATTTACAACCTATGGGTTTGACCCCTTCAGGCAAATCTACCAAGGTCCAAACTTGGTTGGAGTTCATGGAGTCCATTTCGGATTTCATGGCTTCTATCCACTGTTCAGAGTCAGAATCTAAAAGTGCCTCCTCATATGTTAAAGGATCATCATCCTTTTGAGAGATTTCATGGAAGAATCCATACCATCTCTCCGGCTAACTAGGAGTGCGTTCAGAACGCCTTAGAGGAGGATTTTCGTGTGTATCGAAATTCATGATTGGTCGTGGTTGATTAGTAGGGGACGTCTCTTCAGTGGGTGGCGTGGGCTCACTTTGTACTTCTTCTAATTCTATGATCTTGCCTTTCTTTTCTTTAAGGAACGGTTCCTCAAGAAAAGTGGCATTTCTGGAAACAAACACCTTTTGCTCAGATTGATCATAGAAGTAGTATCCTATGGATTCCTTAGGATAATCTACTAAGTAGCATAATTTAGAACAAGATTCTAACTTATCTCCCACTGTCCTCTTCACGTAAGTAGGACAACCCCAAATTCTTAAGTAAGAATAACTAGGGATTTTACCATACCACATTTCATAGGGCGTTTTAGGGACTGACTTAGAGGGAACTAGATTCAAAATCTTTGCTGCACTTTGTAGGGCATAACCCCAGAAAGAAGGTGGTAAGTCAGTGAAACTCATCATGGAACGAACCATATCAAGTAAGGTTCGATTCCTTCTCTCAGAAACTCCATTAAGCTGAGGAGTTCCCGGAGGAGTCCACTGAGAGATAATCCCATTATCTTTGAGATGATTAAGGAATTCTTCACTAAGATATTCACCTCCTCGATCAGATCGAAGTGCTTTGATCTTGTGACCAGTTTGGTTCTCAACCTCCTTTTGAAATTCTAAGAATTTCTCAAAAGCTTTAGACTTATACTTCATCAAGTATACATAACCATACCGACTGAAGTCATCAGGAAAGGTTATCAAATACTGATGATTGTTTCTAGTGCTTACACTAAGAGGTCCACAAACATCAGTATGGATCAGATCCAAGACCTTAGTGGCACGTTCCACAGTCCCTTTAAAAGGAACTTTGGATATCTTTCCTTTGAGACAGGATTCGCAAGATGTTAACTCCTTAAGATCATTTTCAGAGAATGATCCTAAAGTGTTTATCTTGCTAATTCTGTTCTTGGAAATGTGTCCTAATCTAGCGTGCCATAAGGGAGCTGAAACTTTGTCATCTCTCTTACGCTTCGTTTCTCGCTGTATATTCATAATATTGATATTCTGAGTTAGATAAAGTCCATTACTTAGAGTACCGATGTGAACGGAAGAGTTGTTCCGTTTGATAAAGTATTTACCATTCTTAATATAAGTTTCATAACCTTCACAATCTAAAATCGGAACAGAAATTAAATTACGAATAATGCTCGGTACCAAAAGGACTTTATTTAAGACTAACTCAAAACTACCTAAATCTAATCTAATTGTGCCTAAAGCTCGAGCTTCAACGTTTGAGCCATCGCCGATCTTCAAGACACATTCTCCGTCTTTGAGTTGTTGGACTTCACTTAGTATATGTACATCATTACAGATATGAGTTCCACAACCGGTATCAAGTACCCAAGAACTAGAATTAATAGAATGATTTACTTCAACGAGAAAGATACCTTTCTTTAGAGTAGCCTTGTACTCTGGGCAGTTTCTCCTCCAATGTCCCGCTTTGCCACAATGGAAGCAAACATCCTCTTTCTGATATCGGTTCTTCTTTTGGGCCTTCCCCTTCGAAATGCCACCAGTGGGCCTAAGGGATTTCTTCTTCTTCTTTTGGGCTTTCTTACCCTTACCTTTAGAAGGCCCAGAAGAGGAAGATGGAGCATTCACCATCAAAACCTTATTGTCCTTCTTGATCGTGCTTTCAGCAGTCACAAGCTGACTAATCAGCTCAGCTACAGTAGCACCAGCATGATTCATATTGAAGTTAAGGATAAATAGGTTGAATGATGGTGGGAGCGAAGCTAGCAACAAATCCACTGAAAGCTCATCTTTCAGGGGCATGTCCATGGAAGCAAGTTTCTCAGTAAGGGCGAGAAACTTGAGTCCATATTCATGGACACTTGAACCTTCCCTCATTCTCAAGTGGAACGATTCCTTTGAAGTGTTATACCTTGTAACACGTTCATGAGGGCGGTAAAGTTGCTCTAAGTGGTCGTAAATCTCCCAAGCGAATTCCATGGCCTCATGTTGCCTTTGCAAGTCCGGAGACATGTTAGCCAACATAAGGCAACGGGCTTAGAGATTATCATCCTTCCACTTCTGAATCGCGTCCCGCTCGGCTCGAGTGGGAGCCTCCCCTTCGGGACTAGGCTCCCATTCGAAGAGAACATAAGTTCTCTTCTCATAATCTAAAATGATTTTAAGATTCCTCAGCCAATCAGAATAGTTGGGACCAGTCAACTTGCTTGACTCGAGGATTGATACAAGAGGGTTTTTGGTTGTCATTTCAAAACACGTAGAGAATCACAGAATCTACGACCTAAATGGTAAAACAGAGAACTAGTGAGCATGCTGAATTATAACGATATACAAAAGATAAGGTCTTTAATCTAATGTAGCTCCCACTGTTTTTCAAAGATCTATATTTCCCAAAGATCTAAGAGGAACACGTTTCCCAATGGGTACTAAGATCCTAGGCATTTTACCTCGAACCCACGACTCGCGGACATTCTAAGTAAGAACCCTAGGTAGGTACAACTTACCAATTCTAACACCTTTAGAACTCTTAGTAATTATTTTTGCATCACCTATCTTTCAGTATGGACCCACGACTCATGCGACATCCATATTTACTTAGGCGTTAAGCTAGACCCATCAATCATAAGATCATGATCAAAACTTAGTTCGAACGACCCACGACTCGCGGACATCGCCCTTGCTAAAATTGATCATGAAATATTAATCATTTAAAATGATCAATTAGGTAACTAAGAACTAATAAGCTCCACTAGCTATCCCACGACTCGCGGACAATAACTAGTTTCACTTACTAAACTTAAAACCTATTGATGGAATGCTAGGAATTTAATTCAAAATTTGCATCTCGAATTAAATACCTACTTGTTCGAAATTAGCTTAATATTTAATGGGAATTTTCGAATCAACCGGAGAGTTGTCCGGTTCGACCTCACCAACATATACGTTATCCAATTTTATTAGTCTTGATTAATGCAAGTACACTTAAATGCATTTCAAACAAGCACATAAACAGATAACATGTCCTAGCATGATACGAACATGTAATGATCATGGGTTCTACCTATCTTATGCGCGATATGTGGGAGTCACTCCACAATCACAAATTCTAACATACATGCCACATAAACAGTTTAAATCACATAAGGGAAAGCGGTAACAAAATACGAGCTCTATCTCTATTACATTTTTACAATTGAGATTCCCCTCCCTAACATTTTGAGGGGACTTCATTTATGGCTTCCTTGTTACTTGAATGTGGTCCATCTAACTCCATGGGTGCATTGTCTCCAAAATGAAAATAAAACCTCACCACCTATCTCTACTCTCAAATTACAATAAAAAGAAAAAGACATAAAGTAATAAGGCTCAATCTTCATATTGGCCTTAGACAATTACACGGGGCATACCCCGGCCTCAAAAACAGTAATATAGAAAGCCACATAATAAATCACATAACAGTACGCACATAAGTGAGTCTCCAACCTCAATTGAAAAAACGCAACTATAGGGCTCCAACCCCAATTTAAACCATCCATGTGCATAAATTAAAACCATACATAGATCTAAACCCATGATCACCTAACATGCTTTCGCGAGAATTTAAATTTAGCCAATAAATTAAAATTCCTGTTTCTAGTCCTAATGACTTAAAACACGACTTGATGCGAGTCTTATTTATAAAAGTTTTCAATAAATCCCAAATTAGCAAACAAATAAAATTCCAATTAATTTCTGAAAATTAATAATTTTATCAAGGATTTATTTTCCCAAAATATAAACCGTTTCTATTTCTCAAAAAAATCCCAATTTTAAGTTTTATTCAAAAATTAAAATAAATATTCAAAAAATAAAATTTTAAAATTAAAATAAAAAATTGGGACTGGATTGCACGAAACACGGAAACACGGATCACGAAAAACAGGGCCCGTGCACGAAAAGGGTTGCACGTCGCAGGCGTGTAAGCGCGCCAGGCGCGTACAGCGCGCGGCCAAGGCCGCGCAAGTGCAAGCGCTGGGCGTGCACGCCGCGCGCCAGTGCAGGCGGCCCTTCTCGGCAGCAAGGCGGGCGGCTGGGCGGTCTGTCCCGGCCAGCCCTGGGCGGTAACGGGCGGCGCGCCCAGGAGGCTCCCGCACAGGTGTGCGGGAGGTGCTGGGCGGCTGCCCTGCGCATACCTAGGTCAGACGGGCGGTGGCGAGCGAAGCCCGCCCGGCCGACGCCTTCGCGCTCGGGGTTTCGCGTGTTCGTAATCCAGGCTTTTCGTTTCATGTTTTCGTTCAAAAGCAAAACCAATCCAAGAAATCCAAAAACAGTTTATACAGTTTCAAATCTAAAATATTTTTCAAAAATTAAATTTTGCAAGAACCAATTTTCAGAAACTTTCAGGAAAAAATACAGTTTCGTAATTCAGGCTTTCTAAAACAATTACAAATACTCAATCGCATCAAGCCTAAGAATTTCTACCAAATTCAGAATAATTGAGACGAATCAGAAACACGATTAACGAGGTGGCTCTGATACCACTTGTTGGAAAATACGAATCAGAAAGCAGCGGAAATTTAAAAATTTTCCAACAAAAGGACCTTGGACTTGCTATCGTGTATCCAAATTCGTAGAGTTAATAAACTTACTTTTCTTTTATTCTTTCTTGAAGCGTTTCAAGCCACCCAAGAACGCTCTTCTCGCGGCTTGATCCCCTCTCCTTGGTAAAGCTCGAATCTTCAAACTTCTAACTTGAAGCTCTCTAGAGATAGTCCACCAACTTGACTACAATCTAACTAGTAAGGATGCTAGTTCTCTAGTTAGTGTTTAGGATTAACCTAGGGTTTCGTTTATCTTGGAGAAAGGATGGTGTTCAACACATGAACCAAAAGAATTGTCAATTAGCTCTAAGGGGAGCATGAGCTCCCCTATTTATAGGAGAGGGAGAGGGACGTCGAACCTAGTCCTTGTGGGGTAAGGATTTTGTCCCTCTCTCTTATTACTTGATCATCAAGTAAGTTCCAACTTTGACTTTGAATTCAAATTCAATTCAACTTTTAAGAGAGCTAAAATATCCAAACTATTTTTGGATAATTTTATACTTTATTTATTTAAAATAAATAACTTATTTTATGTAATTAATTAATTCGTAATTAATTAACTAGATTATTTTTCTCCAAAATAAGACTTTCTTTTTAATTCAAAATTAAACCAAAGTCTATTAAATAATTAACAACTTAATTATTTAATATTCAATTAAATAGTCACGTGTGGCACACGTGTCACAATGACACGTGTCCAGTCACGTGACCCACACGTGTGGTTTCACACGTGTGGAACCCTCTAGGCCCGATTAACTCGTTTAATCATTTTTAAGCCTCAACTCATGTAACCAAGTTGTTGTGTGTGACCCTCCAGGTTCTCAATTCAATTAGCAGTGACCCTAATTAATTAATTCACTAATTAATTAATTCACTAATTAATTAATCAGTCCACAGATTAAACGACCATAATCTAGCAACAGGTGTTTAACCCCTAGCTGGATTGGAATGTTCGGATTCGACAGAACCTTTAAGTCATTGATTCATGTGAGATACAATCCTCCTACTTACTATCTCTCAACCAAGATCTAGGGCAAGGGAATAATCAGAACCCTAATAATGCGGTCTTAAAGCTAAGTGCATTTCATATCCATTTGATCTCAATCCAAGAAACCCTTTTCTTGATGTCTTGATCTACTGCCTTGGCCAAGGACTCCACATGGCATATGAATGACTTACACAATAAGAGATCACCTTGCATATGTAAGTGTAGGTCCTTTCTTGATTCTCATTCACTTTCATGAATCACTTGTGCAGCCCCAGCATAAGCCTTGAATCAGTTGTCTAAGGCGACACCCTTTAAAGCTTATACCTAAGACTACAGAGTTAACTCATAAAGTGACAAGGAACCTCAAGTCTAAGGATCAATTAATCACATCAATGACTCGTGAGATATTTCCTAATCTGGAAGTTTCCATTTCTTGAAATAGAAACTTCCTTTCCCATTTAGGAATCTTCTCACACGGGGCACCTCAGTGAACTTACTAATTAAAGTAAGCACCCTCATATATCATGCACGTATCAACTATACACTTTGCACCTCCATGAAACAAGGTGGTCCTTCTTAAGGGCGTGATCCCACAAGCAAGCCTTAGAGGAGTCAGGTTGACACTCCCACTGTCTGTAGGACTCATAGGCTTGGAGTATTTTACTAACCATGACTTATGTGATATAGGGCTCGTTTCTTGAACCATTTCACCGAAATGGTAGAGTCCTAAAGTCATCAGGATTAGGGGAGTTCTCATACATGCACAACTAAAGTAAACGCATACCAAACAAGAGCATATAAAGAAGTGTTGCCTCAATTCGTTATTTCATTCAAAGATTATCTGTGATTACAATAAGGAAAAGCACAAAGCGGATATACAATCGGCTTTCTAGGGCACTATTCCTAACACACATATATTCATAAATCACCCAACCACCAAGGAAAAAATTAGAATTCAAGATTTCACATGTATTTACATATAAAATCATGCCTATAAACAAGAATCAAGTCCAAATTCTAAGATTCTAACAAACCCTCAAATATACACACAAATATATATACATAGATAATTACTAACCTTGAAGGAAAAGGGAAAAATGAAATGGATATGATGATATGATGAAGATGATGGTGATGACTCCTTGATTTCTCCTTCTCCATTCTTCTCTTGCTTGAATCAAAGAGGTGTGTATGTATGAAGAAAATCAGAGAAAGGGTTGTGTGTGTGTTAGAGATTTAGTGTGTGTTCTACTGTGAGTGTGTATATAATTATAAGTATGTAATGTATAGATACATTATTTATATGTATAAAGTAAAAAGGTAAGATATTATGTATATAATGTAGCACCCGGAGCGCTAGGTAGCCACATCCCCCGCACTATAGTTCAATCCATATATGGAACGAACACCCATACATGAATCAAGCCTAAAGCGAACGGGGAGACAATAAAAAAACAGTCTAGCTAGGCGGGGCTAACCCTCAATTAAATAACAACAATGCATCAAAATATAAAGGAAGCATAATATACATACTATCATCATTAGAGTTCAATCCATCATTCATATATATATATACAATCTCAAAATTCTAAAGGAAAAACAATCCATAAGTATCAACATATTCATAAGCAGTACATAATTATGCATCAATAATGTACAATGAACGTGCTAGACCCAAAATGAAAGACCGGACTAAACTTAAATCCTGCCTAGTACGCACCCTGCAAACCTGAAAATGTAAGGTGTCAGTCTATGAAAGACTGAGTGAGGGGTTTAATAAATATAAACGCAATTACCATGCAAGCTATAATCTCGGGTAAGATGTTATAAAAGAAAGCAATATAAGTTCAAGAATAAAGTAGAACTCGCCCAAGATTACAACTAATCAATTTAACAATACAATCAGTTTCAGTCAATCAGTGGCCCGGTGAGTGAGGGTAATTCTCCAATATTTCTCCGACAGTGTACAATAATTCAGTTATTAATTGATTAAGTGATCAAGCAGTCAATTACAGTGCACAAATATGAGCAATTTCAGTAACCCTTTTTCCACCTGGTGATGGTGGAATTGCAAGGCCCCACCATCCAGTCAGTGTGAGCATAGGGGTCATGATTCCCTATGCCCGGAACTCCTTCCTCCACTATTCTCCTAGTGGGTTCAGGGGTCATCCCAAAAGTTGTGAGGATAGGGCATGAGTTACCCGTCAGCCCAAGCTTTCCCGGTTGGCTCAATACACTACCCTCGGGCCCACAGTGTAATACAATAGTCGCCAAAACAGTCAATCGGTTCAGTCGAAAATCAACAGAGGTTTTGGAAAACTATAGATATATAGATATGTTTTGGCCGAAAACATCACATAGGGTTGTAAGGGTTCTATATATCTAGAAATTAAACCTCACCTTTACTTTACCAACCAAAAGAAGTAAGGAAACACCCTAAGGAGCGTGCTCCTCGTCACTGGGAACGTGATCTGTATAACAAGGACGAGTGTATGTGAGACTCAACTCGTATGAACCATTTAAGACGAACGGTAAATTCATGCGATGTCAATCATGCCTTTACAATCAATAAATACCATGAATGTGCCCAAATTCCCAAATAAAGTATCAAGAAGTGTCAAATAGGAGCATAATTATCAATGAATCAATCATATAACTCATATAAGTCGCATACGGGAGCCAAGGAGGTGAATGGAATGCAAGAAGAGAGGTTTTGGTGAAGTTTGGCAAAAACTGACAATTTTCGGAAGTGCGCATGCTGTAGGAAAACTGGAATATCTCAAGTTCTAGAAATTAGAATTGGGTTTTGTTGATTGGAAATGAATCTAGACAAGTAGGGCTTTAGAATCATATATGGCACAAAATGTGGTTCAAAGCGACGTGAAAATGGCTTACGCCTGAAGTTGGATAAATGCAGAAATTCGGCGAAGTGGCGATACCAAAATGGATTATTATATCTCATACTCTAGAAGTTATATTGATGTGATTCCAATTTTAGAATATTCTAGACTTCAAGACGTTTCCGTGAGTTTAAAATTCAGGTCAATTGGAGTTCGTTTGGGGGGTAAACGGAACAAAACCAACTTAATCAGAAAACAAGGGAGGAACTAGAGTCCCTGCTTCAAATCCACGACCGTGGATTCTCAAGGCATAAAAATCCACGACTGTGGCATCGGTACCGGCCCGAAAACACGCAGAAAACAGCGAAAAAACAGGGGAAGGCTCGGGAGTCACAAAAACACCGTAAAACACCAACCAATAAGACAAGAATCAAGTTATAACACTTATACACAATGCCTACTTCAATTACACCACATACAGTACATGTTTGGGCATTTAGATCAATCAAAACAATTATAGAAACCCTCCAAGAACACATATATTCATAAATCACCCCACCACCAAGGAAATAAGCTAGAATTCAAGATTTCACATGTATTTGCATATAAAATCATGCCTATAAACAAGAATCAAGTCCAAATTCTAAGATTCTAACAAACCCTCAAATATACACACAAATATATATACATAGATAATTACTAACCTTGAAGGAAAAAGGAAAAATGAAATGGATATGATGATATGACGAAGATGATGGTGATGACTCCTTGATTTCTCCTTCTCCATTCTTCTCTTGCTTGAATCAAAGAGGTGTGTAAGTATGAAGAAAATGAGAGAAAGGGTTGTGTGTGTGTTAGAGATTTAGTGTGTGTTCTTCTATGAGTGTATATATAATTATAAGTATGTAATGTATAGATACATTATTTATATGTATAAAGTAAAAAGGTAAGATATTATGTATATAATGTAGCACCCGGAGCGCTAGGTAGCCACATCATCTGCACTATAGTTCAATCCATATATGGAACGAACACCCATACATGAATCAAGCCTATAGCGAACAGGGAGACAATAAAAAAACACTCTAGCTAGGCGGGGCTAACCCTCAATTAAATAACAACAATGCATCAAAATATAAAGGAAGCATAATATACATACTATCATCATTAAAGTTCCATCATTCATATATATATACAATCTCAAAATTCTAAAGGAAAAACAATCCATAAGTATCAACACATTCATAAGCAGTACATAATTATGCATCAATAATGTACAATGAACGTGCTAGACCCAAAATGAAAGACCGGACTAGACTCAAATCCCGCCTAGTACGCACCCTGCAAACCTGAAAATGTGAGGTGTCAGTCTATGAAGGACTGAGTGAGGGGTTTAATAAATATAAACGCAATTACCATGCAAGCTATAATCTCGTGTAAGATGTTATAAAAGAAAGCAATATACGTTCAAGAATAAAGTAGAACTTGCCCGAGATTACAACTAATCAATTTAACAATACAATCAGTTTCAGTCAATCAGTGGCCCGGCGAGTGAGGGTAATTCTCCAACATTTCTCCGACAGTGTACAATAATTCAGTTGTTAATTGATTAACTGATCAAGCAGTCAATTACAGTGCACAAATACGAGCAATTTCAGTAACCCTTTTTCCTCCTCGTGATGGTGGGATTGCAAGGCCCCACCATCCAGTCAGTGTGAGCATAGGGGTCATGATTCCCTATGCCCGGAACTCCTTCCTCCACTAATCTCCTAGTGGGTTCAGGGGCCATCCCAAAAGTTGTGAGGATAGGGCATGAGTTACCCGTCAGCCCAAGCTTTCCCGGTTGGCTCAATACACTACCCTCGGGCCCACAGTGTAATACAATAGTCGCCAAAACAGTCAATCAGTTCAGTTGAAAATCAACAGAGGTTTTGGAAAACTATAGATATATAGATATATTTTGGCCGAAAACATCACATAGGGTTGTAAGGGTTCTATATATCTAGAAATTAAACCTTACCTTTACTTTACCAACCAAAAGATGCAAGAAAACACCCTAAGGAGCGTGCTCCTCGTCACCGGGAACGTGATCTGTATAACAAGGACGAGTCTATGTGAGACTCGACTCGTATGAACCATTTAAGGCGAACGGTAAAGTCATTCGATGTCAATCATGCCTTTACAATCAATAAATATCATGAATGTGCCCAAATTCCCAAATAAAGTATCAAGAAGGGTCAAATAGGAGCATAATTATCAATAAATCAAGTATATAATTCATATAAGTTACATACGGTAGCCAAGGAAGTGAAAGGAATGCAAGGAGAGAGGTTTTGGCGAAGTTTGGCAAAAACTGACAATTTTCGGAAGTGCGTATGCTGTAGGAAAACTGGAATATCTCAAGTTCTAGAAATTAGAATTGGGTTTTGTTTATTGGAAATGAATCTATACAAGTAGGGTTTGGAATGATATGTGGCACAAAACGTGGTTCAAAGCGATGTGAAAATGGCATACGCCTGAAGTTGGATGAATGCAGAAATTTGGCGAAGTGGTGACACCAAAATGGATTGATTACATCTCTCAAACTAGAAGTTATATTGATGTGATTCCAATTTTAGAATATTTTAGACTTCAAAAGGTTTCCGTGGGTTTAAAAATCAGGCCAATCGGAGTACAAACAAAGTCGGCACGACCGTGTCAAGATTGGCCAGGAAGCTGACACAACCATGTTGTGCAGAATATTTCCAACTCGAAGTGTTAACACGACCGTGTTGAAAATGAACTAAGGTTGGACACGGCCGTGTTGAAGTAATCTGGGCGAAAAAACAGGAAAAACATGGCATACTCAGGGAATTGGCTCCCAAGCCTCTCCCGTACCATACCACATCAAATAAACACTTTCAAACTAACGTATAGCATGTATATAACTCATATATACCAATTAGTCATCATATAATATAACGGCCCAATTTTCCGGAAGTTCAGGTAAGCACGCCACATGCGGGTCTTCGGGAGTTGGGGGTTTAATTTAAGTATTTTATCCTTTGTTATCATCTTATATGCATTTAATCTTCTCATACATTTCCATGAAATATTGTCAATGTGGACTTTATGTGAATTAATTACCAAGGTGACTAAATGCTCTTATGTGACTTTATTTGATCATCTTATAAATATATGGATTTAATTGCATTGTATGAATTGGATTTAATTGATCTTTTTCAATGGAATGAAACTTGTTTGCATGAATTCAAATTCTTGAGGGACTTTTATGCAAAAAGTGTTGAGCCATGCATACATAGTGGAAGACTTGGTTATATTTCATCTCTCTCATTTCATTTCTTATATTTTCATCAAAATCTTACACACTCACACATATTTGCATCGGTGTGAGAAGGAGGGAAGTTCTATCATATTTCAAGCTAGATTTTGGAGGATTTCTGAAGCTAGAAGTATCATTATCATTATACTACCATTTCATCCCATCTTTCTTTCATCTTAAGGTAATATGAGAAATTATTTGAATTCATGAATCTTTGATTAACCTGACCAAAAAAAATGAATCTTTCATTAAGTAGGGTTTCGTGAATTAAGATGTGATTTCTTGATTAGTTGAGTTGAGATGCATGAATATGAACTTTGAACTTGAAAATTCTTGCATATTTTATATAAGTATGAAAATTGGAATGCATGGAAATATATGGGTTTTGATTGATGAATTTTGATGATCTAGACATGATTTAATGGTTTGTTTGATACCTAAGTGAAGTGTTATGTTTATTTAATGTTGTTGGGGAATTGTTATGGTTGGAATTTGATTTGGAGATGGTTTGCATGAGTTTTGAAAAATGCACTGCTGTTGTTCTGTTTTCGAGCAGAGGGTCCCGGGATCCTTTCTGAACTAAAAACCATCCCGGCCGGGACAGTCAAGAAAGGTGGCTACGTTAATTGTGTCCCGGCCGGGACACTTTTGAACTGAAAATCAATCCCGGTCGGGATCTTTCTCTGAGTGAACAGTACGTTTGTGTGTAAAAATTATCCGTTCTCCAATTAATTTCATTATGCCTCGTATGTTCTTAATTGCTAAAATTGTGATAAATTATGTTTGTTTCAATCATGATCACGACATTTCATAATTGGTCACGCTCGACATTTCATTTCGGGATTTTCTATGATAGGGGAGGTTTGTGTAATTTTCCCAAACTTTGAATATGTATTGCATGTTTAATTCTTGCTGCATTAATTGATAAATTAAACCCGTTTATGATAATTGTTGATTGTAAGAGCTTGATTGACATCACGTGGCTTTGTCGTTCGTCTTGCTTGGTTCATAAGAGTCGAGTCTTATGTACACTTGTCCTTGTTACACAGAACACGGTCTCGGAGATGAGGAGCACGCTCCGTACGGTGTTTCTTTACTTCTTTTATCGCTAAAGGTGAGGTTTAATTCTAGCTATATAGAACCCATACAACCCCTTTAAGCCAAAATGTATCTATATATCTATAGTTTTCCAAACCTTAATGATTTTCAACCGATTTACTGAACTGAACCGATTGACTGTTTTGGCGAGTACATTGTTCACTGTGGGCCCGAGGGTAGTGTATTGAGCCAACCAGGAAAGCAAGGGCTGACGGGTAAATCTTGCACTATCCTCACCATTTTGGGATCACCTCTGAATCCACCAGGAGGTTTGGTGGAGGAAGAAATCACGTGCGTGGGAGTCATGTTCCCGACGTACACCATGACTGGATGGTTGGGCCTTGCAAACCCACCATCACCCGGAGGAAGAAGGGTTCATGAAGCTGTTACTTGAGCACTGTAATAATTGCATGATCACCATTAAATTGAACTTGATTGTCATGATTGTTCACTGTTGGAATAAAGGTTGGAGATTTGCCCTCACTCGTCGGGCCACTGATTGATTGAAACCGTAATATTAAATGTTAAATTGGATAGTTGTAACCTCGGGCGATATTATGTTAGGAATAGTGCCCTAAAAAGCCGATTGTATATCCGCTTTGTGCTTTTCCTTATAGTAATCACAGACAATCTTTGAATGAAATAACGAATTAAGGCAACACTTCTTTATATGCTCTTGTTTGATATGCGTTTACTTTATCTGTGCATGTATGAGAACTCCCCTAATCCTGATGACTTTAGGACTCTACCATTTAGGTGAAATGGTTCATTAAACGAGCCCTATATCACATAAGTCATGATTAGTAAAATACTCCAAGCCGATGAGTCCTACCGACAGTGGGAGTGTCAACCTGACTCCTCTAAGGCTTGCTTATGGGATCACGACCTTAAGAAGGACCACCTTGTTTCATGGAGGTGCAAAGTGTATAGTTGATACGTGCGTGATACATGAGGGTGGTTACTTCAATAAGTAAGTTCACTGAGGTGCCCCGTGTGAGAACATTCCTAAATGGGAAAGGAAGTTTCTTTTTCAGAAAATGGAAACTTCCAGATTAGAAAATATCTCACGAGTCATTGATGTGATTAATTGATCCTTAGACTTGAGGTTCCATGTCACTTTATGGGTTAACTCTGTAGTCTTAGGTATAAGCTTTAAAGGGTGTCGCCTTAGACAACTGATTCAAGGCTTATGTTGAGGCTGCACAAGTGACTCATGAAAGTGAATGAGAATCAAGAAACGACCTACACTTGCATTTGCAAGGTGATCTCTTATTGTGTAAGTCATTCATATGTCATATGGAGTCCTTGGCCAAGGCAGTAGATCAAGACATCAAGAAAAGGGTTTCTTGGATTGAGTTCAAATGGATATGAAATGCACTTAGCTTTAAGACCGGATTGTTAGGGTTCTGATTATTCCCTTACCCTAGATCTTGGTTGAGAGATAGTAAGTAGGAGGATTGTATCTCACATGAATCAATTACTTAAAGGTTCTGTCGAATCTGAACATTCCAATTCAGCTAGGGGTTAAACACCTGTTGCTAGACTATGGACATTTAATCTGTGAACTGATTAATTAATTAGTGAATTAATTAATTAGGGTCACTGCTAATTGAATTGAGAACCTAGAGGGTCACACACAACAACTTGGTTACATGAGTTGAGGCTTTAAAATGATTAAACGAGTTAATCGAGCCAAGAGGGTTCCACACGTGTGAAACCACGCGTGTGGGTCACGTGAGTGACACGTGTCATTGTGACACGTGTCTTACACGTGAATATATATATATTGTATATATATATTAAATAATTAAAAGTGTTAATTATTTAATAGACTTTGGTTTAATTTTGAATTAAAAAGAAAGTCTTATTTTGGAGAAAAATAATCTAGTTAATTAATTACGAATTAATTAATTAGATAAATAAGTTATTTATTTATTAATAAATAAAGTATAATAATATCCAAAAGGGTTTGGATATTTTAGCTCTCTTAAAAGTTGATTTGAATTAGAATTCAAAGTCAAAGTCAAAATTACTTGATGATCAAGTAATAGGAGAGAGGGACCAAATCCTTGCCCCAAAAGGACTATGGTTCGGCGTCCCCTCCCTCTCCTATATATAGGGGAGCTCGAGCTCCCCTTAAGGCTAATTGATGATCTTCTTTTGGTTCATGTGTTGAACACCATCCTTTCTCCAAGATTAATTAAACCCTAGGTTAAGCCTAAACACTAACTAGAGAACTAGCATCCTTACTAGTTAGATTGTAGTCAAGTTGGTGGACTATCTCTAGAGAGCTTCAAGTTAGAAGTTTGAAGATTCGAGCTTTACCAGGAGAGGGGATCAAGCCGCGAGAAAAGCGTTCTTGGGTGGCTTGAAACGCTTCAAGAAAGATTATAGAAAAGTAAGTTTCTAATCTCTACGAATTTGGATACACGATTGCGAGTCCAAGATCCTTTTGTTGGAAAATTTTTAAATTTCCGCTACTTTTCTGATTCCGTTTTCCAACATATTATACCTTATTTCTTGAATTACATTGTTTCTTTCACAATACATTACCCGAGATTATAACTTGCATGTATGTGCGCTTATATTTATTTAAACCCCTCACTCAGTCTTTTGTAAGTTGACACCTCACATTTTCAGGTTTGCAGGGTTTGTGCTAGGCGGGATCGAGTCGGTCTTTCATTTCGGGTCTAGCACATTTCATGTATATTATTGATGCAAATATGTATGGTTATATCTCTTGGTATCTATGTATTACATATGACTTATTTTGGTACTTTTGGAAGATTGTATATATGGTTGATGATAATGAACTTGAATGATTAAATGAAATGAATGTACAGTATGCTTCCGATTTATTGTTTACGCATGTTGGTATTTAATTGAGGGTTAGTCCCGCCTAACTAGAGAGTCGTTTTTTTATTGTCTCCCGTTCGCTATAGTTTAGTTCATGTATGGGTTGTCCATCTCATATGTGAATTGAGCTATAGTGCGGGGGATGTGGCATCTTTGCACTACGGGTGCTACATATAATCCATGGGAAGATGCATAGATCATCAAGAATTCATCCAACAAACCCATAAAATTTCATGTCATCCAAATTCCATCTCATGCAAGAATTCATGCAAGTTTCCAACTTTAATGATCTTAAACATGCTTCTAACCATGAATAAACAAGAAATCACATCAGAATCCCAAAACTCTACTCAATCAAAGATTTATGAAATCATACAATTTCTCAATTCTACCTTGAATGAAAGAAAAGAGAAGAAATGATGGTGTGATGATATTGATGCCCCAACTTATGCAATTTCCCCTTGAATTCAAGCTTGAAAAGTAAAGAAATCTCTTCTTTCTCTCTTGGTGTTTTAATCGTGATTGAGTGTGTGTAAGTGTATATGATTCTTGGAAGGAAATTGATGAATCGAATGTGAGAGATGAAATGTATATGATATATTATAAAGTCTTCCACTAACTCTCATGAATCACCATTATTTGCACTTAGGTCCTTGAAATATTTGAATGGATGCAATCAAGTTTCATTCCATGGAAATTGATCATTTAGCTTCAATCACATTAATGCAATTAAGTCCACATATTCAAGAAGTGATCAAGTAAGGACATATATAAGCATTTAATCACTTTAGCAATTAATTCACATAAATTTCACATTGACAGTAATTCATATGAATGCATGAAGATATAATGCATATAATGTTATGAAATAAATGAATAACCGAATAAAATAACTAAAATAAGCCCCCAACTCCCGAAGACCCACACGTGGCGTGCTTAACTGAACTTCCGGAAAATTGGGGCGTTACATATAATATGTATATAATTTCATAGTGCTATCACATATATATATGGTGTATATATATATATATATATATGTGTGTGTTTCGTGAAGGTATGCATGAGGTAGCTATAATGTTGCTCTTATAAAATTAATTTAAGCATATATATTTGAAAATGTGATATGTTTATGAAATGTATGCTTAGGAATTATGTATAAGCTATGAAATGGAATGAACTCAACTACTAATAAAATGATCACATAGGAAACTAGGCATTTATTCACGTAAGTCATTTAGACACGTAATCAATTAAGGCATAGAAGGCATTCTAACTCTCAAACCCATACGTGTGGCGTGTGTACCTGAATAAATGAAAATACGGGGCGTTACACTAAAACTATCTTTAGATTCCGAAGCTAATCAGAGTAATTGAGTCATGTCAACTTGTTTGATTCGAGGATGGATACCAAAGGGTTTTTGGTTGCCATTTCAGAATGTAGAGAATCACAGAACTACAACCTAAATGGAAAAATAGAGAAATTATGAGCATGCTGAATAATAACGATTACATATTATCAAGGTCTTTAGAAATATGTTCTCCCACTGTTTTTAAAAAAGTCTATAAATCTCAAATGACTTTAGAAGAAACTTATTTTCTCAATGGGTAATAGGATCCCAAGCATTCTTAGTTTTGGACCCACGACTCGTGAGATATCCAAAGGTCTAAGAATCTTTAGGTAGGTACGAATTGCTGATTCCATCCCCATGGAATTCCTAGTAATATTTTTGCATCACTAATCTTTCAATCATGGACCCACGACTCGTGAGACATCCATATCTACTTTAGTGTTGAGCAGGAGCCATCAATCATAAGATCTCAACCAAACTTAGTCCGGAACAACCCACGACTCGTGAGACATCGCCCATTCTAAAATGGTCAAGAAATATTAATTACTTAAAGTTATTAATCAGGAAACTAGAATTAATAAGCTACACCAATTACCCCACGACTTGTGAGACAGCAATTAGTTTCACTTATTAAGTCCTAAATCCTATTTATGGAATGCTAGGAATTTTATTACCGTGATAAAATACCTATTTATACAAAATTGCTCAATATTTAATAAAGGGATTTTCGATTTTCCAGAGGGTTGTCCGGAATGACCTCACCAACATATAATGTTATCCAAATTTTAATTGTCTTGTTTAATGTAGTTTCACATAAAGTGCATCACAGAAGCAATTAGCAGATAACATGTCCTAGCATGATACTAATTATGAGATGATCATGGGTATCCTATCTTATATGTGATTTTGGAGATTTTGGGAGCCACTCCAAAATCACTAGTTCTAACATTCATGCCACATAAGACAGTTCGTATCACATAGGGGTACAGAATTTAATGGAAAAAACGCCCTATCTATTACATTTAATAGAAACCCTGCTAAACATTTTGAGGGATCTTCTTATGGCCACCGTTCTTTAAGTGCTCCTTATGGATCCTTCTTATTCCATGGGTGCTTGTCTCCAAAATGAAAATAAAACCTCACTTCCTAAGTTCTACTCTCTTTACATAAAGTAATAGGGATAAATATTTTTTGCCATCCGAACTATGCCCGTTTTTGTAATTTACCATCCAAACAATTTTTCATTGCAAACCGCCATCCAACCTTTCCATTTGTGACAAAACGCCATCTAAACCATTTTTTTTGGTGGTTTTGGAAAAAAAATTTGACACGTGGCATTTTCCTAAAACATACACGTCGGACCAAACCACATTCAGGTGGCGTTTTGTCACAAAGGCAAAGGTTGGATGGCGGTTTGCAATGAAAAATTATTTGGATGGTAAATTGCAAAAACGGGCATAGTTTGGATGGCCAAAAATCTTTTTCCCTAAAGTAATATGACTCAATTTTCATATTGGCCATAAACAAATACACGGGGCATACCCCGGCCCAAAAACAATAATAAGGAAAGCCACATAATAAACACATAACAGTACGCACATAAGTAGGGCTCCAAACCCAATTGAAAACGCGCAACTATGGGGCTCCGACCCCAATTGAAATCATCTATGTGCAGAATTTAAAACATACATAAGACTAACTCATGATCACCTAAACTAACATGATTCCGCTTGAATTTAAATTTACAAATTAAATTTAAAATTCCCTTAACTTCAAGTTACAACTAACTTAAGTAATTTGAATATCAGTTCATTTTTCAAGATTTTATTCAAAATCGCACCCGGATCAATTTGACAAAACCACGATTAATTCATAATTAATTTTTTGTCAAAAATATCATTCAAAGTGATATTTAATATTTTCTCGAAAAAACAAGAACTTGACTTTAATTCATAAAAATTCCAAATTTTATAATTATTTCAAAAATAAATAATTTTATAAAATTAAAATCAAATTTTAAAATAAAATCAGATTTTGCAAAATGGGATTTTAACGAAATCGAAAACACGATACGAAATCCCAGGATCAAACCGGACCCCGCGCGAGGCGCACGAAGCCTCGTGCACAGGGCGTGCAACCGCCACACAGCTCCGCGCACAAAGCCCGCACGGGCGTGCGGCGGATACTGGGCAAAGGTGGTAATAATTCGCGCAGCATCGCGAGGGCCTTGCGCGGAAAGCAGTGCGCTTCGTGAACATGCCTTGCGTGCCAGCCTTCGCGTCGCGCGCGAGTGTTCCCGATAGGGATGGGAAGAACGATTGTAGGCGGCTAGGCTAGGCCCTCGAGGCATCGCGTGTGCTGATGTGCGCGCAGCCCAGGAGTGCCTGGCCTTGCTGCCTACGCGAGTGCAGATGAGGTGGGGCGGCAAAATGCGCGCTTAGGCCACGCGCGGCTATGCACTCGTTCTAGATTCATTTCATAATTTCCCGAAATTCAACAATTCAGCTTCAAATTAAAACAGTTCAAATCAATTTGAATTAAAACAGCTTAAAACTAGATTTATCATAAAACAATTTTTCATAAATTTTCAAGAAACAGTATTGATCCGACAGATTCATTTTTAAACAAAAACCAAGAATACATAACCAATAATCCAAAATCAAGAATTTTCTATCAAAATTAGTAAAACAGTAAAGATACAATACGAACGTTGCAAGGTGGCTCTGATACCACTTGTTGGAAAACATGAAAGAGTTGATTAGCGGAAGTTTAAAAATTTTCCAAAGTTTAATAGTTGTCTTGCAATTTGTGTATCGTATCATAGGGTGTTTTAGAAACTTACAAAGATAGAAGCTTTCTAATGATGTCGTTACCGCCTAACGAACACCCTTCAAGCGAAATCCCTCGAACGACCTTCGAATTAGACTCCAAATTAGAAGCCCTCCAAAGCGTATCCACACCAGTCCTAGAACACGATCAAGCGAGTGAGAATGCTAGTTTTATGGCTTATGTTAGGCTACGATTTTCTTCGAAAACTTTTCTTTTGGATTTTCTCAAAAACTTAACACTTCTTGAGTGTTGTTCTAAATAATAAGAGAAGCACCACCACTAGTATTTATACTAGGGGGTCGGCCACTTAGAGTTTCCTAAACCTAGTGGATGAGTTTTCTTGCTCATTGATTAACTCATTTAATTATTATTTTAATTTGAATAATAAGTTCTTAACTTATTCTCCAAGTCTAGCAAGAGATGTCTTCTCTCTCCAACAATAGGAAGTTGAACTTTTCAACTTTCCTAAAGTTAAAAGTCAAGATTCAATAAATAATTTAATTCTTAATTAATTATTTATTCTATTAAGTTTATTTGAGAATAGTCATTCAAAATTAATTAAAAGACTAAAATTAATTGATTACAATTTAATTAATTAATTTCCAAGAAAAGAATTCACTTGTAGAATAAACCACACGTGTGAAGCCACGTGTACAAGACACGTGGCAGCCAAGCAGGCTGCGATACGTAGCAGTCACGTGCGTAAGACACGTGGCAGTCACGTGCGTAAGACACGTGGCAATGCCCACGCGTTCGTGGTTTCATTTCAATCAACATTTTGATCCTTCGTTAATCACATTAACATCCTACCATAATCCTCGTGTTCTGGCATTTGTGTGTGACCCTTTAGGTTCATTATTCGATTAGCAGTGACAGTAATTAATCAATTTCCTAATTAATTAATCACTTCATAGATCACATTACTGTAATCTAGCAATGGGTGTGTGACCCCTAGCCGAATAACGAAATGAATCGAAGAACCTTTTAATCAATGACAATCAGTGAAATACGATCCTCCTACAACTCCATCTCTCAATCAAGAACTAAGGCATGGGAATATTCTCAGAGCCCAAATATTCTTGATCTTTAAAGTTAAGTTCGTTTCATATCCATTTCGATCTCAATCCTAGAAAACCCCATTTTCTAGATGTCTTGATCTTTTATCCACCTTGGCCAAGGGTTTAATATTTAATGGACTACGAACAACTTAATCAGTAAGAGATCATTATTGTTCTTAACAAGTGTAGGTCCTTTATCGATTCTACTAATTCTTCATATGCCACTTGTGTAATCCCAACATAGGCCGTGGTTCAAGTGTCTATATGGTGACACCCTTTTGAGCCTATATCAAAGATTACAGAGTTAGCTTATATGAGACATTACAGAACCTCAAGTCTAAGGATTAATGAATCACGTCATTGACCTGTGAGATATTTCCTAATCTGGAAGTTTTGGAAACTTCCTTTCCCATTTAGGAATGTTCTCACGTGGGACATCTCAGTGATGAAGTTCTTGTAACAATCACCCTTATGTATTATGAACGCATCAACGTATGCACTTATCACTCCATGAAACTGAGTGATCCTTCAAAAGGACATAATCACATAAGCAAGTCTCAGCAGAGTCAAGGTCGACACTCCCATTGTCTGTCGGACTCATTGACTTGGAGAAGTTCCTAATCCTCGCCGATGGAGTTAAGAACTTGTTTCATGTGTCATTCCCATAATAACAAAGTTCTTAACGGCCTCATCAGATTAGGGGAGTTCAGTACATGCAAAATACAGTCAAACCCAAACAGATATAAATAAGCACATAAAGAAATGATTACTTATGAACAAAATCATCTCGTTTATTATCCAATGACTGATTGTGATTTTACAAGGAAATAGTAAAGCACACATCTGCTTTAAGGGCACTATTCCTAACAGGTATTGTGTTATTTACAGATTACAATAGGACACGGTATATAACAGCGTATACAGGGAACAAAATCTCCACAAATCTGGCCTAATGTAAGTAATTAGAGATCACGGTCAACCTTTCCATCTTAAACTTGATCTCCAACAAGGATCGGTATTTTTAGGGAACTGGAAGTGCCTGACGAGCTGGACGAGCAAGTCGGAAAAATGGAATAAATGAAAAATTTTTTGGAAGTGGTGGAAGTAGTGGACCCACAATTGTTGGCCCGCGGCGAGCCGTGTCAATCTCGTTGCCTTCATACGTATCAATTTCATTGCATTCATTCGTGTCAGTCTCGTTGCCTTCATTCGTGTCTTCATTCCTATCAGTCTCGTTGCCTTCATTAATGTCAGTCTCGTTGCCTTCATCCGAATCTTGTAACAGGGTCTCATTGCCTTCATTCGTGCCTCCATTCCTGTCAGTCTCGTTGCCTTCATTAATGTCAGTCTTGTTGCCTTCATCCGAATCCTGCGACAGGGTCTCGTTGCCTTCATTCCTGTCAATCTTGTTGCCTTCATCCGAAGCCTGTGACAGGGTCTCGTTGCCTTCATTCGTGTCAGTCTCATTGCCTTCACCCGAAGCCTGCAACAGGGTTCGTGCAGCTTCACTTTCTTGAATGATTGCCATGAAGGCGATCATGCTCACAAGCAAAATGAACGTAAACTTGCTCGCCATCTTTAATTTGCAATTCAAGAATATAAGCTAGAAAATGAAATGAAGCTGTTTTTCTTTTTCCTAATTAGGCCTTTCATTAACTTGATGAAAGATGATGATGATGGTGATATATATATATATATATATATATATATATATATATATATATATTACTGAGGGAGGTATTCATAGCTTAGTTTGGAGACATTAAAAAACTTGATAGCTTATAGTTAATTAAGCCATGATCAATGATTTGTACTAAATACTAACGTGGAACCAACTTTGCAAGTCTAGCTAAATATATATATATATATATATATATATTACTGAGGGAGGTATTCATAGCTTAGTTTGGAGACATTAAAAAACTTGATAGCTTATAGTTAATTAAACCATGATCAATGATTTGTACTAATTACTAACGTGGAACCAACTTTGCAAGTCTAGCCCATAACTAAAAAAAAAAGTTGTATTTTTGGAACAATCATCGCCGAGAAAATGACATGGAAGCCGGAAACCACACATGATTGACATGTATCATATTATAATTGAACATGTATCATGTTTAACCTACATGGACAATTCTATTATCCACATTAGAGCTACATAACCCAAAATTTATATATATATTTCCTTCTATACATTAACAACAAATATAATTAATATACATATATTAAAAAATAAAAAAGTCAAAATATATACATCGCAAATTAAAAAAATTAACAAAAACTATATGATGCATATATACATAAATTAGAGAAAATATATCAAAATAAAAATAAAATATTTAATAAATACATATATATATATATGTAACGCCCTGCGTTTTCGTACGTACAGGTATGACGTCACAGGATTCGATACTTATGCTTTTATTTATTTAAGTATGCCATTATATATTAATTTTAATATTTATATGCTAATTGAATTTATATGAAATTAGTTATTGAATTATGAATATGAATTTTGAACGTTTAAACTTCTATGACTTCGTTTTCGATCCGTATGTGTCCGAATTTAATTTCGTTTTTGGTGAAAACTTGCTATGCATGAGATATATGAGTTATGAACGTGTTTTAATGTTCATTGTATGTTTTCGGGTTTGTTTATTGAGGTTTTTAACCGTCGGTGTTTGACGGGGTATTTGAGGGACCTAAAGGGGCTAACTCATTTTAGCGCACCTTGGGTTCCGGGCGGATTCAGAGCCAATGGAACTAGCCTCATAGCTTTTTAAGCCCGTTTGAACCTCCTTTCGCTTAAAATCCGATCCGGATGGATCGGATCCTTTTGACCCTACCCGTTTGCTCCCAAATTGACCCGTTTTTTGCTTTAAGAGAGCTGAACTTCAGCTCTATCTCTTCCATTTGAAATGTGAAGCAATAGAGGAAGGAGAGAAAAGAATGTTAGGAATAGTGCCCTAGAAAGCCGATTGTAAATCCGCTTTGTGCTTTTCCTTATTGTAATCACAGACAATCTTTGAATGAAATAACGAATTGAGGCAACACTTCTTTATATGCTCTTGTTTGGTATGCGATTACTTTATCTGTGCATGTATGAGAACTCCCCTAATCCTGATGACTTTAGGACTCTACCATTTAGGTGAAATGGTTCATGAAACGAGCCCTATATCACATAAGTCATGATTAGTAAAATACTCCAAGCCGATGAGTCCTACCGACAGTGGGAGTGTCAACCTGACTCCTCTAAGGCTTGCTTGTGGGATCACGCTCTTAAGAAGGACCACCTTGTTTCATGGAGGTGCAAAGTGTATAGTTGATACGTGCATGATACATGAGGGTGCTTACTTCAATAAGTAAGTTCACTGAGGTGCCCCATGTGAGAAGATTCCTAAATGGGAAAGGAAGTTTCTGTTTCAGGAAATGGAAACTTCCAGATTAGGAAATATCTCACGAGTCATTGATGTGATTAATTGATCCTTAAGACTTGAGATTCCTTGTCACATTATGAGTTAACTCTGTAGTCTTAGGTATAAGCTTTAAAGGGTGTCACCTTAGACAACTGATTCAAGGCTTATGCTGGGGCTGCACAAGTGATTCATGAAAGTGAATGAGAATCAAGAAAGGACCTACACTTGCATTTGCAAGGTGATCTCTTATTGTGTAAGTCATTCATATGCCATATGGAGTCCTTGGCCAAGGCAGTAGATCAAGACATCAAGAAAAGGGTTTCTTGGATTGAGATCAAATGGATATGAAATGCACTTAGCTTTAAGACCGGATTATTAGGGTTCTAATTATTCCCTTACCCTAGATCTTGGTTGAGAGATAGTAAGTAGGAGGATTGTATCTCACATGAATCAATGACTTAAAGGTTCTGTCGAATCTGAACATTCCAATTCAGCTAGGGGTTAAACACCTGTTGCTAGACTATGGTCGTTTAATCTGTGGACTGATTAATTAACTAGTGAATTAATTAATTAGGGTCACTGCTAATTGAATTGAGAACCTAGAGGGTCACACACAACAACTTGGTTACATGAGTTGAGGCTTTAAAATGATTAAACGAGTTAATCGGGCCAAAGGGTTCCACACGTGTGAAATCACACGTGTGGGTCACGTGCGTGACACGTGTCCTTCATGGACACGTGTGCATGTGCGTGAATAATTATTTTGGTGATTAAATAATTAATTTGTTAATTATTTAATAGACTTTGGTTTAATTTTGAATTAAAAAGAAAGTCTTATTTTGGAGAAAAATAATCTAGTTAATTAATTATGAATTAATTAATTAGATAAAATAAATTATTTATTTGAAATAAATAAAGTATAAAATTATCCAAAAATAGTTTGGATATTTTTAGCTCTCTTGAAAGTTGATTTGAATTAGAATTCAAAGTCAAAGTCAAAATTACTTGATGATCAAGTAATAGGAGAAAGAGAGACCAAAATCCTAGCCCATGAAGGACTAGGAATTCCGGCCACTCCCCTCTTATAAATAGGGGAGCTCGAGCTCCCCTTAGAGCTAATTGGCAATTCTTTTGGTTCATGTGTTGAACACCATCCTTTCTCCAAGATAAACAAAACCCTAGGTTAAGCCTAAACACTAACTAGAGAACTAGCATCCTTACTAGTTAGATTGTGATCAAGTTGGTGGACTATCTCTAGAGAGCTTCAAGTTAGAAGTTTGAAGATTCGAGCTTTACCAAGGAGAGGGGATCAAGCCGCGAGAAGAGCGTTCTTGGGTGGCTTGAAACGCTTCAAGAAAGAATAAAAGAAAAGTAAGTTTTCTATCTCTACGAATTTGGTTACACGATTGCGCGAGTCCAAGGTCCCTTTGTTGGGAAAATTTTTTAAATTCCGCTGCTTTCTGATTTGTATTTTCCAACAAAGAAGACCCCAAACCCTAGCTTCTCCCAATCATTTCCAAGCTCAAGTTCAACCCAATTCCTCACTTTTCCGGCGAATCGAGGTATGAATCCGACTCCTTGCAACGTGAACTTTCTTTCTATCCAATTATTTCTTCTTGAGGTCTTAGATCGATGCCTACTTGAAAAAGAAGATGAATAGTGCATTCTTGAGAAAATTTGAAGTAATGCCTCATACTTTGAATTCTTTGGCTTGAACTTGATATATGTTGTTCCTTGGAACTTAATTGATGTATATTTGTTAAATTTTGAGTTGTTCAAATCCATTTTCTAGTTTTCCTTCCACTTCCTCGGACTCCGAATGTGGTTGAATGAATTGTATGCTTGATTAATTGATAATATATGATATATTTTGATATGTTTATGAATTTTATGTTGTGAATTCAATGTGTAAACGTGAAATGAAAACGTGATCGTTTAAGTACTACAATATGACCTTCTTTGCAACGATTGCTTTTTTATATGTTTAATGGATTCCTTTCACCTTAAATTGATCCCTATGAATTGGTAACATGTAATGTAATGTATTATGAATTGAATATTGAAAGAACGAATGATAATGAATGGGCACGATCTATTCGTGTAATGAGTGATTGAATCGTTTATGTGTCTAAGTGGCATTAATTGTGCAAATGAACATCCTTATAACATGATATTATCGTGCATGCATCTCATAGCATGTTAATGCATTGTTGTGCATCATATATGGTTCATTTGGAGTCTTGAGTCTCACGAATGCACAATATTATCTCTTGTACAGTTTTCTCCAGGGCGGAGATTTGCCGGGTTCATAGGCTATCTTCCAGTCTTCTTTTCTCTTGGTTTTGGTTCGGTAAGGTGTAGCTAGGTGGGTTTCTCTTCAATTAGTTATAATTGACCCGATATATCCAAAGTGAAAGTTTTAAGCCAAGTGTTTATATATTTATATATATATATATATATATATATATATATATATATATATATATATATCGAGTCTTTTCAAAAGAGTCAATGATTTAACGTTAAATCCTATTTCTTTTATGAACCCTTACCCAATGTTTTGGCGAGATCAGTGATCACAATGATTATGGGGGCCCTGGGACGAAATGTACGTGGCTATCCGGGAAAGCATGGGCTGAAGGTGATCCCGTGCATTGGCGAGGAAGGGGAACTGGGCTTTTGGGGCTTCATGAACCCCTCTAGCCATCATGAATGAGTGGATGGTGCTTTGGCCGAGTCCGTCCACTAACCGGAGGAAAATGGTGTAATTGATTATTATGAATGAATGATTATGAACGAATGGTTATGAATGAAAGATTAATGAATGAATGAATGGATGAATGATGTGTGATCACTAATGAATGAATGAATGGATAATGCACACACGAGGAGAAGGTTGGAGAATTCGCCCACTCGCCGAGTTCACGTAATGGCCTAATGAATGAACGACTAAAAATTGATTGTTGTAATCCCGCGTGTTGTTTTCTTTGTTTTCACCCACTTGGGAAATGTTTAAAAACCTCGCACGGGATTATGGCTTGCATGTGTGTGCGTTTAAATTACGTATTATAAATGTATAAGCCTTGTTTTATACCCACCAGTCTCTTAAAGACTGAACCCGACTTTGTTTTCAGTTTCTCTTGCAGGTTTTGGAGTGCTAGACGGGGATTTCGGGTTCGTAGAGTCATGAGAAGTCGTGTATAGTTTACTTTTATGTTACACTCATATCACTTGCATTGTTATTACGATTATGAACGCCTGCGAGCGCTTTAATGTTTAAATTCGAGTATGTGAGCTCATTGATTATGTTATTGAAAAATTAATGCTTTCGCTCATGTTTCTTTAACCTGCACTTGTTTATTTTATTGCTTATTAGGTTTCGAAAGTTAGCTCCCGCCTAGTATAGCAAGTGAGTGTGTCCCCGTTCGATCTGATCTGACACGTGTATGGATTACCCATTTCATATACGGGTCGGGTCTTAGTGCGGGGTATGTGGCGTCATACGCTAGAACGCTACAATATGTGTATATATATAAGTAATTAATTGAAAAAATAAGAAACATACACACATTACATAAGAAAATTAAAAAAGTTAAAGATGCTACATAATGTACATATAATATAATTCAGAAAAATAAATATTAATAAAAATAAAATATAAAATAGGAATTCCACCCCACACAAAATACCCCCAACCTTCATTTTCGATACCCCAACCCAATGTCTGTGCCGTCTCGAGACCATCATGTCCGCAGCCTCCACACTACGAGCCCCACACCCCCGACATTTCGGCTCCTTCGCCCAACCTGCACATCTCTGTCGATGTCCCCCTTCCCGCACCCCCAACATCATATTTGAGCAGCAAATATCAGATCTGATTTATATTAAGTGTTTGTGGTTGCGTCTACTGAATGTGCACGTTTTGTGGGTGATGGTGGTCTGCAGTTGGGGAGGTGGTGTGCTATTGTGGTTGTGGTGGTGGTGGTGTGCGACTGTGGTGCTGTAAGACATTAATTAAGAAACTTGCTAGCTTATAGTTATGATCAATTTTTTTGTTTTTAAACTATAAGCTAGTTAAATCATAGAGTTAATTGCACGGAAACCCCCTGTGTTATGCCTAATTAGCATGCAAAACCCTGTGTTTCAACAATTAGCATGAAAAACCCTATGAATTTTTAAAGTAGCTCACTGCTCCCTTTAACCCTTAAACGGTAATAAAGGACTTAAAATGTCTATTTTACCCTTTTTGAAATTACTCAAGGCTAAACCATCACTCACTTTCATAAAAAATTAAAAAATATATATAAAAAAATACTTAAATTAAAAAATTTTATAATTTAAAATTTACATTCTTAAATTATATTATCATATTTATTAAAAAAATTACAAATTAATAAGTATATATAATATTATAATAAAAATTACATATATTATACACTAATTATAATTTTAATTTGCATTGTATAGAAATTATTATACACTAATGCAAACACACATACATATATATAATATATATTTCCCAATCAATATATATACATATATATACACACATAATTTACATATATACATTTCAAAGAAATTTAAAAAACAAGGAAAAAAGATCATCTTCTTCTCCAGGAGATCCGAAGGTCGCCTGCACCTGTCCACAACCAAATTCATTCTGCCACCCCCCCTTCATCTCCACCGTCGCTCAGCCCCGCCCCCATCCCCACCCCCAACCCCTCACCATTTCCGCCACCACCATCACACCAGATCCGGAGCTCGCCAGATCTGGCTCCGCCACTACCATCGCGCCAGATCCGGACCCCGCAAACACCACCGCCTTCTACCAGCACCTCCATCACCAATTTGAAGATTTGGGATTTTGTGTGCTTGTGTATGTACGTTGCGTGAGAGAGGTTGTCATGATGATTTATGTTCTTGTTGGAATGGGATTTCTGCAGATTTGCAGAAGGTCCGGGTTGGAATCCCCCTTACGGGTTGATGTAAGAGGCTGTGATGATTTCAGTTCTTGTTTTCTGAGCTAATGGATCGGGTGTGGGGAGATCCGACCCGTATCTTGGTGGGTTGATGTAAGAGGCTGTGATGGTTTTCGCCACCGCATGTTGCCAGCGGTTCTGCAGCCATGGCGGCGTTGCTTTCTCTGTGCCTCGTGGATGTCACAGATCTGAGCCTCAGTTTTTTTTTTTTGGAAAATATAAATCAAAATCATTATTTTAGCTTTGGGTGGAGAAAAATGGAATTCTTGTTGGGCAGTTGGAGAGCTGTCATAGCTCCTTTTTCTGGAGGTCTATGACGCATTTTTTCTCTTGTTTTTTCTGGAAATGGAGCTGGATTATGGTGTTTAGGGGGGCCAATGTGGTTGTGCAACTGGTGGTGGTCTGCGATTGTGGTGGCGGTGGTACTGTGCGGTCTGCGACGTGGTTGTGCAACTGGTGGTGGTGCAAGTAGTGGTGGTGTGCGACTGTGGCGGCGGTGGTGCTGGTACTGGGTTGTGGTGCTGGTGCTGGTGCTGGGTCGTGGTGGATGGGGTTTACATTTGCAGGAAGAAGAAGAAAGGGTGGGGGGGGGGGGGGGGGTGAAAAAAAGTAAAACAATTTTGATTGAATTTTATGTCTCTCCACATTAAATGAAAAAAATAATTAATAAATGATTAAAAAATCGTTAATTATAATTTTATGTAAGAACATCAAACATGAAAATTTACATAATAATGTTTAAATTTATTTATTTATTTTTTAAATAATAAAATAAATATATATTTTATTAATCGTCATCTTATTTTATATATATATATATATATATTATGTTATTGGGTTATATATATATATATAGATGCATTATATAATATATTATATATTTATATATTTTTTTAATGTAATTTAAATTTTAACAGTGAAACATATTTTAAACTTTTTTTAATTCATTTTTTTTATAATATTTGAATTGCATTTTTTGGAATTCAAAAAAAATTAGAAAATATGAGTTTAATATTATTAGGTTGGAGAGGGTTATAAATGTCATTTAACAGCCAATAAGTGCAAGAATTTGCAATCCCAGTTGCATTTAGAGCGCGTGTGACAACAAGCGCGGACGGAGGGTTCTCAGTGATAATTAAAGTAATTCACAGGGTTTTCTACGCTAATTGTTGAAACACAGGGTTTAGAGTGTTAATTAGGCATAACACAGGGGGTTTCCGTGCAATTAACTCTTAAATCATAACTGAGATTGAGTATTATGAATATCCAGAGAAATAGGAAGCCTTGACGCGGACATCCATAATCTGGACAGCTTAGTCAACTAATTAATTAATATATAAAAATTGCCTAATGTTCTTTAATCTGGATAACCTATAGTTGCTTTTAATTTAATATAGCGTTGAATCAATAAAAATGGAGCAAATTTGCCTAATATTTACTCAAATATTACCTTCAAAAGCTAGAAGTTTCAATGAACACTTGTAAAATCATGTGTTATGTTTTTTTATGTCATTGATGGGCTCTGTTTTCGTAATTCTTAGAGCTTATTCAACTGCTTATAAACTGTCAGATAATGGTATTCTTATTTAATTTTTAAAATGCATTCTTATTCATTGATGGGCTCTGTTTTCGTAATTCTTAGAGCTTATTCAACTGCTTATAAACTGTCAGATAATGGTATTCTTATTTAATTTTTAAAATGCATTCTTTTTAAAATGAGATAATGACTGAGCTAACGACCTAATGCAAATTCATATATAATACATGGAACACGTATATGCACTTCTGACCGAAAATATGCTTAACATCTATTCGACATGAGTATTGACATTGAAATACAGTCACGACATGATATGATACAATATGAATATAACATTAATTCCTTTTTATATAGTATATTATGTAAAAGATGTCCGATACGAACATAGGTGCATCATGGATGGGTTTATATCTCTCCCACAATTTGTCAGTGTTATGTGAAATGGTTCAAAAACGATTTTCAAAACTTGATAGGATTTTTTTATTAGTAAAAAGTTTGATTTCTCATATTGATCCATTGAGACCGTAACTATTATCGATAGGGAGAATTTTATATTTAAATGGTTGGACTCGATTTAAATTCAAATAAATGAGCTGTATAGAAAAAAAAAAGTTTGATTCTGAAATCCATTCTCGATATCGAGTATTTTTATTTAAATGGTTTGTTGATTTGGTCTGTCTACTGATTTCTTTTGAGAAATCAGGGAAGTTGTATAATCAGGTGAAATCGTTCTTTAAGTCATGAATGTAATTATATATCCCTTTTAGTTTAGTTAACTTCGGTTACATAAAGAGATTATAATGCAATCAATTACATTCATATTCTAGGCCTTTTTCCGAATCTTGTTAAAAAGATGCTCACTATTCAATACATGAATTTTCTTTAATGACAAATTATCCGGCCCTTTGATGATAATTTTAAAGGGTTCTCAATAATTATAAAAGGCAAAAAAGCGACCAATTATGCAAAACAGATATAAATAAAATAAATATTGCATCACATGTCGGGAAAACAAATACATGAAAAATAGAAAATCACACCATAACAAGAACAAGATCACTTGCTCGTACAATAGCCCTGATCGGTCACACAATGCTGCTAATCGAGCAAAAAAAAAAAAAAGCGAGGAAATAAGACATTGTAGTCCGAACTGGACTTGAATCACATGACGAATACATAAAGTACTCTACTTACTATATAGTTTGTTCCCAATTTTAAGAAATTGAGCAAAGCAAACCATATAGACGTCAAGTACAAATAATTCGTATCATGTAATCACGTCTTTGTCAAACTCAGTGGAGCTTGATAATTGAATATCCAAATTAGGAACCAAGATTTGTGGAAAAACAAACCAAATACGGAACTGGTTGAATGACAGAACTGGAAATATAAAAGGAGTACTTTTCTTGGGCATTCATGGAACGGCTTGAAATGGACGACCTGTAGCCTGTAGGGAGATCGCCGGCAACTGGGAGATAGCCGGCAACTGGGAGATAGCCGGCGACTGGGAGATCGCCGACGACTGGGAGGTCTGGATTGGTAATTAGGGCTTTGATTAGCTTAATATTGATGGTGGTGAAGATGTATAGTAGTGCGCGGGAGGTATCTATAGCTTAATTTGGAGAAGTTAAGACATTACATTCAATAAGATAGCTTATAGTTAATTAAGCCATGCACAATTATTTGTACTTATAACGTGGAATCAACTTCGCACGTCTAGCTAGCCCAGCTTAGTTGTACACAGGTTAATTAATTGAGATTTGAAGTATTATGAATATCCAAAAACAAAGGAAGCTAAGCCTTGACACGTATATTCGTAATTAATCTCAATGTTTTCAAAACCGGACCTGAGGGCGAACCGGAGGTCTTAGTGGTTACCGGTCGGATCGGTTCGACCGGTTCAATCGTCGGTCGAACCGGTATGACGTAATAAATAAATAATTACTATTTTATTAAATATATTATATATTTATATAACATTAAAATATATTTAAAATGTAAATGTTTAAAGAATTAATATTTTTTAAGAAATGTCTAGCAAAATTCATTAATTTAAAAAGACAATAAGTTAATAATATTGAGGAGGCCTAAAATCATTCTCGAATCAGAGCCGTCCACGTGGCAGCACCCCGCTGACTAAAGCCTCGACGCTCGCTTTGAAAGGCTCGTGGGCCTTCCCAGCCGCTCATTTGTCAGCTAATATGATCCGTCAATCAGCGGATGACAATTCAGACCAAGGGCCAGAACCGACGAGTTTGACGCTCGCATCACGGCCCTCAGGGTTACCCTTCTCAGGGAAGCACCCACATGGGGGCCCCCCATTAACACGCTTGGTATTTCGGCGCTCAAGAGTCATATATCGTGAGGAGGCCATCCATACACTCATCGAGCGTCACCAAGGCTCGGGCATGACCATGTCCCGTTTCGTTGGATCCGAACCTCGGCAGAGAGAATCTTAGGCCCATCCCCCGCGTCACCCTCGTCAACAACCTCTGACACAAAGGTACTGTACACCGTGCACCTGACACGCCGTCTCCTTTTCTGGAATGTCATTCTCACCCCACCAAAGGCTGCCGCGTGTTAGGGCAACACAGGTTTGGGACCACATGGTCAATTTACCCATTTACCCCCGTCCCTAACATATAAATAGGGGAGAACCCATGCATTCTCCCCCAAGTCATCTTCTACAAACTTACCCTATCGTTCTGGGCATTCCCTCTGATCTTCTCCAGCTTTCCATTAATCTCACCACAGTAGCATTATATTCCGCACTCTTGGTGTTATCCTAGCTGGAAGAACCCACGCTCAAAAGGAAACCCAGATCCTGAGGCTCTCACGCCTGTGATGGTCTTTCCCTTTTCATACAAATCTTAAAGTGTTGTTGCATTTAGGAAACTCAGATTCCTGCACCATCATTTTTGGCGCCGTCTGTGGGAAGCCATCACCACCGCCTTCGGTATTACCAGTTTCTTCCTTCAAAAGCTAGTTGAAAAGTGACACCAAAGTCTTTAATCATGGTAACTGCGACGAGATCTGGAGCAGTCAGAGAGAAAGGCGCTCTTCCCCCCATCAACGAGGAAAACGCGGAAAGCAACATCCCCGCTAGAGAAGCAAACCCCCCAGTCGCCGGAAACGGGGACGAGAACACAGAACCGACGGGGACGACTCTCCCGTTGGGTGGGAACGTTGCGGGAGGGCCCAGCTCCGTTGCTCCACCTGCGGCTCACACCGCCCACGTTTCCTACCCTTACTCAGGGGTGTATCCCATGGCCTTGCCCCCTCCGGGATACCCATTTGTGCAGCAGGGAATGATGCCCGGGATGATGCCGGTGATCCAACCTTATCAAGTGGGGACTCTGAATCTCCCCACGTCGTTACCAAGGGAAATACAAGGGGTGGAGATGCCCCAAGTTACCAGCCAGCAACTTCAGGCGCTATATGCGCAGTGCGAGAGTCAGGCCGTTCAGAACGCCTGGGAGCATTTCATGGCAGCATATTTCCCCTCGCAGGCTAACGCTCGTCTGGCCCCACCTCTTGGCGGGCTCCCGGCGCATCCCTTGACGATGGCCCAAAATGCGCTAAGGGCACAGCAACCTCCCCCACCACCGAATCAAGAAAATGAAGCCCCACCGAGGGTCCAGCCAGAACGACCAGCTGTAGGAGAAGAGAGGGCCCCTCGAAATGAAGCGGCCGGAGATAATGAAGAGGTCCAATCAAGGGCCACAGGGAGGGCAAACCGCAGAAATATCGGTGACCCTCAGCTAGCAGCAGTACAAGACCAAATTCGAGGGCTCCAGAACGTGGTAGAGCAGCTCTCTCGAGCACGGTCTCACGCTTCCCGCGAGGGGGGCGAGAGGTCCAAGGCCAGAGACGCTCGTCGACCACGCAGCCCAATTTCCCGCCGAAGGAGAGAAGCCAGCTATGAAGATCCCGACGAGCGAGACTACAGGATCATGGCGGGCGATTCCCCCCTCGTCGAGGAAGTTCTAATGACTCACGCAGGGAAGGGTAAAATTCCCTCGTCAATCAACAGATATGATGGAACTACGGATCCAGCCGAGCATCTGGACCATTTTGTGCACCTAATGCACCTGTATGACCATCCGGATAACTACTGGGCCAAGGTGTTTGTCACTTCCCTCACCGGATGCTTTTGTCAGCCACTTCAATTCGCTGAAAGCACCGGCCCCAGCCGCGACCGCTCTTTATAGCCTGGTCCAAGGGCCGAACGAGACTCTCAGGTCCTTCATGGGGAGGTTCAATAAAGAAATTTTGTTGGTAGAGAAGCCCTCGATGGACTTTTTGAGGCACGTTCTGTTTGGGGCCATCAACATGAAGCATTACGTCAGCAAGGAGTTTGTGGAGGAAGTGGCCAAGAAGAAGCCGCGATCGTTGATGGAAATTAGGGAGATTGCCGATTCTTTCTTTACCCTCGAGGATATGTACATAGCGAGGGATCGGAAGATGGCAAATGCCCCTCGCCCCAGCAGAACCCACGAGGACAAAGCGGAGCCCATCCGGAGTCACCGCCGCAGCCCAGTACCCACTCGCCGTCATTCCTCTCCCCCGCGGAGGCTCGAGCGTGTTCCCCTCAACCGCCCAATTGCAGAAGTTTATTCCCTGGCGGACCAGAAGCTGTTTAAAAGACCGCCCAAGCTGAGAGAAACCGAGGCACAGAAGCGCTCGGGGAAGTACTGCGCTTTCCATAAGCAGAAGGGCATGACACTAATGAATGCCGCCACCTGGAGAAGGAAATTCAGCGGCTGATTGCTGGGGGGCACCTCAAAGAGTTCATGAAAGTACTAGAAGGGTACGATGAACAGTACGCGGAACGGGCGCTCGGAAGGAGAAGAAGCCGCTCACGCTCCCGAAGTCCTCGTCGCCAGCGCCCTGAGACCAGCGAGCGCAGCAAAGGGAAAGGGGTGGACATGGAAAATCAGCCCTTTGCGGTCATTCACATGATTGCGGGAGGGCCCTCAGGAGGCGACTCCAATGCTTCTCGCCGTCGCCATGTTCGGAGTTATAACCAAAGAGCGTCGCTCCCTCGCCCAGTGCTCTCCGTGGACAGCTCGTCGCGCTCGAAGGAGGATGATATCATAGGGTTTACTGAGAAAGATCTTGAACATATTGTAACACCCCATGGGATAGGAAAAACCTCTGACTGTCCCATGGTGGTTAGTTTAGACGTTCATAACCACACTGTAAAGAGGGTTTTATTTGATAGTGGAAGCTCTGTGAACGTTCTCCCGTACTCAACGTTTCAACAAATGAACATAACGAACATCCCCCTCGAACCTCTCAGAACTGCCCTTGTAGGGTTTGGAGGTTCCGAGGTCGTCCCTCGCGGACAGATTCGCTTGGCCACCTCTTTTGGTCGCGCCCCACAGCGAAAAACTTTGAGCGTCCTCTACACCATCGTTGAGGTAGATCTTCCTTACAATATCATCATTGGGCGCCCAGCCCTCGTGGATTTCAAGGCCGTAATTTCCACCTATCATCAAAAAGTCAAGTTTCCAACCCCCGAGGGTACGGGAGAAATTCTGTGTAACGTCAGAGAAGCTTGGGAATGTTACATACTCTCGCTTCGAAGCCACAAGCCCAAGCAATCCATTCAACCTGGGTCTACTAAGAAGTCCGTTGACTTCCCCGAATTAAACGAAGATGGCCCCGAGCGCAAAAGAGCCAAGCTGTACCGGAAGAAGAATAAAAAGAGGACCCCTGGAGATGTTCAATGTTCAGAGAATAGGCCACCGGGGGCCGTCGAGGGTTATTCTTCAGAAAACGAGGGTGATGAGCCCAAGGGTATGCTCACCGGGAAAAAACGAGCGCTGGAGGCGCCGAGGTCGGAGGTTCGGATTGAGCCCACCGAGGAGTTTTTGACCGTTGAATTGGAGCCTGGGAACCCGGATAATACCACCCAGATTGGCTCGGGCCTGGATGGGCCCTCGCAAGTTTTGATGATTGACTTCCTACGGGAGAACCTAGACGTTTTTGCATGGAAAGCTTCTGATCTCACCGGAATAGATCCGAGCGTCATTGTACACAGACTGAATGTGGATCCAACCTTCAAGCCCATCAAACAGAAGAAGAGGGACGTTCATGGCTTTAGGAAACAGGTTATCGAAGAAGAGGTCAGTAAGTTGCTTGATGCTCAGTACATCGAGGAAATCTTGTACCCAGAATGGCTTTGCAATGTGGTGCTCGTCCCAAAGAGCGCCAATAAGTGGCGTATGTGCAACGACTTCACGGACCTTAACAAAGCGTGCCCCAAAGACCATTACCCACTACCGAGGATCGATCAGTTGGTAGATTCTACAGCCGGGTGTGAACTCATGAGTATGATAGACGCCTTTCAGGGATATTATCAAATCTTTATGGCGCCCGAAGATCGCCCCAAAACTTCGTTTATTGTGCATTTGGGCGTTTACTGTTTCAAAGTCATGCCATTTGGGCTCAAAAACGCGGGAGCAACCTATCAGCGCCTCGTCAATAGAATGTTTGAGCGTGAAATTGGAAAATCTATGGAGGTATATGTAGACGACATGATAGTCAAGAGTGAGCGCCAACGCTCCCACTTGGAGGATCTCAAGCAGACTTTCGACATCCTTCGTCGCTACGGAATGAAGTTGAACCCATCAAAATGCACCTTTGGCGTTCGAGGCAGTAAATTCCTGGGATACATGGTCAGTCAACGTGGCATAGAGGCAAACCCCGAGAAGATTAGAGCCATCCTGGACATACCCTCCCCTCGCAATCTGAGAGAGGTCCAGGTGCTCGTGGGAAAGATCATTTCACTAAATAGGTTTATCTCCCGCTCAGCGGACCGGAATCTACCCTTCTTTAAAATTTTGCGCAACGCTCGCAACTTTACCTGGAACGAGGATTGCGAAAAGGCCCTGCAGAACATGAAACAGTACCTGTCGAGCGCGCCTTTGTTAACCAAGCCAATCCCGGGGGAGAACTTGTTTATCTATCTATCAGTTTCCTTGGAAGCCACGAGCGCTGTCCTCGTAGCAATCCGCGAACGTAAGCATATGCCGGTGTATTACCTGAGCAAGACTCTACAGGGAGCAGAGAAAAGGTACATGGAAATTGAGAAATTCGCCTTTGCGCTTGTTAACGCTTCCCGAAGGTTGAGGCCATATTTTCAGGCTTACTCCATCACAGTGCTTACAGATCAACCACTCAAACAAGTGCTATCTAAGCCGGATGTTTCAGGAAGGTTAATTAAATGGGCGATTGAACTCAGTCAGTTTGATATCTCCTTCGAGCCTCGTACAGCCATACAGGCTCAAACAGTGGCCGATTTGTTGGTAGAACGTTTCAATTTGGAGACTGTGCCATTGGCTGATGAGGGTTTATGGCTTTTGCACACGGATGGCTCCTCGACCTCTCAGGGGGGAGGAGCCGGGGTGACCCTCAGGGATCCCCTCGGGGCAGAAGTTGACTAAGCAATCAAGCTGGCGTTTCAAGTCACCAACAACGAAGCTGAGTATGAGGCCCTCATCCAAGGGCTCAGGATTGCGCTCCAAAATGGGGCCACTCGTGTCACAGCATACGTTGATTCGCAGTTGATCGCAAGTCAAATTGATGGTAGTTATGAGGCTCGAGAAGCCACCATGGCACAGTACCTATCGAGCGCCAAGGAGGAGATAGCCAAGTTCAGGGAATTCCATCTTTTGCAAGTTCCGAGGGCAGAAAACGAACATGCTGACGCTCTTTCGAAATTTGCGTCCGCTCTGGACGGCCACAGTGAACGCGTTGTTACGTTTCTGAGAACGGAGGAACCACTGATAAGTAAAGGCGAACCTTCGAAAGAAGTGCACATGATTGACCCCTCCGAGCCTTGTTGGCTTGATGAAATTGTCAGGTTCCTCCGGGACGGAACCTGCCCGAGCGACAAAGTTGAGGCTCGGAAAATAAAGAGCAAAGCCCCTCGTTTCTCATTGGAGGCCGAGGGTCGATTATTCAAGCGATCCTTCCTGGGCCCACCGTTGAGATGTTTGAGACCCTCACAGGCTAAAGAAGTCTTAGAGCATGTACACGGTGGAAGTTGCGGGAACCACTCAGGCGGACGAATCTTGGCAAAGAAAATCTTAAGGAGTGGGTTCTATTGGCCCTCGGTATTGCAAGATGCCATTAAATATTCCAAGAAATGTCCCAAGTGCCAGTTCCATTCCAACACACCTCAGTTGCCGGCAGCTCAAATGATTCCTATTGATGTTTCATGGCCTTTTAATCAATGGGGCATTGATATCGTCGGACCTCTCCCAATGGCGGTCGGGCAAAAGAAGTTCGTAATACTTGCTGTGGATTATTTCACCAAATGGGCTGAGGCAGAAGCGGTCGCTAAGATAACGTTCAAGGTTGTGAGGGATTTCATTTGGAAAAATATCATCTGCAGATACGGCATCCCGAGGGTGCTCATCTCGGATAACGGTTCCCAGTTTATCACTGCTGACACACGAGATTGGTGCTATGAACTAGGGATCGAACAACGATTCACTTCCGTGGGTCACCCTCAAGCTAATGGTCAATCTGAAGTGACCAACCGAACCATACTCCAGCATCTGAAAACGATGCTCGAGAGTAAGAAGGGAGAATGGGCTGAAGAACTTCAAGGAGCTCTGTGGGCGTACCGTACTACTCCGCGAGCGGCAACGGGGGAAACCCCTTATTCCCTCGTGTACGGCTCCGAGGCCATGATACCTGCGGAAATTGCTCAAGAATCCGCACGCGTTGCCTATTTCGAGCCTGCTGCCAACGAGGTCAATCGGGCGCTCGAGTTAGATTTGCTGGATGAGAAGAGGAATGCTGCTTGGGCACGTATTCACAAATACAAAGCAACCGTTGCTCGCCAGTACAATAAACGTGTTAAGGAAAGGACTTTCCAGCTAGGGGACTTGGTCCTCAAAAAAGTTGAAGTCTCCAAACACGTAGGTAAGTTGGACCCCAATTGGGAAGGCCCCTTCAAAGTCATCCAGGTACGAGTAAACAATACCTACCTATTGGAAACTTTGCAAGGCGAGCGGCTCCCTAGGCCATGGAATGCATGTAACCTTAGAAGGTTCTACGTGTAGACATCAGTTTCTTTGTAATGGCCCGTTTGTGGCGTGAAGGGCTTTCCTTTGACGGAAAGCGTGTTGTAATCATTTCCAAAAATGCATCTATATAACAGTAAGTATTTAACTCTTTGTTTTTATTATTCGCTTGCTCTCTTATTTTGATCTAATGATTCGAGCGACAAGGGGCCCACTCCGTGTCGAGCATCCTCCACGTCGAAAAGCCTAAGCGAAACTTCAATCGTTCCAAAACTGCACTGTCCAGGTGTTGATAACCATCCACCTATAACAGTTTGAACGGTTTGTAATATAAAATCCTAAAAATGAGCGTGTCGAACAACGGGAAGCGCAATGCTCAGCTATAGCCAGGTGAGTGCTAACCACTCCAGCTTGTGCTCGCAAAAGCCCGAATGACCCTCAACTTATTGAGTAAAAACACACTCGTAAAATAATGGATCTTAACTCAGCCCCTTCATGTGCTCCTCGAAATAACACCAACCCCACGGTTACGCTCGCTTTGATCTCATCCTTAGCAAATCCTACTGATAGTTTCTAAGGTATCTACAGCCTAGTGGAGAGTTCAAGACGAGGGTGCACACTATGGGGCCAATACTAAGGCAAATCTCCAGAGGTTTTCTAAGTTCAAAATCGAGCCTCATTGCGAACACGGCCAGGGAATACGTATAAAACACCCTCGCGCCCGCATCTACGCCCCTTAAATTACCTGATGCTGCCAAACTTTAAACTGGAGGCGCGTTGCGATGAACGCCAGGGTACCATCAAAGGTAACGCCCTCGTGCATACACACACTTATCGCAAACGCTCAAACAGCAGATATCGGTATGAAAGCGGCGAGAACAATGAAATAACATCATTCATCATTCCAAAGTAAAGGACAACACATTCAAACATCCCAGCAGAAAGAGGAGAGTTATAATATATGAGGGAAAAGAGCATAGAGAAATCCAAAACATCCAAGGAAGTAATCCGAAGATTAATTACAGACAATGATTGTTCATAAAAATGACAAGGAATTTAAAACAACAAGGAGAGGGATCAATATAAGGAATTTCACTGGGCCGGAGCGTCAGGCTCGGGAGGGGCAGTTGCAAGTGGAACCGGGGCCAACACATTAGCATCAGAAGTTTGGGCCTCACCAGGTTCCTCGGCATCCGCTACGTCCATGACGGTGCCCTCGTCTTCTATCAGGAGAGGCTCGGGATCCACCCTGTTGGCAGCGATAAACTCCCTTTGGAGTGTTTCCACCAACTCCTGGTACTCGGGCTCCGCCAGATTCTCAGTAGGATCCTCCTCCTGGACCATTGGCTCGTAATTCTCATCCAGATCCATGCGAAGACGAGCGTCAGATCGAGCGCTTTCAGGAGCCAACCCCAACTTCACCATTTGCCCGATCGCTTTATCGAAAAAGCGTCGAGCGTTGTCAAAGCACTGGATATTGGCCGCAAACACAAAGGCTTTGGAGCGCACGAACTTCTTCACCGCCTCCCAGGATACCTTCGCTTCCAAGCCCTGTACTTTGCCTTGCAAGTCCGCGAGGGCCTTGTTGGCCGCCTCGTTCTGGCGAGTGCTCTCCGCCAGCTGCTCACCCAGCTCCCCATTTTATGCCCTCAACTGGTCCCGCTCATCCTTCAATTTCCTGTGACGCTCATTTAGGACCATAAAGGCGTCATCGGATTTCTTCAAGTTTTCCTTCAGCTTAGCGTTTTCAAGGGTGGCGGAATTCAGCTGAGCGCTGATATTGTTGTAATCCTCCTGCAGTTGAACCGGGTCTGAAATGCGCAGCAACTTCTTGTACTTGGCTTTATGCTCAGAATAGGCTTGTGCTCGCCCTTGCAAGTTTTTCAGCCTCGGGATTACCTCCTGGAAGCCGTAAACGAGGGTCACAATTCGAACATGGAGGAAAGAAGAGGAGAATTTCGTAAAGGGGAGTACAGACTTACCGTCAGAAGGACATGGCAGGCATCATCAGCAACGCGAGGGGCGTCATGCTCGTTCAGCTTGTCATGATCGCCGAAAAATTGGAGTTTCCCAATGATGTCGGAGACAAGGTTGACGGAGTAAGCGCTCTTTTTTAGGAGCACCGGGCCTTCATTCCGCTGGCGCTTATAACGGGAGTCGCCCTTGCAGCCTATCTTCCAAAATTCTTCATCCTCAGAAGATGAAGAATCGCTGCCCTCGCCTCGGTGGCCCACGACCACCTCTTTTCCCTTGCCTGAAATAGGGAGGGAGTCCGGCATCTTTTTTCTTTTCCCCTGGCGATCGGCCCGGAGAGTTTCGTGAATGCGGATAGGCTCCCCCGAGCGGTTCCTTGACCCGCTTGAACTTAGTGAAATCGGGCCCATGGGGGCCGCAGGCGGAGGAGTGGCCTCGTGGGTACCCTCCACTGTCAGATCCTCGATATGGCCCCTGAGGGGAGCCTCATTCCCTGCTCCCCCTCGAGCATTGTGTTGCCCTCGGCCAGCTCCTCGTCGGTTTACCCTCCCCCTGGGAGCATTGGGAGGGCGGTTCTGCTGCTGTTGCGGGTGTTAAGGATTGACTGCGGGTCCCTGAACGCCCAACATACGAGAAAGAGCTTCAGCATTCATGCCTTGAGATAGTATTTGGATGCCTGCAAGTAAAAGGGAACGAGCGTCAGAAGATTGGTTGTTTGGATCGTATAAACAAGAAAACAACGATAACTGTAAGTTAGAGAACTATTCTAAAGGTTAGAGATGTTAGTTCCTAGAATCTAACCGTCGAGGGCCATGATGTCAGCTGGAGGATTGAGTATCATGTCAGGGGGGTAAGATAATCCGTAACGGAACAATACCCCTTCGTTCTTCACCAATGTCTCCGCCTTAATCCACTTCTTTTCAGCCCTCATCTCGAGGGCTAACCCCATCGCCCAGTCCTCGAAATCCTTATTCCTCATCCTTTCCCTAATCAAAGGACCCTCGCCATGAATCATCCATTGCCAGTGAACTCCAAAAATCCCCCCGGGAGCCCCCACGAAAAAGTACTTTTCCTTCCAATGCTCGCCATAGGAGGAAGATGGAGAATCTATCATCTTAAAGCCTGATTTGGCCTGAGCGTAGTAAAATCCATCCGTAGGCGACGAGCGTGGCGAGCGGGCAACTTGTATCAAACTGTCAAAGTTGACGATCGAGGGAGCATGGCCTAGCGCTCTCATCACTATTATGAAGGTGTTGATTAGAGCTATGCCGTTGGGCAGAATTTGTGAAGGGCAAAGCGCTAGATGGTGGTAAATGGTAGCAGCGGAGTGAGCGATGGGAAACCTTAAGCCCCCAGCCAAAACTGCATCCCAATAGACCGTCATCATTCCCAGTGGTGGTTGGTTTGCCCTCTCTACCTCCTCAGGAAGTCGCATGGGAAATACTGCTTCGTCCCAGTAAGCTTTCGCCCTCAAATCCTCCAAATCTTCGAGCGTCAGAATACTCTCAATCTCATCCGGAGATCTATCAGTTTGATGGCGGTTATCCTGCCTCACGCGAGTGGCAGGCTCTTTTCCTCTCCTCTGGCGCCTTCTGGAAGGTTCAGCCTCGAATGGACGCCCGGATGGCCCTGCCTTACCCTCGGGAGCCGTCACGGCCACCGTGATCCTGTGATCTTGGGGTCGCACGGCACTGTTCAAAACTGGGAACACTCTCTCCCCTTGTCTCTGCATCTCCATCACGTTGTGCATCTCCTCAAAGAGGTCGTCCGTCCCTCCGGGAGCACGCTCGTTCATCCCTTGAACGGCAGCGTCCACCTCTTCCTCCCCGGTGTCAGCCGGAGCCTGGGCCACAGAGATCGCCATGGGAATTCCTTCACCTGGGTGCACCCTAATTAGGGGAACAGCTATGGGGACGTCGCCATGAGGGGAAGAGCTCCCCACCGACATCTCCTCAATCTCCCGTACATAATCATCAGCTTGGTTTCCGGCCATGTTCAGTTTTCAATTTTTGAAAACGGGATTTCTAACAGAAAGCTCAAGGGAGGATAAGATTTCTGAAACAAATTCAAAGGTAGACAGTGGCTCTTCCTTCAAGGGTTTCACTTACATAACCTAAAACTAATGTTAGCACGGGGAAGATAAGAAGAAGGGTAAGGAATTTTTACCTAAGATTTGAAGAGAAGAAATTCGCCGGAGCCTGTAGAACTGGCAAAGATTTCTTGCTGTGTATATGCTTGAAAGAGTTTGAATGCGTGAAAAGGGTCCCAAAGCCCTGCAAACCCCTATTTATAGGGAAGATTGTGCATGGATTAGGGCTGAAAATTCAAAAACGCAATCATTTCCCGCCTAGGAAACCCCCCACTTTTGGTAACCGCCTCACGTCTCCCGGAGTGCACGCGCCCACGTACCCACTCAGCATTAAATGCGGACTTGACAGCATTTAATGCGGTGTCAGCTTATGTCCGTTACAGAAGGCCAGCAGTCTCCTCGCTGGTAATGGCCTGGCCCTCGGATATTCAAAATTCAGGGTTCCTTCTTTATAAATTCTACAGTACGCTCGAAGCGATACTACAGAATTTGGGGGGCAAAATGATGAGGCCTAAAATCATTCTCGAATCAGAGCCGTCCACGTGGCAGCACCCCGCTGACTAAAGCCTCGACGCTCGCTTTGAAAGGCTCGTGGGCCTTCCCAGCCGCTCATTTGTCAGCTATTATGATCCGTCAATCAGCGGATGACAATTCAGACCAAGGGCCAGAACCGACGAGTTTGACGCTCGCATCACGGCCCTCAGGGTTACCCTTCTCAGGGAAGCACCCACATGGGGGCCCCCCATTAACACGCTCGGTATTTCGGCGCTCAAGAGTCATATATCGTGAGGAGGCCATCCATACACTCATCGAGCGTCACCAACGCTCGGGCATGACCATGTCCCGTTTCGTTGGATCCGAACCTCGGCAGAGAGAATCTTAGGCCCATCCCCCGCGTCACCCTCGTCAACAACCTCTGACACAAAGGTACTGTACACCGTGCACCTGACACGCCGTCTCCTTTTCTGGAATGTCATTCTCACCCCACCAAAGGCTGCCGCGTGTTAGGGCAACACAGGTTTGGGACCACATGGTCAATTTACCCATTTACCCCCGTCCCTAACATATAAATAGGGGAGAACCCATGCATTCTCCCCCAAGTCATCTTCTACAAACTTACCCTATCGTTCTGGGCATTCCCTCTGATCTTCTCCAGCTTTCCATTAATCTCACCACAGTAGCATTATATTCCGCACTCTTGGTGTTATCCTAGCTGGAAGAACCCACGCTCAAAAGGAAACCCAGATCCTGAGGCTCTCACGCCTGTGATGGTCTTTCCCTTTTCATACAAATCTTAAAGTGTTGTTGCATTTAGGAAACTCAGATTCCTGCACCATCAAATATAATTTTATAAACAAATGTAATTAATAAGATAATATCAAAGCAATTTCAAGATAAAACAATAAATTCAAATTGGAAGGATTGCAATATCAAAGCAATTTCAAGATAAAACAATAAATTTAAATTGGAAGGATTGCAATATCAAAGCAATTACAAACTTTCAAAACTCTTAATTAGGATTTACTTCCTAAAATTAAGGGATTTGTATTTATTTATTTTGATTATTTTCTATAAATATTTCACGTATTTTTTATATTATTTACGTGATATATCTTTCTCAAACCTTTCTTCAATCTTTATATCAAAATCGTCGCAGCAAAGATAAAGATTTTTTAGGGAAAAAAAAGAAACGTATTGAGATTTTGTTGAGTGAGAAGAGAAAAAGGTTGATGCCTTGCGTTAGATTCTTGCAGTTCAAAGTGCTTTTGATTTAGTTTAGAGAGAGTTTGAAGCAGAAGAACCAAATCGGAGAGGAAAACACCGTCTCAGAGGTCAGAAAATTAAAACGAGAAACAAATTGGAAAAAAAAAAAAGTACCATTTAGTGAACCCGCGGTCCGGTCCGGTTTTCAGGACCGAACCGGCTGATTAATCGGCCGGTTTTCCCGGTTCTGGATTGGTCCGGTCACCACCGGTTTAGGATAGGGATGTAAACAAATCGAGCCGAGCCGAACCGAACCTTGACCATATTTTCAGGTTCGAGTTCGAGTTCGTCTCATTTTTCTCGAACCCGAGCCTGACAAACACCCAAATTTGTGGTTCGAGTTCGGTTCGAATGGGGTTTCGCGTTCGGTTCGGTTCGACTAAGTTCGAGTTCGGTTCGCCGGCTCGGGCTCTACCAGGTGATTCCACAAAACCAAAAGAAAGAAAATGGTTGAAGAAACGGAGCAAAAAAGGGATAGAAAATGGAAAATAGATTAAACCACAATCTATTTAATTTCTACATCAAATAGAGCAAACTGACTAGATCTATGGAGAAATAGAAGAAAGCTTCAGAAAAATTCTTGAATCTTAGATTTATACTTGGAAAAGTTGTTGGGTCGCCATGGTGCGTCGTGGTGCTGGCGGCTGGTGGTGCGCCGTCGTGCTTATGTCGAAGATGGTGGTATCGAGGCGTAGGGGCGGGGGTCGCAGTGCGCGGCGGGCATCGGGCGTAGGGCGGTGGTGGAAACTGGAAATGGTGTTGACTGTTGATAGACTTGGGCGGCTGAGGAGACTTGGGCCATTGGGCGGCTGAGGAAGAAAACACTCTGCTAGGGTTTTTGATTATGATTTGGAAATATATTATGATTGGGAGAGAGAATTAGTTTAATACTTAATACTTATTTTGTTTTTCAATATATTTTAGATATAATATATATATATATATATATTAAAGGGATGTAAACGAACCGAACCGAGCCGAACCTTGACCATATTTTCTGGTTCGAGTTCGAATTCGTCTCATTTTTCTCGAACCCGAACTCGAACTCGAGCCTGACGAACACCCAAATTTGTGGTTCGAGTTCGGTCCGAATGGGGGTTCGCGTTCGGTTCGGTTCGGTTCGGTTCGACTAAGTTCGAGTTCGGTTCACCGGCTCGTGCTCTACCAGGTGATTCCACAAAACCAAAAGAAAGAAAATGGTGGAAGAAACGGAGCAGAAAAGGGATAGAAAATGGAAAATAGATTAAACCACAATCTATTTAATTTCTACATCAAATAGAGCAAACTGACTAGATCTATGGAGAAATAGAAGAAAGCTTTAGAAAAATTCTTGAATCTTAGATTTATACTTGGAAAAGTTGTTGGGTCGCCATGGTGCGTCGTGGTGCTGGCGGCTGGTGGTGCGCCGTCGTACTTATGTCGAAGATGGTGGTATCGAGGCGTAGGGCGGGGGTCGCAGTGCGCGGCTGGCATCAGGCGTAGGGCGGTGGTGGAAACTGGAAATGGTGTTGACTGTTGATAGACTTGGGCGGCTGAGGAAGAAAACACTCTGCTAGGGTTTTTGATTATGATTTGGAAATATATTATGATTGGGAGAGAGAATTAGTTTAATACTTAATACTTATTTTGTTTTTCAATATATTTTAGATATAATATATATATATATATATATATATATATATATATATATATATATAATAAATAATATATATAATAAATATATTTTTTTTTAATTAAGTAATAAGGTTCGCGAGCTGGCTCGCGAGCCTAATCTTTAGAAAGAAAAGGTTCGAGTTCGGTTCGTAAAAGTCACAAATCGAGCCAGGGTTCGATTCAAGTTCGACTACCTCGAACTCGAGCCCGAACCTTCATTGATTCGGTTCGTTAGGCTCGCGAACGGGCTCGTCTCGTTTACATCCGTGCCTGTTCGGATCGGACCTGGCACCAGTCACCGGTTGAACCGGCCGGTCCGGTCCGGTTTTAAAAACACTGATTAATCTGGAGAGCTTAGTCAAGTAATTGATATTAAAAATGGGCTAAAGAATGTGCATACATCTTTAATATATATATATATAGTTGATAAGATTCAGTAAGATTTCTATCTTTAATTAAGGTATATTTAATATGAGAAAATTAATTTATATGGTAGCAAAATTGAATTAGCCAGGCATACCTACAAAAAACACTTCTGAAATAACTAGAGCGTTATGAGTTGTTGTTTATTAGGGGGTCTGCTTTCATAATAGTAAGAGTTAATCAACAATATTGATGATGTTTAAAATTATGGGATAATTACGAACGCCCCCTGAGGTATGGCGAAATTACAGATTACCCCCTGAGGTTTTAGAAATTACGAACACCCCCCTGACACGTTATCTCATCTGTTAAACTTAACAGAATATGTGATTTTACTATTTTACCCTTCATATTCTAAAACTCAGGGGGGTAAATGTAATAAAAGTCCAAAACTAAGGAGGTTAATGTATGTATTGAAATTCTTGGGGGGTTTGATGTAAGTACTTGAATTTTGTGTTTATCTAGCATCTTTTCTTTCTTTTTTATTCTTTTTTGGTTTAGCAAAAAATGCTATTTAATGATATTTTGACGTTTTAATAATGCACTAATTTCATTCCTAAAGTTTTTATGGATACCAAATATTTTTTTGAAAAAAACAATTAGGCATGCATATATTTATATTGGAATGTTTATTCGTATTTAAAGTACATGTATTAGAAATCACCAATGTTTGAAATATTTTTTTCATTGAAAAACAAACAAAGTTTAAATGAACTTACAAATTTTCAAATTAAAAAATACAAATTTAACTAACATTACAAATATATCCTTACAATTTATATAGCATTACAAAATACCCCCCTAAGTTTCAGTAGTATTACAAAATACCTCCCAAAGTTTCAATATTATTACAATATACCCCCAAGGATAGGATTGGAATTTTTAAAAATAATGTTGCTGACGTTATCAAAACTTAACACCGTTAATAACGATGGGGGAATTTGTGAGAGAGAATGTAAACCTCAGGGGGGTGTTCGTAATTTCTCAAACTTCAGGGGGTAATCTGTAATTTCATCATACCTCAGGGGATCGTTCGTAATTATCCCTTAAATTATTTATGAAAAAAACTCTACCTAGGAAATTAAGTAACCTCGTTCTTATTGCATAATTTATTAGGAAATTAAGCTGCGTGTTTCGTACTTTCGTTCTTTGTCCGCATTTTATACCTCAATTTGTTTTGACTTTTGAGCATAATCTTTTTGGAATATTTATATTGATACGTCATGAGATTTAGGGGTGAACATAAATCCGCATTATCAGTAAAATCGCTCCGAACTGAGTTGATCCATCCGCGATACGTTGATTGTTTTTATATTAATTGTTTTTAGCAGTTCAAAATCTTAACACCCGTTAAGATTCGATCGGGTGATAGATTGGAGAGATTGCACCCACCATATACTCATCCAGCCTAACATATATATAGCATTAAATATTATATATATATATATATATATATAATTTTATAGCTATCTATCTAAGAGTTCAAAAATAACCCCATTAACCCATTAGTTATACATATTTACAGAATATTTTCTACATATTTACTCACTTACAATATATAGAGTTGTCTCTTCGAAATTCCACAAAAATCCTTTTCGTGACACCTCGCTCGTCCGGCCGTATAAGTATGACGTTGCGGGTGAGTTATTTGCGTGTTTAAATTATTTAATTTCATTTTTTATGTGAATTACGTGCTAATATTATGCTTTATTTGAAATAATGTTTATACTTTCGTTTTGAAATTTTGGAAAATACGTGCGAGCATGTAATTTGATGACTTGAATGCTGAGCATGTCGATTTTGTGGCCTAGTACGTTTTGTTTGATGTTTTGGACTTGTTTGAAAGTTTTGAGCCTAATTGAAATTAGGACTTGGGCCTAATTGACTCTTTTTGAAAGTTTTGAGGGCTTAATTGTAATTAGGATATTTTAGGGTCATTTAGGCTACTTTAAGCTCGGGAATTCGGATTCGAATTCGGATTTAGCCGTTGGATTTGTCTCGACGATTTGAGTCCAACGACACTAACCTCATATTTTTTTTAGGCCGTTTGACAACCCCTTTGCTTTAAAATCTGATCCAAACGAACCGGATTAACTTTCTCGACCCGACACGTAATCTGACCCGGTTCAGCCATTTTGTGGCTGAACCATCATCCTTTCTCCTCTCATTTTACACGCACCATCAAGCAAGGAAGAAAAGAGAAAGAAGAAGAAACCCACCCTTGAACCCTCCAACCTTTGAGCTCAAGCTTGCTAGCTTTCATTCGATCAATCGAAGATCCGAGGTAAGAATCGTATTCTCCATGTTCTTGGCTTTCTTTCCCTACTCTTTTTTCTTGAATGCAAGAGTATTTGATGAGTTATGAAGAAGAGTGTGAATAGTAAGGGTATTGGTATAAATTTGAATTCATGCCTTGATGAATTGTTTTATGAGCCATAAATGTGCCTAATGTGTTTGTTTTGAGCTTTGCATATAAATTTATGACTTTGAGCTTGGTTGGGGAAGCATTCATGATTATGCCATTAATGCATTTAATGTTCTTGAATTGAATTGTGGATGGATATATGTTGTTTGATGCGTTTTGGAGCTAACATGAATATATATGAATGCATTGTGGTATTTTTTATGTTTGGGTTGGTTTTAGGCCGGGTTTGAGCAGGTTTTGGGGAGGCTGAATGTAGCACCCCAAACGGAAGGCGCCACATCCCCCTCACTATAAGCTCGATCCACGCATGAAATGGAAAGTTCGTACATGAACCCAGCTCACAGCGAACGGGGACTCACTCACTCCTTAGGCTAGGCGGGAACTAAACCTTCGAAACCAAATAATAAAGAACAAAGATAAATGACAAATGCGGAAGCATAGCATATAATCCAGTACCAAATCATACAACAAAACAGGTTCAACTAACATAATGACCTATTCCCGAAAATTTATATATAAACATAATTACAGTCATAACATATGTCCATTCTTGAAAAATTCAATCTAATTACAAAATGCGTATGAAGTGACCCAAACTTAACTAATAAACCTGACAGACTCGACTTCCCGCCTAACACTCCAAACCTACAAAGAAACTGAAAACAAACCGGGTTCAGTCTTTAAGAGACTGGTGGGTATAAAACAGGGCATAAGTATTATATAAGACAGTATTTAAACATTCACATGCAAGTTATAATCTCAAATGAGGTTTTTAGAGCATTTCCCAAATGGGTGAAATAAAGAAATCATCAAAAGAGATTATAACAATCAATTTCCATTAGGTCTTTCGTGGCCCGGCGAGTGGGCGTGCATTATCTCCAACCAACACCTTGTGTAATTCATTAAACATTCATTTATTCTTTCTTTTCATGCATTACTTTCTTTGTGCACATTCATGATCATTTACACCTTTTTCCTCTGGGTGGTGGACGCGTCGTTTTGGGTTGAAGTGTACTTTCCCGCCCAACGATATTGTCCTCACTGGACAGGTTTTGTTCCTCCCTGCCGTGTACCGACCCAGGAGAATGCGTCCACCCATTCATTGACCAAAAGGGGTTACATGACTCCCCAGATGGCGCTCAGCGTCCATTTCTCGCCAACTCCGAATGAGGTCCGGTTACGCCGTCATTTGGTTAGAACTAGCATAAGGGATCACCGTCGGCCCATGCCTCCCCGGATAGCCACTCACACTAAGTCTCTGGGCCCCATTTTGTGCATTCATTCATTCTTTCTCGCCAAAACATTCGGTAGGGTTCATAAAAGAAAGGCTTTACGTTGCAATCATTTACTCTTGAAACGACTCTATATACATATAATAATTTTTGGTCGGAATCTTTGCACATTGGAAGTATATAGGGTAGTTTAACTAAATAGTAGAGAAAAACACCTGTACACCTCTTACCGAACAATACCAAGAAGAAAAGAACACTCGAAAGTGTCCTATGAACCCAGCAAGTCTCCACCCTGGAGAAAACTGTACAAAGGACAATGTAATGTGTTCGTGAGACTCAAGACTCCAAATCAACCATATATGACGCACGGCATGCAATGAACATGATATGAATGTATAAGAGATGAGGTTATGTCATGAACATGTTCATGTGCACGATTAATGCCTCTAGAGCATATAGACAAGTCATTCATTCAAGGACATTCAATATATGGAGGTTTCAAGTACAATCGTTTCATATCTTTCGTAATTCATAGCGATATCGAGCCAAAATCTTCGAACTATAATCACATTATACATTTCAACATGTTTGCATTGAATATAATAAGTATAAGGCAAAAGACATCACTTGAGACATCAAAAGAATGCAAGAAGTTACTTAACGTTTCATATAGGAGCACTTAAGCCACGTCATAGCAATTCAAATCATAATTTTCACATTTCATACCAAATCAATTCATGAATTTAACATAACGACCATAACACGTACTATATCACGTTTATAATTAAAGAATAGACAAATAGATACAATCAAATCAAGAACGAAAATTAGATAAGAACATGAAATAGGTAACAATTTAATTTTCATAATTCAATTAAATCAACTTATACTTAATATCTAATAAATGTATATATATATATATATTTACCCATTATGCATGCATTAAAACATAATATATATACTCTTCATGCATGTAAGATATCTAATATATACATTTATTAGTCATGCATATAATTATATCCATATGTATGTATACACATGCATATATATTATATAAACACATTAATTATATATAATATATATACCTTAAATGCACACATATATATATACATGTATACATGCATGCAAAGTTTATATATATATATATATATATATATATATATATATATATATATAATATGCACAACACTCATAAACAAACACACAGCCATGCACATAGTATAAGTATATAAATATATATATACTACACAAACATGCAAAGGAAACAAAAATGCAGCAGCTAAACTCAAAAAAAAAAATGGATCTCTCCGCCCGGGGGAATTTCACGTAGAAGGTTTCTGCACAAAGGCTCCTCGGCCGGGTACTTTCATGCCCAAAATCTCCCCGGCCGGGGAGATGCAACACAGACGAGAAATAGCAGCTCAACACAAGGCTTTCCCCCTATTCCAAAGGCAAGAAAATCGCAGCAGCAGATGTCAATCAATAAGCAAACGCAGCAAATGACAGCAAGAAATCAGTCCCAAACGCAGCAGTTCAGTTCATAACGTGAGGAGAGTACATATGTGATCATTTCTTCCATTTTCTTCCCATACTCATTAATGGTAACTCATTTAATAGTCAACTACCATAAAATACATGATCATAAATGAAATAAGGGAGTTAAGATGAACACTTTCAAGCTTTAAAATCAACAAAAGCATCAAGGAATGCATGAGATCAAGAATTTATGTTATAACCTAACTATTCACTCATGCCTTCAATTCTCCATGGATTCAAGCTCAAAATTAGGGATGTATGGTTCAAAATGATCATAAATGAATTTATATTACAACCCTAAGCTTACCTTGTGGATTGGATGAAGTTTGGAAGAGATTTGAGCCTTGAATCTCCAAGTATGGCAAGGGTTAAGGGAATAACTGGAGAGCAGAGGATTTTGCTGAAATTTCTCTAAGTGTGGAGGGTTGGTTCAGTTTAGGGTGATTAAGGACTGTTAGAGGGTTGAGTTAGGGTACCAAGGAACCAAACCATGGTTAATTTGGTCAAGGTTTGTGAAAGATATGGCCATTTTAGTGAGCTGTGGCAGTTTTGACGAACGTAGCACATTTCGGTTGAATTTCGGAGGTTCAAATAACTTTGGAAAAATATGAGGCTAAGTTCATTAAACCCGAATTTTTGTTACGAGTTCAACGAAGTTAACGGAACTGGATTCTGAGTTCCCGAGCTCAAGATATCACATACGGAACCAAGGGTGCGCTAATTGCTCATTAGCCCCCGATTTGGATTCCAAGAACAAAATAAATTCGAAACTGATGCAAATGAACCCAAAAACATGAAACGGATATATATACACATTCATAACACGTATATCTCTAACATATTAAATTTCCACGAAATTTCGATATCAAATCATAGAAGAATGAAGCGCGTTTATAACACTCATGAGCAATGCATTCATAAATTCATAATATTCCATAATAAGTAACAAAATTAAATTTATTTTTAAATATAAACAAAGCGCACAAATTAAATATAAATTTATTATTAATGTAATTGAGATATAAAGTCAACGAAATCACATACATTTAATATTAATAAACTTAAGATATGATTATTTAACATTTAATTTATAAAATTAAAATATACAAAACACTTATAAATAATTTAATTGCACAATTAGTATACACATACGTCATACTTGTACAAATGAAAAATCGGGGCATTAAACTGAAGCCTCCCCCTGTTTTGTGCCCACCATTGTTGTTCTGCAACTTCTGTCTGAAATGGGGTTGTGGCTGCGACCATTTTGTGCATAAAACGATCGCGGCCTCGAGGCCATTCCAGAGTTTTTGCCCAACCATTTTCAGTGCCTTTTGGGTGCAACCACGACACTGGGCAAGTTTGTTGACTTGTGTTTTGAGTTCGTTTTCTCCTTTTGTGCTCGTCTCTTTTATACTTTCTCAGTCCGAGCATGCTCCTAATGTGTTAATTGTTTTATTAATGCAATGTTTGATCTTATATATTTTTTGTTGACTCTAACTCCAAGTTTTGCATGTTTATTGCATTCATCATGCATGATCATTCTTCTTACGCATTTACCGAGCATCTATGTAGTTTATTTTGATTTCAAGTGTGTCTTTGTGTTTGGTTTGTTCAGAGGAGCAGCCGGTTGGGGACGAGCCTGTGCCTTAGGAGTTTGTGGGTCCTTGCTTTGGTTCTGCCTTTTGTTTTGCTAGGTGAGGTTTTATTTCTATTAGTTGGTACGACCTACAACCTTACATGTGTTATAAACCCGCATGCGACCTAAGTATACTATGTATATAAATACGTGTTGAAGTAAGTATTTTGAGGACTTGTTCTGCTTGCTATAAAACCTTTCAAAAATGTTTTATACATATATATATAAACAATTTTTTTATTTCATTTTAAAAATAGTTGGCATGTGTTTTATAGTGAGCTTTGGCCATGAAAGATTGGTTTGGTAAGTTTGATTTTGAATTTGTTGGGCCCGGAGGTGTGGGTAAGGTGGGATAACATTGGGCCGTCAGGCACTGCTCCTGTGAACATTCTCCATTTGAGAGAGCTTGCTCAACCTCGGGAGGTCGAGGGAAAAGTGGTTTTCTTGAGTCGGCGGTAACCCTATTGATGGAGCGGGCAGGAGTAATTAGTCCCCGTCTCGGTACGAACTTTGAATCGATGGTTTAGGGATCGCCACCCTTTCCATCACCGGTGTGAGGATTGATTTGTATGGCTTTGGGAGTTAGGTTGGAGATACTCATACTCGCTGAGTTTTGTTAGACTTTGATTAGGTTTAAGAAATGGGAACGGATTCATAATTAAGAAATTGGTTCAGTTTTGCCTCTAGGCCTTAAACTCTTCTATATATACTATCACGGGAAAATATTTTGGTGTGAAAAAACCATCCCCGGTTCATAGGCTTTTGTTTGATACTTTCTTTACTCGTTATCTGTATGTAAGGGTGTGTGTGTTAGTCCCCTTGCCAGTCACTAGGATTGACACCTCTTGGTTATTTTCTTTTTTGCCTTTTTCCTTGAGTTGTAGGTGCAGATTGAGATTCGAGTTAGGCAACAAGTGTGTCTGTCGAGTTGTACTTGTGTTTTAGCTCGAATCTTCATTCATTTCATTTCTAGTTTTGTTCTTTGGATTTGATAGGTACTTTTGATTTGAATTTGAGATACTTATGCTAAACTTTGGTCTTGAAGATGTGATATATTATTTTGATAAGTGGTTGTATAATTTGATAATCTATGATTGTTGGATAAATGTGCTTCATTTAATTCACTTCTGCAATTATGTTTGTTTGCACACTCTATTGTAAGGGTCTAAGTTCCGTCTAGCTTAGGTGAGTTCTTGTTTGTCTTCCGTTCGCTACGACTTGACATGTGTGCGGACTTTCTATTTCGTATACGTGTTGGATCCTAGTGCGGGGATGGTGGTGATCCACCGTTCTAGGCGCTACACTTTTACTTTCCAACATCAAAATTATGAATGCATTTATTTTACTTTTCTCAATAAATATTCATCCTCATCTTCTATTTTCTTATCAAAAATTAAAATTATCTAATCTCCAAGGAAATTGTTTTTTAATCTTTTACTGTATCTCTACGCTAAACTATCATTTTTCAATAAACTTATACTTAAGGTTAGTAATTTAAGTATTTTTTCTATTTTTTTCTCTTCAACTTGATTTAGTTCTTCTACAGTTTTTATTGGTATGTTGTAAATTTGAGTAATGCTCTATATGTTTTGAAATTGAAATAAAAAAATCGATAAAGTATCAATCCATTAAACCGCCCGTTAAAATTTCAAAACCGACCGATCCAAACCGCTCGATTGATAATAAAATTTTAATCTCAATAGTTTAAAGTTTTAGGAACCGTCTAAAATAAATCGTGTATATTTTATACCATTAAACCAATCGAAACCTACCGTGTACACTCCCAATGAGATTTTAGTTTAAAATTTTTTTTTGGGCGTTGATCTATGTTGCACGGATACGGACACGGCGACACAGACACGACACGACATGGATACGACGACACGGATTTTTTTGTGAATTTTCCATGTGAGAAGTGCCGGACACGGTGTCCGACACGGCAAACTGATATTTTTAGAAGTGTCCGTGCATTAGAGGTGTTGATATTTGGTCTGATTACACAAAATTTTCTTTTTTCAAATATGAAAAATTTTAAGAATTTCATGAAATATGATGCAAAAGTGGAGAATTCGAATATCAGATTAAATCGGTTCGGTGGGTGTTTGATTTTGTTTTTCTAAACCAAAATTCTAGAATACAGATTTATCTAATCAATATATTAATAGGGAGAATTACATACAGGTTCTTGAGGTTTAGCCTAATAACAATGCGGTCCCCATTCTTCGGGATTTTACAATATAGTTTCTAAGGTTTGAAGTCCACTTGAGATCCCTGACGGAAAATATAAAAAGACTCAAATGCCCCAAATAGTTTTTGTGACCTTTTTTTTCCAAAGAAAAATTTATTTATTTTTTTAAATGAAAATGAAAATTATATCCTTCCAACTTAATCTCAATTCTCAACTCAAATCTCAATTCCAAAAATATCACACTCAGAAACAAATCTAAATCTTTTCTCCACCAATTTTATCTCTCTCCTTCTCTCTCCCCAACGCAGCACCATAACACCACCATCGTCGGCAACCTTCCTTTACCATGCAGCACCACCACCGCCGGTCCACCATCATCATCTCTCTCTTTCTCTCCGTGCAGCACCACAGTCGTCGGCCTACCCCCTTTTCCACGCAACACCACCTCCACCAGCATCGTTGCCACTGCCCCACCACCCTCATATCTCTCTCTCTCGACGCAGAACCACAACCACCGGCCACCCTTTACATTCAACATCAGAAAATGTAGAACCACAACCGCCAGCCCACCCCAAAAAATCCCAGATCTGGAAATTAGTTTTAAATTTTCAAATTTTAATTCTGTGTTTGTGCAATTTTGTCTGTATATATGTTCATTTGTTTGTCTTAGTGTGTGTTTTGTGTGTCGCTCCTCTGTCAGATCTCCTCTGCCACCAGCGGCACCGCTATCGGTAAGTTTCTCTTTTGTTTTTCTCGCCTCCGATTCTCTCTCCCACCGACTCTCGATCGATTTTTTTCCATCCTCATTGAATCTCTCTCTCTCTCTCTCTCTCTTTCTTGACTTGCAAGAATCTGAGCATCGACCGTGAATAAGGGTGGTGGTGGTGGTGCCAGCGTCAATTAGGTGGTGATAAGTGTTGTTTCGGTTTGGCAGATCTAACATTGGTGGTGGTGGTTGGCCTAAAGCAGACTGTGGTGGTGTTTACGGGATTGGGATATGATCTCAAGAATTTTGTGGATTTTTTTAGATTTTTAATTAAATAGAAAAAATATGATTGACTAATTTTTATTTTATATATTATTTTATTATGAAAATAAAAGTAACTAAGAAGAATAATTATCTTTGACAATATTTATTATATACTTATTATATAATTTTTATGTATGAACTTCTCTTTAAAATTACATATATTTTTATCAATATAAATAACTGTCATAATTAATGAGTTTTAAGTTAAGAAAGATTGAATTGATAATTTTATATATCAAGACATCCACCCCATAATTAAGGTGATATTTAATACTATTATTAATTAGGGTTAAAAAAATTGATAAAGAAAAATTAAAACAAAATTATTATTTTGTACACTATTTTATTGTGAAAATAATATTACTAACGAAAATAATTATTTTTGACAATATTCATAATATATTTTTTATGTATGGATTTGTTTTTAAAATTATACATATTTTTATTAATCTATATCTATTCTATGCTATAATATATAGCAAGGGTGTTTTTTTGACTCAATTGTGTCAATTTTGACTCAATTGATTTCTTCTTCTTTTTTTTTTTTATTTTTTAAAAATTATTTGATTGGTCAATTAACTTTTCAATATATTTGGTATTTTGTAAACTTTCATTATTTACCCAAATCACATTAATTAACTTATTAATTTTATAAATTTAGAAAATATCCCATAATTAATAATTAACCACGCAATCTTCAATATTTTTAAAACTTTTAATTAATAATATTATATTTATGTTAAGTGGTTAATTGATTCCACATATTTTTAAAAAACGTACATATATATAGATATCTTAATTAATTTATTGGTTTTATTAATTGTAATAAACTTAACATATTTTGGTATAAATTAAGGGAATTAACCTTTTTTAACACTTTTTTCAATAAATAATAATTTGCGTAATATATGATGAAATGTAACGCCCCAGCTTTCAGCCTTTCAGGTATGAACGCCACCTGTGAGTTTTGAGAGTTAGAATTTAATTTTATTTGATCATTTCTTCAATTTTTCACATCGTGACATAATTTTTATAAACTTTTATTCCAAGTGTTTTTATGGAATTCATATCAACTTGATATTTATTGCATGAATTGAATTTGATTGGAACGTGAATTAATTCCCGAACATGAGTTAATTTCTTTTACGTCCTTAATTTGATCATTTTCTTAAATTTGGGGACTTAATTGCATGAACTCTTTGTGGGACTTAAATGATTATTTAGTATGGGATTTGCCTTAATTGCATAACTTAATAAGTTGAGGGACTTAATAGAAATTGGAGCATTTCTTCTCCCTTATAGCAGCCATCACGTACCTTTGCTTCTCATTTCATACAAAACATTACATACACTTGTTCTTGAGTCCATTTTCAACCGATCCAAACCCTCATCAAGGAGAAGGGAAATTTCATCAATTCAAGTCATATTTTGTGGGTTTTGTTTCCATTGGAGCATCATCATCAACATAACTTCATCTTTTCTTCTATTTCTCTCATTTAAGGTAATTTTGGAGATTTGATGAATTCTTGAATTGAATGTGATAGCTAGGGCTTTGGTATGAATTGGTTGAATTGAGTAATTGTTGTTGGAAGCATGTTTGTGAACTTTGAGCTTAAGTTTGATGCGTATATCATGGACTGTGTGGACTTGGAGCATAAGTGAGTATATGGGTTTGTAATGAGTGATTCTTGATGATCAAGCTTGGAATTAAGTGTTCATATGAGTTGTTATTGATTACTAAGTATGCTAGTATGGTTATATCTTGATTTATGAGCATTTGAGCTTGGTTTTGGATCATTTTGATTGATTGGTTTTTGGTTCGTATTTTTCCCCTGCTGCTGCTCTGTTTCTGCTGCATCTGCATATTGGAACGGCCCTTCCCGTCCCAGTTCATTCTGGGAACGGCCGTTCCCACCCCTGCCAACTGTCCTGCGAGACTGGGAACGACCCTTCCCAGTTTTGGCTTACAGCCGGAACGGCCGTTCCCAGCCATGAGCAAATTTCAAATTCTTACAGAAGTGCGGGATTTAGTTCGGGGAGCCGGGAACGGCCCTTCCCAGCTCCAGTTCAAAAAAGGAATGGTCGTTCCCATGCTCCAGTGGGTTTTGTCAACTTTCTGCATAAAATGTGATTTTCCAAACCCGGTTCTAATGCCTTAATTGGTCGATATGTTTTATTATATGCTTGTTTTATGCATGAAATTGATCATGTCATACTGTAAATTGTCGATGCACGTCAAATTGATCATGATCACGCCGTTCATCCTAATTGGTACATTCGAGTCGTGTCTCACAGACAATTGTCTTTCTTGCACAGACCAGCTTCCTGGTCACGAGGAGCAAGCCCCGTGAGCTGTTTCCTTGTTTATTTTGGTCACGCGGGTCTAGATAATATAGAACCCTTACAACCCTTATGTGGATTTTGGCCGAAATGTATTAATAAACTATAGATTTTCATAAATCTCAAATGATTTCAAAATTCACCGAGTCTACTGTACTGAACTGATCGTATTTTAGCGAGTATACTATACTGCACCGAGGGTCCGAGGGTAGGGGCTTGAGCCAACCGGGAAAGCATGAGCTGACGGGTAACTCTAGCGCTATCCTCACCAATTTTGGGATGACCCCTGAACCCCCTAGGAGATTAGGGGAGGAAGGAGTTCCGGGCTTAGGGATTCATGCACCCTCTGCTCACACTGATTGGATGGTTGGGCCTTGCAAACCCACCATCACACGAAGGAAGAAGGGACTGAAACTGCTACTGAATGTGTTGCATTGTAATAACTTGTATGATCACTTAAATCATTGATAACCTAATTATTGTACACAGTCGGAGTAAGGTTGGAGAATTGCCCCACTCGCGGGGCCACTGATTGACTGAAATTGAAATAATCGTTAAACTTGGTAGTTGTAACCTCGGGCGATATTATATCTTCTTTTCTTAAATTGTTTTGTTTTACAAAATATTACCCGAGATTATAACTTGCATGTATGTGCGTATATATTTACTTAAACCCCTCACTCAATCCGTGGTAGACTGACGCCTCAACCTTTCAGTTTTGCAGGTGCGTGCTAGGCGGGAATTAGAGTCGAGTCGTGTCTTTAATTTGGGTTTAGCACACTTCACCTTCACTTTATGTTCATGTATTGATATTTATGATATATTGTAGCATGACTTATGAAATTATTCTGGAGATGATATTGTATTGATATGTTGATAGATAGATGACATGCTTTTGGATACTTGGTGATATTTAATGAAATTTTATGCTTCCGCTTTTATTGTACTGAATTGATTGTTTGGTTTGGGGTTAGTCCCGCTTAGCTATTGTCGTTTTTTTATTGTCTCTCGTTCGCTATAGCTTTGGTTCATGTATGGATTGTCCATTTCATATGTGAATTGAACTATAGTGTGGGGGATGTGGTGCCTAGCGTTCCGGGTGCTACATGAAATCTTTTCAATAAATAATAATTTGCATAATATATGATGAAATCTTAACATGAAATAAGGAGATTTCTTTCTATTATCAACCATTAATTCATTATTTATAAATCTTGATTTAATTAAATAGATTAACGTATTAAATATAACTCTGAACATTGCACAAATATTGAATATACCTCAAGTCTACATTTTTCTAATTAATTCTTCAAGAGATGCAATAACCTCTTTTGTGATTAATGGAATAGATTTTACATTGTGAATCATCAATCACGATTTATATATTGCAAACTATTTCTTTAATATATGTTTGTATATTATTTTTTAGTTCTTACTTTCTTCTCATTGCAATTGTTTAGAGATAAAAAAAAAAAAAGGTTGATGAGATGCTATTTCATCCTATACAATATAGGAACTAAGAGGTAAAAAAAATTCCTTCCGCCTTCACAACACATATATTTTAATTTTTCGCAGTTGTTGTTTGTATACTAAAATTACGGTTTCTTTTCTGATTTTTTGATAGAGAAATAAATTTTGAAGTCATTGTTCAAATGCCGATCCAAGATAAGGTAATTATATATATATATATATATATATATATATATATATATATATATATATATTTGTTTAAGAATAATATTCCTATATTTTAATTTTTTGTGGTATTTATTTCTATACAAATTTATATTTTTTACTCTTTTTTTTTTTTCTTTTTTTGGTTTCATAGGGAACTACCGTTTGATTTTTTTGTTCAAGTATCGATCCGTTAGAAGGTACTTATGCATATCTTTGTTCAAAAATAATTATGTATTGTTTATATATCGTTTTTGAATTAATATATCACCCGTGTCATTCTTGTAAACTATATTGCTATTATTTTTTTATTTTAAAACAACTTATGAAAGAGTAAAAATAATATTTGTTATCTCAAAGTTTTATTGTATTATTTCTTCATTGTATAGTTGATATTATCACTTATTAATTTATGGTATAATTTTAGGTAAAAACCAAAAAATTATTCCTATAATTTTTCGTAAATATTAAATGGAGATATGTATACTTTTTGATATTTTTTTTATAAATAAAAAAATTACTCAATTATTTTGTATAATATTTAATTACAATATTCCAAACTCAAATCCATTAAAAACAATGGTGGAAATTGTTACCTAATCGTTTCATACGGTCTCTTCTATTTTAAATCTACTATTTTGAGTTCGTATTGTATGATGGGGTCTGATCTGATATGGCAAACTCCAACACTTTAGAATTTGTAATGTAGGGAAACAGGGACCTAGAGCTCAAGCGAGGGTCGCCAGAATTGAATGGGTTCAACCTGCTAGGAACAAACACAAGCAAAGCGTGAGAAGGCCAAGCTGGGGAAATGGGGGGTGTGACCCAGATTGGCTCTCCGATGCCCAAGTCAGGTGATGAAGAAGAAAATGAAAGTAAAATAGATCTTGAATGTAGGAAGCTTGCTTACAGAGTATGAAGAATTCTCAGTATTTATAGGTGAGGGTCAGGGCCCTTTGGTAATTTGGCACCAAGTGGTCCTGCATTGATGTTGCCCTAGACACGTGGCGTGATGAGGAGCTCCTGAGAAGGACCTCCTGCAAAAGCCTACAAAAAGGTTGGTGGCGGGCAACAGTGGCAGGTGCACGTTGATGTACTGTTTGTCTGTGAGCGCTACTGGGTTGTTATGGAGGGCCAGGCACGCTCGGGTTTGATATGGGCTTTTGGAAGCTTGCAGGTCCAAGGGCGCACCTGGGCCAAAAGTGTTGGCATGGAGGGAATGAATTCACCTTTACGGTCATGGAAGAATGCCTTTGAGGGCAAACCCAGGGGTGGCCTCGAGGGTCACATTATGTTTGCTATCATTAGTCTTACTTGTCCACTCAGGGGAGGCTAGGATTCCTTGTGAAGTTGGAGTGCACATTCCTTTGAGGGGAACGACCAATTTCGAGGGGGACTTGAGGTGATCCACGAGGAGCTACGGTGTCATGCTTTGGCTAGGCCACGTGCTATACACGCGTCTAGAGCGTATTTTGGCCAGGTCGCTCAGGCGGAGGCCGTGGTGAAAGTTCGAGCACCCTTAGAAAGGGCAAGGAGAGGGCCGAGGGGCCACCCCCGATAATAGAATTATCCCTCGCCAAGGGGATAGTTCAAACCAACAAGGCGGGGAGCGACATCTTCAAATCACTCCCAATGAGCGACAGGGTCAATGCACCGGCATGATAATTAGGGCAATTCTGAAGGATCAAACCCCTCCTTCAAAGGAAAGGAAGAGATTGTCGGACTCTGTCCCAGTAACAAGAAAAGGAAAGGTTATCGTAGTGGGTGAGCCTGGAGATGGAGAGACCTCCTCTTCCGAGGGGGAAAGAATTTGGGCCTTTAAGCGCATAGGGGATCGTGCGTATCAGCGTGTCCCCCTCCTCAGGTCCTACCCTGTTGAGGGACTGACCCTCCACAAGGAACTTGGTATATGGTATCTTTCAGAGGTTGCAGTTTACTGGCGACCATAGAGAACTGTTTGCCCTAAGCACAAACCAAGTGGTGGATGACCTCTATTACTCCCTTATTGCGGTAAGTACTACATTCCTTTATAGGCACTTCCCCTTTTAATACACAACGTGTCCTTTTTGAAAATTGCTTAAGTATAACATTGGTTCCTTTCAAGCGGTCCGCCCAAGGTGATGAATCTGCTCGATGACTTTTGCTGATCACAAGGCAAAATACAAGAAGATGGCTCGAGTGGGTCATCCTGCTCAGCTCTAGGAGGAGAATGATCTTCTAAGGGCCCAACTTGAGTCTCTCTGGATGGAGTTTGACAAGATAAAGAGGGAGTTGGAGCAAAAGAAGGAGTCCCCCAAGCAGCTCCGCACTCAGTTGACCCACACTAAGGAGGGCAGTGCAAACTTGGCCAAAGAGTTGGAGGCTAGGAACCAGCAGCTGTGCAAAACTAAGAAAGAGGCCACTGAAGAAACCAAGAAGGCCTGCAAGGAGGAGTTCAACAAGATACTCCCCGAGGGTATAGCTGAGGCGAACCGTGAGGCCTTACTCAAGTTTTTCCATTCCAAGGCTTTTGGGTTTGCGCCCACCCTGTACTATTTTGATGAGTCCCAGAAAGCCTTTAACTTGGCCGTGGAGCAGCTAATAACATTGGGCCTGGGGGACACTTCTTCTCGAGGGCACGAGCACACAGGTCTTTAGTATGATAAGGACCTGAACTTGCAGGTGGCATCAGAGGAGGATCCTGAAGATAATTTAACTGAGCCGGAGTATGCTGATCTGGTTACCCTACTCCAAGGGGAGTTTATGGCAACGCATAAGGCCGATGAGAAACCCATCAATGAAGGAGTTAACGAGGGTGCTACTGATGCTAATCCTATGCTCGAGGGCCTATCCACTGGTGTACCTCAAGCACCCGCCACCGACGAGACTCCTGCTAACGCGGTAGAGACCCTTGAGCCTCAAACTCCCCAACCGCCCATCAATTCTGCTAACTTTGAAGTGGTGGACCTGGAAGGCGGACAAGGCGGACAAAACATTGCCCCCCACTAGTATCCTATATGCTCTGTAAGTTGTCCATGCTCTGACACCATGGGTACTGGTCCAGATAGGCATCCTGTGATCTTTTCGAGAGGTTCAAACTCGTAAACAGGAATTAGATAGCTTCCTTTGATTATCTTATCAATCTCCGTATGTTCTCTTCCTTAGCATTTGCTTGTAATTCTCTTGCTGTTTTAGGCTTGGTGGCTCACCTTTTGTACTTTGAGCATAAGCTCATCTTGAATGAATGAATATTGACTTTGTGATAAATGTTTTTATTTCTTACCTTTGCATTTACTTTGTATACTTATCTCTTTTAAACTCCAACGTGAGAGATTGGAGGATGAAGCTAAGCAAAATTAGCATAAAGAACACGAGGGTGCCCTGGTTAAGTTTTCCATAAGAAATTTTAATAATAGAGAACACGAGGGGTCCCGTTTCCGAGGGCTCCCTGGTTACTTAGAAAATTTCTTCTTAAGGAATTTTCCATAAGAAATTTTAATAATAAAGAACGCGAGGGGCCGTTTCCAAGGGCTCCTTGGTTACTTAGAAAATTTCTTCTAAGGAGTTTTCCATAAGAAATTTTACTAAGTGTTCTAGTGTTTCGAGCGTGAGCTAGAAGCGGGATCTAGCTGTTTAGCCAAGGTTTCGAGCACGAACTAGAAGTGAGATCTAGTTGGTTTGTCCCTATTTTGTTATCCCAGAACTGACTTTATCTTAGCAGTTGGGGATTGTGTACATGTGCACCATCAAACTTTTCGACACGGAGGACCCTCGACGTGGAGTTAGTTCTTGATAAGTATAAGGTGATCCTTGTATAAGGGGTCCTCTCGCCTTGGGCCTATGTGGCTTTTGCTTAGGGAGCCAAAGGGGAATTTAATAGCGTGCTGTGAGTACGCTCTGCACAAAACCTTTTGTTTTAGAAGAACTAAGTTCTTTTACTTTTCTCTTTAAAAGGAGTTACATTGGGCTCAAAGAGGGGGTTTTACAAAGGGTGTTCTTAAGAAACTTAAACATAAAATCTTCTGAGATTGTAAGCATTCCATGGTTAGGGGAGACGCTCGCCTTGAAACGTTTCGAGCGTGTAGGTGTTGTTAGCCCTCACCTGTGTGACCTTGGACGGTCCTTCCCAGTTTGAATCCAACTTGCCCACATGCCTTGATACTTCAACTTTCTTTAGAACTAAATCTCCTAGTTGGAACGTTCTTTCCTTGACACGCCTATTATACTGTCGAACTACTGAAGCCTTATATCTATGGATATGCGTCCAAGCATTATCCCTCATTTCTTCCAAGAGATCCAACTCAAGCGTCCTATTCCCTCGTTAGCCCCAGACTCGAAGTAAGCAACGCGTGCGAATTCTTGTGCAATTTCCGCAGGTATCATAGCTTCTGAGCTATACACGAAATAAGGAGTTTCTCTTATGGCGGCTCAAGGGGTTGTGCGATAGGCCCATAAGGCTCCTCGCAGCTCTTCAGCCAATTCACCTTTCTTGCTCTCAAGCATTGTTTTCAGATGCTGCAAGATGATCCTATTGGTGACTTCAACTTAGCCGTTGGCTTGAGGATGCCCCACAAAAGTGAAGTGTTATTCGATTCCTAACTCCGAGCACCACTCTCGGGTGTCTGCAGCAATAAATTGGTATCCATTATCTGAGATCAATACCCTTGGAATACCATATCTACAGATGATGTTCTTCCTATGAAGTCCCTAACCACTCGGAAGGTAATTTTGGCAACTGCTTCAGCCTCGGCCCATTTTGTGAAATAATTCACCGCCAAGATGACAAATTTCCTCTGTCCCACTGTAATTGTCAATTCCCCATTGATCGAAAGGCCATGCGACATGTAGCACCCCTAGCAGTGGGCACCACATCCCCAGCACCATGGCTCGATACGTGTAATGAAAAAAGGACTCCGCACACGCATTAAACCACCGAACGAGAGACAAACAAAATCAAAATCCTAGGCTAGGTAGTTTAGAGCCCAAATCAGAGCACGTATACAAAATTCAAAGCAAGAGCGGAAACATCAGGGTCCAAAAATACAAACATACATACGTACATTATCATTTAAATCAATTATACAAGCCAAATTAATTCATATACATGCCCTTTATAACAAAACATAATCGTATACAAGGTTCAAAAGCTCAAGAGTACGAAATAAAATACAAGTTATGCATGAGACTCGCTATAAGACTCCAAGACCCAAAAGTAAGACCGTCGGCTAGCACGAGCCACACCAAGACCTGCAACTCGAAGAACAAAAAGGGGAAAAAAGAGAGCAACCACGAGGATCAGTCCTAAAGACTGGTGAGGGGGCTAACACACACACCCGTACACATATAGAGCAAAGCACGTATCAAGATCATGAATAATCCATGAACCGGGGATGGTTTTCGTACTCTAAAACATTTCCTGTGATCTATGATGCACAGATACGGACACGGAGACACGGATACGACAAGGTTCCGACACGGCGACATGGATTTTTTAAAAAATTTAGGACACGACACGGTTCCGACACAGCTATATTACATATAAATAAATTATATATATATATATATATATGTATATGTATATGTATATATAAATTTATGTAAATTAAAATTTTGATAAAAATATTCAATATTGCAAATTTAAATAACATACATCATTTTTCAATTCAATATTTAAAGTAATTACAAATAACATTAATATATTTTTATATAATAATATATGAAAATAAATAAATATTATATTGAATTTAAATTAATACTATACATCTTTTAACAAATTTATATAATTATTTTTGAAAAAATAAATTACATCCTCAAATTTTTAGGAAAAATAAAATAATTTTTTTTTTTAAATTTTTCGTGTTGGAGTGTCTGAGCCTTTTAGGACACGTTTTGAGCCGTGTCCCCAGCGTGTCGAATTTTTTTTTTTTTATTTTTGGACACATTTTGCCGTGTCGGTGCCGTGTCCGTGTCCGACACATGTGCGACACTGCACAAGGCAAAAATTCGGAGTGTCCGTGCATTATAGCCAGTGATAATAGATATATATATTAGTGGGTCTCGGTACATCCTACAAGTGGAGTTCATGCACAGGCGGTTTGTCCGGCGACCCCTTGGCCGTCCCGAAGTCGCCTTGCCCACAATCTCCGGCACCCAACAAGACAAGTACAAGATCAAGTTCAAGGGACCTATTTTTCAAGGTCATTTTCTCACAAGACACGCACGCACTGTAGCACCCGGAACGCCAAGCACCACATCCCCCGCACTATAGCTCCAATCCACATATGAAATGGACAATCCATACATGAATCAAAGCTATAGCGAACGGGAGACAATAAAATGACTCAAGGCTAGGTGGGTACCCTCAATTTAAAACCAACCAACAATCAAGTCAGAGTATTAAAAAGCGGAAGCAATAACATTCATTCGATACGTATAGGTACCATATTTATTTATTTACTTATAGGTACCAACATTCACACTATCAATACATTATCATCTCCCAACAATATAGATAACAAGGCGATATACAAAATATCCCAAATAGCTATACATAACAAAATGTGGGAATGAAGTGTGCTAGACCCAAATTTAAAGACCACATGACTCTAAATTCCCGCCTATCACGCCCTGCAAAACACTGAAAAAGTTGAGGTGTCAGTCCAAAACAGACTGAGCGAGGGGTATAAATAAATATAAGCGCACATACATGCAAGTCATAACCTCGGGTAATAATTTTGGAAAACAATACAATTTGGTAAAAGAAGAGAGTTCATCGCCCGAGATTAGAACTAATTCAATTTCAATTTAATCAATTCAATACAATCAATTCGTGGCCCGGCGAGTGGGGCAATTCTCCAACCTTACACCGACTGTGTACAATCAATCAATCAATTATTAGGTGATTAGGTGATCAAGCAATTCATTAATGTGCACAATTAGCAGTTTCAATAACGCCTTCTTCCTCCGGGTGATGGTGGGATTGCAAGGCCCCACCATCCAATCAATCTGGGCAGAGGGTACATGAATCCCTAAGCCCGGAACTCCTTCCTCCCCTAATCTCCTAGAGGGTTCAGGGTTCATCCCAATTTGGTGAGGATAGCTCTCGAGTTACCCGTCAGCCCGTGCTTTCCCGGTTGGCTCGAGTCACTACCCTCGGGCCCACAGTGTAATATAATACTCGCCAAATCAATCAATCAATCAATCCCTTCAATAGTTCGATAAAACATTTGAAAACCAATCTCTTTTAAAACTATAAGTTATATAGATAGGTTTTGGCTTAAAATTCACATAGGGTTGTACGGGTCCTATATATCTAAAATTAAACCTCACCTGAACGACCCAAAAATATCCAAGGAAACAGCTCACGGGGCCTGCTCCTCGTCACCAGGAAGCTGGTCTGTGCAAGAAAGACAATTGTCCGTGAAACACGACTCAAAATGTACCAAATATGACGAACGGCGGAAATGCAACGAGACGACGGGAAAAATACAATGTACCATAAAAATATTGCGTTTCAACATGTAATCAGTCATATAATAGCAATTAGGGGTCAAAGAAGCCGTCGGAACGGGGTGCGAAAAATGCAATTTTATGCAGTGAATTTTGGGCACTTTCTGGACTATGGGAACGGCCGTTCCGGCTTCCCTTTGAAAATGGGAAGGGTCGTTCCCATGGCTCAGAAAACGCGCCAGCGTTTTCTTAAAGGGAAAACGTTTTAGCTGGGAACGGCCCTTCCGGCTCAAAGGCCAAAATGGGAACGGCCGTTCCCAGTCTCGCTGGCCTAATCTCAGCATCATGGGAACGGCCGTTCCAGTTTTGAACTGGGGTTGGGAAGGGTCGTTCCCAAAATACGTGAGCTACTGAATATGCAGAACAGAACAGAGCAACACGAAGCAACAACAATCAACCACCAAAAATGGATCAAACTCAAGATGTAATGCACATATTTGATGCAATAAACATACTAGCTTACATATAATCAATAACAATTCATTTAAACACTCATTTCAATGCTAGATCAACAATAATCCATCAATCCAAACCCATATCAACACTCATGCTCCAAGTCCATAAATCACAAGTTATATGCATCAATCTTGAGCTTAATGATCACAAACATATTTCTAACAACAAATACACAATCTAACCAATATATAACAAAGCCCTAGATATCATATATTTTCAAGAAAATCAACCAATCTCCATAATTACCTCAAATGGGAGAAATGAAAGCTAAGATGAAGAAGTGATGATGATGATGCTTCTATGTCCCCAAAACCCACAATTATGAAGCTTAAATGATGAAATCTCCCACCTCCAAGGCAAGGGTTTTGTCTCGGTTGAGCAAAGGAAACAAGAACAAGGAAGAAATGTTTTGGTATGAAATGGGAAATGTTGGTACGTGATTGCTGCTATGGAGAAGAGAAAAGAGGGCCAATTTGCAATTAAATCCCTCCACTTAATAAGTTATGCAATGAGGTTCAAATCCCATTTTAAATGATCAATTAGGTCCAATGCAATTAGATCCCATATTCATGAAAATGAGCAATTAAAGCCATAAAAGAAATAAATCACATTCGGGAAAATAATTCACATAGCAATCACGTTCAATATATCCAATAAATATGATATGATATGAATTTTCAATAAAATATCAAAAATATAATTTTATAAAATTATGTCATGATAGGAAAATTAAAGAAATAAACAATTAATAATTAAAAACTAACTCTCAAACGCACACGTGTCGATCATACCTGAAATGCCGAAAGCTGGGGCGTTACACGCACGCTTCAAGATTTTCAAAACAAATCAAAACATATCTTATATACTTATAAAAATCGTTTTCAAGATCCTTAACAAGCGGGACAAGCCTTCAAGATACATATCAAGCACATATCTATCATATAATATATGTATTTCGCATGCAGGCTTCAAAATCACGTAGGGTTGTAGGTCATATTAACTAAAAGAACAAAATCTCACCTTCAAGACTTAACGGGAACAAAAGGAGGCAAACGGACGCCTATGGACCACCACGTCACCAACGAGATGATCCCCTGAACAAAACAAGCGACAAAAGACAAATGTAGACCTAAAATGCACAAATAGACGCTCAGCAAATGCATATGAATGCAAATGATGCAATTGAAATGCAACAAGTTAGCATACATGCCACACTTAGGCATATCAATACATATCAAGTCATAACGGGCATAATTCACGTCAAACGGATCCATAATTCTCATGCAGCAAGCACAACATATCATGTAACACATTAACAATGCTCACATATCATAAAACAAGCAAAGAAGTAACAAACAAGGCAAAGAAATAAAGTATAAAGGTATGCATGTACATAGGAAAACGTTTAAAGCATATCTTGAAATGTATTGCATATACGAGCATCGAATTCACATAATAATTACACATTAGAGCACGTAACATATTATACATGAAATTAACTAAGCATACAAGTCGAAAACGAGGCTAAACAAACACATAACGAACAAGAAAGTAAGGAACAAACTCACACACGCACGCCCAGCGTCGCGGCCGTGCCACCTCTCATGCATGGGGAGGTCGCGGCCGCGCCACAACACCAGCAAAGCTACTGCCAAGATGTCGCGGTCGTGACACCATTCATGAAGAAAATGGTCACGGTTGTGCCACGAATGCAGCGGCCCAAACACCACTAGCGTCGTGGCCACGACGCCAAAATAAAGCAATCCAATCGTGGCCGTACCACTGCTCCCAGCAGCAAAACTCGAACCAAAACAGGGGAAAACGGGAAGGGGAGGAAGGAGCACGAAGTAGCAGCCAAAGCACAACAAATATATTTTATTTGAACTGAACGAGCCCGTTCACGAACCTAACGAGCTGAATCCATGATAGTTCGGGCTCGAGTTCGATAGAGTTGAACCCGAATCAAACCCTGGCTCGATTCGTAACCTTCACGAACCGAACTCGAACCCTTTATTTCTTGTAACACCCCGATTTCTCAACAAGTCAGGTATGACGTCACGAGTGGGATTAGACTGAGAGTTGCGTGACCTTTATGTGTTTTAATTGCTAAGTGATTGTTTAATTTAATAATTTCGTGAACTAATTGCTATTACGTGATTTATGTGACTTAAGTGATTATGCTACTTAAACTCGTTTAATATATTTATTTGTTATTTGAATGTTGTATTTCGAATATGTACGTATTTGATCTTATATGAAATCCTTGGACTCAATCGAACACCGAATTGGACCCCAATTACCCAACTATCAATCCTTGAGGCCCTAGTTGAGACACTTAAATTATTTAAGGACCAAAGTGCAATTTATCTCCTCTTCCTCCCTTAATTACACGATCCAATCCCCCCCTCAATTTCATTTCATTCTTCTTCTTTCTCTCTTCTACCCAAAAGCTCCAAACCCTTCTCCTTCTTTTCCCCAATTTTCGATCCATGCAAGACCAAGAAGGCAAGGGAATTTCATCAAGTTTGTCCAAGAATTCAAGCTCCAACCATTTATTCTTCTTCTCCATCCATTTCCTCCAAGGTATATGTGTATATATATATGATTATGTTGGGTGATGACTAGGGTTGGAGAATTCTTGCTTAATAACTTGAATTTTGGTTGGTCTATGCATGAATATATATGATAATCTTTGAGTTTATACTTGATTGTTTGAATTCTTGGAGCATGAATGGGTGTATATATTGTATGTATATATATGTGTGTATATGATTGGGGGTTTAGGAAATTTGATGGTTTAATTCATGAATTAATGAGTGATATATGCATATACATGTGTATTGAGTAGTTTTATGGTGCTTTCTTGGTGTATTTTGTTTGGAATCGGAGTTGGAGGAGTTTGAGACCTTCCCCTTCACGTTATACCATTGAAATTCCCTGTTTTTCGACCCAGAACACTCCGAACGGACGTTCGGTTCCTTTGAACGGCCATTCAACCGAACAGAACCGTTCTGCTCTTCGAACGGTCGTTCTTGGTTTTGTGTATGGATTTAAAACGACTTTTAACTACTCAAATGGACTCGGATTGACCTGATTTTTGAACTCACGGAAACCTCTTTAAGTATAGAACATCCTCAAACTGGAATCTCCTCAATATCGTTTCTCAATTGTGAGTTATGATCGTTTGAAAATTATGTCGCTACTTCACCCAAACACTGCACTCACCCAATTTCGGACCTTCGCCATTTCCACATCGCTTTGAACCACGATTCGAGCTATATACCATTTGAAAGGCCTGTGTGTATAGTTTCATTCCAAACAAACAAAACCTAATTCCAACTTCTAGAACTTGAGATACATCCAATTTTCTACAGCTTGTTCAATTCTGGAAAACTGTCAACTTTCGCCAAAATCCATCTTCTTACGTTCCTTTCACCTCTTGACTCCCGTATGTGTTCTAATTGATTCATATGCTTATTTAACATGTTATATTATGTATTAGGTTGTTTATTTCAAATTTATGGCCTAATTGGAATGCCCGTTTTCGAATTATGAACTCATATGCCTTTATGTGTTACCTTATATCACTTCCTTTGTATTCGTTGCCCTTAAACAAACTTTAACTTTATGAATTCCCAATGTATGCTATTATATGCATTGTAAACATGTTTAAATATGTGATATGAATACTATATGAAGTTTATGGGCCGAATTGATATGAATCTTGAAAGATATGAAAAGCATGATTATGAAACCACCGTGTATTGAACGTTTTGAATGAATTACTTGATTATATGACATCATAACATGATTTATGCTCTTTATGCATCTCATATCATGTGCAAAACACGCCGTGCGTCTATGTGGTTTCATGTTGAGTCAATTCTCACGAGTACACATTGTTCCTTCTCTTGTACAGTTTGTTTCCAGGGCGGAGACTTCCGAATTGATTAGGCACCCATATTGCTCTTGTTTCTGGTCTCGTGGTATTCCAGGTGAGGGTGTTTTTGTTTTAGCTATGTATCAAACCCTACAACCCTTATGTGATAAGTTTTGGCCAAAACCTTATGTATATATATATGTTATTTTCGAAGTGGAGTCATCGAGTAAATTATCATCGAGTAAATTATTTTCTCAAGAATTATGAAATATGTTATGCCCCTTATGAATCAAATGTTTTGGCGAGAATATGATTATGTTATGATTATGAATGCACGGGCCCAGGGACTTAGTGCAAGTGGCTATCCGGGGAGGCAAGGGCCGACGGTGATCCCTTGTACTAGTCCCACCACATTTACGGTGATACCGGCCCTCGCTAGGAGGTTTAGCGGGGAATGGGAGCTGAGTGCCCTTGGGGGATTCATGTACCCCCATTGGCCTATGTATGGACCGGTGGTCGGGTCTTGCAAGCCCGTCCACCACCCGGAGGAAGAAGGTTGGAATTATGTTATGATTGATATGCACCGTGCGGGAAGGCCGAGACACGGATTGCCCAAACGACTATGTTTTATGATATGATATATGATCTGTGTGTATTATGATATATTGCTTGATCACGTATTTAATGTATTAATGATATTTGTCGTACACGGTTGGAGTTTGGTTGGAGATAATGCACGCTCACTCGCCGAGCCTTATGTTTATGTATGAATTATGAACTTAATGAATTTAATATGACTAGTTGTAAAGTCCGAGCATTGCTTAGTTATTCTCTCGCCCTCTTGGGAACTAACTTTAAATAAAACCTTGCTCGGGATTTATGCCTTGCATGTGCATGTTTTATATATATATGTATCGCTCCTGCTCACTCAGTCTTCTAGAGACTGACCCCTCTTTCCCACTTCTCAGTTCTTGCAGGTTTTGGCTAGGCGGGAGTCGATTCATTTCAATTTTGTTCGTGTCACACTTGTACACTCGAGTCGCATTTCATATTGTTATGTTTTAATTATAGCTCCTTTATGTATAGGGCCTGTGTGCCAATTACGATTATTGTTGGATATTGATTCGGGACAGATTGCATGTTTAGTTGAACCCGTTGTGAATTGAAATATGTTGGGCTTGTAACCATTATAGGAATTTATAAATTATACGTTATTGTTTCCGCATTGCACTATTGGTTATTATGATTTATTTGGTTCAGGGTTAGATTCCGCCTAGCTAGGATATCTTTTATTTTGTCTCCCGTTCGCTATGAGTTCGGTTCATGCTTGGACTATCCATTTCATGTGTGGACTAGACTCATAGTGCGGGGGATATGGCCTATTGTCCCGGGTGCTACATTTCTGGCTCGCGAACCCTTATATTTTAACAAAAAATAATATTTTTATTTTATATATATATATATATATATATATTTATTATTTTTTTTAAAGTATATTTATCTATTAAACAATTATATTAATATACAACTAATACATTAAACAATTATTATTATTATTATTATTATTATTATTATTATTATTATTATTATTATTATTATTATTACTATTATTATTATTATTATTGTATATATATATATACCGAATATATGAAACATAAAAAAAAAAAAAGGTTAAAGTAACAGATTAATCACTTAATTAGAAAATCTAAATAAACCCTAGATGTAATGCCCCGATTTTCAGACAGTCAGGTACGCTCGACACGTGTGGGTTTCGAGCGTTAGGACTTTATTTTATTATTTCGTTTAATTAATTTATACGTGTTATATTAATTTTTATAAATTGTTTTCAACATGGTTACGTGAAAATAATATGATAATTATTTCAATTTGACAATTCTTGTATAAATGGAATTTAATTGCTACATGAATTAATTGTCCAAATTGTATTAATTACATAATTGTCCTTGATTGCTCACTTCCTTTTATTTAAGGACTAAATTGCATACAAACCTTTTGGGACCTAATTGCTCATTTCCAAACTTGATATACTTAATGGCATGACTTATAAACATTAGGGACTTAATTGCAAATCTTGCATATTTTCCCCAAATATCACGTTATATGCATCTCTTCTCCAAGCTTCATTCTTCACTTTCATCAAAACATACCATTTGCTTCCTTCTTCACCGAGCCAACCCTCCATGGAAAGAAAAGGGAATTTCATCTATTGCAAGCTAAAATCTTTGAGGAATTGGAAGTCTTAGGCCATCATCTTTATCATATCTCCATCTTTTCTTCTCCTTCTTTCATTCAAGGTAGGGATGAGCATATATTTGATTTCTTGAATTTATGTATGAAGCTAGGGTTTATGATTCAAGCTTGATAATTCATGTATTTGGTGTTAGAAACATGATTAGGAGCCTTAGACTTGAAAACTTGTATGAATCCTTGAAGAATATGAGATTATATGATGAATTTGTATATATGCTAAAGTTGGTGATTATGATGATTAAAGCATGGATTATGTGTTTATATTGTGTTTTATTGCACTTTAAGCATGTATATATGTTTCCTTCTATGAATTATAAAATATGGAATGGATTATGAGTGTTTTGGGAGCTTTGGGAGCTTGGTTCGTAGCTCCCCTGTTCTTCTCCCCTGTTTTCTGAACCTTCTGTGTAACGGGAACGGCCGTTCCCGTCCCCTTTGTAATTGGGGAACAGCCGTTCCCATTGTTTGAATAGTGTGTCAGGCGGCGAGGACGGGAACGCCCGTTCCCACTTTGTCTCACGGACGGGAACGGCCGTTCCCATCTTTGGGGAGCCCGACAGCGGGAACGGCCATTCCCACTTTGAACTGAAACCCGGAACGGCCGTTCCCAGCTCTCTGTTAGTGCAGAAACTTTCTGCATAAAAATGGAATTTTGGGACGTCGTTCCAACGGGTTATTTGACCCCAAATTGCTATTATATGATTGATTATATGTCGAAACAACATGTTATCATGCTACATTGTTTATTGCTCGATGTCTCGTACATGATCATGCCGTGCGTCATTATATGGAATAATATGCTTGAATTGTAGTCTCATGCACGTACATTGTCCCGTTTCTTGTCCAGTTATTCTCCAGGGTGGAGATTGTCGAGCATGATCACGTTCACGCAATCACGAGTCGTGTGTCGCCTGTCAGGTGAGGTTTAATTTCTAGTTATATAGAACCCGTATAACCCTTTACGTGGTTTTTGGCCAAAGGTATTTATAGTTATAATTTCATGAAAGCTCGTATCATTTCAAGCATGTTATTGTTTATGAAGCAAGCAAGTAGGTCATGTTAGTGTGCACAAATCAAGCATGTCATGTCATGAAAGCAAGTTCGTGTGTTCTCCTGGCCAGGTCCTCCTAGCGAGGGCGCTGGACTGGTCTTCGGGCCGGTGATTGTCCGTCCAATCACAGGAAGAACGATACCTTACCATGTTCGTGTGTTCTCTTGGCCAGGTCCTCCCTAGTGAGGGCGCTGGGCTGGTCCTCGGGCCGGTGATTGTCCGTCCAATCACAAGAAGAACAAAGGCCTATCGTGTGCATGTGTTCTCCTGGCCAGGTTCTCCGTAGAGAGGGCGCTGGGCTGGTCTTAGACCCGGTGGTTGTCCGTCCAACCACAGGAGGAACAAACCCTATCGTGTTACAAGCAAGCCATGTAGTGATTGCATGATCTCCATTTCATGAACGTGTTATATGGTTACACTATTGCATGATTGCACGATAAATGAATTGCGTGATCACCTAAGGACTAACAAGCAAGCAAGCATGTTATCAATTGCTTGAAATGAACAAGTGCTTAATATTGATAGTCGTATTCTCGGGCGAAGCTATATTATTATTGAACTTGTATATTTATCTTTTATAAACCTTTACCCGAGAATATGACTTGCATGTTATCTGCGCTAATATATATTTAAACCCCTCACTCGGTCTTCACAGACTGACACCTCCACCTTTCAGGTTATTGCAGGTGCACGCTAGGCGGGAGTTGAGTCGAGTCGAGTCCCGTTCATGTAGTCGTGTCCTCCGTGGTTCGTGTATTTATTTATTATGGTTAATTATGGAATTGTAGTTATTGTTATTACTAAATTGAAGATGATAATGTATTGATATGATAAGTTAGAATATATTTTATTCGGTAAACGAGAAAAGACATGAATGATAAATGGAAATAAGTGATATTGTTTACTTTATGCTTCCGCTTTATTTTGTTGCACGTTTTAGTAATCCCGCCTAGCTCGTCGTGTATTGCATTGTCACCCGTTCGCTATAGGTTGGTTCATGTACGGATTGGGCATTTCGTATGTGGATTGACCTATGGTACGGGGGTGTGGCACCTCCACGTGTCCGGGGTGTTACACTAGATCTCAAAGTTGCCTTTCACTCTCCGCCACCCCACCCAATGTTGCAAAACTTTCGACTCTCAAAGTGATATTCTTATCGTCGCGCCACCAACGCCCAGTACGTGGGCTTTGGTACTGCTGTTGCTGCATCGTCCACCACCCACTGCCGTACTACCACTGTTGACCCTGCGCATCCAGCCCTCCATCACCAACTCTCATCGTCCAAAATATATCTCACTTAGGTATAAATCTTAGAGATGTTCTTGAAATTTACACAACTAATTGAATTGAGTTGGGACTGATTTTAGATCGGTTGATGTATCATTCTTTTTCAAGTTTCTTCCCCACGAAGAGGAAGGTTCACGAACTCTTGGGCCGAACTCGAACCGAATGAGATCGAGCCGAACATGGTTCAAAACTGATTTTATGAGGTTCATCAGGTTCGAGTTCGAGTTCGGGTTCGTTAAAATAGTACTCGAACCGAACCTAAACCTTGGAAAAAGGATAAGTTTCGGCTCGGCTCGGTTTCTTTACTGTTGGGAAAACGGAACAAAAACGCAGCGGAAATTTGAAAATTTTTCCCAATAAGTTAGGATCGAATCTTGCAATTCCTATTCCCAAATTCATAGAGATCAAGAAACTCACTTATGTAGTAGCTTTCTTGACACATTCTAGCTGCCCAAGAATGCTCTTCACGCGGCTTGATCCCCAAAAGCTCCTTCGAATCTTTCAAGACTTCACGATAGTAGCCCTCTAGAGAATTAGTCCACCATCCTCGACCACGATCCAAATGGGGAGGATGCTAGTTCTATATTCGGTGTTTAGGCTCTAGGGTTTAGTGTACAATATTTGGAGAAGGAGAAATTGTGTATCAATCTCCCTAGGGGTTCGAACCCCTCATATAAATGGGCTTAGGGTTCGAACCCCATTCCTTGTTGGACAAGGATTTCAAACTCTTTTGGAAAGGGATTTCTTTGCTTGGAGAGTAAGACTCTTACTTTGATCAAAAGTCTCATTTTGACCAACTTGTCAAGCAATAATAATATCTAATTCTCTTAGATATTTTATTTTAGTTTATTTATTAAATAATAAATAACTTGAAGACTAATAATTAATTAATTCATAATTAATTATTGATTAGACTTTAATTCGCCAAGTTAGGACTTTAATAATAATTCAAAATTAAATCAAAGTTTATTAAATAATTAACACATTAATTATTTAACTCATACACATATATATATACACGTGACTACACGTGTCACTTAGGACATGTGTCATTCACGTGTTCCACACGTGTGCTTCACACGTGTGGGCCCCACCATTCTCTCAATGGTTCGATCAACTCGTTTAATCGATTCAAGCCTTAACCCACGTGACCGGGTTGTTGTGTGTGACCCTCTAGGTTCTTAATTCACTTAGCAGTGACCCTAATTAATTAATTCCCTAATTAATTAATCAGTCCACAGATCAAACGACCATAGTCTAGCAATAGGTCTTTGACCCCTAGTTAAATAATAATGTCTTGATTCGACTGAACCTTTAAGTCATTGATATATGTGAGATACAATCCTCCTACGACCCATCTCTCAATCAAGATCTAGGGCAAGGGAATAATTAGAACCCTAATAATCTTGATCTTAATGTTAAGTGCATTTCATATCCATTTAATCTCAATCCAAGAAACTCTTTTCTTGATGTCTTGATCCACTGCCTTGGCCACGGACTCCTAGATGGCATATGAATGACTTTGACAATAAGACATCATCATCTTGCCAATGCAAGCGTAGGTCCTTTATTGATTCTCATATAGTTTTCATGTGCCACTTGTACAGCCCTAGCATAAGCCTTGAATCAGTTGTCTAAGGCGACACCCTTTAAAACTTACACCTACGACTACAGAGTTAGCTCATAAAGAATCAATGGAACCTCAAGTCTAAGGATCACTTAATCACATCAATGACTCGTGAGATATTTCCTGATATGGAAGTTTCTATTTCTAGATATAGAAACTTCATTTCCCATTTAGGAATCTTCTCACACGGGACACCTCAGTGTACCTACTTAGAATAAGTAAGCGCCCCTGTGTATCACGCATGCATCAAATATACACTTTGCATCCCATGAAACAAGGTGGTCCTTCTTAAGGGCATGATCACACGAGCAAGCCTCGAACGAGTCAGGTTGACACTCCCACTATCTATAGGACTCATCGGCTTGGAGTGATTTCTAATCATGACTTATGTGATATAGGGGTCGTCTCATGAACCACTTCGCCTAAATGGTTGAGTCCTATAAGTCATATTGATTAGAGGAGTTCTTATACATCCGCACTTAAAAGTAAACACACAATCAATATGACACCCCGCTTTTTAGCTTTCCAGGTACGGCATCACGCGTGAGTTTAATTCTATAATTTCTGTAAATTATGTGATTTGCATGCTTATGTTGATTAGAGGAGTTCTTATACATCCGCACTTAAAAGTAAACACACAATCAATGTGACGCCCCGCTTTTTAGCTTTCCAGGTACGACATCATGAGTGAGTTTAATTCTGTAATTTCTGTAAATTATGTGATTTGCATGCTTATGTGTCAACGTGAATTTTATTTCATTACGTGCGCATTAGAATTTAATTAATTGTTCTTGGGCTTAATTGCCTAATAATGGAAAATTAAGGGACCTAATTTTAATTAGGATGTTTTGGCCGTTGTGGCTATTTTGAGCTCGGGAATTCGAATTTGAATTTCGACCCTACCATTAAATTCATTTCGACGATTCGGATTTATTGGAATTAACCTTTTATTTTTCTAAAGCCGTTTGATAGCCCTACAGTTTTAAAATCCGATCCTTATGGATCGGATCTTTTGGACCCGACCCGTTTTCTAGCCCGACCCATTTCTCATCTTATGAGATGAATTATCTCGTCTCCTCCTTCATTCTTGCTTCACGTTTCAAAGGGAGAAGAAGAAAGCACCTTCCCTTGGCCTCAAGCTTTGGCTCAAGCTCGTCCCCATCTGACCACCCGATCGATGAAACAAGGTAACCAATGTATTCCTCTCGTTACGTGCTTCATTTCTACGTTTATTTCGTGCCTTGATTCCTTGTCTAGATGCCTATTTGGGGATGATGATGAATAGTGCCGGGTTCGGGATTTGGTATGCTCGGGCTTGTTTCGGGAGGCCTAACTTGTATTTATGTGATCTACGTGTTATGTTTGCTTCGTGGTATGAATTTCGGGGTGTTTCGTGGTTGTTTGGGGGTGTTCTGGTGCTTTTGTTACTATTCCCGTTGCCATGGTTTTGCTGTTATGAGCTTGGTCACGCCCCGACCAATTTATGTGTAAAACTGGTTGCGGCCGCGACCAGTTTTTAAGGGATTCTCGAGTTGTGGCTTTGCGGCCGTGATTGGTTTTCAGTGCAATTTTGTCGCGACCGCTACAAACTCATACGTGCTCGGTTTTGGCTGAATTTTGGACTGTAGAAACCTTTTTGAGTCTAGAACATTCTCCAATTAGAATCACCTCAAAATTCATTCTAGATTAGGAGATATAACCGTTTTAATTTGGTGTCGCCACTTCATCAAGATTCTGCATTCGTTCAACTTCGTACCTACGCCACTTTCGCCTCGCTTTGAATCATGATTTGAACTTTATACCATTTGAAAGATCTATGTGTATAGTTTCATTTCCAAGAAACAAATCTTAATTCCCATTTCTCAAACTCCAGTTATGATCATTTTCCCACAGATTATCCGTTTTGAAAAACTGTCAGCTTTTGCCCGTTTTCACTCAGAACCATTTTTCGTGTTTTTATTCCGTTTTTCTCGTACCTTTCCACCTCCAAACTTGATCCTAACTTGTTTTGATCATGTTTATGCTTATGTATTTGTTCTCATATGCATTATATGTTACTCAAGTAATGTGAATTGTTTGCATGAAACATATTTGCACTTTGTTACGTATCTCTACCTTGTATTATGCCTTAATTGTGCATATGAACGTGACATATGATTATAAATGGTTATGATGGGTTATGTAATGTCTTCAATTGCATGGATTTGATTTGAAAATAAGATTGGCCTAAGTATTTGCATTTCTTTAAGTGTCAATGCATATGCCGTGCGTCTATATGGTTCATTGTGAGTCTAAGCCTTGTGTTTTGTCTTTAGTTTGTTCAGGTGCACCCGGGGTGGTGTTTAGCAGTCCGTTTTGATTCCGGGGTGAATCACGTGTTTGGTCCTTGGCTTCGTTGGTGTAAGGTGAGGCTAGGTTATAGTTAAACCCTATGATATGTGCCCATTTTCTCGGTATGCGAACTATGGCCTCTATTATATGTATATACGTGTGAGGTATGAATTTATAAATCTAAAATATGTTTCCAAGTATGAAGAGCAATGTACAAGCCTATGTATGCTTGATTTAATTTGATTGGATTCATTATGATTGGTAATGCTAAACCACGCTTTAAACCGTGTGCCTCGTATGAGCCGGGAGTTACGAGCGAAGGAATATGCTAAGGATTTAACACGGAGAGGTATATAAAGCGTGGTTGTGGTAAGGTAAAGTATGTATCATACATATGTTATGTTTCTAATAGTAGCGGGTTAGGATATGATTGAATGAATAGGGCCCAGGAGGTGTGGGTAAGGGGGACGCGGGACGACCATAGGGGTCACCGGTTATGACCCCTGTGCACACTCTCCACATGATTGATAGGACTAACCCGGAACCCACTACGAGGTTTGGTTAGGTGATGGGAACCTGAGGGTTTGAGTGTTCGGGCTCCCTTTGTCTGATTGGATGGTTTGGGTCGCGCAACCCTTCCATCACCGGAGAAGGAGGTATATGATTGTTATTCATGATTGAATGATATGTTTGATTGTACGATTCGTATGAGAAGCCCAGGATGGGAATTGTTACTCGTACCCGCCGAGTTTTGCATGTTTGCTTTTTCAAAGTTCGTGAAATGGGGATAGATTTTTAACTATGATAAAATGTGGATCTTTTGAATAAGAAAGATAAGAATCGATAAGAATTGATACGATTTGATATGAATGGTTATGATTTGATTTGACTTGATTCGGTATTATTTGGTATGATATGGGTCCTTGAAGCTTTAATTCGTTCGGTTTTGTTAAGAATCCCTATATGTATGTATCACAGGCAAAACTTTGGTGTGCAAAAACTATCCTAGAGTTCACGAACTGTGTGTGATTCGAATGTGCTTTGCTCCTATATATATATATATATATAGCGTGTGTGGGTAGCCCCTCACTCAGTCGAGTTGTAGACTGACCCTCTTCCTCCCCAACTTTTTAGTGTGTAGGTTTGGCGTTGGAGTTTCGAGCTAGGCGGAGTTGTGTTGAGTCTTTGAGTCGGTCAAGTTAAGTTAGAAGAGTCTTTGCACTCGCATATATATTTAAATTGTGTATGATTCGACTTTGTAAGATTATGAATTTGAATCTTTATGCATTTGTTATTGAATTGCCCTTGACGGGCTTTGTTATGAGTTAAAAAGAGGCCTGAGGAGCCCAAGTCTGCTTGTTGTTCGTGTGTTTAATTTCTGCAGGCCCGTGGCCAATGCATGTGTTTGAATTTTAGTTTTCCATTACATTCTGTTTTGTTGGTTGGTTATATTTGCAGGGTCTAAGTTCTGCCTAATTTAGGAGGTTTGTTTTGTTTGTCTCCCGTTCGCTATGGTTTGATACGGGTGCGGACTTCCTATTTCGTTACTCGTGTTGAGCCATAGTGCGGGGGATGTGGTGCCTCACGTGCGGGGTGCTACATCCTAAAGTGGTGTCAGAGCCCCAGGTTGCATAACCGGGGTTCAGTGTCTTTTTGTGTCTATTTAGGTTGTACAGCATAGGACAATGTGGTTATTTGAGTGCATTCGCATCGGATTTGTCAAGTTATGCATTAGATTTTCTTAACACTTATTGATTTTGTAACATCCCGCTGGTCCGACTTATAAGGTACGCCACGTTTTAACCTTTTTATGTGTTTAATTATGTTATTTTATGTTTTGCGTGGCCCTATTTTGAACTCTTTTAGAGTTTATGGGCCCCTTTGTAATTTTCTCTTTTGGGGGTTTTTCGGTCACTGCTCGTTCGATCGAGATTTTGACCTCTTTGACCCCTTTAACGTGTTCGGGGCATCGAAACGAGTCCGTAGACTCTAAGTTTGCCCAATTCGGACGTCGTTAGTCTTTTCTCCCATTCGTTTTGCGCGCGAGGACCCGGGATAAAACACCCAAATCCTCGTTAAATGTGATAGAACCCACTTAGCTCTCTCTCTCTCCTCCCATCTCCCCCAGGCGAAACACAACATTCACACACACTCACGGTGTGTTTTCACACACAACTCAAACTCGCTCGTTTCTCGACGGAATTCGACGAACCAATAGTGCTTTTTGAAGAGCTCGACGACGCGGTCACAACCATACCAAGATCTCGACCAACCGATGAACGATGGCGGAGATGTCGCCATTTTTCAGGCACGGCTGGAAAAGGTTGTGGAGCCACCACTTCGCCGGCGATTTCCGGCGGTTTTCGGCGGACTTCCGGCAACACGCGCCCCAGGTTCGGCAAGAAGGCTTCCCGGCGCATCGTTGGACGTTGGCGGCGCGGCCATCCGGGCCGCGATGGCGCCGCATGTGCCGTCTGAAGCTCGGGGCGGCGACGCACGACAATGTAGCGGCGAGTTTCGCCACCTTTCGGTGGCTTTTTCTGACCAAGGTTAGTGTTTTCCAAGGTTTTCCGACCCCCTGAGTTCATTTTCAGCCAATTTCATCTAATTTTGGCCGTAGGTGGTGGTTCCGGCCACTTGAGAGGCGGAAAAAAATTTGGCGGCCAACGGGGGGCCTTTTTCGTCGATCTTTTGGCCACGGGCTCTTCACGAAAGTTGTTCGGAACGACGAGAACTATCATCCATTGATCACATGACTCCAGATTTGACCGTTTGGTGAAGGATCACACCGGCGCAACGGCGGTGCAACGGCGGGGCTAGCTCTGGGGATATTTTTCGGTCACCACCTTGGGGGTTTCGAAGAGCTCGTCACGGGTAAGACAATGCCTCTTTCGGATCTCATTTTCGTTCACCGGTTTGGAAGTAATTTGATTTCGAAGATTTTAGGGTTTTCGTATTCTTGGATTTGAAATTGGAGAAGGTTGGCTTGGAAGTTCCAGAAATTGATCGAGGATTTGGAACGAGCACGAGGAATTCTTACAAGCGTGAATTTTCGAGATTTTTTCGGCATGTTCCGGCGGATGCCGAACGGCGGCCGACCACTGTTCCGACAGCTCCGGCGACCTTCGGACAGTTTGTCCGCTTCTTCGTGGTGAGTCCAACACCACTTCCCGTTTGTTAATCGGACGCTCGGTTTATTTGTTATGAATTTATTTGTGTAATTGGAATTATTTGATTTAATTGTTCTAAATGTAAATTAATTGCGATTTGTTAGATTTATCAATCGAATTGTAATGCAATGTGTACGAGATCATGTATGAAATGAAATGTGATAGGTATGGAGACTTTGATTTGAAAAGAGAATCCCGATATGTTAAATTTGTGCTATTTACTAAACTTAGAGTGGATATTTGTGTAATTTTTCTAAGTATGTAAATTTGTACGGATTGAACTAATTAATCCTTGCTATTTGATAAACAAATATGCTCATTATAATTTCATTATAAGAAGTTAATATGTCTAACCTTGAAACTTTGAATTAAGGTTTAATCACGTAAATTAGAATTTGATATGTAACTTCGTGATCTTTAAATAGAATTCATAGCATGTTATTATATGATTTATTTGGCTTTGTAATACGTGTAAATTTATGAAATGTTATATGTGAATTTGATCTGATTGCTTTGTAAATGTGCAATATATGAATTGATATGAAATAATGTGAATTCCATTGCCTTTCAAGTTCCCTAATTGCATTAATTGTGCTTATGAACATGCCTTAATGTTTTGTTTTGCATATAATTAATATGAATTTGACTCTTACTTATATGATTACGTTTCTTAAGTGTTTGAGCATCTACGTGCATCTCTGTGTGGTTGTCTAAGTCTGAGTCTGAGTCTGAGCTCGGTATTGTGTTTTGTGTGTTTAGTTGTTCAGGGCCACCCGGGATGGTGACAAGTGAGTCGTGCAGGTTTCGGGGTGAACTATTTGTTGTGTTTTCGGCTGTGTTTGGTACCAGGTGAGGTTAGGATATAGTTATACCCTATTGCAATGTGCTCGTTTTGAATGCATGCGACTTATAAGCCTCTATGTATACATAAATATGTGCGAGATACGTATTTTGTTGGTTTTATCGTAAGTTTGAAAGTACGAACGCTATGTATGAGCCTATGTATGCTTAAGCTCCGTTTTGATATGATTTTGAAGTAAGAGTATGTGTGGTATGTACGTACGATACGCATGAGATATGTCTGTCTGTCTGTCTGTGTGTAGCGGGTTAAGTTTCCGAGATATGTGTGTTTATATGTGTGGTGGGCCCCGGAGTTGTGGGTAAGGGAGACCCGAGACGGCCATAGGGTCGCCGGTTGCAACCCCTGTGCACTTCTCCACCAAGGTAAGGCTTAGCTCATCCTCAGGAGGTCGAGGGGAAAGCAGGTCTCATATGCCGGCGGTATAACCCGTCAAGATCGGGTAGGATCCCCCGACTCCACCAGTATAAGATAAGATATGTGTGGGGGTTGAGAGTGGACGCTCTCTTCCCCAAACGGAGAAAGGTTGGATTGGTTTATGCTTTTTGCTTTGTCTTCGCTTTGCTTTGCTAAGGAGTTGGTTGGTTGTGTACTCGTACGCGCCGAGTTTCGTTATGTTTATCGGTTATAAGTTCGTGAAATGGGGTTAGACTCTTAAGTTAAGATAAAAATTGTTATGATTTCAACCTAAAAAGGTATGTTTCAGTATGTGTGCTAAGTCTGCATGAATCTGAGTTTATACCTTGGGAAACGTGTGATTCAAGATTTGTTTGATAAGTCTCCCTATATGTATACTATCACGGGAAAATATTTTGGAGTGCAAAAACTAACCCCGGGTTTACGAACATCGCTTCTACTATATGCTGTGCTCTGTATATATGTATAGCGTGCGTGCATTAGCCCCTCGCTCAGTCTTTGGACTGACCCTTCCCCCTTTATGTTTTTAGTGTGCAGGTGTCGGTTTGGGTTCGCGTTGGAGTTCGTGCTAGGCGGTGGTGTGTCGTGTCTTTTGAGTCTGTGTCTGTACGTTTCAGTTTGTTAAATATTTTGTTCTGATTTTTGATTCATAAATTCTGTATAAGATATGTTATATGCATGTTTGAAATTATGAATCGAATGTATGGAATTCGGGACAGGTTAGGACAGGTGCTCGGATTAGATGAACCCGTTGTGATTATATGATTATTCGAGACAGGTTTCTAGGGCTAGTTGAACCCGTCTTGTTGTGCAAATGTTTGGGTCAGGTTAGGACAGGTTCGATGGATTAGTTGAACCCCGTGTAGATGATCTTGACTTCTGTATTGCTCAATATGTTTTTTTTTGTACGAAAGTTTTTGAAAGTTGGTATGTTCGCCTGGCTTTCGCTGTCATGTTTCGCATATTGTCTTTTGTTCAGGGTTAGGTACCGCATAACTAGTGTGTGTGTTTTTGTTAGTCACCCGTTCGCTGTGACTTGGTGCATGTGCGGACTCTCCATTTCGTACACGTGTCGGGTCATAGTGCGGGGGTGTGGTGCCCCATCGCTTGGGGTGTTACAGATTTTACAATGTGCAATGCATTGCATTTCTTAATTGCAATTACTTGACTTGATTATGTGACATATTCATATACTAACCAACATGCATATGTTTATATTGTAGTTGTGAAAATTTCAGGATGCCACCATGTCGTCAAGGTCTCAATCAACCATCACCTCAGCATCATTACAATCAAGAGCAACCACGTGCCGAAATGCAACCTATGAATTCCATGGCGGCTTTATATCGAGACTTCAGGACATTCAATCCTCTTCAATTTCGTGAAGGTGATGACATTCGGGCCGAAGAATGGTTATACGAGGTTGAAAGTATTTTCGAAGTATGGTCGTGCAACTCATAAGATATGGCACGCCTTGCTATTTTGCTTCTACAAGGACAAGCGAGACAATGGTGGAAAAGAATTGCCCCACAATTTGAAGCTACGAGCGAAGGATTAACTTGGGATGCCTTCGTTCATGATTTTAGGAAAAGGTACACACCGACTATTCTCCAAAACCGAAGATTTGAAGAATTCCTCACCCTCAAGCAAGGAAAAGGAACGGTTGTGGAGTACATCAATGAATTCGAGAGGCTAGGTACATACGTGCCTCACATTATAGGCAATGATGAGATGAGGGCACAATATTTTATGGAAGGCCTTCGGGATGAGATTAAGGAAGCTTTAATTGCGGAGAATACGAGCACCTGGGATAAAGCTACAACAAAAGCTTTGAGAGTTGAGAATCGAAGATTAATAAGAGGTAAGGACGAAGAGAACGTGGGACCGAGAGGTGAATTGGGATTTTGCTCGAACCTACATGTGGGAGAAAGATATCAACATTCCGGTATCCAAGCCAAAAAGAAGATCCGTGGGAAGAAGCATAAGGTCGGAAATTCTTCAAGAACAAAGAGAGAGCCTCAACCGTGTGCACATTGTGGAGGAACTAATCATGCGTACAACAGGTGTTGGGATCGATTGAAGAAGTTTTATGCATGCGGGTCAAAAGATCACATGGTTTCGGCGTGTAATCAATCAAGGAATCACAAACAATGGGAACGAAATCAAAGGCTTCAAATTGGACACTAACAAGAATTTGAGGATAGAGATATTCGCATTCATGGCACGTACATTCACGACATATTTAAATTATTGCTCTTGCTACTTGTTTGGTGTATAAACATTTCGTGTAGCGTCGTATGTGCCAAGGTGACAAATATGTGTTGCATTCCATTTACACTTTAACCTTGCATGCATATTTGGTGTTTAAATTTTAGCATGGTACTCCCCTCATGCCCCAAAGTTGAGTCCAACGAGAGCTAAGAAGAATGGGTTGAAGATAAAGGGGATGGTTTGGGAATTTTCATGTATTGGTGATGGCTAGGAAATTGAAATACAATTGGAAGGATGGTTAGGATTGGAGGGAAGTTACACTGCCGGGTTAAGGGGACGATTTATTAGGAATTTCTCAAGCGGTGCAACCTTACCAAGTTCAACTAGGATTAAAATAAGAGCTCTACTCGGAACATGGAAATAATGAAGATCAACCCAAAATTTAGGAACATGATAGTGATCTCTACTTAACCATAACCTTGGAGAAGTGGAATTTAAGGAAACATTTGAAGGTCATTCGGATATTCTAAGAATTCTAGGAATTCAAGGATGAAAGGTGATGATCATGAAGATTGGTCTTATATTCTATAAAAAAAAGAGAATTGTCGTGGAGGAAATAAGTTCACACTCCAAAAGACATGCCGGGGGACAAGAATGATTACTAGGAGCGAGGTTATTGTTGGGACTTCTACAAATATACATATACGAGTAAAGAACTTTGGACTATGAGAATGTTGATGCTTCATCGGGATTCATGGGTCGTGTGAAGAATCTTACCAAATGACCGAAGTCCGAGGAGTTCAATATTAGGGAAAAATAAGAATAAGAACAAGAGAACGTTCAAGAGTGGAAGATGGAATTCAAGGAAGTATCGAAAGTTAACCAACAACCCTGGACTGAGGTTCGGGATGATAATTGACGCGGGAAGTGAACTACAAATTTCAGAGCATAAAGGGGGATAAGAAACCTCGACAACAATCAAAATTCCTTAATGACAAGTTCTTCAATGCATCGGTGAACAATACATCAAACATACATATCACGTGCATCACGCATTTTGAGTTTGTTGTGTAGTTATTTTGCTGTTTTATTACTTTCTTGTTGTTTTTGGTGAGTTGTTTTGAGAGTTCGAGAGTTGTTGTTTTCCCGGTAAGATGAGGGTCAAGCCTTGCAATGAGATCAACAACCTTCTTTTGAAGATTTCAGTGGTGTGAAGAGGGTCCGGATGTTTAACACTTCGGACTTTAGATCGTGGATGAAGTAGATTCGGTTAGAGCTTGGTTGTAGAGAGGCATGAGTTCGATAACTATGCCAATCAAAAGGTACTGAGCTCAAGAGTTAACTCAATTGAACTCAAACGGTGAGAGTTGAATCTACCTGAGACCCTCTTTATCGTGCGAGTCGACCGAGCAATTCATGACTGGAACGATTTGAAGATTCAGACCCCTTGTGCTTGAAGATCTTTCTCGAGCTAACCCTCGTCGGGATATCATGAACCCCGAACTTGGGTGAATACAGAAAGTTGATCGAACTTGAAACTCGAGCAGATGAACCTGGGGACCAGGTTCTCTTAAGGGGGGAGATTGTGAAGCCCCGCTTTTTAGCTTTCCAGGTACAGCGTCACGAGTGAGTTTAATTCTATAATTTCTGTAAATTATGTGATTTGCACGCTTATATGTCAACGTGAATTTTATTTCATTACTTGCGCATTAGAATTTAATTAAATGTTCTAGGGCTCAATTGCCCAATAATGGCAAATTAAGGGAACTAATTTTGATTAGGATGTTTTGGCCTTCGTGGCTATTTTAAGCTCGGAAATTCGAATTTGAATTTCGACCCTACCATTAAATTCGTTTCGACGATTCGGATTTATTCTAATTAATCTTTTATTTTTCTAAAGCTGTTTGATAGCCCTACCGTTTTAAAATCCGATCCTTATGAACCGGATCTTTTGGACTCGACCCGTTTTCTAGCCCGACCCGTTTCTCATCTTAAGAGATAAATTATCTCCTCTCCTCCTTCATTCTTGCTTCACGTTTCAATGAGAGAAAAGAAGAGAAGAAGAAAGCACCTTCCCTTGGCCTCAAGCTTTGGCTCAAGCTCGTCCCCTTCCAACCACCCGATCGAAGAACCAAGGTAACCAACTTATTCCTCTCGTTACGTGCTTCATTTCTACGTTTATTTCGTGCCTTGATTCCTTGTCTAGATGCCTATTTGGGGGTGATGATGAATAGTTCCGGGTTCGGGATTTGGTATGCTCGGGCTTGTTTCAGGAGGCCTAACTTGTATTTATGTAATCTACGCGTTATGTTTGCTTCGTGATATGAATTTCAGGGTGTTTTGTAGTTGTTTGGGGGTGTTTTCGTGCTTTTGTTACTGTTCCCGACGCCATGGTTTTGCTGCTATGAGCGTGGTCGCATTTATGTGTAAAAATTGTCGTCGCCGCCACCAGTTTTTAAGGGATTCTCGAGTTGTGGCTTTGCGGCCGCGACTAGTTTTCAGTGCAATTTTGTCGCGACCGTTACCAACTCATACGTGCTCAGTTTTGGCTGAATGACTGTAGAAACCTTTTTGAGTCTAGAACATTTTCCAATTGGAATCACCTCAAAATTCATTCTAGATTGGGAGATATAACCGTTTTAATTTGGTGCGCCACTTCGTCGAGATTCTGCATTCGTTCAACTTCGTACCTACGCCATTTTCGCCTCGCTTTGAATCATGATTAGAGCTTTATACCATTTGAAAGATCTATGTGTCTAGTCTCATTTCCAAGAAACAAAACTTAATTCCCATTTCTCAAACTCAAGTTATGATCATTTTCCCACAGATTATCGGTTTTGAAAAACTGTCAGCTTTTGCCCGTTTTCACTCGGAACCCTTTTTCGTGTTTTTATTCCGTTTTTCTCGTACCTTTCCACCTCCAAACTTGATCCTAACTTGTTTTATCATGTTTATGCTTATGTATTTGTTCTCATATGCATTATATGTTACTCAAGTAATGTGAATTGTTTGCATGAAACATATTTGCACTTTGTTACGTATCTATACGTTGTATTATGCCTTAATTGTGCATATGACCGTGACATATGATTTTAAATGATTATGATGGGTTATGTAATGTCTTCAATTACATGGATTTGATTTGAAAATAAGATTTTCCTAAGTATTTACATTTCTTTAAGTGTCAATGCATATGTCGTGCGTCTATGTGGTTCATTGTGAGTCTAAGCCTTGTGTTTTGTCTTTAGTTTGTTCAGGTGCACCCGGGGTGGTGTTTAGCAGTCCGTTTTGATTCCGAGGTGAATCACGTGTTTGGTCCTTGGCTTCGTCGGTGTAAGGTGAGGCTAGGTTATAGTTAAACCCTATGATATGTGCCCGTTTTCTCGGTATACGAACTATGGCCTCTATTATATGTATATACGTGCGAGGTATGAATTTATAAATCTGAAATATGTTTCCAAGTATGAAGAGCAATGTACAAGCTTATGTATGCTTGATTTAATTTGATTGGATTCATTATGATTGGTAATGCTAAACCACGCTTCAAACCGTGTGCCTCGTATGAGCCGGGAGTTACGAGCAAAGGAATATGCTAAGGATTTGACACGGAGAGGTATATAAAGCGTGGTTGTGGTAAGGTAAAGTATGTATCGTACATATGTTATGTTTCTAATTAGTAGCGGGTTAGGATATGATTGAATGAATGAATGGGGCCCAAGAGGTGTGGGTAAGGGGGACCCGGGACGACCATAGGGGTCGCCGGTTATGACCCCTGTGCACACTCTCCACATGATTGATAGGACTAACCCGGAACCCACCAGGAGGCTTGGTTGGGTGATGGGAACCGGAGGGTTTGAGTGTTCGCCCTCCCCTGGTCTGATTGGATGGTTTGGGTCGCGCAACCCTTCCATCACCGGAGAAGGAGGTATATGATTGTTATTCATGATTGATTGATATGTTTGATTGTACGATTCGTATGAGAAGCCCAGGATGGGAATTGTTACTCGTACCCGCCGAGTTTTGCATGTTTGCTTTGTCAAAGTTCGTGAAATGGGGATAGATTTTTAATTATGATAAAATATGGATCTTTTGAATAAGAAAGATAAGAATCGATAAGAATTGATACGATTTGATATGAATGGTTATGATTTGATTTGACTTGATTCGGTATTATTTGGTATGATATGGGTCCTTGAAGCTTCAATTCGTTCGGTTTTGCTAAGAATCCCTATATGTATGTATCACGGGCAAAACTTTGGTGTGCAAAAACTATCCCAAAGTTCACGAACTGTGTGTAATTCGAATGTGCTTTGCTCCTATATATATATATATATATATATATATATATAGTGTGTGGGTAGCCCCTCACTCAGTCGAGTTGTAGACTGACCCTCTCCCTCCCCAACTTTTTAGTGTGCAGGTTTGGCGTTGGAGTTTCGAGCTAGGCGGAGTTGTGTTGAGTCTTTGAGTCGGTCAAGTTAAGTTAGAAGAGTCTCTGCACTCGCATATATATTTAAATTGTGTATGATTCGACTTTGTAAGATTATGAATTTGAATCTTTATGCATTTGTTATTGAATTGCCCTTGACGGGCTTTGTTATGAGTTAAAAAGAGGCCTGAGGAGCCCAAGTTTGCTTGTTGTTCGTGTGTTTAATTTCTGCAGGCCCGTGGCCAATGCATGTGTTTGGATTTTAGTTTTCCGCTGCATTCTGTTTTGTTGGTTGGTTATATTTGCAGGGTCTAAGTTTCGTCTAGCTTAGGAGGTTTGTTTTGTTTGTCTCCCATTCGCTATAGTTTGATACGGGGGCAAACTTCTCATTTCGTTACTCGTGTTGAGCCATAGTGCGGGGGATGTGGTGCCTCACGTGCTGGGTGCTACAATCAAACAAGAGCATATAAAGAAGTGTTGCCTTAATTCGTATTATTCAAAGATTGTCTGTGATTTACAAAAAGGAAAGTACTAAAGCTGACTATTACATCGGCTTTCAGGGCACTATTCCTAAAAGTTTACATCCCTACGCATAACACTACAAAGGAAGACAGGAGTTGAATTGACAAATCCAAATGAAAGACCAAATCTGTACACACAAACGGGGAATAATTTAGAAGTATCCAGCATAAGTTAATAGGCCTAGAGTTTAGTACATTCATTATGTAACAAAATGTGGTACCATTACAACTTTGTACCATTGCATCAGGGGAGGACATGGTGTTCTAAGTAGCCACTTACAAAATGCATAATATAAACTTTAGTAGCCTTACATTTCAACCAACTCAAAAATAAGTAATAGACAATGTTTGAATCACAGTTTCCAGCCAAGAGTACTACAATTAACTAATGTTGCATATATGTTGCATAGCAACATATTCAATCTTCATTCAAAAAGATAAAATCAAACTTACTGCAGTCCTTCAAACTGCATCGCCCTCCAAAGCTAGGTAGACCATATCACATTTTTCTTCCACGGGAACTTTAAAGAACACATCCATCTCATCTTGCTGCTTACTTAAGACTCGCATTGCCATTACACGTTCGGTCTGCCTAATCGTTAGTGGCAATGCTTTGATCGCATCGTAAAGGCGCCTCTTGTTAGCAGCATGTTGTACATCAACCCTGGTATTGACTTCGGCCTGGAGTGCATCGACAACGTCTTTTAGAGCCTCGATGGCCTCACCCCATATTTTGCCGATTGCGTTAACAATCTCGACCACATCATCGTTTCTTTTTTGCTTTTTTTTTTTTTGGAATCTGAACGGACGGAGTTCGGGATAGGGCTCTCGGAATGTGCCTAGGTATTATTAGACATGTGATTGACATTGGGGCTTTCATGGTTTGTTTCTTCTATTTCCTCTAACCCGTTGCCTGCACTGTGACACCCCTGTCCCACATAGGGAAAGTATGAGAGTTAAGTTCAGTATATAAGTTAAAGAGTCCAAGTATAACCAATGGATATCCCTTTTGGGCAGTGGTTTAGGCCTAATTTCAGGTTATACTCGGTGGGCTTGGAGACTTATGCTCGCGTCCAACGGGCCCACGAACCCAGAGGCCGCTCGTCAGCCGCAGGAGCTAAGTGCTATACGGGGCAAAGTGCTACGCACATGGGAGCCACCTCTTGAGCCTGTGGGGTAAAGTGCTACATGTGTGGGAGCCACCTCTTGAGCCCGTAGGAGCCACCTCTAGAGTCCTAACGCAGACGAGTCGGTCATGGGCTATATGTCATGCCGCGACGAGGACGTCGCGATTCTGAAGGAGGGGTGATTGTGACATCCCTGTTCCATATCGGGAAAGTATGAGAGTTAAGTTCAGTATATAAGTTAAAGAGTCCAAGTATAACCAATGAGTATCCCTTTTGGGCAATGGTTTAGGCCCAATTTCAGGTTATACTTGGTGGGCTTGGAGACTTATGCTCGCGTCCAACGGCCCGCGGACCCAGGGCGTGACATGCACCATCATTATTGAGAGGACCTTTGAAATCGAAAGCACTGTTCCTATAGCTCCGTCATGGCCATAAATTTCTAAACCTTGTTTCATAATTTGGGAACGGTTTTTCACGAACACATGTCAGATCGGGGTTATACTAAAATCAAACAAATGAAAATCATTAGAGATGTCTTATTTCTAGGTTACCAAGTATGTATATTAATAACACAATGAAATAACATAGCTTAAAATAATGAACATGCAGAAATTAAATGCCAGAATAAAAGGATATGTTTACTAGCCTATCCCAATATCGGGGTGTTGCATGCACAGTCTTAGTTGAGGGGTTCCATCCCATTCCAGTCTTGCTAAGAACTTCATTGAGCTCTTTATAGGTCTTCTTCCATGATCCGTGTTTCGAGAGAATGTGTGGATCCCCTCGCAAGTCAATCCTAGGTAGAGATATTTTTATTCGGGCCTCTAGTTGTTGGATAAATCTAGACCGATAGCGATTTGGTGTTTTCCATCTGCTTGCTATAATGTCTTTGAACGCATTAAGAAGTGTGCGCTCCTCAATCGTTGCCCAAGACGCCTCGATCCATTTCTCTTAACCTTGCTGCTTTCACCACGATTGGTTTGTGATTGGAATTGACTCATCTGTAGACAAATAAAAGCCACACATCAGCTTCAAGCAACAGTCTAACATACATATAAACAAATTTTTATACATCATAAAAATTAAATTAGGAAACAATGAGTATTAATGCAATCTGGAGAGCAATATTAAATGAGCAACACATCAATATTTTTTTGTTTTTTTTGGATATAGGACATTAAATATTCAAGTGCGAAACAGCTAGACAAAAAAACAATATAATCAGCTTTGTCAATTAAGTTCAAGCAGTACAATCCATTAAAAACAGATTACTTTGCAACTAGTTATCAAAATTTGAAGTAAATCAAATCAATGGTTCTGATAAAGCAGACCACATGTCGCTAGCAAGTTAGTCACAAAAATTGGTCCACGCTTGTGTTGGTTCAACGTGCGGAATATATTCAGTTGACGGTCTGGCACCCTCGTCCGCCAAGTGCTTTTCATTAACCTCCAACTCAAACTGATCGACCGACATCTCTCTTCGTATGAAATTATGTAGAAGCGCGGAAGCCATAATTATTTCGTTATGCACTCTAATTTCATAAAATGAGGGACTACGTAGGATTGCCCATCACTTCTTAAAAATGGCCCAAGCACGTCTAATCGTTGTCCTCGCCGATGAATGTCATCTATTAAATAATTCTTTTTCATTGACGGGTATCCTACTACACCACTCCTACAGATGGTAGCGCGTACCCCTGTACGGTGCCAAGAACCCAGGACCTTTGGTGTAACCGGCGTCGTACAAATAATAATTTCCTACAAATCCATAAACTGGCTCATTACTGACTTCATATGATAAAAACATTATACATATGACAACGTCAGGGAAAGAGTTATACCATCTAAACACCACGGTACCAAGTAAATGCAACTTACCCTCTAGGACACGAAGTCCATTTGGCCGATGAACTGTATAAAACCCGTTCGTGTATAGCTGAACCCTCCCACCCAGTCAAGATGTAAGTGAAGTTGCAGTTACGGTCATAAACTCCAATCACATTCACGTGGCATTTGCCCTTACGCGACCAATAGAGTCCCTTGTCATGTTCCGGGACTGTTACCTCAATCAACGTCCCGTCCAAAACACCAAGGCAACCCTACGGTAAGGGTACACCGATATATTAGCCATAATAGTTACCATACAACTATTAAGATGACAACACTAGATATGAAACAATCATTACAAAATTACAATATGTAAACACAGTTTCAACATGGCAAAATTTCAAAGTTTACTAATCTGTATTAAACTCCAGATCTTGTAATCCAAGTTAAAACTTCTATACAAATTATTCGTTACTAAACTGATATTTTTAAAAACAAGTTATAAACTGATATTCAACAACTTCGTACTGTAATTGGGCACATTAACATATCAAATATAACGAGCTAAAGGGGCAAACTGAATATGGAAGAATGAAATTGTATCTCAAACCATTTCCACGTATTATCATTGCAATTTGCTTCCACTGGAGTAAGCTTAACTACAAAAAGATTATGCAGTTTCAATATAACTTTGAGAACCTTATGGAAATATTTCAACACAGTCCTGCTTGAGCATTCGTAATCGACTTCCACCATTGAATTCTTCGTATGGTGTGACAAAACTCCCAAAAAAATGCAAACCTGCGCCTGCACGGTAACCTCCCGACTATCGGTTAACTCGTCGGCTTCCCTTAGAATAACACATAGCCGTCCAAGGGCATCCCTACCCATACGAAGCTGGCTAATGCATTTCCTCTCGAATTTTTTGGACAACTTGTCCAAATATTTTATCCTATCAGGAATCCTATCTTTTAGATTATATGATTTCGCCAAACCATCTTCTAAACGACGCTTCTTCCGGCTGACTAACATAAGAATAAGGGTTGTGTCCATGAGCATACCAAGTAAAAAAAGCCTCATAATTTGAATGATAAGTAGTGCTTTTCTAGGATCCATTTGTCTAACAATTGTTCATAAACCATATCAACAAAAAAAAAAAAAAAATACCCAAAACATTAATGCCATTACACACTTTAGGGATTTTCAACATATATTAGCCAAAAAATAGTCGTCCTAAGCACATCACTATGTAATTCCAATGACACACACATACTCATTATCTTAAAAATAAAATTACGGGAGTTCCACACAATTGTCCCTATTCAAGTGTACAAAGTAAAGATATTCGTTACCCTACCCTGGACTCGCGTGTCCTGCTCCACCGCTAGTTGTATTGTTGCAAGAATGAATAATATTTCTCTTTTCTCCCTCAATTCTCTTAGCATTAGTTGTATTGTTGTTATTCTGGCTTTCGATTAATAGTTTCATAACAAAAATGTAGTTTTTAACCTGCATTGCAACGGTACTGGTAAAAATTTAATGTTGTTCCTGGTTGTAAGCTCGTTAAACAAGCCTGAGCAAAAAAATATAAAGACCGAACCTGAAAATATAAGGTTTGGATTGTGAGTTAAAACCGAGTAAAAAATTTACAAGATGAGTCCAAGCCCGAGCCAATGGAAAACATAAGGCTTAACTCGACTCGTTTACACCTCTAGCCCTCGAGTCCAACCCTAAATTAAATTTAAAAGTTTTTGTTTATTTATGGGGGATGCTACAATATCGACAAATGAATTAAAATATTATATATGACTGCATAAATGTATATACAATTGTACATTATGTTACAAAAGACGCAATTAATGGTGGAATGTCATTGTTATGCTGAACCTACACACTTAATGCATTGCGTTTTAAATGCATAAATGCACAATAAATTCTATTGTGTAGATGTAAATTCTTCTTATAAATAGTACATAATTTCAGTACATTAAAAACAAAAAAAAAAAAAAGATTTGAAACAAGATTTGTAATACATATTACAGAAAGTATTAAATATATCTCATACTCAACATTAAGAATCATTCAATTACTTTTGTCCTATTTCGCGTATTTACAATTTCAGTTTTGCAACAAGTTATCAGCACTATCATTCTATTTTCTCCAACAAATCGACTAGAAGATAAGAGTAATATTTTCTATCTATTTATTTACATTCTCATATTACATATCCATTTACAATTTCATACATAGTATTATTACGAGTGAGTATATCTCCCCATAATAATTATTTATATATAATAAAATGTTAAATTCTCATGATATTACTTAATTATTTATATCCAATGGAAGACTAAACCTCCTAATAATATTAACTTATTTATAATGGAAGCCTGAACCTCCTTATAATATTTATTTATCTGTAATGGAAGATCATGCCTCCTTTATTCATTTATGCAATACATAATTAAATTCATTTAAATTATGTTCTAACTGTTAATATTTATACTTATGTATTAATTGTTTTGCATATGTTTTTATTAACATTAAGCATGCATAACTTATTCTCATTAATACTTACATATACGTTTAATTGCATGCATAACTTATATTTATACTTACGTATTAATTGCTTAATTACATTTATTTGTGCTCTTAGTAAAATAAAATAAAATATACATGTATCATCTTCATTGTACTTTTCATGATCCCTTAATTGCTCATGGGTATAAGATTTAAACTTAGCATTTAAATTATTTTATGTGTTATTTGATAGAATAAATGTGCTAATTATTTTCTCTATCTTATATTAGTTGCAAGTATGTCAAATCTTACGAAGCTTGAGTTCACTGCTCTAGATCTCACTGAAAAGAATTATCTGTCATGGGTTCTTGATGCAAAGATCCATCTAAATGCAAGAGGTCTCGGAGAAACAATTATGAAAGAAAATAAGGCATGAAGCCAAGATAAGGCTAAGTCCATGATTTTTATCCGTCATCACCTTGATGAAGGATTAAAAACTGAGTATTTAACTGTAGAGGATTCGCTTGAATTGTAGGATAACTTAAGGGAGAGGTATGATCATCAGAAAATTGTTATTCTCCTTAAGACTCGTTATGAGTGGATTCATTTGAGGCTACAAGATTTCAAAACTGTATCTGAGTATAACTCAATGGTTTTCAAAATCAGTTCTAAGCTGAAATTGTGTGGTGAACCCCTTACTGATAATGATTTCCTTGAGAAAACCTACTCTACTTTTCATCCCTCAAATTACTCCTGCAGCAGCAATATCATGAAAAGGGTTTTACAAAATATTCTTGGTTAATCTCATGTCTCTTGGTAGCCGAAATAAATAATGAGCTTTTATTGAAAAATCATGAAAGCCGCCCCACTGGATCTGCTCCTTTGCCAGAAGCAAATGGCAGTACACAACTACCCAGAAGAGGTGGTCGTGGTCATGGACGAGGTCGTGGCCGAGGGCGTGGCCGTGGCTGTGGACGAGGCCATAGAAACTACAGTTATCATCATCTTGGTAGTCCTTCTGGAAGCCAGAAAAATAATCACGAAAGCAAACAAAGAAAAGGCAAATTTGCCCAAAATGATCATCAAAAGGGTATAGAAAACCCATGCTTTCGATGTGGTCTAAAGCGCCACTGGACGCGTACCTGTCGTAAGCCTGACCATTTAGTTAAGCTATATCAAGCTTCAATCAAAGGAAAGGGAAAAAATGTTGAGGTAAACTTTGCAAATAATATCCCTGATTTCGATAATCCAGATAACGAGATTGAAGCAAATATGGCTCTCAAGGATGATGAATTTGACAGCTTCACTGGTATCACGCATCTCGATACGACTGATTTTCTCATGTCGAATCTAACTTACATAGTTGATTATTAGTTATATGCTATTTGAACTTTCTCTCGTTTTGTATTATGTTTTATTTCCTATCATTATGTACCCCGTTTAGCTATTAGTATTATTATCCCACATGTTATTTCCATTCCCTTATTATGAATTTTTTATTTTGATTACGAAGATATGGATACATCACTGCATTCGTACGAGATCGACTCAAATAAAAGGAATATATGTCTTACAGACAATGCCACGACACGCACAATCCTAAAGGATAAAAAATATTTCTCTCATTTGATAAAAAGTGAAGCAAATGTCAATACTATATCGGGCAGTGCAAAATTGATTGAAGGCTCCAGAAGAGCTATAATATTACTACCCCATGGGACAAAGTTTATAATTAATTATGCATTGTTTTGCTCTAAGTCCCAAAGAAATTTGTTGAGCTTCAAAGATATCCGTCTTAATGGATATCACATTGAAACTGGAAATGAGAAGAATATTGAATACTTGTATATAATAAGTATTGAATCTAACAAAAAGCGTGTTTTGGAAAAATTACCTGCTTTCTCATCAGGTTTATATTATACACGCATAAGTGCAATTGAAGCACATGCCATCACAAACCAGAAGTTTGTGGATCCACAAGATTTGATTATTTGGTATGATCGATTGGGTCACCCCGGTTTAACAATGATGCGAAAGATCATTGAAAGTACACAATGGCATCCTTTAAGGACCCAGAAGATTTACCAAATAAGATAGGATCCATGTACAACTTGTTCTCTTGGGAAATTGATTGTGAGACCATCACCAGTTAAAATAAAAGATGAATCGCTTGCTTTTCTTGAACGTATTCAAGGTGATATATGTGGACCAATTCATCCACCATGTGGGCCATTTCGATATTTTATGGTATTGATCGATGCATCTACCAGATGGTCACATGTTTGTTTGTTATCAACTTGTAATATGGCATTTGCCAGATTGCTTTATTAAATCACGAGCACAATTTCCTGATAACACAATCAAGAAAATTTGATTGGATAATGCTGGTGAGTTCACATCCCAAACATTTAATGATTATTGTATGGCAACTGGAATTACTGTTGAGCATCTTGTTGCTCATGTCCATACACAGAATGGTTTAGCTGAATCATTAATTAAACATCTTCAGCTTATTGCTAGACCGCTGATAATGAGAACAAAGCTTCCAATTTCAGTATGGGGACATGCTATTTTACATGCATAGACATTAATTCGCATTAGACCAAGTGCTTATCATAAATACTCCCCGTTCCAACTTACACGTGGTCAAGAGCCAAATATTTCCCATTTACGAATTTTTGGTTGTGCAGTATATGTGCCTGTAGCACCACCACAACATATTAAAATGGCTTATCATAAATACTCCCCGTTCCAACTTACACGTGGTCAAGAACCAAATATTTGGTTGTGCAGTATATGTGTCTGTAGCACCACCACAACGTACTAAAATGGCTTATCATAAATACTCCCCGTTCCAACTTACACGTGGTCAAGAACCAAATATTTCCCATTTACGAATTTTTGGTTGTGCAGTATATGTGCCTGTAGCACCCCACAACGTACTAAAAAGGGGCCCCAGAAAGTGCTTATCATAAATACTCCCCGTTCCAACTTACACGTGGTCAAGAACCAAATATTTCCCATTTACGAATTTTTGGTTGTGCAGTCTATGTGCCTGTAGCACCACCACAACGTACTAAAATGGGGCCCCAGAGAAGATTGGGAATTTATGTTGGATATGAAAGTCCATCCATTATCAGATATCTTGAACCACAAACGAGTGATATATTTAGAGCACGTTTTGTTGACTGTCATTTTGATGAAAATGTTTTCCCAGCATTAGGGGGATAAAACAAATAGTTGGAAAAGGATATTTCATGGTATGAACAATCATTATCGCATCTTGATCCACGCATAAAGCAGTGTGAGATGGAAGTACAAAAGATTGTACACTTGCAAAGTATTGCAAATCAATTACCAGATGCTTTTACAGATGCAAATTGAGTGACTAAGTCACATATACCAGCTGGTAACGCTCCTGCTCGAATTGAGATTCCAAAAGGTCAACCTGAGAAAAATATTGCTCATGGATCTACGCCATGCCTGAAGCGTGGTAGACCTTCTGGATCGAAGGATAAGAATCCTCGTAAAAGAAAAGCAGCTAATATGAATGATGATCACGGTATAGAAAAAAGTGTCCCAAAAGAGACATTAAATGAGAAAGATATCACAAAAGGAATTTTGAATAAAGAAAGTGTCCCAGAAGAGACACAAAACGAGGAAAGTGTTCGAGAGGAAACACAAAGTGAGATAAATGAAGAAATCTCAATTAATTACTTGTATTCAAAAAAACTGTGGAATCAAAGTGATATCAACATTGATGAAATATTTTTTTAGGCCGTAGACATCATTCATGAAAATGAAGATCCTGAACCAAGATCTATCATTGAATGTCAAAATAGACATGATTGGAATAAATGGAAAGACGCTATTCAGGCTGAATTAAATTCTTTGAATAAAAGAAGTATGTTTGGACCTGTTGTCCCCACACCTGAAGGTGTAAAACCTGTCGGGTACAAATGGGTTTTCGTACGAAAACGAAATGAGAAAAATGAAGTCACAACATATAAAGTAAGGCTTGTTGCCCAAGGATTTTCTCAAAGACCCGGAATTGATTATGAGGAAACATATTCTCCTGTCATGGATGCAAGTACGTTTAGATATTTAATCAGCCTTACAGTTTCCCAAGAATTACGAATGCGTCTAATGGATGTTGTTACAGCTTACTTGTATGGATCACTTGATAGTGATATTTATATGAAAGTCCCTGAAGGATTTAAAATGCCTGAAGCATTAAAATCAAAACCTAAAGAGAAATGTTCGATCAAATTACAAAGATCTCTTTACGGGTTAAAGCAGTCAAACTACCAGAAAAACGCCCTATAGCAACGGATTTCGGCTTAGCAACGGATTTAGCAACGAAAAATTTTTCTTTGCTATAACCCTCGTGGCTAATCTGTAACAACGGATTTACCAACGAATTATTAGCAACGGATATTAGCAACGAACTTATAGCAACGAAATTAGCAACGAATTACTACCCATGGAAATTAGTAACGGTTTTAGCAACAGATTTAGCAACGGATTTTCCGTTGCAAACCAACCAATAATTAATTAATTTTGTGCCTTTTTGCAACGGAATTTCCATTGCAAAATCCGTCGCAAAAACTAATAATTCAAATTAATAAATTAAAAATTCATTTGTGGGGCCCAGATCACCCAACTGGGCCCGTGCGAGCCGGACCGAGCCCCAATCGAGCCCGCGCGAGCAAGACTGAGCCCCGCGCGAGCCAACATAATAATTCCACATATTCGCGATATTCGTGTTGAGTAGGAATCAAACCCTGGTCCCAAGTGAAGAAGGTTGAACCCTAAACCAATTGGGCTAACTCTATTGTTGTTATTGTTGTGTCATTTTTTATATTTAACCACTATCAATTATTCATATACTAATTTAAATAATTAAATACTTGTTATCATATAGTTTAAATAAAAATATTTTTAAATATATAATTATTTATATTATAATACATATTCCGTTAAAAATTTAAATGTTTATTAATTAACTACATATCTCAAGTTTTAGTTATGAGATAAAAATATAATGTATATCAACTTAATTATAACTTTTATGACATACAAAAAAAAAGGATCAAAGTTTTACATAACTAATAATTAGATTTAGTTGGTTGTTGAATAAAGAACTTTTATGTTATATGAAGTATTCACTTATACATTTGTATTATTTAGCAATCGTAGTTGAATAACTTAATGAAGAATTATTTTATTAATATGAAACATTTATATTTGAATTTGTAGAATTATATCTAAATATTGAAGAATTATTGTGTTAAGTAGCCTTTAGATGTTAATTGAAGGATTTTTCTTTTAATATATAGTAGTACTTATATTTAACTTTGTAGAACTATATCTAAATATTAAGAAATTATTGTGTTATGCAACTGTTAGAGGTTAAATGAAAAACTTTTCTCTTAATATGAAGTATTTACATTTGAATTTGGAGCATTATATATGAATTTTAAGGAATTATTGTGCTACGCAACTGTTAGTTACGTTATTAAATAAAAAACTTTTCTTTGAATAACATTATGTAATTGTATTAAGCATTGTTAGATATACACTTCTGTGTTTTAATTATTATGTATGTACTTTAAGTAATAAATATATCATACTACTAAATAAATATGACATATTTTAATGATTTATATTGTAATGACAATCAAATATTCATACTAAGTTGAATTACTTATTTAAGTATTTGTTATTTGTTAAAATATAAATATACTTAAATATGATTATTTGTATTAAATATAATAAATAATTTAATTAAATACTATATATTATTCTGTTTAATTAAATAATATATATTTAACATTGTATTATACAGTATTAATTAAATAGATAATAGAGCTCGCATATTATACAGTATTAAATTCTACATAAACCCCAAGCATGTATATATATATATAATACTAATGTATATCAACTTAAGTATAAGTTTTTATGACATATAAAAAAAATATGAAAGTTTAAATAACTAAATAATTAAATTTAGTTGGTAGTTGAATAAAGAACTAATTTTATGTCAATATGAAGTATTCACTTATACATCTATAGAACAATATCTGCATTTTGAGGAACTATTGTATTATTTAGCAATCGTAGTTGAATAACTTAAATTAAAGAATTATTTTCTTAATATGAAACATTTATATTTGAATTTATAGAATTATATCTATATACTGAGGAATTATTGTGTTACGCAACCGTTAGATGTTAAATTAAGAAGTTTTCTTTTAATATAATGAATTTATATTTAAATTTGTAGAATTATATCTAAAAATTAAGAAATTATTGTGTTATGCAACCGTTACATGTTAAATGAAAAACTTTTCTCTTAATATTGAAGTATTTACATGTGAATTTCGAGCGTTATATATATGAATTTTAAGGAATTATTGTGTTATGTACATTTTTTAATGATTTATAATGTATATTATACTTTATAATATATAAATAATACAAATTTTCTATCAAATAAAAATATTCAAGGCTTTTATATATGTAAGGTTATTTTATACAAATATAAATTCTATATAATCCCCGAACATATGAATTCTATTAAATTTTTAATCAACTATTTATAGCAACAAATTTTTCGTTGCTAAATTATAAGTATTCTATTATTTTTTAATTAAATATTTATAGAAACGGAATTTTCGTTGCTAAATAATAAATATGATATTAATTTTTTAATCATATGTTTATAGCAACGGATTTTCCGTTGCTAATCTTTTTTATATTTATTTATTTTTATTTCTTTTTTTGTCTTCCTTATAGCAACGAAAAATCCGTTGCTAAATAGCAACGGATTTTCCATTGCTATATGGAAGACAAAAAAGAAATAAAAATAAATAAATATGAAAAATATTAGCAACGAAAAAGAAATAAAAATAAATAAATATGAAAAATATTAGCAACGGAAAATTCGTTGCTATTTATTATATTTATTTATTTTTATTTCTTTTTTTTCTTTCATATAACAACGAAAAATCCTTCGTTGCAAATATTTATAAACATTATATTATTTTTTATTAGGTTTTTATTTTATTAGCAACGAAATTTCCGTCGCTATATATACCAATTTATTTATTTTTTGTATTATTTAATTTTAGCAATGAAAAATCCGTTGCTATTTTTTTTCATATATAGCAACGGTTTTAGCAACGAAAATTCTGTTGCTAAAGCATTTTGCCACAAATTTTTTTTTCGTTGCTATATCCGTTGCTAAATAGCAACGAATAATTTCCGTTGCTAAATTTCCGTTGCTATATGACAGATTTCTAGTCGTGTCAGGACGCATATGGTACAATCGCTTGAGCGAATTCCTATCAAAGAAAGGATATGTGAATAATCCAATTTGTCCATGCGTATATATTACGAGAACAGTATCCGAATACGTTATTATTACTATCTATGTTGATGACTTGAACATTATTGGGACTGCCAAAGAAATCCATGAAACGACAGCATATTTAAAGAATGAATTTGAAATGAAAGATCTTGGGGAAACCAAATTCTGTCTTGGTTTGTAGATTGAGTATAAATGTTAAGACATGGTATTCGGGGAAAAAATAATTGTATTCATATTTTGTTTGTATATTCTGATATGTTACAATGTTACAGGAAAGTAGAGGTATATAACAAAGGTGCAATAAATCAAATCTCTACAAATCAGGCATGAATCCTTCCAAGACGGGACAAGGTCAAACATGCCATATATGTGATCTCTAACACTCCCCCTCAAGTTAAGTGATGGAGTCGCCAATCCTTAACTTGCTCAATGCCTCTTGAAATATCTGGCTTGTAACTGCCTTGGTAAAATGTCAGCCAACTGGTCCTCTGATCGGACAAATGGAATAGAAATGATGCCTCCCTCCAGTTTCTCTTTAATGAAATGTTGATCAACTTCCACATTTTTCGTTCTATCATGCTGAACTGGGTTTTCCGAGATACTAATTGCAGCTCTGTTATCACACTTGAGCGGGCTTGGTCCTACCGGAGTGAAGTCAATCTCGGTCATAAGTTTCCTCAACCAGATTATTTCAGCCACACCTTTTGCTAGGCCCCTGAATTCAGCTTCTGCACTGTATAGGGCCACAACCTTCTGTTTCTTGCTGCGCCAGGTTACCACGTTTCCTCCAACGAGTGTAACAAACCCTGAGGTGGATCTCCGATCGTTTGGGTTCCCGGCCAAATCTGCATCAGTGTAAGCTTCTATGTCTAGATACCCGTGCCTGCCGAACATAATCCCTGTTCCAACAGTCCCTTTCAGATACCTGATGATCTGTGGTACTGCCTCCAAATGTTCTTTCTGAGGTTTATGCATGAACTGACTAACGATTCCTACAGCATAGGCAATATCAGGCCTTGTGTGAGAAAGGTAGATCAGTTTACCAACCAGACGTTCGTATCGTTCTCTCTCAATTGTTTTCCCACTCTCTTCTATCTTTAGTTTGTGATTCACCTGTATGGGAGTATCGGCTGGTTTGCAATTGACCATCCCAGTCTCAGCCAGTAGATCCAGGATATACTTCCTTTGAGATATGAAGATACCTCGTTTGGAGCGCAGAACTTCAATCCCTAGAAAATATTTCAGACCCCCAAGGTCTTTCATCTCAAACTCTTTGAAGATATTCTCTCTGAGTCGGCTTATCTCTTCTGCATCACTCCCCGTAATAACCATGTCATCTACATAGATAATCAAACACGTAATCAGCTCCCCTCGTTATTTCAAAAATAGGGTGTGATCTGAATTGCTCTGAACATATCCATGACGTTGCATAGCCAGTGTGAACCTGCCAAACCATGCCCGTGGTGACTGTGTTAACCCATACAGAGCCTTACGGAGTTTGCAGACTTCGCCTTTCTCAAACTCTTCTCCAAATCCTAAAGGAGGTTCCATGTAAACCTCTTCTGAAAGATCCCCATGAAGGAAGGCATTCTTCACATCGAACTGGTGAAGGGGCCAGTCTTGATTTGCAGCTACAGAAAGTAACACCCGAACTGTGTCAAGCTTTGCTACCGGAGAAAAGGTCTCTGAGTAATCAATTCTGAAAGTCTGAGTGTACCCTTTGGCTACTAGTCTGGCTTTGTATCTTTCCACTGATCCATCGGCTTTATGTTTTATGGTAAACATCCATCTGCATCCAACCGGTTTCTTTCCCTTGGGAAGTAGGCATTTTTCCCAAGTTCTATTTTTTATTAATGCCTCCATTTCAGTGTTCATTGCCTTTTCCGACTCCTTGTCTTGTCTGGCATCTTCCACTGATTTTGGAATGGCTTCTCTGCAGAGATTCCCAAAGAAGGCTTTGGTGGCTCCAGACATATTCCCCCTGACCATGTTCCTTATACGATATTTGGACGCTCGAGACTTATGATCAGGGGAGTATTTGGGTGGTGGAATCCCTCTATTACTCCGTACGGGGTACCTGTGTTCTTCTGTTACATCCTCAGAAGTCATATCAGCAGTATTTGTTGTGAAATCAATATTATCAGGAACATTAGAAGAGGAGGGATCAGATTCTGTTACCTCGTTATGGACATCATCCGGAGGAGGATCATTAGGAAGTTGAGGAGTGGTACTGAGCTCTTCTCTATTCTGTGTGGATTCGAACACAGAGATTGTATCCGGATAGCTTAGCCAATGCAGTGATCCATCTGGACTCTCCCCCTGAGCACTGGATTGGATGAGGAAATAATATTCGGTTTCGACAAAGTCACAATCAATGGTGACATGAATCCGTCTGCTGAGAGGATTAAAACAGCGATAACCCTTCTGATGTGGAGCATATCCCACAAAGACACACTTTCTCGCACACGGTTCCAACTTGGTTCTTTCTGTCTTCGGAACGTGCACAAACACAGTGCAGCCAAAGATCCGAGGAGGTAGGGTAAGGTGTGGAGGTATAGTGGTTTGGGTTTCAAGCACTGATAGGGGTGTTTGGTAGTTGAGGATTTTGGTGGGTAATCTGTTGGTTAGGTAGGTCGCAGTGGCAACCGCCTCGGGCCAGAAGTTAGGTGGAACATGAGATTCGGTTAATAGGGCACGGGTCATTTCCAGTATAGTACGGTTTTTCCTTTCGGATACGCCATTCTGTTGAGGGGTGATAGGGCACGTAGTTTGATGAATGAGTCCCTGCTCCTTGAAAAACTTGTTCATTTCCTGATTAACAAACTCCCTGCCATTATCGGATCGGAGTACCTTAACTCTTTGATTAAACTGAGTCTGAACCATTTTAAAGAATGCCACAAATGTTTCGTAGACTTCAGACTTATGGCGAAGAAAGTACACCCATGTCATGCGTGAAAAATTATCAATGAATAACACAAAGTACCGAAACTGATTCTGGTTTGTAACTGGGGCAGGTCCCCAAACATCTGAGTGAACTAATGAAAAAACAGTCTCAACTCGTGTATTATTCGATTTAAAGGAAGTCCTATGACTTTTCGTACTTAAACAAGTCTGACAAGAGAAATCCGGAGTTTGACTATTCTGAAATAAAGCAGGAAATAAAACCCTCAAATACCCCACAGAGGGATGTCCCAGACGTCGATGCCACAGCCAGAGTTGTGTATTTGCCTTTCCCACTGACAGAAGGGCTTTAGTTGGAGATGCAACTTCATCAACGTAGTACAATCCCCCCTGCTCAGTACCACGCCCAATGATCTCCTTCGTATGAATGTCCTGTATTACACAAAACCAAGGGTAAATCAGAACCACACAATTCAATTCTTTTGTTATCTGGCTAAGAGACAGTTATTTGCAGGATAATGACGGGACATATAGGCAGTTGCTCAATTTTAGATTCGGTGTAACAACAACAGGACCCTCTTTTTCAACCATAGCAGACCCCCCATTTGCAGTTTGAATATGAGATTCTTTCAAGTTTATCGGGTCAATTAAATCAGACGGATCATATGTCATAGAATCCGTAGCACCACAGTCAAAAATCCATTTTGAGGCATTATTAGATGAATTCCGGGTATAAAGTCCAACACTTGTAGAAAGATGGGGTTGTTTTTGCAAATCCTCACAAGATAGGGGCCTATTAGCAAAATGGGGAGAATCATAAATTAGGGACCTAGGGTTTGGGACACAACCCCCAAACCCGTTACCTGCGGTTGCGCCGAAATCTGCTCCTCCTTCTCTTTCATTTCCGCCGCCGCTAGAGATGATGGCGGCGTTGGCGCGGCCAATTTCGGCCATGGTGGTGGCGGGCCTGGAGTCTCCGTGGATGATTCCGTTCGCCACTCCCCCTGTTTTCTGTCCTCCGTCGCTCACAGCCGCGTGAGCCCATCTCCCGCCGCCTTTCGTCGCCCCTCCAACAGTGGGTTTCCGGTGGCCCTCCCACCACTCTGGATACCCGATAACTTCGAAGCACTGCTCACTTGTATGCCTGGGCTTGCCACACTGACCGCACACCAAGCCGGCTTTGTCATCGCGCGATGATGATCGGCGATTGCCACCATCGGAACTGCCGCCATCTGAGCACCCATACGTCTTCCCACCTTTCTCCTTTCTTGCTACAAGTCCTGATCCGATCCCCTGAGTTCCAAAGTCATTGTTGCCTCCGATGTTTGTCTTGAGAATCTGGAGCCGTGCCGCCTCTCTTCGGATGGTGGCATAGGCGGACTCCACCGTTGGCTTTGGATCCTGTTTCAGGATGTCTCCCCGGATGGGCTCATACTTTTCATCAATTCCGATAAGGAACTGATACAGTCTTTGTTCTTAGGTCAGTGTATTGAACGCCTTGATGTCGTCCGGACATTTCATGGGGTTGGGCTGTTTTCTGTCGATCGCCGCCCATATGGATCGGAGGTTATTCCAGAAGGCCTCTAAGCTATCTCCACCCTATTTCTGGGTGTTGGCTCTTCGGTGCAAATCGAAGAGTTGGAGTGGATCTCCGCCACTGCCGTAAGTGGTGGCGAGGCCATCCCATAAATCCTTCGCCGTCGGATACTGAAGGACATTGTTGATGAGAGTTGGCTCCAAGTTCTGAATTATCCAGGTAAAAATCTTTTGATCAGTTTGTTCCCACTGATCGAATTTTGGGTCTGTGCTTTCCGGTGCCGGTTAGGTGCGAGCGGCCGCCTCTGCCTCCGATCGCCATTTTTATGAGGCGTGCCCATATCGGATAATTGTCCCCGTTTAATTTTATCCCGATGAACAGGTTCTCCGAGTTGGACACCATTGTTTGGTTGTTGTTTGTCATCAGACTTGTTGTCTGGATTGCAAGATCTTGGTTTGTGTCTATGGGAATTGACATGCTGGTTTGGTTTATTCTGATTGCAGGTTTCGGCTATGGATCAAGGCTGTAAGGGCTTCAGATTTGGTAGGGACGATGATGTTAATACTGAGTCCTAAGGGTTCGTACCATGCTCTGATACCATGTTAAGACATGGTATTCGGGGAAAAAATAATTGTATTCATATTTTGTTTATATATTTTGATATGTTACAATGTTACAGGAAAGCAGAGGTATATAACAAATGTGCAAGAAATAAAATCTCTACAAATCAGGCATGAATCCTTCCAAGACGGGACAAGGTCAAACATGCCATATATGTGATCTCTAACAATAAACAAAATGGAATTTTTGTACATCAATCAGCTTATACCGAAAGAGTGTTGAAACGCTTTAATATGGATAAAGCAAACCCTTTAAGCACTCCAATGGTTGGGAGATCGTTAAGTGTAGAAACAAATATATTTCGCCCTCGCGAAGAAGATGAAGAAATCCTTGGATCTGAAACACCATACCTCAGTGCAATCGGGGCTCTTATGTATCTTGCTAATTGTACTAGACCTGACATATCTTTTGCAGTTAATTTATTAGCAAGGTTAAGCTCATCCCCAACTAAAAGACATTATTGGAATGAGATTAAACATCTATTCTGATATCTTCGAGGTACAGTTGATTTGTGATTATTTTATTCTAAAAATACAAACCATGTTTTGGTTGGTTATGCAGATGCAGGATATCTATCAGATCCACACAAAGCTAGATCCCAAACAAGTTATATATTTACACTTGGAGACATTGCAATTTCTTGGAGATCGCAGAAACAAACACTTGTTGCTACTTTTTCCAACCATGCTGAAGTCATTGCACTTCATGAAGTGAGTCAAGAATGTTTTTGGTTAAGATCTATGACACAACACATCTTGACCTCCTGCGGCATATCAATTGATAAAAGTCCAACGACGATATATGAAGACAATGCCGCATGTATTGCTCAAATGAATGAGGGATATATTAAAACTGACAGAACCAAACACATCCCACCGAAGTTTTACCAATATACAGAAGATCTTGAGAAGAATAAAGAAATCACTGTCCAATATGTTCGATCATGTCACAACTCTGCAGATCTCTTTACAAAAGGCGCTCCCCACTACAATTTTCAAAAACATGTCCATGACATTGGAATGCATCGTCTTCGAGATTTATGAAAAGATCTACCGATATTAACAACAGGGGGAGCATACACAGCTATACTCTTTTCCTTCTTCAAGTTTTTGTCCCACTGAGTTTTTCCTGATAAGGTTTTTAATGAGGATCACTAAAAAGATATATATAAGAGAGATATTTACAATGACATTCCAAGGGGGAGTGTTACAAAAGACGGTGGAATGTCATTGTTATGCTGAACCTACACACTTAATACATTGCGTTTTAAATACATAAATGCACAATAAATTCTATTGTGTAGATGTAAATTCTTTTTATAAATAGTACATAATTTCGGTACATTAAAAACAAAAAAAGTAGATTTGAAACAAGATTTGTAATACATATTACAGAAAGTATTAAATATATCTCATACTCAGTATTAAGAATCATTCAATTACTTTTGTCCTATTTCGCGTATTTACGATTTCAGTTTTACAACACATTATATTTTATATCTAATTAATCATAATTAGTATATTTTATTATGTGAAATTATGATTAATTTCTTATTAGCTATAAAGCTAAATAGGTAATTAGGTATACATTCTGCGTCAATTAAAACCTTATTTTACGTTTGAAGATCAAAAGATTCAAAACCTAGCTATCTATCACCACCACCACCACTCCACCTCCCCGCGCTCCTCCTCCTCCTCTGCCGCCGCAGCACCCCCGTGCTCTTCCTTTAGTTGCGACCGCCGCCCCCACTGAGCAGTTCCCCGTTCCTGTCCCTCTTGACTCTACGAGAGAAATAGCCATCACTCCTCCTTTCCGCCGCCGCTCCTCGCCGCCATCACTCCTCATCGCCCCTCATCTCAGTTGAGGTATATTTCTTGTTGAATCTTTATTCACTGTATTCTACCTGTAACTGAGATAATAATTGTTGAAATCAAATCCTGTCTATTGGTTGGATAGAATCCTAAAATCAAATATGGATAATATTGGTAATCGAAATGAATTTTTTTTCATAAAATTGCAATGAAAAATATTCAATGGTAGCATTTCCTGCTTACTTCTTGTTAACTAGTTTGATTTGTTGTCAATTGCAATACTTATGTGGTTCTGTTGAAGATTTGCTTTTGAAATGGGACCGTGATTGTTTGATTGTCATTGGTGTTAGAAACTTAGAATTATGTAGGAAATTGATTGAATTGTATTTTTGAGCTCTCTTTTTTTTCCCCTGGAACCCAAACTTGAGTTCGAGTACAGGAACCGAACGGAGAGTTCGAACCCTCCAGCCGAGCCTGAGCCACATGTTCAAGGGCTCGTCAAGCTAAACGGCTGAGAACATGGGGTGTGCTTGGTTCGACTTGTTTGCATCCCCTACCCCCAAAGTGGAAAAATAAATACCTCAGACATCATATATATCAGCTTTATCATTCAAAACTTGAATAAAATTGCCTCATGAAAAATGCATGTGTAAATTGTACTAGTGAAAAAATTATAACATAAAAAATATTTTGAGTCTCTCTTAGTCTGTTTTACACTTTAGTGGCAAGAAATGTAGTGAAATTCTGAACGTTCTCTAGAATTTGAATCAATTAATTAGCTATTTCGTTTCGTTGGTATTCATGAAAGGTACTTGACAATATTGGAGGTAGGAGTGTTAAGAAAAACGAAAATAAAAAATCAAACCGAAACTAATCGAACTGAACCGGAGCAGTTTCGGTTAGTGGTTTTTTGAAAGTTCAGTTTTGGTAAACCGAACACACAATACGTTTTCTTTTTTTCTTTTTTCACTTTCATTAGTTTCATTTAACGCTTCTTAAGGTTCTTACTAACGCTTCTTAGAGAAACTACTCTTCAAACTTCAGCCCTGAAAATCCCAAATCCTAATTCCTAAAATCATAAACAGTTAAACACCCAAACGGCCAAACCCTCCTTCATCTCTGTTACATCTGCCGCATGCCGTTGCTGCATCCCTCCGACCACCCCACTTCCTCTCTGCTATCCCTGCTGCTGCTTCCCCTCCGACCTTCGCCGCCGGCAGCACGAATATCCTCCACGCCACAATTCACAGGTTGCGCGATATCTCTTGACATTAGATTCATAGATTAACTTAAGCTGTTGTTAAGTAATTCTCTGTTTCGTTGTCATTAGATATTTAGATTCATAGGTTTGACAATATTTTTTGATCATTAGATTCAGAATCAAATTCTCTGTTTCTTTTAACGAAAGAAGCTATGGTTATTCACTCTCTTTTGTTAGGTTTCTCAATTTTAATTTTATTTTTTGTTTTTTTTTTTTTTGGGTTTTTTTGCTGAAACCGAACCGAAAAAATTCGGTTTTTACCGAACCGGAACGGACCCCCTTGGGTTTGGTTAACGGTTAGCATTTTGTTTAACCGAAACCGGGAAACAGAATTTTTTGTTGCTTACCCATTGAACACCCGTAATTGGAGGTCTTTACAAATTTTAGATTTTTATTTCTCTTACAGGTTGTTATTGCAAAATTATGTCCCTTTTGAATTATTACGTTTTTCTGCACATACTAACAGTTATTTTTGATAGGAATGAGTCGTGAACTTGTAAGTCCCCCTGCCCTTAAGCGCAAAAGACCTGGAACAGGTATGCCTGCCCTGGTAGATGCTGAGCGTGCAATCCTCGATTTGATCAAAAGTAAGAAGGACTCTGGCATATGGATAAGAGACATCAAACTAGAGATCAAGCTTCCTGATCCCGTTGTCACGAAATCCCTCAAGTCTTTGTTAGCTAATCAATTGATTAAAGAAGTGGTAAACATTCAAAATAAGGGAACGAGAAAGAAACACTATATGGCTGCTGAGTTTGAACCTTCAAAGGAACTCAGTGGTGGAGTCTGGTATGCTGATGGGAATCTCGACAAAGATCTTATTAATGTGCTTAAACAGTTTTCCTTGAGGTACATTCGTGTACAGAAGGTTACCACTCTGGAGGGACTCCACAATGAACTGAAGAAACGTCGAGTGACAACCTTTGAGATTTCTAGCGAACATGTTGATGAATTGTTGAATTCAATGGTTTTAGACAATGATATCATAGAGGTGAAGAGCACTGGGTTGGGAGAGTATCATTCAATTCCTCTTGGAAAAGTTTGTTACAGAATCGCAAGCAGTGCAGGGGTGGCAAAGGGTTCAAGAACTGGTGCATTTGCTACAATTCCTTGTGGTGCTTGTCCCAGGATTAGTGTGTGTATGCCTGATGGGATTATCTCCCCCGCTACCTGTGAGTATTATGCCAAATGGTTAAAAATAGATTTTTGAAACTTGATAGGGTTTTATTAGTGGAAATTTTAATTCTGGTTGTACATTCTTGATTTTACGTATTTTTATATAAATTGGTTTGTTTCATTTACTTTCTTGCATGTGCTTCAGAAGTTTATTGAATATTGGCATGAATTCACCATTATGCTAAGTAAAGTTCCTAATCAGAATCTTGGAATGGACGAAAATAAGCATCCCCTGCACATATCACACAATCTGAGCAATTTATGTACAGGAATAATTAGAGCTTGGCTCTACTTCATCACACATGCTCTATCTATAGGAAATCGATGTCGTCATGCTTGCACAATCTGAACTTCTATTTCCGATGCTTCCTTTTTCTTTGCCTTTTCTTTCTCAAGTAAGTACATCCTTTCTGCTTCTGGCATTGCTGACATGATCGTCTCCAGCTTGAATTTCAACTCTTCCATCTTCTCCATTAATCTGTCATTTGTGAACATGCCAAGAAGTACATTCTGGATCGCCTCCCAGCTTTCGATCAATGGCAAAGCTATGATCACTGCAGAAGCAATTGTACCCCAGGCAATTGCTATCACCGCCCAGAAGGTAAAGTATCCCTTATTGAATGCACCTACATTAATCAAAGAACACATTAGATACTTGTCTCGCTTAAAATACTTGGAAATATATTGCTCCTTGTTATAGATATCTTAGATTTACCTGCTGGGAGAGTAAGAATAGGCCACAAGATAACAATTACTGTAGTAAAGCCAACACCCCATTTGATTATCCATCTCTTAGCTCTAGTCAGCTTTTCCTCCTTGAATTCGTCAGCCGGCAACTCGCTCCTCTCCTTCTCGACCACAGTAATCCCTTTAGTTGTCTCCCAATCATAATTTTGAGGGCTTATAAAACTGCATACAGCATGAACAGTTCCACCAACTAGTATAGAAACTAGGTTTCCAGCCAGCATTGGTGCATTTCTTCCAGTTGTGTCGAGATTCACCCGCCCGTATTCAATTTTAGTAACTGTCAGCCAAGTTATAATCCCTAGTACACAACCGGATATTGTACCAAGAATTGCCCCGGTTGCATTTGCTTTTCTCCATAGTAGCATGAAGGCTATGGGAATAACTGCAGAGCCAATGAACACTCCCATTGCCAAATACATCCAACCAAGAGAAACTCCAGCCTTGTTCAAGATTACAGCTAAAATTCCCATGAAACATCCAAAGGATAGAACAACACTCCTCGAAACTTTTAGTATTTGCTTTCCGGTTGCATCAGGATTAATGTATGTACGGTAGATATCGTATGTGCATAATGAAGAAACTGCAATCAACTCAGAGGAACCAGCAGAAGTCACAGCCCTGATCATGTTGCATTTAAGAGAAAATCAGTGATTATTGGCGAAAAAAAGATAAAAGCAATTCAGGCTTCAGTTTGTGCTTGTTGACTATAAGGAATGACATAGTGATGCATAGAGGTAATTGCCTCTCCTGAACTTAAGATCAAAATCTTAAGAAGCCTGAGGTAGAAATATCTTATGTGTTTGGGATAAGTAAACTGAAATAAAGCATTTGGCTTAATTACACGAACTTCGTTGAGGTTTAAATTACATCTAGATCCATGAGCTTTGATGTATCAATGTTTCTAGGTACCATACTTTTTCGTTGGAAGTTACTTTAAATTCACTATTATACTACATGTGTTGGGTTATGTTAAGGGAAGTTCATGGAATTAGATACCTTAGACATTCCAATGTAATTATCCCTTAGTTTTTGATAGAAGCTTAATTTTCAACCCGCGAAAAGATTTCATGATTCTATTTTAAACCAGACTTACATAAAAAGCATAGTGAGAAGTAGAACAGATCCTCCTTTCCCCATCAAAGCAATAGCTGTGGCAGGAGGCACAAGTCCACGACTCGCCTCGCCAGCAGTTATTGGTAGATCAAGAGCTAATGCCCCTATTCCAAGTGATGTTGCCAAAGAGAATGGTACAGCAAACCACATCAATCCTCCCAACAAATATCCCTTATGTGTTGATGATGGTCTTGCAGCAATGGCACTGACCCAATATCCCTGTCAATTCAATATGCCTAAGCCAGTTATAAGCTGAGGGTGAGGGTGTTTATAAATGCACAAGGTTCTCTATTCAAGGAGGAATCATCATACATTGTCAACAAATACTGTGCCAAAATTCCCAACAATGTTGATGATGCCAAAGACAAGGCCTCCAGAACTCAGCATTGTGACATAAGACCCCTTATAGTTCCCGTTTACTGGACCACAAGATTGCCCGGTATGGGAAACGGGGTCTTGACAATTTCTTGATTTACTTGCTACTTCCTGCAAATGTCTGTATACGATACTAGGGCTGCCAAGTTGACTGCTTGCAACATAGACTAGGTACACGAAGATGACCAGAACCACATGCACTGCAACAAAACAGGACAACATAGTAAGATCTTGTAATCGGATTTAAGGAAAAATTTCCTCTGATATGACTTAGAGGGTGTTTGGCTAAGCTTATTTTAAGGAGCTTATAAGCTCTCACATTTCATAACATGTTTTTGGAGCTTGTAAGCTGTTGAATCTTTGGTTTTAAAAATAAGATCTCACAGCGTTTGGATAAAGATTAAGTGAGGTTATAATATGTTAGTGATCAATTGTTAACATCTTATATATCAACTCAGAAGCTCAGCCAAACAGACACTTAATTTGAAAGAATCGGGAAGTTTATACACCTATTACAGAATGGATATAACTTGCCAAGAAAGTGGCCTTCAGCCCTCCTGCTAATGTGTAGACTATGACCCCAAGAGGTATGAGAAAACTTGCAGCATAAATGTTGACTCCTGTTAGAGCATTCACCACTGCAGATCCTCCCAGAAGAAGCATGGCTGTTACGATTATGTTCGTCATGAAGCAGAAACTTAGAAAGACGATATGAGCAGCCGTTCCCCATCTGAAAAGGCCCGAAAAATAGAGTTCAATCGTTCATAGAACGAACTGAAATTCTGAAAATGTTTGGATCTTAGTACCTCGCTTTCACAATTTCACACACAGTATGAGCATGGGGAGCTTTTCTTTTGATCTCAATGGCCATCACACCAAACAGAAGGACCTGTTTATGACATGCTAAGTTTATTACAATTCCTTCAAGAACAGAGAACATAATTAAAAAGTTGTGTATATGGATTTAGTTTATCAGCTTGCCTGTATGGTAGCTCCACTTGCATACCAGAAAGGACCACTAATCCCATATTCCCAAGCAACATTAGAACTCTGTAAGATTGTAGCTGCCCAGGTCCACTGCAGAAACATATAGCCTGAGATTCAACTAAACTGACAACAATTTTCAATTTGCAGCACTCTTTCTCTGTTACCTGGGAGACGATCACACTGGCGATAAGCCCCGTCTTGACATTTCTACCTGCCGTATTGAACCATTCCGACGTATGACGCGAACCAACATATCTTTTCTCCAGCCACACCTAACCATCCACAATAACAACACGGTTTACAAACAAGTATTCCAAAAACAATACTTTTGCTTAATGGGATTCAGTTAAGATTACCAGGAAAGAAGTAAACACCGCGAAGAAAGCTCCAAAGCCCAGAATCACCGAATATCCGATGCCCTGATTCAACACTGCTTTTCCATCGAAGAAGCTGCTTTGCCTGATGCAACCGCCACCCTCTTCGTGGTAGTATTTCGCCGAGAACTCGAACGGCGGGCAGTTTGTGAGAGAAGATGCCATGGTTTTCTTGCTTGAATCTTTCTGCACGCGAAATTTGTAGAAAGAGAAGACTTTGTATAGTGACGGTATATACTACATTTGTTATGGATCCTAGCAAGTCAAACAATGCATCCAATTCAAGCTCATTTGATACTGGAGGAATCTCTTGGATGGCTCTGATTCTTTAATCGGTCACTCTCGTTTGTTTAAGTTTCTACTAAGCCGGAATTATGACTTCTGTGTTCGAATTATTTCATATTATAATGATTCGACATTTTATTTTAAGACAAAAACGTTGATGTCACCAATAATGCCCAAGTATTGGAGAAGTAGATTTTTTCAATCCGAGTTGGTTTTTTTGTCTTTGTTTGCTAGTTGTAGATGTATGATGCATGGATAGGACATGCGACACGAATATAACACGATATAAATTATTTTTTTTTTTGAATTTCTCACATGAGGAGTGTCGGGCACGAGTATCCGATATGATAAAATACAATAAAATAACATTTTTAAAAATATTTGTACATCATAGTCGTAGACTTAGGAATCACTTTAATTGTACAAATTCGATAAAAAGATTTCAGTAACCGAATCTTGTATGATCCCAATTTATCAATATTGAATCCGGTTAAAACGGATCATCATATCCAATAAAAGATTATTATTTTTTAAGATAATAAAAGTAAACATATTTGTCCCAAAAAAAAGTAAACATATTGAAGTGGGTCAAACCGGCACCGCCATGTATACATGAGAGGACCAATATTCACTCGCCACGTACCACCCGCTGACCGTATTAACCAGACGAATGTACCACGTGTACTCCTCGGGTCGGTCTTTTCGGTCCCACGCTTCTTCTGAAAATGGGCCTTGATCACAGGAACGGAATCGAGCCGACCACCTCTATGGTTAGTCGAAATTATGCCGATCCGTCCTTGATCAGGTCAGGAAATATTCGAGTCAGAGAAACCCAAGTCGACACCAGCTTGAATCTCCTGTGGGCCTGCCCCGTTGCTTCCAGCCATTAATGAGGCTAACAAACCGTACCAAGTTGGTACAAGGCATTAAATGCACCTGCAACCAGTACTATTCAGTCATCATTACCCTTCAGGTATAAATACCCCCTCGAACATGTCATTTATGACACACATTTATTACACCTCAAGTCAATTGGAACTGCTCTCAACCGTTCAATACTAACTTGGGTGCCGGAGTGCCGACATAGGGTAAACCCCTACCCGTCCCTAGTCGGGCTTCAATTCACGTTTGCTCCTCCATCACATAGGTCAACTCCAGTTCGAGGTCTTACCCAATACAAATTCTAAGTGGTCAAGTCATCATTTTCGATCCACCTCAGCAATCCGGAAATCGACACGATCATTTTGGTGCCATCTGTGGGAATCTCTCGAACAGAAGCCTAGCAAGAATGGAACTACGTAGTCACCGAACACTTGGGGCAGATGATCAAGAACTGGTGGTCCCCAGCAAGGGAGGTGGGCCGAGCCATCTACCAGCGCCTCCTGGGGCCGATGTGCAGAACATCCCAGTACCCATGGTCTATGCGACCACCGACTTGGACGTCTACCTCGAAAAGTGCCAGGCGGAGGCCGTCGCACCAGCAGGAGAGGGCCAGGCCCCCATCTTCCCCGAAAAACCAAGGGCAATACTCCCATTACTACGGGCCGCCTGCTCATTACGGATACCCCCCGCCTCCATGGGGTTATCACCCACATCCGACCTACTATCATCCGGATCCATATGGCCCGCCTCACCCCCTGGCCCAATCCAGGGGCAAGGGGTAGGTCAAGGGCAACAATGACCAGAGGAGGTACCTACCGAGCAAGTGGTCGACTCGGGGCGGCGTCGCGATAAACGCCCCGTAGACCAAGATAACGTCGAATTCGATCCTCCCAGGTCGAAAAGAAGGGAGGAAAATAAAAAACTGTTCACGCTTCGAGGGTTGCTAGCCGGGCGGGGAGCTCGCATCAGAATAGAGAAAATGAGTGACGACCCAGAAATCCTGGGGTGTTCCGCCTGCCACGGCGAGGGGGATCCCCGCATGGGGCGCCCCCTCGATCTCCTCGACCCGAAGAAGAAGAAGATGAGGGATCCTACACCGACCCTCTCCCATCAAAACAGGGTGGGCATAGACGCGGAGCGGATAGAATCGACCCTTTTCCGCCACACCAACAATCCACCCCGCCATATAGAAGTGCCCGCGAAGCCCGATCACCATTTTGTGGTGGAGATACTCGAGGCTATGGCGGTGGATAAGATGCCAACAAATCTTCCAACCTACAATGGAGTGACCGACCCAGAGAGGCATGTGGATCGATTCGAGATCGAAATAAGCATGTTCGGTCATTCGCCGGACGTCTGAACGAAAATCTTTGCCACCATCCTTGTCGAGGCAGCCCAGGACTGGTTCTCAAGGCTGCCCCCGAGGTGTATCCGATCATATGATGAATTGATAGAACGGTTCACCGCCCACTTCTCGTCTGTTAAAGGGGACAAATTGTCGGCCACTTACCTCTACAATATTGTGCAGAGAGAGGACGAGACGCTGAGGGATTTCTTTACCCGATTCTCCCAGTCCATAGTCCAAGTCCAGGCTCCCAGCATGGATATGCTGATACCGACCCTCCACACTGCCCTACGAGACAAGGAGTGTGCCCGGCACATTGTCCGGAAGAACACCGATTCGATTGCCAAACTTCTCGACATCGCGGGAAAATGGATGAGAGTGGAAGAAGTGGAAATGGGGCAGAGGGGTGGGTCGAGTAAAAAGATAGAGGCCATCCGACCCCCAAAGAGTGAGCCGAGACGAGACAACAAGGGGCGAGTCGACTCAAGTTCAGGAAGTAAGAAACATTTTACTCCCTTGAACTGATCGGTCGAGGAGATTTATAGCGTCTCCGATAAGAAACTGTTCAAAAATCCCAAGCCCATCAAGGAGACACAGAAGACGAGGGACTCTGGAAAATACTGTCACTTCCACCGACAGACTGGCCACAACACGTCCGACTGCTTCGCCCTCCGTGCCGAAGCCGAACGGCTGATTCAAGGGGGCCACCTTCAAGAATTCGTCAGAAAGTTAGATGAGCTGGCCCTCCGCTCCGAGGAACGCAGCCCTATCCGACATCGGGAGGCAAAACAGCCGATCGAGAGGAATGACCATAACCTCCCCTGTCTCGGTCGAATCGACATGATAGCAGGGGGGCCAGCTGGAGGGGACACGAAGTCGGCTCGGAAAAGAACAAGAAGGGAGGCCCAGAGGAACTATTATGGACCCTACGAAGTTATGGAGGTCGAGTCGAGCCCGAGCTGGGTAGATCAGGATATTAGTTTTAGCAACAAGGACCTAGTCGGCATACCACCACGGGAGGGCGAAACGCCTAGTTATCCGATGGTGGTTACGCTAGACGAGGTCAATTATGTTGTATCTAAAACCCTTGTTGATAATGGAAGCTCAGTAAATATTATCTATCTCTCGACTCTTAATCGGATGAATCTAGCTAAAAAATTGAATCTAGAGCCACTCAAAACTCTACTAACCGGATTCGGGGGCTCCAAAGTATACCCCAAGGGTCGGATCCGTTTAATTACCTCCATGGGCACCCTCCCTAAGAGGTCGACGATGGAGTTAGAGTATCTGGTGGTCGATCAGCCCTCGGCCTATAATATTATTTTGGGGAGACCTGGGTTAATCGAATTCAGGGCTATAGTTTCAACATACCACCAACTAATTAAACTCCCCACTCCCTCAGGCATCGGGGAATTGAGGTGTGACATTCCAGTGGCTTAGGCATGCTACTCGATCTCGATGGAGAAAGTAAAACTGCCTGACCGTCAGGTGGTTTCGGTCCTAGGTCTACCCGATGGAGATGAGGACGAGATTGAGGACTTTGAGGCCCAGGGCGACGAGCCCGCCCGGATTTTGAAACTAGCTAGGAAGAAGCAGAAGCTCATTGAGAGTCGAGTCGAAGCTTCTAGCCAAACCGTGGAAATCGAACTTCTACCGGGACAAGCCAAGAAGATCACTTATGTAGCACCCGGAACGCCAGGCACCACATCCCCCGCACTATAGCCCCAATCCACATATGGAATGGTCAATCCATACATGAATCAAAGCTATAGCGAACGGGAGACAATAAAATGACTCAAGGCTAGGCGGGTACCCTCAATTAGAACCAACCAACAATCAAGTCAGAGTATTAAAAAGCGGAAGCAATAACATTCATTCGATATGTATAGGTACCATATTTATTTATTTACTTATAGGTACCAACATTCACACTATCAATACATTATCATCTCCCAACAATATAGATAACAAGGCGGTATACAAAATATCCCAAATAGCTATACATAACAAAATGTGGGAATGAAGTGTGCTAGACCCAAATTTAAAGACCACATGACTCTAAATTCCCGCCTAGCACGCCCTGTAAAACACTGAAAAGTTGAGGTGTCAGTCCAACACAGACTGAGCGAGGGGTATAAATAAATATAAGCGCACATACATGCAAGTCATAACCTCGGGTAATAATTTTAGGAGAAATATCAATACAATTTGGCAAAAGAAGAGAGTTTATCGCCCGAGATTACAACTAATTCAATTTCAATTTAATCAATTCACTACAATCAATTCGTGGCCCGGCGAGTGGGGCAGTTCTCCAACCTTACACCGACTGTGTATAATCAATCAATCAATCAATTATTAGGTGATCAAGCAGTTCATTACTGTGTACAATTAGCAGTTTCAATAACGCCTTCTTCCTCCGGGTGATGGTGGGATTGCAAGGCCCCACCATCCAATCAATCTGGGCAGAGGGTACATGAATCCCTAAGCCCGGAACTCCTTCCTCCCCTAATCTCCTAGAGGGTTCAGGGTTCATCCCAGTTTGGTGAGGATAGCCCTCGAGTTACCCGTCAGCCCATGCTTTCTCGGTTGGCTCGAGTCACTACCCTCGGGCCCACAGTGCAATACAATACTCGCCAAAACAATCAATCAATCAATCAATTTCTTCAATGGTTCGATAAAACATTTGAAAACCAATCTCTTTTAAAAACTATAAGTTATATAGATAGGTTTTGGCTTAAAATTCACATAGGGTTGTACGGGTCCTATGTATCTAAAATTAAACCTCACCTGACGACCCAAAATAATCCAAGGAAACAGCTCACGGGGCCTGCTCCTCGTCACCAGGAAGCTGGTCTGTGCAAGAAAGACAATTGTCCGTGAAACACGACTCAAAATGTACCAAATATGACGAACGACGGAAATGCAACGAGACGACGAGAAAAATACAATGTACCATAAAAATATTGCGTTTCAACATGTAATCAGTCATATAATAGCAATTAGGGGTCAAGGAAGCCGTCGGATCGAGGTGCGAAAAATGCAATTTTATGCAGTGAATTTTGGGCACTTTCTGGACTACGGGAACGGCCGTTCCGGCTTCCCTTTGAAAATGGGAAGGGCCGTTCCCATGGCTACAGAAAACGCGCCAGCATTTTCTTAAAGGGAAAAAACGTTTTAGCTGGGAACGGCCCTTCCGGCTCAAAGGCCAAAATGGGAACGGCCGTTCCCAGTCTCGCTGGCCAACTATCTCAGCATCATGGGAACGGCCGTTCCAGTTTTGAACTGGGGTTGGGAAGGGCCGTTCCCAAAATACGAGAGCAGCTATATGCAGAGCAGAAACAGGGCAGCAATGGCAACACAACAATCAACCACCAAAAATGGATTCAAGCCAAGTTCAAATGCATACATATGATACAATAAATATGCTAACATGCATATTGATCAACAACAAGTCATAAAAACACATAATCCCATGTTAGATCATCCATAATCAATCATTTGAAACCCATATACTCAATCATGCTTCAAGTCCATAAATCACAAGTTATATGCATCAATCTCAAGCTTAAAGCTCACAAATAAATTTCCAACAATGAATACACAATTTACTCAAACCATTACAAAGCCCCATATATCATATAATTTCAATAAAATTAATCAAACTCCATAGTTACCTCAAAGGAGAGAAATGAGAGACAAGAAAGAAGAAAGGATGATGATGATGCTACTATGATCACAAATCCCACAAATATTGATGCTTGAATGATGAAGTCTCCCACTCCTCCAAGTAGGGTTTGGTTCGGTTGAGCAAGGAAAGCAAATGGAGCAAAGATGGAATGTTTGTATGAATGAGAAGCCAAAGGTACGTGAATGTTGCTATGAAAAAGAGAAGAGATGGCCAATTTGCAATTAAATCCTTCCACTTGTTAAGTTATGCAATCAAGTCCAATTCCATTATTAAATGATCAATGTGGTCTAATGCAATTAGATCCCATATTCATGAAAATGAGCAATTAAGGACATAAAAGAAATAAATCACATTCGGGAAAATAATTCACATTGCATTCACGTTCAATAAATCCGAAAATATGATATGATATGAATTTTCAATAAAATGTTAAGAATATAATTTTTATAAAATTATGTCATGATAGGAAAATGAATTAAATGATCAATTAATAATTAAATTACAACTCTCAAACGCACACGTGTCGTTCATACCTGAATTGCCGAAAGCTGGGGCGTTACAATCCTCCCTCCTTATAAGAATCTGGTCCCCAGATTCACTGATCGGAAGGGAATAACTCTGGATGGAACTGTCTCATTTTGTCTTCGGTCTCCCACGTGGCTTCTTCGGTCTTATCACTTCTCCAAAGAACCTTAACCATGAGAATCCTCCGGTTTCTTAATTCCTGAAACTTCTTATCCAATATCTTAACCGGTTTCTGAACAAAGGTAAGACTCGGTTCTAATTCCACTTCTTCAACAGGAATGATCTCAGTTTCATCGGGGTAGTATTTCCTCAGCTGAGACACGTGAAATACGTTATGAATCCCCGTGAGGCTCGGTGGTAGGTCCAATCTGTAAGCAACTTCTCCAATTCTTTCCAAAATCTCATAAGGACCTAAATAACGAGGTTTAAGTTTACCTCCTTTCCCAATCCGAGCAAATCCTTTATGTGGAGATGCCTTCAAGAATACCCGGTCTCCAACCTCAAACTCGAGATCCCTTCTGCGACGATCGGCATAGCTCTTTTGTCTGTCCTGAGCTGATTTCATCCGTTGTTTTATTAATTGGACTTTCTCAATCATAGCTTCGACGGCCTTGGAAGGTTTTTCCAATTTCTCACCTTTCTTAACACCTTCCTGCTTAGTCCATTTCCACTCTTCCAAGTCAAAGAACAACGGAGAACGACACTTCCGACCATAAAGTAGCTCATACGGTGCCATTCCAATCGAAGCCTGAAAACTGTTGTTGTACGCAAACTCAATCAAAGGTAGCTGATCATACCAGAAAGACTGGAAATCCAAAGAACAAGCTCAAAGCAAATCCTCGAGATACCTTATTAATCTCTCGGACTGACCATCCGTCTGAGGATGAAAAGCTGTACTAAACTGGAGCTTCGTACCCAAAACCTCTTGCAATTCACGCCACAACCTCGAAGTGAACCGTGGATCTCTGTCTGAAACGATACTAATCGGAATCCCGTGAAGCCTAACAATCTCCCGGTTATAAAGCTCGGCTAGCTTGCGAATCTTATACGACATCCGAACCGGCAGAAAATGTGCAGACTTCGTCAAACGGTCCACAATCACCCAAATCCCATCAAATCCACCTTTCACTTTAGGTAATCCGGACAAGAAATCCATCGTCACCTGTTCCCACTTCCACTCCGGAATAGGTAACGGCTGAAGAAGACCTCCCGGTTTCTGATGCTCGGCTTTCACTTTCTGACAAGTGAGACAATACTTCACAAACTCGGCCACACCTTTCTTCAATCCACGCCACCAATAATATTGCCTTAAATCCTTATACATCTTGTTTCCTCCGGGGTGAATAGAATAAGCCGATCTGTGAGCTTCCTCGAGCAATACCCGTTTCAACTCTTCGGGTACAACCACTCGGTTCTTGAAACGAAGAAGACCGGTTCCATCGAACCCGAATGGACACTCCGGATCAGCTCTTGCCTTAGCTACCAATCTCTGAACTTCCAAATCTGAACTCTGAGCCTCAAACAACCTGTGCTTCAACTCTGGTTGGACCGAAATATTAGAAACTCGAGCCTTTAAAACAATTGGCTCGATTCCACTACTTTCACCCACTTCCAAGCTCGACACACTAGCCTTCCTACTAAGTGCATCGGCGACCACGTTGGCTTTACCAGGATGGTACTTGATTGTGCAATCATTATCTTCCAACCTTTCCATCCAACGCCGTTGCCTCATATTCAAATCCTTCTGAGTGAATAAATACTGGAGGCTTTTGTGATCGGTGAAAATCTCGAAAGACACCCCGTACAAATAATGTCTCCACTTTCCAAGTGCAAAGACTACGACAGCAAGCTCAAGATCATGTGTCGGATAATTCTTTTCATGCTCTTTCAACTTTCGGGATGCATAAGCAATTACTTTACCCTTCTGAGTCAACACACATCCCAAGCCTTCCTTAGAAGCATCTGTATAAACAGCATACCCTTCAGAACCTTCCGGAAGGGCTAATACTGGAGCAGACACTAACTTTTCCTTCAAGAAAGTGAAACTCTTCTCACAATCTTCATTCCAATCGAATTTCACATTCTTCTTCGTCAACCGGGTTAAAGGAGCTGCTAACTTGGAGAAATCCTTAACAAACCTCCGGTAATAACCTGCCAATTCTAAGAAACTCCTAATCTCAGAGGCATTCCTAGGTTTCTCCCACTTCAAAACCGACTCAATCTTGGAAGGATCGACTTCCAAACCGTTGCCCGAAATCACGTGACCCAAGAATGACACCCTGTCAATCCAGAACTCACACTTGCTGAACTTGGCAAACAACTGATGCTCCTTCAAAGTCCTTAATACCAACTGAAGGTGTCTTGCATGCTCCTCGGCAGACTTCGAGAAAACCAGGATATCATCAATAAAGATGACCACGAACTTATCCAGAAAAGGCCTGAAGATCCTGTGCATCATATCCATAAAAGCTGCTGGGGCATTAGTCAAACCAAACGGCATCACAACAAACTCATAATGCCCGTACCGAGTGTTAAATCCTGTCTTAGAAATATCCCCTGCTCGGATACGCAGCTGGTAGTAACCTTGTCTCAAATCCAATTTCGAATAGACTTTCGATCCCTGAAGTATGTCAAATAACTCTTAGATATGTGGAAGAGGATACTTGTTCTTGATCGTCATCCGGTTCAACTCCCTATAGTCAATACACATTCTCAAGGTTCCGTCCTTCTTCTTTACAAACAAAACCGGTGCACCCCAGGGAGAAGAACTCGGTCTAATGTACCCAATCTCCAACAACGCATCAAGTTGAGTCTTCAACTCTTTCAACTCGGCCGGAGCCATACGATACGGAGTCTTGGAGTACGGCTCTGCGTTAGAGTACAAGTCGATCACAAACTCAATTTCCCGTTCTGGAGGTAAAGAATCCAATTCCTCAGGAAAGACCTCGGGAAATTCCTTCACTACTTCCGTTTCTTCCAGCTTACTCTGATCCTTAGGTTTATTGAGAATATAAGCAATGAAACCCGTGGCTCCCTCTCGAACCAACTTATGAGCCTCAGAAAAAGAAAGTAGCGGTACAGCCTTGGAACTCCAACCTACTACCAAATCTGATCCCAACTGAACCTTCTTCGCTCTACAATCAACTGTGGCAGAATGTCTGTACAACCAATCCATGCCCAAAATTGATCCATAGCAAGTCATCGGCAGCTCAATGAAGTCTGACAAGAAAACTCGACCCTCGATGCTCACCGGAACCTCTCTGAACACCCGATCAGATTCTAAACTACCACCAAATGGAGTACTAACCACATAACATGCAGAAGAACGAGTAACAGGCAAAGGCAAAGAAACAGATATAGCACTCGAAAGAAAGGAGTGAGTAGCTCCCGGATCAAACAACGTATGAATGTTCGTGCCATGTATGCAAATGGTACCTTCAACTACCGCGGCTGGATCAATAACAGCATCCTGCTGCTCACCCTCCAAAGCATAAGCACGAGCCCTAATCAGTGGTCTCGGTGCCCCCGGTGGTGGTATCCTGCGATCCGGACAACCATCTACCAAATGCTCATCGCTCCCACAAAGTAAGCATAAACCCAAACGCCTCCTGCAGTTATCATAGACATGTGTCCTCTGTCCACAGAAGGTACAATAAGGTCTCTCGGGTGGTGGTGGCAAAGCTGGAGCAGCTGGAGCTCGAATCACTGGTCCTACTGGTCGGGGCTTCTTCCCTGGGCCCTGTGGAGCTGGTGGTGGAGAAGAATAAACCATCGGCCTCTTGCCAGAAGCAGAACCCGAGCCTGAACCCTTATACCCTGATCCGACACCTCTAAAACCCGATCCAGAACCCCTGAATCCCGATCCAGACCCTGAGCCCGAACCTGAACCTGAACGGTAGGTAGACCGCCTCGCATTCACTGAATCCTCAACCAATAGTGCCTTCTTGGTAGCCTTCACCCAGGTGCTCGTGTTGACTGCCTCAATCGCTACCTGAATATCCGGTCTAAGGCCCTGAACAAACTGCATCGCCTTATGGAAATCATCACTCGCTATATTAGGAGCATAGCGGGACAACCTCTCAAACTCGGCGATGTACTCTGAGACCGACCTGTTTCCTTGCTTCAACTCTGTAAATTCCTTCAATCTCCTAGTGCCAGAAGATGGAGGAATGAACTTGTTCTGAAATTCTCTGACAAACACTTCCCAGTTCACTTCCTCGCCTGCAGCATCTAACACAATCCGGGCACTCTCCCACCAAGAGTAGGCCTCACCCTGAATCAAAGAAATGGTACAACGGGCCTTCTCCCTGGACTCACACGTGATAAGCTCCCATATCCTCTCAATCTCTTTCAGCCACTGCTCGGCCTGAATATCATTTCCTTTGTAAAATTTGGGAGGATGCTGGTTCTGAAACTCCCTGAAAACAGCTGAAATCTGGCCTCCAGGCTGTGGTGGCGCAACTGGTGGTGGTGGTGGAACATAATCCCGAACTCTCTGATCAATAAGACCCACCACTGCGTTCATGAAGTCCTGTGGCTGAGCCTGAGGAGGTGGAGGAGGAGGTGGTGATCTCTCCCTGCGATGATGTCGATGATGTCGATGTCTAGGAGAACGATCACGGTGATGTCTATCGCGAGCCATCCTGAAATCAAGTCACTATTATGCGTGTTCGGTTAGCCAATGCCAATGTGTGCAAATAATTCAAAATTGCACATAAGTTCAAAACTCAACAAGTCATCCCAATTCAAGTAAGTCAAGTAGGTTCAAGTATCAAATAACAATGCAAGACTCTCAAATTGACAATTAGTTCCTATGCCGTGCGACCTAGACTCACAAGACACGACACTAGAGACCCGGTTTTGCAACCGGGCTCTGATACCACCGTAGGATGTAGCACCCGGAACGCCAGGCACCACATCCCCCGCACTATAGCCCCAATCCACATATGGAATGGTCAATCCATACATGAATCAAAGCTATAGCGAACGGGAGACAATAAAATGACTCAAGGCTAGGCGGGTACCCTCAATTAGAACCAACCAACAATCAAGTCAGAGTATTAAAAAGCGGAAGTAATAACATTCATTCGATATGTATAGGTACCATATTTATTTATTTACTTATAGGTACCAACATTCACACTATCAATACATTATCATCTCCCAACAATATAGATAACAAGGCGGTATACAAAATATCCCAAATAGCTATACATAACAAAATGTGGGAATGAAGTGTGCTAGACCCAAATTTAAAGACCACATGACTCTAAATTCCCGCCTAGCACGCCATGCAAAACACTGAAAAGTTGAGGTGTCAGTCCAACACAGACTGAGCGAGGGGTATAAATAAATATAAGCGCACATACATGCAAGTCATAACCTCGGGTAATAATTTTAGGAGAAATATCAATACAATTTGGTAAAAGAAGAGAGTTTATCGCCCGAGATTACAACTAATTCAATTTCAATTTAATCAATTCACTACAATCAATTCGTGGCCCGGCGAGTGGGGCAGTTCTCCAACCTTACACCGACTGTGTACAATCAATCAATCAATCAATTATTAGGTGATTAGGTGATCAAGCAGTTCATTACTGTGTACAATTAGCAGTTTCAATAACGCCTTCTTCCTCCGGGTGATGGTGGGATTGCAAGGCCCCACCATCCAATCAATCTGGGCAGAGGGTACATGAATCCCTAAGCCCGGAACTCCTTCCTCCCCTAATCTCCTAGAGGGTGCAGGGTTCATCCCAGTTTGGTGAGGATAGCCCTCGAGTTACCCGTCAGCCCATGCTTTCCCGGTTGGCTCGAGTCACTACCCTCGGGCCCACAGTGCAATACAATACTCGCCAAAACAATCAATCAATCAATCAATTTCTTCAATGGTTCGATAAAACATTTGAAAACCAATCTCTTTTAAAAACTATAAGTTATATAGATAGGTTTTGGCTTAAAATTCACATAGGGTTGTACGGGTCCTATGTATCTAAAATTAAACCTCACCTGACGACCCAAAATAATCCAAGGAAACAGCTCACGGGGCCTGCTCCTCGTCACCAGGAAGCTGGTCTGTGCAAGAAAGACAATTGTCCGTGAAACACGACTCAAAATGTACCAAATATGACGAACGGCAGAAATGCAACGAGACGACGAGAAAAATACAATGTACCATAAAAATATTGCGTTTCAACATGTAATCAGTCATATAATAGCAATTAGGGGTCAAGGAAGCCGTCGGATCGAGGTGCGAAAAATGCAATTTTATGCAGTGAATTTTGGGCACTTTCTGGACTACGGGAACGGCCGTTCCGGCTTCCCTTTGAAAATGGGAAGGGCCGTTCCCATGGCTACAGAAAACGCGCCAGCGTTTTCTTAAAGGTAAAAAAAGTTTTAGCTGGGAACGGCCCTTCCGGCTCAAAGGCCAAAATGGGAACGGCCGTTCCCAGTCTCGCTGGCCAACTATCTCAGCATCATGGGAACGGCCGTTCCAGTTTTGAACTGGGGTTGGGAAGGGCCGTTCCCAAAATACGAGAGCAGCTATATGCAGAGCAGAAACAGGGCAGCAATGGCAACACAACAATCAACCACCAAAAATGGATTCAAGCCAAGTTCAAATGCATACATATGATACAATAAATATGCTAACATGCATATTGATCAACAACAAGTCATAAAAACACATAATCCCATGTTAGATCATCCATAATCAATCATTTGAAACCCATATACTCAATCATGCTTCAAGTCCATAAATCACAAGTTATATGCATCAATCTCAAGCTTAAAGCTCACAAATAAATTTCCAACAATGAATACACAATTTACTCAAACCATTACAAAGCCCCATATATCATATAATTTCAATAAAATTAATCAAACTCCATAGTTACCTCAAAGGAGAGAAATGAGAGACAAGAAAGAAGAAAGGATGATGATGATGCTACTATGATCACAAATCCCACAAATATTGATGCTTGAATGATGAAGTCTCCCACTCCTCCAAGTAGGGTTTGGTTCGGTTGAGCAAGGAAAGCAAATGGAGCAAAGATGGAATGTTTGTATGAATGAGAAGCCAAAGGTACGTGAATGCTGCTATGAAAAAGAGAAGAGATGGCCAATTTGCAATTAAATCCTTCCACTTGTTAAGTTATGCAATCAAGTCCAATTCCATTATTAAATGATCAATGTGGTCCAATGCAATTAGATCCCATATTCATGAAAATGAGCAATTAAGGACATAAAAGAAATAAATCACATTCGGGAAAATAATTCACATTGCATTCACGTTCAATAAATCCGAAAATATGATATGATATGAATTTTCAATAAAATGTTAAGAATATAATTTTTATAAAATTATGTCATGATAGGAAAATGAATTAAATGATCAATTAATAATTAAATTACAACTCTCAAACACACACGTGTCGTTCATACCTGAATTGCCGAAAGCTGGGGCGTTACAACTTATGTTGGGCTGCCTGAGCCAGGCAAAGAACATGGGCAGGTACTCCTAATCCAATTCCTTCAGGAAAATGTCGATATCTTTGCATGGAGCGCCAACGATTTGGTAGGGGTCGATCCTTCTATAATCATGCATCACCTCAACGTCGATCCCTCCTTCAAGCCCATCAAACAGAGGCTACGTACGCAAAGTGTCAGAAGGAACGAGATAATAGAGGAGAAAGTGAACAAATTGCTAGACGCTGGATACATTACACCGGCTAAATATGTCAACTGGTTGTGCAATGTGATCTTAGTTGCTAAGTCGGGGGAAAAATGACGTATGTGCAATGACTTTACGGATCTGAACAAGGCCTGCCCCAAGGACTCGTATCCCCTGCCCAACATTGATCAATTGGTCGACTCAACAGCGGGCTGTGAGTTGATGAGTATGATGGACGCCTTTCAAGGCTACTATCAAATTTTCATGGCACCTGAAGACGAAGATAAGGCCGCTTTCATAGTCATGAAGGGGATTTATTGCTTTCGAGTGATGCCCTTCGGACTTAAAAATACGGGGGCTACCTATTAGAGGTTGGTAAACCGGATTTTCGAGGAGGAGATAGGCAAAACCATGGAGGTCTATGTCGATGACATGATCGTGAGGTCAACACGGTCGAGCGACCACCTCCGGGATCTTGAGCGAGCATTTAAACTCCTCAGAAAATACAACTTGAAGCTCAATCCGAATAAATGCACTTTCGGGGTTGGGGGAGGAAAATTTCTAGGTTACATGGTGAGTCGGAGAGGAATTGGGGCCAACCCCTAGAAGAGCAGCGCTGTTCGCAACCTGTCCAGCCCAAAAACCATCCGTGATGTCCAATGTTTGGTCGGCAGAGTTATATCCCTGAATAGATTCATTTCTAGATCGGCCGAGAAGAATCTCCCCTTTTTCAAGATTTTGAGGAACGTGAAGGAGTTCAAATGGACCGAAGAATGCGAACGAGCATTTGAGACGCTGAAGAGATACCTCGAGTCTCCCCCACTTTTGGCAAAGCCTGAACCCGGAGAAGTCTTGTATCTCTACATGGCCGAGTCGAGCTAGGTGATCAGCTTCGTTCTGGTCGCTGTCCGAGAGAAGAAGCACATGCCGATCTACTACATTAGCAAGATCTTGCATGGAGCGAGACGCGGTACCTAGAGATTGAGAAATTTGCTCTTATATTAGTTCACACAGCCCAGAAGCTAAAGCCATACTTCCAAGCTCACGCGATCACTGTACTCACAGATCAACCCCTTCAACAAGTTTTAATGAAATCGGATAGCTCGGGCAGGCTAACTAAGTGGGTAATCGAATTGGGCCAGTACGAAATAACCTATCAACCAAGGTTAGCGTATCAAGCCCAAGTCCTGGCCGATTTCTTGGTCGAAAAACACTCTCCCCCGACAAAAGGGGCCACAATGGGCCTTTGGACGCTTTCAGTCGATGGATCTTCGACCTCATCTGGGGGAGGTGCAGGAATATCCCTAAGGAGTGCTGAAGGAGATGAGCTCGATTTCGCCATCTGCCTAGAATTCCCAGCCACTAATAATAAGGCCGAGTACGAGGCCCTCATAGTGGGGATGAAGATCGCTAAGGAACGGGGAATCGATGACCTCATTGCCCTGACTAATTCAAAGTTGGTTGCGAGCCAATACACCGGGTTGTACGAGGCGACGGAGGAGTCCATGGCCAAGTACCTAGGAAAAGTGAAAGCGTGGGCCTCCGAATTCAAAAGCTTTAGACTTGAGCAGGTCCCTCGAGAAGAGAATGAGAGGGCCGACATCCTTTCCAAGGTGGCCAATGGCCTCTGCGGAACAAGGGATAGGTCGATCACATTCCTCACGAACACAACTCGATCTATTGATGAAAAGTTAAACTCGGTCCTGAGTATCGACCCGGCCAAGCCTTGCTGGTTGGACGACATAGTCTTACATTTGAAAGACAGATTCTTGCCAGAGGATAAAACGAAAAAGCGTCGACTTATGGCTCGATCATCGAGCTACACTCTAGACTTGAATGGAATACTGTTCAAGAAATCCTACCGAGAACCAGCTAAGAGGTGCTTACGACCTTCCTAAGCCAAGGAGGTTCTCGAGGAAGTGCATGCCGGGTCATGTGGAAATCATGCCGGAGGTCGGATCCTAGCCAAAAAGATTGCCCGAGCTGGCTATTACTGGCCCACCCTAATACGTGATTCGGTCAACTTTGTAAAGAGGTGTCCTAGTTGCCAGAAGCATGCCAACCTCACTCATCAACACCCAAAAGAGATAATTCCTGTCGACATAGCATGGCCTTTCGACCAGTGGGGGATCGACATTGTAGGGCCCTTCCCAATCGTCCCTCAACAGCACCAATTTGTCATCGTCTGTGTCGAGTACTTCTCAAAGTGGGTCGAAGCCGCATCGGTCCCAAAGATCACCCATACCGTGATGACCCGCTTCCTCTGGAAGAACATTATATGCCGATTCGGAGTACCAAGGACCCTAATCTGCGATAATGGGCCCCAATTTCGAAGTAAAATGTTCAAGAACTTCTATTCAAAATATGGCATTAGCTTACGTTTCACCTCAGTAGGACATCCTCAAGCTAACGGCCAGACCGAAGTCACTAACCGGACTATTGTCCAAAATTTGAAGACCCGCCTCGATGGGAGCAAGGGAGCCTGGGCTGAAGAACTTGACAGTGTACTGTGGGCCTACCAGACTACACCTCGAACCGCAACCAGAGAGACCCCTTTCTCGACGGTCTATGGTTCCGAAGCCATGATATCGGCAGAATTGATACACGAAACCGGTCGGGTATCACATTACCAACTTAACCGAAATCAAGAGAACCGACAGTTCGAGCTCGACACAATTGAAGTGAAAAGGGAACAAGGTTTTCGTCGAATGCAACAATATCGAGCGTCCATGACCAGAAGTTATAACAAGAAGGTTCTTCCACGATAATTTCGAGTAGGGGACCTTGTCCTGAAGCGAGTCGACGTTACCAAGCATGTCGGAAAACTCAATGCTAGTTGGGATGGTCCATTTCGCATTACCAGAATTGGGAAGAATTACGCATACCACCTTGAAGAAATGAGCGGCAAGCCAGTGCCTCGATCTTGGAATGCTCATAACCTTAGAAAGTTTTATGTTTGACAAGTTTGTAAAGTGCGAATTGCTTGTAATATCGATATAGTCGAGGCATTTCAATCTACTATCATGCTCTTGATGAATCCTTTGGTTCCGTTTTAAATTACATCTCACTACTTTCTCCAAGTCAACTCGCCTTATAAGTCCATGAAAATCGAATGCTCTACTCGACTATCATGCTCTCGATGGGTTAAATAGTCCGGGTGACTAGTTCTGATTTATTAAGTGATATTACAGTTGACTTTGAGGTTAGGCATACACAAGAAAGATACTAATCACAGAATCGACTTGCAAGTTTGAACATGCATGATTAGAAATGCTAATTTCATCCGACCTAATTTCATCACCGGGGCCCGGGATTTTATCCGACGTATCGTTACTGTTCGAGGTCGAACACAACATCCCACCGCTCGAACTCTACGAACTTCGACTTAAGTCCCTTAGTTTTCGCCTTCTCCTTGAAATAAGGATCAAGGGTTGTGTCAGGGGAAGAGTCGAACGTGATTCGAGATGGGATTCTTTTCTCTCGATTACGAACACTCAGGAAAACAAGAATAACAAAGATCACAAGGAGAAAAAGAGATCGAATCGAGAGGGCTTACTGGAAAATTCAACGCTTTCTGTGGATCGAGCCGTATGTCCCGCTTACTTAACTCGAACGGCTCTGAAATTCTCGAAATGCTCTGAAGTTTAAAAGTGAAAAGTGAAAGCTCTAAGGGGCTATTTATAGGGGAAGTTTGAGCGGGAATCCCGAATGCAAACTGTCGCCATGATTGCCTAGGGAATTGAACCCTGACAAGCAAAAGGGCATACGCCACGTGTCCTCTAGCGCCGCCCTTTTCAGGGGCTAATGACGTGGGCCAAACTGGCACCACCACGTATACATGAGAGGACCAATATTCACTCGCCATGTACCACCCACTGACCGTATTGACCAGACGAATGTACCACGTGTACTCATCGGGTCGGTCTTTTCGGTCCCACGCTTTTTCTGAAAATGGGCCTTGATCACAGGAACGGAATCGAGCCGACCACCTCTATGGTTAGTCTAAATTATGCCGATCCGTCCTTGATCAGGTCGGGAAATATTCGAGTCAGAGAAACCCAAGTCGACACCAGCTCGAATCTCCTGTGGGCCCGCCCCGCCGCTTCTTGCCATTAATGAGGCTGACAAACCGTACCAAGTTGGTACAAGGCATTAAATGCACCTGCAACCAGTACTATTCAGTCATCATTACCCTTTAGGTATAAATACCCCCTCGAACATGTCATTTATGACACACATTTATTACACCTCAAGTCAACTGGAACTGTTCTCAACCGTTCAATACTAGCTTGGGCGTCGGAGTACCGACATAGGGTAAACCCCTACCCGTCCCTAGTCGGCCTTCAGTTCACGTTTGCTCCTCCATCTCACAGGTCAACTCCAGTTCCAGGTCTTCCCCAATACAAATTCTAAGTGGTCAAGTCGTCATTTTCGATCCACCTCAGTAATCCCGAAATCGACACAATCACATATAATAATTATTTTAGAAAAATATTATTTAATGAATTATTGTTATTTTTACCTTTATATTTTTGAAAAATATGTTAATTTAAATATTAATAAAACATGACCATATATATATATTTTTTAAAAGTGAAAGATGTATTATTAAATAACATAAGACATATCTTGAAATTTTAATTTTAATGATTGGTGTTAGGATTGTTGATTTACTCCATAATTAATTTAAATATAATAAAAATATAATCAATAGGATATTATCCACTATCCAGTCTTTTATCGGTCGAATATACTAGATATCCGGATAGAATCCAATCCATTGACAGTCCTAAATTGAGTGCATTAATCCAGCCAGATTTTGGGCTGATCGAGGCCCAGTGGACTTTGCTGATAGATGGGCCTTAAGCTCCGAGCCCAACCTTGAGATTAAATTAAACTATGATCTTGACGGCCGGATTTCCAGTCCAATCCGATTCGAATTTTAACAGGAGTCCTACAAATCATGGCGGGTAATTCAAAATAATCTATTAATTAATTTTTTATCATTATCTACCCGTGAGAGAAAATATATCATATATCACATTTTTCTTCTTTTTATTTGGTTAAATAACTGAGAATAAAAAGGAAATAATCAAGTTAAAAAGAATCTAAAACTAAAATATATATCATAATCTTTTTCATGGCCACGGTATAAGTAACCGTACAATACACTGTTCCACAACCATCGAAACAATTCTTAGAAGACAGAAATGCAGTTGAATCCCAGCACAAAGGCAAAAACTCTTTGAGCTGCGGAGAAAGCCCTAGCGACGAGGTCCATTAATTAAATTCTTTGTTTTGTGATTGAGTTTGGTTCGTAGATTTTGTGGATCGATAGATAATTTATTTGTGGATTGTTTAGCAGCAGGAGCTGAGGAGAATGACGGAGTGACTGAAAGATCCGCTGCCGCCGCTCGTTCGAGCCGTGAGTAACATTCTGGAGGTACTATGTTTTTTCCACTTGATTTTATCTTCGTTTCCTTCGTTTGAGTCACCTCCGCCGCTGGAAGGGGCAACTCACCAAACGACCATCGCATTTATCGGTGTTATTATCTCAGGAACAGAACTGCGCTCCGCCGCCCTCCCTGCGGGAAGAAGCTACACAAATGCTGTTCGAAGATCTTCTTCGTGTCCTCCGGCGATCCAACTCACGGAGTCTGATTCCGGCGCACTACAGGCAAGGAACTCTTCTGGATTTCCTCTTTCACATTGTTTGTAGAATATTGGACTAGTTTTATTAGAGTATAGTTTGATATGAAAGTCTAAAGAGTAGAAACATATGAGTCTCGGATTTGAGTTCGTAAGAGTACTTCTCTTAGATTGGATTTCCATTAACTAATTTGAACTTCAGAACTTTAAAGGTCAAGCATATAAGAAAACAGAGTATACATCATATTACTCTGATACACTAAATCTGTGGCATATCCATTGTCCTCGATTATAAGCATTCATCTTGAAGAATGTAAAATAGAATGCAGAATAGTTTTACGACTGACCTTCCAAAAAAAATACAAGTAAACTGGACCAGATTGTCTTATTTACCATAGAGCAAAGACAGAATAAATAGACAAACGTTTGCTGTATAATCTTTGCAGTTCCATAGATATGATACTTCGTGTCCTAGCTTCGAGAATTCGTACAATATATTAGGAACAGTGGGATAGGGCAAGTTTCATTAGAACAAAGTAACAAACATCATGAACACCACAATGATTACAGTCTCTATCGGTGTCAGACGAACGAGTTAGTAACATTATAACATTGATTAGGATAGAACATATAGCTAGATCCTATAATTGCGCAACATGGAAGACCTGCCTGGTGCGGAAATAGAACATTTCACTCTCAACCTTATGTTAAGAATCAATTTGCAATTTAATTTAGTCAATGCACTTGGCAAATTAATATTAGGCAATGTTCTATGTATTTTCCTATATGTTTTGTATCATGTAGGTGACTTTCAAGTGTCTCATTGATTAGGAACTTGGAAGGTTGCACTTTGTGCATGTATTAGGCAATGTTTTATGTATTTTCCTATATGTTTTGTATCATGTAGGTGACTTTCAAGTGTCTCATTGATTAGGAACTTGAAAGGTTGCACTTTGTGCATGTATCTTGATGAGCATCTTAGCCTATAAATATTGTACTCTTATTTGAGAATTGATGCAAGTAAAAATCAAGTAAAAACTATTCTCTTAAAAACGTTGTCTTGAGATTTCTCTCACCTTTTCTCTAAAAATCCCCAACAAATTTGGTATCTAGAGCCAATTTCTATCTTAAAAAAAAATAGCCTCAAATTCAGTCCTAACAATGTTTGCCTATACCCCCAACCAAATACCAATATTTGAAGGCAAACACTATGATTATTGGAGCAGCCAAATGCAAACCTTATTCATTTCTTTAGATCTTTGGGATGTTGTGGAGACTTCCTTTCCCGAGCCTCCACCCGAAGGAAGTAGCACAAATTGGTCCGAGCAACAACAAAAATCCTACAAAGAGAATATTCAGAGAGATGCAAGCGCCTTGAGATATCTACAACAAGGCGTAAGTAAAACATTATTTCCAAGAATCTTTGGAGCAAAAAGAGCCAAAGAAGCTTGGGATATTCTAAAACAAGGCTTTCAAGGAAACGAGAAAGTCATCTCTTTAAAACTCCAATCTCTTTAGAGAGATTTTGATAATAAGACAATGAAAGAAGGTGATCATATGCAGGCTTTTCTCACCAAAGTTTCTGAGATCGTCAACCAAATTCGAAGTCTTGGCAATGTTATTGAAGAGAGAAAAATTGTCCAAAAGGTTCTTAGAAGCCTTCCAACAAAGTTTGATCATGTTGTAGCTCCGATAGAAGAATCGAAAAATCTTTCCACCTACACCTTTCATGAACTTATGAGTTCTCTCCAAGTTCATGAGGAAAGATTGAATAGATCCTCAAATCAACCGTTGGAGCAAGCTTTTCAATCCAAACTTTATGTTTCAAATAAGAAAAGCTCTAAATGGCAAAAAGGTGGAAGAGGCGGCTTCTTCAATAAAAATGGAAAAGTACAAGGCAAGAATTTTAGAGATGGAAAGCCACACTTTGGAGGGTCGGATTCATCATGTCGAATTTGTAGAAAAACAAATCACGTGATGAAGGATTGCTTTTTTAGATGCAAAAATTGTAAAAATGCAGATCACTCATACAGCCGATGTCCAAAGAAAAACAAAGAAGACGATGACGAAGCCAATTTCTCCAAAAATGAAGGTGACCAACTATTTTCTTGTATGAGTAAAGAAAAGGAATATGAGAATAGGTGGTATGTTGATAGCGGGTGCAAAGTATATTAATGACTTGCTAAAAAGGTTTCACATGAAGAATTGCAAACCCGTGGCAACACCTTTGGCATTGAATGAGAAATTTCAACAAGAAGATGTTGAAAAAGTTGATTAGAAGGCCGGATATTGTTCATTCGGTGAGTTATATTTCTCAATTCATGAGTGATCCTAGCAAGCTACATTTTTTCGCTGCGAAACGAATTCTTAGGTATCTTCAAGGTACTAAGAAACAAGGGATCAAGTATGAAAAAGAAGAAAATAACAAATTGATTGGCTTCACGAATAGTGATTGGGCAGGATCATTGCATGATCGAAAAAGCACTTCGGGCTATGTTTTTTGTCTTGGTTCAAAGGTGATAGCTTGGAGTTCTAAAAAGAAAAAAACGGTAGCACTTTCTTCAAGTGAAGCCGAGGACATTGCCGCCACAGATGCAGCTTGTGAAGCAATTTGGCTAAGAAGAATTCTTTTTGATTTGCAAGAAAAACAAGAGCAGCCTACTACTCTTTTTTGTGACAACATGTCAACCATTGCCATGACTAAAAATCCCGTCTTTCATGCAAGGTCTAAGCATATTGAGCTTCGACATCATTTCATTCGAGATCTTGGGAACAAAGGTGACATACACTTGGAGTTCATCAACACAAATGATCAAGTGGCAGATTTTCTTACGAAGGCCGTGACAAGTGACAAGTTCGAGAAGTTCAAGAAGTGGTTGAAGATTACAAATTGAGAGGGGGTGTTAAGAAATTTGCTATTTAATTTAGTCAATGCACTTGGAAATTAATATTACGCAATGTTCTATGTATTTTCCTATATGCTTTGTATCATGTAGGTGACTTTCAAGTGTCTCATTGATTAGGAACTTGGAAGGTTGCACTTTGTGCATGTATCTTGATGGACATCTTAGCCTATAAATATTGTACTCTTATTTGAGAATTGATGCAAGTAAAAATTAAGTAAAAACTATTCTCTTAAAAACGTTGTCTTGAGATTTCTCTCTACCTTTTCTCTAAAAATCCCCAACACCTTAGATAAAAAGATCAAAGAGAAGTGATTAGTTGAAAGCCAAGTTTCTTAATCAAATGATGATATCACTTGCTCCCTTTATATCATTCAGTCCGTAATAGATCTTTTCAGTATTGGCTTCCTGCAATCCAACTGAAGAATACGAGTAATTAATTGAATTTACCAGCTTTAAGACATGAGATCAGAAGACTACTACTCAGCAATAAAACCACGAATTGTGAACTGAATTTAGCTGCCAAATTTTTTTGGTAATATCACGATACTTGCAGCTCTTCATTCCTTCGGTAGGTGAATGCAAACAAGTGTCAGTTAAACCACCTAGTAGTATTTGACATAAACGTCCAAAGGCATTTCGACCCACCCGTAAATTGTGGATTCGTACTTTTTCCAGAGTGTTCCGTTAGTTGGTCAATGTATTCTATTTATTTAGGTACTTTTTTTTTTGTTAAATTGTACGGTTTTCACCATCATACTTGACTCTCTGTCTCTTATCTTACGTTTAAAGACATCTAGCAAAAGGGTCGTATCCATGAACATACCTAGAAGGAAAAAATTAGCAATCCTAGAATTACTAATGCTTGAGCGGTTTCCATGTCAACCTCCTGTTCGAAATAGAGTACTCTATGAAATGAGCTAATTTCAGGTGAACAGAATCAAACTACAGAAGAACAATGCACCAAAGTTCCAAATAACAAAACCAACAGAGAATCAATTTAAACCGGTCATTCAGAAATTAAATCATAACTAATTTTCAAATCAAAATTCCCTACAATTAGCTCGTTCACATAAATGTGCTTTTTTTTATAGGCAATTGCAGTCGAAAATAGACAAAACAAACTGAGACGGAAGATCCTCCGTTACACGTCCGAGCTGGTATGGAGCGTCTGTGCCTTTATACAAATGAGTTAACTGCACCAAACCCCCTGTGTTAGTTTCAATTTGTAGAAAAAACCCTCTGTTATGAAAATTAGTTCAAAAAACCCTATATTATTTTATTTTTTGCACACCGCCCCCTCGTTCCATTTGGTCAACCATTAAATGTCTAAATCCTAAAATACCCTTACTTTAAATACTAAAATAATATTAAAAAGTATTCATATTATATATATTAAAAATAAAAATATTATGATTACATTATTTTTTAAATATATATATTATATTAATAAATAAATATTTATATAAATATCAAAATCACTTTTTAATATTATTAAAGATATATATTAAAATTATACATAAGAATTATTAATTACTTATTAAAAATATACAAATAAATGAATAATTATTATTTTAAGAACACTATTAATAAATAAAAATATGCACATATATATATATATATATATATATATATATATATATATATATATATATACATATTTCTAATTAAAAATCATATTATTTATATATACATATACAATTATTATACATATATAATATATATATACATATTATATAAATATTATATTTTAAACCAAATCAACCCACCCCCCACCCCCACCACCCCCTGCTTCCCCCTTCTTCTTTCTCCCTTTCTCCTTCCCTGCAACAATCGCACATTCGGCAACAGCCTCCCAGCAACACCCCCCCGCCGCCGCCCTTTCTTCCTCCTTCCTCGGCAACATTCCACCGCCGCCGATCGACTCCCTTCCCCAGCAACACTCCGCCGCCGCCACCCGCAACCCCCCCCCCCCAACTCGTCTTCCTCCTTCCCATTCCCTGCAATATCCGCCGCTGCCTTCTCCTTCCTCGGCGAGTGGCGGACTTTCTCCTTCTCCTTCCCTCTCCCTTTCTTCCTCCTTCCCCAAAAACATTTTGCCGCCGCCCCTCTCCCTTTCTCCTTCCCCACCCAGATCTACCCCGCCAACACCCCTGCAATTCAGTTCTGCCGGAGATCAGGAGATGCCGACGAAGACGATGGAGCCGGCGACGATGGTGGATATGCCGGCAGTGATGGAGCAGCGGTGATGGAGCGGCTGTGTGTGTATACATATATATATATATACACATACATATATATATATATAATTAAGTATATATTAGTTTAATATATATTATATACATATATAATTTAACATATATATATATATATATTTTAACATAATACAGGGGTAAATTTGTCTTTTTACATGAAAATGTGAGGAAAATTTTAATCCCAGGCGCAGTTAAAGCGCGTGTAGTACCGTAGGGTTTTTTTTTGCAAAAATTAAACTAACATAAGGTTATTTTAGTGAATTTTTATATGACAGGATTTTTTTTGATCTTTTTGACTAACACAGGGTAGTTTCTTGCATTTTTCTCTTATACAAATGGAGACAGCTCTGTGGAAGTTTACTATATTGAATGGGCCCAAATGGTACTTACCAATCATTGGACCTACGATTGGACTTTCCAGCTGGCTGGTGATGGTACTTACCAATCATTGCTTATCTTGAATGCTTTCTCGATGAAGACTTTTCAAAAGTAGGCTACTTTTTAAACCTTTTTACAAATATAGTGCAAAACGTATATGGAAAAAGCGTCTTCACATTTCCATGACACAGTTGATATTTTCTTACAAATCAATACAAGAAACTTTTGAAATATTATACTTTCACCCACAATACTTTTAGAATGAAAGGATATAATGAATATTTAACAGATCTATACAAAGAATATAATAATCATAAAAACTTATACTTAGTAGCCAGAAATAATGGACATTGGTATATCACGAGACATCATGAATATTGGACAGAGTATTATCAAGAACAGATACAAAAAACTATTTCAATACTAAAACGATTTTAAAAATAAAATGAATGAACAAAGGAAAATTAAAACTGAGATAAGAAAATTAGGAAAGAAATTGGATGTTGCAACAAAATACGATTCTATTATGAAAGAAATTTTTATATACCCAAATGAAATAAAAAATATAACAAACAATATCAAACAAATTGATAAAATAAATACAAAATTAATAAAAAAGATATATCAACGAGAAATGAGTGGATGAATATGGATCAATATCAAAAACGAGAAAGACGTCAAGAAATACGATTACTACGAGGAAGAATTAAACAAAAAATAGACATATTAAGTAAAACAACTAATTCAGCAGAATATGAAAAACAAGAAAAAATTATTCAAAGCCTGAGACAATTTGAAGAAAGTCTTGTAAAAAATAGAATACACATTCCCACTACAATTTCAAGACTAGAAGAATATATGAAATTTATCAAACGATCAGAAGGAGGAATACCAGAACTTATCACTGAAAATAAAAAAGTAATAAAATGGTGTCGAGAACAAATAACTAAACTAAATATACTTTCATCAGCATGAATGAATTACAAAATTTTGTAGAAACATTAAATCAACAAATATAATCTTTAAATAATACAGTACAAACATTAACAGAACAATTAATAAATACTAACGAAAAGATGTCTCAACTTGAGAATACTATAACAAACGCCAATACTAATCAAGAAATTGAATCATATTATCAATTTGATCACAATATTTTCTCTTGTCATCAGGAGGGGGGAGAATATCCACATTTATTTCACACTACTACAAACCCACAATTAAACACCATTATAGATATGTTACAACAAATTCTTTTAGATAAAAAACAAAATGTTATAAATGAAATTGATAACACTCAAGAAATTTTAGATAAACTTCTACGAGAAATTAAAGGAAAACAAGTGGAAAACCAAATTGGTACATCTGAAGAAAAACAAATAATACTTCCTATGTCAAACTGTCAAGAATTATTAAAACAACTCAAAGAAGTAATTATACGAAAAGAATATTCTAGACATATAACTATTGCCGATCTTGAAACATATTTTGGAAATAGAAACCTCAAACCTTTTCAAATTGAAGCTCCACGATTATAATGGAATCTTTTGATTTAGAAGAAAAAATTGCAGAATTAAACAATTTAATGGAATCATTAAAAATAGTTGATGGAGAGAATAAACAAACTCATACATTAGAAGCTATAAAACCAGAAGTAGAAAATGAAGAAGTAATATACGGATATGAGTCATCAGAAGACGATGTGTTAGGAATGGAACACGGTTTAAAACAAGAAAAAGACAAGAAAGATATTCCAGAACCTAGTAATACAAAAAAGGAAGAAGAATATGAATACTATCAAGAAGATAAATATACTAATCCTCTAAAAAATACAAGTATACAATACAATTTTAAAAAGGGATATATTCCAAATAAACAAGGAAGATGGTCTAAACTACCCGAACAATATATACCTACAAAGGGAATATTAGGAGTCGACGGAATATTAAATTTAGACTGTGTAACAAACAAATCAACACTTATCACTGAATGGGCACATAAATTAGGACTAATTCTAGAAACTGAAGATAGATTAAGACAAGGAAATTTTATAACAATATTTCATTTTATACAATATAAAACAGTAGGAAATGTAACACACTTCTTATCTTCATTATCTGAAGAACAGAAAACACTTTTAAGAGGAGAAGACTCTGTAAGTACATTTTGGAACATAATTGAAAAAATATATTCAGAATTTATTGGAATACCGATACAACATTCAGGATTTTTTGTAACAAACAGAGAACAAGATAGAGCAGCATTCCATTTAGCTAATACACAAATATCTATAGAACACTTTAGCTGCGAATACAATATGTACTACTATGATTTAAACAGAGAAAACAGAGAAAAATACCTATCATTATACTTCAATAAATTACCTTACCCAGTAGGACAACTAGTATATGCAGAATTTAAGAAACAAATAAACGAAGGGTTTGTTTCAGAAACACTAGGAGGAGCACAAACTGTAGTAGAACAATTTATAGGAGACAAATGCTATGAAAGAGAATTACACAACGCAGTTAAAAACAAAGTCACGATATGTTGTGAAGGAAATCCTTTAGTACCTCAACAATACGGAGAAAGTCCATACATAATTCGGCCAAACAAAAAAAGAAAATACAGTAGAAAAGATAAAAAATACAGATGGAGAAGAAAATAAAAAAGATGGGTAGACAATAATAAACATAAATTTCAAAAAAGAAGAAGACGTTTCTTTAAAAAGAAAGAATACAAGCCTAAACAAAAATACTGCCCGGAAGGGAAGAAAAAATGCCAATGTTGGCTTTCCCATGAAGAAGGACACTATGCTAGGGAATGCCCCAAACAACGAAAACAGCCTGAGAAAAAACTATATATACTTCAAGTAGCTCAAACATACGATCTAGAACCAATAGAAGAAGACTATTCTGATCTAGAAAACATATACGAAATAGAAACAGTTACAGAATCAGAAAATGATTATAGTTCAGACGAAGATTTTTAAATGAAAAACTCTAACGCTACATTTATAGAAGTAAGAATAAAACATAAAACAATTAAAGCATTTATAGACACAGGAGCAAGTTTATACTTTGATTCACCAGCTCTGACAATATTCAAATGGAAAAAACTTAAACAACCATTAAAAGTAATGATAGCAGATGTAAGTCATTATTATATATGGTACGCGACCTACTTAGAAAAAGTTTGGATACAGGGATATTGTTTTATTATACCATCTATATACAGACACGAAACAGGATTACCATTTATCCTAGGAAATAACTTTTTGAAACTATATAGGCCTTTTTGTCAAGATTTAAAATACATCACTTTAAAATCACCTGTTAATGAAAAACTATCTCAAAGGAGTGAAACAGTTAAAATACCTATAGTAAAAATTGAAGACAGAAGTAATCTTATAGACAAGGCAAATTATTTAATTAATCATGAATTAATATTTTTCATAAAAACAAATCTTGAAAAAGAAATAGAAGAAATTTTAGACTCTGTCACTAGTGAAGACCCTTTAGATAAGGAAAAGAACAATAATCATATGATAGTTGAAATTAAACTTAAAAATCCTTTAGACGAAATAAATGTAAAAAATAATATACCTTACTCTAAACGAGATATTGATGAATTTAAAGAAGAATGTAAACAACTTTTGGAAAAAGGATTAATTTCTGAAAGCAAATGTAGCGCCCCTTAACACTACAACCCCGCACCGTAGTACTTCCCGAGTGGATGTGAGACCTAGCACTCGAGAAATACTCCGGCGAACGGACAAGACTATGCAATACCAGAGTATGAAATTTAAATGCAACGGAAAATAAACTTGAGCAAATAAAAGGGGACAATACATAACAAAGCACATATTATTAAGTTGGATAAGTGTTTACAGCAAAAGTTCTGACTTTAGAGAAGAGTGCTTATTGTAAGATGTACATGCACTCGTGATTACTCTAATTGACTAGAATGTGACACCTTAAAGCTTCAAGATACCTCTAAGGCGTCGCTGTATAGATTCCTGAAATCATGAATTGAAAGAACAGGAGGGTTAGTCAAAATGACTAAGTGACGGGGGGTTTGGGATTTAGGATTGTAAGTAAGATTTTTGAAATGTTTTGACCAAGAAAGTCTTGGTTTGAAATATATATACTATATAATAACAAATAAGTATATGACAATAATATCCGGTTCATATTTGTTTGAAATAGGAGTAGGGGGAATATAGGCTATACTTTAGAAAAAACTTATGAACCGTTTTGAAAATGATTTTGATGCCCGCAAGCTAGGCGTCTCCAACCTTAACTCCTTAAAAACCAAGAATATTCGTAACGACATTGATCAAGATGTCGTTACTCAGTAAAAAGAAATACAACAATACAATACCATCCTTCTTCCTCCAGTGTCACCTCAGGGAGCTACCCCTAGTGACGATACACATGAGTTTGGGAGGGACGTACCTTTTCCCGTCACTTGGTGTGGAATAACTAACCTCCAGTTAGACTATCACCAAGATCTAGTTGGCGGCTGGTATAATAGTAGACCTCGGCCTGTGCCTCCCGGACTACTACTTCTACCAAGACCACCGGGCCCATAGGAAAAACAATAACTTTGCTTGCAAGACGAGAATATTTACCCGTAAGAAAGTACTAAGTACTTTTCGGGTAAATGTACGGTTTCAATAATTAACAAGAATTATTTTCCCATAAAGGGGAAGGATAACTTGAAAGAAATTCAAGAAATAAAGTAAAGTAATTTTATCATGATTTCAGTTGAAAAGATTTAAAACCCTCACCGGTACCGAGATTTAAGTGGAACTGTGAGGATTCCACTCTTCGATCCTAGGTTCACCTGAAAGTAATAACTACTACTGGCTTAGAACTAGGTTCTTAGTTCCTAACTAACTAATTACACACAATACTACAATGAAATAATTAGAGAAGATACACGTTGTGTAATGCGTTAAAGATTTCCCGGTAAACCCTAAATTTACCCGTTTAAGGGAATTTGATTAACAAATTAGGGTTTATGGGATCTTTAACTAATCAAATATTTATCAACCATACTATATGTAACGCCCCGATTTCCGGATGAACAGGTAAGCACGCCACGTGTGAGTTGAGCGTAGGTTTATTTTATTTCTTTAAATTTTATAATATATTCTTACTTGGCATTCATATTTTTGTAAAATTCATGAAACGTTATTCATGTCAATTATTTGAATTCATACCATTGAAAATATTATTTCATGACACGAAAAATGTTTTTTGCATAAAACAATTGTCGAGAGTACTTCAAATTACCAAATTGTTCCTAGATAAATATTTTCTAAAATTCTAGGGACTTAATTGCATAAACTCTTAGGGACTTGATTGAGTATATTTTAAATTGTTGCATACCTAATTGCATGACTTCATAAGACAAAGGATTAGATTGCAACTTCTACAATTTCACAAAAACCAAGATTGGAATGTAACGGTATAAGCTTCTTCAAGCTTCCTTGATCATTTTTAGCAACCATATCCCAACATATTCATCTCTTTCACTCTCGGTTCCAAGGAAGAAAAGGGAAGAAGATAATTTTCATTCAATCATCAAGATTTCAAGAAGTCTTTCAAGAAATTGGGAGTGATCATCATCATCATCATCATACTTCTTCATTTCTTTCATCTTCAAGGTTGGTAGCATGGAAGGGATGATTTGTGATTGTGTTTGACATGCTAGGGTTTAGGAATTTCATGTTATATGAATTATGTGTTGTGCAAAGCATGATTCTATGATCATATCATGAATTATTGCATGATTTCTAGCTTAAATATTTGAATATTTGGCTTGAATGATCAAGTTGATCATAAGCTTGAAACCTTGGAAATCTTATTGATATTGCATGTTTTATGTGTTTAAGTGTGGTATTGTTATGCCATAAGTGTGGATACATCATATTCTCAGAAATTATTGCATTTGGGGTTCAAGAATGGATTTTTGTTGCTTGGTTGAGCTATTGCCGAGAGCTTCCCCTGTTTCTGCTCTGTTTTTCCAGTTGCAGAAACTGGGAACGACCGTTCCCAGCCTCAAGGCTTTGTGGGAATGGGCGTTCCCATCTCTTTTCAAATAAAAGGGGCGGCCGAGCATGGGAACGGCCGTTCCCATTTTGGCCTAGCGCCGAAAGGGCCGTTCCCAGCTCAAAGGCGCGTTTTAAGGGGAAAAACGCTGGCACGTTTTGGGGAACTCTTGGGAACGACCGTTCCCATTTTTCAAAGGGGAACGGAACGGCCGTTCCCACCTGGACATGCAGAACAAAAGTTTCTGCATAAAATTACGAAATTAGCCCCTCGATCCAACGACTTCTTTGACCCCGAATTGCTATAATATGTACTAATATGATGTGAAACGACATGTTATCATACCACATTGCATTTTCATGGTCGTCTCGACACATTTCCGCCGTTCGTCCTATTTTGGTCATTTTAGGTCATGTCTCACGAATGTACATCGTATTTGCACAGGTCACGAGGGCGTGGACGGGGAGCAAGCTCCTTAGAACACTCCGTTATTTTATTTTGCAAGAAAGGTGAGGTTTTGTTTTGGTAAAACGAACCCTATAACCCTTATGTGCTAGTTTTCGGCCAAAACCTATTACACTTATAAACGTTTTCAAAGTGATAAATATTTCAAGCAAGAAAGTATTGATTGTCATGATTTTCAAGCAAGTTTGGCGAGTACATGATTGCACGTGGGCCCGAGGGTAATTCTTGAGCCAACCGGGAAAGCAAGGGCTGACGGGTAACTCCTGAATTATCCTCACATTGTTGGGATCACCCCCGAAGCCACTAGGAGATTAGTGGTGGAAGGAGTTCCGTGTCTAGAGGGTCATGTCCTCTACACACACCATGTCGTGGATAGTCGAGCCTTGCAAACTCGCTATCACCCGGAGGGAGAAGGAGACTGGGGATTAATCCAGCATGTCGGGTTATCCTCGGGTTATTGCATGATTTCAAGCATGAACTTGTTTATGTGAGCACTAAACAAATTGCATGATCACTTATTTATCAAGCAAGCAAGCATGATCACGTATTGTTCACGATTGGGAGTTCGGTTGGAGATTGCCCTTGCTCGCCGGGGCCACATGTTCATGACATTGACAAGCATGATTAAAATAAACGTGTTAAAATAATTGGTTGTAATCTCGGGCAAAGATTAAACTCATTGAATTATATATCTATTCTATTTTATTCTAAAGTCTTCACCCGAGGCTACAACTTGTATGTGATGTGTGTATATATAATTATTGCCCCTCACTCAGTCTTCGGTAGACTGATACTTCACTTTTCAGGTACCTTTTGAGCATGGTCGTGCTAGGCGGGAGTTGTTCGAGTCTTTTGCGTCTTCACGAGTCTAGCACCTTTCGTGTATAGTACTTTGAGGCATTGCATGTTATGCTCGTTATTGTCACATTTTGAATACTTACTGATGTATATTATCAAGATATGATAATGTATTGATAGTTAATGGGTACCTATATGTATCTATGTAATAAATATGGTACCTATATATATGAATGACTTTATTGCTTCCGCTTTTCTAATCATGTTTGATTTGAGTAATTATGTTGGGGAGAGTGTTCCGCCTAGCTCGTCATTTTTATTGTCACCCGTTCGCTGTGGTCTTGGTTTATGTATGAACTGTCCATTTCATACGTGGATCGAGGCTATAGTGCGGGGGATGTGGCGCCTTGGGGTTTAGGGTGCTACATCTACAGGTGGTATCAGAGCCCGGTTGCAAAACCGAGGTTCTTGAGTCGTGTCAAGTCAGTCTAGGTCGCACGGCATAGGATTATGTGGTATTGGGGAGTCTGCATTTGGTTGATTTACCTGATTTATTCATTCCTTCGCATGAATTGAGCTCCTTGATCTTCCTTGAACATGTGCTATTTGATAGTATGGAAATTATATGCACACATTTGCATTTATTGATCAAGCCATGCATGTTTAGTGATCTAATTTCAGGATGGAGCACGACAGACGTTCCAGTGACCGATCCTCGAGGCACAGGCATCATCACCGCCCACATCATCGCCGCGAGAGATCACCACCTCCTCCACCTGCTCAGGCACAGCCCCAGGATTTCATGAATGCAGTAGTGGGGCTAATTGATCAGAGGTTACAGGAAAGGGTACCTCCACCACCACCACCAGCGCAGGTAGCACCTCCGGAGAATCCCATTTCTGCTATTTTGCCAGAGTTTCAGAATCAGCGTCCCCCGAAGTTTTATAAGGGAGACGATATACAGGCAGAGATGTGGTTAAAGGAGATCGAGAGGATATGGCAGCTTATTCCTTGTGACAGTCAGGAGAAGGCTCGTTGCACCCTCACTCTTATTCAGGGCGAGGCCTACTCCTGGTGGGAGAGCACTTAGATTGTTCTGGAGGCAGCCGGTACCGAGATTACCTGGGAGGTCTTTGCACGGGAGTTCAGAAACAAGTATATTCCTCCAGCTTCCCGTACCCGCAGGTTGAGGGAGTTTACAGAATTAAAGCAGGGAGGCAGGTCCGTGGGTCAGTATATCGCCGAGTTCGAGAGGCTTTCTCGCTATGCACCTAACATAGCGAATGATGATTTCCATAAGGCAATGCAGTTCGTTCAGGGGTTGAGACCAGAGATTCAGGATGCTCTGAAAGCGGCTAATACCAATACCTGGGCAAAAGCTACTGCAAAGGCCCTGAAGGTTGAGGATTCTGATATGGCGAGGAGGGCTACTCAGCGAGCAGGACAGGCTTCAGGCTCAAGATCAGGCCAGGGATCGAGTTCAGGAAAAAGGTCGATGACTTATCCTACACCTCCATCTCAGAGGGACTCTGGGAAGAAGTTTAAGACTACAGGATTGTCACAGAAGGGTGCAGGGCCGTTACTGAGAGGTCCGAGAGCTCCAGCACCACCCCAGCCACCTCAGAGACCGGGATGTAGATGGTGTGGACATCCTACGCACACCTATGATAACTGTAGGCGCCGGCTAGGTCTGTGTCTGATCTGTGGAAGTAACGAGCACCTGGTTGATGGTTGTCCGGATCGTCAGGATCCACCACCTGCAGGACCGAGGCCACTGGTGAGAGCTCGGGCTTATGCACTGGCTGGAGAGGGGCAGAATGCCGAGATTGACCCCGCCGCAGTAGTTGAAGGTATTATTTGCATTCATGGCACGAACATCCATACATTATTTGATCCAGGAGCTACACACTCCTTTCTCGCGCACTCTATTGCTATTATTCTGCCTTTGCCTGCTATGTGTACTTCTGTGCGTTATATAGTTAGTACTCCTTTCGGTAGTAGGCGAGAGACGGATCAGGTCTACAGGGATGTTCCAGTTGTGATTGAAGGCAGGGAATTTCTGACCGACTTTATTGTGATGCCAATGGAGAGATACGGGGCTATTCTGGGGATGGATTGGCTTTACAGACATTGTGCTACTGTGGATTGTCGGGCTAAGAAGGTTCAGTTGGGTTCAGAGGTTGTTACGGGCTGTACTTCGAAGACCGTACCCCTACTTTCGTTTTCAGAGGCTCAGAGATTAGTCAGAGACGGGGCTACAGGGTTCATTGCCTATATCCTGAACAAGCCAAAAGATCAGGTGAAGTTAGAGGACACCGAGGTAGTAAAGGAATTTCCCGAGGTATTTCCAGAGAAATTGGATTCCTTGCCTCCTGAACGAGAGATTGAATTTGTGATCGATCTTTTTCCGAATGCTGAGCCGTATTCAAAGACTCCGTACCGGATGGCTCCAGCCGAGTTGAAAGAATTAAAAGTCCAGCTGGAAGCCTTGTTGGAAGTTGGGTACATTCGGCCAAGTTCTTCGCCGTGGGGAGCACCGGTGTTGTTTGTCAAGAAAAAGGACGGGACTTTAAGAATGTGTATCGATTACAGGGAGTTGAACAGGATGACTATCAAGAACAAGTATCCCCTCCCACATATCGAGGAGTTATTCGATATACTTCAGGGTTCCAAAGTTTATTCAAAATTGGATCTAAGACAGGGATACTATCAGCTGCGAATCCGAGCAGAGGATATTCCTAAGACAGGATTCAATACTCGGTACGGGCACTACGAGTTCGTGGTTATGCCATTTGGATTAACTAATGCCCCTGCAGCTTTTATGGATATGATGCGCCGGATATTCAGGCCTTTCCTCGACAAGTTCGTGGTAATATTTATCGATGACATTCTGGTTTTCTCAAAATCAGCCGAGGAGCATGCGAGACATCTCAGGCTCGTTCTTCAGACTCTGAAAGAGCATCAGTTGTTTGCTAAGTTCAGCAAGTGTGAATTTTGGATCAATCGGGGTTTCCTTTTTGGGGCATGTGATTTCAGGAAAAGGGTTGGAAGTCGATCCCTCGAAAATCGAAGCCGTGCTTAAGTGGGAGAAACCAAAGAATGCCTCGGAGATTAGAAGCTTCTTGGGATTGGCCGGTTATTACAGGAGATTCGTTCAGGACTTCTCCAAGATTGCGGCACCGTTAACCCGGTTGACAAAGAAGGATGTTAAGTTTGTCTGGGACGAGAAGTGTGATCAAAGCTTTAATTTTCTGAAAGAAAAGTTAGTCTCAGCTCCGGTATTAACTTTACCCGAGGGTTCAGAGGAATATGCAGTGTATACTGATGCTTCTAAAGAAGGCTTAGGTTGTGTTTTGACTCAGAAAGGAAAAGTGATCGCTTATGCTTCCCGAAAGCTAAAGGAGTATGAAAGGAATTATCCGACACACGACCTAGAGCTTGCAGCCGTGATCTTTGCTCTCGGGAAATGGAGACATTATCTTTACGGAACTTCCTTTGAGATCTTTACCGACCACAAGAGCCTCCAATATTTATTCACACAGAAGGATTTGAATATGAGGCAACGGCGTTGGATGGAAAAGTTGGAAGATTATGATTGTACAATCAAATACCATCCCGGGAAAGCCAATGTGGTCGCCGATGCACTTAGCAGGAAGGCGAGTGTATCGAGTCTGGAAATAAAGGAAAGTGAGGAAGTTGCCCCGATTGTGTTAAAGGCTCGGGTTTCTAATATCACAGTTCAGCCGGAATTAAAGCATCAGTTATTTGAGGCTCAAAATAAGGATCCGGAAGTGCAGAAGCTTGTAAGTAAAGCTAAGGATGACCCGGAGAGTCCGTTCGGGTTTGATGAGACCGGGTTGCTTCGGTTTAAGAACAGAGTAGTAGTACCTGAAGAGTTGAGACGGGTCCTACTTGAAGAAGCTCACAAGTCAGCCTACTCGATCCACCCAGGAGGAAATAAGATGTACAAGGATTTGAAACAATATTATTGGTGGAACGGGTTGAAAAGAGATGTGGCAGAATACGTGAAACATTGCTTGACTTGTCAGAAAGTGAAAGCGGAGCATCAAAAACCCGCGGGACTTCTACAACCGTTACCTATTCCCGAGTGGAAGTGGGAACAAGTAACGATGGACTTTGTTTCCGGATTACCGAAGGTTAAAGGCGGGTTTGATGGAATTTGGGTAATCGTGGATAGATTTACAAAGTCTGCTCACTTTCTACCGGTTCGGATGTCTTATAAGATCCCGAAGTTGGTTGAGATCTATAACAGAGAGATTATTCGACTTCATGGTATTCCGGTGAGCATAGTTTCAGACCGAGACCCGAGGTTCACTTCTAAGTTGTGGCAGGAATTACAGGCTGTCTTGGGAACGAAACTTAAGTTCAGTACAGCATTCCACCCGCAAACAGACGGTCAGACTGAAAGATTAATCAGGTATTTGGAAGATCTTCTTCGGGCTTGCGCGATGGATTTTCAGAACTCTTGGGCAGAACAGCTTCCCTTGATCGAGTTTGCTTATAATAACAGCTTTCAGGCTTCGATCGGAATGGCTCCTTACGAGTTACTTTATGGAAGAAAGTGCCGATCTCCGTTGTTCTTCGACTTGGAAGAATGGAAATGGTCGAAACAGGAAGGGGTAAAGAGAGGTGAAAGATTCGAAAGGCCTTCCAAAGTCGTTCAAGCTATGATTGAAAAGGTGCAAATGATTCAACAACGGATGAGAGCCGCGCAAGATAGACAGAAGAGCTATGCCGATAAGCGCCGAAGAGATTTAGAATTTGAAGTTGGTGACCGGGTATTCTTGAAGGTGTCACCACGGAAAGGTTTCACCCGGATCGGGAAAGGAGGAAAACTTAATCCTCGCTACTTAGGTCCATTTGAGATTCTTGAAAGAATAGGCGAGGTAGCATATCGACTGGACCTACCACCGAGTCTTACGGGGATTCACAACGTGTTTCATGTTTCACAATTAAGGAAATATTACCCCGATGAGACTACGATTCTCCCCGTGGAAGAAGTTGAGCTGGAACCGAATTTGACGTTTGTTCAGAGGCCGGTTAAGATTATGGATCGAAAATTTCAGGAACTAAGAAACCGGAGGATTCCCATGGTTAAGGTGTTGTGGAGAAGCGATAAAACCGAAGAAGCTACCTGGGAAACAGAGGATAAAATGAAACGGTTCCACCCAGAGTTGTTCGAGCAAGACTAGAGAATCTGGGGACCAGATTCTTCTAAGGGGGGGGAGAGTTGTAATGCCCCGATTTCCGGATGAACAGGTAAGCACGCCACGTGTGAGTTGAGCGTAGGTTTATTTTATTTCTTTTAATTTTATAATATATTCTTACGTGGCATTCATATTTTTGTAAAATTCATGAAACGTTATTCATGTCAATTATTTGAATTCATACCATTGAAAATATTATTTCATGACACGAAAAATGTTTTTTGCATAAAACAATTGTCGAGAGTACTTCAAATTACCAAATTGTTCCTAGATAAATATTTTCTAAAATTCTAGGGACTTAATTGCATAAACTCTTAGGGACTTGATTGAGTATATTTTAAATTGTTGCATACCTAATTGCATGACTTCATAAGACAAAGGATTAGATTGCAACTTCTACAATTTCACAAAAACCAAGATTGGAATGTAACGGTATAAGCTTCTTCAAGCTTCCTTGATCATTTTTAGCAACCATATCCCAACATATTCATCTCTTTCACTCTCGGTTCCAAGGAAGAAAAGGGAAGAAGATAATTTTCATTCAATCATCAAGATTTCAAGAAGTCTTTCAAGAAATTGGGAGTGATCATCATCATCATCATCATACTTCTTCATTTCTTTCATCTTCAAGGTTGGTAGCATGGAAGGGATGATTTGTGATTGTGTTTGACATGCTAGGGTTTAGGAATTTCATGTTATATGAATTATGTGTTGTGCAAAGCATGATTCTATGATCATATCATGAATTATTGCATGATTTCTAGCTTGAATATTTGAATATTTGGCTTGAATGATCAAGTTGATCATAAGCTTGAAACCTTGGAAATCTTATTGATATTGCATGTTTTATGTGTTTAAGTGTGGTATTGTTATGCCATAAGTGTGGATACATCATATTCTCAGAAATTATTGCATTTGGGGTTCAAGAATGGATTTTTGTTGCTTGGTTGAGCCATTGCCGAGAGCTTCCCCTGTTTCTGCTCTGTTTTTCCAGTTGCAGAAACTGGGAACGACCGTTCCCAGCCTCAAGGCTTTGTGGGAACGGGCGTTCCCATCTCTTTTCAAATAAAAGGGGCGGCCGAGCATGGGAACGGCCGTTCCCATTTTGGCCTAGCGCCGAAAGGGCCGTTCCCAGCTCAAAGGCGCGTTTTAAGGGGAAAAACGCTGGCACGTTTTGGGGAACTCTTGGGAACGACCGTTCCCATTTTTCAAAGGGGAACGGAACGGCCGTTCCCACCTGGACATGCAGAACAAAAGTTTCTGCATAAAATTACGAAATTAGCCCCTCGATCCAACGACTTCTTTGACCCCGAATTGCTATAATATGTACTAATATGATGTGAAACGACATGTTATCATACCACATTGCATTTTCATGGTCGTCTCGACACATTTCCGCCGTTCGTCCTATTTTGGTCATTTTAGGTCATGTCTCACGAATGTACATCGTATTTGCACAGGTCACGAGGGCGTGGACGGGGAGCAAGCTCCTTAGAACACTCCGTTATTTTATTTTGCAAGAAAGGTGAGGTTTTGTTTTGGTAAAACGAACCCTATAACCCTTATGTGCTAGTTTTCGGCCAAAACCTATTACACTTATAAACGTTTTCAAAGTGATAAATATTTCAAGCAAGAAAGTATTGATTGTCATGATTTTCAAGCAAGTTTGGCGAGTACATGATTGCACGTGGGCCCGAGGGTAATTCTTGAGCCAACCGGGAAAGCAAGGGCTGACGGGTAACTCCTGAATTATCCTCACATTGTTGGGATCACCCCCGAAGCCACTAGGAGATTAGTGGTGGAAGGAGTTCCGTGTCTAGAGGGTCATGTCCTCTACACACACCATGTCGTGGATAGTCGAGCCTTGCAAACTCGCTATCACCCGGAGGGAGAAGGAGACTGGGGATTAATCCGGCATGTCGGGTTATCCTCGGGTTATTGCATGATTTCAAGCATGAACTTGTTTATGTGAGCACTAAACAAATTGCATGATCACTTATTTATCAAGCAAGCAAGCATGATCACGTATTGTTCACGATTGGGAGTTCGGTTGGAGATTGCCCTTGCTCGCCGGGGCCACATGTTCATGACATTGACAAGCATGATTAAAATAAACGTGTTAAAATAATTGGTTGTAATCTCGGGCAAAGATTAAACTCATTGAATTATATATCTATTCTATTTTATTCTAAAGTCTTCACCCGAGGCTACAACTTGTATGTGATGTGTGTATATATAATTATTGCCCCTCACTCAGTCTTCGGTAGACTGATACTTCACTTTTCAGGTACCTTTTGAGCATGGTCGTGCTAGGCGGGAGTTGTTCGAGTCTTTTGCGTCTTCACGAGTCTAGCACCTTTCGTGTATAGTACTTTGAGGCATTGCATGTTATGCTCGTTATTGTCACATTTTGAATACTTACTGATGTATATTATCAAGATATGATAATGTATTGATAGTTAATGGGTACCTATATGTATCTATGTAATAAATATGGTACCTATATATATGAATGACTTTATTGCTTCCGCTTTTCTAATCATGTTTGATTTGAGTAATTATGTTGGGGAGAGTGTTCCGCCTAGCTCGTCATTTTTATTGTCACCCGTTCGCTGTGGTCTTGGTTTATGTATGAACTGTCCATTTCATACGTGGATCGAGGCTATAGTGCGGGGGATGTGGCGCCTTGGGGTTTAGGGTGCTACACTATAATTCTAATTGTAAGGTTTGAAATGAAATTCAAGGTTTAATTTGACAATGTAGGTTATCTTTTGAAAATATTACATAGTTTATTGATTTTTGGAAAAAATTTAGGAAAAATATTTCTTTAAAAATTCCAAAACTTATTTTATAATTATTTTTGTAATAATTTCGAAATTAATGGTATTTTGGTTGACCCAAAAGTCAAAATTACTATTGGAAACATTTACTATTCAATTTCATGTGAATTAAACACTTTATAACACAAAATCAAATTCACACACACACACACATTGATCACGGCACACACATGCACACACACATATTCAAGAACATTATGAACATGTTCTTGAGCTTATTTGAATATTCAAAGAGGGTGTGTAACATGTTCTATCATATTCATATTCATAACATAAGATTGAAGTATAATATAGCAAAATATATGAACTTTCTATGAAAAATAATTCTAAATAAATTATTCTTGGCATGAACAAGATCATAAACATTTAAATACATAATCACATTATATCATATCATAATTCATGCATATAATTAAATAAAATTCCATAATGTGCTCACATTATATTTAAACTATCAACTATGCACATATTTCATAAAATAAATTCCTAAAGCATAATTTAAATAATCCTAGGCATGCTACTATTATTTCTATACTAAGAACATTATAAAAAGCATGAAATGATAGAAGAAAACATACCTTAGAGAGAGAGAGAGGGGGGTTGGCGTGAGAATGGGAGAGGGAGAGAGTGATTTTTGTGTGTTGAATTGTGAGGTATAAATGAGGCTTAATGGGGGTATTTATAGGTAGTCATGAGGGGTTTCTAAGCAATAAATGAGAGTTTATGGGAGATGTGGTTGCCTAAGGTTTCAACAAATGCTTGGTAATTAAATTGGAGATGTGGTTTAATTTCATGATGAACAAATGCTAGGTTATTAATTAAGAAATGTGGAGAAATTATGTTCATTTGTTCATTTCTTCTAGAAGAGCATGAGGTCATGGATGATGTCATTTGGAATAAAAATAAATGTAAAAATAATATAAAATTTATTCAAGAGTCGAGAGGTAAAATTTTGATGTAGTGAATTAATGGAAGAATGAATGAAAAATGAGCTTCGTTTTAGTTATAAACATGAAATATTTGGAGTTTTTGTTTATAAATTATGAACATTGAAGATGATGAAAATCATGAGAAAATTATATAATCGAAGCTAGGAGGAAGTTTAAAGTTTGGAAAAATCACTATGTTGTAGAGAAAAATTCAAGGATCGTTATAAATATAATTTCGACTATTGAATAAAAGCTAATTATTTGAAAATAAAATGATGATTTTTAGATAGGAAAATATTTATAAATATGCTATAGGTGAAATCGAGTTTTTGGTAAATGCATGAAAATTCATGAAATAATTTGAGGATCGTTTTGGTTATAATTTTGAATATCAAAAGGTAGGTGAATAAGGTTTTATTGATGATCGAATCATAAGCTAGGGTTTTCGCCGGTTTTTGATACTACGGGAGTTAGGATGGGAATTATGGTTTAAGGAGAGTATCACGATCCTAGAACTAATGTGAGGATTATTTTGGTTAAAATATTGGGTAGTGAAAGTGTTTCGGGAGTTGTAGGAATATTTTTGAGCTGTAGGGGTATTTTCGTAATTCCTAACCTAAAACTGTAGGAATGGGTTTTGAGGCATATGAAGGGTTTTTAGGTGCTAGAAAGGAATGATTACTAGAATTCTAGGATTTTATGAAAAGAGTTTCAAGGCACAAGTTAAAAGAATTAAATCTATGAACATTTAGTAAAATGTAACACATAGAAACACATAAGTCACATAAAATGCAATGCATGAAGTGAGTTAATAGGGATCGAGGTTATAAACGCTTCCTGAGTTGCCCTTTACTTACCTTTCTCAACTTGGCCCTGAGTAGGGCTGTTACAGCAAAAGTCCACACGCAACACCTGCATTTTATGTAGAAAATAAGAATGAAATAAAACGAGGAAAACGACGAATGGTTATAAATTATAAAGAATTAAATGAAAAAACTGTTGGAGATGCAAATAAACTTCCTAGAATTGATTATATCAAGGATAGGTTAAAGGGACAAACTTGGTTCAGTACACTAGATGCTAAATCAGGATACTGGCAATTAAGATTGCATGAAGATACAAAACCTCTAACAGCTTTTACATGTCCTCCACAAAAACACTACCAATGGAATGTTTTACCATTTGGTTTGAAACAAGCACCTAGAATATACCAAAGATTTATGGATAAAAACCTTGAAGGTTTAGAAGACATTTGTCTTGCTTACATTGATGATATTATCATCTTTAGTAATCAAGATAAAGAAGATCATTTGAAAAAACTAAGAATAGTTTTGAAACGATGCAAAGACAAAGGACTAATTCTTTCTAAAAAGAAAACAGTCTTATGTAAACAAAAAATTGATTTTCTTGGAAATACTTTTGATTCGCAAGAAAACATAGTTCTTCAAGATAATATTTTGAAGAAATTAAACGATTTTCCAGATCAAATTACTGATCGAAAACAATTACAAAGATTTCTTGGATGTTTAAACTACATTTCTGATCAAGGATTCATAAAGAACCTTGCTAAAGAAAGAACACAATTACAAAAGAAACTTTCTGAAAAAATACAATGGAATTGGCGAATTGATGATTCGATACAAGTACAGAAAATAAAACAGTATTGTGAAACATTGCCTGTTTTATACAATCCAAAGGAAAATGATTTTATTATCATTGAGACAGATGCTTCAAATGATACATGGTCTGGTTGCATGCTTGCAATACCAGCCGGAAAAATGAATACAAATGACCTTGAAGGTCATATGAATACAAGAACCAAAAAGGTTCGCGAAATTACACAACTCTGTAAATACATATCTGGGACATTTACAGAAACCCAGAAAAATTATACAGCCCATGAAAAAGAGACACTTGCATGTCTAAAGATACTTCGGAAGTGGAAACTCGAGCTTTTACCTCGAGAATTCGAACTTCGAACAGACTCAAAATACTTAACAAACTTCTACAGGTATACACTTCGAGACACCTATAATCAAGGAAGATTGATACGTTGGCAGCTCGAGATAAGAAGATACCAGTTTCACATCGTATACATAAAATCAGAAGAGAACGCCCTTGCAGACACACTCACACGAGAATGGAACAAAACATTGAAACAATTGATCGTGAGATACAACTGATCCATCATCTAAAACATTCACAAAATCCAAAACTTTTCCACAAACAGCAGCAGAAGGAAATACTTCATCATCAGTAGCTACACAAGACAGTGAAGATGAAAGGAAACAAGTTAAACAATGGTATGTTATATTCAATGGCTCAAGCCGAGGTATATATGATCAATGGTCAAAAGCCAATGTTCATATACAAGGAAACCCAGCAATATCACACAAAACATACAACAGTCTTTCAGAAGCCAAACAAGCCTTTGAAGAAACAAAAACTTACAAAAACTCCCTTCAAACCACTCCAACACTCCAAGCCCAAAACAGTTTTAAAAAAAAGATGAGAGTCCTTGGAAATATACCCACGGTAAACCCAATGGATCGTGTTCAAACATCAGCCCAAAAAGAGGCCCAAATACAACCCTCAAAAGAAAATTTTGACAAACTTCTGAAATCCATTTTTGAATACAACCCAGAGACAGACAAAAACAACCTTTTTTGGTATCCAGTAAACAGAAACGGCCCAAAAGTCGTTATATTTGAACAAGCAGACCCAGACTTGATATACCAATTCTTCATACATGGATTTCTTGACACCTTATACTTTAAAAACCCAAACTGTTTTCGAAAATTCAGCCCAAAACTAATGTCGACTCTTCAGGACTATGCTAGACGAGTTTCAAAAGGAAACATGGATAAAGAAATAGTCTTCAAATCTACACTTTCATACCCTATCTTCAACGAAGAAGGAGTATCAGTATACTCTCATGGAATTATCAAACTGATAGTTTCAAATGGAGAATACCCCTGCATTGATACAATGAAAACACTTGATTACATAAATGAGATAGTTGCAAAACAACTAAATCAAATATTTTATGCATCACAGGAGATAAACAAGGACAGTAATGTCAAAATAAACTATAAATCCAATTATCATCTGATATATGGATCTTCGAGATACACAATTCCACCTTTACAGCTAAAAACATTGGAAAACTTTGAGAAAACTTTTATCAAGATTGAAGAACACAGCCTGAAGACACTTCCCAAGGAAATTAAGCTCATTTTCTGTGAATACAGTGAGATAATTGATGAACACAACTGTGCAATGTGCCAGGACAAACCTGAAGACAAAGCTGAAGAAACGGGGTCCCACAATTCAAATGAGTCAATAAAGGAAGACACTGTTACTGAAGAATAATGTAAACTGACGCATGCAATGACGTCAAACACTCAAGGAAATACGTAAGCAATGACGAATACACCTCAATAATGCAGACTTTATATCTCTGTCTGCTTTTAGGTGCAGTTGTTGAGCACCATTATTATCTTTTACTTTAAGTCTTTTTCTACTTTTTTTACTTTTTGTAAATGAAAACGCGTCTGTAATAGTAAGTCGAGCGCCTATATAAAGGTCTCAATGTAGTATGTAATATTCAGACTTGAATAGAAAGAAAAAGATCATGTGTTGATCAAAAAACTCTCTGAGTTTTAAGCCTTTGAGCTTTTCTTTTATGTTGGCCTCACGCCTGAATAGCAGAACCATACACAAAACAACCATATACAACCAAACAATTCTCATACCAAAATCAAACATATACTTTGAAGAAAGATGCACATGTAACATGGAATGCATGAAGACAGTAGATAGGAATACACAAACAGGTAAACAATACAAACTTAGTTCTGAAATTGTTATTCATATCTTTGTATACTAGAAATCATATAAACAATACAAACTTAGTTCTGAAAATTGTTATTCATATCTTTGTATACTAGAAATCATATACATGGAAACGAGTTTAATAGATCAAATTGAACATTTTGAAACAACTGAAGAATACGGATATTTTTCTCAAGATATTGTTATAGACAACAAAAAATTAAACAAAGTTAGAAGAAAATAATTAAACTTAATAGATGGACAAGATATGAAAACAGATTTAAAAACAAAACTGAGTAGAAAAAACATTGTATTATATGGAAAATTTACATGCGAAACACCTATTGAAATTTCTACAACAAAAGGAACACAGGCTATTTCATTGATAAACAAAGCTGATATAATTCAGAAAATTAAAAAAGCAAAATATACACCTAGTGAAATAGGATATATACATATTTCTACAATACAGATACTAATTAAGAGTACATTTGCTGAAGGAATAAACTCACCCATAAAACTAGCTATATGTGATGACAGAATTATGAATATAAAAGATAAAATACTTGGAATAATTGAAGGAAACCTTGCTTATACTAAACTACTCTTTAATGTAGCTTTACACTACGCTATACCACTAGTAACAGAAAAACTAGATAAATCTTTAAACATTGCTTATAAATTTGAAAGACAAGATTTAATGGAAACGAACGACTATCCATTTTCAATAACATACATCATTGGATATGCTCTGACAAACAACCATCATAGTATACAATTCAAAGATACAGATAAGATATATATGGAAGATATTTTTCGAGAAATTTCTCGTATAAAATATATACCAAAGACACCTATTATACAATATGTTAATACTAATGTTTTTCAAAATAAAACACCTAAACTTTTAAAAAGTAAAAACACATGTTATACATATCTACCACCAAACCAAAGAATCAATGAAACTAGTACTAGTACACGGGCCTCTATTAAAAACTTTAAAGAAGAGGGATCTTCTAATGAAATAACTGAAAACGAATTCACACAATTAGCCGATCAAATGGCTAAATTAACCACAACTATAAAGGAAACACTCTGAGCCTTTCTGGTATCAGAGCCCGTATACGATTCTACAAACATGAATCAACAACTAAAATACTGGTTATCTAGATCTTTAATACAAGTAGAAGAAGATATGTTCATAAGTAAACAAATGATTGAGATATATGAAAAACACGAATACTTTGAAAAGGCATGGACAGAATACTGTAATTTTTTAAAATTAAAACACATAAAAAAGATGCTTTTACCTCTAATATATACTTAACAAAATGGAGAGATTTAATTATAAATCAAGAATAACACGAGATATACGAGACTTAGAAGAACAAGTTATTATAAACGAATATCTTGTTAAAATGGCATATCATGATTTAAGACACAATAAAGATGTATCACAAAAAACTCAAGAAATAATGATAAACACTGTAAATGAAGATCTAAAAAATACAAAGAGAAAAAGAGATACGGCATATCAAATGTCACACGCTTAATTATGAGTTATAAACCAAAAATAGAATTAGATACGATAACAGAAGAAAAACAACGAGTAAAAGAAATTATGAAGACTAAAAATATTAAACAAATGGGGAAAAATTTAGAAACATCTCTACAAAAAGAAGAAATATATAAGAAAAATTATAAAAAAACAATAAATAAAAATATATTAAATAAAGATACAATTATACAAGGTATAAAAGACCAAGGAAAAATAATAAATCACATAAATAATAAATTTATTGAAAAAATACATGAGAGAGAAATTAATGGACCTAATTGAAAACTTTTATAAAATTTGGGTTCCAAATGAAAAGTGAAATAAAATCAAATGATGAAGACGTTGGCCAAATACACGTCTTACACTAATATTACAAAAACTTTTCAAAACACACTAAAATTATAATATAAAAAACAAAAGACACCATCATTACAATTTGACCTTTCTCGATAGCTGGATGCTAATTTAAGCTTGTGAAACATGGTTCAATTGACAGGAATCAGGAATTCAGGATCATATCCTGCAGCTGTTATGTAAGAAATTTTAAACTGTTTTTATTGTAAAAGCTGGTTGGTTTATGAAGAATCTTGGGAGCATGTTTTTATTGTATCTGACAACCTCTTGTCTGAATTGTTTTATTCTAGACTTTCTGCTATTTCCCAAGCTTGATCTTAGATTCATGGTTGGGATTTGTTGTAATATGGTTTTGAAATTAGATATGACTAAGGCTTGTGACCGTGCGCATTGGCCAGTCTGAAATTCTATGAGGGGGCAATTTGGATTTTCAACTGAATGGATTCATCTCATCAGTAATAGTGTATGCTACTGTTGGTTTAGTGTGTTGGTAAATGGGATTAGGACTGGCTGTTTTGAATCAACCAGGGGAGATTAGAATTGATAAGAAATGTGCTAATACTATGGCTCTTCACCTTCTTCAAGTGTTGCAGCCTCTCAAAGACATCATTAACAGGATGTTTAATGAATTTTTTTTTTTTTTGGGGGGGGGGGGGCTCGAATGAGGCGGAGAAGGTGAATTGGTGTACATGGGAGGAACTATGCCGACCGAATAATGAGGGTGGGATTGGGGTGCGAAAACTGGAGGATTTAGTGGCAACTTTTGCAGGGAAGGATTTAATCTCGTTTTTTTTTTACCATACGTGTGTGTCAATTTTCATAATTTAGACTCTTTCTCGTATAAGTGTTAATGGAGCAATTTTCATACTTTGCTTTCAGAGTTTCAAACAGTATGAGCATGGGAAGCTTTACTTTTGATCTCAATGGCCATTACACCAAAAACAGCACCTGTTTATGATAATTATAGTGAAAAAAGTTGTGTACATGTATATAGTCAATTAGCCTGCTTGTATGGTAGCTCCACTTGCATACCCATATTCCCAGGCAACGTTAGAACTCTGCAAGATTGTTGCTGCCCAAGTCCACTGCAGAAGCCAGAAACAAACGGCTTAAATTCAACTAAAATGATAAGAATTTTCAATTTCATCACTCTGTCTGCGCTACCTGGGAGGTAATCACGCTGGCGATAAGCCCCGTCTTGACATTTCTACCAGCCGTAGTGAACCATTCCTCCGTATGATGCGAGCCAACGTATCTTTTCTCCAGCCACACCTAAGCAACCACAACAACCACCCGATTTACAAACAGGTATCCCCAAAATAATACTTTTACGAAATGGGATTCAATAAAGACCGCAAAGAAAGCTCCGAAGCGAAGAATCACGCAACCGCCACCCCTTCATGGTAGTATTTTGCCGAGAACTCAAAACGCGGGCAGTTTGTGAGAGAAGACGCCATGGTTTTCTTGCTTGAATCCTTCTGCACATGAAATTTGTAGAAAGAGAAGACTTTGTATACTGATGGTATATACTGAGCTCCTTTACTTTGGCATTAACTGGTGGTTTGGGTACATAAACCCCCAATGCCAGCCTTTTACTTCAATGGGTGTGTTTTTGGGGCTAAACATGGAGCCCCGGGAATTCATTGGTATAGAATGGCTTATTTAGCTGCTCAAAATTGAGCAGCTAAATACAATGGTGCCAATGGTTAAGTTGAAATATCGTTTTTGTCCCTGACTTTACACTAGGGCAAAGATCTGGGGAAAAAAACAACAGTTATCCACACTATTCAAGGGTGGGGTAATTTAGTCATTTGCACCACAAACTTGTGGTTTACCAAGTGCTGCATTAAATGGCTTTAAATTTGAGATAATTAGACAAACTTTTCAAACCATCAATGTAAAGAGGTTGGTGGCTTATATAACCAGAATTTTTCAAAATTTTAAACCATCAACAATGGATAACCACCAATAGAAGTAAAGGACCCCTATATGTGTATAAAGAACTTAGCAAGTCAAACAATGCATCCAATTCAAGCTCATATAACACTGGAGGAATCTCTTGGATGGCTGTGATTCTTTAATTAGTCACTCTCATTTGTTTAAGTTTTCTACTTGGCCGGAATTGTGACTTTTGTGCTCGAATTATTTCATATTATAATGATTTGACCTTTCATTTTAAGACAAAAATGTTAATGTCGCCAATAATGAATCACGCCAACCCAATTAATCGGACAAATGAAGGAATGAGAGGGCAGTGTTCACTTGGGTATATTCTAAGTCGATAGTTTTTCTGTAATTACACTTACGACATGATTGATATGATGGAATGAGGTTGGAATGAAATGAGCATTACTGCGTTCATTCCTAAACCCATGATTGGTACCAAAACATGATTAGGAATGCTCATTCCCGTGGTAATGCCCATTCCCACAAGCATAGGATTACCCATTCTTTTGGTCCCCCATGGTATTAGTCATTCCCAATGTTTAAAATTTATTATTATTTTTATATTATCGTCACATATTTGTTAAATGTATATTATATTTTATTATTTTCATAAATAAAAATTAAATACTATTAATCACGTTGAAAATTTAATAAATTATATTAAATATATGTAAATATAAATATATTATATATTTAAAAAACATGTTCAAAATATTATTTTATTTATAAAATTTTATAAATTTAAATATTTTATAAAGAACGAATTTTGGTATTTATATTAAAATTTATTTTTAAATGTCAAGAAATATATTAAATACAATAAATAATTATATGCATGAATAGAGAAATAGTAAGTATATATATATATATATGTATCCCACACTCACACTCACACTCACACTCACATATATATAGTACATGTAATAAATGTAATATATATAATACGTACGTTCAATATAAAATAGTAATAATATATTTATATATGAAAATATATAGTTACTCAAAATAAAAAATTTAAAATATATATTTAATACAAAAATATTTTTAATTATATATTTTATATTATTATTATTATTATTATTATTATTATTATTATTATTATTATTATTAATGAAATAAGTTTAAAATTTTTATTTCATTTCTAACTTTATTACTTAGCGTACCAATCATAGCAATGCCATAATAAAGTCATTCCATTACAAAGTTTATTCCTTTCCTGCCTCATTCCATTCATGCATACCAATCATGCCGCTAAAGTTGTCAACGAGTCGGATTTGGAATTTGGTAATCAAATCTGAATTCAAATCCTTACGATTTATTGATTTTTTTTTTTTACGGCCAGCCGCAACGGCAGAAAAAACTAAGCAATGTCCGCTAAAACAGAAGTAGAAATAAAAGTCGGAATATCCGACGAACCAATTTGTGAGCCAATATATTGGCGTCACGTCTAGCGAAGGAAAAAAGGATCTTCTCGAAGCATCTACTGATGTGCTTGATATCAGAGACAACGTTGCCCACATCTGAAAGATCCTCCGTATCCTTGAGTAAGCTGTTATTAAGGTTCAGCGAGTCACCTTCCAGAATTACCTTTCTCCACCCGAAATCACGTCCCAAAATAACCGCCGATAGTGCAGCCTGGGCTTCTGCAAATACTGGATCTATCGAGTTCATTCGGACATCCGTTTCCCAGCCAACACACTGTCCTTCTGAGTTCCGAGCCACCACGCCAATGCCCACTGAGTTCCTATCACTGAAAACCGCCCCATCAAAATTAATTTTGATCCAATCTCCTCCAGGGCGATTCCATTTAACTCGATCCGATGACGGAAGCTGCAAGTTCTGTTCCTCATCAATGGCGATGGTCACCAACAGATTGTCCATCGCATGCCTAACATCCTCATGTGGCTGCCATCTCACGTCTTCCATGCGTCGTAAATTGCGAGCTTGTCATATGGACCAGCAGATGGTAGCTAGCTTGCTGCCTTCCATACCATTCAGATCCTTCAACGCTTGGGCCATCCCTTCACATAAGTTGTCAGCAAGAGGTTGAACTACTCTCCAAGGTAAGCAAGAAACTGCCCAAATTTGACGGGCGACAGGGCAGTTAATCAGTGCATGAGCTATGTCTTCCATTGGAGCTTCACACATCAGACAGTTGAAATCAGTGCCCAGATGACGGGAGTGAAGAAGTGCTTTGGTAGGGAGAATACATGGTTGCACCTCCAGAGAAAATTCCTAACTTTTGGCTGAGCTTTTACTTTTCAGATTTCTTTCCAAATGTCTAGTTCCCGATTAGAGGAAGAGGCTTGCCCATGTTCCGCCAACGAAACAGCAAGGTGATATGCGCTCTTCACCGAGAACACCCCGGTTTTGTTAAAGAGCCAAACCATCTCGTCATCACGCCGCACCAGACCCAGGGGTATAGTTAAGATCGTTTGAGCATCCCTCTCCCAGAACACATTCCGTACTAACTCCTCATCCCATTGCAGGAGACGCCGCTTCAAAAGGTCCGAAACCCATTCCGGAGAGATGGACACATTCGGTTTGAATTTCGGATGATAATCCAAGTGTCGAGGGTGCCACCGAACCCTCCATATCTGAATCTTCGAACCATCACCAACTCGTCATCTTGTCCCTGCAGCAACCAGGAATCTTGCTTCGTGGAGGCTGCGCTAAATATAGGAAGGTGATCGACCCAAAGGTGCATCCCAAATTTCCGAGTTAGGAAAATACCGAGCTTTAAGGATACGTCTAATTAAGTTGTCCGGCTTCCGAATAATCCTCCATAATTGCTTAGAGAGCATTGCTAAATTAAATAACTTAAACCTCCTAAAACCGAGTCCACCAACCCCCTTTCGACAACACAACTTAGGCCACGCAATCCAATGAGTCTTCCTAGCATCCTGGTTATTCCACCAGAATTGAGAGATTGCAGAATCTATGTCTTGAATGAGAGAATCCGGGAGGAGGAAGCAGTTCAGAGTATAAGCCAGGATGCCTGCAGGACTGCTTTAATCATCACTTCCTTCCCAGCCTTAGAGAGAAACCTCTCGGAATAGCCCTCAATCCGTTTCCGAATCTTACCAAGTATTCCTGAAAAAACTTCCCTTTGAGATCTCCCCACTACCGAGGGAAGACCGAGGTAGAGGTCTAGCTTATCCACACATCTTACTCCCAAAACTCCGGCCAGTTCTCGTTGTGTTTCCGATTTGACATTCTTGCTGAAAACAATTAAGGATTTATCAAGATTCATAGTTTGCCCGGATATAAGCGAGTATTGTTCTAAGATCTCCTTAATACAACTCATCGAATCCCTGGTAGCTTGTCCACAAATCAAGGTATCATCGGTGAACAAAAGATGGGAAACCCGGGGAGCGTTCCTACAACTACAATGCCTTTAATCCGCCCACTCCTCTCGGCCTCTAGTAATAACATAGAAAGAACTTCTGCGCACATCAAGAAAAGATAAGGGGAGAGAGGATCCCCTCGTCTGATACCTCTCTCTGGGACTGGGTGACCAAATTCACAACCATCGAGCAAGAATGAATAGGAAACAGATGTAATACAAGATATAATGCGAGAAATGAAACTGGGTGGGAATCCTAACCTGACCAGCAGCCGCTCGAGGAACCGCCATTCGACCCGGTCGTAAGCTTTGCTCATATCGAGCTTCAGGTTAAAGAAACCATCCTTTCGTTTGTCCTTAAGATTCAAAAAGTGGTTAATCTCAAACGCAACCTTAACATTATCACTTATAAGCCGGTTAGGTATAAAAACCGATTGGCTAGGAGAGATGAGAGAGTCAAGCAATGGTTTAATGCGATTAGCGAGGGTTTTTGAGGTAATTTTATAGACCATGTTGCACAAGCTTATAGGGCGAAATTGAGTTATCACCTCCGGGTTTTTGCACTTAGGGATAAGCACGATGTGTGTAAAATTAAGCCTATTATCAAATCTCCCATTATTCAGAAAATCAAGTACACAAGCAATCACATCTCTACCTACAATATCCCAATATTTTTGAAAGAAATAAGGGGGAAGGCCATCCAGGCCGGGGGATTTAAGAGGGTAGATGCTAGAGAGGGCTCGGGTTACCTTATCCGGTGCGAAGGGGAGGAGGAGTTGTCGCTCCATGGCATCACTAATTCTCTTCGGAATAGCCCGAAGTCCTTCGTCAATATCGGCGTCCGCAAAGCTACTGGAAGAGAAAAGACCCCCAAAGTAACTCTCAATAATATTCCGGATACCCTCTTCCGACTCCCATTTGCGACCATCGCTGTCATAAAGCTCCTCAATGTGATTGACTTTCTGCCTCATTTCAGCCTCAGAGTGGAAGAATTTGGTGTTTCTATCTCCTTCCCTAAGCCAACTCATTTTCGCCCGCTGTTTCCAGACAATCTCTTCTTTAAGAAGAATAGCCTCCATTTTATCCCGAAGATTTATTGATTTTGAATTCATATGTAATCTAGTGGGACTAGATCCGATAAAAAATTCGACCAAATTAATAATAAAATATTTTTTTAATAAAAAATTGGGGGAATTATTAAAGAAAATCAAATATTTAATATTTAATAAAAAGTTATTATTTAATAAATTATTTAATAATTTTGTTTATATTTACTTAAAATAGGTCAATTTAAATTATTAATAAAGGAAAATATATATATTTTTAGAATAAATAATTTAAATTTTATTATTATTTATTTCGGATAATAAACATTTATAATCATAAATGATTCATCAGACATTTAAAAAAAAAATAAAAAAGAAGAAACAGCTAAAATTCGGATTGGGTTCAGTTTAAAATCTGACCCATCGACAGCCCAAGATTAGTGCACTAGTATTTAATCCAGCCCGCTTTGGACAAGTTTCTGGGCTGAATGAGACCCAGTGGACTTTGCGGAGAGATGGGGCTTAAGCCCTGAGCTCAATCCATATTAAAACAATTTAAAAACTAAAAAATAGAAATTTCTAAAATGTATCACAATCTTTTCATCCCCGCAGTACAACTGTATAAGACATTATTCCACGGCCACCGCCACCACCACCACTAGGGACATCTTATTAAAAGGGATGCCGAAGTCTTTTTTTAGTTAAGTAATCTTTAGTTTCAAAAACTTTTATGGAGCGTTTACTTTGTTAGTTGGGATGAGATGAGATTGATGAGTAATGGGATGAGTTGTGGGATGTGATAGTGAATTAGTCATCCCATGGGGGATGTGGGATGAATAATCAACCTTTTATCCAATATCATCCCAAGCCGTGTAATCAATCCCGGGCTCACAAAAATACTAGTAAACATAAGTTTAAATAGGATAATTAATCTAATCCCCCTTCATCGTACAAAGTAAACATGCAATTAATATATAACCCTTTTCCTCATTAAAGTCTAATAAACTCTTAATTAATATATAATTATTCCAAAATGGGTATGAAGATGAAATACGTGAAAACAACATTTTCGCCATAGGGGAAGATTGAGATTAGTGATGGAGGAGAAGACCTATTCCGACCACAAGGAGAAGGGAGACTATTGGATATAAGTTTTTTATTTTATTTTATTTTATTTTTTTAAACACACTCAAGTGAAATTTGAGTTTGGGTTATTGTTCTAAATCCTAAACCAATCTCCGTTAGCAATCGAGCCTTGTTTATTTCTACACTTTTAAGCGCATGTTTACTTTTGATGTAATGATAATGCATGTAAGGATAATAAATATTTGTGATAATAGACATAGCCTCGTTTACTGATCATGTCAACAAATGTCATCCATTCATGTTTGTATATGATTTACTGTTTACTTTTACGAATGATAGAAATAAATTACTCAATTATCCTTGATTTATTTTAATTATTTTTTCTGCTCAACTACACAAAATATAGGTTTCCTTTTTATTTTGATTTGAGAATAGTGCATAAAATACATCCTTTTCATTTTAATTTGAGAATACCGCAATATCGGAGCAGATTTCTGATTATTTTTCCTGTTTCACTTTTATGCTACACATTAAAATTTTGCAAGTGTCTATCTAAAAGAAAATTTTCTAACACTCATCTAAAAGAAATTGAGCGTAGAGAAACTCTTAATTAAGGTTAACCCAAAAAAATCCATTATATCCTATTTTCTCTCTCCAATTTAACAATCAATCTCTTTTCTCTCTACTTTCTTTTCTCTCTAATTCCAATTTTTTTCTTCTTTTTTATTATGAACTCTGTTAATAAAGAAGAAAAAAGAAAGAAACAAATTAAGAAAGAAAATTATGAAAGAAGGAAAAAGAAAGAAAATAGTTGATAAGTTATTGGGAGAAAGAAAACGATCTTAATTAACATTAAAAGATAAAAGAATTCTTTACAATTCAATTTTTCTATTTGTAATTTAATTGAGAAAAAATAATAATAAATCTACTTCCTTGTCTCAAATATCCAATTTATTTGAGAATACTGCAAGATATCGTCTTAAATATTCAATAGATTTCAATGACAATTGAAGGAAGTGAAATTTTTTTGATAGATTTGAGAATATGGTATCTTAAATATTCAATAGATCTTGGTGGCAATTGAAGTAGAAATTTTCCCACAAAAATTGATTTGAGAATTGAAGGTTCAAGAACATGGAGGAAGAAAATAGATCTTAGTGGCAATTCTTACGTAAATTCTGAGAAAATATGGATATATCGGTAATTTTACATGCGTGTCATATTTCGTGTGATTTATCACACGCCTTTTTGGCATGTGATATATATCTCCATAAAACACGTCAATCATACAGGCCAAATATTATCCTATAGGTTTTCGCACATGCAACATAAACGCGTGTTGATGTCGGTCATATATCACAAACAACCATTATCTGTAAAAGTAAACACACCCTAAGTATTTTAATTTCTTCTTGAATTTTTAAAACTATAATTAGGAATTGGTACGTAAAAGTACCCAAAATTGGTAAGTATGGTTTGGTACAAATAATAGAGAATGCCAAACTTGTCTCATAAAGTGAACTTTGCCTCATGTACCACAATTTTATGATATTATCTTTCGAGTTTAATTAATGAAATATTTAATTTACATTTTACATAGATATTTATTTTTTTTTTCCAGCCAAACTATAATAAGTAATTCTCAATCTTTTAAGACAAAAAAGAGAGTAAATTATAATTTTTAATGCGCAGAAGGATGGATAGAAATTGTGTAATCAACTTTAAAAACTTTATGTTTTCTGCCTCACTATATTTTCATTTTGTCCCTTTCCATTATTATAATTTAGGGGCGATAGGATGCATTTGATCTTCTTTTCTTTTTATTTTTTTCTCTTTCATTTTTTATTATATTTATTGAATATTATAATACGTAATAAATGAAATTTTACAATTGGAAGTGGGTTGGAATCGAGTAATTAGACAACAGTTCAGTTCTTAACTTTGAATTCATACACGTGAGGAGGACCAAAAATAAAACGAGTTTGGGTTAGGCCCATTTGAAGTCAATTACCAAATCTCATCTGATTCAACCCTCATATTGATTAACAATATATATATCACTTTCTAAGATTAATGTATATAAAGCTTGACATTTCTAAAAATATTACTATGATTTGTACTGGATATGAGTATTCAACACTTTTTACATGAAGTTGAAGAAAAAGTTTGTACTACCGTATTTATATAGTATCATATCGGTATTATTGTATTTATATCCGTGCATAGTAACTATAAGTAAATTAGATTAGATATTCACCATGTATTCATAGTCTACTATTGTCATTTGAAGTCAAAAAATAATAGATTAGCGATAATTTTTAGTAATGTTTTACATTATTGTATACAAGTGCAATTCTTGATTATATATATATGTTTCAAAATTAGTATGTACCTCTTATTGAATTTAAGGAAAATTGCAGTTTTAATCATCCAACTATACGACTAATCCAGTTTTGATCCCCTACTTTTAAATTTTATTAAAATGATCACCCAACTATTAGTATTTTTCCAAATTTGGTCCTTTCGTCAATTTAATTGTTAAAACGCGATGGAACCCTAATTTATTTCAATTGTATTGTGGCGCAATTTTTTCTTTTTCCACCATCTTTAGTGCTTGTTTCAACTGAGTTAGGCTTGAGGCACTCCATATCAAGTGGTTCCAATTTTTGTTGGAGTTCTCGGACTTCAAAATTTTCAATTGAGCGAATTTTTTACAAATGTGGATACAAATTGCCCTTGAGAATATCGTGGATGGATATATGTGTGTGTATATGTGTGTATATATGTATATGTATGTGTATTTTGTCTTCCCTTTGTGGCCATGTCTTGCACTATCAATTTGGGTTTTACTCTTTTTTATGTAAACTTAATTTTGTTTTTCTTTCATTCTCGATCACGCATTTAATAATCCAAAAGTTTATAAACAAGAATCCCACCTCTAATTTCCTGACGTGTATCCTTAAACATGAACGTATATAATTTATAAGCTATAGGTGGGCTTGAACGTATCTCTAGTTATAATTTTTCTTCATTCCTCCTTGGTAGCTAGTGGCGTATATAGATTCTATAATCTTTTTTCGTGTTTCAAGTAATGTGAATGCTTATTTTTTGAAGATTGAATCAAACAAAATTCTCATGTTCGTGGACTTTTCACTATTTTAATTATTCATATCAAGAACCAAAGACCTTTGAAGTTGATAATTTTTAGAAATATGGAATAAATAAATTCCAAAGCTTATTGGTTTTAAGAAAATGAAATTCAATTGGAAAAGAAATGAAGGGTTTTGATCGAGTCAAATTTTCGATGACGGGTCGATCTGGATATCTGGTCGAGCACTTAAATTTGTTGATGGGGAAGTCGCCGCTCTTTGCTCGAAATCTGTGGAAGATGGAAGAAAGGGTGAGCTCGAGGCCAACTCGGGGAAGGTGGGGGTGATACCGGGGTTGACACTCCGACGCTCAAGTCAGGATTGAGTTAAGAGTGATCGAGTAGGAAATGCAATAAATGTAGTAGGTGCAAAACTTACCGGTGTAATAAATGAGAGTTCTTATATAGGGCAAGGAGAGAGAAGTTACCGCGTCGACGTGCCACCGCCCCAAGCTAACAGGTGCCCCATTATCTCCAAGTATTAAATGCGCGGTTGGCCACTTAGCTTGGAAAGGAGTAGTGGGATGGCCAGCTGTGGTCTCGGACTGGGTCGAGAGAGGCGGATTGAAGGCGTGGGGATTCTTGACAGTCGAGGTACGGAGTGGTAAAAACCGGGGAAGGTTAATTGTGCCTCGAGCCATACGGTTGAGGGCATCGACCAGATCGAGATGACGGGTGTCGCGTTATAATAGGGCCACTTGGGAAGGAGGGTCCATGCCACATCATAAGCCCCCTGAAATATCGTCTGCTAGGGCTGATGTGGAGGTGACATTTCATTTTCCGAGATGGGACCCACTGCAATCATGGCGACGTTTTATCTTCTCGATTCTCGTCAATTTTACTCCTATAAATAGTGCCTATCTGTAAATTCATTTTACAGGTTTTAAACAAATTTGAAGAGAAGCTCCGAGACAGTTCGAGTGATTCCAGTGCCTTTTGTGCATCGATTTCGACCGCTCGTTCCAAGGGGAGAGACTTTCGACCATTTTTACACACAAAGGTACTATCTCGACTCTTTCTCGATTTGATTTCATTTTTCTATTTTTTCGATTGCTTCGAGGAAGAGGTTCGCCGCTTCCTTCTTTGAAAGCTCTCTCTCTCTCTCTCAATCTGCTCGAGTCCTTTCCGATAAACGTGCATTTTTAGAGTTATTTTTATAGCTGTAGGATGTCGACAAATCGAGGAGAGAATGAGCCAGTGGGAATAGAAGTGGGAACTGTAATTGTGGGGTCGAGCTCCAGTTCCTATTCGAGCTTGGACTCTTCCGACTCCAGGTCATCCATGGAGACGAAGTCAACAAACCCTCAGGTGGTTGATGAGGACATAGACGTAGTGGGGGTATCCGACCCCATCCCCGAAGCGGAATTAGAAGAGGTTGTCATGCCTCGGGCTAAGGGTGAAGAGGTGTCGACATCGGGTCGGGAAGAGGAAGAGGATGATGAGGAGGAGGAAGAGGAAAACATCGAGCTTGAGGGTCGACTCGTGAAGGATCCTCGAGCCATCACTCCCAATATCTCGTGGGATAAGGTGAGGGATATTCAGTATTTGCTGTTTGGAGGGGCGCCAGAGTTTGGGGGCTATCGAGTTATTAAGCTTGAGCCAAGAGATAGGATGGCAAACAAGCCAGAAGACTATATAGCGATCAACTTTCTGGCGGTCGAGAACGATTTTCAATTGCCAATTCCCGAGGAAATGCTGGAGTTCTTCAACGCTCTGAGGATTAGCCCGCTTTAACTGATGCCCAACTCCTATGCTATGGTAAATGGGTTGAGAGCCTTGTTGAAATGCCTTGGAATGACTACAAATATTTCCTGCCTGTCGAAAGTATTCCAGGCCTCTGTAACAACCGAAACCTCGGCGCTCGGGCCAGGGTATGTTCAACTTCAGTCAAAAAATAATTTCCGAATTGTTAGTGTTGGGATTAGTGCCCTGAAAATCTAATTTCTTTGTAAATACATCGTATTTTGTTGGATTAATAAAACTAAAATTATTGCAAGTTATGAGTATATTAACGTAATTAATAATGTGTGATGATATTCTTAGATGAAATGTGTTTCATAGGAAACGACTTTGGATATCGAAATCACGTGTTATTAAAGTTGTAGTCGGTAAGATAAGAATAAGTTCTTATCGAGACTATAATGTGTTATATAAGATGATTAGTCTTTCGTCATAGGAAAATGGAGTTTTCAGTTATAACACATTGATGATTTTCAATAGATTTGGAAACATCGAACTGGACCACTAAGATAGTTCATTTTAAACTACTATCTAAAATGAACAAATCTTATGGAGCATTGAACTCTTAATCTTGGTAGTATTTCGACTTTAGGCATGTAGTATTAATCATTGTAACTTGCTCATAAGTGAGGTCTCGATATCGAATGACCGAAACCTTTATACGTTCAGTGATTACATGAAATGTGCTAAAGAGGAATATTGATCGAGGAATCTGTGGCTTTGCTGGAAAGTTAAAAGATATTCCTAAAATAGATTTGCAAAGTTCGAATTAAAACTTTGGCCAAAGTACTTCGTGTGATGCGTCACTTAAGTTATATGTTGAATGTGTTTCACGTACAAGAGATTTGAACTTAAGGCGAATCAGGAAATTTCATATTAGAAGTGAAAAATAAATGATGGTAGTATTAATTTATTTTTCATGGATATCTACACGGAGGAGTAAAATGCAAAATTATTCTAGATCGAGAAATTCGTGAATAATTTAATTAATTTTAGAGTGCAACAATATTTATTTAGTGGAATTAAATATTGTTAAACAGTAATTAATTATTATCATGAGATGATAATATATTAATCCGTTTGGAGCTAAAATTAATTAGTCCTGCAGGTCCCCCTGCAAGCCCCAATCGAAAACCCGAAGATAAAACATTAAAAGGAATGAAAGAAATAAATTTTCAAAGTGTTTGAAAATGGCCAAGGGATTTATTTTAAGAAAATAAATCAAGTTCCAAAGAGTTGGAAATGCCCGGAATTTTATTTTGGAGAAAATAAAATTTTCATCGAAAAAAAAAAAAAAATTGCTAACGTGGCATGCCATGTCAGCGGATAGGCATGAGGTGGCGCTAACTGGGCCCCAGGTGGCGCGACACGTGGACGACAGAGATTTCACCACGTCATCGGCGCGGACGGTCCATATTTAATCTGGACAGGGCCGGTCAACGGGTCGGGTTGAAAATGGATAGGGTCAATTTAAATCGGGTCTGGTTGGACCGACCCGGACACATGGCCGAATCAGAATCGGCCACGTCACCGGGAAACCCAAGCCGCGTGTATGAAGGTGGCGCGTTAGGGCGCGTGCGGGGTGGATCGGCGCGTTTTCGGCGGCGTTGGACTCGTGGCGACGAGAGCTACGACGTGGTCACCTCGGTTTTTATGTCCAAGTTGCACACGCAAGTGGGGTGTGAAATTACTATTTTACCCTTGGTTTTTCCCCTATAAATAGGGGGCTTGGCATTTCATTTTTTCCATTAAACTTTGGGAGAAGTTTTGGCTGAGCTCTCGGCTTTGAAACCATATCCCTTTCTCTTAGTTAATTCCGATTTATTTTGGAATTAATTTTCGGGAGAATAAACCCTGAAAAGGGGGTTTTCTAGTTTAAAGTTTTATTTTCTCTAAGTATTTAGAGAAATACTTTCGGAGCCCACACTCCGAGGGTGTCCCTGGGGTTATTGCAGGGAAGCTCTGTCGGTTTCGCAAGGAGATCGGAAATCGAGTTCTCGGGAGGTGAATTCCGGGCGTAGTAGCCATCTTCGGTGAAAGGTATTTTTTATATTTTGTTTAAGCATGATAAATTAGGTGCTCTTAAGTGTTAATTGCATGCTTTATTTATCTGCTTTGTGATTTAAAATTTATTATCAATTGCATGTATATACTTGAGTAGTTCCGGCTAGTCTTCCGTTGTTTGTATTTAAATATTTTAGAAATATTTTGATACCTGTATATTAGGAAACTTTTTTAAAAGTACGGTCCCAGGTATATTAGGAATTTTTTTTTAAAAGTACGGTCCTGGAACAGTACCATTTCGGGTCCCTGTACCAGTAGTTAGATCCCCGACCACATCAAACGACAAGGGTTGGAAGTAGAGATTTGTATATATCCGATGTGAAAAGGGTTGGCCGGGATTGAAGTATCCGGGTTGGAGTTGGATTCCCTGAGCTAACCTTCCGAGGGGGCATTTGGGTTGGCCTAACACTTTGATGGCCGCGTTAAGAGACATGGGGAGTGTTGAGTCAAAGGAGATGATCGACCCCCAAATGCTGATCGAGCTAGGATTGGCTCCTGGGGTGCGGAAATACTTCGACCCCGGTATCTCGAGTAGACTCCTTCGAAGCAATCTTAATTTTGATTTTCCATCTTATATTTCTTTTTAGTGTCTGATCGAATTTCTTCTCTTGCAGAATCGTATATCATGTCGGCGGCTCTGGCAGCTCGGAGGAAAGAAATGGAGGACCTCAAAAAGGCTGCTGAGAAAAGACATTTACCACCGCCTACCGAGGCGGAGATCAACATCGCCAAGCGAGCTACAGTCGAGGCACTGCCCAAAGTCCTCGAGAAGAGGGCACCTGAAGCACCGGGTAAACGAGGGTTAACTCTGAGCGGGGCCGACGAGCCGGAAGCCCCCTATTCTAAGAAGCAGAAGATCCAGTCCAACTGCCATAGGAATGTTCTCACACGGGGCACCTCAGTGAACTTACTTATTAAAGTAAGCACCCTCATGTATCACGCACGTATTAACTATACACTTTGCACCTCCATGAAACAAGGTGGTCCTTCTTAAGGGCGTGATCCCACAAGCAAGCCTTAGAGGAGTCAGGTTGACACTCCCACTGTCTGTAGGACTCATCGGCTTGGAGTTTTTACTAATCATGACTTATGTGATATAGGGCTCGTTTCATGAACCATTTCACCTAAATGGTAGAGTCCTAAAGTCATCAGGATTAGGGGAGTTCTCATACATGCACAGCTAAAGTAAACGCATACCAAACAAGAGCATATAAAGAAGTGTTGCCTCAATTCGTTATTTCATTCAAAGATTGTCTGTGATTACAATAAGGAAAAGCACAAAGCGGATATACAATCGGCTTTCTAGGGCACTATTCCTAACAATCTCCCACTTGCCCGTCAAAGCCATTCTAAAGCTACTCTAAGTCCCATCTTCTGAAGATGACCTTGGAAAGCTTCTCGACTAAGGGGTTTAGTAAGTGGATCTGCCACGTTCTCTGCTGATGTGACCCTCTCAATTAGCACATCTCCTCTTTTGATAATATCACGGATTAGGTGATACTTCCTCATAATGTGCTTGGTCCGTTGGTGAGATCTTGGTTCTCTTGCTTGAGCAACCGCCCCAGTGTTGTCACAAAACACAGTAATGGGGTATTTCATGCTAGGAACAACATTCAATTCTTGAATGAAGTTTCTAATCCAAACACCTTCCTTAGCTGCATCATTTGCAGCTAAGTATTCGGCCTCAGTGGTCGAATCAGCAGTGGTAGTTTGCTTGGAACTCTTCCAACTCACTGCTCCGCCGCTTAGGCAGAAAATGTATCCTGACATTGACTTAAAATCATCTAAGTCAGATGCAAAGCTTGCATCGCAGTATCCTTCGACAGTAAGATCTTTCTGACCTCCGTAAACTAAGAATAAATCTTTAGTACTTTTCAAGTACTTAAGAATATTCTTCACGGTAGCCCAGTGACCATCTCCAGGGTCAGATTGGAAACGACTTGTTACACTAAGTGCATAAGCCACATCCGGTCGAGTACATAACATTGCATACATTATGCTACCTATTGCTGATGCATAAGGTGTATGAGTCATTCTCTCCTTCTCAAGGTTAGTCTTAGGACACATCTTCTTTGAAATACATGTTCCTACACTCATAGGAAGGTTCTTAACCTTTGCTGACTCCATATTGAATCTCTTCAATACTTTGTCAATGTACATCGACTGTGATAGTCCTATTAACCTTCTAGATCTATCACTATAGATTTTAATTCCAAGGATATAGGACGCATCACCAAGATCTTTCATCTCGAATTGGTTCGATAACCATAACTTAGTCACTTTCATGTCATCCTTCGAATTCCCAATAAGAAGGATGTCATCAACATAAAGTACTAAGAATTGCACTGAGGTCTCCAATTCCTTTCTATACACACATGATTCATTCGAAATTTGGATGAAGCCAAACGCTTTGACTGATTCATCAAATCGAATGTTCCAATTCCTAGAAGCCTGTTTCAATCCATAGATTGATCTTTGGAGTTTGCAAACCTTTTGCTCACTCCCACTGAATGTGAAACCTATGGGTTGTTTCATATAAATGTCTTTGTCAATGTCACCATTGAGAAAGGCAGTTTTCACATCCATTTGCCATATCTCATAGTCATAATATGCAGCAATGGCAAGCATGATTCGAATGGACTTTTGCATTACAACTGGCGAAAAGGTTTCGTCAAAGTCCACGCCGGGTCTTTGAGTGAATCCTTTTGCAACCAGTCTTGCTTTGTAGGCTACAATGCTTCCATCAACTCCAAGCTTTCTCTTAAAGATCCATTTGCAACCTATGGGTTTGACCCCATCAGGCAAATCTACCAAGGTCCAAACTTGGTTGGAGTTCATGGAATCCATTTCGGATTTCATGGCTTCTATCCACTGTTCAGAGTCAGAATCTGAAAGTGCCTCCTCATATGTTGAAGGATCATTATCCTTTTGAGAGATTTCATGGAAGAATCCATACCATCTCTCCGGCTGTCTAGGAGTGCGTTCAGAACGCCTTAGAGGAGGATTTTCATGTGTATCGAAATTCGTGATTGGTTGTAGTTGATCAGTAGGGGACGTTTCTTCAGTGGGTGGCGTGGGGTTACTTTGTACTTCTTCTAATTTTATGATCTTTCCTTTCTTTTCTTTAAGGAACGGTTCCTCAAGAAAAGTGGCATTTCTGGAAACAAACACCTTTTGCTCAGATTGATCATAGAAGTAGTATCCTATGGCTATGGATTCCTTAGGATAACCTACAAAGTAGCATAAGTTAGAACGAGATTCTAACTTATCTCCCACTGTCCTCTTCACGTAAGCAGGACAACCCCAAATTCTTAAGTAAGAATAACTAGGGATTTTACCATGCCACATTTCATAGGGCGTTTTAGGGACTGACTTAGAGGGAACGAGATTCAAAATCTTTGCTGCACTTTCTAGGGCATAACCCCAGAAAGAAGGTGGTAAGTCAGTGAAACTCATCATGGAACGAACCATATCAAGTAGGGTTCGATTCCTTCTCTCAGAAACTCCATTAAGCTGAGGAGTTCCCGGAGGAGTCCACTGAGAGATAATCCCATTACCTTTGAGATGATTAAGGAATTCTTCACTAAGATATTCGCCTCCTCGATCAGATCGAAGTGCTTTTATCTTGTGACCAGTTTGGTTCTCAACCTCCTTTTGAAATTCTAAGAATTTCTCAAAAGCTTCAGATTTATACTTCATTAAGTATACATAACCATACCGACTAAAGTCATCAGTAAAGGTTATGAAGTACTGATGATTGTTTCTAGTGCTTACACTAAGCGGTCCACAAACATCAGTATGGATCAAATCCAAAACCTTAGTGGCACGTTCCACAGTTCCTTTAAAAGGGACTTTGGACATTTTTCCTTTGAGACAGGATTCGCAAGAAGTCAACTCTTTGAGATCATTTTCAGAGAATGATCCTAAAGTGTTTATCTTGCTAATTCTGTTCTTGGAAATGTGTCCTAATCTAGCGTGCCATAAGGGAGCTGAAACTTTGTCATCTCTCTTACGCTTTGTTTCTCGTTGTATATTCATAATATTGATATTTTGAGTTAGGTAAAGTCCATTACTTAGAGTACCGATATGAATGGAAGAGTTGTTCCGTTTGATAAAATATTTACCATTCTTAATATAAGTTTCATAACCTTCACAATCTAATATTGGAACTGAAATTATATTACGAATAATGCTCGGTACATAAAGGACTTTATTTAATACTAACTCAAAACTACCTAAATCTAATCTAATTGTGCCTAAAGCTCGAGCTTCAACGTTTGAGCCATCGCCGATCTTCAAGACACATTCTCCTTCTTTTAATTGTTGAACATCACTTAGCATCTGTACATCATTACAGATATGAGTTCCACAACCGGTATCAAGTACCCAAGAACTAGAATTAATAGAAAGATTTACTTCAACGAGAAAGATACCTTTCTTTAGAGTAGCCTTGTACTCTGGGCAGTTTCTCCTCCAATGTCCCGCTTTGCCACAATGGAAGCAAACATCCTCTTTCTGATCACGCTTCTTCTTTTGGGCCTTCCCCTTCGAAATGCCACCAGTGGGCCTAAGGGGTTTCTTCTTCTTCTTTTGGGCTTTCTTGCCCTTACCTTTAGAAGGCCCAGAAGAGGAAGATGGAGCATTCACCATCAAAACCTTATTGTCCTTCTTGATCGTGCTTTCAGCAGTCACAAGCTGACTAATCAGCTCAGCTACAGTAGCACCAGCATGATTCATGTTGAAGTTAAGGACAAATGGGTTGAATGATGGTGGGAGCGAAGCTAGCAACATATCCACTGAAAGCTCATCTTTCAGTGGCATGTCCATGGAAGCAAGTTTCTCAGTAACGGCAAGAAACTTGAGTCCATATTCATGGACACTTGAACCTTCCCTCATTCTCAAGTGGAACAATTCCTTTGAAGTGTTATACCTTGTAACACGTTCATGAGGGCGGTAAAGTTGCTCTAAGTGGTCGTAAATCTCCCAAGCAAATTCCATGGCCTCATGTTGTCTTTGTAAGTCCGGAGACATGTTAGCCAACATAAGGCAACGGGCTTGGAGATTATCATCCTTCCACTTCTGAATCGCGTCCCGCTCGGCCCGAGTGGGAGCCTCCCCTTCGAAGAGAACATAAGTTCTCTTCTCAGAATCTAAAATGATCTTTAGATTCCTCAGCCAATCAGAATAGTTGGGATCAGTCAACTTGTTTGACTCGAGGATCGATACAAGAGGGTTTTTGGTTGCCATTTCAAAACACGTAGAGAATCACAGAATCTACGACCTAAATGGTAAAACAGAGAACTAGTGAGCATGCTGAATTATAACGATATACAAAAGATAAGGTCTTTAATCTATTGTAGCTCCCACTGTTTTTCAAAGATCTAGAATTCCCAAAGATCTAAGAGGAACACGTTTCCCAATGGGTACTAAGATCCTAGGCATTTTACCTCGAACCCACGACTCGCGGACATTCTAAGTAAGAACCCTAGGTAGGTACAACTTACCAATTCTAACACCTTTAGAACTCTTAGTAATTGTTTTTTGCATCACCTATCTTTCAATATGGACCCACGACTCGTGCGACATCCATATTTACTTAGGCGTTAAGCTAGACCCATCAATCATAAGATCATGACCAAAACTTAGTTCGAACGACCCACGACTCGCGGACATCGCCCTTGCTAAAATTGACCACGAAATATTGATCATTTGAAATGATTAATTAGGTAACTAAGAACTAATAAGCTCCACTAGCTATCCCACGACTCGCGGACAATAACTAGCTTTACTTACTAAACTTAAAACCTATTGATGGAATGCTAGGAATTTAATTCAAAATTTGCATCTCGAATTAAACACCTATTTGTTCGAAATTAGCTTAATATTTAATGGGAATTTTCGAATCAACCGGAGAGTTGTCCGGTTCGACCTCACCAACATATATGTTATCCAATTTTATTAGTCTTGATTAATGCAAGTACACTTAAATGCATTTCAAACAAGCACATAAACAGATAACATGTCCTAGCATGATACTAACATGTAATGATCATGGGTTCTACCTATCTTATGCGTGATATGTGGGAGCCACTCCACAATCACAAGTTCTAACATACATGCCACATAAACAGTTCAAATCACATAAGGGAAAGCGGTAACAAAATACGAGCCCTATCTCTATTACATTTAACAATTGAGATTCCCCTCCCTAACATTTTGAGGGGTCTTCACTTATGGCCTCCTTGTTACTTGAATGTGGTCCATCTTACTCCATGGGTGCATTGTCTCCAAAATGAAAATAAAACCTCACCACCTATCTCTACTCTCAAATTACAATAAAAAGAAAAAGACATAAAGTAATAAGGCTCAATCTTCATATTGGCCTTAGACAATTACACGGGGCATACCCCGGCCTCAAAAACAGTAATATGGAAAGCCACATAATAAATCACATAACAGTACGCACATAAGTGAGGCTCCAACCTCAATTGAAAAACGCAACTATAGCGCTCCAACCCCAATTTAAACCATCCATGTGCATAAATTAAAACCATACATAGATCTAAACCCATGATCATCTAACATGCTTTTGCAAGAATTTAAATTTAACCAATAAATTAAAATTCTCGCTTTAAGCTCTAATAGCTTAAAACACGACTTGATGCGAGTCTTATTTATAAAAGTTTTCAATAAATCCCAAATTACCAAAACAAATAAAATTCCAATTAATTTCTGAAAATTAATAATTTTATCAAGATGTATTTTCCCAAAATATAAACCGTTTCAATTTCTCAAAAATCCCAATTTTAAGTTTTATTCAAAAATTAAAATAAATATTCAAAAAATAAAATTTTAAAATTAAAATAAAAAATTGGGACTGGATTGCACGAAACACGAAAAGGCCGGATCGCGAAAACGGGACCCGTACGCGGAGAAGACCGCACGCACGCGGCGCGCGCGAGCGCGACAGGCGCGCACAGCGCGCGGCCAAGGCCGCGCGAGTGCGCGCGCTGCGCGCGCAAGCTGCGCGGGCGGGGTTGGGCGGCCAGTCTCGGCCGCCCTGGGCGGGCCCGCCTAGGCGCGCCCGGAAGGCTCCCGCACAGGCGTGCGGGAGGAGCTGGGCGGCTGGCCGGTCTGTCCCGGCCAAGCCTGGGCGGTTGCCCTTGCGCACGCCTAGCACAGGCGGGCGGCGGCGCGCGAAGCCCGCGCGCGCGACTCCTTCGCGCGCGGGGTTTCGCGTGTTCGTCGCGATCCGGGTTTTCGTTTCGTGTTTTCGTTCAAAAAGCAAAACCAATCCAAGAAATCCAAAAACAGTTTATACAGTTTCAAATCTAAAATTGTTTTTCAAAATTAAATTTTACAAAAACCAATTTTCAGAAACTTTCAGGAAAAAATACAGTTTCGTAATTCAGGCTTTCTAAAACAATTACAAATACACAATCGCATCAAGCCTAAGAATTTCTACCAAATTCAGTATAATTGAGACGAATCAGAAACACGATTAACGAGGTGGCTCTGATACCACTTGTTGGAAAACACGAATCAGAAAGCAGCGGAATTTAAAAAATTTTTCCAACAAAAGGACCTTGAACTCGCAATCGTGTAACCAAATTCGTAAAGATAGAAAACTTACTTTTCTTTTATTCTTTCTTGAAGCGTTTCAAGCCACCCAAGAACGCTCTTCACACGGCTTGATCCCCTCTCCTTGGTAAAGCTCGAATCTTCAAACTTCTAACTTGAAGTCTCTAGAGAAAGTCCACCAACTTGATCACAATCTAACTAGTAAGGATGCTAGTTCTCTAGTTAGTGTTTAGGCTTAACCTAGGGTTTAATTTAATCTTGGAGAAAGGAAGGTGTTCAACACATGAACCAAGAATTGTCAATTAGCTCCATAAGGAGCTCGAGCTCCCCTATTTATAGGGAGGGGGGTGCCGAAATTCCTAGTCCTTTATGGGCTAGGATTTTGGTCCCTCTCTCCTATTACATGATCATCAAGTATTTTCCAACTTTGACTTTGAATTCTAATTCAAATCAACTTTCAAGAGAGCTAAAAATATCCAAACTATTTTTGGATAATTTTATACTTTATTTATTATAAAAATAAATAACTTATTTTATCTAATTAATTAATTCATAATTAATTAGCTAGATTATTTTCTCCAAAATTAGACTTTCTTTTTAATTCAAGATTAAACCAAAGTCTATTAAATAATTAACTAATTAATTATTTAATATATATAATATATATATACACACGTGTGTGACACGTGTCACAGTGACACGTGTCACAGTGACACGTGTCACTCACGTGAGCCACACGTGTGATTTCACACGTGTGGAACCCTCTTGGCCCGATTAACTCGTTTAATCATTTTCAAGCCTCAACTCATGTAACCAAGTTGTTGTGTGTGACCCTCTAGGTTCTCAATTCAATTAGCAGTGACCCTAATTAATTAATTCACTAATTAATTAATCAGTCCACAGATTAAACGACCATAGTCTAGCAACAGGTGTTTAACCCCTAGCTGAATTGGAATGTTCGGATTCGACAGAACCTTTAAGTCATTGATTCATGTGAGATACAATCCTCCTACTTACTATCTCTCAACCAAGATTTAGGGCAAGGGAATAATCAGAACCCTAATAATCCGGTCTTAAAGCTAAGTGCATTTCATATCCATTTGATCTCAATCCAAGAAACCCTTTTCTTGATATCTTGATCTACTGCCTTGGCCAAGGACTCCATATGGCATATGAATGACTTACACAATAAGAGATCACCTTGCAAATGCAAGTGTAGGTCCTTTCTTGATTCTCATTCACTTTCATGAATCACTTGTGCAGCCCCAGCATAAGCCTTGAATCAGTTGTCTAAGGCGACACCCTTTAAAGCTTATACCAAAGACTACAGAGTTAACTCATAAAGTGACAAGGAACCTCAAGTCTAAGGATCAATTAATCACATCAATGACTCGTGAGATATTTCCTAATCTGGAAGTTTCCATTTCCTGAAATAGAAACTTCCTTTCCCATTTAGGAATGTTCTCACACGGGGCACCTCAGTGAACTTACTTATTAAAGTAAGCACCCTCATGTATCACGCACGTATTAACTATACACTTTGCACCTCCATGAAACAAGGTGGTCCTTCTTAAGGGCGTGATCCCACAAGCAAGCCTTAGAGGAGTCAGGTTGACACTCCCACTGTCTGTAGGACTCATCGGCTTGGAGTTTTTACTAATCATGACTTATGTGATATAGGGCTCGTTTCATGAACCATTTCACCTAAATGGTAGAGTCCTAAAGTCATCAGGATTAGGGGGGTTCTCATACATGCACAGCTAAAGTAAACGCATACCAAACAAGAGCATATAAAGAAGTGTTGCCTCAATTCGTTATTTCATTCAAAGATTGTCTGTGATTACAATAAGGAAAAGCACAAAGCGGATATACAATCGGCTTTCTAGGGCACTATTCCTAACAGGCTGTTCCCCGCCCCTGAGCTGGCGACTGGTCTCGATGAACTACGGCAGTAGCTACAGCTGCATTAATCCTTTGTTGAAACTCCCCCTCTGTGAGGTGAATGGGGGTATCTGACCGTAAAAGGCGGCCTCCCAATCCTCCAGATCCTTCAGCTGCTTTCTTGGACTGGAATTGTATATCAGCGGTGTTGCTTCCTGTCGACGCCTCTCCAGGTATATCCGTCATTCTGGTCAATTTGGTAGTCTGCTGGCGGTTGAAGGTCTGGCTCAGCAATACTTCCAGCTCTTCAACAGATGGCTAGTAATCCCCCTGCCTGCCTGCTCCAAGCGGGCAGGTCCGGTCCTCCAGGCAAGGAGTCTCCTGCACCTGGAGGGAGCAGCGGATTTCTGCTTCCTACCTCATGTTCTTCACTTCAATGGTTCCTTTCGGTTGATGGTACGACTCCCCCAAGGGTGGATTCGGTTGGTGTGGGAGGAAGATTTGCGATGAGGAATTGACTTGACATATTACCAGTTGCGCTTTCGGCGTTAGTCTGGCCGGGGCCGACGGATTTGCTGAAAACGCCGGGGTATCAGATCCGGTGTTGGATGCCATCAAAACTTTGAACAATCTCACGTCCTTCGCTCGATTTAATCGCTTTCCCACAGACGGCGCCAAATGATGTTTGCCAAAAATTGGCTAACACCAAAATAATTTGTTTATTTAGGAAAGGAGATTGTATCAAGTGCTGCAAAGGAAAATAATGGGAGAAATAAGTGCAAAATTTAATAAGAACTCAAGATAACAATAAATAAAAGGAAATATGAAAATTAATCATAATCTTCTATCTTCTGGAGTGAATGTCTTCTGTATACAATAAATTTCTAAGGGATGAAATCTCTAGACTAAAATAACAATGCGGATTACAGTAGAAAAGGATAAGAGAAAAGATAAAATATAAGACTGCAGAGAAGTTCTTGAGGTTGGGGACTGCTAGGGTTTTCTGTAGAATGACGATACCAATGAATCTGGACTTTTCTCTCTATCTCTCCCCTTTTATTCTTCACAGATATCAGTTACCAATCCTCCCCACATTCTAGGCACGTGGGCATGCACGTACTTCAGCACGTTCTCTCCTGCTGACTTCTTCTCCCCCCTTCTTCTCAACTTCTCTCTGACGTAATTACTTCTCAATCTTCTCTAATTAAATAATCCAGATAATGTGGCAAAATTGGTCCACATCAGTGAGTATTCCAAAAGGAGATTTTCATTTCTCACATCAAAAGTATCACATATACATATATATATATAAATATGCCGAACAATGTTTTCATTTATAAGGGGAAAAAAGTAATTTTTTTCAAAAAGAACTCTTTAATAAAATGATAGATAAATACTTTTAATAAAAATTAAAAATACTCATAACAATAAATAAATAAATAAATAAGTCCTCTAATGAGTAATTGAAAAGGAGATTTTCATTTTTTACTTAAAAAACAATATTTTTAATGAAAACAATATTTTTTATTTCCTCCCCTATAAATGAAAACATTGAAAATTTTGAAGTTCTTTTTAATTTTTATTAAGAGTAATGTAGAATTTAAAAAAATATATATTTCTGAATAAAAAGATAGAAAATTTTGATGAAAATCAAGAGATATAGGGGTGGAAATAATTAATTTTTTAAAAAAGAACTCTTTAATAAGACCGTAGAAATTGGGTGAAAATTAGGAGAAATATGAACGAAAATAAAACATTGAAACTAAGAGAAATACGGGTGAAAATAAAATAGTTTATAAAAAAAAAGGCGATTTTCCAATAAAATAAGCAAAAAAAGGTAAACAATAATGAAATAAGTAATTATTTTGTTAGTTGACTAACAATGAGACTAATATTGCAATGTTTTAGAATCCAATGGGACCTTTATTGGATTTTTAAACCAATGAGACCTTTATTGTAACTTTTTAGAATCCAATGGGATATGTTTTGGATATTTCAAACCAATAGGACCTTTATTGCAACGGTTTGAATCTAATGGGACTAAAATTACAATTTTCCCATGAATTAAACTCTTTTGCTATGAAACGATGACGACTAACCACCAAGAAGAGATGCTGAAAAATCAGACAAACCCCATGTAGCAGCATTAATAGAAGCAGCCGGCGGTGTATGCAGTCGGGCGCCGACGACGACGTGCGGACGGAGGAGAAAGGGGGCGGAGGCAGAGCAGGAGGAAGCCGGCGGACGAGGAAGGAGGAGACTGCGCAGAGACGGAGAGAAATGGCTAGGGCACAACGGGTCTGAGAGATTTCTGCCCAAATCTTTTAATTTCAACCTTGTCTTCCGACGGGATTCCGAGGGGAGTCCCATCGGTTTGTATTTTATTTTATTTTTTTATATTTATATGTTACCTAGGTTATTTAAAATTTATTTGAAATTTAACTCAACATTTCAGTTAGCCTGATTGGTAAAATGAGAGCCCAAGTTCCATGGAGTCATGGGTTCGAAACCCTTACGAATTATTTAATTTTTTTTTTTTTTTTTTTACGTTTTAAAAAAACGGACGGGATTTCCCTCGGAATCCCGTCGGAATTTTTTATGTTTTTTTTTACATTTTAAAAAAACCGACGGGATTTCCCTCGGAATCCCGTCGGAATTTTTTATGTTTTTTTGTTATTATTAAACTCTGCATTAAATATTTCGAGGGAATTCCGACGGAAATCCCCTCGGAAACTATTTTAATTTCTATTTTTTTTTACGTTTTTAATAATTCCGACGGGATTTCCCTCGGAATCCCGTCGGAATTATCCAATATTTTTTTAAAATATTATATTTTAAAAAAACCGACGGGATTCCGAGGGGAATCCCGTCGGAATTATTTAATTATTATTTTTTTAAAAAAAAATTGAACCCCGTCGGAATGCCGTCGGAATTCCCTCGGATTTTCCGACGGCATTCCGACGGAGGGTTTCCCTCGGAATTTTCCGTCGGAATATGCAGGATTTCTTGTAGTGTCCAATTTTGATTAATGAAGTCACTTGTTCCCAATTTCTATAAGGAGGTTCAAGTTGATTCCATTATCTTTCGATTGATATAAGAATGATTTCTCTACATGCAAAGTTATAAGGATACAAACTTGTAATAGTAACTTGTAATAGTTTTCGTACAGAAGATAAATGAAAGTTATAGAGTATATATTCATCGGTTACAATTCTAACCTGCCTCATATTTTTCATTAGCTATGATAAACTTCGTTGTAGGTCTTCGAGTTTGTTAAGAACTTTATATCATTTGATAGAATGTAAGACCTTTCAAGCTGTTAATGACTCATTTACTTTGATACATATGAATTCAATTAGTTTGAGTTGTGAAAAAATATACAAACTTATTAAATATATATATATTTTTTAATTTTATATCCTATTTAAATAGGTTTGAGTCGAGCGATAACTTTTTAAAAAGAATTTTTTTAATAAATAGGTTTCATCTGAACTTTTAGAAAGAAAGGAATTATATTTTTAGAAACATAAATAACATAGGGAGATATCCCCCATATTGTTAACAATTTTGGCTTATATCCGGACAACAAAGAGTTTTACACAAATTAACGAGTTAGTCATGTACATTAACTATCCTCAAATTCACCAATGGATTAAGCCAGATAATTGGTACCAATTTTATTATTATTTTTTAACACACCCCTCAAGTGATCAGAGGGATTCGAACTCAGTTCATTGCCTTTGAAAAAGAACCTTCATACCATTTGGCCAACCTCTGTTGGCATTAGTACCAATGTTAGTAGTCATTTTCTCTAATCGATTTGCAGGTAATTAGTCTCACATATAGTTTTTTTATAGCATGTTAATCTAGACTCGAAAGACTATAATATTATTAGATAGTATGTGTTTGACTTAATTCACATTAAAAAAAAATAACTAAAATCGAGCTTTGAATCTTCAAGTTTTACGAGTAAAACTAAACATTAATTAAAAATCTTGTAATAACTTTCGACCTAGACATATTGCACATGATCCATCTGTATAAACACGGTAAAATATTTCTCAAGATGCAAAATACGATGAAAAAATATACGACCGTAAAGGATAACTCTACACGACTGTCGTCACGGGAAATCAGCAGCATTAATGAAAAGAATTGCAAATATAAATGGCAAGTTTTACTTTGATAACAAGCGGTTCGTTTTAATATAGGCTAATTTAATTAGTTTTGGGTTATGAAAAAAATTTACAAACTTATTTAACATTCTTATATGTCCCTTACTACCAAAGTAATTATTCATAGAAACATAAACAAGAGAGGGAGATATTCCCGTATTGTTAATATTTAAAATACATGAACACTTAAAAAAATAATACTATACAGTGTCAGACACGTATCGAATATAGATATGCCTTGAACACACCTCTCATACGTGTTCAACATGCTTAATTCATGTCCTAAATAAAAAAATAATAATAATAAAGAAATCAAAAGAGAACAAGCCGTAACAGAGTGTTCAACAGCGCTTGTACAAGAATTTAGAAGAATTTGGATTTCTGATTCCAAATTAATAAAACATTACTATATTTTTTTTATAGAAAATACAGTGAAAAATATTTTAATAAATAACATGATACATATCTTTATTTTTAATTTAATGGTCGGTGTTAGATTAATTATTTATTGATATAATAATTAATTTAATAAATATAATAAAAAGTCGGATTCAAATCGTTAATTTATTATGTAATTTCATATTCAATTATTTTATTTTTGATAACAAATATTTTAATCAAATATTATCCAACAAACCTTTTTATCAATCGAATATACTAAATTTCGAATAGAATTCTGATCTTTTGGTGAAATCCAACTTGTTGTCTGCCCAAAATTGAGTGTATTACTCTAGCCGTTTTTTGGGCTGATTGTGACCCAGTGGACTTTGTGGAGAGATGGGCCTTAGGCTCTGAGCCCAACTCAGCATCCGTGAGATTAAGTTAAATTAAACTAGAATCTCGACGGGTCGGACTTTCAATCTAACCCGGTTTGAATTTTAACCGGAGTCCTACAAATTATGGCGGGTAGCTCAAAAAAATTTATTTAATTAATATTGTTTTATTATTATCTACTCTTGATATAAAATATATATCACATATTTCTTCTTTTTGTTTCGTTAAATAACTGAAAATAAAAAGAAATAAACTAGTTAAAAGAATCCGAAACTAAAAATTGAAATACTAAAATATAGAGCAATTATATTTTTGGTCCCATAGGATTAGACCTTTTGTAATTTTAGTCCCATTGGTTTCAATTTGTTGCAATATTGGTCCTGCCATTAAAATTTGAAAGGAAACGGTTAAGCTTAGTAAGTAAATTACACTTTTGGTCTTATTAGAATTGATCGTTATCAATTTTAGTCCCACATTTTTTAAAATAGACATATTTAGTCCCATTCTTTTTATTTTTTGCAATGTTGGTCTTTCCATCATTTTTTGACGAAAATAGGTATTTTGGTCGTTAATTCTAATTTATATTATTATTTTTTTTATCTTTTATACACCAAAAATATTCATAAAATACATTTAACGTTTATTTCTGTAGCACCCCGGACACGTGGAGGTACCACACCCCCGCACTATAGGTCAATCCACATACAAAATGGTCAATCCGTACATGAACCAACCTATAGCGAACGGGTGACAATGCAATTCACGACAAGCTAGGCGGGATACTCGAACATGCGACATAATAAAGCGGAAGCATAAACAGAACATTATCAACTATTTCTATTTATCCAATCATGACATTTCTCATCTTCCAAATAAAATATATTCTAGCTTACATATCAATACATTATCATCTCCTAAAATAAATAACATATAACCGTAAACATGATTTTCTCGAACAATAATAAACAATCAAATAAATGCACCGTGTTTGACTCAACTCTAACAACTGGACTCGACTCACTTCCCGCCTAGCACGCACCTGCAATAACCTGAAAGGTGGAGGTGTCAGTCTGTGAAGACCGAGTGAGGGGTTTATATACATATTAGCGCAGATAACATGCAAGTCGTATTCTCGGGTAAAGATTTATAAAAGATAAATATACAAGTTCAATAATAATATAGCTTTGCCCGAGAATACAACTATCAATATTAAATACTTGTTCTTTTCATGCAATCGATAAACATGCTTGCTTGCTTGTTAATCATTAGGTGATCACGCAATTCAATTATCGTGCAATCATGCATGTGTACTCAATTAGCCCGTTCATGGAATGGAAATCATGCAATCAATACATGGCTTGCTTGTAACACGATAGGGTTTGTTCCTCCTGTGGTTGGACGGACAACCACTAGCTCCAAGACTAGCCCAGCGCCCTCACTAAGGAGAACCTGACCAGGAGAACACAGGTACACGATAGGGCTTTGTTCTTCTTGTGGTTGGACGGACAACCACCAGCCCGAAGACCAGCCCAGCGCCCTCACTAAGAAGGACCTGGCCAAGAGAACACACGTACACGATAGGGTATTGTTCTTCTTGTAGTTGGACGGACAACCACCAGCCCGAAGACCAGCCCAGCGCCCTCACTAAGGAGGACCTGGCCAGGAGAACGCACGTACTTGCTTTCATGAACATGGCATGCTTGATTCGTGAACACTAACATAACCTACTTGCTTAATTCATGAACAATAACATAACTTGAAAGGATAAGTGCTTTCATGAAATTGTAAATATAAATACCTTTGGCCAAAAATCACGTAAAGGTTATACATGTTCTATATAACTAGAATTTAAACCTCACCTGACAGGCGACCCACGACTCATGAATGCGTGAACGTGCTCATGATCCACAGTCTCCGCCCTGGAGAATAACTGGACAAGAACGGGACAATGTACGTGCATAAGACCACAATTCAAGCATATTATTCCATATAAGACGCACGGCATGATCATGTACTAGACATCGAGCAACAAACAATGTGGCATCTAAATATCACGTTTTGACATGTAATCAATCATATAATCACAAATTGGGGTCAATTAATCCATTGGAATTGGATTCCAAAATCTCAAGTTTATGCAGAATGTTTTCTTCTGTCAGTGGGGTGGGAACGGCCGTTCCAGGTTTTACTTCAAAGTGGGAAGGGCCGTTCCCGCCTCCCCAAAGTGCTCCCCGAAGATGGGAACGTCCGTTCCCGTCTGTGAGACAAAGTGGGAACGGTCGTTCCCCTCCTCGCCGCCTGCACATTATTCAAATCAATGGGAACGGTCGTTCCCCAATCACAAAGGGAACGGGAAGGGTCGTTCCCGTTTTACAGAAGATGCAGAAGCAGGGGAGAAGAACAGGGGAGCTACGGACCAAGCTCCCAAAGCTCCCAAAAACTCATAATTCCATTCCAACAACTATAATTCATGATGAGAAGTATGCATACATGCTTGAGAAGCAATAATATTCAATATAAACACATAACCCAAGCTTTAATCATCATAATCACTAACTTGAGCTCATATATAAGCTCATCATAATCACTCATAATTCTCAAGATTTATGCAAGGAATTCAAGCCTAAAGCTCAGAATATTGCTTCTAACATCATATAGACAAATTATTCTAGCAAAATCATAACCCTAGCTTCACACATAATTTCCAAGAAATCATATAAATGATCATATATACCTTGAGGTGAAAATAAGTGGAAGAAAATGATGAACATGGATGCTTGGACTTGAATCATGAAATTCCCTAGCAAATTCTAGCTTGAAGATGATGATTTCCTTCTTGCTTCCCCATGGTAGTGGTTCGGTAGAGAAGGAAGCAAATATAGGATGATTGGCATGAAAATAAAATGATGATTGAGGAAGAAATGTGTATACCGATATATTTGGGAGAAAAATGGAATATTTATGATCAAATCCCTAAAGTTCTATAAGTTATGCAATTGAGTATCTAAGGTTTGGAAAAGATCAATTAGGTCCCTTAACATATTCATGCAATTAGGTCCTTAAAGAAAGGGAAATGAACAATTAAGGACAATTATGCAATTAATACAAATTGGACAATTAATTCATGTAGCAATTAAATTCCATTCGTACAAGAATTCTCAATTTGACACGTATTTCATATATTTTCACGCATTCACGTCGAAATACAATTGATAGAAATTAATACAACACGTATAAATTGAATAAATGAAAATAATAAAATAAAATCCTAACGCTCGAAACCCACACGTGTCGAACGTACCTGACTATCTGAAAATCGGGACGTTACAATTTCTAACTAAATATGCATATTTTGTTCATACACTATAATTATAGTTTATACACACACACACACACACACACACACACACACACACACACAAAAAAACTAGTAATCTCACACACTTATTGTGTGTGCAAATGAAAATTTATTATTATTTAAATATATTAAAATTAATTTTCACATTAATATATATTTTATAATCATTTTTAATATAATTACTAATTATGAAAATAAATGAATAAATAGCATAAGACCATGTAATGTCATATTAATTAAAATAATTTAAAAAATATTTAGGAGAAAATATAAAAGTTATATATAAAAAAAAAAAAGAATTGAAGTATAGTGAGAGAAAAGAGAAATTAAGATAATATCGTGGAAGTGATAAAAAATAATTAAAAAGAAAAGAAAAGAATGCAAGAGAATAAACATATAAAAACATAAAATAAAATAAGATAATGTAAGAGTCCAAGAGAAGTTTTTTTTCTGCCTCACTCCTTTAATAAATAGTATAAATTATATTAATTAATAAAATATATTTAAATGAAAGAACTATACGCCTCCTCCACTAAGTCAATATTATCGCAGCCACCATCACTGCTCCACCAATTTAATAGTATATATTTTATGATTTTTTTTTTTTTTGTGTAGAAAAGATAAAAAATATATATATAAAGAGTTAACTATCAAAATACCAATTTTGGTCAAAAAAATGATGGAAGGACCAACATCGCAACAAAAAAAAAAAAAAAAAGGGACTAAATGCGCTTATTTTAGAAAATATAGGACTAAAATTGAGAACGATCAAATCGTATGAGATTAAAAGTTTAATTTACTTATTATGCTTAAAGATTTCCATCCAATTTTTAGTGGTGAGACCAATATTACAACAAATTAAATTTAATAAAACTAAATTTATCTACGGACAATTCCTAAAAAATCCCCAAGTGTAAATTGAATTTCCTTTTCACTCCCCCATTTTGAAAAAGTTCCTGTTCACTCCCCAATTGAAAAACAAAATTTCTTTTCACTCCCCAAGGTTGTATAATAATTCAGGAATTACGTACAATTTTTAGGGAATTGCGTATAAAAATCCCGGAATCTCGTAAGATTTCGGGATTTTTATACGCAATTTCCTAAAAAATGTACGCAATTGAGATTCCGGGATTTTTATACGCAATTTCCTAAAAAATGTACGCAATTCCTAAAGACAATGTACGAACATGTACTATTTGTGGGGACCTAAAAGGAATTTTATTTTTCAATTGGGGAATGGATGAGAACTTTTTCAAAATTGAAGATCTAAAAGGAATTTTTTCAACTTTTTGGTACTATTCAAAGATTTTCCCTTTTATCTGATTCTAAAATAATAGGATCAAAATTACAAAAGGTTGTTTCATGCCCGCGGTATATGTAACCGTACAATGCACTGTTCCACATTCCACAACCATCGAAACAATTCTCAGAAATGCAGTTGAATCCCAGCACAAAGGCCAAAAACTGTTCCAGCTGCGGAGGAAGCCCTAGCGACGAGGTCCATTAAATTCTTTGTTTTGTAACTTAGTTTGGTTCGTAGATTTTGTTGATCGAGAGAGAATTTGTTTGTGGATTGTTTAGCAGCAGGAGCTGAGGAGAATGACGGAGCGGCTGAAAGATCTGCTGGCGCCGCCGCCGCCGTTCGTTCAAGACGTGAGTAACATTCTGAAGGTACTATGTTTTCTCCACTTGATTTTATCTTCGTTTTGTTTGTCGGGGTCACCTCCGCCTCGCCGCAAGGGGCAACTCACCAAACGACCGTCACATTTATCGGTATTATCGTCTCAGGAACAGAACCGCGCTCCGCCGCCCTCCACCGCTGGCAGCAGCTACACAAATGCTGTTCGAAGATCTTCTGTGCGTCCTCCGTCGATCCAACTCACGGAGTCTGATTCCGGCACACCACAGGCAAGGAACTCTTCTGGATTTCCTCTTTCACATTGTTCATAGAATATTTGACTAGTTTTACTAGAGTATAGTTTGATATGAAAGTCTAACAGGAGATACATGTGACTCTCGGATTTGAGTTCGTAAGAGTACTTCTCTTAGTCTGGATTTCCATTAACTAATTTGAACTTCAGAACTTTAAAGGTCAAGCATATAAGAAAACAGAGTTATGTCATATTACTTTGATACACTAAATCTGTAGCATATCCATTGTCCACGATTATAAGCATTCATCTTGAAGAATGTGAAACAGAATGCAGAATAATTTTACCACTGACCTTCCACAAAAATACAAGTAAATGGGACCAGATTACCTTATTTACCATAGAGCAAAGACAGAATAAATAGACAAACCTTTGCTGTATAATCTAATCTTTGCAGTTCTGTGGATATTGATACTCTATGTCCTAGCTTCAAAGTTTCGTAAAATAGATTAGGAACAGTTGGGTACAACAAGTTTCATTAGAACAAACATCATGAACACCACAATGATTACTGCCTCTATTGGTCTATCTTCACACAAACGAGTTAGTAACATTATTATATTGATCAGGATAGAAGATATAGCTAGATCTTATAGCCGGGCAACATGGAAGACCTGCCTGGTGCGGAAATAGGACATTTCACCCTCAAACTTAGATAAAAAGATCAAAGAGAAGTGATTAGTTTAAAGCCAAGTTTCTTAATCAAATGATGATATCACTTGTTCCCTTTATATCATTTTGTCCATAATCAAATAGATCATTTTGTCCAAGAACAATGCACCAAAGTTCCAAATAACAAAACCAATAGAGAATCAATTTAAACCGGTCATTCAGAAATTAAATCATAACCAATTTACAAATCAGAATTCCCTGCATTTAGCTCATTCACATAAATAATCAAACTAATAAAAATGACAGTTGAAATTTTCGCAAATTAAATGCAAACCTCTCTGAATAATTGCATTCTTTATGTTTAATCATTTCTCTCTCTCCCTTTTCTTTTTTTTGCATATTATTATGTTTGATTCTCAATTCGACAAAGATAAAGATGGAAATACATTTATGGAGGGTGTTTTTTTATACAGGCAATTGCAATCGAAAATAGATGAAAATCATTGAGAGAGAAGATCAATAGTTACACGGTCAAGCTGGTATTGACCTTCTCAGCCTTTTGCATACATTGAGACAGCTCTATTCAAGGTTACTATATTGATCAGGCCCAACTGGTACTTAACAATCATTGGACCAATGATTGGACTTTTCAACTGGCTGGTTATGGTTGTCATCATGTTGAAAATCGCCAAGGCAGTGAAAGAATTAAGGTCTCTATCAGATAGGATTCAATTTTATGATGAACCAGTTTTCCAAGTACTCTTTTTGGGATTGAGTAAATCACCTGTAGTGATAAACTTTATTATTTCACTTTAAGTTGTACTTAATCCTGTACCTGAACTATACCAAGATTACTGCCATCCTCAGATTCTTGATGTTTGGGCTTTTTGGTTTTCAGTATATGTAAAGAATATGTGTGTGCTTGCTCAACTTTGTTGTCATCACAGTCATTAGACTAATGGATATATAGGTATATGTTCTGTTTTGCTTATCTTGAATGCTTTCTCAATGGATTCTAATTTAAGCTTGTATAACATGGTTCAATTGGCAGGAATCAGGATCATATCCTGCAGTTGTTATGGAAGAAATTTTGAACTGTTTTTAGTGTAAAAGCATGGTTGGTTTATGGAGAATCTTGGAAGCATGTTTTTATTTTATCTAAAAACCTATTGTCTAAGTTGCTTTATTCTAGATTTGCTGCTATTCTCCCAAGCTTGATCTTGGATTCGTAGTCGGGATTTGTGGCAATATGGTCTTGAAATTAGATATGGCTAAGGCTTATGACCGTGTTCATTGGTCATTCCTTAAAGCTATGATGAGGCCATTTGGTATGCAGTTGTTGGTTTAGTGTGGTGGTAAATGGGATTGAGGCTTCCTATTTTCAATCAACTTGGGGAGATTAGAATTGAGGAACTATGCTGGCTGAATGATGAAGGTGGGATTGGAGTGCGAAAGCTGTTGGCAAGCTTTACAGGTATAACTATGGTGGTCTTTTAAGCAGCAAAAATCGCTGTGGGCTAAGTTTCTTAAAGATAGTGTGTGTTGCTAGTGCTACTGAATTGAAGATACACCACTTCCCGATTAAATCAGATCTTGGCCCTGCTACATATTCTGGTATTAATTTTAAAGTTCGTAGCTTTTAAAAATCTGTTATGAGATTGGTTTGTTTTCCTGTCTGGGAGGGGCCTCGATTTTCTCTATGAAGGTAACCGAGAGAAATATCAAACATTTAGTGGTAGGCAATGTTTGGCAGCTTTGGTAATTGATGGCTAATGGAAATATGGTGTTTTCAAGCACTTGGAGGAATTGCTTAAATTACACTTACCTCCCCTGCGTGAAGACTAGGCTGGCGAATTTGGACCGGCTTGTCTCCATGAAACAAGTATTCAACGCTGCTTACAACATCTTCATTCACTCATCTTGCTACTTCGAAACTATTTAGCGGATAATGGGGGGTCCGACTTTTGGGAGAGAAAAAAAAGGGCTTAGACGTGTCATTGTCTGAGTGTCGATGATGAGAATGAGAGCAATAGGCTATATAATCGCATAGGAGAAGTGAGACTATTGGAGATGGGGGCCTTGTTTGTTTCTACACTTTTAAGCATTTTAATTTCTCTTTGAATTGTTAAAGCTATAATTAGGAATTGGTAAGTATGGTTTGGGACAAATAATAGAGAATGCCAAAATTGACTCATAAAGTGAACTTTACCACACGTACCACAATTTATGATATTATCGTTAATTAGTGAAATAGTTAAATTACATTTCACATAGATATTCATCAATCTTTTAAGACATAAAAGAGAGTAAATCATAATTTTTAATGTAACGCTCCGTTTTTCCTGTTATGCATTACGTGACATTATATGAATTATATTTTTATATGTTTGTGTGAAAATATGTGAAATTATCTTCAATTTGAGAATTATTTCATGAATTGCATCTAAGTGATACGTGAATTAATTGCCGAACGTGACTTAATTGTCTAATTGTCCTTGAGTGATCATTTATTGAATTAGAGGGCTAGATTGCATGAGAAGTTCTTGGACTTAATTGGTCATTCCTTCCTAGCTTAGCCTTAATTGCATGAATTAGAATAGCTTAGGGACTTAAGTGCAAAAAGTGCCTTGTCATCTCATTTCTTGGAAGAAGCATGAATATATCTATCTCTTATATTTCCAATTAAGTCCAAACCCAATTTCCAATTGAGTCCAAAACCCAATTTTCAATTGAGTCCAAAACATTCAAATAAGTTGCAATTAACTCCTCGGATTACAAGAATCACGTAATTTTATTCAATTAACACCAAATTCACGAAATTCACATTCATCCGAGTCCGTCCATATATTCATAGTTCAAATATAATATCGAACAGAATTTAAAGGAATTAATTCAAAACATAAAAATTTCAAATATTTATAGAATTTAAATCAAACAAGGAAATGAAATAGCGCACATAACACTTACCTGCTCGTACGAGAATGCGGGGTGTTACACACACACACATATTTTCTTCCATTTCCACGATCAAACATCAAAAGAGGGAGAAGAAAGATTTCATCACTTTCAAGCTTGATTTCAAAGGGGAATTTCATAACTTTGAACCATCATCATCTCCATAGTCTCTCTCTTCTTTTCATCCATTCTTTCAAGGTATATATATGAGTTATGTGATGAATCTTGAGTTTATATGTGAAGTTAGGGTTTTGATCTTGATGAATAACTTGTTTATGAGTGATTAGAGGTATGATCATGAGCATTAAAGTTGGAAGCTTGCATGAATTCTTGAATTATATGAGAGTTGGATACCATGGAAATATATGGGGTTTGGAAGATGATTTCTTGATGAATCAAAGCATGTTCATTGGTTTAATTGGTGTCTAATTGATATATATGAGCTATATACATGATATATGATAGTTTTGAGTTGAATTCTTGCCTTGGGTTGATGTGGGAAGGCTTGGGAGCCAATTCCCGTGCATATCCCTTGTTTTTTACCCAGATTACTTCCAAACGCCTGTGTGTGACAGGTGTCGAATCCGTCAAAAATAAATGTAAAATCCTATTCGACGACTAAACACAGAGTATAGTGCAAACAGGATCGATCCACAGAGACTGGTTGACTTATTTCTCACAATCGCAAGGAATTCACGAAAAGCAACAATTTAAAAAGGAGGGGAGGGGGGTTTGAGTTTTTAAAACTAAAGTATGCAATTAAAATAAAATAACAAGAATTAAAAACTAATTAAAACTATCAAGTAAAATCACGTAGGATTAAATCAATAAGAGGGAGAATTACCTAGCCAGGGATATTCGATTCGAATTGTTATATTGATCATTGATTCAAAGATAAATTCAAGTTATTCAGACAGATTGACTATAGTTGATAGAGACACTCGACTCAACCTTGTTTTTACTTAATTAGTCGAATAACCTAGAGACACTCGACAGTTATCTTCCCTAACAAATTCACAACCCCTAGAGACACTCGACAGGATTTAATGAATTCGCAGCATTAAGAACCATAAAAACACCAACCCTAATTAACCAAGTCGTGACACACGCAAGATTTAAATTAGATTATCAAATCCCTTAGTGAATGAGGAATTCTATCGCTAAAACCTTGTCACTAATTTACCACAAATTATCAATCAACTTTACTACACTTCAAGCATCAAGATTGGCAGTATGCAATTAAATCTATCTAGATGGTCGGACCCTACCACTAAATAAATCAATCACAATAACCGCGAAGCACGGAGATAAGATAAATGCCTAAATAAACATGAATTAAATAAAACGTTTAGGCCTCACAATATCCAAAATCGAATCTTAATCCCTAGCTAGATAATTAAGAGTTTAGCTACTAAAATCCATAAAAACAATACTAAAGGAATTCTTTAACGTAAATAAACTAAAAACGAAAGGGAAGAATTAAACTAAGATGGATGATTGTGATGAAGTCCTGCTCTCCGATGTTGCTCGCCAAAGCTTCAGAACCGCTGCTCCTGGTAAGTTGTTACGTGACTCCCAATTGATACGTCCAAAGAGTGTATAAATAAGCCAAAATCCCAAAGTCCTAATGCCAATCGGACTTCATCTCTTGCTCCCCAAGAATTAAACACACAACTGGGCCATCTCCAAAATAATTCCCAAGTGCGCGACCCATTGTTGATTCCAGGATGTGCACCCCACCTCAAAGTATCGTGGCCTCTCCAATTAATTAAATCGATGGCCCATCAAAGCAAATTGGTCTCCAACATATTATATACGCACAACCCACTAGCAGTTTTCCAAAGAAATCCAAGTGATGCTCACTCCAACTAAATTCCTAACTCCAGAATACGTAGCCTAAATCTAGGCAAATTGTCAATTCAAGCAAAGTCCCAACCACAAAACAAAGTCAACCCTTAAGTTTATTAATTCCTTCTCAATTAACTCTCACCCAACATGTGCATGCATCAGCCATGCAAATTCAAAGAAACTCCCCACAATTGCATGCATACAAATCTCTAAATTGCATCCTAGTTCAATTCTTATGCAACAACAAACGAACTCAATTCCAGTTTTCCAACATTCTGCTCGTCTGCACTGGTTTGGATCTAAAAACGACCTAATTTGCTCCACTTTCGCTTTCGATCCCCGAATCTACAAAATAAACAACAAAGCATCAATTCTTTATAAATAATATCAAATCAAGAACAATTCGGGGCATAAATTAATCATAAAGATGATTAATTAACGAGTTATCAAATCCCCCCACACTAGCTCATTACTCGTCCTCAAGGAATCATGAAAATTAATAGAAATTACATCACGCATCAAACACAATCACAAAGGCAATCATCGAATTCTCGTTTAAACAAGTCTAGCTCATCAACACATTACTCAATTGCACAAAATTCAACAAATTAGTATAAATAGCATACCCTCATGTAATGTAGTGTGAATTGAATGAAAGAATGTACAAAGACTAGATTGATTAGTCTATGATTTTCGCCTAAGTACTAATTATTAATTTCAAATGCATCCTTCACTCCAATCTCCACTAATGTAGTTAACTCATGACTCGAGATCGATAGGTCTTTCGAGCTTGTAATGTAAGGCTTGGGTTAAAGGTTAGGAAAATTTTGGAATTTAGTAGCTAACACACCAAACTTACACATTTTATAATAAAAACCCGTGGTATTCCCCTTTTCATCTACCGGACTCCCTTACTTTGCTTTAAACAACTAATTTCCCCCCTTTTCATATCAAACACACTCTCACTTTCTTATTTCTTTGCAATTTTTCTGTTCTTTTTTTTTCTGCTCATTTTTTTTTTCTCTTTTCTTTTGACTTCTTTTTCTCTCATCAATTTTTTTTTTCAATTCATCTTCAACAATATACAATATTTTCTCAAAGTTCAAGCACAATGGAGAATACAAAGGAGCCCAAAACATCTAAAAATACATACCCAAAATGAGCAAGCAAGGTGTGATTCAAAGTAGGGTAGGAAAATAATGTTGTGCATATGGCTTGTAACGCGGCTAAGAAGAAAAAGTGCACAACATTGAGGCTCAATGGGGGTCAAACGGGATAACTTTATTTGTGAAAAGATCAAGAAAAGGCTTACCACCGACAACGATCGCCTAAGTCACTTCCCAAATCAATTATTAACTAAAAATTTCGCCTCGAAGGGAGTTAAGATGCATTATAATAAACTTTTAGACTTAATTGAAAGTCAAAGACTTTTCTATCTAAGCAAAGTACATTAATTCATTCAATGGTATGCGAAAAATGAGGGTATACTACTATACTAATTCATCAAATTCCACACACATTTCATGTATTTAACAAGCCTAACTCGTTCTAGCTAAATTCAACAATCAAACCTAATAGAAAGCATTCAAAATGGGCAACATATTTCCACCATTATCAACATCCTCACATTTAAGCACAATTTGCAGCAACAACACAGCTATAAAAACAAAAGATTCAGCCTCAAAATTCGTCAAAATCAGTTCCTAAATGTCAGTCTACCGAACAGCCCTAAAAATCACTATTCACAGCCTTCAAAATGTACCAAAAAGACAACAAATTCAGCCTAAAACGGCCCTAAATCATGCACAATATCAACACCAAAATTTCAGAAAATTCTCAGCATAAATACAACCAAAAGCAGCCACTAAACCCCTTAAAACACGCCTAAATCATGCGTAAATAAATCCAATAAAGCACTACAAACTCCCCCCACACTTAAAACATGTTATGCCCTCAAAGCAGTAAAAAGAAGAGTAAGAGGACTTCCCTGATGTGCGGGGGCGCACCGAGCGGCTCAATAAGGGGGTGGAGGAATGTGGAGGAACCCGAGGATCAGGTCTATGCTCTTCTTGAGATAGGCAATGTCCCGAGCATGGTTGCACGGTCCTCCGGGCTGCTGTGATGTGGAGGCTTCATTGGTAGAGGGTGGAATCTGTTGTGCTTGTTTCCCTTTAAACACTTTTGGAACATCTTTTGGTAGGATACCTGCACGATATAAAGAATACCTTTCACCGACTTTTGACAACATACACATGTTATCAAGGCATTGCAAATCCAAAGGTCTCATGTTAACAGAAGCAGGTAAATGTGGCTCATCCAAATCAATCAAACATTCATTCACAGCAATTTGAGTCACAATATGTCCCAAAATCAGATTCCTAGAATGTGCACATGCAGCTTTCATTTCTACAGCAATCCAGAAGCCTAAATTCACCCTTCTACCCTCATGTATAGCCCACAGGAAGAACAAAGTAGTTTGTGACAGAATACCAAGACCATTTATACGTCCCGCAAAAGAATGAGAAAGTAATCTATGTATATACCTAAGGGACGGATCAACCAAATCATAATCCTTAGAAGCACTAGGGTTATAATTAGCATTTGGTTTGTTGGTAAAGGCTCTATACACAACAGTAGCGTCAAACTCAAGCGGATCAATATAATCACACAAACCAGCCACATAATCATCAGAATCTAACTCATTCTCAGCTACAAATCCAAGCAGCACATTAAAATCATTCACCGAAAGACTAAACTACTTCCCACATAATGAAAAACGAATCACATCAGGCGAAGATAAATCAAACTCATCAGGCAACAGGAACTTAAAAGTAGCATAAAATTCGCGCATCAAATCTTTAAACATAGGATGTCTCATCTTAAAGTAATCTTTCCAGCCTATTCTATCAATATACTCATTCACAGACTCATATAATCCCAAAGCACGCAGAGCAGTAAAATCAGGAAATCTACATTTCACAACTTTTTTCGAAACAAGCTCATTGTACCTGTCTGAGTGCTTCTCCTTTTCGAATTCTGGCTCAGAAAAGACGTTGGTGCGAGGCTGCTGTTTCCTGACCCCTACTCTGGACAGTGTTTTGGGTCGGTTAGGCTGCTGTGGCCGAGAAGGCTCCGGTTGAGCCTCTTCAGTGGCTGTAGTGGTTTTATCCCTGGATATTTCTTCGCTCGAATGCGAAGATTGGTTGGCTGATTGGTAACCGGAAGAAGTGCCGATCTCGGAGGCTGGAGTGGATGCCCTATCAGAGGGTCCCGACGAGGAAGATGGGTCAGAGGCGGAAGAGGTACCCTGGGCTGTCATCTGTACCTGTTCGGCCGGTGGAGGTGGTGGCAGAACGGCGAGGGGTTTCGCCTGGGCTGTCTCTGCTGGGATAAATCGGGGTGGCGGAGGACGTCTCGATGGCTTGGGCGAGATGTGTCTTAGGTCAATCAACACCGGCGGCCGACGCGGGGCTTTGTCGAAGAGGTTGCTCATGATCCGATCAGAGTGGCGGACCCCTTGCGGCAGAGGGACTCTTCGCGGCTGAAGTTGAGTGAGGGGGAGGGAGGAGGCGGCGGTCAGGTTTTCTTAGCGAAGCTTGGTGCGCCGCTCCTCTGCAGTGAGAACGGCGGTCGATGACTGTGCTTGGACCGTCTGAGAAGACGACGGCTGGGCCGTGTCTGTCGTCGGCTGGGGCGGACCTTTCCTCTTCTTGGAAGCTTTGGCCATGGCGGTGTTATGGCTGGGTGGGGAAGATGGCCGAGATTGATGATGGTGCAAGGTGGTACGCTGGTGTTGGAGGGAGAAGAGGAAGGTGGTGGAGTGGCGGAGTTGGGCTGAGAAAGATGGTGGTGGAACGCTGTATGGCGGAGGCTAGGGTTTGCAATTAGGGGATTTGGTCTTTTTCGATTTGGGGGGGGGGGACTGAAAATTGGGGGCATATAATTAGGGTTAATTCTGCCGGGTCGGTGCGGGTCGCGGAGCGGGTCGGATATGGCCTTAAGATCCGTGAATCGGTTTGTGAGAGAGAGACGGTTCGCAGGTCAGTTTGTAAGAGTGGGGGGGTAAGATCCGCGAACAAGAACGGGTCTGGGCTGCTATTCAAAGTCTAACATGGCATGGGCGTTGGGCTTGACCACGCTCAAGGGTCACGTTATCAGCAAAATTCTGACATCAAATTAGCAGTAACTTCTGGGCAAAATCTAGACAATTAAGCACACCTGCAACACAGGAAAGAGCAGAAAATCAACAAGAAAACAAGGAAAACCGGAAAAACAAAAGAAAACACGAAAAAGCGAAAAGGGGAAAGAAAATGGCGCCTGAATCGCCATATTTGGTTGCCTCCCAAACAGCGCCCTTGTTTATCGTCTCGGACTCGACGGGGCTGATTTAAAGATTAAACACTTGGAGGAATATCCTCCAATCGAGTCTCTTCAACTGTGGAAGGTTGGAAATTCTCGTAAAATGGTTTCAGCTGATGCCCGTTCACTTTCAAAATGTTTCCGGTTTTTACATCCTTGATCTCAACTACTCCTTGTTGATTGAAATTCGTAACCGCATATGGACCCATCCAACGCGATCTCAATTTTCCAGGGAAGAGACGTAAACGAGAATTGTAGAGTAGAACTTTCTGACCAATTAGAAATTGTTTCCTTGAAATCATGGAGTCATGAAAATTCTTCATCTTGGACTTGTAAATGATGGAATTCTCGTAAGCATCATTACGAATCTCTTCCAACTCCTGAAGTTGGAGCTTCCGTTTCTCGCCTGCTTCGTCCATATTCAAATGACATTGCTTAATGGCCCAATAAGCTCGATGCTCCAATTCCACCGGTAGGTGCCATGCCTTACCATAAACCACTCGATAAGGAGACATCCCCAACGGGGTTTTGTAGGCTGTTCTATAGGCCCACAATACATCGTTCAGTCTCACACTCCAATCCTTTCTGTTCAGGCTGACCGTTTTCTCGAGAATGGATTTAATCTCCCTATTTGACACTTCAGCTAGACCATTAGTCTGAGGATGGTAAGCTGTAGATGTTCGATGTGTGACATGATACTTGCTCAACAAAGACTCCAAAAGGCGATTGCAAAAATGGGTGCCACGGTCACTTATGATTGTTTTCGAAGTACCGAACCTAGAAAAGATGTGAGACCTGACAAACTCCACAACCACTTTAGAATCATTAGTACGGGTGGCTTTGGCTTCCACCCATTTTGAGACATAATCAATAGCAAGGAGTATATAATGATTACCAAAAGAAACGGGAAACGGTCCCATAAATCAATACCCCAAACATAAAAAATTTCACATGGTTGTATAGGATTCAAAGACATTTGATTTTTAGGACCAATATCCCCTGTTCGTTGGCAATTTTCACAACTTTTGCAACAGATATAGGCATCTCGAAACAAAGTAGGCCAAAAGAATCCACTTTCAAGTACTTTCAATGCAGTTCGTTTGAATCCAAAATGCCCACCACATGCAAAAGAGTGACAAAAATTCAAAATGGACTCAAACTCCTTTTCAGACACACATCACCTAATTATCTGATTAGAACATATTTTCCAAAGATAGGGATCATCCCAAAGGTAATACTTAGCATCACTTTTAATTTTATCTTTTTCAGCACGCGAAAGATTGTCGGGTAATAAACCTGATGCTAGGTAATTTACAATGTCTGCATACCCGGGCGTGGCCGTAGAGCGTGGCCACGTCTTACTTTCCAGTGCCGAAAACAGCTGTTCGTCAGGAAATTCATCGCGTATGGGCGTGGAATCGGTTATATCTCCTGGAATTCGGCTTAAATGATCAGCCACAAGGTTCTCACAGCCTTTCTTGTCCCGGATTTCGAGGTCAAACTCTTGCAAGAGCAAAATCCAACGAATCAACCTAGGCTTCGCATCCTTCTTCGTGAGTAGGTACTTCAAGGCTGCATGATCAGAAAAAACAATGACTTTAGTACCCAATAAATACGAACGAAATTTATCTAAAGCAAAAACAATAGATAGAAGTTCTTTTTCCGTCGTAGTGTAATTAATTTGGGCATTGTCAAGCATTTTGGAAGCGTAGTAGATGACATGAGAGTTCTTGTCAATCCTTTGCCCAAGTACCGCTCCAACCGCATAGTCACTTGCATCACACATGATCTCAAAAGGGTAATTCCAATTCGGTGGTTGCATGATGGGAGTTGAAATCAACTTTTCTTTTAGCAAATCAAAGGCTTTCTTGCATTCATCATCAAATTCAAACTCCACATCTTTCTGTAGAAGCCGGCATAGAGGTCGAGTAATCTTGGAGAAATCTTGGATGAAACGCCTGTAAAAACCTGCATGACCAAGGAAAGAACGAATCTCCCGCACTCCAACGGGGTAAGACAGAGATTTTACAATATCAATCTTAGATTTATCTACTTCAATTCCTTTACTCGAAACCACATGACCAAGTATTATCCCTTTATCAACCATAAAGTGACATTTTTCAAAATTCAGGACCAAATTATGTTCAGCACATTGTTTTAGGACTTTAGCAAGATTTTCGAGACATTCATCAAAAGAATCACCATAAACGGTGAAATCATCCATAAATACCTCAATAATGTGTTCAACATAACCAGAGAAAATGCTTACCATACATCTCTGAAAAGTTGCTGGTGCATTGCATAGTCCGAACGACATCCTTCTAAAGGCAAAAGTCCCAAATTGGCAGGTGAAGGTTATCTTGCTTTGATCTTCCGGAGCCACCGGGATCTGATAAAAACCTGAATAACCATCAAGACAACAATAATGAGATTTTCCAGCTAAACTTTCAAGCATCTGATCTATAAAGGGGAGGGAAAAATGATCTTTTCTCGTTAAAGAATTTAAACCACAGTAATCCATACCAACCCTCCACCCGTTTTGAACTTGAGTGGGTATCATATCACCTTCATCATTTTCCACAACCGTAATGCCCGTTTTCTTGGGCACTACCTGTACAGGGCTTACCCACTCACTATCAGAAACTGGAAAAATTACACCTGCATCAAGGAGTTTCAGAATCTCCTTTTTGACAACTTCCATCATCGGGGGATTCAATCGGCGTTGTGCTTGACGTTTAGGCTTAGCATCATCTGTAAGAATGATCTTATGCATGCAAGTGGATGGACTTATGCCTTTAATGTCAGCAATCGCCCAACCAATGGCCAACTTGAACTCCCTAAGGACTCGGATCAGCTTCTCTTCTTCTAGTCTGTTGAGTAAATTGGAGATAATCACAGGTAGTGTTTCTCCTTCACCTAAGTAAGCGTATCTCAAGTGCTCCGGCAGTTTCTTGAGTTCCAATTCAGGTGCCTGCACAATGGAAGGAAGCAATTTAGTGTTAGAAACCGGTAAATCCAATTTAAGCACATTCCCAAACACAGGCTTTAGATACTCTAGTTCATGCACAGTATTACACAATTCCTCAGGCAAAACCATGGTTTTTGACCAATTAACCAAAATTTCAGCATGCAAATCATTATAAAGTGCATAACTTAGAGCTTCTAAATTATCCAATTCGAAAACCTTATCAGTCAAGTCATCAATCACATTAACACAAAACACACAAGACAATTCATCAGGATGTTTCATAGCATCGTAGACATTAAATTTAACAATGTCACCGTCAAATTCAAGAGTTAACAATCCATTATGAACGTCTATTTTAGCTCTAGCAGTGCTAAAAAATGGGCGACCAAGCAAAATATCAGAAGATTTAGAGGATTTATCATCCTCCATGTCTAGAACGAAAAAATCAGCAGGAAAAGCCAAATCGTTGACTTGCACGAGCACATCCTCCAATATTCCTTCCGGGTACACTATGGATCGATCAACAAGCTGGATTATAATACCTGTACCTTTCAAAGGACCAAGATTAAGCGCAGTATAGACAGATAGAGGCATAACATTTATTGACGCACCCAAATCACACATAGCTTTCTTAATACCAAGGTTACCTATTTTACACGGAATTGAAAACATACCTTGGTCTCTGCATTTCGGTGGTAATTTCTTTTGTAAAACCGCGGAGACATTTCCTCCAACACTTACCCTTTCATTACCTTTTAGTTTCCGTTTGTTGGTGCAGAGCTCTTTAAGAAACTTCGCGTAACGTGGGATTTGTTGAATAACATCCAACAAAGGAATGTTGACTTCAACCTTTCGGAATGTATCAAGAATGCTTTGTTCCTCTTTCTGTTTCTTTGTCTGAGCCAAGCGCTGTGGAAACGGAGGTGGGATCACCAGTGGCTTAGGCTACTTGACAATTTTTGACTCTCTGTCTCGACTGGAGCCTACGGCGTGGTCACACTTAACGGTCACGTCAGCTTTCTATTCATATTCTGCCTCATTCTGACTTGCTTTGGGTTTGTCAACCGGTGGAGGCAGTTCCTTACCACTCCTGAGCGTAATCGCACTCACGTTCTTCCTGGGATCCTCCGTTTGCAAGAGCAATTTCCCTTGATTCTCAATCCTGCTCAAAACCGTAGCAATCTGTCCCAATTGATTTTCCAAATTCTTGACTTGATTTTCCAAGTTATTGAATCGGATGTCTTGGGGATTGAGTGTTTCATTGGGTTGTTGGTTTTGTTGGGATTGTGGAGGTCTAGGTACGAAATTCTGGAAATTGGGTGGCTTCGGTTTCTGGGCATAGCTAAGGCTAGGGTGGTTTTTCCATCCGGGGTTATACGTGTTAGAGTAAGGGTTGTTATTTTGTGGATGGAACCCTGCAGCGTTCGCGTCTTCTAGTGTGCCCTCTTGTAGGGATGGGCATGCATCGGTCGGGTGTGAAGGGCTAGCACATAATTGGCAAACTGTTGCCGCTTGTGGTGTTCCTGCATTCATGTTAGATACCAAAACAGATAACATATTCTTGATTTCATCAAACTGGGAAGAGCTTACCTCTTGGACCTGTCTCGTCAAGTCGGACTTAGCATAGTATTTTTGTGAAACTCTAGAGATTCTGCTAATCATGTCCGTCAATTCCGCAGGTGTTTTGATCATGATGGAACCTCCACTCGAAGCATCCAGCTGCCTTTTGTCAGCAGGCATCAGACCCCTATAAAAGTTGTGGACAACTGAATTCTCCGGCAGGTTGTGATGTGGGCACATTGCAAGCAAGTTCCGGTATCGTTCCCAATACTCGTGTAGGCTCTCATGTTCCTTTTGCTTAATGGTAATTATCTCCTGAAAGAGATCCAAGTATCACTCAGCTGGGAAAAACCTGTCCAAAAACTTATCGTGCATCTGCTGCCAAGTAGTGATGGTTGCTGATGGTAGGGAGTACAACCATTTCTCCGTTGCATCTTGTAAAGAGAACGGAAAAGCACGGAGCTTGATTTGGTCCTCGGTAACTCCGTGAGGCTTGGTAGAGCAGCAAACCGTGTGGAATTTACTAAGGTGTTGATGAGGGTTTTCGTTTTCCAGACCTCGAAAAATGGGAAGTAGGTGAATTGTACCCGTCTTCAGCTCGAAACCAGCAACCACCTCTGGAAAAGTGATACAGAGGGGCTGCTGTGTGGTAGTGGGACACACCAGATCTTCCATGGTCCTACGTTCTCCTACTTCTGTTGGTAGTGCCATAGTTAGGGCGTGGTCACGCTCAACGGTCAAGTCGTATTTCTGATCACTTGAACTGTCCGTTTTAGTTCCCAATTTTGTCTCCTTGACCAAATCTGATGTCTCAGCTTGTTTCTTGTGTGATCGGGTTTCTTGCCTCATTTTCCTAGTAGTTTTCTCAATTTCTGGATCGTAGAGGGGGTGTCCTTTCCGCGAATGCTCCTGTTCATAAAAATAAATAAAATCGATTAAAAACACAGTCCCCGGCAACGGCGCCAAAATTTGACAGGTGTCGAATCCGTCAAAAATAAATGTAAAATCCTATTCGACGACTAAACACAGAGTATAGTGCAAACAGGGTCAATCCACAGAGACTGGTTGACTTATTTCTCACAATCGCAAGGAATTCACGAAAAGCAACAATTAAAAAGGGGGGGGGGGGTTTGAGTTTTTAAAACTAAAGTATGCAATTAAAATAAAATAACAAGAATTAAAAACTAATTAAAACTATCAAGCAAAATCACGTAGGATTAAATCAATAAGAGAGAGAATTACCTAGCCAGGGATATTCGATTCGAATTGTTATATTGATCATTGACTCAAAGATAAATTCAAGTTATTCAGACAGATTGGCTATAGTTGATAGAGACACTCGACTCAACCTTGTTTTTACTTAATTAGTCGGATAACCTAGAGACACTCGACAGTTATCTTCCCTAACAAATTCACAACCCCTAGAGACACTCGACAGGATTTAATGAATTCGCAGCATTAAGAACCATAAAAACACCAACCCTAATTAACCAAGTCGTGACACACGCAAGATTTAAATTAGATTATCAAATCCCTTAGTGAACGAGGAATTCTATCGCTAAAACCTTGTCACTAATTTACCACAAATTATCAATCAACTTTACTACGCTTCAAGCATCAAGATTGGCAGTATGCAATTAAATCTATCTAGATGGTCGGGCCCTACCACTAAATAAATCAATCACAATAACCGCGAAGCACGGAGATAAGATAAATGCCTAAATAAACATGAATTAAATAAAACGTTTAGGTCTCACAATATCCAAAATCGAATCTTAATCCATAGCTAGATAATTAAGAGTTTAGCTACTAAAATCCATAAAAACAATACTAAAGGAATTCTTTAACGTAAATAAACTAAAAACGAAAGGGAAGAATTAAACTAAGATGGATGATTGTGATGAAGTCCTGCTCTCCGATGTTGCTCGCCAAAGCTTCAGAATCGCTGCTCCTGGTAAGTTGTTACGTGACTCCCAATTGATACGTCCAAAGAGTGTATAAATGAGCCAAAATCCCAAAGTCCTAATGCCAATCGGACTTCATCTCTTGCTCCCCAAGAATTAAACACACAACTGGGCCATCTCCAAAATAATTCCCAAGTGCGCGGCCCATTGTTGATTCCACGATGTGCACCCTACCTCAAAGTATCATGGCCTCTCCAATTAATTAAATCCATGGCCCATCAAAGCAAATTGGTCTCCAACATATTATATACGCACAACCCACTAGCAGTTTTCCAAAGAAATCCAAGTGATGCTCACTCCAACTAAATTCCTAACTCCAGAATACGTAGCCTAAATCTAGGCAAATTGTCAATTCAAGCAAAGTCCCAACCACAAAACAAAGTCAACCCTTAAGTTTATTAATTCCTTCTCAATTAACTCTCACCCAACATGTGCATGCATCAACCATGCAAATTCAAAGAAACTCCCCACAATTGCATGCATATAAATCTCTAAATTGCATCGTAGTTCAATTCTTATGCAACAACAAATGAACTCAATTCCAGTTTTCCAACATTCTGCTTATGTGCACTGGTTTGGATCTAAAAACGACCTAATTTGCTCCACTTTCGCTTTCGATCCCCGAATCTACAAAATAAGCAACAAAGCATTAATTCTTTATAAATAATATCAAATCAAGAACAATTCGGGGCATAAATTAATCATAAAGATGATTAATTAATGAGTTATCAGTGTGGTACCCTAGTTATAATCCCAAACGCCCGTTTGGGTACCCGCTGTCTTGACAGACAGTTTCCAAACGCCCATTTCTGCTTTTAGTTCTTTATTAAAATGTCCTTTGACCCCCTCAAACGTGATCCGATTAACCTGATTGTTGTATCATTGGAAACCTTTTGAAGTCTAAAACAATCTAAAATTGGAATCACCTCAATATCTTTTCTATATTGAGAGATATAACCGTTTTAATTTGGTATCACCATTTCACCGGAAAACTGCTTTCACCCAACTTCGAGCTTATGCCATTTTCTCCTCGTTTTGAACTGGAATACGAGCCATATATGCTCGGAAAATTCTATGTGTATAGTTTCATATCCAACAAACAAAACTCAATTCCAACTCCTAGAACTCAGGATATTCCAGTTTTCCTACAGCATGTGCGTTTTCGAAAATTATCTGTTTTTGCCAAACTTCATCAAAACCTTTCTTCTTGCATTCCTTTCACTCTCTTGTCTCCCGTATGTGAATTATATGAAGTATATGCTTGATTAATTGATAATTATGTTCCTATGTGACGCTTATTGGTACTTAATTGCTCAAACATGATTGTGTGACTCCATGCCCTATATGAATTAAACTTGAAATGTTTGAATGATGTGAATAAATCACTCCTTGAGATTAATTTCATCTCATAGATGTTAATTGGTTCTAACAATTATTTAAGTGTCACTTGATTGCTAATTTGTTTGGTTATTAAGGTGTTACATGAGCATTGCCGTGCGTCATACTTGGTCCCATATTGAGTCTCATCTCACGAATTCACGTTGTTTCCTTTCTTGTCCAGTTCTTCTCGAGGGCGGAGATCTTTGATCGATTACGCACTATCTTGTATCCTTGTCTTGTTCCGTCGCTTGTCAGGTGAGGTTTAATTTCTAGCTAAATAGAACCCGTTCAACCCTTATGTGGATTTCGGCTAAAATGTATATATATATAGCTATAGTTTTCTATAAATCTCAAATGTTTTACAACTGAACTACTGTCACTATACTGAATTGACTGTTTTGGCGAGTATACTGTACTGCACTGTGGGCTCGAGGGTAGTGTACTGAGCCAACCGGGAAAGCATGGGCTAACGGGTAACTCTTACACTATCCTCACAACTTTTGGGATGACCCCTGAATCCACTAGGAGATTAGTGGAGGAAGGAGTTCCGGGCATAGGGACTCATGAACCCTATGCTCACACTGATTGGGTGGTGGGGTGTAACACCGCCACCCGTACTGGAACAAGAGGAGAGCGGCGTCTCAACCCCATCACTGAAGCACCTCTCAAGTAATGGTGTGAGCCATCACTCAAGAAATACTCCAACGAACGGCTGTCTATCTCAGAACTATACATGTACAACGATGTGGCTATGCAGCAGAAAATCAGAGTATTTTAAAACTTTTGAAAACATGTGCGTGATGGCATGTAACAAGCAAGAACATATTGATCGTGTAAGAGAGACTCGGCATAACAGAACATGTAACATAATCACATATAAATACCGATACAACAGAGTTCAAAATATTGGTAACAGAGTAGCAGAAAGAGTATAACAAAGATACTCAAGTATTCAGAAACATAAAGTAATGCAGCCATAAAACATATGCAGGACACAAAAGAGGAAGTAATACTAAGTCCTGACTGAAACAAAAATGACAATCTAGAGCTTCAAGATACCTCTAGACTGCGGCTGCAAGACCTGAAACCACGAGGCAAGAAAACGGGAGAGGTATTAGTCAAAAGGACTAAGTGAGGGAATACTTTAAAGAAAGTACTGAATTAAAGAACTTGAAGTGTAATTCAAAACTGTTAAATGCAATGCTTTAAAGAAGAACTTGAAACAAGTTCGGTTGATAAAACTGTTTGAATGCAATGCTGTAAAAGTATGCACGTTTTAAAAGATTTTCATGAATGCTATCACGCGCGCACACATATGCTGTTGATGGTTCATAGTTCTTTCATAAAACAGGATAAGGGTAAAGTGAACTTTTCCAAATATGAACCATCTTATATGAAACAGAATTTTGCCCGCAAGCTAGGCTCCTCCATCCTTACTCCAGAAAACATGATTTCGTAGAGTATCGGACCGAGGTCAATAATAACTCCACACACAGTAGAGTATCAGACCAAGGTCAACAATACCCCACTAACGCATACAAACATGTACCATCCTCCACCGGTTGTCACTTCGGGTAGCTAGCCCTAGGCGACCTGTAAACATGTAATGGGAACAGATTTGCTGTCCATTCCCAGACAGATTGTCCTGACTTAACAAACCTCCTGCTAAAAGTCGGTGTCAATTGTCTAAGTGTGGCGGCCGGTATTGGTGATGTCGTTGGCGCTCACCTCCCGAGCATCACCTCCACACATAACAGCCGGGCCCAAACTGTAAACTGTATGCTTGCATTTAAGATTAGCAGTGACCAGAGTACCACTCCAGCATGCTAACAATAACATGTGAAACTGTAACTGTAACATATGATGCTGTCTGTAAAACATATGATTCTGTCTGAAAACATGTGATTCTGTCTGTAAAACAAATGATTCTGTCTGAAAACATGTGATTCTGTCTGTAAAACATGTGCAACTGTACTTTGAAAACATATGCAAAACATGTAACTGTCTTTGAACAAGAATGCAGAACTTTGGAAAACATGTGCTGTAGATCAAGGTATACCATTAAAGTATGAATGATCCTTTCAAAAGAATGTCCCGATAAAAGGGATAGTTCAAAACGAGGTTTAGCTTTGAATTTCAAAACATATGATACGATAGTATAATCGTGGTTCCAGTTGGAAAACATTTATAACTTCACCTCACCTAATAGTAACAAAAGGTAGGTAGACAGATTATGCGGTGCCCTGGGGATCCCAGTGCTCAACTTTAACTCCTATAGGTGGTGTACTAGAGTGAGCTTAAGAACTAAGACCCACTACTAACCAAGATGCATATGAAATGCATGAAACAATGAACAAGGAACATGTAAAGAACTTGTAACATAAGAGAGTAATACCATTTAAGGTATTCAAGAAAGGTAACACACAAAGGAATACATCAAAGTGAGTTACTCTCAACGTGAGACTATGATCTTACTATAACCGAGTATGCTTTAGTTAAATTATGAATCCTATCGCAAACCTTAAGTTATAAAAGAAGTCCACAAAAGAAAACACATTTTAGACCCTGGATATGGAAACCCTAGGTGCAAATGTCTATTAAGAAAGCACAAGTTTTAATTCATTTTTACTATTCAAAAGCACTATTCAAGATTACTATTCACATATCGGGTCAAAGGGTCGGGTCAACCCTTACTATACACACACACCCACACACACGGTACACACACACACACACCATGCACTCACACACTCACACACACAGTATGCACACACACACACACCCTAATTAAATTATGATCTTGATTATAACCTATAGTTTCAAGTTCATGTTAATATAATCAAGTGTGATCTAGGTTAAAGGTATAACCTATGGTTAAGAGATCCAATTAAGGCATAAGATCAAGTTATGAAACACTATTCTATCTTAGGTTATAACATGTGACTGTAACTCCCGTGTTTTCACACGTGCAGGTATGAGTTACGTGCGCAATTTCATTTAATTATATGAGTTTATATCTTGTTTTACTAATTGAATTCGTTCTAATTTGATTTAATTGTTTAAAATTTATATGAATTCCAAAATGTGTTATGAATATATGAATGAAAATGTGAGAATGTGAATTTCATGAATTCGGTGTTAATTGAATGAGATGATGTGTTTCGTGTAATCGTGGACTTAATTGTAACTTATTTGAATGTTTTGGACTCAATTGGAAAATTGAGTTTGGGCTTAATTGCCACTTTTTGAAAGTTTAGGGACCTATTTGAATATAGGCAACCCTGAACGGTTTTCGCGATATCTTGAGCTCCGGACCTCGAAATCGAGATCCGTAACCGGCGTTGAACTTGTTTCGACGTTACCTATCCATTAAACTTGACCTCATACTTTTGCGATACCGTTTGAATCTCCGACAAAGAATCTTTTCACAACCTCGACTTTATAGCTTGTTGAACCGTTTAATAAACGAACTGGACTTGAACCGACCCGTATTCTACCCATTTAACACTAAATATCAGCATTCCCTTTCTCCTTGCTTCATCATTTTGATCGATCATTATCAGCTCCAAGAGAGAGAGAAGAGAAGCTCCAAAAACCCTCCATTGTTGATCATCCAAACCTTGAGCTCAAGGGTTACCAATCCTCCATCTTCTTCCAAGGTAAGTTAGGATTTAGAATCTCCATCTTCTCCTCTATCTTTTCTTCTATGGAAAGCTTGGCATGAGTGAAGGATTGACATGGTTTGAATGAAAGCATAAATAGAGGGTTTGATCTTGAACATGGGGTTTATTGGTTTAAGGTGGGAATTAATGCATGAAATATGAACCCTATAACTTCCTCATCATTTCTATATCATTGAATCTCATGTGGGTTGTGTATAGCATGTTGTGCCATTAATGGAGCTTGAAGCTTCCATGGTTGAAAGCTTGTATTTGGGTGATCTTTGGCCAACTTTGGGTGTGAATTTCTTACATATATGATTGAATTACATGTTATATACAAGTTTTATGAATTATGAGCATGTCTAAGAGTGTATAAGAGCTTCCTTATGGCTGCCCCTGTTTTTGCAAGCTTTTCCCTCGAGAAACAGAGCTTTTGCTCTGTTTTCTCTTTGAAAACGACGAGCTGACACGGCCGTGTCAGCTTTGAACTGAAAATGGACACGGCCGTGTTGGGCTCTCGACTTTGATTTTTCTGAATTTAAATCTCGGACACAGCCGTGTCCAAATGCTTTGAAAACTCAACACGGCCGTATCAAGCCCTCGACTTTGAATTTTTCCGATTTTAAACCTCGGACACGGCCGTGTTCGTTTCCTTTGAAAACTCAACACGGCCGTGTCATTTGAAATGGCAGCTTTGGGGGAACTCTTTTATTGCTTGTTTTGCGTTTATTATTCGTAATTATGGATTATATGTAACATGATTATGTTAAAGTAATGTTTTATGATTGGTTTATGATTGATGAATTATGAATGAAAGTATGAAAGTATGAACGATATGAACGGGATTGAATACGGTTTTACTGTATAATGAACGAAACTTGGTGAATTATGTGTTTAATTGAATTCTATGATATTCATGACCACAATTGAACATATTATTGCACTTTAAGCATTCCATGGCATGTTATTGCTTAGCCGAGCGTCTAATGTGGTCATAATTGAGTCTCTCACTACCTTTGTCACACAGATCTTGATCATGTGGGTGACGAGGTCGGGCAGTGAGAGCGTGTCGGGTTCTTTTGTCTACCAGGTGGGTTTTTCTTCTATTAGATAACAATATGACCCGAACACCTAATGTGCAAGATTTTAGCCAAAACCCTATATAGGTATTTATGCCAAGTTTTAACGAGCAAATGTTTTTGAACGAAAGCCTTTATTATGAATGTCCTACCAAAATGTTTTGGCGAGAAATGTATGAATGATCACAATGAATGAGGGCCCGGGGCTTAGTGTATTGGTGAACCGGGGAAGCATGGGCTGACGGGAATCCACATATACTAGTCCCAACAATTTCGGCAACCTGGATTTCACTAGGAGATTAGTGGATGAAAGGGGTCCCGACTTTTGGGGATTCATGTACCCCTCTAGCATTAATGAATGAGGGCTCGGGCCTTGCAAACCCGTTTCCTACCCGGAGGAAAAAGGAGTATATGAATGAACGAATGAATGTTCGAATGTATGTGCACGAAAGAATGTAATGAATGAATGAATGAACGAATGAATGAATGATTAATGGATTACACGTGGTGGTGGTTGGAGATAATGCACGCCCTCTCGCCGAGCTATTAATGACCTAATGAACGAATGAATTGTTATAATCCTATTCGTTGTACGGTATGTTCCCGCTTGGGAGAAATGCTTCTAAACCTCGAATAAGGATTATAACTTGCATGTATGTGTTTCAATTCCGCAATATTATGATATTATGCCTCTGTTTTTATACCCACCAGTCTGTCTAAGACTGAACCCGGAGTTGTTTCAGTTGTTTTTGCAGGAAGGGGATGCTAGGCGGGATACCAGTCAGGGAGAGTCTTGCATCGTGTTTAGCCTTTCCTTTACATTCATGTTGTTACTTTTGAATTGTATATGTATGGAGCGTACATGAATATTGGTACCTATATGTATCTTTCTTGAAATATTGGTACATAGAGCGTATAGCTCAATCTATATATGGAATACATGTTGGTACCTAGAGCTCTAGCTCAATATGTAATATATGAATGATTGTTTCCGCTATCTTTTTATTGCTCTGGATGTTGTGATTATTGGGGTTTAAGTTATAGGTTAGTCCCACCTGGCTTAGCGAGTGTTTATGTCTCCGTTCGCTATTATTCGGCACGTGTATGGAAATCCATTTCGTATACGGGTCGGGTCATGGTGCGGGGGATGTGACGTCTCGCGCTCGGGCGTTACACCCTTTGAGTGGTATCAGAGCCCAAGGTTGCAAAACCAGGGTTCTAGTGTCGTGTGGAGTCAGTAGGTCGTTCGGATGTAGGAATTATTTGTTAATTTGGAGCATTTGCATTTTTTTATGTGATAAGGTGTTTCGATCTCTGACTTGAATGATTGATTGATTTAATGTATTGTCACGCATGAACTAAATCTAGCACGCATGTTAGTGTTTGAGTGAACAGGATGCCTCCTAGAAGACATCGGGAAAGGTCTCCGGATCGTCATCATCATAGAGATCGTTCTCCTAATCCTCCACAACCGCCTATGAATATGGAGCATTTTATGGAAGCGGTATATAACTATGTGGAACATAGAAGGGCTCAGGATCCTCCAGTACAACCGCAGGCTGAACATCAAGCACCTCCTCCAAATAACCCGAGAGATCATCATGGGTTGTTTTTGAGTTATAATCCACCAAGGTTTTCCGGTTCGGTGGATGATGCTATATCGGAGGGATGGTTGACAAGGATTGAGAGGATTTTCAATGTTCGCCAATTTACCTCTCAAGAGAAGGCCCAGTTTGCTATTTTCCAACTGGATGGGGAGGCATATGATTGGTGGGAACGTACTAGAGAGAAGCTCGAAGTGGAAGGAGAAGAAATTAATTGGGAAGTGTTTCTAAGGGAGTTTAGAGAAGCTTTTGTGCCCGAGGTCATTCGAGAAAAGAAAGAACAAGAGTTCATGGATTTAAAGCAAGGGACTCGAATGGTGGCTCAGTATCTTTCTCTTTTCAACCGGCTTGGAAAGTATGCACCTCACATTACAAGGGATGAAAAGAGAAAGGCAAAGAAGTTTATAGCTGGATTGAGACATGATCTGAGACATGGGCACGCCGGCCATAACTTCGAATCTTTCGCCGACACTGTACAAAGGGCTCTGGTATTGGAAGAGGAGCACAAGAAAAAGGACCCCTTACCTCGTATGCAAATGGGACAAGGATCGGGGTTTGGAAAAGGGAAGAGGCCTATGGTATCCCCTCCTCAGCCATTTCAAGGGCAGAATAAGAAGTTTCGACCCATGGGAGCTGCACCACCGAAGCCACAAGCACCTCCAGCTGCTAATGACCCTCGACATGATAGGCCACCTTGTATGTATTGTGGAGGTCCTACTCACACTTACAACACTTGCAGAAGGAGGTTGGGACAGTGTTTGATTTGCGGGAAGACGACACATATGGCCAATACTTGTCCAGATAAGACTCCAGGCTATCAACCGGGAGCTCAGAGGCCGATGATCCCAGCTCGTGCATATGCCCTTGCGGGTAAAGAGCAAGATGTGGAAGCCAATCCCAATGCTATGGTGGAAGGTACGATATGCATCCATAACACGAACATACATGCATTATTTGACCCTGGCGCTACTCATTCTTTTATATCTTGCAAATTAATTGATACTTTGTGTTTGCCTGTTACGTGCTTATGTGCTTGTTATGTGGTGAGTTCGCCGTTGGGTGGAAGTCTTGAGACGGATCGGGTGGTCAGAGAGTGTGTGTTTGGGTTTGAAGGCAGAGAATATCAGGCAGATTTGGTGGTAATGCCGATGAACAGATATGGGGTTATTCTGGGAATGGATTGGTTGTTTCGGTATCACACCACGGTTGATTGTTTCACCAAGACAGTCAAGTTGGGAGAAGAAGTGGTGGTAAGGAAAGAATCAGAGATTACACCTCTTTTGTCGTTCACTGAGGCTCATAAGTTGATAAGGAATGGGGCAACGGGATTTATTGCCTATATCTTGAACAAGCCGAAAGATCAGGCGAAACTCGAAGAGACAGAAGTGGTGAAGGAATATCTTGAAGTGTTTCCCGAAGTTTTAGGTTCTTTGCCTCCGGATCGAGAGATCGAATTTGTAATAGACTTATATCCGGGATCTGAACCTTATTCTAAGACTCCTTACTGGATGGCACCGGCAGAGTTACAGGAGTTAAAAGTTCAGTTGGAAGATCTTATCAAGAACGGTTATATTCGGCCAAGTTCGTCACCGTGGGGCACGCCGATTCTCTTTGTTAAGAAGAAAGATGGAACCTTGAGGATGTGCATTGACTACCGGGAGTTGAATCGGATGAATGTAAAGAATAAATATCCATTGCCTAATATAGAGGATTTGTTTGATATGCTACAAGGGTCAAGAGTATATTCTAAGCTCGATTTAAGGCAGGGATATTATCAGTTAAAGATTAAGGAGGAAGATATTCCTAAGACAGGATTTAATACCCGGTATGGACATTATGAATTTGTGGTGATGCCGTTTGGATTAACTAATGCGCCGGCAGCTTTTATGGACATGATGCATCGAATTTTCCGGCCGTATTTGGATAAGTTTGTTGTGATCTTCATCGATGATATTTTGGTGTACTCAAGGTCAGAAGAGGATCATGCTCGGCATTTGAGATTGGTATTGGAAGCTTTAAGAGATAACCAGCTCTATGCTAAGTTCAGTAAATGTGAGTTTTGGATTGACAGGGTGAGTTTCTTAGGACATATCATTTCGAGCAAAGGATTAGAAGTGGATCCTTCGAAAGTAGAGGCAGTTTCGAAGTGGCAGAGTTCTAAGAATGTTTCTGAGATCCGAAGTTTCTTGGGTTTAGCCGGTTATTACCGAAGATTTGTTAAGGATTTTTCTAGGATTGTGGCTCCGTTGACCCGATTAACCAAGAAAGAGGTTCAGTTTAAGTGGGGTGAGAAGTGTGAGGCTAGTTTTCAGCTTTTGAAGGATAAGTTAACTTCTGCACCGATACTTGCACTTCTGGATGGTATTGAAGGGTTTATGGTGTATACGGATGCTTCCCATGAAGGCTTAGGTTGTGTTTTGATGCAAAACGGGAGAGTAATTGCTTATGCCTCTAGGAAATTGAAAGAGCATGAGAAGAATTATCCCACTCACGACCTTGAACTTGCAGCGGTGATTTTTGCCTTAGGAAAGTGGAGACATTATTTGTATGGAACTTCTTTTGAGATTTTCACCGATCACAAGAGTCTTCAGTACTTATTCTCTCAGAAGGAGTTGAATAGAAGGCAACGAAGATGGATGGAGACTCTCGAGGACTATGATTGTGTGATTAAGTATCACCCAGGCAAAGCTGATGTGGTAGCGGATGCATTGAGCAGGAAGGCTAGTGTATCCAATTTGAAAGTAAATATTGGACAACCAATGGAAGTGGTTAAGATAAAGGCTCGTATTGGTAACATCTCAGTACGTCCAGAGTTAAGGCAACAGATATTTGAGGCACAACGGACGGATGTTGAGATTCAGAAGTTGATTGAAAAGGCTCGATCAGACTCCGAGTGTCCGTTTGGATTCGATGATACGGGAATCTTTCGATTTAAGGACAGGGTGGTAGTTCCAAAGGAGTTGAAAAGAGCTATTTTGGATGAAGCTCATAAAACTGTGTATTCGGTACATCCTGGTGGAAACAAGATGTATCGGGACTTGAAACAGTATTTTTGGTGGAATGGGTTGAAGAGAGATGTGGTAAGTTATGTGAAGCATTGTCTGACTTATCAGCTAGTGAAAGCTGAGCATCAGAAGCCGTCAGGATTGGTATAGCCATTACCTATTCTCGAATGGAAATGGGAACAGATAGCAATGGATTTTGTATCGGGTTTACCTAGAGTGAAAGGTGGATTCGATGGAGTTTGGGTAATCGTGGACAGGTTAACCAAGTCAGCGCATTTTCTTGCAGTTCGGATGTCAGATAAGATAGGTAAGCTGGCTAAGAGGTATTGTGATGAGATCGTTCGGTTACATGGAGTGCCAGCTAGTATTGTTTCAGACAGGGATCCGAGATTCACTTCCAAGTTCTGGCAAGAGTTACAGAAGTGTCTAGGGACTAAGCTTCAGTTCAGTACAGCTTTTCATCCACAGACTGACGGGTAATCCGAAAGATTAATTAGATATCTTGAGGATATGTTAAGGGCGTGTGCGTTGGATTTCTCGAGTTCATGGAATGAACAATTGCCCTTGATTGAGTTTGGCTACAATAACAGTTATCAAGCTTCGATAGAAATGGCACCGTATGAGTTTCTTTATGGAAGAAAGTGCCGATCTCCGTTATTTTTCGATTTGGAAGAGTGGAAGTGGAGTAAGCAAGAAGGGGTACAAAGGGGTGAAAGGAAAGATAAACCTTCCAAAGCTATTCAAGATGCTATTGAAAAGGTTCAAATTATCCGACAACGGATGAAGGTAGCTCAAGATCGACAGAAAAGTTATGCAGATAAGCGAAGGAAAGATCTTGAGTTTGAAGTTGGGGATAGGGTATTCCTGAAAGCTTCACCTCGGAAAGGATTTACTCGAATTGGAAAAGGAGGAAAGTTGAATCCCCGATATTTGGGACCTTATGAGATTTTGGAGAGAATCGGAGATACAACTTATAGATTGGATTTGCCTCCAAGTTTAATGGGTATTCACAATGTCTTCCATGTGTCATAACTACGGAAGTACTACCCCGATGAGTCCGTGATTATACCGGTTGAAGAGGTTGAGCTTGAACCGAATCTCACTTTTGTTCAGAAACCAATTAAGATTCTGGATCGGAAATTTCAAGAACTTCGAAATAGACGGTTTCCCTTGGTGAAAGTGTTATGGCGAAGTGATAAGACGGAAGAAGCCACTTGGGAAACGGAAGAGAAAATGAAGAAGTTCTATCCAGAGTTGTTTCCGACCGAGCAATGAATCCGAGGACGGATTCTTTTTAAGGGGGAGAGGTTGTAATGCCCCGTGTTTTCACACGTGCAGGTATGAGTTACGTGCGCAATTTCATTTAATTATATGAGTTTATATCTTGTTTTACTAATTGAATTCATTCTAATTTGATTTAATTGTTTAAAATTTATATGAATTCCAAAATGTGTTATGAATATATGAATGAAAATGTGAGAATGTGAATTTCATGAATTCGGTGTTAATTGAATGAGATGATGTGTTTCGTGTAATCGTGGACTTAATTGTAACTTATTTGAATGTTTTGGACTCAATTGGAAAATTGAGTTTGGGCTTAATTGCCACTTTTTGAAAGTTTAGAGACCTATTTGAATATAGGCAACCCTGAACGGTTTTCGCGATATCTTGAGCTCCGGACCTCGAAATCGAGATCCGTAACCGGCGTTGAACTTGTTTCGACGTTACCTATCCATTAAACTTGACCTCATACTTTTGCGATACCGTTTGAATCTCCGACAATGAATCTTTTCACAACCTCGACTTTATAGCTTGTTGAACCGTTTACTAAACGAACCGGACTTGAACCGACCCGTATTCTACCCATTTAACACTAAATATCAGCATTCCCTTTCTCCTTGCTTCATCATTTTGATCGATCATTATCAGCTCCAAGAGAGAGAGAAGAGAAGCTCCAAAAACCCTCCATTGTTGATCATCCAAACCTTGAGCTCAAGGGTTACCAATCCTCCATCTTCTTCCAAGGTAAGTTAGGATTTAGAATCTCCATCTTCTCCTCTATCTTTTCTTCTATGGAAAGCTTGGCATGAGTGAAGGATTGACATGGTTTGAATGAAAGCATAAATAGAGGGTTTGATCTTGAACATGGGGTTTATTGGTTTAAGGTGGGAATTAATGCATGAAATATGAACCCTATAACTTCCTCATCATTTCTATATCATTGAATCTCATGTGGGTTGTGTATAGCATGTTGTGCCATTAATGGAGCTTGAAGCTTCCATGGTTGAAAGCTTGTATTTGGGTGATCTTTGGCCAACTTTGGGTGTGAATTTCTTACATATATGATTGAATTACATGTTATATATGAGTTTTATGAATTATGAGCATGTCTAAGAGTGTATAAGAGCTTCCTTATGGCTGCCCCTGTTTTTGCAAGCTTTTCCCTCGAGAAACAGAGCTTTTGCTCTGTTTTCTCTTTGAAAACGACGAGCTGACACGGCCGTGTCAGCTTTGAACTGAAAATGGACACGGCCGTGTTGGGCTCTCGACTTTGATTTTTCTGAATTTAAATCTCGGACACGGCCGTGTCCAAATGCTTTGAAAACTCAACACGGCCGTGTCAAGTCCTCGACTTTGAATTTTTCCGATTTTAAACCTCGGACACGGCCGTGTCCGTTTCCTTTGAAAACTCAACACGGCCGTGTCATTTGAAATGGCAGCTTTGGGGGAACTCTTTTATTGCTTGTTTTGCGTTTATTATTCGTAATTATGGATTATATGTAACATGATTATGTTAAAGTAATGTTTTATGATTGGTTTATGATTGATGAATTATGAATGAAAGTATGAAAGTATGAACGATATGAACGGGATTGAATACGGTTTTACCGTATAATGAACGAAACTTGGTGAATTATGTGTTTAATTGAATTCTATGATATTCATGACCACAATTGAACATATTATTGCATTTTAAGCATTCCATGGCATGTTATTGCTTAGCCGAGCGTCTAATGTGGTCATGATTGAGTCTCACACTACCTTTGTCACACAGATCTTGATCAGGTGGGTGACGAGGTCGGGCAGTGAGAGCGTGTCGGGTTCTTTTGTCTACCAGGTGGGTTTTTCTTAACAATATGACCCGAACACCTAATGTGCAAGATTTTAGCCAAAACCCGATATAGGTATTTATGCCAAGTTTTAACGAGCAAATGTTTTTGAACGAAAGCCTTTATTATGAATGTCCTACCAAAATGTTTTGGCGAGAAATGTATGAATGATCACAATGAATGAGGGCCCGGGGCTTAGTGTATTGGTGAACCGGGGAAGCATGGGCTGACGGGAATCCACATATACTAGTCCCAACCATTTCGGCAACCTGGAATTCACTAGGAGATTAGTGGATGAAAGGGGTCCCGGCTTTTGGGGATTCATGTACCCCTCTAGCATTAATGAATGAGGGCTCGGGCCTTGCAAACCCGTTCCCTACCCGAAGGAAAAAGGAGTATATGAATGAACGAATGAATGTTCGAATGTATGTGCACGAAAGAATGTAATGAATGAATGAATGAACGAATGAATGAATGATTAATGGATTACACGTGGTGGTGGTTGGAGATAATGCACGCCCTCTCGCCGGGCTATTAATGACCTAATGAACGAATGAATTGTTATAATCCTATTCGTTGTACGGTATGTTCCCGCTTGGGAGAAATGCTTCTAAACCTCGAATAAGGATTATAACTTGCAAGTATGTGTTTCAATTCCGCAATATTATGATATTATGCCTCTGTTTTTATACCCACCAGTCTGTCTAAGACTGAACCCGGAGTTGTTTCAGTTGTTTTTGCAGGAAGGGGATGCTAGGCGGGATACCAATCAGGGAGAGTCTTGCATCGTGTCTAGCCTTTCCTTTACACGCATTTGATTCATGTTGTTACTTTTGAATTGTATATGTATGGAGCATACATGAATATTGGTACCTATATGTGTCTTTCTTGAAATATTGGTACATAGAACGTATAGCTCAATCTATATATGGAATACATGTTGGTACCTAGAGCTCTAGCTCAATATGTAATATATGAATGATTGCTTCCGTTATCTTTTTATTGCTCTGGATGTTGTGATTATTGGGGTTTAAGTTATAGGTTAGTCCCACCTGGCTTAGCGAGTGTGTATGTCTCCGTTCACTATGATTCGACACGTGTATGGAAATCCATTTCGTATACGGGTCGGGGCATGGTGCGGGGGATGTGACGTCTTGCGCTCGGGCGTTACATGTGACACTATTAAAGTGTATAACATATGATCAAGGCACTAATCCATTAATCCAAATCATATCATAAGCTCAATTCATAATTCAAGAATCATATAACAATGTGACAACATGTCACAACATATATCATATCATATCATATATCATGAACCTTTAGGCATGTAACATGTAACAATTTAATTCAATACCAACATGTAACAAGTTGTGGCATAATTAATTGTAAATCACTATTCCATTAGCTAGCATGCATGAACATAATTCAAATTCCATAATCATGCATCAATTCTCATAATATAACAATCATATCACATGATCATAGCATATACTAGAGCAATTCATAACATATTCAAGCATATACTAAACAATTAAAGCATATAAACATATACACAAACATATAATAAATGCATAAAATAAAATCTTATATGGCTTAGGAAAGACCCTAAGACCCAACCTAAACATACCATAACATAAAACATAAACTAAACTAAAATATAACATAAACTAAAGCATAAAAAATAAAACAAACCTAGCTAATGGAGGGGGGTGCCGACGGCAAGAGGGGGAAGGAGAGGGAGAGAAAGGGTGTTGTTAACACAACATTGAGCAAGGAATGAAATGCCTCTTGGCCTCTATTTATAGTTGAAGAGAAGCCCCTCACCTTGGAAATAAAATGTGGAGAAGGGTATGAGAGCAAAATGGAATAGCTTCTCTTGGAAGCTTTAGGCATATGAAGCTAAAAATGGGACTGCTGGGGGGTAATTCAGTAATTTTGTGGCCAAGACTCGAGGATAAGTGGCTGGAAGTATAACCATTCCGACGGCAAGAAAATTAGCTTCGAAACGCATATTCATTCGTCGAAATCGGATTTACCGTTTGAAAGATACATTAGTTTTAGTGAATAAAAGTTTTGAGCTCGAAACTCAACATGAGTGAAAAACGACTTTCTAGAATGATTTTCAAGTCCGGATTGTTTCCAAAATTCAAGAAATAAATCGAGAAGCGTTTCGAGTCCAAAATCGACTATAAAACGTTTTACCGTTAAAAAGTTGAAAACGTAGAGTGAATAGTGAATTCTTACGTACGAACGTACGCTTCAAAATTTCAAGCTAGGGTTTGAATCCAGAGTTGTAAAACATTTCAAAAATCTTGAAATAGATCAAGTAATGCAAATCCGAAGAGAAAACATTTTCCGAATGAAAACCGTTCGTAGAAGAAATAGTGAACTAGGGTTTTCGAAAACATTTTCAATAAAACAAAGTTCCGGAATAGATTTCCAAGCCAAGAATGATTTCAAAAGATACGTCTCGACTCAAGGATTGATTCGACTGTAAACTTAGGTAGGAAAGGTATCAGAATCAAAAGCTCATTTTTTGATGAATAGTAACTTTGGTCGGTAAGTTCCAAAAATACCCTTCTGGTTCAAGAAAGACTCTCTGAGCTTGGGAAACAAGTTCAAACGATTGGGAAACATGTGTGATGAACCTCTAGGGTTCGAGTAGCAATATGAACAAGGTAGGCTCGGGTTATGAATAGTAAACTGTATCAAAGGTCAAGAATTCCCCCTTAAAACATGTCAGATCATATACGAGCACAAAGTTCATGTAAGAATGCAATGCATGATGATTCAAAAAGTTGGATCACGGTCTATAAACGCTTTACCAATGCCCTTAACTTACTGTTTTCATCCAGGCCCTGTTTTGGGTTGTTACATAGGGCCTTGCAATCCCACCATCACCGGAGGGAAAAGGGTTACTGAAACTGCTCGTAATTGTGCACTGTAATTGATTGCTTGAGCACTTAATCAATTAATAATTGAATTATTGTACACAGTCGGAGAAAGGTTGGAGATTTGCCCTCACTCGCCGGGCCACTGATTGATTGAACTGAACTGATTGAATTGTAAATTGGATAGTTGTAATCTCGGGCGAGAACTACTTTGCTATTGAACCTATATTGCTTCCTTTATAAAATCCTACCCGAGATTATGGCTTGCATGGTAATTGCACTTATATTTATAAACCCCTCACTCATTCTTTCATAGACTGACACCTCACATTTTCAGGTTTTAGGGTTGCATGCTAGGCGGGATTTGAGTCTTTCATTTTGGGTCTAGCACTTGTCATTCTCATTTTCATGTACATTATTAATGCATTTCTTCTACTTATGACTTGTTTTGGATAATTGATATTGTGTATATCTATGAATAGGATAGAATGAACTTGTATAAGGTAAATGAATTGGAATGAATGTTTATTACTGCTTTCGCTTTAATTGTTATGCATGTTGGTAATTAATTGAGGGTTAGTCCCGCCTAACTAGATTGTTTTTTTTTATTGTCTCCCGTTCGCTATAGGCTTGATTCATGCATGGACCGTCCATTCTATATGTGGATTGAACTATATATAGTGCGGGGGATGTGGCTACCTTGCATTCCGGGGGCTACATTTAATGCGTGGAAGGATGGATAGAGATTGTTTAATGAACTTTAAAAACTTTATGTTTTCTGCCTCATTATATTTTCATTTTGTCCCTTTCCATTAATATAATTCTGGTCCATATGATGAATTAAATCTTCTTTTCTTTTATTTTATTTTTTAGTCATTTTTTTTATTATATTTATTGAATAGGAATAATTACGAGTAGCCCCTTGAGGTATGACGAAATTACAGATTCCCCCTGAGGTTTGAGAAATTAGGAGTTCCCCCTGGACGTTATTTCCTCCGTTAAGTTTAATAGAATGTGCGATTTTACCAATTTATCCTTCATATGCTGAAACTCAAGGGAGTATATATAACAAATCCTAAGACAATAAGGTTAATGCAAGTATTGAAACTTTTGGGGGATTTGATCTAAAAACTTGAGTTTTGTAACTATCGAATTTTTTTTTCAAAAAATACTACTTAATGATATTTCAATATTTTTATGATGTACTAATTTCATACTTAGAGTTTATGAATGCTAATTTTTATGATTTTTATATTGGGCATGCATGTTTATATTGAGATGATATTCTTTGTATGCAATGTAGATGCATTAGGGATCACAGACTTGAATATTTGTTTAAATAACTCTGATGGATATTTATATGAATTTACTAATGCATAGATTGATGTTGGTGTGTTTGTTATAATTTTCTATTTTGAAGGAAAAATTTGTTATTCTCAAACAAATCAGTTTAAAAAAACTTATGGAAAATATACATAAACTAAAACATAGAAACAAGGTATGGAATAAACATGCATGAAGTATCTATTTCAATTTATACTTATAGATAAAATATAAATGTTATATTAAATTATAAAATTTTAAATTAAAAATATAAATTTATCTAATATTATAAATATATCATCATATTTTCAGTATTATTGCAATTTACGGGGTAGGATTGAAATTTTTAAAAATAATTTTGCTGACGTCATCAAAACTTAATACCATTATTAAAGGTTGGGACAATTTGTGAGAGAGAGTGTAAACCTTAGGAACGTGTTCGTAATTTCTCAAACTTCAGAGGGAAACCCCGTATTTTCGCCATACGTTAGGGGGCTATTCGTAACTATCCCTATTGATTATTATAATACGGAAATTGAACAAAAAATAATTATAATACGTAAATCAATGAAAATTCGTGATTGTAAATGGGTCGTCAATGGAGTGATTAGAGGATAATATTTAAATTAATTTGGATTCATACGCGTGAAGATGACCCAAAAAGAAATGAGTTTGGGTTAAGCCCATTTGAAGTCAATTACCAAATCTTATTAGATCCGTAATGCTGGTAATGTGGTTTTGGTCTACTCGTAATGCAGTTTCGATCTGCGTAGATTCATCGGACTATCCGACCTTTATCTCGGACGTTGTCTTTGCTGATGCTTCTTAGTTTGTAGCCGTTGCGGCTGATCGGAAAAAAAAAAAAAAAAAAAGACACAAAAGAGATATATGTCACTTACTAGGATCAATGTACATAAAGTAGTGTAAACAATACTAGATTGTCTATATTTTTTAGTAATGGTTTACATTATTGATTTATTGTATACAAGTACAATGTTTAATTATATATACGTTTAAAAATAAGTATATACTTCTTATGGAATTTAATTTATAATTTAAACTGTAATGTTGTTCCTCAACCATCACTATTGATCAGATGGCTTGTAATATCATCATCAGTAGCAGAGTCATGAGACTCATGACCCCAAAATCATTATCATACCGTTTCAATTATTTTTAATTTGGGGCAGTTATTTAAAAGGACCAAATATCCTCAAAAGTTATCCTAAACCCCCTAATTTGAAAAAAGTATGGTTTAGATCACCAATACACATCTTATTTTTTGTAAACCCCCCTAAAGCCCTAAAAAGTCTGTTTTGCCCTTATTTTTTTACTACAACCACACCATTTTTACTTCTTCCAATCCTCTATCCCTTTAATTATCTCTATTCTTATTTTTCTTTCTTTTTTTTTTTGTTTTTTTTTTTTTGTTTTTTTGTCAAGTAAGACTCAAGAAACTGAGTTCTTAATCTCCTCAGAAGAAATAGAAATCTGACCAACGACGAAGGAGATATGACCGATCAAAGTTTCAAAATTGCGACTAAAAATTGACAGTAACTTTGACAGCCTCGTTCAGCCTCATCCGACAACGGAATCCAGTGAAATTGGTATGCAAATCGAACTTCTCGACGAGATCTACAACTTGGAGGTGGTCTCATGGCCTGAAATGGCCTGGTGATGGAGATATAGGATCGAGAGGATCTAGCAGCGTCTACTATGTGCTCGTCACTCCCACAGATCAAACATAACCCCAAACGTCTGCAGTTATCACAGGTGTGTGTAGTAAGCCTACAGAATCTGCAGCCCGGTTTCTGAGGTGGCTGTGGTGGTGCTGGTGCTCTCGGACCCCTTGGTAACGGTCCTGCAACCTTAGACTTCTTCCCAGAATCCCTCTGTGCTGGAGGTGAAGGATAAACCATCGGCCTCTTTCCCGAGCTCGATCCCTGACCCGCTCTCGAGCCTGAAGCCTGTCCAGTACGCTGAGTAGCTTTCCTAGCACTATCAGAATCCTCAACCTTTAGGGCCTTTGCGGTAGCTTTAGCCCAGGTGCTCGTATTGGCTGCTTTTAGTGCATCCTGAATATCTGGCCTTAATCCCTGAACAAACTGCATCGCCTTGTGAAAGTCATCATTCGCTAAGTTAGGTGCATAGCGAGAAAGTCTCTCGAACTCGGCGATATACTGCCCCACAGATCTTCCTCCCTGTTTCAACTCGGTGAATTCCCTCAACCTGCGAGTACGGGAAGCTGGAGGGATATACTTGTTTCTGAACTCCCGTACAAAGACCCCCCACGTAATCTCTGTCCCGGCTGCCTCTAAAACAATCTGTGTGCTCTCCCACCACGAATAGGCCTCGCCCTGGATCAAAGTGAGTGTACAGCGAGCCTTCTACTGAGTATCACAAGGGATAAGCTGCCAGATCCTCTCGATCTCCTTCAGCCACATTTCTGCCTGTATATCGTCTCCCTTATAGAACTTCGAGGGACGCTGGTTCTGGAACTCGCACAAAATGGCAGAAATAGGGTTCTCCTGGGGTGCTACTGGCGCTGGTGGTGGTGGAGGTACCCTTTCCTGTAGCCTCTGATCAATTAGCCCCACTACCGCATTCATAAAGTCCTGAGGCTGTGCCTGAGCAGGTGGAGGACGAGGTGGTGATCTCTCACGGCGATGGTGCTGGCGATGATGATGCCTGTTCCTCGGGGATCCGTCACGAGAGTGTCTATCACGATCCATCCTGAAATCAGATCACTACACATGCGTGGTTGGATTAATACATGCAAATGTGTGCATATAATTCATAATATCAATAAACACACATTCAAAGAAGATCAAATAACTCAATTAACGCAAGAATTCAAGTAAATCAAGTAATTCAATTAAATGCAGACTCTCAAATAGCAAGTAATCCTATGCCGTGCGACCTACACTGACTTGACACGACTCGAGAACCTCAGTTTTGCAATCGGGCTCTGATACCACCTGTAGATGTAGCACCCTAACCCCTAGGGCACTATATCCCCCACACTATAGCCTCGATCCACGTATGAAATGGAAAATCCACACATAAACCAAAACTATAGCGAACGGGTGACAATAAAAATGACGAGCTAGGCGGGACACTCCCCAACATAATTCAACCAAAACAGGAATATAAAAGCGGAAGCAATAAATCATGCATACATATAGATACGTACCATATTTACCGAATAGATATATATAGGTACCAATTTTAACTATCAATACATTATCATCTCCATATATTATATACATGCTAGAGTATTCAAAATGTAGCAATCATGATCATAACATGATATCTATCAAAAGTCTATACATGAAGGTACAATACTAGACCCGTGAAAATGCAAAACTCGACCGGACACCCGCCTAGCACGACCAAGCGCTCAAGTACCTGAAAAGTGAAGTATCAGTCTACCGAAGACTGAGTGAGGGGCAATAAATATATATAACACACATCACATGCAAGTTGTAGGCTCGGGTGAAGACTTTGGAATCAATATAATTATATAGTTCAAGAAACTCATTCTTTGCCCGAGATTACAACTAATCAATTTAACAATTTAACTTGATCATTTCATGAACACGTGACCCCGGCGAGCAGGGGTGATTCTCCAACCTTTACACCAAACGTGACAATACGTGCTTGCTTTATCATTTCAATACATGAGCATGCAATTCCATTTAGTGCTCACATAGACAGTTTCATGCTTGAAATCATGCAATAACCCGAGGATAACCCGACATGCCGGATTAATCCCCAGTCTCCTTCTTCCTCCGGGTGATAGTGAGTTTGCAAAGCTCAACTATCCACGACATGGTGTGTGTAGGGGACATGACCCCCTAGACACGGAACTCCTTCCACCACTAATCTCCTAGTGGCTTCGGGGGTGATCCCAACAATGTGAGGATAATTCAGGAGTTACCCGTCAGCCCTTGCTTTCCCGGTTGGCTCAAGAATTACCCTCGGGCCCACGTGCAATCATGTACTCGCCAAACTTGCTTGAAAATCATGACAATCATGGCTTGCTTGCTTGAAATGTTTCTAACTTTGAAAACGTTTATATATATAATACGTTGGCCGAAAATAGCATATAAAGGTTATAGGGTTCATTTTACCGAAAACAAACCTCACCTTTTCTTACAAAATACAATGAGGATATGCTCTACGGAGCCTGCTCCTCGTCCACAACCTCGTGACCTGTGCAAACACGACGTGTATACGTGAGACATGACCTAAAATGGACCAAATATGACGAACGGCGGAAATGTATCGAGATGACGAGGAAAATGCAATGTGGCATGATAACATGTTGTTTCAGTACATATTAGCACATATAATAGCAATTCGGGGTCAAAGAAGTCGTCGGATCGAGGGCCTATTTTCATAATTTTATGCAGAGAATTTTGTTCTGCAAGTCAGGTGGGAACGGCCGTTCCGGACCCCTTTGCAAAATGGGAACGGTCGTTCCCGTAATCCCCAAAATCGCGCCAACGTTTTCCAGTTTAAAAATGCGCTGAAGCTGGGAACGGCCCTTCCGGCACCAAGGCCAAAATGGGAACGGTCGTTCCCAGTCTCGGCTGCCTATTTCCATTTGAAAAGGTGGGAACTCCCGTTCCCACAATGCCTTGAGGCTGGGAACGGTCGTTCCCAGTTTCTGCAACTTACCAAACAGAGCAAAAACAGGGGATGCTCACGGGAAAGAACAACAACAATAACAAATCTCAAGTTTGATCAACAAAGGCCATAATTTCTGGTAATATGATGCATATATGTCCAAGAAATGATAACCTAACACTTAAACACTTAAGTCATGAAATATCATCAAGGTTTCAAGTTTCCAAACTCATGCTCACCTTGATCAATCAAGCTCAATTTTCCAATGATTTCATGAATAAATCATGCCATAATTCAACAAATAATCACCTAATCATACTTCCAACTAGAATTAATCCATCTAACACATAATCCTCAAACCCTAGCTCCTTCAAACATAATCAAGAACCATGAATTCATGCAACTCTCACCTTTGAAGTTCAAGAAATGAAGAAAATGGATGAAGATGATGCTCAAGCTCCAATTCTAGCAATATATCTTGATGATTCTTGATGAAAAGAATGAAAACTCTCTTCCTTATTTTTCCTTGAAGAAACCGAGAGCAAGAAGGTGGAGGTGTTGGGAGATTTGATGATAATTGATCAAGGAAGATCATGGAATGCTTATTACGTGATTCACCAACATTGATTTTTGTGAATTATGCTAATTGCCAATTAATCCCCCAAAGATTCAAGTTATGCAATGAAGTATATGAGGTTTTGAAAAGTAATCAATTAAGTCCTTGAAACATAATGCAATTAAGTCCCTAAAGTTAGAAAAATAATCACGTAGGGATAATTTGGTAATTTGAGGCACTCTCGGTAACGATTTTACGCAATAAATGTTTTCCGTGTCATGAAATAATATTTTCAATGCTATGAATTCCAAATAATTCACATAATTGGTGTTTCAAGAATTTTATAAAATTATGAATGTCACGTAAGAATATTATAAATTTAAAGAATTAAAATAAATTCCTACGCTCAAAACCCACACGTGGCGTGCTTACCTGATCATCCGGAACCGGGGCGTTACAACTCTCCCCCCCTTAAAAGAATCTGGTCCCCAGATTCTCTAGTCTTGCGTGAACAACTCCGGGTGGAACCGTTTCATTTTATCTTCTGTTTCCAATGTCGCTTCTTCGGTTTTATCGCTTCTCCACAAAACCTTAACCATGGGAATTCTCCAGTTTCTCAATTCCTAAAACTTCCGATCCAAGATTCTAACCGGCCTCTGAACGAATGTCAAATTCGGTTCCAGCTCAACTTCTTCCACGGGGAGAATCGTAGTCTCATCGGGGTAATATTTCCTTAACTGAGACACATGGAATACGTTGTGAATCCCCGTAAGACTCAGTGGTAGGTCCAGTCGATAGGCTACCTCACCTATTCTTTCAAGAATCTCGAAAGGACCTAAGTAACGAGGATTAAGTTTTCCTCCTTTCCCGATCTGGGTGAAACCTTTCCTTGGTGACACTTTCAGGAATACCCGGTCACCAACTTCAAATTCTAGATCTCTTCGACGCTTATCGGCATAGCTCTTTTGCCTATCTTGCGCGGCTTTCATCCGTTGTTGGATCATTTGGACTTTCTCAATCATAGCTTGTACGACTTTGGAAGGACTTTCAAATCTTTCACCTTTCTTTACCCCTTCCTGCTTCGACCATTTCCACTCTTCCAAGTCGAAGAACAACGGAGATCGGCACTTTCTTCCATAAAGAAGTTCATAAGGAGCCATCCCGATCGAAGCCTGAAAGCTGTTATTATAAGCAAACTCAATCAAAGGAAGCTGTTCTTGCCAAGAATTCTGAAAATCCATCGCACACGCCCGAAGTAGATCTTCCAAATATCTTATTAATCTTTCAGTTTGACCGTCTGTTTGCGGGTGAAATGTTGTACTGAACTTAAGTTTCGTTCCCAAAACGGCCTGCAACTCTTGCCACAACTTAGACGTAAACCTCGGGTCTCGATCTGAAACTATACTCACCGGAATGCCATGAAGTCGGATAATCTCTCTGTTATAGATTTCAGCCAACTTTGGGATCTTATAAGACATCCGGACCGGTAGAAAGTGAGCAGACTTTGTAAATCTATCCACTATTACCCAAATTCCATCAAACCCGCCTTTAACCTTCGGTAATCCGGAAACAAAGTCCATCGTTACTTGTTCCCACTTCCATTCGGGAATAGGTAATGGTTGTAGAAGTCCTGTGGGTTTTTGGTGCTCAACTTTCACTTTCTGACAAGTCAGGCAATGTTTCACATACTCTGCCACGTCTCTTTTCATCCCGTTCCACCAATAATATTGCTTCAAATCCTTATACATTTTGTTTCCTCCTGGGTGGATCGAATAGGCTGACTTGTGAGCTTCTTCGAGTAGAACCCGTTTCAATTCTTCAGGTACTACTACTCTGTTTTTAAATCGAAGTAACCCGGTCTCATCAAACCCGAAAGAACTCTCCGGGTCAGCCCTAGCTTTACTTACAAGCTTCTGAACTTCCGGATCCTTATTCTGAGCCTCAAACAATTGATTCTTCAATTCTGACTGAATTGTGATATTAGAAACCCAAGCCTTTAACAAAATCGGTGTCATCTCGTCACTTTCCTTTATTTCCAAACTCGATACACTCTCCTTCCTGCTAAGTGCATCAGCGACCACATTAGCTTTCCCGGGATGATATTTGATTGTACAATCATAATCTTCTAACTTTTCCATCCAACGTCGTTGCCTCATATTCAAATCTTTCTGTGTGAATAAATACTGGAGGCTTTTGTGGTCAGTGAAAATCTCAAAGAAAGTCCCGTAAAGGTAGTGTCTCCATTTCCCCGAGAGCAAAAATCACGGCTGCTAGCTCTAGGTCGTGTGTCGGATAATTCCTTTCATATTTCTTTAGCTTCCGAGAGGCATAAGCGATCACTTTTCCTTTCTGAGTCAGAACACAACCTAAGCCCTCTTTAGAAGCATCTGTATACACTGCATACTCCTCTGAACCCTCGGGAAGTGTTAGTACTGGAGCTGAGACTAAATTCTCTTTCAAAAAGTTGAAGCTTTGATCAAACTTCTCGTCCCAGACAACTTGACATCTTTCTTTGTCAATCGGGTTAACGGTGCAGCAATCTTAGAGAAGTCCTGAACGAACCTTCTGTAATACCCGGCCAATCCCAAGAAGCTTCTAACTTCCGAGGCATTCTTTGGTTTCTCCCATTTTAACACGGCCTCAATTTTCGAGGGATCGACTTCCAACCCTTTTCTTGAAATTACATGTCCCAAGAAGGAAACCCGATCGATCCAAAATTCACACTTGCTAAACTTAGCAAACAACTGATGTTCTTTTAAGGTCTGAAGAACGAGCCTGAGATGTCTTGCATGCTCCTCGGCTGATTTTGAGAAAACCAGAATATCATCTATAAATATCACCACAAACTTATCGAGGAAAGGCCTAAAAATCCGGTGCATCATATCTATGAAAGCTGCAGGGGCATTAGTTAATCTAAACGGCATAACCACGAACTCGTAGTGCCCGTACCGAGTATTGAATCCTGTCTTAGGAATGTCCTCTGCTCGGATTCGCAGCTGATAGTATCCCTGTCTTAAATCCAATTTTGAGTAGACTTTAGAACCCTGAAGTATATCGAATAACTCCTCGATATGTGGGAGGGGATACTTGTTCTTAATAGTCATCCTGTTCAACTCTCTGTAATCGATGCACATTCTTAAAGTTCCGTCCTTTTTCTTTACAAATAAAACTGGTGCTCCCCAAGGTGAAGTACTCGGCCGAATGTACCCAACTTCCAATAATGCCTCGAGCTGAACCTTTAACTCTTTCAATTCGGCTGGAGCCATCCGGTAGGGAGTCTTGGAATACGGCTCGGCATTCGGAAAAAGATCAATCATAAACTCGATCTCTCGCTCAGGAGGCAAAGAATCCAGCTTCTCTGGAAATACCTCGGGAAATTCCTTTACCACTTCGGTGTCTTCCAATTTCACCTGATCCTTGGGCTTGTTCAGAATATAAGCAACGAACCCTGTAGCCCCGTCTCTGACTAATTTCTGAGCTTCTGAGAATGAAAGTAGAGGGACTGTCTTCGAAGTACAACCCGTAAGAACATCTGAACCCAACTGCACTTTCTTTGCTCGACAATCCACGGTAGCACAGTGCCTATAAAGCCAATCCATCCCTAAAATAACCCCGTATCTCTCCATTGGCATTACAATAAAATCAGTTAAGAATTCCCGGCCTTCAACCATCACTGGAACATCCCTGTAGACCTGATCCGTCTCTCGCCTACTACCGAAAGGAGTACTAACTAGATAGCGCACAGAAGTACACATAGCAGGCAAAGGTAGAGTAATAGCAATAGAATGCGCAAGAAAGGAGTGTGTAGCTCCCGAATCAAATAATGTATGGATGTTCGTGCCATGAATGCAAATAATACCTTCAACTACCACGGCGGGGTCGATCTCTGCATCCTGCTCCTCTCCAGAGAGTGCATAAGCCCGAGCTCTCACAAGTGGCCTCGGACCTGCAGGTGGCGGATCCCGACGATCCGGACAGCCGTCTACCATGTGCTCGTCACTCCCACAGATCAAACATAACCCCAAACGTTGTCTGCAGTTATCATAGGTGTGTGTAGTAAGCCCACAGAATCTGCAGCCCAGTTTCTGAGGTGGCTGTGGTGGTGCTGGTGCTCTCGGACCCCTTGGTAACGGTCCTGCAACCTTAGACTTCTTCCCAGAATCCCTCTGTGCTGGAGGTGAAGGATAAACCATCGGCCTCTTTCCCGAGCTCGATCCCTGACCCGCTCTCGAGCCTAATGCCTCTCCAGTACGCTGAGTAGCCTTCATAGCACTATCAGAATCCTCAACCTTTAGGGCCTTTGCGGTAGCTTTAGCCCAGGTGCTCGTATTGGCTGCTTTTAGTGCATCCTGAATATCTGGCCTTAATCCCTGAACAAACTGCATCGCCTTGTGAAAGTCATCATTCGCTATGTTAGGTGCATAGCGAGAAAGTCTCTCGAACTCGGCGATATACTGCCCCACAGATCTTCCTCCCTGTTTCAACTCGGTGAATTCCCTTAACCTGCGAGTACGGGAAGCTGGAGGGATATACTTGTTTCTGAACTCCCGTACAAAGACCCCCCACGTAATCTCTGTCCCGGCTGCCTCTAAAACAATCTGTGTGCTCTCCCACCACGAATAGGCCTCGCCCTGGATCAAAGTGAGTGTACAACGAGCCTTCTCCTGAGTATCACAAGGGATAAGCTGCCAGATCCTCTCGATCTCCTTCAACCACATTTCTGCCTGTATATCGTCTCCCTTATAGAACTTCGAGGGACGCTGGTTCTGGAACTCGCACAAAATGGCAGAAATAGGGTTCTCCTGGGGTGCTACTGGCGCTGGTGGTGGTGGAGGTACCCTTTCTTGTAGCCTCTGATCAATTAGCCCCACTACCGCATTCATAAAGTCCTGAGGCTGTGCCTGAGCAGGTGGAGGACGAGGTGGTGATCTCTCACGGCGATGGTGCCGGCGATGATGATGCCTGTTCCTCGGGGATCGGTCACGAGAGTGTCTATCACGATCCATCCTGAAATCAGATCACTACACATGCGTGGTTGGATTAATACATGCAAATGTGTGCATATAATTCATAATATCAATAAACACACATTCAAAGAAGATCAAATAACTCAATTAACGCAAGAATTCAAGTAAATCAAGTAATTCAATTAAATACAGACTCTCAAATAGCAAGTAATCCTATGCCATGCGACCTAGACTGACTTGACACGACTCGAGAACCTCAGTTTTGCAACCGGGCTCTGATACCACCTGTAGATGTAGCACCCTAACCCCCAGGGCACTACATCCCCCGCACTATAGCCTCGATCCACGTATGAAATGGAAAATCCATACATAAACCAAAACTATAGCGAACGGGTGACAATAAAAATGACGAGCTAGGCGGGACACTCCCCAACATAATTCAACCAAAACAGGAATATAAAAGCGGAAGCAATAAATCATGCATACATATAGATACGTACCATATTTACCGAATAGATATATATAGGTACCAATTTTAACTATCAATACATTATCATCTCCATTTATTATATACATGCTAGAGTATTCAAAATGTAGCAATCATGATCATAACATGATATCTATCAAAAGTCTATACATGAAGGTACAATACTAGACCCGTGAAAATGCAAAACTCGACCGGACACCCGCCTAGCACGACCAAGCGCTCAAGTACCTGAAAAGTGAAGTATCAGTCTACCGAAGACTGAGTGAGGGGCAATAAATATATATAACACACATCACATGCAAGTTGTAGGCTCGGGTGAAGACTTTGGAATCAATATAATTATATAGTTCAAGAAACTCATTCTTTGCCCGAGATTACAACTAATCAATTTAACAATTTAACTTGATCATTTCATGAACACGTGACCCCGGCGAGCAGGGGTGATTCTCTAACCTTTACACCAAACGTGACAATACGTGCTTGCTTTATCATTTCAATACATGAGCATGCAATTCCATTTAGTGCTCACATAGACAGTTTCATGCTTGAAATCATGCAATAACCCGAGGATAACCCGACATGCCGGATTAATCCCCAGTCTCCTTCTTCCTCCGGGTGATAGTGAGTTTGCAAGGCTCAACTATCCACGACATGGTGTGTGTAGGGGACATGACCCCCTAAACACGGAACTCCTTCCACCACTAATCTCCTAGTGGCTTCGGGGGTGATCCCAACAATGTGAGGATAATTCAGGAGTTACCCGTCAGCCCTTGCTTTCCCGGTTGGCTCAAGAATTACCCTCGGGCCCACGTGCAATCATGTACTCGCCAAACTTGCTTGAAAATCATGACAATCATGGCTTGCTTGCTTGAAATGTTTCTAACTTTGAAAACGTTTATATATATAATACGTTGGCCGAAAATAGCATATAAAGGTTATAGGGTTCATTTTACCGAAAACAAACCTCACCTTTTCTTACAAAATACAATGAGGATATGCTCTACGGAGCCTGCTCCTCGTCCACAACCTCGTGACCTGTGCAAACACGACGTGTATACGTGAGACATGACCTAAAATGGACCAAATATGACGAACGGCGGAAATGTATCGAGATGACGAGGAAAATGCAATGTGGCATGATAACATGTTGTTTCAGTACATATTAGCACATATAATAGCAATTCGGGGTCAAAGAAGTCGTCGGATCGAGGAGCTATTTTCGTAATTTTATGCAGAGAATTTTGTTCTGCAAGTCAGGTGGGAACGGCCGTTCCGGACCCCTTTGCAAAATGGGAACGGTCGTTCCCGTAATCCCCAAAATCGCGCTAACGTTTTCCAGTTTAAAAATGCGCTGAAGCTGGGAAAGGCCCTTCCGGCACCAAGGCCAAAATGGGAACGGCCGTTCCCAGTCTCGGCTGCCTATTTCCATTTGAAAAGGTGGGAACTCCCGTTCCCACAATGCCTTGAGGCTGGGAACGGTCGTTCCCAGTTTCTGCAACTTACCAAACAGAGCAAAAACAGGGGATGCTCACGGGAAAGAACAACAACAATAACAAATCTCAAGTTTGATCAACAAAGGCCATAATTTCTGGTAATATGATGCATATATGTCCAAGAAATGATAACCTAACACTTAAACACTTAAGTCATGAAATATCATCAAGGTTTCAAGTTTCCAAACTCATGCTCACCTTGATCAATCAAGCTCAATTTTCCAATGATTTCATGAATAAATCATGCCATAATTCAACAAATAATCACCTAATCATACTTCCAACTAGAATTAATCCATCTAACACATAATCCTCAAACCCTAGCTCCTTCAAACATAATCAAGAACCATGAATTCATGCAACTCTCACCTTTGAAGTTCAAGAAATGAAGAAAATGGATGAAGATGATGCTCAAGCTCCAATTCTAGCAATATATCTTGATGATTCTTGATGAAAAGAATGAAAACTCTCTTCCTTATTTTTCCTTGAAGAAACCGAGAGCAAGAAGGTGGAGGTGTTGGGAGATTTGATGATAATTGATCAAGGAAGATCATGGAATGCTTATTACGTGATTCACCAACATTGATTTTTGTGAATTATGCTAATTGCCAATTAATCCCCCAAAGATTCAAGTTATGCAATGAAGTATATGAGGTTTTGAAAAGTAATCAATTAAGTCCTTGAAAGATAATGCAATTAAGTCCCTAAAGTTAGAAAAATAATCACGTAGGGACAATTTGGTAATTTGAGGCACTCTCGGTAACGGTTTTCCGCAATAAATGTTTTCCTTGTCATGAAATAATATTTTCAATGCTATGAATTCCAAATAATTCACATAATTGGTGTTTCAAGAATTTTATAAAAATATGAATGTCACGTAAGAATATTATAAATTTAAAGAATTAAAATAAATTCCTACGCTCAAAACCCACACGTGGCGTGCTTACCTGATCATCCGGAACCGGGGCGTTACATATTAAACCTGTTTAACTGGACAAAGTTCCCATCCCATTATGCATTAAACCTATTTAACTGGACAAAGTCCCCATCCCATTACGCATTAAATCTATTTAACTGGACAATGTCCCTATCCCATTAAGCATTAAACCTGTTTAACTGGACAAAGTCCCCATCCCATTACGCATTAAACCTGTTTTACTGGACAAAGTCCCCATCCCATTATGTATTAAATTCGCTTTTAATTACGAATATTTAACCAATTATTCTACAAACAAACTGATATGATCTGAACAAGCACTTCATTACTAGGATCTTTTTTCATCTGTTCTTTCTCTCAAATTTTCTTATTCATTCTTTAATATGGAGCTTGAAGAACATAATACGGAATATTATAATCTGCAATTTGAGAAATTTTTCATTTATCTCCTTTAATGTAGAAAAATAATTTTCATGGATGAAACGTGAAAAATAGCTCAAGAAAGAAGATAATATATTGTAAATTTTCCGCCACAGCTGCCTTCAAACGACGATTCCTCCGCCAATACTCCGTCTTATCACCTGCTACCATAGCCGAAATCTTTCTCTTGAAGAGTACTACAATGCTCATGCCTTGTTTGTCTCGATTAGCCACCGAAATCGCTGGACAAAGGGCTGGAACGTGCACTGCCACTGTCGTGCGCACCGCTGCTATCTTCGTCGGCCGATATCTCCATCACCAAGCCGTTTCAGGCCATGAGACCATCTCTAAATTGTAGATCTCATCGAGAAGTTCGATTTGCATACCAATTTCGCTGGATTCCGTTGTCGGATGAGGCCGAACGAGGCTGTCAAAGTTGCTATCAATTTTTAGTGGCGACTTCAAAACTTTGATCGACCATATCTCCTTCGTCGTTGGTCGGATTTCGATTTTTTCTTAGCCATTATGATCGTTGTCTTGAGATCTTCGATTTTGACTATTCGTTTGCGTAAATCGGTTGCCGGACGAAAAAATTGTAGTTCTTGGGGTGAAGGAATGCCGACAGAGAGGGTGAGCGGAAAGAGAGAAGAGAGAGAGCTTCTGCTTCTTCAATGCAACAAGGGCATTATGGTATTTTCACATGTTTTAGGGGGTTTACAAAAAATACGTTGAGTATTGGGGATCTAAAACAGTGCCGTTATTTTTAATTGGAAGTACAGAGTATCTAATCTTGAAATCTATGTCAGAGATTTTGTAAATTATGTGTTGGTTATTCGAAGTGTTCAGTGAATTTTAGAATACTGAAATGAATCATAAGAAATAAGTTGATAAAAAGAAAAAATTAGACGAGAATTCTCTTAATTAATAACTGAAAAATCTATCCAAGGATTGTAGGCGCACAATTAAAAATGTTATAGAAAACATCATACAGATCATATATTGGGACCAATGCGAACAACCCTACAAGTGGTTAAACAATATGTTTAATAATTTTAATTGTGATGAAATTTTCTTTTTGTCATAAATTTTCCTACTCTTATGTTTTGTATTTATTTTTGTTACAAAAAACTTACAGGAATGCAATAGATGCAAGGTAGATTCTAGTATTCTTTATACTTGTAAAGGGAAAATTACACTTTTAGTTGCTTAGACCGACTCGATATTATATTTGGTCCCATACGAATTTTTATTTACACATTGAGTCCCATAAAAAACTATTTTGAACACATTGAGTCACAACCATTAACTTTTGATTCTAAAATACGAGAAATGTTGTCTTAATGTTAATTTTTGCTGAGAGTACTTCAGATCAGCAGGTGAATTGTTCCTGGTGCTGGCAGGTGCAGGGGGCGTGTTACGGGATGAGGCACCGGTAGTACGAGGAGCCCAAGATTTGTTTACAACTCTGGTAATGATTAGGTATGGGTTATGTCTTCATGGCACAATCTATTCAACAACCATCTAACCAATTCTCACAGAAATTCTAACCATCTAGCTTCCTGTAAATCCATCAAAAACCACTTAAGAAATTAAATATCAATTATTCTCACATGATCAGTATATGATATTCAAATCCATCTCTATAAATACACTGAAAGTACATAAAGGTCTCTCAAGATGCAAATTAAACACAATCTGGATGGAAAACATAGCACTCAAGTTGTACCCCAGGTATTTAATTTCCATATTTATCTCATGTTGAGTCTTTTAAAATTCTAATACTATCTGCATGCCCGTAACAAAGGCTCAGTATTTCACCAGAGTTGTTAGTTTTTGCGTGCTCCAATTTTTTTTACAGGATGTTACTATTGCCGTCGTAAGCTCAGCAGCTATGACTGCCCCCGCTGTCTCCGACATGGACGCGGAGTATTCCTCACCTAAACCGGTGTTATTATTTTCACTTTATCCACCACATCGAGCATAAGCTGCAAGGGAAACAGGCAACGCTCAGCCAAAACAACATCCAATCCAATTCATCGGTCACGAGCCAGTTGCAAATCCCGGCGCAGGGGTGTCGAGAGACTCGTCTGTGTCTCCCCTTGGTAGGTGACAGGAACCCAATTTTCACTCGTTGGCAATTTTGCCACTTTTTCCATTTCCAAAGTTCTAATACAAGCCAGCCAGTAACCATGGCTTAGTATTTCAAACTTATCGAGTTTGATCGCGAGTTACAATTCTGGCCTGGCCTTGGGTGTCCCCACTTTCTTCCTAACGGAAACCAGTTGTTGAGAAAATGGGAGAAATGGGATCAAAATGACACGGGTGATCCCTGTCCTTGAAGTGTTAATCGCTCCTAACTCTCTGAGTTTTGCTAAAAGGTTGCAAACGATTTACTTTTCAAATATATGTCAAGCTGTGGATTTCTGACAATTAGCAATTTGCAGTAATCAGGTGAGTATATGCTGTATTTTTTCAGGTAGGATTGTCTATATATAGGTGTCAGGAGTTTGGCAGGTTTAAATGTAGGAATTTGAATAGGTCAAATTCAGGTGTTAATGGCCTGAATTACACCCCTATTATTGCCCACTACCTGACGGTTACATCCCTCAACGGATCTGACTTTTAAATCAGATTCGGATGTACCTAGACATCCCTCAGCGGATGTACTTGGACATTAGTTCGTAATTTGAACTTCGGGCTGGATCAGGCCGACTCTGGCTCAAAAAGTAAGGCTCGGAGGCGAGGCTCCAAGCTCCTAGCGATGATGCGCACGTACAAAGTGCAAAGTGCAAAGTGCGCCATCAAACGCCACATTCGTCCATGCCCGGACCGTGCCCGTGCCCGTGCCCTTGTGCGGGCGGTGCGGTACACTGCACCGCGTGTGAGCCCATTAGTCCTCTCTTGGGTCCCATAATTTAATAACACATACAACATTTTAATATATAAAGCTGCCTATTTAGTGTTATATTTCCAATGTGGGACACAATAACCAATTTATATTTTCCAAACAACCTTTGATATGCCTTTATGTATTCATTTATTAATTCTCCAATAACTAATATATAAATACATGGCATATTTAACAATACCCCACTTGTTTGGAAAACTACTCTTTTGCCAGACAAGTCCCTGGAAATTTTAGTTAAAGATCACGTGCCTAAAGGAAGGTGTGACGAACATTGAACCTTCGCTTAGCGTAAATAACTCAAAACTGCATCGAAGTTGATGGTGTCCGTAGATTGGACCTCAACTCCTCCGTGATGTAATCGGAGTTATCACACACACATTTTTCTTTCTCATACAGCAAGCACTCCGCTGCTTTGCGCTTATAAAGCCATACGCCGTACCCCGTTTCATGAACCTTTAAGAGAGTAAACCACAACTCTCTATAAGAAGCGGCTTCACTTCTTGTTCATTTAGGCAAAATGTTTCTCGAGCACCAGTTGCATTAGTGCAACATTTTTTTAAGAGCATAGCTCAACTTTGTCACTTTGCAACTCACTGAGCTATCTTCTACTACATATGAGACCACTTCATAGCTCTAACCAACTTGTGACTTGTTTTTCCCTTTGAACCTATGATTAGGGGAAACCTAGATTATAGGTAGGGTTACCATCACTTATGGTTCGGGTGGTTTAAGTCCCATATCTCGAGTAGTTGTAGCTACTAAGCCTCTGAGAGGCTTAGTAAACGGATCAGCCAAATTCTTATTTGACCTCACATAGACAATTGTTATGATACCATCTTGTATCAATTGTCTCACAAATGCATGTCTAAGACCGATATGTCTAGACTTACCATTATAGGTACCACTGTATGCTTTTGTAACCATTGCTTCGCTGTCACAATACAACGAAATTGGAGGCATTGGACTTGGCCAAAGATCTATGTCTAACAACATATTTCTTATCCAATCAGCCTCTTGTCCAACTTGTGCTAAAGCTATAAACTCAGATTCCATGGTAGAGTGAGAGATTATTGTTTGTTTCTTGCTTGCCCAAGAAACAGCCCCACCGGCAAGAGTGAAAACCCACCCACTTGTGGATTTGTTAACTCCCACGCTAGTTATCTAACTCGCGTCTGAGTACCCTTCCAACACACTAGGGAATTTGTTATAGAACAGACCAAAGCTAATAGTTCTCTTAAGGTACCCAAGTACCCTACTAACAGCTTTCCAATGATCAACATAGGGACTACTCGTGTATCTGCTAAGTTTTGAAACTGCAAAGGAAATATCTGGTCTAGTGCAATGCATTGCGTACATAAGGCTGCCAATAGCACTTGCATACTCAAGCTGTGCAATAGCTCTACCAGTATTTTCTTTAAGTTTTAGTCCGTTGTCAAACGGAGTGTTCACCTCCTTGATCTTGAGGTGATTAAACTTAGTCAGAACTTTCTCAATATAGTGAGATTGGTTTAGTGAAAAAACCCCACTATGTTTCTTAACTTTAATGCCTAAAATAGTATCTACTTCGCCTAAGTCTTTCATCTTAAAGACCGAGGATAGATACTTTTTAGTCTTGTTTACTCCAGTCATATTCGTCCCGATGATCAACATATCATCGACATATAGACAGACTATCACCATATAGTCAGCCGTACTTTTGGAGTAAATGCACCTATCAACACTATTATACTTGAATCCGAATTTCAAGATAGCAGTGTCAAACTTCTCGTGCCACTGTTTTGGTGCTTGTTTTAGACCATACAGGGATTTGACTAACTTACACACTTTATTTTCTGTTCCCAGTGCTACAAAACCCTCAGGTTGTTCTATATAGATTTCTTCTTTTAAATTTCCATTTAAAAAGGCTGTCTTTACGTCCATTTGATGAACAAACAGATCGTAAAGTGAGGCCAAAGCAAGAAGAATTCTGATGGAAGCAACTCGAGCCACCGGTGCATAAGTGTCAAAGTAGTCAATCCCTTCTACTTGTCTGAACCCTTTGGCAACTAATCTAGCTTTAAAAGCTGAGATAGTGCCATCAGTGTTCCGTTTTCTTCTAAATACCCACTTGCACCCAATGGGTTTGGAACCACGAGGTAAGTCTGCTAATACCCAAGTATTGTTACACAAGATCGAATCCATTTCATCGTTTACAGCTTCCTTCCAAAAGGAAGTATCTCGAGAAGCCATAGCTTCTGCAAATGTTTTAGGATCCGTCTCAAGTGTAAATACAAACGGTATTTCACTGACCACTTTATTATCCTGGTCCCCCTCCACCAAGAACAATAAAAATTCAGAAGAGATAAAGTCTTTATCTAAACTTTTCTCTTTCCTTGCTCTAGTACTCCTTCTAGGCTCAGTTGGTTGTGTAGGAACGTTATTTTCCACAACCGGCCTTGTAGGACCTCTAGGCTCAATTTGGGATGGCTCAGTTTCATTTCCAACATCTTTTGAACATGTATTTTCGAAGAACTCAACATCCCTGGACTCAGTTATCACATTAGACTCCAAATCAAGAAGTCTATAAGCCTTGCTATTAAGAGCATATCCAACGAATACACTTTTAATAGCTCTGGCTCCTAACTTAGTCCGTTTGGGATCAGGAACCCGAAAGTAAGCCACACACCCCCACACTTTGAAATAGCTTATGTTGGATTTTCTGCCTTTCCATATTTCATAGGGACTAGTCTTCACAACAGTACTAGGCATCCTATTCAGAATATGGCACGCAGACAGAAGGGCTTCACCCCACAATTTATCATGCATGATTTAACATGCAATTTATCATGTCCAGAAAGATACGATTTTTCCTTTCAGCTACACCGTTCTGCTGGGGTGTATAACCGGCAGTTGTTTGATGTATGATACCACTTTCTTCGCAAAGTGTATCAAAAGTATTCAAACAATATTCCATGCCTCGATCAGAACGTAGAACCTTAATCTTCTTCTCAAGTTGGGTTTCTACCTCTGATTTATATTTCACGAAAAAACTAAGAGCTTCATCCTTAGTTCGTAAAAGATAAACATAGCAAAAACGACTAGCATCATCAATAAAAGTAATAAAATACCTTTTTCCACCTCTAGTTAAAATTCTATTCAATTCACAAATATCTGTATGAATTAAATCTAATATTTGTGATCCTCTTTTAACACTTGGAAAAGGTTTTCTTACAATTTTTGATTTTGCACAGATTTCACACTTATCAAGTTCATTTTTACCAATATCAATTAATCTTATTGCATGCATATTTTTCAAATTCTTTGCACTAACATTTCCTAATCGACTATGCCATAAAGAAATTGAAGAAATCATATAAGCAGAAACAGAATTCATATTATTGATTGACATCTTATACATTCCATTACAAGCATAACCTTGGCCAACAAATTCACCATTTTTCATGATGATAACTTTTCCAGACTCAACAGAAATGTGACGCCCCGATATTTCGGCCGTATAGGTATGACGTAAGTGTTTACCAAATTGCGTGAATTAATTGTTTATACGTGTTTTATATATTTAATTTTATATTAAATATTAAAATGTTGATTATTATATCTTAAGTTTTATTAATATTAATTCTATATGTTAATGCGTGGAATTGTTATTAATTAAATATGAAATCCAACTTTGTTAATTAATATTAAAATTACATTTAAATCCGTTGACTTTATTTTCATTTATATATGAATTTAAAATTTTATATTATTATGAAATGTATGGATTTATTTAAATGCATTGTTTATGAGTGATATAAACGTGCTTCGTTTTTATATGATTTGATATCGAAATTCCGTGAAAATTTAATATGTTGGACTTATATGTATTGTGAATATGAATATATGATCGTTTCATGTTTTCGGTTTCGTTTGCATATGTTTCGAATTTATTTTGATTTTGGAATCCAAATCGGGGGCTAATGAGCAATTAGCGCACCCTTGGTTCCGTATTTGATATCTTGAGCTAGGAAACTCGGATTCGAGTTTCGTCAATTTCGATGAACTCGCAACGAAAATTTGAGTTTAATAAACTTAGCCTTATATTTTTCCAAAGTTATTTGAACCTTCGAAATTCAACCGAAACACGAAATGGAAACCAAATCTGCTACAGTTTACTAAAATGACCATATCTTATTAAAATCTTGACCAAATTAACCATGGTTTGATTCCTTGGAACCCTAACTCAACCCTCTAACCAGCATTAATCATCCTAACCGAACCAAACCCTCACAATTGGAGAAAATCAGCCAAACACCCCCCTGTTTTCCAGTCATTCCGGTAACTCAAGCCAACCTTGGAGATTCAAGCTCAAATCTCTTCCAAACCTTCATCAATCCACAAGGTAAGCTTAGGGTTGTAATATACATTCAATATGTGTCATTTTAAGCTATGCATCCCTAATTTTGATCATGTTTTCATGGGTATTTGGCTTACTTGAAGAAATAGTTAGGTTATGAGCATGGTTGTTGATCTCATCCATTTCTTGATGAATTTGATTGATTCCAAGCATGAATATAATTGTATTGATCTCTTCTTTGCATTTATGGTGATGTATTACATGGTTGTTGAAGCATTCATGAGTTGCCATTAATGAAATTTTGAAGTTATATCATGAATTGATCATCATCTCCTCCATTTCACGTTTCAACACCTTGGGAGCTGATTTAGATGTTGTTTTGGAGTCTTTTTGCTACATAATTGTTACCTTGCCTTACCTGATCTTGTTGGTTAAAGATGGGATTTGTTGCTGCTCTGTTTTCATGCTGTTGCTGCATCATTTTTGTTGTTGCGCGCAGGTCGCTCCCGCGACCTGATTCACGTGTATTTCCAGTCGCGGCCATCACCCAAAAATTGCCATGTTTCGAGTTCTTGATTTAATTGATAAAAATTCAGATTTTAAACGGGTAGCGGCCGCTACCATTTCATGGAGAAAATGGGTCGCGGCCGCGACCCTGTCCTGTTCTGCATAAAATTCCAGTTTTTAAAACTGAATTGCATGGTTTTGTGCTTGTCTTCCAATGTTTGCATGCATGCTGGCTACGTGAATGTGTGTGTATTTTAATGTCTTTTGCATGCATGTAATTAGACATGTGTGTGGTATTAAATGCATGCATAGTTGTTCATTTAGTTGTTAATTGTCATGTTATACGTGCATTATATATATATATATATGTGGATATGATTATATATATATATATATATTATTATTATTAATGCATGTTTAATGATATATATATTTAATTATTATTTAATTTATTTAAATTTTAGAATTTAATTGTTATCTATTTTGTGTTATTTAATTTTCGAATATGACTTGAATGTTTCTATTTGCCTATTTTCTAATTGTGAACATATTATCCTACGTGTTATGATCGTTATTTGAAATTCGTGAATCAATTTGATTTAAATATGAAGGTTATGAACTTGGACCGCTTTAAATGCTTCATGAAAGGAATGAAATGAATGTTTATATGTCTTTAAGACATTAATAGTGCACATGAACGTGTTCATTACATAATATATTCTTTTATGCATTCATATCATGATCATTTCATTGCCAAGCGTCTTAATTGGTCATTTTGAGTCTCACTTCACCTTCCTTGCACAGATTTTGATCCCGTTGGAGACGAGGCCGGTCCGTGAGGCTTTTTTGTCTTCTTTTGTCGTTTCAAGGCGGGTTTCTCTTCTATCTAGTTATATGACCCTATATACCTTCAATGTGAAAAGTTTTCGACCAAAATTAATATATATATATATATATATATAGAGAGAGAGAGAGAGAGAGTCGTTTCAAAGAGTAAATATTTGCAACGTAAAGCCCTTATTTTATGAATCCTACCCAATGTTTTGGCGAGAAATGAATGAATGCACGAATGGGGCCCAGGGACTTAGTGTGAGTGTCTATCCGGGAAGGCATGGGCCGACGGTGATCCCTCACACTAGTTCCACCAATGAACGGCGTAACCGGACCTCGTTAGGAGTTAGCGAGGAAAGGATGCTGAGCGTCATCTGGGGAGTCATGTTCCCCTTTTGGTCAATGAATGGGTGGTCGGGCCTTGCAAACCCCCCACCAACCCGGAGGAAGAAGGTGTAAATGTTAATGAATGTGCACGAAAGAATGATATGCATGAAAAGAATGAATGAATGAATGTTTAATGGACTACACAAGGTGTTGGTTGGAGATAATGCACGCCCACTCGCCGGGCCAAGAATGACCTAATGTAAATGAATCGTTATAATCCCCTTTGATGATTTCTCTATTTCACCCACTTGGGAAATTCTTTAAAAACCTCATTTGGGATTATAGCTTGTATGTGAATGTTTAAATATCGTCATATATTATATTTATGCCCTGTTTTTATACCCACCAGTCCCTTTTGGACTGAACCAGTTTGGTTTTCAGTTGTTTTATGCAGGTGTTAGGGAGCTAGGCGGGAATTCGAGTCATTAGGTCTTGCATTCGTTTCTAGCTCTTGGATTTTGGGTCTTACACTTGCATACTCTTACTTTTGATCATTGTATATGAATATTGTTATGGAGCGTACATGTTTTGGGCCGTGACGGCATTTGATGATGTATATGAATTATTTTTGGAGCTTTGATGCTCATGGTGTATATATATATATATATATATATATATATATATATATATATATGTTAGTTATTGCTTTCGCTTTAATATTTAACTCTGATTTTATGGTTTAAGGGTTAGTCCCGCCTAGCCTAGAGTGTGTGTATGTCCCCGTTAGCCGTGATTTAGCTCGGGTATAGATTGTCCATTTCATATTCGGGTCGGGTCTCGGTGCGGGGGATGTGGTACCTCGCGCTCGGGTGCTACAAGAAACCTTAAAACCTTTCTTATCTAACCAATCAACAAAAATTAAACTTTTCCTAACATCTGGTACAAACAAGACATTGATCAAAGTTAATTTCTTCCCGGAGGTAAAGTTGAGTTCAACAGATCCTTTGCCTCCAACCTTGGCTTTGGAGCTGTTTCCCATCTGAACCTCTTGCCCAACAGTTTCTTCAAAGGTCTTGAAAAGCATTCGATCATTGCAAATGTGAACTGTAGCTCCAGAATCTAACCACCAGCCAGAAAGTTCACTTACCATGTTTATTTCAGAAATCATAGCCACATCGAGGCTAAGATCAGTCACCATGGCAATTAGGTTCTCTTCAACCATATTTGCAACTCCGGATCCACTCTTCCGTTGTGGGCATTCTCTCGCATAATGTCCTGTTTCTCCACAAACATGACACTTACCTTTTCTTTTGTTAGTAGCCTTTTTGGTTTCATGTTTCTGTCCGGTTTTCTTAAATTGTCCAACATTCTTTTTCACCCCGAAAGGCTTTCTTTTCGAAGAATTTCCAGATTCAACATAATTCACACTCGATTGTCCTTGAACCAAATTCTTTACATCACGTTTCCGAGCCTCCTCTTCAATACGCAGATGTTTTTGAATTTGTTCCAAGGACAAATCCTCAGATTTATGCATCAAGCTCTTTGCATAATCCTTCCAGGAATGAGGAAGCTTTGAAATTATAGCTCCTACAGGTTTCTGGAAGGACAATTTTAACAACCCGGAGTTTGTTAACAATAACCTGGAGCTCATGAACTTGCTCCAGAATTGGTTTGTTGTCAACCATTTTAAAATCCAAATATTTAGAAACCAAATATTTTTTTGTACCTTCTTCCTCAGCCTTGTATTTGTATTCCAAGGCTTCCCACAGCTCTCTAGGTGACCGCACATTTGTGTATAAATCATACAACCTATCAGACAAGGTATTCAGAATGTGTCCACGAGCCAACTGTTCATCTTCTGCTCTCTTTTTTCTTTGTTGTTGAAGGGTCTCCACAATCTCCTGGTGGATCTGCAAGGAATTCCTGGAAGGACCTGTTGCTGTTGTGTTGGCAGGAGGTACAACACCTGTTGTAGGAGGATTGGCAGGAGGAGCACCACCTGCTGTAGTGGGATTCGCAGGGGGAACAACACCTGATGCAGTTGCTGGTGGATCCAAATCAACGGGCTGCTGGGGAGCAGGAGGATCTTCTGGAATTGGTGGCAGACTGGGATCCAGAAATAGGCCAGCTTCAAGACGGTAAGCAGGAACTTCATCTTGTCTTGCCAGCGGCTGAAGTTGTTTCCATCGAAGCGATCCAACTTCTGCTAAGGATTCTGATTCCATTTTCGGATTAACACTTCAAGATTGTTGAGAAAATGGGAGAAATGGGATCAGAATGACACGGGTAGTCTCTGAGTTTTGCTAAAAGGTTGCAGACGATTTACTTTTAGGATATATGTCAAGCTGTGGATTTCTGACAATTAGCAATTTGCAGAAACCAAGTGAGTATATGCTGTATTTTTTTAGGTGATAGGATTGTCTATATATTGGTGTCAGGAGTTTGGCAGGTTTAAATGTAGGAATTTGAATAGGTCAAATTCAGGTGTTAATGGCCTGAATTACACCTCTATTATTGCCCACGATATATGTCAAGCTGTGGATTTCTGACAATTAGCAATTTGCAGAAATCAGGTGAGTATATGCTGTATTTTTTTAGGTGATAGGATTGTCTATATATTGGTGTCAGGAGTTTGGCAGGTTTAACTGTAGGAATTTGAATAGGTCAAATTCAGGTGTTAATGGCCTGAATTACACCTCTATTATTGCCCACTACCTGACGGTCACATCCCTCAACGGACCTGACTTTTAAATCAGATTCGGATGTACCTAGACATCCCTCAACGGATGTACTTGGACATTGGTTCGTAATTTGAACTTTGGACAGGATCAGGCTGACCCTGGCTCAAAAAGTAAGGCTCGGAGGCGCACGTGCGAAGTGCAAAGTGCGCCATCAAACGCCACATTCGCCCATGCCCAGCCCGGCTCGAGCCCATGCACGTGCACAGGCGGTGCGGTGCGGTGCGGTGCTATTAGTCCTTTCTTGGGTCCCATAATTTAATAACACATACAACATTTTTATATATAAAGCTGTCTACTTAATGTTATTTTTTCAATGTGGGACACAACAACCAATGTATATTTTTCAAACAACCTTTGATATGCCATTATGTATTCATTTATTAATTCTCCAATAACTAATATATAAATACATGACATATTTAACACCAGTCTTTACATTTTCAGCTTATCAACAACATGGAGCATACGCTGCAAAGGGAAATGGGGAAAATGGAACATGTACGTACCCGGCTCTCAGACTATTGGAGTCTCCACCTGGACGTATATGGTTTTCAACATATGAACAAATTGTACAGCTAGAAAGATAATTAAGACCTTAATTAGCTAGATTTTACCCTGAATTAGTTTTTCAAATAGGATCTTTGTAATGTGGCTCTCACTAATAGCAATAAACTTCGTTGTAGGTTTTCAAGTTAATTGTACTATATATCATTTGATAGAACATGAGACGAGTGGCTTACTTCAATATGTAATAATCCAATTAATTAATTTGACTTTTCGTAATAATTTAGTCCGTCCAATATAATTAATTAAAATAAATTAAATCACTCCTAAAATGTATTTCATTATTTTAGATACATAAGACACGATTAGGATTTGGGAGATGTGGGATGAATCAACCTTTTATGATTTATCCAATATAATCTCAGGTAGTGTCATCAATCCCGAGTTTATAAAAATATTAATAAATATAAGTTTAAGTAAGATTATAGTCTAATAATACTTAATCTACCAAGTAAACATGTTGTATATAAGATAATTGGGGCCGTTGTAGGATAGATAACTCAAACTAAGACATTTTCATGCTATTCTGAGGCTGCTCATCACAACCACAACCAAAAATACATTTACATTTTTCTTTTCTGTTTGGTCCTAAGCGAAACGGAGACCAATAGGAGTTAATTATATAATGCTCACTACAAATATCAATAAGAGGCTATCCCAAGATATGAGAAGTCGAAGAAAGTGTCGGCAGTCCATACATATAGATCTTATTGTCGAAGGGAACAAAGGCAGAAAAGTATGCATCTATAATAAATGAAACTACATGACAATATATAATATTTCAATTTAACTGAATTCTTTTAAAAAGCGATTACTTTTAAAAATTGAAATCTCCTGGTCTAAATATAAAATTTATCTTCTTAACATATAATAATAATAATAATAATAATAATAATAATAATAAATGGTCTAGGTTTGGATTATGCTGATTTGGTGGGCCATAGATAATATGGGCTTCACCACAAATTTTGGGGGTGAGTTTTCCTATATTGAATGGGTTAGGCATTGTTTGTTGAAGAGATCAGCAACCAATTGGCCCAGTGTGGCATTTAAACAAGTATTCGTTTCTGCTTACAACATTTTCATTCAATTGTCTTACTATTTCGAACCTGTATGAGGGCGTAAAAGCGTCATCATCACCGTGTTGATGAGAATGAGAACAAGAGACATTACAATTGTATAGCTCGACGCTCGTGGATAGATTATCAAGAGTGTGAAAACGGGTATGAAAATGAAACACGTTACAAAAATAACGTTTTCGTCGTAGGAGATTAAGGAAAGATTGAGATTAGTGATGGAGGAGGAGACCTAATCCGACTACTAGGTGAAGTGGGACTTTTCGAGACAAGGCCTTAGACAGAAAGAGAACTTTATGAAATATTCTTTTCTTGTCTTTTTAATGTTTTCAGGCTTACTATGCTTTCATTTTGTCCCTCTCCATTAATATAATTCACGGTTGATATGATGAATTCGAGTTCCTTTCTTTTCTTGCTTTCCTCTCTCTCTCTCTCATTTTTTATTTTATATATATATTTTGGTGCAATTTTTTATTACATTTATTGAATATTATAATACATAAATAAATGAAAATACACAATATGGAAGATCGAAAGTGAATTGTCGGTTTTTGCAAGCTACTTACTTTATCTGAACCCTCTGTCGACAAATGTGCAAATTGCATCGGTACATAATGTCCTTGAAGCTAGTCAGTCAATGGAGGGGCTAGGGCGCTAGGTATTTCCTTTCTTTGTTGATTGAAAGATAATTCTTTAACTTTGGATGAGGGCCCTAAAAGAAAAGAGTTTTGGTTAGGCTCATTTGAAGTCAATTACCACAACGGTACAATCCACGTTCATCCTATTCAAATCTGATCTGGTCTAACCCGATAATTATTTTGTCATAAATCTGATCTAATCAAACCCTGATTAATAATTCAAATGTGATGAAATTTTCTATTTGTCATAAAATGTTCTGCTCTTATGCTTTGTTTTATTTTTATTACCAAAATATTGCAGGAGTAGATGCAATGTAGCTTCCAATATTCTTTATACTTGTTGAAAATTTTCTGCCTCCCTAAAAGGATTTTATTATTTCCAGTATTTTTTATTTTTATTTTGTCATGGTTTTCTAATTGTAGAGATTTTGTTTTTGGTGACTTCTGATTGTAGACTTTGGGAATCATTTTAATTGTACAAAATGAATAATTAAATAACCTTAGGGGCTGTCAATGTGTCGGATTTTAGTTCAAATTCGATCTAAATTTGATTCAATTTTTTTGTATATTAGACCAACAAAAAAGTTCGGTGGATCATATCCGATTACAAATATTCGTTATTCGAAATAAATGTAACGAATATGAAATTAAAATATTCGATCCGTTAAAGATTTGAATCCAACTAGTTATAATATTTTATTAAGTTAATTATTTATAAATAAAGAATACAAATAAAAGTAATTAAAAATTAGAAATCCAATGTATGTATCTGATCCGGCTCGAAAATAGTTTAGCTGAGTTGGAGGTCTAAGTGGCAATCTCGGGTCGATCAGTCAAGAATTTGTAACGTGGGCTCTTTAATCGATCTGGAAACACTTGAAACAAACGTGAGCTCAAAGGCCAAATTGGGGACTTGGGGTTGGACCCAAGTTTGGCACTCCGACGCTCAAGTCAGTGGGAGAATTTTAGAGAGAGAAATAAATGCGGAGAAGCGAAATAAATGCTCTTAAATTGCTTACCAACTACTGTTCAAGACTTGGTATTTATAGCCAGGAGCAATTAACACAATAGTGCGTGTACCGCGACTATGTATTAAATGCTCTGCAGTCGATCGGGTCGTTTGTCGGGCGCCTGAGCGGGTGCCTTGGGGTCGGGTGTACTTTGTTTCCCTTTTGGGCGTAGACATGTACCGGGGGCATTAAATGCACTGTAGCGCGTCTGGCCGTGGTGAATAGGGGAGTAACACGTGTCCCGACAAAGATGCTTTATGGCATCTTGTCGCCAGGTGACGCAGGATCCCGATCCGAGAGATCGAGGTCAGGCGGGTCGTAATGAAGTATGTTGGCAATAAGGAACCCGTAAATGGGGTCGAGTTCGACCCCACCCCTTGTGCGGGATAAGGACGTTTCATACGTGGCTCCCATGCGGGAACAAGGATGGACGGTCCGTTGCGGATTATGGGATCGGATCGATCCCCTGAGGTGCAATGGATCGGATCGATCCGCACTCGGGATAGGGATCGGATCGATCCCCTGAGGTGCAATGGATCGGATCGATCCATTGAGGTGCAAAGGATCGAATCGATCCGCTCTCGGATGGGGACCGGATCGATCCCTTGAGGAGCAAAGGATCGAATCGATCCGCTCTCGGAGGGGGACCGGATCGATCCCTTGGGGAGCATGGGATCGGATCGATCCCTTGAGGGGCAAGGGATCGAATCGATCCGTTCTCGGGATAGGGATCGGATCGATCCCTTGAGGAGCGTGGGATCGGATCGATCCCTCGAGGTGCAAGGGATCGGATCGACCCGCTCTCGGGCCAGGGATCGGATCGATCCATTGGGCCTAGGGATCGGATCGGCAGTTCCTTGAGGGATCGATCCCATTTGGTGGTAGGGATCGAACTTCATCCGTCAAGGCGAACCGGATCGGGTTCGATTCGTTGATCCTTTCACGCGGGGACCTTGGTCCGCTTGAGGTGGCGAGATGTCCAAGTGGCTTCCTCTGGGGCGTGCCACGTGGCTCGGCCATTTTATGCCATATCAGAGGCCCCCCAAATTACCGGCGTGAATTTTCACGGGGGTAATTTTTATCGCTTCGGTGACAGCCTTCGCGTCCAGATACGTCAAGTTCGGTCTTTAAGGCAATAAGGGCAGCACCGTTTCGCGCATCGAGGAGAAACAACACGGTCTCCCGTGGGCGGTAATGGCATCGTTTTGCGCTTCGAGAAAAGCAATGCGGACCCCTAGGTGTGACAGCGGCCTCGTTTCGCACATCGAGGGAAGAGGAGGCTCGGTCTTCTAGGCGCATTGATGGCCAAGGTGTGCACCTCGAGGAGCCACTCTTCCTCCCCTATAAATAAGGGGGCACTCTCCTTCCTCACTTCACACCTTCTTGCCAAACATTTCGATCCCTTCTCCTAGAGCATCAAGAGTTCGTCCCAAGGCGAAGAGAGAGAGAGAGAGGTACATTTTGTCAACTCTTCGATCCCTTTTATTTCTTCTAAGTGAGAGAAAAATGTCGAGAGGGCCGTATATGTGTGTGGTCTCTGATGAGAGCGAGGTGGAGGAGCCGTTCACCCCATCCGCGGGTTGCTCCGGTTCCGCGGGCGGCGTCCCCCCGTTGCCCAACATGGATTTCGGGTCATTCTTTGATTCTTCCGACGAGGTACGGGTTCAGGAATTCCGGGCAAGCCGTGGCCGGGGTTCGACCTCGAGACCCCGACGCCGGATCGAGGAAGTAGAGGAAGACGAGGAAGAGGAAGAGGAAGAGGGGCCGGAGGAGGGTACTTCCGGCCGACCCCAGGGGCGATCCGGGCATGTCTACCGAACTCTGTCCGACGTTGCCCAGAGAACATCGACGTTGCCGGACAAAGAGTTTCAGGAAGTTCACAATTGGTGCAGCGGGATGCCCGAGGGGGTTATGGCGCGGTTACCTTTCGACGGGGAGACGGTAGGGGCTCCGCAATCCAAACATGCTTTCGGCCTGTACCATGCGACAATGAAGTACGGTTTCCGATTTTCGACCCACCCGTTGGTGTCAACTTTTCTCGACCGGGTGAATCTGTGTCCGGCTCAGCTTGTACCGAACTCCTACGCTTTGATGTATAGTGCGATCATCATTATTAAGTGTTTGGGGTTCGAGCCCCGATTCGAGGATTTTGGAGAGTTTTTCCTGCTTGTCAACTCCCCCAAGTCTGGGGTCGGTTACTATTACCTCCAAGCCAGGTCGGGTCGGAAACTTGTGGATATCCCGGTTACCTCTCATGGGCTTGGTTGGAAGGAAAGATTTTTCTTCATCGATTGCTCAATGCCTCTCCCCTTCCGTTCGACCTGGACCACCACGGAACCCAAAAAGCTCCCGACAAGGAAAAGCGCTTGGCTTCACAAGAAGCGGGCTTTCGAGCTCCTAACCAGCCTGGGCCCACTCGATCCTGAGTACTTGACGAGGACGGGGCACTTGGTCGAGACGGGTTTGGTCCCGAGGACGAGGTTGCGAAATTTCCACTTCGGTGATCCTTCGCCTCAGGCCGGACCCGCCCGATTGGGTTACGCGCCGAACGATCGTCATTGGGATCGAACTCGATCCGACGCCGATATCGGATCGATATCGACCCGTTTGGGGTCGGATCGAGTTGATCCGTTTGTTGCGAATCGTGTTTGAATTCTAGCCTCTATACATACATATATTCAGCGCCCTTCTTTTTCAAGGTACTAATCGATCCGTCTCTGCAGGTCTGCACATCTTAGCCATGAGTCGCGCGGAAAGGGTGAGGAGGACAATGAAGCTGAAAAAGGGCGAGTCGATCCCGCAGGATGAACGGGAAAGGGTTGACCACGTTATAGCTGCGATCCACGGAGCTCTACCGGAAGCTCAAGCCGCGGCCCAACAACCCCGTCGAAGGGTCCCCCCGAACTCTCAACCCATGGAAGATGTCCAAGAGCCGGGGCAGGCATCGGATGCGGTCGAGCCCGATCCTGAGGACCCCGATCAAGTAATAAATTTGGACCACTTAGATCTTTATTTCGACTTCGACGAAAATCTTTATGACCTGACTCTTCCCCAGGAGGAACAGCTGGCGTCTAACAGGCGCCTGAGAAAAAGGAAGAAGAAGGTGACTGAGGAAGAGGTGCCGATCGAAATCGAGGGGGATTCCAGCGGGTCGGATATTGAGAGTAAGTTGCTGAACTTCAAACAGACTCCACCACCTCAATGGCCTAGTGAACTTGAGAGAGTCCGGGAGGATGGGTCGATTCGGAACCTTGGCGTCGGGCACCCCGATATCAGCTTGTTGTCCTCACTTTTCAACACCGGTTGTGTGGTCGACGAACAACGTGTGATTCATAAGGAGCCCGTCGATCACCAGAGGTATAGGATCAGCAAGGCTATCTTCGGCGTAAGTGCTTCCCCCTTATATCTGTTTCTTTCCCCCTCCTTGTGTTCGTCTCGATCCCGTGTATTCGGCTCGTAATCGACCGGTTGAGGTCGGTCGTGAACGATCCGTTGCATCGGGTCGTTTCTTCTTGCGTATTCTTGTTTTGCTGAGCCATGACAATTCTCGCCTCTATGAACAGGATATCCTCCCAGCTGCCATCAGCTTGTCCCAGAAGGCGGAGGTTTATCAAGAAGAGGTGGTCAAGTACAAGGAAAAGTACAGGGCTGCCAAGGCTATGCTGAGGTCAGCCAAGGCGGAGAAGGTAGCTGAGCTACAGGAACGGCTGGACGAGCTGATGAGCCTTAGGGAGGAAGAGGCCCAAACGCGTGCCGCGGAGTTGCAGAGCGCCCTCGACCGGATGGAGGATTTAGAGAAAGTCCTACAGGCTCGTGAAACCGAACTCAATGAGATCCGGGCCGAAACCAAGGAGAAAGTCCAACAGGCGAAGGCCGAGGGGGAAGCGGCGTCCCGAGCGGCCGCGTTGGCGGAAGGACAGGCCAGGATCGACGCCATGATTGAGTCTTTTCGGAAGGCTAAGGGCCCGATCGAGCAGTACGCGGTTCGTGAGTTTATGGAGGGTCCAGCCTTCGACGAGGCGAACACGGTCATGGCTGCGACCGACATGGAGGCTGGCTTCAAGATTGCGCGCAATCAGCTCAAGGCCCAGGGCCTGATTCCGGTGTCCTTCGACGAGGCTTCCATCGGCCTAGATAAACCCGATCCGTATCCCGACCCGTTGGAGGAAGACGCCGAACCTCCGGTGGACATCGATTGGCGCCACCACAAGTACGAGTTTGCTATTGACATGGCCTACACCAAGAGGGATAAGAGGGATCCCGTCTACGAGCTTCCTCCTCCGGTCGATATTGAGAGCTTCCTACCGTCGACCCGACGCAGTCGAAAAAAGTCCTCGGGCCGTACGGGCGCCTCGGGTTCATCTCCTTCTTAGCTTTGATAGTTTCATGTATTTTTATTTTATTTTTTAAAGGCCATTTTCACTTGACCCAGCGGCCGGGGATGTCGCCGCGTGAACATTTTGTTGCTTTGTTCTCACGCTTTATTTTCCATTACAATATTCCTCGGATTTCATGTATGGTGCGATGGGTCGTGTCCGATCCCCAGGTGTTTTGGGATGGAGTTTGATCCCGAATTTCGCGTGAGGGATCGAATTCAATCCGGTTCGGTCTTAGGGAATCGAGATCGATCGCAACTTGCGTGGGGTCTGAGTTCGATCCTCATATGTTTGAGGGATCGATTTTGATCCCCCTTCGTTTGGTGGGGTCGGTCTCGATCCTTCATGGGATCGATTTCGATCCGATTGGTCATGAAGGGATCAAAATCGATCCCCATTTGTGCGGGGTTTCGAGTTTGGGTTCCCCCGTCCTAAGTATTTTTCATCGTTAGTCCCGTTCTCGTCGGGTCGTTGAACGACCTCGTTGGACTTGGGGATTTGTAAGTACGACAAAATAACCAAATAAATACATGATAGCATGATCGTGGATCGAATGCCAAATAAATACACATTATATAAAAACGACTGTTGAATTTCATCGAAAGGATCGGACTCGATCCGTAGATGGGATCGGGACCGGGCTTTGAACGTGCTCCGATTCGATCAGCTATACAAGATAGGTGATTTTATACATAAAACTTCTTCAGGTTGTGCGCGTTCCAGGGTCTTGGTAGGGGCACTCCGGCCATATCTTCGAGCTGATACGCCATGTTCTTGCCTACTTTTGTAACCCTGTAGGGACCTTCCCAATTGGGTTCGAGTTTTCCCACATGCTGGAGGACCTCTACCTTCTTCAACACTAGATCCCCGATCTGGAATGTACGGGGTCTGACGTGTTTGTTGTATGATCGGGTCGCGGCCGCCTTGTATTGTTTAATCTTCTGGTATGCGCGTTCGCGCTTTTCCTCAATCAGATCCAAGTCAGCGGACCGATTTTCGTTATTCCTATCGAGCTGGTATTGACTGACGCGGGCTGTTTCGTGTAGCAACTCCGATGGGATCACTGCCTCCGACCCGTATACCAGGGAGTAGGGGGTTTGGCCCGTCGCCGTTCTGGGGGTCGTTCGATAAGCCTAGAGGACCCCGTCGAGTTCGTCCGCCCACGCCCCCATCTTGGCATCGAGACGGGTCTTCAAATTTTGAATGATGATCCGGTTGGTGACTTCGGCTTGGCCATTCGTTTGAGGGTGGCCGACGGTGGTGAACCTGAGGTCGATTCCGATATCCCGACAGTAGCTTTTGGTGTTCTCGCTTCGGAACTGGGGCCCATTATCACAGATGAGAACCCTCGGGACCCCGAAGCGGCAGATTATACTCTTCCAGAGGAAATTTTTTATCACCGCGTCAGTTATCTTTGGGACTGCTTCGACTTCGACCCATTTTGAGAAGTACTCGACGGCTACTATGGCGAAGCGTTTTTGCCGAGGGGCCAGGGGGAAAGGACCAATAATATCGATCCCCCATTGATCGAAGGGCCATGAGACATCGATCGCGATCATGGTTGCGGGATGTGTGTGTATGAGGCTGCCGTGTTTTTGGCACTTGGGGCATTTCATTGAGTGTAGCTTTGCGTCTTGTATTAGGGTCGGCCAGAAATACCCGCTTCTTAAGATTTTACGAGCTAGGGCTCGACCCCCTGAGTGGTTCCCGCAGTTCCCTTCGTGGACTTCTTCTAACACATCTTTGGCCTGGCTCGGGCGGAGACACCTTAGCGGTGGACCTGTGAATGATTTCTTGAACAATCTCCCTTCGCGGTCCAGTAGGTATAGCAGCGAGCGGTATTTCATCCGCCTCGCCTCTAACCGGCTTTGAGGTAGTGTCCCGTCCTTTAGGTAGGAGACCAAACTATCCATCCAACATGGCTCCTCCGGGTCGATCGCCGCGACATCGATCGGACCCGGGTCGATGACCCGACCGGGTGAGACGTGAAATGAGATGGTCCCGTCTCGGGTGCCCTGAAGGCCGTTCGCGAGTTTGGACAATGCGTCCGCTCGGGTGTTTTCTTCACGGGGGACTTGCTCGATCCGAAATTCTTTAAATTTTGAGGCTAACTCTTTAACCATCTTGAGATAATCCGCCATCGATTCTTCCCTTACTTCATACGTGCCGTTGACCTGACCCGCGACAAGCTGGGAGTCGGTCACGACGGCCAATCGATCGACCCGATGTTCTGAAGCGAACTTTAGTCCTGCGATGAGTGCCTCGTATTCTGCTTCGTTATTGGTGGCCTTGAAGTCTAGGCGGACGGCAAAATCGAACTGTGTACCATCCGAACTGATTAGTGATATCCCCACCCGTCCCCCCTTGGAGGTCGATGAGCCGTCAACGTACATTGTCCAACTCAAGGGATCGGGGGCGTTCTTTGGGGGCTTCGTGTTCTTTTCGACTAAAAAGTCAGCCAGAACCTGAGCTTGTTGGGCGAGGCGAGGTTGGAAAGTGATGTCATGCTCGCTTAGCTCCACCGCCCATTTCATCATTCGACCCGAGACATCGGGTTTGGACAAGACTTGTCTAAGGGGTTGGTCGGTTAGCACCACAATCGGGTGCGCCTGGAAATAGGGTCGTAATTTTCGAGCCACGTGTGTCAATGCGAAGACAAACTTTTCGATCTCAAGGTAGTTTCGCTCTGCCCCGTGTAGGATTTTGCTCAGATAATAGATGGGCATGTGTTTTCGATCCCTAATTGCGACGAGGACCGAACTAAAGGTTTCGTTGGAAAGGGAGAGATAGAGGTACAAGGTCTCCCCTTCGTTGGGCTTGGCCAACAACGGTGGAGATGCCAGGTACTCTTTAAGTTGCTCAAAGGCTCTATCACACTCCTCATTCCATTCGAACTTTTTTAGGTTTCGTAATATTTTGAAGAAGGGCAGGTTCCGTTCGGATGATCGGGATATGAACCGATTTAGGGAAATGATCCGGCCGACCAGAGATTGGACTTGGCTTATGCAGTCGGGTCGAGGTATGACCTGGATTGCCTTGATTTTTGCCGGGTTCGCTTCGATCCCCCGCTGGCTGACCATATAGCCGAGGAATTTTCCCCCTTCGACCCCAAAGGTGTATTTGTCCGGGTTAAGCTTCATACCGTACCCCCTGAGGATTTCAAACACTCGACCCAGGTGGCCGAGATGATCACACGCCTGTTTGCTCTTTACGATCATATCATCCACGTAGACTTCCATCGTCTTCCCGATCTCTTCCTTAAACATCTTGTTGACCAACCTCTGGTAGGTCGCTCCGGCGTTTTTGAGACCGAACGGCATTACTTTAAAACAATAAATGCCCTTGATTGTTATAAAAGCGGTGTGGGGTCGATCTTCGGGCGCCATGGAGATCTGATAGTATCCCTGAAAGGCGTCCATCATGCTCAGCATTTCACAACCAGCTGTCGAATCGACGAGCTGATCGATTCGAGGGAGCGGGTAAGGGTCCTTTGGGCACGCTTTATTTAGATCCGTGAAATCGTTACACATTCTCCATCTACCCCCCGTCTTCTTTACCAAGACTACATTACATAGCCAATCGACATATTGGGTCGGGGTCACGTAACCCGCATCGAGCAATTTGTTGACCTCGGCCTCGATGATCTCGTTTCGTTCTTTGCTTTGGGTTCTTAGCTTCTGTTTTATGGGTCTGTGAGTGGGATCGAGACCGAGGCGATGGCAGATCACCTTCGGGTCGATCCCCACAAGATCCTTCGCCGTCCACGCAAACACGTCTGCGTTTTCTTGGAGGAACTCAATCATCATCATCTCGTGCTGGGGGTTCATGTTGGCCCCGATCTTCGTGGATTTGTTGCTGTCGTTCGGGTCGAGGGGTATGTGTTTCAAAGAATCAGAAGGCTCGATCCGACCTACTGCTTTCCTCTTCTGGGCTACGCGTGATCCTTCGGCGTCTACCTTGGGCGCAGCGAGATCGAGATCCGAGCTCGTGTAAGTCTGGAGATCAAGGCATTCGCCCGCGTCTTTCTCCTTGTCTTTCGGTTCCTTAAGGGTGAATGGGTGATCGCATAACATGCCCAGCTGTCCGGGACGTCACACCCCACTTCCCCGACCCCGTTAGGGGTCGGCATTTTCAACTTCTGGTGGTAGGTGGAGATTATGGCTCTGAATTGAATGAGGCCGGGTCGGCCAAAAATCATGTTGTAAGCGAGGGGCATGTTTACCACAACGTACTCGACCTCTTGGGTAACTCGCTGAGGCGATGTTCCCATCGAACTGAGCAGTTTGATGCGCCCAAGCGGGACAACCTGGGATCCTCCGAAGCCGGACAGAGGCGTTCGGATCGGATCTAATTTCAAGTTATGCAGTTTTATTTTTACAAGCGTAGAGTAAAGGATAATGTTCGTGCTACTTCCATTGTCAACAAGGCATTTGGTTACATTGTAATTAGCCACTCCCAAGGTCACCACCATCGGACAACTAGGCGTTTCACCCTCCCGATGTGGGCCAGAGTGGCTGTCATTTTCGCTAAAGCTAACCTCTTGCCTCTCCCACTCTTTGCTTTGCTCGATCTGGAGGACCTCCTCGCGCGGACCGTTGTATTCTCGAGCCGCCCTCCGGATGTTCTTCTTCCTGGCAGCGTTGGAATCACCGCCCTCGTGCCCCCCGGCGATCATGTAGATAGTGTCATTAGTCGGGGGGTTGTCCTCGGTCATCTCCAGGGGTTGCTTACCGGTTCTCCTTGACGGGGATCGGGATCGATCTCGATCCCGAGACTGATCTTGGCTCCGACCGGCCTTCTCAGAATAGTGATCGATCTTGCGAACGAAGTCCTTCAGGTGCCCTCCTCGGATGAGTCTTTCGATCTCGTCGCGGAGGGCGTTACATTCCTCGGTGGTGTGACCCCATTGCTGATGGTATCCGCAATACTTCCCCGATTTCTGGGCTTTGGGGCCTTCCCGGATGGTCTTGGGCTTGTTCAAGAGTTTTTTATCCATGACCGTGAAGATCTGTTGGACGGTCGTATTGAGGGGGATGTAGTTCCTCCGATCGATTTGGGCCGGCGGATCGATTTTTCCCTTCGATTTTTTCGGCTCGAACCCCTTCCGGGTCGGGGTCGAGTTCGACCCCATGTGATGGCTCTCCGGGGTGGGCGAAGGAGCAGGCCCATGAGCTAATGCCATCTCCTCGACCCGCATAAACCCATGGGCGAGATCCTGAATTTCAGTCAGGTTTTTGGGGCCAGCCCTGACGATCTCATCCGCCCACAGGCGATTGCGTAGCGCCCGATGGACGACCGGGAGCAGAGTGTCCATCGTCGGGTCCTCGACCCGTACCACTTCCCTTGAGAATCGGGTGAAGAAGTCTCGAAGGGATTCTCCTTTCTCTTGGCGGAGGTTGTTGAGGTAAGAAGGGGGCAGCTTCTCCCCTGACATGGAGGAGAAGTGCGCCGAAAACCGGTCTACAAAGTGATTGTAGGTCCGGATGCATCGAGGCGGCAGGCGGATGAACCAGTCCTGCACGGGACCCGTCAGAGTGGTCACGAAAATTTTGGCCCAAATCTGCTGCGGATGGGGGTGCAGCAACATTCTGTTTTCAAAAGCAGTAACGTGTTTCTCGGGATCGGTCGTCCCGTTGTAAAGAGGCAATCCCGAGGGGATTCGATCTCCGTCGCAGGTTGTGCGGAGAATATCCTCAGAAAATGGGGAGGCTTCCTCCCGATCGGATCTGTAGCGCAGGGGTTGGCGGTTCAACCCAGCGCGTAGATCGACCTGCCTCTGGGAGATCATGGAACCTCGATCCCCCAGGCGGTCCTGCACCCGCCTTCTTGGCGGATCGATATATCGATCCGGGCTGAGGTCCTGGCGGGCTGCGGCGATCCTTGCCGCCTCATCGGGTGGGTAACCGGTTCCGCAAGTCATCGTACTCTTCATGGTCGTCATCGACCGCTCGCTTGCCGCGGTTCGCGCGGCTGGGATGATCCGAATCCCCATGGCCCTCCAACGGGACTTGTTTGCTCCCTCCCGCGGGTGGCGGAGGAGGTACAAACCCGGGGACCTGTGCTTGGCCCGCGCCCGCTTGGGGAGGAAGGCCCCATATGACCTGGGCGGGTCCGCCGTTGAGCGGCTGGAGGTAGTAGGGTATTGCAGACCCGTAAGTCTGAGCCGCAGGCCCATAAGCGCTGGCTATTACGGGGCTGGGGATAGTAGCAGGACTAGCCCTCGGCAATTCCGGGCGTCTTGGCTCCCGACCTTCTACTTGGGCCTGTTCGATCTCGACCCGCCACTGGTCAAGAAAGGCGTCAAGGTCAGCCTGTGTAATGGCGACCCTCGGAGCAGCCTCTGGTTGAGTCACGATCGCACTGGCGCTGGGGCCCGCGATCCCGACGACGGGGGGAGCAGTGGGGAGGTGACCAAGCGGCGCGTTGATGTCGTGCCTGCCTTTGGTGACCTCCTCCAAGTCCTCATCCTGTCGGGTCTTCCTAGTTTTCACCATGATCGCAAGGAGGGGAAGTGTTTTACTCAAGATCGAGGTAGAGAGAAGTGTAGTTTCCCACAGACGGCGCCAAACTGATCCTGCTCGAAAATAGTTTAGCTGAGTTGGAGGTCTAAGTGGCAATCTCGGGTCGATCAGTCAAGAATTTGTAACGTGGGCTCTTTAATCGATCTGGAAACACTTGAAACAAACGTGAGCTCAAAGGTCAAATTGGGGACTTGGGGTTGGACCCAAGTTTGGCACTCCGACGCTCAAGTCAGTGGGAGAATTTTAGAGAGAGAAATAAATGCGGAGAAGCGAAATAAATGCTCTTAAATTGCTTACCAACTACTGTTCAAGACTTGGTATTTATAGCCAGGAGCAATTAACACAATAGTGCGTGTACCGCGACTATGTATTAAATGCTCTGCAGTCGATCGGGTCGTTTGTCGGGCGCCTGAGCGGGTGCCTTGGGGTCGGGTGTACTTTGTTTCCCTTTTGGGCGTAGACATGTACCGGGGGCATTAAATGCACTGTAGCGCGTCTGGCCGTGGTGAATAGGGGAGTAACACGTGTCCCGACAAAGATGCTTTATGGCATCTTGTCGCCAGGTGACGCAGGATCCCGATCCGAGAGATCGAGGTCAGGCGGGTCGTAATGAAGTATGTTGGCAATGGGGAACCCGTAAATGGGGTCGAGTTCGACCCCACCCCTTGTGCGGGATAAGGACGTTTCATACGTGGCTCCCATGCGGGAACAAGGATGGACGGTCCGTTGCGGATTATGGGATCGGATCGATCCCCTGAGGTGCAATGGATCGGATCGATCCGCACTCGGGATAGGGATCGGATCGATCCCCTGAGGTGCAATGGATCGGATCGATCCATTGAGGTGCAAAGGATCGAATCGATCCGCTCTCGGATGGGGACCGGATCGATCCCTTGAGGAGCAAAGGATCGAATCGATCCGCTCTCGGAGGGGGACCGGATCGATCCCTTGGGGAGCATGGGATCGGATCGATCCCTTGAGGGGCAAGGGATCGAATCGATCCGTTCTCGGGATAGGGATCGGATCGATCCCTTGAGGAGCGTAGGATCGGATCGATCCCTCGAGGTGCAAGGGATCGGATCGACCCGCTCTCGGGCCAGGGATCGGATCGATCCATTGGGCCTAGGGATCGGATCGGCGGTTCCTTGAGGGATCGATCCCATTTGGTGGTAGGGATCGAACTTCATCCGTCAAGGCGAACCGGATCGGGTTCGATTCGTTGATCCTTTCACGCGGGGACCTTGGTCCGCTTGAGGTGGCGAGATGTCCAAGTGGCTTCCTCTGGGGCGTGCCACGTGGCTCGGCCATTTTATGCCATATCAGTATCATTGCATTAATAATATATCTTTCAATATTTATCATAAAATAATATGTAATATTTGATTAATAATTTTTAATTTAACAAATATTAAATTAATATAAATAGAAACAACAACTAAATCAATGGGCAATTGATTTAAGTCGAAACGAACTTTAGTTCACTTGATAGTATATAGTAATACAAACGCTAATTGCGATGAATTTAGACCTTTGACTTTTTACATCTTGTGTCAGGCCTTTAGCTTTTTACATCTTGTGTCAAATTATACTTATGGTTAGCCAAAACTAGATAACAAATGAACAAGCTAGAAGCAATATTTTGGTCCATAGAAATGGTTTTTTTTTGTTGGGTATTTTTGAGTAACAAAAGGCCTAATTTTACTATGATAATTATAAATGAGCAGGGCAATTTCGTCTTAAGAAAAGAGAGTTCAACTTTTGCCTCGACCTTGGTAATTATCATAGTAAAATCACGCCCTTTGTTGCTCAAAAATACCCAACATTTTCATTCCTCATAGTTTTCCGTAACATACATAGAGTAGAGGGCTGCTATGAAGATAACAAAAACATACATGAACAAGCCACTTAAAATGGCATAATCATCAGCCAATAAGGATTGGTCGAAGTGGTTAATGAATTCATTTTCCAAGGTAATGTCTCGGGTTCGAATCCCACTTGAATGTGCGTGTGTTAGAAAAAAAAAGTGGCATAATCATCACCACATTACAACAACGCATGATATACCGCCAAATAACATTACAAATCTCCGGATTACAATATCATCACAACATGATTACATTAAAGCAAAAGCAACATCAAAACCGCATTAACCGGAGCATAGATCATCAACCTAACTGAGAAAAGTCATAATATCATTGTCATTCACATGCTTACACAAAAAAACAGCGTCGCATAGGCAATTTGAAGTCTTACGGTATCTTCATCATCATAAAAAAAAGCCTTGTCTAGGCACTTTTTGTTGCTCCAGAAGTTGCATTTTGTCTTGACGGACTTCCTCTTCCTCTTCCTCTTCCTCTGCAGCGGTGTTAACACATTACAAAATGAAATCTGCTCCTCAACAACATATTACAAAACAATCTGCACCATATCATTAATATCAGCAGTTTACAATACTAACATTAATATGCAACATAAATAGAACAATATATTATAACTCAATGAGCCCTAAACAGAACATTACATATGTATAAAATAAAACATTACATACCAACATTATATACTTCACATAATATTCATAAATACTAGAATTTTTACCTTGCAACAACCACTACTAGAAAACATGAGTTTAGTAACCGAATTTGCAACCGAAAAAGGGCCTTTTGCAACCGAAAAAGGACTTTTTGCAACCGAATTGCAACCAAACAATTCTGTTGCAAAAACCCTGGTTGCAAACTTTAGTAACCGAATTTTGCAATTGAATAGCAACTGAATATCTGGTTGCAAGTAGCCGTAGACGTGGAACGTGAGCCACGTCACTTTGCAACCGAATATTCGATTGCAAAAATATGACTAATTTTGCAACCGAATATTTAGTTGCAAAGTTGACGTGGCGCATAATTTTGCAACCGAACTATTTGTTGCAAAGTTTGTTAAAAATGTTTACCAATTTTGCAATTCGATTGCAAAAACTAATTAATTTAAATTTTATTTAATTAATTTACAATTGAATTTTTTATTGTGAAAATAATAATAATGATTTTGCAACCGAAATTTGGTTGCAAAAGAAAAATTATTTTTATATTTTCATAATCACTTGCAACCGAAATTCGGTTACAAAAAGATAATTATTTATTTGAAAAATAATATTTAATATTTTACAAATTCATTTACAAAAAATAGACCCTATATTTTTTCAAAATCAATAAACAATACCAACAACAATTCAACAATTCAAAATCCATAAACAAATATTTCAACAACAACAATTTATAAGTCATTCAACATTATAAAACAGCATAAAATAGTTAACAATATCTACAAAACTATTATGTACACCGAATATTATAAAGATACAACAAATGAATAAGATGATTAAAAAAGTGGGATAACCATTATGAAAGTATAAGTTTCAAAGACTAGACTGAGACAAGTATAAGCAATTTTCTTCATACAGAAACAATGGAAGCTCACCCAAAAAGAACAGTTTGCTGCACTGGATGAAAATCCATAGTCTTCACAACTGAACCTTGACTGAAATTTGCCACTACAGCCTTGGGTATGTCATCAGGTCTTGATCTCTTCAATACTTGCTCTGAATCTTCAATAATAATAGTAAAACATGGTTACTATGTAGCTACAAAAGAACACAATTACACAAGAAACAAAGATTATATATGTATTGGTTCATGTTTAAACAACAACAAATAACGAAAAGCAAAAAATGAAAACCCCAAAAATGAACTGCACAATAGCAAGTCGAAAAGAAGAACAATCATCAACATATTCCATTCCATTATACCAAACAACAAATTAATTCACAATCTTTACATAAGAAACAATGTAGTTAAGCACAATTTTCAGACCTTACAATTATAAGCGGACGTTGTTGCTTTGCTCTACGATGCCGAGATTTATCGATTGCATTGGAGATGGGTTTGCCTTCAGAGCTCTCACATTGCTCTTCACTCCTGCATATTGGAAAAGTCACCAACATCACACACTTTAAAATCCTCTTTGATTTTTTAGCAACATAAGATTCACAATGCAGCAGGAATACAAACTCCAAAAGCATTTCCTGAAATACTCAATAAGAATATAGAATTATATTCTTAAAAATAAGGAAAAACATACAAGTATATAATAGGTAGACTATTTATCACCAACAAAATCAATAACACTGCCATGCTTACCACCTGGGTATATAGAATAACACAAGACCTACGGTGAATGAAATCAGCTTTTAAGTAAGAAACTTCATTCAATTCAATTGTTACACTCAATATTAACGAACTTCAAGAGGGAATTTCAAGTATTTCCCAATTATGAGAATTTTGGCAAAACCAAGCTACTCATAACATTTTCAGTTCATTAAGACTCTCTACTGACATTCGGCACTCTCAAACTCAAAAATCAAAGAGAACTACGTTTAGTAAAATTATAAAGCAATAGAAAATCTATATAGAGGTCATCAATATAATTGTCGTACAACACAAAACTATTCAGAAAATAATATTTGGATCCCCTTTAATTATAAAACATGTTTTACAAATGAAATAAAAAGTTAATAGATAAAATTTATATTTTAAAGGGTGAAATCCTTTTTCCCACATCACCATCATAAATACCAATTTTCAGTCTACAAAGTATAAAAGAGAATATAAATCAGTCAAGGTTCTAGTGGTTTTCGAAAGGGGTATATCAGACCATTCTCAATACAAACAGATAGCCAACTACAACCCCAGTGCACAATGTATACACAATCAACACAATCTCCCCAAACCCATGTACATAGTGCACCGTAACGCAAGTACTGCTGCCTGAGCACAAGCTGCAAGCCACATGGTAGTCATACATTCCAGTATCATCTCACGATAATCAATGACATCAAGCTAGCTTTCCTTAAGAAAAATTTCAGTTATCCAACCTGTATGCCTTCCTTAAGAAAAATTTCAGTTACTCCAAGCTTTAGTACTCTTTAAAAACAGAAAACTGCTAAGCTTTAATAAGAACACAGTCAAAACTTTATTCAAAAGATTTAGAGGTTCCTGGAAAATAATACAACACTCTTAAAGAGAAACAAAAACTTAACCAAACATCCAAGTTTCCAAGCATTTAGAGCTGGAATATGCTCAGAATAATGACTTTCTCATCTTATGTATTTTTGGACAGGGGCCAGGGCATACTGCTTTTCAAGGACAGTCAACCATCATTTTCACCATTGAGACATATTTATCATTTCTGATCAGTGTTTTAGAAGATTCATAGCATAATCCCCATTAGTTCTCAATTAGTATTTTCCAAAGTAAAAATAATATTAACAATTGTTTCAGAACAAACATATGACAACATATTAACAAACTAGTATGAAAAGCAAGTGAAATAAAAATCTAGTGAAAAAAGAGAGCTAAGGAGATGTCAGACATATATGTTTAAGTTTGTAGAGTTAAAGAGAGCAAAAATGTCAAAGAGTGAGTGGCAGAGTGACAATTTCACAGCAAATAACAAAAATTTGAAGAACTTCCAACAAATTTCGATCATCAAACAACACTTTTTAAATGAAGCTTAACAAACTCAATTCTTGGCTACAAGCACATAATTCATTTTTTATTATTATTATTTTTTAAGTTAGTTGAAACTTGAAATCATATCACATAAACTCCATATTAGATACAGTTCAAATCAAACTATATTTTAAAACAACTCGACTTAAATTTAATAGTTGTAAATATTTAGCTATATAAGCCTTTTAAAATAAATTAAATACAACCTTAAAACTATATTATCCTTAAATTTAATTCCATTAGTCAAAGAGATCTTAAATGGGACTTTGAAATCTTAACTACGACTTTCTCCAACTCCAATCAATCACCATATCTGCTCCATGAAAGAATTTACAGCTCGCACCTCTCTGTAATTGCACATTAAACGAGACATCTTGTGTAGCATATCAACGAACTTACCAACAGGCATACAATGAAAACACTAAAGTGAAGTCATTTAATATGTAATTGGCCCAACCACTAACAACATTTTGCTAAGCGAAATCCCAATGAGGCCTAGTGCTTTCTCTGCACATGTCTAAGAGGAACTGATTTGGCAGATACTTAGCTTTCAAAATTTTAATCCAAAATTTGCTCAGTCCAGACTTTCCTAATGGAGTTCAAGTAAACTATTTTAGGCTACAATTTTTTAAAAGAAAATGAATTGGTGCCATGTAATGTTCTTACATTGATGCATGATCCTAGCCCACCCAGCATACACATTTCACCCAATATCAGATAACACTGGCATTAACTAGCTTTTAACATAGTTCCCCTTCACCATCCAAACAAAATTCAACTAAACATAAATGGAATTTTATAAAGAACACTAATGCTCAAATTGCAAGGAGCAAAACAGAAGATTATTCAGAATATCTGCATACAATAGATTCATGAGATGTTAGGCATATATGTTTAAGTTTGTAGAGCTTAAGAGAGAAAAAAGGTCAAAGAGTGAGTGGCAGAGTGACAATTTCACAGCAAATAACAAAAATTTGAAGAACTTCCAACAAATTTCAATCATCAAACATCACTTTTTTGCAGCTAAGACATTTCACATCTCTTTTAATCCACAAATGAGGCAAAATGGAAGGAAATCAGAAAATATATAAATCATAAGCTCAACAATTCTCGCGACTGCAGAAAATGTTTAAATAAAATCTCAAAAAAATCACCAATTTCAAACTTCGACAGCTTTCGATTGAAACCTCAATTTCTTCGTAAGCAAGCAGCAGAAGCAATTAGACGGATAACTATTCCACAAGTTTCAGAACATAAATCGCAGAAACATTCATGAAAACAAGATGCAAATAGCAGCCAAAATCTTTCCTAAACTTCATAAAACATAAAATAATCATAATAGTTCAATGCACTCCAAAAAAATAACTCACCTCTTTAATGATCCCCTTCAACCAAATATACGAGCCCTTTCAACAAGCTCTTTCCCTCCAATATTCACCAAAATAACCCTCATTAACAATAAAATTAGACATTGTCACTATTATAAATATATACATATAACAAAAAATAAAATAAAATAAACTAGGAAGAGGGCTGGAAGCCTAGAATTGGTTGCGGTAGCTGAAGGTGGAGGAAAGAGGGGCTGGAGGCGAAGTTTCCGTGGGTGCTGCAGGGGGAGTCGCGGTGGGCTGGAGGCGGGGTCGCGATGGGCCGGTGGAGTCGCGGTGGAAGTTTGGGGGAATGGGGTGAGCGTTGGCAGGGGGTTGAGGGGTTTCGATTTGTGAGTGGCGGGGGTAGAGGGGTTCCGATTTGTGAGTGACGGGTTGTGAGGGGCTGGGCGGCGACCGGTGAAAGCAGCCATCGCTGAAGGAGAAGAGAGGTAGGGTTCTTACCTTAGATGAAAATGGGGGGAAATGAGCTCATCTCTTGAGAAGGGACAATATACACGTTTTTTTCCCCAAATTATTTTAATTTTTTTTTTTCACATTTGCAATTGAATTGCACCAAACAAAATTGTAATTGAATTGGGCTGCAAAAATTTTCAATTGAATTTGCAATTGATATATAATATCTATCTTTAGTTATCTATACTATTATATATTTGATAACCATGTTTGACTTTTCAACTGTGCATTTTCGATGACGTGGAATTTTGTGGCTTTTTTGAAGTTTTTAATTACATATAAAAAATGTGATTGGCTTATCTTTATTTTGTATATTATTTTATTATGAAAATAAGTAGTAACTAAGGAAAATAATTATCTTTGACAAGTTTGACTAAATGATAATTTGTCTTTTTTTTTAGATTTTTAATTAAATAAAAAAATATGATTGCCTTATCTTTATGTTGTATATTATTTTATTAAGAAAATAAATAGTAATTAAGAAAAATAATTGTTTTGTCAAGATTCATAATATACTTTTTATTTGTATTTTTTTCTAAATGATGAAATTTTAGAATTCTGAATCTATACTATTATATATTTGTGAAACATGTTTGACTTTTTTTGTGTATTTTTTATGATGTGTAATTTTTTTTTTAGGTTTTAAATTAGATAGAAAAAATGTGATTGGTTGATCTTTATTTTGTAAAATATTTTATTATGAAAATAAATAGTAATTAAAGAAAATAATTATCTTTGTCAAGATTTATAATATACTTTCCATGTAAGAATTTCTTAAATTATATATATATATATATATATATATATATATATATATATATATATATATATTTTTTTTTTTTTTAATCAATATAAATAAATGTTATTAATTTGATTATTAAAAATATATAAATGTTAAGAAAGGAATATATAAATGTTATATTTGTTTGCATCCACAATTAAGGAGACTTAATTGACATCCACCTCATAATTGGGTTGGTATTTAATATTATTATTATAATTAACGAAAACTTACGTTAATAAAGTTTAGGTTGAGAACTTTTGTATATTCAGTACGTCATCCATTCCATAATTTGAGAGATCTTTATTACTATTATTAATCAGATTAAAAAGATATCCAACAAAAAAAACTATAACAAAACTTATAGAATGTTAAATTGTAATTCATGGTCTTGGTGAGATTTTTCAAGTTTGAAATCCCTGATGAGGCTGAGGAAGTTCAAAAGATTTTGTGATTTCTGACTCAATCTCTTAAGGTACGGATTATTTTTATTTTCATAAATTATCATATTTGAGATTTTAAAAATATGGGTATGCAATAAACGAATTAATACAAAGTTTAATTATATTATTTGAATCTTATATTTTGAATTAATTATTTTTAGGATATCAAGTAGCAATTTAATTCATTGATGGAACTGACTAAGTTTGAAAATCTTGACGAGATTAACGAGGGTCGAGGGTTAAAGAACTTTCAAGATTTTCGGATCAATTCATAAGGTACGAGTTATTTTTGTTTTTTTTTTTGTTTAATTATATAGATTTAATCTTATATTTTGAATTCATTAGTTTTAGAATATTTTGACTAATTTTGAATTAATTCATTTTAAAATATCAAGATGCAATCCAATTTTGTATTGATATTATTAGAATATATTATTGTTGATTCCATGTTGATGCGAAAATGTTGATGCCATGTTGATGCGAAAATGTTGATTAAGGTTATAATAACCGCTTTCTTTTATGTTTATGAGGTTGATGCCATGACTAAGGTTTGTAGGCTAGAATTGTATTAATTTTAAACTGAAAATAATTTATAAATTATGAACTAATAGTAAGAACTAAATTGAATTCCAAAAAAATTTAGTACCATTATAAAATGTTATAATCTGACCAAAAAAAAAAAAAGAAAATATTGTAATTATAATTATATTAGAAATGACACGGCAACTTTCTTTTATGCTTATGCGATGCAAATCGTTATGAAAAGTGATATTTTTGTAATAACTAATTTAGGTCAAATAAATTCAACTATCTATTTTATTTTTATTTTGTGCAGGGATAAACTGAACAACAATCAAATCAGTTACAAGCTTGCACGATTGAATAGAAAGAAAGAGTTATATATAAAACGGCATAGCGGAGTAAATGATGATTTAGTGGCCAAACGTTTGGCACGACTACAGATAGAATATTAATTTTTGTCTGGACTTCATAATAACTCTCCAACGAAGTACAGGATCCTAATATCTATAGCCCACCATCAAGAGGCAGGCGAGCAGCCCGAGGAACATCAACACGTTCAAGACGAGGGTCATCATCTCAACAACTGATTTAATGCATGATGGTTAAATTATTTCGAATGATATGCTCCCCATTAATATTTTACATATATGTTGGTATATATTTATTGAATTTTGATATATATTTTATTGAATTGTGATTACATCTTTTGTCATACATCATAATATTTATATTTATTCAATATAGGGGAAGTACAAGCTGGTGGTGGTGGTCATGACCAATTCAACTCACAAGAACTCTGTTCTGTTCCTATTTTACTCGGTATAATTTAATTGTTTAGGCATTGACCATATTATTTAGTTATATATGTTCACTTATTTTGTAAACGTATACTATTATATCCATAGATCACATTATCGATGAGCATAGAATTATTAGAGATCAAGGTCAAGTTGATGCAAGAGGATGTGTAGAAACTACAAATCGTACTATTTCTTCTTTTATATATAATTTTTGTTTTAATTTCAACTTTTTATTTTGTTGATTTAATGATTTTTTTATGTATATTAGGTGTTGATTAGAATATTGTGGTACAAAAATCCCATATTATTGATATTCCACACAATCAATTAGCTATAACCGGTACATCTATTTATGAGCATGGTTGTACAAATATAGCTCAGACACATGTGAATCGACTTGAGGAGCATGACTCTAACTTACAAAATATGTATCTTATGTTAATTTGCCACAATTCATTTTTTATTTCAAATTAAAGCACTTTCATGTATCTATCATAACATTACGTACTACTAATTAGGGGGTCAAGGATGTGAATTTTCGGAGTTAGAAAATGAAGTTTTTGTACCCAGTACGTTTCCATTGGGAAACAACAATGATCTTGGGGCACCAACATCTGTATGTGTTTCAATGATGTAAGGTATTTGATGGTGCAGAAATTTGTGAAGGACTTAAACACCAAACACTTTAGAATTTGTTGATAGGAAGGAAGACCATCACGGGCACAAGAGCCTCAGGAACTGGGTTTCCAATGAGTGTGGGTTCTTCCAGCTAGGATAACACCAGGAAATCGTGCAGTGAGAATGCAGAAAAGGATGAGATTCAGGAAGCTTTTGGAGAAGTTGCAGAGGAAAAATGGTGCCCAGTTCAATACGTGGTATTTTCAGTGAGGAAGATGACTTGGCCGATAATGCAGGTGTTCTCTCTTATTTATATGTTAGGGACAGGGGTAAATGGGTAAACTGACCATGTGGTCCCAAACCTGTGTTGCCCTAACACGCGTCAGCCTTTGGAGAGGTGAGAATGACATTCCCGAAAACGAGACGGCGTGTCAGGTGCACTGTGCACAGTACCTTTGTGTCAGAGGTTGTTGACGAGGGTTGTGTAGGATGAGGGACTAATATCTCCTTCTGAAGGTGAGAATCCATCGCATGAGGGACAGACTCATTCCCGAGCGTTGATGACGCTCGGAAAGTCCACAGATGGACTCCTCACGATAGATGACCTTTGAGCGGCAAGATCCCGAGCGTCAATCATGGGACCCCCCATGTGGGTGCCTCCCTGCGAAGGGTAACCCTGAGGGCTAAGATGCGAGCGTCAGACTCGTCGGATCGGGACTTTTACCGGAGTAGTCATCCGATGCTTGACGGTCCATCCTTGCTTACAAATGAGTGGGCGGGGAAGGCCCACGAGCCCTTTAAGGCGAGCGTCTGAGATTTAGTCAGCGACATGCTGACACGTGGACGGCTCTAATTCGAGAGTGTTTTTAGGTATCATCATTTTGCCCCCCGAATTCTGTAGTATCGCTTCGAGCGTACTGTAGAATTCATAAAGAAGGAACTATGAGTTCTGAACCACCGAGGGCTAGGCCATTACCAGCAAGGAGACTGCTGGCCTTCCGTAACGTACACAAACTGACACCGCATTAAATGCTGTCAAATCCGCATTTAATGCTGAGTGGGAACGTGGGCGCGTGCACTCCGGGAGGCGTGTGGCGGTTACCAAAAGTGGGGGGTTTCCCAGGCGGGAAATGATTGCATTTTTGAATTTTCAACCCTAATCCGTGTACCATCCTCCCTATAAATAGGGGTTTGCAGGGTTTTGGTACCTCTTTCACGCATTCAAACTCTCTCAAGCATATTCAAAGCAAGAAACCTTTGTAAGTTTTACAAGCTCCGGCGAATTTCTTCTCTTCACATCTTAGGTAAAAATTCCTTACCCTTCTTCTTATTTTCCCCGTACTAACATTAGTTTTAGGTTGTGTGAGTGAAAACCTTGAGGGAAGAGCTACTATCTACTGTTGAATCTGTTTCAAAAATCTCATCCTCCCTTGAGCTTTCTGTTAGAAATCCCGTCACCAAGAATTTGAAAATTAAACATGGCCGGAAACCAAGCTGATGATTATGTGCGGGAGATTGAGGAGATGTCAGTGGGGAGCTCCTCCCCTCATGGCGATGTCCCCGTAGCCGTTCCCCTAAATAGGGCGCACCCAGGTGAAGGTATTCCCATGGCGATATCGGTGGCCCAGGCTCCAGTTGACGCCGAGGAGGAGGAAGTAAACGCTGCCGTTCAAGGGATGAACGAGCGTACTTCCGGTGGGACGGACGATCTCTTTGAAGAGATGAACAATGTGATGGAGATGCAAAGACAAGGGGAGAGAGTATTCCCAGTTTTGAACAGCGCTGTGAGACCCCAAGATCATAGGATCACAGTGGCTATGGCGGCTCCCGAGGGTGAAGCGGGGCCATCCGGGCGTCCGTTCGAGGCTGAACCTTCCAGAAGGCGTCAGAGGAGAGGCAAGGAGCCTGCCACTCGAGTAAGGCAAGACAACCGCCATCAGACTGACAGATCTCCAGACGAAATTGAAAGTATTCTGACCCTCGGTGATTTGGAGGAGTTGAGGGCGAAAGCGTATTGGGATGAAGTTGTGTTTCCCATGAGACTTCCTGTGGAAGGGGAGAGGGCCAATCGACCACCGCCTGGGATGATGACGGTCTATTGGGACTCAGTTCTTGCTGGGGGTCTGAGGTTTCCAATCGCTCATGACGCCATCATCATTTACCATCATCTAGGGCTTTGCCCTTCACAAATTCTACCCAATGGCATAGCCCTAATCAACACGTTCATCATAACAATGAGGGCCTTGGGCAAATCACCCTCGATAATCAACTTTGACAGCCTGATACAAGTTGCACGTTCGCCACGCTCGTCGCCTACAGACGGATTTTACTACGCCCAGGCCAAATCAGGCTTTAAGATGATAGATTCTCCATCTTCCTCTTATGGCGAGCATTGGAAGGAAAAATACTTTTTCGTGGGGGCTCCCGGGGGGATTTTCGGAGTTCATCGGCAATGGATGATTTATGGCGAGGGTCCTTTGATTAGGGAAAGGATGAGGAACAAGGATTTTGAGGAGTGGGCGATGGGGTTAGCCCTTGAGATGAGGGCTGAAAAGAAATGGATTAAGGCGGAGACATTGGTGAAGAACGAGGGGGTGCTGTTCCGCTACGGATTATCTTGCCCCCCTGACATGATACTCAATCCTCCAACTGACATCATGGCCCTCGACGGTTAGATTCTAGGAACTAACACCTCTAACCTTTAGAATAGCTTTCTGACTTACAGTTATCAATGTTTTCTTGTTTGTTCGATTCAAATCATCAATCATCTGACGCTCGTCCCCCTTTACTTGCAGGCATCCAAATTCTTTCTCAAGGCATGAATGCTGAAGCCCTTTCACGTATGCTGGGTGCCCAAGGGCCCTCAGTCGATCCTCCACAGCAGCAACAGCAGCAGAACCGCCCTCCCAATGCTCCGAGGGGGAGGGTAAACCGCCGAGGAGCGGGCCGAGGGCAAGGCAACGCTCGAGGGGGCGCAGGGAATGAGGTTCCTCACAGGGGCCCTATCGAGGACTTAACACTGGAGGGTACCCACGAAGCCACTCCTCCGCCGGTGGCCCCGTGGGCCCAATCTCTCTGAGTTCAAGCGGGTCACGGAACCGCTCGGGGGAGCCTGTCCGTATTCATGAAATTCTCCGTGCCGACCGTCAGGGGAAAAGAAAGAGGATGCCGGATTCCCTCCCTATTTCGGGCAAAGGAAAAGAGGTGGTTGTGGGCCACCGTGGCGAGGGCAGCGACACTTCATCTTCTGAGGATGAAGAATTTTGGAAGATAGGCTGCAAGGGCGACTCCCGTTATAAACGGCAGCGGACAGAAGGCCCGGTGCTCCTGAAAAAGAGCGCTTACTCTGTCAACCTTGTCTCCGACATCGTTGGAAAACTCCAGTTTTCCGGCGATCATGACAAGCTGAACGAGCATGACGCCGCTCGAGTTGCTGATGATGCCTGCCATGTCCTTCTGACGGTAAGTCTGTACTCCTCTTTACCAAATTTTTCTTTTTTCCTTCCACGCTCGGATTATGACCCTCGTTTACGGCTTCCAGGAGGTAATCCCGAGGCTGAAAAACTTGCAAGGGCGAGCGCAAGCATATTCTGAGCATAAAGCCAAGTACAAGAAGTTGCTGCGCGTCTCAGACCCTGTCCAACTGCAGGAGGATTACAACAACATCAGCGCTCAGCTGACTTCCGCCAACGTTGAAAACGCTCAGCTGAAGGAAAATCTGAAGAAATCTGATGACGCCTTTCTGGCCCTAAATGAGCGTCACAAGAAGCTGAAGGACGAGCGGGATCAGATGAGGACTCAAAATGCGGAGCTGGGTGAGCAATTGGCGGAGAGCACTCGCCAAAACGAGGCAGCCAACAAAGCCTTAGCTGACTTGCAAAGCAAAGTACAGGGCTTGGAAGCGAAGGTATCCTGGGAGGCGGTGAAGAAGTTCGTGCGCTCCAAAGCCTTTGTGTTCGCGGCCAACATCCAATGCTTTGACAATGCTCGGCGCTTCTTCCATAAGGCTATAGGGCAGATGGTGAGGTTGGGACTGGCCCCGGAAAGCGCTCGATCAGACGCTCGACTGCGCATGGATCTTGATGAGAATTGCGAGCCAATGGTCCAGGAGGAGGATCCCACGGACAATCTGGCGGAGCCTGAATATCAGGAGTTGGTGGAAACACTCCAAAGGGAGTTTATAGCTGCCAACAGGGTAGCTCCCGAGCCTCTCCTGATAGAAGACGAGGGCACTGTTATGGACGTCGCGGATGTCGAGGAGCCCGGTGAGGCCCAGACATCTGACGCTAATGTGTTGGCCCCGGTTCCCCTTGCAACTGCTCCTCCCGAGCCCAACGCTCCGGCCCAATGAAACTCTATGCTGATCCCTTTCGTTGTTGGTTTAACTTCCGTGTCACTATTATGAACAATTTATGGTTGTACTTAATTTTCCAGTTATTCCCTTGACATTTTGAGTTTCTTTGCATACTTTAGCACTCTTTCTCTACTGTTGTGATGTCTGAATGCTTTTCCTTTACGCTTGGATGGTGAGTGATGTTAATTTGTTGAGCTTTGCCATTTTTACATTGTCTCTCTCATTTGGAAGTTTGCGATGAGCGTGTTTTTGCACGAGGGCGCTCCTTGCGAGGGTGCCCTGGCATTCATCACAATGCGCCATTAGTTCAAGAATTGGCAGCGTCCGTCGATCCAAGGGGTGTAAATACGGGCGCGAGGGTGTTTCCCATGGATGTCCCCGAGCCGTATTCGCAACTAGGCTAGAATTTGAACTTAGGAGATCCTTAGGGATTTGCCTAAGTATCGGCCCAATAATGCGCACCCTCGTTCCGGACGCCCCAATGAGTCATACGCACTCTAGAAATCAACAGTAGGATTTGCTGAGTGCAAGAAAGAATAGAGCGTAACCATAGGGTTAGCGTTATTTCGAGGAGCCTTTGAAGGGACTGATTTGAAATCCGTTATTTTATGAGTGTATTTTTACTCAATAGTGTAGCGCCCCTATACACTACAACCCCGCACCAAAGTATCTCCCGAGTGGATGTGAGGCCTAGCACCCGAGAAACACTCTGGCGAACGGACAGTGCTATACAATATCAGAGTATTAAACACTGCAGCGGAAATCTTATAATTTAAAAACTTTCAAAACTATGATAGGGGAATGCAATAAATAAGCCAGTAATGGCACAGTATAGATATCAAAAGTAGTGACCACGCCGTAATCGACAATTACAAGCTCGGAAGCATAACTTATTCTAAAGAACCTTGAACTATCATGCTAACGAGAAGACACACTAGGCTTCAAGATACCTTCTAGTAAGCGCCCGTTAAACCTGAAACCATGAGTTGTAAAGTGCGAGGGTTAGTCAAAGTGACTAAGTGAGGGGGGTAGTTGGAACTACATATATACGTATAGGTATATTTGAAAAGTGTTTGACTATAAAAGTTGGAGTTTGATAATATTAATAAAATAATATATTAATAGTATTATACCGGAAATCAATAAAATAATAATCAATACAAATATTTGGTTCATATTTATTTTGAGAAAAAGGGAATAAGGGGACTGGGTATCAGATTCTTGAAAATATGAACCGTATGATAATAAAGTAATAATGCCCTGCAAGTAGGCGTTCTCCATCCTTTACTCCTTAAACAGAATAAAATCAGAAATAACAGAATCAATCCAGCCTTCTTCCTCCATGATCTGTCGGGAGCAACCCCTCGAGATCCAGATACAGACAGAGGGAGGGACGTACCTTTCCCGTCACTTAATGTGGAATAACTAACCTCCAGTTAAACCAACATTAAGATCAGATTTGGCGGCAGGTATAGTAATAGACGATGGCCCTTGCCACCCGGCTATTAGTTCTACCGTATCACCGGGCCCAACAGATACAGATACAGATCTTGCATTTTAAATACAGAATAGAGTTACATCATATCAATACTCACCAAAATGGACTTGAGTATGATATGTTTGTAACTTATACTTAAACAAGGATTTTGTTTTATATAATAGGCTAATAGATATCCTTATATCAGATACTTCCCCAGGAAGGGGGTAATACTATAATTAAGGAAAAATAAGACTGATCCCTTATTGGGATAAATAATAAAATATTTTATATGTAGATTCATGATCCCAGTTGAAAATATTTTAACCTCACCTGCTACGATACGGAATCAAGTAAAGTATTCGGGGTTCCACTGTCCAGACCTAGTTCCTGAAAGTAGTGAACTACTACGGACTTAGAGAACTAGGTTCTTTCTATACTAATGCGATACATGAATGCGTACAATTAAAGCATATTGTAACAAGGAGTAACAGTAAGGTACAGGAAATTCGGTAATCTAGAATTGAAATATTATTATAAAACACACTGATACCAAAGTCATACACCCGAATTAACCAAGAAATTCTTATTCAATTTATAAATCCAAATTAAGGTTTATTTTTAATAAAGGTGAACCCGATTTTGAAAACGTTATTTAATCCCCGATTTTGAAATCGTTAGACAAAAGTCCTTTCTTAAATAAAACCAAATTTTATTTTATATTAATTCTTGAAATTACTACATGATATTATTGGTTAAAATTCATATTTAAAGTCAAAAGTCAAAGTTACTATTGAAAAACGGTTACTATTTAAACATAGGGGATTAAATACTTTTAAACATAAAATCAAACACACACTTACACACACTAGCACGCGGTACACACACATTTCAAGAACATCAAGAACATGTTCTTTATCATGTTTGAATATCCATAAGATGTTCTAGGCATTCTTGATCAAATTCATAGTCATAACATAAGATTAAAGAATAAATGAGCATAATATATAAACTTTTCATGAAATATGATTCATAAACAAATTCCTAAACATGAATTTATTCATATCTTCAAGTATTCATAAAATGTTCTACACATGCTTGATTATATTCATATTCATAACATAAGATTTGAAGCATAATATAGCAAAATATATAAATTCTCTATGAAAAATAATTCTAAATAAATTATTCTAGGCATGAATTTAATCAAACAAGATCATAATCATTTAAATACATACTCACATTATATCATATCATAATTCATGCATTTAATTAAATAAAATTCCATAATGTGCACACATTGTATTTAAAACTAACAATTATGCACATATTTCATAAAATAAAATCCCTAAAGCATAATTTAATTAATCCTAGACATGCTACTATTATTTTTATACTAAGAACATAATATAAAGCATGAAATAATAAAAGAAAAACTCACCTTGTAGAGAGAGGGAGAAAGTGGCGTGAGCTAGGGGAGAGAAGAGAGTGATTTTTGTGTGTTGATTTGTGAAGTATAAATGAGGCTTGAGGGGGTATTTATAGGTAGTCATGAGGGGTCTCTAAGCAATAAATGAAAGTTTAAGGGAGATGTGGATGTCTCCTAATTCATACAAATGCTTGGTGATTAATTTGGAGATGTGGTTAAATTATATTATGAACAAATGTTAGGTAATTAGTTAGGAAATGTGGAGAAATTATGTTCATTTAATTAATCCTTCTAGAAGAGCATGAGGTCATGGATGATGTCATCTTGAAATAAAATAAATGTAAAATTTATTCAAGAGTCGAGAGGTAAAATCTTGAAGTAATGAATTAATGAAAGATCGAGTGAAAAACGGGCTTCGTTTTGATTATAATTGTGAAATATTTGCACTTTTCGTTCATAAGTTATGAATAATAAAGATGATGAAAATCATAGGAAAATTATATAAACGAAGCTATAATAAAGTTTAGAGTTCGGAAAAATCACTATAATGTAGAGAAAAATTCAAGGATCGTTTTAAGTATAATTTCGACTCTTGAATAAAAGCTAATCGTTTAAAATAAAATGGTGATTTTTAGAAAGGAAAATATTTATAAAATATGCTATGGTGAAATCGAGTTTTTGGTAAATGCATGAAAATTCATAAAATAATTTGAGGATCGTTTTGGTTATAATATTGAATATCAAAAAGTAGAGGAGTAAGGATTTATTTATGATCGAATCATAAGCTAGGGTTTTTGCCGGTTTTTGACACTACGGGAGTTAGGATGGGATTTATGGTTCACGGAGAGTATCACGATCCTCGAAATAATGTGAGGATTCTTTTGGTTATAATATTGGGTAGTGAAAGTGCTTCGGGAAACGTAGGAATATTTTTGAGCTGTAGGGGTATTTTCGTAATTTCCACCCTAAAACTGTAGGAATGGGTTTTGAAGCATATGAAAGGGTTTTAGGTGCTAAAAGGGAATGAATACTAGAATTCTAGGATTTTATGAGAAGAGTTTCAAGGTACGAGTTAAATAAAGGAAATAATTAAATCTACGATCATTTAATTAAAGTGTAATACATAAAAGCACATAAGTCACATAAATAAGGACCGAGATTATAAATGTTTCTTGAATAACCCCTTTACTTTACCTTTTCCAACTTGGCCCAGGTTAGGGCTGTTACAATCCACCCCCCTTAAAAAGAATCTGTCCTCAGATTCTCATTTGTCATAAAATAATTTTGATAGTATTTTCCATCCTTTTCTAGGATGATCTCATATTTTGTCATTAATCACTTCATAAACTCGGGGGTAGTAATGATTACTAGCCTAGAAGAGAAGTGTTTATATATATCATAATGACCTAAATCCCTAGAGAAGGCACTCAGAAAATAAATAAGCACATAATTGTAATGCAATGAATGAATGCATGACGCCAGGGTCATAGGACCTTAACTGGCGTGTGAAGAACATGTACCGTACCCTTCACATTACTTGAAGGTTTGGGATGCACATCCCCGTCCATAGCGTTGGCCCTGCCTTTTCCTAATGGATTTCTCGAAGTTCCGACAATAATTTTTCCTCTCCTTGGTTGCCCTTGTTTGGCTTTCTTTGGGCATTCACGGATCTGGTGTTCATCACTACCACATCGCAAACATAAACCGGCCTTTTTCCAGCAATTCTCTTCAGTATGTCGCGGCCCGTGACAGAAGTCACAAATGGTTTCATCTTGGACCTTTAGGGGAACTTGCGAGGATTGTTGTTGGGTATGCCTAGATTTCTTCTTTTGTATATGAGCAATTTGGCTGGCAACTCGTTTCTCTCCTCGTGGTAGTTTATCATTAGTTGGGTCTTGATGTTTTGAATTCAGGCGAATACTCTTGTGTGTTGCCTCAGTGTTTAGGGCTTTATCCACAGCCCGGGTATATCCCTCAATATCAAAAGGAGCTAATGCCCATCGTAGGTCCGGTTTCAGTCCATCAACAAACCTCTTTGTTTTGCGACGCTCGTCACTCAAGATGTGTGGTGCATATTGTATTAACCTAACAAACTTGGCCTCGTATTCGGCTACTGACATATACCCTTGTACTAAATTCATGAACTCGGCCTCTCGAGCATCCCTGGTTACTTGAGGAATGTACTTATGCTGAAATTCCCTTACGAACTCAATCCAATTACTTTGAATTCCGGTATCCAACCATCTCTGCTTGACATGCTTCCACCAACTTAATGCCGCCTCTTCCAATAAGAAGGTTGCATATTGTACTCGTTTTGGATCTTCAGGGTAAATATCCATTGCCTCATATATCTTTTCAAGGCTTGCAATCCAATTTTCTGCCTTAAGGTCATTGGGTTCCCCGAAGAACTTTGGTGGATTCAACTGAAGAAACTTTTCCAAGGTTCTTTCATTTCCATGACTAGGTACTGGCACGTATGTCTGCATAAACTGTCTAAAGGCCTCTGCTATATCTAGTGCTCCTATGGGAGTTGCTGTGGCTGATGGTGTCTGATTGTGTGGGGTCCTTGGTGGTGACATTATGATGCTAGAGTCACAATCGCATTGGAAAATATAATGCATGGAGGTTAAATAATGATTCACAGATTCACAGATTGACACAAGGTAATAAATTCAAATATAACACTGAAGTTATGAACACATAATATGTACACGGAATAAGCATGATGCACTAACGGCCCTACGGGTATCTTGAAGCAATTCCTAGGACTCGAGATGTGAACATGCAGAAGAGCAACAATAAAGTATTTTAAACTTAAATTTTTTTTTTTTTTTTTTCAAGAAAGAGCACCTAGGGTACTAGAGTAACCCGGTTGCTCTGATACCACTTTAGTTGTAGCGCCCCTATACACTACAACCCCGCACCAAAGTATCTCCCGAGTGGATGTGAGGCCTAGCACCCGAGAAACACTCTGGCGAACGGACAGTGCTATACAATATCAGAGTATTAAACACTGCAGCGGAAATCTTATAATTTAAAAACTTTCAAAACTATGATAGGGGAATGCAATAAATAAGCCAGTAATGGCACAGTATAGATATCAAAAGTAGTGACCACGCCGTAATCGACAATTACAAGCTCGGAAGCATAACTTATTCTAAAGAACCTTGAACTATCATGCTAACGAGAAGACACACTAGGCTTCAAGATACCTTCTAGTAAGCGCCCGTTAAACCTGAAACCATGAGTTGTAAAGTGCGAGGGTTAGTCAAAGTGACTAAGTGAGGGGGGTAGTTGGAACTACATATATACGTATAGGTATATTTGAAAAGTGTTTGACTATAAAAGTTGGAGTTTGATAATATTAATAAAATAATATATTAATAGTATTATACCGGAAATCAATAAAATAATAATCAATACAAATATTTGGTTCATATTTATTTTGAGAAAAAGGGAATAAGGGGACTGGGTATCAGATTCTTGAAAATATGAACCGTATGATAATAAAGTAATAATGCCCTGCAAGTAGGCGTTCTCCATCCTTTACTCCTTAAACAGAATAAAATCAGAAATAACAGAATCAATCCAGCCTTCTTCCTCCATGATCTGTCGGGAGCAACCCCTCGAGATCCAGATACAGACAGAGGGAGGGACGTACCTTTCCCGTCACTTAATGTGGAATAACTAACCTCCAGTTAAACCAACATTAAGATCAGATTTGGCGGCAGGTATAGTAATAGACGATGGCCCTTGCCACCCGGCTATTAGTTCTACCGTACCACCGGGCCCAACAGATACAGATACAGATCTTGCATTTTAAATACAGAATAGAGTTACATCATATCAATACTCACCAAAATGGACTTGAGTATGATATGTTTGTAACTTATACTTAAACAAGGATTTTGTTTTATATAATAGGCTAATAGATATCCTTATATCAGATACTTCCCCAGGAAGGGGGTAATACTATAATTAAGGAAAAATAAGACTGATCCCTTATTGGGATAAATAATAAAATATTTTATATGTAGATTCATGATCCCAGTTGAAAATATTTTAACCTCACCTGCTACGATACGGAATCAAGTAAAGTATTCGGGGTTCCACTGTCCAGACCTAGTTCCTGAAAGTAGTGAACTACTACGGACTTAGAGAACTAGGTTCTTTCTATACTAATGCGATACATGAATGCGTACAATTAAAGCATATTGTAACAAGGAGTAACAGTAAGGTACAGGAAATTCGGTAATCTAGAATTGAAATATTATTATAAAACACACTGATACCAAAGTCATACACCCGAATTAACCAAGAAATTCTTATTCAATTTATAAATCCAAATTAAGGTTTATTTTTAATAAAGGTGAACCCGATTTTGAAAACGTTATTTAATCCCCGATTTTGAAATCGTTAGACAAAAGTCCTTTCTTAAATAAAACCAAATTTTATTTTATATTAATTCTTGAAATTACTACATGATATTATTGGTTAAAATTCATATTTAAAGTCAAAAGTCAAAGTTACTATTGAAAAACGGTTACTATTTAAACATAGGGGATTAAATACTTTTAAACATAAAATCAAACACACACTTACACACACTAGCACGCGGTACACACACATTTCAAGAACATCAAGAACATGTTCTTTATCATGTTTGAATATCCATAAGATGTTCTAGGCATTCTTGATCAAATTCATAGTCATAACATAAGATTAAAGAATAAATGAGCATAATATATAAACTTTTCATGAAATATGATTCATAAACAAATTCCTAAACATGAATTTATTCATATCTTCAAGTATTCATAAAATGTTCTACACATGCTTGATTATATTCATATTCATAACATAAGATTTGAAGCATAATATAGCAAAATATATAAATTCTCTATGAAAAATAATTCTAAATAAATTATTCTAGGCATGAATTTAATCAAACAAGATCATAATCATTTAAATACATACTCACATTATATCATATCATAATTCATGCATTTAATTAAATAAAATTCCATAATGTGCACACATTGTATTTAAAACTAACAATTATGCACATATTTCATAAAATAAAATCCCTAAAGCATAATTTAATTAATCCTAGACATGCTACTATTATTTTTATACTAAGAACATAATATAAAGCATGAAATAATAAAAGAAAAACTCACCTTGTAGAGAGAGGGAGAAAGTGGCGTGAGCTAGGGGAGAGAAGAGAGTGATTTTTGTGTGTTGATTTGTGAAGTATAAATGAGGCTTGAGGGGGTATTTATAGGTAGTCATGAGGGGTCTCTAAGCAATAAATGAAAGTTTAAGGGAGATGTGGATGTCTCCTAATTCATACAAATGCTTGGTGATTAATTTGGAGATGTGGTTAAATTATATTATGAACAAATGTTAGGTAATTAGTTAGGAAATGTGGAGAAATTATGTTCATTTAATTAATCCTTCTAGAAGAGCATGAGGTCATGGATGATGTCATCTTGAAATAAAATAAATGTAAAATTTATTCAAGAGTCGAGAGGTAAAATCTTGAAGTAATGAATTAATGAAAGATCGAGTGAAAAACGGGCTTCGTTTTGATTATAATTGTGAAATATTTGCACTTTTCGTTCATAAGTTATGAATAATAAAGATGATGAAAATCATAGGAAAATTATATAAACGAAGCTATAATAAAGTTTAGAGTTCGGAAAAATCACTATAATGTAGAGAAAAATTCAAGGATCGTTTTAAGTATAATTTCGACTCTTGAATAAAAGCTAATCGTTTAAAATAAAATGGTGATTTTTAGAAAGGAAAATATTTATAAAATATGCTATGGTGAAATCGAGTTTTTGGTAAATGCATGAAAATTCATAAAATAATTTGAGGATCGTTTTGGTTATAATATTGAATATCAAAAAGTAGAGGAGTAAGGATTTATTTATGATCGAATCATAAGCTAGGGTTTTTGCCGGTTTTTGACACTACGGGAGTTAGGATGGGATTTATGGTTCACGGAGAGTATCACGATCCTCGAAATAATGTGAGGATTCTTTTGGTTATAATATTGGGTAGTGAAAGTGCTTCGGGAAACGTAGGAATATTTTTGAGCTGTAGGGGTATTTTCGTAATTTCCACCCTAAAACTGTAGGAATGGGTTTTGAAGCATATGAAAGGGTTTTAGGTGCTAAAAGGGAATGAATACTAGAATTCTAGGATTTTATGAGAAGAGTTTCAAGGTACGAGTTAAATAAAGGAAATAATTAAATCTACGATCATTTAATTAAAGTGTAATACATAAAAGCACATAAGTCACATAAATAAGGACCGAGATTATAAATGTTTCTTGAATAACCCCTTTACTTTACCTTTTCCAACTTGGCCCAGGTTAGGGCTGTTACAAATAGGGTGAGGGTCATTCGGGTTCTTGCGAGCGCGAGCTGGAGTGGTTAGCACTCAGCTGGCTACAAATGGGCATTACGCTCCCCGTTGTCTGACACGCTCAAATTTAGGACTTTATATCACAAACTGTTCAAACTGTTATAGGTGGATGATCATCAACACCTGGACAGCGTAGTTTTGGAATGATTGAAGTTTCGCTTAGGCTTTTCGACGTGGAGGATGCTCGACACGGAGTAGGCCCCTTGTCGCTCGAATTATTAAATCAAAATAATCAAAGCAAGCAAATAATAAAAACAAAGAGTTAAATACTTATTGTTACATAAATGCATTTTTGGAAATGATTACAACACGCTTTCCGTCAAAGGGAAGCCCTTCACGCCACAAACGGGCCATTACAAAGAAACTGATGTCTACACGTAGAACCTTCTGAGGTTACATGCATTCCATGGCCTAGGGAGTCGCTCGCCTTGCAAAGTTTCCAATAAGTAGGTGTTGTTTGCTCGTACCTGGATGACTTTGAAGGGGCCTTCCCAATTAGGGTCCAACTTACCTACGTGTTTGGAGACTTCAACTTTTTTGAGGACCAAGTCCCCTAGCTGGAAAGTCCTTTCTTTAACACGTTTATTGTACTGGCGAGCAACGGTTGCTTTGTATTTGTGAATACGTGCCCAAGCAGCATTCCTTTTCTCATCCAGCAAATCTAATTCGAGCGCCCGATTGGCCTCGTTGGCGGCAGGCTCGAAATAGGCAACGCGTGCGGATTCTTGCGCAATTTCCGCAGGTATCATGGCCTCAGAGCCGTACACGAGGGAATAAGGGGTTTCCCCCGTTGCCGCTCGCGGCGTAGTACGGTACGCCCACAGAGCTCCCTGAAGTTCTTCAGCCCATTCTCCCTTCTTACTCTCGAGCATCGTTTTCAGATGCTGGAGTATGGTTCGGTTGGTCACTTCAGCTTGACCATTAGCTTGGGGATGACCCACGGAAGTGAATCGTTGTTCGATCCCTAGTTCATAGCACCAATCCCGCGTGTCCGCAGCGATAAACTGGGAGCCGTTATCCGAGATGAGCACCCTCGGGATGCCGTACCTGCAGATGATATTTTTCCAAATGAAATCCCTCACAACTTTGAACGTTATCTTAGCGACCGCTTCTGCCTCAGCCCACTTGGTGAAGTAATCCACAGCAAGTATTACAAACTTCTTTTGCCCGACCGCCATGGGGAGAGGTCCCACGATATCAATGCCCCATTGATCAAAAGGCCAGGAAACATCAATAGGAATCATTTGAGCTGCCCGCAACTGAGGAGTGTTGGAGTGGAACTGGCACTTGGGACATTTCTTGGAATATTTAATGGCATCTTGCAATACCGAGGGCCAATAGAACCCACTCCTTAAGATTTTCTTTGCCAAGATTCGTCCGCCTGAGTGGTTCCCACAACTTCCACTGTGTACATGCTCTAAAACTTCTTTAGCCTGCGAGGGTCTCAAGCATCTCAACGGTGGTCCCAAGAAGGATCGCTTGAATAATCGACCCTCGGCATCCAATGAAAAGCGAGGGGCTTTGCTTCTAATCTTCCGAGCCTCAACTTTGTCGCTCGGGCAGGCTCCGTCCTGGAGGAATCTGACAATTTCATCAAGCCAACAAGGCTCGGAGGGGTCAATCATGTGCACTTCTCTCGAAGGTTCGCCTTTACTTATCAGTGGCTCCTCCGTTCTCAGAAATGTAACAGCGCGCTCACTATGGCCATCCAAGGCGGACGCAAATTTCGAAAGAGCGTCGGCATGTTCGTTTTCTACCCTCGGAATTTGCAAAAGATGGAATTCCTTGAACTTGGCTATCTCTTCCCTGGCGCTCGATAGGTACTGTGTCATGGTGGCTTCTCGAGCCTCATAACTACCATCAATTTGACTTGCGATCAACTGTGAATCAACGTACACTGTGACACGAGTGGCCCCATTTTGGAGTGCAATCCTGAGCCCTTGGATGAGGGCCTCATACTCGGCTTCGTTGTTGGTGACTGGAAACGCCAGCTTGATTGCGTAGTCAACTTCTGCCCCGAGGGGATCCCTGAGGGTCACCCCGGCTCCTCCCCCATGAGAGGTCGAGGAGCCATCCGTATGCAAAAGCCATAAACCCTCATCCGCCGATGGCACAGTCTCCAAATTGAAACGTTCGACCAACAAATCGGCTACTGACTGAGCCTGTATGGCTGTACGGGGCTCGAAGGAGATATCAAACTGACTAAGCTCAATCGCCCATTTAATTAATCTTCCCGAAACATCCGGCTTAGATAACACTTGTTTGAGTGGTTGATCTGTGAGCACTGTGATGGAGTGAGCCTGAAAATATGGCCTCAGCCTTCGGGATGCGTTAACGAGCGCAAAGGCAAATTTCTCAATTTCCATGTACCTTTTCTCGGCTCCCTGTAGAGTCTTGCTCAGGTAATACACCGGCATATGCTTACGCTCGCGGATTGCTACGAGGACAGCGCTCGTGGCTTCCAAAGAAACTGATAGATAGATAAACAAGTTTTCCCCTGGGATTGGCTTGGTCAACAAAGGCGCGCTCGACAGGTACTGTTTCATGCTTTGCAAGGCCTTTTCGCAATCCTCGTTCCAGATAAAGTTACGAGCGTTGCGCAAAATTTTAAAGAAGGGTAGATTCCGGTCCGCTGAGCGGGAGATGAACCTATTTAGTGAAATGATCTTTCCCATGAGCACCTGGACCTCTCTCAGATTGCGAGGGGAGGGTATATCCAGGATCGCTCTAATCTTCTCGGGGTTTGCCTCTATGCCACGTTGACTGACCATGTATCCAAGGAATTTACCGCCTCGAACGCCAAATGTGCATTTTGATGGGTTCAACTTCATTCCGTAGCGACGAAGGATGTCGAAAGTCTGCTTGAGATCCTCCAGATGGGAGCGTTGGTGCTCACTCTTGACTATCATATCGTCGACATACACCTCCATAGATTTTCTAATTTCACGCTCGAACATTCTATTGACGAGGCGCTGATAAGTCGCTCCCGCGTTTTTCAGTCCGAAGGGCATAACCTTAAAGCAGTAAACCCCCATATGAACCACGAATGCGGTTTTAGGACGATCCTCAAGGGCCATAAATATTTGATAATATCCCTGGAAAGCGTCCATCATGCTCATAAGTTCGCACCCAGCGGTCGAATCCACTAACTGATCAATTCTGGGTAATGGGTATGGATCTTTGGGACATGCCTTATTGAGGTCCGTGAAGTCATTACACATGCGCCACTTGTTGGCGCTTTTCGGAACGAGCACCACATTACAGAGCCACTCGGGATATTGGATTTCTTCTATATACTGAGCGTCAAGCAACTTATTGACTTCTTCTTCAATAACTTGCTTCCGGAACCCATGAGCATCTCTCTTCTTTTGCTTTACCGGTTTGAAGGCCGGGTCCACGTTCAACCGGTGAACAATAACGCTAGGGTCGATGCCAGTGAGGTCAGAAGCCCTCCAAGCAAAGACATCAATATTATCTCGCAAGAAATCAATCATCATAATCTGAGAAGGGCCGTCGAGGCTGGAACCTATCTGCGTGATCTTGTCGGGATTCCCGGGTTCTAATTCGATGGTCAGGAAGTTTTCTGTGGGCTCCACTCTTATTTCAGGCCTCGACAATTCGAGCGTCCTTTTCTTTCCTGTGACCCTTTCGTTGGTATCTCCCGAGGTTACCTGACCCTCGTCTTCTTCGGAAGACACCCCAACCTCACCGGGGGGTGAGTTTCCAGCACCCTCGAATTTATCCGTGGCCTTCTTCTTATTCTTCTTCTTATAGAGTTTGGCCCTCTTGCGCTCGGGGCCATCTTCATCCAGCTTGGGGAAGTCAACAGACTTTTTGGTGGAGCCCGCCTGGGTGGGTTGTTTTGGCTTGTGGCTTCGAAGGGAAAGTACGTAACATTCCCAAGCTTCTTTTACATTGCACAGTACCTCACCGGTTCCCTCGGGAGTGGGAAATTTGACCTTTTGATGATAGGTGGAAATTATCGCTTTGAAGTCGACGAGGGCTGGTCGCCCAATGATGATGTTGTACGGTAGGTCCACTTCGACCACCACGTAAAGAACATTCAAAGTCTTTCGCTGTGGGGCGCGACCGAAGGAGGTGGCCAAGCGAATCTGTCCGCGAGGGACGATCTCGGAACCTCCAAACCCTACGAGGGCAGTTCTGAGAGGTTCGAGGGGGATGTTTGTTATGTTCATTTTTTGAAACGTGGAATAAGGCAAAACATTCACGGAGCTTCCACTATCAATTAGGACCCTCTTTACAACATGGTTATGAACATCTAAGCTAACCACCATGGGGCAGTCAGAGGTTTCACCGACCCCATGGGGCGTTACAATGTGCTCTAAGTCCTTCTCTGTGAAACCTACGCTTTCATCCTCACCCGAGCGCGATGCTTTATCAACAGAGAGTACTGGCTTGGACCGAGAGGATTTCTGGTCATAACTCCGGATGTAACGGCGCCGGGAGGCGTTAGAGTCACCTCCCGAGGGTCCGCCAGCAATCATGTGAATAACCGCGAAAGGCTGGTTCTCCATGTCAGATGACTTCCCTTTTCCACGGTCACTGGGCTCTGAGTGATGGGGTCGGGGACTTCGCGAGCGCGAACGACTCCTTCCCCTGGCGCGTGCTCGCTCTGCACAATGCTCATCGTAACGTTCCAACACTCTAACGAATTCTTTGAGATGCCCCCCTGCGATCAGCCTCTGAATTTCACTCTCAAGCTGCCGGCACTCGTTGGTATCGTGCCCTTTCTGTTTGTGGAAAGCGCAATATTTTCCCGAGCGCTTCTGGGCCTCGGTTTCCCTTAGTTTCGACGGCCTCTTGAACAGCTTTTTGTCCGCCATAGCATACACCTCAGCCATAGGGCGGTTGAGAGGGACTCGCTCGAACTTTCGAGGGGGAGAGGCGTTCCTCCGAGCAGCAATGGGGCTGCGGCGACGGCCCCGGCTTGAATCTCCCCTGTCTTCATTGGCTTTATTGGGGCGGTGGGCGTTCGCCATCTTCTGATCCCTCGCAAGATACATATCCTCGAGGGTGAAATACGAGTCAGCGATGTCCCTTATCTCCATCAGCGAGCGGGGCTTTTTCTTGGCCACTTCTTCCACAAATTCTTTGCTGACGTAGTGCTTCATGTTTATAGCTCCGAAAAGAACATGCCTCAAGAAATCCATCGAGGGCTTCTCCACTAACAAGATCTCCTTGTTAAACCTTCCCATGAAAGACCGAAGGGTCTCATTCGGGCCCTGGACCAAGCTGTACAGGGCTGTTGCGGCTGGAGCCGGTGCTTTTAGGGAGTTGAAGTGGCTGATGAAGGCGTCTGTTAAGTCATAATATCCCCGAATCGAGCGCGGGGGGAGCTTTTTGTACCAATCTTGGGCCATTCCAGTGAGGGAGGTGACGAACACCTTGGCCCAATAGTTGTTGGGGTGATCATATAAATGCATCAAATGTACGAAATGATCCAGATGCTCGGCTGGATCAGTGGTTCCATCGTACCTATTGACAGACGAGGGGATCTTGCCCTTCCCTGCGCGAGTCATCAGCACCTCCTCAATGAGGGGTGAATCGCCCGTCATGATTCGGTAATCTCTGTTCTCAGGATCTTCATGGCTGGCCTCTCTCCTTCGGCGGGAAATTGGGCTGCGTGGTCGGCGAGCGTCTCTGGCCCTGGAACTCTCATCCCCGTCGTGGGGGACTTGAGACCTTGCTCGAGAGAGCTGCTCCACCACATTCTGGAGCCCTCGGATTTGGTCTTGGACGGGAGCCAGCTGAGGGTCACCGACATTTCTGCGGTTTGCCCTCCCTGTGGCCCTTGACTGGACCTCTTCATTATCTCCGGCCGCCTCATTTCGAGGGGCCCTTTCTTCTCCTACGACTGGCTGTTCTTGCTGGACTCTCGGTGGGGCTTCATTTCCTTGATTCGGTGGTGGGGGAGGTTGCTGTGCCCTTAGCGCATTTTGGGCCATTGTCAAAGGATGCGCCGGGAGCCCGCCAAGTGGCGGGGCCAGACGAGCGCCGGCCTGCGAGGGGAAATACGCGGCCATGAAATGCTCCCAGGCATTCTGAACGGCCTGGCTCTCACACTGCGCATATAGCGCCTGAAGTTGCTGGGTTGTAACTTGGGGCATCTCCACCCCTTGTATCTCTCTTGGTAACGACGTGGGGAGATTCAGAGTCCCCACCTGATAAGGCTGGATAGCCGGCATCATCCCGGGCATCATCCCAGGCTGCAAGAATGGGTACCCCGGAGGAGGCATGGCCATGGGATACACCCCTGAGTATGGGTAGGAAGCGTGGGCAGTGGGAGCTGCTGGTGGAGCAACGGCACTGGGCCCTCCTTCAGTGTTCACACCTAGTGGGAGAGTTGTCCTTATTGGCTCTGTGTTCTCGCCCCCGTTTCCGGCCGCTGGGGGGTTTGCTTCTCCGGCGGGGATGTTGCCTTCCGCGTTCTCCTCGTTGACGGGGGGAAGAGAGCCTCTCTCTCTGACTGCTCCAGATCTCGTCGCAGTTACCATGATTAAGGATTCTGGTGTTACTTTTCAACTAGCTTTGGAAGGAGGAAACTGGTTATACCACAGATGGTGGTGATGGTTTCCCACAGACGGCGCCAAAAATGACGGTGCAGAAATTTGTGAAGGACTTAAACACCAAACACTTTAGAATTTGTTGATAGGAAGGAAGACCATCACGGGCACAAGAGCCTCAGGAACTGGGTTTCCAATGAGTGTGGGTTCTTCCAGCTAGGATAACACCAGGAAATCGTGCAGTGAGAATGCAGAAAAGGATGAGATTCAGGAAGCTTTTGGAGAAGTTGCAGAGGAAAAATGGTGCCCAGTTCAATACGTGGTATTTTCAGTGAGGAAGATGACTTGGCCGATAATGCAGGTGTTCTCTCTTATTTATATGTTAGGGACAGGGGTAAATGGGTAAACTGACCATGTGGTCCCAAACCTGTGTTGCCCTAACACGCGTCAGCCTTTGGAGAGGTGAGAATGACATTCCCGAAAACGAGACGGTGTGTCAGGTGCACTGTGCACAGTACCTTTGTGTCAGAGGTTGTTGACGAGGGTTGTGTAGGATGAGGGACTAATATCTCCTTCTGAAGGTGAGAATCCATCGCATGAGGGACAGACTCATTCCCGAGCGTTGATGACGCTCGGAAAGTCCACAGATGGACTCCTCACGATAGATGACCTTTGAGCGGCAAGATCCCGAGCGTCAATCATGGGACCCCCCATGTGGGTGCCTCCCTGCGAAGGGTAACCCTAAGGGCCAAGATGCGAGCGTCAGACTCGTCGGATCGGGACTTTTACCGGAGTAGTCATCCGATGCTTGACGGTCCATCCTTGCTTACAAATGAGTGGGCGGGGAAGGCCCACGAGCCCTTTAAGGCGAGCGTCTGAGATTTAGTCAGCGACATGCTGACACGTGGACGGCTCTAATTCGAGAGTGTTTTTAGGTATCATCAGTATTGTAATCCAAAATTTTTTTTACCATTTGCATATTTTATGAATATATTATTTTGTATATTTATTCATGGATTTCATGTATTCAATTATTTTTTGAGTTTTTGGTATTTTAGTCTTTATTTTGAATTATTTATAGCATGCTCTATAAGTACCCTTATTCCCTTGTGAATCGCAAGATAGAATATTCGAATCATTAGGGAGGATTATTAGTAATTTCTGTATTGTTAGGAATTGTTAGTTGCCCAATATTATTTTTATAGGTTAAAAACTTCATTGAACTTATTGGCTAAGATTAAGTTATATTTATATATAAGCATTCAACATACAATATTGTGTTTAATAATTGCGTTTCTAAACAAGATTTCAATAAGTTATAGTTAATATTATGTTAGATCTGTTAGATTTCAATGGGTTATAATTAATATTATGTATTTCTTGAGAAAAAACCGACCATAAAAATATGATAATATTAAAATAGAAAAATATTCAAAAGTGGAGCAATGTATTAAAAATAATCCAAAATTCTTATTGATAGTATTAGAACTGATTAGTTATTACGAAAGAAAAAAATGATGTTCGATGTAGTCGCCATTAGAAAAATCAACAACCACAAAATATGGAGCAATGTAGACGGGAAAAATGACAAAAAAATGAGATCACAAAAGGCAATAAAATTATGAAAATAAATATTGAAAAAATAAAAGAAAGGAGAAAAAAATAATAAATAGAACAAGTGACAAAATCATAATTCAAATATTTGTGATGTAAAAGAAAAATTGTTGGATTAAAAAAGTTTCGTACAACAAAATCATATACATGGAAATCTAAATTGTGTGATTGAGAATAAAATCTAAATTGGTGATAAATAATAAATTGAAATATTATAGTATCGCTCACAAAAATTATTAAGCCCTAAAATCACTATGGGGTGAATCTCCAAAAATAAAGAAGATTAAGAAAGAAAGAAACGAATCTAACTCATTAAAAATTAAGAAATGTTTAAAAGAATTATAAAAGCTACACAAACTAAAGACAATAAAATTATAAAGAAATGTTCTTGAATTCAGAAAAGAAAACTAATTTCATTATAAATTTGTAACGGCATGATTGGTATGATGGAATTGAATGGGAATGAAATGAGTATTTTCATGTCCATTTTCAAATCCGTGATTGATACAAAATATAATTGGAAATAATCATTACTGAGGTAATACACATTCCTACAAATTTGAGTTTATTCATTCCTTAGGTACCTCATAGTATTAATAATTCTCAATCTTCAAAATTTATTTATTTTTTATATAATCGTCATATATTTGTTAAATTTATATTATATTATAACTTTTTTATTATTACGAATATATAATAACGTTGAAAATTTAATAAATTGTATTAGATATAGGTATAACTACAAATATAAATATATTATATAAATAAAAGTACATGTTGAATATATTATTTTATTTACTTATAAATTTATTGATATTCATAAAAGATTAAGATATTCTATAAAAATTAAATTTGATAATTATATTAAATTTATTTTTAAATATCATGCATTATATTAAATATAGTAAAATCTCATAATCTATGTATGGATATAAAAATATTAATATATTTTATAATAATTATATATATTTATAAATCACTCTCAATATATTTATATTCACGATATTAAATTTACAAAAAAATGCCTTACTTTAAGAATATAACCAATATTTAATTTTGCTAATATTAAAGAAGTCATTTGTTTTGCATATTTTGTAGGCTGCCAAGAGTAATTGGATTGCATATTTGTAGGTTGACCCAAGTTATTGAGTTGTAATTTATACATTCACAAATTTGTGATTTTTTAAAACTCTGTATCTCATTCGTTTGAAATTTTTATTTATTCCATTTTCAATTTGAATTGATCACTCCGTGCATAGCACGGGATATATACTAGTATCAATATAATTAACTACACTTTGTACTATTTAATAGCCCTATAGTTATCTATATATAATTTAGTAAACTTATAATTGAAAATTAGAGCGTTTGATACAACTTATAGCTACCTATAGTATTACTGAGTAAGATATTATTAGACATTATTATATCATATGATTTATAATATCTATTATAAATGTAAATTATATTTGTTTATTATATTATTTAGTAGATATATAGTATTTAATGAAATTATATATGATTACATATATTACCTTATTTTAATAGATCCCTTATAGCTATTATATTAATTATGTCGATCACTTGTAAAATACATTTCCGCATCTTATATAATATCACACATTATATCAATACTCAAAATGTTGTACATATTTTATAATATCATATCAATATATAATATCTATCATAAATGTAATATCAATATATTATAGTATTTAATAGACGTATAGTCATCTATTATACCATTTGATATCTTTTATAGCGATCACTTGTGGAAATTACGTTAAAATATCATATATAATATTGTGTGTTGTGTCAATTCTCAAAATTAAATGTCGTATATATATGACATATAATATGATATACTATATAAGAATAACACCTTAATGATTCATAATGTATATTATATCTTGTAAAACATAACATTTAAATTTTATTACATAGTTTTCGGTAGTTACAACAATATATAACGATAATTATTAATTAATATTACCACAAAATAATCATATAAGTAACTATAATTAATTATAATCATTTAATATCTATTATACTATATCTATTGTTTGTAGAAATTACTTCGATATATCATATATAATATTACGTGTCACATCAATACTCAAAATATCTTATATGTTATATGATATCATATTACTATACAAATATAACATCTTAATGATTTATAATGTATATTATATCTTATGAAACATAATTCTAAACTTTATTACACAATTTATATTAATTACAAAAATAGATTAACAATGTTAATCAATATTACTATGATATGAGCATAAATTATTTAATAGTTATATAACGTTAGATGTATGTATTTTAGACAGAGAGATAAGTAATAACTATGTCTCTCTCCATATATCATTTTCATTTTTTAGTGAATATAGATATGTTGTATGATCAATTATAAATTCTTTTATATAATTAATTTAAAATATAATAATTTAATCAATAATATACTATATATAACTTATATTATTTTATTAAATAGAGAGAGAAATAATAATATATGTGTATATATATTAAGAAAAAATGTGTGTTTATATATATTTTTTCAACATAATATATTATTTATCGGATGCGGATCAGGGATAAATCGAATAACGGATATATTAATGGATATTTATACCGGATCGGATGTTAAAAGGATCGAATGTATGATTACCATATATCCTTATCCATTTATTATTCGAATGTCTATAATCAGATACGGATAATATCCTCTTTAAGCGAATTCGAATAATATCCTCTCTAAACGAATTCGAATGCGAATGAATATCGGATTTTCGAATATCCATTTACAACCTTAATTACTATATATATATATATATATATATATATATATATATATATATTAAATATAATAAAGTACAAAAAAACTTTTGCAACTAATTTTGCAACCGAATAGCAACACATTTTTTTTAATTATTATTTATTTTATTTTTATAAATAATAATAAAGAAAACATTATTGCAACCAAAATTCGGTTGCAAATTTTACATAAAAATAATTGATTTAGTTCAAAAAATTTTACATAAAAATTTTGCAACCGAATTATTATTTTGCAACTGAAATTTCAATTGCATTTCGGTTGAAATTTCTGCATAGCCAATTTAGCAACCGAATTTTCGGTTGCAAATTTTTTGACAAGAATTGACTATTTTCATTATTTTTGTAACCGAATTAGCAATCGAAACTCGGTTGCAAGATATTTGCAACTGAATTAGCAATCGAATTTTCTATTACAATGACAATCAAGAAAGTTGACCGTTCAACTTTTTTTTTTTGCAACTGATATTGCAATCAAATTTCTGTGGCAAAATGTTTGCAACTGATTTGGAAACCAAAAAATTCGGTTGCAAATCCAAATAGGCAAATTTTGGTTTTCGGTTGCAAACTTGGTTACTAAATTCGTCATAATTCGGTTGCAAATTTTCGGTTGCAAAATCCATGTTTTCTAGTAGTGAACCTTAAAACAAACAAATATCAAATTCAAAGATAATTCTAGAAAAATAAACAAATTTCAAGAAAAAAAAAAAAAAGCCAAAACTCATTTCATGCCGATGAAATTGAGTTATATACTCCATAAACCCTGTGTAACAGCCCGAATCTGGGGGTAAGAAGAAATAGGTAAATCAAAGACTAGAAGAAAACATCAATTCATTATACATTTCATTTTATGTGAACAATGTGTTTTTATGCCTCAATTATTAAATGTTATTTCGTTGCAAGACTCATATCACTATTCATTCACCGAGTCAAAACCTTCAAATACTCCTCATGAAACCTTATAAAGTTAGATTCCACATTTTCCGGATTCATATCCTAGCTTTTGTTATTTCGAAACCTACTTTGAAACTTACTTGTCAAAATTCCCATTAGGTCCCTAGTTACTATTCATTCCTAAACGTAGGAATTTTTCGGGACACTTTTACCTATTCAATATTGGGTTCGAATGAATCCTTATGAAATTTCATGAATTATGATATCATTCCCGAGCCCTAATTCTCATTATAACTTCCGTAGTAACCAAAACCGGCTAAAAACCCTAGTTAAAGCCTAATTTCAATATTTTCAAATTTCAACGTTTTCCCTATTCAATATTATAACCATAACGATCCTTGAATTATTTTATGAATTTTAAGACCTTTTCCAATTCCAAATTCAAGCCCTGGCTCATTTTATAAAATTTTCTTATTTTTCCTAAAGTACTATTCCCGCCGTAAAAACTAACTTTCAAACCGTACAACATTTGGTATCCAATATTATACTCAAAATAATCCTTGAATTATTTTATGACTTATGAACACTTTCTCGGAAATTGATTCATATCCTAGTTTCGTTTTAGCTATTTTCTCATATTTTCCAAAATTCCGAATCTTTACTACTTTAATTCTAAACGTTTAAACGTTTAAAGTTTGTAACCATAGGAAAACCCTTTCGATCCTCTTTCTCTTACAACTTTTCTCATTTCAAACTAAAACCTAGACATTCTCCTACAAATTTATGATCATTTTGCCCTATTTTAGATTTATTTTATTTATGATGTATTTCTTACATAATTATGTATACATAAGCACTTACATCACATATACACCTAAGTATACACCTAGCATAACACCTAAACCCCATAATCATATTCTTAGCTTACTCATCAGCATGAATCATACTCTAAAATCTTAGAAATTGCAAGGTAAGCCCCTAAATCCCAAGTATAAATACCCCTCCAAGCTCATTTCCAAAACTACACCAAAATCACTCCAAATCTCTCCTATTTTCGATCACCCCTATTCCTCTACATAAGGTGTGCTTTTATTTTATTATTTCATGCTTTATATTATGTTCTTAGTATAATAATATTAGTAGCATGCCTAGGATTAATTAAATTATGCTTTAGGAATTTATTTTATGAAATATATGCTATTTATGCCAGTTTTAGGAAAAATGTAGTAACATATATGAATTTTATTTAATTAAATGCATGAGTTATGATATGATATGATATGAATATGTGTTTAAATAATTATGATCTTGTTTGATTAAATTCATGCCTAGATTAATTTCTTTAGAATTAATTTTATGATTAAAGTTACATAAAGTGCTACATTATGAGTTTAATTATGTATTATGGACTTAGAACTTGCTAGATCTGATCATGAGCCAATATCAACATATTCATAAGCCTAAGAACACATTCATAATGTTCTTGATCAATTTTAAGTGCACGTGTGATAGTAGATGTGTGTGTGAGTTCAATTTTATGTTATAAAGTGTTTAATTCATAAGAAATTGAATAGTAAATGTTTTCAATAGTAATTTTGACTTTTTGGTCAACCCACACTCAATTAATTTCGAAAATTATTTAAAAATAATTATAAATTAGGTTTTGGAATTTTTAAAGAAAGATTTCACCCGAATTTTCCAAAAATCTGTAAGTATGAAATAATTTCAAAATCTAACCTACATTGTCGAATTAAACTCTAGATTTCATACCTAATGTTCTAATTATGTCTATAATGTGATTAATAAATATTTTATTGGTTAAAGACTTCATAATACCTAATTAATTAATTAAATTTCCTTAAACTGTTAAAATTAGGATTTACCGGGAATCCTCTAATGTGCTACATACTATGTACCTTATGTGATTATTTGATTAGAATAATAAGAACCTAGTTCTAAGCCAATAGTAGTTATTACTTTCAGGCGACGATAAGATCGAAGAGTGGAATCCCTACAATTCCACTTAAATCTCAGCACTAGGTGAGGGTTAAAATGTTTTCAACTGGAATCATGCCTATATACATATGTACCTAAATAAAACCTATTTTCAAGCCTACCTATTATTTATGATTTATTATCCTATATACATAGTATCATATTACAATATCCCTCTTTATGAGGAAAATACTTTTATGTCGGAATCAGGATCTTACCCGGACTGTAACGCCCCAATTTTCAATTATGCGATATGTGAATTAATTTCCAAATATGACTTAATTGTCTAATTGCATAATTGTCCTTAAGTGGTCATTTTATTAATTTAAGGACCTAATTGCATGGAATAGTTATGGACTTAATTGATCAATTTCCATGGGATTGAACTTGATTGCATGACTTTTGAAGTGGAGGGATCTAATTGCAATTTGTGCCTAGCTTTATAATATCTAGCATATATCTTTGATTGCATACAAACCTTTACACACATGATCCCTCCCTTCTCTCCCTCATCTCGTTCAACCGAGCAAGAAGAAAGAAGAGGATTTCATCATTTGAGCTTGAATTCAAAGGAAAATTGCGTGAATTGAAGTATTATCATCATCACAACATTATCTCTTCTCCTTCTTCTCATTCATTCAAGGTATATGAGCTTTTAGTTGGGGAAATTCATGAATAAATATATGAGAGCTAGGGTTATGTGTTGAGCTTAGTAAATTATGTTTTAGTTGTTGGAAGCATGATTACATGATTCTAGCTTGGATTTGATGCATATATTGTGAAGGTTATAAGCTTGGAGCATGAGTTCATTGTGGGTTTGATCTTGATGATTCTTGATGATTAAGCATGGATTTAAGTGTTTAAATAAGTTATTATTGAACTATAAGTATGCAAGCATGTTTATTTCAGGAATTATATGCATTTGGAGTTGAGTATATGATCATTTGTGGAGTTTTGGTTTTGGTTCGTTCTCCCCTGCATAACTGCTCTGTTTCTGTAATGTCCAGAAACTGGGAACGGTCGTTCCCGCCTTAGTGCAATTTGGGAACGGGCGTTCCCAGGCTTCTGAGTGTGTTAGGCCAGCGAGACTGGGAACGGCCGTTCCCACTTTGGCCTGTGAGCCGGAACGGCCCTTCCCAGCCCCAAAACGCATTTTAAATTAAAAACGCTGGCGCGTTTTCTTCAGCCATGGGAACGGCCCTTCCCATTTTCGAAGGGAAGCCGGAACGGCCGTTCCCATAGTCCAGAATGTGTGCAAATTCACTGCATAAAATTGTAACTTTCGCACCTCGTTCCGACGGCTTCTTTGACCCCGATTTGATATTATATGATCTAAAATGAAGTGAAACAAGATATTTTCATGGTACATTGCATCATACTCGTCGTCTCGTTGCATTTCGCCGTTCGTCCTATTTGGTACATTTTGAGTCGTGTCTTATGTACACTTGTCTTTGTTGCACAGACCGGCACGCCAGTGACGTGGAGTGGCCTTCTTAGGCCGTGCCTTTCTCTTTATTTTGTCGGTACAGGTGAGGTTTAATTGCTAGATATCTAGAACCGTTACAACCCTATGTGATGTTTTAAGCCAAAAGGTATATATATATCTATAGTTTTCCAAACTCTATTGAATTGCAAATGATTTACTGAATTGTATTGTATTGATTGACCGTGTTTTGGGCGAGTATATTGTACCGTGCACTGTGGGCCCGAGAGTTAGTGTTTGAGCCAACCGGGAAAGCATGGGCTGACGGGTAACTCTTACACTCCTCTCTACCGTGGGGATGAACCCTGAATCCACCAGGAGGTTTGGTGGAGGAAGGAATCCCGTGCGTGGGAGTCATGTTCCCGACGTACACCGTGTTTACCGTGGATGGATCGGGCCTTGCAAACCCACCATCATTGGAGGAAGAAGGAGTTATTGAAACTGCTACGTGTGCACTGTAATTGATTGCATGACCACTTAATTAATTAATGAAAAGTATCGTGATTGTACACTGTCGGAGTAAGGTTGGAGAATGCCCTCACTCGCCGGGCCACTGATTGATTGATTGATTGAAATGATTGATTGTTAAATCTGATAATTGTAATCTCGGGCGAGCTTTGTATTATTATTGAACTTATATTAGTGTTTATAAAACCTTACCCGAGGTTATGATTTGCATGTTATCTGCGCTTATATCTATTATGCCCCTCGCTCAGTCTAGTGGAGACTGACACCTCACCTTTCAGTTTTGCAGGTTGTGTGCTAGGCGGGATTGGTGTCGAGTCCAGTCTTTCATTTTGGGTCTAGCACGTATCCATCCTACTTTGGCATATGTATTATTATCTACTGTTTTATGAAATGATATGTATGTGAGAGATGATAATGTATTGATAGGAGATTGGAAAGGGTTTGCTTGTTAAAGACTTGATATTAATGCATCTCAGTTTATTTTCTGTTGTGATAATTGGTTTGGGGTTAGTCCCGCCTAGCTAGTTAGCATTTATTTCCTTGTCACCCGCTCGCTATGGCTCAGTTCATGTATGGATTGACCATTTCATATGTGGACTGAGCTATAGTGCGGGGGATGTGGCACCTTTGCGCTTCGGGTATTACATCCTTTGGATTGTAACGCCCCAATTTTCAATTATGCGATATGTGAATTAATTTCCAAATATGACTAAATTGTCTAATTGCATAATTGTCCTTAAGTGGTCATTTTATTAATTTAAGGACCTAATTGCATGAAATAGTTTTGGGACTTAATTGATCAATTTCCATGGGATTGAACTTGATTGCATGACTTTTGAAGTGGAGGGATCTAATTGCAATTTGTGCCTAGCTTTATAATATCTAGCATATATCTTTGATTGCATACAAACCTTTACACACATGATCCCTCCCTTCTCTCCCTCATCTCGTTCAACCGAGCAAGAAGAAAGAAGAGGATTCTTCATTGGAAGCTTGGATTCAAAGGAAAATTGCATGAATTGAAGTATTATCATCATCACAACATTATCTCTTCTCCTTCTTCTCATTCATTCAAGGTATATGAGCTTTTAGTTGGGGAAATTCATGAATATATATATGAGAGCTAGGGTTATGTGTTGAGCTTAGTAAATCATGTTTTAGTTGTTGGAAGTATGATTACATGATTCTAGCTTGGATTTGATGCATATATTGTGAAGGTTATATGCTTGGAGCATGAGTTCATATATGGGTTTCAAATGAGTGATTATTGATGATCTAACATGGAGTCATGGTTTTTATGAATTGTTATTGATCAATATGTATGTTAGCATATTTATTGCATCTTTTATGTGCATTTTAATTTGGCTTGAAGCCATTTTTGTGGTTGTTTGTTGTGATTGCCATTGCTGCCCTGTTTCTGCTCTGTATACAGCTGCTCTCGTATTCTGGGAACGGCCCTTCCCAACCCCAGTTCAAAACTGGAACGGCCGTTCCCATGATGCTGAGACTAGGCCAGCGAGACTGGGAACGGCCGTTCCCATTTTGGCCTTTGAGCCGGAACGGCCTTTCCCAGCCCCAAAACGCATTTTAAATTAAAAACGCTGGCGCGTTTTCTTCAGCCATGGGAACGGCCCTTCCCATTTTCAAAGGGAAGCCGGAACGGCCGTTCCCATAGTCCAGAATGTGTGCAAATTCACTGCATAAAATTGTAATTTTCGCACCTCATTCCGACGGCTTCTTTGACCCCGATTTGATATTATATGATCTAAAATGAAGTGAAACAAGATATTTTCATGGTACATTGCATCATACTCGTCGTCTCGTTGCATTTCGTCGTTCGTCCTATTTGGTACATTTTGAGTCGTGTCTTATGTACACTTGTCTTTGTTGCACAGACCGGCACGCCAGTGACGTGGAGTGGCCTTCTTAGGCCGTGCCTTTCTCTTTATTTTGTCGGTACAGGTGAGGTTTAATTGCTAGATATCTAGAACCGTTACAACCCTATGTGATGTTTTAAGCCAAAAGGTATATATATATCTATAGTTTTCCAAACTCTATTGAATTGCAAATGATTTACTGAATTGTATTGTATTGATTGACCGTGTTTTGGGCGAGTATATTGTACCGTGCACTGTGGGCCCGAGAGTTAGTGTTTGAGCCAACCGGGAAAGCATGGGCTGACGGGTAACTCTTACACTCCTCTCTACCGTGGGGATGAACCCTGAATCCACCAGGAGGTTTGGTGGAGGAAGGAATCCCGTGCGTGGGAGTCATGTTCCCGACGTACACCGTGTTTACCGTGGATGGATCGGGCCTTCCAAACCCACCATCATTGGAGGAAGAAGGAGTTATTGAAACTGCTACGTGTGCACTGTAATTGATTGCATGACCACTTAATTAATTAATGAAAAGTATCGTGATTGTACACTGTCGGAGTAAGGTTGGAGAATGCCCTCACTCGCCGGGCCACTGATTGATTGATTGATTGAAATGATTGATTGTTAAATCTGATAATTGTAATCTCGGGCGAGCTTTGTGTTATTATTGAACTTATATTATTTTCGTTTATAAAACCTTACCCGAGGTTATGATTTGCATGTTATCTGCGCTTATATCTATTATGCCCCTCGCTCAGTCTAGTGGAGACTGACACCTCACCTTTCAGTTTTGCAGGTTGTGTGCTAGGCGGGATTGGTGTCGAGTCCAGTCTTTCATTTTGGGTCTAGCACGTGTCCATCCTACTTTGGCATATGTATTATTATCTACTGTTTTATGAAATGTTATGTTTGTGAGAGATGATAATGTATTGATAGGAGATTGGAAATGGTTCGCTTGTTAAAGACTTGATATTAATGCATCTCAGTTTATTTTCTGTTGTGATAATTGGTTTGGGGGTTAGTCCCGCCTAGCTAGTTAGCATTTATTTTCTTGTCACCCGTTCGCTATGGCTCAGTTCATGTATGGATTGACCGTTTCATATGTGGACTGAGCTATAGTGCGGGGGATGTGGCACCTTTGCGCTTCGGGTGTTACATCTTTGGTGGTATCAGAGCCCGGTTGCAAGACCGGGTCTCTAGTGTCGTGTCGTGTCGAGTCTAGGTCGTGCGGCATAGGAATTAATTGTCAACTTGAGAGTCCTGCATTATTATTTGAAATTATTTGACCTATTTGAATTAATTGTGACCCGAGACTTATTTGCAACCATTAGCATCCACTAATTCAACATGCATCCTTAGTGTCTTGAATACAGGATGCATCGAGGTCGTCATCATCGTGATCGTTCTCAGGAACATCGACCACGTCGGCGTCATCATCGAGAGAGATCACCACCCCCTCCAGCTCAACCACAGGACTTCATGAATGCTGTGGTTGGCCTTATAGATCAGAGGATGAGAGAGCATGTTCCTCTTGTACCGCCTGCTCCACCGGCTCAATTAGAAGCACCTATCTCGACTATACTTCGGGAATTCTAGAATCAACACCCTCCTAAATTCTTCCATGGCAATGATACCGAGGCGGAGATGTGGTTAAAGGAAGTAGAGAGAATTTGGGAGCTTATACCATGTGAGTCTCGAGAGAAAGCTCGTTGCACCCTTACGTTGATCCAAGGAGAGGCTTATTCTTGGTGGGAAAGTACTAAGATAGTATTGGAGGCTGCCGAGGAGGAGATTAATTGGGAGGTCTTTACTCGAGAGTTTAAGAATAAGTTCATTCCTCCCTCAGCGCGTACTAGGAGATTGAAGGAGTTTACCGAGTTAAGGCAAGGAAGGATGTCAGTTTCGGAGTATATATTCGAGTATGAGAGGCTATCTCGCTACGCACCTAATATAGCGAGTGATGACTTTCATAAAGCAATGCAGTTTGTGCAAGGACTTCGACCGGACATACAGGAGGCATTAGAAGCGGTCAATACAAGCACGTGGGCCAAAGCTACTAGGAAAGCTTTGAAAGTTGAGGATGCCGTCAATGCTAGGAGTTCTACCTCACGAGCGGGATCGATTCAGAAGACTCCACTTAAACCAGCCTTGTCACCACCTCCAGAAAAACCTCTCTGCACTTATTGTGGACGCGACACCCACACTTATGAGGGTTGTAGGAAGCGGTTGCGTCTATGTTTCCGTTGTGGGAGTGCTGAGCATCAGATAGATACATGTCCGGAACGACAAGAACTATCCTCCGGGGGTCAGAGACCGTTTAACAGGCAAGAACAACGGTGAACGGTACATCTAAACATGCATATCACGGACATCATACGCTTTCTTATTTTATATATTGTATTCCTTGTGTTTGCTATTTGCTTTTGTGTGAATAATTGAAGTGTTGTTCTTCTTACTTATTTCCTATGTGATGGTGCATGTATGTGATTATTTAAGTTTGTACGTGGTGTGGTCGTGTGAGAGTCGGGGTGCTCTCTTCTTTGCTCGAGAGTCGGGGTGCTCTCTTGTGTGTGGAGAAACGGGGTTTTCTCATCAATTGTTTGGTGAGACGGGGTTCTCTCGTCCCGTGTTTTAATTTATAGTTCGAGCAGTGGACCTGGGGACCAGGTCCTCTTACGGACATTATATACTTCAGTCCGATCATTACTAAGAACTGATTCCCGACTAAGCAAGCAAAATATCTTATCATCATTATTATTATAGGCCCCGCCTGTATCCGTAGCGAGCAATTACTCGGAAGGTATCGGGCCGAGGGTGTTGTTGGTGCTGCGGACTGCCACCAAACTCTTGGTAGTAGTTTAACTGGAGGTTAGTTACTCCACGCCAAGTTATAAGGGAACACTACTTCCCGCATATTGTTCATGGCCATTAGGGGCAACTCCCCACGACACTGGAGTAAGGAGATATTATCATATTGGTTTTAATAAAGTATCGGTGCCTTGATCAGTCCGGTACCACATTACTTATGGAGTCACGGATGGAAAGGCCTAGCTTGCGAGCATTAAAGTTAATATTACAAACGGTTCATATTCCTACTAATATTCCAAGTTACCCCTATCCCTACTTTTACAAATATTATGAACCGTTTCCTAATTGCTATATCCTATTGCCAATATTTTAGATCAAGATCTTCTTGATCATATAAATATGTATACGTATACATATAAACTAATATCCCTTCACTTAGTCACTTTGACTAACTCCTCGCCCTTTTAAATGCATGATTTCAGGTAACAATGGAACGACACAGTAGCACCCGAGCGTAAGGTACCACATCCCCCACACCGGGACCCGACCCCTATATGAAATGGAAGTCCATACACGTGCCAAATCCACAGCGAACGGGGACACAACACACACGCTATGCTAGGCGGGACTAACCCTTAAACCAATCAACTCAAGAATCATAAAATCAGAGTTAAAATGATACGCGGAAGCAAGAATAACATAGCATATATACAATGAGCCACCAAGCTCCAAAAATAGATATACAAAAGCATTCAAGTTCAACGGCACTCACGGCCTACAAAAATCATAACGCTCCAAGCTATACTATGATCAAATACAAGATAGCAATAAGAGTATGAACATATGAGACTGAAAAGAAGTGCTAAACATAAATGCAAGACCTAGACGACTTGTATTCCCGCCTAGCACTCCTATACCTGCACAAAACAACTGAAAACAACCGGGTTCAGTCTAAAAGAGACTGGTGGGTATAAAAAACAGGGCATAAGATATATAATATCGCATAAATTAAACACATACATGCAAGCCCTAATCCCGCGTGAAGTTTGATAAGAATTTACCAAGTGGTTAAAACAAAGGAAAGGCATCAATGGGATTACGACGTTCATTTTCATTCATAATTGCTCATAAGGGTTTATGGCCCGACGAGTGGGCGTGCACAATCTCCAACCTACTCCTCGTGTAATCATAATCAATTATTCAATCATTCATTATCATACATAAATCTTTTGTGCTCATAAATACATGATCATAATCATTCATATACACCTTCTTCCTCCGGGTGGTGGACGGGCTTGCAAGACCCGGCCACCGGTTCATACATAGGCCAATGGGGGTACATGAATCCCCCAAGGGCACTCAGCTCCCATTCCTCGCTAAAACTCCTAGCGAGGGCCGGTATCACCGTAGTTTGGTTGGGACTAGTATATGGGATCCCCGTCAGCCCTTGCTTCCTCGGTTAGCCACATATACTAAGTCCCGGGGCCCGTGCAATCATAATCATAAATATCTCGCCAAACATAAGGTAGGGTTTCATAATTAAAAGGGGGTCATACGTTTGAAATCATTTACCCAAAATGACTCGATTTATATAAATATACTATTTTGGCTTAAAACCTTTCACATAAGGGATATATCGGGTTGTTTTAACTAGTAGAAGAAAAACCCACCTTTACCAAAGCAAAAGAAAGGTACAAGCGTCTCAATGCTCGCCCTCGTCTCCGACCAAACCCGAATCTGTGCAAAAGAAAAGGTATGAGACTCAATGACCACATATGACGCTCGGCAATGAAGTGACTATGACATGAATGCATAAATGATCATGTTATATCATAAAAATGTTCATGTGCGCTATTAATAAATTTAAAACATATAATCAAATCATTCGTTCATATATTTCATTCAATTTCATAAATTCATAAATTCATATTAATTAATCCAAGAATTCATTTAATAACCATAGCAAGTAATATTCACATTTAGGAATAAAATAAATAAAACGTTCAATCAATAATCGGTAAATTAAATACGCGAAATAGAAATCAATTAATTTCAAAAATTGAATTAAATCAAATAATATTTGAAATATATAATAAATATACATAATATATAATCAATTAACATATATAATATAACATATATATATAATAATATATAATAACATATGTATATATATAATATATATATATATACACGTACACACACATGAACACACCCATGCATGCATATGTATATATATATTACATGCATAATATATATACTATATATTATACACATGCATGCAACACATGCTTGCACACACAGAGATCACAAACAACAATCACACAAGCATATATATATACATGAATGCAGCAGCAGCGGTTCAAGGAAGATGCAGAAAACAGTTCAAGAAAAACGGGGTGACACCCCCGTGTCACCTCCCAAGCCTAGACCGAGACACCCCCGTGTCTCGGTACAGAAATCCCAGGCCCAACTGCACCCCCGTTACACGCCGGAAAAGCAACAACGACACCCCCATGTTGCACAGCAGCAGGTTCCCCTGTTATGGCAGCAAATAACGCAGAAACAGGGCAGCTATTTAACGCAGAAAAAGCAAGCAAGAAAGCAGCAAAACTGAGCATGAAAGAGCTGCAAGAACTCAGCCAAAACACACTCTAAGAACCCACGAAAATGACAGCAAAAAGGAAGAAGGAAACGCAGCAATTGATAGCAAGACTCAGCGTGAAAAACAGGGCAAAACTCGAAGAAAAACAGGGTATGCTCACTCTCAAATAATCCGACTCAGTTCAGGTCCATAAGGCCATCAAATGTGCAGCAAAACATCATAAATTCAACACATAATTCAGTTCCAAACAAGCTCAAACAAGACAGCAACCGTACGTGATCTTCATGTGGAATTTTCTCAAAATGTCATAAATGATATCTCATAAATATCTCAACCACCATGAAATCAATGACCATAAATGATATAAGGATGTCAAAACAATCAATCTCAAGCTTGGAATCAATCAAAACCAACAAGAATCGAATAAGATCGATAAAATGCCCAAATTACTCCATTTTCGGAAAAACAGTCCAGAATCATGAAACCATGTTCAAATTCGTGAATGAAAGATGAAAATGATCAGAAATAAACATATAATACAATCCTAAACTTACCTTGTTGATTGGATGAGGTTTGGATGAGATTTGAGCTCCAAAATCTCCAAGGGATGAAGGGTTACGGGACTAGAATGAAGAGCAGTAGCTTTGGCTGGTGTTTGGGGATTGTGTGAGGGTTAGCTTGGTTAGGGCTTGATATGTCATGATAGGTGGTTGAGTTAGGGTTCAATAGAATCAAACCATGGTTAATTTGGTTAAAGTTTGGATAAGATATGGCTAATTTTGTACAACAAGGTCAAATTGGTCGCCGATTCGTTTTTCGGTTGGATTTCGGAGGTTCAAATGACTTAGGAAAAATGTAAGGCTAAGTTTACTAAACTCGAATTTTTGTTACGAGTTCAGCGGAGTTGACGGAACTCGAATCCGAGTTCCCGAGCTCAAGATATTAAATTCGGAACCAAGGGTACGCTAAGTGCTCGTTAGCCCCCGATTTGGTTCCTCAAATCAAATTAAACTCGTTAACCTATCAAATAAATTTGAAAATATAAATCGAGCATAAAATCATGTTCATAACACATATATTTACGACATACTATAAATTCGTGGCAATTCGATATCATTTCATATAAGAACGAAGCACAAATAAACAAACAAACTCAAACATGGAATTCATGCCTATTTCATTAAAAATCCATGCATAATTCAATAAAATCCATGCATAAATAGTTTAATTAAATAAATCAAAGTTCATGCAATTCATGCACAAATTATAATTCCCATGCGATAACATTTAAATAAATAAATTAATTCTAATATTAAATAAATTATATTAGGCCACGTAATTAATTAACTAAAACATGATTAATTAACATAACATATAATTAGCATAATCATTAAATTAATAACATAATTAACATTAATAATTAAATTAACAATAATTGAAATATATATATATATATATATATTATAATACGAAATATTTTTAAAAATAATAATAAATTAAAATAAAATATAATAAAATAAAATAATAACAATTAATAATAAAATTAAATATAAAACACGTAAAAACAATTAATTCGCGCAAATTGGTAAACACATACGTCGTACCTTTATGTCCGAAAAGTCGTGGCGTTACAATCTCTCCCCCTTAAAAGAATCCTTCCTCGGATTCATTGCTCGCTCGGAAATAACTCGGGGTGAAATCTTCTCATCTTTTCCTCCGTCTCCCACGTAGCCTTTTCGGTTTTATTACTTCTCCAAAGAACCTTGACTAGTGGAATACGCCGATTTCGAAGTTCCTGAAATTTTCGATCCAATATCTTAATCGGCTTCTAAACGAAGGTGAGATCCGGTTCTAATTCCACTTCTTCAACCGGTAGAACCTCGGACTCGTCTCGATAATATTTTCGGAGCTGTGAAACATGAAATACATTATGCATTCCAGTCAAACTCGGAGGCAAGTCCAATCGATAAGCCGTATCCCCAATCTTCTCTAAAATCTCATATGGTCCCATATACCGAGGGTTTAATTTTCCTCCTCGTCCAATCCTTGAGAACCCTTTTCATGGAGAAGCCTTTAAGAAAACCCTATCTCCAATCTCAAACTCCAAATTCTTTCTCCGAAGATCTGCATAACTCTTTTGTCGATCCTGAGCGGCCTTCATCCGTTGTCTAATTATCTGGACCTTATCAATAGCCTCTTGTACAGCCTTAGAGGGTTTTTCCTTCTTTTCCCCTATTTTAATCCCTTCTTGTTTGGTCCAATTCCACTCCTCCAAGTCAAAGAACAACGGTGATCGACATTTACGTCCGTAAAGAGCTTCATAAGGGGCCATTTCAATCGAGGCTTGATAGCTATTGTTGTAAGCAAACTCGATTAACGACAACTGTTCATTCCAAGAGCTTTGAAAGTCCAATGCACACGCTCTCAACAAATCCTCCAGATACTTAATTAACCTTTCTGATTGTCCGTCGGTCTGAGGATGGAAAGCTGTGCTGAATTGAAGCCTTGTTCCCAAACACTTCTGTAATTCTTGCCATAACCTTGAAGTAAATCTGGGATCCCGATCCGAGACAATACTAACAGGTACACCATGAAGCCTGACAATCTCATCATTGTATCTCTTGGCCAACTTACTCACTTTGTCGGACATCCTGATAGCAAGAAAATGAGTTGATTTCGTCAACCTGTCCACGATAACCCAAATTCCATCGAAACCTCCTCTCACTTTTGGTAATCCCGAAACAAAATCCATGGCTATTTGTTCCCATTTCCATTCCGGGATAGGCAATGGTTGAAGTAGCCCCGATGGCTTTTGATGTTCTGCCTTTACCACTTGACAAGTCATACAGTGTTTCACGAAGTTGATAACATCCCGTTTCAATCCATTCCACCAATAGAATTGCTTAAGATCCTTATACATTTTGTTCCCTCCGGGATGTATCGAATACCCTGACCGATAGGCTTCCTCAAGAATAATCCTTTTTAACTCTTCCGGGACAACAACTCTATTCTTGAATCTTAGAAGTCCCGTATCATCAAACCCAAACGGACACTCTGAATCAGCTCGAGCTTTCTCAGCTAATTTCTGAACCTCGGGATCAATCCTCTGAGCATCAAATAATCTCTGTTTAAGATCTGGTTGAACCGTAATATTCCGAATACTAGCCCTCAGTCTGAACAACTCATTCTCATCTCCCATTTCCACTTTCACATTGGACACACTAGTTTTCCTACTAAGCGCATCCGCGACCAAATTGGCTTTGCCGGGATGGTATCGGATTGTACACTCATAATCCGCCAAAAGTTCCATCCAACGCCGTTGTCTCTTATTCAATTCCTTTTGTGAGAATAAGTATTGGAGACTCTTGTGATCGGAAAAGACCTCGAACGAAATTCCATAAAGATAGTGTCTCCACTTACCCAAAGCAAAGATCACTGCCGCTAATTCCAAATCATGAGTGGGGTAGTTCTGTTCATGCTCTTTTAATTTCCTTGAGGCATAGGCGATTACTCTTCCATTTTGCATCAACACACATCCCAAACCTTCCTTTGAGGCGTCCGTATAAACTGTATAACCTTCTGTACCTTCGGGAAGTGCTAATACAAGAGCAGTGGTCAACTTTTCCTTTAAAAGTTGAAAGCTAGCCTCACATGCCTCGTCCCACTCAAACTTAACTGCCTTCTTAGTCAATCGGGTTAAAGGAGCCGCAATCTTTGAGAAATCCTGAACGAATCTCCGATAGTAGCCTGCCAAACCCAAGAAACTCCTTACTTCTGAAGCATTTTTCGGGCTTTGCCATTGAATAACCGTCTCAATCTTAGAAGGGTCTACCTCCAAACCTTTCCTTGAAATAATATGCCCCAAAAATGCTACCCGATCAATCCAGAACTCGCATTTGCTAAACTTAGCATACAACCGATGTTCCCTTAAGGTGTCCAACACGATTCTGAGGTGCCTTGCATGATCCTCCGGAGTTCTCGAATAAACCAAGATGTCATCGATGAAGATTACCACAAACTTATCCAAATAGGGCCGGAAAATTCGATGCATCATATCCATAAAAGCAGCCGGAGCATTAGTCAATCCAAAAGGCATCACTACGAACTCGTAGTGTCCATACCGGGTGTTAAATCCCGTCTTCGGAATGTCCTCTTCCCGGATCTTCAATTGATAGTATCCTTGTCTCAAGTCCAATTTTGAGTAAACCCCCGAACCTTGTAACATGTCGAATAAATCCTCAATATGGGGCAAAGGATACTTATTCTTTACAGTCATCCGATTAAGCTCCCGGTAATCTATACACATTTTTAAGGTTCCATCCTTTTTCTTAACAAAGAGAACCGGAGCACCCCAAGGTGACGAACTTGGCCGTATATATCCAACTTTGAGCAATTCTTCCAATTGAATCTTTAACTCTTTCAATTCGGCCGGTGCCATCCGATACGGAGTCTTAGAATACGGTGTGGATCCTGGATTTAAATCAATAACAAATTCGATCTCACGGTCTGGTGGTAAAGAACTCAAATTCTCCGGAAACACATCGGAAAAATCCTTAACAACCGCGGTATCCTCCAACTTAACTTGATCCTTCGGCCTATTAAGAAGGTAAGCAATAAATCCCGTTGCTCCTTCTCTCATCAACTTGTGAGCTTCCATGTAAGACAAGAGAGGTACCGTTCTTGATCCACTACCAATCACCAATTCATTACCCAAAATCACCTTCTTCGCAAAACAATCAACATTGGCCCGATACCTGGACAACCAATCCATACCCAAGATAACTCCATACCTCTTCATAGGCATAACAATTAAATTCGCCGGATATTCTTTCCCTTCAATCAGAACTGAACACTCCCGAACCAACTGATCTGTCTGAAGACTACCACCAAGTGGCGAACTCACCAAATAACAAGAAGAGAGACAAATAACAGGCAAGCACAGAGTGGCAACTATATCACAAGAAATAAAGGAATGTGTGGCACCCGGATCAAAGAGTGCATGAATGTTCATGTTATGTATGCATAGGGTACCTTCTACCACAGCTGTGGGATCAATCTCTGTATCTTGCTCTTCACCCTCGAGGGCGTAAGCACGAGCCGGGATCATTGGCCTTTGAACTCGTCTTTGAAATTCGGGGTTCTTGTAGGGACATGTCTTCGCCATATGGTCGCCTTTTCCACATATGAGGCACAATTTCAACCTTCTTCGACAATTGTAAAAATTGTGAGTTGGTCCTCCACAATGTGTACAAGGAGCTTGAGCCAATCTCACCTCACTCGGACCTTGTCGATCCCTCGTTGGTGTAGGTAAAGCTTTTGGAACCGGTGGAGTTGGTCCTCCCATTATTGGCTTCTTAAACGGACCCTTAGGAGGGGGAGTAGCTTGAATCATCGGCCTCTTTCCCTAATTCGATCCGGAACCTCTTCCCATAGGAGCTCTAAAAATCGAATCCTTCTTCTTGAATTCCTCCTCTTGCGTAGTAAACTGTCGGACTCCAGATATCCTCTCCAAACGAATCAACCAACCCTCCGAGATCGCATCATCGATAGAACCGGAAAATCGAGGGGGGTTGTAGCTCAGAAACACCCCATGAGGATCTCTATTATTATGGTTTGGTGGAGGAGCTTGTTGTTCTGCTTGTTGTGGTGGGGGAGCTTGAGCCCTCCTATGCTCGACATAGTTAAAAACCGCTTCCATGAAATTCCCCATATCCATCGGTGGTGCTTGTGGTTGGGGTGGAGGCGTAGGAGATCGGTCATGACGACGGCGGTGTCCGGGAGATCTCTCACGGTGTCTACGTGGAGGCATCCTGTTCAAGAAATACTGAAATGCATGCTATTTTTAGTCCATGCATGCAAGTGCAATTAATTCGATCAAAATTCAAGATTTAAAGCACACAAGCACGTAAACAATGCATATGCATCACATTGACAAGTTGTTCCTAAAGCCAAACGACTTAACTGACTCAACACGACACTAGAGCCCGGGTTTTGCAACCCTAAGCTCTGATACCACATAAGGATGTAGCACCCGAGCGTAAGGTACCACATCCCCCACACCGGGACCCGACCCGTATATGAAATGGAAGTCCATACACGTGCCAAATCCACAGCGAACGGGGACACAACACACACGCTATGCTAGGCGGGACTAACCCTTAAACCAATCAACTCAAGAATCATAAAATCAGAGTTAAAATGATACGCGGAAGCAAGAATAACATAGCATATATACAATGAGCCACCAAGCTCCAAAAATAGATATACAAAAGCATTCAAGTTCAACGGCACTCACGGCCTACAAAAATCATAACGCTCCAAGCTATACTATGATCAAATACAAGATAGCAATAAGAGTATGAACATATGAGACTGAAAAGAAGTGCTAAACATAAATGCAAGACCTAGACGACTTGTATTCCCGCCTAGCACTCCTATACCTGCACAAAACAACTGAAAACAACCGGGTTCAGTCTAAAAGAGACTGGTGGGTATAAAAAACGGGGCATAAGATATATAATATCGCATAAATTAAACACATACATGCAAGCCCTAATCCCGCGTGAAGTTTGATAAGAATTTACCAAGTGGTTAAAACAAAGGAAAGGCATCAACGGGATTACGACGTTCATTTTCATTCATAATTGCTCATAAGGGTTTATGGCCCGGCGAGTGGGCGTGCACAATCTCCAACCTACTCCTCGTGTAATCATAATCAATTATTCAATCATTCATTATCATACATAAATCTTTTGTGCTCATAAATACATGATCATAATCATTCATATACACCTTCTTCCTCCGGGTGGTGGACGGGCTTGCAAGACCTGGCCACCGGTTCATACATAGGCCAATGGGGGTACATGAATCCCCCAAGGGCACTCAGCTCCCATTCCTCGCTAAAACTCCTAGCGAGGGCCGGTATCACCGTAGTTTGGTTGGGACTAGTATATGGGATCCCCGTCAGCCCTTGCTTCCTCGGTTAGCCACATATACTAAGTCCCGGGGCCCGTGCAATCATAATCATAAATATCTCGTCAAACATAAGGTAGGGTTTCATAATTAAAAGGGGGTCATACGTTTGAAATCATTTACCCAAAATGACTCGATTTATATAAATATACTATTTTGGCTTAAAACCTTTCACATAAGGGATATATCGGGTTGTTTTAACTAGTAAAAGAAAAACCCACCTTTACCAAAGCAAAAGAAAGGTACAAGCGTCTCAATGCTCGCCCTCGTCTCCGACCAAACCCGAATCTGTGCAAAAGAAAAGGTATGAGACTCAATGACCACATATGACGCTCGGCAATGAAGTGACTATGACATGAATGCATAAATGATCATGTTATATCATAAAAATGTTCATGTGCACTATTAATAAATTTAAAACATATAATCAAATCATTCGTTCATATATTTCATTCAATTTCATAAATTCATAAATTCATATTAATTAATCCAAGAATTCATTTAATAACCATAGCAAGTAATATTCACATTTAGGAATAAAATAAATAAAACGTTCAACCAATAATCGGTAAATTAAATACGCGAAATAGAAATCAATTAATTTCAAAAATTGAATTAAATCAAATAATATTTGAAATATATAATAAATATACATAATATATAATCAATTAACATATATAATATAACATATATATATATAATAATATATAATATATATATATATACACGTACACACACATGAACACACCCATGCATGCATATGTATATATATATTACATGCATAATATATATACTATATATTATACACATGCATGCAACACATGCTTGCACACACAGAGATCACAAACAACAAACACACAAGCATATATATATACATGAATGCAGCAGCAGCGGTTCAAGGAAGATGCAGAAAACAGTTCAAGAAAAACGGGGTGACACCCCCGTGTCACCTCCCAAGCCTAGACCGAGACACCCCCGTGTCTCGGTACAGAAATCCCAGGCCCAACTGCACCCCCGTTACACGCCGGAAAACAACAACGACACCCCCGTGTTGCACAGCAGCAGGCTCCCCTGTTATGGCAGCAAATAACGCAGAAACAGGGCAGCTATTTAACGCAGAAAAAGCAAGCAAGAAAGCAGCAAAACTGAGCATGAAAGAGCTGCAAGAACTCAGCCAAAACACACTCTAAGAACCCACGAAAATGACAGCAAAAAGGAAGAAGGAAACGCAGCAATTGACAGCAAGACTCAGCGTGAAAAACAGGGCAAAACTCGAAGAAAAACAGGGTATGCTCACTCTCAAATAATCCGACTCAGTTCAGGTCCATAAGGCCATCAAATGTGCAGCAAAACATCATAAATTCAACACATAATTCAGTTCCAAACAAGCTCAAACAAGACAGCAACCGTACGTGACCGTCATGTGGAATTTTCTCAAAATGTCATAAATGATATCTCATAAATATCTCAACCACCATGAAATCAATGACCATAAATGATATAAGGATGTCAAAACAATCAATCTCAAGCTTGGAATCAATCAAAACCAACAAGAATCGAACAAGATCAATAAAATGCCCAAATTACTCCATTTTCGGAAAAACAGTCCAGAATCATGAAACCATGCTCAAATTCGTGAATGAAAGGATGAAAATGATCAGAAATAAACATATAATACAATCCTAAACTTACCTTGTTGATTGGATGAGGTTTGGATGAGATTTGAGCTCCAAAATCTCCAAGGGATGAAGGGTTACGGGACTGGAATGAAGAGCAGTAGCTTTGGCTGGTGTTTGGGGATTGTGTGAGGGTTAGCTTGGTTAGGGCTTGATATGTCATGATAGGTGGTTGAGTTAGGGTTCAATAGAATCAAACCATGGTTAATTTGGTTAAAGTTTGGATAAGATATGGCTAATTTTGTACAACAAGGTCAAATTGGTCGCCGATTCGTTTTTCGGTTGGATTTCGGAGGTTCAAATGACTTAGGAAAAATGTAAGGCTAAGTTTACTAAACTCGAATTTTCGTTACGAGTTCAGCGGAGTTGACGGAACTCGAATCCGAGTTCCCGAGCTCAAGATATTAAATTCGGAACCAAGGGTACGCTAAGTGCTCGTTAGCCCCCGATTTGGTTCCTCGAATCAAATTAAACTCGTTAACCTATCAAATAAATTCGAAAATATAAATCGAGCATAAAATCATGTTCATAACACATATATTTACGACATACTATAAATTCGTGGCAATTCGATATCATTTCATATAAGAACGAAACACAAACAAACAAACAAACTCAAACATGGAATTCATGCATATTTCATTAAAAATCCATGCATAAATAGTTTAATTAAATAAATCAAAGTTCATGCAATTCATGCACAAATTATAATTCCCATGCGATAACATTTAAATAAATAAATTAATTCTAATATTAAATAAATTATATTAGGTTACGTAATTAATTAACTAAAACATGATTAATTAACATAACATATAATTAGCATAATCATTAAATTAATAACATAATTAACATTAATAATTAAATTGACAATAATTGAAATATATATATATATATATATATTATAATACGAAATATTTTTAAAAATAATAATAAATTAAAATAAAATACAATAAAATAAAATAATAACAATTAATAATAAAATTAAATATAAAACACGTAAAAACAATTAATTCGCGCAAATTGGTAAACACATACGTCGTACCTTTACGTCCGAAAAGTCGGGGCGTTACAGACACCTAGAGGTATCTTGAAGCAGTAGGATGTCGAGTATAGTAAGTTAGGGCTAATCTAAGGGCACTTAGTATGTACATGTCAGAAACAAATTGTCCTTACACTTTACCTTAGCATGTACTTCATTATACTCTTTAATATGAACCATTTCGATCATTAATGATAAGTTCTTACTTATTATGCATCCCCATTTATTTGCCAAGTTTTAATATCTTCCGTTGTGTTATGCCTTGCGCTTTATTTACGTATCATTTAAACTGTTCGCCGTCGTATTTCCTGAGTGTTAGGTCTAACCTCCACTTAGGAAGTATTGCGGTGCGGGGGTTGTAGTGCTAGGGGAGGCGCTACACCCTGCGTTATGCAAAAAGGGCAGAAAACATCTTAAGTTATTAAAGATTATATAAAAAACCCAATGTTCTAAAATTATTTGCTCACGCCCCCTAAACAGATTTCATCACAATTCAAAACTAATATTCCTTTTTTACCCTCATATACTAAATCCTAAATTATTTTCTTTATTATTATTATTATTATTTTTTTTATTTTTTTTTTCTTCTTTTTTCAATTTTTCTTCCACAATTTCCTTTGCATCAACCGTATCATCCCACACCACCCATCTTCCCCCACCTCCAATTTTCTTTTCTCCTTTTACGCCACCCATCTCCTCCCATCTCCAATCATGGGTTCATCCTCACCTCCAAAAGCAGGACATAAGCAGGGAGGGGGGAGGCGAGGATCTAGATCTGTGACTAAATCTGGTTCAAGCCGAGGCGATTGGCGGAGGCAATGGTGGTGGAAAAGACTTGGTCTGAGCTGAGGCAGAGGATGACGACGACAATGGTGGTGGGAGGATCAGATTTGCTCTGACGTTTGTACTTTGTTAGTGGCGGTGGTGGTGCCGAAGGCAGCGACAATAGTGTTAAGCGTAAAATTTGCATTAATTTGAGCGTTACTTTAAGGATATTTTTATACCGTTTGATGCGTTTATATGTTTATTTTGCTCTGTTTATGTGATTAGTAACTCGGAGTTGAGAAACGGTGACAATAGGTGAATTCGCGTATTTTTTGAGGAAAATAGGAATAACCCCCGTTACTCTTTCATAGCACAAGTTTGTTAACTCCCGTTAACAGACATAAGAGGGTGATCTTTCACGGAAGGAGGGGTAACGCCCGTTACTCCCTGGAAGAGGAAATCTGGTAACGCCCGTTACCAGAGGCAGGAGGCAAAAGTTTTGAACGAAGGAGGGGTAACGGGTGGAAAAATGGTAACGCCCTTTACCACTCATAGAAACACCAATACGTTTTTAAGTGTAACGGGGGTTACGGGAGTTTGTGCACGAAGAGGTAACCCCCGTTACCAATGGCGCGAGAGCAGATTTTGGGCAGCTATATAAGACGCGAGATGTCTTATTTTTGGGGATGCTTTCGAAGATTGAAAACCTAGCATCTTGGGAGCGAGACGGAAGAACAAGAGAAGGTTTCGGGGAATTTCGAGAAGACAAAAGGATTGAATTCTTCAAACAATTTCTTTATTTCCGATTTATTCATTGCTTTAATTCATCAAACTAATTCCTCTAAGTTTAGTTTTAATCCGTTTAGCATGTTTAGATTCATTTTTCTGAATTCATGAATGTTTAGGGTTTGGTTGTTTGGAGATTCGTTTTGACATGATGAACATGAATTTCTTTAATGCAATTCCTTTGGTTTTTATGAGTTTCGATTTAATTATGAGTAGCTAAATCCCTAGGGCTAGGGGAGTGATGATGAATGCATACTAACTGTTTGGTATAATGCTTGAATGACCTGTGTGAATTCTTAGTTGTGCAAACTTGGTTTTATTTAATTGCAATGGTTTGACCAACGATAGCATAATCTAGGATTACCTAATGATTGACAGATTGATGGTAATTATGACGTTTTCGTAACTAGTGGATTTAGGGTTCAAAGAGATTTAACTTGAAATCCATACAACTTGTAATTCTTATTTCATGCCGAGCCGCTAGAGTTTGAATTGCACTAGTTTTGATCAAATTGGTTGAATTGGTTATTGATGATTGTGAGAACAACATTGAAACTAATTGAACACTCGTTTAGACCTTGAAAAAGGATAATACGAATCTAAGTGACTAGGTTGTAGAATTGCACTCGTCGGACAAGTATTGTATTGAATTCATGAAGCATTGATTATTACTCCCTGGCCTATTTAGTCTATTGATTTTTAATCCGCAATTTAAGTCTTGTTACTTGCTAGTTTTAGTTAGTTGTTAAGTTCTTTTAGTAGTAATTAATCAACCAACGTGATATTCGATCGGTCTTTAGATTAGCGTTAAGTATAGAGTAGTGATTGATTTCCCTTCCCTGTGGGTACGATCCTATTGTGCTACGCGTATATTCACAGTGTACACTTGCATGATTGGTTTTAACTTAAAATCACAACAAGTTTTTGGCGCCGTTGCCGGGGAAGGCGTGTTAAATCAATATTACTTAAATACCTAAATCTAGTGCTTTAGACCATTTATTTTTATTTGTGCTTTTCGTCACTTGTTACTGTAGAATTGAACTAAGGATTGTCTTTCCTTTGTGCAGGTATACAGTGCATACGGTGATCTTTAGGTTTGGAACTAATACCATACGATCTGGAGAATGAAAGGACACTCCGTGTTATTCGAAGAAAACGCAGAGAAGACAGACATTCAGCTCCAGAACCAATGAATCCAAACAACGGAAGAGATGGGGGAATTCAAGATCCACCACCCCCACCTCCTCCTGCACTTAGAGACTACAACATGCCAAATGTTGGAGCAATTCAGAACAATGTAGTCCTTCCTCCAGTTGCAGCAAACAACTTCGTAAATTCACACTGTACACTTGCACGATTGGTTTTAACTTAAAATCACAACAAATAGTGGTCACGATGACGATGGCCTGAATGACAGGCTGGACTGTAGTTGTGCCGGTGACGGTGTTGATTTCATATATATATATATATATATATATATATATATATATATATATATATATAATTAATAACTCTCTCCCAATTAAAAATAATTTAGTTTACTCCCCCATATAAAAAAAAATCTATACTAACTCGCCAATTCAAATTTATAATTTGATTTAACTCCCCACTCACCTAAATTGACTGCAATACCTTTACTTATTATTATTTTTTTTTCCATACTTCAATTTTAAACTTGGTACTTTAATTTTTACGAATGATACTCTATTTTTAAATCTGAATACTTTAATATTTCTGAACAATACTTTAATTATAAATTTAGGTACTGTAACTTTTATGAATAATACTCTAATTTAAAACATAAGCACTTTAACTTTTACGAACAATACTCATTTTCTTTTCTTTTCTTTATTTTTCCTTCTCGTACTTCAATTTTAAACTTGAGTACTTTAACTTTTACAAATAATACTCTACGTTTAGATCTCGATACTCTATTTTATAATTTGAATACTCTGTTTTATAATTTGAATATTTTGTTTTATAATTCGGAAACTTTATAATACTTTGTTTTATATTTTAGATACTCTATTTATAATTTCAATACTCTATTTTATGATTTGGTACTTTATAATTTCTAATTAATACTTCAAAATATAAATCGGCAATTAATTTTTACCCCACCATCCACCTAAACACAAAAAAAAATGTTAATTTTTACATATGAAGTATGAAAATTATATTTTGAAGTATTAAAATACAAATAAAAGTATAAAATCGTGTATATGAGGTATTATGTTAACAAAATGGTTTGTGTGGGAGGGAAGAGTGATGTGTTATGTCATTTCATATTTCTTCAAGGCTATTTTGGTAATTTCGTAAAAAATGGCCAGTGAAATCAAATTACAAATTTGAACTGCGAAGTTAGCATTGATATCTTTTCATGGGGCAATGATGTTAAAATTTTCTTGCGCCTTGGAGTTTTGTCACATTCCCCCGTATAACAATATCTATATATAATTTAATAAGTAATATAAGAGTAAAATAGTCATTTTGTAAGAAAAAGTGAAAAATATTGTTATTTAAGTCTCACTCAGTGCACGTGAGATGCCTAAGATTTCCTTTGCAAATATTTTGAGAACACAATGTTTTCTATATGATATTTTAAATCATAAGGTTTTTTATGTTAATTATCCCTAACATAGGGGTGGACGGTGTAAAAAACCCAGATGAAATTAACAAAAAAACTGTAAGGTCGTCAAGTACGGATTTTAAGATGATTAAAAGTTTTTTTTAAAGAAACAAACAAAACCCATCTCAAAAACGGATTGCGTATCACCTAGGGTTTTATCGAAAATGGCTAAAAAATAATGAAAACTCATAAAAAGGGGAAAATCCATGGGTAAATTTTAATAATTCTCCATAAAATGTCATTATTGGAAAAAAAAAAAAAACTCTAAAAAAAGAAGAAGCTAATCTTCAGATGTGAAATTTACCAATAAGAGACTTCCCGCGTGAGTTCTTATAATAACAATTTTTTTTTGGGACACAAAGTAAAAATTGCAAGAACCCAAACAAACATTTTCAAATATAGCCACACAACCAACCTTTCATGGTTGAAGATATCTTTGAATAGCGCGACCCTTCAGTGTCAGTAACGAAGGAGTTATTTCCACTACAAAAAAACAGACGAAAACTGATGGAATTCCAAAATACCCACGCCCAGAAAAACTGTACTCCAATGGAAAAATCGTTGGAATTTCGTCGAAAAATTAGGCAAAATTTTAAAAAAAAGTTGCGCCAAAAATTCCAACATATTTCTATCAAGAGAATTTTGGTGAAATTCTAAAAAAAATTCCCCGGAAAAACCAACGAAATTATTTTGTTGGTTTTCGGTTGGAATTTTCAATTAAAATATATTACCAACAGAAACGACAAAAAACCTCGTCAGTTTTTTATATTTTTCATTAAAAAAGATAAAGGATTTTTTTCGTTGGAATTTTTAATTAAACAATATTACCAATGGAAAATCAACAAAAACATCCATTGGTTTTTGTTAATTAAAAAGAAACAACTGAATTTTTATGTTGGAATTTTCAATTAAACAATATTACCAGTAGAAAATCAATGAAAACTCCCATCGATTTTTTATATTTTTCATTGAAAAAGATCAACAAAATTTTTCCGTTGGTTTTCCGTGGAAAATTTTCAATCAAATTAAGTTAGAAAATATAGGATTATATTTAATACAAATAATTATATATTTAAAAGTCATATAGTATAATATACAAATTATAAATCATCAATACGATATTTTATAATACAAAAGTGTATAATCTAACAATATCTCTATACATATGATTATATTTAATATGATGAGACATAAAATCACGCTCGTATCAGAGCCGTCCACGTGTCGCCATATGCCAACTTAGAGCTTGGACGCTCGCATTAATGGATTCACGGGCCAACCCAACCCATTCACTTGTTGACCAATGCAGGCCCTCGAACCTCCTCCAACTATTCAAGTAGGGGGTTCAGGCTGTCGAGCCTGACGCTCACGCCACGGTCCTCAGGGCCACCCTTCCCAGGGAGGCCCCCACGAGGGTGACTACTTTCTAACGCTCGTATAGTTGATGCTCGTGGGTCATCTGCCAGGGGACGCCCTCTCGTGCGCCCCTTCGAGCGTCACTTGCACTCGGGTATGATCTACCCCTTGTAAGACATCCGTACGCCTGCAGGACCCATCTTGAGCCTCTTAATGCGCAGCCCTCGCCAACAACCTCTGACACAGTGGCAGCACGCACCTCGTACCTGTCACGCTGCCCACTTTTCAGAGCCATCACTTTCATGCCGTCGTAGGTCGCCACGTGTTAAAGCAACACAGCTTTGGGACCACACGGTCAAATTACCCAAACTAACCTCACCCCTAACATATAAATAAGGAAGAACACCTGCATTCTATTCCAAGTCATCTTTCATATACACAATGCACTCCAAAAACTGGGCAATACTTTTCCCCCATTTATCCGTCTTCCCAAGCTCTGTCATCTTTTCACCATAGCTACATCTTAATGGCATTCTGCACTTGGTGTTATCCTAGCTGGAAGAACCCACGCTCAAAGGGAAACCCAGTTCCTGAGGCTTTCATGCCTGTGATGGTCTTTCCCCTTTTAAACAAATATTGAAAGTGTTGTTGTATTTTAGGAACTCAGATTCCTGCACCATCATTTTTGGCGCCGTCTATGGGAAACCGTCACTACCATCTTCATCTTCAACAGATTCTTCCTTGAGCTAGTTGAGTGTTAACACCTTTTGTTCCAAACATGGTAACCGCGACCAGATCCAGGATTGTAGACAACAGGGGTGTTCTTCCTCCCGTCAATGAAGAAAACGTGGGCAACAATACCCCCCGTCGGAGGTACCCCCCCACCAACTGCCGAAAATGGGGCCGGGAACATAGAAACCGCAGCTGCAACTCTCCCCACCAGTGGAAACGGGGTAGGAGGATCCGCCTCTGTTCCTCCTCCACCGGTCCTCATCCCCAATGTTCCAGTCTCCCATCCCACTTGCTGCGAGCCCAACCGCCACCTGTAAGGGAAAGAGCGTGCCCCCGAGAGCGGATAAGGAACGACCCCCCTGGAAAAAGAGAAGGCCCCCACGGCAAGGGACAATGAAGAGGAGGTCCAATCTAGGGCCATAGGTAGAACCAGCAAGAGGGGAGGCGATGACGCCCGAATTGCCGCTGTCCAAGACCAGCTAGATGGGTTGCAAAATTTGGTGGAGCTGCTCTCTCGAGCACGGTCTCAAGTCCCCGGCGATGGGGACGAGAGATCCAAGGCCAGAGATGCTCACACCCCCAAGAACCAGGCCCCTCGCCGCTGGAGGGAGGAAGACTACGACGAGCGCGATCACGAGGGCAAGAACCGAAGGCCTTTGACAGGCAGTTCACCCCTCGTCGATGAGGTACTGATGGCCCGAGCGGGGATAAGCAAAATCCCCACGTCCATCAACCGCTATGACGGAACCACTGATCCAGCCGAGCACCTGGATTATTTCGTGCATCTAATACACCTTTATGAGCATCACGGCCATTATTGGGTGAAAGTCTTTGTCACTTCCCTCGTAGGAATGACACAAGATTGGTACAAGAAGTTGCCCCCTCGCTCCATCCAAGGATACGAGGATCTGACCGACGCCTTCATGAGCCACTTCAATTCTCTGAAGGCCCCAGCCCCAGCTGCCACAACTCTCTACAGCTTAGTGCAGGGCCCAAATGAGACCTTCCGGTCTTTTATGGGCAGATTCAACAAGGAAATCCTACTGGTTGAAAAGCCCTCCATGGATTTCCTGAAGCACGTGCTGTTTGGTGCTATCAACATGAAACAATATATCAGCAAAGAATTTGCCGAAGAGGTAGCCAAGAAAAAGCCACGCTCGTTGATGGAGATCAGGGACATAGCCGACTCCTACTTCACCCTCGAGGACATGTACACCCCCGGGGATCAGAAAATGGCGAATGCTCCTCGCCCCAGCAAAGCCCCCGAGGACAAAGGAGATTCTAACAGGGGTCGCCGCCGGAGCCCTATTCCCGCTCGCCGAAATTCCTCACCCCTGCGCAAGTTCGAACGGATTCCCCTCAACCGCCCAATCGTTGAAGTGTATTCCATGGCAGATAAGAAGCTCTTCAAGAGACCGCCGAAGTTGAGGGAGACCGAGGCTCAAAAACGCTCGGGAAGTACTGTGCTTTCCATAAGCAGAAGGGGCATGACACCAACGAGTGCCGCCAACTCGAGAGCGAGATTAGATGCTCATCGTTGGGGGGCATCTCAAGGAATTTGTGAAAGTATTGGAAAGGTATGACGAACACTATGCTAAACGAGCGAGAACTAGGGGGAGAAGCCGTTCACGCTCAAGGAGTCCCCGACGCCATCATACCGAGACGAGCGACCACGGCAAAGGTAAAGCCACCGATGTGGAGAATCAGCCCTTTGTGGTCATCCACATGATCGCTGGCGGACCCTTGGGTGGCGACTCTAACGCCTCCTGGCGCCGCCACGTTCGGAGCTACGACCAAAGGCCTTCCCAGCTCAAGCCCGTGCTCTCCGTCGACAGCTCTTCACGCTCAAGAGAGAATGACATTGTAGGGTTCACAGAGAAAGACTTGGAACACATTGTAACACCCCATGGGATTGGTGAAACCTCTGACTGTCCCATGGTGGTTAGTTTAGACGTCCATAACCATGTTGTAAAGAGGGTCTTAATTGATAGTGGGAGCTCTGTGAACGTTCTCCCTTACTCTACGTTTCAAAAGATGAATATAACAAACATTCCACTCGAACCCCTCAGGACAGCCCTCGTCGGCTTTGGGGGTTCCGAGATTGTCCCTCGCGGACAAATTCGCTTGGCCACCTCTTTTGGTCGCGCCCCACAGCAAAAAACTTTGAGCGCTCTTTACGCAGTAGTCGAAAAGGATCTCCCGTATAACATAATCATTGGACGCCCGACGCTCGTCGACTTCAGAGCTGTAATTTCAACGTATGACCAGAAGGTCAAATTCCCCACTCCCGAGGGAACTGGCGAGGTTCTGTGCAATGTTAAAGAGGCTTGGGAGTGCTACATCCTTTCCCTTCGAAGCCATAAGCCCAAACAAACCACTCAGACGGGATCCGCCAAAAAGTCTGTTGACTTCCCCAAATTGGACGAAGATGGACCCGAGCGTAGGAGGGCCAAACTTTACAATAAGAAGAACAAAAAGATGGCTCCGAGCGAGGCCCTGCGTACGGAGGATGGTCCTCCAGGGGCCGTCGAGGGATCCTTCTCTGAGAACGAGGGTGACGGGCCCTCGAATGCGGGTAATGACAGGCTTATTGGAAAAAAACGAGCGCTCGAGGCTCCGCGGCCTGAATTTTGCATGGAGCCCATCGAGAAGTTCTTGACCATTGAATTGGAACCCAGGAACCCAGACAAAACCACCCAGATTGGTTCAGACCTCGACGGTCCCTCCCAGATCATGAAGATCGATTTTCTCCAGGAGAACCTCGACATATTCGCTTGGAAGGCCTCCGATCTCACGGGAATAGATCCGAGTGTCATAGTTCACAGGCTCAATGTGGATCCAGCCTTTAAGCCCATCAAGCAAAAGAAGAGGGACGTCCATGGTTTCAGGAGGCAAGTCATCGAAGAAGAAGTCAATAAACTCCTTGACGCTCAGTACATTGAGGAGATCTTATACCCGGAATGGCTCTGTAACGTTGTTCTCGTGCCCAAGAATGCTAATAAATAGCGCATGTTCAATGACTTCACAGACCTTAACAAGTCCTGCCCAAAGGATCCATACCCTCTCCGGAGGATCGACCAGCTGGTGGATTTGATGGCTGGATGTGAGCTTATGAGCATGATGGATGCCTTCCAGGGGTACTATCAGATCTTCATGGCTCCCGAGGATCACCCCAAAACTTCCTTTGTGGTCCATTTAGGCGTTTACTTCTTCAAAGTTATGCTCTTCGGACTCAAAAACTCAGGAGCGACGTACCAACGCCTCGTCAACAAGATGTTCGAACTCGAAATCGGGAAGTCTATGGAAGTATATGTAGAGGACATGATCGTCAAGAGCGAGCGCCAACATTCCCATTTGGAGGATCTCAAGCGAACTTTCAACATCCTGCGTCATTATGGAATGAAATTGAACCCTTCCAAGTGCACATTTGGCATTCGGGGTGGCAATTTCTTGGGATACATGGTTAGTCAGCGATGCATAGAGGCTAATCCAGAAAAGATTAAAGCAATCCTAGATATTCCCTCCCCTCGGAATGTGAGGAAGGTCCAAGTGCTGGTGGGAAAGATCATTTCATTAAACAGGTTCATCTCCCGCTCGGCGGACAGGAACTTACCTTTCTTCAAAATTTTGCGCAACGCTTGAAACTTCGCCTGGAGCGAGGAATGTGAGAAAGCTTTGCAGAACATGAAGCAATACCTCGCGAGCGCACCACTATTAGCCAAGCCTAACCCAGGGGAAAACCTGTTCATTTACCTTTCAGTTTCCTCAGAAGCTACTAGCGCTGTCCTCGTGGTGGTACGCGAGTGTAAACATATGCCGTTATATTATTTAAGAAAAACTTTGCAAGGGGCGGAGAAAAGATATATGGAGATAGAGAAGTTTGCCTTTGCGCTCGTTAATGCCTCACGAAGGCTAAGGCCTTATTTCCCAGCTCATTCTATCACAGTGCTCACAGACCAACCTCTCAAACAGGTGCTCGCAAAGCCGGACGTCTCAGGGAGGTTAATTAAATGGTCAATTGAACTCAGTTAATTCGACATCGCTTTTGAGCCTCGCACCGCGATACAGGCTCAGGTAGTGGCAAACCTGTTGGTGGAGCGCTTCAATTTGGACGCTATGCCCTCGTTGGCAGAGGGACTATGGCTTCTGCACACCGATGGGTCCTCGACCTCACAAGGGGGGGGGGAGCTGGGGTGACCCTCACGGTGTTGAAGTTGATTACGCTATCAAACTGGCGTTTCAGGTCACCAACAATGAGGCAGAATATGAGGCTCTAATCCAAGGGCTTAGGATAGCCCTCCAGAATGGTACCGTTCGGGTCACTGCATATGTTGACTCCCAGCTGATCGCAAGTCAAATTGATGGCACTTATGAGGCTCGAGAAGCCACTATGGTGCAGTACTTGGCGAGTGCTAAGGAAGTGATCTCCAAATTCAAAGAATTCCATCTGTTGCAGATCCCAAGAACAGAAAACGAGCGTGTAGATGCTCTTTCAAAGTTTGCATCCGCTCTGGAGGATTCCTGCGAGCGTTCTGTCAAATTCCTTAGAATGGAGAAGCCGCTGATTCGCGAGACGGGACCCTCGGATGTGGTGAACATGATTGATCCCTCCAATTCTTATTGGCTCGATGACATCATTAGGTTTCTGAGGGATGGAACCTGCCCGAGCGATAAAGTGGAAGCACGGAAGGTTAGGAGTAAGGCCCCTCGCTTCTCCCTTGACAACGACGGGCGACTATTTAAGCGATCTTTCCAAGGTCCACCATTAAGGTGCCTAAGGCTCTCGCAAGCCAAGGAAGTGCTGGAGCATGTGCACAGCGGAAGTTATAGGAATCATTCTGGCGGTCGAGTTCTGGCTAAGAAAGTATTAAGGAGTGGGTTCTACTGGCCCTCGCTATTGCATGATGCCATCAACTACTCCAAGAGATGTCCTAAATGCCAGTTTTATTCCAACACCCCTCAACTTCCGGCGGCCCAAATGATCCCTATTGATGTTTCATGGCCCTTCGACCAGTGGGGCATTGATATAGTGGGACCCCTCCCAATGGCAGTCGGGTAAAAGAAATTCGTAATCCTTGCTGTAGATTATTTCACCAAGTGGGCCGAAGCTGAAGCGGTCGCAAAGATAACGTTCAAAGTTGTGAGGGACTTCATTTGGAAGAACATCATCTGCAGGTATGGCATCCCGAGGGTGCTCATCTCAGATAACGGTTCCCAATTCATCGCGGCTGACACGTGAGATTGGTGCTACGAACTCGGGATTGAGCAATGCTTCACTTCCGTGGGCCACCCTCAGGCCAACGGTCAAGCTGAAGTGACTAACCGAACCATACTCCAGCATTTGAAGACAATGCTCGAAAGTAAGAAGGGGGAGTGGGCAGAAGAACTTCAAGGAGCCCTCGGGGAGTAACGTACTACCCCTCGAGCGGCAATAGGGGAGGCCCCTTACTCCCTCGTATATGGTTCCGAGGCTATGATACCTGCGGAGATTGCTCAAGAATCCGCACGCATTGCCAATTTCGAGCCTGCAGTCAACGAGGCTAACCGGACGTTCGAATTGGATTCACTAGACGAAAGAAGGAACAGTGCTTGGGCTCGTATCCACAAGTACAAGGTTTACTGTAGCCCACCAGTATAACAAACGTGTCAAAGAGAGGAATTTCCAGCTAGGGGACTTGGTCCTAAAAAAAGTTGAAGTCTCCAAACATGTGGGTAAGTTGAACCCCAATTGGGAAGGTCCCTTCAAAGTCATCCAGGTATGCGCGAACAACACCTACCTGCTAGAGACTCTGCAAGGAGAGCGCCTCCCTAGACCATGGAATGCATGTAACCTTAGACGGTTCTACGTGTAAATGTCAGTCTTTGTAATTGCCCACTCATGGCATCTTGTACTTTCTTTTGACAGAAAACATAACAGTTATTATTAATTGCAAGTGCGACAGTAGGTATTTTACCAATTATTATGTCCATTATTTGTTTTTTCTTTGATTAACGGTTTGAGTACTCGATTGAACTAAAAGCCTACTCCGTGTTGAGCGTCCTCCACGTCAAACGGCTTAGTGAACAAACCATTAATTTCAAATCAGCGCTATCTATGTGTTAAGAACACTCCACACTGAATATTTCAACGCTCATAAGCGGGCAAATCCTGAGAATGAGCGTGTCGAAAAGGTGGGATGCTAAATGCTAAATGCTTAATTTAAGCCAACTGGATATTATTCACGCCAATTCGCGCTCGTAAACCCCCAATGACCCTCACCTTCTTAGGTAAGAGTACGCTCGTAAATAGCAAACTCTGAGCTAATCCTCGCACGGACGCTTAAGTACGAAGCTAACATAACAGCTACGCTCGTTTTAATCCCATACTTAGTAGATCCAACTGTTGATTTCTAAGTTCGCTCAAACTACTGGAGCGTTCAAATTAGAATTATGCATCACATATTTAAGGCCAATACTTAGGTAACTCCTCCGGGGGTTTCTAAGTTCAAATTCGAGCCTCACTATGAATATGGCCTGGGTACCCTCGTAAGGAACACCCTCGCGCCCATACATTCATCTCTCAAACATTTTTAAATCCTAAACTTAGAATACATGACGATATGCTCCAGGATACCCTCAAAAGAGACGCCCTCGTGCGCATAGCATCAATGAATACATGCATACAAGCATCAAACATAAAGCGACAACAGTGCTCGGCAATTAAAAACGAAGGAAATCAAACCTCATTGACAGAAGCATCCAAGCAAAAAAGGAAAAAGTTCGAATACACTTCAGAGAGTATGGAGATCAGATACAGAGGTAAAATGTTCATAAACGAGAATGGAAATTAAACAAGCAGAATCTTAAAGTAGCAGCTGGAAGGCATCACTAGGCTTGGCTCTCGGGTTCAGGAGAAGCAGTTGAAAGAGGAACGGGGGCCAGCACGTTAGCATTGGAAGTTTGTGAGTCACCTGGATCCTCGCCGTCTTGAGCGTCTATGGTGATACCATCGTCCTCTATCTGAAGGGGCTCAGAATCTATGGGACTTATCGCCATGAACTCCCCCTGGAGCATCGTCACAAGCTCCTGATACTCCGGTTCCGCCAGGCTTTCCGAGGGATCCCTATCGCGAACAATAGGCTCACAATTCTGTCCAGATCCATGTGCAGGAGCTCATCGGTCCGAGCACTCTCAGGAGCCAATCCCAGCTTCACCATTTGCCCAACAGCTTTCCAGAAGAACCGCCGGGCATTGTCGAAGTAGTGAAGGTTGGCTGCGAAGACAAAAGCCTTCGAGCGCACAAATTTAATCACTGCTTCCCATGCTACCTTCGTCTCCAAGCCTGTCACTTTCTCCTGCAATGCAGCAAGAGTCTTCTTGGTTGCCTCACCCTGCCGTGTACTCTCGGCCAGCTGCTCGCCAAGTTCCCCATTGGCGACCCTCAACTGATCGCGCTCATCCTTGAGCTTCTTGTGATGATCATCGAGGGCCAGGTATGCGTCATCAGACTTCTTCAAGTCCTCCTTCAACTTGTCTATCTGAAGGTTAGAGGTAGTAAGTTGTGCGCTGACGGAATTATAATCCTCCTACAACTGGCCGGGGTCAGAGATGCGCAGCAACTTCTTGTACTTGGCCTTATGTTCAGAATAGGCCTTCGCTCGCCCCTGTAGGTTCTTTAGCCTCGGAATTACCTCCTGAGAAGTCGAAAATGAGGGTCACAACTAGAAGTAGTGGGAAAAGGTTTGGAACTTTACAAAGAAAACTAAAGGCTTACCGTCACGAGGGCGTGACAAGCATCATCTGTGACCCGAGCGGCGTCATGCTCGTTCAGCTTGTCGTGATCGCCGGAGAATTGAAGTTTCCCGATAATATCCACGACTAGATTGGTGGTGGCTGCACTCTTTTTCAGAAGGACAGGGTCGTCCGTACGTTAGCACTTATACCGAGTGTCCCCCCGGTAACCTATCTTCCAAAAGTCCTCATCCTCAGACGATGAGGTATCACTGCCCTCGCCACGGTGGCCCACAACCACCTCCTTCCCTTTTTCGGATATGGGGATGGAGTTCGGCAGCCTCTTTCTTTTCCCCTGACGGTCAGCCCTTATTGCATCATGGAAACGGGCTAACTCTCCCGAGCGATTGCGGGAGTTACTGGAACTGAGTGCAATTGGTCATTCGGGAGCGGCCGGAGGAGGAGTGGCACCTCGAACGCCATCTACAGTTAAATCCTCGATGGGGCCGACGATTGGAGCCTCATTGCCGGCACCCCTACGAGCGCCTCTACCACCGTAGCCTCTCCCAGACCCTCGACGAGATCCCCTTCCTCTCGGAGCGTTCGAGGGTTGGGCCTGCTGCTGTTGTTGTTGTTGCGGGTTAGCGCCCGCCCTCTGAGCGCGCATCATTGCAGCAACACTCTCGGCGTCCATCCCAGCTGTTAGTATCTGAACGTCTGCAAAACAAAAAGCACAAGCGTCAAAAGGAAGCTATTTGGACAGTAACTATAAAAAAATTGCAAGCTAAACAGAGTTAGTGATGCTATCCTAAGTGTTAGAGAAGTTAGTTCCTAGAATCTAACCGTCGAGGGCCATGGTGTGAGCGGGAGGGTTGGCTATCATGCTAGGAGGATTCGAAAGGCCATAACGGAATAGGACTTCTTCATTCTTCATCAACTCCTCGGCCTTGATCCATTTTTTCTCATTCCTCATTACGAGAGCCAGGCTCTTTGTCCAATCCTCGAAAGTTTTGTTCTTGGACCTGTTCTTAACCAATGGCCCCTCTACGTGTACTATCCACCCTCTATTGGCCCTGAAGATTCCCCCTGGCGCTCCCACGAAGAAGTACTTTTCCTTCCAATACTCACCGTAAGAGGAGGAGGGTGAGTCTATCATTTTAAGGTCAGACTTGGCCTGGGCATAGTAAAACCCATCTGTGGGGGACGAACGGGGCGAGCGGGCCACCTAGATCAAGCTGTTGAAATTGTCTACAGAAGGCTCGCGGCCTGTGGCCTTCATCAACATCACAAAAGTGTTTATTAGTGCTATGCCGTTCGGAAGGAGTTGGGAAGGGCTGAGCGTAAGGTAATTGCAGATGGTGGCAACGGTAGGCGGGATTGGAAATCTCTGACCTCCAGCCAAGACCGTATCTAGGTAGACGGTCATCATCCCCGGAGGCGGTCAGTTAGCTCTCTCTCCCTCCACCGGAAGGCGAATTGGGAACACCGCTTCGTCCCAATAAACCTTGGCCTTCAGGTCCGTCAAATCTTCGAGCGTCAGGATGCTCTCAATTTCGTCTGGCGACCGATCTGTTTGATGAGACTTGTTCTGCCTCACCCGGGTCATAGGCTCCTTTCCCTTTCTCTGTCGTTTGCGGAGGAGCTCATCATTAACTTGACGCCCGGATGGCCCTGCATCACTCTCGGGAGCCGCTATCGCCACCGTAATCCGATGGTTTTGGGGCCTTACAGTGCTTCTCAACACGGGAAACACCCTCTCCCCCTATCTTTGCATCTCCATCACATTGTTCATCTCTTCGAAGAGATCATTTACCCCCTTCGGATCACGCTCGTTCATCCCTTGAACGGCGGCATCAAGCTCCTCATCTCTAGCCTCTATCGGAGCCCTTACTACTGGAATGGCCATGGGGATTGCATCACTTGGGGAGGCCCTTGCTAGGGGAATGGCCACGGGAACATCACCATGAGGGGAGGAACTCCCAACAAACATCTCGTCTATTTCCCTCACATAAGCATCTGCGTGATTCTCAGCCATATCTGGTCTTTGCTTCTTCAAGATGAAGCTTTTCACAAGAAGTTCAGTGGGGAAGAAGAAGTCTGGAGCGAATTCACTGACAGAAAAGGGGTTCATCACTTAAGAAATATCACTCACCCAACCTAAATCTAAAGTTAATACAGGAAATCAGAAGTTACAAGGATTTACCTAAGGATTGAAGGAAAAACTTGCTGGAATTTGTAGAAATTTGCAAAAGGTTCTCGCTGCTTGTATGCTTGAGGAAGAATGAATGCGTGAAAGGGGCACCAGGGCTTTACAAATCCCTATTTATAGGGGCAAAAGCTGGCATTAATTAGGGTTAGAGATTTCAAATTGCAATTATTTCCCGCCTGGGGAAGCCCACCAGTTTTGGTAACCGCCTCACGTCTCGCGGAGTACACGCACCCACGTTCCCACTCAGTATTTAATGCGGACATGACTTTATTTATGGCAGTGTCAGAATATGTCCGCTATAGAAGACAAGCGGTCACTTCTCTTGCAGAAGCTTGACCCTCGGATATTCAAAAATTTAAGGCTCGCTTCTCTTAAATTCTACAGTACGCTCAAGCGATACTACAAAATTCGGGGGGCAAAATGATGAGACATAAAATCACGCTCGTATCAGAGCCGTCCACGTGTCGCCATCTACCAACTTAGAGCTTGGACGCTCGCATTAATGGGCTCGCGGGCCAACCCAGCCCGTTCACTTGTTGACCAATGCAAGCCCTCGAACCTCCACCAACTATTCAAGCAGGGGGGTTCAGGCTGTCGAGCCTGACGCTCACGCTACGGTCCTCAGGGCCACCCTTCCCAGGGAGGCCCCCACGAGGGCGCCTACTTTCTCGTCCTGGAAAGCTTGGGCCTAAGGCTACTCTTGCATAGATTCTCGTCCTGTATTGTCGGGATGAACCCGAAACCCATTAGGAGGTTTAGTGGGGGACGGAATCCCGCGCATTGGGAGTCATGAACTGGTGCCCGTCCTGATTGGATGGCTTGGGTCGATCACCCGTCCATCTCCCGGAGAAGGAGGTATTGAATGCATTGACTGATTGCACTGTACCATAATGTAATGATTGCTTGATCGCCATTGTTTAAATAATGAATTGATCACACAATCGGGAGTAAGGATGGAGATTGTTGCGCTCACTCGCCGGGCTCACTGATTGACCTTAATAATGGTATTGAACTGTAAATTGGACGTCGTAATCCCGAGTATTGATAACTCTTATTTCTCGCCCACTTGGGAACTAACTTAGAAAACCTTGCTCGAAATTATGGCTTGCATGTACATGACTACTTGCTTTTCCTTTCTTTTATATTTATGTACAGCCACCCACTCAGTCTTCTAGAGACTGACCCCACCCCCTGCATTTTTCTAGTCTTTTGCAGGTACAGCTAGGCGGAGAATCGAGTCAAGTGTCGAGTCGAGTCCTGAGTCCCTTTTGTACATAGAATTGTTATGTCCAAGTCTTGTACTTTACTTTACACATCATACTTTTATCGTATCTTTGATATACCTTGGCGAATGAATCCTTTTTTTTAAATCTCATATTATTGATTTTAATTTTAGCCATAGATGCTTTATTTTTATGAACTGATATTCGGGACAGGTTGCATGCTTAGTTGAACCCGTTGTTAGGTGCATGTTGAATATATTGGTTGTTTGATTGATTGCTTGGGCTTGTCATGAGTGTCGAGCTTCTCTTTTCACAACTTCCGATAGTGCACTTTGAATGTTGCTTTGTTTAGGGTTAGATCCGCCTAGTTTGAACTTGTCTTTTCATTGTCACCCGCCCATTCGCTGTGAGTTCGGTTTATGTATGAACTACTCCATTTCATATGTGGATTAGACTCATGGTGCGGGGGATGTGGTGCCTGACGTTACGGGTGCTACATATATATATATATTGTATAGCAAATAAAATATAACTAATATTATTTATTTTACACTATTTATACGTCCAATCATATTCTTTTTTTTTTTTTTCTATCTCTCCGATTTGTTTTTTGTCCTAAACGAAGCAACCCAACATAGAAAAAACAGTCTCAAGTTAAGACTCGTCTAGTTTTACCGATAGAGCATCCTAGAAGCAGCAACCATCTTAAACCTTGTGACCTGTCCTTGCTAATTTATCCGTCATCATGTTTCATTTTCTCGAGATTTATTTAATTCAAGTTTCTCAAACCCTTTGGAGTAAACTTCGTTAATCAAATTTTACATTTCTCATTAGCTGCTTTTCAATATCCTTCGTTGTCATCCATTTCACGATCGTCTCCAAATCAATCTCCTCATTAATTTTCAAAAAACGTCTCTTCCAAGCTAATGTTAATCCTTTAGGTAAGCCCAATAACTCTACTACATTATTGAAATTATACCAAGATTCATAGCATATCCTAGCACTCATCTTCAGTTGTCATCTTGAATAACGCTCCTGGCCAATCATTGTTGGTGTGGTTATAAAAGCTTCCAGCCGAGTTTACTTTTACCCATCACTTCTCGAGATTTGAACTTAAGGCGAATCAGGAAATTTCAGATTAGAAATGAAAAATAAATGATAGTAGTATTAATTTATTTTTCATGGATATCTACACGGAGGAGTAAAATGCAAAATTATTCTAGATCGAGAAATTCGTGAATAATTTAATCAATTTTAGAGTGCAACAATATTTATTTAGTGGAATTAAATATTGTTAAACGATAATTAATTATTATCATGGGATGATAATATATTAACCTGTTTGGAGCTAAAATTAATTAGTCCTACAGGTCCCCCTGCAAGCCCCAATCGAAAACCCCGAAGATAAAAGGTTAAAGGGAAAGAGAGAAATAAAATTTCAAAGTGTTTGAAATTAGCCAAGGATTTATTTTAAGAAAATAAATCAAGTTCCAAAAATTTGGAAATGCCTGGAATTTTATTTTGGAGAAAATAAAATTTCCATCGAAGAAAAAAAAAATTTTTGATGACGTGGCAGCTGATGTGGCATGCCATGTTAGCGGTCAGGGGTGAGGTGGCGCTGACACAGCAGCCACGTAGCGCGACACGTGCACTGCGGAGATCATGCCACGTCAGCGTGAACGGACGGTCCAGATTAGATCTGCACCGGGCCGGTCAACGGGTCCGAATCGGGTTAACGGGTCGGATCGGAAACGGATAGTATCGGTTCAAATCGGATTTGGTTGGACCGACCCGGACATGTGGCCGAATGAGAATCGGCCACGTCACCCGAAACCCTAGCCGAAGGTATATCACACGCGCCACCTTGTGGCAGTGCGTAAGGGCTCGTGTGAGCTCCGATCGGGGCGTTCTCGGGGGCGTTGGACTCGTGCCGATGAGAGATTCAACGTAGTCACCTTGGTTTTCGTGTCCAAGTTACACACGCAAATGGGAGGTGAAATTACTATTTTACCCTCGGTTTTTCCTCTATAAATAGGGGCCTTGGCATTTCAGTTTTTCCATCAAACTTTGGGAGAGGTTTTGGCTGAGCTCTCGGCTTTGAAACTATATCCCATTCTCCTAGTTAATTCCGATTTATTTTGGAATTAATTTTAATTAGGTGTTTATATATAAACGCTTGATTTCGGGAGAATAAACCCTAAAAAGGGTTTTCTAGTTTAAAGTTTTATTTTCTCTAAGTATTTAGAGAAATACTTCCTGAGCCCATACTCCGAGGGTGTCCCTGGGGTTATTGCAGGGAAGCTCTACCGGTTTCGCGAGGAGATCGAGAATCGGGTTCTCGGGAGGTGAACTACGGGCGCAGTAGCCATCTTCGGTGAAAGGTAATTTTATATTGTTTTTATTTAAGCATGATGAATTTGGTGCTTTTAAGTGTTAATTTCATGCTTTATTTATCTGCTTTGTGATTTAAAATTTATTATCAATTGCATGTTTATACTTGAGTAGTTCCGACTAGTCTTCTGCTGTTTGTATTTAAATATTTTAGAAATATTTTGATACCTGTATATTACGTAAAATTTTAAAATATGGTCCCAGACTGCTACTGTTCTGGGCCCACCTCCCAGCAACTGGTATCAGAGCCGTGCTCTAGATATATACATGCATTGATATGATGCATGCGATGCATAATTTTAAATCTGCTACTGTGCACGTAAATTCTGTTAAAGGAGGTTGGTTTTTAAGTGGGACCGTTGTGACCCCTCCAGTGTTTCCTGGAAATTTGCGTGGAATGGTAATTTTCTGGGAATCGATTTCAATAATCTTCCTGGTTAATTGCCGAATCAGTAAACATGATTTAAATTATGTGATAATTTATTTGTAGCATGTTTACTTTATGCCATTTATTTTAAGCATGATAATTATATGATAATTATATGCAGGCATGCTTAATTGTTTTATTTTATGGCATGTTCATGATAATATGAGATATTATGCTTTTTTCAATTATGCATATTTTATTTGATATGATTAGATAAATAATGTTTAATAAAGATTGAACAAGATGCATAATTGGATTAATATTTTTTCGGCCTAATTAATAAAAAGTTATTAAATAGACTTAAAAATATTATTAGGGTTATAAATGCGATTTATTAATCCCAGTGGGAGCATATTAATTAGATTAATCACTTCCGATTGTAAGACGCCAAATAGATTATGTGATAATCAAAGATAATCCACAACTCCAAAAAATTCAAGTGGGACCAAGATAAAATAGATGGATTCTTACGGTCTCCATGACCCGTCTATAGTATAATGGATACGTACTACTCCATTCGGCGGGTATGTGTTCGCGGTATACAAGATTAGACTTCTTCGGATATAATGAAATACGAGGAATGTCAAGCACGACCACGCTTCCGTGGAGTGTCTTGACCTACTAGTATGAATTTCTAGGTAATGGTGTACACTTAACTGAGTGATGTATTAACCTCCCTCCGGAGCTCTGTTACACTCACTTAGAGACCAAAGGTTGACGTGGTGGATTAACGTAGTTTGGTAAGAGTTGCCTAGATAACATGTTAATTACGAATAGTTCTTGCTTTTCTAAGTAGTTTTCGACCTCGCTTCCGGGGAGCTAACTGCGGTTAGTTAATTCATCATTGCGTAAACTAAAATGCTTTTGTGGATTTCATTTAATGGTTAGACGCTAAAGAAGTAATATACAGATTCATAACTTGCGCGAATTTTAAATATTTCAATTTTAAAACAATGACGTCCGCTAGCCCGCTTCAATCGATTATTAAGGAAAATAGGCTTGAAGGTTCAAACTATGCTGATTGGAAAATGAATCTTGATATCGTGTTTGGACACGAGGGTTTTGAAATATATGCTCATTGAACCTTGTCCGGGAGTACCAGAAACCACAGCCACCCAGGCTTTGAAAGACACCTATGCCAAGTGGATCAAGCATAATGATCTGGCTATGTCTTATATCCTGACATCTGTCTCAAATGTTCTTAAACATCAAATGCATGAGATGCCTACTGCTAAGAACATGATGGAACATCTTCATCAGATGTTCGGTGGACAGAATCGTGCACGTAGGCACGAGCTGATGAGAAGGTTGGTGGTAACTAAGATGTCTGAAGGATCACCTGCTCAGGATCATGTTATGAACATGATGGCTTATCTGAACGAAATTGTGAGCCTCGGTGCTAAGATGGATAATCTCAGCAAACAGGACATGATCCTGTGCTCTCTACCAAAATCATTCGATACATTCAAGCAGAACTATTCTATGAATAAGTTGGATTTTACTCTGCCTGAACTAATGAATGAACTCAAGGTGACAGAAGGGGTAATGAAAGATAAGGGAACGGTTCTCCTGGCACAGGCATCGACTTTCACTGCTCCAAAATCCAATAAGTGGAAGAAAGGAAAGGGAAAAGTTTCCAATCCTAAAGGTAAGGTTCAGAAGAAGAAAGCTAAGCCAAGCAAAGGAAAATGTTTCCATTGTGGAGGAAATGGGCACTGGAAAAGGAATTGCCCAAAATACTTAGCCAGTCTTCCTGCTAAGTCGTCTGCACAAGGTATGGTGATGTCTTGTTTATTAGAAGTATGTTTAGTTGGAAGTCCACCAAATTCTTAGTGTGTGGACTCAAGTTCAACTAATCATATCTGCAATTCATTGCAGGGATTCAAGCTAACCAGGAAGCTTGAAGACTACGAGATGCAGCTACTGCTAGGAGATAATACTAGTATATCTGTATTAGCAGTAGGGACTGTAGAATTATATTTTGGTAGTAGTGTTTTGATTTTGAAAGACACTTTATATGTACCGTCTATACGGAGAAATCTGTTTTCTGTTAGTTGTTTAATGAATAATGGTTTTAGTGTTTATTTTGAACGATGTTTAACCATTAAGCATAATAAAAGGTTTATTTGCTCTGGTACAGTAAGCGATGGTCTTTTCTTATTATACCCCGATAAAAACCCTAATTCCGAACTTAACACTACTAAACTTGACTTACCATCCAAGAGAAAAGCTCTTATACCCAACGAGGCTTATAAGTGGCACCTACGGCTTGGTCATATTAATTCGAATAAGATCCAAAGACTAATTTTGGATGGACTATTGAGTCCTTTAGACTTGATAGAACTTCCAGTCTGCGAATCCTGTTTAGAAGGAAAAATGACCAAGACGTCTTTCAAGACTAAAGGTAATCGAGCCACAGAGTTGCTTGAATTAATTCATACGGATGTGTGTGGTCCTATGAGTGTTCAAGCAAGAGGAGGTTTTGAGTATTTCATCACTTTTACGGATGATTATTCCAGATATGGATACGTCCATTTGATGAGGCATAAGTCTGAAGCTTTTGAAAAGTTCAAAGAATATAAGGCTGAAGTCGAGAATCAAATTGGAAAATGTATCAAGGCCCTTCGATCGGATCGTGGTGGAAAGTGTTGATCTACAAAGTTTCTAGAATTTCTCACAACAAATGGGATTAAATCTCAGTTATCTGCACCGGGTACACCCCAACAGAATGGTGTTGCAGAAAGGAGAAATAGATCTCTAATGGAAATGGTAAGATCCATGATGAGTCATGGTACCCTACCGAGTTCGTTTTGGGGCTTTGCTTTCGAAACGGCAGCTCACATAATAAACCATGTTCCATCCAAGTCAGTTCCTAAAACACCAATGGAACTGTGGCGAGGGCGGAAGCCCAGTATCTCTTATCTTCGGATATGGGGAAGCCCAGCCCATGTGTTAAGAAAGGATCCTGACAAGTTGGAATCAAGAACAGAGGTTTGTTTGTTCATAGGTTATCCTAAAGGAACAAGAGGTGGGATATTTTATGATCCGAGAGATCACAAAGTGTTTGTAAGCACTAATGCTAAATATCTCGAAGACGATTTAGTAAATGATCACAAGGGTAGAAGTAAAATAGTGTTAGAAGAAATGACATTATCAGATACTGAACTCCAAGAACCCATAACAACTGAAAATTTGATGGATACATATGATGTACCAGATACAACATATGACGTAGGGACAAGTACACAACAACCCCGTCGTAGTGGGAGATTGTCAGGGCACCGGACAGATACTTAGGATTAACCCAAGTGGTTGAATCTGACGTATCTGATCCTATCACATATGATGAAGCTATAAAAGATATAGACGTTGTCCGGGTCAAAGCCATGGAATCTGAGTTAGATTCAATGTATTCTAATAAAGTCTGGGAACTTGTAAAGGCGCCTGAGGGCATTAAACCTATTGGATGCAAATGGGTTTACAAGAAGAAAAGAGGAGTGGACGGAAAGGTAGAAACCTTTAAAGCAAGGCTTGTGGCAAAGGGTTATACTCAGAAAGAAGGTATCGATTACGATGAAACCTTCTCACCCGTAGCAATGCTTAAGTCCATAAGAATTCTTCTATCCATTGCCGCTTATTATGATTATGAAATCTGGCAAATGGATGTAAAGACTGTCTTCTTGAACGGGCACCTTCAAGAAGGGATATACATGGCTCAACCTGAGGGTTTTATAGCCAGAAATCAGGAGCATATGGTATGCAAGCTTAATAGATCAATCTATGGTCTTAAGCAAGCATCTAGATCGTGGAACATCAGATGTAATGAAGCAATTAAATCCTTTGGGTTTATACAGTTGCCTGATGAACATGTGTGTACAAAAGACATCAGAGTAGTGTTGTAACATTTTTAGTTTTATACGTAGACGATATTTTGCTCATTGGGAATGATACAGGAGTATTGTCAGCAGTCAAGATTTGGTTGTCAAATCAATTTGACATGAAAGACCTAGGTGAGGCCAGTTATATTTTAGGGATCAGACTTTGTCGTGATCGTAAGAATAAAATGATTGGTTTATCACAAGCAGCATCTATAGATAAGATCCTGGCAAGGTACAATATGACATGAAAGACCTAGGTGAGGCCAGTTATATTTTAGGGATCAAACTTTGTCGTGATCGTAAGAATAAAATGATTGGTTTATCACAAGCAGCATATATAGATAAGATGCTGGCAAGGTACAATATGGCTGACTCTAAGAAAGGTTCATTACCTTTCCGACATGGAGTTCATCTGTCTCGAGATCAGTGTCCCAAGACAACTGAAGAGACAGAGGAAATGAAAAATGTTCCGTATGCCTAGGCAGTCGAAAGCCTCATGTATGCCATGTTATGTACAAGGCCAGATATCTGTTATGCTGTGGGTATGGTCAGCAGATATCAGTCAAACCCTGGACCCCAACACTAGATAGCTGTAAAGCATATATTGAAGTACTTGAGAAGAACTTGGGATTATATGCTTATTTATCGCAGTGATGAGCTCATTCCTATAGGGTACACAGATTCAGATTTTCAATCTGACTTAGATTCTAGACGTTCGACGTCTGGATACGTGTTTACTCTGGGAGGAGCAGCCGTAAGTTAGAGGAGTATTAAGCAAAGTTGCATTGCTGACTCCACCATGGAAGCCGAATACGTGGCAGTTTCGGAAGCAGTCAAAGAAGCGTATTAGTTTCGAAATTTCCTGATGGATCTAGAAGTCATCAAAGATGGACTTACACTGATCACATTATATTGTGACAATGCTGGAGGGTGACCAACTCCAAGGAACCTCGAAGTCATAAACGTACAAAGCACATCGAGAGAAAGTTTCACATTATTCGAGATTATGTGGAACTTGGAGAAGTGGCAGGAGTAAAGATTGACTCGGTAAATAATCTGGCAGATCCCTTCCCTAAGACTTTGGCGCAAAAGAGTTTTAATACTCATGTAGAAGGGATGGGGCTTAGATGTGTAGCCAATTGGATTTAGGGCAAGTGGGAGATTGTTGGGATTAGTGTCCTGAAAATCCAATTTCTTTGTAAATACTTCGTATTTTGTTGGATTAATAAAACTAAAATTATAGCAAGTTATGAGTATATTAACATAATTAATAACGTGTGATGATATTCTTATATGAAATGTGTTTCATAGGAAAGGACTTTGGATATCGAAATCACGTGTTATTAAAGTTCTAGTCGATATAATAAGAATAAGTTCTTATCGAGACTATAATGTGTTATATAAGATGATTAGTCTTTCGTCATAGGGAAATGGAGTTTCCAGTTATAACATATTGATGATTTTCAATAGATTTGGAAACATCGAACTGGACCACTAAGATAGTTCATTTTAAACTATTATCTAAAATGAACAGATCTTATGGAGCATTGAACCCTTAATCCTGGTAGTATTTCGACTTTAGGCATGTAGTGTTAATCATTGTAACTTGCTCATAAGTGAGGTCTCGATATCGAATTACCGAAACCTTTGTACATTCAGTGATTATATGAAATGTGCTAAAGAGAAATATTGATCGAGGAATCTGTGGCTTTGCTGGAAAGTTAAAAGATATTCCTGTAATAGATTTGCAAAGTTCGAATTAAAACTTTGGCCAAAGTACTTCGTGTGATGCGTCACTGAAGTTGTATGTTGAATGTGTTTCACGTACAAGAGATTTGAACTTAAGGCGAATCAGGAAATTTCAGATTAGAAATGAAAAATACATGATAGTAGTATTAATTTATTTTTCATGGATATCTACACGGAGGAGTAAAATGCAATATTATTCTAGATCGAGAAATTCGTGAATAATTTAATTAATTTTAGAGTGCAACAATAATTATTTACTGGAATTAAATATTGTTAAACGGTAATTAATTATTATCATGGGATGATAATATATTAACCCCGTTTGGAGCTAAAATTAATTAGTCCTGCAGGTCCCCCTGTAAGCCCCAATTGAAAACCCAAAGGTAAAACGTTAAAGGGAAAGAGAGAAATAAAATTTCAAAGTGTTTGAAATTAGCCAAGGATTTATTTTAAGAAAATAAATCAAGTTCCAAAGAGTTGGAAATGCCCGGAATTTTATTTTGGAGAAAATAAATTTTTCATCGGAATTTTTTTTTTTGATGACGTGGCAGCTGACGTGGCATGCCATGTCAGCGGTCAGGGGTGAGGTGGCGCTGACATAGCAGTCGCGTGGTGCGACACGTGGGCTGCGGAGATCACACCACGTCAGCGTGAACGGACGGTCCAGATTAGATCTGGACCGGACGGGTCAATGAGTCCGAACCGGGTCAACGGATAGGGTCGAAAACGGATAGGGTCGGTTCAAATCGGATCCGTTTGGACCGACCCGGACACGTGGCCGAATGAGAATCGGCCACGTCACCCGAAACCCTAGCCAAAGGTGCATCACAAGCGCCACCTTGTGGCCGCGCGTAAGGGCACGTGTGAGCTCCGATCGGGGCGTTCTCGGTGGCGTTGGACTCGTGGCGATGAGAGCTTCAATGTAGTTACCTTGGTTTTCGTGTCCAAGTTGCACACGCAAGTGGGAGGTGAAATTACTATTTTGCCCTTGGTTTTTCCCCTATAAATAGAGGCCTTGGCATTTCATTTTTTCCATCAAACTTTGGGAGAGGTTTTGACTGAGCTCTCGGCTTTGAAACCATATCCTATTCTCCTAGTTAATTCCGATTTATTTTGGAATTAATTTTAATTAGGTGTTTATATATAAACGCCTGATTTCGGGAGAATAAACCCTGAAAAGGGTTTTCTAGTTTAAAGTTTTATTTTCTCTAATTATTTAGAGAAATACTTTCGGAGCTCACACGCCGAGGGTGTCCCTGGGGTTATTGCAGGGAAGCTCTGCTGGTTTCGCGAGGAGATCGAGAATCGGGTTCTCGGGAGGTGAACTCCGGGCGCAGTAGCCATCTTCGGTGAAAGGTAATTTTATATTGTTTTTATTTAAGCCTGATGAATTAGGTGCTCTTAAGTGTTAATTGCATGCTTTATTTATCTGCTTTGTGATTTAAAATTTATTATCAATTGCATGTATATACTTGAGTAGTTCCGACTAGTCTTCCGCTGTTTGTATTTAAATATTTTAGAAATATTTTGATACATGTATATTAGGTAAAATTTTAAAATGTGGTCCCAGACTGCTACTGTTATAGGCCCACCTCCCAGCACATTTTACCCCCCAATTCTGTAGTCCTTAGTGACAAGGGCTGTAGAATTTAAATCTTACCAATTCTCGAGGGCGGCGCTCTTGAGGGAAGATGGCGTGTAGCGAAATCTTCTTCTAAGCATGCATTAAATGCAGTCCTTTCAACCTGACCGCTCGTATTGGCCCAGATTAAATGCTGATGGGCGAGTGGGCGCTACTTTTCAGGAAACGGCGCGTGAATCTCAGGATGTGGGTGACGGTTCACAAAAGTAGGCAGTTACCTAGGCGGGAAACGATTGCCTTTTGAAAAAAAATGCCAGAAACGTACCAACTCCTTCTCCTATAAATAGGGGATTCCTAACGAGTTTCATTCTTTACGCATTCAAAATTCTCAGAGCATATCTTCAAGCTTCAAAGCAATCTGCAGAGAAATTCCCAGCAACAAGACTTCCCAAGAACTTTCTTCGCCGTAAGTAATCTCCTTCTCCTTCTAACTTCTTCCTGCTAACCCTAGAGTAATAGGATCAATCTTTCCCAAAACTCCATTTGCTTATGAAAATCGTCAAATCCACAACCTTTCTATATCTCCTCAAAACTCCCAAAAAACCATGTTTGGAGACCATGTTGAAGATTTTGGCCGTGAAGTGCAGGAGATGGCCACTCACAGTTCATCCCACCCCAACTCTCCAAGGGATAAGGAGTTAGATACGGTGGTTTCCGCCATGGAAGAGAGAAATCCAAGGGGTGTTGAACATATTTTTGAGGAGATGGATTTAGTATTGGAGGCTGAGAGGCAAGGAGTGACTTTACCCTTAACAGAGAGTGCCACTCATCCCCACCGCCATACCGTAACGGTGGTCTTTCCCGCTCCGGTTCAAGGAATCGAGGGGGCTGGGCCCTCGAAAGAACCTGCCGAAAAGCATAGGAGGAAGGGGAAGAAGAAGGTTTTCGAGGGCAAGGGTTCAGGTATGCAAGCGACGGGTAGGACCCCCGATGAAACTCCAAGCACCATAGCCCCAATATAGTGTCCATGATGGCCCCAATATACTGGGACGATTGTTTCCAATGGAGGATCCCTGCTCCACACGAGTGGGCTAACAACCCACCTATGGGAGAGATGACAGTTTACAAGGACTCCATGACGTTTAGGGGTTTAAGATTCCCCATTCCATTCCCAGTGGCCAGTATACTCAATGACCTCAACCTGAGCCCCTCGCAGATTGTTCCTAACGGCTTTGCGCTCGTAACTACCTTCGTCATTCTCATGATGTGCACAGGAAACCGGCCCTCCATGCGCAATTTTAACACTTTATTCTAGACGGCCCACTCTCCGCGCTCGTCTCCGAGGGCAGGTTTCTTTTACATTCAAGCAAAGTCTGGACTGAAGTTGATTAATTCCCCCTCATCGACTTATGGAGTGGAATGGAAAGAGAAGTTTTTCATTGTGAGGGCTCCAGCGGATGACGATTTTGGGGTCCCATGAGAGTGGGTTTCGCACGGGGAGGGTCCCCTTGTGAGGCACCGTTTTGACCCCACTTTTCCTGAAAATTGGGCTCAAGATTTGGCGGGTGCCCTGAGAGACGAGGGCTGGTTGATACATGCCAAAGATTTAATAGATGACACAGAGGTCATGTTCCTGTGTGGGCTTACAAATGGCCCTCATTTCCTCAGAAATCCTCCCGCTCGGAACTTGGAGAGAGATGGTTAGATTTTAGGGCACTAACTCTAGATAGGGGTACTAACTTCAAAATTGTACTTGCACTTGGTGAATTCTACGCAAAAACTTAACCCTTGTCTTCTTTCGTTTTTCAGGAGCAAATATCATAATGGCAGGAGGAAACATGCACAATGTCGCCAACTTTGTCAACGCCCGCAACCGCTAACAACGCCAACAGCCCCAAAATAACCAACAAAACCCACGCAGCCGAGGGGCTGATCGCGGTGATGGTCGCGGGGGCCATCAAGGGGCAAGTTCAAGTACTGCCCAACAACCCCAAGGCCACGGGGATAACCGTGCGCCAAACACCGAAACAAGGATAATCCTGAGGCTGGCTAATACAGCCAACGTAAGGAGAGCCACACCTCCAACCATTGAGCCAACGAGGCCACGCTCGAACGTGGTTATCAGTGAACACCAAGGGGGTGATGCTCGATCCTCTCGGAAAAGAAAGAGGATGCCCGATGCCATCCCCATATTGCGCAAGGGCAAGCAAGTAGTAGAGGGCACATGAGGCGACGGTGACACTTCGTCTTTCGACGAGGATCACTTATGCAACTTTGACAGGGTAGGGGATAGGCATTTCGAGCGCCTTCCCAACAAGGGTCCTATCCTACTGAGCGAGCGCACGCCTTCCCGGTCCATCACCCATGGGCTCTATGAGAGGGTCCAGTTCACAGGGGACCACCAGGCGTTATTCTCTCAGAACACAGAGAAGGTGGCTAGGGACATGATCCATGCCCTTATTTCCGTAAGTCTCCTTGTTTCACTGTATTCAAACATTTCCTCATTCTCTTAAAAAGATACTAAGTATGGAATGCCTTCTTCTTTTGAAAAATGCAGCAAGTACTCCCGTGGGCCAAAAATCTTCAGATGCGTGCCACTGTCTATTCCGAGGGCAAAGCAAAATATAAGAAGATGGCGCGCTTGAATGACCCAGCTCAGATCCAAGAGGAGCTGGACATGGAGAAATCTAAGTTCTTATCTCTCCAAACTTAGCATGACAAGATACAGACATACGTGAAGAAGCTGGAGGATGATCTTAAGAAGTCGATGGATGACCGGAACGGGTGGGTCACAAAGTCTAACGTAACTGAGAAGAAGTATGCGGACATAATCACACAGCTTCCCGAGCGCATCGAGAAGGCAGGCAAGGAGGCTATCATCAAATTCTGCCATTCTAAGGCATTCTCCTTTGCTGCCTCGCTCCACTGTTTTGACGAGGCCCAGAAGGCTTTCAACTTGGCCATTGAGCAGCTGATCCACTTGGGCTTAACGAGCGCTTCTGCGAGAGGGAAAATGGATATGGGGCTAGCCCTCGATAAACACTGTGCCGCGTCCGAGGGGGGAGCGGATGATCCAGGGGCCAATATCAGTGAGCCGGAGTACAACTATATAGTGGAGATTCTTCAAGATGAGTATATAGCCGCACATCCAGTGGAGGAAGAGCCTTTTGTGGAGCAAAACGAGGGGGCAGACAATGTCATAATCGTTCCTGAGGACCCTCAGGGAGACGTGCCCCAAGCGCCAACGGTTGAAGACGTTCCTGCTCGTACCAGTGAGAATACTCCCGCTCCAGCGGTTGAGGCCACTGGGTCATCAAGCCTGTAACGCCCCGACTTTTCAGTCGTATAGGTATGACGTTTGTGTTTACCTAATTACGTGAATTAATTATTTATAAATGTTTTGTATATTTAATTTTATATCTTAAATGTTAAAATGTTAATTAATCATATCTTAAGTTAATTAATATTAAATTTATGTTAATTCATTGACATTTATATCTTAAGTTTATTTATATTAAATGTATATTAAATTCGTGCACTTTGATTTACATTTAAATATGAATTTAAATTTTTGTTATATCTTATGGAATATTATGAATTTATTTATGCATTGCGTATGAGTGTTATAAACGCGTTTAGTTCTTACATGATTTGATATCGAAATTTCGTGAAAATTTAATATGTCGGAGATATACGTGTCATGAATATGAATATATGTTCGTTTCATGTTTTCAGATTCATTTGATTGAGTTTTGAATTTATTTTGTTCTTGGAATCCAAATCGGGGGCTAATGAGCAATTAGCGCACCCTTGGTTCCGTATGTGATATCTTGAGCGCGGGAACTCGGAATCGAGTTCCGTCAACTTTGTTGAACTCGTAACAAAAATTTGAATTTAATGAACTTAGCCTCATATTTTTCTAAGATTATTTGGACCTCCTAAATTCAACAGAAATGTGTTACGTTCATCAAAACTGCCACAGCTCACTAAAATGGCTATATCTTTCACAAACCTTGACCAAATTAATTATGGTTTGATTCCTTGGAACCCTAACTCAACCCTATAATAGCCCTTAACCACCCCAAACCGACCCAACCCTCCACACTTATAGAAAATTCAGCAAAAACCCCTGCTCTCCAGTTATTCCAGTAACCCTGGCCAAGCTTGGAGATTCAAGGCTTAAATCTCCTCCAAACTTCATCCAATCCACAAGGAAAGCTTAGGGTTGTAATATACATTCAATTATGATCATTTTGAACCATACATCCCTAATTTTGAGCTTAAATCCATGGAGATTTGAAGGCATGAGTGAATAGTTAGGTTATAACATAAATTCTTGATCTCATGCATTCCTTGATGCTTTTGTTGATTTTAAAGCTTGAAAGTGATCATCTTGACTCCCTTATTTCATTTATGATCATGTATTTTGTGGTAGTTGGCTATTAAATGAGTTACCATTATTGAGTTTGGGAAGAAATGGAAGAAATGATCACATATGCACTCTCCTCACGTCTTGAACTGCTGCTGCGTTTTTGGGACTGAAATTACTGTCAATTGCTGCTCCTTTTTGCCTTGTTTGTTGCACATACCTACCTAATCATGTTGCATAAGGAGTGGAATGGTTGTTGCCCTGTTTTGCTTCATTTTTGTCCTTGTTTTTGCTGCGAATTGTTGCTGTCAGCTACTGCTCTTTTTCCTTGCCTTGTTGCTGTTCATTTTGAATCATTTGTGGGAGTTTTTATGGCCTGTTCTGCTGCTGAATGATTGCCATAATTGCTACTACCTGCTGCTGTGTGTTCTTGCATTTTAGAACAGGGGATTAAGCTTTGTGCTGATTGCTGCTTCACGACTGTGTTGCATCTCCCCGCCCGGGGAGATTTTGGGCATGAAAGTACCCGGCCGGGGAGCCTTTGTGCAGAAACTCCGCTGCATGAAAGTCCCCGGGCGGGGACTTTCCCGGGAGGGGAGATTGGTTTGGGACGCTGCTGTGTATTGCTGCTATGAATTGTGCATGGATTATATTCTAATGCATGTATTGTTGTGCATGAATGTGTAACTATAACGTAATTATGCATGCATATTTTATATTTGTTATAGAATGCATACATAGGTACGTGTATATCTATAGGTTTTCATGCATGTTATTATTTGTGCATGGTTTATTGAGTATTAATGCATATATGTGCATGTATACCTACGTATATATATATATATATATATATATGTATGTATGCATGCATGTTTTATCTTTGTAATATTTGCATGCATGTGATTTAATGTTTTATGCATGTTTATATATATATATATATATATATATATATATATATATATATATTTATTAGATATTAAGTATAATTTGATTTGTTTGAATTATGGAAATTAAATTGTTATTTAGAATTCTTGACTTAAATTGCCATGGATTACGAATGAATGAACGTGAAACCTTCGTTTATTGATTGAAATTGATCGAATGGCTTATTTATATACCTTAAATGCATTATTAGTGCACATGAACATGTTCATGACATAATATCACCTCTTACGCATTCATATCATGTTCATTCATTGTCGTTCGTCATATATGGTTCATTTGGAGTCTTGAATCTCACGTAAGAACCGCATTATCTTTTGTACAGTTTTCTCTAGGGCGGAGACGTACCGGGTTCATAAGATACTCCCAAGTCTTTATTTCTTCTTGGTATTGTTCGGTAAGGAGTAACAGGTGGGTTTCTCTACTATTTAGTTAAATTACCCTATATACTCCCAATGTGTAAAGATTTTGGCCAAAATTATTATATGTATATAGAGTCGTTTTCAAGAGTCAATGATTGCAACGTAAAGCCTTTCTTTTATGAACCCTACCGAATGTTTTGGCGAGAAAGAATGAATGAATGCACAGAATGGGGCCCAGGAACTAAGTGTGAGTGGCTATTCGGGGAGGCATGGGCCGACGGTGATCCCTCACACTAGTTCCAACCAATGTACGGCGTAACCGGACCTCGTTAAAAGTTAGCAAGGAAGGGACGCTGAGTGCCATCTTGGGAGTCATGTAACCCCTTGTGGTTAATGAAGGAGGTGGCCGGGTCTTGCTAACCCGTCCACCAACCGGAGAAAAAAGGTGTAAGTGATCATGATTGTGCACAAAGAAAGAATGTAATGCATGAAAAGAAAGAAAGAAAGAATGTTTAATGAATTACATAAGGTGTTGTTTGGAGATAATGCATGCCCACTCGCCGGGCCATGAAAGATCTAATGGAAATTGGTTGTTATAATCCCCTTTGATGATTTCTTTATCTCGCCCACTTGGGAAATACTTCGAAAACCTCAAATGGGATTACCACTTGCATGTAAATGTTTAAATATTATCTTATATTATACTTATGCTCCGTTTTATACCCACCAGTCTCCTATAGATTGAACCTGGCTTTGTTTTCAGTTCTTTTGCAGGTTTTGGAGTGCTAGGCGGGATTTTGTGTCTGTCAAGTCCTGTGGTTAAGTCAGAGTCTTTCCACACGCACTTTTTAATTTGTTTAAGTCACATTGAAACATGTATAAATTCTGAGCTTATATTTTATTGATCCGGGACAGGTTTCTAGGGATAAATTGAACCTGTGGTTATGATTTATGATTCATGATTTATGATTATGTTTATGTTTGAATTTTCGGGACTAGGTATTTATGCTAGTTGAACCCATCAATTGCCACCTGTATTTATGACTGATTACATGATATGCTTCCGCACGTGCATTTTCTCCTATTGAATTACTTATTTGGTTTCGAGGTTCTAGCTCCCGCCTAGCATAGCGAGTGAATGAGTCCCCGTTCGCTCTGACTTAGCACGTGTATGGATTTTCCATTTCATATAAGGTCGGGACCGATTGCGGGGGATGTGGCGCCTTCCGTTTGGGGTGCTACAAAGCCTACCACCTCCCCCCGCTCAGGATTCAAATGTGCCAGTCCCTCAAGCGCAAGAGCCAGTTGCCCCTATCCAAAATGAGCTTGCCCCTCAAGTGGTGAATCTAGAAGAGGATGCCGCCGCTGTTGCTTGAAATTCCCTTCTATTTCTTGAGAAAATTCCCTTGTATTTTCTTTTCTTTTTGATAAATCCCAAGGGCCATGGTGCTCTTGTTTTGTAGCCTTGTAGGCCTTGCTCTTTATCGATGAAAGTTTCTTTTTAATAATTGGGTGTCTTTTTCCTTTTGTAATGTTATGCCATGAATTCTTAGTTTGCGCTTGTTTTATCAAAATCTCATGATGTTAAGATTTCAAGTAATAAGCTAAGTAAAAATGACATAAAGCTTGGAAAATTTTGCTAAGTCTTTGAGTAAACACAAGGGTCTTACTTTGAGAATGCTATGATTCAAGACTTTTGAAAATTTTTCTAAGTAGGGTAAAAGGGTCTGCGGTGAGCCCTTGACTAACACGAGGGTCCTGCTTTGAGAGTACCTGGGTTAGGGACTTGCAGAAACTTATCTAAAAGATTTTTCCCTTATAGGATGTAGCCTGACCAAGGTACGCAGCGAGTCCCAATTTCGAGCACTGGGTGCTTGTTTGGTAAGCAACCCGGGCCTACTAGGACATTCGTGTATACACATTAGGTTCTTTACCAATTTTACCAAACGCTGTATAGGCACGCTCGTGAGCTGGTTGCGAATTGTTGGTCACTTAGGAAGTTTAACAAGTCATCGCAGACATAAGGGTCTAGACTTGTGAAAACTTGTCCAAAAGTTTTCCACCCCAGCGCTTGAATGTGAGGGAATTCTGCTACGAGGGTCCCTTTTTCGGGGGATCCCTGGTCAAGATTTGTGGAGGCATTGGTGTAAACTATAAACATCATTTGTTTAGGTAGGGTTTGCACTGCTGCAGAAATCAGTCTTTGATGCAGTACTTGGAAATCTATCTACTACTTCATTGACCTTTTAACTTCCAGTCCTTGAGTGTAGCTATTTCTGAGAAGTCTTCAACAAACCTCTTGTAATGACTTGCCCATGAAGTTTTGCATTTCAAATAGATTCCTTAGTGGCTCCAACTTATCATTATCTCCATCCTTGAGGTGTTAATTAACTCATTCGGATGGAAATAATGTGATCAAGTGATATTCTTTAGCTTGAAATCTGGATTCGCTGAGGTTCACACACTGAGCAAACACTCAACCCTTATTCAACTTCTGCTTTCAATCAAACTGATGAGAAAAGAAGGACTGGTAAGGATGGAATAGAAGTTCACGGGGTGAAAGCAAACTTCCAAAGAATGTTATAGAGTAAGGTAAGGACCAGACGAAAGAGATATAAATTCCATTCAGGCGGGTAAGGTCTTAGCTTGACCGTGTGTTTTCTCGGGTGGGTCCTTGAACTTAGTGTTTGGCTTGTGATCCAGTAAAGTGCCTAATGCTATTTAGAGATGTTTGGTATGTCCATCCAATGTCCTTCAATTCACCTAGATGTTGCTGATAGCGATCAGGGTAACTTGCTGAGATATGACTTGAAAAACCGGTACACTTTATGGGGTAGATGTTATGGGGGAAATGGTTAAACCAGTGGTGTCTCTCGAGGTAACAGCTGTTGAAGGAAGTTTTCCGGTATTCTTTTCTTGAACCTTCAAGTAGTAATACCTTTTACCCAAATCTAGTTTGGAGCATACTCGAGGTTCTTGAGATACTGAAATGGCTTCTCTACATTGTTGTGCTCCGCCGAGTCACCCTTTCTGGTGTTGCTCAAAACAACCTAAACTCAATATCATCTCCAGGTTTCTGATTTTAAAGTGATCTGTTGGCCTTTCAAAAGACAGGCGACGTATCACTAATTCTTTTCTAAAATGACCTTATAGTTTCTAATTCCCAACTTCTCATCCTTTCCTAGTATGATATCTTGTCTTGTCATGGATAATGGGGTCGGATTCGATGATTACCATCCCAGTAAGAGTAGCGTTTATAAACCGATCCGTAATGAGGCAAATTCCAAAAGGGAATTTACTTCGAAGTTTGTATGATAAATTATGCAACTAGGAAACATATAGGCACATATAAATTGATATAATGAATGAGTGCATGGCGCCAGGGTCATAGGACCATAACTGGTGTGTTAAGAACGTGTACCGTACTTCTGGTCATTGATGAGATCCAAGGTTTTATTTCCTCCAAGAATGTTACTTATTCTTACGAAGAATCGCATAGGGAGATATAATGCATGGAGTTAAGAATGATTCACAGATTGCCTTAGAAATAGAAAATCTCAATTATAGTGCTAGAATTACTAGCACATAGAATACACATTAGAATATCACGAAATTATAACGGCCCTATCTGTATCTTGAAGCGATTCTAAGGCTCGAGACATGAACATGCAAGAAAATGAGAAGAAAAAGGTTTTTCTAACTTGAAGGTATCAATTTTGTAAGCATTTTGAAACATTGAAATTTTGAAAATTTAAGATTTTTAAGAAAGAGCACCAAGGATACCAAAGCAACCTGATGCTCTGATACCACCTTAGCTGTAGCGCCCCTAAATACACTACAACCCCGCACCGTCGCACTTCCCAGGCGGATGTGAGACCTAGCACTTGAGAGGTACGCCGGTGAACGGATGATGCTATACGATATTAGAGTAAGAAAACATGGCAACGGAATTTGAAATATTTAAAACAACAGCTTATGTTTGGGGCAGTAAATAAAAGAATTTGGAATAATTTGAAACTCATGAGAACTTAGAAGCAATACCGTAAGGTTAAAGTTGTTCATGATCTAAGAGTATGATATTGGAGTAATATCATAACTATACAAGATTATAGTCTAACTTAGCTTAGTTAAGAAATCTGATCTAATATGCACAAGATAATGGACTCTCTATGCTTCAAGATACCAGCTAATGAGCGATGGCAATACCTACAGTAACCAGGTATTATGTAATAATACCGGAGTCCTAGTCCGTCTAGATCTTCACCAATTCCAACTAGGCCCTGTTTAGGGCTGTTACATTAGGATCTTCCTTTCTTGCTTGGTTCCCTTGCTGGGAGGCTTGTGGCCCTCGTCTTGAGGCACTGGAGTGGACTTCTTGGTCCACATTGATTCTTTCTATAGGTTCTTTGCCCCTGTTAGCTTGGGGGCGTTCCCGTTCCTCCCCACCCCTTGTGGGGACTCCCTTCTCCATGGTTGGCGGAGGTGGTGGTTGGGCTCTCAAGGCAGCCTGTGCCGCCATAAGCGGATGTGCCTGTAATCCCCCAAAGGGAGGGGCAATCTGAGCGGCCTGCCCAGAGGGGAAATACATGGAAGTAAAGTTTTTTCATGCACCCTAGGCCGCCTCGACCTCGTACTGAGTGTAAATAGCATGCAGTTGTTGGGGGGTCATAGGGGGGAGTTCTACCCCGTCAATCTCCTTTAGAACCACCACCGGCAGCTGGATCTGCCCTGCGTGGTAGGGTTGAATAGCGGGCATCATGATGGCCGGAGTGAGTGTGTATCCAGGGGGTGGCATCATATAGGGGTGTCCTCCTGGGTTAACTTGGGAGGTAGGCCATTGAATCTGGGGGAGGCTTGGGAAAGTAGGAAGCCTAGAACCTCCAACTGCGGCGGTGGAGGGCTGCTCAGGTGTGAGCTCCGTTGAGGGCATTACTGGCTCCGTGGGGGGACCTCCGATGGCCGGTGCTCTGCCAGTCCCGGCCGGCGGAAGGATATTGATGTTGGCGTCGCGGGGAAGGTCATCTCCTCCCCCCCACTGCACCGGATCTGGTAGCAACCATGATTTAAGAGGCAAGTGGTGTTTGTTTCTCAACTAGCAGAAAGAAGAAAGGATTGAAAGTGGTTTCCCACAGAGGACGCAAAAAATGATGGGGCTGAATTTAGAGGATCAGATTCCGATCACTTTAGAATTTGTTGAGGTGAGAAAACCAGTTGATGATCACCGGAAAAGATTGGGGTTCTATCTGCTAGGACAAACACCAAAACAAAGTCAGAAGGCCAAGCTGGGAGAACTGGGGGTGATTCCTAGTTTGGCTCTCTGACGCTCAAGTCAGATGATGATCTGAAAGAGAAAGCAAAGAAATTGCAAAGTTGCAATAATGGAGATTGCTTATAGAGATAGAGATGAAGTCCAGTATTTATAGTTGAGGTTCAGGGACCATTTGGTAATTTGCCCCTTGTGGTCCTGGTCTGATGTCGCCCGAACACGTGGTGTAATGAGGAGAAACCTAGGAGGAATCTCCTGCAAAAGCTGGTGGAAAAGGTGGTGCGGGCAACAGTAGCAGGTGCACGGACAAGTACGGGATGTCAGATAGCCGTTTTGGGTTGGTAATGAGGGTCATGAGCGCGTTCGTGTCAACCATGAGCCTGATGGACTAGCGGACTGAGGGTGGATCCGGGCCAAGGCTGTGAGATGTGGAGGAGCTTGGTCCCTTGGTCTGCTTGCATGCGGAAGCACATCTGAGGGGAGTGAGTGCTCGAGGATGAGTCCCTTGGTGAGCTTGGGTCTCGCTTGATGGCATAAGGAGCGCTCGTTGGTGAGCGGCTAAAGCAGCCACATGTCACGTGACAATGGTGACACGTGTCACTCATAGTTCTTAGCGCCCGAGGGTGGGTGACGCTCGGAGGAGATCTGTTTTGGGGATAGGGAGGCCACGTGTCAGTTGCTGGTGGCGCCACATGTCAAGACATGGGTCAAGCGTATTTTGACCCGATCACATAAGAAATCAAAAATCCTATTCATACTTTTTAATATATATAGATTATGTCAATCATCCTATCTAAATAATATTTACGCGTTTAATTTATATTTTAATATATAAACTAAAGAAAGATTATATGGTTAATTAGATTTAGATAATTATAATTATATTAGTATTAGTTAATTAAAAAATATTACATTAAGATTCATTAGTTTATTAAAAATTATTTTATGTAAATCATTCGATTATATTATTTTGTTAATTGAACAAGTTTACACAATTATAAAATGATTGTAATTTAAAAAAGTTTATGGACTTAGGTAATCAGAATTATGGACTTATATAATTAGAATTGCATTAGGATTGATTTATTAAAAATTGTCTTACGTAACTCATTCAATTTAAATTATATTTTATTTATATAATTACCAAAATTTATTAAATTTATAAAGTGAATTAATTTGTTGGTTTTCAATTTGTTAGATATATCTTATTATAACATTTTAAATTATAGGCCTTAAAAATAAAAAAAGGACAACTTATATTATAAAATTTGAATACACTTAATTAATATATTAATATTAAAACAATCCTTATTGGACTATGTATCAATTTTTGGTAAGTTGAAGAAGTTTTAATTCTACCCAGAGTCCTAGTATAAACTAATAAGTACTTTTTAAATATAGTTAAATTAATAATTTATAATATGTATTTAAGTAATTATCCTTAACTAATAATTATTCATATAATTGTTATGAGGTTATTTTAGGCGATCTATATTTTGTAGGAAATTTTCGTGCTTTTATAAGATATATAGATATAGATGAGAGATATAGGCTTTAGCAATATTCAATTGAAAACACTCCTTTGCCAATATTTATAATACGAATTATTATGTTGTCTTTCAATTTGTTAGACTTCTCTTATTATAATAAGTACTTCAAATTGTAGGTGTTAAAATTGAAATTTTTGGCATGTTAGTTTCACACGCTTTAGCAATATGTTCTCTTGATAATAGAAATTTTGTTCTTTAATATTTAAATTTATTCGCTCTAGTACAATTTTATTAAATTTATATTGAAACAGTTTAATTTTAATATTACAGAGTATAAAGCATTGAGTTTTTTGCACCATTGTTTACATAAAACCTTTTTAGTTCCACATGATGTTAATTTTGTTAATGAGAAAGATTTGTGCACTTCACGTTCACTGTTGGTAGAGCCCTCCTAGCACTTGTGTTTTAGGAGTTATGCGACCAATTCTAGTCATATTTAGGAGTTAATTTTTTATTTTTTATTTTTGGTTAGGCTATTTAGGAGCTAAATTATTTGTACATTAGTTAGTAAACTACAAATCAATCCAAGATTTTTTCAATAAATATAGTTAGAATCGATAATATTTCGCTTAAAAATACAAGTAGTAAACTTCACTAATGGCGCATATGAGGCGTCCATGTCTTTTCCATCCTGAAAGATAATAATGAACTTAAGTTGTAACTTTTTTTAAAAAGTTGAGACTAAAAATTAAGTAAAACTAACGGACTTACATTGCAATTCTATGTCATATGGGAATAACATTGCATTTTTAAAAAAATTTATATTATTAAAGGAATTCTTCAATCCCAAAATATATTAATATATAACTCATATATGAGATTTTTATAAAATGAGAGTTATATGTTTTAGCAATATTAAATTGAAAACACTCCTTTGCCAAAATTTATAATATGAACTATTTTGTTGTCTTTCAATTTGTTAGACTTCTCTCATTAATAATAAATACTTCAAATTGTAGGTTTTAAAATTGAAAATTTTGACATGTTTGTTTCACACGCTTTAGCAATACATAATTGAAAACATTTCATTTGCCAAAGTTTATAATGTGAATTAATTTATTATCTTTTAACTTGCTAGACATTTTTTATTATAATAAACACTTTAAAATAGCAACCAAATTTTGGTTGGTCACAAGTGGTCACAACAGGGTACTCACTAAAAGTGCTCAGTGACCAATTATAAATTTAGTTGCTAAAAATTATATTTTTAGCAACCATCCAACATTGGTCATTAAAAGTAGTATAATTAGCAACCAATTTTTTATTCACTGATTGTAAAATACATGGTGGTTGTAACTTCACAATCGTTGCTATAGTTATATTTACAGTGACCATTTTCCTTTTGTTGGTAAAAGGAAATCTTTTAGCAACCACAATATTGGTTGCAATTTTTCTTTATTCGGTTGCAATAACACTTGTTCAAATTATGTATTAACTACCATATTGTGACGATAAAATCTAGTTGCTAAAGTACACTTTTAGCAACCAAAAAATTTGTTATAGTAGTTATAATTTTGTCGCAAATTATATTGTAGTATTACAATTTAGCAACCAAATATGGTTACATCTAAATGGTTTCTAATATACCCTTATTAAGGACCAAATAAATGGTTGTAGAAAACTATTCAAATTGGATGCTAAAATTTATTTTAAATATTAAATAATTAATTCAAGAAGAATTATAAACTAATTAATTCAATTATCATACTAAAAGGTGATCAAGAAATAAATTAATAAAATTATAAACAAAGTGTACGGACACATAGTGTACAATGTTAATCAATCATGATCAAATCTATATAGATATACATTTTACACCAAAATGGTCCCACAATCTCTCTAAACATTTGACCAAAATCAACGATAAAACTTCTCTTTGTTTTGCCTCGTATGCCGCTTTCTTTGCCTCCATAGCAATCTTTTGAACAAGAACACATACACTATTTTCTTCCAAGAGCTGCATAATGTTGCAATCCATTGTACGACCCATCCTAGGATAGAGACCAAAAATAATAATCAACACGAAAATTACTACAACAGATAAAAGATTAAAATTCAAAATCTCATCAAATTGCAATTCTAAAGAAATGAACATTTTTATGAAAACAAGCAACAAACATATAAAACGTATTTGAGTTATAAATTGCTTTGGTCAATATGCCCTGCTAACACATGGAATTTGCAAATTTTTCCTTGGCTTAACCAGTAATAGCTCATTAAACTAGGACAGGAAATTTTCAAGGGAAGAAGAATAAGTAATTAATACACTTTCCATGTTATTCCAACTTCCACATAACATGCTGAAATTACCATTTATTCTTGCCCAGTTACCTTTTCCATATAATTCCAGCTTCCATATAACATGCTGAAATTATCATATATTCTTGCCCAGTTACCTTTTCCACAGTCCAGCTGTGTAAATCATCATTAGAACCTAACTTCATGCTTAATAACTCGATATATATATGGAACTTCTAAGGAGTTTTTACTCATTTTCCATTTTAAATACACCATTCATTTAATAACTTCATGCTTAATAACTAATTAGGAAATGCAACTTTTAAAGCCATTTTGGTGAACTGCATAGCAAAGTGTTTCTTTTGTTTCCTCTTCTTAATAGATTTTTCACATAGTATAAGTGGGAGGTAACAAGATTCATTCTAAGGTGAAAAAATCAGTTAAAAAATGAAAATAGGATAGAATATGAATTTCTAACTAACAAACTAACAGTGAAAATGGAAGCCAACTCTTCAGTGCATTTAACGCCTTTTTGCTCAAAACATAAAAGCTAAGAATTTCCTAGTGGAGTGAATTGGAAATCAACTAACTAACAGTAGATTCCTTATCCCTAGCAGAAAACTTATAAATTTCAAATATCTTTTTACTTAGCAATAAATTTAGGAGTTCAAAATCATAGTACATTTACGGGAAGCTTCAGTTCAGTATCACATCTTTCAAAATACCTCTCTTGATTGATTTTCTTAGCCTTCCTCACTCGTTTCCATCTATTTACTTCCTTAACATCATATGTCAGCAACTCAAGTATCGAGACCTGCACGAAAATAAGAATAATTGATACAGAGAACATAAGTTAGAAAGAACACAAACATTAATATAGTATTCATTACATATAATATTTGTGTTTATTTTGATTTGTTTTACTTAAATAATGATTTATATGTATTTTAAATATTTTATAAAATTCATTCGTTTATTTTCATTTGTTATACATAAACATCCATTTATATTTATACTAACAGAAATCTTATATATAAAGTTATATATTTTACAACCAGTAGTAAGCCATTTATTAATGCATTTTATAAACAAAATAAAATAATATGTTTTATATGATGTATATCACATTAATTTTATAAGATAGTCATCAAGTGCACTTTCTAAGAGACTGTGACATTCTCATAGTATGATTGGAAATCAGCCTCGCCTCACATTACTTGGTAAACATTAAGAAAAACAAAGATGGCAGAAAATATATTAAATTATACATGTATGTGTTGACTGCAAAAGGTCTATCACATGTGAAAAAGTCAACTGAAAGGACATCAATTTGCCAGATGGAAGAACAGTTAGCAAACTTGATTTATATCCTAGACATAACCTTTGAGAGGAGAAAACACATTCAGCATTTGCGGAAGTTCTCCCTGTAATAGCCTAATTTCCAGAGGAAAACATTCACCCACAGTTTGTGCAGCACCACCTGGACAAACTGTTGCCAAAGTGGTCCTATTAGCAAGTTTGCAACATCATTTACTCAGCAGAGTCCTCATCAAATATAAGACTTCCCAACAAAATTCTGAAAAAAACATCATATAAGACTTTGAATATCATATATTTGGAGCATCAACTCCTTATTAGGTTGAAAGAAGAATACATTATTTACAACGAAAATACCTTATTACCACATATTGTAATGAAAGAATATACAGAAGGAAGGAAAATACATAACTTGCAGCGAAAATGCCTTCTCAAAGCTACCCGACTATTAAATCACCCTGTATTAAATAAATGATGTTGTTCATTAGGAATAGCAATACTACAATGATAAGCTTAAATACTCAAATCTTCCCAAAACAAATATACAATAAATAGATTTGGAAGGGGAAAGAAAAGAGAGTGTAATATGAGAGATTAAATGAAGTAGCATAGTCGAGGCAAAATCTAATCCAATACCGATTACCATAAGAAAATGATTATTTTTATCACAATATATGAAATGATTTTAGGTTAGGGCAGTCAAAATCATCAGTTGAGCCCTGTACTCATAATTATTCTAAGAAAAGTTACATGTCGTGTTAACAAATTCCTAAACATACCATACAACTGCTTTCAACAAAATTCCTATATATATATCACACAAAATGCTCTAAAATTCAAACCCTTCGATCGAAAGCAAAAAACCAAAAAACAATTACAGGCTTAAAGTACACACCAGCCAAAGGCATATTGCAAAAATGTAAATTGACCTTGCAAGCAAATCTTCGAGCGGGGACTGCTAGTCCGGGGTTCAATCACAAACCAAATTCAAGCAATTCTGTATCCAATTTCCTACTTTCTTCCTTGAATACTGAATTTCAGTTTCAAATCCACCATCCACCATTCTTAGACTAACCTAAATGAATCAAGATCTTGCACAAACTGAGAAACAAAATAAATAGATTCAGCAGATTTATACTACCTATTATCAGAGTAATATCCCCTATTCACACTCCAAAGGCGACACAAATAAGTGTTCAGCCGAAACATACCATCAAAATGATATTGAAGCACAAAAAATAGAACAAATATTTGACTCAATTAACATATTCTTGTGAAGTATAGTCACTGAGTTTTATCCACTCCCTATCCATTTGTATAAGCCAAGAACTACAAAGGATCAAATGTAGGATTAACATTTTTTAAAATAGACAGTTTCATATTAAGGTGAAATCAACATACAAGATCTATTTAATTCCGCCTAAACAATTCAAAGTTGATATCGTGATAAGCAAATTGGAGGCTAAAATTGGGAACCATATCTTACTGTTGAAACCTTTTTTGTTTTCAAATGCACTCATTAATGATCTCATAAAACTCGTAATAATAACCAAAAGCATGTTGTGTTTCAATTACTCAAGACAAATGACCATGATAACATTACTTGTTATATGACCTATGCTTGTTGTATAGCAAGGAGATCTTATAATCAGGCAAGTGCACAACACAAAATCAAAGAAAAACCACAAGCCCAAAGTGTGCCAGATACTTTGGTTGAGGATATCACAACTACAGATGATAGGGGTAATTAGGGGTGCGTTTCGAGCCGAGTCGAGTCGAGTTTGGCCAAAAAAATCTAGCTTGAGCTTGAGCTTGAAAATTATTTGCATGGCTTGAGATTGAGCTTGAGCTTGTCAAGCTTATTTTTTGAGGGCTTGAGCTTGGCTTGTCCAAAATTCGAGCCGAGCTCGATTCGACTTGACGAGCCAAGAAGTTTGTTTGGATATTTTTTAATTCTCATTCAATAATAATATTAAACAATAACAAAGATATTAAGATATATAATATATATAGTATATTAATATTTCTAAGTTTTTTATATCATTATTAATAAATTATAATCATTAATATATACTTGATATTTTAGATTATGTACGAGTATTAATAATTATATTAGAATAAACTATAAATTATGTAATTACACAATAAAAATTATTAACTAATATTTTCTTAAAATATATACTTATGTTATTATTTAGTTATTAAGGTATATGATATTTATTATTTTATTATATTAAATATTTGAGTGAATATTTTATGAATATATTTTTATATTAATAATATTATATGGTCTAATGTGCCATTGTAAAATAATATATTATTAAGACATATTATGATACAAAATTTAGTAAGGATCATACATATATTTTAGATAATATATAATATAGTAATAAATTATGTTATATATCTTGTAATTATACCAAATAAATTATTAACTAATATTTTATTAAGATATATACTTATATAATTAATTATTTATTATAGTAGATAGAATCTATTTTTTATTAAATTATTTGTTTGGATAAATATTATATATTATCATAGTAATATGTTAGTAGTATTGTATAGAATGATATGTTGTTGTAATTATTGAATTGCGATATTATTAAATCATATCTATTATCAAAATAAGTAGATAAAAATATATAATATATCATATATTTAGTATTACTAAATCATATAAATGTAGATTAATTTACTGCATATTTATTTATATAAATTATTAAACATTATAATATATATATATATATATATATATCTCAATATATGTATATAGTATAAATATATATATATATACTAGCTTGCGAGCCGGCTTGCAAGCCTCGAGCCTCAAAGAAATAGGCTTGAGCTTGGCTTGACACATAAGTAGATCTCGATTAAGCTTGGCTTGAGCTTGACATCGTTCGAGTTCGAGTCAAGCCAGCTTGAGCTTGGCTTGTGCGGCTCACAAGCCAGCTTGGCTCAGAGCACACCCCTAGGGGTAATATTGATAGAAAATTTTATTTTTCGATCTTTGTTATTTTCAAATATTATTATATATTGACTAATCATATTCCACATAGATGCAACTGACGAGTTGGTTGATGAAATCTCCGGAAGTATTAGTGGTAATTATCACTATATATATAAGTATTTATATTCTTTTCCAATTTCATATTTATATGTTCTTTGTGATTAGAATATTAATTGTTCATATCTTTTTTCAGGATTGACAAATGAAAAGTGAACTCGTGGTCTTACTAGAGGATTAAATGCACAAAAGTACACTCGAAAATGTGGAGAGAAGCCCAAAATTATTATTCCAGAGGGAATCAACAAACCAGTGGGGGAGCATAGCTCAAAACATGCCACTCAGATTGGGGTATTGATCAGACTTGAAGCACCAATGCAAGTTGAAGGATGGAAAAATATTTCAGATGATAAAAAACAAGATCTCTTTAGAAAGCTGACAGTAAGTATTGCTTTCTTAATTATACTTTTTAGATTTTTTTAGCTTATAATATAATCATGCATATAATTTCTAAAATATATTAAATTTTTTATTTAAAGAATAAATTGAGTTACGAAGTAGAGAAACCGCATGTTGTCCATTGCATTTGGAAATCCTTTGCCAAACAATACTCCACCTTTCGATCTAATACTCATAAGTACTATCAAAAAGTTAAAGCAAAAGGTGGTGTCACACTAGCTAAGCTAAGTGTTTACGAAAAGCTTGTCAATCGTGGCAATGATTGGCTTTGGTTGTGTGAGTTTTGGGAGACAGAGAAATTTAAGGTATGCATTAATAACTTTATGATCTTAGTAGTTATTATATAATATAAATGAAATTATATATTAAAGAAAACAAGTTATGTCATGAAAATTTTCATTTCTTGATATTTTACAGAAAGTTTCGGAGGCACAATCAAATAATAGGGCAAAACATCAGCACATACATAAATTAGGGACTAAATCTCGCGCGGCACATCAGTACGAGAAGGTTGGTTAACATTTTTTTAGATGAAAATGTACAAGAATAATTCTGAATTAACCTTTTCAAATTATTGGACAGAACCTAGATGACATTGATATGTATGAGCTAGAATACTATAATGCCAAAACTGGATGGGCTAGTGAAGAAGTCAAGGCCAATAATGTAAGAAATTATATTCGTATGTAAGAAATTATATTCGTTTCATTATCTTACATTAATTTCTTAAAATTTATTGATGAGATAATTATTATATGTTATATTTGAATATCAGTTCCAAATGAAAGAATTACGAGAGAAAGAACGAGCTTTGCCAGATGAAGCTACTTGTATGACTTCAGAGCAAATTTGCATCAGCGTTCTTGGAGAAAATTCCTCATATGCAAAATACAAGGGTCTCCATTCCAAAAAATCAAAATATGATGTTGCTTCAACTTCTGAAGCATCTGCAAGTCGAGGTAGATTAGAGGATGAGCTAACAACTACACAACTTGAGTTAGAAAATACAAAAGCCGAGTTAGCTCTTCAAAAGACTACAGTTGAAGCTGTCATGAAATGCTTCGAGAAAATGACTGGAAAAAGCGTTTCTGATATTATTAATGCATGTGATTGGTAAGTAAAACTTGTCATGTTGTTGCTAGTGTTAGTACTTTACATTTTTTCAATAGTAAAGAAATTCATATGTTAGATGTATATATAAATTTGTCAAATGTGGTTATTTTTATTATAATAACAGAGAGTATACAACTAAGTATGGTTACTTATTTAGATACTCTTTTTCTGGTTTATTGCAGATGCAAAAGTGATACTTGGAGATAGTTGGGGTGAAAAAGAACAATAGGTCACTTTTGAAGAGTCTTTGTGAATATAATAGTTATGTAGTTCTTATTTTAATTAAGATACTATAGTATCTAGTGTTATTCTTTTCGCTTTTTAGTTATTTCAGAAGTATGCGTACACTAGGATTTAGTGTTGCCACTCATTTTTAGTTTATTTCTTATATTCTTATCTAAAAAGAACAATCAGTAGCTTGTTTGTGCAATTTTCTCCATTTTCATACTTTTTTTAATTGAGTTTTTGTTCTAAATAAGTTTTATTTTCTGGGAGTTTTCGAATGATGCACTACCGAGAGAGATGACGAGGCTCCTACGAATGGATAAATGGGAACTTGCTTGTTTCTGTAAAAAGAGATAAGTTCGGTAACTTGTCATGTTTGTTAATTTGTTTTCACTAAAACACCATTCCCAAATTTTTGTTATAGGACTTGGAGAGCTAAGCGACATCAAGTCAGGATGCACTCTTGATGGTGATGAGAGTAATAGGTCAGGTTGTGGTAATCTTATTTTCTTTGAATTTTAGAATGTTATTATTTGTAGATTCATACACAATTAGTACTACTGTTGTGCCGAGGGTGGCCTTTTCTTGTTTTGTCTTGCAGGTTTTTCTCTGACCACTAATAATCTTCCATATTTTTTCCTTATATTTCTTCTTCATTGACATCATATTTGATTGATTTATTATTATTTTAGTCTTGAGACGAGACAACCTAGACAGGACTACTATTTATTCAAGTATATTCTGGTAATTTGGCTTGATCCTGATTTGATTGGGTTTTAAAAACTCTGAATTGGGCTAATTTTATGCTAAATTTTTTGTGGTGTTGGTGAAGATTTGTTATGTGCAACCAAATCTGAGTTGAGTTTTTTTAGTGTTCTTAATTTGTGTGGGTGTTTAAGGTTTAATTTCATCCGAATTTGGGATTGATTTGTACTCATTGAGTGAATATTCAGAAGCTTTGGCTATTTTAGGTCTTTTGACTGAAATTTTAGTGAGTTTTGAGTGTGAACTTTTGCAGAGGGGATGTTGATTTATGATTGGCTCATGAAGGTTTGTACGTTTTATGTCGGTTTGGTTCACTTTTTGTGCTTCAAATTTTGCATCCAACTTGATATTTGATTTCACATATTTAATATTCACACAGTGTTCTGCAACGAATACCATAACTTTTTTGAAAAATTTGGTGGAAACTTAGATACACCATTATTAAGTTATTTTGATCTATTGCAATGCCTGAATTCAAGAAACAGAGATGTGTTTTTTCCTATGTTTATGATAGATGCTGAAACTAATGCAGTTGATAACATTGTTTTTAGAGAGATTGTGGTGAGGAAATTATTGTATTGGCAGCTCCTTTAATTTCTTGAAATGTGTGACCTTTCATTGCTCCTTCAATACTTTCACGCTTTGTCATGAAGATTGTGAATGAGTAGAAACATGCACATCACCATCTGTATTATTTTTATGTCCTCATTTAGGAGTATATCAAGTTCATTATGGTCTTCTGGGAGAGGTATTTGCACTAAACACACTTTGACGTGTACTCGGTAATGTCATTGAAGAAGTAATAGAGCACACAAGAGTTGCAAAGATGTTGCTGTTGATGCAAAAAGAGATTTGGGTGTGAAGGAAGACAAAGTTTAATTTATTGATTTTTTTAAAAATTTTACGAGTTATTTTGTTTGGATTGATCTATCATGGTAAAACCAAATGAATTGGTTTTCATGAATATTTATTTGAAAATTCAATTTTGTGAAAAAATAATTATGCATAAAGTTGAAGCACCATAGTTTGGTTTTATTTCCTTGCTTTTATGCCCTTCAAAGTAATACCACACGAGGTGGAAAGTGAATTCTGATTGCAATACAAGACTAAGTATATATTATGTTTTGAAATATATATTTTTGCTTTAGAAGTGATATCAATTTGTAAGGCAATATAATGGTTTGAATAAAAATATAAGTTATGATATATTCTTTTTAGTTTGAAAGTAATTTTATTCTAGGTAATATATACAAAAGACAACTTACATCAGATTTTACTTACAGCTAGTAATGTATATAAATTTAATTAACTTGATCATTATATTTTATTATATTAAATTAAATTTTAAAAAATATAAATTAAATACAAAGTAAAATTTATTTAATAGTTATTCTCGTTACTTTGATAATTGTAATAATCAGATTTAATTGATTTGACCATTATATTTTCTTATTTTAAAAAAAGTAAGTTATGCTATGCAAAATTAATTTAAAGATTTTATTTCAAACTTTTTAAAACCAACAAATTAAAATAAGTAGCATTATATTTTGGATTATCACATAAAATTTGATTCTAATTATTATATGTTCAGTAACCATGATTGTTGACTATATGTTCAGTGACCATTGTCATTGATTGCTAATGATCGCTTTGATCATACTTGTAGCAGCCACATAAATATTGGTGGTTAACTTGGTCACAATTGCTATTATTTTATAGCGACTACATTATTTGTCGCTATAAGTTATCGTTTTGGTTGCAAATCCATGAACGTCATTTACTATAGTACAGCGACCATCTACAACAACCAAAAACTAGTTGGTCACAAAAATTTTTGTGTAACTGAATTCTAGCAACCAAAGAAATTTTGGTTGTTATAAGTACATATATAGTGACAATTTTTAATTTGTCGCTGTGAATTTGGTGGCTGAAACACAATTTTCTTGTAGTGTAAATTTGAATACAATTAATTAATATTAAAAGAATCCTTTATACATGTCCTTAATAAATTAAAGAATTCTTAATTCTACTGTTTTAAGTCAATAAGTACTTTTTTAATATTTTTAAGTTAATAATTTATAATATTTATTTACATAATTATCCTTGATTAAAATTATTGATAAAATTATTATGAGGGTATTTTAGGTGATTTAAAAGTTTCAAGAAATCAAAAACTCAACTATTACTTTTATAATATATATAGATATAAATAGATGAATAATTTAAAAACTCAAATAACACACTCGTGACGTCATACCTGACTCGTCGAAGAAACGGGGTGTCACAGACACTCTGAATATATATCGTAATATATGAAGATTGATTATTTTTAATAACTTGAAAGACGGTGTTTTATATGTAGTGAGCTGTGAGGTAAAATATATCACATTTTTTTCTTTTTCCTTTTTCTTTAAGTAACTGAAAATAAAAAGAAATGAAAAAGTTAAAGAATCCGACATTGAAACAATTTAAAACTAAAAACTGAAATAGTAAAATTATAATTAGAGAAGAATTCTAGTAGGAGTGCTGGTATGCATAAGTTTCCAAGGACTTTGCGTTATAAGGGACGCCAAAGTCATTTTTTAGTTAGTTAACCCCAAGTTTTTAAAGTTTTCACTATATAACCTTTTTTTGAATTTTGTCTAATAAAATAAATATTAAATATAATTATTTTCCACGTGTACAAATCAAGTGAGCGATTTCTAGATCGAGTCACTCGATCTTTAAGATTTTTTTTTCTTTTATTTTATTTTTTTCTCTTTATTTTCTTTTATTATTTTTATTCATCTCGATCTTCTTTAAATCTACTTTTCAATTTTTTGTTTATTTTCATTTATCACTTTTTCTTTTTTATTTATTTTCTTTTACTTTTTGAAGATCCAGATTTCGTTTATTCCTTTTTCTTCAAGAAATCTGAAAAAAAAAAAAAACAGAAGAATAGAAGAAGAAGACGATAAGATTTCTGGATCTTCAATTGCAGAAACGATTGTAAGATGACAAAGATGTAGTCAAAAATAGTTGTAGAAGACGAATTCCACAGAGACGAGAAAACGACGGCGAGATTGCAGAGGACGAATCGACGAAGAGAAGACAACTATGAAGGTGATTGCAGAAGACATCGGAGGCGAGAAAATCTGAGAAGGAGATAAGATGCAGAAGGCCGACGGCGAGAGAAGGTGAGAAGGAGAGAAGATGTGCGGAAGACGTCGCGATGAGAGAATGTGAGAGAGAAAAGTAAATCTGAGATCTGAAATTTGAATCTGAGCGTTTCTATCGAGATAATATCAGAGAAAGAAAAAAAAATTAAAGAGTCCACGTCAATCACGTCAGATAATAGAGAAAAAAAAAAGAGAAAAGCAATTGAGGGTTATATCCCTCGTCCCTTGGGACCTAATTGTGTCCTAAGATGAAGATAGAGTAAGCAAGTAAACTACTGACTTGCCACACTCTTTTCATTTTTCCGCTGCAGGCACAATCTACATTGATCAACAACCCTCCAACCAATTCTCACTTCTTCTTGAGGCACATTATATTCTTGAACCCGCAGGCACAAGTTACTTCAAATGCTGTTCAATTCCAGTCGCTTTGCAGATCCTAATGAACCGTCATGGCCACCACATGTGATCGAGAAGCTCTTCCATTTGGGTTGTGGAGAAGGCCCTAGAGGTCTCTTGTGCGATGATTAGTATGTACCTGCTGGACATTGTTGAGAGACTAAAAATGAATAGACCTAGATGAGGAAAAAGGTGAAGGCGCTCAATGTCAAGTTAACTGTGCGCCTTCTCTCGATGATTTTTAGGAGAATCACTAAAAGAGAAGGTGTTGGAAAACAGGAATCAGAAAGCAGCAAAAATTTAAAAATTTTTCCAACAAAAGGATATTAGACTCGTAATCGTGTATCCAAATTCGTAGAGATCAAGAAACTCACTTGGGTAGTAGCTTTCTTGACACGTTTTGAGCCGCCCTCAAATGCTCTTCATGCGGTAATGGCAACCCGTCCCTTGAAAATCTCTTTCTACTTCAGAATCCATTGTAGGGATAGCAATCCACACCAACCTGGATTCTAATCATGTTAGGGATGTTCTTAACAATATAACATAATGAAAGAAACATGAAACGAGAAAAGCATGATTGAAACTCCCTTCGAAAACCAGTTTTGCGAAAGTAGAAATCTGCCAGCCATAAAACCCTCGTGAAAAAATTCATCCTTCCGGATATGGACGAACGGTTTTCGTCATCTTCTTTAGTTCGATTTTTTCACTCGTTTTCTGTTGGGTTCAGAATCGTTTCATCATCCCTTCTGATCGTTTTGCTTGATCCCCACTTTTTGGTAAAGCTCGAATCTTCAAAACTTCTAACTTGAAGTTCTCTAGAGATAGTCCACCAACTTGGCTACAATCTAACTAGTAAGGATGCTAGTTCTCTAGTTAGTGTTTAGGCTTAACCTAGGGTTTTGTTTATCTTGGAGAAAGGATAGTGTTCAACACATGAACCAAAAGAATTGTCAATTAGCTCTAAGGGGAGCTTGAGCTCCCCTATATATAGGAGAGGGTGAGGGACGCCGAACCTAGTCCTTATGGGGCAAGGATTTGGTCCCTCTCTCCTATTACTTGATCATCAAGTAATTTCCAACTTTGACTTTGAATTCAAATTCAAATCAACTTTTAAGAGAGCTAAAATATCCAAACTATTTTTGGATAATTTTATACTTTATTTATTTAAAATAAATAACTTATTTTATCTAATTAATTAACTAGATTATTTTTCTCCAAAATAAGACTTTCTTTTTAATTCAAAATTAAACCAAAGTCTATTAAATAATTAATCACATTAATTATTTAACACATAAATAAATATACACATATATTTACACACGTGTGAGACACGTATCACAAGGACACGTGTCACTCACGTGTGGAACCCTCTTAGCCCGATTAACTCGTTTAATCATTTTAAAGCCTTAACTCATGTAACCAAGTTGTTGTGTGTGACCCTCTAGGTTCTCAATTCAATTAGCAGTGACCCCAATTAATTAATTCACTAATTAATTAATCAGTCCACAGATTAAACGACCATAGTCTAGCAATAGGTGTTTAACCCCTAGCTGAATTGGAATGTTCGGATTCGACAGAACCTTTAAGTCATTGATTCATGTGAGATGCAATCCTCCTACTTACTATCTCTCAACCAAGATCTAGGGTAAGGGAATAATTAGAACCCTAATAATCTGGTCTTAAAGCTAAGTGCATTTCATATCCATTTGATCTCAATCCAAGAAACCCTTTTCTTGATGTCTTGATCTACTGCCTTGGCCAAGGACTCCATATGGCATATGAATGACTTACACAATAAGAGATCACCTTGCAAACGCAAGTGTAGGTCCTTTCTTGATTCTCATTCACTTTCATGAGTCACTTGTGCAGCCCCCAACATAAGCCTTGAATCAGTTGTCTAAGGCGACACCCTTTAAAGCTTATACCAAAGACTACAGAGTTAACTCATAAAGTGACATGGAACCTCAAGTCTAAGGATCAATTAATCACATCAATGACTCGTGAGATATTTCCTAATCTGGAAGTTTCCATTTCCTGAAATAGAAACTTCCTTTCCCATTTAGGAATCTTCTCACACGGGGCACCTCAGTGAACTTACTTATTAAAGTAAGCACCCTCATGTATCACGCACGTATCAACTATATACTTTGCACCTACATGAAACAAGGTGGTCCTTCTTAAGGGCGTGATCCCACAAGCAAGCCTTAGAGGAGTCAGGTTGACACTCCCACTGTCGGTAGGACTCATCGGCTTGGAGCATTTTACTAATCATGACTTATGTGATATAGGGCTCGTTTCATGAACCATTTTACCTAAATGGTAGAGTCCTAAAGTCATCAGGATTAGGGGAGTTCTCATACATGCACAGCTAAAGTAAACGCATACCAAACAAGAGCATATAAAGAAGTGTTTGCCTATGATATTAATCAATCGTATATTATTCAAAGATTGTCTGTGATACCAGGAAAGTCCCAAAACGGATTATGACTAATCGGCTTTCTAGGGCACTATTCCTAACAGAAGGTCCATTGATGTTTGAGGTTGAGCGGCTTGGACTTTTTCATCATCCAAACCGTCTGTTCATTTTCGGTTTATCAACACGTCGAGTAGGTACATAAAGACAATACAAGAATTAAGACATTTGGGCTGAACAATAAAAGAACAAGTTAGGGGATGCCACTCTGGTAACCTTGAGCAATTGCACTAGTTAGGGACAATCTTTTCCGCCAAGGTTCCACAAGAGTTGATATCAAATACCCCATCAATGAACGAGGCTTCTATAAACTTTGCACCATCGAATTATTTATCTTAGGAATGAGGTAAACTTGCTACGACACTTTAACGACATGATTGGTATGATGGAATGAGGCGGGAATGGAATGGGCATTACTGCGTCCATTCCTAAACCCATGATTGGTACCAAAACATAATTAGGAATACTCATTTCCTCGGTAATGTTCATTCCCACAAGCATGGGATTACCATTCCTTTGGTCCCCCATGGTATTAGCCATTCCCAATGTTTAAAATTTATTATTATTTTTATATTGTCGTCACATATTTATTAAATATATATTATATTTTATTATTTTCATAAATAAAAATTAAATACTATTGATGGTGTAGGAATATGAACTTCCTAAAATGCAACAACACTTTCAATATTTGTATGGAAAGGGGAAGACCATCACAGGCGTGAAAGCCTTAGGAACTGGGTTTCCTTTTGAGCGTGGGTTCTTCCAGCTAGGATAACACCAAAAGTGCCAAATGCAGTGGTGATGCAACTGTGGTGAAGGTAGTACCAAACTTGAGAAGATGAAGAAAAAAGGAGGAAAAAAATGCCCAGAACAGTGAGTATGTACGTATTTGTGGAAGATGACTTGGGGGAGAATGCAAGTGTTGCCCAGAACATTGAGTATGTATGTATTTGTGGAAGATGACTTGGGGGAGAATGCAAGTGTTATCTCCTATTTATATGTTAGGGGTGAGGGTAAATTGGGTAAATTGACCGTGTGGTCCCAAACCTGTGTTGCCCTAACACGTGGCGGCCTGTGAGGGCATGAGAATGACGTCTCTGAAAAGCAGGCGGCGTGTCAGGTACAAGGTGAGAATGGCCTTTGTGTCAGATGTTGTTGGCGAGGGTCATGAGTAGGGAAGGCCCAAGGTCCGTCTTGCTAGAGTTCGGATCCCTCACAAGGAAGAGGATCATAGGCGAGCGCTGGTGACGCTCGAAGGACGCACGGATGGGTCCCCCACTGTAGATGGCCCTTGAGCGTCAAAGCTCCGAGCATCAGAAGAGGGGGCCCTCGTGTGGATGCCTCCCTGGGAAGGGTGACCCTGAGGGCCGGAGTGTGAGCGTCGGGCCTGACAGCTTGAACCCTTTACTTGAACAGAGGGCCGAGACTCATGGGCCTGTACTAGCCAGCAAGGGAGTGGGCTGGGTTGACCCGCGAGTCCATCAGTGCGAGCGTTCAGCTCTTAAGTCGGCTGATGGCGACACATGGACGGTTCTGATACGAACGTGATCTTATGTCTCATCATTTTCCCCCCCAAATTCTATAGTATCGCTTGAGCGTACTGTAGAATTTAAGAAAAGCAAGCCTTGAATTTTTTGAATTCCCGAGGGTCAAGCTTCTGCAAGAGAAGTGACCGCTTGGCTTCCGTAACGGGCACGTCCTGACATTGCATTAAATGAGGTCATGTCCACCTTAAATGCTAAGTGGGAACATGGGCGCGTGTACTCCGGGAGGTGGTTACCAAAAGTGGTGGGCTTCCCTAGGCGGGAAATGATTATAATTTGAATCTCCAACCCTAATCAATACAAACCCTCCCCTATAAATAGGGATTTTCAAGGTCTTGGGATCTCTTTCACGCATTCATTCTTCTTCACGCATACACGCAACAAGTACTTTCTGCAATCTTTACGGATTCCGGCAAGCTTTTTCTTCAACTCTTAGGTAAAACTCCATAAACCCTTATTTTCTATACTAACTTTAGATTTAGGTTGTGTATGAGCGATCCTTCTAAGTGAGGAACCCCTTTTTGCCGTTGAATTTATTCCAGAATTCTTCTTCTCCACTGAACCTCTTGTGAAGAGCTTCATCTTCAAGAACCCGAAAACCAGATATGGCAGACAATAACGCAGAGGCTTTTGTGAGGGAGATAGATGAGATGTCAGTGGGGAGTTCTTCCCCTCACAATAATGTGCTTACGGAGGTTCCAATGGCCAAGGCTTCGGTTGAAGCCAGGGATGAATAGGTTGACGCCGCCGTTCAAGGAATGAACGAGCGTGCTCCTGGAGGGGTAGAGGATCTCTTTGAAGAGATGCATAATGTTATGGAAATGCAGAGACAAGGGGAGAGGGTGTTTCCCGTGCTTAACAGCGCCGTAAGGCCTCAAGACCACAGGATCACGGTGGCGATTACGGCTCCCGAGGGCGGTGCCGGGCCTTCCGAGCGTCGAGCTGAGGATGAGCCTCCTAGAAAACTCCAAAGAAAGGGTAAAGAGCCTACTACGCGAGTGAGGCAAAACAACCCACACCAAACTGATAGGTCTCCGGATGAGATTGAGAGCATCTTGACGCTCGACGATCTGAAAGAGTTGAAGGCAAAGGCATATTGGGATGAAACGGTGTTCCCCATGCGCCTTCCCGAGGAGGGAGAGAGAGCAAACCTACCTCCGTCGGGAATGATGACAGTCTACTTGGATGCGGTCCTGGCCGGGGGCCTGAGGTTTCCAATCTCGTCTGTCGTTGCCACTATCTGCTACCACCTTAGACTCTGCCCTTCCCAGATCCTCCCGAACGGCATTGCTCTAATAAATACCTTCGTGATACTGATGAGGGCCCTAGGCCATGAAACCTCTGTTAACAATTTTGATAGTTTGATTCAGGTGGCCCGCTCAACGCGCTCGTCCCCCACAGATGGGTTCTACTACGCCCAAGCCAAATCTGGCTTTAAAATGATAGATTCTCCCTCCACCTCATATGGCGAGCATTGGAAGGAGAAGTACTTCTTCATAAGGGCTCCTGGGGGAATTTTCAGGGTTCACCGAGGGTGCTTTATACATGGCGAGGGGCCACTGATTAAAGAAAGGGCCAAGAACAGGGTCTTCGAAGATTGGGCAAAAGGGTTGGCCCTCGCAATGAAGAATGAGAAAAAATGGATAAAAGTTGAGGTGTTGATGAAGAATGAGGGAGTCTTATTCCGTTATGGCCTCTCATGTCCTCCAAGCATGATAACCAACCCTCCCGCTCAAATCATGGCCCTCGATGGTTAGATTCTAGGAACTAACTGCTCTAACCTCTAGGATAGCATCGCTGACTTTGTTTGGCTTGTTATACTTTTGTAGTTATCATCCAAATAGCCGTCTTTTGACGCTCGTATTTTCCATTTGCAGATATCCAAATACTAACAGAAAGGATGAATGCCGAAAGTGTTACCCGAATGATACGCGCTCAGAGGTCGGGCGCTAACCCTCAACAACAACAGCAGCAGCAGGCCCCACCCTCGAATACCCTGAGGGGGAGAGGAATCCGCTGAAGAGCAGGGCGAGGAAATGGTGGTAGGGGCACCGGAGATGAAGTTCCAGTTGTCGGCCCCATAGAAGACCTGACCCTAGATGGCGCTCGGGAGGTTACTCCACCCCCAGCCGCTCCAGAGAGGCCGATTGAGCTCAGCTCCAGCAACTCCCGTTACCGCTCAGGGGAGTTAGCCTGCTTTCATGACGCAGTGAGGGCCGACCGCCAAGGGAAGAGAAAGAGGCGGCCGGACTCTATCCCCATTTCTGGCAAAGGGAAGGAGGTGGTCGTGGGCCACCGTGGCGAGGGCAGTGATACCTCATCATCGGAGGATGAGGATTTCTGGAAAATAGGTTGCCGGGGCGACGCTCGATACAAATGCCAATGGACGGATGGCTCTGTCTTACTGAAGAAGAGCGCGTTCTCTGTGAATCTGGTTTCTGACATCGTTGGAAAACTTCAGTTCTCCGGCGACCATGATAAGCTAAACGAGCATGATGCCGCTCGGGTCGCGGATGACTCTTGTTATACGCTTTTGACGGTGAGTCTCCGGTTCCTTTTGTAAAGTTCTGACCCTTTCCATTTTATCTCTGATGGTGACTTCTCGTTCTGGCTTTTCAGGAAGTAATCCCAAGGCTGAAGAACTTGCAGGGTCGAGCGCAAGCCTATTCCGAACATAAGGCCAAATACAAGAAGTTGTTGTGCATCTCTGACCCCGGTCAACTACAGGAGGATTACAATACTGTTAGCGCTCAATTGACTGACGCCAACCTTGAGAAGGATAGGTTGAAGGAAGAGCTGAAGCGGTCGGATGATGCATATCTGGCCCTCGACGATCGTCACAAGAAGCTTAAACAAGAGCGCGATCAGTTGAGGGTTCAGAATGGGGAGCTGGGGCAGCAGCTGGCCGAGAGCACATGCCAGAATGAAGAGACCAGAAAGACACTTGCCGAGCTGCAGGAAAAAGTGGCCGGCTTGGAGACGAGGGTAGCCTGGGATTCAGTGATGAAATTCGTACGCTCGAAGGCTTTCGTGTTCGCGGCCAACCTTCACTGCTTTGACAACGCTCGGCACTTCTTCTACAAGGTGATAGGGTAGATGGTGAAGTTGGGATTGGCTCCGGAGAGCGCTCGAACTGATGAGCACCTGCGCATGGACTTAGACGATAATTGTGAGCCTATGATCCGCGAGGGGGATCCCTCGGAAAGCCTGGCTGAACCGGAGTATCAGGAACTCGTGACGATGCTCCAGGAAGAGTTCATGGCTACAAACCCCATAGAGCCTGAGCCCCTTTTGATAGAGGACGAGGGTGTCACTCTAGATGCTCAGGATAGCGAGGACCCAGGCGACGCAGAGACTTCCCATGCCAACGTCCTGGCCCCAGATCCTATCTCCATTGCTCCTCCTGAACCCGAGAGCCAAGCTTAACGAAGCCTTGCAATCGCTACTTTAAGATTCCTTCCGCTAATTTCCCATTCCAATCTATGAACATTTTGTTTCTGTGCTTTATCTTCATCTTCTTTTCAGTGTACTTAAACTTTTCTTTTACTGCTTGAATGCTTATGTTTAATTCCTTCCTTGTTTGAATGTTGAGCATTGTTGTTCCATTGCGTTTGATGTTTGCGTGCTTGTCTTTTCTGTTACTTGAATATGTGCGATGGGAGTGTATGTGCGCGAGGGTGTTTCCCCTGAGGGTTCCCTGGCGCCTATCGCCATGCATTCTAAGTTTAGAATTTGGGAACGTCTGGCCATTTGAGTTTTGAAGGTACGGGCTCGAGGGTGTTCATTAAGAGGGTATCCTGGCCATATTCACAATGGGGCTCGAATTTGAACTTAGAAAACCTCTAAGGATTTAACTAAGTATTGGCCTTAAGCGTGTAACGCATACTTCTAATTTAAGTGCTCCAGCAATTTGAGTGGAGCTAGAAGCCAACTGTAGAATTTGCCAAGCATGGAATTAAAGTGAGCGTAGCTGTAATATTCGCTTCATCCTTAGGCGTCCTTGAAAGGATTAGCCCAGGGTCTGCCATCCACGAGCGTACTCTTACCCCAGAAGGTAACCTACGAGGGTGGGGGAAATTGGGGGTTTACGAGCGCGAACTGGCGTGGTGAACACCCAGTTGGCGTAAATTAAGCGTTTGGCACCCCACCCCTTGACACGCTCATTCTTGGGGTTTACACGCTTATGAGCGTCAATGTGTTCAATATGGGGTGTTTTTAACACACAAATAGCGTCGATTTGAGATTAATGGGGTATTAATTAAGTCGTTCGACGTGGAAGATGCTCAACACGGAGTAAGCTTTTTGTTACCCAGGTCATTAATCAAATGAAAAGTAAATAAATGACATAATAAGGGGTAAAATGCTTACTGTTATACTTGCAATTCAAAGATGATGATAACAGGCTTTCTGTTAAAAGAAAGTACAAAGTGCCGCGAGCGGGCAATTACAAGGGTTGACATTTACACGTAGAACCGTCTAAGGTACACGCATTCCATGGTCTAGGGAGACGCTCGCCTTGCAAAGTCTCTAGCAAGTAGGTGTTGTTCGATCGTACTTGAATGACTTTGAATGGGTCTTCCCAATTGGGATCCAACTTACCCATATGTTTGGAAACTTCAACCTTTTTGAGGACCAAGTCCCCTAGCTGGAAAGTTCTCTCTCTAACACGTTTGTTATACTGGTGGGCTACGGTCGCCTTGTACCTGTGGATGCGAGCCCAAGCCGTGTTCCTCCTTTCGTCTAGCAAATCTAATTCGAACGTCCGGTTGGCCTCGTTGATTGCAGGCTCGAAATAGGCAACGCGTGCGGATTCTTGAGCGATCTCCGCAGGTATCATAGCCTCGGAACCATACGGAAGTGAAGCGTTACTCAATTCCAAGTTCATAGCATCAATCTCGTGTGTCAGCAGCAATGAATTAGGAACCATTATCTGAGATGAGTACCCTCGGGATGCCATACCTGCAGATGATGTTCTTCCAGATGAAGTCCCTCACAACTGTGAACGTTATCTTTGCAACCGCTTCAGCTTTGGCCCACTTAGTAAAATAATCCACGACTAGTATTACGAATTTCTTTTGCCCGACCGCCATTGGGAGGGGTCCCACAATATCAATGCCCCATTGGTCGAAGGGCCAAGAGACGTCAATAGGGATCATTTGAGCCACCGGCAGTTGACGCGTGTTAGAATGAAACTGGCACTTAGGGCATTTCTTGGAGTAACTGATGGCATCCTGTAGTAGCGAGGGCCAGTAAAACCCACTTCTCAAGACCTTCTTAGCCAGAATTCGACCGCCGAAATGATTCCCGCAGCTTCCGTTGTGCACATTTTCCAACACTTCCTTGGCTTGCGAGGGCCTCAGGCACCTCAATGGCGGACCTTGGAAGGATCTCTTGAATAGCCGTCCGTCGCTATCAAGGGAAAAACGAGGGGCCTTACTCCTAACCTTCCGAGCCTCTACTTTGTCGCTTGGGCAGGTCCCGTCCCTAATAAACTTAATGATGTCATCGAGCCAACAAGGTTCGGAGGGATCAATCGTGTTCACCTTGCACGAGGGTTCCATTTCGCGAATCAACGGTTTCTCCGTTCTGAGGAATATGACTGAACGCTCGCAAGAATCTTCCAAAGCCGATGCAAACTTGGAAAGAGCATCTGCACGCTCGTTTTCCGTCCTCGAGATCTGCAACAGATGGAATTCTTTGAATTTGGCGATCACTTCCTTAGCACTCGCCAAGCACTGCATCATAGTGGCTTCTCGAGCCTCATAAGTGCCATCAATTTGACTCGCAATCAGCTGGGAGTCAACATACGCAGTGACCCGAACGACACCATTCTGGAGGGCTATCTTGAGCCCCTGGATTAAGGCCTCATATTCAGCCTCATTGTTGGTGACCTAGAACGCCAATTTAATAGCGTAATCAACTTCCACACCGTGAGGGTCTCTGAGGGTTACCCCAGCTCCCCTCCCCCTTGTGAGGTCGAGGAGCCATCTGTGTGCAGAAGCCACAGTCCCTCTTCCACGGAGAGCCCAGTATCCAGATTGAAACGCTCTACCAACAGGTCTGCCACTGCCTGAGCCTGTATTGCGGCGCGAGGTTCGAAAGTGATATCAAATTGACTAAGTTCAATTGACCATTTGATTAACCTCCCTGAGACGTCTGGCTTTGCAAGCACCTATTTGAGGGGTTGGTCTATGAGCACTGTGATAGAATGAGCCTGAAAATAAGGCCTTAACCTTCGAGACGCATTAACGAGCGCAAAAGCGAATTTCTCTATCTCCATATATCTCTTCTCCGCCCCCTGTAAAGTTTTGCTTAAATAGTGAACCGACATGTGCTTACGCTCGCGGACCTCCACTAGGACAGCGCTCGTAGCCTCTGCGGAGACTGAAAGGTAAATAAACAAGTTTTCTCCAGGGCTAGGCTTGGTCTACAGTGGTGCGCTCGTGAGGTATTGCTTCATGTCCTGCAAAGCCTTCTCACACTCCTCGCTCCAGGCGAAGTTGCGAGCGTTGCGCAAAATTTTGAAGAAAGGTAAGTTCCTGTCTGCCGAGCGGGAGATGAAGCTGTTCAATGTAATGATCTTTCCCACCAGCGCTTGGACTTTCCTCACGTTCCGAGGGGAGGGAATATCAAGAATTGCCTTAATCTTTTCCGGATTTGCCTCTATGCCTCGTTGACTGACCATGTACCCCAAGAATTTACCACCCCGAACGCCAAATGTACACTTGGAGGGGTTCAATTTCATTCCATAATGGCGTAGGATGTTGAAAGTTTGTTTGAGATCCTCCAGATGGGAATGTTGGCGCTCGCTCTTGACTATCATGTCGTCTACATAGACTTCCATGGATTTTACTATTTCGCGCTCGAACATCCTGTTGACTAGGCGTTGATAAGTCACGCCCGCATTTTTAAGTCCGAACGGCATGACTTTGAAACAGTAAACGCCTACATGTACCATGAACGAGGTTTTGGGGCGGTCCTCGGGCGCCATGAAGATCTGATAATATCCCTGAAAGGCGTCCATCATACTCATGAGCTCACATCCTGCCGTTGAATCTACCAGTTGATCAATCCTCGGCAGGGGGTATGGGTCTTTGGGGCATGCCTTGTTAAGATCTGTGAAGTCATTGCACATACGCCATTTGTTGGCGCTCTTGGGAACGAGCACCACGTTGCAGAGCCATTCAGGGTACAAAATCTCCTCAATGTACTGAGCGTCCAGGAGTTTATTGACTTATTCTTCAATGACTTGCCTCCTGAAACCATGAACATCCCTTTTCTTTTATTTGATTGGCTTGAAGACTGGGTCCATGTTGAGCCTGTGAACTATGACACTCGGATCTATTTCAGTGAGATTGGAGGCCTTCCAAGCGAATACGTCAAGGTTCTCTCGTAAAAAATCGATCATCAGAACTTGGGAGGGACCGTCGAGAATTGAGCCAATCTGGGTGGTTTTATCTGGGTTCCCTAGTTCCAATTCGATGGTCAAAACCTTTTCGACGGGCTCGATGCGAACTTCAGGCCTTGGAGCCTCGAGCGCTCGTTTTTTCCGGGTAAGCCTACCGCAGGTGGCCCCTCCTCCATGTGTTGGGCCTCGTTGGGGGTCTTCTTTCTGTTCTTCTTCTTTTAAAGTTTGGCCCTCTTACGTTCGGGGCCGTCTTCATCCAATTTGGGGAAGTCAACTGATTTTTTGGTGGATCCCGCCTGAATGGTTTGTTTGGGCTTGTGGCTTCGAAGGGAAAGGATGTAGCACTCCCAGGCCTCTTTGACATTGCACAGAACCTCGCCCGTACCCTCAGGAGTGGGGAATTTGACTTTCTGGTGATAAGTGGATATTACCGCTTTGAAGTCCACAAGGGCAGGGCATCCAATGATGATGTTGTAGGGGAGGTCCACTTCAACGACCGCGTAAAGGACGCTCAAAGTTTTTTGCTGTGAGGCGCGACCAAAAGAGGTGGCCAAGCGAATCTGTCCGCGAGGGACAATCTCGGAACCCCCAAAGCCAACTAGGGCTGTTCTGAGGGGTTCGAGCGGAATGTTTGTTATATTCATTTTTTGAAACGTAGAGTAAGGGAGAAATTTCACAGATCTTCCACTATCAATCAAGACCCTCTTTACAACGTGGTTATGAACGTCTAAACTAACCACCATGGGACAGTCAGAGGTTTCACCAATCCCATGGGGTGTTACAATGTGATCCAAATCTTTCTCTGTGAACCCTATAATGTCATTCTCTCTCGAGCGTGACGAGTTGTCAACGGAGAGCACCATCTTGGGCTTGGGCTGGGATGATCTTTGGTCATAACTTCGGATGTGGCGGTGCCGAGAAGTATTAGAATCGCCCCGCGAAGGTCCTCCAGCAATCATGTGAATGACCGCAAAGGGCTGGTTCTCCACATCTGCAACTTTCCCCTTGCCGCGGTCGCTTGTTTCGGGGTGATGGCGGCGGGGACTCTGTGAGCGCGAGCGGCTCCTTCCTCTAATACGCGCTCGCTCCGCGTAATGCTCATCATACCTCTCTAAAACCTTCACAAACTCCTTGAGGTACCCCCCAGCGATAAGCCTCTGGATCTCGGTCTTGAGTTGGCGGCACTCATTGGTATCATGTCCCTTCTGCTTATGGAAAGCGCAATACTTTCCTGAGCGCTTCTGAGCCTCGGTCTCCTGAAGAGTTTCTTATCCGCCATGGAATACACTTCCGCAATTGGGCGGTTGAGGGGGATCCGCTCGAACTTACGCGGAGGCGAAGAATTACGACGAGCGGATATAGGACTGCGGCGGCGACCCCTGTTAGAATCTCCTCTGTTCTCGGGGGCTTTGCTGGGGCTAGGGGCGTTTGCCATTTTCTGATCCCTCGCGATATACATATCCTTGAGGGTGAAAAAAGAGTCAGCTATATCCCTGATCTCCATCAGGGAGTGTGGCTTTTTCTTGGCCACCTCCTCCACGAATTCTTTGCTGACATAGTGTTTCATGTTGATCGCCCCAAAAAAGTACATGCCTCAAGAAATCCATCGAGGGCTTTTCCACCAGTAGGATTTCTTTGTTGAACCTTCCCATGAAGGACCTGAGCTTCTCATTAGGCCCCTGGACTAAGCTGTAGAGAGCCGTTGCCGCCGGGGCCGGCGCCTTCAGGGAGTTGAAGTGGCTTATGAAAGCATCTGTCAGATCGGCATACCCTCGGATCGAACGTGGAGGAAGCTTCTTATACCAATCCTGAGCCATCCCAACGAGGGAGGTAACAAATACTTTGGCCCAATAATTGCTCGGATGCTCGTATAGGTGCATCAGGTGCACAAAGTGATCCAGATGCTCGGCCGGATCAGTTGTTCCATCATACCTGTTGACGGACGTGGGGATTTTCCCCCTCCCCGCACGAGTCATCAGAACCTCGTCAATGAGGGGGGAAGCGCCCATCAAGGTCCTGTAATCCCTGTCTTCAGGATCGTATTCTTCGTAGTCTGCTTCCTTCCGGCGGTGGGAGATTTGGCTGCATGGGCGGCGAGCATCTCTGGCCCTGGACCTCTCACCCCCGCCGTGGGGGGTTTGAGTCCGTGCTCGAGAGAGCTGCTCCACCACATTCTGGAGCCCCTTGAGCTGATTCAGCATTGCAGCCAGTTGAGGGTCACCGACACCTCTGCGGCTTGCCCTCCCTGTGACCCTCGATTGGACCTCTTCGTCATTTTCAGCCCTCTCGTTCTGAGGGACCCTTTCATCTCCAACGGGTTGCTGTTCTTGCTGGACCCTCGGTGGGGCCTCATTTTCCTGAGCAGGTGGTGGCGGAGGCAGCTGAGCCCTCAACACGTTTTGGGCGGCTAACAAGGGATGGACTGGGAGTCCTCCTACGGGTGGAGCCGCTCGAGCGCCTGCCACTGATGGAAAATAGGCAGCAGTGAAGTGTTCCCAGGCGTTCTGTACCGCCTGCCCCTCGCATTGCGCGTAAAGCGCCTAAAGTTGTTGAATGGTGACTTGGGGCATTTCCACCCCCTGTATCTCTCTCGGAAGCGACATGGGGAGATTTAGTGTCCCCACCTGATAAGGTTGGACCATGGGTATCATTCCGGGCATCACCCTGGGTTGCATATAAGCATATCCCGGCGGTGGCATGGCCGTGGAGTACACGCCGGGATAGGAGGCAGGAACGTTGTGGATGAAGGCTGGGGGAGGAGGAATGGAGCCAGATCCCCCTGCCTCGTTTCCCCCGGGGGGGACAGTTGCAGCGGCAGCCTCAGTGTTTCCGGCAATAGGTGGGGGCGTACCTCCGGAGGGGGGGTTGTTCCCTGCGTTTTCCTCATTGATAGGAGGAAGAATACCCCTATTCTCTATCGCCCCAGACCTTGTTACAGTTACCATGTTTGAAGTAAGAGGTGTTATATCTCAACTAGCTTAAAGAAGAATCAGATGAAGCTGAAGATGGCGATGGCGATGGTTTCCCACAGACGGCGCCAAAAATGATGGTGCAGGAATATGAACTTCCTAAAATGCAACAACACTTTCAATATTTGTATGGAAAGGGGAAGACCATCACAAGCGTGAAAAGCCTCAGGAACTGGGTTTCCTTTTGAGCGTGGGTTCTTCCAGCTAGGATAACACCAAGAGTGCCAAATGCAGTGGTGTTGCAATTATGGTGAAGGTAGTACCAAGCTTGAGAAGATGAAGAAAAAAGGAGGAAAAAATGCCCAGAACAGTGAGTATGTATGTATTTGTGGAAGATGACTTGGGGGAGAATGCAAGTGTTATCTCCTATTTATATGTTAGGGGTGAGGGTAAATTGGGTAAATTGACAGTGTGGTCCCAAACCTGTGTTGCCCTAACACGTGGCGGTCTGTGAGGGCATGAGAACGACGTCTCTGAAAAGCAGGCGGCATGTCAGGTACAAGGTGAGAACGGCCTCTGTGTCAGAGGTTGTTGGCGAGGGTCATGAGTAGGGAAGGCCCAAGGTCCGTCTTGCTAGAGTTCGGATCCCTCACAAGGAAGAGGATCATAGGCGAGCGCTGGTGACGCTCGAAGGACGCACAGATGGGTCCCCCACTGTAGATGGCCCTTGAGCGTCAAAGCCCCGAGCATCAGAAGAGGGGGCCCTCGCGTGGATGCCTCCCTTGGAAGGGTGACCCTGAGGGCCGGAGTGTGAGCGTCAGGCCTGACAGCTTGAACCCTTTACTTGAACAGAGGGCCGAGGCTCATAGGCCTGTACTAGTCAGCAAGGGAGTGGGTTGGGTTGACCCGCGAGTCCATCAGTGCGAGCGTCCAGCTCTTAAGTTGGCTGATGGCGACACGTGGACGGTTCTGATACGAACGTGATCTTATGTCTCATCAACTATTAATCACGTTGAAAATTTAATAAATTATATTAAATATATATAAATATAAATATATTATATATTTAAAAAACATGTTCAAAATATTATTTTATTTATCAAAATTTTATAAATTCAAATATTTTATAAAGAACGAATTTTGATATTTATATTAAAATTTATTTTTAAGTATCAAAAAATATATTAAATATAATAAATAATTAATACATAATCTATGCATGAATAAAAAAATAGCGTATATATATATATATATATATATTTTTTTTTTGAGTAACTATATATTTTCATATATAAATATATTATTACTATTTTATATCAAACGTATTATATATATGACATTTACTATATGTACTATATATATATATATATATATATATATATTTAATATAAAAATATTTGTAATTATATACTTTTATTATTATTATTATTATTATTATTATTATTATTATTATTATTATTATTATTAATGAAATAAGTTTAAAATTTTTATTTCATCCCTAACTTTATTACTTTGCGTACCAATCATAGCAATGCCATAATAAAGCCATTTGATTCCTTTGTTCATTCCATTACAAAGTTCATTCATTTTCTACCTCATTCCATTCATGCATACCAATCATACCGTAAGAGTTAGGATTGTGTTGTAGCAGACGTTCGTCGTATTTATATAAATCATTATAATTGAATACGATCCCCCAAATATTTTTATGATTCAAATTGATTATACTTTATAATTTATTTGACTTGTAGTTCGACTGAGATAGGAGAAAGAAACCCAGGCTACAACTCTATTTATACGAGCCGGACTCAAATGGGCCAAGCGTTAATTACTCGGATCTGGATTTTCCGGTTCCAACCGAATCCGACCCAATATCATTCTAAAATATTGAAATATGTTTAATTATTTTTAGTTATATTATGTAACATTCGAGATATGAATCAAAGTATCAAACCACATCTACAATATGCATAAGATACGTTTGCTTTCGTAATTAAAATATTGGCTTCTCAAATCTGGCAGGCGGAAATCAGACCTTGTGCCACAAGCAAATTCACGAACTTGTTCTCCAAGAAAAGAGTTCCAAATTGACTTCCTTAACTGTCGTCACCCATCAATTCAACAACATTGACCCTTTGGCATATTTACGTTCTTGCCCTCCAATGCCTTCCATTTCTTTCTTCCCCGTTAACCCTATTAATTAATTCCTACACATTTTTCTCCATACATTCTTTTATTTCCACAAATAAAAATAAATTCATTTTTGCTCTTATCTAATAAAACAAAATAGAAAATAGGAATATCCCTCATGTATAAAGAATATGTCTATTTTGGTCATTTCACCGCCCCTAGAATGCTCTGCCCCATTAATTAATTAATTACGTTTAATTAATGATAATTATGGAAAGGTCAAAATCGGAATTCAACAGCAGGTCAAGCGATGTTACTTCGTTCATTCGTGCATCACCGCCCTAACTCGACCATCTTATGCACGTGATAATTACCTCTATACCCCTATATAACAGAAGCAGCTCAACAGCCTCTCAAAGCTCCTGAAGAAACAAACCTAAACAAAACCCAATAATATCTTGTTTGTAAAGCTTTCTCTCCAATTTTCTCGTAAACCTCTAATCTGATACTCTTCATTGTCGTTGATAATCTTGAGGAAGAAGATGATGAGCCGTAGCACAACGAAGCTGGCTCGATCAGTGATAGGCCGCGTTGGGCCGCGGTACTTTTCTACCGCCGTCGCGCGCCGCGGCGCTGCTGGCGATGCAGCAGCATTCAGGGACTATATGCACGGCAGCAGCGGCGGTTTTGTGCATGCTCCGGCGAAGGGTTCGGAGAAGGCTGTGGTGACATGGATGAGGTACCCGGTTCTGGGTTCACGCAATACCAGCACCATGGCGTTGGGTGAGAAGCAGGAGGAGGAGGGTGAGAAGAAGGCGGAGCACGGCGGATCAAGTGACGGCGCCGCCGCTGGCGGTGGTGGGAATGATAACAAGGGGATTGTTAGTTACTGGGGTGTTGAGCCTGCCAAGCTTACCAAAGAGGATGGCACCGAATGGAAGTGGAACTGCTTCAGGGTAAGATTGAGAAACCTAATTCGAAATGTTTGTTTGTAATGTTGAATTTATTTCTTCTTATTTTATGTATGTCGTTTCGGATTATATTGAATATTGTTTGTGGAAATCAATGGATCTTCAGCCATGGGAGGCGTACAAGGCTGATCTGTCGATAGATCTGAAGAAGCATCATGCTCCTGTGACATTTTTGGACAAGGTGGCCTATTACACTGTCAAGGCTCTTCGACTTCCTACTGATATATTCTTTCAGGTATCTAATGATTCGAATTTTCTATGTTAAGTCTCCATTGATTAATTTCTTCCCTGTTAACTTCAATTAATTCTCCGTTCAAACTGTTGCAGAGGAGGTATGGATGCCGTGCAATGATGCTGGAAACTGTCGCCGCCGTGCCGGGCATGGTGGGGGGAATGCTCCTCCACTGCAAATCCCTGCGGCGGTTCGAGCACAGTGGCGGCTGGATCAAGACCCTTCTCGATGAGGCAGAGAATGAGCGTATGCATCTCATGACATTCATGGAGGTTTCTCAGCCCCGGTGGTACGAGCGATCCTTGGTCTTCGCCGTTCAGGGCGTCTTTTTCAACGCCTACTTCTTGGCTTATTTGGCTTCACCGAAATTAGCTCATCGGATCGTGGGGTACTTGGAAGAAGAGGCGATTCACTCGTACACGGAGTTCTTGAAGGAGCTGGACAAGGGCAACATTGAGAATGTTCCGGCGCCGGCTATTGCGATGGACTACTGGCGGCTGCCGCCTGGATCGACTCTCCGGGATGTCGTCATGGTGGTTAGGGCCGACGAGGCTCACCACCGTGATGTCAACCACTTTGCATCTGTATGTTGGACAATCCCTTTGTCTATTTTCCTCTGTTTTGCCCTGTTTTGATGCTAATGAGGTGTTGTGTTGTTTAATTGTTGCAGGATATTCATTATCAGGGACATCAATTGAAGGAAACTCCAGCTCCCATTGGATATCATTGAGTGATGAACCGAGGTCTGATCTATATGCACAAGATTTACAGAAATATTGGCCTGAGACTATACCAAGACTAATGCCATTTAGATTCTATGTTGATGTGAGATTTTTGGGTTTTATTTTTCTTTCAGAAGTCTGATCAGCTTATGTACAAAACAAATATGTGTGCTTGCAAAACGCTGCTGTCATCACAATCATTGGACACTAATTGATATATAAGTATTCTGATTTGCTGGTCTTGAATGCTTTATCGGTAGATACTAATTTAAGTTTGTGAAACATGGTTCAATTGGCAGGATCATATCCTGCAGTTGTTTGGAAGAAATTTTAAACTGTTCTTTCTGTACGAGTATGGTTGGTTTATGAAGAATCTTGGAAGCAGCCTTCAAAGTTAGGAAAATGGGAATGGAAAGCTGCTTTTTTGATGTGATGGCTGATGACTATAAGATTAAAGGTATAAATCTAATCAAGGTCGCAAAGCTGTTCCGTATAAGGGTGGAACGACATCAAATTTCTTGGGTTATTGCATTGGAGCTTATTGAAATATTTAGTACTTTGTTAAGGTTCCTCGTAAACTAATGCCACACTAATAGAGGTGTCACGTATAAGTCAAGGGTGTCAGGAACCACCTTATTTCCAAAAAAAAAAAAAACCACCCCGATGGGGTGATCAACCGCTTCTCACCTCTTAACTTCAAAATTATCTTTGACAAATCGGTATTGAGATATCTGGCTAGGCGAAAAGGCTAAGGCCGCTTCACACCTCCGGACTTCAAAATGCAATATCCGGTTAGGAGAAAAGGCTAAGACCGCTTCACACCTCCGGACTTCAAAATTATCCTTGACAAATCGGTATTGAGATAACCGGCTCGGAGATAAGGCTAAGAAAAGACGGAGTTATCCTATTATAAAGAAGAATGACATTGAATTTCAACGATCTCACTGGTCCAAGGATTTTGGTTGAGAACAATTGTTTACAACATGAAACAGACCCATGGTGGCAAAATAAGAAAACATGACCAAACTGAATATGATTTTCATGATTCATGATGAAACATGAAATCATGACAGAGGATCCAAACTCTTCCTACAGCAACTATGCCTCATACAACATGAAAATGGACATAAAGTAACTTTTCTTTCATTTATTTCCAACCCATGCTAACATGCTCCAATTCTGCACAAACTATGTACAAAAACACCTAATCAGTCATACCTATGGGAAGCAATGGTAAAACAAAAAGATCATTATAGCGAGCACCAATGCCCCCGACTGTCGTCCCTCCTCGGAGAGCACCCAATGCAGCAAAAAGAAGCCAAGAACCAGCATACATCCCCATCCAAGCTCCTCACCGTTGCATTCAACAGAAGCCAAATAAGCCCCGGCTAGGTAAATTATCAGAATCAGCATCAACGGGCCTAGGAGCGTCGTCGTCACCGTGTAGGTGATGAGAATCAGAGCAAGAGGCATCACAATCGCATGGCTCGTGGAGTAGACCGCCAAGAGGACCAAAACAGGTATGAAGACGAAACACGTGAAAACAGCGTTTTCGCCATCGGAGACTAAGGGGAGATTGAGACTAGTGACGGAGGAGGAGCTTCCGCGGAGGAGGAGGCCTAATCCGACGACTAGGAGGAGTGGGACTATCGGAGACGGGCCTGGTTTTGATGTGCTGAAATGATGATCAGTTTCAGTTTCTGTTGAATTCATGATGGTTATTAAGGGTTGTTTTTGTTATGTGGGAAATGGGAATTCTTCATATATATATAGAGAGAAAGACATGCATGATAGGGGTGAATCAAGAATTTTGGGTTTTTGATGCTTAAATTCAGAAACACACGAGTTTTGCGTTTCCATGCCTTAATTCCGCTAATTGTTTGTTTGTTTTAAAGACAAAGAATGGGATTATACGCTAAAGATACTTAATTAATAATTATCTGAGTACTCGAAATTAAGTAAATAGGATGATGTGCTGAACTTGTACAGTTTAATCTAGAGGATTTTAAATGCTTAGGGCATAAGCTACCTTAGTCGTGGTACTTCTACGTTGCGTGGCAACGTTACAACTTACAAGTACGTAATACTCTGGTTTTCTCTAAATATATGGTATTAGAGGTAGTTTTATATCAGAATGTAAATTCTTGACTAAATCGAAATGTAATTCTAACTCGAATTTAATTCGACTAAAATGGTATAATGAGAGATCGAGTGTAATCGGATTAGGGCTGAAATTTTTATATATCGAATATGTTAGAATTACTTATATACAAAAGGAAAATGTTGAAATTATTCTCAAAATTCAATATTTTTTTTTTCTCGTTCCATAATATTATTTTCCCGAATAGCTAGCTTTTCTAGACTTTTAAGCAATTTAATTTCTCTTTGAATAGCTAATTTAAAACTGTAATTAGGAATTGGTACGTAAAAGGACGCAAAATTGGTAGGTAAATATGGCCATATGGGTTGGGACAAATAATAGAGAATGCCAAAATTGACTATTGGCCTTTATTCACGTACCACAATTTTATGATATTTTCGTTCAATTATAATGAAGGGTTAATTTCATATACCACCTATTTTTTTTGTTTACTGGGTTTTATCCTAACCATTGCGATTGTCCTCCTAAACTTTATAAAATGTCACACTTAACCTATTTCCGGTGTAATATTATGGAATATTCCGTTTGATATTTTTAGCAAAACTTAGGCATAATTTATAAGGATAAATCTGTAGAGATCATCAGATTTCAAATATGTTGAGGTTATACATCAATTTCAAGCTCTAGATGCAAGGAATATAATGATGACCTCAAAATCAAAATCCAATAACCGACGGAGGAGGAATTAATAGTCAAAGATGATGCAAGACGGAAGGAACTGCACAGTCAAATTCCGGTGGCTTCCGGCTGCCAATAAAACCAAATGGTGTATGAGCTTTGTTCGTTTTAGAGAGAAGAAGAGAGGTGGTGGTCTTGACTCTTGAATCGTCGTGATGGAGAAGAAGTCGACGGTCAAAGTTTATTTTGAACAGAATTTTACTAGAATATTTCACCGTAATTGTTTAAAAAGAACCAAATATTATAATTTATAAAGGTTAAGAAGACAATCGCAACAATTCAAAAGTTAGGGCAAAACGTATTAAACCTCGAAGCTCAAAGGATAAGAGAGCGTTTGGAACTAACCTTTTAATTAATGAAAATTTAAATTTTATTTACATAGCTATGCATTGTTTTCCCAACCAAACTATAGTATGTACTTTACAATCTTTTAAGACATAGAATAGAGTAAATTATAATTTTTGATGCGTAGAAGGATGGAAAGAGATTGTGTGATGAGCTTTAGAAACTTAATGAAATATTCTTTTCTTATCTTTTAATGTTTTCTGCCTTACAATTTCCTTTTTTAAGCATCCTTTTGCCTATAACTCATCTTTCCTTTCTTTTCTTTTTTAATTCTTTTATTATTTTTGATGTGTCTCAATAAGCCACTCAAGTGTCAAGATTTACTATCTTTAGTATTTTAGTTGATTGTCCCTTTCCATAAATATAATTTCAGGGTTGATGTGATAATTAGATCCTCTTCTTTTCGGATTTTTTTTTCTTTCATTTCTTATTTTATTTATTCTTATTTATATTACGTAATAAATTAAAATACATGATCTGGAAGTGGAGTTACTAGAATCTAGAGGAGTGTTCTTCATTTTGGATCCATGCAAGTGAGGAGGACCCAAAATGAAAAGGTTTGGGTTAGGCCCATTTGAATCCAATTATAACAACTCACGATTAGGTTGTTAATGTGTTAGATCTTAATCCGAATTCAATCTGAATTTTATCATATTTATGCGATGAAAATGTTTGACAAATTATATTCGATTATAAATATTCATTATTCAAAATAAATTGATCGAATATGAAATTAAGGAATTTAATCTGTTAAAAATTCGAATCCAGTTTTATATATAATATTTAATTAAATACATTATTTACTAATAAAGAATATTAAGTAAAATGATTAAAATTAAAATTTTCGCATATTTATTACTCTGAACAATAATAAATTTTGAATGGTTTACCTAAAAAAAATATATGTTTTCCTTTATTAATAAGTTTAAACTAACCTATTTTAAATAAATATAAACAAACTATCAGATAATTCATTAAATAATAATTATTTATTAAGTATATGTAATTATATTTATTTTTTATTAAAAAAGTTATATTGTTGGACATATGCATTGATACTTTCAATTAAGCTAATGGAGGTTTATTGGAAATATCAAAGAGGCATATGAAAAGGTGTTTGGGAAAACTAAACCTGTCCCACATTGGATTAATAACTAAGTGTGGTCAACTATATAAGTTAAGACACTAAGTGGGTTATTAATTCAATAAGTGTGAGGTGGACTGATGGGCTCACACGCGGTGCGATGCACCGCACCGCCCGAGCCCGCTCACGCGGGCACGGGCCGGGGCCATGGCCGTGGGCTCGGCATGGGCATGGGCGAATGTGGCGTTTGATGGCGCACTTTGCACTTCGCCTGGAACCTTTAGCACACTTCCCAGAAAGCTAGGGGCGATAGAAACTTTAAGGACAGGGATTACCCGTGTCTAGCTTCTGTTTTTGCCCAGATTTCTCAACAATCTTAAAGTTTCTATCCGTAGAAATGGAGTCTGAATCCTTCAGAATCATGAACCAGCAAAAGCTAGACCGTTTCGATGGCAACAACTTCAGCCGCTGGCAGGACAAGATGAAGTTCCTGCTTACTGTCCTTAAGCTTGCCTATGTTCTGGATCCCAGTCTGCCACCAATTCCAGAAGATCCTCCTGCTCCCCAGCAGCCTGTTGATTTGGATCCACCAACCACTGCAGCAGGTGTTGTTCCTCCTGCCAATCCCACTACAGCAGGCGGTGCTCCTCCTGTCAATCCTCCTGCAAGTACTGCAGCCGCAGGTCCCTCCCAGAATGCCTTGCAGATCCATCAAGAAATAGTACAGACACTTCAGCAACAACGAAAGAAAAGAGCTAAAGATGAAGAATTGGCTCGTGGCCACATCCTCAACACTCTTTCTGACAGATTATATGATTTGTACACAAATGTCAAATCACCTAGAGAGCTTTGGGAGGCGCTGGAATACAAGTATAAGGCTGAGGAAGAAGGTACTAACAAATACTTAGTATCTAAATACCTCGATTTCAAAATGGTTGATAATAAACCAATCCTGGAGCAAGTGCATGAGCTCCAGGTAATTGTCAACAAACTTCGGATAGTGAAAATTGTCCTTCCAGAAGCCTTCCAGGTAGGAGCTATAATTTCAAAGCTCCCTCCTACCTGGAAAGATTATGCAAAGAAATTGATGCATAAATCTGAGGATATGTCCTTGGAACAAATTCAGAAACATCTGCGTATTGAAGAGGAGGCTCGGAAACGCGATGAAAAGAATTTGGTTCAAGGACAATCCAGCGTGAATTATGTTGAGGCTGGAAGTTCTAAAAAAAAGCCTTTCGGGGTTAAAAAGAATCAAGGGCAATTTAAGAAATCCGGACAGAAACCTAAACTTGTTCATAATGCTACTAACAAAAGAAAAGGCAAGTGTCATGTTTGTGGAGAAACAGAACATTATGCGAGAGAATGCCCACAACGGAACAGTGGATCCGGAGTTGCAAACATGGTTGAGGAGAACCTAGTTGCCATGGTGACTGATCTTAGCCTCGATGTGGCTATGATTTCTGAAATCAACATGGCAAGTGAACTTTCTGGATGGTGGTTAGATTCTGGAGCAACGGTTCACATTTGCAATGATCGAAGGCTTTTCAAGACCTTTGAAGAAGTTGTGGGGCAAGAGGTTCAGATGGGAAATAGCTCCAAAGCCGGTGTTGGAGGCAAAGGATCTGTCGAGCTCAACTTTACCTCCGGGAAGAAATTAACTTTGATTAATGTCTTGTTTGTACCAGATGTTAGGAAAAGTTTAATTTCTGTTGATTTGTTAGATAAGAAAGGTTTTAAGATTTCTGTTGAATCTGGCAAAGTCATCATCATGAAAAATGGTGAATTTGTTGGAAAAGGCTATGCTTGTAATGGGATGTATAAGATGTCAATCAATAATATGAGTTCTATTTCTGCTTACATGATTTCTTCAATTTCTTTATGGCATAGTCGATTAGGACATGTTAGTGCAAAGAACTTGAAAAATATGCATGCAATGGGATTAATTGATATTGGTAAAAATGAACTTGATAAATGTGAAATTTGTGCAAAATCAAAAATTGTTAGAAAACCTTTTCCAAGTGTTAAAAGAGAATCACAAATATTAGATTTAATTCATACAGATATTTTTGAATTAAATGGAATTTTAACTAGAGGTGGAAAAAGGTATTTTATAACTTTTATTGATGATGCTAATAGATTTTGTTACGTATATCTTTTACGAACTAAGGATGAAGCACTTAGCTCGTTTGTGAAATATAAATCAGAAGTAGAAACCCAATTTGAGAAGAAGATTAAGGTTCTACGTTCTGATCGAGGCATGGAATATTGTTTGAATGCTTTTGATACACTTTGCGAAGAAAGTGGTATCATACATCAAACAACTGCCGGTTATACACCCCAGCAGAACGGTGTAGCTGAAAGGAAAAATCGTACCTTTCTGGATATGATAAATTGCATGTTAAATCCTGCAAGTTTACCTCACAACTTGTGGGGTGAAGCCCTTCTGTCTGCATGCCATATTCTAAATAGGATGCCTAGTACTGTTGTGAAGTCTAGTCCTTATGAAATATGGAAAGGCAGAAAACCCAACATAAGTTATTTTAAAGTGTGGGGGTGTGTGGCTTATTTTCGGGTTCCTGATCCCAAACGGACTAAGTTAGGAGCCAGAGCTATTAAAAGCGTATCGTTGGGTATGCTCTTAATAACAAGGCTTATAGACTTCTCGATTTGGAGTCTAATGTGATAACTGAGTCCAGGGATGTTGAGTTCTTCGAAAATACATTTTCAAAAGATGTTGGAAATGATTCTGAGCCATCCCAAATTGAGCCTAGAGGTCCTATAAGGCCGGTTGAGGAAAATAATATTCTTACACAACCAACTGAGCCTAGAAGGAGTACTAGAGCAAGAAAAGAGAAAAGCCTAGACAAAGACTTTATCTCTTCTGAGGCTTTATTGTTCTTGGTGGAGGGGGACCAGGAAAATAAAGTGGTAAGTGAAATACCGTTTGTATTTTCACTTGAGACGGATCCTAAAACATTTTCAGAAGCTATGGCTTCTCGAGATGCTTCCTTTTGGAAGGAAGCTGTAAACGATGAAATGGATTCGATCTTGGGTAATAATACTTGGGTATTAGCAGACTTACCTCGTGGTTCTAAACCCATTGGGTGCAAGTGGATATTTAGAAGAAAACGAAACACTGATGGCACTATATCAGCTTTTAAAGCTAGATTAGTTGCCAAAGGGTTTAGACAAGTAGAAGGGATTGACTACTTTGACACTTATGCACCGGTGGCTTGAGTTGCTTCCATTAAAATTCTTCTTGCCTTAGCCTCTCTTCACTATCTGTTTGTTCATCAAATGGACGTAAAGACAACATTTTTAAATGGAAATTTAAAAGAAGAAATCTATATGGAGCAACCTGAGGGTTTTGTAGCACCGGGAACAGAAAACAAAGTGTGTAAGTTAGTCAAATCTCTTTATGGTCTAAAGCAAGCACCAAAACAGTGGCACGAGAAGTTTGACACTGCTATCTTGAAATTCGGATTCAAGTATAACAGTGCTGACAGGTGCATTTATTCCAAAAGTACGGCTGACTATATGGTGATAGTCTGTCTATATGTCGATGATATGTTGATCATCGGGACGAATATGATTGGAGTAAACGAGGCTAAAAAGTATCTATCCTCGGTCTTTAAGATGAAAGACTTAGGTGAAGTAGATACTATTTTAGGCATTAAAGTTAAAAAACATAGTGGGGGTTTTTCACTAAACCAATCTCACTATATTGAGAAAGTTCTGACTAAGTTTAGTCACTTCGAGATCAAGGAGGTGAACACTCCGTTTGACAACAGACTGAAACTTAAAGAAAATACTGGTAGAGTTATTGCACAGCTTGAGTATGCAAGTGCTATTGGCAGCCTTATGTACGCAATGCATTGCACTAGACCAGATATTTCCTTTGCAGTTTCAAAACTTAGCAGATACACGAGCAGTCCTAATGCTGATCATTGGAAAGCTATTAGTAGGGTACTTGGGTATCTTAAGAGAACTATTAGCTTTGGTTTGTTCTATAACAAATTCCCTAGTGTGTTGGAAGGGTACTCAGACGCGAGTTGGATAACTAGCGTGGGAGATAACAAATCCACAAGTGGGTGGGTTTTCACTCTTGTCGGTGGGGCTGTTTCTTGGGCAAGCAAGAAACAGACAATAATCTCTCATTCTACCATGGAATCTGAGTTTATAGCTTTAGCACAAGCTGGACAAAGGCTGATTGGATAAGAAACATGTTGTTAGACATAGATTTTTGGCCAAATCCAATGCCTCCAATTTCGCTGTATTGTGACAGCGAAGCAACGCTTACAAAAGCGTACAGTGGTACCTATAATGGTAAGTCTAGACACATTGGTCTTAGACATGCATTTGTGAGACAATTGATACAAGATGGTATCATAACAATTGTCTATGTGAGGTCAAATAAGAATTTGGCTGATCCGTTTACTAAGCCTCTGACGAGAGACTTAGTAGCTACAACTACTAGAGATATGGGACTTAAACCACCCGAACCATAAGTGATGGTAACCCTACCTATAATCTAGGTTTCCCCTGATTAAAGGTTCAAAGGGAAAAAATAAGTCACGAGTTGGTTAGAGCTATCAAGTGGTCTCATATATAGTAGAAGATAGCTCGGTGAGTTGCAAAGTGACAAGGTTGAGCTTTGCTCTTAACAAAATGCTGCACTATTTGCAACTAGTGCCCGAGAAACATTTTGCCTATATGAACTAGAAGTGAAGCCGCTTCTTATAGAGAGTTATGGTTTACTCTCTTAGAGGTTCATGAAACGGGATATGGCGTATGGCTTGATAAGCGCCGAGCAGTGGAGTGCTTGTTGTGTGAGAAAGAACACGTGTGTGTGGTGACTCCGGTCACACTAATAAGGAGTTGAGGTTCAATCTACGGACACCATCAACTTCGGGGTGACTTTGAGCTACTTACACTAAAGGGAAGGTTCAATGTTCGTCACACCTTCTGTTATGCACGTGATATTTAAATAAAACCAGTCAGACACTGGTTTGGGAAAGAGCAGTTTTCCAAACAAGTCGGGGATTGTTGGACATATGCATTGATACTTTCAATTAAGCTAATGGAGGTTTATTGGAAATAACAAAGAGGCATATGAAAAGGTGTTTGGGAAAACTAAACCTGTCCCACATTGGATTAATAACTAAGTGTGGTCAACTATATAAGTTAAGACACTAAGTGGGTTATTAATTCAATAAGTGTGAGGTGGACTGATGGGCTCACACGCGGGCGGTGCGGTCGCGCACCCGGGGCCGTGGGCTGGGCATGGACGAATGTGGCGTTTGATGGCGCACTTTGCACTTTGCACGTGCGCATCGTCGCTAGGAGCCTCGCCTCCGAGCCCAGAGCCTATCTTTTTGGGCCAAATTCATTCAGAATTAACCCTAAATCTGTAACGCCCCAGCTTTTGGCAATTCAGGTATGAACGACACGTGTGCGTTTGAGAGTTGTAATTTAATTATTAATTGATCATTTAATCCATTTTCCTATCATGACATAATTTTATAAAATTATATTCTTAATATTTTATTGAAAATTCATATTATATCATATTTTTCGGATTTATTGAACGTGATTGCAATGTGAATTATTTTCCCGAATGTGATTTATTTCTTTTATGTCCTTAATTGATCATCTTCATGCATATGGGATCTAATTGAATTGGACCATATTGATCATTTAATATTGGAATTGGACTTGATTGCATAACTTAATAAATGAAGGGATTTAATTGCAAATTGGCCATTTCTTCTTGTTTCATAGCAGCAACATCACGTACCTTGCTTCATTTTACATACCAAAAATATCATCTTTGTTCCATTTCCTCCCTTGCTCAACCGATCAAACCCTCACTTTGAAGAGTGAAGATTTCATCTTGCAAGCATCAATATTTGTGGGATTTGTGACCATACAAGCATCATCAACATCACTTCATCATCTTAGCTTTCATTTCTTCCATTTGAGGTAAATATGGAGTTTGAATGATTTTCTTGTAAAAATGGTATATCTAGGGCTTTGTTATACATTGAATGAATTGTGTATTGGTTGTTGGAAATATGTTTGTGGTCATTAAGCATGAGTTTGATGCAATTATCTTGAGTTTTGTAGACTTGGAGCATGAGTGTTGATATGGGTTTTGAATGATGGATTATTGATGATCTAACATGGAGTCATGTGTTTTTATGAATTGTTATTGATCAATATACATGCTAGCATATTTATTGCATCTAATATTGGCATTTGAACTTGGCTTGAAGCCATTTTTGTGGTTGTTTGTGTGATTGCCATGGTTGCTCTGTTCTGTTCTGCATTTACAGAAGCTCACGTATTCTGGGAACGGCCATTCCCAGCCCCAGTTCAAAACTGGAACGGCCGTTCCCATGATGCTGAGACTAGGCCAGCGAGACTGGGAACGGCCGTTCCCACTTTGGCCTGCGAGCCGGAACGACCCTTCCCAGCCAAAACGCATTTTATATTTAAAAACGCTGGCGCGTTTTCTGAGCCATGGGAACGGCCCTTCCCATTTTCAAGGAAAGGCCGGAACGGCCGTTCCCACGGCGAATGCAGAGCAAAAGCTACTGCATAAAATTAAAATTTTAGCATCATCCTCCAATCATTTCTTTGACCCCTAATTGATGTTATATGATCGCATACATATTGAAACGTGATATTTTTATGGTGCATTGTATTTTTCCCGTCGTTTCGTTGCATTTTGCCGTTCGTCCTATTTGGTACATTTTGAGTCGTGTTTCACGAACAATTGTCTTTCTTGCACAGACCAGCTTCCTGGTGACGAGGAGCAGGCCCCGTGAGCTGTTTCCTTGGTTTATTTTGGGTCGTTCAGGTGAGGTTTAATTTTAGATACCTAGAACCCGTACAACCCTATGTGAATTTTAAGCCAAAACCTATATATTTATACTTATAGTTTTCAAATGGAATTGGTTTTCAAATGTTTTATCGAATCATCGAAGAAATTGATTGATTGATTGATTGTTTTGGCGAGTATTGTATTGCACTGTGGGCCCGAGGGTAGTGACTCGAGCCAACCGGGAAAGCATGGGCTGACGGGTAACTCGAGAGCTATCCTCACCAAATTGGGATGACCCCTGAACCCTCTAGGAGATTAGGGGAGGAAGGAGTTCCAGGCTTAGGGATTCATGTACCCTCTGCCCAGATTGATTGGATGGTGGGGCCTTGCAATCCCACCATCACCCGGAGGAAGAAGGCGTTATTGAAACTGCTAATTGCGCACATTAATGAGTTGCTTGATCACCTAATCATCTAATAATTGATTGATTGATTGTACACAGTCGGTGTAAGGTTGGAGAATTGCCCCACTCGCCGGGCCACTATTGATTGAATTGAATTGATTGAATTGAAATTTGAATAGTTGTAATCTCGGGCGATAGTATCTCTTTTAACCTATTAGATTGTATTGTTTTTCCAAAATTATTACCCGAGGTTATAACTTGCATGTATGTGCGCTTATATTTATTTATACCCCTCGCTCAGTCTGTGTTGGACTGACACCTCAACTTTTCAGTGTTTTGCAGGCGTGCTAGGCGGGAATTTAGAGTCTAGTGGTCTTTAAATTTGGGTCTAGCACACTTCATTCCCACATTTTGTATGTATAGATATTTGGGATATTTTGTATATCTCTTTGTTATCTATATTGTTGGGAGATGATATTGTATTGATAATATGAATGTTGGTATCTATAAGTAAATAAATAAATATGGTACCTATACATATCTAATGAATGTTATTGCTTCCGCTTTTTAATACTCTGACTTGATTGATTGGTCGGTTTTAATTGAGGGTACCCGCCTAGCCTTGAGTCATTTTATTGTCTCCCGTTCGCTATAGCTTTGATTCATGTATGGATTGACTATTCCATATGTGGATTGGGGCTATAGTGCGGGGGATGTGGTGCCTGGCGTACCGGGTGCTACATCCTACGGTGGTATCAGAGCCCGGTTGCAAAACCGGGTCTCTAGTGTTGTGTCTTGTGAGTCTAGGTCGCACGGCATAGGAACTAATTGTCAATTTGAGAGTCTTGCATCGTTATTTGATACTTGAACCTACTTGACTTATGTGAATTTGGGGTGATTTGTTAAATTTCTGAACTTATGTGCAATTTGTGAATTATTTGCACACATTGGCATTGACTAATCGAACATGCATAATAGTGACTTGATTTCAGGATGGTTCGCGATAGACATCACCGTGATCGTTCTCCTAGACATCGACATCATCGACATCATCGCAGGGAGAGATCACCACCTCCTCCTCCACCTCCTCAGGCTCAGCCACAGGACTTTATGAACGCAGTGGTGGGCCTTATTGATCAGAGAGTTCGGGATTATGTTCCTCCACCACCACCAGTGGCAGCACCACAGCCTGGAGGCCAGATTTCAGCTGTTTTCAGGGAGTTTCAGAACCAGCATCCTCCCAAGTTTTTCAAAGGAAATGATATTCAGGCTGAGCAGTGGCTGAAAGAGATTGAGAGGATATGGGAGCTTATCCCGTGTGAGTCCAGGGAGAAGGCCCGTTGTACCATTTCTTTGATTCAGGGTGAGGCCTACTCTTGGTGGGAGAGTGCCCGGATTGTGTTGGATGCTGCAGGCGAGGAAGTGAACTGGGAAGTGTTTATCAGAGAATTTCAGAACAAGTTCATTCCTCCATCTTCTCGCACTAGGAGATTGAAGGAATTTACAGAGTTGAAGCAAGGAAACAGGTCGGTCTCAGAGTACATCGCCGAGTTTGAGAGGTTGTCCCGCTATGCCCCTAATATAGCGAGTGATGATTTCCATAAGGCGATGCAGTTTGTTCAGGGCCTTAGACCGGATATTCAGGTAGCGATTGAGGCAGTCAACACGAGTACCTGGGTGAAGGCTACCAAGAAGGCTCTATTGGTTGAGGATTCAGTGAATGCGAGGCGGTCTACCTACCGTTCAGGTTCAGGTTCGGGCTCAAGGTCAGGATCGGGATTCAGAGGTTCTGGACCAGGTTTCAGAGGTGCCGGATCAGGGTATAAGGGTTCTGGCTCGGGTTCTGCTTCAGGCAAGAGGCCGATGGTTTATTCTTCTCCACCACCAGCTCTACAGGGCCCAGGGAAGAAGCCCCGACCAGCAGGACCAATGATTCGAGCTCCAGTTGCTCCAGCTTTGCCACCACCACCCGAGAGACCATATTGTACCTTCTGCGGACAGAGGACACACATCTATGATAACTGCAGGAGGCGTTTGGGTTTATGCCTACTTTGTGGGAGCGATGAGCATTTGGTAGATGGTTGTCCCGATCGCAGGATACCACCACCGGGGGCACCGAGACCACTGATTAGGGCTCGGGCTTATGCTTTGGAGGGTGAGCAGCCGGATGCTGATATTGATCCAACCGCGGTAGTTGAAGGTACCATTTGCATACATGGCACGAACATACATACCTTGTTTGATCCGGGAGCTACTCACTCCTTTCTTTCGAGTGCTATATCTGTTTCTTTGCCTTTGCCTGTTTCTCGTTCTTCTGCATGTTATGTGGTTAGTACTCCTTTTGGTGGTAGTTTAGAATCTGATCGGGTGTTCAGAGAGGTTCCGGTGAGCATCGAGGGTCGAGTTTTCTTGTCAGACTTCATTGAGCTGCCGATGACTTGCTATGGATCTATTCTGGGCATGGATTGGTTGTACAGACATTCTGCCACAGTTGATTGTAGAGCGAAGAAGGTTCAGTTGGGATTAGATTTGGTAGTAGGTTGGAGTTCCAAGACTGTACCGCTACTTTCTTTTTCTGAAGCTCATAGGTTGGTTCGAGAGGGAGCCACGGGTTTCATTGCTTATATTCTTAACAAACCTAAGGATCAGAGTAAGCTGGAAGAAACGGAAGTAGTGAAGGAGTTTCCCGAGGTCTTTCCTGAGGAATTGGATTCTTTACCTCCAGAACGGGAAATTGAGTTTGTGATCGACTTGTACCCTAACGCAGAGCCGTACTCCAAGACTCCGTATCGTATGGCTCCGGCCGAGTTGAAAGAGTTGAAGACTCAACTTGATGCGTTGTTGGAGATTGGGTACATTAGACCGAGTTCCTCTCCTTGGGGTGCACCGGTTTTGTTTGTAAAGAAGAAGGACGGAACCTTGAGAATGTGCATAGATTATAGGGAGTTGAACCGGATGACGATCAAGAACAAGTATCCTCTTCCACACATCGAGGAGTTGTTTGACATACTTCAGGGATCGAAAGTCTATTCGAAATTGGATTTGAGACAAGGTTACTACCAGCTGCGTATCCGAGCAGGGGATATTTCTAAGACAGGATTTAACACTCGGTACGGGCATTATGAGTTCGTAGTGATGCCGTTTGGTTTGACTAATGCCCCAGCAGCTTTTATGGATATGATGCACAGGATCTTCAGGCCTTTTTTTGGATAAGTTCGTGGTCATTTTTATTGATGATATCCTGGTTTTCTCGAAGTCTGCCGAGGAGCATGCAAGACACCTCCAGTTGGTATTGAGGACTTTGAAGGAGCATCAGTTGTTTGCCAAGTTTAGCAAGTGTGAGTTCTGGATTGACAGGGTGTCATTCTTGGGTCACGTGATTTCGGGCAACGGTTTGGAAGTCGATCCTTCCAAGATTGAGTCGGTTTTGAAGTGGGAGAAACCTAGGAATGCCTCTGAGATTAGGAGTTTCTTGGGTTTGGCAGGTTATTACCAGAGGTTTGTTAAGGATTTCTCCAAGTTAGCAGCTCCTTTAACCCGGTTGACGAAGAAGAATGTGAAATTTGATTGGAATGAAGAATGTGAGAAGAGTTTCACTTTCTTGAAGGAAAAGTTAGTGTCTGCTCCAGTGTTAGCCCTTCCGGAAGGTTCTGAAGGATATGCTGTTTATACAGATGCTTCTAAGGAAGGCTTGGGATGTGTGTTGACTCAGAAGGGTAAAGTGATTGCTTATGCGTCATGGAAGTTGAAAGAGCATGAGAAGAATTATCCGACACATGATCTTGAGCTTGCTGCCGTAGTCTTTGCACTTGGAAAGTGGAGACATTATTTATACGGGGTGTCCTTCGAGATTTTTACCGACCACAAAAGCCTCCAGTATTTATTCACTCAGAAGGATTTGAATATGAGGCAACGGCGTTGGATGGAAAGGTTGGAAGATTATGATTGCACGATCAAGTACCATCCCGGCAAAGCCAACGTGGTCGCCGATGCACTTAGTAGGAAGGCTAGTGTGTCGAGCTTGGAAGTGGGTGAGAGTAGTGGAATCGAGCCAATTGTTTTAAAGGCTCGAGTTTCTAATATTTCGGTCCAGCCGGAATTGAAGCACAAGTTGTTTGAAGCTCAGAGTACAGATTTGGAAGTTCAGAGATTGGTAGCCAAGGCAAGAGCTGATCCAGAGTGTCCATTCGGGTTCGATGAAACCGGTCTTCTTCGTTTCAAGAACCGAGTGGTTGTACCCGAAGAGTTGAAACGGGTGTTGCTCGAGGAAGCTCACAGATCGGCTTATTCTGTCCACCCCGGAGGAAACAAGATGTATAAGGACTTAAGGCAATATTATTGGTGGCGTGGATTGAAGAAAGATGTGGCCGAGTTTGTGAAGCATTGTCTCACTTGTCAGAAAGTGAAAGCCGAGCATCAGAAACCGGGAGGTCTTCTTCAGCCATTACCTATTCCTGAGTGGAAGTGGAAACAGGTGACGATGGATTTCGTGTCCGGATTACCTAAGGTGAAAGGTGGATTTGATGGGATTTGGGTGATTGTGGACCGTTTGACGAAGTCTGCACATTTTCTACCGGTTCGGATGTCGTATAAGATTCGCAAGCTAGCCGAGCTTTATAACCGGGAGATTGTTAGGCTTCACGGGATTCCGATTAGTATAGTCTCTGACAGAGATCCACGGTTCACTTCGAGGTTGTGGCGTGAATTGCAAGAGGTTTTGGGTACGAAGCTCCAGTTTAGTACAGCTTTTCATCCTCAGACGGATGGTCAGTCCGAGAGATTAATAAGGTATCTCGAGGATTTGCTTCGAGCTTGTTCTTTGGATTTTCAGTCTTCTTGGCATGATCAGCTACCTTTGATTGAGTTTGCGTACAACAACAGTTTTCAGGCTTCGATTGGAATGGCACCGTATGAGCTACTTTATGGGCGGAAGTGTCGTTCTCCGTTGTTCTTTGACTTGGAAGAGTGGAAATGGACTAAGCAGGAAGGTGTTAAGAAAGGTGAGAAATTGGAAAAACCTTCCAAGGCCGTTGAAGCTATGATTGAGAAAGTCCAATTAATAAAACAACGGATGAAATCAGCTCAGGACAGACAGAAAAGCTACGCCGATCGTCGCAGAAGGGATCTCGAGTTTGAGGTTGGAGACCGGGTATTCTTGAAGGCGTCTCCACGTAAAGGATTTGCTCGGATTGGGAAAGGAGGTAAACTTAAACCTCGTTATTTAGGTCCTTATGAGATTGTGGAAAGAATTGGAGAAGTTGCTTACAGATTGGACCTACCACCGAGCCTCACGGGGATTCATAATGTATTTCACGTGTCTCAGCTGAGGAAATACTACCCCGATGAAACCGAGATCATTCCTGTTGAAGAAGTGGAATTGGAACCGAGTCTTACCTTTGTTCAGAAACCGGTTAAGGTTTTGGATAAGAAGTTTCAAGAATTAAGAAACCGGAGGATTCCCATGGTTAAGGTTCTTTGGAGAAGTGATAAGACCGAAGAAGCCACGTGGGAGACCGAAGAAAAAATGAGACGGTTCCATCCAGAGTTGTTCCCTTCCGATCAGTGAATCTGGTGACCAGATTCTTATAAGGAGGGAGGATTGTAACGCCCCAGCTTTCGGCAATTCAGGTATGAACGACACGTGTGCGTTTGAGAGTTGTAATTTAATTATTAATTGATCATTTAATCCATTTTCCTATCATGACATAATTTTATAAAATTATATTCTTAATATTTTATTGAAAATTCATATTATATCATATTTTTCGGATTTATTGAACGTGATTGCAATGTGAATTATTTTCCCGAATGTGATTTATTTCTTTTATGTCCTTAATTGATCATCTTCATGCATATGGGATCTAATTGAATTGGACCATATTGATCATTTAATATTGGAATTGGACTTGATTGCATAACTTAATAAATGAAGGGATTTAATTGCAAATTGGCCATTTCTTCTTGTTTCATAGCAGCAACATCACGTACCTTGCTTCATTTTACATACCAAAAATATCATCTTTGTTCCATTTCCTCCCTTGCTCAACCGATCAAACCCTCACTTTGAAGAGTGAAGATTTCATCTTGCAAGCATCAATATTTGTGGGATTTGTGACCATACAAGCATCATCAACATCACTTCATCATCTTAGCTTTCATTTCTTCCATTTGAGGTAAATATGGAGTTTGAATGATTTTCTTGTAAAAATGGTATATCTAGGGCTTTGTTATACATTGAATGAATTGTGTATTGGTTGTTGGAAATATGTTTGTGGTCATTAAGCATGAGTTTGATGCAATTATCTTGAGTTTTGTAGACTTGGAGCATGAGTGTTGATATGGGTTTTGAATGATGGATTATTGATCATCTAACATGGTGTCATGTGTTTTTATGAATTGTTATTGATCAATATACATGCTAGCATATTTATTGCATCTAATATTGGCATTTGAACTTGGCTTGAAGCCATTTTTGTGGTTGTTTGTGTGATTGCCATGGTTGCTCTGTTCTGTTCTGCATTTACAGAAGCTCACGTATTCTGGGAACGGCCATTCCCAGCCCCAGTTCAAAACTGGAACGGCCGTTCCCATGATGCTGAGACTAGGCCAGCGAGACTGGGAACGGCCGTTCCCACTTTGGCCTGCGAGCCGGAACGGCCCTTCCCAGCCAAAACGCATTTTATATTTAAAAACGCTGGCGCGTTTTCTGAGCCATGGGAACGGCCCTTCCCATTTTCAAGGGAAGGCCGGAACGGCTGTTCCCACGGCGAATGCAGAGCAAAAGCTACTGCATAAAATTAAAATTTTAGCATCATCCTCCAATCATTTCTTTGACCCCTAATTGATGTTATATGATCGCATACATATTGAAACGTGATATTTTTATGGTGCATTGTATTTTTCCCGTCGTTTCGTTGCATTTTGCCGTTCGTCCTATTTGGTACATTTTGAGTCGTGTTTCACGGACAATTGTCTTTCTTGCACAGACCAGCTTCCTGGTGACGAGGAGCAGGCCCCGTGAGCTGTTTCCTTGGTTTATTTTGGGTCGTTCAGGTGAGGTTTAATTTTAGATACCTAGAACCCGTACAACCCTATGTGAATTTTAAGTCAAAACCTATATATTTATACTTATAGTTTTCAAATGGAATTGGTTTTCAAATGTTTTATCGAATCATCGAAGAAATTGATTGATTGATTGATTGTTTTGGCGAGTATTGTATTGCACTGTGGGCCCGAGGGTAGTGACTCGAGCCAACCGGGAAAGCATGGGCTGACGGGTAACTCGAGAGCTATCCTCACCAAATTGGGATGACCCCTGAACCCTCTAGGAGATTAGGGGAGGAAGGAGTTCCGGGCTTAGGGATTCATGTACCCTCTGCCCAGATTGATTGGATGGTGGGGCCTTGCAATCCCACCATCACCCGGAGGAAGAAGGCGTTATTGAAACTGCTAATTGCGCACATTAATGAGTTGCTTGATCACCTAATCATCTAATAATTGATTGATTGATTGTACACAGTCGGTGTAAGGTTGGAGAATTGCCCCACTCGCCGGGCCACTATTGATTGAATTGAATTGATTGAATTGAAATTTGAATAGTTGTAATCTCGGGCGATAGTATCTCTTTTAACCTATTAGATTGTATTGTTTTTCCAAAATTATTGCCCGAGGTTATAACTTGCATGTATGTGCGCTTATATTTATTTATACCCCTCGCTCAGTCTGTGTTGGACTGACACCTCAACTTTTCAGTGTTTTGCAGGGCGTGCTAGGCGGGAATTTAGAGTCTAGTGGTCTTTAAATTTGGGTCTAGCACACTTCATTCCCACATTTTGTATGTATAGATATTTGGGATATTTTGTATATCTCCTTGTTATCTATATTGTTGGGAGATGATATTGTATTGATAATATGAATGTTGGTATCTATAAGTAAATAAATAAATATGGTACCTATACATATCTAATGAATGTTATTGCTTCCGCTTTTTAATACTCTGACTTGATTGATTGGTCGGTTTTAATTGAGGGTACCCGCCTAGCCTTGAGTCATTTTATTGTCTCCCGTTCGCTATAGCTTTGATTCATGTATGGATTGACTATTCCATATGTGGATTGGGGCTATAGTGCGGGGGATGTGGTGCCTGGCGTACCGGGTGCTACAAAATCAGTCCAATAAATCAAATGTGACTGTTGAGTGGCCAATGTAACTGAAAGGTCAAGGAGACTTAAACCACAAATTAATTCAGGGGCCACTAACAGCCCATTGATGCTGAATTAATTCTCGTCACTAGGAGCCTCGCCTCCGAGCCCAGAGCCTATCTTTTTGGGCCAAATTCATTCAGAATTAACCCTAAATCAGTCCAATAAACCAAATGTGACTATTGAGTGGCCAATGTAACTGAAAGGTCAAGGAGACTTAAACCACAAATTAATTCAGGGGCCACTAACAGCCCATTGATGCTGAATTAATTCTCCAACAGTCATAATTTGATTTAATCCGTTTTGTAACACCTGATATCAATATATACAATCCTTGAGCTGAAAAGAAACACAACACATTCATCTGATTTCTTGTGCAGTGCTAGTACACGAAATCATTCCCAGAAATTAGCTTGACATATATCCTGGAAGTGTATCGCCTGGAACCTTTAGCACACTTCCCAGAAAGCTAGGGGCGATAGAAACTTTAAGAACAGGGATTACCCGTGTCTAGCTTCTGTTTTTGCCCAGATTTCTCAACATATATTTTATTACTAATCGGATTAGATTTTCATCGAATTTGATTTGATCCAATTGCGTATAGATTCAAAATATAATGAATCCGAATCTTATAGAATTCAAATTTAAATTCGATTACCGAATTTTCTTGATTCGATCAGAATATGATTTGTTGGCAGCCCTATTAACAACCCACTTTGACTCAATCCAAATCTAAGCAAATATATATGTAATCACAAGGCTTTATGTATGTAGACCATAATGTTTGTTATGCTATCAACGAGGGAGTTAGGACCCAATTACCCAAATATATATCATGGGATCACTCGTGATAGTTCGGGTTTACGAGCATTCGAAGAAATATTAATTCCTTCATCTCAATATTATTCAAACTAATATTTCATGAAAGAAAAATCAAAGGAGGAATTATAACGGCTCTTTTTTGCTTTTCCAATAATAATAAACATAAACTTGGATCTTATAGGATCTTAATTAGTATTCGATAGTCGGATTTTCATATTGATTTTGACTCAAAACTTTCTAATTCATTCCGAATCTGATACATTGAAAGTCCTTATGATCATGTTTGATACAATAATTCTTATTACTTAACACAACATGCAATGATCGACTACGGTCTAGGGGTGTCAATTTTGGACCCGACCCGACAACTCGATTCGACGCACCCGTTAAAATATCGGATTAGGGTTGGGGTATTTCGGGTTCGGGCCGAATCGGGTCGGACCCGATTTCAACCCGAAGAAGAGAGAGAAAATCAGGTCGGGTTCAATCCGGATCAACCCGAAAAGTTTCATGGGTGACCCAATAACCCGGCCCAAACCCGATAACCCGGCCCAAATATATAAATAAATGTATTTATTCTAAATAATATATATATATATATATTCTAAATAAGTATAAAATTAATTTTTCTTGTCTTATATTATTTGGTACCGGATGAATATTGATTTGCATGGCCAATTATTGCGGTAGATATAATATTTCCATTTTTAATGAGAAAAATACTTTGTACTTTGAATTATTGTTTCTTTTACCTAATAAATAAATAAATAAATTTTATTTCAAATAATAGATTTATTTTAGTGTGCTAAATTGTTTAGGTATAGTTAGCTAAGTTTATAATTAAACACAAGTATCTTTACTTTTTATTACAAGTTTTTACATTAAGAGTACATTAAACATAAATATAATAGAAATGATATACATAATGGCTATTTTTAAAAATCGGCTAGTAAAATATTTTATTATTTTTTTATAAATATATGATTTTTGTTAAATATAATTAATTTATTTCTATATCTTATTTCTTACTCCCAAAGTATATAGAAGATCATTTCATAAATTATTATCATTAATTTCTACATTTATGTTTATTTGTATTCTATATATATACACACACACACACATTGAAACGACTATTTTTTTTTATAAAATATATTAGATATAACGGATAGTTTTAAAAAAAGATTAGTAAAATAATTTCTTTTATAAACATGTGATTTTTGGTAGACACAAATCATTCATTTCTATATCTTATTTCTTATTTCGAAAATATCTAGAAGATCATTTTGATAATATAATATAATAGACTATTAAAAAAAAGGCTAGTAAAATAATTTTTTCTATAAACATGTGATTATTATATGAGAATAATATGATTTATAATGTCAATATTATATGATTTGTCTAAATTGTATAGTTTTTTTTAATTAGAGAGACATATATGATTGTAATATGATTAGAACAAGTAATTAGGCACGTGAAGGCCCACTAACATGCCCAATTGGGCTTAGTAAACAAGGCCTTCAGGATGTTTTGATAAATTCGTAACTATAAGGTAATTCTGATCAAATCTAATTCGATCAAATTCGTGTAACGGGACATTGAATATAACCACGTCACAATGCATATATTACCAAAAGAAGGAGGGAGAGAATAATATATCTGTACGGCGGTACCAAATCTTGGCTAAAATAGAATTGTGACTGACAAATAAAGTAAAGTTGGAAAAAAAGAAATAGGTATTTGGGTATTCCTCCTTTCCTTTTTATTCTTTTGGTGAGTGATTTCAATTCATTCATGCTTACGTGAGAATGAGAGTTTGTGTGCGCGTGCTGTCTAAGCATTTAGATTTTTGTAGATTTTCTAGACACACAATCATGTCCTTTAATAGTTTTTTTTTTTTTTGCTCTCCACTCACAACTACTTTAGGTTTTATTTTATTTATTTTCTTAATAATACTAACTAATAAATACAATATATCATCATTTTTTTTAATCATTATTTCATATATAGCAATCCTCATGTTTATATCATTACAACAATCATAACTATATGTCCACTTTAAATTTTATTATTTAATTTTGTGGTTGCGAAGATCGAATTCGAGATGGAGAAACGCCTACTTTTTTTTTTTTTTTTTTTGAAAGGAGAAACACCTACTTTGATACTAAATTTTAAGTAATTAGCACATAGCACAAATATGCATCAGAAGTGGAAGATGAACTCTTTCGATTTATTTCAAGTCGAACCCGAGCCCGAACCCAATTTTCAAAGCTTCCGAACAACTATATTGCATGATGTGCTGTCAATTATAGATTATAATTAACTAACTTATTATTATTGTTTTTTTTTTTTTTTTGATGAAAATTAACCAACTTGCTGATTTCACATTTATAATGGATCATACTATTAAAGTACAAAACTTTCACTATCATTAAAAATTACATTTTTTACGAACGTTGGTCTTCCTTATCACATATATATATACTAGTATATATCCCGTGCTATACACGGAGTGATCAATTCAAATTGAAAATGGAATAAATAAAAATTTCAAACGAATAAGATACAGAGTTTTAAAAAATCACAAATTTGTGAATGTATAAATTACAACTCAATAACTTGGGTCAACCTACAAATATGCAATCCAATTACTCTTGGCAGCCTACAAAATATGCAAAACAAATGACTTCTTTAATATTAGCAAAATTAAATATTGGTTATATTCTTAAAGTAAGGCATTTTTTTGTAAATTTAATATCGTGAATATAAATATATTGAGAGTGATTTATAAATATATATAATTATTATAAAATATATTAATATTTTTATATTCATACATAGATTATGAGATTTTACTATATTTAATATAATGCATGATATTTAAAAATAAATTTAATATAATTATCAAATTTAATTTTTATAGAATATCTTAATCTTTTATGAATATCAATAAATTTATAAGTAAATAAAATAATATATTCAACATGTACTTTTATTTATATAATATATTTATATTTGTAGTTATACCTATATCTAATACAATTTATTAAATTTTCAACGTTATTATATATTCGTAATAATAAAAAAGTTATAATATAATATAAATATAATATAAATTTAACAAATATATGACGATTATATAAAAAATAAATAAATTTTGAAGATTGAGAATTATTAATACTATAGGGTACCTAAGGAATGAATAAACTCAAATTTGTAGGAATGTATATTACCTCAGTAATGATTATTTCCAATTATATTTTGTATCAATCACGGATTTGAAAATGGACATGAAAATACTCATTTCATTCCCATTCAATTCCATCATACCAATCATGCCGTTACAAATTTATAATGAAATTAGTTTTCTTTTCTGAATTCAAGAACATTTCTTTATAATTTTATTGTCTTTAGTTTGTGTAGCTTTTATAATTCTTTTAAACATTTCTTAATTTTTAATGAGTTAGATTCGTTTCTTTCTTTCTTAATCTTCTTTATTTTTGGAGATTCACCCCATAGTGATTTTAGGGCTTAATATTTTTTGTGAGCGATACTATAATATTTCAATTTATTATTTATCACCAATTTAGATTTTATTCTCAATCACACAATTTAGATTTCCATGTACATGATTTTGTTGTACGAAACTTTTTTAATCCAACAATTTTTCTTTTACATCACAAATATTTGAATTATGATTTTGTCACTTGTTCTATTTATTATTTTTTTCTCCTTTCTTTTATTTTTTCAATATTTATTTTCATAATTTTATTGCCTTTTGTGATCTCATTTTTTTGTCATTTTTCCCGTCTACATTGCTCCATATTTTGTGGTTGTTGATTTTTCTAATGGCGACTACATCGAACATCATTTTTTTCTTTCTTAATAACTAATCAGTTCTAATACTATCAATAAGAATTTTGGATTATTTTTAATACATTGCTCCACTTTTGAATATTTTTCTATTTTAATATTATCATATTTTTATGGTCGTTTTTTTCTCAAGAAATACATAATATTAATTATAACCCATTGAAATCTAACAGATCTAACATAATATTAACTATAACTTATTGAAATCTTGTTTAGAAACGCAATTATTAAACACAATATTGTATGTTGAATGCTTATATATAAATACAACTTAATCTTAGCCAATAAGTTCAATGAAGTTTTTAACCTATAAAAATAATATTGGGCAACTAACAATTCCTAACAATACAGAAATTACTAATAATCCTCCCTAATGATTCGAATATTCTATCTTGCGATTCACAAGGGAATAAGGGTACTTATAGAGCATGCTATAAATAATTCAAAATAAAGACTAAAATACCAAAAACTCAAAAAATAATTGAATACATGAAATCCATGAATAAATATACAAAATAATATATTCATAAAATATGCAAATGGTAAAAAAAATTTTGGATTACAATACCTTACATCATTGAAACACATACAGATGTTGGTGCCCCAAGATCATTGTTGTTTCCCAATGGAAACGTACTGGGTACAAAAACTTCATTTTCTAACTCCGAAAATTCACATCCTTGACCCCCTAATTAGTAGTACGTAATGTTATGATAGATACATGAAAGTGCTTTAATTTGAAATAAAAAATGAATTGTGGCAAATTAACATAAGATACATATTTTGTAAGTTAGAGTCATGCTCCTCAAGTCGATTCACATGTGTCTGAGCTATATTTGTACAACCATGCTCATAAATAGATGTACCGGTTATAGCTAATTGATTGTGTGGAATATCAATAATATGGGATTTTTGTACCACAATATTCTGATCAACACCTAATATACATAAAAAAATCATTAAATCAACAAAATAAAAGGTTGAAATTAAAACAAAAATTATATATAAAAGAAGAAATAGTACGATTTGTAGTTTCTACACATCCTCTTGCATCAACTTGACCTTGATCTCTAATAATTCTATGCTCATCGATAATGTGATCTATGGATATAATAGTATACGTTTACAAAATAAGTGAACATATATAACTAAATAATATGATCAATGCCTAAACAATTAAATTATACCGAGTAAAATAGGAACAGAACAGAGTTCTTGTGAATTGAATTGGTCATGACCACCACCACCAGCTTGTACTTCCCCTATATTGAATAAATATAAATATTATGATGTATGACAAAAGATGTAATCACAATTCAATAAAATATATATCAAAATTCAATAAATATATACCAACATATATGTAAAATATTAGTGGGGAGCATATCATTCGAAATAATCTAACCATCATGCATTAAATCAGTTGTTGAGATGATGACCCTCGTCTTGAACGTGTTGATGTTCCTCGGGCTGCTCGCCTGCCTCTTGATGGTGGGCTATAGATATTAGAATCCTGTACTTCGTTGGAGAGTTATTATGAAGTCCAGACAAAAATTAATATTCTATCTGTAGTCGTGCCAAACGTTTGACCACTAAATCATCATTTACTCCGCTATGCCGATTTATATATAACTCTTTCTTTCTATTCAATCGTGCAAGCTTGTAACTGATTTGATTGTTGTTCAGTTTATCCCTGCACAAAATAAAAATAAAATAGATAGTTGAATTTATTTGACCTAAATTAGTTATTACAAAAATATCACTTTTCATAACGATTTGCATCGCATAAGCATAAAAGAAAGCTGTCGTGTCATTTCTAATATAATTATAATTACAATATTTTCTTTTTTTTTTTGGTCAGATTATAACATTTTATAATGGTACTAAATTTGTTTGGAATTCAATTTAGTTCTTACTATTAGTTCATAATTTGATAAATTATTTTCAGTTTAAAATTAATACAATTCTAGCCTACAAACCTTAGTCATGGCATCAACCTCATAAACATAAAAGAAAGCGGTTATTATAACCTTAATCAACATTTTCGCATCAACATGGCATCAACATTTTCGCATCAACATGGAATCAACAATAATATATTCTAATAATATCAATACAAAATTGGATTGCATCTTGATATTTTAAAATGAATTAATTCAAAATTAGTCAAAATATTCTAAAACTAATGAATTCAAAATATAAGATTAAATCTATATAATTAAACAAAAAAAAAAAAAAACAAAAATAACTCGTACCTTATGAAATTGATCCGAAAATCTTGAAAGTTCTTTAACCCTCGACCCTCGTTAATCTCGTCAAGATTTTCAAACTTAGTCAGTTCCATCAATGAATTAAATTGCTACTTGATATCCTAAAAATAATTAATTGAAAATATAAGATTCAAATAATATAATTAAACTTTGTATTAATTCGTTTATTGCATACCCATATTTTTAAAATCTCAAATATGATAATTTATGAAAATAAAAATAATCCGTACCTTAAGAGATTGAGTCAGAAATCACAAAATCTTTTGAACTTCCTCAGCCTCATCAGGGATTTCAAACTTGAAAAATCTCACCAAGACCATGAATTACAATTTAACATTCTATAAGTTTTGTTATAGTTTTTTTTGTTGGATATCTTTTTAATCTGATTAATAATAGTAATAAAGATCTCTCAAACTATGGAATGGATGACGTACTGAATATACAAAAGTTCTCAACCTAAACTTTATTAACGTAAATTTTCGTTAATTATAATAATAATATTAAATACCAACCCAATTATGAGGTGGATGTCAATTAAGTCTCCTTAATTGTGGATGCAAACAAATATAACATTTATATATTCCTTTCTTAACATTTATATATTTTTAATAATCAAATTAATAACATTTATTTATATTGATAAAATATATATATAATTTAAGAAATTCTTACATGGAAAGTATATTATAAATCTTGACAAAGATAATTATTTTCTTTAATTACTATTTATTTTCATAATAAAATATTTTACAAAATAAAGATCAACCAATCACATTTTTTCTATCTAATTTAAAACCTAAAAAAAAAAAATTACACATCATAAAAAATACACAAAAAAAGTCAAACATGTTTCACAAATATATAATAGTATAGATTCAGAATTCTAAAATTTCATCATTTGGAAAAAAATACAAATAAAAAGTATATTATGAATCTTGACAAAACAATTATTTTTCTTAATTACTATTTATTTTCTTAATAAAATAATATACAACATAAAGATAAGGCAATCATATTTTTTTATTTAATTAAAAATCTAAAAAAAAAGACAAATTATCATTTAGTCAAACTTGCCAAAGATAATTATTTTCCTTAGTTACTACTTATTTTCATAATAAAATAATATACAAAATAAAGATAAGCCAATCACATTTTTTATATGTAATTAAAAACTTCAAAAAAACCACAAAATTCCACGTCATCGAAAATGCACACTTGAAAAGTCAAACATCGTTATCAAATATATAATAGTATAGATTAAACGGAGTTTATGGACAAAAAGAAATGTATTTATTTGGACTTAAAGAATTAGAATTGCATTATGATTAGTTTAGTAGAAAATATATTATTCGATCTAAATAATGTTTATGTATCTAATTTATATTTTATATAATTACACCATTGATTGAATTTATACAAATATAGAACTTAACTATAATTACACTTACAATTAGAACTTAATAACATTTATGTATTATTATTATTTTTTAATCTTATATTAATTGCAATTATGTCAAACCTTACAAACTATATATTTTTATATATTGTTATCAAGTTTTACAATAATTTAAACATAAAATAGAAATTAAAAAAATTCAAAAAAAAAAGAAAGAAAAAGAAAATCGATCGGGTCGGTTTGAGTTATTCGAATGGGTCGGGTTATCGGGTGACCCGAATACTGTTCGGATCAACCCGAACTCGAACCCAAACCCGATCGGATTGTGTTTGGGTTGAAGGTTTCGGGTTCGGATTAGGTTCGAGTTGAAACTTTTTATATAATACCCCTATCTCAATCCGATCCGAATTCACCCGTCCCACCCGAATTGACAACCCTAGATTACACTAGGAAATAATAATAATTTTAGCACACAAAATTGGCATCTAATAATGAAGTCGTTTCTCAAGTTGCCGGATTCAGCTGGAACGAGTATTCTTCATCATTATCTTTATTGGCCTATATGTTACGGATCTATACGTAACATTATTATAGAAATATCTACTTTACACTCAATCATTGAAGAGGGATAATAGTACAAAAACCTTAAAAGTTATAAGTGACACATTTTGGAGTTGGCGAACCAAAGAAAGGAACCCTTCAAAGCTACTATTTCGTATCAAAGTTATATTATTCCCATGAAATTGATAAATCATCAAAGTTTTGATCTAAACTCCTCTTTATATAGATTCGAAATTTTATTAGAATTTAACTCTTTGTCTAACATTTTAGCTAAACTTCATATGATCTCTTATTCTATATACAAATTTATCTAACTTCTTATTGTTCCACCAAATTCTCTAATGAAACTAGTATCCCTTCGCATACAAATTCTAGCGAGTTTAGTAAGTGAGCTCCCAAACACGCGAACTCTCCCCATTACGTTACTCGTGAGACTGACCACGTGTACTAATTGGATAAGACCCATCAATATATATATATATATATATATATATATATATATTTAATTAAATTAGTAATTAATGTGATTGAATCAAATTTTTTATTTTCTCTTCAAGGAAGATTCGGATTTTTGGAATACAATTTACGGATAATTAATAAAACATCCCCAATATACCATCAAAGTTTTCCTAAACCCCCAAATTCGAGCAAAAATACAAAAATGTTCTTGATAAAATATGAAAAATTACTCTCATGCCCCTTTCTTCTTCTTCTTCCCCATTTTTCTTCTTTCTTCATTTTTTTTTTCTCTTGAAAAATCGAAGCATTTTGGCGACCTCCCGGTGCCGTCTCCGACCACTTTTCCGGAGATGGGAGCTACGTGTTTTTACTCATTTCGACGACGCGACTTCATTGGTGGTGTAGCACCCTACACGCAAGGCGCCACATCCCCCGCACTCAGACCCGACCCGTATATGAAATGGGAAATTCATACACGTGCCAGCTCAGAACGAACGGGGACTCACTCACTCACCAGACTAGGCGGGAACTAAACTTTGAAATCAAATAAACAATTCCAAAGAATAAAAATGCATGTGCTGAAGCAAAATCTATAATCAATCATAAATACAATGTAACGCCCCGGTTTTTCCATTCATGTGTTATCTGTTATTATATTAATCTTTCTAATATTATATGCACTATATATTCACGCAATTATATGAAAATGTTGTAATGTGAAATTTATATGAATTAATTGATAATGTGACTAATTGCTCATATATGACTTTAATTGTTCCTTATCTAAATGTGAGGACTTAATTGCATAAATTCTTTGGACTTAATTAATTATGTGCTATGAAATGATACTTGATTACATGACAATGTATATTAGAGGGACTAAAGTGCAAAAAGTGATGATTCATGCATATATTTGCAAGACTTTGAATATATCATCTTTTTCTTCCAACTTATTCCATTTCATTCCATTTTATCCAAGAAAGTTACACACACACACCTACTAGATCACGATTTTCACACCAAGAGAAGAGAAGGGAAGATTTCATCAATTTCAAGTTAGAATTTAAGGAGGATAGTTGCATAAATTGGAGCATCATCACCATCTCACCATTTCATCCTTTCTTTCTTTATATTAAGGTATATATGGAGATCTTGCTTGAATTCTTGAATCATTTATAATGGAGGGTTTGATGAGTATAGCATGATTCTTGGCTTATACATGATTAGAAGCATGATCTTGATCCTTTAGCTAGCCCACTTGCATGAATTCTTGAAGAAAATGGAAAGTTGATGACATGAAAATATAAGGGGTTTTCAAGATTAATTCTTGATGCTTTGATGTATAGTTCATGGGTTGTTTGATGAATAAGTGAAGTATAATGTGTATTTGATGTGTTGAATTAATTGTTATGGAGTGACTTGGGCTTAGATGATGTTTTGGCATGAAATCCCCTGTTTTCCCCTGTTTTGCTGCTGCTGCTGCTGCGTACTTGGTCGCGCCCCCGACTTGATTTTACGTGTAAAATTGGTCACGCCTGCGAACAAAATTTGGGCATGTTTCGAGATTTTGAAAATTGGAGGAAAATTCGGCCAAAAATACCGCGACCATTTTGTGAAGGGTTTTGGTCGCGCCCGCGACCCCTTCAGAATCTGCATTTTGTCCAACTTCGGACCTACGCCATTTTCACCTCGCTTTGAACTAGAAAACGTGCCATATACCGTTCGAAAGGTCTTTGTGTCTAGTTTCACACCCAATAAACAAAACTCAATTCTAACTTCTAGTACTCAAGTTATTCCGGGTTTTTTATAGGGTGTGCATTTCCCAAAATTGTCAGTTTTTCCGAGACTTCACCAAAACCTTTCATATTGCATTCTTTTCATTTCCTTGGCTCCCGTATGTGACTTATATGAGTTATAAACTTGGTTTAGTGATAATCAAGCTCTTAATTGACATTCTTTAATTGTTATTGCGTGACATATTGATTACGACTTTGCCGTGCGTCTTAAATGGTTCATACGGGTCGTGTCTCACGTACACATGTCTATCTTGCACAGACCAGCATCTCCGGGACGAGGAACGAGCTCCGTAGGCCGTGTCCTACTTGTATTTTTTCGGTAAAGGTGAGGTTTAATTGCTAATTACCTAGAACTCGTATAACTCTTATGTGTAAATTTGGGCCAAAAAGGTATATAGATCTATCCGTGATCATTTCTAAACCCGTAAACATTTACAAGCAAGTCATGTTCATGAAAAGTAAGCCGTGTATCATGTTACAAGTCATTTTTCCATGTTACCGTGAATGAACCGCAATCGTGTTACCGTGTTACCATGAATGGTGAAGGCTCGCAACCTTTCCGTTATTGGAGTGATGGAGTACATGGAGTGATGGAGTCTATTGGAGTGATGGAGTTTATTGGAGTGATGGAGTTCTTGGAGTGAAGTAGTTTATGGAACTGAGTTCATGAAACTGATACGTGTGCATTGTAATTGAATTGCATGATTGCGTATTTATTATTAAAGTGTTTAATATTGATAGTTGTAATCTCGGGCGAGTTCTATGTTATTCTTGAACTTATAATATTGTTAGTTATAAAACCTTACCCGAGGTTATAACTTGCCTGTTAGTTGCGTTAATATTTATGGAAACCCCTCACTCAGTCTTCACGGACTGACGCCTCCACCTTTCAGGTTTTTGCAGGTACACGTTAGGCGGGAATCGAGTCGAGTCTAGTCCTTGCATTCGAGTCGAGCACGGTGCATTTTATTTAGTGTTTCAAAGGAATTATTGTTAACGTTATTTGTTATGTATTTTAGGAGATGATAATGTATTGATATGTAAAAGCAGAATGCGAACTACTTGATAAATGATCGATAATATAGCATGCTTCCGCTTAATTATTATGCAATGTAGTTTTGATTTGTAAGTTAGTCCTGCCTAGCCTGTCATTTATTTCATTGTCACCCGTTCGCTACAGGTTGATTCATGTACGTACTCTCCATGGCGTGTGTGGATCGACCTGTAGTGCAGGGGTGTGGCATCTCCGCGTGTGTGGGTGCTACATCTTAAGTGGTATCAGAGCCAGGTTGTAAAACTGAGGTTCTAGTGTCGTGTCACGTGCGTCTAGGTCGAACGGCATAGGATTAATTGATAAGTTGTGAGTCTTGCATCACATATGGAACTACTTGAATTTACTTGAAGTTGAAGAGCCATGTGAATTATGTGTTATATGTGTATCTTATGAGTTTAACTATGTTTATTGGCATCCACTAACCCAACATGCATATTAAGTGTCTCATTTATAGGCTGCCTCGAGGTAGACCTCGCCGTGAACATTCTCCTGGGCATAGAAGACGTCGTCATGATCATTCTCCTCGTGTTCCTCCACCTCCACCCCCTCTTGCTCAGCCACAAGATTTCATGAACGCCGTGGTTGGGTTAATTGATCAGAGACTTCGGGATTACGTGCCTCCAGCACCACCGGCACCACCAGCACCACCAGAGAATCCTATTTTTGCTATACTTCGGGAATTTCAAAATCAACAACCTTCCAAGTTTTATAAGAGTGATGATATTCAGGCAGAGATGTGGTTAAAGGAAGTGGAAAGAATCTCGGAGCTTATTCCTTGTGACACCCGGGAGAAAGATCGTTGCACTCTTACTTTGATTCAGGGCGAGGCTTACTCCTGGTGGGAGATTACCCAGATTGTATTGGAGGCTGCCGGAGAAGCTATTACTTGAGAAGTATTTGTCCGAGAGTTCAGAAATAAATTCATCCCACCAGCTTCACATACGCACAGATTAAGAGAGTTCACTGAATTGAAACAAGGAGGGAGATCTGTGGGCGAGTACATCACGGAGTTCAAAGGATTATCTCGCTATGCACCAAATATAGCGAGTGATGACTTCCACAAGGCGATGCAATTTGTGCAAGGACTCAAGTCAGATATACAGGATGCGTTGAAAGCTGCTAATACGAGTACCTGGGCCAAAGCTACAACTAATGCTTTGAAGGTCGAGGATTCGAATAATGCAAGGAGGCATATTCCTTGTTTCGAAGCGGACCCAGCTTCACGATCAGGACAAGGTTCCAGCACAATGAAAAGGTCCGTTACTGATTCGATCCTACCATCTCAGGAAAAACCTAAAAAGAAGAAGTCCCAGATTGATAGACCAACTTCGGGAAATGCTCTTGCCCTGGTATTGCTCTCACAGTCAGGGAAACCTCTTTATGCTTATTGCGGACGGGATAATCATACTTTTGAGACTTGTAGAAAACGTTTAAACTTGTGCATGCGATGCGGGAGCAATGAGCACCTAGCAAATATGTGCCCAAAGCAATGGGGAGTGCCGACCCGGGGAGCGAGACCACTAGTTCAGGTTCGCGCGTATAATCTAGTGAGGGAGGTGCAAAATGTGGATATTCATCCGAATGTGGTAGCCGAAGGTATCAATCATATTCATGTCATAATCAACGGTGAACGGTACACTTAAACATGCATATCACGAGCATCATGAATCTTATTGTTGTTGTACTTAATTTCTCGTCAATCCAAATTGGTTATTGATGGATGATACTTATGTGATCAATATGACTCTACTTGTCTATGTGACATTTATGTAATTGTTTCTACAATCTGTTCCCTTGAGTTGTTTTCGTGTATTTGGGGAGACGGGGTTCTCTCATTTCTTGTTGAAAGACGAGGTTCTTTCATTTCTTGTTTAAGAGACGGGGTTCTCTTATAGCTTGTGCATCATTTTGAAACTCGACAGTGGACCTGGGGGCCAGGTCCTTTTAGGGGGGGGGGGGGGGGGAGAATTGTAATGCCCCGGTTTTTCCATTCATGTGTTGTATGTTATTATATTAATCTTTCTAATATTATATGCACTATATATTCACGCAATTATATGAAAATGTTGTAATGTGAAATTTATATGAATTAATTGATAATGTGACTAATTGCTCATATATGACTTTAATTGTTCCTTATCTAAATGTGAGGACTTAATTGCATAAATTCTTTGGACTTAATTAATTATGTGCTATGAAATGATACTTGATTACATGACAATGTATATTAGAGGGACTAAAGTGCAAAAAGTGATGATTCATGCATATATTTGCAAGACTTTGAATATATCATCATATTCTTCCAACGTATTCCATTTCATTCCATTTTATCTAAGAAAGTTACACACACACACCTACTAGATCACGGTTTTTACACCAAGAGAAGAGAAGGGAAGATTTCATCAATTTCAAGCTAGAATTCAAGGAGGATAGTTGCATAAATTGGAGCATCATCACCATCTCACCATTTCATCATTTCTTTCTTTATATTAGGGTATATATGAAGATCTTGCTTGAATTCTTGAATCATTTATAATGGAGGGTTTGATGAGTATAGTATGATTCTTGGCTTATACATGATTAGAAGCATGATCTTGATCCTTTAGCTTGCCCAATTGCATGAATTCTTGAAGAAAATGGAAAGTTGATGACATGAAAATATAAGGGGTTTTCATGATTAATTCTTGATGCTTTGATGTATAGTTCATGGGTTGTTTGATGAATAAGTGAAGTATAATGTGTATTTGATGTGTTGAATTAATTGTTATGGAGTAAATTGGCCTTAGATGATGTTTCGTGGTGTTTTGGCATGAAATCCCCGGTTTTTCCACTGTTTTGCTGCTGCTGCTGCGTACTTGGTCGCGCCCCCGACCTGATTTACGTGTAAAATTGGTCGCGCCCGCGACCAAAATTTGGGCATGTTTCGAGATTTTGAAAATTGGAGGAAAATTCGGCCAAAAATACCGCGACCATTTTATGAAGGGTTTTGGTCACGCCCGTGACCCCTTCAGAATCTGCATTTTGTCCAACTTCAGACCTACGCCATTTTCACCTCGCTTTGAACTAGAAAACGTGCCATATACCGTTAGAAAGGTCTTTGTGTCTAGTTTCACACCCAATAAGCAAAACTCAATTCTAACTCCTAGAACTCAAGTTATTCCGGGTTTTCTATAGGGTGTGTATTTCCCAAAATTGTCAGTTTTTCCGAGACTTCACCAAAACCTTTCATATTGCATTCTTTTCATTTCCTTGGCTCCCGTATGTGACTTATATGAGTTATAAACTTGGTTTAGTGATAATCAAGCTCTTAATTGACATTCTTTAATTGTTATTGCGTGACATATTGATTACGACTTTGCCGTGCGTCTTAAATGGTTCATACGGGTCGTGTCTCACGTACACATGTCTATCTTGCACAGACCAGCATCTCCGAGATGAGGAGCGAGCTCCGTAGGCCGTGTCCTACTTGTATTTTGTCGGTAAAGGTGAGGTTTAATTGCTAATTACCTAGAACTCGTATAACTCTTATGTGTAAATTTGGGTCAAAAAGGTATATAGATCTATCCGTGTTCATTTCTAAACCCGTAAACATTTACAAGCAAGTCATGTTCATGAAAAGCAAGCCGTGTATCATGTTACAAGTCATTTTTCCATGTTACAATGAATGAACCGCGATCGTGTTACCGTGTTACCATGAATGGTGAAGGCTCGCAACCTTCCCGTTATTGGAGGGATGGAGTTTATTGGAGTGATGGAGTACATGGAGTGATGGAGTCTACTGGAGTGATGGAGTTATTGGAGTGATGGAGTTTATTGGAGTGATGGAGTTCTTGGAGTGAAGTAGTTTATGGAATTGAGTTCATAAAACTGATACGTGTGCATTGTAATTGAATTGCATGATTGCATATTTATTATTAAAGTGTTTAATATTGATAGTTGTAATCTCAAGCGAGTTCTATGTTATTCTTGAACTTATAATAATGTTAGTTATAAAACCTTACCCGAGGTTATAACTTGCCTGTTAGTTGCGTTAATATTTATGGAAACCCCTCACTCAGTCTTCACGGACTGACGCCTCCACCTTTCAGGTTTTTGCAGGTACACGTTAGGCGGGAATCGAGTCGAGTCTAGTCCTTGCATTCGAGTCGAGCACGGTGCATTTTATTTAGTGTTTCAAAGGAATTATTGTTCACGTTATTTGTTATGTATTTTAGGAGATGATAATGTATTGATATGTAAAAGCAGAATGTGAACTACTTGATAAATGATCGATAATATAGCATGCTTCCGCTTAATTATTATGCAATGTAGTGTTTGATTTGCAAGTTAGTCCCGCCTAGCCTGTCATTTATTTCATTGTCACCCGTTCGCTGCAGGTTGATTCATGTACGCACTATCCATTACGTGTATGGATCAACTTGTAGTGTGGGGGTGTGGCATCTCCATGTGTGGGGGTGCTACATCTTAAGTGGTATCAGAGCCAGGTTGTAAAATCGAGGTTCTAATGTCGTGTCACGTGCGTCTAGGTCGAACGGCATAGGATTGATTGATAAGTTGTGAGTCTTGCATCACATATGGAACTACTTGAATTTACTTGAAGTTGATGAGCCATGTGAATTATGTGTTATATGTGTATCTTATGAGTTTAACTATGTTCATTGGCATCCACTAACCCAACATGCATATTAAGTGTCTTATTTACAGGATGCCTCGAGGTAGACCTCGCCTTGAACATTCTCCTGGGCATAGAAGACGTCATCATGATCATTCTCCTCGTGTTCCTCCACCTCCACCCCCTCTTGCTCAGCCACAAGATTTCATGAATGTCGTGGTTGGGTTAATTGATCAGAGACTTCGGGATTACGTGCCTCCAGCACCACCGGCACCACCAGCACCACCAGAGAATCCTATTTCTGCTATACTTCGGGAATTTCAAAATCAACAACCTCCCAAGTTTTATAAGGGTGATGATATTCAGGCAGAGATGTGGTTAAAGGAAGTGGAAAGAATCTGGGAGCTTATTCCTTGTGACACCCGGGAGAAAGATCGTTGCACTCTTACTTTGATTCAGGGCGAGGCTTACTCCTGGTGGGAGAGTACCCAGATTGTATTGGAGGCTGCCGGAGAAGCTATTACTTGGGAAGTATTTGTCCGAGAATTCAGAAATAAATTCATCCCACCACCTTCACGTACGCGCAGATTAAGAGAGTTCACTGAATTGAAACAAGGAGGGAGATCTGTGGGCGAGTACATCATGGAGTTCAAAAGATTATCTCGCTATGCACCAAATATAGCGAGTGATGACTTCCACAAGGCGATGCAATTTGTGCAAGGACTTAATTCAGATATGCAGGATGCGTTGAAAGCTGCTAATATTAGTACCTAGGCCAAAGCTACTACTAAGGCTTTGAAGGTCAAGGATTCGAATAATGCAAGGAGGCCTATTCCTTGTTTCGAAGCGGACCTAGCTTCAGGATCAGGACAAGGTTCCAGCACAATGAAAAGGTCCATTACTGATTCGATCCTACCATCTCAGGAAAAACCTAAAAAGAAGAAGTCCCAGATTGATAGACCAACTTCGGGAAATGCTCTTGCCCCGGTATTGCTCTCACAGTCAGGGAAGCCTCTTTGCGCTTATTGCGGACGGGATAATCATACTTTTGAGACTTGTAGAAAACGTTTAAACTTGTGCATGCGACGTGGGAGCAATGAGCACCTAGCAAATATTTGCCCAAAGCAATGGGGAGTGCCGACCGGGGGTGCGAGACCACTAGTTCAGGTTCGCGCGTATAATCTAGTGAGGGAGGTGCAAAATGTGGATATTCATCCGAATGTGGTAGCCGAAGGTATCAATCTTATTCATGTCATAATCAACGGTGAACGGTACACTTAAACATGCATATCACGAGCATCATGCTATAATCCCGTGCGAGGTTTTTAAGATTTTTCCCAAGTGGGTGAAAACAAAGGAAAACAACGCTCGGGATTACAACGATCAATTTCATAATTCATAATCATATTCGTTCATGCGGTCAATACGTGAGCCCTGGCGGGTAGGCGAACATCTCCAACCTACTCCTCATGTTTGCATATCAATTCAGTTTTATTTTAGCGATCATACACATTCATACACATTCGTTCATAATCATAATCATATCATAATCATATCATGCATATTCATGTTATAAACACTTACACCTTTTTCCTCCAGGTGGTGGACGGGTTAGCAAGACCCGACCACCGGTCTATACATAGGTCAATGGGGTACATGAATCCCCCAAGGGCACTCAGCTCCCATTCCCCACTAAACCTCCTAGCAAGGGCCGGTATCACCGTAAATGTGGTGGGACTATTACAAGGGATCACCGTGGGCCCATGCCTCCCCGGATAGCCAATTGCACTAAGTCCCTGGGCCCATGCAATCATAATCATGTCCATGCCAAAAATCATAAGGTGGGGATACATAAAAGAAGGGCTTAACGTTGGAAAATCATAGACTCTTCTGAAAAGACTCGATATATATATACATATATATAATATTTTGGCTTAAAACATTCATATAAGTGATATATCGGGTCACCATAGCTAATAGAAGAGAAACCCACCTGTTACACCTTACCGAAAACCAAGAAGACAAGAAGACTTGAGAATAACCTATGAACCCGGCATCTCCGCCTTGGAGAAAACTGTACAAATGCCAATGCAATGAATTCGTGAGACTCAAGACTCCAAATGTACCATATAAGACTCACGACAATGTATTGATAATAATATGAGATGCACAAGGAATATAATTCATGTCATTAAAATGTTCATGTATACAATTAATAATTTAAAGACATATAAACAAGTCATGCATTCATTTCAAGAAGCGTTCATATCCATTTGAGTTCATAACTTCCATATGTAAATCAAATTGATCCACGCATTCAAATACGATCATAAAACGTAGGATAACATGTTTACAATTAGAAAATGGTAAATTGAAACATTCAAGTCCTGCGCATGGTATGCATGCATATATTAGGACAAACAAATTAAAATCAATGCATGCATGCACTTAATACAAACAAATGAAATTAAACACACTTTGCATGCAAACATATATATATATATATATATCACACACACTCATCCGCAGCCATGCATGTATATATATATATATATATATATATATATATATATATATATATATATATATATATATATATCACACACACTCATCCGCAGCCATGCATGCAAAGAAGGAAATAGAAAACAAATGAAAGCCATGCAAATGAGTTTTAAAAATTGAAATTTTTCCAGAAAGAGCAGGGGTCGATTTTGTTCATGAAATGGTAGCGGCCGCTACCCTATAAATTCAGAATTTTTGATCAAATTTCCATAATACGTGAGAAGCCTCAAATTCAGTCGTGGGCGCGACTGAATTACATGCACATCAGGTCGTGGGCGCGACCCTGTGCGCAACAGCAAAAACGACGCAACGAACTAGGCGAAAACAGAGCAGCAACAATTTCAATCTTCAACCAACATGCTACCAACAAGTTCAGATGTTAATATGATGTTGACGAAACTCGAATTCGAGTTTCCTAGCTCAAGATATCAAATACGGAACCAAGGGTGCGCTAATTGCTCGTTAGCCCCCGATTTGGATTCCAAGAACAAAATAAATTCGTTACCATGCCAAATGAGATCGAAAATATGAAACAAGTATATGAACATATTCATAACACATAAATGTACAACATACTAAATTTTCACGAAATTCCGAATTCAATTCGAATAAGAACGGCACTCAAACATGTCACACATGCGCATATAGTTCAAAAAAATTCAATTAAATTCAAATAATTCAAATATTTATAAAATAAATTAAATAAAAATAAAAATAATAAAAACTCAACGAAATAAAATAAAATAACAAAATAGCAATTATCCATAAAAAAAAATTAATTCCATTTCAATTAATTTACAAAGTCAACGATTAAATGAAAATTTAATATTAATAAATTAGAGATATAATTATTTAACATTAAATATCAATTAAAATACTAAATTAATGAATTAAAATAAAATAAAATAAAATAAAATAAAATAAAATAAAATAATAACAATTTATAATAAAATTAAATATAAAACACTTATAAACAATTAATTCGCGCAATTTAGTAAACACATACGTCATTTTAAAATACGGAAAAGTTGGGGCGTTACAATCTCTCCCCCTTAAAAAGAATTTGTCCTCGGATTCACTACTCGACCGAGCAAGCAATGAGAGATTCCCCGTCTCTCACAAACAACAAGGAGAGAGCCCCGTCTCTCACAAACAAAAATGAGAGAGCCCCGTCTCTCGAGCAATAATGAGAGAACCCCGTCTCTCGCAAGCAAAAAGAGCACCCTGTCTCTCAAACAAAAATAAGAGAATCCCCGTCTCTTACAAACAACGATAGCACCCCATCTCTCAACCAAAAATAAAGCAAGGAAGTCTCCAATACTCCCGAGCAACACAACGCAACATCATAATTAAGATCACGTAAGACACCCAAAGCAGGAAATAGTTATCATCCACGTTGATTATCATTTACTCCAAATAATTTAACATGATAAGGAATCAAAGCACATAATATAAAAATTATTTAAGTTAAATTTTCATGGATGCATGTATCATGGATGCTTCATGTACCGTTCACCGTAATTGCATAATTTAGAACTGTGAATTTTGTTGTCCAATGCATAATCTGCCCGAAAAATGAGTGTAGCATTTGCCTTGTCTTTAATTTCTTCTATATAACTCGGTGAAGCCATGATAAATCCTCTTCGATCTTTCATCATTTTCCATAATCTTCATTCAACTAAACCAACTCTTAATACCCGAGCTTTGATCCCCCCGTATACTGTTAGATCATCCATCCCCGAAATTAGATCCATAGCTATTTTCCTTACCCAAATCAAAACCTAGCATACCATCAAAAATAACTACCCTTGGCGTCCTTAAAATTTTATTCTCGCCCTTAATATATCATCCAAATCTTTCCCTATTCTTCCATTCAATTGACCCCTTTTTACTCTCTTTAAACCGTTAGGGTGAAATTTGGTATTCGGCTCCTACAATTCTTTAATCGGAGATAGGATGTTCTTGATGATTCTTGAAGTTTGATTTAGGTTTTCCCAATGTTCCTCCTTGCCGGTTTTGTCTCTTCTCGAATCTCTTTCCAAACTCATTGAACTAAGCTTCATTGACAGTATCCCTTCCTATGATAACTTGAAACGGTTCCCTCTTGAAAACTCGACTAAGGAGTTTCCTTAACTCCCTCATAACTCCCTTATTTCCAAGTCAAACTAGCCTACATAGAAATATTCGACAAGCTATCTTCTCTAGTCCTCATGATAATCTTCAACCCGAATTTAGTGGCTCAGTCCTCACTTTAAGGTTTAACCTTTAAAGTTGTCTTGTTCGCTCACCACCATAAGGATTTTCAGGTCCTCCCTAATTTGCAGTTCCGTTGTTCCTACTAGAGTATTTCTTTGGTACAACCTCACATTTCAAATTTGCCTCTTGGTCATGCTCTCCCCCTTAAATTTTTCTGTCATTACGTGTTGAACTCTATCGATCCTTCTTTCATCGAAATTCTTGATGAAAAATTTCATTAGGAGAGGTTTTAACTGACATAGAAACCCAAGGAATTGGCCTTTCAACTCCTTCCCCAATTTTCTTGATAATTGAAACTCCATTCTCTATTCTTGTTCGACCCGAACACTCCTAAGCCAACTCTCGTTTCACTTTCCTTCTGAAATTTCTTTCCACCAACCTATCCCTTACCTGAAGTTCTTTATTTCCCGAATCATCTTTCTTGTCATGTGCCATCCCGTTATTTCCTTTCTCTTAACTCAGATATGGCTCGAACGAAGAGATACTTGATAAATGAGATGACAGAACTTCCTATCAAATAAACATTAAAATATATGTCAGGTTAAAATGACAATGCACGTGACACACTTGCAACAATTAAATATGCAGCACATTAGAGCAACGAAATCAGATAGAAATACACGTACGAACCAAAGTAAAGAAAATAAACAACTGATGCAAAGTATGATGTACGTGCCATGAATGTTTTGAACCTGTCACCAATGTAGTAAGCCGTTAGCTCAGTAGCTTTTCCTCGTTCCTCACATCACCAGATTACTTTGACTTGCTAATCATGCCTTGTCTTTCCCTCGGTCTTCAAGTTTTTCCATGAATTATTGTGCATCACTTGTATCTTCCACGGTCCGAATCAACCCCTGATTTCTTGACATCCACTGAATTAACGTCTGGATTTCTCCCCAAGAATCACCCTTCAACATTGCCCAAGTTCTCTTATACAAATGAACCCAAATGTAGTTCGGAACCCTACTTCTCATCACCACCGTGATCAAGACTCCCGTGCTTATCCGTTATGAGTGGAGATTCGTGAATCAAACTCGTTTTCCGATTGCTTTTACTGGAGCACATGATTTTCTCCCAACGAGTCTTTGCCCTTCTTTACGGTTTCCATTTGTTGCTCCATATTTCCCATTTCAACCTCACAACACGGCAATTCAGCTTGGATTTGGGAGAAAAGAACTCAAATCTTGTCTATAGTATAACCACCTTCCATGAAGTTGTATTTTCCACGTTATTTGACTCCTTCTAATCCTCTTCTCACTTGTTTTTCATCTTGATCAAAATCTAGAGCTCCCGAATTCGGACTCTTCCCGGTCTTGACTTCTACCACTTGATGCCTAATTAATAAATTTATTTAGAAACCCTTCCTTGATGTCCCATGGTGCATAACACCCACCGGACCCATTTTATCTTGACTCTTCAATAATCAAAGTCTTGAACCAAAATACCTTCAAGATTCATTCCTTAGATTAAATGATCCCATTGCATCCAATTACCGCATCCTATGTACGAGAGCTACATACATCAATCTTCGGAGTTAAAGACATTCCCCGAACAACTCTCATTTCATCAATTGCCTCTCTACGCCTGCATCTCCAAAACGGTCCTCCATGCTGACTCTTAGCCCTTAAATCTAACTCCATCTATGTATACCACGCATCCCGAATTCTCTATATTCTCCCCCGACGGTTCTTCCTGTCTTCCGTGCCTCAGAAAGGATTTGTAATAGATTATTATGATCGTAGAACTTGGCCATGGTTTGATATCATCTTCATAACCTAGAAATCGTAACTCATTGCGAGAATATATACATGCGATTAGTGCATGCTCATGGCACATATTCAACACGAAAGGCAAGGATCCATAGAATAATGCAACAAATAATTCAGCAAAATTAAAAAGGAAATCCAAATTTCATATTCAAGATCGATGCAATGCACACATTGTCACGTAGTTCCTAAGCCGTACGACTTAGACTGACTCAAACACAACACAAGAACACCGATTTTGCAACCGGGCTCTGATACCACTTAAGGATGTAGCACCCTACACGCAAGGCACCACATCCCCTGCACTCAGACCCGACCCGTATATGAAATGGGAAATCCATACACGTGCCAGTTCAGAGCGAACGGGGACTCACTCACTCACTAGACTAGGCGGGAACTAAACTTCGAAATCAAATAAACAATTCCAAAGAATAAAAATGCATGTGCGGAAGAAAAATCTATAATCAATCATAAATACAATGAGCGATTGACGGGTTCAACTAACATAGATACCTAGTCCCGAAAATTCATACATAAACATTTTCAAATATAAATTCTCGTATAAGCCAACATATGTACAAAATGCATATGAAGTGACTTAGACTTAAATGTGAGACTTGACCGACTCAGAACCCCGCCTAGCACTCCAAACCTGCACAAGAACTGAAAACAAGTCGGGTTCAGTCTATAGGAGACTGGTTGTAGCACCCGGAACACCAGGCACCACATCCCCCGCACTATAGCTCCAATCCACATATGAAATGGACAATCCATACATGAATCAAAGCTATAGCGAACGAGAGACAATAAAATGACTCAAGGCTAGGCGGGTACCCTCAATTTAAAACCAACCAACAATCAAGTCAGAGTATTAAAAAGCGGAAGCAATAACATTCATTCGATACGTATAGGTACCATATTTATTTATATACTTATAGGTACCAACATTCACACTATCAATACATTATCATCTCCCAACAATATAGATAACAAGGCGATATACAAAATATCCCAAATAGCTATACATAACAAAATGTGGGAATGAAGTGTGCTAGACCCAAATTTAAAGACCACATGACTCTAAATTCCCGCCTAGCACGCCCTGCAAAACACTGAAAAAGTTGAGGTGTCAGTCCAAAACAGACTGAGCGAGGGGTATAAATAAATATAAGCGCACATACATGCAAGTCATAACCTCGGGTAATAATTTTGGAAAACAATACAATTTGGTAAAAGAAGAGAGTTCATCGCCCGAGATTAGAACTAATTCAATTTCAATTTAATCAATTCAATACAATCAATTCGTGGCCCGGCGGGTGGGGTAATTCTCCAACCTTACACCGACTGTGTACAATCAATCAATCAATTATTAGGTGATTAGGTGATCAAGCAATTCATTAATGTGCACAATTAGCAGTTTCAATAACGCCTTCTTCCTCCGGGTGATGGTGGGATTGCAAGGCCCCACCATCCAATCAATCTGGGCAGAGGGTACATGAATCCCTAAGCCCGGAACTCCTTCCTCCCCTAATCTCCTAGAGGGTTCAGGGTTCATCCCAATTTGGTGAGGATAGCTCTCGAGTTACCCGTTAGCCCGTGCTTTCCCGGTTGGCTCGAGTCACTACCCTCGGGCCCACAGTGCAATACAATACTCGCCAAATCAATCAATCAATCAATCAATCCCTTCAATAGTTCGATAAAACATTTGAAAACCAATCTCTTTTAAAACTATAAGTTATATAGATAGGTTTTGGCTTAAAATTCACATAGGGTTGTACGGGTCCGATATATCTAAAATTAAACCTCACCTGAACGACCCAAAAATATCCAAGGAAACAGCTCACGGGGCCTGCTCCTCGTCACCAGGAAGCTGGTCTGTGCAAGAAAGACAATTGTCCGTGAAACACGACTCAAAATGTACCAAATATGACGAACGACGGAAATGCAACGAGACGACGGGAAAAATACAATGTACCATAAAAATATTGTGTTTCAACATGTAATCAGTCATATAATAGCAATTAGGGGTCAAAGAAGCCGTCGGAACGGGGTGCGAAAAATGCAATTTTATGCAGTGAATTTTGGGCACTTTCTGGACTATGGGAACGGCCGTTCCGGCTTCCCTTTGAAAATGGGAAGGGCCGTTCCCATGGCTCAGAAAACGCACCAGCGTTTTCTTAAAGGGAAAACGTTTTAGCTGGGAACGGCCCTTCCGGCTCAAAGGCCAAAATGGGAACGGCCGTTCCCAGTCTCGCTGGCCTAATCTCAGCATCATGGGAACGGCCGTTCCAGTTTTGAACTGGGGTTGGGAAGGGCCGTTCCCAAAATACGTGAGCTACTGAATATGCAGAACAGAACACAGCAACACGAAGCAACAACAATCAACCACCAAAAATGGATCAAACTCAAGATGTAATGCACATATTTGATGCAATAAACATAATAGCTTACACATAATCAATAACAATTCATTTAAACACTCATTTCAATGCTAGATCAACAATAATCCATCAATCCAAACCCATATCAAAACTCATGCTCCAAGTCCATAAATCACAAGTTATATGCATCAATCTTGAGCTTAATGATCACAAACATATTTCTAACAACAAATACACAATCTAACCAATATATAACAAAGCCCTAGATATCATATATTTTCAAGAAAATCAACCAATCTCCATAATTACCTCAAATGGGAGAAATGAAAGCTAAGATGAAGAAGTGATGATGATGATGCTTCTATGTCCCCAAAACCCACAATTATGAAGCTTAAATGATGAAATCTCCCACCTCCAAGGCAAGGGTTTTGTCTCGGTTGAGCAAAGGAAACAAGAACAAGGAAGAAATGTTTTGGTATGAAATGGGAAATGTTGGTACGTGATTGCTGCTATGGAGAAGAGAAAAGAGGGCCAATTTGCAATTAAATCCCTCCACTTAATAAGTTATGCAATGAGGTTCAAATCCCATTTTAAATGATCAATTAGGTCCAATGCAATTAGATCCCATATTCATGAAAATGAGCAATTAAAGCCATAAAAGAAATAAATCACATTCGGGAAAATAATTCACATAGCAATCACGTTCAATATATCCAATAAATATGATATGATATGAATTTTCAATAAAATATAAAAAATATAATTTTATAAAATTATGTCATGATAGGAAAATTAAAGAAATAAACAATTAATAATTAAAAACTAACTCTCAAACGCACACGTGTCGATCATACCTGAAATGCCAAAAGCTGGGGCGTTACAATCCTCCCTCCTTATAAGAATCTGGTCCCCAGATTCACTGATCGGAAGGGAACAACTCTGGATGGAACCGTCTCATTTTGTCTTCGGTCTCCCACGTGGCTTCTTCGGCCTTATCACTTCTCCAAAGAACCTTAACCATGGGAATCCTCCAGTTTCTTAATTCCTGAAACTTCTTATCCAATATCTTAACCGGTTTCTGAACAAAGGTAAGACTTGGTTCCAATTCCACTTCTTCAACAGGAATGATCTCGGTTTCATCGGGGTAGTATTTCCTCAGCTGAGACACGTGAAATACGTTATGAATCCCCGTGAGGCTCGGTGGTAGGTCCAATCTGTAAGCAACTTCTCCAATTCTTTCCAAAATCTCATAAGGACCTAAATAACGAGGTTTAAGTTTACCTCCTTTCCCAATCCGAGCAAATCCTTTACGTGGAGACGCCTTCAAGAATACCTGGTCTCCAACCTCAAACTCGAGATCCCTTCTGCGACGATCGGCGTAGCTCTTCTGTCTGTCCTGAGCTGATTTCATCCGTTGTTTTATTAAGTGGACTTTCTCAATCATAGCTTCAACGGCCTTGGAAGGTTTTTCCAATTTCTCACCTTTCTTAACACCTTCCTGCTTAGTCCATTTCCACTCTTCCAAGCCAAAGAACAACGGAGAACGGCACTTCCGTCCATAAAGTAGCTCATACGGTGCCATTCCAATCGAAGCCTGAAAACTGTTGTTGTACGCAAACTCAATCAAAGGTAGCTGGTCATGCCAAGAAGACTGAAAATCCAAAGAACAAGCTCGAAGCAAATCCTCGAGATACCTTATTAATCTCTCGGACTGACCATCCGTCTGAGGATGAAAAGCTGTACTAAACTGGAGCTTCGTACCCAAAACTTCTTGTAATTCACGCCACAACCTTGAAGTGAACCGTGGATCTCTGTCTGAAACGATACTAATCGGAATCCCGTGAAGTCTAACAATCTCCCGGTTATAAAGCTCGGCTAGCTTGCGAATCTTATACGACATCCGAACCGGCAGAAAATGTGCAGACTTCGTCAAACGGTCCACAATCACCCAAATCCCATCGAATCCACCCTTCACCTTAGGTAATTCGGACACGAAATCCATCGTCACCTGTTCCCACTTCCACTCAGGAATAGGTAACGGCTGAAGAAGACCTCCCGGTTTCTGATGCTCGGCTTTCACTTTCTGACAGGTGAGACAATGCTTCACAAACTCGGCCACATCTTTCTTCAATCCACGCCACCAATAATATTGCCTTAAATCCTTATACATCTTGTTTCCTCCGGGGTGGATAGAATAAGCCGATCTGTGAGCTTCCTCGAGCAATACCCGTTTCAACTCTACGGGCACAACCACTCGGTTCTTGAAACGAAGAAGACCGGTTTCATCGAACCCGAATGGACACTCCGGATCAGCTCTTGCCTTAGATACCAACCTCTGAACTTCCAAATCTGAACTCTGAGCCTCAAACAACCTGTGCTTCAATTCTGGTTGGACCGAAATATTAAAAACTCGAGCCTTTAAAACAATTGGCTCGATTCCACTACTTTCACCCACTTCCAAGCTCGACACACCAGCCTTCCTACTAAGTGCATCGGCGACCACGTTGGCTTTGCCGGGATGGTACTTGATCGTGCAATCATAATCTTCCAACCTTTCCATCCAACGCCGTTGCCTCATATTCAAATCCTTCTGAGTGAATAAATACTGGAGGCTTTTGTGGTCAGTGAAAATCTCGAAGTACACCCCGTACAAATAATGTCTCCACTTTCCAAGTGCAAAGACTACGGCAGCAAGCTCAAGATCATGTGTCGGATAATTCTTTTCATGCTCTTTCAACTTTCGGGATGCATAAGCGATTACTTTACCCTTCTGAGTCAATACACATCCCAAGCCTTCCTTAGAAGCATCCGTATAAACAGCATATCCTTCAGAACCTTCCGGAAGGGCTAACACTGGAGCAGACACTAACTTCTCCTTCAAGAAAGTGAAACTCTTATCACAATCTTCATTCCAATCGACTTTCACATTCTTCTTCGTCAACCGGGTTAAAGGAGCTGCTAACTTGGAGAAATCCTTAACAAACCTCCGGTAATAACCTGCCAATCCCAAGAAACTCCTAATTTCAGAGGCATTCCTAGGTTTCTCCCACTTCAAAACCGACTCAATCTTGGAAGGATCGACTTCCAACCCGTTGCCCGAAATCACGTGACCCAAGAATGACACCCTGTCAATCCAGAACTCACACTTGCTGAACTTGGCAAACAACTGATGCTCCTTCAAAGTCCTCAATACCAACTGAAGGTGTCTTGCATGCTCCTCGGCAGACTTCGAGAAAACCAGGATATCATCAATAAAAATGACCACAAACTTATCCAGAAAAGGCCTGAAGATCCTGTGCATCATATCCATAAAAGCTGCTGGGGCATTAGTCAAACCAAACGGCATCACAACGAACTCATAATGCCCGTACCGAGTGTTAAATCCTGTCTTAGAAATATCCCCTGCTCGGATACGCAGCTGGTAGTATCCTTGTCTCAAATCCAATTTCGAATAGACTTTCGAACCCTGAAGTATATCAAACAACTCCTCGATATGTGGAAGAGGATACTTGTTCTTGATCGTCATCCGGTTCAACTCCCTATAGTCTATGCACATTCTCAAGGTCCCATCCTTCTTCTTTACAAACAAAACCGGTGCACCCCAAGGAGAAGAACTCGGTCTAATGTACCCAATCTCCAACAACGCATCAAGTTGAGTCTTCAACTCTTTCAACTCGGCCGAAGCCATACGATACGGAGTCTTGGAGTATGGCTCTGCATTCGGGTACAAATCAACCACAAACTCAATTTCCCGTTCTGGAGGTAAAGAATCCAATTCCTCAGGAAAGACCTCGGGAAATTCCTTCACTACTTCCATTCCCCACTAAACCTCCAAGGGCACTCAGCTCCCATTCCCCACTAAACCTCCTAGCAAGGGCCGGTATCACCATAAATGTGGTGGCACTAGTACAAGGGATCACCGTCGGCCCATGCCTCCCCAGATAGCCACTTGCACTAAGTCCCTGGGCCCGTGCAATCATAATCATGTCCACGCCAAAAATCATAAGGTGGGGATACATAAAAGAAGGGTTTAACATTGGAAAATCATAGACTCTTTTGAAAAGACTCGATATATATATATACATATATATAATATTTTGGCTTAAAACATTCATATAAGGGATATATCAGGTCACCATAGCTAATAGAAGAGAAACCCACCTGTTACACCTTACCGAAAACCAAGAAGACAAGAAGACTTGAGAATAACCTATGAACCCGACATCTCCACCCTGGAGAAAACTGTACAAATGACAATGCAATGAATTCGTGAGACTCAAGACTCCAAATGTACCGTATAAGACGCACGACTATGTATTGATCATGATATGAGATGCACAAGGAATATAATTCATGTCATGAAAATGTTCATGTATACAATTAATAATTTAAAGACATATAAACAAGTCATGCATTCATTTCAAGAAGCGTTTATATCCATTTGAGTTCATAACTTCCATATTTAAATCAAATTGATCCACGAATTCAAATACGATCATAACACGTAGGATAACATGTTTACAATTAGAAAATGGTAAATAGAAACATTCAAGTCATATTCGGAAATTAAATAACATGAAATAGATAACAATTAAATTCTAAAATTTTAAATAAATTAAATAACACTTAAATATATATATTTAATCATGTCTTTTATATATATATATATTTAAGTGTTATTGAATTTATTTAAAATTTTAGAATTTATATATATATATATATATATATATATATATATATATATATATATCCTACGCATGGTATGCATGCATATATTAGGACAAACAAATTAAAATCAATGCATGCATGCACTTAATACAAACAAATGAAATTAAACACACTTTGCATGCAATATATATATATGTATATATACAAATGAAATTAAACACACTTTGCATGCAAACATATATATATATACACACTCATCCGCAGCCATGCATGCAAAGAAGGAAATAGAAAACAAATGAAAACCATGCAAATGAGTTTTAAAAATTGAAATTTTTCCAGAAAGAGCAGGGGTCGCGGCCACGACCCATTTTCTTCATGAAATGGTAGCGGCCGCTATCCTAGAAATTCAGAATTTTTGATCAAATTTCCATAATACGTGAGCAGCCTCAAATTCAGTAGCGGGCACGACTGAATTACATGCACATCAGGTCGCGGGTGCGACCCTGTGCGCAACAGCAAAAACGATGCAGCGAACTAGGCGAAAACAGAGCAACAACAATTTCAATCTTCAACCAACATGCTACCAACAAGTTCAGATGTTAATATGCAGTAAAGTGCAATATTTCAGTCCTAATTTAACACCCAAACATGCAGCTTAGGCCATCAAACGTGAGCAAGGAAGTATAAGATCATTTCATGAATTTTCTTCAAAATTTCATTAATGGTAACTCATGAATGCTTCAAATACCATGTAATACATCACCATAAATGAAAAGAATGGATCAAGACAATCATATTCATGCTTGGAATCAACCAAATTCCTCAAGAAATGAAAGAAATCAACATAGGTGCTCAAAACCTAACTATTTACTAAGTCAACCATATACCCATGAAAACATGCTCAAAATTGGGGATGAATGGATCAAAATGACTCATGATGAAAGTATAATACAACCCTAAGTTTACCTTGTGAATTGGATGAAGTTTGAAGGAGATTTGAGCTTGAATCTCCAAGGATGGCAAGAGTTACGTGACAAACTGGAAAGCAGGGGGTGTTGGGCTGATTTTTTCCAAGTGACAAGGTGTGGTTCGGTTGGGGTGAGTAAGAACAGCTAGGGGGGTGAGTTAGGGTTCCAAAGGATCTAACCATGGTTAATTTGGTCAAGGTTTGAATAAGTTATGGCTCTTTTAATAAAATGTGGCAGTTTAGGCGTCTGTGTCATGTTTCAGTTGAATTTCGGAGGTTCAAATAACTTTGGAAAAATATAAGGCTAAGTTCATCAAACTCGAATTTTCGATACGAGTTCAACGAAGTTGACGAAAGTTGAATTCGAGTTTCCTAGCTCAAGATATCAAATACGGAACCAAGGGTGCGCTAATTGCTATTTAGCTCCCGATTTGGATTCCAATAATAAAATAAATTTGTTACCATGCCAAATGAGATCGAAAATATGAAACGAGCATATGAACATATTCATAACACATAAATGTACAACATACTAAATTTTCACGAAATTCCGAATTCAATTCGAATAAGAACGACACTCAAACATGTCACAAATGCGCATATAGTTCAAAAAAATTCAATTAAATTCAAATAATTCAAATATTTATAAAATAAAATAAATAAAAATAAAAATAATAAAAACTCAACGAAATAAAATAAAATAAAAAAATAGCAATTATCCATAAAAAAACAATTAATTCCATTTCAATTAATTTACAAAGTCAACAGATTAAATGAAAATTTAATATTAATAAATTAGAGATATAATTATTTAACATTAACACTTAATTATCAATTAAAATACTAAATTAATGAATTAAAATAAAATAAAATAAAATAAAATAATAACAATTTATAATAAAATTAAATATAAAACACTTATAAACAATTAATTCGCGCAATTTAGTAAACACATACGTCATTTTAAAATACGGAAAAGTTGACGTGTTACAGGTGGTAACCTCGTATATTGAAAATGACCGGAGAAGGTGCCGGAGACACCGCCGGAAACTTGCAAACTTCAATAGGAAATGGGTTTTCCGTCCGGCAACATTTTTCGACGAAAATGGTATGGATCTTGAAGTTCTCGACATGGTGAGCATATTGCAAGTTACGGATTCGATTTTCGTTAAGCAGTTCTGGAGTTATCGTCATTTCTTTTTTAGATATAAAATTTTTAGATTTGAAATTGGGGACAAATGACTTCGAATTTTGAAAAACTAATCGAAGATATGGAACGAGGACGAGGAGTACGTTCCCGGTGAATTTTTCGAGAATTTTTGGATCACCTCCAGCGGTGGCCGGCGGCGGTCCAGTGGTGGTGGCGGCGGCGCTCCAGCGAGCTTGAAGGAGGAAGGAGAATATGGGGTGTGAAGGATGCAAAAAGGGTGTGGAAAAAATTAAAAAAAAAAAAAAGGTTATAAAATAGACTTTTTAGGTGATTAGGGGATTTAGAAAAAATGTGATGTGTATTGGAGATTCTAAATGTATAAAATTACAATTGGGGATTTAAAAAAAATATTAAGGATTATTGGTCCTTATAAAAAATTGCTCCCAATTTAACCAAAAAATGACTACATATTCTTGATCTATCATTGAAATTCAAAAACAAAAAACAGAATTCTATCCTTGTCGGACCACGACCCATTCGTCATTCTTTAATCATTATAAAAGAACTCGATTATTGGATATAGTGTAGACTGTAGTGCAAGCAAACGTCACGGGGTGGTGGCCCCCTCTATTATTTCATATATAACGACCTTATCTTTGTGTGTATTGGCACTCAATAGTTCATTTTCTTGCCCAAGTCTTGGAAATACTGATTTTTTTAATATGTCAATCTTACAATCTCTTCTATATTAATATAATTGCTATGAAATAATCTCTTGTACATTGTTCGGACATGCCATAAAGTCATTGTTACCCTAATTATTTAATTGCTATAGACCATAGTTGTCTTGTAGACATACTTTAAGCCAACCCTATTCCCTAAATTGTAAGCATATAACTTAGAAATGCAATGTCAAGAAGCCAGCACGATACGTAATTGTTCTATGGTTTTTGTACGTAATTACATATATATATTAGGCATAATATGAACCAAGTATTCATTTTTGATCAACTATGGAGTTTAATTTTTAACTTAGCACATCAAGCTACTTCAAATTTCTTAATCGGCTGTCGTATCGAAGTGTTTATATTTCATTAAAAAAATTAAATATTGTAGTACACGTGAATATTGTAGTTTAGAAACAAAATAATTTTTAAATAAAGGATCATTTAGAAATATTTTCGGTGATAACCAAAAGTCAAAGTAAGACTGATAATCGGTAATTGTTTGGTATTCTAGAACAACTTTGATAATATAAAGATAACTGAAATGAAGCACGGAGTCTTAATGAAAATTATGGAATTCCCAAATAATTATTAAAACGTATCATCTTATTTATAATTTACATATTATAATATAAAAAAAGTTTTATATTTTTTAAAGACAATTAATAATAATAAGTATTAGAATATTTTAGATGTAATTATTTCTTGAAGTGGGTGATTTACATATGACTGCTTTGCATTTAGGCCTAATTATAATATAATTCATAATTATTGAGAAATTACAATTTAGTCCCTATAAATCTTGTTTGGTCTGAGGTCCCTTAACATAATTTGTAAAAGTACACTTATGCCCCTAATAGTTTTATGAGTGTTACATTAAATATATGACCAAAATTACAAAATCATCCCTAAAGTTTACAAATATAAACAAATCAATCCCTACAAATTATGAATTTAACAACAAATCAGAGGTATTTTTGGAATGACATAACGGAACCCTATGGACCACAAACGGTTCTCAAACTGTAGTGATATTGATAAATGATGAGATATAACTTGATAGTTAAAAAACTAAGAAACAGAGTAGGGAGAATGAAAGAAGAAGGAGATGGGAAATCAGAATTCTCATATGCTAAAACTTGCTTACCAAGTCACCAAAACACTCCTAAATACCAAGCAACCAAGAAACGACAAACAACAATCATCAATTAACAATGAAAAAAAGAATAATTCCGCCACCAAATCACTACAGTAGCTCAGCTGAATATGGTCCCCCCAAGGCCGTTATAACCTCTTTCCTCGTGCACCCTTGGATCAGATATTGCATCAACGGTGGAGAGCCTTTGCTGATAAGAGATAGTTGCAGCCATAGGATCAGCATCTTTAGAATGAAAGGTTGGGATCACTACTTCATTAGTCAAAACGACACCGTTTGAGATCGGCTTAAATTTGATCTTACGGTCTAGATAAAAGCACATCCAACGACTGTCATTAAATCCTTCATTTACTGCCATTTTCAACTGTAATGTGACATTGCCCCCCTACTTTTTGAGATCCTTGTCCACAAGGATCAAAATCTGGGAATTTCTTAATCGTTGTGTTGTAATCTTCCCAAGTTGCTTCTGCCTCTGTTAAGTGCACCCACTGTATCAGCACTTGTGCTACTGGTCTATTATTTCTTGGCATAATCCTTCTTCCCAACACGGCTATAGGATATATCTTGAACTGTCCTTCTTCGGTAACCCCTGGCAACTCCTGACATGTTACATAATTTGATCCCACTTTCTTCTTTAGTAGTGATACATGGAAAACCGGGTGTATCATGCTATTTGCTGGTAATTGCAGTTTGTAAGCTGTTTGTCCCACCTTAGCAGTAATAGTGTATGGCCCAAAGAATTTAGGTGCTAGTTTCATGTTCCTCCTTACAGCAACAGATGTTTGCCTGTAAGGTTGAAGCTTCAAGTATACCACTGTTGGAAAACACGAATCAGAAAGCAGCGGAATTTAAAAAAAATTTTCCCAACAAAAGGACCTTGAACTCGGAATCGTGTAACCAAATTCGTAAAGATAGAAAACTTACTTTTCTTTTATTCTTTCTTGAAGCGTTTCAAGCCACCCAAGAACGCTCTTCTCGCGGCTTGATCCCCTCTCCTTGGTAAAGCTCGAATCTTCAAACTTCTAACTTGAAGTCTCTAGAGAAAGTCCACCAACTTGATCACAATCTAACTAGTAAGGATGCTAGTTCTCTAGTTAGTGTATAGGCTTAACCTAGGGTTTAATTTAATCTTGGAGAAAGGAAGGTGTTCAACACATGAACCAAGAATTGTCCATTAGCTCTAAAGGGGAGCTCGAGCTCCCCTATGTATAGGAGGGAGTGCCGATCCAAATCCTTGTTGGACAAGGATTTGGTTCCTCTCTCTCCTATTACTTGATTATCAAGTAATTTCCAACTTTGACTTTGAATTCTAATTCTAGTCAACTTTTAAGAGAGCTAAAAATATCCAAACTATTTTTGGATAATTTTATACTTTATTTATTATAAAATAAATAACTTATTTTTATCTAATTAATTAATTCGTAATTAATTAACTAGATTATTTTCTCCAAAATTAGACTTTTAATTCAAAATTAAACCAAAGTCTATTAAATAATTAACACATTAATTATTTAACATCACATAATCACGTGTGGCACACGTGTCTTAATGACACGTGTCCAATCACGTGAGCCACATGTGTGATTTCACACGTGTGGAACCCCTTAGGCTCGATTAACTCGTTTAATCATTTTTAAGCCTCAACTCATGTAACCAAGTTGTTGTGTGTGACCCTCTAGGTTCTCAATTCAATTAGCAGTGACCCTAATTAATTAATTCACTAATTAATTAATCAGTCCACAGATTAAACGACCATAGTCTAGCAACAGGTGTTTAACCCCTAGCTGAATTGGAATGTTCGGATTCGACAAAACCTTTAAGTCATTGATTCATGTGAGATACAATCCTCCTACTTACTATCTCTCAACCAAGATCTAGGGCAAGGGAACAATCAGAACCCTAATAATCCGGTCTTAAAGCTAAGTGCATTTCATATCCATTTGATCTCAATCCAAGAAACCCTTTTCTTGATGTCTTGATCTACTGCCTTGGCCAAGGACTCCATATGGCATATGAATGACTTACACAATAAGAGATCACCTTGCAAATGCAAGTGTAGGTCCTATCTTGATTCTCATTCACTTTCATGAGTCACTTGTGCAGCCCCAGCATAAGCCTTGAATCAGTTGTCTAAGGCGACACCCTTTAAAGCTTATACCTAAGACTACAGAGTTAACTCATAAAGTGACAAGGAACCTCAAGTCTAAGGATCAATTAATCACATCAATGACTCGTGAGATATTTCCTAATCTGGAAGTTTCCATTTCCTGAAATAGAAACTTCCTTTCCCATTTAGGAATGTTCTCACACGGGGCACCTTAGTGAACTTACTTATTAAAGTAAGCACCCTTATGTATCACGCACGTATCAACTATACACTTTGCACCTCCATGAAACAAGGTGGTCCTTCTTAAGGGCGTGATCCCACAAGCAAGCCTTAGAGGAGTCAGGTTGACACTCCCACTGTCTGTAGGACTCATCGGCTTGGAGTATTTTACTAATCATGACTTATGTGATATAGGGCTCGTTTCATGAACCATTTCACCTAAATGGTAGAGTCCTAAAGTCATCAGGATTAGGGGAGTTCTCATACATGCACAGCTAAAGTAAACGCATACCAAACAAGAGCATATAAAGAAGTGTTGCCTCAATTCGTTATTTTATTCAAAGATTGTCTGTGATTACAATAAGGAAAAGCACAAAGCGGATATACAATCGGCTTTCTAGGGCACTATTCCTAACAATCTCCCACTTACCCGTCAAAGCCATTCTAAAGCTATTCTAAGTCCCATCTTCTGAAGATGACCTTGGAAAGCTTCTCGACTAAGGGGTTTAGTAAGTGGATCTGCCACGTTCTCTGCTGATGTGACCCTCTCAATTTGCACATTTCCTCTTTTGATAATATCACGGATTAGGTGATACTTCCTCATAATGTGCTTGGTCCGTTGGTGAGATCTTGGTTCTCTTGCTTGAGCAACCGCCCCAGTGTTGTCACAAAACACAGTAATGGGGTCTTTCATGCTAGGAACAACATTCAATTCTTGAATGAAGTTCCTAATCCAAACACCTTCCTTAGCTGCATCATTTGCAGCTAAGTATTCGGCCTCAGTGGTCGAATCTGCAGTGGTAGTCTGCTTGGAACTCTTCCAACTCACTGCTCCGCCGTTTAGGCAGAAAATGTATCCTGACATTGACTTAAAATCATCTAAGTCAGATGCAAAGCTTGCATCGCAGTATCCTTCGACAGTAAGATCTTTCTGACCTCCGTAAACTAAGAATAAATCTTTAGTACTTTTCAAGTACTTAAGAATATTCTTCACGGCAGCCCAGTGACCATCTCCAGGGTCAGATTGGAAACGACTCGTTACACTAAGTGCATAAGCCACATCCGGTCGAGTACATAACATTGCATACATTATGCTACCTATTGCTGATGCATAAGGTGTATGAGTCATTCTTTCCTTTTCAAGGTTAGTCTTAGGACACATCTTCTTTGAAAGACATGTTCCTACACTCATAGGAAGGTTCTTAACCTTTGCTGACTCCATATTGAAACTCTTCAATACTTTGTCAATGTACATCGACTGTGATAGTCCTATTAACCTTCTAGATCTATCTCTATAGATTTTAATTCCAAGGATATAGGACGCATCACCAAGATCTTTCATCTCGAATTGGTTCGATAACCATAACTTAGTCACTTTCATGTCATCCTTCGAATTCCCAATAAGAAGGATGTCATCAACATAAAGTACTAAGAATTGCACTGAGGTCTCCAATTCCTTTCTATACACACATGATTCATTCGAAATTTGGATGAAGCCATACGCTTTGACTGATTCATCAAATCGAATGTTCCAATTCCTAGAAGCCTGTTTCAATCCATAGATTGATCTTTGGAGTTTGCAAACCTTTTGCTCACTCCCACTGAATGTGAAACCTATGGGTTGCTCCATATAAATGTCTTTGTCAATGTCACCATTGAGAAAGACAGTTTTCACATCCATTTGCCATATCTCATAGTCATAATATGCAGCAATGGCAAGCATGATTCGAATGGACTTTTGCATTGCAACTGGCGAAAAGGTTTCGTCAAAGTCCACGCCGGGTCTTTGAGTGAATCCTTTTGCAACCAGTCTTGCTTTGTAGGCTGCAATGCTTCCATCAACTCCAAGCTTTCTCTTAAAGATCCATTTGCAACCTATGGGTTTGACCCCATCAGGCAAATCTACCAAGGTCCAAACTTGGTTGGAGTTCATGGAATCCATTTCGGATTTCATGGCTTCTATCCACTGTTCAGAGTCAGAATCTGAAAGTGCCTCCTCATATGTTGAAGGATCATTATCCTTTTGAGAGATTTCATGGAAGAATCCATACCATCTCTCCGGCTGTCTAGGAGTGCGTTCAGAACGCCTTAGAGGAGGGTTTTCGTGTGTATCGAAATTCGTGATTGGTTGTAGTTGATCAGTAGGGGACGTCTCTTCAGTGGGTGGCGTGGGGTTACTTTGTACTTCTTCTAATTCTATGATCTTTTCTTTCTTTTCTTTAAGGAACGGTTCCTCAAGAAAAGTGGCATTTCTGGAAACAAACACCTTTTGCTCAGATTGATCATAGAAGTAGTATCCTATGGATTCCTTAGGATAACCTACAAAGTAGCATAAGTTAGAACGAGATTCTAACTTATCTCCCACTGTCCTCTTCACGTAAGCAGGACAACCCCAAATTCTTAAGTAAGAATAACTAGGGATTTTACCATGCCACATTTCATAGGGCGTTTTAGGGACTGACTTAGAGGGAACAAGATTCAGAATCTTTGCTGCACTTTCTAGGGCATAACCCCAGAAAGAAGGTGGTAAGTCAGTGAAACTCATCATGGAACGAACCATATCAAGTAGGGTTCGATTCCTTCTCTCAGAAACTCCATTAAGCTGAGGAGTTCCCGGAGGAGTCCACTGAGAGATAATCCCATTATCTTTGAGATGATTAAGGAATTCTTCACTGAGATATTCGCCTCCTCGATCAGATCGAAGTGCTTTTATCTTGTGACCAGTTTGGTTCTCAACCTCCTTTTGAAATTCTAAGAATTTCTCAAAAGCTTCAGATTTATACTTCATTAAGTATACATAACCATACCGACTAAAGTCATCAGTAAAGGTTATGAAGTACTGATGATTGTTTCTAGTGCTTACACTAAGCGGTCCACAAACATCAGTATGGATCAAATCCAAAACCTTAGTGGCACGTTCCACAGTTCCTTTAAAAGGGACTTTGGACATTTTTCCTTTGAGACAGGATTCGCAAGAAGTTAACTCTTTGAGATCATTTTCAGAGAATGATCCTAAAGTGTTTATCTTGCTAATTCTGTTCTTGGAAATGTGTCCTAATCTAGCGTGCCATAAGGGAGCTGAAACTTTGTCATCTCTCTTACACTTCGTTTCTCGTTGTATATTCATAATATTGATATTTTGAGTTAGGTAAAGTCCATTACTTAGAGTACCGATGTGAACGGAAGAGTTGTTCCGTTTGATAAAATATTTACCATTCTTAATATAAGTTTCATAACCTTCACAATCTAATATTGGAACTGAAATTATATTACGAATAATGCTCGGTACATAAAGGACTTTATTTAATACTAACTCAAAACTACCTAAATCTAATCTAATTGTGCCTAAAGCTCGAGCTTCAACGTTTGAGCCATCGCCGATCTTCAAGACACATTCTCCTTCTTTGAGTTGTTGGACTTCACTTAGCATCTGTACATCATTACAGATATGAGTTCCACAACCGGTATCAAGTACCCAAGAACTAGAATTAATAGAAAGATTTACTTCAACGAGAAAGATACCTTTCTTTAGAGTAGCCTTGTACTCTGGGCAGTTTCTCCTCCAATGTCCCGCTTTGCCACAATGGAAGCAAACATCCTCTTTCTGATCACGCTTCTTCTTTTGGGCCTTCCCCTTCGAAATGCCACCAGTGGGCCTAAGGGGTTTCTTCTTCTTCTTATGGGCTTTCTTGCCCTTACCTTTAGAAGGCCCAGAAGAGGAAGATGGAGCATTCACCATCAAAACCTTATTGTCCTTCTTGATCGTGCTTTCAGCAGTCACAAGCTGACTAATCAGCTCAGCTACAGTAGCACCAGCATGATTCATGTTGAAGTTAAGGACAAATGGGTTGAATGATGGTGGGAGCGAAGCCAGCAACAAATCCACTGAAAGCTCATCTTTCAGCGGCATGTCCATGGAAGCAAGTTTCTCAGTAAGGGCAAGAAACTTGAGTCCATATTCATGGACACTTGAACCTTCCCTCATTCTCAAGTGGAATAATTCCTTTCAAGTGTTATACCTTGTAACACGTTCATGAGGGCGGTAAAGTTGCTCTAAGTGGTCGTAAATCTCCCAAGCAAATTCCATGGCCTCATGTTGCCTTTGCAAGTCCGGAGACATGTTAGCCAACATAAGGCAACGGGCTTGGAGATTATCATCCTTCCACTTCTGAATCGCATCCCGCTCGGCCCGAGTGGGAGCCTCCCCTTCGGGGCTAGGCTCCCCTTCGAAGAGAACATAAGTTCTCTTCTCAGAATCTAAAATGATTTTTAGATTCCTCAGCCAATCAGAATAGTTGGGACCAGTCAACTTGTTTGACTCGAGGATCGATACAAGAGGGTTTTTGGTTGCCATTTCACAACACGTAGAGAATAACAGAATCTACGACCTAAATGGTAAAACAGAGAACTAGTGAGCATGCTGAATTATAACGATATACAAAAGATAAGGTCTTTAATCTATTGTAGCTCCCACTGTTTTTCAAAGATCTAGAATTCCCAAAGATCTAAGAGGAACACGTTTCCCAATGGGTACTAAGATCCTAGGCATTTTACCTCGAACCCACGACTCGCGGACATTCTAAGTAAGAACCCTAGGTAGGTACAACTTACCAATTCTAACACCTTTAGAACTCTTAGTAATTGTTTTTTGCATCACCTATCTTTCAATATGGACCCACGACTCGTGCGACATCCATATTTACTTAGGCGTTAAGCTAGACCCATCAATCATAAGATCATGACCAAAACTTAGTTCGAACGACCCACGACTCGCGGACATCGCCCTTGCTAAAATTGACCACGAAATATTGATCATTTGAAATGATTAATTAGGTAACTAAGAACTAATAAGCTCCACTAGCTATCCCACGACTCGCGGACAATAACTAGCTTTACTTACTAAACTTAAAACCTATTGATGGAATACTAGGAATTTAATTCAAAATTTGCATCTCGAATTAAACACCTATTTGTTCGAAATTAGCTTAATATTTAATGGGAATTTTCGAATCAACCGGAGAGTTGTCCGGTTCGACCTCACCAACATATATGTTATCCAATTTTATTAGTCTTGATTAATGCAAGTACACTTAAATGCATTTCAAACAAGCACATAAACAGATAACATGTCCTAGTATGATACTAACATGTAATGATCATGGGTTCTACCTATCTTATGCGTGATATGTGGGAGCCACTCCACAATCACAAGTTCTAACATACATGCCACATAAACAGTTCAAATCACATAAGGGAAAGTGGTAACAAAATACGAGCCCTATCTCTATTACATTTAACAATTGAGATTTCCCTCCCTAACATTTTGAGGGGTCTTCACTTATGGCCTCCTTGTTACTTGAATGTGGTCCATCTTACTCCATGGGTGCATTGTCTCCAAAATGAAAATAAAACCTCATCACCTATCTCTACTCTCAAATTACAATAAAAAGAAAAAGACATAAAGTAATAAGGCTCAATCTTCATATTGGCCTTAGACAATTACACGGGGCATACCCCGGCCTCAAAAACAGTAATATGGAAAGCCACATAATAAATCACATAACAGTACGCACATAAGTGAGGCTCCAACCTCAATTGAAAAACGCAACTATAGGGCTCCAACCCCAATTTAAACCATCCATGTGCATAAATTAAAACCATACATAGATCTAAACCCATGATCACCTAACATGCTTTTGCAAGAATTTAAATTTAACCAATAAATTAAAATTCTCGCTTTAAGCTCTAATAGCTCAAAACACGACTTGATGCGAGTCTTATTTATAAAAGTTTTCAATAAATCCCAAATTACCAAAACAAATAAAATTCCAATTAATTTCTGAAAATTAATAATTTTATCAAGATGTATTTTCCCAAAATATAAACCGTTTCAATTTCTCAAAAAATCCCAATTTTAAGTTTTATTCAAAATTAAAATAAATATTCAAAAATAAAATTTTAAAATTCAAATAAAATTGGGACTGGATTGCACGAAACACGAAAAGGCCGGATCGCGAAAACGGGACCCGTACGCGGAGAAGACCGCACGCACGCGGCGCGCTGCTGGGCGCGGCTTTCCCGCAAGCATGCGGGCGGGGTGGGCGGCCAGTCTCGGCCGCCCTGGGCGGGCGCGCCGGAAGGCTCCCGCACAGGCGTGCGGGAGGTGCTGGGCGACTGGCCGGTCTGTCCCGGCCAGGCCTGGGCGGTGACGGGCGGCACGCCCGGGAGGGCCTCCCGCGCGGTTCCGGGAGAGTGACGCGCGAAGCCCGCGTGCGTGACGCCTTCGCGCGCGGGGTTTCGCGTGTTCGTCGTGATCCGGGTTTTCGTTTCGTGTTTTCGTTCAAAAGCAAAACCAATCCAAGAAATCCAAAATCAGTTTATACAGTTTCAAATCTAAAATTGTTTTCAAAAATTAATTTTTTGCAAAAACCAATTTTCAGAAACTTTCAGGAAAAAATACAGTTTCGTAATTCAGGCTTTCTAAAACAATTACAAATACTCAATCGCATCAAGCCTAAGAATTTCTACCAAATTCAGTATAATTGAGACGAATCAGAAACACGATTAACGAACCTGGCTCTGATACCACTTGTTGGAAAACACGAATCAGAAAGCAGCGGAATTTAAAAAAAAATTTCCCAACAAAAGGACCTTGAACTCGGAATCGTGTAACCAAATTCGTAAAGATAGAAAACTTACTTTTCTTTTATTCTTTCTTGAAGCGTTTCAAGCCACCCAAGAACGCTCTTCTCGCGGCTTGATCCCCTCTCCTTGGTAAAGCTCGAATCTTCAAACTTCTAACTTGAAGTCTCTAGAGAAAGTCCACCAACTTGATCACAATCTAACTAGTAAGGATGCTAGTTCTCTAGTTAGTGTATAGGCTTAACCTAGGGTTTAATTTAATCTTGGAGAAAGGAAGGTGTTCAACACATGAACCAAGAATTGTCCATTAGCTCTAAAGGGGAGCTCGAGCTCCCCTATATATAGGAGGGAGTGCCGATCCAAATCCTTGTTGGACAAGGATTTGGTTCCTCTCTCTCCTATTACTTGATTATCAAGTAATTTCCAACTTTGACTTTGAATTCTAATTCTAGTCAACTTTTAAGAGAGCTAAAAATATCCAAACTATTTTTGGATAATTTTATACTTTATTTATTATAAAATAAATAACTTATTTTTATCTAATTAATTAATTCGTAATTAATTAACTAGATTATTTTCTCCAAAATTAGACTTTTAATTCAAAATTAAACCAAAGTCTATTAAATAATTAACACATTAATTATTTAACATCACATAATCACGTGTGGCACACGTGTCTTAATGACACGTGTCCAATCACGTGAGCCACACGTGTGATTTCACACGTGTGGAACCCCTTAGGCTCGATTAACTCGTTTAATCATTTTTAAGCCTCAACTCATGTAACCAAGTTGTTGTGTGTGACCCTCTAGGTTCTCAATTCAATTAGCAGTGACCCTAATTAATTAATTCACTAATTAATTAATCAGTCCACAGATTAAACGACCATAGTCTAGCAACAGGTGTTTAACCCCTAGCTGAATTGGAATGTTCGGATTCGACAAAACCTTTAAGTCATTGATTCATGTGAGATACAATCCTCCTACTTACTATCTCTCAACCAAGATCTAGGGCAAGGGAACAATCAGAACCCTAATAATCCGGTCTTAAAGCTAAGTGCATTTCATATCCATTTGATCTCAATCCAAGAAACCCTTTTCTTGATGTCTTGATCTACTGCCTTGGCCAAGGACTCCATATGGCATATGAATGACTTACACAATAAGAGATCACCTTGCAAATGCAAGTGTAGGTCCTATCTTGATTCTCATTCACTTTCATGAGTCACTTGTGCAGCCCCAGCATAAGCCTTGAATCAGTTGTCTAAGGCGACACCCTTTAAAGCTTATACCTAAGACTACAGAGTTAACTCATAAAGTGACAAGGAACCTCAAGTCTAAGGATCAATTAATCACATCAATGACTCGTGAGATATTTCCTAATCTGGAAGTTTCCATTTCCTGAAATAGAAACTTGCTTTCCCATTTAGGAATGTTCTCACACGGGGCACCTCAGTGAACTTACTTATTAAAGTAAGCACCCTTATGTATCACGCACGTATCAACTATACACTTTGCACCTCCATGAAACAAGGTGGTCCTTCTTAAGGGCGTGATCCCACAAGCAAGCCTTAGAAGAGTCAGGTTGACACTCCCACTGTCTGTAGGACTCATCGGCTTGGAGTATTTTACTAATCATGACTTATGTGATATAGGGCTCGTTTCATGAACCATTTCACCTAAATGGTAGAGTCCTAAAGTCATCAGGATTAGGGGAGTTCTCATACATGCACAGCTAAAGTAAACGCATACCAAACAAGAGCATATAAAGAAGTGTTGCCTCAATTCGTTATTTTATTCAAAGATTGTCTGTGATTACAATAAGGAAAAGCACAAAGCGGATATACAATCGGCTTTCTAGGGCACTATTCCTAACAATCTCCCACTTACCCGTCAAAGCCATTCTAAAGCTATTCTAAGTCCCATCTTCTGAAGATGACCTTGGAAAGCTTCTCGACTAAAGGGTTTAGTAAGTGGATCTGCCACGTTCTCTGCTGATGTGACCCTCTCAATTTGCACATTTTCTCTTTTGATAATATCACGGATTAGGTGATACTTCCTCATAATGTGCTTGGTCCGTTGGTGAGATCTTGGTTCTCTTGCTTGAGCAACCGCCCCAGTGTTGTCACAAAACACAGTAATGGGGTCTTTCATGCTAGGAACAACATTCAATTCTTGAATGAAGTTCCTAATCCAAACACCTTCCTTAGCTGCATCATTTGCAGCTAAGTATTCGGCCTCAGTGGTCGAATCTGCAGTGGTAGTCTGCTTGGAACTCTTCCAACTCACTGCTCCGCCGTTTAGGCAGAAAATGTATCCTGACATTGACTTAAAATCATCTAAGTCAGATGCAAAGCTTGCATCGCAGTATCCTTCGACAGTAAGATCTTTCTGACCTCCGTAAACTAAGAATAAATCTTTAGTACTTTTCAAGTACTTAAGAATATTCTTCACGGCAGCCCAGTGACCATCTCCAGGGTCAGATTGGAAACGACTCGTTACACTAAGTGCATAAGCCACATCCGGTCGAGTACATAACATTGCATACATTATGCTACCTATTGCTGATGCATAAGGTGTATGAGTCATTCTTTCCTTTTCAAGGTTAGTCTTAGGACACATCTTCTTTGAAAGACATGTTCCTACACTCATAGGAAGGTTCTTAACCTTTGCTGACTCCATATTGAAACTCTTCAATACTTTGTCAATGTACATCGACTGTGATAGTCCTATTAACCTTCTAGATCTATCTCTATAGATTTTAATTCCAAGGATATAGGACGCATCACCAAGATCTTTCATCTCGAATTGGTTCGATAACCATAACTTAGTCACTTTCATGTCATCCTTCGAATTCCCAATAAGAAGGATGTCATCAACATAAAGTACTAAGAATTGCACTGAGGTCTCCAATTCCTTTCTATACACACATGATTCATTCGAAATTTGGATGAAGCCATACGCTTTGACTGATTCATCAAATCGAATGTTCCAATTCCTAGAAGCCTGTTTCAATCCATAGATTGATCTTTGGAGTTTGCAAACCTTTTGCTCACTCCCACTGAATGTGAAACCTATGGGTTGCTCCATATAAATGTCTTTGTCAATGTCACCATTGAGAAAGACAGTTTTCACATCCATTTGCCATATCTCATAGTCATAATATGCAGCAATGGCAAGCATGATTCGAATGGACTTTTGCATTGCAACTGGCGAAAAGGTTTCGTCAAAGTCCACGCCGGGTCTTTGAGTGAATCCTTTTGCAACCAGTCTTGCTTTGTAGGCTGCAATGCTTCCATCAACTCCAAGCTTTCTCTTAAAGATCCATTTGCAACCTATGGGTTTGACCCCATCAGGCAAATCTACCAAGGTCCAAACTTGGTTGGAGTTCATGGAATCCATTTCGGATTTCATGGCTTCTATCCACTGTTCAGAGTCAGAATCTGAAAGTGCCTCCTCATATGTTGAAGGATCATTATCCTTTTGAGAGATTTCATGGAAGAATCCATACCATCTCTCCGGCTGTCTAGGAGTGCGTTCAGAACGCCTTAGAGGAGGGTTTTCGTGTGTATCGAAATTCGTGATTGGTTGTAGTTGATCAGTAGGGGACGTCTCTTCAGTGGGTGGCGTGGGGTTACTTTGTACTTCTTCTAATTCTATGATCTTTTCTTTCTTTTCTTTAAGGAACGGTTCCTCAAGAAAAGTGGCATTTCTGGAAACAAACACCTTTTGCTCAGATTGATCATAGAAGTAGTATCCTATGGATTCCTTAGGATAACCTACAAAGTAGCATAAGTTAGAACGAGATTCTAACTTATCTCCCACTGTCCTCTTCACGTAAGCAGGACAACCCCAAATTCTTAAGTAAGAATAACTAGGGATTTTACCATGCCACATTTCATAGGGCGTTTTAGGGACTGACTTAGAGGGAACAAGATTCAGAATCTTTGCTGCACTTTCTAGGGCATAACCCCAGAAAGAAGGTGGTAAGTCAGTGAAACTCATCATGGAACGAACCATATCAAGTAGGGTTCGATTCCTTCTCTCAGAAACTCCATTAAGCTGAGGAGTTCCCGGAGGAGTCCACTGAGAGATAATCCCATTATCTTTGAGATGATTAAGGAATTCTTCACTGAGATATTCGCCTCCTCGATCAGATCGAAGTGCTTTTATCTTGTGACCAGTTTGGTTCTCAACCTCCTTTTGAAATTCTAAGAATTTCTCAAAAGCTTCAGATTTATACTTCATTAAGTATACATAACCATACCGACTAAAGTCATCAGTAAAGGTTATGAAGTACTGATGATTGTTTCTAGTGCTTACACTAAGCGGTCCACAAACATCAGTATGGATCAAATCCAAAACCTTAGTGGCACGTTCCACAGTTCCTTTAAAAGGGACTTTGGACATTTTTCCTTTGAGACAGGATTCGCAAGAAGTTAACTCTTTGAGATCATTTTCAGAGAATGATCCTAAAGTGTTTATCTTGCTAATTCTGTTCTTGGAAATGTGTCCTAATCTAGCGTGCCATAAGGGAGCTGAAACTTTGTCATCTCTCTTACACTTCGTTTCTCGTTGTATATTCATAATATTGATATTTTGAGTTAGGTAAAGTCCATTACTTAGAGTACCGATGTGAACGGAAGAGTTGTTCCGTTTGATAAAATATTTACCATTCTTAATATAAGTTTCATAACCTTCACAATCTAATATTGGAACTGAAATTATATTACGAATAATGCTCGGTACATAAAGGACTTTATTTAATACTAACTCAAAACTACCTAAATCTAATCTAATTGGGCCTAAAGCTCGAGCTTCAACGTTTGAGCCATCGCCGATCTTCAAGACACATTCTCCTTCTTTGAGTTGTTGGACTTCACTTAGCATCTGTACATCATTACAGATATGAGTTCCACAACCGGTATCAAGTACCCAAGAACTAGAATTAATAGAAAGATTTACTTCAACGAGAAAGATACCTTTCTTTAGAGTAGCCTTGTACTCTGGGCAGTTTCTCCTCCAATGTCCCGCTTTGCCACAATGGAAGCAAACATCCTCTTTCTGATCACGCTTCTTCTTTTGGGCCTTCCCCTTCGAAATGCCACCAGTGGGCCTAAGGGGTTTCTTCTTCTTCTTATGGGCTTTCTTGCCCTTACCTTTAGAAGGCCCAGAAGAGGAAGATGGAGCATTCACCATCAAAACCTTATTGTCCTTCTTGATCGTGCTTTCAGCAGTCACAAGCTGACTAATCAGCTCAGCTACAATAGCACCAGCATGATTCATGTTGAAGTTAAGGACAAATGGGTTGAATGATGGTGGGAGCGAAGCCAGCAACAAATCCACTGAAAGCTCATCTTTCAGCGGCATGTCCATGGAAGCAAGTTTCTCAGTAAGGGCAAGAAACTTGAGTCCATATTCATGGACACTTGAACCTTCCCTCATTCTCAAGTGGAATAATTCCTTTGAAGTGTTATACCTTGTAACACGTTCATGAGGGCGGTAAAGTTGCTCTAAGTGGTCGTAAATCTCCCAAGCAAATTCCATGGCCTCATGTTGCCTTTGCAAGTCCGGAGACATGTTAGCCAACATAAGGTAACGGGCTTGGAGATTATCATCCTTCCACTTCTGAATCGCATCCCGCTCGGCCCGAGTGGGAGCCTCCCCTTCGGGGCTAGGCTCCCCTTCGAAGAGAACATAAGTTCTCTTCTCAGAATCTAAAATGATTTTTAGATTCCTCAGCCAATCAGAATAGTTGGGACCAGTCAACTTGTTTGACTCGAGGATCGATACAAGAGGGTTTTTGGTTGCCATTTCACAACACGTAGAGAATCACAGAATCTACGACCTAAATGGTAAAACAGAGAACTAGTGAGCATGCTGAATTATAACGATATACAAAAGATAAGGTCTTTAATCTATTGTAGCTCCCACTGTTTTTCAAAGATCTAGAATTCCCAAAGATCTAAGAGGAACACGTTTCCCAATGGGTACTAAGATCCTAGGCATTTTACCTCGAACCCACGACTCGCGGACATTCTAAGTAAGAACCCTAGGTAGGTACAACTTACCAATTCTAACACCTTTAGAACTCTTAGTAATTGTTTTTTGCATCACCTATCTTTCAATATGGACCCACGACTCGTGCGACATCCATATTTACTTAGGCGTTAAGCTAGACCCATCAATCATAAGATCATGACCAAAACTTAGTTCGAACGACCCACGACTCGCGGACATCGCCCTTGCTAAAATTGACCACGAAATATTGATCATTTGAAATGATTAATTAGGTAACTAAGAACTAATAAGCTCCACTAGCTATCCCACGACTCGCGGACAATAACTAGCTTTACTTACTAAACTTAAAACCTTTGATGGAATACTAGGAATTTAATTCAAAATTTGCATCTCGAATTAAACACCTATTTGTTCGAAATTAGCTTAATATTTAATGGGAATTTTCGAATCAACCGGAGAGTTGTCCGGTTCGACCTCACCAACATATATGTTATCCAATTTTATTAGTCTTGATTAATGCAAGTACACTTAAATGCATTTCAAACAAGCACATAAACAGATAACATGTCCTAGCATGATACTAACATGTAATGATCATGGGTTCTACCTATCTTATGCGTGATATGTGGGAGCCACTCCACAATCACAAGTTCTAACATACATGCCACATAAACAGTTCAAATCACATAAGGGAAAGCGGTAACAAAATACGAGCCCTATCTCTATTACATTTAACAATTGAGATTTCCCTCCCTAACATTTTGAGGGGTCTTCACTTATGGCCTCCTTGTTACTTGAATGTGGTCCATCTTACTCCATGGGTGCATTGTCTCCAAAATGAAAATAAAACCTCACCACCTATCTCTACTCTCAAATTACAATAAAAAGAAAAAGACATAAAGTAATAAGGCTCAATCTTCATATTGGCCTTAGACAATTACACGGGGCATACCCCGGCCTCAAAAACAGTAATATGGAAAGCCACATAATAAATCACATAACAGTACGCACATAAGTGAGGCTCCAACCTCAATTGAAAAACGCAACTATAGGGCTCCAACCCCAATTTAAACCATCCATGTGCATAAATTAAAACCATACATAGATCTAAACCCATGATCACCTAAAATGTTTTTGCAAGAATTTAAATTTAACCAATAAATTAAAATTCTCGCTTTAAGCTCTAATAGCTTAAAACACGACTTGATGCGAGTCTTATTTATAAAAGTTTTCAATAAATCCCAAATTACCAAAACAAATAAAATTCCAATTAATTTCTGAAAATTAATAATTTTATCAAGATGTATTTTCCCAAAATATAAACCGTTTCAATTTCTCAAAAAATCCCAATTTTAAGTTTTATTCAAAATTAAAATAAATATTCAAAAATAAAATTTTAAAATTCAAATAAAATTGGGACTGGATTGCACGAAACACGAAAAGGCCGGATCGCGAAAACGGGACCCGTACGCGGAGAAGACCGCACGCACGCGGCGCGCGCTGCTGGGCGCGGCTTTCCCGCAAGCATGCGGGCGGGGTGGGCGGCCAGTCTCGGCCGCCCTGGGCGGGCGCGCCGGAAGGCTCCCGCACAGGCGTGCGGGAGGTGCTGGGCGACTGGCCGGTCTGTCCCGGCCAGGCCTGGGCGGTGACGGGCGGCACGCCCGGGAGGGCCTCCCGCGCGGTTCCGGGAGGGTGACGCGCGAAGCCCGCGTGCGCGACGCCTTCGCGCGCGGGGTTTCGCGTGTTCGTCGTGATCCGGGTTTTCGTTTCGTGTTTTCGTTCAAAAGCAAAACCAATCCAAGAAATCCAAAAACAGTTTATACAGTTTCAAATCTAAAATTGTTTTCAAAAATTAATTTTTTGCAAAAACCAATTTTCAGAAACTTTCAGGAAAAAATACAGTTTCGTAATTCAGGCTTTCTAAAACAATTACAAATACTCAATCGCATCAAGCCTAAGAATTTCTACCAAATTCAGTATAATTGAGACGAATCAGAAACACGATTAACGAACCTGGCTCTGATACCACTTGTTGGAAAACACGAATCAGAAAGCAGCGGAATTTAAAAAAAAATTTCCCAACAAAAGGACCTTGAACTCGGAATCGTGTAACCAAATTCGTAAAGATAGAAAACTTACTTTTCTTTTATTCTTTCTTGAAGCGTTTCAAGCCACCCAAGAACGCTCTTCTCGCGGCTTGATCCCCTCTCCTTGGTAAAGCTCGAATCTTCAAACTTCTAACTTGAAGTCTCTAGAGAAAGTCCACCAACTTGATCACAATCTAACTAGTAAGGATGCTAGTTCTCTAGTTAGTGTATAGGCTTAACCTAGGGTTTAATTTAATCTTGGAGAAAGGAAGGTGTTCAACACATGAACCAAGAATTGTCCATTAGCTCTAAAGGGGAGCTCGAGCTCCCCTATATATAGGAGGGAGTGCCGATCCAAATCCTTGTTGGACAAGGATTTGGTTCCTCTCTCTCCTATTACTTGATTATCAAGTAATTTCCAACTTTGACTTTGAATTCTAATTCTAGTCAACTTTTAAGAGAGCTAAAAATATCCAAACTATTTTTGGATAATTTTATACTTTATTTATTATAAAATAAATAACTTATTTTTATCTAATTAATTAATTCGTAATTAATTAACTAGATTATTTTCTCCAAAATTAGACTTTTAATTCAAAATTAAACCAAAGTCTATTAAATAATTAACACATTAATTATTTAACATCACATAATCACGTGTGGCACACGTGTCTTAATGACACGTGTCCAATCACGTGAGCCACACGTGTGATTTCACACGTGTGGAACCCCTTAGGCTCGATTAACTCGTTTAATCATTTTTAAGCCTCAACTCATGTAACCAAGTTGTTGTGTGTGACCCTCTAGGTTCTCAATTCAATTAGCAGTGACCCTAATTAATTAATTCACTAATTAATTAATCAGTCCACAGATTAAACGACCATAGTCTAGCAACAGGTGTTTAACCCCTAGCTGAATTGGAATGTTCGGATTCGACAAAACCTTTAAGTCATTGATTCATGTGAGATACAATCCTCCTACTTACTATCTCTCAACCAAGATCTAGGGCAAGGGAACAATCAGAACCCTAATAATCCGGTCTTAAAGCTAAGTGCATTTCATATCCATTTGATCTCAATCCAAGAAACCCTTTTCTTGATGTCTTGATCTACTGCCTTGGCCAAGGACTCCATATGGCATATGAATGACTTACACAATAAGAGATCACCTTGCAAATGCAAGTGTAGGTCCTATCTTGATTCTCATTCACTTTCATGAGTCACTTGTGCAGCCCCTGCATAAGCCTTGAATCAGTTGTCTAAGGCGACACCCTTTAAAGCTTATACCTAAGACTACAGAGTTAACTCATAAAGTGACAAGGAACCTCAAGTCTAAGGATCAATTAATCACATCAATGACTCGTGAGATATTTCCTAATCTGGAAGTTTCCATTTCCTGAAATAGAAACTTGCTTTCCCATTTAGGAATGTTCTCACATGGGGCACCTCAGTGAACTTACTTATTAAAGTAAGCACCCTTATGTATCACGCACGTATCAACTATACACTTTGCACCTCCATGAAACAAGGTGGTCCTTCTTAAGGGCGTGATCCCACAAGCAAGCCTTAGAGGAGTCAGGTTGACACTCCCACTGTCTGTAGGACTCATCGGCTTGGAGTATTTTACTAATCATGACTTATGTGATATAGGGCTCGTTTCATGAAACATTTCACCTAAATGGTAGAGTCCTAAAGTCATCAGGATTAGGGGAGTTCTCATACATGCACAGCTAAAGTAAACGCATACCAAACAAGAGCATATAAAGAAGTGTTGCCTCAATTCGTTATTTTATTCAAAGATTGTCTGTGATTACAATAAGGAAAAGCACAAAGCGGATATACAATCAGCTTTCTAGGGCACTATTCCTAACAACCACCTCACCAATTTCAAACTTCCTCTCAGTTCTGTTTTTGTCTGCATACACCTTCTTGCGATTTTGAGCAGATTCCAAGTTCTCCTTCAACATGGCATTGAATTTAACTCTTTCCTCCATGAATTTCTGAACCTCCACATTCACACTTTCAACATAAGGCCCCAAAATATTCTTAACTGGTTTGCAACCATAAAGAGCCTCAAACGGTGTAACCTTCAAACTGGTATGAAAATTTATATTATACCAAAACTCAGCAAGAGGCAGACATTTTTTCAACAGTTTAGGCTTCAAATGACACATACACTTTAAATAAGTTTCCAAACACTGATTGACCCTCTCTGTTTGTCCATCAGATTGAGGATCGTAAGCAGAGCACATAGCCAAATTAATCCCCAATAACCTGCACAACTCTCTCCAAAATTAACTTGTGAAAATCTTATCTCTATCAGATATAATGGAATATGGTAACCCATGCAATTTATAGACATTATCTATGAACATTTTAACTACTGTTTCAGCTGAAAATGGATTAGACAAGGCTAGGAAGTGGGCATACTTACTGAACCTGTACACAATCACCAAAATAACATTTTTTCCTTTAGTTTGAGGCAGCCCTTCTAGGAAATCCATTGAAACATGGATCTAAGTTTGTTCTGGCATTGGTAATGGTTGTAGTAGCCCTGGGTATTTAACATTTTCGTGCTTTGACCTCTGACAGATATCACATTCTTTAACCCAAGTTTCCACCTCTTCCTTCATCTTAGGCCAAGAAAACATAGATTTTACCCTTTGCAATGTTCCACCAATTCCAGAATGACCTCCCAGATAAGTATCATGCAGTGATTTGATAATCTTTTGCCTTAAGTTAATGTCATTTCCCACACAAATCCTGCCCTTTCTTCTCAATAATCCTCCACTCCAATTATACTCAGGGAAAGAGTTGATGTTAACTGTTTTAGCTTGAACAATCTGTGAGTAAATGGGATCAGTAATATAGGAATCACTCACCTTAGTGACCCAAGTAGGGACCACAGATGTGATCATATTACAATATAAGGATGAGTGATCAACCCTTGACAAAGCATCAGCTACTTTGTTCTCCACACCTTTTTTATATTGCACTTCATAGTCAAACCCCAATAACTTAGAAATCCACCTCTGCTGTAATACTGTTCCCATCCTTTGTTCCAGTATGTGTTTCAAACTTTGCTGATCAGATTTTATAATGAAATGGTTCCCTTGCAGATAATGTCTCCATTTGTTTACAACAAGTAACACTGCCAAAAACTCTTTCTCATAACTTGATAAGCCAATTCTTTTCCCCCAAAGCCTTGCTTAAATAGGCTATTGGTCTGTTTTGCTGCATGAGAACTGCTCCAATACCTCCATTGCTAGCATCTATTTCAAGCACAAAGGGTTTCTTGAAATCTGGTAGTACTAGGATAGGTGTGGTGGTGACAGCTTGTTTCAATTTCTCAAAAGCTTCATTAGCTTTATCATTCCACTTGAAGCTATCTTTCCTCAACAAATCTGTTAATGGCTTACTGATGAGGCCATAATTTTGAATGAACTTTCTGTAATAACCTGTAAACCCCAAGAAACCCCTCAATTCCTTCACAGATTTGGGAACAGCCCATTGTACCATACTTTTGATCTTCTCAGGATCAGCGGAGTCTCCCTTCTCAGAAATGATATGCCCCAAATACTCCACACTACCCTTACCAAAGCTACACTTACTCCTCTTAGCATATAACTGTTGTTACCTCAGAATTTCCAACACAATTTGCAAATGGTTAATATGCTCATCCCAACTCTTGCTATACACCAATATATCATCAAAGAAGACTAGTATATATTTCCTGAAGTATGGAAAAAATACCTGATTCATTAAGGACTGGAAGGTTGATAGAGCATTGCATAGACTAAATGATATAACCAGAAACTCATAGTGGCCATTATGAGTAACAAAACTGGTCTTTAGGATATCACTGTCTCTCATCCTGATTTGGAAATACCCAGATCTTAGATCAATCCTTGAAAAGTATTTAGCTCCATGTAACTCATCTAACAGCTCATCTATAATGGGAATAGGGAAATTGTGCTTAACTGTTAGTGTGTTCAACCATCTATAATCCACACACATTCTCCATGTACCATCCTTTTTTGTTACCAACAAAACAGGTGAGGCAAATGGGCTCTGACTTGTTTGAATGATCCCTTCCTTCAGCATACCTTTTACCATGTTTCTATTTCATTCTTTTGAGTATGTGAATACCTGTAGGGAAGTTGTTTCTTGGGAATAACATATGATTTTAGCTCAATTTGATGCTCAATATCTCTCCTTGGTGGTAAAGACTTGGGTTCCTCAAATAGCACACTGTACTGATCAAGAAGTTTCTTCAATCCTTCACCCTGCACCTCTTCCTCAATTGTTGTAATAGTCAAAGAGAAGATCTGTTCACACATCCCAGCACTACCCTCCTCCACTAATTCCCTTAATTCCTCATCAGTAAGATATTTCAACTCATAATTTCCAGTTAGTGATTGCAACTTAACTCTTTCTTCCCCTTTGGATATAGTAACACTCTTCCCCTTATAATCCAAATGTACTGGAGTGTGGTCATTTAGCCAATCACCACCCAATAACATCCTATAGCCGCCCAAATCCAGAATTCTTACTGGAAAAGTAAAATCATGGCCTTGCATTTTCCATTTCAACTCTGGAAAGATCATGTTACTTACCATTTTCCTACCATCAGCCATCCTTACTCTAACTGGCTTAGCAGGTTCTCTTTTACATTTTAATTTCTTGGCTAACTGTTCATCCACAAAGCAGGAACTAGCCCCACAGTCAAACATCATTCTTACATCCATGCCTTCAATCTTACCCCCCATTTTAAACATATGAGAGCCTTTCTTAGAGGATATAGCATGCACATCAATGGTGACATCCTCATTGTCTGACACTTCATCCTCATTTCCAGGAGGTTTCTCCATATCCCAATCTTCTTCAGGAATGATAATAAACACTTGTTTCTAGGAACATTTATGTCCAGGAGTGTAAACCTCATCACAATTGTAATATAGATTCTTCTCTCTTCTAGCCCTCATTTCTGAAACTGTTAAAAACTTCCTTTGAGTTTGAAATGGTTTGTTGTTGTGTACTCCTTTGTTACCAGCACTCCAAGATTTCAGTGAATTATTTTGAGATGTGTGTTTCATCGGTGGCGTAGAAGGATTAATATGTTTTTGTCCTACATTGGCCCTAGCTAGTAAAGCATCCACAGTAAATTCATGACTCTTTGCAAAGCTAACAACATCACTTAAGGTCTGAGGTTTATGAGCAAACACTGATGCCTAATTAATCTCCTCTTTCAATCCACAAATAAAAGCAGCCATGAAATAATCTTCAGTTAATTTTTTGCAAAATAAAAGCAATTGTGACTTCAGTTCCTCAAATCTGACAAAATAGTCCTCCACAGTACCAGTCTGCTTCAAATTATGAAACTCCCCCACTATCATCTGTCTATCCCCCACATCAAACCTCTTTAAAACTTCATCAATCAATTGATCCCATTCCAAATTAGGTTTAGTTTCAGGTAAATTCTGCAACCATGTCTCAGCTACCCCAGAAAAATAATTGGAGGATAAAATGATCCTCTTATGCTCAGGAACAGTGGGCAAGAGTTGAAAGTACCTTTGTGCCTTCCTTACCCAACCCCTTGGATTAGATCCATCAAAATTGGGGAAGTCAATATACTTATGGGATGTGGAATTACCTCCATAAATGCCATGGGATTACATCTCTGTGTTAGTAGTGTTGTTTGAAACAGAGCCTCCTCCCTTCCCATTCGAAGCCGATAAACCATCACCCAACATTGACTTATTCTTGTTATAATTTTGCACTTGATCTGCAATAACCCCCATCTGCATTGTCAGCTTCTCCAAAGCTCCAGACAAATCAGCAAACCGAGCATCCATTTTCTGTTCCGACGCCACTCTCATGGCTCTTTCCTCAATAAGTGATCCTTTTAATTCCTGCAAATCTTTAGACCTTAATCTGTCTGCCATGATTCAAGCCGTAAGGATTCGACAGGCTCTGATACCAATTGTAGTGATATTGATAAATGATGAGATTATAAGTTGACAGTTAAAGAACTAAGAAACAGAATAGGGAGAATGAAAGAAGAAGGAGATGGGAAATTAGATTTCTCATATGCTAAAACTTGCTTACAAAGTCACCAAAACACTCCTAAATACCAAGCAACCAAGAAACGACAAACAACAATCATCAATTAACAATGAAAAAGAGAATAATTCCGCCACCAAATCACTACAGTAGCTCAGCTAAATATGGTCCCCTCCAAGCGGTTATAACCTCCTTCCTCGTGCACCCTTGGATCAGATATTGCTGATAAGAGATAGTTGCAGCCACAGGATCAGCATCTTCAAAATGAACGGCTGGGATCACTACTTCATTAGTCAAAACGAAACTGTTTGAGACCGGCTTAAATTTGATCTTACGGTCTAGATAAAAGCACTTCCAACGGCTATCATTAAATCTTTCATTTACCGCCATTTTCAACTGTAATGTGACACAAACTTAGTGAATAAAATATAATTTTCTGATAATGATGGATTACGTTGTAATTAAGCCTAAATACAAGCTCGTTAGATGTAATTATTTCTTAAATTTTTTCCCCAACATTTACCTAGAGTTCCATATTGGTAAAGCTCAATTCAAATTTCAAAATTTCTAAGAATTTTTAAACATTTTCGTCGAATCAAATTTATAAATCCATACAACTAGTAGCTGAATTTTAGTCTTATCTAAGAGGAAATAATATTAAAAAAAAAAATCTTTTCAATTACCTATATCCTAAATCCCAATTCTGGCCTGCCCTTGCTCCTATCCTATCCTTTTCTTTTCGTTTCTTTTCTTTTTTTGAATATATTATCCCTTTGTAGGTATATTCTTTTCTTTTTCCTCTCCTCCAGAGTATCTAGCGTGTATATATATATATATATATATATATATATATATATATAGAGAGAGAGAGAGAGAGAGATAGGAGGATGGTGATGGTAGGATTGAGAAGTTCCATTACAATGGATTCAGGAGAATTTAGCAGTATTTATAGTGTCAGCTTCCACTGTAATTCCTGTACTATTTGCAGTTACTTCCATTCATCATCACCCACCTTGTCTTCCTCTTCCTTATCTTTTGGAGCTAATTCACATTCAATTCCCCTAATGGCCCCTTATAAACCCTCCGTTAAACCTTCGTCTCATTTCATTGCCAAGCTTTTCTCTTCCCCGGATGAAGAAGCTTGATTCTTCAACTTGTTCATTAAGTTTTTCTTCGTTTGTTTTTTTTCTTTTCAAATTCTTTATTTTAAAATAACTTAAACAGCAGAGGATGACGATCATGACCGTTGGGCTTTGTTCATCTTCTATAACCGCTCTTTGCTGGGGAAATTGTGGCAGGTAATTTTGTTCTTTCTTGAGTTCGAGGTTTTTAGAATTGGGTTTGAATGAATTGTTCTTGAAATGAAGTGTTGTTGATTGTTGATTGTTGTTGTGAAAGATAAGGACTGTCTTGAATATGGGTTTCATTTTAGGGGAAATGATTTTTTACAACTTGTATTATGATCTTTTTTGGACTAACCGCCATAAACTTTCAATTGTCTCGTTTTGCAACCTGTTTTGTTACAAAATGCAATCTTATTCCATGCATTATGGGATCATAACCTTAACTAAGTGTTTTATAACAAAATGCTATCTTATTCCACTCATTATGGGAGGCATGGAAGGTATTTCATCCACGTGTCACTCGGTATGTGGAGGTTGCAACTTGTAACAAAACAGTTAGTTGAAGTTGTAAAATGAGAGGATTGAAAGTTTAGGGTGTATAGTCTAAGAGTGACCATAGTACAGGTTACTAAAAAAGATTTTTCCTTCATTTTACTTGTTAAGTTGAATTGAAGAAGCATGTCTTTATAGGCAATGCCAAATATCCCTCTGTTCTTTACAATCATTAGGTCTGATTTTGACCGCCATCTTCGATGTGAGAGTGGTTATGTTAAATTCAAGAAGATGAAGATGGGCATTTCTCCTATGGCTTCTTCTACTGTGGGAGAAACGTGCAATTCTTCAAGAGTTGATTTCTATAAGGAGGTTCAAAATTATTCATTTCCTCTCTGTTGATATAAGAATGATTTCTCAACATTGCTTGTTCTAGGCTTCTAAATGTTTTTGTATTATCGCAGTTACTTGGTTAAAGATTATGTGAATTATTGATCTTCTAGCTTGTGATCTATCAGGTTCTGGAAGCTGCTAGAAGTAAATATACCAATGAGATATCTTTCCAGTCCCAGGACAAAGATATCTCACTTGCAAAGGTAATATTTATAGTTGGGATAATTACACTGGCTTTAACTTGAGGTTTTGGCCTAATTACAAAACCTCCCTTGAGGTTTGAGAAGTTACGGAACTTCATCCGGAGTATATTGAAGCTTGGCCCAAACATTAGAGATATGAAGTCATGAGAAATCAAGGATCTAGATGTACCGTAGATTCTTAAACAGGGGAAGTTTTTGTAATTTTGGAGACTTGGGGGAAGTTTGTGTTATTAAATCAAACCTCAGGGTATGTCTGTGTTATTATTCCTTTATAAGCTGCTCTCTTTTTCAGGGTTACTAACATATCAATAGTTAGTCAATCAGAGTTCTTGGAAGAAATAAAAACCAGGCATTTGATAGTGATAATTTCATATTGTAGGCTTTACTTTATATTGCTGCTGAAGATGAGGCGTTTTTGGCCTTCAATCATGAGATTGATGCCATTTCTCTTCATAATGAAAGGAGAGATAATAATGCTCAATCACCTAATAATGGCCAAGTTTGGGATCATCTCAAGTCCATGCCTTTGTCTGGAAAGACTGTAAATCAATGGTTATTTGAGCTTGATACCATAGCTAAAGAAGTTGAAGCTGAACTAATTGAAAGAGACGTAGGATGTCATATGTCAGAAGTTCTTGAGGCAGTAAACAAAGTTCTTTTCGAATCCAAAGGTTTTAAAAGGTCATCTGTACTAGTGGATTCGAAGAGCTTGTATTTGAATTCGGTATTGAGTACTGGCTCCGGCAGCGGTATATTTGTATCATCTATGTTTTAGTTTGTTAAACTTGGTGAGATGTCTGCTAATTATATGTTTCTCTTTCCTTCTAAAATTGGACAACAATTTTGCTTAGTGTGATTTATATTGAGGTTTGTCAAAGGCTCAATTTGACAATTATTAGTTCTCGAGTTGGGGAAGAGTTTTTGGTATGGCCTGCAATAGGGAATCATGAGGTATGTTGGTTTGTGATGTTTGCACAAGTATTTTTCTGCTTTTAGCTCTAAAAAGTAGATAAATGAAGGTTTCTTTTTTCTTGGTTGCTTCTGCTTAAAATAAGTTAGGATAAACTCGAAATTAGCAGCACTTTTGACCTGTGCTTTTTAAGCTTCTAGCTTTTCCCAGCAATCCCAATTTAATTTCTCACCAAAAGGTAAAAGCAGAAAATATTGCTAACCCCTACTAATGTATTGTTAGCCAGTATGCCAAACAGGGTATTCCCTTTTTTTTTTACTTATATAATATTTGGTGACACAATTGATAATAGCTCGTTAATTATGGGGATCCCTTTTCTTTTCCTTCAATATTTGTAGGAATTGTTCAAAGTATCCTGTGGACGCAGCTTGTTTGGGGTTGTAAATGGAAAGTGCGTGGACGACCCTCGATCTAAGGCCTCAGACATAAACAACAACTCGTTATTAGGGCTTGATATTGCGACGAACCGAGACATCATTGGGATTTCTCTGGCTAATTTGATCGTGAGCTCAAAACTAGTCCTTTCCAACTTTTTTCGTTATTATATAAAATCTTGAATAATCCCAACAATGAGAATAATAAGAATCTACATATATTACAGAGATTCTATTGGAAATGTGCTTCGAGAACAAATCACGAGTTGATGATGACTTCTCCGTTGAGATCTATTCATAAATCTGAGGAGAATTTCAACAAAGATAACTGTGGTTTGGAAATGCCGTTATTGCGCCCTCAGGATCTGAGGCTTGCGATGATGGCTTCGGTTAGATTACTAATCCTTCAGCCTCATAATTGGTCTCTGAGAAGAGATTATGGAGTGATGTTGTACTTTAACAGGTAACGGGATGTGAATGTTTTTCTTGACATTTTTGTTATTATTTCCTAAAATGAGACTACAATTAACACTTTTTATGTGCATAGAGAATATGAAGCAGCAGTTCGAGAGCTGAGTATCTGTATGGCTTTTGCACCGGAAGAAGAAGTTGAAGTTTTAGAAGCTTTTGTTGAGAACCTGCATCTCGTGAGGATTGAATTGTCATAGAAACTGTTGGGACAAAAGGGTCGTTTAACGGTTCCTTGACTGGTGTTGCCATTGTCGTCGTTGTGGGAATCTTTGGGATAAAAGGGCCTTTTAACGGCTTTCTGACTGTTGTTGACATTGTCATCGTCTTCTTAAATTCTAAATAGAATGTGCTATAATAATAGGGCTGAATGTATCAGACCGACTAAGTTCGTTGCACATCGGAGCTCGTTTTGTAATTTGGATGTAGTTGCAGGTTCGAATATATTATACTCATGTATTTTGTAGGGGATAATTATAGTTTTGGTCATCCAACTATACAACTTATTCTCTTTTAGTCACCCACTTTCCAATTTGACAATACTGGTCACTGAACTACCGGTTTTTTAACACATTTGGTCCCACCGTTAGTCTTGGCGTTAAATGAAACGGAAATCTAATTTCTGGCGAATTTTGGTGCCATTTTTTGCGTCTTCCCTCATTTCTTCCCTGACTAAAATGCTTCCATTAATCTAAATCCTTCAATGATCATGCAGCCTAGGAGCAATTGGTAAAAGGGGTGAAATAATCTACTTAACTAACCTTCACTGCCCATTCGAAGTGCCTCAGAAAATGAGCCTGCTCCAACAGGCAATATCATGAACTCTTGCATGGCAAGGTTATTACCAGCATGGCTGCCTCCATTGATCACATTGAATGCAGGGACAGACATAACCAATTCTTTTGTATTTGATATTTCCTGTATATGCTTGTAAAGGGGAACATCTTTTGCTCCTGCACCAGCTCGGCACACACTAAAAAAAACTCCTAAAATAGCATTCGCCCCACGTTTGGATTTATTTGGAGTGCCATCAATGTCCAACATAACTGCATCAACATCACTTTGATTCGTGCAACAAGAACAAACCTCCAGTTTTAATATGAAGCAAATCAGAGCTAAAACATATGTTTAGGTTTCTGATTTTTAGAAGAAGTGGTGTTGCAAATTAACATTACTTTTTTTCCGAAAAGTGATACAGATAAGTGCAGAAAATCATCTGTACTCAACATAAAACCATTAAATATTTAACTCTCACCTAAATAATAAACCAATGAATACACTCAAACAAATTGTGCCCCCACTCAAAGCAATGTGGAGGTCAAATGACAAGCTACAGAGTTTAATTAAAGAGGAAACTCTGCAGATTCTTGGAAAAAAGTGAAGTTTGTTATGTCACAACTGAAAAAACAACCCAATGGAAAAATCTAATAGATGATCAACTTGCACGACAATTTTGCATAAAGAACAAATATACTACAATCAGATTAATCTTCAGACAATAAAGCTGGACCAAGTAATATATGATACAGTTCATAATTCAAACTCTGAAGCAGAGTAGCCTCAACACGTTGAGCTAGCATATTCAGGCAAAAAGATCCAGATCCAGAACGGGGAAATTTGGCCTTCGTGTACTCCATGCAGTTGATCCACTTGACATTCTTGCCTTGGTAATCTTCACAACCGCAGCAAAGGGAAGAAATGAGGGAAGACGCAAAAAACCGCGCCAAAATTCGCCAGAAATTAGATTTCCATTTCATTTAACGCCAAGACTAACGGCGGGACCAAATGTGTTAAAAAACCGGTAGTTCAGTGATCAGTATTGTCAAATTGGAAAATGGGGGATTAAAAGAGAATAAGTTATATAATTGGATGACCAAAACTGTAATTATCCCTATTTTGTACATATTTTTTTAACTAGATTCATTAGAACTTTTTAGAAGCATCTAAATTCTCAGAACTTCCTAGGAAGTATTCTAGACCAATATTAGATGTACATATAATATTATACAACTCTAGCGTAATGTAGAAAGTTAATCTCCACCTAAAGTCGATAATTTATTTCCAGGTCGAGTCCTATAAATAGGAGAGCAATTCATTTTTAAACCATGAAACAAGAGTTAAAACATGAATAAGCTTTAATGCTGATGTAAATATTTTCTTAAATGACTTAAATAGTTAAGCCATAAGCTTGTGTGATGGACATAGTAGAATTAACCATGACTAAGCTAAAATACATAATAGAATTAATCATGATTAAGCTTGGACAAGTTCATGAATTTCTTTATCATGTATATCAAATACAAAATAGAATTAGAGTAAGTGTTTTAATACAAAATAGAATTAGAGTATATCTCATATTTTTTAAGTATCTTGTATATCAAATACAAAATAGAATTAGAGTAAGTTTTTCTGAATTAGAATATCTTGTATATTGATATAGATTTGGACATATTAGTAATTTGTAATTACTTTGATTCGGGAAAAAATATTAGTAATATGTGATTAATGAGTAATTTGAAATCTTGTTGTTGATAAAATAAACAAATAAATTGAAAACTTTTGATTTCTTAAAAGAAATTTTAATTGTTACAACTCAATTTTTTTAACCATGCATTTATAACCCAATTAATCAAGTCAATGAAAATCTCGCATTAAATTCATCGTTACATGATTGTGTATATTTTTTTTACAAGATTGTGTATGTATATATATTTAGCAGAAAAAAATATTAAATAAAAAGCAACTTAGAGTTCTTAAAAGTTGTTTCTATTTATACAAGAATTCATACTCATTACTCATCATAAATCACCAATACTCCCAACCTATGTTTTAAAACCCGGACCGGACCGGTCGGTCGGACCGGTTAGACCGGTGACCCCTTAAAACCACTCCCCTCACGAACCAGTCTGGCCCGGGGCGAACCGGTCAAAAACCGGTTAAAAACCCGGACCGGACCGGTTTTCGGACCAGTTGGGCCGGATTTTTCAAAATTTTTTTTTTTTCCTCCAAAATTGCAAAATTTTATTGTGGGGCTGGGGGAATTGAACCCAAGACCCTGATGTAGAAGGAGGAAAGCACAACCAGTTTGCCAACTTCACTTGTTGTTATATTTTATCAGCAAATAGTTTATAAGCTTACTAAACATCTAAATTATAATTAAAAATTGAGTTCTAAGAAAATATAATTATAATATATAGCATATATTATAATTATATTTTCTTAGCAATTAATTTTCAATTATAATCTATAATATATATTTATAAAAACATAAAAGTATGTGTAATATTATTTTTTCTACAAGAAAAAGTATGTTATTTGTTAAATTAATCTTTATTTCTATTGTTTAGATTTATAATTTGAAATTTTATTATAGCATATGTTATTAAAAAATCAATGAGTAATTAAAATTTATTTATATATCCATTTTTTTCATATTATTTAACTAATTTAATTATTTTTAATTAATATTTATAATATTATATAAATATATATAATTATTATATAATTATGACGTCACACCGGTCCGACCGATGGTCCGACCGGTCGAACCAGTAAAACCAGTAACCAGTAAGGGCTCCGGTTCGACCTACGGTCCGGGTTTTAAAACATAGCTCCCAACATGATGTACAAATCCAGCACCACGATATTAATATCGTAATCTTTCTAACAATCAACTGGAGCAACCCTAATTGGAGGGGCAAAAGTGAGTTCTTACTCTTAAACTACAACGGAGACATGTCTTTTGATGCGGTGAGATTCGATATAGATTTACGTAAGAAAAAATATCCATTGGAGGGGCAATACTGTCCGATCAAAATTCTTGTCTGTCTTCCTTCCCCTCTTCTTTCCCTTTCTTCAAACACAGCATGAAAGATTACAATGTTGGCTCGAAAATTATTTTGGTAAGATGTAGTTAATCAATCTAAGGTCGTATGCGGAGATCTGTTTTGGGATTATGGTAAGATTAAGATTAATTCTTTTAGCGTTTTTGCAGCAAATTCCTCGGGACTTTTCAGGAAGAGACCTTCCTCACATCAGGCAGAAATGTATCCTGTTAAACTTGAAGGGAATTTGTTGAACTGTGAGTATAATTATAATTACTTGTAAGAATCTTGTTATTTTAGGATGGTGGAAGGCCTTTACAGATGATAATGTGATGTCTGCGTTTTCGAGCTGGTTTGACTGTTTGGGGATTTTATTTTCTCGCAACAAACCCAAAGTGGCAAACTCCTGCCACGAAACGTGTTGGACCAACACACCTTGAAAATAGAGTAGAGAAAGAGATTTCTATCTGTTCAACTTGAAAATATATTTTGTACTCTATTTTTGCTAATCAATGTAAATGTAAAATTAACTAGATACTTGTCAAGGTTAAAACATATGTTCGTTTGACAAATGACAATGTTCATCTAAAAAAAAAAAAAAACTGGAGCAACCCTAATTGACTTATCCCTAGCAATTACCAGGAATGTGATCCGATAGCTAATGTGATAGCTCGGCCTTCGTTATGCCGGTTGTTTTATCAAAGGGTTGTCTGGTCAGACATTATTATTGTGGCAAACTTTACAAGGATGTATTGGATAGAAGTTGTAGTAAGTCGTTTCTGGACGTGATCAGATTGCTCGTAGCAATTTGCCATGATGAATTCTGCAAAATCATTCTGATTTGAATCTACCCCGATACGAAGGTTATGGTCTAATCAACATTAAATCTAGCTTATTGGAGAAATTATAAGTTTAGTATACTAATTCCACCAATTCAGCGTTATTGATATATTTTATTTTTCATCCACAAAATAGGACCGTGTCTTCAAAATCAAACAATTTCATACACATTATTTGAGTACTTGTATTATTAAGAGAGAGAGAGAAAAAGAGTGAGAATTTATAGGACGGCCTAACATTTGCAGATTTTCTCATTTGATGAAATTGGTTGGATGAAACTTAGATATAGCTTTAATGAAATACCAAATATAGTTTTTAGGGAAAATTGTTCATTTTATCCTATTGTTTATTGTGAGTTTATTGCACCAAATACTCTGTGATATACCTAATTAGCACTCAGAACCCTGTGATTTGAAAATTCTCAAAGCAAACCCTGTGATTGTAATAAATTAGCACTCAATTAGAATTTCAAACCCTATAGCCGTGGTTGTAGGGTTTTGAGTGCTAACTTTAATACAATCACAGGGTTTCGAGTGCTAATTTATATAATCACAGGGTTCTCTTTGAGAATTTTCAAATCATAGGGTTCGGAGTGCTAATTAGGCGTAACACATGGGGTATCCAAGCAAAATACTCATTGTTTATCCAACTTGCAAATATATGTTTCTTGATTTGTAAATGTGAGCATTTTTTTCCCAAAATTATGAAATTACAGACAATTAGTTGCTAGAATCTTATAGTTTGTGTCCAAGCCGTTCACCTATGCCCACGTATATGCCGGAGGGAAAGGGAAAGGGATACCGCATTGTGTAACTCTCCAACGATGGTTTCAAACTGGCGAGACAAGAATGTGGGTGTTTAATCCTTGTTACAACAGAACATATACCAACACAAAACATCATAAAAGCAATAAAGAATCCGTTAACGGTCAGAATCAGCATGACATAATAACATATAAAATTTTGTGTTACGCTTAAATATCAAAAAAGCTTTTGTAATTTAAAAATTGTCATAGAAGACCCTATATTTTTAGAAGTATGCACGGAAAAACCCTTGCCTGACAATTGTGTCTTACTCACGAGTCGTGTGATTTTTTTTTTTTAATTTTTGTCTTTTTATAAATGGGTTTTTAGTTTCTATATTTTCAATTTTGATCCCTAAGTTTATAAAATCTTTCATAAAGATCCTAAAATGCTCAATAAGTTAATAATTGATGTAATCTTTTTATGTATTTTTTATAAAGTTTTATTTTTTTTTCAAGATTATTTATAGTAATAAAATTTAATTCTTCATAACATATTTCTAAATTTGTTTCTTCCTTTTTTAATTCTTTTTTATACTTTATAAGTTGTTTTTGTATTTTATTCATTATGTCCATATTATTTGTAGGCATATATTTTTCATTTCTTGTAAATTTTTAATTTTTCTTGGGGGAATGTTTGAAAACTCCCCATGGGTTTGAAAACTTCCTTTTAGCTCCCCATTTTCAAATACATCATCTGGGGTTTTAGATACGCGATTCTGGTATTTAGATACACGATTCTGGGATTTGGATACGCGATTCTGGGATTTAGATACGTGATTTTTTCCTTGTATTTCAAATACATCATTTGGGGTTTTAGATACGCGATTCTTGAGTTTTAATACATCATTTTTGAAAATGGGGAGCTAAAAGGAATTGGACTTATCATTTGGGGAGTTTTCGGGAATTCCCCGATTTTTCTTCTTGTATTCGAATTAAATTTTTTTCTTGTAAAAAGTGATAATTTTCTCAACCTTTGTAATTTCTTTAGTAATTTTTCTTCCTTATATATTTTGCTTCCTATTTTTTCTAAATATCTTATAAGAAACTTCTTATATCTTTTAGTCATATTAAACATATGCGTTTCGTATGCTATATTACATCTTTCTTTTATTTTTTTTTTTAAATTTTCTTTTTGAATTTTTACCATTATCTCTCTAATATTTTCTCTTCTCATCAGGAGGGGAAAAAAATTATTTATTTTATATATATTGTTGTTCTAGCTCATGATCAATTTCGATTAATTTAATAAGTATAATTGTTTCTAATTTATGCATATTGAAGTTGTTCAGATAATAATTTTATTGTATTAGCTAGATATTGTATTTGTGTAGATAATGTTTCTACAAATTTTCGCATTTCATGTGTTAAAATCATTTATTTGGTATTTATAAACAAGAAGGTTTTATCGTGTCTTCCATTCGTTTTGATCGGACACGTACACTACCTCTTTCGTATATGAGTCAGGTTTGAGTGGGAGGATGTGGTGGCCTGCGTCTCATCTCATGTGCTACAAAGGGTGTGGGTAACCTAAACGGTGAACTATGGAGTTGATTTGGAGGAATTTTCCCTCCATTTGTCACAACTAATGTTGGGAAATCGAGGCAACGTGAAGTCCAGCATGAATTACAGGCGTGTATTTTACGAAAAAAAATTCAAAATTTTAAACCGGAAGGTGGAAAATTTTCTGAGGTGTCAGCTTATGCATCAGCTCATACCTTTACTTTTTTTCTTTTTTTCATTTATTTTGTTTTTGTTCTTTCTCCATCCCTTAGGCCTTAGCACAAGAAATGAATGAAAATATGCCCATAAATAGAAGAATGTTATATCAGCACGCAATCCTACCTACAACTTTTAAGCCCAATTTATGTTAGTTATGTAAACTAATATAAAAGTATGTCCTCCCTAAAAGAAATAACAAAGAGTTTAGGAATCCAAAACTAAAACAATCTAAATCTAATAATTGAAATAGTAAAATTATAATTAGAGAAGGGGTAGATTACAAATCCAAAAAAAGTTATTTAGTAAAATTATTTTGTCTTCCTTTATGATACACGGATACGAATACGACGTGATACAGATTTTGTTGGACATATGCCTTGGATTGATATTCCTAACTAATAGTTGGAGAGTTATTGAGAATATCAAAGAGCAAAAGGCATATGAAGAGGTTGTTTGGAAACTAACTTGTCCCACATTAATTTAAGGGGTAATCCTAGAGACCCTTTTGTCCTTTGGGGCTTAGTGCGCTTTGCCCCCTAATCTTTGAATTCGTGCGATTGATCCCCTAACCTTTGAAAAATATCACGCTTAACCCCTAGAGCAAAGTAGATTTTTACAAAGTAGATTTCAAATGTGTTGATATTATATATCAAATTGAAGCTCTCGAGGCAAAAAACACAACAATGGTCTCGAAATCAAAATTCGATAATCGGCGAAGCAGAAATCACCAGTCAAAGACGAAACACGACGAACGAAGCATTGTAGTGGCATTCAGCGGCTAATAAGGTTGACTGGAGTATGGATTTTGTTCGCCTTGGAGAGACGAACACGATGGCGGTGGTCTTGAAATTTGGATCGCCTTAACGGAGGAGCAATAGATGGTCAAAGTTTATTAAAAGGGGTTAAGTGTGGTATTTTTCAAAAGTTAGGGGTGAAATCGCACCGATTCAAAGGTTAGGGGACAAAGTGCGCTAAGCCCCAAAGGATAGGGGGGATTTTGGAATTAGCCCTTAATTTAATAATATAGTATGGTGACCTATATAAACTAGGAGGTTGGAGCCTCGCTTTCGAGCCTAGAGTCTTTCCTTTTGGGCCAAAGTTGACCCAATTCAGTCCAAATATGACAAGTTAAAAGGTGTCCACATATATCTGTATTAGTTACAAATGATCAGGCCGTTGGGTGAGCTGTAATTGACATATAATGGGTCATTAGGTGGATTAATACTCAGTCATTAACATCTAATTTAAATAATTAAAAACCCACAATTAAATTCCTCCAACACCTAAGGCCTATAAATAGCCTCAACTTGGTCTGAACGAATTACAACAAACCTAACTTGATTTTTGCAAAAGTGTTTTCTCTAAAAATCACTCCAAGATTCAAGCTTGACTTGTATCCTCGAAGTGTCTCGCCTGGAACCCGAATCATAGTTCCCAGAATTAAGGGGGATAGAAACTTTAAAAAAAGGGTACACTCGTGTCTAGCTACCTTCATACCCAATTTACGTAACAATCTTAATGTTTCTATTTTGTTGAAGATGGATTCTGAATCCTTCAAAATCATGAACCAACAAAAGTTAGACCGTTTTGATGGCAACAACTTCAGCCGTTGGCAGGACAAGATGAAATTCTTGTGCACTGTCCTCAAGCTGGCCTATGTTCTGGATCCCAGCCTGCCACCAATTCCAGAAGATTCCCTAGCTCCTGCTCCTCAGTAGCCTGTAGATCTGGATCCTCCAACAGTAGCTGGTGGTGTACCTCCGACAAACCTCACTATAGCAGGTGGAAACAATAATCCTGCCAACCCTACAACAGCAGGCCCTTCTCAGAATACAGTACAGATGCACCAGGAGATAGTGGAAACTCTTTAGCAACAAAGAAGAAAAAGAGCAGAAGATGAACATTTAGCTCGTGGACAAATCCTCAACACACTATGTGATAGACTGTACGATATTTATACCAACGTACAAGTACAAGTACAAGGCGAAGGAGGAAAGTACAAACAAATATTTAGTTTCTAAACATTTGGATTTCAAAATGGTTAACAATAAACCAATCTTGGAGCAATTACATGAGCTACAGGTGATTGTAAACAAACTGAGAATGGTTAAAATTGTTCATCCAGAAACCTTCCAGGTTAGAGCAATTATATCAAAGCTCCATCCGGCCTGAAAGGATTATGCTAAGAGGTTGATGCAAAAATCTGAGGACTTGTCCTTGGAACAAATTCAAAAATATTTGCATATTGAAGAGGAGGCTTGAAAACATGACGGAAAGAATTTGGTTTAAGGACAGTCTAGTATTAACTATGTTGAGGCTGAAAATCCTAAGAAGAAGGGTTTCGGTGTTAAAAAGAATTCTGGATAATTTACGAAAGCCGGATAGAAATCTAAACTTGTTAATATCACTAACAAAAGTAAAGACAAGTGTCATGTTTGTGGAGAAACAAGACATTATGTGAGAGAATGCCCAAAACGGAAGAGTGGATCCGGTGTTGCAAACATGGTTGAAGAGAACTAGTTGCCATGGTGATTGATCTTAGCCTTGATGTGGCTATGATGTCTTAAATTAACATGACTAGTGAACTTTCTGGATGGAGGTTAGATTCTGAAAAAACGGTTCACATCCGCAACAATCGAAGGCTATTCAAGACCTTCGAAGAAATTTTTGGGTAAGAGGTTCAGATGGGAAACAACTCTAAAGCTAGTGTTGGAGGCAAAGGATCTGTTAAGCTCAACTTTACCTCAAGGAAGAAATTAACTTTAATTAAAGTCTTGTTTGTACCAGATGTAGGAAAAGTTCAATTTCTGTTGATTTGTTAGATAAGAAAGGTTTTAAAATTTTTGTTGAGTCTGGAAAAGTTATCATCATGATAAATGGTGACTTTGTAGGAAAATGATGTGCTTGTAACGAGATGTCGACTAATAATATGAATTTAGTTTCCGCTTACATACTTTCTTTAATTTCTTTATAACATAGTCAATTAGGGCATGTTTGTGCGAAGAATTTGAAAAATATGCATGCAATGAGATTAATCGATATTGGTAAAAAGGAACTTGATAAATGTGAAATATGTGCAAAATCAAAACTTGTAAGAAAACCTTTTCCTAGTGTTAAAAAGAGAATCACAAATATTAGATTTAATTCATATTGATATTTGTGAGTTAAATGGAATTTTAACTAGAGGTGGGAAAAGGTATTTTATTACTTTTATTGATGATACTAGCCGTTTATGCTATGTATATATGTTACGAACTAAAGATGAAGCTCTTAGTTCATTTTTGAAATATAAATCAGAAGTAGAAACTCTACTTGAGAAGAAGATTAAGGTTCTACGTTCTGATCGAGGCATAGAATATTTTTTGAATGCTTTTGATACACTTTACGAAGAAAGTGGTATCATACATCAAACAACTGTCGGTTATACACCCAAGCAGAATGGTATAGCTGAAAGGAAAAATCGTACCTTTCTGGGTTTGGTAAATTACATTCCAAATCATGCTGATTTATCTAATAACTTGTGGGGTAAATCCCTTTTGTCTGCGTGCCATATTCTGAATAGGATACCTAGTGTTGGGGCCATACCTACCTAGCCCAAGGTTCAGCCTAACACATGGATAATGTTAAAGCCCAAGCCACCAAATTAACAATATCAGGCGAACAGATAAGTTCCGCAAACAAGAAAACAGATGAGTTCGTTAGGAGAACAGGCAAACAAATGAGTTCGATTAGAGCATAAGCGAACAGGATGAATTAGTTCGCGAGTATAACGACCTGTGCGAGATCGTGGAGCAGAAGGAGATCTTGAGAAGTGTTATGTAAGAAATAATAAATGAGAAAGATATCGTATAATCTGGTGAGATCGTAACAAATCTGATCGAGGATCTCAGATTACAACAAGAAGAGTTAACGTGCATAACTAAAACACTAAGTCCCGAGATTCTATAAATACAACCCTTGAGATATGACGAACCAAGAGAAAAAAAGCTTTTTGGTCTGATCTATTGATTAGTCTCTCTGAAACCCTGACTTACTTCGGTAAGATCCTTGAGGAAAGAGGGATTAAGCTTTAAGGGTTTGGGCTGGAACACATCACCTAGTTCTGTTGTGAAGACTAGTTCCAATGAAATATGGAAAGATAGAAAATCAAACATAAGTTATTTCAAAGTGTGGGGGTATGTGGCTTACTTTTGGGTTCTTGATCTCAAATAGACTAAGTTAGGGGCCAAAGCTATTAAAAGTGTATTCGTTGGATATGCTCTTAATAGTAAGGCCTATAAACTTCTTTATTTGGAGTCTAACATGATAACTAAGTCCAGGGATGTCGAGTTCTTCAAAAGTACATTTTCAAAAGATGTTGGAAATAAAACTGTGCCACCCCAAATTGAGTCTAGAGGTCCCATGACACCCCGCTTTCCGATTGTCTGAGCTGACGCCACGTGTGATCTACCCTGTGTACTTAATTGTTTAATTTGCACTTGCTTGATGTTTAATGTAACTTGAACGTGTTTAATTCTATGATTTTGTGTGTTGTGTGACCCTATTTTCAGCTCTTTAAGAGTTTAGGGGCTTGTTTGCAATTTTCTCTTTTTAGGGGTGTTTTGGTCATTTATTGTTTGATCGAGATTTTAACGTAACGGACCTCTTAAACATGTTCGGGGTATCGAAACAAGCCCGTAGAGTTTGAGTTTGCCCAATTCTGACGTCATTAACCCTTCCTACATCCGGATCCGGGATAAAACACCCGGATCCATGTTAAACTGCTCAGATTTTCCCTCTCTCTCTCTCCCCCGACGTGAAACACATACCACGCATGCATGAAACACACACAAGCCGGAACTTAGTGAATTCTTGACGGATTTCGATGAATGAGTAGTCGAAATCGACGTACTCAACGATACGAACACAACGGTACTAAAATCGTGACCCGACAACAAGCGGTGGCGGTGCTATGATAGATTTTTAGACGTGTCTAAACTACCACGATTTCATCGGTGATTTTCGGCTGTTTCGGTGACGGTCTTGGATGGCGAGTGGCCGGGCTTGAAGCTTCTCCCTCCGGCGTAGCTTTCTAGGGTGGTGGTTGTTAGGAATAGTGCCCTTAAAGCTGATTGTATATCAACTTTAGTACTTTCCTTTTGTAAATCACAGACAATCTTTGAATAATAAATGAACTTTAGCAACACTTCTTTATATGCTCTTGTCTGATTGTATGATTGTTAGGAATAGTGCCCTTAAACCCGATTGTATATCCGCTTTAGTACTTTCCTTTTGTAAATCACAGACAATCTTTGAATAATAAACGAACTTTGGCAACACTTCTGTATATGCTCTTGTTTGATTGTGTGATTACTTTAACTGCGCATGTATAAGAACTCCCCTAATCAATATGACTTATAGGACTCAACCATTTAGGTGAAGTGGTTCATGAGACGAGCCTTATATCACATAAGTCATGATTAGAAATCACTCCAAGTCGATGAGTCCTAAAGACAGTGGGAGTGTCGACTTGACTCGTTCGAGGCTTGCTCGTGTTATCAAGTCATTAAGAAGGACCACCTTGTTTCATGGGGTGCAAAAGGCATTGCTGATACGTGCGTGATACATGGGGGTGCTTACTCATTCTAAGTAAGTACACTGAGGTGTCTCGTGTGAGAAGATTCCTAAATGGGAAAGGAAGTTTCTATTTCTGGAAATAGAAACTTCCAGATTAGGAAATATCTCACAAGTCATTGATGTGATTAAGTGATCAAATGGATCCTTGGTTATGAAATGAAGTTTCTTGGATTGAGATCAAATGGATATGAAATGCACTTAACTTTAAGATCAAGATTATTGGGGTTCTAGTTATTCCCTTGCCCTAGATCTTGATTGAGAGATGGGATGTAGGAGGATTGTATCTCACATATGTCAATGACTTAAAGGTTCTTTCGAATTGAGACATTCTTATTTAGCTAGGGGTCATACACCTGTTGCTAGATTATGGTCGTATGATCTGTGGACTGATTAATTAATTAGGAATTAATTAATTAGGGTCACTGCTAATTGAATTAAGAAGCTAGAGGGTCACACATAACAACCCGGTCACGTGGGTTAAGGCTTGAAATTGATTAAACGAGTTGATCTGACCAATAAGAGATTGGTGGGGTCCACACATGTGGAACACGTTGTAACAGCCCTACTCAGGGCCAAGTCGAGAAAGGTAAGTAAAGGGGTAACTTAGGAAGCGGTTATAGTCTCGATCCTTGTTAATTCTCTCATGCATTGCATTTTATGTGACTTATTTGCTTTAATATGTTATAATTTAATAAAAAGTTCGTGAATTTAATTCCTTCTTCTATTTAGCATGTATCTCGAAACTCTTTCCCTAAAATCCTAGAATTCTAATATTCATTCCCTTCTAGCACCTAAAACCCCTTCATATGCTTCAAAACCCATTCCTACAGTTTTAGGTTGGAAATTACGAAAATACCCTATAGCTCAAAAATATTCCTACATTTTCCGAAGCACTTTCACTACCCAATATTGTAACCAAAAGAATCCTCACATTATTTCAAGGATCGTGATACCCTCTGTGAACCATAATTCCCATCCTAACTCCCGTAGTATCAAAAACCGGCGAAAACCCTAGCTTATGATTCGATCATCAATAAACCCTTACGCATCTACTTTTTGATATTCAATATTATAACCAAAACAATCCTTAAATTATTTTATGAATTTTCATGCATTTACCAAAAACTCGATCTCACCATAACATATTTTATAAATATTTTCCTTTCTAAAAATCATCATTTTATTTTGAACAAATTAGCTTTTATTCAATAGTCGAAATTATACTTGAAACGATCCTTGAATTTTCCTCTACATTATGGTGATTTTTCCAAACTCTAAACTTTATCCTAGCTTCGTTTATATAATTTTCTCATGATTTTCATCATCTTTAATATTCATAATTTATAAACGAAAACTCTAAATATTTCACATTTATAATCAAAACAAAGCTCATTTTTCACTCATTCTTTCATCAATTCACTACTTCAAGTTTTTACCTCTCGACTCTTAAATAAATTTTATATTATTTTACATTTATTTTTATTCAAGATGACATCATCCATGGCCACATGGTCTTATAGAAGGATTAATTACATGATCATAATTTCTCCACATTTCCTAAGTAATTACCAAGCATTTGTTCATAATATAATTTAACCACATCTCCTAATTAATCACCAAGCATTTGTATGAATTAGGAGACATCAACATCTCCCTTAAACTCTTAGAAATTGCTCTAAAACCCCTCATGACTACCTATAAATACCCCCCTCAAGCCTCATTTATACCTCACAAATCAACACACAAAATCACTCCCTCTCTCCCTAGCTCACGCCCCAACCCTCTCTCTCTCTACAAGGTATGTTTTCTTCTATTATTTCATGCTTTATATTATGTTCTTAGTATAATAATAATAGTAGCATGTCTAGGATTAATTAAATTATGCTTTAGGAATTTATTTTATGAAATATGTGCATAATTGTTAGTTTAAATACAATGTGTGTACATTATGGAATTTTATTTAATTAAATGCTTGAATTATGATATGATATAATGAGAATATGTATTTAAATGCTTATGATCTTGTTTGATTAAATTCATGCCTATAGTAATTTATTTAGAATTATTTTTCATAGAGAATTCATATATTTTGCTATATTGTGCTTCAATCTTATGTTATGAATATGAATATGATAGAACATGTTACATACCCTCTTTGAATATTCAAATGAGTTCAAGAACATGTTCATAATGTTCTTAGATGTGTGTGTGTGTGCATGTGTGTGCCGTGAGTTATGTGTGTGCGTGTGTGAAGTTGATTTTGTGTTATAAAATGTTTAATTCATATGAAATTGAATAGTAAATGTTTTCAATAGTAATTTTGACTTTTTGGTCAACCAAAATACTATTAATTTCGAAATTAATATAAAAATAATTATAAAATAGGTTTTGGAATTTTTAAAGAAAGATTTTTCCCAAATTTTCCAAAAACTCGGTAAACTATGTAATATTTTCAAAAGATAACCTACATTGTCAAATTTAACCATAAATCTTATTTCAAATCTTATAATTATAATTATCATATGGTATATATATATATTTTATTAGCTAAAGATCTCGTAAACCCTAAATTATTAATCAAATTCCCTTAAACGGGTAAATTTAGGGTTTACCGGGAAATCTTTAACATATTACATGATGTTTACCTTATGGTGTGTACGATTGATTAATTTGAATATTAGAACCTAGTTCTAAGCCAGTAGTAGTTATTACTTTCAGGCGAGGATATAATTGAACAGTGGAATCCCAAGTATTTTATCTAGACCGTCAAGACACTCGGTGAGGGTTAAACTATTTTCAACTGGAATCATGCCTATACATATGTATCTATATAAAAACTATTTTCAAGCCTACCTACTATTTTGATTTACTACCCTATATATATATATTATTGTACTACAATGTCCCTCTTAAGGGAAAAATACTTTCATGCCGGAATCAACGTTTTACTAGAACATTATATATTTCAAGTCCATTTTATCAAAACATTGATTCCGGGTTATGCAAGCAAAATATTGTTCTCGATTCCTGTTATGGGCCCCGGCTGTATCCGTAGCGAGCAATTACCCGGAAGGTATCGGGCCAAGGGTATTGTTAGTGCTGCGGACTGCCACCACCTCTTGGTAGTGGTTTAATTGGAGGTTAGTTACTCCACGCCAAGGGATGAGGGAGAGATAGCTGCCTCCCGAATCTAGTTCATGGTCTCTAGGGTTGGCTCCCCTATTGACACCAAGGAGTAGCGGAGTTATTGTCTTATTGGTTTTATTGAAGTATCGGAGCCTGATCAGCCCGATACTATTTTACCAATTATTCAAGGAGTTATGGATGGAAAGGCCTAGCTTGCGGGCATTAATGTTCTTGTTACAAACGGTTCATATTTCTACAAATATTCCAAACTACCCCTATCCCTATTTTACAAATATTATGAACCGTTCCCTATTTGCTATATCCTATTGCCAATATTTTGATCAAGATCTTCTTGATTATATAAATATATATATACATATATTTATACTTATAATTTATTACACCCCTTCACTTAGTCACTTTGACTAACCCTCTCGCCCGGTTTTAAAATGCATGATTTCAGGAATCCACGGAGCGACGCCTTAGAGGTATCTTGAAGCTTTAAGGTGTTATATCTTAGCCAATCAGGATTATACTAAGAGTGTATGTACCTATATCAATAAGCACTCTCCTATGAAATTAGATCTTTCGCTGTAATTACTTATCCAATTTAATGATATGTGTTTCGTCATGTATTGTCCCCTTATATTGCTCATTATTTTCCGTTGCGTTTAAATTTTTATACTCTAGTATTGTATAGTCTTGTCCGTTCGCCGGAGTATTTCTCGAGTGCTAGGACTCACATCCACTCGGGAAGTACAACGGTGCGGGGTTGTAGTGTTAAGGGGCGCTACAGCTAAAGTGGTATCAGAGCCCGGTTAAGTTAAGAAGAGACTTAACTGAAAGGGTGCTCTATCCTCTTGTCTGTTGCACTATGTGTTAAGGTTGCTTCAAGATACCAGTAGGACCGTAAGTTAACATGTTATTCTTCCGTGTCTTTATATGCCTTATTTGTGCTACGATTTATGTGATATTACGTGTATTGATTGTCACTACTTGGAAAATTTCTACTTAAGTGATTATCTGCAAGTCATTCTTAACCATCATGCATCATATTCTCTCTACAAGTACATTACAACTCATAATGTCTCCCCGAAGAACCGTCCAAGAAAGCACTCCACCAAGAGAAGATATGTCCTCAGCCGGAGGAAATTCTGAGCTAGTAGATGCTTTAAAAGAGATAGTGCAAACCTGCGCTAATGGATCAAAAGGTAACAATGAGAAGTCCTTAGAAAAGTTCCTACGGATGGATCCACCTAAGTTCTTCGGAGAACCCAATGATGTGAAGGCAGAAAACTGGATAGCAAGTCTTGAGAAAATTTTTGAAGCAATGGGTATTAGTCCTGAAGAACCCGAAAGAGTTCAGTATGCTGTCTTCATGCTAGAAGAAGCGGCCCTAAGTTGGTGGAAATATACAAAACGAGTCTGGGCAGAAAATCAGGTGAATCATGGGCGGAATGACTTTGTGAGAGTGTTCTACGACAAGTATATTCCCCAGGTGACTAGGGATGCCCGAGAAGCAGAGTTTATGAATCTAGTTCAAGGCAAAGCACCGGTGGCCGAATATGAAGCTCAGTTTGTTAGGCTAATCCAGTATGCCCCACATATCCTACATGATGAACGCCGCAAAATTAAACGGTTTGTTGATGGTCTTAGATCCAATCTTCGATGGGCCTTAGCTCCATTTGAATTGGGAACCTACACCAAGGCTGTAGAAACGGCTATGAAAACGGAGGCCACACATAAGGAAGTCCATCTGGCAAACAATCGTTCCGAGCCACCCTATAAGTCATCCCAGGAATCCAAACGTCCCGCTGAACCATTTAAGTCAACTTCCGGAAAGAAACAAGTACAGTCCTGGCCCAAGCCCCAACAGGCACCACCAAAACTTCAGGAAGAGATTATTTGTGAGTACTGTCAAAGGCGGGGGCACACTGAGGAGGAATGTCGAAGGAAGGCTGGTACATGTTTATGGTGCGGAGACCCTGATCATCAAATAGAAAATTGTCCGAAAAGACCAAAACCAAGAAATAAAGGGAAGGCTATGGAAGGACCATCTGGGAGACCGATGGTCAAAGGACGAGCTTATGCTGTGGAAGGAAACATGAAACCAAATCTTGCCAATAATGAGGGTACGGTACACATTCTAAAACACGCCAGTTACTACTTAATATGGTGCTGGCGCCACGCATTCATTGCATCACTTATGTGTGCATCTAAATTTCTTATCTGAACAATTGCCATATGTGTTTAAAGTAAAGTTCTCCTTTGGAAACTAGTTTATCATGAATAGAGGATACAAACATTATCTAAAGCTATTATGAAACATGAGTAGAATCTGAGGACAAATTCTTTTAAAGGGGGGAAGATTGTAACAGCCCTACTCAGGGCCAAGTCGAGAAAGGTAAGTAAAGGGGTAACTTAGGAAGCGGTTATAGTCTCGATCCTTGTTAATTCTCTCATGCATTGCATTTTATGTGACTTATGTGCTTTAATATGTTATAATTTAATAAAAAGTTCGTGAATTTAATTCCTTCTTCTATTTAGCATGTATCTCGAAACTCTTTCCCTAAAATCCTAGAATTCTAATATTCATTCCCTTCTAGCACCTAAAACCCCTTCATATGCTTCAAAACCCATTCCTACAGTTTTAGGTTGGAAATTACGAAAATACCCCTATAGCTCAAAAATATTCCTACATTTTCCGAAGCACTTTCACTACCCAATATTGTAACCAAAAGAATCCTCACATTATTTCAAGGATCGTGATACCCTCTGTGAACCATAATTCCCATCCTAACTCCCGTAGTATCAAAAACCGGCGAAAACCCTAGCTTATGATTCGATCATCAATAAACCCTTACACATCTACTTTTTGATATTCAATATTATAACCAAAACAATCCTTAAATTATTTTATGAATTTTCATGCATTTACCAAAAACTCGATCTCACCATAACATATTTTATAAATATTTTCCTTTCTAAAAATCATCATTTTATTTTGAACAAATTAGCTTTTATTCAATAGTCGAAATTATACTTGAAACGATCCTTGAATTTTCCTCTACATTATGGTGATTTTTCCAAACTCTAAACTTTATCCTAGCTTCGTTTATATAATTTTCTCATGATTTTCATCATCTTTAATATTCATAATTTATAAACGAAAACTCTAAATATTTCACATTTATAATCAAAACAAAGCTCATTTTTCACTCATTCTTTCATCAATTCACTACTTCAAATTTTTACCTCTCGACTCTTAAATAAATTTTATATTATTTTACATTTATTTTTATTCAAGATGACATCATCCATGGCCACATGGTCTTCTAGAAGGATTAATTACATGAGCATAATTTCTCCACATTTCCTAAGTAATTACCAAGCATTTGTTCATAATATAATTTAACCACATCTCCTAATTAATCACCAAACATTTGTATGAATTAGGAGACATCCACATCTCCCTTAAACTCTTAGAAATTGCTCTAAAACCCCTCATGACTACCTATAAATACCCCCCTCAAGCCTCATTTATACCTCACAAATCAACACACAAAATCACTCCCTCTCTCCCTAGCTCACGCCCCAACCCTCTCTCTCTCTACAAGGTATGTTTTCTTCTATTATTTCATGCTTTATATTATGTTCTTAGTATAATAATAATAGTAGCATGTCTAGGATTAATTAAATTATGCTTTAGGAATTTATTTTATGAAATATGTGCATAATTGTTAGTTTAAATACAATGTGTGTACATTATGGAATTTTATTTAATTAAATGCATGAATTATGATATGATATAATGTGAATATGTATTTAAATTCTTATGATCTTGTTTGATTAAATTCATGCCTATAGTAATTTATTTAGAATTATTTTTCATAGAGAATTCATATATTTTGCTATATTGTGCTTCAATCTTATGTTATGAATATGAATATGATAGAACATGTTACATACCCTCTTTGAATATTCAAATGAGTTCAAGAACATGTTCATAATGTTCTTAGATGTGTGTGTGTGTGCATGTGTGTGCCGTGAGTTATGTGTGTGTGTGTGTGAAGTTGATTTTGTGTTAGAAAATGTTTAATTCATATGAAATTGAATAGTAAATGTTTTCAATAGTAATTTTGACTTTTTGGTCAACAAAAATACTATTAATTTCGAAATTAATATAAAAATAATTATAAAATAGGTTTTGGAATTTTTAAAGAAAGATTTTTCCCAAATTTTCCAAAAAATCAGTAAACTATGTAATATTTTCAAAAGATAACCTACATTGTCAAATTTAACCATAAATCTTATTTCAAATCTTATAATTATAATTATCATATGGTATATATATATATTTGATTAGCTAAAGATCTCGTAAACCCTAAATTATTAATCAAATTCCCTTAAACGGGTAAATTTAGGGTTTACCGGGAAATCTTTAACATATTACATGATGTTTACCTTATGGTGTGTACGATTGATTAATTTGAATATTAGAACCTAGTTCTAAGCCAGTAGTAGTTATTACTTTCAGGCGAGGATATAATTGAACAGTGGAATCTCAAGTATTTTATCTAGACCGTCAAGACACTCGGTGAGGGTTAAACTATTTTCAACTGGAATCATGCCTATACATATGTATCTATATAAAAACTATTTTCAAGCCTACCTACTATTTTGATTTACTACCCTATATATATATATTATTGTACTACAATGTCCCTCTTAAGGGAAAAATACTTTCATGCCGGAATCAACGTTTTACTAGAACATTATATATTTCAAGTCCATTTTATCAAAACATTGATTCCGGGTTATGCAAGCAAAATATTGTTCTCGATTCCTGTTATGGGCCCCGGCTGTATCCGTAGCGAGCAATTACCCGGAAGGTATCGGGCCGAGGGTATTGTTAGTGCTACGGACTGCCACCACCTCTTGGTAGTGGTTTAATTGGAGGTTAGTTACTCCACGCCAAGGGATGAGGGAGAGATAGCTGCCTCCCGAATCTAGTTCATGGTCTCTAGGGTTGGCTCCCCTATTGACACCAAGGAGTAGTGGAGTTATTGTCTTATTGGTTTTATTGAAGTATCGGAGCCTGATCAGCCCGATACTATTTTACCAATTATTCAAGGAGTTATGGATGGAAAGGCCTAGCTTGCGGGCATTAATGTTCTTGTTACAAACGGTTCATATTTCTACAAATATTCCAAACTACCCCTATCCCTATTTTACAAATATTATGAACCGTTCCCTATTTGCTATATCCTATTGCCAATATTTTGATCAAGATCTTCTTGATTATATAAATATATATATACATATATTTATACTTATAATTTATTACACCCCTTCACTTAGTCACTTTGACTAACCCTCTCGCCCGGTTTTAAAATGCATGATTTCAGGAATCCACGGAGCGACGCCTTAGAGGTATCTTGAAGCTTTAAGGTGTTATATCTTAGCCAATCAGGATTATACTAAGAGTGCATGTACCTATGTCAATAAGCACTCTCCTATGAAATTAGATCTTTCGCTGTAATTACTTATCCAATTTAATGATATGTGTTTCGTCATGTATTGTCCCCTTATATTGCTCAAGTTTATTTTCCGTTGCGTTTAAATTTTTATACTCTAGTATTGTATAGTCTTGTCCGTTCGCCGGAGTATTTCTCGAGTGCTAGGACTCACATCCACTCAGGAAGTACAACGGTGCGGGGTTGTAGTGTTAAGGGGCGCTACACACGTATGGGACACGTGTCACGTGTGTATGTGTTAGTTGAATAATTAATCTTGATTAATTATGTAATGGACTTTAATTTATTATGAATTATTATTAAAGTTCTAATTTGGAGATTATAAGTCTAATAAACAATTAATTATGAATTAATCAATTATTAGTATTCAAGTTATTTATTATTTAATAAATAAAGTAAAATAAAATATCTAAGAGAGTTAGATATTATTCTTGCTTGAGAAGTTGGTCAAAAGGAGACTTTTGGTCAAAGTAAGAGTCTTTCTCTCCAAGCAAGAAATCCCTTACCAAAAGGGTTTAGGAAACTCTTGCTCAACAAGCAAAGCCTATTAATACTTAGGGTTCGAACCCCTTGGGGGTTGATGCACAAATTCTCCTTCTCCAAATTATACACAAAACCGTAGAGCCTAAACACCGAATATAGAACTAGCATCCTCCCTATTCGGATCGTGGTTGAGGTTGGTGGACTAATTCTCTAGAGGGCTACTATCGTGAAGTCTTGAAAGATTCGAAGGAGCTTTTGGGGATCAAGACGTGTGAAGAGCGTTCTTGGGCGGCTAGAACGTGTCAAGAAAGCTACTATCTAAGTGAGTTTCTTGATGTCTACGAATTTGGGAATAGGAATTGCAAGATTCAATTCTATCTTTTGGGAAAATTTTTAAATTTCTGTTGCGTTTTTGTCTTGTTTTCCTAACAAGTGGTATCAGAGCCACGTGCAAGGCTTATTTCTGATTCGTCTCAATTATTCTGAATTTGGTAGACATTCTTAGATTTAGATGTGATTGAGTATTCATGAGCGTTTTAGAAATCTAAAAAAAATTGAATCTGTGTTTTTCCTGATTGTTTCTGAAAAATGTTTTCTGAAATTTTCATTGAAACTGGTTTTGGATCAAATATAATTAAATCGTGTTTTTAATTATCGGATCGAATTGAGCTTTTGCGAATATTACGAAAATACGAAATCAGATCATGGACCTAGAACACGAGGCTTGGGCGTGCTAAGGAGTCGCACACCCAGTATTGCTTAGCCGATGCCATAAGATGCCGCGCAAGCGCTTAGTGCTTGCCGTCAGCCCCTCCCTCAACCGCGCGGGACCGACCAACCATTGCCCAGCCCCATGCCGACGCTTCCTAGGCACGCCTCGAAGGCTGCGGGCGTCGTGCGCGAAGGAGTGCGCTAGCTGCCTGTGCCTCTGCGCGCCCCTGAGGGCACGATGCGCACGGCGTCCGCGAGGGCCTCGGGCGCGTTTCGTTCGGATTTTGATGCTCCATTTTTCGTGTTTCGTTTTGATCCAATCCCAAATTGATTTTTCTGAAAAAATTCTATTTTATAAAATTAATATTATTTTCGAAATAATTTTAAAATTGTGATTTTATAAAATTAAAACGGATTTAATTTTTGGGAAAAATCACACTTATTATTTTGGAAATAATGAAGAAATAAAAATTATTAATTTTCATAAATTAATTGGAATTTTATTGATTTAATATTTCTTGGTTTTATTTGAAAAGACTCATGAACAAGAATTGCATCTAAGTCGTGTTTCAAGTTTTTAGAACTTGAAGCGAGAATTTTAATTTATTGGTTAAATTTAAATTCTTGCAATCTTAAGCATGTTAGGTGATCATGAGTTTAGTCTTATGAATGGTTTTAATTTATGCACATGGATGGTTTAAATTGGGGTTGGAGCTCCATAGTTGCATTTTTTAATTGGGGTCGGTGCCCCACTTATGTGCGTACTGTTATGTGTTTATTATGTGGCTTTCCATATTACTGTTTTGAGGCCGGGGTATGCCCCGTGTAATTGTCTAAGGCCAATATGAAGATTGAGCCTTATTACTTTATGTCTTTTTCCTTTTATTGTAATTTGAGAGTAGAGATAGATGGTGAGGTCTTTTTCTTTCATTTTGGAGACAATGCACCCGTGGAGTAAGATGGATCCACATGACAAGTAACAAGATGGAGGCCATAAGTGAAGACATCTCAAAGTGTTAGAGAGGATTGCTATTATTGTAATAGATAGGGCATCATTTTATTTCCAACTCCCCTATGTGATTTAAACTATTTTATGTGACATGTATGTTAGAACTTGTGATTGTGGAGTGGCTCCCACATATCACGCATAAGATAGGTAGAACCCATGATCATCACATGTTAGTATCATGCTAGGACATGTTATCTGCTATGTGGTTGTGTGAAATGCATTTAAGTTGTACTTGCATTAATCAAGACTAATTAAATTGGATAACTTATATGTTGGTGAGGTCGAACCGGACAGCTCTCCGATTAAATCGAAAATTCCCTTAAAATATTAAGCTAATTTAGAAAATAGGTGTTTAATTCGAGGTGCAAACTTTGAATTGAATTGCTAGCATTCCATCAATAGGATTTAAGTTTAATAGAGAAACCTAGTTGTTGTCCATGAGCCGTGGGGTGACTATGTGAAATCTATTAGTTCTTAGTTTCCAAACTGATCATTTTAATGATCAATTATTTGGAGATCAATTTTGGGGAGGGCGATGTCCGTGAGTCGTGGGTCGTTCAAACTAAGTTTTGATCTTGATCTTATGATTGATTGGTCTATCTTAACGCCTAAGTAAATATGGATGTCTCATGAGTCGTAGGTCCATATTGAAAGATAGGTGATGTAAAAATATTACTAAGAATTGTACCGAGTTGGAATTAATAAGTTGTACCTACCTTAGGTTTTATTAAGAATGTCCACGAGTCGTGGGTTCAAGATAAAGTGCTTAGGATCTTAGTACCCATTGGGATAACAAGTATCCTCTAAGATCTTTGGGAATTATAGATCTTCTAAAACTAGTGGGAGCAACATAGATTAAAGACCTAATCTTATGTATATCGTTATTATTCAGCATGCTCACTTAGTTCTCTGTTATCCATTTAGGTCGTAGATTCTGTGATTCTCTACGTGTTTTGAAATGGCAACCAAAAACCCTCTAGTATCGATCCTCGAGTCAAACAAGTTGACTGGTCCCAGATATTCTGATTGGCTTAGGAATCTAAAAATCATTCTAGATTTCGAGAAGAGAACTTATGTTCTCTACGATGTGGAGCCTGTTCCTGAAGGGGAAGCTCCGGCTGAGCAGGACGCGATCCAGAAGTGGAAGGATGATAATCTCTAAGCTCGTTGTCTCATGCTTACTAACATGTCTCCGGACATGAAAAGACAACATGAGTCCATGGAATTCGCTTGGAAGATTTACGACCACTTAGGGCAACTTTACCGCCCTCATGAGCATGTTACAAGGTATAACACCTCAAAAAAATTGTTCCATTTGAGAATGAGGAAGGGTATAAGTGTCCATGAATATGGACTCAAGTTTCTTGCTCTTACTGAGAAACTTGCTTCCATGGACATGCCACTGAGAGACGAGCTTTCCGTGGATTTGTTGCTAGCCTGGCTTCCACCATCAGTCAACCCGTTTGTCCTTAACTTGAATATGAATCATGCAAATGCTAGTGTAGCTGAGCTGATTAGTCAGCTTGTGACTGCTGAAAGCACAATCAAGAAGGACAATAAGGTTATGATAGTCCACTCTATCTTCTTCTAAGCCTTCCAAAGGCAAGGGCAAGAAAGTCAGAAAGAAGAAGAAACCCCTTAGGCCCAATAGAGGCATCACGAAAGGAAAAGCCCAAAAGAAGAAACGTGATCAGAAAGAGGATGTTTGCGTCCATTATGGAAAACCGGGGCATTGGAGGAAAAACTGCTAAGAGTACAAGGCTACTCTAAAGAAAGGTATGTTTCTTGTTGAAATAAATCTTTCTATTAATTCTGACTCATGGGTACCTGATACCGGTTGTGGATCTCATATCTGTAATGATGTACATATGCTATGTGAGGTCCGACAGCTGAAGGGAGGAGAATGTGTCTTGAAGATTGGGGACGGCTCAACGGTCGAAGCTCAAGCTTTATACACAATTAGATTAGATTTAGGTCATTCTGTTTTAGTTTGAAATAAAGTCCTTTATGTACTAGACATTATTCGTAATATTATTTCAGTTCGAATACTTGATTGCGAAGGTTATGAAATTAATATTAAGAATGGTAACTTTTTCCTTAAAAAGAATAATTCTTCAATACATCTTGTTACATTAAACAATGGACTTTATCTAACTCAAAACAGTAATATTTTGAATATACAACGAGAAACAAAACGTAAGAGAGATGACGAAGTCTCAACATCTTTATGACACGCTAGATTAGGACATATTTCCAAGAACAGAATTAACAAGTTGACTACCTTAGGGACATTCTCTAAAAATGACAGTAAACGGTTAACTTCCTGCGAATCCTGTCTCAAAGGAAAGATGTCCAAAACTCCTTTCGAAGAGAGTGTGGAACGAGCCACAAAGACCTTGGATTTGATCCATTCTGATGTTTGTGGACCGCTTAGAGTAAGCACTCGAAACAATCATCAGTACTTCATAACCTTTACTGATGCCTTTAGTCGTTATGGTTATGTGTACTTAATGAAGTACACATCTGAGGCTTTTGAGAAATTCTTAGAATTTCAAAAGGAGGTTGAGAACCAAACTGGTTACAAGATCAAGACACTTCGATCTGATCGAGGTGGCCAGTATCTTAGTGAAGAATTCCTTAATCATCTCAGAGATAATGGAATTATCTCTCAGTGGACTCCTCCGGGAACTCCTCAGCTTAATGGAGTTTCTGAGAGAAGGAATCGAACCCTACTTGATATGGTTTGCTCCATGATGAGTTTCATTGACTTACCACTTTCTTTCTGGGGTTGTGCTATCGAAAGTGCAGCTAAGATTTTGAATCTTGTTCATTCCAAGTCAGTCCCTAAACGCCCTATGAAATGTGGCTTGGTAAAATCTCTAGTTATTCTTACTTAAGAATTTGGGGTTGTCCTGCTTATGTGAAGAGGACAGTGGGAGATAAGTTAGAAGCTCGTTCTAACTTATGCTACTTTGTTGGCTATCCTAAGGAATCCATAAGATATTACTTCTATGATCAAACTGAACGAAAGGGGTTTGTTTTAAGAAATGCAACTTTTCTTGAGGAACCGTACCTAGAAGAAAAGAAAGGCAAGATCACAGAACTCGAAGAAATTCGAGATGATCCCACGCCACCCATGCAAGAGATGCCTCAATCTGATACCCCACAACCAATCACAAACTTCGATACATGTGAAAACCCTCCTCTAAGGCATTTTGAACGCACTCCTAGACAGCCTGAGAGATGGTATGATTTTCTCCATGAAATCTCACAAGAGGATAACGATTCTCTAACATATGAGGAGGCACTGTCAGACTCTGATTCTGAGCAGTGGAAACAAGCCATGAAGTCCGAAATGGATTCCATGTACTCCAATAAAGTTTGGACCTTGGTTGATTTGCCTGATAAGGTAAAACCTATAGGTTGCAAATAGATTTTTAATAGAAAGCTCGGAGTAGATGAAAACGTTACAGCCTATAAGTCAAGGCTCGTTGCCAAAGGCTTCACTCAAATGCCCAGCGTGGACTTTGATGAAACCTTCTCACCGGTTGCAATGCAAAAATCCATTCGAATCATGCTTGCCATAGCTGCATATTATGACTATGAGATATGGCAAATGGATGTGAAAACTGCCTTTCTCAATGGAGACATTGATAAAGACATTTATATGGATCAACCCATAGGTTTCACGTTCAGTGGGAGTGAGCAAAAGGTTTGCAAGCTCCAAAGATCAATCTACGGATTGAAACAGGCTTCTAGGAATTGGAACATTCATTTTGATGAAGCGGTCAAAGCATTTGGCTTCGTTCAAAATTCGAATGAGTCATGCGTGTATAGAAAGAAATTGGAGACTTCAGTGCAATGTTTGGTGCTTTATGTTGATGACATCCTTCTAATTGGGAATTCAAAGGATGACATGAAAGTTACCAAGTCTTGGTTATCGAGCCAATTCGAGATGAAAGATCTTGGTGATACATCCTACATTCTCGGAATAAAGATCTATAGGGATAGATCTAAGAGATTGACTGGACTATCACAATCGATGTACATAGATAAAGTACTAAAACGGTTCAGTATGGAGAATGCGAAGAGCAAAGTTCTTCCCATGAGTGTAGGAACACGTCTTTCTATGAAGATGTGTCCTAAGACAAACCTTGAGAAGGAAAGGATGACTTATGTGCCTTATGCCTCAGCAATAGGTAGCATATTGAATGCAATGTTGTGTACTCGACCGGATGTGGCATATGCACTTAGTGTAATGAGCCGATTCCAATCAGACCCTGGAGAAGGTCACGGACTGCTGTGAAGAATATCCTAAAGTATTTACGAAGCACCAAGGATTTATTCTTAGTATATGGAGGACTGAAAGATCTAGTAATCGGAGGATACTGCGATGCAAGCTTTGCATCTGACCTAGATGATTTTAAGTCAATGTCAGGATACATTTTCTGCCTAAACGGTGGAGCAGTAAGATGGAAAAGTTCTAAGCAAACAACCACTGCAGATTCGACCGCTGAGGCCGAATACTTAGCTGCAAATGATGCAGCTAAGGAAGGTGTTTGGATTAGAAACTTCATTAAAGAATTGAATGTCGTTCCTAGCATGAAAGACCCCATTACTATGTTTTGTGACAACACTGGGGCGGTTGTGTTGGGAAAATGAAATAGAAACGCAACGAAAATTTAATAATTTTCCCAAAAGATAGAATCGAATCTTGCAATTCTTATTCAAAAATTCGAAGAGATCAAGAAACTCAGTTAGATAGTAGCTTTCTTGACACGTTCTAGCCGTCCAAGAACGCTCTTCATGTGGCTTGATCCCCAAAAGCTCATTCGAATCTTTCAAGACTTCACTATAGTAGCCCTCTAGAGAATTAGTCCACCAACCTCGACCACGATCCGAATAGGGAGGATGCTAGTTTTATATTCGGTGTTTAGGCTCTAGGGTTTTGTGTATAATTTGGAGAAGGAGAAATTTTGCATTAACCCCCAAGGGGTTTGAACGCTAAGTATGAATAGGCTAGGGGTTTGAACCCCTTTGCTTGTTGAGCAAGGGTTTCCTAAACCCTTTTGGTAAGAGATTTCTTGCTTGGAGAGAAAGACTCTTACTTTGACCAAAAGTTTCCTTTTGACCAACTTGTCAAGCAAGAATAATATCTAACTCTCTTAGATATTTTATTTTACTTTATTTCTTAAATAATAAATAACTTGATGACTAATAATTAATTAATTCATAATTAATTATTTATTAGACTTATAATCTCCAAATTAGAACTTTAATATTAATTCATAATTAAATTAAAGTCCATTAAATAATTAATCAAGATTAATTATTCAACTAACACATACACACTTGACACGTGTCACTAAGGACACGTGTCCCACACGTGTGGACCCCACCAATCTCCCGTTGGTACGATCAACTCGTTTAATCGATTTCAAACGTTAACCCACGTGACTGGGTTGTTATGTGTGACCCTTTAGGTTCTTAATTCAATTAGCAGTGACCCTAATTAATTAATTCCTAATTAATTAATCAGTCCACAGATCATACGACCATAGTCTAGCAACAGGTGTATGACCCCAGAATGTCTCAATTCGAAAGAACCTTTAAGTCATTGACATATGTGAGATACAATCCTCCTACATCCCATCTCTCAATCAAGATCTAGGGCAAGGGAATAACTAGAACCCCAATAATCTTGATCTTAAAGTTAAGTGCATTTCATATCCATCTGATCTCAATCCAAGAAACTCATTTCTTGATATCTTGATCCACTGCCTTGGCCAAGGACTCCTAGATGGCATATGAATGACTTACACAATAAGAGATCAACTTGGTAATGCAAGTGTAGGTCCTTTATCGATTCTCATATACTTTCATGTGCCACTTGTGCAGCCCCAACATAAGCTTTGAATCAGTTGTCTAAGGCGACAACCTTTAAAGCTTATACCTAAGACTACAGAGTTAGCCCATAAAGTATCAATGGAACCTCAAGTCTAAGGATCACTTAATCACATCAATGAATCGTGAGATATTTCCTAATCTGGAAGTTTCTCAAACGGGACACCTCAATGTACCTACTTAGAATAAGTAAGCACCCCCATGTATCACGTACATATCAACAAGACACTTTGCACCCCACGAAACAAGGTGGTCCTTCTTAAGGACGTGATCACATGAGCAAGCCTCGAACGAGTCAAGTTGACACTCCAACTGTCTTTAGGACTCATCGCCTTGGAGTGATTTCTGATCATGACTTATGTGATATAGGGCTCGTTCCAAGAACCACTTCACCTAAATGGTTGAGTCCTATAAGTCATATTTATTAGGGGAGTTCTTATACATGCGCAGTTAAAGTAATCATACAATCAGGCAAGAGCAGATAAAGAAGTGTTGCCAAAGTTCGTTTATTATTCAAAGATTGTTTGTGATTTACAAAAGGAAAGTACTAAAGCGGATATACAATCAGCTTTAAGGGCACCATTCCTAACAATCTCCCACTTGCCCGTCAAAGCCATTCAGGATCTAATCTAAGTCCCATCTTCACAAGATGACCTTTGAAAGCTTCTCGACTAAGGGGTTTAATAAGCGGGTCTGCCACGTTCTCTGCTGATGCGACCCTCTCAATTTGTACATCACCTCGTTTGATGATATCACGGATTAGGTGATACTTCCTCATAATGTGCTTGGTCTGTTGGTGAGATCTTGGTTCTCTTACTTGAGCAACCGTCCCAGTGTTGTCACAAAACACAGTAATGGGGTCTTTCATGCTAGGAATGACATTCAATTCTTGAATGAAGTTTCTAATCCAAACACCTTCCTTAGATGCATCATTTGCATCCAAGTATTTGGCGTCAATGGTCGAGTCTGCAGTGGTTGTTTGCTTGGAACTTTTCCAATTCACTGCTCCGCCATTAAGGCAGAAAATATATCCTGATATTGACTTAAAATCATCTAAGTCAGATGCAAAGCTTGCATCGCAGTATCCTCCGATTACCAGATCCTTCTGTCCTCCGTATACTAAGAATAAATCCTTAGTGCTTCGTAAGTACTTTAGGATATTCTTCACGGCAGTCCAGTGACCTTCTCCAGGGTCTGATTGGAAACGACTTGTAACACTAAGTACATATGCCACATCCGGTCGAGTACACAACATTGCATACATTATGCTACCTATTGCTGAGGAATAAGGCACATGAGTCATTCTTTCCTTCTCAAGGTTTGTCTTAGGACACATCTTCTTAGAAAGACTTGTTCCTTCACTCTTGGGAAGAACTTTGTTCTTCGCATTCTCCATACAGAACCGTTTCAGTACTTTGTCTATGTACATCAATTGTGATAGTCCTACCAATCTCTTAGATCTATCCCTATAGATCTTTATTCCGAGAATGTAGGATGCATCACCAAGATCTTTCATCTGGAATTGGTTCGATAACTAAGACTTGGTAACTTTCATGTCATCCTTCGCATTCCCAATTAGAAGGATGTCAACAACATAAAGCACTAAGAATTGCACTGAAGTCTCCAATTCCTTTCTATACACGCAGGACTCATTCAAATTTTGAACGAAGCCAAACGCTTTGACCGCTTCATCAAAACGAAAGTTCCAATTCCTAGAAGCCTGTTTCAATCCATAGACTGATCTTTGGAGCTTGCAAACCTTTTTTCTCACTCCGACTGAATGTTAAACTTATGGGTTGATCCATATAAATGTCTTTATCAGTGTCTCCATTGAGAAAGGTAGTTTTCACATCCATTTGCCGTATCTCATAGTCATAATTTGCTGCTATGGCAAGCATGATCCGAATGGATTTTTGCATTGCAACCGATAAGAAGGTTTCATCAAAGTCCACATCGGGTCTTTGAGTGAAGCCTTTGGCAATGAACCTTGCCTTATAAGATGCAACGTTTCCATCTACTCCGAGCTTTCTCTTAAAGATCCATTTGCAACCTATGGGTTTCACCCCATCAGGCCAATCAACCAAGGTCCAAACTTGGTTGGAGTACATGGAATCCATTTTCTGACTTCATGTCTTGTTTCCACTATTCAGAATCCGAGTCTGGCAGTGTCTCCTTATATGTTAGAGGATCGTTATCCACTTGAGAGATTTCATGGAGAAAATCATACCATCTCTCAGGCTGTCTAGGAGTGCGTTTAGAACACCTTAGAGGAGGGTTTTCACAGGTATCGAAGTTTGTGATTGGTTGTGGGGTATCAGATTGAGGCATCTCTTGCATGGGTGGCGTGGGATCATCTCGAATTTCTTCGAGTTCTGTGATCTTGCCTTTCTTTTCTTCTAGGTACGATTCCTCAAGAAAAGTTTCATTTCTTAAAACAAACCCCTTTTGTTCAGTTTGATCATAGAAGTAATATCCTATGGATTCCTTAGGATAGTCAACAAAGTAGCATAAGTTAGAACGAGCTTCTAACTTATCTCCCACTGTCCTCTTCACATAAGCAGGACAACCCCAAATTCTTAAGTAAGAATAACTAGGGATTTTGCCATGCCACATTTCATAGGGCGTTTTAGGGACTGATTTGGAAGGAACAAGATTCAGAATCTTAGTTGCACTTTCTAGAGCATAACCCCAGAAAGAAGGCGGTAAGTCAGTAAAACTTATCATGGAACGAACCATATCAAGTAGGGTTCGATTCCTTCTCTCGGAAACTCCATTAAGCTGAAGAGTTCCCGGAGGGGTCCACTGAGAGATAATACCATTATCTCTGAGATGATTTAGGAATTCTTCACTAAGATACTCGCCACCTCGATCAGATCGAAGTGTCTTGATCTTGTGACCAGTTTGGTTCTCAACCTCCTTTTGAAATTCTAAGAATTTCTCAAAAGTCTTAGATTTGTACTTCATTAAGTACACATAACCATAACGACTAAAGTCGTCAGTAAAGGTTATGAAGTACTGATGATTCTTTCAAGTGCTTACACTAAGCGGTCCACAAACATCATAATGGATCAAATCCAAAGTCCTTGTGGCTCGATCCATACTCCCTTTGAAAGGAGTTTTGGACATCTTTCCTTTGAGAAAGGAGTTGCAGGAAGTTAATAGTTTAAGGTCATTTTCAGAGAAAGTCCCTAAGGTAGTCAACTTGATAAATCTTTTCTTGGAAATATGTCATAATCTACCGTGCCACAAAGAAGCTGAGACTTCGTCATCTCTCTTACGGTTTATTTCTCATTGTATATTTAAAATATTATTGTTTTGAGTTAGATGAAGTCCATTATTTAATGTACTAAGATGTATTGAAAAATTATTCTTTTTGAGGAAAAAGTTACCATTCTTAATGTTAATTTCATAACCTTTGCAATCAAGTATTGGAACTGAAATTATATTATGAATAATGTTTGGTAAATAAAGGACTTTATTTCAAACTAAAACAGAATGACCTAACTCTAATCTAATTGTGCCTAAACTTGAGCTTCGACCTTTGAGCCGTCCCCAATCTTCCAGACACATTCTCCTTCCTTCAGCTGCCGGACCTCACTTAGCATCTTTACATCATTACAGATATGAGATCCACAACCGGTATCAAGTACCCAAGAGTTAGAATTAATAGAAAGATTTAATTCAATGAGAAACATACCTTTCTTTAGAGTAGCCTTGTACTCTTGGCAGTTTCTCCTCCAATGCCCCAGTTTGCCACAATGGAAGCAAACGTCCTCTTTCTGATCACGTTTCTTGTTTTAGACTTTTCCCTTTGTGATGCCTCCATTAGGCCTAAGGGATTTCTTCTTCTTTTGAGCTTTCTTGCCCTTGACTTTAGAAGGCTTAGAAGAAGATGGAGTAGTGACCATCATAATCTTGTTGTCCTTTTTGATCGTGCTTTTAGCTGTCACAAGCTGACTAATCAGCTTAGCTACAGTAGCATTCGCATGATTCATGTTGAAGTTAAGGACAAATGGGTTAAAGGATGGTGGGAGCGAGGCTAGCAACAAATCCACTGAAAGCTCATCTCTCAGTGGCATGTCCGTGGAAGCAAGTTTCTCAGTAAGAGTAAGAAACTTGAGTCCATATTCATGGAAACTTGTGCCTTCCCTTTTTCTTAAATGGAATAATTCTTTTGAGGTGGTATACCTTGTAACACGCTCATGAGGGCGGTAAAGTTGCTCTAAGTGGTCGTAAATCTCCCAAGCGAATTCCATGGACTCATGCTGTCTTTACATGTCCGGAGACATGTTAGCAAGCATGAGACAACGGGCTTGGAGATTATCATCCTTCAACTTCTGGATCACGTCCCACGCAGCTCGGGTCGGAGCTTCCCCTTCGGGAAAGGGCTCCGCCTTGTAAAGAACATAACAGTACGCACATAAGTGGGGCACCGACCCCAATTGGAAAACGCAACTATGGGGCTCCAACCCCAATTTAAACCATCCATGTGCATAAATTAAAACCATTCATAAGACTAAACCCATGATCACCTAACATGCATAAATAGCAAGAATTTAAATTTTACCAATAAATTAAAATTCTCGCTTCAAGTTCCAATAACTTGAAACACGATCTAGATGTAATTCTTGTTCATGAGAACTTTCTAATAATCCAAGAAATATTAAATCAATAAAATTCCAATTAATTTCTGAAAATTAATAATTTTATCTCTTCATTATTTTCCCAAAATAATAAGTGTGATTTTCCCAAAATTAAATCCATTTTAATTTTATAAAATCCCTATTTTTTTTTTTAAAAAATTATTTTTAAATAAAATTAATTTTAATAAATTAAAATTTTACTAAAATTAAATCGGGATCGGATTGGACTAAACACGAAAATCGAGATCACGAAACAGGGCCCGTAACGCCCCGACTGACCGCTAGCACGTCGCGCTGCGTCGCGCCCAGCAGCAAGCGTTCATGTCGGGTCGTCCCGAGCGAGACTACCGCGCGGTTGCGGGAGGAGCAGGCAAGCATGCCTGGGTGGCGGCGGGCGGCAGCAGACGGGCAGTCCCGCGCGGCTGCGGGACTGCTGGGCGGCAGTGGCGAGTGGACCTAGGTATGCTACGTCTTAGCATGTCTACGCTCGTGTTTTCGTAACGTGATTTCGTGTTTCGTATTTTCAGTTCAAAAACTAAAACAATCCAGAAATTGAAAACACGATTTAATTCAATTTGATCCAAAACCAGTTTCAATCAAAATTTCAGAAAACATTTTTCAGAAACAATTAGGAAAAACACAGATTCAATTTTTCTTAGATTTCTAGAAAGCTCATGAATACTCAATCACATCTAAATCTAAGAATTTCTACCAAATTCAGAATAATTGGGACGAATTAGAAGGTCGTGCAAGGCGGCTCTGATACCACTTGTTTGGAAAACGAAACAGAAATGTAGTGAAAATTTAATAGTTTTCCCAAAAGATAGAATCGAATCTTGCAATTCCTATTCCCAAATTCGTAGAGATCAAGAAACTCACTTAGATAGTAGCTTTCTTGATACGTTCCATCCGTCCAAGAACACTCTTCACGCGGCTTGATCCCCAAAAGCTCCTTCGAATCTTTCAAGACTTCACGATAGTAGCCCTCTAGAGAATTAGTCTACCAACCGCGACCACGATTCGAATAGGGAGGATGCTAGTTCTATATTCGGTGTTTAAGCTCTAGGGTTTTTTGTATAATTTGGAGAAAGAGGATTTTTGCATTAACCCCTAAAGGGTTCGAACCCTACGCATTAATAGGCTAGGGGTTCGAACCCCTTTGCTTGTTGAGCAAGGGTTTCCTAAACCCTTTTGGTAAGTGATTTCTTGCTTTGAGAGAAAGACTCTTACTTTGACCAAAAGACTCCTTCTGACCAACTTGTCAAGCAAGAATAATATCTAACTCTCTTTGATATTTTATTTTACTTTATTTATTAAATAATAAATAACTTGAATACTAATAATTGATTAATTCATAATTAATTATTTATTAGACTTATAATCTCCAAATTAGAACTTTAATATTAATTGATAATTAAATTAAAGTCCATTAAATAATTAATCAAGATTAATTATTCAACTAACACATACACAAGTGTCACTAAGGACATGTATCCCACACATGTTCCACACGTATGGACCCCAACAATCATCCATTGGTCCGACCAACACGTTTAATCTATTTCAAGTCTTAACCCACGTGACCGGGTTGTTATGTGTGACCCTCTAGGTTCTTAATTCAATTATCAGTGACCCTAATTAATTAATTCCTAATTAATTAATCAGGTCACAGATCATACGACCATAGTCTAACAACAGGTGTATAACCCCTAGCCGAATAAGAATGTCTCAATTCGAAAGAACCTTTAAGTCATTGACATATGTGAGGTACAATTCTCCTACATCCCATCTCTCAATCAAGATCTAGGGCAAGGGAATAACTAGAACCCCAATAATCTTGATCTTAAAGTTAAGTGCATTTCATATCCATTTGATCTCAATTCAAGAAACTCATTTCTTGATATCTTGATCCGATGCCTTGGCCAAGGGCTCCTAGATGGCATATGAATGACTTACACAATAAGATATCAACTTGCTAATGCAAGTGTAGGTCCTTTATCGATTCTCATATACTTTCATGTGCTACTTGTGCAGCCCCAGCATAAGCTCTGAATCAGTTGTCTAAGGCGACAACCTTTAAAGCTTATCTCACTAGTCATTGACAAGATTAAGTGATCCTTAGACTTGAGGTTCCATTGATACTTCATAGGCTAAATCTGTAGTCTTAGGTATAAGCTTTAAAGGGTGTCGCCTTAGACCACTGATTCAAAGCTTATGTTGGGGCTGTACAAGTGACACATGAAAGTATATGAGAATCGATAAAGGACCTACACTTGCATTAGCAAGTTGATCTCTTATTGTGTAAGTCATTCATATGCCATCTAGGAGTCCTTGGCCAAGGCAGTGGATCAAGATATCAAGAAATGAGTTTTTTGGATTGAGATCAAATGGGTATGAAATGCACTTAACTTTCAGATCAAGATTATTGGGGTTCTAGTTATTCCCTTGCCGTAGATCTTGACTGAGAGATGGGATGTACGAGGATTGTATCTCACATATGTCAATGACTTAAAGGTTCTTTCAAATTGAGACATTCTTATTCAGCTAGGGGTCATACACCTGTTGCCTGATTATGGTCGTATGATCTGTGGACTGATTAATTAATTAGGAATTAATTAATTAGGGTCACTGCTAATTGAATTAAGAAGCTAGAGGGTTACACATAACAACTTGGTCACGTGGGTTAAGGCTTAAAATCGATCGAACGAGTTGATCAGACCAATAGGAGATTGGTGGGATCCACATGTGTGGAATACGTGTGGGACACGTGTCACGTGTGTATGTGTTAGTTGAATAATTAATCTTGATTAATTATTTAATGGACTTTAATTTAATTATAAATTAACATTAAAGTTCTAATTTGGAGATTATAAGTCTAATAAATAATTAATTATGAATTAATTAATTATTAGTCTTCAAGTTATTTATTATTTAATAAATAAAGTAAAATAAAATATGTAAGAGAGTTAGATATTATTCTTGCTTGACAAGTTGATCAAAAGGAGACTTTTGGTCAAAGTAAGAGTCTTTCTCTCTAATCAAGAAATCCCTTACCAAAAGGGTTTGGGAAACTCTTGCTCAACAAGCAAAGGGGTTCGAACCCCTAGCCTATTAATGCTTAGGGTTCGAACCCCTACGGGGTTAATGCAAAAATCCTCCTTCTCCAAATTATACGCAAAACCCTAGACCTTAAACACCGAATATAAAACTAGCACCCTCCCTATTTGGATCGTGGTCGCGGTTGGTGGACTAATTCTCTAGAGGGCTACTATTGTGAAGTCTTGAAAGATTCGAAGGAGCTTTTGGGGATCAAGCCGTGTGAAGAGCGTTCTTGGGCGGATAGAACGTATCAAGAAAGCTACTATCTAAGTGAGTTTCTTGATCTCTACGAATTTGGGAATAGGAATTGCAAGATTCGATTCTATCTTTTGGGAAAATTATTAAATTTCCCCTGCGTTTCTGTTTCATTTTCCGAACTAATGGTATCAGAGCCATCTTGTATGGCCCGATTGGGCTGATTGACCAAGTTAAAGAGGCCCGATTTAATTCAAAGGAGAAGTGAAGGTAACAAATCATTGGAGTTAGGGGTTATAGCAAGATGATTTGGGGTGGAAGTCGAGTGAAGGTTCTTGAATAGTTTCAATTAAGTTTAAGATATCGAGAAGAAAGAAATGATGAGGAAGAAGCTTGTGAAGAAGAAGAATCTCGAAGATACAAGGAAATTGAGATCGGAGATGGAAATTAGGCTAGAAATCATTAAAAGAGTTTCAAGATAAGATGAAATTTTAGGGCCAACTACCGAGGTCAAGATTGGGAACCAAGTTCAAAGTGAGAAGATTTTGTAGTTTCCAAATGAAAGAAGTTAGGATAAGGAATAGGACGAGACACTTCGAGTCTTGAAAGAAGGCTAGTGATGTTTGAAGAGAATCATTTTAGGTTCTCGAAGACAACAATTAAAGGGGGGCAAACGATGAGACAATCAAGAGAGACCACGAGAAGTCAAGATAACCGAATTGATGTTCAAGTTCGGAAAATTTGATGGAAGTAGAAGAATAGAATTATCTAATCGTGAATGATAAGTTCATTCACTTTTATGAATCCACAAGGGAGAAAGCAAGGTAACCCCAAGCAAAGTAACAACTATCGAGTGGATTTTGACAAGTTGAATTGGAATTTGAAAAGGGTCCAAGAGACTAGTTCCGAGGGTGTAGAAGAATTTGAGTTAAAACAAAGGACAACCTCGGATCGGGGAGCCTTACTAGAGGTACAAAGAAGTAAAGAAGATTTGGGATCAGTTTCGGGAAGAAGTAAAACATCAAGATGTCCGGGTATAGAAGAATCAGAGCTAAACGATGTATGAGGACCTTGGAATACATGAGTGTATATAAGGAAATCAAGGATGATTAGAAGACTGTGGGTAAGCAAGAGATGATCAACTAATTCAAGAACAACGGACCAATTTGCCGAGTATAAGATTATCTCTACGGTGAAAGGTACTTGCATTCATGGCACGTGTATCATTCATTGTGTTACCTTATTTAATTCCTTATACTCGTGTATGATTGATTTAATTACCTAAATTGGTGCATACCTTAACTGATAAAATGTGCAACATGCATCGAACACTCTTACCCGACATGCATAGCTTGATGTTTGCTTGATAGGAAATCCTTTCCACTCTGTACATCACAAGCTAATTTAATTAAGTAATGTTGGGGTCAAGAAAAGAATTTTGGGGGTGAAGTAGACGGGGTTGCCATGGAAATCTTGGAAGTAGGAAACTATAGAAGTGTGGTTTCCACTCTAACCAATCACTTCAAAGTGAATGTGGGCAAGATTACCGAACCCACTGCATAATTAAGACCAATCAAGTTGAAGGAATTGATTTTAAGAAGTTAAGAATTTTGGGTCGAAGACAATGGACTGAGTTCAACAAGAAAGAAAGAAATTCTTAAGGGGGGAGAGCATGGCAAAGGAATAAATTTGAACTCACAATTGTACTAAGGGAGTACTTCTAGTAGGAACAATGGAAATGCAAGATTTACCAAGTCATGGAACCTACAACGAGTGATGGGGAACAAGTTGGAAAAATATCGGCTCTCCGAGGATGTCGAGAACAAGAAGATTAGGATTTTCAAGAAGTTGAGAGGAGGAATGGATATTTATTTGGAAAAGTGCAAATTCGATGAATATTAAGAATCGTGTCAACAAGATGGGAGAGGGGCGATCGATGACGGTGAACAACACCGTGACATTTGTTTAAAAGTACATCCGAACTCAATCTTCCAAATTTAAAGGGATTGAGTTTGTATTGCAAGCTTTGAATGCCGAGGTTAATGGAAGCATGAAGGAATCAGAGGAAATGGTGAAAAGAATACTGGGTGAAGGAAATTGAATCAAGCCCTCATATTCCTTGATGGTAAAAGCGAGAGTCAATTCGACCGAACCTTTAAAGATGGGAAGAGTTACTGGTTTATTAGTTATTTTCCCACGAAGAACCGGGACACTTCTAAGACTGGAAGACATAGCCGCTCACTAAAAGGTCGACTCGAGCATAAGAAAGCGTCAAGTATAATTCACTAAGGAGAACGATTTTATGGGATCAAGATCAAGCGAACACTCAAGAAATTGAGAAGAGTAATCAAGAATTGGGTTATTCGGAAGATGGAGTCGACTAAGGATCAGGTATGTGCTAAGGGGATAAGACGAAAGTCGAGAAAACAACTCAAACATTAGGTAATACATTCACACACCAACGAGGTCATCACCAATTTCATTTCTACGGTGCACGATACATTTAAGCATTCATGACATATTCATGCATACACTTTACTATCGCTTTATCCTTCCCGTTAGTGATTGCATGTGCTTGATGATTACTTCCTTACGTATGCCTTGTGCGTGAGTATGCATGTTGTTGGTTAGCTTGCCGCTGGAGGCAACTTAGTTTCACGGGTGTTTAGGCCTTCAGGTAAGACAAGGGTCGTGGAGATCTTGTGAAGCCAAGTTTCAACAAACGCCGAAACGTTTGATCGAGAATGGTTCGATTCACTCAACATCAAACCCAGATTTGAAAGCATTGAAGAGTTCGGTTAGGTTCATGGTTGTAAGTTAGTGGTTGTCAAGGCACCATACTTATTTCAAATCGAACCCCAAGAGTTAGGTCGTAATGGACTTAAGCAATGAGAGTTGAATCCTTCGGACCCTTTTATTGTACGAGTCCAACCGAGCTGCTCACTTAACACTGGATTAAGCTCGAGAACAAGCCTTCTCTACAACAAAGTTAAGCCCCTGTTGCTTGAAGACCTTTTCCGAACTAATTCTTGTTGGGGAGTAGCTAACCCCGTGTGGGATGAACACGGAGAAGTGGTGCTTAGAGTCCAGAACTCGAGGTATCGGACCTGAGGACAAGTCCTTCTTAAGGGGGAGAGATTGTGACGCCCCGTGTTTTCAAGACTGACCAGGTATGACGTTACGAGTGGGGTCAGGCCGGGAGTTACGTGATTTACTTGTTTAATTATGTGACTTACGTGATTTATGTGTTTAATTAATTGTTTATGTGGTTTAATTGTGATTACGTGTGTACGTGACTAACCGTTTGTTCATTTTGTTATAATCACACACGTACATATTATTCCTTCCGAGCCTCATTCTTTCATTCCTCGTAAATTCCAGAACTCGTTGCCTATCTTTTTATTTAATTTGGGAACTTAATTCTAAACCAACCGCATTTTAATTCGAGCCAAAACCACACAAAATATCATACACACAAATATCGCCCACCGGGCCCCACACGTTTGACCACTCACTCTCTCTCCCACCTCAAAACACAAGACACCACACACCACCCCCATTTCCTCTCTTCTTCCTCTTTTTTCTTCCTTTCTTCCCCCTCTTCTCTCTTCTCCCAACACCACACGACACCACCGGCGCGGCCGTGCCACCTCCGGCGAGGTCGTGCCACTACTGTCTCCACCGTCCTCATCCTCATCCTAAGCTCATCCTTCTCCTTGCTTCATCTCTCCACTTCCATCTCCAAGAGAAGACAAGAAGCTAACCAAGGATTAAGCAAGCATCAAACTCCGGTAAGGAATCCGACAATCTACGACCACCACGAGTTTAAGCTCGACACCCTCGTTCCATTTTTGGTAAAATCCCTTTCATTTCTTGGCTTACTTGGTGTTATATATGCATATATATATGTGTGTATGTATATATATTGTATTTATTTGATGGGTTTGGTGAATTTATGGATTGAAGCTTGAGTTTTGGTGATTTCTTGCTCCTATATGCCCAAAATACATGTTTATTGTATGTGTTTGTGAGTTGGTTGAGGTTTGGGATGGTTTGGAACTCTCCCCGTCGAGTTTTGCTGCTGGAGAAGGATTCATGGGTATGGATTTTAACCCACGGCCATGGATTTGTGTCCGGAGACCTGCTTGCCTTCCCACGGGCGTGGATTTTTGTGAAGGAGAAATCCACGGCCGTGGATCCTGCCCAGTTTTCTGTTTGAGTTTGTTTTGCTTCATTGACCCTTCATCCGAACTCCGATTGACCTGAACTTTGAACCCAGAGAAATATCTTGAAGTCTATGACATTCTACAATTAGAATCACCTCAATATCTTTTTTGGTTTGTGAGTTATAATCAATCCTTTTTGGTGTCACCACTTCCTCGAAAATCTGCATTCGTCCAACTTCGGGCCTATGCCATTTTCACATCACTTTGAACCACGTTTGTCTAATTTCTTTTACAACAAACAAAACTCAATTCCAATTTCTAGAACTCAAGTTATACCCCCTTTTTCTCCAGCTTGTGCGTTTCCTTTTTCTGTCAGCTTTTGTTAACCTTTGCCTAACCTTCTCTTCTTGCGTTCCTTTCACTTCTTTGACTTCCGTATGTAAATTATATGAATTTTATACTTGAGTTTCATGCTTAATTGATACGTGAAACATTAATTGTGCACATGAACACGATCATGGCATAACATATTATTCTATAGAATTCTCATATGCATGTTTATCATTTCCATATCATGTCACGAACACCTTATATCAATGCGGTGCGTCTTAATTGGTTTCATATCGAGTCATTTCTCACGAGTACATGTTTCCAGGGTGGAGACTTCCGGATTGGATAGGCACCCGTATTACTCATGTCTCTTGTCAAGTGATATTCCAGATGAGGGTGTTTCCGTTGTAGTTACATATCAAACCCTACAACCCTTATGTGACAAATTTTGGACAAAAACCTATACTTATATGTATATCATTTTCAAGTAAAGTCGTCGAGTAAATTCCTATCAAGTAAATCATTTCCAAGGAATTTGACCGTATTATGATATTTCTCATGACTTGAAATGTTTTGGCGAGATTATTCACATTGATCATGCACATGTTATTGGGCCCCGGGGAAATGTGTGAATGGAGACTGGTTCGACATCGGGCCGATGTATAGCTAGCCATTGCACAAAGTACCCTTTGAGAATATCCTAGCACGACCAAGGAGGTAGGAAGGCGGGATATTCTTGAGCCGATGGTCAACCCATCGAAGGAGCAGGAAGGAGTCATGAGCCCCCATCTTGATATTGCTATGGAATGGCTCAGGTCTGCAGGCCTGACCATTATGGAGGGAGAAGATTGGAAATATTTTCATGATTATGATATGCACATGGTTATTAATGTTATGCACCGTATGGAAAGGCCGGGATACAGATTGCCAAACGATCAAGTCTCATGTTATATACTCGCATGTATTATTATGTATTGCAAGTTCGCGTATTCAAAGGTAATAATCATGTTTATTTTACACGGTCGGAGTTTGGTTGGAGATTATGCACGCTCACTCACTGAGCTATTATGATTATGTCAGGTTTATGAACTTAATGAATTGAATATGGATTAGTCGTGAAGTCCGAGCATTGCTTAGTCATTTTCTTGCCCTTCGTGGGAACTATCTTCAAATAAAACTTTCCTTGGAATTTATGACTTGCATGTGCATGTTTTATATATACGTATAGCTCCTGCTCACTCAGTTTTCTAGAGGCTGACCCCTCTTTCCCACTTCTCAGTTTTCTTGCAGGTGTAGCTAGGCGGGAGTCAAGTCTTGGCTTTCTTTCGAGTCTCACTTGTACACTCGAGTCACATTTTACATTATTATGGTTTTAATTGTATTTATTCATGGAATTGGGCCGGTGTGCCATTTATGATTTTTTTTTTGAATATTGATTCGGGGACAGGTTGCATGCTTAGTTGAACTCGTTGTTCGGTGCATGTTGGATTTAATTATGTTTATGAATTGTTTGGGTTTGTAGTCATTACTGAATTTTATTATTGGTATCATTAGTTCCGCATTGTACTCGTATTGTTTCTTGATTGCTTGGTACAGGGTTAGATTCCGTTTAGCCAGGTTATTTTTAATTGTTACCCGTTCGCCATGAGTCCGGTTCATGTATTTGACTACCCATTTCATGTGTGAATTAAACTTATGATGCGGGGGATGTGGTGCCTTTCGTCTCGGGTGCTACAGGTGGGATAGTAAGTTTGTATATAAGTTGGAACACGAATTCGTTTATGATATGAATTTGATTATGAACTGGAATTTGGATCTGAATTTGATTATGAATCTGAATATACCTTTGAATCTAAATCTGACTTTGACTCTGAATCTGTTTGGGGCTCGGTGATTATGGGTAAGGGAGCCCCAGGATGTTGGTGATTACTTCCGTGCATAATCATCCTAATGTGGGTAAGGGAGTCCGAGACGACCATAGGTCGCAGGACATTATCCCTGTGCACATTTCCCTGCTTTGGTTTGCGTGCTAGTTGGTTTGATTCATGTTCGTACCTTTTATGTTAGTTTGTTACGAAGTTGTTCATGAAACGGGAATGGACTCTTGCTTATTAAAATTGGTTGTTTTGGCCTTCGGCCCTAACTCTTTCCTATATATATAGTATCATGGGAAAAAATGTTTTGGATTGAAAAAACCACGCCCCGGTTCATGGACTTGTAACTCTGATATGTGTTGCTCTCTATAAATATATGTAGGTGTGCGTGTGTAGCCCCTCCCTCAGTCAGTGTGACTGACCCCTCCCCTCCCTATCTTTTTACCTGCAGGTACAAGTCTTTAGTTCGAGCTAGGCGGCAAGTGGTCTTTTGAGTCTTCTTGTAGAATAGCTCAGGTCCGCATTCCATTCTTAGTATGTTTTGCATTTTGTACTTTTGTTACACTTGTAATTTGACTTTGGAAGTGTATTAGTTTTCTTTTGGCCCGTGGTGGGCAAGTTAGTATATGTTTAAATGTAGTGATGTATAGATTTGATGACATGCCTATGTTTAAATTGTTTAATCGCTTCTGTACTTGTGTGATTGATGGATTGATTGGTGCGCGCTCCGTTTGAGGGTCTAGACTGCCTAGCTTAGATGGGGATTTTGTTTGTCTCCCATTCGCTAGTGCTTGGTGCGTATGCGGATTCTCCGTTTCGTTACATGTGTCGAGCTCTAGTACGAAGGATGTGGTGCCCACTATTTAGGGTGCTACAACACCCCCCCCCCCCCACACTAAGACCCAAACCCGTATATAAAATGGAAAGTCCATACATGTACCCAAGTCAAAGCGAACAGGAGACCATACACTCACTAGACTAGGTGGAGCTAAGCCATACTCAAAGTGGGTAATATATAATCAATTAGCGGAAGCATGAAATATCATAAACATTAAATCTAAATTCAAACATCATTCATACATCAAGTATACAACAATACATAACAACTTCAATTCATAACTACAAGTCCAAATGTATCGAATGCAATGCACCTAACACAACTTAAATCCAAAAGTGAGATTCGACCGACTCACTTTTCCGCCTAGCTCATGCACAACCTGCAAACTAAAAGAGTAAAGGAGGGGTCAATCCACCGACTGGGTGAGGGGGCTAACGCACACCCACACACTATACATATATAGAGCAAAGCATATAAAAACGAGGTTATGAACTAGGAATAGGTTTTTCATACTAAAACCATTTTAATTAAAATATTATAATATATAAGGGTATACATTACATTCATTAAAGCTCTATTCCCATTTCATAATCCAAACAACATTATATTAAAGCTCGGCTAGTTCGAGCAACCACCCTTCACTCCACATTTCATTAAAATAAAATAATTCACATTCAATCCCCAACACTCTATTGATGGAAGGGTCGCGGGACCCTTAAAATTCCATTACATTATCATTCCTTAAGGGGTTGCTATCCCACTATGAGTCCTCGCTGGGTTTTGACCCCGACGGCTCAAGAATATCAAGCCTTCTTTTCCCCTGGTCGTGCGTGATACCTCAAATGGAGAGCTATGCCAGGGTTTACCCAATGACCCACTATCGTACCGGGTTTCCCAACCCATAGCCTCCGAGATCCATTCATTACCTTTCATTCATACTTTGCCAACCTTTCATGCTATCTCGCTCATTATATAACATAAACATTACATTAACATTATCATAAACCTTCATTTAAAACATAAGCTCATATATGCTCGTAGTTATAACTTTTTGAATTCTAAAACATTATCATAAGATTATAAACATACTTTATATTGCACATATTTAACTATATATAACTTGTAGTCACTTAACTAAAAAGAAAAGAAACCTAAACCTCACCTTGAGCAAAAGGAAAGAATGGTGTAAGTAGACAGCCCCAAACAACCCTAAGTCTCGGGCTCAGTACTTTCGGAAGCTCCTTTGTGACAAACAAACATAAAACCCAAGATTTAGGCTCGATTATGAACCAATTAGACGCTCGATGATGCAATTGAATACAATTGATGCAATGAAATGGCATACGGCAGCACATAAGCATTTACATTTACATTTCACATTTACACCTCAGCGTTCACCGCTTCCTTCACACCACCATGAATGGCCGTTCATGGAGGCAAGGTGTTTCCCTCTAGCCATGAACGACTATTTAGCCTACACAAGGATGCTGCAAGAACGGCCATTCGAGCAAGCCAAAGGCGCTGTACTCCAAAATGGTCGTTCGGCCAAAATAACTTCCAAGGATGAAGGGGCGTTCGCCAACCAGATCATCATCTTCATGGCTGTGTTCTGGGTAGCAACAGTGGTCAATCATAGTAGCAACAAAGGCGTAGCAGGGGCAGTACATTAAGGCACCAAAAAGGCACAATTTCCATGCAAAAATCAAGCCATTTCATGTACACAACATCACCTGCAAGCTTATAACACATCTAAGGCCAGAAAGAAACAAGAATTTCACCCAATTTGATTATACACATTTCATATCTTGAGGTGCATTAATGGTGAAATATTTAATACCTAACTACCAAGCAATAAATGAACATATATGCAACATTTGAGCTCAAAGGAACAAGATACAACTCATAGAAGTCCAAATAACACATGTTTGTACCATGGATTCAAAATCTCCATTAAACACTAACTATTCATGCTCATTTTCATCCATAATCATATTCACATGATCAAGACACAAAATGGGGCTAGAAATGAAGCTTAAGTCATAAGGATTTTGGAACTAACCTCGGATCATTGATCGAAAAAGAAATGAGCAAGCACTTGAGCTTTAAAGGTTGGAAATGGCTTGAAAATGGTTTCTTCGTTCTCCTGTCTTTGATGGTTGAGTAGTTTGAGGTAAATGGGGAAAAACAATTAGAAAGTACAGCCATATTAGGGCAAAAACGGGTCGGGTTAGGTAAAAAATGGGTCGGGTCAAAAATTTGGTTCATTCGGGTCGGATTTTTAAAGCTTAGGGGCTTCAAACGGCTTCAGAAAAATACGAGGCTTATTCCGTTGGACTCAGATTGTCAAAATGAATGGTGCATATCATAACATGAAATTCATAATTTAACAATTAATGTCATATATTCATTTATTCAATTTTAAACGCTTAGACAATTTAAATCAAATAAATCAAGTACTGATGCATATAAGTTACATAATTGGGAAATTAAATAATGAAAGTGCATAAATAAACTCACACGTGACACAAACCTACACATATGAATGAATGGGATGTCACATGGAATGAATAAGGGTTTATCGGTTGAATTTTGAAGATTCAAGATAGGTTTTTGTATGAAATAACAACTTTTTATGAAGTTGTATTAAGTGTTTATACAGGTTATGTGATGATTTGGGAGTTTATGGTGTTGTTGGAATGAGTTGGGAATGGCTTGGAAGCCATTCCTATAGCCATCCCCTTCTTTGGCCTGTTTTTTTTTTTTTTTTTTTTGGTTCCAGGACTTCCTAAACGGCCGTTTGGCTCCCCAGTTCATTTTCCAAACGCCCGTTTAACTACCCCTTTTCTTACTGAGAACTTTACACTATTGTTTGAGTTTCTAGACCAATTTTCACATGGCCGTTTACCCCTTAAACGTGCTCCGCTGGTGGCATTTCGAAAGGGGAAGGCCCAAAAGAAGAAGCTTGATCAGAAAGAGGATGTTTGCTTCCATTGTGGCAAAGCGGGACATTGGAGGAGAAACTGCCCAGAGTACAAGGCTACTCGAAAGAAAGGTATGTTTCTCGTTGAAGTAAATCTTTCTATTAATTCTAGTTCTTGGGTACTTGATACCGGTTGTGGAGCTCATATCTGTAATGATGTACAGATGCTAAATGAAGATCAACAACTCAGAGAAGGAGAATGTGTCTTGAAGATCCGCGATGGCTCAAAAGTTGAAACTCAAGCTTTAGGCACAATTAGATTAGATTTAGGTAGTTTTGAGTTAGTTTTAAGTAAAGTCCTTTATGTACCGAACATTATTCGTAATATAATTTCAGTTCCAATTTTAGATTGTAAAGGTTATGAAACTTATATTAAGAATGGTAAATATTTTATCAAATGGAACAACTCTTCCGTTCACATTGGTACTCTAAGTAATGGACTTTATCTAACTCAAAATATCAATATTATGAATATACAACGAGAAACTAAACGTAAGAGAGATGACAAAGTTTCAGCTCCCTTATGGCACGCTAGATTAGGACACATTTCGAAGAACAGAATTAGCAAGATAAACACTTTAGGATCATTCTCTGAAAATGATCTCAAAGAGTTAACTTCTTACGAGCCCTGTCTCAAAGGAAAGATGTCCAAAGTTCCTTTTAAAGGAACTGTGGAACGTGCCACTAAGGTCTTGGATTTGATCCATTCTGATGTTTGTGGACCGCTTAGTGTAAGCACAAGAAACGGTCATCAGTATTTCATAACCTTTACCGATGACTTTAGTCGGTATGGTTATGTATACTTAATGAAGTATAAATCTGAAGCTTTTGAGAAATTCCTAGAATTTCAAAAGGAGGTTGAGAACCAAACTGGTCACAAGATCAAAGCACTTAGATCTAATCGAGGAGGCGAGTATCTTAGTGAAAAATTCCTTAATCATCTTAAAGATAATAGGATTATCTCTCAGTTGACTCCTCCGGGAACTCCTCAACTCAATGGAGTTTCTGAGAGAAGGAATCGAACTCTACTCAATATGGTTCGTTCCATGATGAGTTTCACTGACTTACCACCTTCTTTCTGGGGTTATTCCCTAGAAAGTGCAGCAAAGATTTTGAATCTAGTTCCCTCTAAGTCAGTCCCTAAAACGCCCTATGAAATGTGGCATGGTAAAATCCCTAGTTATTCTTACTTAAGAATTTGGGGTTGCCCTGCTTACATGAAGTGGACAGTGGGAGATAACTTAGAATCTCGTTCTAACTTATGCTACTTTGTAGGTTATCCTAAGGAATCCATAGGATACTACTTCTATGATCAATCTGAGCAAAAGGTGTTTGTTTCTAGAAATGCTACTTTTCTTGAGGAACCATTCCTTAAAGAAAAGAAAGGCAAGATCATAGAATTAGAGGAAGTACAAAGTGACCCCACGCCACCCACTGAAGAAACATCCCCTTCTAATCAACCACAACCAATCACGAATTTCGATACACACGTAAATCCTCCTCTAAGGCGTTCTGAACGCACTCCTAGATAGCTGGAGAGATGGTATGGATTCTTCCATGAGATCTCTCAAAAGGATAATGATCCTCTAACATATGAGGAGGCACTTTCAGATTCTAACTCTGAACAGTGGATAGAAGCCATGAAATCCGAAATGGATTCCATGAACTCCAACTAAGTTTGGACCTTGGTAGATTTGTCTGATGGGTTCAAACCCATAGGTTGCAAATGGATCTTTAAGAGAAAGCTTGGAGTTGATAGAAGCATTGCTGTATACAAAGCAAGACTGGTTGTAAAAGGATTCACTCAAAGACCCGGCGTGGACTTTGAAGAAACTTTTTCACCAGTTGCAATGCAAAAGTCTATTGGGATCATGTTTGCCATTGCTGCATATTATGACTATGAGATATGGTAAATGGATGTGAAAACTGCCTTTCTCAATGGTGACATTGATAAAGACATTTATATGGAGCAACCCATAGGTTTCACATTCAGTGGGAGTGAGCAAAAGGTTTGCAAACTCCAAAGGTCAATCTATGAACTAAAACAGGCTTCTAGGAATTGGAACATTCGATTTGATGAATCAGTCAAAGCGTTTGGCTTCATTCAGATCTCGAATGAATCATGTGTGTATAGAAAGGAATTGGAGACCTCAGTGCAATTCTTAGTACTTTATGTCGATGACATCCTTCTTATAGGGAATTCAAAGGATGACATGAAAGTAACTAAGTTATAGTTATCGATCCAATTCGAGATGAAAGATCTTGGTGAAGCGTCCTAAATCCTTGGAATTAAAATCTATCGAGATAGATCTAGAAGGTTGATAGGACTATCACAGTCGTTGTACATTGACAAAGTATTGAAGAGATTCAATATGGAGTCAGCAAAGGTTAAGAACCTTCCTATGAGTGTAGGAACATGTCTTTCTAAGAAGATGTGTCCTCAGACTAACCTTGAGAAGGAAAGAATGACTCATACACCTTATGCATCAGCAATAGGTAGCATAATGTATGCAATGTTATGTACTCGGCCGGATGTGGCTTATGCACTTAGTGTAACAAGTCGTTTCCAATCTGACCCTGGAGATGGTCACTGGGCTGCCGTGAAGAAAATTCTTAAGTACTTGAAAAGTACTAAAGATTTATTCTTAGTTTACGGAGGTCAGAAAGATCTTACTGTCGAAGGATACTGCGATGCAAGCTTTGCATCTGACTTAGATGATTTTAAGTCAATGTCAGGATACATTTTCTGCATAAACGGCGGAGCAGTGAGTTGGAAGAGTTCCAAGCAAACGACCACTGCAGATTCGACCACTGAGGCCGAATACTTAGTTGCAAATGATGCAGGTAAGGAAGGTGTTTGGATTAGAAACTTTATTCAAGAGTTGAATGTTATGCCTAGCATGAAAGACCCCATTACTATGTTTTGTGACAACACTGGGGCGGTTACTCAAGCAAGAGAACCAAGATCTCACCAACGGACCAAGCACATTATGAGGAAGTATCACCTAATCCGTGATATTATCAAATGAGGAGATGTGTAAATTGAGAGGGTCGCATCAGCAAAGAACGTGGCAGATCCACTTACTAAACCCCTTAGTTGAGAAGCTTTCGAAGGCCATCTTTAGAAGATGGGACTTAGAGTAGCTTTAGAATGGCTTTGACGGGTAAGTGGGAGATTGTTAGGAATAGTGCCCTAGAAAGCCGATTGTATATCCGCTTTGTACTTTTCCTTATTGTAATCACAGGCAATCTTTGAATAAAATAATGAATTGAGGTAACACTTCTTTATATGCTCTTGCTTGGTATACGTTTACTTTAGTTGTGCATGTATGAGAACTCCCCTAATCCTGATGACTTTAGGACTCTACCATTTAGGTGAAATGGTTCATGAAACGAGCCCTATATCACATAAGTCATGATTAGTAAAATAATCCAAGCTGATGAGTCCTACAGATAGTGGGAGTGTCAACCTGACTCCTTGGAGGCTTGCTTGTGGGATCACGCCCTTAAGAAGGACCGCCTTGTTTCATGGAGGTGCGAAGTGTATAGTTGATATGTGCGTGATACATGAGGGTGCTTACTTCCATAAGTAAGTTCACGGAGGTGCCCCGTGTGAGAAGATTCCTAAATGGGAAAGGAAGTTTCTATTTCAGGAAATGGAAACTTCCAAATTATGAAATATCTCACGAGTCATTGATCTGATTAATTGATCCTTAGACTTGAGGTTCCATGTCACTTTATGAGTTAACTCTGTAGTCTTAGGTATAAGCTTTAAACGGTGTCGCCTTAGACAACTGATTCAAGGCTTATGCTGGGGCTGCACAAGTGATTCATGGAAGTGAATGAGAATCAAGAAAGGACCTGCACTTACATTTGCAAGGTGATCTCTTATTGTGTAAGTCATTCATATTCCATAAGGAGTCCTTGGCCGAGGCAATAGATCAAGACATCAAGAAAAGGGTTTCTTGGATTGAGATCCAATGGATATTAAATGCACTTAGCTTTAAGACCAGATTATTAGGGTTCTGATTATTCCCTTACCCTAGATCTTGGTTGAAAGATAGTAAGTAGGAGGATTGTAACTGACATTAATCAATGACTTAAAGGTTCTGTCGAATCGAGACATTCCAATTGAGCTAGGGGTTAAACACTTGTTGCTAGACTATGGTCGTTTAATTTGTGGACTGATTAATTAATTAGTGAATTAATTAATTAGGGTCACTACTAATTGAATTGAGAACCTAGAGGGTCACACAAAACAACTTGGTTACATGAGTTAAGGCTTTAAAATGATTAAACGAGTTGATCATACCAAGAGGGTTCCACACGTGTGGTTCACTTGATTGGCACACGTGGATATTGTTTATGTATTAAATAATTAATGTGTTAATTATTTAATAGACTTTGGTTTAATTTTTGAATTAAAATGAAAGTCTTATTTTGGAGAAATTAATCTATTTAATAAATTATGAATTAATTAATTAGATAAATAAGTTATTTATTTATTAATAAATAAAGTATAATATTATCCAAAAGGGTCTTGGATATTTTAGCTCTCTTAAAAGTTGATTTGAATTACAATTCAAAATCAAGGTTTGGAATTACTTAATGATCAAGTAATAAGAGAGAGGGACCAAATCTTTAGTCCAAAAGGACTAGGTTCGGTCGCCCCTCTCAAGCTATATATAGGGGAGCTCGAGCTCCCCTTAGGGATTGATCGATTCTTCTTGGTTCATGTGTTGAACACGATCCTTTCTCCAAGATCACATAAACCCTAGGTTAAGCCTAAATACTAACTAGAGAACTAGCATCCTTACTAGTTAGATTGTAGTCAAGTTGGTGGACTACATCTAGAGAGCTTCAAGTTAGAAGTTTTTAAAGATTCGAGCTTTACCAAGAAGAGGGGATCAAGCAGCGAGAAGAGCGTTCTTGGGTGGCTTGAAATGCTTCAATAAAGATAATTGAAAAGTAAGTTTCTTTGCCTTAAGAATTTGGATTCATGATTGCGAGTTCCGATCCTTTTGTTGGAAATTTTTAAAATTTCCGATGCTTTCTGATTCTGTTTTTCCAACAAAAGATGCAAATTTGGTGGAAATTGCCGAAATTTAGGAGACACCATCGTGTCTCCCGGGAAGAAGAAACTAAGACACCGTCGTGTCTCAGTACAGAAGTTGAGGATTTTTAGATGAAAAGGAGACACCGTCGTATCTCCTAGCATGAGTAAACCGAGACACCGTCGTGTCTCAGTACAGAGAGTTGGCCTTGCTCGAGGATGGGGTGTAACGCCCCAATCTTTCAATTATTTATATGTGATTTACATACTTAATTTTTAATTTAAATATATTAAATGTGTATATATGTTAATTATGTTAATTATTATTATATCCTAAGTTATTTAATCTTTATTATTTTTGTAAAATTCATATCAAATTGATATTTATTGTATAAATCGAACTCGGTTACAACGTGAATTAACTTCCCGAACTCGATTAAATTTCTTCTATGGCCTTACTTGCTCATTTTCATGAATGTTGGGACTTAATTGCATTGGACTTAATTGATCATTTATTATGGAAATGAACCTAATTGCATGACTTAAATAATAGGAGGACTTAATAGCAAATTGGCCATTTCTTCTTGATACATAGCAGCATTTCACGTACCATGCCTTCCCATTTCATACACATTGTTCTTCCTTCCTTGCTCAACAGAACCAAACCCTTGTGAAGGAGTAGGGAGATTTCATCCATTCAAGCTAGTTTTTGTGGGATTTGGGATCATAGAAGCATCATCAACATCATATCTTCATCTCATCTTCCATTTCTTTCATTTGAGGTAACTTTGGAGAATAAATGATTTTCTTGGAAATATGGTATAGATAGGGCTTTGTATTGTATTGGTTAATATGTGTATTTGTTGTTGGATATATGTTTAGGAACTTTGAGCTTAAGTTATATGCATTCAACTTGTTGATATTGAACTTGGAGCATGAATGATGAAATGGGTTTCATTTGATGAATTATTGAAGATCTACCTTGGAATTATGTGTTTTATGAATTGTTATTGATTTATATGTATGCTAGTATATGTATTGCATCAAATTTATGCATTTCATCTTAAGTTTGAGCCATTTTCGTTGATGGTATTGTTGGATCGTTGTTGTTGCTGCTATGCCCTGTTTTTCTGCGTACGTGACACGGGCGTGTCACATTTTCCTCTTTCAGCGTGACACGGGGGTGCTTGATGGTCTGATTTTTCGGTACCGTGACACGGGGGTGTCACGGATTGCTTTGTAATGGTGACACGGGCGTGTCACCTTCTGTTTTCATGCATATTGTCCGCTGTACCCAGACACGGGGGTGTCACGGCTTAGTGTATATTTGTGACACGGGCGTGTCACACTCTGTTTCATGCATATCTTGGTTGCATGCTACTGTACGTGCTACGCTCCTATGTGAATCTTTGAATTAATTTGATTGAAAATGTGGAATTGTGAGTTCGAATGACTTGATTATATTATTGCACGTCATGTTACGCCGTTCGTCCTAATTGGTTCATTGAGTCGTGTGTTATGTACACTTGTCTTTGTTGCACAGACCAGCACACCAGTGACGTGGAGTGGGCTTCCTAGGCCATGTCTTTCTCTTTATTTTGTCGGTACAGGTGAGGTTTAATTTCTAGATATATAGGACCATTACAACCCTATGTGATGTTTTAAGCCAAAAGGTATCTATATATCTATAGTTTTCCAAACTCTATTGATTTTCAACTGATTTACTGAATTGTATTGTATTGATTGATCGTGTTTTGGGCGAGTATATTGTATCGTGCACTGTGGGCCCGAGAGTTAGTGTTTGAGCCAACCGGGAAAGCATGGGCTGACGGGTAACTCTTACACTCCTCTCAACCGTGGGGATGAACCCTGAATCCACTAGGAGGTTTGGTGGAGGAAGGAGTCCCGTGCCTGGGAGTCATGTTCCCGACGTACACCGTGTTTACCGTGGATGGATCGGGCCTTGCAAACCCACCATCATTGGAGGAAAAAGGAGTCATTGAAACTGCTACGTGTGCACTATAATTGATTGTGTGATCACTTAATTAATTAATTAAAAGTATCGTGATTGTACACTGTCGGAGTAAGGTTGGAGAATTGCCCTCACTCGCCAGGCCATTGATTGATTGATTGAAATTGTTTAAATTGTTAAATCTGATAGTTGTAATCTCGGGCGAGCTCTATGTTGTTATTGAACTTAGATTGATTTCGGTTATAAAACCTTACCCGAGGTTATGATTTGCATGTTATCTGCGCTTATATCTATTATGCCCCTCGCTCAGTATATGGTAGACTTACACCTCACCTTTCAGTTTTGCAGGTTGTGTGCTAGGCGGGATTGTCATCGAGTCAAGTCTTTCTTTTCGGGTCTAGCACGTGTCCATCCTACTTTGTTGCATAAGTATTTCTATTTTTCGATTACATGAAATGTTATGTATTTGAGAGATGATAATGTATTGATATGTAATGTTAGGTTTTAGATTACTTGATAAATGCTCGTGAATGGCAGGCTTATGTTTATTCCTTTTTGCATTGTGGTAGTTGGTTTGGGGTTAGTCCCGCCTAGCTAGTCAAGTCTTTTTTTTCTTGTCACCCGTTCGCTATGGCTCAGTTCATGTATGGATTGTCCGTTTCATATGTGGACTGAGCTATAGTGCGGGGGATGTGGCACCTTTGCGTTCCGGGTGTCACATGAGGAGACACCGTCGTGTCTCCCATGAAGAGAAATGCTTGACACGATCGTGTTGTTAGGAATAGTTCCCTAAAAGCCGATATAATAGTCTGCTTTAGTACTTTCCTTTTTGCAAATCGTAGAATCTTTGAATAATATGAATTAAGAAAACACTTCTTTATATGCTCTTGTTTGATTGTATGTTTACTTTAACTGTGCATGTATACGAACTCCCTTAATCAATATGTATTATAGGACCCAACCATTTAGGAGAAGTGGTTCATGAGATGAGCCCTATATCACGTAAGTCATTATTAGAAATCACTCCAAGCCAATGAGTCCTATAGATAGTGGGAGTGTCAACCTGACTCGTTTGAGGCTTGATCGTGTGATCACGCCCTTAAGAAGGACCACCTTGTTTCATGGGGTGCAAAGTGTATTGTTGATACACGCGTGATACATCGGGGTGCTTACTCATTCTAAGTAAGTACACTAAGGTGTCCCGTGTGAGAAGATTCCTAAATGGGAAGAAATAGAAACTTCCAGATTAGAAAATATCTCACGAGTCATTGATGTGATTAAGTGATCCTTAGACTTGAGATTTCATTAATACTTTATGGGCTAACTCTGTAGTCTTAGGTGTAAGCTTTAAAGGGTGTCGCCTTAGATAACTGATTCAAAGCTTATGCTGAGGCTGCACAAGTGGTACATGAAAGTATATGAGAATCGATAAAGGACCTACACTTGCATTTACACTTGCATTAGCAAGTTGATCTCTTACTGTGTAAGTCATTCATATGCCATCTAGGAGTCCTTGGCCAAGGCAGTGGATCAAGACATCAAGAAATGAGTTTCTTGGATTGAGATCAAATGGATATGAAATGTACTGAACTTTAAGATCAAGATTATTAGGGTTCTAATTATTCCCTTACCCTAGATCTTGATTGAGAGATGGGACGTAGGAGGATTGTATCTCACATATGTTAATGACTTAAAGGTTCGGTCGAATCGAGACATTCTTATTCAGGTAGGGGTTAAACACCTATTACTAGACTATGGTCATTTAATCTGTGGACTAGTTAATTAATTAGGAATTAATTAATTAGGGTAACTACTAATTGAATAAAGAACCTAGAGGGTCACACACAATAACCCGGTCACGTGGGTTAAGGATTGAAATCGATTAAACGAGTTGATCGGATCAAGTGGGGGCCACACGTGTGAAATCACACGTGTGGAATGCGTGAATGACACGTGTCCCAATGGATACGTGTATATACGTGTATATATTAAATAATTAATGTGTTAATTATTTAATGGACTTTAATTTAATTATGAATTAATATTAAAGCCCTATTTTCTAGAAATAAAGTCTAATAAATAATTAATTATAAATTAATCAATTATTAGTCTTCAAGTTATTTATTATTTAATAAATAAAGTAAAAATAAATATCTAAGAGAGTTCGATATTTTCTTGCTCATCAAGTTAGTCAAAACTTAAGAGTTTTGGTCAAAGTTGGAAAGCTTTCTTTCCAAGCAAGAAATAAGAAGCTAGTGGGTTAGCAAATCCTATCTCCATTAGGAGATGGATTTCGAACCCTAGCTCTTTAAATACAAGGGGATCGATCCCCTTGATGGGTGAGACGAAATTCTCCTTTCTCCATAATTATACACTAACCCCTTAGAGCCAAAACACGGAATATAGAACTAGCAACCTCCCTATTTGGATCGTGGTCGCGGTTGGAGGACTAATTCTCTAGAGGGCTACTATCATGAAGTCTTGCAAGATTCGAAGGAGCTTTTGGGGATCAAGCCGCATGAAGAGCGTTCTTGGGCGGCTAGAACGTGTCAAGAAAGCTACTATCTAAGTGAGTTTCTGGATCTCTACAAATTTGGGAATCGGATTCGATCCGAACTTATTGAGAAAAATTTTAAATTTCCACTGCATTTCTATTTCGTTTTCCCAACAAGTGGTATCAGAGCCACCTGGCAAGGCCAATTTCTAATTCGTCTCAATTGTTCTAAATTTGGTAGAAATTCTTAGGCTTAGATGCGAATTGAGTATTCCTGAGTTCTTTTAGAAAGCTTGAATTACGAAACTTTGTTTTTCCTAAAATTTTCTGAAAACTATTTTCTTAAATCGTGTTTTGAAAAACTGTTTTAGTTGAAATCTGTTTAAATCGTATTTTAATTTTGGATTGAACTAGTTTTTGAGAAACCTGAGATACCAAAACGAAACGCAAAACGAACACGCGAGATTGAGATGTGCCAACGTGTAGCACGCCCCAACCCCGCGCTCGCCACCATCGCCGAGCACCTCCCGAAACCGCGCGGGAGCCGTTCTAGGTGCGCCCGCACATCGCTTCTGCAATCGCGCGGGAGCGCCCAGCCGAGACCCCTTCCCCCCCCCCCCAATTGCGCGGCGTTGCTACGCGCGCACGCGAGCGGCAACTGTCGCACGCTGTTCGCGCTGCCGTACGGCGGTGCTTCGCGATTCTGGGGTGTTCCGACCATGTTTTCGTGTTTTCGTATTTTCGGTCCTTGAAATCCCCGATTTAATTTTTCTATAAAATTTTTTTTATTAAATTTGAATTATTTTTGAAATAATTATTTAAATTGGGATTTTGAGAAATTAAGACGATTTAAATTTTAGGAAAATTACGAACTTTATTTTCTGAAAATATTAATGGAATAAAATTATTAATTTTCAGAAATTAATTGGAAATTTATTAGTTTATTGTTTTTTGGGTTTTATAGAAAAGGCTCATGAACAAGAATTGCATGTAAGTCGTGTTTTAAGTTATTAGAGCTTAAAGCAAGAATTTTAATTTATTGGTTAAATTGAAATTCTTGCAATTTATGCATGTTTGGTGATCATGGGTTTAGTCTTATGAATGGTTTTAATTTATTCACATGGATGGTTTAAATTGGGGTTGGAGTCCTATAGTTGCGTTTTTTCAATTGGGGTCGGTGCGCCACTTATGTGCGTACTGTTATGTGTTTATTATATGACTTTCCATATTACAGTTTTTGAGGTCGGGGTATGCCCGGTGTAATTGTCTAAGGTCAATATGAAGATTGAGCCTTATTACTTTATGTCTTTTTCTTTTTATTGTAATTTGAGAGTAGAGATAGGTGGTGAGGTCTTTTTATTTCATTTTGGAGACAATGCACCCATGGAGTAAGATGGATCCACACAACAAGTAACAAGATGAAGGTCATAAGTGAAGACCTCTCGAAGTGCTAGAGAGGATTTCTATTATTATAACATATAGGGCATCGTTTTGTTTCCAATTCCCTTATGTGATTTAAACTGTTTTATGTGGCATGTATGTTAGAACTTGTGATTGTGGAGTGGCTCCCACATATCACGTATAAGATAGGTAGAACCCATGATCATCACATGTTAGTATCATGCTAGGATATGTTATCTGCTATGTGCTTATGTGAAATACATTTAAGGTGTACTTACATTAATCAAGACTAATTAAAATGGATAACATATATGTTGGTGAGGTCGAACCAGACAACTCTCTAGTTACATCAAAAATTCCCATTAAATATTAAGTTAATTTTCGAAAATAGGTGTTTAATTCGAGGTGCAAACTTCGAATTAAATTCCTAGCATTCCATCAATAGGATTTAAGTTTAATAGAGGAAGCTAGTTACTGTCCATGAGTCGTGGGGTAACTATGTGAAATCTGTTAGTTCTTAGTTTCCTAATTGATCATTTTAATGACCAATATTTCGAAATCAATTTTGGGGAGGGCGATGTCGGCGAGTCATAGGTCGTTCGAACTTTGTTTTGATCTTGATCTTATGATTGATGGGTCTACCTTAACGCCTAATTAAATATGGATGTCGCACTAGTCGTGGGTCCATATTGAAAGATAGGTGATGCAAAAATATTACTAAGAATTCCACAATGTTGGAATTGGTATGTTGTACCTACCTTAGGCTTTATTGAGGATGTCCATGAGTCGTGGGTTCGAGATAAAGTGCTTAGGATCTTAGTACCCATTGGGATAACAAGTATCCTCTAAGATCTTTGGGAATTATAGATCTTCTAAAAATAGTGGGAGCTACATAGATTAAAGACCTAATCTCATGTATATCAATATTATTCAGCATGCTCACTTAGTTTTCTGTTTTTCCATTTAGGTCGTAGATTCTATGATTCTCTATGTGTTTTGAAATGTCAACTAAAAACCCTCTAGTATCTATCCTCGAGTCAAACAAGTTGACTGGTCCCAACTATTCTGATTGGCTTAGGAATCTAAAAATCGTTCTAGATTCCGAGAAGAGAACATATGTTCTCTATGAGGCGGAGCCTGTTCCTAAAAGGGAAGCTCCAACCCTGGCTGAGCGGGACGCGATCCAGAAGTGGAAGGATGATAATCTCCAAGCCCGTTGTCTCGTGCTTGCTAACATGTCTCCGGACATGCAAAGACAACATGAGTCTAAGAATTCGCTTGGGAGATTTACGACCACTTAGAGCAACTTTACCGCCCTCATGAGTGTGTTACAAGGTATAACACCTCAAAAGAATTGTTCCATTTGAGAATGAGGGAAGGTACAAGTGTCCATGAATATGGACTCAAGTTTCTTGCTCTCACTGAGAAACTTGCTTCCATGGACATGCCACTGAGAGATAAGCTTTCAGTGGATTTGTTGCTAGCCTCGCTCCCACCATCATTCAACCCTTTTGTCCTTAACTTTAACATGAACCATGCAAATGCTAGTGTAGCTGTAATATCCCGATCGTTTGGATTTCCAGGTACGCCGTAACGAGAGGGTTATATGCATATTTAAATTATTTAATTATGTAATTGAGTGTTATTTTAATGCTTATATGATTATTTGAAATTATATGGAATTATTTGTTTATATTATGAACTTGAACTTTGAACGTTTATGCGTATGTGCCCCGTAATTTGCTCGTTACGTGCCGGAATTCAATTCCGATTTTTGTGAAATTTTGGTATGCTTGTTATATGTAAGTTTTGAATGTGTTTGCTAGCTCGTTTCTTGTTTTTGAGTTCGTTTGTTATGGTTCTTAAACCGTTTTACTTGTTAAGGGACTCGAGGGCCTAACTCGTTTTAGCGTGCCTTGTGTTCCGATTCGCGTAGCTTGAGCTCGGGAATTCGGATTCAAATTTTGACACCACCATTGAACTTGTTTTGGTAATTCAGATTCAATGGAACTAGCCTTGTATTTTTCTAAAGCTGTTTGAACCCGGCTTAAATCCGATCAAAATGGACCGGATCTTTTGACCCAACCCGTTTCTTGTTGATCCGACCCGTTTCAGCCAACATATCCCTTTTCTTCCTCAATGTGATGCAAGGGAGAGAGGGAGAAGTAGAGAAGCTCCAAGCCCTAACCTTCAAGAGCTCAAGTTCGACTTTGTTCTTTGCCTCTTCGACGATCCGAGGTAAGATTATTACTCCTTGCAACGTGAACTTTCTTTCTATCCGATTATTTTCCCTTGAATCCTTGTATATATGAAGCATGAGGAAGATGATGAATAGTATAATTGAATGAAAATTTGATTTCATGCCTCCATTCTTGAATCATTTGATCAATACTTGAAATATGATGTTCTTTGGAGTTAATAAGATGCATATTTGTTAAATTTTGAGTTATTGGATGAAGCATGAGTGTTTCACCATTTTTGAAGCTTAAAAGCTTGAAATGGGCAACTTGTTTAATACTTGTTTTCATGCCTTATATTTGAGATATGTGTTAGAGCATGTATATGTGAACTTATGCCTTGAATTTGATATGTTTTGGTTGAGTTTTGCTTGAGTTTTGTGCTTTGTAGCCTTCTCTAGCGAGTCCCTTGCTCTTTCTGTGCTTTTTTAGGGTCTGGACATGATCCACGGGCGTGGATTGTGAGGCAGAAACTTGCGTTTTTCGGCCTGAAAATCCACGGGCGTGGATTTTTGTGCTTGGGAGAATCCACGACCGTGGATCCTCCCCTGTTTTCTGTTTCAATTTGTTTTGCTTCGTGGACCCTTCATCCAAACTCCGATTGACCTGATTTTTGAACCGACGGAAACCTCTTGAAGTCTAGAATATTCTCCAATTGTAATATCCTCAATATCTTTTCTCATTTGTGAGGTATAATCAACTCTTTTTGGTGTCGCTACTTCTTCGGAAATCTGCATTCGTCCAACTTCGGGCCTACGCCATTTCCACCTCGCTTTGAACCTTGATTCGAGCCTTATACCATTGGAAAGGTATATTTGTCTAGTTTCTTCTCCAACAAACCAAACTTAATTACCACATCTCAAACTCAAGATATTCTCAGTTTTCCACAGCCTATACGTTTCGAGAATTTCCAGTTTTTGACCTCTTTTTGCCCGGAGCCACCTTTTTGTGTTTTCTTCCGTTTTACTTATACTTTTCCAACTTGTAACTTGTTGTATCTTGTATGTGTGTTTGTGATTGATCTCATATGTGAAGTATGCTGCTCTAACGTGTGTTTATGACTTCATGTTTCGTTTGTATACCTTGCATTATCATTTCTTGCTCCTTATATGATATGAAAGCTTTGATAACATGTTGTATGATATGATATGCGTGTTATATGAAAATTATGAACTCTTTTAATGTGATTTTTGAGACTTATGATACGATAAGAACGTGTATACTTTATATGTTAATTTGTTGAGCTTCATACGCATCACTTGCATTCATACATATTCGCCGAGCGTCAATATGGTTCATTTTGAGTCTAAGTTAGTCTCTTGTTCTTTGTTTTGCTCTTAGGTTCATCCCTTGTTGAGGAGGAGGTTCTTTAGTTTGTTTTTGGTCCGTTTTCTTTGGTTTGGTCGGCAAGGTGAGGTTTTCTTTCCTTTTAGTTATTATAACCTAAAACCCTATTTGTATTTCGAACCCGCATGCGACTTATATATGTATATATATATGGATATGTGTTTGATACGTATTTTGTGGGATTTGTCTCGTTTGTCATGAGGCTTGGGAAAATGCTTTTATATGTATCTAAGCTCTATTTTAATTTACTTTGCAAAGCTTTGATAAGTGTGAGTGGGTATAAGCGTGATATGACTTGTGTTTAAGCTTCGTTTGATAAGTGTAAGTTTAGGCCCCGGAGGAGTGGTATGTGATCTCGGGTCGGCCATGGGGTCGCCGGGCTCTCTCATCAACACGACTCCACTTCTGGGAGACTTAGTTCTCCTATGCCGACGGTGCGCTAAATGGCAGGCCCGTCGAAGGAGCGGGCGGGATCCCCCGACTCATGTTATGTTTATATGTGGGGGTTGAGAGGGGCACCTCTCTTCCCCAAACGGTGAGGAGATGGGATTGATTTATGATTCGTTTTTTTTTTGCTTGGCCTTTGCTTATGAAGTAAGTGGGTTAGATTTCGAGCTTTCAATTCGGCATGTTATGGTTGTGAAACGGGGGCGGATTTCTAAACTCGAAAACTAGGTTGATTTTGGCCTTCGGCCTCAAACTTCTTTCTTTATATATCTATTACCACGGGGTAAAATGTTTTAGAATACAAAAACCGCGCTCGGTTCATGAACCCTTCCCGCTTTGTATATGCTTTGCTCTTATATATATGTATGGGTGCGTGTGTTAGCCCCCTCACCAGTCACTAGGACTGACCCTCGTTGTTTCTATCTTTTTCCCCCTTTGCTTTGAGTTTGCAGGTACCTGTTTCGAGGATTTTGGAGCTAGGCGGTTGTCTTTGAGTCGTGGTTGAGGATAGCTTAAGTCACATGCATTTTATTTTGTTTTCTTTATGCATTTTGCTAGTTTTCAAATATGTATAAGCTATGTCTTTAATGCGAACTTGTTAGGGTTTGTATAACTTAACTTGCAGTATTTGACATATCTTGACTATGTTTCGAGCATATATGTTTGTCTTTGGGATTCTGGTGCTTCTCCATTCGTTATTTGTTTTTTTACTGCGCGCTCTGAGTAGGGCCTAGACCACCTAGCTTAGGTTGGATTTTCGTTTATCACCCGTTCGCTATGGCTTGATGCGTGGATGGAGTCCTCATTTCGTTTCACGTGTTGGGCTATGGTGCGGGGGATGTGCCGCCCTTCGCTCCGGGGTGTTACATCCTTAAGTGGTATCAGAGCTCCAGGTTGCAAAACTGGACCTCTTATGTCGTGTTGGGTCTGTCTAGGTCGTTCAGCTTAGGATTATGTGCTTATTTGCATTCACTTTCATCAAATATGTGAACTATTTGCATTATTTGTATTAATCATGCGTATGACTATGCACCGAAACCCCGCATGCATCGATATTTTCTGGAAATTGTGTTGTATTTCAGGAAATCTTCTCACCATTTGTGATCACCTCTGAATCCACCAGGAGGTTTAGCGGAGGAAGAAATCCCGTGCGTGGGAGTCATGTTCCCGACGTACACCATGATTGGATGGTTGGGTCTTGCAAGCCCATCATCACACGGAGGAAAAAGGGTTCATGAAATTGCTACTTGATTGCACATGAATGACTTGCATGCTCACTTAATAAACTGGAATTGTTCATGATGGTACACTTTTGGAGAAAGGTTGGAGAATGCCCTCACTCGCCGGGCCACAGATTGAATTGATAATGATTGAATTGTGAAATTGGTTCAGTTGTAATCACGGGCGAGAATTCTTCCTATTCTTGAACTTATATTCTGTTTCTTATAAAATCTTACTCGAGATTATAGCTTGCATGGTATGTGCGCTTATATGTATTTAAACCCCTCACTCAGTCTGTGGTAGACTGACACCTCACATTTTCAGGTTTTGCAGGTGGAGTGCTAGGCGGGTTTAAGTCTTTTGGTCAAGTCTAGCATTTTATTCACTTTTGGTATTTGTATAATTTTGAAACATGTGGAAGTATATGTATAATATGGCTTGATGCTAGGGGTTTGAAATGCGTGTTTATGGAATTATTGAACAAGATTGTTAATGGAATGTATGTAAATGTTGACGCTTCCGTATTTCTCTATGCAGTGGTGTAATAATTGAGGGTTAGCCCGCCTAGCTAGTGTTGTGTTTTTTTTTTTTTTTATTGTCTCCCGTTCGCTATAGGCTTGGTGCATGTATAGGTGATTGTTCCATATGTGGATTGAACTATAGTGCGGGGGATGTGGTGCCCTTAGGCTTGGGCTGCTACATCCTAAGGTGGTATCAGAGCCTGGTTGCAAAACCGCGGTTCTAGTGTCGTGTCTTGTGAGTCTAAGTCATACGGCATAGGATGATTTGTTATTTGCAAGTCTTGCATTCTCTTGGAACCTATTTGAAATTCTTTGAACTATTTGGCTTATATGATTATGTGAGTTACTTGTTTTATATGATTTAATTACATTCAGTCATACTGGTTAATCAAACATGCATGTACAGTGTTTGTAATTCAGGATGCCTCGTGGAAGGCCTCGTAGAGAGCATTCTCCCGGTCATCGACATTACCACCGTGATCGAACTCCACCTCCACCCCCTCAAGCTCAACCTCAGGATTTCCTGAACTCTATGGTACAGCTTATAGATCAAAGGTTAAGGGATTTCGTGCCTCCAACACCACCAGCTCCTCCACCAGCACCACTGGCCCAACATCCACCAAGATTCTTCAAAGGGAATGATATTCAAGCCGAACAATGGCTTAAAGAGGTTGAGCGAATTTGGGAACTTATACCTTGCGAGACACGGGAAAAGGCTAGGTTTACTCTCACTTTGATTTAAGGAGAAGCTTATTCTTGGTGGGAGAGCACTCAGATTATTTTAAATGCAGTTGAGGAAGAAGTTACATGGGAGGTTTTCACAAGGGAATTTAAGAATAAATTTATTCCTCCGTCCTCTCACACTAGAAGGCTCAAGGAATTCAAGGAGCTCCAGCAAGGGGGTAGATCAATTGCCGAGTATATAGCTGAGTTTGAGAGATTGTCCAAGCATGCTCCCAACGTCACTAGCGATGATTTCCATAAGGCTATGCAATTCGTGCAAGGTTTGAGGCCGGACATTCAAGCTGCAATAGAGGTCGTCAATCCAAGTACTTGGAAGAAGACTACTACCAAAGCTCTTAAAGTTGAAGATTCAATTAATGCTCGGAGGTCCACGTATAGATCAAGTCAGGGCTCCGGTTCAGGGTCAAGGTCGAATTATAATCCTGGGAAATGGCCAATCAATTATGATACCGCTCCACCACAGGCTAAGGGTCTGGTGAAGAAATTTAAGCCTCAAATCCCACAAGTGCCGGTCCAGAAAGCTCTTTGGGTTACTCCTGCCGCACCACCACCTATGGGGAAGCCGGGATGTACTTATTGTGGGTTGCCTACCCATACTTATGAGGGTTGTTGGCGCCGTTTGAATCTTTGTTTGATTTGTGGGAGTGCAGAGCATAAAGTTGATGGGTGTCCAGATAGACGGGATCCACCACCTGGGGGTCAGAGGCCGGTTATTAGGGCCCGTGCGTATGCCTTGGAAGGTGAGGAAGTGCATGAAGATGTAGACCCTGCCGCCGTTGTTGAAGGTACCATTTGCATTCATGGCACAAACATACATACCTTGTTTGATCCGGGGGCTACCCACTCTTTTATTTCTTGTGATATTTCTATGAAATTGCCTCTATGTGTTACTCTTTCTTCTGCTTATTATGTTGTTAGTACTCCTTTCGATGGTAGTGTAAAAACTAACTGGGTTTTTACAGAGGTGCCGGTGAGTATTGAGGGTCAGGTTTTCTCAACGGATTTTATTGATTTACCGATGTCTCGTTATGGGTCTATCTAGAGAATGGATTGGCTTTACAAGCATTGTGCTAGTGTGGATTGTCGGACCAAGAGAGTTCAGTTGGGTTTAGAAGTTATAACGTGTCAAAGTTCTGAAACAGTACCTTTATTATCTTTCTCGGAAGCTCGGAAATTGGTTTGTGATGGGGCTAAGGGATTCATAGCTTATATTCTAAATCAACCTAAAGATCAGATGAAGTTAGAAGAAACGGAGGTTGTTAAATGGTTTCCCGAAGTGTTTCCGGAGAAATTGGATTCATTGCCGCCGGATAGAGATATAGAATTTGTAATTGATCTATATCCAACTGCAGAGCCATATTCTAAAACTCCATATCGGATGGCTCTGGCGGAATTGAAAGAATTAAATGTGCAACTCGATGGTCTTTTGGAAGTCGGGTATATTAGACCAAGTTCATCGTCGTGGGGTGCACCGGTATTATTTGTGAAGAAGAAGGATGGTACTCTACGGATGTGTATTGATTATAGGGATCTAAATCGGATGATAATTAAGAATAAATATCCTCTACCCCACAATGAGGAGTTGTTTTATATACTCCAAGGATCCAAAGTTTATTCTATGCTTGACTTAAGACAAGGGTATTATCAATTATGGATCCGAGCCGAGGATATTCCAAAGACGGGTTTCAATACGAGATATGGGCACTATGAATTCATGGTTATGCCGTTTGGTTTGACAAATGCTCCCGCCGCTTTTATGGACATGATGCATAGAATTTTTCGGCCGTTTCTTGACAAGTTCGTTGTGATCTTTATAGATGATATTTTGGTTTTCTCTAAGTCGGTCGAGGAACATGCAAGACACCTCGAACTCATATTCAAAACTTTGAAGGAACATCAATTATTTGCGAAGTTTAGCAAACGTGAATTTTGGATCGGCCGAGTGTCTTTCTTGGGTCATATCATTTTGGGAAATGGATTAGAAGTTGATCCTTCTAAAATAGAAGTGGTGTTAAAGTGGGAGAAACCAAAGAACGCTTCTGAAGTTAGAAGTTTCTTGGGATTGGCGGGTTATTATAGAAGATTTGTGTAGGATTTCTCCAAGATTGCGGGCCCCGTTGACTTAGTTAACAAAGAAAGATGTTAAGTATGAGTGGAATGAAGGTTGTGAGAAGAGTTTCAATATATTGAAAGAGAAGTCGGTTTCGGCTCCGATTTTAATCCTTCCGGAAGGCTTAGAAGGATATGCGGTTTAAACGGATGCATCTAAGGAAGGCTTGGGGTGTGTTTTAACTCAAAATGGTAAAGTTATTGCTTATGCTTCCCGGAAGTTGAAGGATTATGAAAAGAACTATCCTACGCATGACCTTGAGCTTGCCGCCGTGATATTTGCGCTTGGAAAATGGAGACATTACTTGTATAGAGTGACATTTGAGATTTTCACGGATCATAAGAGTCTCCAATACTTATTTACACAAAAGGATCTGAATTTGAGATAACGGAGATGGATGGAACGATTGGAGGATTATGATTGTGTCATCAAGTATCATCCCGGGAAAGCAAATGTGGTTGTCGATGCTTTAAGTAGAAAGGTTGGGGTATCGAGTTTGGAAATTGGAGAAAGTAGTAAGATTGAGCCTATTGTAATAAAAGCCCGGGTATTTAATATCTCTATTCAACCGGAATTGGAACAGAGACTATTTGAAGCTCAAGGCAAGGATCCGGAAGTTCAAAAGTTGGTTGCTAAGGCAAGGGAGGATCCGGAAAGTCTATTTGGGTTCGATGAAGCCGGTTTTCTTCGCTTCAAGAACCGAGTGGTAGTGCCCAATGAACTGAAAAGGGTATTGCTTGAAGAAGCTAATAAATCAGCATATTCGGTATATCCGGGAGGGAACAAAATGTATAAGGATTTCAAACAATATTATTGGTGGCGTGGATTGAAAAAGGATGTGGCTGAGTTTGTAAAACATTGTTTGACGTGTCAGAAAGTTAAAGCTGAACATCAAAAGCCCGGAGGTCTTTTACAGTCGTTACCTATTCCCGAGTGGAAGTGGGAACAGGTGACAATGGATTTTATATCCGAGTTACCGAAGGTGAAAGGTGGCTATGATGGTATTTGGGTGATTGTGGATCGGTTAACCAAGTCTGCTCATTTTTTACCGGTCCGAATGTCTTACAAGATTAGTAAACTGGCCGAGATTTATAACAAGGAGATTGTTCGACTCATGGGATTCCGGTAAATATTATTTCGGATAGGGATCCCTGTTTTACTTCTAAGTTGTGGCGGGAATTGCAAGGAATTTTGGGAACGAAGCTTCAATTTAGCACGGCTTTTCATCCTCAAACCGATGGTCAGTCCGAGAGAGTTATAAGATATTTGGAAGACTTGCTCCGATCTTATGCCTTGGATTATCAAAATTCTTGGCATGATCAACTTCCGTTGATTGAGTTTGCATATAACAATAGTTATCAATCTTCTATCGGCATGGCTCCTTATGAGTTGCTCTATGGTCCAAAGTGTCGATCCCCATTATTCTTTGATCTAGAAGAGAGGAGATGGACGAAACAAGAAGGGGTAAAGAAAGGTGGGAAACTTGAGAAACCTTCTAAGGTCATGCGAGCTATGATTGAGAAAGTTCAACAGATACAACAAAGAATGAAAGCTGCACAAGATAGACAGAAAAGTTACGCCGATATTCGCCGGAGGGATCTTAAATTCGAAGTGGGGGATTGGGTTTTCTTGAAGGTATCTCCACGAAAAGGGTTTTCTCGGATTGGGAAAGGAGGAAAGCTAAATCCCCATTATTTGGGTCCGTTCGAAATTCTTAAGAAAATTGGGGAAGTGGCTTACAGATTGGATTTACCGCCTAATCTTACCGGGATTTATAATGTCTTTCATGTATCTCAACTAAGAAAATATTATCCGGATGAAATTGAAATTCTCCCCGTTGAAGAAGTTGAGTTGGAACCGAATCTAACATTTGTTCAATAGCCGGTTAGAATTTTGGATAGAAAATATCAAGAGTTGAGAAACCAAAGTATTCCTATGGTCAAGGTGTTATGGAGAAGTGATAAAACTGAGGAGATGACTTGGGAGCCGGAGGATAAAATGAAAAGGTTCCACCCAGAGTTGTTTATTTCCGATCAGTGAATCTGGGGACCAGATTCTTCAAAGGGGGGGAGAGTTGTAACGCCCCTATTTCCGGAAGTTCAGGTAAGCACGCCAAGAGCGGGTCTTCGGGAGTTGGGGAGGTTTAATTTAATTATTTTATTCAATTACTTACAATAATATCATATTATATATCTTACATCTCTATGCACTTATATGAATTGTTAATTATGGGAATTATATGAATTAAGTGATATACATGATTTAATTGTACTAAATGTCCTTAATTGCTCTTTTGTGTAAATTTATAGACTTAATTGCATTTCATGACTTGGGAGGTTATATGAATATTGCGTAGAGATGGAACTCATTTGCATGAATTTAAATTTTAGAGGGACTTGTTTGCAATATATGATGAGTCATTGTGGTTAGTGGAAGATAATATATCATATGTATACCATCTCTCTCTCATTTCATTTCATGATATATCATCAAGACACAAACACACACCATATTTTGATCAAAACACCACAAGAAGGAAGGAAGTATTAATCTCATTTTCAAGCAAGGTTTTTGGAGGATTTGTGAAGCTAGAAGCATCATCATCATCACACCATCATCTCATCCTTTCTTTCTTTCATATTGAGGTATAAATGGAGAATTTGATTGAATTCCTTGATATATACATGAGTAGGGTTTGTTGATTAAGTGATACTTTCATGTTCATTCATGGCTAGAAGCATGTTTAGGGTCATTTCATTTCAAGTTTTGCATGAAAACATGAAGTTATGTGAAGGTTGGAAAACATGTAAATTTTTGGGGTTTTGATGATTGAATCTTGAGGATTTGATGCATGTTTCATGGTTTAATTGTCGTATAAGTGAAGTATAATGTGTATTTGATGTAACTAAGTGATTGTTATGGAGTGAACTTGGCTTTGTTGTTGTTTTTATGGTTTTTGGCTTGTAATGCCCTATTTTTCCCCTGTTTTTCACCTGCCGCGCAGCAGGTCGCGGCCGCGACCGAAAACAAAACAAAATTGGTCGCACCCGCGACCCAATTTTAGCCAAGTTTCGAGATTTTGATAAATTGGATGAAAATTCGGCCAAAAATACTTGGTCGCGACCGTGACCCTTTTATGAAGAAAATTAGTCACGACCGCGACCAAAATTTGGGCATGTTTCAAGATTTTGAAAAATTGGAGGAAAATTCGGGCAAAAATACTTGGTCGCGACCGCGACCCTTTTGTGAAGGATTTTGGTCGCGCCCGCGAACCTGCTTCTTTCTGCATGAAAAATTGTTTTTTTAACTTTTCTTGCATGGTTTTATTGGCTTGTTTCCGACATGAACATTTCATTGACATGCTATTTAATGCATTATATTATGAGTATTGTATGTATCATGTGATTTCATACTTGAAGTTCATAGGGGAGGTTTATGTAATAATTGTACAATTTGAATTACATCTTGAATGCCTGAATACTTGATCTTTGCTACCTCGATTGCCAATTTGCGTATGTCTATAATACCCATTGATTGTAATTGCATGATTGAAATTAATTGAACATGCCGTTCGTCTTAATTGGTTCTTGCGAGTCGAGTCTCACGTATACTTGTCTGTGTTACACAGACCACGGTCCAGGAGGTGAGGAGCCTGCTCCTTAGGGTTTATTTCCACTTGTGGTTGGTTGGTAAAGGTGAGATTTAATTCTAGATATACATATAGAACCCTTATAACCCTATGTGACGTTTTCGACCAAAACTATCTATACATCTATAATTTTCAAACTTTATGACTTTCAAATGATTTCATGAAATGTATTGAACGGATTAACTGATTGATTAGGCGAGTACATGTATTATTCACTGGGGCCCGAGGGTAGTGTACTGAGCCAACCGGGAAAGCACGGGCTGACGGGTAACTCTTGCACTATCCTCACCATTTGTGATCACCTCTGAATCCACCAGGAGGTTTGGTGGAGGAAGAACTCCCCGTGCGTGGGAGTCATGTTCCCGACGTACACCATGATTGGATGGTTGGGTCTCACAAGCCCATCATCACCCGGAGGAAAAAGGGTTCATGAAATTGCTACTTGATTGCATATGAATGACTTGCATGCTCACTTAATAAACTGGAATTGTTCATGATGGTACACTTTTGGAGAAAGGTTGGAGAATGCCCTCACTCGTCGGGCCACAGATTGAATTGATAATGATTGAATTGTGAAATTGGTTCAGTTGTAATCACGGGCGAGAATTTTTGCTATTCTTGAACTTATATTCTATTTCTTATAAAATCTTACTCGAGATTATAGCTTGCATGGTATGTGCGCTTATATGTATTTAAACCCCTCACTCAGTCTGTGGTAGACTGACACCTCACATTTTCAGGTTTTGCAGGTGGAGTGCTAGGCGGGTTTAAGTCTTTTGGTCAAGTCTAGCATTTTATTCACTTTTGGTATTTGTGTAATTTTGAAACATGTGGAAGTATATGTATAATATGGCTTGATGTTAGGGGTTTAAAATGCGTGTTTATGGAATTATTGAACAAGATTGCTAATGGAATGTATGTAAATATTTATGCTTCCATCTTTCTCTATGCAGTGGTGTAATAATTGAGGGTTAGCCCGCCTAGCTAGTGTTGTGGTTTTTTTTTTATTGTCTCCCGTTCGCTATAGGCTTGGTTCATATATGGGTGATTGTTCCATATGTGGATTGAACTATAGTGCGGGGGATGTGGTGCCCTTACGCTTGGGGTGCTACACAGGCCTAATTAGTTTATTAAGTTTAATCCACATTTAAATCAGTTAATTGTGCTTTCTTTTAATTAATTGCTTGATTTCATTTTAGTAGATAATCACCCAACTTGATAATCGGTCGATCTTTAGATTAGAACTAGGTACACAGGTAGTGATTGGTTTCCCTTCCCTGTGGGTACGATCCTATTGTGCTACGCGTATATTTTCAGTGTACACTTGCGTGTTAACTTAAAATCACAACATTTAACGTTGATATTATAATATATTATCCACGCTCTTTTATTACGAACAATAAGTGTTAAGTACCTAGTAGTGAAAGAAATTTTAGTTTACTTTTCATTGTTAAAACCTATGATGCACGGACACTTCTAAAAGTATTATTTTTTTTAGGAATAGTGTCCTTAAATCCGATCTTGTAATCAGCTTAGTACTTTTACTTTGTAAATCACAGATAATCTTTGAATAATAAATGAACTGATTTGATCACAAGGCAACACTTCTTTATATGCTCTTGTTTATTTGTATGTTTACTTTGACTACGCATATATAAGAGCTCCTCTAATCTAATTAACTTATAGGACTCCATCACTTAGGAGAAGTGATAAGTCACATATTTGTCTAATTATTGAGCTTGAATTGTTGTGTCTTTTCTCATAATTTGATCTAATTGTGGATTATTAATTAATCTTATATTTCTCGATAGGGAAGTGCCGACACGCCAAAATTAGGAGACCTTGATGATTTTTACGGTAGATAAGGAACGGTGGACCATTCATCTAATTGGAGTCCTAATAGCGGAATAATTTTGGTGTTTCTTGAAGTTTTGTGGCCCACGCATGCAGCCAAACATAGTTGGGAAGAGGCCTCTATAAATCATAAGCTACAAGCCCACTACTTGAGATTTCCACAAAAGTCCAAGCCCTATAATTTTCTGGGAGTTACATACATTGAAAATAGGGGAAGAACGTGGCCTTTATTGCACTTTTATTCTGGAATTAGTGGGGAAACGTGGAAAGATCATGGGAAGGAAATTAAAGCACTCATTACACTACAAAAGAATGAAAGGCACGACAGAAGGGGAGACACACTTTACACGCTGAAACAACGAAGAAGACACGCAGCAGCACGAAAGATGTCGGGAATAAGCATCAGCAACTAGTTTAATTTCTTTTTCTCTATTTTTCGATTATTCCAGACTATGTTGATTTTATTCCAACCTTCGTTTGTTCAATTCAGTATGAGTAGCTAAATTTCTTTTTAGTTAGGAATTTTCGAATGATTATGCTAGACTTGTGAGACTAGTTTATTCGAATTAATTGGTTATGCTATCCGTATTATTCCCATTTTCTTGTAATTGCTTGTTAATTAGTTCTTTGATTCTGGCCAAATCTTGAATTGTTAATTTGCATATAGCTATCTAATTTGTTTGGCTGTATTAACTAAATAATTAGAAGTTGTAGCAATCGACACTAGGACATAATGCTTCTCTGATTTCGTGTCGAGGAACTTGCAGTCTAATTGAGTGAAGCAGGAGTCTATGCATAACCGGTTAGGATTAATGTTTATTTGGTGCGCAATGCTGTTAATTGATTGAATCTTGGAGAGAGTCTCGAAAAGGTTATCGGTTAACTAAGGAGTAATTTTTAGGAGTTTCTTTGATTACTCTAAAACTAAGAAAAACTGAGGGAGCTAGAGGTATGGTGACTATAGCTAATCTAGCATTCAACCAATGAAAATCTTGAGTCGATGATCGTAGTCTATGCATGATTAGAAATTTCCCGACTATTTGCTATCTAGTGAATTACTTGAGTATACATTGAGTTTTAGTTTAGTTTAATTATTTCTTGTTGATTGTTTAATTTAATTTTTGTTAGTTTAGTCAAAAATCTCAACCCCCCCCCCAAATTGTTTTGGCACGTTCCTCGGTTTATTTGAAAGTCATAATATTATCCAATCTTTCAATGGATCGACCCCTTTTACCACTATTTACAATTTATTTGTATTCGGTACTTGGGACTTTATTTTGGTGGCCTTGACACCCAGCAAATTTTGGCGCCATTGTTGGGGAGATTGGTAACTAATTTTGTTTCTTTTTCTTATGCCTAGGAACCTTCGTATGGGGAAACTTGCCGCGTACGACCCCGAGATCAAGAAAACTGCTAAAAAGCTTAGAATGTGAACTAGACAAAGAAAAGAGCAAGCAGCAGTTGGTGAAAGTTCAGGATTATTTGAGCTCGATACTGATATTGAGTCTGAACAGGAGTTTGAGGCTGAAGAACAAACTGACAGGAAATCTGACAGTGACCACAATCAGGATATGGCTCAGAACAGAACACTTTGGGACCTTGCCCAACCCACAACAGGCACTGTGCATAACCTTTCCAGACCTGCAAAAAGGCTTTGAATTGAAGTCAGGACTCATCCACTTGGTGCTAACCTTCCGTGGGTTGGAGAATGAGGATCCAAACAAGCATCTGAAGGAATTTCACCTTGTGTGCACATCTCTAAAGCACGGACACGGCGAAATATTGGTCCGTGCAGTGTCCGACACGTGTCGAACACGGACACGGCACCGATACGGCTCCGACACGTGTCGGACACGCCGGATCTGTGTCCCACATTAAAAAAAAAAAAAAAGGCGACACCGTGTCGGACACTTCATAATGAAGTGTCCGACACGGTTGGGGAAGAAAAATGAAAGAAACCTCTAATCCTCAGTGTCCTTCAGCCTGAGAAGAGAAGGGGAAGAAGTCCCCATGACCACCATCGTCTCACCTTAAGAAAACAAGGGGAAGAAATCCCCAACACCACAATCGTCATCCGAGTCGTTCGCCGCCACTGTCACCTTTGCCCTTTCTCTCTCTTTGAGATGAAGCCAGCCTTCACGCCTCCGTTTGCCATCGCCAACACCAGCCAACACCGCTACTGTCACCAATTTCTCCTGACCATCGTCTCCAGCCGCAACTGCTAATTTCTCTCTGCGACTCTGAGTGTGGCCAAAGCAGGGAAACAAAAGAAATAAAAGAATGGGCCTAGCCCTCACGCCACCATCAAAAAGGGAAAAAACAAAACTCAAACATTGGGCCACATCTTTATTATTGGGCTGTTTTGGTTTTATTGAACTCATAACTATTAAAAAATTTAAAATTTTTGGGCTTACAAAAGGGCCACATAGTTTTAAAAGATAAATTAATATTTATAAAATATATTATTTATATATAAAATATAGCCATGTCGTGTCCTAAAATTTTGAAAAAATCTGTGTCGCCGTGTCCATGTCGCCGTATCCGTGTCCGTGCATCATAGGTGCACATCCATGAAACCACATAATGTCACGGAGTATCAAATTAAGCTGAGGGCCTTTCCTTTCTCGTTGCAAAATGCAGCCAAGGATTGGCTATATTACCTACCTCCGAGGACAATTACTACTTGAGCAGCGATGTCTAGACAGTTTCTTGAGAGGTACTTTCCAGCTTCCCGAGCCACAAACATTAGGCGTGAAATTTGTGGCATTAAACAGAAGGATTCCAAGAGTCTCTATGAGTATTGGGAAAGGTTCAAAAGATTTTTAGCAGGCTACCCACGCCCCACAACATGGAATATCGGATCAATTGGTCATTCAGTACTTCTATGAAGGCCTAACTCCGATGGAGCGCAGAATGATGGACGCCGCGAGTGGTGGAGCCATAGTTAGCAAGACACCTGCTGAAGCTAGACAGCTGATATCAACTATGGCAGCAAATCCCCAACAATTTGGAGCTCGGCAGGATATACCTAGGAGGGTAAATGAGGTAAATGTGAATTCACTTGACGAAATAAATCTTTGCTAACAACTTTGGTGTAGAAGATGAATGTAGGTACTACTCCACCTGTAAGAGTGTGTGGTATTTGCACTAGTCCTGAGCACCCAACCGATGCATGCCCTACACTCTACGAGGAGACATCCGAGAATGTGAATACCATAGATTTTCAACAGAGAAAGTTCGACGCTTATTCAAAAACCTACAATCCCAGATGGAAGTACCACCCGCATTTCAGCTATGCCAACAACCAACCGAACAATCAGAACTTTCGTCCACCACCACCACAACCACAACCACAACACCCTCCGGGTTCAGGTAAGCCTCTTAGTGAAATCATTCGTATACTGGCCACTAATACTAAGAAATATCAATAGGACACCACGAACAGGATTCAGAAGATGGAGGATACTACAAAGACCTTGGAGACTCACATGGGACAAATAGCTTTGTCGGTCAGCAAATTGGAAATCCAAGGCAGACTACCGTCGCAAACACACGACCCTGGATACAATGTGAGTGCGATTATGCTGCGAAACGGCAATGAATTACAACCTCCAGTCATCAGGAATCCCAAACGTGACCAGGTGCAGGGCTCTAATGCAAAAACTGAAAAGGAGATGGAGAAGGATCTTGTCCGTGATCACAGACAGAATTCTAGTCTAGCTGAAAACACTCAGAAGCCAAAGCCACTGGTAGTTCCGCCAACATTTCCTCAGAGACTGGCTCAGAGCAAAAAAAGATAGGGAGAATAAGAGTATTATGGAGCTTTTTGAAAAGGTCGAAGTGAACATTCCACTTCTCGAGGCGATTAGACAGGCTCCACGCTATGCCAAATTCCTTAAGGAATTATGCACAAATAAGCGTAAGTTGACAGGTAATGAGAAAGTGAGTGTAGGTGAGAATGTTTCAGCTGTCTTACAAAGGAAATTACCACCTAAGTGTCGCGACAGAGGTATGTTTTCTATTCCATGCAAGCTTGGAAATATTGGTAATGGTAAGGTTATGTGTGACTCAGGAGCTTCTATCGATGCAATGCTTTTGTCTATGTATACTTCTTTGGGTCTTGGTCCATTAGCTAGTACCGTAGTCATTATTAGATCAATTAGCTGATCGGTCAATTGTTTATCCCGAAGGTGTCTTAGAGAATGTGTTGGTTCAAGTGCATGAGTTGATTTTTCCCGCTGATTTCTTTATTCTTGACATGGAAAATGATAGTTCTACTAAATCTTCTGATATTTTATTGGGTAGGTCTTTCCTTAGTACGGCTAAGGCAAAAATTGATGTTCATAGTGGTTCTTTGACTTTAGAGTTTGATGGTGAAATGGTCAAGTTTAATATATATGATGCTAAGAAACATGTTGGCGATACGTCTTGTGTTTACAATATTGATATCATTGAAAACTTTACTAATAAAGTGTTTGCTTTGAACCATGATGTTGAATTGAATTATGCCTTATGTCATAGCATCTCCATTGATAGGGTAAGGAAATTTGGTGATAAATTTGATCTTTCTGAAGATACACTTGAGATGGTTTATGCTTTGGAAGCTCTTCATGCTACAAGTTCGAAATTTAAGCCTATTGAGCTATCTCGGTCTGAAACTAAACTGTTGCCTTCAATTTTGCAGGCCCCGAAGATGGAACTCAAAACACTTCCAGAACACTTGAAGTAAGCCTAGTTAGGTGACGGAGAGACACTGTCGTGATTATAGCCAGCACATTTGACAGTCTAGAAGAGGAGAAACTAATCAGAGTAATTCGGGAGTACAAACAGGCGATTGGTTAGACCATTGCTGATATCAAAGGTCTCAGTGCTTCCACGTACAAGCATAAGATTATTTTGGAGGAAGGTGTCAAACCATGCCGGGAAGCACAATGCAGACTAAACCCACCAATGATGGAGATAGTGAAAAAAGAGATCATCAAGCTCCTTGATGCAAGTATGATATATCCAATATCTGATAGCGAGTGGGTAAGTCCCGTTCAAGTTGTACCCAAGAAAACAGGTATTACTGTTGTTGAGAATAAAGATGGTGAGTTAGTTCCTACTAGAGTTCAAAATGGTTGGAGGGTGTGTATGGATTATAGAGGTCTTAATTCTCTTACTAAGAAAGATCACTTTCCCCTACCCTTTATTGATCAAATGCTCGAACGATTAGCTGGGAAAACTCACTACTGTTTTCTTGATGGTTATTCAGGGTTCTGTCAGATTCCCGTGGCACCCGAGGATCAAGGAAAAACCACTTTTACATGTGCATTTGGGACCTTTGCATTAGGTGAATGTCATTCGGCCTATGCAACACGTGGGCTACCTATCAAAGGTGTATGGTAAGCATATTTTCTGAATATGATGAGCATATTATTGAGGTGTTCATGGATGACTTCACGGTCTATGGAAATTCTTTTGATGAATGTCTCACTAATCTTGATACAATTTTAAAACGTTGCATTGAAACAAACTTGGTTTTGAACTATGAGAAGTGTCATTTTATGGTTGATAGGGTCTAATATTGGTTCACATTGTCTCTGCACATGGTATTGAGGTTGATAACTCTAAAGTTGATGTTATTAAGTCCTTACCTTACCCCGCGAGTATGCGGGAAGTGCGTTCCTTTCTTGGATATGCAGGTTTTTACAAACGATTCATTAAGGACTTTTCCAAGATCACCAAACCATTGTGCAAGCTGCTTCAGAAAGATGTGAAATTCGAGCTAGATGATGCATGCAAAGTTGTTTTTGACTTGCTAAAGGAGAAACTAGTTTCAGCCCCGATCATTCAGCTACCAAATTGGGAGTATCCATTTAAAATCATGTGTGATGCAAGTGATTATGCTATGGGAGCTATACTTGGGCAGAAGATCAATAAGAACTCCCACGTGATCTATTACGCCTCAAAGATTCTAGACAACTCTCGAAGCAATTAAACTACTACCAAAAGGGAGCTTTTGTCAATTGTTTATGCATTAGATAAATTCCGTCCTTATTTAGTTGGTACTAAAGTTATCGTTTATTCTGATCATGTAGCTTTAAGGTATCTTCTGACGAAAAAGGACACAAAGCCGAGGATCATTCGATGGATTCTACTCTTACAATAGTTCGACTTAGAAATAAGGGACAAGAAGGGGTGTGAGAATTTGGTAGCTGATCATCTCAGCCAAATTCCATTGCTTAAACTAGATTCTTAGCCTATCAACGATGAATTTCCAGACGAGCAACTTTTTGCTGCACAGGAAGCCTGTTTGTGGTCACAGGCACGATTCCAGAAGCCCTGGTATGCTGATATTGTTAACTTTTTAGCTACTGGTGTCTTGACTGATCATTTGTCTAGGTCTGAGAAAGATAAAATTAAGTCTGATTCTAAATATTATATTTGGGACGACCCTTATTTGTGGAATAGGCACTGATCAGATTATTAGAAGATGTGTAGCTGAAAATGAAATCAATTCCATACTAGAGTTTTGTCATGTTTACGTTTGTAGTGGTCACTTTGGTCCTAAACGAACAGCTCATAAAGTGTTAGAGAGTGGATTTTTCTAGCCTACACTTTTTCGCGATACATACTTGTGTTGTAAAAGTTGTGTGAATTTTCAAAAGACAGGAAACATAGGTCCTAGGAATCAAATGCCTCTTAATCCTATCCTTGTTTGTGAAATCTTTGATGTGTGGGGTATGGATTTTATGGGTCCTTTTTCTTCATCATATGGTAATTTATACATTATCCTTACTGTTGATTATGTGTCGAAGTGGGTGGAAGAGAAAGCCACCCGAGCTAATGATTCTAAAGTTGTTGTGGATTTTGTTAGGTCTCATATTTTTGTTAGGTTTGGCATTCCTCGAGCCATTATCAGCGATAGGGGGACTCACTTTTGCAACCGCACAGTCGAGGCACTTTTTAAGAAGTATCATGTGACCCATTGCACCTCCACGGCCTATATCTACAAACCAATGGCCAAGCCGAAGTCTCAAATAGGGAGATCAAATCTTTTGGCAAAAACGGTTAGACCAAACCATAAGGATTGGAGTTTGCGACTCGACAATGCACTTTGGGCCTATAGGACTGCTTACAAGACTCCGATTGGTATGTCTCCTTATAGATTGGTATTTGGGAAAGCATGCCACCTTCCGGTAGAGCTAGAGCATCGAGCTTATTGGGAGATTAAGAAGTGCATTTTGGGAATAGACAAGGCCGGAATGCATCGAAAGCTTCAATTACAAGAGCTAGAGGAGATTCGAAACGTTGTCTATGAGAACTCTAAGATCTACAAATCGAAGACTAAAGCTTTTCATGACAAAATGATGTCCAGAAAGTCTTGCAAGGTTGGTCAAAAGGTGCTGCTATACCAATCAAAGTTGAGGCTTTTTCCGGGTAAATTGCAATCGAGATAGATAGGTCCGTACATGGTGAGCAAGGTTTATCCACATGGAGCTGTGAAAATTGAAGAAATTGGTACGGATAAAACTTTCAAGGTGAACGGGCATTGGCTTAAGTCATTTTATGAAGGGTTCACACCGCACATGGTTGAAGGGATTAATCTAGAGGACCCTTCTCTAGGAGCTTAATTACGAGACGAGACACGTCGAGTCCACGACGTTAAACTAGGGCTCTAATGGGAGGTAACCCATGCTTCTTTCCCTTTTCTTTTTGTTTCCTTTGTTTTTGTTCCTTTTCTTTTCTCGTTTCCCTCGTCCCGTTGTAATTCTCTTCTCTTCACGTGTTTCGCAGGTGAATTTGGAGGTGCTATATTCGGATAAGTGTGGGGGAGCTTTCAAGGTCCACGAATTGTCCAAAATAACAAAATGCCTATTGACAGGAAGGCTAACCGTGATCATAGACACGATTCCTCAAGTCTAACTCTCGATCATCAAACCCCCTTGGGTTCAGGAAAGTCCTCAGTTTTCCATTCTCCTTTATTTTTATATTGAGGACAACATGTGCTTTAGGGGGGTACTAGTGTATTAGGGTCTTACCAGAAAATTTTTTGCATGATTTCGGGGTATTTTTGTGTGGATAATAGGCTGAAAATTTTGAGAATATGTTGTTGTAGCTATAATCTGCTTAAGGGTTGACTTCCTGCGTGTTTATGGCTATGAATAGCGAATTTTAGGGTCGTGCCCTCTGTATGCATAATTAGGTGAAAGGATTTGGCTAAATTTGCTTCTTACTTGATGAATTTATACGACTTAGGTAATGATGGATCGTATTTAAAGGATATGAGAGTATGGTTGAGTCTTACATTACTTGATGTTGACTAATTGTAGATAACGTTTTCACATATTGAAAATTGCATGCCCGATTTAATTGGATAGAACATTAATTTGTGTGATTAATCGGTGCCTTTCTTGAATAGAAACATATGAAACTTAGAAGTTGTGTTGATAGCATGTTGAATTTTTCAATTGATTGTGGAGAATTGTGGTGGAGCTAGGGAAAATGAATGAGCTTGAAAAGGGGATATTAAATGTTAAAGTTGAGTGTGTGCAGCGCCAAAAATCCGTCAAAATGGTTGAATGGGGCTTAGTAACCGGGTGATATTCATCACAAATGTTTGTGCTCACGTAAAAAGGTCTCAAACAATCTCGACGAGTGAGGCAAAAATTGAATACTCCGTTGATTACCCGATTAAAGAAATGATAAATTACAATTGTATGGGTAATCATGAGTATGGTTAAAGCTACTTGGCATTGTGATTGGCTAAGTAACCGGATGGCATTCATCACAAATATTTGCGTTCGTGTAAAAAGGGCAATGACAATTTCAAGTAATTCATAGCTAAAGTCCTTTAATTAGTCAATTGTGAATAGCCCGAACTCCCCATAACCTACCACTTCATTTGGGAAATCTTCATGCATTTCGGCCTTCTAATAAGCGGACTGTGTTTTCTAGACTTGATTGGTTTTTAATTAAATTCGGTAATTCATGCATGTATCTTAAGTTGTGATCGGGCTTATGTTTTCTCGTGTGGGAACTTCATTGCATTAGTTGGATATTTCGTGGTGTTGGACAAGACTATGCTTTCATTCCTAGTTACATTGCCTATTTTTGTGTTTTCATTGAGTGGAATTAAATTTTTCCCTTATCTTGATCCTAGTTTATGCTTGAGGGCAAGCATTGTATCGGGGGAGGGGGGGGGGGGGGGGGGGATTTGATAATTCACATGTTTGTCTAATTATTGAGCTTGAATTGTTGTGTCTTGTCTCATAATATGATCTAATTGTGGATTATTAATTGATCTTATGTTTCTTGGTAGGGAAGTTCCAAAACTCCAAAATTAGGAGACTTTGATGATTTTTTACTGTAGATAAGGAACGGCGGCCCATTAATCTAATTGGAGTCCTAATAGAAGAATAATTTTGGTGTTTCTTGGAGTTTTGTGGCCCACGCATGCAGCCAAACATAGTTGGGAAGAGGCCTCTTTAAATCATAAGCTGCAAGCCCACTACTTGAGATTTCCACAAAAGCCCATGCCCTATAATTTTGTGGGAGTTACTGTAGCACCCGGGACGATAGGCACCACATCCCCCGCACTATGAGTCTAATCCACATATGAAATAGGCAGTCCATACATGAATCGGACTCACAGCGAACGGGTGACAAACAAAAGAACAGTCCTGACTAGGCGGAAGCTAACCCTGGGACAATCAACAACAACCCAAATGCGGAAGCAAGGAAATCATTTATGTAATATCCATGAAATAAATGAAATCCAATACGAATATAAATACGGGTTCCACTAATCAGTACACCTGTCCTAACCTGTCCCGAATCAATACAAGGAAACAACATAACAACGGGTTCAACTAGCTCCAGAACCTGTCCTAACCTGTCCCGAAATAATATCAGTTCAATAAGGGCACAACGGCCAACAATAAAAGGTCAATACAATACTTAGAAACCATATAGTATGCAGTGAGTGTAAATGAGTGAGACTAGAACAAAGACTCTACACTCTAACTCCGCCTAGTAACCAACACCTGCAAAAGAAACTGGAAAAGTGGGAAAAAGGGGGTCAGTCTCTAGAAGATTGGGTGAGCAGGAGCGATATATATATAGAAACATGCGCATGCAAGTCATAAATCCCGAGCAAAGTTTTATTTAAAATTAATTCCCAAGAGGGCAAGAGAATAACTAAGCAATGCTTGGACTTTACGACTAATCATATTAAATTTATTAAGTTCATAAATCATACATAAACATTAAGGCTCGGCGAGTGAGCGTGCATTATCTCCAACCAAACTCCGACCGTGTACGACAAATATCATTAATACATTAAATAGGTGATCATGCAATATATCATAATACACGCAGATCATATATCATATCCTAAAACATATTCGTTTGGACAATCCGTGTCCCGGCCTTCCCGCACGGTGCCTATCAATCATAACATAATCACAATCAAATCATAATCATAAAATAAGTTCCAACCTTCTTCCTCCGGGTGGTGGAAGGGTTAGCAAGACCCGTCCACCTCATACATAATGGCTAGTGAGGTACATGAATCCTCAAAAGCCCGACTAGCGTTTTCTCGTCAAAACTCCTGACGAGATCCGTTTCGACGTAGAACATAAATGGAATCAGCACATGGGATCACCGTCGGCCCTTGCCTCCCCGGATAGCCACATGTACTAAATTCCTGGGCCCGTGAACATAATATACAAGCAATCTCGCCAAAACATTTCAGTTCATAAGAAACATAACATATTTCATAATTTTGGAGAAAAGGTTACTCGATAATAATTTACCTGATGACTCCACTTTGAAAATAACATATATATATATAAGGTTTTGGCCAAAACTTGTCACATAAGGGTTGTAGGGTTTAATATATAACTAGAACGAAAACACCCTCACCTGGAATACCACGAGACAAGAAATATGAGCACTACGGGTGCCTATTCAATTTGGAAGTCTCCGCCCTGGAAACAAACTGTACAAGAGAAGGAACAATGTGTACTCGTGAGAATTGACTCAATTTGAGACCACATAGACGCACGGCAATGCTAAACACATGATATGAGATGTATAAGAAGTAAAATGATGTTATGGAGTTACATAATCAAGTAATTCGTTCAAGTACATTCCATACATGAGGGTTTCAAGCCCAATCATTTCATATCTTTCATAATTCATAGCAAATCAAGTCATGAACTTCATATAACATTTACAACTCAAGTATATCAAGTTTACAATTATAAAATAGACAAAATAGAGACATTCAAATCATTTAAATCTCACAAAGTCACATATCAATTCCAACTATATCAATTTTATATAATTCACACATGGCATACTCAATTCATATATCACTAAACGGATTCAATTAACAAGGTTACCTAATTAAATCAAACAATATTCATATTATTTACAAAATTACGCATACACCCCTTCAAATTAGACAAATAGCTCAAATACGGCATATCGGAATTCAAATTACAAATCAAAGCATCAACATATATCATAGTTCATTTAATACATGCTTTCGTACACATTGGAATTCATATTGATCGACAAATCAAGCAATTGACAATTCATTGCAATTAAAACAATTAATTTCAAATAAATAGAAATACACAAAATAAATCACAACAAATCAACCGGGCATCCGATTAACGAACGGAAAGTGGCGTTGGACTCACCACAACGAAAGGGACCTTCTGTCCGAAAGTCACCGGAATGCCGCTACCGTAGCCGGCCGAACAGCCACCGGCCGCCACCGGAACACCGTCTCCGGTGGTCGAAAAAATCTCCGGAAGGACAGAAACGTGCGCCTCGGCCTGTCCGACAAAAGCCCTCAACAATTTCAGAAAATACCAAACACACCGGACTTCGTTGACGAAAAACCGAACTAAATTTCAAGGACGAAAACTGAAATTAAATGCAAACCGCAAAACGAAAACGAAATCCGAACATACCGTTGGAAAACTTGTAGTGAGGCCTTCAAAAGACCCAAGTCAATTCGCTGGAAAAATCGGCGGAGAGAGAAGCCACCTGTTCAGGCCGGTTCACCACCGGTCCGCCGCCAACGGCCGGTTCCTCAAACGCCGCCGATGCTATCCGCTATGTTTCGTCATTCCAAACAACTTTTGTAAAGGGAGTACCACCAAATCCGGCCGAAAAAGGTCCCAAATCGCCGGCCAAAGTCCCGCCGCTGCGTCACCGCCGGTTTCTGCCACCTACGGTCACCGGTTGCTTGATTTGAGGTCGGAAATGGACTCAGGAGGTCGAAATAGGTCGAATAGGGTCAAGCTCCGCCTGCGAAACTCGCCGGAGCACAGTAGAGCCGCCGTGCTACAGTGTCGGGCGGCGCGTGTGGCCCAACCGCGGCCCGGATGGCCGGGCCGCCAATGCTGGTCGAAGCGCCAGGATGTCCTTATTCGGATGGGGTGGCGCGTGTCGCCGAATCTTTCCGGAAACCGCCACGAAAGGACAGCGAAGTGGCAGGGGTCCGACACCTCCGCCGCTGTGACTGTAAATCGTCGATTCCGTCGCCACCGGTCGTCGGTTGGCCGAGATCTTGGTACGGTTGGGACGGGCTCGTCGAGTTCTACGAAATGGACTATTGGTTCGTCGAATTCCGTCGAGAAACGGCGGAGTTTGAGTAGTGTGTGAAAATACACCTTTAGTGTGTGTGAATAGTGCATGTCGCGGGAGAGAAGACGATGAAGGCTAAAGCCGCATTATGGCACGTATTATGAGGATTTGGGGTATATATCTCGGGTCCTCATACGCAAAAATGGTCGGAAGAACGGGCTAACGAAGTCAGAATTGGGCAAACTTATTGTCTACGGACTCGTTTCGCTGCCCCGAACGTGTTAAAGGGGTCAAAGAGGTCAAAATCTCAACCGAACGAGAAGTGACCGGAAAAACCCCCCCTAAAAGGAGAAAATTACAAAAAGGGCCCTAAACTCTAAAAGAGTTCAAAAGAGGGCCACACAACACACAAATCACATAAAAAGGTTGGAAGGTGACGTACCTTATTTATCGGATGAGCGGGGCGTTACAATCTTCCCTCCTTCAAAAGGACCTGTCCTCAGGTCCTACTGCTGGATCGAAAAGTTTCAAACTGAAATGTAACGATCTATATCCCGAAATTGCGTAGCATCTTAGCCCTGGTTGTGAAGTTTACTCCCCTTATTTATATCAACCCCTTCAGAGTCAGGTAGTCACAAAGATCTGCTCGAACACTTGGCCGTTAGTCACTTCAAAACTCGTTCGACCGCTACTAGTCCATTGCCTCGTCACTTGTTAACCTTTGTCTATCCAGGCGTAACGCAAACACGACAAACAAGAGAGAATCCCATCTCTCAACACACAAGTGAGGAAACCCCGTCCCTCAGCACACACAAAAGAGAGAACCCCGTCTCTCGGGCACAGAATTGAGAGAACCCCGTCTCCCAGCCTAAGTCTGTCAGATTCCACATCCATCCAGACATTCTAGTTTGAGAAAATCCAGCATTTCTCAAACTCCTAAATCCAAGAGAATCCAACATCCCTCGAATACCTAAGTACAAGAGAATCCAACATCTCTCGTGCACAGAAAACAGAAAGAATCCAACATCTTTCTATCACATAGACAGGGAGAATCCACATCTTCCTGGCACGTAATCAGAGAGAATCAAATCTCCCTTTCACTCAAGCACACAAGCAGAAGCAAGGTTCACAATAATCAACACACACCCTACTGGGCCAGGGTATCACATAATAACAAAAATTTAAATATGTAAACGATGCATGTATGCTCGTGCCATGGATGTTTAGTGTACCGTTCACCGTAGTAATGGAATTGATGTTGTGACTTTACTCTACGATTTGGATAGTCTGATCTCTAGCTGGCTTGATTCCCAACTTGTCTTTCATATCTTTAGTATATGTTTGACTGAGAAAGTCAGACCCTTGGTTGATCCTATTCTCGATTCCATTCGGATCCTTACTCACAGTTATCTTCTGCAATTAACCGAGCACTAGTTTATTCCGCCTACGATCAGAACATTTATCTTTGTACCAGGTTCATTATATTATCTTTGGTCGTACAAGAATCTTAAACTTTAACTCCCACTTCATACATTGTCACTAACTGGTTTAATTCTTTATTGAAGATTTGGTCATCTGGAACTAGTTGATATCCTTCTTAAAGGTGATAAATTTTGACCAATTTTCCTTTCTTGAAACTAATTTAGGAATCCATCAAAAGTTCCCCGATAGTATCATCATCCTCACTGTCTGAATCACGTACTTATAAATTTCCAAACGAACCACTCTCTTCGATGCCTTATGAAGATCTTCATCCCGGGTATATTAACTTAACTCAAACTTTGAAGGTTTAAACTGATAACGCCGTCTTATTCTTTTCCTGTTACTATCATTGGGTCATTCATGTCCGTCATGGCTTGTATTTTCCTCTGCTACGAGAAGTATCTTCCTCGAGCACAACTGTGAATTTAAGTTTTATGTCTAGTCGTGCTCTCCCCCATAAGAAATTTTATCTCAACTCCTTTGACTTTTTCTACCACTTCTAGGATCAAAACACCTCAATTTCTTCAACTTAGCTTCCTCAGTATAAGTGGTTCTAATCACGCCACTTGTCTAGTGATAGTCCTCACATTTCCTTTGAAGCAATTAGTAGGGATGACAACCTGCTTCTTTCGTTCCCACTTTCGATTCTATTTTCCCAAACCTCAGAATTTTCCATTTCCTTTTTAACCAACCAGTGCAACCCAGAATTTCTTCTTTTCTTGATTCCAGCAAGAATCAGTCGGAGTATCACTTGATAGATAAGATGTGGGGAATTCCTATCAAGTAAACACTAAAATGCATGTCGGGTTAGGGTGCCAATGCAGTATCACACTTGTAAACAATTAAAGATGCAACACATTGGAACAATTATACAAATTAGAGATGCGTATATAAATAGAGAAATTTAAACAATTAAAGCGATGTATGATGCACTTGCTTATGAATGCATAGAACCTATCACCGTAGTTGTAAACTTTAACTTGGCATATTTCTTTGTTTCTCAAATTGCAGGTTTGTCTTGAATTAATTGTTCACCTCTTCTTTACCCACGGTCTTCCAAATCTTCAAAGTTCCCGTGTATCAACTTATGGATCTCCCAAGTCCGAGATTGAAATCTCTTGAACCCAAAGTCTTCAACACCCATGAAGTTGGTATCTTGACTTCTCTCGAAGAATCAATCTCCAATTGTTGTCCTAGTCCTTACCATAGGTGTTCCTTCGATTAAAGCTTCTCTGGTTTATTCCTTATGAGTTCGAATAGTTGTATGAGGTCAACCCCCAATTGTTTACATTTGAGTACATAATTTCCCTCCAATAGTTCTTTGTATTTCTTTATCGTTTCCATTTGTTGCTCCAAAGCTCTTAATTCGATCTCACAACTCAACACTTCATCTTGGATTTGGAAGATGAACTCATATCCGGCCGAAGATAAAATCCTTAGCATTGTCATTTTCCATGAACTTATACTTACCACGTCGACTGATTTTCTTTAATTCTTCTCAATTCAACTTCTATCTCATCTCAATTCTGAAGTATGTGGATTCCCTCTTCGTAGTCTCTTCATCCTTTTTCATCGATCTAAATCCCAAGCTATATTATTCTTCATATTTTCTTTCGCCTCTTTCTCAAGTTAGATGATCTTTACTGCTTCTCAACCACGAACCTACTTTACTTTAATTCTCTTGAAGGTCATCGCCTCCATGTTGATAGAAACCTCGAATCTAAAACATCTTCGAGATTTCTCTTCTTTGGAATCTGGTTGACAAATCTTCGTAGTGTAAACAAACATGTTGATCTTGTGAAACCAAATCATTACACACCACAAATCCCGTCTCATCATGGATTCACCATCGGTAATAGAGCTTGCAAACTTCTCCTTCGAACTGACCTCTTATTCTGGACTCTGTCACTCGAGCCCTAACCTCATTTTAGAAAAGGTTTGACTCTTAAATTTCTGTAGAAATCCCCAAGGCATTCCTTACAGCTTTCGAGCTAGAGAGAAGAGCTTGTGGTAGCCTGTGGTTGTCGTAAAGATTGGCCGTGGTTTGATATTGTCTTCATATCCTATGAATCACAGCTCATTTTGAAAATAAATGCATGCGATTAGTATATGCTCATGCCACATAATTAACACCAAAAGAATGGATTCAATGCAAAATGCAACAAATAATCTAATAAAGTTTGAAAAAAAATCACAATTCAGTGTTCAAGAATGATGCAATGCACACATTGACAATTAGTTCCTATGCCGTGCAACCTATACTCGAGACAACACGACCCAGAGCACTGGTTCTGAACCTGGTAGCTCTGATACCACTTATATATGTGGCACCCGGGACGATAGGCACCACATCCCCCGCACCATGAGTCTAATCCACATATGAAATAGGCAGTCCATACATGAATCGGACTCACAGCGAACGGGTGACAAACAAAAGAACAGTCCTGACTAGGCGGAAGCTAACCCTGGGACAATCAACAACAACCCAAATGCGGAAGCAAGGAAATCATTTATGTAATATCCATGAAATAAATGAAATCCAATACGAATATAAATACGGGTTCCACTAATCAGTACACCTGTCCTAACCTGTCCCGAATCAATACAAGGAAACAACATAACAACGGGTTCAACTAGCTCCAGAACCTGTCCTAACCTGTCCCGAAATAATATCAGTTCAATAAGGGCACAACGGCCAACAATAAAAGGTCAATACAATACTTAGAAACCATATAGTATGCAGTGAGTGTAAATGAGTGAGACTAGAACAAAGACTCTACACTCTAACTCCGCCTAGTAACCAACACCTGCAAAAGAAACTGGAAAAGTGGGAAAAAGGGGGTCAGTCTCTAGAAGATTGAGTGAGCAGGAGCGATACATATATAGAAACATGCGCATGCAAGTCATAAATCCCGAGCAAAGTTTTATTTAAAATTAATTCCCAAGAGGGCAAGAGAATAACTAAGCAATGCTCGGACTTTACGACTAATCATATTAAATTTATTAAGTTCATAAATCATACATAAACATTAAGGCTTGGCGAGTGAGCGTGCATTATCTCCAACCAAACTCCGACCGTGTACGACAAATATCATTAATACATTAAATAGGTGATCATGCAATATATCATAATACACGCTGATCATATATCATATCCTAAAACATATTCGTTTGGGCAATCCGTGTCCCGGCCTTCCCGCACGGTGCCTATCAATCATAACATAATCATAATCAAATCATAATCATAAAATAAGTTCCAACCTTCTTCCTCCGGGTGGTGGAAGGGTTAGCAAGACCCGTCCACCTCATACATAATGGCTAGTGAGGTACATGAATCCTCAAAAGCCCGACTAGCGTTTTCTCGTCAAAACTCCTGACGAGATCCGTTTCGACGTAGAACATAAATGGAATCAGCACATGGGATCACCGTCGGCCCTTGCCTCCCCGGATAGCCACATGTACTAAATTCCTGGGCCCGTGAACATAACATACATGCAATCTCGCCAAAACATTTCAGTTCATAAAAAACATAACATATTTCATAATTTTGGAGAAAAGGTTACTCGATAATAATTTACCTGATGACTCCACTTTGAAAATAACATATATATATATATATATATATATATGATATAAGGGTTGTAGGGTTTAATATATAACTAGAACGAAAACACCCTCACCTGGAATACCACGAGACAAGAAACATGAGCACTACGGGTGCCTATTCAATTTGGAAGTCTCCGCCCTGGAAACAAACTGTACAAGAGAAGGAACAATGTGTACTCGTGAGAATTGACTCAATATGAAACCACATAGACGCACGGAAATGCTAAACACATGATATGAGATGTATAAGAAGTAAAATGATGTTATGGAGTTACTTTATCAAGTAATTCGTTCAAGTACATTCCATACATGAGGGTTTCAAGCCCAATCATTTCATATCTTTCATAATTCATAGCAAATCAAGTCATGAACTTCATATAACATTTACAACTCAAGTATATCAAGTTTACAATTATAAAATAGACAAAATAGAGACATTCAAATCATTTAAATCTCACAAAGTCACATATCAATTCCAACTATATCAATTTTATATAATTCACACATGGCATACTCAATTCATATATCACTAAACGGATTCAATTAACAAGTTTACCTAATTAAATCAAACAATATTCATATTATTTACAAAATTACGCATACACCCCTTCAAGTTAGACAAATAGCTCAAATACGGCATATCGGAATTCAAATTGCAAATCAAAGCATCAACATATATCATAGTTCATTTAATACATGCTTTCGTACACATTGGAATTCATATTGATTGACAAATCAAGCAATTGACAATTCATTGCAATTAAAACAATTAATTTTAAATAAATAGAAATACACAAAATAAATCACAACAAATCAACCGGGCATCCGATTGACGAACGGAAAGTGGCGTTGGACTCACCACAACGAAAGGGACCTTCTGTCCGAAAGTCACCGGAATGCCGCTACCGTAGCCGGCCAAACAGCCACCGGCCGCCACCGGAACACCGTCTCCGGTGCTCGGAAAAATCCCCGGAAGGACAAAAACGTGCGCCTCGGCCTGTCCGATAAAAGCCCTCAAATAATTTCAGAAAATACCAAACACACAGGACTTCGTTGACGAAAAACCGAACTAAATTCCAAGGACGAAAACTGAAATTAAATGCAAACCGCAAAATGAAAACGAAATCCGAACATACCGTTGGAAAACTTGTAGTGAGGCCTTCAAAAACCCCAAGTCAATTCGCCGGAAAAATCGCCGGAGAGAGAAGCCACCGGTTCAGGCCGGTTCACCACCGGTCCGCCGCCAACGGCCGGTTCCTCGAACGCCGCCTGTAACGCCCCGATTTTATTTATTAATATCTTATGTTTAAAATAATTTTGTAAATTATATTTTATAATACTTTCATAAAATTTTATGAATTTATATCAAAGTAAGAATTTCTTTCATGACTTGAAAATATTTATTTCGTGAAATAATTACCGAATATGATTTAATGGTCAGCTTGCCCTGTATGTTCATCCTTTTAAATTTAGGGACCAAATTGCATTTATTTACTTGGACTTAATTGATCAAATTTCAAAACTATGCATACTTAATTGCATGACTTGAGTAATTGGAGGATTAAAGGGCAAATTGAATATTTCACCTAAATCAAAAATGATGAATCACGGTATTAATCCATCTCCAAGCTTCCTTCTTCATTTTGATCCAAAAATTCATCAATCATTTGCTCCCTTATCTTACCGAACCAAAACCTCAAGCAAGGAAGAAGAGAATTAATCATTTTATCAAGATTTTCCCAAGAAATAATCCAAGTTTGGAGCTTGAGCATCATCTTCATCTTCTTTCTTCATTTCTTTAACTTCAAGGTGGGTTATGCATGAAACTCATGATTCTTGAGCATGTATGAAGTAGTTAGGGTTTGTGATTTATGCAATATATGGATTATATGGTATTAGATGCATGAATATATGATTATACCATGAATTAAAAGCATGAATTCTTGAATAACTTGCGCTTTTGTGGTGAGATGGGGTATGAGCTTGAAAGTGGGGATTCTTGGTGTTCTTGAGTGATTTAAGTGTTTAAGTGTTATATTATCATCTTATGAACATATATGCATGAGTAGTGCCAGAAATAATAGCATTTGGGGATCAAAATTGGAACTTGGTGGCTTGGTTGTTGCTTCCCGTAGCTATGCTCTGTTCTTCTCTGTTTTCTTCATTTGCAGAAACTGGGAACGACCGTTCCCAGCCTCAAGGCATTGTGGGAACGGGCGTTCCCACATTTTAAAACAAAACAGGCGGCCGAGCATGGGAACGGCAGTTCCCATTTTGGCCTTGGTGCCGGAAGGGCCGTTTCCAGCCAACGCGCGTTTCTTAAATTAAAAAAGCTGACACGTTTTGGGATTTATGGGAACGGCCGTTCCCATTTACAAAGGGAAGCCGGAATGGCCGTTCCCACCTGACATACAGAACAAAACATTGTGCATAAAATTACGTTTTTAGTCCCTCGATCCGACGACTTCTTTGACACCGAATTGCTATTATATGATCCAATATGTACTGAAACAAGGTGTTATCATGCCACATTCCATTTTTCTCGTCATCTCGTTGCATTTCCGCCGTTCGTCATATTTGGTCCATTTTAGAGTCAAGTCTCACGTGTACACGTCTATTTTGCACAGACCAGCTTCGTAGGGACGAGGAGCAAGCCCCGTAGGCCGTGCCCTACTTGTCTTTTATTGGTAAAGGTGAGGTTTAATTGTTAGTATATAGAACCCATATAACCTTTATGTGGATTTCAAGCCAAAAGGTATATATATACTTATTCCTAACGTTTTCTAAATTTATACACAATTGCAAACAAGTCATGTATCATGATTGACTGATTGATCGTGTGTTGGCGAGTAAAGCATGTCACGTTGGGCCCGAGGATAGTGGTTTGAGCCAACCGGGAAAGCATTGGCTGACGTGTAACTCGAACATTATCCTCACCACATTTGGGGTCACCCCTGAATCCGCTAGGAGGTTAGTGGAGGAAGGAGATCCGGGCTTAGGGATTCATGTACCCTCTGCTCCATGAGATTAGATGTTGGGGCCTTGCAATCCCATCATCAAACCGGAGGAAGAAGGAGACTGGGGACGAGTCCGGCACCACGGATGCGCCTCGGGTTATTGCATGATTTCCATTCCATGAACGTGTTATATGATTACACTATCGCACGATTGCACGATAAGTGAATTGCATGATCACCTATTGACTATTAAACAAGCAAGCATGTTCATGTACATTTGGAGTAAGGTTGGAGACCGCCCTCACTCGCCGGGGCCATGTATTGATTGCATGAAAATGAACAAGTATTTAATAATGATAGTTGTATTCTCGGGCGAAGCTACGTTATTATTGAACTTATATATTATCCTTTTTAATCCTTTACCCGAGAATATAACTTGCATGTTATTGCGCTAATATATACTTATGCCCCTCACTCAGTCTTCCATGGACTGACGCCCCACCTTTCAGGTTGTCACGGTCGTGTGCTAGGGTGGAGTCGGAGTCATGTCTTGTCGTCCAGTTGAGTCTAGCACTTCATGCACTTTCATGTTATTGATAGCGGTATCTCAGAGTTAGTCTATTATTGTTATTGTTATTGTTATCATCTGGAGACTTTTATCTGTATAATGTATTGGAGATGATAATGTATTGATACATGTTGGTACCTATTAGTATTTATACTTTTGATGTAAATATGGTACCTATAAGTAATGTTGATATTATGCTTCCGTTTTTAGCTTTTATGTCTTGATTTTGTATTGCTTTGGGGTATAGTCCCGCCTAGCTCGTCTTTTCTTTTATTTGTCACCCGTTCGCTATAGGTTAGTTCTGATGGGATGCGGGCCCACAACAGTAGCGGTCCGTGACCACATTTTAAAATTTTTTAATACAATACAAGTATTAAAATATTTCTAAAACATTTTAATACAAAGCGGAAGACTTAGCCGGATCTACTCAAGTATATACATGCAATTGACAATAAATTTTAAATCACTTAAGCAGATAAATATCTAACATGCAATTAACACTTAAGAGCACATAATTTATCATGCTTAAAATAAAATAACTGAAAAATATTACCGTACTGCAAATATGGCTATCTAACGGCATTTTTCCAGCTCCTTGCCCTTTCGTGAGACCGACAGAGCTTCCCCGCAATATCCCCGGAGAAACCCTCGGAGTGTGGGCTCCGCGAGTATTTCCCTAAATACTCGAGAAAATATTTTCTAGAAAAAATCATTTTTCTAGACTAGAAAATTCCCTAATTTTCTAATAATTAAGCGGATTATATATTAATTATATAACCACCTAATTATATATTAATTAATCCCTTAATTAGGGATCAATTAATTTGAGAGAGGAGAGCTCTCTCTAAAGCCAAAGTTGGCTGGAAATTGGAATGAGAAAATATGGCAAGGGGGTCAGCTATTTATAGGCAAAATCCGGAGGGCATTTTGGTCATTTTAGGCATAAAATTGAGGGGCATTTTCGTCATTTGTATAACCGCGTACAAACCGCGTACCGGCCGGCCAATCGGATCACGCCACGTGGTAGCTCTCTCCGCCGCGGACACAACGCCGCCAACCACGCGCCGACACGTAGCCGCACGCGCCGACACGCGCCGCCACAAGTCGGCCAAGTGGTTGGCGCGTGTGAAAACGCGTAGCTTCCACCAGACGTTGACACGTGTCCGGGTCTGGTCCTACCCGGACCGGACCCGGTTTGACCCTGCCAGAATATGGTCCGACCCTATCCGTTTGAACCGGTTCTGACCCGAACCGGCGACCCGTTGACCCTACCAGTCAACACCCAATCTCGTCCGCCCATTTGCGCTGACGCGGCGCGATCTCGGCCGCACACGTGGCGCGCCACGCGGCCGCCTAGTCAGTGCCACCTGGGACCCGCCTGCTGACGTGGCATGCCACGTGTACTGCCACATCAGCTGCCACGTCATCACCGAATTTTTTTTTTTTTTTATTTTTTTTTTCGATGAAAATTTTATTTTCTCCAAAATAAAATTCCGGGCATTTCCAACTCTTTGGAACTTTAATTTATTTTCTTAAAATAAATTCCTTGGCTATTTTCAAACACTTTGAAAATTCATTTCTCTTTCTCCTTTTAATATTTTCTCTTTGGGTTTTTAATTGGGGCTTGCAGGGGGACCTGCAGGACTAATTAATTTTAGCTCCAAACGGATTAATATATTATCATCCCATGATAATAATTAATTACCGTTTAACAATATTTAATTCCACTAAATAAATATTGTTGAACTCTAAAATTAATTAAATTATTCACGAATTTCTCGATCTAGAATAATTTCACATTTTACTCCTCCGTGTAGATATCCATGAAAAATAAATTACAACTACTATCATTTATTTTTCATCTCCAATTTGAAATTTATTGATTTGCCTTAAGTTCAAATTCTCTGTATGTGAAACACATTCAACATATACAACTTCGGTGACGTCATCACGCGAAGTGCTTTGGCCAAAGTCTTAATTCGAACTTTTGTAAATCTATTTCAAAGATATCTCTTACCTTCCAGCAAGGCCACAGATTCCTCGATCAATATAACTCTTTAGCACATTTCATGTTGTCACCGAATCATACAAAGTATTTTGGCCACCCGTTACCGAGACCTCACTTCGAGTATGTTACAGTGACTAACACTACATGCCTAAAGCCGAAATATTATCAGGATTAAGAGTACAATGCTTCCTGAGATTTTTTTCATTTTAGATAGCAGTATAAAATGAATAATCTCAGTAGTCCAGTTCGATGTTTCCAATCCTATTGAAAATCATCAACGTGTTATAATTGGAATCACCATTCCCTATGACGAAAGACTAATCATCTTATATAACCACGTTATAGTCTTGATAAGAACATATTCTTATCTTACCGACTAGAACTTTAATGACACGTGATTTCGGTATTCAAAGTCTTTTCCTATGAAACACATTTCATATGAGAATACCACCACACGTCATTAATTATTAATATGTGAAATACTCATAACTTGTTGTAAATTCAGTTTAATTAATTCAACAAATTGAATTTTCAGGGCACTATTCCCAACAAGTTCATGTACGGATTGTCTATTTCGTATGTGGATCGGCCTATAGTGCGGGGGTGTGGTATCCCTACGTACAGGGGTGCTACATCTAAGGTGGTATCAGAGCCCGGTTGCAAAACCGAGGTTCTCGTGTCTTGTCGTGTCAAGTCTAGGTCGAACGGCGTAGGAACTAATTGGTAATTTAAGAGTCTTGCATATTATTTGAATCTATTTGAATTCTCTGAATTAATTCGATTACTTGACAACCTGTACTTTGCATTGATTTCTGCTATTTATTGTTAATTAATTGGTTTTGAATTAATTGAAACTATGGGCTTAACGTGTTTTACTTTAAACATTGATAAATTACCTGCTGCATTTATATTAAATATTCGTCGTGAGCATTAATTATGTGATCATTATGTGACATGAGCACACCTTACCCACATGCATTTATTTCAAAGAAGGTTGTGAGTTACAGGTTGTGGAAATGATATCAAACCACGGCCAATTGCTCGGTAATTTTGGCCTACTATAGGATTTGAGAAGGGTGTGTAAGTTGAGGCCAAAATCAGGGCGTGGAAGGAAAGTCAATTAAGTACCCCGACCGAAGTACAAGTTGGGAACTACATTTGGGTTCAAATCAATTGGATTCAAATTTCTAACACGACAGCCAGAAAGATCAAACAATCAGTTATGGAAAACCAACATGTTCGAGATTCTACGTTCGGGTAAGATGAGTTTATTTTTCTGATTCAAGATAAATTGCCGTGTTGAGGGAATACATTGAAGGATATGGGGAACGGTAAATAAAAGCACTCAAGAGAGGCAAAGTACTAGTTAGAGAGAGAATACCTGGATTGTCGTTAGAGATTAATTCGAGAGGTTGAAAAAAAAAAAAAAAAAAGAGAAGAAATTTTCGAAGATACCTAAACCGGGAGTCTAATAATAAGGAAAAGGGGTATTCTCGGGAAAGGGCTTTAAAGATTGTCGAATATGATGTGGTTAAATTGGAAGATATGGAGCAACAAGTAGCACTTAAATTGAGAATTACCGACTTGGATCACCAATTCGCAGAGAGTGCTACCAAGGAATTTTAGACTAAGAATCAAGTGTGGAAAAAGGTTTGAAGGCAAGTTCATAGAGTTATGATTCAAAGGATGAGATCCGGAATAAAAGAATTAATCGTGGACATTTACATTCCATTCGAAAGCCAGGAAAAGGGAATTCATTCAATTATTCAAACTCTTAAAGAGTAAACAAGGAAGTTTGGATCAAAGTGGCAACCATGAAGAGGATTCGGGCAACTATTAAAGAATAAGCTAGATGTTAATTCCGTGAGCATAGAAGACTTCGGGTTTCAGAAATCATAATGCTAAGCCGTGGGAATGTTCAAGTGGATGTTAAATAAATCTGAAGAATAGAAGACCGTGGGAAAACAAGAAATGATTACGAGCTCAATACAAGCTTATAATTCAACGAACAAGGAATTACATGTCGAGATAAAATTTTCCATCACTCCGGTGACAGGTTCAATGTATCCATAAGCACGTGCATCATACGCTATTTAAAATTTTAGATTTCTATACATATACATGTTTTCTTGTTTGAGCCTAATTATTCCAATATGTTGAACTTTATCATTTCCAAGTGTGCTACCTGCATTGGCATATTAATTCAACATGCATATTTAGTGTCCTATTTTCAGGATGTCTCAAGGTCGCCCTCATCATGAACAAGTGCCTAAGGCTTCCCCTCATATGTCCCCTCCGGTTCAGCCTCAGGAGTTTTTCGAGTCCTTGGTTTGTTTAGTGGATCAGAGGATAAGAGAGTATATTTCTTCAACGCCACTAACTTCATCACCACGGCCGGGCAAAATTTCGATAGCCTTCAGGGAATTTCAAAATCAACAAGCCTCAAAGGTCTTTGAAGGAAATAATGTTCCAGTTGAGCATCAATTTAAGAAGGTTAAAAGAGTGTGGGAACTAACTCTACGTGGTTCCCAAGAGAAAGTTCGACACACCACCTCGTTGGCGGTAAGAAGGTCTAATCCTCAATCCGGGCAGACTTCAGGCTCAAAATTAGCACAAAACTTCAACAAAGGAAAGCGACCTATCTCTTATCACACCCCGACACCTCCAGAAAGATCTCGAAAGAAAAGGAAACAATCACTTGGATCAAGTTCGGGAGCTTCACGTACCCCAGCTTCAACAACATCTTCCGGGAAACTTCTTTGCAACTATTGTGGACGAGATAATCACACTTATGAGGGTTGTAGAAGACGGTTAGGGTTATGCCTGTACTGTGGGAGCGACGAGCATCAAATAGATACATGTTCCAAGCGACAAAAGAAATCCACCAGGAATGAAAGATTGCTTGTTCGGGCTCGGGAAGGTGTTCGTGAGAGAGGGGTGCAAACTGTGAATGTGAAGTCGGTCAGGAAGGAAGAAGGTACCAATTATATGCATAGTACAACCATCGGTGAATGGTACATTTAGCCATGCATATCACGTGCATCATGAATTTTATTGTTATTGTATTTAATTTCTTATTCATTGCAAGTTAGTTAATTACGAGTGATAAGTATGTGATTAAATGGTTTTACTTGTCTGTATGATATTATGAAATTAATATGATTCCATTGGTCTATGTAACATCCATGCCATTGTTTCATCAATCGGCTTTTGAATTACTTTCATGCATGTTGAGAGACGGGGCTCTCTCTCCTCTCTTGTTGAGAGACGGGGTTCTCTCACTTCTTGCTGAGAAACGGGGTTTTCTCATTTCTTGCTGAAAGACAGGGTTCTTTCATTCTTGTTCAAGCGACGGGGTTCTCTTATGACTTGTGCATCGTTTCAAAACTTGACACCGCCGATGCCATCCGCTATGTTTCATCATTCTAAACAACTTTTGTAAAGGGAGTACCACCAAATCCGGCCGAAAAATGTCCCAAATCGCCGGCCAAAGTCCCGACGCTGCGTCACCGCCGGTTTCCGCCACCTACGGTCACCGGTTGCTTGATTTGAGGTCGGAAATGGACTCAGGAGGTCGAAATAGGCCGAATAGGGTCAAGCTCCTCCCGCGAAACTCGTCGAAGCACAGCGGAGCCGCCGTGTTACAGTGTCGGGCGTCCGCCACCGCCACTTCGTGCGGCCCAACCGCGGCCCGGATGGCCGCACCGCCAATGCTGGTCGAAGCGCCAGGATGTCCTCATTTGGATGGGGTGGCGCGTGTCGCCGAAATCTTGCCGGAAACCGCCACGAAAGGACGGCGAAGTGACGGGGGTCCGATACCTCCGCCGCTGTGACTGTAAATCACCGATTCCATCGCCACCGGTCGTCGGTTGGCCGAGATCTTGGTACGGTTGGGACGGGCTCGTCGAGCTCTACGAAATGGACTATTGGTTCATCGAATTCCATCGAGAAACGGCGGAGTTTGAGTAGTGTGTGAAAATACACCTTTAGTATGTATGAATAGTACATGTCGCGGGAGAGAAGACGATGAAGGCTGAAGCCGCGTTATGGCACGTATTACGAGGATTCGGGGTATATATCTCGGGTCCTCGTACGCAAAAATAGTCGAAAGAACGGGCTAACGAAGTCAGAATTGGGCAAACTTAGAGTCTACGGACTCATTTCGCTGCCCCGAACGTGTTAAAGGGGTCAAAGAGGTCAAAATCTCAACCGAACGAGAAGTGACCGAAAAAACCCCCCTAAAAGGAGAAAATTACAAAAAGGGCCCTAAACTCTAAAAGAGTTCAAAAGAGGGCCACACAACGCACAAATCACATAAAAAGGTTGGAAGGTGACGTACCTTATTTATCGGATGAGCGGGGCGTTACAGTTACATGCAGTGAAAATAGGGGAAGAACGTGGCCTTTATTTCACTTTTATTCTGGAATTAGTGGGGAAACGTGGGAAGATCATGGGAAGGAAATTAAAGCACCCATTACACTGCAAAAGAAGGAGAGGCACGGCAGAAGGGGGGACACGCTTTACACGTTGAAACAACGAAGAAGACACGCAATAGCATGGAAGATGTCGGGAACGAGCATCAGCAACTAGTTTAATTTTTTTTCCTCTATTTTTCGATTATTCCAAACTATGTTGATTTTATTTCAACCTTCGTTTGTTTAATTCAGCATGAGTAGCTAAATTTCTTTTTAGTTGGAGATTTTCGAATGATTATGCTAGACTTGTGAGATTAGTTTATTCGAATTAATTGGTTATGCTATCCGTATTCTTCTTGTTTTCTTGTGGCGGTGTTAGCTAAATAATTAGTATTTGTAGCGATCGACACTAGGACATAATGCTTGTCTGATTTTGTGTCGAGGAGCTTGCGGTCTAATTGAGTGAAGTAGGAATCTATGCATAACCGGTTAGGACTAGTGTTTCTTTGGTACACAATGCTGTTAATTGATTAAATCTTGGAGAGAGTCTTGAAAACGTTATCGGTTAATTAGGGAGTAATTTTTAGGAGTTTCTTTGATTACTCTAAAACTAAGAAGAAACGAGGGAGCCAGAGGTAGTTGGTGACTATAGCTAATCTAGCATTCAACTAATTAAAATCTTGAGTCGATGATCGTAGTCTATGCATGATCAGGAATTTCCCGACTATTTGTTATCTAGTGAATTACTTGAGTTTACTTTGAGTTTTAGACTTTAGTTTAGTTTAATTATTTCTTGTTGATTGTTTAATTTAATTGTTGTTAGTTTAGTAAAAAATCTCAACCCCCCCCCCCCAATTGTTTTGGCACGTTTCTCGATTTATTTGAAAGTCATAATATTATCCAATCTCTCCGTGGATCGACCCCTTTTACCACTATTTGCAATTTATTTGTATTCGGTACTTGGGACTTTATTTTTTGTGTCCTCGACACCCATCAAATTTTAGATTTGATACGTTGTATATTCGTTGAATTATTGAGCTTAAATTGTTATGTATTTTGCCTTATGGTTGGTTCGTTTTTGGATATTTGACTGATTGTGTGTTATTATAGGAAAAGGGCATGTTAAAGGAATCTATGGAATAATTCATGTCAATTTGGAAGAAACTGATTTCGGTACCTGTCCATGCTTGGGATTTGGGTATTGCATTGCATGCAAATCTCAAGACATAAGAAGTGGGCAATTGATAGTAAAAGCCCATTTGTTTCATTGGAATTTTATAAAGATGGATGCACTTAGTCCATTAATTCTATAACCACATGCAGCATTTGGGAGCCTATTTTTAATTCATTTGTTGCAGGCCATTGATTCCAATTATGTTAAGAGTCCAACCCCTACTCTTTCACGTGAAAGAAAGGATTCGATGTTGGAGATTTGTGGGAGTTATATACATTAAAAACAGGGGCAGAACGTGGCCTTTATTGCACTTTTATTCTGGAGTTAGTGGGGAAACGTGGGAAGATAGAAGTGGGGAAATTAAGAGCACCCGTCACACTACAAAGAGGGAGAAAGAAATCACGCAGCAACATGTCAGAACTTGGGAACGAGCAGTAACTTCTAGTTTAATTTATTTTCCCTTATTTTTCGTTTATTCGAGACCATGTTGAATTTATTCCAAACTTTGTTTGTTCAATTCAGCATGAATTGCTAAAGTTTCGTATTAGTTGGGAATTTTCGAATGATTATGCTAGACTTGTAATACTAGTTTATTCGAATTAATTGGTTCATGCTATCTGTATGCTTCCGTTTTCTTGTCATTGCTTGTTAATTAGTTCTTTGATTCTGGCCAAATCTTGAATTGTTAATTTACATATAGCTATCTAATTTATTTGGCGGTGTTAGCTAAATAATTAGAATTTGTAGCAATCGACACTAGGGTATAATGCTTGTCTGATTTCGTGTCGAGGAGTTTGTGGTCTAATTGAATGAAGCAGGAGTCTATGCATAACCGGTTAGGATTAGTGTTTCTTTGGTGCTCAAAGTTGTTAATTGATTGAATCTTGGAGAGAGTCTCGAAAAGGTTATCGGTTAATTAGGGAGTAATTTTTAGGAGTTTTTGAAATTATTCTAAACCTAAGAAAAAACGAGGGAGCCAGAGGAAGTTGGCAACTATAGCTAATCTAGCATTCAACCAATGAAAATCTTGAGTTGATGATCATAGTCTATGCATAATTAGGAATTTCCCGACTAATTATCACCTATTGAATTGTCTTGAATTTAATTTGAGTTTTTAGTTCTTAAGTATTGTCTAATTTAATTGGTTTTTATCGTTTAGTTTATTGTTAGCTTAATTGAAAATCTCAAACGTCTTCCGCAAAAGTTGTTGCTTGTGATTCATGAAATGAGTTCTAAATCACATAAGCTAAGATTAGAAATCATTCCAAGCGGGTGAGTCCAGTAGACAGTGGGAGTGTCGATATGACTCGTTTGAGGCTTGCTCGTGTGATCACGCCCTTAAGAAGGATCACCTTGTTTCATGCGGTGTAAAGTGTATAGGTGATACGTGCGTGATACGTGGGGTGCTCTTTCCTAATGGATGAGTACATTGAGGAGTTCCGTGTGAGAAGATTCCTAAATGAGAAAGGAAGTTTCTATTTTGGAAATGGAAACTTCCAGATTAGAAAATATCTCACAAGTCATTGATGTGATTGATTAGTCCTTAGACTAGAGATTCCATCGATGCTTTGTGTGAGCTTACTATGTAGTTTTAGGTATAAGCCTAAAAGGATGTCGCCCTAGACAGCTGAATTACGGCTAATATTGGGGCTGCAAAAGTGGCACATGAAAGCATATGAGAATCAATAAAAGACTTACACTTGTTTTAACAAGTTGATCTCTTATTGTATAAGTCATTCATATTCCATCTATCATAGTCTTTAGCAAAGGTCGTGGATCGAGATCAAGAAATGGGTTTCTTATTGCGTCCGAGCGTGTGACACCACATCCCCAGCATTAAGACCCGGCCTGCATATGAAATGGGTAATCCATACACATACCAAATCAGAGCGAACGGGGACTCACTCACTCGTTATGCTAGGCGGGAGCTAACAGACGAAACCAAATAAGCAATTACAAAAGAAAATGACAAGTGCGGAAGCATTAATGTTTATTAACATAATCAATGAGCTCACAAAATAAAATACTAAATATATGTACCTTTCTTACCACACAAATATTAGAGAATAAGGGCAACAAAATTTTATTTAAAAAAAATTCAACTAATTTATATATAATTTTCTTAAAAATAAAAAATTTAAAATATATTAAGAGATAATACCAAAGAAATTCAATAAATAGGTATATGCTATTTTCACTAAAATTAGTATTTCATTGAAAACCAAGACACCATTATTTTCAATATTTCATATTTCAAAAAATATTTAATAGAAATTCATCCAAAATAATTAATAGTTATTAACATTAGAATACTTATATAAAAATATGATTGGAATGATAGTGCAAATAACGGATAAGAAAACAAATATAAAACTTCTCTAACCTTCTGCATGAAAGGAACTGCAATTTTCTTCAAGAAATTAGTCTGGTTTATTGACAATGCTTGATGTCATATCAATATAAGTGTTCATCAATCATTACCTGACAAAAAATAATAGAAAATTATTCAATAATCTGCTCAATAATAATAGACAAAATGTTGATAAAAAGTTAAAGAACAAAATAAATCAATTTACATGAATGGGAACAAAAACACAAAGAAGAGAATAGGGAGAAAAAAATAAAGAAGAAAAAAAAAAGATATGAATAACTATATTGACAATAAACACTCAATAATATTGACAAAAAAAAATCAAATAATTAGTTTCATTTAATTGTAATTATTTTAATTTAAATTGTATTAGAATTCCTAATTGATGTACACTATTTTAGGAATACTTTATAATTTTTTGGGTAATAGAATCATTAATAATATTTCTTTCATTTTAAACTTGAATATTCGAATTCAAATTTCAAAAGTCAAGCTTGTTTATGAAAATTTTAATTTTCTAAGTAACTATATCTTTAATTAAGGAATTGATACAAATGACTCACACAAATTAAGGAATTTATATTAATATTATGTTTAATAAATCTCAACTTAATTCAGTAGCCAATGAGAATTTTTCTTGTTAATAAAAGAAATCAAAAAAAGAAGAAAATTCTATTTGGTTAAAATTGCAAAATTAAAGTCAAACATCGTTATCAAATATATAATAACTAGTATATATCCCGTGCTATGCACGGAGTGATCAATTCAAATTGAAAATGGAATAAATAAAAATTTCAAACGAATGAGATACAGAGTTTTAAAAAATCACAAATTTGTGAATGTATAAATTACAACTCAATAACTTGGGTCAACCTACAAATATGCAATCCAATTACTCTTGGCAGCCTACAAAATATGCAAAACAAATGACTTCTTTAATATTAGCAAAATTAAATATTGGTTATATTCTTAAAGTAAGGCATTTTTTTGTAAATTTAATATCGTGAATATAAATATATTGAGAGTGATTTATAAATATATATAATTATTATAAAATATATTAATATTTTTATATCCATACATAGATTATGAGATTTTACTATATTTAATATAATGCATGATATTTAAAAATAAATTTAATATAATTATCAAATTTAATTTTTATAGAATATCTTAATCTTTTATGAATATCAATAAATTTATAAGTAAATAAAATAATATATTCAACATGTACTTTTATTTATATAATATATTTATATTTGTAGTTATACCTATATCTAATACAATTTATTAAATTTTCAACGTTATTATATATTCGTAATAATAAAAAAGTTATAATATAATATAAATTTAACAAATATATGACGATTATATAAAAAATAAATAAATTTTGAAGATTGAGAATTATTAATACTATGAGGTACCTAAGGAATGAATAAACTCAAATTTGTAGGAATGTGTATTACCTCAGTAATGATTATTTCCAATTATATTTTGTATCAATCACGGATTTGAAAATGGACATGAAAATACTCATTTCATTCCCATTCAATTCCATCATACCAATCATGCCGTTACAAATTTATAATGAAATTAGTTTTCTTTTCTGAATTCAAGAACATTTCTTTATAATTTTATTGTCTTTAGTTTGTGTAGCTTTTATAATTCTTTTAAACATTTCTTAATTTTTAATGAGTTAGATTCGTTTCTTTCTTTCTTAATCTTCTTTATTTTTGGAGATTCACCCCATAGTGATTTTAGGGCTTAATAATTTTTGTGAGCGATACTATAATATTTCAATTTATTATTTATCACCAATTTAGATTTTATTCTCAATCACACAATTTAGATTTCCATGTATATGATTTTGTTGTACGAAACTTTTTTAATCCAACAATTTTTCTTTTACATCACAAATATTTGAATTATGATTTTGTCACTTGTTCTATTTATTATTTTTTTCTCCTTTCTTTTATTTTTTCAATATTTATTTTCATAATTTTATTGCCTTTTGTGATCTCATTTTTTTGTCATTTTTCCCGTCTACATTGCTCCATATTTTGTGGTTGTTGATTTTTCTAATGGCGACTACATCGAACATCATTTTTTTCTTTCGTAATAACTAATCAGTTCTAATACTATCAATAAGAATTTTGGATTATTTTTAATACATTGCTCCACTTTTGAATATTTTTCTATTTTAATATTATCATATTTTTATGGTCGGTTTTTTCTCAAGAAATACATAATATTAATTATAACCCATTGAAATCTAACAGATCTAACATAATATTAACTATAACTTATTGAAATCTTGTTTAGAAACGCAATTATTAAACACAATATTGTATGTTGAATGCTTATATATAAATACAACTTAATCTTAGCCAATAAGTTCAATGAAGTTTTTAACCTATAAAAATAATATTGGGCAACTAACAATTCCTAACAATACAGAAATTACTAATAATCCTCCCTAATGATTCGAATATTCTATCTTGCGATTCACAAGGGAATAAGGGTACTTATAGAGCATGCTATAAATAATTCAAAATAAAGACTAAAATACCAAAAACTCAAAAAATAATTGAATACATGAAATCCATGAATAAATATACAAAATAATATATTCATAAAATATGCAAATGGTAAAAAAAATTTTGGATTACAATACCTTACATCATTGAAACACATACAGATGTTGGTACCCCAAGATCATTGTTGTTTCCCAATGGAAACGTACTGGGTACAAAAACTTCATTTTCTAACTCCGAAAATTCACATCCTTGACCCCCTAATTAGTAGTACGTAATGTTATGATAGATACATGAAAGTGCTTTAATTTGAAATAAAAAATGAATTGTGGCAAATTAACATAAGATACATAGTTTGTAAGTTAGAGTCATGCTCCTCAAGTCGATTCACATGTGTCTGAGCTATATTTGTACAACCATGCTCATAAATAGATGTACCGGTTATAGCTAATTGATTGTGTGGAATATCAATAATATGGGATTTTTGTACCACAATATTCTGATCAACACCTAATATACATAAAAAAATCATTAAATCAACAAAATAAAAAGTTGAAATTAAAACAAAAATTATATATAAAAGAAGAAATAGTACGATTTGTAGTTTCTACACATCCTCTTGCATCAACTTGACCTTGATCTCTAATAATTCTATGCTCATCGATAATGTGATCTATGGATATAATAGTATACGTTTACAAAATAAGTGAACATATATAACTAAATAATATGGTCAATGCCTAAACAATTAAATTATACCGAGTAAAATAGGAACAGAACAGAGTTCTTGTGAGTTGAATTGGTCATGACCACCACCACCAGCTTGTACTTCCCCTATATTGAATAAATATAAATATTATGATGTATGACAAAAGATGTAATCACAATTCAATAAAATATATATCAAAATTCAATAAATATATACCAACATATATGTAAAATATTAATGGGGAGCATATCATTCGAAATAATCTAACCATCATGCATTAAATCAGTTGTTGAGATGATGACCCTCGTCTTGAACGTGTTGATGTTCCTCGGGCTGCTCGCCTGCCTCTTGATGGTGGGCTATAGATATTAGGATCCTGTACTTCGTTGGAGAGTTATTATGAAGTCCAGACAAAAATTAATATTCTATCTGTAGTCGTGCCAAACGTTTGGCCACTAAATCATCATTTACTCCGCTATGCCGTTTTATATATAACTCTTTCTTTCTATTCAATCGTGCAAGCTTGTAACTGATTTGATTGTTGTTTAGTTTATCCCTGCACAAAATAAAAATAAAATAGATAGTTGAATTTATTTGACCTAAATTAGTTATTACAAAAATATCACTTTTCATAACGATTTGCATCGCATAAGCATAAAAGAAAGTTGCCGTGTCATTTCTAATATAATTATAATTACAATATTTTCTTTTTTTTTTTTGGTCAGATTATAACATTTTATAATGGTACTAAATTTGTTTGGAATTCAATTTAGTTCTTACTATTAGTTCATAATTTATAAATTATTTTCAGTTTAAAATTAATACAATTCTAGCCTACAAACCTTAGTCATGGCATCAACCTCATAAACATAAAAGAAAGCGGTTATTATAACCTTAATCAACATTTTCGCATCAACATGGCATCAACATTTTCGCATCAACATGGAATCAACAATAATATATTCTAATAATATCAATACAAAATTGGATTGCATCTTGATATTTTAAAATGAATTAATTCAAAATTAGTCAAAATATTCTAAAACTAATGAATTCAAAATATAAGATTAAATCTATATAATTAAACAAAAAAAAACAAAAATAACTCGTACCTTATGAATTGATCCGAAAATCTTGAAAGTTCTTTAACCCTCGACCCTCGTTAATCTCGTCAAGATTTTCAAACTTAGTCAGTTCCATCAATGAATTAAATTGCTACTTGATATCCTAAAAATAATTAATTCAAAATATAAGATTCAAATAATATAATTAAACTTTGTATTAATTCGTTTATTGCATACCCATATTTTTAAAATCTCAAATATGATAATTTATGAAAATAAAAATAATCTGTACCTTAAGAGATTGAGTCAGAAATCACAAAATCTTTTGAACTTCCTCAGCCTCATCAGGGATTTCAAACTTGAAAAATCTCACCAAGACCATGAATTACAATTTAACATTCTATAAGTTTTGTTATAGTTTTTTTTGTTGGATATCTTTTTAATCTGATTAATAATAGTAATAAAGATCTCTCAAACTATGGAATGGATGACGTACTGAATATACAAAAGTTCTCAACCTAAACTTTATTAACGTAAGTTTTCGTTAATTATAATAATAATATTAAATACCAACCCAATTATGAGGTGGATGTCAATTAAGTCTCCTTAATTGTGGATGCAAACAAATATAACATTTATATATTCCTTTCTTAACATTTATATATTTTTAATAATCAAATTAATAACATTTAATTATATTGATAAAATATATATATATATATATATATATATATATATATATATAATTTAAGAAATTCTTACATGGAAAGTATATTATAAATCTTGACAAAGATAATTATTTTCTTTAATTACTATTTATTTTCATAATAAAATATTTTACAAAATAAAGATCAACCAATCACATTTTTTCTATCTAATTTAAAACCTAAAAAAAAAATTACACATCATAAAAAATACACAAAAAAAGTCAAACATGTTTCACAAATATATAATAGTATAGATTCAGAATTCTAAAATTTCATCATTTAGAAAAAAATACAAATAAAAAGTATATTATGAATCTTGACAAAACAATTATTTTTCTTAATTACTATTTATTTTCTTAATAAAATAATATACAACATAAAGATAAGGCAATCATATTTTTTTATTTAATTAAAAATCTAAAAAAAAAGACAAATTATCATTTAGTCAAACTTGCCAAAGATAATTATTTTCCTTAGTTACTACTTATTTTCATAATAAAATAATATACAAAATAAAGATAAGCCAATCACATTTTTTATATGTAATTAAAAACTTCAAAAAAACCACAAAATTCCACGTCATCGAAAATGCACAGTTGAAAAGTCAAACATCGTTATCAAATATATAATAGTATAGATATACATATAGATATAGATATAAATTTATTAAGTATTAATTGTAAATTTTAAAAAAATAATTAATTGGATGGAGTAATTTAAGCAACTAATTAATTAATTCGCTTTTAAGAGATTAATTATATTAACACTCAATTAAAGCTCTTGAATTTATTTTATAATTGATGATTAGAATAAATAAAAATTAATTTATATATCATAAAAGAATTAAGAATGAAATAATATGAAATAAGAAAAGATTTGTTTTGGAACCACCAATAATAATTGTTTTAAATATTAGAAATAATTAAAAATTCTAAGAATTACACATTAGAAAAAAAATACACATAAAAAGTATATTATGAATTTTGTCAAAGATAATTATTTTTCGTAATTAATATTTATTTTTATAATAAAATAATATACAAAATAAAAATAAGAAAATTATATTTTTTCTATTTAATTGAAAATCTAAAAAACATACAAGTCAAACTTGTCAAAGATAATTATTTTCCTTAGTTATTACTTATTTTCATAATAAAATAATATATAAAATAAATATCAACCAATCAAATTTTTTTATTTAATTAAAAATCTCGAAAAATCCACAAAATTCCACATTATCAAAATGCACAAAAAGTCAAATAGTCAAATGTAGTTTTCAAATATATAATAGTATAGATTAACTTTAATATATTTAATTAATAGGTTTTTCTTTTACACATGCAATGAGTGTGGGGTTAGTATTATTTTATGCGCACCAATAAGGCTATAAATGGATATCCAAAAATCTAATATCCATCGCATTCGAATTTGTTTGAAGAGGATATTACCCGATTTCGTTTAAAGAGGATATTATCCATATTCGTTAGATATCTGAATAATAAACGGATAAAAATATTGTAATCACACATATGATCCGTTTAACATCCGATCTGTATAAATATCCGTTATCCGATTATTTGTGATCCGTATTCAATAAATAATATATTAAATTAAAAATATATATAAACACACACATTTTTTCTTAATATATATACACATATGTGTGTATACATCTATATTATATTATTATATCTCTCTCTGTTAACAATATAATATAAATTATATATAGTATATTATTGATTAAATTATTATATTTTAAATTAATTATATTAATTTTAATAATTAATCACACGACATCTCTATATTCACTAAAAAAAATAAAAATAATATATAGAAAGAGACATAGTTTAATTATTTCTCGTTCTATCTAAAATACATACATCTAACATTATATAACTATTAAATAATTTATGCTATAAATGAATAATTGAAAATCCGATTAAAATCCAATATCCGTTCGAATCAGCCTTATATCTGTGTAAAGAGGATATTATCCGAATTCATCCGAGTCATAAATGGATAAGGATATGGTAATCATACATCCGATCCATTTAAATTTCGTTTATAAGCCTATGCACGAGCATATTAATGTTGTTCAATTTTTTTCAAATAAATGGGCCTGGAATGGGCCCAATAGATTGTAGATAATAATTAATAAGTACCGATGGTAGGGCTGTCAATGGATCGAATTTTAATCCGAATCCGATCCGAATTTTAGTATATTCGTCCGATAAAAATGTCCGATGGATCATATCCGATTATAAATGTTCGTTATCCGAAATAAATGGAGCGAATATGAAATTAACGAATCCAATCCGTTTAGAATCCGAATCCGATTATATATATAATATTTAATTAAAATAAATTATTTACTAGTACATAATATTAAGTAAAATGACTAAAATTATAATTTTCACATAATTATCACTTTAAACAACAATAAAAGTCCGATCCGATTATGCATGGATTCAAAATAAATGAGATTCGGATTCGGATTCGGATCCGGTTGTCGGATCCGGATCCCGAATCCCACGATCCGGCCCGAATCCGACCCGTTGACAGCCCTCGATGGCTAATGAAAAAAAAAAAAAGTACTGATGGCTAATGGGCTCGATAGAGAGTGTTTATTTCGGCCTGATTCGATGTACAATCTGTTGACCAGACAGTTATGGGTTGCTCCGCCCGCAGCCCCTTCTCCGTCCTTCACCAACCTTCTCCGCGCTCCTTCCCGCCCGCCACCACCTCCGCCGCTACCGCCATTCCGTTCGGCCAACGCTTTCTGACCAAACGCTTACTTCTTCATGTACAAGCTCATAGACACAATCGGATTTCCCATTTCACGCCCCTTCGTCACTCCACCTCACCTGTCCACCATAGTAACAATAATGACTGTGGCGGAGGCGGAGGCGGCGGAGACGGAGACGGAGGGAGAGGGGACGATGACGGCTTCAATTTCTTTAATTTCGGCGGAAAGCCGTTTTTGCTCTTACCATTTCACTTCATCACCAAAGAAGAAAACTCGTACTCCGTGTCTCTGACCAAACACGTCTGTTTACTACTCATTTCCGCCTCGGCTTCGTTATGCTACCTCATTTTGTCATCTCCTGCTGCGCGAGCAAAAACTGATGATTCATCAAGTAGTGATGAGGAAATGGTTTTTGAAATTAGGGGTGGGAAGAAAGTTGAGCTGGTGCCTGATTATTCCAAGGATGAGTTCATCATTCCTGAAAATATGTGGTCCTGGTGGTCAAAAGGTGGAAAGACCAAATCTTTGTTAAATTTGGGGGATGTTTGGATGAAATTCAGGGATTTGGCTGCCGGTATGATGCTTCCTGAAGGTTTTCCAGATAGCGTTACGAGTGACTACCTCGAGTATTCCCTTTGGAGAGGGGTCCAGGGCATTGCAGCACAAGTTAGTGGCGTGCTTGCAAGTCAGGTAGTAAATTCTTCTTCCTTGTCCTTGTTCTCTGTTAGTTTATTGTAAATTTCTGTATGTTAGTTTTTCTGTATGTTCAATACGAGTTGGTTGCTTAGTTAGTTTTGTGCTGCTAATGGATCAATGATAAAGCAATTTAGTACAACTTCGATTGTTAATCTTTTTTAAGTGATTGGATATCTCTGGTGATGCTAGCTTTCTTGTGACATTCTCAACTGTCATGTTGGTAGTTGTTGGATGCTTATTATTAATCCGATAATTTGATTATAGTTTCTGATACCTTATATGTGAATATGTCATCATGGAAGTCAGGAGGATTATCAAAAATGCCTAGGATATTTATCTTGTTGCGCATCTTTTTGTAGGCATTGCTTTATGCTGTTGGGTTAGGAAAGGGGGCAATTCCAACCGCAGCGGCTGTGAATTGGGTACTCAAGGATGGAATTGGGTATCTGAGTAAGATCATGTTGTCAAAGTATGGGAGACATTTTGATGTGAACCCAAAGGGCTGGAGGCTATTCGCTGATCTTCTGGAAAATGCTGCATTTGGATTGGAAATTTTGACCCCTGCATTCCCACATCTTTTCCTTCCAATTGGTGCCGTTGCTGGGGCTGGAAGATCTGCAGCTGCACTAATTCAGGTAACTTTAATAGAATGAAAACTGATGCAGACTGCTGCCGGATTCAGTGAGGTTTCAATTAGGTGTTTTATTAATATTCACATTCTTCTATCTATATGCTCTCATCATACGGGTAACACTAGATTATAAGTTTCTTTAATTAATTAGTTAAGATTTTAACTCTTAAGGACCTAAATGAGACCTGTCTAATATGTTTTTGAAAGTTGACACCCATTATGATCTGATCATCATTTTTGGAAGCAATGGCATATTCGATTTGCGTGGAATGCATTTATGCAGTATTGCTTGTAAAACACTTTTCGTGATGTTTTTGAAAGCTTTTAATATGTTCCTAAGAGTATTGACTATCTTAGCCAGGCTTGTTTTCTCAAAGGAGGAAAAAATTGTCCATCAATAAGAAATGATCGCTAGTTTTCCAAAATCAGCATATTAAGACATTCAAAATTATTGTTTGCATTTAGTTTGTTATATTAGATTGGCATTTGGCCTTTTAAATTTTGATGCTCACATTCAGGTTTCATCATTTAGAGCTACAAACTGAGCTTGCATGTTTGTCATGTTCTGCATGTGCACATGCCGCTTAATATGTATATGCAGGATATATCGGTGTGGATTTTCCTTTGTCTAATTTCTTCTAATTAAATAAAATGAAAAATGTTGAGTTTTTTCTTGTCATGCTGTGTGTCTTGCTCTGTCCTTTATTTTATGAGGCTTATTTGGTTGAATTTAATTTGATTTCTCCTTGAAGAGCTTTCATTTTTACACTTTCTCTTATGTACCTTGTATAGAAGACTTGTACTTCCTGGCCATTTTTCTTACCCGAGAAACTGTTCATTCTTCATTTAACAGGCAGCAACTAGGAGTTGTTTCTATGCTGGGTTTGCTGCTCAGAGGAACTTTGCAGAGGTAGATGATTTGTTTTTAAGCTAGAAGTTTCCTGGAAGATTATTCGATACATTATTATTTTTGTCTTTATGTTACATGATGAGTGCATTTACCCCAGTTATCGTCTGAAGCGTCTCTAAATGTTTACGTTCAAACATGTCTTTTATGACAGGTGATTGCTAAGGGCGAAGCTCAGGGAATGGTGAGCAAATCCATAGGCATCATGCTTGGCATAGCATTAGGAAGTGGCGTACAATCTTCCACGCCTCTTGCTCTTGCTTCTTTTAGTGTTGTAACTTGGATTCACATGTTCTGCAATCTGAAATCGTATCAATCCATTCAGATAAGGACTTTAAATCCATATCGAGCAAGTATTTCCTCGTCTCCCTCATAGTTACATAGGATGTTATATTGTAACTACATTTAATATACAATTATACTTTGAATAATTGATATGCTATGGGTTGATTGTTTGCACCATATTAAATCCATACAATTACAGAGGAAAGGTGTGCTAATGCTATAGATCCCACTATTTTCACATGCCCTGGTTACTTTACTTTGCATTACTAACAGTTTTTCATATATATCATCAGGCCTGGTCTTCAGCCAGTATCTGCTCAGTGGCCTAGTCCCTTCAGTCAAAGAGGTCAACAATGAGGAGCCTTTATTTCCAGCCTTTCCTCTTTTGGTTGTGAAGCCCTCATCCAAAGTAAGTTATTTTATTTAATTTTTTCATGTATTGTAGCATATAATAGGAAGCTGCAGCTAGATGACCTTCGTGTTCTCATACTATGTTTATGTCCTGTATTATCCAGGAAGAAGCTGAAATTCTTTCTAGTGATGCAAAGGATGCTGCTTCTCACATCGATCGCCATCTGCAGCTGGGATCCAAGCTCTCTGATGTTGTGAAAAGCAGAGAAGATGCTATTGCTCTTATTGATTTGTACAGAGCTGAGGGTTATCTCCTCACAGAACTCGAAGGAAGATATTGCGTATGTAAATTTATTTTCCATGCAATTCCTTTCTTTTTTCTTTTTCCTATGCTTGCTATCATCTTACTTTAGTTTATGTGAACTAAATCAGGTGGTACTGAAAGAAAGCTCGTCGGCTCAAGACATGCTGAAGTCATTATATCAGGTGTGTTATTTGTATTGGTTGGAGAAAAATGCTGGAATCAAACCAAGCACTATAGTTGATGACTGCAGAAATGGGGGAAGGCTTCAATTATCTCTGGAATATGTAGAAAGGGAATTCAACCATGTCAAGCATGACAGTGAAATTGCTGGCTGGAATGTTGATGGTCTCACTGCAAGGCCGTTAGCTAATCGAGTCAGAATACGCGATGAACCTGCTTCTCCTGCTGCTGCAATCTGACCTTTTCTTAAGCAATACTGTACATAATAAAGCTTCAGTTAGGCCTGATATCTGGAACAGTTGATGGATGTTTCCTAAATACATGGTGATAGTCTTTACCACTTATAGGATACTGAGAATAGTGAAGGGATCAAGGTAGCTGCTATTTTCTCGTTATCGTACTCGTTTTTGTGGGGGATGACAGATGATTGTCTGCTTGACCTTGTTACAAAGATTATGTTAAAGAGGGAAAATTCTTTCAGATTCTTCTTGCCGGATTGACTATGGAGATGTGTTGTGATTTGATTTTGTTTGTTTAGGATGTCTTCTTCGTTACTGTTCTTTCATATATATATATATATGTTCGTTCTCTGGGTTATTTGGTAATCAAGCGAACACTCGAGTGCATTGGGACAAGAGCAAGTTGTGGAAATAGATTGAACAACACCACATGGTTATTGTTAAAATATTTTGGTTCATCATATAACTTCAATTATGTGCATTGCCATGGGCCATAGCTTCATTCTTGGAGTAAACGCATTCACTTTTTGAAAAAATTTAGTCTGGAGTCTGGACCCGATTTACGGAGTTTCATCAATGATATGAATTAGTTGAATATCTTAAAATTTGGCTACAATTCCAATTAAAATTCAATTTTCGACAGCCCTGTCCAATTTTACCAAATCTAATTAATTGTATGGAAAAATTATTTTTGTAATTTATAACTTCGAACATTAAATTTTTGTTAAGAATTAGCAAGGTGTTAACACTAATCGGTCGATATGATAATTTGGAAATAACATCAGAGAGCGTAAATTCCTTATAAAACCCACGCCGAATCAAATTTGAAATTTCCAACCCAAAATGGAAATCACAGTACCCAATTCCCATGCAAAAGCTGCGCTCAACCGTATCAACAATATCCCACCGACAAAATACAAGAATCTGCACAATTTCACTCCAAACTCCCCATTGCACACACAATTGCCCCTCCACAGGCCCGAATACAAGCCACCCAAACCCATAAAAATCAAGCCACCAATCGCGAAAACGAATTCCAAACCCCTTACCACCACCTCAGACGTTTTGTACTTGATGGACACCCTCAAACTGCAGGTACCAGTGGATATTTATACTTCACTCATCAAAGAATGCACTGAATTTGGGGACCCTTTAAAAGCGATTGAGTTGCATCAACACGTGATGAGAAGTGGGCTTCCTTTGGATTTACCTTTGCTTAACCGGCTTTTGCTGATGTACGTTTCTGTTGGGTGTGTTGGGCATGCGCGCCAACTGTTCGATCAAATGTCTGTGACAGATTTTAACTCGTGGGCTGTTGTGATTGCTGGTTATGTTGAAAATGGGAAGTATGAGGAAGGTATAGAGCTGTTTGTAAGAATGCTACGCGAAAAAGAATTGGAAAAGGTCGGTGATTATGGGATGGGATTTTCAGGAATTCTTGTGTGTGTTCTTAAAGCTTGTTTATATATGGAGAAATTCGAACTTGGAATGCAAGTGCATGGCTGGTTATGGAAGATGGGTTGCTCGAGAAATGCTACTTTGAGTAGTTGTTTGATAAACTTTTATGGGAAACTCAAGTGTTTTGAGGGTGCTCAAAGTGTTTTCGAACAGGTCCCTTGTCGAAATACAGCTGCGTGGACGTCTAGGATTGTGAACTGCTGTACTGACGATAACTTTGAGGGAGTGATTAGTGTCTTCAAGGAGATGGGAAGAGAGGGAGTGAGAAAGAATGGCTATACATTTTCAACTGTTCTTAAGGCTTGTAGGAGGATGAAGGATATAGGATGTGGTCGACAAGTTCATGCAAACGTGATGAAATTGGGACTTGAATCGAATGGTTTTGTGCAGTGTGCATTGGTCGACTTGTATGGAAAATGTGGTTTACTGAACGATGCAAGCAAGATGTTTGAGATAGATACAAATAAGAAGAACCAAGCCTGCTTCAATGCAATGCTTACAAATTGTATGGAACATGGTCATTATGTTGGGGCGATTAAAGTTCTTTATGAAATGAAGATTGCTGGCTTTGCACCCTCTGAAACAGTGTTTAATGAAATGAGGTGTCTTTGTGGGAGCAGAACTCTGGGGAAAAAGATGGATGAAAATGTACATATAGAACCGTAAGTATGACATAAATATATGCGTGTAATACTGTATATATTACTGTATGCATGCATGAAACTCGAGTTAATTGCTATTATGCTTTTTGCTTATTTATAATATATATATTTTCTGGTCAAGACTCTTTGCTTATAGTAAAGCATGGCATATATTGGACTATATGATCTTGGTCGAAGTATGGAAATTGAGCAAGACATGATCACATCATGCAGAAATTAAGGACCATTGTAGCATTATACGTTATTACTGCATTAGCAATCAACATATTTGATCAACTTTTCCTCAAATTTGGTTGCAATTTCTGTTGCTTCTAAAGCCCTAGGACTTATAGTCCTTTTTAGTGCAACTCGATGAAACATGCTAGTATTTGACCATCAAAAGCATTTGGACAAATTTATACTTATGTTTGAATACATTTATCAAATGTATTCTAATGACACTTTCTGCAGAATTAAGCTTCTTAGAGATATTAGCTTTTCCCTGTTTAGTCTCCTTGTGTTATTCTCTACATATTAAGATATCAAATATGTTGTTAGCGCCCGCCCCCGGGTTACATGGCTGAGAATCATGTTGAAAGTGGCAAGGCAGAAACTCTTTGTGCAGATATCTAGGATATTCTTAAAAATCTGTCCACATTAGTGCTCTTGATTTCAGATTTTTTTATGTTTTATGACGTTTCTTTTAATTGGAAGGATTATGTGTGAGATGGGAAATGCCTGTGGTTTCTTGTTTCTTAACCCCTTCTTGTATAGATCTTTTCATATTATTCAATCATAAAGTTTTATCCACTTTCTTCTTCTCAAGTTATTTATGGCTGCCAAATCTCTCAGCGGGATTGATAATGACTGGTGGGTGGTCTCCACCTCCAACAAGATGAGGGAGAAACAACTGTCTACAATGACCACCTCTAAACTCTTGAAAGCAACATATTCACATGAAAACTTGCATTTTAGATTGAAATTTATGTCAATTTTGAGTTTTTTCAAGGGTTCCGGTTACCTGTCTCAGAAAGAGACCTGAAACTTGCAGGGGTGTTCCTTCGGTGTTAATCAAACCGGACCGGTTAATTGGAACTTTCGGTTTTGAAATCTCAAATTGAAACCGAGTCAAGTTGCTATAGTTCGGTTGGGTTCGATTTCGGTTAAAATTTGAACTAACTTACCTATCCGATACATGCATGTTCATGTACGGCGAACATGTATGCAGACCAAATCTTTGTGGACTGACTTAATTTGTTGTTTCACATGACAATCTTTGTGCGTCTATTTACAGATAATCAGATATGAACATAAACCTAAAATGGTCTAAAAAAGAAATGGAAAAGACTAAGCACCTCTACTTTGTCTCAGCTCTCGAGTTAGCAAAATTTGGAACTGTCTTCTCTTTTAGGTTGGCCGTTCAAAAAAAAAAAAAAAATGAAAATCAAAACCAAAGTGGCCGGGTCGAACCAAACCGATCGAACTGAGTGGATTCTCGTTCGATTTTCAGTTTTCAATTCTATTTTGAAATCGAACCAATAGGTAACCAAATGGGAAACCCTAGTAAATCTGATAATAGAACTGTTAAATCATCCTAGTACTTCGGTTTACTGTTCGTTCAAAGCCTGAAAACCGAATCGGACTCTACCCGGTTCGATTCTTGGTTTGTGAATTCTTTTACACACAACCTACATAAAAGGAATGGTCAAATCCAAAATTTGCCAAACTTGAGAGCTTCGACAAAGCAGAGGTGGTTAGTCTTTTCCATTACTTTTTTAGAACATTTTAGGTTTATGTTCATATCTGATTATCTTCATATAGGGAAGCGAAGCCACAAAGGTTGAAGTTGGGATTGCATACATGTTCCCTGTACACAAACATGCATTCATCAGCTATTTGTAGCAGCTACCAATCCCGTTTTTCTGAAAGACTGATGAATCCTGCATGAATATAACCTAATATGGATGCGTATTATTTAGGCCCAAGAAAATGATTTTTGGATAGTTATAACTTTATCCTGACAAGTTCATTCAACGAGCGTGGCCGTGGAAAATTCTAACCTAAACCCAATTCGGATGAAGCTATCCCGGCCAACCAGTCATATCATAAATATATTATACTTGTTATTCAATTGGTTAATCCTCTTAAAATTTCCAGCAATTGCATAAGTATATATATAATCTTCATCCCTCGTTGCACTAGTTTGGCCGAGTCAATTTGGGGCATAATTAACCGTTCATGAAATATAGAGAACCACTAATTTCATATGGATATTGTCACCTTAAGACGTTAATGTTCCTTTCTGTCATAATTGCTAGTAGAGTGCAAGCCACAGAAAGCCATAGATTTTATTTCCTCCATTGATGACAATCAAAATAATTTCACAAGGTGGGCTCCAATTTTTCATTTTTTCTTAATTTGTTTTGGGGAGGTTTTTTGTGGACTTTAATCTTTCGGGTATATTCACTCAAATATTAATATCTCAATCAAGAATGATAAGTATTTTTTGGTTTTATGGGGTGAGTCATGCGAAATACGAGCATGTAATAAAGAGGTGGCTTGAGGACCACAACCAATGAATATCTAACTAGATAATAAGTTGATGGATAAAATGAGTATGAATGGTGGATTAATAGGGGGAGCATCCATATCAATGATGTATGGATACAGATACGATGACGATATAGATTTTTTTTTAATTTTTAACGTAAGTATTGTCAGATACAATATCCGATGTAAGTATCCAACACGACACGAAATGACAATATGATATTTTTAAAAGTATCATTAGTTCAAAAATCCTCATCAAAAAGTTTGTATTTAAGCATGGAGCTTTGGAAATTTCAATTATTGGCTTATTACATGCTATGGAATATCAATATATCATTTATGTGTATTTGTCTTGTAGTATTTCATAAAGGGTCTTAATTCTATTGAAATTACTATTGGATCCAAAAAAAATATGGCAATCAAATCTCTGATTGCTTTGGTTGTTATATCTTTGATAGTATTTGGAAAAATAACTTCTGGTTGATTTAAGTAGAAATGATCTGTAATCTATAATCACTTTAGACCATGTTCTAAATTCTGGTTATAAATTCTACATATTTGTACAAACAAATAAAACTTTAAAATATAGATCATAATTTTGAATTTTGATTATAAATTCTAAATATTTTTACACACAAAAAAAACTATAAAGTTTGTATGTATATCTTTCATACTCCAACTAAAGTTTTATAAGCTCAAAATTTTCGATTAAAAGTCTCATAGCTTAAAATTTGTAATTTCAAGACAATTTTTTTTTCTTTTCTTAATTTTTAAAATTGTTAAGTATTTGCATAGAATGTTAATATTTGGTGGGTTACTATTCATCAAAAATTTATGATTGATTTGATATTTCATATAAAGTTTGATGTTGCACGCGCGCATAAATAAAGTTTGAAAACAGTGATCAATATCATAATTAAAAGAAAGGAAAATTCTTTTTTAACAGTTCGTAAGAAACAAATTTTCATACAGACAAATCATAATTATTGGATTAATTATTAGCTTTAGGGGTGGGCGTTGAGATCGGGATTTTCGGGACCCGTCCCGTGGGGAAAATCGGGAAAAAAAATTCGGGACGGGGTCCCGAACCCGATAAAATTTTCAGGATCGGGATCGGGAACTATTTTTAAAATTTTCAGGAAATTCGGGATCCCGAAAATCTAGATTATAAATTAATAATATATAAAAATTATATATATATATATATACATGTAATATAATAATATATATATATAATTTGTATATATTATTAATTTATAATCTGTAATATTATATATATATAATTTGTATATATTATTAATTTATAATCTGGATATATATATATATATATATATATATATCCAGATTATAAATTAATAATATATACAAATTATATATATATAATATTATATTACATGTATATATATATATATATATATTTATTTATTTATATAAATAATATACATAAACAAGGTTTTATAGAACACTTTTCAAAGCTACAGCAGTAGAAATTTCATCATTTTAAGTCAGTAAGTGCAACTAGCGTATAACTCAATAACTCACAGTTCTCACAAGCCTCACTTCTAAAATTCCAATTCCATACATGAATAGGGCCCTAATTACCAAGAATATTAAAGTCCAGCGTGAAACAAGTATGAAATTTAGAAGAGTGCTCAATTAAATTAGACGGATTTAGCATAGATGTTACTACGTATAAAGATATATTTAACATAAATTAATATGTAGTTAAAAAAATAAAAATTGGAGGAAAAAAAAAACTATTTCGGGATCCCGATCCCGCCCCAAAAATTTCGGGATCCCGATATTTTCGGGAAGGGATCGGGAATATAAAATTCCACCCCGATCTCGATTTTCCCGAGTCCTGAAAATCCCGTCCCGCACCCACATCTAATTTAGATTATCCCCAATATTTGACAATGTATTATGTTTACACTTTTTCTTTTTTCTTTTTTTTTTTTACTTAATTTATTTATAGTTGATCCTCAAATTCTCGAAAATTATGTTTTTATTAATTAATCTTTTGAATCTATTTTTATCGTCCATTAGATAAATAATTATAATAATTACTAACTACGTACAATATAATACAATATATAAATACGAAAAAAAAAATTGAATCGGAGAAAAAAAAATTTTAATTCAATAACCTAAAACAATTAAAAATATATATATAATGTGGGAATATTATAAAAAGTAATAGTTTTAGACTCCTATACTCTACAATATAAATAGTTTCTATAATATTGAAACTCTTCCTCATCATAACTTGTTTATTTTTTTACACTATTTTTAGAGTCTTGTACTCATCGATATAATTCTTAACGTATTTTTCATCAAAATCTAAAATTTCAATAATAAGTCCTTTAACTATATACGCATTTACCAAGATTATCCAACTTGATCCTAAGCAATGGACAATCAATTCTTTTTTCGGGTTTAGGATTAGTCATTTTATTTTCTTCTTTATATTCTTAATGGGCACAACAACAAAGTACAATATTTTGTTTTTTTTTTATCAATTTTTATTCTTTTATAAGAATTTTTCTCTTTAGTTACGAAAACTAATTAAATTTTTGGCATAAATGTTATAGAAATTATAAGTATGATCACTATAACTTTCAAACTCCATACCTACACAAGGTGAACTTGATATCTCCTTTGTTGGTATAAGTAAATTACCATCTCAAATCTCGTTTATATATTATGATTTAAAGTTATTTTATAATATAAAATTTAGTGTTCCAAGTAATACATCTCACACATAAATATATTATGATATAAAATTATTTTGTAATACAAAATTTAGTATTCCAAATAATACCTGTTCACACAATAGGTTCGTTTTACGTATTGATTTGGCTCAAATCCGGTCGATCTGAAGTGGACGATCTGAGTGTCAGATTTGGGTCAATCAGTCAAGAATTTGTTTGAGTGGGTTCTTTATCGACCTGAAAGCACTAGCAAACGTGAGCTCGAAGCCAACTTGGGGGGACTTGGGGTTTTACCCAAGTTTAGCACTTCGACGCTCAAGTCAGTGTTGGATTCACTTAGAGAGAGAATAAATACAATTTAATGCGGAGTAAAGGCTTACCAACTACTGTTCAATGGGCGAGTATTTATAGCATTGGCCAAATAACACATACCGCAAGTGTGCATTAATGGCGCTGCCAATCGTCGATCTGGCTGTCGGATGATGGAGCTGGCTAAAGTGGGATCGATTGTACCTTATTTCCCCTTTGGGTAGAGATTGGGACTGGCGGGCATTGAATGCTCCGCAGTACGCCTGTTCTAGGGAATGAGAAGGCTACACGTGTCCCGACAGGAGTGCTTTACAGTATTCGGGTGTCCGGTGACGTATGTAATTGATCTGGAGATCGATATTGCCTTCCGGGATCCTTAATTCTATTTGGGTTTTCTCATAGAAGGGCAAGGCAGATCGAGACGACACGCTACGGTGGATCGAGGTCGACGGACTCTTCAGATCATTAGTAGGTTTGTCTTGATCTGGTGAATAGATCTGTCGATCTGGTCTGCCCAGGTTGGCGTAAAAGTCCACGTGGCTCCTACGGGGGCGTGCCACGTGGCTATGTACCATTATGCCATGTCGGAGGCCCCCTAAATTACCAGTGTGAAATTTTGCAGTGTTAATTTCATCGATCAGGCATTGGGTAGGGGAACCGTCGTGACCGTTAAAATCGAACCGCTGCCCTAATAATGAAGTGCGACTTTTGAGTTCATCGATCTGATGCCGCATTTAATGCGACGTGACCTTTGAGGGTGGTGGCGTTACAGGGGTAATTATGGCGTCGCTTCATATTTCGAGGCATTACTTTTTCAACCCCTATAAATAGGGGGTCACCCTCAAGCCACATTTCATTGTTTTCACACACAAGCCATCGAACTGCAACCCTTATCAGCCATCCTTTTCAAGCTTATTCAATCTGCTCTCAAGGTAAAGTTCCATTTCTTCTCCCATCTTTTTATGACCCGCGATCAGATCGAAACGAGAAGGGATTCAGGTGAAGCTGCTTTTACGCCGTCTCCCGAACGGGAGATCGATCAGAACGTCCCCCCCCCCCCCCCCCCCCGTTTCCAGATGCGAGTTTTGAGTCACTTATGGGATCTGGCGGTACAGCCAATCGCGGGGGACCTGCATCGACCCCGAGAGGAAAGGGTTCGATGAGGTTGGTGGACGAGTCGGAGGAGGTTCAGGAGGTCGAAGAACCCGTTGCAAATCCCCCGGTGGTGGAACAGCCACCTCATATCTACCGAACTCTATCCCATGTGACCTAGAGGGTATCGAAAATAACTGAATCTGAGTTCGCGGACGCGAGGAGGAGGCTCGCTTTGGGTTTGTCGTATGTAGTTCGAATGCCGTTGGCGGGGGAGACAGTGGGTAACCCACAGAGACCGAGGTCGATTGGGATCTATTATCATTCAGTTAAGTATGGCCTAAGGCTTCCGTTGCCTCCGATCAATTCTGACTTCCTGGTTCGCTTCAACATGTGCCTGGCTCAGTTGACTCCAAACTCGTTCTCCCTGATCCATTGTATGATGATTGTTGGAAAAACGGAATCAGAAAGCAGCGGAAATTTTAAAATTTTTCAACAAAAGGATCGAAACTCGCAATCATGAATCCAAATTCGTAGAGATTAGAAACTTACTTTTCAATAATCTTTCTTGAAGCGTTTCAAGCCACCCAAGAACGTTCTTCTCGCGGCTTGATCCCCTCTCCTTGGTAATGTTCGAATCTTTAAAAACTTCTAACTTGAAGCTCTCCAGAGATAGTCCACCAACTTTACTACAATCTAATTAATAAGGATGCTAGTTCTCTAGTTAGTGTTTAAGCTTAACCTAGGATTTATTTGATCTTGGAGAAAGGATGGTGTTCAACACATGAACCAAGAAAAATCATCAATTACTCTCTAAGGGGAGCTCGAGCTCCCCTATATATAATGTAGAGAGGGGCGGTCGAACCTAGTCCTTATGGACTAAGGATTTGGTCTCTCTCTCTTATTACTTGATCATCAAGTAATTCCAAACCTTGACTTTGAATTCTAATTCAAATCAACTTTTAAGAGAGCTAAAATATCCAAAACCCTTTTGGATAATATTATACTTTATTTATTAATAAATAAATAACTTATTTTTCTAATTAATTAATTAAATAGATTAATTTCTCCAAAATAAGACTTTCATTTTAATTTAAAAATTAAACTAAAATCTATTAAATAATTAGCACATTAATTATTTAATACATAGATAAACATACACGCATGGTGCACACGTGTCCATATAGGACACGTATCACGCACGTGACCCACACGTGTGCTTCACACGTGTGGAACCCTTTTGGCTCGATTAACTCGTTTAATCATTTCAAAACCTTAACTCATGTAACCAAATTGTTGTGTGTGACCCTCTAGGTTCTCAATTCAATTAGCAGTGACCGTAATTAATTAATTAAGTAATTAATTAATCAGTCCACAGATTAAACGACCATAGTCTAGCAACAAGTGTTTAACCTCTAGCTGAATTGGAATGTCTCGATTCGACAGAACCTTAAAGTCATTGATTCATGTGAGATACAATCCTCCTACTTACTATCTCTCAAACAAGATCTAGGGTAAGGGAATAATCAGAACCCTAATAATCTGGTCTTAAAGCTAAGTGCATTTCATATCCATTTGATCTCAATCCAAGAAACCCTTTTCTTGATGTCTTAATCTATTGCCTTGGCCAAGGACTTCTTATGGCATATGAATGACTTACACAATAAGAGATCACCTTGCAAATGCAAGTGTAGGTCCTTTCTTGATTCTCATTCACTCTCATGAATCACTCGTGCAGGCCCAGCATAAGCCTTGAATCAGTTGTCTAAGGCGACACCCTTTAAAGCTTATACCTAAGACTACAGAGTTAACTCATAAAGTGACATGGAACCTCAAGTCCAAGGATCAATTAATCACATCAATGACTCGTGAGATATTTCCTAATCTGGAAGTTTCCATTTCCTGAAATAAAAACATCCTTTCTCATTTAGGAATCTTCTCACACGGGGCACCTCAGTGAACTTACTTATGGAAGTAAGCACCCACATGTATCACGCACGTATCAACTATACACTTTGCACCTCCATGAAATAAGGTCGTCCTTCTTAAGGGCGTGATCCCACAAGCAAGCCTTAAAGGAGTCAGATTGACACTCCCACTGTCTGTAGGACTCATCAGCTTGGAGTATTTTACTAATCATGACTTATGTGATATAGGGCTCGTTTCATAAACCATTTCACCTAAACGGTAGAGTCCTAAAGTCATCAGGATTAGGGGAGTTCTCATACATGCACAACTAAAGTAAACGCATACCAAACAAGAGCATATAAAGAAGTGTTACCTCAATTCGTTATTTTATTCAAAGATTGTCTGTGATTAGAACAAGAAAAAGTACAAAGCGGATATACAATTGGCTTTCTAGGGCACTATTCCTAATAATGATAATTGTGAAGGCCTGGGGTTCGCGCCGGAGATCGAAGATTTTGGAGAGTTCTTTACACTAAATAGTGCCGCGAAATCTGGCCCCTGGTACTTCAATCTCCAGTCGAAACCTCATAGGAAGATGGTATCGATCCCATCGACTTCGCACGGGATAGATTGGAAGTCCAAGTTCTTCTTCGTCGACCTCCCCATTACCCCTTTGTTTCGAACTACATGGGGTTCAGACAACCCAAAGCGTCTTCTGACTAGATCGACCTCTTGGCTCCACGACCAGTTCGATCTGCTTCCCCGCTTGGGCCTTCTTGACCACACGAACCTGACGAGGACAGGGAATCTGGTCGAAGTGGGCATCATCCTTGGGAACCGTCGGAGGAACTTCCGCCTTGGTATGCTCCTACTTCGACCGGATCCCACCTCAATCAGGTTTCCTTCTAAACTTTTTGTCGATCTCCTTCTCTTTATATGTCGGTCTAATCATTGATTTTTCGATCTGCAGATCTCCGAGTCCTAATTATGTCTCGAGCTGCCAAGATGAGGACGAGAAACCAGAGGGAGGTTCTTACTGCCGAGATGCAGTCCGTGATCGATACGGCCCGCTCGATACTCAACGCCCTTCCTGAGGCGCAACAGGTTCATTAGGGGAGGTTCAGGAAAGAGCTGCACGATTAGGGTGCTCTCATATCAATCCGCAGGCGGTGGTGCCCCCAGTTCAAGGCCAGGAATTCGTCAATCTGGTTGGGTCTTCAGGGGTTCAGGTCGAGGGTGAACTCGAGCAACTAATAAATTTAGACCACTTAGAATTACATTTTGATGAAGACATTGACCCTTATGCGCAGTTTGTTCAGGCAAGGCATGGCGTGGGGAAGAGGCCTTTCAGAGAAACCGCCCACCTGATGGAGGAGTCCGAGGATTCGGACGAAGAATGCCCACTTCCACAATGGCCAGCTGGGCTCGAGCTGGAAAGACCGGATGGCTCGAAGCATGCCTTGGCCTTCGGCACTCCTGATATCGATTTCCTATCAACTTTGTTCAACATCGGCTACATCATTGATGAGTAAAGAAAGTTTTCCAAAGCGAGATCGGCGGATCAGAAGAGGGCTAAAGCCACTCGAGGGATCTTCTGCGTAAGTACTTTATTTATTTTTCTTGAAGTACCAATTCGCATCGATCTATTTGTTGCTGATCGACCTACTTGTTGCTGATCGATCTGCTTTTTGCTGATCGATCTGTTTGTTGCTAATCGATCTGCTTGTTGTTCCCTCAGGACGTTCTCCCCGTGTTGGTGAACTCGATCCAAGAAACGGAGGTCTTTAAAGCCGGCAAGCAAAGGTACAAGGAGAAGTATCAGAGTGCAAAGGCACGACTTGCGTCGATGGATCCTCAGACTATTCAGCAGCTTGAGGAAGACCTCCGCAAAGCTAGGGAGGAGAAGCAGGTCCGGGTTGAGGAAAGGGACTCAATGGAAACCCAAATAAAGAGTGCTCAGGAGGCCCTTGCGAATGCGGAGAGGAGCCACGAGCACGAGCTGGCCCGGATGAGGGAGGAATTTGCCAAGCAGCTCGAGGATGCTAAGGTTACTTCCAAGGAAGAGGGGAGACATGAGGTTTTCGACCTCGCCCGATCGCGGATCCAGAAGGCGGTCTCCGACCTACAGCGGTATAAGCTCAAGATCGACTGTTATGCCGTGTGGGAGTTTATGGAGGGCCCAGGTTTTGAAGAGACAAGCCTGATCGTGGGCAAGGGCGACCTGGCGGAAGGGTTCCAAATCTGTGTGAACCAGCTCAAGGCCCAAAACATCTTTCCTCCGGAGTTCAATTTCAACATAATAGGTCCTCTCCTAGCTGATCCCGGAGCCACTGAGCAGCCGGAGGAAGAAGAGCCCGTTCAGATCGATTGGGCAACCCATAAGTATGGCCATGCTATTGAAATTGCCAAGGCCAAGAGATCGAAGATCCGGGTGGACTGCGAACTGCCACAGTCGGTCGAGGTCGAACACCTTCTTCCACCTATCCACGAGTTCGACGGGGCTAGAGCTCAGGCTGCCCAGGGAACAACCTCGGAGGCCGTCCAGATCGACTGATGGTCCAAATGATCAATTTGATTCGACCTACTAGCCGGGTTGTGGCTAGGTGAATACTTGTGTTTCATTTCTGCTGTTTTTTTTTTTGAACGATTTGCCCATCGAGTCATGCCGCGTGGTGAGTTCGATGCGCTAGATATGATCGATCTCTTTTGAATTTGGAGATCGATCTTTGCATGAATGAAAATTTTTCTCATACTTATGTTCTTTTCATTTGATAAAGCTGAGTGCTTATTCAACTTGGTATGCGTGTGGTTTGTTGATCTAGGATTAGCATGTCCTATTCGATCTCACTAGTGTGTGGTTTATCGATCTAGGATTAGCATATCCTCGCCGTTCGCTAGATTTTACTCGCGTTCGGATCGATAGGCGGGTCACGCTTTCGATTTCATTTGGATAATTATCTAGTCTCATTGGGTGCGTACGTTCTTGCCTTAGTCGTTTTACCACTTAGCTACATTCTCATTGAATCGATTGCGATCTTTGTGATGCATTGGTTTTATAGAGGATTTTGAGATCTCGTCTGATCTAGTCGGGTCGACTACGATCCCATTGGGTCTCGATCTCCTTAGAATTTTAAAGGTGTTAGGATTTATAGGATCTCTTTGGGCTTGAGACGACCTCACTGGATCTCAATTTCCTAAACCAAGATGAGATGAAAATCATTTATCTTTTGACATTCTCACCGGATCGGAATCGATCTACTCGGAGTTTTAAAGATGCATTAGGATTTTTAGGATCTCTTTGGGTCCTAAGAAAACCTCATTGGATCTCGATCTCTAACAAGATGATTTGAAAGAACATTAAATATGTTAGGTTTTTAAGGATCTCTTTGGGTCTTAAGACGACCTCTTTGGATCTCGATCTCTAATGCGATGATGCTGGGGGGCTGGCTTCCTCCTCGACTCATGACCGTAGGTCGAATGAGCGCTTAATCGAGGGGATAGTGACCTAGCGTGGGATCACGGGTTGATTCTAATCGGATGCCGTACCAAAAAAATGTATATTAATTCGCTGATTAGAGGTCGATTCTCAGGCGAATTTGACCTCAGTAATCGTTAATATTTTGAAATAATTTGAAAACTAAGTGTAAATGTAGCACCCGGAAAGCTACGCACTACATCCCCCACACTATAGTTCAATTCACATATGCAATGAACAATCCATACATGAACCAAAGCTATAGCGAACGAGAGACAATAAAGAAAATAACTCACTAGCTAGGCGGGCTAACCCTCAGTTTATACAACAAGGCATAACAATAAGCGGAAGCATAGCAATATAGATGCACTTAATGATCCCCTATTCCATTCCATACCAATATTTCCATAATTACATGCCCAAATTCTTAAGTATAATTCATATTATATACATAGATACCAACACTTCATAAGAGCTATAAAGTATCCATAAAGTACATAAACATGAGAAAGATGATGATAGACCCAAAATAAGCAAAACTCGACTCAACCCCGCCTAACACTCGACCTGCAATACCTGAAAATGTGAGGTGTCAGTCTATGAAAGACTGAGAGAGGGATTTATAATTTAAAAAGCTCAATTACCATGCAGGCTATAATCTCGGGTAAGATTTTATAAAAGAAAGCAATATATATTCAATAATAATACAATACTCGCCCGAGATTACAACTAATCAATTTACAATTCAATAAATTCGGTATAATTCAGTTCAATCAATCAGTGGCCCGGCGAGTGAGGGCAATTCTCCAACCTTTCTCCGACTATGTACAATAATTCAATTATTCATTGATTAAGTGATCAAGCAATACATTTCAGTGCATAATTAGCAATTTCAATAATCCATCCTTCTTCCTCCAGGTGATGGGGGATTGCAAGGCCCCACCATCCAATCAGTGTGAGCATAGGGTTCATGATTCCCTATACTCAGAACTCCTTCCTCCACTAACCTCCTAGCGGATTCAGGGGTCATCTCAACAATGTGAGGATAGTGCAAGAGTTGCCCGTCAGCCCACGCTTTCCCGATTGGCTCAATACACTACCCTCGGGCCCACAGTGAACAATATACTCGCCAAAACAATCAATTCAATCGATCAATCGGTCAATCAATCAGTCGGTACAATTCGGTAATTCAATTGAAGATCAATAAAGTTTTGGAAACTATAACTATATATATAGATATATTTTAGTCAAAAATTCACATAGGGTTGTAGGGTTCTCTTTTGTTTAGAAATAACCTCACCTTTACCAACCAAAAGCAATAAGGATACACCCTACAGAGCGTGCTCCTCGTCACCCGGTACGTAATTTGTGTAACAAGGACAAGTGTACATAAGACTAGACTCGCATGAACCAATTAAGACGAACGACATGTTCCAATAATGTCAATCATGCAATTACAATCAATAAATATCATAAGCATATTCACTTTATCAAATAAGGTAGCAAGGATCAAGTATTTAAGGTACAAATCAAAGTATGAAAATATTACACAAACCTCCCCTATGGAATTTAAACATAAAATCTCATAATACCATTGATACACATAATATCATGCATTATATGACATATCAATGAAGTGTTCATGCCGGAAACAAGCCAAGAAATTCATACAAAATAAGTTTGAAATTCATATTTTCATGCAGAAAAGGCAGGGGTCGCGGGCGTTACCTAATTTTTCAAGTATTTTTCGTCCAATTTTTCAAAATCTCAAAACTTGATCAAAATCGGGTCGCGGCCGCCACTGAAACACATCTAATTCAGGTCGCGCTGCCAAAGCTGTAAGTGGGTCGAGGGCACGACCAATTTTTTTTTTGTTTTCGGTTGCGGCCGCGACTTGCTACGCAGCAGCAGAAAACAAGGGAAAACAGGGGAGTTCGAACCAAAATACCACAAAATCATCAACCAAGGCAAATTCACTCCATACCAATTATTCCAATACATGTAATACACATTATACTTCACTTATACAACATATAAACCATGAAATATGCATCAAAGCACCAAAATCAATCATGAAAACCCCATATTTTCCATGCTTCCAAATTCCAAGTAAACCAAAGTTTTCATGCAAGTTCCAATCCCTTTTTAATCCTAAGCATGCTTCTAGCTCCAAACATGCAAGAATTCATCATTACATCCATAAATCCTACTCAAACATAAATTCAAGAAATTCATATAAATCCCAAATCATACCTTGAAATGAAAGAATTATGAGATGAAATGAATATATGAAGATGATGATGATCCTAGCTCCACAATTCCTTCAAAATCTAGCTTGAATTATGATGAAATCCTCCTTCCCTTCCTTAGTGTAATTATCGATATTGAGTGTGTGCAAGTGTGTGTGATTTTATCTCTCGGATTGAAATGGAATATGACGGGAGAAATGAGATGATACATGATATACACCAAAGTCTTGCATGATTATGTATGATTCATTACATATTGCACATAAGTCCCTAAGCTATTTAAATTCATGCAATCAAGTTTCATCTCTACACAAAAGATCACCTATATCCATCTCATGTTATGCAATTAAGTATACCAATTTATACTAAGGATCAATTAAGGACACATTGTGCAATTAAGTCACATATATCAATTAGTTCATATAATTCATATTAATGACAATTCATATAAGTGCATGGAGATGTATTGCATATAATATGATGAAAGTTATAAATAGATGAATGAAATAACTAAATTAAACATCCCAACCCCTGAAGACCCCGCTCGTGGCGTGCTTACCTGAACTTCCAAAAATTCGGGCGTTACAGTAAAACTTCTTCAAGTTGTGCGAGTTCCAGGGTCTGGGTAATGGTTCCCCGGCCATGTTTTCAAGCCGGTAAGCCATGTTTTCCTGATCTCCGTGACGCGATAGGGTCCTTCCCAGTTAGGCTCAAGTTTTCCAACATGCTGTAAGACTTCGACCTTCTTCAACACTAGGTCGCCGATCTGAAACGATCTGGGCTTCACGTGTTTGTTGTATGATCGAGCCGCTGCTGCCTTGTACTGTTTGAGCTTCTGATAGGCACGCTCTCTCCTTTCTTCAATCACATTTAGATCTTCAGCTCTGATCTCTGTATTTTGGTCGAGCTGATACTGCGATACACGAGTTGTATCATGTAAGAGCTCCGATGGGATCACGGCTTCGGATCCGTAAACCAATGAGTATGGGGTTTGCCCGGTGGCTGTTCGCGGAGTAGTTCGATAAGCCCATAGTACACTGTCAAGTTCGTCCACCAAGCTCCCAATTTGGTGTCGAGGCGTGTCTTGAGATTCTGGATAATGATTCGGTTAGTGACTTCATCTTGGCCATTTGCTTGCGGATGACCAACAGTAGTGAATCTGAGGTCGATCCCGAGGTCTCGACAATAGCTCTTAGTATTCTCAGATCGAAATTGAGGACCATTGTCACAGATGAGTACCCTCAGAACCCCAAAACGGTAGATTATATTCTTCCAAAGGAAATTTCTTATCACTGCATTAATAATTTTGGGGACTGCCTCGGCCTCAACCCACTTTCAGAAGTACTCGATGCATACAATGGCGAACTTTTTCTGTCTGGGTACCAGGGGAAATGGTCCAATGATGTCGATCCCCCATTGGTCAAAGGGCTAACAGACATCGATCGGGATCATGGATGCCGGGTGAGTATGGATGAGGTTGCCATGTTTTTGGCACTTGGGGCATTTCCTAGAGTGGAGTTTTGCATCCCACACCATAGTTGGCCAAAAATACCCACTCCTTAAGATCTTTCGAGCTAGAGATCAACCTCCGGAATGGTTTCCGCAGCACCCCTAATGGACTTCTTCCAGAACATCTTGGGCTTGGCTAGGTCGTAGGCACCTTAGAGGAGGACCAGTGAAGGACTTTTTGAACAACCTGCCTTCATGATCTATCATGTAGAGCAGAGATCGATATTTCACTCTCCTGGCCTCAGTTCGATTTTGGGGTAAAACTCCATCCTTGAGGTAGGTGACCAGATCGTCCATCCAACAAGGTTCCGGCGGATCGATGGCGATGACGTCGACCTTTCCTTCGTCGATCTCCCGGCCCCCCGAGACCATGAAAGAGATGGTTGCGTCCTTTGTCCCTTGGAATCCGTTTGCCAGCTTTGATAGGGCATCAGCTCGGTCGTTCTCTTTACGAGGGACTTGTTCGATTTTGAACTCTTTTAGCCTCGAGGTCAGCTCTTTCACCATCTTGAGATACGCTGCCATGGATTCTTCCCGAGCCTCGTACGTGCCATTGACTTGGTCGGCGACAAGCTACGAGTCAGTTACTACGACTAACCTGTCGATCTTGTTTTCCGTGGTGTATCTTAGTCCTACCACAAGTGCTTTGTACTCAGCCTCGTTGTTTGTTGCTTTAAAATCGAGTTTAATGGCGAAATCGAGCTGGAGTCCATCTGAGCTTGCAAGGGATATGCCCACTCCCCCTCCTTGAGAGGTCGATGAGCCATCTGTGTATATGGTCCAACTCGGTGAGGTAGGAACGATCTCCATCGAGCTGGTGTTCTTTTCGACCAAGAAGTCAGTCAGAACTTGAGCTTGCTGGGCAGCTCGGGGTTGGTAGGTGATGTCGTGTTGACTCAACTCGACTGCCCACTTCATCATGCGGCCCGATACATCTGGTTTGGACAAGACCTGTCTGAGGGGTTGATCTGTCAAGACGATTATGGGATGTGCTTGGAAGTACCGGCATAGCTTCCGAGCAGCATGCGTGAGGGCGAATACGAACTTCTCAACCTCGAGATAGTTTCGTTCTGTATCGTGCAGGATCTTACTCAGGTAGTAGATCGGTAGGTGTTTTCGATCTCAGATGGCGACCAAGACTAAGCTGAAGGTTTCGTTAGAAAGGGACAGATAGAGGTACAAGGTCTCACCCTCATTTGGCTTTGCCAACAATGGGGGACATGCCACGTACTCTTTTAATTGATAGAACGCTTGGTCGCATTCTTTGTTCCACTCGAATTTCTTCAGATTCCTCAAGACTTTGAAAAATGGGAGGTTGCGTTCGGACGATCGTGATATGAACCGGTTGAGAGAGATTATCCGACCTACCAGGGACTGCACCTGGTTGATGCATTGAGGTCGAGGGATGATCTGGATTGCTTTGATCTTCGCAGGATTGGCTTCGATGCCCCGCTGGCTCACCATGTATCCTAGAAACTTCCCCCCTTCGACCCCAAACGTGCACTTGTCAGGGTTGAGCTTCATCCCGTACTGTCGTAAGATCTCAAACGATCTACGCAGGTGATCTAGATGATGGTATGCCCAGCGACTCTTTACGATCATGTCATCGACGTAAACCTCTATTGTCTTTCCGATCTCGTCTTTAAACATCATGTTGACCAACCTTTGGTACATGGCTCCTGCATTCTTCAACCCAAAGGGCATAACTTTGAAACATTATATTCCCTTTACTACAATGAAGGTCGTGTGCTTCCGATCTTTGGGGGCCATAGAGATCTCGTAATAGCCTTGGAAAACGTCCATCATGCTGAGCATTTCGCACCCTACCGTCGAGTCGACTAGCTGATCTATGCGAGGCAGCGGATATGGATCTTTCGGGCAAGCCTTGTTAAGGTCGGTGAAGTCATTGCACATTCTCCATTTCCCGCCTGTTTTTTGCACAAGGACAACATTGCACAACCAGTCAACGTATTGAGCTGGGGTAACGTATCCTGGGTCAAGGAGTTTATTAACCTCGGCCTCGATGATATCATTCCTTGCCCGACTTTGAGGCCTCAGCTTTTGTTTGATGGGCTTAACTGACGGGTCGATCCCGAGCCGGTGGCATATCACTTTCGGATCGACGCCGATCAGGCCTTTGGCTGCCCATGCGAAGATGTCTGAGTTATCTCACAAGAATTCTATCATCATGATCTTATTTTGGGGATGTATGTTTGTCCCAATCTTGGTGGTCTTGTTGCTATCTCCAGGGACGAGGGCAATTTCTAAAGTTCTTCGACGGGTTCGACCCGCTCGTTAGCCTTTCTCTTTCGAGCTGCTGGGGATCTCTCTGTCTCGTGTTCCTTCGTGGGGAGCTCGATCTCCCCATCGGTATAGGTTTGGGGGTCGAGTTCTCCCTCTACCTCTTTTTCGAAGGGCTTCTTCAGGATGATGGCGTAGCAAGCCCAACTGTCCATGACATCACAAGTCACCTCTCCGACCCCATTTGGGGTGGGCATTTTTAGCTACTGGTGATACGTCGAGATGATTGCTTTGAATTGTATGAGGCCAGGTCAGCCGAAGATCATGTTATACGCTAGGGGCATGTTGACAATGACGTACTCGACCTCTTGGGTCACCCTCTAGGGGATGTTCCCATCGAGGTGAGGAGTCAGATGCGCCCTAGGGGAACGACTTCTGATCCTCCGAACCCAGAGAGCGGTGTTCGGATCGGATCGAGTTTTCGATTATGCAATTTCATTTTTACAAGAGTGGAGTAAGGGATAATGTTCGAGCTGCTTCCATTATCAACTAAGCGCTCCGCCTTCCCGATGGGGGCCTGGGCGGCTATCACTCTCACTAAAGCTAACCTCCTGCCTCTCCTACTCTCTACCCAGATCGATCTGGAAGACATCTTCGTGGGGGCCGTTGAACTCTCAAGCTGCTCGCTTGATATTCCTCTTTCGAGCCGCATTGGAGTCGCCGCCCTCATACCCTCCGGCTATCATGTAGATCTTGTCATTGGTGGGGGGATTGTCTTCAGCTCTTTCCAACGGCTGTTTCCCGGATCTTTTCGGGGGAGACCTAGATCTGGGACGATCGCGGTCATTCGGCCTCCCCGCCTTCTCAGAGTAGTGGTTGATCTTACGAACAAAATCCTTCAAGTGCCCTCCTTGAATGAGTCTTTCGATCTCATCATGGAGGGCGTTGCATTCTGCGGTAGTGTGGCCCCACTGTTGATGGTAGCCGCAGAATTTTCCCGATTTCACAGCCTTTGGGCCCTCCCGGATGGGCTTTGGTTTCTTCAGAAGGCTCTGGTTGATGACTACATAGATCTGGTCGATAGGCTTGGTTAAGAGGACATAGTTTCGTCGGTCGACCTCAGTCGGTAGGTCGACTTTTCCCTTGATCTTCTTCTGCTCGTTTCCCTTCCGGTTGAGGGGCGAGCTCGACCCAATGGCCTGCCTCTCAGATCGAGGCAGAGGCCCATGCGCGAGGGCTATCTCCTCTACGCGCATGAAGCCATGGGCGATATCTTGTATCTCCGTCGGGTTGCGGGGTCTGGCCCTGATGATCTCATCTGCCCATAGGCGATTGCGAAGGGCCCGATGGACTATGGAAAGTAGAGTGTCCATCGTTGGGTTCTCGAACCGAACCACTTCCCTCGAGAAGCGAGTCATGAAATCTCGCAGGGACTCACCCTCCCTCTGCCAGATGCTGTTGAGGTAGGAGGGGGGCAATTTCTCCCCTGACATCGAGGAGAAGTGCGTAAGGAAATGATCTACAAATCGGCTATAGGTCGATATGCATCATGGCAAGCGGATGAACCAATCTTTTTTGGGGCCCGTCAATGTGGTGAAGAAGAGTTTGGCCCAAATTTGTTAGGGGTGGGAGTGCAGCAACATGCGATTTTCGAAGGCTGTCACGTGTTTTTCAGGATTTGTGGTGTAACACCCGAGACGCCAAGATGCCACACCCCCGCACTATAGCTCAGTCCACATACGAAATGGATGATCCGTACATGAACCAAAACTATAGCGAACGGGTGACAAAAAAACTCAAAAGCTAGGCGGGTACACTCAATTAATACCAATAAACAATTCGGAGCAAGAAAAGCGGAAGTAATAACATTCAATACTTATAGGTACCATATTTATATATTTACTAATAGATACCAACATTTACATATCAATACAATATCATATCCAACATGATTAAGGCATAATGCAAAATATAAGAAGTATCAATACATGAACCAAAATATGAGGTGAAGTGCTAGACCCGAATAAAAGACAAGCTAGACTCTAATTCCCGTCTAGTACGATCCTGCAAAACTGAAAAGTTGAGGGGTCAGTCCAACACGGACTGAGCGAGGGGTATAAATAAATATATGCGCAATTACCATGCAAGCTATAATCTCGGGTAAGATTTTATAAAAGAAGGCAATATAAGTTCAATAATAAAAGACAACTCGCCTGAGATTACAACTAATCAATTTAACAATACAATCAATTCAATTCAATTCAATCAGTAGCCCGGCGAGTGAGGGCAAATCTCCAACCTTTCTCCGACAGTGTACAATAATTCAGTTGTAATTAATTAAGTGATCAAGCAATACAAATTAGTGCGCAATTAGCAATTTCCGTCCATCCTTCTTCCTCCGGGTGATGGGGGATTGCAAGGCCCTACCATCCAATCTCATTGAGCATAGGGTTCATGAGTCCTTATGCCCAGAACTCCTTCCCCCACTAATCTCCTAGTGGGTTCAGGGGGCATCCCAAGGTTTGTGAGGATAGTGCAAGAGTTACCCGTCAGCCCTTGCATCCTTGGTTGGCTCAATACACTACCCTCGGGCCCAAACTGAACATGTTTTACTCGCCAAAACAATCAATCAATCAATCAATCCGTTCAATTCATGAAATCCGTTGTAAATCAATAAGATTTGAAAACTATAAATATACATATACTTTTGGCCGAAAACACACATAGGGTTGTAAGGGTTCTAAGTTGCTAGAATTTAAACCTCACCTGACGAGTGACGGGACAAGACAAAGATACAAGAAAGCGTCCATACGAACAATGATCTCCGCCCTGGAGAAAACTGGACAAGAAAGGAAATAACGGGAACTCGTGAGACTAGACTCAATATGAGACCAAATATGACGCACGACAATGCTCATGTCAATACATGAAATTATCCAATATGGTAATAATCACGTAAATTGGAAATCAAATGTCACTCAAACATGTATGGAACCAATTAATACTTAAGAGATGAAATAAAACTCAAGGAGTCACATATTCATATCATTTGAAGTTCAATTTGTATAAGGCATTGAGCCACACAATCACGTTTGAGCAATTAAATACCAATCAGCATCATATAGGAGCATGTTTATCAATTACTCAAGCATATACTTCATATAATTTACATATGGGAGCCAAGAGAGTGAAAGGAATACAAGAAGAAAGGTTTTGGTGAAGTTTGGAAAAACCGGACAATTTCCGGAAACACACACATTGCAGGAAAACTGGAATATCTTGAGTTATAGAAGTTGGAATTAAGTTTTACTTGTTGAATATGAAACTAGGTACAAAGATCTTTCCGAGGATATATGGCTCGTTTTCTAGTTCAAAGTGAGGAGAAAATGGCATGCGCTTGAAGTTAGGCGAGTGCAGTTTGTCGGGAAAGTGGCGACACCTAAAAGAATTGATTATATCTTACAAATGGAAAACGATATTGAGGTGATTATAATTGTGGTTGTTTTAGACTTCAAGACCTTTCCTTGGGTTCAAAAATCAGGTCAATCAGAGTTCGTATGAGGGAGAACGAAGCAAAACAAACTCGGACAGAAAACAGAGAAGGATCCACGGCCGTGGGTCAAAAATCCACGCCCGTGGGAAGACTTCCGAGTCTCTGGACACAAATCCACGGCCGTGGGAGAAAATCCACGCCCGTGGATACCTTCTCCAGCAGCAAACCAAAGGGAAAACAGGGTATAGGCACGGGATTTGGCTCCCAAGTCATATAAACACCAAATCAATGCAAGAATTCAACTCAAAACCATCATATAACATGCATATGATCATATATATCAATTAAACATCATATAATCCATTAATCATGCATCAAACATCAAGAATTAATCAATCAAAACCCCATATAATTCCATGGTCTCCAACTCTCACACAACTCAAGAATTCATGCAAGTTAACAAGCTTAAAGATCATAATCATGCTTCTAGTCATAAATAAACAAGGAATCACATCCAAATCATCAAACCCTACTCTCTAACCAACTCAAGAGATGCATCACATACTCATATATATACCTTGAAATGGAAGAAAGAATGAAGATGTGATGATGATGATGAAGATGCTCCCAAATATGAATTTCCCCTTGAACTATGGCTTGAAAATGAGTTGAAGTCTCCTCCTTCCACTTGGTGTTTGGAACGTTATTTAGTGTGTGTGAGTGTGTGAGATTTTGATGAGAAGTAATGAATGAATGTAAGAGATGAGTGATATTAGATATTTACCAAAGTCTTCCACCCACATGTATGAATCACTAGTTTTTGCAATTAAGTCCTTGCCTTACATTAATTTACAAGTTAGAGATTTATTAAGTGTTTGTGTGTGTCTTGCATTTATGTTATATTGTATACAATGTATGTAATGTAACATAATTATAGATATATATATATATATATATATATATATATATATATATATATATCATGTATAGGGGGTGCAAACAAGCCGAGCCAGGTTGCGAGCTTCGCGAGTCGATCTCTTGTGTCTGGGCTCGCGGCTTGCGAGCTGGCTTGCGAGCCTAGGTATATATATATATTTTTAAAATTTTATATATATGTATATTAGATTTTATATCATATATAATATACATATAAGATATATATAATATATACATTAAACATTTATAACTATATATTTTATTATATATTTTTATGGCTTCAAATTTAAAAATATAATAAATAGTAAATACATATCATATATTATATATAAAATTTATTAATTGTATATGGTCCAACATTATATTTTGTAAATGTACATTTATATATCATATATATTATACATACATATATATATATATATATGTCTTAAAATTTTAAAAATATATGATTCACCAATGTATATAGTTTGACAATATAATATCGATCATGCATTATGTATGTGTCCTTTAATAATATATAAGCTAATAATGTATTTGATTCAATAGTTAACATAATATAATATAAATATAATATATATATCTTTATAGGTTAAATCAATATTATTTATGTGTACATGTGTTTTTTAATAATGGACCAAATATATCTCATATGTTCTTTATATAAATATATATATGATGTGTTTGTTTCTTAAATGCTTAATTATATAGTTTACTAATTTGTATGGTACAATAATTTGTATGTTATTATGTATCATATATTATAATAAAATATGCATGTATTTTAATAATATATGAGCTAATAATGTATTTGGTTTGAATTTCTATAATATTTGGTTTATTGATTCCTTAAACTTTAATAAGAGCTAATAATATTCATTATGCCTTAAATTTGAATAATATTTAATTTATTGATGTATATATTATGATATATAAGATAATGTAAAATATATTATATTTTGTAACAGGTTTATGTTATATTATATCATATTTGGTTTTAATAATGCACTGAGCCACCAAATATATTTTAATAGTGTGTGATTAAATTTTAATATATGTTCTTTAATAATATAAAATTTATATATATGTTTTTGCTAATGAACCAAATACATTACATATGTATGTGTCCTAAATTCTTCATTATATAGTTTACATGTATAGTATTATGGTTTAACAAGATAATATGTATGATTAATATAAATTATGTCTTAATAATATATAGTTTACTAATGTATAATTTTTTTTTTGGTGAAATTTATTGATGTATATGACCTAATATATAATATATAAGGTATATCATTATAATATAATAGGTTTATAATTTATATTATATACATGTATGTTTTAATAATTATGCACACGTCCATACTTATATATTTAATAAATTTTATTTGTTATATTTAATTACTTAATATTACATATAATATAAGATATTATATATAATATAAGTATATGTTTTTTTTATTTATTAATATATATTTTTTTATAACCGTAACACGAGCCCAAGCTTTTAAAACTTAAGTAACCCAATAAATAAAAAATATAGCCCATTAATTACACAAATATTTAAGCCCATTATTTCTTCTAATTAAATTAGGAAAACCTAGAAACTCCTATGTTTTTCCTTTCAGTGATGGTGCAACACAAAGCAGCCGCATCAACCATCTTTCTCGCACACAGCAGCCATCTTTCTTGCCGTTCCATTCGGACGTTCCGGCGAATCTTACCTCCGCATCGGCAGTCCTCAACACCACCACCGCCGCCCTCTCGCATCCCGCCGCCACTCTCTTTCTCGCTCGTTGGCCTCCGCATCTCCAGTCGCAAAAACCACCACCACCGCCCTCCTGCGTCCCGCCGCCAAAAACCACCACCACACATAAAAATTTCTAGATCTCTGGGTGATTCTCGAAGAAGAAATACATGGATCTAAGGTATGGGCAAGCAGATCTGAAGTTCATTTTCCAGATCTAAGGATTGCAGAGGTATGGCAAGCAGATCTGGAGACTGCAGATTTCTTTTCAATTTTTCTCCAAGAATTGCTGAGGCATGGCGAGCAGGTTTGGAGATTGCATTTTCTTTTCAATTTTTCTCCGTTTCTCCCCAAATTGAGAACTCATGGCTCGCCGAGCCGAGTCAAGCCGATCCCCATCTTCCTTCAAGCCGATCTCAAGCTCTGAAAAGTGTAGCTCGTCGATCTCGATCTCGATCTCAAGCTCAAGCCAAGTTTTTCATTTTCGATCTCAAGCCCGAGTTTGATTTTTTTGGCCAAACTCGGCTCGGCTCGGCTCGTTTGCAGCCCTAATCATGTATGTATAAAGTTAGATATTATGCATATTATATGTATATAAATCTTTAGTGCTCTATTAATACATACATATATCATGCATGTGTGAGTGCATTAGTGTAGAGAAATTATACATATATATAATTGCATGTCTCTTACATGAATGCGTAAAATAATGCATATGTTAGAAAATAGAATGAAATGAAATGAAATGGAATTAAATCATATGATCATATAACCAAATAGTCAATTAATTCACATGAATCCAATTAGACACATTAACAATTAATTTCATAAAAGTTCATGGAAATAAATTGCATCTAATGTTATGAAATCCATATAATATCATATAATGCCTAAATGGAAACCGGGGCGTTACATGTGGTCCCGTTATACATGGGTAAGCCTGTCGGGATTCGATCTCCATCGTAGGTCGTGCGGAGAATGTCCTCGCAGAAGGGGGAAGCTTCCTCCCGGTCACTGCGGTAAGGGAAAGGGCATCGGTTCAACCCATCGCGAAGGTCGACCTGCCTCTGGGTGACCTGAGAACCTCGGTCGCCCAGGCGGTCTTGGACCCATCTTCGTGGCGGGTCTGCGTAACGATCTAGATCGTTTTCAACACGAGCCGCGGCTATCCGGGCTGCCTCCTCCCTCGCAGATCGTGTGGGGATCCTTGTACGGAGGTCGTCAAACTCCTCGTGGTCTTCGTCAACCATGCGCTTGCCGCGATTGTTGCGGCTGGGGTGGTCAGATTCCCCATGGCCCTTGCACGGGACCTCTTTGCTTACCGCGGAGGAGGTGGCGGTGGAGCGAATCCTTGGACCTAGCCCGCTCCGATCTGGGGCCTAAGGTCCCAAATGATGTGGGCGGGACGCCCGTCGAGCGGCTGGAAGACGTAGGGAACTAGGTTCCCGTATGCTTGGACAGGGGGGCCCAGAGCATTGCCCAACACGGGGCTTGGGATGGTGGTGGTTGGGCTGCCCTCCGTTTGGGCGCGCTCGATCTCGACCCGCCACTGGTCGAGGAAGGCATCCAGGTCCGCCTGGATGACGGTGATCCTGGGAGTGGCCTCAGGTGGAGGCATCGAAATGTTGGTGTTGGGCCCGGTAGGAGGGACAGTGGAGGCGTTGCCAAGCGGCGCGTTGTAGTCATGCCTGCCTTTGGCAATCTCCTCCATGTCGTCCTCCCGATGGGTGTTTCTTGTGTTAACCATCGTCTTGAAAAGGAAGGTGTGAGGGGGCTTTTATCTAGGTCGATGTGAAAAGAGGTTTCCCACAGACCGCACCAAACTGATCTGGCCCAAATCCGGTCGATCTGAAGTGGACGGTCTGAGTGTCAGATTTGGGTCAATCAGTCAAGAATTTGTTTGAGTGGGTTCTTTATCGACCTGAAAGCACTAGCAAACGTGAGCTCGAAGCCAACTTGGGGGGACTTGGGGTTTTACCCAAGTTTGGCACTCCAACGCTCAAGTTAGTGTTAGATTCACTTAGAGAGAGAATAAATGCAATTTAATGCGGAGCAAAGGCTTACCAACTACTGTTCAACGGGCGAGTATTTATAGCCTTGGTCGAATAACACAGTAATGCGTGTACCGCAAGTGTGCATTAATGGCGCTGCCAATCTTCGATCTGGTTGTCGGACGATGGAGCTGGCTAAAGTGGGATCGATTGTACCTTATTTCCCCTTTGGGTAGAGACTGGGACTGGCGGGCATTGAATGCTCCGCAGTACGCCTGTTCTAGGGAATGAGAAGGCTACACGTGTCCCGACAGGAGTGCTTTACAGTATTCGGGTGTCCGGTGACGTATGTAATTGATCTGGAGATCGATATTGCCTTCCGGGATCCTTAATTCTATTTGGGTTTTCTCATAGAAGGGCAAGGCAGATCGAGACGACACGCTACGGTGGATCGAGGTCGACGGACTCTTCAGATCATTAGTAGGTTTGTCTCGATCTGGTGAATAGATCTGTCGATCTGGTCTGCCCAGGTTGGCGTAAAAGTCCACGTGGCTCCTACGGGGGCGTGCCACGTGGCTATGTACCATTATGCCATGTCACATATGAACCTTTTCAGAGAGAAAAAGACAACAAAAAGGAAAAGAGAAGAAAAACATACTGTGAATTTTTTATTTATTTTGGATTTAGTAGGATTTTTTTACGAGAAAATTAGTTATTATATTTTTTTTTTACGATTTTCTTCAACAAATTTGGTAAGTTTTATAAGAATTCTAATATATAAATTAATCTTGTCTTATATCTTTAAAGTTTTATTTATTGGGATTTTTATGATAATATTAATAATATTTAGAGTTGTACTTTATATAAATCACTATCTAAAAGAGAGAAGATAATTAATTATCGATGAAAAAAATAGAAGATAATTAATTAGATAATTAATTCTATGTGAGAAAAAATCTCTCCGACGTCTGTGAGATCAGTAGAACCCTAAAAGAAAAGACGATTATATATATCATTTTATTGTGTTTTTTTCACTTTAGTATTTGAATTTTCTTTCTTTTTTTCTTTTACAATTTTTTTGCAAATACCCTTCAAAAATGGTAAATAGCTTATTTTTATTACAATGATGCTAGGTGCGGAGAACCATGATGCATGGATATTCATACAGAATGATACAAGCACGACATGATATGAATATGAAAATATAAATTTTTTCTTGAATTTTCCACACGAGGAGTGTCGAATACGATATCCTACATGGCATGACAAAACGATATTTTAAAAAATATATGTATATTACAGGCAGAAAATAATTTAGTTTGAATGTGGAAAATCTTTTCCTCTAATTAAATATTAAAATTATAGTTTACCCAAAATAAAAATCAACCAAACTTACTAAAACCAATTTTCCTACTTATAGACGAAATTAAAGGTGGTAATAGATTGAACTATGATATACGTATTGTAGCTCTCTCCAACAATAGCTAACTTATTAAATAGCATCCTCAAATATTTGAATTAGCCATTAATTTAGCTCATAAGTTGTTTGAATTAGCCATTAATTTATTTCATAAGTATTGAGTTTAGGTAATAATACAAGTATTAATTCATAAGTTGGCGGATCCCATCCGTGAAGGGTTTATTTGGACCAATTTTTGCCAAATCCTTATTGTATATGATACACCAATATTTTAAAACTATTAATTTATTGCATCGTGTAAAATGTTTGTTAAATAGTAAAATTTAAAGCAAAACTATTATTTTTATTGTGTGCATGCTGTATAAGTGGTTGTATCGTCCAATGAGGAAATTACATTTTTGATATGTTAACTGACCACTCTAATTCGTAATGTTGACTTAAAAAAATTTGGTGAAAAAATTAGTTTATAACTTTAAAATTTCGCAATTTGCACCATTTAACCCTATGACCTGCCCAAAAACTCATGTGAAACGTACAATACCTGCATGGTGTTGACATTGTCCATTCCCCACAATCCCCACTCCATAAATACTGTTTCTAAATGACGAATATAATCCATTTAACCCTATGACTTCTCAGTTATTCTTTCTTCTTCACTTACGAATATAATCACAACAATGGCTTCCCTTTCTTCTTCTTTCCTTCCTAAATTACTAATAAAACCCCAAAACCCCACCCCCACCCCCACCCCCGCATTACCTTTACTAAAAGTAACATCAGTTAAGATCGAAGACAACCCACCAACCACCACCACCACCACCACCGCTAGGCCGCCTCCGCCGCTCAAGAAACCGACCCCGACACAACCCACAACCTATGTAACTCCGCTGCAGCTGTCAAGAAAGCGGGCTGAGCCACCGTCGCTTCCAGCGACACTCTTGAACACATTTGACAACTTCATCAACACCTTCATTGATCCCCCCCTCAAGCCCTCCGTCGACCCAAGGTACGTTCTCTCCGACAACTTCGCGCCAGTGGACGAACTCCCCCCCACCGAATGCACGGTGGTGGAAGGTGCCCTGCCGCCGTCCCTAGATGGCGCGTACATCCGCAACGGCCCCAATCCCCAGTTCCTCCCCCGCGGACCCTACCACCTCTTCGACGGCGACGGAATGCTCCACGCCATTAGAATCTCCGGCGGCAGGGCAACACTCTGCAGCCGCTACGTGAAAACCTATAAATACGAAATCGAGCGCGAAAAGGGATTCCCCGTCGTTCCCAATGTCTTCTCCGGCTTCAACGGCCTCACTGCCTCAGCGGCGCGTGGTGCGGTCACGGCGGCGCGTGTTCTCGCCGGACAGTTCAATCCCGTCAACGGCATTGGATTGGCGAACACGAGCCTGAATCTAATCGGCGGACGCCTCTACGCCATGGGAGAATCAGATCTGCCTTACTCTATAAAAATTGATTCCAACGGCGAGATCCACACCCTGGGCCGCCGTGATTTCGACGGAAAACTCGTGATGAGCATGACGGCGCACCCCAAAATTGACGTGGAAACCGGCGAGACCTTCGCTTTCCGATACGGCCCGATTCCGCCGTTCCTAACATACTTCAGAATCAACGCAGCCGGAGAGAAGCAACCCGATGTGCCGATCTTCTCCATGACCAGCCCTTCCTTCCTCCACGACTTCGCCATCACGAAAAAGTACGCGATCTTCAACGAAATCCAAATCGGGATGAACCCGGCGGAGATGGTGGCGGGAGGGTCCCCGGTGGGGACGAATCCCGGAAAAGTGCCGCGAATCGGCGTCATACCGCGGTACGCAAAGGATGAGTCGGAGATGCGGTGGTTTGAGGTGCCGGGTTTTAATCTCATCCACGCCACCAACGCGTGGGATGAAGACGGCGGCGACACGGTGGTGATGGTGGCGCCGAACATACTGTCGGTGGAGCATACCTTGGAAAGAATGGATCTTATACACGCGTCGATGGAGAAGGTGAAGATTGATCTGAAAACGGGGATGGTGTCGCGCCACCCATTGTCCACCAGGAACTTGGATTTTGCAGTGATTAATCCGGCCTTTGTTGGGAAGAAACAAAAGTACGTATTATTAAATTTTGGATTATTAGCTTATTATAGACAGACAAAACACACACACACACAAAATATTTAATTAAAGCTAAAGTTGAATATTTTAACTACTGTTAACTATATTAAACTAGATTCGGTTGGGATTAAACATTTTCATAAGAACAACGTGCCTAAATTGATACATACACTACGTTCTTGGGGAAAATTTAGTTCTTTTACTAGACATTTTAATTTGTCTTGGACACTTTCTGGCTCGGTCAAATCGGTACAAAAAGAGAATGAGTGTTTTATAATTATGGTGTGATTGGTAAAAAAATTAAAGAGATTGATAATCAAATAACAATTGTGTTACACTTGTCCTTTTAATTCATTGAATTCGATCTAGCCACGTCTGGAGTAGAATTTTCCCACTTTATGATATGAGAAATTAAAAAAGTGCATATTGCTAATGAAATTATAATAGGAAATTATCACTTATGCTCTCATAATTAAGGTATGATTTAAAAGTTGGTCGTATTATTTATAGTTTATTAATTAATATATGTTTTGAATTTCAATTTTGTCATTTAACTCAAATGTAAAGATTTCGTCTATTTGATAACCAAAAATGCTCTTTGGGACGGAAACTTGATTAGGTAAAGTATGAGGCCTATTTTGATTAAAATATAAAATAAGTGACCATTTTGATACCGAAACTAAATTATAGAATTATAAGTGCTGTTTCCCTTATTAGAATTAAGTGAAGTATCAACAGGTAATTTAACCTTAGCCTGATACCTATGATGCACGGATACGGACACGGCGACACGGATACGACACGACACGGACACGGCGATACGGATTTTTTGAAAAATTTAGGATACGACACGGCTCCGACACGGCTATATTATATATAAATAAATAAATTATATTTATTTATATAAAATAAAATATTATAAAAGTATTTAATATTACAAACTTAAATAACATATATTATTTTCAAATTCAACATTAAAATCATTAAAAATAAAATTAATACATTTTTTATATAATAATATTATGAAAAAATTGAATTTAAATTAATATTAAACATTTTTTAGCAAATTTATATAATTATTTTTTTGAAAAAAATATATACCGTCAAATATTCAGGAAATATAAATTAAAAATTAATTTTTTTTTGAATTTTTCGTGTCGCCGTGTCGGACACTTCTTAAGCCGTGTCCGAGCCGTGTCGGATGTTTCTTAAGCCTTAAGCCGTGTCGGACACGTGTCCGAGCCGCGTCCCCAGCGTGTCGGATTTTTTTTAATTTTTGGACATATTTTGCCGTGTCCGAGCCGTGTCCGTGTCCGACACTGCATGGGGTAAATTTTCGAAGTGTCCGTGCATTATAGCCTGATACCATAGATCACGAGTTCGAGTTTTATTGGGGGTAGTTAGGAAACCAGAATTAATTTTCTTTTAAAAATAAAAATAAAAACCTTAGCCTGATTCCAACAAATTGATGCAATAAGAAGATGAATTTTTTATATTTATCGTATAATTTGTGAAAATTTTTAAAAAAAAAATAACAAGATAAAAGACAGTGTAATACGCTTAGAACTAATTTACATTATTAGATTATGGATGGTAGGCAAGATAATCTACTATATAAAATTGTTTAGTTGGATATGGCTATACTCTTATGGATACAACAGATTTAGTGAAAAATTGGGTTATTCTATCCATTTTATATTTTCATAACCCCTTCAGACTGGCTTAGAAAAAAAGAAAGTATAAATTATCTAAATATTTACGGGGATGTTACAAATTTCTTTCATAAATCAAAAGCATATAATACAAAGTCCCAAAAAGTTCAATCAGAAAAAAAAAAAAAACAAAAATCATCTGAAAAAGTGTATAATAGTTCGTACTATCATCTTATTCTTTGTTAACATATAAGATAGGAAACAAATACATAATATTAAGTAATTTACTAATTTTCCTACCTTTTTCTAAATAAAAATTTAAATTTAAATAGATGTACGAAAGTGTACAATCACTGGATGGATATTAATCCATCAAAATCACTAACAATTTATCCCTTGTATATCAGATATGTATATGCAGCAGTCGGCGATCCCATGCCAAAGATATCCGGCGTCGTGAAGCTCGACGTCTCCATATCCGAGGGTGACCGCCGTGACTGCATAGTGGCGAGCCGGCTGTTCGGTCCCGGTTGCTACGGAGGCGAACCGTTTTTCGTGGCTGCACAGCCCGACAATCCAAACGCCGACGAGGACGATGGCTTTCTGGTCACCTACGTGCACAATGAGAACACAGGGGAATCCAGATTCTTAGTTATGGATGCAAAATCACCTAATCTGGACATTGTTGCGGTGGTGAAGCTGCCCCGCCGCGTCCCATATGGCTTTCATGGACTCTTCGTTGGGGAAAGCGACCTTAATAAGCTCTGAGATTAGCAAAATACCACAATTAATGTTGTATCTAAAGATTTAAAACTTTACACATTGTAAAGAGTCAAGGAAATATATACTTAAAACATACATAGGTTGTGCTACAAATGTTACAAATATAAATAGAAAATGGTTAATATTCGAATGAATTTTAATAGTATGTTTGATCAGTGAAATTAATTTTTGTGACTTAATTTGAGTTAATTTATATTGAGCTTTTTACAATGTTTTCAAAACCGGTCCGGGGGTCAAACCGGTAGGTTTATTGGTCACCGGTTCAACCGGTTCGATCTGTTCAACCACCGGTCAAACCGGTATAACGTAATAAATAAATAATTAATTTTTTTATTATATAATATTATAAAAATAAATAGATTTATTTTAAATGTGTAAAATTATAAATAAAAAAAAAAATCTTTACACAACCGCTAAATAAATAATTTAAAATCTATTACACACAATTTTATTTTTTTTCACAATACCAACATTTATTATTTACTAAAATTTAACACTATAAATATTTATTATTTATCAAAGAAATTAATATATAATCACAATAATTACCATTATAACAAATAACCACAATAATAATATATATAAAAGCCCAAAAGTAAAAAATTCAAAAGCCCAAAACAAATTACATTAAACACTTTTACCCTAAAACCTAGAATTTCACTTATCAACGCCGCAAAAGGAGAACCCTTTGAATTTTTTATTGTTGGGTACGTGTGTATTCAGAGATTTGCCCTACATATATGAAAAAGAATTGGATTAACGCCGATAAAATAGTCTAATCTCACCTATCTAACACTTTCTAATATATTGTTATATAGCATTTTTTTTTTATTAATAAGGACAAATGAAGTAATTATTCCTTCCTTCCGATTGGATGTAAATCTTAATAAATTAAAGTGAGAAGAAAAATATCTAAAGATTCAAATACGAACCAAGTCTATTGTCACCACATGAATAATGTGGGGGACAAGAGTGGCAGCCCACACATGACTGTACATTTGAATTATTTAATTTGAAATCACTGAAAAGCTCATTTGTCAAAAGAATATAGGGCAAATTACATCCAACTACCCTGAGGTTTGCCCTAATTACGAATCAGTCCCTCTTTTTTCATTTATTACATATCAACCCCTAAAAACACTGTTTCAATTACATTTTAACCCCTAAAGAGGGACTGATTTGTAATTGAAACAGTATTTTTAGGGGTTGATATGTAATAAATGAAAAAAGAGGGACTGATTCGTAATTAGAGCAAACCTCAGGGTAGTTGGATGTAATTTTCCCAAGAATATATTACCAATTGGCAATTGGAATAGAATTTCTAGGCTTTAAGTGAATTTGTATGCTTCGAGTATAATACCTTTTAGAGATAATTGCTCAAAAAATATGCAAAGTATCAAAAATTCAAAATAAATTTTTTTTTTTTTTTTTGAAAGTCGAGATACAGAAAACAAGGTTACAAATGACTCAAGTCTTCTGTCAAACAAGAGGAAACTCGATCAGGGAGTTCAAAGTCTCCATAACTTGCATTGAGCGCCAATCGCGCGAGATAATGAGCTGCCGTGTTACCTCCCCTTCTAACAAACGAAAAGGTGACTTCGGGTATGTGTGAGAGTATCCGTAGAATATCTTCAATGATGTTGCCCACCGCGGATAAATCTTGCTCATCACTTTGCAACTTGTTTATGAGCCCCAAACAATCACTTTCAATAATTAATTTCCTAATCTTCCTCCTGACTGCCATGATTGCTGCTTCACGTACTGCCATGGCTTCTACTACCTCTGCATCCCAGAAGCCATGCATGCCTCTACTTGTCCAATCCAAGCACCTTCCTAGATTATCACGCACCATTACTCCCACCCCCACACAATGCTCATGCTCCAGTATTGCTCCATCTATATTAAATTTTACTTCACCTTCCTTTGGAGCTTTCCAGAAATGTTCGAACAGCTCATGTTCTGCAGGAATACCAGCACTTCTACTGATTTTTCCTTCTAAGAATAACCTATTCACCTCATTTACCAACACATCCAGTTCAATCCCTTTCGACTCTGCCCATTTGCGGTTTCTACTCCGCCACAAACACCACAACGCAATTGCTATTCGATCGCGTTCATCTCCCTGTAGATTTTCCATCACATATCTAACCCAACCTTCTGCACTATCCTGCCATTCAGCTAAGATGCCCCAAGGAAATCCTGCCAAGGCCCAATATTGTCGGACAAAGCTGCAAGAGAGAAAAGCGTGACGTAAATCTTCCTTCTCCGCTCCGCACCAAGGGCAGCAAACAGCCTCCTTACTTCGTTTTTTCCTAAGATTATCACCAGTTGGGAGAGCATCTCTACACAAACGCCAAAGAAAGACCTGGACCTTCGGTGCTACCTCCCTGCTCCAAACAAAGCTCCATCGTGATGACTCCGAAGATGACGCAGCTGCAAGATTACTACCAAGGTGTTTTCTTGCTACATGATAAGCTGATTGGACTGAAAATCTCCCGTTTTTGTTGAAATGCCACACTCGTCGATCCACATTAGAAGCTTCCCCAAGCGGTATTCCCAAAATCTGCTCAATATCCGGTTGGACAAAGCTATCTTCAATCAGTTTTTTGTCCCAAGAGCCATCTTCATCCATAAGTTGTCGCACATATGTGAGGCTCTCTGTACCTGATCGGCGCACCAATGGACGAAAACTGAATGGTCTCGGCAACCATTTATCCTCCCAAATTCGAATACATGCCCCATTTCCAACCCTCCACCTTACTCCTAACTCTAATAGAGGTCTCGCCGAGAGCAAACTTCTCCAAGTAAGAGAAGGATTGCTCCCCAATTTGGCAGAGAAAAAATCTTCTCCCGCAAAGTACTTTGCCCGAAGAACTTTACTAAGTAAGTTATTAGGCTCAGTTATCAATCTCCACCCTTGTTTTGCCAACAAAGCCATATTGAAAGCCTTCATATCCCGAAATCCCATTCCTCCTTCATCTTTAGGCAAACATAACTTTTCCCAGCTAATCCAATGTATTTTAGATCCCGAATTGCCCGTCCACCAAAAAGCTGCTATCATCGAGGAAATCTCAGATAAGAGAGTCTCCGGAAGACGAAAACAACTCATTGAGTATGCTGGAATAGCTTGTAGGATAGCCTTAATGAGTATCTCCCGTCCGGCTTGAGATAGCATCTTATCTCCCCACCCCTGAAGTCTGCTCCACACCCTATCTCTAATGCTTGCAAATACTTCCTTTTTTGAAGCTCCCACCATAGCCGGGAGCCCTAAGTATTTATCATGTTTTTCTGCCACCTTTACCCCTAAACTGTTTGCCAAAACCTCCCTCAACCCATTCTCAACATTCGGACTAAATACCACGACTGACTTTTCATAGTTTACGCTTTGTCCCGAAATCTCCTTATAAACACGCAACACCTCCAACAGGCCTTCCACCGCACCCAAACTTGCTGGACAAAACAGCATTGTGTCATCGGCAAACAACAAATGTGATATCTTCGGCGCCTCCTTGCAGATACGAACCCCTATAATCCTGCTCTCCTGCTCAATCAAGAAGCTAAGGACTTCTGCACATAACAAGAAAAACTAAGAGGGGGTCATGCTTACGGAGATATTTCTCCAGCTCCTGAACTGCCCAGGCTCGACCCAAGCCCCGACAGTTCCAAGATAAGAGATTCATGATAACTGGCGGGGTTGCATGGCAACCTCCACCGGAGAGAGTGCACCTTCGAAACTCGACGATGAGGAAATAATTCTCTTCAAGGGACGGGTGTCGTTGGGACTCAAATCATCAAATAAAATCTGTCTCTTCCTTGTCAGTGAATTTTCTTCAACCTCCACAGGTGTATCAATGAGCATAAGTGAGGGGTTTAATGTATTGGGTGAGGTGTTTTCTTTATATGAGTTTTTTGAGTTCTTTGGGGTTGACTTACGTTTTGTTCTAGAATTCTTGGAAAAGTTATGGTTAGTGTTGGGTTTGCCCACAGCTAAGAAGCGAAAGTTTGGTTTGAGGGTAGGCTTCGACGTTTTATTTGGGTCATGTGATTCGGTGATCTGGAGCAGGTCATGATTTGGGGAGTACAGGGATAAAGATTTGGTAAGATTGGGTTATTGCATGTCATGGATTGGGTGTTGGGGTGCAGTGTGTATTGGTGTAGGGTTAGTAATATGGGCTTGATCCATATTTCTTTGTTGTGTTAGGCTATCAGGTATAGGTAGGTTAGAGAAAGGGGTGATCTTTTCTTGAGTTTCAAAGCTGGGCCTGGGTTTGAAAGTGTCCCGCACTCCTGGGACATTGTTCGGGTGAACAAGAGGGATGGCAGCTAATTCCTCATAATTTGAATTTTGAACCTGGTTACGGTTGAAAACCTCCTGATGTTCCGGACTCCTTTCTCCGTCCATAACTGATTTCCCCAATCCTCGATTTGTTCTGATTGCTGATCGGAATTCAGGCTTCTCTTGTTTCACCGCCGCTCCTCCCCCTTCACGCCATCCGTGCGCCGTCCCATCCGAATTTGCTCTCAACCAATTTCCATACGGAAAATCTGGACTCGGATCAACGAATCCCTCATCGCATTGTTTTGGGCAAGCATTGGAGATATGATCACATAATCCGCATAAATAACAGAAGTATGGAAGTCTTTCATAGCTAAAAGTCACCAAGACCTCTTTATCCCCTGATGCGTTTCGTAGTTTCATGGCACGTTTCAACGGTTGGTCCATATTCAAGCTTACCTTGATTCTCATATTAGTACTGAATATGCCAGATCCCTTTTTTTTTTCCTCAAACTCCACGAACTTGCCAATTTGATTTCCAATGAATTCCGCCATCGCACGAGTCCTCTTGTTAAAAGGGACTCCATTAACGTGGACAACGAATTCGCAATCCCGTAGCTCACAGCTAATTGGATCTTCCAACTCTTTCATTTTTTTCAGGATAAGGAGACTCTTTTCAAAAGCCCAAGGTCCACCATTACAGATTCTCTTAAAGTCGTGTTCATGATTTAGAATAAACAATAAACGGCTCCCTTCCAATTTCTGGATTTCCATACCCTTTATAGGGTTAAAAACTCCCATCATCGTAGACTTGAAAGATTCAAAACGGAATATCTTTCTCGAAAGAATCCGCCCAACGAGCATAAGTCCTTTTGGAGCACCTTCGCTATCCCAAACCGAACCCGGCACAACCCTATCTTCATCCTCCTCCGCAGTCAATATCAAACCCCTCGTAATTCTCTCCAACTCAGATTCCATAGGAAGACAAATCGGGAGCAGGAGCCTTCAGACGAAAGAAGACCAGAACGAATGACAGACTATCCGCTACCGCCCTGAAGAAAGATAAAGGTGCAACGTCAGTAAAGAACACAAAGGAAAACTGAACTAGTGAAACACAAGATTAGATTGAGTAGATAATCGCCACAAAAGCAGGGTGGAACAGAGCTCGGATTATGACGGAGATCCGTGATGCTTCCTGCGCCTTGATATTCACTCGTGTATCCGTGTAAGTGTGTGCAAAAGGCGATGAATTTGAAAAGTAGCGTTGTAACACTATGGCAGAAAACTCTCATGCGAGAGAAAGAAAACTCTCATGCGAGAGATCAGAAAGAGCTTTTACTCAAGGACCGTGGTTTAAAAATTCAAAATAAATTTAATGTTTAGAATTTAGCATAAATCGCCTCATGTTTTGTAAAAATAAGTAACAAAAACCCTCACCCATTGATAAAATAAGTTTTTGTGTTTGTTTTTTTATAGAATATGACAGAAATATTTCACCATAAACCATGTCATTTTGTTTCCTAATAGAATTTTCGTAATATTTATATTTTTCATTGATTTCTTTTATATATCATTTCCAAATTTTCTTTTATATTCCTTTATAATTTTTTCAAAATTTTGATTCGTAAATGTTTGTCGTTCTAATTTTTACTTTTATTTTTGTAAAAAGTGGCAAGAATGTAATTTATATATTTATAAACAAATTTCTTGTTACATGTGGCTCAAACAATTTGCGAGAATTTTTGTTGCTCATTTTTGTACAACACAAGATTTCTACCCTAAGTTTTGAAATATATATAGAATTTATTTCCCAATTTTGATATTTTAGGAAATTTTTCCGACAATTATCCCATGTTCTTTTTCCATGCAGACAGGTGCGTTAACGTGCATATGCACCTCGTTATCATTGTTCTTTTTTTGTTTTTAATCAACGTTGTCTAGTGGATACAATTTTTTTTTCTTACATCCATCTCTCGTCTTCTCTCGATCATGTCGGTTGTTACTGTCTTTTTTAGTTTTTTTCTCCAATACCACCCAGGTATTTATGGTACGTGAGATTTAACAATGCTTCGTATTCTTTCTAACATGTCATGTGTTATATTCTTTGTTTTTTTCTCCAAACCAGTTAGGTATCTAATGTAGGACATTAGAGATTGATTAAAAAATTCAAAAGGGTTTCATACCAAATTCTGACATTTAACTATTAACGATGACCCAGTTCTTATCCATTCAATTGCTATTAGTTGTAATTTAACGGTTTAGTATTGTACTAATTTGAAATTCCGTGTTTAAAATTTGAGGATATAAAGGATGATCATGATTTGCATCCAAATAAATAGAATGAGGAAAAAAATAATTAAAACCATCCAATCACAAAATCTCTTTTAATCAATGTGCAAATGACTTAAATAAAAAAGGGGTTTGAGTTTATTTAAGTAAAATCTCGCATTCGTATCTTGTGAATGTAAAAAATACATTGGAAAATGTTTCCGTGTAAAACATATTTAGTACCTCGATATATTAGTCTTTTTTAATTTGGTGGGCACAATCAGAAGAAAAAAAAAAAAAAAAAAAAAACCTCTTTTATAAAACGTGTCATTGTCAATGTGACAGTTAATTTTTCACGTTATCAAGATATTTCGGTGTACTGTGTACTACCGTTATGCTACATTTGGTCATGCACGTTTTAAATATTCAAATGTATATCTCCAGTCTCTGATATTTTACTTGGATCTAAGGGAGTCCAATTCGCCCAAAAATGCTGAATATTTGAATCAAAGATGAACATAAAATAATTGTTTGTAATTTAAAATCCATGCCTTCTCTAACAATGTGTTCCAAATAATTATATTTTTTTAAATACAAAACAAATTGAACAAATTTATAAATAACTGATTGTTTTAAGCTATAATGAGTTGAGTTTGATCCAATCGGGTTTGTATTAAAATTTTCTTTTAATTAATGTCATACTTGACAACATTTGCCTTATCCATTAATATAAGTGATTGAGTTTTAAAAATATTGAATATGTCATTATAAACAAACAAGAATTTTAAATTAACATGAAATAACTTCGAATTCTATGATTAGTTGTCAAATTTATGAGGTGTCTATTCTAAACAAAAAAGAAAAAAAAGAACCTTTGGACTTACAAAGTAAATAAAAGTAAATTAATTACAACATTTTTCATAGATTTTTAAGATTAGATGCAGGGACAAAGATTCCATGGAAACCATATGGAACTCTTTGAGGTAGCGTTACAGCAGCAACAATGTCAAGATTGGGTGATTTTGCGTCCATTACTAAAAACTTTGATTCATCAATATTCTCATCATGCACATAAGTCACTAAATACCCATCGTCCTCCTCGGCCGCCGGATTATCAGGTTCCCTGGCCACAAAATACGGCTCGCCGCCGTAGACCCCTGGAGAATACAGGTGGGTAGCCACCATGCAGTAGCCGGAATCAGCCGTCGAAAGTGATAGGTCTATTTTGGCCACACCACCCACCTTTGGCATTGGGACCCCAACTGCTGCGTATACGTATCTGTTTAACAAATCAATGTTAACAAAAAAAAAATTTTAAAAATAAACCATTATATTTCCATCTTTTTCTTTTTTTTTGTGGTTAAAAGAAAAAAGAAAGAAAGAAAGAAAAATTGCGTCTCCAGTCTCACGGATTGTTGAGGATTGCAAGCAAAGATAAAGGAAAAGGCTAAAAGGTCCCTTCACATTGATAATTTAGTTAACTTGAATTATGCGTACCCTGTCCTTAATAGGACGAAATTAGTTGGTTATGATTTATGAACTTCACATTATATACTTTGTACTCTTTCCCTGTTTGCGTTTAGTTTTCTGTATTGATGATTATTGTATGCCTATAAAATCGAACATAAACTTTTTGAATATTAAATCAAGATAGTATGGAATACTTAAGAACTTGAAATATATCACACTAGTTTATATCGACATTATTAACATGTCTTATCTATCCTCTACATGTGTGCTATTCATGTACTCCATATATTTTTTTAAATTATTATTCACAAAATTTTATTTCAAACATGATTCAAAAATTTGAATTGAAGAATGTTACCCATAAAAACATACACTGCATGGCTATATATATTGATTAATTCAAATATATTTTCATCGTATGTCAGGTACATAACAAAATTCTTTTAGTGTACGTATATAAGTAAACTAATAACGAACCAAAAACTTAAAATGAGGTATCCCAAGTCGTTTTATGTAGTTTTAGAAAGGGAAAAAAAAAATAAATAAATAAATAAAATTGGAAATCACACCTGTTCTTCTTCCCAACATAAGCTGGATTGATGACTGCAAAATCCAGGCACTCTTCGGACAACAATCGCCTCGATCTTACACTTTTCGTCTTCACGTTTATTTCAATGATTTCCAACAATGGCCGACACAAATCCACTCTCTCCAAGAAATGCTCCGCCGCCGTAACGTTCGGCCCCACCACCACCACCGTCTCCCCGCCGTCTTTCTCCCATGCATTCGTGGCGTGTACCATATTCAACCCCTCCACCTCAACCCACAACATTTCCTTCTCATCCACCGCATTCCTCGGCACTATCCCCAGCCTCGATTTTTTCTCCGGATGAACTTTCAATGGCGGCCGCCCCCGGAGGATCTCTTCCGGCTTGATTAAAATCTGGGTTTCGGGAAAAATGGCATAGTTTTCCGTAATAGCAAAGTCGTGGATTAAAGAGCAGTTTTCCATCGAGAAAATTGGAACTTCGGGCTGTTTGATTCCTTCTTTGCTGATTCTGAAATACGTCAGAAATGGCCGCCAAATGCTGTGCCGGAAAGAGAAAACCTCGCCGGTTTGTGAGTCGATTTTCGGGTGCGCAGTCATGGTCATGAAAGCCTCGCCGAAAGAATCATGTCGGCCTAAAGTTATCACATCTCCGTTGGAATTTAGCTTCACCCTGAAAGTAGAGACAAAATCAAGATTTAACATGAGAAAACGAAAATTATAATATCATAAATGAAATAGGCAAAATTTCCATTTAGAAAACAAAAATATAATTTTTTTAAAATTTAGGAGCACCGTATGCCCTCTTTCGCTTGGTCCCTGCCTGTAAGGAAGATCGGACTCGTTGAGGGCGAATAGTTTTCCGGCGAGGAGGGCTAAGCTGGTGTTCGCGCTGCCGACGCCGCGACGGGGGTCGTAATTTCCAGTGAGAACGCGGAGGACCATGACGGCGCAGCGGGCCAGGGAGGAGAAAGGACCGTTGAATGCTGAGAAAACGTTTAGGATCACCGGAGCGCCACTTTCTCTCTCTAAATTGTACTTATGCGTCTTGACGTAGCGGCTGCATAGTGTTGCTCCGCCGCCTGAGATAGTGAGTGCGTGAAGCATCCCGTCGCCGTCGAACAAGTGGTACGGGCCGCAAGGGAAGAACTGAGGATTTGGGCCGTTGCGAATATACGCGCCGCCGTTGAGCGACGGCGGAAGGGAACCCTCCACCGCCGGGCAGGCGGTGGGCGGCAGCTCGTCCACGGGAGCGAAGTTTCGGACGAGCACCTGTTTTGGGTCGATGTAGGAGGGAAGGGGATCGGGATCCATGAAATCGCAGATGAAATCATCTAATGTTTTGAAAATTTTTGTCAGGAAAGAGTTGTATTTTCTTCCCAAGGTTATATCTTTATCAGTTTCCTGCTTCGTTGGCGGCGGTGGCAACGGTTTGGTCGGAGTGATTTTAAGCTTTCTCCGTCGTTTGATGATATGTTTAATAGTGCTCTGTCTTTGAATTGTATCATATCTTTCATCAATCTTGACGGATGAAATCCTAATTAATTTCCGAAATGGTATTGCTAGGTTTGGAGTGAGTGATTGATTCATGGAATGTCTTTGAAGGAATGAGGAAGAAAGAGATTCCATTTGGACTTAATTTTGTGAGGAGTGAGTATAGGCCAATATTCAATCACTTATATAGTGAGAAATAAAGTTAAACCAATAGAGTAAAAATTAGAATAGTACACATCGAAGCGGTAATTTTCGAAAGTAAATAAATTACACGGTTAATCTGACGTTGATGGAAAGAGCCAACTCGAAAGAAAAGATAAAGGCACATCAATTATTAAGTGCAAGCTTGTTGCTAAAATTAGAGGAGTTTTGCAATTGTTTATCGCAAGCATTTACCAATAGAAAAGCAAACTTAAACGAAACCAAAGTACCAAACCATGGCCTAATTTGGAGCCACCATAGTATCCAGGGCCACTACTTTCCGTAGCCACGATGTCGTCTGTTTGGTAAGTGGTACATGTTATCATCGCTGAAACCGTCATCTTACGTAATGCACACCCCCGAAATAGTGATAGTTTTCAGAAATGGGATCCATGTTTGAATACAGATTTGGCTTAATTCTACCTTAATCAAGTTGTAGCACATCGAATACTACACATTGAACCTAGACTTCTGAGGCCAAAATCTTCCCAATATAGTTTTGGAAACTAGATGAGTAGAAGCCGAACATATATACTCGGCGAACCTAACTAATAATATGAGTAAATATATCGAACTTTTTATTTGAAAAGTTATTCTTTCTTAAGATTTGTGTTAATTAAATGGTAAAATAGTCATTCCTTGATCATTTTACAGGTTCGGACTAGATATTCGTAAAAATATATTTCTAAATCTAATAGAGAATTAATGACAACACCATTAATTTTCCGGCCCATAAGTAAAACCTTGAAGCAAAGCATAAAGCTGTTAGTTTCTTATATGGAGGTAATTCTAATAGAAAATTGGATTCTATTAAAAGAGAAAAAAATTCTATGATCTTTATTGTATAGTTTGTGTAAGTTTTCGTGAAAATAATAAAAAGGGAAAATTGCAAATTTGGGACAATAACATGCCCCATTTTATATTATTAGACTTTAATTTGCCATTTTTGATTTTAGGTACACTAAGTCTTAAAATTTTGCAATTTTGACCTCTAAGGCACCGGAACCCTAATTTGGCCCCGGAAAACCGCAAGTGTTTGCCGGAATCTGATATTAGTCCTACGTGGCAAACCAGTTATGACCACATACACAATGATTTGCCATGTAAAAAGAAACAAAAAAGAAAAAAGATTGCATGGCATTTAGACATAGGGAATTTTTTTTTTTAAATTCATAACTACGCATATTTTTAACACACACATTTATAATTATATTATATATGTACATGAACAAAAGACCTGCTGTTTCTTGTATATAATAAATATAATTTATCTCTTAGTTTATTTAAACATAAGATTTTAATTACTAAAAGAATTATATTTTCAAAATTTTATTTTAACCCTTAAATTTAATTTAACTTTTAAATTCTATTCCATTTAATATGTCAATAATAAATACGTATTTTTTTAAAATAATAAATATGTATATTTGTTCACACGTTTGCAATTACAGATTTATACATAAAAAACTAATTTAATGAAATTTTATATTAATTAATAGCTATTTTTATACAAAAAAAAAAAAAAAAAAAATCCTTTCTTTTTTCCCCACAACCCTCCACCACTGTCTCTTTCCCCACCAATTCACCACCACCATCCACCGCCACCGCCATAATGTTCCTACCGCCACCACCATCCACCACAATCTCCCCACTGCCATCATCATTCAACATCCTTCTTCCAAACTTCCAGATCTAGGCCAAGGAGTAGCGATTTCAACCTCCCCCAACGTTCATCACCACCGCGTCGCTCCTACCGCCACCGCCGTCCACCCATCATCACTCAACATTCTTTCTCCAGACTTCCAGATCTGGGCCAGAGGAGTAGCGATTTCGACCTCCCTACTAATCACCACCACCAACATCGCCTCCACGGCTCCACAACAAGCTCGCCACTACCACCATTGATACATCCTTCCTTCAAACTTCTAGATTTGGGATTTATTTTTTGTGATTCTTTGTGTAATTTTCGGTTCGAATCTTTGTGCGTGTGTGCGCTTTCTTTGAGCGATTTTCTATGCGAATCTTTAGGGGTGGTGCGATTTTTTTTGTGCGTGTGTGTGTTTTTGTGCAATTTTGGTGGTGGTGTAGGTGTTGCGATTTCGAGCAGCTGCGGCGGTGCGATTGCTTGTGCCTGATGGTGGTGGGTGCGAGTGATGGTAGTGGTATAAAACAACACCGGCGGTGGTGGTGCATAGCAGGCGACAGTGGTAGTGCAAGACGCGCCTGGCGGCGGTGGTGGTGATAGTGCCAAAAAATAAACCAAGGGACCAGTTCCCCCTTCGACATACAAATGCTACGTTTCTCTATTGCGTCCCCCTTTCATGCGTTCACCTCTAGCGCTCAAGCATAGCATTCCTTTTTGGAGCTCAAACCTCGCGTTCCCCTGTTTTACGCTCAAGCACTCCCCGTCCATTCCTAAAGCGCGTTCCCTCTTATGCGAGTTCATGATAGTGCTAAAATATTTCTAAGTGTTGAGCTCCACCCTTTCGAGGTCCGCTCCTTCGCGTTCTACCTCAAGCGCTGTAACATCCCGACTGAACGGACTTTTCAGGTAACCTATTATATGCGCCATTTAATTATTAATTTAAGTGATTACGTGATATTTAATTGCTAACGTGGATTAATTGCAATTTCTTGAACTTATTTTCTTTAATATGGATTTGATTGTTTGAACGTTTAACTTTCTTGTTTGGTGTTTTGCTCGTTTTGGATCCGTATTTAATTATGATTTTTGTGTGACATGAGTTAATTGTATGCTTTATGGACTCAATTATATGCTCATTGTATGTTTTGGTATTCGTTTTGATTGTCTTTTTGGGTCGTTTTGGAGGCGGGACCTAAAGGAGGCTCAAGAGCATTTAGCGCACCTTGGGTTCCGGGTCGTGTATCTTGAGCTCAGGAATTCGGATCCGAATTTCGTCACCTCCGTTGAACTCATTTCGACGATTCGGGTTCAATGGGATAAGTCTCACATTTTTCTAAGTTCATTAAGACCCTCGAAATTCAACCGAAACGAGCCCCTTACGCCTAAGAACTACCTTTTTTACCTAACCAAGCTTTGTGGACACCGTATGAACCTTAACTAAACCTAAACCTTGACTTATAGCTTAAGTTAACACTCTCCCTCAGCCTCTTAACCCAAGAGAACCGATCCATTCCCTCTCTACCACAAGAATCGATCAGCTCCAAGGAGAAAGGAAGAGAAGAAGAAACCCCTTTGGCCATTTTCATAATTTTGAGCTCAAATCACAACCAAAGCTTCTCAAATTTGAAAGGTAAGTTTATGATTGTAATCCTCACTCTCTCTTCTCTCTTTTATGTGTTCTTGAGTTGATTTCCATGGTGGATTCATGAGTTATGCCTAGCATGTGAATAGTAGTTGTTGGAGGAAATTGTTGATTCTTGCTTCCTTTCTTGATTTTCTTGAGGTTGGGTGATGATATATTGCTCCTAGGACTTGATTCTTAGCATTTATTGCATATACTTCCATGGTAGTTGGGTTATGAATGATTTGCCATTAATGAACTCTTGAGAATTTGATGATATAAATTGATACATTCCCTCCCCTTTCTTGCTTTGTTTCTTGCATTTTTTTGGAGCTGAACTTGTTGCTTCTTGTATGGCTTGAATATATGATGAATTGATGTTAATTTCATGCTCAGTTTATGTGCTTTTGATGGCTTAAGAGACTCCCTAAGGCCAAGAACCGAAATGCCCTGTTTTTCCCCTTAAATTCGGACTTACTGCGTTAAAAAATTTCCAGGCCGAACGTTGGACACGGCCGTGTCCAAAAACACCTGTAACCTGATACGGCCGTTTTAGGCTCTCGACTTTGGGTCCTGATTTTATTTAAATCGGACACGGCCGTGTCCGATTCCTATGCATTTTGGAAATGGCCGTGTCCACTTAGTAGGTGATGGCCAGGATGAGTTTCTTTCGTCGTTTCGTTGCTTCTTGTTGACCTTTCTTGCCTCATTTATGTTGTCTATGCATGATGAACTTGTTATATTATGTGTTAAGCCTTACGTTATGAATTTGTGATTTGATTTACGTCCTCGTTTATGATATATGTCCTTATGTGCATTGTATGCTCGTAAATGACCTAAATGTGGATTCATCTCATATCATTTGCACCATAAGCATACATATGCATGTACCGAGCGTCAATGTGGTTCATATTGAGTCTAAGAGTGTTCCTTGTTGCTTGTCTTGTTCAGAAGATCTTCCTGTTGAGGACGAGCTTGCTCCGTAGGTGTCCGGGTTACACTTTTGTCTCCACTACGCACGTTGACAAGGTGAGGTTTTGTTCTTTTAGTTAATCGACCTATAACCCTACTTGATTTGAAGCCTCGCATGCGATTATGTATATTATATGTTAAATAAGTGTATGATATCTATGTTGAGGGGTTGACCCGCTTGTTACAAGATTTTGAAAACGTTTTGTATAAGTATATAAGCTATTTTGTTTTCGTTTGAAAAACTTTAGCTTTATGCAAGTGTGTGTGTGTAAGCGAGATGTGGTTTTGAAAGATAAGCTTTGTGATATGTATGTGTGATTTTCGTGATATGTTTGGGCCCCGAAGAGTGGTATGGTAATCTTGGGACGACCGAGGGGTCGCCAAGCTCTCCCATCAACATTCTTCATTTGAGAGTCTCACCTAACTTTGGGAGGATCGAGGAAGGGTGGTTCTCTTGAGCCGGCGGAGTTAACCATCGAAGGTTTCAAGGTCGTGAATAAACCTTGTTTCGTGTGTATATGGATATCTTGGGCCGTCAACCCTTCTATCAACCGGTGTTGGGGATGGATTATGATTTGTTTTGCTTTGTTATGTTCTTCGTGTGTGGAAGTTGGGATGTGTGACTCGTACTCGCCGAGTTGGTTTAGTTTTGTATGATCTATGGAACGAGAGTGGATTCCTAACTACCTAAAACTTGGGATTTGGCATTTGGCCCTTTTTGCCTTTTCTTTACCCTTATGTATATCTATATAACGGGAAACCCTTTGGCTTGTAAAAACTACTCTCGGTCCACGAATCCTTTCGTTTTGGTTAATTGCTTTGCTCTATATGTATATCGGGTGTGTGAGTTAACCCCCTCACTAGTCACTAGGACTAACCCTCGTTGTTGTTTTTCCCTTTTTCCCTTTCTTTTGAGTTTGCAGGTTCTTCCGAGTTAAGCTAGGCGGCAAGTGTCGTTTGGGTTACTTGTGGCATAGCTTGAGTCCTCATACATCGTAGTGGTTTACATTTCCTTTGATTATGTATTTCTGGATTATGTATTATGACTACACTTGGATTATTTTGGCCTTGATGGCACTGTATATCTTGTATATGACCTAGAATGTTAGTTTAAATACTTGACCCTTTCCCATTTTGGATATGTATATATGTGATTTTGGGATTTATGTATATCTTGTGAATTGCTTCCGCTACTCTGATTATATTTTGCGCAGTTTTTGAGGGTCTAGGCCGCCTAGCGAGGGTGTGAGTTTTGTGTGTCTCCCGTTCGCCACGGTTTGATACGGGTGCGAACTCTCTATTTCGTTACTCGTGTTAGACCTTAGTGCGGGGGATATGACACCTTTCGCTCCGGGGTGTTACAAGCGCGCTCCACATTCGCATTCCACCTTTGCGCTCCGCCTCAAGTGTGGCCCCTCAAAGCGGAGCTTGAACGCATCCGTACCTAGTGCGCGGTGGTTATCCACATTCTCACGTCACTCAACCACTCAATACACGATCCCGCGATATTCGCGGCCACTACACCCGCTCAGACGTGACCCTGACTCAAGCCTAAGGTATAAATACTCTTTCTTCTTCAGAATTGAGGTACGCACACTTTTATATACCGAAACTCTACCCAAATTTCCGGTCATCTTTCACCTAAGGCAAACTCACTGTCTTGAGCGTCGGAGTGCCTACTCGGGAAACATCTCCCGCCTGGTATTCTCACGTTTTGTTGATTTTAGCACGTCGAAGAACCCATTTTTGGCTGATTTGTTGGAAGTTTGGAGCCGATTCCGTTCAAATACCGGTAACTGATTTTCGGCATCATCAGTTTGGCGCCGTCTGTGGGAACACCACCATTTTCGCAACTTCAAGTTACTTTTCGTGTTTTGTTTGAAAGAATGGCCGGATCTGACAACATTAGCTGTGGCGAGTGAAGCTCTAGCTTGCCGTCGCGACTATCCCCAACCCGAGTAAGTTAAGCGAATGTCGACCTGTTGTGCCGCCTGCCGCCGGCGTTCCCACACAAGAGAAACCGCACCGGAAACACCGTGGGTTTCAGTCTACCTGTGCAACCCATGCAAGCTCTTGGTACCGAAATAGGCCAAGATTCATTTAACATTCTTATAGGTTTAAACCTTTTGCTGCTAAACCCGTTGTTGTTCAATCCAATCTGGGGACTCCAAGGAGGAACGCAAACCCAGATTGGAGGAGTCCAAGCCACCATTGCTCCACCTCGCACTACCATCTTGACGAGTAGAGCGAAACGCACTGCCAACCGACCCCTACAAGAGGAACTGCCTATTCGAACGGATCCCCCACCCGTTCGTACCGAGGCAAATCCAACGGTAGCTGGACCAAGCCGAGTGTGAGACCCTATCCCACCTCCAGATGGTGAAGACCAAGTCCCATTCGTTTGGCGCGATGGGAAACAGACCATGGTAGAAGATGAGGAGGAACCAGATCCCCTCAATCCCGCTCAACATGCTAAAACTCGAGCAGGAGAGAAGGAGAATGACCACCTCACTCAGTTGGAAATGGAGAACTAGAACCTGTGCGCTACCCTGAGCAAAATCGTGGAAGGATATCAGGTTGGCGATCAGGAAGAAAGTCACCACCGACATGTACGACGGCGGGGCAAAGAAGTTCATCACCGATTTAAATGGCGTCAGGATAAGGAATTGGTCGACAAGCCCCAATGTCGTCTAGTCTGAGGCTATCGGGATAGACCCATCAAACTTTCCCCTCATCAGAGGAATAGACGACCTCGAAGACCAAGGGTTGAGCGAGCCTTACCACTTTGCGAGGAGATATTGATGGCACGAGCAGGAAATTCAAAGGTTCCCACTAATGTTCCTTGCTATGATGGTACGGGCGATCCTGAGGAGCACTTAACGGCCTTCGAGCACCTCATGCATTTGTATGAACATTCATTGGACTTCTGGTGCAAAATCTTTGTTACTTCGCTCTCGGGAATCGCTTATGATTGGTTCAAGTGGCTTTCCCCAGGCTCGATTCGGAGCATTGATGATTTGTATGAGCAATTTGATAGTTATTTCGGCCCTTTGAAGGAGACCAAGTTGCCCACTACATACCTCTGGAATGTTGAGAAAGGCCCCAATGAAACTTTACGGGAATTCTTTGCTCATTTCGGTGCTGAACTAACCAAGGTTGAAATTCCGTCTGGCGATTTCAAGGTAACCGGAGGTCATGTTACGATAATTGTTAACCGGGTATAGGGTGTTTCGAGATTGAAAGGAGTATGAAAGACTTCAGAGGAAAAGAATTGAAACAATCCCTCATGACAAATTAGAGGATTGTAAATGAGGAAAAAAAAAAAGAATTACCCGGGAGTAAATATTGCCAATTAGAGAAAGAGTTGGAAGAAGTAATGGGATTATCAAGCTAAGGATTCGCTCAAGAACAACAAGGTTGAGAAATTAGGATCACGAGCTCTAAGATATCAACCTTGACTCATCACTCAATCTTAATAATGTGAAGGACTCCGAGAATGGTGAACGATACACAAATCATTCATGGCACGTGCATCATGCATCTTTAATCGCTATATAATTGTCGTGTGTTTTACTTATGCCTCTATGTTTGTTGTGTGTTGTGCTCGTGTGTGTGTGGTTTTCACGGTAAGTCGAGGTTCGTGTTCACAACGGTCTTTCGAACGAGCAAGGAGTTGTGGTTTACCTCTCTAGCAAAGGGACTTCTTGAGTTAGAAGGTGCGAGTTTGGAAGTTCGGTAACTACGCCATTCGTGTAACATTGAGCTCTTGAGTAGTTGCTCCTAGCCCTGATCAAGCAGTGAGGAATTTCTCCATCAAGATTTCAAGAAGTGATCAAACCCTTTGTGCATGAATACCTTACCGGGCTAATCCTTGTCAGGACATCATGAACCTCGAACATGGGATGAATACGGGAAGTTGCTTGAGCTTGAAACTCAAGTGGTGAACCTGGGGACCTGGTTCTTTTCAGGGGGGAGGATTGTGACACACCGTGATCTGGCTCAAATCTGGTCGATCTGACGTGTCGATCTGGCTGTCAGATATGGGTCAATCAGTCAAGAATTTGTTTGAGTGGGTTCTTTATCGACCTGAAAGCACTAGCAAACGTGAGCTCGAAACCAACTTGGGGGACTTTGGGTTTTACCCAAGGTTGGCACTCCGATGCTCAAGTCAGTAATGGAGCTCTTTAGAGAGAGAATAAATGCAATTGAATGCGTATTAAAAGCTTACCAACTACTGTTCAAAGGGCGAGTATTTATAGCCATGGCCAAATGACACAGTAGTGTGTGTACTGTAGGTGTGCATTAATGGCGTTGCCAGTCGCCGATCTGGATGTCGGACGATGGAACCGGCTTGAGGCGGGTCGTTTGTACCTTCTTTCCCCTTTGGGTAAAAGCAGGGACTGACGGTCATTAATGAGCCGTAGTACGCCTCTTCCAGGGAATGGGAAGGGTACACGTGTCCCGACAGGAGTGCTTTACAGTATTCGGGTGTCCGGTGACGTATAATATCGATCTCGAGATTGATATCGCCTTCCGGGATCCTTAATGCTGTGGGTTTCCTCATAGAAGAGAGTAGATCGATCTGTTGATCTGATGATCGCATGGTATGCCCATCGATTTGGTGTCCTTAAACAAATCTGATGACCTGAGGACCTGGTATCGATCTGATGACCTGTCCAGGAGGTCGTTCTTGGTTTGTCCAGGTTGGTGTGAGGGTCCACGTGGCACCAACAGGGGCCGGACACGTGGCCCTGTACTATTACGCCATATCAGAGGCCCCCCAAATTTCCGGTGTGAATCTTCACAGCGGTAATTTCATCGGACTGGCAATGGGTAGGGGAACCGTCGCGACCGTTGGGGTTGAGCTAGATCGGTCCGACAAAGCGTTTAATGCGACGCGACCTTCCATAGGATAGGCGCGTGCGAGGTAATTATGGCATCGTTTCGCATTTCGAGGCATTACTTTTCAACCCCTATATATAGGAGGGGTCCTGCCTCAGCCTCATTTCACTACTTACCATACTCTGAGAATCGAACTGCTCTGGTTGCGATCAGCTCGCCGGCAACTTTCGTCTTCGAACTCGAATCTTTACAGAGGTAAAAAGTTTTTCCTTTCCACCTTTATGGCTCAAAATCAGGTAGCGTTTACGCCGTCGCCAGAACGAGAGGAAGACCTGCCAGCCCCACCTTTACCGAATAAGAATTTCGAGCTCAACTCCGGTCCGATTTCCGGAAGGGACGGAGCTCCGACGGCAAACAGAGGGGGTCAGGCTTCGACATCGAGGGTACGGCGACCCATTGGGCTTTTAGACGAGCCGGAGGGGGAAGTTGGTGAAGAGGTCGGAGAGGGACAAGATGGAGGGGAACCCGTGACACAGGTCGGGAACCCTCCCGCGCGACCTCCCCATGTGTACAGGACTCTCTCACACGTTTCTGAGAGGTTCTCCAAGATAACCTCTCAGGAGCTCGCGGAGGTCACGCGGCTACTGGGGTTAGGTCCTCAGTACGCGGTTCGGAGGCCGGAGGAGGGGGAGACCGTCGAGAGACCGAGGGGTCTGAGATCGGTTGGCGTGTATTACTCCTCCGTCAAGTATGGGTTCAGGCTTCCCCTTCCGCGGGTCATCTCAGATTTCTTGGTTCGGTACAACTTATGCCCTTCCCAGCTGACCCCGAATTCATTCTCTCTGATGCATTGTATGATCATCACCATGAAGTGCCTGGGATTCGAGCCGGAGATCTGGGACTTTGGGGAGTTTTTCACACTTAACAGTGCCACCAAATCCGGGGTAGGGTATTTCAATCTTCAATCAAAGCCGAACCGGAAGATCGTATCGATCCCGTCTACCTTACATGGCATCAATTGGAAGTCCAAGTTCTTCTTCATCGACCTTCCCATCGTTCCCCGCTTCCGGATCACTTGGGGGGATAACGGCCCACGACGGCTCGTGACCAAGTCGTCGACCTGGCTCCGCAGTCACTTCGAACTGTTGACCAATGTGGGGCTTTTAGATCATACCAACCTGACGAGGACGGGGAATCTGGTCGAAGCGGGCATTATTACCGGGCTTCATAAAAAGAACTTTCGCTTTGGTATGCTCTTACTTCGACCGGACCCCTACTCGATCAGGGTCTTTAAATTATTTAGTTCCAAGTTTTTCCCTTCCTCTTTTTTGTTCGATCTGACTCCTTTCGTTCCGCAGATCTTCGTCCATTGATCATGTCTCGAGCTGCTAGGATGAGGGCGATGAACCAAAGGAATGCCACGCCCGACGAGCTACGACCCGTGGCGGAGGCCGCTCGAGTCATCATTAATGCCCTCCCTGAGGCCCAGCGAGCTCAGCAGGAAAGGTGCTCGAAGGAGCTGCACGACCTGGATGCCGATCTGATGGAGCAGGTCGAAGGAGGTCCCCTTCGTGGGCAGGAGCTTGAGGGACAAGCCAGGTCATCAGCGCAGCCGGCTGGTTAGGTCGGGGGTGACGTCGAGCAAGTAATAAACCTAGATCACCTCCCTTTATATTTTGATGAAGATTTTAATCCTCAACTCGAGTTTGTTCAGGCGAGGCATGGGGTAGGCAAGAGGCCCTTTAGAGAACTGGTCCACGAACTGCAGGACTCCGAGGAATCTGACGAGGAGGCCCAGCTCCTGAACTTTCCCAAGACCCCCCTTCCACAATGGCCTGCAGGCCTTGAGCTCGAGAAGGAAGATGGTACCAAACGAGCCTTGTCATTCGGAAAGGCTGACCCCGAACTGCTAGCTGCCCTTTTCAACTCCGCATGCATAATCGACGAGCAGAAAAGGCTCTCTCAGAGGTCGGCGAGGCAGAAGAGGTATCAGGCTGCCAGAGGTCTTTTCGGTGTAAGTTGGGGGTTTTTGTTTTGTTGTTTTTTTTTTTTTTGAACTCCTGGGGATCGGACTAATTCGATCTCATCACTTGTTCTCAGGATGTTCTCCCCGTCCTCATCAATTCGATCCACGAAGTTGAGGTCTTCAAGGCTGGCAAGGAAAAGTATAAGGAAAAGTACCAGCTGATGAAGGGCCGGCTCGTTTCGGCGAACCCCGAGAGGGTTGAACAGCTCGAGCAGGAGCTCATGGATGCCCGTGAGGAGAAGAGAAAACGGGTCGAGGAGAAGCAGACTCTGGAAGCCCAGTGGGCGAGCTCGCAGGAGGCCCTGAAGGAAGCGGAGAAGGCTCATGCGAACGAGCTGGCCCAGAAGAAGGAGGAATTCGCCAAGGAGCTCGAGACTGCTAGAGCTGCCTCGAAGGAGGAGGGACGGAATGAGATCTTCAATTTGGCCCAGGTGAAGATCGTCAAAGCGGCGGAAGAAATGAAGAAGTGCAAGTTGGAGATCGAACGGTATGCCGTTCGCGAATTCATGGAAGGCCCCTGCTTCGAGGAGGCGAGCCTGATCGTGGGTCAGAACGACCTGGCGGAGGGGTTCCAAATCACCGTGAACCAGCTCAAAGCCCAAGGCGCCATCGTCCCCAACTTCAATTTTGACTCGATCGGCCCACTGCTTCCCGATCCTTGCGCTCCTGACCTTCCTGAGGAAGAAGAGCCGATCCAAATCGATTGGGCGACCTTCAAATACGGCCACGCCATTGAGATCGCTCAGGCCAAGAAAGAGAAACGTCGGGTAGAGTGCGAGCTCCCTCCGTCGGTTCACATCGAAAGCTTCCTTCCCACCATCAGGGAGCTCGAGCGGTCACTTCGCCGAACTGCCCAAGAATCCCCTTCCGAGCCCGTCGAGATCGATTAAATTCTCCCCTTGTAGCCAACTGTTTAGACCTCCCAGCCGGGTTGTGGCTGTGTGAATACTTGTTTTTAATTTTGTTTTTGAACATTTGCCCATCGAGCCACGTCGCGTGGTGAGCTCGATGCGCTAGGTAAGATCGATCTTTTCTAATTTTGAGATCGATTTTTGCATGAATGAATTATGTTTCTCATACTTGTTTCTTTTTTTGCAAGTTGAACATTAATTCGATCTGGCATGCGTGTGGTTTGTCGACCTGGGTTTTGCCCAACTCTTAGATTTTAGTCGCTTTTGGATCGATAGGTTCGTCACGCTATTCGATCTCGTTTGGATGTATATCTTCTTTTTGGGTGTTCGCGTTTTACCTTGGTCGTTTTGCCATTCGCTGCATTCTGGTCGGATCGATGGCGATCTCTAAGATATGCCAGCTTTTTAGGTTTGGCTTCTTTGGATCTTGGTGGATCTAAAGCAATGAATCAAGAATTTCTGGATCGTTGATCTCTGGACCCACCCGGATCTAAATCGATCTCACCGGGTCTCCGGATCGTGAAATTTTTGAGATTGACCTCTGGATCACCTCGGATCTAAAACGATCTCCTTGGATCTCTGGATCATCAGGTTCGTTAGGATTTTTAGGATCTCTTTGGGTCTTAGAAACGACCTCAACGGATCTAGATCTCTAACGGCATTTGAGAATATTAAATACGTTAGGATTTTTTGGATCTCTTTGGGCCTAAAAACGGCCTCGTTGGATCTCGATCTCTAACGATTGGATGTGGGTTTTCATTATTAATCTCTGGACCTCTTTGGAAAACGATCGCCTTGGGTCTCTGGATCATTAATTTCGTTAGGATTTTTAGGCTCTTTGGGCCTAGAAACGACCTCGTTGGATCTCGATCTCTAACGATGATTCAAAAAGCATTAAACACGTTAGGACTTAGGATCTCCTTGGGTCTAAAAATGACCTCATTAGATCTCGGCCTCTAACGATCGAATGCGGGGTGGCTCACACCCTCCTCGACTCATGACCGTAGGTCGAATGAGAGCTTAATCGAGGGGGTAGTGGCCTGGCGTGGGATTGCGGATTGACTTTAATCGGATACCCCAAAACATGTGAATTAATTGACTGATCAGAGATCGATCCTCAGGCGAATTCGACCTCTTCAACTATTACAATTTTGAAATAAATTTGAAGGCTAAGTGTAAAACTTCTTCAAGTTGTGCGCGTTCCACGGTCTGGGTAACGGTTCCCCGGTCATGTCTTCAAGCCGGTAGGCCATGTTTTTCCTGATCTCCGTGACGCGATAAGGTCCTTCCCAGTTAGGCTCAAGTTTTCCGACATGTTGCAAGACCTCGACCTTTTTTAGCACTAGGTCACCGATCTGAAACGATCTGGGTCGTACGTGCTTATTGTATTATCGGGCTGCTGCTGCCTTGTACTGTCTGAGCTTCTGATAGGCATGCTCTCTACTTTCTTCAATCACATCTAGATCTTCGGCTCTGATCCCCGTATTTCGGTCGAGCTGGTATTGTGATACACTAGCGGTTTCGTGTAACAGCTCCGATGGGATGACGGCTTCGGATCCGTAAACCAGAGAGTATGGTGTTTGCCCAGTGGCTGTCCGCGGGGTAGTTCGATAAGCCCATAGCACACCGTCGAGCTCGTCCGCCCATGCGCCCAGTTTGGCATCAAGGCGGGTCTTGAGATTTTGGATAATGATTCGGTTGGTGACTTCAGCTTGGCCATTTGCTTGCGGGTGACCAACTGTAGTGAATCTGAGGTCGATCCCGAGGTCTCGACAGTAGCTCTTGGTATTCTCAGATCGAAATTGAGGGCCATTTTCACAGATGAGTACCCTCGGAACCCCAAAACGGCAGATTATACTCTTCCAGAGGAAATTTCTTATCACTGCATCAGTAATTTTGGGGACTGCCTCGGCCTCAACCCACTTTGAGAAGTAGTCGACGCATACTATGGCAAACTTTTTCTGTCTGGGTGCCAAGGGGAAGGGACCAATGATGTCGATTCCCCATTGGTCGAAGGGCCAGCACACATCGATCGGTATCATGGACGCAGGGTGAGTGTGGATTAGGTTGCCGTGTTTTTGGCACTTGGGGCATTTCCTAGAGTGGATCTTCGCATCCCACACCATAGTCGGCCAAAAATACCCACTCCTTAAGATCTTTCGAGCTAGAGATCTTGGGCATCTTGGGCTTGGCTAGGTCGCAGGCACCTTAGAGGGGGACCTGTGAAGGATTTTTTGAACCACCTGCCTTCATGATCCATCATATAGAGCAGAGATCGATATTTTATTCTCCTGGCCTCAGTTCGATTTTGGGGCAAAAGCCCGTCCTTGAGATAAGCGATTAGATCGTCCATCCAGCAAGGTTCCGGCGGATCGATGGTCGCGATCTCGACCTTTCCTTCATCGATCGCACGGCCCCACGAGACCATGAACGAGATGGTCGTATCCTTTGTTCCCTGGAATCCGTTGGCCAACTTCGATAGGGCATCAGCTCGACCGTTCTCTTCGCGAGGGACCTGTTCGATTTTGAACTCTTTCAGCTTAGAGGCCAGCTCTTTCACCATTTTGAGATACGCTGCCAGGGACTCTTCCCGAGCTTCGTACGTGCCGCTGACTTGGCCCGCGACGAGCTGGGAGTCAGTTACAACGGCTAACCTGTCGATCTGGTTCTCCGTGGCGTACCTTAGCCCTGCCACCAGTGCTTCGTACTCAGCTTCGTTGTTTGTCGCTTTAAAATCGAGCTTAATGGCGAAATCGAGCTGTAGTCCGTCTGAGTTTATAAGGGATATGCCCACTCCCCCTCCTTGAGAGGTCGATGAGCCATCCGTGTACATGGTCCAACTAGGCGCGGCACGGACGATCTCCATCGAGCTGGTGTTCTTTTCGACTAGAAAGTCAGCCAGAACTTGAGCTTGTTGGGCGGCCCGGGGTTGGTAGGTGATGTCATGCTGACTCAACTCGACCGCCCATTTCATCATTCGACCCGACACGTCGGGCTTGGATAAGACCTGCCTAAGGGGTTGATCCGTTAGGACGATTATGGGATGAGCTTGGAAATACGGACGTAGCTTCCGAGCCGCATGCGTCAGAGCGAACACGAACTTCTCGATCTCAAGATAATTTCGCTCCGCGGCGTGTAGGATCTTGCTCAGGTAGTAGATCGGCAGGTGTTTTCGATCTCGAATGGCGACCAAGACTGAGCTGAAGGTTTCATTAGAGAGGGACAGGTAGAGGTACAAGGTCTCTCCTTCATTCGGCTTGGCCAGCAATGGCGGGGAGGCCAGGTACTCTTTCAGTTGATCTAACGCTCGGTCGCATTCTTCGTTCCACTCGATTTTTTTGAGATTCCTTAAAACTTTGAAGAATGGGAGGTTTCGTTCTGACGATCGGGATATGAACCGGTTGAGTGAGATTATGCGACCCACCAGGGACTGTACCTGGTTGATGCATCGAGGTCGAGGGATGACCTGGATTGCTTTGATCTTCGTAGGATTCGCCTCGATGCCTCGTTGGCTCACCATGTATCCTAGAAACTTTCCTCCTTCGACCCCGAACGTGCATTTGTCGGGGTTGAGCTTCATACCGTATTGCCGTAAGATCTCAAACGATCTGCGCAGATGATCTAGATGATGGTACGCCCAACGACTCTTCACGATCATGTCGTCGACGTAGACCTCCATGGTCTTTCCGATCTCATCTTTGAACATCAGGTTGACCAATCTTTGGTACGTAGCTCCCGCGTTCTTTAGCCCGAAGGGCATGACCTTGAAGCAGTATATTCCCTTTACTACAATGAAGGCCGTGTGCTTTTGATCTTCGGGAGCCATAGAGATCTGGTAGTAGCCTTGAAATACATCCATCATACTGAGCATCTCGCACCCAGCTGTCGAGTCGACGAGCTGATCGATTCGGGGCAGCGGATACGGGTCTTTCGGCCATGCCTTGTTGAGGTCGGTGAAATCGTTGCACATTCTCCATTTCCCGCCTGTTTTTTGCACGAGGACTACGTTGCACAACCAGTCAACGTATTGAGCTGGAGTAACGTATCCTGCATCGAGGAGTTTATTGACCTCGGCCTCGATTATATCATTCCTCGCCCGACTTTGAGGTATTAGCTTTTGTTTTATGGGTTTGACCGACGGATCGATTCCGAGCCGGTGGCAGATCACCTTCGGGTCGACTCCGATCAGATCTTTGGCAGCCCAAGCGAAGATGTCAGAGTTGTCCCTCAAGAATTCTATCATCATGACCTCGTGTTGCGGATGCATATTCGCCCCGATCTTGGTGGTCTTATTGCTGTTTCCGGGGACTAGGGCAATTTCTTTCAGTTCTTCAGAGGGCTCGAGCCGCTCGCTGGCCTTTGTTTTCCGAGCTGCGGGGGATCTCTCCGCCTCGCACTCCTTTGTGGGAAGCTCGATCTCCCCATCGGCATAGATCTGGAGGTCGAGCTCTTGCTCCACCTCTTTCCCGGATGGCTTTTTCAGGACGATGGCATAACAAGCCCAACTGTCCATGACATCGCAAGTCACCTCACCGACCCCGTTCGGGGTGGGCATCTTCAGTTTTTGATGGTACGTTGAGATGATTGCTTTGACCTGAATAAGGCCAGGTCGGCCGAAGATCATGTTATACGCTAGGGGCATATTGACGACGACGTACTCGACCTCCTGGGTCACCCTCTTGGGGGATGTTCCCATCGAGGTGAGGAGTCGGATGCGCCCTAACGGTATGACTTCCGATCCACCGAACCCAGAAAGCGGTGTTCGGATCGGATCGAGCTTTAGGTTATGCAACTTCATTTTTACAAGAGTCGAGTAAGGGATAATATTCGAGCTGCTTCCATTATCAACTAGGCATTTGGTTACATCATAGTTAGCCACGCCCAAGGTCACCACCATCGGACAGCTAGGCGCGTCGCCTTCCCGATGGGGGCCAGGGCGGCTATCACTCTCACTAAAGCTAACCTCCTGCCTTTCCCACTCTCTACCATGATCGATCTGGAAGACTTCTTCATGCGGACCGTTGTACTCTCGAGCGGCTCGCCTGAGGTGCAGGGTTTGTGGTGGCTTGTCGCTCCAAGCGCTACAGTTTAGGCCGCCTAGCTAGGGTGTATGTTTTTGTTGGTCACCAGTTCGCTATGGCTTGGTGCGTGTACGAAGTCCCCATTTCGTTGCACGTGTCAGGTTATGGTGCGGGGGATGTAGCGCCCTTCGCTAGGGGTGCTACATGAAGGGTTGTGGGGAAGAAAGAAAGAATTTTTTTTTTGTATAAAAAAAGTTATTAATTAATATGAATTTTTTATTAAATAATTAGTTTTTTATGTATAATTCTGTAATTTCAAACCTGTGAATAAATATACATATTTATTATTTTAAAAATATACGTATTCATTATTGACATATTAAGTTTAGGGACATTAAATTATAACAACCAACTATTTCTAAAACTTATCCTAAATCTCCCAATTCGAATTTTTTGTATTAAATCCCCAATATAGAATACATTTTTTCTAAACCCCCTAATGATTTAAAAAGTCTATTTTGTCTTCATTTTTTCACTTTTTCCACACTATTTTTGCTTCCTCCACGCCCCTTTTTTCCTCATCATCTTCTTGCTCATTCAAACTAGTAGGATCGTCGTTGCCGCCGTAGGTGGTCAGAAATTTCCCGAAAAATTCACCCTGGATGTACTCCTCATGCACGTTCCATATCTCCGATTAGTTTCTCAAATTTCGAAGTCGTTCGTCCCCAATTTTAGATCTAAAAAAAGAAATCTCGATTACCCTCAAACCGTTTAACGAAAATTGAATTTGTAACTTGCAATAGCTTGCCCGTGTCGAGAACTTCAAGATCCATACCTTGGTCGTCGGAAAATATTACCGGAAAGCCGTTCACAAAGAGACCCACCTGCGCAATTTTCAGCAGCGCGACAGGCGACCTCTCTGGTGCCTTCTCCGACCATTTTTCAGGACATGAGGTTGCCACCAATGAAGTTGCGTTGTTGAAATGAGTTAAAGCACAAAGCTCCCGTGTTCGGAAACTCGCCGGAAGTCACCGGATTTTTAAAAGAAAATTGGGGAAGAAGAAGAAAAGGGGAAGGGGGTATGGGTGTCATTTTTCAAATTCATTAACGGCATTTTGGTCTTTTTGGGGCGTTTTGGGGGTTTAGGAAATGTTTTAAAGATAATTAGTCTTTAAAATGTGTAAAATTTCAATTGGGGGGTTAAGAAAAGTTTTATAGCATATTAGAGATCTATAGTATATTATCCATTAAATTAATTTAATAGAATATAAAAGTTAAATTAAACTTAAGGGTTAAAATAAAATTTTGAAAATTTAATTCTTCTAGTAACTAAAAACGTATAGAATTGTGTATGTGGCCATAACTGGTTTGCCACATAGGACTAATACTAGATTCCGTTTTTTCAGGGCCAAATTAGGGTTCCGGTGTCGTAGAGATCAAAATTGCAAAATTTTGAGACTTAATGTACTTAAAATTAGAAATGTCAAATTAAAGTGCAAAAATACAAAATGGGACATGTTATTATCCCCAATTTGTAATTTTCTCATGTTTTTAATTTGCTAGGGCATTCTTGACTCCAAATCCACTTGCAATTAGGGCTGTCAATTCTCAACCCGACCCGACCTTACCCGAAAAATATCAGGTTCTGATTGGGGATTTTCAGGTCTGGTTGAAATCGGATCGGGCCTGAAATAGACCCGAAGGAGAGAGGCCAGGTTCGGGTGGGTTTCGGGTTAACTCGGAAAAATTATGCAGGTGACCCAACAACCCGAACCCACCCGATCGAAAAATTAAAATTTTTTTTTAATATATTTAAATTATATGGTGTATTATAACTAGTTAAAAATTTATGAAATGATAATTGGTTTAGGATTAGATATACTTAAAAAATAATAATTGATTTATTAATTGAGAATAACGTGATTTATAATGTTAATATTATATAATTTGTCTAAATTATATAATTTTATTAATTAGAAAGACATACATGATTGTAATATGATTAGAATTAAACGGAGTTCACGGGAAAAAAAAAAAAAAGTGATGTATTTATTTAAACTTAAACAATTAGAATTGCATTATGATTAGTTTAGTAAAAAATATATCATTCGATCTAAATATTATTATGTATCTAATTTATATTTTACATAAATGCCCTATTGATTGAATTTTATTAAATTTATATAAATAAGAATTTAAATAGATTTGATATAAAACTTAATTATAATTACACTTAGAATTAGATCTTAATTAAGATTATAAACAAATTTTTAATGTGGGTACAATTTATTAGAGTTAGATTTAGAATTTGATTAAAATTAGACTTGTAACCAAATTCCTATTCATAATTAAGTACTTATAAAATTTCAATAATAATTTATAATACATATTGGTTTTCATAATTAACTTAATTAGATATTAGTGAAATCATTATTGTAAGGATATTTTGGCGACCAATAAATTTTAAAAAAATTCAAAAATTAACTCGTATGTTTATAATATAATATAATAGACTATTAAAAAAATGGTTAGTAAAATAATTTTTTTCTATAAACATATGATTATTATTTGAGAATAACGTGATTTATAATGTTTGATGGGACATAAAATCACGCTCGTTTCAGAACCGTCCACGTATCGTCTGACGCTCGGACTGATGGGCTCGCAAGTCGCCCGGGCCCGCCCCCTTGCTGGGTAATACAGGCCCGTGATCCTTGGCCCTCTGTTCAAGTAAAGGATTCAAGCTGTCAGGCCTGACGCTCACATTCCGGCCCTCAGGGTCACCCTTCCCAGGAAGGCACTTACACGGGGGGGCCCCACCTCCAACGCTCGAGGAATTGACGCTCAAGGGTCATCTATCGTGAGGGACCCGACCGTACGCCCTGCGAGCGTCATCAGCGCTCGCGTATGATCCTCTCCCTTGTGAGGCATCCAAACTCTAGTAAGACGAACCTTGGGCCATCCCTACGCGCGACCCTCGCTAACAACCTCTGACACAGAAACAATGCTCACCTTGTACCTGACACGCCGCCTACTTTTCAGAGATGTCATTCTCATGCCCTCGCAGGCCGCCACGCGTTAGGGCAACACAGGTTTGGGACCACACGGTCAATTTACCTAATTTACCCTCACCCCTAATATATAAATAGGAGAGAACACTTGCATTCTCCCCCAAGTCATCTTCTTCACAAGACACCACACTACTGAACTGGGCATCATTTTCCTTTGCATCCTCATCTTCTCCAAAGCTTTATATATTTCACTATTTCCTGCACCCTTGCGGCACGATTTCCTGGTGTTATCCTAGCTGGAAGAACCCACGCTCGTTGGAAACCCAGTTCCTGAGGCTCAACGCCTGTGATGGTCTTTCTTTCTACAAACAAATTCTAAAGTGATTGGTGTTTAAATCCTTTACAAGTTCCTGCACCATCATTTTTGGCGCCGTCTGTGGGAAACCATCGCCATCTTCAGCTTCATCTGATTCTTCTTTAAGCTAGTTGAGATATAACACCTCTTACTTCAAACATGGTAGCTGCAACAAGGTCCGGGGTGATAGAAAATGGGGGTGTTCTTCTTCCTATCAATGAGGAAAACGCAAGGAACAACGCCCCTGCCGGAGGTGCGCCCCCACCTATTGCCGGAAACACTGAGGTTGCCGCTGCAACTCTCCCCCCCGGGGGAAACGAGGTAGGGGGATCTAGCTCCATTCCTTCTCCCCAAGCCTTCATCCACAACGTTCCTGCCTCCCATTGCGGAGTGTACTCCACGGCCATGCCACCGTCGGGATATGCTTATATGCAACCCAGGGTGATGCCCGGAATGATGCCCCTGGTCCAGCCTTATCAGGTGGGGACACTAAATCTCCCCATGTCGCTTCCGAGAGAGATACAGGGGGTGGAAATGCCCCAAGTCACCACTCATCAACTTCAGGCGCTTTACGCGCAATGCGAGGGGCAGGCGGTACAGAACGCATGGGAACACTTCACTGCTGCCTATTTCCCATCGATGGCAGGCGCTCGAGCGGCTCCGCCCGAAGGAGTACTCCCAATCCATCCCTTGTTAGCCACCAAAAACGTGTTCAGGGCTCAGTCGCCTCCGCCTTCGCCGCCCCCTGCTCAGGAAAATGAAGTCCCACCGAGGGTCCAGCAAGGACAGCAACCCACGGGAGATGTAAGGGCCCCCCAGAAGGAGAGGGCTGAAAATAACGAAGAGGTCCAATCGAGGGCCACAGAAAGGGCAAGCCGCAGAAGTGTCGGCGACCCTCAACTCGCCGCCTTGCAGAATTAGCTTAAGGGGCTCCAGGATGTAGTGGAGCAGCTCTCTCGAGCACGGTCTCAAGTCCCCCATGGCGGGGGCGAGAGGTCCAGGGCCAGAGACGCTCGCCGTCCACGCAGCCAGATTTCCCACCACCGAAAAGAAGCAGACTACGAAGGGTACAATCCTGAAGACAAGGATTACAGAATCTTAACCGGGCGATTCCCCCCTCATTGACAAGGTTCTGATGACCCATGCGGGGAAGGGCAAAATCCCCACGTCCGTCTACAGGTATGATGGAACAACTGATCCGGCCGAGCATCTGGATCACTTTGTGCACCTGATGCACTTATATGATCATCCGAGCAACTATTGGGCTAAAGTATTTGTCACCTCTGTCGTGGGGATGGTTCAGGATTGGTATAAAAAGCTTCCTCCACGCTCGATCAGAGGGTACGCCGATCTGACAGATGCCTTCATAAGCCAATTCAATTCTCTGAAGGCGCCAGCCCCGGCGGCAACAGCTCTCTACAGCTTAGTCCAAGTGCCTAATGAGACGCTCAGGTCCTTCATGGAAAGGTTTAACAAAGAAATCCTGCTGGTGGAAAAGCCCTCGATGGATTTTGTAGCACCCCTTACACGTGGAGGTGCCACACCCCCGCACTATAGCCTCGATCCACGTATGAAATGGAAAGTCCATACCTAAATCAAAACTATAGTGAACGGGTGACAATGCAATACCAACAAGCTAGGCGGGAACTAAACTACACATGCAATAAAATAAAGCGGAAGCACCGAATAATTCGTAGGTATCAATACTGTACTTAACTATCAATACATTATCATCTTTCAGATAACATTCACATAGATGTACTTAGAGCTATCAACATGATTCTCTGAACTATTAGTACATGAGAAGAAGAGCTAGGCTAGACTCAGCTGGACAGAACGACACGACCCGACTCCCGTCTAGCACGCCACGAACAAAACCTGAAAGGTGGAGGCGTCAGTCTGGGAAGACCGAGTGAGGGGCAATATATATATAAACACAAGTAGCATGCGAGTTATAATCTCGGGTAAGGTTTTGTAACCAAATAATAATATCATGCAAGTCATTAAAGTGCACACGATCAATAACATGAAATCCATCCTTCACTCCATTGGTGGTGGGTTTGCAAGGCCCGAACCACCCACGATATCACGGTGCAAGTCGGGAGTATGACTCCCACGTACGGGACTCCTTCCTCCACCAAACCTCCTGGTGGATTCAGGGGGCATCCCCACGGTGTGAGAGAGGTGTTATGAGTTACCCGTCAGCCCTATGCCTTCCCGGTTGGCTCAAACACTCACCCTCGGGCCCATAAACACGATACACGATACACGGTACACGATAGTTCGCCAAACACGATCACGGTAACACGATGACATGATTCATGACTTGATTATAAACACGATACACGATTTGCTTGTCATGAGCATGATTAGTTTCAGGAAACACGACTTGTAATATGATACACGAGTAGGTATTAAGTCCCTTGAAGTTGGAAAACGATTATAAAAATATACGCACGTGTAATTTGGCCGAAATCCATATAAGGGTTATAGGGTTCTAGATAATTAATAACTAAACCTCACCTTTACCGACAAAGTGCAAGCCAAGACACGGCCTACGGCCCCTGCTCCACGTCACGAGAAATGGATCTGTGCAAACACGACGTGTACACGTGAGACATGACTCTAAAATAGACTAAATATGACGAACGGCGGAAGTGTGTCGAGACGACCACGAAATTACAATGTGGTATGATAACATGTTGTTTCACTACATATTAGCACATATTAAAGTAAATTGGGGTCAAAGAAGTCGTCGGATCGAGGGGCTAAAATTGTAATTTTATGCAGAATATTTTGTTCTGCATGTCAGGTGGGAACGGCCGTTCCGGTTCCCTTTGAAAAGTGGAAACGGTCGTTCCCGCTACCCCAAGAAACGTTCCAACGTTTTTCTTATTAAAATGCACCTTTGAGCTAGGAACGGCCCTTCCGGCGCAAGGCCAAAATGGGAACGGCCGTTCCCAGGCTCGGCCTCCCTTTTATTTGAAAAGAGATGGGAACGCCCGTTCCCATAAAGCCTTGAGGCTGGGAACGGTCGTTCCCAGTTTCTGCAACTGGAAAAAATAGAGCAGAAACAGGGGAAGCTCTCGGCAATGGTACCAAAACAACAACAAAAGCCAAGTTTGATCATTCAAACCCAATTTTCCATTAAATTCGTGAAGAAATCATTCCATAATTCATGATATAATCACAAATTCATGCTTTCATCTACAAATAATCCATCTAGCATCAAACTCTCAAACCCTAGCTCAATCAAACATGATCAAGAATCATAAACTCATGCCAAACCAACCTTGAAATGAAAATATGGAGAAAAGAGATAAGGATGATGATCAAGTCCCAATTCTTGAAGTATTTCTTGATAATTCTTGATGAAAAGTATGAAATCTCTTCCCTTTTCTTCCTTGTATGAACCGAGATCAATAAGCAAATGTGGTTGGGATATTTTTGGATGATGTGAGAGCAAGGAAGAAGCTTGGGGATGCATATATCGATTCATCAAATTTTGGAATGTGTGAGATGTCCCATTTTGCCAATTAATCCTCTAAGAGTTCAAGTGATGCAATTAAGGATATAAAGTTTTGAAATATAGTCAATTAGGTCCTTGAAACCCATGCAATTTAGTCCCCAAGTTTAAAGAAATATCTATCTAGGGATAATTTGGTAATTAACTCATACCCGGTCAATAATTTTACGAAATGGATATTTTCAAGTCATGAAAGAAATTCTCAATTTGTTATAAATTCATAAAATATTCATGAAAGTATTGTAAAATATAATTTATAAAATTATTTTAAAACATAAGATATTAATAAATAAAATTCGGGGCGTTACAAAAAATTATTTTAAAACATAAGATATTAATAAATAAAATTCGGGGCGTTACAGATTTCTTGAGGCATGTACTTTTTGGGGCAATCAATATGAAGCACTATGTCAGCAAAGAATTCGTGGAGGAGGTGGCCAAGAAAAAGCCACGCTCGTTGATGGAGATCAGGGATATAGCTGACTCTTTCTTCACCCTCGAGGATATGTATATCGTGAGGGATCAGAAAATGGCAAACGCCCCTCGCCCCAGCAAAGCCCCCGAGGACAGAGGAGATTCTAACAGGGGTCGCCGCCGCAGTCCTATCCCCGCTCGTCGTAATTTTTCGCCTCCGCGTAAGTTCGAGCGGATCCCCCTCAACCACCCAATTACGAAAGTGTATTCCATGGCGGATAAGAAACACTTCAAGAGACCGCCGAAGTTGAGGGAGACTGAGGCTCAGAAGTGCCCAGGAAAGTATTGTGCTTTTCATAAACAGAAGGGGCATGATACCAACGAGTGCCGCCAACTCAAGAGCGAGATCCAGAGGCTTATCGCTGGGGGGCACCTCAAAGAGTTTGTGAAGGTATTAGAGAGGTATGATGAGCATTACGCTGAACGAGCGTGTACTAGAGGAAGAAGCCGCTCGCGCTCACGAAGTCCCCGTCACCATCACACTGAAACAAGAGACCGCGGCAAGGGGAAAGCTGCAGATATGGAGAATCAGCCCTTTGCGGTCATTCACATGATCACTGGAGGACCCTCGGGGGGCGATTCTAATGCCTCCCGGTGCCGCCACATTCAGAGTTATGACCAGAGATCATCCCAGCTCAAGCCTGTGCTCGCTGTTGACAGCTCTTCACACTCGAGGGAGAATGATATTGTAGGGTTTACAGAGAAAGACTTGGAACACATTGTAACACCCCATGGGATTGGTGAAACCTCTGATTGTCCCATGGTGGTTAGTTTAGACGTTCATAACCACGTTGTAAAGAGGGTCTTGATTGATAATGGAAGCTCTGTGAACGTTTTCCCTTACTCAACGTTTCAAAAAATGAATATAACAAATATTCCACTCGAACCCCTCAGAACAGCCCTCGTTGGCTTTGGGGGTTCTGAGATTGTCCCCCGTGGACAGATTCGCTTGGCCACCTCTTTTGGTCGCGCCCCACAGTGAAAAACTTTGAGCGTCCTTTACACGGTCGTTGAAGTGGACCTCCCTTACAACATCATCATTGGACGCCCGGCCCTCGTGGACTTCAAAGCAGTAATCTCCACTTATCACCAGAAAGTCAAATATCCCACTCCCGAGGGCACTCGCTAGGTTCTGTGCAATGTCAAAGAGGCTTGGGAGTGCTACGTCCTTTCCCTTCGAAGCCACAAACCCAAACAAACCATTCAGGCAGGATCTACCAAAAAGTCAGTTGACTTCCCCAAATTGGACGAAGATGGCCCCGAACGTAAAAGGGCAAAACTTTACAAGAAGAAGAACAAAAAGAAGACCCCCAGCGAGGCTCAACGCACGGAGGATGAGCCACCTGGGGCCGTCGAAGGATCTTTCTCCGAAAATGAGGGTGACGGGCCCTCGGGTGAAAAGGGCGGCAGGCTTATTGGGGAAAAACGAGCGCTCGAGGCCCCACGACCTGAAGTTCGCATTGAACCCGTCGAAAAGTTTTTAACCATCGAATTAGAACCGGGGAATCCAGATAAAACCACCCAGATTGGCTCAAACCTCGACGGCCCCTCACTGATTATGATGATTGATTTTCTCCGGGAGAACCTCGACGTATTCGCTTGGAAGGCCTCCAATCTCACTGGAATAGATTCGAGTGTCGTAGTTCACAGGCTCAACGTGGACCCGACCTTCAAGCCAGTCAAACAAAAGAAGAGGGACATCCACGGTTTCAGGAGGCAAGTCATCAAAGAAGAAGTTAACAAACTCCTTGACACTCAGTACATTGAAGAAATTTTGTACCCGGAATGGGTCTGTAACGTGGTGCTCGTCCCAAAGAGCGCCAAAAAATGGAGCATGTGCAATGACTTCACGGATCTCAACAAAGCGTACCCCAAAGACCCGTACCCCCTACCGGGGATTGATCAACTGGTAGATTCAACAGCGGGATGTGAGCTCATGAGTATGATGGACGCCTTTCAGGGATATTATCAGATATTCATGGTGCCCGAGGACCGCTCCAAAACCTCATTCGTGGTACATGTAGGTGTTTACTGTTTCAAAGTCATGTCGTTCGGACTTAAAAATGCAGGCGCGACTTATCAACGCCTAGTCAATAGGATGTTCGAACGAGAAATAGGAAAATCCATGGAAGTCTATGTAGACGACATGATAGTCAAGAGCGAGCGCCAACATTCCCATCTGGAGGATCTCAAACAAACTTTCAACATCCTACGCCATTATGGAATGAAATTGAACCCCTCCAAGTGTACATTTGGCGTTCGGGGTGGTAAATTCTTGGGGTACATGGTCAGTTAGCGAGGCATAGAGGCAAATCCAGAAAAGATTAAGGAAATTCTTGATATTCCCTCCCCTCCGAACGTGAGGGAAGTCCAAGTTCTGGTGGGAAAGATCAATTCATTGAACAATTTCATCTCCCGCTCGGCAGATAGGAACTTACCTTTCTTCAAAATTTTGCGCAACGCTCGCAACTTCGCCTGGAACGCGGAGTGTGAGAAGGCTTTGTAGGACATGAAGCAATACCTCACGAGCGCACCACTGTTGACCAAGCCTCGCCCAGGAGAAAACTTGTTTATTTACCTTTCAGTCTCCACAGAGGCTACGAGTGCTTTCCTCGTGGCGGTCCGCGAGCATAAGCACATGCCGGTTTACTACTTAAGCAAAACCTTGTAGGGGGCGGAGAAGAGATATCTGGAGATAGAGAAATTCGCTTTTGCGCTCGTTAATGCGTCTCGAAGGCTAAGGTCTTACTTTCAGGCTCATTCTATCACCGTGCTCACAGACCAACCCCTCAAACAGGTGCTTGCAAAGCCAGACGTCTCAGGGAGGTTGATCAAATGATCAATTGAACTCAGCCAATTTGATATCACTTTCGAGCCTCGCACCGTAATATAGGCTCAGGCAGTGGCAGACCTGTTGGTAGAGCGTTTCAATCTGGATACTGGACCCTCCGTTGAAGAGGGACTGTGGCTTCTGCACACAGATGGCTCCTCGACCTCAAAAGGGGGGGGGGGGGGAGGGAAGGGACGGGAGCCGGGGTGACCCTCAGAGACCCTCACGGTGTGGAAGTTGATTACGCTATTAAACTGGTGTTCCAGGTCACCAACAACGAGGCTGAATATGAGGCCCTAATCCAGGGGCTCAGGATAGCCCTCCAGAATGGCGCCGTTCGGGTCACTGCGTATGTTGACTCCCAGCTGATTGCGAGTCAAATTGATGGCACTTATGAGGCTCGAGAAGCCACTATGATGCAGTACTTGGAGAGTGCTAAAGAGGCGATTGCTAAATTCAAAGAATTCCATCCGTTTCAGATCCCGAGGACGCTCATTCCAAGTTTGCATTGGCTCTGGAAGATTCTTGCGAGCGTTCAGTCACATTCCTCAGAACGGAGAAACCGCTGATTCGCGAAATGGAACCCTCGCGCAAGGTGAACACGATTGATCCCTCCGAGCCTTGTTGGCTCGATGACATCGTTAAGTTTATTAGGGATGGGACCTGCCCAAGCGACAAAGTAGAGGCTCGGAAGGTTAGGAGTAAGGCCCCTCGCTTTTCTCTCGATAGCGATGAACGACTATTCAAGCGATCCTTCCAAGGTCCGCCTTTGAGGTGCTTGAGGCCCTCGCAAGCCAAGGAAGTGTTGGAACATGTGCACAACGGAAGCTTCGGGAATCATTCCAGCGGTCGAATTCTGGCTAAGAAAGTCTTGAGAAGTGGGTTTTACCGGCCCTCGCTAGTACAGGATACCATCAGTTACTCCAAGAAATGCCCTAAGTGCCAGTTTTATTCTAACACCCCTCAACTGCCGGCGGCTCAAATGATCCCTGTTGATGTCTCTTGGCCCTTCGACCAATGGGGCATTGATATTGTGGGACCCCTCCCAATGGCGGTCGGGCAAAAGAAATTCGTAATACTAGCTGTGGATTATTTCACTAAGTGGGCCGAAGCTGAAGTGGTTGCAAAGATAACGTTCAAAGTCGTGAGGGACTTCATCTAGAAGAACATCATCTGCAGGTATGGAATCCCGAGGGTGCTCATCTCGAATAACGGTTCCCAATTCATTGCTGTTGACACACGGGATTGGTGCTATGAACTGGGGATTGAGCAACGCTTCACCTCCGTGGGCCATCCTCAAGCCAACGATCAAGCTGAAGTGACTAACCGGACCATACTCCAGCATTTGAAAACGATGCTCGAGAGTAAGAAAGGGGAGTGGGCGGAAGAACTTCAAGGAGCCCTCTGGGCATACCGTACTACCCCGCGAGCGGCAACAGGCAAAACCCCTTACTCCCTCGTGTATGGTTCCGAGGCTATGATACCTGCGGAGATCGCCCAAGAATCCGCACGCGTTGCCAATTTCGAGCCTGCAATCAACGAGGTCAACCGGACGTTCGAATTAGATTTGCTAGACGAAAGGAGGAACAAGGCTTGGGCTCGCATCCACAGGTACAAGGTGACCGTAGCCCACCAGTATAACAAACGTGTCAGAGAGAGAACTTTCCAGCTAGGGGACCTGGTCCTCAAAAAGGTTGAAGTTTCTAAACATGTGGGTAAGTTGGATCCCAATTGGGAAGGCCCCTTCAAGGTCGTTCAAGTACGAGAAAACAACACCTACTTGCTAGAGACTTTGCAAGGCGAGCGTCTCCCGAGACCGTGGAACGCGTGCAACCTTAGACGGTTCTACATGTAAAGGTCAACCTTTGTAATGGCCCGATCGCGGCACTTTGTACTTTCTTTTGACAGAAAGCATGTGGTAATCATTTTGAATTGCAAGTATAACAGTAAGTATTTTCTACGTTATTATGTCATTTGTTTGCTTTTCCTTTGATTAATGGTCTGGGTACCAAAAAGCCTACTCCGTGTTGAGCGTATTCCACGTCGAACGGCTTAATTAATACCCTGTTAATCTCAAATCGAGGCCCTCTATATGTTAAAAGCACTCCACATCGAACCCCATGACGCTCATAAGCGTGTAAACCCCAAGAATGAGCGTGTCAAGGGGTGGAATGCTAAACGCTTAATTTACGCCAACTGGGTGTTCACCACGCCAGTTCGCGTTCGTAAATCCCCAATGACCCTCACCTACGTGGGTTACCTCCTTGGGTAAAGGTACGCTCGTGGATGGCAGACCCTGGGCTAATCCTTTCATGGACACCTAAGGATGGAGCAAACATCACAGCTGCGCTCGCTGTAATTCCCTGCTCGGCTAGTTCTATAGTTGGCTTCTATGTTCACTCAAATTACTGAAGCCCTTAAATTAAAAGTATGTGTTATACGCTTGAGGCCAATACTTAGTTAAATCTTTAGAGGTTTTCTAAGTTCAAATTCGAGCCTCATTGCGAATATGGCGAAGGAACCCTCTTAAGGAACACCCTCAAGCCCATACATGCATCTCTCAAATTGCCAGACGTTTCCAAATTTTAAACTTGTGATGCATTGCGATAAGCGCCAGGGAACCCTCAGAGGAAACACCCTCGTGCACATACTCTCCCATTGCACATATTCAAGTAACAGAAAAGTCAAGCCCGCAAACATCAAATGCAATGGAACAACAATACTCAACATTCAAATAGAGAAGGAATTAAACGTAAGCATTCAAGCAGTAAAAGAAAAGTTTAACTACACTGGAAAAAGTATGAAGATCAAGTACAAAAACAAAATGTTCATAGATTGGAATGGGAAATTAGCAGGAGGAATCTTAAGATAGCAATTGCAAAGCTTCATTAAGCTTGGTTCTCGGGTTCAGGAGGAGCAGTGGAGATAGGATCTGGGGCCAACACGTTGGCATTGGAAGTCTCTGTGTCGCCTGGGTCCTCGCCATCCTGAGCATCTAGAGTGACACCCTCGTCCTCTATCAAAAGGGGCTCAGGCTCTATGGGGTTTGCAGCTATGAACTCTTCCTGGAGCATCGTCACGAGTTCCTGATACTCCGGTTCAGTCAAGCTTTCCGAGGGATCCTCGTCGCGGATCATAGGCTCGCAATTATCGTCTAAGTCCATGTGTAGGCGCTCATCAGTTTGAGCGCTCTCCGGAGCCAATCCCAACTTCACCATCTGCCCTATCGCCTTGTAGAAGAATCACCGAGCGTTGTCGAAGCAGTGAAGGTTGACCGCGAACACGAAAGCCTTTGAGCGCACGAATTTCATCACTGCATTCCATGACACCTTCGCTTCCAAACCTGTAACTTTTTCCTGCAGCTCGGCGAGCGTCTTCTTGGTCTCTTCATCCTGGCGTGTGCTCTCGGCCAGCTGCTGCCCCAGCTCCCCATTCTGAACCCTCAACTGATCGCGCTCTTGTTTAAGTTTGTTGTGACGATCGTCGAGAGCCAGATATGCATCATCCGGCCGCTTCAGTTCTTCCTTCAACCTATCCTTCTCAAGGTTGGCGTCAATCAATTGAGCACTAACAGTATTGTAATCCTCCTGCAGTTGACCGGGGTTAGAGATGCACAGCAACTTCTTGTATTTAGCTTTATGTTCGGAATAGGCCTGCGCTCGACCCTGTAAGTTCTTCAGCCTTGGGATTACTTCCTGAAGAGCCAGAACGAGAAGTCACCATCAGAGATAAAATGGAAAGGGTCAGAACTTTACAAAAGGGACTGGAAACTCGCCGTCAAAAGCGCATGACAAGCGTAATCTGCGACCCGAGCGGCATCATGCTCGTTTAGCTTATCATGGTCGCCGGAGAACTGAAGTTTTCCGACGATGTCAGAAACCAGATTCACAGAGAACGCACTCTTCTTCAGTAAGACAGAGCCATCCGACCATTGGCGTTTGTATCGAGCGTTGCCCCGGCAGCCTATTTTCCAGAAATCCTCATCCTCCGATGATGAGGTATCGCTGCCCTCGCCACGGTGGCCCACGACCACCTCCTTCCCTTTGCCAGAAATGGGGATAGAGTCCGACAGCCTCTTTCTCTTCCCTTGGCGGTCGGCCCTCACTGCGTCATGAAAGCGGGCCAACTCCCCTGAGCGATTACGGGAGTTACTGGAGCTGAGCGCAATCGGCCCCTCTGGAGCGCATGGGGGTGGAGTAACCTCCCGAGCGCCATCTAGGGTCAGGTCTTCTATGGGGCCAACAACTGGAACTTCACCTCCGGCGCCCCTACCACCATCTCCTCGCCCTATTCTTCGGCAGATTCCTCTCCCCCTCGGGGCATTCGAGGGGTTGGGCCTGCTGCTGCTGCTGTTGTTGAGGGTTAGCGCCCGGCCTCTGAGCGCGCATTATTCGGGCAACACTTTCGGCATTCATCCCTATTGTCAGTATTTGGATATCTGCAAATGGAAAATACGAGCATCAAAAGACGGCTATTCGGATGATAACTACAAAAATATGACAAGCCAAACAAAGTCAGCGATGCTATCCTAAGAGTTAGAGCAGTTAGTTCCTAGAATCTAACCATCGAAGGCCATGATTTGAGCTGGAGGGTTGGTTATCATGCTTGGGGGACATGAGAGGCCATAGCGGAATAAGACTCCCTCATTCTTCATCAACACCTCAGCTTTGATCCATTTTTTCTCATTTTCCATTGCGATGGCCAACCCCTTTGCCCAGTCCTCGAAAACTTTATTCTTGGTCCTTTCTCTAATCAGTGGCCCCTCGGCGTGTATAAACCACCCTCGGTGAACCCTGAAAATTCCCCCAGGAGACCCTACAAAGAAGTACTTCTCCTTCCAATGCTCGCCATATGAGGTGGAGGGAGAATCTATCATTTTAAAGCCAGATTTGGCCTGGGCATAGTAGAACCCATCTGTGGGAGACGAGCGCGTCGAGCTGGCCACTTGAATCAAGCTATCAAAATTGTTCACAGAGGGTTCATGGCCTAGGGCCCTCGTCAGTATCACGAAGGTATTTATAAGAGCAATGCCGTTCGGGAGGATCTGGGAAGGGCAGAGTCTAAGGTGGTGGCAGATGGTGGCAACGACGGGCCGGATTGGGAACCTCAGACCCCCGGCCAGGACTGCATCCAAATAGACTATCATCATCCCCGGCGGCGGTAAGTTTGCTCTCTCTCCCTCCTCGGGAAGGCGCATGGGGAACACCGCATCATCCCAATATGTCTTCGCCTTCAGCTCTTTCAGATCGTCGAGCGTCAGGATGCTCTCAATCTCGTCCGGAGACCTATCAGTTTGGTGTGGGTTATTTTGCCTCACTCTCGTAGCAGGCTCTTTACCCTTTCTTTGGCGTTTCCTGGGAGGCTCCTCTTCGGTCTGACTCTCGGAAGGTCCTGCACCGCCCTCGGGAGCCGCAATCGCCACCGTGATCCTGTGGTCTTGAGGCCTTACGGCGCTGTTAAGCATGGGGAACACCCTCTCCCGTTGTCTCTGCATTTCCATAACATTATGCATCTCTTCAAAGAGATCATCTACCCCTCCAGGAGCACGCTCGTTCATCCTATGAACGGCGGCGTCAACTTCTTCATCCCCAGCTTCAATCGGAGCCCTAGCCATTGGAATGGCGGTGGGAATCTCATCGCCTGAAGAGGCTCTGGCCATTGGAACCGCCGTAGGCACATTATTGTGAGGGGAAGAACTCCCCACTGACATCTCATCTATCTCCCTCACAAAAGCCTCTGCATTATTGTTTGCCATATCTGGTTTTCGGGTTCTTGAGGATGATGTTCTTCACAAGAGGTTCAGTGGAGGAGAAGAATTTTGGAATGAATTCAATAGCAAAAAGGGTTCCTCACTTAGAGGGATCGCTCATACACAACCTAAATCTAAAGTTAGAATAGAAAATAAGGGTTTACGGAGTTTTACCTAAGAGTTGAAGAAAAAGCTTGCCGGAATCCGTAAAAATTGCAGAAGAGTTCTTGCTTCTGGGTTGCTTGAGGAGAGATGAATGCGTGAAAAAGGTTCAAGAGCTTTACAAAGCCCTATTTATAGGGGGGAGGGATTTACATTACTTAGGTCTGGAAAATTCAAAACGCAATCATTTCCCTCCTTGGAAATCCCCCCACTTTTGGTAACCGCCTCACGTCTCCCGGAGCACACTCACCCACGTTCCCACTACGCATTAAATACGGATATGACTTCATTTGAAGCAATGGCAGAATGCGCCCGTTACGGAAGCCAAACAGACACTCCACTTGCAGCAGCTTGACCCTCGGACATTCAAAAATTCAGGGCTCACTTATCTTAAATTCTACAGTACGCTCAAGCGATACTACAGAATTTGGGGGGCAAAATGATGGGACATAAAATCACACTCATTTCAGAACCGTCCACGTGTCGTCTGACGCTCGGACTGATGGGCTCGCAAGTCACCCGGGCCCGCCCCCTTGCTTGTTAATACAGGCCCGTGATCCTTGGCCCTCTGTTTGAGTAAAGGATTCAAGCTGTCAGGCCTGACACTCACATTCCGGCCCTCAGGGTCACCCTTCCCAGGAAGGCACTTACACGGGGGCCCCCACCTCCAACGCTCGGGGAATTGATGCTCAAGGGTCATCTATCGTGAGGGACTACGCCCTGCGAGCGTCATCAGCGCTCGCGTATGATCCTCTCCCTTGTGAGGGATCCGAACTCTAGCAAGACGAACCTTGGGCCATCCCCACGCGCGACCCTCGCCAACAACCTCTGACACAGAGACAGTGCTCACCTCGTACTTAACACGCCGCCTGCTTTTCAGAGATGTCATTCTTATGCCCTCGCAGGCCGCTACGCGTTAGGGCAACAGAGGTTTGGGACCACACGGTCAATTTACCCAATTTACCCTCACCCCTAACATATAAATAGGAGAGAACACTTGCATTCTCCCCCAAATCATCTTCTTCACAAGACACCACACTACTGAACTGGGCATCATTTTCCTCTGCATCTTCATCTTCTCCAAAGCTTCATATATTTCACTATTTCCTGCACCCTTGCGGCACGATTTCCTGGTGTTATCCTAGCTGGAAGAACCCACGCTCATTGGAAACCCAGTTCCTGAGGCTCAATGCCTGTGATGGTCTTTCTTTCTACAAACAAATTCTAAAGTGATTGGTGTTTAAATCCTTTACAAGTTCCTGCACCATCAATGTTAATATTATATAATTTGGCTAAATTATACAATTTTGTTAAATTAAAAAGACATACATGATTGTAATATGATTAAAATTAAACAAAAGTTTACAGACAAAAAGTGATGTGTTTATTTAAAGTTAAACAATTAAAATTGCATTATGATTAGTTTAGTAAAAAATATATTATTCAATCGAAATAATTTTTATGTATCTAATTTACATTTTACATAATTGTCATATTGAATTTTATTAAATTTATTTAAATAAGAATTTAAATAGAGTTGATATAAAACTTAATTATAATTACACTTAGAATTAGATCTTAATTAAGATTATAAACAAGTTTTTAATGTGGGTACAATTTATTAGAGTTAGATTTAGAATTTGATTAAGATTAGAGTTATAACCAAATTCCTATCCATAATTAAGTACTTATAAAATTTCAATAATAATTTATAATACATATTGGTTTACATAATTAACTTAATTAAACATTAGTGAAATCATTATTGTAAGGATATTTTGGCGGCCAATAAATTTCAAAAAAATCCAAAAATCCAAGCATTAGTGAAATCATTAATCAGAAAGACATATATGATTGTAATATGATTAGAATTAAATGGAGTTTATGGACAAAAAGAAATTAAATGTATTTATTTGGACTTAAAGAATTAGAATTGCATTATGATTAGTTTAGTAAAAAATATGTTATTCGATCTAAATAATGTTTATGTATCTAATTTATATTTTACATAATTACCCTATTGATGGAACTTATACAAATATAGAACTTAACTATAATTACACTTAGAATTAGAACTTGATAACATTTATGTATTAATTGTTTTTTTTTTATATCTTATATTAATTGCAATTATTATGTCAAATTTTACAAACTATATATTTTTATATATTGTTATCAAGTTTTACAATAATTTAAACATAAAATAGAATTTAAAAAAAATTCAAAAAAAAAAAAAAGAAATCGACCGGGTCAGGTTGGGTTATCGGGTGACCCGAACAGTGTTCGGGTTGAGGGTTTCGGGTTCATTTCAGGTTCGGGTCGGGATTTCTTGTATAATACCCCAACCCGACCGGACCCACCCGAATTGACAGGCCTACCTGCAATTACACCCTGTACCTTCCGTATCCTTCTGCAATAAATTATATGCAGATTTGCATGTGAAGATACCATTCTTGGTTCCCTTCCAAGTTAACCAGTCATGTTGGTTCCTATTCTGAGGAGTCGAAACTTTACGTATATCACGTTGAATTTCTGATGGTAGGGTTGTTTTAAGTTTTTCCAAGCAGCAATCTCCATTAATGTTTATGATTGAGTCCACCTTCAAATTTTCCTCGTCAACATGGATCACATATCCTATGCTATCTCGAAGTCTAGATCACCACACCAAGTATCATTCCAAATAGAGATATCACGTCCATTTCCTATACGCCACCCCAGATTGGGTACCATGAACTTCACACTTCTAAAAAGACCTTTTAAGGTTCTCCAAGCATTCGGTTTAGCTGAATGAGCATGAATATCTTCTCCTGTAAGGTATTTGGCTTCTAACAGTTTACACCACACACTCACGTTTCCTCTCATAGGATCCTTCCAACCCGATTTAGCCAACATTGCGATATTTTTCTTCCTTGTCTCTTGGATGCCAAGGTCACCAAGATATTTGTTGTTAGTCACCTTATGCCATCCGACTAGGTGAACCTTCTTCTTGGAAATGCACGACCAAAGAAAATCTTGATTTAATTGATCCAGTCAATCACATATGTATCTAGGGAGCCAGTTGGTGTGCATATGGTAAACTGACACAGAAATCTTGATTGATCTGATGAGGGTCATGTAGACGAAGGTGTTCCAAAGAATTATATTGAACGAATTAAATAACTTTAATTGCCTTAAACTATAATAAGTTGGGTTCCTCGAATCAGGTTGGAAATAAAATTTTGTTTAATTAATGACACACCAGATGACATTTGGCTTATCCATTAATAACTTGAAAATTATTGAATACATCATTATTAACAAGTAAGAATTTTAAAAGTCCTAATACCAACAAATAATAATCAATTTGAGTCATAGTTATGGGCACAAATTTAGCTTATTCATTTATCCTAATTAACAAAATACCAGATGTTCAAATTATGATTTAAATAAACATAAAATAACTTAGAATTTTATGATTAACTGTTTCACTTATGAGGTGCCCATAATTTTTCACTATAATCGACTTTAGTCATATTCTAATTTCTAAACAAACAAATAAAAAAAAATCCATTGGACTTACAAAGTTGAAATAAATTAATTATAAGAATTTTCATAGATTTTTAAGATCAGATGCAGGGACAAAGATTCCATGGAAACCATATGGTACTCTTTGAGGTAGCTTTACAGCAGCAACAATGTCAAGATTGGGTGAATTTGCGTCCATTACTAAAAACTTTGATTCATCAATATTCTCATCATGCACATAAGTCACCAAAAATCCATCGTCCTCCTCAGCCGCCGGATTATCAGGTTCCTTTGCCACAAAATACGGCTCGCCGCCGTAGACTCCTTGCGGATAGAGGTGGGTAGCCACCGTGCAGTCGCCGGAATCAGCCGTCGAAAGTGATAGGTCTATTTTGGCCACACCACCCACCTTTGGCATTGGGACCCCAACTGCTGCGTACACGTATCTGTTCAACAAATCAAACTATAAGTAAAATTAAAAATAAATAAATAAATTGTGAGACCATTATATGTCAATCATTTTTATTTTTATTTTTTGGGATAATTACGAACAACCCTACGAGGTTTAGCGATATTACAGATTATCCCTGAGGTTAGAGAAATTACGAACTACCTCTTGAACTTTACACACTCTCTCATAAATTTCACATATCGTTAATCACACCGTTTAAATTCAAATTTACATTTCAAGAAATACCCTTAATTAGGGGATATATTTTAATTTTACTTAGAGTTTAATGATATAATTGTCATATTAGTTAATTTTGAATTTTTTGTATTTAAAAAGTTTTTATTTAATTTAATATTTTATGCTTTATATATAAATATAAATTGAATTAGATATTCCATGCATATCTATTTCTATAAAATATGAGAAGTTGTAAATTCCCTTTTATATTTATATCTAGTTTTAAATTCATTTTGTACAAGTTCATTTAAAGTTAATTTAAAATAATTTATTTATAATTATAAAAAAATTTCCCACAAAATAAAAATTCATATAAAAAATCACACCAACATCAATTAGTGCATTGCCAATTTTTTCCTCAAAATTGAAAATCATAACAAACACACCAATATCAATAAATGCATTAGTAAATTCACATTTATATTCGTTAGAGTCACTTAAATAATTATTTCAAATGTTGAACATGCATGGTCAATGTCTATAGAAAAATATTAGACACCCAACTCTATGTATGAAATTAGTCAATCATAAAAATATTAAAATATCATTAATTAGCATTCATTGAAAAAAAAAATATTAGGTAGACACAAAACTCAAATACTTACATTAAACCCCCTAAGAATTTCAGTCCTTGTATTAACCCATTTACTTTTAGCTATGATGCACGAGTACGGACACGACACGACACATATTTTTTCTTGAATTTTCCACGTGAGGAGTGTCCGACACGACACGACACGACACGGTAAAATGATATTTTTAAGAGTGTCCGTGCATCATAGACTTTTAGGTTCTTTATTACATATACCCCCTAAGTTTCAACATATTAGGGGCAAAATAGTAATTTCCATACATTTCATTAAATTTAATGGAGGAGATAACGGGCCAAGGGGGAGTTCGTAATTTTTTAAAACTCAAGGGGTAATCTGTAATATCGTCAAATCTCAGGGAGTTGTTCGTAATTATCCCTTATTTTTTTTTGGCTAACATAAAAAGGGCAAATCGCTTGTCGAGTTTCATGAATTGTTGAGGATTGCAAGCAAAGTAAAAAGAATGGCTAAAAGGTCTCTTCACATTGATAAGTAGTTAACTTGAATTAAACGAACCTTAGAAAATATCAATTTTAGTAATAGGTCCAAATTAGTTGGCTATGAATTTTACATTATCTACTTTGTATAATTGTAGATTGTATGCCTACAAAATCAAATAAAAACCTTTTAATTAAATCAGGGTAGCTAGCGTACTTAAGTATTGAGATATATCACATTGGTTCATACCAGCATTCTTAAAATGCCTTATCTATCCCTACAATTGTTTGTCAAGTTATATAATAAAATAGTCTTAGTGCATGCATGCATGTGAAATTAAAATGACCTAAAATTTAAAATGAGTGATCCAAAGTCTTAGAAAGAAAATATATATATATAAAAGAAATAAGCAATTTTCAAAAAAAAATAAAAATAAAAGAAATAAGCCAAAATTGGAAATCACACCTGTTCTTCTTCCCAACATAAGCTGGATTGATGACTGCAAAATCCAGGCACTCTTCGGACAACGATCGCCTCGATCCTACACTCTTCGTCTTCACGTTTATTTCAATGATTTCCGACAATGGCCGACACAAATCCACTCTCTCCAAGAAATGCTCCGCCGCCGTCACGTTCGGCCCCACCACCACGACCGTCTCGCCGCCGTCTTCCTCCCATGCATTGGTGGCGTGTACCATATTCAACCCCTCCACCTCAACCCACAACATTTCCTTCTCATCCACCGCATTTCTCGGCGCTATCCCCAGCCTCAATTTTTTCCCCGGATGAACATTCAACGGCGGCCGCCCCCGGAGGATCTCTTCCGGCTTGATTAGAATCTGGGTTTCGGGAAAAATGGCATAGTTTTCCGTAATGGCAAAGTCGTGGATTAAAGAGCAGTTTTCCATCGAGAAAATTGGAACTTCGGGGTTCGGGCTGTTTGATTCCTTCTTTGCTGATCCTGAAATACATCAGAAATGGCCGCCAAATGCTGTGCAGGAAAGCAAAAACCTCGCCCGTTTTTGAATCGATTTTAGGGTGCGCCGTCATGGTCATGAAGGCCTCGCCGAAAGAATCGTGGCGGCCTAATGTTGTTACATCTCCGTCAGAATTTAGCTTCACCCTGTATATAATATAAGTACTAAGTAGTGACTGAATTTAAATATCAGGATTTAACGCAAGGATACAAAATTTCAAATATCATAGATCAAGTGTGCAAAATTTGTATTTCGAGGACAAAAATATGAATATTTTAAAATTTAGGGGTGGAGCACCACATGCCAAGGCTCCGTCCTTGCCTGTACGGAAGATCGGACTCGTTGAGGGCGAACAGTTTGCCGGCGATGAGGGCTAAGCTGGTGTTCGCGCTGCCGACGCCGAGGCGGGGGTCGTAGTTTCCTGCGAGAACGCGGAGGACCATGACGGCGCAGCGAGCCAGGGAGGAGAACGGGCTGTTGAACGCCGAGAAAACGTTTAGGATCACCGGAGAGCCACTTTCTCTCTCTAAATTGTACTTATGCGTCTTGACATAGAAGCTGCATAGCGTTGCTCCGCCGTCGGAGATAGCTAGTGCCTGAAGCATCCCGTCCCCGGCCCGTCGAACAGGTGGTACGGGCCGCGGGGGAAGAACTGAGGATTTGGGCCGTTGCGAATGTACGCGCCACCATTGAGTGACGGCGGAAGGGAGCCCTCCACCTCCGGGCAGGCGGTGGGCGGCAGCTCGTCCACCGGAGCGAAGTTTCCAACGAGCACGTGTTTTGGGTCGATGTAGGAGGGAAGGGGATCGGGATCCATGAAATCGCAGATGAAATCATCTAATGCTTTGAAAATTTTTGTCAGGAAAGAGTTGTATTTTCTTCCCAAGGTTATATCTTTATCAGTTTCCTGCTTCGCTGGCTGCGGTGATGGCTCTGCCGGTGGCGGCGACCGTTTCGTCGGAGTTATTTTAAGCTTCCACCCTCGAGTGATGATATGTTTAATTCTGTTCTGTTTTTGAATTGTATCATATCTTTCATCAATCTTGACGGATGAAATCCTAGTTACTTTCTGAAATGGTAATGCTGTGATTGGAGTAAGTGATTGATTCATGGAATGTCTTTGAAGGAATGAGGAAGAAAGAGATTCCATTTGGACTTAATTTTATCAGGACTCAGGAGTGAGTATCGGCCAATATTCAATCATTTATATAGCAAGAATTAAAGTAACAGAACAAAAAAAAAAAAAAAAAAGATTTTATTTCAGACAGTTGCCACCCGAACTCAATAATTTTAAGATAATTTGTTATTCTAAATGCACGAATTAGACAGGTGCCAACTGAACTCAATAGTCTACATTTGATATTATAAATGCACCAATTAAATATTTAGATACGCTAAGTACCAAAAGTTTATATTGTAGTGATTGAATCCCAGATCACACAATCATTCTAGTATACTATGTATCTGCATTCAATTTTTTGTACCGACGAATTTGTACGTATTTTTTACTTTAAATCTACTTAAAAATTTAGTTCTTCATAAATTTGTACAAATTTCTTACTTTAAAACAAGTTACGATTTCTTAATTCGAACATTTAACAATATGAAGACAAATTTTTTTTTTTTTTAATTTAACATATGATCATTGTAAAATGATCGAATTGGGTAATTATTATCAATAGTAAAAAAATAAAATAAAATTTTGTCTTATATTATTTTTTAATTTTATTTTGAAACTATATATAAAATAAAAGTATATTATATATAATAATTATTTTAAATATTTTTTTATTAAACGTTTTAAAGTGTTTTTGAACTTAATTTTTTTTTAAATTGTGCGCATTGACTCACCAGGACTTGTTGCTGCATTAGGTGACCTAGATTTGAGGAAATTACATTATAATTAACTATACTTAAGATAAATTATGTATTTTCCATGTCTTTTTTTCACTTTAACATGTACTTGTTCTTTTTTTACTCAATATATGTTATTAGTCTTCAAACCCAAATGTACAAATTTTAAAGGGCTAGGATAGCAGATTTGGTGATTCAAAAAAATCTCATACCTGAAGTTAGGGAAAAAAATTCCTAAAACTATGTTGAAAATAGATAAGTATTTTCCACTCCAACATTACTGCTCTATTTTTTTCCCTCTAATTATCTCTATTTTTCCATCACCTCACCCCTAATTCTTTTCTTTTCTTTTCTTTTTGTCCTTTATCTTCTTCTGATATTCTTTAACTAGTAAACTCATGATCTTACTTAAATGAATTTATTTGCTTATGGTAAGATTTACAATAATTAGATATTTACAAAACACTCTCAATATATAATTAAACAACATTATAGTTTTCATTTCCCCACCCTCCAAAATTGTATGACATCAATTATCATTAAGTGCAAGTTGGTGGCTGTAAATAGGGCAAATTCTAAATCCGAATTCGATTCGGTCGAACCCAACCAATTAAAAAGAAGTATAATTTGTTACTCTCCATAAATTTTCCACAAATTATACGACAAGTATAAAATATTCGTCATCTCGTTACACCAATTTAATCAGAGTTAGGCTCGAATCTGAAATATTCCCTGTAATTAGAGGAGGAGTTCTGCCATTGTGTGTCACAAGCATGCACCAATTAATAGTTAAGCCTACTTAAATGAAACCAAACTATGGTCTAATATCGAGCGACCAAGTTATCCAGGGCCACAGCTTTCAGTAGCCACAACGTTTGTTAGGTAAGTGGTATATGTTATCACTTATCATCGCCCAAACCGAAATAGTGATATTTTCTCAGAAATGGGATCCGTTGTTTGAACACAATTTTGGCTTAATTCTACATTAATCAAGTTGTAGTCTATCACTAATCCACATTGAAGGACGCCAAAATCTTCACTAATACAAAATCTTCCCATTATTATTGGAAACCTAATGCAGTTTGGTGAACCCAACTAATAATTTGAGTAATTATATTGAATTTTCTATTTAATAAATTATTTATTTTAATATTTATGTTAATTAAAAGATATTTATAGAACACTCGTCAATAGAGATTGGTCCAAGTGGTTAATGAGTTCATTCTCCAGGACAATTTATCAAGTTTGAATCCCGCTTGAGTGTATGTTAAAACATATATTGTTATGGGACCGAATTTAAAGGTGATCTCATTAATTCGTTATGAGAAATACATTTTTACATATATCTAGTCCGAACCAACAAAATGAATAGGAGAGGAGTCTTATATAGTCCGTATAAGACTCCTCTCCTATTCATTTTGTTGGTTCGGACTAGATATCTGTAAAAATGTATTTTTGATAGCCAATTAATGAGATCACCTTTAAATTCGGTCCCATAACCTTGAGCAAAGCATAAAAGCTATTAGTTCTATTACTTTTTTTAGAAGAAAGTTCTATTACTTAATATAGAGGTAATTCTAATCGAAAATTGGATTCCGTTAAATTATTTTAAAGAGAAAAGGATTTTACTCAAATAAATGAGTTAAGAATTTAAAAAAAAAAATCTATTTTTTTGTATAATTGGGGTAAATAGTAATAAAAGTAATGAATATTCAAATAATTATAAATGTAACATTATTCTACCCAAAAGAAGAAGTTATAAGTGTAACATTAATTATCACTTATATAATTTATTTGGTTTCACTAAAACGGATCTACATGCTTTAATCAATTAATGGTTAAATTTTTCTCATAATCTCAATTGTGTTATAATAGAAAGATATTTCAAGTTGTCGGCCGACTTCACGTATCACCACATGGTGGTGATTTGGAAGTTTTATTAGACATGCACTCCATATCAGATGTTCCGACTCCGAACTCTAGATGCGAAATAACCCCCCAAAAAAAAATAATAATAATAATGAGGTGGTCTCTCAATCGATAGCCCATCGAGTGGATGGTTGATTCAACCTAAAATATTAAGTACGAAAGCAACATTTAATGCAAGACATCTCATCTGCAGCAGTGTTAAGTGTTGGTCATACTCTACAAATCATTTGAAAAAGCAGGTACGAGGAACTATCCTGCTGCTTATATATATCATACCATGCATTAAATATATCGTTGACTATGTGTACTAAGCACGATTGTCTTGACCTTTGAGCTTTGATCTTATACTATTTCTCATGTTTCGACATTTGAGCTTATATTTGTTCTTACTTTCACCTCCTTCGTAGATCCAGATTTTTCCCTCTTATAAATTCTTGGGTAATTTAACATTCAGGTTAATTAGCCTCCGACACAACCAATCAAATTTGTATATCATCATATTAATAAATTAACAATATAATAAATTTAACTTGAAAAAATCCACAAATTTTTTCGTCAATGCCACATTAAAAAGTGAAAAATATTTTATTTTCATTTTTTATAAAATTTACTATCAAACAAAATAAAGAGTAGTACAATAAATCAATAATAGAGTGGAATAAAAACAAAAAAAAAAAAGGAAGAAGAAGAAAAACATGGAAAAAGCAAAGAATAATAAAGTTCACGTGTCAGCTCTTTTATGGGACCAACTGTCTATAGTGAACCCGATTGGATAAGTCGTCACCAATACGCAAAATCAATTGGTTAACATAAATCTGATTTTTTTAATATAAAAATAATTACCAACAACCCCTTAAATTATGATGGAATTAGAGATTATTTCCTGAGATTTGCAAAAATACGAATTTTTACTTAACCTGTTATTAAGTTTAATGAAATGTATGATTTTACTATTTTACCCCTCATATGTTGAAATTCAAGGGGTATATGTAATAATATCAAAAGACAAGTGAATTAATGCAAGTACTGAAATTCTTGAGGGGTTTGATATAAGTACTTGAGTTTTTTTTTTTTTTTTTTTTGGTCTGAAATACTTGAATTTGTGACTATCTAATATATATATATATATTCTTAAAAAAAGAATGCTATTTAATGAATATTTTGATATTTTTATGATGAACTAATTTCATACTTTGAATATGAATGCTATTTTTTTATTTTTTTATTTTTATATTGGGCATGTATATTTATAATGTAACGTTATTCTTTAATTTGTATGTAAGTAGATCCATTAGAGATCACCAATATTTGAAATATTTGTTCGAATGACTCTGATAGATATTTATGTGAATTACTTAAGCATTAATTGATATTTGTGTATTTATTATAGTTTTCTATTTTGGAGGAAAAATTGCTATTCCAAACTAATAAGTTTAAATAAACTTAGGGTTGTTTACATCTGCAACCCATGTGAGATTAAATAATTACAACTCGTACCCCCTTAGATAAAATATTATACAACCTATCCTTCCAAGTTTGAAAAATTACAAATGAACCCATTCCTATTCGATTTTTTGCAAAATCATTCTTGAATTGACTAAATCTCACCACTAATTAGTTTTTCACAACAACTCACACATCATTCTCAAGTGATAGACACGTAATTTACGAAGTTTTTTGGAGGATCAACACATGATTCGTTTGTAATTTAATATTCATAATAACTTTTTCTCCCTCAATTAGCGTTGAGAAACTAATTTGTGGTGAAATACAATCAATTCAAAAAAAAAATTCGTGAAAAATCATATCGGAATGAGTTCATTTATAATTTTTCAAATTTGGAATGGTAGTTATGTAATATTTTCATTTAGGAGGACACGAGTTGTAACTACTCAATCTCGCAGGGGGAGTAGATGTAAAAATACTCAATAAGCTTATGGCAACAAGGGGTTGACTCAAGTGATTTTCTCCATGACAATGACCCAAGTTCGAATCTCACTTTAGGGATGTGTGTTAAAAGAAAAGTTTAAATAAACTTACGGAAAATATATATAAAACTAAATCATAAACATAAGATGTGGAATAAATATGCATGAAATATCTATTCAAATTTATATCTATAGATAAAATATAAATATTATATTAGATTATAAAATTTTAAATTAAAAAATATAAATTTAATTAACATTACAAATATATCATCATACTTTAAGTATTATTACAATATACCGCCTACATATAAAATTGAAAATTGTAAAAATAATTTTACTGACATTCAAAATTTAACACCATAATTAACAGTTATAGCAATTTATGAGAGAGAGTGTAAACCTTAAAGGGGTGTCTGTAATTTTTTAAATCTCAAAGGGGAATACGTAATTTCAGCATATTTTAGGGATTATTCGTAATTATTTCTTTAATATAAATGAAAAGCAATATAAAGTAAAATAAATATATTATGAAATTAAATATCTATAACTTGGATTTTAAGGAGAACTACAAAATTTTGTTCCTTATGCTACTCTCTGCACGCAACACAATCTCACTACGACCCTACATTTTAAAAGAGGAGGAATTGATTCCCCTTTTTGTTTTCTTTTAATCAAAGTGAGATAAAAAAAAAAAAAAAAAAAAAAAAATTACAATAGCCCAATTTCAAAAGAAATAATCATAATTTTTTTGTACCCTTTCATCCTTTCATGTAGATAGATAGCCGGATAAACATCTAGCCAAAAAAAAAAAATTTATTGATAGATAAATAGTGACGTAGTTTTTTTTTTTTTTAAGACCAGTTAGCCCAAAACGGGCAAAAGCAGCAAACTAACTTGAGTCCTCAGACAACAATTCGGAAATAAAAAATGGGAAATCGAAAGAACCAACGCAGGCCGAATCCGCATTCCTAGCTAAACAGTGGGCCACTTTATTGGCACCACGGCGAATAAGGGAGAATCTCACTCCTTCAAAACCCGAACAGATCGAGCGAGCATCCTCAATGATATTACCAACTTCAAACAAATCTTCGGTAGAGCTCTTCAATTGGGAGATCACGTCCGCATTGTCCCTTTCAACAATAACTTTTTTCCAGCCAAAATCGCGCCCGAGATGCACCGCGGAAAGAGCCGCCGGTGCCTCAGCCATGTAAGGGTCAGTAAAATTTGGCCTGCGATCCGTCTCCCAACCGAGACACTCCCTACCATCACCTCGCGCCACCACACCAATTCCAATCGCGTTCGCTTCCCTAAAGACGTCACCATCAAAATTGATCTTGATCCAACCATCAGGAGGTCTGTCCCATTTCGCAATTTCCCCAACCAACTAAAACCCTGTCTGGACCGTATCAATCGGCTGCACTGGGTTGACAAAAGTGTCCGTAGCCGGGATAACTTCATGGGCCTGACTGATGACATCCTCCACCCTTCTCTTGTTCCTACAATTCCAGATACACCACATGATGACAGCCAACATGCTGCTATTCCGCTGATCCAGCGAGTTCAAAGCGTGCAGGAGACCATCGCAAAAATCCGCCGCCAAGGTTTGCACCATCTGCCAGGGCAGATTGGACAAGGCCCAAACTTGTCGAGAAAATGGGCAGAGAAAGAGGGCATTGCTCAGATCCTCAGACGGCGAAGCACAATGAACACAGTTCAGATCAGTTCCATAATGTCTCTTTGCCAAATTGTGACCGGTAGGGAGGATATTGTGTCCACACCTCCACAAAAAATTCCTGATTTTGGGCTGAATGTTAAGTTTCCATATTTTCTTCCACACCTCATGCTGAGCAACAGATAAAGTAGACCCGGATCCCTATTTGCAAGCCGAACAGTGAGGTGATAGGCGCTTTTAACCGTAAATCTGCCATTTTTATTGTAATGCCAAACCAGCGTATCCGGACGTCGTGTAGAGCCCAAAGGAATGCTTAGAATAGTATGGGCATCCTCATCATGAAAGACGTTCCTGATTAACTCCTCATCCCAATCAAGGAGATTTGGCTTCGTTAACCCATTCCGGGGAAAGACTTGTACCCTGCTTAAACTTCGATCTAAAATTCAGACCATTTGGCATCCATCGGTCCCGCCAGACGTGCACCGAAGAACCATCTCCTATTTGCCATCTGGAACCAGCCGCCAAAAGGTACTTAGCGGCGTGGAGACTTCGCCAAGTGTAGGAGGGGGAGCGACCTAACCGAGCATCCCATGGCATCACATCCGGGAAATATTTAGCCTTTAAGATCCTGCTAATGAGGCTTTGAGGGTGTTTCACCAGGCGCTAAAGCTGTTTGGAAAGCATGGCTAAGTTGAAGAGCTTGATTAAGCGGAACCCCATACCAACCGTAGATTTAATCGTATAAAGCCTATCCCAAGCAACCCAATGAATCTGTTTCTTGTCTTTGTCACCCCACCAGAAGTTAGCAATCGCGGAATCTACAACGAACAATGATATCCGATAACAGAAAGCAGTTCAGTGTATAAGAAGGGATCGCCTGTAACAGGGCTTTGATAAGAACCTTCTTTCCCGCTTTGGATAGGAATTTCTCCGAGAAACCTCCAATAAGTTTTTTCACCTTCTCCACAATACCAGAGAACACAACTTTCTTAGACCGACCAACCTCAGAAGGCAACCCCAAATATTTCTCCAACTGGGTCACTCGTCGGACTTCAAGGAGCCGGGCCAATTCGATCCCAACTTCCTCGGTCACATTGGGACTAACCATGATATTAGATTTCTGCCCATTAATCTCCTGTCCCGAGACCTTCCCATACTTTACCAGCACTGTAGCACCCTAATCCCCAAGGCACTACATCCCCCGCACTATAGCCCGATCCACATACGAAATGGACAATCAAGAAAATAAATCGAAACTACAGCGAACTGGTGACAATCAAGAAAGAACGAGCTAGGCGGGACAACTCCCCAACATGAACAAACCAAGACACGCAAATCAAAAGCGGAAGCATTTATAACAATACATATAGGTACCATATTTACCAAAAGTATATACATAGTAGGTACCAATCTTAACTATCAATAAATTATCATCTCCTACATAATATACATGTTCAAGTGTCCAAACGGTAATAGCAATGATCATAACATGATATACCAAAGGTGCTATACATGGTAGAGCAGTGCTAGACTCGATGAAATGCAAGACCTGACTCTACTCCCGCCTAGCACGACCACGACCAAAAGTACCTGAAAAGTGAAGTATCAGTCTACCGAAGACTGAGTGAGGGGCAATATATACATAACACATGTCACATGCAAGTTGTAGCCTCGGGTGAAGACTTGGAAATGAAATAGATATAAAGTTCAAGACTAGCTTGTTCTTTGCCCGAGATTACAACTATCCAATTTAACATTTTACTTGATCATGCTTGTCAATTTCATGAAACATGTGGCCCCAGCGAGTAAGGGCAATTCTCCAACCTTTACACCAAACGTGAACAATACGTGATCATGCTTGCTTGCTTGCTTGATTAATATGTGATCATGCAATTCATTTAGTGCTCAAGTAGTAACATAACCATGCTTGAAAACATGCAATAACCCTAGGACAACCCGTGGTGCCGGATCCGTCCCCAGTCTCCTTCTCCCTCCGGGTGATAGTGGGTTTGCAAAGCCCAACTATCCACGACATGGTGTACGTCGGGAACATGACTCCCACGCACAGAACTCCTTCCACCACCAATCTCCTAGTGGCTTCGGGGGTGATCCCAATGAGGTGCGGATAGCTCAAGAGTTACCCGTCAGCCCTTGCTTTCCCGGTTGGCTCAAGAAACTACCCTCGGACCCAAGTGCAATCATGAACTCGCCAAAACATGCTTGAAATCATGAACAATCATGACTTGCTTGCTTGAAATGTTTATACTTTGAAAACGGTTATAGATATAATACGTTTTGGTCGAAATCAACACATAAGGGTTGTAATGGTTCTAAGTACCTAGAACAAAACCTCACCTTTGCTACAAAATAAAACAAGGATATGTTCTAAGGAGCCTGCTCCTCGTCCACGGCCTCGTGACCTGTGCAAACACGACGTGTATACGTGAGACTTGACTCAAAATGAACCAAATAGGACGAACGGCGAAAATGCAATGAGGCAACGAGAAACGAACAATGAACAATGTGTCATGAAAATATCTTGTTTTAGCATGTATTCAATCATATAATAGCACTTTGGGATCCAAGAAATCATTGGAGCAAAATGTGACATTAATACAGAAAATTTTCAGCATGCGCATGTTGTATTCAAATGAGCATAAATCCTTCATCGGAATGAATTTTAATGAACCACAAAATTCCTAGAAAACTAGAGAAAATGGAATAGGGGAGTGGTATCGGGAAACAGGGGAAGCTCACGGGAAAATTCCAACACCCCAAAACCTCAACAAACCCACAATAAAATGCAAGAAATCTGGAAATTGGCATGAATATAAGTTCAAGATACCAAAATATAAAATTAGAATACATAAAGCATGCTTGATCGTCATGATTTTCACTTTGAATTCCATATATGAACTCATCACACATAACCTTAAATATCATGAATTCTTGCTCAAATTCAATCCCAAAGCTCCTAATCATGCTTCTAACAACAAATAATCAAGTAATTCAATGAGTTCATGAACCCTAGCTTCACACACAAATTCAAGAAATCACTCATGGCTACCTTGAAAGAAAGAAATAAGATGAAGAAGATGGTGATGATGATGATGAGCCTCAAACTCCAAATTTCTTCAAAGATTATGGCTTAAAATGGTGAAATCTCTTCTTTCCCTTTTGGTGTTATGGTTCGGTGGAAATGGGAACAAATGTGTTGATGAATTTTAGATGAAAATGATCATGGAATGTGGAAGAAGAGATAATAACATGATTCATGCTTGGAAATTGATGAAATGATGGAAATTTCATTTTAGTCCCTCAAGTGTGTAAGTCATGCAATTAAAGATAAATTTGGAAGAAATAATCCATTCATGTCCATGAAGTTGTTATGCAATTTGGTCCCTCAATTTACAAGAATAACCTTTTAAGGACAATTAAACAATTACTTTATTTTCGACAATTATTTCACGTAACAATTAAATCCGATTATAAAATAATTCTCAAGTTGACACGTATTTCACATATTTTCATGTAATCATGTTGAGATATAATTTATAAAATTAATATAACACGTATAAACTGAATAAACTAAAGTAATAAATAAAATCCTAACGCTCGAAACTCACACATGTCGAGCGTACCTGACTGTCTGGAAATTGGGGCGTTACAATTCTCTCCCCCTTAAGAGGATCTGGTCCCCAGATACACTGTCTTGAATTCCTTGAATCTGATTGGCTCTCTCGTTTCATCCCACGCGGGTTAGTCATTCCCCGTCAGGGAATAGTTCGAAAGAGGTCTTTAATCAACAAGGTTCCTTTAAAGCTATCAAGTCACGACCCTCAACTTCCCGGAACCTAACCACTCGAAAGAAAATCTAACCTTTCACTAGAACAAGTTGATAAGTAGCAGATAATAATGAGAGTGCCCCAACTCTCAAGCAACAACGAGAGAACCACGTCTCTCGAGCAAGCAACAAGAGCACCCCGTCTCTTGGCAACCCCGAGAGAATCCCCGTCTCTCACACACACGAAATAAAATTGAAGCGGGCACTTAGATAAATATTTCCACAAATATCACATAGGAAACAATTAGAAAATATCAATTACGTCAATTTATTGTGCATATAAAAACAAATTAACAAGGAACAAGAAATCATATACGACAATAATAAAATAACTGATGCACGTGATATGCATGATTAAGTGTATCGTTCACCGGGGATTGAAGTTCTTGCATTGTAACAATTTGGCTGAATACTAGATCCTTTAGTTGAGATTTCTTCTCATTGTACTATCATGCCTCAAATATTCGACGCCTATAACCTTGTAACCGAAATTTCCATCACTGTTCTGTTACCTCCTTGTCTCTTAGAACACCCGTTTCCATAATTTCTCAAAGCACTTACCTTTCTAATTTTATTTCCCGAATTATCCGATCCTTTACATCACCCTGGTTTAAAGTTCCAATTTTTGACAGCTACCTTAGCCTTGGTGTTCCTTTCTAACAAAATCCTTAATCATCATCAATCATGTAACGCCCCGATTTTTCCATTTATGAATTATGTGATATTATATAAATTTCATAACATTATATGCATTATATTTCTAAGAATTTATATGAATGGTCGTTAATGTGAATTTACGTGAATTAAATTGCTAATGTGACTAAATGCTCATACGTGTCTTTAGTTGATCATTTATACAAATGTGTGGATTTAATTACACAACATGAAATGGTTTCAATTGATCTTTTACCATGAGACAATACTTGATTGCATTAATTAAGATATTCCAAGGACCTAAGTGCAAAATGTGGTGACTCATGCATATTAGTGGAAGAATCATGTAAATATCATTTATCTCTTATCTTCCATTCCATTCATCATTTTTCATCCAAGATCACATACACTCACACACTCAATCACGATTAAAACACCAAGAGAAGAAGAAGGAAGTTTCATCATTTTCAAGCTAAAATTCAAAGGAAATTGCATATCTTGGGAGCATCTTCATCATCATCATCACATCTTTATTATTTCTTCCATTTCAAGATTTCATTCTTGTTGACGAGGAGGCCACACCATAGTTGTATTCTTATTTTGGTCGTCGCAGGTGAGGTTTAATTACTAGATATATAGAACCCTTACAACCTTACGTGATGGTTTCAGCCAAAATGTATATATATATATATATATGTATATATCTTTCCCAAAATCTCTACCGATTGCAAATGATTTCGTGATCTATTAAATAATCGTGTTATCGTGATTGATCGTGTTTTGGCAAGTAAGCATGTCGTGTTCACATGGGCCCGAGGGTAGTGTATTGAGCCAACCGGGGAAGCAAGGGCTGACGGGTAACTCTTGCACTATCCTCACCAATTTTGGGATCACCTCTGAATCCACCAGGAGGTTTAGTGGAGGAAGAAATCCCGTGCGTGGGAGTCATGTTCCCGACATACACCGTTCATGGATGGTTGGGCCTTGTAATCCCACCATCACCGGAGGAAGAAGGAGTTCGTGAAAATGCTAAGTGTGCACTAAAGATCGTATGATAATTATTGAAATAAAACCTAAAGATGGTATTGTTCACTAATTGGAGTAAGGTTGGAGATTGCCCTCACTTGCCGGGCCACTGAGTGAATTGAATTGAATTGATAACGTTTGTATTGAGTGAATGGATTAGTTATAATCTCGGGCGAGATCTATTCTAATATTGAACTTATATTGTTTCCTTTATTAAAAACCTTACCCGAGATTAGAACTTGCATGTTAATTGCGCTAATATTTATTTATACCCCTCGCTCAGTCCGTGTTGGACTGACACCTCAACCTTTCAGTGTTTTGCAGGTTCGTGCTAGGCGGGAGTCAGAGTCCTGTTCTGTTTTCAGTCGAGTCTAGCACTACACGTTCATGTATTGTATCTATTACTTTTGGACATGTTATGTAGTTTGGGAGATGATAATGTTTTGATATATGGAGTTAGAAGATAGTATAACTTGAATACTTGGAAATTAATATTGAAATTATTATGCTACCGCTCGTTTTATTGCATTGTGGTTTTCCGGTTAAGGTTAGTCCCGCCTAGCTAGCTTGGTTCTTTTTCTTTATCACCCGTTCGCTATAGTTTGGTTTATGTACGAATTACCCATTTTGTATGTGGACTAAGCTATAGTGCGGGGGTGTGGCATCCATAGGTGAAGGGTGCTACAAATCACCACATTTTTATGCCAATTTCAATCTCAGATTTGTTGGTATAATCATTCTTAGATTGATTCCCATATCTTTCCTTTCTGGACCCGAAAATAGAAGTAACTATTAAGCTTCCAATCCATTAGAGAATAGCATTGTGGAGCTTGTAATACCATCTTTGATCTCATAACTATTTTGGGTTGACTTGTTCACCCCGTCACTTTCATGAAGATTTCCATTTTAAGGATAATATTGGATGAGGAAGAGGAACAATGCCGTTATCCTGTGCGAATAACTCAGCAAGCACACTCGCATGAACCAAAGGAACCAGGTCCTAGTAGAATGTCTTCCTTGTAGGATTCTCATCTTTGATCAAAGTATGCTCAATCAATTTATAAAAGTCATGGTCTCTCCCATTCCCATTGTTAACACTAAATCCAAAATTAACAACCTTTGTACCTCCACTTGCTTGATTATTCACTTTCAACTTCTACTTTTCCGCTTTCTTTCCTTTCCGTTTGTTATAGAATATTCGGTAACGATATTTATTCCATTGGCGCCTACTCATTGGCCTTGATAGAGAATTCCTACTAGCATGTATTTCATTAATGAGAGGAAGTAAGATCCAAGATTTACCATCCAAATTTAACCAGACCGGATCTCTTCTCCCATTTATTGAGTCAAAGGATATACGAGATTACGAGAGGATCATAAACAGAGGAACCCACATTTTGAGAACAGTAATAAATTAAAGATGTTGTCGATGATGAGACTTTTCTTTGTGTAAGAGGGAGGAAAATTTTAAATTGTCGAATACTTCTTTCACATGGTTCTGATAGAAGACCCGAATACACCAGTTTTTCTTGAAACTTCAATTCTCTCAAGTGACGTCCTCGCATCGGTTTTAAATTGTCTCCATGCCCACTCTCCCCCTTAAGAAAAGAAAATAATGAGTAGAATTATTTTTTGAATACTCAACTTGTTCAGTTCCTTCCCGGATTAAAATCTCAATTCTTCCAGTTTAATTTTCTCAAGATAAGGGTTCCAACTAAACCACGAACTCAATGTTCCTTGCTCTAATAAGAGGAACTCATTAACACCCCAAATGCCATATTCTTCCAATATCCATACAATGCCAGTTTGTATTAAAATCATGGACCAACAAGTTCTCATGGATTCTAAAATTATTACTAGACTTCAAGTAGAATCAGATTCCCCGGTTACAAACAGGATGTCCAATGACTAAGAAATATTCTTCTTTAAACTCAAGTTGGTAGAAATGGATTGAGGCGATGGTTGGACCAGAGAATAGGGAAAGTCTATTAAAAATAAACACTAAAGAATGCATGTTGGTTAAAATGTCAATGCACACATTACACTCATAAACAATTTAAATGCAATGCGTTGGGACAATTATATTAATTTATGGGTGTGCGTATAAGTAAAGAAGTTTAAGTAATTTAAATAATTTAAACTGATACTTAACACATCAAGTAGGCAATCTTAAATAACAATTAGGATAACACATATACACGAGAGATGATTAAATTAATACGTATATGATGCACGTGCTTATGAATGTATTGAACTTATCACCGTAGTAGGGAAAATTTTTATCCCGACACTTTTCTTGATTGCTGTATCGTAAATTTGTCTCAGGTTGTTGGTTGTTTCCTGTTTACCCACGGTCTTCTAATCTTCAAAAGTCTCCGACCTTGACTTATACATTTTCCTGACTTGATTTGGAATTTTCTTGAACCCAACTCCTTCCCGGTTGTCGGTGTCAAAATGATTCCCGAACCTTCTTCCATAATTAATTCCTTGATTACCACCTTCCTTGTAGTACCCTATGTAACTTGATGGTTCGAAGTTGCAATTCTTAAATTCAATCGCTTCTACGCTCAAGCCGTTGACATCTCGGTGTTTCTTAAGAAATTAATCTCCACCGGGGTCCCGGTATTCACCTTAGTTGTCCCTTTGCCTTCCTTTATCATTTTCATTTATTGCTCCATAGCTTCCAATTCGTCCTCACAACACGACAATTCAGTTTGGATCGGGACAATAGGCTAAATCCACCTGGATATAGAATCTCTAGTATCTTGGCTTCCCGTGCACTCGAAATCACTTTATCGATCAACTTTCTTTAAATCCCATCTATCCGATTTTCTTTCTTCCCCGAGATCCAAAATATCTCATTTAGATTAATTTTTCAAACCTTCCAAATTAATCAAGGTCCTGTCTCAAGATCCGAAGTATCTTAACTCCTCCCGAATTTAATTTCCAAAATTTTACTTTGACCGAAATTACTTGAAATGCTTTCTTCTCATGTCTAAATTTCGGCTCCCACTAGCTAAAAATCCTCAACTTACACAGAATTCTACAGAATTCTGAACCTTGGATCGTCAATAGCCTCAAATCTTCCTTGGACAAAAATAAACCTCCTAGTCCGATTGATCTACTTCTTCGGTAGTATAAGTTCCCACAATTGGTTTTATTTTCTATTCCGGGTTCCACTACTTGAATCCTACACAATAAAAATTGATAATGGCTCTCAAGTCCTTGTATGAATTTCCCGCACACTTTCTTACCCTTCCCAAGTTAGAGAGGAAACCTTGTAGTAGACTGAAATTATCAAACTATTGGCCGTGGTTTGATATTGTTTCCACAACCTGTAACTCACAACTTCCTTTTTGAAGGCAAATGCATGTGGGTAAGGCATGCTCATGTCACATAATCAATACCAAGAACATGAATTTGGATGTATAAGGCAACAACTAGTTCAATTAAATTTCAAGATAAGCATGTTGAACATATGAATTTTTCAGCAAATTCAAGACTAATTGATTGACAATTAATAGCATAAATCAATGCAAGGCACAAGTTATCAAGTAATTCCATTAATTCAAGGAATTCAAATAGATCAAGAAATTCAAATAAAATGTAAGACTCTCAAATTAACAAGTAATTCCTATGCCGTACGACCTAGACTTGACATGACACGACACTAGAACCTCGGTTTTACAAACGGGCTCTGATACCACCTGTAGATGTAGCACCCTAATCCCCAAGGCACTACATCCCCCGCACTATAGCCCGATCCACATACGAAATGGACAATCCGTATATAAATCGAAACTACAGCGAACGGGTGACAATCAAGAAAGAACGAGCTAGGCGGGACAACTCCCCAACATGAACAAACCAAGACACGCAAATCAAAAGCGGAAGCATTTATAACAATACATACAGGTACCATATTTACCAAAAGTATATACATAGTAGGTACCAATCTTAACTATCAATACATTATCATCTTCTACATAATATACATGTTCAAGTGTCCAAACGGTAATAGCAATGATCATAACATGATACACCAAAGGTGCTATACATGGTAGAGCAGTGCTAGACTCGATGAAATGCAGGACCTGACTCTACTCCCACCTAGCACGACCATGACCAAAAATACCTGAAAAGTGAAGTATCAGTCTACCGAAAACTGAGTGAGGAGCAATATATATATAACACATGTCACATGCAAGTTGTAGCCTCGGTTGAAGACTTGGAAATGAAATAGATATAAAGTTCAAGACTAGCTTGTTCTTTACCCGAGATTACAACTATCCAATTTAACATTTTACTTGATCATGCTTGTCAATTTCATGAAACATTTGGCCCCGGCGAGTAAGGGCAATTCTCCAACCTTTACACCAAACGTGAACAATACGTGATCATGCTTGCTTGATTAATATGTGATCATGCAATTCATTTAGTGCTCAAGTAGTAACATAACCATGCTTGAAAACATGCAATAACCCGAGGACAACCCGTGGTGCCGGATCCGTCCCCAGTCTCCTTCTCCCTCCGGGTGATAGTGGGTTTGCAAAGCCCAACTATCCACGACATGGTGTACGTCGGGAACATGACTCCCACGCACGGAACTCCTTCCACCACCAATCTCCTAGTGGCTTCGGGGGTGATCCCAATGAGGTGAGGATAGCTCAAGAGTTACCCGTTAGCCCTTGATTTCCCGGTTGGCTCAAGAAACTACCCTCGGACCCAAGTGCAATCATGAACTCGCCAAAACATGCTTGAAATCATGAACAATCATGGCTTGCTTGCTTGAAATGTTTATACTTTGAAAACGGTTATAGATATAATACGTTTTGGCCGAAATCAACACATAAGGGTTGTAATGGTTCTAAGTACCTAGAACAAAACCTCACCTTTGCTACAAAATAAAACAAGGATATGTTCTAAGGAGCCTGCTCCTCGTCCACGGCCTCATGACCTGTGCAAACACGACGTGTATACGTGAGACTTGACTCAAAATGAACCAAATAGGACGAACGGCGAAAATGCAACGAGGCAACGAGAAACGAACAATGAACAATGTGTCATGAAAATATCTTGTTTTAGCATGTATTCAATCATATAATAGCACTTTGGGATCCAAGAAATCATTGGAGCAAAATGTGACATTAATGCAGAAAATTTTCAACATGCGCATGTTGTATTCAAATGAGCATAACTCCTTCATCGGAATGAATTTTAATGAACCGAAAAGTTTCTAGAAAACTAGACAAACATATCTTTACAACAATATAAGGCTCACATTCTAATTCATCCCGAGCAAATACCAGATTTCATTTGAATATGACCCAAAGCAGAAAATTTCCTACAGCGCTAGTAGTGAAAGATGACCGTCGTTTCCTTATCAAACGAAGTCGAAATGATCTGAAAATTGGTGAAAATACTTATAACATACCCAGAAATACCCCCGCAAAACAGTTTTAAAAACTTCCACCATTTAGTCCCTCCGATCAAGCCAAAACCAAAATATGAAAACAGGGGACAGCAGGGGATGTTGCTATTTTTCTCAGGGGTTTAAATCAATTAGGATTGACATCAATTTTTGCAGAGAAAATCTCTAATATATGAAGAATGTCCCCATGAAACAGTTTTGAAAAATTCCAACTCAACAAGCCACAATTCGATTTTTAATTGGGTTAAAGCAGATTCGCGATAGTTTAGCGGCACCAAATTAAAACGGCCATAACTCACAAACGAAAATAGACATTGACAAACCGTAAAAAGGAGAGTGCTCTACACTTCAAATATTTGTTACAGTAGAAAAACCAGTGCAAATGGAACAGGGGAGTGGTATCGGGAAACAGGGGAAGCTCACGGGAAAATTCCAACACCCCAAAACCTCATCAAACCCACAATAAAATGCAAGAAATCTGGAAATTGGCATGAATATAAGTTCAAGATACCAAAATATAAAATTAGAATACATAAAGCATGCTTGATCATCATGATTTTCACTTTGAATTCCATATATGAACTCATCACACATAACCTTAAATCTCATGAATTCTTGCTCAAATTCAATCCCAAAGCTCCTAATCATGCTTCTAACAACAAATAATCAAGTAATTCAATGAGTTCATGAACCCTAGCTTCACATACAAATTCAAGAAATCACTCATGGCTACCTTGAAAGAAAGAAATAAGATGAAGAAGATGGTGATGATGATGATGAGCCTCAAACTCCAAATTTCTTCAAAGATTATAACTTAAAATGGTGAAATCTCTTCTTTCCCTTTTGGTGTTATGGTTCGGTGGAAATGGGAACAAATGTGTTGATGAATTTTAGATGAAAATGATCATGGAATGTGGAAGAAGAGATAATAACGTGATTCATGCTTGGAAATTGATGAAATGATGGAAATTTCATTTTAGTCCCTCAAGTGTGTAAGTCATGCAATTAAAGATAAATTTGGAAGAAATAATCCATTCATGTCCATGAAGTTGTTATGCAATTTGGTCCCTCAATTTACAAGAATAACCTTTTAAGGACAATTAAATAATTACTTTATTTTCGACAATTATTTCACGTAACAATTAAATCCGATTATAAAATAATTCTCAAGTTGACACGTATTTCACATATTTTCACGTAATCATGTTGAGATATAATTTATAAAATTAATATAACACGTATAAACTAAATAAACGAAAGTAATAAAATAAAATCCTAATGCTCGAAACTCACACGTGTCGAGCGTACCTGACTGTCTGGAAATTGGGGCGTTACAAGCACCTCCTTCACACTATTCATCGACTCCACCGTGGCCCTTCCACAAATCAACGTGTCATCCACGAAGAGGAGATGGGATACCGAGGGAGCACCACGACAAATCTCCACACCCTTAAGATTACCCCTAGCCTCCTGATCCTGTAATAAGAGAGACAGAACCTCTATGCGGAAGAGAAAAAGATAAGGGGAAAGAGGGTCCCCTTGATGAAGACCTCTTTCACCAAAGACCCGAATTCCATACCATAAAGCAAAAACGAATACGACACTGAAGTAATACAATGCATAATGCGGGAAATGAATAAAGGGGGAAACCTAACCTGGTCATAACCCGTTCAATGAAACGCCATTCCACTCTATCGTAGGCCTTACTCATGTCGAGCTTCAGGCTGAAAAAACCATTATTTCCTGTGCTATGAAGCTTAATAAAGTGATTAACCTCAAAAGCAACAAGCACATTATCACTGATAAGCCTCGCAAGAATAAATGCAGATTGACTGGGGAAAATGATTTTATCAAGCAAAGGTTTAATTCGATTAGCAAGTACTTTAGAGGCAAGTTTATAAGTGACATTACAAAGGCTAATGGGGCGGAATTGAGTAATGAATTCAAGAGACTTCCATTTTGGAATAAGTACTATGTAAGTAAAATTCAATCTCCTATCAAAATTCCCATTCTTAAGAAAGTCAAGAACACAATTGATCACGTTTTGTCCCACAATATCCCAAAAGCGCTGGAAAAAAGGGGGGGAGCCCATCCGGGCCAGGGGATTTGAGAGTATACATAGACTTAAGAGTAAGAGTTACCTCGCCAGGTCTAAATGGAGAGAGCAAACCCCGCCCCATCTCATCAGTGATACGACTCGAAATAACCCGCAACACATCTTCCAAGTTGGCATCGGAGCACCTAACCGATTTAAAGAGGTGACCAAAGTAAGTCTCGATAACACGTTGGATTCCCTCAGCAGAAACCTGCGCCACCCCCTCATCGTCCTTCAAGGAGTCAATCTGATTAGTTCTCATCCTGTGAGAGGCCCTTTCATGGAAGAATTTAGTGTTTCTATTGCCCTCGTGAAGCCATTGCACTTTGGCTCTCTGTTTCCAAATGATATCATCATCAACCAGGATTCTCTCAATCTTCTGTTTAATCTCACACCACTGTTCCAGCGTACTAGTCGTGATAGTGCCTTCTTTGAGAGATTTCAACTTCGCCTCCAGTTTCTCTAAATCCTCGGTGTTTTTTCATTGGTCTCTTCTTCAGTTCAAAAAGCCAAGACGACACTTCTCAATGCCTTCAAGGACTGTATTGGTGGGGCTCGAAGCTAAAGAAGACCCCCACGCACTCTCGATCAGGTTCCTACAGTCCTCACTCCGGATCCAACAAGCTTCGAATCTAAAAGGTTTCAGGCCCTTTTGATTCCTGCGTTTCGGTCTCTGTAATGTGGTCAGAATGGGCAGATGATCCGAACTCGAGGAAGAGAGATGGCTAACACTAGGATCCGAAAAGCAGGCCCTCCATTCATCGGACACCACAGACCGATCCAACCTAGCTCTGAGGGTATGAAGATAAGCGCTATTCTTCGTCCAAGTGAATTTGAACCCCAAAAAACCCAAATCAAAAAGTCTAGAATCACGCAGAGTCTCTCTAAATAAGTCCATTTGCACAAAGCTGCGATCAATTCCCCCTTCCTTTTCGTGGTTATAGAGATTCTCGTTGAAATCACCACTCACTAACCAAGGGAGAGAAGACTGTCCCTTAAGGGTCCGAAGGAGGTCCCAACTAATGTGTCTAGACTGACGTTCCGGAATACCGTAAATGCCCGTGAAGCGCCAATCTCCAGACAGGTTCTCCCCAGAAATCACAACATCGATATGGTTCCTAGAGTAGCTAAGTAAAGAAACTCCTACATCCTTACGCCACAAAAGAGCAAGTAGGGTTCATGAATTGGATGATAGATTCTTGCATGATTTTGGTCGCGCCCGTGACCCTGCTGCTTTCTGCATGGAAAATTGAACTTCAAACTTCTCATGTATGGTTTTATTAGTTCATTTCCGGCATGAGCATTTCATTGCCATGCCACATAATGCATTATATTATGTGTATTGTATGTATCATGTAATGTCATACTTGAAGTTTATAGGGGAGGTTTATGTAATAATTGTACAATTTGAATTACATCTTGAATGCTTGAATACTTGATCCTTGCTACCTCATTGATAATTTGAAAATATCTATGATATTTACTGATTCCAATTGCATGATTGACCCTAATTGAATATGCCGTTCGTCTTAATTGGTTCATACGAGTCGAGTCTCACGTACACTTATCCCTGTTACACAGATTACAGTCCGGGGGACGAGGAGCACGCTCCTTAGGGGTTTTCTTTCCACTTGTGGTTGGTTGGTAAACGTGAGGTTTAATTCTAGATATATATAGAACCCTTATAACCCTATGTGACGTTTTCGACCAAAAGTATCTATACATCTATAGTTTTCAAACTTTATGACTTTCAAATGATTTCGTGAAATGTATTGAACGGATTAACTGATTGAATGGGCGAGTACATGTATTGTTCACTAGGGCCCGAGGGTAGTGTACTGAGCCAACCGGGAAAGCATGGACTGACGAGTAACTCTTGAACTATCCTCACCATTTGGGATCACCTTTGAATCCACCAGGAGGTTTGGTGGAGGAAGAAATCCCGTGCGTGGGAGTCATGTTCCCGACGTATACCATGATTGGATGGTTGGGTCTTGCAAGCCCACCATCACCCGGAGGAAAAAAGGGTTCATGCAACTGCTACTTGATTGCACATGAATGACTTGCATGCTCACTTAATAAACTAGAATTGGTCATGATGGTACACTTTTGGAGAAAGGTTGGAGAATGCCCTCACTCGCCGGGCCACGGATTGAATTGATAATGATTAAATTGTTAAATTGGTTCAGTTGTAATCTCGGGCGAGAATTCTTTCTATTCTTGAACTTATATTATGTTTCTTATAAAATCTTACCCGTAATCATAACTTGCATGGTATGTGCGCTTATATGTATTTAAACCCCTCTCTCAGTCTGTGGTAGACTGACACCTCACATTTTCAGGTTTTGCAAGTGGAGTGCTAGGCGGGTTTGAGTCTTTTGGTCAAGTCTAGCACTTTATTCACTTTTGGATATTTGTATAACTTTGAAACATGTGGAAGTATATGTATATTATGGCTTGATGCTAGGGGTTGAAATGCATGTTTATGGAGTTAATGAACAAGATTGTATATACATGGTTCTACTTCTGCCTCTCTTTATGCATTGTTATACTACTTGAGGGTTAGCCCGCCCAGCTAGTGTTGTGTTTTTTTTTATTATCTCCCGTTCGCTATAGGCTTGGTTCATGTATGGGTGATCGTTCCATACGTGGATTGAACTATAGTGCGGGGGATGTGGTGCCCTTACGCTTGGGGTGCTACATCCTAAGGTGGTATCAGAGCCCGGTTGCAAAACCGCGGTTCTAGTGTCGTGTCTTGAGAGTCTAAGTCGTACGGCATAGGATTATTTGTTATTTACAAGTCTTGCATTCTCTTGGAACCTATTTGAAATTCTTTGAACTATTTGGCTTATATGATTATTTAAGTTACATGTTTTATGTGATTTAATTACATTCATTCATACTTGTTAATCAGACATGCATGTACAGTGTTTGTATTTCAGGATGCCTCATGGAAGGCTTAGTAGAGAGCATTCTCCTGGTCATTGGCATCACCACCGTGATCGAACTCCACCTCCACCCCTTTAAGCTCAACCTCAGGATTTCTTGAACTTTATGGTACATCTTATAGATCAAAGGTTAAGGAATTTTGTGCCTCCAGCACCACCAGCTTCTCCACCAGCACCACCGGCCCCAATCTCCGCTATTTTGAGGGAATTTCAAAATCAACATCCACCAAGATTATTCAAAGGGAACGATATCCAAGCCGAACAATGGCTTAAATAGGTTGACCGAATTTTGGAGCTTATACCTTGCGAGACTCGGGAAAAGGCTAGGTGTACTCTCACTTTGATTCAAGGAGAAGCTTATTCTTGGGGGGGAAAGCACCCAGATTGTTTTAAATGCCGTTGAAGAAGAGGTTACATGGGAGGTTTTCACAAGGGAATTCAAGAATAAATTTATTCCTCCGTCATCTTGCACTAGAAGGCTCAAGGAATTCATGGAGCTCAAGCAAGGGGGTAGATCAGTTGCCGAGTATATAGCCGAGTTCGAGAGATCGTCTAAGTATGCACCTAACATCACTAGTGATGATTTCCATAAGGCTATGCAATTCGTGCAAGGATTGAGACTGGACATTCAAGCTGCAATAGAGACCGTCAATACAAGTACTTGGAAGAAGGCTACTACTAAAGCTCTCAAAGTTGAAGACTCAGTTAATGCTCGGAGATCCACGTATAGATCAAGTCAGGGCTCCGGTTCAGGGTCGAGGTCAAATTATAATCCCAGGAAAAGGCCAATCAATTATGATACCGCTCCACCACAGGCTAAGGGCCTGGTGAAGAAATTTAAGCCACAAACATCACAAGTGCCGGTCCAAAAAGCTCTTCGGGTTACTTCTGCCGCACCATCACCTACGGGAAAGCCGGGATGTACTTATTGTGGGTTGCCTACCCATACCTATGAGGGTTGCGGGCGTCGTTTGAATCTTTGTTTGATTTGTGGGAGTGCAGAGCATAAAGTTGATGGGTGTCCGGATAGACGAGATCCACCACCTGGGGGTCAGAGGCCCCTTGTTAGGGCCCGTGCTTATGCCTTAGAAGGCAAGGAAGTGGATGAAGATGTGGACCCTACTGCCGTTGTTGAAGGTACCATTTGCATTCATGGCATGAACATACATACCTTGTTTGATCCGGGGGCTACCCACTCTTTCATTTCTTGTGATATTTCTGTGAAATTACCTTTGTGTGTTACTCTTTCTTCTGCATATTATGTTGTTAGTACTCCTTTCGGTGGTAGTGTGAAAACTAACCGGGTTTTTAGAGAGGTGCCGGTGAGTATTGAGGGTCGGGTTTTCTCGACGGATTTCATTGAATTGCCGATGTCTCGCTATGGGTCTATCTTGGGAATGGATTGACTTTACAAGCATTGTGCTACTGTGGATTGTCAGGCCAAGAGAGTTCAGTTGGGTTCAGAAATTATAACGGGTCGAAGTTCTAGAACGGTGCCTTTATTATCTTTCTCGGAAGCTCGGAAATTGGTTTGTGATAGGGCTAGGGGATTCATAGCTTATATTCTAAATCAACCTAAAGATCAGATGAAGTTAGAAGAAACGGAGGTTGTTAAGGAGTTTCCCGAAGTGTTTCCGGGGAAATTGGATTCATTGCCGCCGGATAGAGAGATAGAATTTGTAATTGATCTATATCCGAATGCGGAGCCATACTCTAAAACTCCATATCGGATGGCTCCGGCGGAATTGGAAGAACTAAAGGTGCAGCTTGATGGTCTTTTGGAAGTTGGGTATATAAGGTCGAGTTTTTCGCCGTGGGGTGCTCCAGTTATATTTGTAAAGAAGAAGGATGGTACCCAACGAATGTGTATTGATTACCGGGAGTTGAATAGGATGACCATCAAGAATAAATATCCTCTTCTACATATTGAGGAATTGTTTGATATACTTCAAGGGTCCTAAGCGTATTCGAAGCTTAATTTAAGACAGGGGTATTATCAATTACGGATCCGAGCCGAGGATATTCCAAAGACGGGTTTCAATACGAGATATGGGCACTATGAATTCATGGTTTTGTCGTTTGGTTTGACAATGCTCCCGCCGCTTTTATGGACATGATGCATTGAATTTTCCAGCCGTTTCTTGATAAGTTTGTTGTGATCTTTATAGATGATATGTTGGTTTTCTCTAAGTCGGTCGAGGAACATGCAATACACCTCGAACTCGTATTGAAAACTTTGAAGGAGCATCAATTATTTGCAAAGTTTAGCAAATGTGAATTTTGGATCGACCGGGTATCCTTCTTGGGTCATATGATTTCGGGAAATGGATTAGAAGTCGATCCTTCTAAAATAGAAGTGGTGTTAAAGTGGAAGAAACTAAAGAACACTTCAGAAATTAGAAGTGTCTTGGGATTGCCGGGTTATTATAGAAGATTTGTGCAGGATTTCTCCAAGATTACCCGATCGTTGACTCGGTTAACAAAGAAAGATGTTAAGTATGAGTGGAATGAAGGTTGTGAGAAGAGTTTCAATATATGGAAAGAGAAATTGGTTTCGACTCCAGTTTTAATCCTTCCGGAAGGCATAGAAGGATATACGGTTTATGCGGATGCATCTAAGGAAGGCTTGGGGTGTGTTTTAACCCAAAATGGTAAAGTTATTGCTTATGCTTCCCGGAAGTTGAAGGATTATGAAAAGAACTATCTTACGCATGACCTTGAGCTTGCCGTCGTGATATTTGCGCTTGGAAAATGGAGACATTATTTGTATGGAGTGACATTTGAGATTTTCACGGATCATAAGAGTCTCCAATACTTATTTACACAAAAAGATCTAAATTTGAGGCAACGGAGATGGATGGAACGATTGGAGGATATGATTGTGTCATCAAGTACCATCCCGGGAAAGCAAATGTGGTTGCCGATGCTTTAAGTAGAAAATTTGGGGTATCGAGTTTGGAAATTGGAGAAAGTAGTAAGATCGAGCCTATTGTGATAAAAGCCCGGGTATTCAATATCTCGATTCAACCGGAATTGAAACAAAAACTATTTGAAGCTCAAGGTATGGATCCGGAAGTTCAAAAGTTGGTTGCTAAAGCAAGAGAGGACCCGGAAAGTCCATTTGGGTTTGATGAAGCCAGTTTTCTTCGCTTCAAGAATCGAGTGGTAGTGCCCCGATGAGCTGAAAAGGGTACTGCTTGAAGAAGCTCATAAATCGGCATATTCGGTACATCCGGGAGGAAACAAAATGTATAAGGATTTAAAACAATATTATTGGTGGCGTGGATTGAAAAAGGATGTGGCCGAGTTTGTAAAACATTGTTTGACATGTCAACAAGTTAAAGCTGAGCATCAAAAGCCTGGAGGTCTTTTACAGCCGTAACCTATCCCCGAGTTGAAGTGGGAACAGGTGAAATTGGATTTTATATCCGGGTTACCAAAGATGAAAGACGGTTATAATGGTATTTGGGTGATTGTGGATCGGTTAACCAAGTCTGCTCATTTTCTACCGGTCCGAATGTCTTACAAGATTCGTAAGTTGGCCGAGATTTATAACAAGGAGATTGGCCGACTCCATGGGATTCCGGTGAGTATTGTTTCGGATAGGGATCCTCGTTTTACTTCAAAGTTGTGGTGAGAATTGCAAGAAATTTTGGGAACGAAGCTTCAATTTAGCACGGCTTTTCATCCTCAAACCGATGGTCAGTCCGAGAGAGTTATAAGATATTTGGAAGACTTTCTCCGGTCTTGTGCTTTGGATTCCTGGCATGATCAACTTCCATTGATTGAGTTTGCCTATAACAATAGTTATCAATCTTCTATCGGCATGGCTCCTTATGAGTTGCTCTATGGTCGAAAGTGTCGATCCCCGTTATTCTTTGATTTGGAGGAATGGAAATGGACGAAACAAGGGGTAAAGAAAGGTGAGAATCTCGAGAAACCTTCCAAAGCCGTGAGAGCCATGATCGAGAAAGTTCAATTGATACAACAACGGATGAAGGCTGCACAAGATAGACAAAAAAGTTAAGCCGATATTCGCCTGAGGGATCTTAAATTTGATGTGGGGGACCGGGTTTTCTTGAAGGTATCTCCACGAATAGGGTTTTCTCGGATTGGGAAAGGAGGAAATCTAAATCCCCGTTATTTGGGTCCGTTCGAAATTCTTGAGAGAATTGGGGAAGTGGCTTACAGATTGGATCTACCGCCTAATCTTATTGGAATTCACAATGTCTTTCACGTATCTCAGCTCCGAAAATATTTTTCGGATGAAACAGAAATTCTCCCTGTTGAAGAAGTTGAGTTGGAACCGAATCTATCATTTGTTCAACAGCCGGTTAGAATTTTGGATAGAAAATATCAAGAGTTGAGAAACCGGAGTATTCCTATGGTCAAGGTATTATGGAGAAGTGATAAGACTGAGGAGATGACTTGGGAGCCGGATAAATCAGTGAATCTGGGGACCAGATTCTTCTAAGGGGGGGAGAGTTGTAACACCCCAATTTCCGAAAGTTCAGGTAAGCACGCCACGAGCGGGTCTTCGGGAGTTGGGAGGTTTAATTTAATTATTTTATTCAATTACTTATAAATTTTTTTTATCATACTATATATCTTACATCTCTATGCATTTATATGAATTGTTAATTATGTGAATTATATGAATTAAGTGATATACATGATATAATTGTATTAAATGTCCTTAATTGCTCTTTTGTGTAAATTCATGGACTTAATTGCATTTCATGACTTGGGAGGTTATATGAATATTGTGTAGAGATGGAACTCATTTGCTTGAATTTAAATTATAGAGGGACTTGTTTGCAAAGTTTGATGATTCATCATGTTTAGTGGAAGATATATTACATTATATGTATACATTCATCTCTCTCATTTTGTTCATTACATTCCATCAAATTTCACACACACTCACACACAAAATACCGACATTCACACCAAGGAGGAGGAAGAGAGATTTCACCATAATTCAAGCTATATTTTGAAGGATTATTGAAGCTAGGATCATCATCATCATCATCATCTCTTCAATTCATTCCATCTCTAGCCCATCTCAAGGTATGACATGAAATTGTATGAATTCTTGAATAAGTGATTGAGTATGGTTCATGAATTGGATGATAGATTCATGCATGATTGGAGCTAGAAGCATGTTTAGGATGATAAGAGTGAAAGTTTGCATGAATATCTTGGTGTATATGAAAGTTAGGAAGCATGTGTGTAGATATGGGGTTTTCATGATGAATTCTTGATGCTTTTATGTATATTTCATGGTTTGTTTGATAGATAATTGAAGTATAATGTGTATTGGATAATTTGAAATAAGTGTTATGGAGTGAACTTGACTTTGTTGTTGTTTTGGTGGTTTTTGGTTCGAAATGCCCTGTTTTTCCCCTGTTTTACTGCTGCTGTGTAAGTGGTCGCGCCCGCGACCTGAATTACGTGTAAAATTGGTCGCGGCCGCTACCTGGTTTTGGCCTAGTTTCGAGTTTTGAAAAAATTGGAAGAAAAATTTGGCCAAAAATAGGTAGTCGCGCCCGCGACCCCCTTTTGTGAAGAAAAATAGTCGCGACCGCGACCAAAATTTGGGCATGTTTCGAGATTTCAAAAATTGGAGGAAAATTCGGGCAAAAATACTTGGTCGCGACCGCGACCATTTTGTGAAGGATTTTGGTGGTGCCCGTGACCCTGCTGCTTTCTGCATGGAAAATTGAATTTCAAACTTCTCATGCATGGTTTTATTAGTTCATTTCAGGCATGAGCATTTCATGAAATGCCACATAATGCATTATATTATGTGTATTGTATGTATCATGTAATGTCATACTTGAAGTTTATAGGGGAGGTTTATGTAATAATTATACAATCTGAATTACATCTTGAATGCTTGAATACTTGATCCTTGCTACCTCATTGATAATTTGAAAATGTCTATGATATTTACTGATTCCAATTGGATGATTGTCCCTAATTGAACATGTCGTTCGTCTTAATTGGTTTATACGAGTCGAGTCTCACGTACACTTGTCCCCGTTACCTAGATTACGGTCCCGGGGACGAGGAGCACGCTCCTTAGGTGTTCTCTTTCCACTTGTGGTTGGTTGGTAAAGGTGAGGTTTAATTCTAGATATCTATAGAACCCTTATAACCCTATGTGACGTTTTCGACCAAAAAGTATCTATACATCTATAGTTTTCAAACTTTATGACTTTCAAATGATTTCATGAAATGTATTGAATAGATTAACTGATTGAATGGGCGAGTACATGTATTGTACACTAGGGCCCGAGGGTAGTGTACTGAGCCAACCGGGAAAGCATGGGCTGACGAGTAACTCTTGCACTATCCTCAGCATTTGGGATCACCTCTGAATCCACCAGAAGGTTTGGTGGAGGAAGAAATCCCGTGCGTGGGAGTCATGTTCCCGACATACACCATGATTGGATGGTTGGGTCTTGCAAGCCCACCATCACCCGGAGGAAAAAGGGTTCATGAAACTGCTACTTGATTGCACATGAATGACTTGCATGCTCACTTAATAAACTGGAATTGGTCATGATGGTACACTTTTGGAGAAAGATTGGAGAACGCCCTCACTCGCCGGGGCCACGGATTGAGTTGATAATGATTAAATTGTTAAATTGGTTCAGTTGTAATCTCGGGCGAGAATTCTTTCTATTCTTGAACTTATATTATGTTTCTTATAAAATCTTACCCGGGATCATAGCTTGTATGGTATGTGCGCTTATATGTATTTAAACCCCTCTCTCAGTCTGTGGTAGACTGACACCTCCCATTTTCAGGTTTTGCAAGTGGAGTGCTAGGCGGGTTTGAGTCTTTTGGTCAAGTCTAGCACTTTATTCAATTTTGGATATTTGTATAACTTTGAAACATGTGGAAGTATATGTATATTATGGCTTGATGGTAGGGGTTGAAATGCATGTTTATGGAGTTAATGAACAAGATTGTATATACATGGTTCTACTTCCGCCTCTCTTTATGCATTGTTATACTACTTAAGGGTTAGCCCGCCTTGCTAGTGTTGTGTTTTTTTTATTATCTCTCGTTCGCTATAGGCTTGGTTCATGTATGGGTGATCGTTCCATACGTGGATTGAACTATAGTGCGGGGGATGTGGTGCCCTTATGCTTGGGGTGCTACATCCTAAGGTGGTATCAGAGCCCGGTTGCAAAACCGTGGTTCTAGTGTCGTGTCTTGAGAGTCTAAGTCGTACGGCATAGGATTATTTGTTATCTACAAGTCTTGCATTCTCTTGGAACCTATTTGAAATTCTTTGAACTATTTGGCTTATATGATTATGTAAGTTACTTGTTTTATGTGATTTAATTACATTCATTCATACTTGTTAATCAAACATGCATGTACAGTGTTTGTATTTCAGGATGCCTCGTGGAAGGCCTAGTAGAGAGCATTCTCCCGGTCATCGGCATCACCACCGTGATCGAACTCCATCTCCACCCCCTCAAGCTCAACCTCAGGATTTCTTGAACTCCATGGTACAACTTATAGATCAAAGGTTAAGGAATTTTGTGCCTCCAGTACCACCGGCCCCAATCTCCGCTATTTTGAGAGAATTTCAAAATCAACATCCACCAAGATTCTTCAAAGGGAACGATATCCAAGCCGAAAAATGGCTTAAAGATGTTGAACGAATTTGGGATCTTACACCTTGCGAGACTCGGGAAAAGGCTTGGTGTACTCTCACTTTGACTCAAGGAAAAGCTTATTCTTGGTGGGAAAGCACCCAGATTGTTTTAAATGCCGTTGAGGAAGAGGTTACATGAGAGGTTTTCACAAGGGAATTCAAGAATAAATTTATTCCTCCGTCATCTCGCACTAGAAGGCTCAAGGAATTCATGGAGCTCAAGCTAGGGGGTAGATCAGTTGCCCAGTATATAGCCGAGTTTGAGAGATTGTCCAAGTATGCGCCCAACATCGCTAGAGATGATTTCCATAAGGCTATGCAATTCGTACAAGGATTGAGGCTGGGCATTCAAGTTGCAATAGAGGCCGTCAATACAAGTACTTGGAAGAAGGCTACTACTAAAGCTCTCAAAGTTGAAGATTCAGTTAATGCTCGGAGATCCACGTATAGATCAAGTCAGGGCTCCGGTTCAGGGTCGAGGTCGAATTATAATCCCGGGAAAAGGCCAATCAATTATGATACCGCTCCACCACAGGCTAAGGGCCTGGTGAAGAAATTTAAGCCACAAACATCACAAGTGCCGGTCCAAAAAGCTCTTCGGGTTACTCTTGCCGCACTGTCACCTATGGGGAAGCCGGGATGTACTTATTGTGGGTTGGCTACCCATACGTATGAGGGTTGTCGGCATCGTTTGAATCTTTGTTTGATTTGTAGGAGTGCAGAGCATAAAGTTGATGGGTGTGCGGATAGACGAGATCCACTACCTGGGGGTCAGAGGCCGCTTATTAGGGCCCGTGCTTATGCCTTGGAAGGCGAGGAAGTGGATGAAGATGTGGACCCTACCGCCGTTTTTGAAGGTACCATTTGCATTGATGGCATGAACATACATACCTTGGTTGATCCGGGGGCTACCCACTCTTTTATTTCTTGTGATATTTCTGTGAAATTGCCCTTGTGTGTTACTCTTTCTTCTGCATATTATGTTGTTAGTACTCCTTTCGGTGGTAGTGTGAAAACTAACCGGGTTTTTAGAGAGGTGCCGGTGAGTATTGAGGGTCGGGTTTTCTCGATGGATTTCATTGAATTGCCGATGTCTCGCTATGGGTCTATCTTGGGAATGGATTGGCTTTACAAGCATTGTGCTACTGTGGATTGTCGGGCCAAGAGAGTTCAGTTGGGTTCAGAAATTATAACGGGTCGAAGTTCTAGAACGGTGCCTTTCTTATCTTTCTCAGAGGCTCGAAAATTGGTTTGTGACGGGGCTAGGGGATTCATAGCTTATATTCTAAGTCAACCTAAAGATTAGATGAAGTTAGAAGAAACGGAGGTTGTTAAGGGGTTTGCCGAAGTGTTTCCGGAGAAATTGGATTCATTGTCGCCGGATAAAGAGATAGAATTTGTAATTGATCTATATCCGAATACGGAGCCATACTCTAAAACTCCATACCGGATGGCTCCGGTGGAATTGAATGAACTGAAGGTGCAGCTTGATGGTCTTTTGGAAGTTGGGTATATAAGGCCGAGTTCTTCGCCGTGGGGTGCTCCAGTTTTATTTGTAAAGAAGAAGGATGGTACCCTACGAATGTGTATTGATTACCGGGAGTTGAATAGGATAACCATCAAGAACAAATATCCTCTTCCACATATTGAGGAATTGTTTGATATACTTCAAGGGTCCAAAGTGTATTCGAAGCTTGATTTAAGACAAGGGTTGTAACGCCCCGAATTTCAGACAGTCAGGTACGCTCGACACGTGTGAGTTTCGAGCGTTAGGATTTTATTTTATTATTTTCGTTATTCAATTTATACGTGTTATATTAGTTTTATAAATTGGATTTCAACATGATTACGTGAAAATTATATGATATTCATTTCATCTTGAGAATTCTTGTAAGAATGGAATTTAATTGTTACATGAATTAATTGTCCTTAATTGCTCATTTCCTTTTCTTTAAGGACCTAATTGCATGAAAACATTAGGGAACTTAATTGATCATTTCCAAACCTTTTGTACTTGCTTGCATAACTTATAGAACTTGAGGATTTAATTGCAAATATTACATTTTTCCCCAAAAATATAACGATATATGTTTCTTCATTCTTCGTCCATCTTCATTCTATTTTCAAGACATACAATCATCATCATCTCTCTCTCGACAAGCTTCCACAAGAGGAAGAGATGGTTTCATCTTATTCAAGTTAAATCATCAAGAATTTAGGAGCTTTGAAGCATCATCATCCCCATAACTTCATCTTTTATCTTCCCTTTTCATTCCGAGGTATATATGAGCATATATGTGATTTCTTGATAATAATTCTTGAAGCTAGGGTTAGGATTTGATTACAATAACTTGTTTATATGATGTTAGAAGCATGATTAGGAGCCTTGAACTTGAATTCCTTGCATATATCATGAGAATTATGGAGTTGTATGATGAAGTCATAGTTGAGACGATGATGATGATTTTGGTGATTAAGCCATGATTTGAGTGTTTACATGAGACTTTATTGTATCTTGAGCATATATGTATATTAATCCCCAGAATTCTTGCATATTATGAATGAAAGCATGTAGTTTGGAATGATTTTGGCCATGGTTCGAAGGTCCCATGTTTCGTCCCCTGCTTCTGTATCTTCTGTAAAACGGGAACGGCCCTTCCCGTTCCCTTTGTAATTGGGGAACGGCCGTTCCCTTTGTAATTGGGGAACGGCCGTTCCCATAGATTCGAATAATGTGCAGGCGGCGAGAACGGGAACGACTGTTCCCAATTTATCTTACAGACGGGAACGGTCGTTCCCATCTTCGGGGAGCAGTTTCGGGAGTGGGGGAACGACCCTTCCCATTTTGTACTAAAACCTGGAACGGCGGTTCCCAGGCTTCTGGAAGTGCAGAAACTTTCTGCATAAAATTGTAATTTTGGAATCCAATTCTAATGGATTAATTGACCCCAATTTGTGATTATATGATCAATTACATGCCAAAACATGATATTTGCATGCTACATTGTTTATTGCACGATGTCTCGTACTTGATCACGCCGTGCGTCTTCTATGGAGTAATATGCTCGAATTGTGGTCTCATGCACGTACATTATCCCGTTTCTTGTTCAGTTACTCTCTAGGGAGGAGATTGTCGAGCATGAGCACGTTCACGTGTCCACAAGTCGTGGTGTCGCCTGTCAGGTGAGGTTTAATTGCTAGTTATATAGAACCCGTATAACCTTTACGTGATCTTTCGGCCAAAGGTATTTATATCTATAATTTCCATGAAATCATTTATCATTTCAAGTCATGTTCATGAAAAGCAAGCAAGCAAGCAAGCCATGTTTCGTGCATGTTTAGGCGAGTAGCATGACCGTTCACGTTGGGCCCGAGGGTAGTGACTAGAGCCAACCGGGAAAGCAAGGGCTGACGGGTAACTCTGGTGCTATCCTCACCACATTTGGGATGACCCCTGAATCCGCTAGGAGATTAGTGGAGGAAGGAGTTCCGGGCTTACGGATTCATGTACCCTATGCTCAACACATCGTGGATGGCGAAGGCTAGCTACCTTCCCATCATTGGAGGGAGAAGGAGACCGGGGACGGGTCCGGCACCACGGATTGTCCTCGGGTTATTGCATGACTTTCATTCCATGAACGTGTTATTTGATTACACTATCGCACGATTGCAGGATAATTGAATTGCATGATCACTTATTAATTAATAATCAGGCAAGCATGTTTCAAGTACATTGGGAGTATGGTTGGAGACTGCCCTTACTCGCCGGGGACATGTATTGATTGCACGAAAATGACAAGTTTTAATACTGATAGTTGTATTCTCGGGCGAAGAGTACTTCATTCTTGAACTTATACATTTCTATTTTATAAATCTTTACCCGAGAGTATAACTTGCATGTTATCTGAGCTAATATGTATTTAAACCCCTCACTCGGTCTTCACAGACTGACGCCTCCACCTTTCAGGTTATTGCAGGTGCACGCTAGGCGGGAGTCGAGTCGAGTCGAGTCCAGTTTATGTAGTCGAGTCAACCATGGTTCGTGTATTTAATTATTTATTGTTGTTTATGAAACTATAGCTATTGTTATTGTTTTACTTGGAAAAGATAATGTATCGATATGAGAAGTTAGAATCTATTTTGTTTGGTAACTGAGAAATGTCATGACCTGATAAATGGAAATATTTGATAGAAATTAATTTATGCTTCCTGTAGCACCCCGCACGTGAGGCACCACATCCCCCGCACTAAGGCTCAACACGAGTAACGAAATAGTAAATCCGTACCCGTATCAAACCCTAGCGAACGGGAGACAAACATAAAAACCTTCCTAAGCCAGGCGGAGCTAGACCCTGTAATGTTTACCAATCCACAAAATATAATGCATAACGAAGCCAAAATTCAAGTATACAAGCCATAAACGGAATTCGGGCTCTTCAGGCCTCTTTTAAAACATAGTAAAATCCAGTAAAGCCAATTTCATAATAAATACATAGGTATCAAATTTCATAACTTGTTCGAGTTCAAGGTATAGTAGAACGAATCATACATAACTCCAATACCAATATGAGTGCAGAGACTCCCTAACCTAACTCGACCCACTTAGAACTCCAAACCTCCGCCTAGCCCGAAATTCCAAAGCCAAACCTGCACACTAAAGTGTTGGGGAGGGAGAGGGTCAGTCTCTAGAAGACTGAGTGAGCAGGAGCGATAAATATATATAAAACATGCACATGCAAGTCATAAATCCCGAGCAAGGTTTTATTTGAATTTAGTTCCCGATAAGGCAAGAGAATGACCAATCAATGCTCGGATTTATGACGAATTCATATTAAATTCATTACGTTCATAAATCATACATAATTATAAGGCTCGGCGAGTGAGCGTGCACAACCTCCATCCAAACTCCGACCGTGTACGACAAATATCAATAATATATTGATTAGGTGATCATGCAATATATCATAATACAGGCAGACCATAAATCAAGTCCTAAATATATTGTTTGGGCAATCCGATTCCCGGCCTTCCCGCACAGTGCCTATCAATCGATAATCAATCAGTCAATCAATCATTCAATTATAATTAATTCCAACCTTCTTCCTCCGGGTTGGTGGTGGGTTTGCAAGGCCCGACCACCCTGTCTTTGACCAAAAGGGGTTACATGACTCCCCAGATGGCACTCAGCTCCCTTTCCCCGCCAATCTCCTGACGAGGTCCAGTACCGCTGTTTAAATAGTGGGACTAGTATATGGGATCCCCGTCAGCCCTTGCTTCCTCGGTTAGCCACATATACTAAGTCCCGGGGCCCGTGAACATATCAAGTTTGCATAATCTCGCCAAAACATATCAATACATACATATGATACATACTATAAGAAATCATACCTTACCGTGTAATTCGGCATATGCTATATACGTACCTCTCCGTGTCATCCTACTCCATAGCTAGCATGAAGACACACGGTTTGGAGCATAGCCTCATTACAAAACCATGTTTAAGCTTATGTACGCCCATACATATAATTCAGAAGAATTTACTCGATAGCTTCGTTTGAAAACCATATATATATATAATCATAGGGTTTTTGGCCAAAGCTTTTCACATAAGGGTTGTAGGGTTTGTTACATAGCTAAAACGAAAACCACCCTCACCTTAACCGTGATGAAACAAGGAACGAGTTATCAAGTGCTTGAACGATCAAAAGCTCTCCACCCTGGAGACAAACTGTACAAAAGACCACAAGATGTGTTCGTGAGGCTCAAGACTCTAAATGAACCATATATGACGCACGGCAATGCTCAAGCATGATATGAAGGCATAAAGATCATATTAAGTCATGAAAATCATATAACCAATTCATTCACTTGTTCAATCATAGATCCTTCAATTCATACTTCCAATCCAATAATTCAAGAATCCAAATAAGGGCACAGAACATGTTCAAGCTCGTCCATAATGTTACCATATACTTCATATTACATAACATAGCATATATTCAAGGTTGGGCAACAAGAAGAAGTGATAAGATATAGAAAATAAGCGAGGCGATTCATAAACGACACATAAACACCCATAACCGGCATTAAGTAAAAGCATGCCTATAGCACATCCAAATGCCATGAAATTAAACCAAAATACTCCTAACACATAGTACAACAAGTTCATAGTTCAACATAAAGGGAGATAAAGTCATTAAGGATGGGAAACAAATCAAAAAACCGAAAAGGAAGCAACACGGACTGCACATGGGAAGCGACACGGGGGTGTCACCAACCCTTGCCCAACTGAGCCACGGGCGTGGCTCAGTACAGAGCTGCCCAGAGAGTGTGACACGCCCGTGTCTCCCTCTTATGAGTAAATGAGACACGGGGGTGTCACGGTACAGAACTTAATCCCCTTTGAAATTTTTCCGGCAAAACTGAACTCAAACAAACTCAATCCAAAGGCATACCAAATGAACTCCAAATGCTCTGAAACTTCATATACAACATATTTGGCATGTTATGAACATTTTTCATTTAGAGTGCAAAAGCTAAATCACACGTTAAGATCATCGAAACCGTGGAACAAAACTGGGTCGCTACAATCGGACATATGAGCCCTAATGATTCTATCATGCCTTGATCAAGTACTTAGGGCTTGAATTTGGATCTGAAACTTTGGGGAATGCATGCTAACATACCAAACAACTAATATACATCATATATATGCAAAATGGTACAATTTAAAGCACATTAGGATGACCAACAACTTACCAAACACAACAGCAACAAATCTGTCATGGTGCATGCATAGAAACAGGCCATGTATTTCGGTTTTGAGGCTTCAAATGGATCCAAATACTTGAAACATGAATGCTAACATATATAACAATAAGTGTACATCAACTCCATGCATTTTCACACGAAATGGAGGCCATATGATCATGCAACAACACCAAATTTCACACAGCAGTTCGAAAACAGGGGAAAAATAGTTTGATCACCAAGTTTGGAGCTCCATAACTCAAAATTTTATAAAAGGAGCAAGAGAAGAAATCCTCCTAACATCATATACTATCAGTTAGGAAAGAAATAAGCCAAGAACCAAGTTCATATGATCATGTTTAAGCAAGGAATTCAGCCACACAAGTAAATAGGTCACTAGGACCAAAAATCCCTAAAAGTTCATACTAATCTCATAATTCAAACCCTAATCAAATCTGATCCAAATCATGTTTTAAATAGATGAAATCAAACATAATTGAGTAGAGAAGACATAAATATTCATACCTTGAAGTTTTGGTGAAGGAAGATGGTGATTTGAGCTCAAAATCACAAAGGATGGCCAAGGGTTTCTCTCCTTCTTCTCTTCTCCCTTCTCTCGATCAGTTGCAGAATGAGAGGAGATATTTTGGCTCGGTTTTTGCAGCTAAAAGGGTAGGAGAAAGGGTTAACCCATGGTAGATAAGTCATGGTTAAGGTGTGGTTAAGTTAAGAGGGGTTATGGGGTCCCACCATGAAGACTAGTCAACATAAGGGCTCTTCTTGCACGAGTTGTCCGTTACGGTTGGATTTTGGAGGTCTTAATGATCTCAAAAAGGTATGAGGCTTCTTCCATTGTCTCCGAATCGTCGATACGAAGGCAACGGAGTTGACGGAATTCGAATCCGAATTCCCGAGCTCAAGATATCACGCACGGAACCAAGGGTGCGCTAATTGCTCGTTAGCCCCCGACTTGGTTCCAAAAATCAAAATAAATTCATAAACACGTCAATTGAATCCGAAAACATAAACCGAGCACATAGGCACGTTCATAACACGCATATTTACGACATATTAAATTTTCACGCCAATCCAGTATCATTTCATATAAGAACGAAGTAGAAATAAAACACTCAAGCGCATGAACGAATTCATATTGTTATAAATAAATTACTAAACCTAAATTCCATATTAATTAAATTAAATAACAAAAGTTTACGGTTTTAAATCAAATAAAAACACTTATAAACAATTAATCATATAATTAAATACTTAATTTGCGCAATTTTTAAACAAATACGTCACATTACTTAAACTGAAAAACGGGGGCGTTACAATCTCTCCCCCTTAAAAGAATCCGTCCTCGGATTCAAAACACGCTTGAAATCAAATAATGAGAGATTCCCCGTCTCTCACAAACAACAAGGAGAGAGCCCCGTCTCTCAAGCAGCAATGAGAGAACCCCGTCTCTCCAATAACAATGAGAGAACCCCGTCTCTCGCAAGCAAAGAGAGTACCCCGTCTCTCAAACAAAAATAAGAGAATCCCCGTCTCTTAACCGAAAATAAAGCAAGGAAGTCTCCAATACTCCCAAGCAACTCACGCAAACCAAATTTAAATCACGTAAGGCACCCAAAGTAAGTAACAAATATCTCCCATATTGATTTCCAATTATTCCAAGTAATTTAACACATTACACATCAAAGCGCCTAACATAAGAATTATAAAAGTTAAATTTGCATGAATGCATGTATCATGAATGCTATAAGTACCGTTCACCGTAGTTGCAAAATTTCAAAGTGTGAATTGTCATTGTCCAAGATGTGATCTGTCCTGAATGTAACTCAGTGTCCAGCTTGTCTTGGACCTCTTCAGGGTTCCCCGGTGAAGCTATTGATCAATCCTTTTTAAGGACCATACTCTTAAACCCCCTTTTGACTTGTACTATTTCCAATCTTCACCATTTCCCACAATCTTCGTTCGACCATCCAATTCTTTTTAATTAACCGAACTTGACCTCCCCGAATATCCTTAGACCATCTGTCTCAATGTTAGATCCATAGCTACTATCTTACTCATATCAGAGTTTAAAATATCCTCAAGAATGACTACCCCCGACCACCTTGACGATTCAATCCCTACCTAGAGGTATTCGTCATTAGAATCTACCTTAACATGAATCCTCTTCCCATCTTCCGCGCAAATTATCCATTCATTCCCTTTTACCCCCTTAAGGTTACATTCGGCATCAGGCTCCACATTTCTTGTATTGAAGATAGAATGTTCTTGATGATTCTTGTTGTTTGATGTAAATCCTCCAATGGTCACCTTTTCCCGGTTTGGCTTCTTCTTAGATTTCCTTCCGCAGTATCGTGGGACTAACCGAGAACTTGATAATAGTGTCATTATTGAACCCCTTCTTTGTACCCTATTAGATTACTCGTGATCGCCATCATTCCATCATATACCAACTTGATTCGACACTCTCTCTTGTCAATTCTGACTTAGGAGTTTCCAGACGCTCCCTTATAATTCTGTTATCTCCAGATCCATGTTCCACACATAGGAACATTCTTCAATCCATTTCCTTCATTCCTAATGATGGACTTCAACCCGAATTTAACAACTTAGTTCTCCTCTTAACACTTAACCATTCACGCCACCTTAGTTATCTCCGGTCATCACTAATAGGACTTCCAGGTCTTCCTAAATTTGTAATTTCGTCATTCCCACTAAAACATTTCTTCGAGCACCTTTTCAATCGTCCAATTTGTTCTTCGGTTGTGCTCTCCCCCTTAAATTTCTGTTGTCCCGGGTTGAACCCCATTGATTCTTCTTTTATCGAAATTCTCGATGAGTAAATCCCATTCCTCTTCCTCATAACTCAGATGCAGCTGGATTGAACTGATACTTGATAGTTGAGACGAAAGGACTTCCTATCGAGTAAACACTAAAATGCATGTTGGGTAAAGATGGCAATGCATGTGTCACGTTTACACCAAGCAATTATACCACACATTAGCGCAACAAAACCAATTAGAAATGCACGAATAACATAAGATCAAGAGAATAAATAATTAATGCAAAATATGATGCACGTGCTATGAATGCTTTGGAACCTGTCACCAATGAGGTAAGTAGTTAGCTCGACAGCTTTTCCTTGTTACTCCAAGTCCCGCGGTTACTTTGACTTGGTGATTATTCCTTGCCTTTCCCACGGTCTTCGAGATTCCCATGCATCTTTATAAATCAACTTGTATCTTCCACTTCCACGGAGTTAACATCCAATTTATTCTCCAAATTCGACCTTTACTTCTAATCGTCGTCTCCATCAAGAAACCCGCACTTACCCTTTAGAAGGTTCAATTCACCTCCAACTGCTTGCATTTGATCGCATGATTTCCTTTCAAGGAGTGATTGCCTTTCTTTACTATTTCCATTTGTTGCTTCATATCTTCCATTTTACTTCACAACATGGCAATTCAGCTTGGGTTTTGGAAGAACAAGCTCATCTCCCACTCAACACCTTGCTTAAGATTACCGTGACTATTGATTATGAGTTTCCCATCACGATCAAAATCCAGAGCACCCAAGTCCAATTCTTCCCGATCTGAACTTCGACAGACTTAATTTCAATTCAATAGGCTTAATCAGAAATCCTTCTTGTCGACCCCAGGTACACAGCTCCTACCGGGCCCATTTTATCTGAGTCTCTCCTAACTATCGAGACCTCTTCAACGATCTCATCCGGGATCAAATATCTTCAAGACTCGTTCGCTTCATTCTTTAGGTTGACAAATCTTGCTGCATCCAATTAAAACACTCCAAGTAGCAGACTCTCATAATTTAGTCTTCTGAGTCCCAACAATCCCATGATTATCTCCTATTCCGATTTCACCAAATGTCTATCTGCCATCGCATCTCTAGATTCAATCTTCCCATCCCGAATCCTCATCCTTGACTCTAGCTCCATTTGGGAAGTCTCACATCTCTAATTCTCTACAATCTTCCCAGAGTATCCTGTTCATCTTCCAGGTCTCAGAGAGTTTGCAATCGATCTTCTTTGTCGTAGAACTTGACCAGGGTTTGATAGTATCTTTATAACCTATAAATCACAGCTTACTTCAAGAATAGATGCATGCGATTAGTGCATGCTCATGACACATATTCGATACGAAAGACAAGAATCCGTATAAGATGCAACAAGTGATTCAACAAAATTCTTAAGAGAAGCCAAATTCCATGTTCAAGATCGATGCAATGCACACAATATCACATAGTCCCTATGCCGTTCGACTTAAACTGACTCCGACACGACTCAAGAACACCGGTTTTGCAACCGGGCTCTGATACCACTTAAGGATGTAGCACCCCGCACGTGAGGCACCACATCCCCCGCACTAAGGCTCAACACGAGTAACGAAATAGTAAATCCGTACCCGTATCAAACCCTAGCGAACGGGAGACAAACATAAAAACCTTCCTAAGCCAGGCGGAGCTAGACCCTGTAATGTTTACCAATCCACAAAATATAATGCATAACGAAGCCAAAATTCAAGTATACAAGCCATAAACGGAATTCGGGCTCTTCAGGCCTCTTTTAAAACATAGTAAAATCCAGTAAAGCCAATTTCATAATAAATACATAGGTATCAAATTTCATAACTTGTTCGAGTTCAAGGTATAGTAGAACGAATCATACATAACTCCAATACCAATATGAGTGCAGAGACTCCCTAACCTAACTCGACCCACTTAGAACTCCAAACCTCCGCCTAGCCCGAAATTCCAAAGCCAAACCTGCACACTAAAGTGTTGGGGAGGGAGAGGGTCAGTCTCTAGAAGACTGAGTGAGCAGGAGCGATAAATATATATAAAACATGCACATGCAAGTCATAAATCCCGAGCAAGGTTTTATTTGAATTTAGTTCCCGATAAGGCAAGAGAATGACCAATCAATGCTCGGATTTATGACGAATTCATATTAAATTCATTACGTTCATAAATCATACATAATTATAAGGCTCGGCGAGTGAGCGTGCACAACCTCCATCCAAACTCCGACCGTGTACGACAAATATCAATAATATATTGATTAGGTGATCATGCAATATATCATAATACAGGCAGACCATAAATCAAGTCCTAAATATATTGTTTGGGCAATCCGATTCCCGGCCTTCCCGCACAGTGCCTATCAATCGATAATCAATCAGTCAATCAATCATTCAATTATAATTAATTCCAACCTTCTTCCTCCGGGTTGGTGGTGGGTTTGCAAGGCCCGACCACCCTGTCTTTGACCAAAAGGGGTTACATGACTCCCCAGATGGCACTCAGCTCCCTTTCCCCGCCAATCTCCTGACGAGGTCCAGTACCGCTGTTTAAATAGTGGGACTAGTATATGGGATCCCCGTCAGCCCTTGCTTCCTCGGTTAGCCACATATACTAAGTCCCGGGGCCCGTGAACATATCAAGTTTGCATAATCTCGCCAAAACATATCAATACATACATATGATACATACTATAAGAAATCATACCTTACCGTGTAATTCGGCATATGCTATATACGTACCTCTCCGTGTCATCCTACTCCATAGCTAGCATGAAGACACACGGTTTGGAGCATAGCCTCATTACAAAACCATGTTTAAGCTTATGTACGCCCATACATATAATTCAGAAGAATTTACTCGATAGCTTCGTTTGAAAACCATATATATATATAATCATAGGGTTTTTGGCCAAAGCTTTTCACATAAGGGTTGTAGGGTTTGTTACATAGCTAAAACGAAAACCACCCTCACCTTAACCGTGATGAAACAAGGAACGAGTTATCAAGTGCTTGAACGATCAAAAGCTCTCCACCCTGGAGACAAACTGTACAAAAGACCACAAGATGTGTTCGTGAGGCTCAAGACTCTAAATGAACCATATATGACGCACGGCAATGCTCAAGCATGATATGAAGGCATAAAGATCATATTAAGTCATGAAAATCATATAACCAATTCATTCACTTGTTCAATCATAGATCCTTCAATTCATACTTCCAATCCAATAATTCAAGAATCCAAATAAGGGCACAGAACATGTTCAAGCTCGTCCATAATGTTACCATATACTTCATATTACATAACATAGCATATATTCAAGGTTGGGCAACAAGAAGAAGTGATAAGATATAGAAAATAAGCGAGGCGATTCATAAACGACACATAAACACCCATAACCGGCATTAAGTAAAAGCATGCCTATAGCACATCCAAATGCCATGAAATTAAACCAAAATACTCCTAACACATAGTACAACAAGTTCATAGTTCAACATAAAGGGAGATAAAGTCATTAAGGATGGGAAACAAATCAAAAAACCGAAAAGGAAGCAACACGGACTGCACATGGGAAGCGACACGGGGGTGTCACCAACCCTTGCCCAACTGAGCCACGGGCGTGGCTCAGTACAGATCTGCCCAGAGAGTGTGACACGCCCGTGTCTCCCTCTTATGAGTAAATGAGACACGGGGGTGTCACGGTACAGAACTTAATCCCCTTTGAAATTTTTCCGGCAAAACTGAACTCAAACAAACTCAATCCAAAGGCATACCAAATGAACTCCAAATGCTCTGAAACTTCATATACAACATATTTGGCATGTTATGAACATTTTTCATTTAGAGTGCAAAAGCTAAATCACACGTTAAGATCATCGAAACCGTGGAACAAAACTGGGTCGCTACAATCGGACATATGAGCCCTAATGATTCTATCATGCCTTGATCAAGTACTTAGGGCTTGAATTTGGATCTGAAACTTTGGGGAATGCATGCTAACATACCAAACAACTAATATACATCATATATATGCAAAATGGTACAATTTAAAGCACATTAGGATGACCAACAACTTACCAAACACAACAGCAACAAATCTGTCATGGTGCATGCATAGAAACAGGCCATGTATTTCGGTTTTGAGGCTTCAAATGGATCCAAATACTTGAAACATGAATGCTAACATATATAACAATAAGTGTACATCAACTCCATGCATTTTCACACGAAATGGAGGCCATATGATCATGCAACAACACCAAATTTCACACAGCAGTTCGAAAACAGGGGAAAAATAGTTTGATCACCAAGTTTGGAGCTCCATAACTCAAAATTTTATAAAAGGAGCAAGAGAAGAAATCCTCCTAACATCATATACTATCAGTTAGGAAAGAAATAAGCCAAGAACCAAGTTCATATGATCATGTTTAAGCAAGGAATTCAGCCACACAAGTAAATAGGTCACTAGGACCAAAAATCCCTAAAAGTTCATACTAATCTCATAATTCAAACCCTAATCAAATCTGATCCAAATCATGTTTTAAATAGATGAAATCAAACATAATTGAGTAGAGAAGACATAAATATTCATACCTTGAAGTTTTGGTGAAGGAAGATGGTGATTTGAGCTCAAAATCACAAAGGATGGCCAAGGGTTTCTCTCCTTCTTCTCTTCTCCCTTCTCTCGATCAGTTGCAGAATGAGAGGAGATATTTTGGCTCGGTTTTTGCAGCTAAAAGGGTAGGAGAAAGGGTTAACCCATGGTAGATAAGTCATGGTTAAGGTGTGGTTAAGTTAAGAGGGGTTATGGGGTCCCACCATGAAGACTAGTCAACATAAGGGCTCTTCTTGCACGAGTTGTCCGTTACGGTTGGATTTTGGAGGTCTTAATGATCTCAAAAAGGTATGAGGCTTCTTCCATTGTCTCCGAATCGTCGATACGAAGGCAACGGAGTTGACGGAATTCGAATCCGAATTCCCGAGCTCAAGATATCACGCACGGAACCAAGGGTGCGCTAATTGCTCGTTAGCCCCCGACTTGGTTCCAAAAATCAAAATAAATTCATAAACACGTCAATTGAATCCGAAAACATAAACCGAGCACATAGGCACGTTCATAACACGCATATTTACGACATATTAAATTTTCACGCCAATCCAGTATCATTTCATATAAGAACGAAGTAGAAATAAAACACTCAAGCGCATGAACGAATTCATATTGTTATAAATAAATTACTAAACCTAAATTCCATATTAATTAAATTAAATAACAAAAGTTTACGGTTTTAAATCAAATAAAAACACTTATAAACAATTAATCATATAATTAAATACTTAATTTGTGCAATTTTTAAACAAATACGTCACATTACTTAAACTGAAAAACGGGGGCGTTACACTTCCGCTCTATTTTATTGCATGTATAAGTTAATCCTGCCTAGCCTGTCGTTTATTGCATTATCACCCGTTCGCTATAGGTTAGTTCATGTACGGATTGGCCGTTCCGTATGTGGATTGGCCTATAGTGCGGGGGTGTGGCACCTCCACGTGTAAGGGGTGCTACAGGGGCATTATCAATTACGGATCCGAGACGAGGATATTCCAAAGACGGGTTTCAATACGAGATATGGGCACTATGAATTCATGGTTATGCCGTTTGGTTTGATAAATGCTCCCGCCGCTTTTATAGACATGGTGCATAGAATTTTCTGGCCGTTTCTTGACAAGTTTGTTGTGATCTCTATAGATGATATTTTGGTTTTCTCTAAGTCGGTCGAGGAACATGCAAGACACCTCGAACTCGTATTGAAAACTTTGAAGGAGCATCAATTATTTGCAAAGTTTAGCAAATGAGAATTTTGGATCGACCGGGTATCCTTCTTGGATCATATCATTTCGGGAAATGGATTAGAAGTCAATCCTTCTAAAATAGAAGCGGTGTTAAAGTGGGAGAAACTAAAGAACGCTTCTGAAATTAGAAGTTTCTTGGGATTAGCAGGTTATTATAGAAGATTTGTGCAGGATTTCTCGAAGATTACCGGCCTGTTGACTCGGTTAACAAAGAAAGATGTTAAGTATGAGTGGAATGAAGGTTGTGAGAAGAGTTTCAATATATTGAAAGAGAAATTGGTTTCGGCTCCGGTTTTAATCCTTCCGGAAGGCTTAGAAGGATATGCGGTTTACACGATGCATCTAAGGAAGGCTTGGGGTGTGTTTTAACCCAAAATGGTAAAGTTATTGCTTATGCTTCCCGGAAGTTGAAGGATTATGAAAAGAACTATCCTACGCATGACTTTGAGCTCGCCGCCGTGATATTTGCGCTTGGAAAATAGAGATGTTATTTGTATGGAGTGACATTTGAGATTTTCACGGATCATAAGAGTCTCCAATACTTATTTACACAAAAAGATCTGAATTTGAGGCAACGGAGATGGATGGAACGATTGGAGGATATGATTATGTCATCAAGTACCATCTCGGGAAAGCAAATGTGGTTGCCGATGCTTTAAGTAGAAAAGTTGGGGTATCGAGTTTGGAAATTGAAGAAAGTAGTAAGATCGAGCCTGTTGTGATAAAAGCCCGGGTATTCAATATCTCGATTCAACCGGAATTGAAACAAAAACTATTTGAAGCTCAAGGAAAGGATCAGGAAGTTCAAAAGTTGGTTGCTAAAGCAAGAGAGGACCCGGAAAGTCCATTTGGGTTTGATGAAGCCGGTTTTCTTCGCTTCCAGAACCGATTGGTAGTGCCACGATGAGCTGAAAAGAGTAATGCTTGAAGAAGCTCATAAATCGGCATATTCGGTACATCCAGGAGGAAACAAAATGTATAAGGATTTAAAACAATATTATTGGTGGCGTGGATTGAAAAAGGATGTAGCCGAGTTTGTAAAACATTGTTTGACATGTCAACGCGTTAAAGCTGAGCATCAAAAGCCCGGAGGTCTTTTACAACCATTACCTATTCCCGAGTGTAAGTGGGAACAGGTGACAATGGATTTTATATCCGGGCTACCAAAGATGAAAGGCGGTTATAATGGTATTTAGGTGATTGTGGATCGGTTAACCAAGTTTGCTCATTTTCTATCGGTCCGAATGTCTTACAAGATTCGTAAGTTGGCCGAGATTTATAACAAGGAGATTGTCCGACTCCATGGGATTTCGGTGAGTATTGTTTCGGATAGGGATCCTCGTTTTACTTCAAAGTTATGGCGAGAATTGTAAGAAATTTTAGGAACGAAGCTTCAATTTAGCACGGCTTTTCATCCTCAAACCGATGGTCAGTCCGAGAGAGTTATAAGATATTTGGAAGACTTTCTCCGGTCTTGTGCTTTGGATTATCAAAATTCCTGGCATGATCAACTTCCGTTGATTGAGTTTACCTATAACAATAGTTATCAATCTTCTATCGGCATGGCTCCTTATGAGTTGCTCTATGGTCGAAAGTGTCGATCCCCGTTATTCTTTGATTTAGAGGAATGGAAATGGACGAAACAAGGGGTAAAGAAAGGTGAGAATCTCGAGAAACCTTCCAAACTCATGAGAGTCGTGATCGAGAAAGTTCAATTGATACAACAACGGATGAAGGCTGCACAAGATAGACAGAAAAGTTACACCGATATTCGCCGGAGGGATCTTAAATTTGAAGTGGGGGACCGGGTATTCTTGAAGGTATCTCCACGAAAAGGGTTTTCTCGGATTGGGAAAGGAGAAAAGCTAAATCCCCGTTATTTGGGTCCGTTCGAAATTCTTGAGAGAATTGGGGAAGTGGCTTACATATTGGATGTACCGCCTAATCTTACCGAAATTCACAATGTCTTTCACGTATCTCAGCTCCGAAAATATTTTTCGAATGAAACAGAAATTCTCCCCGTTGAAGAAGTTGAGTTGGAACCGAATCTATCATTTGTTCAACAACCGGTTAGATTTTGGATAGAAAATATCAAGAGTTGAGAAACCGGAGTATTCCTATGGTCAAGGTATTATGGAGAAGTGATAAGACTGAGGAGATGGCTTGGGAGATGGCTTGGGAGCCGGAAGATAAAATGAAATCAGTGAATCTGGGGACCAGATTCTTCTAAGGGGGGGAGAGTTGTAACACCCCAATTTCCGGAAGTTCAGGTAAGCACGCCACGAGCGGGTCTTCGGGAGTTGGGAGGTTTAATTTAATTATTTTATTCAATTACTTATAATTTTTTTTTATCATACTATATATCTTACGTCTCTATGCATTTATATGAATTGTTAATTATGTGAATTATATGAATTAAGTGATATACATGATCTAATTGTATTAAATGTCCTTAATTGCTCTTTTGTGTAAATTCATGGACTTAATTGCATTTCATGACTTGGGAGGTTATATGAATATTGTGTAGAGATGGAACTCATTTGCTTGAATTTAAATTATAGAGGGACTTGTTTGCAAAATTTGATGATTCATCATGGTTAGTGGAAGATATATTACATTTTATGTATACATTCATCTCTCTCATTTTGTTCATTACATTCCACCAAATTTCACACACACTCACACACAAAATACCGGCATTCACACCAAGGAGGAGGAAGAGAGATTTCACCATAATTCAAGCTATATTTTAAAGGAATATTGAAGCGAGGATCATCATCATCATCATCTCTTCATTTCATTCCATCTCTAGCCCATCTCAAGGTATGATATGAAATTATATGAATTCTTGAATAAGTGATTGAGTAGGGTTCATGAATTGGAAGATAGATTCTTGCATGATTGGAGCTAGAAGCATGTCTAAGATGATAAGAGTGAAAGTTTGCATGAATATCTTGGTGTATATGAAAGTTGGGAAGCATGTGTGTAGATATGGGTTTTTCATGATGAATTCTTGATGCTTTGATGTATATTTCATGGTTTGTTTGATGGATAATTGAAGTATAATGTGTATTGGATGATTTGAAATAAGAGTTATGGAGTGAACTTGAATTTGTTGTTGTTTTGGTGGTTTTTGGTTCGTAATGCCCTGTTTTTCCCCTGTTTTGCTGCTGTTGCATAAGTGGTCGCGCCCGCGACCTGAATTACGTTTAAAACAGGTCGCGGCCGCTACCCGTTTTTGGCCTAGTTTCGAGTTTTGAAAAAATTGGAAGAAAAATTCGGCCAAAAATAGGTAGTCACGCCCGCGACCCCTTTTGTAAAGAAAAATAGTTGCGACCGCGACCAAAATTTGGGCATGTTTCGAGATTTCGAAAATTGGAGGAAAATTTGGGCAAAAATACTTGGTCCAGACCGCGACCATTTTGTGAAGGATTTTGGTCGCGCCTGCGACCCTGCTTCTTTCTACATGGAAAATTGAATTTCAAACTTCTCATGCATGGTTTTATTAGTTCATTTCCGACATGAGCATTTCATTGACACGCCACATAATGCATTATATTTTGTGTATTATATGTATCATGTAATGTCATACTTGATGTGACACCCCGCTCGTCCGACGTGTAAGGTACGCCACGTTTCAACCTTTTAATGTGTTTAATTGTGTGATTTTATATTTTTCGTGGCCCTATTTTGAACTCTTTTAGAGTTTAAGGGCCCCTTTGTAATTTTCTCTTTTAAGGGGTTTTTCGGTCATTTCTTGTTCGGTCGAGTTCGACCTCTTTGACCCCTTCCTCGCGTCCGGGGCGGCGAAACGAGTCCGTAGACTCTAAGTTTGCCCCATTCTGACTTCGTTAGCACGTTCGTTCGACCGTTTTTGTGTACGAGGACCCGAGATTTATACTCCAAATCCTCGTAATCCGTGCAAAAGATCAGATCTCAGCCTCCAGCTTCTTCCTCCAGCGATCAAACCCGTTCCCGTCACTGTTCACATGCACTCGAGGTGTGTTTACACACACATGCTCGTTCTCCCTCGTTTCTCGACGGAATTCGACGAACCATTAGTGGAAATTTATCAGCTCGACGAGTCCGTCACGTTGGTATAAGAATCTCGGCCAACCGACGACCGACGATGACGGAATCGGCGAATTTCAGACACAGCGGCGGCTAGGCGGAACCCCGCCACTTCGCCGCCTCTTCGCGGCTGTCTCCGGCGACCTTTCTTCGACACGCGCCACCCCATCAGTTAGGAGACATCTGGGCGCAACCCCAGTTCAAGCGGCGTGGCCAACGGTGGCCGGACGGCGGTGCACGCGCCGCCCGAAGTGGCGGTGGCGGACGCCCGTTACTGTAGCACGGCGGCTCCGCGGTGTTCCGACGAGTTTCGCGGGCGGAGCTTGACCCTATCCGACCTCTTTCGACCTCCTGAGTCCATTTCTGACCTCAAATCAAGCAACCGGTGACCGTAGGTGGTGATTCCGGCGGTGACGCAGCGGCAGAAACTTCGGCGGCGATTTGGGCCCTTTTCCCGGCCGGTTTTGGTGGTGGTCGCTTCACGAAAGTTGCTTAGAACGACGGAAACTAGCGGATGGCGTTGGGCCCAACTTGAGAACCGGCCGACGGCAGCGAACCGGTGGAGAACCGGCTGTGGACCGACGGTGATTTTTCCGGCGACTTTTCCGGCTTATGGCTATGGGGCTTTCGTAGGGCTCGTTACAAGCTTTCCAACGGTATGCCCGGATTTAATTTTCGTTTTATGGTTAGCGGTTAATTTCAGTTTTTGTCGTTGGGATTTGGTTCGGTTTTTCGTCAACGAAGTCCGGCGTGTTTGCTATTTTCTAAAATTGGTTGAGGGCTTTTATTGAGTAGGCCGAGGCGCACGTTTCTGTCCTTCCGGGGATTTTTCCGACCACCGGAGGTGGTATTCCGGTGGCGGCCGATGGCTGTTCGGCCGGTTGCGGTGGCGGTATTCCGGCGACTTTCGGACAGTAGGTCCGTTTCGTTGTGGTTTGTCCAACGCCACTTTCCGTTCGTCAATCGGATGTCCGGTTGATTTTATATGAATTTTTGAAGTTATTGTATTTTATTCGTTAATTGATTTTAATTGTGCAATTCGATCCTGTATGTGCTATAAATTAAAATTATGAATTGTATGATACTTGGAAATATGTTATGTTGTATGAAAGCTTGATTCGTGATTTATGGAATTTATTTGCCTCGTATTACGCCTATCTACTTGACCCTTGTTTGATTGCTCCATTCGAATATATGCCTGGTTGTGAGGTGAGTTTAAGGGTATTGCAATTATGGATATATGTATAGGATGGATATGTAATTCGCGTTTATTTGTCTAGAGACCTAGTACTTGATAAGAATTAAATTTATGATGTCTTGATTTATTCTATGTAATTAATGTTACGAATTTATAAGCTACGTATCTCTTGGGATGTAATACTAATTATATTATGCTCTGAATGACTTGATTGAATAAATATGGATTATATGCTGCATCATGTATATTCGTGAGCATGGCCGTGCGTCTTTGTGGTTGTTTTTGGAGTCTGAGTCTGTGTTGTGTGTTCAGTTGTTCAGGGGTTGTTCAGGGAGTGTCTGTCAGCTGTCGGAGTTTCAGTGGGACTTCCTGGCTTGTGTTTCCATTCTCGTCGGTGTAAGGTGAGGTTTTAGGATTTTTGCTTTAGTTAAAGCGACCTACAACCCTATATGCTCGTTTTCAAGCCTGCTTGCGAATATATATACTATAGGTATATTAAATATGTGTCTTATGATATGTTATGAATTTTGTTAATTCGATTTGATATGAATCCTTCTGAAATTATACGTATGGACGTATATAAGCTTAAAATGGTTTTGCAACGAGGCTATGGTCCAAACCGTGTATTTGCAAGCGAACTATGGGTCTCCTTCAGCTTATTATGAATTTGGAAGACACGGAGAGGTACGTGTATAGCATATGCCGAGTTGCACGGTAAGGTATGTTTCTTATGGTATGTTTCTTAAGTATGAATCATATGTTTCTAGGTTTCGCGAGTTAGGTATGTTTCTTATGAATCCTTATGAATCTTATGAATCCCTGGGCCCTGGAGGCGTGGGTAAGGACGCCCGAGGCGGTGTTGGGCCGCCGGGTTAAGCCTGTGCACGTGCTCCTTCGAAGTACCTACGCGCGACTCTAAGGGAGATGGAGAAGGCGTGGTGCTTTGAGCCTTCGGCTGAGGCCGGAGAAGGTACGTTGTAGGTTCGCAACCCCAAGTATATTGAGTTGCACGATGTGGGTCCGTAACCCGCGTGCAGACTTCCGGAGAAAGGTTGGAATACGGGAATACGAATCTATGAATTTATGAATCCTATGAATTTTATGAATTTATGCTTCCTTATGAATCTTTTGAGTCTTTTGTTTAAGGAGTAAGGTTGGAAACCCGTACTCGCCGGGTATTTGAATTCTTTTGTTATGTTAATTATGAAACGGGATAGGAGAGTTTGTTTTCAGTATGAGATTTCCACGCTGAGTTATGAATCATTATGAATATAAGGATCTTTATGAGTTTCTAATTATGAATCTTATGAGTTTCTAAATATGAATCCCTATGAGTTTTAATATGAATCCATATGCGTCTCTGAATCTATGAATCCTTACGAGTTTTCAAACTTAAGAAGATATGAGTATATGTGTAAATATGAGCTTTTTTTGGAAAAATGGTTTTGGTATGCAAAACCCTACTCCCGGTTCATAATCTTTCTTTTGATACGTGCTCTGCTCCTTATTATGTATAGTGTGTGTGAGTTCAGCCCCCTCACTCAGTCAGTGGCCTGACCCTCGCCCCACCCATGTTTCCAGTCTGCAGGTTCAGGTTCTTGGAGTTCGAGCTAGGCGGCTTTGAGTCTTGTCTGTTGAGTCCGTGTCTTTTGAGCCTGTATCCATTTGTTTAAGTTGAGAATCTCTGATCTGCATCCGTTTGTAATTATGTACATAGCATGTTCTGTACAGGATTATGTTTATGCTGTGATTATATGAATTTTCGGGACAGGTTAGGACAGGGCTTGGACTAGTTGAACCCGTTTCTGTATTTTGTTGATTAAAGCTTTTGTTAGTTCATATTTTGATTCGCTTCCGCGTACATGTTTTTGCATATTTTACTTGCACGGGGTTTAGGTACCGCCTAGTTTAGTTTGGATTTTCGTTTGTCACCCGTTCGCTGTGACTTGGTGCGCGTGCGGACGTTCCATTTCGTACCACGTGTCGGGTCATAGTGTGTGGTGCCCCACCGCTTGGGGTGCTACACTTGAAGTTTATAGGGGAGGTTTATGTAATAATTGTACAATTTGAATTAAATCTTGAATGCTTGAATACTTGATCCTTGCTACCTCATTGATAATTTGAAAATGCCTATGATATTTACGGATTCCAATTGCATGATTGACCCTAATTGAACATGTCGTTCGTCTTAATTGGTTCATATGATTCGAGTATCACGTACACTTGTCCCTGTTACACAGATTACGGTCCGGGAGACGAGGAGCACGCTCCTTAGGGGTTCTCTTTCCACTTGTGGTTGGTTGGTAAAGGTGAGGTTTAATTCTAGATATATATAGAACCCTTATAACCCTATGTGACGTTTTCGACCAAAAGTATCTATACATCTATAGTTTTCAAACTTTTTGACTTTCAAATGATTTCGTGAAATGTATTGAACGGATTAACTGATTGAATGGGCGAGTACGTGTATTGTTCACTAGGGCCCGAGGCTAGTGTACTGAGCCAACCGGGATAACATGGGCTGACGGGTAACTCTTGCACTATCCTCACCATTTGGGATCACCTCTGAATCCACCAGGAGGTTTGGTGGAGGAAGAAATCCCGTGCGTGGGAGTCATGTTCCCGACGTACACCATGATTGGATGGTTGGGTCTTACATGCCCACCATCACCCCGGAGGAAAAAGGGTTCATGAAACTGCTACTTGATTGCACATGAATGACTTGCATACTCACTTAATAAACTGGAATTGGTCATGATGGTACACTTTTGGAGAAAGGTTGGAGAATGCCCTCACTCGTCGGGCCATATATTGAATTGATGATGATTAAATTGTTAAATTGGTTCAGTTGTAATCTCGGGCGAGAATTCTTTCTTTTCTTAAACTTATATTATGTTTCTTATAAAATCTTACCCGGGATCATATCTTCCATGGTATGTGCGCTTATATGTATTTAAACCCCTCACTCAGTCTGTGGTAGACTGACACCTCGCATTTTTAGGTTTTGCAGGTGGAGTGCTCGGCGGGTTTGAGTCTTTTGGTCAAGTCTAGCACTTTATTCACTTTTGGATATTTGTATAACTGTGAAACATGTGGAAGTATATGTATATTATGGCTTGATGCTAGGGGTTGAAATGCATGTTTATAGAGTTAATGAACAAGATTGTATGTACATGGTTCTACTTCCGCCTCTCTTTATGCATTGTTATACTACTTAAGCGTTAGCCCGCCTAGCTAGTGTTGTGTTTTTTTTATTGTCTCCCGTTCGCTATAGGCTTGGTTCATGTATGGGTGATCGTTTCATACGTGGATTGAACTATAGTGCGGGGGATGTGGTGCCCTTACGCTTGGGGTGCTACAGTTCCAGCTCAAGCTACTCATTGTTATTGGCGGGGCTGCCCTGCAGCCTCCACCGTTATATTAGTGATGTCCATAAGATAGGGGTCCATTAGACCGTCAGAGGGGATGATAGGGGTTCCAGAGTCTGAGAGTAGATGGGTGCTCGAACCTGTGACAGCATGTGTATTTCTACTTTGGAATTTCTGCTGCTTTCGACTGGGAGAGGGTTTCGGGTGTTCGATATTAAGGTGAATGGGAACGTTTATCAGGTTCTCGTCAAGTTTAGATTGGCTGATGGGGTTTGGGAATGAGGGGAGCTTTGTGATTTGGTCGAATCACTTCTCGGGGACAAGTTTTCCGGGGAGGGTAGTTTCAGATTTTTGTTCCTAGACTTAGTGGAGCTATTTCCATTGGAGGACGGCCGGGGTCTGATGGTCCCAAGGACCGTTGAAGATTGGTAATAGGCTATAAGGTGGGCTGTAACTCCAGGGATGTGGTGGGGGGTTTGTGGTGCAGCTGCCAGTTGTTTAAGGGCTAGGGTTCGTGTTTCGGGGGGAAGGGAGACAATCGCTGGGTGTTGCTGTTTGTCTTGGAGTGGCGGACTGTGGCGGGAGTGGGAGTTTGGGCCTATTACATGGGGTAGGTCAGATCACAAATTCTCAGGCAGGGGAGAAGTATGGGAGATCTGGGGGAGGGCCGGATTGTTTACTTGAGTTGGGCTAGGAGAAGGGGATGAGCTCTGGTGAGGGTTGTTAGGAGGTAAAAGATTTTCCTTGGCCAGATGGAATATAGGCTGAGGGTTGGATGAGGCGCGGAGCCAAGGGCCGTAAGGGTAATGGGGTGCAGGGTCGTGGAAGTTCTCATCATATCTCAACGGGCAGAACTTGTCAAATGATTGCAGATACCACATAAGTAACAAAAATTCTTGAGCCTCTCATAAGAGAATGAGAGTTTAAACTCACTACATCCTGCTATCTTCAAATTCATGCTTCTAACCAGGGCTTCAGTGATTTTCAATCCCACCCCGAACTTTGATAAATTCACCAAAAACAGGTTGTGATATACCGGTGGACTCAAATCTGTATCTGCCAATTCCATCCGCTACCGCTCTTGCCATTTGTAGGTTTCTACGGTTCATCGGAAGGCCATATATTCGAACCGTGAACTCGCACCAATCAAGATTAGTGGTAAGCGGATCGTCGGTATCCATGATCTCTTTCAGAATCAAAATTTTCTTTTCGAAACTCCAGGGCGTACTCTCAGGGACCCTCTGAATATCTAGTTTGTGGTTAAATCTGAACAGGAAATGCTCCTCCGTCAGTCAAATAATATCCATACCCTTGACCAGATTCATAGCCGTCATCATCATGGAACGGAAGAACTCAAATCTAACTGACCACCGAGTGAAAACCCTACCCACCAGAGAGAGTGTATAGCTCGGTTTGTTTATGCCCCACAAAGGATCTGCAATCTCTATGGAGTCAGACTCCTTATCAGTAAGCGAGAGAGCCTGCGCAAGGCGCGTGAGTTCCTGGTCGGTCTTGTTGGAAAATACGAATCAGAAAGCAGCGGAATTTAAAAAAAAATTTCCCAACAAAAGGATCTTGGACTCGCAATCGTGTATCCAAATCCGTAGAATTAAGAAACTTACTTTTCTTTTATTCTTTCTTGAAGCGTTTCAAGCCACCCAAGAACGCTCTTCTCGCGGCTTGATCCCCTCTCCTTGGTAAAGCTCGAATCTTCAAACTTCTAACTTGAAGCTCTCTAGAGATAGTCCACCAACTTGATCACAATCTAACTAGTAAGGATGCTAGTTCTCTAGTTAGTGTTTAGGCTTAACCTAGGGTTTCGTTTATCTTGGAGAAAGGATGGTGTTCAACACATGAACCAAAAGAATTGCCAATTATCTCTAAGGGGAGCTCGAGCTCCCCTATTTATAATAAGGGAGGACCGAAAATCCTAGTCCTTTATGGGCTAGGGTTTTGGTCTCTCTCTCTCCTTTTACTTGATCATCAAGTAATTTTGACTTTGACTTTGACTTTGAATTCAAATTCAAATCAACTTTCAAGAGAGCTAAAAATATCCAAACTATTTTTGGATAATTTTATACTTTATTTATTTAAAATAAATAACTTATTTATATCTAATTAATTAATTCATAATTAATTAACTAGATTATTTTTATCCAAAATAAGACTTTCCTTTTAATTCAAAATTAAACCAAAGTCTATTAAATAATTAACACATTTAATTATTTAATATATATATACAATATATGTATACACACGTGTGGGACACGTGTCACTCACGTGACCCACACGTGTGGTTTCACACGTGTGGAACCCTCTTGGCCCGATTAACTCGTTTAATCATTTTCAAGCCTCAACTCATGTAACCAAGTTGTTGTGTATGACCCTCTAGGTTCTCAATTCAATTAGCAGTGACCCTAATTAATTAATTCACTAATTAATTAATCAGTCCACAGATTAAACGACCATAGTCTAGCAACAGGTGTTTAACCCCTAGCTGAATTGGAATGTTCGGATTCGACAGAACCTTTAAGTCATTGATTCATGTGAGATACAATCCTCCTACTTAATATCTCTCAACCAAGATCTAGGGCAAGAGAATAATCAGAACCCTAATAATCCGGTCTTAAGGCTAAGTGCATTTCATATCCATTTGATCTCAATCCAAGAAACCCTTTTCTTGATGTGTTGATCTACTGCCTTGGCCAAGGACTCCATGTGGCATATGAATGACTTACACAATAAGAGATCACCTTGCAAATGCAAGTGTAGGTCCTTTCTTGATTCTCATTCACTTTCATGAATCACTTGTGTAGCCCCAGCATAAGCCTTGAATCAGTTGTCTAAGTCGACACCCTTTAAAGCTTATACCTAAGACTACAGAGTTAACTCATAAAGTGACAAGGAACCTCAAGTCTTAAGGATCAATTAATCACATCAATGACTCGTGAGATATTTCCTAATCTGGAAGTTTCCATTTCCTGAAATAGAAACTTCCTTTCCCATTTAGGAATGTTCTCACACGGGGCACCTCAGTGAACTTACTTATTGAAGTAAGCACCCTCATGTATCACGCACGTATCAACTATACACTTTGCACGTCCATGAAACAAGGTGGTCCTTCTTAAGGGCGTGATCCCACAAGCAAGCCTTAGAGGAGTCAGGTTGACACTCCCATTGTCGGTAGGACTCATCGGCTTGGAGTAGTTTACAAATCATGACTTATGTGATATAGGGCTCGTTTCATGAACCATTTCACCTAAATGGTAGAGTCCTAAAGTCATCAGGATTAGGAGAGTTCTTATACATGCACAGATAAAGTAAACGCATACCAAACAAGAGCATATAAAGAAGTGTTGCCTCAATTCGTTATTTCATTCAATGATTGTCTGTGATTACAATAAGGAAAAGCACAAAGCGGATATACAATCGGCTTTCTAGGGCACTATTCCTAACAATCTCCCACTTGCCCGTCAAAGCCATTGTAAAGCTACTCTAAGTCCCATCTTCTGAAGATGACCTTGGAAAGCTTCTCGACTAAGGGGTTTAGTAAGTGGATCTGCCACGTTCTCTGCTGATGTGACCCTCTCAATTTGAACATCTCCTCTTTTGATAATATCACGGATTAGGTGATACTTCCTCATAATGTGCTTGGTCCGTTGGTGAGATCTTGGTTCTCTTGCTGGAGCAACCGCCCCAGTGTTGTCACAAAATACAGTAATGGGGTCTTTCATGCTAGGAACAACATTCAACTCTTGAATGAAGTTTCTAATCCAAACACCTTCATTAACTGCATCATTTGCAGCTAAGTATTCGGCCTCAGTGGTCGAATCTGCAGTGGTAGTTTGTTTGGAACTCTTCCAACTCACTGCTCTGCCGTTTAGGCAGAAAATGTATCCTGACATTGACTTAAAATTATCTAAGTCAGATGCAAAGCTTGCATCGTAGTATCCTTCGACAGTAAGATCTTTCTGACCTCCTTAAACTAAGAATAAATCTTTAGTACTTTTCAAGTACTTTAGAATATTCTTCACGGCAGCCCAGTGACCATCTCCAGGGTCAGATTGGAAACGACTTGTCACACTAAGTGCATAAGCCACATCCGGTCGAGTACATAACATTGCATACATTATGCTACCTATTGTTGACGCATAAGGTGTATGAGTCATTCTCTCCTTCTCAAGGTTAGTCTTAGGACACATCTTTTTGAAAGACATGTTCCTACACTCATAGGAAGGTTCTTAACCTTTGCTGACTCCATATTGAATCTCTTCAATACTTTGTCAATGTACATCGACTGTGATAGTCCTATTAACCTTCTAGATCTATCTTTATAGATTTTAATTCCAAGGATATAGGACGCATCACCCAGATCTTTCATCTCGAATTGGTTCGATAACCATAACTTAGTCACTTTCATGTCATCCTTCGAATTCCCAATAAGAAGGATGTCATCAACATAAAGTACTAAGAATTGCACTGAGGTCTCCAATTCCTTTCTATACACACAGGACTCATTCAAAATTTGAATGAAGCCAAACGCTTTGACTGATTCATCAAATCGAATGTTCCAGTTCCTAGAAGCCTGTTTCAATCCATAGATTGATCTTTGGAGTCTGCAAACCTTTTGCTCACTCCCACTGAACGTGAAACCTATGGGTTGCACCATATAAATGTCTTTATCAATGACACCATTGAGAAAGGCAGTTTTCACATCCCTTTGCCATATCTCGTAGTCGTAATACACAGCAATGGCAAACATGATCCGAATAGACTTTTGCATTGCAACTGGCGAAAAGGTTTCATCAAAGTCCACACCGGGTCTTTGAGTGAATCCTTTTGCAACCAGTCTTGCTTTATAGGTTGCAATGCTTCCATCAACTCCAAGCTTTCTCTTAAAGATCCATTTGCAACCTATGGGCTTGACCCCATCAGGCAAATCTACCAAGGTCCAAACTCGGTTGGAGTTTATGGAATCCATTTCGGATTTCATGGCTTCTATCCACTGTTCAGAGTCAGAATCTGAAAGTGCCTCCTCATATGTTAAAGGATCATTATCCTTTTGAGAGATTTCATGGAAGAATCCATACCATCTCTCCGGCTGCCTAGGAGTGCGTTCAGAATGCCTTAGAGAAGGATTTTTGTATGTATCGAAATTCGTGACTGGTTGTGGTTGATCAGTAGGGGACGTTTCTTCAGTGGGTGGCGTGGGGTCACTTTGTACTTCCTCTAATTCTATGATCTTGCCTTTCTTTTCTTTAAGGAACGGTTCCTCCAGAAAAGTGGCATTTTTGGAAACAAACACCTTTTGCTCAGATTGATCATAGAAGTAATATCCTATGAATTCCTTAGGATAACCTACAAAGTAGCATAAGTTAGAACGAGATTCTAACTTATCTCCCATTGTCCTCTTCACGTAAGCAGGACAACCCCAAATTCTTAAGTAAGAATAACTAGGGGTTTTACCATGCCACATTTCATAGGGCGTTTTAGGGACTGACTTAGAGGGAACTTGTAACAGTACAGGACCGACCCAGTATGCAGATATTGTCCCACCTCTGGCTTCCCCAGGCACGGGTTTTGTTCCTCCCAGTGGGTTGGGCCACTGGGAAAACGCGTCTGCAAGGAAAGGTTTCCATCCCCCCTTATAAGGAGGACTTCGTTCTCCTTCCCAACCGATGTGGGATGGGCACACATCCACCACCCCTTTGGAGCAGCTCAGCGTCCTCGCTGAGGACCTGACACATCAGCTTCCTGGCACCGGCTCTGATACCATTTGTAACAGTACAGGACCGACCCAGTATGCAGATATTGTCCCGCCTCTGGCTTCCCCAGGCACGGGTTTTGTTCCTCCCAGTGGGTTGGGCCACTGGGAAAACGCGTCTGCAAGGAAAGGTTTCCATCCCCCCTTATAAGGAGGACTTCGTTCTCCTTTCCAACCGATGTGGGATGGGCACACATCCTTAAGGATGTAGCACCCCGCACGTGAGGCACCACATCCCCCGCACTATGGCTCGACACGAGTAACGAAACAGTAAATCCGCATCCGTATCAAACCATAGCGAACGGGAGACAAACATAAAATAAAAAAAAAAAAACCTTCCTAAGCCAGGCGGAGCTAGACCCTGCAATGAATACCAAATCACAAAGTATAATGCATGGCAAAGCCAAAGTTCAAGTATACCAACCATAAGCAGAATTTGGGCTCTTCAGGCCTCTTTTAAATCAATAGCAAAACTCAGTAACAATAATTCAATAACAATTACATAATTATTCAAGTTCATGATATAATAGAACGAATCATACATAATTCCAATACATGAATGAGTGAAGAGACTCTCCTAATCTAACTCGACTCACTCAAAGACTCCAACACCTCCGCCTAGCTCGAAACTCCAAACTCCAACCTGCACACTAAAAAGATTGGGGAGGGAGAGGGGTCAGTCTCTAGAAGACTGAGTGAGCAGGAGCGATACATATATATATATAAAACATGCACATGCAAGTCATAAATCCCGAGCAAGGTTTTATTTGAATTTAATTCCCGAAAAAGGGCAAGAAGATAGATAAACAATGCTCGACTTTTACGACTAATTCATATTAAGGTCATTACATTCATAAATCATACATAAATATAAGGCTCGGCGAGTGAGCGTGCACAATCTCCAACCAAACTCCGACCGTGTACGACAAATATCATCAATATATTGATTAGGTGTTCATGCGATATATCATAATACATGCAGACCATATATTATAAATCATATTCGTTTGGGCAATCCGTGTCCCGGCCTTCCCGCACGGTGCATAAACATATCATAAACATATTCATAAGCATAATCATAAATCATGACCAACCTTCTTCCTCCGGGTGGTGGACGGGTTTGCAAGACCCGACCACCCAATCATATCAATGCGGCTATGAGGTTCATGAGGCCTCAAAGCCCGGTTAGCGTTTCCCCGTCAAGAACCTCCCTTGACGAAGTCCGTTTCGCCGTAAGTTGGAACTAGTATATGGGATCCCCGTCAGCCCTTGCTTCCTCGGTTAGCCACATATACTAAGTTCCGGGGCCCGTGAACATAACATACATAACATGATCTCGCCAAAACATATCAATACATACATAGGATACATACAATAAGAAATCATACTTTACCGTGTAACTCGGCATATGCTATATACGTACCTCTCCGTGTCATCCAAATCTGTAGCTAGCATGAAGACACACGGTTTGGAGCATAGCCTCATTACAAAACCATTTTTAAGCTTATATACGCTCATACGTATAATTCAGAAGAATTTACTCGATAACTTCATTTGAAAACCATATATATATAATCGTAAGGTTTTGGCCAAAGCTTTTCACATAAGGGTTGTAGGGTTTGTTACATAGCTAAAACAAAAACCACCCTCACCTGAACCGTGAAGTTACAAGGATCGAGCACCAAGTGCCTGAACGAACAAAAGCTCTCCACCCTGGAGACAAACTGTACAAAAGACCACAAGACTCTTAATGAACCATATATGATGCACGGCAATGCACAAGCATGATATGAAGGCATAAAGATCATTTTAAGTCATGAAAATCATATAACCAATTCATTCAAATTCTTCAATTCATATGTCCAATCAATTTATTTCAAGAACTCAAATAGGAGCATAGAACATATTCAAGCTCTCCCAACAAGCTACTATATACCTCATATTACATAAGATAGCATATTTCCAAGGTTTGACAACAAGAATAAATCATATGATATGGAAAATAAGTTATGTGATTCATAAACGACATATAAACACACATAAACGGCATTACGTAAAAGCATGCCTATAACACATCCAAAAGCCATGAAATTACACCATAATGCTCCCAACATATAGCAAAACAAGTTCATAGTTCAACACAAAAGGAGATAAAGTCATTAAGGAGGTGAAACAAATCAAAAACCGAAAAGGAAGCAACACGGACTGCACAGGGGAAGGGACACGGGGGTGTCACCATCCCTAGCCAAACTGAGCCACGGGCGTGGCTCAGTACAGAGCTTCCCAGAAGGTGTGACACGCCCGTGTCTCACTCTTATGAGTAAATGAGACACGGGGGTGTCACGGTACAGAACTAAAACCGTTCACAAAGTTAAACCGGAAAAACTGATCCCTTACAAACTTAATCCAAAAACATACCAAATTAACTCCAAAAGCTCTGAAACTTAATATACAACATATTTGGCATGTTATGAACATTTTTCATTTAGAGTGCAAAGGCTAAATCACACGTTAAGATCATCGAATCCATGAAACAAAACTGGGTCGCCAAAATCGCACATATGAGCCCTAATGATTCCATCATGCCTTGATCAAGTACTTAGGGGTTGAGTTTGGATCTGAAACTTTGGGGAATGCATGCTAACATACTAAACAACTAATATACATCATATATATGCAAAATGGCACAATTTAAAGCACATTAGGGTGACCAACAACCACACATAGGCAACAGCAACAAATCTGTCATGGAGCATGCATAAAAACAGGCCATGTATTTCGGTTTTGAGGCTTCAAATGGATCCAAATACTTGAAACATGAATGCTAACATATATAACAATGAGTGTACATCAACTCCAAGCAATTTCACACGAAATGGAGACCATTTGATCAAGCAACAACACAATATTTCACACAGCAGTTCGAAAACAGGGGAATCAATTAGATCATCAAGTTTGGAGCTCCATATCTCAAAATTTTATAAAAGGAGCAAGAGATGAAATCCTCATAACATCATATACTATCAGTTAGGAAAGAAATTGGCCAAGAAACAAGCTCATATATTCATTTACAAGCAAGGAAATCAGCTACACAAGCAAATAGGTCACAAGAGCAAAAATCCCTAAAAGTTCATATAAAACTCATCCCTCAAACCCTAACCAAATCTGACCCAAATCATGATGTAAGTAGATGAAATCGAGTATATTAGAGTAGAGAAGACATAGATATTCATACCTTGAAGATTTGGGAGAGAAGGGTGGTGGTTTGAGCTCCAAAACCACAAAAATGGCCAAGGGTTTCTCTCTTCTCCTCTTCTTCCCTCTCTCGTTTCAGTTGCAGCTGGAAATGGAGATATGTGGTTCGGTTTTCAGAGCTAAATAGGAGATAAAGGGCTTAACTCAAGGTAGATAAGTCATGGTTAAGGTAGGGTTAGGTTAAGGGGTGTTATATGGTCCCACCATGAAGACTAGTCAACAAAAGAAGCTCTTCTTGCACGGGTTGCTCGTTACGGTTGGATTTCGGAGGTCTTAATGATTTCAAAAAGGTGTGAGTCTTGTTCCATTGTCTCCGAATCGTCGATACGAAGGCAACGGAGTTGACAGAATTCGAATCCGAATTCCCGAGCTCAAGATATCACGCACGGAACCAAGGGTGCGCTAATTGCTCGTTAGCCCCGATTTGGTTCCACAATCAAAATTAAATTCATAAACACGTCAAATGAATCCGAAAACATAAACCGAGCATACTGGGTCGGTCCTGTACTATTACAAATGGTATCAGAGCCGGTGCCAGGAAGCTGATGTGTCAGGTCCTCAGCGAGGACGCTGAGCTGCTCCAAAGGGGTGGTGGATGTGTGCCCATCCCACATCGATTGGGAAGGAGAACGAAGTCCTCCTTATAAGGGGGGATGGAAACCTTTCCTTGCAGACGCGTTTTCCCAGTGGCCCAACCCACTGGGAGGAACAAAACCCGTGCCTGGGGAAGCCAGAGGCGGGACAATATCTGCATACTGGGTCGGTCCTGTACTGTTACAAATGGTATCAGAGCCGGTGCCAGGAAGCTGATGTGTCAGGTCCTCAGCGAGGACGCTGAGCTGCTCCAAAGGGGTGGTGGATGTGTGCCCATCCCACATCGGTTGGGAAGGAGAACGAAGTCCTCCTTATAAGGGGGGATGGAAACCTTTCCTTGCAGACGCGTTTTCCCAGTGGCCCAACCCACTGGGAGGAACAAAACCCGTGCCTGGGGAAGCCAGAGGCGGGACAATATCTGCATACTGGGTCGGTCTTGTACTGTTACAGAACTAGATTCAAAATCTTTGCTGCACTTTCTAGGGCATAACTCTAGAAAGAAGGTGGTAAGTCAGTGAAACTCATCATGGAACGAGCCATATCAAGTAAGGTTCGATTCCTTCTCTCAGAAACTCCATTAAGCTGAGGAGTTCCCGGAGGAGTCCACTGAGAGATAATCCCATTATCTTTGAGATGATTAAGGAATTCTTCATTAAGATACTCACCTCCTCGATCAGATCGAAGTGTTTTGATCTTGTGACCAGTTTGGTTCTCAACATCCTTTTGAAATTCTAAGAATTTCTCAAAAGCTTCAGATTTATACTTCATTAAGTATGCATAACCATACCGACTAAAGTCATCAGTAAAGGTTATGAAATACTGATGATTGTTTCTAGTGCTTACACTAAGCGGTCCATAAACATCAGTATGGATCAAATCCAAGACCTTAGTGGCACGTTCCATAGTTCCTTTAAAAGGAACTTTGGACATTTTTCCTTTGAGACAAGATTCGGAAGAAGTTAACTCCTTAAGATCATTTTCAGAGAATGATCCTAAAGTGTTTATCTTGCTAATTCTGTTCTTGGAAATGTGTCCTAATCTACCGTGCCATAAGGGAGCTGAAACTTTATCATCTCTCTTACGCTTCGTTTCTTGTTGTATATTCATAATATTGATATTCTGAGTTAGATAAAGTCCATTACTTAGAGTACCGATATGAACGGAAGAGTTGTTCCGTTTGATAAAGTGTTTGCCATTCTTAATATAAGTTTCATAACCTTCACAATCTAATATTGGAACTAAAATTATATTACGAATAATGCTCGGTACATAAAGGACTTTATTTAAGACTAACTCAAAACTACCTAAATCTAATCTAATTGTGCCTAAAGCTCGAGCTTCAACATTTGAGCCATCGCCGATCTTCAAGACATATTCTCCTTCTTTGAGTTGTTGGACTTCACTTAGCATCTGTACATCATTACAGATATGAGTTCCACAACCGGTATCAAGTACCCAAGAACTAGAATTAATAGAAAGATTTACTTCAACGAGAAAGATACCTTTCTTTAGAGTAGCCTTGTACTCTGGGCAGTTTCTCCTCCAATGTCCCGCTTTGCCACAATGGAAGCAAACATCCTCTTTCTGATCTCGCTTCTTCTTTTGGGCCTTCCCCTTCGAAACGCCACCAGTGGGCCTAAGGGGTTTCTTCTTCTTCTTTTGGGCTTTCTTGCCCTTACCTTTAGAAGGCCCAGAAGAGGAAAATGGAGCATTCACCATCAAAACCTTATTGTCCTTCTTGATTGTGCTTTCAGCAGTCACAAGCTGACTAATCAGCTCAGCTACAGTAGCACCAGCATGATTCATGTTGAAGTTAAGGACAAATGGGTTGAATGATGGTGGGAGCGAAGCTAGCAACAAATCCACTGAAAGCTCATCTTTCAGTGGCATGTCCATGGAGGCAAGTTTCTCAGTAAGGGCAAGAAACTTGAGTCCATATTCATGGACACTTGAACCTTCCCTCATTCTTAAGTGGAACAATTCCTTTGAAGTGTTATACCTTGTAACACGTTCATGAGGGCGGTAAAGTTGCTCTAAGTGGTTGTAAATCTCCCAAGCGAATTCCATGGCCTCATGTTGCCTTTGCAAGTCCGGAGACATGTTAGCCAACATAAGGCAACGGGCTTGGAGATTATCATCCTTCCACTTCTGAATCGCGTCCCGCTCGGCCCGAGTGGGAGCCTCCCCTTCGGGAATAGGCTCCCCTTGGAAGAGAACATAAGTTCTCTTCTCAGAATCTAAAATGATTTTTAGATTCCTCAGCCAATCAGAATAGTTGGGACCAGTCAACTTGTTTGACTCGAGGATCGATACAAGAGGGTTTTTGGTTGCCATTTCAAAACATGTAGAGAATCACAGAATCTACGACCTAAATGGTAAAACAGAGAACTAGTGAGCATGCTGAATTATAACGATATACAAAAGATAAGGTCTTTAATCTAATGTAGCTCCCACTGTTTTTCAAAGATCTAGAATTCCCAAAGATCTAAGAGGAACACTTTTCCCAATGGGTACTAAGATCCTAGGCATTTTACCTCGAACCCACGACTCGCGGACATTCTAAGTAAAACCCTAGGTAGGTACAACTTACCAATTCTAACGCCTTTAGAACTCTTAGTACTTGTTTTTGCATCACCTATCTTTCAATATGGACCCTCGACTCGTACGACATCCATATTTACTCAGGTGTTAAGCTAGACCCATCAATTATAAGATCATGACCAAAACTTAGTTCGAACGACCCACGACTCGCGGACATCGCCCTTGCTAAATTGATCACGAAATATTGATCATTTAAAATGATCAATTAGGTAACTAAGAACTAATAAGCTTCACTAGCTATCCCACGACTCGCGGACAATAACTAGCTTCACTTACTAAACTTAAAACCTATTGATGGAATGCTAGGAATTTAATTCAAAATTTGCATCTCGAATTAAATACCTATTTGTTCGAAATTAGCTTAATATTTAATGGGAATTTTCGAATCAACCGGAGAGTTGTCCGGTTCGACCTCACCAACATATATGTTATCCAATTTTATTAGTCTTGATTAATGCAAGTACACTTAAATGCATTTCAAACAAGCACATAAACAAATAACATGTCCTAGCATGATACTAACATGTAACGATCATGGGTTTTACCTATCTTATGCGTGATATGTGGGAGCCACTCCACAATCACAAGTTCTAACATACATGCCACATAAACAGTTTAAATCACATAAGGGAAAGCGGTAACAAAATACGAGCCCTATCTCTATTACATTTTTACAATTGAGATTCCCCTCCCTAACATTTTGAGGGGTCTTCACTTATGGCCTCCTTGTTACTTGAATGTGGTCCATCTTACTCCATGAATGCATTGTCTCCAAAATGAAAATAAAACCTCACCACCTATCTCTACTCTCAAATTACAATAAAAAGAAAAAGACATAAAGTAATAAGGCTCAATCTTCATATTGGCCTTAGACAATTACACGGGGCATAACCCGGCCTAAAAAACAGTAATATGGAAAGCCACATAATAAATCACATAACAGTACGCACATAAGTGAGGCTCCAACCTCAATTGAAAAACGCAACTATAGGGCTCCAACCCCAATTTAAACCATCCATGTGCATAAATTAAAACCATACATAAGTCTAAATCCATGATCACCTAACATGCTTTTGCGAGAATTTAAATTTAGCCAATAAATTAAAATTCCCTTTTCAAGTCTTAATGACTTAAAACACGACTTGATGCGAGTCTTGTTTATAAAAGTTTTCAATAAATCCCAAATTAACAAAACAAATAAAATTCCAATTAATTTCTGAAAATTAATAATTTTATCAAAATTGTATTTTCCCAAAATATAAACCGTTTCAATTTCTCAAAAATCCCAATTTTAAGTTTTATTCAAAATTAAAATAAATATTCAAAAATAAAATTTTAAAATTAAAAAAAAATAAAATTGGGACTGGATTGCACGAAATACGAAAAGTCGAATTACGATGGAGAAAACGGGGCCGGTACGCGAAAGGGCTGCGCGCGCGGCAGGCGCGCACCAGTGCAGGCGGGCGATGGGCGGCCATTCTCGGCCGTCCTGGGCGGGCGTGCCTAGAAGGCTCCCGCACGGCGTACGGGAGGTGCTGGGCGCCCGACTCCTTCGCGCGCGGGGTTTCGCGTGTTGTCGTAATCCGGGTTTTCGTTTCGTGTTTTCGATCAAAAGCAAAACCAATCCAAGAAATCCAAAAACAGTTTATACAGTTTCAAATCTAAAATAGTTTTCAAAAATTAAATTTTGTAAAAACCAATTTTCAGAAACTTTCAGGAAAAATACAGTTTCGTAATTCAGACTTTCTAAAACAATTACAAATACTCAATCGCATCAAGCCTAAGAATTTCTACCAAATTCAATATAATTGAGACGAATCAGAAACACGATTTACGAGGTGGCTCTGATACCACTTGTTGGAAAATACGAATCAGAAAGCAGCGGAATTTAAAAAAAAATTCCCAACAAAAGGATCTTGGACTCGCAATCGTGTATCCAAATTCGTAGAATTAAGAAACTTACTTTTCTTTTATTCTTTCTTGAAGCGTTTCAAGCCACCACCCAAGAACGCTCTTCTCGCGGCTTGATCCCCTCTCCTTGGTAAAGCTCGAATCTTCAAACTTCTAACTTGAAGCTCTCTAGAGATAGTCCACCAACTTGATCACAATCTAACTAGTAAGGATGCTAGTTCTCTAGTTAGTGTTTAGGCTTAACCTAGGGTTTCGTTTATCTTGGAGAAAGGATGGTGTTCAACACATGAACCAAAAGAATTGCCAATTAGCTCTAAGGGGAGCTCGAGCTCCCCTATTTATAATAAGGGAGGACCGAAAATCCTAGTCCTTTATGGGATAGGGTTTTGGTCTCTCTCTCTCCTTTTACTTGATCATCAAGTAATTTTGACTTTGACTTTGAATTCAAATTCAAATCAACTTTCAAGAGAGCTAAAAATATCCAAACAATTTTTGGATAATTTTATACTTTATTTATTTAAAATAAATAACTTATTTATATCTAATTAATTAATTCATAATTAATTAACTAGATTATTTTTCTCCAAAATAAGACTTTCCTTTTAATTCAAAATTAAACCAAAGTCTATTAAATAATTAACACATTTAATTATTTGATATATATATACAATATATGTATACACACGTGTGGGACACGTGTCACTCACATGACCCACACCTGTGGTTTCACACGTGTGGAACCCTCTTGGCCTGATTAACTCGTTTAATCATTTTCAAGCCTCAACTCATGTAACCAAGTTGTTGTGTGTGACCCTCTAGGTTCTCAATTCAATTAGCAGTGACCCTAATTAATTAATTCACTAATTAATTAATCAGTCCACAGATTAAACGACCATAGTCTAGCAACAGGTGTTTAACCCCTAGCTGAATTGGAATGTTCGGATTCGACAGAACCTTTAAGTCATTGATTCATGTGAGATACAATCCTCCTACTTACTGTCTCTCAACCAAGATCTAGGGCAAGGGAATAATCAGAACCCTAATAATCCGGTCTTAAGGCTAAGTGCATTTCATATCCATTTGATCTCAATCCAAGAAACCCTTTTCTTGATGTCTTGATCTACTGCCTTGGCCAAGGACTCCATATGGCATATGAATGACTTACACAATAAGAGATCACCTTGCAAATGCAAGTGTAGGTCCTTTCTTGATTCTCATTCACTTTCATGAATCACTTGTGCAGCCCCAGCATAAGCCTTGAATCAGTTGTCTAAGTCGACACCCTTTAAAGCGTATACCTAAGACTACAGAGTTAACTCATAAAGTGACAAGGAACCTCAAGTCTTAAGGATCAATTAATCACATCAATGACTCGTGAGATATTTCCTAATCTGGAAGTTTCCATTTCCTGAAATAGAAACTTCCTTTCCCATTTAGGAATGTTCTCACACGGGGCACCTCAGTGAACTTACTTATTGAAGTAAGCACCCTCATGTATCACGCACGTATCAACTATACACTTTGCACCTCCATGAAACAAGGTGGTCCTTCTTAAGGGCGTGATCCCACAAGCAAGCCTTAGAGGAGTCAGGTTGACACTCCCACTGTCAGTAGGACTCATCGGCTTGGAGAATTTTACTAATCATGACTTATGTGATATAGGGCTCGTTTCATGAACCATTTCACCTAAATGGTAGAGTCCTAAAGTCATCAGGATTAGGGGAGTTCTTATACATGCATAGATAAAGTAAACGCATACCAAACAAGAGCATATAAAGAAGTGTTGCCTCAATTCGTTATTTCATTCAAAGATTGTCTGTGATTACAATAAGGAAAAGCACAAAGCGGATATATAATCGGCTTTCTAGGGCACTATTCCTAACAGGTCTGTTCTCGTCCATAGTCCAGCGGCGTAGAAGACGACGCCATGGGGGGGCGATGAAATGGGGACTCTCTCCGATCAGGCGAGCCAAACCTAGCGAAAGAGACACGAGAAATCAAAATAAGGGCGTGCATGAAACAAAGGAGAAAAATAACTGAATTAAGCGCGATAGTAGAAGAACGTAGAATGTTCCATCGACCAACGAAGCATGGAATAACGGCAATCGACAGCGGGAGAGACCGTCTACGGAGGCCGGAGAAACTAGGGTTCTTTTATGAGGTAGCTCTCATGCGAGAGGAAAAAACTAATAGTGACGTAGTTAAGTCAATACTATTATATTAATCTAGAGAGACAAATGTGGTGTTATGAATTCTTCATCTCTTTTTTATTTTATTTTATTTATTTATTTTTCTTTACCCCTACAATTTGTTAGTTAATTCACGCTTAAGAAATGTGATAATTTCTATTTTCTCTCACCTCAATTTAATTCTATTTTTAATAAATTTTTTATATTTATTTTATCTTTTTTCTCGAACTTTTGTAATCTATATTTTAATATTATTTTTATTAATATAATATTATCACATTTATTTATATAATTTAATAATTGTATTAAAAATAAGGGTTAATTACACCTGACCCCCAAATTAGATAAGGTAATTACAGTTGGTATCTCACTTTTAGATATAATTACATACACCACTCCTTTAGAGTTTGTTTATTACACTTAACCCCCAAAATCTTTAAAATTTTTATGACGTCAGCAAAAGTATTTGTGAAAACCCTAAATTAACCTTGTTGACTTTTGTCAAAATTTTATGTCATGCCCTTGAGGGTTCATTGTAATTTAGTAAATTAAAATGGAGGTTATGTGTAATTTTTTAAATTAAATTTTCAATTAGATTTCTTAGTTGAAATTAGTTGTTGCAACGACTGTTACCATGCCTAATATGACCGTAATTTTCATAATTTGAAGCCTATAAATATTGAGTTTCATAAACAAAACACAAACCAATAGTTAATCTCTCCCATGACTTCAAGTAGCTATTCTTCAAGTAATTGATCACTAAAATATCGGAATAAGAAGTGTTGAAAGTGTTACTATTTTGATAGTTGCATAATTTCCACACGTTTGACTCAATATTTGCTTCAAATTATAAATAACAGTCTTATTAGGCATGGTAGTAGTCGTTGCAACAACTAATTTCAATAAAAATTTTGATTGAAAATTTAACATAAGAAATTATACATAGCCCCCATTTTAATTTACTAAATTACAATGAACCCCCAAGGACATGACCTGTTAATTTCGAGTTTTTAAAAATATTTTTGCTGACATTATCAAATTTTTAGGGGTTTTAGGGGTCAAATTTAATAAATAAACTCCAAAGGGGTGGTGTCTGTAAGTATATCTAAAAGTGGGGTACCAATTGTAATTACACTATCTAATTTGGGAGTCAAGTGTAATTAACCCTAAAAATAATTATAAGCTATATATTAATATGAAGAATTTAATTTCAATAAAATTAAATAATAATATTTATTTTGTTACACACGCATCCAGTATGCAGAAAATTAGTAGTATAAATTAAGAGTGATAATAGTATTTTTGACTTTCAAATGATAAGCATATATGAAGCGTCTTGGTTAAAACTAAAGTCATCTAACTATTAATTATTCTTAATTTTAAAAAATTGAAGTGTAAATTAAAAGAGCAAGAATTATTATTATTATTATTATTATTATTATTATTATTATTATTATTATTATTATTATTGTTGTTGTTGTTGTTGTTGTTGTTGTTGTTGTTGCATCCGAAAAAGATAAGAAATCAAAGCTAACTAAACATCTTCAAGCTCAACATCAGTAGGCGTTGTTGACTTTAGTAATTTCGGAGATGATCCTTACCTTGTATCACGGGATTGTTTGCCTCCCATAATTTAGGATCTTTGTCCTATTTATGTATTTGGCTTGTATTCTTGCATTATCAGAAATCAATACAATGAAACCTAATTTCACTTCTGTTCTATTTTATGCTTTACAACATGGTATCAGAGCCACATGATTCTAAGGATCTGTGATTGGCGTCATCATCTGTCGTTTGACAATGGGCAACGACGGAGACCTCACTACTGGCGTTGTCCAAGACGGCAACTATCTTATCCCAACAGATCGCTCAACTCCTGGTAGTCAAGTGTAATTATACTTGATTTACAATAAAACCTAATTTAACATAAGTAGGCGGTGTTGCAACAGTCTTATTAGGCATGGTAGTAGTCGTTGCAACAACTAATTTCAATAAAAATTTTGATTGAAAATTTAACATAAGAAATTATACATAGCCCCATTTTAATTTACTAAATTACAATGAACCCCCAAGGAGATGACCTGTTAATTTCGGGTTTTTTACAAATATTTTTGCTGACATTATCAAATTTTTAGGGATTTTGGGGGGTTAAATTTAATAAATAAACTCCAAAGGGGTGGTGTCTGTAATTATATCTAAAAGTGGGGTACCAATTGTAATTATCCTATCTAATTTGGGAGTCAAGTGTAATTAATCCTAAAAGTAATTATAAGCTATATATTAATATGAAGAATTTAATTTCAATAAAATTAAATAATAATAATTATTTTATTACACATGCATCCAGTATGCAGAAAATTAGTAGTATAAATTAAGAGTGATAATAGTATTTTTGACTTTCAAATAATGAGCATAAATGAAGCATCATGGTTAAAACTAAAGTCATCTAACTATTAATTATTCTCGAATTTTATAAAATTAACGTGTAAATTAAAAGAACAAGAATTATTATTATTATTTTTTTTTTAAGAAATCAAAGCTAACTAAACATTTTCAAGCTCAATATCAGTAGGCGGTGTTAACTTTAGTAATTTAGGAGATGATCCTTACCTTGTATCACGGGATTGTTTTCCTCCCATAATTTAGGATCTTGCTCCTATTTATGTATTTGGCTTGTATTCTTGCATTATCAGAAATCAATACAATGAAACCTAATTTCATTTCTGTTCGATTTTATGCTTTACAACATGGTATCAGAGCCACACGTTCCTAAGGATCTGTGATTGGCATCATCATCTGCCGTTTGACAATGGGCAACGGTGGAGACCTCACCACCGACGTTGTCCAGGGCGGCAACTATCTTATCCCAACAGATCGCTCAACTCCTGCAACAACAAAAACCACAACCATTACAATCCAACTCCGATAGCCCGGTAACTATAGATATAAAACTGAACAACAACAACTATGTTCTTTGGGCAAGAATGCTCGAAATTGCCTTCGGCGCACGCGGAAGGCTCAGCCACTTGGCCGGCCACCCCGTACCACCATCTGAATCAGGCGACTTATACCAAACCTGGAAACAGAGGGATTTACAAGTACTTCTCTAGATTATTCAGGCCATTGAACCAAGCCTAGTAACCCAGTTCATACACTATCCCACCACACGCGAACTTCGGAAAGGGCTGTCAACCACCTACCAATCCGGGGAAGACAGTCTACAAATCTTCGATCTTATGACTAAAGCAGATCGGATTAAACAAGAACAGACCACACTTGAAGAGTATTTCAACATCAGTAAAAGCATCTGGGCTGAAATCGATAGACGAAGACCAAATCCCATGTGTTAACCTCTTTGGTACTTAAATGGTAAGTTTTGATACTTCCAAGGTATTTGATATATTTGTGCATGTTTCCATATATTATTGTATCGCATGTTTAATTTTAGCATGGCAAAATTATTTAAATTGCATAAAATCATTCCTAAATTACCTTGATTGTAAATCATGATTTTATGCATCCTTTAATTGATTTTTTCCATACATATATTTGTCATATGCTTAGAATCTTTATTGGTATGGAAAGTGTTGACCTGGTACTTTTGAAATTTGTCTGGAATTTCGCTGAAAATCTTTTGTTTTGTACCAGAATCAATCCCAAATGGATCCTACCTTATTTTACACATTATAGCTGTTGTGTTACATGTATTTAAGAGACAAATCTTTCGTGAGAAATCAAAAGGGAGAAAAAGTGTGCTAAACCAACATAGTGAAAACGAGAATATTGAGTTTCATATACGGTTTGGTGATTTCTTCTAATTCTTGGTTGCTTGTTTGTTGTCTCGAGGGACTTTGGTGGTGAAGAGATCAAACTCAAGCTCAAGAATTGCTTGGAGCAAGTTGAGTTGTGCAGGGTTGCTGGGTTGTGGAAGTAGTCGGTCGATAGCTAGTTCCAGCTAGGTGTGAGTGACGTTAAGCGTGCTACACTGAGGTCGTGGAAGCTGAGTGGTCGCGATACTACCTCCAGAACGAGTCACATTATCTTGTTGCCAAGATTGGTGATCGGTTATATTGTATCAACTCTCATAGGGAGTTTTTCTAAACTCTCTGGTTCTTACTGTTTTACTCTTGGAACTTTATTGTACTTGTGCTAATATATTTGAGTAAAACAGGTTTTAAATCCTAAGTGAAAAGTTGGGGACAGGACGTAGGTCTTCGGACTGAACTTGGATAAATAGCTGTGTTATTTACTTGCTTTGCATATTTTCATTATTACACTGTCTGGTACTTTGTTATTTCGTACCAGTAATCTTTTCAAGCAAAACCCTCACTTAACTATGATAAACGGTTTTCTTAAAACCTTAATATTTCCGTTACGTTTCATAAAGTTTATAAAATTCTTGAAAAGGTTTGAAGGCCTAATTCAACCCCCCTCCCCCTTCTTAGGCAAACTCACATGCATCAATTGGTATCAGGGCCTCGTGCTCTATATATTTGGTTTAACAACCTTGAGTTAAAGATCTAGTAGCTTCTTCAAGTTTTGGTGTGTTTGCAGAAAGAATGTCATGTAGCACCCCGGAGCGCAGAGCACTAAATCCCCCGCACCATAGGCCTACATGTGTAACGAAATGGGAACTCCGCACACGCACCAAGCTACAGCGAACAGGAGACAAACAAAATCTGTCCTAGGCTAGGAGGTCTAGACCCTAATACAGATTGTGCAAAGATAACAAAAGCAACCGCAGAAGCACCAAGATATCAAACATACAGTTATACATGCTCAAAATATAAACAAGATTTACAAAAATTAATCGAGTCAAATTATACAAGTACTCACATGATCGAGTTTAACATATCTTATACATGTATTCTCAAATTCAAATCTTATTAGCATATACATAATTTCCAAAAGCTCAAACGTGTATAATAAACTATATAAAATGCATGAAACTCGCTACAAAACTCCAAGACTCGAAAGACGACTGCAGCCTAGCTCAAACTCCCAACAAGCACCTACAACTCAAAAGCAAAAAGGGGAAAAAGAAGACAACGAAGAGCGGTCAGTCCTAAAGGACTGGTGAGGGGGCTAACACACACACCCATACATATACATAAGAGTATAGCATATTCAAAATTAAAGAGTTCATGAACCGGGGCGTGGTTTTTGCATTCTAAAGCATTTTAACCCGTGATAATACATATAAAGAAAAAGGTTTAAGGCCAAAGGCCAAAATTAACCAATTTTAGAAGTTAGAAGTCCACTCCCGTTTCATGAACCATATTTGGAATTAAAACCACACTAACTCAGCAAGTATGAGTTTCCCAACCAACCTACTTCATATTCATAATCAGGAAAAAAAAAAAGGCAAAACTAAATTCAGAATCAATCCCACCTGCTCCGTTTGGGGAAGAGAGGTGCGTCCCTCAACCTGGCTCTCGGCAAAATACATGAGTCGGGGGATCTTATTCGCTCCTTCGACGGTGGCTCCCACCGGCTCAAGAAAACCCGCCTTCCCCTCGACCTCTCGAGGTTGGCTAAGTCTCTCAAAGATGGAGTTGTGTTGATGGGAGAGCTCAGCGACCCCAAGGCCGACCCGAGTTACCATACCACTTCTCCGGGGCCCAAGGCAAAGTGCAAAATGCATATACATATTCACAGACTTATCTTTCAAAGTTAAATCTAGCTAGTACAAAACACACACCAACCCTTTTCAAAAACAAACAAACGAAAACGTAACTTATATATACATAAAAGCGTTTTCAAAAGATTCATAGAAAATGGGCCAATTCCCACAAAATACATATCAAACACCTATCTATCTATCTATATATATATATATAAGTGGCATACGGGCTGAAAACTCGTGTAGGGTTGTAGGTCATATTAACTAAAAGAAAGAAAACCTCACCTTGTCGACCAAACCGGACGGAACAAATCGGAACACACCTAGGGGACCACCTCGTCACCCACGGGACGATCCTAAGAACAAAGTAAATAACAAAAGACACGTTTAGACTCAAAATGAACCAATTAGACGCTCGTCAAATGCATATGGATGCAAATGATGCGTATGGATTGAAATAAGATAACACTTAGGTCACATTAGGTCATAGCTCACATATAAGCACTGAAATCACATTATAAGTTCAAGATAAGGAGCATATCATGCAATATAACAAGTTAACGAAGCATACAAATTAGGAAAGAAGCAAGAGAGGTCATACAACACTGAACAAAGTAAGAGAAGAACGCAAGTGAAGCCAAGAGTTGAAAAAGAGGTAACATGTAAGACATATAAGATGGCAGTTCACATAAACGCATCTACAACACACCATACTCACAATATATACAACATGTATACAACACATATGGGTTAAGAATAGGGAGGGAAAAGAGTAAACAAAGCAAGCAAACGAGCAAAAACAACACCCGAGCACATAAGGTAACAAGTAAGGCATAAATGAACATATCTTGCACATTTCATATCAAATTCCCAACATAAATCCCATATTTCAATCATAACACATAAGAATACATGTTAGCAAAGCATGGGGATCAAATCAGGGATGCGAGAGCGAAAAACAAGCGAAAAGAAACAAGAAAACAAAGTTCGGAGCAAGGGAGCAGCTACCTTAAATCCACCCCGGTGGATTATTTTCAAAAGGGGAACACACCCCCATGGATTTAGGTCAGCAAACTCCAAGAGGGCTTGCCTCAAATCCTCCCCCGTGGATTTTTTCAAAGGGGAAATCCACCCCAATTGATTTGGGTCAGAGCCCAAAAACTCGAACAAAAGCTTGGAAACTCTCTAAAAATTCCAATCAATCTATACTAACATCAAGTTAAAACATATAGGTAAGTTAGGGTAACAAGAATTCATGCATTTCATGCCAATAAATGAGCCAAAACCGAAGCAACAAGTGATACAAGTGAAAAAGGGTTCAAGTTCATACAAACCTTCAAAGTTCATCAATGGTAAACTCATGGATTCTCAACCACCACTTAAATCAAGTTCATAGAAGTCATAAAGGATGTCTTAGGAACATATTACATGCTTTACATCAAAAGATTTCACAAGAAAACATGCAAGAATCATAAAAAATCTCTAAACCCTCACTATTAATGTCATATGCCATATGCCATAGAATGCTCAAATCATGGAGAAATCTTACAAACTTATAGTTAAAATGATCAAAAAGGAATGGAGAGCACAAATATTAACTTACCTCTTGAGTTGGAAGAGATTGATCAAGGTTTGAGCTCGAATTCTTGGAGTGGTGAATAGTTTCTCTTTTTTCTTCCCTCTTTTCCCTTTGTCTCGATTTCCAGTAGCGTTTTCCCTTTTCTCTTGTGGTCTGATCGAAATGAGGCTAAGATATACGGGTGGGGGAGTAAGTGAGTGGAAAGTGGGCCCAAGAATTGGCCAAGAAGGAGTTAAAATGAAAAAGTTATGGCTATTTTAGTCAAAGGTGGCAAATCTGTCACACGGGCTCGGTTCGGGCAAAATTCAGAGGACCAAACGGGCTTATAAAAATACAAAGTTGGGTTCCTTGGCTTTATATCTTCATTATGAGTCCAACGCCACTTCCAAAATTCAAATCCAAATTTGCAAGCTCAAGTTACGCCTTCCGGAACCCAAGGCGCGCTAAAACTAGGTAGGTCCTCAAGCCCCGAACAAATAAAACGGCTTCGAAAGCCGTAACAAACGAACTCAAAACCATAAAACTTGCACGTAAGAAAGTTCATAACATATATAACTCATGCATATCATGTAGTCACAAAAGTCAAAAACAAATACGAACTTAAACGGATTAAAACGAATTAAAATGCTAAGACGTTCAAGTATCTAATCACATACTTAGCAAATAATTCAAATATATTCAAGAATATCAATTAAACATTAAAATAAACAAGAAATCACATAATTAAATAATTTAAAAGTACAACTAACACTTTCGTTACCACGTACCTCTACGTCCAGACGGCCGGGATGTTACATGTCAAATAACAGGCCGCCACTCTTTGATTGAACCAACTATGCATCATGGAAACATCGGATGCAGGAGTTCATCATATCATTGGATTATGCTATATGGATGATTCTGAAAGATGGACCGTTAGTTCCAATGAAAGGAGAGGGTGATAAGCAAGTACTAAAGACAAAAAATGAGTATACCACTGAGGATATGAAATCTCTCATTACGAATGCCAAAGCGAAGAACGTGATAGCATATGCATTGGTGAAAGAGGAATACAATCAAGTAAGTACTTGTGAATCGGCCAAAGATATGTGGGACACATTACAAGTCACGCACGAAGGTACCAGTCAAGTCCGTAAGGAAAGGATTGCTTTATTGCTGCACCAACTCGAATTGTTCACCATGAAACCTGATGAAAATATCAGCCAAATGAATGCAAGATTCATGGAGATTGTGAACACACTTCATGCTCTTGGACAATCGATTTTGGAGAAAGAAAATGTGAGGAAGATCCTTAGATCACTTCCTCAAGAATGGACACCAAAGGTGACTGCCATCCATGAAGTGAAAGATATCAACAACATGAACATGGGAGAACTCATTGGTTCTCTCACTGCCCACGAGCTGGCACTTCTCAACAAACAGGTTACTTCCGGATAAAAAACCAGACAGGATATTGCATTTAGTTCTAATCAAGAAGAGGACGATGATGATCTAGACGAACAAAAGATTGATGATGAGATGGCCATGATGGTTCGTAGAATGAAAAGACTTGTTAGTTTCAAAATGAAGTTCCAGAAAAATAAAAATCAACGAAAAACTAGTCAAGAATCTAAAACAAGTAAGCCAATTATATGCTTTGAATGTGGCGAGATTGGACACAAAAAACCAAACTGGCCTAAACTCAAAAAGGCGTCCAAATCCAACAAATCCACTAAGATCAAAGGCTTGAAAGTCAGCTTTGAAGATTCGGACAACGACCCCTTTGATGAAGAGGAGCTATGCCTAATGATAAATAATGAGGTACATTTAAATTCCGATATTGATTATGATAATGATGATGTTTGTGAATTGTTAGATGAATGCTATAAAGATATTGAGATATTTATCTCTTCCAGTACTTCCTTGAAAAATGAATTAAGTAAAGTTCTTGATGAAAAGAAAAAATTGGAAGAAGAAATCAATTTTTTGATGGAATCAAGTAAAAAGGATAAAATTGCTTTTGAGAATAAAGTTGAAAACCTTCAAAATGAAAAGGCAATTGTTGAAAAGGAAAAGATAGCCTGTGAAAAGGAAATTTTTAATTTGAAAAGACAAATGAAAGGCAAACATTCTATGAATGATTCTTCAACTAGTAGAAAATCTGTTTCTGGTATTAAGAATTCCAAATTGGAATTTCATCCCCATTTCAAAAAACCAGTCACTGGAACTGCACCAATGAATACCGGAACTTTTCATAAAACGTGTTTCTTATGTGGTAGACTGGTCATATGATAAAGAAATGTCCTATTAAGAAACATATTGGTACGAAGTTTATTTGGGTGCATAAATCTCTTGTCACTAACCATGAAGGGCCCAATAAAGGTTGGGTACCTAGGTCAAACTGACAATTTTTGCAGGAAATGCCCAGAGAACATGTGACTCCCCGATTTTTTTGCTATACAAGTATAATGTATGTGTTCACCAATATGCGCAATTAAATTAATTATATATGCTTTCATATATTAATTGTTATTATTTTAATATTTGATTATGAATTTTCATATGAAATTCTTGAAACGTTTATACCTATATGATTATGTTTGCGTGCCTTTTCTAGCCGAATTGATTTTCGATTTTTGTGAAAACTTGGTATGTTGGAGCTATGTGTGTGATGAACATGTCTATATACTCGTTTTATATTTTTGGTTTCGTTTGTTGGGGTTTTAGATTTATTTTGAGTTTTGGAACCAAAATGGAGGCTAAAGAGAATTAAGCGCACCTTTGGTTCCGGGCAGCATATCTTGAGCTCGGGAATTCGGATTTGAATTCCTTCACCTCCATTGGACTCGAATCGATGATTCAGAGATAGTGGAACAGGCCTTATATTTTTGTATGCTTGTTTGAACCTTCAAAATTCCACCGAAAAGTCAAACTCGCGCCTAAATGACCACATCTCACCATTTTAACTATAACTCACTCAATACTTAAGCTATTTACCTAATTCTTAGCCCCACACCTTACCAACACATAACCCTACACTCTAATCACTCCTTCACAACCGAACCAAGCAAGAAAGAAGAGAGAAGCTCAGCCATTTCAAGGAGAAAAGAATACTATTCCCACCACTATTCCTTCCTTGAGATTTTGAGTTCCAATCTCTTCCAAACTCAACCAAATTCAAGAGGTAAGTTTATGATTGTTTTCTCCATTCAATTTTAGTCATTTTGACCCAAGAATCTCTGAATTTGCTCCATGATTGATTGAGATATGAATATGTGAATGAATAGTTAGGGGTTAGGCGAAATTCTTGAATCCTTCTATCTCTTTGAATTATTTGATGGATTGAAGCTTATATGTTGATAACTTATGCCTCTTTATTTCATATATGGACTTACTATTCTTGGTAATTGAAGTATGTATGAGATGCCATTAATGAAGCTTGAGTTTGATCTCCATTTTCCTTCCTTATTTGATCGGATTTGTTGTGGTTAATTGCAAAGCATGGTTGTTGCCTTATCTTTGTTCATCTTGCGGTGTGTTGTTGCCTTGTTGCTTGAGATTTCTTCCTTTCATGGCTGCTAGAGAACAGGGGAGGGAGTGTACATCATTGCTGCTATGTTTAAATGAAGAATTGGAGTTCATCTTGCCACCCTGAATACACATAAATTTGGTGACACCCGTCACCACCATACATTCCGAAGCTTAGAGGATCTGTAAGTCGTGACCCCCGTCACCAAAAATTCACTATAAGCTGGTGACACCTGTCACTGCATCTGGAGAGAAGCCTGCATGCCTTAACCCCCCATCACCACGTTTTGTCTTGGTTTTAGTAACCCTCGTCACCCCTGACGTTTGAGTGGATGTGTTTTCTTGCACGTCGTTACCTATCCAAATGAGCTCTGATCGACCTGGAATTTTAACCAAAGAAACCTTTTGAAATATATTTCATTCTCCAATTAAAATCACATTAAGATCATACCTGGCTTGTGAGATATAATCAATCCATTTTGGTGTCACCACATTATCGAAAATCTGCTTTCGTTCCACTTCATACCTACGCTATTTTCACCTCGCTTTGTACCACAATTTGAGCCATATATCATTGGAAAGGCTTTTTTATGTAGTTTCTTATACAATAAACAAAACCAAATTCCAATTTTTATAACTCAAGATATTCCCATTTTTCTATAGCTTGCTTGATACAAAAACTGTCAGCTTTCTTCAAACTTGCTCAAACCCATTTTATTCCTTACCTTTCACTTCCTCAGACTCCGTAGGTGGTTGATTGAATTGTATGCTTGATTAATTGATAATATATGATATATTTTGATATGTTTATGAATTTTATGTTATGAATTCAATGTGTAAACGTGAAATGACAACATGAACGTTTAAGTGCTACAATATGACATTTCTTGCATTCTTTATGTGTTTAATGGATTCTTTGCACTTTAAATCAATCCCTATTCATTGCTAACATGTATTATGATATATAATAAATTGAATATTGAATGAATGAATGAGATGAAATGAACGAATGATAATGAAAGAGCATGATCTATGGTTTGAATCGTTTGTATGTCTAAGTGACATTAATTGTGCATATGAACATCTTCATACAACATTGATATTTCTTATGCATATCATATCATGTTGATGCATTACCGTGCGTTATATATGGTTCATATGGAGTCTTGAGTCTCACGAATGCACCGTGTTATTTCTTGTACAGTTTTCTCCAGGGCGAAGAAGTGTCGGGTTCATAGGCTATCTTCAAGTCTTTTTTTTCTTTTGGTATTGTTCAGTAAGGTGTAACAGGTGGGTTTATCTACTATTAGCTAACTCGACTCGATATATCCAATGTGTAAAGCTTTGAGCCAAATTAAATATATATATATATATATATATATATATATATATATATCGAGTCTTTTTAAGAGTAAATGATTTCGAACGTAAAGCTTTTTCTTTTATGTATCCTTACCTAATGATTTTTGGCGAGTACATGAATACAAGCAGGGGCGCAAGAACTTGGTGCATGTGGCTATCCAGGGCGGCAAGGGCCGACGGTGATCCCTTGCACTTGTTCCAACCAAACTATAGTGATACAGGCCCTCGCTAGGAGATTAGCAAGGAATGGGAGCTGAGGCCTTTGGGGATTCATATACCCCACTGGCTGTAATGAATGGGTTGACGGTGCTTTGGCCGAGTCCAGCCGAGTCCATCCACTAATCGGAGGAAAAAGGTGTAATTGTTATGTATGAATGATTATGAACGAATGAATGAATGTTGTGTGATCGCTAATGTAATGATTGAATATATATTGCACACACGAGGAGAAGGTTGGAGAATTTGCCCACTCGCCGTGCTCATGTAATGACCTCATGAATGTAATGAATGAAGGAATTGATGGTTATAATCCCGAGCGTTGTTTTCTTTGTTTTCACCCACTTGGGAAATATTTTAAAACCTCGCACGGGATTATAGCTTGCATGTCTGTATGTTTATTTCCTGAAATATTATTATATTAAGCCCTATTTTAAACCCACCAGTCTCTTAAAGACTCCGGATTTGTTTTAGTTTTCTCTTGCAGGTTTGGAGTGATAGGCGGGAATTCGAGTCTGTCCAGTCTTGGGGTTAAGTTTGAGTCACTTCACACTCATTTGGTAAATTGAATGAGTTATACAAGGAATGTATTCGGGACAGGTTTCTAGGGACAGTTTGAACCCCGTAAATTATGATTTATGTATGAAATTTTGAGATTAGGTATCTATGCTAGTTGAACAGTCACTTATTGCTTATATTTGTGATTGATCTTATGTTCCGCTTCCGCACGTGCAATTGTTTCGTTGGAGTGCTTATTTGGTTTCGAGGTTTAGCTCCTGCCTAGCATAGTGAGTGAGTTGTATCCCCGTTCGCTCTGATTCAGCTCGTGTATGGATTACCCATTTCATATGCGGGTCAGGTCTGAGTGCGGGGGATGTGGCGTCATACGCTCGGGTGCTACATCCTTAACTGGTAACAGAGCTCCAGGTTGCAAAACCGGAGTTCTCGTGTCGTGATCGAGTCAGTTTAGGTCGTACGACATAGGACCAACTTGTCAACGTGTGCATTGCATGGAATTTTCATAGTTAATTGTTACAAACTGTTGGAAATTACTTGTTGTATGTGATTTACTTTTAAACTCGTTGCTTTATGTGTTGCACTTTGCATTTCATTTGTGTTTATTGGTCTAAATATGTGCCATAAGCATATACTAATCCACATGCATTTATACTTGAGTTGAGTTTTTGTTTTTCGATTATTACCACACTATCAAAGCTACCGTCAACCTCAACTACAAGTTTCTCCTATCAAACCAATGAACTGATTGTGGGATTATGGGATTTGAAAGTCGGGTGTTGAACCTTTAGGGCTACCCAACAATATTCATCAATATCGTGATATGAGGTTTTGACAATGAAAGAGTTCATCAATTGCATCCCCCCTACAAATCTTGAAGATTATCAACATAGGTGCATTGTGGGAACCCCGAACCGCCAACTTAAAGGATACATGAGTTTGAAGCAGGTGATCAAAATGAAAGGCCAAATCGGGAAGGCTCAAGGGTTCGGGAGCATATCCAGGATGTGTTAAAAGCTTCCCAACTACGATGTATGGAAGGGAGAACCGTCAACGATGTGGTTTCGTAACGGGGTCAAGTATAGAAGCTTAATGGATATGACCACAATCGTGGATCAATGAATGGATGCAAAGCAAAGATAGCAAGGAGCATTGAAGAATTCAAATCGGGTCATCTTCTTGGGACTTTGGGACACGATGATACAAGAAAACAAGCGAGGATGGGAAAGCATCACTAATTGTTGAATAATGTTCAATCTTACAACCAATGCTCACAACATAGAGATCAAAGGATAGGATGTCGTGCTAAAGCCACCACTATGGTGACAAGTTCAATGCATTCATAGCACGTGCATCATGCATCACAATTAGTTATTTAAATTCTTATTATATGCGTTTTAATATTCTAATTGTTAAATTGTTGTTGCATATTTTTTTGTTAAATTATGTGCCTTGATGTTGCATTTCCTTTGTTTAAAATATTTGCTACATGCACGTAGCACCTTAACCGAACACACATCGTTTTAGTGTTTACTTGTTAGGATTTCGCCCCGTTTAATACATCCACTATTACTTCGATCAAAGCCCTGTCGAGCAAAGTTGAAGAAGAACATCTTGGGTTGATAGAGTGGGACAAAGACGGAAGTGGATGGTTTCGGGATACACAAATTGGATAAGACAAGTTAGGGAACTTAACAGAGTTAAACAGGAGTTTGGGAAGCAAGGGAAAAAGGGTCGTCGTTCCGATCAAGCACTTTAAAATGAACATGAGCTAGGCTATCGAACACATTTCCCACCTAGATTTATTCGTCCCAAGGAAATAATTTTGGGAAGATCAGGAATTATTTTTAAGGGGGAGAGCATGACTAAGAGACAAACTTAAGATTCAAGGTTGTGCTTGAAGAGTATTTTAGTAGGAACAATAGAAATGCAAGCAATGGAAGGCATGGAAGCTCAAATGATGGTGATAGGAAAAGAATAAAACGGGCTTAGAAGTTAAACCGTCAAAGTGAGAGTTAAGTTATTATACTCAGATTGGAGATGGCTACGGGGTATTGAAGGGACTGGTTCATTGGGCATCCATACGTATGGAATTCAGATCTTGAAGATGATGGAATTATGAGGGAGCTTCGGCAGAACTTTTAGATCGGATCTAGAGAAAGGGGATTAGACCGAGTCATTATATTTTGTGATGGTATCCGTGGAAGATGATTCGACTAAGTATAAAGAGGGTTTGGATGTTACATAACAAATAAAACCTTACTAAGTCGTCAATCATTTTTTCATGATGACCGAGAAGGAATCTAAGATGAGAGAAATCGGAATGGGTACTTACTGAATAATTTGAATTGGGCCTTAGGAATTATCAAGGAGGTTTTATCTTCGAGTAAGGAATCGATGGCCTCGACTTGATTAGGAAAGAATTCATGAGGTAATGAACCGGGATGGTGACTATCCCGAGAGTGGGGTCGAAATTTAAGGATCATCAAGAGTAGATATCTTTGAGTAGGGTATATACTAGTACGAACAAAGATAGAGGATTTGAAATCCAAGAACTTTGCCATATAGAAGAAGGTTAGAAGCAGTAAAATTCAGAATGGAATCATTAGAGGGTCTTCCATCTTGTTATTGGGCACACTAAGGATATTGAAGACAAGTCAAGTACCGAGCCAGCTTTTGGGCCAGACCATGTCTTAGGCAAAGAAGCTACCTACTTCGAAACTCTTTACTATGGTGACCGGTACATAAAACATTCATGGCATATGCATACATGCAATTTAAATTTAAATGATTTTTTAATGGTACATGTTTTGCTAATTGAGTATATTCATTGTTCTTTGCTATAGTTGTAATTGATGTAATTTATATTTATTACCTACCCTTGTGTGACCTATGTGATTATTAATTGTTGTAATTAATGTCCTGATATCTTCTTCTTGGGTTTGCTCTTTGATGTAATGGCATTTTTGTGCTTTGGACTCTTTTATTTTATTGTTCGAGAGACGGGGTTCTCTCTTTGTTGCTTGTGAGAGATGGGGTTCTCTCATTGTTGTTCGACAGACGGGGTTCTCTCTCTTTCTTGCTTGTGAGAGACCGGGTTCTCTCATTGTTGTTTGAGAGATGGGGTTCTCTCCTTGTTGCTTGTGGGAGACGGGGTTCTCTCATTGTTTGCTCGGGAGATAGTGGACCTGAGGACAAGTCCCTTTTAGGGGGGAGAGGTTGTGACGCCCCGATTTTTCAACTGTACAAGTATGACGTATGTGTTTACCAATATGTGCAATTAAATTAATTATATATGCATCCATCTATTAATTCTTTTATTAATTGTTATTATTTGAATATTTACATATGAAATTCTTGAAACGTTTATGCCTATATGGTTATATTTGAGTTTCGTTTCTATCCTAATTGATTTTCGATTTTTGTGAAAACTTGGTATGTTGGAGTTATGTGTGTTATAAACATGTCTATAGGCTCGTTTTATATTTTTGGTTTCATTTGTGGGGGTTTTGGATTTATTTTGAGTTTTGGGACCAAAATGGAGACTAAAGAGAATTATGTGCACCTTTGGTTCCGGGCGGCATATCTTGAGTTCGGGAATTCGGATTTGAATTATGTCTGTAACATCCCGACTGATCGAAATTTTCAGGTAAACTGTTATGTGCGTTATTCAATTATTTCCTTATGTAATATTTCATTGCTAACGTGAGTTATTGAACTTATTTGAACTTATTTGTTTTAATATGAATTTGGTTACCCTTGAACGTTTAATTTTCCTTACTTTGCATTTGTTCGTTTTGAATCCGTATTTAATTCTGATTTTCGTGAATTTGTGATATGTGCTTTATGGACTCGATTATGTGCTCGTTACATGTCTTGGTATTTGTTTTGCTTGCCTTTTTGGGTTCGTTTTGGAGACGGGACCTAAAGGAGGCTAAAGAGCATTTAGCACACCTTGGGTTCCGGGGCGCGTATTTTGAGCTCGGGAATTCGGATTCGAATTATGTCATCTCCATTGAACTCGTTTCGACAATTCGGGTTCGATGGGACAAGCCTCACATTTTTCTAAGTTCATTAAGACCTTCGAATTTCGCCCATAACGAGCCTCTTACGCTTGGAAGCTACCTTTTGACCTAATTTATGTTGGTGGACCCCATTTGAACCTTAACTAAGCCTTAACCTTGGGTTTTACTTGAGTTAACTTACCATTTCAGCCCTAAACCCCCCCATAACCGACCCACTCTCTCCCTCACTCCACAAGAATCGATCAGCCAAGCAAAGGAGAAGGAAGAAGAAACCCTTTGGCCATTTCTTTGATTTTGAGCTCAAATCAACTCCTTAGCTTCTCAAATTTGAAAGGTGAGTTCATGGTTTCAATCTACACTCTTTCTTCTCTCTTCTATGGGATCTTGAGCTCAATTCTTTGGTTGGATATTGAAATATAGCAAGCATGTGAATAGTATTAGTTGGGAGAATTTGTTTGATTCTTGCTCCTTTCTTGTTTCCTTGTTGATCATGATGATTTATGACTCTTAAAGTATGACTCTTGCCATTTATTGCTTCTCCTCTCATGGTTGTTGAGATATGATCATTTGCCATTAATGAGTTTTGGAGCTTTGATGATATAACTTGATGCATTTCTCCCTCATTTTGCCTTGAATTGCTTGCATTTTTGGAACTGAGGCTATTTCACTTTTTATGGCATGAAACTTTGGTGAATTGTTGTTAGTTTGATGCATGATGTTGTGTTGTGAAAGGCATAAGAGTCCCCTTGAAGCCCCAACCGAAATACCCTGTTTTGGCCTCCATTTTCCCTAAAACTTTCTCAGGCCGAAGGCCTGACACGGCCGCGTCAAGTTTCAAAGGAAAATGGACACGGCCGTGTTGAGCCCTCGACCTTTCTTTTTCTGATTTTTTCCGCCTGTCACGGCCGCGTCAGTTTACAAAGGAAAATGGACACGGCCGTGTCAAGCCCTCGGAAATGTTTTTTTTCGAATTATTTCGCCTGACACGGCCGTGTCCGTTCCCCTTTGTTTTCTGACACGGCCGTGTCAAGCAGGGTGGTATCTGGGGAGATTTCTTTCGCCTTTTCGTTGCTTCTTATTGGTCTTTCTTGCCTCGTTTTTTGTATGTATGCATGACTAACTTGTCATATGTTGTACTAAGCCCTATGTTATGAATTTATACTTTGATTTACATCCTCGTTTATGATATATGTTCTTATATGAATTATTTGCTCTATATATGTATATCGGGTGCGTGAGTAGCCCCCTCACTAGTCACTAGGACTAACCCTCGTTGTTGTTTTCCCTTTTTCCTTTCTTTTGAGTTGCAGGTTCTTCCGAGTCAAGCTAGGCGGCAAGTGTCTTTTGGAGTTTACTTGTGGTTTAGCTTGAGTCTTCATGCATTCGTAGTGGTTTACTTTCTCTTTTGCTTATGTACTTGGGGATTTTGTATTCTGATTACACTTATGTTATTTTGGCCGAGATGGCATTGTATATATTGTATATGATCTAGCATGATAGTTGGATTACTTGACCCTACTCCCATTTTGGATTATATATATATATGTGATGATCTTGGGATATTTGTTTAGTTCAGGAGTTGTTTTATTGCTTCCGCTACTCTGATTTTATTTTGCGCAGTTCTTGAGGGTCTAGGCCGCCTAGCGAGGGTGTGAGTTTTGTGTGTCTCTCGTTCGCTACGGTTTGATACGGGTGCGAACTTCCATTTCGTTACTCGTGTTGGACCCTAGTGCCGGGGATGTGACACCCTTCGCTCCGGGGGTGTTACAATGTCACCTCCATTGGACTCAAATCGACGATTTAGTGATAATGGAACAAGCCTTATATTTTTATAAACTCGTTTGAACCTCTGAAATTCCACCGAAGAGTTGAATTCGCGCCTAAATGACCACATCTCACCATTTTAACCATAACTCACTCTATACTCAAGATATTTACCTAATTCTTGGCCCCACATGTAACACCCCGCACCATGGGATGCCACATACCCGCACCTAGACCTAGTCCACATGCGAGATGGAAGCCCACACATGAACCAAGCATAGGCGAACGGGAGACACACACACGCATGAAAGCTAGGCGGGACACAGAGACCACGAAAATCAATATGCAACGCGCGTGAATGCGGAAGCTTAACATGCCAATCATAAAATTTCAATCACACGAACAACGAGTTCAACTAGCATAAATCCCTAATCCCGAAAATCAAACATAAACATAAATCATAATTAACAAATCAGACGGGTTCATACTAGTCCTAGAAGCCTGTCCCGCATATACATATAAGTTAAACAACATATTCATGTACATAACATGATCCAATTATACAAACTTAAACGAATTCGAATGCGACATGCAAAGGACTACAAACTTATACAGAGACTCGAAACAAAACCGACTTCACGACCGACACAATCCGCCTAGCTCGAACTCCAAAGCGAACCTGCAAATCTAAAAACATGGGGAGGGAGGTGGGTCAGTCCAAAGACTGGGTGAGGGGTTATGCACGCACACTTACATATATTTATAGAGCATATCACGTGGTTGAAGCAATGTTCGTGAACCCTGGGGTTAGTTTTTACATGCCAAAACATTTTATCGTGATAATATACATATAGGGAGCTTAACAAACAATCCGAACAAATCTTAGATCATACGTTTCTTAAGGCATAAGCTTATTTTCATGTAGACTTAGCACACATATCGGAACATAACTTATTAGGTTGAAAGCAACTCAAATTTTATCATAGCTTAAGAGTCTAACCCCGTTTCACGAACTTATGACTGACAAACATAACTTAACAAAACTCGGTGAGTACGAGCGCAAAACCAACCAACTCCTTCATAACGCACGAAGACTTAAGCACTCAAAATCATAATACACATACCTCCACTTACTGCGGCTGATGGGTGGGTTGTACATACCCAAGCCATACGCGCTTATATGTATGGGTCGTGAGTTTCATGACACTCACGCCCGAGGATTCCATTCCCCAACCAACCTCCTGGTGGGGTCCGGGTTGATCCTAAGTTGGAGAAGTGTACAAGGGTTGCAACGGGCGATCCCTTGGTCGTCACGGGTCTCCCATTACACACAACTTCGGGGCCCAAACTTACACTTACACTTACACTTACACATGTAACGAAAATTGGAAGCTTAACCCGCTAACTCACACATATATTTATCACATGCATAACGCACTTATCATATCGTACGTACATATCACACCGACCTCAAAATCATAACTAACTCAAAGCTAAGCGTATATAGGCTTATACATAGTTTCATACTTTCAAACTTAGGGCAAAGCCAACAGAATACTTATCTCACACATATCTACATATATATAAAGGCTTATAAGTCACACGCATTCAAAAACCGACACGTTTCATTAGGGTATAACTATATCCTAACCTCACCTTACACCAATGAAGCCGAAGACACACGATCGATTCACCCCGGAATCAACTTGACGAACAAAACACCACCTCGGGTGCACCTGAACAAAACTGAAGCCAAACACAAGACTTAGACTCAAAATGAACCATATAGACGCACAACATATGCTTACACACTTAAGGAATGCAATCACATAGGCAAAGCTCATATTCTTGTGCATAATTAAGGTAATGCATACATATAAAATAGCAAAAGATGGCACTTAGTCATTTACGGGCACATGAAGCACTTAACACTTAAAAACATGTCTTAAGTCATATAATTTATCATATCACATTGATTTATATTCATACAAGAGCATATAACAAGTTCAAAGATATACAAAGCATGCACTTAGATCACATTAGGTTATATTGAGACATATCGGATCATGATTCACGTATTTCACGTTAAACAAGCTCATGCATATCATATAACACATATAACATATCATATACCTAGTTAGGAAGGCATACATTTCATATAAGAGCAAGGACATAACATGTAAGGCAAGCAAGCAAAGTACAAAGTCATTCATGTACGTAAGAGTACACATTGAATCGCATAAGGCATAAATCAAATCAAATGAATCCAAAACCTTAATGCAATACACATGACACATTATACACACATAAAACATATCACATTGAAACATTAACAAGTCACAGCAAAGCATATCATACATATAAACAAGTAATCATCACATTGGGAAGGAGTTCAGGGAGGGAAACTAGCAAAACGAACAAAGAGAACAAAGTTCGGGACAAAAGTCACTGCACCCAGATCCAGGGCCGTGGATTTTTAACAAAGAAGATATCCATGGCCAAGGATATCAGTCCAGAAATGTTCCAGCAATCTGTAACATTATCCACGGGCGTGGATCTGCTCCAGTCACCAAAAGTCCGAAATTTTGCTCCTAAAACACACCAAAACACATCCAAAACCATACAGACATCAAATCAACGCATAATGGAATGTTAGGGAAGCAAAAATCATGCATAAAAAGCCATAAAATCGGACCAAACAAGCAACACTCATGCAAGGGAAGGAATGAGAACAAATCCATACAAAAGCTTCAAAATTCATTAATGGCAAAGTCATAAATTCACACCTACCACTCAAAGTAAGTTCATATATATCATAAATGAGGTCTTAGGATATAAAATCATGCTTAATACTCAAAGAAAACACAAGAAATCAAGCGAGAAGTCATAAAATTCACCAAACTCCCACTATTCATCATATAAGCCATATATCAAGCAATCCATGGTGAAAACTTGCGAAAAGGGACTTAAAGCAACCAAAAAAACATGGAGAAGTCAAAAATGAACTTACCTCTTGAATTTGAAGAGATTTGATCAAGATTTGGGCACCAAACTTGGAGAAATGGCTTGAAACCCTTCCTCCTCTTACTTTCTCTTCTTTTCCCCTTCTTCTCTTCACTTTTGGCTGATTTTTCTTGTCTTAGGGGAGGGGATTTCGAAATGGGGGCTGAGGGAGAGAGGGAGGAGTGTATCTTTGTCATATAGTCAAGGTTTAGGTGTGGTTAGGGTTAAAATGGGGCCCACAAATCAAGACTAGTCAACAAAAGGTAGCTCTTGGCGAGAGGTGGTCGTTCCGGTCGAATTTCAGAGGATCAAATGGGCTTAGAAAATTACAAAGTTGGGTTCCTTGGCTTCAAATCTTTGTTACGAGTCTAACGCATCTCCCGGAATTCGAATCCGAATTCCCGATCTCGAGTTACGCTTCCCGGAACACAAGGTGCGCTAAAACAAGTTAGGCCCTCGTGCCCCTAACAAATCCCGTTTTTACAAAAAGAGTCAAGAACCAAGTAAAACAAACTCTAAAACAAGTATAAAGCATATAAACACGTTCATAATCCACATAATTCATGCATGGCAAGTTGTTACAAAAATTGGGATTGAAAACGGGGTCGAAACGAGTTAAAACGAAGTAAAAGGGGGCTAAAACGTGAACTTTTAAAACATGAAGCACATAATGCACATTCAAAAGGCACATATGTCATATAATTTCATGCTTAATTAATTAAAAGCGCACCTAGCACACTCGCGACGTCCGTACCTGGAAAGTCGAAGAGTTGGGATGTTACAATCTCCCCAGGTCCAACCGCGCGAATTAGAACTGCGAGCTACTCTCTCGTATTCACCCAAGTTCGAGGTTCGTGATGTCCCGACGAGGGTTAGCTCGAGATAGGTCTTCTAGCGCAAGGGGTCTGATTCTTCAAGTGTTGTCGAAGAACTCCTTCTATGTTGATTCCGGCTAGGAGCAACTCGATTTGTCTCGCACGATGAGAGGGTCTAAACTAGATTCATCACCCACCATTTGATTCATTTCAAACCACTCATAAGCTCGGAGATACACGAATGGCGTAGTCACCAGACTTCCACCACTCGTACCTTCTCATCTCTATTGATCACCTTGGAAGCTCGGCAGGAAACACGACCCTCCACTTACCGTAGAACTACAACACTCGTACACTCAAAGTTGTCACTCGGGACAACTAAGCAACAATACACCACATGCGCAAGTAATACGAAAAGAAAAGAAAAGTGGCCACACGTAAATAATAGGCATGCGCACAAAGAAGGCAAATAGGCAACAACGAAAGCGGGTTACCCCGAATTAAACAATGAATGTAATGAGATTCCATGAATGCAAGTACCTTAATTCCGGGTTTGATTCGACCTCCCCTCTAAGGCTTTTGGTTTCTTTTCCTCTTCTTATTGGTTCTTGCACCATCACACTCCGGGAACTTGTGCTCTGAAGACCCGCAAGTGTAGCATCTTCTTAGTCTTATCCAACACCCCTCATAGGTATGGTTGGTTCCCCCGCAATGAGCGCATGGTTGGAACTCTCTCTCAGCTCGTGGTGTCTTCCAGGACTTATGTTTCTTCTTATGCTTCCCTTTTGTTTCCTTGCCATTCCGCGAGGATTTCTTTTCCACTTGGAAATTAGAGTACGATCCTAATCCGAGTGGTTGCTCTAATGTACCTTCTTCCCTACTTCTTGTTAGAATCCAATTTTCGACCTTCAAGGCTCTTTTAGTGGCCTTTTCCCACGTACTTGTATCCTTAGCAATCAAAGCTTCCTTAAATTCATCCCGGAGGCCTTCCGTGAAATGCCTTGTCTTCAGCCATTCTTCATTCATGACGTGGGGAACATACACGCCTAATCCCTCAAACTCCTCTAAATATTCCATGACCGTTCTATTTCCTTGCTTTAAGGCAAGAAATTCTTCAAGTCTTCGTTCTCTGAGTGTAGCCGGTGTGTATCTCTTTCTAAATTCTCGAACAAACACTTCCCATGTCGAGTCTTCGTTTGTCGCTTCTAATTGTTGAGCAATTCTCGACCACCATTGTTTAGCTTGTCCTTGCAAGAGTAATGTGACGAGACGGACAATGTTTTGAGGGTTACATGGCCACACTCTAAATATTCCCTCTATCTCCATAAGCTAACCTTCCGCCCCAAAATCATCACCTCCTCGGAATTGAGAAGGGTTAAAAACTATGAACTCCCGGTATAAAGTTGTAATTGGATCCCTAGGTGGTACCACGGGTGGAGTTTATCTTTGATTTGCTTGGAAATGTTGGAACATGGCAGCTATAAATTCCTCGGCATTGAAAGGTGGTTGAGGGTGGGATTGAGAAGGTTGACCATAGTTTTGTCGACGTGGAGGCATCCTGAAATCTCAAGAATTAAAATATAGGTATATGCATGTTGATTAGTAAGTGCAAATGTCACATAATTAACTCAATATAGGAGAAACAAGGGAAAATTAGTGCATCACGTAGTAAAATAAATTCAACATAAGATAAAATTTCAAAGTCATACCATGTCAAACCATGATGCACATGCACACATAGTCAAATTGTCCTAAGCCGTACGACCTAGACGGACACAACAGGACTCTGAACCCCAGTTTTGCAACCTAGGGCTCTGATACCACCTTAGATGTAACACCCCGCACCATGGGATGCCACATCCCCACACCTAGACCTAGTCCACATGCGAGTTGGAAGCCCATACATAAACCAAGCATAGGCGAATGGGAGACACACACACGCACGAAAGCTAGGCGGGACACAGAGACCACGAAAATCAATATACAACGCGTGCGAATGTGGAAGCTTAACATGCTAATCATAAAATTTCAATCACAAAAACAACGGGTTCAACTAGCATAAATCCCTAATCCTGAAAATCAAACATAAACATAAATCATAATTCAGAAATCAGACGGGTTCATACTAGTCCTAGAAGCCTGTCCCGCATATACATATAAGTTAAACAACATATTCACGTACATAACATAATCCAGTTATACAAACTTAAACGAATTCGAATGCGACATGCAAAGGACTCCAAACTTATACAGAGACTCGAAACAAAACCGACTTCACGATCGACACAATCCACCTAGCTCGAACTCCAAAGCGAACCTGCAAATCTAAAAACATGGGGAGGGAGGAGGGTCAGTCCAAAGACTGAGTGAGGGGTTACGCACGCACACTTACATATATTTATAGAGCATTGCACGTAGTTGAAGCAATGTTCGTGAACCCTGGGGTTAGTTTTTACATGCCAAAACATTTTACCGTGATAATATACATATAGGGAGCTTAACAAACAATCCGAACAAATCTTAGATCATACGTTTCTTAAGGCATAAGCTTATTTTCATGCAAACTTAGCATAAATATCGGAACATAACTTATTAGGTTGAAAGCAACTCAAATTTTATCTTAGCTTAAGAGTCTAACCCCGTTTCATGAACTTATGATTGACAAACATAACTTAACGAAACTCGGCGGGTATGAGCGTAAAACCAACCAACTCCTTCATAACGCACGAAGACTTAAGCACACAAAATCATAATACACATACTTCCATTTACTCCGATTGATGGGTGGGTTGTACATACCCAAGCCATCCGAGCTTATATGTATGGGTCGTGAGTTTCATAACACTCACGCCCGAGGATTCCATTCCCCAACCAACCTCCTGGTGGGGTCCAGGTTGATCCTAAGTTGGAGAAGTGTACAGGGGTTGCAAACGGCGACCCCTTGGTCGTCCCGGGTCTCCCATTACACATAACTCCGGGGCCCAAACTTACACTTACACTTACACATATCATGAAAATCGGAAGCTTAACCCGCTAACTTACATATATACTTATCACATGCATAACGCACTTATCATATCGTACGTACATATCACACCGACCTCAAAATCATAACTAACTCAAAGCTAAGCGTACATAGGCTTATACTTAGTTTCATACTTTCAAACTTAGGGCAAAGCCAACATAATACTTATCTCACACATATCTACATATATATAAAGGCTTATAAGTCACACGTATTCAAAAATCGACACTTTTCAATAAGGTATAACTATATCCTAACCTCACCTTACACCAACGAAGCCGAAGACACGATCGATTCACCCCGGAATCAACTTGACGAACAAAACACCACCCCGGGTGCACCTGAACAAAACTGAAGCCAAACACAAGACTTAGACTCAAAATGAACCATATAGACGCGCAACATATGCTTACACACTTAAGGAATACAATCACTTAGGCAAAGCTCATATTCTTGTGCACAATTAAGGTAATGCATACATATAAAATAGCAAAAGATGGCACTTAGTCATTTACGGGCACATGAAGCACTTAACACTTAAAAACATGTCTTAAGTCATATAATTCATCATATCACATTGATTCATATTCATACAAGAGCATATAACAAGTTCAAAGATATACAAAGCATGCACTTAGATCACATTAGGTTATATTGAGACATATCGGATCATGATTCACGTATTTCACGTTAAACAAGCTCATGCATATCATATAACACATATAACATATCATATACCTAGTTAGGAAGGCATACATTTCATGTAAGAGCAAGGACATAACATGTAAGGCAAGCAAGCAAAGTACAAAGTTATTCATGCACGTAAGAGTACACATTGAATCGCATAAGGCACAAATCAAATCAAACGAATCCAAAACCTTAATGCAATACACATGACACATTATACACACATAAAACATATCACATTTAAGCATTAATAAGTCATAGCAAAGCATATCATACATATAAACAAGTAGTCATCACATTGGGAACGAGTTCGGGGACGGAACCGAACAAAGAGAACAAAGTTCGGGACAAAAGTCACTGCACCCAGATCCAGGGCCGTGGATTTTTAACAAAGAAGATATCCACGACCGTGGATATCAGTCCAGAAATGTTCCAGCAATCTGTAATATTATCCACGGCCGTGGATTTTTTTCAAAGCTAAAAAATCCACGGGCGTGGATCTGCTCCAGCCACCAAAAGTCCAAAATTTTGCTCCTAAAACATACCAAAACACATCCAAAACCATACAGACATCAAAGCAACACATAATGGAATGTTAGGGAAGCAAAACTCACGCATAAAAAGCCATAAAATCGGACCAAACAAGCAACACTCGTGCAAGGGAAGGAAAGAGAACAAATCTGGAATGTTAGGGAAGCAAAACTCATGCATAAAAAGCCATAAAATCGGACCAAACAAGCAACACTCATGCAAGGAAAGGAATGAGAACAAATCCATACAAAAGCTTCAAAATTCATTAATGGCAAAGTCATAAATTCACACCTACCACTCAAAGTAAGTTCATATATATCATAAATGAGGTCTTAGGATATAAAATCATGCTTCATAATCAAAGAAATCACAAGAAATCAAGCAAGAAGTCACAAAATTCACAAAACTCCCACTATTCATCATATAAGCCATATATCAAGCAATCCTTGGTGAAAACTTGCAAAATGGGACTTAAAGAAACCACACAAACATGGAGAAGTCAAAAATGAACTTACCTCTTGAATTTGAAAAGATTTGATCAAGATTTGGGCACCAAACTTGGAGAAATGGCTTGAAACCCTTCCTCCTCTTCCTTTCTCTTCTTTTCCCCTTCTTCTCTTCAATGGTGTGGTTAGGGTTAAAATGGGGCCCACAAATCAAGACTAGTCAACAAAAGGTAGCTCTTGGCGAGAGGTGCTCGTTCCGGTCGAATTTCGGAGGATCAAATGGGCTTAGAAAATTACAAAGTTGGGTTCCTTGGCTTCAAATCTTCATTACGAGTCTAACGCATCTCCCGGAATTCGAATCCGAATTCCCGGTCTCGAGTTACGCTTCCCAGAACACAAGGTGCGCTAAAATAAGTTAGGCCCTCGTGCCCCTAATAAATCCCTTTTTTACAAAATGAGTCAAGAACCAAATAAAAAAAACTCTAAAACAATTATAAAGCATATAAACACGTTCATAATCCACATAAATCATGCATGGCAAGTTGTTACAAAAATCGGGATTGAAAACGGGGTCGAAACGAGTTAAAACGAAGTAAAAGGGGGCTAAAACGTAAACTTTTAAAACATGAAGCACATAATGCTCATTCAAAAGGCACATATGTCATATAATTGCATGCTTAATTAATTAAAAGCGCACCTAGCACACTCGTGACGTCCGTACCTGGAAAGTCGAAGAGTTGGGATGTTACACCACACCTTACCAACACATAACCCTTCACAACCGAACCAAGCAAGAAAGAAGAGAGAAGCTCAGTCATTTCAAGGAGAAAAGAACACTACACTATTCCTTGCTTGATATTTTGAGCTCCAATCTCTTCCAAACTCACCCAAATTCAAGAGGTAAGTTTATGATTGTTTTCTCCATTCAATTTTAGTCATTTTGACCCAAGAATCTCTGAATTTGCTCCATGATTGATTGAGATATGAATATGTGAATGAATAGCTGGGGCTTGGGTGAACTTCTTGAATCCTTGTATCTCTTTGAATTATTTGATAGATTGAAGCTTATATGTTGATCACTTATCCCTCTTTATTTCATATATGGACTTATTATTCTTGGTAGTTGAAGTATGTATGAGATGCCATGAATGAAGCTTGAGTTTGATCTCCATTTTTCTTCCCTATTTGATCGGATTTGTTGTGGGTAATTGGAGAGCATGGTTGTTGCCTTGTCCTTGTTCATCTCACGGTGTGTTGTTGCCTTGTTGCTTGGGATTTCTTGCTTTCATGGTTGCTGGAGAATAGGGAGAGAGTGTACGTGGTTGCTGCTATGTTTAAATGAAGAAATGGAGTTTATCTTCAACGGGTGACACCCGTCATCACGAATACATATAAATTTGGTGACATCCGTCACCACCATTCATTCCGAAGCTTGGAGGATCTGTAAGTCGTGACCCCCATCACCAAAAATACACTACATGCTGGAGACCCATGTCACTAAATTCGGAGAGAACCCTGCATGCCTTAACCCCCGTCACCACGTTTTGCCTTGGTTTTAGTAACCCCCGTCACCCCAGACGTTTGAGTGGATGTGTTTTCTTACTCGTCGTTACCTATCCAAACGAGCTCCGATCGACCTGAAATTTTAACCACAAAATCCTTTTGAAATCTATTTTATTCTCCAATTGGAATCACATTAAGATCATAACTATTTTTTAAGATATAATCAATCTATTTTGGTGTTGCCACATTACCGAAAATCTGCTTTCGTTCCACTTCGAACCTACACCATTTTCACCTCGCTTTGAACCACAATTCGAGCCATATATCATTGGAAAATCCTATTTATCTAGTTTCTTATACAATAAGAAAAACTAATTCCAATTTGTAGAACTCAAGATATTCCCATTTTCTACAGCTTACGCGGTACGAAAACTGTTAGATTTCTTCAAACTTGCTCAAACCCATTTTATTCCTTTCCTTTCACTTCCTCGGACTCCATAGGTGGTTTGATTGAATTGTATGCTTGATTGATTGATAATATATGATATATTTTGATATGTTTATAAATTTTATGTTACGAATTCAATGTGTAAACATGAAATGACAATGTGAAGGTTTAAGTGCTACAATATGACCTTTTTTGCATTCTTTATGTGTTTAATGGATTCTTTTCACTTTAAATCAATCCCTATACATTGCTAACATGTATTATGGTGTATCATAAATTGAATATTGAATGAATGAAAACAAACGAATGATAATGGAAGAGCATGATCTATGGTTTGAATCGTTTATATGTAGTGACATTAATTGTGCATATGAACATCTTCATAGCACATTGATATTTCTTTTGCATATCATATCATGTTGATGCATTACCGCTCGTCATATATGGTTCATATGGATTCTTGAGTCTCACGAATGCATCGTGTTATTTCTTGTACAGTTTTCTCTAAGGCAAAGACGTACCGGGTTCATAGGCTATCTTCAAGTCTTTTTTTCTTTTGGTATTGTTCGGTAAGGTGTAACAAGTGGGTTTCTCTACTATTAGCTAACTCGACCCGATATATCCAATGTGTAAAGCTTTTTAAGAGTAAATGATTTCGAACGTAAAGCCTTTTCTTTTATGTATCCTTACCTAATGATTTTTGGCAAGAACATGAAAGGAAGCACGGGCCCAGGAACTTGGTGCATATGGCTATCCAGGGAGGCAAGGGCCGACGGTGATCCCTTGCACTAGTTCTAACCAAACTACTGTGATACCTGCCCTCGCTAGGAGATTAGCGAGGAATGGGAGCTGAGGTCTTTGGGGATTCATGTACCCCACTGGCTGTAATGAATGGGTGGGCGGTGCTTCGGCCGAGTCCATCCACTAACCGGATGAAAAAGGTCTAATTGTTATGTATGAATGATTATGAACGAATAAATGAATGTTGTGTCATCGCTAATGTAATAAATGAATATATATTGCCCACTCGCCGTGCTCATGTAATGACCTCATAAATGTAATGAATGAAGGAATTGATGGTTATAATCCCGAGCGTTGTTTTCTTTGTTTTCACCCACTTGGGAAATATTTCAAAACCTCGTACGGGATTATAGCTTGCATGTGTGTATGTTTATTTCCCGAAATATTATTGTATTAAGCCCTGTTTTAAACCCACCAGTCTCTTAAAGACTGAACCCGACTTTATTTTAGTTTTCTCTTGCAGGTTTGGAGTGCTAGGCGGGAATTCGAGTCTATCGAGTCTTGGGGTTAAGTCTGAGTCACTTCACACGCATTTTGTAAATTTAATGAGTTATACAAGGAATGTATAAATTGTTATGTTTATATTATTATAAATTCGGGACAGGCTTCTAGGGACAGTTTGAACCCGTAAATTTTGATTTATGATTTATGTATGAAATTTCGGGATTAGGTATCTATGCTAGTTGAACCCGTCACTTATTGCTTATATTTATGATTGACCTTATGTTCCACTTCCGTACTTGCAATTGTTTCGTTGGAGTGCTTATTTGGTTTTGAGGTTTAGCTCCCGCCTAGCATAGTGAGTGAGTTGTGTCCCCATTCACTCTGATTCGGCTCGTGTATGGATTACCCATTTCGTATGTGGGTCGGGTCTGAGTGTAGGGGATGTGGTGTCATATGCTCAGGCGCTACAGAACAATCCCAAAATCAGAAGTGGTACTTAAATATCGGATGTTCCAGGCACATAGAGGTGGTACAATACCTGGTACTACCATTGAAAATATTTGGCTTGTGGAAGAGAATAATTTGGTTAGAGTTATACCAATATTGAGTTACTTGAAAGACAAAATTTGTGATGCATGCCAAAACAGAGAGCAAATTAGATCCCCATTCAAATCGAAGAAAGAAATCACAAGTTCCAGCCCACTAGAACTTCTACGTGTTGACCTCTTTGTTCCGTTGAGATTCGCAACCTTGAGAGGTAACAAAGCGTTGTTACATTATCTACTACTGAAACCGAATACATGTCACTTGGAAGTTGTTGCTCTCAATTATTGTGGATGAAAAGAGTTTTATGTGACTTTGGTATTACATTGCATGAAATTCCAATCCTACGTGATAATACAAGTGCCATTTGCATTAGAAAAAATCCAGTACACCATTCACGCACAAAGCACATAGAAATTAAGCATCATTTCATTCGTACAGGGTCTGACCCCGAATACACATAAATTTGGTGACACCCGTCACCACCATTCATTCCGAAGCTTGGAGGATCTGTAAGCCGTGACCCCCGTAACCAAAAATACACTACAAGCTGGTGACCCCTGTCACCACATTTGGAGAGAAGCCTGCATGCCTTAACCCTCGTCACCACGTTTTGTCTTGGTTTTAGTAACCCTCGTCACCCCTGACGTTGAGTGGATGTGTTTTCTTGCTCGTCGTTACCTATCCAAACGAGCTCCGATCGACCTGAAATTTTTACCACAAAATCCTTTTGAAATCTATTTTATTCTCCAATTGGAATCACATTAAGATCATACCTAATTTGTAAGATATAATCAATCTATTTTGGTGTCGCCACATTACCGAAAATCTGCTTTCGTTCCATTTCGCACCTACGCTATTTTCACCTCGCTTTGAACCACAATTCGAGCCATATATCATTGGAAAGTCCTATTTATCTAGTTTCTTGTACAATAAAAAAAACTAATTCCAATTTGTAGAACTCAAGATATTCCCGTTTTTCGCTGTACGAAAACTGTCAGCTTTCTTCAAACTTGCTCAAACCCATCATCAGGCATTGAAACGGTTCTGACCATACAGGGACAAGGGGGAAGCCAGAACGGGGACTCACAAGCCCACGTGCCGGACTGAACCGTCACAACGGCAGCCACCGTCATCGTCCCGGAACAAATTATCCCTCAAATGGGATTATTGTGGGAAACAAGGCCATTTGCAGAAGGGGTTATTTGAAATCATTGGTTACCCAGAGTAGTGGGGGACGCGTTAGAAAACGGGTGGTACTGACAAAGGGCAGAACCACGGCGTCGTAGCGGTCGCCGACAGTGCAAGCACCGGAGAAGATGGCGGCAACACTACTGTGGTGGTGGCGGGCATTGGACTACAGAGGGATAAGGGAATGAACCCTAGCGCCGGAACAAATGAGGAGAGCAGTAACAAATTCTCCCATTCAATGCCAGGTATAGGGCATAAGAAGGGTAAATCCCTTATTTGCCCCTTATCTAATATGTCCCCATTTAATGTGAATAATTATGTTGGAGAATAATTACGTTGGAAATAATTATGGTGGCGTGAATAATTATGTTGGAAATAATTATGGTGGCGTGAATGTGGTTAATTATCTGGATGTTGCTAAGACGTCTCATTGGATATTTGATTGTGGTGCGATTGATACAGTTACATATGATCTGTCTGATATAATTACACCTCAGGCCCCAAGAAAACAAAATATCCAAACTGCTAGCGGTGAAGTTGTTCCGGTTGAAGGAGTGGGCATGATTGAGTTTTCAACTACATTAAGACTTTCAAATTGTTTATTTGTCCCTTCTTTGTCTCATAAACTGCCCTCGATCAGTCATGTGACCCAAGAATTAAATTGCACTGTTGTAATGTACCCTTCGTTCTGTGTTCTACAGGATATCCATTCGAGGAAGATAATTGGGCGTGGCACTGAACGGAATGGTCTTTACTTTGTTGATGAAGTTGTCTCCGGGGGATGGACATTAATGACTCAAGGGTCAGATGACAGTCAGAGCTGGTTATGGCATCGCCGTTTGGGACACCCGTCTGATGGGTATCTGAAAAAGTTGTTTCCTAATTTTTCGAGTTCAAATTTAACTTGTGATACTTGTGTATTAGCAAAAAGCCACAGACAGTCTTTTCCTTTGAATAATACTCAGGTTGACATTGCTTTTTCTTTGATACATTCTGATGTTTGGGGACAGGCCCCAGTTGTTGGTGGGGGAGGATTTCATTATTTTGTATCGTTCATTGATGATTGCACCAGGATGTGTTGGGTTTATTTTTTAAAACACAAGTATGATGTCTTTGATAAATTTACTCACTTTTATAATATGATTCGCACTCAGTTTAAAGCCCAGGTCCAGATACTCAGACCAGATAATGAGGGGGAGTTTGTTAACCAAAAATTCCAATCTTTCTTCTTCGAGAATGGCCTTATCCATCAAACCACCTGCCCTCATACACCACAGCAAAATGGGGTTACCGAACGGAAAAATCGGTTCTTTCTAGAAATCACCCGGGCTCTCATGTTTGAGTCCCATGTACCCTCATCCTTTTGGCCCGAAGCCTTGGCCACAGCTACTTACTTAGCCAATAGCCTTCCCACAAAAATACTTCACTTCCGCAGGCCCATACAGTGCTTGAGTGAACATACTCAAGTGCCGCCTGACCTTGTCCTTACACCCCGAGTATTTGGTTACTCCTTGTTTGTGCACATCCCGACCACACTCAGATCCAAACTTGATCCCTATTCTGAAAAATGTCTTTGTGGGGTACGGGGTTCACCAAAAAGGCTACCGGTGTTTTAATCCTAAAACTCGCCGAATGTTTGTCATGATGGATTGTGACTTTGTGGAAACAGAGTACTATTATTTGGCTTTCAGCCAAGCTAGTGGTCAGGGGGAGAGTGAGCAGAGAAAGGACCCACTAGATTGGGTGTCCGCAACTCCGTTGTCCTTTGATAATGGTTCGTCCCCCTCGTGTGATACAGAATCGGGAGACAAGCTGGCCATGCCCCCATTATCTTCCTCCACTGATATCCCTGAGGTTAGTACAGAAGTTTTCGATTCTACAAATTCCAATTCTATATCTGCTAGACCTAACAGTGCTGGTGAGAACAGACAGGTATGTTCTCCCTCCTCGGAGTACACGTGGGATTCCACCAAGGCGGTATATCCCCGAGCACGAATCTCGGGTGCAGAGATATCCAGTGGCTAACCTTGTCAGGGGGAGTCTGACAGAGTCAGCCAAAGTCTTCTCAGCTGCCATTTACACTGACAGTGTGCCACGGACCGTGGAGGAGGCAATAGGGATCCTGGAATGGAGGCAAGCGATAGATGATGAAATGAGTGCACTTAAAAAGAATAAAACTTGGGATAAATGCCAACAGCCACCTGACAAAAGACCAATTGGGTGCAAATGGGTGTACACTATCAAGAGGAAAACCGATTGGTCCATTGAATGGTATAAGGCTCGTTTGGTTGCAAAGGGATAAACCCAAACCTATGGGGTGGATTACGCAGAGACCTTCTCTCCAGTAGTAAAAATTGACACAATTAGGGTTTTATTCTCCATTGCCGTGAATTAGAATTGGCCACTCCATCAGTATGATGTAAAAAATGCCTACCTCCACAGTGATCTAATGGAGGAGATATATATGGAAGTTCCGCCCGGTTTCTCTCATAAGTTTGGTATCAATGAGGTGTGTAAGCTTAAAAAGGCACTTTATGGCATCAATCAGTCTCCTAGGGCATGGTTTGGGAGATTTACTGCTGCAATGAAATGGTACGGATACGTGTAAAGTAACTCTGACCATACTTTGTTCTTGAAAATAAGAGGTGAAAAGATTATATGTCTGATCATATATGTGGATGATATGATTATTACCAGGGATGATACTGAAGAAATGAAGGATCTTCGGGAGAATTTATTTAGAGAATTTAAGATGAAAGACTTGGGCCACTTGAAGTACTTCTTGGGAATTGAAGTTATGCGATCAAATCAAGGGATCTATCTATCACAAAGGAAGTATATTCTCGACCTATTGGCAGAGACAGGGATGTTGAACTGCAAGCCAAGTGATACACCTATGATGAGCAATCACGGGCTGAAAATCACTGAGGGAGCTGAGTCAACAGATCGAGCAAGATATCAGCACCTCGTAGGGAAACTCATATATCTCTCACATTCTAGACCTGACGTTGCATATGCTGTTGGAGTGGTGAGTCAGTTCATGCACAATCCTCAGAAAGAGCATATGGAAGCAGCATTGAGGATACTCAGACATTTGAAGGGATCTCCGGACATAGGTATCCTATTCAGGAAAAGTGGTAATTTGTAGATAGAAGCATACACAGATACATATTGGTCAGACAACCCACTTGACAGAAGATCGACCTCTAGGTACTTTACGTTTGTTGGAGGAAATCTGGTCACAAGGAGGAGCAAAAAGCAAAAGGTGGTGGCACTCTCAAGTGCCGAGGCAGAATTCAGGGGGATTACAAAAGGAGTGTCCGAAGTCCTGTGGTTAAGGAAGCTCTTATCCGAATTGGGTTTTCCTCCAAACGGTGCGTGCCCCCTTAAATGTGATAATAATGCAGCTGCTCACATATCCGAGAATCCAGTACAACACGACAAGACAAAGCATGTAGAGATTGACCGCCACTTTATCAAAGAGAAATTGGAAGGTGGGATTATATCCCTTCCCTTTGTGCGGTCAGAAAACCAATTGGCGGACATTCTCACAAAAGTTGTTACCGGGAAAGTGTTCCGTGATACCCTGCACATGTTAGGGGTGGGACATCCCCCGACCTAACTTGAGGAAGAGTGTTGACTTTAGTAATTTAGGAAATGATCCTTACCTTGTATCACGGGATTGTTTTCTTCCCATAATTTAGGATCTTGGTCCTATTTATGTATTTGGCTTATATTCTTGCATTATCATAAATCAATACAATGAAACTTAATTTCACCTCTGTTCGATTTTATGCTTTACAACAGGCGGTTCGGTCCAAAAACTCTATCTTCAACCATTCTTTGTCCAACCTTTGCTAAGCAGTCAGCAATAATATTTTTCGAGCGCTTATTGTGCTTCACAGTGCACATTCATGGCTTTCGGGTCAACTTGCTGATAGTCTCGCACTATTTCTCCTAAAGGGTGGCTCTCAACATCCGCTTCATTCACGAGTGTTACGATCACTTTCGAATCACATTCAACTTCAAGCCTTGGATATCGTCTCTCCCATACCGACTTGAGACTCCCTCTCAGATCCCATAACTCCGGTGTGGTGATGCTCGTATTGCCAAGTTTTATGGCGAACCCCACCTGCCAAGAATTATTTCTTCACCTACTTTACGCCAAATTTTGAAAAGTTGGGCATCTTAATACAACAACATTGACATATCTGGGGGACTCACTACAATTTGTTCAAGTTTGGTTTACATCCTATATTGTAGGGATATTTTGACATGCATTAAGTAGTATAAGCTAGTAAGGTACTTACAGATTTTTGTTTTGAATTAGTCCTTCATCTTTTATTCTAATCTTTTATTTAATAGTGAAATGTCATATCATTTTTGTTAGAAATGTGGATGGGGTGGCATTTCTTCATTGGTTTGTATCGGTTAGCATTAAGGCAAAGATAAAGAAGTGATGTACAAGAAGATTTACAGTGGTTTAACTCACACAACTATGAAAACACAAGTTGAATGAGTTAGTCCATTGTTAAACTTAGAATTTTGAAAAAAGATTTAATTAAAAAGAAAGAAACACGAGCCTCAATTTACAATATAACATAGAACTGGAATGCCTAGTACCAGTAACACAGTCAAGTCCCATTGGAACGCCTGATAATAATTGTATTAAAGGATAAATCCCACTAGAATGCCTAGTATCAATTATACCATGGTCAAGTCCCAGGGTTCAAACTTCACAATGAATCCCACCTACTACAACTACAAGCCTAACACTATGAAAACCTTTTTTTTTTTTTAAAGGAAAGGCCCACAAAAAAACGTGGGCCAAAGCTGAACTAATCAACCATATCCTGCTTAATACAATTACAAACAGACACAGGAAAATCAAAGACACCTGAGCAGGACAAAGCCGCATTGCGAGTAAACATGTGGCTAGTAGTGCTCGCCCTACGGGGAGAGAAATGAAAACTAACCGAGCTAAAACTAGCAGCTAATAATTTAATATCCAACAGCAAGTTCCCATAAGGGGAATCAGTTGAGGCATCTAGACTAATATTCTCAATAAGGTCCAAGCAGGTGCCAAAGTTTTTGCAGCCTCAGGGGCAACCAAGCCTGGTCTAAGGTCAGTAAGACAACCGATGAAAATGACTATGGAATCGCTAGCAATAACACCAAGACCAAACTCTTGACGACTTTTAAAAATGACACCATGAAAGTTCAATTTAATCCAACTAGTAGGAGGTTTGCACCAACGAACAGGTGGCGAAAGGGTTTGAGGACGACGACTCTTGAAATATGCAGCCTCCTAGCAAGAGGTAAATGAGTAGACAAAGCAGGCAAGGTCGTCTCGGTCGAGCGGCTCCGATTTCATAAGTTTTAAGTTTCTGCTCCACCAAAGAGCCCACAAAGCTGAAAGGAACAAACCTCATTTGGTGGCATCAATCCTATGGAGAGTGGGGGATAACCAGTTAAAGGTGCCCTCTCTGGAATGTGAGAGGACCGCTTGTGGTATTAGAAGGATTGCCTAGAGCTGACGAGCCAAGGGGCAATGGAGGAAAGCGTGGAGGGTGTCTTCATTGGGCGTTCCACAGAAGGGGCAAGCTGAGTCCGGAGAAATCCGATGATTACGGAGGTTGACGGCGACGGGGAGGTTGTCATGGGCTACCCTCTATGCAAGAAGAGACACTTTAGGGGCAGTGATGGTTTTCCATAAGTTCTTCCAAAGTGGAGAAGAAGTGGAGGTCGAAGACAAGAAGGCCTATAACCGATGTTGAAGTTCAAACGCCAAGCGATAAGCACTCTTAACAGTGAAGTGACCGTCTTTTGAAAAGTGCCAAATAAGTCGATTGGGACGAGAGGAGGAATCAAGTGGGATGTTGAGGGTAAGGTCAAACTCATCCGGAGGTAGTAGTTTGATATTTTGTTTCAAATTAATCCCCCGAACACAACTTACAACTTTCATCATACTCTTCATCTCTTGCTCTTGAATTTCATAACATAATTCAGTCTTCTCCAGAGGTACATAAAAAAAATGACTAAACACGCGTTTGAATATATGTCAAGTTCCATTTTTTCAGCACCCATGGGCGATTGCTCCTTTCAGCCATTGTTTTGTTTTTTGAAGCAAAAATTTATATAGCTTGCACTCATACTAATATACTATTTTATCCTAAACCTCAAACCTCTTAGGATATGTTCACTCTGCAACACAATTAAAGCTTACGAATATAGATAGGGTTGTCAATACGGGTGGGTCGGGTGGGTTCAGGTTGGGTTGAAAGTAAAGGTACAACACAAAAAATTTTAACCCTAACCCGAACCCGACCCGACCTGAAATTAAACCCATTACTCCGAACCCTAATCTGATCTAATAAGGTTTGAATTGGGTTTGGGTTGACCTGGTATATTTTTAGGTCACCTGATAACTCGAACCTACCCAATAGCCAGGACCTGAACCCGATTTTAATCCAAACAAAAAGAGATGGAGTGACAAAATGGAATATGAATTAACCATTTCATCTCACAAATCATGCAAATTGAAAATTTTCTCATAGCCAATAAATAGGAAAATGGAAGTTCCAGAGATAAGATTCAGATTCCACCATCTCTACTCACCAAGCTCCACCTCCACCGGTGCTCACCCTCATCGTTGGTCTCGCTAAGGCCTTCGGGTGAAAACCCTTTCTTTTGTTTTATTTTTTCTCTTCTTTTTTTGTCGATGTGAGGAATTTATTTTCCAGATCTGAGTCGTCCTCTATCTCCTCGCCAAGCTACACCTCCACATTTGCTTACTCTCAACGTCGGTCGGCCTTCGGATGAAAACCCTTTCTTTTGTTTTATTTTTTTTTTTCTTCTTTTTTTCTTGATGCGAGGACTTTATTTTCCAGATCTGAGTCATACTCTGTCCCCTAAATCATGTCGATGACCGCTGCCCCCGTTTGCTTCCAATTAGGTAAGAGCTCCGGCAAGAGGAAACAGGTGCGGCAGAGATAGGTGGTGCTGAGGGGAGATGATGGCCGATGGAGATGTCTAATGGTGAGAGCAGAAGAGCCAAAAAGATGGATGAGGAAACGGAGCTGAACATAGGGTTTTCTACTTTCTTTTCCTTAGATACTTTCTCCTTTTTTTTCTCAAATTTGTTAACTGTGATGGATTAGACTAGTTGTAGATGAAGAATTTGGTTGGGAATATCAATATATAATACTGATTTTAGGTTTTAAAAAAAAAAAAAATTTAGCTGGTCAACCCGGTTTGGACCCGAACCCAACCTGATTTTCTCTCTCTTTGGCGGGTTGTTTTCGGGTTCGACCCAAACCCGAAAACCCAAACCCTAACCTGATATTTTATCGGGTGGGTCGTGTCGGGTTTTCAGGTCGGGTTTTAAATTGACACCCCTAGATATAGACCGCTGATTTGTAGTGTTTACTGTTGTTGCCATGTTAGTATTTGCTAGGCTCTTACTTTATAGGATTTGAAAATTTCTAGCTTATACCTTTATTAAAAGGATAAATGTATTACATTTATCATTTGATTTGTCACTTTATCTAAATTTTCCATCAACCGCATAATAAATATAAAATACTTATCTCCTATTTGGCCAAATTAGATTCAAGCTAGAATTTCTTGAAGATTTCGAAATTGATGAGGCATCTTAAAACCATCCAAGCAAACTTTACCATTATATTATAAAGTTGGTCATAGACTCATAGTTACGCGAATTGCCATTAGCATCACTTATCATCACAATCAAGAGTGACTTTACTACTAAATTTAAAAAATCTTTCTCCTAATTTGAATCGCAAATTTATACACGTGGGGTGTATATATGAATAAAATATGAGATGAAATACGGATAAGAAATAGGGGATCCAGGCCCCCTTCTCGGAACAAGGTCGGCGGAGCATGGTCTTGGACTCTTGGCCTAGAAGGCCAATAGTTACATGGGCCTTGCGTTGCATGTGATGTCATGTAAGTATCTGCATGGATAGGTTATTTACATTTTACCCCTATTTAATTATACTTCATTTAGGATCTATTAAATGAAATGATATGACGGGCCCAAATAGACTTAACATTCATGTATTACTTGATTATATAGGCCAGGCCCGAATAGCTGGATGCTTGATAGGCGGATATCCAATTCCTACACAATTTTATATAACTCATCCTTAATTATATTTTTTAATATATATTTTTTTATGAACAAAATTATATAATTATATATTTTTTAATATATGATAGACGCGTCGTTTAGATGTCTAGCGATACGTTCGACACATTTGATGCATAAAATAAAGGGCAATTTACATCTGGGTCCCCCGAGGTTTGACGTAATTACAAATTAATCCCTGCATTTCCAGAAATTACATACAACTACCCTACTGTTTCCTTCCGTTAGAGGTCCCTGGACGCCGTTATAGTTCCGTCAAAAAAATTATCCTGAATATTACAAAAAAGTCCCTGTATTTTACAAAATGTTACAAAAAAATGTATTTTAAAAACGAGCCCTCAAGAATACCCACATTTGGACGAAACTATAACGGCGTCCAGGGACCTCTAACGGAAGGAAACAGTAGGGTAGTTGTATGTAATTTCTGGAAGTGCAGGGATTAATTTGTAATTACGCCAAACCTCAGGGGACCCAGGTGTAAATTGCCCTAAAATAAAAACAAATAAAATTTTAAAATATTATCATTTTACTACATATATATATATATATAATTCCAATTCAACTAGCTAGTTTGTATTTACAACGAATTTAGCAACAGAATTTAAGTAAAAAGAGGGTAATAATCGATTGACTTTAGTATGGGGATTAGTGATTAAATCTGAATTAACCATTAACCAACATATAATAAACTCATCATAATCAATATATATAAACAAATACATTTATTTATTTATAAATCATAATATGTATAATGTGAAAATATTTGAGAATTAATGGAGGTCCGTTTGTTTCACAAAAATGGAATGGAAGCCATGGGTGACCCTCCCAGGTAGCTTCACAGTGGCAACAGTTTCAAGAGTTGGTGATTTTGCGTCCATCACCAAGAAGTGCGATTCGTCTGTATTCTCATTATGCACGTAGCTCAACAAGTACCCATCATCCTCCGCCGCCGCCAGATTGTCTGGCTCTGCCGCCACAAATATTGGTTCGCTGCCGTAACAGCCCGGCCCGTACAAGCGGCTCGCCACCGTGCAGTCACCGGATTCCGCCGCGGATAGGGATAGGTCTATCTTCACTACGCCAGCCATTTTCGGCAGGCCCTCAATTATGGATGCATATATATACCTGCATGTGTTGGAGATCATAATTTATTATACTTTGGACAGACTGTTAAAACTTAAAAGGCAACTAAATTAGCCTCCTAATGGACAAAGTAAATCTTAACTATCTAATTTTAATTCCAAAATAAGTTGAGAATATGATTCAGATACAAAACCAGGATTTTTAGGGTTTAAAATTCTCTCATATATTAATTACCAAAACATATACTACGTACCTTCATAATATTGAACAACTCTCATCTAATTAACTAATTTTTTATCGGTGAATTAGGCTAAATGGATATTTTGACAAACGTGGAGAAAATTATATATGAAATTTTAATGTTTTGTATACAGAATTAAGAATTCAAACAAAATTTATTATTATTTTTTTTAATAAGGAACACAGAAGTTGTCAGTCACCGGCCTCGTGGTTCAGTACCCGACGAGGACTAATATGTAACGGATTTTTAAAGTTTCTATTAATACTTAAACTATTTCAACTGTAATGATTGGGATGTAACTATTTAGTTAAGAACAATAATTCTTTTAAATATTTGCCATATATAACTTGTGGAGCATAAATGCAAAACTTCCACGAATTGGCATCTCTTAGACTTCTATAATAATAATAATAATAATAATAATAATGACGCGCACATTTTTAATTTCCATATGTTTTTGATGGCGTCTCCCTCGATGAGTCGGACTAGTGGTGGAGCCACATGTATTTGAGGGGTACAATTGACCCCCCTCAAATTCTATTTTTTTTTTTAATTTATTATATAGATATATGGATTTATGTAGTAATTTTAAACAATTTTTTATTATTGACCCTCTCACCAAAGTTAAAATTAATACTAGGAAGGATCAATATAGTGTTATGATTTGATCGACCCCTCTCAATAAAATTCCTGGCTCCGTCACTGGTGACGACATTAATAATTAATGATTTGTTATCATCTTGAGACAGATTAATTAACTAACTCCACAACAATTTGCATCTAATTCAATGAGAAAAAATAATTTTAAATATGCACAACTATAATTAGTACCGGGAATAATTTCACGTGCGCATAGAATATAAAAAGATTCAAATATCTGGCGGGCTATGATCTTAGTTCTCCCTAGCGAGGTAAACGAATCAAGCCGAACCCTCCCCTTTTTAGCAGGTTCGAGTTCGAGTTCGTTCATATTTTCACGAACCTGAACCCGAACTCGAGCCTGACGAACCCAAAAAAAATAGGTTCGAGTTCGGTTCGAATCAGGGTTCGTGTTCGGTTCGTCTCGAGTTTGATTCGCTGGTTCGCGAGATCCACATCTAAAAAATTAAAAAGAAAGAAAATAGCTGGTTCGCAAGATCCACATCTGAAATTCAAAAGAAAGAAAACAGAGAGAGAATGTTGCGCTTGGAGTACGGTGGTGGTGCCAATTGTGCTGAGCAAGTGGAGTTTTTGTGGGGTTGGTAGCCGGCGGAGTTGGTTGTCGGCGATAGATCTGAGCTTTGGGTTGGTGGCACGGCGAGCAGGCGAAGTTGTGGTGGCGCGGTACTGTTGCGATGCTGTAGACAGGAGAAGAAAACCTCGGTAAAAATCAAGGTAAGGAAGAAATAGAGAATAGGGTGGTCTTTGCTGTCGGCGGGCGGCGGTGGACGGTGAAAGCTGGGACTTGAGTGACTGAATTTAACTTTAAGAGAGAAAAGATGACATTGTCGGCTAGGGTTTTTGAGAGAAAGGTTTGAGTTTTCTGAGAAGTGAGAACAAAGATTCTGTTTTAGAGAGTTAATACGTTCTTTTGTTTCAAGAAAAACATATGTATTAGATATTTGGATATAATATATTATAGTATTATAATTTTAAAAAAATATATAATATATTAAATAATTAATAATTCATAATCAATTATATTATTAATTGATAATAACAAAAGGTGACTATATATATGTCGTCACCTTTAAATGAATTAATAATATATATATATATATATATATAATTTTATTTTTCATTAAAATATTAGGGTTCGCGAGCCGGCTCGCGAACCTAAATCTCAGATGGAATGGGTTCGAGTTCGTTTCGTGAAGGTCACGAACCAAGCCAATGTTCGGTTCGGGTTCAATTACCTCGAATTCGAGCCCAAACTTTTATTGATTCGGTTCGTTAGGCTCGCGAACAGGCTCGTCTCGTTTACATCCCTAGTTTCTCCCATCCCATCTTTTCTATTTACATTATTTTTAGGACAAACACAATTTTTTCTCCAAATTTTGGAGTAATTTTTCTTCGGTATATTTATAATAGAGGAAAAACAACTAACTTCATTTATTGCGATCTTTTTTTCTTTTTTTTTTTTTTTTTTTTTTTACTTTTTAATTAAATTTTTAAATATTTTAAATTGTTATTTCTGAGATGATAATTTAAAAATTTTTACAAAATACATATGACAATTTGAAACATTAGAAAGTTCGGATACAAAGTTAAAAAAAAGATCATAATACAGGGTTAAATTGTTCTTTCCTCCAAATAATATTCAGATACCTAATGTTTTTATTTACAATTGACATTATATATATTGTTTGTGCTTAATTAATTTGATAAAAATTGAAAATCACGGTAGTAAATGTAAAAAATTAAGAGTAAAATTAATGATATAATAATATTTTAAAATAAGCCCAATTTATAATGTCGAATGGATATTAAGCCCTTCGTGAAATTTCATTTAACCTTTTACTAAGTTTACTTATTTTTACCATTTTTTTTTAATAATCTTAAGGTATTTTTTGGAATTTTATTAATCTTGGGACTCAAAATGTAATTTTTCCAAACGTATTAGTAGGAATTTGCGACGAACCTGTTCTTCTTTCCTGCATATTGAGGATTGATCACTCCAAAATCCAGGCTTTTTGGAGAAACTGAAACCCTGGAAACAATCTTCTTCTCCTTAGCATCGATCGTGATCTTTTCCATCGATAAATGAATCAAATCCATATCCTCCAACGCATGTTCGATCTTCATCAAATTCGTGGCCAAAACCACGATTTTGTTACCACCATCTTCTTCCCAAGCATTAACCGAGTGCAGCATGTTGAACCCCGGAACGTCAATCCAATACATGTCCAGATCGTCCTCTGCGTTCCGTGGAATGACGCCGAGCCTCGGGATCTTCTCGTGATCGACAGTCAGTATCGATCCTGCTCTCATGATCTCCAGCGGTCTCGCCCCGATCTGTATGTCGGGAAAGATGGCGAAGTTTTTGGACACGGCGAAGTCATGGATGAAGGAAGGGGCGTTAATGGAGGAAATCGGAACGTCTTTCTGTTTGATTCCATTGGGGTCGATTCTGAAGAAGGTTAGGAATGGAGGAATGATGAAATATCTGTAAGCGAAAGCTTCTCCTGTCTCAGGGTCGATTTTCGGGTGCGCCGTCATGGTGATGAATTTGTTGGTGCTGTGAAAATCGGTGCGGCCGGCGGTGGTTACGTCTCCGTCGGGTGTTAGTTGAACTTCATATGGGAGATCGGTTTCCACCATGGCGTAGAGGCGGCCTCCGATCAGAGATAAGCTGGTGTTTGCAGGTCCGATGCCGTTGATCACCGGATTGAAATGTCCGCGGAGTACCCGTGCGAGATTGATCGCCATTGCAGCTGCTAGGTTTTTGTTGTCATTAATTAGGGCAAAGAGATTGGGGAAAATAGGTTGCCCCAAGCGACGCTCCACGTTATACTTTTGCGTCTTCACGAAGCGGCTGCAGAAGGTGGCGCCGCCACCGGAGAAGGTGATACAGTGAAGCATGCCATCGCCGTCGGCGTGGTGATAGGCTCCGCGGGGGAAGAACTGAGGATTGGGACCGTTTTGGATGTAGACGCCGCCGTCGAGGCATGGTGGAAGAGTGCCCTCCACCACCGTGCTGGCGGTGGGAGGAAGCTCGTCCACGGGGGAGAAGTTGCAGGAGATTAGGCGTTTGGGGTCGATGAATGGGGGAAGAGGGGAATCGGTGAAGGTGCGTATGAATTCATGAAATGGCTTCATGATTAATTCTTGCAGGGGATGTCTTCTTCTTGGTCCCCGGAGTTTGATGATATCTTCCAGGCTAGTTGAGTTCTTCACTGTAAATGGTTTCTTTGTTTGGGGTTTGCTTACTGTTACAGAGGTTCTGGAGAATAATGGAGGGTGTTTGGGGATGGAGTTGCAGAGAGAGAGTGTTGTTTCCATGTCTGAAAATGTTGGAGAGAGAGAGAGAGAAGAGAGAGACAGAGAGAGAGGGAAGCTTGGGATCGGAGTTGGGACTCAACGGTGACAGGACATACATATATAGGGGTGACATATTATTCACCCGACCCGCCAACTAGACCCACTTTGCTGATCTAATTAAATCGGATCGAATCCGAAAACAGAAAAAAAAACAAAAAAAAAATATTGAATTCAAGATGGAAGAATATAAAAATAGAGTTCCACGACTATCATGTGTGTAAACTATATATGTAAGTAAACATTTCTTTTTTTCTATATATATAAATAGAAAGGAATACTATATACGTGGCGAATTACTGAGAGATTTTGTTTATATTTCTCGTAGTAACCTTATGCAGCAGGAATCTTGGCCATGTTGTGGGACAAGTTCATTTATGGTTTAGTTATGTATGTGGTTTTCAAAACATGCAAGAGTAATCAACTTATTAATAATGTATTATTCGATTTTTATTTATTTATATTTTGGTTGCAAAAAGTGATAAGATTAAAGAGATTGCGCCTTTAATTGCTCATGGAAGTCTCTTGAAGAGAGTGTTGAATAATATTTGTTGAGTCTACGACCTAAGCAAAACACGAAAATGTCGTCGGTAGTTGACATCCTCAACATAGACCCTTCCATATTCAATTCAGATTATAAGAGGAAAAGATTAATGATTAAGTAATTACGTACGTAATTAGAGTATAGTTGAGTTAAAGGAACTCATTCATTCTTAACTAAATGTTAGAGGTTCGAATCTTGAGTTCGATTTCTTGCAACAATCGGCATGATCTTGAACTTAAAGGTGCCATTGAAGAATGAATGAGATTTTTTAGGGATTAGTAATTTGTAATGAGCCTTGGTGCATAAGCATGAGTCATAATTAAAATAATGTGTTGGATATGAGCTCAATTAAATACAATAATTGTTGGGTAGCAAATCCATCCCATATCGGTGTTGGATCCAGCCCAATTCCAATTTGTTGGCCCAATTCAATTATAATACAAAAGCCCATCTTGAAAATCCTTTTTTAGATGTGAAATAGGTTTTATATTCTTGGAAGAAAGAGCTGACCGAACAGCAGCAATTTTTATTCAAGGTGAGAGGCGTGAGAAACAAGAAAGTTGGCTGCACAGTTTTTGTCCAGTTTCTGGGCAGCGACAGCAACTTCGAGCGGACGATCGGGAGGTCATTTGTGGTCCGATCGAGCTGATTTTCGGACAGCAGGTTCCTAACTCATCGAACTTGAAAGTGAACGGTGGAGATCTGATTTGGAGCACTGTAAGTCGGGTTTTTCGGTGCGTGAACAGTGACGCGATTTCGGCTTATTTTTCGTGTTCTTTCTCCTTTTGTGTTCTAGTTCGTTTTGGATCGAATCGGTGTTTGGTTCGTGTTTGGAGTTAGATTTATTGGTGTTTGAACCGCTGTAATTTTGCCTCGTATTATAGTGGATTTGTTTTTGGGTCTCGTAGGCCTCGTGGTTTTTACTCTTCGATTTGAAGGGTTTTCCAAATTAAAATTCTCGTGTCTCTATTCTTGGTTTTGTTTGGTTGATTATTTTTCTATCCTTGGGCATACTTGGTTGATTGTTTATTGGGCATTTGGAAAGGAGTTTTAATTTCCGCTGCGTAAACTCGGTTTTGGTGTATCCCTTTCCTATCAGAGTGGTATCAAGAGCCGTATTGGTTCTTTTGCCGGTGTGACCATGGAGATGAGTACAAGTAGGATGATAACTTTAAATGGATTAAATTATCATCTATGGAGTAATAAGATGAAGGATCTCCTCTTTGTTAAATCTTTGCACTTGCCTGTTTTTGCAACTGAAAAACCCGAGTCTAAAACCGTTGAAGAATGGGATTTTGAGCACAGACAAGTTTGTGGGTTTATCAGACAATTTGTTGAGGAGAATGTTTACAACCATATTCAACACGAGACACATGCGAGAAGTTTGTGGGAGAAATTGCAGAATTTGTATGCATCGAAGACGGGAAACAATAAGCTGTTTTTGCTTAAGAAGATGATGCAGTTGAAATACAAAGAAGGAACTTCTATTGCTGATCATTTGAATGAGTTTCAAGGCGTTCTTGATCAGTTGATAGGTATGGGCATTAAATTTGATGATGAAATTATCGGACTTTGGATTCTTACCACTTTGCCTGATTCTTAGGAAACTTTTCGTGTTTCACTTGTTAACTCTTCGTCTGATGGTGGTATAACCGTTGAGCTTGTGAAGAGTAGTGTTTTGAATGAAGAGATGAGACGAAAAACTCAGCATTCGTCTCAACCCGAGTTGTTGGTTTCAGAGAATAGAGGGAGAAGCCAACATAAATATAATAATAAAGGTAGAAGCAAAAGTCGAAGCAAGTCAAGATCAGGATGGAAAGAATTTAAGTGTGATCATTGTGGTGAACCTGGTCATATCAAGAAATATTGTTTTAAATTGAAGAAAGAGCGTAGAGGCAATCGTAATGGGCACAATAAGAGAGACCAGGATAAGAATGATCGTGTTGCTACTGCTACTTCCAATGATGATCTTATTCTTGCATATGATGACAATGTAGTTGTCGTAGCCAGTGATGATTCTAGTTGGGTTATTGACAGTGGTGCCTCATTTCATGTAACATCAAGGAAAGATTTCTTCACTTCTTATACTTCTGGTGATTTTGGAGTTTTGAAGATGGGGAATGATACGGTGGTACCGGTAGTAGGCATTGGGACTGTTTGTTTGAAAACCAACAGTGGGTCGAGTTTGGTGCTTCATGAGGTTAGACATGCACCTAATGTTCGTTTGCACCTGATTTCAGCAGGAAGGCTCGATGATGATGGCTATTGCAATTTCTTTGGTAATGGTCAGTGGAAACTCACAAAAGGGAATCTAATTGTGGCTCGAGGTGATAAATTCCATAATTTATATAAGATGAAGGCTTCTATTTGTGTGAACTTGGTTAATGCAGCAGAGAGTGACAACTTGTCAGAGCTTTGGCACAAGAGACTTAGTCACATTAGTGAAAAGGGGCTCGATTGTTTGGCCAAGAAGAATTTGTTGTCAGGGCTGAAAGATACAAAGTTAGAAAGATGTGTTCACTGTTTGGCTGGGAAGCAGAAACGGGTTTCATTCAAGAGTCATCCCCCTTCAAGGAAAACTGAGCTTCTTGAACTGGTACACTCAGATGTTTGTGGACCAATGAAGGTACGAACTCATCGTGGTGCACTTTATTTTGTCACTTTTATTGATGATTGTTCGAGAAAAGTTTGGGTTTATGTTTTAAAAACCAAAGATCAGGTATTTGATGTTTTTAAAGTTTTTCGGGCATCAGTTGAGAGAGAAACTGTAAGAAACTGAAATGTATTCGTACTGACAATGGTGGCGAGTATTGTGGTCCATTTGATTCTTATTGCAGAGAACAGGGTATTCGGCATCAGAAGACGCCTCCTAAAACACCTCAATTAAATGGCTTGGCAGAAAGGATGAATAGGACTCTAGTGGAGAGAGTCAGATGTTTGCTTTCAGACGCGAAGCTACCTAAGTCTTTTTGGGGTGAGGCTTTACTTACTGCTGCATATATAATTAATTTGTCTCCTTCTGTTGCATTGCATGCTGATGTTCCTAATAGGGTATGGTATGGAAAAGATGTCTCCTATGATCATTTACGTGTATTTGGTTGTAAAGCTTCTGTGCATGTACCTAAGGATGAGAGGTCTAAGTTAGACACGAAAGCGAGAGAATGTATATTTCTTGGGTATGGTCAGGATGAATTTGGTTACAGGTTTTATGATCCGGTTGAAAAGAAGCTTGTTAGAAGTCGTGATGTAGTGTTCATGGAGGATCAAACCATTGAAGACTTAGGTAAAACAAGTAATTTGGAGTCTTCAGTTTGTGATGATTTGATAGATTTGGATCCAAAACCTATTGCTAGTCTTCCTAATGCAGTTGAGTTAGACAATCAGAATAATTTGGAGACAGGGGTTGATCATGATCATGCTGAGGAGGATCATGAAATTCAGAATGGGGAAGATAATCCAATTGTTGAGCAACCTTCAATCCAACCCAGGAGATCTACTAGGAACAGAACGCAGTCTGTTAGATACTCATCTAGTGAGTATGTGCTTTTGACAGATGGAGGAGAACCTGATTGTTATGAGGAAGCCATGGATAGTGAGCTTAAGGAAAAGTGGTTTGAAGCAATGAAAGATGAGATGCAATCTTTACATGACAATCATACTTTTGACCTTGTCAAGTTACCTGAAGGCAGAAAAGCTCTAAAGAACCGATGGATTTATCGGTTAAAACAAGAAGAGAATAATTCACAGCCGAGATACAAAGCCAGATTAGTTGTTAAAGGCTTCAGTCAGAAGAAAGGAATTGATTTTGAAGAGATTTTCTCACCTGTTGTGAAAATGTCGTCAATTCGTCTTATTTTGGGCTTAGCAGCTAGTCTTGATTTAGAAGTTGAACAGATGGATGTGAAGACTGCTTTCCTCCATGGTGATTTGGAGGAGGAGATTTATATGGAGCAACCCGAGGGTTTCGTTGTTAAAGGGAAAGAGAATTTTGTTTGCAGATTGAGGAAAAGCTTGTATGGTTTGAAACAAGCTCCAAGGCAATGGTATAAGAAGTTTGAGTCGGTTATGCTGCAGCAGGGTTATACAAAAACTAATGCTGATCATTGCGTATTTATTCAAAAATTCTCTGATGTTGATTTTGTCATTTTATTGCTTTATGTTGATGATATGCTCATTATTGGTCACAGTGCTTCTAGAATTGACAGGTTGAAGAATGAGTTGAGTAAATCTTTTGCCATGAAAGATTTAGGAGCTGCGAAGCACATTCTTGGCATGAGAATTTCTCGTGATAGAAATGCCAAGAAGTTGTGGTTGTCTCAAGAGAAGTATATTGAGAAGGTGATTCAGAGATTTCATATGGATAAAGCCAAAGTTGTAAGTACTCCTCTTGATGGACATTTTAAGTTGAGTAGTGCACAGTCTCCTTCTAATGATGAAGATAAGAAGGACATGCAAGGTGTTCCCTATGCATCCGCGGTTGGAAGTTTGATGTATGCCATGGTTTGTACGAGACCGGATTTGGCTCATGCAGTTGGCAAAGTTAGCAGGTTTCTCTCAAATCCGGGTAGAGAGCATTGGAATGCTGTAAAATGGATTATGAGATATCTCCGCGGCACTACAGATTTGAAGCTTTGTTTTGGGTCTGGGAAACCGATGTTAGTTGGATATACAGATTCAGATTTGGCCGGTGATTTGGACTCGAGAAAGTCTACTTCTGGTTATTTGACTACTTTTGCAGGGGGAGCAGTGGCTTGGCAATCTAGACTGCAAAAATGTGTTGCTTTGTCTACTACAGAAGCCGAATTTATTGCAGCAACTGAAGCTTGCAAAGAATTACTTTGGATGAAGAAGTTTGTTCAAGAACTTGGATTTTCACAGTCGAAGTATGTTTTGTTTTGTGATAATCAAAGTGCAATACATCTCAGCAAGAATTCGAGTTTTCATGGTAAGTCGAAGCATATTGATGTGAGGTATCATTGGATTCGAGATGTTTTGAATTCGAAGTTAATTGAGCTTGAAAAGATTCACACTGATGACAACGGTGTTGATATGTTGACAAAGGTAGTGAGTCGTGATAAACTTGAGGTTTGTGCCGGGATGGCAGGTCTCAAGTTTGAATGATTAAACGGTGGTTTGTCTCCTTCCTCGACTTGGGCTGGAGGGGGAGTTTTGTTGGGTCCAGCCCAATTCCAATTTGTTGGCCCAATTCAATTATAATACAAAAGCCCATCTTGGAAATCCTTTTTTAGATGTGAAATAGGTTTTATATTCTTGGAAGAAAGAGCTGACCGAACAGCAGCAATTTTTATTCAAGGTGAGAGGCGTGAGAAACAAGAAAGTTGGCTGCACAGTTTTTGTCCAGTTTCTGGGCAGCGACAGCAACTTTGAGCGGACGATCGGGAGGTCATTTGTGGTCCGATCGAGCTGATTTTCGGACAGCAGGTTCCTAACTCATCGAACTTGAAAGTGAACGGTGGAGATCTGATTTGGAGCACTGTAAGTCGGGTTTTCGGTGCGTGAACAGTGACGAGATTTCGGCTTATTTTTCGAGTTCTTTCTCCTTTTGTGTTCTAGTTCGTTTTGGATCGAATCGGTGTTTGGTTCGTGTTTGGAGTTAGATTTATTGGTGTTTGAACCGCTGTAATTTTGCCTCGTATTATAGTGGATTTGTTTTTGGGTCTCGTAGGCCTCGTGGTTTTTACTCTTCGATTTGAAGGGGTTTTCCACGTTAAAATTCTCGTGTCTCTATTCTTGGTTTTGTTTGGTTGATTATTTTTCTATCCTTGGGCATACTTGGTTGATTGTTTATTGGGCATTTGGAAAGGAGTTTTAATTTCCGCTGCGTACACTCGGTTTTGGTGTATCCCTTTCCTATCAATCGGAAGATTGGAGAAAGTTTGTCCAATATATAAGTGTTCACCTAACTCCATTAGTATGAGGCCTTTTGGGAGATGCCCAAAAACAAATCCGTGCGGGTTTGGCCCAAAGCGGACAATATCATATTAATGCGGAGTTGGGGTGAAGGTGCGCGCGGTCTTAAAAATAATAAGATACATATAAACGGCAGCGGCCATTGCAAATGCATTATTGATAAGATGACTTATACATATAAGCGGCATGACAAATGCATTATTGATAAGATGACTTATACATTGCAAATGCATTATTGATAAGATGACTTATACATATAAGCGGCATGAAGGTGCACGCGGTCTTAAAAATAATAACATACATATTAGTGGCAGCGGCCATTGCAAATGCATTATTGATAAGATGACTTCTTCGGCAGAAGATCAAGGAACCAGAATAAGAATCACTACAAGAAAACAGGCGAATTCCGAGGGAGCGGTCTTAAAAATAATAACATACATATTAGCGGCAGCGGCCATTGCAAATGCATTATTGATAAGATGACTTCTTCGGCAGAAGATCAAGGAACCAGAATAAGAATCACTACAAGAAAACAGGCGAATTCCGAGGGAAATTTCCGAGGGAATTCCGAGGGAAACCATTCCCTCGGAAAAAGCCTCCTCGGAATTGGTTCCGAGGGAAAGATTTCCGAGGGAATTCCGAGGGAAATAGAATTAAAAAAAATTGGACAAAACATTTCCGATTGCGAGAATTTAAAATATATATACTTTTTTTTATTAATTATTATGCCTGATTTGAATATAAAATTTTGAAATACATTCTTCTAATTCTAAATACATTCTATATATGAGTGATTAAATTTTCTTTTTACTCAAAATCTTCAAATACTGTTCGCATTGAAGCCAATCCAAACTACAAATGATGTAATAAAAGTAAACAAATTTATATAGCCATAATCCAACAAACTTATGCAAAACCATACAATTTCATCTAATTCATTACTCCAACCAAGTATATTACAAGGCAATCTTATAAAGCCATAATTCAAAACCATACAGTTTCATCTCATCACCCCTCCATCAGCCTTTTGCCCTCTCATGAGCATCCCTTCTAAAATACCAATATACTTGACATGTGTTGGCGAATGAACCCTGAAATGAAAGCGTAATATTTATAAATATAAAGAAGAAAAAACAAAAACAAATCCCCAATATTTTAGAACTGGAATTTTACAATAAGAATTCTTGAGTGTTGGGATATGTAATAACCTCAAATTTTTCGTAGTTCATTTTTAGAAAAGGAGCTCATAAGCTCCTAGAAGAAAGGAAAAGCTCCAACAACTCTTTCTGAAGTATTTATAAGTTGTTTAATCCCAATTACTAAAATGACACAAATAATCTTTATTTTCTTTCAGTTTTATGATTCTATCATCTCAAAAAATAATCATTTATGTAGAATTAACAGTATTATTTTATTTTCCATCATTATTTACTAAAAAAACTTATAAGCTCTCATCTTTACCAAAAAAAAGTTCACAACAGATGAGCTATTAGATTTTATTTACACACACACTTTAAACAAGAGATTTTTACAACAAGATAAGGAGCTTATAAGCTATTAAAAATAAGAATTAACCAAAGGATCTGTTCCAGATCAATATATATCTATAACAAACACATGGACTAATCAACAACCATTTTATCATATTTATCCAATAAAATTAAAAACCCACACCAAAATACCATATGCTCATTTACATTCTTGCAATTGGAAAACCAAGAAATCAAAAAGAAAAGAAGAATCTTATGTACTGATTAAGATATTTACCACGTTGGAGGCAAGTCTTCGGAGTTGAGAATCAGAAGATGGTGAAGTGTTGCTTATGTGTGGTAAATGACGAGAATGCATATTATGGTTTGAAACATCATCAACTTTGCCTCCACCTTCCATATCAAAAAGAAAATCTGAATCATTATGAGCATCTAAGAAAGTATCAAGATAAATTATTTTAAATTGAATGTCTGTTACCTGCCTAAGGACTTGTACCAAACTGTGTTTTTTCTCATTCAAAATTTCCAACTTCTCCTTAACCTCATTTATTCTTTTCTCTACATCACTACCACCATTCTCTGCATCACTTTTCTACCAAAGAAAGCAAAAAATGTATATGAAATCAGTGAAGTTTAAGAAGAAATGGTAAGAAATGTAACCAATAAACCAACAAATCTTAAAAGATAATATAATGTGTTATGCAAACATTAGAAACTTCAATATCTCAATAAATTAAATGCTACAATTAATCATTCTAGCGGATCATACTCATAAACAATCAGTCGAGCAATTGAAATGGCAAAAGAGTATATTCTTATACTTCTTAAAGATGAGCAACAAGCGTCTTAAACGAATGGTGTTGGAGCTTAATGAGATTCTGCCCTAATGGAAATGAAACATATAGTTAACTACCAATGAGCAAATGTTCATGAAATCTCCCAGAATATATTTTTAAGCTCAGGCTCAACTCGAGGAAAGTTCGAGTTCAGCTCAAAATCCACACATATAATGTTCGTTAACCTATCACAATCCATAACAAGTCTTAAAATACCAAAATATTCATCACAATTCAATGGTCTCTAAAACAATCCACCAAAAAACTATCTTAAATCATTTGAGAACATCATGTAGCTCTTCATTCACCGATTGGCATCATTATCATTTATCTTTTTCATTAGCATTATACTGAAACATCAGCCACTTCTGGATTTGGGAACGATAATGCAACATTTTCATAAAGGAAAATAACCCACTGATACCTATACTTGTTACAGCTAAAGCAAAGTTATATCTATTCCTCAAAATCCCCACATGATTATACTTCAAGTTACATGAATCAATAAGTCTAATAAACATAATCTAGTATAAAAAGCATACTAAATAGAAATTATAAGCACCAACGAGGGCAACGTACATTGCGACCGAGTCGGCGGTGATGGCTGACGGCGGCGGTAGAGTCGGAGAGCTCCAAATAGGCTGGTGCACACTTCCAAATACTCCCATTAGTTGGAATGTCTGCCCAAGAATTGAACTAAATACCAACACACACAAACATATATATATACAAGGAAGGAGCAAAAGGGGACGAGAACTGGCCAGTTGTTGAAAGAAACCAGGCCACATGAACTTCTAGAAATGTTTTGTTACAGTTGCTGCTTCTTCTTCTTCCACATGAACTGACCAGTTCTCGGTCTTGCGAGATCCACTAATCGACCCAGAAATGGACCTGAGCTCAGATCTGATGCTGATGGAAACAACAACAAAGCGAAATTTTTACATTTTACATTTGATGAAAACAACAACAAAGCGAGATCCACTAATAGTCTGCGCTCAAAAAAGGATTTCCCCCAATAGTTTCAAATTTTTATCGACCCATCAATCAAAATCGAGTATTTTCAAAATATGCAGTAAAAATATATTGGGATAAACATCGAAGACCTTGAGATCCGCCGTCAATGACCTGCGATGGAAGCTCCGCCTTGAGATCGAGATCCTCCGTCAATGACCTGCAATGGAAGCTCCGCCTTGAGATCCGCCATCGACAACCTGCGCTGGAAGCTCCGCCTTGTTCCGCCGTCGAATGCAACTGCTGCTTGAGGAATTTTCAGCTGAAATGTATGAGGGATTGAGGAAATTTCAACTCGAAAAGAAAACGAGGGTTTGAGAAAATAAAATTTTTGCCGCGGTTGGCTTTGGGGAAGACGAAAGAAAAAATTCAAGTTTTGGACCCATAATATAATTAGGCCAAATGGTAAACCGGTTTCCGCCAAACAATCGTAGCCGTATGCACCTAAATTAAGACACAAATTTATAAGATGTAAAATATTAATACTTTTCAATTTTATTTTAATAAATTCAAAATAATAAAAAATTAGAAAAAATTGTTTTTAAATAAGAAAAAATTCTCTTCCAAAAATATGTGAAAACGAAATTCGATTTCAATTTAAAATAAAACGAATGTCCTTAACGTTATGATTTCATTCGAAATACTTACCGAATATTCGATTGCATATGTATAACCATCAATTCAATCATTTAATAACCAAAATTATCTTACTTTATTCACTAATTATACATATAATTGTCATGAATTGTATTAAAACTCAACAAATTATTATATAGTGCTTAATTTTAAAAAATATATATTGCAAATTCCGATTTTCCCTCGGAAATCCCTCGGAATTCCCTCGGAATTTGCAAAATCCTAAATATTAAAAAAAAGAAAAATGTTGTTTTTAAATATTAAATGTAATAACATGATGTTTTCTTTGTTATTTAATTAAATAAGAAAAATTTCTCTTCCAAAAATATGTGAAAACGAAATTCGATTTCAATTTAAAATAAAACGAATGTCCTTAACGTTATGATTTCGTTCGAAATACTTACCGAATATTCGATTGCATATGTATAACCATCAATTCAATCATTTAATAACTAAAATTATCTTACTTTATTCACTAATTACACATATAATTGCCATGGATTGTATTAAAACTCAACAAATTATTATATAGTGCTTAATTTTAAAAAATATATATTGCAAATTCCGAGGGAAAACCATTTTCCCTCGGAAATCCCTCGGAATTCCCTCGGAATTTGCAAAATCCTAAATATTAAAAAAAAAGAAAAATGTTGTTTTTAAATATTAAATGTAATAACATGATGTTTTCTTTGTTATTTAATTAAATAAGAAAATTTTCTCTTTTCCAAAAATATGTGAAAACGAAATTCGATTTCAATTTAAAATAAAACGAATGTCCTTAACGTTATGATTTCGTTCGAAATACTTACCGAATATTCGATTGCATATGTATAACCATCAATTCAATCATTTAATAACTAAAATTATCTTACTTTATTCACTAATTATACATATAATTGCCATGGATTGTATTAAAACTCAACAAATTATTATATAGTGCTTAATTTTAAAAAATATATATTGCAAATTCCGAGGGAATTCCGAGGGATTTCCGAGGGAAAATGGTTTTCCCTCGGAAATCCCTTGGAATTCCCTCGGAATTTGCCATAGAATAAATTTTTGAATAATTGAAAAACATGTTTTTAATTATTCGATTTAATGACTTAAAGTTTTATTTTTTAATTAATTAATTAAAATAAATCTCTTCCAAAAAATATGTAAACACGAAATTCGATTTCATTTTAAATAATTAAATACTAACATATTGCTCGAAAAATATACTATACTCGAAAGTTCGACTATATATATATATATATATATAAATTGCAATTACTAATTTAATAGATATCATTATAGCTCTTAATTCACTAATGATATTTATAATTGCCATGGATTTTACCTAAGTTCAACAAATTATTATATAATTAATAATTAAAAAATAACTATTCAAAATTGCGAGGGAATTGCGAGGGAATTTATCAAATTCACTTCTGAGGGAATATTTCCCTCGGAATTCCCTCGGAAAGTAGTTTTATTTTAATAATTAAATAACTTTCAATTTTCCGAGGGAAGTTTCCCTCGGAAAGTATTAAATTGAATTATGCGAACATTTCCGAGGGAATATTTCCCTCGGAAATCCCTCGGAAAATAACTTTAATTTAGAAAATAAATAACTTTCAATTTTCCGAGGGAATTTTCCCTCAGAATTTCCCTCGGAAAATACTAAATTGATTTATGCGAACATTTCCGAGGGAATATTTCCCTCGGAAATCCCTCGGAATATAATTTTAATTTAGAAATTAAATAAATTTCAATTTTCCGAGGGAATTTTCCCTCAGAAATTCCCTCGGAAAATACTAAGTCTAAATATGTGAACATTTCCGAGGGAAATTTTCCCTCGGAAATCCCTCGGAAAATATTTTTATTTTAAAATTAATTAAGTTTTAGGTTTCCGAGGGAATTCCCCTCGGAAAATCCCTCGGAATATTATTTTAATTTAATAAATAAATAACTTTTATTTTTCCGAGGGAATTTCCCCTCGGAAACCTTGGCGGCTAACCTTGGCGCTGAAATTTCCGAGGGAATGTTCCCTCGGAAATTAATTTGCCGAATTCCCTCGGAAAATTCCGAGGGAAAAAATCCCTCGGAATTCGCCTGTTTTCTTGTAGTGAATGGTGGAATGTGCCCATTGCAAATGCATTATTGATAAGATGACTTATTCGGCAGAAGATCAAGGAACCAGAATAAGAATGGTGGATTGTGCCCAGTTCTGGGGAAGAAGGAACCAGAATAAGAATGGTGGCAGCGGCCATTGCAAATGCATTATTGATAAGATGACTTATACATATAAGCGGCATGAAGGTGCGCGCGGTCTTAAAAATAATAATATACATATAAGCGGCAGCGGCCATTGCAAATGCATTATTGATAAGATGACTTCTTCGGCAGAAGATCAAGGAACCAGAATAAGAATGGTGGAATGTGCCCATTGCAAATGCATTATTGATAAGATGACTTATTCGGCAGAAGATCAAGGAACCAGAATAAGAATGGTGGATTGTGCCCAGTTCTGGGGAAGAAGGAACCAGAATAAGAATGGTGGAATCTGCTGCCCAGTTCCGGGGAAGAAGGAACCAGAATAAGAATGGTGGGGTGCGCACTGCCACTGTGTCAGAGGTTGTTGGCGAGTGTCGAGCGTTTGGGGAGACTCCAGATATGTCATGCAGGCGGGCGGATGCCTGTGTCCTGGTGTATAACTTACCAGAGCATTGGCAACGCTCGAAGGGACGCACGAAGGGGTTTCCTCTAGCAAGTGTCCAACGAGCGTGTGCAAATCAGGGCCCTCGCGAAGTTTAAAAATATCATTTTTTCATATTATATCATATCAGACACTCCTCACGTGAGAAACTAAAAAAGAAATTATATCGTCGTATCCGTATCATATCGTGTTCGTGTCACCGTGTTCGTATCCGTGCATCATAGATGCTATCTAATGCTTGACAAATTTATAATTAATTACACTTGTTTTCGTGTAGCACCCCTGTACGTAGAGATACCACACCCCCACACTATAAGCCGATCCACATACGAAATGGATAATCCGTACATGCACTAACCTATAGCGAACGTGTGACAAGTAAAAGAAACAGGCTAGCTAGGCGGGACTATACCCCAAAGCAATACAAAACCAAGACATAAAATTTAAAAGCGGAAGCATTAATTCATTAATACATATAGGTACCATCATGAATCAATACATTATCATCTTCTATATATCATACATATAAAAGTCTCCAGAAGCTAACAATAATCGTAATACACTAACTTCGAAATATCAACACCAAAACATGAAAGTGTAAGAAGTGCTAGACTCAGCTGGACGACATGACACGACTCTGACTCCCGCCTAGCACCCGACCGCAACAACCTGAAAGGTGGGGCGTCAGTCCATGGAAGACCGAGTGAGGGGCATAAATATATATTAGCGCAATTAACATGCAAGTTATAATCTCGGATAAGGTTTTATAATTAAGAGTAATATAAGTTCAGAATAACATAGAACTCGCCTGAGATTACAACTATCAATATTAAATACTTTGATCAATTTCATGCATTTAATACGTGCAATACGTGGCCCGGCAAGTGAGGGCAATCTCCAACCTTACTCCAACTGTGTACAATGCATGCATGCTTTATTAACCAATAAGTGGTCATGCAATTCAATTATCGTGCAATTGCGCGTATTGTATTCAAGCTAGACAATCAATAAGTGCAATCATGACAATAACCCGAGGACAATCCGTGGTGCCGGACCAGTCCCCAGTCTTCTTCTCCCTCCGGTTGATGGTGGGATTGCCAGGCCCCACCATCCAATCTCATTGAGCAGAGGGTACATGAATCCCTAAGCCCGGAACTCCTTCCTCCACTAATCTCCTAGCGGATTCAGGGGTCATCCCAATGTGGTGAGGATAGCGTTCGAGTTACCCGTCAGCCCATGCTTTCCCGGTTGGCTCAAACCACTACCCTCGGGCCCAACGTGAACATGCTTTACTCGCCAAACACGATCAATCAATCAATCACGATACATGACTTGGTTTTCATGAACATGGCTTGCTTGCAATTGTTACAAGTTTAGAAATCCCTATAAGTAAATATGTATACCTTTTGGCTTGAAATTCTACATAATGGTTATACGGGTTCTATGTAGCTAGCAATTAAACCTCACCTTTACCGACAAAGACAAGTAGGATACGGCCTACGGAGCTCGCTCCTCGTCCCGGTGAAGCTGGTCTGTGCAAGATAGACGTGTACACGTGAGACATGATTCAAAATGGACCAAATATGACAAACGCCGAAAATGCAACGAGATGATGAGCAATACACAATGTGGCATGAAAACATATTGTTTTAGCATGTAATCTATCAAATAATAACAATTTGGGATCAAAGTAGGGATAGAATTAAAATCCCAAAATCACCATTTTATGCAGTAGGTTTTGTTCTGCCAGAGGCATGGGAACGGCCGTTCCGGCCCTTAGTGTAAAATGGGAAGGGTCGTTCCCATGCTTCACCGAAAACGCCCCTGCGCTTTATGATTTAAAATGGCGACTTTGCTGGGAACGGCCCTTCCGGCTTGCAGGCCAAAATGGGAACGGTCGTTCCCATGCGCGCACCGTCTTGAATTCAAAGGAGTGGGAACGGCCGTTCCCAGAATGAACTGGGGACGGGAAGGGCCGTTCCCGTTCCTCTGTAATTGCAGAAACAGAACAGAACAGGGGAGGCTCTCGGCATAACAACAACCACACCCAAAACATCATCAAATCCACATTAAAATGCAAGAATTCTGGGAATAAGCATGTATACATGATTAAGATATAATAACACTCCATATAAACACTTAAGCCACTCAAGAACATCAAGAATTTCCATTTTCATGTTCCCACACCAAACCATCACATAAGCTTAATTCCTTCAAGAATTCATGCTTCTAATCATGATATAATCACATATTCTTGCATCAAATAACATCTAATCCATGTATCACCTAGAATCATTAACCCTAGCTTTCACATAAATGATCAAGAACCAAAAATTCATGCATGAACCCACCTTGAAAGAAAAGAAATGGATGAAGAAGATGATTATGGAGATTTGAGCTTAAAAGCTTGGAATTTCTTGTGCAAACTTGATGGAAAATTGATGAAATCTTTTTCCCTTTTCTCCTTAGAGGAACTGAGAGCAAGAAGGAAGCAAATATGTTGGGAAATTTAGATGAAAATGAATAAGGAAGAATGAAGAAGCTTTGTACGTGAATCACCATCCTTGATTTTTGTGTAACGCTCAAATTGCAATTTAGTCCCTCAAGAGTTTAAGTCATGCAATCAAGGATAAATGGTTTACTAATTGATCAATTAAGTCCAAAGAAATAAAATGCAATTTGGTCCTTGATTTATAAAGAAAAGTCATTTAAGGACATGTTGACAATTAAATCATATTCGGCAACTATTTCACGTAATAAATATTTTCATGTCATGAAATAAATTCTAGGGAAAATTGCAAAATCGGGATACCAAGTCCCCCTATTTTGCATTCCAATGACAGTTCATTTTCCAGTGGCAAAATAATCCCGTATCTCCCAAAATTTGCAATTTAGGGACAATTTTGGCCGGAAACCGCCCGACCCTGCCTGAATACCCGACACCGTGTCCATGTGTGCTGACAGGTCTGCATATGTGTCATGAATACTGAGGTGGACTGCAAAATATGTCCACATAACAAAATACGTGGCATGAACACTCTGTTATGGAAACAAAAAAATTTAAAACAAAAGGGTATTAATTTAATGTAAAAGAATGACCCATACAATATCGGCTGAATAATAAAATTGTCCATTGATTCACCCAAGAACACTTTGTCTTCCACACAACCAAGAAGCAGAAAACTGTTCATCTTCTGGCGAAAGAAAACCCTTCCGCGATCTTCTGCAACAGGCGTTCACTCCAATAGCGACGGTGTACTCCAGCATCTAGTGAAGATGGTCAGTGTTCGTACGGATGGTATGGAGAAGATTCCTCCCCCTCTTTACCGTAAGTCCCAACTCAAAAATGGTCCCCTATGCTTTATTTGTGGTGTATTTGTATGTGAACTTGGATTCCTTTTTTATTGTTTTAGCTTTGGCCGTACTCGCATTTTTTTGGATTATCGGTGTTGTAACTATTAAAGTAAGGAGTAGTGCAGAACATTTGTTGTCCCTTTTGGGTCCACCATGCTAATTTGTCTTTGTTTTGTTGGAACGCTACAGATCCGGAGTCGACAACCATTACTTTAGCAATTTATTATGGGGGACAGCTAGAAAATGGCCAGTACGTTGGGGGTAAGGTACGGAAGCTTGATTATGTGGATAGTGTTAAGTTGAATTTCAGTTCCCTTGATGAGTATGTGCAAGATTTAGTGAGAGAGGGCATCAAAAAAGAAGTTTACACTGCCGTGTCAACTGGGTTTAAAAAGTTGTCCTCTGATAAAGACCTGAGACTTTATGCAAGCAAATATCTGAAGAAGAGTAGAGAGTATTTATTGTTTATTCAGGTAGTGGACAATGAGAAAGTGGATGAGTTGACAAAAAAGAAGGAGCCTGTTGCCAAAGAAAAACATGCAGAGGGGGTTGATTTAGGTGCTGAAGAACCAGCTGCTGACTTAGGTGATGAAGGCAATAGGGTGGAGCATAGCCAAGAATGGATTGAGCATTGTTCAAACATTGAAAAGAATGGTGCTGAAAGGGAGAGCAGTGTGGAATTTTTCGGCAGGGTTGAGCATACGCAAGAGTGGATTGACGAGTACAACCGTAGATATCCGGGAAACCAAAACTCTCAACCACATGAATCCGAAGAAGAAGATGACTATGAAATGGAGAGTATGGATAATACAACTGAGGATGACAAATTCTACGATGACATTGTGGAGGATGACATTGAACCTCATTTTACTGTACAAAAGGATAATGAGGATGACTGTGAGTACTTAAATTATGATGAAATAGTACCTGATTCTGAGTCCGACGATGATTTTGTGATGCCCTCAGCTGGTGAATCAGGTGGTGAGGCAACCAATGATGACAGCTTGTACTCAGATAATGTTGCTTCTACTGTTGAGTTAGGAGCTACGGAAGCTGATTCTGCAGATGTTGAGGGAAGCTTAGATGAATGGTCTGAGGATGATGTTGTAGGTGACGATGATGATGATCTAGACATGGCCAAGATTTCAGACGACGAAAATCAGAAGCCTCAACTCCCAGCTTTCAATCCATGCAACGTATTTGATCCTGAATTTGAGGTTGGTCAGACATTTGCTAACCAAAAGCTGTTCAAAAAATGTGTTGCTAGTTTTGCAATCAAGACCCGTCGAACCTTAAAATGTAGCAAAAGTGATAGTCAAAGGGTGTATGTGAAGTGTGCAGTCAGAAGATGTCCTTTCAAAATGAATGCTATCAAGATTCCTTCAGAGGAATTTGCTTTTGTGTTGAGGGAAATGAATCCACTTCATACCTGTGGGGAATCCTTCCATGTCAAGAATTTAAAAACACCATGGCTAGCAGAGAGATCTGTTCATCACTTTCAAAATTAATGCTAAAAGGTGTGTAAAGGCTTGGAGACTGGAGGTTCAGCATGAGTTGGATGTCAGCATATCTACGGATCAAGCGTATAGACCAAAGAATCTAGCAATTGAAATGATTCAAGGAGACCCTGACTATCAATATTCCAAGCTATGGGACTATGCAGAGGAATTGAGAAGGACAAATCCTGGCTCAACTGTAATCTTGGGAACAGATGGTGATGAGGGTGAGCTGCGGTTTTCTAAATTCTATGTATGCTTTAGTGCTCAGAAAAATGGTTTCAAACACTGCAGGCCAATGATTGGAGTTGATGGCTGCCATCTAAAGGGACCTCATGCAGGGGTGTTGCTAACTGCAGTAGGGGTAGATCCAAATGACAACGTATACCCTTTGGCTTATGCTGTTGTCTCATCTGAGATAAAAGACAATTGGATTTGGTTCTTCACTGTAATTAAATCAGACCTTCTGTTACAAAATGGATTGGGGTTTACTTTCATGTCTGACAAACAGAAAGGTCTGATATATGCCTTACCTGAGGTATTTCCAGCAGCTGAACAAAGGTTTTGTGTTAAGCACTTAATAACTAACATGAATTCTGCTTGACACAAAGGCTTGCTCTTGAAGAATGCAATCTGGAAAGCAGCTGAATCTAGTACAGTTGGTGAGTTCAAATCTGCATTGAATGAAATCAAAGCCAAGTTTCCTGAGGCTGCTGATTGGCTCAAAGACAAACCTCCTTCAGAATGGAGCAAGAGTCACTTCTTGGAAACATCAAGATGCCATCAGCTAAGCAACAACTCATGTGAATCCTTTAATAGCAGCATATTGGATGCAAGGGTGAAACCTATTCTCACAATTCTTGAATGGATTAGAGAATATTTAATGAAGAAATGGCAGAAATGCAGGGATCTTGCTGAGGAATGGGATGGTATGGACTATTTACTTTAAATATCTTTTCATGAAGTCAACATTTGGCATAGTTTATTGATATTTGATATTGTTTTTTGTTTGGCAGGTCTGTTCTGCCCAAAAGTAGAGCAAGCACTTCAAAAGCATGGGAAAAAAGTAGGCGGTTGCAGGCCAATAAAAGCTTCAAGGGCTCATTTTCAAGTTCAAAGCATTGATGGCCAGTTTGCTGTGGACCTAGATTCCAGAACTTGTTCTTGTAGGAAGTGGCAACTAATAGGTATTCCTTGCAGACATGCACTCAGTGCTATCTACGATCAGAAGTTAGATGAAACAGATTTTGTAGATTCTTGTTACTTAGTGAGCAATTATAAAGATGCATATTCTGGAATAATTATGCCAATTAGTGGCCAAGAAGTTTGGGGATCTACAATGTTCATCCCTCCCCTTCCCCCTAACTTTGGGAGAAGAAAAGCTGGTAGACCTGCCATATTGAGGAGGAGAGGGCCAGATGAGCCAAACCCAAAAAGAAAGAGAAGAGCTAGAGGTAGAGGGTCTGGAAAGCATGATGGGACTGAGAAGTTGAGGCAATTTCAGGATACCATTCACTGCAGTATATGTGGAGGTGCAGGCCATAATGCCTTGTTTTGTAAGGACTTACCAGATAGTGCAAAGGCTAAACTAGAGAAATTGAAGAGAAGGGCATGGGCTGTAAGTTTTGTTAAGTTTATATATTATCATGGCTTCCAGTATTGGTATCTCCTTAGAAATTAATAAATTGTATTGCAGGAGTTTGGTGAACCATCAAATGCTGCTGACTTGGGAACAGAAAGTGGGCCTCACCAACCTAATGATGTGGTATAAAAATCTTTATGCTGTTGTTTCATTTAATCTTATGATAATATGTTTTTCCAAGGTTTACTAAGTAAGTATTTTATAGGATGCACATGACATTTTACCACCAGCACCTGTATCAAATGAGGCGGAAGATGATGGCCCAACACAGACAACTATCATTGATCCCATTTACTCACTCCCACAGCAACCTACACAGAATGGGCCTACAATGTATGAACAACTCAGAATGGGCTCACAGACAACTGATGATGAAGCAATCAGGACAACAATCTCTGCAATTGGTACCAACAAAAGAAAGAGCAGACAAACTCAAAGGGTGAAACTCAGAATCCCCCCTACAATGGTTGAGCAAAGCATTATCATGTCCCAACAAAGTGTTTGCAGCAGTGCCCCACCTCAAGACAAAGTGATTGTAAAGAAAGGTGGGAGAAAATTCATGTCCCTATCAGTTGCTCCACCCAGCACACAACCTTAGATTAGAATGCAATTTCATGTGTACCTATGTTTTGAATGTCTGACCAAAACTTTGATTATTTAATTTTGGTGGTCAGTGGTGTTTTGTAAGGGTTTAGGAACCAAACTTGTATTTTGTAAGGTGAAACTTGAACACCTGTTTGATGGTTCATTTTATGTTTTGGAATATATTTCATTCTACAAAGTCACTGCAATTGCTTACTAAGCTATGAGACTCGTTTTTTATTATAACCATGTACAAGTACTAGCAACATTGTACAGATTATAACCAAAATTAACAGGTCTCATTCATACTTGCCTGTGGGAATTACATAATATGACGGCTACAATACAAACTTTGAATGATATACTAAGCTACACAAGCACTTTGACAACCAAAATACATAGAATAAATCCAACTGCACAACTAAGCCATATCAGCAGCATCTTAATTGTGTCAATCTTGTGCTTGTACTCAACATCCCTTAGCCTCATTTCTTTGTCTTTCTCCATCAACTTGGCCTCCAATTTTTTCACTTCTTCTTCCAGTTCTTCGTTTTTCCTGAGCAACCCAGGTATAATTACTTGTGCCCTTGCGGACATTTCATCATCAAACCACTGGAAGAAATTGCATGTCTGCAATGGGTTGAGAAAGAGATTATAAATAATTATACCATACTACATCACACAAACTCATGCATTTTAAATTAAGATTACACACTTACCCTTTCAGCACAAGTGTAGAAACGCCTTCCTGGGTTGTTGACAGTCCAGGATGTCCGCGTAACCGTGCGTGCCCCACAAAGGCACCAGCGTGGGTCGAAGTTCTCAAACCGGTGAGAGCTTGCGCTAGTCGACGGCATCCAATTTCTTTGCGAAGCAAAATTGATAGACGGGTTCTTGAGATTTAGGGTAAGGCTACCTTGTTTTATAATTAGGGTTCTTAGCCAAGATGTAGTTGGTATGGATAAAGTAAGGAGCTATTAATAATATGTGTGAAAGGATGGATATAAGCGGGAGATTTTCCCTCCTTTAGTTGCTTATGTGGAATGATTTTTTATTAAGTCAAAAAGCCACATAACCAGGTTTTGCGTAGGTGTACAAGGTGGTTTCAAAAAAGTGGTATTTTTATGCCATGTAAGACTCGGGTAGGGTATTCAGGCAGGGTCGGGCGGTTTCCGGCCAAAATTGTCCCTAAATTGCAAATTTTGGGAGATACGGGGTTATTTTGCCATCGGAAAATGAACTATCCTTAGAATGCAAAATAGGGGGACTTCGTATCCCGATTTTGCAATTTTCCCATAAATTCTAAGACTAATATGAATTCGTAAAATTTCATGAAAGTATGATAAAATATAATTTATAAAATTATAATAAACATAGGAATGTAATTAATAAGATTTGGGGCGTTACAATTCTCCCCCCCTTAAAAGGACTTGGTCCATTGTCAAGTTTCCAAACGATGCACAAGCCATAAGAGAACCCCGTCTCTTAAACAAGGAATGAAAGAACCCCGTCTTTCAACAACAAATGAGAAAACCCTGTTTCTCAGCAAGAAATGAGAGAACCCCGTCTCTCAACATACCCAAAAGCAATTTAAAGAAATAATTGGTAGAAACAATTACATAAATGTCACATAGACAAGTAGAACTATATTAATCACATAAGTATCATTCATAAATAACAAATTTTGCAACTGAAGAGAAGTTAAATATAACAACAATAAGATCCATGATGCACATGATATGCATGACTAAATGTACCGTTCACCGTTGTTTGTGTCAAGCATATAATTGGTACCTTCTTCTTCTCTGACCGGATTCACATTTGCAATTTGCACCCCCCTCTCAAGAACACATTCCCGGACCCGAACAAGCCGTCTTTCCTCCCTGGTAGACTTCCCTCGTCGCTTTGAGCATGTGTCTATTTGATGCTCGTCGCTCCCACAGTACAGGCATAATCCCAACAGTCTTCTACAACCCTCGTAAGTTGTCACGCCTACAATAGTTGCAAAGAAGCTTCTTTGAAGATGTTGTTAAAGCTGGAGTACTCGAAGCTCCTGAACCTGACTTCAGTGATCGATTCTTTTTCTTTCGAGACCTTTCTTGAGGTGTTGGGATATGATGAGAGATAGGCCGCTTTCCTTTGTTGGAAGTCTGTCCTGATTTTGAACTGAAGCCTGCCCGGACTGAAGATTAGACCTTCTTACCTCCAACGAGGTGGTGTCTCGAACTTTCTCTTGGGAGTCACCTGGAATCAGCTCCCACACTCTTTTGATTTTCTTAAGTTGTGGCTCGGCGGAATCCTTATTTCCTTCAAAGGATCTTGAGGTTTGTTGGTTCTGAAACTCTCTAAACGCTATCGAAATTTGGCCCGGCTGTGGTGATGGAGCTAATGGCACTGATGCAACATACTCTTTTATCTTCTGATCGACCAAACAAACCAAGGAATCGAAAAACTCCTGGGGTTGAACCGGAGGGGGTAAATGCGAGGAAACTCTAGGCACTCGTTCACGATGAGGGTGACCTTGAGACATCCTGTAATCAAGACACTAAAGATGCATGTTGAATTAATATGTCAATGCATGTAACACACTTGGAAATAATAAAATCAACATATTGGAACAATTAAGCTCAATCAGGGAAGCACCCATAAATAGAGAAATTTAAAATTTTAAAGTGGCGTATGATGCACGTGTTTATGGATGCATTGAACCTGTCACCGTAGAAATGGAAAGCTTTATCTCGGCACGTAATTCCTTGTTTGTTGAATTATAAGCTTGTCTTGAACTGTTGATCATTTCTTGTTTCCCCCACGGTTTGCTAATCTTCAGAATTTTCTAGCCTCAACTTAGACATTCCTACGGCTTGCGATTACGATTTCTTGAACCCGAAGTCTTCTATGCTTATGGAATTAGCATCTTGCCCGTTCTTTAATAATCACTCCCCAATTGTTGCCCGAGTCTTCTTCATGGTCGTCGCTTTGATCACAACTTTCCGGATTGACTCTTTAGGAGTTCGAATAGTTAAATGAACTCCCCTTCTGATTGTTTATACTTGATCGCCCGAATCCACCCAGAGATTCTTTATCTTTCTTTATTTTTCCTATTTGTTGCTTCATGTCGGTTAACATGACCTCACAACATGACAATTCAGCTTGGATCTAGAAAATGTCCCAACTAGATAAAACCTTCAACATAATTGTCTTCCAACTTTATACTCACTGGAGTGCCAAACCTCATTTATGATGGGATGCGGGCCCACAACAGTAGCAGTCCGGGACCACATTTTAAATTTTTTATTATAATACAAGTATTAAAATATTTCTAAAACATTTTAATACAAAGCGGAAGACTTAGCCGGATCTACTCAAGTATATACATGCAATTGATAATAAATTTTAAATCACTTAAGCAGATAAATATCTAACATGCAATTAACACTTAAGAGCACATAATTTATCATGCTTAAAATAAAATAACTGTAAAATATTACCGTACTGCAAACATGGCTATCTAACGGCATTTTTCCAGCTCCTTGCCCACTCGTGAGACCGGCAGAGCTTCCCTGCAATATCCCCAGGGACACCCTCGGAGCGTGGGCTCCGAAAGTATTTCTCTAAATACTTAGAGAAAAAAACTTTAAACTAGGAAACCCTTTTCAGGGTTTATTCTCCCAAAATCAGGCGTTTATATATAAACACCTAATTAAAATTAATTCCGAAATAAATCGGAATTAACTAGGAGAAATGGGATATGGTTTCAAAGCTATTCTCTAGCCAAAACCTCTCCCAAATGTTTTAATGAGAAATGAGGACCCAAGGCCCCTATTTATAGGGGAAAAACCGAGGGCGTTTCGGTCATTTTGGATTCAAAAGCAAGGGTAAAATGGTAATTTCACATCCCACTTGCGTGTACAACTTGGACACGAAAACCAAGGATACCACGTTGAAGGTCTCTCCACCACGAGTCCAACGCCGCCGAGAACACGCCCATCGGAGCACGCACGCGCCCACAAGCGCGGCTACAAGGCGGCGCATGTGATCACTTGCCGGCTAGGGTTTCCGATGACGTGGCCTCTTCAGGAGCTGCCACGTGTCCGGGTCTGGTCCGACCCGGAACCGGACCCGGTCCGGCCCTATCCGGGAACCCGACCCGTTGACACGACTCTGGACCCGTTGACCCGGTCAACATGATGACGTGGTGCGATCTGGGCCGTCCACGTGTCGCACACGTGGCGTGCCACGCGGCTGCCCAGTCATCGCCACCTGGGCCCACTTGCTGACGTGGCGTGACACGTCAGTGCCACGTCAGCATTTTTTTTTTTTTTTTTAATTTTAAATTTTATTTTCTCCAAAATAAAATTCCGGGCATTTCCAACTCTTTGGAAATTGATTTATTTTCTTAAAATAAATTCCTTGGCTATTTTCAAACACTTTGAAAAATTCTTTTCTCTTTCTCCTTTTATTATTTTCTCTTTGGGTTTTCAATTTGGGGCTTGCAGAGGGACCTGCAGGACTAATTAATTTTAGCTCCAAACGGATTAATATATTATCATCTCATGACAATAATTAATTACCGTTTAACAATATTTAATTCCACTAAATAAATATTGTTGCACTCTAAAATTAATTAAATTATTCACGAATTTCTCGATCTAGAATAATTTCGCATTTTACTCCTCCGTGTAGATATCCATGAAAAATAAATTACAACTACTATCATTTATTTTTCATCTCCAATTTGAAATTTATTGATTCACCTTAAGTTCAAATTCTCTGTATGTGAAACACATTCAACATACAACTTCGGTGACGTTATCACGCGAAGTGCTTTGGCCAAAGTCTTAATTCGAACTTTTACAAATCTATTTCAAGGATATCTCTTACCTTCCAGCAAGGCCACAGATTCCTCGATCAATATAACTCTTTAGCACATTTCATGTAACCACCGAACATACAAAGTATTTTGGCCACCCGTTACCGAGACCTCACTTCGAGTATGTTACAGTGACTAACACTACATGCCTAAAGCCGAAATATTATCAGGATTAAGAGTACAATGCTTCCTGAGATTTTTTTTCATTTTAGATAGCAGTATAAAATGAATAATCTCAGTGGTCCAGTTCGATGTTTCCAATCCTATTGAAAATCATCAACGTGTTATAATTGGAATCACCATTCCCTATGACGAAAGACTAATCATCTTATATAACCACGTTATAGTCTTGATAAGAACATATTCTTATCTTACCGACTAGAACTTTAATGACACGTGATTTCGGTATTCAAAGTCTTTTCCTATGAAACACATTTCATATGAGAATACCACCACACGTCATTAATTATTAATATGTGAAATACTCATAACTTGTTGTAAATTCAGTTTAATTAATTCAACAAATTGAATTTTCAGGGCACTATTCCCAACAATCTCCCACTTGCCCTAAATTCAATTTGGCCATACATCTAAGTCTTATTCCTTTCACATGAGTGTCAAAACTCGTTTTACACTCTTTTGCGCCAATACTTTAGTGAAGGAATCTATTAGATGTTTCTCTGAGCCAACAACTAGGAAATCATGAATCCAATACATCTAACTGGTTGCTTCTCAAGCTACCATGTATTTGACTTGCATGTCGGTGTAAGCAATACAAGTCTGCTTAACATTTTCCAATTAACGGTTGCTCTTTCTAGAGTATACTCGTATTCTAATGTCAAACATCTAGAATACAAATCAGATTGTAAGTCTGAATCTCTATACTCTATTGAAATGAGCTCACCACTGTGGTAGACAAGCATATAATCTCAAGTCCTTCTCAAGTACTCCAATATATGCTTTCACTACTACCCAGTGTTAGATTCTAGGGTTTGACTAATATCTGCTAACTTAGACCTATTTCATAATAGACATCTGGCCTTGTACATAATATGACATACATAAAGCTTCCGCTGCGGAACTCTAATCATGTCTTCTATCTCTTCAGTTGTCTTAGGACATTGATCCTGAGATAGATAAATTCCACATCTAAAAGGTAATGAACCTTTCTTGGAATTTGTCATATTATACCTTGCCAGCATCTTATCCACATATGCTTCTTGTGATAAACCAATCTCGTTATTCCTATGATCACGACAAAAGTCTGATCCTTGGAATAACATTGGTCTCACACAGGTCTTTTCTTGTCAAAATGATTTGACGTCCGAATCTTGACCATTGACAAAATTCTTGCATCATTCCCAATGAGCAGAATATTAATTACGTACAAAGTGAAAACGTTACAACGCTATCATGATGTCATTTTGTACACTTCATGGTTCATCAGGCAATTATACAAATCCAAAGAATCTAAATTGCCTTATAATTCTGATGCTCCATAATCTAGACGCTTGCTTAAGATCATAAATCGATCTATTAAGCTCGCATTATATACACCTGATTTCTGGCTATGAAGCCTTCAGATTGTACCATGTATCTCTTCTTCTTGAAATTGCCCATTCAAGAACATAGTTTTTACATCCATTTATCTAATCTCATAATCGATAATGAGATAAAATATAGAGGATAATGGACTTAAGCACTATTATAGGCGAGAAGATCTCATAAATGATTTCTTCTTTCTGGGTAAAATCCCTTACCATAAGCTTGCTTTAAAGTCTCTACTTTTGTCCATTTCTCCTTTTATTGTCTTGTAGAACCCAATTTTATCTAACAGGGTTTAATGCCTTCCGGCGCCTCTACAAGTTCAAGACTTTGTTAGAATACAGATATTCTAACTTAGATTCCATGGATATTGACCAAACGGTCAGCGTCTATATCTTCTACAGCTTCATTACACGTGACAGGATCAGATACGTTAGATTCAGCCTCTTGGGTTAATCTTAGGTATCTTGTCAGGTGTCCTGACAATCCTCCCACTATAATGATGCTCTCGTGTACACGTCTCTACATCACATGTTGTATTTGGTACATCACATGTATCCAATATATTTTCAGTCATCACGGGTTTATGGAAATCAGTATCTAATACTGTTATTTCTTTTAACACTACTTTGCTTTTACCCTTTGTGGTTATCTATGTAATTATCTTTGAAATATTCACAAACATCTTTTGTGATTTCTCAAATTACAAAATATACCACCTCTTGTTCTTCTTAGGATAACCTTAGAACAAGTAAACCTTTGTTCTTTATTCTAACTTGTCAGGATCCATCCTTAACTCGTGGACCAGGCTACCTTAAATTCGAAGATAAAAGATACAGGGTTTTCACCCTAGCTACAGATCCATCAGTGTTTTAGGAACTGACTTAGATAGAACTAGGTTTGTCGTTTTGTGTGCAAGACCCCAAAACGAAATTCATAGGGTAGCATGACTCTTCATGAATCTTTACCATCTCTATCAGAGTTTTATTTCTTTTTTCTGTAATACATCTTTGCCAAACCGTATCTCATACAGAAGGTTGAGATCTAATCTCATTTGAGAAATTCTATTTAACTCTGAGCATAGATACTTACTACTTCGATCTAATCGAAGTGCCTTGATATGTTTTCTAATTTGACTCTTTGACTTCAGTCTTATATTCTTTGAACTCTTCAAAATACAAACTTAAGTCTCATCAAATAAACATATCTGTATCTAAAGTAATCATTCAAATGAATGATGAAATATCCAAAACTTTCTCTTGCTTGAACATTCATAGTATCATATGTCCGTATGAACTAACTCAAGCAAGTTCATGGCTTAATACCTTTTGTCTCAAAAGGAACTTTCTTGGTCATTTTACTTTTCTAAACAGGATTCGCAGATTGATACTATTTTTAAGTCAATAGGACTCAACAATCAGTCTTTGGATCCTGTTCAGATTCAATTGACCAATAGATAGGTGCCACGTAGAAGTTTTTCTTCTTAGATGGTAAGTCAAGCTTCTTAATGTTAAACTTAAATTAGGGTTGTCATGTAGGCATAAAAGACCATCTTTTATTGTGCCAGAGCAAATAAACCTTTTATTTTGTTTAATGGTAACCTTTTGTTCAAAACAAACAGTTAAACCATTAATTATCATATAACTTACAGAAATCAAATTTCTGTATATATGGCACGTATAATATTAAAAACCCTATTGCCAAAATACGACTTTATAGTCCTTACTGCTAATACAATTACACTTGTATTATCCCCGAGCAGTAGTTGTGTGTTAGCCGTTTTTCAAACTTCCTGGTTAGTTTGAATCTTCGCAATGACTTGCAAATATGATTAGTTGATCTCAAGTTCACACACCAGGAGTCCGGTGAATTTTCAACTAAACATATTTTCAACGAGTAAGATATCTTCATATCTTATCTAAACGGTATAACAAACAGACATACTAAGTATTTTGGATAATTTCTTTTTCCAATACCCATTACCACCGAAATAGAAACACTTTTCCATTGTCGGATTTGACTTTCTATTTCTGAACCTTCGATTGGGAACTTTTCCTTTTCTTTCTTCCACTTACTGGCTTTCTAGCCCGTGGATATTGATGTCTGATTAAAGAGAACTTTTTCCCTTAGTCTATATCACCCTTTCTGCCATATTGAGGTCGTTCATTGTTTTTTAAAAAAATTTTAAAATAATCTTGAACATTCAAACGACTTAGGCAGAGAGTATAGGATCGTATCCTATCTGTTAAGATTGTCTCTTTAAGCACATAGGCCTTCAATCTCGTTCAGATTAGTTATCATATTCATAATATGATTCTGAATCGGTGATCCTTCAAACATCTTTAACTAACAACCTTTTTCGTGGCTCGTACCTTTGTACGATTCTGTCTTCAAAACATGTTCTTATCAGTGGACATCTCATGCATCTGATGCTCAAGAACATCTAAAACAGATGTCAGGATATAAGACTAGCCAGATCATCACGCTTGATCCATTTAGAATAAGAGACTTTCTAATCCTGACTGGTTATAGTTTCCGAAATTTTCGGATAAGGTTCAGTGAGTACGTAAACTTTCGTGTCTCAACACGATGTCAAGATTCATTTCCTAGTCAGCATAGTTGAACTCTTACTAGCCTATTTCCTTATAGACATACAGTTTGGAGTGGGCTAAGAGAGATCGTAATTATAAAACTGAAATAAATAAATAAATGCAAGTTATGATTATGTATTTCACTTTCTTCTGCGTCCAACCAATAAATGAAATCCACGTAAGCATTTTGGTTTACGCAATGGTGACTTAACTAACTGCAGTTGACTCCCCGGAGGCGAGGTCGAAAACCGCTTAGAAAAGCAAGAACTATTCTTAATTAACATGTCATCTAGACAACTCTTACCAAACAATGTTAATTCACCACGTCAACCCTTGGCCTCTAAGTAAATGTAACAGAGCTCCGAAGGGAGGTTAATACATTACTTAGTCAAGTGTGTACCATTACCTAGAAGTCCGTACGAGTAGGTCAAGACACTCCACGGAGGCGTGGTCGAGCTAACTTCCCCGTATTTCATTCTATCCGTAGAAGTCTAATCTTGTATACCGCGAATATATACCCGCCGAAGGGAGTAGTATACATCCACTATACTATAGACGGGTAATGGAGGCCGTGAGAATCCAACTCTTTTCATCTCGCTCCCACTTGAATTTTTAAAAGGTGTGGATTATCTTTTGATTATTTAATAATCACTTTTGGCGTCTTATTATTGGAAATAATTAATCTAATTAATACCCTCCCACTAGGATTACTAAATCATATTTAAAATCCCAATAATAATATTTTAAGGCAATTTAATAACTATTTATTAATTAGGCCGAAAAATATTAGTCCAATTATGCATCTCGTCTAATCTCTATTAAACAATTCTATTTAATCACATTAAATAAATATGCATAATTGAAATATTATAATATCTCATATTATCATGATCATGCCATAAAATAAAATAATTAAGCATGTTTTTATATAATTATCACATAATTATCTTGCTTAAAATTTTAAATGACACAAAATAAATATGCCATAAATTAAATCAATTAAGCATGCTAGTATAATTATCACATAATTATCATGCTTAAAATAAATGGCATAAAGTAAACATGTTATTAATAAATTATCTCATAATTTAAATCATGTTTACTGATTCGGTAATTAACCAGGAAGATTATTGAAATCGATTCCCAAAGAATTACCATTCCACGTAAATTCCCAGAAACACTGGAGGGGTCATAAACGGTCCCACTTAAAAACCAGTCTTCTTTGACAGAATTTACGTACACAGTATCAGATTTAAAATTATGCATCACATGCATCATATCAATGCATGTATATATCTAGAGTACGGCTCTGATACCACATGATGGGATGCGGGCCCACAACAGTAGCAGTCCGGGACCACATTTTAAAATTTTTATTATAATACAAGTATTAAAATATTTCTAAAACATTTTAATACAAAGCGGAAGACTTAGCCGGATCTACTCAAGTATATACATGCAATTGATAATAAATTTTAAATCACTTAAGCAGATAAATATCTAACATGCAATTAACACTTAAGAGCACATAATTTATCATGCTTAAAATAAAATAACTGTAAAATATTACCGTACTGCAAACATGGCTATCTAACGGCATTTTTCCAGCTCCTTGCCCACTCGTGAGACCGGCAGAGCTTCCCTGCAATATCCCCAGGGACACCCTCGGAGCGTGGGCTCCGAAAGTATTTCTCTAAATACTTAGAGAAAAAAACTTTAAACTAGGAAACCCTTTTCAGGGTTTATTCTCCCAAAATCAGGTGTTTATATATAAACACCTAATTAAAATTAATTCCGAAATAAATCGGAATTAACTAGGAGAAATGGGATATGGTTTCAAAGCTATTCTCTAGCCAAAACCTCTCCCAAATGTTTTAATGAGAAATGAGGACCCAAGGCCCCTATTTATAGGGGAAAAACCGAGGGCGTTTTGGTCATTTTGGATTCAAAAGCAAGGGTAAAATGGTAATTTCACATCCCACTTGCGTGTACAACTTGGACATGAAAACCAAGGATACCACGTTGAAGGTCTCTCCACCACGAGTCCAACGCCGCCGAGAACGCGCCCATCGGAGCACGCACGCGCCCACAAGCGCGGCTACAAGGCGGCGCGTGTGATCACTTGCCGGCTAGGGTTTCCGATGACGTGGCCTCTTCAGGAGCTGCCACGTGTCCGGGTCTGGTCCGACCCGGAACCGGACCCGGTCCGGCCCTATCCGGGAACCCGACCCGTTGACACGACTCTGGACCCGTTGACCCGGTCAACATGATGACGTGGCGCGATCTGGGCCGTCCACGTGTCGCACACGTGGCGTGCCACGCGGCTGCCCAGTCATCGCCACCTGGGCCCACTTGCTGACGTGGCGTGACACGTCAGTGCCACGTCAGTAATTTTTTTTTTTTTTTTTAATTTTAAATTTTATTTTCTCCAAAATAAAATTCCGGGCATTTCCAACTCTTTGGAAATTGATTTATTTTCTTAAAATAAATTCCTTGGCTATTTTCAAACACTTTGAAAAATTCTTTTCTCTTTCTCCTTTTATTATTTTCTCTTTGGGTTTTCAATTTGGGGCTTGCAGAGGGACCTGCAGGACTAATTAATTTTAGCTCCAAACGGATTAATATATTATCATCTCATGACAATAATTAATTACCGTTTAACAATATTTAATTCCACTAAATAAATATTGTTGCACTCTAAAATTAATTAAATTATTCACGAATTTCTCGATCTAGAATAATTTCGCATTTTACTCCTCCGTGTAGATATCCATGAAAAATAAATTACAACTACTATCATTTATTTTTCATCTCCAATTTGAAATTTATTGATTCACCTTAAGTTCAAATTCTCTGTATGTGAAACACATTCAACATACAACTTCGGTGACGTTATCACGCGAAGTGCTTTGGCCAAAGTCTTAATTCGAACTTTTACAAATCTATTTCAAGGATATCTCTTACCTTCCAGCAAGGCCACAGATTCCTCGATCAATATAACTCTTTAGCACATTTCATGTAACCACCGAACATACAAAGTGTTTTGGCCACCCGTTACCGAGACCTCACTTCGAGTATGTTACAGTGACTAACACTACATGCCTAAAGCCGAAATATTATCAGGATTAAGAGTACAATGCTTCCTGAGATTTTTTTTCATTTTAGATAGCAGTATAAAATGAATAATCTCAGTGGTCCAGTTCGATGTTTCCAATCCTATTGAAAATCATCAACGTGTTATAATTGGAATCACCATTCCCTATGACGAAAGACTAATCATCTTATATAACCACGTTATAGTCTTGATAAGAACATATTCTTATCTTACCGACTAGAACTTTAATGACACGTGATTTCGGTATTCAAAGTCTTTTCCTATGAAACACATTTCATATGAGAATACCACCACACGTCATTAATTATTAATATGTGAAATACTCATAACTTGTTGTAAATTCAGTTTAATTAATTCAACAAATTGAATTTTCAGGGCACTATTCCCAACAATTTATTCCTTCCTTAATTGGAATCCCAAACCATACTATTTCCCATATTTTCCTCTGCTTCATTTCCACGGAAGTTAAGCTTTATTGCTTATTACCATAATTACCTCCTTGATCAGAGTTTTCTTGTATTAACTTGTGTGACTGTATGGCCCCAACTAAGAACTCTTGGATTCAAATCCTTCTTCACTTATGGAGTTAGTTCCTGACTTCCCTCGAAGAACTAATTTCCAATTATTGTCCCTATTCATCTAGTTGCCACCTTGATTGAAATCCTTTAATCTAACCTTTATGAATTAAATCGATTATAGGACTGGACTTGTCTTCTTACTTGCCTCCGTCTTGAGCATATGATTTCCCTCTAGGAGTTCCTTATTGTCCTTTTACCGTTTTCATTTGTTGCAACAGCTCCATATTTCCCACTTCACGCTCTCAACACGACAATTCGACTTGATTCTTGAAAATGAACTCAATTCACCCGATCATAGAATCTCTACCATCCTAGCTTTTCAAAAATGGATTACTTGATTCTTCTAGCTCAATCAGGATTACTGAAATTGTTCCCTTCTCTTGCCTGGATTTTACTTCCCAATTAACTGAGTCTTAACTTGACCACACGTCCGAATCTTTGAATAATTAGTACCCCGATTCTTGCTTCACCTCATCCTTGAATGGAATCTAAATTCTCACGGTTGATTGTTTCATTCCGTATCTTATTCTTTGAATCACGACCCGATAGAAGAAGTTAATCGCCCTCAAATCCGCATATGAATTTCCTGACTCGTTTCTAACCCTTCCAAGCTAAAGAAGTAGTACTTGTAGTATGCTGAGGTTGTCATACAAGTTGGCCGTGGCTTGGGTGAGACGTGCTCATGTCACGCAATTGTCACATAATTGATACCCACAACAAGAATTTAATATAAAATGCAACAGGTAATTTGTCAATATTTAAAAATAAAACACGTTGAGCACATAATTTCAATTAATCCAAGATCAATTAATTAACAATTAATAGCAGAAATCAATGCAAGGCACAGGTTATCAAGTAATTTAATTAATTCAAAGAATTCAAACAGATTCAAATAATATGCAAGACTCTCAATTACCAATTAACTCCTATGCCGTTCGACCTAGACTTGACACGACACGACACTAGAACCTCGGTTTTACAACCGGGCTCTGATACCACCTAAGATGTAGCACCCCTGTACGTAGAGATTCCACACCCCCGCACTATAGGCCGATCCACATACGAAATGGATAATCTGTACATGAACTAACCTATAGTGAACGGGTGACAAGTAAAAGAAACAGGCTAGCTAGGCGGGACTATACCCCAAAGCAATACAAAACCAAGACATAAAATTTAAAAAACGGAAGCATTAATTCATTAATACATATAGGTACCATCACGAATCAATACATTATCGTCTTCTATATATCATACATATAAAAGTCTCCAGAAGCTAACAATAATCATAATACACTAACTCCGAAATATCAACACCAAAACATGAAAGTGTAAGAAGTGCTAGAGTCAGCTGGACGACATGACAAGACTCTGACTCCCGCCTAGCACCCGACCGCGACAACCTGAATGGTGGGGCGTCAGTCCATGGAAGCGTCAGTCCATGGAAGACCGAGTGAGGGGCATAAATATATATTAGCGCAATTAACATGCAAGTTATAATCTTGGATAAGGTTTTATAATTAAGAGTAATATAAGTTCAGAATAACATAGAACTCGGCCGAGATTACAACTATCAATATTAAATACTTTGATCAATTTCATGCATTTAATACGTGCAATACGTGGCCCGGCGAGTGAGGGCAATCTCCAACCTTACTCCAATTGTGTACAATACATGCATGTTTTATTAACCAATAGGTGGTCATGCAATTCAATTATCGTGCAATTGTGCGTATTGTATTCAAGCTAGACAATCAATAAGTGCAATCATGACAATAACCCGAGGACAATCCGTGGTGCCGGACCCATCCCCAGTCTTCTTCTCTCTCCGGTTGATGGTGGGATTGCAAGGCCCCACCATCCAATCTCATTGAGCAGAGGGTACATGAATCCCTAAGCCCGGAACTCCTTCCTCCACTAATCTCCTAGCGGATTCAGGGGTCATCCCAATGTGGTGAGGATAGCGTTCGAGTTACCCGTCAGCCCATGCTTTCCCGGTTGGCTCAAACCACTACCCTCGGGCCCAACGTGAACATGCTTTACTCGCCAAACACGATCAATCAATCCATCACGATACATGACTTGGTTTTCATGAACATGGCTTGCTTGCAATTGTTACAAGTTTAGAAATCCCTATAAGTAAATATGTATACCTTTTGGCTTGAAATTCCACATAATGGTTATACGGGTTCTATATAGCTAGCAATTAAACCTCACCTTTACCAACAAAGACAAGTAGGATACGGCCTACGGGGCTCGCTCCTCGTCCCGGTGAAGCTGGTCTGTGCAAGATAGACGTGTACACGTGAGACATGACTCAAAATGGACCAAATATAACGAATGACGAAAATGCAACGAGATGATGAGCAATACACAATGTGGCATGAATACATATTGTTTTAGCATGTAATCTATCATATAATAACAATTTGGGATCAAAGAAGGGATTGAATTAAAATCCCAAAATCACCATTTTGTGCAGTAGGTTTTGTTCTGCCAGAGGCATGGGAACGGCCGTTCCGGCCCTTAGTGTGAAATGGGAAGGGTCGTTCCCATGCTTCACCGAAAACGCCCCTGCGCTTTATGATTTAAAATGGCGACTTTGCTGGGAACGGCCCTTCCGACTTGCAGGCCAAAATGGGAACGGCTGTTCCCATGCGCGCCCCGTCTTGAATTCAAAGAAGTGGGAACGGCCGTTCCCACAATGAACTGGGGACGGGAAGGGCCGTTCCCGTTCCTCTGTAATTGCAGAAACAGAACAGAACAAGGGAGGCTCTCGGCATAACAACAACCACACCCAAAACATCATCAAATCCACATTAAAATGCAAGAATTCTGGGAATAAGCATGTATACATGATTAAGATATAATAACACTCCATATAAACACTTAAGCCACTCAAGAACATCAAGAATTTCCATTTTCATGTTCCCACACCAAACCATCACATAAGCTTAATTCCTTCAAGAATTCATGCTTCTAATCATGATATAATCACATATTCTTGCATCAAATAACATCTAATCCATGTATCACCTAAAATCATTAACCCTAGCTTTCACATAAATGATCAAGAACCAAAAATTCATACATGAACCCACCTTGAAAGAAAAGAAATGGATGAAGAAGATGACTATGGAGATTTGAGCTTAAAAGCTTGGAATTTCTTGAGCAAACTTGATGGAAAATTGATGAAATCTCTTTCCCTTTTCTCCTTAGAGGAACCGAGAGCAAGAAGGAAGCAAATATGTTGGGAAATTTGGATGAAAATGAATAAGGAAGAATGAAGAAGCTTTGTGCGTGAGATCACCATCCTTGATTTTTGTGTAATGCTCAAATTGCAATTTAGTCCCTCAAGAGTTTAAGTCATGCAATCAAGGATAAATGGTTTACTAATTGATCAATTAAGTCCAAAGAAATAAAATGCAATTTGGTCCTTGATTTATAAAGAAAAATCATTTAAGGACATGTTGACAATTAAATCATATTCGGCAACTATTTCACGTAATAAATATTTTCATGTCATGAAATAAATTCTAAGACTAATATGAATTCGTAAAATTTCATGAAAGTATGATAAAATATAATTTATAAAATTATAATAAACATAGGGATATAATTAATAAAATTCAGGGCGTTACATTTCGTATTTGAATTAACAATTATTTATATCATCTAGAAAGCTGTCTTTTAACTGTAAGACCATAGTATTGATTCTTAATTTTAAAAATACATTTGTATTTCTCATGTATTGTTATTGGATTACAAGCAATTCCTTTATTAGATTCTATGAAGATTATATTATTTTTTGTAAAAAAAATTTTGATATAAAAATCGAGTCATTTCATTACTAATATCGTTATATCTCTAGTATCATACAGGGACGACACTGACGTCCTACTAATTATGAAAAGATTTAGCAATAACTATACAATTGGGAGTCATTTTTAAAATTTTAGTAGCATCGATAGTTCAGCGGCAACTCTTTTGAAACCTATAGTGTTGATGGTTCCACTCTAACTAATTTGATAAATAAAGAATCAAAGTATTATTTTCAGAACTAAATGACTAATTTATCCTTTTTTCCAATTGCGCACGTAAGTTTTCTGCCCCAACTTCATGCCTACCATCAAAATAAGGTCTAAAGTTTTTGCGGCCGCGAAGGCCTTCCAACAAGCTGATTTGCCAGAACGTCGCGGCCGTAACAAAAACAAAGGCGAATTTCTTTGTTACCGCGATCAGTATCCTAGAGGTTCTTCAACTTTATTTCGTTTCGTTTTTGTTCTATTTTCCGCCAATCTTTATTCCATAATAAATTATACCTACATGGGAACATTTTCAACACATTAAGGTCTGCAAATGGCAATAATGAAAGCAAACATAAGTTTAAAGGAATAAGAAAAACGATTTTGACAGATTTATATAATTATTTTTTTTTAAGTAAGAAATTCAAATCTGAAAATATTTAACACGTTTCATTTTAATTTATTATACGGAATGCACGAATTGACTTGAATAAATTATGCAGTTCCCACATACGTACCCCAGTTTAGATTGATTAATGGAGTCCATGTGCACCATCTTTCTGAATTCGATTCAATTTGATTGCCAGAAAACGAAAAATGTTAAATCGTAAGTCAAGAATAACGTGACCAAAATATTTATATAAATAGTAATGATCGACTCATCTTTTGTCGCTATCATTGAAGTTGAACTGGCATCGCAATTTCTGTTTCCCCATACTATATTCATGCATGACATTTTCTAAAAACAATGTACCCACACTTCCAAAATTTATTTCGTGTGTTATTGTAGGCGTGTTGGATATAAACATGTAAAATTTTTCTAAAAAATAAAAAATAATACCGACACATTGGGGACACAGCTCCGACACATGTTTGATATGACTCGACAAGTGTCTGAAACGATCCCAAACTTCGACACAAAAAATTTTAAATTTTATTATGAACTTGAGGATTGTAATTCTTTAAGGCAAAAAAATTGTATAAATTTACTAAAACATGTATAATATTAATTTAAATTTTTTTATTTTTATTTTGAAATTTTTTTCATAATATATAAAATGTATTAATGTTGTTTATAATGATTTTAATTGTTGCATTGAAGAATGACTAATGTTATTTAAACTTGTAATATTGAATATTTTTATTAATATTTTATTTTACATAAATTAATATATATATATATAATTTATTTATATATAATATAATCGTTTCGAAGCTGTGTCGTGTCCTAAATCTTTAGAAAAATTTATATCGTCGTATCCGTGTCATGTTATATTTGTATCGCCATGTTCGTATCCGTGCATCATAGATTCTACCGTGTTGTATTGTGTCGTACACTTATATTTAATACCATATTAGATACTTTTTATGTAAAAAATTTTTAATAAAAAATTATATTTCCGTTTTATACCATGCCGTGTCCGTATTCATATATCATAGTCTCTTTCAATTATTGAAAGGATATTAAAAAAGAGAAGAAAAAAGTTCAAACTGAAAAAAAAAAAAAAAAACTCTAAATTAGAGTCGAGCCGTCAAAATTAAATAAATAGAAATAATTATAAAAAATTGAGAAATGAATAACTATATATCGGATATCCTGATACAATATACACAAGAATTATTTTAAATCAACGGAATAATCAACACCCTTAACTTATATGTCGTTTGCCGATGTTCTCAACTGACGTGCATGGTACAAACATAAAAAATTAATAATAAATGTTTCTCAATCATAATTTATGAAATTTAGTGATGTAATTACGGAGAGGAACCTAAAAAATACGTCCAATTGTTTATTTAAATTTCAATTCCATTTTGTTGATTAATTTTGAAGTTTGAACCGTATAAAATCAGGGCTAAGTTAACATCTTTTAATTGTGGAAGAATACGTGGTGCTACATAACATATATATTTTTTATTATATAAACATCAAACAAATTAATATCTTTGGGAACATATCGGTTTTTGTTTTTTTTTGTTAATCCATCAACAATGTTTAAACATTTCAGAAATTTAAGAGTGTATAACATTTTTTTGACTTAATTACATCTAACTTGGTAATTACAAGTGTAGTTTTTTAGATGTAATTACACCATTCTTAAAATATTTTGTTTACACTATCTTGCAAATATGTTCCATTTTTTACATAATTAATATATTTTATATAGAAATTATGTGTAGTTAATACATTATTGGCGTGGTTTTATTTGTAACGAAATTTTTTGGTATAAGTCTAATTATATCTAAATAGAAGTATCACTTATAATTAATTATTCGACTAAATGTAATTGACCGAATTTTTTTTATGACCTTTAAAAATCTCTTTAAAATAGACATGTTCCCCAAGGATCAGGGCGCTTTTAAAGCCCTGGAAAACGCAATGTTTTCCTCATGTTTCTTCATCAAACTATGACTTATCAAAACAACTTTTATCTCACTTCTTTTTATAACAAAAAAACACATGAAAAACAAGATGGGGAGAGAGATCATTGGAAAAAAAGGGTTCGGCACGAAATCGATATATATTCAGAAAATCTGGAAACTGAAACTTTTATCTGGCATACCTGAGATCCATCTAAAAAAGAAGTCATTCATGCAACATGTTAATCAACCTCTAAATGAAAGAGTTAATCAACAAATTTGGGTACTGAAGTTGATGAACCTGAGAAAATGTGTCCTAATTGGTAAGTAATCTTGTTGATAGGCGAATCTCGGTCAATGAGCGGTTCTGTGGACCGAACAGAAATTCCTAAATTGATTTGTCTCTCTCTGTAGGATGCCCATGTCACCAAATAGAGACCAGCTACAATGAGAAATCCTCCCAGAATACTGTTACAAAAGTTAAATGTATGAAATAATCCTTCAGCAAAAAAATAAGTATTTACAAGGGCAAAAATAATAAGCAACTATAAGGGATGATCACAATGTGCACACCCTGAGGTTTGGCCAGGTTACACAAACTTACTCTTGGGTTTGAGAAATTACATAAAATTCCCCTGACATGCCCTATGATTTGGACTAATGCATGCTATTAAAGCCTTAATTTAAAACCATATATTGATTGGCAAGTGTCAAGGCCAAAATAGGGTACTCCAAAAGACAGATGACATTGTCGAAATTCATGACTCCTAATGTAATCTAAACTCTTTAACATGGAAGGCTTTTGTAATTTCTCAAACCTTGGGTGAAGCTTGTGTAATTAGGTAAAACCTCATGGAATGTCGACGTAATTATCCCAAAAAGAAGAGCATGAGAAAGGCTTAGAGAATAACCTTCCCAGATAAATGGGGCTTCCCAGGAAAATTCTTGAGAGGAAAGCCGACGCAGCAGGTTGAAGTGGATTGTATAAGGCAACTAAGGCAGGGCCAAGGGTCTTATTTGACCATGTCACAAGTCCATAGTTCAATGCCGAAGCTACAACTCCCTAAAAAGGTACAAATTAAAAAATTATAAATGGAAGATAGACACACGCATGCACACACATGTATATATGTATATATATATATATAGAGAGAGAGAGAGAGACAAAGAGCTTACAGCATAGCAAACAGCAAAAGCCTCAGACTGTGTGAGATTCCAGTCTGTTGACTCACTTGTCATGAAGAATGCAGTCACTACCATAAACAGAGCACCAAAAAAGTATGAATAGGCCGTCACTGATATACTTGCAGGATATTTAGCTAAAACTGGAGCCTGAAACACAACAGCAAGTACATTTCAAAGCTCCATAAACATCTCATTCAGCATAGCAAGTCATGCAAATAACTTACATAGACCAACAAAAAAGTTTCAGTAATAAGTACCGATGATGGAATCATCAACTGTTTCTTAAAACCAATTTCAACCCCTAAATGATTCAAGAAATGTACCCAACACATGTAATAATCACCATCAAGCTACCATAGTTTCAAATCACGGCCTAATATGCTCAATGACAATGGCATTTTATAGAAGTTAAAGTTCGATTGAGACATGCAATCATATTATCAGAAGAGGGAAAACAGATTTTAAATAAAAGTAATTTTTCCTCGGGGGCTTAGAGGGATTAAACTGTATTCAGCATTCGGATTTAATGATGAAGAAATATCCGTTACGTTCCACAATTCATAGGAACAGATTATTAAACAATTAGAAAACGAAGGTCGATAACAAATACCTGAATGGCCAGATAAGCTGCCATGCACATGCAGTTCCCAATCAGGCATAAAACCCCAAGGTGCCAATTATCAAACCCAAAGTCAAGCAAACTAGAGATTAACCAACCAGCTGGCTCTGGCTGACCCTTGGCACTTATTTCACTGTGTACTGCAATATCTGATTCCCTATATCCAAACACAGCTGGACCACGGAACATAGCCATTAGAATGGCACCAGAAACACAAACAAGAGTGCCCCCTAATTTAGCTTGACCTTCAGTTTTTCGTAAATTCACAGTTTCTGTACTGCACAGAGAAAAGCTACATGTAAATTGCATGAACCACAAAATTCATGAAAACCTAACAATGTCACTGCTGTGTGGGTGTGGGTGAGTGAGGGGGAGGGAGGGAGAGCTTAGAGCCTTAGACTGACCCCATCATTACAGCCAATATGAATGTAAAGACTGGAATGGCAGGCTGAATAGCTGCAGCATAGGTGGGATTCGTATAGCCAAGGCCAAGAAGAAACAAAAGCTGGTTTCCGAAAATACTAATCCAGCAGCGAAACAAGAAAAGAGAAAACAATATCATTAGTGTTTCCAGAAGGCATAAATAAAAATTTTAAGCTAAGATGAGAGATCTTGAGATATTCCACTAACCCTGTTAAACCAAGAAAGAAGAAGGCTATCACAAAGCGTCTGTTTAGAGGCGGTCTTATCCTTCTGCAACACAATAATCGTTGGCAATCACAAAAAAATTCAAATTTAACCCCAAGAAAGTTGAAAATGACTAAAGAAAGAGTTACAAAGTAATAATTTTTGACAATATCACTAATTTGACTAATAGCCAAAAGCAGTGAGGATAAATTCTGACTACACAAATAGAGTTCGGTTTATGATTCACTATTCATTCCTATGCTTAGACTCGACCCTCGAACAGAGACTATTAACCACCAAAATTTGTTGGTGAGTCCTTGATTCCGTGGCAGAATCAGCCCTCAGTACATATGCGTTTTGTAGGAGTGGACTTTGCTAGTTTGCTAGACTAGTAGATTGCTCCTCTCATTCAATGTTAATTGATACTGTATTTCAGCAACTGCAGCATACGAGTTTGACCCACAACAAAGATACCTCCAGCTAGGTTAACATCATCCATAAATGTCCCTCACTTACAACATAATTATTTTTAGGAGGAATGACCAACATGAACAGAACAGAACAGAAAGAGATATCCTCCATATTTTTTAACATCATGTTGTTAAATAGTGGCTTAATTCGGACACGAAATAATTTTACACAAATTAACAAGTTTAGTCAGGTACATAACCTATCCTCAAATAACCAATTGTCTAAGCCAAATGGGCACCATGGTTAGTAGTCATTTTATCTAATCGATTTGCCGGTAAAAAGTCTAACTCTAACGAATAATTTTTTGCAGAGTGTTTAAAAGGTATTGGTTTTCAGCCCCATAAGCACTCTTTCTCACTATTTAAAACGTTGTTGTGACACTAAAACTAACCATTAACCAAAAACCTTTTAATACCCACTTCCACATTCGACCTAGACATATTTGCACAACATTCTCACACCACCATTCATCAACAAACGGTATGAAAACAAACCAATCCAGAAATAAAAAACCCTCCAATTCAGATCTGTACCAATACCCTCACAAGTAATCCTCACTCGATTCAGAAACCACCTCCAATTCCAACCAATAGGCAATAGCCAATAGTCAATCCTCACACACTACGAGAAAGACTGACAGACAAAACAAAACTACTATAGCCAGGTAGTAACGTTCATCCATGAGGACCAAATGATCAAGTTATGCATGAATGACATTCAAATCCATCTAAACCCACGCAGTAAAATTACACAAATCTCAAAAACCAGAAACCAGAGCTGCGAAGAAACACTCACTTCTCACGAATATAGGCTACAGGTGCGAGAATCGAGAGCGCCAAAAGGTCCCTGAAGACGCAAAACACAAGCTGATTGACCCCGACGTTGAGTGCCACTTTGGTGATGACGTGGTATCCGCCATTGAACACCTGCACCGCCGCCATCGCCATATGCGCCCTCCACACATCTCCGCCATTTCCGCCAGCAGTCGCCATCCTGATCATGATAACGTCAATCTCATCCAACTCCTCCTCCACCGGCCAATCTATATGAATAATGTACAATGTACGTATGCAATGGATTGTGGGGGCAACTCGATTTGAATGTGGAGTAGCGTGAATCCTGTTGCTTGAGCGAGGAAATTAAGGATTATGAGTGGAATTACTCGAGCACGGGTCGATGTTTTCGGTGTTCTTGGTCACGTTGGTTGGATGATTTGGGAGGATTTGAGGGTACAAGGAAAAAGGAGGAGAAGAGGGGCACCGAGGACTGAGATTTTAGCACAGTGGCTTGAAAATAGCATTTTGCACCCCGATACTATTCATTTTTTGTCAATTTCACCCCCCAAAAGTATTAAAACTCGCACTTTTCGGCCTACGGCTACAATACAAGGAAACCTGATATTTCATTTGTTTAGACTTTAGAACACACACACACACACACAATGTGGTTTAATTGAATGTTGAACCCTAGGTCACATAATGCATATGTGAGTATGCGTCAGTGCATATAATTTTAAAATAAATTGAGTGTTGGATTAAATAATCATATATATTCCTTCTGATCTGAAAATAATTATATATATAACATATAGTTTTAAATAAATTTTAAAAAATAATATAGGACAATTAATTTTACTTTAAATTATTTTACTAATAATTGTACAATTATTTCGTAAAATATGAATTCTATCAATTTTTTCTAATATTCTTCATAAAAATTGTCCAACTTGTATATTGTGTAGTTTATATAAAGGAAAACTTTATTTTATTTAACTATTTTAAAACGAGAAAAGCATTCAAATTCATTAGTATAGAGACTTAAAATTTTAAACCGAGAAATACGTACAAATTTAATTCGTTTGTTTAGAAAACTAAAATCTTAAAACATCTTAAAGCAAAAAATTCGTACAAATTCACTAATATAGTGAACTGAATATGAATGTATCTTATATAATAGAGGATTATATGATTTAGGTTGAACCTATCCGTAAAACCAAACACTTTTTAATTAAACATTCATATAAAAGTTTATATATTTAGATGCCTCGGATGGTTGGGGGAACGATAGCGGCATATAAATACGGACATGGAACAATACAATAACAATCACATCTATTTATTTTTTAAAATTTACCATATGATCAATATCCAAAGTCTTTACATCACATACTATAACTAACCTTAAGGTTTTTCCTTTCAACGGCTTGTAATCATTTCACAATACAATATTTTCTCCACATAAGCGTATGTTCCTTTACACGAGTGCAAATGTTTTCTTGGATAAACCTAATAAATATTATGAAAAGAAAAAAAAAATTAATGGAAATGATTACTAATTATTATGTAGGGTTAGAAAATAATGCATTTCTAGCTAGTGCGACATCATAATGCCCTAGTTGTTATGTACTTTAATATATATCTAATATGGCAACTTTTATAACTATCTTAAACCAGAGGTTTTCCTACTACCTATGCATTTCAACAGATATATTTGGACAGAAACATATCAAGTTCCTTGTACAAGAATATGAACCCAAAGTTTCACCAATTTCAAGTTACAAAAAAGGCTAAAAATTAGTAACACGCTCCATTCAAATTATAACAAAGTATACAAAAATAGAGAAAGATCATCACATTCTGTATACAGATCTCATCAAAGAAAGGGATTATCAAAAAAGAGATCAAAATGGATATCAAAAATAGGTATTGGGCTGGTTTAAATTCCCAGAATGGTTCTAATCTGATCAGGAGGATGTCTAGCCAGTGACCTGGGCTCCGGGTAGCTGTTCTTCGGATCCATAATTGCGTTATAAATTACATCATAAGCTTCGGCGAGAGACTTAGCCAACTTAACACAAGCTTCAGATCTTAGACTCGGTACCTGCATCAGCTCGAACTCGGGGAGAGAACTGTCACTTCCCAAAACAAGCCCAAAGAAAGACTTTAAACACTCCGAGAGAGAAGCAGGAGACATATCTTCCATCTCGGCGAGCGGTCGTTGTTGCTTTGATGAATCAGTGAAGTGAGGCATCTTGTTTGACAATCCACATTTCCTCAAAATTGCATCAACTTCTTTTTCAACAAGGCAGTTAATGTTGGTTTCAATCATGGATCCTAGTTTCTTCACGTAATCAGATGCGACTTCGTGCCCCAACAATGGTTGTTGGATTGCTGATAAACAGTTGATGAGAAATATTCTAGAAGGTGTTTCACGGATCTGCACGGCGTATAAGGGGAAAAGTTTGATGATTTTTTTTGCCGAGGAATCAGGTTGTGCTTATTGGCAGATGGAATGTAAATATATATACCTGAGGTGAGAGGGCAGAACTGGTATTATCCAAAATAGCATCTATGGAAGATCTGCGGGGTTGAGGTGAGTCGGAAATTGCTCTACTTCTTCTGGACGACTGAATTACTCCCTTAGATTTGTGCGCCTCTGCTGCTTGTTCACACATCTGAAAGCGGTACATGCATAGCATGTAAAATAAATATGAAATATATAAAGTATCTATTTTAAGAAATAACTGTGTGATTGTATATTTCTTAAATCATTTTAAATATACTGATTAAATTTATAATAAGAAACTAAAGGAAGTTTATTAAAAATTTAACAACATTAAATAAAGGAGCAACTAGAAGAATATGTGGTTAAATAATGCTGGGAAAACTCACCTGAATAATTGGATCTAGCAAAGCAGAGATGACAGGTTCGAATGCAGGCTTCTTGCCAGACATGGAAACCATCATACTGTCATATGTTTCAATTATTTCAAGCAGCAAAGAGACCCCTTCCCTTAGTGCTGTAGGTGGGGAAAGATCAACCGCAACTAAGGGAGGATAACGCAAAAGCTTCTCGCCTCGAGTTTTTAGCATGTCGAAGAAGGTTTTTTGAGCAGCATCCTTGAGAGCCCACAGAGTATTACACAGTGCTGTTTCCCTCCCTAGAAGATCTGATATCTGTAGACATCAAATTTTGATGAAATGCTAAAAACAAAATACAAACAGGAGAAACTGAGTGCAGGATTGAAGTTAACTTACTGTATGGCTGTAAAACTCCAGAGTATTACTAAGCTTATACGAAATTATAAGGTTAGGCTGCGACTGCAAAACTTGTTCGACCCTCACTTTAAATGGACGACAAACTCCTTCAAAGATCCTGTCCAGAACAAACGTCAAGTCTGATTCTGTTGCCTTTCCCATATCACTATCAGATGGGTTCGAGTATCTTTGAGCAATTGGTCCAGTATCTGCCACTGAATCAGGGTCAAGCAAAGCAAGGGCAAGTTCTCTTTCAGAAGCCAAGGCCTGTAATATCATATTCATGAGTTAAAGTTCCCAAATTGAATAGAGAAACTCAACGTTGATGCAAAAAGATGAAAAGGAATACAAAAAGACCTACTTGATGCAGCCATCCCAGCATATCGCCTACATATCTTAAAGGGTCGTGAGCATGGACCTCAATTGGTCTAGGTAGTCCACCAGGTCCTCCACGTGTGAGGGCACTAATGAATCTTCTGAACAGTGCATTATGCCTCATATTCGCAACCTGTATGTTAGAAAATTTTATGTTTAAAATATAACTCCCATGCCAATATGCTCTTGGTAATGTTTACATTTTATGCATGAATACCTCTTCTGCACAGTACTTGAAAAGGACGGGTCTTGCTTTTAGGCATCGAACTGCAGTTCTTAGGAGATCACTGACTTCGGGATTGTCTACATCGCCCAACCTCCTACACTCAGCTTGGACCCACCTAGGTAGGTAAAAATGCCACATGTGCTAGGGCATCAATTATAATGATAAAGAAAAAAACATTTAATATGTATACAAAAGCAATATTTGCATGAACTCCCGAGTTATAACACAAATATTGGTTTTCTTTTATGTATCACATATTATTACCCAGCTACTCTCGAACAATGAAAACAGTTTTTACCCTTTATCTTTCTATGTGGGTAGGGAGATATATAGATAGAGCTGTCAATGGTAATCAGCTCTAATACTCAGAGGGAACTAGCAAGTAGCAAGCAAGATGATTTGAAGGAAAAAGGGGTTTTTTAGCTCTGCTTTTAGCTAGTTAAACTAAAAGGCCACTGCATCAGAAACACTAGAAAGAAGAAAACCTTAGCATATTCGATAGATATTCAACAGAATATAGGAGTCAATTTCTGTACTGGATAACATATGGAAGTCAAATTGTCATGGAAGGGTGTCTAATTACAAAACAACCAACATTTCACATATTCCCTAACTATCTCTCTCATTTGATTATTAACTACTTCTGGAGAGCAAACTGCTTAGAAGCGCAAAATGCCAGAAAATTATATGGTGAAACAAACCCTGACTGGGTGAAGCATAACCAAAGGTGGGTAAATAATATTTAGCGGCTATCCTGAATCCAAATTTAAGTAACAGAGCTGATGGTGTTCAAATACACATTGAGAAATCATCCCAACCTGGACGAAATGTAATTATTTATTTATCCCCAAATGGTAAATTATACTTCTAGTATTATGCCTTCTATACTACAACCAGGAATGCCAGTGCATTTAAAGGAAAGGTAATAAACAGATATCACCCACCGGCATGCCTTCTGTATAAAACAACTTGAAAAATCCAAAAAATCATAAGTAACATGGATGGCAGAAAAACCTCTTCCAAATATATTCCAAATGAGCATATAGAACTCTTAGTTCACAATCAGCAGTTTCATATAATTCTGGCAAATATTAAATTTGGTAGTTTTTTCTTTTCCTGTACAAGTACAACATTCCATGGGAGGCTCCAAATTGTATCAAGGCACAATTTCCTATCTTGTCGTTTAGTGCATGCCAGCACAGTTTACCTTCTCAAACTTAGAATTCATTCTTGTGTTGTTATTCAGGTCGCACAACTAATACAGAGAAAGTTACCTGCATAGTCGTTCATAGGCTCCTTCTTGGTAGACAGCCATCATATCCATAAGCTCCAAACCAGCTCGCTGCAAAGAGTCTTCAAATGATTACAAATTACAAAAAATCGTTCATTTAAGAAGCAATGGGCCAAAAGGCAAGGATAATTAGCCAATCTCAGGTAAAGATACCAACTAGAAAATACTCCCTCTATCCGAACTTCATTACTTCACTTATGCATTGAATATTTTTTCTAGAATCTACCCTCTCACTTAAATTATGCACTCAAAGTAATGATGTGAACACCATTACACCTCAGCCAGTACTTTTTTGGTGCAATATGGTATAAATACCAAAAGATTACATTTTCCAAATTCTTAACTGAAACTCCATACCAATTAAACGAACCTATAAAAATTTCTGGTTGGAAGGGTATAAATTTGTTGGCACTGGATCTGCAAGGGACCATGAGTGCTAAAGTCAAATGGTTTACAATTTTGTGCGCTAAGAAAATCCAAAAGAGGCACTAACAAAAGAAAGAGTGGTCCATATAGTCATGAGCTGCAACAAAACTTTCGGATAGGATGCTTGAAAAATATCTGCTGAGAAAGTGTATTTAGTCAAGTTTAATCATGTCACTATTTCCTTATTTCGAAGTTTAGTCAAAGAAAGAGGCGCAGGGTGCAGCACAACTGAACATTTCCTTATTTCAAAGTTTAAGGCATGTAAGTAACATCTGTGCCTGTAAGTGTGTATTTATAAGAGAGCACCTTAGAAAGCAGGCGAGACAGAAAGAGATAATGATTATCGAACCTGGTGATGAGTCCTCAGCAACACTTTGCAGTTGGCGTGGATTTCATGAACATGAGCAAGTGCCTTGAAAAAGTTTTCACTAAGATCTTCCTCCCTTAGTGCATTTATCTGCATGTAGGCACAGCCAAAGATACAAATGAGATGGTTAAGCATGATCAAAACCTCATTGAAAGGTTCTTTTTTGTAAAATCAGTCAATACCTCATCATTAGAGAGCTGATAATCACGAAGGAAGCACGATGCTATCTCTTGTCTCTGCGTGGTGTTTTCAAGATCCTGTTTGAGCCTCTCTGTGGTGCTGATAATATCACCAGTGGTCGCATTACAATTGCTTAAAGCTTTTCCAATCCTATGGCATTAAAAGACAAAGTTATGCGACCAAATGATAATCCTCCATGTATTCAGAGCAAGCATAAATTTCTCATCATTTCTTTTCTTTCACATGTCGAAAATAGGAAATGCTGGAGGGCCATGGAGTCATGCAAAAGCAAAGGGTCAACGTTTTTGTGGAGACAATTCAAATTGACAATAATATGGTGAGAGCAAAGAAACTCTGCATAATGACAGAAATTGAAGTGAAAAATCCAGCAAGAAGCAAGATTGAGAAAAAATGGAAAACAAGTATTTAAAAAAAAGAATGAGAGCATGCATACTTATCACAGCATTCAGCCAAGGCATTAACCTCTTCCTCAACTCGGTCCAAGGCCTGAAAAAACAATTCAAACACACCATTTATATTTTATCACAAATTTGTAAACAAATATAACTCATTTGGGGGGGGGGGGGGGGGGGGGGGGGGGGGATAACAGGAAAGAAAATGGAGATAAATTCATGCCAAAGACCAAACAACTAAAAACAAAGGACAAACTACCTAAGCAGTCGAAGCCAATATTAATCTGGCAATCGAGGAGCGGCATCCTGCACTTTTTCAGTGCAGGTGCAAGGGCATTTTCCTTTATTTATGATAAGGAAAATATAATTTACCTCGACTTATTCAGTTTTATATATTGTTCATGATCCAGATATAGGGAAATAATTATTGGCATTCGATTTAACTTTGCTAATAATTATAGTTTGGTTAACGACATTCTTAGGTTTTTTATTACAAATAGTTTAGCTACTGACACAGTCACTGGCACCTAGCTAAGGGTAAAAATAGTACAAGGTTGTGAGAAGAAGATGATCCAAACTCATCTATTGATAATTCGATCAGGTAAAAGAATTTTCAAAAAAGTACTTCACAAGTGATTTGAAGAATCCCCCACCACAATCTACCAAATTACAAAGATTGAAGCAGTAAAAATCATCTGATAAAAGTATTCCAGTAATTTCATTGGTCAGTTCGACACTTTGAAGTATATAATTAAATAAATAACTATGCAGAATTTGAAGCACAAAAATATGCTCGTGCAGACAATTAGTTCAATTATCCACTAAACAAATGAACATACATCAAACTCCAGAAAAAACACCAATATCATTCATTTTAACAGCTCCACCATTGGCTGCCCCAGCAGAACAAAGTCCGGGCACCAACTCACGGAGTACAAAAGCAGATCAGAATGCAGCATGATCAAACCTCTTGCCAAATGAAATTACACAATCCACGGAAGCAGAGAGCAATTTCAAGTCACACGAAATGCAAATTACACAATACTCCTCAGCTTATGTACCTGTTGGGCGGAGGCGGAGGCGGCGAGAAACTCCTCGTTGATGGAGAGGCCGCTCCTCTCGATGGTGGATCGGAGATTCCTTCGGGCGGTTGGGGTATTTTCCGAGTAAAAGCTGGATAGAGTGTTGAGCGACGCGAGCAGATCGGGAGTGTCGGTACGGGTTTCCAATACCTTCTTCAGCTTCCGTGACAGCCCCGGCGCCAACGCGGTGGCCGTCCCCATTCTCTCTCTCTAAAACTCCGGCAGCCTATAGATACGTCGAGTGGAGAGAATTAGGTCCCAAGGGACGCCCAAGTCTTTTTTTAGGGATATAACCCTCAATTTCTTTTCCCTTTTTCTTTCCCCGATATTTTCTGACGTGGCATCTTTATATGCTAATCAAGTTGCAATTAACTCGTTTTGTAAAAGGAAGAAATTTTAGGGGTCCTTCTGCAAATAAAATAAATTTATAAGTTATAACAAAACGAAAACAAAAGCCCTAAATCTAACATAATTTCTCCATTTTTCCTTCCTTTCCTCTTCCGCTCTTATCCCGTTCTTCTTCTTCGGCTACATCCCCCATATCTGCCCCTTTGTTCGCATATCATATCAGCATCACCATCACGTATTTGAAGTTGACCCAAACCACAGGTTTTAGGGCTTGAAGTCGAGCATCTAAGGACTGGGCTTCATGAGCAATGAACAACTATTAAGAACATGAACCCCAATCCTTAGAAGCTAACTCCAAGCTCCAAAACGGTGATTTGTTTTCGCGTTCGTCTGCCTCTATTGAAGAAGAAGAAGAAAGAAGGGGAGAGAGAAAGCAACTAAGGTTTTGCTTGAAGTAAGGTGTGAGGATGACAAGTGATAATTGGAATATTTATGGAAGAATTAGGTGTACATGCATTCAATTAAATTACCATGCATTCAATACTATGACGGTTGGTTGTTGAGGAATAAATAAATAAAGAATGGGATTTAATAAATAAATCGCACAAGCGATTTAATGAATCGCGCAATCTATTCTTCTTATAGAGCTAGTTTTTTATTTGTTTTAAATATTTATTTGATTTATTTTTTACCCTAAACCCTAAAAATTTGATATAGTTGAATGCATCTGCAAACTACGAACCGAATAATATTGAATGCATGTAGGCCTAATAAATCGCTCAAGCGATTTAATTAATCGCTCAAGCGATTCTAGTCCTTTATTTTATTTAAATATTATTTATTTATTTTCTTTATTTAATCGCCTGAGCGATTAAATATTAAAAATAAATATTTCTATTTATCTGATTAAATTCTAGTTAGCTGATGAATCTAGTGCGCGATTCATCAAATCGCGTGAGCGATTCTGGTTAATCGCTCACGCGATTCAATGTATCGCTCACGCGATTTTATTAATCGCTCACGCGATTAAATATTAAAAATAAATATTTCTATTTATCTGATTAAATTCTAGTTAGCTGATGAATCTAGTGCGCGATTCATCAAATCGCGTGAGCGATTCTGGTTAATCGCTCACGCGATTCAATGTATCGCTCACGCGATTTTATAAATCGCTCACGCGATTAAATATTAAAAATAAATATTTCTATTTATCTGATTAAATTCTAGTTAGCTGATGAATCTAGTGCGCGATTCATCAAATCGCGTGAGCGATTCTGGTTAATCGCTCACGCGATTCAATGAAGAATAGTAAAACCATTAAAACTGTAAAATACAGCATACTAGATATATAAAAATAGAACAACATTCAGTCTGCTTTCATTACAAAACCAGTAAAATACATTACAATCAAACTAAATATTTTATGGGGGAGGAGGAAACTGATTAACCTCCTCCGGATCATATTGAGGGATAATGGAATTAACACTCCCCTCAGAGGACTCAAGGTAAACAACGTCGTAAAAGGACTCGGGGTCTGAGTCCCTATCACTTATGTGGAAAGCGTGGAGGTGCTCCTCTTCGCCCTCCAAAAGGTGTGCCTGCCGCACTTTGAAGATATACCTATGGTCATCATAATAACGGCATCCAAATCCCGCTGAATAACCTATGTAATATTAAACATTGAAAAATGAACAAAGAAAGATTAAAAAAAAAACAAAACAAAAAGGGACATTGATGAATTCGACTTACCTCAATGGTATTCACACCATAATATACTAGGGGATCAATTTCGGCACTAATACGATTAGCAGCCATTTTAACTCCAGGACACGCCAATAATCTACGGAATTCGTAAAATTTTATCCGCAGTCCTTTCACTGCTGCTACAACATCTCGTGCCCAGAATCTGGTTTTGAATCGCTTAGTCAATTCACGCGACACAATAGAAAGCACCGTGTCTAAGACTTCTAGCCGATCGATTTCGTTGTCTCCGGCATATATACGAAGACGTTCAACCATGTACTCTTCCACCCATGCCAGAATAGGTCTTGGAGGGTTATTCATGACTTTATTTGTCAAGGATTGAGATATAGGACAGAGAAAGAGAAGCAAGGCTTCTTGCAGGTGATGAAAATTTTGCAGAAATCTGAGAACAGAGCAGAATTGAGGATACTAATAAAGGTGATTGGGCCTTAAACCAACCAATAGTCGCACCCCTTCCTTCCTTCCTTGGTCGCATTGTAAAGGTGACGGTCAAAATTCCGGGATGAGTGCAGGCAGCTTTTCATTAAATTCAAGCATCTCATCGAGAACAGCTGTCAGACGCGGGAAGAAGACAATGGACATCTATGTCCCTTCTTCAAATAAAATAAAGGACTAGACGTTGATGAAGAATCGCGTGAGCGATTAACCGAATCGAGTCCGCGATCCAATGAAAATACAACAAATTATTTATAGTATCTAATATTTAGAACAAGAATGAATCGCGCGAGAGATTAATTAATGAATCGCAAGTGAAATTCATTAAATCGCTTGCGCGATTAAATAAAGAAAATAAATAATTCTATTTAGCTGAAGAATCCTGTACGCGATTCATCAAATCAAGTGCGCGATTCAATTAAAACATAAATAATTTGATATAGCTGAAGAATCTAGTGCGCGATTCATCAAATCAAGTGAGCGATTAATTTAGGAAAAATTAATATTTTGATTTTTTTACAGAATCGCGTGAGCGATTAAATAATAAAAATAAATATTTCTATTTATCTTATTAAATTCTAGTTAGTTGATGAATCTAGTGCGCGATTCATCAAATCAAGTGAACGATTAAATTAAAAAAATTAATATTTCGAAACACATAAATACAAATTTCAATATTTCAATAATTCTAGTTAGCATTCAATATTATTCGGTTCAACATGCATTCAATTGATGTTGATGAAGAAAATAAATAAATAATATTTAAATAAAATAAATAAATAGATGTTGATGAAGAATCGCGTGAGCGATTAATTAAATCGCTTGCGCGATTTATTAGGGAATTGTACATTTTGCGCGATTAATTAAATCGCTTGCGCGATTTATTAAAGAATTGGACATAAATATTATGAATACATACTGTGTAACTTAAATATTGTATTTATCAACTCCAAAAAATATTTCGGATGCTAAACGTAACCTTAAAAAAGAGGTATTATCGTCATCCAGAATATCCAGTGGTTCCCCACGCATGAGAAGCTCAATGTAATATAAGGAATAGAGTCCACAATCGCCACTGAAAAAAAAAAAAATTAGAAATTAAATAAAAATATAATAAAAAATTTTAGAGTTAGTAAACTTTAAATGTACCTTCGTTTATTTTTTGGACACGGAGCAAGTTGCAGCTTCCACATGTGCTTGAGGCTGTCACCTAATTGCCTGAACTTTCCTGTGTGGGCCAACAATTTGGGAAAGAAAACACACAGATGGTTCAAAGCAATTTGGTAATTCCTGTGGTCAAGGGAACCACCACCGCTGTCGTAAACTTTGATGACTCCCTCTTGGGGCAAAATCTCGACGGCCACCCAATGGGAATTTCCTGAGTTGACAATGCCATAAAATTTTGTAGCTCCTTCCCATGCACGGCCATGCAAAATGGTAGAGAACCAGTTGTATACGGCAGAACAGTGTCCTCCTTCCATTTGATGGGATCATTCCAGATCCTTCGCATCACATCAAATGAATGCGAGGCAGTCCGGATGTCTTCTTTGGGTTCATTCACAGGCCTCACACCCTTGGCACCCTTGGCACTCTTGGCACCAACCCTAACTCCAGCTTTGGCACCCCTCGGAGCATTGGCAGCAGTATCTGGCTTATTTGTAATAACGAGATTGCCATCTTCACCTGTGCAAACTGAATCTTCCTCTGTAATGAGACCCCTTGATAGATAATAAGTCGTTTTAAGATGTTGGAAGAAAGTCTCATCGAGGACCAAACAATCCTGAGCATATTGATCTGGGAGCCTTTTTTGTTTAAGCCTTATATTGGCCAAACACTCTTCCAAATGCTGCAACGAGTGAACCAAAAAAAAAAAACAATAAAGATCAACTATGCATCATACAGGTATTGACTAACATAAACTATATAGGAAGTTTACCTCGGATACCAACCATTCCCCATTTCTGAGGATGGTTAGGAAGAAATTCGCGTCGAAATCCGCAGTTTGTCCAGGAATTCGGTCTTTCGGCCCTGCACTAAGAACCCAGTTGTACAAGTAGCTAGAACCAGATTTGTCCGTAATTTTGGATAACCATCTGTTGTGAGATTGAGAGATGGTTTCTGCGGTTTGCGGACAAGGCAGTTGGGGCTGAGCCGTTAAGGCAGGTGTTGCTTCTTTAGCCTTGACTCTAGCTCTGGCTGTAGCTGTGCAAAGCCTCTTAAGTTACAGCGTATAAGGTGACAGGAGGTAGGCGGGTCTTCTTTTATTTCTCTTTGGTCTTTGACGTTTAGACCCTTCAACATCCTACACCATTACACTACGGCCTGCTTGGTGTTCTTTTTCCTTCTCCAAATGCTGCCATATCTTCTCAACAGTTGCCTTCACATATTCAGAATGAGCTTCAGCTTGGTCTTCTTTCTCCTTCTCCAAATGCAGCCATATTTTCTCAACAGTTGCATTCAAAGATTCAGAATTAGCTTTCGCTTTCTGGATAAACTGTTGAATTTCAAAAGGGATTTGCACTGCAGCAGCTGGTGCAGGTGATGGTGATGTGTCAGGTGCTGTGGAAGTTGGGGGTGCGGTGCCCCAATCAATTCCTGCGGTAGGTGGTGCTGTGGAAGTTGGGGGTGCGGTGCCCCAATCAATTCCTGCGGTAGGTGGTGCTGTAGTTGGATGTGATGGTGAGGGGAACCAATCCATGTTAGAATTCATGAGATTATCATCTTCTCGGACTGGATGGGGCAATTCATCCCCAATGATCAAAAGGGTGCACCCTTTCAAACACTGATGTAGATAATCAATGGGTGCATCCTCTTCTTCTGAACTTATTTGTTCATGAAGGTCCCTGATGTAACTCATATTCTTTTCAATGCTGGAGGGCAACAAAAATGGACGTACCTGATCCTGTTACATCAAAAAATAATAGATGTTAAAGGTATTCGGTGATCCATGGCAAAGAAAATAATATAAATTTTGTTCTAACCTCAGGTCCATGGTTATTTAACTTTTGCCGCAATTCTTCAATATCGATTGGGTTCCCTCTACTGTGCATCCATCTGAACATCCTGGGGAGTGGTAGTTTGGACATGTGGGAATCATCATGTTCTAGGCCGCCTCCATAAGAACTTGCTATAGTTGGGCACATTTCGTAAGCCCACGCCTACAAGGAACAAACAGAAAAAAAGGTGTATTATAGATTTTGTTTCAATTAAATCGAGTGAGCGATTCAACAAGTCGCGTGAGCGATTCATTAAATCGCTTGAGCGATTCAATAAGTCGCGTGAGCGATTCATAAATTCGCGTAAGCGATTAAGCTGAATAAGATAAATATGATGATCATAATCACCTGCAAGGCCCATGGAAAACCTGAAACATGATAGGTCTTCGGTTTAGAGTCAGATTCTGTAGGGGGCAGCCATTTAGCAATATCCTTTTCCCTTTTTTTTATTGAATCCATTGTCGCCTTGAATGACACTAGTCCCCAAGGATATGAATAAAAAAAATCCAAGTCACTTGCAAAACAAAGATAATCCCTATTTACAACTCTCCCCTTTTCAATACCCAGCAACATGTTTTGTACAAAAAGCACATGTGCTATCTTCAAACGGTCTTCCACCGCAATCTTTTTATTGAATAATAAAATTTCCAAATCAGTGTCCTTCACTTTTGATTTCCATTTATTTCGGAGGATCCTCTTAAGAAAATCCTCGGCATTATTTATAACACTCAACTCATCAGCTCTATCGGACATCTTACCTCCTCCACAATAAAGCCCAGTGACAAGAGCAAACTCCCTTAAGCCAAACCTAACTGGCTTTTGGCCTATCAAGACCCACAGCTCATTCTCTTTCTTGGTGGGTAGGGAGTACATCATAAGATAATGAAGGAGGCTGCCTGAAAACCGCTTCCAACCAGAAGGCAGCTCTTCGGTATATTTTCTAAATACTCCTTCGAAATTCATTTCGTTCTCCTGAAGGAATTCTTTTACTGGGGAAAGACGCTCCCATGATGACTGGACTGTGATCCTCACAGTTGAAGAGAAGAAGTACCTTTCCCAGAAAGGGCGCATGTTGAATTTTGAAAAATCAATGCTCCGGGTGACCTCTTCTTCATACACTTCCTGTAACTCATTGTCATCATCCTCCGCCTCATCAAATAACCCAATCATACCCATATTATTCGAATGTCTTCGCTTACTCCTATTTTCCCTTATGTATCAGTCCCCTTGCGCAGTTTCTTCATCTCCGGTGTGTTCATCATCTCTGAACTCCTGAGATGTATAGGATCAAAATACCATTTGTCAATATAAAAGATTTGAAATACACAAAAGGCGCCATTTTGATCGCGTACGCGACTCAATCAATCGATTAAGCGAGTACTAGATACTTCCGGTATAAACAACCCAAAAAACACAGTATATAAACAAGAGAATATAGTATCAACTCCAGAACGAAAGTTGAAAACAAAAAACAAAGAACCATTACGTTGTAATCGGCCTCTTGGGATATCTGCATGGGATCAATAGTGCCTTCTCCTTCCCTTACTGGGCTTTGGTTTGCTCCCGCTGATGACATCTTGTTTGGTTGATCGTAAAAATGTGATAATAATCTGAATATAGGAGAGAGAAAATGGATGAAAACCCTAGTTTTTTTGCTTGTGAGGAAGATGAAGAAGAAGAAGAAGAACAGTCCTTTACTTTTTACTTTCCTTTTTTTTTTACCTTTCTCCTCTTTCTCGCTAAAAGTTTGCTTATAACTATTATCAAATTAATTAATGATGTGATTGGTTTGACTCTTGTGGTGATATATATATTAAATATAAATAACTGTCAGACAAAAAATGAAAAATTTTAATATAATGTACACAATTGTTGCCGCCTTACCGGACATGTATATTACAAGAGGTTTAATTTTAGAGAATTTGATTGCGAACTACCGTAAGAATCGCGTGGGCGATTCTTGAAGTCGCCCACGCGATTTAATACGTTTTGTGGCCAAAATCAAGATCACCTTATGAGAATCGAGTCAAATTTGTAATGGGGTCATTTTATTGTTGGTTATAGCGAAGCTTGATTTGAATGTACCAATCACAATCCCTTCTACATGGTATCAAAGATGATGTTAGGATTTGTTTGGGATTTTGACTAAGGTTTGCAATACATCGTACTACACAGATAAGAATCGCTATGGGGCTCATATCAAACGCGAAAGAAACATGCTGGGGGACTAGCAAAGTAATATAAACCCAAATTAAGTGCGAACTACCGTAAGAATCGCGTGGGCGATTCTTGAAGTCGCCCACGCGATTTAATACGTTTTGTGGCCAAAATCAAGATCACCTTATGAGAATCGAGTCAAATTTGTAATGGGGTCATTTTATTGTTGGTTATAGCGAAGCTTGATTTGAATGTACCAATCACAATCCCTTCTACATGGTATCAAAGATGATGTTAGGATTTGTTTGGGATTATGACTAAGGTTTGCAATACCACGTACTACACAGATAAGAATCGCTATGGGGCTCATATCAAACGCGAAAGAAACATGCTGGGGGACTAGCAAAGTAATATAAACCCAAATTAAGTGCGAACTACCGTAAGAATCGCGTGGGCGATTCTTGAAGTCGCCCACGCGATTTAATACGTTTTGTGGCCAAAATCAAGATCACCTTATGAGAATCGAGTCAAATTTGTAATGGGGTCATTTTATTGTTGGTTATAGCGAAGCTTGATTTGAATGTACCAATCACAATCCCTTCTACATGGTATCAAAGATGATGTTGAGCGATTTAGTAACTTAAATGATTACAATCTAAATTTCTAAATACAAATCATTAAGACAAGTTACGTTATGGATTTCAAGATACAAATCAATAAAAATACTTCTAAAAACAACAAATTGACTATTATCAACTTGTTCACAATATTTTGTTCTCTTCCTTCTGGAATGAGTGGTGTCCTCCTACTTGAGACTTCACCTTCATCGTTCTGTGGCTCTTCTATTGGATTACACCATTGAGAAAAGCCATGCAAATTGCAACAATAAAATAATCTTCCCCTGTTGGAATTATCTGCTCTATCGACCACCTTGATTGTAGCCCACTGATCGCAATCCCTGCATTTCTCCTTTCTATATCTAAGAGAACTTTTGCGTGTAAAAGCTGAGCTATTTGAGCTTGCCATGATCTTTAAATTCCTTAATGATAATCAGAAGAATTATATAGTGATCCCCACCAACGGCTATAATTAGGATATAGTGTATAACTGCCATATTATAACGGCTATAATATTTTGTAATATTATCATCATCCAGGGGCTCTTTTGCAAACTCACAAATTTACGCACTGCCCCTCCTACTCAAATATAAAATTGTTCTGTTTCCTTTTGCCAACCCCTAATTCACTTTTTTATCTTCCATCCTCTCCTCTTATGTTGAATATTTTCGCCGCCGCCCTCTCCAATCCAAAGGAACAATCCTTCGCAGATCTGTAAGAGTCTGCCCTATTAGTTTGAATTGCTCTTGAAAATTATCATGTTTGCTGTATGATTTCCGCCATACAGTAGCAATCAATAGATGTTTCTTTGTTTGGTCGATGTAGTGTTTACTCGTTGTAGATGAACTATACGATGGGCAGTACAGGAGAGAGTTTTGAGAGTTTTATGCGTCCTGTGCATAACAATTGGAAAGAAACCCTGGAAAATGCAATTGAAGAATTATTATAGATTTTAAATCTATAATAAATCTTCATTTGCATTATCTAGGGTTTCTTTCCATTGTTATGAACGGTCTGCACAAAGCTCTCAAAGCTCTCTCCTGTATTGCACGTTTTATAGTTCTTCTACAATGTCTAATGATCTATTGCAAGGCCAAACAAAGAAATCTATTGATTGTTACTGTTTGGCAACAAGTCCTACGGAAATGACGATTTTCATGAACATTTCAATCAAATACGGCAGATTTTGTGATTAAGGAGGAAGACAGATAGATCTGTTAATATCCATAATGTTAATAAACCCCCTTGGCTGAAGAATCGCATGCGCGATTCATTAAATCTTGTGAGCGATTCACTAAATCTTGAGCCCGATTATTTAAAAAATAAAGTAATGGATCAAGCTGAGTGTTTTTTAAAGTGTCATATATCGAATTAAACTCCAAATTTTATTATATTATAATATATTAATTGAATCTTGGGCGCGATTAATTAAGAAGAGTTAGCGATTCAGTAAATCTTGGGCGCGATTAATTAAAAAAAGAGATATGCCCATTTGGCTGAAGAATCGCTTGCGCGATTGATTAAGTCGAGTACGCGATCCATAAAATCGCGTAAGAGATTCATTAAATCGTCTGCGCGATTAATTAAAAATCAAAGATGTATTATACAATTTATTTATCTAAATGACATTCTGTTATTTATCTAAATGACTTTCTGATCACATGTAGACTTTTTGTGTCTTTTTATTGTGCGCGATTAACTAAAAAGAGAAAGATGACACTTGGCTGAAGAATCGCTTGCACGATTGATTAAGTCGAGTACGCGATCCATAAAATCGCGTAAGAGATTCATTAAATCGTCTGCGCGATTAATTAAAAATCAAAGATGTATTATACAATTCATTTATCTAAATGACATTCTGTTATTTATCTAAATGACTTTCTGATCACATGTAGACTTTTTGTGTCTTTTTATTGTGCGCGATTAACTAAAAAGAGAAAGATGACACTTGGCTGAAGAATCGCTTGCGCGATTGATTAAGTCGAGTACGCGATCCATAAAATCGCGTAAGAGATTCATTAAATCGTCTGCGCGATTAATTAAAAATCAAAGATGTATTATACAATTTATTTATCTAAATGACTTTCTGATCACATGTAGACTTTTTGTGTCTTTTTATTGTGCGCGATTAACTAAAAAGAGAAAGATGACACTTGGCTGAAGAATCGCTTGCGCGATTGATTAAGTCGAGTACGCGATCCATAAAATCGCGTAAGAGATTCATTAAATAGTCTGCGCGATTAATTAAAAAATAAAGCTGTATTATACAATTTATTACACAATTATTTATCTAAATGACATTCTGATCACAAGTAGTCTTTTTGTGACCTTTTCCTCCACACTTTGAACAGGTATTGTACCTTTTTCTTCCCTCAGAAGGTGCCCGGAATCTAGTCATCATTTTTCTTCCAACACGCACCTTCAGTGGAGGTGGCAGTACTTGTTTTATACCTATATCTTCAGGCAATTCCCACTGTAACTCTGGAGGTGTAGGAAAAATTGTCTCAGAATATGCAAGTATGTAGTACTCAACAGTGTAAAATTTGGAGCATAGGGAATATATTCTTTGTCCAAACCCTATTGGGTTTTGCTTCCTTAACGCCGATAATGCATGGGGGCAGGGGATCTTATCCATCTGGAAGACACCACATGTGCACGTCATATTGTTCAAGTCAACCATAACCTCTGCTCCAATTCCACAAACAGAAAATTCATGAGCATTGAACTGTTGTGCAATGCATCCTTTGGATTTCTCCAGATTACTCCGGAGAAGTTTCTCTTTGGATGGCACCAGGACTGTACTGCAGTTGATCATGTCCGTTCTCCGGGTGTGGAACCAATCAGCCAATATTCTTATGATAGACTCAAACAGAGCAGGGATAGGATACTCCCTTTCAAATCGAATCCTAGAATTAATAGACTCGGCGATGTTGCTAGTCAGAACATCATACCTGTTTGTTTTAGAATGCACCCTGCTCCATAACTCAAAACCAACTTCATCCTTCAAGTACTCTGCAGCACGTTTGTGAATACGTTCGATCTCTTTGTAGTGCTCCATGAAATCTTCGACGGTATATGCTTTAACTGCCCTAAAAAATGGCTCAAGGATTGCACTTTTTTTAAACCGTTGTCTCAAGTTCTCCGATAAGTGCTTCGAACAAAATCCATGATGAGCCTTAGGATAAATCTTAGCAACCGCATTTTTTATGGAGACATGTCTATCCGATATTATACAGAGATCATCACTATCCGGTGCTATCCTTTTTAAATTTATAAAAAACCACTCCCATGATGCATTATTTTCGGAATCAACCACTGCCCATGCAATCGGATAGGTATGGTTCTCACTATCTTGTGCAGTAGCCAAAAGGAGAGTACCATCGTATTTACCGGTTAAGAAACAACCATCAACGGCTAACACCTTGCGCATGTACGTAAAACCCCGTATGCATGGTCCGAATGCAACAAAAAAATGAAGAAACCTGTTTTCGTTGGCAAGAACCAATTCAGTGACGCTTCCTTGATTCTTAAGAGTTACCATATAACGATATGCATCTATAATTGCATATCCATGCTCAGGTGATCCCCTGACAATATTTTTGGCATGTATTCTGCCCATCCAACATTTCCAGTAACTAACCTTGGCCCCCAATTCAGCTTCGACGTACTTTTTAATTTCGCCTGGTGTGGGACCTTTCTTGTCAAAAAACAATGGCTTCACTAAGTCCCCAATCAATTTTGCGGTAGCCTGTTGATGAGTGGTACTTGCTTCTTCCAACCCACAAGTGTGCATCCGGTTATACTTTCTGAGGATAAATCTTTCAGAATTAACATATTTAACACACCGAAACCACCACTTGCAATCCTGCGAATAACATCCCAGAACAAGAAGGGACTTTGTAGATTTTATCGTTCGTAATTGGAAGCTTCCCTTACATGCAACAAGGTTTATCTTCATGATGACATCTTCTTTGTTAATAAACTCTTCATTCTCATTAAAACCTGAGCCATCATCCCATGTATGACTTTCAATCCTGGCCTCTGGATTATCATAACATATAATGGCTTCCTCCTGATTAATACATTGATCGGGCACTTCTTCATCGACCACATTTTCAGAAGGATTACAACGATCTACCATTTCTTCGTTTATAGCAAGGGTGTTATCGGGAAGATTGAATTCTTGATCGTTGATATCAGGGAGACTGAAGTCTTCATACTGATGCTGGTATTGATCTTCACCCTGAGAAGTAAACCCGCTTGTACCAACATGTTCGGATTCTGTTCCACTCTCTTTCCTATCCAAGGAAACCTTCAAAACGGGGCCTCCAACCTTGAGGAGAGATATCGGCAAAATAAACTTGTAGGTCGTGATCAGTCTTTATTTCAGTTGGATAACAGGTTAGAGGTGCACTTGTAAGAAAATATTTCACGTGCACATCATCATGGGAGCAAGTAAGTCCTGCTTGTTCTATAATATCACTTATCAACATTTGGAATGTAGTCTGATTGCTCACGAGAATAGCAGAAGTTTGCTTGCTCTCTGCAACCCAATTCAAACACGTGGTTTCTTCTTCCCACACTCCAAGTGCAAATCCAATAACAAATTTTGACATAACCCAGTCGCCGTTCCTTTAAAACAATAAAAAAAAATAAAAAAAATTAACCATGCATGCAGTACAAAACTGAGAAACAAAAAATTTGATCGCGTGGTCGATTGATAAAGTCGCGTGGGCGATTCCTCAAATTCGCGTGCGCGATTAAAGAATCGCGTGAGCGATTATGAGAAATCGGGGAAGTGATTAATAAAATCGAGTGCGCGATCACGTTGTATTGTCCTTATATTTGCGTCCTATTTAGGCTAGGGAATGTACTGTATTAAACCCAGATAGATGGGGTTCGGAAAAAACTCAGTTAAATCATTCAGTGAGAACGAAGTTCAATAAACAGGTTTGAGAAAAAATTCAAATGAATCGCGTGAGCGATTTATAGAAATCGCGCAAACGATTAATAAAATCGAGTGCGCGATCACTATGTATTGGCGTTATATTGGCGTCCATAACAGGTTAGGGAATGTAATGCATTAAACCCAGATAGATGGGGTTCAGAAAAAACTCAGTTCACTCATTCAGTGAAAACGCAGTTCAAAAAATAGGGTTCAGAAAAAATTCAAACAAACCGAAACCTTTCAATACCTTTGATTGTTGTCGTTGTTGTTTGCCATTGTACATGTAATCAGAGAGAGGTGGGTGATACTTAGGGTTTTTGAAGAATCAAACGAACACTGGACAGCACTTCGATCGGAGAAGAAATATCAGAAAAATAGGGTTTTCGTCGCACATACAGGAAGGAGAGAGAAATTGAGAGAATTGGATGACTGTGATTAGGGGCCAGATTCTAATTTTGTATAAATTTTGGGGCCAAAAAGAGTCTGCAAAATCCTGACGTGGCAACTATTTAATTAAGCTGAGTAATTAATTAAGAGCTAATCAAGCAAAGGGTTATATAACCAATTCTTTTGAAACTAGGGGTTACATAACTAAAAAAAGACTTGGGGGTCCTTTTAACCGAATGCCCCACGTCGAGTGTGTATATACATATCAATGGTGATAGGGCTTAAACATCCCGAAGTCCAAACCTTTCTCTGCGTCTCTGTGTGTGGGTTAAGATCTGTCTGAGAAGCTCCGAGTTTCAACGGTAACGGAGAGCTGAAGTCATGGGGTAAGTTGGAATAAAGGTACAAACCTACAATGCACAGATCATAGCTTGTTGTACTTAATCTGGGCTAATGGATAAAGGGCCTAATTTCTATAAAGGCCCAATTACTCGGATAGGGCCCAAATATAATTTAATTAATCAAGTGGACTTCTTGTCTCTAGGAGTGTTATTCGAAAGCCCAAAGCTTTAGGCCTTTTATTAGGTTTAGAGACATCGTTTGATGCCATCTTCGGCCTCGTTTACTAAGCTTGTTTGTTGTGTTTATGTATACAAGGATTGTGAGTATTAGTGATAACAAACAAATACGTATTTACGGCTCATGTTCGAAAATATAAGCATGCATGTTTATTATTGTTTGATTGTTTACTTTGTGTTGTGTAGGCATGATAGGGTAAAATGATACTATTTTACCCCTATTTTTAATTTAAAGTAGATGTGGCATTCTAAAATTCAATTTCAAGATATACAGTGAATTTGAACAACTTTTAAATTTCAATATAATTTTCTGGGGCACGTTAAATTCATGTGTCCGATCACGTGCCTCATTTGCATATGATGAACCACATGTATTAATCCCAAAATTACACGGGTCACCCTTCATCACCCTGGTCATACCCCACGAATAGTAAACAAGTAATTAGGCACGTGAAGGCCCACTAACATGCCCAATTGGGCTTAGTAAACAAGGCCTTCAGGATGTCTCGATAAATTCGTAACTATAAGGTAATTATGATCAAATCTAATTCGATCAAATTCGTGTAACGGGACATTGAATATAACCACGTCACAATGCATATATTACCAAAAGAAGGAGGGAGAGAATAATATATCTGTACGGCGGTACCAAATCTTGGCTAAAATAGAATTGTGACTGACAAATAAAGTAAAGTTGGAAAAAAAGAAATAGTATTTGGGTATTCCTCCTTTCCTTTTTATTCTTTTTGTGAGTGATTTCAATTCATTCATGCTTACGTGAGAATGAGAGTTTGTGTGCGCGTGCTCTCTAAGCATTTAGATTTTTGTAGATTTTCTAGACACACAATCATGTTCCTTAATAGTTTTTTTTTTTTGCTCTCCACTCACAACTACTTTAGGTTTTATTTTATTTATTTTCTTAATAATACTAACTAATAAATACAATATATCATCATTTTTTTTAATCATTATTTCATATATAGCAATCCTCATGTTTATATCATTACAACAATCATAACTATATGTCCACTTTAAATTTTATTATTTAATTTTGTGGTTGCGAAGATCGAATTCGAGATGGAGAAACACCTTCTTTTTTTTTTTTTTTTTTTAAAGGAGAAACACCTACTTTGATACTAAATTTTAAGTAATTAGCACATAGCACAAATATGCATCAGAAGTGGAAGATGAACTCTTTCGATTTATTTCAAGTCGAACCCGAGCCCGAACCCAATTTTCAAAGCTTCCGAACAACTATATTGCATGATGTGCTGTCAATTATAGATTATAATTAACTAACTTATTATTATTGTTTTTTTTTTTTTTTTTGATGAAAATTAACCAACTTGCTGATTTCACATTTATAATGGATCATACTATTAAAGTACAAAACTTTCACTATCATTAAAAATTACATTTTTTACGAACGTTGGTCTTCCTTATCACATATATATATATATTAATATATATATATATTCTGATGCCCCAAATGGGAATAGTTCAATTGAGGTAAAGCAAAGAGAATCAAGAAAACACAGGCGTGGCTATGTTGGTAATTGGTTTATATGTGGAAATACAAAACATTAAATCAGCCCCATGCCATGTTTCTTGTATGCTTCTCCTCCACATCACACCACTACCCATCACATCCAATTTATTTATTTATTTTGAAACACATCACATCGATTTGAATCCATTCATTTACAAAATTTATTCTATTTTTGGAGAGTGATAACTTAAACAATAGCAATTATATGTTGTGTAATACTACGTGTATATTCCAAGGGAGACACAGTTGCTTTAATTTATTATCTTGAGTATTTTTACGTATACATTCCATGTGTGATTGAGTAATTATAACTCGTACCCCTTTAGGTGAAAATATTATACAAATTATCTTTTTAAGTTTGAAAAATTACAATTGAATCCATTCCGATTGAATTTCCTACGAAAATTTTCTTGAATGGATTATATTTTACCACTAATTAGTTCCTCACCCCATACATCATTCTCAAGTAACAAACAAGTAATTTATGAAGTTTTTTGAAGGATCAACACATCCCATTAGCGGTGAGGAACTAATTAATGGTGAGATATAATCAATTCAATAATGATTTTGCAAAAAATTCAACCGAGATGGGTCCATTTGTAATTTTCCAAACTTAGAAGGAAAACTTGTTTGATATTTTCATCTAAAGGGATACAAGTTGTAATTATTCAATCTTATAGTGGATGCTGATATAAATAACCCTTATTATCTTCTCCTTTTCGAGCCAACATTCAAATAATGCATGATTGATGTCGTTAAATACCAAGTGCCGACAATAATGAGGGTTCCTTTTTACACTCGTTGAACAAACACCAGCTACCGACTAGCTTTCTTAGTCGAGTTGTGTTCGAATTTGAAATATGGTTGTTTTATTTCTTGAGGTGGTTGTAACCTATCGAGGAGATCAATTATTATAATGGAAGGTAGATATTTCAGACTAAGATGCAATGAGATGGTTTTGAAGAATATGTAAAGATCCGTTTTGTTTAATGAATGGTGTCTAATCATGTTATCATTGAGAGGAATTCCATTCCAGAATTGGTTGTAGTGACTTCAATATTTTGTTCCATTTTCTTGATTTCTTCACACAACAAAATCATTACTATGTGAGGAAGCATTCCACTTTCGTGGACGTGTCCGACGGCAATATGCTGCCTTCTAATCAACCAATGTAACCTAATTACCCTAGTCCCTAAATAAAATAAATCAAGAAATATAAGACGCACTAAGTTATTTATTCGTTTTTTTTAATAATAACTTTGTAAATCGGGACGAATCCCAAATTTAACTAGGAAATCTTGAGAAATCAAAAAAGGCGGAAATGCATTTTTAACTTTATGTATGTTATATTATGAGTTATTTATACCATATCCCCCATATTAGGTGGATAGACAAAAAAAAATCTTATGTTACCAAAATTAACACAAAAAACCCTGTGTTTTTAAAATATTTGTATGGCGAACCTTGAAAATTTATGGTGCTGGACACGTGCTAAAAGCACGATTAAAATACTAATTTTCTTTATTTATTATATACGAAATGACTAATTTACCTTTTATATTCTGACATACATCATCTCATTTCTCTCAATATACCCATTTTTATACTTGTTTATAGAGTTCTTCATGTAATTTTTATTTTGTATAGCGTCTCTGTGCATATAAAAAAAATTGGACATATACTTGTTTATAGGGTTTTTCATGTAATTTTTATTTTGTATAGGATTTTGGTGCATATAAAAAAGTATTCAACAATATAGAAAGATGTGAAATGATGTACATCAAAATATAAAAGGGTAAATTAGTTGTTTCGCATCCTATAAATAGAGAAAATTAGTGTTTTAATCGCGCTTTTAGCGCGTGTCCAACACTAGAAATTTTTAGGGTTCGTCCTGCAAATATTTTGAAAACGCGGGATTTTTTGTGTTAATTTTTGTAACACAATGTTTTCTTTATCCATTTCACCTAAGATGGGGATAAAATACGTAAAAAAATCCGTTATATTACATATTAACATCAGAACAAATAAAAAAGTTTTAATAAGACTGTTATGTAAGAGACAGGGTCGTTTCATACGAGAAATTGATAATTAAAATCAAATCAAATAAGATAATAAGAAAATTAAAAGTTAAAATAAATAACCAATTCACGTAAAAAGAAAACGTTTGATTAATTGAGGAAAAGTTTTACTTGAAATTTAGGGAAATTTTTACGATACATCTTTTTATTATTCTTGTTTAAAGATTTTACTTACATTTGGATGCATGGTTTGATGATTTTATTCCAATTTTTTCTATTACTACCCTGTTTTGCCTCTAGATTTTATATTTAATATTTATCATTACTATTATGTTATGTATCAAATCAATTGCTCATTCTTTAGCTAAGCTAATCTTAGATGTGAATGATGAGGACGCTGAGCTTCTTAATGTTATCATTTCTTGTTTCGTCGGAGATATCAGTGGATTGTAGTTTTTCTCCCACCCCCATTTAAAAAAAAAAAATGAAAAAACAAATCATTGAATATGATCGTGCTAAAAGTTGATCGAGTTGACTAGTTTGTTTTAGTCCGATCTATCAAGAATTTATTTAAGTGGGCTCTTCTTGATCTACAAAATTGGTAACACCTAAAGGGGCATAACAACCAAGGGTTTTAGCCAGCGACGCCCCTCCGATGTTTAAGTCAGAGTGATATTCTTAGAGAGAGAATTTATGTAGTTAGAAAGCTTTAAACGCAATTGAATGTGCTTACCACCCACTAGTCGTTGAGAGGGTATTTATAGCTTTTAACCAATAACGCACTAAGTGCACACAATGGGGTGTTGCATTAATGGCGCCGTACAAGACCTGGTCAGGGTTGTACGCTTCGTACCTGACATGGCATAATAGTACGAGGCCACGTGGCCGCCCCGGTTGGTGCCACGTGGACCTTTGCGCCAACCTGGACAAACCAGAAACGACCTTTTTGGACAGATCGTCAGATCGATATAAGGTCCTTAGATCATCAGGTCTGCACAAGGACATCAAGTCGATTTACATGTCACCAGATCATCAGATCATCAGATCGATCAGACCTCTCCTATGTGGAAACCCACAGTTGAGGATCCCGGAAGGCAATGTCGATATCCAGATCGACTACATACGTCACCGGACACCCAAATACTGTAAAGCACTCCTGTCGGGACACGTGTATACTTCCCATTCCCTAGAACAGGCGTACTACGGCTCATTAATGACCGTCAGTCCTTGCTTTTACCCAAAGGGGAAAGAAGGTACAAACGACCCGCCTCAAGCCGGTTCCATCGTCCGACATCCAGATCGACGACTGGTAACGCCATTAATGCACACCTACAGTACACACACTACTGTGTCATTTGGCCACGAGTATAAATACTCGCCCTTTGAACAGTAGTTGGTAAGCCTTTAATACGCATTCAATTGCATTTATTCTCTCTCAAAAGAGCTCCATTACTGACTTGAGCGTCGGAGTGCTAAACTTGGGTAAAACCCCAAGTCCCCCTAGCTGGTACTTAGCTCACGTGTGTTAGTGCTTTCAGGTCGATAAAGAGCCCACTTAAACAAATTCTTGACTGATTGACCCATATCTGACAGCCAGATCAACCACGTCAGATCGACCTGATTTGAGCCAGATCAGTACCCTTTTTTTTTTTTCTTTTAGGTAAGTTCAGGTACTATGGAGCATTAACTGAGTCCACGTATAATGGTCCCGAGGAATCAGGTCGTTACATGTGCCCAGACAAAGGTGCTTTTGGTACGTACTTATTTGCTGACTCATAATATCGATCTGAGGATCAATGTACAACCATCCTGTCCATGTATGGAAGGAAGATCGATTGGGGGCCCGTTGATAATCGATCTCTAGACTGGGCTAGCCTGATCGAATTCATTATGCCTCCTCAGGTCGACTAATTTGGTCTTAATTATCAACCATTTCATCATTTCAAGGGGGATTAGGTTCGTGACTTGCAGATCGAAGTAGGTCGTTTTCTGCCACGTGGTTTTCACGTGGCACTAACTTGGCGTCTACGTGTCCTTAATTTTTAGCTAAGGTGGATCTGGGTCCACGTGGGTCCTTTGCGGGCGTGCCACGTGGTCCAATAAAATTATGTCATATCAGAGACCCCCCAAATTATCAGCGTGAAAATTTGAGGCGATAATTTTTCGAACTGGAGGACAGTGTAGGAGTAATAATGACTTTGGATTTCGAACCATCACCATATTTTAGGGAGTGTTTGCAAACTCTAAAAATAAGCACTTATGATATAAGCGTTTATTTTTAGTGATTTTGGTGTGTTTAAAAACTCCACTTCTGCTTATTTTAAGCAGAAATAAAACAGAATCCAAAAGCAGGTCAGGGTATGCTTTTGGATTCTGCTTATAGATTATACGGTTAATTAAAATTCTATTTGACAATAATATCCTCATAAAATATTAATAATCCTAAATTGACCTTTTACATACGTATACAACTCTAGAGTTTATAAGTTCTTTGCATCTTTTCTTTTTTAACTCCTTATATCTTTTCTTTTTCTGTTTCGTTCTACTTGAATCAAAACAGCGTAATCTTGATAGCTCAAAAATTTGCATTATCAGGTATTTTTTTTCTTTCTTAATTTTATAAATTTATTTATTTTAAATCATATTATTTATATAATAATTTATTGTCTTAATATAATACTTAAATCATATTATAGTACTTAAAAATAATTTATAATATTTTAGGGGTAAATTAGTAACTTATAACAGTTAAAAGTGATTATCAACTTTTTTCTGCAAATAGTCAACTGATTATTTTTCTGTTTATCAACTTTTTTTCCCAAACATTCACCGCTTTTACTATTGTATTTTTTTACAACTTTCACTTCTGCTTTAGCTTCTGCTTATTGAGTAGAGTTTGCAAACACCCCCTTGATGTGGCCCGTCTTTTCAGTAAAACGATCTGGAATTGTAATTATTGCGCCATTTCATATTTCGAGAAGTTACTTTTTCGACTCCTATAAATAGGAGGCCCCTCGGTGTTGGAAAAAACGGGTTCGAAACGTAAAAAAAATTTGAAAATTTTCCTACAAGGATCGTTGGTTTGAAATTTTTATTTTGAAACTCAAGAGAAAGTTTCTCAACAACTTACTTTACTAGAAGCTTTCTTGAAACGTTTTAAACCGCCCTCAAAAGTTCTACATGCGGTAATGAATTTTTCCGTTTCATGATCGTGTCTTTCCTTCGAGACTCCAAAATTGAAGCCCTCTAAAATGTATTTACATCAGTCCTAGATTCAAATCAAATTAGTGACTATATTAGTACTATAATCTGTGTATTGAAAGAAACAAGAAACGAGAAAATAGAGAGTAAGAAATTTCTATCGTCAAAACCCAATTGATGCATGAGATGATTCACGCATAAGCTCCAAAGGAAAAAAGGCTCCATCTTTTCTACAGGTTAGAGTTGAGAGTGTTTTTCTTTTCTTTTCTTCCGAAATAGAGAATGACACTTCATATACAAAAAAAAAAACCATTTTTCGTGACAATTTGTTGTGACGAAAAATAATAGCGTCATAATAAATTACACTATAGCAATGATCTATAAGTTAGTCACCACAAAATAAACTTTAAGAGACAAATGTTTTATATGTCAAGAAAGACTTTATTTTATATGACAAAATTTAATATTCGTTACAAAATATTCAAACATATGTCGCACTAAATGGTACAATTTACGGTGACAAATTATTTAACCTTTTGTGACGAAATGTCTTGCCACTTATGTATCATATATATGACAAACTTTAGGTTTGTCACAAGAAATTATTTTGTTGCGACAAAAAACAATATCATCGTATAAAGTATTGCTATTTTATAAATATTTGCATGTGACAACTTATAATAGTCACTATAGAATTATGATTTCATGACAAATTTTTTATTGTCACAATAGATCATTTGTAGCGATAAAATTAATTATTGTAATGTGAAATATTTTTGTTTTATATAAATTTTTAATTGTGACATGTTCGTATTGTTACCATAGAAATATAATGTTATGATAAATGATTGGTCGTCGCAATAATTAGTTTTGTCGTGACAAAATGTACTATTGTCATATAAAGTTTATTATTTTAAAAATCATTTTGTTATGATATATTCATATTGTCGTAATAGAAATATGTTATGTGATAATATATTTATTGTCATAAAAATTTCTTTATTTGTGACAAAATATATGTTGTCATACTAGATTTTATTGCAACAAACGCTTAAGCACTACAAGAAAACAACAGAGAATCGACGAAAAAAAATCAACGGAAAATGTCATTGGTTTTCCTTTGAAATTTCCAACGGAATTCTAACGGAATACCCATGGCCAAAAAAAATTGCATTCCAACGGAAAAGTTCTAAAAAAAAAATTGCCTCAAATTTCCGTTGGAATTTTCAATGAAACAAAAATTCCCACGGAAAACCCACTGAAAATTCCGTCTGTTTTTTTGTTTTGTTCATTAAAAAAAAAAGAAAACAATAGAATTTTTTTGTTGGTTTTCCGTTAGAATTTTCAATGAAACAAAAATTCCCACGGGAAACCCACGGAAAATTTCGTCAGTCTTTGGTTTTGTTCATAAAAAATAACCAACAAAATTTTTTCGTTGGAATTTTTCAATCAAATTTAATTAGAAAAACACGATTATAGTTAATACAAATAATTATATATTTAAAATTTATATAATATATAAATTATCAATTATCAATACGATATTTTATATAACTTTGACTATATACATTATTAATTAAAACACAAAAGTATATAAGCTAACAATTTTAATACAATATTTCCATAAATATGATTATATTTCATTCAAATAATCATATATTTAAAATTTTATATTTTAAACTAATAACACAAAAAAATTTAAATAATTAATTGAAATTAGTGTATGAATATATTTCGTTGTTATTAAATATATTAAAAGACATAATATTAATATCAAATAAGTTGTCCAAATTGGTTTGGGAGTCAATATTCTTTCTTGGAGACCCGAGTTCGATTCCTCGTAAACGCAATTAATGAAAAGAATTAATTCTCGCATTGGCTCGTGCATGGCCCGTCTGAGGGGTGGGTGCGGTTCGTGTCGTGGGTGGTTCGGGTCTCACAAATGAAATTTTTATTTTTGTTTTATACAATTATTTTGCGACGAAATATGATGTGGTGACAAATCTGATTGTCACACGAGGTGTGCCCAACTGACATGGCTGTAGTGACAAATATATGACTATGATGACGATAGTGTCAGATATGTGACAAAAGATTTGTCACAATAGAACATGATGTTGTGACAAAAACATTTGTCATAATAAGTAGTCATTTGACCGGGCTTTTAGTGACAAAATCGAATTGCAGTGACAATTCATAATACTGTTGTGACAATAAGTTTGTCACAAGAATGTAGTTTTTCGTGACAAAAGTACGTTTGTCACAAACCTATTGTGATGAAAGTAGAAATTATCGTCTGAGACTTTATACGACGGGTCTGTTGCGACGGCTAATGTGACAAAAATAATCGTCACAATAGATCTATTTTGACGAAATTGTCATGTATTGGGATAAATTATTTTGTCACAACAAAGTGTTTTTTTTTTTGTATGGGTCTGAGAGAATGAGAGAAAACTCTTCTGTTTTTATCTAAGAAGAAAAACAACGATCTTTTTTTCTTTTTTTTTATAAGAAAAAAGTCTTATCTCTTCTTAAATTACGCAATGATATAATATAACATAACTAATTAATAATTATATTATTAATTATTATAATTATCCTAATAGCTTTAGGATATTATCTCATAATTATGTATTTCACAAATAAATAACTTATAACTTTATCCTTTATTTATTTCATAAATAAATATTTTATGATATTATCCTTTTATATATTTCATAAATAAATTGTTAGGATAATAACAACTCGATATTATCTTTATATTTATTTCATAAATAAATACTTATGATCTTAACAACTTGATATAATCTTCACTTGTTTATTTCATAAATATTAGTCTTGGTATTATCTTCTCACTTATTTCTCAAATAGCGTAAGATAATATCTGCTCCTTTATTTCTCAAATAAGGATGATAATATCCTTTATTTATTTCTTAAATAAATAAATTTAGAAAATATCATATTTATTTCATAAATAAATAATACCAATTTTAAATTAATAATTAATTATTCATTGAGCTTTTTCATTCTGGATTGGGCTTTAGAATTAATTCCAATGGACCTTTATAATCAATTATATTTGGGCATTACAATTAATTATCTAATTAATTGTACTCGAGCTTTATAATTAATTATCTAATTAATTATATTTGAGGTCTATAATTAATTAACACATGGTCCAATTTCTCTATTATACCACGCACCCAAACTTGTTCACGTGTCACACGTGTACTTTACATGTGTGGTTTCGTTTCGATCAATTATTTGATCTTCCTAACAATACCATTTGAATCTAACATTTGTGTGTGACCCTCTGGGTTCATTCAGTATACACTTATTAATTAATTAGCTCACAAAACACACGACCGTAGTCTAGCAACATGCGTGTGACCCCTACCCAAATAACGAATTAAATAGAAAGAACCTTTCAATCAACGACATCCATGAGATATAATCCTCCTACCATTCTATCTCTTGATTAAGACCTAGGGTATGAGAATAATGAGAATTTCAATAATTTTAATCTTAAACCTAAGTTCGTTTCATATCTATTTGATCTCAATCCAAGAAATACTTTTCTTGATGCCTTGATCCACACCTCGGACGAGGATTTTAGGATGGTATATGAATGACTTATGCTTTAAAAGATCATCTTACCTTTAGCAAGTGTAGAACCTTTATTGATTCTCACATGCTTCCATGTGCCACTTTTGTAACCCCAACATAAGTCATAATTCAAGTGTCTCAAGCGATACTGTAGCACTCGAGACGAGAGCACCACATCCCCCGCACTATGAGCTCGATCCACATATGAAATGGCTAGTCCATACATGAACCAAACTCACAGCGAACGAAAGACAATGAAAAGGACTGTCCTAATTAGGTGGAATCTAACCCTGGAACAATTCAACAATAACAAAGGTGCGGAAGCAAGGTAATTATCTATCCAATATCAAGTCAATAAATGCAACTTCAACGAGATCACCGTCGGCCCGATACCTCCCCTGATTACTCAATACACTCAACCCTGGGCCCCAATCAATGTGCGGTACAATATCTCGCCAAAACAGGAAGGGTCAGTAAATAACAATAATAGTAGGTTCAATTTCAGTAAATGTGTACTCGATTATCATTTTGGAAACAATATATGTAACGCCCCGACTTTTCGGACGTAAAGGTAGAGCGTATGTGTTCAACTAATTGCGCGAATTAATTGTTTTTACGTGTTTTATATTTAATTTTATTATAATTGTTATTATTTTATTACATTATATTATATTATCTTATTATAATATTATTAAATTTTATATATATGTTTCGTAATATATATATATATATATATATATGTTTAATTATTATTACTAATTCATTGATTATACTAATTATATGTTAATCATGTTTTAATTAATTAATTGATTATTCTATATATATTTACGTATAATAACTTATGCATGAGGATTTTTATTATGCATGCAAATTAATATAATTTTTGCATGAAATCATATTCATTTGCATGGGAATTTTTTTTGTGCATGGAGTTTATAAATTTTGCATGAATTTCATAAAATGTGCATGTTATTCATTTTGTGTTTCGTTCTCTTATGAAATGATATCAAATTGCCACGAATTTAATTTGTTTTGAGGAACCAAAACGGGAGCTAACGAGCACTTAGCGTACCCTTGGTTCCGAATTTAATATCTTGAGCTCGGGAACTCGGATTCGAGTTTCGTCAACTCCGCTGAACTCGTAACGAAAATTCGAGTTTAGTAAACTTAGCCTTATAATTTTCCCAATTCATTTGAAACTCCGAATTTCAACTGAAAAACGAAACGACATCCAACTTGACCTTGTTACACTAATTCATCCATAACTTAGCCAAACCACAACCAAATTAACCATGGTTTAATTCCTTTTAACCCTAACTCAACCACTTATCTAGATATTTCAAGCTTTAACCGAGATAACCCTCATACCATCCCCAAAAACGCAGCAAAAGCTACTGCTCTCAGTCCAGTCCCGTAACCCTTCACCATTTGGAGATTTTGGAGTTCGATTCTCATCCAAACTTCAACCAATCATCAAGGTAAGCTTAGGGTTGTATTGTATGATTAATTCTGATCATTTCCATCTTTTCATTCATGAAGTTGAGCATGGTTTTCTCATTTCTGGACATTTTTCCCGAAAATGGAGTTTTTGTACAAAATCTTGATCTTCCTCGTTTCTTTATGGTTTTGATTGATTCCAAGCCTGAGTTTAATTATTTTGACATCCTCATATCATTTATGATTTTTGATTTCGTGGTTGTTGAGTTATTCATGAGATATCATCTATGAAATTTTCAGAAAATCCCACATATATGTCACGTATGCTCCATGCTTTGATTGATCACTTTTGGAGCTGTTTCCCTTGTTGAATATTTGATGTTTTGCTGCGTATTTGATGGCCTTAACTGAGTTGTATAGATGGAGAAGGTTCGAGTTCAAGCTTGCCCTGTTTTCATCGATTTTTGCTCTGTTTTTCTGGACTGTTTTTGCTGTCAAAAACTGCTCATTTCCTTCCTTCTTCTTGCTGTCAATTTCGTGATCTTGTAGCATGTATTCTTGTTGAATTTTGCTGCCTTTCATGCCTTGTTTTGTTGCTCGTATGGCCTGCTATTCCTGCATACTTAGTTGCCCTGTTTTCTGCGTTTTTGCTGTCGAAACTGGACTGCCTCTGCTGCGTGTAACGGGCGTGTCTGTTTCCTCTCTTCTGGCGAGACACGGGGGTGCAGATGGGTCTGGGAATTCTGTACCGAGACACGGGCGTGTCTCGGTCTAGGTTTGGAGGGTGACACGGGGGTGTCACCCCATTTTCTCTGAATGTTTGGCCGCGTTTCAGGGCCTGTTGCTGCTGCTGTTTTCCTGCGTCTTCTTCTTCTCCTGCGTGTGTGTATGCTACTGTGTTGCTGCGCTTTTCTTGTTGCTGCTGCTGTAAAAATGTTATGCATGGTTGTGTTTGTGCAGTGTGTGCATGTATTGTGTTTGTATTTGCATGTGTATGTAGGTAATATATATAGTATATATTATATGCATGTAGAATGTGTAAATGCATGCATGACTGTGTATAAATATATATATGTAAGGTGTTGTTAATTGTGTGTGCATGTATATTTACATAATATATAATATATTTATGCATGCATGTTGTGTGTGTGGGTGTGTGGTGTTGCATGCATGTGTAGTATATATGTAATATTTGTGTATCTATGCATGCATGGTTGTGTGTGAGTGTACGTGCATGTATATATATATATAGTATATATATATATTGTATATTAAATATATGATTACTTATATATATAATGTATTATAAATATTTATTATATATTTTAAATATTATTTGATTTAATTTAATTACTGAAATTAATTGATTCCATTTCGCGTATTTAACTATCGACTTTTGATTGAACATTCTATTTATTTCATTCCTAAATGTGAATATGAATATTATATGTTGTGCTTATTAAATGAATTTTAGATTAATTGCTATGTACTATGAATGATTTGAATTTATGAAATTTATATGAACCTATGAATGTTATGAATTTATGGACTTAATATGAATTTATGAAATTATGAAATTGAATGAAATGTATGAACGAATGCATGAGTATATGTTTTAAATTTATTAATCGTGCACATGAACATTTTTATGATATAACATGATCATTTATGCATTCATGTCATATTCACGTCATGGCCGAGCGTCATATGTGGTCATTGCGTCTCATACCTTTCCTTTTGCACAGATTCGGGTTTAGTCGGAGACGAGGGCGAGCATTGAGACGCGCTTGTGCCTTTACTTTGCTTTGGTAAAGGTGGGTTTTTCTTCTATTAGTTAAAACAACCCTATAAATCCCTTATGTGCAAAGTTTTAAACCAAAATTATATATTTATATAAATCGAGTCATTTTGGGTAAATAATTTCAAACGTATGACCCCTTTTTAATTAGGAAACCCTACCTTATGTTTTGGCGAGATTGTATGGATGTTATGTTCACGGGCCCCGGGACTTAGTATATGTGGCTAACCGAGGAAGCAAGGGCTGACGGGGATCCCATATACTAGTTCCAACCAAACTACGGTGATACCGGCCCTCGCTAGGAGGTTTAGCGAGGAATGGGAGCTGCGTGCCCTTGGGGGATTCATGTACCCCCATTGGCCTATGTATTTATCGGTGGTCAGGTCTAGCTAACTTGTCCACCACCCGGAGGAAGAAGGTGTATATGTATGATTATGATCATTTTGTATGTGCACGAAAGATATGTGTGATAACCAATAATTATGATATGATTACACGAGGAGAAGGTTGGAGATTGTGCACGCTCACTCGCCGAGCTTAAACCCTTATGAACAATTATGAATGAAAATGATCGTCGTAATCCCGTTGATGTTTTCTATTGTTTTAACCACTTGGTAAATTCTTATCAAACTTCACACGGGATTAGGGCTTGCATGTATGTGTTTAAATTACGCGATATTATATATCTTATGCCCCATTTTTATACCCACCAGTCTCTTTTAGACTGAACCCGGTTGTTTTCAGTTGTTTTGTGCAGGTATAGGAGTGCTAGGCGGGAATACAAGTCGTCTAGGTCTTGCATTTATGTTTAGCACTTCTTTTCAGTATCATATTCATACTCTTGTTGCTACTTTTGTATTTGATTCTAGTATAGATTGGAGCGTTATGATTTTGTAGGCCGTGAGTGCCGTGCATAATGGAATGCTCTTGTGTATTGATTTTTGGAGCTTGTTAGCTCATTGTATATATGTTATGTAGTTCTTGCTTCCGCATTCTATTTTAACTCTGATTTTATGATTCCTGCACTGATTGGTTCAAGGGTTAGTCCCGCCTAGCATAGCGTGTGTGTTGTGTCCCCGTTCGCCGCGGATTCGGCACGTGTATGGACTTCCATTTCATATACGGGTCGGGTCTCGGTGCGGGGGATGTGGTACCTTACGCTCGGGTGCTACATCCTTAAGTGGTATCAGAGCTTAGGGTTGCAAAACCCGGGCTCTAGTGTCGTGTTGAGTCAGTTAGGTCGTTCGGCTTTAGGAACAACTTGTCAATGTGTTGCATATGCATTGTTTACGTGCTTGTGTGCTCTAAATCTTGAATTTTGATTGAATTAATTGCACTCGCATGCATGGACTAAAAATAGCATGCATTTTAGTGTTTCTGGAACAGGATGCCTCCACGTAGACATCGTGAGAGATCTCCAGGACGCCGTCGTCATCGTGATCGATCTCCTACGCCTCCACCTCAACCACAAGCACCACCGATGGATATGGGGAATTTTATGGAAGCGGTTTTCAACTACGTAGAGCATAGGAGGGCTCAAGCTCCCCCACCTCAACATGCAGAACAACAAGCTCCTCCATTAAACCATAACAATAGAGACCCGCATGGGGTGTTTCTGAGTTATAACCCCCCTCGGTTTTCTGGTTCTATCGACGATTCGGTCTCGGAGGGTTGGTTGATTCGACTAGAGAGGATATTTGGGGTCCGACAGTTTACTACACAAGAGAAGGCTCAATTTGCTATCTTCCAACTCGATGGGGATGCATATGAATGGTGGGAACGAACAAGAGAGAAGCTTGAAGTCGATGAAGAGGAAGTAACTTGGGAAGTTTTTAAAAGAGAATTCAGAGAATGTTTTGTACCGGAAGTGGTAAGGGAAAGGAAGGAGCAAGAATTCATGGAGTTAAAGCAAGGAGCGCGTACGGTGACCCAATATCTCACAGTATTCAATAGGCTTGGGAAATATGCTCCTCACGTCACTCGGGATGAGAAGAGAAAGTCAAGGAAGTTCATTGCGGGGTTAAGACAGGATTTGAGACACGGTCAGGCAGGTCACAATTTTGAGTCTTTTACCGATACGGTACAGAGGGCTTTAGTTCAAGAAGAGGAGTATAAGAAGAAAGATCCGATTTTTAGGCCACTGATGGAGCGAGGTTCTGGAGCAAGTTCGGGAAAGCGACCTATGGTTCAAACTACTTCCCCTCCTAAGATTCCATTTAAGAAGCTAAGAATGGGAGGACCAACTCTACCAGTTCCAATAGCTTTGCCTGCACCAACAAGGGATCGACAAGGTTCGAGTGAAGCACGATTCTCCAAGCCACCATGTACATATTGTGGAGGGCCAACCCACAATTATCACAATTGCTGGAAGAGGTTGGGTTTATGCTTAATATGTGGAAAAGCTGATCATAGGGCGGATACATGCCCCGACAAGACTCCGGGATTTAAAAAGGGAGTTCAAAGGCCAATGATCCAGGCTCGTGCTTACGCCCTTGAAGGTGAAGAGCAAGATGCAGAAATCGATCCCACAGCAGTGGTAGAAGGTACCCTATGCATACATAACATGAGCATTCATGCACTCATTCATGCACTCTTTGATTCGAGTGTCACGCATTCTTTTATTTCTTGTGACTTAGTTGCTATTCTGTGCTTGCCTGCTATTTGCTTTTTCTTCTTGTTGGTTGGTGAATTCGCCACTGGGTGGTAGTCTTCAGACAGATCAGTTGGTTCGGGAGTGTTCAGTTCTGATGGAAGGATAAGTTGTGGTAATCTTCTTCGATGACATTTGGGTTTATTCGAGAACTCCAGAGGATCATGCAAGGCACCTCAGAATTTTGTTGGAGACCTTAAGAGAGCATCGGATTGTATGCTAAGTTTAGCAAAGGCGAGTTTTGGATTGATCAGGTAGCATTTCTGGGTCATATTATTTCAAGGAAAGGTTTGGAGGTAGACCCTTCTAAGACTGAGACGGTTATTCAATGGCAAAGCCCGAAAACTGTTTCAGAAGTAAAGCGTTTCTGGGGTTTGGCAGATTACTATCAAAGCTTTGTACAGAATTTTCGAAGATTACAACTCCTTTAACCCGATTGACTAAGAAGGTGGGTAAGTTTGAGTGGGACGAGGTATGAGGATAGCTTTCAACTTTTAAAGGAAAGTTGACCACCGTTCCTGTATTAGCACTTCCTGAAGGTACAGAAAGATATACAGTTTTACGGACGCCTCAAAAGGAAGTTTGGGATGTGTGGCGATGCAAAATGGAAGAGTGATCGCCTATGCCTCAAGGAAACTGAAAGAGCATGAACAGAACTACCCCACTCACGATTCGGAATTAGTGACAGTGATCTTTGCTTTGAGTAATGAAGGGGAGTTGGAAGTATTAAATACAGTGGATTTGCTGCTCAAGACATTTAGAAACAAGGAAGTGGTTAAAATTAATGGCAGAAAACAGGCAGTAGTAAATGAAGACGATGAGAGGTGAGAGACCTGAAGGAGAATTACGGTAAGGAAATTTTCGAAGCTGTGACATCAGCTCTGTTTGAGGTAAACGAATACAACCCGAGTGGACGTTACATTATTTTAGAAATGTGGAACTACAAGGAAGGTAGAAGAGCTAACCTGAAAGAAGGTGTTGATGTTTTATTGAAGCAATTCTATTGATGGGATTCGGGTTATCGTGGACAGGTGGACAAAATCCGCTCATTTTCTTACAATCAGAATGTCCGATAACTGAATTAGTTGGCCAAGAGATACAATGATGAGATTATTAGGCTCCAGGGTGTACTTGTTAGTATTGTCTCGGATCGGGATCCCAGATTTACTTCACGGTTATGGCAAGAATTGCAGAAGTGTTTGGGAACAAGGCTTCATTTCAGCACAGCTTTCCATCCTCAGACCGACGGACAATCAGAAAGGTTGATTAAGTATCTGGAGGATCTGTTGAGAGCACGTGCATTGGACTTGTCTCCGAGTTTAACTGGAATTCATAACATGTTTCATGTTTCACAGCTCCGAGAGTATCATTGAGACGAGTCCGAGGTTATACCAGTTGAAGAAGTGAAATTAGAACCGGATCTCACCTTCGTTCAGAAGCCGATTAAGTTATTGGATCGAAAGTTTCAGGAACTCCGAAATCGGCGTATTCCATTAGTCAAGGTTCTTCGGGGAAGTGATAAAACCGAAGAGGTTACGTGAGAGACGGAGAATAAGATGTAAAGGTTTCACCACGAGTTGTTCCGAACGAGCAATGAATCCGAGGACGGATTCTTTTAAGGGGGAGAGATTGTAACGCCCCGACTTTTCGGACGTAAAGGTAGAGCGTATGTGTTCAACTAATTGCGCGAATTAATTGTTTTTACGTGTTTTATATTTAATTTTATTATAATTATTATTATTTTATTACATTATATTATATTATCTTATTATAATATTATTAAATTTTATATATATGTTTCGTAATATCTATATATATATATGTTTAATTATTATTACTAATTCATTGATTATACTAATTATATGTTAATCATGTTTTAATTAATTAATTGATTATTCTATATATATTTACGTATAATAACTTATGCATGAGGATTTTTATTATGCATGCAAATTAATATAATTTTTGCATGAAATCATATTCATTTGCATGGGAATTTTTTTTGTGCATGGAGTTTATAAATTTTGCATGAATTTCATAAAATGTGCATGTTATTCATTTTGTGTTTCGTTCTCTTATGAAATGATATCAAATTGCCACGAATTTAATTTGTTTTGAGGAACCAAAACGGGAGCTAACGAGCACTTAGCGTACCCTTGGTTCCGAATTTAATATCTTGAGCTCGGGAACTCGGATTCGAGTTTCGTCAACTCCGCTGAACTCGTAACGAAAATTCGAGTTTAGTAAACTTAGCCTTATAATTTTCCCAATTCATTTGAAACTCCGAATTTCAACCGAAAAACGAAACGGCATCCAACTTGACCTTGTTACACTAATTCATCCATAACTTAGCCAAACCACAACCAAATTAACCATGGTTTAATTCCTTTTAACCCTAACTCAACCACTTATCTAGATATTTCAAGCTTTAACCGAGATAACCCTCATACCATCCCCAAAAACGCAGCAAAAGCTACTGCTCTCAGTCCAGTCCCGTAACCCTTCACCATTTGGAGATTTTGGAGTTCGATTCTCATCCAAACTTCAACCAATCATCAAGGTAAGCTTAGGGTTGTATTGTATGATTAATTCTGATCATTTCCATCTTTTCATTCATGAAGTTGAGCATGGTTTTCTCATTTCTGGACATTTTTCCCGAAAATGGAGTTTTTGTACAAAATCTTGATCTTCCTCGTTTCTTTATGGTTTTGATTGATTCCAAGCCTGAGTTTAATTATTTTGACATCCTCATATCATTTATGATTTTTGATTTCGTGGTTGTTGAGTTATTCATGAGATATCATCTATGAAATTTTCAGAAAATCCCACATATATGTCATGTATGCTCCATGCTTTGATTGATCACTTTTGGAGCTGTTTCCCTTGTTGAATATTTGATGTTTTGCTGCGTATTTGATGGCCTTAACTGAGTTGTATAGATGGAGAAGGTTCGAGTTCAAGCTTGCCCTGTTTTCATCGATTTTTGCTCTGTTTTTCTGGACTGTTTTTGCTGTAAAAAACTGCTCATTTCCTTCCTTCTTCTTGCTGTCAATTTCGTGATCTTGTAGCATGTATTCTTGTTGAATTTTGCTGCCTTTCATGCCTTGTTTTGTTGCTCGTATGGCCTGCTATTCCTGCGTACTTAGTTGCCCTGTTTTCTGCGTTTTTGCTGTCGAAACTGGACTGCCTCTGCTGCGTGTAACGGGCGTGTCTGTTTCCTCTCTTCTGGCGAGACACGGGGGTGCAGATGGGTCTGGGAATTCTGTACCGAGACACGGGCGTGTCTCGGTCTAGGTTTGGAGGGTGACACGGGGGTGTCACCCCATTTTCTCTGAATGTTTGGCCGCGTTTCAGGGCCTGTTGCTGCTGCTGTTTTCCTGCGTCTTCTTCTTCTCCTGCGTGTGTGTATGCTACTGTGTTGCTGCGCTTTTCTTGTTGCTGCTGCTGTAAAAATGTTATGCATGGTTGTGTTTGTGCAGTGTGTGCATGTATTGTGTTTGTATTTGCATGTGTATGTAGGTAATATATATAGTATATATTATATGCATGTAGAATGTGTAAATGCATGCATGACTGTGTATAAATATATATATGTAAGGTGTTGTTAATTGTGTGTGCATGTATATTTACATAATATATAATATATTTATGCATGCATGTTGTGTGTGTGGGTGTGTGGTGTTGCATGCATGTGTAGTATATATGTAATATTTGTGTATCTATGCATGCATGGTTGTGTGTGAGTGTACGTGCATGTATATATATATATAGTATATATATATATTGTATATTAAATATATGATTACTTATATATATAATGTATTATAAATATTTATTATATATTTTAAATATTATTTGATTTAATTTAATTACTGAAATTAATTGATTCCATTTCGCGTATTTAACTATCGACTTTTGATTGAACATTCTATTTATTTCATTCCTAAATGTGAATATGAATATTATATGTTGTGCTTATTAAATGAATTTTAGATTAATTGCTATGTACTATGAATGATTTGAATTTATGAAATTTATATGAACCTATGAATGTTATGAATTTATGGACTTAATATGAATTTATGAAATTATGAAATTGAATGAAATGTATGAACGAATGCATGAGTATATGTTTTAAATTTATTAATCGTGCACATGAACATTTTTATGATATAACATGATCATTTATGCATTCATGTCATATTCACGTCATGGCCGAGCGTCATATGTGGTCATTGCGTCTCATACCTTTCCTTTTGCACAGATTCGGGTTTAGTCGGAGACGAGGGCGAGCATTGAGACGCGCTTGTGCCTTTACTTTGCTTTGGTAAAGGTGGGTTTTTCTTCTATTAGTTAAAACAACCCTATAAATCCCTTATGTGCAAAGTTTTAAACCAAAATTATATATTTATATAAATCGAGTCATTTTGGGTAAATAATTTCAAACGTATGACCCCTTTTTAATTAGGAAACCCTACCTTATGTTTTGGCGAGATTGTATGGATGTTATGTTCACGGGCCCCGGGACTTAGTATATGTGGCTAACCGAGGAAGCAAGGGCTGACGGGGATCCCATATACTAGTTCCAACCAAACTACGGTGATACCGGCCCTCGCTAGGAGGTTTAGCGAGGAATGGGAGCTGCGTGCCCTTGGGGGATTCATGTACCCCCATTGGCCTATGTATTTATCGGTGGTCAGGTCTAGCTAACTTGTCCACCACCCGGAGGAAGAAGGTGTATATGTATGATTATGATCATTTTGTATGTGCACGAAAGATATGTGTGATAACCAATAATTATGATATGATTACACGAGGAGAAGGTTGGAGATTGTGCACGCTCACTCGCCGAGCTTAAACCCTTATGAACAATTATGAATGAAAATGATCGTCGTAATCCCGTTGATGTTTTCTATTGTTTTAACCACTTGGTAAATTCTTATCAAACTTCACACGGGATTAGGGCTTGCATGTATGTGTTTAAATTACGCGATATTATATATCTTATGCCCCATTTTTATACCCACCAGTCTCTTTTAGACTGAACCCGGTTGTTTTTAGTTGTTTTGTGCAGGTATAGGAGTGCTAGGCGGGAATACAAGTCGTCTAGGTCTTGCATTTATGTTTAGCACTTCTTTTCAGTATCATATTCATACTCTTGTTGCTACTTTTGTATTTGATTCTAGTATAGATTGGAGCGTTATGATTTTGTAGGCCGTGAGTGCCGTGCATAATGGAATGCTCTTGTGTATTGATTTTTGGAGCTTGTTAGCTCATTGTATATATGTTATGTAGTTCTTGCTTCCGCATTCTATTTTAACTCTGATTTTATGATTCCTGCACTGATTGGTTCAAGGGTTAGTCCCGCCTAGCATAGCGTGTGTGTTGTGTCCCCGTTCGCCGCGGATTCGGCACGTGTATGGACTTCCATTTCATATACGGGTCGGGTCTCGGTGCGGGGGATGTGGTACCTTACGCTCGGGTGCTACAATATAAGTATAAATATGGTTTTAGACTGAATTCCATTCATGCAGGTTTTAGGGTTATGTATGTAGCTAGAACGAAAACACCCTCACCTGACTATCGACGAACAATACAAGTGTGAAAGGTAGTGTTTACTCGATCGGTGATCTCCGTCCTAGAGAAAAACTGGACAAGAAAGGAAACAATGTGTACTTGTGAGAAGAGACTCAATAATGATACCAAATATGATGCACGACATTGATGTGAAGTGGCATGAAATATGTGGAATGACATTCAAGATGATAATCTATTGTTGTGATCACGTTTTTATGTGCAATTCAAAGCAATTAAGTCACGTAACATTTGCATTCAATAAATGAGTTCAATCATATTAAATTATGCGATTAAAACGATGTAATAATACTTAAGCATGCAAAGTAAGTCGTAAAATAACAATATATACACATAATACATAAAAACACTGAAACAACACCGGGAACGGCCTCGCTCACCTGGGAACGACCATTCTCACTCGGCTCCGCTTATGGGAACGGCTGTTCTGGTTCTGTGCTTCGTTCCCAGCTCCCCGAAGTCTTCCCGCGGCTCTGTGCTTGAGCTGGGAAGGGCCGTTCCCAACTCCAGTTCAACACGGGAACGGCCGTTCCCGTCTGGTTCGTCCAAAAAGAAGCAGAGACAGCAACAATGGCGGAAAAGGTACACTCCACACACATACATGGCCACATACCACTCCATAATGCACGAAGTTCATACCACGTAGCAATTATAACACGTAGTTCATAAATTTACACATTAGAACTCGCGAAACGAGTCCGATCACATAGAACTCCAGACCCAGTTACTATTCACTATCTTCCCCAGTTAACACGTAGGCACAATCCGAGGTAGGAAAGATATATTAAATCGAAGCACGTATCGAATAGAACACAATTCTTACCTCAGGTCTTTGATCGGATGGTTGGATCTTGAAAAACCGAGCTTGAGAGCTTTGGTGCTAATTTGGGGATTTTTCTTCTCTTTCTCTTCATGGAGCTGCTGATCATCGTTCCAAAATGAGGAGGAAAAGATAAGGCTTGGCCCTTTGAAGGGCCGGGCAAACGGGTCGGTTGAAATAGGCAGGGTCAAACGGTATCCGGTTCAACCGGATCGGGGTTTTAGAACGGTAGGGCAATCAATTGGTTTCAGAAAAATAAAAGGTTAAGTTATTGAATCCGAATCATCAAAACGAACTCAATAATAGGGTTGGAATTCGAATCTGAATTCACGAGCTCAACGTAGCTACGAAGGCCAGAAAACACCCTAATTAAAATTTGGTCCCTATCTTGCAAATATTGGGCGATTGAGTCCAAGTACAATTTAAATAAATTCTAAAGTGCACATAATTAATAAAATTATACGTTGACACGTATAGCATGCGACATCACGTAAATCACATAATTACTGAATTAAACTCTCCCGTGATGTCATACCTGGCTTGTCGAAAAACGTGGCGTTGCAACCTCTCCCCCTTAAGAAGGACCTGTACTCAGGTCCACTGCCTCGAGTTCTGGACTCTAAGCAAAACTCTCTGTGTTCATCCCACGTGGGGTTCATGACATCCCGATAGAGATTAGTTTAGAAAGGACTTCAAGCACAAGGGGAATCTTCAACTGCCCACGACAAGCTGCGCACGAACTTGATCCAACTATGAGATTCAACTCCCACCATTTGATCTATCCTAACCATCCCACACTCGGTATCACAAGTGGAGTAGTTAACTATGACGCCCAAGCATGAGCCATCCACATCCCCCGCACCTAAACCCGAGTTCACATATGAAATAGAAGTCCATACATGAACCCGAGCCAAAGTGAACGGAGACCTGCACTCACACCCTAAGCTAAGCGGGGCTAAAACCAACAGAGCACGTAAAAGAAAAGAAACAAAGAGCGGAAGCAACAAACAGGATCAAACATGCAAAGCTCGACAAGAGCGCAATTATGCACAACGCCCACGGGGCCAAAATAATACAAGTATCCCAAAAGTATAAAGTAGATACATATGATATGCAAACTCGACCTAGACTGCTAGGTACGACCCAAGACGCACTTCCCCGCCTAGCTCGAGCCAACCTGCACTAAAGGGGGAAAAAGGTGAGGGTCAGTCTACAACTCGACTGAGTGAGGGGGCTAACGCACGCCCACACCAATAATAAATATAACAGAGCAGACAACAAGATGATGATCATGAATCGAGGCTAGGGTTTTACAAACCAAGACATTTTCAAAAGTATACTAATACATACACCAAATTCCTATCTCAATTCATAACTCATCGAAACAAAAGATAAGTCACTGTCCGGCGAGTACGGACTCCACCATCTACTCCACAGCAAACAAATACCAAATCTAAAACCAATCCATCCTCAACTCCTCGGCATTCGGGAATCAAACCCTCACTACCATAAGTACAAAAACATAAGGGGTTGCGAACCCACAATATGCCTTTCCTGGTTGTTCATCGAGGGCACAAAGCAAACACGCCTTACCAACTTCCAGAGTCGCATGTGCTGACCTCAAATGGAATTATGCCCAGGTCAAACCCGACGACCCTTGTCGTACCGAGGCTCCCAACCCATAATTTCGGGGCCCAATAAATCCAAATCATACCAACTACCCATCTTTCAGGGCACAACTCGCTCGAGCCAACAAAGGTACAAAAGATTTACAAAACAAAGCTTACATATGCCTATTCGTATATCAAGTTTCTCAAAACTCCTAAAGGTATTTCACAAAACCAAAATCATATCTTAAACATCCATATTTAATAGATATATAAGATATATTCGTATACATGGGGAGAAATCAACACATATTAGGCCATAGGTCATTTAACTAATACAAAAGTTCCTAAACCTCACCTGGCAGCAAAAAGGAGTGGAAACAGAAACGAACGAACAAAGGAGCACCTAAACCTCGGGCTCGACGGTATCTGGACTCGGCTCTGAAACACAAAGGACACAACACCCGAGACTTAGACTTAAAATGAACCAAATAGGACGCACGGTATGCAAAGTATGCATGAGATGCAAAACATGCCCAAAATGATCCGAAACCAAACATATAAATGCTCAAAATGTAACTCAAGCACGAATAAAGCATACAACAAATGCAAAGCATGAAAGTAGCATATTAATACTAAAAAAGGACATATAAAGGTATTTCGGAAGCAAAGGAATCGAACCAAAAAAGTTGAAAAATCACATTTTACACAGAAGGGTACAACACGCCCGTGTCGTGATCTTAAGGTACGGTCACACGCCCGCGTCATACCCTTCTGTGACGATTTTCCATGCCACACGGGCGTGTCCAAAATGAAAAGAAACCGAAACGCCCGTGTTACCTGGAATTTCTGGGCAGTGAGTTGCGGGAAAAACAGGGGTTCGAACCCAAATTCCAAAAACACCAATTTTGTCCATAAAAAATCCACACAATTAACAACATATGCAACAACAACAACAAGGGAAGCTTAAACAACCAAGAATCATGCTCCAATGCTCAAGAATAAGCAAACCCACCAAAATGCATCTAACCTCATTTATGATACCAAGCAATAAATGCAATCCCAACCAAAACCATGAATTAAATTCAACATATTAGTCATATGGAGCATATAAATGAAGTCACAAATCATGCTAATCAACCCATGAATCATATATCATAAACTTGGTTAAGAAACCCTTACTATTCATGCAATACTCCAAACTCAAACAACATCACAAAACCAAGAGAAAAATGATCGGTAGAAAGTTAGAGGAGATCGTGGGGATTCCAAAACTTACTTGGGATCGAAAAACAATGGAGAAACGAAAGAGATACGAACTTGTGAAGATTTGGAGGGCTTGGGAGCTTTCTCTCTTTTCTTCTTGATGTATTTGGTGAAATGAAAGGGAAGAAAGGGTTCAAGCATATAAGGGGTTGGTTCGGTCCGGTTTATTTGGCTGGGTTCGGTTCAAGGTTTCGGTTTAAATGTTCCGGTTCAAAAGGTATTGGTTCAATTCCAAAATCTCAAAACACGAGTTTTAAAATCAAATACGCAATTACATCACATAATTCAAATAATTCTATCCTAAGCACAATTAGGAATTAAATCACATAATTTACCTGACCGAACTGTAGAACGGGGTATCACATTAACGAACTTCCACCACTCGTTCTCCAACCCCCCAACGGGTCTTCCATCACCACATCAACTTCAGGATTTGAAGTTGGTTTCTTGACCGCCACTAGCCTCTAAACACAGTCTCTAAAAAGCTGTTGTTAAGTTCGTTGTAAAGCACGACCCTCGTTTCACCGTGTGACTAAGGTGTTGGAATAGTGCCCTAGAAAGCCGATTGTATATCCGCTTTGTACTTTTCCTTATTGTAATCACAGACAATCTTTGAATAAAATAACGAATTGAGGCAACACTTCTTTATATGCTCTTGTTTGGTATGCATTTACTTTAGTTGTGCACGTATGAGAACTCCTCTAATCTTGAAGACTTTAGGACTCTACCATTTAGGTGAAATGGTTCATGAAACGAGTCCTATATCACATAAGTCATGATTAGTAAAATACTCCAAGTCGATGAGTGTTATAGACAGTGGGAGTGTGAACCTGACTCCTTTAAGGCTTGCTTGTGGGATCACGCCCTTAAGAAGGACCACCTTGTTTCATGGTGGTGCAAAGTGTATAGTTGATACGTGCGTGATACATGAGGGTGCTTACTTCCATAAGTAAGTTCACTGAAGTACCCCGTGTGAGAAGATTCCTAAATGGGAAAGGAAGTTTCTATTTCAGAAAATGAAAACTTCCAGATTAGGAAATATCTCACGAGTCATTGATGTGATTAATTGATCCTTAGACTTGAGGTTCCATGTCACTTTATGAGTTAACTCTGTAGTCTTAGGTATAAGCTTTAAAGGGTGTCGCCTTAGACAACTGATTCAAGGCTTATGCTGGGGCTGCACAAGTGATTCATGGAAGTGAATGAGAATCAAGAAAGGACCTACAATTGCATTTGCAAGGTGATCTCTTATTGTGCAAGTCATTCATATGCTATATGGAGTCCTTGGCCAAAGCAATAGATCAAGACATCAAGAAAAGGGTTTCTTGGATTGAGATCAAATGGATATGAAATGCACTTAGCTTTAAGACCAGATTATTAGGGTTCTGATTATTCCCTTACCCTAGATCTTGGTTGAGAGATAGTATGTAGGACGATTGTATCTCACATGAATCAATGACTTAAAGGTTCTGTCGAATCAAGAGATTCTTATTCAGCTAGGGGTCAAACACCTGTTGCTAGACTATGGTCGTTTGATATGTGGACTGATTAATTAATTAGAGAATTAATTAATTGGGGTTACTGCTAATTGAATTAAGAACCTAGAGGGTCACACACCACAACCCGGTCATGTGGGTTAAGGCTTGAATTGATTAAACGAGTTGATCGAACCATTAAGTGAATGGTGGGGTCCACAAGTGTAAGTCACACGTGTGGAACACGTGTCCTTATGGACACGTGTAGTCACGTGTATGTATGTGTATAAATATTAAATAATTAATGTGTTAATTATTTAATGGACTTTGATTTAATTTTGAATTAATATTAAAGTTCTAATTTGGAGAAATAAAGTCTAATAAATAATTAATTATGAATTAATTATATTATTAGTCTTCAAGTTATTTATTATAAAATAAATAAAGTAAAATTAATAATCTAAAAGAGTTAGATTAGAATCTTTCTTTCCAAGTTGATCAATAGGAAGACTTTTGGTCAAAGTAAGAGACTTAGTCTCCAAGCAAGAAATTCCTTTCCAAAGGAGTTTGGAATTCCTTGTCCAATAAGGAATAGGGTTCGAACCCAAACCCTATATAAGTGAGGGGTTCGAACCTTATGAGAGGATGATACAAAATTTCTCCTTCTCCATAATTATACACTAACCCCTTAGAGCCTAAACACCGAATATAGAACTAGCATCCTCCCTATTCGAATCGTGGTCGCGGTTGGTGGACTAATTCTCTAGAGGGCTTCTATCGTGAAGTCTTGAAAGATTCGAAGGAACTTTTGGGGATCAAGCAAAACGACCACAAGGGCTGATGAAACGATTCTGAACCCAACAGAATAGGAGTGAAAAAATCGAACCAAAGAAGATGGCGAAAACCGTTTGTCCATATCTTGAAGGATGAATTTTTTCACGAGGGTTTTATGGCGGGCAGATTTCTATTTTCATAAAACTGGTTTTCGAAGGGAGTTTCAATCATGCCTTTCTCGTTTCATGTTTCTTTCTTTATATTATTTCGTTAAGCACTTTCCCTAACATGATTTGAATCTAGGTTGGTGCGGATTGTTGTCCCTACAATGGATTCTGAAGTAGAAAGAGATTTTCGAGAGATGGGTTGCCATTACCGCATGAAGCGTGTTTGAGGGCTGCTCAAAATGTGTCAAGAAAGCTACTACCTAAGTGAGTTTCTTGATCTCTATGAATCTGGAAATAGGAATTGCAAGTTTTCGATTCTATCTTTTGGGAAAATTTTTAAATTTCCGCTACGTTTCTGTCTCGTTTTCCCAACAAGTGGTATCAGAGGCACCTTGCAAGGCCTATTTCTGATTCGTCTAAATTATTCTGAATTTGGTAGAAATTCTTAGGCTTAGATGTGAATTGAGTATTCTCGAGTTCTTTTAGAAAGCCTGAAATACGAAACTGTATTTTTCCTAAAAGTTTCTGAAAACTGTCTTCTTAAATCGTGTTTTTTTTTTTAAAACTGTTTTAGTTGAAATATATTAAAATCGTATTTTTATTTTGGATTGAATTGGGTTTTGGAGAAACCTGAGATACGAAAAACGAAACGCGAAACGAACACGCGGATTGGGACGTGTCAACGTGTAGCACGCCCCAACCTCGCGAGCACCTCCCGCAACCGCACGAGAGCCGCCTTGGCGCACCCACACAGGCGTCCCACAACCGCGCGGGACGTCCCTTACATCGCTCCCGCAACCACGTGGGAGAGCCCAGCCACCCTGCCAGCCACGCCGCGTGAGGCTACGAGCGATGCGCGCATAGCATGCGCACTCGTGCGGCACTGTGGCGCGCGGGTTTGCGTGGTGTTTTGGCCTGTTTTCGTGTTTTTCGTATTTTCGGTCCTTGAAATCCCGATTTAATTTTCCTGAAGAATTTTGTTTTATTAAATTAGAATTATTTTTGAATTAATTGTTTAAATTGGGATTTTCAGAAATTAAAGCGATTTAAATTTTGGGAAAATTACAAACTTTATTTTATGAAAATAATGAAGGAATAAAATTATTAATTTTCAGAAATTAATTGGAATTTTATTAGTTTGTTGTTTTTCGGGTTTTATAGAAAAGACTCTTGAACAAGAATTGCATCTAAGTCGTGTTTTAAGCTATTAGAGCTTAAAGCGAGAATTTTAATTTATTGGTTAAATTTAAATTCTTGCAATTTATGCATGTTAGGTGATCATGGGTTTAGACTTATGTATGGTTTTAATTTATGCACATAAATGGTTTAAATTGGGGTTGGAGCCCCATAGTTGCGTTTTTCAATTGGGGTTGGTGCCCCACTTATGTGCGTACTGTTATGTGTTTATTATGTGGCTTTTCATATTACTATTTTTGAGGCTGGGGTATGCCCCGTGTAATTGTCTAAGGCCAATATGAAGATTGGGCCTTATTACTTTATGTCTTTTTCTTTTATTGTTATTTCAGAGTAGAGATAGATTGTGAGGTCTTTTTCTTTCATTTTGTAGACAATGCACCCATGGAATAAGATGGATCCACACAACAAGTAACAAGATGGAGGCCATAAGTGAAGACCTCTCAAAGTGTTAGAGAGGATTTCTATTATTGTAATAGATAGGGCATCGTTTTATTTCCATTTCCCTTATGTGATTTAAACTGTTTTATATGGCATGTATGTTAGAACTTGTGATTGTGGAGTGGCTCCCACATATCACCCACTCCACAATCACGCATAAGATAGGTAGAACCCATGATCATCACATGTTAGTATCATGCTAGGACATGTTATCTGCTAAGTGCTTGTGTGAAATGCATTGAAGTCGTACTTGCATTAATCAAGATTAATTAAATTGGATAACATATATGTTGGTGAGGTCAGACCGGACAACTCTCCGGTTGATTCGAAAATTCCCATTAAATATTAAGATCATTTCGAATAATAGGTGTTTAATTCGAGATGCAAATTTTGAATTAAATTCCTAGCATTCCATCAATAGGTTTTAAGTTGAGTAAGTGAAGCTAGTTATTGTCCGCGAGTCGTGGGATAGCTAGTGGAGCTTATTAGTTCGTAGTTACCTAATTGATCATTTTAAATGATCAATATTTCATGGTCAATTTTGGCAAGGGCGATGTTCGCGAGTCGTGGGTCATTCGAACTAAGTTTTGATCATGATCTTATGATTGATGGGTCTAGCTTAACGCCTAAGTAAATATCGATGTCGCACGAGTCGTGGGTCCATCTTGAAAGATAGGTGATGCAAAAACAATTACTAAGAGTTCTAAAGGAGTTAGAATTGGTAAGTTGTACCTACCTAGGGTTTTACTTAGAATGTCCGCGAGTCGTGGGTTCGAGGTAAAATGCTTAGGATCTTAGTACCCATTGAGAAACGTGTTCCTCTTAGATCTTTGGGAATTATAGATCTTTGAAAAACAATGGGAGCTACATTAGATTAAAGACCTTATCTTATGTATATCGTTATTATTCAGCATGCTCACCTAGTTCTCTGCTTAGCATTTAGGTTGTAGTTCTGTGATTCTCTACAATATGAAATGCAAACCTATTCGTATCCATCCTTAAGTCAAACAAGTTGACTAAGTCCTAACTAACTCTAAATGGCTTCGGATCCTAAAATTCATTTTAAAATCCAAAAAGAGAAAGTGTTCTCCATAAGGCGAGATTTTCAATTATTTGAAAATTCTACCCGGGCCAAAAGAGAAGCAATCTGAGGTAAATGGATTTTTCCAAACCACTTAAGAGCAATTGAACCACCTCATGAAAATGTTACAAGGTATAACATTATGGAATTATTCAATATTCCAAATGAGGAAACAAGTGCACATGGACTAGGTGTAAGGATCTTATTTGAAGATCTAGTGGTCTCGATCATCAATTGAGAAAAGAGTTCTCAATGCACTGATTACTTATATTGCTTCCACCATCATTTAAACCCTTCATGCTCAACTAGGATGATGCCATTGTAGCATAGTTAATCATTTAGCTGATAATGGTTGAGAGCATCCTTAAGAAGGAATAAAAGGTTGTGATGGTTAATTCTTCTTCTAAACTCACTAAGTTAAAGGCTTGAAGGCCTAAAGAAGAAGAAACCTTAAGAGCACAATAGAGGGGCATGTAAGGGGTACGCCCAAAAGACACTAGAGATCAAATTGGACGTTTGCTTCTATGGTAGCAAATAAGGACTTTGAAAGGGAACTGTAAAGAGTATGAGTACTCTGAAATGTTACCTTGTTTAGTAATTCTACTAGGAATAGAATTCACTAGTCTTGAGTTGATTCTACATAATCCGTTGTGCAAAGACTCAAAGCACTAATGTTCTGAACATACACCGAGATAACAAAAGTAAGTGAGATGACAAAGCTTCGAATTACTTTGGAATGTTGCGACATAAAAGGATTAGCAAGTTAGACATCTTAGGATCATTTTACGAAAATGAACCTAGAGAGTTAACTTCCTATGAATCCTATCTTAAAGGGAAACTTTCCCGAAACATTGTTTAGGTGAAACGTGGAACGTGCCAAAATTATAGTGGATTTCGATCCATGCTGATAAGTGTAAGATGCTTAATGTAAGCACTAGATACAATCGTCGGTTTAATCATTATGAATGAGTGTACTTGTTGAAGTACAAATTCGAAACTCATATGAAATTCTTAGAATTTCAAAAGGAAGTTAGGAACCGAAGTAGTCATAAGTTATAGGTAAATCGATATGATCGAAATAACCAATATCTTAGCAACTAATTCCTTAGTCATCTTGGAGATAATAGGATTATCTCTCAGTAAACTAATTCGAGAACACCTTAGTGTTTTCGAATGAGGGAATGAAACCTAATAGGATATAGTCCATTCCATAGTAAGCTTTACTGACTTATAATCATTCTAGGAATAAACTCCCAGAATATGCAGTTAGATATTTTGAATTTAGTACCTTCCAAAATCAGTCCTTTAGTTACACTATGCAATGTGGCATACTAAATTCCCTAATTATTCTTATCCAAGAATCTAGTGGAATCCTCTTAAGTGAAGAGAATAGTGGGAGATAAGCTTGAAACGAGTTCAAGTTTATACAACAATATAGGATATCGTTTCTGCAATTCTCTTGAACAAAGGTTGTTTTAAGGATTTACCTTTCTTAAGGAATAGTTCCTATAAGATGAAAAAGGCAAGTAGGCAGACTTCAAAGAAATTTGAGGATAAATACCCCATGCCACATATGGAAGAAACAAGCCCATCTGATAAAACTTAACCAAATTTTAGGGTAAAATACATGTGTGAATCCCTCCTCTAAGATGCATTTAGGAATGCATTCCTAGATAGCCTAGGAATTACTTACGAGGAGACACTATTGGATTTGGAATCTGAATAGTATAGACAAGCCTTGAAATCCGAGATAGATTCCATGTACTCAAACCAAGTTTTGACCTTGGTTGATCCACCTGATAAGATCAAGCTCGTGGAGTTTCGAGTGAATGAAAGGATTACAACCTTCTTGACGATTGAAATGCAAAAGTCCATTTGGATTGTGTTTACCACATCCTCATATTCTGACTATGAGATATGATAAATGAATATAAGAACTATCTTGTTCAATATGAGATTGAAAGAGACTAAAATAAGGTATTTCTATAAATCTCATATTCAATGAGAGTATGCATAAGGTATGAAAATCCCTAGAGTCAATCTGTGGATCGATAAAGGCTTCTAGGAGTTAGACAATTCGATTCCATAGGATAGTCAAATCGTTTGGCACAGATGGAAGTCGAACAAGTCTCAAAAGTGTACATATGAAAGTTAGTGATGTAAGAGTCAATTTATGGTTCTTTAGAAGACGACATCCTTCTCATTAGGAATGTCAAGGATGACGTGAAAGTTACCAATTCTTGTTTAAGAAACAACTTGACATGAAAGATCTTAGTGATTATTCTTGATTATCGACATTGAGATCTATGGAAGATAGATCTAAGAGAATAAAAGGATTATCACAAAAGAGTGCATAAACAAAGGTACTAAAAGGAGTTTAGTATGGATAATGGAACATCTCTTTTGAACAGGAGTATCCTAAGATAACTTTCAGAAAGTTGGAATGTCCAAATACCCCTTTAAAGGAAAGGGTGCATATTGTATGAAAAGTTATGTACTAAATTAGATATGGTGCAACACTAAGCGTAGTGGGCCGAATCTAATATGCCCTCAGAGAAGGTCATTAGATTTCTGTAAAGGATGTCCTCAGAGTGCTTGAGAAGAAATAAGGATATGTATTAGTTTACAGAGCCCAAAAGATCTTATCATTGAAAGGATATTTTGATGTAATTGTTGCATCAGACATAGATGATTATAAATCATTGAAAGGATACAATTTCTGCCTAAAATGGCAGAGCAACGTGTTGGAAACATTCCAAGCACGAAAGTTGCAAAAATCTCGACTATTGTAGTGGAGTACTTAGTCGTATTGAATACTGCTAAGTTAAATGTTTGGGTAAGAAACTCCATCTAACTAGTCAGATGAAGTTCCTAGCATGAAACAACACTATTCTCATATCGTATGATTAAATGGATGGTTGTTCAAGTAAGAGAACCAAGGCCTCACCAAGAAACTGAACAAATGATTACGAATCACTTTATAAGGAAAACGTGTTTCCGAAGAGATCTGAAAATAAGAGGGTCACATCAGCAGAGAACTTAGCAGATCTACTTTAGAAATGCCCAAAGTCAAAAGGCTCTCAAAGTACATCTTGAGAAGATGGGACCTAGAGTACCTTAATGGCTTTTACGAGCAAGTACGAGATTGTTGGAATAGTGCCCTAGAAAGCCGATTGTATATCCGCTTTGTACTTTTCCTTATTGTAATCACAGACAATCTTTGAATAAAATAACGAATTGAGGCAACACTTCTTTATATGCTCTTGTTTGGTATGCGTTTACTTTAGCTGTGCATGTATGAGAACTCCTCTAATCCTGATGACTTTAGGACTCTACCATTTAGGTGAAATGGTTCATGAAACGAGCCCTATATCACATAAGTCATTATTAGTAAAATACTCCAAGCCGATGAGTCCTACAGACAGTGGGAGTGTCAACCTGACTCCTTTAAGGCTTGCTTGTGGGATCACACCCTTAAGAAGGACCACCTTGTTTCATGGAGGTGCAAAGTGTATAGTTGATACGTGCGTGATACATGAGGGTGCTTACTTCTATAAGTAAGTTCACTGAAGTACCCCGTGTGAGAAGATTCCTAAATGGGAAAGGAAGTTTCTATTTCAGAAAATGAAAACTTCCAGATTAGGAAATATCTCACGAGTCATTGATGTGATTAATTGATCCTTAGACTTGAGGTTCCATGTCACTTTATGAGTTAACTCTGTAGTCTTAGGTATAAGCTTTAAAGGGTGTCGCACTTAGACAACTGATTCAAGTCTTATGCTGGGGCTGCACAAGTGATTCATGGAAGTGAATGAGAATCAAGAAAGGACCTACAATTGCATTTGCAAGGTGATCTCTTATTGTGTAAGTCATTCATATGCTATATGGAGTCCTTGGCCAAAGCAATAGATCAAGACATCAAGAAAAAGGTTTCTTGGATTGAGATCAAATGGATATGAAATGCACTTAGCTTTAAGACCAGATTATTAGGGTTCTGATTATTCCCTTACCCTAGATCTTGGTTGAGAGATAGTATGTAGGACGATTGTATCTCACATGAATCAATGACTTAAAGGTTCTGTCGAATCAAGACATTCTTATTCAGCTAGGGGTCAAACACCTGTTGCTAGACTATGATCGTTTGATCTGTGGATTGATTAATTAATTAGAGAATTAATTAATTGGGGTCACTGCTAATTGAATTAAGAACCTAGAGGGTCACACACAACAACCCGGCCACGTGGGTTAAGGCTTGAATCGATTAAACTAGTTGATCGAACCATTAAGTGAAAGGTGGGGTCCACACGTGTGGAACACGTATATGACATGTGTCCTTATGGACACGTGTAGTCAAGTGTATGTATGTGTATAAATATTAAATAATTAATGTGTTAATTATTTAATGGACTTTGATTTAATTTTGAATTAATATTAAAGTTCTAATTTGGAGAAATAAAGTCTAATAAATAATTAATTATGAATTAATTATATTATTAGTCTTCAAGTTAATTATTATAAAATAAATAAAGTAAAATTAATAATCTAAAAGAGTTAGATTAGAATCTTGCTTTCCAAGTTGATCAATAGGAAGACTTTTGGTCAAAGTAAGAGACTTAGTCTCCAAGCAAGAAATTCCTTTCCAAAGGAGTTTGGAATTCCTTGTCCAATAAGGAATAGGGTTCGAACCCAAACCCTATATAAGTGAGGGGTTCGAACCCCATGAGAGGATGATACAAAATTTCTCCTTCTCCATAATTATACACTAATCCCTTAGAGCCTAAACTCCGAATATAGAACTAGCATCCTCCCTATTCGGATCGTGGTCGCGGTTGGTGGACTAATTCTCTAGAGGGCTTCTATCGTGAAGTCTTGAAAGATTCGAAGGAACTTTTGGGGATCAAGCAAAACGACCACAAGGGCTGATGAAATGATTCTGAACCCAACAGAATAGGAGTGAAAAAATCGAACCAAAGAAGATAGCGAAAACCGTTTGTCCATACCCTGAAGGATGAATTTTTTCACGAGGGTTTTATGGCGGGCAGATTTCTATTTTCGCAAAAATGGTTTTTTGAAGGGAGTTTCAATCATGCCTTTTTCGTTTCATGTTATATCGTTAAGCACTTTCCCTAACATGATTTGAATCTAGGTTGGTGTGGATTGTTGTCCCTACAATGGATTCTGAAGTAGAAAGAGATTTTCGAGGGACGGGTTGCCATTGCCGCATGAAGCGCGTTTGAGAGCGGCTCAAAACGTGTCATGAAAGCTACTACCTAAGTGAGTTTCTTGATCTCTACGAATCTGGAAATAGGAATTGCAAGTTTTTGATTCTATCTTTTGGGAAAATTTTTAATTTCGGCTGCGTTTCTGTCTCGTTTTCACAACATAAGGCACTCGCTCACTCTAAAGTAGTTAACTAATAACAAGTAACGCTAATTGACAATAGTTAAAGAAATACGTGATGTACGTGATATGTATGTTTAAATATACCGTTCACCGTTGATTGGAAATCTTCCATTGTAGTGATTCAATTTGATACTTGATTCTTTGTTGGAGATTCATCTAATCGTAGTGTTATGCCTCGAAATTCCCAAAGTATTTGATCCTTTGATGACCACCCGGTTCTACTCCACGGTCGATCTTCTCTTCCTTATTAACTAGCAAGGTCCGAGGTTCCACTCAGGAATGTGTGCTTCCCTTAACTAACTCATCCTTCACCACTGATTATAGTTAACCTTCTTGGATACTGGAGCTAGTTATTTATTAGCTCAAAGTCTAGTCTCTAATCTTCATAGCGCTCCTGGTTCATCATGGAAAAATGACCGATGAGTCGGTAAGCCACCTTGTTCCTGTTGTGATTTTCTTCCTAGACACTCCACTTCCAACACTCGATTGAATTGACTCTCACTTTCCATCACAAGATATGATGATCCGATTGAGTTTTCTTACCCGATATTCTCCTTACCAATTCTTGGAATTCTTCCAGGCATAGGCCACGTTACACGAAACACTATCCTTGCAACCTTGGAAGATTAAGTTTGTACGACCCCATAATAAAACTAACGATGTTGATCTTGCAACCGAAGTTACCCTCAAATATCCTTTACCTCTTCTTGTCGAGTCAATTCCCAAGCCTTCCTTGAATCTATATCTTCATCTCTTGAAATATCTACCTCTTCCAATATTATTCTCGAAGCTTCATCCATCCAAGTTTGAAATTGAATCGAATACCAAATCTCCAGTCATTTCTTGAATACCCATTTCCGGCTCTTGAAGCACTTACCCTTTCAAAAATTATTTTCAAAATTTTCTCATCCCAATCTTGGATATCCTCAAGCGTGAAAATTTTTGATCCCTTGTTTGCCACTTTCGAGAAACCCCGTTGTTGGTGACTCTTGAAATTCTGTTACTCCTATTAAAAATAACCCATTCGAGCACAATCGTAAATTTGAAGTCATTTCCCGATCGGCTCTCCCCCTTAAAATTTTCTATCCTTATCCATTGAGCTCTTGACATCGTCTCTTAGATCGAAAATCCTTGATTTCTTCAACCTAGCTTCCTTGAAATAAATAATTCTAATCACCCCACTTGTCTAGTAATTTTTCTCACACTTATTTTGAAGTGGTTGGTAGGAATAACAACCTACTTCTTCCATTCCAAAGTCCCAACTACTTTTTCGACCTCCAAATTACTCTTCCTCTTTTATCCACACTTTGCAACCTAACTATTTCTTTTATCATGATTCAGTTGTGTCTCAGTTGGCATAAGGCTTGATAATTGAGGTGGAGAGAATTCCTATCAAGTAAACACTAAAATGCACGTTAGGTTAAAATGCCAATGCACGTATCACACTTGTAAATAATTAAAAATGCAACACGTTGGAACAATTATATCAATTAGAGAGGCACATATAAAATAAAGAAATTTAAACAATTTAAAGCGGTGTATGATGCTTGTGCCATGAATGCATTGAACCTGTCACCATAGTTGTGGTAAGCTTCAACCCGACGCTTATTCCTCATTGCTTCAATTACGGCTTGTCTCGAGTTTGTTGGTTGCTTCTTGTTTACCCACGGTCTTCTAATCCTCAAAGTTTCCGTGTATCAATTTATACACTTCATGGCTCGAAATTGAAATTTCTTGAACCAATTTCTTTCCCAGTTATCGATCTCTAGGTGTTGCCTGAACCTTCACTAAAGTTATCTCCTAGATCAAAATTTTCTTATATCAACTTGTATAACTTTATGGTCCGAGATTGTGATTCTTGAATTCAAATTCTACCACCCTTATGAAATTGGTATCTTAACTTCTCTTGAAGAATCAATCTCCAAAGGTTGTCCTAATCTTCACTAAAGTTGTTACTTTGATCACAGCTTCCTCGGTTTATTCTTTATGAGTTCGAGTAGTTGAATGAACTCATCTTCTAATTGTTTACACTTTGAGCACATAATTTCCCTCCAAAAGTTCTTTGCCTTTCTTTACCATTTCCATTTGTTGCTCCATATCTTCCAATTCAACTTCACAACACGACAATTCAGCTTCGATTTGGATAAGAGACTCAATCCGACTAAGGATAAAATGTAACTCAAGCACGAATAAAGCATACAACAAATGCAAAGGATGAAAGTAGCATATTAATACTAAAAAAGGACATATAAAGGTATTTCGGAAGCAAAGGAATCGAACCAAAAAAGTTGAAAAATCACATTTTACACAGCAGGGTACGACACGCCCGTGTCGTGATCTTAAGGTACGGTCACACGCCCGTGTCATACCCTTCTTTGACGATTTTCCATGCCACACGGGCCTGTCCAAAATGAAAAGAAACCGAAACTCCCGTGTCACCTGGAATTTCTGGGCAGTGAGTTGCGGAAAAAACAGGGGTTCGAACCCAAATTCCAAAAACAGCAATTTTGTCCATAAAAAATCCACACAATCAACAACATATGCAATAACAACAACAAGGAAAGCTTAAACAACTAAGAATCATGCTCCAATGCTCAAGAATAAGCAAACCCGCCAAAATGCATCCAACCTCATTTGTGATACCAAGCAATAAATGCAATCCCAACCAAAACCATGAATTAAATGCAACATATGTCATATGGAGCATATAAATGAAGTCACAAATCATGCTAATCAACCCATGAATCATATATCACAAACTTGGCCAAGAAACCCTTACTATTCATGCAATACTCCAAACTCAAACAAAATCACAAAACCAAGAGAAAAATGATTGGTAGAAAGTTAGAGGAGATCGTGGGGATTCCAAAACTTACTTGGGATCGAAAAACAACGGAGAAACGAAAGAGATACGAACTTGTGAAGGTTTGGAGGGCTTGGGAGCTTTCTCTCTTTTCTTCTTGATGTATTTGATGAAATGAAAGGGAAGAAAGGGTTCAAGAATATAAGGGGTTGGTTCGGTCCGGTTTAATTGGCTCGGTTCAGTTCAAGGTTTCGGTTTAAATGTTCCGGTTCAAAAGGTATTGGTTCAATTCCAAAATCCCCAAAATCTCAAAACACGAATTTTAAAATCAAATACGCAATTACGTCACATAATTTACCTGATCGAACTGTAGAACGGGGTGTCACAATCTCCCCCTCCCCCTCCCCCCTTAAAATGGACTTGTCCTCAAGTCCGAACCGACTCCTCGAACAAACCCGGATACAATCTTCGCATCTTCTCCTCGGTTTCCCAAGTCGATTCCTCGGACTTCTGATCTCTCCAAAGTACCCTAACCAAAGGAATCCTCTTATTCCTCAACTCTTGAACTTTCCGGTCTTGGATCGTGACCAGATGTTTCACAATAGTCGAATCCGACTCCAACTGTACCTCTTCAATGGGGAGAATAGTACCTTCATCGGGATAATATTTACGGGTTGCGAAACATGAAATACGTTGTGTATCCCAGTCAAGTTAGGCAGCAAATCCAATCTATATGCCGTTTCTCCAATTCTCTCCAAAATCTCAAAAGACCCGAGGTATCGTGGATTCAGTTTTCCACCTCTACCAATACGAGTGAAGCCCTTCCTAGGAGACGCTTTAAAAAAGACTCGATCTCCGACTTCGAACTCCAAAGGCCTCCTTCTCTTATCGGCCTAACTCTTTTGCCGATCTTGTGCAGCTTTCATCCGTTGTTTAATTTGTCGGACCTTCTCAATAGTGTCCTCAATATTATTTCTCGACATTACTCTTATAAGTTTACCATCCTCGGTCCATTTCCAATCCTCAATTTCCCAATACAACGGTGATCTACACTTCCTCCCATACAACGCCTCATACGGAGCCGCAAACTCGACCAAAGGTAAATGTTCATCCCATTTATCTTGAAAGTCCAACGCACATGCCTGGAGCATATCTTCCAAATATTGTATCAACCTCTCGGATTGTCCGTCCGTTTGAGGATGCGATGTTGTGCTAAATTTGAGTTTAATATCCAGACACTTCTGAAGGTTTTGCCAAAATATCGACGTGAACTTCGGATCCCGATCGAAAACAATACTAGCTGGAACCCCATGCATTCGGACAATCTCTCTACAATATAACTCGGCTAACTTCGGTACCTTGTCCGTCATTTGAACCTTGACAAAGTGAGCCGACTTCGTCAATCTATCCACAATCAACCATATTCCATCATACCCTCCTTTCACTCTAGGCAAGCCCGACACGAAGTCCATAGCCACTTGCTCCCACTTCCACTCGGGAATCGGAAGTGGTTGGAGAGTTCCACCTGGTTTTTAGTGTTCCGCCTTCACCCTTTGGCACGTTAGACATCGCTTCACGAAGTTCGCGACGTCCCTCTTCATACCATTCCACCAAAACCGCTCCTTCAAATCCCGATAAAGCTTTGTACCACCCGGATGAATTACATACCTCGAAAGATGTGCTTCCTCGAATATTATTCTCTTGAGCTCTTCCGAGACACATATTCTCGTCTTAAACCTCAACAAACCTGACTCATCAAAATTGAACTTAGGATTCAGAATCCTCTCCAATTTAGTTACCAACTTTTACACACCCGGGTCCATCTTCTGGGCTTCTAACAATTGTTGGACTAAATCCGGCTTCCGGTAAGATTCATCAACCAACACTCCGAAACTAACAACTCCAAATTTGAACTCGAAAATCCCACATCCAAATTAGCCACACTCACCTTCCTACTCAAAGCGTCGGCTACGACATTGGTCTTTCCGGGGTGGTATTGGATCTTACAATCATAATCCTCTAAGAGTTCCATCCAACGCCTCTTTCTCACATTTAACTCCTTCTGAGTAAATAAGTACTTGAGGCTCTTATGGTCGGTAAGCACCTCGAATGTTGCCCCGTAAAGGTAGTACCTCCACTTTTTCAAAGCAAATACCACGGCGGCCAACTCGAGATCATGTGTCGGGTAATTCTTCTCATGCTCCTTCAACTTCCTTGAAGCATAAGCCACCACTCCACTATTTTGCATTAATACATACCTGAGACCTTCTTTAGAAGCATCCGTGTAAACCGCATAACCCTCAGTGCCCTCGGGTAGTGTAAGAATCGGTGCTGAAGTCAATTTCTCTTTCAGAACCTGGAAACTCTCTTCACACTTGTTATCCCATTCAAATTGTACCTTCTTCTTCGTTAATTGAATCAACGGGGCGACGATCTTAGAGAAATCTTACACGAACCTCCGATAATATCCCGCCAACCCCAGAAAACTCCTAACCTCCGAAGCATTCTTCGGTTTCTCCCAACTCTTCACCGTCTCAATCTTGGAGGGATCGACTTCAATTCCCTTACCCGAAATTATATGGCCTAAGAACGTGACTTTGTCGATCCAAAACTCACACTTACTAAACTTCACATAAAGCTTGTGCTCTTTCAAAGTCTCCAAGACTATCCTCAAATGTTGTGCATGCTCTTCGACAGACCTCGAATACACCAAGATGTCGTCTATAAATATCACCACAAATTGATCAAGGAATGGTCTAAACACCCGGTGCATCATGTCTATGAATATGATCGGAGCATTCGTCAACCCAAATGGCATCACCACAAATTCAAAGTGCCCATAACGCGTGTTAAATCTGGTCTTGGAAATATCCTCCTCCCTAATCCGCAGCTGGTAATAACCTTGCCTTAAATCTAACTTGGAATATACCTTGGAACCTTGCAAGAGATCAAATAATTCCTCGATATGCGGCAAAGGGTATTTGTTCTTGACTGTCTTCTGATTCAACTCACGGTAGTCTATACATATCCGTAATGTTTCGTCCTTCTTCTTCACAAATAACACGGGAGCACCCCACAGAGAACTGCTCAGACGGATGTACCTACACGTGAGAAGCTCATCAAGCTGCGTCTTTAACTCCTTAAGTTTCACCGGAGCCATTCTATTGGGAGTCTTCAAAAAAGGCTCAGATCCGGGATAGAGGTCGGTAAAGAACTCGATGTCCCTATCGGGTGGCAAAGAACCCAAACTCTCAGGGAATACATCGGCATATTCTTGCACAATCTCCATCTCTTCGAGTTTGGCTTGATCCTTAGGCATGTTTAGGAGATAAGCCACAAAACCCGTTGTTAAGTTCGTTGTAAAGCACGACCCTCGTTTCACCGTGTGACTAAGGTGTTGGAATAGTGCCCTAGAAAGCCGATTGTATATGCGCTTTGTGCTTTTCCTTATTGTAATCACAGACAATCTTTGGATAAAATAACGAATTGAGGCAACACTTCTTTATATGCTCTTGTTTGGTATGCGTTTACTTTAGCTGTGTATGTATGAGAACTCCCCTAATCCTGATGGCTTTAGGACTCTACCATTTAGGTGAAATGGTTCATGAAACGAGCCCTATATCACATAAGTCATGATTAGTAAAATACTCCAAGCCGATGAGTCCTACAGACAGAGGGAGTGTCAACCTGACTCCTCTAAGGTTTGCTTGTGGGATCACGTCCTTAAGAAGGACCACCTTGTTTCATGGATGCGCAAAGTGTATAGTTGATACGTGCGTGATACATGAGGGTGCTTACTTCCATAAGTAAGTTCACTGAGGTGCCCCGTGTGAGAAGATTTCTAAATAGGAAAGGAAGTTTCTATTTCAGGAAATGGAAACTTCCAGATTAAGAAATATCTCACGAGTCATTGATGTGATTAATTGATCCTTAGACTTGAGGTTCCATGTCGCTTTATGAGTTAACTCTGTAGTCTTAGGTATAAGCTTTAAAGGGTGTCGCCTTAAATAACTGATTCAAGGCTTATGCTGGGGTTGCACAAGTGATACATGAAAGTGAATGAGAATCAAGAAAGGACCTACACTTGCACTTGCAAGGTGATCTCATATTGTGTAAGTCATTCATATGCCATATAGAGTCCTTAGCCAAGGCAGTAGATCAAGACATCAAGAAAAGGGTTTTCTTGGATTGAGATCAAATGGATATGAAATGCACTTAACTTTAAGACCAGATTATTAGGGTTCTGATTATTCCCTTACCCTTGATCATGGTTGAGGCATAGTAAGTAGGAGGATTGTATCTCACATGAATCAATGACTTAAAGGTTCTGTTGAATTGAGACATTCCAATTCAGCTAGGGGTTAAACACCTGTTGCTAGACTATGGTCGTTTAATCTGTGGACTGATTAATTAATTAATTAGGGTCACTGCTAATTGAATTGAGAACATAGAGGGTCACACACAACAACTTGGTTACATGAGTTAAGGCTTTAAAATGATCAAACGAGTTGATCATACCAAGAGGGTTCCACACGTGTGAACCACATGTGTGGCTCACGTGAGTGGCACGTGTCCTTGGGAGACGTGTCACACATGTGTGTAAATATTTGTGTATATTTATTTATGTGTTAAATAATTAATGTGATTAATTATTTAATAGACTTTGGTTTAATTTTGAATTAAAAAGAAAGTCTTATTTTGGAGAAATTAATTAATTAATTAGATAAATAAGTTATTTATTTATAAATAAATAAAGTATAATATTATCCAAAAGGGTTTGGATATTTTAGCTCTCTTAAAAGTTGATTTGAATTAGAATTCAAAGTCAAAGTTTGGAATTACTTGGTAATCAAGTAATTAGAGAGAGGGACTAAATCCTTAGCCCGAAAGGACTAGGGTTCGGCGTCCCCCTCCCTTTCCTATATATAGGGGAGCTCATGCTCCCCTTAGAGAGTGATTGACTTCTTTTGGTTCATGTGTTGAACACCATCCTTTCTCCAAGATAAAATAAACCCTAGGTTAAGCCTAAACACTAACTAGAGAACTAACATCCTTACTAGTTAGATTGTAGTCAAGTTGGTGGACTATCTCTAGAGAGCTTCAAGTTAGAAGTTTTGAAGATTCGAGCTTTACTAAGGAGATGGGATCAAGCCGCAAGAAGATCATTCTTGGGTGGCTTGAAACGCTTCAAGAAAGATTATTGAAAAGTAAGTTTCTAATCTCTAAAAATTTGGATTCACGATTGCGAGTCTAAGATCCTTTTTGTTGGAAAATTTTTAAATTTCCGCTGCTTTCTGATTCCTGTTTTCCAACAAGTGGTATCAGAGCTACCTCGTTAATCGTGTTTCTAATTCGTCTCAATTATTCTGAATTTGGTAGAAATTCTTAGGCTTAGATGTGAATTAGGTATTCATGAGTTCTTTTAGAATGCCTGAATTACGAAACTGTAATTTTTCTTGAATTTCTGAAACTGTTTTATGAAATTGTGTTTTTTGAAAACTGTTTTAATTCAAATCTATTTAAATCGTATTTTTATTTTAGATTGAAACGGGTTTTGGAGAAACCTGAGATACGAAACGAAACACGAAACGAACATGCGAGGTTGGAACGTGCCAACTTGTAGCACGGTGCAACCCCGCGCGCCACCGTCGCGTAGCGGTGCTAGACGCCGTGCTAGGCGCGCCTACTCGCCGCGCGGGACAGCCTCCCGCACGCTCCCGGCATCGCCCGCGTGCGAGCAGCAACGAGCTGGGCGCGTTGCGCCCAGGGCGGGCGCGACACTACGCGGCGAGCAACTGCTCGTTCCGGGCGGTTCCGGGCCCGGATTTCGTGTTTTTGTGTTTTCTGTCCTCGAAATTTCGATTTAATTTTTCTGTAAAATTTTGTTTTATTAAATTTGAATTAATTTTGAAATAATTGTTTAAATTGGGATTTTGAGAAATTAAAATCGATTTAAAATTTGCGAAAATTACAAACTTTATTTTATGAAAATATTGAAAGAATAAAATTATTAATTTTCAGAATTTAATTGGAATTTTATTAGTTTATAGTTTTTTGGGTTTTATAGAAAAGGCTCTTGAACAAGAATTGCATCTAAGTCGTGTTTTAAGCTATTAGAGCTTAAAGCGAGAATTTTAATTTATTGGTTAAATTTAAATTCTTACAATTTATGCATGTTAGGTGATCATGGGTTTAGACTTATGTATGGTTTTAATTTATGCACATGGATGGTTTAAATTGGGGTTGGAGCCCTATAGTTGCGTTTTTCAATTGAGGTTGGAGCCTCACTTATGTGTGTACTATTATGTGATTTATTATGTGGCTTTCCATATTACTGTTTGGAGGTCGGGGTATGCCCCGTGTATTTGTCTAAGGCCAATATGAAGATTGAGCCTTATTACTTTTCAGTACCTTTTCATTTTTCCGAGAGTAGAATAGGTGGTGAGGTTTTATTTTCATTTTGGAGACAATGCACCCATGGAGTAAGATGGACCACATTCAAGTAACAAGGAGGCCATAAGTGAAGACCCCTCAAAATGTTAGGGAGGGGAATCTCAATTGAAAATGTAATAGAGATAGGGCTCGTATTTTGTCACTGCTTTCCCTTATGTGATTTAAACTGTTTATGTGGCATGTATGTTAGAACTTGTGATTGTGGAGTGGCTCCCACATATCACGCATAAGATAGGTAGAACCCATGATCATCACATTTTAGTATCATGCTAGGACATGTTATTTGCTGAGTGCTTGTGTGAAATGCATTTAAGTTGTACTTGCATTAATCAAGACTAATTAAATTGGATAACATATATGCTGGTGAGGTCGAACCGGGCAACTCTCCGGTTGATTCGAAAATTCCCAATTAAATATTAAGCTAATTTTGAATAAATAGGTGTTTAATTCGAGATGCAAATTTTGAATTAAATTCCTAGCATTCTATCAATAGGTTTTAAGTTTAGTAAGTGAAGATAGTTATTGTCCGCGAGTCGTGGGATAGCTAGTGAAGCTTATTAGTTCTTAGTTACCTAATTGATCATTTTAAATGATCAATATTTCGTGGTCAATTTTAGCAAGGGCGATGTCCGCGAGTCGTGGGTCGTTCGAACTAAGTTTTGATCATGATCTTATGATTGATGGGTCTAGCTTAACGCCTAAGTAAATATGGATGTCGCACGAGTCGTGGGTCCATCTTGAAAGATAGGTGATGCAAAAACAATTACTAAGAGTTCTAAAGGTATTAGAATTGGTAAGTTGTACCTACCTAGGGTTCTACTTAGAATGTCCGCGAGTCATGGGTTCGAGGTGAAATGCTTAGGATCTTAGTACCCATTGGGAAACGTGTTCCTCTTAGATCTTTGGGAATTATTGATCTTTGAAAAACAGTGGGAGCTACATTAGATTAAAGACCTTATCTTTTGTATATCGTTATAGTTCAGCATGCTCACTAGTTCTCTGTTTTACCATTTAGGTCGTAGATTCTGTGATTCTCTACGTGTTTTGAAATGGCAACCAAAAACCCTCTTGTATCGATCCTCAAGTTAAACAAGTTGACTGGTCCCAACTATTTCGGAGACATGTTAGCCAACATAAGGCAATGAGCTTGGAGATTATCATCCTTCCACTTCTGGATCGCGTCCCGCTCGGCCCGAGTCAACTTAGAGCAACTTTACCGCCCTCATGAACATGTTACAAGGTGTAACACTTCAAAGGAATTGTTCCACTTGAGAATAAGGGAAGGTTCAAATGTCCATGACTATGGACTCAAGTTTCTCACCCTTACTGAGAAACTTGCTTCCATGGACATGCTACTGAAAGATGAGCTTTCAGTGGACTTGTTGCTAGCCTCGCTCCCACCATCATTCAACCCATTTGTCCTTAACTTCAATATGAATCATGCTGGAGCTACTGTAGCTGAGCTGATTGGTCAGCTTGTGAAAGCACGATCAAGAAGGACAATAAGGTTCTGATGGTGAATGCTCCATCTTCCTCTTCTGAGCCTTCTAAAGGTAAGGGCAAGAAAGCCCATAAGAAGAAGAAGAAACCCCTTAGGCCCACTGGTGGCGTTTCGAAGGGGAAGGCCTAAAAGAAGAAGCGTGATCAGAAAGAGGATGTTTGCTTCCATTGTGGCAAAGCGGGATATTGGAGGAGAAACTGCCCAGAGTACAAGGCTACTCTAAAGAAAGGTATGTTTCTCGTTGAAATAAATCTTTCTATTAATTCTAGTTCTTGGGTACTTGATACCGGTTGTGGAGCTCATATCTGTAATGATGTACAGATGCTAAATCAAGTCCAACAACTCAGAGAAGGAGAATGTGTCTTGAAGATCGGCGATGGCTCAAATGTTGAACCTCGAGCTTTAGGCACAATTAGATTAGATTTAGGTAGTTTTGAGTTAGTTTTAAATAAAGTCCTTTATGTACCGAGCATTATTCGTAATATAATTTCAGTTCCAATTTTAGATTATGAAGGTTATGAAACTTATATTAAGAATGGTAAATACTTTATCAAACGGAACAACTCTTCCATTCACATCGGTACTCTAAGTAATGGACTTTGTCTAACTCAGAATATCAATATTATGAATATACAACGAGAAACGAAACGTAAGAGAGATGAAAAAGTTTCAGCTCCCTTATGGCACGCTAGATTAGGACACATTTCCAAGAACAGAATTAGCAAGATAAACACTTTAGGATCATTCTCTGAAAATGATCTCAAAGAGTTAACTTCTTGCGAATCCTGTCTTAAAGGAAAGATGTCCAAAGTTCCTTTTAGAGGAACTGTGGAACGTGCCACTGAGGTCTTGGATTTGATCCATTCTGATGTTTGTGGACCGCTTAGTGTAAGCATAAGAAACAATCATCAGTATTTCATAACCTTTACCGACGACTTTAGTCGGTATGGTTATGTATACTTAATGAAGTACAAATCTGAAACTTTTGAGAAATTCCTAGAATTTCAAAAGGAGGTTGAGAACCAAACTGGTCACAAGATCAAAGCACTTCGATCTGATCGAGGAGGCGAGTATCTTAGTGAAGAATTCCTTAATCATCTCAAAGATAATGGGATTATCTCTCAGTGGACACCTCCGGGAACTCCTCAACTCAATGGAGTTTCTGAGAGAAGGAATCGAACCCTACTCGATATGGTTCGTTCCATGATGAGTTTCACTGACTTACCACCTTCTTTCTGGGGTTATGCCTTAGAAAGTGCAGCAAAGATTTTGAATCTAGTTCCCTCTAAGTCGGTCCCTAAAACGCCCTATAAAATGTGGCATGGTAAAATCCCCAGTTATTCTTACTTAAGAATTTGGGGTTGTCCTGCTTACGTGAAGAGGACAGTGGGAGATAAGTTAGAATCTCTTTCTAACTTATGCTACTTTGTAGGTTATCCTAAGGAATCCATAAGATACTACTTCTATGATCAATCTGAGCAAAAGGTGTTTGTTTCCAGAAATGTCACTTTTCTTGAGGAACCGTTCCTTAAAGAAAAGAAAGGCAAGATCATAGAATTAGAGGAAGTACAAAGTGACCCCACGCCACCCACTGAAGAAACGTCCCTTTCAGACTAACCACAACCAATCACAAATTTCGATACACATGCAAATCCTCCTCTAAGGCGTTCTGAACGCACTCCTAGACGGTCGGAGAGATGGTATGGATTCTTCCATGAAATATCTCAAAAGGATAATGATCCTTTAACATATGAGGAGCCACTTTCAGATTCTGACTCTGAACAGTGGATAGAAGCCATGAAATCCGAAATGGATTCCATGAACTCCAACCAAGTTTGAACCTTGGTAGATTTTCCTGATGGGGTTAAACCCATAGGTTGCAAAAGGATCTTTAAGAGAAAGCTTAGAGTTGATGGAAGCATTGCAGCCTACAAAGCAAGACTGGTTGTAAAAGGATTCACTCAAAGACCCGGCGTGGACTTTGTTGAAACCTTTTTCACCAGTTGCAATGCAAAAGTCTATTCGGATCATGCTTGCCATTGCTGAATATTATGACTATGAGATATGGCAAATGGATGTGAAAACTGCCTTTCTCAATGGTGACATTGATAAAGACATTTATATGGAGCAACCTATAGGTTTCATATTCAGTGGGAGTCAGCAAAAGGTTTGCAAACTCCAAAGATCAATCTATGGATTGAAACAGCCTTCTAGGAATTGGAACATTCGATTTGATGAATCAGTCAAAGCGTTTGGCTTCATTCAAATTTCGAATGAATCATGTGTGTATAGAAAGGGATTGGAGACCTCAGTGCAATTCTTAGTACTTTATGTTGATGACATCCTTCTTGTTGGGAATTCGAAGGATGACATGAAAGTGACTAAGTTATGGTTATCGAACCAATTCGAGATGAAAGATCTTGGTGATGCGTCCTATATCCTTGGAATTAAAATCTATCGAGATAGATCCAGAAGGTTAATAGGACTATCACAGTCGATGTACATTGACAAAGTATTGAAGACATTCAATATGGAGTCAGCTAAGGTTAAGACCCTTCCTATGAGTGTAGGAAAATGTCTTTCTAAGAAGATGTGTCCTAAGACTAACCTTGAGAAGAAAAGAATGACTCATACACCTTATGCATCAGCAATAGGTAGCATAATGTATGCAATGTTATGTACTCGACCGGATGTGGCTTATGCACTTAGTGTAACAAGTCGTTTCCAATCTGACCCTAGAGATGGTCACTGGGCTGCCATGAAGAATATTCTTAAGTACTTGAAAAGTACTAAGTATTTATTCTTAGTTTACGGAGGTCAGAAAGATCTTACTGTCGAAGGATACTGCGCTGCAAGCTTTGCATCTGACTTAGATGATTTTAAGTCAATGTCAGGATACATTTTCTGCCTCAACGGCGGAGCAGTGAGTTGGAAGAGTTCCAAGCAAACGACCACTGTAGATTCGACCACCGAGGCCGAATATTTAGCTGCAAATGATGCAGCTAAGGAAGGTATTTGGATTAGAAACTTCATTCAAGAGTTGAATGTTGTTCCTAGCATGAAAGACCCCATTACTGTGTTTTGTGACAACACTGGGGCAGTTGCTCAAGCAAGAGAACCAAGATCTCACCTACGGACCAAGTACATTATGAGAAAGTATCACCTAATCCGTGATATTATCAAAAGAGGAGATGTGCAAATTGAGAGGGTCACATCAGCAGAGAACGTGGCAGATCCACTTACTAAACCCCTTAGTCGAGAAGCTTTCCAAGGTCATCTTCAGAAGATGGGACTTAGAATAGCTTTAGAATGGCTTTGACGGGCAAGTGGGAGATTGTTAGGAATAGTGCCCTAAAAGCCGATTGCATATCCGCTTTGTGCTTTTCCTTATTGTAATCACAGATAATCTTTGAATAAAATAACGAATTGAGGCAAAACTTCTTTATATGCTCTTGTTTGGTATGCGTTTACTTTAGCTGTGCATGTATGAGAACTCCTCTAATCCTGATGACTTTAGGACTCTACCATTTAGGTGAAATGGTTCATGAAACGAGCCCTATATCACATAAGTCATTATTAGTAAAATACTCCAAGCCGATGAGTCCTACAGACAGTGGGAGTGTCAACCTGACTCCTTTAAGGCTTGCTTGTGGGATCACGCCCTTAAGAGGGACCACCTTGTTTCATGGAGGTGCAAAGTGTATAGTTGATACGTGCGTGATACATGAGGGTGCTTACTTCCATAGGTAAGTTCACTGAGGTACCCCGTGTGAGAAGATTCCTAAATGGGAAAGGAAGTTTCTATTTCAGGAAATGGAAACTTGCAGATTAGGAAATATCTCACTAGTCATTGATGTGATTAATTGATCCTTAGACTTAAGGTTCCATATCGCTTTATGAGTTAACTCTGTAGTCTTAGGTATAATCTTTAAAGGGTGTCGCCTTAGACAACTGATTCAAGGCTTATGCTGGGGCTGTACAAGTAATTCATGAAAGTGAATGAGAATCAAGAAAGGACCTGCACTTGCACTTGTAAGGTGATCTCTTATTGTGTAAGTCATTCATATGCTATATGGAGTCCTTGGCCAAAGCAATAGATTAAGACATCAAGAAAAGGGTTTCTTGGATTGAGATCAAATGGATATGAAATGCACTTAGCTTTAAGACCAGATTATTAGGGTTCTGATTATTCCCTTACCCTAGATCATGGTTGAGAGATAGTAAGTAGGAGGATTGTATCTCACATGAATCAATGACTTAAAGGTTCTGTCGAATCGAGAAATTCCAATTCAGCTAGGGGTTAAACACCTGTTGCTCGACTATGGTCGTTTAATCTGTGGACTGATTAATTAATAAGTGAATTAATTAATTACGATCACTGCTAATTGAATTGAGAACCTAGAGGGTCACACACAACAACTTGGTTACATGAGTTAAGGCTTTAAAATGATCAAACGAGTTGATCATACCAAGAGGGTTCCACACGTGTGAACCACACGTGTGGCTCACTTGAGTGGTACTGTCCTTGGGACACGTGTCTCACACGTGTGTAAATATATGTGTATATTTATTTATGTGTTAAATAATTAATGTGATTAATTATTTGATAGACTTTGGTTTAATTTCGAATTAAAAAGAAAGTCTTATTTTGGAGAAATTAATTAATTCTGAATTAATTAATTAGATAAATAAGTTATTTATTTCTTAATAAATAAAGTATAATATTATCCAAAAGGGTTTGGATATTTTAGCTCTCTTAAAAGTTAATTTGAATTAGAATTCAAAGTCAAAGTTTGGAATTACTTGGTAATCAAGTAATTAGAGAGAGGGACCAAATCCTTAGCCCAAAAGGACTAGGGTTCATCGTCCCCCTCCCTTTCCTATATATAGGGGAGCGCATGCTCCCCTTAGAGAGTGATTGACTTCTTTTGGTTCATGTGTTGAACACCATCCTTTCTCCAAGATAAAATAAACCCTAGGTTAAGCCTAAATACTAACTATAGAACTTGCATCCTTACTAGTTAGATTGTAGTCAAGTTGGTGGACTATCTCTAGAGAGCTTCAAGTTACAAGTTTTGAATATTCGAGCTTTACCAAGGAGAGGGGATCAAACCGCGAGAAGAGCGTTCTTGGGTGGCTTGAAGCGCTTCAAGAAAGATTATTGAAAAGTAAGTTTCTAATCTATACGAATTTGGATTCACGATTGCGAGTCTAAGATCCTTTTTGTTGGAAAATTTTTAAATTTCTGCTGCTTTCTGATTCCTGTTTTCCAACAGGGAGAGCTAACCACATAATCATGTACACATAAAGTGACAGGCAAGCACATAGATGAAGCAAGACCCCTAGATATGAATGAATGCGTAGCCCCGGGATTGAACAATGCATGAAATGTAGTGCCATGAATGCTAATTGTACCTTCCACCACGACATTGGGGTTGATCTCAACGGTCTCTTCTTCCTCGTCTCCCAAGGCATAAGCTCTCGCTTGTATAGCCGGCCTTTGATTTCCTCCCGCGGCGAGCGCTTACTTCTTCTTCGGGCAATTGTTCACCATACGATCCGGTGAACCACAATGATAGCACCGCTTGTGCAACTTGAAGCAATTCTCAACCCGGTGATTTCCTTGGCAGTGGGGTGCATTGGCGGGGTGCTGGAAGTGCAAGAGGTGGTGTCTGCCCCGCGGGTTGGGGTTGCTTAAATTGAGGCTTGGCCGGAGTAAAAGATGGTTGTGCCAGCCTCTTCCCATACTTGTTGAACCCCGAACTAGAACCTTGCCCGGTGTGAGAAACCTTTCTTCGAGCTACCACTCTATCCTCTACTTTCAAGGCTTTCTCGCTAACAAGAGCCCAAGTGTGAGTTTCCACGGTCTCATGTGCATCCTTCATGTCCTCCCTTAAACCTTGCAAAAATTATAGAGCTTTTCCACGGTCGTCATTGGCAATATGAGGGGCATAGCGAGAGAGAGGGTCAAATTCATTAATATACTCAGTGACCGTCTTACTTCCTTGTTTGAGGTCCATGAATTCCCGGAACCTCCTATCTCTCGCCACTTGAGGGATAAACTTATCCGGGAACTCCCTAGTAAAGGCCTCCCAGGTAACCTTTTCTCCCACGGCATCCATACGAGCTCGAACGCTAGTCCACCAATTGTATGCTTGTCCTTGCATCATAGTGATGGTGCATGCTGCTTTCTCCACGGAGCCACAAGGAATGAGCTCCCAAATCCGTTCCACTTGTATAAGCCACTCCTCCGCCCTTATATCATCACCTCCTTCGAACCTCGGGGGGTTTTGGTTTCGAAACTCCCTCAAGACTTGCGTAACCTGACCCCCTTCTCGATTCATGGCCGGTGGAGTGTTTTGGCGATAACGGGTATCAAGAAAAGCACACAATCTCTTCATAAATCCTTCCGGTTCCATTTGAGGTTGGGGGTTTTGTTCCGGTTATGGAGAATGATCCCTACGGTGTTGGCGACCTGAAGATCTATCACGGCGGTATTCTCTTCTAGGCGGCATCCTACAAAAGAAAAATTAAGAAATTCCAATATACATGCGTGAGGGTTAGTACATGTTCATGTGTACGATTAATAAGAAATTGAACAAATAATCACATAAATGTTCACATAAAACATATAAGTGATCAACTAATTATGCACATAACCATATTGTCCTAGACCGCACGACCTAGACAACCCAACATGACACTAGAACTCCGGCTTTGCATCCGGACGCTCTGATACCACTTCAAGGATGTGACGCCCGAGCGTGAACCATCCACATTCCCCGTACCTAAACCCGAGTTCACATATGAAATAGAAGTCCATACATGAACCCGAGCCTAAGCGAACGGAGACCTACACTCACACCCTAAGCTAAGCGGGGCTAAAACCAACAGTGGGCGCAAAAGAGAAGAAACAAAGAGCGAAAGCAACAAATAGGATCAAACATGCAAATCTCGGTAAGAGAGCAATTATACACAACGCCCACGGGGCCAAAATAATACAAGTATCCCAAAAGTATAAAGTAGATACATATGATATGCAGACTCGACCTAGACTGCTAAGTACGACCCAAGACGCACTTCCCCGCCTAGCTCGAGCCAACCTGCACTAAAGGGGGAAAAAGGAGAGGGTCAGTCTACAACTCGACTGAGTGAGGGGACTAACGCACGCCCACACCAATAATAAATATAACAGAGCAGACTACAAGATGATGATCATGAATCGAGGCTAGGGTTTTACAAACCAAGACATTTTCAAAAGTAAACTAATACATACACCAAATTCCTATCTCAATTCATAACTCATTGAAACAAAAGATAAGTCACTATCTAGCGAGTACGGACTCCACCATCTACTCCACAACAAACAAATACCAAATCTGAAACCAATCCATCCTCAACTCCTCGGCATTCGGGAATCAAACCCTCACTACCATAAGTACAAAAACATAAGGGGTTACGAACCCACAATATGCCTTCCCCGGTTGTTCACTGAGGGCACAAAGCAAACACGCCTTCCTAACCTCCAGAGTCGCACGTGCTCACCTTAAATGGAATTATGCCCAGGTCAAACCCGACGACCCTTGTCGTACCGGGGCTCCCAACCCGTAATTCCGGGGCCCAACAAATCCAAATCATACCAACTACCCATCTTTCAGGGCACAACTCGCTAGAGCCAACAAAGGTACAAAATATTTACAAAACAAAGCTTACATATGCCTATTCGTATATCAAGTTTCTCAAAACTCCCAAAGGTATTTCACAAAACCAAAATCATATCTTAAACATCCATATTTAATAGATATATAAGATATATTCGCATATATGGGGAGAAATCAACACATATTAGGCCATAGGTCATTTAACTAATACAAAAGTTCCTAAACCTCACCTGGCAGCAAAAAGGAGCGAAAACAGAAACGAACGAACAGAGGATCACCTAAACCTCGGGCTCGACGGTATCCGGACTCGGCTCTGAAACACAAAGGATACAACACCCGAGACTTAGACTCAAAATGAACCAAATAGGACGCACGGTATGCAAAGTATGCATGAGATGCAAAACATGCCCAAAATGATCCGAAACCAAACATATAAATGCTCAAAATGTAACTCAAGCACAAATAAAGCATACAACAAATGAAAAGCATGAAAGTAGCATATTAATACTCAAAAAGGACATATAAAGGTATTTCGGAAGTAAAGGAATCAAACCAAAAAAGTTAAAAATCACATTTTACACAGCAGGGTACGACACGCCCGTGTCGTGATCTTAAGGTACGGTCACAGGCCCGTGTCATACCCTTCTGTGACGATTTTCCATGCCACACGGGCATGTCCAAAATGAAAAGAAACCGAAACTCCCGTGTCACCTGGAATTTCTGGGCAATGAGTTGCGGAAAAAACAGGGGTTCGAACCCAAATTCCAAAAACACCAATTTTGTCCATAAAAAATCCACACAATCAACAACATATGCAATAACAACAACAAGGGAAGCTTAAACAACCAAGAATCATGCTCCAATGCTCAAGAATAAGCAAACCCACCAAAATGCATCATACCTCATTTATGATACCAATCAATAAATGCAATGCCAACCAAAACCATGAATTAAATGCAACATATTAGTCATATGGAGCATATAAATGAAGTCACAAATCATGCTAATCAACCCATGAATCATATATCACAAACTTGGCCAAGAAACCCTTACTATTCATGCAATACTCCAACTCAAACAAAATCACAAAATCAAGAGAAAAACGATTGGTAGAAAGTTAGAGAAGATCGTGGGGATTCCGAAACTTACTTGGGATCGAAAAACAACGGAGAAACGAAAGAGATACGTGCTTGTGAAGATTTGGAGGGCTTGGGAGCTTTCTCTCTTTTCTTCTTGATGTATTTGGTGAAATGAAAGGGAAGAAAGGGTTCAAGAATATAAGGGGTTGTTTCGGTCCGGTTTAATTGGCTCGGTTCGGTTCAAGGTTTCGGTTTAAATGTTCCGGTTCAAAAGGTATTGATTCAATTCCAAAATCCCCAAAATCTCAAAACACGTGTTTTAAAATCAAATACGCAATTACGTCACATAATTCAAATAATTCTATCTTAAGCACAATTAGGAATTAAATCACATAATTTACCTGACCGAACTGTAGAACGGGGTGTCACATTAACGAACTTCCACCACTCGTTCTCCACCCCCCAACGGGTCTTCCATCACCACATCAACTTCAGGATTTGAAGTTGGTTTCTTGACCGCCACTAACCTCTAAACACAGTCTCTAAAAACCTGTTGTTAAGTTCATTGTAAAGCACGACCCTCGTTTCACCGTGGGACTAAAGCACTCGCTCACTCTAAAGTAGTTAACTAATAACAAGTAACCATAATTGACAATAGTTAAAAAAATACGTGATGCACGTGATATGTATGTTTAAATATACCCTTTCACCGTTGATTGAAAATCTTCCATTGTAGTGATTCAATTTGATACTTGATTCTTTGTTGGAGATTCATCTAATCATAGTGTCATGCCTCGAAATTCCCAAAGTATTTGATCCTTTGATGACCACCCGGTTCTACTCCACGGTCGATCTTCTCTTCCTTATTAACTAGCAAGGTCCGAGGTTCCACTCTGGAATGTGTGCTTCCCTTAACTAACTCATCCTTCACCACTGATTATAGTTAACCTTCTTGGATACTGGAACTAGTTATTTATTAGCTCAAAGTCTAGTCTCTAATCTTCATAGCGCTCCCAGTTCATCATGGAAAAATGACCGATGAGTCGGTAAGCCACCTTGTTCCTGTTGTGATTTTCTTCCTAGACACTCCACTTCCAACACTCAATTGAATTTACTCTCACTTTCCATCAGAAGATATGATGATCCGATCGAGATTTCTTACCCGATATTCTCCTTACCAATTCTTGGAATTCTTCAAGGCATAGGCCACGTTACACGAAACACTATCCTTGCAACCTTGGAAGATTAAGTTTGTATGACCCCATAATAAAACTAACGATGTTGATCTTGCAACCGAAGTTACCCTCAAATATCCTTTACCTCTTCTTGTCGAGTCAATTCCCAAGCCTTCCTTGAATCTATATCTTCATCTCTTGAAATATCTACCTCTTCCAATATTATTCTCGAAGCTTCATCCATCCAAGTTTGAAATTGAATCGAATACCAAATCTCCAGTCATTTCTTGAATACCCATTTCCGGCTCTTGAAGCACTTACCCTTTCAAAAATTATTTTCAAAATTTTCTCATTCCAATCTTGGATATCCTCAAGCATCAAAATTTTTGATCCCTTGTTTGCCACTTTCGAGAAACCCTGTTGTTGGTGACTCTTGAAATTCTGTTACTCCTATTAAAAATAACCCATTCGAGCACAATCGTAAATTTGAAGTCATTTCCCGATCGGCTCTCCCCCTTAAAATTTTCTATCCTTATCCGTTGAGCTCTTGACATCATCTCTTAGATTGAAAATCCTTGATTTCTTCAACCTAACTTCCTTGAAATAAATAATTCTAATCACCCCACTTGTCCGGTAATATTTCTCACACTTATTTTGAAGTGGTTGGTAGGAATAGCAACCTACTTCTTCCATTCCAAAGTCCCAACTACTTTTTCGACCTCCAAATTACTCTTCCTCTTTTATCCACACTTTGCAACCCAACTATTTCTTTCATCATGATTCAGTTGTGTCTCAGTTGGCGTAAGGCTTGATAAGTGAGGTGGAGAGAATTCCTATCAAGTAAACACTAAAATGCACGTCAGGTTAAAATGTCAATGCACGTATCACACTTGTAAATAATTAAAAATGCAACACGTTGGAACAATTATATCAATTAGAGAGGCGCATATAAAATAAAGAAATTTAAACAATTTAAAGCGGTGTATGATGCTTGTGCCATGAATGCATTGAACCTGTGACCATAGTTGTGGTAAGCTTCAACCCGGAACTTATTCCTCATTGCTTCAATTACGGCTTGTCTCAAGTTTGTTGGTTGCTTCTTGTTTACCCACGGTCTTCTAATCCTCAAAGTTTCCGTGTATCAATTTATACACTTCATGGCTCGAAATTGAAATTTCTTGAACCCATTTCTTTACCAATTATCGATCTCTAGGTGTTGCCTGAACCTTCACTAAAGTTATCTCCTAGATCAAAATTTTCTTGTATCAACTTGTATAACTTTATGGTCCGAGATTGTGATTCTTGAATTCAAATTCTTCCACCCTTATGAAATTGGTATCTTAACTTCTCTTGAATAATCAATCTCCAAAGGTTGTCCAAATCTTCACTATAGTTGTTACTTTGATCACAGCTTCCTCGATTTATTCTTTATGAGTCCGAGTAGTTGAATGAACTCATCTTCTAATTGTTTACACTTTGAGCACATAATTTCCCTCCAAAAGTTCTTTGCCTTTCTTGACCATTTCCATTTGTTGCTCCATATCTTCCAATTCAACTTCACAACACGACAATTCAGCTTCGATCTGGATAAGAGACTCAATCCGACTAAGGATAGAATCTATGGTATCTTGGCTTTCCAAGAACTTGAAATCACTATATTGATTGTTCTCTTTAACTCCTTCTAATCCAAATTCTTACTACCCGAAACCCGAAATACCTCCTTATTCAATTCCTCTAATTGTTGTTTTCATAACCTCACAATTGATCGATTTTTTTAAATTTTCCCCAATTGATCCGAACCCTATTCTAAGATCCGAGGTGTCTCGACTCATCTCGAACCCAATTCCCAAATTTTGACTTCGACCCGAACCATTTGAGTTACTTTCCTCCACAACTTGATTTTGGTTCCAAGTGGCGAAAGATCCTCAACTTGCTTGCAAATCTGAATCTTAAGTGCTTAGTACCCTCAAGGCTTCCTTGTAGATAGAGACCTCGAATCTAAAACATTTTCGAGATTTTCCTTCACTTCTCTCTTAAATTAAATTAACCTCTTGAATCTGGTTGAACAACTTCTTTCGTAATGCAAGCTCACGGTTTTATCTTGTAAGTTACTTTCCCCATGATGCCTTCTATTTCAAATCTTATCATTTGAACCATAACCCAGTTAGAGAGGAATCCTAACTCTTGAATTTTTGTAAAAGTCCTTGATGCATTCCTTACAACTTCCGAGCTAGAGAGAAAAGCTTGTGATAGATTGTGGTTGTCGTGGAGATTGGCCGTGGTTTGATATCCTCTTCATAACCTAGTAATCACAACTCATTTCAAAATAAATGCATGTGATTAGTATATGCTCATGCCACATAATTAACATCAAGAACATAGATTTGATGTAGAATGCAACATATAAATCAACAGAGTTTTGAAAGAAGCACATTTACAATATATTTTCCATGTCAAATTTCAATAACAATGCTCATGATCAATGCGGTGCACACGTAGACATGTTGTTCCTAAGCCGTTCGACCTATACTCGACACGACACGACACGACACTAGAACTCCGGTTTTACAACCTAGAGCTCTGATACCACTTTAAGATGTAGCACTCGAGACGAGAGCACCACATTCTCCGCATTATGAGCTCGATCCACATATGAAATGGCTAGTCCATACATGAACCAAACTCACAGCGAATAGAAGAAAATGAAAAGGACTGTCCTAGCTAGGCGGAATCTAACCCTGGAACAATTCAACAATAACAATGGTGTGGAAGCAAGGCAATTATCTATCCAATATCAAGTCAATAAATGCAACTTCAATGAGAAAGTAAATACGGTTTCCACTAAATAATGCACCTGTCCTAACTTGTCTCGAATCAATACTTGAAAGTAATATAAAACGGGTTCAACTAAAGTCCTAAAAACCTGTCCCGAGTTCAATTCAATTCAAGAGATAGATCAATACAATAAATAAATACAATATGCAGTGAGTGTACAAGTGTAAGACTCGAGCAAAGACTGACAACTCAATTCCACCTAGCAACCACCTGTAAAGAACCTGGAAGAAGGGGGAAAGAGGGATCATTCTCTAGAAGACTGAGTGAGCATGAGGTATACGTATATATACAGAAACATGCACATGCAAGCTGTAAATCCCGAGCAAAGTTTTAGGCAAAGTAGTTCCCGTGATGGCCAAGAAGTCAATTAATCAATGCTCGGACTTTACAACTATCAATTTATACACGTAGTTGCAAATTTAGGCTATTAGTGGCTCGGCGAGTGAACGTGCACAATCTCCAACCAAACTCTGAAAGTGTACAATGATTAAGTTTTAATTTAAGGCGATCATGCAATCAATAGGTTCCAATCATTCAATACAGTCAATTCAGTAACAGTGCACAATTAGTTCCATCTTTCTTCCTCCAGAACGAAAACACCCTCACCTGACTATCGAAGAACATTACAAGTGTGAAAGATACTGTTTACTCTATCAGTGATCTTCATCCTGGAGAAGAACTGGACAAGAAAGGAAACAATGTGTACTCGTGAGAAGAGACTCAATAATGATACCAAATATGACACACGACGTTGATGTGAAGTGGCATGAAATACGTGGAATGACATTCAAGATGATAATCTAGGTTGTGATCACGTTCTTGTTTGCAATTCAAAGTAATTAAGTCATGTAACATTTGCATTCAATAAACGAGTTCAATCATATTAAATTATGCGATTAAAACGATGTAATAATACTTAAGCATGCAAAGGAAGTCGTAAAATGACAATATATACACATAATACATAAAAACACTGAACAGGCCCGGGAACAGCCTCACTCACCTGGGAACGACCGTTTTGGTTCTGTGCTTGAGCTGGGAATGGCCGTTCCAAGCTCCCCGAAGTCTCCCCGCGGCTCTTAAAGAATTAGCCAAAATAGCCTTTGGGAAGGGCCGTTCCCAACTCCAGTTCAACACGGGAACGACCATTCCCGTCTGGTTCGTCCAAAAAGAAGCAGAGACAGCAACAATGGTGGAAAAGGTACACTCCACACACATACATGGCCACATACCACTCCATAATGCACGAAGTTCATACCACGTAGCAATTATAATAAGTAGTTCATAATTTTACACATTAGAACTCGCGAAACGAGCCCGATCACATAGAACTCCAGACCCAGTTACTATTCACTATCTTCCCCAATTAACACGTAGGCACAATCCGAGGTAGGAAAGATATATTAAATCGAAGCACGTATCGAATAGAACACAATTCTTACCTCAGGTCGTTGATCGGACGGTTGGATCTTGAAAACCCGAGCTTGAGAGCTTTGGTGCTAATTTGGGGATTTTTCTTCCTTTTCTCTTCATGGAGCTGATGATAATCGTTCCAAAATGAGGAGGAAAAGATAAGGTTTGGCCCCTTGAAGGGCCGGCCAAACGGGGCGGTTGAAATGGGCAAGGTCAAACGATATCCGGTTCAACCTCGATCGGGTTTTAGAACGGTAGTGCAATCAATTGGTTTCAGAAAAATAAAAGGTTAAGTCATTGAATCCGAATCATCAAAATGAACTCAATAATAGGGTTGGAATTTGAATCCGATTTCCCAAGCTCAAGGTAGCCACGAAGGCCCAAAAATACCCTAATTAAAATTAGGTCCCTATCTTGCAAATATTGGACGATTGAGTCTAAGTACAATTTAAATAATTCTAAAGTGCACATAATTAATAAAATTACACGTTGACACGTATAGTATGCGACATCATGTAAATCACATAATTACTGAATTAAACTCTCTCGTGACATCGTACTTAGCTTACCGAAAAACGGGGCATCACAGATACCCTTTCAGACCTATATCTAAGATTATCTAGTTTTCTCATATGAGACATCAATGGAATCTTAAGTTAAAGGATTAATTACTCATTCCATTAACATGTGAGATGTTTCCTAATCTAGAAGTTTCCTAGTCTAAAAGTGGAAACTTCCTTTCCCATTTAGGAGTTTTCTCACGCGGGACAACTCAGTGTACTCGTCCCCTTAACAAGCACCCTCGTGTATTGTATACGCATCAGCGTATGCACTTTACACCCCATCAAACTGGGTGATCCTTCTTAAGGACACAATCCCACAAGCAAGTCTCATTCGAGCCTAATTGACACTCCTACTGTTCGTTGGGCTCATCGGCTTGAAGTAGTTTCTATTCGGCTTAAGTTAGGGCGTGTTTCATGTGCCATTCACCTAATGACAAAGTCCCTTACAGCCTGATGGATTAGGGGAGTTCTAATATAAGAATATGTAATAGAAAACACACATAACATGTAATTGCGCATAAAGAAGTGTTTTCCTATGATTAATATCATATGTATATTATTCAAAGATTGTCTGTGATACAAGGAAAATGCCAAAGTCCAGGGTACTATTCTCAACACTCAGACCCTCACTACACATTCTCAAGGCATTAGACGCTCAGTCTGTTTTGACCTGAGACGAACTCGAGATCGATTATCGCTTGAAATTTTTATTTAAAGAGGTAATACCCAATTTGTTATTTTCATATTTGTAGTCACCTTAGGACTTCTTTAGTCTTCTTCAATAGGATATGGACACTTCGGCTGCTTTTACCCCTTCACTTTTTCTCGAACGCGAATCGAGGGTCGAGAAAAAGCAGGTCCCCAGGCCTTACCGATTTTGAACAATAATCCTTCCGAGGACGACAACGTATCTTTACCTTCGGAAAACTTTGGGTGAATTTTAGAATCAGGAGAGGGTACGACGAGTCTTTCGGACAGGCTTTGTTCAGGTCGATAATATCGTTGCACATCCTCCATTTGCCTTCGATTTTCTGAACAAGGACACATTACACAACCAACCAAAGTATTGAGTTGGTGTGATATAGCCTGTGTAAAGGAGCTTATTCATCTCTCCTTTGATGATCTCGTTTGATTCCATGCTTTGGGTTCTCAACTTTTGCTTGATAGGTTAAATGAGGGGTCGATTCTGAGATGATGGCAAATCACCTCCGGATCGATCCCTATCAAATCTTTTGCACTCCAAGAAAAGATATTTGCATTTTCTTGGAGAAAATTGATCGTCATAACTTTTTGTCGTCCCTCCATGTTCCATCTTATGCCAATCGTCTTGCTACTGTCGCTAAGTGCAAGGGATACTTCTTTCAGTGACTCAGGCGGTTCAAGCCTGTCAGTAAGTTTTCACTTCTTGGAGGCCATTCTCAAACTGTCCTCATCTACTTCGTCTTGAGCAGATAGCCCGATCTCATCGTCGGCGTAAGTTTGTAGATCGAGTACCTCCTCTGGATTTTTGTCTTTGGGCTTTTGGAGCGTGGTCGAATAACAAGTCCAACTATCTACAACATCAAACTCGGTCTCACCTACCTATGCGGTGTTGACTTCTTTATCTTTTGATGAAAAGTTGAAATTACGGCCCGAAATAGTATCAATTCTGGCCGTCCGAACACTATATTATATGCGAAAGGAATGTTCACTACCACGTACTTGACCTCTTAGGCCACTCGACATGGCGTGTTCCCAAGCGAGGTTAACAATCGGATTCTACCTAAGGGTGTATTTTAGATCTGTTGAAATCGATTAATGGGGTTTTAAGTTTTAAGTTATGCAATTGAGACCATGTGTTAATTAATTAGAGCATTGATTATAAATCTCAAATATAACTAATTAGAGAATTAATTATAAAGTCCAATTATAATTAATTGGAAAATTAATTATAAAACCCAAATAAATTAATTAGAGAATTAATTTTATCCCGTTAGAATTAATTAAAGAATTAATTCTGAAGACCATTATGGATTTAATTGGAAAATTAATTCTAAGTATTTAATAATTTAATTATTTTAATTTGATTAGAATAAATAAATAAATAATATCTTCTATTTAATTATTTTAATATGATTAGAATAGATACTATTCTAATATGATTAGAATAAACTATTAGTAGAATAAGATATTATTGGAATATATATTTAATTATTATTAGAATAATTAAATATTCTTAAATTAGTTTGGAGTTCTTTGATAAAAGGAAAATATCTTATTTGAAAAGATTAAAAAAGAAGAAAAGGTCAAAGTAGGAATCCTATCCTACTAAAACTTGGGAATTTGAGAAATCCCCTATAAAAGGGCTAGAAAAATCACGTCCTAGAGAAGAGAGAGGATGGCGCGATTTTCTCCCACACATGCTTGAGTTTTCTCTCAAGTTTCAATCCTGGTTATGAAGGGAAAAAAATATTCTTACTCTATTTTTCATCTCGCTTTTTTCTTTAATACACTGATCTAATTTGAATTTAGGATTGGTGTGGATACTTCTAAAGGATTTCTGCTTTGTAATCGCGGAAAAAGAATCGATCAAGAAACAGGTATTTTATTACCACATGAAGAACATTTAAGGGTAGCTCATTACGTTTTAAGAAAGCTACAATTTCCACTATGCTTTGAACATGATTTTCCAACAGACCATTGAACTCCCGAGCCACTTTTTGGTGAGCTCTCTTTCGGGTAGTCCTCGAGTCATCTCCAGTATGACCCCTGGATATCATATAGATTGTGTCATTAGTGGCCTACTTGTCATTATCCTTTATCTCGAGCGGCTGCTTGCTTGCTCTCTTGGACGGTGACCTTAACCTCGATCTGGATTGATCCATCTTGCCAGCCTCTCAATGTAGTGGTTGTTCTTCTGGATAAAGTCCTTCAAATTCTTGTTGTGGATGAATTTATCGATCTCATCGCGGAGGTTGTTGCACTCTTAAGTGGTGTGGCCCCACTGCTAGTGATAACCACAAAAATTTCCAGACTTCTGGACTTCCCGAGATTTTTGTTCTTTTTAGATAGCAATATAAAATAAACAATCTCAGTGGTCCAGTTCGATGTTTTCAATCTCATTGAAAATCATCAATGTGTTTTAAACGGAAACTCCATTTCCCTATGACGAAGGACTGATCATCTTATATAACATATTATAGTCTTGATAAGAGCATTTTCTTATCATACCGACTAGAACTTTAATGACTCGTGATTTTTGGTATTTAAAGTCTTTTCCTATGAAACACATTTCATATAAAAATACCATCACACGTCATTAATTATTAAATTCGTAAAATACTCATAACTTGCATAATTTCAGTTTTATTAATTCAAAATATTTACAATGTTATTGGATTTTCAGGGCATTAATCCCAACAGAGATATCCGCGCACGCATGGAATGGCGCCACCTTGAGCCCCTAATCATGCCAATGAATCCCTAAGCGTTTTTTTTTAGAATAATCTGATTCATTTATTGCTTTTATAGATATATTTTAATTTGGTTTTGAACAAACTAATGTTTATGGAGTTAGTTTCGAGTCGTCTTTAATTTAGTTATTCTATTCACGGATTTGTTTTGTTGAATCTTTAAGCATGAATTTAATTGAATTAATTTTCGTTTATTACTTTATTATCCCGTGGAGTATGTGTAGTTAGTTCTCCTTAGTCAAGAGAATGATGATTGTGTAAATGACGTGTTCGATGAAATGCTTGTATAAATTCTTATGGTTTTTATGTGATGGAATTATGTTTTAATTGACATGTTGAAGCCCGTACACCTTTAAAATGATTTGAGAATTTACTTTCCAATTGAAAAATTATTGGCGGATTCGGATATTAATTCCTAAACACTTAGAATTAAAGTTACGAAGAGATTCGATCTTTTTCTGAGCGATTTGTGATTAATTAATGTATGAAAAGTCGTTGTTATATAATTACACTAATCCTATTTTATTGGTTTTACTTGTTTTTGGATGTTGACCACGAGAGTGGATTCATAAACACTTAAACACGAGTGTCTGACTTCGAGAGAAGCTTGCACTTATATTTGTGATTAGAATTGTGAAAACTGTTGAAGAGTAAATATGTGAGATAAAGAGAGATTAGGTGTAACATCCCGCATCTGAAGCACGACCCGATGACGTTTACGGGTAAGTCCTTCTACTTGACTGTTTAATTTATTAATTATGTGATTTATATGCTTAAATGTGAATTCAATTCCGTATGCTAACTATTCGAATTAATTAAGAGTAATTGTTAATTTAAATCATTACGTACGTAAACTTCAACCTTGTAATATAATTCAAGTTTATTTCATGAATAACTCTAAAATCGATTTTTAATAACTTACGTTATTTAACTTGTTTAATTTAAACTTATTCGAATTCTTCGTAAATTATTTTCTATTTAATTATTTTTAAAGCATCGTTAATTTGTACGAAAGGTTTTCTAAAATTAAATTGGATTAAGAACTAAATGGTAAATTCTTTCTCGTTTTAATTCGTAAAAATTATTTCGAAATTTATATGTTTATTTTATTATACCCGGGTTTTATTTTACAGTTTTTCAACGCGTCGGATTTGGGATAAGTATACGAGATCGTACGTGAACCGGTCATAACTTCTTTTTCTCTCTCTCTCTCCTCTCCCACTCTCTCTCCCGCGGCACTATGCGCGGCTTCGTTTACGAGACAGTAACTCGATCGTTTCTCGACGGAATTCAACAAACGAATAGTCCATTTTGATGATCTTGGCGAGACGTACGCAAGAGTACCAATTTCAGAAGCATCGGCGGAGGTGTCGGAGTTATCGCCGGAATTCAGAAGCAGCGGCGGAGGTGTCGGACCACCGCCACTTTGCCGGCCGTTCGCGGAGGTTTTTGGCCCCCTCCTTGAAGCACGCGCCTTGGAACTAGAAAGTAGATCCCCCGGCGCTTCGTTTGACGACGGCGGTGCGGCCATCGGAGCCGCGATGGCGCCGCACGCGCCGCCTGAAGCTCGCGGCGGCGGTGCGAGTTACTGTAGCGGCGCAATTCCGCCGCTTCCGGCGGTGTTTTTCGACGGGGCTTGATGGTTTCCAAGGTTTTTCGACCCCCTGAGTCCATTTCCGGTAACGATTTCATCCAATGTTGGCCGTAGGTGGTGGTTCCGGTGACGTGTGCAGCGGCAGAATACTCGGCAGCCAACGGGGGCCTTTTCCGGCCATCTTTTGGCCTCGGACTCTTCACGAAAGTTGTTCGAAACGACGAGAACTAGTGGCCTTTGATCGCACGACTCCAGATTCGGCCAATTGGCGGCGGATCGTGACAGCACAGTGGCGGTGCAACGGCGGCGCTAGCTCCGAGGATTTTTCCGGCGAGCTACCTTAGGGCTTTCGAAGAGCTCGCCACGGGTAAGACAATGCCTTTTACAGATCGCATTTTTGTTCACATGTTTAGAAGTAATTTGAGTTTGAAGATTTTAGGGTTTTCGTATTCCTGGATTTGAAATTGGTGACGATTGGCTTGGATTTTCCAGAAATTGATCGAGGAATTGGAATGAGCTCGAGGAATCCTTGCACGGGTGAATTTTCGGGATTTTTTCGGCACGTTCCAGTGGCGGCCGAATGGCGGCTGACCACTGTTCCGGCAGCTCCGGCGGCGGCGCTCTGGCGACCTTCGGACAGCTTGTCCGCTTTGTCGTGGTGAGTCCAACACCACTTTCCGTTCGTCAATCGGACACTCAGTTTAATTTCTGTGAATTTATTTGTGCATTTGTGATTTATTTGATTAATTGAACTAAATGTAATTTAATTGCGATATGCTTGACTTATCGATTTATATGAACTCCGATGTATACGAAACCTTACATTTAATGAAATGTGATATGCTTTGATGCTTTGAATTGTAAATTGAACCCCGTTATGCCGAAATTGTATTAGTTGTTAATTGTTTAAAATGTAATTCATACTTGTATGTTCGATAAATTGGTGAATATGCATTGCTTGGTATTTGAAAATATGAAATGAATCTTGAATGTATAAATTTATGAATTGTTGTGGATATTAGTTTCGTTTCATGCTATTTGGGTATAATTCTTGTGCAAGGGGTGTTTAGGTAATTTTCTGAAATGTGTAAATTTGAATGATATGATTTGCCTTGCCTTTCAGTTTCCCTATTTGCATTAATTGTGCGTACGAACATGCCTTAATGTTTTGTTTTGCATATAATTTATATGAATTTGAAACCTGCTTATGTGATTGCATTTCGTAAGTGCTTAAGCATTGCCGTGCGTCCCTGTGTGGTTGTCTGAGTTTGAGTCTGAGCCCTGTGTTGTGTTTGTGTGTTCAGTTGTTTCAGGTGCACCCGGGGTGGTGACAAGTGAGTCGTGCAGGTTCCGGGGTGGACCTTCTGCTTTGTGTTCGGCTGTGTTTGGTACCAGGTGAGGTCAGGATATAGTTATACCCTATTGCAATGTGCCCGTTTTCAATGTGTGCGACGTATAAGCCCTGTATATACGTAGATATGTGTGAAATATGTACTTTGATGGTTTTGTCATAAGTTTGAAAGTAAGAAACGCTATGTACGAGCCTATGTACGCTTAGTTTTGATATGTTATGATTTCGAGGTCAGTCTGCGTGATATGTACGTACGATATGATAACTACGATATCCATGAGATATGTCTGTATGTCTGTGTGTGGCGGGTTAAGTTTTCGATATATGTCTGTTTATCTGTGTGATAGGCCCCGGAGTTGTGGGTAAGGGAGACCCGGGACGGCCATGGGGTCGCCGATTACGACCCCTGTGCACTTCTCCACCAACGGGAGACTTAGTTCTCCTATGCCGACGGAGCGCATTTTGGCTGGCCGTCGAAGGAACCGGGTGGGATCCTCCGGTTTACAAGTTTCGTTGTGAGGAGGGTTGAGAGGGGCACCTCTCTTCCCCAATGGTTTGAAGGTGGGATTGTTTTATGAGTTTTTTCTTTGGTATGAGTAAGAGTGTTCTGTCTGTCCGTCTGTAATAAGTTCGTGAAACGGGGGTAGATTCTTAAATTAAGATAAAAATTGGTATACTTTTATACTAATGAATTACGTTCCGGTATGTGTGCTAAGTCTGCATGAATCTAAGTTTGTACCTTAAGAAACCTTTGATTTAAGATTTGTTTGGTCTGTTTGATAATTCTCCCTATATGTATATTATCACGGGAAAATATTTTGGCATGCAAAAACTAACACTGGGTTCACGAACGTTGCTTCTTCTTTGTGCTGTGCTCTATATATATGTGTAGTGTGCGTGTGTCAGCCCCTCGCTCAGTCTTTGGACTGACCCCTCCCCTTTTATGTTTTTAGTTCGCAGGCTTTGCTTTGGAGGTCGTTGGAGTTCGAGCTAGGCGGCTGTGTGTCGGGTCTGTTGAGTCTGTGTCTGTCTGTTTAAGTTTATTAAGTTCGGGCTCTGGTTTATGATTTGTAAATGTTATATAAGATATGTTTGTGCAGGTTTGCATTTATGATTTGAATATAAGGAATTTGGGACAGGTTAGGACAGGTGCTCGGATTAGATGAACCCATTGTGAATATATGATTGCTCGGGACAGGTTAGGACAGGTTTGCCGGATTAGTCGAACCCGTTTAGTTGATTTTGATGTTTGTATGGCACTGTATGTTTAAGGTATGAAAGTTTTTGAAAGTTGGCATTTCGTACTACTTCCGCTGTCATGTTTTGCATTCTATCATTCGTACAGGGTTAGGTACCGCCTAGCTTAGGTTGGATTTTCGTTTTGGTCACCCGTTCGCTGTGACTTGGTGCGTGTGCGGACCCTCTATTTCGTACACGAGTCGGGTCATAGTGCGGGGGATGTGGCGCCTCACGTGCGGGGTGTTACATTAGGTTCCATTAGTTCTCAATGTCGTAATACAACTCTTATAGAGCGAGAAAATAAATTGAACTAGATCCTTAATCAAATGAGCTAAAGATCCCGTAAACCAAGGGATTAGGAAGTTTTTCCCAAACCAATAAAGTCAACACTCCCCCTCAAGTTAGGTCGGGGGGATGTCCCACGCCTAACTTGTGTAAGGTATCCTGGAACACTTTTCCTGTAACAACCTTAGTAAGAATGTCCGCCAGTTGGTTCTCCGATCGCACAAATGGGAGAGATACAATCTCCCCTTCCAATTTTTTGTTTATAAAATGACGATCAATCTCCACATGTTTCGTTCTATCATGTTGCACTGGATTCTCGGATTTGTGGACAGCTGCTTTGTTATCACACTTCAAAGGATAATCTCTTGTAGGTGGGAAGCCTAACTCAGTCATCAACTTCCTCAACCACAGGACCTCGGAAAACCCTTTGGAGATCCCTCTAAACTTTGCCTCAGCACTCGAAAGTGCTATAACTTTTTGCTCTTCCAAGTGACTAAGTTTCCTCCAACAAATGTAAAGTAACCCGAGGTCAACCTTCTGTCGAGCGGTTTCCCTACCCAATCGGCACCTGCATATGCTTCTATCTGTAAATGGCCATTTCTTCTAAATAGAATTCCTGTGTCAGGAGACCCTTTCAAATATCTTAATATCTGCAGTGTTACTTCCATATGCTCTTTTTGAGGGTTGTGCATGAACAGACTCACCACCCCCACAATGTATGCAACATCTAGTCTGGTATGTGGTTTCCCTACAAGATGTTGGTACCTCGCTCAATCAACTAGTTCAGCCCCTTCTGTAATCTTTAACCCGTGGTAGTTCACCATAGGTGTGTCGCTAGGTTTACAATCTAACATCCCCGTCTCTGCTAGTAGGTCAAGAACGTACTGCCTTTATGATAGATAAATCCTTTTATTCGATCGTAGGACTTCGATCCCTAGGAAGTACTTTAGTTGACCCAAGTCCTTCATCTCAAATTCTCCAAACAGATTCTTTCAAAGATCCCTTATTTCCTCAATGTCGTCCCTAGTGATAATCATGCCATCGACATATATGATCAAACACATGATTTTCTTGCCTCTCCTTTTTAGGAACAAAGTATGATCTGAGTTACTCTGTATGTACCCACACTGCTTAATTGCAACAGTGAGCGTTCCAAACCACGCCTTGGGAGATTGTTTTAGGCCATATAGTGCCTTTCTAAGCATGCACACCTCATGGGCACCAAACTCGTCAGAGAACCCCGGTGGGACCTCCATATACACTTCCTCTATTAAATCACCATGGAGAAAGGTATTCTTGACATCAAACTGATTAAGGGGCCAATTCTGGTTTACGGCAACTGAGAACAGGACTCGGATTGTATCAATCTTTGCCACCGGGGAGAAGGTTTCTGCATAATCCACCCTATAGGTTTGAGTGTAGCCCTTCGTAATCAAACGAGCCTTGTACAGTTCGATGGATCCATCGGCTTTCCTCTTAATCATATACACCCACTGACATCCAACTAGTTTCTTGTTAATCGGTTGTTGGCATTTTTCCCAAGTATTATTCTTTCTCAGTGCTCTCATTTCATCATCCATTACCTGTCGCCACTCTGGAACCTTCTTCTTCCACAAAGTCATAATCCATCGTGACAAACTTCCGACGGGTTTTAGGGTGAAAGCAGCGGTAGCCCTTTTGGTGAATCTCATATCCCACAAAGATACATTTTTCAGCACAAGGGTCGAGTTTGGTTCTTTGTGTAGTGGGAATATGGATGAAAATGGAGCACCCAAAAACCCGGGGTGTAAGGGGGAGAGGCGGTGGCACTTGAGTGTATTCGCTCAGGGTATGTATGGGTGTGTGGAAGCTAAGTATTTTTGTGGAAAGCCGATTAACCAGGTAAGTAGCTGTGGCTATGGTCTTGGGCTAAAAAGTCAAGGGAAGACGGGACTCAATCATTAAGGCCCGGGTGATTTCTAAAAGGAATTGATTTTTTCTTTCTGATACCCTATTTTGTTGAGGAGTATAAGGGCAAGTGGTTTGTTCAATTAGTCCGTTTTCGGAGAAGAAAGATTGTATTTTTTGGTTAACAAATTCCCTCCATCCTCCCCCGCCATTATCAGACCTGAGTATGTGGACTTGAGCATCAAATTGAGTTCAAATCATATGTTAAAAATGATTGAATTTATCAAAGACATCAGATTTGTGTTTCAAAAAATAAACCCAGCTCATACGTGTGCAATCGTCGATAAAAGTCACAAAATAATAAAATCCTCCCCCACCAGTAACCGGGGCCGGGCCCCAAACATCAGAATGAATTAATAAAAAAGTAATTTCAACCCAAGTATTATTCGAAGGAAAAAATTATCTATGACTTTTCGATAACACACAAGTATCACAAGATATATAAATTGGTACTAGAGAAATTAGGGAACAGTTTTTTCAGATAACCATCAGACGAGTGTCCTAAATGTCGGTGTTATAACCAACTCTGCCTGTCATCCGACCCCTGAGCCAAATTAATCGGTCCCCCGTGGTCACCTCATCAACAAAATCTAAACCGCCCCGTTCAGTGCCACACCCAATTATTTTCCTCGAACGGATATCCTGCAGAACACAAAACGAGGGGTACATCACAACCGTGCAATTCAATTCTTTAGTAACATGACTGATGGAAATAAGTTTATTTGATAGTGACAGAACTAATAAATAATTTGATAATCGTAATGTACGAGTAAGTTCAACCACTCCCCCTGCCTTAACCGGAACAAGTCCGCAACTAGCAGTTTGAATTGTTTGTTTTCTCTTATTTTGAAATGTAATTATATCATCCGGGTCATAGATAACCGTATCAGTAGCTCCACAGTCAAATATCCAGTGCGAGTTTTTAATATCAATAGATTTATACACAACATTAACATCACCACAATTATCAATCTTACTAAATGAGGGACAAAAAGGAAAATTTAGCCCCTTTTGCCCTATACCTGCTACCGATGAATGTGGTCCTTCATTTGTGACTTGGGGTTGTCCACCGCTAGGGTTTCTCCCCAGTCCAAATCCAGCCGCTACCACTGCTATTTCTACCGCTGCATCACTAACACCGATCCCGTTGGTGACCGTCGCTGTGCTGCGCGTCCACCCTTGATCAGGCGTCAGCCACTCTTTCTCATGGCACCCACCATTCCTGATAGCTTATGATTTCAAAGCATCCCTTCTTCTCGTGCCCCCTCTTCCCACATTGGTCACACACAAGCTCTGATTCACTCTGGGAACTGCTCGTCGGTGTGCTTTTTCATGGTTCGAAGTGGCTCGTGGCCTTGTGCGTACTTGGTCTCGCCCTTGTTCCTTGCCCCTGAGCTGTCAGCCCCAAGCCAATACCCGATGATGAACTTGCCTTGTTGGAGGCTGCCGGAGGTCCTAGAATGACTTTTCGGGTGGTTTCCCGGTGGTTTCCCGGTGAACAATGGCATACGTGGCATCAATTGAGGGTAAAGTGGTTTCCTTCAAAATATCTCGAGTTATGGCATCAAATTCTGGGTTTAGGCCTAAAAGAAATTTAAACAGGCAATGCTCTTCTTAAATTTGATTGAATTTGGTAATGTCACTCGGTAATTCCATTGGATTGGGTCTCCGACTGTCAATTTCTGTCCAAATACTCTTTTTGATGCTAAAATATTCCTCGAGGGAGTTTTTTCTTGTCGGATTCGATCTGCTTTGCTCATAAGATCAAAGATTTGCAGGTTGTCTTCTCCGGATTGGTACGTCGTTGGAAAACCTTTCCACAAGTCCCGTGTCGTAAGATAGTGGATGAATTGAGCCACTAAATTCGGTTCAATGGCTTGTGTAATCCAGCCGAAGACCTGGAGATCTTTCTATTTCTAGGCCTGATATGCCTCATCCTTCCTGGCCGACGGTACAGGGTTGCCGGTTAAGTGACTGAGCCGCCCTCGTGCTCCGATGGTGATTTCGATCATCCTTGCCCATAAGGTGTAATTGTTACTGTTTAGTTTGATGTCTATGGTTACTGGACTTTCGGAATTTGATTGGGTGGTTTGTTGTTTATGGTTTTGCAGGAGTTTGGCTATTTGTTCGGATAGCATGGTTGCCGCTTCGGACAACGCCGGCCACGAGATTTCTTCCTCGTTTCCCATTATCGTATATTGAGCAGATGATGAATCCGATCACAGATCCCTAGGACGTGTGACTCTGATACCATGTTGAAGAGTAAATATGTGAGATAAAGAGAGATTAGGTTCCATTAGTTCTTAATGTCATAATACAACTCTTACAGAGAGAGCAAATAAATAGAACTAGATCCCTAATCAAAGGAGCTAAAGATCCCGTAAACAAGGGATTAGGAAATCTTTCCTAAACTATTAAAGTTAACAAAAACTAGAGAATTTGTTGAGCATGAATTTAAACACTAAACTGTACTGTTATTATTTCTCTAGCTATGTGTTTATTTATTGTCTTTGGTATTTGTTTTAGTGTCATGCCTGCTCTAGTGCAGTTAGTAGTTAGTATAGTTAACCTATGTTCTGTGTATGGTCTATCGATTGGAGAATGTATTGAGTGATTGATTGATTGATTGATTTCGCTTCCCTGTGGGTTCGACACCTTATGTACTACAACTAACTATGTACACTTGCATGCATATGGGGTTTAATTAATTAAAACTTTCACCTCAATAGTACATGAACTGGGGTGTGCTATTAATGGCGCGGTATTTGACCTAGTTGTTGGCTATTTTCGACCTGGCCAAGGCTGCAAGCTTCATACCCTTTTTCCCTTTTGGGTAAGTTCAGGTACTATGGCTCATAACTGCGTCCACGTATAATGGTCCTGAGGAATAGGGCCATTAAACGTACCCAGAAAAAGGTGCTTTTTGGTACGGATTTGTTTGGTGATTCATAATATCGATCTGAGAATCGATATATAGCCATCTTGTTCGTGTATGGAAGGAAGATCGATTGGGGACCCTTTGATAATCGATCTCTAGACTGGGCTAGCCCGATCAATTTCATTATGTCTCATCAGGTCAGACTAATATGGTCTTCTTGACCTTTTCATCAATTCAAGTGGGATTAGGTCCGCAACTTGCAAGTCGTATTCTACCACGTGGCACTGACTTGGCGTCCACGTGTCCTTGCTTTTTGGCTAAGGTGACTCCGGGTCCACGTGAGTCCTCTGTGGGCATAGCACGTGACCCGATGAAAATATGCCATATGTCATAATAAATAAGAGAAAGTTGTTATAATTTTTCAAAATTCAAAAAAAAAAATCGTAATTAGATACGCAAGAATATTATATATGCAACTTGTATTTGTAAAAGGAAAAGGTTTTATGCTTCTCAACTAATTGGGGCAATCAATTCGATCGACAGGCAAGTAATAATATATATGCAACTTGTATTTGTAACAATGTAACACGATTCTAATGAAACCCAAAAAGCCTTGGGATAAGATAGTTTGTGTATATAGCAATTAATTATGTAATTAATGTTAATCTATCTCGATTAGTTAATTTAATCTGATGAATCATGCTTACCTTTTCCAAGAAGATCGTGAGTCGTGACAGAGTTGCAGATAACGCAAACGTAACTAATTAATGTCAGCTAGCTAGCTGCTTTAATTAATGTCAGTTAATTAGCTAGTTACTGGTACGTCCATGTCTTGATCAACAAAGTTGCTTTCAGTGCATCCACTCTTTCAGTGATGCAAACTGATATTAAAAGATTCCCAACTTATTATTATTATCTTCTTCATAATTATTGGTTATTAATTATGATGGCCATGGGTATGTGGAGTTTGAATTAAAATGTGTAACGTTGTAATCGTCCATCCCCAAAATAGACACATCTTAATTACATGTATTATGATGTGACCATGTATAACATACATCGTATATACAAATCAGTTTGAAAGTAATTGTAATTTGAGAGAGAGACTTCATTTATATGTGTAAATTTTGAATGCTAGCTAATAACTTTGCTTAGAAGTTCAAATCTTAATATATTTTAACATTATTTGATTTAAATTTGGATGTTAGAATTTGATTTGAAATATTTTAATAATCGATTCAACAATCTATCATAAAAATTTGTCTTTTTTTAAAATGTCTTCGTTCCGTGAGAATAATATCAACAATAATTTTAAAAATATATTATTGGGATTGATCTGGGCGGCACTATTTCAGAAGCTATGTGTTGCTAGGTAGTCATCCTAATCAGCGGAATACGTTTGACAATTCCACCTTTCTAAATTGACACATCATCCTCTCTCTTTATTGACCTCGATCGACCACGCTAACTTGCCTAATAAAAACGGTTGACCCTGTTGGAATTCGTCAACCCTAACGCAGCGGAAATTAAAAATTTTAGGGATCATAAAACAAGTTTTATCGGAATTCCAATTAAGATCAGCCTTTGATTTAGATTTACGATTTAAACGGAAGAAGAATCAAATACCTCTTTCGCTTCCAATTGATGACGATGACAAGGAGGTTTTCCAAAACCTACCCGCTTCTCTTCTATCCGATCTTCTTCCAAGAATCCCACGCGGAATTCCTCTAAGGTAGTCCACGACCCGTAATTGAACAACTATTCAATTAGCACACTAGAACACTAATTAGATATTGATTATCTAATAGCATTCTCAATACAGTATTCAGAGATGATAGAGAAGAGAGACTTGGAGAGAAAGCAGAAAAGAAGAAAACAACGATGTGTGATTTCTCTCCCTTATCTTTCTTAAATACTTAGCCCTAGGTCAAAAACCCTATGGGCCAGTCTTGGGCTTATATTTAATTACTACTTAATTAAATTAAAAACTCAATATTCATTTTAATTAGTGGACTTGATTTAACTACATTAATTAAATCACAAGTCCAATATCTAATTAAATTTGTGGACTTAAAAATTAATTACTCCTAATTAAATTTCAAGTCCAATTAATTTAAATACACTTATTTAAATTAATGTTAACTCTTTAACATCTATTCTCAATAGCTTAACAACTAAGCATAAATTAATTAATACAATTATTAATTAATTACTCTCTCATAAATTAAACTCTTTTAATTCATCAATCAATCTCTATTGATCTTTAGATAATCTTGTTGTTCAATTCGAGTCATTGTGTGACCCCTTAGGTTCACCAATGAATAGCAGTAGGCCCACATTCTTGACGTGGTATTTTAGATAACAATTTATCTTATTGATTCAATTAAACCCTTTCAATTAATCACTGTTTAATTGAAACTCCTTTTAATTAATCAGTACCTACAGATCATGATCGATGTCTAGTGACAAGCTCATGACCACCCATCCAACAGGTGAAGTTTATGTTGTGAACCTTTCAGTCTCATGGATACCGTGAGATAAGATCCTTCTATCGTCCAATCCCCGATTAGGACCTAGGGCATGGGAATAATAGAACCCTATTAGTCCTAATGCTATGAATTAATTCTAATAGCAATTCCATTTGATCTAACACTCTAGGAAACTCATTTCCTAATTTAGATCTCACTATCTTGGGCAAGGATTTAAGTGGAATGTACTACAATAGAATTCATGGGTGATTCACTCGTTCTTCTAGACGAGCGATAGATTCTATGTTGGCATCTCATATGCCCCCATACATGATTCGAACAATACCAACATACAACATAACGAGATTCATGGAACCCATGAATCTCTAGGCGCATATCAAACATTGCCCTTGTCATGCACAGAGCATCAATGGAGCCTCAAGTCTAAGGACCATTTAGACACTACCATAACCAGGGAACCAACCTCATCATCAAGGCATAAAAGCCTTACCCCATTGAGGTGTTCCTGTCGGGATCCTCAGTGTACTCGTTCCCTAACAAGCACCCTCATACCCATGTGAATGTCCCTACATTCAATACTTATGAAACAAAGTAACCTTTCTAAAAGGCACGTCGTATGAGCAAGTCTCAAACGAGTCAAGTCAACATCCCCGTGCTTATTAGACTCTTCGACTTGGAGTTGGTTTAGGTCACGCCATAGAGACTTGTTTCATAACCTCCATCCCTATGCGAGGTCAAGTCCCGTAGCTCAGTATGACCTTGGGGTTTCATCCATACACAAACACTTATAATATGCAATTAATAAACTTGAATGAGACATGATGAATTGGCCACATAGAATTAAACGACTATGAAACGTTACATTTATTATTTCATTAATGTCACAAATTGCTGCTAATAAGAGTAGTTTACAAAAAGAGGCCTAAACTATTTGGCTCTTCTAGGGCACTACTCTAACAGACCCTTCATCTCGACCAACGGACGTTAGTTAACCTTCGCACTTCTGGGGCCTCGCAAAGTCAAGGTACCTCAAACAGAGAGTCATCTCGACCACTTCCAACCTCGACCAAGTGATTAGATCGACTGTCAGCTCTTGTACAGCCTCCATGAGTCGAACACTCAGCAAGTACAAAGTACTTTGGGAACTAAGTCTAACTGGGTAAAACCCCAATCTCCCAATTTGGCCTTCAGCTTATATGTGTCGTTGGTAAGACCGCAAAGGAACATGAGTTCCGCGTCATCTATCAAATCTTTGGCTTGTATCAGCCCGCCCTAGTCCCTCGGTACTCCAGCAAAATCCTTAGCCCAGTTATCAGGAAAAGTGGGGCCTAAACGATTCTTTACGAGGGAGCCCTTCCCATGCGAGACCCACTCTCGTGACACCCCGAAATCATCATCCGCTGGGGTTTTTACAAAAATAAACTTCTCCTTCCAATCTGGCCCATAGGTGGATGATGGAGAATTGATCAACTTCAGGTGGGCCTTTGCTTGAACATAATAAAAGAAGCCCGCCTCAGGAGACGAGCGTGGTGAGCTGACAACTTGGAACAGAGTGTTGAAATTTAACATGGAAGGCTCGTGGCCGGTGCACTCCATGAGGATCACGAAGCTGGTTATGAGGGCAAGCCCGTTAGGCACGATCTGCGAGGGGCACAGGTTCAGATTATTCAAAATGTTGGCCACTGGGATTGGAATGGGAAATCGTAGGCCCCCCGAGCCAATCGCGTCCTTGTAAACCGCCATTTCGCCAGGAGGGGGATGGTTGGCACGCTCGTGATTAGCTGGGATTCTCTATGTATAGTGCTCGTCCCAGTAGATTGGGGCCATAACAGACTTTATCTCCCCCAGAGTGATGGTGCTGGGAGTCTCATCTGGGGTGCGCTCGGTTGCTTGCATACCTAAGCCCTCACCCTCTTAGCTCTTCTGGGCCTCTGGGGTTTCTCGCCTTTGCCTTTGGCATGGGTTCTTTCAGAAGGCTCCGCTTCCCCCTCGAAATCTGGAACTGGGGCAGCGACGGCCACGGTCACGGTGTGGCGATGTGGATGAGTGGCGCTCCCTGTAATCGGGAGAGTCACCCCTTGCCTTTCCGCTTCCATCACCAGGTTCATTTCTTCAAAAATATGCTCAACCCCACCTGGGTTCCTCTCCTCCATGGCGGAAACGACGGCGTGCAATTCTTCATCTCTAGGAGATGAATTTTGGCTTGCTATATCCTCCACTTCCCGGGCAAATTCTTCGGCGTGATCTCCAGACATGTTCGAGAAGGGTTTCTCAAGGATTGGAAAGGTCTCTTTGGAGTTGGGAGGAGATGCGGGATTCAGGAACTTTGGGAAGTAAGTGAGATGTACAAAGAACTAAATCCTAATCTAATTCTAAGGTTAGCAAAGTTAAAATATTTCACGGAGGTTACCTTGAGTTTTTTGCAAAAACTTGAAGGAAAGTTTTGAACGCTCTGAAACTTGTTTGCAAAGAGTTTTCTGCAAGTTTGTGCTCTGAAGATTTGTTCGCGTAAAGGAAGATATGGATGCAGAATCCCTTATTTATAGGGATGGGAGTTGGTACGTTTCTGATAAATAATTTGAAATTACAATCATTTCCCGCCTAGGAAACCGTTCACTTTATTGAACCATCACGTGCTTCCCAAGAATCACGAGCCCCACGCGCATCAGCATTTAATGCGCAGACGTTACAAGCGGTCAGAAGAAAGGACCACATTTAATGCATAGACGTTTCAAGCGGTCAGAGGAAAGGACCTCATTTATGGCGCAATCAGAAGGATAAATTGCCCAACACGCTACGCTTTCCCCAAGCGCCACGCTCGAAGATTTGCTTGGATAGAATTCTACAGTCCTCATTATTAAGGACTACAGAATTGGGGGGGGGGGGCAAAATGGTGGGGTCAAAATACGATCGTCCCACTTCTGGACACGTGGCAACTCGAGAAAATGACACCTGTCCTCTTGTGATTAAGGTAATTGTACAGGAGCGTTCAAACCCCTCGAGCGCCAGCATTCCTCAATGACACGTGCCATCTCTGCTACATGTACACGTGATCAACATTGCCGCTCTCTAACGAGCGCGATTCATATTACATGGCTAAGGCTCCAATCAGTCAAGGAAGCCCTCTTCGAGCGCTACACTCCCTCAGGGAAACTTTCAGTCCCCCTCATTGAATGAGCCATGACCTTCATCCCCTAGCGGATTCCTTGGTCTCCAAAGCTCTTGGTTGACATGAGCGTGCTCTTAGCCCTCGTTACCAACCCCCTAAAACGGCTCTCTGATACCCCGTACATGCCCGCACACCTACCACTGTTGCCAACACTAACTTTCACCAGCTTTTGCAAAAGATTCCTCTTAGGTTTCTCTCATAGCGCCACGTGTTAGGGCAACATTTGGTTAGGACCACACAGTGCAAATGACCAAAGGGTCCCTGACCCTCAACTATAAATAGGCAAGTTCATCTTCTCCATTGTAAGCAACTTCCATTACTACACTTTTGCAACTTCTTTACTTTCTCCTTCAGATCATCATCTGACTTGAGCGTCGGAGAGCCAAACTGGGAATCACCCCCAGTTCCCCCAGCTTGGTCTTCTGACTTTGCTTTGGTGTTTATCCTAGCAGGTAGAACCCCCATCCTTTCCGGCGATCATCAACTGGTTTCCTCACCCAAACAAATTGTAAAGTGACTGGATTCTGTAGCCCATATTCAGACTTATCATTTTTGGCGCCGTCTGTGGGAAACCCCGTCCTCAGTTGATCTTTATCTCTCTTTTTTTTTTTTGCTAGTCGAGAAACAAACACCCAGCACTTTCATAACCATGGTAACTACAAGGTCAGGAGCTGCGGGAGGAGGAGAGGATCTTCCCCATGATGCCAATACCACCACCATCCCATCCGCCATCAGTGGTGGAGCGCCACCGGTCGGAGGAGTGCCTCCGCCGATAGATCCTATGGTTCCACCGCCAGCGCCACCAGCACCACCCGTTTCTAGCGTCGTTGGAGGTGCTTCCCTCCCCACTCTTCCACAGCCTCTCCAAAACCAGTGGGTTCATTCCCATGCGAATCCAGGAGGGCAACCCTATATGATGCCGTCTCCAGGATATATGCTTACCCCCTCCGTCATGATGTCGGTGATTCAACCATACCATGCCGGGCAAATCCAGCTCCCGGTGGTGATTCCGAGGGAGATTGAAGGGGTGGAGTTGCCCCCTTCGACCCCTCAACAGCTGAGGGCTCTTTACGCCCAGTGTGAGGTTCAGGCGGCCCAGGGTGCGTGGGAGAGATTTCATTCTATGTATTTTTCCTCTGGGCAGGCCACTCAAGCTGCCCCTCCTTTGGGCGGATTGCAGACATATCCGCTTAGGGAGGCTCAGGCCGTCCTAAGGGCTCAACCACCGCCCCCGCCCGCCAAAGAGACGCCCAACCAAGGCGAAAATGAGCGTCCTCATACGGACAGGGGCAGAGAGCCCACGGATAGAGTCAATGAAGATGAGGGAGACTCTCATGCCTCCAAAAGGGCCTCCCGAGCCACAAAGCAGGGGGACAAAGAGGGAGATGGAAATCCTAACCTCCTCGTGGCTGTGCAAGACCAGCTGCAAGGGGTTAAAGGATATCGTTGGACAGTTCTCTCGAGCACGGTCTCAGATCTCCCACAGCAGGGATGAACGAGCCGTTGCCAGAGACGCTCGTCCTAAAGACCGCCAGCCACGGGTTCCCCACCGCAAGGAGCAGGAAGAGAACTTTTGCACTTACGAATATCATCCACTGGCGAGGGGCTCCCCTCTCGTGGAAGAAGTTTTAATGGCCCAAGCAGGAATGGCCAAAATCCCCACTTCTGTCAACCGCTATGATGGGACAACAGATCCAGCGGAACACCTGGATCATTTCTTACACCTGATGCACTTGTACGAGCATTCGAGCCACTACTGGGCTAAAGTCTTTGTCACTTCCCTAGTAGGAATGGCTCAGGAGTGGTATAAGCGGCTGTCGCCACGCTCGATACATTCATATGAGGAGTTGGCCAATGCTTTCCTAAACCACTTTAACTCTTTGAAGGCCCCCGTCACTGCGCCCACAGCGCTTTACAATATAGTGCAAGGCAAGAATGAATCTCTTCGCTCGTTCTTCGCCCGCTTTAACAATGAGATATTGCAAGTAGAGAGGTCTTCCATGGATTTCTTGATCCCGGTGCTCTTTAAGGTTGTGGATCACAAACAATACGTGGGTAAGAAGTTTGTCGATGCCATTGCAGAAAGAAGGCCAGGATCCCTCATGGCCTTGAGAGAGGTTGCCGAGCCGTTTTTCACGCTCGAAGATATTTATGGGACGAATGGGCCCCGGTATCATAGCCCCGTGAGACACAAGCGTCACCAGGAGCGGGGTCGAGAAGATGTTATCAGGAAGGAGCGTAAGAAATCACCCTCAGCCCCTCGTCGTTTCGAGCATCCCCCTTACAAGGTCGAACTCGGAGGTTTACGCCTTGTCTGACAATAAACTCTTTAAAAGGCCCACAAAAATAAAGGAGACGGAGGCATTGAGGTGCTCGAACAAATACTGTGCTTTCCACAAGCAAAAGGGGTACGATATGGACGAATGCCGCCAACTGGAGGTGGAAATTAAGAGGCTCATAGCGGGGGGCCATTTGAAGGAATTTGTGAAAATATTGGAGTGCTATGACGAGCGTTGTCATGATCGTTCAAGAGAGAGGAGGAGGAGCCCGTCGCGTTCAAGGAGCCCGCGCGGGATAGTATCCATCGTAAAAAAGGAAAGGCTCATGAGCAAGAAAATACCCCTTTTGCAGTCATCAACATGATAGCAGGAGGTTCCTCTGGAGGAGATTCTAATGCTGCCCGGCGACTGTATGTCCGGAGTTATGATCAACGCCCCTCAGTGCCCAAATCGGTCTACGCCATCCGGGAGTCTAAAGACGACCGCTCAAAGGAACATGGTGTAATAGGATTTACTGACAGTGATTTGGAACATATCGTAACACCCTATGGGGTCAATGAAACCTCTGACTGCCCCATGGTGGTTAGCTTGGATGTCCACAATCACATTGTAAAGAGGGTGTTAGTGGATAGTGGGAGCTCTGTTAACGTTTTACCCTACACCACGTTCCAAAAGATGAATGTTACCAACATCCCGCTCGAACCACTCAAAACAGCCCTCATTGGCTTTGGAGGTTCGGAGGTCATCCCACGAGGGCAAATTCGCTTGGCCATTTCATTTGGTCGAGCCGCGCAGCGCAAAACGCTCATGGTCACATACGCAGTGGTGGAAATTGATATTCCTTATAACATCATAATCAGGAGACCGGCTCTCGTAGATTTCAAAGCTATTATCTCCACTTACCACCAGAAAATTAAGTTCCCCACCCCCGAGGGCGTTGGAGAAGTTTTGTGCAACGTACGAGAAGCCTGGGAATGCTACATGCTATCCCTCAGGAAGCCTAAAACAGAAAAAGCATTCCAAATCGGGTCCACCAAGAAATCCGTTGATTTCTCCAATTTGGACGAGGATGGTCCCGTGCGCAAGAGGGCCAAATTGAACAAGAGAAAGAACAAGAAGAAAGATCCCAACAACAAAGAGGCCCACGAAGCTACCCCGCCAGGGACAGTAGGAGAGTCTTCCTCTGAGGAAAACGAGCGTTGGCAAGAGGAGCCTAGGGATGATGGCCATTTGACAGGAAAGAAAAGGTCACTTGAGCTTCCCCGTCCAGAAATGAGGATTGAGCCCTTAGAATAATTCCTTACTATTGAGCTAGAACCAGGGAACAAGGATAAAACTACTCAGATTGGGTCCAACCTCTCCGGGCCCTCACAGATCATGATGATGGACTTCCTCAGAGAGAATATTGATGTCTTTGCTTGGAAAGCCTCGGATCTTACCGGGATTGACCCGAGCGTCATAGTCCACAGGCTCAATGTGGACCCATCCTTTAAGCCAATTAAACAGAAAAAGAGAGACGTGCACGGTTTTCGGAAGAAACTTATTGAGGAAGAAGTTAACAAGCTTCTTGAGGCCCAATATATCGAGCCCATATTATACCCAGAATGGTTGTGTAACGTGGTACTGGTGCCCAAGAGCGCGAATAAGTGGCGCATGTGCAACGACTTCACTGACCTTAACAAAGCATGCCCCAAGGATCCCTACCCATTACCCCGAATAGATCAGCTGGTAGATTCGACCGCCGGCTGCGAGCTCATGAGTATGATGGATGCCTTCTAAGGGTAATATCAAATCTTTATGGGTCCGGAAGACCGTCCCAAAACTTCATTTGTTGTTCACATGGGTGTATATTGCTTCTTAGTCATGCCTTTTGGACTCAAGAACGCTGGGCCTACTTATCAACGCCTCGTCAACAGGATGTTTGAGAGAGAAATTGGAAGATCCATGGAAGTGTATGTTGATGATATGATTGTTAAGAGCGAGCGTCAGGGCTCGCACTTGGAGGATCTCAAGCGCACTTTTGCCATTTTGCGTCAATAAGGGATGAAATTGAATCCTTCAAAATGTACTTTTGGAGTGCGAGGAGAAAAATTCTTGGGCTACATGGTTAGTCAGAGGGGAATCGAGGCTAATCCGGAGAAAATCAAGGCTTTTTTGGACATCTCATCCCCTCGTAATCTCAGGGAAGTACAAGTGCTGGTAGGGAAAATCATTTCTTTAAACAAATTTATCTCGCGCTCGGCGGACCGAAACCTCCCTTTCTTCAAAATTTTGCGCAACGCTCGAAATTTCGCTTGGAATGAGGAATGTGAAAAGGCGTTGCAGGACATGAAGGCTTACCTTTCGAGCGCTCCGCTCCTGACCAAACCAATTGAGGGTGAGAAGCTATTCATGTACCTCTCCGTTTCAACCGAGGCTATGAGCGCAGTTCTAGTAGCTGTACGAGAATGAAAGCACTTGCCTGTTTATTATTTGAGCAAAACGTTACAAGGAGCCGAGAGGAAGTATCTGGAAATCGAGAAATTCGCATTCGCCCTCATTAATGCATCATGACGGTTGAGGTCTTACTTCCAAGCACACTCAATAACTGTCCTCACTGATCAGCCTCTGAAGCAAGTGCTGTCCAAACCAGATGTATCAGGAAGACTGATAAAATGGGTCATTGAGTTGAGCCAGTTTGATTTAAGTTTCGAGCCCAAAACTGCTATACAAGCGCAGGTTGTAGCTGATTTGCTGGTTGAATGCTTCGGTTTAGAGCCTGCTGTTCTAAAGAACGATGGTCTATGGGTCCTGCACACGGATGGTTCCTTAACCTCTCAAGGGGGACGAGCAGGGGTAACCCTTAGAGACCCCAACGGAATTGAGTTAGACTTTGCAATCAGGTTAGATTTTCTGGTCACCAATAACGAGGCAGAGTATGAAGCCCTTGTGCAAGGATTGAAAATTGCTTTTCAAAGTGGAGCCTCCAGGATCACCGTTTATGTCGATTCACAGTTAATTGCGAGCCAGATTGAAGGAACTTATGAGGCTCGAGAAACCACCATGGTGTAGTATTTGAGCAAAGCCAGAGAAATTATTTGGAAGTTCAAGGAATTCCATCTACTCCAGGTCCCATGGGTAGAAAACGAGCGTGCAGATGCTCTCTCTAAGTTCGCCTCAACGTTGGAAGGTACCTCCGAGTGTTCTGTCACTTTCCTTAGAACAAAAGAGCCTTTAATCAAGGAGAGAATCGCCAAGCAAATAGTCGCTATGATTGATCCGCACGAGCCTTGTTGGCTTGACGATATTATCAGATTTCTTAAAGATGGCGTTTGTCTCACTGACAAGGGGGAGGCTCGAAAAATCAGAAACAAGGCCCCTCAGTTTTCTTTGGATTCTGAGGGAAGGTTATTCAAGAAGTCATTTCAAGGACCCCCGATGAGGTGTCTAAGGCCCTCGCAAGCTAAAGAAACGCTCGAGCTTATTCATAATGGAAGCTGTGGAAACCATTCAGGAGGGCGTATCCTAGCTAAGAAGATTCTGAGGAGTGGGTTTTATTGGCCCACGGTTCTCCAAAACGCCATTGAGTTTTCCAGGAAATGCCCCAAGTGCCAGTTTCATTCTAACCTCCCTCAACTGCCAGCTGCCCAGATGATCCCTATAGATGTCTCGTGGCCTTTTGATCAATGGGGGATCGACATTGTGGGTCCCTTACCCATTGCGGTCGGACAGAAGAAGTTTGTCATTTTGGCTGTGGATTATTTTACCAAATGGGCCGAGGCTGAGGCCATTGCAAAGATTACATTCAAGGTAGTGAGGGACTTCATTTGGAAAAACATTATCTGCAGATATGGCATACCAAGGGTGCTCATTTCAGACAATGGGTCCCAGTTCATAGCAGCTGACAATTGAGAATGGTGCTCAAAATTGGGTATTGAGCAACGTTTCACTTCTGTAGGTCATCCCCAAGCCAATGGACAGGCAGAAGTCACCAACAGGATCATTTTGCAGCATCTGAAAACCATGCTGGAAAGCAAGAAAAGTGAGTGGGCTGAAGAGCTACAAGGAGCCCTATGGGCGTATCGTACAACTCCTCAAGCGTCAATCGGAGAAACGCCATTTTCCCTCGTGTATGGATCTGAAGCCATAATACCAGCAGAAATTGTAAACGAATCCGCTCGTGTAGCTTATTTCGAGCCCTAGGATAATGAAGTCAACAGAAGCCTGGAGTTGGACCTGCTGGAGGAAAGAAGGGACAATGCGTGGGCAAAAATGTACAGATACAAGGCCGCTGTGGCACGAGAATACAACAAACGTGTAAAAGAAAGAACTTTCCAACTGGGAGACTTGGTCTTGAAGAAAGTAAAAGTATCCAAGCATGAGGGAAAATTGGACCCCAACTGGGAAGGGCCGTTCAAAGTCATACAAATCAGAGCTAACAACACTTACACCCTGGAGACACTGCAAGGCGAGCGCTTACCTCGCCCTTGGAATGCATGTAACCTCCGGCGGTTCTATGTTTAAAAGTTCTCTAAAAATGATGATGTAACAATCCCACTAATGGGCTCTATGTACTACTTCAAATCTCAAGTAAGTTACAATAAATTCTCTTGAATATTTCTATACTACTACTTTTAAATTACGCAAGTGGATAAGACCCACGTCCCTCATTTCTACGAGCGTGGTTGGCAATCAATTTCAAAATGCACGATGTTATTGCACATGGGTTAAGTTTGCCAGCGCCCTACTCCACGTGGGGGGACGCCCTCATAATGATAGCCTGGTAACGCTCACAACCAATATGATGAATCGAAGGAAAACGCAAGAAAAGCCCTAGTAGGCCTTGGTCGTTTGTCACAACGCCTTGCGCTCGAAAACGGGATTGCTTGTCAGTCCAAAAAATCAACGGGTACAATCGTGCTCGTTCAACGATAACGTTATACAGAATGGATTTGCTCAAACCTTGAACACCAGGACACTCTCCAGGTGGAGGTCCCCGCACTCATTCAAAGGCACTCGATTTTTTACAAAATTCTTGTTAAGTACAAGCCAAAATTCTCTGAGAAAGAAACTCACACGCTCACTTGAAGGTTGGAATGGATTTATATGTGCGAAAATTTTCACAAGTCTTGAACAGGGGCAGTCTGTCAGTAAGACCCTCGTGATTACTCAAGACTTAGTAAAATTTTCCAAGTTAAGCAAAATTTTCACAAATCTTGAACGAGGGCAGTCTCTCAGTAAGACCCTCGTAATTACTCAAGACTTAGTAAAATTTTCCAAGTTAAGCAAAATTTTCACAAGTCTTGAACAACGGCATTCTCTCAGTAAGAACCTCGTGATTACTCAAGACTTAGTAAAATTTTCACAAATCTTGAACGAGGGCAGTCTCTCAGTAAGACCCTCGTGATTACTCAAGACTTAGTAAAATTTTCCAAGTAGTTAAGCAAAATTTTCACAAGTCTTGAACGAGGGCAGTCTCTCTGTAAGACCCTCGTAATTACTCAAGACTTAGTAAAATTTTCCAAGTGTAAAAGCAAAAATTTTCACAAGTCTTGGAAGAGGGCAATCTTGCAGTAAGACCCTCGTGCTTACCCAAGACTCAGCTAAAACAAGGTATATTTTACCAAGCATGATTACACATAATCTTAGCATTATGAGATTTTATTACAACAGGCACAAGGAAAAAATTCCACAATCAAGAAAATAAAGAGAGACATTATTATGGAAAAAGAAGAATTTCATTGATTGAGGCTTTCACCACAGTTACAAAACAAGGACCCGTGGGCCCTTAACATTCTTATACAGGAAAAACTAAGCTAAAGGAAGAAAATTTTCAACACAAGTATAGGAAGGGAATCTTCAAGCCACGGGAGCAACATCTTCATCTAGAACCACCAGAATGTTTTGGGCCACGGGAACCATGAACGGGGCTCACCGGCTCTTGCGCTAGGAGGCTCAGGCTCATTGTTTCCCGGCACCTGGAGGGCATTGGGCTCGTTGGCTTCAGTGGCAGAAATGGGGACATTTTCAACAACAGGAATAGAAGCATAAACGGTGGACGCTGGAGGCTCGTTTGTTGGAGGGTTTTCAGAAACGGCACTAGCATCATTATTTCCCTCCGGAGGATGAGTCGCCATGTATTCATCCTGGATGAGCGTGACTAGGAAATTGTACTCCGGCTCGGAGATATTGGACTAAGGGTCCTCACGATCGTCGTCCTCCTCCACACAGCACTCGTTGAACATGAGCCCCATGCTCTGCGCCTCGCGGATGGCTGGATCAGTTAAACCCTTGTGAATGCCCTGCTCAATCGCCAAGTTGAAGGCCTTCTGAGCCTCGTCAAGACAGTGCAGAGAGGCCGCAAAGTTAAATGCCTTGGAATGGCAAAACTTGATGAGCCCCTCTTTGACTGCTTGCTCAACACGATGAGGAAGTTGGACCATGGCATCAGCATATTTTTTCTCCACTTCAATAGCCCTCGTTTTCCAATCGTTGTGATCGGTCGTGAGCTTCTTATGGTTCTCGTTGAGGTTATTGTATTGTTCACGCCAACTCCACTGAGCGCTCTTAACGTTTGTGAAGTCCTCCTGCAACTTTTTCATCTCAGCTTCCATCTTCTGGTGCTCCTCCTTAAGAGAAAGGTACATGGCCTTCTCCGTATCCAACTCTTCTTGGAGTTGAGCAGGATCGTTCGAGCGTGCCATTTTTTTCTATTTGGCCTTCCGATCAGCATAGACTGTGGCACGCATTTGAATGTTCTTTGCCCTCGGAAGCACTTGCTACATAGGCTCGAAAGGGCGGAAGTGTTAGTAAAAATTTTGGAAAAGGACATCTTCAGGAAATAAAATTCGAGGAAGGAAAAGGGACTTACAGAAATAAGGGCATGCACCATATCGCTGGAGACCTTTTCAACAGATTCGGAGTACAAGTGCTTGTGGTCCGCTGAAAATTGGACCCTCTCGTATAAGCCCTCACTGATGGTTTGGGCGACCGTTCCATGCCTCAATAGTATGGCACCTCTTTCTGCGGAGCCCTTGTAGCTCCTATCCCCTTTGCGCTCGAAATCCCACAAATGATCCTCCTTTGAGGAGGAAGTGTCTCCTTCAACGCCCTTGGGACCCTCGACCACTTGTTTGCCTTTGCCGGATATGGTGAAGGAATCCGGCATCTTTTTCCTCTTTCTAGAGGCTGAGCCGCTCGCTCCATGGACATCTCTGGCATTGCCGCTCGTCTGACGCATTGGCGGTGGAAGTGGAATAGGAATAAGGGCCCCACTTGTTTGAGGAGCGGCCAGGGCCCTTGGAATCACCCTTGTGTCTGGATTGGGTGCTTGGTTGTTGCCACGTCCTTGGCTGGCGCTCGAGCATGCCGCTTGTCTTCCCCCGCGCTCGTTGCCACGACCTACCCCTCGGGGTAGTTGGTTTTGCTGGTTGCCTTGATTGGCCTGGCGCCTGTTAGTGATGGCGAAACCGGTAGCGTGTCGGATTCCTCCAGCCATGATGATGTTTAAACCTAAGACAAGAAAAAACGAGGATCAAAAACCCTGAAGCAAACTTCACAAAATACGAATTACAAATGCAAGTGGACAGTTAGCATCCCTATCTACAAGTTAGTGCCCTAAAATCTAACCATCTCTCTCCAAATCCCGAGCGGGAGGGTTGCTGAGATAATGAAGGTCGTTGGTAAGACCGCAAAGGAACATGAGTTTCGCGTCATCTATCAAATCTTTAGCTTGTATCAGCCGGCCCTCGTCCCTCGGTACTCCAGCAAAATCCTTAGCCCAGTTATCAGGAAAAGTGGGGCCTAAACGATTCTTTACGAGGGAGCCCTTCCCATGCGAGACCCACTCTCGTGACACCCCGAAATCATCATCCACTGGGGTTTTTGCAAAAATAAACTTCTCCTTCCAATCTGGCCCATAGGTGGATGATGGAGAATTGATCAACTTCATGTGGGCCTTTGCTTGAACATAATAAAAGAAGCCCGCCTCAGGAGACGAGCGTGGTGAGCTGATAACTTGGAATAGAGCGTTGAAATTTAACATGGAAGGCTAGTGGCCGGTGCACTCCATGAGGATCATGACGCTGGTTATGAGGGCAAGCCCGTTAGGCACGATCTGCGAGGGGCAAAGGTTCAGATTATTCAAAATGTTGGCCACTGGGACTGGAATGGGAAATCGTAGGTCCCCCAAGCCAATCGCATCCTTGTAAACCGCCATTTCGCCAGGAGGGGGATGGTTGGCACGCTCGTGATTAGCTGGGATTCTCCATGTGTAGCGCTCGTCCCAGTAGATTGGGGCCATAACAAACTTTATCTCCCCCAGAGTGATGGTGCTGGGAGTCTCATCTGGGGTGCGCTCGGTTGCTTGCATACCTAAGCCCTCACCCTCTTAGCTCTTCTGGACCTCTGAGGTTTCTCGCCTTTGCCTTTGGCATGGGTTCTTTCAGAAGGCTCCGCTTCCCCCTTGAAATCTCGAACTGGGGTAGCGACGACCACGGTCACGGTGTGGCGATGTGGATGAGTGGCGCTCTCTGTAATCGGGAGAGTCATCCCTTGCCTTTCCGCTTCCATCACTAGGTTCATTTCTTTAAAAATATGCTCAACCCCGCCTGGGTTCCTCTCCTCCATGGCGGAAACGACGGCGTGCAATTCTTCATCTCTAGGAGATGAATTTTAGCTTGCCATATCCTCCACTTCCCGGGCAAATTCTTCGACGTGATCTCCAGACATGTTCGAGAAGGGTTTCTCAAGGATTGGAAAGGTCTCTTTGGAGTTGGGAGGAGATGCGGGATTCAGGAACTTTGGGAAGTAAGTGAGATGTGTGAAGAACTAAATCCTAATCTAATTCTAAGGTTAGCAAAGTTAAAAGATTTCACCGGAGGTTACCTTGAGTTTTTTGGAAAAACTTGAAGGAAAGTTTTGAACGCTCTGAAACTTGTTTGCAAAGAGTTTTCTGCAAGTTTGTGCTCTGAAGATTTGTTCGCGTAAAGGAAGATATGGATGCAGAATCCCTTATTTATAGGGATGGGAGTTGGTACGTTTCTGACAAATAATTTGAAATTACAATCATTTCCCGCCTAGGAAACCGTTCACTTTATTGAACCGTCACGTGCTTCCTAAGAATCACGAGCCCCACGCGCATCAGCATTTAATGCACAGACATTACAAGCGGTCAGAAGAAAGGACCACATTTAATGCCTAGACGTTTCAAGCGGTCAGAGGAAAGGACCGCATTTATGACGCAATCAGAAGGATAAATTGCCCAACACGCTACGCTTTCCCCAAGTGCCACGCTCGAAGATTTGCTTGGACAGAATTCTACAGTCCTCATTATTAAGGACTACAGAATTGGGGGGGCAAAATGATGGGGTCAAAATACGCTCGTCCCACGTCTGGACACGTGGCAACTCGAGAAAATGACACCTGTCCTCTTGTGATTAAGGTAATTGTACACGAGCGTTCAAACCCTCGAGCGCCAGTATTCCTCAATGACACGTGCCATCTCTGCTACGTGTACACGCGATCAACATTGCCGCTCTCTAACGAGCGTGATTCATATTACATGGCTAAGGCTCCAATCAGTCAAGGAAGCCCTCTTCGAGCGCTACACTCCCTCAGGGAAACTTTCAGTCCCCCTCATTGTATGAGCCTTGACCTTCATCCCCTAGCGGATTCCTTGGTCTCCGAGGCTCTTGGTTGACATGAGCGTGCTCTTAGCCCTCGTTACCAACCCCCTAAAACGGCTCTCTGATACCCCGTACATGCCCGCACACCTACCACTGTTGCCAACACTAACTTTCACCAGCTTTTGCAAAGATTCCTCCTAGGTTTCTCTCATAGCGCCACGTGTTAGGGCAACATTTGGTCAGGACCACACGGTGCAAACGACCAAAGGGTCCCTGGCCCTCAACTATAAATAGGCAAGTTCATCTTCTCCACTGTAAGCAACTTCCATTACTGCACTTTTGCAACTTCTTTACTTTCTCCTTCAGATCATCATCTGACTTGAGCGTCGGAGAGCCAAACTGGGAATCACCCCCAGTTCCCCCAGCTTGGCCTTCTGACTTTGCTTTGGTGTTTATCCTAGCAGGTAAAACCCCCATCCTTTCTGGCGATCATCAACTGGTTTCCTCACCCAAACAAATTGTAAAGTGATTGGATTCTGTAGCCCATATTCAGACTCATCATTTTTGGCGCCGTCTGTGGGAAACCCGTCCTCAGTTGATCTTTATCTCTCTTTTTTTTTTGCTAGTCGAGAAACAAACACCCAGCACTTTCATAACCATGGTAACTACAAGGTCAGGAGCTGCGGGAGGAGGAGAGGATCTTCCCCATGATGCCAATACCACCACCATCCCATCCGCCATTAGTGGTGGAGCGCCACCGGTCGGAGGAGTGCCTCCGCCGACAGATCCTATGGTTCCACCGCCAGCGCCACCCGTTTCTAGCGTCGTTGGAGGTGCTTCCCTCCCCACTCTTTCACAGCCTCTCCAAAACCAGTGGGTTCATTCCCATGCGAATCCAGGAAGGCAACCCTATATGATGCCGCCTCCAGGATATGTGCTCACCCCCTCCGTCATGATGCCGGCGATTCAACCATACCATACCGGGCAAATCCAGCTCCCGGTGGTGATTCCGAGGGAGATTGAAGGGGTGGAGTTGCCCCCTTTGACCCCTCAACAACTGAGGGCTCTTTACGCCCACTGTGAGGTTCAGGCGGCCCAGGGTACGTGGGAGAGATTTCATTCTATGTATTTTTCCTCTGGGCAGGCCACTCAATCTGCCCCTCCTTTGGGTGGATTACAGACATATCCGCTTAGGGAGGCTCAGGTTGTCCTAAGGGCTCAACCACCGCCCCCGCCCGCCAAAGAGACGCCCAACCAAGGCGAAAATGAGCGTCCTCATACGGACAGGTGCAGAGAGCCCATGGAAAGAGTCAACGAAGATGAGGGAGACTCTCATGCCTCCAAAAGGGCCTCCCGAGCCACAAAGCAGGGGGACAAAGAGGGAGATGGAAATCCTAACCTCCTCGCGGTTGTGCAAGACCATCTGCAAGGGGTTAAAGGATATGGTTGGACAACTACTGCAAGGAGGGATGAATGAGCCGATGCCAGAGACGCTCGTCCTAAAGACCGCCAGCCACGGGTCCCCTACTGCAAGGAGCAGGAAGAGAACTTTTGCACTTATGAATATCATCCACTGGCGAGGGGCTCCCCTCTCATGGAAGAAGTTTTAATGGCCCAAGCAGGAATGGCCAAAATCCCCACTTCTGTCAACCGCTATGATGGGACAACAGATCCAGCGGAACACCTGGATCATTTCTTACACCTGATGCACTTGTACGAGCATTCGAGCCACTACTGGGCTAAAGTCTTTGTCACTTCCCCAGTATTTTAATAACTTTATATATATAACAATTATAACAAAGAAATATAATATGAAACCGGAACTATCTCCTCTTCTAGCCATGGAGAGTGCCCTGTATGAAGAGGTTATTCTTATAGTGAAGATATGTAGCACCCTTCACGCGAAGGCACTACATCCCCCGTACTATAGTTCAATCCACATATGGAACGGGTACCCATACATGAATCAAGCCTATAGCGAACGGGAGACAATAAAACACTACCCTAGCTAGGCGGGATACCCTCAAATAATACAACAATCCAAAATAAAACCGAAAGCTTAAAGATATACATTCACTCCATTATTTGTTTTCATCCTTCCATTACATAGTTACATCACCATTCGTCAGTTATCAAACATAGGTCATGATATATACATACTAGTCAAGTTCACCAAAAGTTCCAAATGCTCATAACATGTATCAAAATACAGAAGACCAAAGGTAGACTCCCAAAAGCGGTAAAATGGACTCAAATCCCGCCTAGCACTCGATCTTCCTGACCTGAAAATTGTGAGGTGTCAGTCTATGAAAGACTGAGTGAGGGGTTATAATTTAAAAGCGCAAATACCATGCAAATTGTAAACTCGGGTAAGATTTTCATAAAACAATATTAGTTTAATAAATAAACAAGGCTCGCCCGAGGTTACAATCATTCCATTTTCAGTTTAGTTATTTCAGTACAATTCAATAATCAGTGGCCCGGCAAGTGAGGGCAATTCTCCAACCTATCTCCGACAGTGTACATTAATTCAATGTTATCAATTAAGTGATCAGGCAATCAATTCAGTGCACAAATAGACAATTTCAATCCTTCTTCCTCCGGGTGATGGGGGATTGCAAGGCCCCGCCATCCAATCTCATTGAGTATAGGGTTCATGATTCCCTATACCCGGAACTCCTTCCTCCACTAATCTCCTAGTAGATTCAGGGGTCATCCCGTAATTTGGTGAGGATAGTGCAAGAGTTGCCCATCGGCCCTTGCCTTCCCGGTTGGCTCAATACCTATGATGCACGGACACGGACACGGACACGACACGACACGGATACGGCGACACGGATTTTTTCTTGAATTTCCCACGTAAGGAGTGTCGGACACGGTGTCCGACACGACACGGCATGACACGACACGGAAAAATGATATTTTTAGAAGTGTCTGTGCATCATAGCTCAATACACTACCCTCGGGCCCTCTGTGAACATGTTTCACTCGCCAAAGCAATCAATCAATTCAATTTGATATCAATTCAATAACTCGGTACAATACCAATCAAACAATAAGTGAATAATTCAGTTTTCGGAAAACTATAGATACAATTATTTGTTTTGGTCCAAAGCCACATAGGGTTGTAGGGGTTCAATATAATTAGAAATAACCTCACCTTTACCAATACAAGAAGAAAGGATACACCTTATGGAGCGTGTTCCTCGTTTCCCGAACCGTGATCTGTGTAATAAAGGGACAAGTGTACATAAGACTCTACCCTTATGAACCAACGAAGACGAATGGCATGTTCCAATAATGTCACCTATACAATTTCAATCAATAATGATCATGACATGTTCAATTTAGCAATTTAAGATAACAATGATCAAATAGGGCATAAAAGTCATATAATTCACATATGGGAGCCAAGAAAGTGAAAGGAATGCAATATGAAAGATTTTGGTGAAGTTTAGGAAGACTTGACAATTTTGGGAAAATGCACATGTTGTGGGAAAACTGTAATATCTTAAATTCTAGAAGTGCGAATTGAGTTTTGTTTGTTGGGTATGAAACTAGACACAAAGGCCTTTCAGACGGTATATGGCACGTTTTCTAATTCAAACCGAGGTGAAAATGGCGTAGGTTCGAAGTTGGACAAAATGCAGTTTCTGGAGGGTGGTCGCGGGCGCGACCAAAATCCTTCACAAAATGGTCGCGGCCTATTTTTCCGAATTTTTGTCCAATTTTTCAAATCTCGAAATTGGGCCAAAAATGGGTAGCGGCCGCGACCAGTTTTACAAGTAAAACAGGTCGCGGGCGCGACCACATGCGTAGCAGCAGAAACAAGGGAGAAAACAGGGGTTTTCCATGCAAAACCAACCCAAACAATTATATTTCCAAATTCCAACCATAACAAATGTTGAAACACCTCATATATGCTCCATACTTCAAGTATTCATCAATTCAACCAAGAAATAAACATCAAAGTGGTAAAATCAAGCTTGAAACCCTCATGTATGAACATGCTTCCAACCCTCAATAATTTCAAGATTTTTATGCAATCCTTACTCCTTATGATCAAGATCATGCTCTCAACTTCAATCATGCAAGAATTCATCAACAAATCCCTAAATCCATACTTGATCACATATTTAAGAATTTCATGAAAATTTTCCAATTCCTACCTTGAATCAAAGAGATGGTGATGAGATGATGAGATGAAGTTGATGATGCTCCTAGTTCTTCAATTCTTCAAAATTAGCTTGAGTTATGAGATGAAATTTCCTTCCTCCCTCAAGGTGCAAATGTCGGTTTTTACTAGGTGTTTGTGTGTGTGAGGTTTTTGCTCTTTGAATGATGTGGAACATAATGAAAGAAATGAGAAATAATTCATGATATATCCTAAGTTTGGGCATGGAAACATGTGATTCAACCTTGTTTGCACAAAAGTCCCTCATTTATTTAAATTAATGCACATAAGTATAATCTCTAACAAATGATGCAATTCACCTCAAGCCATGATATACATTTAATTACACAATTTCACATAAGGAAGCAATTAAGGATCATATAATACACTTAGGTCACTTTATTTCACTGATTTCCATATAATTCATATAGATGGCATTTCATATAAATGTATGGAAACATATGATAATTAATCATGCTGAAATTTGCAATTAACAAATAGAATAAGCAAATTTAAACCTCCCAACTCCCGAAGACCCGCTCGTGGAGTGCTTACCTGAACTTCCGGAAATTGGGGTGTTACAAGATATATATTCTAACGTAAGATTTTAGAAAATTCTCATAGGACAAACATAGTCTCTAATTTTTATATGAGAAATTAAAACTTTGATGGGACAGACTCATTTTCATACAAACTAAGAGATTATAAAAACTCATTTAAAAAGAAAAAAAGAAAAAGCAAAATAAGACAAAAGAAATATATATAGAGCTGAATTAGAAATCTAAAGCATGTAGATCTAAATTTGAGACCTATTGAAATCATTCATGGTGTTAATCTGGTCTTGAGTACTCAACCTTGTAATAAATCTATTTTTCCTTCGTCAATTACCAACCACCCTCTTCATGTACATTGCGATGTTGTTTAGAAAGACGAGTAAATGGCGTAATGGTAAGTATCTACATTTATAAATAGATAGATCACAAATTACAACGAAGAAATATAATATGAAATGTACACGCACGACAACAATGTATTTTAAGCACTTCAACCCAAAACAATACCACCATGACCTTCCCCAAAAAACGTCTCAAGGCTATAATGCACTTTATAAATAAGATTGACTAATTAAGAAATAATAACCTGTTGTCAAGATATAATAATGAAAAAGAAACCTCTTATCAAGATGAAATGTGTTAGGAATATAATTTTAGAAGCATAATTTTATGGGTTTTAAAAGCATTCAAAAATGGTATGTGCATAAATTAAAAAGTGTATTCTATCCTCAAGAATCTCATTTCAACCAAGAGCTTTGAATTGTTTGTTTTCTTCCAAATTCCAGGCATCTCAGAAGCTACAATTTAATAGAACAAACAAAAACAAATAGCATCAAAATTCTTTGAACATCGTTATACAAACTAAACATGAACGAAAACATTCATATTTGTATTAATTAACTGAATTGCAAACGGGCAAAAAGACACTCTACCTATAAAAGACAAAATGATTCTTTCAAGGGCCGTTTTATCACTACATAATGAAATGATCAAATCTCTTATTACAACATAATTACTATAATAGCAACTCCGAATTTGAAATAAATTAACAAAATTGTTTAATGTTGAAGAGCCCTAAGCATTGGAAAATACAAGCCGCCCATAATTTCAAGTCCGACTATCTCAATATAAGCAAAATAACCATGTAATTAATAATTAAACTCGAAATATCATTTGTTATTCCTTAAATTATAAACTTATCTAATTAACAAAATATTATAATTTTATAGGTCTAAACACATTATCTATATATATTATAAAATAATTCTATAAGTTTTCCTATAATTATAAAACATTAGGCTAGACGGAAAAAAAAAAAGGACCATAGTGTTTACTTCCACGTGGTGTTCGTGTTTTTTTTTTTGTTAATATATAGTGTATTTTATATTTTATCTAGATTAACTGAGAAATTAATCATAATTCTCTTTAGCCAAAGCTAAAAAGAATAAAAAAAATGTATTTGTATTTTATTTCTTTCGTATTTGCAATTATTGTGCATCTTTTTAAGTTGGCCATATTTGAAGTATAGCCTCAACGATCTTTGATGCAAACCGAAAGAATCTCGAAACTAAGCAGCAATCTTTGAAAATAGTTTATAGCTTTTTTTACTGTTGCAACAGACAAATTTCTAGCCTCGTAGTTCTAATTATAATCAAATCCATGTATATTAGAAATATAATTCGATAAGTTTTCCAATAATTACAAAACAGTATTCTAATTCTATTGAACGTGCCTAGACTAATAATGAGGCTTTTGCTGAAATAATATTTAAATCAAAATGGTTTAATAAAATAATATTTATTTTAAAAGTTTTAATATTTTGCTAGTAATCGGTGAAGAGTCTAGCGACTATAGGAAAAGGTTTTATTTTTTATTTTAAAGTCTTTGTACTAATTGTAAAAGTGACCCCAAAGTTTCCTTATTTATTTCGAAAAGTATATGAGTTAAAATTTATTTTTATAGAGACCCAAATATTTTCAATTAGGTCCATTAATTTTTCTTTCTTGTATTTTTCCCACAAATTTATTGTTTAAATAATTTATTATTTTTCCTTGTTTCTTTATACCTTGTATAATTGTATCTTTATTTAATACATCTTTATTTATAGTTCGTTCATAATTTTTCATGTATATTTTTTCTTTTTGTAAAGATGTTTCTAATTTTATTCCCATTTGTTTAGTATTTTTAGTATTCATAGTTGCCTTTATCTGTTGTTATACTATCAATTGATATCATAGTTCAAGCAGATGAAAGTATATAAATTTTTCTTATTTTATTTTTATACCATTCTATTGTCTCTTTATTTTCTTCTAATATTCGTTTATTCATCATATTATAGCGAGGTATATTTTGCATAGACCATATTATTTCTTTATTTTGTCTTTTAATAAAATTAATGTCATCTTCTAACCGTAGCAAAGTATTTTTAAAATTTATTATCTCTTTCATAAGATATTGTTCTTGTATTCTTAAATTTTCTAATATCTTTTTATGCATAATTTTTTGAAAAGGATTATCAATATTTTTTAACTTTTCCGTGTTATATTTTATCGCTTTTCTTGCTTTTATTCTCTGATGTCTATTCATCTGTTTTTCATATAGATCCATTTTTAACCATTTATTTCTCTCTGATGTATTTTTTCTACTAACCTTTTGTTTATTGTTTTAATTTGTTTATATTCTTCTTTTGCATCTTCTGATAAACGATTATCTTTTTCAAGCATCCTAAAAATTTTCATCATAAAATTAAAATTTTTAAATCTTGTTGTAAAAGATCTTAGTTTTAATCCTAACCATTTTATATCTGTTTTTATTTTTTTGGAAATCATTTTTTATGAATCTGATGAACCTTCTTGTTCATAAACTTGTTCTATAGCGATTATAGCTTTATTTATAAAATTCAACTTCTTATTTGTTTTTCCGCATTCTTCATCACAATCTATTTCTTTTGATTTATGTTTATCAGCATGTTCATTTACCAATCTTCTCATTCTATCATTTAGGAATTTCTTTACAAAATACCTAAAATGTCTATTAGATGTATCTTCATCAAAACATTTACAAAAATTGCATGCGTAAAGTAGTTCCCTACTATAATCATCATTATCATTCATGGTTTTATATATGTTTTATGAGTATGCTCCGAGAATTATATTTAAAATAATCAATTTTAATGGCAAAATTCATCAAATATTGATTTTAACAAGAGTACTCTAAAATCCATTCTAGAATCATATAACACAGCATATTTTGAGTAAAGTTTATTACCTTTCTTTATCTCCTTCGTCTTCAATAAAGATCTATCGGATTCTTCTAAGACTCGTCTTCTTCTTCCTCGATCAGCTTAACATTCCTAAAGTCCTGACGGCCTCCTGCCTATATGGACATCCACGGAAAACAAGCTTCGATCTCTAACGGAAAAATCACTACGGCTTATAGAATGATAACCTATTTTTGAAGGATAAGGGAGTAAAGTAATTTAATAAGCTCAAAACAAAATAAGACTTGTGATTTATGAAAGAAAGGATTTTATTTCCCCTTCAAGGGTTTATTTTCTCATACTTGATACACACACAAACACTTGAATTACAATTCTTACAGACAATTTTTCTCACTCTTCACTCTCTGTTTTTCGATACCTTTCTCTATTACAAGCAAAGTCTATTAATAGAGCGGAGAAACCGCGTGAAGAGATAAGATTCCTATTCCTAGAGATAAGGAAATCTTGACTTGTATTTGTAGCCACTTGATTTATCTTTTTCTTCAACGGCTGAGATCTTGCCGACAGTTGCAGACGTCATTGCTTACGTCTCTCTATTGGACTTTTTCTTTATACATTCACATCTTGATGTCTGTATGACACCCAATCAATTTGCACGCCTCTTGTCTTGTAGCAGTGGAGCAAATAGTTCTATGGGTAACAAGGCACCTATAGTATTCCTCTAGTAATCCAGATGTTGGATCATTTGGAGAGCCTTTAGTAACTAGTAACCAGTTACCAGTAGCAAAGATGGTTTGAAAACCTTTATTCATAAGATTCTTTGAGATACTTTGTATGGCTTTTATCCCAAGAGCTCTTCTTGTAACAACCCATTCCGGGGAGTATATTTCCGCCTTGAAGCTTTTTCTTCCAACTTCTAAGCTGATGTTGTTGTATAATGGGTTTATTAAGACAATATGAAGTGACTCATACCATCTATTTCCGTCCAATTCTGGAGATATGGTGTAGAATTTCAAGACGCATTGTCTTCCTTTAGCAATTGGGAAACCTTGGACTTGAATGTATCCTCAAATCCACTTATTTCTTTTTTATCTTTGCTAAGGTATATCAAATCGAGAAAACCAAATTCTGCAAGTTTTAGAACTTGATTTGGATCAGCCCCATCGATTGCAGTTAACCTTGGGTATATTGTGTTTCCACTTGAGTAAAAGATTTCTTCACAATCTGGATAGTTATATGCTAGATCAAACATTCTTTTGTATTCTTTGTCATAAGAGTGTTTTGGTATATATTCACCCTTTATTTGCACAGTTTTGAAAGAACCAGTTTTTTGAAGTGATTCTATTTTTATTTTTCTTGTAGAGGATGTCTTTTTCTCTTCCTCGACTTTTATTTCTTGTTTTTTATTTTCTTCTTCTATTTTTACAGGCATTTCTGGCTTTTTACTGCCTGAACACTCTGCCTTTTCTTTATCATTTTCTAATTTTTCAATTCTTTTATATAAATTATCCATTCTTTTTGCATTTTCTATGATAAGATCGGATAAAACTCTGAGACTATCTTGTATGGAGTCTTCAAAGATGTTTAGTGCTTCATTTATATCAAGAGAGATTACTCTCAGTGTATCAACTTCAATCTTTATTTCAGCTAGTTCTTGTATGTCCTTCATCCTGCAAAATTGAAGGTAAATTAAAACTTTATTAGCCTTGAAGTGATTTTTGGGAAATCACCACCCTTTAACGGATTTGATATTGTCTTTACCATCTACCGTTTGAGATGGACTAGGTATATGTATACGCATATACTCGTCTCAATATGATTTTTGGGAAATCATCACCCATTAACGGATTTGATAATGTCTTTACCATCTACCGTTTGAGATGGACTAGGTATATGTGGATGCATATACTCGCCTTTAGTCAAGACCATATTCAACATTTCGAGAAAGGAAATCTGCTAAGAAATTATCCATTCCTCTAATATGTTTTACCTTAAAATTATAGTGTGACAAGAAAACTTGCCAACGATGTAGTCTCCTATATTGAGGTTTATTTGGAAGTTTATTTTGTATTAAACTCTGAATTTGAGTATTATCTGTATGAACTTCAAAAGGTTTTTGTAAAAGGAAAAGAGAAAACTTTTCAGTTCCTCTTATTATACCAAGTAGTTCTTTTTCATGTGTCGTATAATTTACTTCAGCTTGACTGAAAGTTCCACTGGTATATCTACAAATTTCATTTAGATCTGTTTTTAGAATTGCAGACCAATATAAATCTGAAGCATCTGTTTGGATAATAAGATTGTCTTTATCTTCTGGTAGTCTTAGTTCTGGTAATGTTTTACATTCTTCTTTAAGACTAATAACTATGTCTGTATGTCTAGAATTCCATCCTTTAGTATTATTTTTCCTAAGCAATTTTTGTATTTCATGCTTTTTCTTTGCTAAATCTGGAATAAATCCTTCTGCATAGTTTAAGCATCCCAGAAACCTTTCTATTTGATTTCTATTGTCTAGTTTGTCTGGAAATTCTAAGATTTTTCGGGAAATATGAGGTTGCAATTTTATTCCTGCAGCACTCAATTTTAACCCTAAGAATTCTATTTCTTTTTTCTCTATTATAGCTTTTCTCTCTGAGAGAGCAATTCCATTTTCTTTACAATTTTTTGCAAATAATAAAAGATGTTTTCTATGATCTTCTTCTGTATCTGAAGAGATTAAGATATCATCTATATATACAATCATAAATTTATGGTAATTTGAAAAGATATTATCCATTTTCCTTTGGTATATCGAAGGTGCATTTTTTAGCCCAAAAGGCATTACAAGCCATTCGTAATGTCCTTGAGGAGCACTGAATGCAGTGTATTGAATACTATCTTCTTCCATTTTTATTTGCCAAAAACCTGATGTGCAATCAAATTTAGAATAGAAAGACTTGTTTTTTACTAGATTTATGATAACTTCTTTATTTGGTAGAGGATAACTATCAGTTTTAGTAAAAAAATTTAGCCTTTTAAAATTTATTACCATTCTAGCTTTATTCCTTTTCTTTTCTGCTTCATTCATAACCATAAAAGCAGGACTTGAAAAAGGGCTGAAGCTTTTTCGAATGAGTTTTTTATCAAGTAGTTCTTCTATTTGTTTTTTAAATTCTTGTCTTTCATCAATAGTATATAACATAGGTTTTTCCTTTATAATTACATTTTCGGTTAATTCTATTTTAGCTTTAGGATGACTTTCTTTCCAAAAAGCTAATGGGTTATTATTATAGTTTTCTTCTATTTTCTTTTTAATAGAATCTAAGTTTATTCTTTTTATAGAAACAGTATTTATTTGTATTGGAATTTTCTCAAACACCTGTCGTCCACCACGCTCAGCTGGCTGAACTCTGAATGGTTTATTGACTCTTGGTATTTTAAGAAGATGTCCACATGATGTTTTTAATGTTACCATATATACATTTTGTGTATAGAATTGAAATTGTTCAAGGAAATCATTTCCTAATAATATATCTGCTTCTAAAGAATTGTATTTGTATATTTGTTTAATAAGAATTATCTTACTTCCAAGTATTATTTCTACATCTTTAGCTACTTTATTTATAGCTTGAGATTGTCCCGTTATTCCTTTAATTCTTATATTGCTATCTGTTTTCCATTCTTTAATTAAGAATGTTTTAAATATTGTTATCTCTGATCCCGTATCTATCAAAGCACAAGTTGTTATATTTCCTTTTAGAAGTGTTAATTGTATAAAAACACTTAAAGGAAAATTAATTCCTTTCATATTTAGGACAAAATATTTCATTTTCTTGTATTTGGAGTGTAACTCCATTCTTTTCTATTTTGTAATAGTCACAGTTATTGAGAAATTCATTTCCTAGAATTATATCAAAGAATTCTCCATTCATGTATGGATTTATACAACATTTAACTTTCAATTTCATTCCTTGTATAGTAATTGGGACGTATAACTCTTGATTACACGTTGCCTTAAATCCATCGAAGGTTGTATATTGGATCGGCAGACTAGTAATCATTCCTATTAGTCCTTTATTTTTTACTTGAGCAAAGCGATTAACACTAGCTCTTGTGTCTATCAATATTTTAGGTCCAAATATTCTATCAGTTCCGTTAAAATATTCTCCTTCTATTACCATTGAATTTGTATATCTTAGAGATTTATTAACAATTAACTTTCTTTCCCTTTTTATTCCAGAACTTTCTCCAGTAAGAGAATATTTAGAACTACCTCCTAATAACCTGTTTCCTTGGAAACTAAGATTAGAGGGTAATAATTTCTTTTCTATTTCTGGTTTATTATTAATTTCTATTTGATATGGTTCTATCTCTTGTATTTCTTCCAAAAGCGGTAGTTTTGCGGTGGCTATATCTTTACATTCTTCATCTATTTTTAAGTATGGTTCATCTTGATAAGTTTTACCATAATTGCTATTGCTTAACACATAAAGTGCTCTATAGTAAATAGTGAAAGCCTTACTGCCATCCTTTAAACCTATATCTTTTAGAAATTTGTAGTGTAAGTTTAAAACTTCTTCTATATTCTCATCTTGCAAATTGATACTGTATTTTGGAAAAACATCAAAAAGAAATTGTTTATAAAACGAGTTTCCTACTATTGTTCCTAAATGACTAGTTTTAGTATCTCTAAATCTTTGATCATGTAAAGATAAAACTAATGGACTATCGATACATTCTCTAAATAGAGATTTAACTAGAAATTGTACTCTTCCCAAATATATATACTATATCTTTGGTTTAAGAGATTTTTTCACTTTATTTATAGCATTACTAGCTATTCCTCTTGTTATAAGACTTATCTTGACATTTCCAGAAGTATTTTCTATACTTATAGCTTTTTCTACTTCGTGATAGTCATAGATATTTATCTTATTTCTTTTTACTAAATTAGCCAATCCAGTGAATATATTATTTGTTGGATTTGCTGCACTTAATTTTAAGTTTTTTATTTTGTCAAGTGTTTCTTGACTAAAAGTTATTCGTTTAGCATATCCTACTGTACTTTCTTCTTCTATTATTTCATCTTCCTTATAATTCTATATTTCAGAATCCATTTAATCAGATTCAGATTCAAATTCAGAATTTTCTGAAGAACTTATTTCAACATATATTTCATTTCCGATATAATTTTCTATATCAGAAACTTCTTCTAGTTTGTCTTTTATTTCTATAAATTCAGCTTCTATCGTTCTTACCTTCTTAGGTTTAGGACATTCTGGTGATTTATGACCTTCTTCACCACAATTCCAGCATTGGCATTTTGTAGGTTTTTTATTTGGTTTTCCTTTTCTATTAAAAAATCTTCTTTTAGGTTTTATATTTTTTCTATCAAACTTTTTATATTTTTTGTATCTGTTCCTTTTGAATTTTCTCTTTTTATAAGGTCTATTTTTATTTCTTTTTTCACAACCCCAATGGGTAGGCATTTCTACTTTTGAACAATAAAGTCCAGAAACTTTTTTAGATTTCTTGTATAAATCTTGTTCATAACATAACCTTTTTAGTTCATCTATTAAAACTCTTATTCTTCCACCTAGGTTATTACTTACATTTTCCTTTTCTTTTTCCCAAACTTTATTCATATGTGTATTCCACGGATTTGGGAGTTTCGAATAGAACATTTTAAGATATATGTCTTGTGACTCTCTACTCCAATATTGTCTATAAAAATAGTCACAAAATTCTTCTATGTAATTTCTAAGGAATTTCATAGAGCATATTGAAAGGTTTATAAGATCATTTCTAGCTTCTTCTTTTTCTTTTAAATATTCTTTTTCAGCATTATTTATCCAAGGTTCTCCTAAAAATTCATCTGTTATATAGTATGCCATTCATTCTACTCCAGTTCTAATATCTTGATCAAAACCAGTTTCGGTTTCGGTTCTCATTATTCCTTGTACGTCAGAAGAAATTCCTTTCCACCAACTGTTTATAATTCCATCAAATGTAGATATTATATATTCTGTTCTTCTAGTTGCTGTAGCGTATATTTCATCTTGATTTAGGAAATATGCAATCATATCATTTATCCATTTGGATAGGGCTTTTCTTTTATCTCTTTTATTATTCAAATTTAATTTGCTTCCATTTACATTTATAGGTTCTAAATAATCATCATTAAGTTGATATTTAATATTATAGCCTTTATTTCTTTTATCTTGATGCTTATTTTTCTTTGTATTAAAATAAGTTGGATAACTTTTTGGTTCGTTGGATCCCATAGATTCATCTGGATCTTCTATTGTTGATCCATCTTCTCTTTTAGTTCCCGAAAAACCTGCGTTATTCATTCTTACTTCGTATTCTACTATATCTTCCAAATTTATTTTTTCAAAATCTTCTATTAAATCATTTATTTCATTCATGTTTGATTTTGAGTTTCTTCTTGTTTATTTTCATTTTCTATATTAGTTCCTTTAGCTTTAAGCCTTTCAAGAGCTCTTTTAGAACTCTCTTCTTGTTCTTTTAGCATCCTTGGAACTATGATATTTAGCATATAATCATCAAAAGAGCCTTTTTCATATGGTTTGGCCTTTTCTAAATTTATTACTTTAAAAGGAGTTTTTATTTCCTTTTCTATATCTTTTAATTTTTCAACTTTAGATCTTTTTTCTTTTTCTTTAATAGTTATTTCTAACTGTTTTACGCTAACTCTATTTAGTTGAACTTCATTCTTTAGTTCTCTTATAGAATCTTGAAGATTTAACATTTCTTCATTAATTCTATTAACAGAATCTATTATAGACTGAAGGCTCATGTCTATCGTTTCCATATTTTTCCAGCTTTTATTCTGTTTAATAAAGCCTTATTCTTTTCCTTTTTTAGTAAATTTTTCAGTTTCTTTATATCATTTCTATTTTTATTACAGAGATCTTTATCCACTGAAGTTTTTATTTCATCTTTTAATTTTTCTATTTTAGTATCCAATTCCAATATTTTATTTATATTGTCAATCCAATCTTTCCAATAACGATTCATATAGAAAGGAGGTTTGAATAATAATTTCTTTTTATTCTAAACTTCCTTATCTTCTTTTTATAATAATTGGAAGGATTTAATTTATTCATATTTAGAAAATATTTTAGCATATCATTATAAAAATTATATAAATTAGCTAACTCGCGCTTATTTAAAATTCTCATATTAAGGAGAAGGATATTGCCAATCTGTATCATCATAGGATACATCTGTATAATATCCCTCGATATCTAGATAATTTAATTGTTCATCTATATCATTTAATCTTTTATCTTCATCTAGAATTTGAAACCATATAATTATTCCTATTTCAAATAATTTATACATTGTATCTATAATTATTTTTATCAATATTTTATACTTTTTATCCCAAAAGACATCGTCTTCTAGGCTCTGATACCATCTAAAGAGGGGGTGTATTGACGTTTTGTCAATTACAATTTATTTTTAAAATATAAAAGTTTAATAAAGTAATTTAGGGGTTTATTTGATATTTTAAGAAAATATATAGGTCTTTTTGTAAAAAGGTTTTGGGCTAGAAATATAATTTTAAAAGTTAATGTACTATCTGTTGCAATTTATCAATCTAGAAAAATCCAAAGTGATATGAAAATTTTTGAAATCGCGGTACACATCCATGATTAATGGCAAAAAGTTAAAGGTTAAAAAAGTAGTAGTATTTTTTAAATATTTTTTATAAAAAATAGCATTTATGAAAAAGTCTCGACTAATAATTTTAATTCTAATCAAATTTCAATAAATCTCTTTTAATATCTATAAATACTAACCTAATACTTAAAATTTATAATAGAAAATTTTGTTTTTCTATCAATCATTAGTGCAGGAGATTTGAGCACTTACTCTGCAGTCGAATAAAGGGCCTTTTTATTACAAGGGATACTCATCATACTTTTTAAGTAGATTCTTAAATTTTTCGTCAAAATTAAATATGCAAAACCATTTATGAAAAATCAAAGTGAATTTTGTATGTATTTTAAAAAAATATTTTCCTAGAGGTATAAGTTTGAAAATCTGACATCCCAACAAATCCTGGTGATATTACCAAAGCGCATTATACCTAAATTGTGGAGTCAATTATACATTTTATTTTTCATATATACTAACAAGGTAATAATTGAATATAAATTACAAAAGTAATGACAAAAATATTGTGAAATTGTATCAACAATAACAAATATTATACATTACTATTATGTTATGTAACGGATTTGTATTGCTATATATGGAGATTGTTTCCTAGAAAAGATAATACAAAGTTCAAATTAATTAACCTGTATAAACAAATAAATTAGCACAATTATATATTTTGATATACAAATAGCTAGAGATGGTGCGTCCATATTCTGGCAATATGCATATAGTTTGAGTTGCTTGCACTAAAATACTCTTATTTGACATTCTTTTTTTTTTAGAATTTTGAGATGATTTAGTAAACTTATTTCTTACTTCGCAAAATTGATATTAATATAATTTCTTAATACAATCTCCCTAGCAAGTACTAATATCCCATTGACAAGCCACTACTTAGATGTTTAAGATTTTGATTTCTTGACCAAAATATTAGGGGATAGAGAATTTACTTAAATAAAAGCAAGCAACTAGATGATTATGCTTCTGGAGCAATCCATAGCATAATAGAAATCTTAGAAAATAGATAATATGAGAAATGCTAACTACGAATTCTTTTATTTTTATTTAATTTGGTGGTTTAATATTTGAAATTCCATTTCACGGGCCTTCTGAGGGGGGTTCTTTGGCTTGGGGAACTTTTTGAAGGTTTACTTATTGTGGTGGAAAAATGTTACGAGGACAGTATTCAACATTGAATTCATTATCAGGTAACAATAATATAAATTTGATAATATTTTAAGATGTACTAGAATTGAATAATGGTATTTTATTAATTCTCTTATATTTTTTATTTTTCAGTTGCAGAGATATATTGACATAGGCGTCTTGATTCAATGAAAATGAAAAATTTTAATTTAAGTGAATTCAATAAACAAGAATATAAAAAAAAAGTTATGAAACAAAAAAGAATACGAAACTTAAATACGTGGATTTTAAGAGCTGTCACTGTGATAGACAAATATGAAGGTTGGTGGTTCATTTTTTTTAACTAAATATAATAATCAAATATAATTTCATATTTTAATTGAAAAAATTACTTATATTTCTCTTTTAGGTTCAATATATTATGATGATACATCCTCTATGATACATGAACTAAAAAAAATGTCAAATTGCATGGATTGTGGAGTTGTAAGATTTGAGTACGAGCCTCCTACATTTTGCTGTGACAACAGAAAAATTAAACTAGCGAATATTGAAATTCTAGATGATTTACACAAGTTATTCACTTTGCAATCAAAAGAAGCAGTAGGATTTGGGGCAAATATTTGTTTGTTCAAAAGAAGCGTGAAATTAGATAAAGAGCTTGCATTGGCACGACAAGGTGTATATACTTTTGGAGAATAAGAAATTGTGTACCATGACCTTCCAGGATTAATTTCCAGTGAAGGGGGTCCTGGCCCTTTTCAATTATACTTTGTTGAGACTGAAAATAAGGTTGAGAACAGAATGAACGTATTGGAGAACTCAACTTTATCTCAAGGTACGGTTAAAAAACTAATAAAAATTTTGGAGGTAAATCTCTATGCAAACGTCTTTAGAAGATTAAAAGATTATCCTTCAATGGATGATGTTCAACTTCATATCTCAAAAGATGTTGGATTAGATCAAAGAGTTTAATAAGCTCAATATTTTCATATATAATTAGATATATATATCTCTATAAATACATAATCTTAACTTTATTATTTGTCAATAGGTGAATTTCAACTCCAAACTTCACAAGCATCATTTTTAGAAGTAAACCCAATGAAAGATAAAGTTTTGCATATGCAAAAAAGGTAAGAATTCAAATATTCAAAATTACTTAGTTTTTTATTTTTAACTCTAACATGTACTCTATGTGTTATTAGATTCAAAACAAGTTCAACATCACTTGATATATATACGCTATCAATAAAAGAAAGAATGAAAAGCATAAAAGAAGTGACGATAAGAGATATCATACACAAAAGATTTACACTATTTAAGGTAATTAATTTAATATATTTATAATTTGGTCATTTAATATAAAATAGCAAAATATTTAATATTGGATATATTTTTTAAACTATGCAGGATACGTATTATAGTTTTAAAGGAGTGGTTGACAGAGTTGAAAATAAATCCTTTTTATGGTATGAGGAATGCAAAAAATGCAATAAATCAAAAAAACAAATGTGAAAAGGGTGTTTCATGCAGAAAATGCAATGCTGAAGATATACAAAATAATACCGAGGTACTATACAATATCAAGCCATCAATAAATAAATTTTTAATTTAAAATTTTATTTTTTAAAATAAATTTTGAATTAATAATAGGTACAGAGTAGAGCTAAATGTTATACATGAAGGTGATAGTGCTTTCATCACATTATTTGAAGAGTCAGCAACAATGTATATAGGATGCTCATTATATCAATGTCAAAAATCAATTGAAGAGGTAATTAATTTTCATGAAACATTGGTTTTTTACTTCATAAATAAGCAAATCATTAAAATCTCAATTCATATATTTTATGGTCAAATTATTAATGGAAATTTAGAGATAACTCATCAAATGATGTTTGAATTTTGAGTATACACTCCAAGCCAGAAAAAAAAATTTGTGTACTCCCTATTTTAAAATTTAATTTTTGCTTAACTCCCTAATTATTCTAAAATGACTTAATTATCCTTCATTTATCCATGTTGCTAAATAACATGACAATTCCTCAACATTCAAATATAGTTCTACAAAAACGTAATTTTATACTTCATTTCCAAAGAAAAATTCTTCATTTAATAATTATGTAACATTATAATTTCTCAAAGTTCATATATAGTGCTCAAAATTCAAAAGTAAATACTCCATATCAAGATAAAAGTTCTTAATTTAATATCTAATTGTCGTAACACAATAATTCTTCAATATTTAGATATAATTCTACAAATCCAAATATTAATATTTCATATTAAGAGAAAAGTACTTCATTAAGTTATTTTATTCTGCATAACATGACAATTCCTCAAAATTCAAATATATTTGTACAAACACAAATGTAAATACTTCATATTTAGAATAAAATTCTTCATTTAACTCCTCATTGCTAAATAACAGAACAGTTCCTTAAAATTTAAATATAGTTCCACAAATGCACAAGAGAATTTATTTGAAGTGGGGAGTAAACTAAATTTTTTTGGTCAAACAGGGAGATTTTTCAAAAAAATCCCTGTTATTAATACTTTTAAAAAGTGTTAGATAGGTGAGATTAGGTTATTTTATTGGTTTTAATATTAGTTAATTTTCTGTTAGTTAGTAGGGATTACAGATTTCGGGTCAAGCGTGTGAATCTCTGAGCCCGCGCGTAACCCTCTTTTTCACAGATTAAGTCCAATTTTTAATCGCGACAAGGGGGGTGCGATTAACTGAGATTACTTTTTCAACGCATTATTCTCATCTTTATTTCTCAATTTGATCCCTACTACTTGCATAAACAATTCCTATTTTTAAGATATTGTTTGAGATTTTTCAAAATCTCAATTTTAAGATTTTTTTGTGCTGAGATTTTTCAGAATCCTCAGTTCTAAAGATTTTTCTGTGGTGAGATTCTTCATTCTCTACAATCTAAAGATAATATATTTTTCTTGGCTCTCAACAAATCGGTATAATGATAAATCTTTATTTTCTATTTTATAGGTGTTATGATAAATTCTTGATTTTCTATTTCATAAAACGAAGTTTTCTATTGAATCGTTTACATATATATATATATATATATATATATATATATATATATATATATATATATATATATAAGCACATTACTTTTTTATTTGAATAAAAATTATAATTACAGAAAAAATGACAAAATGTAAAAATATATTAAGAACACTTTAATCTATCGTATCAAGTAGAAAATTGTGCTTTTATTACTAAGTTAGCTTCTACCCAATTACATATATCAAACAGTAGATTGAGATAACCTAATCATGCTTAATTTGAGTTAAAAAGCCCAAAATAAATTAACTCAAATTAAGTCAAAAAAACTAATCTCACCTATCAAACACTCTCTTAATGGTTCAGGGAGAACATAAGTCAAGATATTATAGGGGACTGAGTTTACAAGCATCAACGGAGTTTCGATTTCTCATTGCTCTCATTGAAGAGTAGAAGTTGTCAATGGAAAATTGCATGCGTTAACTGATGCAATCGAAAAAGTAGAACCCAACATGTAGCACCCCGGACACGTAGAGGTGCCACACCCTCGAACTATAGGTCAATCCACGTATGAAATGGACAATCCATACATGAACCAACCTATAGCGAACGGGTGACAATGCAATACACGACAAGCTAGGCGGGATAACTAACTCATGCAACAAAATTAAAGCGGAAGCATAATTCAAACAGTATCAATTTATCATATCATGATTTTTCTCAGTTACCAAATAGAATATATTCTAACTTCACATATATCAATACATTATCATCTCCTTAGGTAAATAACAAATAACCCTAAACATAATTCTCTTGAACCACAAACAAACAATTGTAGTTTCATAATTGTCAATAAATAATCCAATACACGAACCATGATTGACTCGACTATATGAACCGAACTCGACTCGACTCCCGCCTAGCGTGCACCTGCAGTAACCTAAAAGGTGGAGGCGTCAGTCTGTGAAGATCGAGTGAGGGGTTTAAATACGTATCAGCGCAGATAACATGCAGGTCATATTCTCGGGTAAAGATTTATAAAAATATAAATATACAAGTTCAATAATAATATAACTTCGCCCGAGAATACAACTATCAATATTAAACACTTGTTCATTTTCATGAAATCAATACATGGCGATCTCCTAATGTACATGAACATGCTTGCTTGATTATTAAACAATAGGGTTTGTTCCTCCTGTGGTTGGACGGACAACCACCAGCTCTAAGACCAGCCCAGCGCCCTCACTAAGGAGAACCTGGCCAGGAGAACGCGTGTACACGATGGGGCTTTGTTCTTCTTGTGATTGGACGGATAATCACCAGCCCGAAGACCAGCCCAGCGCCCTCACTAAGGAGGACCTGGCCAAGAGAACACAATTACACGATGGGCTTTGTTCTTCCTGTGATTGGACGGACAATCATCAGCCCGAAGACCAGCCCAGCGCCCTCACTAAGGAGGACCTGGCCAGGAGAACGCATTACTTGCTTTCATGAACAATAACATAACTTGAAATGATAAGTGCTTTCATGAAATTATAAATATAAATACCTTTGGCCAAAAAAACCACGTAAATGTTATACGGGTTCTATCTAACTAGAAAGTAAACCTCACCTGACAGGCGACACACAACTCGTGATTGCGTGAATGTGCTCATGCTTGATAATCTCCGCCCTGGAGAATAACTGGACAAGAAACGAGACAACGTGCGTGCATGAGACCACAATGCAAGACAATTACTTCATATAAGACGCACGACATGATCATGATCAATAAATCATTCAATAACACTTAGGAAAATGTCAAGTAGGAGCACGATTATCAATTAAACAAGTATATATATCATATAATTCACATAGGGGAGCCAAGAGAGTGAAAGGAATGCAATAATAGAGGTTTTGGTGAAGTTTGGCAAAAACGGGCAATTTTAGAAAATGTACATGTTGAGGGAAAACTGGAATATCTTTAATTCTAAAAGTGGGAAATGAGTTTTGCTTTTTGGATATGAAACTAGACACAAAGAACTTTCCGAGCATATAAGGCTCGTTTTCTAGTTCAAAGCGAGGAGAAAATGGCGGACGATTGAAGTTAGGCGAGTGCCGTTTGTCGGGAAAGCAGCGACACCAAAAAGAATTGATAATATCTCACAAATGGGAAAATATATTGAGGTGATTCTAATTGGAGGTTGTTCTAGACTTTAAGAGCTTTCCAACGAATCAAAAATGAGGTCATTTGGAGTTCGGATGAGGGAGCACCCGGCCGGGTAAAATTCAAGGGAAAAGTTGCCCGACCGGGTAAGCAGTACAGAAGCTCTCGGGGGAAAACTACCCGCCCGGGTACTGTTCCAGACCTGGAAAAAGGGGCAAAACAGGGGTAGGTTCGGGGGAGGAAGAAAAGGGATCAAAACCCAAACCAAACTCAACCAAAATGCTCCAAAACAACATATAACATGCATATAACTCATAGATATCAATTAGTCATCATATATTCCATGGAAACATGCTTTGATTCATAAGATTTCATCCAACAAACCCATATATGATCATGATCCTTCTCACTCAAACTCAAGAATTATGCATGAAATTCAAGTTGCTAGCTCATGATCATGCTTCTACTAGCTCAAATCCTAGTTGTCAATGCAAAATCATAACCCTAGCTTCACTTATGAAATTCAAGAATCAATCATAATCTCATCTATACCTTGAATCAACTAAAGAAGAGAAGAAATGATGGTGTGATGATGTTGATTCTCCAACTTATGCAATTTCCTTTGAAATCAATCTTGAAAAAATGATCAAATCTCTTCCTTCCTTCATGCTGTGATGAACCGGCATTTAGTGTGTGTGAGTGTGTGAGATTTTTGATGAATTATGATGAATAAAATGGAAGAGATGAAATGCATAGATATTTTATAAAGTCTTGCAAGAATTATGATGACTCAACCATTTTTGTATTTCCGTTAACTGATGCAATCGAAAAAGTAGAACCCAACATATGCATGGAAGGTGAAAAGAAATTTGAATCAAACTACAATTATGAAGAAGATGATGGAGATTTGGTATAAGAGGATAATGTTCAAAAGGATAATATGTCGAACGCTACAATTTTGAGAGGTAAAGATTTACACCAAGGTGATTAGCCATAAAATGATGATCATGATGATATACGAAAATCTACAATTCTTAAAGATTGTGGAATCAATAAGAAACGGAAAGGTAAAAAAAAGAGATAACGATGTCTCCATAATTGAGGTCAAAAAGGGAGGAAAAAGAATTCAGACCGAAATACATAGTCTTGAAAGTACAAATGATCTTTACATCATGAGCGACAAGGACAAACTTCAAAGTTTCATGAAGAAAACCAAAAATAAATCGCACATTATATCAAAGAAAATCAAACAGGAGAAGGAATGAAGTATATTCAATTTACATAGTTCTTTATATAGTTTAGTTATTTAAACAAATAATCGTTTCTTTACTTAAATGTTTCTCTGGATGTTTCCCTTTAAAAGTTAGATTTATTTAAATAAATAATTGTTTCTTTACTTGAATGTTTCTCTGGATGTTTCCCTCATTTGAAATGTTTTTTATAATTACTTTATTGGATTGTTTTTCTATTATCAATACTATTAGTTATTAGTCATAAATGGAAAGATAGAATTTATACAATTGGTTTTGTACGTGAACTTTTCAAAATGAAGGGAGTGTTAATAACTTTATTACATTTATTTAATCAAGTTAGAAACTTTTAATAATTAAATAATAATTTATTAAACTAAACATAAGAGTAATACTTATTTAAATAAATTTAACGTGTTGCATGTCGAATTTCCCAACAAGTCTAAAGAAGAATTTCTTAAATCCATGAAGCAATAAATTCAAGCAAATAGAGCATACGAATACGATACATCTAGAAAATCTCAGAAATTAAATTCAAATAAATAGAGCATACACATTTGGAAAATCTCAGAAATTAAGACAATCTCAAATTAATACAAATCATTATCTACTAAAAATTAAAATTCACCAAATAACTCAACCCCATTTCACAAATCAAGCAACCAGCATAACCCACATTTTCATTTTCACCATGTACAGTAAAATAAGAAAGATAACATTCTTACATTGCCAATTTATGTTGACCTACCAAGTGAATATACTATTTTTCACCAAGTGATTCTCTAATTAGTTCACATGATCTTTATTATTATAAAATTAATTAAATAAAAAGGAGAAAATTTTAAATGAGATACATAGATACACATACCTAAAGACCAAATTAGGTTGGGTACTGCGGTGTGGAGGGCCCTGGTGCTGTCGGTGGCATAGATTAGAGGAGAAGGCGAAAGGTAGAAGGTGACGGTGGTGGTGATTGATGGCGGCAGCAACTTGGTGTGTATAATGAGTGCTGGATGCGTAGGCCAAAGGAGGAGGAGTCAGCTATTGGACGGTGGTGGCAGCGGGACTTGGTGGGTAGGGTGAGGAGGTGAAAATTGAATACTATTAAACATATACTCATTAATGTGTGCGTGTGAGTGAAAGAGAGAGAGTGGGACTATGATTTTATTTATTTTTTTTTAAGAAGAAGAATAAGACATTGCCGAATTATTTATGGGATTGGCACTTGGTAGTTGAATTTTTAGAAATAATAAAATTAATTTGATTATAAATAAATAGATCTAACTCAATTTTTTGTATCAGTCTAACGATATAGTTGCACAAAAATAATGTATGAATAAAAATTACTATTAAAGAAGAAATATATTATAAGAGAAATATATTTAATTTAAATAAATAATTTAATAATAAATAAAAAAATAAAATAATAATAAAAATAATAATATAAAAAATTCAATTTTTTTAATTTTTATATATTAAGATAGTTTTAGATATTCTTATTTCAACCCGACTAGATCCATAAAAATAGACATAAATTATTATTGTATGTTTATTTATTTAGATATTTCTATACTTTCAATTATTTTTTATTATTATTTAGTTCAAGAGTTTCTTTAATTTTAATTATTTTAGTTATTGTTTATAAGTGGAAAGAGAGATTTCATAAAATTATGCTTACACATATAACTTTTCAAATATAAGGTGGGTTTGTTAATAATATTATTTCATTTATGTAATCAAGTTAAAAATTGTTAATACTTTAATTTATTAAAATAAACAAAAGACAAAACATATAGAAAAAAAAAGGACCAAATATGTTGGCATAGGATCAAATGCGTAAATTAGGACTAAATGTGTTAAAAATCAATAAGATACAGCAAATGTGTTAGTGAAATACTTACAGGATATAATTGGATTCTAACTATGCTTATAGGACCAAAATATAATTTTGCCAATGTAAAATCAGATTCATTATGAAAAGTTGAGTTTTTCGTTAAAAAAAAAAAAGAAAAAAAAAGAGAGAAAAGTTGAGTTTTCGTGATATCCACTGCAGTACGTAGAGATAATTTGACAAAAGGGAAAAATTCACCCAGCTACCTCATGTAATTTGAATGTATTACTAAAAACACCGACAAATAAAAAGTACTTTAAAAAACCCTGTATTTTTTAAAGTATGCAAATAAGACCCTGAAACCAGGCGGTGTAGTTCACGCGCGTTGACTGCAAGTATGATAGCGTTTTTTGCCACTTTTGGGGTGTAAAATGACTTATATGCCCCTCTTGAGGAATCTTTTAATATAATTGGCTAAATTTTTACCAAATACCCTATATTTTCATAATCTGTCATGGAAAACCCTGTGTTTGTAAAATGAATCCCTGCAACCCCTATCAGATAATATTCCCAGTGCTCTGCAAGCATCATTGATTGTGTATTAAAATGCAACTTAAAACATGTGAAAGCAGTCCCACATAATTTAAAGTCATAACATTGACAAGCTCAAAGGTGGTACAATAATGTAGCAAAAGTCATTGTCCTATCTACTAATATTAGATTCCATTCCAAAGTGGGGATATAGACACCCACAATACCAATACAAAAGGTGGTCCAACCGTTCACAGTTTCAAAGCAATAAAACATTGTTTATGGGGCAAAAGAAATGGCATATAGCCTAAGATCTAGATCTGATCTTGGATAGTGGAGAACAGCACATTCATGGCCTCCAAGGAGCTTGATTCTTCTTGCAGCTGCCCTCCCTTTTACATTTTGTAAGGCCTCCGCTTCAGTTGGTCTTTTATTCCAAGCTCTGCGTCGTTGTGGAGCTGATGCATCTGTTTGTGCAGTTTGGGTTATTAGAGCTGATGCATCTGTTTGTGCAGTTTGGAACTGCCCTTCAGCAGTGGATGTCTGGGCACCAGAAGCCATATTTTGTGTCTGTACAGTTGGTGAGGTGGTTTGGAATGGCCGTACAGGTGGTCTTTGTGGAATTCTGGCCCTTAGAACCTGGGATGATGAACCTAGAGTAGACTGTGATGGTGTTTGTGGTTGGGAAGGTCCTTGTGCAGCAGTTGATTGAGCAGGGGGTCTCTGGGAGTTTTCAGCAGCAGCTGTTGCAGTAGATCTGGTACGGTCAGCGGCTTGCCTTTCTTATCGAATGTTGAAGGCCCTTCTCCTCCCTCTACGACTTGAAACCTACAAAATTACAGGTATTAGTACATGTCGTTCTATTAATTTACAAGTATATAAATTGATTTTAATAATTTAAGAGCACTACATTAGGTCTTCTATTGGTGTTGTCCAAACCGAAAAGCCCAACCTGAAAGCAAATGAAAAACAAAGTAAATTGTCTAAAATCTGGAATTTGCATAATACAGTCAATTTACATGAATTTGCATATCAGATGAATTCAAATACATACCGTGTAAAATCTGGAATTTGGGTGGGGATTGCTCGTGCAAGTCTTTACGTTGTGACCCAACTCAAAACATTTGTGGCACGTATGAGTTAGTCCAGTCCTTGTGCTAGTAACACCTTCATTTGCACTCTTTCTTCTTGCCTTTTTAGTCCGTCCCATCTTCGGTTTATACTCTGGACCCTTTAGTGGTTGTTGACCAATTCTTATGAAGTGTTTTCTTCCAAGAACAGCATGAACTACATGTTTGTAAACTTCTGTGTATACAGCCTTTTTGTAACAATCATCAATGTAGTCTTCTCGGTTCTCCCTTCTCTCATTTATACATGCACAAGCATGACAGCAAGGGAATCCATTCAACTGGAAAGAGCCACATGTGCAAGTAGTTCCTCCAGATTTACAACATATTGATCCCCATTCATCTCAACCTCAAACCCACTCCCACCAGCCCACTGAGGGAACCAAAAATTACCCAAACCTATATTTTTGTTCAACTTTTTCAACACATTTGGACAAACATCACCAACATATTTCTCCATTCCTAACCTTTTAGTCCCCATCCTATTCATGATCCTAATATGAATCCACTCAAACATACGCACAACGGCTTTCTCCCTAGCTGGTAAAATCATATTATTCCAAGACTCACACAAATTGTTTACCAACACATCTGATTTACATATCCTCCTAAAGAAAGCTCTTGACCAACAATCTGGATGAATTGAAATGATCCAGTCATAGGCAGTTACCTGACCCTCTTCCAATCTTGGGTCAACTTCCTTCATCTGCTGCGTTATATCTCTAAATTCATCTTTGTTTGCAGCTGATGCAGCTTTCCAAAATAAGCTCTTCAACTCCTGCCCCTTTCACCTTGTGCTGAAATTTTGATACATGTGTCTTAAACAAAACCTGCAGTTAAGGTACTGAATTAGAAAACAGAGGGTTATGTATAATAACTTTTTAAATTGCCAGAGTTTTTTATGGACTTTTTTGTTAACTCATGGTGTTTGAGTTACAGTTAAGTAGAAACAAAAATATTTCATTGTGAAATATTACAGTTACAGTTAACTCACGGTGCTTGAGTTACAGTTTAAGTATGTAACAGTAAAACATTGATAACTTGAAATATTTGATATGCAAATGGAAGAAAATTTAATTACCTGTGCTCACATTCAGGTGTTACTTCACTTACAGCATCCAAAAGGCCCTTTTGCCTGTCACTTATGAAAGTCCATTTCCCACATTGTTGGTCCCCCAAATCAAACAATAATGTCTCCAGAAACCACTTCCATGATCTGCTGCTTTCACTTCTTACATATGATATGGCAATTGGAAACAAATTGTCATTGCCATCCTTACCAACTGCTGACAACAACTGCCCTCCATGGAGTGTCTTAATGAAGCAGCCATCCAATCCAATCAATGGCCTACAGCCATCAATAAAATCTTGTTTCGTTGTAGCTAAGCTAAAATACATCCTATCAAACCTGGGAGGGTTTGAATCCTCAATTTGCTATACAAATACAGTGCTGCCAGGATTTCTTTGTCTTACTGTCTCATAGTAATCCCACAGAAGACCAAACTCCATCTCAAATTCTCCTCTGATCTTGTCCATGGCCAGTTTTTTTGCCCTTTGAGCAAATGATGGTGTAATCTCTACCCCCACATCTCTCTGAACAATGTTCTGCAATGTCGCTATTTTGGTATCAAGATGATCTCTGATGGTTTGTTCAATTCTTGCAGCAATATATGCAGTTGTGGCTCTGTAATTTTGCTTCTTTCTTGCACAGGTATGCTCTCCCTTCAGAGTCTTCACTTGGAAAAGATCAGAATTCTGCATAACTGATGCATGAATTCTCCATACACACCCTTCAGCTGCACACTTTGCTGTTACTTATCTTATCAGATTTTTCAAAATCAATCACAAATCCTCTCCTAATGCTCTAATTAGTCAGGACCTCTTTGTACTTAATCACTCCAGAGAAAGCCAGCCCTACATGAAACTTCAGCTTCTCTACATTGTCAGTATCTCTGAACATGGAAAATCTGGGCCCTTCATGATCTGATTCTGGTGGGATATCAAATGTTTCATCTTCATCAGCTTCACTGTACCATTCATGTCCTTCAGCTGCACTAGGTTCTCCTTGATGTGGTTCTGCCTGTTTCCTCTTCCTCTTGGCAAACTTTTTTTTCTTCCTTATCTCTTCTAATTTTTTCTTCTTGGCCAACTTGCTTCTGTCTCTAGGTAGAAATATATCATCATCTTGTGAGCCTTCAACCCCACTATACCAATCTGAATCATCATCTTCTTGGACTTCCAAGTTATCAGCTGCACTATGCTCAGATTCATCTGATTCCAACCAGTCCTCACTATCACTATGAGCAGGGGAATCTTCAGGATCACCTGATATTTATTAAAAAAAATAGATCACATACTCAAATTCAGAAATGTTAAACACAACTTGATAATGCTTAATACCTGATGTGTTCCCCATTGGCCGTTTTCCCTGTCTCTGTGATTCCCTTGCTTGTCTGAATTCCTTAGCCATCTCTAGACAAGATTCGATATCATCTTCATCAGCTTCATGTTCACTCTCTTGATCTTGTTCATTATCTGCTTCATGTCCAGCTTCTAAGTCCAAATCATCACCATCCCCATCAGCATTATCATCAAAATCATTAGCTTCATTCCCATCTTCATTTCCAGCCAAATGTATTTCTTCATCATCATCATGTTCTGCAAATACCAAAACATTATAATTAAATGGAATTTTGTTCCAGATCATATTTGAAAATCACATTTGCATCTTCATTGTCTAACTCAAAATCAAAATCCACACCATCATTTCCATCAAAATGCAATCCTTCATTAGCCACCTCTGTCTCATGTTGGTCTGGAAGTACAAAAAAAAAAGAAATAATTAAGACATTTCAACATTATAATTCAATTTTACAAATCACAATTGCATAAAGCACTGCATTCACATACCTGTACCAGTTGCATCTTCTTGGTCTACTTCAATCTCAAAATCAACAAAAGGGTCTTCTACCTCAGGGGTAGTCTGAGTTTGATGTGGTCTTGAAGCAGAAGGATCTAACGGATGGGTATCTTCCTGTGCAGGCATTCTTTCATCCTGTGACACCTTCTTCAGGGATTCCTTCATCTGGTATATCATCATCATCTTGCTCTTGTACTGCAGGCTCTCTGTCCTCTCTCAGCATCAATATTGGCTGCCCTTGGTCTACAGCAATGGCCATCATTGTGACATCAGAGCCATCAATGTCAAGTGCACATATGGGAGATGGGTCTTTCACAGCATACACAATGACCTCAGGGTGTTCTCTGTGTTCTTCTTGCAGGTGCACAAAAGACCATTCACTATCAATTGCCCTCAATCCATTGTTCAGATTGTACCTGTAGCACCCGGAATGGCGAGATGTCACAACCCCGCACTATAGCTCAATCCACATACGAAATGGAGAGTCCGTACATGAACCAAAACTATAGCGAACGGGTGACAAAAGAAAAGACAACACTAGCTAGATGGGACTAACCCTCAAAATATAACACCATGCATAGGCAATAAAACGAAAACATAAAACTTTACATGCTTTTCATTATCTTCCTTCAAGGTCAACTCCAACATTTCATATACAAATCAAACTTCCAAGATAAAACATAAATACCAAAAGCCACAATAAACTACATATGCATAAATAAAAGATGAACTGAACCGTGCTAGACCCGAAATAAACTTGACACGACTCCCATCCCACCTAGCACATACAACCTGCAAAACTGAAAAGGTGAGGTGTCAGTCTATGAAAGACTGAGTGAGGGGTTTAAATAAATATTAGCACACGTATCATGCAAGTTATAGTCTCGGGTAAGGTTTTATAAAAGAAACACTATAAGTTCAATATTAGAATAGATCTCGCCCGAGATTACAACTAATCCATTTAACAATACAATCATTATCACTTCAATTCAATCAGTGTCCCGGCGAGTGAGGGCAATTCTCCAACCTTTACTCCTTTAGTGACCATTACCATGATTAAATTATTAATAGGTTAAATGATCATGCAATCAATTATGGTGCACAAGTAGCAATTTCACGATCTCCTTCTCCCTCCGGGTGATGGTGGGATTGCAAGGCCCCACCACCCAATCACGGTGAGCATAGGGTTCGTGAGTCCCTATGCCCAGAACTCCTTCCTCCACTAATCTCCTAGTAGATTCAGGGGTCATCCCAAGAATGTGAGGGGAGTGTAGAGTTACCCGTCAACCCATGCTTTCCCAGTTGGCTCATACACTAACCCTCGGGCCCAAGTGAACATGCTTTACTCGCCAAAACACGAACAATACATAATATCACGATCAATTCACTAAGTCACGATAATCATTTGCAATCGATTAAGGTTTTGGAAAGTTTATATCTATATATATATATATATATATAAGTTTTGGCCCAAAAGTCACATAGGGTTGTACGGGTTATGTATAACTAGAATTAAACCTCACCTTTACCAATAAAAGAACTCAAGGATACACCCTACTGAGCGTGCTCCTTGTCACCTTGAAAGTTATCTGTGTAACAAGGACAAGTGTTCGTGAGACACGACTCGCTGAATCATTTACGACGTACGGCAAAGTCATGATCAATAAATCATTCAATAACAATTAAGGAATGTCAAATAAGAACATAATTATCAATAAACCAAGTATATAACTCATATAATTCACATATGGGAGCCAAGGAAGTGAAAGGAATGCAATAAGAGAGGTTTTGGTGAAGTTGGGCAAAAGTTGACAATTTTAGGAATTGCGCACGCGAAGGAAAACTGGAATATCTTTAGTTCTAGAAGTTGGAATTGAGTTTTTCTTATCGCGTATGAAACTAGACACAAAGACCTTTCCGATGATATATGGCTCGTTTTCTAGATCAAAGTGAGGAGAAAATGGTGTAAGCTTGAAGTTAGGCGAGTGAAGTTTTCCGGAAAAGTGGTGACACCTAAAAGAATTGATTATAACTCAAAAATGGGAAAATATATTGATATGATTCTAATTTGAGGTTGTTCTAAACTTCAAGAGGTTTCCAACGGTTCAAAAATCAGGTCAATTGGAGTTCGGATGAGGGGGTACCCGGCCGGGTAAAGTTCAAGGGAAAAGTTCCCCGGCCTGGTAAAGTGGTTCAGATACTTTTCGGGACAAAAGTGCCCGCCCGGGTACCCTTCCAGGGCTGAAAAAAGGGGCAAAATAGGGGTTGCTTCGTGGAGGGAATAAAAGGGATCAAAACCCAAAGTAAACTCAACCAAAAAGATCCAAACAATCATATATCATGCATATAACTTAAGTACATCATTTAGGTAACATTTAATCCAAGGAAACATGCTTTGATCATCAAGAATTCACCATTCAAAACCCATATAATTTCAACCTCCCAAGAACTCATGTTTCATGCAACTTTAAATTATAATGACCCTAAATATGCTTCTAATCATTTGCATACAAGAAAGCATCAAATAACCATCAAACCCTACACATGTCACATTCAAGAGATCAACCAAATTCTCCTTTTATACCTCAAGATAGAAGAAAGAAAAGATGAAATGATGATATGATGGTGATGATGCTTCTAGCTTTACAAATCCTCCAAAAATCTTGCTTGAAAAAGAGATGAATCCTTCCTTCCCTTCTTGGTGTGCAAACCGTGAGAATGTGTGTGTAAGTATGTGAAATTTGATGAAAGTGTGATGAATGAAATATGTGAGAAGAGATAGATGAGATATTTATCAAAATCTTCCACTAATATATATGAGTCATCACATTTTGCATAAAAGTCCCCAAGGTTTTTGAATTCATGCAAACTAGTTTCATTCCATAGAAAATTATCATTTAACTCCAAATCATTTAATGCAATTAAGTCCACATAATTAAATAAATAATCAAGTAAGGATACATATGAACATTTAATGACATTAGCAATAGAGGTCATAAAAGTTCTTGGAATTATTATGCATCTAATATTATGAAAGTTATAAAATAACATATAATGATTGAATGGAAAAATAGGGGTGTTACAGTACCCAGGCTCAATATAGTAAAAATCAACAGCCATCGCACAGCCCCCAGACAACCGATAGAAATCCATAAGCTTGACATGATTGAAAAAATCAAGGCTTGTGGGTGGACTTTGAGTTCTTCTCCCACCCACATACCTTCTGTCACGATTAGGAACCTCCCAAAAATAGCCCCCAAACATAAATTTATACGATGAAGCATTCTGTGAGAAAAAAAAGATGAAAGGGAGTTGAACATTAGCTTAGATCTGACCCATTCCTTAAAATCTCAAAACCCTAAAAAGATCAAACTTCAACCGCACAAATCCTAGTTCGAAAATCGTATTACAAATTGTCCAGCATGCAAACATTTCAAAAACTCCCACAAAAAAGGATATAAAACCCCCTAAATTTCATATAACCAGTTAAAACCCTACGTCAAATGATGTAAACAAGAGTTCCTCAACTCGATTTTCAGAAATCTAAGAGAAAATGGAGGAATGTATAAACATTCACATATCATTTACACAATATTCAAAGATATACTCCTCGACTACAAACCTAAACTGTACATACCTTAATGTTCTTTACAAACTGGCGAAAATCCAACACCACGCAGACGAAACCACAAAATAATGCTTTCTACAACAGCCTCTATAGGAAATTCCGTCCGATCGCGGGTGGTTTTCTCCGGCAAATCGAGGGTTTTCGCGATGAAGGTCTGCAATCTCAAGTTTTTCCCTCCAAGAAATGGTTCAGTGTGAAATGGTGCTATGAAATGAAATGATAACAAAATGTTTGAAATACAGCGAAAGGGCATTAGTGGAATTTCATCTTTTTTCGTTGACCAAATGGGATTAGGGGGCGGTGAGATTAGTTTGCAAAACATAGGGTTTTTTAAAGTACTTTTTATTTGTCGGGGTTTTTTGCAAACATTTCGAATCACACAGGGTTTTTGGGGTTGTTGGCTCTTTGACAAAATGAGGTGAATTAGAGTTCAAATTGTGGGTAGCCCCTTCAAAATTTGACACCTAAATGCGAAGGCGCTGTTTGTGTCGAGCATTGTTTCTCACAAAGTGGCCGAGACTCGAGAATAGTCTCCACTTATATTCATATAAACCGTTCTTTTTGATTTAGTGATGACAAAAGAATTCACTATGATTTATAGCTTCTTCAAGAGTTCAATAATTTTCAATTAATGGGGTCCTGTAAATGGAGTACACAAATGTAGTGAAAAATGTCTTCTCTCCAATCCCTTACTGAAATTTCCATCATTTTAAATTTATTTTAAAAAACTTTTTTCATCAAATTTTTAGAAGTTATTAAAAAAAAAAAAGGTACATTAATAAATAATAATATATTTAGCCTAACTCACCCTCAAAAGTTAATTGTTAAATTGAGAGAATATGCAAAGACAAATTGGTTGGATGTGGGACTGTAGATACCATGGTGAAAATATGTTTGTGCTACTCACCTCCAAAAATTTGAGAGGAGGTTTGTCATCGAGAACCACATTTATACCGTTTCTATGTGAGATATTTTACATATATTACGAATTAATTAGTTTTTTAAGAATTAGAAAAGTTTAGATAGTTTGTCAAAAACATCATCACAAACTAATTAATGATAACATATCTAGTAAAAATTTGGAATTTATACTAATTTAATTAGAAATTCTATATCAAAATTTCAACTACACAACTATCTTTATTGAAAAGAGATTCATATAAATCAGTGATCTGATCTAAAATTCCTCATCTTAATAATTAGATCCAACTTAAATTAAAATAAAACTCCAACATCAAAAACGGGGGAGCAACACGTGAAACATTTTGATGAACTAGACAGGATACATCCAATCAATCTATTATTATCATTAGAATCAAGGAATTGAGAGCATGCAACAAACACCTAGCAAAGCACCAAAAACTTAGGTTGTGGTTTAAAGAAGCTGAGAAAATAGGAAAAAGGGACACGTTAGCCCACTAAAATTGATGTTACACTAATATTGAGGAGGACTTGGAGCAATTAGAGAGGGCCTTTCAACTGCTGCTAATAACGTGCATGCCGAAAGAGACGTACGTGATGTATGTCGGTTGTTTATCTCATCATGTTGCAAGAAACAAAGAAAGAACATTCATTCAATCAAGATTGAGCATCATCAATCATGATCATGTGGTGTGCTTCCAAAATTAAAGTGGTCAATTTTGGGTTGGATTCTCTCGAGATATCCCACATATTTTTGGCCATTGGGGGGCTCTATGAACTTGGTGGTTGAGCTCGACATTTAAGGGGAGGGACTTTTCAATGATAAGGGATGATATTAGATGGTGAGATTGATCAAAGTCGGTCTGTCTATCTTTGTTTAATATTAAACTAATCGAATGTCTGATTATCTTATATATTTTCATTTAGTATTTAACTATTTATAAATAGAACGGTTAATAATTTTGGTTTTGTCCTGCTCGTAACTAATGAATCAGATGTTTGATTTTTATTTATGTATTTGCTTAGAATTTATATAAATATGTATAATTGGAAGTCGAAATGATCGGTAGTGTTTGTTTAAAACATATTCGAAAGATTTTCACTTTAAATGAATATGAATGCAAATGGATCTCTAAGTTCGACTATTTTGAATTTCACTTTCACAATATTTACTAATGATTTTGTTCTCCTCTTTCGTATATGTGACAAAATTCATTACAAACTTTGATATCAAATCATTACTTAACTAAACAACTCAAATTCTTAAATTTATGTTCCCGAAACAAGAATTCTGTGTTGTTTCAATAGTATATCTATTTATTCTAGATTCGATATCAGATCTGAGCACTAAAGTACAAAACAAAATACTATAATCAATCTATATAAACTCCAAAAGGCATCGCAACTCAACACTTTGAAATTTGAAGGAAATGATCTCATGAGCTCATCTTGGGCAACTAGTTAATGTCCAAAAGATGTAACCTAATCTTATCTCCTTGTAAAAGAAGGTGCATTAAGGTCGTTAAGTGACAACAATTAGGCCATAAAAATTATTTAATTATATTTGAAAACTCAAAAAGAAAGTGAAAATTTTATATATTGTGGTAAAAGGAAATCCTCAACTCCATTTAATAATTCAGAAGATAATGAGTGAGTAGGGGCAGCCACATTACAACTCCACCATATGTTTGATTTTCTTGGGAAAAAAATCCCACTATTTCTACTCCACCCCACTACAAACAAGGAGTGCTTGCCACGTGTCGACTTTCTAACTACATTACATTACATAGGAAAACGACAAATACTTTTGCATATTTGCATATTGCCCCCTCATCTTCTCTAAATCTCAACCCATACCCTTACTTTTATCTTCTCACATTTCTTGATTAATGTTAAAGGGGCATGTCGAATCGTGGCCGGGTCGGGGCGGGTTTGGAACGGGTTTGATAGGACGAGACCCTCCTCACCTAACATTTGGAAGACCTGAAACTCGTCCCTATTCTTATTGTCAGACAATGATTGAAAAGATCAAATTTGATTTAAATGGGAGAATTTCATTTTAGAATAAAAATTTGTTTATTTAAATTTAGTATATCAATTGAATTTAGTCATGTCATCTTCTCGAATCTCACATCTCTCTTGAAGTAGGATCGAATTTGACATTCAAACTAAATTTTATTCAAAATTATTGTGATAAACTTATATCAATTTAAAAATGGTAATTATTAGAATTTGAAGAAAACAAGAAGAACAAGAATTAGTGGGACAATAATGTGTAAAAAAGCAAGGATAGTGCTCTTGAAAAGAACCATGGAGATAGCACAAAAAAAATTTGATAAACGGAATGAAAAAAAGTGGAGTAGCCATGGGAATGAAAGTTATTTCCCTTTCCTTGAAAGTGATTGCCTCCATTGACAAGTCTCCATAATGGAGACGAGATCATAGATCTATGTTTATAGCTATGAATTATGCTTAAAAGCTCAATTATTCTCGTCTTATTGATCAGTATTTAGAGCAAATAAAGTCGAATATGTATTAATAGAACTTTTATTTATTTGACTTTTTTATAGTAGCCAAATGCATGATATAAATGAGTTAATACTGCTTTTATTGCAGCAGCGGCCATATATTATACCAAATATTATTTTTCAAGAATTATATGAACTTCTTCTAATTATTGGGTTTATTCTTTCAATAATTCAAACCAATTTTTTTTAAAAGGATTGTTGCCGATTTTACAACTATCTCTAATGAAATTTGAACCCGTGATCGATATGCTCACAGTCGCATAATAATTCCAACCAACTTGTTGGGTTAGTTTTGCCACAGATAGCAAGTTGAACGAATTAGGGTAAAACTTAAAATTATTATTCTCATGATCTCATCCTACGGAAGTTGCTTTAATAACTTTGCTTTTTCGTCCCCATTCAAGTTGTCTTTTTCAATTGAGTTCCGTAACTTTTAATAGCTTCCGTTTTGATCTAATTCACTTATTTTCCAATTTCAACCCCCACCCCCGGCCACCCACCTATCCTTTTGAAAAATAATTTACCCCTAATCTTTTATTTTATTTTATTTTTTAGTTTTATATTTCTTTAGAAATTTAAATAGGAAGGTACCTCTACAGCGTAAAACTATTTTGCAATATTTCTGCTGTAGTTGTTGCATATTCAATCACAAAATTGATGATTAAATTTGCGCAACATCAAATTACTTAGTTATTTCACTCAATGGTATCATTAATCTTTATTAAATTTCAAAAAAAAATAATCTTTTATTAGATGCAGAAAGAATACCCTGAGGAAATGTTAATTATCCAATATTATTTTTTGAAAGCTAATTTTCATCATATTTATTAATTAAAATTAAGTTGTGTTTGTACATAAGCATTCAACAAACAATCTCATCTTTGATACTTGGGTTTGTGAAAAAACTCCAATAATATAGTTAACATTATGTTAGATATGTTAAATTTCAATGAGTTATAATTAATATTATGTTAGATATGTTAGATTAGATTTACCTTCAATGAATTATAATTTCTCCCAATTGTAATCTCGTTGCTCTTTTTTTTTTCTTTTTGGAAATTTCTAATCTCACCTAACCACACACACTCTCCGTGATTTCGTAACAAAGGTTAATCAATGTTAATAGTGGTTAATCTCATCTAATAAAGTGTATATTTGTCTCTTAACCTCTTTTTTTTTTCTCACCTTATTCCATTTTTTTATTATATATCTTTATTCTTTTTTCATATTTTTCTAATTTCAATTTTGTATTATCTTTTAAAATTTTAATTATATTTAAAATAATTATAAAATAAAATTTAAAATAAAAATTTTAATTTAATACATATCTAAATGATAATAATTTTATTATTTGCACACGCATAGAGTGTGCGTGGATTACTAGTTTTTTCTTAAATGTGAAAAGAATAAAGTAAAGTACATTATTCCAAATTCCAAAATAAAATAAAGAAATTCACAACGGTCAATGAAATATACTAATTTTTTTTTTTTTTTCAATGAAATATACTAATGATTTTAATATTAAATATTTTTGTTTTATTATGCTAAAGAAAATTATAATATTTGTAGAGGGATTCAATTTAGACTCGAGAATCCTCGGCGGCGTCGACATTGAATTATGCTCGGGAATCTAACTTTGTTCGATTAATTGACTAACAAAAATTTTTAAAAAATATGAGAATAAACTAATAAATAGATAAGATTAAGACAGATTTTATTCAGAGCACATATTTATTTGTTGACAAGAAGTCTTGGATTCACTTTTATTATGCTTGATGAATAATTCCTCAAGATGGGTTAATTTATTAAGGCAAGAAAGTTGAGAAAAAGATGAAGTAAAGTTGATAAATAAGGGAACATTTCTTGATTCAATTTCATGGGTTGATAATACTTTGCATTTCTTGATTGGCTCAAAATGTAGGAATATGTCTATGACCTTTCAAAAAAGAAAGAAAATTGCACCAAATTGGCCTGCATATACACGAATACGGACATGGGTGATACAGATATGGTACGGATTTTTTTTAAATTTTCCACGAAAGAAACTTTGACTACGATATCCGATACGACACGACATAATACGACAAAATGATATTTTCATAAGTGTATGTACATCATAAATTGTCCCCCCTTTTTTTTTCATATAATAAAAAAAGAAATGAATTGGAGTCATGAACTTGCTCGTAGTTTATGGATAGTTTTAGGCCGAACTTAGTTGGACCAATGATAAGAGGACGAGAGTTTATATTTGACGTGGCTCGTGCTCGCTGCTCTTTTGGACCAATCACCTCACGCCACCTGTCCGATCGAAGATTCCGGTTCGACCATCAGGTCGGCCTCCCAGTTACAGACTTACATCCCATAATTTCCTGCCTTGGTCTTCGACCCAGGGTCAGACTTTCAGATCAGTTCCTTCAACCCCAATCTCTCGACCTGCCAACGCACTGGTCCACTAACCAATTCACAATTGAGTGGCCGACCACGCATTAAATGCAAGGCAATAGTGGGGCACCTGTCAGCTCCCCGTGCCGACACGTCGAGGCGGTTATTTCTCTTTCTTCACAGTATATATACCACCCCCTCATTTATTGCACGGTAAGTTTTTCACCTACTTCATTTTACCACTCAATCATTCGACCATCCTCATGGAACCTGACTTGAGCGTCGGAGTGCCAACCCGGGTCACACCCCCACCTTCCCCGAGTTGGCCTTGAGCTCATGTTTGATTCGACCTGTGCAGATTTCGAGTAGTCAGGCGGCGATTCCCTACTCAACAAATAGAGTGATCGTAGTCTGATTTCCCGATCGAAGATTTGGCTCGATCAATATTGATTGGTAGAAATTTTAAGAAGAGCCATAAATTAAAGGACAGTTAATAAAGAGAACCAAATATTTTCAAAACTTATCCTAAATCCATAATTTAAAAAATGTATGTTTTAGATCTTCAACACACATTCTATTTTTCCTAAACCCCCCGAAGCCCTGAAAAGTCTATTTTACCCCTTAAAATCAATTCTCAATTCATTCTCCATATTCTCCAACAGTTTTGCCACTTCGTCGGCAACGAAAGATAACGGCGACCACGACCGAATTAGCGCGATGACAACAAGATAAGGATAGGCGGCGACAACGTCGACCCCGACTAAATTAGTGCAACGATGGCAGGATAAGGATAAGTGGCGGCAAAGAGAATCGATTTAGTCTTTGTGCCCTATTTCTTGTGCTGCTACAACGTGGACAAAAATATGTATCTCAGTGTTAATTGAATATTAATTATTTTTTTGGATTCTCTATCAATTAGATAGTGTAATTCACTAATAATTTGTATTGAAGAAAAGTGATAATTGATTCCGTATTGATAATTTGAATCAAACTGTTGATCCACTGCAAATTGATAATTCGAATTGATATTCTGAAGATGGTGATGGCTGGTGATCAAGCTTAGGACAAGCAAATCCTAGGAAGTTATTGGTTTAAGGCGAAATTAGGGTATTTCCAATTCGGTGAAGCACGTCAGTGGAGGAGATTCACGCGCAACTTGTTGAAGAGTGGTCAGACTTCAACTCTGATTCTTACATGGTACAGTACCCCGTTCCCCATAAAAAAAGGATTGTGGGTCAATTCAGTGAAGCACATCAATGGAGGAGATTCACGCGCAACTTGTTGAAGAGAGGTCAGACTTCAACTCTGATTCTTATATGGTACAGTACCCCGTTCCCCATAAAAAAAAGATTGTGGGTCAATTTGCAACGCGACGGGAAGATCTCGAACATGATCCAATTGCATGAACTTGCTAATCTCAACATTGTGGAGATGAAGGCGATTCGGCTTCCTGCCTATTTAGCTGGGAAGTCATCGAAGAGGAGGTATGAGGATTTCTAATTTATCCTGATTTATATTAACATTATATTAACACTGGTCAGTAATCTCATTTTGTGTCAGAAAAAGAAGATATAACCCCTACGCATATGATTCATGCTTGACCACTGTTCGTTCTGAAGTTGAGGATTGACCAGGTCCACTACGTGTTCTAAAGCTGAGAATTAAAAATTTTATGTACTTTATGTATTTTTAGGATTTTTCTTTGTTGTGGTAATTGAATAAACTACCTCTTATGATTGTTTCTGTTTGTTTGAAACTACGTTAATAAACTGATTGATGATATTTTCTCAATTTGATCTACGGTAATGAAGTGCTTTTTCAGGTTGTATCAGTTTGTTTACTTATGTGATAATGAAGTGTTTGTTGAGGTTGTATCAGTTTGTTTACTTATATGGTAATAAAGTGCTTGCTCAAGTTGTTTCAATTTGTTTACTTATGTGGTAATGAAGTGCTTGTTCAGGTTGTATCACTTTGTTTACTAAATGTGCAGCTTATAGAGTAATGAAGTTGTAACATGGAACTAACAGCTTGATTTGTCTAGTGAATAACTCAAAACGGAAAAGAATTTGAATTAGAACTAAATGTGCAGTTTATGGAGTAATGAAGTGGTAATGTGGAACTAACTGCGTGATCTATCTGGTGAATAACTCAAAATGAGAAAGAATTCGAATTAGAACTAAATATGCAATTTATAGAGTAATAAAGAAGCAATGTGGAACTAACTGCGTGACTGCCTAGTGAATAACTCAAAACGAGAAAGAATTCAAATTAGAACTAAATGTGCAGCTTATAGAGTAATGAAGTGGTAATGTGGAACTAACTGCATGATCCGTCTTGTGAATAACTCAAAACGGGAAAGAATTCGAATTAGAACTAAATGTGCAGCTTATAGAGTAATGAAGTGGTAATGTGGAACTAACTGTATGATCTGTAGAGTAAATTCAACGGAGAAGTCACCCTTTTCTAGTATTTAATATCAAAGGATCTTTATTTTTTCATTAAACATTATCATATGACTGTATGAAACGGTAGTTTATGATCCTATCGTTTTTTAATATAATGGAAACACCATATGAGAGATAAAATTATGACAATCTATATTCCCCAGATTGACTTTCTAACATTTCTCTTGTGTTTGCCTAGCAGGATCGAACCCAAGATTTACAGAGATATCATCATCTTCTCTTCAAGCACCCTATTATTACTAGTTCCCCATTTCATGTAAATTCTGAATGATATTGTAGTGACACCTCTGATCACGCGGCATCAGAATGAATAACAATCTATTAAGTTTGACGAGTAAATATGATTTTTATTTTGTTTATTTAAAGGTTTGTTTGTCGAATTAAAGAAAAATAAAAAGGACTCAGCGTAAACGAATCGTTTGTCTCGATTGTCGAGTAAAAATTAATCATTGTCGAATTAAATCGAAAAATAAATTAATGTATAGTATATTCGTAAATTCACTAAAATAAATTGAAAAATAAAAGAAATGTTGAGATAAGGAATGAATAACAATCTATTAAGTTTGACGAGTAAATATGAGTTTTATTGATTATTCAAAGGTTTGTTTGTCTAGTTAAAGAAAAATCGAAAGCCCTCATCGTAAATGAATCTTTTGTCTCGATTGTCGAGTATATATTAATCATTGTTGAATTAAATTGAAAAATTAAAGAAAAACTGAAACAAGAAAAATGTTAATAAAATATTAAAAAACTCAGTTACCTTCTTCTATGTTCTTCTCGTCGGAGCATGGTTGGTTGCTGGATAAAAAAAACTTACCTTAGAATTTCTTTTTGTGCAATAGTTAGAAAGGGAAATAGCGTTCAAAAGGTGCAATTTGTGGTCGGTGGAGGAACAACAATACGGTCATTGTGTATTTTTAATCCTCCGATACTAAAATAGTTTGAGAGAGAAGGTAGGTGTGATGATTCATAAGAATCACCGAAAAATATATAGCGGCTATGACCTTTCCCGTTTGTCTCCGAAAAAGAATCATCGGCGATAATTTTTTCGGCAACGAGAGATAACGGCGAAGAAGGCAAGGTATGTGTTATTATTTCTCAAAATTATTGGGAGTATTACGATATTTTCACATAGGTAGGGATACGTGTGTCCTTTCTTAAATTTATTAAGGGCGTTATGGTATTTTTACAGTATTCAGGGGTTTTACGAAAAATAAGTAAGGTAATATGAATCTAAGATTGCTATTTTTTAAATTAGAGGCTTTAGAAAAAAAATTTTGAACATAATAAAAATTAATTATTAATTTTCTGGTAAATTAAATATCAAATATAATATATTCATTATATGATTATTTGTTATTCGATTGAACGGAATTTGAGCTACAATAATTTTCTCTTGCGTATACAATTATGAATTTATGAAACATCAAGACACTAAGAAACTACTTACATGGCATCTTGATATGTCAAATTGAATGTTATATATTATAGAGAAAAAGATCTTTTTATCATCCGTACTTTGGTCATTTTTACAATTTACCATCTCGGACAACTTTAATTGCAAACCGCCATCTGAACTTTGCGTTTGTAACAAACCACCATCTTTTGGTGGTGATAGGGTCAAAATACGCTCGTCCCACGTTTGGACACGTGGCAACTCAAGATAGTAACACATGTCCTCCTGTGATTAAAGCAGTCATACACGAGCGCCCAAACCCCCCCGAGCGCCAAAGTCCCACAGGGACACGTATCATCTCTGCTGCGCACACGCGCGATCAACGTTGCTGCTCTCTAACGAGCGCGCTCCGCCATACCAGGCTAAGCTCTCATCTATCAAGGAAGCTCTCTTCGAGCGTTATTCCCCCTCAGGGAAGCTTCCACTCCCCCTCATTGCATGAGCCTTGGTCGTCATCCCTTAGCGGATTCTCTGGCCTCCAAGGCCCTTGGTTGACACGAGAGTGCTCTTAGCCCTCGTTACCAACCCCCTAAAACGGCTCTCTGACACCCCGTACATGCCCGCACACCTACCACTGTCTCCAACACTAACTTTCACCAGCTTTAGCAGGAATCTAGGTTTCTCTCATAGCGCCACGTGTTAGGGCAACACTTGATCAGGACCACACGGTGCAAATGACCAAAGGGTCCCTGATCCTCAACTATAAATAAGCTAGTTCATCTCCTTCATTGTAAGCAATCTCCATTACTGTAACTTCATACTTCACATATTCTCTCTTTCAGATCATCATCTGACTTGAGCATCGGAGTGCCAAACTGGGAATCACCCCCAGTTCCCCCAGCTTGGCCGTCTGACCTCTGTTTCTTTGGTGTTTGTCCTAGCAGGTTGAACCTACCATCTTTTCCGGCGATCACCATCAGTTTCCCCCACCTCTAAATAAATTCTAAAGTGATTGGACTCTGTACCCCATATTCAGACCCATCAGGTGGTTTTGGTGAAAATATAACTGACGTGGCGCATTTCTAAACATGCCACGTGTCAAGTTTTTTGGCCAAAGCCACCGAAAAAAAAGTTTAGATGACGGTTTGTTACAAATGCAAAAGTTCAGATGGCGGTTTGCAATGAAAGTTGACCGAGATGGTAAATTGCAAAAATGGTCAAAATACGAATGACAAAAAATCTTTTTCTCTATATTATATTATTAGAAACTTTTCTACTATCGTATTTATATTGTATTAAAAATATTTTACAGAGTATTCGTATTTATGCACAATAGAAATGGCAACATCTTTGATATCCGTACACACTGGCGGAGCCAGCATAGAAATAATAATCTTGAGCTCATCATTATTTTGAAAAAATAACAAAAAGAAAAAAGAATACCTTAATAACATATTTTAATAATCAAAAGTAGTAACGTATCAACTATCAGATCAATGCAAAAGACCTTTCCTTAATTAACTCAAGTATATATTTCATATTTGCAACCATTCTTTTGTGAAATATTTCATGTGTTCTGTTTACCTCAATGTCCCAAGCTTTAAACGGTTGCATTTCACATGTTTTTGTAGAATATAAACATGTATGAATACAGATACGATAATATAAATACAACATTATATAGATATGGTGGTACAAATTTGTTAGAATTTTCCACGTAAAAAGTGTTCGATACGACACGACATGATAACGTTAAATTTTTAGAAATGTCACTGCTTTAGACACCTATATAGACTTCAAACATCACAAAGATAATTTCTTGCATAACGCAATGGCCATCCATCATACGTTTATCCTGCAATACACTAACCAATAATAAACTATAGTTGTATATTTCATTATCGACTACTGAGGTATGGTTGTGTGGGACGAGCTTTGTCCGTCCTTAATCAAGTGTGCTCAATTTGGTTATGGAGCAACTTTAAATGCGCCTAGTTCTGAAAAAAAAAAAGAAAGAATTCGTTATGAAGAAAACTAAATCAACTTTACTACAGAAAAAACGGCTAAAATACCTTCTTTTTTTTTTTTTTTTTTTTTTTTTCCGAGTCACATATATAAAACACACAACGTCCAAGTTGCACAAGAGACATGATCAATCCTGCACTGTTAAAATACACAAAATCTAACTTTTTTTTAATGAATAATGGTAACAGCGGTGGCAGCGGCGGACCCTATTAGGCTAAGGAGGATCCATACAGCATGATGAAGAGGGAATATGTGGAAAAAGAAGTCAGATTGATCATCTAGTGGAGCAAAGTTGCTTAAGAAATGCATAAACAAACAAGTTGGTATTACGAGGATTAGCAAAAGCACAAGATTTTCAAATACAACCATAGCAGACATCATGTAACTACGTATAATGCGCATCCAGTGTCATGTATATTATACATATATTGAGAGAGAGAGAAAGAGGGACACTAGTGTTTGTATATATATATATATATGCTTCTAGCTTTTGGAAAAGCTGAAAATGAGTTTATTTTGCTGTTTCTGTTTAAAGTACCGTAAAATAAGCTAGAAGCTAAAAGCACGGTGTTTTACGACCAAACGGGCAGCAAAGAAAGAGACTAATTTAACTAGAAAAAAAAAAAAAAAGAAACGGGGACACTGAAAAGGGTCCACCATGACCCCATGCATTCAACCTCAGTGCTCTGAATATGTAAATATATACATATATACACTTATGGCTGGAAATGGAATCCCATTGATGGCTTCTTCCTTTAATCATTTCTCTCTCATCCAGTCCAAAATGAAGAGAGAGAGAAGGAGGAAGGGAATATTAAGAGGGGGACAAGGAACTTTTGTTTAGCATCTAGCTTCATCTCCATTTCTTTGCCTTTCTAGTGAATAATATTACACTAATTTATCACATGCAATCATGTAAGGTCAGGTCTGATTTTAGCCGATACGAATGTTGAAAACTACAGTTAAAAAACTAATAATAAGAGTAAAGAACGGGAATATATATAAGAATCACTTCCCTTTACAAGGAAAAGAACCTTTCCCCTTAACCTTTTGATTTATTAATTCCATAGACTTTATTTTGGCTTTAATTAGCTTTCTGTCATCAAGTTTTTTACTCCTTTTACGCCCCCGGTCCTCTACTTTCTGTCGATTTTTTTATTTCAAATTCATTTCTAAGCTCCGAAAGGGCATCATATCTTATCATTGCATCATATTATTAACATTATCATTATTTACTTATGTTATTTGTAAGTCAAATGTCGTTTTGCTAGCATGGAATATGAGCGTTACATCTGTGGATACCATAATTCAAAAACTCGGGAAAATATCATGAAAGTAAAAATATGCCTTTGGATTCTCTTAATGAAAACTACGGGGACTTCCCTATCGACACTTGTTGCAAACTTATGTATATAATGTGCTGGAGTCTAGACCTAAGATAAGTATCTAATTTTTTCGTACTCTTTCAGGTAAGGTACATATTCAGTTTCATAGTATTTGGACACAGTAGAGAAAGCATAGTCTCTTTTAATGTTATACCAAAGCAGTGGAATAGATAAAGATGTATTCCATACATGAATTGTTTAGGCCGTAGAATTACCTTTAGTTTTGTGCTATTCAATAGTCAAACGACCCCGGCATTCATGTACTCAACTTTTGTTCTGATCCATCTATTTTCTCATGCAATTTATCTGCACAAAGATAGAAAAACATTTTCAATAAAGTAGTGGCGAAATATCTTCCATAAAATGAAATGCACCTCCCATTATTCACAGAAATCCCATTAGTAAGGTGAAAACGAAAGGAAAAACTGAAAAATGCAAAAAAGTATATATATATTTATATGAGTGCTGAAGGACAAAAGAACTAACATGCATATAATGCAAGAATCCATTTTGAAGAAAACCATAAGGAAATAATTAATTTTGTAAAAGTGAAAGGTGGGAAGCACTAATCATTGTCCACCAAGAAGAAAATAACACTTCCAAATCTTTGTGTTCACAAAGAACACCAGGAAAAGAAAAAAAAAAACAGGATAGATATATATAAGAATGGGTTTAAAATACCATATTTCTAAGTCCTAGGATATTACTATATTTAGTTTTTCGCCCTCAGTTCTCCAATATGGTTCACAATCATTATTATACAGCAAGGTAATAAATAATATCAACAAGTTGTTCATCTCAAAGCAAGAAAAAGTTAGCGGCACGGGTCTGATTATTTCCCACTAACAGCACACAAAGCTGCATGAAGATCCAAGTAGAATTCTGGTCATGTGAGGAAAACACCCAAAAAAAAAAAAAAGTACTAGAAGAACAAAGCATCAGATGATGAGAGAGAGAGGAGAGAGATGAGATGCTCATGCTATACTGATATGAGATCAGTATAACAACTGATCTAATCTATTTAATTATGAGAAAGAGGTGGGATCCCACCAGAGAGGCGAAGGCCAACATCACAAACACTTTTAATTTTATTGAGAGATCCTTTGTTTTCTCATTCTCTTGCTTATATATTCACATCAACCTCTTCATTTGGAACCGTAACTTAAAAGCACAACTTTAACTTCTCCCTTGTTCTCCCACTCACTACCAGAACATAGAAAGCCAGTTGACAATCACCTTAAAGTTTGGCCATGCCACTTTGTTCTGTAGCCCCGAAACCAGAAAACGATGGCTCTGAAGCTGCCTCAGGCTTGCCAAATAGGCCGGAAGCTTGTGAAAGAGCTTATACACCTTACTCTGTACAGAACAACAATTCACAGTCCTTTCTACAACAGTCTTTATACCCCATAACTCTAAAGGTCTCTCTCTCTCTCTCTCTCTCTCTGTCTCTGTCTCTGTCTCTCTCTCCACAGACACACACATGCACACACATGAAATGAGGATTATGATTATGAGACCCCTTATTTTTTTCCCACTAATTGTATCATCATATTTCAGTTCGAAGAGATCGTCTACAAGGTAAACTTCAAGAGAGAAGAAACTTGTTGTGGAGGCAAATCAAGAAGCTCCAAAGAGAAAACGATCCTGAATGGGGTTACAGGCATGGTTTCCCCGGGAGAGATACTGGCGATGCTAGGTCCATCAGGGAGTGGAAAAACCACCCTCCTCACAGCACTGGGTGGCCGCCTCCATGGAAACCTTTCAGGAAAAATCACCTACAACGGGCACCCATTTTCTGGCTCGATCAAACGCCTAACAGGGTTTGTTACACAGGACGACGTCTTATACCCACACCTCACTGTCTTCGAAACACTCCTATTCACCTCACTACTCCGGCTCCCCAAAAGCCTGACCAAAGAGGAGAAAGCACAGCACGTGGAGAATGTCATAGCAGAATTAGGACTAACCAGGTGCAGGAACAGCATGATTGGGGGCCCGCTATTCAGGGGTATATCGGGTGGAGAGAAGAAAAGGGTCAGCATAGGTCAGGAAATGCTGATCAATCCGAGCTTACTATTGCTGGATGAGCCCACCTCAGGCCTGGACTCGACCACGGCACAGAGGATCTTGAACACAGTTAAGGGGCTGGCTAGCGGGGGTAGAACGGTAATTACCACCATCCACCAGCCCTCGAGCAGGCTATACCATATGTTCGATAAGGTGGTTTTGCTATCTGAAGGATGTCCCATTTACTATGGCCTTGCTTCGACCGCCATCGAGTATTTCTCCTCCATTGGGTTTTCATCACCGGTCGCAGTCAATCCGGCTGACCTCTTGTTGGATCTTGCTAATGGTAATTACGAAAGCCTTAAAACACATTTATCAGCCTTTCTCCCTGGGAACAGAGAAATGTCACTTATCATTAATATTGTTAATGACAGGTGTTTATGGCCCCACACCTCGTATTGTTCCATTCATCAGAATAACAATCACTTACCCCTTATTTTAATCCTATTCCCAGGAATTGGATCTGACTTCCAGCATGCTACAAGCAACAATGACTGCATACAGCAAGATCCGGCATCTGTACGAGAGCTTCTCATCTCTGCCTACGACAAGAACATTTCTACGAGGCTGAAAACCGAGCTATGCAGTTCAGATGTTAGTAGCTACAATTACACAAAGGAAACCTCTACGAGTAAGTAATTATACGATAACTTGTCACCTTATCCCCAAATCTTAAGTAGGAAGACAATCTGATCAAAATTGTATTGAAATTCCCAAGTTGCAGGAAATCGTGAGAAAAAATCACAGAAATGGTGCACAACTTGGTGGCATCAATTCCATATCCTGCTTTTACGTGGGCTTAGAGAACGAAGATTCGAAGCCTTCAACAAATTGAGAATCTTCCAAGTCTTAAGCGTGGCAATACTCGGCGGCCTCCTGTGGTGGCAAACACCAACTTCCCACATGGATGACCGCGTAAGCCTCATTTCACAATAAATTACCTTATTCGTAAAACATCACAGACTAAAGTTAGAACACCGTATATGGCATATAGAGGAAGAATTTTGCAAAATTTTCTTCATAATATATTACATTATCTCCTAGCAAGAGTTAATACTTACTCCCTTGTGCAGATTGCCATGTTATTCTTTTTCTCAGTGTTTTGGGGCTTCTACCCCTTATACAATGCTGTTTTCACTTTTCCCCAAGAACGAAACATGCTAATCAAGGAGAGATCATCCGGAATGTACCGTCTCTCATCGTACTTCCTAGCCAGAACAGTGGGAGATCTTCCCCTGGAACTCGCACTGCCCACAGCATTTACATTTATTTTCTATTGGATGGGCGGCCTCAAACCGGACCCCGCCACCTTCATCCTTTCCCTTCTGGTTGTTCTTTTCAGTGTCCTAGTTGCTCAAAGTCTTGGCTTAGCATTCGGTGCTATACTAATGGATGTCAAACAAGCTGCAACTTTAGCCTCAGTGACAACAATAGTCTTCCTTATTGCTGGAGGCTATTACATCAGGCAAATCCCACCATTTATATCCTGGTTAAAGTACCTGAGCTACAGCTACTATTGCTACAGGCTTCTACTCGGGGTTCAATACAGTGAGAATGACTACTATGAGTGCGTGAAGGGGGTTTATTGCAAAGTGGCAGATTATCCTCCAGTTAAATCAGTGGGGCTGGATTATTTGTGGGTGGATATCTCAATCATGATGATGATGCTCGTGGGATATCGGTTTCTTGCTTACTTAGCTCTACACAGGTTGAGATGAAGGAAATACGGTCATCAGAAGTTTAATGAGTTTGCTATTTTGTAAACTGAGCAATAAGTTTTAGTTTAGGGAAACACCCATTGCCAGATTTTGATCATAGAACACTTAATAACTCAATGTAGTACCCTCTGGCAGTGGTTTATATAAGTCTGATTAAGGAAAGAGCTTCCATTTTCGCGTGCATTTTGTCGAAAATGAGTACTTAACAGATAGTAATTAGAGAAATGAAGAATAAACATACTGCAATGCGCAACTTTCAGCACTCCGTGAGGAAACAGTAGAAAGGGATAAGCACATGTACAATGATGTCCTTTTCATCTTTCTGATAAATTAAGGTACTCCATTGACTCTGAAAAAGATCATGGCTGCTTCAGTTGGCAGTATCTCTGTATAATGGTGACCTATACCATAAAAGAAAATAAACAATAATAAAATTGAGGGTTTAGCTGATTCAAAAGGCATTATTCATTACTTTAATTAAATCTGCCCCCAAATTTAGCATTACTACTTTCAGATTGGACCACTTAACCATGTATCAGCATTCTACTTCAGCAAAGTCAGAATTAACTAAAGCACTCGTTGTATAAACAAGTATAAAATTGCGAATAATGGGTCAGATGGATCAAAAACAATAAAATGAAATCTTCCTCCTTGATTTTCCTGGTTTTTTAATTCCAGAATCAACCCCCAATACAGATCTTGACACACACACTCAAAGGCAGAATGCTTGATTAAGATCTGCATCAAAAAGCGCTTCTAATCTCCTTAGCGAACTAAAAAAATTGTGCAAAAAATTCAAATGAACAGATAAATACACAATACATACAGGAGAAGTGTTCCGTTCTATGCTTCACATTCATCATCCAACCATCCATGCACGTACAAGTATGTGCGCATACTCCATACACTAGGAGACCTAGAAGCAGGAAATTGAAGTGGGATACGATACGAGCGAAATTGACGATTTTATTTTATTTTATTTTTTTTTGAGCGAAATTGAGGAATGAAATAATTCTACGTATTTTCTCTAAGTTTGCTTTTATTGAGATTTAAGATCATTTTTTCTTTCTAATAAATATTTTGGATAATATTAATTAATTTTGTTACAAAATGCTAATAATGACATATTTCTCCAAATAATTTCATATTTTGATTGATTAAATAATTTAATCTTTTCTATAAATTTCAGCACAAAATTTTTATCTCATGTAGTGAAAAAAAATATTTAAATCTACTTTTATCTGAAAATGTACCTGTTATAATAAGAGTTATATTCACTCAACCCCCTATATTATTCCAAATAAGCGTAAAAAACTTTGTGTTATATAAAATCTCATTTAAAACTTTATATTTTCTTAATTAAAAAAAAAGGCTTATTGATGGGTCCGGAAATGGGTGGATCCGAATCCGATCACTTTACAATTTATATTTGTGAAGGAAACCACCGGAGCTTCGCCGGAAATGAGAAAGTGAGTTCAACCTGTTGGGACAAGCACAAGAAAAGTCAGAAGGCCAAGCTGGGGGAACTGGGGGTGATACCCAGTTTGGCTCTCCGACGCTCAAGTCAGTTCAGTGTATGAAGAGAGGTAAGTTCAGTCACAGTTGCAGTGATGAAGAAAGCTTACTTGTGTAGGAGATGACTTTGGCTATTTATAGTTGAGGGTCAAGGGCCCTTTGGTCATTTGCCTTAAGTGGTCCTGGCCGAATGTTGCCCTAACACGTGGCGCGATGAGAAAGAAACCTAGGAGGAATCTTCTGCAAAAGTGGCCGAAAGTTAGTGCTGGCAACAGTGGCAGGTGCGCGGGCATGTACGTTGTGTCAGAGAGCCATTTGGGCGGTTGGTAACGAGGGCTTAAGAGCGCGCTCGTGACAACCTTGAGTATTGGAGGCCAAGTTATCCGCTGAGGGGAATGAAGGCTCCAGTTCAAGTGACGAGCCAAAGGGGAAGCCGCTCTGAGGGAGTGTGACGCTCGAAGAGGGCTCCCTGGGCACGTGGGCGTACCAATTGTTTGGCATGTAGGACGCTCGTGGGAGTGATAGCGCTCGTTGGGCTTAACTCCTGAAGAAGGCTCGCGCTCGTGCGCTGATAGGTGCAGCCTTGGGGATGACTGGCTTAGCGCTCGGGAACGGATGGGTGCTGCTTTGGGGTGACAGATGTCATCATCTCGGTGATGCCACGTGTCTTGATGTGGGACGATCGTATTTTGCCCCCATCATTTTGCCCCCCAATTCTGTAGTCCTTAGTGATAAGGACTGTAGAATTTTAATACGCTCAATCTTTTGCGTGCAGCGCTCGTATAGGATTTGGCGTGCTCAGCAATTTTCCTCTGATTGCGCTATAAATGCGGTCTTTTCAACTGACCGATCGTATCACTTCCGCATTAAATGTTGGTACTATTCTGAAGCACTCGAAACGTCAGAACATTAAATGCGGGTGCGCGTGGGGCGCGTGAGCATGGGGAAGCATGTGCCGATTCCATAAAGTGGGCGGTTTCCTAGGCGGGAAATGATTGCCATTTTGAATTTATTGCCGAAAACGGTACCAACTTCCATCCCTATAAATACGGGATTCTGAGATCTTGTCATTCTTTACGCATTCAAAACTTCCAAGTCTCCTTTGCAAGAAAAATTCTCTCGCATCTCCAGCATCTTCAACCTCTTCTCCAGTTTTCTCCAAAACTTTCAAGGTAAATTTCCAGTGTAACTTTTCTAACTTTGCTAACCGTAGATTCGGACTTTAGGATTTCCTAACCCCTTAGATTTTCGCCTTTCTGAACCTTAAACTCTTCTCCAAGAAAAACCTTCAAAACCTCAGTTTCTGCCATGGCCGACCACCACATTGAAGAATTTGCCCGTGAAATCCAAGAGATGGCCACTGAGAGTTCTTCTTCCCACAATTCCCCCAGAGATGAAGAGTTGGGGGCGGCGGTAATGGCTATGGAAGATAGAAACCCAGGCGGAGTGGATCCTCTTTTTGAGGAGATGGATCTGGTGATAGAGGCAGAAAGACAAGGAGTCACCCTCCCCATAACTCAAAGTGCCACGCATCCCCACCGCCATAGAGTGACCGTGGCCGTTGCAAATCCGCTTCCAGTGGCGGAAGCCGTAACCGGGCCTTCAGAAAGGGCCCGTGACAAGGGCAAAAGTAAGAAAACCCAGAAATCCAAAGGACCCAACGAGGGGGAGGGCTCAGGTTATCAGGCTACCGAGCGCACGCCTGATGAAACTCCCAGCACAGTCACCGTGGGGGATGTAAAGACGATGATGGCTCCCATTTACTGGGACGAGCGCTACTCGTGGAGAATTCCAGAAAACCACGAGCGCGCCAATAATCCACCTCCCGGAGAAATGGCAGTGTACATAGCCTCGGTTAGCTCAGGAGGTTTGAGGTTCCCCATCTCCATTTCGTTGGCGCACTTGCTGAATGACCTGGGACTTTGTCCCTCACAAATCGTGCCCAATGGCCTGGCTCTCCTAACTTGCTTCGTGATCTTGATGAGAAGTGTGGGTTACGAGCCGTACTCACGAAATTTCAACGCCCTTTTCCAAGTGGTCAGTTCCTCACGTTCTTCTCCCGAGGCTGGCTTTTATTACGTTCAAGCGAAGGCCCACATGAAGCTGATTAACTCGCCCTCGAGCACCTATGGCCCCAACTGGAAGGAAAAGTTCATCTTTGTTAAGGCCCCAACAGAAGAGGGCTTTGGGGTGACCACACACTGGGGCTCGTTTTCAAAGAGCCGGCTGCAACCTGCCCTTCCTAAAGATTGGGCCAAAAACTTAGCAGCCACACTGAGGGACGAGGGCCATCTGATTCAAACGAAAGATTGGATAGATGACGAGGAGCTCATGTTCTTGTACGGCCTCTCAAACAATCCATATTTCCTTGACAACCCTCCGGCTCGTGACGTAGACAGAGACGGTTAGATTCTTAGGGCACTAACTTTTAGATAGGAATAAATACTAACTTCTTTCTTGTACTTGTAACTCGTAATCTGAGTAAATGGTTTGAATATTTCTAACCCTTGAAAATTTCATTCTTGCAGGAGCCGCTATACTCGAAATGGCTGGCGGAATCAGACAAGCGGCTCGTTTCGCCCACGCGAATAGAAATCAAACCCCACAGGGGAACCAGCAGCGCGAGCCCCAACGCCCCCGTAACCGCAACGATAGAGGGGACGCTCGTGGGGGCGCCAGTTCAAGCGCCAACCCTGAGGTGCAGCCCCCTCGTGGCCGAGGGGAACGTAGATTGGTCCCGAGGGAGACCAGGGGGCGATTAGAAAGAGCGGGAGATGCTCAGCCCCCCATTCCCGCAGAGCAAACAAGGCCAGTAACCACACTGGCGATAACAGAAGCTTCTCCGAGCGCAAACAGGCCTTCCCGCAAGAGGAAGAGAATGCCCGACTCCGCCGCAATCGAGGGCAAAAGGAAGCAAGTTGTCGAGGGCCCAAGGGGCGAGGGGGACACTTCCTCTTCAGAGGAAGAACACTTGTGGGAGTTCCCCCGTCGAGGGGACAGAGACTTTACCGGCGCCCCCGACGGCGGGCCGGTTTTGCTGAGGCCGGGCTCGGTCGCCCAGACTATTACCCAGGATTTGTTCAGTAGGGCTCAATTCTCAGCAGACCACAGGCATCTCTACAGTGAGTCTGTAGAGAAGGTGACGTTCGATGCAGCCCACGCCCTAATTTCCGTAAGTCTTCATTCCTTGCATTTTTCTTTTCTGTAAATCACCATTTTTTTTTTTTTGCTAACACTTCTCCTCTCGTCTACTCAGCAAGTTCTTCCTCGGCTCCGGAACGTGCAAATGCGAGCCTCCACTTACGCCGAGCGCAAGGCCAAGTACAAGAAAATGGCCCGCTCGAATGATCCGACTCACATCCAAGCGGAGCTAGACGCAGAAATCGCCAAGTACGAGTCCCTCAAGGGCTTGTTCGAAACAACGGAGGAGGAATTGGGGAAGCTGAAGGAGGATTTTGTAGCGGTTGATGGCGCTCGAATCCGTTTGGGCAACCAATTGGCTCAGGCTAACGAGCAGTGCAAAAAGGCCGAGACAGAGAGGGAGAGCTGGAAGGCGAGGGCTTTGGAGGCCGAGCGCAAATTCAATGATACCGTCAATGACTGGCCTCGAAGCTTGGAGCGTGCAAATAAGGAGGCCTTAATCAAATTCTGCCACTCCAACGCCTTCAATTTCGCTGCTTCCCTGCATTGCCTAGAAGAGGCTCAGAAGGCTTTTAATCTAGCCATCGAGCAAGGCATACATAAGGGGCTGACGGATCCTGCCATGAAAGAGGCCGAAGGCACGGGGCTCATGTTTAACGAGCGCTGTGAGGAGGACGACGACGAGGGCGATAACCCTGCTGATTCCATCGCGGAGCCTGAGTATGGGTTCTTGGTTAAGCTCCTTCAAGATGAGTACATGGACGCTCATCCGGCGGGTAATGCTGCTCAAAACGACGATCCCGAGAACGAGCCACAAGCGCCCGTCGTAGAGGATGCCCCAATCCCAATTGATGAAGGTGCCAACGCCCCCGCTCCAGATGCCAATGCGCCTGCTCTAGATGCCAATGCCCCCAACGATCCGCAAGCCCATCCGCAAGAGCCGGAGGGTCCAGTTCACGGCCCAGTTCATGGCCCCGTTCTGGTGATTGTTGATGAAGATATCGCCCCAGCTGCTTGAAGCTTTTCCTCCATCAGTTCTCTGCATTTTTCAGATTTTCTGCTTTTTCTTGTAATAGAATTTCATGGGCCTTTGAGCCCTTTTGTCTTGTAATATGCCTCCTTTTCAATGAATAAAATATCTCTTTCTTCATGACTTTATTCTTCAGTTTACTTATAATAAGACCGTGTAGCATACTCCTTGAATGTTTTATTCCTTTGATGCAATGAAAATTTGCCTAAGTCTTGAGCGATCGTGGGGGTCTTATTGTGAGATTGCCCCCCACTCAAGACTTGCATAAATTTTGTTTTTGCTCTTTGAAATTGAAAATTTGTCTAAGTCATGAGCGCTCGTGAAGGTCTTATGGTGAGATTGCCCCCCCCCCCCCCCCCGGCTCAAGACTTGTATAAATTTTCCTTTTGATATATTTATCTTGAAAGTTTGTCTAAGTCCTGAGCGATCGTGAGGGTCTTACTGTGAGATTGCCCCTATGCTTAAGACCTGTATAAATTTTTCCCTTTGTAAATTTATCTTGAAAGTTTGTCTAAGTCTTGAGCGATCGTGAGGGTCTTACTGTGAGATTGCCCCTACGCTCAAGACTTGTATAAACTTTTACTTTGGGGAGAGTTTGGCCAAGCCTTTAGTGCGTGCGAGGGTCTTACTGAGTGGTTGCCCTCGTCCAAGACTGGTGACATTCTTCCCGCCCTTGGGGGACTTTGCTAGGTCTTGAGTATTCGCGAGGGTCTTACTGAGTGGTTGCCCTCGTTCAAGACTTGCGCAATTCCTTTTTGATTCTGAGACCATCGTTCGAGCGCTTTGGCTCTTGTCGTTTTCTTGGTTTTGCAGGAAATCCCATTTTCGAGCGCAAGGCGTTTTAAGAAACAACCAAGGCCTACTAGGACTTTTTTCTGTGGTAGATCCCGTTTTCGAGCGCAAGGCGTTTTAAGAAACAACCAAGGCCTACTAGGATGCGTTCTTGTAGGAGATCCCGTTTTCGAGCGCAAGGCGTTGTAAGAAACAGCCAAGGCCTACTAGGATCCGTTCTTGTAGGAGATCCCGTTTTCGAGCGCAAGGCGTTTTAAGAAACAGCCAAGGCCTACTAGGATTTTCTTCGCGATCCTCTTCCAACTTGCCTAATTGGTTGTGAGCGTAACCAGCCTATCCTTATGAGGGCGTCCCTCCATGCGGAGTAGATTGCTGGCCAGCGTAACCCATGAGAGATAACAGCATTCATATTGGAATGGGTTGCCAACCACGCTCGAGAAGACGAGGGACGTGGGACTTATCCATTCAAGCAACCAAAGAAACAGGAATATTAAAGAAATTAAAAAGATTATGTTACCTTCTACTTTGATTTGAAGTACATAGAACCCGTCAAAGAGGGTTGTTACATCAGAGTTCGCAAAGAGCTTTTAAACATAAAACCGCCGGAGGTTACATGCGTTCCAAGGGCGAGGCAAGCGCTCACCTTGAAGTGTCTCCAGGGTGTAAGTGTTGTTAGCTCTGAGTTGTATGACCTTGAATGGGCCTTCCCAATTGGGGTCTAATTTACCCACGTGTCTGGATACTTCCACTTTCTTCAAAACCAAGTCTCCCAACTGGAAAGTTCTTTCCCTCACACGCTTGTTGTACTGCTGGGCCACAGAGGCTTTATAGTGGTGGATCTTAGCCCACGCTCGGTCTCTCCTTTCATCCAGCAAGTCCAATTCCAAGCTCCTGTTGCCATCGTTGAGCTGAGGCTCGAAATAGCCGACACGAGCGGATTCATTTACTATCTCCGCCGGTATCATTGCTTCTGATCCATACACGAGCGCGTAAGGAGTTTCTCCAGTGGCCGCTCGTGGGGTGGTGCGATAAGCCCAAAGTGCTCCTTGCAATTCCTCAGCCCATTCACTTTTCTTACTCTCAAGCATGGTTTTCAGATGTTGCAAGATGATCCTGTTGGTAACTTCTGCTTGTCCATTAGATTGTGGATGTCCTACAGAGGTAAATCGCTGTTCTATCCCCAACTCAGAACACCACTCTCGTGTATCTGCCGCTATGAACTGGGATCCATTGTCAGAAATGAGCACCCTCGGTATGCCATACCTGCAAATGAGGTTCTTCCAAATGAAGTCCCTTACAACCTTGAAAGTGATTTTCGCAACAGCTTCGGCCTCAGCCCACTTGGTGAAGTAGTCGACGGCTAAAATGACAAACTTCCTTTGTCCCGTAGCCATGGGCAAGGGGCCCACAATGTCTATTCCCCACTGGTCAAAAGGCCAAGAGACATCTATTGGGATCATTTGTGCGGCTGGCAATTGAGGGAGATTTGAATGAAATTGGCATTTGGGGCACTTCCTCGAAAATTCAATGGCATCCTGGAGAACCGTAGGCCAATAAAACCCACTTCTCAGAATCTTTTTTGCCAAGATACGCCCTCCGGAATGATTTCCACAACTTCCATTGTGTATGAGCTCGAGCGTCTCCTTCGCTTGTGAGGGCCTTAGGCATCTCATTGGTGGTCCTTGAAATGATTTCTTGAACAATCTCCCCTCGGGATCCAGAGCGAAACGAGGGGCCTTATTTCTGACTTTCCTGGCTTCCACCTTGTCAGTGGGAGTAATTCCATCTCTAAGGAAAATAACGATGTCGTCAAGCCAACAGGGCTCGTTTGGATCAATCATGGCGATCATCTCGGTGGCGACCCTTTCCTTGATCAAAGGTTCCTCAGTTCTGAGGAACGTAACAGAACGTTCGGAAGTGCCTTCTAAAGCTGAAGCAAACTTTGACAGAGCGTCCGCACGCTCGTTTTCTCCGCGCGGCACTTGAAGTAGGTGAAATTCCTTGAACTTCCCAATGATTTCTCTGGCTTTCTTTAGGTACTGTACCATGGTGGTTTCTCGAGCCTCATAAGTTCCTTCAATTTGGCTCGCTATTAGTTGTGAGTCCACATAAGCAGTGATTCTGGAAGCTCCATTCTGAAAAGCAATGTTCAACCCTTGCACGAGGGCTTCATATTCTGCTTCATTATTAGTGACTTGGAAATCCAGCTTGATCGCAAAGTCCAGTTCAATCCCATCGGGGTTTCTGAGGGCCACTCCTATTCCTCCCCCTTGAGAGGTTGAGGAACCATCTGTGTGCAGTACCCATAACCCCTCATTCTCCGCAATGGTGGGCTCGAAACCAAAACGCTCAACCAACAGATCCGCCATAACCTGAGCTTGTATCGCGGTCCTGGGCTCGAAGCATAGATCAAACTGGCTCAATTCGATGGCCCACTTGATTAGTCTGCCAGATACGTCCGGCTTGGACAAAACTTGCTTCAAGGGTTGGTCGGTGAGAACCGTTATGGAGTGCGCTTGAAAGTATGGCCTTAGCCTTCTTGAGGCATTAATAAGAGCGAACGCGAATTTCTCAATCTCCAAGTATTTCTTTTCAGCCCCTTGCAATGTTTTGCTTAGATAGTAAACGGGTAAGTGTTTCCGCTCGCGCACAGCGATTAAAACCGCGCTCGTGGCTTCGGGAGACACGGAAAGATACATGAATAATCTCTCGCCTTCGACAGGCTTAGTCAGCAATGGAGCACTCGATAAATAAGCCTTCATATCCTGCAGCGCCCTTTCGCAATCCTCTGTCCAAACAAAGTTACGTGCGTTCCTCAAAATTTTGAAGAAGGGAAGGTTCCTGTCCGCCGAGCGCGAAATAAATCTGTTCAACGAGATGATTTTGCCTACCAGGACTTGCACTTCCCGCAGATTTCGAGGGGAGGGAATTTCCAGGATGGCCTTGATCTTCTCTGGATTGGCCTCAATTCCCCTCTGGCTGACCATGTATCCCAAGAACTTTCCCCCCTGTACTCCAAAGGTGCACTTTGAGGGGTTCAACTTCATTCCATACTGTCGCAGGATTGAAAAGGTGCGCTTGAGATCTTCCAAGTGGGAATCCTGACGCTCGCTTTTGACAATCATATCGTCCACATAGACCTCCATGGACCTCCCAATTTCACTTTCAAACATCTTGTTGACGAGCCGCTGATATGTAGCTCCGGCGTTCTTAAGTCCAAAGGGCATGACTAGGAAGCAATACACCCCCAAATGGACAACGAACGAGGTCTTGGGGCGATCTTCTGGAGCCATAAAGATCTGGTAATATCCCTGGAAAGCATCCATCATGCTCATGAGCTCGCAACCAGCGGTCGAATCCACCAGTTGATCAATCCGGGGCAGCGGGTAAGGATCCTTAGGGCAGGCTTTGTTGAGATCAGTGAAATCATTGCACATGCGCCACTTATTTGCGCTCTTGGGCACCAAGACGACGTTGCACAACCACTCCGGGTACAAGATGGGCTCGATATATTGAGCCTCCAAGAGTTTATTAACTTCCTCTTCAATGACTTTTTTCCGAAAGCCATGTACATCACGTTTTTTCTGCTTGATGGGCCTGAAAGATGGATCCACATTAAGCCTATGGACAATGACGCTCGGGTCAATTCCTGTGAGATCAGAGGCTTTCCACGCAAATACATCCTTGTTCTCCCTTAAAAAATCAATCATCATGATCTGAGAAGGCCCTGAGAGGTTCGAGCCTATCTGTGTAGTCTTATCCTTGTTTCCGGGCTCCAGCTCAATGGTAAGGAACTTTTCCGAGGGTTCGATCCTTACCTCAGGGCGAGGAAGTTCGAGCGCCCTCTTCTTTCCAGTCAAGCGGTCGCCTGATGCTGGTTCACTTTCTCCCGGCTCGTCTCCTTCTGAGGACGATCCGCCAACGGTCCCTGGGGGAACATTCTCGAGGGGATTCTCCTCGTTGTTTCCCTTCTTCTTTTTATTCTTCTTCTTGTTCAATTTTGCCCTTTTTCGTGCCGGGCTGTCCTCATCTAAATTGGGGAAATCCACCGACTTCTTAGTGGAGCCAACTTGGAAGGTTTTCTCCGCTTTAGGCTTTCTGAGGGACAGCATATAACATTCCCAAGCCTCTCGCACATTGCACAGTACTTCTCCCACACCCTCGGAAGTTGGGAATTTAATCTTCTGGTGGTAGGTGGAGATGATGGCTTTGAAATCCACGAGGGCTGGGCGCCCGATTATGATGTTGTAAGGGATGTCAATCTCCACCACCGCGTACGTCACCAAGAGTGTTTTGCGTTGAGGGGCTCGGCCGAACGAAGTAGCTAGGCGTATTTGCCCTCGTGGGACAACTTCTGAGCCTCCAAAGCCAATGAGGGCTGTTTTGAGAGGCTCGAGCGGGAGATCAACCTTCATCTTTAAGAATGTAGAGTAAGGCAAAACATTAACGGAGCTTCCACTATCTACCAATACCCTTTTTACAACATGATTATGAACATCTAAACTAACCACCATTGGACAATCTGAGGTTAAACCCTCCCCATGGGGTGTTACAATATGTTCTAAATCCCTATCATCAAAGCCTATTACATCATTTTCTCTTGATCTTGGAGCGCTTGATCTCTGGATAGCGTAGATAGGCTTGGGTACTGCTGGGCGTTGGTTGTAGCTCCGGACGTACCTCCGTCGGGAGGCGTTTGAATCCCCCCCTGACGAGCCTCCTGCAATCATGTTTATGACTGCGAAGGGCTCGTTTTCTTGCTCAGGGGCTTTGCCTTTATTGCCTCGGCGGCTGCTGCTTTCAGGGGGTCCCCTACCCCTGGGGCTCTTTGACCGGGAAGGACTCCTCCTTCTTCTTCCGGAGCGCTCGTTGCATTGTTCATCGTAGCGCTCGAGCACCCGGACAAATTCTTTCAAATGGCCCCCTGCAACGAGCCTTTGGATTTCAGCCTCCAACTGTCGACACTCGTCCGTGTCGTGCCCTCTCTGCTTGTGGAAGGCGCAGTATTTGTTAGAGCGCCTGAGTGAGTCTGTTTCTCTCATTTTGATGGGTCTTTTGAAGAGCTTCTTATCAGAGAGATTATAGACTTCTGAGTTTGGCCTGGTGAGCGGAATTCGCTCGAATCGACGAGGGGGTGGTGGCGACCTTCTGCGCTCTTGAGGGCGCTCCTTCTTGATGGCCACATCTCGCCCCCGCTCGTGATGAGGTCGCTCGTTCCGGGCCGAGCTGTGATGTCGGGGACCATTCGTCCCATACATATCTTCGAGCGCGAAGAACGGCTCGGCTATTTCTCTTAGGCCCATGAGGGTCCCAGGCCTTCTCTCCACAATGGCATCAGCAAATTTTTTGCTCACATATTGTTTATGATCCACAGCCTGGAAGAGCACTGGGATCAAGAAATCCATTGAAGGCCTCTCCACCTGCAGGATCTCTTTGTTGAAGCGTGCAAAGAACGAGTGCAGAGATTCGCTCTTGCCTTGCACCACGTTGTACAGGGCAGTGGGTGCGGTAACTGGCGCCTTCAAAGAATTGAAGTGGTTGAGGAAGGCATCGGCCAGTTCTTCATACGAGTGGATCGAGCGCGGCGGCAGGCGCTTGTACCACTCTTGAGCCATCCCTACCAAGGAGGTGACAAACACCTTCGCCCAGTAATGGCTGGAATGCTCGTAAAGGTGCATGAGATGCACAAAATGATCCAAGTGCTCCGCTGGATCGGTTGTCCCGTCGTAACGGTTGATGGATGTGGGGACTTTGGCCATGCCGGCTTGGGCCATCAGAACTTCTTCTACGAGGGGTGAACCCCTCGCCAGCGGGTGATAATCGTACGTGCCGAAGTTTTCCTCCGGCTCCTTGCGACGGGGGACCCTTGGTGGAGGGTCCTTGGTGCGGGTGCTCCTGGCGTCAACCCGTTCATCCCGACTAGGGGAGATCTGAGTTGAGCGCCCTCGTGAGAGCTGTCCCACGATATCCTTGAGACCCTGCAGCTGGTCTTGCACAGCCGCGAGGATGTCAGGATTTACTTCCACTTGCTTGTCCTTGTGGGCTCGTGAGCCCCTCCTGGAGACAAGAGAGTCTCCTTCATTTTCGTTCACTCGCTCCGTGGGCTCTTTATTCCTGCCGGTGGAGGGACGCTCGTTGCCCTCTTGCTGAGGCACTTCTCTCGCTGGTGGTGGTGGTGGTTGTGCCCTCAGGACAGCCTGGGTTTCTCTGAGGGGAAAGTTTTGTTGTCCGCCTAATGGGGCCGCAACCTGAGTGGCCTGCCCAGAGGGGAAGTACATGGAGTGAAACCTCTCCCATGCTCCCTGGGCAGCCTGAACCTCACATTGGGCGTAGAGAGCCCTTAACTGTTGTGTGGTAAGTGGAGGTAACTCCACTCCTTCAATTTCCCTGGGGATGGCCACCGGAAGCTGGATCTGACCAGCCTGATATGGCGGGACCGGCGGCATCATGACAGATGGGGTGAGGGTGTATCCCGGTGGGGGCATCATGTAGCCCTGTAATCCGAGATTCATCTGGGGATGGACCCAGGGAGTCTGCGCAAGCTGCGGAGGAACAGAGAGAGAGGCTCCTCCAGCGGTGGTGGGAATCTGCGGTGCCGGCGGTGCGAGTGGTGGTGCAGAAGATTCTGCCTGTGGAGTCACTCCTGCGGCGGGAGGTGCTCCACCAGCGGCGACGGAAGGTGGCGGCGCTCCACCAGTGGCGGTGGAGGGAAGAACGATATTTGCATCCTGGGAGGTGTTTTCTCCTCCTCCCACAGCTCCAGATCTCGTTGCAACCATGGCTGTTAAGGATAAGGATGTGCTTGTTTCTCTACCAACAAAAAGAAAGGAAGTAGATGAAAGACTGGTTTCCCACAGACGGCGCCAAAAATGATGGGTCCGGAAATGGGTGGATCCGAATCCGATCACTTTATAATTTATATTTGTGAAGGAAACCACCGGAGCTTCGCCGGAAATGAGAAAGTGAGTTCAACCTGTTGGGACAAGCACAAGAAAAGTCAGAAGGCCAAGCTGGGGGAACTGGGGGTGATACCCGGTTTGGCTCTCCGACGCTCAAGTCAGTTCAGTGTATGAAGAGAGGTAAGTTCAGTCACAGTTGCAGTGATGAAGAAAGCTTACTTGTGTAGGAGATGACTTTGGCTATTTATAGTTGAGGGTCAAGGGCCCTTTGGTCATTTGCCTTAAGTGGTCCTGGCCGAATGTTGCCCTAACACGTGGCGCGATGAGAAAGAAACCTAGGAGGAATCTTCTGCAAAAGTGGCCGAAAGTTAGTGCTGGCAACAGTGGCAGGTGCGCGGGCATGTACGTTGTGTCAGAGAGCCATTTGGGCGGTTGGTAACGAGGGCTTAAGAGCGCGCTCGTGACAACCTTGAGTATTGGAGGCCAAGTTATCCGCTGAGGGGAATGAAGGCTCCAGTTCAAGTGACGAGCCAAAGGGGAAGCCGCTCTGAGGGAGTGTGACGCTCGAAGAGGGCTCCCTGGGCACGTGGGCGTACCAATTGTTTGGCATGTAGGACGCTCGTGGGAGTGATAGCGCTCGTTGGGCTTAACTCCTGAAGAAGGCTCGCGCTCGTGCGCTGATAGGTGCAGCCTTGGGGATGACTGGCTTAGCGCTCGGGAACGGATGGGTGCTGCTTTGGGGTGACAGATGTCATCATCTCGGTGATGCCACGTGTCTTGATGTGGGACGATCGTATTTTGACCCCATCACTTATGACCGATAATTGCATTATATGTTCGAGTTCTGCGAATTTTTCTTGGAAAAATGTTGTTTTTGTATTTATATGTATGATCTTTTAGTTTTTATAATGTCAATTTTGCCCCAATATTCACATAATCCTCAAATAGGTCCTAAAATAATTTATTTTAATATGTAATTTTTTATCCATTAATTTCTTTTTAATGTATTTTTTCTATCAAAATTTGATTTATGTATTTTCTTTCATGCTTTGCTTCCCGATAAGAAATTTTGTTGTATTTATATTCTTCATTTATTTCTTTTATATATTGTTACTGGTCAATATTTCTCTTGGTCTAATTAATATTTCTTAAGTTAATCTATTCCAAGAAGAATTATGGAAGCCCAAGACACGAACAAGAATGGTTGACCGAGCATCGATGAAAAGGCGGTTGAGAAGAAGATGGAGAGAAGAAGTCAACAACTCTCTACACATAGGGAGTGGAAGGAGAAAATTGAGATTCAAATAGGCAAGTGCCTGAGAAAAGGGGGTTCTGCAACAGACAATTAGAAAATATATAAAGGAGAAAAGGAAGAGAAGGAGTCACGATACTCCGTCATTCCACAGAAGTTCCTCAGTGGTCCAAACTCTTCAAAACTCATTTTCTGAGAAAGTTCAAGCAGTCATATTTTCTATTGTTTCCTTTTGTTATCTTAGATAGGATTCTTCATAGATTCTTTCAAATTAATAGATGTAGCAAATTTAGATTATCTTTTCAGGGTTGGCCACCTAGCTAGAAGGAAGCAGCTATTGCTAGGGTCGGAGAGAATGCCCTCAGCCTAATGGAATGTGACAGTCTTTTGTTACATATAACCAACACTCACATAAGCTGACGGATGTCGTAGGGAACCAGAGAGAATGTTCCTAAAATAACTGGCGGCAAGAACAACCCTCCAGCTGAACAGGAGGATAGCAGGCAGGGCAGGAAGATTGTTCTTGCACTGACCACATTAGAACCATCTCCTCAGGCTGCCTACCTCCTGCCAACTGAATAAACAGAAAATAAAATGAGGAAATAAAGACTGATCTGAATCAGATTCCCATGTGACATGTAATGAAAACATATGCGTAGAAAATCAAGTGTCCAAACTGATATTTTATTAAAAAGCCCCAAAATCTTATTTGGGCAATCAAAGCGTTCGGTGGAAATGAGCCAAATCCAACAATCAAAATTAAAATTCAAATGCTCGACAGAAAAGAGCTCAAAACATGAATTCACGAAGTACACTACTGAGTACATCGCCGGTTTGAGTACAAGAAAAATATATAAAGTACTAAATGCTAGAGAAAATGTTCAAAGTCCTTGCAGGTTCAGGAAATTCAAAAGAGTTTAAACCTCCTCCCTGTTGCTGATTCTGCTGGAAGATTATCCAATCCAGTAGATGGAATAATAGCAAGTGGAGTACCAACAGACAGAATTTCAACAGCTGAAACACTAGCAGGAAGAACGCTACCAGCAGGTGGAATTGTAGCACCCCGAGAGGTGGGCACCACATCCCCCGCACCATAGCTCGGCATGTGTAATGAAACAAGGACTCCGCACACTCGCCAAGCCACAGCAAATGGGAGACAAGCAAAATCAATCCCTAAGCTAGGCGGTCTAGACCCTAATACAGAGCGCGTAAACAAAAATCATAGCATGAGTTCGGAAGCAACAGGATCCAAAATCTACAAGTATACATACGTGTAATATAATAGCATCAAATAATTCAATTATACATGTCGTGCCAAAACGGGCCAAATTAAAACATAACATATGCTCTCAAAACGTATCATGATCATATACATAATTCAAAAGCTCAAAAGTACAAAATAAATACAAGAGATGCATGAGACTCACTACAAAACTCCAAGACTCAAAAGAAAGACCGCCGCCTAGCACGAGCCAACAACCTGCACCTACAACTCAAAGAACAAAAGGGGAAAAAATAGAGAAACAACGAGGGTTAGTCCTAGAGACTTGTGAGGGGGCTAACACACACAACCGTATACATATAGAGCAAAGCACGTATCAAGATCATAATAATCCATGAACTGGGGATGGTTTTTGCATGCCAAAACGTTTCCCATGATAATAGATATATATATTTAAAAGAAGTTAAGGGCCAAAGGCCAAAATAACCAATTTTAAATAATTAATAATCCATTCCCATTTCATAGACTCAAGACAAGACAAGACAAACCACTCGGCGAGTACGAGTATCTCCAAACTCCTTATATCAAGACAAGTTCACGTCAAGCAAGGCATGTGACACCCCAATTTCTCGATCGTACAGGTACGCACGCCGTGCGTGAGGGTTTTGAGATTTAGGATTTTTCTAACTCCTTTTCGTTATTTAATTTTGCAACTTATATTATTTTAATTTGTATACTCGTAATTATGTGATGTAATTCTTCTAACTTTGTGATTCAATTACGTGGATTGTGTATTTAATTTCCCGAGCATGATTGAGTGCCTAATTGTCCTTAATTGGAACTTTACGAAATTCTTGGACTTAATTGATAAGTTTATTAGGGACCAATTTACAACATTTATGAATTATGAACTTGATTGCATGAATTTAAATTCTTGAGGACCAAGATGCAATTTCCTTTTCTTTTTCACCTATACTATACGATATAAACACATACACGCACACATACACACTCTTCTTTCTTCTTCATCTCAACACAAGAACAAAGCTCAATCCTTCTCCCATCTCTCTCTCCCAATTTGAACCACAAGACAAGCAAGAGGCTAAGGATTTCATTCACTTTTCTTCAAGAATTTCAAGCTCAAGACTTTCCCTTTTCCTTCTTCTTCATCTCTTCCAACAAGGTGAGCTTGGTGTATGTATATTTGTTTGATGAATTTGAATAATGTTAGGGTTATTTGATTTATAATGGAATCCTGGGATTTATATGAGTTATATGTAATGAAATGAGTTGTTACATGCATTTATAACCTTAGTTTCTTGAGACTTGGAGTATGGTTGATCATATTCTTGACAAGGGTTTCTTGGAGGATTTGCTTGGAGTGAGGCATGAATACTTGGTTCTTTTGGTGCCTAAATGTTTATATGAAGTGCGTATATGTGTTTTTGTTGATTTGTTACCCTGGATAATGTAACTTTGGCTTGGGGATGGAATTTTCACCATCCCTTGTTCTACTGCATTCGAACTTGTGCTACTGTAATGGTGTCGCGGCCCCGATACCTTTTGAACTGCTCTCTGGCGCGGCCGCGACACTAATACAGATTCGGCCCCTGGACGTCCGTCGCGCCCGCGATGCTTTTTAACTAAAACCGGGCACGGCCACGACACCATGTCAGAGGATGCCACTGGACCCACGTCGCGCCCTCGACGTTTTCTGGCGCAGCCGTGACGTTAGTCCAGTGGGAGTCTCTGCCAGTCCGTCGCGGCTGCGACGACCTTTACTTGTTTTTTGGGCGCGGCTGCGACGCCTTCCCTGTTTTTCAGTTTGGTTGTTTCTGCTTCGTTTCATGCTTTAATTGCTTCTCGTTGATTCCTCTGATACTTGATTTCGATTTATATAACTAGATTATGGTTGAGTTCCTATTAAAGCATGTGTGGGCTTTAATTGTGCACAAGAACTTGATCATGCTATATCTTGCCTTCATAATCATATCATTTCATTCTTATTCTGTTTCCGAGTGTCGTACTTGGTTCATATTGAGTCAAGTCTCACTAGTCTCCTAATTTTCTTGTCCAAAGAGTTCTCAAGAGGGCGACAAGTCTACCGTGTAGGGTTTGGGGAGTCCGTTTTGCTTCTTTTGGTTCGGTACAGGTGAGGAGTTGTTAGGATCTATGTAATATAAACCCTACAACCTTCTTATGTGTAATTTGGCCAAAAACCTATAAATATCTATACTTGTTTTCAAATGATAAACGTTTTCAAAATGCACCTGAAATCTTGATTATATTCTGTTTTGGCGAGACTGTTACACTTCCTGGGGCCCAGGGGCTTGTGTATTGAGGGAACCAGGAAAGCATGGCCTGACGGTCACCTCTTGCATAAGTCCCACCATTTTGGAGCAGCCCGGACGTCCATCAGGAGGTTTGATGGATCAATGGGATTCCAGTCAATGGGATTCATGTACCCATTGATCACCTTGTCCTGGGTGGTAAGGGCTAGCTACCCGAACCACCAACCCCGGAGGAAAAAGGAGTACCTGTGCACTTGAATCTGATCCTGTAACAAGTGAAACTTAATTATTGCATGAGAATAATTATCTTGTACACTAAAGGAGAAGGGTTGGAGAATGCTCACTCGCCGAGCCACTGATCGCTTATCCTGATTTAAACTTGGTAGTTGTAATTCCATACATTGATATCCTGCTTTCACTTGCCTCTGGAAAACCTTGTATGGAATTATGGCTTGCATGATCTTTACTGCTTTATATATACTATCTATGCCTTTGACTCTGTAGCACCCGGAACGCTAGGCACCACATCCCCAGTACTATAGCCCCAATCCACATATGAAATGGACAATCCATACATGAATCAAAGCCATAGCGAACGGGCGACAATAAAACGACACAAGGCTAGGCGGGTATCCTCAATTAAAAACCAACCGAACAATCAGTTCAGAGTAAATAAAAGCGGAAGTGTAACAGCCCAAAACAGGGCCTGGATGAAAACAGTAAGTTAAGGCAGTGGTAAAGCGTTTATAGACCGTGATCCAACTTTTTGAATCATCGTGCATTGCATTCTTACATGAACTTTGTGCTCGTATATGATCTGACATGTTTTAAGGGGGAATTCTTGACCTTTGATACAGTTTACTATTCATAACCCGAGCATACCTTGTTCATATTGCTACTCGAACCCTAGAGGTTCATCACACATGTTTCCCAATCGTTTGAACTTGTTTCCCGAGCTCAGAAAGTCTTTCTTGAACCATAAGGGTATTTTTGGAACTTACCGACCAAAGTTACTATTCATCAAAAAATGAGCTTTTGATTCTGATACCTTTTTCTACCCAAGTTACAGTCGAATCGATCCTTGAGTCGAGATGAGTCTTTTGATATTATTCTTGGATTGGAAATCCATTCTGGAACTTTGTTTTTATTGAAAACGTTTTCGAAAACCCTAGTTCACTATTCCCTCTACGAACGGTTTTCATTCGAAAAATGTTTTCTCTTCGGATTTACATTACTTGAGCTATTTCAAGATTTTTGAAATGTTTTACAACTCTTGATTCAAACCCTAGCTTGAAATTTTGAGGCATACGTTCGTACGTGAGAATTCACTATTTGTGACGCCCGGAGCGGTGGGCCACCACATCCCCCGCACCTAAACCCGAACCCACATATGAAATGGATTTCCATACATGAGTCCAAGTCTAAGCGAACGGAACCTACACTCACTCCTTAGGCTAGGCGGGGCTAAAACTCGGACAGAGCGCGCAAAATAAACATATAAATGCGGAAGCCATAACATAAGGATCGAAAAGAGCTCTATAACTAACACTTACTTCATTTACAATGGCCTCACGGCCCAAAAGATCGAGTATATACATCAAAAGCCCTTAATTCAACAAAATATAATTCTAACATCAAATACATAATAAGAGTATCCCAAAATGCAAGAAGTATGGATGCAACTCGACCTAGACACACAAGTACAAGACCAAGACTCGCACTTCCCCGCCTAGCTCGAAACAACCTGCACTGAAGGTGGGAAAAGAGAGGGTCAGTCAAAACTCGACTGAGTGAGGGGGGCTCAACGCACACCCACACCTAAATACATATAGAGCAGAGCATATTACAAAGGTGATAGTCATGAATCGAGGCTAGGGTTTTTCATACCAAATCATTTTCCAAAGATAGCATATAATATAAAGGAAAACCTATCTCGATCCATAATCTATCAAACATAACATAAACATAAGTCCGGCGAGAACGGACTATCCCTTACTCCATCAAACATAACATAAAATCGAATTCAAATCACATCCACCCCACATCCATGGTGTATCGGGAATCAAACCCTAACACCTACATTACCAAACACATACGGGGCAGCTAACCCACGATATGCCTTCCCCGGTTATCCACCGAGGGCTCAAGATACCACGCCTTCCCAACCTCCATAGGTCGCACGTGAATATCTCAAATGAGAACGTGCACAGGGGTCATAACCGGCGACCCCGTGGTCGTCCCGGGTCTCCCTTACCCACGTCTCCGGGCCCATCAAACCAAATCAAACCAAACTCCCATCTTTCAGGGTACAACTCGCTCAAACATACCACATACGGATAACGATTTTCAAAATATAGCTTACTTATGCCAATACTTATACCAATTTCGAAAACGTAAAGCTTATTTCACAAGATCATAACATACCTTAAGCATTCGTATTTAATACATATATATAGGTATATATATTCGCATACAGGGTAAGAAAACAACACGTAATAGGTCTTAGGTCGCTTATCTAGTACAAAGGATCCTAACCTCACCTTTGCAAAAGTAGAAGGAAGGCAAAACGGGCGAACGAACACTTAAACCTCGGGCTCACGAACTTGTCAAGAAACTGCCTGAACACTCGGTGCATCATGTCCATAAATACGGCTGGAGCATTAGTTAATCCGAACGGCATAACAACGAATTCAAAGTGCCCATAGCGCGTATTAAACCCAGTCTTCGGAATATCTTCCTCCCTAATTCGCAATTGGTAGTAACCCTGCCTCAAATCTAACTTGGAATAGACTTTTGAGCCTTGCAGAATATCAAATAACTCCTCGATGTGAGGCAAAGGGTATTTGTTCTTCACTGTCATCCGATTCAGCTCACGGTAATCTATACACATCCGTAACGTCCCATCCTTCTTCTTTACAAATAGAACGGGAGCACCCCACGGAGAAGTGCTCGGACGAATGTACCCGCAAGCCAAAAGCTCATCAAGCTGCGTTTTTAACTCCTTCAACTCTGCAGGAGCCATCCTGTAAGGAGTCTTCGAGAAAGGCTCTGCTCCGGGATAAAGGTCGATTACGAACTCGATGTCCCTATCAGGCGGTAGAGAACCCAAAGTCTCAGGGAAAACATCGGTATATTCTCGCACGACCTCCGTCTCCTCAAGTTTGACCTGATCCTTCGGTCTATTCAAAAGATAGGCCACGAAACCTGCCGCACCGTCCCGGACCAGTTTACTCGCCTCAACAAAAGAAATAAACGGGCTTAACTTCACCTTTTCGCCCTTAAACACCACTGATCCAAAAGAAACTTTCTTATCCCGACAATCCATCTGAGCCCCATGTTCATACAACCAATCCATACCCAAGATTACATCATATCTCTGCATCGGCATCTCAATCAAATCTGCGAGGAAAACTCGGCCTTCGAAGCTAACCGGACAACCCCGAAAAACCCTGCAAGTTACTAAACTACCACCAAGAGGGGAGCTAACCACGAAATCATGCGCACACAATGAAATAGGCAAGCACATAGAAGCGGCAATATCCCGGGAAATAAAGGAATGAGTGGCCCCGGGATCAAATAATGCATGTAATGTAGTGCCATGAATGCTTATAGTACCTTCGATCACGGCATTCGGGTCGACTTCCACAGCTTGCTCTTCCTCAACTCCCAATGCGTAAGCCCTAGCTTGGATTGCAGGCCTCGGGTTATCTTGCTTCTTCGGGCATGTGTTCACCATATGGTCCTGTGCCCCACAAATGAAACACCTCTTATGAAGCCTAAAGCAATTATCCACGTGATGAGGACCCTTGCAATAGGTACATTGCACTTTAGATGGAGCCGGAAGTGCTAAGGGTCGATTCAGTTGATTAGGTCCCGCGGGTCGAGGTTGTTTATTTTGAGGCTTGGCTTGTTGAAAAGTTTGAAATGCCGGCCTCTTTCCGAACTTATTGAAATTCCCCGAGCTAGACCCTTGCCCGGTATGAGTACTCTTCCTCCTCATCACAACCCGTTCTTCTACCCTTAGAGCTTTGTCCGTGACTTTCGCCCAAGTACTTGTGTTAGCAGCCTCTAGAGCATCTTTCATATCCTCCCGAAGTCCTTGGAGGAATTGAGAAGCCTTGCTTTCATCATCATTGGCAATGTTCGGGGCATAACGAGAAAGCCTCTCAAACTCGTTGATATAATCAGTGACGGACATACCCCCTTGTTTGAGCTCCATAAATTCTCTCACCCTTCGATTCCTTGTAGCTTTGGGAATATATTTATTCTTGAATTCGCGAACAAACACCTCCCATGTGATCTCCTCCTCGGTAGCCTCTAATCTTCCTTGCAAGCTTGACCACCAACTATAAGCTTGGCCCTGGATCATGGTAAGTGTGCATTGTAGCTTCTCCATAGGCCCACACGGTATGAGATTCCATATCCGGTTAGTCTGCACGAGCCATTCTTCAGCTTGGACATCATTTCCACCCACGAAAACCGGTGGATTTTGGTTCTTAAACTCCCGAAGAGTAGCTGTAATTAAATTTCCTCCATGATTTCCAGCCGGAGGTGCATTGTTTCTTTCCTGAGCCCTTTGTTCCAAATATACCGCTAATCTCTCCATGAAATTGCCCGGATCCATTTGAGGTGGTGGTGGTGGTGGATTATTATCTTCCGGGTGTGGAGAATGATCTCGGTGATGACGATGTTCCGGAGATCTATCTCGGTGGTGGTGTCTTCGGGGAGGCATATCTCTACAAAGGAAAAGATTCCAATTCATATGCGTGAGGGTTAGTACATGTTCATGTACACGATTAACAAGAAGATAACCAATAATCACATAAATGCATATAACCATGTTGTCCTAAGCCGTACGACCTAGACTCACCCGACTCGACTCTAGAGCTCCAGTTTTGCAACCGAGAGCTCTGATACCACTTTCAGGATGTGACGCCCGGAGCGGTGGGCCACCACATCCCCCGCACCTAAACCCGAACCCACATATGAAATGGATTTCCATACATGAGTCCAAGTCTAAGCGAACGGAACCTACACTCACTCCTTAGGCTAGGCGGGGCTAAAACTCGGACAGAGCGCGCAAAATAAACATATAAATGCGGAAGCCATAACATAAGGATCGAAAAGAGCTCTATAACTAACACTTACTTCATTTACAATGGCCTCACGGCCCAAAAGATCGAGTATATACATCAAAAGCCCTTAATTCAACAAAATATAATTCTAACATCAAATACATAATAAGAGTATCCCAAAATGCAAGAAGTATGGATGCAACTCGACCTAGACACACAAGTACAAGACCAAGACTCGCACTTCCCCGCCTAGCTCGAAACAACCTGCACTGAAGGTGGGAAAAGAGAGGGTCAGTCAAAACTCGACTGAGTGAGGGGGGCTCAACGCACACCCACACCTAAATACATATAGAGCAGAGCATATTACAAAGGTGATAGTCATGAATCGAGGCTAGGGTTTTTCATACCAAATCATTTTCCAAAGATAGCATATAATATAAAGGAAAACCTATCTCGATCCATAATCTATCAAACATAACATAAACATAAGTCCGGCGAGAACGGACTATCCCTTACTCCATCAAACATAACATAAAATCGAATTCAAATCACATCCACCCCACATCCATGGTGTATCGGGAATCAAACCCTAACACCTACATTACCAAACACATACGGGGCAGCTAACCCACGATATGCCTTCCCCGGTTATCCACCGAGGGCTCAAGATACCACGCCTTCCCAACCTCCATAGGTCGCACGTGAATATCTCAAATGAGAACGTGCACAGGGGTCATAACCGGCGACCCCGTGGTCGTCCCGGGTCTCCCTTACCCACGTCTCCGGGCCCATCAAACCAAATCAAACCAAACTCCCATCTTTCAGGGTACAACTCGCTCAAACATACCACATACGGATAACGATTTTCAAAATATAGCTTACTTATGCCAATACTTATACCAATTTCGAAAACGTAAAGCTTATTTCACAAGATCATAACATACCTTAAGCATTCGTATTTAATACATATATATAGGTATATATATTCGCATACAGGGTAAGAAAACAACACGTAATAGGTCTTAGGTCGCTTATCTAGTACAAAGGATCCTAACCTCACCTTTGCAAAAGTAGAAGGAAGGCAAAACGGGCGAACGAACACTTAAACCTCGGGCTCACGAACTTCCGGAAGAGGCTCTGAAACAAAAGAAGACAAGACCCGAGACTTAGACTCAATAATGTACCAAAGAAGACGCCCGGCAAAATGCATGGATCATGTTCACAACAAAATATCACAATCAAGTCATATAACAATTAATCATGCATAAGAGCAGCAATTAAAGTCATAAAAGTGCATAATTAAAGCAAAGAGAAGTAGTAGCAACTTCTAGGTTTTGAATTTTTCCAAAGGGGAAAATCCACCCCCATGGATTTTTCTAAAGGGGAAAATCCACCCCCATGGATTTTCCAAGAGCTACTGCCTCAAATCCACCCTCGCGGATTTTTCCTTAAGGAAAAATCCACCCCCGTGGATTTGCTCCAGAAGAGAGGGTTCCGGTCATGGGAACGGCCGTTCCCGTTCCCAGTACAACTGGGAACGGTCGTTCCCACTCTCGGTCCATGAACAGTAAGGCCTGGGAACGGTCGTTCCCAGTTTAAAACTGGGCGGGAACGGCCGTTCCGGCCTGGTTCGAAAAGCTGGAGCAGAGTTTAAACACAGAAAACAGGGGAAGCTCGAAAATATGCCAAAAATGGCCAAAATCCAACCTTTGAAGTTGCCATAACTTCTCAAAATGCACATACAATTCAAATATATCATACTTTACATATGAACACTCAAATAATGCAAGAAAACGGAATTTAAAAGCATGATCAAGGTTAAGCAAAATTCAAACTAAAATTGTGATCACTCATAACTCCTCCACCAACCATGGATTACATGCAATAAATGCAACATATATAACATACACAACTCATACAAAAAGCTAGGAATCAATCATCTCAAGCAAAGAGCAAGAATTCACCATAAAAGCTAAACCCTTACTATTCAAGTATGGGAAGCAAAGGCAAAGCAAACTCATACCAAACTCAGAAATTAAACCATGGAAACGTAGAGCATGACGAGGGGATTCCGAAACCTACCTAAGCTCGAGAAAAGACGAAGAAACGAGAGAGTTATTGGCTTGTGAAGTTGGATGATCAAAGCTTGGGGTTTTGGCTCTCTTGCTTGCTTGAGCTGAAAATAACGTGAGGAATGAGGGAGGAGAGAAATGGTTCAGCCTTTAAGGCTGAGCCGGTTCGGTTCACGGGTTCGGTTCAAGGTTCCCGGTTCAAGTTGGTTCGGTTTAACAAATACGGGTTCAAATAAGGCCAACTCAAATAAACGAATAATTCACATGCACATTCATTCCAAATAATTCATATGAGAATTAAAATTAAATAATTCAAATAAACAATTAGAATAAATGTAAAATGCGTAATTAATAATTTTAAATGCGCACATACGTCATACCTGTACGGTCGGAAAGTCGGGGTGTCACACTATTCACTCTACGTTTTCAACTTTTTAACGGTAAAACGTTTTATAGTCGATTTTGGACTCAAAACGCTTCTCGATTTATTTCTTGAATTTTGGAAACAATCCGGACTTGAAAATCATTCTAGAAAGTCGTTTTTCACTCATGTCGAGTTTCGAGCTCAAAACTTTTATTCACTAAAACTAATGTATCTTTCAAACGGTAAATCCGATTTCGACGAATGAATATGCGTTTCGAAGCTAATTTTCTTGCCGTCGGAATGGTTAAACTTCCAGCCACTTATTATTGAGTTTTGGGGGACGAAATTACAGAAATACCCCCAGCAACCCATTTTTAGCTTCATATGCCTAAAGCTTCCAAGAGAATCTATCCAAATTTTGCTCTCCTACCCTTCTCCACATTTTATTTCCAAGGTGAGGGGCTTCTCTTCAACTATAAATAGAGGCCAAGAGGCATTTCGTTCCTTGCTCAATGTTGTGTTAACAACACCCTTTCTCTCCCTCTCCTCCCCCTCTTGCCGTCGGCCACCCCCCCCCCCCCCCCATTAGAGCTAGGTTTCTTTTATTTTATGCTTTAGTTTATGTTATGTTTAGTTTAGTTTATATTTTTATGTTATGATATGTTTATATTATGTTTAGGTTGGGTCTTAGGGTCTTCCCTAGGCCATATAGGATTTTATTTTATGCATTTATTATATAGTTTTCATGATATGTTTTGATAGTTGTTTATATGTTTTAATTGTTTAGTATATGCTTGAATATGTTATGAATTGCTCTAGTATATGCTATGATCATGTGATATGATTGTTATATTATGAGAATTGATGCATGATTATGGAATTTGAATTATGTTCATGCATGCTAGCTAATGGATTAGTGATTTACAATTTATTATGTCACAACTTGTTACATGTTGATATTGGAATTAAATTGTTACATGTTACATGCCTAAAGGTTCATGATATATGATATGATATGAGATGAGATATGTTGTGACATGTTGTCACATTGTTATATGCTTCTTGAATTATGATTTGAGCTTATGATATGATTTGGATTAATGGATTAGTGCCTTGATCATGTTATACACTTTAATAGTGTCACATGTTATAACCTAAGATAGAATAGTGTTTCATAACTTGATCTTATGCCTTAATTGGATCTCTTAACTATAGGTTATACCTTTAACCTAGATCACACTTGATTATATTAACATGAACTTGAAACTATAGGTTATAATCAATATCATAATTTGATTAGGGTGTGTGTGTGTGTGCATGCCGTGTGTGTGTGTGTGTGTTCGTGCATGGTGTGTGTGTGTACCGTGTGTGTGTGGGTGTGTGTATAGTAAGGGTTTGACCCGACCCTTTGACCCGACATGTGAATAGTAACCGGTGAATAGTAATCTGGAATAGTACTTTTGAATAGTGCTTTTGAATAGTAAAAATGAATTAAAACTTGTGCTTCCTTAATAGACATTTGCACCTAGGGTTTCCATATCCAGGGTCTAAAATGTGTTTTCAAAATGTGTTTTCTTTCGTGGACTTGTTTCTTAACCTAAGGTTTGCGATAGGATTCATAATTTGACTAAAGCTTACTCGGTTATAGTAAGATCATAGTCTAACGTTAAGAGTAACTCACTTTGACGTATTCCTTTGTGTGTTACCTTTCTTGGATACCTTAAATGGTATTACTCTCTTGTGTTACATGTTCCTTGTTCATTGTTTCATGCATTTCATATGCATCTTGGTCAGTAGTGGGTCTTAGTTCTTAAGCTCACTCTAGTACACCACCTACAGGAGTTAAAGTTGAGCACTGGGATCCCCAGGGCACCGCATAATCTGTCTACCTGCCTTTTGTTACTATTAGGTGAGGTGAAGTTATAAATGTTTTCCAACTGGAACCACGATTATATTATCGTATCATATGTTTTGAAATTCAAAGCTAAACCTTGTTTTGAACTATCCCTTTTATCGGGACATTCGCTTGAAAGGATCATTCATACTTTAATAGTATACATTGATCAACAGTACATGTTTTCCAAAGTTCTGCATTCTTGTTCAAAGACAGTTACATGTTTTGCATATGTTTTCAAAGTACAGTTTTACAGACAGCATCACATGTTTTCAGATAGAATCATATGTTTTACAGACAGCATCATATGTTGCAGTTACAGTTTCACATGTTATAGTTAGCATACTGGAGTGGTACTCTGGTGACTGCTAATCTTAAATGCAAGCATACAGTTTACAGTTTGGGCCCGGCGGTTATGTGTGGAGGTGATGCTCGGGAGGTGAGCGCCAACGACATCACCAATACCGGCCGCCACACTTAGACAATTGACACCGACTTTTAACAGGAGGTTTGTTAAGTCAGGACAATCTGTTTGGGAACGGACAACAAATCTGTTCCCATTACATGTTTACAGGTCGCCTAGGGCTAGCTACCCGAAGTGACAACCGGTGGAGGATGGTGCATGTTTGTATGCGTTGATAAGAGTTGTTGTTGACCTTGGTCCGATAGTCTACTATGTGCGGAGTTGTTGTTGACCTTGGTCCGATGCTCTACTATATGTGGGGTTATCTTTGATCTTGGTCCGATACTCTACTATACGTGGAATTATCGTTGATCCTGGTCCGATACTCTACCGAATCATGTTTTTCTGGAGTAAGGATGGAGGAGCCTAGCTTGCGGGCAAAATTCTGTTTCATAAAGGATGGTTCATATCTGGAAAAGTTCACTTTACCCTTATCCCGTTTTATGAAAGAACTATGAACTATCAACTGCATATGTGTGCGCGTGTGATAACATTCATGAAAATGTTTTTAACGTGCATTCTTTACAGCATCACATACAAAGAGTTTTATTAACCGAACTTGTTTCGAGTTCTTCTTTAAAGCATTGCATTTAACAGTTTCGTACTTTACTTCAAGTTCTTTATCATTCAGTACTTTCTTTAAAGTATTCCCTCACTTAGTCCTTTTGACTAATACCTCTCCCGTTTTCTTGCCTCGTGGTTTCAGGTCTTGCAGCCGCAGTCTAGAGGTATCTTGAAGCTCTAGATTGTCATTTTTGTTTCAGTCAGGACTTAGTATTACTTCCTCTTTTGCGTCCTGCATATGTTTTATGGCTGCATCACTTTATGTTTCTGTATATGTTTCTGAATACTTGAGTATCTTCGTTATACTCTTTCTGCTACTCTGTTACCGATATTTTGAACTCTGCTGTATCGGTACTTATATGTGAATATGTTATATGTTTTGATATGCCGAGTCTCTCTTACACGATCAATATGTTCTTGCTTGTTACATGCCATCACGCACATGTTTTGAAAAGTTTTAAAATACTCTGATTTTCCGCTGCATAGCCACATCGTTGTACATGTATAGTTCTGATAGATAGCCGTTCGCTGGAGTATTTCTTGAGTGATGGCTCACACCATTACTTGAGAGGTGCTTCAGTGCGGGGGTTGAGACGCCGCTCTCCTCTTGTTCTGGTACGGGTGGGGGCGTTACAGCCTGAGGTGGTATCAGAGCATCGAGTTAAGTAAGAAGAGACTTAACCTAGATTGCTCTCATGTTGCATCATGGATTGTTCACGCATTGCATCCAGGATCATTCTCATATTGCATCGAGACAGGATATTTGGGGATTGCATGGTTTTGTTATCTGGATTTCATATCTGTGGTATCTTCTGTATAGCTATGGCAGTTCAGCCACACCAGGATCCTAATCAGCAGATGGATGAGGCTTTCTTTGAGCAGTTTGAGGCCCCGAGTACTGTGGCAGTTTCTCGCCGTGGAGGCACTCGTTTCTATACTAGGCGTAGGTGTAGGAACAGTGGCAGATCTGGGTATTCCTATCCTAACAGAGTTGTGCACTATCTCGAGTCTGAGAGAGACGGTTACTTTCAGGAGTATCAGAGGACCCGTGAGGTCAGGTTGGAGTCTATGCGCCATCAGGATCAGTCACTGCAGTACCAGATTGATAGGGACATCGCTCGTGAGCATGCTGCAGAGATGACTCATATTGCTGATCAGAGGGCTGCTCGTATTGCTGAGCTGGAGGCAGATCTTATGCAGATGACTATCGATCGCGACACCTCTATGGAGCGTCACCAGCACTACCGTACCCGTGTGAGAGCTCTCCTGTATGATACCTATCACTTATCCGATGAGCAGGCAGTTGAGGAGGTCGAGGGTCAGGATGTTAGTCAGGCCTCTCAGGAGCCCGAGCCTATGCAGGATCAGTCTGATGGAGGCGATGGAGGGTCTGATGATGATGATGATGGCGGAGATGAGCCAGCAGGACACGGACAGGGTGAGGTCGTTGCTGTTTCTGATGACACCACCAGGGGTTCTTTGGACCACAGTTATCAGGGTTGATTGCTGATGGGAGATTTCTGTATATAGTACTGATACATATATATCTATCTATGGATGGCGGACGTATAGCCGGGACAGTTCAGGATTGACTTTTGGATGAGGGGATGTATAGCTCTGGTAGATGATCCCCGACTTTTGGCACCACGGATGACGGTTCAGATGACTTGGTACCTACTAGGTTATTTTCAGCAGGGTTGGACGGATTGGTAAGGCCTGTAAGGGAGTCAACTCGATAGTATCGGGTCCTCCCCATTTTGAATTAATACTGTTAACATGTGGCCTGTAGTAAAATTTACCAAACCTTGCACAGTTATAACACTTTCGGCTTTATGTTGAATATCTGTTTACTGCTTTCCATAACTGTCATTGCATGAGTCTTAGAGTTGCTTCAAGATACCATTAGGACCGTTGATAGGATCATGCCATTTCATTTATTGTTATCATGCTATTATTCTTGATATGTTGATACGCTTCTGGATATGTTGATCATACTTCTGATCATGTTACAGTTCTTGTTGATATGACAGTACACGTTCTGTTCCCGTTTTACATGTTGATCATGTTTTGGGATATGTTATACATGTTTCTGGATATGTTGATATGTTACCCGAGCTTCTGTTCTCGTTTACATGTTGTCTGACAATTGTTTCTGATTATATGATATGTTTGGAGATCTTGAATCTTTGCTGACATGTTGTTATGGGAATGTGTTGTTCTCATACTTATGTGTGACTACGTGAGAATGTGAATACGTGGTTACGGATTCTGTGAATCATTATATGTCATGCATCGAATATATGTATCTGAATGCTTATGAATTCAGTAACAACATGCCACCGAGAAGAGCACCCCGGAATCGTGTACCACCACTGCCACCCCAAAGAGATGTCACGCCACCCCAAAGAGATGTCACGCCACCCCCTGAACGGGAAGGAACTCCGGAATTAAGGGATGTGCTACGACAATTTATGAGGGCTTGTGCACCGAGAGATAACCCTCTTAATGAAAGGTCATTGGAGAAGTTTCTGAGGATGAATCCACCTAAGTTCTATGGAGAACCGAACGACATAAAGGCTGAGAATTGGATTACTAGTCTTGAGAAGATTTTCGAGGCTATGGAAATCAACCCAGAGGATCGTGAACGAGTTCGGTATGCTACTTTTCTTATGGAAGGAGCTGCATACAATTGGTGGAAGCACGCTCAGCACATGTGGATTGAAAATAACGTTGAAGGAAGTTGGGATGAGTTTATCAGAGAGTTTCAGCAGAAGTATACACCTCAAGTAACTCGTGATGCACGAGAGGCTGAGTTTATGAGTCTGGTTCAGGGAACTATGAATGTGATGGAGTATGAGGCTAGGTTTGTGAGGCTGATCAAGTATGCGCCTCATATTCTGACTGATGAGCGTCGCAAGACGAAAAGGTTTATTGATGGACTGAAGCCCGAACTTCGGTTGGCACTTGCTTCTTTGGTTATTGAGACCTACAACCAGGCTGTTGATAGAGCGCTAAGGGTTGAGGCTGCACACAAGGAGATCAAGATAACTACTGCCCGTCAAGGACCTTCTAACCCTAAGCCTTATCAAGGGAATAAGCGACCATCCGGATCTTTTCCCCAAGGAACTGGAAAGAGGCCAATGGTAACACCACAGCGTCAGCAGCAGAACGCTCCACCGAAACAGCAAGCATAGAAGCAGAAAGCGCTACAGCAGTACCAGAGGGCGCCACAACAGCAGAGAGCACCTCAGCCAGGTCCAGAGGAAATTGTTTGCCGATATTGTCGCCGAACGGGACACACTGAGGAGAACTGTCGCAAGAAAGCTGGACAGTGTTTCGCGTGTGGTTCCCCTGAGCACCAGATGGATAGTTGCCAGCACAAGATCAGGAGATTTGGGGTCCAGGATAAAGGAAAAGGAGTGGTGGGTACGACGAACAAACCGGTGGTCAAAGGCAGAGCTTATGCTTTGGATGGTAAGGAGGAGGTTGATCCTTCGTCTGTTGTGGAAGGTATTGTGCACATTCTTAACACGCCAGTTAAGGTCTTGTATGACCCTGGTGCCACGCATTCATATGTTGCTTCTAAATTATGTGCGCATTTACAGTTTCCGCTTGAATACTTGCCATATAAATTTGAAGTGAGTTCTCCTTTGGGAACTTGCCTTGTTACGGATCAAGTATATAAACGCTGCCCTATATCTATTGGTATCTGTTGTTACCCGACGGATCTTATTGAGTTGCCGATGATAAGATACGATGTTATACTTGGTATGGATTGGTTGTCTAAGTACCGAGCTAAGTTGGATTGTTACAAGAAAGAGATCATCTTAGAAGAAGATGAAAGTCGGACATCAGAAGGGAAAGTTGAGAAGTTATCAGTGATTTCTTCGATGGAAGCTAAGAAGTTGATTCAGAAAGGAGCTAGTGGATTTGTTGCTTATCTTTTGAATAGACCGAAAGATCAACTTAAGATTGAAGAAGTGGAAGTGGTGAACGAATTCCTAGATGTGTTTCCTGAGCATTTGGATTCGTTACCTCCTGACCGAGAGTTGGAATTTACGATCGAGACGATATCAGGAGCTGAGCCGTACTCGAAGACACCTTATAGAATGGCTCCAGCTGAATTAGATGAACTGAGAAAGCAATTGGACGAGTTGATTGAGTCAGGATATGTTCGACCGAGCACGTCGCCGTGGGGAGCGCCTGTGCTTTTCGTTAAGAAGAATGATGGATCATTGCGTTTATGCATTGACTATCGGGAGCTGAACAGGATGACTATCAAGAATAAATATCCTCTCCCTCATATCGAAGAGCTGTTCGACATACTACAAGGATCAAAGGTCTACTCCAAGTTAGATCTTAGACAAGGGTATTATCAGTTGAAGATCAGGGAAGCAGATATTCCGAAGACTGCTTTCAACAGCCGATATGGACATTATGAGTTTGTAGTAATGCCGTTTGGTTTGACGAACGCACCAGCTGCATTCATGGATATGATGCACCGTATATTCAAGCCGTTTCTCGACAAGTTTGTAGTGATCTTCATCGACGATATTTTGGTATTTTCAAAGACACCGGAGGAACATGCTGAACATCTTCGAATCGTGTTACGCACTTTCCTGGATCACAAGCTATATGCAAAGTTCAGTAAATGTGAGTTCTGGCTTGAGAGAGTTACATTTCTCGGACACATCATATCAGGATCTGGAATCGAAGCAGATCCCTCAAAGATCGAAACAATCATGGATTGGAAGTCACCGAAGAATCCTTCAGAAGTGAGGAGTTTTCTGGGATTAGCTGGTTACTACCGGAGGTTTGTCCAAGATTTCTCGAAGATAGCTACACCTCTCACAAAGTTGACAAAGAAAGAAGGGAAGTTTGAATGGACGAAAAAGTGTGAGCAGAGTTTTCAAAGATTGAAGGAGATGTTAACAACTACACCCGTGTTAGCGTTACCAGAAGGAAAAGAAGGATATACTGTTTACACTGATGCTTCGAAAGAAGGACTAGGAGGAGTTTTGATGCAGAATGGAAAGGTGATTGCATATGCATCAAGGAAACTCAAAACGCATGAAGTCAACTACCCGACACATGATTTGGAGTTAGCCGCGATAATTTTTGCTCTTGGAAAGTGGAGACATTACCTGTATGGAGTTACGTTTGAGATCTTTACTGATCATAAGAGCCTGCGATATCTATTCACTCAGAAGGAGTTGAATATGCGACAAAGGAGATGGATGGAATTTCTGGAGGACTACGATTGCATTATTCAGTACCATCCAGGAAAGGCAAATGTTGTAGCAGATGCTCTAAGCAGGAAAGTTCGTTTGGCACAGATTTCTGCCAATCCCGAGGTTGATCAAAGAGAGAGAATGGAGGTGATAACTAAAGCTCGAGTCGCGAACGTTGTGATGATATCACCGGTGAAAGAACAAGTGCTGGAAGCACAGAAGAAAGACGAGTGGATTAAGAAATGTCTCGAATCGAAGGAGAAAGATGATGAGACCAAGTTCAAGGTTGATGAACATGGAATATTGAGGTACAAAGGTCGAGTATGCGTACCAACTGTTTTGAGGAAAGAGATTCTCGACGAAGCGCACAAGACTAAGTACACGATACATCCCGGAGGCACTAAGATGTATCAAGATGTTAAGATGCATTTCTGGTGGAACGGAATGAAGAGAGACATAGCCAACTATGTCAAGAAGTGCTTAACTTGTCAGAAAGTTAAAGCTGAGCACCAGAAGCCGAGTGGGAAGTTGCAACCATTACCGATTCCGACTTGGAAGTGGGAACAAATCACAATGGATTTTGTCACTGGATTACCCAAAGTCAGAGGAGGACAAGATAGTATCTGGGTGATCATTGATCGATTGACAAAGTTAGCGTACTTTTTGCCAGTAAAGATGACAGATAAGGTCAACACGTTGGCAAAGCTGTATCAACAAGAGATTGTTAGACTACATGGAGTTCCGAACAGTATAGTCTCGGACAGAGATCCGAAATTCACGTCGCATTTGTGGAAAGAAATTCAGACTTTAATGGGAACAAAGTTGAACTTCAGTACTACAGCGCATCCTCTGACGGATGGACAATCAGAAAGGATGATCAAATACTTGGAAGATATGCTAAGAGCTTGCGCTTTGGACTTCCAGGAAAGTTGGAAAGATTGTTTACCTCTTGTGGAGTTTGCATACAACAATAGTTATCAAGCTTCTATTAAAGCTGCTCCATATGAAGCTCTGTATGGAAGGAAATGTAGATCCCCGTTATACTGGGATTTGGATGAAGCAAGATGTACTGAGGAAGGACCGATCAGAGTGAATTCAGCTAAATGGATAAGAGAAGCGACGGAGAAGATTCAGATCATTCGCCAAAGAATGAAAGCTGCCCAGGACAGGCAGAAGAGTTATGCTGATCGACGAAGAAGGGATTTGGAATTCGCAGTGGGCGAAAAGGTATTTCTGAAGGCATCGCCAAGAAAAGGGTTTTCCCGAATTGGAAAAGGAGGAAAGTTAAACCCGAGATATGTTGGACCGTATGAGATACTAGAGAGAGTCGGACCGACTGCTTATAGATTGGATTTGCCTGTAGGTCTAACAGGAATCCACAACGTATTTCATGTATCTCAGCTTCGCAAGTGTTTCTCGGATGAGACAGAGGTTGTGCCGGTAGAGGAGATACCATTGGAACCGGATCTGACTTATGTTTTGAAGCCCGCTAAGATTCTAGACAGGAAATTTCAAGAGCTGAGGAAGAGGAAAATTCCTTTAGTTAAAGTCCTTTGGAAGGGACATGAGACAGAAGAGGCAACCTGGGAGACAGAAGAGAAAATGCAGAAGCATCACCCTGAGTTGTTTGCAGTTACAGCGGAAGAATCTGAGGACAGATTCTCCTTAAGGAGGGGTGATTGTAACAGCCCAAAACAGGGCCTGGATGAAAACAGTAAGTTAAGGCAGTGGTAAAGCGTTTATAGACCGTGATCCAACTTTTTGAATCATCGTGCATTGCATTCTTACATGAACTTTGTGCTCGTATATGATCTGACATGTTTTAAGGGGGAATTATTGACCTTTGATACAGTTTACTATTCATAACCCGAGCATACCTTGTTCATATTGCTACTCGAACCCTAGAGGTTCATCACACATGTTTCCCAATCGTTTGAACTTGTTTCCCGAGCTCAGAAAGTCTTTCTTGAACCATAAGGGTATTTTTGGAACTTACCGACCAAAGTTACTATTCATCAAAAAATGAGCTTTTGATTCTGATACCTTTTTCTACCCAAGTTACAGTCGAATCGATCCTTGAGTCGAGACGAGTCTTTTGATATTATTCTTGGCTTGGAAATCCATTCTGGAACTTTGTTTTTATTGAAAATGTTTTCGAAAACCCTAGTTCACTATTCCTTCTACGAACGGTTTTCATTCGGAAAATGTTTTCTCTTCGGATTTACATTACTTGAGCTATTTCAAGATTTTTGAAATGTTTTACAACTCTTGATTCAAACCCTAGCTTGAAATTTTGAGGCGTACGTTCGTACGTGAGAATTCACTATTCACTCTACGTTTTCAACTTTTTAACGGTAAAACGTTTTATAGTCGATTTTGGACTCAAAACGCTTCTCGATTTATTTCTTGAATTTTGGAAACAATCCGGACTTGAAAATCATTCTAGAAAATCGTTTTTCACTCATGTCGAGTTTCGAGCTCAAAACTTTTATTCACTAAAACTAATGTATCTTTCAAACGGTAAATCCGATTTCGACGAATGAATATGCGTTTCGAAGCTAATTTTCTTGCCGTCGGAATGGTTAAACTTCCAGCCACTTATTCTTGAGTTGTGGGGGACGAAATTACAGAAATACCCCCAGCAGCCCATTTTTAGCTTCATATGCCTAAAGCTTCCAAGAGAATCTATCCAAATTTTGCTCTCCTACCCTTCTCCACATTTTATTTCCAAGGTGAGGGGCTTCTCTTCAACTATAAATAGAGGCCAATAGGCATTTCATTCCTTGCTCAATGTTGTGTTAACAACACCCTTTCTCTCCCTCTCCTCCCCCTCTTGCCGTCGGCCACCCCCCCCCCCCCCCCCCCCAATTAGAGCTAGGTTTGTTTTATTTTATGCTTTAGTTTATGTTATGTTTAGTTTAGTTTATGTTTTTATGTTATGATATGTTTATATTATGTTTAGGTTGGGTCTTAGGGTCTTCCCTAAGCCATATAGGATTTTATTTTATGCATTTATTATATAGTTTTCATGATATGTTTTGATAGTTGTTTATATGTTTTAATTGTTTAGTATATGCTTGAATATGTTACGAATTGCTCTAGTATATGCTATGATCATGTGATATGATTGTTATATTATGAGAATTGATGCATGATTATGGAATTTGAATTATGTTCATGCATGTTAGCTAATGGATTAGTGATTTACAATTTATTATGTCACAACTTGTTACATGTTGATATTGGAATTAAATTGTTACATGTTACATGCCTAAAGGTTCATGATATATGATATGATATGAGATGAGATATGTTGTGACATGTTGTCACATTGTTATATGCTTCTTGAATTATGATTTGAGCTTATGATATGATTTGGATTAATGGATTAGTGCCTTGATCATGTTATACACTTTAATAGTGTCACATGTTATAACCTAAGATAGAATAGTGTTTCATAACTTGATCTTATGCCTTAATTGGATCTCTTAACTATAGGTTATACCTTTAACCTAGATCACACTTGATTATATTAACATGAATTTGAAACTACAGGTTATAATCAAGATCATAATTTGATTAGGGTAGTTCTGTGTGTGCATGCCGTGTGTGTGTGTGTGTTCGTGCATGGTGTGTGTGTGTACCGTGTGTGTGTAGGTGTGTGTATAGTAAGGGTTTGACCCGACCCTTTGACCCGACATGTGAATAGTAACCGGTGAATAGTAATCTGGAATAGTACTTTTGAATAGTGTTTTTGAATAGTAAAAATGAATTAAAACTTGTGCTTTCTTAATAGACATTTGCACCTAGGGTTTCCATATCCAGGGTCTAAAATGTGTTTTCAAAATGTGTTTTCTTTCGTGGACTTGTTTCTTAACCTAAGGTTTGCGATAGGATTCATAATTTGACTAAAGCTTACTCGGTTATAGTAAGATCATAGTCTAACGTTAAGAGTAACTCACTTTGACGTATTCCTTTGTGTGTTACCTTTCTTGGATACCTTAAATGGTATTACTCTCTTGTGTTACATGTTCCTTGTTCATTGTTTCATGCATTTCATATGCATCTTGGTTAGTAGTGGGTCTTAGTTCTTAAGCTCACTCTAGTACACCACCTACAGGAGTTAAAGTTGAGCACTGGGATCCCCAGGGCACCGCATAATCTGTCTACCTGCCTTTTGTTACTATTAGGTGAGGTGAAGTTATAAATGTTTTCCAACTGGAACCACGATTATATTATCGTATCATATGTTTTGAAATTCAAAACTAAACCTTGTTTTGAACTATCCCTTTTATCGGGACATTCTCTTGAAAGGATCATTCATACTTTAATAGTATACATTGATCAACAGTACATGTTTTCCAAAGTTCTGCATTCTTGTTCAAAGACAGTTACATGTTTTGCATATGTTTTCAAAGTACAGTTTTACAGACAGCATCACATGTTTTCAGACAGAATCATATGTTTTACAGACAGCATCATATGTTACAGTTACAGTTTCACATGTTATAGTTAGCATACTGGAGTGGTACTCTGGTGACTGCTAATCTTAAATGCAAGCATACAGTTTACAGTTTGGGCCCGGCGGTTATGTGTGGAGGTGATGCTCGGGAGGTGAGCGCCAACGACATCACCAATACCGGCCGCCACACTTAGACAATTGACACCGACTTTTAACAGGAGGTTTGTTAAGTCAGGACAATCTGTCTGGGAACGGACAGCAAATCTGTTCCCATTACATGTTTACAGGTCGCCTAGGGCTATCTACCCGAAGTGACAACCGGTGGAGGATGGTGCATGTTTGTATGCGTTGGTAAGAGTTGTTGTTGACCTTGGTCTGATAGTCTACTATGTGCGGAGTTGTTGTTGACCTTGGTCCGATGCTCTACTATATGTGGGGTTATTGTTGATGTTGGTCCGATACTCTACTATACGTGGAATTATCGTTGATCCTGGTCCGATACTCTGCCGAATCATGTTTTTCTGGAGTAAGGATGGAGGAGCCTAGCTTGCGGGCAAAATTCTGTTTCATAAAGGATGGTTCATATCTAGAAAAGTTCACTTTACCCTTATCCCGTTTTATGAAAGAACTATGAACCATCAACTGCATATGTGTGCGCGTGTGATAGCATTCATGAAAATGTTTTTAACGTGCATTCTTTACAGCATCACATACAAAGAGTTTTATTAACCGAACTTGCTTCGAGTTCTTCTTTAAAGCATTGCATTTAACAGTTTTGAACTTTACTTCAAGTTCTTTATCATTCAGTACGTTCTTTAAAGTATTCCCTCACTTAGTCCTTTTGACTAATACCTCTCCCGTTTTCTTGCCTCGTGGTTTCAGGTCTTGTAGCCGCAGTCTAGAGGTATCTTGAAGCTCTAGATTGTCATTTTTGTTTCAGTCAGGACTTAGTATTACTTCCTCTTTTGCGTCCTGCATATGTTTTATGGCTGCATCACTTTATGTTTCTGTATATGTTTCTGAATACTTGAGTATCTTCGTTATACTCTTTCTGCTACTCTGTTACCGATATTTTGAACTCTGCTGTATCGGTACTTATATGTGAATATGTTATATGTTTTGATATGCCGAGTCTCTCTTACACGATCAATATGTTCTTGCTTGTTACATGCCATCACGCACATGTTTTGAAAAGTTTTAAAATACTCTGATTTTCCGCTGCATAGCCACATCATTGTACATGTATAGTTCTGATAGATAGCCATTCGCTGGAGTATTTCTTGAGTGATGGCTCACACCATTACTTGAGAGGTGCTTCAGTACGGGGGTTGAGACGCCGCTCTCCTCTTGTTCTGGTACGGGTGGGGGCGTTACAGGAAGCAATAATATTCATTCGATACTTATAGGTACTATATTTATTTATTTACTAATAGGTACCAACATTCACATCATCAATACAATATCATCTCCAAAATAGGTAACAAGGCATGATACAAAATATCCCAAGTAGCTATACATGAACAAAATGTGGGAATGAAGTGTGCTAGACCCAAATTTAAAGACAACTAGACTCTAAATTCCCGCCTAGCACGCCCTGCAAAACAACTGAAAAGTTGAGGTGTCAGTCCAACACAGACTGAGCGAGGGGTATAAATAAATATAAGCGCACAAACATGCAAGTCATAATCTCGGGTAATAATTTTAGGAAAACAATACAATTTAATAGAATAAAAGGGACAGTATCGCCCGATGTTACAACTAATTCAGTTTCAATTTAACCAATTCAATACAATCAATTTGTGGCCCGGCGAGTGGGGCAATTCTCCAACCTTACACCGACTGTGTACAATCAATCAATCAATCAATTATTAGGTGATTAGGTGATCAAGAAATTATTACTGTGCACAATTAGCAGGTTCAATAACACCTTCTTCCTCCGGGTGATGGTGGGATTACAAGGCCCCACCATCCAATCAATCTGGGCAGAGGGTACATGAATCCCTAAGCCCGGAACTCCTTCCTCCCCTAATCTCCTAGGGGGTTCAGGGGTCATCCCAATTTGGTGAGGATAGCTCTCGAGTTACCCGTCAGCCCATGCTTTCCCGGTTGGCTCGAGTCACTACCCTCGGGCCCACAGTGCAATACAATACTCGCCAAACCAATCAATCAATTAATCAATAGTTCAATAAGTCATTTGAAAACCAATCTCGTTTGAAAACTATAAATATATAGATAGGTTTTGGCTTAAAATTTCACATAGGGTTATACGGGTCCTATGTATCTAAAATTAAACCTCACCTGAACGACCCAAAAACAACCAAGGAAACAGCTCACGGGGCCTGCTCCTCGTCACCAGGAAGCTGGTCTGTGCAAGAAAGACAAATGTCCATGAAACACGACTCAAAATGTACCAAATATGACGAACGGCGGAAATGCAACGAGATGACGGGAAAAATGCAATGTACAATGAAAATATCGCGTTTCGACATGTATGCAATCATATAATAGCAATTACGGGTCAAAGAAGTGATTGGATGATGGTGGTGAAAATCAATTTTTATGCAGTAGCTTTTTGCTCTGCAGACGCTATGGGAACGGCCGTTCCGGCCTCCCTTTGAAAATGGGAAGGGCCATTCCCATGGCCCTTCAGAAACGCGCCAGCGTTTTTAAAAAGGGAAAACGTTTTAGCTGGGAACGGCCCTTCCGGCTTAAAGGCCAAAATGGGAACGGTCTTTCCCAGTCTCGCTGGCCTTGCTGACTCAGAATCATGGGAACGGCCGTTCCAGTTTTAAACTGGGGTTGGGAAGCGTCGTTCCCAAAATACGTGAGCTGCTGAAAAATGAAGAACAAAACAGAGCAGCAACAAAGCAACAACAACAACAACAAAAATGGATTCAAGCCAAGATGAAATGCATATATTTGATGCAATATACAAGCTAGCATACAAATATATCAACATCAAGTTATAAAAACACATATTTCCATGTTAGATCATCAATAATCCATCAATCCAAACCCATATCAACACTCATGCTCCAAGTCCATAATTCACAAGTTATATGCATCAATCTTGAGCTCAAAGTTCATAAACATATTTCCAACAACCAATACACAATTTATCCAATCCAATGCAAAGCCCTATTTATGCCATTTATTCAAGAAAATCATGAAATCTCCAAAGTTACCTCAAATGAAAGAAATGGAAGCCAAGAAGAAGAAATGATGTTGATGATGCCTCAAATATTACAAATCCCACAAATATGATGCTTGCAAGATGAAATCTCCCTCTCTTCCAAGAAGGGTTTGTCTCGGTTGAGCAAGGAAAGCAAGAACAATTGTGTATGAATGTTTGTATGAAGAATGAAGACAAGGTACGTGAAATGCTGCTAAGTACCAAGAAGAAAAGCCCCAATTTGCTATTAAATCCCTCAATTATTTAAGTTATGCAATTAGGTACAATTCCATATTAAATGATCAATTAAGGCCATAGAAGAATTAATTCACATTCGGGAAAATAATACACGTTGCAATCACGTTCAATTTATACGATAATTATAATATGATATGAATTTTCAATAAAATACCAAGAATATAATTTTATAAAATTATGTCATGAAATGGAAAATTAAAGAAATGATCAAATAAAAATTAAAATCTAACTCTCAAACGCACACTTGTCGATCATACCTGAATTGCCGAAAGCTGGGGCGTTACAGACTCAGTCTTGTAGAGACTGACCCTGTAGCACCCGAGCGCAAGGTACCACATCCCCCGCACCGTGACCCGACCCGAATATGAAATGGACAATCTATACCCGAGCTAAATCACGGCGAACGGGGACATACACACTCGCTAAGCTAGGCGGGAGCTAACTTTCGCAACCAAAGAGATAATAAGACAGAAATATTACCAATGCGGAAGCAGAGTACATACATAAATAACAAGATAAGCAAAGAGCAACGGGTTCAACTAGCGTAGATACCTAATCCCGAAATTCAATAAAATCATAAAACATCAATTCCAGATTCTCTCTATCCTTGTCAGCTTATCTTGAATTCATGATAATATTAATAATTAATACAACTCATACATTCTCTGTACTTAAACAAATCATAGTTCGAAATGCATATGGACAGACTCTGATCTAACTGAACGAATAAACAAACTAGACTTCCCGCCTAGCACTCCAAACATGCAAGAACACTGAAAACAATCCGGGTTCAGTCTATATAAGACTGGTGGGTATAAAACGAGGCATAATTATCATATAAGACAATATTTAAACATTCACATGCAAGTTATAATCCCAAGTGAGGTTTTGAGAGCATTTCCCAAGTGGGTGAAATAAATAAGTCATCAAAAGGGATTATAACGTTCATTTTTCATTAGGTCGTTTGTGGCCCGGCGAGTGGGCGTGCATTATCTCCAACCAACACCTCGTGTAGTTCATTAAACATTCATTCATTCATTCTTTCTTTCATGCATTACATTGTTTTGTGCACATTCATGAACATTTACACCTTCTTCCTCCGGGTGATGGCCGGGTGATCGGCCCAAACCATCCATTCATTGACCAAAAGGGGAACATGACTCCCCAAATGGCACTCAGCGTCCATTCCTCGCTAACTCATAACGAGGTCCGGTTACGCCGTTCATTAGTGGAACTAGTGTGAGGGATCACCGTCAGCCCATGCCTCCTCGGGTCACCACTCACACCAAGTCCCTGGGCCCCATTCTGTGCATTCATTCATTCTTTCTCGCCAAAACATTTGGTAGGTTCATAAAAGAAGGGCTTTACGTTGAAATCATTGACTCTAGAAAGCGACTCTGTATACATATAATAACTTTTGGCTGAAATCTTTACACATTGGGAGTATATAGGGTCATTTAACTAAATAGTAGAGAAACCGACCTGATACACCTTATCGACAATACCAAGAAGAAAGAAAGACTTGAGGTGTCCTATGAACCCGGCATCTCCGCCCTGGAGAAAACTGTAAAAGAATTGACACAGTGCAAACGTAAGACTCAAGACTCCATATGAACCACATATGACGCACGACAACGTTATGCACATGATATGAATGCATAAAAGATGATATTATGTCATGAACACGTGTATGTGCACTATTAATGCATTTAAAGCATATAAACAAGCCATTCATTCAAGTACTTTCAAGAAATGAAGGTATCATACTCATTTGTTTCATATCCTTTCATGAATCATGCCAAGTCGAGTCAATCGATCAATTTTAATCAATAAACGAAGGTTTCACGTTCATTCAATTCATAATTCATAGTAATTTAAGTCAAGAATTCCAAATAACAATTTATAATTTCAACTAATTATACGCATTCCAATCATTCCATAAATTGAATCCATAATTCATAGCATAACATTACAATTTAAAGGTCACATTTCAGTATAAAATAATTTATAGGCATATGGATTAACCAAACTAGCCAACAACTTATAATATATCCATTATAATTAAATCTATAATCTTACATACACATAACATTCAACACACACACGCACCAATCGCAATTACTAATTCAAGATTCAATTTAATTAACTAATCTAATATCTATCTATATATCTATATAAAACACTTATGTTTACGAAAAGTACACACACGCACAAAACACCAGTGGTCCAAATCCAAATTCTTTTCACAACCAATTCCATATTAAATATGCACCACCATTACATAATTCATCAATATTAGATTAAATCATGGATAAGGTATTAAATGAAATGTGTAGTCATAGTAGGCCACCCCAGACTCATTCCATACTAAAATCAAATTCTCATTTCCGTGCATTATAATCTGTACACACCACTACCATACATAAGCATCAATCATTTAATTATTAGCATACATTAGTCATATATATATAAAAATATCAAACTTCCGTGATCCCCTTCTCTCAATTAAATTCAAAGGGATGGCCTGTTTTCTTTCCAGCAACAATGGCGACGAAACGGGTGGCTTTCTTGGCCATCCCAAGCTTCAACCGAACAACTCAACTCCAGAATACCAAAATACAATCACATACACACACACACAATACATATATATATATATATATATATATATATGTACTGCACAAACACATATGCATGCATTAATATATATATACAATACATGCATGCAAAACACAAATCACACCTAACACATATATATTATACATAAAGAGAAGGAAGAATAGTAGCTGCAGCAGGATATGAATATATATATATACAGTACACCTACGCAACAACAGAAAAAGGAAAGAAGGCGCAGCAGAAGGGAGCTACCCACCCGGGTGAAATTCCCACGCACCCTTCCCCGGCCGAGGAAGGTGCTTGTAGAAAGAATCTGCATAAGGTGTCCCCGCCCGGGGACACTCCAGTTCAAACTCTCCCCACCCGGGGAGAGTGTTGCAGAACGAACAAACAACAGCAGCAGTTCACGCAAGAACAGGGGAAGAAAGTAGCAGCACAGGCCAGGTCCAAGAGGATGAAAGGGGACAAGGAATTAACATGAAATTGTAGCAAAAACAGGTACAAACATACGCACACACAGCTGACATCAACTCCAGCAGCAAGAACAACGAGGAAGGTGGTTCCATTCCTTAAGATTCAGTCACGTAATAGCCCCATATCAAGGAAACATTTCATACCCTCCATATATATTGAATTCATGTCCATAAACACATAAAATCAGCTTGATTTATCACATCACATGCTTCAAGTCTCACACGAATCGAACCTAAGACATGGATTCAAGAAAAAATGGAGAAAACCTAACTATTCACTATAAATCCAATACTCCCTCAAATCTCCATCAAAATCAGCAAATAAGCACTCACAAGAAATAAGATAAGATGCACAACACAATCCTGAACTTAACTTTCAAGTTTGGAGTGATTTGGTGGAGAGATGAGCTCAAAATGGTGAAATTAAAAGTGTTTCACTTGGAGCTTCAAGGGTGTCTCGGTTTGCAGCTGCTTTTGGCTTATTTTTGGAGTGTGAAATGGAATGAGAGTCAAGTTGGCTGATAAAGGGTTAAGTAAGGGTGATGTTGGTTCAAACCTTGCTCAATTTGGTTAACCATGGTTCAAGATATGATTAAAATAGTGGTAGGTGATCATTTAGGCGGACGTCAGAAGTTTCGGTTAAATTTCGGAGGTCGAAACAAGCTTAGAAAAATATAAGGCTTATTCTATTGAATCTGAATCTTCGATACGAGTTCATCGGAGGTGACGGAACTCAAATCCGAGTTCCCGATCTCAAGATAACATATACGGAACCAAGGGTGCGCTAATTGCCCTTTAGCCCCCGATTTGATTCCACAATTCAAAATAAATTCGTTACCACGTCAAACGAGACCGAAAACATGAAACGAGCACATAGACATGTTCATAACACATAATTCTATGATATACTAAATTTTCACAAATTTTCGATATCAAATCATATAAGAACGAAGCACGATTAAAACACTCATGTGCAATCGTTAACAATTTCATAACATTTTCAAATTAAATAAACATATTTATATTACATTTTTAAATTAAAATTAAAGTCAATGGTTAATGAAATTAATTAATTAGCATAATTAAAACATGATTAATCAACATTAATTCTTAATTATCAATTTAAATAAATAATTAACCAAATAAATTATAATAAAATAAAATAAAAATTATAAAATAATAACAACTTAATATAAAATTAAATATTTAACATTATAAACAATTAATTCGTGCAATTGGGTAAACACTTATGCTATATTTGCACAATTTATAAACACATACGACATATTAGTACAACTGAAAAACCGGGGCGTTACAGACCCCTCCCTCTTTGTCCCTCAGGTTCTTTTGCAGGCGTAGCTAGGCGAGAAATTACATTGTTTAGTCTATTTTTGAGTCTATCTAGGTGACACTTCATTCTATACCACACACTGAAGTTATATACTTATGTTTTATGTATTGAGGTCGTAGGGCCAGATGTTATTTATTTGGATTACTTGTATTATCACTTGAAGACTTGTATATTGTGAGAGTACTATGGTGATTATGCTTCCGTACTCCTATCATATTCTTGATTATTTCTCCTGTTAGTTACTTGAATTGTTGGTACAGGGTTAGTCTCGTCTAGCCAGGGTCCGTGTCGTGTCTCCATTCGTTATGATTGGACTTGTATACGGACTATATTCGTATATGAGTTTGGTCATAATGTGGGGGATGTGAGGACCCACGCTCGGGCGTCACAAGGCAAATCAAAACAATTCTACTTCATACTCCAGTGATGAAAGGGACGACCGACCCTTAACCATCCTTGTAAGTAAGCAGGTCGTGGGTTTCGCGACACTCACGCTTGTTGGACTTCATCCCCCACCATCCTCCTAGTGGGTTCCGGAACATCCTACAAGTGGAGATCATGAACTACAGGTGTGTCCGGCGACCCCTTGGCCGACCCGGATGCTCTGTCCCATAATCTCCGGGGCCCATCAAGTCAAGAACAAGTTCATGTCAAGTGACCTATCTTTCAAGGTCATATCTCGCTACAAGTTCAAAACATACTCAAAGCTTCTCAAAACAAAACATAGCATATATACATATAAAAGCGTTTTCAAGATTCATAACAAGCGGGACAAGCCCTCAAAATACATATCAAGCACGTATCTATCATATCATATACATATTTCGTATGCGGGCTTCAAAACACGTAGGGTTGTAGGCCAAGATAACTAAAAGAAACAAAACCTCACCTTCGAGACGTAACGGGGACAAAAGGAGGCAAACGAATGCCTATGGACCAACTCGTCACCAACGGGATGATCCTCTTAACAAAACAAGCGACAAGAGACAAACCTAGACTCAATATGAACCAATTAGATGCTTGGTAAATGCATATGAATGCAAATGATGCGAGTGAAATGCAACAAGGTAGCATTCATATCACATTTAGGTATATCAAGTCATAACAAGCACAATTCACGTCAAATGAATCCGTAAATCTCATGCAACAAGCATAACATATCATGCAACAAGTTAACAATGCACACATATCATGAAACATGCAAAGAGATATCATATAAATTAAAGAAACAAGGCATAAGTTCATGCATGCACGAAGGAAAACGTTAAAGGCATATCTAGACACATATTGCATGTATGTGCATCAAAATCACATCATAAATTCACATTAAAGCATATAACATATAACACAAGAAGTTAACTAAGCATAAAAGTTGAAAACGAGGCTAAAAGAACACATAACATGCAACAAAACACACAACAAAATACACGCAACAACAATATATCGCGGTCTAGCCACGCCTTACACAAGAAGGAGTCGCGGCCACGCCATTACTCCAGGAGAGCTACTGCCAGCAGGTCGCGGTCATGAAACCTTTAAGGCAAGAAAGGGTCATGGCTGCGACACCAACACAGACACCAAAACTGACGCAACGTTGCGGCAGTGACAAGAAGAACACCTTGTGCTATCGCGGCCGTGCCATTGCTCGTGCAGCGACAAAATAGGGGAGAAACGAGGCCAAAGGAACTCCAAGGCAGCAACAAAGCACAACAAAAACACACCAAAAACTCTCTAATACATGCAAGCAAACAATAGTAAATCGAAGGAATCAAGCAAGGAGGCAAGAGAGTTCATAAAAGCACAAGTTCTTCAAAAATGCAGCCATGGTGGTCCGATTTACATGCATATAACACAAAATAAATAATCACTCATGCATTAGGGAAGTCATATAGATCATATATCTAGCTTCAAACCAAGAATTAATCCAAAGAATTGCAAGAATTCATCAAAATTTCACAAAACCCTTACTATTCATGTTCTTCATCAATACATGCTCAATACTCCATGAAATCATGCAAATCTAGACATAAAAGAAGAACAAATGAATGGAGAACAAGAAAACATGCTTACCTCTTGAATCAGAGAAGAATCGATGAAGAAACAAGCTCAAAATGGCTACGAATGAACAGTGTCGGATCTCTTCTCTTCCTTCTCTCTCTTGTCCCGGTTTCCAGCTCTTTCTCTCTATCTCCTTTCTGTAACCTAAAATGAAGGCATAAGGGGTGGTTATAGGGTTTAACCATGGTTAAGTGGGCTCAAGAATCAAGTCATTTGGTTAAGAAATGAGGGAGTTATTGCTAAAACCGTAAAAGGTGGCAAACAAGCGCGAGGCTCACGGTACGGGCAAATTTCAGAGGTTCAAACGGGCTAAGAAAATACAAGGCTAGGTTAAAAATCTCCCAAATCTTGTTACAAGTCCAACGCCACTTTCGGAATTCGAATCCGAATTCCGGAGCTCAAGTTACGGCCTCCGGAATCCAAGGTGCGCTAAAACGAGTTAGGCCCTCAAATCTCTTAACAAATAAAACGGTTTAAGAACCGTATCAAACGAACTCAAAAATAATTAACGAGCATATAAACGAGTTCATAATACATATATTTCATGCATAACACGTAGTCACAAAAATCAAAATCGAAAATAGAAGCAAACGAGTCAAGTTCGAGTACAAACGAGCATATACGTATCAAAGTTCATATAAAACATTTAACAATTAATTCATATAAATTCAAATAAGCACATAAACAATAAAATAAACATACAAAGGCATAAATTAATTAATTAAAAGTGCACTGTAACACTCTCGTTAAAGCGTACCTATACGGCCGAAAAGTCGGGGCGTCATAGGAATCCTGTCAGCCTGATAAAATCTTCCAATAGATGGTGTATTAGCTGAAAAAGCACCAACAGGTGGAATGCTAAACCTTCTCCTGACAACTGTCCAGCTTTGTCCCATCACTTTCTGCTGAAGCTGGAAACCCTCCACCTAGAGGGAAAGTTTGAAAATTTCTTTTGAAGCGGCTAAGGAGAAAGAAGCCTTACGTCATAAGGACTCTACAATTCCTGGTGATATTTTCCCCTTTTTCCTTCTTTAGTTTATTCCTTCTTAAGAAATTATTAAAGTTATGATGATAATCTTGAATTAAATTTGGGAGAAGTTTAGGAATCATCTCGGTTATTTCTTTGATAATTATCATGACCAGTTCAAGAGAATTATTCTGATAATTTAAAGTAATTATCTTAAATGATTAGAGATACAATCATATTTGGAAAAAATATATTGCAGAGTTTGCATTCCCGCCAAACTTTGGAGAAGAAGAAATATTTGCAGATATTTGGAAAGATTTTTGTTGGGAAAGAATGCATGGCGTAAGGAAAATAAGAGAGCAGAAACTCAACATGCATAAACAGGGTAGCTGAGCAGGCGGAAAAAGAAAGCAGGAAGGAAAACCCAAGTGAAAGCTGAAAGGAAAATTAGCTGGAAAGCTATAACAAGTTGGAGGATCAAATGGGTCAATTTAAAGCGAAGCTGAAAGAAAAGAAAGCAGGAAGACACACCACGAGCAAGAAAGATACTAAATAAAGCTGGAAGGAAGAATCAACAGAGAGGTTGCAATAAGTTGGAAAATTCTAAGGTCAGTGAAGAGATCAGAAAAGCACTCTCAAGACACGAAGCAAAAAGTGAATCAAGTCTTGGGTACGGGTCCCCTTGGTTGTTGTAGCACCCGACACGCTAGGATGCCACATCCCCCGCACTATAGTTCAGTCCACATACGAAATGGAAAATCCGTACATAAACTAAACGTATAGTGAATGGGTGACAGTAAAAAAAACCATCCTAGCTAGGCGGGACTAACTCTGAAACCATATAAACCGTACAATGCAATTCAGCAGAAGCATGACATGATCATTAAGCAAAAGTAATACATCAAAAGTTCATAATCTCCAACACGTATAATCATAGCCACATATGTACAAGAATTCTCCAAAATAACATAAAATATCCATATGCAACAATATCATGAAAGTGTAGTGTGCTAGACCCAAATTAAAGACTCCAACGAACTCTAATTCCCACCTAGCATGCTCCTGCAAGAACCTGAAAGGTGAAGGCGTTAGTGTGTGGAAGACTGAGTGAGGGGTATAATAGATATTATTGGAAAACAGCAGAGTAAACGCAGCGGAAGTTTAAAATTTTTTCCAAAAGGGATCTAAAAGACTTGCAATGTTCGTATTGTAACGTTGGGATTTCAAGAAACTTACAACAATTGAAGCTTTCTTGAAACGTTTTGAGCAGCCCTCAAACGTTCTTCAAGCTGCATGAATTCCCCGTTTCTTGATTCTTTCTTCGAGATTCCAAAGTAGAAATCCTCTAGAGTATTAATCCACACCAACCTAGATTCAAATCATGTTAGTGAGTATGCTAGTACTATAACATGCGTATTAAAGAAACAAGAAACAAGAAAAAGAGAGCAAGAGAATTATCCCCAAAATTCCATGAAGGTTGGACGTGATTCTCAAATCACGTGTAAGCCCTAAATTTTGAACCCCATGTCTTATTTATAGGGCATGGTTCGAAAACCCTAGTCTTGTAGGAGAGGGTCTCCAACTTTGACTTTTCTTCTATTCTTTCTTTCTCTCCAAGTAAAATAATATCTTATCTAAAATAAGATATTTATTTTATAGAAAAAGAGCTCCTAACTAATTTAGGAATATTTAATTATTCTAGCAATAATTAAATATATTATCCTAATACTTTATTAGAATAATAAAATAGAAGATATTTATTTATTTATTTATTCTAATCAAATTAGAACAACTAAATAATTAAATACTTAGAATTAATTCTCCAATTAATTCTATCAAGGACTTTAGAATTAATTCACCAATTAATTCTAACGGGCTAAAATTAATTCTCCAATTAATTTTATTTCGGCTATATAATTAATTCTCCAATTAATTATATCTTGGCTTTATAATTAATTCACTAATTAATTATATTTGGGCTTAATAATTAATTCTCCAATTAATTAACACATGATCCAATTCCTCAATTGGATTCACACGTCCCAAAATGCTCTTGATCCACACGTGTACATTACACTGTGGTCTCGTTTCGATCAACCATTTGATCTTTCCATAATACCCTTTGAACCCGATATTTGTGTGTGACCCTCTAGGTTCAATTTCAGTTAGTAGTGAGCCTAATTAATTAATACACTTTATTAATTAATTACCTCACAGATCACGCGACCATAGTCTAGCAACAGGTGTGTGACCCCTACCCGAAATGTGAATGTATATTCGAAAGAACCTTTCAGTCAATGACATCATGTAGGATACGATCCTCCTACCATCCTATCTCTCGATTAAGATCTAGGGCATGGGAATATGGAGAGCCCTACTAATCTTAATCTTAAAACAAAGTTCCCTTCATATTCCATTTGATCTCAATCCAAGAAAACCCCATTTTCTTGATGTCTTGATCTAACCACCTTGCGCAAGGATTTAAGGATGGAATCATGAATGACTTGTGTAATAAGAGATCATCTTGCCTACAGCAAGTGTACGTCCTTTATTGATTCCAACAGTACTCATATGCCACTTGTGTATTCCCAACATAGGCCGTGGTTCAGGTGTCTATATGGCGACACCCTTTTGAGCCTATATCAAAGATTACAGAGTTAGGTCATATGAGACAATGTGGAATCTCAAGTCTAAGGATTAATTCCTCACGTCATTGACATTTTAGATATTTCCTAATCTGGAAGTTTCAGGAAACTCCCTTTCCCATTTAGGAATCTTCTCACGCGGGGCACTCTCAGTGATGAAGTTCTTGCAACTATCACCCTTATGTATTATGAACGCGTCAACCCATGCACTTATCACCCCATGAAACCGGGTGATCCTTCTTAAGGATATAACTACACAAGCAAGTTTCAACAGAGTCAAAGTTCGACACTCCCACTGTCTGTCGGCCTTATTGACTTGGAGAAGTTTCTAATCGTCGCCTATGGAGTTAAGAACTGGTTTCATGTGTCATTCCCATAATGACAAAGTCCTTAACGGCCTCATCGGATTAGGGGAGTTCTAGACATGCACACGTAATAAAAACACACAAAACACATAATGGTACATAAGAAGTGTTCGCCTGTGATTATAATCATTCGTATATTATTCAAAGATTGTCTGTGATATAGGGAAAGTCCCAAAGCATAACAGCTTTCTAGGGTACTATTCCCAACAATCTCCCACTTGCCCGTAAAAGCCTTTCAGGTCCATTCTTGGTCCCATCTTCCCAAGATGTACCTTTAGAGCCTTATTGACTTTGGGCGTTTCCAAAGTGGATCTGTTATATTCTCTGTTGATGTGAATGTTTCTAATTTGCACATCATTAAGGAAGCACGGTTTCCTTTTCACGTGATTCATAATCAAGCGTCTGGTCCCTTGGTGAGGTCTTGGTTCTCTTACTCGAGCAACCATCCATTTTATCATACAATATGATAATGGTGTTGTTTCATGCTAGGAACTACATCTACCCGTTAGATGGAGTTTCTTACCCAAACACTTAACTTAGTGGTATTCAATACGACTAAGTATTCAACCTTATAGTCGAATCTATAGTGCCTCTCGATTGGAACTCTTTCCAAAGCCCTGTTCTGCCATCTAGGTAGACTGCGTATCCTGCCATAGATCAATCATTATCTACGTTTTGATGATTACATCAAAATATCCTTTAATGATAAGATCTCGTTGGACTTTTAAAACATATCCTCATTTCTTCTAAAGTACTCAGAGGGTATTTTCATAGCAATCCAGTGACCTTCTCTAAGGTTACATTTAGAATAGGCCCACCACGCTATTTGGTAGCCATATCTCGTCAAGTACATAATTTTGCATACATTATGCACCCTTTTCCCAAAAAGGGTTTTGGACATTCTAACTTTCTCATAGTTATTTTAGGATACATCCTCTTCAAAAGAGATGTTCCATTGTCCATTGGAAATTCTGTAGGAATCTTCCATACTAAACCAATTTAGTACAACGTTTATGTACCTCGACTGTGATAATCCTATTATTCTCATAAATCTATCTCCATAGATATTTGTCTCGAGAATGTAGGATCTATCACCAAGATCTTTCATCTCAAAATGGTTCCCAATCAGGCTTTGGTAACTTTTATGTCATCCTTCGCATTCCTAATGAGAAGGATGTCATCTTCATAAAGTACCAAAAGTTGAACTTTTAGTCTCTAACACTTTCTTGTACACGCTTTATTCGAATTTCAAGTCAAACAACTTTGACTATTTCACTAATTCGAATAGTATAGTTCCTAGAAGCCTGATCCAATTTTGTAAATTGACCATTTGGAGTCTGCAAACCTTTTGCTTACTCCCACTAAATGTGAAATCCATGGATGTTCCATATTTATGCCTCTATCAATCTCATATGGATGAGACAAGCTTGATCCTATCAAGTAGTTTAACTAAGGTCCAAACTTAGTTTGACTATATGGAATCCATTTGAGATTTCATAATTGTTTTCACTACTCAGATTCCAAATCTGACAGCGTCTCCCGACAGGGTAAATGGATCAGTATCCACTTTAGAAGACTTCATGGTGAAAACCATATTATCTCATAGGCTATCTAGGAATGCGTTCTGAATGCATCGAGGGAGGAGAGTTCACTCGTGTACTATCTCTTAAGATTGGCCAAGTTTTATCAGAACGGTTCATCTCTTCCTAATTGTGGCGTGGGTTATGTCCTCAAACCTTTTGAAGTCTTTGGGCTTCCCTTTCTTCTTTCTTAGGAACGATTCCTCAAGAAAGGTATATTCTTTAAAACACACAACATTTGTTCAAAAGAATCGCATAAACAATATTCTATATTGTTTGCATAGACTTGAACTAGTTTCAATCTTATCTCTCAATTTCTCCTTCAATTAAGAAGACTTAAGAGAGATACATTCTTTAGAACAAACAATATTTGTTCCAAAGAATCGCAAAGACAATACTATATATTGTTCATATAAACTTGAACTTGTTTCAAGTTTATCTCCCACTGTCTTTTTCACTTAAAAAGACTCCCACTGTATTCTTCATATAAGAAGATAATCCCAAAATTCTAAGATAAGAATTATTAGGGAATTTTGAAAGCCACAATTTATAGTGCATTTAAGGGACTGATTTGGAATTTACTTGATTCAAAATCCCAACTGCGGTTTTCGGAAGCATAAGTTCAGAACGAAGGTAAGTCAGTAAGTCTCAACAAGGAACGAACCATATCCTATAGGGTTATGTTCCTTCATTCAAAATACCAAGTTATTCTTGAATGAGATTACTGAGGGATAATCCTATTATCTCTAAGATGACTAAGGAGTTAGTCACTAAGATATCAGCTATCTCGATCCAATCGAGCTGCCTATGTCTTATAACTACTAAGGTTTCTAACCTTCCTTATTTTGAAATTCTAATAATTTCACAAAAGTTTCAGATTCGTACTTCAGTAAGTACGCACATTCATAATGATTACTCTAGTGATTTTGTCTAGTACTTACATTAAGCAATCCAAAATCATAAGTATGGATCGAAATCCATCTAAGCTATGGGACGTCCTCTCGTTTCTTATAAACGATGTTTGGGGAGCGCTTCCCTTAAAATAGGATTCTTAGGAAATTAAGTCTTTGAGCTCATTTTCATAAAATAATCCTAAGACGATTAACTTGCTAATCCAATTATCTATAACGTTCTAAAGTTATTTGAAACTTTGTCATCTTACCTACTTGTGTTATCTCGTTGTATGTTCAAAAAATCAATACTTTGAGTTTTGCACAACAGTTTGTGTAAAATTAACTCAAGACTAGTGAATTCTGATCCTATCAGAATCACTACAACGAGAGACACATAGAGTGTCCTTATACTCTTTGCAGTTTCTTTCCAAGGCCCTAGTTTGCCACTATGGAAGCTAAAGTCTGATCTTTATTTTAGGCTTTCTCTTGTCTCAGCCCTCCATCGGGTTTTACAGGTTTCTTCTTCTTTCGCCTAGATGCCTTTACCTCAATAGGTTTAGAAGAAGAATTAATCATTATTACCTTTTAGTCCTTCATAAGGATGCTATCTTAAGTTATCAACTAATTTGATCAACTACGCTACAATAGCATCATCTAAGATTAAGCAAAAGAGTCTAAAATGATGATAGAAGTAATTCAAACAATCAGTGGACTAAGAACTCGTTTCTTAGTTTATGCGTGACTGCAAGGTCCTCCTTAGTGAGGACTTTCAGTCCATGTTACACGTGCATTCCTTCATACAAATATGGAACAATTCCTTCGATGTGTTATACTTTGTAACATGCTTGCAAGAGAGTACAGTTGCTCTTAAGTGTTCCTATAATATGTTATACCTTGTAACAGATTTATGAGGGAGTACAATTGCTCTTAAGTGTTTGGAGAATTTCCTTTCACTTTTCAATTGCTTTTCAAAAGCCTAGGTCGAATTTTCACAATGGGTGAAAAGTTCGCCCTATAGAGAATAATTTTCTCCTTTGGAATCTAAAATGGATTTTAAGATTCGAAGCCAATCAGAGTGGTTAGGACTTTATGTTGGAAAAGACGAATCAGAAAGCAGCGGAATTTAAAAAATTTTCCCAACAAAAGGACCTTGGACTCGCAATCGTGTAACCAAATTCGTAGAGATAGAAAACTTACTTTTCTTTTATTCTTTCTTGAAGCGTTTCAAGCCACCCAAGAACGCTCTTCTCGCGGCTTGATCCCTCTCCTTGGTAAAGCTCGAATCTTCAAACTTCTAACTTGAAGTCTCTAGAGAAAGTCCACCAACTTGATCACAATCTAACTAGTAAGGAAGCTAGTTCTCTAGTTAGTGTTTAGGCTTAACCTAGGGTTTATTTGATCTTGGAGAAAGGAAGGTGTTCAACACATGAACCAAAAGGATTGTCAATTAGCTCTAAAGGGGAGCATGAGCTCCCTATATATAGGAAAGGGAGAGGGGCGCCGATCCTAATCCTTATTGGGCAAGGATTTGGTTCCTCTCTCTCCTATTACTTGATCTTCAAGTAATTTCCAACTTTGACTTTGAATTCTAATTCAAATCAACTTTCAAGAGAGCTAAAAATATCCAAACTATTTTTGGATAATTTTATACTTTATTTATTTAAAACAAATAACTTATTTTATCTAATTAATTAATTCATAATTAATTAACCAGATTATTTTCTCCAAAATAAGACTTTCTTTTTAATTCAAAATTAAACCAAAGTCTATTAAATAATTAACACATTTAATTATTTAATACATATATATACAATATATATTTATTCACACGTGTGTGACACGTGTCACAGTGACACGTGTCACTCACGTGAGCCACACGTGTGATTTCACACGTGTGGAACCCTCTTGGCCCGATTAACTCGTTTAATCATTTTTAAGCCTCAACTCATGTAACCAAGTTGTTGTGTGTGACCCTCTAGGTTCTCAATTCAATTAGCAGTGACCCTAATTAATTAATTCACTAATTAATTAATCAGTCCACAGATTAAACGACCATAGTCTAGCAACAGGTGTTTAACCCCTAGCTGAATTGGAATGTTCGGATTCGACAGAACCTTTAAGTCATTGATTCATGTGAGATACAATCCTCCTACTTACTATCTCTCAACCAAGATCTAGGGCAAGGGAATAATCAGAACCCTAATAATCCGGTCTTAAAGCTAAGTGCATTTCATATCCATTTGATCTCAATCCAAGAAACCCTTTTCTTGATGTCTTGATCTACTGCCTTGGCCAAGGACTCCATATGGCATATGAATGACTTACACAATAAGAGATCACCTTGCAAATGCAAGTGTAGGTCCTTTCTTGATTCTCATTCACTTTCATGAATCACTTGTGCAGCCCCAGCATAAGCCTTGAATCAGTTGTCTAAGGCGACACCCTTTAAAGCTTATACCTAAGACCACAGAGTTAACTAATAAAGTGACAAGGAACCTCAAGTCTAAGGATCAATTAATCACATCAATGAATCGTGAGATATTTCCTAATCTGGAAGTTTCCATTTCCTGAAATAGAAACTTCCTTTCCCGTTTAGGAATGTTCTCACACGGGGCACCTCAGTGAACTTACTTATTAAAGTAAGCACCCTCATGTATCACGCACGTATCAACTATACACTTTGCACCTTCATGAAACAAGGTGGTCCTTCTTAAGGGCGTGATCCCATAAGCAAGCCTTAGAGGAGTCAGGTTGACACTCCCACTTTTTGTAGGACTCATCGGCTTGGAGTATTTTACTAATCATGACTTATGTGATATAGGGTTCGTTTCATGAACCATTTCACCTAAATGGTAGAGTCCTAAAGTCATCAGGGTTAGGGGAGTTCTCATACATGCACAGCTAAAGTAAACGCATACCAAACAAGAGCATATAAAGAAGTGTTGCCTCAATTCGTTATTTCATTCAAAGATTGTCTGTGATTACAATAAGGAAAAGCACAAAGCGGATATACAATCGGCTTTTAGGGCACTATTCCTAACACTTTAGTCAACTTATTTGACTCATGGATGGATACTAATGGGTCGCATTTCAACTTGTAGACAATCAAAGAACTACAACCTAAATGCTAAGCAGAGAAAATGTGAGCATATTGAATAATAACGTAACACATAGGATTAGGTCTTTTATCGTATGTGGCTCCCACTGTTTTTAGAAGGTCTATAAATCCCAAACGACCTTAGAAGAAACTTGTTTTCTCAGTAGGTACTAGGATCCCAAGCATTCTTAGCTTTGGACCCACGACTCGAAAGACATCCAAAGGTCTAAGAATCTTTAGGTAGGTACGAAATTGCCAATTCCATCTCCATGGAATTCCTAGTAATGTTTTTGCATAACCGATCTTTCAATCATGGACCCACAACTCGTGAGACATCCATATCTACTTCAGTGTTGAGCAGGACCCATCAATCATAAGATCTCAATCAAACTTAGTCCGGAACGACCCACGACTCGTGAGACATCGCCTATTCTAGAATGATCAAGAAATATCAATCACATAAGGTGATCAATCAAGAAACTAAGATTTAATAGGCTACACTAATTACCCCACGACTCGTGAGACAACAACTAGCTTACCTATTAACTCTTAAATCCTATTGGTGGAACACTAGGAATTTTATTACCGTAATAGAATACCTATTTATGCGAAAATTACTTAATATTTAATTAGGGATTTTCGAATTAACCAGAGAGTTGTCTGGTTTTTGACCTCACCAACATGTACAGTTATCCATTTTTAATTGTCTTGATTAATGCAGTTTCACATAAAGTGCATCACAGAAGCAATTAGCAGATAACATGTCCTGGCATGATACTAATTATGAGATGATCATAGGTATCCTATCTTATGTGCAATTATGGGAGCCACTCCATAATTGCTTGTTCTAACATTCATGCCACATAAGACTGTTCATATCACATAGGGTTACAGAATTTAATGGAAAACCCTATCTATTACATTAATAGAAACCCTCCTAAACATTTTGAGGGGTCTTCTCTTATGGCCACCGTTCTTCAAGTGTTCCTTGTGGATCCTTCTTGCTCCTTGGATGCTTGTCTCCAAAATGAAAAGAAAAATCCTCACTTCCTAAATTCTACTCTCTTAACATAAAGTAATATGGCTCAATCTTCATATTGACCATCGACAAGTACACGGGGCATACCCCGGCCCAAAAACAATAATAAGGAAAGCCACATAATAAACATATAACAGTACGCACATAAGTAGGGCTCCAACCCCAATTGAAATAAAGCAACTATGGGGCTCCGACCCCAATTGAAATCATCCATGTGCAGAAATTAAAACATTCACAAGACTAACCCATGATCACCTACACTAGCATAAAGCCGCTTGAAATTTAAATTTACCAATTAAATTTAAAATTCCCTTGACTTCAAGTTACAACTAACTTAAGAAATTTGAATATAGCTCACTATTCAAGAATTTATTCAAAACACGAATTCGGATCATGACAAAACTCAATTAATTTCAAAAATTAAAATTTATCAAAATATAATTCAAATTGATATATTACATTTTCTCGAAAAATAAGAACCTGACTTTAATTCATAAAAATCCCAAATTTTGTAATTATTTCAAATAAATAATTTTATAAAATTAAAATTAAAATTTATAAAATAAAATCAGATTTTACAAAACGGGATTTTACGAAACTGAAACACAAAACGAAAAGGTCATCCCGGGATGACCCGTACGAGGCGCGCGAGGACTAACCGTAAGCGCGCGCCGAGCAGTCAGTTGCTCGCGCACACGGCCCGGCGGTGTCCGGGACGAAAGGCAGCAAGCGTCGTACAGCAGCGCATAGCTCTGCGCAAGCAGTGCTGTGTGTACACGCGCGCCTTGCGCGCTGGTAGTGCGTCGCTTGCGCCCACGGCTTGGCAAGGAGCGGAAGGTGGCAGGCGGCAAGCGGACCAGCCTGGGCGATGCGTGCGTGGATGCGTGCGCTGCCTAGGCAAGCCTCGCGCCTCAGCCTAGGAGGGCACACTGGGCGGGGCGGTGAACGCGCTAGGGCCGCGTGCGGTCGTGCGCGGCTATGCCCCATTCTAATTTACATTTCGTAATTTCATCAAATTCCAGATTCAGTTTTCGAATTAAAACAGTTCAAATCAATTCGAGTTAAAACAGCTTAAAACTAGATTAATCATAAAACAATTTTTCCAAAATTTTCAAGAAACTGTTTTGATCCGGCAGATTCGTATTTCAAACAAAAACCAAGAATACATAACATATATCCAAATTCAAGAATTTTCTTTCAAAATTCATAAAGCAGTAAAGATACAATACGAATGTTGCAAGGTGACTCTGATACCACTTGTTGGAAATAAGCAGAGTAAACGCAGCGGAAGTTTAAAATTTTTTCCAAAAGGGATCTAAAAGACTTGCAATGTTCGTATCGTAACGTTGGGATTTCAAGAAACTTACAACAATTGAAGCTTTCTTGAAACGCTTTGAGACGCCCTCAAACGTTCTTCAAGCGGCATGAATTCCCCGTTTCTTGATTCTTTCTTCAAGATTCCAAAGTAGAAATCCTCTAGAGTATTAATCCACATCAGCCTAGATTCAAATCATGTTAGTGAGTATGCTAGTACTATAACATGCGTATTAAAGAAACAAGAAACAAGAAAAAGAGGGCAAGAGAATTATCCCCAAAATTCCATGAAGTGTGTGATACCTTTAAGATTCAAAATGTCACTACTGATGCTATCCGAGTCAGCCTCTTTCCCTTTTCATTAAGGGAACGAGCTAAAGCATGGTTGAGTACTGTCCCAAATGAATCTTTTCAGACTTGGGCAACATTATCTATGGCTTTCTTAGCCAAGTTCTTTCCACTTAGCAAAACCACGAAGTACATGAATGATATTCAAGGTTTCAGAAAGTTGGAAGGAGAGTCTTTCTATGAAGCTTGGGAGAGATTTAAGGATTTGCAGAAGAAGTGTCCACATCACGGGATTCCCGGTTGGTTATTGATTCAGACTTTTTATAAAGGGATGTCCCCTACTTTTAGAGGAGCGATGGATGCCGCAGCTGGTGGAGCTTTCCTGTCAAAATCCGAAGCAGTTGCTACTGAGTTGTTAGATAATATGTCACAAAATGATGTTTTTGTGCATGAGAGGAACCGTTCGCAACCAGCAAAGGTGCAAGCAGGAGTCATGGGGTTAGAAGGCCTAACCGCCATCAATGCTAAATTTGAGGCCCTTAACAAGAAATTAGATTAACTTTCTGTCAATGCAGTTGGGATACCATCCCAACCAGTTCAGGTAACTTGTGAAATTTGTAGTGGTCCACATGCGTTTAATATGTGTCCTCATACCAATGCAGGAGAACAGGTGCAAGAGCAGGTAAATTATGCAAACAACTCCAAACCAGCAAATGACCCCTACTCAAACACCTACAATCCAGGATGGAAGAACCACCCTCATTTTTCTTGGTTGAATAATCAGAATTTCCAGCAACCACCTCAACCTAGGCCGCAGTTTCAGCCTAGGCAGCAATTTCAACCACGACCACCAGCCCTATTTAATGTTGTGCCCCCTCAACAGGAGCAGAAGCATGGATGGGAGGTTGCACTTGAGAAATTCATAACTGTGTCTATGGGTCGACATCAGAAGTTGGAAGCTTAATTGGATCAAGTGGTAAATCAGACCAGAACTTTGGAGACTCAAATTGGTCAGATTGCCCAATCTTTGAATCTGAGAGGCCCAGGAATGCTACCAAGTCAAACCGAAAACAATCCGAAGGAGCATTGACAGGCCATATCTGTAGGAGACGATAGAGAGAATGAAGGTTCGAAGTTACTTGCAGGTTCAAGTGTTGAGAAAGTTGTACTTGAGAAAGTTCAAGAGGAAGATGATTTTGAAAAGAAGCAGAATTTAGAGAAAGAAGTGATTTCAAGCAAAGAGAAGTGTGAGAACTTCACCACTGTGGTACTTACTGAGGAGTGCAGTGCTATTATTCAGCATAAGCTTCTCCCGAAGCTTAAAGATCCAAGGAGTTTTCAATTCCTCTTACTAGTGGTTCTTTGCAATTTCATAATGTTTTATGTGATTTAGGAGCTAGTGTGAGTATAATTTCGTTATCTACTTGCAGGAAATTAGGAGTGAAGGAGCTTAAACCGACTGATATGACACTCCAACTAGCTGACAGATCAGTGAAATACCCGATAGGAATTATTGAAGATATTTTGGTAAAAGTTGAAAGATTCCACATTATTAATGATTTTATAGTTCTTGATGTTGAGAGTGATGAGAGGATGCCATTGATCCTTAGAAGGCCATTTCTAGCCACGGCTAGAGCCGATATTGATGTTCAGAATGGACGTCTCACGTTCAAAATAGGAGAGAAAAGCTTAGAGTTTAGGAATTTTGGTTCCATACCACCCTCACCGAGTCCGGATAAATGTTGCATGATCAAGGTGATAAGTGAGACCCCGAACGGAGTGGTTTTATTTTTGGCGAAAAGAGCTGCAGTTGATTGGGAAGGAGAACCGAAGTCCCGAAATTCAAGAGGAGAGGATGTTTTGATATTAAACACTTGGAGTTCAAGCTCCGGTTTTGTGAGTAACGAGAACGAGGTCACTCCTTGTGACTTGTCGCTTGGGGATTGTTAATCTCCAATTCGGTTTTCAAAGTCAAGCTAACAACTATAACTTAGAACTAATTTTGCTTTCCCTTTTCATTTTGTTTTCGTTTTCATTGTTTTCGGTTCCTTCGTGCTCGTTTTTCTCGCGGTTAATAGAGTTGTCTCTCTCGTCTGCAGGTCACTTGATGTTTTGCTAGGAAGCCAAAGTCTAGATGGTGCAAGGACCGTGATTTGAGCGTTATTGTCAATATTGAGGTCCATTTACTTTGTTCGTATGGGTGTGCATGAGATTGATTTGTCTATGTGAAGAATAGATTGATGAGAATCATTGTTTATGTGTTGTGTAATGTTTGTGTGTTTCGAGATTGGTGTTTGGAAAACACGAATCAGAAAGCAGCGGAATTTAAAAAAATTTCCCAACAAAAGGATCTAGGACTCGCAATCGTGTAACCAAATTCATAAAGATAGAAAACTTACTTTTCTTTTATTCTTTCTTGAAGTGTTTCAAGCCACCCAAGAACACTCTTCTCGTAGCTTGACAACCCGTCCCTCGAAAGTCTCTTTCTACTTCAGAATCCATTGTCGGGATAGCAATCCAAACCAACCTAGATTCAATTCATGTTAGGGAAGTTCTTAACAATATAACATAAAGAAAGAAACATGAAACGAGAAAAGCAGGATTGAAACTCCCTTCGAAAACTAGTTCCGCGAAAGTAGAAAACTGCCAGTCACAAAACCCTCATGAAAAAATTCATCCTTCAGGATATGGACGAACGATTTTCGCCATCTTCTTTGGTTCGATTTTTTCATTCGTTTCATGACGGGTTCAGAATCGTTTCATCATCCCTTCTGATCGTTTTGCTTGATCCCCACTTTTGGTAAAGCTCGAATCTTCAAAACTTCTAACTTGAAGTTCTCTAGAGATAGTCCACCAACTTGGCTACAATCTAACTAGTAAGGATGCTAGTTCTCTAGTTAGTGTTTAGGCTTAACCTAGGGTTTTATTTATCTTGGAGAAAGGATGGTGTTCAACACATGAACCAAAAGAATTCTCGATTAGCTCTAAGGGGAGCTCGAGCTCCCCTATTTATAAGAAGGGGAGGACCAAAAATTCCTAGTCCTTAATGGGCTAGGATTTTGGTCTCTCTCTCTCCTATTACTTGATCATCAAGTAATTTTGACTTTGACTTTGAATTCTAATTCAAATCAACTTTCAAGAGAGCTAAAATATCCAAACTATTTTTGGATAATTTTATACTTTATTTATTTAAAATAAATAACTTATTTTATCTAATTAATTAATTCACAATTAATTAACTAGATTATTTTTCTCCAAAATAAGACTTTCCTTTTAATTCAAAATTAAACCAAAGTCTATTAAATAATTAATTTAATATATATATATATACAATATATATATATATATATATTCACGTGTGTGACACGTGTCACTCACGTGACCCACACGTGTGGCTTCACACGTGTGGAACCCTCTTGGCCCGATTAACTCGTTTAATCATTTTAAAGCCTCAACTCATGTAACCAAGTTGTTGTGTGTGACCCTCTAGGTTCTCAATTCAATTAGCAGTGACCCTAATTAATTAAGTCCACAGATTAAACGACCATAGTCTAGCAACAGGTGTTTAACCCCTAGCTGAATTGGAATGTTCGGATTCGACAGAACCTTTAAGCCATTGATTCATGTGAGATACAATCCTCCTACTTACTATCTCTCAACCAAGATCTAGGGCAAGGGAATAATCAGAACCCTAATAATCCGGTCTTAAAGCTAAGTGCATTTCATATCCATTTGATCTCAATCCAAGAAACCCTTTTCTTGATGTCTTGATCTACTGCCTTGGCCAAGGACTCCATATGGCATATGAATGACTTACACAATAAGAGATCACCTTGCAAATGCAAGTGTAGGTCCTTTCTTGATTCTCATTCGCTTTCGTGAATCACTTGTGCAGCCCCAACATATGTCTTGAATCAGTTGTCTAAGGCGACACCCTTTAAAGCTTATACCTAAGACTACAGAGTTAACTCATAAAGTGACAAGGAACCTCAAGTCTAAGGATCAATTAATCACATCAATGACTCGTGAGATATTTCCTAACCTGGAAGTTTCCATTTCCTAAAATAGAAACTTCCTTTCCCATTTAGGAATCTTCTCACACGGGGCACCTCAGTGAACTTACTTATTAAAGCAAGCACCCTCATGTATCACGCACGTATCAACTATACACTTTGCACCTCCATGAAACAAGGTGGTCCTTCTTAAGGGCGTGATCCCATAAGCAAGCCTTAGAGGAGTCAGGTTGACACTCCCACTGTCTGTAGGACTCATCGGCTTGGAGTATTTTACTAATCATGACTTATGTGATATAGGGCTCGTTTCATGAACCATTTCTCCTAAATGGTAGAGTCCTAAAGTCATCAGGATTAGGGGAGTTCTCATACATGCGCACATAATGGAAACACTCAAAACACGTATTGGCATATAAAGAAGTGTTTGCCTATGATCAATCGTATATTATTCAAAGATTGTCTGTGATACAAGAAAAGTCTCAAAGCAGATTACGTCGAATTGGCTTTCTAGGGCACTATTCCTAACAATCTCCCACTTGCCCGTAAAAGCCATTTAGGTACTCTAAGTCCCATCTTCTCAAGATGCACTTTGAGAGCCTATTGACTTTGGGCGTTTCCAAAGTGGATCTACTATATTCTCTGCTGATGTGACCCTCTTGTTTACACATATCTTAGGAAACACCTTTTCCTTATAAAGTGATTCGTAATCACGTGTTCAGTCTCTTGGTGAGGTCTTGGTTCTCTTACTTGAGCAACCATCCATTTTATCATACAATATGATAAAGGAGTTGTTTTCATGCTTGGAACTTCATCTAACAAGTTAGATGGAGTTTCTTACCCAAACACTTAACTTAGCGTTATATAATATGACTAAGTTCTCAACTACGATAGTCGAGTTTTGCAATGTCCGTCCTTGGAACCCCTTTCCAACACATTGCATTACCATTCTGGTAGAAGTTGTACCCTTTCAATGATTTCATAATCATCTATGTTTGATGAAACAATTACATCAAAAGATCCTTTCAATGATAAGATCTCTTGGGCTCTGTAAACTAATACATATCCTCATTTCTTCTCAAGTACTCTGAGGACATCCTTTACAGAAATCTAATGACCTTCTCTGAGGTCATTTTAGATTCGGCCTACTACGCTTAGTGTTGTGCCATACATAACCTTTCATACATTATGCACCCTTCACTTAAAGGGATTTTGGACATTCTAACTTTCTTAAAGTTATCTTAGGACACATACTCTTCAAAAGAGATGTTCCATTGTCCATACTAAACTCCTTTTAGTACCGTGGTTATGTACTCATTTTGTGATAATCCATTTATGCTCTTAGATCTATCTTCTATAGATCTGAATGTCGAGAATTTAGGATAATCACTAAGATCTTTCATGTCAAATTGTTTCTTAAACAAGAATTGGTAACTTTCACGTCATCCTCGACATTCCTAATGAGAAGGATGTCATTTTCTAAAGAACCAAAATTGACTCTTACATCACTAACTTTCTTATGTACACTTTTGAGACTTATTCGACTTCCATCTGTGTCAAACGATTTGACTATCCTATGGAATCGAATTGTCTAACTCCTAGAAGCCTTTATCAATCCACAGATTGACTTTAGGGATTTGCATACCTTATGCATACTCCCACTGAATATGAGATTTACAGAAATACCTTATTTCAGTCTCTTTCAATCTCATATTGAACAAGATAGTTCTCATATTCATTTATCATATCTCATAGTCAGAATATGAGGATGTGGTAAACATAATCCAAATGGACTTTTGCATTTCAATCATCAAGAAGGTTGTAATGCTTTCCATTTACTCGAAGCTCCTCGAGCTTGATCCTACCAGGTGGATCAACCAAGGTCAAAACTTGGTTTGAGTATATGGAATCCATATTGGATTTCAAGGCTTGCTTACACTACTCAGATTCCAAATCCGACAGTGTCTCCTCTTCAAGTAATTCCTTGGCTATCTAGGAACGTGTTCTAAACACGTCTTAAGAGAAGGGTTTCACACATGTACATGCTCTAATATTTGGCTAAGTTTTATCAGATGGGCTCGTTTCTTCTATATGTGGCGTGGATATTTATTCTCAAATTTCTTTGAGGTCTGCTTGCTTGTCTTTCTTCTTCTATAGGAACGATTCCTTAAGAAAGATACATTCCTTGAGACAAACAACCTTTGTCTAAGGGAATCGCAGAAATGATATCCAATATTGTTTGCATAAACTTGAACTCATTTCAAGCCTATCTCCCACTATCCTCTTTACTTAAGAGGATTCCACTAAATTCTTGGACAAGAATAATTAGGGAATTTAGTGTGCCACATTGCATAGTGCATCTAAAGGACTGATTTTGGAAGGTGCAAAATTCAAAAACTCTAACTGCATATTCTGGGAGTTTATTCCTAGAATGATTATAAGTCAGTAAAGCTTGTTATGGAATGGATCATATCCTATAAGGTTTCATTCCCTCATTCGGAAACACTAAGGTGTTCTCGAATTAGTTTACTGAGACATAATCCTATTATTTCTAAGATGACTAAGGAATTAGTTGATAAGATATTGTCTATCTCGATCATATCGATTTGCCTATAACTTATGACTACTTTGGTTCCTAACCTCCTTTTGAAATTCTAAGAATTTCATATAAGTTTCGAATTTATACTTTAACAAGTACATTCATTCATAATGATTAAACTCTGACGATTGTATCTAGTGCTTACATTAAGCATTTTACACTCATCAGCATGGATTGAAATCCAGTATAATTTTGGAACGTTCCACGTTTCTTATAAACGGGATTCAGGAACCCTTCCCTCAAGACAGGATTCACAGGAAGTCAACTCTATAGGTTCATTTTCATAGAATGATCCTAAGGTGTCTGACTTGCTAATCCTTCTATATCTCAATGTTCCAAAGTAATTCGAAGCTTTGTCATCTTACTTACTTTTGTTATCTTGTTGTATGTTCAGAACATTAGTGTCTTGAGTCTTTGCACAACGGATTATGCAGAATTGACTAAAGACTAGTGAATTCTATTCCTAGTAGAATTACTAAACGAGGTAACATTTCAGAGTACTCATACTCTATGCAGTTCCCTTTCAAAGTCCTTATTTGCTACCATAGAAGCAAACGTCCTATTTGATCTCCAGTGTCTTTTGGGTGCACCCCTTACATGCCCCTCCATTGGGCTCTTAAGGGTTTCTTCTTCTTTAGGCGTTCAAGACTTTAACCTAGGGAGTTTAGAAGAAGAATTAACCATCTCAACCTTTTATTCCTTCTTAAGGATGCTCTCAACCATTATCAACTAAATGATTAACTATGCTACATTAGCATCATTCTAGTTGAGGATAAAGGGTTTGAATGATGGTGGAAGCAATGTAAGCAATCAGTGCATTGAGAACTCTTTTCTCAGTTAATGATCGAGACCACAAGATCTTTAAATAAGATCTTTAGACCTTGTTCATGTGCACTTGTTTCCTCATTTGGAATATTGAATAATTCCACAATGTTATACCTTGTAACATTTTTATGAGGTGGTTCAATTGCTCTTAAGTGGTTTGGAGAAATCCATTCACCTCACATTGCTTCTCTTTTGGCCCGGGTCGAATTTTCATAATTGAAAACTTTGCCCTTTAGAGAACACCTTTCTCTATTCGGAATCTAAAACGAATTTTAGGGTCCGAAGCCAATTAGAGTTAGTTAGGACTTAGTCAACTCTTTTGACTTAAGGATGGATACGAATGGGTTTGCATTTCATATTGTAGAGAATCACAGAACTACAACCTAAATGATAAGCAGAGAACTAGGTGAGCATGCTGAATAATAACGATATACATAAGATAAGGTCTTTAATCTAATGTAGCTCCCACTGTTTTTCAAAGATCTATAATTCCCAAAGATCTAAAAGGAACACGTTTCCCAACGGGTACTAAGATCCTAAGCATTTTACCTCGAACCCACGACTCGCAGACATTCTAAGTAAAATCCTAGGTAGGTACAACTTACCAATTCTAACACCTTTAGAACTCTTAGTAATTGTTTTTGCAACACCTATCTTTCAATATGGACCCACGACTCGTGCGACATCCATATTTACTTAGGTGTTAAGCCAGACCCATCAATCATAAGATCATGATCAAAACTTAGATCGAACGACCCACGACTCGCGGACATCGCCCTTGCCAAAATTAATTACGAAATATTGATCATTTAAAATGTAGCACCCCGCACGTGAGGCACCACATCCCCCGCACTAAGGCTCAACACGAGTAACAAAATAGTAAATCCGCACCCGTATCAAACCCTAGCGAACGGGAGACAAACATAAAAAAAACCTTCCTAAGCCAGGCGGAGCTAGACCCAGCAATGATTACCAATCCACGAAAAAAAATAATGCAGCAAAGCGAAAATTCAATAATATCAATCATAACCAGAATTGGGCTCTTCAGGCCTCTTTTACAATATAACAAAATCCAGTAAAAGCAATTCAATACCAATTACATGAATATTCAAGCTCATAATATAACCGAAACTAGTCATACATAATTCCAATTCATGAATGAGTGAAAAGACTCTCCTAATCTAACTCGACTCACTCAAAGACTTTAAATACCTCCGCCTAGCCAAACTCCAAGAATCAAACCTGCACACTAAAAGAGTGGAGAGGGAGAGGGGTCAGTCTCTAGAAGACTGAGTGAGCAGGAGCGATACACATATATAAAACATGCACATGCAAGTCATAAATCCCGAGCAAGGTTTTACTTGAAATTAGTTCCCAAAAGGGTAAGAAAATAGATAAACAATGCTCGAACTTTACGACTAAGTCATATTAAACTCATTACATTCATAAATCATACATAAATATAAGGCTCGGCGAGTGAGCGTGCACAACCTCCATCCAAACTCCGACCGTGTACATAAATATCAGTAATATATTGATTAGGCGATCAGGCAATATATCATAATACACACAGACCATAAATCATGACATAACATATGCGTTTGGGCAAACCGTGTCCCGGCCTTCCCGCACGGTGCATAATTCTATCAAAACATATACATAAGAAGAGGCGGAAATCCTAATCAACCTTCTTCCTCCGGGTGGTGGACGGGTTAGCAAGACCCGACCACCTCAGTCAATGGCCAATGGGGTTTCATGACTCCCCCAAAGGCACTCAGCTCCCATTCCCCGCTAAATCTCCTAGCGAGGGCCGGTATCACCGTAGTTTGTTGGAACTAGTATATGGGATCCCCGTCAGCCCTTGCTTCCTCGGTTAGCCACATATACTAAGTCCCGGGGCCCGAACAATAATAAATATAAATGTGTCTCGCCAAATAATCAATTCATAAGTACATATCATAATTCATAAATCATTTGAAAAGGGTTTACTCGATCAATACATACTATAAGAAATCATACCTTACCGTGTAAATCGGCATATGCTATATACGTACCTCTCCGTGTCATCCTAATCCGTAGCTAGCATGAAGACACACGGTTTGGAGCATAGCCTCATTACAAAACCATTTTTAAGTTATACGCTCATACGCATAACTCAGAAGGATTTACTCGATAACTTCATTCGAAAATCATATATATATAATCTTAAGGTTTTAGGCCAAAACTTTTCACGTAAGGGTTGTAGGGTTGAATAGGTAGCTAAAACGAAAACCACCCTCACCTGAACCGTGAAGAAACAAGGATCGAGCACCAAGTGCCTGAACGATCAAAAGCTCTCCACCCTGGAGACAAACTGTACAAAAGACCACAAGACGTGTTTGTGAGACTCAAGACTCTTAATGAACCATATATGACGCACGGCAATGCACAAGCATGATATGAAGGCATAAAGATCATATTAAGTCATGAAAATCATATAACCAATTCATTCACTTGTTCAATCATAAATCATTCAAATTCCTCAATTCATATGTCCAATCAATTTATTTCAAGGACTCAAATAGGAGCATAGAACATATTCAAGCTCTTCCATAATGCTACCACATACTTCATATTACATAACATAGCATATATCCAAGGTTTGGCAACAAGAAGAAGTCCTATGAGATAGAAAATAAGTGATGCGATTCATAAATGACATATAAACACACATAAACGGCATTACGTAAAAGCATGCCTATAACACATCCAAAAGCCATGAAATTACACCATATTACTCCTAACATATAGCAAAACAAGTTCATAGTTCAACACAAAAGGAGATAAAATCATTCAAGAGGTGAAACAAATCAAAAACCGAAAAGGAAGCAACAAAGACTGCACATGGGAAGTGACACGGGGGTGTCACCAACCCTAGCCCAACTGAGCCACGGGCGTGGCTCAGTACAGAGCTTCCCAGAAGGTGTGACACGCCCGTGTCTCCCTCTTATGAGTAAATGAGACACGGGGGTGTCACGGTACAGAACTTGAGGCGCATGCAAGACCTAACCGGCAAAACTGAACTCAAACAAACTCAATCCAAAGGCATACCAAATGAACTCCAAATGCTCTGAAACTTAATATGAAACATATTTGGCATGTTATGAACATTTTTCATTTAGAGTGAAAAGGCTAAATCACACGTTAAGATCATCGAAACCGTGAAACAAAACTGGGTCGCTACAATCGGACATATGAGCCCTAATGATTCTATCATGCCTTGATCAAGTACTTAGGGCTTGAATTTGGATCTGAAACTTCGGGGAATGCATGCTAACATACTAAACAACTTATATACATCATATAGATGCAAAATGGTACAATTTAAAGCACATTAGGATGACCAACAACTTACCAAACACAACAGCAACAAGTCTGTCATGAATCATGCATAAGAACAGGCCATGTACTTCGGTTTTGAGGCTTCAAATGGAACCAAATACTTAAAGCATGAATGCTAACATATAGAACAATGAGTGTACATCAACTCCATGCATTTTCACACGAAATGGAGGCCATATGATCATGCAACAACACCAAATCTCACACAGCAGTTCGAAAACAGGGGAAACAGTTTGAACATCAAGTTTGGAGCTCCATATCTCATAATTTCATAAAAGGAGCAAGAGATGAAATCCTCCTAACATCATATACTTTCAGTTAGGAAAGAAATGGATCAAGAAACAAGTTCATATGATCATGTATAAGCAAGAAAATCGGCTATACAAGCAAACAAGATCATAAGAGCAAATTTCCCCAAAAACCCTATTCATGCTCTTAGCCCAAACCCTAACCAAATCTGATCCAAATCATGAATTAAGGAGATGAAATCAAGTATAATAGAGTAGAGAAGACATCAATGTTCATACCTTGAAGATTTGGTGAAGAAAAATGGTGATTTGAGCTCAAAATCACAAAGGATGGCCAAGGTTTTCTCTCTTCTCCTCTATCTCTCTATCTCGATCAGTAGCTGCAGAAATGAGGGAGATATGGTTCGGTTTTTGCTGCTAAAAGGGAGGGGAAGGAGTTAACTCTAGGCACAAAAGTCATGGTTAAGGTGTGGTTAAGTTAAGAGGGGTTATGGGGTCCCACCATGAAGACTAGTCAACATAAAGAGCTCTTCTTGCACGAGTTGCTCGTTACGGTTGGATTTCGGAGGTCTTAATGATCCCAAAAAGGTATGAGGCTTGTTCCATTGTCTCCGAATCGTCGATACGAAGTCAACGGAGGTGTCGGAATTCGAATCCGAATTCCCGAGCTCAAGATATCACGCACGGAACCAAGGGTGCGCTAATTGCTAGTTAGCCCCCGATTTGGTTCCACAATCAAAATTAAATTCATAAACACGTCAAATGAATCCGAAAACATAAACCGAGCATATAGGCATGTTCATAACACACATATTTACGACATACTAAATTTTCATACCAATCCGATATCAATACATATAAGAATGAAGCACAAATAAAACACTCACGCGCAAGAACGAATTCATATTGTTATAAATAATTTACTAAAACTTAAATTCCATATTAATTAAATTAAAACCAACTAATAACATGTTGAAACTAATTAACGAAATTACCGAAATATTTAAGGTAACAAGAAACCCTAATTGAGAATTTAAACACTAAGTAACAAGGTAAGATAAAATGAATTAAATTAAAATAGAAATAGTTTATAGTTTAAAACAAATATAAACATTTATAAACAATTAATCATATAATTAAATAATTAAATCGCGCAATTTATAAACAAATACGCCACATTATTAAAATTGAAAAACTGGGGCGTTACATAAAATGATCAATTAGGTAACTAAGAACTAATAAGCTCCACTAGCTATCCCATGACTCGCGGACAATAACTAGCTTTACTTACTAAACTTAAAACCTATTGATGGAATGCTAGGAATTTAATTCAAAATTTGCATCTCGAATTAAACACCTATTTGTTCGAAATTAGCTTAATATTTAATGGGAATTTTCGAATCAACCGGAGAGTTGTCCGGTTCGACCTCACCAACATATATGTTATCCGATTTTATTAGTCTTGATTAATGCAAGTACAACTTAAATGTATTTCAAACAAACACATAAACAGATAACATGTCCTAGCATGATACTAACATGTAATGATCATGGGTTCTACCTATCTTATGCGTGATATGTGGGAGCCACTCCACAATCACAAGTTCTAACATACATGCCACATAAACAGTTTAAATCACATAAGGGAAAGCGGTAACAAAGTACGAGCCCTATCTCTATTACATTTAACAATTGAGATTCCCCTCCCTAACATTTTGAGGGGTCTTCACTTATGGCCTCCTTGTTACTTGAATGTGGTCCATCTTACTCCATGGGTGCATTGTCTCCAAAATGAAAATAAAACCTCACCACCTATCTCTACTCTCAAATTACAATAAAAAGAAAAAGACATAAAGTAATAAGGCTCAATCTTCATATTGGCCTTAGACAATTACACGGGGCATACCCCGGTCTCAAAAACAGTAATATGGAAAGCCACATAATAAATCACATAACAGTACGCACATAAGTGAGGCTCCAACCTCAATTGAAAAACGCAACTATAGGGCTCCAACCCCAATTTAAACCATCCATGTGCATAAATTAAAACCATACATAGATCTAAACCCATGATCACCTAACATGCTTTTGCGAGAATTTAAATTTAACCAATAAATTGAAATTCTCGTTTCAAGTCCTAATGACTTAAAACACGACTTGATGCGAGTCTTGTTTATAAAAGTTTTCAATAAATCCCAAATTACCAAAACAAATAAAATTCCAATTAATTTTTGAAAATTAATAATTTTATCAAAGATTGTATTTTCCCAAAATATAAACCGTTTCAATTTCTCAAAAATCTCAATTTTATGTTTTATTCAAAAATTAAAATAAATATTAAAAAAAATAAAATTTTAAAATTAAAATAAAAATTGGGACTGGATTGCACGAAACACGAAAAGACCGAATCACGAAAACGGGCCCCGCACACGGAAAAGGCCGCGCACATCGCGCGCGCGCGGCAAAGGCCGCGCACATCGCGCGCGCGGCAAAGGCCGCGTGAGTGCGCACGCTGCGCGCCGATGGGCGCAGCCTTCTCGGCTGAGTGGCGGGTGGGGTTAGGCGGCCAGTCTCGGCCGCCCTGGGAGGGCGCGCCTAGGCGCGCCCGGAAGGGCCTCCCGCGCGGTTGCGGGAGGGTGCTGGGCGGCGTCGCCCATGCGCGCGCCTGGGAAGGCGGGCGGCTGGCACGCGAAGCACGCGCGGGCGATGCCTTCGCGCGCGGGATTTCGCGTGTCCGTCGTAATCCGGGTTTTCGTTTCATGTTTTCGTTCAAAAGCAAAACCAATCCAAGAAATCCAAAAACAGTTTATACAGTTTGAAATCTAAAATAGTTTTCAAAAATTAAATTTTGCAAAAACCAATTTTCAGAAACTTTCAGGAAAAAATACAGTTTCGTAATTCAGGCTTTCTAAAACAATTACAAATACTCAATCGCATCAAGCCTAAGAATTTCTACCAAATTCAGTATAATTGAGACGAATCAGAAACACGTTTTACGAGGTGGCTCTGATACCACTTGTTTGGAAAACACGAATCAGAAAGCAGCGGAATTTAAAAAATTTTCCCAACAAAAGGATCTAGGACTCGCAATCGTGTAACCAAATTCGTAAAGATAGAAAACTTACTTTTCTTTTATTCTTTCTTGAAGCGTTTCAAGCCACCCAAGAACGCTCTTCTCGCGGCTTGACAACCCGTCCCTCGAAAGTCTCTTTCTACTTCAGAATCCATTGTCGGGATAGCAATCCAAACCAACCTAGATTCAATTCATGTTAGGGAAGTTCTTAACAATATAACATAAAGAAAGAAACATGAAACGAGAAAAGCAGGATTGAAACTCCCTTCGAAAACCAGTTTCGCGAAAGTAGAAAACTGCCAGTCACAAAACCCTCGTGAAAAAATTCATCCTTCAGGATATGGACAAACGGTTTTCGCCATCTTCTTTGGTTCGATTTTTTCATTCGTTTCATGTCGGGTTCAGAATCTTTTCATCATCCCTTCTGATCGTTTTGCTTGATCCCCACTTTTGGTAAAGCTCGAATCTTCAAAACTTCTAACTTGAAGTTCTCTAGAGATAGTCCACCAACTTGGCTACAATCTAACTAGTAAGGATGCTAGTTCTCTAGTTAGTGTTTAGGCTTAACCTAGGGTTTTATTTATCTTGGAGAAAGGATGGTGTTCAACACATGAACTAAAAGAATTCTCGATTAGCTCTAAGGGGAGCTCGAGCTCCCCTATTTATAAGAAGGGGAGGACCGAAAATTCCTAGTCCTTAATGGGCTAGGATTTTGGTCTCTCTCTCTCCTATTACTTGATCATCAAGTAATTTTGACTTTGACTTTGAATTCTAATTCAAATCAACTTTCAAGAGAGCTAAAATATCCAAACTATTTTTGGATAATTTTATACTTTATTTATTTAAAATAAATAACTTATTTTATCTAATTAATTAATTCACAATTAATTAACTAGATTATTTTTCTCCAAAATAAGACTTTCCTTTTAATTCAAAATTAAACCAAAGTCTATTAAATAATTAATTTAATATATATATATACAATATATATATATATATATTCACGTGTGTGACACATGTCACAAGGACACGTGTCACTCACGTGACCCACACGTGTGGCTTCACACGTGTGGAACCCTCTTGGCCCGATTAACTCGTTTAATCATTTTAAAGCCTCAACTCATGTAACCAAGTTGTTGTGTGTGACCCTCTAGGTTCTCAATTCAATTAGCAGTGACCCTAATTAATTAAGTCCACAGATTAAACGACCATAGTCTAGCAGCAGGTGTTTAACCCCTAGCTGAATTGGAATGTTCGGATTCGACAGAACCTTTAAGTCATTGATTCATGTGAGATACAATCCTCCTACTTACTATCTCTTAACCAAGATCTAGGGCAAGGGAATAATCAGAACCCTAATAATCCGGTCTTAAAGCTAAGTGCATTTCATATCCATTTGATCTCAATCCAAGAAACCCTTTTTCTTGATGTCTTGATCTACTGCCTTGGCCAAGGACTCCATATGGCATATGAATGACTTACACCATAAGAGATCACCTTGCAAATGCAAGTGTAGGTCCTTTCTTGATTCTCATTCACTTTCATGAATCACTTGTGCAGCCCCAGCATAAGCCTTGAATCAGTTGTCTAAGGCGACACCCTTTAAAGCTTATACCTAAGACTACAGAGTTAACTCATAAAGTGACAAGGAACCTCAAGTCTAAGGATCAATTAATCACATCAATGACTCGTGAGATATTTCCTAACCTGGAAGTTTCCATTTCCTGAAATAGAAACTTCCTTTCCCATTTAGGAATCTTCTCACACGGGGCACCTCAGTGAACTTACTTATTAAAGCAAGCACCCTCATGTATCACGCACTTATCAACTATACACTTTGCACCTCCATGAAACAAGGTGGTCCTTCTTAAGGGCGTGATCCCACAAGCAAGCATTAGAGGAGTCAGGTTGACACTCCCACTGTCTGTAGGACTCATCGGCTTGGAGTATTTTACTAATCATGACTTATGTGATATAGGGCTCGTTTCATGAACCATTTCTCCTAAATGGTAGAGTCCTAAAGTCATCAGGATTAGGGGAGTTCTCATATATGCGCACATAATGGAAACACTCAAAACACGTATTGGCATATAAAGAAGTGTTTGCCTATGATCAATCGTATATTATTCAAAGATTGTCTGTGATACAAGAAAAGTCCCAAAGCAGATTACGTCGAATCGGCTTTCTAGGGCACTATTCCTAACAATTGGTGCACTATGGTCTAATTAAATTTTATGAGTTAATTTCGGTTAATTAACGTGATTAAGAACCATCCGAATTAGGAACTATTATTAACGGGCGTTACACCCCTTTTAGTTATCTTCCGGTAACGCCCGTTAAGGAGGTTAGGTGTCCCAGGCAGCATTAGTAATGGGCATTACCTTCCAATAAGCTTTTTTTTGTAATGTCCGTTAAAAGAGACACACGTCTGGGCCAATACGGGTAATGGCCGTTACCCCGTGCATGGTAAAAATCCGGAAACGCCTGTTACAGGGCCGATTACGCGAAATCCTGGTTTAGGAAAACACGTTTTTAGGGTTAAATTAATTCCTTTCCTACCCAATTTCGGATTTTCTCCCCTAAACCTATAAATACACTTGCACCCACTCATTCGACCTTAGAAGAGATTCAATAGTTCCCCTTGATCAACTATTATCAATTTGTAACCAAGAAGCATCACGACCAAGTTACACACACACTCTCTCTCTCTTTCTTTTGAATCTAGGTAAGTCAATATCCCTTTTCTTAGTGTGAATTGTTAGAATTAATTTTTCCGATCTAAGATTGAAACCTAGGATTGAAATTGCATGATAGGATGGCTCTAGATTAGAATTGATGATTTTTGAGAGATTATGCATGCTAGAATTAGGATAGTGAATTGGATGAGAATTTAACTTGAATTGGGTTAAATTTCTGAAGAATCCTAACCTCTAACTAATTTTGAGTCTGAATTGTGAAGTTGAAGGTAGAGAATTTTGAGATTATAGGCTAGTGTGAATTTGAGTTGGGTAGATTGAAGAACTTTAAGTTAGAACTCACACCCTAGGCCGATACACACAAGGTGTTTGATAAATTGTCTAAGTGAATTGTGATTGATTTTTGTGTGTTTTGCTTGGCTATTTTTGTTTGATTCAGGTACTATGGGTCGCACCAAGCGCTCTAGAGTTCCTGAGCCCTTCACTACTTCATCCCGATTGGATCATCAACCATTGGAATCGGTCAATATAACGGTGAATGCTATGGGTAATCCTTTTCAAAGGAATTTGACGAGGAACATTGTGTCTACTAGGTTCTTCAATGACATGTGGATGGAAAAGTTTGAGGCTTGGGAAGAAGTGAAAAGATTCTTTGACAACATAGATTGGTTACCGTTCCTGACTAGGAAGGATTTGACGTACTCCGAGATGACGACCGCTTTCTTCACCATAATGAACTTCAATCCGGTAGACAATACCTTAACTTTTACTCTAGATGACATGGAAACTCGAGCATGGAATGCGGGCCGGATGAGAGAGATTCTTCGTTTTCCAGCTAATGCTACTACTTCGTTGCTTAAGTGGAGTGATGCTCAGAGAGAGGCGGTATGGAGATCCTTCCCGTTGCGAGAGGGTGTTCCTAATTATTCCCCACGATGCACACATTATAGCTATCTTGATTCATTGGTTTGGGTGCTAGTCCATAGGATTTTAGCCACAGGATTTTGTGCTAGATTTGGAAGTGATAGCCAAATTAACGAGACTGAGTTGTGTATAATGTATAAAATGAAGGAAGGTATCAAGTTTGATGGTACGATTGAGTTTTTATGGAAGCTTCAGGAGATTACAGAACGAGCCACTGGGACGATTGCTCACGGTGCATATGTGACTATGTTTGCTCGAAAGATGAATTGGAGCCCTCGGGGGTCATTGCCCGTTGACTTTGGCTATGATATTGGTCCACAATACTTGGAGAATGTAGGATTGGCTATTGCTTGGGAGAGTGGACAACTAAAGGAGTGCAATTTGCCATGGTGGCCAATACGGGATAGAGATCAGCTCTGGCAGATGTATAGCTGGGGTAAGGCCCGGTTTGATGAGCTTTCAGAGATGCAGAGGGCGCTTTTAGCTCGGATTCCTGATAAGCCGGATGACGAATTTGTTGATGAAGCTAGTGATAGAGCTCTTGTTACTGTGAGAGGCCTGTGTGCAGAGTTAGCAGGATTAAGGGCTGATTTGACCACCGTGATTGCGAGAGTTGAGGATCTAGCACATTATGTGGATGAGCGATTTGATGCATGCGAGGCTCAGTTAGAGGCTAAGTTTGACGGGTTATGTGCTTGTGTTGATCAGTATTTTAGAGTACCCCCATCACCCTGATTCTGTTATTTATTTTTTCTCCCCTGATTTCTAGACATTCTTTCTAGGCTTATTCGTTGATATGTTTGGATATTTTTGCTCCACTTAGATCTTTGCATATGTTTGAACTCCGTGAATTTTGTTTATGCAGTTGTGCTCTTCTTTACATGAATTTGTGACTTGTGTTGATTGTTGAATGCATGTTGATTGTCAATTGCCTGTGCGCTTGATCCGTGTTTTCTAGTCACTTATTCAGGTTTTGGAAGCTTTGCTAGCACGTTGCCGGTTCTTCATTTAATCAGGGAGTTTTCTTAAACTTTAATTCTTTTACTTACATGAGGACATTGCAAAGATTAAGTGTGGTGGAGGAAGTGCATGCTTGTTATGAGTTTTATTGAATATTTGCATGATTAGATGTAGTTACACTTGTGAGTTGCTAAGAATTGAGTAAGTTTGAAAAGAATTGAGTAATTTTGAAAAATTTCCCTCGTTTTGAACTTTTTCCTTAAGTTTGATTGTTGAGCTTTTGCTAAAATAAGTTAGGCTTTTTGAATTGAGGAAAATTGGCATGGGATTTGATGATTTAGTGTGTTAGTATGCCCTTATATTTTGAGCACTTTTGAACGTTATAATGTACTTTGCTTAGAAAAATGAATTGATGATTTCCGAATGAGTCTAAGATTTGATTAGGATGCATTTTAGTCCTATTGAGGCGAAATTTTGAGTTAATGAAAGATTAAGGAAGTGAAGTAGGCATTCGTTGTCGGAGGATATTAAGCCTTTAAATTTTTAGCCGTTTTTCACTAAATAACGTAATCTTATTGACCCCGCTGAGCCTAATTGTTGTGCAAAGATTTTTGTAGCCACATTATAAGCCTAATGCACAACATAAGAATACTTACCTTGTCAATTTTACAACAGAGCTTGCTCGTTTGATTTTAATGGTGAATGTCTATCTTTTGACCCCTTTTTATTGTTCTTGTGTTTGAGTTGAGAGATTATTGTAAAAAAAGGAGAAAAAGAATGAGAAAAAGTATGAAAAAGAAAAGATATGGAAAAGAGAAAAAGAGCAAAAGAAAAGAAAAAAATTATGCAAGTGTGAAATTGAGAGTGTGGGATACAGTTTTCGAATTAGGGGGGATTATGTGTTTAATGGTGGAAATTGAAGTGCCGTGAGTTTAAAGATTGAATGATGTAAGCTTGGTGAGTAGTCACTTGGTCCAAATTTCCATAACATTACCCTAAACCTACATTACAAGCTCGAAAGACCTACCGATCCCGAATCTTGATTTAATTCCATTAGTGGAGATAGGTGCGAAGAGTGTATTCCGAAGTTGAGGATTAGAACTTAGGAGGAAATTGTGAATTTGTTGTTCTAGTCGTTGTACATTATTTCATTCGATTCACACACTACACAAGGGTATACCTTTCATACTAAGTTTTGATGATCTTATGTTTATGATTACTTGATTTGATGAGCTAGACTTGTTTAGGCGATGGTTCGATGATTGCTTTAAGGAGATGGTTTGATGAGGATGTGTTTTCTTGATTTTCGTATTACTCGGGGACGAGCAATAGTCAAGTATGGGGGAGTTTGTTGGGTGTAGAAATTGCATGAATTTAAGCGTTAATTAGACTATAATTGTGTGTCGTTTGATGCGTTTATGTGTTTATTTTGCTCCAGTTAGGTAATTATTGCGTTGGAGATGAGAAACGGCGTTCCAAGGTGAATTCATGCATTTTTAGAGGAAAAAAGAGTAACCATGTTACCCCTTGAAAGAACAAAGAGAGTAATCCCCGTTAACAGACACAGGAGCAAAGCTTTTGGTGAGAGAGAAGGGGTAACGCCCGTTACCCCAGGATAGAAGAAAAGTGGTAACGCCCGTTACCACTAATAAAAGCATTATGGCGATTTCAAGTTGTAACCGGCGTTAACGAGAAATGCACATGGAGAGGTAACGCCCAGTACCAGAGTCGGCAAGAGAACAATTAGGGCTGCTATTTAAGTGCGTTTTGGAGTCTTTTTCAGAGAGCTTTTCTTCCGGGTTGTGACCTAGGGTTGAAGAGAAAACACAGAGTTTAAAGGATTTTTTCAAAGAATTCAAGAAGACGAAAGGATTGAATTCTTAGAACGATTTTCGTTTTCCGGTTTTATTGTTGTTTTATTTATCAAACTAATTCCTTTAAGTTTAGTTTTCATATGTTACATTCGTTTTCAGATTTTACTGAATGTTTATGAGTTTGATTTTTAGACTTTGTTTAACCTTGATGAATATGATTTCTTTTAATATAATTTCCTTTAGTTTTGTGAGTTTTACTTTAATTATGAGTAGCTAATTCTCTAGGGCTAGGGGAGTGATGATGAATACGTGATAAGTGTTTGATATGATGCTTGAATGACTTGTGTTAATTCTTAGTTTAAAAACAGGTTTGAATTGACTTGTGATGGCCTGATCACCCTTAGCATGTTTCATAATTGCCTATAGATCGAGAGATTGATGGTAATTTAGATGGTTTTCATAACTTGTAAGTTGTAGAATACAAAGAGATTTAGTTCTAGCTTATACAACAGTAATCTTGTTCCATGCCGAGCCGCTAGAATATTGAATTGCACCAGTCTTGTTCATACGGTTTAATTAACTATCGGTGATTGCGAGAGCAACATTGAACACTAATTAAGCACTTGGTTACACCTTGAGAGAGGATAATACAAATATAAGTGACTAGGTTGTAGAATTACACTTGTCAGACGAGTATTATATTGACTCTTGATTGTATGATTCATTACTTTCCCCTACCTGCTTAGGTTACTGAAGTTAATTCACGTGTGTTTTAGTATTACTTACGTTTAATTCTAGTTAATGGTTAATTCTGTTTTTAGTAGATTAATAGATAACAACCACTTGATTTCGTTAGGTGTTTAGATTAGAGAAGGATATAGAGTAGCGATTGATTTCCCTTCCCTGTGGGTACGATCCTGTTGTGCTACGCGTATGTTAGTGTACACTTGCACGATTGGTTTTAGCTTGAGTAGAACATAACTCATCAACAAATAGCACACTTAAAGCATAATAGAACCCATTAAAAACACTTTGTTCATGCTTGATCATCAAGAATCATCATCTCCAAACCCATATGTAAGTTCATCAACCAATTCCATAAATCCCAAGAATTTATACATAAATTCAAGCCACTAGCATGTATTCATGTCTCCAACAACAAATAATCAAATTATCCAATCCAAATCATAACCCTAGCCTCACATATTCATTTCAAGAATCCATATAAAATCTCATCTATACCTTGAATGAAAGAAAGAGAGAGGAGATGAAGTTGTGATGATGATGATGCTTCAAAGTATGCAATTTCTCCAGAAAATTAGCTTGAAATGATGAAATCTCTTCTCCTTCTACTTGGGGTTTTTGATCGAGCAAAAATGGAAGCAAGAGCATAGTGTATGTATGGTGTATGAATGTGTGTAATGCATATAACGTAATTCATCTCTTAAAAGAGATGAATCACCACAATTTGCAATTAAATCCCCAAGCTTTATAAGTTCATGCAATCAAGTGCTATGTTTATGCAATAATATCAATTAAGTCCAATGAAATGCATATGCAATTAAGTCTCCACATTTAAAGGAATGAACAATTAAGGACATATAAGCACTAAGTCACGTTAAGCAATTAATTCACGTATCAATCAAATTCAATTTATGCAATAATTCTCAAATTGATAAGAATTTCATGTAAACACTTAAAATTAAAATTCATAAAATTATCTTGAAAGGCATAAATTAATACTTGAAAGAAATGAAATAATTCCTAACTCTTGAAAACTCACACGTGGCGTGCTTACTTGAACATCCGGAAAACTGGGGCGTTACAGTTGCACTCTTTTTACTCACGAGGGTTTTTCCCACGTGGTTTTTTTGAGCGAGGTTTTTAACGAGGCAACCGTCGTACCCGAGTGGGAAAGATCAATCATTTCAAGTCATCCAAGAACTAGAACCGTTTTCCAAGTTTTTACTACTCTCACAGCCGTCAATATTTCTTTTGGTCTAATTTATATTTCTTAAGTTAATTTATTCCAAGAAGAATTGTGAAAGCCCAAGATAAGAACAAGAATGGTTGACCGAGCATCGATGAAGAGGCGGTTGAGAAGAAGATGGAGAGAAGAAGTCAACAACTCTCTACACGTGGGGAGTGGAAGGAGAAAATTGAGATTCAAATATGCACGTGCCTGAGAAAAAGGGGTTCTGCAACGGACAATTAGAAAATATATAAAGAAGAAAAGGAAGAGAAGGAGTCACGATACTCCGTCATTCCACAGAAGTTCCTTAGCAATCCAAACTCTTCAAAACTCATTTTCTGAGAAAGTTCAAGCAGTCAAATTTTCTATTGTTTCCTTTTGTTATTTTAGATAGGATTCTTCATAGATTCTTTCAAATTAATAGATATAGCAAATTTAGATTATCTTTTCAGAGTTGTTCTCAGAGGCAAATTCCCAAAAAATCAAGAAGACCACCATCCACAACATCTCTATTTTTCTCGCGTTATTATAATTAATGCTCATCTCATTTTATTGCTATTTATTTAACATTAATATTTCAATTACATTGTTCTGTCTACAGCTTGATACATCGAATTCCCAATTAAACAAATTAATTGGTGTTAGTCATTTTTTTCCCAACATCATATATCATTCCCAATATTTTCTTTTGTATTATATTAGATTTCTTTGTAATTTTTTATTTGTCAATATTTTTTGTCTAATTTTTGCTTTTATTTCCGTGAATAAGGGCAATGCGTATGGCTCAAACAACTTGTGCTGATTTTTTATGTTTATTTTTATAAAACATAGGATTTTTTATGCTAATTTTTAAACATATGGTTTATCTTGCGTTTTTAGTATTTCATGGGGTTTTCCAAGCAATTATCTCGTTATAATAACTATATTTTATCTAAAAATAACAATTGGAATATTCTATCAAAAATATTACACTGAATCTCATATTAGTATAGTTAATTACAGTTAAATCCCAATAGTAAGATACATATAAAAAAATTGACCATAGTTAATGGAGAATATTTTCATATTTTTATTAAAAATTTTACTGACATCAGATATTTTTAAACGAATATAAAATTAAGTGTATTTATTTATTTTTTGAACAGTAGAGTCTGTAATTTAATCTAAAAATAATAGACAATTGTAGTTAAATCTTCTAATATTAGTGTAAGACAACGCTTTATTTATTTATTTCTTTTACAGTGAAGCAAGTACCTACACATGGGGCAAATAGCCAACGGGCTCATACCTATACTCAGAAAGGACTCTCCCAATCTATCACTCTCTCTATCATCTGGTGTTCCATCTTTCCCAATTTATTCATGCTCGTGTTATGCGTCCTTGAACTTAACTTGTTATAACATCCATAAAAATGGTATGATGATCCAACATGAGGTATTTTAGGAGGGTGTTCTTTAACGTTTTCTAGTTAAACGAGCTTGACTTTCAAATCTATTTCAACATTGATTCAATGGTATCTTCGCTCACAAGCAAAGTGCAATCGTAGCTCACAAGCAAAGTACAATCCCAAAAAATTTACCACGATAAATGAAACATCTCAAACTTCATCAAATATCATAACAATTAATTCCCCCATGCGATTACGTATAAAACCCTCGACTGTTATATTATTCTCGTCTTGAAACCAACATTCATCCAAGTTAAGATCGTATTGAGTAAGTAATACTAAAGATGATTAATCAAAAATTTTATTCATAGAAGTTAAGACTAAAATTTTTAATTTACTAAAATCTCAAATTTATTCTCTTCAATCCTAATTTTATTATTTCTTCTTATCCTTATCAATTATTTTTAGGATACAGTCTTAATTAAATCATTTATCGTCTTTTTTAGGGAATACGTATTAAGGGCGTGTTTACTTTTGCAGGTAATGGTTATTTGTGATATATTACCCACATCAACATAAGTTTATGTTGCATGTGTGAAAGCCTGTAGGATAAGATTTGACCTGTACGATTTGCGTGTTTTATGGAGATAATATATCACACGCCAAAAAGGCGTGTTATAAATCAAACGAAATGTGACACACACATAAAATTACCAATATATCCATATTTTCTCAGAATTTTAAAGTAAAAATTGGCGCTAAGATCTATTTTCTTCTTCAAAGAAGCCTTCAATTCTCAAATCAATTTTCACTTCCTTCAATTGTCACTGAGATCTATTGAATATTTAAAACCATATCTGGCAGTATTCTCAAATCTATCAAAAATTTTCACTTCCTTTAATTGTCAGTGAAATCTATTAAATATTTAAGACGATATCTTGCAATATTCTCAAATTTTTCTTCTTTCTTAATTAGTTTCTTTCTTTTTTCTTCTTTCTTTAACGGAGTTCATGATCGAAAAAAGAAAAAAATTGGATTTAGAGAGAGAAAAGAAAGTAGAGAGAAAAGAGATTGATTGTTAAATTGGAGAGAGAAAATAGGGTATAATGGATTTTTTTGGGTTAACCTTAATTAAGAGTTTCTCTAGGCTCAATTTCTTTTAGAAGTCGTTTACTTTCCCGGGAAAGGTTTTAGACAGATAGGATAATTGAGGTTTTTTCAATGGATTAATTAGTCATTATCTATTATTTACTTTTAAAGATAAATATCATGTTTTCTTGAATTAATTGTTTACTTTACATGTGAAGATAATTAATTTAAATAGTAATTTTACCAAAATAGACATATACTTATCTCATTTAATATATATATATTATTTTTACCATTGGCATACATATTATACATTTTTCCTTCTTCTAAATACGATGAACAGTAATTTTTTTAAAGTATTCTTTTTCACTAATATATAATAATGATGATTAATTATTATTTTTAGATGAAGCTTAGGCTTCTCTTTCCCAACAAAAAAAATATTATTTTTAGATAATTTTTTTTTACGTAAAAGTAATTTTTTTCTTGATAATAATGTTATTAAATAAATTTAAAATCACATTATATTAATTGAGTGTCAGTTTTTAAGTTTATTTTTATAAATAATAGCGATTAATGATGCTATCAATTAATAAAAAATTATAGATAATAGTAACTAATGAGTAATGATGCTTATAGGTTTAAAAAAATTAGTAACTTCTATAAAAAAAATATTATTATTTAAATATATGAAAATTAATTTTCATTTTAATATATATTTTATAGTTAATATTAATATAATTATTAAATTACGATTTAAAAAAAAAAAGATAGAATTTATACATCAAAGAAAAAAAAAGGAATACAAGACCAAAAAAAAAAAAAAAAAAGAATTGATGTGGATAAGAGAAGAGAGGAGTTATGAAGATGTTGGAACGATAATCAAATAAACAAATAATAAAAAACAAATAAATAAATAAATAAAAAAGAAAAGAATCCAAGAGTCCTTCCAAAGACCAAACGATTGTTAATTGTTGGTCTTGCTTATAGATTATAGATAATAGCCATTTTTTTTTTTTTAATAAATAATAATGGCAAATTATTGTAACTAAATCAAAGATTTGGGTAAATAAGTAAATTACCAATACCGATAAAAATCATGATTTCTCAAACACGGCATTTTGCCATGTGAAAGAAAACCAATAAAATCTTCTCTATCCTACAGGCCGAAGATATTTTGGCAGAAAAACCAACATAAAAAGTAAATGACAAATTTTGAGTGTTAATTAATTTTATCTGTCAGATTACGTAAAAGTAAACGAACTCTTAGATATGTGTCACAAAAACTTCTTTCAGATGGATTGGTGTAGCAGAAAAGTGAAACAGGAAAAATAAGAAAACCTATATTTTATGCAGTATTCTCAAATCAAAATAAAAAGAAAACATGTATTTTGGGCAGTTGAGCAGAAAAAATAATTAAAATAAATCAAGGATAATTGAGTAATTTATTTCTATAATATTTTAACTACTCGTAAAAGTAAACAGTAAATCATATATAAACATGAATGAATGACACTTCTTGACATGATCAATAAACGAGGGTATATCTATTATCGTAAACATTTATTATCCCTACATACATTATCGATAAGTTAAAACAATTACTTAAACATGTCATTATTTATTAAAATTATGATATTTTTATTTTATAACAATAATTATGCTAATGGTGAAAATTAATTACCCCAAACCTGTCAAACTATTACAGCACCCAGATTAGATATTTCCGCTGTCTCCTGTCTCTTTGACCCCTTCTCCCGTTATTCCCACAAACCCGACCCAAACGTCGTCGTATCAGAGGACATAACCCGACCCGGATAGCGCCCTTTACGCGACCCACCCCCGAATTTCGCCCCTTCTCTCTCCTCATCCCTCTCTCATGCAAATTCCATCGCGCAGTTAAATCGACGGCTCAGATTCACCGATTCCCCCCGACTTAATTCGCCGGCGGCGATTGATTTCCTTCGCCTGAACTGGTTTGTAGGGAGACTGTTGTTGGATCCACATCCTTCGATTTGTAAAAGATCTCGAAAAGTTGTTGATATTCGGTAATTTATATGGCGTCCGACGATGAAGACGAGAGCCTCGCACATTTCCTTGAAACCGAAGTCCTGTCTGAAATTTCTGATCAGGTATACCGGTTTGATTTTTTTTTTTTTTTTGGATTTTTTGTGATTTTATTTCGATGTGTGTGTTGTTTTTGGTGAGGGTTTTTTGGGGTCGTGTGTTGATTTTGTGTATCTGTATGTGTTTTATCTGGGGCTGTTTAGGTGTTTGTTGTAGCTTGATTTGATTGGATTTTGATGGGCTCGATTGTTTGAAATCGCTCCTGTTTTCGTTTCTTCTAATTTTGCTATTTATATATTTATCTGGGTTGTTTTGCTAAGGGTAAATATCATAATTTCTGGGCTTTAGCTTGCCTGTGATTTTAAAATTTCAATCTTACATGATGAGCCCTCTGTGAGCAGGCGTGATAATTCTGGGATCATGTTCTCTGGAAGAAATTTTCATTTCTATAATTTTGTGTTTTGCTAATAATTCTTATATTTCCATGTAAACTTGTGTTGCAGGATAATTTGGAGATAGTGGAACATGAAGAACAGAGCGAAGAGGAAGAGCGGGATGCAAAGAGGTTGCGTAGCGAGGAGGGCGAGCTAAGTGAACAGGAAGAGAAGGAACAACAGGAAGCTAAGAAAATTCGAGTTGAGAAGGGTGAACTCAGTGATGAGGGATTATCAATGGCAGTAAGATCATCCTCATCATCATCTTTGTCATCTGTTGAGCTGGAAGCTGAAATTGGAGCTGCACGATCACCTTCAAAGAAAAATGATACCGTTACGAGTAACGCTAACAATAATGGGAAGGCTAGTGCTGAGAGTAGGCAGTTCCCTAGGAGGATTGAGACTGGATTTTTCAGTCAGATCCCTCCTGAATTGTGCTTTCACATTCTTAAATTTCTCTCCTCTGAGGTATCAAGAATTGTCCTGTATCTGCATAGCATTTGTGCCTGTGTGTGTTCGCCTTTTGATTCTGTCTGTTTTATTATTTATGAATGCTGAACCTTTTCTATTTTCTCTTTAATAATTTGAATTCAATTATTAATTTCTTTGTGCCATTTGACTGCAGGATCTTGTGTCTTGCTCGTTGGTCTGTAGATTCCTAAACTTTGCTGCAGCAGATGAATCCTTGTGGCGTCGCTTGTAAGCATTCGTTCTTCGTTGTCTTGTTTCACATAGAATCTACCCCTCAATTAAAAAATAAGAAAGAAGAAAAAAGAAAGAAATAAGAAACAGTAAAAAGAAAGAAAAAGCAGAGCACAGTCCACAACAGGAACAGCGACTTTTCGTTGATGTTTTTCATCATTAATTGCACTTGTAATGACTGACTTCAATGATCTCTTGTTTTCTTTGCTTTATCGGACTTATATGTTGAAGAAACAATCATACGCTAAAGAATTTCATCGCTTGTTTTCTGGGAAATTGATTCTTTGAATCACTTGGTCTCACGGCACTTTGATCTTGTTAAGTAATGTAATATGTGTTTGGTTTGACTCACATCAAAAGCTAGCTAATGAAGTGAGGATTGCCCGAGCATTATAAGGTAGTAACTAGGTTAGTAATTAGTTAATGTGGGATGGTAAACAGATCTTATTTGAGGAATGGAGGAGCACGGGAAGTACTGAGTGTAAATTGGAAATTAGGTTGTCTACTATTCTAACCAATTCAAATTGTCTACTTTATGTGCTTTTCATCTATGATCTTCGATTGAAGAAACCTATAATTGTATTCCTTGTAGGTATTGTATGAGGTGGGGCATATTGCCTCCTAAAAAACCGCGAGAATGTGCCTGGAAGAAGCTTTATATCCAGGTAATTTGATTTTTTAGAATCTCTCCTAAGAATAGATAATTTTAAATTCATTTTTACTTTTGTCACTTTAGTATTTATATTTGACTCAATCATTCTAAGACCCTTTCTTTTTAATTTGCAGCGTGACGAAGATGATATGTCTGAGTTTGTGCGCAATTGCCCATCTGAATTTAAAGAATACTACATCCAGATGCAGGTGGCAAAGAGAAGCCAAGCACCTCTTCCTTCTCAGGTAAGCCGAGATAACTGTTTCATGAAATGCTTTGCTAATACACACGATTGGGATTATTGATGAATAGTTCTTCAACACTTCCACAATAATATTATAAATCTATTGACATCTAGTTTCAATAGTTGCACTACTTATACGCTGTATGTATGTCCATATCTGGCTTTTCATCAGTCAGAAATGTATCAAGTTATTAATTGTTTGTATTCTTTGATGTTAAGGTGAATGATGACCGTATAATTCTTGACAAGACTCTTGCTGATCAAGTTTCTATGTGGAAGAGTAGCAGAGGGCTGACCGATACAGTTGTCGTTAATCATGCATGCACTGGGGAGAATTGCACTTACTATCAAATTGGAGACGTTTTTGTTTGTGAGAAGACTGGAAATGTTCATGGTGAGAAATGATATCTTTCTTTAAATAAAAGGCATAACTACTGTTGCATACTTTGATATTTTGAGAAATTATGAAAAATGTGATCTGTCATAAAGGAAAGCCTGACGCATGCTATTATAGTCATAAATTTAAAATCAAACGTTGACCAGAAAGTGCCTAGATCAAAATGGGGCATTCATAAATAACTAGAGATGTTGTCATCAAAATTCATGTATCCAAAATTCCAGATGTTATTCTGTAATGTAAGTAAAACTTAGGAAGCTTTTGTAATTCTCAAACCTCAGGGGTAGTTTGTGTAATTAGCCCAAACCTGAGGGTGTGCCGGTGCAATTATCCTGTAAATAAAAGTTGTAGACGCATAATACATTATAGGATTGTTTTGAGAATCAAAAACACTTGTTCTTTTTGCAGTTTGCGACGACACGTGTAAAGAAGTTATCATGGATCCTACAAACGAAATCTTGGTCTGCACCATCTCAGGACGCTGTTTTGACAGATTACTCACTACAGCTGAAGAACCTGAAATGGACCCTGATGCTGTAATAATTCTCTTCTGCTATAAATATCTCGTTTTATTTCATTCCTCACATTATAACTTTGCTGTCCGGGTTGAAAATCCAGGAACAACAGCAAGGCGGCGCTACAGATGAAGCAGAGCCATTCATGGGATCTGGGCGTTTTGGTAAAAAACTATTCCTGTCTCAATTAAATAGTAAAAGCTACTGTAATCTCTTTCATGTATTTGAGTTTCGGCATGCTTCAATGCATCAGCTAGGGCTTACCTGCTGGGATATAATTGCGAAGACGAGAAAGAGCTGGAAGCTGCCTTGAGGTTTTGCTGATCTGCTTTTGCCTGCGTATATCGTGCCAACAAAGATGTTCTCGTCATATCTGCGTATCAGCATTCATATATACGGAACATAGTGCTTTTAGATTAATTTAAGCTTTACAATATGAAACTTTGGGGTTTAGTGTAATATTGCCTTGGCTTCTCGGGCTTCTTTTTAGCCTTGGTATTTTGGTCTGTGCAACTCTTGAGTAGTTGCTTTGGTGGTTCACTTTATTATTATCTAAAAAGCAGAGAAATATGAAATAAAATGATATTCAAAATTATTAGGACTTTGTTTTATAATTATGATAACAAAAAAAAAAAAACTTTACCAAAAAATAAACGAAAAAAGAATAATTAATAGAAAAGGAAATTTGATAATAAAAATTATTTTATTATGATATATTGATTAAAGAATAAAAAGGCGGGACATATTAGTTCTTCTGTCCAAGATATTATGGTTCCTACTTCCTAGTCAACTTCCATTCAATTTAATTTAAGTCGCGTGGACCTTTCAATTTATTCGCTGATATTTATGATGAACAATAATTTTTAAAAATATTATTTTTATCGTGTCATGTCGTTTCAAATATCGTATTTATCTAATATTTGACTGTCCAATATTTTACATGTCCATAAATATTTAATTATCATATTTGTATTATATCTATGTTGTTATATTCATATTTATTTGTACTAGGTTGAGATACGATTTTAACCCATATTGAATTAATAATTTTACCATTTGATAAAAAGTCAACCATTGGATGGAGAAAGTCGTTGCGGGGTTGATACCTATGATAAATAATAGTAAATAGAATATTATTGTAGGTCCAAGAAAATCAGAGACTGAGACAATTATAATTTTATTTTTTTTAGATTCTGACAGACAATTATAATTTATTCAAGTGAAAAGTAGCAAAGTTGAAACTTTCTAAAATTGCCCAAAAAAATAAAATAAAATTATAAAACACTTAATAAAGGGCGCAAATTATTAAATGTAAGTAATTGTATTTCATCTCAAATTAATACTTTGACTTTTGTAAAGAAAATTAACTTTCATTTGAAGTATATATATATTTTTTTTGGTCGAAATTTGAAGTATATATTTGTTTGTTCTTTAATTGATTTTCGTTTTTAAATTATGGTTTTTTGCATATTTAATCACTGTGTTTGATCTAATTAACATGTTATTTCTTTTTAATAACATACACATACCCAAGTGGAATTCAAACCCAAGATCTTGCATTGAAGAATAAAATCATTAACTATTTGTATCAACTCTGATGAGGCCTAAAAATCATCCTCGAATCAGAGCCGTCCACGTGGCAGCACGCCGCTGATTAAAGCCCTGACGCTCGCCATGGTGGGCTCATGGGCCTTCCAGCCGCTCAATTGCCAGCTAATTTAATCCCTCAGTCAGCGGATGACCATTTGAGCCAAGGGCCACAACCAACGGTTTGACGCTCGTGTCACGGCCCTCAGGATTACCCTACTCAGGGAAGCACCCACATGGGGGCCCACTAATACGCTCGGTATTCCGACGCTCAAGGGTCATATATCGCGAGGAGGCCATCCATGCATTCTTCGAGCGTCACCAACGCTCGGGCATGTCTATGCCCCGTTTCGTTGGATCCGAACCTCGGCAGAAAGAATCTTAGGCCCATCCCCCCGCGTAACCCTCGTCAACAACTTCTGACACAAAAGTACTGTGCACCGCGCACCTGACACGCCGTCTCCCTTTTCAGGGATGTCATTCTCACTCCACCAAAAGCTGACGCGTGTTAGGGCAACACAGGTTTGGGACCACATATTCAATTTACCCATCTACCCCCATCCCTAACATATAAATAGGAGAGAAGTCATGCATTCTCCCCCAAGTGATCATTCGCACAAAAACCATACACATTGTTCTGGGCATTTTCCACTGATCTTCTCAAGCTTTTCATTCACCACAGTAACACTACCTTAGTAGCTGGCATTCTTGGTGTTATCCTAGCTGGAAGAACCCACGCTCAAAAGGAAACCCAGATCCTGAGGCTCTCACGCCTGTGATGGTCTTTCCCTTTTCATACAAATTCTAAAGTGTTGTTGCATTAGGAAACTCAGATTCCTGCACCATCATTTTTGGCGCCGTCTGTGGGAATCCATCACCACCATCTTTGGTATTGCCAGTTTCTTCCTCTGAAAGCTAGTTGAAAAGTAACACCCAAATCTTGAATCATGGTAACTGCGACGAGATCTGGAAGAGTTGGAGAGAAAGGCGCTCTTCCCCCCGCTAACGAGGAGAACGCAGAAAGTAACATTCCCGCCGGAGAAGCAAACCTCCCAGCGGCCGGGAACAGGGAAGAGAACACAGGGCCGGCGGGGACGACTCTCCCGCTAGGCGGGAATGCCACGGGAGGACCTAGCACCGTCGTCCCGCCTGCAGCTCACACCGCCCATGCTTCCTATCAATACTCCGGGATGTATCCCGTGGCCATGCCACCTCCAGGATACCCGTTCATGCAGCCAGGATTGATGCCCGGGGTGATGCCGGCGATCCCGCCTTACCAGGTGGGGACTCTGAATCTCCCCACGTCGTTACCTAGGGAGATACAAGGGGTGGAGATGCCCCAGGTTACAGCCCAGCAACTCCAGGCGCTGTATGCCCAGTGCGAGAGCCAGGCCGTTCAGAATGCCTGGGAGCATTTCATGGCTGCGTACTTCCCCTCGCAGGCCGGCGCTCGCCTGGCCCCACCACTTGGCGGGCTCCCGGCGCATCCTTTAACGATGGCCCAAAATGCGCTAAGGGCACAGCAGCTTCCCCAACCGCCCAATCAAGAGAATGAAGCCCCACCGAGGGTCTAGCAAGAACGGCCAGTTGTGGGAGATGAGAGGGCCCCTCGAAAGGAGGCGGCCGTAGATAATGAAGAGGTCCAATCAAGGGCCACAAGGAGGGCAAACCGCAGAAATGTCGGTGACCCTCAGCTAGCAGCTGTACAAGACCAAATTCGAGGGCTCCAAAACGTGGTAGAGTAGCTCTCTCGAGCACGGTCTCACGCCCCCCGTGAGGGGGACGAGAGGTCCAAGGCCAGAGACGCTCGGCGACCACGCCGCCCCATTTCCCACCGAAGAAGAGAGGCTAGCTATGAAGATCCCGACGAGCGAGATTACAGGATTATGGCGGGCGATTCCCCCCTCGTCGAGGAAGTTCTGATGACCCGTGCAGGGAAGGGTAAAATTCCCTCGTCAATCAACAGGTATGATGGAACTACGGATCCAGCCGAGCATCTGGACCATTTCGTGCACCTAATGCACCTCTATGACCATCCGGACAACTACTGGGCCAAGGTGTTTGTCACTTCCCTCACTGGAATGGCCCAAGAGTGGTACAAAAAGCTCCCCCCGCGCTCAATCCGTGGGTATTATGACTTGACGGATGCTTTTGTCAGCCACTTCAATTCACTGAAAGCACCGGCCCCGGCCGCGACCGCCCTTTATAGCCTGGTCCAAGGGCCGAACGAGACCCTCCGATCCTTCATGGGGAGGTTCAACAAAGAGATTTTGCTAGTAGAAAAGCCCTCGATGGACTTTTTGAGGCACGTGCTGTTCGGTGCCATCAACATGAAGCATTACGTCAGCAAAGAATTTGTGGAGGAAGTGGCCAAGAAGAAGCCGCGTTCGTTGATGGAGATTAGAGAGATTGCAGATTCTTTCTTTACCCTCGAAGATATGTATATAGCGAGGGAGCAGAAGATGGCAAATGCCCCTCGCCCCACCAGAAACCACGAGGACAAAGTGGAGCCCCACCGCAGTCACCGCCGCAGCCCAATACCCGCTCGCCGTCATTCCTCTCCCCCGCAGAGGCTCGAGCGTGTCCCCCTCAATCGCCCAATTGCCGAAGTTTATTCCCTGGCGGACCAGAAGTTGTTCAAAAGGCCGCCCAAGCTAAGAGAGACCGAGGCTCAAAAGCGCTCGGGGAAGTATTGTGCTTTCCATAAGCAGAAGGGGCATGACACTAACGAATGCCGTCACCTGGAGAAGGAGATTCAGCGGCTGATTGCTGGGGGGCACCTCAAAGAGTTTGTAAAAGTACTGGAAGGGTACGACGAACATTGCGCAGGACGGGCGCTCGAAAGAAGAAGAAGCCGCTCACGTTCCCGTAGTCCTCGTCACCAGCGCCCTGAAACCAGCGAGCGCAACAAAGGGAAAGGGGTAGACATGGAGAATCAGCCCTTTGCGGTCATTCACATGATTGCGGGAGGCCCCTCGGGGGGCGACTCCAATGCTTCCCGTCGCCGCCATGTACGGAGCTATAACCAAAGACCGACACTCCCTCGCTCAATACTTTCTGTGGACAGCTCATCGCGCTCAAAGGAGGATGATGTTATAGGATTTACCGAGAAAGATCTTGAACACATTGTAACACCCCATGGGATAGGAAAAACCTCTGACTGTCCCATGGTAGTTAGTTTAGACGTTCATAACCACACTGTAAAGAGGGTTTTATTTGATAGTGGAAGCTCTGTGAACGTTCTCCCGTACTCAACGTTTCAACAAATGAATATAACAAACATCCCTCTCGAACCTCTCAGAACTGCCCTCGTAGGGTTTGGAGGTTCCGAGATCGTCCCTCGCGGACAAATTCGCTTGGCCACCTCTTTTGGTCGCGCCCCACAGCGAAAAACTTTGAGCGTTCTCTACACCATCGTCGAGGTGGATCTTCCTTACAACATCATCATTGGGCGCCCAGCCCTCGTGGATTTCAAGGCTGTAATTTCCACCTATCATCAAAAGGTCAAGTTCCCAACCCCCGAGGGTACTGGAGAAATTCTATGTAACGTCAAAGAAGCTTGGGAATGCTACATACTTTCGCTTCGAAGCCACAAGCCCAAACATTCCATTCAACCTGGGTCTACTAAGAAATCCGTTGATTTCCCAGAGTTAAACGAAGATGGCCCTGAGCGCAAAAGAGCCAAGCTGTACCGGAAGAAGAATAAGAAGAGGACCCCTGGAGACGTTCAGTGCTCGGAGAATGGGCCACCGGGGGCCGTCGAGGGTTCTTCCTCAGATCTCGAGGGAGATGAGCCCAAGAATACGCTCACTGGGAAGAAACGAGCGTTAGAAGCACCGAGGCCGGAGGTTCGGATTGAGCCCACCGAGGAGTTTTTGACCGTCGAATTGGAGCCTGGGAATCCGGATAAAACAACCCAGATTGGCTCGAGCCTGGATGGGCCCTCGCAAGTTTTGATGATCGACTTCCTGAGGGAGAATCTAGACGTTTTTGCGTGGAAAGCTTCTGATCTCACAGGAATAGATCCGAGCGTCATTGTCCACAGACTGAACGTGGATCCAACCTTCAAGCCCATCAAACAGAAGAAGAGGGACGTTCATGGCTTTAGGAAACGGGTTATCGAAGATGAGGTTAATAAATTGCTTGATGCTCAGTACATCGAGGAGATTTTGTACCCGGAATGGCTTTGCAATGTGGTGCTCGTTCCAAAGAGCGCTAATAAGTGGCGTATGTGCAACGACTTCACTGACCTCAACAAAGCGTGCCCCAAAGACCATTACCCTTTACCGAGGATCGATCAGTTGGTAGATTCTACAGCCGGGTGTGAACTCATGAGTATGATGGACGCCTTTCAGGGATATTATCAAATCTTTATGGCGCCCGAGGATCGCCCCAAAACTGCATTTATTGTGCACTTGGGTGTCTACTGTTTCAAAGTCATGCCCTTCGGGCTCAAAAATGCGGGAGCAACCTATCAACGCCTTGTCAATAGAATGTCCGAGCACGAAATTGGAAAATCTATGGAGGTATACGTGGATGACATGATAGTCAAAAGTGAGCGCCAACACTCCCATCTGGAGGATCTCAAGCAGACTTTCGATATTCTTCGTCGCTACGGAATGAAGTTGAACCCTTCAAAGTGCACTTTTGGCGTTCGAGGTGGTAAGTTTCTGGGATACATGGTCAGTCAACGGGGCATAGAGGCAAACCCCTAGAAGATCAGAGCAATCTTGGACATACCCTCCCCTCGCAATCTGAGAGAGGTCCAGGTGCTCGTTGGGAAGATCATTTCGTTAAATAGGTTCATTTCCCGCTCAGCGGACCGGAATCTCCCCTTCTTTAAAGTCTTGCGCAACGCTCGCAATTTCGCCTGGAACGAGGATTGCGAAAAGGCCTTGCAAAGCATGAAACAGTACCTGTCGAGCGCGCCATTGTTGACCAAGCCAATCCCAGGGGAGAGCTTGTTTATCTATCTATCGGTTTCTTTGGAAGCCACGAGCGCTGTCCTCGTAGCAATCCGCGAGCGTAAGCATATGCCGGTGTATTACCTGAGCAAGACTCTACAGGGGGCAGAGAAAAGGTACATGGAAATTGAGAAGTTTGCCTTTGCGCTCGTTAACGCATCACGAAGGTTGAGGCCATATTTTCAGGCTCACTCTATCACAGTGCTTACAGATCAACCACTCAAACAAGTGCTATCTAAGCCGGATGTTTCGGGAAGGTTAATTAAATGGGCAATTGAGCTGAGTCAGTTTGATATTTCTTTCGAGCCCCGTACAGCCATACAGGCTCAGGCAGTGGCCGATTTGTTGGTTGAACGTTTCAATCTGGAGACTGCGCCATTGGCGGATGAGGGTTTATGGCTTTTGCATACTGATGGCTCCTCGACCTCACAAGGGGGGGGAGCCGGGGTAACCCTCAGGGATCCCCTTGGGGCGGAAGTAGACTACGCAATCAAGCTGGCGTTTCAAGTCACCAACAACGAAGCTGAGTATGAGGCTCTCATCCAAGGGCTCAGGATTGCGCTCCAAAATGGGGCCGCTCGTGTCACAGCATACGTTGATTCGCAGTTGATCGCGAGTCAAATCGATGGTAGTTATGAGGCTCGAGAAGCCACCATGGCACGGTATCTATTGAGCGCCAAGGAGAAGATAGCCAAATTCAAGGAATTCCATCTTTTGCAAGTTCCGAGGGCAGAAAACGAACGCGCTGACGCTCTTTCGAAGTTTGCGTCCGCTCTGGACGGCCACAGTGAACGCGTAGTTACATTTCTGAGAACGGAGGAACCACTGATAAGTAAAGATGAACCCTCGAAAGAAGTGCACATGATTGACCCTTTCGAGCCTTGCTGGCTTGACGAGATTGTCAGATTCCTCCGGGATGGAACATGCCCGAGCGATAAAGTTGAGGCTCGGAAGATCAAAAGCAAGGCCCCTCGTTTCTCGTTGGATACCGAGGGTAGATTATTCAAGCGATCCTTCCAGGGCCCACCGATGAGATGTTTGAGACCCTCGCAGGCTAAAGAAGTTTTAGAGCATGTACACGACGGAAGTTGTGGGAACCACTCGGGCGGACGAATCTTGGCAAAGAAAATCTTAAGGAGTGGGTTCTATTGGCCCTCGATATTGCAAGATGCCATTCAATATTCCAAGAAGTGTCCCAAGTGCCAGTTCCACTCCAACACTCCCCAGTTGCCAGCAGCTCAAATGATTCCTATTGATGTTTCCTGGCCTTTTGATCAATGGGGCATTGATATCGTGGGACCGCTCCCAATGGCGGTCGGGCAAAAGAAGTTCGTAATACTTGCTGTGGATTATTTCACCAAGTGGGCTGAGGCAGAAGCGGTCGCTAAGATAACGTTCAAAGTTGTGAGGGATTTCATTTGGAAAAACATCATCTGCAGATATGGCATCCCGAGGGTTCTCATCTCAGATAACGGTTCCCAGTTTATCGCTGCTGACACCCGAGATTGGTGCTATGAACTAGGGATCGAGCAACGATTCACTTCCGTGGGCCACCCTCAAGCTAACGGTCAAGCCGAAGTGACCAACCGAACCATACTCCAGCATTTGAAGACGATGCTCGAGAGTAAGAAGGGAGAATGGGCTGAAGAACTTCAGGGAGCGCTGTGGGCGTACCGTACTACCCCGCGAGCAGCAACGGGGGAAACCCCTTATTCCCTCGTGTACGGCTCCGAGGCCATGGTACCTGCGGAAATTGCTCAAGAATCCGCACGCGTTGCCTATTTCGAGCCTGCGACCAACGAAGCCAATCGGACGCTCGAGTTAGATTTATTGGATGAGAAGAGGAATGTTGCTTGGGCACGTATTCACAAATACAAAGCAACCGTTGCTCGCCAGTACAATAAACGTGTTAAAGAAAGGACTTTCCAGGTGGGGGATTTGGTCCTCAAAAAAGTTGAAGTCTCCAAACACGTAGGTAAGTTGGACCCTAATTGGGAAGGCCCCTTCAAAGTCATCCAGGTACGAGCAAACAATACCTACCTATTGGAAACTTTGCAAGGCGAGCGACTCCCTAGGCCATGGAATGCATGCAACCTCAGAAGGTTTTACGTGTAGACTTCAGTTTCTTTGTAATGGCCCGTTTGTGGCGTGGAAACGCGTTGTAATCCTTTCCAAGAATGCATTTATATAACAGTAAGTATTTAATTCTTCGTTTTTGCTATTTACTTGCTTTCTTATCTGATCTGATGATTCGAGCGGCAAGAGGCTTGTTCCGTGTTGAGCATCTTCCACGTCGAAAAGCCCACGCGATACCTCAATCATACCAAAGTTACACTGTCCAGGTGTTGATAACCGTCCACCTTTAACAGTTTGAACGATTTGTAAGAATTGGTCCTAAAAATGAGCGCGTCCGACAACGGGGAGCCCAACGCTCAACTTACGCCAGCTGAGTGTTCATCGCTCCAGCTCGTGCACGTAAGAACCCCCTGTGACCCTCATCCAATTGGGTAAGAGCACGCTCGTAAATAGTGGATGCCACTAACACTACGACTACGCTCGTTTTTACCCCTACTAAGCCAATCTTACAGGGATTTCCTAAGTTCAAATTCAAGCCTCAGGAGAATACGGCGAGGGAATATTCATAAGGATCACCCTCGCGCCTGTGTTTCCTCAAAGGTTTTCCAAATCCAAATACACAGTTCGTTTCCACTGTGGCCAGGGAACCCTCCTAAGGGTCACCCTCGCGCCCATACTTGCAATGAGCCAACCGCCCGACGTCGCGAGCATCTAAGCTTAATATGCATGGTGATAAGTGTCAGAGGACCGTCGTAAAAGACGCCCTGGCCTACTTACACACTAATCGCAAACACTCAAACAGAAGATTTCGATATGAAAGCGGCAAAGCTAAACAAGTTAACATCATTCACCATCCAAGAGCAAAGGACAAAAACATTCAAACATCAAAGCAGTAGAGAACGAACGCTAAAGTATGAAAAGAAACTCAAAATGATAAAGAAATAACAGGAAGGTTAAGTACAAGCATAAGTCGTTCATAAGTAATGGCAAGGGATTTAAAACAACAAGAGATCATCATAAAGAGTTTCACTGGGCCGGGGCATGAGGCTCGGGAGGAGCAGTTGCAAGGGGAACCGGAGCCAGCACGTTAGCATCAGAGGTTTGGGCCTCACCGGGCTCCTCAGCATCCGCAACGTCCATGACAGTGCCCTCGTCTTCTATCAGGAGAGGCTCGGGATTTACCCTGTTAGCAGCTATGAACTCCCTTTGGAGTGTTTCCACCAACTCCTGATATTCAGGCTCCGCCAGATTGTCCGTGGGATCCTCCTCCTGGACCATTGGCTCGCAGTTCTCGTCAAGGTCCATGCGCAGACGAGCGTCTGAACGAGCGCTTTCTGGGGCCAGTCCCAATCTCACCATTTGCCCAATCGCCTTATGGAAGAAGCGCCGGGCATTGTCAAAGCACTGAATGTTGGCCGCGAACACAAAGGCTTTGGAGCGCACGAACTTCTTCACAGCCTCCCAAGAAACCCTCGCCTCCAAGCCTTGTAATTTGCTTTGCAAGTCAGCAAAGGCTTTGTTGGCTGTCTCGTTCAGGCGAGCGCTCTCCGCCAGTTGCTCACCCAGCTGCACATTTTGTGCCCTCAACTGATCCCGCTCATCCTTCAACTTCTTTTGACGCTCGGTTAAGGCCAGAATGGTGTCATCAAATTTCTTCAGATTTTCATTCAGCTTGGCGTTTTCAATGGTGGCGGAATTCAGCTGAGCGCTGATATTATTGTAGTCCTCCTGCAGTTGGACGGGGTCTGAGATGCGCAGCAACTTTTTGTACTTGGCTTTGTGCTCAGAATATGCTTGCGCTCGCCCTTGCAAGTTTTTCAGCCTTGGGATTACCTCCTGGAAGCAGTAAACGAGGATCATAATCCGAGCGTAGAAGGAAAAAAGGAAAATTTGGTAAAGAGGAGTATAGACTTACCGTCATAAGGACATGGCAGGCATCATCAGCAACTCGAGCGGCGTCGTGCTCGTTCAACTTGTCATGATCGCCGGAAAACTGGAGTTTTCCAACGATGTCAGAGACAAGGTTGACGGAGTATGTGCTCTTTTTTAGGAGCACTGGGCCTTCAGTCCGCTGCCGCTTGTAACGGGAGTCACCCTTGCAGCCAATCTTCCAGAACTCTTCATCCTCGGAAGATGAAGTATCACTGCCCTCGCCACGGTGGCCCACGACCACCTCCTTTCCCTTACCTGAAATGGGGAGGGAGTCCGGCATCCTTTTCCTTTTCCCCTGGCGGTCGGCCCGGAGAATCTCATGAATACGGACGGGCTCCCCCGAGCGGTTCCGTGACCCGCTTGAACTGAGTGAAATTGGGCCCACGGGGGCTGCCGGCGGAGGAGTGGCCTCGTGGGCACCTTCTAGTGTCAGATCCTCAATGGGGCCCGTGGGAGGAGCCGCATTCCCCGCGCCCCCTCGAGCATTTCCTTGTCCTCGGCCCGATCCTCGGCGGCTAAGCCTACCCCTCGGAGCATTGGGAGGGCGGTTCTGCTGCTGTTGCTGCTGTGGAGGGTCGACCGCTGGTCCTTGGGCACCCAACATACGGGAGAGGGCCTCAGCATTCATACCTTGGGATAGAATTTGGATGCCTGCAAGTAAAAGGAAACGAGCGTCAGAAGACTGATTATCTGATTCGTATAAGCAAGAAAACAACGATAACGGTAAGTCAGAAAACTATTCTAAAGGTTAGAGATGTTAGTTCCTAGAATCTAACCGTCGAGGGCCATGACGTCAGTTGGAGGATTGAGTATCATGTCAGGGGGGCAAGATAATCCGTAGCGGAACAACACCCCTTCATTTTTTATCAATGTGTCCGCTTTAATCCACTTCTTTTCAGCCCTCATCTCGAAGGCTAACCCCATCGCCCACTCCTCAAAATCCTTGTTCCTTCTCCTTTCCCTAATCAAAGGACCCTCGCCATGAATCAACCATTGCCGATGGACTTTGAAAATCCCCCCGGGAGCCCCCACAAAAAAGTATTTTTCCTTCCAGTGCTCGCCATAAGAGGAAGATGGAGAATCTATCAGCTTAAAACCTGATTTGGCCTGGGCGTAGTAAAATCCGTCTGTAGGCGACGAGCGTGGCGAACGGGCTACTTGTATCAAACTGTCAAAGTTGATTATCGAGGGTGATTTTCCCAGGGCCCTCATTGTTATTATGAACGTGTTGATTAGAGCTATGCCGTTGGGCAGAATTTGTGAAGGGCAAAGCCCTAGATGGTGGTAAATGACGACGGCGTCATGAGCGATGGGAAACCTCAGACCCCCAGCCAGTACTGCATCCCAATAGACCGTCATCATCCCAGGCGGTGGTCGATTGGCCCTCTCCCCTTCCTCAGGAAGTCTCATGGGAAACACGGCTTCATCCCAATACGCTTTCGCCCTCAACCCCTCCAAGTCACCGAGGGTCAAAATACTTTCAATTTCGTCTGGAGATCTGTCAGTCTGATGGCGGTTGTCTTGCCTTACTCGGGTGGCAGGTTCCTTGCCTCTCCTCTGACGCCTTCTGGAAGGCTCAGCCTCGAACGGACGCCCAGATGGCCCCGCTTCACCCTCGGGAGCCGCCATAGCCACTGTGATCCTATGATCTTGGGGCCTCACCGCGCTGTTCAAAATTGGGAGTACTCTCTGCCCTTGCCTTTGCATCTCCATCACAATGTTCATCTCCTCAAAGAGATCGTCCGTCCCAACGGGAACACACTCGTTCATCCCTTGAACGGCAGCGTTCACCTCTTCCTCCCCGGCGTCAACCGGAGCCTGGGCCACCGACATCGCCATGGGGATACCTTCACCTGGGTGCGCCCTATTTAGGAGAACGGCTACGGGGACATCGCCATGAGGGGAAGAGCTCCCCACTGACATCTCCTCAATCTCCCTTACGTAATCGTCAGCTTGATTTCCGGCCATGTTCACTTTTCAACTTTGGAAAACAGGGTTTCTAACAGAGAACTTAAAGAAGGAGGATATTTCTGAAACAGATTCAATGGTATACCTTTGCTCTTCCCTCAAGGGTTTCACTCGCACAACCTAAAATTATTGTTAGCACGGGAAAACTGAGAAGAAGGGTAAGGAATTTTTACCTAGGATGTGAAGAAAAGAAATTCGCCGGAGCTTGCAGAACTGGCAAAGGACTCTTGCTATGGATATGCTTGAAGGAAGTCTGAGTGCGTGAAAAAGCTATCAAGGCCGTGCAAACCCTTATTTATAGGGGAGATAGATCACGGTTTAGGGCTGAAAATTCAAAAGTGCAATCATTTCCCGCCTGGGAAATCCCCCCACTTTTGGTAACCGCCTCACGTCTCCCGAAGTACACGCGCCCACGTTCCCACTCAGCATTAAATGCGGACTTGACAGCATTTAATGCGACGTCAGTTTGTGTCCGTTACAGAAGGCCAGCAGTCTCCTCGAGGGTAATGGTCCATTCCTCGGATATTCGAAATTCAGGATTCTTCCCTTATAAATTCTACAGTACGCTCGAAGCGATACTACAGAATTTGGGGGGCAAAATGATGAGGCCTAAAAATCATCCTCGAATCAGAGCCGTCCACGTGGCAGCACACCGATGATTAAAGCCCTGACGCTCGCCATGGTGGGCTCATGGGCCTTCCAGCCGCTCAATTGCCAGCTAATTTAATCCCTCAGTCAGCGGATGACCATTTGAGCCAAGGGCCACAACCAACGGTTTGACGCTCGTGTCACGGCCCTCAGGATTACCCTACTCAGGGAAGCACCCACATGGGGGCCCACTAATACGCTCGGTATTCCGACGCTCAAGGGTCATATATCGCGAGGAGGCCATCCATGCATTCTTCGAGCGTCACCAACGCTCGGGCATGTCTATGCCCCGTTTCGTTGGATCCGAACCTCGGCAGAAAGAATCTTAGGCCCATCCCCCCGCGTAACCCTCGTCAACAACTTCTGATACAAAAGTACTGTGCACCGCGCACCTGACACGCCGTCTCCCTTTTCAGGGATGTCATTCTCACTCCACCAAAAGCTGACGCGTGTTAGGGCAACACAGGTTTGGGACCACATATTCAATTTACCCATCTACCCCCATCCCTAACATATAAATAGGAGAGAAGTCATGCATTCTCCCCCAAGTGATCATTCGCACAAAAACCATACACATTGTTCTGGGCATTTTCCACTGATCTTCTCAAGCTTTTCATTCACCACAGTAACACTACCTTAGTAGCTGGCATTCTTGGTGTTATCCTAGCTGGAAGAACCCACGCTCAAAAGGAAACCCAGATCCTGAGGCTCTCACGCCTGTGATGGTCTTTCCCTTTTCATACAAATTCTAAAGTGTTGTTGCATTAGGAAACTCAGATTCCTGCACCATCAAACTCCTGTTGGTAAAAAGTATTTTTTTTTAATGAACATGTTAAATTTTTTATTGTAAAAAATTAATATAAAATATTTTATAAAACACTAGTAATTTCTGCACACTCATGCGTGTGCAAAGGAAAAAAAATATTATTTAATATATTAAATTAAAATTTTCATCTTACTATAATTTAATAATAATTACTTGTAACTTTGCACATTCGATGCATATGCAAATAAAAAATAATTATCGTGTAAATATATTAAAATTAATTTTTTTTATTGAATATATATTCTATAGTTATTTTTAATATAATCACTAATTTATGATAAATATATAGCATATGATAATATCATATTAGTAATTATAAAATTTTAAACTATAAGTGATGATGAGTCTGATTTCAGGTGTCCAAACTCCAACACTTTGAATTTGTTTATGTGGGGAAACAGGGGACGAAAGCTCAGGTGAATGTCGTCGGAGATGATGGGTTCAACTTGTTAGGACAAGCACCAAGAACAAATGGTCAAAAAGCCAAGTTGGGGGAACTGGGGGTGATACCCAGTTTGGCTCTTCGACGCTCAAGTTAGATGATGATCTGAACTGAGGAAGATGAAGATGAAGCAAAAAATGCAGAGCTCAAGTATCAGAGATTGCTTACAGTGGGAGAGATGAAGTCCCTTATTTATAGTTGAGGGTCAGGGACCCTTTGGTAATTGTACCCTTGTGGTCCTAGCCTAATGTTGCCCTAACACGTGGCGCAGTGAGGAGAAACCTAGGAGGAATCTTCTGCAAAAGCTGATGAAAAGTTGGTGGCGGGCAACAGTGACAGGTGCGCAGGTGTGTACTACATGTCAGAGAGCCGTTTTGGGTTGGCAACGAGGGCGAGGAGCACGCTTGTATTTACCATGAACCATGGAGGCTCGCAGATCCAAGGGTGACCTGGGCCCAATGTTTTAAAAACGGGACCGGACCGGACGGTCCGACCGCCCAGACCGTCGACCGGTCCCCTAAACGGCCCGGCCAACCCTCCAAAACCGTAAAGCCTTCAAAACCGCCTTATTTTGATAGAACCGGTAAAAATCGCGGTTGAACCGTGTGAACCGTAGAACCGCTTACGGTTTGTATGAACCGTCCGGTTCAAATAAACATAAAATTAAATATATGTGAACCCTAAAAATCTTGTAATTTTCAACGCAATTCCAGAACCTCTTTTCTTCGCCGCTTCTTCAGTTCTCCTCTGCTTCAATTTCCAGGTTCCAGCATTCTATCCAGGCCCCAAATCTTCGATTATCCGACAGAGTTCATGGTTGATGGTTCGTTGTTGCTAATTGAAGGTAATTGACTAATTTCTTTCCTCCTTTTCATAATCATTTAGTTCACGAATTGTGTTTGTGACTTTGTTTGCTTGTGATTTATTGTACAAACTGTAGAGAGTTCATAATTTCATTAGTTGTGATTATTTAAAGTTATTTAACAGCTCTTCTCCATAATTTTTATTTTTATCAATTTTCTACTGAAGTGTTGTTTGATCTCAGTATCTCACTCCATAGTCCATCTCTGGGGAAAAACATATATGCCATTTGCCAGTTGCCACTAGGTTTATCGGATTTTTTTTTTAAACATTAATCTGCAAATTTGAAAAGCACTTTTAGATTCATAATTTTGATTCCACTTACAAATAGGAAAAATTTCACAGAAACTAATTTTGCTTGTGTTTCTATGATCAATGTTTGTATGCGTGATCATGTGATTATGTGTGTATATAGTATATACTATATACTCTGTAAAAGTAGCTGGTCATTAGCATTCAATTAAATAAAAATAGAGAAAGCAAACACATTTCAGCACTCAATGTTTTTAAACTTCTGTAGTTCTGTTATTAGTTTTATTACTTTGTAAATGTTAATTAAGTTTTTTCTATTCTTGTGTAATAGAAAATGTCTTCTTCTGGACAAAATTTGGACACAAGCGGATCTACTCCTACTCCGACATCTGCTGCACCATCACAAAGGGGGGAAAATGATATAGCATGGGGTCATGTCATTGAAAGACTGGTTAATGGAAAAAAAGCCATATGTTGTTTATATTGTGGAAAAAGTACAACTGGGGGCAGCATAAATAGAATGAAACAACATCTTGCAGGAAAGAAAGGAGAGATCAGAGCATGTCTAAAAGTACCTGCAGATGTTAGATATCAAATGGAGCAATCTCTTAAAGAGATTGTTGAGAAAAGAAGAGATGTCCAAGATCGATTTGCTACAGAAAATCCATATAGTGATCCTATTGAAAAAGATAACTGTGCTGATCTTGATGAAATTGATAGTTTGGAAAGGGAAGGAAGTCGAGGTGTACAAGCTAGCTCAAGGAAAGGAAAAAAACAAGTCACCGAGAGCCTCAAAGCAAAGCATCCAAACAGAATTGGTGAATATTTTGCTCCAAGAACAACTCCCGGCTCTCAACCAACTTTAAAAAGTGTTCTTGCTAGCAAGGAAGCAGTTCAAAAAGCTCATATGGAAGTTGCTAAATTTTTTTATGATACGTGTATTCCAATTAATGTCTGCAATTCAAGGTACTTCAAACGTATGTTTGATGCTGCAATTGCAATAGGGTCGGGATTTAAGGTCCCCAATTATCATGCTCTACAACTTCCTCTATTGAAAGATGCGAAGAAAGAAGTTCAGTTATGGATTGACAATACTCGTAGTATTTGGGAACAAAGTGGATGCACTATTATGGGAGATGGTTGGAGTGATACTAATGGGAGAACACTAATCAATTTTCTGATTTATTGTCCCCGTGGAACTATTTTCTGGAAGTCTGTTGATGCCTCTGATATTGTCAAAGATGCACAAGCGCTATTTAACTTATTTCAAGAAGTCATTGAATGGGTGGGACCAACTAGTGTGATTCACTGTTAGGAATAGTGCCCTAAAAGCCGATTGTATATCCGCTTTGTGCTTTTCCTTATTGTAATCACAGACAATCTTTGAATGAAATAACGAATTGAGGCAACACTTCTTTATATGCTCTTGTTTGGTATGCGTTTACTTTAGCTGTGCATGTATGAGAACTCCCCTAATCCTGATGACTTTAGGACTCTACCATTTAGGTGAAATGGTTCATGAAACGAGCCCTATATCACATAAGTCATGATTAGTAAAATACTCCAAGCCGATGAGTCCTACAGACAGTGGGAGTGTCAACCTGACTCCTCTAAGGCTTGCTTATGGGATCACGCCCTTAAGAAGGACCACCTTGTTTCATGAAGGTGCAAAGTGTATAATTGATACGTGCGTAATACATGAGGGTGCTTACTTTAATAAGTAAGTTCACTGAGGTGCCCCGTGTGAGAACATTCCTAAATGGGAAAGGAAGTTTCTATTTCAGGAAATGGAAACTTCCAGATTAGGAAATATCTCACGAGTCATTGATGTGATTAATTGATCCTTAGACTTGAGGTTCCTTGTCACTTTATGAGTTAACTCTGTAGTCTTAGGTATAAGCTTTAGAGGGTGTCGCCTTAGACAACTGATTCAAGGCTTATGCTGGGGCTGCACAAGTGATTCATGAAAGTGAATGAGAATCAAGAAAGGACCTACACTTGCATTTGCAAGGTGATCTCTTATTGTGTAAGTCATTCATATGCCATATGGAGTCCTTGGCCAAGGCAGTAGATCAAGACATCAAGAAAAGGGTTTCTTGGATTGAGATCGAATGGATATGAAATGCACTTAGCTTTAAGACCGGATTATTAGGGTTCTGATTATTCCCTTGCCCTAGATCTTGGTTGAGAGATAGTAAGTAGGAGGATTGTATCTCGCATGAATCAATGACTTAAAGGTTTTGTCGAATCCGAACATTCCAATTCAGCTAGGGGTTAAACACCTGTTGCTAGACTATGGTCGTTTAATCTGTGGACTGATTAATTAATTAGTGAATTAAATTAATTAGGGTCACTGCTAATTGAATTGAGAACCTAGAGGGTCACACACAACAACTTGGTTACATGAGTTGAGGCTTAAAAATGATTAAACGAATTAATCGGGCCAAGAGGGTTCCACACGTGTGAAATCACACGTGTGGCTCACGTAAGTGACACGTGTCACACACGTGTGAATAAATATATATTGTATATATATGTATTAAATAATTAAATGTGTTAATTATTTAATAGACTTTGGTTTAATTTTGAATTAAAAAGAAAGTCTAATTTTGGAGAAAAATAATCTAGTTAATTAATTATGAATTAATTAATTAGATAAAATAAGTTATTTATTTTAAATAAATAAAGTATAAAATTATCCAAAAAATAGTTTGGATATTTTTAGCTCTCTTAAAAGTTGACTTGAATTAGAATTCAAAGTCAAAGTTGGGAAATACTTGATGATCAAGTAATAGGAGAGAGAGGAACCAAATCCTTGCACAACAAGGATTAGGATCGGCGCCCCTCTCCCTTTCCTATATATAGGGGAGCTCATGCTCCCCTTTAGAGCTAATTGACAATTCTTTTGGTTCATGTGTTGAACACCTTCCTTTCTCCAAGATCAAATAAACCCTAGGTTTAAGCCTAAACACTAACTAGAGAACTAGCATCCTTACTAGTTAGATTGTGATCAAGTTGGTGGACTTTCTCTAGAGACTTCAAGTTAGAAGTTTGAAGATTCGAGCTTTACCAAAGGAGAGGGGATCAAGCTGCGAGAAGAGCGTTCTTGGGTGGCTTGAAACGCTTCAAGAAAGAATAAAAGAAAAGTAAGTTTTCTATCTCTACGAATTTGGATACACGATTGTGAGTCCAAGGTCCTTTTGTTGGGAAAAAATTTAAATTCCGCTGCTTTCTGATTCGTGTTTTCCAACAAGTGGTATCAGAGCCACCTCGTTAATCGTGTTTCTGATTCGTCTCAATTATTCTGAATTTGGTAAAAATTCTTAGGCTTAGATGCGAATTAGGTATTCATGAGTTCTTTTAGAAAGCCTGAAATACGAAACTGTAATTTTTCTTGAATTTCTGAAACTGCTTTCTTAAAATTGTGTTTTTGGAAAACCGTTTTGATAGAAATTAATTTAATTCGTGTTTTGAATTTTGGATTGTTTTGGTTTTTGAACTGAAAGTACGAAACACGAAACCGCGTTACGAAAACGCGAGCCTGGACGTGCTAAGGCGTAGCACGCCAGGCCCGCGCGCCCGCCCACCCAGCAGTCCCGCAACCGCGCGGGACTGCCCGTCGCTGCCGCCCGCTCGCGCCTAGGCGCGCCCGCCAGCACCTCCCGCAACCGCGCGGGAGCCTTACCCTCGCCCGCCTGCCTCCCGCCTAGGCGCAGCGCGCGCCTTGCGCACGAGAAGGCGTACGCACTGCGCGTGCGTGCCGGCAGCCTTACTGCTGGCGTGCGCGTGCACCAATGCGTGCTCTCGGCCTGGGCTGGCGCGCGGGCGAATCCGGGCCCTTCGTTTCGCGATCTTGATTTTCGTGTTTAGTCCAATCCAATCCCGATTTAATTTTTCTAAAATTTTTTATTTATTAAATTTGAATTATTTTGAAATAATTATTTAAATTGGGATTTTAGAAATTTAAGCGATTTAAACTTTGGAAAAATTACAAATTTTATTTTCTGAAAATAATGAAAGAATAAAATTATTGATTTTGGAAATTAATTGGAATTTTATTGGTTTATTGTTTTTCGGGTTTTATTGAAAAGGCTCTTGAACAAGAATTGCATCTAAGTCGTGTTTTAAGTCATTAGGACTTGAAACGAGAATTTTAATTTATTGGCTAAATTTAAATTCTCGCAAAAGCATGTTAGGTGATCATGGGTTTAGATCTATGTATGGTTTTAATTTATGCACATGAATGGTTTAAATTGGGGTTGGAGCCCTATAGTTGCGTTTTTCAATTGAGGTTGGAGCCTTACTTATGTGCGTACTGTTATGTGATTTATTATGTGGCTTTCCATATTACTGTTTTTGAGGCCGGGGTATGCCCCGTGTAATTGTCTAAGGCCAATATGAAGATTGAGCCTTATTACTTTATGTCTTTTTCTTTTTATTGTAATTTGAGAGTAGAGATAGGTGGTGAGGTTTTATTTTCATTTTGGAGACAATGCACCCATGGAGTAAGATGGACCACATTCAAGTAACAAGGAGGCCATAAGTGAAGACCCCCCAAAATGTTAGGAAGGGGAATCTCAATTGTTAAATGTAATAGAGATAGGGCTCGTATTTTGTTACCGCTTTCCCTTATGTGATTTGAACTGTTTATGTGGCATGTATGTTAGAACTTGTGATTGTGGAGTGGCTCCCACATATCATGCATAAGATAGGTAGAACCCATGATCATTACATGTTAGTATCATGCTAGGACATGTTATCTGTTTATGTGCTTGTTTGAAATGCATTTAAGTGTACTTGCATTAATCAAGACTAATAAAATTGGATAACGTATATGTTGGTAAGGTCGAACCGGACAACTCTCCGGTTGATTCGAAAATTCCCATTAAATATTAAGCTAATTTCGAACAAATAGGTATTTAATTCGAGATGCAAATTTTGAATTAAATTCCTAGCATTCCATCAATAGGTTTTAAGTTTAGTAAGTAAAGCTAGTTATTGTCCGCGAGTCGTGGGATAGCTAGTGGAGCTTATTAGTTCTTAGTTACCTAATTGATCATTTTAAATGATCAATATTTCATGATCGATTTTAGCAAGGGCGATGTCCGCGAGTCGTGGGTCGTTCGAACTAAGTTTTGGTCATGATCTTATGATTGATGGGTCTAGCTTAACGCCTAAGTAAATATGGATGTCGCACGAGTCGTGGGTCCATATTGAAAGATAGGTGATACAAAAACAATTACTAAGAGTTCTAAAGGTGTTAGAATTGGTAAGCTGTACCTACCTAGGGTTCTTACTTAGAATGTTCGCGAGTTGTGGATTCGAGGTAAAATGCCTAGGATCTTAGTACCCACTGGGAAACGTGTTCCTCTTAGATCTTTGGGAATTATAGATCTTTGAAAAACAGTGGGAGCTACAATAGATTAAAGACCTTATCTTTTGTATATCGTTATAATTCAGCATGCTCACTAGTTCTCTGTTTTACCATTTAGGTCGTAGATTCTGTGATTCTCTACGTGTTTTGAAATGGCAACCAAAAACCCTCTTGTATCGATCCTCGAGTCAAACAAGTTGACTGGTCCCAACTCTTCTGATTGGCTGAGGAATCTAAAAATCATTTTAGATTCTGAGAAGAGAACTTATGTTCTCTTCGAAGGGGAGCCTAGTCCCGAAGGGGAGGCTCCCACTCGGGCCGAGCGGGACGTGATTCAGAAGTGGAAGGATGATAATCTCCAAGCCCGTTGCCTTATGTTGGCTAACATGTCTCCGGACTTGCAAAGGCAACATGAGGCCATGGAATTCTCTTGGGAGATTTACGACCACTTAGAGCAACTTTACCGCCCTCATGAACGTGTTACAAGGTATAATACTTCAAAGGAATTGTTCCACTTAAGAATGAGGGAAGGTTCAAGTGTCCATGAATATGGACTCAAGTTTCTTGCCCTTACTGAGAAACTTGCTTCCATGGACATGTCACTGAAAAATGAGCTTTCAGTGGATTTGTTGCTAGCTTCGCTCCCACCATCATTCAACCCATTTGTCCTTAACTTCAACATGAATCATGCTGGTGCTACTGTAGCTGAGCTGATTAGTCAGCTTGTGACTGCTGAAAGCACGATCAAGAAGGACAATAAGGTTTTGATGGTGAATGCTCCATCTTCCTCTTCTGGGCCTTCTAAAGGTAAGGGCAAGAAAGCCCAAAAGAAGAAGAAGAAACCCCTTAGGCCCACTGGTGGCATTTCGAAGGGAAAGGCCCAAAAGAAGAAGCGTGATCAGAAAGAGGATGTTTGCTTCCATTGTGGCAAAGCGGGACATTGGAGGAGAAACTGCCCAGAGTACAAGGCTACTCTAAAGAAAGGTATCTTTCTCGTTGAAATAAATCTTTCTATTAATTCTAGTTCTTGGGTACTTGATACCGGTTGTGGAACTCATATCTGTAATGATGTACAGATGCTAAGTGAAGTCCAACAACTCAAAGAAGGAGAATGTGTCTTGAAGATCGGCGATGGCTCAAACGTTGAAGCTCGAGCTTTAGGCACAATTAGATTAGATTTAGGTAGTTTTGAGTTAGTCTTAAATAAAGTCCTTTATGTACCGAGCATTATTCGTAATATAATTTCAGTTCCAATATTAGATTGTGAAGGTTATGAAACTTATATTAAGAATGGTAAATACTTTATCAAACGGAACAACTCTTCCGTTCACATCGGTACTCTAAGTAATGGACTTTACCTAACTCAAAATATCAATATTATGAATATACAACGAGAAACAAAGCGTAAGAGAGATGACAAAGTTTCAGCTCCCTTATGACACGCTAGATTAGGATACATTTCCAAGAACAGAATTAGCAAGATAAACACTTTAGGATCATTCTCTGAAAATAATCTTAAGGAGTTAACTTCTTGCGAATCCTGTCTCAAAGGAAAAATGTCCAAAGTCCCTTTTAAAGGAACTGTGGAACGTGCCACTAAGGTTTTGGATTTGATCCATACTGATGTTTGTGGACCGCTTAGTGTAAGCACTAGAAACAATCATCAGTATTTCATAACCTTTACTGATGACTTTAGTCGGTATGGTTATGTATACTTAATGAAGTATAAATCTGAAGCTTTTGAGAAATTCTTAGAATTTCAAAAGGAGGTCGAGAACCAAACTGGTCACAAGATCAAAGCACTTCGATCTGATCGAGGAGGCGAGTATCTTAGTGAAGAATTCCTTAATCATCTAAAAGATAATGGGATTATCTCTCAGTGGACTCCTCCGGGAACTCCTCAGCTTAATGGAGTTTCTGAGAGAAGGAATCGAACCCTACTTGATATGGTTCGTTCCATGATGAGTTTCACTGACTTACCACCTTCTTTCTGGGGTTATGCCCTAGAAAGTGCAGCAAAGATTCTGAATCTAGTTCCCTCTAAGTCAGTCCCTAAAACGCCCTATGAAATGTCGCATGGTAAAATCCCTAGTTATTCTTACTTAAGAATTTGGGGTTGCCCTGCTTACGTGAAGAGGACAGTGGGAGATAAGTTAGAATCTCGTTCTAACTTATGCTACTTTGTAGGTTATCCTAAGGAATCCATAGGATACTACTTCTATGATCAATCTGAGCAAAAGGTGTTTGTTTCCAGAAATGCCACTTTTCTTGAGGAACCGTTCCTTAAAGAAAAGAAAGGCAAGATCATAGAATTAGAAGAAGTACAAAGTGATCCCACACCACCCACTGAAGAAACGTCCCCTTTTGATCAACCACAACCAATCACGAATTTCGATACACATGAAAATCCTCCTCTAAGGTGTTCTGAACGCACTCCTAGATAGCCGGAGAGATGGTATGGATTCTTCCATGAAATCTCTCAAAAGGATAATGATCCTTTAACATATGAGGAGGCACTTTCAGATTCTGACTCTGAACAGTGGATAGAAGCCATGAAATCCGAAATGGACTCCATGAACTCCAACCAAGTTTGGACCTTGGTAGATTTGCCTGATGGGGTCAAACCCATAGGTTGCAAATGGATCTTTAAGAGAAAGCTTGGAGTTGATGGAAGCATTGCAGCCTATAAAGCAAGACTGGTTGCAAAAGGATTCACTCAAAGACCCGACGTGGACTTTGATGAAACCTTTTCGCCAGTTGCAATGCAAAAGTCTATTCGGATCATGCTTGCCATTGCTGCATATTATGACTATGAGATATGGCAAATGGATGTGAAAACTGCCTTTCTCAATGGTGACATTGACAAAGACATTTATATGGAGCAACCCATAGGTTTCACATTCAGTAGGAGTGAGCAAAAGGTTTGCAAACTCCAAAGATCAATCTATGGATTGAAACAGGCTTCTAGGAATTGGAACATTCGATTTGATGAATCAGTCAAAGCGTTTGGCTTCATTCAAATTTCGAATGAGTCCTGTGTGTATAGAAAGGAATTGGAGACCTCAGTGCAATTCTTAGTACTTTATGTTGATGACATCCTTCTTATTGGGAATTCAAAGGATGACATGAAAGTGACTAAGTTATGGTTATCGAACCAATTCGAGATGAAAGATCTTGGTGATGCGTCCTATATTCTTGGAATTAAAATCTATAGAGATAGATCTAGAAGGCTAATAGGACTATCACAGTCGATGTACATTGACAAAGTATTGAAGAGATTCAATATGGAGTCAGCAAAGGTTAAGAACCTTCCTATGAGTGTAGGAACATGTCAATCAAAGAAGATGTGTCCTAAGACTAACCTTGAGAAGGAAAGAATGACTCATACACCTTATGCATCAGCAATAGGTAGCATAATGTATGCAATGTTATGTACTCGACCGGATGTGGCTTATGCACTTAGTGTAACAAGTCGTTTCCAATCTGACCTTGGAGATGGTCACTGGGCTGCCGTGAAGAATATTCTTAAGTACTTGAAAAGTACTAAAGATTTATTCTTAGTTTACGGAGGTCAGAAAGATCTTAATGTCGAAGGATACTACGATGCAAGCTTTGCATCTGACTTAGATGATTTTAAGTCAATGTCAGGATACATTTTCTGCCTAAACGGCGGAGCAGTGAGTTGGAAAGTTCCAAGCAAACTACCACTGCAGATTCGACCACTGAGGCCGAATACTTAGCTGCAAATGATGCAGCTAAGGAAGGTGTTTGGATTAGAAACTTCATTCAAGAGTTGAATGTTGTTCCTAGCATGAAAGACCCCATTACTGTGTTTTGTGACAACACTGGGGCGGTTGCTCAAGCAAGAGAACCAAGATCTCACCAACGGACCAAGCACATTATGAGGAAGTATCACCTAATCCGTGATATTACCAAAAGAGGAGATGTGCAAATTGAGAGGGTCACATCAGCAGAGAACGTGGGAGATCCACTTACTAAACCCCTTAGTCGAGAAGCTTTCCAAGGTCATCTTCAGAAGATGGGACTTAGAGTAGCTTTAGAATGGCTTTGACGGGCAAGTGGGAGATTGTTAGGAATAGTGCCCTAAAATCCAATTGTATATCCGCTTTATGCTTTTCCTTATTGTAATCACAGACAATCTTTGAATGAAATAACGAATTGAGGCAACACTTCTTTATATGCTCTTGTTTGGTATGCGTTTACTTTAGCTGTGCATGTATGAGAACTCCCCTAATCCTGATGACTTTAGGACTCTACCATTTAGGTGAAATGGTTCATGAAATGAGCCCTATATCACATAAGTCATGATTAGTAAAATACTCCAAGCCGATGAGTCCTATAGACAGTGGGAGTGTCAACCTGACTCCTCTAAGGCTTGCTTATGGGATCACGCCCTTAAGAAGGACCACCTTGTTTCATGAAGGTGCAAAGTGTATAGTTGATACGTGCGTGATACATGAGGGTGCTTACTTTAATAAGTAAGTTCACTGAGGTACCCCGTGTGAGAACATTCCTAAATGGGAAAGGAAGTTTCTATTTCAGGAAATGGAAACTTCCAGATTAGGAAATATCTCACGAGTCATTGATGTGATTAATTGATCCTTAGACTTGAGGTTCCTTGTCACTTTATAAGTTAACTCTGTAGTCTTAGGTATAAGCTTTAAAGGGTGTCGCCTTAGACAACTAATTCAAGGCTTATGCTGGGGCTGCACAAGTGATTCATGAAAGTGAATGAGAATCAAGAAAGGACCTACACTTGCATTTGCAATGTGATCTCTTATTGTGTAAGTCATTCATATGACATATGGAGTCCTTGGCCAAGGCAGTAGATCAAGACATCAAGAAAAGGGTTTCTTGGATTGAGATCGAATGGATATGAAATGCACTTAGCTTTAAGACCGGATTATTAGGGTTCTGATTATTCCCTTGCCCTAGATCTTGGTTGAGAGATAGTAAGTAGGAGGATTGTATCTCGCATGAATCAATGACTTAAAGGTTCTGTCGAATCCGAACATTCCAATTCAGCTAGGGGTTAAACACCTGTTGCTAGACTATGGTCGTTTAATCTGTGGACTGATTAATTAATTAGTGAATTAAATTAATTAGGGTCACTGCTAATTGAATTGAGAACCTAGAGGATCACACACAACAACTTGGTTACATGAGTTGAGGCTTAAAAATGATTAAACGAGTTAATCGGGCCAAGAGGGTTCCACACGTGTGAAATCACACGTGTGGCTCACGTAAGTGACACGTGTCACTGTGACACGTGTCACACACGTGTGAATAAATATATATTGTATATATATGTATTAAATAATTAAATGTGTTAATTATTTAATAGACTTTGGTTTAATTTTGAATTAAAAAGAAAGTCTAATTTTGGAGAAAAATAATCTAGTTAATTAATTATGAATTAATTAATTAGATAAAATAAGTTATTTATTTTAAATAAATAAAGTATAAAATTATCCAAAAAATAGTTTGGATATTTTTAGCTCTCTTAAAAGTTGACTTGAATTAGAATTCAAAGTCAAAGTTGGGAAATACTTGATGATCAAGTAATAGGAGAGAGAGGAACCAAATCCTTGCACAACAAGGATTAGGATCGGCGCCCCTCTCCCTTTCCTATATATAGGGGAGCTCATGCTCCCCTTTAGAGCTAATTGACAATTCTTTTGGTTCATGTGTTGAACACCTTCCTTTCTCCAAGATCAAATAAACCCTAGGTTTAAGCCTAAACACTAACTAGAGAACTAGCATCCTTACTAGTTAGATTGTGATCAAGTTGGTGGACTTTCTCTAGAGACTTCAAGTTAGAAGTTTGAAGATTCGAGCTTTACCAAATGAGAGGGGATCAAGCCGCGAGAAGAGCGTTCTTGGGTGGCTTGAAATGCTTCAAGAAAGAATAAAAGAAAAGTAAGTTTTCTATCTCTACGAATTTGGATACACGATTGCGAGTCCAAGGTCCTTTTGTTGGGAAAAATTTTAAATTCCGCTGCTTTCTGATTCGTGTTTTCCAACATTCACATGGTCACGGATAATGGCTCAAACTATGTTGCAGCTGGGAGAATGATACAAGATCATTACAAAACTATTAATTGGTCTCCTTGCGCAGCACATTGCTTAAATCTAGTTTTGAAAGATATTTCAAAGATGGAACATGTTGCTGAAATTATTGGAAAAACATCTCAAGTGACCCGATTTGTATACAACCACATATTTTGACTATCATGGTTGAGGAAAAGAAAGGATTGGACAGAAATAATTCGTCCAGGCGACACCAGGTTCGGTACGAGTTTCATTGCCCTACATAATCTTTACCATCACATGCATGATTTAAAAGCCTTGGTGACTTGTAAGGAGTTTGTAGACTCGAGACTTGCGAGGGAGAGGAAAACAAAGGATGTTATAGCAATTGTTTTGGATAATAAGTTCTGGAATGATTGTTTGATCATTGTTAAGATTATGTAGCCGTTGATGCGCCTTTTGAAAATTGTTGATGGTGATAAGAAGCCCTCAATCGGATATGTTTATGAAGGGATGTATAGGGCACGCAAGGGAATTAAGAGTCTTTTTAAGAATAAGAAAAGATTATACAAGCCGTATACAAGTATTATCAAAAGTCGTTGGGATAGGCAGCTAAGGAAAAACATACATGCTGCTGCATATTGGTTGAATCCCGCATTTCAATATGATCAAATATCTTTTTGTCAGAAGCCAGAGGTAATGAATGGAGTTCTTGAAGTGATTGGATCTAAAGGAGTTAGTAGCAAGTCGAAGTTGTTGCACGAGACTAGATTATTTCGAGATCGTCTTGATAGTTTTGGACTTAATCTTGCTCTTGAGACTTGCAAGAATACTCAGCCTGGTAAATTTATTTATCTTTTTTTGTTATTTGATTATATAATTGGTTGCTTATTACCTTTTTCTTTTTCGTTTCTTCTAGATGAATGGTGGAAATTGTTTGGACAAAGTGCCCCAAATCTTCAGAAGTTAGCAATTCGAATTCTTGGGCAAACAAGTACCTCATCCGGATGTGAAAGAAATTGGAGCGTTTTTGAACGCATCCATACCAAAAAAAGGAACAGATTGGAGCATCAAAGACTTAATCATTTGGTTTACGTTCATTACAACATGAAACTAAAAGATAGGTAACAATATTCTACTAAGTGTTTATTATTTTTTCTTTGTATAAAATGGTAGCAACCTAATATTATTTTTACGTAAATCTTTAGTTGGTTTATGAAGGCTGAAAATTTTGATCCTATTGACTATGAGAGTATTGATAATATTGATATTTGGATCGTTGATGACGAGGATGAGCCTTTACTCAATTATGAAGAGATTGAGAATATGCTCTATGAACAACTTGATCCTCCAAGAATGGAAAGACAACGACGTCGGACTAGAGAAGGTTTGTATTATAATATATTAAAATATAATAGTAGAGATAATGAGCTAAAATTTTATGTCTTTGTATTTGTATATATAGAAAATGTTGTTGGTGATGATGATGATAACATTGAGCCTGTGGCTGTTGATGATGATATTGACTTCACAAACTTTGAGCATTTGGATATTGCTGCTAATTTACATGATATTTCGATTGGAGTTGGAGATGGTGCTAGCACAACGGGTGGTTTTAGCCTTAGAGATGAAGATGACCAAGATTGGTTAAGAAGGAATCAAGAATGATCACTGATGTTGCATACTTGCATTGTTCATTTTAATTTATATTCTTGTCTTGTGCATTTGAACCTTGAAATGTTGTTGTTATGAATGTATGAAACATGAATGCTGAAATGTTGTTGTTATGAATGTATGAAACATGAATGGAGAATTATGATGTTTAATTTTAATTGATATATTGTCTTTGATTTTTATCCATTATTTATAATATTTCTATATTTGTATAATAGGTTTCTATATATATTGAAAATTGAAAACAAAAATTTTTATATATTCTATTATTTATTATTTATTATTTTTAATATTTAATATTATTTATGACATAATTATGATGTCACGGTTCGACCACGGTTGACCTGACGGTTGAACCATTGACCCTTAACCCAGTTAATTTTCCGGTTCGCTTAACGGTCCGGTTTTTAAAACATTGCCTGGGCCAGGGCTGTGAGATGAGGGAAGCTTTGTCCCCTTGTCCGTCCGTCCACAAGGGGATGTTCCTCCAAGGGGAGTGCACGTTCGAGGATTGACTTCTTGAGGAATTGGGATACACCTGGGGAATGAGGGAGGCGCTCGTCTGAGAGCGACTCACGTAGGTCCTGATTTCCACGTGTCACACAATGCCAACGCCACGTGTCAAAACAAGGGTCAAGTGTATTTCTGCCTCATCAAGTGAAAAGTGATAAAAATTATAATAAAAAAAAAAAGAAAAAGAACGCAAGGGATTTGAAAAAAAAGAGAAGTTAAGAAGAGAAGTGATGAGAGAAAAGAGAAATTAAGAAAACGTGAAAGAGATAAAATCGGATGAAATCAATTAATAAATAAATAATATTTTTAGAGTTTAAGATACCAAACTTGGGTCTCATTCGCTTAGTAGATACTATAGATTATAAGGAAACTCTATGTATGTTGTACGACTCCCAGGCGCTTCTAGCATAACTCAAAAACTATTTTTTTTTTTCTTTCTAAATTATATTTTTTAATCTTCATAATGTTTTATTATATATTCATTAGAAAACCTATGTTATAAATTATAATTTTTGGTGCATATTTTCCCAATATTGCAACATGAACCTTATTTACAGATAATTTGAAAATACAAATCTATTAAAAAATTTATAACAATGATGTTTCAACATTTTTACCTTTCATTCACAACTTTGGGAAGATTACAGTTAGGGTTTTTATTTGGGATTAAGTTGTTTGAGACCATACTTTTAACTTTTTGGAGAAATGATCCGTTGGTATGAGAAATTGATAATTTTTTATTTTCTTTATGTATAATTAAATAAAGACAAAAAGATAAAATTGATCAGGGTTTGCTCTCTCGTTCTCTGCTGCTGAACCTAGGTCATGGGAGAATCGTCTGCTTCTCCGGCTAATAAACCGCTGGACGTACGCTCTTATGCTAAGGTGGTGGCAACCAAGGGGAGGGACTTCAAACTCCCCGACGAAATTGCCATCCTGAAAAAATTTTGACCTTGAAACTTTTACTCCTCTCGGACATGTGACGGAATATAGGGGAAGACCGACGGTGGTATTCTCTTCAGACGAGGAGGAGGAACTTTGTGAGGATTTCCGGTTTGCGTTGATTGGAAAATTCACGCGTGGATATCCTACGATGGGATACTTGGAATATTGTTTCCAATAGATGGCGTCTACGAAGGAGGTGAAACTCAGTCTTCTTAATAGAACCCACGTCCTTATCAAGTGTGAAAACCATCAAGACTACGCTAGATTGTTCTCCAAGGATACTTGGTATTTCAAGGACTTTCCGATGCGCATATTGAAATAGATGCCAGACTTTGATCCTGAGGTCGAATCCTCCATAGTTCCTGTCTGGGTTTCATTCCCGGGGCTTAAGGCACAGGTTATTAAGAATAAGGGTCTTTATACAGTAGCTTTAGCCCTAGGAGTTCCGCTACGATCGGATGAGGCCACTGCAAAGGGCAAGAACACCATTGAACGTCGGGTCTGTATAGAGACTGACCTTGCCAAACCGCTACAAAAGTCTATTTTTGTTCGTATAGGGCTAAAATACATGGAGCAAGAAGTGAAATATGGTCTAGTTCCGGAATATTGTAAATGATGTAGGCACATTTATCATAGTGTAAAGAACAGTAACAAGGGTGGGGATGACGTCGAGGACGACGAGGAAGATTTGGAGGACAAGGATGATAAAGAGGAGACTGTCGAGCAGCCGAACTTGATTGCAAAGTAGAAGGGTAACACCAAAGGAGGGTCTCATGGTGTTACGGTTAGAGAGAAGCAGCCGAGGAAAGAATGGAAAAAAACTTCAGGAAAAGTGAGTACTTTTTCCTAAGAAAACTGGGGAGGGAATATCTCAGAAGAACCGGTTTGATGCACTAAATGAAGACGTTGATGATGAGACAGTTAATGCGGCCATAACATCACATGGCAAAGAGGCTACTACCCCATCTCCATAGAAGGACGGAACTTTGCCTCAGAAGGGGACTAGTCCTGATACTAAGGCACATTATGAAGAAGAAAGGGAAGCGAATACTAGATTAGGGTAGCGAGAGGAGGAAGATAAAATTACCGGCGATGATACATCACCAGGTGGTGGGGACACTCAAGGGGGTAACTAGTAGTCTACTCTGGCCAGACGGATGAGAATAAAGATGAGAGTGTCGACGATAGGCTGAAGGATACTGAAAATCTTGAGGATATTGAGATTCGTCGCACTCTAGCGGAGAGTTACGAAGGGATGAGCAAACTGGGGAGCTTTTCTATGTTGGCTCTAGAAGATGATGAAACAGAGGTGTTGCTGGAGGATGATGATACGGTGATAAGAGAAAAGGCCAAACATCATAGATCACGCTCTTTGGAGAATACTGAAGCAAAAGAAAAAAACCAGAATAAGAAGAAAAAACAAGCTACCAATTCGATAAGTGATGGTGATCAGGCCCCTAAAAGGTCACTTCATGCGAAGGGCTTAAACGCAAAACATAACTGAAGATTGGAGGCCTTATCTAGAACATTCGCGGGATCAGAGATAAGGGAAGATTTCTCATTCTTAAAAAAATTTGTAAACGTAATAAATTTACTTTTGTTGCGATTTTGGAACCTTTTATTAATCTTGATGCTAATGTTATGCTTCGTGCTTTACGTTTTAACTCTGTGGTTGTTAACTCTTCTAACCATATTTGGTTTTTTGTTTGCGAGGGTATCGAGGTGGACGTGCTTGAGAATAACAGACAATTTCTTCACTTGAAACTCTCTTGTCGTGAGTGGCCTTCTGATATCTTACTCACCGTTATTTATGCCTGTTGTCAAACCGTGGATAGGAGGGAGCTTTGGGATTTCTGTAAATTGCAATGGGATTCTGACATACCTTGGCTTTTAGGTGGAGATTTCAATATCATTACTAGCCTGGAGGAGAGAATGGGAGGTAGGGGTCCGGATTTTCGGGGGATGGCCGATTTCAACGACATGATTCAAGATTGCGGTCTCATTGAACCTTCTTTTCTGGGGTCTAAATTTACGTGGACGAACAAGTCTCTCTGGAAAAGACTTGATAGAGTTTTAGTTAACGAAAAATGGGGAGAATTCTGGAAAAACACACAATTTCGTCAGCTCCAAAGAAATACCTCATATCATGCACCACTTCTTATCACATGCGATGACGGCTTCATAACAGCCCCCTCAGCTTTCAGGTTCCAGAATATGTGGTTACGTCACCCGGGGATTACGGAGATTGTCAAGTCTAACTGGGAGCAACCTATTTGGGGCTCTGGCCTTAAGAAACTACATAACAAGCTCTATAAACTAAAGAAACATCTCAAATCTTGGAATAAGGACACCTTCGGGGATGTTTTTGATATAGTAAAGACGGCTGAGACAGTCGTCGCTGCTGCGGAAAGATCATTTAACTTTAGAGGCTAACCTAGATGAGTTGAATAGAAAGTAAGCTATCCTGAATAATTACCTCTCGATGGAGGAATATTATTGGAGGCAAAAGTCGGGGTGCCATTGGATGGCTGAGGGAGAGCGCAATACTAAGTATTTTCACTCGCTAGTGAAGAAGAAAAGAATTTTCAGCTCTATATTGGATGGGGGGAAGAAATCACCAATATTGAGCATATGAGAACCTCAGCTAACAATTACTTTAAACACATTCTCTCCACAGAACCTGGAAGCTAGTATGACTCAATTAATTCTGATATTATACCATCCGTAGTCAGCCAGGAGGAATGTAACGCCCCGATTTTCGGACAGTCAGGTACGCTCGACACGTGTGGGTTTCGAGCGTTAGGATTTTATTTTATTATTTTCGCTCAGTTAATTTAAACGTGTTACGTTAATTTTTATAAATTGCGTGCAACATGAATATGTGGAAATATATGAAATAGGTGGCAACTTGAGAATCATTGTATCATTGGAATTTAATTATTACATGAACTAATTGTCCAATTTGATTTAATTGCCAAATTGTCCCTAAATGCTCATTTCTTTCAATTGAGGGACTAAATTGCATACAAGCCTTTTGAGGACCTAATTGCTCATTTTCCAAACTTGATACACTTAATTGCATAGCTTATGAACTTGGGGGATTGAATCATAATTATTACATTTTTCCCAAATAAACCGATATATGCATCTCTTCTACAACCATCATCTTTCATTCATCAAGAATTATCATTCCTTTTCTCTCTTTTCCACCGAACCAAAACCTCCTTGAAGGGAGAGGAAGATTTCATCATTCATCAAGGTTTTTCAAGGAAATTCCATGCTTAGGAGCTCAATCATCTAGCTTCATCCTCTCCTTCTCCCTATTTCTCATTCAAGGTATATATATGAGCATAGGTGGGAATTCTTGAATTATGCATGAAGCTAGGGTTATGATTTTGATATAGTAACTTGGCTATATGATGTTAGAAACATGATCAAGAGCTTTAGACTTGAATTCCTAGCATGAATCTTGGAAAGGATGAAGTTATGTGATGAAGTTATATATATGCTTAAGTTGGGAATTATGATGATTAAGGCATGATTTATATGTTTTGATTGCATATTAATGTATATTGAACAAGTATACATGCATATTTCCAATAATCCTTGCTTGTATGATAAATTGGGATGGATTGGGGATGCTTGGTTTTGTCCCGAGAGCATCCTCTGTTTTGCTCTGCTCTCTGTTCTTCCTGCGTAACGGGAACGGCCCTTCCCGTTCCCTTTGTAAGTAGGGAACGGCCGTTCCCATTGTTTGAATGATTTGCTTGGCGGCGAGGACGGGAACGACCGTTCCCATTTTGGCTTGTAAGCCGGAACGGCCGTTCCCATCTTCGGGAGCCGCTTCGGGACTGGGGAACGGCCCTTCCCATTTTGTACTAAAGCCCCGAACGGCCGTTCCCAGGCCACTGGAAGTGCAGAAAGTTTCTGCACAAAATGGGATTTTTGGGACGTCGTTCCAATGGCCTATTTGATCCCGAATTGCTATTATATGATTGATTATATGTCGAAACAACATGTTTTCATGCTACATTGTGTATTGCTCGGTGTCTCGTGTATGATTATGCCGTGCGTCATTATATGAATAATATGATTGAATTATGGTCTCATGCACGCACATTGTCCCGTTTCTTGTCCAGTTATTCTCCAGGGCGGAGATTGTGGCTCATGAGCACGTTCACGCATTCACGAGTCGTGTGTCGCCTGTCAGGTGAGGTTTAATTTCTAGTTACATAGAACCCGTATATCCCTTATGTGATATTTCGGCCAAAAGGTATTTATATTTATAATTTCCATAAACTATTGACCACGATTGATAGCTACATTTTATCAAGTCATGTTTCAAGCAAGCAAGCCAAGATTGTCCATGTTCATGATTTCAAGCATGTTTAGGCGAGTAGCATGATCGTTCACGATGGGCCCGAGGGTAGTAACTAGAGCCAACCGGGAAAGCAAGGGCTGACGGGTAACTCTGGTGCTATCCTCACCACATTTGGGGTCACCCCTGAATCCACTAGGAGGTTAGTGGAGGAAGGAGCTCCGGGCTTAGGGATTCATGTACCCTCTGCTCAATATGTCGTGGATGGTGAAGGCTAGCTACCTTCCCATCATTGGAGGGAGAAGGAGACTGGGGACGAGTCCGGCACCACGGATGCGCCTCGGGTTATTTCATGATTGTTACTCCATGAATATGTTACCTGATTACACTATTGCACGATAGCACGATAATTGATTGCATGATCACCTCGTGATTAATAAACAAGCAAGCATGTTCATGTTCATTTGGAGTAAGGTTGGAGACCGCCCTCACTCGCCGGGGCCATGTATTGATTGATTGCATGATAATGAACAAGGATTTAATATTGACAGTTGTATTCTTGGGCGAAGCTGTGTTATTATTGAACTTTTATAATTATCTTTTATAAACCTTTACCCGAGAATATAACTTGCATGTTATCTGCGCTAATATATATGTAAACCCCTCACTCGGTCTTCACAGACTGACGCCTCCACCTTTCAGGTATTGCAGGTGCACGCTAGGCGGGAGTGAGTCAAGTCGGGTCCAGTTCATGTAGTCGTGTCATCAGTGGTTTGTGCATTTAATTATTAATATTAATTTTGGAATTGTAGTTATTGTTATTCTTTGATGGAAGATGATAATGTATTGATATGATAGTCTAGATTAGGCACTACTTGATAAATGAGTTCTGTCATGATTGAACTGAAGGAAATAATTGTTATTGTTGAAATATGCTTCCGTTTTATCATGTTGCATGTTTAAGTTTCCCGCCTAGCTTGTCGTGTATTGCATTGTCACCCGTTCGCTATAGGTTGGTTCATGTACGGATTGACCGTTTCGTATGTGGATTGACCTATAGTGCGGGGGTGTGGCACCTCCACATGTCCGGGGTGCTACATCTGAGGTGGTATCAGAGCCCGGTTGCAAAACCGAGGGTCTCGTGTCGTGTCGTGTCAAGTCTAGGTCGTACGGCATAGGAATTACTTGATAATGTGAGAGTCCTACATTTTAATTGAAAATTACTTGGCTACTTGAATTCTTTGAATTACTTGAAATGCTTGATAGCTTGTAATTTGTATTAATTCCTGCTATTAATTACCATTGAGTGATCTTGAATTGTTTGGAAATTTATGTGACCAACGTGTTTATTTTAAATATTGACGAAATACCTGTCTCAATTTATATTAAATTCTTGTTGTCAGCATCAACTATGTGACTATTAAGTGACTCGAACATGCTTCACCCACATGCATTTATTTGCAAAGCAAGTTGTGAGTGATAGGTTTTGGGAAATGTATTAATCAAGGCTGGAGGATTCTGAAGATTGAAGAGATCAATCAAACATTCGAGCCAAGCTTGCAATTTGGGCAACAAGGAAGGGACACCGGAGTTGAGTTTAACATTTCTACGGTGCCAGGTTCTTCAATGCATTCATAAGCACGTGCATCATAATTGTTAATTAAATTGTTTTTCAATTATAAATGTCGTTCTAATTGTATTTGAAATTTCCTACTTGATGTCTTGGATACATGATTAAATTATTTACTTTCTTTACATTTCCTTATTTATATGTATACCTTCAAAGTGATATAGTTGATTCGACGTGTTGCATTTCAAATTTGTTGATAGGTATACAGTGTACAGGTGCACTTTAACCATCATGCATTATTTAGTGTTTACTGTCAATAGGCTTTCCGGATGTTCTGCATAATCTTTGCTCCTATTTCTACAATTTGAATTTTAAGGAAGAGGGTTTTGAATTATTGGGTATCATGGTTGTAACCGGGTCGTCCGAGCTGACCTGAAGTTTAATAAAGTTTGGGGACTGTGAGAATTGTCGATTCAGGATTCCGTAAAAGCAGGTACAATATAGAGATTTGGAAAATTTTGGAAAATGAGGAAATGACGATAATTTCAAGCAGATAAATGTTCAGTGGGTCTTTCAACCTTCGGAAACTAATTAGCATTTTGGAAATTCAGTAAGGGTCGGAGAAAGAACTTTCTTGTTTTGGATTAGGATGGTAGCTTGACAAGATATCAATTTTAGAAGCAGTAGAGGGTAATTACAGGACACGACATTTTCATGAATAGCAGCAGGGGTATAGGATATTGAAGAAATTTAAATATCAAATCAAAGTGGTGATAGTCAAGGAGCTTCAAGTTGAGTAGGTGGATAACAGACAGAATTAGAAAGAAATCATCGATCAACATTTTGATCAACGACCAGTAGGACGAGGAAAAAGGGTTACGGGAATCGAATTAGCAGAGAAGCTTGCAAGTGGGAAAGGACAGAAGGAACCCAAAGGATAAGAAAATTTCCATTTTCTTAAGGGGGAGAGCCGGTCTGGGAATGGATTAAATCGGAAGCTGGACAACATTCAGGAGAGTCGGGAATCCTCTATCAGAACCATGTGAAAGAAGTTTTCAATAAGTAAGCTTCCTCCCTCTTATACAAAGAAAAGTCTCATCATCGACAGTACCTTTGTTTTATCATCATTTCCAGGAAAGTGGGTACACTGTCTGCAATCCTCCGACAAACTCAGGATAGCATTTGACTCAGTAAATGGAAATAGGGATCCGATCCGGCTAAATTTGGATAGTAAATCTTGAATCTTGATCCCTCTTGCTATCCAGAGTGTTTATCATAAGTGGAATGGAAGAAAGTGGGAAGTAGAGGGCAAATGGATAACCAAGTTTAATCTGACAAGAGTTTTCTTACGAAGTTATTACTTATACCCTAGAGATGCCTGGAATGGTAACACCTGTTTTCTCTGCTCGTTGGACAAGAGTTGCTTGGAATACAAAGTCAGTCTTCTAAGCTTGAACGGGCAATTACACTCTAACGGGAATATCAGGGTGTTCTCAATTCTGGAATCGGAAAGTAAATGTGGAAATCAGTACAAGGATGGTTCAACCGGCAAATCTGTAATTCAGACGGGTCTGAAGATGTGGTGATTAATGATGATTTACAGATTATATTAGAAAATAGTACAACGGCAGAAATGGCTATCAAGAATGGGAATATCAAACCGTAGTGGTGCAAAGCGGGAAAATCTCAATTAAAGGATCAAGTATTCAACCGAATTCATTTGGTCCCAGAATTTCAGCCCTCGGCGAACGGTACACCTAATCATGCATACCACATGCATTATTATTTATCATTACCATTATTTTGTTAATTCTATATATGACTCTTTGTTGTTATTAATTGTTTATTATCAATTCGTTAGTCTTGTATATGATTCCTTGTTTATTAATAATTGTTATGTGAACAATTATTTGCATAAATGATAATTTTATCTGATCCTTGTGTATTAATTGTAAGTATGTACCTAAGTGCTCGCTTGAATTTTATTTCGTGTGCGTGAGAGACGGGGTTTCTCTTGTTATGTGCTCGAGGGACGGGGTTCTCTCGTTACTTGGTTGAGAGTCGGGGCACTCTCAGTATTTCCAACTACTTGTCAACTTGTTTTAGTGGAAAGGTTAGATTTTCTTTCGAGTGATTAGATTCCGGGAAGTTGAGGGTCGTGACCTCAACCATTGGAAGACTTTGTGGAATGAAGATCTCTTTCAAACTAATCCTTGACGGGGAGTAGCTAACCCGCGTGGGATGAACATGTAAGAGCCAATCAAAATTCCAGGAATTCGGGACATGGAATCCGAGGACGGATTCTCTTAAGGGGGAGAGAGTTGTAACGCCCCGATTTTCGGACAGTCAGGTACGCTCGACACGTGTGGGTTTCGAGCGTTAGGATTTTATTTTATTATTTTCGCTCAGTTAATTTAAACGTGTTACGTTAATTTTTATAAATTGCGTGCAACATGAATATGTGGAAATATATGAAATAGGTGGCAACTTGAGAATCATTGTATCATTGGAATTTAATTATTACATGAACTAATTGTCCAATTTGATTTAATTGCCAAATTGTCCCTAAATGCTCATTTCTTTCAATTGAGGGACTAAATTGCATACAAGCCTTTTGAGGACCTAATTGCTCATTTTCCAAACTTGATACACTTAATTGCATAGCTTATGAACTTGGGGGATTGAATCATAATTATTACATTTTTCCCAAATAAACCGATATATGCATCTCTTCTACAACCATCATCTTTCATTCATCAAGAATTATCATTCCTTTTCTCTCTTTTCCACCGAACCAAAACCTCCTTGAAGGGAGAGGAAGATTTCATCATTCATCAAGGTTTTTCAAGGAAATTCCATGCTTAGGAGCTCAATCATCTAGCTTCATCCTCTCCTTCTCCCTATTTCTCATTCAAGGTATATATATGAGCATAGGTGGGAATTCTTGAATTATGCATGAAGCTAGGGTTATGATTTTGATATAGTAACTTGGCTATATGATGTTAGAAACATGATCAAGAGCTTTAGACTTGAATTCCTAGCATGAATCTTGGAAAGGATGAAGTTATGTGATGAAGTTATATATATGCTTAAGTTGGGAATTATGATGATTAAGGCATGATTTATATGTTTTGATTGCATATTAATGTATATTGAACAAGTATACATGCATATTTCCAATAATCCTTGCTTGTATGATAAATTGGGATGGATTGGGGATGCTTGGTTTTGTCCCGAGAGCATCCCCTGTTTTGCTCTGCTCTCTGTTCTTCCTGCGTAACGGGAACGGCCCTTCCCGTTCCCTTTGTAAGTAGGGAACGGCCGTTCCCATTGTTTGAATGATTTGCTTGGCGGCGAGGACGGGAACGACCGTTCCCATTTTGGCTTGTAAGCCGGAACGGCCGTTCCCATCTTCGGGAGCCGCTTCGGGACTGGGGAACGGCCCTTCCCATTTTGTACTAAAGCCCCGAACGGCCGTTCCCAGGCCACTGGAAGTGCAGAAAGTTTCTGCACAAAATGGGATTTTTGGGACGTCGTTCCAATGGCCTATTTGATCCCGAATTGCTATTATATGATTGATTATATGTCGAAACAACATGTTTTCATGCTACATTGTGTATTGCTCGGTGTCTCGTGTATGATTATGCCGTGCGTCATTATATGAATAATATGATTGAATTATGGTCTCATGCACGCACATTGTCCCGTTTCTTGTCCAGTTATTCTCCAGGGCGGAGATTGTGGCTCATGAGCACGTTCACGCATTCACGAGTCGTGTGTCGCCTGTCAGGTGAGGTTTAATTTCTAGTTACATAGAACCCGTATATCCCTTATGTGATATTTCGGCCAAAAGGTATTTATATTTATAATTTCCATAAACTATTGACCACGATTGATAGCTACATTTTATCAAGTCATGTTTCAAGCAAGCAAGCCAAGATTGTCCATGTTCATGATTTCAAGCATGTTTAGGCGAGTAGCATGATCGTTCACGATGGGCCCGAGGGTAGTAACTAGAGCCAACCGGGAAAGCAAGGGCTGACGGGTAACTCTGGTGCTATCCTCACCACATTTGGGGTCACCCCTGAATCCACTAGGAGGTTAGTGGAGGAAGGAGCTCCGGGCTTAGGGATTCATGTACCCTCTGCTCAATATGTCGTGGATGGTGAAGGCTAGCTACCTTCCCATCATTGGAGGGAGAAGGAGACTGGGGACGAGTCCGGCACCACGGATGCGCCTCGGGTTATTTCATGATTGTTACTCCATGAATATGTTACCTGATTACACTATTGCACGATAGCACGATAATTGATTGCATGATCACCTCGTGATTAATAAACAAGCAAGCATGTTCATGTTCATTTGGAGTAAGGTTGGAGACCGCCCTCACTCGCCGGGGCCATGTATTGATTGATTGCATGATAATGAACAAGGATTTAATATTGACAGTTGTATTCTCGGGCGAAGCTGTGTTATTATTGAACTTTTATAATTATCTTTTATAAACCTTTACCCGAGAATATAACTTGCATGTTATCTGCGCTAATATATATGTAAACCCCTCACTCGGTCTTCACAGACTGACGCCTCCACCTTTCAGGTATTGCAGGTGCACGCTAGGCGGGAGTGAGTCAAGTCGGGTCCAGTTCATGTAGTCGTGTCATCAGTGGTTTGTGCATTTAATTATTAATATTAATTTTGGAATTGTAGTTATTGTTATTCTTTGATGGAAGATGATAATGTATTGATATGATAGTCTAGATTAGGCACTACTTGATAAATGAGTTCTGTCATGATTGAACTGAAGGAAATAATTGTTATTGTTGAAATATGCTTCCGTTTTATCATGTTGCATGTTTAAGTTTCCCGCCTAGCTTGTCGTGTATTGCATTGTCACCCGTTCGCTATAGGTTGGTTCATGTACGGATTGACCGTTTCGTATGTGGATTGACCTATAGTGCGGGGGTGTGGCACCTCCACATGTCCGGGGTGCTACAAGGAAGGTGAGATACTATGTAGGGACCCGTCGGAAGAAGAAGTTCGTACAACCGTTTTCTCTATGTCGCCGCATAGGGCTGCAGGTCCCGATGGTTTTAATGCCTTATTCTATCAAAATTTTTGGAATATTGTAAAGGATGATGTTATTGGGGCAGTTATGGACTTCTTTAATGGGTTGCATCTCCCTAAAGCCTACACGGCAACAACGATTTCCTTGATTGCCAAAAAAGATAATCCAGCGTATTGGAGAGATATTAGGCCTATTAGCTTATGTAATGTCTCAAATAAGATCATCACCACGCTTTTAAATAGCAGATTGAGCCTCATTTTACCGAAAGTTATTTCTCAAAACCAGTGTGGGTTTGTTAAGGGACGGCTGATTTCAGATAATATTCTCTTAGCGCAGGAAATGGCCCACTCCTTAATGAGTAGGCGGCGTGATAAGAATGTTATGCTCAAATTGGATATAGCTAAAACTTATGACAGAGTTAACTGGAATTTTCTTCTGCAGATTTTGAGGCTTAAAGGTTTCCCCGAAAAGTGGATTTCGTGGACCAAACAGTGTATTGAGAATTGTTGGTTTTCTGTTCTTATTAAAGGCGCTTCCTCAGGTTTCTTTCACTCATCTAGGGGGTTGAGACAGGGTGATCCTTTGTCACCGTCACTCTTCGCCATTGCTGCCGATTATTTTTTGTGTCTTCTTAATAAGATGATGGATGTAGATCCCAATTACCGTTATAACTCGAGAGCAGGGGTGACTATCTCACATCTCTCATATGCGGATGATATGGTTGTGTTCACTAATTCTCGGCCTAGCTCTCTTTACCTTCTTAAGGAAGTGATCAACTTATATGAAAGGACTTCAGGCCAAAAAGTTAATGTGGATAAGAGTGAGTTTATCTTGGGTAGCAAGGAAGAAGTCTTGATGGATAGAGTGGAAAATATCTTGGGCTTCCAGAAAGGGTCGCTTCCTATGAAGTATCTTAGAGCACCGTTGTTTGCTGGGAGGAAAAAAAGAGTGTTATTAGATGATTTAATCTCTAGAGTTAGAATGAAACTGCAAGGGTGGGAGTTTTTGTTATTATCTTACAACGGAAGAATCCAATTGATTAAGTCTGTGATCTACTCCATGAGTATGCATATTATTCACGTTCTTGAGCCGCCTAAGAGTGTCATTGATGCTCTGAACAGAATATGTAATAGGTTCTTTTGGGGCACTGATTCGAAGTCTAAGAGAATGTTGGAAAACAACAGAGTAAACGCAGCGGAAGTTTAAAATTTTTTCCACAAAGTAGATCTAAAAGACTTGCAATGTTCGTATCGTAACGTTGGGACTCAAGAAACTCACACGAATTGTAGCTTTCTTGAAACGTATTGAGCCACCCTCAAACGTTCTTCATGCGGCATGAAAATCCCCGTTTCTTGATTCTTTCTTCGAGATTCCAAAGTAGAAATCCGCTAGAGTAATAATCCACACCAACCTAGATTCAAATCATGTTAGTGAGTATGCTAGTACTGTAACATGCGTATTAAAGAAACAAAAAACGAGAAATAGAGAGCAAGAGAATTATCCCCAAAATTTCATGAAGGTTGGACGTGATTCTCAAATCACGTGAAAGTGAAAATTTCGAACCCCATGTCCCTTTTATATTGAAGGGTTCGAAACCCTAGTCTTGTAAGAGATAAGTCTCCTACTTTGACTTTGTCTTCTATTCTTTCTTTCTCTCCATATAAAATAATATCTCATCTAAAATAAGATATTTATTTTATAGAAAAAGAGCTCCTAACTAATTTAGGAATATATAATTATTCTAGTAATAATTAAATATCTCATCCTAATACTTTATTAGAATAATAGAAGATATTTATTTATTTACTTATCTATTCTAATCAAATTAGAACAAGTAAATAATTAAATACTTAAAATTAATTCTCCCATTAATTCTTTCAAGGACTTTAGAATTAATTCACTAATTAATTCTAACGGGCTAAAATTAATTCTCCAATTAATTTTATTTCGGCTATATAATTAATTCTCCAATTAATTATATTTAGGGATTTATATAATTAATTCTTCAATTAATTATATTTGGGCTTGATAATTAATTCTCTAATTAATTAACACATGATCAAATTTCTCAAATGGATCACACGTCCCAAACAAAGCTCTGGATCCACACGTGTACTTTACACTGTGGTCTCGTTTCGATCAACTCTTTGATCTTTCCATAATATCCTTTGAACCCGGTATTTGTGTGTGACCATCTAGGTTCAATTTCAGTTAGCAGTGAGCCTAATTAATTAATACACTTTATTAATTAATTACCTCACTGATCACAGGACCATAGTTTAGCAACAGGTGTGTGACCCCTACCCGAAATGTGAATGCATATTCGAAAGAACCTTTCAGTCAATGACATCATGTGGGATACGATCCTCCTACCATTCTATCTCTCGATTAAGATCTAGGGCATGGGAATATCGAGAGCCCTACTAATCTTAATCTTAAAACAAAGTTCCCTTCATATTCTATTTGATCTCAATCTAAGAAAACCCCATTTTCTTGATGTCTTGATCTAACCACCTTGTGCAAGGATTTAAGGATGGAATCATGAATGGCTTGTGTAATAAGATATTATCTTGCCTACAACAAGTGTAGGTCCTTTATTGATTCCAACAGTTCTCATATGCCACTTGTGTAATCCCAACATAGGTCGTGGTTCAGGTGTCTATATGGCGACACCCTTTTGAGCTTATATCAAAGATTACATGTGACGCCCCGTATTCTCGAAGGGCGTCCTGACGACATTAACAAGTAACTCTCTACACTTGTGTGTGTTTAATTTAAGAATTCTTGAATTATGTGATTTAATGTAAATCCAATTTAATATGTGTTCATTCGAATTATTCTAAGATTAATTGCCAACTTGATTAATTACAAGCATATTTAACCCTAACTATCTAATTTGATTTAATTCAAATTTATTCCATGAAATAATTGTCAAGTTGATTTTAAATCCATCATGTTACTTAACTTGTTTAATTTCGGTTTACTTGAATTACTTGAGATTAATTGTCAATCATGTGTTTACGAAATGTCGTTAAATTGTACGAAAGGTTTCTAAAATTAAATTGAATTAAACTCTAATTGGTAAATCTATCTCTTTCATTTTAATTTGTAAAATTAATTCGGAGCTTGAATGTTTATTCGTAACTTTACCAATTTTATTTACGATTATTTGTACGCGCTATTACTTGCTACGCGATAAGGATACCCGGTTGTATATAGCTTGTGCACAAGACACATTTCTCCCAATCCCTTTTTCTCTCTCTCTCTCTCCTCTCCCACTTTCTCTCTCCCGCGGGTTACTATCGCGGCTTCGGTTACGAGCCCATAACTCGATCGTTTCTCTATGGAATTCAACAAACGAATAGTCCATTTCGATTATCTCGGCGAGACCGACGCAAGAGTACCAATTTCATGGCCTAACGACAAACGGTAGCGGAGTTATGGCCGGATTTCAGTAGCAGCGGCGGAGCTATCAGACCGCTGCCACTTCGCCGGCGTTTCGCGGCATTTTCCGGCCACCTCCTTGGTGCACGCGCCAAAGACCCAGCAAGAGGACATCCCGCCGCTTCGTTTGACATCGGCGGCGCGGCCATCGGAGCAGCGACGGAGCCGCACGCTCCGCCCAAAGCTCGCGGCGGCGGCGCGAGTTACTGTAGCGGCGGCGGTAGAAACTTTGGCGGCCAACGGGGGCCTTTTCCGGCCATCTTTTGGTCTCGGTCTCTTCACGAAAGTTGTTCGGAACGACGAGAACTAGTGACCTGTGATCAGGCGACTCCAGAATCGGTGGTTTGGCGGCGGATCGGCGGCGGCAAAGTGGCGGTGCAATGGCGGCACTAGCTCTGAGGATTTTTCCGGAAAGCTACCTTAGGGCTTTCGAAGAGCACGTCATGGGTAAGACAACACCTCTTTCGGATCGCATTTTGGTTCACCGGTTTGGAAGTAATTTGAGTTTGAAGATTTAGGGTTTTCGTGTTCTTAGATTTCAGATCTAGGACAATGGGCTTGGAATTCCCAGAAATTGATCGAGGATTCGGAACGGGCACGAAGACTTCATTCGGGACTGATTTTTCGAGATTTTTCCGACAACTTTTGACGGCGGCTCCGGTGGCGGCACTCCGGCGAATTTCGGACAGAATGTTCATCTCGTTGTGGTGAGTTCAGCGCCACTTTTCGTTCGTTAATCGGACACTCGATCTATATATTACGAATTATTTTGCGTAATTGTGATTATTTGAATTAATTGTTTTAAGTGCAAATAAATTAGTTATTGTTGGTTTGTTGATCGAGATGTATTCCAATCGTATATGAAAACATGTATTGAATGGATTGTGATATGCATGAATGTTTCGATTTACAATTTGAATCCCGATGTGATGAATTTATGCTATGTGTTTAGATATGAAAGGGTGTTAGTGTAATATTTAGAAACTAATCTTTTATGTGACTAAATGAACTTGAATGATATTTTAGAAGAACGAACATGTTGTGATTTCTTTATATGAATTTGAGACGTTCTCAATGTTATGTTTGTTGTAAATTGTGTTTCAAATATAAAATTGAGATACATGAAAGATGCTTGAATAACTTAAGACTTGATGCATGATAGGAGTTACAATTGTAATATCTTGATTTACTCTTATTACTTGAAAATGGTATATTATGAATTACGATAAATTGATAATTGTCATCCTTTGTAAATAATTAATTCCTAGTTGAATAATTGTATAAACACTTTAAATGAACAATTATGCTTAGTAATCAACTAAGGGGATATATGTGTAATGATTCTAAACTTTTATAAAGGACTTAGGGGATGTAAGTGTAATATTTATGAAACTATGAATGTGACTTGAGCTTGTGTACCAAACATATTGTGAAGTTGTAAAGTATGGTCTTAAGTGAATTAAATGCACTCTTTATTTGTATCAAGCATGCCATCTACGTACAACAACTTTGTATGTTTATATGACCAAGTTGCTCTTACTTATGCACTTTATAACTCGACATGAACTTGATGCTTAATTATAATATTATAATTGAACCCTGTGACATTGGATGATTTAATATGCATTTCGTGAATACATTGACTTCCTAAATTGATCTTGCATCTTTGGATATGGAATTGCATGATGGTTGCTTGTAAATATGACCTTGTTGAGCATTGATATGCCTTGAATGACCACGACACCTTATCCAAGCACAACATGAACACTTATGCATAACCACGATCATGTTGAGCAACGCCGTGCGTCTTGTTTGGTTCATATAGAGTCTAAGACTGGGCTTCTGTATGTCTTGTCACAGAGTTTGGTGGTGCCGGTGGGCCCGAGGTTTAGAGTGTTTGGCCCTTCACACTCTCAGACTCTACTTTCACGAGGTGAGGTTTAGGATTTTGTATAGTTACGTGACCTATGGCCTTTACATGTTGATTTCTACCCTTGCATGCGAGTATACTCTATTATAGATATGTATGTGCTGAATATGTTATGTTGATGATCTTGTGTGAGTCCTGCGTGGATGGAGGTCATGAGGCTTAAAGTTCCATCGCGTAGGAAGGGTGTAAATATAAAACCAGTTTTTGAGGCATATGTAAGCTATTTTGGAAAATTCAGTGGTGTTATGATTCTGTAGCGAGTTAGCCATGATATATGGTATCTGTTCTATTCTGTACTGTTCTGTATGTGGATCCAGGAGCTGGTACGAGTGGAGACCGGTACGACATAGGGCCGTCGGATAAGCCACTGTGCTAGTTTCCATTTGAGATATCATTGCGCGACCTTAGGGTGATGAGGGAGGCGTGATATCTTGAGCCTTCGGTGTTTTATCCGGGGATGACTCTTGTGGGTTCGCTACCCTCTTGAGATCGAGTCTATTTTAGACGGTTTATTCTCGATGGTATGGGGACGGTACATCTCCTCCATCATTGGTGTAGAGGTTGGATTGATTTTGATTTATGTTATGAGGAGTTGAGGTTGGAAGTTCGTACTCGCCGAGCAGTTGATTATGTTATGTTATGGAATTATGAATCGGGATAGAATCTTTCTGGAAAATGGTTTCTAAACTTATATCTATATCTTATTCGGGTTCTTTCAAAACGTTTTGGTATGTAACACCTATCCCCGGTTCATGAGTCCATCCTTTTTATTCTGTGCTATGCTCCTTATATATATACAGCGGGTGTGCGTTAGCCCCCTCACTCGGTCAAGTTGACTGACCCCTCATTTACACTTTTAGTTGCAGGATTGTTGGCGTTTGCTAGGCGGAAGTGAGTCCTTTGAGTTGCACTTCGTCGGTCTAGTCTTTCTATTTGCATTTGTCTTTTCATACACTTTACTTATGCTTTGACTTGAAGACTTGAGATTATACTTTACTATTCGGTAGCCCTGCGTGGCACTCTCATTCGGCCCTTGTGGCACTTGATGATTATTACTTTATGTTGATATTCGGGATTAGGTATCTATGCTAGTTGAACCCGTCACCTGCTTTGTATGTTTTATTTTAAATGCTTCCGCTATCTATTGATGTTGGTTTTAATTGCTTCCGCGCTCTGAGTTTTGGTCAAGTTAGATCCGCCTAGCCTAGTGTGTGAGTTGGTCTCCCGTTCGCTCTGATTCGGATTCGGGTATGGACTTTCATTTCATGTTCCGGGTCTGGGTCATAGTGCGGGGGATGTGGCACTTCTCCGTTTGGGGTGTTACATTACAGAGTTAGCTCATATGAGACAATGTGGAATCTCAAGTCTAAGGATTAATTCCTCACGTCATTGACATGTGAGATATTTCCTAATCTGGAAGTTTCAGGAAACTCCCTTTCCCATTTAGGAATCTTCTCACGCGAGGCACTCTCAGTGATGAAGTTCTTGTAACTATCACCCTTATGTATTATGAACGCATCAACCCATGCACTTATCACCCCATGAAACCGGGTGATCCTTCTTAAGGACATAACTACACAAGCAAGTTTCAACAGAGGCAAAGTCGACACTCCCACTGTCTGTCGGCCTCATTGACTTTGAGAAGTTTCTAATCCTCGCCTATAGAGTTAAGAACTTGTATCATGTGTCATTCCCATAATGACAAAGTCCTTAACGGTCTCATCGGATTAGGGGAGTTCTAGACATGCACACTTAATGGAAACACACAAAACACGTATTGGCACATAAGAAGTGTTCGCCTGTGATTATAATCATTCGTATATTATTCAAAGATTGTTTGTGATAAACGGAAAGCCCCAAAGCATAACAGCTTTCTAGGGCACTATTCCCAACAGAGAATTCATTGGGCGATGTGGGAGACAATAAATTTTATGAAGGCCAAGTATTGCACTCTGGGCCATCCTTTAACCACGGAAGTAGGATCGCTCCAATCTCACCTATGGAGACGGATATGCAGCGTAAGGTTTGAGGTAGATAAACAGGTTGGATGGTCCCTTGGTGAGGGCAATGCCTATTTCTATCTTGATTTGTGGTTGGTGGAGGGGAGAGTGGTGGATTTGGTTGGCGGAAATGTTATGTATTTGAAGGTGAAGGAGGTACGACAGCTGGGGAACTGGAACGAGAGAGAGCTGGAAATGCTTGTGGGGAATAACATCGCTAATATTATTACTGGTGTTCAATTTAATGCAGCGGGCAAGGATATTCCGGTCTGGCTTCTGGAATCCTTGGGTAACTTCAAAACAAGATCGGTCTGGGACTGTTTGCAGTTAAAAAATCCACATTCCCGCTTTCTTGAGGTTATTTGGTCTAGTAGTCTTACCCTGTCGATAAACATCTTCATGTGGAGGTTGTTGAACGATTGGCTACCGCTTGAAGATAGGCTACAACGCAAAGGAATTTCTTTGGCTTCTAGATGTGTGTGTTACGCTCAGAGCGAATCTCAAGAGCATGTTTTCTTGAAGTCTGCTAAAGCCTTAAGTGTTTGGGCTCACTTTTGTGATCTATTTAACATGCCGATGTCGGACACATCGTCGGTGCAAATGATGGAGATGGCGTGGATTAATTCTTCACCTTATAGCTATACCAAACACATCCGTATTATTACCCCGGTTCTGATCTTGTGGTATATGTGGCTGGAGAGGAACAACTCGAAACATAATGGAGCCAAATTTAATAAGTTTAACATCATTAGAAGAGTTACTAATCACATCTCTAACTTTTGCAGGTTAAAGAGATCGAATTACCAATGGTGGAAGGGCGACATGTCGGTGGCTCTCAAGATGGGCATTCAAGTCAAGAAACCACCTGATAAAATTCCACGTATAATTAGTTGGAGAAAGCCGCCCCGTAATGGATTAAAATCAACACGGATGGGTCATCTAAGGGAAACCCAGGCCCGACTGGGATCGGCGGCATCATACAGGATGATAGGGGGCTGATTCTTGATGCATTTAGCTCTGGAATTGGTGTCGCAACGAATACGGTGGCTGAATTAATGACTTTGGTTGAGGGAAGTCGTAGTGCTGCTAACCTTGAATTTCAGAATCTGTGGTTTGAATTGGATTCTAAGATCATCTTAGATATCATAGCTAGAGGCGTTTATGGGAACTTGAGGATGCAACAATTAATTGTTCAATTTAAGATGAATGTGGCTGGGAAGAATGTGCACTTATCTCATAATTTCCGTGAAGGCAATACTGCTGTGGATTATCTAGCTAATAAAGGTTTTCTTCTCAACAAAACTGGGCCTACGGGGCAGCATGAGGTGCCTCGAGAGCTACGTGCTTTAACTAATTTGGACAAATGGGAGCGATAATCATGTATTTTAGTCAGGTTGGTAAGATTTTGAGTGACTCTATTAACTTTCTTATGATTTGTGATGTTACTGGTATTGCTCTGATGTTGCGGGGCTGGAGAAAGGGGTTTGGCGTTTTGCAGGTTCAATTCCTTAGTAGCTGTTGTGGCCGGGTGCTTCACATGGAGTGTGAGGAGAGGCTGATGCATTCTTCCAATAGTATACTGAGGCAGCCCGACTGGTGAAGTTACGGTCATCTCCATGGGCTAGTTAGTAACATATGCATTGACGGTTTCACGGTACATAATGTCCGATACCATTTAACCAAGCTTATTTTTGGTCCTGAGGACGCTTGCGATAGTGACAAGGTCAACCAATGCATTATGGGTGTGCACATCATTGCTCGGATGTCTGAGAGCCATCGTGTTTGTGCTATGGTTGATCTTATGATTTCGCCTAGCATGAGGGACCTGTTTTGGACTCAAAGGGGTTCGAAGAGTGGTATATTCGGTGGTTATCCCTCTTCCATTTGGGAGTTGTCCCCTTGTTGTTTCCTTTCTGTTCAGTTGTTTCGGGGGCACTTTTGTTTTCGTAATATTTTTGATCTCTGGATCATGAATACTTGGTTGTACGCTTTGCTTGGTTTTGATTATATATGAGGGGGGCCTTGGTAATAATCCTACGACGCTTTGTCGGTTTATTTAAAAAAAAAAAAGATAAAATCATATTTTAAATAAGAAGAAACGGAACGAAGATAAGAAACGCGTAGTATTCTTTGATTTTTTCTTAGAGAAACTTCATAGTTGTATTCAAGCAAGCAAAAGTGAAAGATATTCGCCAAATATCTAGTGCACACGTGTGGGCAAAAGCACACGCGTCATATACGCGTATAAGTGACGCGTGCGAGTCGAAATTATCCAAAATCTCAGAAATAAAGAAGCTATTATTACTGCTATAAGTACTCAGAAGATCGGCTAAAGCTATTCTTCTCACATTCAGAACTTCTGCCGTACGCGTTTCAGAGCTATTCAAGGTGACCCCATTTCTATATTGTTATCTGTATTCTAATGCAGTTTGATTTTCTGTTTGTTGATTTGTATGTTTGATCCTTTCAGTTCCATCATTGTAAGTAATTTTTTTGTGGATGGTGAATTGTTTGATTTTTATGCGTTAATGGGGTTGGGTTTGCTGGGATCGGGGGAAGTTTTTCATCTATCGGTCGTGAGCTAGTAGGTTAGGAGATGGGGCGGATCATGTGTATGGATCGATGGGGGTTGGCTAATTTACATGTTTTAGAGGTAGATTGTTGGGGAATAAGGGGGAAAAGAATGTCTGTGGTTTTATATTTTTGTTTGTTTTGAATTTGATTGAGAGACGGTTATGATATCTGGTTAAATGTTGATATCTGATTTTCTTTGATGATAGCTAAATATAGCTTACTTCCTGCTATGATTTGACTAAAACAACTATGCGTATTAGTGATGCTGATCTTTATTCTAGTCGAATTTCAGTTTGTTTGAATCAATTTCATATGCATATCCTGCCTTTGTCTTATGAGTTTGTGGACTTCGTGTTATAGTATCAATTGAAATTCAGACACAATGGGAGGGGGAGATGGAAAAAAACATGACGAAACTGACAAGGGGCTTTTGTCGAATCTTGCCCATGGCGTTGCCAGCGGTTATGGCCATCACGGCAATTATCCTCCTCAGGGATATCCTCCTGGACAGTACCCCCCACCAGGTGCAGGTTACCCTCCACAAGGGTATCCACCAGCTGGATATCCACCGCAAGGCGCCTATCCACCACAAGGCTATCCCCCAGCGGGTTATCCTGGTGCCTCAGGTCACTCGGGTCACTCAGGTGGTCATCACTCATCAGGACCAGGTAATGTTTCTAAACTTTCAATATTTGCAATTCTATTTACATTCTTAGGTGTGTTGTGTGTGAATGAGAACGTGGAAATTCGAGGATGAATTGCGTGTGGACGTGTTATGCTCTTAGAATTACAAACTATCATTCAGATTATTATTTTCTTTGTTGAAGCTCAAAATTGGCGTATGTACTTCTTTTCTTTTTTTTTGCGTATTTGGCGTTAATGCGTGAGGGAATTTCGGGTTTTATCCAGGTCTATGCTTGGATTGAATTATTCAGGGGATGGGTTTCAAATGACTTCGTATTTGAGTGAATTCAACTCCATCATAATGGTTTTAAAAAAATAGCTTGAAATAAGAGTTGAATAATTGAAGGTCTTGAAATCCATTATAACAAAATTATACAGACATGCTCAATGGATTTATCAAACCATGTATTTGTATGCATTATCTTTTCAGGTTGTTGGTACTGTGATATGTTCAATATATTTATACACTCCATTATTAAATATATATATTTTTCCTGCTCCATTGAATGAATTATGTTTGATTTTGGGATAATGTCACTATGTCACTAAACAAGAAGTTAACCTTTCAGGTATAGGAGGAATGTTAGCTGGAGGTGCAGCAGCTGCAGCCGCAGCCTATGGTGCTTCACATCTGGCACATGGTGCACATGGTCACCACAGTCATGGAATGAGCGGTTACGGTCAAGGTCACGGTCACGGGAAGTTCAAGGCCGGAAAGCATGGCAAATTCAAGGCCGGAAAGCATGGCAAATTCAAGCACGGAAAGCATGGGAAGTTCAAGCATGGAAAACATGGCGGCATGTTCAAGAAGTGGAAGTGATCTCTTTAAGCTTAACCATGGCTATACTATTTGATTGTTATCTTTCAGAATCTTTACAAATTAAAGCAGACTTCAATGTCTGTGATGTGTGTTCTTTGTTTTTGTTTTTATACTTTTAATGAACATAAGTCTCTGTGTAAGTAGGCATCCACCGGCATTGGCATTGTGGTGCATGCTGTGATGGGATGGATGTCTTTGACAGAAGTATGTGAGGGAAAAATAACTTGTTATGATGTATTGTAACTCTGTCTGAAATCTCATTTCTGTATTAATCCTGGTGTATTCTAACTTCATTCAGTTGCTTAGAATTAACCTAGACATTTGGCTAAATGGGCGTTCTTAATGTTATTATTAGATTAAAAATTAAGGATATCTCTAAATTGACAAACCATAAGTATGAAAATTTAGGGATGGCAATGGGGTGGGTCTGGACCTTAATCCAGATCCATTAAGGCATAAATGGCTCTAGACCCGATCCAGACCCATTAGACTCATTGGACCCATTGGATCTATTTTTTGACCCATTGGATCCGGATCCAATCCAGACTCGTTATGGATACGTTTATTCATTTTTGCTCCGTTTTGTTATATTTTTGTTCCGTTCGATCCGTTTCTCACACGTTCAACCCGTTTTAGATATGTTTTAATAATTTTAGACATATTGACTCATTTTCGATCCATTTTAACATATTTGGATCCGTTCGAATAAATATAGTTATTGAGAAATTGACGACTATTACACTTTAGTGATCCAATTTGGCTCAAACCTAAAATGAATGGAATATTGGGAAAAAAAAAAAAAGAACTAAATCAAGAATCATTTTACTTTTAATTTGGACCATTAAAACAATAAACGTGGACCATTAAAACAATAAAGTTGTTGTATGATTCTGACATATGTAAAAAAATAAAAAAAAAAGAACTAATTCAAGAATCATTTTACTTTTAATTTTGGATTTTGACAAGTGCATGCATCTAAATCATTCAATTTCAAAATTTATATATTTTTATTAAATTTTCAAATATGAATCTGGAAAAAGGAAAATCTCATAAGAGTAATAAATTCCTTCTACGTGAACTCAAAGATGACCCACATTTCCACAAGTTTTAGCAATGTATTTACACAGTGAAATCTCATCAAATTACAATTTATAACGAACCCTCTAATACTGAGATTCAAGCACAAATTTTTCCCACCCCTACAATCATAAATCCAGAGAAATACAACATTGTATACCGGTTGCAACCGTGATCATCCTCTTCAAAATTACAAATCCAAGAAAAAGGGAAGAAAAATACATCAATCGTGTTTATACATTACTCTCAAATCGGGACATCCCCTCGGAATTTCCGGCTAGGTTTCCATGTTCAGGTCTTCACAACATCTGTCCATCTACACTAGGCCCTTTTACCCTGTCGATAGTATTGCCCTCCATTTGGTATCAGCAGCATAGGAAATACCTGAGTTGCAACATTCTTGAGCAGTTTAACCATCATGCACAAAAGTAAGGACAATGAGGTTATATATATCTATCCATAAACTAAAAGAAACAAAGCTAAGTAAGCAATCAGCAATTTCTTTCTAGTTTACGGTGTTTCGGTAAATTAGTTTCAATTAAGCCCACTAGCCACATTTAGTGTTTAGATGATTTCGTCAAACTTTAATTTCTCCATAATCTGATATTACTCTAGTACATTGGAAAGAAACCCGAATGCTTAATCTAGCAGCAACTAAACTACTAAACAAATTTCATATAATTAAATTAAAAAATCATAGGCAGATACCAAAGAAGATGCTTTTTATTTCAGGGAAAGAGTCGACTATACGAAATATTTTTCATGTCAGCACAGGAATACAATGTTTAAATGAAGAAACATAACTGCATAGCCCCTTCAACTTGGACTATTGTTTCATGAACCTGGAATGTCATCTCAAAATGATCGCTCAAACTTCAATTGCATAGGCTAACTCAAAGTATTCCACATTACGAACTGGTTCCAAGGGTAGAATGGAGTTTCTCAAGATGCAGCATGGAACTTTAAAAGAAGCATGTAAACCTAGAACACAATAACTACTCAACTTCTACATATCTGAAGTTGAAAAACTTGTAATGCGAACATTTCCAATTCTCTAATTCATTGTTCTTATTACTAATAGTACTCTGAAGTCTTTTTGTCTTTGAAATAATTTCATAATCATAGGCAAATTCATTTTCTTAATGAAAACAAAATTCAAGAAAAATTCAGCCAACCCACAAAGATTTGAGCATAGAAAAATGGAGTCCATTTGCTTCACCCATCATAAACTGTCTTTGAGCTTCAATTGAACATAAAAATCAAATCTTTTTCTACTAACAAAAATTCATCCCTAAATTTCGACTAAGTGGCTACAGCCGAATATCCTTCACAAAAGAAATTCATCCCTAAAATCAAAACCCACCAAATCAAAACCCCAAAAATCACAAAAAATTAAACAACAGCCGATTTAGAAGTGAAATTTCAGATTTCCAATAAATTCAAGAATTTTGACTAACCCTAGAACAAAGAAAGCAATGGAGAAACTCAGCTGCGGTGGCGGGAGACGACGGCGGCGACGTGGTGGTGGAAGATGACGGCGTGACCGTGACGACGTGGCGGTGGAAGATGGTGGTGTGATGTTATGCAGGCCGCTGGAAATTTAGTGGTGAACAAAAAATCTGAACCGAGCGCATTCGTTTTCGGTTAGTGTTTTCCTGAAAATTCGATTTCAGTAAAAATCGAACGCTTTTCGGTTTTTATCGATAACCGAACCATAACCCTGTAGATTATATGTTTTTTTAATTTTTCATATCCCAATTATAAATCACAAGCCCACACGACTTTAGATGTCTGGGCCTTTGGGCCCTTATTCCCTTATTTCACAATTCATTATTCATTAATCACAAGTCTCACCTTCACATTTTACAATTTTAGATCTAGGGGTTCACTCACACCCGCCTTAACACTCAGTAGCCGCCGCCGCCACCGCCACCCACCGCCCAGTCCAAGATGCCGCCGCGTTGCCACCACCCACCAAGAAGTCGTCGTCCTTTCCACCACCACCAGCCACCAAGACGCCGCCGCCGCTGCCGTAATCGTCGAGAACCCCGCTGCTAGTAACTCTAAGACGACGACGCTGCTGCTGCCGCCATTACCAACCGCCGAGAACCTTCGCTGCTAGTAACTTGTAAAGATTTATGATATATGTATAGCAAAAACAACACCAAAATCCCAAAAAAAATAACTGGATTGTATTAAGCTGAAATATTTCATTACATTAAGGAAACAAATAACTGAAATTGTCTGTAAATGCTGGAAAAGGAAAGAAACAGGGTAAGGGATGAAGAAGAAAGAACAGAGACGGCAGACTTCTTGCTTGCCCTAAAAGATAGCTGAATTACTCCTTAAACCCCCTTCTCTACCAGCCCTAGCTGAGTCATCTTCTTCACATGCTCATTCCACCATTTTCATACATGTGTACTGGTCCCCTCCGCCATACATGTACCAGTTTGAACCTGTACCGTCAGATCTTTGGCGCCTTCATGAACGGTGGAAATTGAAGCCTCATTAAGTGGAACGACAGTATTTGGCTCCTCCTATTTAAAATAGATCCTACGGTTGTGATAAAAGCTGATCCAACGGCTGGTATTCAAACTTGATTTGGAGCTCAAATTCCACCCTTCCATGACATTGCATCCCCCATTTTCAGATCCTTGACCCCAAGGATCAAACTCTAGGAATTTCCCAACAATGAAGTTATAATCCTCCCATGTTGCTTCTTCTTCAGTTGCATGACTCCATTGTACAAGTATTTGGGCTACAGGTTTGTTATTCCTCGGCACCAATCTCTTACCCAAGACAGCAATAGGATAAACCTTGTATACTCCATCATCATTAACCTCAGGTAGAGCAGTACTTGGAGTATATTTCTTGCCAATCTTCTTCTTTAGCAACGAGACATGAAATATAGGGTGAATTTGGCTTGTGCTTGGCAGCTCCAGTTTATAAGCCACTTTTCCAATCTTTGATATCACTTTATATGGGCCAAAATACTTGGGAGCCAACTTTAGATTTCTCCTGATAGCTACAGAGACCTGTCTGTAAGGTTGTAATTTCAAATATACCCAATCTCTAATCTCTAAAGTCTTCTCAGACCTATTTTTGTCAGCAAAATGCTTGTACCTTTACTGAGCTGCTTCCAAGTTTATTTTAACCACCATATTAAACTTCTATCTTTCCTTAAGATAGTCAGCCACATCAATGTTAGTTGCACTAACATAAGTTCCCAACACAACTTTCCCTGGACTGTATCCATACAATACTTCAAAAGGGGTTAGTTTCAAACTTGAATGATAATCGGTATTGTACCAAAATTCAGCAAGAGACAACCATTTATACCAGCTTTTTGGCTTAGCATGACACATGCATCTGAGGTAGTTCTCCAGACACTAGTTAACCCTCTCAGTCTGCCCATCACTTTGAGGATGATAAGCAGAAGACATTGATAAAGATGTTCCAATCAATTTAGACAACTCTCTCCAAAACACACTGGTAAACACCTTATCTCTATCAGTAACTATGGATTCTGGTATTCCATGCAGTTTATAAATGTGATCCATGAATAATTTGGATATCTGTTCAGCAGAGAATGGATGAGCTATAGCCAAAAAATGAGAGTATTTACTGAATCTGTCAACCACCACCATGATTACTTCTCTTCCCTCAGACTTAGGCAACCCCTCAATGAAATCCATGGTGATATGTGACCAAGCCTGCTTAGGTATGGGTAAAGGTTGTAACAACCCCGGATATTTGACCGTTTCATGTTTCATCCTCTGACAAACATCACATTCCTTCACCCATTTCTCCACATCTTCTTTCAATTTAGGCCAATAAAACATAGACTTTACCCTTTGATATGTCCCATTAATGCCAGAATGTCCCCCTAATGAAGTATCATGTAAGTTCTGAATGATTTTATCCCTTAATGTCTGATCTGAACTAACACATATCTTTCCATCTTTTCTGAGTAACTCCCCACTCCATTCATAACTGGGAAAAGTTGTCTTATCAACAGATTTAGCTTGTACAATATGTGACAATAGTTTATCATCAACATATGACTTTCCTATATCAGAAACCCATGCTGGAACTGCCACTGTCAAGTGATTACACCCCATCTCCTCATGATGAACTCTTGATAATGCATTAGCAACCTTATTTTTAGCCCCCTTTTTGTACTGCACATCATAATCAAATCCCAGAAGCTTTGAAATCCATTTCTGTTGCAGCATAGTACCAATCCTTTGATCTAACATGTGTTTAAGGCTTTGTTGATCAGACTTGATGGTAAAATGATTTCCCTGTAAATAATGTCTCCATTTTTTGAAACCATTAGTATAGCTAAGAAATCCTTTTCATATACTGATAAACCAAGGTTCTTACGTCCTAATGCTTTACTGAGGTAAGCAATAGGCCTTCCCTGTTGCATCAACACTGCACCAATTCCCACTCCACATGCATCTGTCTCAAGAACAAATTTCTCTTTAAAATTTGGCAATCTCAACACTGGAGTAGATGTTACTGCCATCTTAAGATTCTCAAAAGCCTCTTGTGCCCCATTACTCCACTGAAAACTGTCTTTCTTTAGAAGATCAGTCAAAGGTTTGTTGATAAGTCCATAACCTTGTATGAATTTTCTATAGTAGCCTGTCAATCCCAAAAATCCTCTCAATTCTTTGATATTTCTTGGAACTGGCCATCTAACCATAACCTCCACTTTACTTGGATCAGTAGCTACTCCATCCCTTGATATAATATGCCCCAAGTAATCCACACTTCTGGTTCCAAAGCTGCACTTACTCATCTTAGCAAACAGTTTATTGTCCCTCAAAATACTAAGAACAGTTTGCAAGTGAGACAAATGATCTTCCCATTCCTTGCTATAGACTAAAATGTCATCAAAGAAAACCAATATGAATTTCCTAAGGTATGGGAAGAAGATCTGATTCATAAGAGACTGGAAGGTAGAGGGTGCATTGCATAGTCCAAAGGGCATAACTAGAAACTCATAATGCCCACTATGTGTCACAAAGCTGGTTTTGGACACATTTTCCTCCTTCATTCTAATCTGAAAATACCCTGACCTCAGATCAATTTTGGAAAAGAAGCTAGCTCCATGTAGCTCATCAAGTAATTCATCAATCACTGGAATAGGGAAATTATGTTTGATAGTCAGTGTGTTGAGATACCTGTAATCAACACACATGCGCCATGTCCCATCTTTTTTCTTCACCAAGAGTACAGGGGAAGCAAAAGAGCTCTTACTGTTCCTTATAATCCCTTCTTTCATCATGTTTTGAATCTGTTTTTCAATTTCCTCTTTTTGGGTGTGAGAGTATCTATAAGGAAATTGTTTCTTTGGCACAACATCATCTTTCAACTCATTCTGATGTTCTATATCCCTGTTTGGTGGTAAAGATTTTGGCTCCTCAAATATGTCACCAAATTATTCCAACAATACTTGAAGATCATGATTACCAACTTCTTTAGCCTTATCTTCTATCTGTTGAACCACTGAAATGGCAAAAATTTGAGCTATATTCCCTTCATCTTTGCTCTTCATCATCTTCTCAATGTTGTTAGCTGTGATCATCTGAACTTCCTCATGTTTTGCAGCCTTAATACTAACTCTCTCATCCCCTTTAGAGACAATAATACTCTTATCCAAGTACTTAAGCTCAGCTCCAGTACTATCCAACCAATCTCCACCCAAAAGTAGAGCAGTCCATCCCAAGTTCAACACCCTAACAGGAAAAGTAAAGCTATGCCCTTGCATTTCCCAAGTAAAATCAAGGCAGATCACTCTACTTATCAGTTTCTCTCCGCCAGGAATCTTCACAATTAAGGGAGTAGTGATTCCTTTCTTGCATGATAACTGTTTAGCCAAGCTCTCATCCACAAAACAATCAGTGGCCCCACAATCAATCATCATAAGTACCTCTGTGCTTTCAACCTTTCCCTGAACTCTAAAGAGTCTTGGGTTACTTTCTGCTGAAATGGAATGTATTGAAGTAGACATGTCCATCTTTTCTACTAACAACTCCTCCAAACTGTCATTTTCATCAGGTGGTTCAGTATCATTTCCCCATTCCATATCCTCTGGAACAATTACAAACACTTGTTTTTGAGTGCATTGGTGCCCAGGACTGTACACTTCATCACAGTTGTAGCACAAATTTCTTTCCCTTCTAGATCTCATTTCAGCTGCAGTCAACAATCTTCTTGTGGGTTTTTGGTTTTTATCCCACGGTTTCCCTTTATGCCATTGACCCCCTTGTTTTGCATTTGAGTTTGCCACAGTTGGTTTGTTGTGTGTTCTTGGGTTCTGAGTATTTTTTTCCCAAGAAGTCTTCCTTCAATGCATCCACTGTCATCTCTTGGTTCTTAGCATGCCATATTGCCTCTCCAACATCTCTAGGCCTAGCTGTAAACACAACACCTCTTATGGAAGGTTTTAACCCACAACAAAATGCAGTTGTAAAGTATTCCTCAGTTAAATTACCCTGGAACAACAGCATTTGAGACCTAAGCTCCTCAAATTGATTTGCAAATTCATCAACTGTTCATGTTTGACTTAATCTGTTAAATTCTCCCACAACAACCTTCAAATCCCCCACCTCAAATCTCTTCAATATTTCACTAATATATTGTTCCTAACGCATATATCCTTTAGACTCCACAATTCCTTGAAACCAAGTCTCAGCACTTCCCATTAAATACATAGATGCAGTTTGTACTTTCTCATTTTCAGGAGTATAAACTAACTGAAAATATCTTTGTGCTTTTCTTATCCAAGATCTAGGATTGGATCCATCAAATAGTGGGAAATCAAAGTGCTTATTAGACTGAGCTGTTACCTGAGTACCCGTAGATTGCTTCTCCATATTGCTACCTCTGTTTACTGCTGACCCGAGTTCTAAGTCAGTGACTGCAGACGGTCCATCACCCAACACTGGTTTGTTTTTGTTGTAAATTTGCATTTGTTCCACGATGGCACCCAACTGAAGAAATAGCTTGTCCATGTTTCCTGATAGATCCTTATATCTTTCATCATTTTTTTGATCAGAAGCCAACTTTAACGTTCTCTCCTCGTTGGCTGCCTCTTGTTTTTTTATAAACTCAAGCAATTCCTTAGAACGCAGACCCTCTGCCATATTTAGGTCGTTCGGATCTTACGGCTCTAGATACCAAATGTAAAGATTTATGATATATGTATAGCAAAAACAACACCAAAATAGTTGGGAGTAGGGATCCTTTGAACTTTGAAGTTGGCTCGTTTAATAGTAAAGTAACTTTGAACAATTTTTTGAAATTTAAATAACTATTCAAATAAAGCTTAAACCGAAAATTTATCTAAATTCACTTACATCCCTGCGATAATCAAAATTGGTATAAATGAAAAGGTAACCTAAATTGTATTCTTGAGACAAAATCAATTTAACATTATGCAAATATGCATATTTTTATCAAAATTACGCATAATGCATGGTAATATCATGTTTATTGAAATTCTCATCGCAACCTTTTTTTTTTTTTATTTAAATCTCCATATAAATTTTATTGATTTGAGCGTCGAAAAACTAAAGCTAAGCTAACACTTTTTCCCTATTTGACGTTCTAATCGTGCGTTTGAACTAACCCTCTGTCCCTATTTGACATTTTAATCGTGCGTTTGAATTAACACTCTGTCTCTATTTGGCGTTCTAATCGTGCGTTTTTCCTAATAGAAAGGATCCACGATTGTAGTTACTCTAAGTTTAATTATTCACGAGCCCCAACACCAGAACTAGCACAAACTATAAATTCTAAATGATCGTACCTTGACATCGGATTAAGCATGATCAAGAGAAATATATAATAAATTAATATCCAAATTATTATGACTTTGTTATATAATTATGACTTCTTATAAATGGAAAAAATAATAGTTACTCGTAAAGGAATGTAATTATAATTATGATAAAATATAATTTTATTTTTATTCTAATCAAATGTAATATTTTTATTCATAAATATGTATATTTTTTATATATACTTTTATATTGCATACGTACATAAGAAAAAAAAATAAAAAAAATCCTAGTGTTTAATTTTAGAAAATAGACATTTAAGACTAAGTGAAATATAATATTTTAATTAGTGTAAATTTTATATTATTAAGAATAAAATTAAATTTTAATAAATCTTAAAATAAATTTTATATTATTAAAATTTAATTTTATTCTTAAATCCGATTAATCAAACCCTACATTTTCTAACAAAATGAACCCTCACTTTTATGTATATTACAAAACAATCCCTGAGAGTATTTTGGTCATTATAGGGGGTCAAATTTGAATGAACTCTAACGGAACGGGGAGGAACCTCAAACGAAAATAAAAGTTAGGGACTAATCTGTAATTTTTCAAACAAGAAGTCCTGCGTTGTAATTTCACCTATTGTGAGGGTACTCAAATGTAATTCGCGCTAATAATAATTACTTGCTGGATTGATTTACACCTTCTTAATTGATTCATTTGAAAGCATTGATAAATTATTATGACGACTTTAGTCTCTTCTATTTTGAATTTCTTTAATATTTGAGCTTTTAAAGTGATATAAATAATCAAATAAAATTAGTGTAACTAAAGATATTAGAAAATGTTTATTTTTTTGGTTTGTTATCTAGGCGGATTTAATATGACCGTATTAAAATTTTGTTAAATATTCAATTCAATTTGTTTACTATAATAAATTATCCTAATTAATTAAAAACTCCTTTTTGGAGTTGTTAAATAGCATAGCGTGTTCTTATATTTTCTTGGATTTTTCTAATAGTATAGAGTTTTACAATATTTTAGTAAACCTAGAATTTGATGTGTTAAATAACTCACATACCCATTTTTAATAAACTAAACTCTCTCTTACCGATAAATATCCCAAACAATATCCTTTTGACCTTTTCTAGCTGAATGTTGCATTGAACTTAGAGACCGAAGGTTAATGAGCTGATCTGCATAGCTTGTAACATGTTTGACTTTTTTATTTTTATTATTTTAATTTTAATAATTTTTTATTTATATGTATCATCCTTACACAAAGGCCATGCTAATCTTCTTATCGTTTCAATTTTATTGAATGCTTGACTATATTACATTAGAAACTTAAATTGAGCATGAATGGTGCAAAGTCTTTTAATGGTATTGATAATATGTCAGGCTTGATCATGTTGCAACTTAAATATGCTAGATAAGATAGTAAAGATCTCCCTCTATTTGGCATCTAACAATCCCCAGTGTGCATCGGTATACTTTGTGTTATTTCATAATTAGCAAGAGTGTTTGTCCAACCAAAAAAAAAATTTAATAATTAGCAAGCGTGTCAGTTTATAATAGTTAGGAAAAAAGATTTTTTTGTCATCCGAACTTTGCCTCTTTTTATAATTTATTATTTTAACAAACTTTTATTGCAAACTGACATTCAATCTTTGTATTTGTAATATACCGCCATTTAAACTTTTTTTTGGTTGGTTTTGGTGAAAACAAAACTGATGTGTACGTTTTATAAATATGTCACGTGTCATGTTTTTTAGCTAAAATCACCCAAGAAAAAGTTCAGATGGCACTTGGCAGTATGCTACAAATGCAAATATTGGAAGACGGTTTATAACGAAAGTTTGTTGAGATGACAAATGACAAAAAAGCGCAAAGTTCGGATGATAAAAAATATTTTTCCCTAATAGTTATAGTTTTGCACTAACTTAAGAATCATTTTCCTGATTGTAGGTTTGTGTGAAGGTTGCCCTTAACCAACCGTTTAAAACTTAGCTCATAGGCCTAAATATGCGGAATTTCTTATTTTTCGCGGATGACTAGATTCAGTAACAACGGTCTATAGTTGATCGGTATTGCACATCATTATTTAGCATTTTAGCTATTGCAATTTTGTTCCTGATACTGGGCCACATGTATAAGACCAACTGTATTCTTCCTAATCTATTTTCAAGTTGAAAAATTTTCAAAGTATTAGTCTTTTATAAATATCTAGTTATTTAGATGACTTAAAATCCCCAAATTGTTTTGTGGGTTCTTTTGGCAAATTTCCTTTGGGAATATCTTTTTTACACTATTTTGGAGTGTATTAATGTTGTTTTAAAAAAAAAAAAAAAAAAAAAAATACACTCTCAAGCGGTAAAAAAGATTCGAATACAGATTATTACTATAGAAAGAGAACCCTTTAATTACTTTGACCAAACTCTTTAACCTATGTTGATGATTCTTTTTACGAGTACTAGTCTCAAACATTTGTTGTTCGTTGATTTCTTGGGTTGGTTCCCTTAAAAATATATTTTTTACTCTAGTTTTTGAGAGTTTTTGAGTAAACTTCATATTTGACTAAAAAATTTTAGTTCACTCCCCGATTCAAATAAATTTTTAGTTTGCTCCCTATTAATATAAATTATCCATTTTACCCTTGATTTTCTTAACATGAAATACTGACATTTGAGTTTGTAAAACTATATTTAAATTTTGAAGAACTGTTGTGATAAGCAATAATTTGTTATTAAATGAAGAACTTTTATGTTAATATGAAGTATTTACTTATACATTTGTGGAATAATATCTGCATTTTGAAGAACTATTGTATTATTTAGCAAACCGGTATTTTCTCCTGGAACTATTGTATTATTTAGCAATCGTAGTTGAATAACTTAATGAAGATTTTTTCCTTAATATGAGGTATTTATATTTGAATTTGTAGAATTATATCTAAATATTATGGAGTTATTGCGTTATATACGGTTAGATGTTAAATGAAAAACTTTTCTCTTAATATGAAGTGTTTATATTTGAATTTGTAGAACTATATCTAAAAAATAAAGAATTATTTTGTTATGCAACAGTTAGATGTTAAATGAAGAACTTTTCTCTTAATATGAAATATTTATATTTGAATTTGTACAACTATATCTAAATATTAAAGAATTATTTTTTTATGCAACCCTTAATATTAAATGAAGAATTTTTCTTTTAATTATATGAAGTATTCACATTTGTATTTCCAAAATTAAATATGAATTTTAAGAAATTATTGTGTTACGCAACCGTTAGTTATTAAATAAAAAACTTTTCTTTAAATATGAAATATTACATTATGTAATTGTGAAACTATATCTAAATTTTGAGAAATTGTCGTGTTATTCAGCAATATAGCAAAAAGAAGGATAATTAAGTCATTTTAAAATAATTAAGGAGTTAACTAAAAAAATTATTGAAATGGAGAGTATACTATTTTATTTTTTTATTTTTTTTTTGGGAAAAGGGGGGGAGAGGGGGAAGACGCCCCCCATCATGCATACATCAGCGAAAACGCAAACGAAAACAAGGAAACCATCTAAGCGTCAAGCAAAGAGAAAGCACAAAAATACCCACGAAATCTAGGAGGCATGAACAACCTCAGGGCAAACTCAAAGGTGTAGGAATGAATCACTAAAGTCCAATTCGAGGACAATAAAAAACCACTCTCTGTTACGGCAACCAAGCTAGCAGTAGAGCCCCAAGTCACGACAATCGAGTCAACCCCCTAGAGACCCTGAGAGATTCAGACTAACAGGGATCAGAGGCTTATTCCCAATTCGGACTGACTTTGGAAGCTCACTACTTAAAACCTGGTTCGGTCTAACAAAGAGGTGGCGACAAGACAAAAGACTACTCTCAAATGGTATCGACCCACTAAAGCCAAGAGAGGCGTTGTTCCAGTGCGAAAACAAGAAAGTTCTATCAATGCTCCCACCGCGACAATCATACCACCAACTCATCAAAAGAATGCACGGAAAAGTGCAGCTCCAAATGTAAGCCCTCTGATATAGCCTAACAGCTTGTCCAATCTACAACAAAATTCCGAATTTGCTCCCAAAATGTGCAAACCTGTTTGATCTTGTCTAATATAAGAAACATATGCTCCCTTGTCTCAGAGCTTTCACAACAAATGCACTTAGAGACCATTGTGATGCCCTTTCTTTGGAGCCTTTCCTCCAAAGGCAACAAATCATTCCACAGTCTCCAGATGAAGATTAAGACCGTAGGTGTGAGCTTGGTGGACCATATGGCTTTGAGGATGCTAGACTCATTTATGTTATCACGTATCAAAGCCTAGGCCGACTTGATACTGAATTTTCTCGAATTCTCCAAATTCTAAAATGGCTTATCCTCTCTCCTCTGATCAATAGACGTATGTGTTGCCAAGGGGCCTAACTATTGGCCCAGGACGCTGCTAGCCTTGTGCTCATCCCATTCTCTGTTGCTCCAAAGCTCTCTAACCTCAGTTTGTTGGATAGGCTGCTGTATGAAGTCGGTTAGTCTATCTTTCGCCATCCAGTGATCGTAGTAAAGTGATATTTCTCCACTCCCCAACATCCAGACTATGTTAGCCTCTGCGCTGTCCCTGATCTTGGTAAGCCTGCGTCACACTGACGTTCGCCATGAGGGGGTGGCTCCCCTTATAGTGAAAGTGGACCAAATATTATGCTGAGTGCGTAGTGTTAGGAATAGTACCCTGAAAGCCGATGTAATAGTCTACTTAGTGCTTTTCCTTTTGCAAATCAAAGACAATCTTTGAATAATAAACGAATCAAGGCTACACTTCTTTATATGCTCTTGTTTGATTGTATGTTTACTTTCTTTGCATGTATGATAACTCCCCTAATCAATATAACTTATAGGACTCAACCATTTAGGTGAAGTGGTTCATGAAACGAGCCCTAAATCACTTGAGTCATGATTGGGAATCACTCTAAGTCGATGAGTCCAAAAGACAGTGGGAGTGTCGATATGACTCGTTTGAGGCTTACTTGTATGATCACGCCCTTAAGAAGGAATACCTTGTTTTATGGGGTACAAAGTGTATTGATTGATACGTGTATGATACATGGGGGTGCTTACTTATTCTAAGTAGGTACACTGAGGTGTCCCGTGTGGGAAGATTCCTAAATGGGAAAGGAAGTTTCTATTTCGCGAAATAGAAACTTCCAGATTAGGAAATATCTCACAAGTCATTGATGTGATTAAGTAGTCTCGGGCGGGTAAGGGGGCATCGTGCGGTTTCGTTTTGGGGCTCGAGACACAGCCCCAGGGCTATGGGGAAAGGTGTAGATCGATCGCCCTAGATAGACAACTACATAGAGGGTCTCTACAAGTCTATATATTCTTTGATTTCGTCCCCCCCGTAAGATCAATATCACAAAAGGTTTTGGGGCGGGTAAGGGGGCATCGTGCGGGTAAGGTGATCATAGGTTTTAGTCTTATGATGTTTTAATTTATGCACATGGATGGTTTAAATTGGGGTTGGAGCCCCATAGTTGCGTTTTTCAATTGGGGTCGGTGCCTCACTTATGTGCATACTGTTATGTGTTTATTATGTGGCTTTCTATATTACTGTTTTTTTTTTTTTTTTGACCGGGGTATGCCCTATGTATTTGTCTAAGGCCAATATGAAAATTGAGCCTTATTACTTTATGCCTTTTTCTTTTTATTGTAATTTAAGGGTAGATTTAGGTGGTGAGGTCTTTTTCTTTCATTTTGGAGACAATGCACCCATGGAGTAAGATGGATCCACCAACAAGTAGCAAGGAGGCCATAAGTGAAGACCCCTCAAAATGTTAGAGAGGGTTTCTATTATTGTAATAGATAGGGCATCCTTTTGTTTCCAATTCCCTTATGTGATTTAAACTGTCTTATGTGGCATATATGTTAGAACTTGTGATTGTGGAGTGGCTCCCACATATCACACATAAGATAGGTAGAACCCATGATCATCTCATGTTAGTATCATGCTAGGACATGTTATCTGCAATGTGCTTGTGTGAAATACATTTAAGTTGTACTTGCATTAACCCATACTAATTAAATTAGATACCATATATGTTGGTGAGGTCGAATCGGACAACTCTCCGGTTAAATCGAAAAATTCCCTTAAAATATTAAGCTAATTTCGAAAATAGGTGTTCAATTCGAGGTGCAAACTTTGAATTAAATTCCTAGCATTCCATCAATAGGATTTAAGTTTAATAGGGGAAACTAGTTACTGTCCATGAGTCGTGGGGTGGCTATGTGAAACCTATTAGTTCTTAGTTTCCTAATTGATCATGCTACATGATCAATATTTCATGATCGATTTTAGGGAGGGCGGTGGCCGCGAGTCGTGGGTCGTTCGAACTAAGTTTTGGTCATGATCTTATGATTGATGGGTCTAGCTTAACGCCTAAGTAAATATGGATGTCACACGAGTCGTGGGTCCATATTGAAATATAGGTGATGCAAAAACATTACTAAGAATTCCACTGAGTTGGAATTGGTAAGTTGTACCTGCCTTAGGCTTCATTTAGAATGGCCACGAGTTGTGGGTTCGAGGTAAAGTGCTTAGGATTTTAGTACCCATTGGGAAAACAAGTTTCCTCTAAGATTTTTAGGGAATTATAGATCTTCTAAAAACAGTGGGAGCAACATAGATTTAAGACTTAATCTCATGTATATCGTTATTATTCAACATGCTCACTTAGTTCTCTGTTTTTCCATTTAGGTCGTAGATTCTGTGATTCTCTACGTATTTTGAAATGACAACCAAAAACCCTCTAGTATCGATCCTTGAGTCAAACAAGTTGATTGGTCCCAACTATTCTGATTGGCTTAGGAATCTAAAAATTATTCTAGATTCCGAGAAGAGAACTTATGTTCTTTACGAGGCGACGCCCATTCCCGAAAGGGAAGCTCCGACCCAGGCTGTGCGGGATGCGATCCAGAAGTGGAAGGATGATAATCTCCAAGCCGGTTGTCTCATGCTTGCTAACATGTCTCCGGACATGCAAAGATAGTATGAGTTCATGGAATTCGGTTGGGAGATTTACGATCACTTAGAGCAACTTTACCGCCCTCATAAGTGTGTTACAAGGTATAACACCTTAAAAGAATTGTTCCATTTGAGAATGAGGGAAGGTACAAGTGTCCATGAATATGGACTCAAGTTTCTTGCTCTTACTGAGAAACTTGCTTACATGGACATGCCACTGAGAGATGAGCTTTCGGTGGATTTGTTGCTAGCCTCCCTCCTACCACCATTTAACCCCTTTGTCCTAAACTTCAACATGAATCATGCAAATGCTACTTTAGCTGAGCTGATTAGTCAGCTTGTGACTTCTGAAAGCACGATTAAGAAGGACAACAAGGTTATGATGGTCACGGCTCCATCTTCTTCTAAGCCTTCTAAAGGCAAGGGAAAGAAAACCTAAAAGAAGAAGGAATCCCTTAGGCCCAATTGCGGCATCAAGAAGGGAAAAACCCAAAAGAAGAAATGTGATCAAAAAGAGGACGTTTGCTTCTATTGTGGCAAATCGGGGCATTAGAGAAGAAACTGCCAGGAGTACAAGGCTACTCTGAACAAAGGTATGTTTCTTGTTGAAGTAAATCTTTCTATCAATTCTAACTCTAAGGTACTTGATACCGGTTGTCAATCTCATATCTGTAAAGATGTACAAATGCTAAGTGAGGTTTGACAGCTCAAAGGAGGAGAATGTGTCTTAAAGATTGGAGATAGCTCAAGCGTTGAGGCTTAAGCTTTAGGCACAATTATATTAGATTTAGGTAGTTTTGTTTTAGTTTTAAACAAAGTCCTTTATGTACCAAACATTATTTGTAATATTATTTCGGTCCCAGTACTTGATTGTGAAGTTATGAAACTAATATTAAGAATGGTAACTTTTTCCTTAAAAAGAATGATTTTTCAATACATCTTGGTACATTGAACAATGGACTTTATCTAACTTGAAACACCAATATTTTGAATGTACAACGAGAAACAAAGCATAAAAGAGATGACGAAGTTTCAGCATCTTTGTGGCACGCTAGATTAGGACATATTTCCAAAAATAGAATTAGCAAGTTAACTACCTTAGGGTCATTCTCTGAAAATGACCTTAAACAGTTACCTTCATGTGAATCCTGTATTAAAGGAAAGATGTCCAAAACTCCTTCTAAAGGGTGTGTAGAACGAGCCACTAATACCTTGGATTTGATCCGTTCTGATGTTTGTGGACCGCTTAGTGTAAGCACTCGAAACAACCATCAGTACTTCATAACATTCACTGACGACTTTAGTCATTATGGTTATGTGTACTTAATGAAGTACAAATCTGAGGCTTTCGAGAAATTCTTAGAATTTCAAAAGGAGGTTGAGAACCAAACTAGTTCACAAGATCAAGACACTTCGATCTGATAGAGGTGGCGAGTATCTTAGTGAAGATTTCCTAAGTCATCTCAAAGATAATGGTATTATCTCTCAATGGACTCCTCTGGGAACTCCTCAGCTTACTGGAGTTTCTAAGAGAAGAAATCGAACCCTACTTGATATGGTTCGTTCCATGTTGAGTTTCACTGACTTACCACCTTCTTTCGGGGGTTATGCTCTAGAAAGTGCAGCCAAGATTTTGAATCTTGTTCCTACCTGTGACACCCCATCTTCTCGGTAATCCAGGTATGACATCAAGAGAGAGTTTAATTCTGTACTTTTGTGATTTATGTGAATTTGCATGCCTTACGTGCCGATTTATAATATATTTTAATTATGTGCGCACTAGATTTAATTAAATTGTACTTGGACTCAATCGTCCAATATTTACAAATAAGGGACCTAATTGTAATTAGGGTGTTTTTAGCCTTCGTGGGTACTTTGAGCTCGGGAATTCGAATTCGAATTTCCAACCTTGTCATTGAGTTCGTTTCGATGATTCGGATTTAATGAATTACCCCCTTTTATTTTCTAAGCCATTTGATCACCCTACCGTTTTAAAATCCAATCCAAATGGATCGGATACCATCTGACCCTACCCATTTAGCCGACCTGTTTAAGCCTTAAAAGCTGAAAATATCACCTTTTCCCTCGCATTTGGACCGAGCCAAGAGAAGAGAGAAGGTGGAAGGGATTAGGCCACTATTCACCTTGAACTTTGAGCTCAGGTTCCGGCTCCTCGCTTGTCCAATCAATGATCCAAGATAAGCATTGTATTCCTCTCTTCGAGTGCTTTGTTTTTCACCGATTTAATCTTGTTTTACGTGCTTCAATTCTTGCTTTTGTGAAGATATTGAATAGTACCAAATTCGGGGTTTAATGTGTTTAAGCTCGTTTCGGGAGCTCTTACTTGTATTTATATGATCTACGTGTTATGCTTGCTTCATGGTATGAATTTTGTATGATTCGGGGTTGTGTTAGGACGTGTGTGGGTTTTTAGGTTTATGGTTCCGCCATTAATAGCGGAACTTGGAGCTGTTCTCGGGGAGATGACACGCCCATGTCGTCCCCTGTGCCTTGCGAGTGACACGCCCGTGTCTGATGGTGTTGGCGCGTCTGACCTCGGACACGCCCGTGTCCCCATTTTTCTCTTGGTAGGAGACATGTGTTAGGAATAGTGCCCTAGAAAGCCGATTGTATATCCGCTTTGTACTTTTCCTTATTGTGAACACAGACAATCTTTGAATAAAATAACGAATTGAGGCAACACTTGTTTATATGCTTTTGTTTGGTATGCGTTTACTTTAGCTGTGCATGTAAGAGAACTCCCCTAATCCTGATGACTTTAGGACTCTACCATTTAGGTGAAATGGTTCATGAAACGAGCCCTATATCACAAAAGTCATGATTAGTAAAATACTCCAAGCCGATGAGTCCTACAGACAGTGGGAGTGTCAACCTGACTCCTCTAAGGCTTGCTTGTGGGATCACGCCCTTAAGAAGGACCACCTTGTTTCATGGAGGTGCAAAGTGTATAGTTGATACGTGCGTGATACATGAGGGTGCTTACTTCCATAAGTAAGTTCACTGAGGTGCCCCATGTGAGAAGATTCCTAAATGGGAAAGGAAGTTTCTATTTCAAGAAATTGAAACTTCCAGATTAGGAAATATCCCACGAGCCATTGATGTGATTAATTGATCCTTAGAGTTGAGGTTCCACGTCACTTTGTGAGTTAACTCTGTAGTCTTAGGTATAAGCTTTAAAGGGTGTCGCCTTAGACAACTGATTCAAGGCTTATGCTGGGGCTGCACAAGTGACTCATGAAAGTGAATGAGAATTAAGAAAGGACCTACACTTGCATTTGCAAGGTGATCTCTTATTTTGTAAGTCATTCATATGCCATATGGAGTCCTTGGCCGAGGCAATAGATCAAGACATCAAGAAAAGGGTTTCTTGGATTGAGATCAAATGGATATGAAATGCACTTAGCTTTAAGACCGGATTATTAGGGTTCTTATTATTCCCTTACCCTAGATCTTGGTTGAGAGATAGTAAGTAGGAGGATTGTATCTCACATTAATCAATGACTTAAAGGTTATGTCGAATCGAGACATTCCAATTCAGCTAGGGGTTAAACACCTGTTGTGTAGCACCCACAAGTAGGGCCACATCCCCCGCACCATAATCCAAACCCGAATACGAAATGGAATGTCCGTACCCGAATCCGAATCATAGCGAACGGGAGACCAAACACACACCCTATGCTAGGCAGAGCTAAGCAAACTAAACCAGAGTGCGCGGAAGCATATAAATAAAACATCAACCAAAGAACAACCCATATACTTATAGGTAACAACACATATATATTCAAGCATCATAATATTTACATATAGATACCATCACTGAAATCTGTACAAGCGCCATCACGGCTCGAGTAATATGTAAGTATTCAAAATAGACATATACAAAATGATAGAATGAGCAGGTGAGCAAACGCTACTAGCAAAACCTAGACCGACAAGTGCAAACAGGACTCACTTCTCCGCCTAGCTCAAGCCCCAAAAGAACCTGCAACTAAAAGAATAATGAGGGGTCAGTCAACTGACTGAGTGAGGGGGCTAACGCACACCCACACACTATATAAGTATAGAGCAAAGCACTTAACAAAAGATGGACGTATGAACCGGAATAGGTTTTTCACACCAAACTTTTCCAAGACAATAACTATATACCGTAATAAGATCTGTCATGACTCTATTCCAATTCATACTTCCCAAATCATAACATAACATAGCATATGCTCGGCGAGAACGAGCTTCCAACCTGCACTCCTCATAACATAAAACATAAATCAGAATACACATCCTCTCCTCCTTTGATGGTAGAGTCACGCGTTGACTCTATCCATCCATAACATAACAAACCCCCGAGAGGTAGCTAACCTACAACGGGTCCTCCCCGGTAAACCGAAGGCATCGGAATATCACGCCTTCCCTAGCTCCCGAGGTCGCACATGATATTCCGGGTGGAGACTATGCACAGGTTTAACCTCGACGGCCCAATGCCGTCCCGAGGGCTCCTTACCCATAGCTCCTTGAGCTCACAAACACATAACGTATCATATAACCAATCTTTCATGGTTCCACTCGCTAACAACATAATTTAAACCTTTTCCAAACGGCTTACATATACCTTCATATTATTTTCCGAAATCAAAGTTGGTTCACAAACTCATAACATATATTACAAAACACTTATTTACATATACATATAATTTATCCACATGCGGGGCAAGAAAACGACACGTAAAGGTATTAGGTCAATTTAGCTATACAACACCTAAACCTCACCTTGTGCGTAGAAAGTAAAGGGAGTGATCACCCTAAGCCTCGGGCTCGTCCCCGGCCGCACCTTCTGAAAAGAAACACAAGAGCCCACGACTTAGACCCTATATGAACCAATTATGACGCTCGGCATATGCTTGACTCATGCTCGGATGTGAAATAAATAAGGAATGAATCATATAATTCACAAAACATAGTATATATAACAATTAATCATGCAAAAGAAAGCACTTAAAGTCATAAAATTGCATAATTAAAGTAAAGGAAAGTAGTGGCAACTTTCAAGTTTCAAAGGGAAAAATCCACCCCCATGGATTTTTCCAAAGGGCAAAATCCACCCCCATGGGTTTTTCTAAAGCTACTGCCTCAAATCCACCCCCATGGATTTTTCCCAAAAGAAAAATCCACCCTCGCGGATTTGATGCAGTAGCAACGGTTCCGGCCATGGGAACGGCCGTTCCCGTTCCCAGTACAACTGGGAACGGTCGTTCCCACCCTCGGTCATGAACAGTATGGCCTGGGAACGGTCGTTCCCAGTTTAAAACTGGGCGGGAACGGCCGTTCCGGCCTGGTTCGAGAGCTGGAACAGACTTCCATTTTTACAGAAACAGGGGAAGCTCATTTGGTGCCCAAAAATGGCCAAAACCCAACCTTAAAATTTGCCACAACTTCCCAAAATGCACAAACAATACATATAAATCATGCTTGACGTAAAGTACTCCTAAAACTCAAGCAAATCAAGCTTTAATGCCTTTAATCCAAGAATGAGAGAAATCAAGTTTAAACACATACTCATCATAAATGCTCAACTAACCCATGCTTTCATGGAGTAAATGCAACACATACCATATGTATAACTCATATATAAAGATGGAATTCAAATATAACAAGTATAGAACTCATACTCCAAATTTTGAACTAAACCCTTACTATTCACAACCTAAACCAAAGAACTCATCCAAGGCTCCAAAAGAAGAACTTAAACCATAGAATTAACGAGCATGTCAAGAGGTTTCCGAAACTTACTCAAGCTCGAAGATTGGTCGAGAAATGAAGAAGTTATGGTTGATTGAAGCTTGATCAAAAAATGGAGGTTTTGGCTTCTTGGCTTGCACAAGAGCTGCTGCTTTGAACGTAAAATGAAGAGAAAAGGAGAATGGTTCAGCCTTTAAGGCTGAACCGGTTCGGTTCACGGGTTCCCGGTTCAAGGTTCCCGGTTCAAGGTGGTTCGGTTCAACAATTACAGGTTCAAATAAGGCCAACTCAAATTAAAACAAATAAATCTCACGCAACATTAATTCACATAATTCATATAAGTTCAAATAATTCAAAATTGTCCTATACAAATAATCTAAAACGCAAATAATATTAAATCACATAATTTACCTGTACCGACTGTGAGTCGGGGTGTTACATGTTGCCAGACTATGGTCGTTTAATCTGTGGACTGATTAATTAATTAGTGAATTAATTAATTAGGGCCACTGCTAATTAAATTGAGAACCTAGAGGGTCACACACAACAACTTGGTTATATGAGTTAAGGCTTTAAAATGATTAAACGAGTTGATCATGTCAAGAGGGTTCCACACATGGGAATCACACGTGTGGGTCACGTGAGTGGCACATGTCCTTGGGACACGTGTCTCACACGTGTATATATATATATTGTAAGTGTTAAATAATTAATGTGTTAATTATTTAATAGACTTTTGTTTAATTTTGAATTAAAATGAAAGTCTTATTTTGGAGAAATTAATCTATTTAATTAATTATGAATTAATTAATTAGAAAAATAAGTTATTTATTTATTAATAAATAAAGTATAATATTATCCAAAAGGAGTTTAGATATTTTTTTGCTCTCTTAAAAGTTTATTTGAATTAGAATTCAAAGTCAAAGTTTGGAATTACTTGATGATTAAGTAATAAGAGAGAGAGGGACCAAATCCTTAGTCCAATAGGACTAGGTTCGGCCGCCCCTCTCTATATTATATATAGGGGAGCTCGAGCTCCCCTAGAGAGTGATTGAGAATTCTTTTGGTTCAGGTGTTGAATACCATCTTTTCTCCAAGATAAAATAAACCCTAGGTTAAGCCTAAACACTAACTAGAGAACTAGCATCCTTACTAGTTAGATTGTAATCAAGTTGGTGGACTATCTCTAGAGAGCTTCAAGTTATAAGTTTTTAAAGATTCGAGCTTTACCAAGGAGAGGGGATCAAGCTGCAAGAAGAGCGTTCTTGGGTGGCTTGAAACGCTTCAAGAAAGTTTATTGAAAAGTAAGTTTCTTTACCTTACGAATTTGGATTCATGATTGCGAGTTTTCGATCCTTTTGTTTGAAATTTTTTAAATTTTCGCTGCTTTTTGATTCCGTTTTTGCAACAACATGCCCGTGTCTCCCCTGTTTTGCTAGGCATCTGTACTGAGACACGCCCGTATCTCAATTTCTTCTTGGAGGGAGACACACCCGTTCTCCCCTGTGTCAGTTTTTGTGCGTTGTTTTGTTCGATTTTATTTTATATACTCTGATATGGCATAAAATGGCCGAGCCACGTGGCAAGCCTTAGAGAAAGGCACTTGGACATCTCGCCACCTCAAGCGGACCCAGGTCCCTATGCCTAACGGGCCCAACGGATCGAACCCGACCCCGTGCCTAACGGATCGAGTTCGATCCCTTCGCCACCAAGTGATCCGATCCCCTTGCCTCAAGGGATCGAGTTCGATCCCTTTACCGCCAACGGGATCGATCCGATCCCTTATCTCAATGGGTCGATCCGATCCGTTTGCCTCCAATCGGATCGATCCGATCCCTTTACCTCAAGGGATCGGTTTCGATCCCGTTTGCCGCAACGGATCACACTCGATCCCGTCCTTGTTCCCACACGGGAACCACGTATGAAGCGTCCTTATCCCGCACAAGGGTTGGGGTCGAACTCGACCCCACTAACGGGTTCCCTATTACGGACATCCTTCATCACGATTTGCCTGACCTCGACCTCGCGGATCGAGATCCTACGTCACCTGGCAACAGGATGCCATAAAGCATCTTTATCGGGACACGTGTAACTCCCCTATTGACCATGGCTAGACGCGCTACAGTGCATTTAATGCCCCCGGTACGTGTCTACGCCAAAAAGGGAAACAAAGTACACTCGACCTCAAGGCACTCGCTCAGGCATCCGACAAACGAACTGATCGACTGCAGAGCATTTAATGCATAGTCGCGGTACACGCACTACTTTGTTAATTGCTCTTGACTATAAATACCCAAGTCTTGAACAGTAGTTGGTAAGCAATTAAGAGCATTTATTTCGCTTCTCTAGCACTTATTTCTCTCTCTAAGAATCTCCCACTGACTTGAGCGTCGGAGTGTCAAACTTGGGTCCAACCCCAAGTCCCCAATTTGGCCTTTGAGCTCACGTTTGTCTAAGTGTTTTCAGATCGACTAAAGAGCCCACCTTACAAATTCTTGACTGATTGACCCGAGAGTGCCAGCTAGACCTCCAACTCAGCTAAACCATTTTCGGGCCGGATCAATTTGGCGCCGTCTGTGGGAATACACTTCTCTCTCTTTACCTTGATCTTGAGTGAAACACTTTCTCCTTTCTTACAATCATGGTGAACACACGGAAGACCCGACAGGAGGAGGTCACCAAAGGCAGGCACGATACCAACGCGCCGCTTGGTCATCCCCCCACTGCTCCCCCCGTCGTCGGGATCACTGGCCCCAGCGTCAGTGTGATCTTGCCTCAAACAGAGGCTGCTCCAAGGGTCGCCATTACAAAGGCCGACCTTGATGCTTTCCGTGACCAATGGCGGGTCGAGATCGAGCAGGCCTAAGCCGAGGGCCGAGAGCCAAGACGCCCCGAATTGCCGAGGGCTAGTCCCGCTTCTATCCCCAGCCCAGTGATCGCCAGCGCCTTGGGACCCACGGCTCAAACATACGGATCTGCTGTCCACTACTACCTCTAGCCACTCAACGTTGGACCCGCGCAGTGTTAGGAATAGTGCCCTAGAAAGCCGATTGTATATCCGCTTTGTGCTTTTCCTCATGGTAATCACAGATAATCTTTGAATGAAATAACGAATTGAGGCAACACTTCTTTATATGCTCTTGTTTGGTATATGTTTACTTTAGCTGTGCATATATGAGAACTCCCCTAATCCTGATGACTTTAGGACTCTACCATTTAGGTGTAATGGTTCATGAAACGAGCCCTATATCACATAAGTCATGATTAGTAAAATACTCCAAGTCGATGAGTCCTACAGACAGTGGGAGTGTCAACCTGACTCCTCTAAGGCTTGCTTGTGGGATCACTCCCTTAAGAAGGACCACCTTGTTTCATGGAGGTGCAAAGTGGATAGTTGATACGTGCGTGATACATGAGGGTGCTTACTTCAATAAGTAAGTTCACTGAGGTGCCCCGTGTGAGAACATTCCTAAATGGGAAAGGAAGTTTCTATTTCAAGAAATGGAAACTTCCAGATTAGGAAATATCCCACGTGTCATTGATGTGATTAATTGATCCTTAGACTTGAGGTTCCATGTCACTTTGTGAGTTAACTCTGTAGTCTTAGGTATAAGCTTTAAAGGGTGTCGCCTTAGACAACTGATTCAAGGCTTATGCTGGGGCTGCACAAGTGACTCATGAAAGTGAATGAGAATCAAGAAAGGACCTACACTTGCATTTGTAAGGTGATCTCTTATTGTGTAAGTCATTCATATGCCATATGGAGTCCTTGGCCAAGGCAGTAGATCAAGATATCAAGAAAAGGGTTTCTTGGATTGAGATCAAATGGATATGAAATGCACTTAGCTTTAAGACCGGATTATTAGGGTTCTGATTATTCCCTTACCCCAGATCTTGGTTGAGAGATAGTAAGTAGGAGGATTGTATCTCACATGAATCAATGACTTAAAGGTTCCGTCAAATCTCAACATTCCAATTCAGCTAGGGGTTAAACACCTGTTGCTAGACTATGGTCGTTTAATCTGTGGACCGATTAATTAATTAGTGAATTAATTAATTGGGGTCACTGCTAATTGAATTGAGAACCTAGAGGGTTACACACAACAACTTGGTTACATGAGTTGAGGCTTTAAAATGATTAAACGAGTTAATCGGGCTGAGAGGGTTCCACACGTGTGAAACCACACGTGTGGGTCACGTGAGTGACACGTGTCATCACGTGAATATATATATATATATTGTATATATATATTAAATAATTAATTTGTTAATTATTTAATAGACTTTAGTTTAATTTTGAATTAAAAAGAAAGTCTAATTTTGGAGAAAAATAATCTAGTTAATTAATTTTGAATTAATTAATTAGATAAAATAAGTTATTTATTTTAAATAAATAAAGTATAAAATTATCCAAAAATAGTTTGGATATTTTTAGCTCTCTTGAAAGTTGATTTGAAGTTGAATTCAAAGTCAAAGCCAAAATTGCTTGATGATCAAGCAATAGGAGAGAGGGACCAAAATCCTTAGCCCATAAGGACTAGGGATTTTCGGCTACTTCCCTCTAATAAATAGGGGAGCTCGAGCTCCTCTTAGAGCGAATTGGAAATTCTTTTGGTTCATGTGTTGAACACCATCCTTTCTCCCAGATAAACGAAACCCTAGGTTAAGCCTAAACACTAACTAGAGAACTAGCATCCTTACTAGTTAGATTGTGATCAAGTTGGTGGACTATCTCTAGAGAGCTTCAAGTTAGAAATTTGAAGATTCAAGCATTACCAAGGAGAGGGGATCAAGCCGCGAGAAGAGCGTTCTTGGGTGGCTTGAAACGCTTCAAGAATGACAATTAAGAAAGTAAGTTTCTAATCTCTACGAATTTGGTTACACGATTGCGAGCTTAAGATCCTTTTGTTGGAAAATTTTTTAAATTTCCGCTGCTTTCTGATTCGTGTTTTCCAACACGCAGGTCATCTGGGGTCTCCCCCCCAGACGGGCGCGGGCCAGGTACCGGTCCAAGGGTTCGCACCTCCTCCTCCGCCCGTGGGAGGAAGCAAACAGGTCCCATTGGAGGGCCATGGGGATTCGGATCATCCCAGCCGCGAATAGCGGCAAACAAGCGGTCGATGATGACCACAAGGAGTACAATGATTTACGGACCCGGATACCTGCTCGATCCACCCACGACGAGGCGGCTAGGATCCCCGCCGCCCGCCAGGAGAACGGACCGGATCGATATGTCGACCCGCCACGGAGGCGGGTGCAAGACCGCCTGGGGGATCGAGGATCTGTGATCTCCCAGAGGCAGGTCGATCTGCGTGCGGGGTTGAACCGCCGACCCCTGCACTATCGATCCGATCGGGAGGAAGCCTCCCCATTTTCTGAAGATATTCTCTGCACCACCTGCGACGGAGATCGAATCCCCACGGGGCTACCTCATTATAACGGGACCACTGATCCCGAAAAACATGTGACCTCTTTTGAAAACAGAATGTTGCTGCACCCCCACCCGCAGCAGATATGGGCCAAGATATTTGTCACCACTTTGACAGGCCCGGCGCAGGACTGGTTCATTCGCCTGCCGCCTCGATGCATCCGAACCTACAATCACTTTGTAGATCGGTTTCTAGCGCAGTTCTTCTCCATGGCAAGGGAAAAGCTACCTCCTTCTTACATCAACAACCTCCGCCAGGAGAAGGGGGAACCCTTCGAGACTTCTTTACCCGATTCTCGAGGGAAGTGGTTCGGGTCGAGGACCCGACGATGGACACTTTGCTCCTGGTCGTCCATCGGGCGCTACGCAACCGCCTTTGGGCGGATGAAATCGTCAGGGCCGGTCCCCGAAACCTGACCGAAATTCAGGACCTCGCCCACGGTTTCATGCGGGTCGAGGAAATGGCGTTAGCTCATGGGCCTGCTCCTTTGCCCACTCCAGAGAGCCATCACTTTGGGTCGAGTTCGACCCCGACCCGGAAGGGGTTCGAACCAAAAAAATCGAAGGTAAAAGTCGACCCGCCGGCCCAAATCGATCGGAGAAACTATATTCCCCTCAATGCACCCGTCCAACAGATCTTCACGGTCATGGACAAAAAACTCCTGAACCAGCCCAAAACCATCAGGGAAGGCCCCAAAGCCCAGAAGTCAGGGAAGTTTTGCGGGTACCACCAGCAATGGGGTCGCACCACTGAAGAATGCAACGCCCTTCGTGACGAGATCGAGAGACTCATCCGAGGAGGGCACCTAAAGGATTTCGTTCGCAAGATAGACCACTACTCCGAGAAGGCAGGTCGAATTCAGGACCCACCCCGGGATCGATCTCGATCTCGATCCCCATCCAGGAGATCCGGGAAGCAGCCCCGTGAGAGGACTAAGGACAATCCCCCAACCAACGACACTATCTACATGATCGTCGGGGGACACGAGGGAGGTGACTCCAGCACTGCAAGGAAGAAGAATATCCGGAAGGCGGCTCGAGAATACAACGGACCCCCCGAGGAGGTCCTCCAGATCGAGCACAGCAAAGAGTGGGAGAGGCAAGAGGTTAGCTTTAGTGAAAATGACAGCCGCTCGGGCCCACATCGGGAGGGTGAAACGCCTAGTTGTCCGATGGTGGTGACCTTAGGAGTGGCTAATTACAATGTAACCAAATGCCTTGTTGACAATGGAAGTAGCACGAACATTATCCTTTACTCTACGCTTGTAAAAATGAAATTGCATAACTTGAAACTGGATCCGATCCGAACGCCCTTGTCTGGCTTCGGAGGATCCCAGGTTGTCCCGCTTGGGCGCATCAAACTGCTCACTTCGATGGGAACATCGCCTCGGCAAGTTACCCAAGAGGTCGAGTACGTTGTGGTAAACATGCCCCTCGCTTACAACATGATTTTTGGCCGACCCGGCCTCATTCAATTCAGAGCCATAATCTCCACATACCACCAGAAATTAAAAATGCCAACCCCAAGTAGGGTCGGAGAGGTGGAGTGCGACGTCCCGGACAGTTGGGCATGTTATGCAATCACCCTCAAGGAGCCGAAGGACAAGGAGAAGGATGCGAGTGAGTGCCTCGATCTCCAGACCTACGCGAGTTCGGAGCTCGACCTCGCGGCGCCAAAGACAGAAGTCGAAGGTTCACGCGTGGCTCAAAAGAGGAAAGCAGTAGGTCGGATCGAATCGTCCGATTCATTGAAACACATACCCCTAGACCTGAATGATAGCAACAAGTCAACAAAGATCGGGGCAGACTCGACGTGTTCGCATGGACTGCGAAGGACCTCGTCGGGATTGACCCGAAGGTGATCTGCCACCGCCTCAGTCTCTATCCGACCCACAAACCCATAAAACAAAAACTGAGGACCCAAAGCAAAGAACGGAACGAGATCATCGAGTCCGAGGTCAACAAATTGCTCGACGCGGGTTACGTGACCCCGGCCCAATACGTTGACTGGTTATGTAATATAGTCCTGGTACAGAAGACAGGCGGTAAATGGAGGATGTGTAACGATTTTACAGATCAAAATAAGGCGTACCCGAAGGATCCATACCCGTTTTCCCGGATCGATCAGCTCGTCGATTCGACAGCTGGTTGTGAGATGCTGAGCATGATGGATGCCTTTCAGGGATACTACCAGATCTCCATGGCGCCCGAAGATCGACCCCACACCGCCTTCATAACTGTCAAGGGCATCTATTGTTTTAAGGTGATGCCATTCGGTCTCAAGAACACCAGAGCGACCTACCAGAGACTGGTAAACAAGATGTTCAAGGAGGAGATCGACAAGACGATGAAAGTCTATGTGGACGATATGATCGTGAAGAGAAAACGGGCATGTGATCATCTCGGCCACTTGGGTCGAGTGTTTGAAATCCTCAGAAGGTACGACATGAAGCGAACCCGGATAAATGCACTTTTGGGGTCGAAGGGGGAAAATTCCTCGGATATATGGTTAGTCAACGGGGGATCGAAGCGAACCCGGCAAAGATCAAGGCAATCCAGGTCATACCTTGTCCCGACTGCATAAGCCAAGTCTAATCTTTGGTCGGTCAGATCATTTCCCTAAATCGGTTCATATCCCGATCATCCGAACGGAACCTCCCTTTCTTCAAATTACTATGAAACTTAAAAAAGTTCGAACAGAATAAGGAGTGTGATAGAGCCTTTGAACAACTTAAAGAGTACCTGGCATCTCCACCGCTGTTGGCCAAGCCCAACGAAGGGGAGACCTTGTACCTCTATCTCTCCCTTTCCAACAAAAATTTTAGTTCGGTCCTCGTCGCAATTAGGGATCGAAAACACATGCCCATCTATTATCTGAGCAAAATCTTACATGGGGCGGAGCGAAACTACCTTGAGATCGAGAAGTTTGTCTTCGCGCTAACACATGCGGCTCGAAAATTACGACCCTATTTCCAGGCGCACCCGATCGTGGTACTAACCGATCAACGTCTCAGACAGGTCTTGTCCAAACCCGACGTCTCGGGTCGAATGATGAAATGGGCGGTGGAGCTGAGTGAACACGACATCACTTTCCAACCCCGCGTCGCCCAACAAGCTCAAATTCTGGCTGACTTCTTAGTCGAAAAGAACATGAAGCCCCCAAAGGACTCCCCCGATCCCTCGAGTTGGACAATGTACGTTGACGGCTCATCGACCTCCAAGGGGGGAGGGGTAGGGATATCATTAGTCAGTTCGGATGGTACACAGTTCGATTTTGCCGTCCACCTCGACTTCAAGACCACTAATAACGAAGCAGAATATGAGGCACTCATTGCGGGACTGAAGTTCGCATCGGAGCATCGGGTCGACAGATTGGCGGTCGTGACCGACTCCCAGCTTGTCGCGGGTCAGGTCAACGACACGTATGAAGCGAAGGAAGAATCGATGGCGGATTATCTCAAGATGGTTAAAGAGTTGGCCTCAAAATTCAAAGAATTTCGGATCGAGCAAGTCCCCCATGAAGAAAATACGAGAGCGAACGCGCTATCCAAACTTGCGAATGGCCTCCAGAGCACCCGAGACGGGACCATTTCGTTTCACGTCTCACCCAGTCGGGTCATCGACGCGGATCGGATCGATGTCGTGCCGATCGACCCGGAGGAGCCGTGTTGGATGGATAGTTTAGTTTCCTACCTAAAGGACGGGATGTTACCCCAAAACCGCTTAGAAGCAAGGCGGATGAAATATCGCTCGTTGCTGTACCTACTAGACCACAAAGGGAGATTGTTCAAGAAATCATTCACAGGTCCACCGCTGCGGTGCCTCCGCCCGAATCAAGCCAAAGATGTCTTGGAAGAAATCCCCGAAGGGAACTGCGGGAACCATTCAGGGGGTCAAGCCCTAGCCCGCAAAGTCTTAAGAAGCGGATATTTCTAGCCGACCCTAGTCCGAGACGCAAAGTTACACTCGATGAAATGCCCCAAGTGCCAAAAACACGGCAACCGCATACACACACACCCCGCAACCATGATCGCGATCGATGTCTCATGGCCCTTCGATCAATGGGGGATCGACATTATTGGACCTTTCCCCCTGGCCCCTCGGCAAAAATGGTTCGCCATAGTGGCGGTCGAGTACTTCTCAAAGTGGGTCGAAGCCGAAGCAGTCCCAAAGATAACTGATGCGGTGATAAGAAATTTCCTTTGGAAGAGTATAATCTGCCGCTTCGGGGTCCCGAGGGTCCTCATCTGTGACAATGGGCCTCAGTTCCGGAGCGAGAACATCAAAAGCTACTGTCGAGACATCGGGATCGACCTCAGGTTCACCACCGTCGGCCACCCTCAAACAAATGGCCAAGCCGAAGCCACCAACAGTATCATCATTCAAAATTTGAAGACCCGTCTCGATGCCAAGCTAGGAGCATGAGCAAACGAGCTTGACGGGGTCCTCTGGGCTTATCGAACGACCCCCAGAACGGCAACGGGCCAAACCCCCCATTCTTTGATATACGGGTCGGAGGCAGTGATCCCATCGGAGTTGCTACATGAAACAGCCCGCGTCAGTCAGTACCAGCTCGATAGGAATAACGAAAATCGATCTGATGACTTGGATCTGATTGAGGAAAAGCGGGAACACGCGTACCAGAAGATTAAACAATACAAGGCGGCCGTAACCCGATCATACAACAAGCACGTCAGACCCCGTACATTCCAGATCGGGGATCTAGTGTTGAAGAAGGTAGAGGTCCTCCAGCATGTGGGAAAACTTGGACCCAATTGGGAAGGTCCCTACCGATTTACTAAAATAGGCAAAAACATGGTACAAGCTCAAAGATATGGCCGGAGTGCCCCTACCAAGACCCTGGAACGCGCACAATCTAAAGAAGTTTTATGTTTGAAAAAGCTTATCTTGTATAGTTAACCGAACCGGAGCCCATTCAAAGCCCGGTCCCGAACCTATCTTCGAATCGATTTTGATCCGTCCGATAAAATTCGATAATCATCTTTACATCTTATGTATTAGTTATGCATCCTATCCACGATCATGCTATCTGGAGGGAGTGACCACATTTGCTGTAAATTTTTTTTTTTTTTTTGATTATTTTCTCGCACTTACAAATCCCTAAGTCCAACAAGGTCGTTCAACGACCCGACGAGAACGGGACTAATAACGAACAATTCCTCGGGTGGGGAAGTCCAAACTCGAATCCCGCACGAGTAGGGATCGAACTTGACCCCCCTTAGCCCAATCGGATTGAACTCGATCCATTGCTGGATCTTGTTCGATCCCGCCGAACACAAAGGGGTCGAAATCGATCCCACCACACAAGTGGGGGTCGAAATCGATCCCTTAGGCCATAGGGGATCGAACTCGACCCCTCATACACTTTGGGGACAAGCTCAAGCCCGCTACGCAAGGGGATCAAACACGATCCCCCGCACTATATATCAAATCTCAAGAATATTGTGGCGAAAGTTAAAACTAAGAGACAAAGTAACAAAGTGACATAATATTTACACGGCGACACCCCCTGCCGTTGGGTTGAATTAAGTTATCTTAAAAATACACGAAGAAATCAAGGCAGAGAAGGAGAAGAGCCCGAAGTGCCCGTATGAGCCGAGGACTTTTTTCGACTGCGTCGGATCGACGGTAGGAAGCTCTCGATGTCAACCGGAGGAGGAAGTTCGTAAACGGGGTCCCTCTTATCCGTCTTGGTGAAGGACATGTCCACGGCAAACCCGTACTTATGGTGACGCCAATCGATGTCCACTGGAGGTTCGGCGTCTTCCTCTACCGGATCGGGATACGAATCGGGTTTGTCGAGGCCAATGAGAGACTCATTGAAGGACACGGGAATGAGGCCCTGGGCTCTAATATGATTGCACACGAACCTGAACCCGGCCTCCAAGTCGATCCCAGCCATGACTGAGTTCGCCTCGTCGAAGGCAGGCCCTTCCATAAACTCGCGTACCGCATACTGCTCGATCGCGGTCTTGGCCTTCCGAAAAGACTCAATCATGGCATCGATCTTGGTCTGCCCTTCCGCCAATGCGGCCGCTCGGCCCGTGTCCCAGCCCTCGGCCTTCGCTTGCTGAACTTTTTCCTTGGTTTCGGCCTGGATTGCATTGAGTTCAGCTGCATAGGTCGTCTCCATGGTCTCGATCCGCTCGAAAGCGCCCTGAAACTCCGCTACGCGCGCTTGGGCCTCCTCCTCCCTAAGGCTCTGCATCGATAACGCCTCGTCGAGCCGTTCCTGGAGCTCCGCTAACTTCTCCGCCTTGGCCGATTTCAGCATGGCCTTAGCAGCCCGGTACTTCTCCTTGTACTTGACCATCTCCTCTTGATAAACTTCCGCCTTTCGGGACAAGCTGATGGCGGTAGGAAGAATATCCTGTTTATTCATACGAGAATCCTCATGGTCCGGGGAAACAAGAATATACATAATGAAACGAAACGACAACAATGGAAAGTAAAAGGAGCATGAGGTAAAAGCACGTACGCTGAAGATGGCCTTGCTAAGCTTGAACCTCTGGTGATTGATGGGTTCTTTATGAAGCACCCGTTGCTCGTCGATCACACAACCGGTGTTGAATAGCGAAGACAACAAGCTGATGTCGGGCCTGCCAACACCGAGGTTACGGGTCGATCCATCCTCTCGAAGCCTCTCGAGTTCGCCAGGCCATTGGCTTGGGTGAGTCTGTTTGAAATTCAACAACTTACCCTCCAGGTCCGATCCGCTGGAATCCCCCTCGATTTCGACCCCCGCCTCTTCCACCGGCACCTTTTTCTTCCTTTTACGCAAGCGCCTGTTGGACACCTGCTGTTCCTCCTGAGGAAGAGTCAGATCATAAAGATTATCGTCGAGGTCGAAATAAAGATCTAAGTGATCCAAATTAATTACTTGATCGGGGTCCTCAGGATCGGGCTCGGCCGCATCCGATGCTTGCCCCTGCTCCTGGGCTTCTTCCATGACTTGACCTTGGGGTTGGCGGTTCGAGGGTGCCCGTCGACGGGGTTGTTAGGCCGAGGCTTGGGCCTCCGGTAGAGCCTCATGGATCGCGGCTATCGCGTGATCGACCCTATCTCGCTCAACTTGCGGAATGGGATCGCCCTTTTTCAGCTTCATATTCTTCCTCACCCTCTCCAATCGACTCATGGCTAGGATGTACAAACCTGCAAATACGGATCGATTAGTTCTTGGAAAAAGAGAGTGTTGAATGTATGCATAAAGAAACAGGATCGAACTCGATCCGACACCAACCGATCAATCATGATCCGACACCAACGGATCGATCACGATCCGATGCATACGGATCGATCTTGATCCGGTAAAAAAAAAAAAAAAAGAAAGAAGAGAAAAGGGATCGAACTCGATCCCAAAAAAAAAGGGATCGAACCCGATCCCAATGACCCGTTCGACAAGACAGGCGAAGGGTAGGGCGCGTAACCCGATCGGGCGGGTCCGGCCTAAGGCGGAGGCTCACCAAAGTGGAATTTGCGCAACCTCGTCCCCGGAACCAAACCCGCCTCGACCAAGTGTCCCGTCCTCATCAAGTAGTCGGGGTCAAGCGAGCCCAGGTCGGTCAAGAGCTGGAAAATCCGTTTTTTGTGTAGCCAGGCGCTTTTCCTCGTTGGAAGTTTTTTAGGCTCTTTGGTGGTCCACGTCGAACGGAAGGGAAGGGACATCGAGCAGTCGATGAAGAAAAACCTCTCCTTCCAACCAATCCCATGAGAAGTGACCGGGATATCCACGAGTTTCCGACCCTGCCTTGCCTGGAGATAGTAGTAACTGCCCCCGGACTTGGGGGAGTTAACAAGGAGGAAAAACTCCCCGAAGTCCTCGAACCGAGGCTCGAACCCCAAACACTTGAGAATGATGATCGCGCTATACATCAAAGCGAAGGAGTTCGGGATGAGGTTAAGCTGGGCACAGATTCACCCGATCGAGAAAAGCCGAAATGAAAGGGTGGGTCGGAAATCGAAAACCATGCTTCATCATCGCATGGTAAAGACCGAAAGCATACTTGGATTGTGGAGCCCCTACCTTCTCCCCATCAAAGGACAACCGAGCCATGACACCCTCGGGCTTCCCGCTACACCAGTTGCAAACTTCTCGAAATTCTTTGTCCGACAATGTCGACGTTCTCTGGGCGATGTCGGATAGAGTTATGTAGACATGCCCAGATCGACCCTGGGGTTGGCTGGAAGTACACGCCTCCGGCTCCCCGTCCTCGTCCTCCTCTTCCTCGTCTTCCTCCGCCTCCTCGATCCGGCGTTGGCGTCTCGAGGTCGATGCCTGGCCACGATTCACCCGGAATTCTCAAACCCGGATCTCGTCGAAAGAATCGAAAAATGACCCGAAATCCATATTGGGTAACGGTGGAACACCGCCCGACAAGCCGGAGCAACCCGAGGACGGGGTGAACGGCTCCTCCACCTCGCTCTCATAATCGGAAACCACGCGCATATACGAACCTCTTGACATTTTTTCTCGCTAAGAAGGAAAAAAAGGGATCGAAGAATTGACAAAATTACCTCTCTCTTTCTCTCTTCGCCTTGGGACGAGTTCTTGATGCTCTTGGAGAAGGGATCGAATTTCTTTGGCAAGAAGGTGTGAAATGAGGGAGGAAGGTGCCCTCTTATTTATAGGAGAGGAAAAGTGACTCCTCGAAGTACGCGCCTTAGCCATTATTACTCCTAGAAGGACCAAGTCACCTTTTTTCTCGAAGCGCAAAACGAAGTCATCTTTTTGCATAGAAGACCAAGTTACCTTTTTCCTCGAAGCGCAAAACGAAGTCATCTTTTTGCATAGAAGACCGAGTCACCTTTTTCCTTGAATCGCAAAACGAAGTCATCTTTTCGCATAGAAGACCGAGTCTCTTTCTTCCTCGATGCGCGAAACGATGCCATTACGGTTTCAAAGACCGAATCGATTAAAAGACGTGCCCATTAAGGAGGTAGCAAACCGGACTTGATGAATCGGGACGCGAAGATTACCACCAGAGCGATGAAAATTACCCCCGCGAAAATTCACGCCGGTAATTTGGGGGGCCTTTGATATGGCATAAAATGGCCGAGCCACGTGGCATGCCTTAGAGAAAGCCACTTGGACATCTCGCCACCTCAAGCGGACCCAGGTCCCTATGCCTAACGGGCCCAATGGATCGAACACGACCCCGTGCCTAACGGATCGAGTTCGATCCCTTCGCCACCAAGCGATCCGATCCCCTTGCCTCAAGGGATCGAGTTCGATCCCTTTACTGCCAACAGGATCCGATCCCTTATCTCAATGGGTCGATCCGATCCCTATGCCTCCAAACGGATCGAGTTCGATCCGTTTGCCTCCAATCGGATCGATCCGATCCCTTTGCCTCAAGGGATCGGTTTCGATCCCGTTTGCCACAACGGATCACACTCGATCCCGTCTTTGTTCCCACACGGGAACCACGTATGAAGAGTCCTTATCCCGCACAAGGATTGGGGTCAAACTCGACCCCACTAACGGGTTCCCTATTACGGACATCCTTCATCACGATTTGCTTGACCTCGACCTCGCGGATCGAGATCCTACGTCACTTGGCAACAGGATGCCATAAAGCATCTTTGTCGGGACACGTGTAACTCCCCTATTCACCACGGCTAGACGCGCTACAGTGCATTTAATGCCCCCACTACGTGTCTACGCCAAAAAGGGAAACAAAGTACACTCGACCTCAAGGCACCCGCTCAGGCGTCCGACAAACGAACCGATCGACTGCAGAGCATTTAATGTATAGTCGCGGTACACGTACTACTGTGTTAATTGCTCTTGACTATAAATACCCAAGTCTTCAACAGTAGTTGGTAAGCAATTAAGAGCATTTATTTCGCTTCTCTAGCACTTATTTCTCTCTCTAAGAATCTCCCACTGACTTGAGCGTCGGAGTGCCAAATTTGGGTCCAACCCCAAGTCCCCAATTTGGCCTTTGAGCTCACGTTTGTCTAAGTGTTTTCAAATCGACTAAAGAGCCCACCTTAAAAATTCTTGACTGATTGACCCGAGAGTGCCAGCTAGACCTCCAACTCAGCTAAACCATTTTCGGGCCGGATCAGTCGTCTTACGTTCGTTATACGCTTTTATCCCTCCCTGATCATGATCCTAACTTGATTATTGACATGATATGAATATGAATTTGTGTATCAAGATATGTTTTGTAATTATATGACTTGGTTATGGTGTTTCACGTGTTATGTGTTCTTAATTGATTAAGTGCTCTTATTTGCATTAATTGTGCACATGAACATATCTTGATATGTTTTATGCATATGTTAATGTTGGAAAACAAACAGAGTTGTGCAGCGGAAGTTTAATTTTTTTTTTCCAAAAGCTAGATCTAAAAGACTTGCAATGTCCGTATCATATCGTAAGGTGTTTCAAGAAACTCACTTTAATTAAAGTTTTCTTGTGATGTCGATACCGCCTATCGAACACCCTTCAAGCGGAATGTCCCTCGACGTCCTTCGGTTAGATCCCAAAGTAGGCAATCCTCCAAAGCGTATCCACACCAGTCCTAGAACACGATCAAGCGAGTGAGAATGCTAGTTCTATGGCTTGTGTTAGGCTAGGATTTTTACTTTGAAAACTTTTCTTTTATTTTTCTCAAAAAACTTAACGCTTCAAGAACGTTGGTCTAAAGAATAAGAGAAGCCCCAGCCCCCCTATTTATAGTGGGATGGTTCAAACCCCTTAGGGTTTCCAAGACCCAATGGGATTAGTTTTCATGCTCACTAATTGACAAATTTAATTGGAATAATAAAGTCTTAACTTATTCTCCAAGTCTAGCAAGAGATACATTCTCTCTCCTACAATAGGAAGTTTGGATTTTCAACTTCTACTTACTAAAGTCAAAAGTCAATATTCAATAAAGAGTTTTTTGCTTGGATACCCCCTGTGTTATGCTTAATTAGCACTCTAAACCCTGTGATTTGAAAATTCTCAAAGAGAACCCTGTGATTATATAAATTAGCACTGAAAACCCTATGATTGTATTAAAGTTAGCACTCAAAACCCTACAACCACGGCTGTAGCGTTTGAAATTCTAATTGAGTGCTAATTTATTACAATCACAGGGTTCGCTTTGAGAATTTTCAAATCACAAGGTTTTGAGTGCTAATTAGGTATATCACAGGATTTTTGGTGCAATAAACTCATTCAATAAATAATTTAATTCCCAATTAATTATTTATTGGGTTAAGTAATTTGAGAATAGTCATAACAATTAATTCAATAATTAATTAAAATACCAAAATTAATTAATTATAATTTAATTAATTAATTCTAGAAAAAAATTCGCGTGTAATATAATTACACGCTTGGAGCCACATACGAGCCACGTGGCAGCCATGCAGGCTACGTGACATGTGGCAGTCACATGTCCTTGACACGTGGTAATGCCCACGTGTTCCAGCTCCTTTTCGATCAACAATTTGATCTTTTGTTAATCCAATTAACATCCTACCACAACCCTCGTATTCTGGCATTTGTGTGTGACCCTTTAGGTTCATTATTCAATTAGCAGTGACAGTAATTAATTAATTCCCATAATTAAATAATCACTTCACAGATCACACTACTGTAATCTAGCAATGGGTGTGTGACCCCTAGCCGAATAACGAAATGAATCGAAGAACCTTTCAGTCAATGACAATCAGTGAAATACGATCCTCCTACAACTCCATCTCTCAATCAAGAACTAAGGCATGAGAATATTCTCAGAGCCTTAATATTCTTGATCTTTAAAGTTAAATTAGTTTCATATCCATTTAGATATCAATCCAAGAAAACCCTATTTTCTAGATATCTTGATCTTTCATCCACCTTGGCCAAGGGTTTAACATTCAATGGATTACGAACAACTCAATCAGTAAGAGATCATTCTTGTTCTTAACTAGTGTAGGTCCTTTATCGATTCTACTAATTCTACATATGTCACTTGTGTAATCCCAACATAGGTCGTGGTTCAGGTGTCTATATGGCGACACCCTTTTGAGCCTATATCAAAGATTACAGAGTTAGCTCATATGAGACATTACAGAATCTCAAGTCTAAGGATTATTAATCACGTCATTGACCTGTAAGATATTTCCTATTCTGGAAGTTTCTAGGAGGCTTCCTTTCCCATTTAGGAATGTTCTCAAGCGGGACATCTCAGTGATGAAGTTCTTGTAACAATCACCTTTATGTATTATTAATGCATCATCGTATGCACTTATCATTCCATAAAACTGAATGATCCTTCAAAAGGACATAATCACACAAGCAAGTCTCAACGGAGTCAAGGTCGACACTCCCACTGTCTGTCGGACTTATCGACTTGGAGAAGTTTCTAATCCTCGCCTATGGAGTCAAGAACTTGTTTCATGTGTCGTTCCCATAAGGGCAAAGTTCTTAACTGCCTCATCGGATTAGGGTAGTTCAAAACATGCAAAACACAGTCAACCCAACAGGCATAAATAAGCACATAAAGAAGTGATTGCCTATGAACAAAATCATTTTGTTTACTATTCAAAGACTGTTTTTGATTTTATAAGGAAATAGTAAAGCATAAATACTGCTTTAAGGGTAATATTCCTAACAGTTAAATTATGAATTACATTGCATTGCATGAAATTGGTTTAAGTATGTGTTATGCTTATATATTTGCATCTCTTACGTGTCAATGCATATGCCGTGTGTCTATGTGGTTCATCTTTGAGTGTGTCCGCTCCCCTCGTCTGTATGGATGGTTAGGGTCGCGCAACCCTTCCATCACCGAGAAGGAGGTATATCTGATATGTATGTTTTGTGTTGATATGTTCTGATATGATATGTTATGTATGAGGAGCCCAGGATGGGATTTTGTACTCATACCTGCCGAGTTATGTTTGTATGCTCTGTTAAGTTCGTGAAATGGGGATAGACTCTTAATTAAGTTAAAATATGGATCTTTTGAAAGTAAATTAAGTTTTAATATGTTTTGATAAGATTTGTTATGATATGTTTGTTACGCAAGAATTAGATAAGTTTTTATTTGTTCCATTTTGATAAGAATCCCTATATGTATGTATCACGGGCAAATGTTTTAGTTTGCAAAAACTATCCTTGAGTTCGCGAACATTGTATGTTATACGTGTTTTGCTCTATATGTAAGTAGCGTGCATGGGTAGTGTGACGCCCCGGTATACAGTGGTACAGGTAAATGTGTGATTTAATTATTATTTGCTCTTGAGTTTAATTATTTGAACTTAATTGAACCTATTTGAATCTATTTGAGTTATTTGAATTATGTGTTTTTGGCTTGTTGGACCCTTAACCATTCAAACCAAACCAAACCTAACCGGAAAGCTTTGAACCGAACCCGGTTCAGCCCCTTAAAGGATGAACCAAACCATCGCTTCTTCATTTACGTAATTTCAGCTCCAAGATAAGAGAAGCTAAGCTCAAACCCTTCCATTTCTTGATCAATCTTCCCAAGCCAATATCTTCTTCATTTCTTCACCAAACTTCAAGCTTGAGTAAGTTTCGGAAACCTTTCTTCGTGCTCTTCATTTTTACGGTTTAATCTTGAGTTTGGTTGGGGTGGTTGGAGATATATCTTAAACATGTGAATAGTAAGGGTTTGGGTCCAATTTGTTGATAAGTGATCTTTGATGGTTTTAATTGGTACTTGCCTTCATTTATGAGCTTCAGTTGTTGCCTTTGCTGTATTTATTGCATGAGTTTGATGGTTGATTGGCTTAAATGCATATATTCAATTTTGAGCTTGAATTTCATAAAAATGGGTTTGAATCAATATGCTCTCAATTCTCGTTTTTCTTAAAGTTTTTGCATGTAATTGTGATTCTTGCATTATCTTTATGCTTGTGTATGAGTTTGGCTCGTTTTGGTTGAGTTTTGGGTTGAACTTTTGGGTGTTTGCTTCGTTCTCCTGCTTTCCCGAGCCATTTCTGCTATGTAACTCCAGGGCAAACGCCCGTTTGGTCCTCTTTTGAAAATCCCAAACGGCCGTTTGCATTAGCGGGAAATTCGATTTTTAGTCTGTCACACGGGGCGTGTGAGTTTTGAACTAAGTGATGAAACTCCCGTTTGGAGTTGCAGGGGAGGGTCAGTAGCTGTTCACATGGGTGTTTGGTGTTTGTTCTGAGTTTGCAAACGCCGTTTGGGAGATCTCGGGTTGAGGCAGTAGCTTCCGAAACACCCGTGTGGTTTCCCTTTGAAAACCCCACATGGCCGTTTCGTAGGCCACTATCCGTTTTTTAGTTTTTCGACTTTTCAGGTTTGATTTCTTTGCTTCCTAATTGCTCTTATATGTCTTCTTTGATCATTAATTTGTTACTTTTACGTCGTTTAATTTGTTTTGTATTAATGTGAAATTTTGGTGTATTATATGACATTCATTGCATCTCATGCATTCTCTTCTTTTACCGTGCATCATTTTGGTTCATTTAGAGTCTAAGTCTTGGGCTTTTGGTGTTTTCTTTTCAGAGGAGGTTCCCGTTAACGAGCCCGAGACCTAAACTTGTCTTTCCACACTCCTACTTTTGCCAAGCACATGGTTGTTAGGAATAGTGCCCTAGAAAGCCGATTGTATATCCGCTTTGTGCTTTTCCTTATTGTAATCACAGACAATCTTTGAATAAAATAACGAATTGAGGCAACACTTCTTTATATGCTCTTGTTTGGTATGCGTTTACTTTAGCTGTGCATGTATGAGAACTCCCCTAATCCTGATGACTTTAGGACTCTACCATTTAGGTGAAATGGTTCATGAAACGAGCCCTATATCACATAAGTCATGATTAGTAAAATACTCCAAGCCGATGAGTCCTACAGACAGTGGGAGTGTCAACCTGACTCCTCTAAGGCTTGCTTGTGGGATCACGCCCTTAAGAAGGACCACCTTGTTTCATGGAGGTGCAAAGTGTATAGTTGATACGTGCGTGATACATGAGGGTGCTTACTTTAATAAGTAAGTTCACTGAGGTGCCCCGTGTGAGAACATTCCTAAATGGGAAAGGAAGTTTCTATTTCAGGAAATGGAAACTTCCAGATTAGGAAATATCTCACGAGTCATTGATGTGATTAATTGATCCTTAGACTTGAGGTTCCTTTTCACTTTATGAGTTAACTCTGTAGTCTTAGGTATAAGCTTTAAAGGGTGTCGCCTTAGACAACTGATTCAAGGCTTATGCTGGGGCTGCACAAGTGATTCATGAAAGTGAATGATAATCAAGAAAGGACCTACACTTGCATTTGCAAGGTGATCTCTTATTGTGTAAGTCATTCATATGCCATATGGAGTCCTTGGCCAAGGCAGTAGATCAAGACATCAAGAAAAGGGTTTCTTGGATTGAGATCAAATGGATATGAAATGCACTTAGCTTTAAGACCGGATTATTAGGGTTCTGATTATTCCCTTGCCCTAGATCTTGGTTGAGAGATAGTAAGTAGGAGGATTGTATCTCACATGAATCAATGACTTAAAGGTTCTGTCGAATCCGAACATTCCAATTCAGCTAGGGGTTAAACACCTGTTGCTAGACTATGGTCGTTTAATCTGTGGACTGATTAATTAATTAGTGAATTAATTAATTAGGGTCACTGCTAATTGAATTGAGAACCTAGAGGGTCACACACAACAACTTGGTTACATGAGTTGAGGCTTGAAAATGATTAAACGAGTTAATCGAGCCTAGAGGGTTCCACACGTGTGAAGCCACACGTGTGGGTCACGTGAGTGACACGTGTCCTTGTGACACGTGTCACACACGTGAATTTATATATATATATTAAATGATTAATTTAGTTAATTATTTAATAGACTTTGGTTTAATTTTGAATTAAAAGGAAAGTCTAATTTTGGAGAAAATAATCTAGTTAATTAATTACGAATTAATTAATTAGATAAAAATAAGTTATTTATTTTATAATAAGTAAAGTATAAAATTATCCGAAAATAGTTTGGATATTTTTAGCTCTCTTAAAAGTTGACTTGAAATAGAATTCAAAGTCAAAGTTGGAAAATACTTGATGATCAAGTAATAGGAGAGAGAGGGACCAAATCCTTTGTCCATTAGGACTAGGTTCGGCCGCCCCTCCCCTTTCCTATATATAGGGGAGCTCATGCTCCCCTTTAGAGCTAATTGACAATTCTTGGTTCATGTGTTGAACACCTTCCTTTCTCCAAGATTAAATTAAACCCTAGGTTAAGCCTAAACACTAACTAGAGAACTAGCATCCTTGCTAGTTAGATTGTGATCAAGTTGGTGGACTTTCTCTAGAGACTTCAAGTTAGAAGTTTGAAGATTCGAGCTTTACCAAGGAGAGGGGATCAAGCCGCGAGAAGAGCGTTCTTGGGTGGCTTGAAACGCTTCAAGAAAGAATAAAAGAAAAGTAAGTTTTCTATCTTTACGAATTTGGTTACATGATTGCGAGTTCAAGGTCCTTTTGTTGGGAAAATTTTTTAAATTCCGCTGCTTTCTGATTCGTGTTTTCCAACAAGTGGTATCAGAGCCACCTCGTTAATCGTGTTTCTGATTCGTCTCAATTATACTGAATTTGGTAGAAATTCTTAGGCTTGATGCGATTGAGTATTTGTAATTGTTTTAGAAAGCCTGAATTACGAAACTGTATTTTTTTCCTGAAAGTTTCTGAAAATTGGTTTTTATAAAATTTAATTTTGAAAAACAATTTTAGATTTGAAACTGTATAAACTGTTTTTGGATTTCTTGGATTGGTTTTGCTTTTGAACGAAAACACGAAACGAAAGCCCGGATCGCGATGAACACGCGAAATCCCGCGCGCGAAGGAGTCGCGCGCGCGGGCTTCGCGCACCACCCTCCCGCAACCACGCGGGAGATCCTCCCGGGCGCGCTGCCCATCATCGCCCAGGGCTGGCCGGAACAGACCGGCCAGTCGCCCGCACGCCGTCCGCCCGTCGCCGCCCAGGCCTGGCCGGGACAGACCGGCCAGTCGCCCAGCACCTCCCGCACGCCTGTGCGGGAGCCTTCCAGGCGCGCCTAGGCGCGCCCGCCCAGGGCGGCCGAGACTGACCGCCCAATGCCCGGCAGGAGCTGCGCCCTCCAACGCGCACTCGTGCGGCCTTGGCCGCGCGCTGTGCGCGCATGCTGTGCGCACACGCCGCACTTGGGGCGGGCAACCCCGTTTTCGTGATCCGGCCTTTTCGTGTTTCGTGCAATCCAGTCCCAATTTTATTTTAATTTTAAAATTTTATTTTTGAATATTTATTTTAATTTTTTTGAATAAAACTTAAAATTGGGATTTTTGAGAAATTGAAACGGTTTATATTTTGGGAAAATACATCTTGATAAAATTATTAATTTTCAGAAATTAATTGGAATTTTATTTGTTTTGGTAATTTGGGATTTATTGAAAACTTTTATAAATAAGACTCGCATCAAGTCGTGTTTTAAGCTATTAGAGCTTAAAGCGAGAATTTTAATTTATTGGTTAAATTTAAATTCTTGCAAAAGCATGTTAGGTGATCATGGGTTTAGATCTATGTATGGTTTTAATTTATGCACATGGATGGTTTAAATTGGGGTTGGAGCCCTATAGTTGCGTTTTTCAATTGAGGTTGGAGCCTCACTTATGTGCGTATTGTTATGTGATTTATTATGTGGCTTTCCATATTACTGTTTTTGAGGCAGGGGTATGCCCCGTGTAATTGTCTAAGGCCAATATGAAGATTGAGCCTTATTACTTTATGTCTTTTTCTTTTTATTGTAATTTGAGAGTAGAGATAGGTGGTGAGGTTTTATTTTCATTTTGGAGACAATGCACCCATGGAGTAAGATGGACCACATTCAAGTAACAAGGAGGCCATAAGTGAAGACCCCTCAAAATGTTAGGGAGGGGAATCTCAATTGTTAAATGTAATAGAGATAGGGCTCGTATTTTGTTACCGCTTTCCCTTATGTGATTTGAACTGTTTATGTGGCATGTATGTTAGAACTTGTGATTGTGGAGTGGCTCCCACATATCACGCATAAGATAGGTAGAACCCATGATCATTACATGTTAGTATCATGCTAGGACATGTTATCTGTTTATGTGCTTGTTTGAAATGCATTTAAGTGTACTTGCATTAATCAAGACTAATAAAATTGGATAACATATATGTTGGTGAGGTCGAACCGGACAACTCTCCGGTTGATTCGAAAATTCCCATTAAATATTAAGCTGATTTCGAACAAATAGGTGTTTAATTCGAGATGCAAATTTTGAATTAAATTCCTAGCATTCCATCAATAGGTTTTAAGTTTAGTAAGTAAAGCTAGTTATTGTCCGCGAGTCGTGGGATAGCTAGTGGAGCTTATTAGTTCTTAGTTACCTAATTAATCATTTCAAATGATCAATATTTCGTGGTCAATTTTAGCAAGGGCGATGTCCGCGAGTCGTGGGTCGTTCGAACTAAGTTTTGGTCATGATCTTATGATTGATGGGTCTAGCTTAACGCCTAAGTAAATATGGATGTCGCACGAGTCGTGGGTCCATATTGAAAGATAGGTGATGCAAAAACAATTACTAAGAGTTCTAAAGGTGTTAGAATTGGTAAGTTGTACCTACCTAGGGTTCTTACTTAGAATGTCCGCGAGTCGTGGGTTCGAGGTAAAATGCCTAGGATCTTAGTACCCATTGGGAAACGTGTTCCTCTTAGATCTTTGGGAATTCTAGATCTTTGAAAAACAGTGGGAGCTACAATAGATTAAAGACCTTATCTTTTGTATATCGTTATAATTCAGCATGCTCACTAGTTCTCTGTTTTACCATTTAGGTCGTAGATTCTGTGATTCTCTACGTGTTTTGAAATGGCAACCAAAAACCCTCTTGTATCGATCCTCGAGTCAAACAAGTTGACTGGTCCCAACTATTCTGATTGGCTGAGGAATCTAAAAATCATTTTAGATTCTGAGAAGAGAACTTATGTTCTCTTCGAAGGGGAGCCTAGTCCCGAAGGGGAGGCTCCCACTCGGGCCGAGCGGGATGCGATTCAGAAGTGGAAGGATGATAATCTCCAAGCCCGTTGCCTTATGTTGGCTAACATGTCTCCGGACTTGCAAAGGCAACATGAGGCCATGGAATTTGCTTGGGAGATTTACGACCACTTAGAGCAACTTTACCGCCCTCATGAACGTGTTACAAGGTATAACACTTCAAAGGAATTGTTCCACTTGAGAATGAGGGAAGGTTCAAGTGTCCATGAATATGGACTCAAGTTTCTTGCCCTTACTGAGAAACTTGCTTCCATGGACATGCCACTGAAAGATGAGCTTTCAGTGGATTTGTTGCTAGCTTCGCTCCCACCATCATTCAACCCATTTGTCCTTAACTTCAACATGAATCATGCTGGTGCTACTGTAGCTGAGCTGATTAGTCAGCTTGTGACTGCTGAAAGCACGATCAAGAAGGACAATAAGGTTTTGATGGTGAATGCTCCATCTTCCTCTTCTGGGCCTTCTAAAGGTAAGGGCAAGAAAGCCCAAAAGAAGAAGAAGAAACCCCTTAGGCCCACTGGTGGCATTTCGAAGGGGAAGGCCCAAAAGAAGAAGCGTGATCAGAAAGAGGATGTTTGCTTCCATTGTGGCAAAGCGGGACATTGGAGGAGAAACTGCCCAGAGTACAAGGCTACTCTAAAGAAAGGTATCTTTCTCGTTGAAGTAAATCTTTCTATTAATTCTAGTTCTTGGGTACTTGATACCGGTTGTGGAACTCATATCTGTAATGATGTACAAATGCTAAGTGATGTTCAACAACTAAAAGAAGGAGAATGTGTCTTGAAGATCGGCGATGGCTCAAACGTTGAAGCTCGAGCTTTAGGCACAATTAGATTAGATTTAGGTAGTTTTGAGTTAGTATTAAATAAAGTCCTTTATGTACCGAGCATTATTCGTAATATAATTTCAGTTCCAATATTAGATTGTGAAGGTTATGAAACTTATATTAAGAATGGTAAATACTTTATCAAACGGAACAACTCTTCCGTTCATATCGGTACTCTAAGTAATGGACTTTACCTAACTCAAAATATCAATATTATGAATATACAACGAGAAACAAAGCGTAAGAGAGATGACAAAGTTTCAGCTCCCTTATGGCACGCTAGATTAGGACACATTTCCAAGAACAGAATTAGCAAGATAAACACTTTAGGATCATTCTCTGAAAATGATCTCAAAGAGTTGACTTCTTGCGAATCCTGTCTCAAAGGAAAAATGTCCAAAGTCCCTTTTAAGGGAACTGTGGAACGTGCCACTGAGGTTTTGGATTTGATCCATACTGATGTTTGTGGACCGCTTAGTGTAAGCACTAGAAACAATCATCAGTACTTCATAACCTTCACTGATGATTTTAGTCGGTATGGTTATGTATACTTAATGAAGTATAAATCTGAAGCTTTTGAGAAATTCTTAGAATTTCAAAAGGAGGTTGAGAACCAAACTGGTCACAAGATCAAAGCACTTCGATCTGATCGAGGAGGCGAATATCTTAGTGAAGAATTCCTTAATCATCTCAAGGATAATGGGATTATCTCTCAGTGGACTCCTCCGGGAACTCCTCAGCTTAATGGAGTTTCTGAGAGAAGGAATCGAACCCTACTTGATATGGTTCGTTCCATGATGAGTTTCACTGACTTACCACCTTCTTTCTGGGGTTATGCCCTAGAAAGTGCAGCAAAGATTCTGAATCTAGTTCCCTCTAAGTCAGTCCCCAAGACGCCCTATGAAATGTGGCATGGTAAAATCCCTAGTTATTCTTATTTAAGAATTTGGGGTTGTCCTGCTTACGTGAAGAGGACAGTGGGAGATAAGTTAGAATCTCGTTCTAACTTATGCTACTTGGTAGGTTATCCTAAGGAATCCATAGGATACTATTTCTATGATCAATCTGAGCAAAAGGTGTTTGTTTCCAGAAATGCCACTTTTCTTGAGGAACCGTTCCTTAAAGAAAAGAAAGGCAAGATCATAGAATTAGAAGAAGTACAAAGTGACCCCACACCACCCACTGAAGAAACGTCCCACTCTGATCAACCACAACCAATCACGAATTTCGATACACATGAAAATCCTCCTCTAAGGCGTTCTGAACGCACTCCTAGACAGCCGGAGAGATGGTATGGATTCTTCCATGAAATCTCTCAAAAGGATAATGATCCTTTAACATATGAGGAGGCACTTTCAGATTCTGACTCTGAACAGTGGATAGAAGCCATGAAATCCGAAATGGACTCCATGAACTCCAACCAAGTTTGGACCTTGGTAGATTTGCCTAATGGGGTCAAACCCATAGGTTGCAAATGGATCTTTAAGAGAAAGCTTGGAGTTGATGGAAGCATTGCGGCCTACAAAGCAAGACTGGTTGCAAAAGGATTCACTCAAAGACCCGGCGTGGACTTTGACGAAACCTTTTCACCAGTTGCAATGCAAAAGTCCATTCGAATCATACTTGCCATTGCTGCATATTATGACTATGAGATATGGCAAATGGATGTGAAAACTGCCTTTCTCAATGGTGACATTGACAAAGACATTTATATGGAGCAACCCATAGGTTTCACATTCAGTGGGAGTGAGCAAAAGGTTTGCAAACTCCAAAGATCAATCTATGGATTGAAACAGGCTTCTAGGAATTGGAACATTCGATTTGATGAATCGGTCAAAGCGTTTGGCTTCACCCAAATTTCGAATGAATCATGTGTGTATAGAAAGGAATTGGAGACCTCAGTGCAATTCTTAGTACTTTATGTTGATGACATCCTTCTTATTGGGAATTCGAAGGATGACATGAAAGTGACTAAGTTATGGTTATCGAACCAATTCGAGATGAAAGATCTTGGTGATGCGTCCTATATCCTTGGAATTAAAATCTATAGAGATAGATCTAGAAGGTTAATAGGACTATCACAGTTGATGTACATTGACAAAGTATTGAAAAGATTCAATATGGAGTCAGCAAAGGTTAAGAACCTTCCTATGAGTGTAGGAACATGTCTTTCAAAGAAGATGTGTCCTAAGACTAACCTTGAAAAGGAAAGAATGACTCATACACCTTATGCATCAGCAATAGGTAGCATAATGTATGCAATGTTATGTACTCGACCGGATGTGGCTTATGCACTTAGTGTAACAAGTCGTTTCCAATCTGACCCTGGAGATGGTCACTGGGCTGCCGTGAAGAATATTCTTAAGTACTTGAAAAGTACTAAAGATTTATTCTTAGTTTACGGAGGTCAGAAAGATCTTACTGTCGAAGGATACTGCGATGCAAACTTTGCATCTGACTTAGATGATTTTAAGTCAATGTCAGGATACATTTTCTGCCTAAACGGCGGGGCAGTGAGTTGGAAGAGTTCCAAGCAGACTACCACTGCAGATTCGACCACTGAGGCCGAATACTTAGCTGCAAATGATGCAGCTAAGGAAGGTGTTTGGATTAGAAACTTCATTCAAGAATTGAATGTTGTTCCTAGCATTACTGTGTTTTGTGACAACACTGGGGCGGTTGCTCAAGCAAGAGAACCAAGATCTCACCAACGGACCAAGCACATTATGAGGAAGTATCACCTAATCCGTGATATTATCAAAAGAGGAGATGTGCGAATTGAGAGGGTCACATCAGCAGAGAACGTGGCAGATCCACTTACTAAACCCCTTAGTCGAGAAGCTTTCCAAGGTCATCTTCAGAAGATGGGACTTAGAATAGCTTTAGAATGGCTTTGACGGGCAAGTGGGAGATTGTTAGGAATAGTGCCCTAGAAAGCCGATTGTATATCCGCTTTGTGCTTTTCCTTATTGTAATCACAGACAATCTTTGAATAAAATAACGAATTGAGGCAACACTTCTTTATATGCTCTTGTTTGGTATGCGTTTACTTTAGCTGTGCATGTATGAGAACTCCCCTAATCCTGATGACTTTAGGACTCTACCATTTAGGTGAAATGGTTCATGAAACGAGCCCTATATCACATAAGTCATGATTAGTAAAATACTCCAAGCCGATGAGTCCTACAGACAGTGGGAGTGTCAACCTGACTCCTCTAAGGCTTGCTTGTGGGATCACGCCCTTAAGAAGGACCACCTTGTTTCATGGAGGTGCAAAGTGTATAGTTGATACGTGCGTGATACATGAGGGTGCTTACTTTAATAAGTAAGTTCACTGAGGTGCCCCGTGTGAGAACATTCCTAAATGGGAAAGGAAGTTTCTATTTCAGGAAATGGAAACTTCCAGATTAGGAAATATCTCACGAGTCATTGATGTGATTAATTGATCCTTAGACTTGAGGTTCCTTTTCACTTTATGAGTTAACTCTGTAGTCTTAGGTATAAGCTTTAAAAGGGTGTCGCCTTAGACAACTGATTCAAGGCTTATGCTGGGGCTGCACAAGTGATTCATGAAAGTGAATGATAATCAAGAAAGGACCTACACTTGCATTTGCAAGGTGATCTCTTATTGTGTAAGTCATTCATATGCCATATGGAGTCCTTGGCCAAGGCAGTAGATCAAGACATCAAGAAAAGGGTTTCTTGGATTGAGATCAAATGGATATGAAATGCACTTAGCTTTAAGACCGGATTATTAGGGTTCTGATTATTCCCTTGCCCTAGATCTTGGTTGAGAGATAGTAAGTAGGAGGATTGTATCTCACATGAATCAATGACTTAAAGGTTCTGTCGAATCCGAACATTCCAATTCAGCTAGGGGTTAAACACCTGTTGCTAGACTATGGTCGTTTAATCTGTGGACTGATTAATTAATTAGTGAATTAATTAATTAGGGTCACTGCTAATTGAATTGAGAACCTAGAGGGTCACACACAACAACTTGGTTACATGAGTTGAGGCTTGAAAATGATTAAACGAGTTAATCGAGCCTAGAAGGTTCCACACGTGTGAAGCCACACGTGTGGGTCACGTGAGTGACACGTGTCCTTGTGACACGTGTCACACACGTGAATTTATATATATATTAAATGATTAATTTAGTTAATTATTTAATAGACTTTGGTTTAATTTTGAATTAAAAGGAAAGTCTAATTTTGGAGAAAATAATCTAGTTAATTAATTACGAATTAATTAATTAGATAAAAATAAGTTATTTATTTTATAATAAATAAAGTATAAAATTATCCGAAAATAGTTTGGATATTTTTAGCTCTCTTAAAAGTTGACTTGAAATAGAATTCAAAGTCAAAGTTGGAAAATACTTGATGATCAAGTAATAGGAGAGAGAGGGACCAAATCCTTTGTCCATTAGGACTAGGTTCGGCCGCCCCTCCCCTTTCCTATATATAGGGGAGCTCATGCTCCCCTTTAGAGCTAATTGACAATTCTTGGTTCATGTGTTGAACACCTTCCTTTCTCCAAGATTAAATTAAACCCTAGGTTAAGCCTAAACACTAACTAGAGAACTAGCATCCTTGCTAGTTAGATTGTGATCAAGTTGGTGGACTTTCTCTAGAGACTTCAAGTTAGAAGTTTGAAGATTCGAGCTTTACCAAGGAGAGGGGATCAAGCCGCGAGAAGAGCGTTCTTGGGTGGCTTGAAACGCTTCAAGAAAGAATAAAAGAAAAGTAAGTTTTCTATCTTTACGAATTTGGTTACACGATTGCGAGTTCAAGGTCCTTTTGTTGGGAAAATTTTTTAAATTCCGCTGCTTTCTGATTCGTGTTTTCCAACAATGGTGAGGTTTAGGATTTGTATAGCTAACGACCTAAGGCCTTTATGTGATGTTTCATGCCGTGCATGAGAGTGTATTATATATATATATATATATATATATATATATATATATTATATATATATATATATATATATATATATATATGTGTGTGTGTTATATATGATATGTTTATGATCTTGCGAACCAATCTTGTTTTGAAAATGGTATTATGAAGGCATATATAAGCTAGTTTCCAAAGCTTGTTTCGGTTAAATTCTGTAGCGAGATTGCCATGAAAGATTGGTATGTTTGTTTCTGTATATGTGTTTATGGATCCAAGGAGACATGGGTAAGGAGCCCTAGGTACGGTGTTGGGCCGTCGAGGTAAAGCCTGTGCATAGTCTCCATCCGAAATATCATACGCAACCACGAGAGATAGGGAAGGTATGTTATTTTGATACCTCTGGGGTGAAAACCGGGGAGGACACGTTGTGGGTTAGCTACCCCACGTGAGTTTGTTTAAGTTTAGTTAGATGGTTTGGGCTACGCACGTGGCTCTTCCGTCGGATGAGAGGTTAGATTTATTTATGATTTCTGTTTCTGTTATGGTATGAGAAGTAAGGTTGGAAGCTCGTTCTCGCCGAGCATATGTGTTTGATCTGTTATGGAAAATATGAATCGGGATAGCATTTCGAAAAGTACTCTAAATATATGTAAGTTGTTTTAAAGTGATTTGGTTTGTAAAACCTATTCCGGTTTATAATTCCACCTTTTGATAACTGCTTTGCTTTATATATGTAGGGTGTAGGTGTGCGTTAGCCCCCTCACTCAGTCAGTTGACTGACCCCTCTTTCCTTTTCAGTTTCAGGTGCTTTCTTGACCGAGCTAGGCGGAGAAGTGTGTCTTCCTTTTGTACTTGTCAGTCTAGGTCGTCATGGTTGCATTTTTCATACACTTTATCATATTCTAGTTACGTATGACTCTTATTATAGTGGTTTTAGTTTATTATGTCTTGTTGAGGCCGGGATGGGCATTGTTTATTCTGTACAGGTTTAACTGTTGGTACCTATATGTAAATACAATATGTATATTAACGTGATGGTACCTGTAAGTAATTATCTGTTGCATCTCTTGTTTGCTTATTGCTTCCGCGCACTTTGTGTTGGGAAATACGAATCAGAAAGCAGCGGAATTTAAAAAATTTTCCCAACAAAAGGACCTTGAACTCGCAATCGTGTAACCAAATTCGTAAAGATAGAAAACTTACTTTTCTATTATTCTTTCTTGAAGCGTTTCAAGCCACCCAAGAACGCTCTTCACGCGGCTTGATCCCCTCTCCTTGGTAAAGCTCGAATCTTCAAACTTCTAACTTGAAGTCTCTAGAGAAAGTCCACCAACTTGATCACAATCTAACTAGTAAGGATGCTAGTTCTCTAGTTAGTGTTTAGGCTTAACCTAGGGTTTAATTTAATCTTGGAGAAAGGAAGGTGTTCAACACATGAACCAAGAATTGTCTATTCGCTCTAAAGGGGAGCTCGAGCTCCCCTATATATAGGCAAGGGGTTGCCGAAATTCCTAGTCCTTTATGGGCTAGGATTTTGGTCCCTCTCTCCTATTACTTGAGGATCAAGTATTTTTCAACCTTGACTTTGAATTCTAATTCTAGTCAACTTTGAAGAGAGCTTAAAAATATCCAAACTATTTTTGGATAATTTTATACTTTATTTATTATAAAATAAATAACTTATTTTATCTAATTAATTAATTCATAATTAATTAACTAGATTATTTTCTCCAAAATTAGACTTTCTTTTTAATTCAAAATTAAACCAAAGTCTATTAAATAATTAACTAATTAATTATTTAATATATATATATAATATATATATATATATACACGTGTGTGACACGTGTCACAGTGACACGTGTCACTCACGTGATCCACACGTGTGAATTCACACGTGTGGAACCCTCTTGGTCCGATTAACTCGTTTAATCATTTTCAAGCCTCAACTCATGTAACCAAGTTGTTGTGTGTGACCCTCTAGGTTCTCAATTCAATTAGCAGTGACCCCAATTAATTAATTCACTAATTAATTAATCAGTCCACAGATTAAACGACCATAGTCTAGCAACAGGTGTTTAACCCCTAGCTGAATTGGAATGTTCGGATTCGACAGAACCTTTAAGTCATTGAATCATGTGAGATACAATCCTCCTACTTACTATCTCTCAACCAAGATCTAGGGCAAGGGAATAATCAGAACCCTAATAATCCGGTCTTAAAGCTAAGTGCATTTCATATCCATTTGATCTCAATCCAAGAAACCCTTTTCTTGATATCTTGATCCACTGCCTTGGCCAAGGACTCCATATGGCATATGAATGACTTACACAATAAGAGATCACCTTGCAAATGCAAGTGTAGGTCCTTTCTTGATTCTCATTCACTTTCATGAATCACTTGTGCAGCCCCAGCATAAGCCTTGAATCAGTTGTCTAAGGCGACACCCTTTAAAGCTTATACCTAAGACTACAGAGTTAACTCATAAAGTGACAAGGAACCTCAAGTCTAAGGATCAATTAATCACATCAATGACTCGTGAGATATTTCCTAATCTGGAAGTTTCCATTTCCTGAAATAGAAACTTCCTTTCCCATTTAGGAATGTTCTCACACGGGGCACCTCAGTGAACTTACTTATTAAAGTAAGCACCCTCATGTATCACGCACGTATCAACTATACACTTTGCACCTCCATGAAACAAGGTGGTCCTTCTTAAGGGCGTGATCCCACAAGCAAGCCTTAGAGGAGTCAGGTTGACACTCCCACTGTCTGTAGGACTCATCGGCTTGGAGTATTTTACTAATCATGACTTATGTGATATAGGGCTCGTTTCATGAACCATTTCACCTAAATGGTAGAGTCCTAAAAGTCATCAGGATTAGGGGAGTTCTCATACATGCACAGCAAAAGTAAACGCATACCAAACAAGAGCATATAAAGAAGTGTTGCCTCAATTCGTTATTTCATTCAAAGATTGTCTGTGATTACAATAAGGAAAAGCACAAAGCGGATATACAATCGGCTTTCTAGGGCACTATTCCTAACAATCTCCCACTTGCCCGTCAAAGCCATTCTAAAGCTACTCTAAGTCCCATCTTCTGAAGATGACCTTGGAAAGCTTCTCGACTAAGGGGTTTAGTAAGTGGATCTGCCACGTTCTCTGCTGATGTGACCCTCTCAATTAGCACATCTCCTCTTTTGATAATATCACGGATTAGGTGATACTTCCTCATAATGTGCTTGGTCCGTTGGTGAGATCTTGGTTCTCTTGCTTGAGCAACCGCCCCAGTGTTGTCACAAAACACAGTAATGGGGTCTTTCATGCTAGGAACAACATTCAATTCTTGAATGAAGTTTCTAATCCAAACACCTTCCTTAGCTGCATCATTTGCAGCTAAGTATTCGGCCTCAGTGGTCGAATCAGCAGTGGTAGTTTGCTTGGAACTCTTCCAACTCACTGCTCCGCCGTTTAGGCAGAAAATGTATCCTGACATTGACTTAAAATCATCTAAGTCAGATGCAAAGCTTGCATCGCAGTATCCTTCGACAGTAAGATCTTTCTGACCTCCGTAAACTAAGAATAAATCTTTAGTACTTTTCAAGTACTTAAGAATATTCTTCACGGCAGCCCAGTGACCATCTCCAGGGTCAGATTGGAAACGACTTGTTACACTAAGTGCATAAGCCACATCCGGTCGAGTACATAACATTGCATACATTATGCTACCTATTGCTGATGCATAAGGTGTATGAGTCATTCTTTCCTTCTCAAGGTTAGTCTTAGGACACATTTTCCTTGAAAGACATGTTCCTACACTCATAGGAAGGTTCTTAACCTTTGCCGACTCCATATTGAATCTCTTCAATACTTTGTCAATGTACATCGACTGTGATAGTCCTATTAACCTTCTAGATCTATCTCTATAGATTTTAATTCCAAGGATATAGGACGCATCACCAAGATCTTTCATCTCGAATTGGTTCGATAACCACAACTTAGTCACTTTCATGTCATCCTTCGAATTCCCAATAAGAAGGATGTCATCAACATAAAGTACTAAGAATTGCACTGAGGTCTCCAATTCCTTTCTATACACACATGACTCATTCGAAATTTGTATGAAGCCAAACGCTTTGACTGATTCATCAAATCGAATGTTCCAATTCCTAGAAGCCTGTTTCAATCCATAGATTGATCTTTGGAGTTTGCAAACCTTTTGCTCACTCCCACTGAATGTGAAACCTATGGGTTGCTCCATATAAATGTCTTTGTCAATGTCACCATTGAGAAAGGCAGTTTTCACATCCATTTGCCATATCTCATAGTCATAATATGCAGCAATGGCAAGCATGATTCGAATGGACTTTTGCATTGCAACTGGTGAAAAGGTTTCGTCAAAGTCCACACCGGGTCTCTGAGTGAATCCTTTTGCAACCAGTCTTGCTTTGTAGGCTGCAATGCTTCCATCAACTCCAAGCTTTCTCTTAAAGATCCATTTGCAACCTATGGGTTTGACCCCATCAGGCAAATCTACCAAGGTCCAAACTTGGTTGGAGTTCATGGAATCCATTTCGGATTTCATGGCTTCTATCCACTGTTCAGAGTCAGAATCTGAAAGTGCCTCCTCATATGTTGAAGGATCATTATCCTTTTGAGAGATTTCATGGAAGAATCCATACCATCTCTCCGGCTGTCTAGGAGTACGTTCAGAACGCCTTAGAGGAGGATTTACATGTGTATCGAAATTCGTGATTGGTTGTAGTTGATCAGAGTGGGACGTTTCTTCAGTGGGTGGTATGGGGTCACTTTGTACTTCTTCTAATTCTATGATCTTGCCTTTCTTTTCTTTAAGGAACGGTTCCTCAAGAAAAGTGGCATTTCTGGAAACAAACACCTTTTGTTCAGATTGATCATAGAAGTAGTATCCTATGGATTCCTTAGGATAACCTACAAAGTAGCATAAGTTAGAACGAGATTCTAACTTATCTCCCACTGTCCTCTTCACGTAAGCAGGACAACCCCAAATTCTTAAGTAAGAATAACTAGGGATTTTACCATGCCACATTTCATAGGGCGTTTTAGGGACTGACTTAGAGGGAACAAGATTCAAAATCTTTGCTGCACTTTCTAGGGCATAACCCCAGAAAGAAGGCGGTAAGTCAGTGAAACTCATCATGGAACGAACCATATCAAGTAGGGTTCGATTCCTTCTCTCAGAAACTCCATTAAGCTGAGGAGTTCCCGGAGGAGTCCACTGAGAGATAATCCCATTACCTTTGAGATGATTAAGGAATTCTTCACTAAGATATTCGCCTCCTCGATCAGATCGAAGTGCTTTTATCTTGTGACCAGTTTGGTTCTCAACCTCCTTCTGAAATTCTAAGAATTTCTCAAAAGCTTCAGATTTATACTTCATTAAGTATACATAACCATACCGACTAAAGTCGTCAGTGAAGGTTATGAAATACTGATGATTGTTTCTTGTGCTTACACTAAGCGGTCCACAAACATCAGTATGGATCAAATCCAAAACCTCAGTGGCACGTTCCACAGTTCCTTTAAAAGGGACTTTGGACATTTTTCCTTTGAGACAGGATTCGCAAGAAGTCAACTCTCTTAGATCATTTTCAGAGAATGATCCTAAAGTGTTTATCTTGCTAATTCTGTTCTTGGAAATGTGTCCTAATCTAGCGTGCCATAAGGGAGCTGAAACTTGGTCATCTCTCTTACGCTTTGTTTCTCGTTGTATATTCATAATATTGATATTTTGAGTTAGGTAAAGTCCATTACTTAGAGTACCGATATGAACGGAAGAGTTGTTCCGTTTGATAAAATATTTACCATTCTTAATATAAGTTTCATAACCTTCACAATCTAATATTGGAACTGAAATTATATTACGAATAATGTTCGGTACATAAAGGACTTTGTTTAATACTAACTCAAAACTACCTAAATCTAATCTAATTGTGCCTAAAGCTCGAGCTTCAACGTTTGAGCCATCGCCGATCTTTAAGACACATTCTCCTTCTTTGAGTTGTTGGACTTCACTTAGCATCTGTACATCATTACAGATATGAGTTCCACAACCGGTATCAAGTACCCAAGAACTAGAATTAATAGACAGATTTACTTCAACGAGAAAGATACCTTTCTTTAGAGTAGCCTTGTACTCTGGGCAGTTTCTCCTCCAATGTCCCGCTTTGCCACAATGGAAGCAAACATCCTCTTTCTGATCACGCTTCTTCTTTTGGGCCTTCCCCTTCGAAATGCCACCAGTGGGCCTAAGGGGTTTCTTCTTCTTCTTTTGGGCTTTCTTGCCCTTACCTTTAGAAGGCCCAGAAGAGGAAGATGGAGCATTCACCATCAAAACCTTATTGTCCTTCTTGATCGTGCTTTCAGCAGTCACAAGCTGACTAATCAGCTCAGCTACAGTAGCACCAGCATGATTCATGTTGAAGTTAAGGACAAATGGGTTGAATGATGGTGGGAGCGAAGCTAGCAACAAATCCACTGAAAGCTCATCTTTCAGCGGCATGTCCATGGAGGCAAGTTTCTCAGTAAGGGCAAGAAACTTGAGTCCATATTCATGGACACTTGAACCTTCCCTCATTCTCAAGTGGAATAATTCCTTTGAAGTGTTATACCTTGTAACACGTTCATGAGGGCGGTAAAGTTGCTCTAAGTGGTCGTAAATCTCCCAAGCAAATTCCATGGCCTCATGTTGTCTTTGCAAGTCCGGAGACATGTTAGCCAACATAAGGCAACGGGCTTGGAGATTATCATCCTTCCACTTCTGAATCGCGTCCCGCTCGGCCCGAGTGGGAGCCTCCCCTTCAGGAGTAGGCTCCCCTTCGAAGAGAACATAAGTTCTCTTCTCAGAATCTAAAATGATTTTTTAGATTCCTCAGCCAATCAGAATAGTTGGGACCAGTCAACTTGTTTGACTCGAGGATCGATACAAGAGGGTTTTTGGTTGCCATTTCAAAACACGTAGAGAATCACAGAATCTACGACCTAAATGGTAAAACAGAGAACTAGTGAGCATGCTGAATTATAACGATATACAAAAGATAAGGTCTTTAATCTATTGTAGCTCCCACTGTTTTTCAAAGATCTAGAATTCCCAAAGATCTAAGAGGAACACGTTTCCCAATGGGTACTAAGATCCTAGGCATTTTACCTCGAACCCACGACTCGCGGACATTCTAAGTAAGAACCCTAGGTAGGTACAACTTACCAATTCTAACACCTTTAGAACTCTTAGTAATTGTTTTTGCATCACCTATCTTTCAATATGGACCCACGACTCGTGCGACATCCATATTTACTTAGGCGTTAAGCTAGACCCATCAATCATAAGATCATGACCAAAACTTAGTTCGAACGACCCACGACTCGCGGACATCGCCCTTGCTAAAATTGACCACGAAATATTGATCATTTGAAATGATTAATTAGGTAACTAAGAACTAATAAGCTCCACTAGCTATCCCACGACTCGCGGACAATAACTAGCTTTACTTACTAAACTTAAAACCTATTGATGGAATGCTAGGAATTTAATTCAAAATTTGCATCTCGAATTAAACACCTATTTGTTCGAAATCAGCTTAATATTTAATGGGAATTTTCGAATCAACCGGAGAGTTGTCCGGTTCGACCTCACCAACATATATGTTATCCAATTTTATTAGTCTTGATTAATGCAAGTACACTTAAATGCATTTCAAACAAGCACATAAACAGATAACATGTCCTAGCATGATACTAACATGTAATGATCATGGGTTCTACCTATCTTATGCGTGATATGTGGGAGCCACTCCACAATCACAATTTCTAACATACATGCCACATAAACAGTTCAAATCACATAAGGGAAAGCGGTAACAAAATACGAGCCCTATCTCTATTACATTTAACAATTGAGATTCCCCTCCCTAACATTTTGAGGGGTCTTCACTTATGGCCTCCTTGTTACTTGAATGTGGTCCATCTTACTCCATGGGTGCATTGTCTCCAAAATGAACATAAAACCTCACCACCTATCTCTACTCTCAAATTACAATAAAAAGAAAAAGACATAAAGTAATAAGGCTCAATCTTCATATTGGCCTTAGACAATTACACGGGGCATACCCCGGCCTCAAAAACAGTAATATGGAAAGCCACATAATAAATCACATAACAGTACGCACATAAGTGAGGCTCCAACCTCAATTGAAAAACGCAACTATAGGGCTCCAACCCCAATTGAAACCATTCATGTGCATAAATTAAAACCATACATAGATCTAAACCCATGATCACCTAACATGCTTTTGCGAGAATTTAAATTTAGCCAATAAATTAAAATTCTCGTTTCAAGTCCTAATGACTCAAAACACGACTTAGATGCAATTCTTGTTCAAGAGCCTTTTCAATAAAACCCGAAAAACATTAAACTAATAAAATTCCAATTAATTTCCAAAATTAATAATTTTATTCTTTCATTATTTTCAGAAAATAATATTCATAATTTTTCCAAAAATCAAATCGCTTTAATTTCTCAAAAATCCCAATTTAATCAAAATTTTAAAATAATTTTATTTTACCAAAACTGATTTTAAAAGATAAAATTAAAATAAAATTAAATCGGGATTTTTCGGACCGAAAAACACGAAACACGAAAACACGAATGCACGGGCCCGGGATGACGCGGGATCGCCCGCCCGCCGCGCAGGAGCGCGCGCTAGGCGCGCGCCAGCGCTGCGCACAGCCGGCAGCGATTGCCGCCAGCGTGCGCGCGCCAGGCGCGCCCTTGCGCGCAGATGTGCGGCGCGGGCAGGCAGTCCCGCCCATCCCTGGGCGGGCGCTCCCGCGCGGTTGCGGGAGGAGCAGGCGGCTGTCCCGCACGGTTGCGGGACAGGCGAGCAGGGCGCCTAGGCGGGCGGGGAGGCCTCCCGCGCGGATGCGGGAGGGCTGGGCGGCGGTAATGGGGTTTGGGCGTGCGACGTGCTAGCACGCCCAATCCCATTCTTTTCGTGTCCCGTTTCGTATTTCCGGGTTTCTCCAAAACCCGTTTCAATCCAAAATTAAAAAATTCGATTTAAACAAATTTCAACTAAAACAATTTTTCAAAAAACACGATTTGAGAAAACAGTTTTAGAAATTCAGGAAAAATTACAGTTTCGTAATTCAGGCTTTCTAAAAGAACTCATGAATACCTAATTCGCATCTAAGTCTAAGAATTTCTACCAAATTCAGAATAATTGAGACGAATCAGAAACACGATTAACGAGGTGGCTCTGATACCACTTGTTGGGAAATACGAATCAGAAAGCAGCGGAATTTAAAAAATTTTCCCAACAAAAGGACCTTGAACTCGCAATCGTGTAACCAAATTCGTAAAGATAGAAAACTTACTTTTCTATTATTCTTTCTTGAAGCGTTTCAAGCCACCCAAGAACGCTCTTCACGCGGCTTGATCCCCTCTCCTTGGTAAAGCTCGAATCTTCAAACTTCTAACTTGAAGTCTCTAGAGAAAGTCCACCAACTTGATCACAATCTAACTAGTAAGGATGCTAGTTCTCTAGTTAGTGTTTAGGCTTAACCTAGGGTTTAATTTAATCTTGGAGAAAGGAAGGTGTTCAACACATGAACCAAGAATTGTCTATTCGCTCTAAAGGGGAGCTCGAGCTCCCCTATATATAGGCAAGGGGTTGCCGAAATTCCTAGTCCTTTATGGGCTAGGATTTTGGTCCCTCTCTCCTATTACTTGAGGATCAAGTATTTTTCAACCTTGACTTTGAATTCTAATTCTAGTCAACTTTGAAGAGAGCTTAAAAATATCCAAACTATTTTTGGATAATTTTATACTTTATTTATTATAAAATAAATAACTTATTTTATCTAATTAATTAATTCATAATTAATTAACTAGATTATTTTCTCCAAAATTAGACTTTCTTTTTAATTCAAAATTAAACCAAAGTCTATTAAATAATTAACTAATTAATTATTTAATATATATATATAATATATATATATATATACACGTGTGTGACACGTGTCACAGTGACACGTGTCACTCACGTGATCCACACGTGTGAATTCACACGTGTGGAACCCTCTTGGTCCGATTAACTCGTTTAATCATTTTCAAGCCTCAACTCATGTAACCAAGTTGTTGTGTGTGACCCTCTAGGTTCTCAATTCAATTAGCAGTGACCCCAATTAATTAATTCACTAATTAATTAATCAGTCCACAGATTAAACGACCATAGTCTAGCAACAGGTGTTTAACCCCTAGCTGAATTGGAATGTTCGGATTCGACAGAACCTTTAAGTCATTGAATCATGTGAGATACAATCCTCCTACTTACTATCTCTCAACCAAGATCTAGGGCAAGGGAATAATCAGAACCCTAATAATCCGGTCTTAAAGCTAAGTGCATTTCATATCCATTTGATCTCAATCCAAGAAACCCTTTTCTTGATATCTTGATCCACTGCCTTGGCCAAGGACTCCATATGGCATATGAATGACTTACACAATAAGAGATCACCTTGCAAATGCAAGTGTAGGTCCTTTCTTGATTCTCATTCACTTTCATGAATCACTTGTGCAGCCCCAGCATAAGCCTTGAATCAGTTGTCTAAGGCGACACCCTTTAAAGCTTATACCTAAGACTACAGAGTTAACTCATAAAGTGACAAGGAACCTCAAGTCTAAGGATCAATTAATCACATCAATGACTCGTGAGATATTTCCTAATCTGGAAGTTTCCATTTCCTGAAATAGAAACTTCCTTTCCCATTTAGGAATGTTCTCACACGGGGCACCTCAGTGAACTTACTTATTAAAGTAAGCACCCTCATGTATCACGCACGTATCAACTATACACTTTGCACCTCCATGAAACAAGGTGGTCCTTCTTAAGGGCGTGATCCCACAAGCAAGCCTTAGAGGAGTCAGGTTGACACTCCCACTGTCTGTAGGACTCATCGGCTTGGAGTATTTTACTAATCATGACTTATGTGATATAGGGCTCGTTTCATGAACCATTTCACCTAAATGGTAGAGTCCTAAAAGTCATCAGGATTAGGGGAGTTCTCATACATGCACAGCAAAAGTAAACGCATACCAAACAAGAGCATATAAAGAAGTGTTGCCTCAATTCGTTATTTCATTCAAAGATTGTCTGTGATTACAATAAGGAAAAGCACAAAGCGGATATACAATCGGCTTTCTAGGGCACTATTCCTAACACTTTGAGTCAGTTTTAGCTCCTCCTGGCTTAGTGAGTGAGTTGGTCTCCCGTTCGCTAAGGCTCAGACTCGGGTATGGACCTTCCATTTCATAACCGGGTTTGGATCTTGGTGCGGGGTATCTGGCCCTATCTGTGGGTGCTACAGGTAGCTCCTCACTCAGTTCGTGTGACTGACCCCTCTCCCCTTTATTTTTAGTGTACAAGTGTCATGTGGAGTTTGAGCTAGGCAAGTCTTCGTCTCTTTTGGTTCATTCGAGTCTGTTGCATTTCATACGATTTGAATTTGTATAAGCATGTTAAGTATGTTACGCAAGCATTGTTAATTTATGTAATATGATTTCGGGACAGGCTTCTAGGGACAAATTTGAACTCGTTTACATTTACGATTTATGTTAATTATTCGGGATTAGGTATCTATGTTAGTTGAACCAGTCACCTGCTGCTTGCACTTTATTATTTGAATGAATGCTTAGCTTCCGCATACGGTTTTGTTTTGTGGTTTGTTTTAATTTGCAGGGTCTACGTCCCGCCTAGCTTAGGTGTGAGTCTGTCTGTCTGTCTCCCCGTTCGCCTCTGCTTGATTCATGTACGGGTTTCCCATCTTGTATGTGGATTGGGCTTTGGTACGGAGGATGTGGTGACCCACCGTGCGGGGTGCTACACTTCCAAATCAGTCCATAAAACGCCACATGAATTGTGGCATGGTAAAATCCCTAGTTATTCTTAAGAAGTTGGGGTTGTCCTGCTTATGTGAAGAGGACAGTGGGAGATAAGTTAGAAGTCAGTTCTAACTTATGCTACTTTGTTGGCTATCCTAAAGAATCCATAGGATACTACTTCTATGATCAAACTGAACAAAAGGTGTTTGTTTCAAGAAATGCAACTTTTCTTGAGGAATCGTTCCTTGAAGAAAAGAAGGCAAGATCACAGAACTCGATGAAATTCGAGACATCCCCATACCACACGTGCAAGAAACGTCCCAACTTGATACCTCATAGCCAATCACGAACTTTGATACACATGAAAATCCTCCTCCAAGGCGTTCTGAACGGATTCCTAGACAGCCTGAGAGATGGTACGGTTTTCTCCATGAAATCTTGCAAGTAGGGATGTAAACAAGCGAGCTGGTTCGCGAGCTTTCTCGAGCCGAGCCGAGCTCGAACCCAAGCTCCTTTGTGTTTTGGCTCGTGGCTCGCGAGCCACTATTTTTAATTAAAAATAAATAAATATTAATTTTTATATATATAAATACTTATATAATATATAATATTATATATATATATACTTATTTTTATATATAAATATTAAAAATAATTATTTTTTAAATAAAAAAATATGGTTTTCATGGCTCGCGAGCCGAGACGAGCCGCTCACAAGCTTGGTCGAGCCGAACTCGAGCCAAGAAAAAAGGGACAGGCTCGGCTCGGCTCGACTCGTTTACATCCCTACTTGCAAGAGGATAATGATCCTTTAACTTATGAGGAGGCACTGTCAGACTCGGATTTTGAACAGTGGAAACAAGCCATGAAATTCAAAATGGACTCCATATACTCCAACCAAGTTTGGACATTGGTAGATTTGCCTGATGGGGTAAAACCCATAGGGTGCAAATGGATCTTTAAGCGAAAGCTTGGATCAGATGGTAGTATTGCGGCCTACAAGGCAAGACTTGTTGCCAAAGGATTCACTCAAAGACCAGGCGTGGACTTTGCCAAAACCTTCTTACCGGTTGCAATGTAAAAGTCTATTCGGGTCACGCTTGCCGTAGCAACATATTACGACTATGAGATATGGCAAATGGATGTGAAAACTGTCTTTCTCAATGGAGACATTGATAAAGACATTTATATGGATCAACCCATAGGTTTCACATTCAGTGGGAGTCAGCAAAAGGTTTGAAAACTCCAAAGATCAACCTATGGATTGAAATAGGCTTCTAGAAATTGGAACATTCGTTTTGATGAAGCAGTCAAAGCGTTTGGCTTCATTCAAAATTCGAATGAGTCATGCGTGTATAGAAAAGAATTGGAGACTTCAGTGCAATTCTTGGTACTTTATGTTGATGACATTCTTCTAATTAGGATTTCGAAGGATGATATGAAAGTTACCAAGTCTTGGTTATCGAACCAATTCGAGATGAAAGATCTTGGTGATGCGTCCTACATTCTCGGCATAAAGATCTATAGAGATTGATAGGACTATCACAATCGATGTACAAAGGCAAAGTGTTGAAACGGTTCAACATGGAGGATGCGAAGAATAAGATTCTTCCTATGAGTGCAAGAACATGTCTTTTAAAGAAGATGTGTCCTAAGAAAAACCTTGAGAAGGAAAGAATGACTCATATACCTTATGCCTCGGCAATAGGTAGCAAAATGTATGCAATGCTTTGTACTCGACCGGATGTGGCTTATGCTCTTAGCATAACAAGCCGTTTTCAATATGACCCTGGAGATGGTCACTAGACTACCGTGAAGAACATCCTGAAGTACTCACGAAGGACTAAGGATTTGTTCTTAGTATACTAAGGACAGAAAGATCTAATCGTCGAAGGATACTACGATGCAAGTTTTGCATCTGACTAAGATGATTTTAAGTCAATGTCAGGATACATTTTCTGCCTTAATGGCGGAGCTGTGAGTTGGAAAAATTCCAAACAAACCACCACTGCAGATTCGGCCACTAAGACCGAATACCTAGCTACAAATGATATAGCTAAGGAAGGTGTTTAGATTAGAAACTTCATTCAAGAGTTGAATGTCGCTCCTAGCATGAAAGACTTCATTACTGTGTTTTGTGACAACACTAGGGCGGTTGCTCAAGCAAGAGAACCAAGATCTCACCAAGGGACCAAGCACATTATGAGGAAGTATCACCCAATCCATGATATCATCAAACGAGGTGATGTGAAAATAGAGAGGGTCGCATCAGCAGAGAACGTGGCAGATCCACTTACTAAACCCCTTAGTCGAGAAACATTCAAAGGCAATCTTGCGAAGATAGGACTTAGATTAGCTTTTGAATGGCTTTGACGGGCAAGTGGGAGATTGTTAGGAATAGTACCTGAAAGCCGATGTAATAGTCTGCTTAGTGCTTTTCCTTTTGTAAATCACAGATAATCTTTGAATAATAAACGAACCAAGGCTACACTTCTTTATATGCTCTTATTTGATTGTATGTTTAGTTTCTCTGCAAGTATGAGAACTCCCCTAATCAATATGACTTATAGGACTCAACAATTTAGGTGAAGTGGTTCATGAAATGAGCCCTAAATCACTTGAGTCATGATTAGAAATCACTCCAAGCCGATGAGTCCAAAAGACAGTGGGAGTGTCGATATGACTCGTTTGAGGTTTGCTTGTGTGATCACGCCCTTAAGAAGGACCACCTTGTTTCATGGGGTGCAAAGTGTATTGATTGATACACGCGTGATACATGGGGGGTGCTTACTTATTCTAAATAAGTACACTAAGGTGTCCCCGTATGAGAAGATTCCTAAATGGGAAAGGAAGTTTCTATTTCTGAAAATAGAAACTTCCAGATTAGGAAATATCTCACGAGTCATTTATGTGATTAAGTAGTCCTTAGACTTGAGATTCCATCGATGCTTAGTGGGCTAACTCTACAGTCTTAGGTATGAGCTTTAAAGGATGTTGCCTTAGACAACTGACTTAAAGCTTATGTTGGGGCTGCACAAGTGGCACATGGAATCATATGAGAATCGATAAAGGACCTACACTTGTGAAAGTAAACTGATCTCTTATTGTTTAAGTCATTCATATGCCATGAAGGAGTCCTTGGCCAGGCAGTGGATCGAGATCAAGAAATGGGTTTCTTGGATCAAGATCAAATGGGTATGAAATGCACTTAACTTTAAGATCGAGATTATTAGGGTTCTAATTATTCCCTTGCCCTAGATCTTGATAGAAAGATAAGATGTAGGAGGATCTTATCTCACATATGTCAATGACTTAAAGGTTCTTTCGAATTGAGATATTTTAATTCAGCTAGGGGTCACACACCTGTTGCTAGTTAATGGTAGTGTGATCTGTGGACTGATTAATTAATTGGGAATTAATTAATTAGGGTCATTGCTATTTGAATTAAGAACCTAGAGGGTCAGACACAAATACCCGGTCATGAGGGTTAAGGCTTAAATCAATTAAACGTGTGGGGCACGTGTCTCGAAGTGACACATGTCACTTTGTTATGATAATTAAATGATTAATTTGATTAATTATTTAATGGACTTTAATTTAATTATGAATTAATATTAAAGTTCTAATTTGGAGAATTTAAGTCTAATAAATAATTAATTATGAATTAATAAATTGTTAGCTTCAAGTTATTTATTATGAATAAATAAAATTAATTAAAATTTCTAAAAGATTTAGATATTATATTCTTGCTTGACAAGTTGGTCAAAATGAGACTTTTAGTCAAAGTAAGTGTCTTTCTCTCCAAGCAAGGAATATACTAGCTAGTGGGCAAAAATCCTATCCCTAATAGGAGATGGGGTTCGAACCCCATACCTATAAATACAAAGGGTTTGAACCCCTTGAGAGGTGATAGCAAAATTCTCCTTCTCTATATTATATCATACAAACCCTAGAGCCTAAACACTAAACATAGAACTAGTATCCTCCCTGTTTAGATCGTGATCGAGGTTGGTGTGGACTATCTCTCTAGAGGGCTGCTTTCGTGGAGTCTTGAAAGATTCGAAGCAGCTTGGGGACTTGCCGCTTGAAGAGCGTTTGTGGGCGGCTCAAACGTGTTAATAAAGCGTCAATTTAAGTAAGTTTTCGAATCTCTACGAGTTTGGGAATAAGAATTGCAAGATTCGATCTTCTTTTGGGAAAATTTATTAAACTCTGCTGCATTACTGTTTCGTATTTCCCGACACGTAGGGGCCACCATAATTTCCAATTGAAGGCAGTAACCATGTCTTCCACTCTCCGGATCCCGAGACCCCCCTCTGAAGTGGGGTAACAAATATTGTCCCTTCTAGTCCAGTGAAATCACTTGTTTTCCGAATTGGAACCCCAGAAAAAGTGACTGTAGGATTGTTTAACAGCATCTATCATCACTTTAGGAGGTTCCACCACATGAAAAAGGTGCATTTAGATAGAGTATATTACAGATTTGATCAACTATAGCCGCCCTCTATGGGATATAATGTTGGATTCCCAACTTTGGAGTCTCGAACGAATTTTATGGAGGCATCCCATAAAAAAGGCTTGCCTTTTTCCTTCCCGTGTATAGAGGAACTCCCAGATATAACGTTGGTAAATCCCCTCGTTTAAAGCCCAAAATTCTGTGAACACGATTCTCAGCCCAAGTTGCATTTTTGCTAAGGAAGAACTCAAGCACATTCACTTTTTGACCTGAAATCTGCTCATAATTATCCAAAATGTTCCTTGGTCGGTAGAGAGAACCCTTGCAAGTGTTAGTGAAGATCACAGTGTCATCGGCATATGCAAGATGAGAGACAGGCTTGTCACACCTTGCATAATACCGAGTATTGGCATTAACAACAGAGAGATTAATGAGTTCATTAGAAAGATAATTTGTTGTAATAACAAAAAGAGACGGGGAAAGGGGATCATCTTGGCGTAAGCCGCGTGTGGATTTAAATATACCTGAAGAAGCGTCGTTTATCATTACCGAAAACCAACAGTTCTCGATACAATGTCTCACCCATATTATCCATTTTTTCGAAAAACCTTTATAACGCAGTACCTTGATTAGAAAGTCCCAACTAATACGATCATAAGCCTTTTCCATGTCCATTTTTAGGACCAGGTTTTGCTCCTTTCTTTTGTTGTTGATCGAATGCACCATTTCCTGTGCCAAGAGGATGTTGTCGCTGATTAGTATGCCCTTAACAAAACCACTTTGGTTGTGAGAGACCACTTTGGGAAGAATTATCGCCAATCTAACATTCATAAGTCTAGTAATTATCTTGTTAGAAACATTACGTAGACTTATCGGTCTGTAGTCACTCTAATATGCAGGGTTATCTTTCTTAAGAATAAGGATGATCGATGTCGCTGTATAAGACCTTGGAAGAACCGCACCATTAAAGAAATCCCATACGGCAGCATGTACATCAGGCGTTATAGTCTCCCAAAAAGCCTGGTAAAATTTTACGCTGAAGCCATCCGGCCCTGCAGCGCTGAAAGGCGAGACCCCAAACACAGTCTGTTTGATCTCGTCTATGCTTGGAAGTTCACAGAGCAAATCTTTCTCTTCTTGTTTCAAATTAGACTGTCCCATCCCCCAAACACTGTCGCCATTTTGGCCATTGCTGGTAAGGAGTTTGTGGAAATATGAATTTGCAGAATCCCGTAGAGCTGCAGGCTCTTTAATCTCCATTCCACCCTCCAGAATAGTTCGTATAGAGGTGCGAAATCTCTTCTTCTTAGCGAGTGAGTGGAAATAAGTTGTATTCCTTTCACCCTCATCCATCCATTTGCATGAAGATTTTTGTCTCTAAAATTCTTCTTCCATTGCAAGAACGTGTTTCAGGGAAGCTGTATTCCTGTTCAATTCAATGAGGTTTGTGTCAGTAGGGTTCTGATCATAGGACGGTTCCAAAAGATTCACAAGGTCTTCCACTTCTTTAACTCTATCAAAAATATTACCAAACACCATTTTATTCCAAAGTTTAAGATGTTGCTTAAGGCGGTACACTTTGTTGTAGCCTTCACAAGCCATAACCCTCAACCGGCATAGACCAATTTTCTTTCACCGTTCGGTCGAAATGATGATGTCTAAGCCACATTTCTTGAAATCTAAAAGAAAAAGGGGTAGAAGTGATGTTGTCATCCCCAGAAAGTAGCAGTGGAGCATGGTTTGACGTGCTCCGTGTAAGGTGTCGCATGCTAAAGTTTGGTCAAAACTCATTCCAATTTTCAGAAACTAAAGCTCTGTCAAACCGTTGCCAAAGCGATTTGTTCATCTAGGTAAACACAGATCCCTGAAAAGGAGGTTCAATGAAGTTACAATCCTGTATGAAACTATTAAAATCAGCCATACCTATATAGTCGGGTTGTCTACTCCCCCGTCTCCGTTCCTCGAGCTTAGAGATGATATTAAAGTTATCTCCAAGTAACCAAGGCAATGCAGTTTCGGTGTTAGCATGGAGGAACTCCTAAAGGGATCTTCTGTCCATAGTATCACAGCAGGCATAGACCACGGTTAGAGTAATGTCCGATTTCCAGTCCAAACAGCTCAAACGAAGATGAAGGAATTATTTGTCATCACATAAAACCACAACTTTAATATCCTCTTGTGCAAAGAACCATATGTGATTAAACTTATTAGCAATAACAGAATTAAAATTAAATTTTCGAGTCATGAAGTTAGCATCAAGAGCAATTAAAGGTTCAAGCACAACAACAAAAGAAAACTTATTCTTTTTGCAAATCCTTTTAAGGATACATCATCTGCCATCGTCCCGTATCCCCCTGATATTCCATATAAGATCTGTAATCTTCATGATAAATCGGTGTTGGAGGCCGATGTGCAAGGCGTCCTTTTAGGGGCCTGTTCCATGATAGTCTGCTTGTTGTTATCAAAAGGTTGTTATTTTTTCTTTCTCTGGTTCTTTACAACTTCTATTTTCTCTTTATCTCGTTCCATGGACTTGGATCTTCTATGCATGGCCTTTACCTTCATTATCTCTGGATCGTCTTTGAGAAGTGCATCACAGTTATCATTTGTTCCGTCCAGGTCGTTCTTTTTCGATTCATGTTAATGGGCTAGAGTGGTGATTCCGTCATAGCTTTCCGCCAATGCTTTCTGTATTGCAGCATTTTGCCATTTTCCATTACTGTTACTATGGTCATTCCCATGTTTTAGCTCAATTCCTCTTCTGTGGAAGGAGCACTCTCTCGTGAATCTTCCGTGTTTACATTGACATCAACGACGACCGTCTCATTTTCCTCAGCAGCCAAGGACTGCTCAATACTATCCATTGGCTATGTATGGTCACTTACGTCCTTGAGTCCAGAAGTTCCCTCTTCTCTAGCAACCGTGTCCTCCTCTAGTATTTGGAATCTGTTACTCTTGCTTAGGGAGGTAGGGTTTTCCACTGCTTTGTCTTTTTTGCGTTCCATACCTTTGTCCTTCACCTCAGTCCACTCTTTGCGTGGTGCACGTCCCTTGGCTACTCCATGCTTATTAATTGTCTGATGTTTGTCAATGTTAGCCGCTGGACCTTGGACTTGATTGATATCATCCTGGTTATCCTGGTCATCATCCTTATGGGACTCGTTGGAACTGCAATTTCTGGCTATATGATATAGCTTGTTATATCTTCTGCAATAATCTGGGACGGTTTTATAGTGCACCTCTTGTTCCCAATAAGTTCATCCAATTCTAACAAAAATGGATTTCTGGAGCGGTTGTGCAACGTCCATCTCTACACACACTCTCGGGTCTGTCATATTTTTGCCCCTTGCGGTGGCCTCATCAGATCGAAGGGGGGTACCTAATGCAGACGCAACGGTGTATAACCCTTTCTTTTTGATGATTTGTACTTTGAAACTTGGAAACGATACCCAAACTAGCACGATTGAAGATTCGATCTCCGGATCAAAGTCTGGTGTCCATTTAAGTATGCACATAGGGTAGTCCTTGAAGAACCAAGTGTCCTTCAAGAACAACCGAGCATAGTCATCTTATTCCTCGCACTTAATCAGAACGTGTGTTTGATTAAGGAGACTGAGTTTCACTTCCTTCTTGAAGGCCATCTGTTGAAAGCAGTACTCCAAAAAACGCATGGAGGGATATCCATGTGTAAAATTTCCAATCAAAGCATAGCAAAAGTCCTCGCAAAGCTCTGCGTCTTCCTCCACCGAAAAGACCACCGCAGGTCTTCCGCTATATTCAGTTATATGCCCAAGAGGAGTAAAGGTGTAACGCCCCAGTTTCCGGATGAACAGGTAAGCACGCCACGTGTGCGTTTTGAGCGTAGGTTTTATTTATTCTTTTAATTTCATCGTATATTACGTGGCATTTCACATTTTATAAAAAATTCATAAAACATTATTCATATCAATTCTTTGAATTCATATCATTGAAAATATGATTTCATGACACGAAAAATATTTATTGCATGAAACAATTGCCGAGAATATTTCAAATGGCCAAATTGTCCCTAGTTGAGCAATTCTTGAAACTCTAGGGACTTAATTGCATAAATTTCAAGGGCTGGATTGTGCCTAATTCAAATGGTTGCCTACTTGATTGCATAAACTCATAAATTAAGGGATTAAATTGCAATTAACACATTTCACAAAAATCAAGGAGGATGAATCACGTTATTTCATCTCCTAGCTTCCATGATCTCATTTCATACCAAAATATTTCCCAACCAAAATTGCTCTCTCTCTCGGTATTCCAAGGAAGAAAAAGGAAGAGATAATTTTCATTCAATCATCAAGATTTCAAGAAGTATTTCAAGAAATTGGGAGTCATCATCATCATCATCATCATCATACTTCTTCATTTCTTTCATCTTCAAGGTTGGTAGCATGGAAGGGATGATTTGTGATTGTGTCTGACATGCTAGGGTTTAGGAATTTCATGTTATATGAATTATGTGTTGTGCAAAGCATGATTCTATGATCATATCATGAATTATTGCATGATTTCTAGCTTGAATATTTGGATATTTGGCAAAAATGAACAAGTTTGATCATGAGCATGGGGCATGAATTTATGATGATATTTCATGGTTTTATGTGTCTAAGTGTTATATTATCATGTATTGAAGTTGTTTGCATCATATTTCCAGAGATTATAGCATTTGGGGATCAAAAATGGGATTTTGTGGCTTTGTTGCTTCTTTGCCGAGAGCATACTCTGTTTTTGCTCTGTTTTCCCAGTTGCAGAACTGGGAACGACCGTTCCCAGCCTCAAGGCATGGCGGGAACGGGCGTTCCCACCTTTTCAAACAAAATAGGCGGCCGACCACGGGAACGGCCGTTCCCATTTTTGGCCTTGCGCCGGAAGGGCCGTTCCCAGCTCAAAGGCGCGTTTTAAGGGGAAAAACGCTGGCACGTTTTGGGGAACTCTTGGGAACGACCGTTCCCATTTTTCAAAGGGGAACGGAACGGCCGTTCCCACCTGGACATGCAGAACAAAAGTTTCTGCATAAATTTACGAAAATAGCCCCTCGATCCAACGACTTCTTTGACCCCGAATTGCTATAATATGTGCTAATATGATACGAAACGACATGTTATCATACCACATTGCATTTTCATGGTCGTCTCGACACATTTCCGCCGTTCGTCATATTTTGGTCATTTTAGGACATGTCTCACATATGTACATCGTATTTGCACAGGTCACGAGGGCGTGGACGGGGAGCAAGCTCCTTAGAACGCTTATTTATTATATTTTGCAAGAAAGGTGAGGTTTTGTTTTGGTAAAACGAACCCTATAACCCTTATGTGCTAGTTTTCGGCCAAAATGTATTATACTTATAAATGATTTTCAAACCATGAACATTTCCAAGCAAGAAAGTATCGATTATCATGATTTCAAGCATGTTTGGCGAGTACATGATTGCACGTGGGCCCGAGGGTAATTCTTGAGCCAACCGGGAAAGCAAGGGTTGACGGGTAACTCCTGAATTATCCTCATATTGTTGGGATCACCCCCGAAGCCACTAGGAGATTAGTGGTGGAAGGAGTTCCGTGTCTAGAGGGTCATGTCCTCTACACACACCATGTCGTGGATAGTCGAGCCTTGCAAACTCGCTATCACCCGGAGGAAGAAGGAGACTGGGGATTAATCCGGCATGTCGGGTTATCCTCGGGTTATTGTATGATTTCAAGCATGAAATTGTTTATGTGAGCACTAATTAAACTGCATGATCACGTATTTATCAAGCAAGCACGCATGATCACGTATTGTTCACGATTGGGAGTTCGGTTGGAGATTGCCCTTGCTCGCCGGGGCCACGTGTTCATGACATTGACAAGCATGATTAAAATAAACGTGTTAAAATGATTGGTTGTAATCTCGGGCAAAGGTTAAACTTCTTGAATTATATATCTATTCTACTTTAAAGTCTTCACCCGAGGCTACAACTTGCATGAGACGTGTGATATATATATTATTGCCCCTCACTCAGTCTTCGGTAGACTGATGCTCCACTTTTCAGGTACCTTTTGAGCATGGTCGTGCTAGGCGGGAGTTGTTCAAGTCTTTTGCGTCTTCACGAGTCTAGCACCTTTCATGTATAGTACTTTGAGACATTTCATGTTATGCTCGTTATTGTCACATTTTGAATACTTACTGATGTATATTATCAAGAGATGATAATGTATTGATAGTTAATGGGTACCTATATGTATCGATGTAATAAATATGGTACCTATATATATGAATGACTTTATTGCTTCCGCTTTTCTATTCATGTTTGTTTTGATTATGTTGGGGAGAGTGTCCCGCCTAGTTCGTCATTTTATTGTCACCCGTTCGCTGTGGTCTTGGTTTTTGTATGAACTGTCCATTTCATACGTGGATCGAGGCTATAGTGCGGGGGATGTGGCGCCTTGGGGTTTAGGGTGCTACATCTACAGGTGGTATCAGAGCCCGGTTGCAAAACCGAGGTTCTCGAGTCGTGTCCAGTCAGTCTAGGTCGCACGGCATAGGATTATGTGGTATTTGGGAGTCTGCATTTGGTTGACTTACCTGAATTACCTATTTCTTTGCATTATTTGAGCTACTTGATCTTCTTTGAACATGTGCTACTTGATATTATGGAAATTGTGTGCACACATTTGCATTCATTGATCAAGCCACGCATGTTTAGTGATCTAATTTCAGGATGGAGCACGACAGACATTTCAGTGATCGATCCTCGAGGCACAGGCATCATCATCGCCAACATCATCGCCGCGAGAGATCACCACCTCCTCCACCTGCTCAGGCACAGCCCTAGGACTTCATGAATGCAGTAGTGGGGCTAATTGATCAGAGATTACCGGAAAGGGTTCCTCCACCACCACCACCAGCGCAGGTAGCACCTCCGGAGAACCCCATTTCGGCTATTTTGCGAGAGTTTCAGAATCAGCGTCCCCCGAAGTTCTATAAGGGAGACGATATACAGGCAGAGATGTGGTTAAAGGAGATCGAGAGGATATGGCAGCTTATTCCTTGTGACAGTCAGGAGAAGGCTCGTTGCACCCTCACTCTTATTCAGGGCGAGGCCTACTCCTGGTGGGAGAGCACTCAGATTGTTCTGGAGGCAGCCGGGACCGAGATTACCTGGGAAGTCTTTGCACGGGAGTTCAGAAACAAGTATATTCCTCCCGCGTCCCGTACTCGCAGGTTGAGGGAGTTTACAGAATTAAAGCAGGGAGGCAGGTCTGTGGGTCAGTATATCGCCGAGTTCGAGAGGCTTTCTCGCTATGCACCCAACATAGCGAATGATGACTTTCACAAGGCGATGCAGTTCGTTCAGGGGTTGAGACCAGACATTCAGGATGCACTGAAAGCGACTAATACCAGCACCTGGGCGAAAGCTACAGCAAAAGCCCTAAAGGTTGAAGATTCTGATAGTGCTAGGAGGGCTACTCAGCGAACAGGACAGGCTTCAGGCTCGAGATCAGGCCAGGGATCAAGCTCAGGAAAAAGGCCGATGATTTACCCTACCCCTCCAGCTTAGAGGGATACCGGGAAGAAACCTAAGTACACCGGGCCATTTCCGAGAGGTCCAAGAGCTCCAGCACCACCCCAGCCACCTCAGAAACCGGGATGTAGATGGTGTGGACATCCTACGCACACCTATGATAACTGCAGACGCCGGTTAGGGTTATGCTTGATTTATGGGAGTGACGAGCACAGAGTGGATGGTTGTCCGGATCGTCAGGATCCACCACCCGCAGGACCGAGGCCATTGGTGAGAGCTCGGGCTTATGCACTGGCTGGAGAGGAGCAGGATGCCGAGATTGACCCCGCCGCAGTAGTTGAAGGTATTATTTGCATTCATGGCACGAACATCCATACATTATTTGATCCGGGAGCTACACACTCCTTTCTTGCGTGCTATATTGCTATTACTTTGCCTTTGCCTGCTATGTGTGCTTCTGTGCGTTATATAGTTAGTACTCCTTTCGGTAGTAGGCGAGAGACGGATCAGGTCTACAGGGATGTTCCAGTTGTGATTGAAGGCAGGGAATTTCTGACCGACTTTATTGTGATGTCAATGGAGAGATACGGGGCTATTCTGGGGATGGATTGGCTTTACAGACATTGTGCTACTGTGGATTGTCGGGCTAAGAAGGTTCAGTTGGGTTCAGAGGTTGTTACGGGCTGTACTTCGAAGACCGTACCCCTACTTTCGTTTTCAGAGGCTCAGAGATTAGTCAGAGACGGGGCTACAGGGTTCATTGCCTATATTCTGAACAAGCCAAAAGATCAGGTGAAGTTAGAGGACACCGAGGTAGTAAAGGAATTTCCCGAGGTATTTCCAGAGAAATTGGATTCCTTGCCTCCTGAACGAGAGATTGAATTTGTGATCGATCTTTTTCCGAATGCTGAGCCGTATTCAAAGACTCCGTACCGGATGGCTCCAGCCGAGTTGAAAGAATTAAAAGTCCAGCTGGAAGCCTTGTTGGAAGTTGGGTACATTCGGCCAAGTTCTTCGCCGTGGGGAGCACCGGTGTTGTTTGTCAAGAAAAAGGACGGGACTTTAAGAATGTGCATCGATTACAGAGAGTTGAACCGGATGACTATCAAGAACAAGTATCCCCTCCCACATATCGAGGAGTTATTCGATATACTTCAGGGTTCCAAGGTTTATTCAAAATTGGATTTAAGACAGGGATACTATCAGCTGCGAATCCGAGCAGAGGATATTCCTAAGACAGGATTCAATACTCGGTACGGGCACTACGAGTTCGTGGTTATGCCATTTGGATTAACTAACGCCCCTGCAGCTTTTATGGATATGATGCACCGGATATTCAGGCCTTTCCTCGACAAGTTCGTGGTAATATTTATCGATGACATTCTGGTTTTCTCAAAATCAGCCGAGGAGCACGCGAGACATCTCAGGCTCGTTCTTCAGACTCTGAAAGAGTATCAGTTGTTTGCTAAGTTCAGCAAGTGTGAATTTTGGGTCGATCGGGTTTCCTTCTTGGGGCATGTGATTTCAGGAAAAGGGTTGGAAGTCGATCCCTCGAAAATCGAAGCCGTGCTTAAGTTGGAGAAACCAAAGAATGCCTCGGAGATTAGAAGCTTCTTGGGATTGGCCGGTTATTACAGGAGATTCATTCAGGACTTCTCCAAGATTGCGGCACCGTTAACCCGGTTGACAAAGAAGGATGTTAAGTTTGTCTGGGACGAGAAGTGTGATCAAAGCTTTAATTTTCTGAAAGAAAAGTTAGTCTCAGCTCCGGTATTAACTTTACCCGAGGGTTCAGAGGAATATGCAGTGTATACTGATGCTTCTAAAGAAGGCTTAGGTTGTGTTTTGACTCAGAAAGGAAAAGTGATCGCTTATGCTTCCCGAAAGCTAAAGGAGTATGAAAGGAATTATCCGACACACGACCTAGAGCTTGCAGCCGTGATCTTTGCTCTCGGGAAATGGAGACATTATCTTTATGGGACTTCCTTTGAGATCTTTACCGACCACAAGAGCCTCCAGTATTTATTCACACAGAAGGATTTGAATATGAGGCAACGGCGTTGGATAGAAAAGTTGGAAGATTATGATTGTACAATCAAATACCATCCCGGGAAAGCCAATGTGGTCGCCGATGCACTTAGCAGGAAGGCGAGTGTATCGAGTCTGGAAATAAAGGAAAGTGAGGAAGTTGCCCCGATTGTGTTAAAGGCTCGGGTTTCTAATATCACAGTTCAGCCGGAATTAAAGCATCAGTTATTTGAGGCTCAAAATAAGGATCCGGAAGTGCAGAAGCTTGTAAGTAAAGCTAAGGATGACCCGGAGAGTCCGTTTGGGTTTGATGAGACCGGGTTGCTTCGGTTTAAAAACAGAGTGGTAGTACCTGAAGAGTTGAGACGGGTTCTACTTGAAGAAGCTCACAAGTCAGCCTACTCGATCCACCCAGGAGGAAATAAGATGTACAAGGATTTGAAACAATATTATTGGTGGAACGGGTTGAAGAGAGACGTGGCAGAGTATGTGAAACATTGCCTGACTTGTCAGAAAGTGAAAGCTGAGCACCAAAAACCCGCGGGACTTCTACAACCGTTACCTATTCCCGAGTGGAAGTGGGAACAAGTAACGATGGATTTTGTTTCCGGATTACCGAAGGTTAAAGGCGGGTTTGATGGAATTTGGGTGATCGTGGATAGATTGACGAAGTCTGCTCACTTTTTACCGGTCCGGATGTCCTATAAGATTCCGAAGTTGGCTGAAATCTATAACCGAGAGATTATTCGACTTCATGGTATTCCGGTGAGCATAGTTTCAGACCGAGACCCGAGATTTACTTCTAAGTTGTGGCAAGAGTTGCAGGCCGTTTTGGGAACGAAGCTTAAGTTCAGTACAACATTTCACCCTCAAACAGACGGTCAAACTGAAAGGTTAATCAGGTATTTGGAAGATCTTCTTCGGGCTTGCGCGATGGATTTTCAGAACTCTTGGGCAGAACAGCTTCCCTTGATCGAGTTTGCTTATAATAACAGCTTTCAGGCTTCGATCGGAATGGCTCCTTACGAGTTACTTTATGGAAGAAAGTGCCGATCTCCGTTGTTCTTCGACTTGGAAGAATGGAAATGGTCGAAACAGGAAGGGGTAAAGAGAGGTGAAAGATTCGAAAGGCCTTCCAAAGTCGTTCAAGCTATGATTGAAAAGGTTCAAATGATTCAACAACGGATGAGAGCCGCGCAAGATAGATAGAAGAGCTACGCCGATAAGCGCCGAAGAGATCTAGAATTTGAAGTTGGTGACCGGGTATTCTTGAAGGTGTCACCACGGAAAGGTTTCACCCGGATCGGGAAAGGAGGAAAACTTAATCCTCGCTACTTAGGTCCGTTTGAGATTCTTGAAAGAATAGGCGAGGTAGCCTATCGACTGGACCTACCATCGAGTCTTACGGGGATTCACAACCTGTTCCACGTATCACAATTAAGGAAATATTACCCCGATGAGACCACGATTCTCCCCGTGGAAGAAGTTGAACTGGAACCGAATTTAACTTTTGTTCAGAGGCCGGTTAGAATATTGGATCGGAAATTTCAGGAGTTGAGAAACCGAAGAATTCCCATGGTTAAGGTGTTGTGGAGAAGCGATAAAACCGAAGAAGCCACTTGGGAAACAGAGGATAAAATGAAACGGTTCCAACCGGAGTTGTTCGAGCAAGACTAGAGAATCTGGGGACCAGATTCTTCTAAGGGGGGGAGAGTTGTAACGCCCCAGTTTCCGGATGAACAGGTAAGCACGCCACGTGTGCGTTTTGAGCGTAGGTTTTATTTATTCTTTTAATTTCATCGTATATTACGTGGCATTTCACATTTTATAAAAAATTCATAAAACATTATTCATATCAATTCTTTGAATTCATATCATTAAAAATATGATTTCATGACACGAAAAATATTTATTGCATGAAACAATTGCCGAGAATATTTCAAATGGCCAAATTGTCCCTAGTTGAGCAATTCTTGAAACTCTAGGGACTTAATTGCATAAATTTCAAGGGCTGGATTGTGCCTAATTCAAATGGTTGCCTACTTGATTGCATAAACTCATAAATTAAGGGATTAAATTGCAATTAACACATTTCACAAAAATCAAGGAGGATGAATCACGTTATTTCATCTCCTAGCTTCCATGATCTCATTTCATACCAAAATATTTCCCAACCAAAATTGCTCTCTCTCTCGGTATTCCAAGGAAGAAAAAGGAAGAGATAATTTTCATTCAATCATCAAGATTTCAAGAAGTATTTCAAGAAATTGGGAGTCATCATCATCATCATCATCATCATACTTCTTCATTTCTTTCATCTTCAAGGTTGGTAGCATGGAAGGGATGATTTGTGATTGTGTCTGACATGCTAGGGTTTAGGAATTTCATGTTATATGAATTATGTGTTGTGCAAAGCATGATTCTATGATCATATCATGAATTATTGCATGATTTCTAGCTTGAATATTTGGATATTTGGCAAAAATGAACAAGTTTGATCATGAGCATGGGGCATGAATTTATGAGGATATTTCATGGTTTTATGTGTCTAAGTGTTATATTATCATGTATTGAAGTTGTTTGCATCATATTTCCAGAGATTATAGCATTTGGGGATCAAAAATGGGATTTTGTGGCTTTGTTGCTTCTTTGCCGAGAGCATACTCTGTTTTTGCTCTGTTTTCCCAGTTGCAGAACTGGGAACGACCGTTCCCAGCCTCAAGGCATGGCGGGAACGGGCGTTCCCACCTTTTCAAACAAAATAGGCGGCCGACCACGGGAACGGCCGTTCCCATTTTTGGCCTTGCGCCGGAAGGGCCGTTCCCAGCTCAAAGGCGCGTTTTAAGGGGAAAAACGCTGGCACGTTTTGGGGAACTCTTGGGAACGACCGTTCCCATTTTTCAAAGGGGAACGGAACGGCCGTTCCCACCTGGACATGCAGAACAAAAGTTTCTGCATAAATTTACGAAAATAGCCCCTCGATCCAACGACTTCTTTGACCCCGAATTGCTATAATATGTGCTAATATGATGCGAAACGACATGTTATCATACCACATTGCATTTTCATGGTCGTCTCGACACATTTCCGCCGTTCGTCATATTTTGGTCATTTTAGGACATGTCTCACATATGTACATCGTATTTGCACAGGTCACGAGGGCGTGGACGGGGAGCAAGCTCCTTAGAACGCTTATTTATTATATTTTGCAAGAAAGGTGAGGTTTTGTTTTGGTAAAACGAACCCTATACCCCTTATGTGCTAGTTTTCGGCCAAAATGTATTATACTTATAAATGATTTTCAAACCATGAACATTTCCAAGCAAGAAAGTATCGATTATCATGATTTCAAGCATGTTTGGCGAGTACATGATTGCACGTGGGCCCGAGGGTAATTCTTGAGCCAACCGGGAAAGCAAGGGTTGACGGGTAACTCCTGAATTATCCTCATATTGTTGGGATCACCCCCGAAGCCACTAGGAGATTAGTGGTGGAAGGAGTTCCGTGTCTAGAGGGTCATGTCCTCTACACACACCATGTCGTGGATAGTCGAGCCTTGCAAACTCGTTATCACCCGGAGGAAGAAGGAGACTGGGGATTAATCCGGCATGTCGGGTTATCCTCGGGTTATTGTATGATTTCAAGCATGAAATTGTTTATGTGAGCACTAATTAAACTGCATGATCACGTATTTATCAAGCAAGCACGCATGATCACGTATTGTTCACGATTGGGAGTTCGGTTGGAGATTGCCCTTGCTCGCCGGGGCCACGTGTTCATGACATTGACAAGCATGATTAAAATAAACGTGTTAAAATGATTGGTTGTAATCTCGGGCAAAGGTTAAACTTCTTGAATTATATATCTATTCTACTTTAAAGTCTTCACCCGAGGCTACAACTTGCATGAGACGTGTGATATATATATTATTGCCCCTCACTCAGTCTTCGGTAGACTGATGCTCCACTTTTCAGGTACCTTTTGAGCATGGTCGTGCTAGGCGGGAGTTGTTCGAGTCTTTTGCGTCTTCACGAGTCTAGCACCTTTCATGTATAGTACTTTGAGACATTTCATGTTATGCTCGTTATTGTCACATTTTGAATACTTACTGATGTATATTATCAAGAGATGATAATGTATTGATAGTTAATGGGTACCTATATGTATCTATGTAATAAATATGGTACCTATATATATGAATGACTTTATTGCTTCCGCTTTTCTATTCATGTTTGTTTTGATTATGTTGGGGAGAGTGTCCCGCCTAGTTCGTCATTTTATTGTCACCCGTTCGCTGTGGTCTTGGTTTATGTATGAACTGTCCATTTCATACGTGGATCGAGGCTATAGTGCGGGGGATGTGGGGCCTTGGGGTTTAGGGTGCTACAAAAGGTTTGCAAATCAAAGCTCTTAAGCCTCGCGATATCGTCTGGAAGACAGAAATCTCTTGCCTTCGAAGCCAGTGCCTTCGTATAGCTGATGTCCGGTGGTTTATTGGTTGCCGGTAGCTCCATGTTCTCTCCCATGGAAGTAGCAGAACGGCACAAACCTTAGAGAGAAATCTTATACCAATGCCAACAGGGGTTAGAGTATACTAAAAGTTTAAATCATATTTAGGGTTTAACTCTAAATATCAGGTAGTTTTATAAGTTAATATAAATATAAAATTAGCTCGATACTTATCTAGCTTCTCCAATAATTATTTATCTAAAAATAAATTTTGTTCTTATGCTCCTCCAAGGCAAGCTGTAAGAATAGCACTTGGAAATCTTTCTAAAACCAAAGCCATATATATATAGCTACCATAATTATATAAAGGGCAAATTACATTTTACTACCCTCACAATAGGCGAAATTACAATGCAGGACCTCTTGTTTGAAAAATTATATATTAGACCCTGACCTTTGTGTTCCTTTGAGGTCCCTTCATTCTGTTAGGGTTCCGTGAAATTTGACCCTCTGTAATGATCAAAATACCCTTGTTTTGTAATATACATAAAAGGGCATATATTCATATATATATATAGCTACCATATTTATATAAAGGGCAAATTACATCTTACTACCCTCACAATACGCGGAATTACAATGCAGGACCTCTGGTTTGAAAAATTATATATTAGTCTCTAACCTTTGTGTTCCGTTTGAGGTTTCACGAACCCTCACTTTTATATATGTTACAAAACAATCCCCGAGGGTATTTTGGTCATTACAGGGGGTCACATTTGACGGAACCCTAACGGAATGAAGGGACCTCAAACGGAACACAAAAGTTAGGGACTAATATATAATTTTTCAAACCAGAGGTTTTGCATTGTAATTGTAACACCCGAGCGTAAGGTGTCACATCCCCCGCACCGAGACCCGACCCGAATATGAAATGAACGATCCATACCCGAGCTAAATCACGGTGAACGGGGACAAACACACACTCTATGCTAGGCGGGCTAACCCTTAACCATACGAATCAGAGAAAACCAATAAAGCGGAAGCAATAAACGAGCAAAGCATATCATATATATACCACGAGCATCCAAGCTCCAAAATACAATTCATATACATCAATGCAAGCCATCACGGCCCAAAACATGTGTACGCTCCAATAACATATCCATATACAATAATCAAAAGGGTGAGATGTAAGTGTAAGACCAAGATATAGAGCTAGAGACGAATGCAAGACCTAGGACTCGTATTCCCTCCTAGCTCTCTCGACACCTGCACCAAACAGCTGAAAACCAAACGGGTTCAGTCCAAAAGGGACTGGTGGGTATAAAACATTGGCATAAATATAATATATAATTGAATTTAAACAATTACATGCAGATTATAATCCCAAGCGAGGTTTTAGAAACGGTTCCCAAGTGGGAGAAATAAAGGAATCATCGAAAGGGATTATAATGATCAATTTTACAATAGGTCATTAGTGGCCCGGCGAGTGGGCGTGCATCAACTCCAACCAACACCATGTGTGATTCAATCAATCATTCATTCATTAAGTCTTTCATGCATATCATTCTTTTGTGCTCAATCAATCGATTCTATTCAATCGGTCATATACACCTTCTTCCTCCGGGTTGGTGGGCGGGCTTGCAAGACCAGTCCACCCAATCATTGGCCAAAAGGGGTTACATGACTCCCCAGATGGCACTCAGCTCCCTTTCCCCGCCAATCTCCTGACGAGGTCCGGTACCGCTGTTCAATAGTGGGAACTAGTGTGAGGGATCACCGTCAGCCCATGCTTCCTCGGATAGCCACTCACACCAAGAACCCCGGGCCCCAATCAGTGCAATCAATCAATCAATACTCGCCAAAACATTTGGTAGGATTCAAGAAATAAGGGTTTTACGTTTGCAATCGTTTACTCGATAAAAGACTCAATATATATATATACCGTATCACTTTGGCTTAAAGCTTTTCACATAGGGGGATATATCGGGTCGTTTTATCTAAGTAGTAGAGAAACCCACCTTGTACCGACAAAAGAAGATACGAAAGCCTCAAGGATTGGCCTTGTCTCCAATGGGATCGAAATCTGTGCAAGAAAAGTGAAGTGAGACTCAATAAGACCAAATAAGACGCTCGGCAATGCAATGATCATGATATGAATGTATAAAGGATTAAATTATGTTATGGAAATGTTCATGTGCACTATTAATACATTTAAATCATATAATCAAGTCATTCCCTTTCATAATTTCACATTTTCAATCAAATTAATTCAAGAAATTCAAATATAATCAAAGTACAAATTAAATCACATTTTAAAATTAGAACATAAACATTTAAACATATTCAATCGCATTTACAATTAGAAAATAAACAATTAAATACATTCAATTAAATTTAGGAAATTAAATAAAACATGAAATAGGTAAAATTTAATTTAAATAATTCAATTAAATCAAATAACAATTAATATTTAATAAATATATATAATATATTAGATATATATACATACGTATACATATATTATAATATATATACATATATACGTATAATTACACATGCAACCACACAAACATGCATGCAAATTAATACAAAAATGCATGCAAACCATAACATGCATGCAATTAATAATAGAATGCATGCAAACATTTAACAATCAAAATTCATGCAGGAAGAAAAGGGAAGAATGAACAGCAGCAGCAGCAACTCGCGGGAACAGCAAACAGGCATGAAAAATAAGGTGACACGGGGGTGTCACCTTCAAGGAGCAAACCGAGACACCCCCGTGTCTCGGTACAGAAGTAGCCACCCAAGAAACACCCCCGTTCCAGCTGAAACAAGCAGGAACGACACACCCGTGTCGCAGCAAACGCAGCAGCAACCACCACGCGAAGAACCCCTGTTTCTCTAGCTTAAACGCAGCAACATCACAAGCAACAAATAGGCAACATATGTAGCAAGAAGAAGACATGAAATGCAGCCTAAAACTAGCCCTAATAATGTACAAAAATGACAGCAACATCAAGGGAAGAACGCAGCTGCTGACAGCAATTTTCCAGTCCCAAAAACAGGGCAAAACTTACGAAAAACAGGGCATGAAATGATCTCAAGTAATCCCAACACGTTCATGTGAGTTAGGTTGTCATATGTGCAGCAAAACACCACAATTTCAACATATAAATCAGTCCCACAACAGTTCAAACATGGAAGGCTGTCACACGTGACTTTTCTTCAAAGTTTTCTCAATGATCCAAAGTTGATATCTCATAAATACTTCAACTACCATGCAATTAATGATCATAAATGAAAAGAAGATATCAAAACAATCATTCTCAAGCTTGGAATCATCCAAAAAGCTCAAGTATGGAAGAAGATCAACCAATTTCAAACCTAATTCTATATATGTTCATTTCTGTCAAAAGCTCACGAATTGATGCTCAAATTCAGGGATGAATGAATGAAAATGACTCATGATGGATGTACATAACATAACCAAGCTTACCTTGTGGATTAATGGAGGTTTGAAAGAGATTTGAGCTTGAATCTCAAGAGGTTGGCTTGGCTACGGGATTCTGGAAAACAGAGGAAAGAGGGCTGATTTTCTCTAAGTATGAGAGACTAATGCGGTTGGGGAGGATAATGATCAGATAGATGGTTGAGTTAGGGTCTCCTAGGTTCAAACCATGGTTAATTTGGTCAAGTATGGTAAGAGATATGACTATTTTGGTGAAAGGTGGCAGTTTTGGCACCGTGTAGGTTTTTCGGTTAAATTTCGGAGGTTGAAATGAGTTGGGAAAAATATATGGCTAACTTTACTAAACTCGAATTTTCGTTACGAGTTCAGCGGAGTTGACGGAACTCGAATCCGAGTTCCCGAGCTCAAGATATTAAATACGGAACCAAGGGTGCGCTAAGTGCTCGTTAGCCCCCGACTTGGATTCCACAATTCAAATTAAATCCGAAACACAAGCAAATGAATTCGAAAATACGAAACGAACAAATATTCATGTACAAGACACGTATAAGTTCAACATATTAAATTCGCACAAAATTCCGGTATCAATTCAAATAGAAACGAAGCACTCAAACGCAATGAAACAATAAAAGCCATAACATTAACAAAAATAACCAACTAATTTCATTTATAATATATTACATATAATATGCATGCATACGTATATAATATATATAATTACATGCATGCAAATATATATGTTATAATTATATAATGCATGCAAATATGATTTATAACTAATTATGCATGCATAATTTTAAATCCATGCACACACGTACGTTTATATATATATGTATATATATTTATATTATATAATGTAATTAATATTAATAACATTAAATTAAAATAATTAACATTTAATATAATTAAAATAAAATTAAATACATAAAACACACATAATTAATTATTTCGCGCATTTTGGTAAACAATTACGTCATACCTGTACGGCCGAAATGTCGGGGCGTCACAGTAATTCTGCCTATTGTGAGGGTAGTAAGATGTAATTTTCCCTTCTAACGAACCCTCACTTTTATATAAATTACAAAACAATCCCCAAAGGTATTTTGGTCATTACAGGGGTAAAATTTGATGGAACCCTAACGGAATCAAGGGACCTCAAACGTAACACAAAGGTTAGGGACTAATATATAATTTTTCAAACCAGAGGTCCTGCATTGTAATTCCGCCTATTGTGAGGGTAGTAAGATGTAATTTGCCCTTATATAAACCAATAAAAGATAATATATGCATATAGCATGAAGTTACGATTATATTATAAATATTATCTATACTATTTGTAACGCCCCGACTTTTAGACCGTACAGGTATGACGTCACGAGTGGGTTTAGACCGAGAGTTACGTGACTTATATGCTTTTTAAATTGTAAGTGAACTATATGATTTATATGACATTTGACTATACTATTGAAATTCGTTTATCACATGTTTACTTGTTAATTAAATTTTTTCTTTTCCTTCTGCACTTATTTGAATTATATGAAATCCTTGGACTCAATCGAACCTTGTTTCAGACCTCAATTTTTCCCCAACTAAACCCCGGCAACCTAATTGAAGCACTTAACTTCTTGGAGGACCAAAGTGCAAATTCCCTCCTTTCTTCTCCCTTATTACACGATCCAACCCTCATTCCTTTCTCATTCTTCTTCTTCATTTTTCTCTTCTAACCACAAGACAACCAAACCCTTCTCTTCCTTCTCTCATTCGATCCATCAAGCAAGCAAGGAGGCAAGGAGATTTCTTCCACTTCTAAGCAAGAATTCAAGCTCCATCCTCTTCCTTCATCTTCTCCTCCATCTCTTCCAAGGTATAATGTGAATTTTTTGTATATATATCATATAAGATAGGGTTTGAATTTCTTTGAGTTTGAAGCATGAATTTGTATGTGTTTGATGCTCTAACACTTGAACCCATGAGTTTCATGCTTGATTATTTGAATTCTTGAAGCTAGAATGTGTATATATATTGTATGTATGTATATGTGTGAATATGTATGTGGGTTTATGAATTTAGGTGTTTTAATTTGCCCTAAACTTGCATTTGATGTTCCTACTTGGTATACTAAATGTTTTAAGTGATTTGGGTTGAGTTTTGAGGTGTTTTGGTGATTTTCGGTCTTCTCCCGTGTTTGTGCCCTGTTTTCTGCGTATTTTTGGCCCCTGTTCTGAATCCGCGAGGGTGGATTTGAGGCAGAAACTTTGGATCCTCCCCTGTTTTCTGACTGAGATTGTTTTGTCCCGTTTACCCTCATACGAACTCGGATTGACCTGATTTTTTAACCAACGGAAACCTCTTGAAGTCTAGAACATCCTCCAATTGGAATAAACTCGATATCTTTCCTAAATTGTGAGTTATGATTGTTTGAAAATTGTATCGCCACTTCGCCAAACTTCTGCATTGGCCCAAACTTCAAACCTACGCCATTTTCACCTCGCTTTGAACCATGATTCATGCCACATATCCTTTAAAACATCTATGTGTCTAGTTTCACCTCCAATAAGCAAAACTTAATTCCAATTTCTCAAACTCAAGATATACCCATTTTTCTACAGCTTGCGCATTTCCGAAAATTGTCAACTTTTCCTAACTTTTGCTAAACTTTGCCAAAACTCATTCTATCGCCTTCCTTGAACTTCCTCGACCCCTTATGTGACTTATATCTATTATATACATGCCTAATTGATTCATATGCATTGTTAACATGTATTGTAATATATTATGAATTGAATGATTAAAACATGTATGTGTCTAAATGGCTTTATTGGTGTGTATGAACATGAATCACATCAACTCATGACATCTTATGATCTATTGTATATTGAAACATGACATAGCATTTCACGAACACCTCATGTTAATGCCGTGCGTCCTAATTGGTTTCATATTGAGTCGTTTCTCACGAGTACACATTATGTCTTTCTCTTGTACAGTTCATCTCCAGGGTGGAGATATCGTGATCGATAGGCTCACGGCCTAGCTTGTATCCTTGTATCGTCATCTTCCAGGTGAGGGTGTTTTCGTTCTAGTTATGTATAAAACCCTATAACCCTTATGTGACAAGTTTTGGCCTAAAACCTTATGTATATATATGTTATCTTTACAAAGTGGAGTCATTGAGTAAATTCTTCTGAAATTATACGTATGGGCGTATATAAGCTTAAAATGGTTTTGCAACGAGGCTATGCTCCAAACCGTGTGTCTTCATGCTAGCTACGGATTAGGATGACACGGAGAGGTACGTGTATAGCATATGCCGAGTTGCACGGTAAGGTATGTTTTCTTATAGTATGTATCCTAAGTATGAAGCAAATGTTTTGGCGAGAAATGTATGAATGAATGCACAATGGGGCCCAGGGACTTGGTGTTAGAGGCTATCCGGGGAGGCATGGGCCGACGGTGATCCCTTTCACTAGTTCCAATTATATTAACGGTGTAACCGGACCTCGTTAGGAGTTAGCGAGGAATGGACGCTGAGTGCCACTAGGGGAGTCATGAAACCCTTTTGGTCCATGCATGGATGGTTCGGGCCGATCACCCGGCCATCACCCGGAGAAAGAAGGTTGTAACTTATTTTATGATTATGATTATGTTATGATTGTTATGCACCGTGCGGGAAGGTCGAGACACGGATTGCCCAAACGACTATGTCTTATGTTATGTTATATGACTTGTGTGTATTATATATATTGCATGATCACGTATTCAATGTATTAATGATATTTGTCGTACACGGTCGGAGTTTGGTTGGAGATTATGCACGCTCACTCGTCGAGCCATTATGTTTATGTATGAATTAGAAACTTAATGAATTTAATATGAATTAGTCGTAAAACCCGAGCATTGCTTAGTCCTTTTATTGCCCTCGTGGGAACTAACTTTAAATAAAACTTTGCTCGGGATTTATGACCTGCATGTGCATGTTTTTATATATATATATAGCTCCTGCTCACTCAGTCTTCTAGAGACTGACCCCTCTTTCCCACTTCTCAGTTCTTGCAGGTTTTGGCTAGGCGGGAGTCGAGTCATTGCATTCTTGATCGAGTCACACTTGTACACTCGAGTCACATTTCATATTGATATGTTATAATTGTATCTCCTGACGTAATTGGGCCTGTGTGCCAACTATGATTCATTGTTGATTATTGATTCGGGACAGGTTGCATGTTTAGCTGAACCCGTTGTTAGGATGCATGATGGATTTAAATTATGTATTGGAATTGTTGGACTTGTAGTAATTGTTGAAAAGTATGAATTATATGTTATTGCTTCCGCATTGCACATTTGGTTTTTTTTCTTGAGTTATTTGGTATGGGGTTAGATTCCGCCTAGCAAGGTTATTTTTATTTTGTCTCCCGTTCGCTATGAGTCCGGTTCATGCTTGGACTATCCATTTCATGTGTGGACTAGACTCATAGTGTAGCACCCCTGTACGTAGAGATACTACACCCCCGCACTATAGGCCGATCCACATACGAAATGAACAGTCCGTACATGAACTAACCTATAGCGAACGGGTGACAAGTGAAAGAAACAAGCTAGCTAGGCGGGACTATACCCCAAAGAAAACCAAATCGAGACATAAAAGGTAAAAGCGGAAGCATAATATCATTAATACATATAGGTACCATATTTACATTCAAATACATAGATACTAATAGGTACCATCATGAATCAATACATTATCATCTCCTATATATCATACAGATAAAAGTCTCCACACACTAACAATAACCATAACATATTAACTCTGAAATATCAAGAACAATAACATGAAAGTGTATGAAGAGCTAGACTCAGCTGGACGACAAGACACGACTCTGACTCCCGCCTAGCACACGACCGCGACGACCTGAAAGGTGGGGTGTCATTCCATGGAAGACTGAGTGAGGGGCAATAAGTATATATATTAGCGCAGTTAACATGCAAGTTATAATCTCGGGTAAGGTTTTACAATTAAAAGTATTATAAGTTTATGATAATATAAAACTCGCCCGAGATTACAACTATCAATATTAAATACTTTAATCATTTTCATGCATTCAATACGTGCAATACGTGGCCCCGCGAGTGAGGGCATTTCTCCAACCTTACTCCAACTGTGTACAATACATGCATGCTTTGTTAATCAATACGTGATCATGCAATTCAATTACCGTGCAATCGTGCATGTGTATTCAGGCAATACAATCAATGAGTGCAATCATGATAATAACCCGAGGACAATCCGTGGTACCAGACCCGTCCCCAGTCTCCTTCTTCCTCCGGTTGATGATAGGATTGCAAGGCCCTATCATCCATGCTCATTGAGCAGAGGGTACATGAATCCCTAAGCCCGGAACTCCTTCCTCCACTAATCTCCTAGCGGATTCAGGGGTCATCCCAATGTGGTGAGGATAGCATTCGAGTTACCCGTCAGCCCATGCTTTCCCGGTTGGCTCAAATTACTATCCTCGGGCCCAACGCGACATGCTTTACTCGCCAAAACATGGTCAATCAATAAATCATGATACATGACTTGCTTTTCATGAACACGGTTTGCTTGCAATTGTGTATAAGTTTAGAAATCATTATAATTAAATATAAATACCTTTTGGCTTGAAATCCACATAATGGTTATACGGGTTCTATATAACTAACAATTAAACCTCACCTTTACCGACAAAAGACGAGTAGGATACGGTCTACGGGGCTTGCTCCTCGTCCCGATGAAGCTGGTTTGTGCAAGATAGACGTGTACACGTGAGACATGACTCTAAATGGACCAAATAGGACGAACAGCGAAAATGCAACGAGATGACGTGCAATATACAATGTAGCATGAAATCATCTTGTTTTAGCATGTAATTAATCATATAATAGCAATTTGGGATCAAATAAATGTTTGGGTTAAAATCCCAAAATCCAATTTTTGTACAGAAGGTTTTGTTCTGTCGCAGGCCTGGGAACGGCCGTTCCGGTCCCATGTTGAAAAGGGGAAGGGCCGTTCCCATGCCCTTCCAAAACGTGCCAGCAACTTTTGGATTAAAAACGCGTCTCTTCTGGGAACGGCCCTTCCGGCACGCAGGCCAAAATGGGAACGGTCGTTCCCAGGTTCGGCCGCCTATTTTGAATCAGAAGCATGGGAACGACCGTTCCCATAATACACTAAAGCGGGAAGGGCCGTTCCCAGCTTCTGCAACTCAAAAACAGAGCAGAAGCAGGGGAAGCTCTCGGGACAAATTCAACCACATCAAAACAACACCAAATCCACATTTAAATGCAAGAAAGCTGGTAATTCAATTGCATACATGTTCAAGGTACTATAAAACACACAAGAATACCTCAAACCATGCTTGATCATCAAGGTTTTCCACTTTCAAGCTCATGTATGAATTCAATATATTAGTTCAAATTCTTCAAGAATTCATGCTTCAATTCATGATATGATCTTATGTTCATGCATCTACAATCATATAATCCATATATGTCATAAATTACAAACCCTAGCTTCTATGAAAACCATCAAGAACTAAGAATTCATGCACAAGCCCACCTTGAAGAAGAAAGAAATGGATGAAGAAGATGATGATGGAAAATAAGCTTCAAGGCTTGGATTTTCTTGAATAAACTTAGTTGAATTTGATGAAATCTTTGTTTCTCCTTTTCTCCTTGAAGAACTGAAGCACAAGAGCAAATATGTTGGATGAATTTTGGGAGATAATGATCTTGGGAAGCTTGGAGATGTATATTACGTGAATCACCATCCTTGATTTTGATGAAATGATCAATTTGCCATTTAGTCCCTCAAGAGTTTAAATCATGCAATTAAGGATGAAAAGCTTGGGAATTGATCAATTAAATCCAAGGAAATAAAGATGCAATTTGGTCCTTAAATTTCAAAGAAAGATTATTTAAGGACAAGTTGATAATTAAATCATATTCGGAAATTATTTCACGACATACATATTTTCGAATTGTAAACTAAATTCTAAGTTTAATATGAATTCATGAAATTTCATGAAAGTTTGGTAAAATATAATTTATAAAATTATAGTAAACATAAGAATGTAATTAATGAAATTCGGGGCGTTACACATAGTGCGGGGGATGTGGCGCCTATCGTCCCAGGTGCTACACTATTATAGTATGGGGGAAATCTAAATCTTATCTTCTTTTTCTTTTTCTTTTTTTTTTTTCCTTGTTAATTGTGTCAACTCTCATTTTCTCTCAACTCATTTTAATTTGTTATTAAATAATTTTTTATATTCTTTTTATCTTTTTTTTTTTTGCCTTATACTTTATTATAATATATATTTTAATTATTATTTTATTAATGTATATGGTGTATAATTCCAGGTATGTACGGAACGATAGAATTAGACGCCCAATCACCCAAAATATTTGTTTTACGAGGAAAATTCTGGATCTCCTGGAACTATAAGAATACAATAAACGTAAGCTCAAAGGTCAAATCGAGAGAATATCGGGGTTCAACCCGTTTTGGCGGATACTCAAGTCAGACGACGGAGTCGAGAGAGCGTAGTAGGTTGGACTGTATTAAATGCTTGAATAGTAACGTACTTTAGTAATAAATGAGGGATTATTTATAGTTGGGGAGCTTCCTGCGTGTAAGTACACACAATCAAAGGTGAGGACTAATAGGCATGGCTAAGCATGATGCAACATGGCCTTAGTCCTTTCCGGTAAGGCCTCCTATAACTGCCATGGCAGAATATCTGCAGATAAAGTACAAGGCATGGGGTGCATGGAATGTGCCTATAGGGAGGGATGTCCGCATTTAATGTACTTGTAGGTGCGCACTCTGGGTCGATTCCCCAGCTCACTCGAGAAGTTCCTGAGTCGGAGACAACGCGCTCGAGATGCTCCTGGGTCGGACGCCCCTCGCGGGTCGAGGAGTTTGGGAATAGGAAGAACATGAAGACAAAATTTTCCAAACTATTGGTATAAGGGTTGGCTCGAGTGAAGGTGAATGTTGGTTCGAGATGCTGTCGTGGGCAGGTCTGCCAACTAGGCTTGTTCCGAAGTATCCAGTGATGACACGTGGAGCCTTGTCAGCAATACGAGATTTTCCCCTATCAATAATATTATTACATTTATTTATTACAACTGACCCCACATATTCGTGTGAAAAAACAATATTAAAATAAAATTTCATGTTATTATTTAATTTATAACTATTTTTAATATAATTATAGTTTTTTGATAAGTGAACAAATAAATACAATAAGATAATATCAAATTACTATAAAATAATAATTCAAGTAGAAATTAAAAAAATATACAATAAAAAAAATTAGAATCAAATGAGAGAAAAAAAGAATTAAATATAAATAAATAAATAAAAGAATTTGAGAGTCTAATAAATACAGAAGAGATTAAGCAAAAAATTACTAAAATAATGGGTAGAATTTGTATTAAAAAAAAAAACAATTCATGACACTAAACGGATCAAAATAATTAGATAATTATATTAAAAATAATTATAAAAAATATATTAATAAGAAGAATTTAATTTTAATAAATTTAAATAATAACTATTTCATTGTATCTATACTATATATTAAGTGAGAGAGGCAAAGGTGGTCTCTTGGACTTGGTCTCTAATTCTATTTTCTATTTTACTTATTTATTTTTCTCCATCACATAGACAACGTGTCTCAATAAATTATTTATTTATTAACTCCACATTTCTCTCACCTCACTTTTATTCTCTCCTTTTATATTTTTTTCTATTTTTTTCCAAATATTTAATTTATATTTTAATTATTTCTTATTAATATACATTATTAAATTCATATTAAGATGAATAATTTAATTTAATATATTCAAATAATACTATATATTAAGTGAGAGAGGCAAAGGTGGTCTCTTGGACTTGGTCTCTAATTCTATTTTCTATTTTACTTATTTATTTTTCTCCATCACATAGACAACGTGTCTCAATAAATTATTTATTTATTAACTCCACATTTCTCTCACCTCACTTTTATTCTCTCCTTTTATATTTTTTTCTATTTTTTTCCAAATATTTAATTTATATTTTAATTATTTCTTATTAATATACATTATTAAATTCATATTAAGATGAATAATTTAATTTAATATATTCAAATAATAATTTTTTTTTTTTGGCACACGCATCGAGTGTGCGGAATTACTAGTAGTTTATATTAATCGACACAGGTGACCGCGCATTGCGGGTCCATTAAACTAGTACTGCTCTAAGTACTCAGAAAATCGTGCTAAGCCATTCTTCTCACATTCAGTTTCAGAGCCGTGCAAGGTGACCTCTCTACCCCACTTTTCTATTGTTATATATATTATAATGTACTTTGATTTTCTGTTATTGATTTCTATGATTGATACTTTCAATTCCATTATTGTAAGTAAATTTTTTTTTTAGGATGATGTCCTGTGGATCGTGAATTGGTTGTTCTTTTATGCGTTAATGCGGTTAGGTTTACTAGGATTGTGAAAAGGTTGTCATTTATTAATTTGTCAGCAGGTTCAGAAAATGAGATGAATCATGTGTATGGATTGATGGGGGAATTCACTAATTTCTATGTTTTAGAGCTAGATTGTTGAGGAATAAGGGGGATACATGTCTGATGTCTCTGATCTTTTATTTTTTAAGAAAATTTAATTGAGAGATGGTTGATATCTGGTAAATGTTGATATCTGATTTTCTTTGGTGATAGCTTAATATGGCTTACTTCCTGGAGTGATTTGCCTAAAACAACTATGAATATTAGTAATACTGGTCTTTGTTCTAGTCGAATTTCAGTTTGTTTGAATCAATTTCATATGCATATTCTGCCTTTGTCTTATGTTTTCATGGTCTTTGTGTTATAGTATCAAGTGACATTTAGACACAATGGAAGGGGGAGATGGAAACAAACATGAAGAAACTGATAGGGGGCTTTTATCGAATCTTGCCCATGGCGTTGCCGGCAGTTATGGCCATCATGGTCATCACGGCCATCAGGGCAGTCACGGCAATTATCCTCCTCAAGGATATCCACCTGGGCAGTACCCCCCAGCAGGTGGAGGCTACCCTCCACAAGGGTATCCACCAGCTGGATATCCACCGCCAGGCGACTATCCACCACAAGGCTATCCCCCGGCTGGTTATCCTGGTGCCTCCGGTCACTCGGGCCACTCAGGTCACTCGGGGCATTCAGGTGGCCATCATGGACCAGGTAATGTTTTTCAATATTTGTAATTCGGTTTACTTTCTTAGTGGGTTGTGAATGAATGAGAACATGGAAATTTGAGGGTGTATTGCAGGTGGAAGTGTTATGTTCTTAGAATTATAAACTATCATTCAGATTATTTGTTTCTTTGTTGAAGCTCAAAACTGTCGTATGTACCATTTTGCATATTTGGCTTTAATGCGTGAGAGATGAACTTCAAGTCCACCATAATAGTTTTAAAAAATAGCTTAAAATAAGAGTTGAATGCTTTAATTGTTGAAGGGTTTAAATCCATTATAACAAAATTATCCAGACATGCTCAATGGATTTATCATTTATCAAACAAAACATAGCATAGGTACTTGTATGCATTATCTTTTAGGTTGTTGGTACTTTGATGAGTTCAATATATTTACATACTCTGCTATTAAATATATATTATCTCCCGTTTCATTGAATGAACAATGTTTGATTTCTTGATAACGTCGTTAAACAATAAGTTAACCTTTCAGGTGTGGGAGGAATGATAGCTGGAGGTGCGGTAGCTGCAGCCGCAGCCTATGGTGTTTCACATATGGCACATGGTGGTAAACATGGTCACGGTCATGGCGGTTACGGTCACGGTGGTTACGCTCATGGCATGGGTCATGGGAAGTTCAAGCACGGAAAGCACGGCAAGTTCAAGCATGGAAAACATGGCAAGTACAAACATGGAAAACATGGCGGCATGTTCAAGAAGTGGAAGTGATCTCTTTAAGCACAATCATGGCTACTATTTGATTGTTATCTTTCTGAATCTTTACAAATTAAAGCAGACTTCAGTGTCCGTGGAGTGTGTGTGTTTGTTTTTTTGGTTTTTTACTTTTGATGAACATAAGTCTCTGGGTAAGTAGGCATCCACCGGCATTGGCATTGTGTTGCATGCTGTGATGGGATGAATGTCTTTGACAGAAAACCTTTTAAGTGTATGTGAGGGAAGAATGACCTGTTATGATGTACTGTAACCCTATCTAATATCTCATTTCTGTATTAATCTTGCTGTATTTTAAATTCAATTCAGTTGCTTAGAATTAAGCTAGATAGTTGATTAAATGGGTGTTTTTAATGTGAGGAAGTGTTTAGTTACGTTGTTTTTTTGGTGTTAATCTCGATCGGGTTTATTAACTCAAATTAAGTTAGAGTTAACATGTAATTTTGTGTTTGATACTTGAGATTGTAAAACTTGTTTCAATAAAATTGTAGTTAATATTGTGTTCGATATGTTAAATTACATTTACCTTTAATGAATGGTAGTCTCACCCTAATTATAATCTCACTTAATTACACTCTCCCATGATTCATAATAGAGGTTAATTAACGAATAGTAGTGAGTTTGATGCGGGTTGCAAATTAAGTGATCCAGTTCGAATAACTTAGAAGGTTTGATGCGAGTTGGAAATTAAGTGGTCTATGCCGAATAACTTAATATTAACTAATGAGACGAAATTAGATAAAAAGATTTAATCAACCATTAATCATCCATATCTAACTGATTAGATTAAATAATAAAGAATTGTCTGAACTGAAAATCAATAGATGATCAATAATTTTGTTCTCAAGCATGAAATTGGGGCTAGAATCAAGTCTTGTTAACGTAAGACTTATGATGGACTGGACAAATAATCAAACGACTTTGCAGATTGTAGCCCAATCGACATAGGTCGTTAGAAATTTGTTTGAATTGGGACGTTTGAACATCACAATCCAAGCCCGAACTTGTTCAATTAGATTTGAAGCTCGACATAAATTCGAAACTTAATTTATATCGAAGACGGTCATGATATTAAGATAGACTTGATATACAAATTCGAATCCAAATTAGTTGGATTAGAATTAACATGGACTTAATTTGAAACTCGACTTAAATTTAAAACATATTCGGTTAAAAGGCAACAAGAATTCGTTCGAACTTTGAAATTGATTCGTATAATAGTAAAATAAAACTAATTTTGAAGTTTAATTAAATAACTATGCAATCAAGCTTAAACTAAAAATGTATCTAAGTTGACTTGCACCCTTAACTTTGTGCGATAACAAAGTAAGTTCTTGAGCCAAAATCGAATAATAGTGGGGTAACCCAACATTATGCAACAATCAAAGAATATTTTATGAGCAATATCATGTTCATTGAAATATACGTTTTTTTTTTGTTAGAGAATCTTTAAAAAATACTTGAGAACTCAAATCCGATTTTTTTTTTTTTTTTTTGATATTACAAATCATAGCTCGAGGTTTGTCTAGTTAGAATTAATTTTGAGGGACAAGCAGCATTGCAGCACACAATGTCGAGTTTGAGTCTAATTAGAATTTAGGGATAATTTGAGTTCGAGTCTAATAAAAGGCAATCAAAAAATAACATTTTTAAAATTTTTTATGTTATCATTATGAATTTGTAAGTGAAATGACTAATAGATACAAACAAATCCAATACTTACAATAATATAAAGAATTTAATGCGCACACCTCCCTCTTAACGGGTCCATGAGTACCTGATTTATTTTCTCTCACTTATTTTATCGGGCTGAGGTCTTAAGGTTGGAGATTCAAACTTTTTGTTACAAGAATTCAAAGTGGGGTAGAATTGTCAGAATTCAAAATAAAATAGAATACAAAAACTAAAAGAATTATAAAAAGAAATAAAAGGTAAAGTTAATTAATTGCAAAAAAATAAAAATAAAGCCCTCTTTATTCTATACTCGGAATTTGGAAACCCTAGCCTTCGCCAAAGGTCCTGCTTTTGTGCTGCGTGTGTCCACCGCTCGCTCTCTCTCTCTCCGAATCTGCCAACCCGAAGGTACCGCTATCTTCTATGTAGCTATATGTTTCTATTGATCGAATCGATTAGGTTTAGGGTTTTGCTTTTGGTTACAACTTTTTTTTATCTTGATAGAATCAGTTGAATTGAGAGAGATGTCGGATCAGAAGCTGACGCGTATCGCTATCGTGAGTTCCGACAAGTGCAAGCCCAAAAAATGTCGTCAGGAGTGCAAAAAGAGTTGCCCTGTTGTGAAAACAGGTAATTTTCCTATTTTTATGGGGTTAATTTATCTATTTTAATCTGTTTTAGTAATGATTTTATGTTGTTTCCCATCGGAGTTTGAATTGCTAAATCGTTTGTATTATTGTTGTGTGATTGGTTGGGGCTTATGGAAGTTTATGGTTCTAAGTTCATAGTTTGTGGATTAGATATTGCAACTTTACTAGGCGTCTTGGTATTTTGACATGTTTTTTATCTCAATTTTACTGGCCAACTTTCTTTTGTTCAATCCATGTTTATTTAGAGATGATATGCCGCAGAGTAGTTGAATCTTAATGGATGGACTGCGTGCACACAGGCCATGAGTGATTGTTGAGGAAAAATATGCACAGTAGCACAGATAATGACTAAATTAATGAAATCTCTAAGTGTGAATATTAAAGAGATGAGTCTGTGTTTATGTAAGTGACTGCTTTATATACCATAGTTTTGTAAACTAATGCTCATTATTCAGTCAAATACATTGCTCTATCCAAGTCCAGTGAAACATAATAGGGAAATAGAATAAGCAAGTGCAAGGATTACTTGTGTGAATTAATTCATTTTTGCCATGTAATTGGCTTAGTAATGAGCCAATTGCTTGTGTTAATAGATTTAAGAAACATTTGCCACAAAAGATGAGATGTTTGTTTGGCTCATATGGAGCTCAACCTGTGTGTTTTCCTGCTTTTTAGTTGTTATAAGCAAACAAATTCATTTTGTGACTCTGGTTGCCATCTTTGGATTTGATCGATCCGTTTCATGAAGATGTTCAATTTTGTTTAATCTATTTTGTTGGATACTACCAGGTAAACTTTGCATTGAGGTGACTCCTGCATCTAAGATTGCTTTCATCTCAGAGGAGTTGTGCATTGGATGTGGTATCTGTGTCAAGGTTTGTCCAATACAAGAGAAAAATCAATCTTCATTTGCAAATGTTAAATCAACAGCATTTGCCAACCTCATAACTTTTTTGCTTGTTCTTTCAGAAATGTCCATTTGAAGCAATTCAGATTATCAATCTGCCCAAAGACCTGGATAAGGACACTACCCATCGTTATGGTCCCAACACCTTTAAGTTGCACAGGTTGGATCAAACTTCTATTTCAATTGCAATATAGCTTTTGCCTAATGGTCTCTAATTATTCTTTAAATTTTCTTACAGATTACCTGTTCCAAGACCTGGACAAGTTCTTGGCTTGGTTGGAACTAATGGCATTGGAAAATCTACCGCACTTAAAGTTTTGGCTGGGAAGTTGAAGCCTAACTTGGGGCGTTTTAAAGTAATATTATTTACCCACATTAGTTTTCCTTACTAGGTTTATCAATTGCCCAACATTTTGTTGATGAACTCTTCTTGCAGAATCCACCTGATTGGCAGGAAATTTTGACCTACTTCCGAGGATCTGAGCTACAAAATTACTTCACACGTATCCTTGAAGATAATCTGAAGGTGAACTTTTATGGTACTTCGTGCGCAATATGCAACCTCATCGTTCATTTTTTATTTTGTATATTCTTGATGTTGGCTGCAAATTAGTAGATAAATTCTTTCTTTTCGTAATTGATTATTAAGTTACATTTGCTATATCAGCAAAATATTGCTAAAGAGCATGTTGCTTTAATGTTAAGCCTATCTGTTTCAAAGTTTGAGTGCACACAGAGATCATATCTAGTTTCAGCTTGGCTATGTGCACGGAATGTTTGAGTCTCTTCCACTCTCCTTTTAGCGTACAGCAAAGGTGGTGTATGAAATCACAATTTATTTTTAAAGAGCAGGCCAAACACTTTTTTTTTGTCATAGCTCAGATGATAGATATACTCGAATCAGTAGTTCAGAAGTTCAGACCATTGTTTTCGTGGTAAACTACACTGTAGAAGTCTGCACTTGATATAGCCTTGAGTAGGTCTGATTATAAAACTTTCACTTCATGCAGATTGCAGCTTTCTTGTTTACTCTTCCATTCTGGAACACATATTATTTGCTAAGTTTTTCATAAGAAGATGGCATAACATTTCTTGTAATGTCTTTGTTATGATTTCTCTACCAAACATACTGTTACATACCGATGCATTTTTGCCCAGGCAATCATCAAGCCTCAGTATGTTGACCATATCCCAAAAGCTGTTCAAGGCAATGTTGGGCAAGTTCTTTCTCAAAAAGACGAGAGAGATATGAAGGAAACACTTGGTGTTGATCTTGAGTTGAAGCAGGTTATGGACCGTAATGTGGGGGATTTATCTGGTGGAGAGCTTCAGAGATTTGCTATTGCTGTTGTTGCCATACAAAATGCAGAGATCTATATGTTTGATGAGCCCTCAAGTTATCTTGATGTAAAACAGAGGCTCAAAGCAGCACAGGTTATCCGATCCTTGCTCCGGCCAACTAGGTTTGTAATGTTTATAGCATTTTATCACCTTTAATTCAGCTTCTCCATATGAGGATTGACCTGGTTGATGTTATTTCAGCTATGTAATTGTTGTAGAGCACGATCTTAGTGTGCTTGATTATTTATCCGACTTCATCTGCTGCCTTTATGGGAAACCTGGTGTCTATGGGGTGGTAACTCTTCCATTCTCAGTCAGAGAAGGAATTAATATCTTTTTAGCTGGATTTGTTCCTACTGAGAATCTAAGGTTTCGGGATGAATCCCTCACATTTAAGGTTAGCCTGATTCTATGACTACCAACAGAAGTATTTGTAGTCACCAGATTTGGATTTCCATTAATTCATTTTTAATTTACAGGTTGCTGAGACTCCCCAAGAAAGTGCTGAGGAAATTGAGACATATGCGAGATACAAGTATCCCACCATGACTAAAACTCAGGGAAACTTCAAACTTAAGGTCTTGGAAGGCGAGTTCACTGATTCACAAATAGTTGTGATGCTTGGTGAAAATGGGACAGGGAAGACAACATTTATACGAATGCTGGTATATTTCTTGTATTTTATGCATGCTTTAAATGCATGGTACGTTAGTTATGTTGCGCTAATATTTGTATAATTATGTACGCTAGGCTGGTCTTTTGAAGCCTGATTCAGTAGAAGGATCTGATATCGAAATACCTGAGTTCAATGTCTCTTACAAGCCACAGAAGATCAGTCCTAAATTCCAGTCTACAGTTAGGATGCTGTTGCATCAAAAAATTCGTGATTCATATATGCATCCTCAGTTTGTCTCTGATGTAATGAAGCCTCTCCTAATTGAGCAATTAATGGATCAAGAGGTTGTTAATCTTTCTGGTGGAGAATTGCAAAGGGTTGCGCTGACTCTCTGTCTTGGAAAGGTTAGCTTTCTCTTCATTTGGTTTTCCTTATATGAACCTTTCTTAGTGAGTTTCTGCCCAGTTATAAAGAAAACTTAAGTTAATTCATTGTCAGAGTGGCGTGTGTTTTCAGGCCATTTAAGTTTCAAGTTACCAAGCAGTTTCTTTCATGCTTGGAAGTGCTTGAATTATGTTGTGTTTATTAACTCTGTTTGTAGAAGGTGAACTAATGAGTCCAAATTCTAACATACTGCATTATTTTTTTATCTAGACATAAGGTCATGATCCCTTGCATTTTGTCCATAAATACTTAATGTGGATTATGGAAATATATGGTTTAACATACGGAATCTGGAGAGAAGTATGTTAGGTCAGTATATTTCCCAAGTTCTGTTCTTGAATTATATGGCATTAAAACAGGTTCATACCTTGAGGCTGAAAATACTCAACTCTAGAGAACTTGTTCTGATATTATGATACTTCATTCTGTATTATCTATATTGCATTGGGAACTCAGAGCTTTTCCTGTATTGCTCGTACCAATAGCCACCTTGGAAAGCAATCCTGTAAATCGTAGACTGCACAATAAACTACAGCATAGATTGTGTACTTGACTATCAAAATAGAATAAAGTATTATATAATCTAATATCCTATCATATCTTTTTCTCAATCACTATATTTATTTTGCCACTTTTTCTGTTCTCTGATTTCGTGTATGCTTACAGCCAGCAGACATATATTTAATAGATGAACCAAGTGCTTATCTCGACTCCGAGCAGCGTATTGTAGCTTCAAAAGTCATAAAGAGATTCATACTTCATGCCAAAAAGACTGCATTTGTTGTCGAGCACGACTTCATTATGGCAACTTACCTTGCTGATAGGGTGATTGTGTATGAAGGCCAGCCTTCCATAGACTGTACTGCCAATTCCCCTCAATCGTTGCTCACCGGAATGAATCTCTTCTTGTCGGTAAGTTTCTGTACATTTCAATTTCGACAATTTTGGCTTTCAACAATTTCAAATCCCTCAATGCTTACAGAATTTGATTTGTTTATCTTTATTACTAATCAACTTTATTGATGTATGTAGCAACTGGATATTACCTTCAGAAGAGATCCAACTAACTACCGTCCAAGAATCAACAAATTGGACTCAACTAAGGATAGGGAGCAGAAGAATGCTGGCTCATACTACTATTTAGACGACTGAGCTGACTATTTACCAGCTGCAGATACTGCTTCTTGGTTACCTCTTCCCACCAGCACCCGGGCATTTACTTGATGGAAGATTCTAGTTGTGCTGTGAAAATTGTGGTTCGAGTTTGATGAGGGGTCGTTCCAAGCTCGATGTTGTTTTGTTCACCAGTTTTGACCATTTCAGAGGATGAATTGTAACCGAGGATGTCTTTTTGGTGCCTCATTATGATCATATATCGACCATTATACCTTGCTTTTTTGTTATCTTGGTTTTTTGGCGGATAGATGCTGATTTTTTATTTTATGAAAGAGGACAGTGAGGTGACTTTTGTGTAAATTAATTGTTGATTTTACTTGTGCAATTTGATACTTGCCAATCTAACTTTGTTAAGTCAATGAATTTGAGTGTTGAATTTACAGCAAACTCTGATCAATAGAAACAATTGATCAATGTGGCTTTTGCCAATGCCCTTTTAGATTCGAAAGTCCTTTTCTCCAAAAATTTAAACCCGAAATACCGTCGTGATCCAACCTCTAAAGTTTCATAATTAACAATCAAAGGCTGAGTTTTAATCTAATTACAAAAGATTTCAGATGCTGTTGTAATCATGTACCAAAATCATATATCGACCAAAACTTAATTGATTCAAAAATTAAATCAGATGTCGTCATTAAGACTTATTGATTCCAAAATGCTTTAGATTCTTTTGATTGGTGAATATTTTGTATTTTCTCGAAGTTTTAATAATTACACGAAACCTAATTTTCAGGCGTATGTCAATGTAATCATTCCATTCCATTAAATTATTTACCCACCATATTGCAACTTACATTCGTTTATTCTATAATACAAACTGGCCTGAGGCGCCTCTGTATCTATTACACCTAAATTTCATTGATTTCTTGGAAGATTATTTGGTTATAGACCACCACGCATTAGGATTTGCCCTTTTGATTTAATGAGAGAATTATAATGCAGGACTAAGAACATAGCTAAAATCCGAAAACTGACTTTACTTACAGATGATTCTCTGCTCAATGCTGTTACAAATGCAATACCTTAGCTTAAACCAACATCAATGAAACTGTAACCAACTGGTTTCCTTAGTTGCTTATCCTGAATTACAGTTCTCCACTCCACAGCTTCTTCCCATCTTCCAGCAGCGACATACATATTACACAAAGCTACATAATAACTTACATTTTCGGGTTCCAAGCGAAACAGGATTTCTGCAACTTCTCTTCCAGTCTCAAGATCACTATGATATCTGCAAGCACTCAGCAAAGCTCCCCATATTCCTGCTTCCTGTTCGGTTGGCAGATTCCTGATGAAATCATAAGCCTCTTGGATCAACCCTGACCGTCCAAGAATATCCACCATACAGACGTGATGCTCTACAACTGGTTCGACATTATATTTGCTGAACATATGATTGTAATACTTGCGCCCTTCATCAACAAGCCCTGCATGGCTGCACGCCGAAAGAATGCTTGTAAATGAGCTGCTCGTGGGATGAATTCCAGCCTCCATCATTTCTTTGAATGTTTTGATGGCTTTTGAGCCCAAGTTATGGAACCCATAAGCGGATATTAAAGAATTCCATGCAGCAACTGATTTTTCATGGGAGCTTAGGAAAACTTGCTCGGCAATATCCAATCTGCCACAGTTGCTGTACATGTCCAAGAGGGCAGCAGATATGAAAGGGTTTTGGTGCAAAAGATGTCTGAACACATGTGCATGGATTTGTTTTCCATAAGTCATGGCACTAAGGTGTGTGCAGGCCGAAAGAACTGTAGATATGGTGATCTCATTTGGCTCGAAGTCAAGGGAGCGGAATAATTCTAGTGCCTTTTTAGCATCCTCGTTTTGGGATAGAGCGGATATTACACAATTCCATGAACATAAATTGTGGTCATGACTAAGTGTGAATGCTGACCTGGCACTCTCGGCATCGCCTAATCTTCCATACATTGTCACCAGCGAATTCTGCACTCGTATACCAGTTTCTAGACCGGTTTTAAGAGCAAAATTGTGGATTAATTTTCCTTGATATGGTAAGCCAAGATTACCACAAGATGATATGACACTTACAAGGGTTATGGAATCACAGTGGACCTCGGATGCTTTCCTCATTAAGTGGAAATACTCTAAAGCCTCCGAGAAATGACCGTTCTGAGTGCAGCCCACAATTATAGTGTTCCAACTAGTAACGTCACCTCCAACAGACATTCTTTCAAACAATGCAAAAGCATCCAACATATCTCCACAACAAATATACATGTGCATGAGGGAATTCAAAGAAAATTTTTGGCTTGAAAACCCCAATTTGATACTCCAACCATGAATTGATCTTCCAAATTGAAGTGAATCTGGAGAATCACAAGATGGAATAACTGCCAATAAAGTCGGCAAGGTGAATGTTGAATGACAATCGAGCATTTTCTTGAATAATATTTGAGCTTCCCATGATTGCCCGTTTTGGGCATATCCAAAGATCATAGTATTCCATGCTACCAAGTCTTTGACTGGCAAGGTTGAGAATAAATACTCTGCTTCCTTAACATTATTGCACCTAGAGTACATATTAATGAGACTATTTATAACCGATAATTCCGAAGTCATCTGTCTCCTAACGATGAAGCCATGAGCAGCTTTTCCTTCTCGAAGAAGCATTAATTCAGCACAGAATGGAATTAAAGTAAGCAATGTGGCAATATCAGGCTGGATCAATGCTTTAAACTGCATATCACGTAGAAGACAAAATGCTTCCATAGCCTCTCCATTTAGAAAGAAACCCTTAATCATGGAATTCCAAGAAACCACATTCTTGAGAACCATTCCTTTAAAAACATATTCTGTCGCATAAATATCACGAAATGTAGAATAAAATGAAATAAGAGAGTTACCAACTGAAATGTAGTTATTCTCTGCATATCCCAATTTGATTCCCCATCCATGGACTGCCAATCCAAAACCAAACTCTTGAAGAGTAGTACAAGCTGCCATGGCACAAGAAATACTCATATCAGCAGCTTGTACGTTTTCACAGAAAGCCATAGCCATGTGTCTAAAATACCACAAGGATTTCTCAGGATGGCTATTATAGAAACAACAGCTGATAATTGAATTCCAAGTGACAATATCTTTACATTCCACTCCTGCAAACATACACTCCGATGAACACAAGTCACCACATTTTGCATACATATCAACCACAGCATTACTCAAAACAGTATCTGAAACCATCCCTGCTTTAACACTCAACCCATGGACGATCTGACCTTGTCCAAGGTTTTTCATATCGGATACAGCTGAAATCACTACAACAAGAGTTGTCGAGTCAAATCCACAGCCCTCACCAACCATCTTCTTGAAAAATCCAATTGCAGCTTGAAAACACTTGTTCTCTATACACGCACTCATCATAGCATTCCAGATAACAACATCTCTATCAAGAATTTCACCAAATAAAGCCACTGAAGAGCCCAAATCCTTACTTCTCGAGTAAATAGTGACAAGAGAAGTAGCTATGCACAAATCAGTAAGGGCACCTTGCTTCACAGCCAAGGCATGCACCATCCCGGAATCCGTGATATTCGGCTTCAGGATGACAGATTGAACAACCCGGAACACGTCCTGTAAGAGGGCATAGTTAGAATAGTGCCGTTTCCTCAGAAACATTTTGTCAAGTACGTGGGATGCACATGAAAAGTGACCAGAGGCGCAGGAATACTGTATCAAAGTTCTTGAATTCAAACGGGGTGTGTTGAAGTTGAATGGTAGAATCGCATGTGGGTTCCATTCTTGGAGACGGATGCGTGAAGAATGCTGGGAGAAGTGAAGAAGATGAAGGGAGCTTTTGTTCGGACATGTATGGCTTACTGATGAAGTGTTGCAGAGAATGTCAGCAAAGTTTGGCCTGTGAATGGACTTCGTAAATTTGGTCCCAATTTTGGGATTGAACATTGCCAACTTCTAAAGTTGGAAAAAAGAGGAAAAATTAAATGAATGTTAATTTTGTTGGGAAACTAATTAGTTGGCAATGCAGCTCAGGTTTTTCAGTGTGAAAAATAAAAATAAGGTGTAATTTAATGAAGTTATTCTATTTCTATGACATTAATGATAAAATAAAAACATGTCAAACGGTCCAAATGATTAAATTTTTTTTTACTAAAGTAATAATTTTAGCTTTGAATTCCTCTAAGTACTTTGGGAATGTATGTACTAAAAAATAAAATAAAATGATAAGATAAAAACATTTTAAAATTATTGAATAAATTTAAGAAAAATAACAAAAAAACAATAGAGATAATTATTTTGTTAATTGGGATGAGATGTGAAGATGAATAATAGAAAAGTTTAAACACACGAACAACGCCGCGGCAGGAGGCTTAATTCGGGACGTTAATGGAACTTGGCTGCTTGGTTTCCCTTGAAGTTGGGTCAAGTTTCGATCAACGTGGCTGAGGCACTTAGCTATTGGGGTTTCGGAAAGGGCTTGGGAAAGACGGTTTTCTAGAATGGAAGTTAAAATTGACTCGGAGATTGTTTTTCATTGGATTATGAAGTATGATATTGAAGATCATTCAATGAGAAATGTGATTATGGGTTGCCGTAAGGTCCTTTATTTGTCGTGGCAGATGAAGATCTGTCACACTTTCAGAAAAAACTAGTGAGAGTACGATAAACTTGTGAAGATCCCGACGGATTGCTTGGTGCGGGATGTGCCTCTGGAAGGATTCTAGGGGTGGTTTTTGTTTTTGCTTTGTGCCGGTTATGGCATCTTGTAGATAGGAAAAAAAAAATATCTAATCATTTTTAATCCAACCAACCAAGTATACATATCATAAAGTATAGATTATATGAATACTTACAAACATCCCATGAAATTAAATTCAATTACGAAAAACATTATAATTGAAAATTTACGAAAAATACATTGAGATCGATATCAGAATTGCAAAAAACATCCAATTGCTTGGGATGTTTTCTATAATTTCTGAATCATAAGAACTTCTTTTCTCCACTTTGTGTTTAAACGTGAACACCTTTTTTCTCCACTTTGTGTTTAAACGTGAAGGTCTTCGTAATTATCCCTAAATTATATTTAAAACCTCGTCTTATGAGATTTGAAATATTACGAAAACATATAATCTGGGTCAGCAATTCAAGATTCGTTTTGAAGAACACCAGTGAGAAGTAGATTTTTTTTTTTTTTTTGGGTTGACACACGCACACCCAAACGCGGTTTGAACTTAGGACCTTGTCTTCGAAAATAAACCTATTAACCACTTGGACCAACTTGGATCAACCCCTGTTGGCCAATGAGAAGTAGATTAAGTATATACATTTCCTTCATTCGTATCAAGGATTGGACTGAAATAATACAAAGAGTCCTCATCAAGTAAAGCAAAATAGGCCTGCAACAACAGTCATTTTTTATCTTAAAATTACAACAAATAATTTGCCCTGACCCCAAATTATTTCCAGTTTTTCCTTCTCTACATTTTCAGCTAAAACCAAAAAGTACAAGCAGTGTGGAAAAAAACAAAGAAAAAAGAAAAGCTGTATCAAAAAGGAGGGTGATCCTCTTCTGGTGTTTGGGGTGGAACTGGTTTCCAACCAGGTTTTTCATCCCAATACATGTCGTAATATATGTGTCCGGGTGTGTGATTCTCGACACAACACCAAATACCCGTGTACCTCTTCACACGAGTCCTGAATTTTTCTTCCTTTGCCTGATCATACACATTCTTGTAGTTTAGTGCTTGGTACAAAAAATGAAGGGAAAGTTACACGGACATACTCTGAGATTTGCCGCCTTACACAAACTTCCCATGAGGTTCAAGGAATTATAGAATCTAAATCCGTGAATTTTGATGATATTATCTCTAATTTTGTTATAAATACCCTAATTTGACCTTGACACTTACTAGTCAATATTTGATTGCAAATTCATGACTATAACAATATGTGTTGGCCTTCAGGTAGAGTGGGGGGAGTTTGTGTAATTTCTCAAATTTTAGGGGAAGTTTGTGTAATTACGCCAAACCTTAGGGTGGTATGCCTGAATAGTTATCCTGAAATTAATGTAACGAACTGAGTAAAAAGTATTTGAGAAAGAAAGTATGCCTTGTCAGCGAATCCTGCAAAGGCTTCTTGCATTGATGAGAACTGAATGACTTTGACGTCTTTGAAGGATGAGAATACGGTCTTCAGCTGTTTGGAAAGAAACAGAGTTATGATAAAATTGAGTTTATTTATTTTTGTAAACAAAATAAAAATTACCATTTCCTCTGTACTCCTTTTAGGGAGCTTGAGAACTCCAGTTTGGCTCGTGCTGTTTGAAATATCACAACCCTGTGATCCTTCTTGACAAAGTTGCACATTAAGCCATGAATCTCTCACCTGTAATAAGTGATACCGTATTACTCATGCAAAGAACTAAAGTAAAGTTCAACATACATATATATATACACACACACACACACATATAATATATATCTTTCTTTTTTCCTGTTTGTGTGTGGAATATAAACCTGCTTAGGCAAGGCTGGGTTGTCTAGGAAAGAATATTCCCTAATATCAATCCCGGGTCCCATTTCCTCCTCTGGGAGCTGTTTCAACATTACATTAACCTGCATCATAAATGTTCCATAAAAATGTCTGCGGAGGAATATAAGAACTTTTAATTGGAAAATATTCTGACTCAGTTATATACTCTTTATTAATACCTCGAAGACATGATCCAAAGGGCATAAAAATGGCTGCCTAGTCAAAGTCCCCAGCAATATCCCAGGATGTCCAAACCACAGCCTATCCAACCTGCACCATAGTGGAGGCATTACCTAAAATCACAAGAACAAACATCATGAACATGAGCCTCAAATAAACATGTCCACCCAAACTAGATAAACTCGATGAAATAATGAATATTTACAGTTAGACAACTTGACAAAGATTGATGGATACGCTCTCCTTTAATGGATGAAAAGGAATGTACATCAAATCCAATGTATTAATCAATATCAGAACTTATAATGAAAAAGACCACAGCTTTTCTCACCAATGTGCGGCCCAACACTGAAGCAATTGCAAGTGCAGTCCGTATCTGCTTGATCTGAAGATCATTTTCATAGTCAGCAGATTTATGGTTTTCTTATACTATAACCCAAAAATAAGAAAAAGAGAAAAGAAAAGGAGTGTCGACACGCACATACTTGGTAATTAACAAGAGCAAAGTGTGACTCGAGGTTATGCTCTCCATCTAACAACAGGTTCTTGGGTATATTAGGTCTGAATGCCAAAAATCCTCCTGCATATGATTGTACAAAGAAATTTACAGATGGACCAATTATAAACTGAAACAAAGCATGGAATGGTTTATGTCAAGCCTCAACTCCCATTCTGGTATATACAACTTCAGCTATCAAGTAACAGAAGTTTCTGCCCCTGGAATGTGAGGCAATTATTTTGGTTTCCAGTTTGATTTATCGACTGTATCGTATCCACAAAATCAAGGTGTAACATATAACTGCACTAATCTACAGACCCTTATTATTTTTTTTGCAACTTAGCAAGTGGTTACCATCCCTTCCAACAAAGTAGTTCACTCAAGGCTTTCATATTATCATTTAACGCATCTACGGATTTATATATGATGCCAAAAGAACATTATTAAGTGCGCCTCCAAGGTTTTACTATTTTCGTTCTTTTAATTTTACTTTGTTAATTTGACAAGTTACTTACTTTACAAGGAGATCAAAACATGAATATTCCAAGAAAAATCTCCTTTGTGATGCTACTACAATGTTGTAAACGCATTAAAGCAGAAAATTCCAAATAAGAACCTGGTGTATCATAATATTCCGGTGGATCATAAAAAAGCATAGCTTCACGTAACCGATGGCGTTTTCCCTCAGTACCAGCATACTGAAATGTGGCATGCACAGCATAGGGCTCTAATCGAAGCTGTTGGAACATTGCCTGCCAAGTAGAGAACAGGTTTATTAAAGAATCATTTTTTGTGTAGGACAAAGTGGCTTATGCCATTGAGCACTTAAAATTTTACTTTTTTTAAATTTTTATGTGCATTGAGGTGGATTTCATAAAAAATTGCAATGAACCTGGACAAAGTATGTATGTCCACTGCAAAATACACTTGCTGGGAGAAGGCCGAGCTTTAGTTGTCCATCGTAAGCATACACAAGTCCACTCTCTTCATCAACAGGTGGGCCCAGCTGCCGGCGAACGATCTCATTGAAACCGTTTTGATCCCATATCTTTTCATCAGCCAAAAGTAATTCTTTCCATTCTTTAGCTAATTTCATCGCAGAAGCAGTTGGCCTCCAGTGAAAAATTCCTATGTTATAGGCAGCACCAGCTGTTCACAGAAAAGAGATTAAAAAGAAATCACACGATGATCTTATTGCAGCAAATTTTCATAAAACTGAAAACAGTCATGTCTTGATACATACATACACACTCAATTGAAGATTCAACAATCTACTATTCTGGTTCAAGACACTGAAGTGTCCAGAGTAATCCTTAGTCTAGTGTCTCCTAAAAATGTGGCCATTAATTTACTAGGCATATTATGTTGAACCAAGATAGCTTTCTCAATGTTGAGTCAGGAAATTCCTAGTGAGGCGGAGCAACCATAACATGAGAAATAAGGAGGCCCAGTAAAAATCTCTCATTGAGATCTCCAGCTATTCTTATCAACATCACTTCCTCTAAAATTGAGAAGTTTTTAAATGAACTCTCTCTGCTTTAGGAAAGGGGAAAAAGAAAAGCAAGCAGCAATAAGGTCTTCGTAGGAAAATTTACCTTGCTTCCAGTCTTCCAACCGGTCATCACCTACTGTTGGTGAAACTTGATCAGTGGAAGTCAACACGTCTGCTTCAGGAAAACGTGCAAGATAAGGAAGCGGGTTCTGTTCAAGAGAAGTTGCAAACCAGTAATAAATTTAGCAGGAAGAAACTTCACTCATTTTCTTTGTGCATATATCAATGACTAGAAAAATCAATGGGTTTCAGGTATCAAGCCCAGAAGCTAAAGTTACGAGAATAAGAAACAAAAGCAGTAGAAATAAATTTACATAAGCAAACGAGTACCGTGAAGATACCTTTACCCAGACCATGTCGGTGTCGCACATTAGTAACTCGAAACCATAAGGTAAGATAGAATCTATCAAAATAACCTTCTCCCTTCCCATCTTATGGAATGTAGGTGAACCCCATCCAACATCTACTGTGCTCATGTGACTACCCATATCAAAAACTGGGACACCTTTCCAGTAAAGAGCCTCCATCAGTTTTGTGTCCATTGCACCTGAGAAACAAGAATCTTGTTTGGTTAGACAACAAGATCAGTTATAGCACCACAATATGCTTTCACGGAGTACTTACCAACAAGAAGGTTATCAACACCCATATCTGATAAGCGCTTAACCCAAGTCAGAATGAAATCCATGAAAGCAAAGTTACCGAAAGTCACAATTACAACATTATCCTTGACTCTTTGCTGAACCAGTTCCTTAGTCAATTTAAAGGTTGCCAAAGGTGGCATCTTTGAACCAGGAGGGGGGGCTTTCCAAATAGGTCCCACAGTTCTCTCTTCAGATTGGGAGGATGAAGCTGGTGCTAAGCGAGCCACTACTTGCCGAGAAGAATTAGATGCTTGACCGAAAGATGGTGATATTGCTTCTATAATATGCAGGGAATGGAAAAACGACAATAAGTAAATGAAACAAAGGCACAATTAAATAACCTTCTTATTATCACGCAGATATGTAAGCACGGAGCTAGATCAGATCATAACGGTTGATAAATAATGTACAAATAACTTAAGTTGTTTTTCTTGCCATCAGTAAAAGAAGAAAACCTCCTCTGCTGCTATTAGCCCTGGAATTTTGAATTGACAAAGTACTTTTTTCATCGCTAGAAAGGTGAAAGAAAAAAGAAGAAGAAGAAGAAGAAGAAGAAGAAAAGATAATAGGATGTTCCAAGTGGACGAATTTAAAGAAACTGACAACTTCTATTGAGAGCAACGCGGAACACTTCGACAAATAAAAGAAATAAGAAAAGGTTGAAAAACAAAGGACTACAAGCTCATTGTTCAAACATGGATTGAATGTGCATAGAACTGACATTAATGCACCATGTATTAAATGTCGAATAAGGTCGAAGCAGTTGTTACCATGAAGGTTATTTTAGATGTGGCTTCTTAAGGTACACTATCAAAAGAGTAAGAGCTAACAACCTCTCCGTACTAGAACCAGATGTTTCAAAAGAGATCAACAAACTAGAAACTTCACATAGTAACTTTCAGGTCATCAAAAGGGAAAAGAAGCAATTTTTTTCTTTCAAATCGTTTTTTAAACCTATAATGATTTAGATAGAAGAATACCATATAGCATTACATCATAAAAATGCCCAAAAAAAAAAAGTGCACAATTCTCATCATTTATTATATTAGCTCCAGTATTCAACATATCCGACAAATAATAACAGGAGAAAGGCTTTCGTAAGAGCTATACTTGATCAAGTTCAAGATCACAACATGGCCTCTAAAATGCACAACATGGGTTGACAGGATCAAAACCATTTACAGATTGCCCAAATATACAATTCAGCAAATAACCTAGAGAAGTGCTTTGACTTAAAACACATTGTCATCACAAAAATCAGCTCCACATGCCCCAAAGAAACAGAAAGTACTCATCTTCACTTACAGAACAAAAATCAAATCTGCATGTGCTTCCACATGCAGATGCAGTTAAAACAGGACAATTAATTCACTGAGTCAAAAGTAAGGCACATCAACGCCAACTTTCACTCCAAAAGCTCTCCAAATATCCATTGCATTCAAATTGATCAATAAATTTGCAGCTAAAAACAAACCACCAAACAAACACAAAATAAGTAAAGCTACAATCCGACAAAGACACTTGCATTATAGACCCAAAGCTTTACCAAAGGCCCACTCTTAAACCCAAAAATTCTAAAATTCTACTCACCTCTGATCCCATCATCACCGGATGCAATCGAACTGGATAGCCACGGAGAGACGGCCGAATTTGAACTGGAGAAAATGGCGGAAAACACATAGAAGGAAGACACTAAGATGCCAACAATTACAGTGGCGTATATAGTCACGAATAATGGCCTGGAATTAGCCGCCTCCTTCAATGAATTACTCCAAGCCATTTCCACTGATTGGTTTTATTCGTCAACACCAACACAAAAATGGAAAAAAAACAGTCAATCACTCTATAAATATCAACAAATTTTCACTGGAAGTCTTCATCCCTCTGATCATGGCGACCCAGATCAAAAGAAACCAAATTTCAGTAGGAATTCAAATTTGTTCGTGGATTTGATTCATAATTCACAGAATGTGTGAGTGCGTGTGTGAGAGAGAGAGAGGGTTTTAGCCTAAAACGCTTAAAGACGACATTTTTAGGTAAAATATATGCTGGATTGTTTTGTTTTTAGTTTGTTTTGGGGTGGGCAGGGATCCAATACAGCAACTCCATGGTATGAACCTATGGAGGTGGTCTCCATTTATTAACTACTACAATGTCCTCATTACAATGTTCTTTTTAACAACAATACTTTGTCCTAATTACTACACGATATTGAATAATTACATATCCCCTTGGATAAAAATATTATACAAGATACCCTTTTAAGTTTAAAAAATTATAAATTGATCCATTTCGATTGGATTTTTTACAAAATCACTCTTGAATCGACTATATCTCACCACTAATTAGTTCATCACCGTTAATTTCGAAAAAAAAAATTTAATCATAAATATCAACTTACAAACTAATCATGTATTGATCCTCCAAAAAACTTTATAAATTACTTGTCTGTCACTTGAGAATGATGTGAGCCAGTGAGAGTTATTGTGAGGAAGTAATTAGTGGTAAAATATAATCGATTCAAAAAAAAATTTGTGAAAAATTCAATCGGGAATGAGTTCATTTGTAACTTTCCAAACTTGAAATGGTAGGTTCTGTAATATTTTCATTTAAGGAAGTACGAATCTCGCAAGAAGTGTATGTAAAAATACTCTATATTTAATTGATTTTTTTTCATAAATTTTACACTTTCTCTCTATTGAACTAATTGAGACGAACTAGATTTAGGTTACGAATTATCTATAATGTGTACAATTATGCTAATCTGAAAACATGGAACCGTGCCAGTTCTAGAGGCCATTTGTCGCCTTTCACCGAAATTGAAAGAGTGTTTTAGTTAAACTTAATCAACTTTATGCTATCTCTAAAATTTTCTACCATGATAATGATGAACTACAAGATAGGTCAAGGTAATGTTAAACTAAACAACATGCTATGAGATCAAATTGAAAAAACTAGGTGAATGTAATATTATTTTACTATCATTTACTGATATAATTCAAAAATTCGGTGTTTACTAATTTAATTAAATGTCTCGTGTTTTAGTCTCTGAATGTTTTAATGATCCACCTTGACTCGACTGATATAAATAAGCTATAAAAGAATATATATATATATATATATATATATATATATATATGTCCGATCAAAATTAACAATTTAACACATAATCCGGTCAAAAACGTACAAGACTTGCAAAATTGTCTTAGCCATGTAAATTGTTTAAAAGGTCAAAAATGTCCAAAATGTACAAGACTTGCAAGGAAACCCTACATCTCGACGTGATAGGCGAACCCATCCAAGCCTAAAGTCAACCGCCACCGCGTTATCGTCTGAATCTGTCAATTTAATTTTGTCACTAAATTATTGATTTGTTGGATTAATTTAGTCACCAAATTAAATAGTTGCATGAAAGTGGACCAACTTATATATTAAAGGGGGAGTTATTTAAAAGGATCAAATATCCTCAAAAGTTATCTTAAACCTCCTAGTTTGGAAAATGTATGTTTTAGGTTATCAATATACAAGTTATTTTTTCTAAACCCCCCATGACCCTGAAAAGTCTGTTTTGCCCCCACTTTTTCTTGTTTTTTTTTTCCTTTTTTTCCCTCGCCGAAAAAATGGGTTCCCATTTTAGGAAAGATTCATCTCATAATCTGCAACCACATTTCCACTTCGTCGGCAACGAGATCTAACCGCGACGAAGCAGGATAAAGGTAGGCGGTGGCAACGGCAACGAAAACATCAGGTTCTTGATAAGCGGCGACAACGGGAGTCGATTTAATTATCGTGCCCTATTTCCTGTACTGCTATAAGGTATTCTCAGCGTGTGAATGTTAATTGAATGTATTGCTGGCGTTAATTGAATGTTAATTATGTGAAATAGACAGTATAATTCACTGATAATTTGTATCGAATTGAATTGAATTGATGATACTTTGTATCTACTCGAATTGTTGATCCTCTGCAAACTGATATTTCAAATTGGTATTCTGAAGATGGCGTTGGCCGGTGACGAAGCTCAAGACAAGCAAATTCTAGGAAGTAGTTGGTTTAATGGCGAAATTACGGTGTTTCCAATTCCGCGGAGTGCGTCAGTGGAAGAGATTCACGCTCAAATTGGTGAAGAGTGGTCAGACTTCAACTCTGATGCTTACGTAGTACAATACCTCGCACCCCATAAAAAAGGTTTGTGGGTTAGTTTGCGACGCGACGGGCAGATTCCGGCTATGATCCAACTGCATGAAATTGTCAAACTCAACATTGTTGAGCTGAGGGAGATTCGGCCTCCTGCCTATTTAGGTGGGAAGCAAGCATCGAAGAGAAGGTATGGGATATCTAATTTTTTCGTTTCTGTATTAACACTATATTTATTAATTTCTGGTCAGTAATCTCATTCTGTGTCAGGAAGAAAAGATATAACCCCTACGCTGATGGTTCATGCTTGACCACTGTTCGTTCTGAGGTTGAGGATTGATCAGATCCACTGCGTGTTCTGGAGTTGAGGATTGATTTTATTCACTCTTTTTTTAAGGAACTTTATATGTTGTTGTAATTGTATACAACCTTTTATGATTGTTTCTATTTGTTTGAAACTACGTCGATAAATTGCTTGATGCTGTTTTCTCAATTTGATCTAATGGAAACGTTAAGAATGGGTGATAATGGCAGATTTTGTCATTAGAAATGCGTGATTAAATGAAGACTTTGTCCAGTGAAAGTTTAAGAATGCTTAATTAAAGGAAGATTTTGTCCAGTGAAACGTTAGAAATGCGTGATTAAAAGAATACTTTGTCCAGTGAAATGTTAGAAATGCGTAATTAAATGTCCAGTGAAACGTTAGAAATGCGTAATTAAAAGAATGTTTTGTCCAGTGAAACCTTAGAAATGCGTAATTGAAGGTTGGGTTTGTCCAGTGAAAGTTTAAGAATGCTTAATTAAAGGAAGATTTTGTCCAGTGAAACGTTAGAAATGCGTGATTAAAAGAAGACTTTGTCCAGTGAAACGTTAGAAATGCGTAATTAAAAGAATGCTTTGTCTAGTGAAATGTTAGAAATGCGTAATTGAAGGTTGGGTTTGTCCAGTGAAAGTTTAAGAATGCTTAATTAAAGGAAGATTTTGTCCAGTAAAACGTTAGAAATGCGTGATTAAAAGAAGACTTTGTTCAGTGAAACATTAGAAATGCGTAATTGAAGGTTGGGTTTGTCCAGTGAAAGTTTAAGAATGCTTAATTAAAGGAAGATTTTGTCCAGTGAAACGTTAGAAATGCGTGATTAAAAGAAGACTTTGTCCAGTGAAACATTAGAAATGCGTAATTAAAAGAATGTTTGGTCCAGTGAAACGTTAAGAATGCGTAATTAAAGGTGGACTTTGTCCAGTGAAACGTTAAGAATGCGTGATTCAAAGAATACTTTGTCCAGTGAAACGTTAGAAATGCGTGATTAAAAGAAGACTTTGTCCAGTGAAACGTTAAGAATGCGTGATTCAAAGAAGACTTTGTCCAGTGAAACGTTAGAAATGCGTAATTAAAAGAATGCTTTGTCCAGTGAAACATTAGAAATGCATAATTAAAGGTGGACTTTGTCCAGTGAAACGTTAAGAAATGCGTGATTAAAATAAGACTTTGTCCAGTGAAACGTTAGAAATCTTGATTCACTCTATTGTAATGTTGTGGTCATGATTCAATAAATCTTAACGTTTAACTCTATTGTAATGTTGTGTTCATGATTCAATAAATCTTGATTCACTCTATTGTAATGTTGTGGTCATGATTCAATAAATCTTCTTTGAATCACGCATTCTTAACGTTTCACTGGACAAAGTCCACCTTTAATTACGCATTTCTAATATTTCACTGGACAAAACATTCTTTTAATTACGCATTTCTAACGTTTCACTGGACAAAGCATTCTTTTAATTACGCATTTCTAATGTTTCACTGGACAAAGTCTTCTTTGAATCACGCATTCTTAACGTTTCACTGGACAAAACATTCTTTTAATTACGCATTTCTAATGTTTCACTGGACAAAGTATTCTTTGAATCACGCATTCTTAACGTTTCACTGGACAAAGTCCACCTTTAATTACGCATTCTTAACGTTTCACTGGACAAGTCCACCTTTTCATTACGCATTTCTAATGTTTCACTGGACAAAGTATTCTTTGAATCACGCATTCTTAACGTTTCACTGGACAAAGTCCACCTTTAATTACGCATTCTTAACGTTTCACTGGACAAGTCCACCTTTTAATTACGCATTTCTAATGTTTCACTGGACAAAGTCTTCTTTGAATCACGCATTCTTAACGTTTCACTGGACAAAGCATTCTTTTAATTACGCATTTCTTCCATCTAAAACAAACTTCCTTGCAGGATATATATATACTAGAATCAAACAACAATAAACAACCAACACTAAACATTTCATTACAGAACCAAAAATATACACTACAATCAACTAACAGTAACATTTAAACTATTATAAACAATCCACAAACAACAAATTTTGGAAAAGCGCTGTCTATATCATGGGGGAGGAAACTGATTAACCTCATCCTGATCTTCCTGAGGGATGTTAGAATTAACACTCTCCTCAGAGTGTTCATAGCCTGAGTAATCCGCGCCGTCCAAGGACTCGGGGTCCGAGTCCCTATCGTCAATGTAGTATGCGTGGAGGTGCTCCTTTTCGCCCTCCAAAAGATGTGCCCGCCGCACTTTGAAGATATACCTAAGGTCGTCGTAATAACGACATCCAAATGCCCTGGCGTTGGAATCCCGACGAATAACCTATGTAAAATTAAACATTGAATAATGAACAATTCCAAAAAAAAAAAAAAAGGGGACATGGATGAATTCGACCTACCTCAATGGAATTCACTTCAAAATATACTGGGGTCTTAATTTCGGCGTGAATACGATTAGCACCCATTTTAACTCCAGGACACGCCAATAATCTACGGAATTCGTAAAATTTTATCCGCAGTTCTTTCACCACTGCTACAACATCTCGGGCCCAAAATCTTGTTTTGAATCGCAGAGTCAACTCACGCGACACCATAGACAGCACTGTGTCGAAGACTTCTAGCCGATCGATTTCGTTCTCTCCGGCATATATCCGAAGACGTTCAACCATGTACTCTTCCACCCATGCCAGAATAGGTCTTGGAGGGGATTCATGACTTTGTTTGTCAAGGATTGAGATCTGGGAGAGAAAGAGAAGCAGGGCTTCTTGCAGGTGAATGTTTGGGGATGAAAATTTTGCAGATGTCTGCGTACAGGGCAAGATTGAAGATACTTAATAAAGGTGATTGGACCGTAAACCAACCGTCGCACCCCTTCGTCGGATTGTAAAGTTGATTGGCCAGTCCAAATTCCGGGAAAGCGTGCAGGCAGCTTTTCATTTAATTCAAGCGTCTCATCGGGAATGCATAATAATCTATTAAGTTTGTAGTGTAAATATTCATTTATTAGTTATTGAAAGGTCTGTTTGTCTAGTTAAAGAAAAATAATTCCAGAAATTATAAAATAGCGTTTCGAAACAGAGTTGCCGGAAACCCATTTCGAAAAAGAGTCGCCGGAAAGGCCATTCGGAAAGACTCGCCGGAAATTGGGTGCCGGAATAGAGTAGCCGGAAAGATCAGACGCGGGAAGAAGAAGCAAAGATCAGACGCGGGAAGAAGACAATGGGCATCTATGTTCTTCTTCAATTTATTAAGGGTATTATGGTACTTTTACAGGATTTGGGGGGTTTAAAATAAATGGAAAGGATAATAGAGATGAAATATATCTATTTATTGAATTGGGGGGTTTAGCAAAAGTCTTCAACCATACTAGGGGGTGTTCATTAATTTGCCGTATATTAAAACCAATTAAATATGTTAATGTTTGATTCTGTTTTCTGTTTGTATTTATAATTTCCTTTTTCCAATCACTCATATATATATAGGGTTTTGAAAAAGAATTGTCACATTTAACCAACATAATGGGACTTGGGAGTTATTATTTACCTATCTACGACTAGTTCATGTTTTAATTTTCTTTCACCTTCATTTACACATTGTTTCATGGTAATTAGGAGGTGCTTGTAAACTCTAAAACTAAGCACTTATGAGATAAGCGTTTATTTTTAGTGATGAGATAAACACTTATTTTATTGGTTTTGGAGTGTTTGCAAACTTCACTTCTGCTTATTTTAAGCAGAAATAAGCCAGAATCCAGAAGCAGGTCATGGTATGCTTTTGGATTTTGCGTATAGATTATACGGTTAATTAAAATTCTATTTGACAATAATATCCTCATAAAATATTAATAATCCTAAATTATACATATATAACTCGAGTTTATAAGTTCTTTGCATCTTTTCTTTTTTAATTCTTTATATCTTTTCCTTTTCTGTTATGGATCAAAATTACGTAATCTTGATAGCTCAAAAATTTTCAATTATCAGATAATTTTTTTTTTCTTAATTTTTATAAATTTATTTATTTTAAAGCTTTTCAGTTTTATTATTTTCTAATATCTGTTATTAATTTTTGTTTGAATTATTAAAAATAATCTTATATAAAATTATAATAATTTATTGTATTAATATAATATTGAAATTGACATGGCATAATAGTACGAGGCCACGTGGCCGCCCCCGGTTGGTGCCACATGGACCTTTGCGCCAACCTGGACAAACCAGAAACGGCCTTTTTGGACGGATCGTCAGATCGATATCAGGTCAGATCATCAGATCTTCATGAGAATCGTCAGGTCATCAGATCGATTATTGATTGCCAGGTCATCCGATCGATCCGCTCCCCTCCTGTGAGGAAACCCAAATAGGATTGGGTCCTGGAAGGCAATATCGATCTCCAGATCGATTACATACGTCACCGGACACCCGAATACCGTAAAGCACTCCTGTCGGGGCACGTGTATCCTTCCCATTCCCTGGAACAGGCGTACTACGGCTCATTAATGACCGTCAGTCCCTGCTTTTACCCAAAGGGGAAAGAAGGTACAAACGACCCGCCTCAAGCCGGTTCCATCGTCTGACATCCAGATTGACGACTGGTAACGCCATTAATGCACACCTACAGTACACACACTACTGTGTCATTTGGCCATGACTATAAATACTCGCCCTTTGAACAGTAGTTGGTAAGCCTTTAATACGCATTCAATTACATTTATTCTCTCTCTATAGAGCTCCATTACTGACTTGAGCGTCGGAGTGCCAAACTTGGGTAAAACCCCAAGTCCCCCAATTTGGTACTTAGCTCACGTGTGTTAGTACTTTCAGGTCGATAAGAACCCACTCAAACAAATTCTTGACTGATTGACCCATATCTGACAGCCAGATCGACCACGTCAGATCGACCAGATTTGAGCCAGATCAGAAATCATATTATAATACTAAGAAATAATTTAAAATATTTTAGGGATAGATTAGTAATTTAATAATAATTAAAAGTGATTATTAACTTTTTTCTACAAACACTCAACTGATTATTTTTCTACTTATCACTTTTTTTTTTTCAAGCACTCACTGCTTTTATTACTGCACTTTTACATAACTTTCACTTCTGTTTTAGTTTCTACTTATTGAGTAGAGTTTACAAACACCTCCTTAGTCGTCGTAGCTAGTTAAGGTGCTAAATTTTACTAGATAAGTGGTGGCAGAGATGGGAGCAAGGTCATCGATAATTTAGAATAAACGAATATAATACGGCGATATGAACACGATACGATACGATATGGATATGGTGACACGAACTTTTTTTTTTTTTTCACAAGAGGAGTGTTAAACACGATGTCCGGAACGAGTATTCAACACAACTCGACACCATACGACACAACAAAATAATATTTTTAAAAGTATTTATGCATTATAAATGACAATTAAGTTAACAACGAAGTAAAAGTGGCAACAAATCTTATTAGAGGACGACTGGAAAGTTTATATTGATAAGTTTAAGTTCTAAATAAAGGAGCACTCTGTAGTTGGCTATTTTGTGCCAGATATTAGAGAGGTCTTATCTCTGATATCTGTTATTAGATTTTCATTTGTCAAAAAATTCGCGTTGCTCATGGATTAGTTAGGAGATCTGTTAGTTTTCAATAAAAGAATTTTGATATTCTTAATATTGCTTTGGTATTCATATTGCCTGAGTTAATGAATTAATAAAATTCAATTTATTGTTTTAAAAGTAAAAGTACAATTACTCCCCAAATTAATAATTACAAACGATAATTTAAATACTATTATACTTGAATCCTGTATGGAAAATTTTAATTATATCTAATTCCACTATTATTAATTCGTTAATTACGGATAACTATGTAAACTGTGCTAATTAAGTTGGGGGTTTAGGCTTGAGAGTAATTAAAATTCACTAGGCAAGTTGTAAGTGTAATTTAATTTCTATGGGGTATCATTTATTAGTTATACGAGAAGTAGACATAATTAATCCGATTTAAAATCTCAAATAGGAGTACTATATTTGGAATTTCGAAAGTCGACTTTCCACGCCATTAAGCATCCTTAATTGCTACACCTAATTATCAAACTTATATTGTTTTACAGTTTTTTATATTTTTATTTTTTTATGTGTCAGAGTCCGTCGATCATATATGCTCAAGAATTGTTTAGTAAGATAATATATTAATTATTTATTCTTTTGACAGTGTGATCGCAATTCGCAAACTGGATTGGGCCTAGTCAAACTTTATAAATCTTAATTGGGCTGAACTTGGACTCTTTGAGATCCCATCTTTTAATGGTCCAAGATAGAGGGCTGTCAATGGGGCGAGTTTTAATCCGAATTTTATCATATTCGTCCGATAAAAAGGTCCGATGGATCATATCCGATTATAAATATTCGTTATCCGAAATAAATGGATCGGACATGGAATTAAGGAATCCGATCTGTTAAAGATCCGAATCCAATTTTTTTATAATATTTTATTAAATTAATTATTTTATTAGTAAAGAATATTAAATAGAATAATTAAAATTAAAAATTTCACATATGTTCGTAATAAATAATAATAAAATTTAAATTATTTATTCTAAAAAATATATTTTTCTTTATTAAAAATTTTAAATTAACCTATTTTAAATTCATATATACACTAAACTATTAAAGAATTCATCAAGTAATAATTATTTGTTAAATATTATATATTTATATTTATATTTTTTTATTTATTTCTTTATAAAAAAATTTAAATTTTATTTTTAATCGGGTCGGATCTTTTATCGGATCTGATCCGACCCGTTAACATACGGACATAGTATTAATGAATCCGAATCCTATAGGATTCGGATCCGATTATCGGATCTTCTTGTCGGATTCGGAAAATTCCGGATCCGGTTATCGGATCTTCTTGTCGGATTCGGATCCGGAATTTTCTGATCCGGTCCGAATCCGACCCGTTGACAGCCCTAGTCCAAGAGGGAGTGCTTCATGTATTTTTGTTGTATTGATCGTTTTAACTACCGCACTATAGTAACTTAACTAGATTTTTCGTATTCGAATTTTTAGATACATAACTACCATTAATTAGGAGGATATTACAAAATAATAAGCTTAAATTTTGCTCTTAATTTGGCATTGCTCGACTAGGTGTTAGTTATCTCAATTACGGTGGAGGATTCCTAGGGATTCCTGAGGAGCATTGCCTTCGTGTTTGAAAAAATTATTGTGAAGTGAAAGAGCAAACTCGTTCACATGTTGAAAAACAGAAATTCTTGTGCAGATACTATTAGGTATCGAAAAAATAAGGTTGAGGATATACTAACATCTTCGGTATACCGATAAAGATATAGAACTCGTTTTTCGAGATGAATAGGTCAAACACAAGTTGGTCAGTTGTAGTTAATTTTCTAAAGCAGTTATGGGGAATCAAACTTCAATTCTTGGACTCACTTGAGACAATACTCAGCATATCATTATCCAAGAGGACAATCATATGAGTCATTTCTATTGACCTAATTAAAAGACATAACTAAGACCCTTATGCACATGTTCATTCTCATGCACAAAAGACACTTCAAGGGGATTTTTTTTCGGCTCTCCAATGCAAAGATCCAAATCAAAGAATCTTGATGACCCTAATCCCCAAACCATACAAATCTCATGCAATACAAGTTTGTGAAATTACATTCCACAACCATACATGAAAATTTAAACAATCCCATTAAGGGAAACTGATGTTCAGACACGATCTAGAATGTGGTTCCTAGGTTTCTCCACATCAAGTAGAAGAAGCTACTTGATCATAGGTGCAATAATACTGGTCATCATCCTCACCATCATCGTTCGAAAATGGGCCGTCTACCTGGAGTCCCAGCAACAAGTTCACCACAAATCTTCGACGAATGAAGACGGCCGAGCAGATGAAGATCGAAGATCCGACGACACGTGTTCGGATCCCAATTCGAAGGTTGTAGCCACCAATGCGCATCGTTTGTCCACCGGAATAAGGACCTATTCGTTGGAGGAGCTGAGAGTTGCGACGAGCGATTTCAGGATTCGGATTGGAGTGGGGGCGACGTCGTACGTTTACCTCGCCGAGCTCGGGGACGGGAGATTCGGCGCGGTGAAGCGTGTGATGGAGGAGAGAGGTGGGAGCCAGAAGATGTTCTTGGATGAAGTTTCGGTTTTGCTGAGGATTTCGCATCCTAATTTGGTGGGATTGATGGGATTCTGCCTCGAGAAAGGTAAGTTATGTTCAATTCATTTGAATCACTTTTACATCTTTGCTACAGAAAATTCTAGTACACCTAGTTACCAATCAATGTAATAAGGCCCAATATTTTATACTTATGGTTTTGTTGGTGAAAAATTTAAATAGAGTGGTCAATCAAGTAACGAAACTGATATATTTGCCTTTATAATCGGAACCTACATGAATGTTTTGTACTTATTACGTGATTAGTGAAAAATTAGATAAAATAACGAATCAAATAACAAATGTAATATACTTCTCTGATCATTAGAACTCTAAATATATAGGGGAACAACTCCTCCTCTTGGAATACGTCCCCAACAAGACCCTCTCTGACCGCCTCCACAGCCGCGGCCGTCACTCCGGCGTCCCACTCACCTGGTCCAACCGCCTCAGCATCGCCCTCGACATCGCCTACGCCCTTGACTACCTCCACTCCGTCGCCGACCCGGCTGTCATCCACCGCGATGTCAAATCCTCCAACATCCTCCTCATCAACGACGACCACGCCAAGTTGGCCGATTTCGGCCTCTGCAAGCTCGGCAACGACGCCCAGGCGGCGCACACGCCGATCGCCGTCAAGGGCTCCCTCGGATACGTCGACACAAACTACCTCAACACCGGCCTGGTTTCCCTGAAGAGTGACGTCTACAGCTTCGGGGTCCTGATTCTGGAGCTCATCACGGGGCTGAGGTCGCTGCAGGGGTCGTTCACGCTGGCGGAGTGGACGGAGGAGTACCGGCGGAGCGACGACGTTGGCGTGGTGGCGGAGATTTTGGATCCGAAGCTGAAAGGGGAGGTGAATTTGGAGCAGCTGAAGATTATGGTAGACGTTGCGAACGTGGCTCTGATCGGGAACTCGGAGGCGAGGCCTGACATGGCGCAGATTGCGTATAGGATCGCGACGTGCATGGAGATTCAGAATCAAGAAACAGAGCTACCTGTTTAGGGTTTTTTCTGTGAAGATTGAATTTCAATATGTAGATAAATGATGATGAAACTGGATCATTGTAGAGTAATTCTTTCGTTATATATAGATGTGCATAATGGTAGATATTACCACTTTTTTCATCAATACCACCTCTATACGTGCAAGTTTATGTTTTTTGTCACATATATGCTAAAAGATTCAATTAGCTAGTTACGTTCCAATAATTATGAAAAACATTTCAATAATTAAGAAATCACGAAAAAAGACTTAAATTTTGCATGAGTATAATTTTACAAAAGAAGGTAAATTTTATGTTTTCATAGAAAAAATTAGACCGGTGACGTAACAATTTCATATTTTCCATTAACACCGGTGTAACGAGACTACAAGTATTTTACATTTACCATGCATGTGGTTGATGAAAAATTTAGGGAGAGTGATCAATCAAATGACAAATGTAATACACTTGTCATTTTAATCGGTTGGATTCGACCGAACCGGATTTAAAATAAAATTTTCCTACCGTCATTGATGATTTTCTTTTCTCCCGATAAGTTTCAACTATGAGGGTGTTTTTGGTTATTGGACTAAACATGAATGGAGAATTGTAACCAACATCTACATCGAAATCCAACTAATTTTAATGAGAAATGTAATATACCTGTCATTTAATTTTTCATTTTCCTTAAAATTTTCATTAATCACATGACAAGTATAAAACACTTATCCTCTTATTACACCGATTTGGCCGAATCACATTCCAATAAAACTTAATTCAGTTCTGGATCCCCCTTACGACAGTACTAAAAATATGAACTTATGGGCCTTTAGCAAGGTTAACTTTAATAGACTTAATAACGGGCCTTTAAGGCTTCACCAAGGGTGGACCCAAAACTGTTGTGGATTAGCATAACAACCTATAATGGGCCGAGCTACAAGGGCCCAATAAGAAGCCAACCTTCTAAAATATTCAATAAATTATGGACTTATTTACATCTAAACCCCACATAAGTTTTTAAATAACAGAATACCCCCATATTTAAATTTATTAATATTAGACATCCAAGTGAATTTTAAAATTACAATCGATCCCTCTCCATTAGAAAACTTATTTAAAAATTATGTATTCATTTGGGGTTTAGATATAAAAACTCATTTGTGGGAGTGTTCTATTATTTAAAAACATATTTAAATTTAAAATTTTGATGGAATTATTAAAAATCCTAACGGAAAGGGAATCATTTATAATTCTAGAATTTATTTTTCTATATTATTTAATCTAAATGAGGAGGTATTTTGTTATTTAAAAATTAATTTGAGATTTAAATGTAAATCACCCTATAAAGTTATGGACAATTTCCCAAATTCTCAAGTGGGGAGCGTCAATGTTTTAAAAACCGGACGGTCGGACCGGACGGTCGGATCGCCCGGACCGTCGACCGGCCGGAAGGACGAACCGGTCATCACCCCAAAACCGTTCGCACTAAAAAACCGCTCTATTTTGTGAAAACCGTTTCGAACCGCGGTTGGACCGTTCGGACCGTAAAACCGTTCCCGGGTCAAGTGAACCGTTCGATTTTTTAAAAAACAATAAATTGATAAAATTAAACCCCAATTTCTTTAATTTTCTATATTTTTCTCCACTATTTCTATATGTTTTATGCAACCACTTCTTCAAAACTAATGTATTATGTATTTTTATTTAATTTGGGATGATTATTTTCTTGTCTCGAACTTTTGAACTTTAAATGTTCATGTTACGAATCATGAATTATGAATTTGTGTTTTATTTTAGTTCATAATCTTTGGTTTTTAATTCATTATTTATAATATTCTTATATTTGCATATTATATTTGTATATAAATTGAGAAAATATAAAACTAAATTTTAAAATATGTTTTATTATTTATTATTTATAAATATTAAATATTTAATATTATTTATGACATAATTATGATGTCACCGGTTCGACCACGGTTGATCCAACGGTTGAACCAGTGACCGTTGACCCAGTTGATTTTCCGGTTCGCTTAACGGTCCGGTTTTTAAAACATTGGGGAGCGTTGATATCCAATTTCAAGGTCAAATCCGTAATATAATAACATTAATTTCCGGAAATAGATCTTGCATTAAAAGTGGCCTATGATAAAAAAATAAATAACTTGTAGCACGTACTTAGACACAATAAATTAAGTGGACTTAGACCAAAAGAGGTAAAATTAATTTTGAACGTGTAACAATTGAGCTATAGCTAGCACTTGATCCTAGATCATCGGTTTAAATATATAAATTTAGACAACATAAATAAATAAAAGAATAATGCATGAACTCGTCGTCTTCATTAAATTCACGCTGGCGATATTAATGTAGTTGAGAAGCAAGTCCATTTGCAGGGCTCTAAAGTCGAGGTAACACACTTGACCTTCAACGTGCTACTGCTATACTTGGAAATTTCAAACAATCTAAATCTAATTGGATCATAATTAATAATGTCAAAATTCAACTATTTTCGAGACTTAATTTCAACTCCATGAAGGCGTAAATCAATGAGCACCTGCTAAGAAGGAGCCCCTAAATATGTGGGGTGGGTTGTAGATCCGAGTCTCATAAATGCACGCCTTCTAGCTAGTATTATATTATAGATACTATCAATGATTTTTGAACGATTGTATTCTTATTTGGATTGTTTTGGTTAATTTATATATGAGATGAGACCCTCGTTAATCATGGGCGGAGCTAGGGGGGGGGCATGGGGGGGCGGCCGCCCCCCCCTAATTTTTTTTTTTTTTTAAATTTGTATATATATTTTGAAATTTTTATATTTTCGCCCCCCCAAAATTAAAATTTCGCCCCTTTAATTTTGTATATTTTAATTTTCGCCCCCCCTTATCTTAAATCCTGGCTTCGTCTCTGTCGTTAATAATCCCAAATCCGTCTGTTTTAAGCTATATTCAATACAATATTCTTTAATAATGTCAAAACCAATACAAATAAATTAAAAAAAATTAAATTAATAGCTAATACCTATATGTCAAAACCCAAATTTATTAATCATGCATGCCAACTGTTTCCCATTAATTAGTTAATTTTGACTTATCCTCTAATTTAAATATTAATACCCCTTTATCGTTCCTCGACTCCCTTCCCGGAACCCCGCCATGCTGCTCTCCCGACCCCGGTATGTATAAATTATAATACTTCATACCCCATTTTTCAAATAATAATTAATTCTCCATACAAAAATAAATTAATTAAAATTCAGATAATAATAATAAATAAACAATTATCAACGTCAGAAACCTTTTAACTTAATCTCCGTATATGTATGTACACAATTACGTACAAGTTGGCGTACGTAAAAGCATGCACGTGTCTGCATGGCATGGATTCTCTGGCTAATTAAAGTAATTAATATTAAATTTAATTAGGGGTATTAATAACAAATTGACAGCTTAGTTTGGACTTTAAGTGGAGTGAAGTGTTTAATGACATAAAATAATAGTGGTTTAAGGAAGTGATTTAGGACTTGAGAGTGTCATGGGACGCTAAAATAACAACAAACACAGCCATAACTTATCTGTAAAGTCCATCTATGACTTGGAATGACAGTGATTGCTTCTATTTAATCATATACAGAGAGAGAACTTCAATGTTTTAGATTAGTTCATTTTGGACAAATTTGAGTTTTTGGGTAATACGGTGGCCGATTGTCAAAAGCATTAATCTCTATTATGATGCTCGATGCACATGTAACGATAAAAACATGACATCGATATATGGATTTAATTATTCTCTTATCCTTTGTTCAATTTATTGTCTGATGGGTATTTAATAGGAAAAAATGTAAAATCAGGATGTCAACTATACTTCATTTGTAAGACGAGCAGATGATTTCAATGGGGAACACCTGCACCTGTAAATTGGTAGGTCACGAATTTGAGTCTTATGCAGGTAATTGGGATATTGATCCTCTAATATATATATATATATTTACTTCACTTGTAGTTCTAGATATTTTTTTAGTGAAACTTTTAAAATCTTATCTAGAAAATTATTGCAATTTCAAAATTTGTTTTAGTCATGAAAAAATAGTGAATAAATGATCAAAAGTTTAGATTACACGACGGTGCACATGAGTGAATTTTAACAGGTCGAGTCAATAAACTAGATGGATTTGCATTAAGTTCAATATTTGTCCCATTGGATTTGATAACATCATATAAAAAGTGGTTTTTGTAGTGGCTTCCACTCCCCAACTTGCAAACAACCCTTCTAGAGGTATAAAATATCCAAATCAAATGATTGTGGGGTTGGGGAGCAATACACACACACACACATATATATATATATATAATAATTTATAAAAAAAAATATATAGATTTAATCGGCATGTAATTATCAGGTAATATTTGTAATTATTGTGAATTTAAAAAAGGAATTTAGGCCCATACCTTTTATGCATAATATGATATGGGTCAATTAATAAGCTTCTTAATAATTAAATGGGGTATATATAGGGTATATATAATTAAATTATGAGGTGGTTTTGTCAAACAGGTGAAGAGGTACATGGTTTTGGGTGGCACATAGTATTGATTTGTCATGTGTATGCTTTAATTGTATAAAGTTATATTTATGAGAATATTACTATGCATGTCTCCCTTTGAATACTATTTATATTTATATATATGATTTTTCTCAAAGTCAAGCCGCCAAATTAAGTTCATCTCAAAATCATGCATTTCATTTCAGCTTTGTATTATAATTATATATATTTCCTTTCCCTTTCCTTTTTTGCTTTTTTATATTCTAAAGTTTTTTTTTAACTATAATAAATAATATGTTTGACTTTACTCATTTTCAAAAGTTAGCTGTTGAGTAGAGGTGGGAGCGAGATGGAGAGTTCGAGAATCGGGGAGATCGGGATCGGGATGAAATTTTGGGTACCCGATCCCGTCCCAAAAATGTCGGGTACCCGACTAGTCGGGGAGTTCGGGATTCAGGACGGGATCGGGCTCGGGCTAGGGGAGCCCGACATAATTTTAATTCTTTTCCTCTTCTTTATATATTTTAGAAAATATTATTTAATAAATGTATTTAAATGTTAAATAATCCAAAAAGTTCGTTTTCACCATTTTCAGTTGTTTAGGGAACATTGTTATGGGAAATTCTTGGCTGAGCCGGGTGGGGCCCCGATCCCTACACCCGTCTCTCACAGGTGAATAAAAAAATATAAAAAAAAATATTTTTTTATTCACCTATCTGAGCCGGGTGTAGGGATCGGGGCCCACACCCGGCTCATCCAAGAATTTTCCCATTGTTATTGACAAATTATCCAGTACTATATTTCTATCAATTTATAAAATTATCATTACAGAATAAAATTCATCCAATTCCAGCAATTTATCATTAGTTTATTACAGAAGAAAATGGTCAGTAGCCTCGTTGCTCTTTTAAGTTTTAAACAATAAGGTTGTAGTCATTAGTCAAATAACTTATTTATAATTTACAACATAACAATATTAAGTATATAATATAAATTATATAATATGAACTTTTTTTAAAATTTTTTTTTTATACTTCGGGGAATTCGGGTACTTGAATTCCCTGATCGGGTAGCAAATTACTCCCCGATCCCGATCCCAAAATTTGGTGTCGAGATCGGGTACGGGGTACCCATCCCGAAATTTTAAAATCCCGATTTTCTCGTCCCGATCGGGTCAGGACGGCCCCCCGAATTCCCCGACCCGAACGCCCACCCCTACTGTTGAGTGAAGGGTTACCAAGCCATTATATATTGAACTTTACATTTTTTATTATTTAATGTGGAATACTTTATAAACTATCCCAAATAAGTATTAATTATATATCTCAATGTTAGATGGGAAGTGATTTTAGGATTCGGGCTCTAACCTTATAAATGAAATAAGTATACTAGAAAATCAGTTGGTTATGTTAATTCATGAACACTTCAAAAAATAGTTATGTATGTTAGAGATTACGGTTAATTTTATGGGATTTAATTCCTTATTTAGTGGGATTACGATTATACATATATTTGCTTATTTGTAGCTCTTTGTTACTTTATATTATACGTCTCTTGTATTTTTTTTCATACAAAAATAAATGAATATAGAAAAGAATTCCCAAACCTTGTTCTAACTTGGTACCAGAGCATGTTTATTTTCTTTTCTTTTCTCCATCAGCCATGGCCGAGGACAGTGCAACATCCGGCACCTCCGATAACGGGACTCTGGCAGATCATATTGCCACGATCCTACAGAAACAACACTAATATCAGCCCACTGCATCGATTTCAATTTCAGTAAAATTAAATCAACATAATTACTCCTTGTGGTCCAAACTCATTCGGATTGCCATCGGTGGAAGAGGGAAACTCCAACATATCAACGGAATCCCAACTCTGTAACGCCCCAGCTTTCGCCAATTCAGGTATGAACAACACGTGTGAGTTTGAGAGTTGTAATTTAATTATTAATTGATCATTTATTTCATTTTCCATGTCATGACATACTTTTATAAAATTATATTCTAAGTGTTTTATTGAAAATTCATATCATATCACAATTATTGCATAAATTGAATTTAATTGCAATGTGAATTAATTTCCCGAACATGAGTTAATTTCTTCTACGTCCTTACTTGATCATTTTCATGAACTTGAGTACTTAATTGCATGAATTAATTGTGGGACTTAATTGATCATTTAATATGGAATTGAGCCTAATTGCATAACTTACTAAGTGAAGGGACTTAATAGCAATTTGAGCAATTCTTCTTGTTTCATAGCAGCATATCACGTACCATCACATTTCCATTTCATACAAAACATTTCATATCTTTGTTCTTGCTTTCCTTGCTCAATCGAACCAAAACCCTTGTGAAGGAGTAGGGAGATTTCATCATTCAAGCATCAAATTTGTGGGATTTGTGATCATTGAAGCATCATCAACATCATCTCTTCATCTCATCTCTCATTTCTTTCAATTGAGGTATTTATGGAGAATGGATGATTTCCTTGAAATATGGTATAGATAGGGCTTTGTTATATGTTAGTTAAATTGTGTATTGGTTGTTGGAAATATGTTTGTGAACTTGGAGCTTAAGTTGGATGCATTTAACTTGATGATTTTGGACTTGGAGCATGAATGAGTATATGGGGGATTGATGAATTCTTGATGATCTAATGTGGAAATATGTATTTTTATGAATTGTTATTGATCTATATGTATGCTAGTATATGTATTGCATCAAATATATGCATTTCATCTTGGTTTAAATTCCTTTTGTTTGTTGTTGTTGTTTCTTCGTTGCTGCTCTGTTTCTGTTCTGCATCTTCTGCTGCTTTCGTATTTTGGGAACGGCCCTTCCCAGCCTCAGTTTAAAACTGGAACGGCCGTTCCCATGATTCTGAGTCAGCAAGGCCAGCGAGACTGGGAACGGCCGTTCCTATTTTGGCTTGTGTGCCGGAAGGGCCGTTCCCAGCTAAAACGTTTTCCCTTTTAAAAACGCTGGCGCGTTTCTGAAGGGCCATGGGAACGGCCCTTCCCATTTTCAAAGGGAAGCCGGAACGGCCGTTCCCAAACTCCAGAAAGTGTTCAAAATTCACTGCATAAAAGTGCATTTTCCGCACCCATTTTTAATGCCTTCATTGATCGATACGTGTTATATTATGATTGAATACATGTCAAAACAAGATATTTTCATGGTACATTCCATCATACTCGTCATCTCGTCGCATTTTCGCCGTTCGTCCTATTTGGTACATTTTTGAGTCGTGTCTCACGGACATTTGTCTTTCTTGCACAGACCAGCTTCCTGGTGACGAGGAGCAGGCCCCGTGAGCTGTTTCCTTGGTTGTTTTTGGGTCGTTCAGGTGAGGTTTAATTCTAGATACATAGGACCCCGTATAACCCTATGTGAAGTTTTAAGCCAAAACCTATCTATATATCTATAGTTTTCAAATGAGATTGGTTTTCAAATGATTTACCGAACTATTGAAGGAATTGATTGATTGATTGATTGTTTTGGCGAGTATTGTATTGCACTGTGGGCCCGAGGGTAGTGGCTCGAGCCAACCGGGAAAGCATGGGCTGACGGGTAACTCGAGAGCTATCCTCACCAAATTGGGATGACCCCCTGAACCCCCTAGGAGATTAGGGGAGGAAGGAGTTCCGGGCTTAGGGATTCATGTACCCTCTGCCCAGATTGATTAGATGGTGGGGCCTTGCAATCCCACCATCACCCGGAGGAAGAAGGTGTTATTGAAACTGCTAATTGTGCACCGTAATAAATTGCATGATCACCTAACTATTGAATAATTGATTGATTGATTGTACACAGTCGGAGTAAGGTTGGAGATTTGCCCTCACTCGCCGGGCCACAAATTGATTGTATTGAACTGGTTAAATTGAAATTGAATTAGTTGTAACCTCGGGCGATAGTATCTCTTATTTTATTAAATTGTATTGTTATTTTCCAAAATTACGACCCGAGATTATGACTTGCATGTATGTGCGCTTATATTTATTTATAGCCCTCGCTCAGTCCGTGTTGGACTGACACCTCAACTTTTCAGTTGTTTTGTAGGGCGTGCTAGGCGGGAATTAGAGTCTAGATTGTCTTTAATTCGGGTCTAGCACACTTCATCTCACATTTTGTTCATGTATTGGTACTTTATGTATGGTGTATCATGCCTTATTACCTATTTTTGGAGATGATATTGTATTGATATATAATGTTGGTACTGTTAGGAATAGTGCCCTAGAAAGCCGATTGTATCTCCGCTTTGTGTTTTTCCTTATTGTAATCACAGACAATCTTTGAATAAAATAACGAATTGAGGCAACACTTCTTTATATGCTCTTGTTTGGTATGCGTTTACTTTAGCTGTGCATGTATGAGAACTCCCCTAATCCTGATGACTTTAGGACTCTACCATTTAGGTGAAATGGTTCATGAAACGAGCCCTATATCACATAAGTCATGATTAGTAAAATACTCCAAGCCGATGAGTCCTACAGACAATGGGAGTGTCAACCTGACTCCTCTAAGGCTTGCTTGTGGGATCACGCCCTTAAGAAGGACCACCTTGTTTCATGGAGGTGCAAAGTGTATAGTTGATACGTGCGTGATACATGAGGGTGCTTACTTTAATAAGTAAGTTCATTGAGGTACCCCGTGTGAGAACATTCCTAAATGGGAAAGGAAGTTTCTATTTCAGGAAATGGAAACTTCCAGATTAGGAAATATCTCACGAGTCATTGATGTGATTAATTGATCCTGAGACTTGAGGTTCCTTGTCACTTTATGAGTTAACTCTGTAGTCTTAGGTATAAGCTTTAAAGGGTGTCGCCTTAGACAACTGATTCAAGGCTTATGCTGGGGCTGCACAAGTGATTCATGAAAGTGAATGAGAATCAAGAAAGGACCTACACTTGCATTTGCAAGGTGATCTCTTATTATGTAAGTCATTCATATGCCATATGGAGTCCTTGGCCAAGGCAGTAGATCAAGACATCAAGAAAAGGGTTTCTTGGATTGAGATCAAATGGATATGAAATGCACTTAGCTTTAAGACCGGATTATTAGGGTTCTGATTATTCCCTTGCGCTAGATCTTGGTTGAGAGATAGTAAGTAGGAGGATTGTATCTCACATGAATCAATGACTTAAAGGTTCTGTCGAATCCGAACATTCCAATTCAGCTAGGGGTTAAACACCTGTTGCTAGACTATGGTCGTTTAATCTGTGGATTGATTAATTAATTAGTGAATTAATTAATTAGGGTCACTGCTAATTGAATTGAGAACCTAGAGGGTCACACACAACAACTTGGTTACATGAGTTGAGGCTTGAAAATGATTAAACGAGTTAATCGGACCAAGAGGGTTCCACACGTGTGAAATCACACGTGTGGCTCACGTGAGTGACACGTGTCACTGTGACACGTGTCACACACGTGTGAATATATATATATTTTATATATATGTATTAAATAATTAATTTGTTAATTATTTAATAGACTTTGGTTTAATTTTGAATTAAAAAGAAAGTCTAATTTTTGAGAAAATAATCTAGTTAATTAATTCACGTGAGTGACACGTGTCACTGTGACACGTGTCACACACGTGTGAATATATATATATTTTATATATATGTATTAAATAATTAATTTGTTAATTATTTAATAGACTTTGGTTTAATTTTGAATTAAAAAGAAAGTCTAATTTTTGAGAAAATAATCTAGTTAATTAATTATGAATTAATTAATTAGATAAAAATAAGTTATTTATTTTATAATAAATAAAGTATAAAATTATCCAAAAATAGTTTGGATATTTTTAAGCTCTCTTAAAAGTTGACTTGAATTAGAATTCAAAGTCAAAGTTGGAAAATACTTGATGATCAAGTAATAGGAGAGAGAGGAACCAAATCCTTGTCCAACAAGGAATAGGTTCGGCCGTCCCTCTCCCTTTCCTATATATAGGGGAGCTCATGCTCCCCTTTAGAGCTAATTGACAATTCTTTTGGTTCATGTGTTGAACACCTTTCTTTCTCCAAGATTAAATAAACCCTAGGTTAAGCCTAAACACTAACTAGAGAACTAGCATCCTTACTAGTTAGATTGTGATCAAGTTGGTGGACTTTCTCTAGAGACTTCAAGTTAGAAGTTTGAAGATTCGAGCTTTACCAAGGAGAGGGGATCAAGCCGCGAGAAGAGCGTTCTTGGGTGGCTTGAAACGCTTCAAGAAAGAACAAAAGAAAAGTAAGTTTTCTATCTTTACGAATTTGGTTACACGATTGCGAGTCCTAGATCCTTTTGTTGGGAAAATTTTTTAAATTCCGCTGCTTTCTGATTCGTGTTTTCCAACAAGTGGTATCAGAGCCACCTCGTTAATCGTGTTTCTGATTCGTCTCAATTATTCTGAATTTGGTAGAAATTCTTAGGCTTAGATGCGAATTAGGTATTCATGAGTTCTTTTAGAAAGCCTGAAATACGAAACTGTAATTTTTCCTGAATTTCTAAAACTGTTTTTGAAAATTGTTTTAGTTGAAATTTATCAAAATCGAATTTTTTAATTTTGGATTGAATTGGTTTTAAGAAACCTAGACACGAAAAGAGACGCGAAACAAACGAGCGGGATTGGGACGTGCAAATGTGTAGCACGCCCCAGGCCTGCGCGAGCACGCCGCCCAGCCCCTCCCGCAACCGCACGGGAGCCATCCCGGGCGTGCCTAGGTCCGTCCCGCAACCGCGCGGGATGCTTGCACAGCCCGCCTAGTCACGGCGGGCGCTGCTGCGCGCGGCGCGCGCACGATGCACGCCCAGCTTGCGCACGCGAGCGGCAACTGCCGCGCGCTGTGCGCGTTGCTGGCTCGCGGCTGGGCCGTTTTTGGGCTCGTTTTCGTGTTTCGTGTTTTTTCGTGTTTTCGGTCCTTAAAATCCCGATTTAATTTTATTTTAATTTTATCTTTTAAAATCAGTTTTGCTAAAATAAAATTATTTTAAAATTTTGATTAAATTGGGATTTTTGAGAAATTAAAGCGATTTGGATTTTGGGAAAATTGTGAATTTTATTTTCTGAAAATAATGAAAGAATAAAATTATTAATTTTGGAAATTAATTGGAATTTTATTGGTTTATTGTTTTTCGGGTTTTATAGAAAAGGCTCTTGAACAAGAATTGCATCTAAGTCGTGTTTTAAGTCGTTAGGACTTGAAACGAGAATTTTAATTTATTGGTTAAATTTAAATTCTTGCAAAAGCATGTTAGGTGATCATGGGTTTAGATCTATGTATGGTTTTAATTTATGCACATGGATGGTTTAAATTGGGGTTGGAGCCCTATAGTTGCGTTTTTCAATTGAGGTTGGAGCCTCACTTATGTGCGTACTGTTATGTGATTTATTATGTGGCTTTCCATATTACTGTTTTTGAGGCCGGGGTATGCCCCGTGTAATTGTCTAAGGCCAATATGAAGATTGAGCCTTATTACTTTATGTCTTTTTCTTTTTATTATAATTTGAGAGTAGAGATAGGTGGTGAGGTTTTATTTTCATTTTGGAGACAATGCACCCAAGGAGTAAGATGGACCACATTCAAGTAACAAGGAGGCCATAAGTGAAGACCCCTCAAAATGTTAGGGAGGGGAATCTCAATTGTTAAATGTAATAGAGATAGGGCTCGTATTTTGTTACCGCTTTCCCTTATGTGATTTGAACTGTTTATGTGGCATGTATGTTAGAACTTGTGATTGTGGAGTGGCTCCCACATATCACGCATAAGATAGGTAGAACCCATGATCATTACATGTTAGTATCATGCTAGGACATGTTATCTGTTTATGTGCTTGTTTGAAATGCATTTAAGTGTACTTGCATTAATCAAGACTAATAAAATTGGATAACATATATGTTGGTGAGGTCGAACCGGACAACTCTCCGGTTGATTCGAAAATTCCCCTTACATATTAAGCTAATTTCGAACAAATAGGTGTTTAATTCGAGATGCAAATTTTGAATTAAATTCCTAGCATTCCATCAATAGGTTTTAAGTTTAGTAAGTGAAGCTGGTTATTGTCCGCGAGTCGTGGGATAGCTAATGGAGCTTATTAGTTCTTAGTTACCTAATTGATCATTTTAAATGATCAATATTTCATGGTCAATTTTAGGAAGGGCGATGTCCGCGAGTCGTGGGTCGTTCGAACTAAGTTTTGATCATGATCTTATGATTGATGGGTCTAGCTTAACGCCTAAGTAAATATGGATGTCGCACGAGTCGTGGGTCCATATTGAAAGATAGGTGATGCAAAAACAATTACTAAGAGTTCTAAAGGTGTTAGAATTGGTAAGTTGTACCTACCTAGGGTTCTTACTTAGAATGTCCACGAGTCGTGGGTTCGAGGTAAAATGCCTAGGATCTTAGAACCCATTGGGAAACGTGTTCCTCTTAAATCTTTGGGAATTCTAGATGTTTGAAAAACAGTGGGAGCTACATTAGATTAAAGACCTTATCTTTTGTATATCGTTATAATTCAGCATGCTCACTAGTTCTCTGTTTTACCATTTAGGTCGTAGATTCTGTGATTCTCTACGTGTTTTGAAATGGCAACCAAAAACCCTCTTGTATCGATCCTCGAGTCAAACAAGTTGACTGGTCCCAACTATTCTGATTGGCTGAGGAATCTGAAAATCATTTTAGATTCTGAGAAGAGAACTTATGTTCTCTTCGAAGGGGAGTCCAGTCCCGAAGGGGAGGATCCCACTCGGGCCGAGCGGGATGCGATTCAGAAGTGGAAGGATGATAATCTCCAAGCCCGTTGCCTTATGTTGGCTAACATGTCTCCGGACTTGCAAAGACAACATGAGGCCATGGAATTTGCTTGGGAGATTTACAACCACTTAGAGCAACTTTACCGCCCTCATGAACGTGTTATAAGGTATAACACATCAAAGGAATTGTTCCACTTGAGAATGAGGGAAGGTTCAAGTGTCCATGAATATGGACTCAAGTTTCTTGCCCTTACTGAGAAACTTGCTTCCATGGACATGCCACTGAAAGATGAGCTTTCAGTGGATTTGTTGCTAGCTTCGCTCCTACCATCATTCAACCCATTTGACCTTAACTTCAACATGAATCATGCTGGTGCTACTGTAGCTGAGCTGATTAGTCAGCTTGTGACTACTGAAAGCACGATCAAGAAGGACAATAAGGTTTTGATGGTGAATGCTCCATCTTCCTCTTCTGGGCCTTCTAAAGGTAAGGGCAAGAAAGCCCAAAAGAAGAAGAAGAAACCCCTTAGGCCCACTGGTGGCATTTCGAAGGGGAAGGCCCAAAAGCAGAAGCGTGATCAGAAAGAGGATGTTTGCTTCTATTGTGGCAAAGCGGGACATTGGAGGAGAAACTGCCCAGAGTACAAGGCTACTCTAAAGAAAGGTATCTTTCTCGTTGAAGTAAATCTTTCTATCAATTCTAGTTCTTGGGTACTTGATACCGGCTGTGGGACTCATATCTGTAATGATGTACAGATGCTAAGTGAAGTCCAACAACTCAAAGAAGGAGAATGTGTCTTGAAGATCGGCGATGGCTCAAACGTTGAAGCTCGAGCTTTAGGCACAATTAGATTAGATTTAGGTAGTTTTGAGTTAGTATTAAATAAAGTCCTTTATGTACCGAGCATTATTCGTAATATAATTTCAGTTCCAATATTAGATTGTGAAGGTTATGAAACTTATATTAAGAATGGTAAATACTTTATCAAACGGAACAACTCTTCCGTTCATATCGGTACTCTAAGTAATGGACTTTACCTAACTCAAAATATCAATATTATGAATATACAACGAGAAACAAAGCGTAAGAGAGATGACAAAGTTTCAGCTCCCTTATGGCACGCTAGATTAGGACACATTTCCAAGAACAGAATTAGCAAGATAAACACTTTAGGATCATTCTCTGAAAATGATCTTAAGGAGTTAACTTCTTGCGAATCCTGTCTCAAAGGAAAAATGTCCAAAGTCCCTTTTAAAGGAACTGTGGAACGTGCCACTAAGGTTTTGGATTTGATCCATACTGATGTTTGTGGACCGCTTAGTGTAAGCACTAGAAACAATCATCAGTATTTCATAACCTTTACTGATGACTTTAGTCGGTATGGTTATGTAAACTTAATGAAGTATAAATCTGAAGCTTTTGAGAAATTCTTAGAATTTCAAAAGGAGGTTGAGAACCAAACTGGTCACAAGATCAAAGCACTTCGATCTGATCGAGGAGGCGAGTATCTTAGTGAAGAATTCCTTAATCATCTCAAAGATAATGAGATTATCTCTCAGTGGACTCCTCCGGGAACTCCTCAGCTTAATGGAGTTTCTGAGAGAAGGAATCGAACCTTACTTGATATGGTTCATTCCATGATGAGTTTTACTGACTTACCACCTTCTTTCTGGGGTTATGCCCTAGAAAGTGCAGCAAAGATTCTGAATCTAGTTCCCTCTAAGTCAGTCCCCAAAACGCCCTATGAAATGTGGCATGGTAAAATCCCTAGTTACTCTTACTTAAGAATTTGGGGTTGTCCTGCTTACGTGAAGAGGACAGTGGGAGATAAGTTAGAATCTCGTTCTAACATATGCTACTTTGTAGGTTATCCTAAGGAATCCATAGGATACTACTTCTATGATCAATCTGAGCAAAAGGTGTTTGTTTCCAGAAATGCCACTTTTCTTGAGGAACCGTTCCTTAAAGAAAAGAAAGGAAAGATCATAGAATTCGAAGAAGTACAAAGTAACCCCACGCCACCCACTGAAGAGACGTCCCCTACTGATCAACTACAACCAATCACGAATTTCGATACACACGAAAACCCTCCTCTAAGGCGTTCTGAACGCACTCCTAGACAGCAGGAGAGATGGTATGGATTCTTCCATGAAATCTCTCAAAAGGATAATGATCCTTTAACATATGAGGAGGCACTTTCAGATTCTGACTCTGAACAGTGGATAGAAGCCATGAAATCCGAAATGGACTCCATGAACTCCAACCAAGTTTGGACCTTGGTAGATTTGCCTGATGGGGTCAAACCCATAGGTTGCAAATGGATCTTTAAGAGAAAGCTTGGAGTTGATGGAAGCATTGCAGCCTACAAAGCAAGACTGGTTGCAAAAGGATTCACTCAAAGACCCAGCGTGGACTTTGATGAAACCTTTTCACCAGTTGCAATGCAAAAGTCCATTCGAATCATGCTTGTCATTGCTGCATATTATGACTATGAGATATGGCAAATGGATGTGAAAACTGCCTTTCTCAATGGTGACATTGATAAAGACATTTATATGGAGCAACCCATAGGTTTCACATTCAGTGGGAGTGAGCAAAAGGTTTGCAAACTCCAAAGATCAATCTATGGATTGAAACAGGCTTCTAGGAATTGGAACATTCGATTTGATGAATCAGTCAAAGCGTTTGGCTTCATTCAAATTTCGAATGAATCATGTGTGTATAGAAAGGAATTGGAGACCTCAGTGCAATTCTTAGTACTTTATGTTGATGACATCCTTCTCATTGGGAATTCGAAGGATGACATGAAAGTGACTAAGTTATGGTTATCGAACCAATTCGAGATGAAAGATGTTGGTGATGCGTCCTATATCCTTGGAATTAAAATCTATAGAGATAGATCTAGAAGGTTGATAGGACTATCACAGTCGATGTACATTGACAAAGTATTGAAGAGATTCAATATGGAGTCAGCAAAGGTTAAGAACCTTCCTATGAGTGTAGGAACATGTCTTTCAAAGAAGATGTGTCCTAAGACTAACCTTGAGAAGGAGAGAATGACTCATACACCTTATGCGTCAGCAATAGGTAGCATAATGTATGCAATGTTATGTACTCGACCGGATGTGGTTTATGCACTTAGTGTAACAAGTCGTTTCCAATCTGACCCTGGAGATGGTCACTGGCCTGCCGTGAAGAATATTCTTAAGTACTTGAAAAGTACTAAAGATTTATTCTTAGTTTACGGAGGTCAGAAAGATCTTACTGTCGAAGGATACTGCGATGCAAGCTTTGCATCAGACTTAGATGATTTTAAGTCAATGTCAGGATACATTTTCTGCCTAAACGGCGGAGCAGTGAGTTGGAAGAGTTCCAAGCAAACAACCACTGCAGATTCGACCACTGAGGCCGAATACTTAGCTGCAAATGATGCAGCAAAGGAAGGTGTTTGGATTAGAAACTTCATTCAAGAGTTGAATGTTGTTCCTAGCATGAAAGACCCCATTACTGTATTTTGTGACAACACTGGGGCGGTTGCTCAAGCAAGAGAACCAAGATCTCACCAACGGACCAAGCACATTATGAGGAAGTATCACCTAATCCGTGATATTATCAAAAGAGGAGATGTGCTAATTGAGAGGGTCACATTAGCAGAGAACGTGGCAGATCCACTTACTAAACCCCTTAGTCGAGAAGCTTTCCAAGGTCATCTTCAGAAGATGGGACTTAGAGTAGCTTTAGAATGCCTTTGACGGGCAAGTGGGAGATTGTTAGGAATAGTGCCCTAGAAAGCCGATTGTATATCCGCTTTGTGCTTTTCCTTATTGTAATCACAGACAATCTTTGAATAAAATAACGAATTGAGGCAACACTTCTTTATATGCTCTTGTTTGGTATGCGTTTACTTTAGCTGTGCATGTATGAGAACTCCCCTAATCCTGATGACTTTAGGACTCTACCATTTAGGTGAAATGGTTCATGAAACGAGCCCTATATCACATAAGTCATGATTAGTAAAATACTCAAAGCCGATGAGTCCTACAGACAGTGGGAGTGTCAACCTGACTCCTCTAAGCCTTGCTTGTGGGATCACGCCCTTAAGAAGGACCACCTTGTTTCATGGAGGTGCAAAGTGTATAGTTGATACGTGCGTGATACATGAGGGTGCTTACTTTAATAAGTAAGTTCATTGAGGTGCCCCGTGTGAGAACATTCCTAAATGGGAAAGGAAGTTTCTATTTCAGGAAATGGAAACTTCCAGATTAGGAAATATCTCACGAGTCATTGATGTGATTAATTGATCCTGAGACTTGAGGTTCCTTGTCACTTTATGAGTTAACTCTGTAGTCTTAGGTATAAGCTTTAAAGGGTGTCGCCTTAGACAACTGATTCAAGGCTTATGCTGGGGCTGCACAAGTGATTCATGAAAGTGAATGAGAATCAAGAAAGGACCTACACTTGCATTTGCAAGGTGATCTCTTATTGTGTAAGTCATTCATATGCCATATGGAGTCCTTGGCCAAGGCAGTAGATCAAGACATCAAGAAAAGGGTTTCTTGGATTGAGATCAAATGGATATGAAATGCACTTAGCTTTAAGACCGGATTATTAGGGTTCTGATTATTCCCTTGCGCTAGATCTTGGTTGAGAGATAGTAAGTAGGAGGATTGTATCTCACATGAATCAATGACTTAAAGGTTCTGTCGAATCCGAACATTCCAATTCAGCTAGGGGTTAAACACCTGTTGCTAGACTATGGTCGTTTAATCTGTGGATTGATTAATTAATTAGTGAATTAATTAATTAGGGTCACTGCTAATTGAATTGAGAACCTAGAGGGTCACACACAACAACTTGGTTACATGAGTTGAGGCTTGAAAATGATTAAACGAGTTAATCGGACCAAGAGGGTTCCACACGTGTGAAATCACACATGTGGCTCACGTGAGTGACACGTGTCACTGTGACACGTGTCACACACGTGTGAATATATATATATTGTATATATATGTATTAAATAATTAATTTGTTAATTATTTAATAGACTTTGGTTTAATTTTGAATTAAAAAGAAAGTCTAATTTTTGAGAAAATAATCTAGTTAATTAATTATGAATTAATTAATTAGATAAAAATAAGTTATTTGTTTTATAATAAATAAAGTATAAAATTATCCAAAAATAGTTTAGATATTTTTAAGCTCTCTTAAAAGTTGACTTGAATTAGAATTCAAAGTCAAAGTTGGAAAATACTTGATGATCAAGTAATAGGAGAGAGAGGAACCAAATCCTTGTCCAACAAGGAATAGGTTCGACCGTCCCTCTCCCTTTCCTATATATAGGGGAGCTCATGCTCCCCTTTAGAGCTAATTGACAATTCTTTTGGTTCATGTGTTGAACACCTTTCTTTCTCCAAGATTAAATAAACCCTAGGTTAAGCCTAAACACTAACTAGAGAACTAGCATCCTTACTAGTTAGATTGTGATCAAGTTGGTGGACTTTCTCTAGAGACTTCAAGTTAGAAGTTTGAAGATTCGAGCTTTACCAAGGAGAGGGGATCAAGCCGCGAGAAGAGCGTTCTTGGGTGGCTTGAAACGCTTCAAGAAAGAATAAAAGAAAAGTAAGTTTTCTATCTTTACGAATTTGGTTACACGATTGCGAGTCCTAGATCCTTTTGTTGGGAAAATTTTTTAAATTCCGCTGCTTTCTGATTCATGTTTTCCAACAGGTACCTATTAGTAGATATGTAAATATGGTACCTATAAGTATTGAATGAAATATTGCTTCCGCTTTTATCTACTCTGAAGTGGTGGTTTGGTTTTATTTGAGGGTACCCGCCTAGCTTTGTTGTCGTTTTTTTTATTGTCTCCCGTTCGCTATAGCTTTGGTTCATGTATGGATTGACCATTTCATATGTGGATTGGGGCTATAGTGCGGGGGATGTGGGGCCTAGCGTTCCGGGTGTTACAAACTCCACCAACGATAACAAACCCCGATTATCCAAGATGGGAACAAGCTGACCTCATGGTGTGTTCCTGGCTTCTCGAGAATATGGAACCCGAGATGGTGAGTAATTTTGCTGAGTATCCTACCGCTAAGGACCTTTGGGACGGTCTGAAAGCCACATACAGCTAACAAGTCAATTGGATTCAATTTTTTGACCTGACCGTCAAAGCTAACAGTTTGAAACAAGGAGGAGATAACCTCAAAAATTTCTACGGTAGCCTTCAGAGATTATGGAGGGAAATCGAGATTCGACAACCCAATCCAATGACTCATCCTGAGGACATCGCAACCTTCAACAGACTCAGACAAAAGAATAAGCTGTATCAGTTCTTACGGGGGGTAAGTAACGATTTTGACTTCGATCGAAGGGAGATACTTCGAACCACACCGTTGCCATCAATCAAAAGCGCATATGGTCTAATCCAGAAGGAGAGGGATCGACGAAGCATTATGGGTTCGAAAAAACCGTCATCTGCCGAAGCCTCAGGGATGGGCGCCGGACTCATTGGACGAAGCCATCCCAGTGGCCATGGACGTGGGGGTGCCACAAACCCTGCTCAGAACGGAAATCGGAGTTGGAATCATCACAGCGGGATGGCAGCCTATCGGATCGTCCGCAGATCAGATGCTCTTAATGTGGGAGAATAAATCACACGAAGGAGCAATGTTTTGAGCTGATCGGCTTCCCGGCGGGATGGAGGAGCCAACGCCTGGAAGAGAGTGCCAAGAAGTAACATTGCAACGGCGGCAGCAACACAGGAAGCGCTCGCCGCGGTGGATGAAAAAACAGATGGTGAAGTTGGCTTCGTATTCGCAGAGGCGTCGGCGACAAAGGAAAGAGGCGGATTTGCAGCGACAAAACAGGTACAACCGCGATTTGGGAAGACGAGATAGGAACAACCGCGTTTTCAAGTGGACACGACAAAGTCGTCGGTGGCAAGGCAGGAGCCATCGGGATTTGGGCCGGCGATGACAAGATCGCCGGCGACGAATCTGGTGATACCGGAGCTTAGGCTGGCTGGAGATCTAGGGTTTGTAGGTGACGGGTCTAATAACAAAGGTATAGGGGTTGGGTCTTTGCAACCCCAACCCCCTTTAAATGCTTTTTTTTGCAAATTGGCCCCCATACTTCTAACCACGTGCAGGATCACCCCTCAACTTTACAAGGTTTGCAAAATGAGCCCCCTTAATATGTACACGTGTGCGTTACTCAAGGAACTCGTCAGAATGAGTGGATCCTTGATTGCAGGGCCATAAACACTATGACCTATGATCAGAATGATTTGACCACAATGTCAAACCTACCAAAACTGCTATACATAGTGCCAATGGTGACTTTTCCCCAGTACAGGGCTCGGGGAACGTTGCTCTTTCTCCATCATTGACATTACAAAATTATCTTTACATTCCTAGTCTGTCTTGCAAATTACTTTTAGTCAGTTATGTTACCCAGGAGTTGAATTGCATGGTGTTAATATATTCCAGTTTCTATCATTTACAGGATATTCAGTCGGGGAAAGTGATTGGGCATGACACTGAACGTGTCGGGTTGTACTATGTGTATGACGTGGCTCAAAACGGAACTGTAGCGCTGGCTCACGGGACCGTTGAGAGATAATAGTGGCTTTAGCACCATCTTTTAGGTCACCCGTCTATTAGATATTTGCATTTACTTTTCCATAGTATTTTCCCTTCCATTAGTACTAAGCTGTCATGTGAGACGTGTATTCTTGCCAAGAGACATAAACAGTCATATTCATAATCTGGAACCTGCCAAGAGACGCGTTTTCAAGTGGACTCTTGTAACATCCCACTCGTCCGGCCGTGCAGGTACGTTGTAACGAGAGTGTTAATTGTGCTTTTAAATTATTTAATTATGTAATTATATGTTTATTATAATGTTTAAGTGTTATTCTTGAATTTATTTGAATTATTTGTTAAGTAGATGTTTGAATATATGAACGTTTTTAACCTTTTTATCTCGTTTTTAATCCGTTTGACCCCGTTTTCGATTCTAATTTTTGTGACTACATGATATGCATGAATTATAAGTGTTATGAATGTACTTATGTGTTCGTTGCATGATTTTGAGTTCGTTTGATACGGTTTTCGAACCGTTTTATTTGTTAGGGACACGAGGGCCTAACTCGTTTTAGCGCACCTTGTGTTCTGGAAGGCATATCTTGAGATTGGGAATTCGGATTCAAATTCCGGAAGAAGCGTTGGACTCGTAATGAAGAATGGAAGCTAGAGAACTTGGCCTCATATTTTTCTAAGCCCGTTTGATCCCCCGAATTTTGCTCGAAACGATCCTCTCGCCCATGACTACCACCCTTTACGGTTTTGGCCATAATTAATTCATTCCTTAACCAAATTAACTCATTCTTGAACCTATGTAACCCTAAATTAACCCTCTTTAACCATAACTAAGTCTTATTTCATAATCAGCTCAAGAAAGGGGAGAGAGAAGGGGAAAACCGAGACCAAGGAAGAGAAAGGAAAAGAGACTCCAGTCACTATTCACTCTTGCACATTTCAAGCTCGTTTTCGATCTCCGTTCTTCGTCAAATTTGAAAGGTAAGCACAGTTTTGGACCCTCCATCTTCTTAAATTTCTTTTAAACCTGGATTTGTGCATTTTCATCCATTCTTGAGCATGCTATGGTCTTGTATATGAATAGTTAGGTTATAATCTCATTTCTTGAATTCATGGTTATGATTTCAGTTTTCTTGAGGATTGATGCATGATATATGATCTAAATGGCTTGCTTACTTCAATTTTATTCATGATTTTCATGGTATTTGAGTGTTCTTTGAATCACCATAGCTGCACTTCATGAAAAACTTGAAGAAAATGGGTTTGAACTCCTTCATTTTTTGCATCCTAGCTGCTACGTCTGTTTTGGGTCAGAATTCATGAGGTTTTGTGTGGTTTTTCTTGAGTTTTTGATCCATGATTATGTGCATATATGTGTGCTAGATGTTTCCCCTGCTTTGCCTCTCTTTCTCCCCTGTTTTTGCAACTGAACGAAGCAAAACAGCAGCTCTGAGCAGCAGCGAATGGCCGTTCACCCGGTTTGAAGAAAAGGTTCGAACGAACATTTACTTGGGGCTGAAACTTCTGTACATGTGAAGGGACATTTAGGGCACATAGAGGAGAGGACTAAACGGCCGTTCAGTCCTCCATGCAGGCCAAGAAGCTGCTGCAATGAAGACGATCTATCCGAAGTCGTGTTCGCGATCTTTTGTTTCCGTTTTTGAACCTATGTGTTGTTCGTGATATGTTTATGCTTTTATATGTTTTCTCCCACACCAATTATGATCCTAAGTTGTTAATTAGTTGTTATGTAATATGTTTTGATGCTCATTTTAATTTTAGGAATTTATTTGCTAAGTGTAAACGTGATTTGAATATCTAACCGTTTAAATGGTACGTATGAAATCTCTTTGCATGTTTTGCCTTGTTTATGTGAATTAAACTTATATATGCATGAGTTATGATATAATGTGATATATTAGGTGCTTATTTAAAGTGTTACGTGTCGTTTTATGTGCCGGTTACGTGATTTCGACCTTTGTATATATGTATGAATCTATGTGCCCTAAATGCTACCTCTTGTTGTTCCTTTTACACCCGTTGCTTTCCTTAGGTGTCTTGAACTCATATATGATTATGATATGCTATAATAGGATATACTATGAGTTTACTTGATATGTTATTGTTGTCTTTCCAATTAGAGTTTTAATAAATGCCCAAGTGCAAGCATCAATAAATCAATGTAGCAAAAGGGGTCGAACCCACGTGGAGGAGTAAATCAATCAATAACCTAATTAATTCACCAATCTATAGACCAAGTCGAGAGCAAGAGTGAATTAACTAATTACGAGAATGAAATAACTAAGATAACAAACTAGAAACAACTAGAAAGCGAAATAAAGTAGCAAATAACCAAGTTAACTAAGTGGCAAGGGGAAGTGATGATCGTGCAAGGCTTGTGTCCAAATAGTGGTTTAGTGGGACAAGGATCTCAAAATTCTAATCACTAAAATATGCAAAAGCTCCTCTCGAAGTCGAATGCGTGTACCTATTTGTTCGTCAAGGTGAGGTTTTCGTTCTTTTAGTTAATATGACCTACAACGCTACATGAATTTTAAGCCCGCATGGGACTTATGTATATATATGTATATAGATACGTGTTCGATATGTATTTTGTGGGATTTGTCCCGTTTGTTATGAAACATTTGGAAAACACTTTTATGTATACGTAAGTTATATTTTCGTTTGTTTGTTTTGGAAAAGGGTTGGTGTGTATGATTTTAAAACTAGCAAGATGTGACTTTGACAGATAAGTCTTTGAATACGTATATGCATTTTTACGCTTTGCCTTGGGCCCCGGAGATTGGTGCAAAGGAGCCCCAAGACGGTGTTGGGCCATCGGGTTACTCCCGAGTACGGTCTCCACTTTGAAAGGATCAACCCGGAACCCACCAGGAGGTTGGTGGGGAATGGAATCCTTGGGCGTGAGTGTCATAAAACTCACGGCCCTGACATATTTGTGAGGATGGTTAGGGTGTGCACAACCCTTCCATCACCCGGAGAAAAGGTATGTGTATTTGAATTATGCTTTTCGTTTGAGTTTTGCTTCTGAGTTTTACTAAAAACGGAGTTAGGTGGTTTGAGACTCGTACTCACCGAGTTGTGTGTTTTAGCTTCTGAAATTGGTTCGTGAAACGGGAGTGGATTCCTAATTTCTAAAATTTGCTGATTTTGGCCTCCGGCCTTAACTCTTTTCTATATATAATATCACGTGTTAAAATGATTTGGATTGCAAAAACTACGCCCCGGTTCATGAGCTTTTATGACTTTGTATGTGCTTTGCTTTATGTATATGTATACAGGAGTGTGCTAGCCCCCTCACCAGTCTTTAGGACTGACCCCTCCTCGTTGTCTTCTTTTTCCCCTTTGTTTCTTGAGTTTACAGGTGCAGGGTTCAGTTCGTGCTAGGCGGTGGTTTTCTTTTGAGTTGTTCGAGTCTGAGTTCGAGTCTTTTGCATCTCTTGCATCTTTACCTTTCTGTATTGGTATTATGTATAAGATATGATTTGGAATTTGAAATTTGGAACCGGCATGATGTATTTGGCCCGGGGTGGGCATAATATATATTTCTTGATTTATCCGGGGCATGTATGTTTGTATATTTGAAATCCTGGTGCTTCGGCATTTGATGTTGATTTATTTTACGCACTCTGTATTAGGGTCTAGACCGCCTAACTAGTGTGTGTGTTTTGCTTATCACCCGTTTGCTGTAGCTGGTGCGTGTACGGAGTTTCAATTTCGTTACACGTGTCGGGTTATGGTGCGGGGGATGTAGTACTCTCCGCTCCGGGGTGCTACATCTAAAGTGGTATCAGAGCTCTTGGTTGCAAAACCGGAGCTCTAGTGTCGTGTCGGGTCTGTCTAGGTTGTTCGGCTTAGGATTATGTGTTTGTTTGCATTCACTCTCATTTATATGTGAATTATTTGTAATATTTATATTAATTGTTCACATGAACATGTAATTACTAGTCGACATGCATCTATATCTATATTCAAGTTGTTTAGCTTTTCAGGGTGCCATCTATGGATCAGATAACAACTTTGTACCAGGAGTTTGGAACTTTCAATCCTTCATATTTCCGAGGAGGTGATGATATTGAGGCCGAAGAATGGCTTTCGGGATAGAGAGTATATTTAGAGTGTGGCCATGTGATTCTCAAAACAAAGCCCGCTTAATTACACTACTTCTACAAGGACAAGCGAATTTATGGTGGGCAAGAGTTACTCATCAACTAGAGGCGACGAGAAAAGCATTGATTTGGGATGTATTCGTCCGGGAATTTAGGAAAAGGTATACGCCCGCCATTCTACAAGAACAAAGACTTAAACAAAGAGACAAGACGATTATGGAATTTTTGGAGGAGTTCGAGATGATGGGTGTAACGCCCCGATTTTTCAGCTGTGCAAGTATGACGTATATGTCTACCAATATGCGCAATTAAATTAATTATATATGCTTTCATATATTAATTCTTTTATTAATTGTTATTATTTGAATATTTGAATATGAATTTTCATATGAAATTCTTGAAACGTTTATGCCTATATGGTTATGTTTGAGTGCCATTTCTATCCGATTTGATTTCCGATTTTTGTGAAAATTTGGTATGTTGGAGTTATGTGTGTTATAAACATGTTTATATGCTCGTTTTATATTTTCGGATTTGTTTGTTGGGGTTTTGGATATATTTTGTGTTTTGGAACCAAAATGGAGGCTAAAGAGCATCTAGCGTACCTTTGGTCCCGGGCGGCATATCTTGAGCTCGGGAACTCGGATTTGAGTTCCATCAACTCTGTTGGAGTCGTATCGACGATTCAGGTTCAATGGACCAGGTCTCTTATTTTTCTAAGCCTGTTTGGATCCCCAAAACCTCATCGGAACACACAACCCGCATTTGTTGACCACACTTTACAATTTTGGTCATAACTTATTCATCCTTTGACCAAATTAACCCAAGTTTGAACCTAATTAACCTTGGTTAACCCTTTTATCAGATCCAACCCCACTCATTTCGTTAAAACATCAGATAAGAGAGGAAAAAGGGGGGTTTTGCACCTGCTACCCGAAATTCATTGGAGAGGAAAGAAGACATTATTCCTTTTTTATGTTTTGAGCTCAATACTTCACCAAATCACTCCAAATTTGAAAGGTAAGTTTATGAATGTAATCTACATCTTCTCTTATTTATTTTGACACCTTATTTTCTGAAATCCTTGGAGAAATGAGTGAGTTATGGTTAGCATGATGAATAGTTAAATTAAAATCTCATTTCTTGAATTCATGGTTTTAAATTCGAATTTCTTGAGGATTAATGCATGAAACATGACCACTCTAGCTTCCTTAAGACATTCATGGACTTGAATTTGAAATATATGTTGTGTGTAAGGATCCACCATTGATGAATATGTGAGTTTCTTTGAGGTTATGGCTGATTTGCTTCCATTCCTGTTGCTATCACGTTTTGGTGTTTTGGGGCGTGTGTTTTATGATTTTGCCACTGTGTTTATGCTCCTTTTATTGCCTATGGTGTTTCCTTTCGTGTTGTGCCGCTGCTGCTTTCATGGAGACGAAGAAACATAGTTGAAAAGCTCCATTTTCCGCTGCTGCTGCATGTAGTCGTGCCCGCGATCGTAGGAGGTGTAATTTGGGTTGCGCCCGCGACCCAATTTCAGCCATGTTTCGAGATGGAAGGCTGGGACTGCTAGAGCTGAGGGTGGTCACGGCTGTGACCAATTGCAGCCTACTTCCAGTCGCGGCCGCTACCAAATTTTGGGCTAGTTTTGAGCTGCTGCGTCTGCACCTTGTGTTATGTGATCTTTCGTTGTTTCGTCGGTTCGTTTGTGTCGTGCATGGCCTTATAAGCTTATATATGTTTAATATATATTGTTAACTTGTTTTATATCATGTTACGTGTTTTGTTATGAATTTATTACGTGATTTCGATGCTTAATTACGTGATATATGACATGATATGCCTTAAATGCTCTCATATGTACATGCATGAATTCAAACTTCGTTTCTTTGCCTCGTGTGATATTTTCTTGCTCTTTTTATGATATGTAAGCCTTGTTCACATGTTATGTGGTGATTTAAGCTCGTTGTATGAAATTTATGAAATTGTTTAACGTGAATTATGCGAGCTAGGATTTACTGTGACCTAATGTGACTTGGATGCTTCATGACTTGCATGCATGGTTTGTTGCTCCGTCTATTCACCTCTTATGATAACTTCCTTCCTTTTTTATGACATATATGTAATGTAGACTCGTTGTATTATGTGTTATGAGTGTTGTATTAAATTTATAGAGTGAATTGATATGATTTTGTCGAGCAACGAACTAGTGTGATGTTATGTGGCTTAAGTGCTAATGCGTGAAACGTTAAGTGCCTTCTTGAAATCTCTTGATGTCTTAGGTGATTTCTCTTGCCTCTATACTTATTATATACATTGTAAACATGTTTAAATATGTGCTATGAAGATTATGGCTTGAGTTGAATTGGTTCATGAAAGATATGAAATTATTGAAGATGATACCTTCACATATTGAAAGTACTTAAATGAATTGTTAGTTTATGTGCTTTTAAGGCATTAATTGTGCACATGAATATCTTCATAACGTGTTATTGTCTCATATGCATTTCATATCACGTTAATGCATTGCCGTGTGTCATATATGGTTCATTTGGAGTCTTGAGTCTCCCGAGCACACTATATTGTCCTTTGTACAGTTTTCTCCAGGGCGGAGATGTCGGGTTCATAGGATACCTCAAGTCTTCTTTTCTTCTTGGTATTGTTCAGTAAGGTGTAACAGGTGGGTTTCTCTTCTATTAGTTAAATATTGACCCGATATATCCAATGTGAAAGCTTTACGCCAAAGTATTATTTATTTATATATATCGAGTCTTTTCAAAAGAGTCCATGATTTTTAACGTAAAGCCTTTCTTTTATGAATCCCTGTCTTATGATTTTGGCGAGAACATGAATCCAAGCATTGCTGGTACAGGGACCCGAAATAGTACTATTCCGGGACCGTACTTTAAAAATTTTCCCCAATATACAGGTATCAAAATATTTCTAAAATATTTAAATACAAACAGCGGAAGGCTAGCCGGAACTACTCAAGTATATACATGCAATTACTAATAAATTTTAAATCACAAAACAGATAAATAAAGCATGCAATTAACACTTAAGAGCACCTAATTTATCACGCTTAAACAAAATATAATACAAAAAAACCTTTCACCGAAGATGGCTACTGTGCCCCGAATTCACCTCACCGAGAACCCGATACCTGTTCTCCTCGTGAAACCGACAGAGCTTCCCTGCAATATCCCCAGAGAAACCCTCGTAGTGTGGGCTCCGAAAGTATTTCTCTAAATACATAGAGAAAATAAAACTTTAAACTAGAAAACCCTTTTCAGGGTTTAATCTCCCGTAATTAGGCGTTATATATATAAACACCTAATTAAAATTTATTCCAAAATAAATCGGAATTAACTAGGAGAAAAAGGATATAGTTTCAAAGCCGAGAACTCAGCCAAAACCTCTCCAAAAAGTTGTGAGAAAAAATGAGGAGTCAAGCCCCCTATTTATAGAGGAAAAATCGAGGGTAAAATGGTAATTTCACATCACACTTGGTGCACAACTTGGATGCGAATTTTGAGGTGACCACGTCGTAGCTCTCATCACCACGAGTCCAATGCCGCTAGCCACTCCCCGAAACTCCTCCGACGCACCCTCACTCGCCGCCTGAAGGTGGCTCGTGTTATGGCACGCGCGGTCTAGGGTTTCTATATGGCCGGTCTGACCGAACCCGGTTCGGTCGCATCTGGTCGTTACCTTTAGCCACGTGGAGTGATCAGAACCGTCCATGCGGTGCCCAGTCAGCGCCACTTGGCGCCTGTCTGCTGATGTGGCGTGACGTGTCAGCTGCCATGTCATCTCTCCACGTCAGCATTTTTTGTTTTTTTCAAAAAAAATTTCGGGCATTTCCAACACTTTGGAATTTCAATTTATTTTCCTTGGCTATTTTCAAACACTTTGAAAATTTATTTCTCTCTTTCCCTTTTAATGTTTTATTTTCGGGTTTTCAATAGGGGCTTGTAGGGGGACCTGCATGACTAATTAATTTTAGCTCCAAACGGGTTAATATATTATCATCTCACGATAATAATTAATTACCGTTTAACAATATTTAATTCCACTATCATTTTGCATTTTACTTCTCCGTGTAGATATCCATGAAAAATAAATTAATACTACTATCATTTATTTTTCACTTCTAATCTGAAATCTCCTGATTCGCCTTTAAGTTCAAATTTCTTGTACGTGAAACACATTCAACATACAACTTCAGTGACGCATCACACGAAGTACTTTGGCCAAAGTCTTAATTAGAACTTTGCAAATTCATTTCAGGAATACCTTTTAACTTTCCAGCAAAGCCACAGATTCCTCGATCAATATTTCTCTTCAGCACATTTCATGTAATCACAAAACGTACAAAGGTTTCGGTCATTCGATATCGAGACCTCACTTATGAGCAAGTTACAATGATTAACACACTACATGCCTAAAGTCGAAATACTACCAGGATTAAGAGTTCAATGCTCCATAAGATTGGTTCATTTTAGATAGTAGTTTAAAATGAACTATCTTAGTGGTCCAGTTCGATGTTTTCAAATCTATTGAAAATCATCAATGTGTTATAACTGGAAACTCCATTTCCCTATGACGAAAGACTAATCATCTTATATAACACATTATAGTCTTGATAAGAACTTATTCTTATCTTACCGGCTAGAACTTTAATAACATGTTATTTTGATATCCAAAGTCCTTTCCTATGAAACGCATTTCATATAAGAATATCATCACACGTTATTAATTATGTTAATATACTCATAACTTGCAATAATTTCAGTTTTATTAATCCAACAAAATACGAAGTATTTACAAAGAAATTGGATTTTCAGGGCACTAATCCCAACAATCTCCCACTTGCCCTAAATCCAATTGGCTACACATCTAAGCCCCATCCCTTCTACATGAGTATAAAAACTCTTTTGCGCCAAAGTCTTAGTGAAGGGATCTGCCAGATTGTTTACTGAGTCAATCTTTACTACTGCTACTTCTCCATGTTGCACATAATCTCGAATAATGCGGAACTTTCTCTCGATGTGCTTTGTTCGTTTATGACTTCGAGGTTCCTTGGAGTTGGTCACCGCTCCAGCATTGTCACAGTACAATGTGATCGGTGTAAGTCCATCTATGACGACTTCTAAATCCGTCAGGAAATTTCGAAACCAATACGCTTCTTTGGCTGCTTCCGAAGCTGCCACGTATTCGGCTTCCATGGTGGAGTCAGCAATGTAACTTTGCTTAATACTCCTCTAACTTACGGCTGCTCCTCCCAGAGTAAACACGTATTCAGACGTCGAACGTCTAGAATCTAAATCAGATTGAAAATCTGAATCTGTGTACCCTATAGGAATGAGCTCATCACTGCGATAAACAAGCATATAATCCCGAGTTCTTCTCAAGTACTTCAATATATGCTTTACAGCTATCTAGTGTTGGGGTCCATGGTTTGACTGATATCTGCTGACCATACCTACAACATAACAGATATCTGGCCTTGTACATAACATGGCATACATGAGGCTTGTAACGCCCCAAATTTCGGAAGTTCAGGTAAGCACGCCACGTGCGGGTCTTCGGGAGTTGGGAGTTTAATTTCCTATATTTACTTGCTTATTATGATTTCATTATAATATTATGTGCATTATACATTTCTATGTATTTATATGATTAGTTTTAATGTGAAATTTGTGAATTAAATGATAATGTGTTTAATTTTATTATGTAACTTCAATTGATCATCTCATAAAATTTATGGACTTAATTGCATAGCATGGGTTGGGGTTAAATGATCTTTGGTGTAGAGATATGACTTGATTGCATTCATTTAAATGCTTGAGGGACTATTATGCAATTAGAGGTGATTGTATGCTTGTAGTGGATGATATAATATATCATATATGTATTCATTCCCCACCCTCTCATACATTACATTACATACAAGAGAACACACACACACCTAGTAAGAATCGGTGTTTACACATTCAAGAGAAGGGAGGAGAATTTCATCAAATTCAAGCTATAATTCAAGGAATTAGCAACCAAGTTGGAGCATCATCTTCATCTCATCTAATTCTTCTTTCATTTCAAGGTATATATTGGAGAGTATTTAAATTCCTTGATTGAGTATATGAGTAGGGTTTGAGGTTTGATTGATGCTTTCATGCTTATTCATGATTAGAAGCATGTTTAGGTCCTTGTTTCTTCATTTCTTGCTTGAAACATGAAGTTATGTTGAAGTTGGAACATATGAAATTTTATGGGTTTTGAATGATGAATTCTTGATGATCAATGGATGATATGAGTATATATGTTAGATTTTATTGTGCCTCAAGTATGGATACATGTTTCTTCAAGTTTGGATTGCATTTGATGATTGAAAATTGGTGTTTTGGTTGGATTTTTTATGTTGTCCGTGTTTTGCCCTGTTTTTTCTGCTACGCAGTGTTGACACGGGCGTGTCAACTTTCCCTTCTTCAGCGTGACACGGGGGTGCGTAGTGGTCTGGTTTTTCTGTACCGTGACACGGGGGTGTCACGGATTGCTTTGTAATGGTGACACGGGCGTGTCACCTTTTGTTCGCATGCATGTTGTCCGCTGTACCCAGACATGGGGGTGTCACGGCTTAGTGTATATTGGTGGCACGGGCGTGTCACCCTCTGTTTTCATGCATTTTTGTTTTTGCATGCATGGTTGTGCGTGTATGTGTTTTATACTCGGTTTATGGATAATCATGCTCTTATTTGACATTCATTAAATTGTTATTGCATGACCTGTTGATGCATGACTTTGCCGTTCGTCATAATTGGTTCATTCGAGTCGAGTCTTATTTCACACTTGTCCTTGTTGCACAGATCATGGTCCCGGTTTCGTGGAGCCCGCTCCGTAGGGTGTTCTCTTGCTTTCTTTTGGTCGTTTGGTCAGGTGAGGTTTAAATTCTAGATAAATAGAACCCTTACAACCCCTATGTGACTATTTCGGCCAAAATGTATATAAATATATCTATAGTTTGCGAACTTTATGATTTTCAAATGATTTGACAAAACCGATTGATTGATTGATTGATTGACGGATTGATTGTATTGGCGAGTCATTGAATTGCACTGTGGGCCCGAGGATAGTGGCTCGAGCCAACCGGGAAAGCATGGGCTGACGGGTAACTCGAGTGCTATCCTCACCATTTGGGATGACCCCTAACCCCCTAGGAGATTAGGGGAGGAAGGAGTTCCGGGCTTAGGGATTCATGTACCCTCAGCCCAGACTGATTGGATGGTGGGGCCTTGCAATCCCACCATCACCCGGAGGAAGAAGGAGTCACTGAAACTGCTAATTGTGCACAGTAAATAATTGGTTGATCGCCTAATCACCTAATAATTGATTGATTGTACACGGTCGGAGTAAGGTTGGAGAATTGCCCTCACTCGCCGGGCCACATATTGATTGTATTGAACTGAATTAATTGATAAATTGAATTAGTTGTAACCTCGGGCGATAGTACCTTTTTATTTTACTAATTGTGTTGTGATTTTCTAAAATTATTACCCGAGATTATAACTGCATGTATGTGCGCATATATTTATTTATACCCCTCGCTCAGTCCGTTTGGACTGACACCTCAACTTTTCAGTTTTGCAGGTTCGTGCTAGGCGGGAATTAGAGTCTCGTTGTCTTTTATTCGGGTCTAGCACTGCACCTTCATACATTGTACTTGTGTTGATACTAGTTATTTTGTAGTATGTCTCGAATTATACTTGGGATTGATATTGTAATGATATGAATTGTCGGTACCTATAAGTAAATATGTAAATATGGTACCTATATGTATTGAATGCTTTTGCTTCCGCTATTTTATTGCTCTGAGTTGTTTTGGTTTTAATTGAGGGTACCCGCCTAGCCTTGTGTTTTTTTTATTGTCTCCCGTTCGCTATAGTTTCGGTTCATGCATGGATTATTCGTTTCATATGTGGATTGAGACTGTAGTGCGGGGGATGTGGCGCCTAGCGTTCCGGGTGCTACAAGGCTTCCGACTGCCGAGGCCTACGGAACAGTTTTCATTTCCTCTGTCTCTTCAGCTGTCTTGGGGCACTGATCTCGAGACAGATGAACTCCATGTCGGAAAGGTAATGAACCTTTCTTGGACTCAGCCATATTGTACCTTGCCAGCATCTTATCTATATATGTTGCTTGTGATAAACCAATCATCTTATTTTTCTGATCATGACAAAGTCTGATCCCTAAAATATAACTGGCCTCACCTAGGTCTTTCATGTCAAACTGATTTGACAACCAAATCTTGACTGCTGATAATACTCCTGTGTCATTCCCAATGAGCAAAATATCGTCTACGTATAAAACTAAAAATTTTACAACACTACTCTGATGTCTTTTGTACACACATGGTTCATCAGGCAACTGTATAAATCCAAAGGATTTAATTGCTTTATTAAATCTGATGTTCCATGATCTAGATGCTTGCTTAAGACCATAGATCGATATATTAGGCTTGCATACCATATGCTCCTGATTTTTGGCTATAAAGCCCTCAGGTTGAGCCATGTATATCTCTTCTTGAAGGTGCCCATTCAAGAAGACAGTCTTCATATCCAGTTGCCAGATTTCATAATCATAATGAGCGGCAATGGAGAGAAGAATTCTTATGGACTTAAGCATTGCTACGGGCGAGAAGGTTTCATCGTAATCGATACCTTCTTTCTGAGTATAACCCTTTGCCACAAGCCTTGCTTTAAAGGTTTCTACCTTTCCGTCCAATCCTCTTTTTCGCTTGTAGACCTATTTGCATCCAATAGGTTTAAGGCCCTCAGTCGCCTTTACAAGTTCCCAGACTTTATTAGAATACATTGAATCTAACTTAGATTCCATAGCTTTGACCCAACGGTCAGCGTCTATATCTTTTATAGCTTCATCATATGTGATAGGATCAGATATGTCAGATTCAACCACTTGGGTTAATCCTAAGTATCTATCAGGTGCCCTGATAATCCTCCCACTATGACGGGGTTGTTGTGTACTTGTCCCCACATCATATGTTGTATCTGGTACATCATATGTATCCAACACATTTTCAGTTATTATGGGTTCTTGGAGTTCAGTATCTGATACTGTCATTTCTTCTAACACTATTTTGCTTCTACCCTTGTGGTCATTTATGAAATCATTTTCGAGATATTTAGCATTAGTGCTTACAAACACTTTGTGATCTCTCGGATCGTAAAATATCCCACCTCTTGTTCCTTTAGGATAACCTATGAACAAACAAACCTCTGTTCTTGATTCCAACTTGTCAGGATCCTTTCTTAACACATGGGCTGGGCTTCCCCATATTCGAAGATAGGAGATACTAGGCTTCCGCCCTCACCAAAGTTCTATTGGTGTTTTAGGAACCGACTTGGATGGAACATGGTTTAATATGTGAGCCGCCGTTTCGAGAGCGAAGCCCCAAAACGAACTTGGTAGGGTAGTATGACTCATCATGGATCTTACCATTTCCATTAGAGTTCTATTTCTCCTTTCTGCAACACCATTCTGCTGGGGTGTACCCGGTGCAGATAACTGAGATTTAATCCCATTTGCAGTGAGAAATTCTAGAAACTTTGTAGACAAATACTCTCCACCACGATCCGATCGAAGTGCCTCTATACGTTTTCCAATTTGATTCTCGACTTCAGCCTTATATTCTTTGAACTTTTAAAAAGCTTCAGACTTATGTCTCATCAAATAGACGTATCCGTATCTAGAATAATCATCCGTAAAAGTGATAAAATACTCAAAACCTCCTCTTGCTTGAATATTCATAGGACCACACACATCCTTATGAATTAACTCAAGCAACTCTGTGGCTCGATTACTTTTGGTCTTAAAAGACCTCTTGGTCATTTTTCCTTCTAAAAATGATTCGCAGACTGGAAGTTCTATCAAGTCCAAAGGACTTAACAGTCCATCCGAAATTAGCCCTTGGATCCTATTCGGATTGATATGACCAAGGCGTAGGTGCCACTTGTAAGCCTCGTTAGGCATAGGAGTTTTTTTATTGGATGGTAAGTCAAGTTTAGCAGTGTTAAATTTGGAATTAGGGTTTTTATCGGGGTATAATAAGAAAAGACCATCGTTTATTGTACCAGAGCAAATAAACCTTTTATTATGCTTAATGGTTAAACATCGTTCAAAATAAACACTAAAACCATTATTCATTAAACAACTAACAGAAATCAGATTTTTGCGAATAGACGGTACATATAAAGTGTCTTTTAAAATCAAAACCCTACTGCCGAAATATAATTCTACAGTCCCTACTGCTAATACAGATATACTAGTATTATCGCCGAGCAGTAGCTGCATCTCGCCGTCTTCAAGCTTCCTGGTTAGCTTGAATCCCTGCAATGAATTGCAGATATGATTAGTTGAACCTGAGTCCACACACCAGGAATCTGGTGGACTTCCTGTTGGAAAACACGAATCAGAAAGCAGCGGAAATTTAAAAATTTTCCAACAAAAGGACCTTAGACTCGCAATCGTGTAACCAAATTCGTAGAGATAGAAAACTTACTTTTCTTTTATTCTTTCTTGAAGCGTTTCAAGCCACCCAAGAACGCTCTTCTCGCGGCTTGACAACCCGTCCCTTGAAAGTCTCTTTCTACTTCAGAATCCATTGTCGGGATAGCAATCCACACCAACCTAGATTCAATTCATGTTAGAGATGTTCTTAACAATATAACATAAAGAAAGAAACATGAAACGAGAAAAGCAGGATTGATACTCCCTTCGAAAACCAGTTTTGCGAAAGTAGAAAACTGCCAGTCACAAAACCCTCGTGAAAAAATTCATCCTTCAGGATATGGACGAACGGTTTTCGCCATCTTCTTTGGTTCGATTTTTTCATTCGCTTCACGTCGGGTTCAGAATCGTTTCATCATCCCTTCTGATCGTTTTGCTTAATCCCCACTTTTGGTAAAGCTCGAATCTTCAAAACTTCTAACTTGAAGTCTCTAGAGATAGTCCACCAACTTGGCTACAATCTAACTAGTAAGGATGCTAGTTCTCTAGTTAGTGTTTAGGCTTAACCTAGGGTTTTATTTTATCTTGGAGAAAGGAAGGTGTTCAACACATGAACCAAGAATTGTCAATTAGCTCTAAAGGGGAGCATGAGCTCCCCTATATATAGGAAAGGGTGCCAATCCAAATCCTTGTTGGGAAAGGATTTGGTTCCTCTCTCTCCTATTACTTGATCATCAAGTATTTTCCAACTTTGACTTTGAATTCTAATTCTAGTCAACTTTTAAGAGAGCTAAAAATATCCAAACTATTTTTGGATAATTTTATACTTTATTTATTATAAAATAAATAACTTATTTTTATCTAATTAATTAATTCATAATTAATTAACTAGATTATTTCTCCAAAATTAGACTTTCTTTTTAATTCAAAATTAAACCAAAGTCTATTAAATAATTAACACATTAATTATTTAACATAATCACATGTGGCACACGTGTCTTAATGACACGTGTCCAATCACGTGAGCCACACGTGTTATTTCACATGTGTGGAACCCCTTAGGCTCGATTAACTCGTATAATCATTTTTAAGCCTCAACTCATGTAACCAAGTTGTTGTGTGTGACCCTCTAGGTTCTCAATTCAATTAGCAGTGACCCTAATTAATTAATTCACTAATTAATTAATCAGTCCACAGATTAAACGACCATAGTCTAGCAACAGGTGTTTAACCCCTAGCTGAATTGGAATGTTCGGATTCGACAGAACCTTTAAGTCATTGATTCATGTGAGATACAATTCTCCTGCTTACTATCTCTCAACCAAGATCTAGGGCAAGGGAATAATCAGAACCCTAATAATCCGGTCTTAAAGCTAAGTGCATTTCATATCCATTTGATCTCAATCCAAGAAACCCTTTTCTTGATGTCTTGATCTACTGCCTTGGCCAAGGACTCCATATGGCATATGAATGACTTACACAATAAGAGATCACCTTGCAAATGCAAGTGTAGGTCCTTTCTTGATTCTCATTCACTTTCATGAATCACTTGTGCAGCCCCAGCATAAGCCTTGAATCAGTTGTCTAAGGCGACACCCTTTAAAGCTTATACCTAAGACTACAGAGTTAACTCATAAAGTGACAAGGAACCTCAAGTCTAAGGATCAATTAATCACATCAATGACTCGTGAGATATTTCCTAATCTGGAAGTTTCCATTTCCTGAAATAGAAACTTCCTTTCCCATTTAGGAATGTTCTCACACGGGGCACCTCAGTGAACTTACTTATTAAAGTAAGCACCCTCATGTATCACGCACGTATCAACTATACACTTTGCACCTCCATGAAACAAGGTGGTCCTTCTTAAGGGCGTGATCCCAAAAGCAAGCCTTAGAGGAATCAGGTTGACACTCCCACTGTCTGTAGGACTCATCGGCTTGGAGTATTTTACTAATCATGACTTATGTGATATAGGGCTCGTTTCATGAACCATTTCACCTAAATGGTAGAGTCCTAAAGTCATCAGGATTAGGAGAGTTCTCATACATGCGCACGTAATGGAAACACACAAAACACGTATTGGCATATAAAGAAGTGTTTGCCTATAATCAATCGTATATTATTCAAAGATTGTCTGTGATACAAGAAAAGTCCCAAAGCAGATTACGTCGAATCGGCTTTCTAGGGCACTATTCCTAACAATCTCCCACTTGCACGTAAAAGCCATTTAGGTATTCTAAGTCCCATCTTCTCAAGATGCACTTTGAGAGCCTATTGACTTTGGGCGTTTCCAAAGTGGATCTGCTATATTCTCTGCTGATGTGACCCTCTTGTTTACACATCTCTTAGGAAACACCTTTTCCTTATAAAGTGATTCGTAATCACGTGTTCAGTCTCTTGGTGAGGTCTTGGTTCTCTTACTTGAGCAACCATCCATTTAATCATACGATATGATAATGGTGTTGTTTCAAGCTAGGAACTTCATCTAACTAGTTAGATGGAGTTTCTTACCCAAACACTTAACTTAGCGTTATATAATACGACTAAGTTCTCAACTACGACAGTCGAGTTTTGCAATGTCCGTCCTTGGAACCCTTTCCAACACATTGCATTACCATTCTGGTAGAAGTTGTATCCTTTCAATGATTTCATAATCATCCATTTTTGATGAACGGTTACATCAAATATTCTTCTGACAACAAGATCTTTTGGGCTCTGTAAACTAATACATATCCTCATTTCTTCTCAAGTACTCTGAGGACATCCTTTACAGAGATCTAATGACCTTCTCTGAGGTCATATTAGATTCGGCCTACTACGCTTAGTGTTGCGCCATATCTAATTTAGTACATAACTTTTCATACATTATGCACCCTTTCACTTAAAGGGATTTTGGACATTCTAACTTTCTCAAAGTTATCTTAGGACACATACTCTTCAAAAGAGATGTTCCATTGTCCATACTAAACTCCTTTTAGTACCGTGATTATGTACTTGTTTTGTGATAATCCATCTATTCTCTTAGATCTATCTTCTATAGATCTTAATGTCGAGAATTTAGGATAATCACTAAGACCTTTCATGTCAAATTGTTTCTTAAACAAGAATTGGTAACTTTCATGTCATCCTTGACATTCCTAATGAGAAGGATGTCATTTTCTAAAGAACCAAAATTGACTCTTACATCACTAACTTTCCTATGTACACTTTTGAGACTTATTCGACTTCCATCTGTGTCAAACGATTTGACTATCCTATGGAATCGAATTGTCTAACTCCTAGAAGCCTTTATCAATCCACATATTGACTTTAGGGATTTAAATACCTTATGCATACTTCCACTGAATATGAGATTTATAGAAATACCTTATTTCAGTCTCTTTCAATCTCATATTGAACAAGATAGTTCTCATATTCATTTATCATATCTCATAGTCAGAATATAAGGATGTGATAAACACAATCCAAATGGACTTTTGCATTTCAACCGTCAAGAAGGTTGTAATGCTTTAATTCACTCGAAGCTGCACGAGCTTGATCCTATCAGGTGGATCAACCAAGGTCAAAACTTGGTTCGAGTATATGGAATCCATATTGGATTTCAAGGCTTGCTTACACTACTCAGATTCCAAATCTGACAGTGTCTCCTCTTCAAGTAATTCCATGGCTATCTAGGAACGCGTTCTAAACACGTCTTAAGAGAAGGGTTTCACACGTGTACATGCTCTAAAATTTGGCTAAGTTTTATCAGATGGGCTCGTTTCTTCTATATGTGGCGTGGATATTTATTCTCAAATTTCTTTGAGGTCTGCTTGCTTGTCTTTCTTCTTCTATAGGAACGATTCCTTAAGAAAGATACATTCCTTGAGACAAACAACCTTTGTCTAAGGGAATCGCAGAAATGATATCCAATATTGTTTGTACAAACTTGAACTCATTTCAAGCCTATCTCCCACTATCCTCTTTACTTAAGAGGATTCCACTAAATTCTTGGACAAGAATAATTAGGGAATTTTAGTGTGCCACATTGCATAGTGCATCTAAAGGACTGATTTTGGAAGGTGCAAAATTCAAAATCTCTAACTGCATATTCTGGGAGTTTCTTCCTAGAATGATTATAAGTCAGTAAAGCTTGCTATGGAATGGACCATATCCTATAAGGTTTCATTCCCTCATTCGGAAACACTAAGGTGTTCTCGAATTAGTTTACTGAGAGATAATCCTATTATTTCTAAGATGACTAAGGAATTAGTTGACAAGATATTGGCTATCTCGATCATATCGATTTGCCTATAACCTATAACTACTTTGGTTCCTAACCTCCTTTTTGAAATTCTAAGAATTTCATATAAGTTTCGAATTTGTACTTTAACAAGTACATTCATTCATAATGATTAAAATGACAATTGTATCTAGTGCTTACATTAAGCATTTTACACTCATCAGTATGGATCGAAATCCAATATAATTTTGGAACGTTCCATGTTTCACCTAAACAATGTTCCGGGAACGTTTTCCCTTTGAGATAGGATTCACAGGAAGTCAACTCTATAGGTTCATTTTCATAGAATGATCCTAAGGTGTCTGACTTGCTAATCCTTTTATATCTCAACGTTCCAAAGTAATTCGAAGCTTTGTCATCTCACTTACTTTTGTTATCTCGTTGTATGTTCAGAACATTAGTGTTGAGTCTTTGCACAACGGATTATGCAGAACTGACTCAAGACTAGTGAATTCTATTCCTAGTAGAATTACTAAACGAGGTAACATTTCAGAGTACTCATACTCTTCGCAGTTCCCTTTCAAAGTCCTTATTTGCTATCATAGAAGCAAACGTCCTATTTGATCTCTAGTGTCTTTTGGGCGTACCCCTTACATGCCCCTCCATTGGGCTCTTAAGGGTTTCTTCTTCTTTAGGCCTTCAAGCCTTTAACTTAGGGAGTTTTGGAAGAAGAATTAACCATCTCAACCTTTTATTCCTTCTTAAGGATGCTCTCAACCATTATCAACTTAAATGATTAACTATGCTACATTAGCACCATTCTAGTTGAGCATAAAGGGTTTGAATGATAGTCGAAGCAATGTAAGCAATCAGTGCATTGAGAACTCTTTTCTCAGTTGATGATCGAGGCCATAAGATCTTCAAATAAGATCTTTAGACCTTGTTCGTGTGCACTTGTTTCCTCATTTGGAATATTGAATAATTCCATAATGTTATACCTTGTAACATTTTTATGAGGTGGTTCAATTGCTTTTAAGTGGTTTGGAAAAATCCATTCACCTCAGATTGCTTCTCTTTTGGCCCGGGTTGACTTTTCACAATTGAAAACTTCGCCCTTTAGAGAACGCCTTTCTCTAGTCGGATTCTAAAATGAATTTTAGGATCCGAAGCCATTTAGAGTTAGTCAGGACTTAGTCAACTTATTTGACTTAAGGATGGATACGAATGGGTTTGCATTTCATATTGTAGAGAATCACAGAACTACAACCTAAATGCTAAGCAGAGAAAATGTGGGCATGCTGAATTATAACGATATACAAAAGATAAGGTCTTTAATCTAATGTAGCTCCCACTGTTTTTCAAATATCTATAATTCCCAAAGATCTAAGAGGAACACGTTTCCCAATGGGTACTAAGATCCTAGGCATTTTACCTCGAACCCACGACTCGCGGACATTCTAAGTAAGAACCCTAGGTAGGTACAACTTACCAATTCTAACACCTTTAGAATTCTTAGTAATTGTTTTTGCATCACCTATCTTTCAATATGGACCCACGACTCGTGCGACATCCATATTTACTTAGGCGTTAAGCTAGACCCATCAATCATAAGATCATGACCAAAACTTAGTTCGAACGACCCACGACTCGCGGACATCGCCCTTGCTAAAATTGACCACGAAATATTGACCATTTAAAATGATTAATTAGGTAACTAAGAACTAATAAGCTCCACTAGCTATCCCACGACTCGCGGACAATAACTAGCTTTACTTACTAAACTTAAAACCTATTGATGGAATGCTAGGAATTTAATTCAAAATTTGCATCTCGAATTAAACACCTATTTGTTCGAAATTAGCTTAATATTTAATGGGAATTTTCGAATCAACCGGAGAGTTGTCCGGTTCGACCTCACCAACATATATGTTATCCAATTTTATTAGTCTTGATTAATGCAAGTACACTTAAATGCATATCAAACAAGCACATAAACAGATAACATGTCCTAGCATGATACTAACATGTAATGATCATGGGTTCTACCTATCTTATGCGTGATATGTGGGAGCCACTCCACAATCACAAGTTCTAACATACATGCCACATAAACAGTTTAAATCACATAAGGGAAAGTGGTAACAAAATACGAGCCCTATCTCTATTACATTTAACAATTGAGATTCCCCTCCCTAACATTTTGAGGGGTCTTCACTTATGGCCTCCTTGTTACTTGAATGTGGTCCATCTTACTCCATGGGTGCATTGTCTCCAAAATGAAAATAAAACCTCACCACCTATCTCTACTCTCAAATTACAATAAAAAGAAAAAGACATAAAGTAATAAGGCTCAATCTTCATATTGGCCTTAGACAATTACACGGGGCATACCCCGGCCTCAAAAACAGTAATATGGAAAGCCACATAATAAATCACATAACAGTACGCACATAAGTGAGGCTCCAACCTCAATTGAAAAACGCAACTATAGGGCTCCAACCCCAATTTAAACTATCCATGTGCATAAATTAAAACCATACATAGATCTAAACCCATGATCACCTAACATGCTTTTGCAAGAATTTAAATTTAACCAATAAATTAAAATTCTCGCCTTAAGCTCTAATGGCTTAAAACACGACTTGATGCGAGTCTTATTTATAAAAGTTTTCAATAAATCCTAAATTACCAAAACAAATAAAATTCCAATTAATTTCTGAAAATTAATAATTTTATCAAAGATTGTATTTTCCCAAAATATAAACCGTTTCAATTTCTCAAAAATCCCAATTTTAAGTTTTATTCAAAAATTAAAATAAATATTCAAAAAATAAAATTTTAAAATTAAAATAAAAATCGGGACTGGATTGCACGAAATACGAAAAATCGGATCAGGAAAACGGGGCCCATACGCGAAACGGGGCGCATGGTTGCAAGCGCGCATGGACGCGCACGGCAGGCGCGCACAGCGCCCGGCCAAGGCAGGGCGAGTGCGCGCACTGCGCGCGCATGCCGCGCGCCTGGCGCGTGCGCGCCAGGCGATGGTGGGCGATGGGCGGCCATTCTCGGCCGCCCTGGGCGGGCGCACCTAGGCGTGCCCGGAAGGCTCCCGCACAGGCGTGCGGGAGGTGCTGGGCGGATGCCCTGCGCACGCCTAGCACACGCGGGCGGCGGCGCGCGAAGCCCGCTCGCGCGACTCCTTCGCGCGCGGGGTTTCGCGTGTTCGTCGTAATCCGGGTTTTCGTTTCGTGTTTTCGTTCAAAAGCAAAACCAATCCAAGAAATCCAAAAACAGTTTATACAGTTTCAAATCTAAAATTGTTTTTCAAAATTAAATTTTACAAAAACCAATTTTCAGAAACTTTCAGGAAAAAATACAGTTTCGTAATTCAGGCTTTCTAAAACAATTACAAATACTCAATCGCATCAAGCCTAAGAATTTCTACCAAATTCAGTATAATTGAGACGAATCAGAAACACGATTAACGAGGTGGCTCTGACACCACTTGTTGGAAAACACGAATCAGAAAGCAGCGGAAATTTAAAAATTTTCCAACAAAAGGACCTTAGACTCGCAATCGTGTAACCAAATTCGTAGAGATAGAAAACTTACTTTTCTTTTATTCTTTCTTGAAGCGTTTCAAGCCACCCAAGAACGCTCTTCTCGCGGCTTGACAACCCGTCCCTTGAAAGTCTCTTTCTACTTCAGAATCCATTGTCGGGACAGCAATCCACACCAACCTAGATTCAATTCATGTTAGAGATGTTCTTAACAATATAACATAAAGAAAGAAACATGAAACGAGAAAAGCAGGATTGATACTCCCTTCGAAAACCAGTTTTGCGAAAGTAGAAAACTGCCAGTCACAAAACCCTCGTGAAAAAATTCATCCTTCAGGATATGGACGAACGGTTTTCGCCATCTTCTTTGGTTCGATTTTTTCATTCGCTTCACGTCGGGTTCAGAATCGTTTCATCATCCCTTCTGATCGTTTTGCTTAATCCCCACTTTTGGTAAAGCTCGAATCTTCAAAACTTCTAACTTGAAGTCTCTAGAGATAGTCCACCAACTTGGCTACAATCTAACTAGTAAGGATGCTAGTTCTCTAGTTAGTGTTTAGGCTTAACCTAGGGTTTTATTTTATCTTGGAGAAAGGAAGGTGTTCAACACATGAACCAAGAATTGTCAATTAGCTCTAAAGGGGAGCATGAGCTCCCCTATATATAGGAAAGGGTGCCGATCCAAATCCTTGTTGGGAAAGGATTTGGTTCCTCTCTCTCCTATTACTTGATCATCAAGTATTTTCCAACTTTGACTTTGAATTCTAATTCTAGTCAACTTTTAAGAGAGCTAAAAATATCCAAACTATTTTTGGATAATTTTATACTTTATTTATTATAAAATAAATAACTTATTTTTATCTAATTAATTAATTCATAATTAATTAACTAGATTATTTTCTCCAAAATTAGACTTTCTTTTTAATTCAAAATTAAACCAAAGTCTATTAAATAATTAACACATTAATTATTTAACATAATCACGTGTGGCACACGTGTCTTAATGACACGTGTCCAATCACGTGAGCCACACGTGTTATTTCACACGTGTGGAACCCCTTAGGCTCGATTAACTCGTATAATCATTTTTAAGCCTCAACTCATGTAACCAAGTTGTTGTGTGTGACCCTCTAGGTTCTCAATTCAATTAGCAGTGACCCTAATTAATTAATTCACTAATTAATTAATCAGTCCACAGATTAAACGACCATAGTCTAGCAACAGGTGTTTAACCCCTAGCTGAATTGGAATGTTCGGATTCGACAGAACCTTTAAGTCATTGATTCATGTGAGATACAATCCTCCTACTTACTATCTCTCAACCAAGATCTAGGGCAAGGGAATAATCAGAACCCTAATAATCCGGTCTTAAAGCTAAGTGCATTTCATATCCATTTGATCTCAATCCAAGAAACCCTTTTCTTGATGTCTTGATCTACTGCCTTGGCCAAGGACTCCATATGGCATATGAATGACTTACACAATAAGAGATCACCTTGCAAATGCAAGTGTAGGTCCTTTCTTGATTCTCATTCACTTTCATGAATCACTTGTGCAGCCCCAGCATAAGCCTTGAATCAGTTGTCTAAGGCGACACCCTTTAAAGCTTATACCTAAGACTACAGAGTTAACTCATAAAGTGACAAGGAACCTCAAGTCTAAGGATCAATTAATCACATCAATGACTCGTGAGATATTTCCTAATCTGGAAGTTTCCATTTCCTGAAATAGAAACTTCCTTTCCCATTTAGGAATGTTCTCACACGGGGCACCTCAGTGAACTTACTTATTAAAGTAAGCACCCTCATGTATCACGCACGTATCAACTATACACTTTGCACCTCCATGAAACAAGGTGGTCCTTCTTAAGGGCGTGATCCCACAAGCAAGCCTTAGAGGAATCAGGTTGACACTCCCACTGTCTGTAGGACTCATCGGCTTGGAGTATTTTACTAATCATGACTTATGTGATATAGGGCTCGTTTCATGAACCATTTCACCTAAATGGTAGAGTCCTAAAGTCATCAGGATTAGGGGAGTTCTCATACATGCGCACGTAATGGAAACACACAAAACACGTATTGGCATATAAAGAAGTGTTTGCCTATAATCAATCGTATATTATTCAAAGATTGTCTGTGATACAAGAAAAGTCCCAAAGCAGATTACGTCGAATCGGCTTTCTAGGGTACTATTCCTAACACTTCCAACTAAACATACTTCAAATAAACAAGACATCATCATACCTTGTGCAAATGTCTTAGCAGGAAGACTGACTAAGTATTTTGGGCAATTCCTTTTCCAGTGCCCGTTTTCTCCACAATGGAAACATTTTCCTTTGCTTGGCTTAGCTTTCTTCTTCTGAACCTTACCTTTAGGGTTCCCTTTCCTTTCTTCCACTTATTGACTTTTGGAGCCGTGGAAGTCGATGCCTGTGCCAAGAGAACCGTTCCCTTAGCTTTCATTAGCCCTTCTACCACCTAGAGTTCATTCATTAGTTCAGGCAGAGTAAAATCCAACTTCTTCATAGAATAATTCTGCCTGAACGTATCGAATGATTTTGGCAGAAAGCACAGGATCATGTCCTATTTGTTGAGATTATCCATCTTAGCACCAAGGCTCTCAATCTCGTTCAGATAAGTCATCATGTTCATGACATGATCCTAAACAGGTGATCCTTAAGACATCTTAGTTACCAACAACCTTCTCATCAGCTCGTGCCTACGTGCACGATTCTATCTACCGAACATCTGATGAAGATGTTCCATCATGTTCTTAGCAGTAGGCATCTCATGCATTTGATATTTAAGAACATTTGAGACAAATTCCAAAATGTAAAACATAGCCAAATCATTATTCTTGAGCCACTTGGCATAGGTATCTTTCAAAGCCTGGGTGGCTGTGGTTTCTGGTACTCCCGGACAAGGTTCAGTGAGCACGTATTTCAAATACTCGTGTCCAAATACGATATCAAGATTCATTTTCCAATCAGCATAGTTTGAACCTTCAAGCCTATTTTCCTTAATAATTGATTGAAGCGGGCTAGCGGACGTCATTGTTTTAAAACTAAAATATTTAAAATACGCGCAAGTTATGAATCTGTATATTACTTCTTTACCGTCTAACCATTAAATGAAATCCACATAAGCATTTTGGTTTACACAATGATGACTCAACTAACCGCAGTTAGCTCCCTGGAAGCGAGGTCGAAAACTACTTAGAAAAGCAAGAACTATTCTTAATTAACATGTCATCTAGGTAACTCTTACCAAACTATGTTAATCCATCACGTCAACCTTTGGTCTCTAAGTGAGTATAATAGAGCTCCGAAGGGAGGTTAATACATCACTTAGTCAAGTGTACACCATTACCTAGAAATTCGTATTAGTAGGTCAAGACACTCCACGGAAGCATGGTCGTGCTTGACTTTCCCGATATTTCATTATATCCGAAGAAGTCTAATCTTGTATACCGCGAACACATACCCGCCGAAGGGAGTAGTATGTTTCCACTATACTATAGACGGGTAATGGAGACCGTGAGAATCCAATTTTTTCATCTTGCTCCCACTTGAATTTTTTGAGTTGTGGATTATCATTAATTATCACATAATCTATTTGGCGTCTTATAATCGGAAGTGATTAATCTAGTTAATATGCTCCCACTAGGAATAATAAATCACATTTATAATCCTAATAATATTTTTAAGTCTATTTAATAACTCATTATTAATTAGGCCGAAAAAATATTAATCCAATTATGCATCTCGTTCAATCTCTATTAAATATTATTTATCTAATCATATCAAATAAAATATGCATAATTGAAAATAACCTAATATCTCATATTATCATGATCATGCCATAAAATAAAACAATTAAACATGCTTGTATATAATTATCACATAATTATCATGCTTAAAATAAATGGCATAAAATAAGCATGCTATAAATAAATTATCACATAATTTAAATCATGTTTACCGATTCGGTAATTTTTCAGGAAAAACAATTAAATTGTTTCCAAAAAAAAAATTACCATTCCACGTAAATTCCCAGGAAACACTGGAGGGGTCACAACGGTCCCACTTAAAAACGAGCCTCATTTGACAGAATTTACGTGCACAGTAGCAGATTTAAAATTATGCATCGCATGCATCATATCATTGCATGTATATATCAAGAGCACGACTCTGATACCAGTTGCTGGTACAGGGACCCGAAATAGTACTATTCCGGGACCGTACTTTAAAAATTTTCCCCAATATACAGGTATCAAAATATTTCTAAAATATTTAAATACAAACAGTGGAAGACTAGCCGGAACTAATCAAGTATATAAAAGAAATTGGTAATAAATTTTAAACCACAAAGCAGATAAATAAAGCATGCAATTAACACTTAAGAGCACCTAATTTATCATGTTTAAACAAAATATAATATAAAAATACCTTTCACCGAAGATGGCTACTGTACCCCGAATTCACCTCCCGAGAACCCGATACCCGTTCTCCTCGTGAAACCGGCAGAGCTTCCCTGCAATATCCCCAGAGAAACCCTCGCAGTGTGGGCTCCGAAAGTATTTCTCTAAAAACTTAGAGAAAATAAAACTTTAAACTAGAAAACCCTTTTCAGGGTTTTGATGAGACATAAAATCATGCTCGTATCAGAGCCGTCCACGTGTCGCCATTAGCCGACTTAAAGACTGGACGCTCGCACTGATGGGCTCACGGGTCAACCCAGCCTACTCACTTGCTAGCTAATACATGCCCATGATCCTCGGCCAACTGTTCAAATAAAGGGTTCGGGCTGTCAGACCTGACGCTCACACCCCGGTCCTCAGGCCACCCTTCCCAGGGAGGCACCCACACGAGGGCACCCGCTTTCTGACGCTCGCAGATTTGACGCTCAAGGATCATTTACCGGGGTAGACCCATTCGCGCGTCCTTCGAGCGTCACCGACGCTCGCATAAGATCTTCTCCCTTGAAGGGCGTCCGTACTCCTGTAAGATTGACCTTGAGCCTTCCTAACACACGGCCCTCGCCAACAACCTCTGGCACTATGGCAGAGTGCACCTCGTACCTGGCACGCTGCCTGCTTTTCAGAAGCCATCACTCTCATGCCATCACAGGCTGCCACGTGTTAGGGCAACACAGGTTTAGGACCACACGGTCAAATTACCCAATCTACCCTCACCCCTAACATATAAATAGGAGAGAACACCTGCACTATCTCCTAAGTCATCTTCCACAATACATATTGCATTCACTGGGCTGGGCATTTTCTCCATTTTTCCTCATCTTCTCTAGCTTCGTACTACCTTCACCACAGTTGCATCGCCACTGCATTTTGCACTCTTGGTGTTATCTTAGCTGGAAGAACCCACGCTCAAAAGGAAACCCAGTTCCTGAGGCTCTCACGCCTGTGATGGTCTTTCCCTTTCCCTACAAATATTGAAAGTGTTGTTGCATTTTAGGAAGTTCAGATTCCTGCACCATCATTTTTGGCGCCGTTTGTGGGAAATCCATCACCTTCATCTTCAACTTCATCTGATTCTTCTTTAAGCTAGTTGAGTTGTAACACCTTTTGCTCTAAACATGGTGACTGCGACGAGGTCTGGGATTCTAGAAAACAGGGGTGTTCTTCTTCCTGTCAATGAGGAAAACGCAGGGAACAATGTCCCCGCCGGAGGTACGCCCTCACCTACTGCCGGAGATGGAGCCGGAAACACAGAGACCGCCGCTGCAACTCTCCCCCCCGGTGGAAACGAGGCAGGGGGATCTGGCTCTGTTCCTCCTCCCCCGGCCCTCATTCTTAATGTTCCAACCTCCCATCCCGGTGTGTACTCCATGGCCATACCACCGCCGGGATATGCTTATGTGTAACCCGGGATGATGCCCGGAATGGTGCCCATGGTTCAGCCCTATCAGGTGGGAACATTACATCTCCCCATGTCACTTCCGAGAGAAATAAAGGGGGTGGAAATGCCCCAAATCACCACCTAACAACTTTAGGCGCTTTATACGCAATGCGAGGAGCAGGCGGTACAGAAGGCCTGGGAACACTTCACCGCTGCTTATTTCCCCTCAATGGCAGGCGCTCGAGCAGCTCCACCCATAGGAGGACTCCCAGTTCATCCCTTGATAGCTGCCCAAAATGTGTTGAGGGCTCAACCGCCTCCGCCGCCACCCGTCCAGGGAAATGAAGCCCCCCGGAGGGTCCAGCAAGGACAGCAGCCCACTGGAAACGAAAGGGCCCCTCAGAATGAGAGGGCCGAAAATAACGAAGAGGTCCAATCAAGGGCCACAGAGAGGGCAAGCCGCAGAAATGTCGGCGACCCTCAACTTGCTGCAGTACAGGATCAGCTCAAGGGGCTCCAGAATGTAGTGGAGCAGCTCTCTCGAGCACGGACTCAAGCCCCCCACGGCGGGGGTGAGAGGTCCAGGGCCAGAGACGCTCGCCGCCCACGCTACCAGATCTCCCACCACCGGAAAGAAGCAAACTACAAAGAGTACGATTTTGAAGACAGGGATTACAGACCTTGACAGGCGCTTCCCCCCTCATCAACGAGGTTCTGATGACCAGTGCGGGGAAGGGTAAAATCCCTACGTCCGTCAATAGGTATGATGGAACAACTGATCCGGCCGAACATCTGGATCACTTTGTGCACTTGATGCACTTGTACGAGCATCCGAGCCATTATTGAGCCAAAGTCTTTGTCACCTCTCTCGTTGGGATGGCTCAGGATTGGTATAAGAAGCTTCCTCCCCGCTCGATCCGAGGGTACACCGATCTGATAGATGCCTTCTTAAGCCACTTCAACTCTCTGAAGGAGCCAGCCCTGGCAGCAACAACTTTCTACAACTTAGTCCAGGGGCCAAATGAGACGCTCAGGTCCTTCATAGGAAGGTTTAACAAAGAGATCCTGCTGGTAGAAAAGCCCTCGATGGATTTCTTGAGGCATGTACTTTTTGGAGCGGTCAATATGAAACACTACGTCAGCAAAGAATTCGTGGAGGAAGTGGCCAAGAAAAAACCACGCTCGTTGATGGAGGTCAGGGATATAGCTGACTCTTTCTTCACCCTCGAGGATATGTATATCGTGAGGGATCAGAAAATGGCAAACGCCCCTCGCCCCAGTAAAGCTCCCGAGGACAAAGGAGATTCTAACAGGGGTCGCCACCAGAGCCCTATCCCCGCTCGCCGCAACTCTTCGCCTCCGCGTAAGTTCGAACGGATTCCCCTCAACCGCCCAATTGCTAAAGTGTATTCCATGGCGGATAAGAAACTCTTCAAGAGACCGCCAAAGTTGAGGGAGACCGAAGCTCAAAAGCGCTCAGGAAAGTACTGCGCTTTCCATATGCAGAAGGGACATGATACCAACGAGTGCCGCCAACTCGAGAGCGAGATCCAGAGGCTTATCGCTGGGGGGCACCTCAAGGAGTTTGTGAAGGTGTTAGAGAGGTATGATGAGCATTGTGCTGAGCGAGCGAGTGCTAGAGGAAGAAGCCGCTCGCGCTCACGGAGTCCCCGCCACCATCACACCGAAACAAGCGACCGCGGCAAAGGGAAAGCTACAGATGTGGAGAACCAGCCCTTCGCGGTCATTCACATGATCGCTGGAGGACCCTCGGGGGGCGATTCTAATGCTTCCCGGCACCGTCACATTCGGAATTATGACCAGAGATCATCCCAGCTCAAGCCTGTGCTCTCCGTTGACAGCTCTTCACGCTCGAAAGAGAATGACATTGTAACACCCCATGGGATTGGTGAAACCTCTGACTGTCCCATGGTGGTTAGTTTAAACGTTCATAACCACGTTGTAAAGAGGGTCTTGATTGATAGTGGAAGCTCTATGAATGTTCTCCCTTATTCAACGTTTCAAAAAATGAATATAACAAACATTCCACTTGAACCCCTCAGAACAACCCTCGTTGGCTTTGGGGGTTCCGAGATTGTCCCTCGCGGACAGATTCGCTTGGCCACCTCTTTTGGTCGCGCCCCACAGCGAAAAACTTTGAGCGTCCTTTACGCAGTCGTTGAAGTGGACCTCCCCTACAACATCATCATTGGACGCCCGACCCTCGTGGACTTCAAAGCAGTAATCTCCACTTATCACCAGAAAGTCAAATTCCCCACTCCCGAGGGCACTGGCAAAGTTCTATGCAATGTCAAAGAGGCCTGGGAATGCTACATCCTTTCCCTTCGAAGTCATAAGCCCAAACAAACCATTCAGGCAGGATACACCAAAAAATCAGTTGACTTCCCCAAATTGGACGAGGATGGCCCCGAACGTAAGAGGGTCAAACTTTACAAGAAGAAGAATAAAAAGAAGACCCCCAGCAAGGCCCAGTGCACGGAGGATGGGCCACCTGGGGCCGTCGAAGGATCTTCCTCCGAGAACGAGCGTGAAGGGCCCTCCGGTGAGAAAGGAGGCAGGCTTACTGGGAAAAAATGAGCGCTCGAGGCTCCACGGCCTGAAGTTCTCATTGAGCCCGTCGAAAAGTTTTTGACCATCGAGTTGGAACCAGGGAATCTAGATAAAACCACCCAGATTGGCTCAAATCTCGACTGTCCCTCACAAATTATGATGATTGATTTTCTCCGGGAGAACCTCGACGTATTCGCTTGGAAGGCCTCCGATCTCACTGGAATAAATCCGAGTGTCATAGTTCACAGGCTCAATGTGGACCCGACCTTCAAGCCAATCAAACAAAAGAAAAGGGACGTCCATGGTTTCAGGAGGCAAGTCATCGAAGAAGAAGTCAATAAACTCCTTGATGCTCAGTACATTGAGGAGATTTTGTACCCGGAATGGCTATGTAACGTGGTGCTCGTTCCCAAGAGCGCCAACAAGTGGTGCATGTGGAATGACTTCACAGATCTCAATAAGGCGTACCCCAAAGACCCATACCCCCTGCCGAGGATTGATCAACTTGTAGATTCAACAGCGGGGTGTGAGCTCATGAGTATGATAGACGTCTTTCAGGGATATTATCAGATCTTCATGGTGCCCGAGGATCGCCCCAAAACCTCGTTCGTGGTACATGTAGGCGTTTACTGCTTCAAAGTCATGCCGTTCGGACTCAAAAATGCGGGTGCAACTTATCAACGCCTAGTCAACAGGATGTTCGAGCGCGAAATAGGAAAATCCATGGAAGTGTATGTAGACGACATGATAGTCAAGAGCGAGCGTCAACATTCCCATCTAGAGGATCTCAAACATACTTTCAACATCCTATGTCATTATGGAATGAAATTGAACCCCTCCAAATGTACATTTGGCGTTCGGGGTGGCAAGTTCTTGGGGTATATGGTCAGTCAGCGAGGCATAGAGGCAAATCCGGAAAAGATTAAAGCAATTCTTGATATTCCCTCCCCTCGGAACTTGAGGGAAGTCCAAGTTCTGGTGGGAAAGATCATTTCATTGAACAGGTTCATCTCCCGCTCGGCAGACAGGAACTTACCTTTCTTCAAAATTTTGCGCAACGCTCGTAACTTCGCCTGGAGCGAGGAATGTGAGAAAGCTTTGCAGGACATGAAGCAATACCTCATGAGCGCACCGCTGTTGACGAAGCCTAGCCCTGGAGAAAACTTGTTCATTTACCTTTCAGTCTCTGCAGAGGCTACGAGCGATGTTCTCGTTGCGGTCCGCGAGCGTAAACATATGCCGGTATACTATTTAAGCAAAACCTTACAGGGGGCGGAGAAGAGATTTATGGAGATAGAGAAGTTCGCTTTTGCGCTCGTTAATGCGTCTCAAAGGCTAAGGCCTTATTTTCAGGCTTATTCTATCACAGTGCTCACAGACCAACCCCTCAAACAGGTGCTTGCAAAGCCGGACGTCTCAGGGAGGTTAATCAAATGGTCAATTGAACTCAGTCAATTTGATATCACTTTCGAGCCTCGCACCGCGATACAGGCTCAGGTAGTGGCAGACCTGTTGGTAGAGCGTTTCAATCTGGATACTGGGCCCTCGGTGGAAGAGGAACTGTGGCTTCTGCACACAGATGGCTCCTCGACCTCACAAGGGGGGGGGGAGCCGGGGTGACCCTCAGAGATCCTCATGGTGTGGAAGTTGATTACGCTATTAAACTGGCGTTCTAGGTCGCCAACAACGAGGCTGAATATGAGGCCCTAATCCAAGGGCTCAGGATAGCCCTCCAGAATGGTGTTGTTCGAGTCACTGCGTATGTTGACTCCCAGCTGATCGCAAGTCAAATTGATGGCACTTATGAGGCTCGAGAAGCCACTATGGTATAGTACTTGGCGAGTGCTAAGGAAGTGATCGCCAAATTCAAAGAATTCAATCTGTTGCAGATCCCAAGGAAGGAAAACGAGCGTGCAGACGCTCTTTCCAAGTTTGCATCGGCTCTGGAGGATTTTTGCGAACGTTCAGTCATATTCCTCAGAACGGAGAAACCACTGATTCGCGAAACGGAACCCTCGTGCGAGGTGAACACGATTGATCCCTCCGAACCTTGTTGGCTCGATGACATCATTAAGTTTATAAGGGATGGGACCTGCCCGAGCGATAAAGTAGAAGCTCGGAAGATTAGGAGTAAGGCCCCTCGCTTTTCTCTTGATAGCGACGGACGGCTATTCAAACGATCTTTCCAAGGTCCGCCATTGAGGTGCCTGAGGCCCTCGTAAGCCAAGGAAGTATTGGAACATGTGCACAACGGAAGTTGCGGGAATCATTCCGGTGGTCGAATTCTGGCTAAGAAAGTCTTGAGGAGTGGGTTCTACTGGCCCTCGCTCAGTTTCATTCTAACACCCCTCAACTGCCGGCAACTCAAATGATCCCTATTGATGTCTCTTGGCCCTTCGACCAGTGGGGCATCGATATTGTGGGACCCCTCCCAATTGCGGTCGGGCAAAAGAAATTCGTAATACTCGCCGTGGATTATTTCACTAAGTGGTCCGAAGCTGAAGCGTTTGCAAAGATAACGTTCAAAGTTGTAAGGGATTTCATCTGGAGGAACATCATCTGCAGGTATGGCATCCCGAGGGTGCTCGTCTCGGACAACGGTTCCCGATTCATTGATGTTAACACACGGGATTGGTGCTATGAACTTGGGATTGAGCAACGCTTCACTTCCGTGGGCCATCCTCAAGCCAACGGTCAAGCTGAAGTAACCAACCGAACCATACTCCAGCATTTGAAAACGATGCTCGAAAGTAAGAAAGGGGAGTGGGCAGAAGAACTTCAAGGGACCCTCTGGGCGTACCGTACTACCCCACGAGCGGCAACAGGGGAGACCCCTTACTCCCTCGTATACGGCTCCGAGGCTATGATACCAGCGGAGATCGCTCAATAATCCGCACGCGTTGCCTATTTCGAGCCTGCAATCAACGAGGCCAATCGGACGTTCAAAATGGATTTGCTAGACGAAAGGAGGAACACAGCTTGGGCTCGCATCCACAAGTACAAGGCGACCGTAGCCCACCAGTATAACAAACGTGTCAGAGAGAGAACTTTCCAGCTAGGGGACTTGGTCCTCAAAAAGGTTGAAGTTTCCAAACATGTGGGTAAGTTGGATCCCAATTGGGAAGGTCCCTTCAAAGTCATTCAAGTATGAACGAACAACACCTACTTGCTAGAGACTTTGCAGGGCGAGCATCTCCCTAGACCGTGGAATGCGTGTAACCTTAGGCGGTTCTACGTGTAAATGTCAACCTTTGTAATTGCCCGCTCGTGGCACTTTCTACTTTCTTTTGACAGAAAGCATGTTGTCATCATCTTTAAATTGCAAGCATAACAGTAAGTATTTTACCCATTATTGTGTCATTTATTTGCTTTTCCTTTGATTAATGGTCTGGGTAGCAAAAAGCCTACTCCATGTTGAGCGTCTTCCACGTCGAACGACTTAGTTAATACCCCATTAATCTCAAATCAACGCTATCTGTGTGTTGAGAATACCCCACACTGAATACACTGACGCTCATAAGCGTGTAAACCCCAAGAATGAGTGTGCCAAAGGGGGGGATGCTAAACGCTTAATTTACGCCAACTGGATATTCACCATGCCAGTTCGCGCTCGTAAACCCCCAATGGCCCTCACCTTCTTGGGTAAGAGTACGCTCGTAAGTGGCAGACCCTGGGCTAATCCTTTCACGGATACCTAAGGATGAAGCTAATATTACAGTTACGCTCTTTTTAATTCCATACTTAGCAATTCCTACAGTCGACTTCTAGGTTCACTCAAATTGCTGGAGCACTTAAATTAGAAATGTGTGTTACACGCTTAAGGCCAATACTTTGTTAAATCCTCAGAGGGTTTCTAAGTTCAAATTCGAGCCTCATTATGAATATGGACAGACGTTTCCAAATCCTAAACTTAGAATGCATGGCGATAGGTGCCAGGGAACCCTCAAAGGAAACACCCTCGTGCGCACACACTCCCATCACAGATATTCAAATAACAACAAAGACAAGCATGCAAACATCAAACGCAATGAAACAACAGTGCTCAACATTCAAAAACGGAAGGAATCAAACATAAACATTCAAGCAGTAACGGAAAAGTTTGAGTACAGTGAAAAGAGTATGAAGATCAAGTACAGAGACAAAATGTTCATAGATTGGAATGGAAAATAAGCGGGAGGAATCTTAAAGCAGCAATTAGAGGGCACTATCAAGCTTGGCTCTCGGGTTCAGGAGGAGCAGTGGAGATAGGAACTGGGGCCAGCACGTTAGCGTCAGAAGTTTGAGCATCATCAGGTTCCTCGCCGACCAGAGCGTCCATGGTGGTACCCTCGTCCTCTATCTGAAGGGGCTCGGGATCTATAGGGTTGGCCGCCATGAACTACCCCTGGAGCATCGTCACAAGCTCTTGATACTCTGGCTCCGCCAGGCTCTCCGAGGGATCCCTATCGCTGACAATATGCTCGCAGTTCTCATCCAGGTCCATGCGCAGGCGCTTGTCAGTCCGAGCGCTTTCAGGAGCCAGTCCCAGCCTCACCATCTGCCCAATCGCCTTATAGAAGAAGCACCGAGCGTTGTCAAAGCAATGGAGGTTTGCAGCAAAAATGAAAGCCTTTGAACGCACAAACTTAATCACTGCATCCCATGCTACCCTCGTCTCTAAGCCGGCCACTTTCTCCTACAACTCAGCGAGGGTCTTCTTTGTTACCTCATTTTGGCGAGCACTCTCAGCCAGTTGCTCACCCAGCTCCCCATTTTGGACCCTCAGCTGATCGCGCTCCTCTTTAAGCTTCTTGTGACGCTCGTCAATGGCCAGATAGGCATCATCTGACCGCTTCAGGTCTTCCTTCAACCTATCCTTTTCAAGGTTGGCGTCAGTCAATTGAGCGCAAACGGAATTGTAATCCTCCTGCAACTGACCGGGGTCAGAGATGCGCTTCTTGTATTTGGCCTTGTGTTCAGAATAGGCCTGCGCTCGACCCTGTAAGTTCTTCAGCCTTGGGATTACCTCCTGGAAAACCAGAAACGAGGGTCACTATCAGAGGTAGAGCAGAAAAAGTAAGAACTGTGCAAAAAGAATTGATGGCTTACCATCAGGAGGGCATGGCATGCATCATCAGCAACCCGAGCGGCGTCATGCTGGTTTAGTTTATCATGATCGCGGAAGAATTGGAGTTTCCCGACGATCTCAGCAACCAAGTTAGTGGTGGCCGCACTTTTCTTCAGGAGGACAGGGCCATCTGCCCTCTGGCACTTATACCGAGCATCCCCCCGGCATCCTATCTTCCAAAAATCCTCATCTTCAGATGATGAGGTGTCACTTCCTTCGCCACGGTGGCCCACGACCACCTCCTTCCCTTTCCCAGAAATGGGGATAGAATCCGGCAGCCTCTTTCTTTTCCCCTGGCGGTCCGCCCTTATTGCATCATGGAAGCGGGCTAACTCTCCTGAGCGGTTATGAGAGTTGCTGGAACTGAGCACAACTGGCCCCTCGGGAGCGGCCGGCGGAGGAGTGACCTCTCGAGTGCCGTCTACGGTTAAATCTTCTATGGGGCCAACAATTGGAACTTCGTTCCCGACGCCCCCGCGAGCACCTCCATCGCCTCGCCCAGCCCCTCGTCGGGCTCCTCTTCCCCTCGGGGCGTTGGGAGGACGTGTCTGTCGCTGCTGTTGTGGTTACGGGTTAACGCCCGCGCTTTGAGGGCGCATCATCTGGGTAACACTCTCGGCGTCCATCCCAGCTGTTATTATTTGAATGTCTGCAAAACAGAAAGCATGAGTGTCAAAAGATGGCTATTTGGATGGTAACTATAAAGTTATTACAAACCAAACAAAGTTAGTGGCTATCCTAAGAGTTAGAGGAGTTAGTTATTAGGATCTAACCATCGAGGGCCATAATTTGAGCAGGAGGAGTGGCTATCATGCTTGGTGGACTTGAGAGACCATAGCGGAATAAGACCTCTTCATTCTTCATCAACACCTCAGCCTTCATCCACTTTTTCTCATTCCTCATTACGAGGGCCAGCCCTTTGCCCAATCCTCGAAAACTTTGTTGTTGGACCTGTCTTTAATCAATGGCCCCTCGCCATGTACTATCCATCCTCTATTAGCCCTGAAAATTCCCCCGGGCGCTCCCACGAAGAACTTCTCCTTCCAATGCTCGCCATATGTGGTGGAGGGGGACTCTATCATTTTAAGGCCAGATTTGGCCTGGGCATAGTAATATCCATCTGTGGGAGACGAACGGGGCGAACGGGCCACCTGGATCAGGCTATCAAAATTATCTACAGAAGGCTCGTGGCCTGTGGCCTTCATCAGCATCACAAAAGTGTTTATTAATGTAATGCCGTTCGGAAAGATTTGGGAAGGGCTGAGCCTAAAGTAATTGATAATGGTGGCAACGGCAGGCGGGATTGGAAATCTCAGGCCCCCAGCCAAGACCGTATCCAAGTAGACTGTCATCATCCCAGGCGGCGGTCGGTTTACTCTCTCTCCCTCCTCAGGAAGGCGCATGGGGAACACAGCCTCATCCCAGTATACCTTTGCCTTCAAGTCTCTCAGATCGTCGAGCGTCAGAATGCTCTCAATCTCATCTGGAGACCTATCAGTTTGATGTGGGTTGTTATGCCTCACTCGCGTGGTGGGCTCTTTTCCTTTCCTTTGGCGCTTCCTGGGAGGTTCACCCTCAGGCAGGCGCTCGGAAGGCCCTGCACCGCTCTCGGGAGCCGCTATCTCCACTGTAATCCGATGATCTTGAGGCCTTACAGCGCTTCTTAGTACTGGAAATACTCTTTCTCCTTGCCTCTGCATCTCCATCACATTGCCCATCTCTTCAAAGAGATCATCTACCCCTCCAGGAGCACGTTCGTTCATCCCTTGAACGGCGGCGTCAACCTCTTCATCCCTGGCTTCAACCAGAGCCCGGGCCACTGGAATGGCAGTTGGAATCTCATCGCCTGGAGAGGCTCTAGCCATTGGAACCACCGTGGGCACATTACCATGAGGGGAAGAGCTCCCCACTGACATCTCATCTATTTCCCTCACATAAGCATCTGCGTTATTGTCTGCCATATCTGGTTTTTGGTTCTTGAAGATGAAGCTTTTTGCAAGAGGTTCAATGGTGTAGGAGATTTCTGGAATGAATTCAACGGCAGAAAGGGTTCCTCACTTAGAAGGATCGCTCACACACAACCTAAATCTAAAGTTAGTATAGAAAATAAGGGTTTATGGGGTTTTACCTAAGGGTTGAAGAAAAAACTCACCGGAATCTGTAAAAATTGCAGAAAGTTCTTGCTGCTTGTATGCTTGAAGAAGACTGAATGCGTGAAAGAAATCCCAAGACCTTGCGAATGCCTATTTATAGGGGAGGATTTGTATTGATTAGGGTTTGAGATTTCAAATGGTAAACCTAGAGGGTCACACACAAATGCCGGATTCAAAGGGTATTGAAGGAAAGATCAATTAGTTGATCAAAACAAGACCACACGTGTAAAGTACATGTGTGACACGTGAGCATGGTTTTGGGCGTGTGGTCCGATTGAATAATTGGACCATATGTTAATTAATTAGAGAATTAATTATAAAGCCCAAATATAATTAATTAGGAGAATTAATTATAAATCCCTAATATGATTAATTAGGAGGATTAATTATGAAGCCAAATAAAATTAATTAGAGAATTGATTTTAGTCCGTTATAATTAATTAAGAATTAATTCTAAAGCCCTTCATGAAATTAATTAAGAGAATTAATTTTAAGTATTTAATTATTTAGTTATTTAGTTGTCTAAATTTGATTAGAATAAATAAATAAATAAATATTAAATATCTTCTATTTCTTATTCTAGTAAATATTAATTCTAATATGATTAGAATAAATATTATTGGAATAAGATATTAATTATTATTAGAATAATTAATATTCCTAATTTGATTAGGAACTCTCTTTCTAGAAGAATAGATATCTTATTTTGAATAAGACTCATATTACTTGGAGAGAAAGGAAATAGAAGAAAAGTCAAAGTTGGAATCTGATTCCAATTAGGGTTTAGGGTTCGAACCCTAGGCTATAAATAGCCAAGGGGTTCGAATTTCTCTCTTACGCCTGAACAAAGGGATCACGCCCAATCTACGATGGCTTCAAGAATTTGGGAGAATTCTCTTGCTCTCTTTCTTCTCGTTTTATGTTTCTTTCTTTACACATGTTATATCGCTAGCACTTTCCCTAACATGATTTGAATCTAGGTTGGTGTGGATTATTACTCTAGAGGAAACCTACTTTGGAATCTAGTAGAAAGAATCTTTCGAGGGACGAGGGTTGCCATTACCGCATGAAGCGCGTTTGAGGGCGGCTCAAAACGTGTCAAGAAAGTGACGATTCTTGTAAGTTCTTGAATCCCTAAAGACTAGAAATAGAAATTGCAAGTCCGATCTTACTTTTTGGCAAAAAATTTTAAATTCCGCTGCGCTTTCTGATCGTGTTTTTCCCAACAACCCAACCCAACAATCAAGAGAATGATGAATGGAAGTTGGCCATGAAAACAGAAATGATGGCTCTGAAAAAGAACATGACTTGGGAGAAATGTACTTTACCAACTAGAAAGAAGCCAATAGGATGCAGATGGGTATTCACCATCAAGCGTAGAACTGATGGGTCCATCGAACAGTATAAGGCCAGACTCCTTGCAAAGGGATATATGCAGACATACGAGGTTGACTACTCGGAAACATTCAACCCTCTTGCGAAGATTGACACCATCAGAGTCCTATTTCCGATATCAACTAATTGGGAATGGTCTCTACACCAGTTTGATGTGGAGAATAGCTTCCTTCATGGGAAGATAGAAGAAGAGGTTTACATAGACCCTCCACCATGCTTCTCTGAGCAATTTTAGGTTAGTAAAGTATGCATGCTGAAGAGAGCTCTCTATGAGCTCAAGCAGTCTCCGAGAGCTTTGTTTGGGAGGTTCATCGTTGTTATGAGAAAATATGGGTTCAAACAAAGTAATTCAGATCATATTCGATTTATCAAAAGAGGGGGTGAGTTAGTGACGTGTCTGATCATCTACGTGGACGATATGATCATCACCGGGGATGATCTTCAAGAGATTGAACAGTTAAGGGAGAGTCTGTTCCAGGAGTTCGAGATGAAGGATTTAGGGGAATTGAAGTATTTCTTGGGGATAGAAGTGCTCAGGTCATAGCGAGGCATCTTTATCTCCCAACGAAAATATGTTCTTGACCTATTAGTAGAAATAGGGTTACTTGACAGTAAACCAGTAGGAACTCCTATCACAGTCAACCATGGACTAAGGATCAGAGACGAAGTAGAAATGGTGGACCGAGGTCGGTATCAGCATCTCGTTGGGAAGTTGATTAACTTATCCCACACCAGGCCTAATATTGCCTATGCAGTAGGTGTGTTGAGTCAGTTCGTGCACCGACCACAACATGATAATATGGAGGCGACACTCAGAGTTGTTAGATATCTCAAAGGAGCATCCGGGAGAGGAGTAATGCTCCAAAAGCATGGGGACCTATCGTATGAGGCCTATACAGATGCAAACTGGGCCGGGAATCAAGATGACCAACTTTCTACTTTAGGATATTTTACCATGGTCGGAGGAAACCTTGTCACATGGAAGAGCAAAAAACAGAAGGTGGTTGTTCTTTCCAGTCAGAGGCCGAATTTCGAGGGATTGCAAGAGGATTGGCCAAAGTAATATGGCTGCGAAAGCTTCTTGAAAAACTTGGATTTCCGGTAAAAGGAGAATGTCGATTGTGGTGTGATAATAAGGCATCCATAAGCATCACAAAGAATCCGGTCCAGTTTAAATTTGAGAACATAGTTTTAGAAATTCAAGGAAAAATTACAGTTTCATAATTCAGGCTTTCTAAAAGAACTCAAGAATACTCAATTCGCATCTAGGACTAAGAATTTCTACCAAATTCAGAATAATTGAGACGAATCAGAAACACGATTAACGAGGTGGCTCTGATACCACTTGTTGGAAAAACAGAATCAGAAAGCAGCGAAAATTTAAAAAAATTTCCAACAAAAGGATCGAAACTCGCAATCATGAATCCAAATTCGTAAGGTAAAGAAACTTACTTTTCAATAATCTTTCTTGAAGCGTTTCAAGCCACCCAAGAACGCTCTTCTCGCGGCTTGATCCCCTCTTCTTGTTGGAGCAAATTAAATTTTAATTTAGCTCTTCTCGCGGCTTGATCCCCTCTTCTTGTTGGAGCAAATTAAATTTTAATTTAAGTCACAAGAAGTAAATTCAAAATCGATTTTAATTGTTATTTCCTTATGATATTTCATGGTTAAGAGAAAAAAAAAAAAAAAAAAAAAAACGGGGGTACTAAAATATATATTACAAGTATGGGGAATCAAAAAGGCACAATCGGGTTGATGTCTATCTCACCCTATGTTGCACGGATACGACGACACGGACACGACACGATACGGATACCGTGACACGGATTTTTTTTGTAAATTTTCCACGTGAGAAGTGTCGGACACGGTGTCCAACACGATACGATACGACAAAATGATATTTTTAGAAGTGTCGGTGCATTAGAGATCTCACCAAAAAGGTTAAATTAGATTTGCCATTTGGGTATTTGTGGTTGTGGATTTTACAAATCTTTCAAAAAGGGATTGCAATCTATTGATAAATCCACTAATTAAAAAATTAAAAAAATAGCGCACAATGTGGAAAGAAAATCTTTAATCCATTATATGGTGTGCACTCATGGGCTACAGTACTGGTTTTCACAAAAAGAGAGATTTATTTAGTCTATCTATATTTGAGATAATTATTTATAATCAGCTGAATTATTAGGATTTTTTGAATTTTCAATTCGAACTATAAAATATCTAAATTTATAATTTTAATTATTGTTTTTTAACAAATTACAACCTGATTCCACTTATTATGTGTCACGTACACAAAATTTCTTCCATACGTCACTCTTTGACCTCATCCCCGTGTATGATATGTTTTAGGGTTTGTGTTAAATTAAATTTAATAAAAACTTCTACAAAACTTTGATGACACACAAAATTATATTTTGAATCTTAATTATCAAAATAATTAATATTTAGGGCCATTAATCCAAACATGCACTCTAAAAATATCATCAAACCTACAACCCCTCGGCCCCAACGCCCCGCCCCCTCTCAGATAGTAGCTGTAACCAAGTATGCGATAAATAAAAGTAACCAATTATTAATCAACAATTTGACCCACTTGTATTTATTAATTATTCACAAAGAATAATAATAATTATTTTTTTTATGTTTTTAATTCTTTTTTGACCCACTTGCCTTTCTCAAACTTTTCCCTAAGCATGACAATGGGTCGTCGAACTCTGATTGGTGACAATAATAAGAAATTAATTTGTTTTTGTTCAGTTTTTGACAAAAACGAATGCATTATTTACAGTTGGCTGCTTTAAATAATTAATTAACATAACAATTAATATAATACAGTCTCTTTCAAACCAAAAAAATGTGACGAAAAAGTGAAATATTGGCGGATTTAAGTGAATCATGAAATGGGATTTTGCTAGCTTAAAACAATATTTTAGAAAAATATTTTTTATTTATTTAATTATTATTATTATCACTATTCGATAATCGCAGTGCAGTATCTTATCGTTAATAATTTTTAATTAATTAAAGGCGTAAAGTTAAAGTTAATTAAGTTGCTTGATTATTGTGCAGCTGCCATGTCAATGTGCATGGCATATTTAAACTCATATGTTGACTTAGGGTTATATCACATATGTGACCGTCTTTTTTCAATAATAATAATAATATTAATATAATAATATTAATAATATTATTATTATTATTATTGATAGGGTCAAAATACGCTCGTCCCACATTTGGACACGTAGCACCTCAAGATAGTAACACATGTCCTCTTGTGGTTAAGGCAGTCATTCACGAGCGCCCAAACCCCCGAGCGGCAAAGTCTCACAGGGACATGTGCCATCTTTGCTGCGCACATGCGCGATCAGCGTTGCCGCTCTCTAACGAGCGCACTCCACCATACTAGGCTAAGCTCCAAATCTATCAAGGAAGCTCTCTTCGAGCGCTACTCCCCCTCATTGCATGAGCCTTGGCCTTCATCCCTTAGCGGATTTTCTGGCCTCCAAGGCCTTTGGTTGACACGAGCATGCTCTTAAGCCCTCGTTACCAACCCCCTAAAACGGCTCTCTGACACCCCGTATATGCCCGCACACCTACCACTGTTGCCAACACTAACTTTCACCAGCTTTTGGAGAAGATTCCTCCTAGGTTTCTCTCATAGCGCCACGTGTTAGGGTAACACCTGGTCAGGACCATACAGTGTAAATGACCAAAGGGTCCCTGACCCTCAACTATAAATAAGCTAGTTCATCTCCTTCACTGTAAGCAATCTCCATTACTGCAACTTCATATTTCACATATTCAGATCATCATCTCACTTGAGCGTCGGAGAGCCAAACTGGGAACCACCCCCAGTTCCCCCAGCTTGGCCGTCTGACCTCTGTTTCTTTTGGTATTTGTCCTAGCAGGTTGAACCTACCCTCTTCTCCGGCGATCATCGTCGGTTTCCCCACCTTTAAACAAATTCTAAAGTGATTGGATTCTGTACCCCATATTCAGACCCATCAATTATATATGACCATTTCATTAAAAAAAAATTAAAATTTTAAAAATGTATATCATTAAATATTTAAACACAACAACAAACAATAAGGCTACGACTGCCCGCAAAATAATAATTCTAAAATACAAATTTCCTACGATAATAATATTTATATTGTGTTATTATTATTATTAATGAGTAATAAATCACGATTTACTTGTCATATAATTTGTGAAAATGGTGCATGTGATGGGATTTTTTCTTGAATTTTCGGTATATAATGAAGTCTAAAGAGAACTTATTGGTAATATAAAACAAGATTAATTCCAACTTTAGTGGTTTTTTAATCTACTTTATCTTATCGCGTTCATATATAGTTTTTTTTTTTCTCCTTTTCTTATCATTTTGTGTGGAATAGTTATTAAAATTTCATTTAGTTTAAAACTGTCTCTTATTTTGAAAATTACATATTAAACACATTTTAAATTTTATGGGTCTATAATCGGAATCAAATGGAGACATACTATCAAGGTGAAATTTTTTTTCTACTAATGATAATAGTTATCATCATAAAATTTTAAATACAAAATATTTGATTAAGTTAATATTATCTTGAGTCGCTAACCTACATATTTTATTGATAAACACATTTTACATCATTGAACATAAGCAAAAAATTGGATAACGTACTTCAAAAGCTCCGGTCGTCGGGTCAAGATCTCTCAGACCTAGGCGTCTTACTTACTGACATTCGGCTCATTTTTTTTGTTAGTGTTGAAAGCCGCAGTCTCATTTGTACGACGTGAAGGAAAAAAGGTGGCTTACAATTTGACACGGTTGTGAAGTAACTTTAGAGATTGAGACTTTGAGCTCCCTAATTTTGTTATTTTTTGTTTAGTAGATGATTTAAACGTTGCGTAGTCTTTTCTTCCGCCTTCCCTTAAAAAAAATAAAAAGAATTGGATAGATGTCGCAATTCAACTCACATAAATAATTTAATCAAGTTATATATCCGTGTATGTCACTAATTAATAATTATAATAATTTGTATCTACGTAGTAGCCACCTTACTTTACCTTTATTCATAAGATAATGCATTTTGGGAACATGTTTGGTTACATAGATTTAAAAATGGTACTAAAAAAGTAAAAAGAAAGAAAGGATAAAGTTAACATCAAATGGGCGAAGGAGGTATACCCTTAACCAACTTGAGAGGGAATTAAGATTCTACACAAGTACATATGTTCAAATTTCACACATTGGCAACTCAAATATACCTAATTTTGCCTTTATTTCTCATAATTAGATGCAAAATAATTAAATCAAAGGATAAGTCACTTTACTACTTCAATTCTTTTCCTGTACAAACCGTGTTCATATGATACCCCATAATAACACCAAAACCTAACTTTTATTGTCACTCGTCAATTAGATCAAAATATTGACCATTTAGTAGCAGGGGATTTCTACATTTGGAGGAAAAGATACTTAATTTTGGATTATAGTTGGTTTCGATCGACCACTATACTGCAAGAAAGTATCTTATTAAGTGGCGGAATCGTTTTTGTCTTTTTAAGAAGTAGAGATTTTTGTTATAGAGATGATTATTCTATAGCGATATTTTCTGAAAAATCCATTACAAATATTCTCAATATATCAAATACACTCGGATGTTGAACTTTTGTGGAACGTGCTACAACTCTTTATCCAATAGTCGTATTTCATTAAACGAACTTCTTTTCACGTGAACTTCTTTCCAATAGCAAAATTTTTGGTCTGGCCTTGCACGTGAAATTTTCTTTTTAATTGGGTGACGGTGAGGATTTTACATCAGGACCTCTTTAGCGTGGGTTGTGATACCATATTGATTAAACATCTCTAACGGGGTCGAAAATTAAAATTTGTGATTATTCCATTGTGACATTTTTACCGTCCAAAATAAATTTATTTTCCCAATAATGTTATATATTTTCTAATTTTGCATATGCATAACTTGAATTTTTGTGAGTATTTCATTGTGATTGATTCATTTTAGAGAAATTATATGGTCTTATATTTCATAAATTCTTTATCTAATGTTTTGTTCTTTATATATATATATATATAATTATATTTATGATATTTATATAAATAAAGTGTAGAAACCGTGTGAAATTGATGATAAATACAAAGGAGAAATAATTTCAACATTCAACTGCATGCTATTAATCTTGGGGCTTCTTTGTTCCCGTACGGCAACAAATTGTCCCAATCATGTCTTAAAGCCCATGGCCCGACCATCTTTAATGTGTAAAGTTACATGAATCTATTTATATTAATAATTCTTTTATTTTTATTTTTATTTTATAAAAAGAAAACTACATAGTACAACCATACACGTACGAATTTGGAACTGTTTTTTTCAATAATATCATGAGATAATTTAAGGCATATAGTCTAGTCTTGTTTGGTTGTCCCAATTCAATTATTTGCTTACTTTTGCAATTAAATTCTCTACTTTCCAAAATGGACCAAAAGTAAATATATTCGTTTTGGAGCTTAATCTTTTTACGTTGTTGACTTCTTCGCTTTTTCTTTAGTATTTTACTCTAATTATATATAGATACATAATTTAATTAGAAAATAGTATGGACCTAAGTTCATTAGAGGTCAAGGCCGTTCACGATAATGAATGGTGGTATCGGTCAGGGCAATCACAACACTTGTTTTTGTTGCCTTTGAATTCCGTTCCGTAGTTCAATCTAGAACTCCAGATGTGTAAGTAGCGGCTCTGTTCTTTTTAAAGAGAGTATCATTCTCTATCCCCGCTCGTTAATGTGCACCCCCTCACTTACATGTGCCTCCGCCAGTGCCGCAGGGCGTAGCTCAATTGGTTTCGGAGGGGCAGATTTGCGACAAGTTGCAAGGTTCGATTCCCATAGGCTGCAGTGTGAGAGCTTTATTCTTGAGTCCAATTTGGGCTTTGAGGGTGGGCTCCTTGTAGACCTAGTGAGGAACACACCTCCCCCTTAACCGACCGCTGAGTACCTGATTTACCTCCTCCCACTTGCTTCGTTGGATTGGGGTGTGGGGGGCTCTTAGGGTTGGGGATTCAACCTTTATTGCGACAAGGATAACTCTCCATTCAAGTATACATATATTACTTGTAATTTGATTAAATTTCAGGCTATATTTGTAATTACCCCTTTGTACTTTTACTGTAATTCTCTATACTATGACTTTTACCGTTTTAGGGTTTGTGAACTCCTAATCTCCCCAATCCTATTTTAAAGGGTACTATTTCAAATCAGTGTTAATTAAAAACCCCATAATTTGTACGTACTTTATTATTAATGATATATATATATATATATGTATAATATATTTATAATGTTATCCTCTAATTTCACCTTTTAATTTTTATTATTCCAATTTTTTTTTCCTTTTATATTAAATCCAGGGAGGGAGGCACACGAGGGGGATACCCCCTTCCCCCCCCCCCCCCCCCCCCCCCCTATATTTTGAAAAAATTTTATTCTTATCTATAGATTTTAGAAAATTTTTATTTTTACCCCCCTAATTTTGGATTTTCGCCCTTCTAATTAGATATTTTACCTTTTTAATTTAAAAAAGAATTAGTTTCACCACTCTTAAAGATAATATTATTTGACGTTGCATGGAACCATTGAGCCGCGTGGACAAATGTATGTTTGAATACACGTGGAACGGAGATCAACTCGATACCTTTCCCTCGACTTCCGCATCGAAAAATACCCCTTCCTCACCTTCATATTTGGAGTACTCGACCCCTTCATTGATACTTCAAAACCGACTATGCAGCTTGGCCTTCCCTCGACCCGGAGGGCCATGTGGCCAGTAGCGTTTCTCTGAGGAAATGACCGACCACACATTAAATGTACCCTTATAGTAGGGTAATTGCAGTTGAAGACGCCCACACATCGTCCAAGCTCATCATTATTTCACTTAGTATAAATACTCTGCATTTATACCCCAGGTAACAACTCCCAACTAACATATTTACTACATTCCTAATCGACCTCTTTCAATAGAACACGGGTATGACCCCCTCTAATCCTGAGTGGGTCTGGAACTCACTTTTCCTTCTCCTTTTAGGTACTCGATCCCCTACAAATTTTTGAGTGGTCGACCCTGAATTGTAGCTCGATTCTTTCGATACCATATTTTGACTCCATCATTATTTATATTTTTGATGTTATAAATTTTTGTTGCTTCATCGTAAATTCTGATTACGTCCCTAATTAAATCTCTGACTCACTCCCTGATATCTATACTATAATATATAGGAAGGGTGTGTTTGACCCTAATTAAATTGATTTTGACTGAATGGAATTTTGTGGTTTTTTTGAGATTTTTAATTCAAATTAAAAATTGCGATTGGTTGATGGTTTTTATTTTATTTTATTTATTTAAAAATTTTATATGTGCCTTGATTTTTGGAATTGATCTCAATTAAAGTATCAATTTATGGTAAGATTTATTTTGTATGCATAAATTTAGAAAAATATTTTTTAATTTAAATTCAAAAAAGTCATGTAATTAATAACAATGCTCAAAATGGAATAAAACTCATGAAATGTAATATTTATTTTTCATTTTTTGGAAATATTTTAATTCTAATAAAAAAAGCTTATTGATTTATATTATTTATAAATCTATTATTAAAAAAATCCAATAAATATTTGTAGGTGGATGTTATCTGTTTATATCTATTATAAAAAAAAAAACTTCATTAATTTATTTTAATTAATAAATAATATCAATTGCGTTTTATATCAAATGTTAAATTTTTTATTTTTCTAATATATATTTAAAATTATGTCAATCATGGATAAATTTATAAAAGATCCTTAATTATATTAGTACACAATTATATATAGGAATGGTGTATTTTGACTAAAATATGTCAATACTTTAAAAATTATTTCATTGGTCAATGAACTTTCCGCACTATTTAATATTTGAGTACTTTACTTATTTACCAAATTGTATTAATTAACATATTAATCTCATAAATTTAGAAAAATTCAATTAATAATATTTTATTTATGTCAAGTATTTAATTGATTCCAAATGATAAAAGAAATATCCAAATATAAATATCTTAATTATCTAATTGATTCAATTAATTAGAAACAAACCTAATATATGTTGATATTAATTAAGAAGATTAACTTTTTTTTTTAACTTCTTTTTTTAGCAAATATTCATACACAATATATGATAAAATAAGATGAACCCCCGTGAAAAAAAAAATTGCATTATTTAGAATGCATTATTTCAAAAATTAAAAATTTATGTAGTACAAATTATTTATATCGTATAGCTTTTCATATAGAGTTTATTTTGATCCAATTATGTTAATTTTAACCAAGTTTTAATTTTTCAAAATTTTAAACTTTTTTATTGTCTTAAGAAAATTATTATTGGTAACTTTTTTTAAAATAGTTAAGTTATCGGTTTTTTATGTCATACTTACCAAATTCCTTAATTAATGATGATTAATTTACACCTAATTGTTTACATTAAATATTCTACAAATCATATCTAAGATTTGCTACAAATCATCCCCGATAATTACTACTTTAAATTAGGAAAGTTTTTACAGTTTGAATGTGTACATTTACATGCCTAATTGCCTATAAATAATATTCTTAATCAAAATTTTTTTGGTGTTTCCTTTGTATTTTCTTCTTCTTCTTCTTCGATTTCTTGATATTTCTTCGAATATATTTTTTCTTTCTTCTAAGTTCCATATTATTTTGTATATTTACAAGTTACAGAATATTTTAATATTTGTGCTCTGTTTTCATTATATTAGGAGGTGTGTATCATAGATGTTGTTTAGTCTACTTATTTTTTAAGCATTTTTTTGACCTTTTCTTATTTGATTTTCATCCGTTTTATTTTTTATTTTTCAGTTGCGACTTTGATGAATATTTTAACGTTTTTTGCTTCTTATTGATTTTAGGGAGGTGTTGCAGAATGTAACTCAATAATATATTCTCTGACTAATCTCTTCTTTGATTATTGGATTTGTTCTTAAACTATACATCATATATTACGGTGATAATGGTTCACAATATATTTGTATTTTAATTTTTCATGGTGTTTATTTGTATACTAATTCATCTCCCTCTCTCTCTTTTTTATTTTTATAGAGAAACTTTATTTTGAAGTTTTTGTTCAGGTACCATCCGTGAAAATGTAATTTTATACATATATTTGTTCAATAATAATTTATGTAATATTTGTATTTTTTTTATTTTATATTTTTTTTTCAATTTTTTGATAGAGAAATATCTCATTTTGAAATTTTTGTGCAAATAAGGTAACTTTAGACATTTTTTTTAGTGACAATTTATGTATTATTTGTGTATTTTTTTGGTATTATAGTCTTTTTCTCAATTTTTGATAAAGAAATATCTCATTTTTTGAATTTTTTTTAGGTACGATCCGTCATCCATGAGAAGATATTTTTATACATATTTTTATCCAACAATAGGTATTATTTGTGTATTTTTGGGGTGTTATACGTTTTTTCTCAATTTTTTGATAGAGAAATATCTCCTTTTGAAGTTTTTATTCAAGTACAATCCCAGAAAATGTAATTTTATACATATTTTTATTTTAGAATGTTCAATTTTAAATCATCTTTTATGTAACACCCCGACTCACAGTCGGTACAGGTAAATTATGTGATTTAATATTATTTGCGTTTTAGATTATTTGTATAGGACAATTTTGAATTATTTGAACTTATATGAATTATGTGAATTAATGTTGCATGAGATTTATTCGTTTTAAGTTGAGTTGGCCTTATTTGGACCCGTAATTGTTGAACCGAACCAACTTGAACCGGGAACCTTGAACCGAACCCGTGAACCGACCGGTCCAGCCCTTAAAGGCTGAACCATTCTCTTCTCTCCTTCATTTCACGTGAAACAATAGCAACCCTTGTCCAAGCTTAAGCCAAAACCTCCATTTTTGGATCAAGCTTCAATCAACCATAACTTCTTCATTTCTTGACCAATCTTCGAGCTTGAGTAAGTTTCGGAAACCTCTCGGCATGCTCGTTAATTCTATGGTTTAAGTTCTTCTTTTGGAGCCTTGGATGAGTTCTTTGGTTTAGGTTGTGAATAGTAAGGGTTAGCTCAAAATTTGGAGTATGGGTTCTATACTTGTTATATTTGAATTCCATCTTTATATATGAGTTATACATATGGTATTTGTTGCATTTATTCCATGAAAGCATGAGTTAGTTGAGCATTTATGATGAGTATGTGTTAAACTTGATTTCTTTCATTCTTGGATTAAGGGCATTAAATCTTGTTTTGCTTGAGTTATTATGAGTACTTTACGTCAAGCATGATTTATATGTATGGTTGGTGCATTTTGGGAAGTTGTGGCAAATTTTAAGGTTGAATTTTGGCCATTTTTGGGCACCATTTGAGCTTCCCCTGTTTCTGTAATAAAATCTCTGCTCCAGCTTTCGAACCAGGCCGGAACGGCCGTTCCCGCCCAGTTTTAAACTGGGAACGACCGTTCCCAGGCCATACTGTTCATGACCGAGAGTGGGAACGACCGTTCCCAGTTTGTACTGGGAACGGGAACGGCCGTTCCCATGGCCGGAACCGTTGCTCCTGCATCAAATCCGCGAGGGTGGATTTTTCTTTTGGGAAAAATCCATGGGGGTGGATTTGAGGCAGTAGCTCTAGAAAAACCCATGGGGGTGGATTTTGCCCTTTGGAAAAATCCATGGGGGTGGATTTTTCCCTTTGAAACTTGAAAGTTGCCACTACTTTCCTTTACTTTAATTATGTAATTTTATGACTTTAAGTGCTTTCTTTTGCATGTTAATTGTTATATATACTATGTTTGTGAATTATATGATTCATTCCTTATTTATTTCACATCCAAGCATGAGTCAAGCATATGCCGAGCGTCATAATTGGTTCATGTAGGGTCTAAGTCATGGGCTCTTGCGTTTCTTTTCAGAAGGTGCGGCCGGGGACGAGCCCGAGGCTTAGGGTGATCACTCCCTTTACTTTCTACGCACAAGGTGAGGTTTAGGTGTTGTATAGCTAAATTGACCTAAGACCTTTACATGTTGTTTTCTTGCCCCGCATGTGGATAAGTTATATATATATGTAAATAAGTGTTATGTAAGATATGTTATGAGTTTGTGAACCAACTTTGATTTCAGAAAATAATATGAAGGTATATGTAAGCCGTTTGGAAAAGGTTTAAATTATGTTGTCAGCGAGTGGAACCATGAAAGATTGGTTATATGATACGTTATGTGTTTGTGAGCTCAAGGAGCTATGGGTAAGGAGCCCTCGGGACGGCATTGGGCCGTTGAGGTTAAACCTGTGCATAGTCTCCACCCGGAATATCATGTGCGACCTCGGGAGCTAGGGAAGGCGTGATATTCCGATGCCTTCGGTTTACCGGGGAGGACCCGTTGTAGGTTAGCTACCTCTCGGGGGTATGTTATGTTATGGATGGACGGAGTCAACGCGTGACTCTACCATCAACGGAGGAGAGGATGTGTATTCTGATTTATGTTTTATGTATGAGGAGTACAGGTTCGAAGCTCGTTCTCGCCGAGCATATGTTATGTTATGATATGATGTGGGAAGTATGAATTGGAATAGAGTTATGAAGGATTTCCTTATGGTCTAATAGTTATTGTCTTGGAAAAGTTTGGTTTGAAAAACCTATTCCGGTTCATACGTCCATCTTTTGTTATGTGCTTTGCTCTATATTTATATAGGGTGTGGGTGTGCGTTAGCCCCCTCACTCAGTCAGTTGACTGACCCCTCATTTATTCTTTTAGTTGCAGGTTCTTTTGGAGCTTGAGCTAGGCGGAGAAGTGAGTCCTGTTTGCACTTGTCGGTCTAGGTTTTGCTAGTAGCGTTTGCTCACCTGCTCACTCTATTATTTTGTATATGTCCATTTTGAATCCTTATGTATTACTCGAGCCGTGATGGCTTTTATACAGAATTCAGTGGTGGTACCTATATGTAAATATTATGATGCTTGTATATATATATATGTGTTGGTATCTATAAGTATATGTGTTGTTCTTTGGTTGATGTTTTATTTATATGCTTCCGCGCACTCTGGTTTAGTTGTTTAGCTCCGCCTAGCATAGGGTGTGTGTTTGGTCTCCCGTTCGCTATGATTCGGATTCGGGTACGGACATTCCATTTCGTATTCGGGTTTGGATTATGGTGCGGGGGATGTGGCCCTACTTGTGGGTGCTACATCCTTAAGTGGTATCAGAGCGCGGTTGCAAAACCGGGCTCTAGTGTCGTGTGAGTCTGTCTAGGTCGTACGGCTTAGGACAATATGATTATGTGGTTATGTGATTATATGACTTGGATATGTAATTACTTTAACACATGTTAATTTCTTACTTGTATAATTGGCCATACACTAATCTACATGCATCCATTTTTATATGAAATTGTGAATTTCAGGATGCCTCCAAGAAGACATAATAACCGTGAACGTACTCCCGATCTTAATGAACCGGTTCCACAAAATGCACCTCCGCCACCTCCTATGAATGCGGAGAACATTGTTCAAGCCCTCCTTAATCAACTTCAACAAAATCAAAGGAATCAAAACCCGGGTGAAGGCCAGGATATTTCCGGTATATATAAGGATTTCCGTAGTAACAATCCTCCAAAGTGGTATGGGGGAGATGATATCAAAGCGGAAGAATGGCTATCCGAGATACGAGGAATTTGGGAAATATGTCCGGGGAGCTCCCAAGATAAAGCAGTTTGTACGGGACGGATTATTCAAGGCCAAGCGGCAGTTTGGCTTAGGAGTGTTCGGTCCAAGTTGGAAAGGAATGGCATCGAATTCAATTGGGAAACTTTTGTACAAGAGGTTTATGAAAATTATGTACCCCATAGTGCTCAAGAACGTCGGTTGCAAGAGTTTGTGGATTTGAGGCAAGGTACTAGGACGGTGGAGGAATATATCTTGGAATTTGAGAGACTCGCCCCTTATGCTACTCACATTACTGATCATGATGATCACAAAGCCCGAAAATTTCTTCATGGACTTCGTCGGGATATTCAAGAGTCACTCAAAGCTGCCAATGTGAGCACTTGGTCTAAGGTTACAAAGAGGGCGTTGCAAGTTGAAGCCCAAAATATAAGGTTGAAGCCTCCATCTTTCTCTTCTTCTCAGAATTTGGGATCCGGCTCCGGATCGGGTAAAAGACCCGTTTCTTATGCTCCGAGAGCTTCTGCCCCACCGGCTTTTCGTCCCCAGGGTTTCGGGAACAAAAAGCCCAGATTTACCGGTCCCGTGGCACCTCCTGCAGTCCCTGCCTTACCGGCCCCTGCTCAGATTCTGCCTCTTTGTTCATTTTGTCAGGGAAAGCATCCGGTTGAGCGTTGTTGGAAACTTTTAGGCAAGTGCTACGTGTGTGGATCCTCCGAGCACAAGGTTGATACTTGTCCAAAGAGGAGACCTGCGGTTCCAGCTCGTGTATATGCTCTTGAAGGAGAAGAGGAAGCAGCGGATGTGGATCCGAACGCCGTTATTGAAGGTACTATAAACATTCATGACATACCATTTCATGCATTGTTCGATCCCGGAGCTACTCATTCATTTATTTCCCGGGATCTTGTTGCTTCTTTGCCTTTGCATGATGAATTATCTGCGCATGTGTATGTGGTGAGTACCCCGTTGGGAGGTTCTTTGGAGGTTGACAGGGTGTTCAGAGAGTGTCCGGTGAGTTTTGAAGGTAAAGTATTCCCAGCAGACCTGATTATTATGCCAATGAAGAAGTATGGGGTTATCTTGGGTATGGATTTTCTCTTTCGGCATCGGGCTCAGTTGGATTGTTATGCTAAGAAGATCTCCTTGGATACTGTGGTGTTTACGGGTGAAAGATGGAAATCAAGCCCATTCGTATCTTTTATGGAAGCTAATAAACTCCTCCGGGAAGGTGCAACCGGATTCGTGGCTTATCTTCTTAACAAACCAAAGGATCAGACTAAACTTGAAGAAACTGAGGTTGTAAGAGAGTTCGTTGATGTATTTCCCGAGAATTTGGGTTCTTTACCACCCGATAGGGATATTGAATTTGTGATTGATCTTTACCCTGGAGCAGAACCGTTTTCTAAAACCCCGTACCGAATGCCTCCGGCTGAGTTGAAAGAATTGAAAAATCAGCTTGATGAGTTGTTAGCTTGTGGTTATATCCGTCCGAGTATTTCGCCGTGGGGTGCTCCTGTCTTGTTTGTGAAAAAGAAGGATGGATCTCTAAGGATGTGCATAGACTATCGTGAACTAAACCGGATGACAGTGAAGAATAAGTACCCATTACCTCGGATAGAGGAATTGTTTGATATTTTACAAGGATCCCAAGTATATTCCAAGTTGGATTTGAGACAAGGTTATTATCAACTCCGTATTCGGGAGGAAGATATCTCTAAGACAGCATTCAATACCCGGTATGGACACTTCGAGTTTGTGGTGATGCCGTTTGGGTTGACTAATGCTCCAGCCGTGTTTATGGATATGATGCATCGAGTTTTCAGACCGTATCTCGACAAATTTGTGGTTATCTTTATAGATGATATCTTGGTATATTCGAGAACTGCAGAAGAACATGCTTATCACTTAAGACTCGTCTTGGAAACTCTAAGGAAGCACAAGCTGTATGCTAAGTTCAGCAAATGTGAGTTCTGGATTGATCGAGTCACCTTCCTTGGCCATATCATTTCGGGTAAAGGAATTGAGGTCGACCCCTCCAAGATTGAAACCGTGGCTCAGTGGGAAAGACCGAAGAATGTTTCCGAAGTGAGAAGTTTCCTTGGGTTAGCGGGTTATTATAGGAGATTCGTGAAGGATTTCTCCAAGATCGCGTGCCCATTGACCCGATTAACCAAGAAAGAAGTAAGGTATGAGTGGGATGAGGCGTGCGAAAGGAGTTTTCAAACTTTGAAGGACAGATTAACTTCAGCACCGATTCTTACCCTACCTGAGGGATCCGAAGGCTATTCGGTTTATACAGATGCTTCGAAAGAAGGCCTCGGATGTGTGTTAATGCAAGATGGCCGGGTAGTAGCCTAAGCCTCTAGAAAGTTGAAGGATCACGAGAGAAACTACCCCACTCACGATCTGGAATTAGCAGCGGTTGTCTTTGCTTTGTTGAAGTGGCGCCATTATCTCTACGGGACAACATTTGAGATATTTACGGATCATAAGAGTCTGAAATATCTTTTTACTCAGAAGGATCTTAATAATAGACAGAGGCGTTGGATGGAATTTTTAGAAGACTATGACTGCACGATTCAGTATCATCCGGGTAAGGCCAATGTAGTGGCTGATGCTTTGAGCAGAAAAGCGAGTGTTTCGGGATTGAATGTAGAGGTTTTAGAGCAGAGTTCGGCAATTGTGGTTTCAGTGGCTCGATTAGCTAATATTTCGGTTCAGCCTGATTTGAAACAGAGGATAATTGAGGCTCAGGCTACGGACACAGAGATTCAGAAATTGGTACTTCGGTCCAAGATAGATCCAGAGTCAAAGTTTGGGTTTGATGATTCCGGGGTATTCAGGTTCAAAACAAGAGTTTGTGTTCCGGAAGAGCTCAAGAAACTAGTACTGGATGAAGGACATCGTTCCGGATATTCCATTCATCCCGGTGGTACTAAAATGTATCGAGATTTGAAAGAGTTCTTTTGGTGGAATGGTATGAAGAGAGATATTGCTAACTTTGTAAGGCGATGTCTCACGTGCCAAGTTGTCAAGGCCGAACACCAAAAACCGGGAGGAGTTCTCCAACCACTTCCAATACCTGAATGGAAATGGGAGCAAATAGCTATGGATTTCGTGTCTGGTTTACCAAGGTCGAGAGGAGGATTCGACGGAATTTGGGTGATAGTTGATCGTCTAACCAAGTCAGCTCACTTCCTTAAGGTTAAGATGTCCTATAAAACTCCGAAGTTAGCTGAGCTTTATTGTAACGAAGTTGTGAGACTACATGGGGTACCTGCTAGTATTGTTTCAGATCGCGACCCGAGATTTACAGCTAAGTTCTGGCAGAATCTACAGAAACGGTTAGGTACCAAGCTCAATTTTAGCACCGCTTTTCATCCCCAAACGGACGGACAATCAGAGAGGTTAATTAAGTATTTGGAGGACTTACTAAGGGCCTGTGCTTTGGATTTCAAGGACAAATGGGATAAACATCTAGCTCTGGTCGAGTTTGCTTATAACAACAGTTTTCAGGCTTCTATTGGTATGGCCCCGTATGAGGCACTTTATGGAAGGAAGTGTAGATCGCCTCTCTTTTGGGATCTTGATGATTGGCGGTGGACTGAAGAGGGTAAGCTCGAGAGAGCCACACCTCGGGAGAGATTGGATAAAACTACCGCTAAAGTTAAGCTTATTCAACAAAGAATGAAAGCAGCTCAGGATCGTCAGAAGAGCTATGCGGATAAGAGAAGGAGACCCCTTGAGTTTGAAATAGGAGACCGTGTTTTCTTGAAAGCATCTCCTAGAAAGGGTTTCTCACGAATAGGTCGAGGTGGGAAGCTTAACCCGAGATACCTTGGACCTTTTGGAATTCTTGAAAAGATTGGAGAAGTGGCCTATAGATTGGATTTACCACCAAATTTGACCGGGATACACAATGTCTTTCATGTTTCGCAGCTCAGAAAGTTTTATCCCGAAGAAACGACCATTCTCCCTATCGAAGAAGTGCAACTTGAACCAGATTTGACAATAGTAAGGTATCCGGTTGAGGTTCAAGACCGAAAGATACAAGTGTTGAGAAATAAACAGATTCCCTTGGTCCGTGTTTTATGGAGGGATCAGAAATCAGAAGAATCTACTTGGGAATCTGAGGATAAAATGAGACAGTTGTATCCAGATTTGTTCTCAGGTCAGACGGTGAACCTGGGGACCAGGTTTTCTGAAGGGGGGGAGGTTGTAACACCCCGACTCACAGTCGGTACAGGTAAATTATGTGATTTAATATTATTTGCGTTTTAGATTATTTGTATAGGACAATTTTGAATTATTTGAACTTATATGAATTATGTGAATTAATGTTGCATGAGATTTATTCGTTTTAAGTTGAGTTGGCCTTATTTGGACCCGTAATTGTTGAACCGAACCAACTTGAACCGGGAACCTTGAACCGAACCCGTGAACCGACCGGTCCAGCCCTTAAAGGCTGAACCATTCTCTTCTCTCCTTCATTTCACGTGAAACAATAGCAACCCTTGTCCAAGCTTAAGCCAAAACCTCCATTTTTGGATCAAGCTTCAATCAACCATAACTTCTTCATTTCTTGACCAATCTTCGAGCTTGAGTAAGTTTCGGAAACCTCTCGGCATGCTCGTTAATTCTATGGTTTAAGTTCTTCTTTTGGAGCCTTGGATGAGTTCTTTGGTTTAGGTTGTGAATAGTAAGGGTTAGCTCAAAATTTGGAGTATGGGTTCTATACTTGTTATATTTGAATTCCATCTTTATATATGAGTTATACATATGGTATTTGTTGCATTTATTCCATGAAAGCATGAGTTAGTTGAGCATTTATGATGAGTATGTGTTAAACTTGATTTCTTTCATTCTTGGATTAAGGGCATTAAATCTTGTTTTGCTTGAGTTATTATGAGTACTTTACGTCAAGCATGATTTATATGTATGGTTGGTGCATTTTGGGAAGTTGTGGCAAATTTTAAGGTTGAATTTTGGCCATTTTTGGGCACCATTTGAGCTTCCCCTGTTTCTGTAATAAAATCTCTGCTCCAGCTTTCGAACCAGGCCGGAACGGCCGTTCCCGCCCAGTTTTAAACTGGGAACGACCGTTCCCAGGCCATACTGTTCATGACCGAGAGTGGGAACGACCGTTCCCAGTTTGTACTGGGAACGGGAACGGCCGTTCCCATGGCCGGAACCGTTGCTCCTGCATCAAATCCGCGAGGGTGGATTTTTCTTTTGGGAAAAATCCATGGGGGTGGATTTGAGGCAGTAGCTCTAGAAAAACCCATGGGGGTGGATTTTGCCCTTTGGAAAAATCCATGGGGGTGGATTTTTCCCTTTGAAACTTGAAAGTTGCCACTACTTTCCTTTACTTTAATTATGTAATTTTATGACTTTAAGTGCTTTCTTTTGCATGTTAATTGTTATATATACTATGTTTGTGAATTATATGATTCATTCCTTATTTATTTCACATCCAAGCATGAGTCAAGCATATGCCGAGCGTCATAATTGGTTCATGTAGGGTCTAAGTCATGGGCTCTTGCGTTTCTTTTCAGAAGGTGCGGCCGGGGACGAGCCCGAGGCTTAGGGTGATCACTCCCTTTACTTTCTACGCACAAGGTGAGGTTTAGGTGTTGTATAGCTAAATTGACCTAAGACCTTTACATGTTGTTTTCTTGCCCCGCATGTGGATAAGTTATATATATATGTAAATAAGTGTTATGTAAGATATGTTATGAGTTTGTGAACCAACTTTGATTTCAGAAAATAATATGAAGGTATATGTAAGCCGTTTGGAAAAGGTTTAAATTATGTTGTCAGCGAGTGGAACCATGAAAGATTGGTTATATGATACGTTATGTGTTTGTGAGCTCAAGGAGCTATGGGTAAGGAGCCCTCGGGACGGCATTGGGCCGTCGAGGTTAAACCTGTGCATAGTCTCCACCCGGAATATCATGTGCGACCTCGGGAGCTAGGGAAGGCGTGATATTCCGATGCCTTCGGTTTACCGGGGAGGACCCGTTGTAGGTTAGCTACCTCTCGGGGGTATGTTATGTTATGGATGGACGGAGTCAACGCGTGACTCTACCATCAACGGAGGAGAGGATGTGTATTCTGATTTATGTTTTATGTATGAGGAGTACAGGTTGGAAGCTCGTTCTCGCCGAGCATATGTTATGTTATGATATGATGTGGGAAGTATGAATTGGAATAGAGTTATGAAGGATTTCCTTATGGTCTAATAGTTATTGTCTTGGAAAAGTTTGGTTTGAAAAACCTATTCCGGTTCATACGTCCATCTTTTGTTATGTGCTTTGCTCTATATTTATATAGGGTGTGGGTGTGCGTTAGCCCCCTCACTCAGTCAGTTGACTGACCCCTCATTTATTCTTTTAGTTGCAGGTTCTTTTGGAGCTTGAGCTAGGCGGAGAAGTGAGTCATGTTTGCACTTGTCGGTCTATGTTTTGCTAGTAGCGTTTGCTCACCTGCTCACTCTATTATTTTGTATATGTCCATTTTGAATCCTTATGTATTACTCGAGCCGTGATGGCTTTTATACAGAATTCAGTGGTGGTACCTATATGTAAATATTATGATGCTTGTATATATATATATGTGTTGGTATCTATAAGTATATGTGTTGTTCTTTGGTTGATGTTTTATTTATATGCTTCCGCGCACTCTGGTTTAGTTGTTTAGCTCCGCCTAGCATAGGGTGTGTGTTTGGTCTCCCGTTCGCTATGATTCGGATTCGGGTACGGACATTCCATTTCGTATTCGGGTTTGGATTATGGTGCGGGGGATGTGGCCCTACTTGTGGGTGCTACATTTTAGCTTTGATTATATTATTTCCCTTTAATTGTGTTCTATTTTATGCCGTATAATTATTGTGCAGATGTTTTTTGTTATTACATGTTTGATAAAAGTATAAATTTAATAATTTCTCATATTGTACTTAAACCAATAGGTATTGATTTAACTAGACCAAAAAAACAAAAAAGGTATTCATTTAAAGTGTATTTACCAATTTCTCTATATGAGTTTAATCTAAAAGCTCTTTTTTTTCTTTTTTTTTTTTCACTTTTTTGCTTTTGTTAAGAAAATTTATATTCTTCTAAGTTCTATTATACTCTTTAATTTTTATTACTTTATAATATGTGAGAACTCTTCTTCTTTTATATACCAAAAAAATCGTAATTGTTTATCATAAATAATTATTTTGAAATTATTATTGTGCTTTTTGAAAATTAATTTACTAACAACTAAAAATTATTAATTTTAGTTATTTTTATACTTATTAAGTTATGTACAGCTAGCCAATTTCATTCATCGAAGATCATTCTTATCGTACAAAAAAGTATTAGCACATACTAAAAGAAGCCTAATTTTTTTTTTTTTTTATCATTTATATGCAACTAAAAAATGATAATTATTAAAATAAATCCTATAAGAAAATTAAAACTCGATTATATTTTATATTATTTCAAAAAAATCTCTTTCTTTGAAGCAGTAATAGAAGTAAAACTTTTACCTTAGATAAGAACTAAATTGATTATATATATCTATACTATATAATATAGGACACAATTATGTCAAATTATGTTTCAAATATATGTCAAATGACATTACTATTGCAACTCCCTTAAATAATGGATGAATTTTAAAAATTGGTTAGTTATATTTGGACATAATTAAATTAGACACAATTTTCATAAAAACCCATAACATTTTAAAATCAAAACTAAATATTTTTTAATTAGACCATTTCTTAATTAGTTTATTTGAATTACTCCATTAAAGAAAATTGTTAGACATATCAATATTACATTGATATGATATGCATAGGCTTAATTGCTTAGTTGGTTTGGCAAAAATTATAGATTTGGTGTATTGCACTAATAAATTTATAGTTAATATTATAAATTACATACTATATATAATTATCGTGCATAGCACGGGGTACAGGCTAGTAATTATAATTCGGTTATATAGAAGCATATCCGAACCAGAATTTACTAGTATTTTAACGTGACTTCATCATCTCAAAGTTCAAAGACGGGGGTGATAAAATTAGAAGTGAGGAAAAAGAAAACGTTTGCAGCATAAATCGGTGCCACCTGTAAGAAAACCTCGTATGCAAACACTTAGGAAGATCAATCAAAATCTATGAGAATCTGCAAACATGTGATCATCTTTGTAAATTTTTGTGCCATTTCTAACGATTTATCTGACAACAATTCTTGAAACTGATCAACTTCGTGAACATTCCAACATACATGCATGGGAAACATAACTATGTCCTTATGGTTTCGGAATTGATTACTATAATCAACGGTAAATATATTGATTTATATAAAAATGAAAATAAATAAATAAATATTTATATATTTAGGTAAAGATTTGTAAAACTTTGAAATTAATGCAACTGTCAAACATTTAGCAACGTCATATATTATAATGTATATGATCGAGCCAAGATATAGAGTTGAAAGCTCTGAGTAATTACTCCGAGTCGATCAATTAGAATTTGTTTAAGCTGGAAATCCTGCTGCAAGGTTGTTTAAGCTCGAATGAAAGAGGTTGATAGTAACACAATAAATAAGGTGGTTGGCAGGTAGTTTTTGCCTGGGGTACAAATGCAGAGTGTTTATACAGGATGGAGTAATGATAAGCTCGTACAACGTGTGGATGGCTTAAGCTAACAGCTGTCCCATTATAAGGATGCATTTAATGCTCGGTCGGCCACATCCTTAGGGAACCGCTAGTGGCCACGTGGGTATCTGGGTCGAGGGGAAGTCAAACTGCATAGTCGATCTTGAAGCATCGATGGAGGAGCCGAGTACCCCAAATAACTACTCGTGAAGCGTCGGTTGGAAGATCGAGCGCACTTGAGACAGGAAGGGAGAAGGGAGTGTCCCCGAAGCTGAGGTCGAGGAGAGGAAATATCGAAGTGACATTCATTCCACGTGTCAAGTGTATATTGGACCATGTAGTTCAATGGGTCTATGCCACGTCAGTATAGATATGTAAAAGATATAATATGGCTATAATGATATGAATTTTATTTAAAAAATTGAAGTGAAAAATATTTGATATGATATTCCACAAGAATGTTAGACGTGATATAATTGGACAAAATAAAAATTTTTAAAACAGAGGTTATACGCAGCTTTGATTTGCTCGATGATCGGAAAGAGTAGAGCCTGATTATAATTAATATATAAAGTCAAATACTGACGTGGCTCGTACCCGCCGTTCTGCTGGACCAATCACCGCACGCCATCTGTCCGGTCGAAGGTTGCTCTTCGATCCTCAGGTCGGTCTTCCAATTACCGCCCCTAATTTTACTACCTTGGTCCTCGACCTAGAAACAGTCTCTCCGACCAATTCGCTCGGCTCAAACCCCTCGACCCGCCCCGGGCCAGTCCACTATCTTACTCTCAGTTGAGTGACCGATCACGCATTAAATGCAAGGCGATAGTGGGGCACTTGTCAGCTCCTGGCGGTGACGCGTCGAGGCGGTGCACTCTCTCTCTTCACCCTATATAAAGGGTCCGCATTTATTACAACAGTAAGTATTCTCACCTACATCTTTTACCACTCAATCATTCGACTCACATCACTCGAACTTGACTTGAACGTCGGAGTGCCAACCCGGGTATCACCCCCACCTTCCCCGAGTTGGCCTCGAGCTTACATTTTCTTTGAGCCATGCAGATTTCGAACGGTTAAGCGGCGGTTTCCTACTCAACAAATAGAGTGATTGAAGCTCGATTTCCAGATCGAACAGCAAGCGGAAATTAGGCACGATCAAATACCATATGTTTGAAATTTTGATATTATTAATAAACTTGTAATATCACCTCACGATTTCATAAGTGCGAAATAATTAACCTTAGAATTTCGTATATATAGAACTAGTATTACATTACATATAGTACACAACCAAGCGTATACAAGGAAAATATTTATATTCATCTTCTAATTAATTATTATTTAAATAAACAAGACACCGATTTCACGACGAATGTTTTACATTTATTAAATACCAACCGTCACTCCAATCGAACATGCACGACCCATTAAACCGACGAATGACATGCTTCCGTAATCCAATAATTAATCGCTCTGTTCCGTACAATGAGGGGAGTTACGTTGCCAGTTATAATATACAGATACAAACACGGCTATATAATCAGTACAATACAAAACGATTTTTTTCTTGAATTTCTTGTACACATAAAAACTATCGAATACGATATCGGATACGAGCATTTGATTGCATAATAATATAATATTTTTAAAAATATTATTAAAAGTTGCCACCGTCTTATTTCGACCGAACTCGATTCTAAATATGGATATAGACGCACCCCAAGAACCCTAAATTAGCACCTGACCGGATGCACTGCACAGAGTCCCACAAAATCACAGAAAATAATACATGTACAGGATCAAAACCCTAAATATATATATACCAACTTCCCAGGATGATGAAAAAAGCATCGAAACTTGAAAATTAGGCCGAGATGCTGGGAAAATTTAAGGCAAAAAGGTGGTCATGTGTACATGTTTACACGTATATCCGCCATGCAAATACTGCACAAAAGTTGGGACGTCATATGCATGCAGATGCAGCTTCATGTTGTTAGAGATCCAAGGACGCGTGTCTGTGCTGTTAGGCTGTTACCCTCCTTCATTCATTCACCACCGATCCATATATATTATCTGCCTATATATATATTTATGACGTCTGTTTGTTGATAAGTCTCTGGTATCGAAATAAATTTCGTGTTGTTCATCTCATGTTTCACTCATTCATACATGCACGTTGGACGTGATGATAGCCGGGCAACTAAGATTGGAGCACGATCTTTTGTTTCTTTTTCGTATACGTACAAAGACGAAATCAGAAGTTAAGATAACGGGAACAGTAATTAAAATATTTGAATGAGAAAATCGGCCCCGTCCCGTGTCTGCATATATAATTCTATTCTTCCACTACGTTACTTTCAACCGCATGCAATTTGAGTACATAAGTGAAACAGGTGGTGAAACATGAAAATAGAATAAGAAATTTAAAATGGTGAATCCGCGCATCCTTTTTAAATTGGCGAAATTGAATAAGAGCCGAAAAGTCATTAGCAATGGAACATTATCAAATATTTTTAATTTTGAACCGGCACTTTGAACGATGACCAATACCTCTTAACTTATACGTCACATTGGACGAATGAAAATTTTCAAACCAGAATGATTACTACGCATATATTTCTCTGCTGGCCGAGAAGCTCATATAGTAGACCACTTTACGGTTACTAATTTTATATCTTGTCTTGGTGTTAGTAACTATATATTGTCGATATTATTTCTTAACCTACTAAATAATTGTATGAAGTAAATCCTTTTTGATATGTGATATGGTATGACCCTACCTACTGATACGACGTAATTCCAATACTACATATGGTAATCGATCATACTGAGCTCGATTTCCCCTGTGTCTCTGACCGTGGGCTCGAGCAAGCCACACACCACACCCTTAAGTCACCTCGATCCCTCGATCGATGGAAGCACCCGATGATGTTGTTCGATCCCTCCCACTCTAGCTCACGTTTTTCTTGTCTTTTCAGCCATAAGTTGGTCGAGTAATTTTTTCCAAATTAATAAATTCTAAATGATCTAGTCAACTCATCGCTCAAGTTCAACACTCTAAATTTTGGCTCGATCAATATGAATGCTACAATTTTATGTCAAAACTCAAATTTAAATTGAATTGTATCGAAAATTGTTAACTTAACCGAGTTATGAAACCAGTGAGCAGAGGGTATCAAAAATTGGCGGTGGAAATTATCACACGCCTACTAATTAATTGGAACTAAAGTTCTTGTATGTAAATATCACGTGAAGCTACCACCACAATAATAAATATTTAAAATAAATATTATGTTTACATAAATTATTGTATTTTTATTATACATTTCTGATGCATAATATACCAGAAATTTCCTATATATAGATATTGCTGATATCAGAGGTTAAACATTCACTCAGATGTGTTGCAATAAAGCGGACAAGTTCCATTCTTGGAAAATAGAGGTACTGTAATTTTTTATTTTACTTATAAGTGAACTTAAAATACAATTTTTTATCATTGCGAAATCCAATACTCAAATTTTGTTAAGTGCTTCGTCTTTTATTCTTTTTTCCGAATTCGAGAACTGTGAATTCCTCCTAACCCAGTTAATTTATTTACAAGATGACGATTTGAACGTTAGACCTTAGGGATTTGGTGTCTTATCTCAGTAAACCGACGAAATTTTGATTCAAATGAATATTCACATATATGTATGTATATGTATATATGGAAAATGTAGTTAAGACATGCATATTTGATCGAAGTTAAAACTGCATGAGCATAGACTTTGTATGGGTAGAAAAGTTCTGAATAGCTAAGCATGATATGTTTATGAAGAGAGAGATATTCCAACCCTTTTTGTATGAATATGTATACGTTGAAATATTGATGAACCTGTACAAGAAAGGCTCATACGAGAGAAATTAATCTATATATACGAACTATAATATATAATTTTATGAAATAGCTAATTAACTTCATTAATTAAAACAGTTAAACTGTTGGATGTAAATGCAAGACATGTTCAAATATTAGGCATTGCAATTGTGATTATTAAACCATAGAGGTATATGATGTGTCTAGGCGCTTTCGTTTGAGGCCAGCTGATGATCTGTATGAGTCAACTAGCGTTAGGGACCTTTTTAGAAATTTTGCCCATTATATTAAATCTTTCGAGGCTATTTTCATTGATCGTGGGCGCATTTTAATTCGATTGTTCTTAAAGATCCGTGGATTATGAACAAATGTATTTATTTTTGTGTTTCGATTGGTAATAATATGAGAAAAGAGCCTCGATAATAACCTCTTGGTCACTGAAAAAACAAAAAAAAAAAAACATAGAGGTATATGATGTATCCTGGTCATATCAGTAGCACAGGCAGAACACCCGAATTAGAATGTTGCTTCTTGACGGATAAAATTAAACAAGAATACTCTTATAAAGTTAAAAGAGTTATTAGCAGTCGAACACCTTTTATCTATATATATGGATAATTTTCAAGTGAAGAAGTCATTGGCAGTCGAGTCAAGCGTTATTATCCTTCATCATTAGCACTACATATATATGGGTAATTTGAAAAATCGGGAGGTTATTAACAGTCGCTCCATTATCTTTCCTAACTAGCCCTATAATCGAGTAATTTTCAATTTATGAGGTCATTAGCAGTCGAATGCTATATACATATGGGTAATTTTTAAGGTATGAGGTTATTAGCAGTCGAACATTCTTTTCTCTCGTCATTAACACTATATATATAATGATAAATTTTAAATTAAATAGCCACCATCTCTAATTTACAAGTATAGTTTTATCGCTGTTTAAGAGGCTGCATACCGTTCATTGGACCCCATGTGTAAATTTCATGACCATGAAAAAGTTAATTTTAAAGAAAATGAAGAAACAAACATGAAACATCCCATATTTGAAGTTGATGTTGATTGCTACACGATGCACAGTGTAACACCCCAAGTCTTGCCATCACTTATCCAGTCAAAGCTCAATCCAAACAGGAAACACTACTTCCACATTAAGAAATAACCATAAAAATATATTTTTGGTAAAAAATTCAAACCCCTTTTATTTCCGTCAAATGAGATATAACGTAAATTTTTTGTAAGTGCTAGTTGAGTCCCAATACATACTCAAAACTTAAAAATTCTGCTAGTGAAAATAAAAATAAAAATATATTGTTAAGAGATCATGATATTAAAACCTTTAAAACATAAAAATAAGGTTTATTCTTTTAGGGAAGAACTAAGTACACTTTTTAAATAATCTCTTTTAATTTCTGTTGAACTAGCCAAGTGATTCTTTGACAGTTTCATGGTTGTTAACTCACATACAAAGCATGTAACCCAAGAACAAGAACTTACCTCCTTCATGCGATTAACAAAATATGTAATGATTTTTGTATTGCAAGTTGTCCTAAAAATACAAGAATCTACAAACGCTGAAAAATAAAAAGCATAATGATGGTACGGATGGGCAAAGTTCATCCCCCTCTTTAAAGCTCTTATATGTATATACATATATATATATTTGTCTCAAGTCTTAGCCAAGAAAAGAGGGGTTGTTTCCTGGCACCTGTTTTGATTCATTATCATGCCTCAACTAGGCTCGTAATGGTCAACCAATACTCCCCCACACACACTTTTATTTATTTGGGCTCATTGACGTGTCCCTCTCTCTCTCTCTCTCTCTCTCTCTCACATCATATAGATACAACATATACTTACAGAGAAGGCCTTAATTTGTATACTATGCTACATGAGCTGTAGTGTGATTCCGTGTGTGGAATTCGAGCTGTAATTGAAAGGGCCATCTTTGAGCACCTTCCTATATGTATATATATCCCCCTTCTTCGTCTCCCCATACCACCAAAAAACATCATCTTTTTTTCCTCTCCTCCTCCCAAGAAAAGCCACTCATTGTCACTTTCTAGTAATTACACTTCCACCCAAATATCATTCATTACATCAATCATGGAATTAGTTTCCCTGTGTCTCTTCTTATCACCTGTGTTGGTTCTCTCATTCTTGCTCCTCAAATACTTGTCTTCGGGCCAAGTGAAGCTATCACTCCCGCCGGGGACTATGGGCTGGCCTTATATTGGTGAAACCTTCCAACTCTACTCGCAGAACCCAAATACCTTCTTTGCATCAAAAGTGAAAAAGTGAGTGAATTCGTGAAAAAGATTCGATTTTTTAGCTGATTTTGACTGGAATTCAGCTACAGCTAGTGGGTTTTTTCTGACTTTCTTGGTTGAATTTGAGCAGGTACGGTTCGATATTCAAGACCCACATATTGGGATGCCCTTGTGTGATGATTGCGAGCCCAGAAGCAGCGAAACTCGTGCTCGTTTCGAAAGCCCATCTCTTCAAACCCACATTCCCAGCTAGCAAAGAACGAATGTTGGGCAAACAAGCCATATTCTTCCACCAGGGGGACTATCATGCTAAGCTCAGAAAGCTGGTTCTTCGTGCTTTCATGCCCGAGGCAATCAAAACCATCGTCTCTGATGTCGAGTCAATAGCCCTCAGCTCTCTGGAATCATGGGAAGGAAACCTGATCACTACTTTCCAGGAAATGAAAACAGTAAGTCGCATACATGTTCTCTCCGAAACAGAGGAAAAAACAGAGCATCCCCCTGTTTTGTTTTATTCCAGGGAATTTTGTCGCTTGATACTGATAAAGATTCAATTTTTTTTTTTGACTCGTGCAGTATGCATTCAATGTGGCATTGCTTTCCATATTTGGAAAAGACCAAGTCCTGTACAGGGAAGACCTCAAGAGGTGTTATTACATTCTTGAAAAGGGTTACAATTCCATGCCCATAAATCTTCCCGGTACACTTTTCCACAAAGCCATGAAAGCTAGGAAGGAATTAGCCCAGATCTTGGCTAAAATCCTGGCACTCAGAAGACAGAGGGAGCAGAATCACAATGATTTGCTGGGATCATTCATGGGAGACTCCGAAGGATTAACCGACGAACAAATTGCAGACAACATAATTGGTGTGATCTTTGCAGCCCGTGATACCACAGCAAGTATCCTTACTTGGATTGTCAAGTTTCTTGCTGAAAACCCCAGTGTACTGCAAGCTGTCACTGTAAGGCCCTTAATCCAAGAAAACCCAAACAAAAAATCTCTCTCAACTTTCTTCAATAATTGAAAGATATTTGAATTTTATTTATTAATATTTTTTATATTACAGGAAGAGCAAGAGGCAATAATGAAGTGCAAGGAGAACTGTGGTGAGGAGAAAGCTCTGAACTGGGCAGATACCAAGAAGATGCCTATCACAACAAGGGTTATTCAGGAGACACTCAGAGTTGCCTCAATTCTATCTTTTACCTTCAGAGAAGCTGTTGAGGATGTTGAATTCAATGGTAAGAAGTTCAAAGTCAAAATCAGACCCCTGAAATTATTTTTTTGTTTGAATTCTTCACCCTTTTTTCTTCAGAAAGAAAAGAATTGACCGACTTTTTTCCCTATTTTTCTTGTGGAATTTTCAACAGGTTATCTCATTCCAAAAGGATGGAAAGTTTTACCACTCTTCAGAAACATTCACCACAGCCCAGAGAACTTCCCAGAACCCGAGAAGTTTGATCCCTCTAGATTTGAGGTAAAAACATTAATATCAATTATTTTTCTTGAAAAAAAAAAAAAAAAGAAAAGACAACATGATTATCTTCCAAGATCAGTGTCCTAACATCATCCTCTTACAAATCTGACAGGTTGCACCAAAGCCCAATACTTTCATGCCATTTGGCAATGGGACCCACTCATGTCCAGGAAATGAGCTAGCCAAGCTTGAGATCTTGGTCCTCTTGCACCATCTAACCACTAAATATAGGTATGTAAAAAGTGAAAACCTCAAATTCTCAGAAAAACAAACTCTTTATTTTTCTAAATCTAAAAACAGTTAAAAAAGTTAAAACTTTTATCTGATGAGTTTCTTGTTTCCAATCTCTGCAGGTGGTCTATGATGGCCCCACAAAATGGTATCCAGTATGGGCCTTTCCCTCTTCCCCAGAATGGTCTGCCCATCAAAATCTCTCTCAAGAAATAAAAATGCAATCTTTTCCCAAAAGCCCATGATCAAGAATCATCCCAAACACACCCTTATGTTTGGAGAAATTACATAAAGAAAAAGCAGTTTTTCAATCTCAAGAAATTTGATCAAGAAGCACCAAAAACCAGAAGAAGATTTCTGGCTTTTGCAGCAGCAATGGAGAAGTCAAGTGTACATAAAGAGTTTCCATAATTATTATAGGCATGAGAATCTGAGAAGAAAGAGACAACCTTAGCTTTTTCCCAAATATATATTCATTTAGCAGCTACTAGGATGAGAAACTCAAGTACAGGAGTAGTAATTATGTATTTACACAATATTCTTTTTTTGTTCTTTTTTACCTTTTTGAAATTGTTGTGTTATCTTCTCATTATGTGTAAAAAAAGTCCGCAAGGCAAATAATGGAAAGTTTCAGAGAATTATCTCAAAAGTATTTGTAACTCAGTATCTTGACATAATTCACAGATTCTTGTTCTTATCCCTGTTTTTGTTGATGTTACCAACGTTGGTGGGATATTGAGATGTCCCTGTAAGGATCTGCTTTCAATGATGCATGAAGATATCTTCACAGGGGAACAGAAAATGACATGCATTTGTTTAATTTTCCAGGAATTAAATGTCTCAATTAAGGGACCGGCTTTCGCAGCAGTTTCAATCGTAGTTAGATACATGCTATGTGAAACTTGTGTATAAATCTATCTTTCCCTAATTGAAGAGATGACGAAAGATTCTAACTCAGATCAGACCCGAACAAGTATTGTGTTACGGTTGTTATTTTGATCGTTCTCCCTCCTTGTAATTTCCATCGGTCGCACTAATAACCGTAAAACAATCATGCTTGTCGTTCTACCGATTAATAGGAGCCGGGTTCGGACTAGAACTATTCGGAGATGGAATATAAAGCAAAAATGGGCTTTGTCAATCAGTTATATAACTTATATTTCATGAAAATTACATGCAGAATCGGATATATTAACTTGACAGGAGAATCTTCAACATAGATGTGTTGGCACTAAAAGGACATAAGAAGATCAACATATTTATCCCCTCACAAGTCAAAGACAGCCACGAGAATCACAACAAAGAACAAGAAAAGTCTTGTTTTGGTGATACGCATGAATCCTCTCAATGTCATATGTTGTTTGGGCACAACAATTTTGTTCAAACTTACTTACGTGAATATTCGCAAATACTTGAAAGTATTTCTACACTTTAAATTTTTTGTTGCTTTTTTCCAAATATTCCGGGTTTTCTTTTTTCACTTTAACTTTTCTTTTCAATAATACTCCTCACCTTATTTCTTAATTTTTTTTATGATTTTAACTTCAACTTCTGTTTTTTCGAAACATTTTTTTTTTCTTTAAAAAAAACTCCTTAATTACAAAAGACTTCAAAAAACTTCTCTCCTCGAGTCACAATCTTTTGCATTTTCCTCCTCTAAAACGTTCAAAATTCTCATATTCATAATCTCACCCGCATGAAAATAACATATATTACTAAAAGAAGCCTCCACGTCTCATAATTCCTGTCAATGTTTAGGAGGAGAAAAAAAGAAGAAGCTATAATAGGCACACATTTCTCTTGTGATGTTCAATATTTTTGAACTTGTCATTAATGCACATGAAAATCGCTCTATTTTCAACATTTCATTCTCATTTTATCGAAAAATTCTAACTCAAACTAGGTTCGTATACGTATCTGCGTGTTTTGTGTTGCAAATCACATCATGATTTCATTATCCACCATGTTTTCTTTTGAACTTTCAAACAGCAGCAAAGTAGCTGTGTTGGACCCCTTCAGCCATTTATGACCCTGAGGACACTCGTCCCTCGTTTATATGCTGCCATAATTCGTAATCTCTTATCATTTATTATTTTTGCTTCTTCTTTTCTAGTTGAACGTTGAATCATGCCTTAGTTTATGTATTTTCTTGTTAGAAACTCTCTTAATCCCTCTTAGTTGTTGTATCAATTGATATTCACTTAAATGCTTGACCGCGTCTCTGAAAGCACTTCCATTAGAGATGAGAACCATTGAATATTTAAATTTTCATCAATACTATGGTTGAAATTTTAAACTTACCCAGGGTGACCTGGTGAAAGTATAGCCACCGATCTTGACAAGTTACGACTTACGACATAATTAGGGATATAAACAAATTTTAAATAGATCCCATGTATAACTACAATTATGAGCCAAACGGATTCAGATAATATCTTCTTTATAGCATAAATTATTTAATAATTATATGTACGTATTTTAAATAGAGAAAAAAATAATAATTACATATACATGTCATTTTATTTTTTTAGTAAATATAGAAATACGGTGTAATTATAAATTTTTTTATATAATTAATTTGAAATATAATAATTTAATCAATAATATTCTATGTATAACTTATATTATTTTGTTAATAGGGAGAAAAATAATAATATAATAAACATTTACACACACGTATGTGTATGTATATTAAGAAAAAACGTGCTTTTATATATATATATATATCACGAATAAATTCTTATCCATTAATTATTGGGATGTCTATAATCAAATATGAATAATATTTTTTTTTAAGCGAATTCGAATAATATACTCTTTAAAAAGATTCAAATGCGAACGGATATTATTTTTCATTTACAACCTTAGACACAATAAACATTTGGGATAATTACAAACAGTCCCTTGAGATTTGACGATATTACATATTACCCCTGAAGTTTGAGAAATTACGAACCCCTCTCTAACCTGTTATCTCCTTCGTTAAATTTCACGAAATTTGCAAAAATTACTATTTTGCCCTAATATGTTAAAACACGGGGGGATATATATAATAAAGAGCCAAAAGTAAGAGGATTAATGCAAGAACTGAAATTGTGAGGGGGATTTGATATAAGTACTTGAGTTTTGTATCTACCTAGCATTTTTTTTTTCAATGAATGCTACTTAATGATATTTTAATATTTTTATGATAGACTAATTTCATACCTAGAATTTATGGATGTCTAATATTTTTCTGTAGATATTGACCATGCATGTTTAACGTTTAAAATAATTGTTTAAAATATTTATTTGAATTTACTAATGCATTCATTGATATTGGTGTGTTTGTTATGATTTTCAATTTTGAGAAAAAAAAATTGACAATGCACTAATTGATGTTCGTTTGGGTTCTTTTATATGAATTTTTATTTTGAGAGAAAATTTGTTATAATTGTAAATAAATTATTTTAAATTAACTTTAAATGGACTTGTACAAAATATATTTAAAACTATGATATAAATATAAAAGGAAATTTATAACTTATCATATTTTATAGAAAAAAATATGCATGAAATATCTAATTCAATTTATATTTATAGATAAAATATTAAATATTAAATTGAATAAAAACTTTTTAAATACAAAAAATTTAAAATTAACTAAATTACAATTATATTATTAAACTCTAAATAAAATTACAATATACCCCATAAGGGGTGTTTTTGGAATTTAAATTTGAATTTAACAATGTAATTAACGGTAGGTGAAATTTGTGAGAGAATGTAAAGGCCAAGGGAAAGTTCGTAATTTGTAATATCCCCAAATTTTAGGGGTTGTTCGTAATTATCCGTAAACATTTTGTGATGGTTAAAATTTTCATATATTCGTAGACAAAATTTATAACAGATACCCCTTGTCGTGTCATTTCTCAAAAACTAATGGATCTAATTATATTTATATCGCATAACCCTCGTCATCTCTCAAAACTAACGGGTATTTCTGAAGTATACTTCAATTTCTCAACATCAAAATCAAAATAATTTAGATCAATTTGACTTTATTAAAAAAACCGCATAAACAAAGGGTTTGTACCAAAATCCATCACCTGCCAAACTCCCAAGTCCCAACAACTACCCCGTAATCCTGACACACACTACCCAAAAATTAGTCAATACTTAAATAGAAGCCGAGACAGCGAGGATGGTTCATTGACTTTCTACAATAAACATAATATCTCTACTCTTTCAAATTAACAAAACTCAATCATCCTAAGTTTCCAACACTAATCAAGTCATGACATCGGACAGAAAAGGGACAGATCCAACGCCGGCAAATAAATAATGCTCTTTAAGAAAGCTACAAACATGTGTGACAAAATATCATGCACGGATATAGACACGACACGACAAGACAGAAATACAAGGACACGAATCTTTTCTTGAATTTTCACATAAGAAGTGTAGGATATGGTATCCGACACGACAAGATAAAATGATATTTATCACGAGTGTGTTCCAAGAGTCAACCACCATAAAACAAGATTTATTTCAAGTAATGATTAGCTTACGTAGATCTGATTCATACACTTGTCAGAACATGTCACGGGGCAAGGTTTTGAGTAGGAACAAATGTATGCCAGGCTTTCATGGTTGTCCTTTAATGGTGAGTAGAGATGCTCAACTCACTCTAATGGTCAAGAGGGATCGCATTACAAAAACACTCTAATTAGAAAACATGCACGTTTTACCAGCTCATGAGTGGGTAGAGTAAGTAGAAACAAAAGGAAAGTAATCTTAAATATCTATGAAATGGCTCCTAGGATGCTCCAGGTGTCATCAATTTCTCAATCATGTAATGAAGCATGTTATTTTATGTAAGAGAGAGACATCGAATGTAGAAAAGTCATATGATTGAGAAGGGTACATACAAAAGGACAGCCATGATTGTGGAGATGAGTAGCAATCAATAAAAAGCATTTTATCAATAACTTTAATGGAGGATATGAATTTGGTAGCTGTGGCTGTTTCTAACTAGTAGGGGAGTCCTACATCTAATAGTACACTTGTATTAAAGTCAAAGGTTTGTTTATATTGTCAAGATCTTTTGTTGTAGGCACTGATGATTTAGATCGCCATAAGAAAATTATGCTTAGTATTTGGTCAACTGCTTCTAGATTTAATAAGTCTATCATGGTGTTCTACTTCTACCCCCATGCGAAAGTCAACTATATCGGAGCAAGTATTGCTGATGCTAATATGATAATTCTATAGTCTATACTCCCCCAAGAAAGAACTGTGGGAAAACTGCTAAAATATGTTTTAAGGTTTTGTGGTTCTATCTCAGAGCTGAGAAATTATGGAGACAGCGATTGCAAGGGCGAAATGGTGAGAAAGGTTTAGGTTGTAAGGAAATAGAATCTGATGAGAACATGTATTCACCATAGCAATTTACCTAAAAGCACGAGGATATGAATTAAGTACGAAAGATAAATACATTATATTTGTTACCAAATTTCAGCAATAATGAAGATCCGGGTTTTGATTGCTTGTCCAACGCTTCAAGTAGAATGCGGTGCAGTCTTTAATACAGCATCAACCTTCTTCACATGTTAACAGGCTTAGGTGGGTGTCCAGTTTCATAATTCATCATCCTGGTCCTCAACTAAGGAATTAAGAAGAAAAAACTGTTTAGTGGCACCATTTGGCGAATGTTTCCCACGGGGTAGCAAAAGGGAAGTTGAGTAAAAATCCTAACCACGTCAACAAGATTTGCAGCTCCAGAGAAGTCTTGCTTTTCTTTCTTGAGCAGTTCAAGACGTGCTTTAATATTACCCTTCTGTTCTTCTGCCTAATAAAGAGAAGATAGGGCTCAAATGATCAATTCAAGGCAATAAAAATGGATAACAAAAACCAAGAGCAAATTACTACGAAATGGATTCTAGGCAGGTGGATTTTGAAATAAAAGTTGCTCCCACAGCAGAAGTGACCGCCCATAAGTTAATTAGTAAGCTGAAGAATTCTAAAACTGAGAATGTGTAGTAGCTCAAATTTTGGGCACAGCAAATAAAATTCAAGGATAATAGGCAAGAGACATTTCTATATATTTCCCATTATCTGGACAAATGAAATGAGAACAAATTAATGCTAACAACTCCAGTGACATTAAAGATACACTGTATTATTTGGCTCATCAGTTTCATTGTCCTATACCAACTTTTTATAAATCAGCAGCTCACTTACTGACCTCAATTAAGTGCAATTTACAACATCCAATGAACTCCAAGCAAAATCTAGCAAAATTTTCGTAGAATCATGTGTTGAAATAAGTTGTAGGGCAAATTAAGTTTGCATATTCATTTATAACAGGAATTACAGAAGTTTGCACATTGGGGTCACCTTTTCCAAGAGCCCCCTCAAATGCTTGAGCTCATTTTTCTTCGCTTCTGACAAAGTTTGAGCTGTTTCTCTGACATTACTCCTGCATTTTAGTCAATGCCATTTTAAAATTTGGATAGGAGCACAATAAAGTAGAACTACAAAAGCTAGCCAGATGGACATGTACTTCCATTTGGATGTTTGCATACAAAAGCCATTGAACATTTATTACTAACTTCAGAAGGTGCAGTGGATTTTATCATGCAAATAGTAATCGAATTTAGATGAGAAACTCCACATGCACTAAGTTAATTCCACAATGTAAGTAGGCATACTTCTTGGAAAGTAGCGGATCAAGATTATGTTCTTCCACTAACTCCTCAACATTGTCAAGAATTGTTCCTGCCTGCAAAAGACAAACTAAGATAATTCCAAATGATATAATAAAAACAGCATAAAGACAGTAGATGAATAATCCACCGGGCCACACCCATTAAGAAATGGAGATAAGGCTTCTCTTTTAACGGGGACAAATAAATTGAATTTGGGCCATCACATATTCATAATCGACCTTGAGGGTCAAGTTTAAACTCAAACTAATAAGTTGAAGTACCTGTGTCTCGACAAATATTGATTCAAACTCTTCCTGCAAGATTTAAGTAAGTCTCTTGTCAGTGCGATGGATTATAGATACATATCTCTCACTCGATGCTAACATAATTAAGAAAAAACTAGGAGTGGACGGGGCAAATTGGAGGTATAGTAATAAAAGATGTATACATCAATCTACACAGGAAAAAAGGTTATGAAAATACTTATGTATATACCTATAGAGGATCTCTTCCCTACAGATTTTACCTCAACTGGAAGCAAGTTTTCATAAAGTTACTACACTTTACGGAACTAATATGTTTTAGATAAGGATATCAAACCGATGCAGCACAGAGAACATACTTCTCCTCCTTTGGAACCATTTAGAAACACAGAAAATAATCAAGAAAAGAATATACTCCTAAAATACAGAAGGATAAAAAAATAAATGAAACACTGTTAAGACATGAAACACTTTCAGATAATGATGCATATAAACGGTCAAGGATTGGTCATATCAGTTGATTGCGGAGCCAAGTTGGATTACACAAATGGCATGCTTGGATTTAAGGCAAGAGTAGTTGACATTCGGAATTATAATTTACAAGAACATTTGGAATGCAAAGGACATGTTTTGGATATTGTAAGCTGCAAGCTAAAGCAGTAATAACAATCAGAAAAAAGCATGCAGATGTTTGGTTTCCCAGTGCGGGTTGAGTAATATAGATTGCATACCTCAATATCTTCATGTAAACTAGTAATAACCTGAAAATGCACAACGGCAAGATGTTGAGACAGTAAGGAGTTCACAAAACACTAAATATATAATATATATACCTGTATGTGTGTGGACACATTTAGTTTATACACATATCAACAGATATAGCATAATCAATTCCTTCATAATAAGGTTGTATTTCTTCTCTAAAAGCTAATACATTTTGCAACCAAATACAAAGCTAACCTAAGAAAGACTTGCAACTTGTTTTTCCGCCTTCAGATTCCAAAAACGAAGTAATACTCCACCAGAAGCAAGCGTTTCCGAGAATCGTTTTCAGTAACAAAGAATTGGACAAAGACCAAAAACAAATAAAGTCATTCTTTGGCTTAAGGTTCTCGCAACCCAAAAATTCATTATCTTCTACCAAAGAGTTTCTCAAAACCTCCCATAGTTCCAAAAATAACTCCAGGAAAACCACAATTTTGATACTAATCACCAAAAATTCATCAAAAGTTCGACAATCGAAGCAAACCTAAAAAATATAAATCAGATTTCCTTCAACACACTCATCAAAATTCACCTGAATACAGAGTCGGTGGAGGCGCTCCTGCTCAGCGGTAGTAAAACTAGGAAAAGCCTTATGGAAGTCCTTCATTAATTTACGAAAACAGTACAACAATCTCAAAATTAGAAACTGGAAACTTATTATTTTTTTTTTTAAAAAAAACAAACAAATCACTGATATTACGAGATGCAATCACCGAGAGTGAAAAAACAAAACCCTAACCTCATCAGAGCAGGCAGTTAGTAAGGAACGCAAGCCACGCTTAAACGATTTCTTCAAATTCACTTGCCTCGATCCAGGTACGCGCGCAGTATTTTCCATTTTTTGCAGATTGAAACTAGAATGACAATTTAGCAGCAACAGTCTAAAGGAGAGAGAGAACTGAGAATAGGCGGGAGATTAGAAATTAGCGAATAGAATTTATCGACTTGGATTGGGCCGGGTACTTAAGAATTGGGCCCATTCCTTTCGGCACATTCTAAAATAATAACTTCATTTGCAATTTTTAATTTTTTATGACTCCCTATTTTTATAAAATAGAGAGATATTGTTACCAAGAAAAAAAGAGTAGAGAGATATCAGTTTCTTTAGGACTATTTATGAGGTTTGATTTTTTTGTTTCAATCTCACTTATATTAATACACTCATATCGTGTATCGTGGACAGAGATTAATAATTGTAATATGAAAAAGAAAGTTATAAATTACACTCCTCTGAAACTACCAATATATTTATGTGTGTGGATAACCGAATTAAAAAATGAAATTGATGTGCCATAAAAATGATTAAGAGTCCAATCCCCCGAAAGCCCAACAAGGCTAGGTAGTAAGTAAGGTGATTTTAACTTTCAGCTGGAAGGATGGTCCAAGTGGTTAATGGGTTCATTCTCGAAGGCAAGGTCCCGGGTTCGAACTCCTCTTGGGTGTGTGTGTGTTAACCAAAAAAAAAAAGCAAATAGGAACGTTCAGCTTACTAGGTGATCAAGCGAATTCAATTGGGCTGAACTGGATCTCAACTAACCCTACTCACTTGGTCAATGCACGTTCTAATGATTGAGAAATATATGTAGGGATAAGATGAGAGTTTGAATTTGTATATGAGTGTAACCTCCCGCCACTTTTCTCTCAACCCAAGATGACTCTAGCTGGAAGTCACAAGTGAAAGTGATTACCTGCCGACTGGGAGAGCCGTCTCACTATAAATGGAGGAGAAGCTACTTTTTTGGAAACTAATTGCAATTTTACTTGACTGCTCTACAAGCTATCATATTCATCCATTTATCTTACTCTCTGTCATTTATCTGCCGGCTCGTGTGTAGTGCAGAAAGCACAGACAATCCTAACGACTGATAAGAGAACTAGATTTTTCAAAGAAGAAACAGATTATAGCTAAAACACACTCTTAAAGAAGCATACCATGGACATGGAGTTCTCAATATAATGAAAATGCAAAAATACAATGTACAGCACAGACCATCCAAAATTTTGCAACACATCGTACAATTATAGGCCAAAGTCCATCGACCAAGTATATTACTGCTGCTACCACTTTATTACTGACGTAAAAATTACAATGACACGAGTTGGAAAATGCAACATCACTCATACCTTTAATGTTCAAAAATTTTAAAGGTTCAAAACATTCACAATAAAGCTCTGTCTACTGTCTCAAGAACCGGCATTGTCTAGCTCGTACCGTATTTCGTATACTCTCCAGCAACCAATACCAAATGCGCCCAATTTTACAATGACACATAAACTTGATCCCCCTGGCTTTCTCTGCTTATAACTTATGTCATTGATTCTCGAGAAATCCACTTGATCTGTATCCATGGGTTTCACACAAAACATTTAGCCAAGCAAGTCTTTAAATAAGTTAGGGTTCTGACCTGATGGTGTCACACCCATTTGTCTTACAAGCGAATCCTTTTCCAAAGCTTCCTTTAAATTCGGCCCCTTACTCGGTGGTTGTATCGAGTATTCAGCCATACTCACTTCTCCAAGACCATTACTGTTATTACCAACACTTTCATTTGGGACATTTAAAGACATATCGGCAAACAGAGATGAAAAATCGGAAGACTCAGCACTTGGTGCCGTAGTTGTGTCCTGTGTGATATCAAGAAGACCTTCCAACTGCTTGAAAGGGTCAATCATTGGTGCGCTACTAGCACCAGACGGTTCGCCCAAGTCCAGCAAGTCAGGAGGTGGCTGAGATGCTTTTACAGTGGCAGCAGGAGGAGGTTTTGAAGTGTGATCTTGGGGTTTTGAGATCTTCTGCGTCGAAGAAGGCTGTCTTGCCGCGGATTTTGATGCACCACCAAAAAGTGAAGCTGCCAACTTTTGCTTTTCTGGTGAAATCTCGGGTACTGTCTGCTTTTTTGAGTCGTAGGATATGACATCACGCAATTTTGAGGTTGAATTGGTAACTGAATTGTGTTGAGAAGTTGCCTCATTTGGAGTTTTTACAGCATCGGTGGTGGTTGAAGTCGGTGGTGTGGGCGAGTAAGAAGGTCGACCCCACTTCTTTTGAACACCATCGAGGCGTAGCTTGAGTTGTGATGGTCCAGCATCAGAGGCAGATGGAAGAGATGTAGTGGGTTGGAGGACGTCAGCTGCTGCTGTTGCAGCATATGATAGCTCTGGTACAGGAACGAGTTCGGTTGAAGATGCTAGTACTGGAGGAGTGTTTGGAGGCAGTGCGGGTTTTGGGCGCTCGTATGCCTCAAACCTAAGAGCGTGTGTGGATGGCTCGTGATCTTCCTGATTCTTGAAGTTGCTAATGCTTGACATTCCAGATCGTTCGCTTTCAGGAATGTATGGCTCGGCACCGTTTTCCAATGCTTGTTGAACATAACCGTCAAGAAATGAGAGATCTCTGTCAATCTGCCATAATATTTGTAGATTGTCAATTTACACAGTGAAGGTAACCAAAGTAAAAACAAGCACAAAGATGTGACATATATAATTACCTCTATCTCATCACAAGTAGAATCCCTTGGCATTACTTTCCCAAGAGCAGGAGCATCCAAACCAAGGATTGCTTGAAGCTCATAAGCCCGCTGCTGAAGGTCCGTTGAGTGGGATGCTAACAGTTCTTCAATCAAAGACTGGCACTGTAGCAAGCAAAAGAGGTTTCCAGTATGAAAATCATTTTACGTGAACAAATAACCACAGAAACAGGCTTAGGAGAAAGACATGCTTTTAACAGATTAGTGGAAAAACTCCGACACATCAATGAAATTCAGCATTCCCCCAGCGAAAACATGTTTAAGACAGGGAAGCTATTCTGCATGTAGCAGCCCAACAAAATAAAAAACTTCAACAAGAGAAGGTTTAGCCACTAATTAGAACTTAACAAGCCTTTTAAGTCAATTCATAATTAGGCAACCATAATTGTAACATAGAATTGCTACAGTATCTGATGAAAACATGAGTTGGTTATATCAAGACATTTCAAAAGGAAAAGTCAGAACACTATATGTGTGCGTGTGTGTCAAATTAGGACATAACACCACTTTAATAAAGTACAAGTAAATATTTGATACTCCCTTTAACTTTATGGCAAGCCCTGTTCTTATCATCAATTACTATAAATAGAAGAGAGAACTAAAATGTCCTATTCATCCAGGCCAGACAATTTTCCAGAATGCAATTATTTCATTAAATCGTCAACAGATTTGAGAAAATAAAAGGAGATGGGCATAAAGAAAAATGATTATAGATAGGCTGATCGTTAAGATAAACTCAGAGCAGACAGCTAATAATAAAAAGATATATGTTCTTATCAGGATAAATACAATTCATATAACCTCTAAACAACATTTTCCATATCAAAGCAAGCACAGATAACTAAAACTGCAATGATTAACATCAAGCAAGCACAACAGACATCTAAAACTGCAAATTATCACCAGTAGAAATGAGATGCAAATGATAAATTCGAGCAAAACAATGGATGTTATTGAAGTTTTAATAGCCTACCTCAGGCAGTATGTCCACTGTTCTCCCAGCTGCTATTTCAAATGAATATATCTTCATAAGTGCTGTTACTGCATATGCCTTCACAATAGGCAGAACAAAAGGAATTACTTGTGTGGACCATATCAGGAAAATATCAAAATCGACCTATATAACGCACAACTAAAGCAATGGAGAACCAGTAACTAGGACAAGAAACCATGCACATGAACAACTTAAGCAAAAGGGAAGCAGTGCCCTAAAAGTGTTCTTTATTTATTAGCTAAAGTGTTACTTCATATGAGCAATGCACGAGACTTCTCAGATTAATAGGAGAAAGCTATTAGCCCAAAAAGTACAATAGTGTCCAAATACATGCACAATAATTTACTCCATAACACGTGACTTTAAAATGTTAAGAATGTAATTGCACCAGAAACATCAGCACATTTGGACAGCTAAATACCCACCTTCACAGTGTCATCAGCCAAATGTGCCTCTGCCACATCGCACAACTTTCCACTAATATATGAGGCAGAATGCTTCCCATCTGCAGTCCCATATTCCCCCAAGACCCAACAAATAACCTGCATCGTGGGGAAAGTTAAAAAAGGGGAAAACCCCAAAAACTTCAAATTGGGAGAGTAAAAAGGAAAAGAGGGTGAAATCTATGGTGACAGAACCTAGATCGGAAGTAGGAGAAAAAAGGCATAGATGTGGTATAACTTACTTGAAGAAAGGCAGATGGAAGTTTTGGCTCTCCCATAATTCGAAGGTAAGACTCCACCTGCACATAACAATTTATTCCAGATCTTAGAAGTGCTCAAAAGAACAGCAACATGATTTTGTCAAAGAAAATCCGAATTCAAAGACCAACATTAGCAAACAGAAGATTATGCTCATAAAGTGAAAAGTTACTTGTCTGAAAACGCAACATAATTTTCAAAACACAGTACTCTGATCGCATACAGATACGTAAGTTAAGAATCAGCAAACTGCCTGTACTCATGTGCCACCGTGCTGTGAGAAGTGTGCATGTTGAGATTTAACTTAATTAAAATTAAAGCGAACTTCCAATACATCTCAACTCTTGATACTAACCAGTCCAGCAGCACTCCATAGTCTCCTCATGAATCAATCATATTTTCAATCTCAGAAGCAAGAAATTTCTCTCTCTTTACCAATCTTATATATCACCATTTTTTTGGTGAAATAAATGAGAAAGGACTAAATGCCAAACTTATAGACTTTGTAATACCACCCCAAATCATGAATAATCTTACAAAATGTTTTACAAACATATCAACAATAATCAAGTGAAACCAATATAATAAGCTGCTCGAACTAACTGTCAGAAAATATTTCAAAGAGCAGATAACGATTTCAGAAGAAAATAAGTATGTAATTAATGAGACCCAATGTGTGAACCAGAACTAAAGAGATCCTGAAAGAAAAACATACAGCAGATGATCTAAGCTGACTATCTGCAGTATTGTCATCCTCCCCAAACCCCTCAGCTATCAGCTTCATCAAGTTGTGTGCAACTTTTGGATTGACCAGGTCCCCTGCGTGCTCAAACACTTTATTCATGGTCTGACAAAAGGAACATGGAAAAGAAAAGGAAAATTCAGAAACTCCTCGAACACAGGAAACAATATAATGAGAAAATCATCAAAAAAGTTAACATCAACAAGCTAACCTGTATAAACCATTGGTTGCTTGGTGCAAATTGCTCTGCAAGCTCAACACATCTGGATGCTATTTCAGTTTTATAATGATTATCACTGATGCTTATCATGTACTCGATCATACGGTCCACAATTACTTCTACATTTGATGACTTGGTCATTTTATACAGCAGCTCAAATGTCTTGCGCTTTAGGGTATCGTCGGGGTCCTGAATCATGAAAATGCCAGATACAGAGTGGAGTATAAATTAAAAGCTACCTCAGTCATGACAAGTTATCACCACACCAAAAAGGTGCATGACAAAAACTAGAGGGGAATATTTTGTAGATAAAAAAATTTTAAAAACCGATTTCAATTTCCTTTTTTTTTCAATTCCCATTTTTTTTTTTTTTTTTTTTGAATTTGGAAAGGTCATATCGGCCAAGATGTAATACTAGCATTAAGCAAAATGCAGACAGAAAGTTATATTTGTTCTTTCTAAAGCAAGTGAGAAGCTTAGATCAAGGAAAAGTACACTATTTTATATGTTTTCTATTCCATATCTAACACCTATAGCTTTAGTAGCTCTGAAGTATCTAATGATATTCTATGCTGAATTCAAACCCACAATTTAATTAATTCAGTAAATCACACGTCTTAGCATGTTGATTGCTATCCAGCGACACCGAGCCAGATTTATGGAGATTAAAACTTTATAACAAAACTAAGAGGCAAAATAAGCTGACACCCACTAAGATTACTATCACATATAAGAACATTAAGAAACATTAGTGCATGTCAACATTTATTCCAGAGGTAAAAACAGATTACCCGCCAAACTATGGCCAAATTTGCAACTATTTATCTAAACTTTGAATGTTTCAAATTGCCTCTTGAACTATATAAAATTTCTCCAATCACTATCTCACTCTGTTTTGGTGCTTATTTTTTGACCGGAAATTGCTGACCTAAGGGAGAATTTCCGGCAAAACTGAGCTAAAAACGGTTTGAGATGGTCATCTGACAATTTTAATACAGTTGAGATGGCAACTTGAAACATTTCAAAGTTCAGATAATTATTTGCAAATATGGCCATAGTTTGGGGTGTAATATGTTTCTTACTCTTTATTCCATAATGCAACCACGTTTTCGCCAGTAAGATTAAATTAAACCTATTTGCTTCCAACTTTACAACAATAAAAAAAAAATTATCTCACCTCTAAGCAATCAATGACAGCCAATTGGTGCTGTTCGGCTATTTCTGGGCTTATCTTTATCAATCGACTAAGAGCATCAATACCAAGATATTTCAAATTGTGGCTGTCACTCTGTCATTAGGGAGCAAATGTAGGTAGTGTTACAATATCAAATTAGCATAAAATAAAACTACATGGAAAATAACACAAAGTTGCAGGATGCAGACCTTCAGAAATTTCGAAATGGCATCAGCAGCAGATTCAAGCAAATTTGGGTTGGGGTGTAATGCTGAAGCACAGCAAATGGACTCATAAAGAATGGCATTCCCGATGTTGCTAGTTGAATCACATTTTCTCATTATGTCAGCCACGATAGTGTACATTTGTTCACTAGCCTTTTTGTCACCACTACCCAGCAGGGCAAGAATCTTCAACAGTTTGATCTGTCAACATGAGGGACAATTATTGGTAATTAGTGAAAGCATATAACATGTGAGCATCAACAGGGGGGGAAAGGAGGGGGCTCGAATATAGGTATTGGTCTTTTCTGGAGCCTACATCATGTAGCAATCCAGATTCGCTGCAATTAAATTAACTATGAAGCTTCCTTGAGATATAGGAACATGCATTCTGCAGGACTGTTGCGGTGTGTTCCAGGAATCACTCAGATTATTATTATATCTTAGGGAACAAATCTTACACACAGCAAATACATATGCTCCCAGGTGGGTATTGTTATGAACAATAGCTGATTCAGGAAAAAGAAGCCAAGATTGCATATGCACAGGAGCAACCCTTTTAGTACAATTCTAAAAGAATGCCCTAAACAATCTTAATTCTATGTAAAACCTACAGCGGAAAGCAAGATATCCTATTCTTCCTTTATTCTGATTTATAGTATCAATAAATGAACACTATGCTACATATATTTTTAACAAATATATTTAGAAGGAAAGGCATACTGACCTGAATGAATGGAGCAGGCATCTGATGATAGTCATAACTCTTTGGTAGTCTACGTTCAGCTACTTGCTTGAGGATGTTTACAAAACTAACCACAAGATCCTTATATGCATCAGGATCAATGATAATAAGATCAAAAAGTGGGCAAAGTGTTGCGCCCATAACACCAGGATCATTATCACAAAGCCTCTGCAATGAAGTTATTTGTCGTGAAGGGAAAAGGATTACTTCCAGAAACCGTAAATTTATTTCCTTATTATGCATGTAAACGTCAATCTGAGCACCTCTCATGCATTTGACATGAAACCAACAAAAGGGGTAGGAAAAAAATTGAACGAATAGGATTTCTAATATTCCTGCTACACCAAATGAGCGGGATCTTACACAACTTGTAAGTGATTCATGGTGCTTGTTTCACAATCTGATTATTTGTCTAACAATCACATTATCAGAAGCTTCAAAATGAAATTAGTCATGACACAGATTCAGATTCCTAATAAAGCTATTCTGTCCTTCCTGGGCATTTCTGCTGCGCTCTTTTCCTTACATTCGATCATCAAACAATGCAAAGAATACATGAGCGATAAACTTTTTTTGCTTGATGGAGGACAACAAGATGACTTACTGCAATATAAAAACATAAAATAAAATGTCGAATCTTAAAGATCTAACACCAAATACCCGAAGATTCCACATTCTCTCCAACTGTGTGCCAACATAAACTATTTTAACTGCTTAGAAGTTAGTGACAGCATAAACTAGCACTGTGGTACATTTGGCAAAGCTATGTACATTAGGCAAAGCCGCATATCCTATATTATCACCTTTAAATTACCAAAGCATCACATACCATCAAATTTGGAAAAAGGGAACAAGAAGTACCAGAATCTAATTAAAACGAACTCTTTCCTCTCTAACATACATGCATGATATGCCATACGTTCATCTACAAGTGGAGAATTTTGCACCTTGCGGAAATTGGAAATGAGATGGGAAACCGACCCAGGAGCCCTCTGATAAAACCGGTGAAGAGCCATCACAGCTTTCTTCCTCACAGCCTCCTTCTGATGCCCCAGTAACTCCACCACCTGGGGCAGAACTGCCGGAATCGTCTCCTCATTAATCAACCTACACACCGCATTCAACGCCGCACAAACCACCAAATAATTATCACTCTTCAAGTCCTTCTGTATCGTGTTCACGATCAAAATAATCAAATCATGATCCTCATTCAGAAACAAAGTCACCGCCAAGTACCCCGTCCTCTTCAACTGCAAATTCTCGTCGTGCGTCATCTTGACAGCATGAATGTATCCAAAAGAGGCATCGTGGCCGAGCATCTCAACATAGAGGAGGCGGATTAAGTACTCCTTCAGCTTGAATTTAGGGGTGTTCGGGTCAGACAACCTAGCTTTCAGAGTCTCAATCTCGCGTACCACAATGCGATCTTCCTCAGCTTTGGATCGAGCCTCCCCAATGGATTTGATGAGGTCGAGGAACTCCTTGGACTGCCCAAATCCCCCTTGGGAGCCCATCGCGAGCTCCCGCCCGATTGTCTTTAGCTGCTCCAGCTTTAAAAACGTCTGAAAAACGCAACAACCTTGGATCAATAGGCCAAAATAGGCCGACGAAGAGAAATTGTGAGTGAGATTGGGTTTAGGGTTTGGGAGATTGGGGAAATACGCACCGAGTATGATCAAGATCTAGAGAGAGAAAGGAAGATATAAAATATTGGAGGGTCTGAAAAATGTGAATTTTATTTCTTTTGTACTTAAATGGATATACGGTTTGTCGTCGTGTACGTGTGAAGAAGGAGATGTGCAGAGAGGAGGAAGACGACACTTTAATGGAAAATTCTTGTATGAGCCGGGTGTAGCACGATTCCTACACCCATCTCTAATACACAAATAAAAAAATAAATTTTTTTTTATTTTTTTAATGGTGTATTAGAGGCAGTTGTAGGGAAGAGTGCCCTACACCCGCCTCATATAAGAATTTTCCCACTTGAATGGAAGAACTTGAGCAGATGTACAACTGTTGATGCGAAGGGTATCACCATTTGTTGGTGCGTTTAAACTATTGGATAATTTGTTTCTCGCCCTTCAACTGTTTGGATTTTGTACTTTACAACCGTGAATTCGAAAAACAGCATTTTGGACCTAAGAATCGAAATCCTTAGCAACTTCGCACCCCATTTTTTAAAAAACAAATAATTATCCACGGTTGATTAGTTATTAAAACGACAAAATCCTCTTTAACAAGGATCTTAATGTTTCCGTCTGGCATGTCAAATAACAATTTATTCCTCACCTCATGATTTTTGTGTGCTAAGGATCGGCCTACGTATTTTTATTTTCTCACTGTGTCAACAATCGTGCTCTTCCATAAAAAATAAGGAAAATTATGAAATTCAAAATTATATTTTCGATTGAATGATTATCAAGTTTAGAGCCTTTAAAATGAGTGTGCCTATTCGACTACGGTTTCAAAGTTTGTTTCTAGAAAAATACGTAATATAAAATAATATTTTCAAGGACACCCATATTTATATTCCAATTTAATATATGCGACAAATTATTTTAGGTATTTTTAATAATTATATTTTTTTTAGAATTTTAACCATATCCAATTAATTATAAATAATCTTAAAATACTAAACAAAATTATGATTATTCTTATTATTATTTTTTTAGGCGGATCGACGTGACCGTAAGATTTTAACGAGGTCCACCTCATATATAAACCAACCAGAAACCCTCGAGACTATACAAATATAATCCAAGTGGCGAAAACAACACTTAAATAAAAGTGTCTCATAAGACTAGTAGAACATGACAACATGAAGGGGGAAATAATGAATAAGACTAGAGTTAAAGGTTCCTATAACACATCAACTCAAACGGATTATTCGTTAGTCGTAACTGGCGCCCAGTCATCCAGGCAATAGCAAGGTCCAACGTGGTCCTTTGCTTGCAACTAGGGGTATACACGATCGGGTACGAGTGGATTTATAAGTAAAATATTGTCACCCAACCTGAAATATACGGGTTCACAAAAATGCAAACCGTAAAGGCATAATAATTTTCTCAAACCGAGCGGTTCGGGTTGAGCGGGTAAAGTTTTATTGTGAGTGGATTAGCGGTTTGATGAGTTTTATGTATATATTTTATAAACAAACTTTATACTTACAATTTTAATTCAACAATAAAAAATATATAAGGAGTATTTGAACTTATTCTAATTTATAACCTATTGCAACACTAATACATAATAATTTTTAAGTAGACGAAAAATTAAAAATAATATTATATTTATATTATTAAATGAAGAATATGATTTCATATAACTTTCTAGTTTATTAAACAACATATATAATATTAGTTTAACACACAAATATATTATATATATGTGTGTGCATATATGTATGTATAATTTATAAGATACACATATAATAATTGTCTTATGCAACAACTATATATAAAATATAAATGTCGACCAAAAAAAATAAAAAAAAAAAAATATATATATATATATATATAACATAAATATATATATAGCGGGTTGCGGTTTAGGCGGTTTTGAATTTTTAGACCCACCATCCGACCGAAAAATGGCGGGTTGCAACATTTTTTAACCGCGATTAAATTTTAAAGAATTTCAACCGACGGATTTCGAACAGATCAGCTCGATTCAGGTGGATTAGGCAAGCTAAACGGGTTTATGTACACCCATACTTGCAACCAATAATAGCAACTATGTTGATGGCATCCTCAATACTATTTTTGTGGTTCGACTGACATCTGACATCATATGCATCATAAGGAGTTTAGGCCCCAACTCATCATTATAATTCACATTCAAATTGTCATTCTCTAAAAATGTGTGTTATTCGCACATTCATTCCATTTATAAAATGACGAACCTGTCAATCAATTATTGAATTCCTAGGGCGTCTAGCTTTCTCCCTTCTCGGAATAGCCGTAATGACTTCAGAATCTAACTTAACTCACAAACTCTGGCAACTCAAACCCGCAGCAAGTTCCACTTCCTACGTTGCCGCGCGAAGTTCCGTTGTAGTATTTGTCATCTCACTTGTTCCTACATTGAAGACTCATAACACATTTCCCTCATAATCCCCGTGTAACTCCGTCAATCTTGTTGGACCTGAATTAACTCGTGAAAATCCATCAATGTTCAATTGCGAGTATTATTTATTTTAAATAAAGTAGAGAATATATTTGTGTTCCTTAAAGAGTCTACTTAGTTCAACATATTGAAACAAATAAAATATGAGCCATGTTTAAAGATATGAATAAATTATAATATGGTTGCGGAAATAAAAAAGCTTCAATGTAAATGTTGTCATTGTGGTAAATCTATTTTTTTACCCTATATATAAGAGCGGTATTGGTAGTTTTCGTCGTCCGGTTGTACGCTTAATGTGAAGTATGTGATTATTTCTCCTCAAAACAAAACGACGTCGTTTGTTTTCCTCAACGTGCCCCTTTTTTCTTTCCCACAAATTTCATCTTTCTTGTCATCAGATTCACAGCTTTTCTCCTTCCACATATTTCCTTGCACAAATTTCTTTTCGTTTTAATCTTAATCTTAATCTTAAACGTGTCTTCTCCTCGTAATCATCCTCTGCAATTTTGAAAATCCAAAATTTACACATAGCCCTAATCGTATAACTTTATCAAACCAACAATTATTTTTTCTCTGTCAAAAACCTACTCTATATATGGGTTTTCCAATATCGATAGTCGGTGCTTCTTTGCTGGAGTTTTGTGGTGAGTTATTGATTGATTTTCTTGCTTTCTTTTTTTGTTTGTTTGAGATTTTGAGTTCCTTTTTTCTGTCTACTAAGTTACAGTGTTGATATCTTGTGGGTTGGGTTCAGATTTTGCTTCTGGTTTTAAATGAAATTTGATTGTTGGGAAATGGACTGGAAGTGAAACTGGTGATCAATGAGAAGTGTGTGTCAGAAATTTTGGGGCTCTTGGTGTTGAAATTCGACTGACCCATTTAGTTTTTGTTGTTTTTTAGAGTTTGGATGAAACCTGTTCTTTTGTGGATTGATGTTCATGTTAAATGGAATTTATGTGTCTTCGTTTGAGTGGAGTTTATTTTTAGCCTGTTTTTTGGACAATTCAAATACTTTCCTTGTTATGTTGAACTGATAATCGATCATCTTTAATAATAGGACTTCAAAGCTTTCACGCAGGGACAACATTCAGGTATGCATAATTTGAATCTTCTTTTTGAATATTTATTGGGATCATGCTCTTGGATGTGTGAATTTAGGATGCCCTTTTGTATTAGTTGCTTTTCTAAAAAACCTGTTGTTAACATATTAGTTTTCGTTGTAAAATTTTTGAACATGACAGAAATGTATTTTCGTATGCTTTTGACTTCTTTGAATTGTGATTTCTCATCTGTTTTATAAAGTTGGTAGTTTTTTAAACTAGACTTACATTTTTGTTTTCTGTCATGTTGTGATCATTATTTTTGAACGAAGTAATATCCGATTGGTTGGTTTTTAAATTTGATCACAAATTACAGCTTTCAAAACTTGTTTTCCCATCTTCTTTGGTTAAGTGAAATGAAGTATTATTATATGGTCACTTTACCTGTAATTTAGCTGTATATATTTTTATTTCGAATTTGTAGTATATGGGTCTTGCAAATAATATTTAAATTACTTAATAAGCTCATTTATCTAAGCCATCTTCTTCTATTTCATTGATGTTTGGCTGATAGATACACTCAGACGCATACGTAAAGTAATATAAAATATCGTTTAGATTTATTCACTGTTTTTATAAATATAATTTGTGGTTTCGAGATTAAACTTGCAGTGGAGAAAAGCAATTAAGCCTTTCTTTTTTTTTTTAAATTTTTTTATTATTTGCATTGAATTTGATTTCTCCTCTCTCTCTCTCTTTTTCCCTCCCAGATATTGTATAATTTATCTATTTATATTCCTATAGGTTCTTTGCGAGTACAAAACAAGAATCGGAAGCATATCCAATACTCAGGTTGAATATCCAAGTGATGACTAAAAAAACATATGTCCCTACTGCTATCGAATGCATCTACGTACTAACATAGCCTCAATGATCACACTTTTGTAAACTGTAAATAAATAACCATTTACAACTTGACAATTTAAAACATACTTTTCAAGTAATTAAATATTTTTAATATTCTATTTTCTGCATCAAATGTGTGGAAGCGAGAGAAATTACTCATGAATTGCTTGTGATTAATTCTAGATGTTTGGTATTTTTTAGAATTTAGATTGCATTGTGCAGATATATTTAAAGAATTCGCTACAAAAAATAGTGTTAAAGTTGGGGAAATTGTTGGAGAAAGGTGAATTGAGCTTGGAGAAGAAGAAAAATCTGGCTCGTACCGAATTGTTTCGAATACACAATCAGCTTCAGTTAAGATACATAAATATCAATATCATCTCAATTAACGTTTTTCGATCTTGGTGAAGTGATTTCGTCCAAGTTAATCATCACTAATCATGCATTTGATTTTGCAATTATCTTCTCCTCTCTAGTAGTCTCGTGGATTAATATTCTTGGAGTGGTGTTATAGGTTTCAATTTCTCCCTTTCCATGTCAACTATACACTCAAGATGTTACCTTTTTTTTTTTTTTTTTGGCTGCATACTTTAATTTATAAAATGCCTTCATGTCAAAAAAGAAAATCAAGTTTCAGCCTTTGTTTTGGATGAATTTTTGGGTCAATCTTGTAGTAGACCTTTAAATAATTTGTTTGGAGGAAATAAACTTCGAGAAGAAGACCGTGAGAAATTAACCTTTTATTCCTTGTAAAGAAAAGAGGAAAGAGAAATTAACCTGAAAAAGTTTTTCCGCAAAGATTGGTGGTTTGTGAAATTTTCAACTTGCTAATATTGTAGCAACTCGGGGAAGAGGGAGATTCTTTACATGTTGAATATCTTGTTATGCTGCTTCTCTTCTTATTTACTGCTATGAAAGTTTTATGTTAGAACTCATCCTGGATAATTTATAAGTTGCCTGACAAACATTTTTCTAATATGATGATGATGTAAACATGCAAAACTTGAATTTTATTTAGTCTGTTAGATTTTGAAAGCTTTCAAAAGCTTTCCTCGAGAAAAAAGTTCAGTTTACAATGTAAACATAATCTCTAATCTGTTACAATTGAAATGATACTTCATCATCGTCATCGTCATCGTCATCGTCATCGTCATCTCTCTCTCTTCGCTTATGGATTAGTTGTCTCTTGCCAGGTTTATTGGCTTGATGTGGATTACCTTGTGGTTGCGACGTCTTCAAATGTAAGTACATTCAAGTTTCTTATTCAAGTGTGTATGGTCACTACTTTCTGTAAGGTTGGAATCCCTTTTTTGTTTTTTACTGTGCTTGCAAGATTGTGGCTCTTACTTCACTACTTTTCTTTACATCGAGCCTTGGTGTGAGGAGCACTTCAATTGCCTCACATTAGCAGTGTTTTCCAAAGCGGGCCGGATCGGCCAATCCGACCGGTTCAATCGATGACCGGCACATGGTCCGGTCCGAACTAGCCTACAAAACCAGTGGTGGCCGGACCGGTACAGGGCCAAAAAAACCGGCCGGTTAACCTGCGGTTTTAGCCCTGTGAACCAGACCGGACCGCCGGTTCACTAAATATGTATTTTTTTTTTAATTATTTTTTTCAGCCTTTCAATTAACATTTTCTGTCTTTCAATTAAAGTTTTTCAGCCTCTCTTTCATAGTTTCACTTATTGTCGTAAAATTCAATTTTTGAATTTCAAAATTTTGCAAGAAATATGGTTTTTTTTTTTCTAATATTGAACTATATTATATATTTTATTTTTAATTTTAGCATATTATATATATATATATATATATATATATATATATATATAGATGGTTGAACCGGTCGAACCGATCCGACCGGTGACCAGTAAGGCTGCCGCTTCGACCACCGGTCCGTTTTTGAAAACATTGCACATTAGGTAGTCCAAATTTTTCTCATCATGAAACAGTACATTTACTTGGTACCTTTTAAAACAATAATTTCAATTCGTCAGCCTAATATCTATAAATATGGTAATTTGTTTAGCTTTCTGCTGCTCAACTAGATGTTTTGTACCATGAGTATGAAACTTAATTTATGTCTCTCCAACTTCAGCTTCCAGCTCGCATTGAAATACTTGTGTCAGCTGTCACCCAAATTAATAAGTCTGACAGTCTCTATGGAATTGTTCAATCTCATAAGATTAGTTCATAATACGTATCTACAACATTATTGTGGCTTTGCTCATTCATAAAAAAAAAAACACGAAGCACTACTGTTTAATTTCAACGTTGATGCCTGTTTATTGGCTCTGATCTGCACTCTATACATATGGTTAGTCCAGGTATCAAGCACCATCAACTATAGATCAAACTAAACAACAATATTATTATCAACCACAACAGCAACATCTATCCCCCAGAAAAGCACGTGTAGTTTACAACAGTGGAGGTGAAGGTAAAGAAAAATTTCAGAAATCTCAACTGTTTATTGTGAACTTTGATCATTGACAAAATACTATTTATGATTTAGATACAAATGGGCGATGAAGAGGTCGTCGCAGAAAACTCTACTACAATTCAAACTACGAAAATACAAACTAACAAGGTACTTCGTCATAGGTGAAGTCATTTGAAGTGTGCAAATAGGTTAATCTGTAATATGTAATGGCAATAACTTCTCTTACATGGATTGTTTTTTCGGATAATGGTGGAATTCTGAAGGATATAATAACTGGGACTGAGGTGGAACTCGTATGCATGAGGGTTATGATCACCGAGGTACCAGTATTCTTCTTTATATTTGATTTAATGAGAAAATCTTTTAATTACATGAATATATGTAAGAGGATGTGGAAGGATGGGAATAACTATGGGTGAGCATGGTAGGGGTGGTGAGAACCAAGCAATAGCAGCCGCATAACTTGGTGTTGGTAATTTGTTCAATGATTGCCTTGACTCAAGTTCTTCTAATGTTTAGTTCTTCCAATGTTGAAAGTTTGTTTACATTTCATGAAATTTTAGATAACTTAGAACTCCAAGTGCTTTCTAACCTCTAAAGCACGGACAAGCCTAAAAAATGGCCCGTGCAGTGTCGGACACGGACACGGCTCGGACACGTGTCGGACACGGCTGAAGGAGTGTCCGGAAAAAAAAAAAAAAAAAAAAAATTGGGACACGGTGTCGGACACGGCGAGGTGGAGTGTCCGACACGGCGGAGCAAATTTGATCATTTTTTTATGCTTTTTTTAATATTTTTTGAATTTTTTGGAGAGAAAATTGAAATAACAAAACTTATTTTAGTTTTTAATATTATATATTTTTATAAATATTTTATGTTACCTAGATTATACTTATAAAATATTTTTATTTTTATATAAAATATCTTTATTTATATATAAAATATATTTATTTATATAAAATATAGCCGTGTCGGAGCCGTGTCGTGTCCTAAAATTTTGAAAAAATCTGTGTCGCCGTGTCCGTGTCGTGTCGTGTCCGTGTTGCCGTGTCCGTGTTGCCGTGTCCGTGTCCGTGCAACATAGTTTCTAACTCTTTTGAACAAAATTCTTGTGGGAATATATTTTGTACTCTACTTTTACAAGCTACTTCTTTGCAAGTTACAGTATGATAAAGCTACATATATAATTTAAGGCATGTAATCTATTAACATTATTTCTTTAGCAATAAAGTTAATCTTTGTATTTCTGTTTAGAAATCTTGTATCCATCATATATATGACTTAATGAACACAAATATTTATTATATATAAACTACTAAGTAATAAAATATGCATGGAATCTCGCTATACTGTTTCTTCTTTGGTTGAAGTTGCACAACTATTCAAACAAAAAGAAGTTGCGCAAGAAATCCCAAGTGTACATAATCTCCTTATTTGTTTACCTATTTCAACTGACTTCAAACCTTTATATATCTATGTATTTATTTTATTTGTATCTTTGCTAATTTCAGGTATTTTTGTTAGTTCTACTAATGACGCTGCCGAAACATCCGATAAGATTCAAGTTCAATCTTCAGAGATGATGTGTAGCGCCCTGAGCTGCGGGTCTCCACATCCCCCGCACCTAGTCCCGAACCCACATATGAAATAGAAATCCATACATAAGCCCAAGACTAAGCGAACGGAAACCTACACACACTCGCTAAGCCAGGCGGAGCTAAGACAGGACCAGAGCGCGCTAAAACCAAAGAAGGCGGAAGCAAATTATAAAAACAAGAAGAAAAATCCACAAAACGGGTACAACTATCCCTAGAAACCTGTCCCGAAATATATATACATAAATAGAATTCTAGGATATATACATAATTCCATTATCAAATCCAAATCATATATAGAAGGGTAACCGAATGAAAGTGAAAATGCGACTCGAGCTAGGAGACTAGGACTCGACCGACCCACGACTCCGCCTAGCACGAACCACCACCTGCAAACTGAAAAGTTGAAAGGATAGGGTCAGTCCACTGACTGAGTGAGGGGGCTAACGCACACCCACACACGTATATATATATATATATATATATATATATATATATAGAGAGAGAGAGAGAGAGAGAGAGAGAGAGAGAGAGAGAGCAAAGCACAAAATAAATAAAAGACTATGAACCGGGATAGGGTTTTGCATACTAAAGTCATTTTCGAATTAAACTTAAACTTATACTTATCGAAACATAACAAACTTAACGTATTCGTAATAATATAAAGGAAAGCTCCTATCCCGTTTCATAATCAACATATCTAACGAATTCTTATACCCGGCGAGTACGGGTCACTCTAACTCCCCAATTCTTAATATAAATACAAAACGAAAAGCATAAATCACAAACAATCCTTCCCCATCAACGATGTAGTTCGGGGAGCAAGCCCTCACTACACATTACCATTACCGTTACCAAAAACACACGGGGTAGCTAATCCACGTTGTGCCTTCCCCGGTTATCCACCGAGAGCTCAAAGCATCACGCCTCCTCAATCTCCACGAGTCGCACGTGAGTACTTCAAATGAGAACGTGCACAGGGGTCATAACCGGCGACCCCATAGTTGTCCCAGGTCTCCCTTACCCATGTCTCGGGGGCCCTAACGCAAACTATTACCAACACAATACCATAACTCGCTACATACCAAACTTATGTATCTTATCAAATTCATAACTTACATACCTTATCGGAGCATACCTTACCTTGCAACTTAGCATATGCTATAGAAATACCTCTGTAACGCCCCGTTTTCCCGACAAGTCAGGTACGACGTCACGAGAGAGTTTAATTTAGTAATTATGTGATTTATGTGACGTCGCATGTTGAACGTGTCAACGTGTAATTTATTTAATTATGTGCACTTTAGAATTTTATTTAAATTGTTCTTGGACTCAATTGTCCAATAAATTGCAAGTTAGGAACCTAATTTTATTTAGGGTGTTTTGAGGCCTTCGTGGCTACTTTGAGCCCGGGGATTCGGATTCGAATTCCAACCTTATTATTGAGTTCGTTTCGGTGATTCGGATTCAAATACTTAACCTTTTATTTTTCTAAAGCTATTTGATTGCCCAACAATTTTAAATCCGATTCGGGTGGACCGGATACCGTTTAACCCTACCCGTTTCTACCGACCCGTTTGACCAGCCCTAAAAGGGCCAACCTTCTCTTTCTCTCCTCACTCTTGACCGATCAACAGCAGCACACAAGGAAGAAGGAGAAATTTCCCCATTTTGGCACCAAGACCTCAAATTCGGGTTTTCAAGATCCGACCATCCGATCAACAACCTAAGGTAAGATTCGTGTTCTATTCGTTACGTGCTTTAATTTGATATACCTTTCGTGCCCCGGAATTGTGTCTATCTGTTGTTTTGGGAAGATGGTAAATAGTAGCCGGGGTATGAGTTTTGTATGATCAAGGCCGTTTTACGAGTTCTAATGTGCATATATGTGACCTACGTGTTTTATTTGGTCCGTGGTATGAATTTCGTGCTTTTTGGAGTACTTTGGGGCTGTGGTTGTGTGTAAAGTGTGCCTTTTCCGCCATTGTTGCTGTTTCTGCTTCGTACCAGGTGTTCCAGGTGGGAACGACCGTTCCCGTGTTGTACTGGAGCTGGGAACGGCCATTCCCAGGGGTCATACCAGCCAATTCTTTACAGAGCCGCGGGGAGAAGTTCGGGGAGCTGGGAACGGCCGTTCCCAGCTCAAGCGTGGAACCGGAACGGTCGTTCCCAGGGGTCATACCAGCCAATTCTTTACAGAGCCGCGGGGAGAAGTTCGGGGAGCTGGGAACGGCCGTTCCCAGCTCAAGCGTGGAACCGGAACGGCCGTTCCCATGGGCGGGACTGATGAGCATGGCCGTTCCCAGAGCTAGCGAGGCCGTTCCCGGCACTGTTCCAGTGCTTTTATGTGTTTTGTTCGTGTATTGTTATTTTATGGCTTCCTTTGCATGTCTAAATATTATTACATCATTTTACTTACATAATTTCATGTAATTGAACTCGTTTATTGAATGTAAGTGCTATTTGATTTAATTACCCTTAAATGCACATAAGAACATGATCATGACTTACTTAACATTTTATATATCGTTCCATGACTTTCATGCCATTTCATATCAATGCCGTGCGTCGTAATTGGTATCATTATTGAGTCTCCTCTCACGAGTACACATTGTTTCCTTTCTTGTCCAGTTCTTCTCCAGGGAGGAGATCATCGATCGAGTGAACACTTTCTTGCACGTCGTTTTGTTCTGTCACTTGTCAGGTGAGGTTTAATTTCTAGATACATAGAACCATTACAACCCTTACGTGAACTTTCGGCTAAAAGGTATCTATATATCTATAGTTTTCTAAACTCTATTGATTTTCCACTGATCTATTGAAATTGTACTGTATTGATTGATTGATTGACTGTTTTGGCGAGTATATTGTACAGCACCGTGGGCCCGAGGGTAGTGACTTGAGCCAACCGAGGAAGCATGGGCTGACGGGTAACTCTAGCGCTATCCTCACTAAATTGGGATGACCCCTAAACCCCCTAGGAGATTAGGGGAGGAAGGAGTTCCGGGCTTAGGGAATCATGAACCCTCTGCCCAGATTGATTGGATGGCGGGGCCTTGCAATCCCCCATCACCCGGAGGAAGAAGGATGGACTGAAACTATTAATTGTGCACTGTAAATAGATTGCTTGATCACCTAATCACTTAATAACTGAATGATTGTACACTGTCGGAGTAAGGTTGGAGATTTGTCCTCACTCGTCGGGCCACTGATTGATTGATTGAAATTGATTGAAGTGTCTAATTTGATAGTTGTAATCTCGGGCGAGTTCTTAGTATTCTTGAATTTACTTTGTTTTCAATTATAAAACCTTACCCGAGGTTATAACTTGCATGTTATTTGCGCTTATATATATTATTGCCCTCGCTCAGTCTTGTGGAGACTGACACCTCACTTTTCAGTTTTGCAGGTGGCGTGCTAGGCGGGAGTCAGAGTTATGTCTTGTCTTTCCTTTCGAGTCTTGTTCCAGTCTCTCCACTTACACTCACTGCATATTGTATTTTAATTACTGTATTGAATTTGCTATTGGATTAGTATGCTACTTACTGAATTAAATTGAACTCGGGACAGGTTTCTAGGGCTTTAGTTGAACCCATTTTAGGTTATTGTATTGAATTGATTCGGGGCAGGTTAGGACAGGTTCATTGAATTAGTAGAACCCGTATTTACTTTCCTTGAACTTGCATTTATTTTATTGATATTGAATAGATAATTGCCTTACTTCCGCACCTTGGTCATTGTTGATTGTTTCAGGGTTAGATTCCGCCTAGCTAGGACTGTCTTTTCATTGTCTTCCGTTCGCTGTGAGTTTAGTTCATGTATGGATCATTCCATTTCATATGTGGACCGAACTCACAGTGCGGGGGATGTGGTGCTCACGTCACGGGGTGCTACATACCTCTCCGTGTCATCCTAATCCATAGCTAGCTTGAATACACACGGTTTGGAGCATAGCTTCGTTGCAAAACATTTCAAGCTCACATATGCTCATACCTATAGTTCAAAACATTTAATCTTATGGCAAGATCATAAACTTATCTTACAAGCACGTATCTATTATATAAATATAATAGTATAGTCACATGCGGGCTTAAAAATGAGCACATAAGGTTGTAGGTCGTAGTAACTAAAAAGAAAACAAACCTAAACCTCACCTTTACCAAAAGTGCTCCCGGAAGAACGTTGACGATCAAGAAGAAGCTAAATGGCGGCGCCGACACCTCTCGAACTTAAATCTGAGATAAATAAACACAACCTTATGACTTAGACTCAATCGTGAACCAATTAGACGCACGACGATGCAAATGTGTGTAATTTATTCATATGAGATGCGAGAATGTGGCACCTAAGTCATTCAAAGTTGTAACACGTATATCTCATATTAAATTACTTCATAAAATTAAATCAAGAGTTGTAACATATCATATAACAAGTTAATATTATAAATAAATCAATTCATGAAAATTAGAATTAGACTAATACAATTATCATTCATATAAATTAAATTCATAAAAGTTATATTAAACTTGTAGATCATATCACTTATTTAAAATTCATAATTTAAAACAAAGAATATAATTACACATTACAAGATATATTACTATAACATATACGTAATTATACACCATTACTTACTACATATACTAGCCTAGTATTATATATGATCTGGCTCAAATCTGGTCGATCTGACGTGTCGATCTGACTGTCAGATATGGGTCAATCAGTCAAGAATTTGTTTGAGGGGGTTCTTTATCGACCTGAAAGCACTTAGCAAACGTGAGCTCGAAACCAACTTGGGGGACTTGGGGTTGTACCCAAGGTTGGCACTCCGACGCTCAAGTCAGTAATGGAGCTCTTTAGAGAGAGAATAAATGCAATTGAATGCGTATTAAAGGCTTACCAACTACTGTTGAAAGGGCGAGTATTTATAGCCATGGCCAAATGACACAGTAGTGTGTGTACTGTAGGTGTGCATTAATGGCGTGGCCAGTCGCCGATCTGGATGTCGGACGATGGAACCGGCTTGAGGCGGGTCGTTTGTACCTTCTTTCCCCTTTGGGTAAAAGCAGGGACTGACGGTCATTAATGAGCCGTAGTACGCCTGTTCCAGGGAATGGGAAGGGTACATGTGTCCCGACAGGAGTGCTTTACAGTATTCGGGTGTCCGGTGACGTATGGTATCGATCTGGAGATCGATATTACCTTCCGGGATCCTTAATGCTGTGGATGTCCTCAAAGAAGAGAGTAGATCGATCTGCTGATCTGGTGATCGCGTAGAATGCCCATCGATCGGGTGACCTTAAACAGATCTGATGACCTGAGGACCTGGTATCGATCTGATTACCTGTCCAAGAGGTCGTTCTTGGCTTGTTCAGGTTGGCGTGTGGGTCCACGCGGCACCAACCGGGGGCGGCCACGTGGCCTTGTACTATTATGCCATATCAGAGGCCCCCCAAATTACCAGTGTGAAATTTCACGGTGGTGATTTCATCGATCTGGTATTGGGTAGGGGAACCGTCGTGGCCGTTGGAATCGGGCCGTCGCCTTAGTTACGGGCGTGGCTTCTTGAGCCAGATCGGTCCGACAAAGCATTTAATGCGACGCGACCTTCCATAGGATAGGCGCATGCGGGGCAATTATGGCGTCGTTTCGTATTTCGAGACGTTACTTTTCAACCCCTATAAATAAAGGTTCACCCCTTCTGCCTCACTTCACCACTTTCATATTCAAAGATTTCGAACTGTTCCTGCCTTCATTAGCTCGCTAGCGGCCGTAGCTTCGAACTCCGCTTTTCAAAAGGTAAAAAAAATTTTCTTTATCAATCTTAATGGCTCAGGAACAGGTTGCGTTCACACCCTCGCCGGAACGGGGCGACGATCTCTTGGTCCCTCTGCCCGATGAGAATTTTGAGTCTGTGTCGGGGTTGGGTCAAGGCGAAGAGTTGGGTGGAATGACTACGGCAAACAGAGGAGGGGCCGCCTCGATCTCGAGGGCGGGGCGACCCCTAGGGCTATTAGACGAGTCCGATGGGGAGATTGAGGATGAAACTCAGGTCGTGGGAGGGCCGGTCGGTAGAGAAGAACCGGGGATACGTATCGTGAATCCTCCGGCTCGACCTCCGCACGTGTACCGCACACTTTCGCACGTTTCAGAGAGGCTTTCCAAGATAACCCCCCAGGAATTTGCGGAGGTCACCAGACTACTGGGGTTGGGACCCCAATACACAGTTCGCTTGCCAGAGGAGGGGGAGACAGTTGAGAGACCGAGGGGGTTGAGATCGGTGGGCATGTACTACGCCTCCGTCAAATATGGGTTTAGACTTCCTCTTCCCCGGGTTGTCGCGGATTTTTTGGTTCGGTATAACCTGTCCCCTTCCCAGTTGACCCCTAACTCTTTCTCGTTAATGCATTGCCTGATTATCATAATGAAGTGCCTCGGGTTCGAGCCGGAGATCTGGGATTTCGGGGAGTTTTTCACGCTTAACAGTGCTACCAAGTCTGGGGTTGGATACTTCAACCTCCAATCGAAGCCGAACCGGAAGATCGTGTCGATCCCATCCACCTCTCACGGTGTCAATTGGAAGTCCAAATTCTTCTTCATCGATCTCCCCATCGTCCCCCGCTTCCGGATCACTTGGGGGGATAATGGCCCACGGCGGCTCGTGACCAAGTCTTCGACCTGGCTCCACAGTCATTTCGAATTGTTGACCAATATGGGGCTTTTAGATCATACCAATTTGACGAGGACGGGGAATCTGGTCGAAGCGGGCATTATAACCGGGCTTCATAAAAAGAACTTTCGCTTTGGTATGCTCTTACTTCGACCGGACCCCTACTCGATCAGGGTCTTTTAATCTTTTTTTTTTTTTTTTTTTTTTTTTTTTTTTTCGATCCATTTCTTCGAACTGAATCTTTCATTTCGCAGATCTTCGTCCGTTGATAATGTCTCGAGCTGCGAGAATGAGAGCGATGAACCAGAGGAATGCTGCACCCGACGAGCTGAGACCTGTGGCGGAGGCTGCTCGAGCAATCATCAATGCCCTGCCTGAGGCACAACGAGCTCAGCAGGAAAGGTGCTCGAAGGAATTGCGCGACCTGGATGCCGATCTGGCAGAGCAAACCGCTGGGGAGCCACTCCGTGGCCAAGAGCTCGAAGGTCAAGCTGGGTCGTCCGCGCAGCCGAGCGGTCAGGTCGAACAGGACGTCGAACAAGTAATAAATCTCGATCATCTGCCTTTATATTTTGACGAAGATTTTGATTCTCAACTCGAGTTTGTTCAGGCGAGGCATGGGGTAGGCAAGAGACCATTTAGAGAACTGGTCCATGAACTGCAGGATTCTGACGAGTCCGATGAGGAGGCCCAGCTTTTGAACTTTCCCAAGACTCCCCTTCCCCAATGGCCTGCAGGTCTGGAGCTCGAAAAGGCCGATGGGACCAAACGAGCTCTGGCGTTTGGCAAGGCCGATCCCGAACTGCTAGCTGCCCTTTTCAACTCCGCATGCATAATCGACGAGCAGAAGAAGCTCTCCCAGAGGTCGGCCAGGCAGAAGAGGTACCAAGCTGCCAGAGGCCTTTTCGGTGTAAGTTGGTATTATTTATTTATTTATTTTTCGCCAACTCTTGGAGATCGGACTAATTCGATCTAATCACTCGTTCTCAGGACGTTCTCCCCGTCCTTATCAATTCGATCCATGAAGCTGAGGTCTTCAAGGCTGGCAAGGAAAAATACAAGGAAAAGTACCAGCTTATGAAGGGCCGGCTCGTTTCGGCGAACCCCGAGAGGGTTGAGCAGCTCGAACAGGAGCTCAGGGATGCCCGCGAGGAGAAGAGAAAACGGGTCGAGGAGAAGCAGACCATGGAGGCCCAGTGGAAGAGCTCGCAGGAGGCCCTTAAGGAAGCGGAGAAGGCTCATGCGAACGAGCTGGCCCAGATGAAAGAAGAATTTGCCAAGGAGCTCGAGACGGCTAGAGCTGCATCGAAGGAGGAGGGGCAGAATGAGGTCTTCGATCTGGCCCGGGTGAAGATCGTCAAAGCTGCGGAAGAAATGAAGAAGTGCAAATTGGAGATCGAGCGGTATGCCGTTCGCGAGTTCATGGAAGGCCCCGGCTTCGAGGAGGCGAGCCTGATCGTGGGTCAGAACGACCTGGCGGAGGGGTTCCAAATTGCCGTGAACCAGCTCCAGGCCCAGGGCGCCATCGTCCCCAACTTCAACTTTGACTCGATCGGCCCACTGCTCCCCGATCCTTGCGCTCCTGACCTTCAAGAGGAAGAAGAGCCGATCCAGATCGACTGGGCGACCTTCAAATACGGCCACGCGATTGAGATTGCTCAGGCCAAGAAAGAGAAACGTCGGGTAGAGTGCGAGCTCCCTCCGCCGGTTCACATCGAAAGCTTCCTTCCCACCATCAGGGAGCTCGAGCGGTCGCTTCGCCGAACGGCCCGAGAATCCCCTTCCGAGCCCGTCGAGATCGATTAAATTCTCTCTTTGTAGCCAATTGTTTAGACCTCCCAGCTGGGTTGTGGCTGTTGTGAATACTTGTTTTTAATTTCCTTTGAACATTTGCCCATCGAGCCACGTCGCGTGGTGAGCTCGATGCGCTAGGTAAGACCGATCTCCTTTAATTTGGAGGTCGATTTTCTCATGAATGCATTACGCTTCTCCTACTTGTTCTTTTTTTTTTTTTTTTTTTTTACAAGTAGAACATTAATTCGATCTGGCATGCGCGTGGTTTATGGACCTAGGTCTTGCTTACCCTTTAGATCTTTATCGCTTTCGGATCGATAGGTTCGCAAAGCTATTCGATCTCGTTTGGATGTCTATCTCATCTCGTTGGGTGTTTGCATTTTTGCCTTGGTTGTTTTACCACTTTGCTTGAAAGATCATTAACCCCTGGATCTCTTTGGATCTAAATCGACCTCCTTGGATCTCTGGATCATTAATCAAATTATTCATCTCTGGATCTCCTCGGATCTAAAACGATCTCCTTGGATCTCTGGGTCATTAAGATTGTTAGGATTTTTAGAATCACTTTGGGTCTAAGAACGACCTCGTTGGATCTCGATCTCTAACTGATTTAAAAGCATTAAATACGTTAGGACTTAGGATCTCCTTGGGTCTAGAAACGACCTCGTTGGATCTCGATCTCTAACTATGATTCAAAAGCTATTAGATACGTTAGGATTCAGGATCTCCTTGGGTCTAGAAACGACCTCGTTGGATCTCGATCTCTAACGATCTGATGCGGGGTGGCTCACTCCCTCCTCGACTCATGACCATGGGTCGAATGAGAGCTTAATCGAAGGGATAGTGGCCTGACGCGGGATTACGGATTGACTTTAATCGGATACCCCCAAACATGTGAATTAATTGACTGATCAGAGATCGATTCTCAGGCGAATTCGACCTCCTTAACTACAGTGATCGATTCTCAGGCGAATTCGACCTCCTTAACTACAGTGATCGACTCTCAGGCGAATTCGACCTCTTCATCTATTACAATTTTTGAAATAAATTTGAAGGCTAAGTGTAAAACTTCTTCAAGTTGTGCGCGTTCCATGGTCTGGGTAATGGTTCTCCGGCCATGTCCTCAAGTCGGTAAGCCATGTTTTTCCCGATCTCGGTGACGCGATAAGGTCCTTCCCAGTTAGGCTCGAGTTTTCCGACATGTTGCAAGACTTCGACCTTTTTTAGCACTAGGTCACCGATCTGAAATGATCTTGGCCGTACATGCTTATTGTATGATCGAGCTGCTGCTGTCTTGTACTGCCTGAGCTTCTGATAGGCATGCTCTCTACTTTCTTCAATCACGTCTAGATCTTCGGCTCTGATCTCCGTGTTCCGGTCGAGCTGGTATTGTGATACACGAGCAGTTTCGTGTAACAGCTCCGATGGGATGACGACTTCGGATCCGTAAACCAGAGAGTATGGTGTTTGCCCAGTGGCTGTCCGCGGGGTAGTTCGATAAGCCCATAGCACGCCGTCGAGTTCGTCTGCCCATGCACCCAGTTTGGCATCAAGGCGGGTCTTGAGGTTTTGGATAATGATTCGGTTGGTGACTTCAGCTTGGCCATTTGCTTGTGGGTGACCAACCGTAGTGAATCTGAGGTCGATCCCGAGATCTCGACAATAGCTCTTGGTATTCTCAGATCGAAATTGGGGGCCATTGTCACAGATGAGTACCCTCGGAACCCCAAAACGGCAGATTATATTCTTCCAGAGGAAATTTCTTATTACTGCATCAGTAATTTTGGGGACTGCCTCGGCCTCAACCCACTTTGAGAAGTACTCGACGCATACTATGGCAAACTTTTTCTGTCTGGGTGCCAAAGGGAAGGGACCAATGATGTCGATCCCCCATTGGTCGAAGGGCCAGCACACATCGATCGGTATCATGGACGCAGGGTGAGTGTGGATCAGGTTGCCGTGTTTTTGGCATTTGGGGCATTTCCTAGAGTGGACCTTCGCATCCCACACCATGGTCGGCCAAAAATACCCACTTCTTAAGATTTTTCGAGCTAGTGCTCGACCTCCGGAATGGTTCCCGCAGCATCCCTCATGGACTTCTTCTAGGACATCTCGGGCTTGGCTAGGTCGCAGGCACCTTAGAGGGGGACCTGTGAAGGATTTTTTGAACAACCTGCCTTCCCGATCCATCATATAGAGCAGAGATCGATATTTTATCCTCCTGGCCTCAGTTCGATTTTGGGGCAATAGCCCGTCCTTGAGATAAGCGATTAGATCGTCCATCCAGCAAGGTTCCGGCGGATCGATGTTCGCGATCTCGACTTTTCCTTCATCGATCGCACGGCCCCCCGAGACCATGAACGAGATGGTCGCATCCTTTGTTCCCTGGAATCCGTTGGCCAACTTCGATAGGGCATCTGCTCGACCGTTCTCTTCGCGAGGGACCTGTTCGATTTTGAACTCTTTCAGCTTAGAGGCCAGCTCTTTAACCATTTTGAGATACGCCGCCATGGAATCTTCCCGAGCTTCGTACGTGCCGTTAACTTGGCCCGCGACGAGCTGGGAATCAGTTACAACGGCTAATCTGTCGATCTGGTTCTCCGTGGCGTATTTTAGCCCTGCCACCAGTGCTTCGTACTCAGCTTCGTTGTTTGTTGCTTTAAAATCGAGCTTAATGGCGAAATCGAGCTGTAATCCGTCTGAGTTTATAAGGGATATGCCCACCCCCCCTCCTTGAGAGGTCGATGAGCCATCCGTGTACATGGTCCAACTAGGCGTGGCACGGACGATCTCCATCGAGCTGGTGTTCTTTTCGACTAGAAAGTCAGCCAGAACTTGAGCCTGTTGGGCGGCCCGGGGTTGGTAGGTGATGTCATGCTGACTCAACTCGACCGCCCATTTCATCATTCGACCCGACACGTCGGGCTTGGATAAGACCTGCTTAAGGGGTTGATCCGTTAGGACGATTATGGGATGAGCTTGGAAATACGGACGTAGCTTCCGAGCCGCGTGCGTCAGAGCGAACACGAATTTCTCGATCTCAAGATAATTTCGCTCCGCGCCGTGTAGGATCTTGCTCAGGTAGTAGATCGGTAGGTGCTTTCGATCTCGAATGGCGACCAAGACTGAGCTGAAGGTTTCATTAGAGAGGGACAGGTAGAGGTACAAGGTCTCTCCTTCATTCGGCTTGGCCAGCAATGGCGGGGAGGCCAGGTATTCTTTCAGTTGATCTAACGCCCGGTCGCATTCTTCGTTCCACTCGAATTTTTTGAGGTTCCTTAAAACTTTGAAGAATGGGAGGTTTCGTTCGGACGATCGTGATATGAACCGGTTGAGTGAGATTATGCGACCCACCAAGGACTGTACCTGGTTGATGCACCGAGGTCGAGGGATGACCTGGATTGCTTTGATCTTCGTAGGGTTCGCCTCGATGCCTCGTTGGCTCACCATGTATCCCAGAAACTTTCCTCCTTCGACCCCGAATGTGCATTTGTCAGGGTTGAGCTTCATACCGTATTGCCTTAAGATCTCAAACGATCTGCGCAGATGATCTAGATGATGGTATGCCCAACGACTTTTCACGATCATGTCGTCGACGTAGACCTCCATGGTCTTTCCGATCTCATCCTTGAACATCAGGTTGACCAATCTTTGATACGTGGCTCCCGCATTCTTTAGCCCGAAGGGCATGACCTTGAAGCAGTATATTCCCTTTACTACAATGAAGGCCGTGTGCTTTTGATCCTCGGGAGCCATAGAGATCTGGTAGTAACCTTGAAATGCATCCATCATACTGAGCATCTCGCACCCAGCTGTCGAGTCGACGAGCTGATCGATTCGGGGCAGCGGATACGGGTCTTTCGGGCATGCCTTGTTGAGATCGGTGAAATCGTTGCACATTCTCCATTTCCCGCCTGTTTTTTGCACGAGGACTACGTTGCACAACCAGTCAACGTATTGAGCTGGAGTGACGTATCCTGCATAGAGGAGTTTATTGACCTCGGCCTCGATTATATCATTCCGAGCCCGACTCTGAGGTCTTAGCTTTTGTTTTATGGGTTTGATCCACGGATCGATCCCGAGCCGGTGGCAGATCACCTTCGGGTCGACTCCGACCAGATCTTTGGCAGCCCAAGCGAAGATGTCAGAGTTGTCCCTCAAGAATTCTATCATCATGACCTCGTGTTGAGGATGCATGTTCGCCCCGATCTTGGTGGTCTTATTGCTGTTTCCGGGGACTAGGGTAATTTCTTTCAGTTCTTCAGAGGGCTCAAGCCGCTCGCTGGCCTTTCTTTTCCGAGCGGCGGGGGATCTCTCCGCCTCGCACTCCTTAGTAGGAAGCTCGATCTCCCCATCGGCATAGGTCTGGAGGTCGAGCTCTTGCTCCACCTCTTTCCCGGACGGTTTTTTCAGGACGATGGCGTAACAAGCCCAACTATCCATGATATCGCAAGTCACCTCTCCGACCCCGTTCGGGGTGGGCATTTTCAGCTTTTGATGGTACGTCGAGATGATTGCTTTGAACTGAATAAGGCCAGGTCGGCCGAAGATCATGTTATACGCTAGGGGCATGTTGACGACGACGTACTCGACCTCCTGGGTCACCCTCTTGGGGGATGTTCCCATCGAGGTGAGAAGTCGGATGCGCCCTAACGGTATGACTTCCGATCCGCCGAACCCAGAAAGCGGTGTTCGGATCGGATCGAGCTTTAGGTTGTGCAACTTCATTTTTACAAGAGTCGAGTAAGGGATAATATTCGAGCTGCTTCCATTATCAACTAGGCATTTGGTTACATCATAGTTAGCCACACCCAAGGTCACCACCATCGGACAGCTAGGCGCATCGCCTTCCCGATGGGGGCCAGGGCGGCTATCACTCTCACTAAAGCTAACCTCCTGCCTTTCCCACTCTCTACCACTATCGATCTGGAAGACTTCTTCATGCGGACCGTTATACTCTCGAGCCGCTCGCCTGATGTTCCTTTTTCGAGCTGCATTTGAATCGCCGCCCTCGTGCCCCCCGGCTATCATGTAGATCTTGCCGTGAGTGGGGGGATTGTCTTCTGCTCTTTCCAGCGGCTGCTTCCCAGTTCGTTTTGGGGGAGATCGAGATCTGGACCTGTCGCGGTCGGTCGACCTCCCCGCCTTTTCAGAATAGTGGTCGATGCGCCGAACAAAATCCTTCAAGTGCCCCCCTTGGATGAGTCTTTCGATCTCATCTCGGAGGGCGTTACATTCTGCGGTCGTGTGGCCCCATTGCTGATGGTAGCCACAGTACTTCCCTGATGCCTGAGCCTTCGGGCCCTCCCGGATGGGCTTTGGTTTCTTCAGAAGGCTCTGGTCCATGACCACGTAGATCTGGTCTAAGGACTTGGTCAAGGGGACGTAGTTTCGTCGGTCGACCTGGGTCGGTTGGTCGACTTTCCCCTTGATCTTCTTCTGCTCGTTCCCTTTCCGGTGTTGGGGCGAGCTGGACCCAATGACCTGCCTCTCAGATCGAGGAGGAGGTCCGTGCGCGAGGGCGATCTCCTCAACGCGCATGAAGCCGTGGGCGATATCCTGGATCTCCGTCAGGTTGCGTGGCCCGGCCCTGACGATTTCGTCCGCCCATAGGCGGTTGCGGAGGGCTCGATGGACCACAGAGAGCAGGGTGTCCATCGTCGGGTTTTCGACCCGGACTACTTCCCTCTAAAAGCGAGTCATGAAATCTCGCAGGGACTCTCCTTCCCTCTGATAGATGCTGTTGAGATAGGAGGGGGGAAGTTTTTCTCCCGTCATCGAGGAGAAGTGCGCCGTGAACCGATCTACAAACCGGTTGTAGGTCGTTATGCACCGTGGCATGTGACACCCCGTTCGTCCGACGTATAAGGTACGCCGCGTTCCAACCTTTTAATGTGTTTAATTCTGTGATTTTGTGTTTTGCGTGGCCCTATTTCAACTCTTGAGAGTTTAGGGGCCCCTTTGTAATTTTCTCTTTTTAGGGGTTTTCCGGTTACTTCTCGTTCGGTCGAGATTTTGACCTCTTTGACCCCTTCAACGCGTCCGGGGCGGCGAAACGAGTCCGTAGACTCTAAGTTTGCCCAATTCGGATGTCGTTAGCTCGTTCGTTTGATCGTTTTTGCGTACGAGGACCCGAGATATATACCCCGGATCCTCGTTTTGCGTGCCAAACGCAGCAGCCCTTTCTCTCTCCTCTCCCGCGTCTCTCTCTCCCTCCTCACACACACTTGAGGTGTGGAAACACACACTAGCTCGTTCACGCTCGTTTCTCGACGGAATTCGACGAATCAATAGTGGAAATTTATCAGCTCGACGAGCCCGTCACGATGGTACAAGAATCTCGGCTAACCGACGACCGACGGCGATGGAATCGGCGAATTTCAGACACAGCGGCGGCTAGGCGGAACCCCCGCCACTTCGCCGCCTCTTCGCGGCGGTCTCCGGCGACCATTCTTCGACACGCGCCACTCCATCAGATAGGAGACATCCCGGCGCAATCCCAGTTCAAGCGGCGTGGCCAACGGTGGCCGGACGGCGGCGCACGCACCGTCCGAAGCGGAGGTGGCGGACGCCGGTTACTGTAGCACGTCGGCTCCGCGGTGTTCCGGCGAGTTTCGCGGGCGGAGCTTGACCCTATCCGACCTCTTTCGACCTCCTGAGTCCATTTCTGACCTCAAATCAAGCAACCGGTGACCGTAGGTGGTGGTTCCGGCGATGACGCGGCGGCAGAAACTTCGGAGCTCAACGGGGGCCTTTTCCGGCCATCTTTTGGCCTCGGACCCTTCACGAAAGTTGTTCGAAACGACGAGAACTAATGAACCCCATTTGCTCGACTCCAGATTTTGCCGTTTGGCGGAGGCCGAACGGCGGCCGACCACTATTCCGGCGGCTCCGGCAGCGGCGTTCCGGCGGGCTTCGGACAGCTCGTTCGCCTCGTTGTGGTGAGTCCATCACCACTTTCCGTTCGTCAATCGGACACTCGGTTTATTTTCTGTGAATTTATTTGTGTATTCGGGACATATTTGAATTAATTGTTTAAATGTGAATTAATTGCTATATGTTTGAATTGTTGATCGAAATGAATTCCATTGTGTATGAAATCATGTATGATATGAAATGTGATAAGTATGGACTTTGTATTTTCTAAATTGAACCCCCGACTTGTTGATTTTGCTATTTGGTTAGTCTAGAGGGGGTGTTTGCGTAATTTTTGAAAAGTAAGAATTTGTTTAATTTGAATTAATAGACCTTAGTAATGAAATCTTAAATGTAATGTATGAATTGAATATGTAACGTATGAATGTAATGAACTTAGTTTGATTAGAATTTGACTTATATGAAATGCATTGCGTGAATTTGCATGAAATGAATTATATGAACCTTGAATGATTAAATAACTTGCTTTGAATTTGTACGAGACTTCGTGAGGTTTAAATAAATTAGAAGCATGCTACAGTGATTCGCTTGACTTAATACTTGGGAATTTGTTTGAAATGCGATATGAATTGTCTGAACTTTGTTAATTGAATTTGTTAGGTATTAAATGAATTGATATGAAATGATATGAAGTGCTTTGCCTTTAATTTTGTTATTTGCATTAATTATGCACATGAACATGCCTTAATGTTTTGTTTCGCATATAATTTATATGAAATTGAACTTTGCTGATGTGATTGCATTTATTAAGTGTTTGAGCATATGCCGTGCGTCCCTATGTGGTTGTCTGCTTGAGTCTGAGTTCCGTGTTGTGTTTGTGTGTTCAGTTGGTACAGGTGCACCCGGGGTGGTGACTTGAGGTCGTGCAGGTTCCGGGGTGGACCTCCTGCTTTGTATTTGGCTCCGTTTGGTGTAAGGTGAGGTTTTAGGAATTTTGTTTTAGTTACAGCGACCTACAACCCTCTGTGCTCGTTTTCAAGCCTGCATGCGATTATTCTATTATATTTATATAATAGATATGTGTTGATATGATATGTTTATGAATTTGTCATACGATTAAAGGTTTTCGAACTGTATATGTACGAGCATATGTAAGCTTGAAATGTTTTGTAACGAGGCTATGCTCCAAACCGTGTGTCTTCATACCAGCTGCGGATTAGGATGACACGGAGAGGTACGTTTATAGCATATGCTAAGTTGCAAGGTATGGTATGCTCCGATAAGGTACGTAAGTATGATTTTGATACGATATGATAAGTTTGATATGTAGCGAGTTATGATATGATCTGTCTGATATGCTCTGTTTTGATATGTTGGGCCCCGAGACGTGGGTAAGGGGGACCCGGGACGACCATGGGGTCGCCGGTTATGACCCCTGTGCACGTTCTCATTTGAGATATTCACGTGCGACCTAGGGAGGTTGGGAAGGCGTGGTATCTTGAGCCCTCGGTGGATAACCGGGGAAGGCACAGTGTGGGTTCGCTACCCCGTGTGTGTTTGTATCTGTATGAGTAGTGAGGGTTTGCTCCCCGAACTACATGGTGTTGGGGTTGGATTGTTTATGTTATTTGTTTGTTTTCTGATTTGATACGTATGATTCGATATGGAAGTAAGGTGGGAGACCCGTACTCGCCGGGTATATGATTATGATATGATATGTTGATTATGAAACGGGATAGGAGCTTTCTCTTTCGACATGTTACGAGTTTGTTCAGTCTGATATGATTTGATTAAGTATAAATTTGGTATGAGTATGCTCAGTTTGTTAAGTTTTGAATAAGATAAGATACGTATAAGTGTGATTTGGAAAGATATGTATAAGTTTGTTTTGAAAATGATTTTGGTATGCAAAACCCTATTCCCGGTTCATAATCTTTCTTTTGATGCGTGCTTTGCTCTATACGTATATATGTGTTGGTGTGTGTTCAGCCCCCTCGCTCAGTCAGTGGACTGACCCTCGCCCCACCTATGTTTTTAGTTGCAGGTACCAGTTGTTGGAGTTCGAGCTAGGCGGCTTTGAGTCTGGTCTGTCGAGTCTGTGTCAGTCCGTTTGATTTTGTTAAGTATTTTGTTCCGAATTATTTATGAAAATTTTGTATATAGTATGTTCTGTAATAAGTTGATGTGTTTGCTTTGATCATATGAATTTTCGGGACAGGTTAGGACAGGTTCGTGGAATTAGTTGAACCCGTTTACTTATGTTTGTTGATTAAAGTTTTTGTTAGTTCATATTTTGTATCGCTTCCGCATTCTGGTTTTGCACATTTTACTTGTACAGGTTTAGGTACCGCCTAGCTTAGGTTGGATTTTTCGTTTGTCACCCGTTCGCTGTGACTTGATGCGTGTGCGGACTTTCCATTTCGTACCACGTGTCGAGTCATAGTGCGGGGGTGTGGTGCCCCACCGTTTGGGGTGCTACATCTTAAGTGGTATCAGAGCTACCAGGTTCAGAACCGGTGCTCTGGAGTCGTGTCGTGTCAGTTTAGGTCGTACGGCATAGGAATACTTGTGCATTGCATTTGTTAGACGTGAAAATTTGACTTCCCTGTATGAATTTGTCTGAGCTTATGTGATTGTGTGCACACTATGATTACGATTTTTGTAAAATTATTATTGTTATGATTAAATTTTATTAAATTGCGTATTGCATCTGCATTACTTAAGTGTTCTTAATTGCTTTCATTACTTGACATACCCACGTACTAACCCACATGCATAGATATTTAGTCCATTTGTGAATTATAGGGTGTTGCCATGATGTCCAAAAATTGAAGTTGATCGAGACAACACTTCCTACTTCTACAAAATTATGAAGGAAGATTTGAAACTTCCGTTTTCTGACTACTTGGATGAAAATCAAATGGACCTCTACAAGAATTTATAACAAGGAATCAATGCTACTGCTATGGAAACGGGTATTATGCATACATAGCACGTGCATCATGCATTGGAGTAAATTTTAATTATTTTGGATATTGTTCTACGTGATTGACTGCTTTCTTTGCTGGATATGAGTGCACGCCATTCACATCCCTAATCCCACATGCATTAGCTTCGTGGTTGTACTTTAGGTGTTCTCCCACTTGATCCACTACCTGCTGTCTTGGTCGAAGCAACATTTGAATTCGAACAGGGTTTGACTAGAAAATATACGATCGAGCCAATAGCTACAAGATATAGGGTGAATGCATGTAAGATAGAATGTTGGGTTGTGGTCAATCTCTCTACACGATGCGATACTCATAGCCTCATAAATGATTTGATGAAAGTCGGGGTATTTCTAAATCCAAGCTGAATTGTCGGGATGTGGGATTACTTGAAAGACAGGAAATAACAAATGGGAATGATAAAGAAAAGTAAAGAAATTCTGGGTGGATTTCGGGCGATCATGTATAAACAATTGGAAGAAAAAAAAAGGGGAGTTCATTTAATTCTACGAACTCCTAAAGAGTGAACCAAGGAAGTTTTGATCAGAGTGACAACCATGAAGAAGACTCGGGAAACAATCGGAGAGTAATTACTAAAGAAAATACAGAATGCTAATTCCATGAGCGTAGAAGACTTCAGGTTCAAGAAATCGTACTTCCAAGCCGTGGAAATGTCCAAGGGATGCTAGATAATTCTGAAGATAAGAAGACCGTGGGGAAAAACAAGAAATCTTTTAACTATTAAGTTTCTTTCAGGATATGTACTTACTACTTGGAGGTGCTCGGGAGTAACATGGTTTATAAGAAAGTCAGAATTTCTAACTCTGGAAGGTGTGAGGTGACAATGAAGAGATCAAGACACTTGTATCATTCAGAGAATTCCAAGCAGGAAATCGGGTTACTATTATAAAGACACTCACCAGAGTAGTTACACTTATACAAAGGAAAAAGGGGAAAGTTGTGCAAGCTGTGGAATTTTGTGCCGAGGTCATTGAAGAGCAACTTCACCAAATATTGAGGGTAAGGTCATCTTATACAACGACGGTGTACTAAGCAAGACGGTGTAAAGATTCTTCATTTATTTCTCCACGATTGTCCTGAGAGATTTCACATTTGAAAGAAATGGTAATTTCCGATTACCGAGGATCCTATTGGGATTTCAAGAGATTACACGGATTACTATACTCCGAGAATCAAGTGAGACGATCCAAGATCAGTTGAGTACCCGAGAATCTGAAGGAATACTAAAGAATGCAAGTTTGAACGGGAAGTTGAAACTATGGCCAGTTAAGGAGTTGATTAACCTTTCAAGTTAAAGAAATTGCCAACCTCGACTCCATTACTACGGTGAACTCCATTACTACGGTGAACGGTATCTTAAGCATCCATGGCATTTGCACTCATGCATTTCATAAGTAATTATAATTATTTTGCTTGACATATGTGACAATGTGTAATGTTTGATGTTGCTCGAGTTTAATAACGTGACTAACTGCTGTAATTTTCATAACTTTAAAATTGTTGTTGTTGTGAATTCTTGTAAACTAAATGGATTACCTGCTTGCGTGAACTATCCGTGCTTCAGTGCTTATAATTTCTTTGGTTACTCACTAACCCTACATGCACCTACAAGCATATTATGATTCTATTTTACAGTGATCCCATCGCGATATCCCCCTTGAGTTGAGCATGGATGATGAGTCTATACTCTAGGGACACCGATATCAGTCGGGTAAAGGTACACTATACATGCATCTCATGTTTTGCATCCAGTGTTATTTTGATGTGTGTAAGTTTGAATGCTGTGTAAGTGAACTTGTGTGCTAGAGAGTTGTTGAGATCTCTCTATTTACGTGTTAGGGAGATGTGGGATTCTCCCTATTTATGTGATAGAAAGATGTTGGATTCTTTCTAAATTATGTGAGCAAGAGATGTTGGATTCTCTTGGAGTTAGATGTTCGAGAGATGCTGGATTCTCTCGAATCTAGGGTTTGAGAAATGCTGGATTTTCTCAAACTAGGATGTTTGGAAGATGTGGAAGTCTGCCAGACTTAGGATGAGAGACGGGGTTCTCTCGATTACGTGGTTGAGAGACGGGGTTCTCTCAATTCTGTGCCTGAGGGACGGGGTTCTCTCTTTTGATGTGCTGGGAGACGGGGCTCTCTCTCTCTTGCGTGCTGAGAGATGGGATTCTCTCTGGTTTGTCGCGGCTGAGTTTCGTGTGGCCTGTTGTTGGTTTGCAATCGACGAGGAAGCCATGGTATCGAGCCTTGGGTGCAGTGGCCTAGTGGGCGGATCGAACAAGTTTGAAGAGACCAACGGTCAAGTGTTTGAACAAACTTCTGTGACTACGGAACTCTGCAGGGGGTTGATGCAATCAGTGGGAGTAAACTTCACCGCCAGGGCTATGACTCTACATGATTTTAGGAGATGGAATGAAATGTTCCAGTTTGAAGCTTTACGACTCAGTAATAGGACCTGAGGACAGGTCCTTTTGAAGGAGGGGAGATTGTGACACCCCGTTCGTCCGACGTATAAGGTACGCCGCGTTCCAACCTTTTAATGTGTTTAATTCTGTGATTTTGTGTTTTGCGTGGCCCTATTTCAACTCTTTAGAGTTTAGGGGCCCCTTTGTAATTTTCTCTTTTTAGGGGTTTTCCGGTCACTTCTCGTTCGGTCGAGATTTTGACCTCTTTGACCCCTTCAACGCGTCCGGGGCGGCGAAACGAGTCCGTAGACTCTAAGTTTGCCCAATTCGGATGTCGTTAGCTCGTTCGTTTGATCGTTTTTGCGTACGAGGACCCGAGATATATACCCCGGATCCTCGTTTTGCGTGCCAAACGCAGCAGCCCTTTCTCTCTCCTCTCCCGCGTCTCTCTCTCCCTCCTCACACACACTTGAGGTGTGGAAACACACACTAGCTCGTTCACGCTCGTTTCTCGACGGAATTCGACGAATCAATAGTGGAAATTTATCAGCTCGACGAGCCCGTCACGATGGTACAAGAATCTCGGCTAACCGACGACCGACGGCGACGGAATCGGCGAATTTCAGACACAGCGGCGGCTAGGCGGAACCCCCGCCACTTCGCCGCCTCTTCGCGGCGGTCTCCGGCGACCATTCTTCGACACGCGCCACTCCATCGGATAGGAGACATCCCGGCGCAATCCCAGTTCAAGCGGCGTGGCCAACGGTGGCCGGACGGCGGCGCACGCGCCGTCCGAAGCGGAGGTGGCGGACGCCGGTTACTGTAGCACGTCGGCTCCGCGGTGTTCCGGCGAGTTTCGCGGGCGGAGCTTGACCCTATCCGACCTCTTTCGACCTCCTGAGTCCATTTCTGACCTCAAATCAAGCAACCGGTGACCGTAGGTGGTGGTTCCGGCGATGACGCGGCGGCAGAAACTTCGGAGCTCAACGGGGGCCTTTTCCGGCCATCTTTTGGCCTCGGACCCTTCACGAAAGTTGTTCGAAACGACGAGAACTAATGAACCCCATTTGCTCGACTCCAGATTTTGCCGTTTGGCGGAGGCCGAACGGCGGCCGGCCACTATTCCGGCGGCTCCGGCAGCGGCGTTCCGGCGGGCTTCGGACAGCTCGTTCGCCTCGTTGTGGTGAGTCCATCACCACTTTCCGTTCGTCAATCGGACACTCGGTTTATTTTCTGTGAATTTATTTGTGTATTCGGGACATATTTGAATTAATTATTTAAATGTGAATTAATTGCTATATGTTTGAATTGTTGATCGAAATGAATTCCATTGTGTATGAAATCATGTATGATATGAAATGTGATAAGTATGGACTTTGTATTTTCTAAATTGAACCCCCGACTTGTTGATTTTGCTATTTGGTTAGTCTAGAGGGGGTGTTTGCGTAATTTTTGAAAAGTAAGAATTTGTTTAATTTGAATTAATAGACCTTAGTAATGAAATCTTAAATGTAATGTATGAATTGAATATGTAACGTATGAATGTAATGAACTTAGTTTGATTAGAATTTGACTTATATGAAATGCATTGCGTGAATTTGCATGAAATGAATTATATGAACCTTGAATGATTAAATAACTTGCTTTGAATTTGTACGAGACTTCGTGAGGTTTAAATAAATTAGAAGCATGCTACAGTGATTCGCTTGACTTAATACTTGGGAATTTGTTTGAAATGCGATATGAATTGTCTGAACTTTGTTAATTGAATTTGTTAGGTATTAAATGAATTGATATGAAATGATATGAAGTGCTTTGCCTTTAATTTTGTTATTTGCATTAATTATGCACATGAACATGCCTTAATGTTTTGTTTCGCATATAATTTATATGAAATTGAACTTTGCTGATGTGATTGCATTTATTAAGTGTTTGAGCATATGCCGTGCGTCCCTATGTGGTTGTCTGCTTGAGTCTGAGTTCCGTGTTGTGTTTGTGTGTTCAGTTGGTACAGGTGCACCCGGGGTGGTGACTTGAGGTCGTGCAGGTTCCGGGGTGGACCTCCTGCTTTGTATTTGGCTCCGTTTGGTGTAAGGTGAGGTTTTAGGAATTTTGTTTTAGTTACAGCGACCTACAACCCTCTGTGCTCGTTTTCAAGCCTGCATGCGATTATTCTATTATATTTATATAATAGATATGTGTTGATATGATATGTTTATGAATTTGTCATACGATTAAAGGTTTTCGAACTGTATATGTACGAGCATATGTAAGCTTGAAATGTTTTGTAACGAGGCTATGCTCCAAACCGTGTGTCTTCATACCAGCTGCGGATTAGGATGACACGGAGAGGTACGTTTATAGCATATGCTAAGTTGCAAGGTATGGTATGCTCCGATAAGGTACGTAAGTATGATTTTGATACGATATGATAAGTTTGATATGTAGCGAGTTATGATATGATCTGTCTGATATGCTCTGTTTTGATATGTTGGGCCCCGAGACGTGGGTAAGGGGGACCCGGGACGACCATGGGGTCGCCGGTTATGACCCCTGTGCACGTTCTCATTTGAGATATTCACGTGCGACCTAGGGAGGTTGGGAAGGCGTGGTATCTTGAGCCCTCGGTGGATAACCGGGGAAGGCACAGTGTGGGTTCGCTACCCCGTGTGTGTTTGTATCTGTATGAGTAGTGAGGGTTTGCTCCCCGAACTACATGGTGTTGGGGTTGGATTGTTTATGTTATTTGTTTGTTTTCTGATTTGATACGTATGATTCGATATGGAAGTAAGGTGGGAGACCCGTACTCGCCGGGTATATGATTATGATATGATATGTTGATTATGAAACGGGATAGGAGCTTTCTCTTTCGACATGTTACGAGTTTGTTCAGTCTGATATGATTTGATTAAGTATAAATTTGGTATGAGTATGCTCAGTTTGTTAAGTTTTGAATAAGATAAGATACGTATAAGTGTGATTTGGAAAGATATGTATAAGTTTGTTTTGAAAATGATTTTGGTATGCAAAACCCTATTCCCGGTTCATAATCTTTCTTTTGATGCGTGCTTTGCTCTATACGTATATATGTGTTGGTGTGTGTTCAGCCCCCTCGCTCAGTCAGTGGACTGACCCTCGCCCCACCTATGTTTTTAGTTGCAGGTACCAGTTGTTGGAGTTCGAGCTAGGCGGCTTTGAGTCTGGTCTGTCGAGTCTGTGTCAGTCCGTTTGATTTTGTTAAGTATTTTGTTCCGAATTATTTATGAAAATTTTGTATATAGTATGTTCTGTAATAAGTTGATGTGTTTGCTTTGATCATATGAATTTTCGGGACAGGTTAGGACAGGTTCGTGGAATTAGTTGAACCCGTTTACTTATGTTTGTTGATTAAAGTTTTTGTTAGTTCATATTTTGTATCGCTTCCGCATTCTGGTTTTGCACATTTTACTTGTACAGGTTTAGGTACCGCCTAGCTTAGGTTGGAATTTTCGTTTGTCACCCGTTCGCTGTGACTTGATGCGTGTGCGGACTTTCCATTTCGTACCACGTGTCGAGTCATAGTGCGGGGGTGTGGTGCCCCACCGTTTGGGGTGCTACATGGCGGCAGGCGGATGAACCAGTCTTGAGCGGGGCCTGTCAGCGTGGTGACGAAGAGCTTAGCCCAGATCTGTTGGGGATGGGAGTGTAGAAACATCCGGTTCTCGAAGGCCGTTACATGTTTCTCGGGATCCGTGGTCCCGTTGTACATGGGCAGGCCGGTCGGAATTTGATCTCCGTCACAGGTCGTGCGGAGAATGTCCTCGCAGAAAGGGGAAGCTTCTTCCCTATCGCTGCGGTAACGGAGAGGGCGTCGGTTCAGCCCTTCTCGAAGGTCGACCTGCCTCTGGGTGACGTGGGAGCCACGGTCACCCAGGCGGTCTTGGACCCTTTTTCGGGGTGGGTCCTCACAGTAATCTTGTTCTCTTCCCGCGCGAGCCGCGGCGATTCTGGCGGCCTCCTCCCTAGCCGTTCGGGGGGGAATTCGATCTCTGAGGTCGTCGAATTCATCGTCGTCTTCGTCGACCACGCGCTTGCCGCGGCTGTTGCGGCTGGGGTGGTCGGAGTCCCCGTGGTCTTCTCGAGGAACTTTGTCTGCTGCGGGAGGGGGTGGTGGCGGAGCGATTCCTTGGATCTGCCCCGCCCCTACCTGGGGACTTGGGCCCCAAATGATCTGCGCGGGTCGCCCGTCGAGCGGTTGAAATACATAGGGAACTAGGTTCCCGTATGCCTGGACAGTGGGGGCCAACGAATTGCCCACCACGGGGCTTGGTATGGTGGTAGCCGGGCTGGCCCTCGGTAGCTCCGGGCGCTTGGGTTCGCGGCCCTCTGTTTGGGCGCGTTCGACCTCGACCCGCCATTGGTCGAGGAAGGCTTCCAGGTCCGCCTGGGTGACGGTGTACCTGGGAGTGGTCTCCAGTGGAGGTTGGGGAATATTGGTGCTGGGGCCGATCGGAGGATCAGTGGAGGTGTTGCCAAGCGGCGCGTCGTGATCGTGCCTGCCTTTGGCTACTTCCTCCATGTCCTCTTCTCGGTAGGTGTTCCTCGTGTTAACCATCGTGTTTGAAAGGAAGATGAGAGGGCTTTTATCTAGGTCGATGTGAAAAAGAGTTTCCCACAGACGGCGCCAAACTGATCTGGCTCAAATCTGGTCGATCTGACGTGTCGATCTGACTGTCAGATATGGGTCAATCAGTCAAGAATTTGTTTGAGGGGGTTCTTTATCGACCTGAAAGCACTTAGCAAACGTGAGCTCGAAACCAACTTGGGGGACTTGGGGTTGTACCCAAGGTTGGCACTCCGACGCTCAAGTCAGTAATGGAGCTCTTTAGAGAGAGAATAAATGCAATTGAATGCGTATTAAAGGCTTACCAACTACTGTTGAAAGGGCGAGTATTTATAGCCATGGCCAAATGACACAGTAGTGTGTGTACTGTAGGTGTGCATTAATGGCGTGGCCAGTCGCCGATCTGGATGTCGGACGATGGAACCGGCTTGAGGCGGGTCGTTTGTACCTTCTTTCCCCTTTGGGTAAAAGCAGGGACTGACGGTCATTAATGAGCCGTAGTACGCCTGTTCCAGGGAATGGGAAGGGTACATGTGTCCCGACAGGAGTGCTTTACAGTATTCAGGTGTCCGGTGACGTATGGTATCGATCTGGAGATCGATATTACCTTCCGGGATCCTTAATGCTGTGGATGTCCTCAAAGAAGAGAGTAGATCGATCTGCTGATCTGGTGATCGCGTAGAATGCCCATCGATCGGGTGACCTTAAACAGATCTGATGACCTGAGGACCTGGTATCGATCTGATTACCTGTCCAAGAGGTCGTTCTTGGCTTGTTCAGGTTGGCGTGTGGGTCCACGCGGCACCAACCGGGGGCGGCCACGTGGCCTTGTACTATTATGCCATATCAATATACATATAAAAGGTTCAACAAAATAACACTTAGATATAGGTAATACATTAATTATATATACATACATATCATGCATGCACGTACACTCCCACACACACTATTACACCATACACATGCAACCATTCATGTAGATTAACCACCATGCAAACCAAGAGAAAAAAAATAAGCAGCAGCAGATCTGTAATAGTCTCCCCGCCCGGGGAGATTTCAAGAACAAACTCTCCCCGCCCGGGGAGAGTCATGCAGTGGGAAAAAGAACGCAGCAGCAGCAGCAACAGATCTGTTTCGAGGGGAAAAAATAGCAAGCAACAGCAGCACAAACCAGCAGCCAATAAGCAAGAAAACCAAACCAAACTCATGCAAAAATTCAAGCCCAAGCAACACAAAACTGACAGCTTAATGCAGCAGCAAGGTAGTAGCGTATGCAGTCCATTTACACAGCTGAAATGAAGAGAAAAACAGGGCAAACAAGTAGAACACTCCAAGTACTTCATAATCATGCAATTAGACATGGAAAAGAGCTCAAGAAATCATCAAATCCTGACAGCAGTTCGGTTAAAAGTGAGCAGATTTTGCAACAAGTTTCAAGCTCAAGAACTCATCATTTAATCAAAGGTTTTCCATGGCAAATCATCCATCTTACTTCCACCAAGTGTTAAGTGTCAAAATTGAAGATCAACAAGCTCATATGATCAGTTTCCACGGATCAAAACAGCCATAGATTCAAGCTAAGTCAAGGAAACATGAATCATTTCCCAAATTCCCTATTCACGTACTACCCTAAGCCCTTATCAAATCTGATGCAAAACATGAATTACATGGATCAAAATATGCATAAAAGAGTGGAGAATACATAGATATACTTACCTTTAAGGGACGGAGAAGTAAGAAAGTGCTTAGAGCTCAAAATCACAAAAAGGGCAAGGATGGTTTCTCTTCTTCTCTTTTCTCCTTTCCTGAACTGAATTTCCTTGTCTTGTGGGAGATATGGTTCGAAATGCAGGAGTTAAAGGGGAGAAAAGAGTTAACTCAAGGTCACAAAGTCATGGTTTAGGCTTGTTTAGGGTTAAGAGGGTCCCACCAACTCAAGACTAGTCAAAGAATATCACTTTAGTGCAAGATGCTCATTTCGGTGAACTTTCAGAGGTCCAAATGAACTTAGAAAAAATACAAGATTGATTAGGATTAAAGAAAATTGTGTTAGGGTTACATAGGATCGAGAATGAGTTAATTTGGTTAAGGAATGAATTAATTATGGCCAAAATCGTAAAGGGTGGCAAGACTGTGCGAGGCTCACTTTTCAGGCAAAATACGGGGGTACAAATGGGCTTAGAAAAATACAAGGCTTGATTCCTTAGTTTGCAAATCTTGTTACGAGTCCAACACCACTTCCGGAATTCGAATCCGAGTTCTCGATCTCAAGTTATGGTCTCCGAAATCTGAGGCGCGCTAAAACTCGTTAGGCCCTCAAATCCCAAAAATAAAGAAATGGTCTCCGACCAGTTCGAGCAAGTAAAACGAATAAAATAATTACGTAAACAAGTTCATGAAACATATAATTCAAGTATATCACATATTCACGTAGTTCGGGAATTAAATTCAAATTAAAGAAATTAAATACGGAAGTTAAAATGTGAATTTTAAACAATTAGGGCATAAGAGTCACTTAAACGAATAAATCGACAATTAAATTAAATCACAAGAGAGAATAAAACATCAGAAAAACCTCTTGTGACATTATACCTGGCTCGTCGGAGAGACAGGGTGTCACATGCTGCAAACCTATCCTCCTAATCTATATATCTTCAAGTTCAAGATCTTTTAGCTTTTCTTGCCAAGAAACTTTCAGTAAATATCTTTTGTAGACTCTTTTAGGCTGTGTTGGGACTATTTTGTAGACTATGTTTTTACATGACAGTATAAATATAAAATTAAATTAGATATTTATGAAACTTTTTTTAATATTATAGTTAGTAATATAACTATTATTCATATTAACGGGCATAGGTTACCGCGCATTGCGCGGTCAACTAAACTAGTTAGTTGATAAATGTGGATAAAGTATTTTGGTCTAAAATATAATTTCTGGAATTTATGAGTGCGAAGTGGCCGGCCGCCCCCAAATTTTTGAATTTTTTTTTATTATATGTAAATTTTAGAAATTTTATTATTTTGTCCCCCCTCCCCCCAATTCCAACTCACTAATCCTAATAATTAGATTTTATTTTTAGATTAATTTGAATTTTAGTATTAGTTTACTTTAATTATAATTCTTTTTCTCAATCAAATGCACTTTTTAGGCTCCCAATAGAAGTCTTTTGATATTTTTTTCTTCTTTCACATATTAAAAAATCTCAAATTAATATTTCTCTCTCTCTCTCTTTATTTATTTATTCTTCTTCTTTTTTTTTTCTTCTACTCAACTTAAAACTCTTATTTTTCTCCCAAGTTATCCAATAAAACCAAAAGATAATATTAACTTATATTTAATTTTAATTTTTCTATTTTTCCCTTATAGTTTTAGTATGAATAAATTATATAGATAAAATTTATAATTAATTTGTTAATTGTAAATTAGTTCAATATTTTGAGAAAAGATTGTATCTATGAAAATAGGTTAAGTAATAATTGTGTTTAATTTTGGATAAATTAGTATCACAATAGAATAAAGATAACTATGTTTAATTTTAAATAATATATTGTGTTTAATTTTAGATAATTTAATGTTGATATGAGTTCTATGTATTAAGAAAATATCGTTTGTTATTTATATAACTGTGCTATTTTTCTTCTTTTATTATGGATAATTATTTAGTTAAAAAATTATATCTAAATAGTAATTTTAGTTTGTGTTTTATTATGAAATAAATGTGTTAATCTTAGTATTTCTTTTATTACAAATAAATTATTTAGCCAATAGATTGTATCTTAAATAATAATTTTAGTTTTCTTTTATAATAGATAACATTTATAATTAATTTCTTTACTGTATCTTTTATCTCATAATAGAATATGTCAAATAATAGATAGATTATTATTATTATTATTTTTTTTGTTGAATGGAAATATTTGATAGGGTCAAAATACGCTCGTCCCATGTTTTGACACGTGGCACCTCGAGACAGTAACGCGTGCCCTCAGGTGATTAAGGCAGTCATTCATGAGCGCCCAAACCCTCCGAGCGTCAAAGTACCACTGACAAGGTGGAGGCCCGGAAAGTCAGAAACAAGGCCCCTCGGTTTTCTTTAGACTCTGAAGGGAGATTATTTAAGAAGTCATTTCAAGGACCCCCGATGAGATGTCTAAGGCCCTCGCAAGCTAAAGAAACGCTCGAGCTTATTCACAATGGAAGCTGCATAAATCATTCAGGAGGGCGTATCCTCACAAAAAAGGTCCTGAGGAGTGGGTTTTATTGGCCCACAGTTCTCTAAGACGCCATTGAGTTCTCCAGGAAATGCCCTAAGTGTCAATTTCACTCTAACCTCCCTCAACTGCCAGCCGCTCAGATGGTCCCTATAGATGTCTCATGGCCCTTTGACCAATGGGGGATCGACATTGTGGATCCCTTGCCCGTTGCAGTCGGACAAAAGAAGTTTGTCATTTTAGCTGTAGATTATTTTACCAAATGGGCCGAGGTTGAAGCCGTAGCAAAGATTACTTTCAGGGTCGTGAGGGACTTCATTTGGAAAAACATTATCTGCAGATATGGTATACCAAGGGTGCTCATTTCAGACAATGGGTCCCAGTTCATAGCGGCTGACACACGAGAATGGTGTTCAGAGTTGGGTATTGAGCAACGTTTTACTTCCGTAGGTCATTCCCAAGCCAATGGACAAGCAGAAGTCACCAACAGGGTCATTTTGCAGCATCTGAAAACCATGCTAGAAAGCAAAAAGAGTGAATGGGCAGAGGAATTGCAAGGGGCACTATGGGCTTATCGCACTACTCCACGAGCGGCTACTGGCGAGACACCTTTCACGCTCGTATATGGGTCAGAAGCAATGATACCTGCGGAGATTGCACAAGAATCCGCTCGGGTAGCATACTTTGAACATAAAGCCAACGAGGAGAGTAGAGCACTGGAATTAGATCTCGTGGATGGAAAGAGGGATAAGGCATGGGCACTCATCCATCAATAAAAGCCTCTGTGGCTCGACAGTACAACAAAAGGGTAAAGGAAAGAACTTTTGAGTTGGGGGACTTGGTCCTCAAGAAAGTGGAAGTCTCAAGGCATGTGGGCAAGCTAGATCCCAACTGGGAAGGTCCGTTCGAAGTTATACAAATAAGGGCAAACGACACATACACGCTCGAGTCACTGCAGGGCGAGCGTCTCCCACGCCCTTGGAACGTATGCAACCTCAGGCGGTTCTATGTTTGAGTTTATTTTGTAAAGCATGAAGCATATGTTATTTCTCAAGAAATTTATAATGAAAATTGCTCCTCTCATTCATTTCATCCGAGTATGCAGGCTATTGAGAATTCTCTCTTGGGATCTTAAACCCAAGGGGCATGAATTTCCTCGTGATTTAGGAATCGGCATAACTCCACGATCGTGCTTATCCAACACCTCTAAGGATACGTCCAAAGTCCACCCCGTACGCACGAGTATCCTAGTAGGCCTGGGTAGCCTATACTATGGGCACCTAGCGCTCGAAAACAGGACTCGCTAAGCAATTGTATTTTGCAAGTTTTAAAGCAAAATTTTCACAAGTCTTGAACGAGGGCTGCCTCCCAGTAAGACCCTCGTGATTACTCAAGACTTAGTAAAATTTTACAAGTATTAAAGCAAAATTTTCACAAGTCTAGAACGAAGACTGCCTCCCAGTAAGACCCTCGTGATTACTCAAGACTTAGTAAAATTTTCCAAGTTTTAAAGCAAAATTTTCACAAGTCTTGAACGAGGGCTGCCTCCCAGTAAGACCCTCGTGATTACTCAAGACTTAGTAAATTTTCCAAGTTTTAAAGCAAAATCTTCACAAGTCTTGAACGAGGGCAGCCTCCCAGTAAGACCCTCGTGATTACTCAAGACTTAGTGAAATTTTCCAAGTTTTAAAGCAAAATTTTCACAAGTCTTGAACGAGGGCAGCCTCCCAGTAAGACCCTCGTGATTACTCAAGACTTAGTAAAATTTTCCAGGTTTTAAAGCAAAATTTTCACAAGTCTTGAACAAGGGCAGCATCCCAGCAAGACCCTCATAGTTACTCAAGACTTAGCTAAAACAGTGCATATTTTACCAAGCATGTTACCCAGAATCTTAGCATCATGAGATTTTGTTACAACAAGCACAAGGTAAAAATCTCACAATCAAATAACACAAGGAAATAAAGGGAGACTCTATTAAGAAAGGAAAGATCTTCATTAATCAAAGCTTTCTTAAAAAGCTACAAAACAAGGGCACATGGGCCCATAACATTCTTACAAAAGTAAATACTGAGCGGAAATAAAGGGGAATTACAACATAAGCAAATGAAGGAAATCATCAAGCGGCAGGAGCAGTGTCTTCATCCAGAACCACTAAGACATTTTGAGCCACGGGACCATATACTGGAGCCGCTGGCTCTTGCGCTTGGGGGGCTTGTTCATCTTGATTCTGGGCAGCTGGAGGAGGCGCAAGCTCGTTATTTCCTGGCGCTTGGGAGGCATTGGGCTCGTTAGCTTCATTGGAAGGAATGAGGGCATTTTCAGCGACGGGAGCAGGAGCGTTAACAATGGGCGCTGAAGACTCATTTGCAAGGAGGACCTCAGAGGAGATAGTGGCAGCATCAACACCCTCATTTTGTTCTACACAAGGGGCCTCCACGGGAGGATGAGCCGCCATGTATTCATCCTGGATGAGCGTGACCAGGAAGTTATATTCTGGCCCGGAGAGGTTTGCCTCAGGGTCTTCACGATCGTCATCTTCCTCGATGCAACGGTCGTTGTACATGAGCCCCATGTCCTGTGCCTCACGAACGGATGGATCTGTTAAGCCCTTGTGGATACCCTGCTCAATCGCCAAATTGAAGGCTTTTTGAGCCTCGTCGAGACAGTGCAATGAGGCCGTAAAATTGAACGCCTTTGAATGGCAAAACTTTATGAGTGCCTCTTTGACCGACTGCTCGATGCGATGAGGAAATTGGTTCATGGTATCCGCATATTTCTTCTCCGCTTCAGTGACCCTCGTCCTCCAGGCTTTACGGTCATCCGTAAGCTTTTGATGGCTCTCGTTGAGATTATTGTACTGTGTGCGTCAACTCCTCCGAGCGGTTTCGGCGTTCGTGAAGTCCTCCTGTAGCTTCTTCATTTCTACCTCCATCTTCTTATGCTCTGTGTCAAGAGAAAGGAACTTGGCTTTCTCTACATCCAATTCTTCTTGGATTTGAGCAGGATCGTTCGAGTGCACCATCTTCTTGTATTTTGATTTCCGGTCAGCATAAACCGTGGCACGTATTTGGATGTTTTTCGCCCTCGGAAGCACTTGCTGCACAGGCTCGAAACGGCAGGAGTGTTAATAAAACCTTGAAGAATAACATCTTCAAAAGATAATAAAATTACGAGGAGGAAGGGGACTTACAGAAATTAGGGCATGTACCATGTCACTGGTCACCTTCTCCACGGACTCGGAGTACAAGGCCCTATGATCCACTGTGAATTGGACCCTCTCAAATAAGCCTTCGCTGATGGTTTGCGCGACCGTTCCGTGTCTCAATAATACGGTGCCTCCATCCGTGGAACCCTTATAGCTCCTATCCCTTCGACGATCAAAATCCCACAAATGCTCTTCCTCTGAGGAGGAAGTGTCTCCATCGCCCTTGGGGCCCTCCACAACCTGTTTGCCCTTGCCGGTTATAGAAAAGGAATCTGGCATCCTTTTCTTCTTTCTAGAGGTTGAGACGCTTCCTCCTTGAGTATCTCTGGTACTGACGCTCGTCTGAGGCCTTAGCGGCGGAACCGGAGCGGGAATAATGGCTCCACTTGCTTGAGGAGCGACCGGGGCCATCAGGATCACCCTGGTATCAGGGTTGGGTGCTTGATTATTTCCGCGACCCCGATTATCGCTCGAGCCCGTAGCTTGTTTGCCACCGCGATCGTTACCGCGACTTGCGCCTCGGGGTGGTGGGTTCTGTTGATCTCCTTGGTGGGCTTGATGCCTGTTGGCATTGGTGAATCGGGCAGCGTTTCTCATCTCATCCCTCCGGCCATTCCTAAAATATCCGCTCCTACAAGGAAGGAGAGAACGAGGGTCAGAAACCCTTAAGCAAGTTTTTGCAAAATACAGGTTACAAATACAAGGGTACAGTTAGAATCCCTATCTAGAGGTCAGTGCCCTAAGATCTAACCGTCTCTATCCAAATCTCGAGCGGGAGGGTTGCTGAGATATTGAGGATCATTGGAGAGCCCACAAAGGAATATCAGCTCATCGTCATCTATCAACTTCTTGGCTTGAATTAACTGGCCCTCGTCCCTCAACGCTCTAGCTAGATCCTTCCCCCAATTCTCAGGAAAAGAGGGGCCTAGGCGATTCTTCACAAGGGAGCCTTTCCCGTGCGAGACCCACTCTCGTGACACCCCGAAATCATCATCCGCTGGGGCTTTGACAAAAATGAATTTCTCCTTCCAATCTGGGCCATAAGTGGATGAAGGGGAGTTGATCAAATTCAGATGAGCCTTTGCTTGGACATAGTAGAAGAAACCTGCCTCGGGTGATGAGCGCGGGGAACTAACAACTTGTAGAAGAGTGTTGAAGTTCTGCATTGAGGGCTCGTAGTTGGCACACTTAATAAGGATCACGAAGCATGTTATCAAAGCGAGGCCGTTAGGCACGATTTGCGAGGGGCAAAGGTTCAAATTATTTAAGATATTGGCCACCGGAACTGGGATCGGGAACCTCAAGCCTCCGGAACTGACCGCGTCCTTATAAACCGCCATCTCACCGAGGGGCCGGCGGTTGGCACGCTCGTGCTTGGCAGGGATTCACCAGGAGAACCGCTCGTCCCAGTATATCGGTGCTAACATGGTCTTCACCTCTCACAAAGTAATGGTACTGGGAGTCTCGTCAGGAGTGCGCTCGGTCGCCTGCATACCCGAGCCCTCACCCTCGTTTGGGCCTTGAGTTTTCTGAGATTTTTTTGGCCTTTTTAGCCCTTATTTTCATGGGGGGCACCCTTGAGGGCTCAGCCTCCTCATTCCCCACCGGAGCCAGAGCCGGAGCCGGAGCAGGCATCGCCACCGTTATAGTGTGGCGATGAGGGTGGGTTGCACTCTCTGTTATCGGGAGAGTCACCCCTTGCCTCTCCGATTCCATCACCATGTCCATCTCTTCAAATATATGCTCAACCCCACCTGGGTTCCTCTCCTCCATGGCAGAAACGGCAGCATGCAATTCTTCATCCCTTGGAGGTGAATTCTGACTTGCCATCTCCTCAACCTCCCGGACAGATTATTCGATATGATCTCCAGACATGGTTTGAGAAGGGTTTTTGAGAAGTGGAAGGTTTTTCAGGAATCGGAATGAGTTGCAAAATTCAGGGACTCTGGGAAATAAGGGAGATGTATTGAGAACTAAATCCTAATCTGTTCTAAGATTAGCAAAGTTAAAAGATTTCACCAGAAAGTTACCTTAAGTTTTCTGGAAAAACTTGGAAGAAAGTTGTGAATGCTCTGAAATTAGTTTTGCAAAGAGTTTTCCGCAAATTTATGTTCTGAAGATTTGTTCGCGTAAATGACGATATGGATGCAGAATCCCTTATTTATAGGGATGGGAGTTGGTACGTTTCTGGAAAGTAATTCAAAAGGCAATCATTTCCCGTATAGGAAACCGTTCACTTTAGTAAACTGTCACGTGTATTCCCAAAGTCATGAGCCTACACGCGCATCAGCATTTAATGCAAAGGTGTTTCGAGCGGTCGCCTGATATGACCGCATTTAATGCATGGTCAGGAGCAAAGGTGCTCAATACGTTATTAACGATCGTCACCCTCGTAAGGAACTGAGATATTTGAATTCTACAGTCCTTATCCTAAGGACTACAGAATTGGGGGCCAAAATGATAGGGCCAAAACATGCTCATCCCACATTTGGACACGTGGTAGCAAGAGAACGTAACACGTGGCTTTCCCAAGACTAAGGTATTTATCAACAAGCGCCCCCAAAAATCCACAAGCGTCATGAGCGCTACCATCCCTGATTAATGCGTGTCTCCTCGGTTACGTGACTCATAACCACCATGGCCGCTCTGTAACGAGCGCTCCTTACACAACGGGATAAAACCCCAGAAGCCCTTTACAAGCGCTATTATCCTTCAGGGAAGCTCCCATTCCCCCTCACGGCACGAACCTTGGCCTTCATCCCCTAGCGGGTTCACTGGTCTCCAAGGCTCTTGGTTGACACGAGCGTGCTCTTAGCCCTCGTTACCAACCCCCCTAAAACGGCTCTCTGACACCCCGTACATGCCCGCACACCTACCACTATTGCCAACACTAACTTTCACTGACTTTTGCAGAAGATTCCTCCTAGGTTTCTCTCATAGCGCTACGTATTAGGGCAACACTTGGTCAGGATCACACGGTGTAAATGACCAAAGGGTCCCTGACCCTCAACTATAAATAGACAAGCTCATCTTCTCCACTGTAAGTAAGCTTCCATATTTGAACTCTGCAATTACTTTTTCTCTCAGTTCCTTAACTGACTTGAGCGTCGGAGAGCCAAATTGGGAATCACCACCAGTTTCCCCAGCTTGGCCTTCTGACTTTGTCGGTGTTTGTCCTAGCAGGTAGAGCCCCAAATTTTTTCTTTGGTATACCTAACATTAATGAATAATGAATTTAAGAAGTCAAAATCATGACACGAGCCTGGTGAAAAACTCCAAAGAGTTAGTCACATAGATCTAGGAAATAACTTGATGTATTTGTAGACAAGCTAAAGTTTGTTGAAAAACGAACCTCTTTGGTAAGTTTCATTGCCTACAATGTAAAAGAAACTTTTTCTTCGTATACCTTACTTAGAACCAGCGAAGCACAACAAAACAAAAGGGGAGGGGTCTTCTTTTTCTGTATTCAATCAAGAGAAAACGCCACCCAGATTCTAATAAATGGAATATACCAACACTAAGATATTCGAAACCCTGAAATGGAACTACCTATCCATTCTCTTCCATTTGAATACTTGATTCATTCTAAATCACTCTATTCTAAATCACTAAGAAAAAAAAACGACAAAAAGACCTCCCGATAAAAAAATCGAAATCCAATTTTTATAAAAAAATTTCAAATATTCAAAAGAATAAGAAGTTCGAAATTCTTAAACACAAACTAAGAATTCTATTTTATTTGGAAGTCACTTTCTTTAGCTAGAATCCTAGGTGAAAATAAGAGAATTTGTCTAAGCGTAACATATCGAGTTATACTAACTAAAGAAATTCAAGAAAATTGAACTTAAAATATGAAGTAGTCTGGAAGTAGACTGGAAATAGGATCCCAACCAAGTCAGTCGATAAATCTTGAAATGAGATATGCCTCGCAATAATCAAAGGAAACTAGATGGTTTGGTCAAAATGAATTCTAGTTTTGACTAAACAACTATGGGTGGCTTTACAACTTCAATTCGAATTGACCAATCTGGTCTATTTTCCACGTTCATAGGAGTGCGTCTATGTTTTTGCTTTACGAATATGATATTTTTTGGGGATTTCTAATAATATCCATTCTTATTCCTATTTTGGCATTTTTCATTTCCGGGATTTTAGCCCCGATTAGGAAAGGGCCGGAGAAACTCTCTAGTTATGAATCGGGTATCGAACCAATGGGCGACGCTTGGTTACAATTTAGAATCCGATATTATATGTTTTCTCTAGTTTTTGTTATTTTTGATGTTGAAACGGTTTTTCTTTATCCATGGGCAATGAGTTTCGATGTCTTGGGTCTATCTGTATTTATAGAAGCTTTGATTTCCGTGCTTATCTTAATTGTTGGTTTAGTTTATGCATGGCAAAAGGGAGCATTGGAATGGTCTTAGCTCCTGAATATTCAGACAATAAAAAGAAAGGGGGAAAGGGGTTGAAAAAGTTATGAATTCCGTTGAGTTTCCTTTACTTGATCGAACAGCCGAAAATTCATTTATTTCAACTACATTAAATGATCTTTCAAATTGGTCAAGACTCTCTAGTTTATGGCCGCTTCTCTATGGTACGAGTTGTTGTTTTATTGAATTTGCTTCACTAATAGGATCGCGATTTGACTTTGATCGTTATGGACTAGTACCAAGATCGAGTCCCAGACAAGCAGATCTAATTTTAACAGCCGGAACCGTAACCATGAAAATGGCACCCTCCTTAGTGAGATTATATGAGCAAATGCCCGAACCAAAATATGTTATTGCTATGGGAGCCTGTACAATTACAGGAGGGATGTTCAGTACCGATTCTTATAGTACTATTCGGGGAGTCGATAAGCTAATTCCTGTGGATATCTATTTGCCCGGTTGTGCCCCTAAACCGGAAGCAGTTATAGATGCTATAACTAAACTTTGTAAGAAAATATCTCGAGATATCTATGAAGATAGAATTAGTTCTCAACAAGCAAATCGCTGTTTTACGACCAATCACAAGTTTGATGTTGGACGCAGTATGACTACGGGTAATTATGATCAAAGATTCCTCTATCAACCGCCATCTACTTCTGAGATCCCTACTGAAACCCTTTTCAAATAGAAAAGTTCAGTATCTTCTCACGAACTAGTGAATTGGGCAGGACTCTTTTGTAGAGAATAATAATATAGGGGGTCAATCTTCATCAATTTGATCGAGAGTGTGAAATATTCTAAATTTTTAAAAAATGTGGGAGATAAAAAAGATGCAGGGTCGTTTGTCTACTTGGCTAGTCAAGCATGGGATAATTCATAGATCTTTAGGCTTTGATTATCAAGGAATAGAAACTTTACAAATAAAGCCCGAGGATTGGCATTCCATTGCTGTCATTTTATATGTATATGGTTACAATTATCTACGCTCCCAATGTGCCTATGATGTAGCACCTGGCGGAATGTTAGCTAGTGTGTATTGTGACACCCCGACTTCTCGACTGTACAGGTACGCTCGCCGTGCGTGAGGGTTTTCGAGTTTTAGGATTTCTTTAATTTTCTCTTGTTGCTTAATTGCGCAATTCGTTTTGATTTAATTGGTTTCTTTCCGTTTTGGTGAGTTAATTTCCTTTTTGTGAATTTCTATGCGTATCATAATTTTATATTTTCCCGAGCATGCTTAAATGATTAATTTCTACTTGATTGCAAGAATTATGCCTAATTGTCCTTAAATGAATTTGTTGTTAATTTTTGGACCTAATTGCTAATGTGATATGGATTAATTTGTAACATTCATATTATTGTGGACTTGAGTGCATGCATTTGAATTCTTGGAGGACCTTTTTGCAATTTTTCCCTTTCTTGCACCCACTAATACCGATCCAAATACACAACCACACACACAACTCTTCTTCTTCATTTCTTCCACAAGAACCAAGCCAAACCCTTCCTTTTCTTCCCTTCTCCATTTCGTTGATCATCAAGCAAGGAAGCAACAAGATTTCTAACCAACTTTGAGCAAGGATTTCAAGCTTCAAACCATCCCTTTCCTTCCTCCACTCTTTTTATTTTCCTCTTGAGGTGAGTTCTAGCTTTGAGTTTGGGTTGATGAGGTTTTGGAGTTTTTGTTAGGGCTTTTTATTCTTGCTTAATTCTTGGATTAATATGAGTTGCTTAGGTCATTCTTGAGTGATTATATGCATATCTAACTTGAGTTTTGAAGTTTTGAACATATTTGATCATTTCATATTTAAGGGTTTTGCTTTGAACTTTGTTGGATTCATACATGTTTCCTTGGATGTTCCCTTGAATTAAATGATGCCTAGATGAGATATTATGATTGTATACATGTTGTTTGGTGTTTTGGGTGCTTGTGGTTGAGTTTTGGGGTGATCGGGGGGTTTGGTTTTCTTCTCCCGCGAGCTTCCCCTGTTTTTTCCATGTTTTTGCTGTTCTGGAGGACTACCCGGCCGGGTAGTTTTTGCCCACAAAAGTACCCGGGCGGGTAGTGTGTTACAGAAGGTTTTCCGCGCTTGTTCTCCCCGGCCGGGTAAATTTCTGCCTTGTTTTTACCCGGCCGGTTACTCCCTCGTCCGAACTCCGATTGACCTGATTTTTGAACCATTGGAAACCTCTTGAAGTTTAGAACAACCTCCAATTGGAATCATCTCAATATATTTTGTCATTTGTGAGATATAATCAATTATTTTTGGTGTTGCCACTTCGCCGAAAATCTGCTTTCACCCAACTTTAAGCTTACGCCATTTTCTCCTCGCTTTGAACCAAATTTCGTGCCATATATCATTTTATAGGTCTATGTGTCTAGTTTCATTCCAAAGAAACAAAACTCAATTCCCTTTTCTCAAACTCAAGATATTTCAGTTTTACTACAGCTTGTCCGTTTTGGAAATCTGTCAACTTTCGCCCAATTTCACTCGGGAGCTCTTTTTGTGTTTTCATTTCCTTTTTCTCGCATGTTTCCATCTCCAAACTTGTTTATAACTCATTATTTATTGATTATATACTTATACTTGTTCTTATATGCATTTGTATCGCTTGAATGACGTGAATTAGTTTTACAAATTTCTTATGCGCCTTGTTAGGCATTTAAATGTTATATTATGCATTAAATGTTGCACTTGAACATGTCATTGATATAATATGATTTCATATTCATGCCTTATGTATTTAATCCACTTGTCGTGCGTCATACCTGGTTCATATTGAGTCGAGTTTCACTCGTGTCTTGTTTCCTTTGTCCAGAGAGTTCTCAGGAGAACGTTGAGCACGTCGAGTAGGGTTTGAGGAGTCCTCGTTCTTCTCTTTTTGTCCGGTACAGGTGAGGAATTGTTAGGATATAATATAAACCCTACAACCCTCTTCTATGTTGATTTGGCCAAAACTTATATTATACTTATATCTTGATTTCAAATGAACAAATGATTTTTGGAAAATGAACCAATCTTGATCCTGTCCTGTTTTGGCGAGACTGTTACACTTCCTAGGGCCCAGGGGCTTATGTATTGAGAGAACTGGGGAAGCATGGGCTGACGGCTATCTCTTGTATAAGTCCCAACCAAACTCGGACTACCCGGACATTCACCAGGAGGTTTGGTGAATCGAAGGGGCTCCAGATCAATGGGATTCATGTACCCATTGATCATCCTGTCCTGGGTGGTGAGGGTTAGCTACCCGAACCACCAAACCGGAGGAAAAAGGGTACTTGTGCACTTGTAACTGATTCTATAACAAAGTGAAACTTAAAATATTGTATGATCACTTAACAACTACCCGGTACACTAAAGGAGTAAGGTTGGAGATTGTTCACTCGCCGAGCCACTGATCACTTGTCCTGAATTTAATTTGATAGTTGTAATTCCATACAATGATAACCTGTGTTTTACTTACCTTCTTAAAAACCTTGTATGAAATTATGGCTTGCATGAACTTTATCGCTTTCTATATGATATATATGCTTTTCACTCAGTCTTGTAGAGACTGACCCCTCCCTTCTTTGTCCCTCAGGTTCCTTGCAGGTGTAGCTAGGCGGGAAATTGCTTTATTTATTGTAATTTTGCGTCTAGCTCGTGTCACACGGTTGTTGTACCACACACTCATACTACCTTTTGTTATGTATATATTTTGTGAGGCCGTGAGGGCCGAATACTTTCACTTGTAAATTATGTAAGCTCTTGATGAGCGATCCAGTTGTTATGAACTACTGGTTTATATTTATGGTTTATACTCTTGTTTCTGTCGACAAATTTAGGGGTGTTCGGGTCAGACAACCTAGCTTTCAGAGTCTCAATCTCGCGTACCACAATGCGATCTTCCTCAGCTTTGGATCGAGCCTCCCCAATGGATTTGATGAGGTCGAGGAACTCCTTGGACTGCCCAAATCCCCCTTGGGAGCCCATCGCGAGCTCCCGCCCGATTGTCTTTAGCTGCTCCAGCTTTAAAAACGTCTGAAAAACGCAACAACCTTGGATCAATCGGCCAAAATAGGCCGACGAAGAGAAATTGTGAGTGAGATTGGGTTTAGGGTTTGGGAGATTGGGGAAATACGCACCGAGTATGATCAAGATCTAGAGAGAGAAAGGAAGATATAAAATATTGGAGGGTCTGAAAAATGTGAATTTTATTTCTTTTGTACTTAAATGGATATACGGTTTGTCGTCGTGTACGTGTGAAGAAGGAGATGTGCAGAGAGGAGGAAGACGACACTTTAACGGGAAATTCTTGTATGAGCCGGGTGTAGCACGATTCCTACACCCATCTCTAATACACAAATAAAAAAATAAAATTTTTTTTATTTTTTTAATGGTGTATTAGAGGCAGTTGTAGGGAAGAGTGCCCTACACCCGCCTCATATAAGAATTTTCCCACTTGAATGGAAGAACTTGAGCAGATGTACAACTGTTGATGCGAAGGGTATCACCATTTGTTGGTGCGTTTAAACTATTGGATAATTTGTTTCTCGCCCTTCAACTGTTTGGATTTTGTACTTTACAATCGTGAATTCGAAAAACAGCATTTTGGACCTAAGAATCGAAATCCTTAGCAACTTCGCACCCCATTTTTTAAAAAACAAATAATTGTCCACAGTTGATTAGTTATTAAAACGACAAAATCCTCTTTAACAAGGATCTTAATGTTTCCGTCTGGCATGTCAAATAACAATTTATTCCTCACCTCATGATTTTTGTGTGCTAAGTATCGGCCTACGTATTTTTATTTTCTCACTGTGTCAACAGTCGTGCTCTTCCATAAAAAATAAGGAAGATTATGAAATTCAAAATTATATTTTCGGTTGAATGATTATCAAGTTTAGAGCCTTTAAAATGAGTGTACCTATTCGACTACTGATAAGTTGTTAATTAATCATCTTTATGATTGAATTATGCCCCGAATTATACTTGATTTGATATTATTTATAAAGAATTTGATGCTTTGTTGATTATTTTGTAGATTCGGGGCTTGAATGCAAATTGATACAAAATTGGGCATTTTATGGAGATGTTTTGGACTTTAGCTTTTGCATGCTTGCACGAGAATGGGTTTGGGAATTAATTTGGAAGTTTGGATTGTATTTATCATCAAAGAGATTGAAGTTTTAATGCCAAAATAGGAGGTGGACTTTATGTTGATTAAATGGGCTGGCGCTTCACCATGGAATTAATACTGAGGAGTCCACTTTGTTGAAGAATTGGAGAAACAATTTGTGTTGAAAGAAGGTTACACTTGGTTGGGTAATTGTTGGACTTTATGATAGTGGGCCGGCCGTGTGTTAATTTAGAGAGGTCCAGATTCTTGTAATAAAGTTGGGGCCTTTAACTTGTGGGCTACACTTATGCTTTGGGATTAATTTAGTGTGAATGGCCCGGTAGTATCTTATTTCTTGGGGAGCAGGCATTGGAGTCCGATTTCAATGGGACTTAGGAATCTAATTTGCTGGAAGATTAGGACTTTGGCTTATTTATAGAGTATTCGGACAGTAGCTTTGGAGAGTCACGTAACAATACTGGGAGCAGCAGTTCGAGTTGAAACGAAGCAACATCAAGAGCAGGACTTCATCACAATTCTTCGTTTTAGTTTATTTATTTCCCTTTGTTTTTAGTTTATTTTATGTTAAAGAATTCCTCTGTTATTGTTTTCATGGATTTTAGTAGCTAAACTTTTAATTATCTAGCTAGGGATTAAGATTCGTTTTTAAATATTGTGAGACCTAAACGTTTTAATCTATTCATGTTTATTTAGGCATTTATCTTATCTCCGTGTTTCGCGTTTATTGTGATTGATTTATTTAGTGATAGGGCCCGATCATCTAGATAGATTTAATTGCATATTGCCAATCTTGATGCTTGAAGTGTAGTAAAGTTGATTGATAATTGGTGGTAAATTAGTGACAGGGTCTTAGCGATAACATTCCTCGTTCACTAAGGGATTTGATAATCTAATTTAAATCTTGCGTGTGTCACGACTTGGTTAATTAGGGTTGGTGTTTTTATGATTCTTAATGCTGCGAATTCATTAAATCCTGTCGAGTGTCTCTAGGGGTTGTGAATTTGTTAGGGAAGATAACTGTCGAGTGTCTCTAGGTTATCCGACTAATTAAGTAAGAACAAGGTTGAGTCGAGTGTCTCTATCAACTATAGCCAATCTGTCTAAATAACTTGAATTAATCTTTGAGTCAATGATCAATATAGTAAATCGAATCGAATATCCCTGGCTAGGTAATTTTCCCTTTGATTGATTTTATCCTACGTGATTTGCTTGCTAGTTTTAATTAATTCTTGTTAGTTTATTTTAATTGTTTACCTTAGTTTTAAAAACTCAAAACCCCCCTTTTTAATTGTTTCTTTTCGTGGATAACTTGGAATTATTAGAAATAAGTCAGCCAGTCTCTGTGGATCGATCCTGTTTACGCTATACTCTGTTTAGTCGTCGAATAGGATTTTACATTTATTTTTGACGGATTCGACACCTGTCAACTACGGTTTCAAAGTTTGTTTCTAGAAAAATATGTAATATAAAATAATATTTTCAAGGACACCCATATTTATATTCCAATTTAATATATGCGACAAATTATTTTAGGTATTTTTAATAATTATATTTTTTTTTAGAATTTTAACCATATCCAATTAATTATAAATAATCTTAAAATACTAAACAAAATTATGATTATTCTTATTATTATTTTTTTAGGCGGATCGACGTGACCGTAAGATTTTAACGAGGTCCACCTCATATATAAACCAACCAGAAACCCTCGAGACTATACAAATATAATCCAAGTGGCGAAAACAACACTTAAATAAAAGTGTCTCATAAGACTAGTAGAACATGACAACATGAAGGGGGAAATAATGAATAAGACTAGAGTTAAAGGTTCCTATAACACATCAACTCAAACGGATTATTCGTTAGTCGTAACTGGCGCCCAGTCATCCAGGCAATAGCAAGGTCCAACGTGGTCCTTTGCTTGCAACTAGGGGTATACACGATCGGGTACGAGTGGATTTATAAGTAAAATATTGTCACCCAACCTGAAATATACGGGTTCATAAAAATGCAAACCGTAAAGGCATAATAATTTTCTCAAACCGAGCGGTTCGGGTTGAGCGGGTAAAGTTTTATTGTGAGTGGATTAGCGGTTTGATGAGTTTTATGTATATATTTTATAAACAAACTTTATACTTACAATTTTAATTCAACAATAAAAAATATATAAGGAGTATTTGAACTTATTCTAATTTATAACCTATTGCAACACTAATACATAATAATTTTTAAGTAGACGAAAAATTAAAAATAATATTATATTTATATTATTAAATGAAGAATATGATTTCATATAACTTTCTAGTTTATTAAACAACATATATAATATTAGTTTAACACACAAATATATTATATATATGTGTGTGCATATATGTATGTATAATTTATAAGATACACATATAATAATTGTCTTATGCAACAACTATATATAAAATATAAATGTCGACCAAAAAAAAAAAAAAAAAAAAAAAAAATATATATATATATATATATATATATATATATATATATATATATATATATATAACATAAATATATATATAGCGGGTTGCGGTTTAGGCGGTTTTGAATTTTTAGACCCACCATCCGACCGAAAAATGGCGGGTTGCAACATTTTTCAACCGCGATTAAATTTTAAAGAATTTCAACCGATGGATTTCGAACAGATCAGCTCGATTCAGGTGGATTAGGCAAGCTAAACGGGTTTATGTACACCCATACTTGCAACCAATAATAGCAACTATGTTGATGGCATCCTCAATACTATTTTTGTGGTTCGACTGACATCTGACATCATATGCATCATAAGGAGTTTAGGCCCCAACTCATCATTATAATTCACATTCAAATTGTCATTCTCTAAGAATGTGTGTTATTCGCACATTCATTCCATTTATAAAATGACGAACCTGTCAATCAATTATTGAATTCCTAGGGCGTCTAGCTTTCCCCCTTCTCGGAATAGCCGTAATGACTTCAGAATCTAACTCAACTCACAAACTCTGGCAACTCAAACCCGCAGCAAGTTCCACTTCCTAAGTTGCCACGCGAAGTTCCGTTGTAGTATTTGTCATCTCACTTGTTCCTACATTGAAGACTCATAACACATTTCCCTCATAATCCCCGTGTAACTCCGTCAATCTTTGTTGGACCTGAATTAACTCGTGAAAATCCATCAATGTTCAATTGCGAGTATTATTTATTTTCAATAAAGTAGAGAATATATTTGTGTTCCTTAAAGAGTCTACTTAGTTCAACATATTGAAACAAATAAAATATGAGCCATGTTTAAAGATATGAATAAATTATAATATGGTTGCGGAAATAAAAAATCTTCAATGTAAATGTTGTCATTGTGGTAAATCTATTTTTTTACCCTATATATATAAGAGCGGTATTGGTAGTTTTCGTCGTCCGGTTGTACGCTTAATGTGAAGTATGTGATTATTTCTCCTCAAAACAAAACGACGTCGTTTGTTTTCCTCAACGTGCCCCTTTTTTCTTTCCCACAAATTTCATCTTTCTTGTCATCAGATTCACAGCTTTTCTCCTTCCACATATTTCCTTGCACAAATTTCTTTTCGTTTTAATCTTAATCTTAATCTTAAACGTGTCTTCTCCTCGTAATCATCCACTGCAATTTTGAAAATCCAAAATTTACACATAGCCCTAATCGTATAACTTTATCAAACCAACAATTATTTTTTCTCTGTAAAAAACCTACTCTATATATGGGTTTTCCAATATCGATAGTCGGTGCTTCTTTGCTGGAGTTTTGTGGTGAGTTATTGATTGATTTTCTTGCTTTCTTTTTTTGTTTGTTTGAGATTTTGAGTTCCTTTTTTCTGTCTACTAAGTTACAGTGTTGATATCTTGTGGGTTGGGTTCAGATTTTGCTTCTGGTTTTAAATGAAATTTGATTGTTGGGAAATGGACTGGAAGTGAAACTGGTGATCAATGAGAAGTGTGTGTCGGAAATTTTGGGGCTCTTGGTGTTGAAATTCGACTGACCCATTTAGTTTTTGTTGTTTTTTAGAGTTTGGATGAAACCTGTTCTTTTGTGGATTGATGTTCATGTTAAATGGAATTTATGTGTCTTCGTTTGAGTGGAGTTTATTTTTAGCCTGTTTTTTGGACAATTCAAATACTTTCCTTGTTATGTTGAACTAATAATCGATCATCTTTAATAATAGGACTTCAAAGCTTTCACGTAGGGACAACATTCAGGTATGCATAATTTGAATCTTCTTTTTGAATATTTATTGGGATCATGCTCTTGGATGTGTGAATTTAGGATGCCCTTTTGTATTAGTTGCTTTTCTAAAAAACCTGTTGTTAACATATTAGTTTTCGTTGTAAAATTTTTGAACATGACAGAAATGTATTTTCGTATGCTTTTGACTTCTTTGAATTGTGATTTCTCATCTGTTTTATAAAGTTGGTAGTTTTTTAAACTAGACTTACATTTTTGTTTTCTGTCATGTTGTGATCATTATTTTTGAACGAAGTAATATCCGATTGGTTGGTTTTTAAATTTGATCACAAATTACAGCTTTCAAAACTTGTTTTTCCATCTTCTTTGGTTAAGTGAAATGAAGTATTATTATATGGTCACTTTACCTGTAATTTAGCTGTATATATTTTTATTTCGAATTTGTAGTATATGGGTCTTGCAAATAATATTTAAATTACTTAATAAGCTCATTTATCTAAGCCATCTTCTTCTATTTCATTGATGTTTGGCTGATAGATACACTCAGACGCATACGTAAAGTAATATAAAATATCGTTTAGATTTATTCACTGTTTTTATAAATATAATTTGTGGTTTCGAGATTAAACTTGCAGTGGAGAAAAGCAATTAAGCCTTTTTTTTTTTTTTTTTTAATTATTTGCATTGAATTTGATTTCTCCTCTCTCTCTCTTTTTTCCCTCCCAGATATTGTATAATTTATCTATTTATATTCCTATAGGTTCTTTGCGAGTACAAAACAAGAATCGGAAGCATATCCAATACTCAGGTTGAATATCCAAGTGATGACTAAAAAAACATATGTCCCTACTGCTATCGAATGCATCTACGTACTAACATAGCCTCAATGATCACACTTTTGTAAACTGTAAATAAATAACCATTTACAACTTGACAATTTAAAACATACTTTTCAAGTAATTAAGTATTTTTAATATTCTATTTTCTGCATCAAATGTGTGGAAGCGAGAGAAATTACTCATGAATTGCTTGTGATTGATTCTAGATGTTTGGTATTTTTTAGAATTTAGATTGCATTGTGCAGATATATTTAAAGAATTCGCTACAAAAAATAGTGTTAAAGTTGGGGAAATTGTTGGAGAAAGGTGAATTGAGCTTGGAGAAGAAGAAAAATCTGGCTCGTACCGAATTGTTTCGAATACACAATCAGCTTCAGTTAAGATACATAAATAAGATACATAAATATCAATATCATCTCAATTAACGTTTTTCGATCTTGGTGAAGTGATTTCGTCCAAGTTAATCATCACTAATCATGCATTTGATTTTGCAATTATCTTCTCCTCTCTAGTAGTCTCGTGGATTAATATTCTTGGAGTGGTGTTATAGGTTTCAATTTCTCCCTTTCCATGTCAACTATACACTCAAGATGTTACCTTTTTTTTTTTTTTTTTTTGGCTGCATACTTTAATTTATAAAATGCCTTCATGTCAAAAAAGAAAATCAAGTTTCAGCCTTTGTTTTGGATGAATTTTTGGGTCAATCTTGTAGTGGACCTTTAAATAATTTGTTTGGAGGAAATAAACTTCGAGAAGAAGACCGTGAGAAATTAACCTTTTATTCCTTGTAAAGAAAAGAGGAAAGAGAAATTAACCTGAAAAAGTTTTTCCGCAAAGATTGGTGGTTTGTGAAATTTTCAACTTGCTAATATTGTAGCAACTCGGGGAAGAGGGAGATTCTTTACATGTTGAATATCTTGTTATGCTGCTTCTCTTCTTATTTACTGTTGTGAAAGTTTTATGTTAGAACTCATCCTGGATAATTTATAAGTTGCCTGACAAACATTTTTCTAATCTGATGATGATGTAAACATGCAAAACTTGAATTTTATTTAGTCTGTTAGATTTTGAAAGCTTTCAAAAGCTTTCCTCGAGAAAAAAGTTCAGTTTACAATGTAAACATAATCTCTAATCTGTCACAATTGAAATGATACTTCATCATCGTCATCGTCATCTCTCTCTCTTCGCTTATGGATTAGTTGTCTCTTGCCAGGTTTATTGGCTTGATGTGGATTACCTTGTGGCTGCGACGTCTTCAAATGTAAGTACATTCAAGTTTCTTATTCAAGTGTATATGGTCACTACTTTCTGTAAGGTTGGAATCCCTTTTTTGTTTTTTACTGTGCTTGCAAGATTGTGGCTCTTACTTCACTACTTTTCTTTACATCGAGCCTTGGTGTGAGGAGCACTTCAATTGCCTCACATTAGCAGTGTTTTCCAAAGCGGGCCGGACCGGCCAGTCCGACCGGTTCAATCGGTGACCGGCACATGGTCCGGTCCGAACTAGCCTACAAAACCAGTGGTGGCCGGACCGGTACAGGGCCAAAAAAACCGGCCGGTTAACCTGCGGTTTTAGCCCTGTGACCAGACCGGACCGCCGGTTCACTAAATATGTATTTTTTTTTTTAATTATTTTTTTCGGCCTTTCAATTAACATTTTCTGTCTTTCAATTAAAGTTTTTCAGCCTCTCTTTCATAGTTTCACTTATTGTCGTAAAATTCAATTTTTGAATTTCAAAATTTTGCAAGAAATATGGTTTTTTTTTTCTAATATTGAACTATATTATATATTTTATTTTTAATTTTAGCATTATATATATATATATATATATATATATATAGATGGTTGAACCGGTCGAACCGATCCGACCGGTGACCAGTAAGGCTGCCGCTTCGACCACCGGTCCGTTTTTGAAAACATTGCACATTAGGTAGTCCAAAATTTTCTCATCATGAAACAGTACATTTACTTGGTACCTTTTAAAACAATAATTTCAATTCGTCAGCCTAATATCTATAAATATGGTAATCTGTTTAGCTTTCTGCTGCTCAACTAGATGTTTTGTACCATGAGTATGAAACTTAATTTATGTCTCTCCAACTTCAGCTTCCAGCTCGCATTGAAATACTTGTGTCAGCTGTCACCCAAATTAATAAGTCTGACAGTCTCTATGGAATTGTTCAATCTCATAAGATTAGTTCATAATACGTATCTACAACATTATTGTGGCTTTGCTCATTCATAAAAAAAAAAACACGAAGCACTACTGTTTAATTTCAACGTTGATGCCTGTTTATTGGCTCTGATCTGCACTCTATACATATGGTTAGTCCAGGTATCAAGCACCATCAACTATAGATCAAACTAAACAACAGTATTATTATCAACCACAACAGCAACATCTATCCCCCAGAAAAGCACGTGTAGTTTACAACAGTGGAGGTGAAGGTAAAGAAAAATTTCAGAAATCTCAACTGTTTATTGTGAACTTTGATCATTGACAAAATACTATTTATGATTTAGATACAAATGGGCGATGAAGAGGTCGTCGCAGAAAACTCTACTATAATTCAAACTACGAAAATACAAACTAACAAGGTACTTCGTCATAGGTGAAGTCATTTGAAGTGTGCAAATAGGTTAATCTGTAATATGTAATGGCAATAACTTCTCTTACATGGATTGTTTTTTCGGATAATGGTGGAATTCTGAAGGATATAATAACTGGGACTGAGGTGGAACTCGTATGCATGAGGGTTATGATCACCGAGGTACCAGTATTCTTCTTTATATTTGATTTAATGAGAAAATCTTTTAATTACATGAATATATGTAAGAGGATGTGGAAGGATGGGAATAGCTATGGGTGAGCATGGTAGGGGTGGTGAGAACCAAGCAATAGCAGCCGCATAACTTGGTGTTGGTAATTTGTTCAATGATTGCCTTGACTTAAGTTCTTCTAATGTTTAGTTCTTCCAATGTTGAAAGTTTGTTTACATTTCATGAAATTTTAGATAACTTAGAACTCCAAGTGCTTTCTAACCTCTAAAGCACGGACACACCTAAAAAATGGCCCGTGCAGTGTCGGACACGGACACGGCTCGGACACGTGTCGGACACGGCTGAAGGAGTGTCCGGAAAAAGAAAAAAATAATAAAAATTGGGACACGGTGTCGGACACGGCGAGGTGGAGTGTCCGACACGGCTCGGACACGGCGGAGCAAATTTGATCATTTTTTTATACTTTTTTTAATATTTTTTGAATTTTTTGGAGAGAAAATTGAAATAACAAAACTTATTTTAGTTTTTAATATTATATATTTTTATAAATATTTTATGTTACATAGATTATACTTATAAAATATTTTTATTTTTATATAAAATATCTTTATTTATATATAAAATATATTTATTTATATAAAATATAGCCGTGTCCTAAAATTTTGAAAAAATCCGTGTCGCCGTGTCCGTGTCCATGCAACATAGTTTCTAACTCTTTTGAACAAAATTCTTGTGGGAATATATTTTGTACTCTACTTTTACAAGCTACTTCTTTGCAAGTTACAGTATGATAAAGCTACATATATAATTTAAGGCATGTAATCTATTAACATTATTTCTTTAGCAATAAATTTAATCTTTGTATTTCTGTTTAGAAATCTTGTATCCATCATATATATGACTTAATGAACACAAATATTTATTATATATAAACTACTAAGTAATAAAATATGCATGGAATCTCGCCATACTGTTTCTTCTTTGGTTGAAGTTGCACAACTATTCAAACAAAAAGAAGTTGCGCAAGAAATCCCAAGTGTACATAATCTCCTTATTTGTTTACCTATTTCAACTGACTTCAAACCTTTATATATCTATGTATTTATTTTATTTGTATCTTTGCTAATTTCAGGTATTTTTGTTAGTTCTACTAATGACGCTGCCGAAACATCCGATAAGATTCAAGTTCAATCTTCAGAGATGATGTGTAGCGCCCTGAGCTGCGGGTCTCCACATCCCCTGCACCTAGTCCCGAACCCACATATGAAATAGAAATCCATACATAAGCCCAAGACTAAGCGAACGGAAACCTACACACACTCGCTAAGCCAGGCGGAGCTAAGACAGGACCAGAGCGCGCTAAAACCAAAGAAGGCGGAAGCAAATTATAAAAACAAGAAGAAAAATCCACAAAACGGGTACAACTATCCCTAGAAACCTGTCCCGAAATATATATACATAAATAGAATTCTAGGATATATACATAATTCCATTATCAAATCCAAATCATATATAGAAGGGTAACCGAATGAAAGTGAAAATGCGACTCGAGCTAGGAGACTAGGACTCGACCGACCCACGACTCCGCCTAGCACGAACCACCACCTGCAAACTGAAAAGTTGAAAGGATAGGGTCAGTCCACTGACTGAGTGAGGGGGCTAACGCACACCCACACACGTATATATATATATATATATATATATATAGAGAGAGCAAAGCACAAAATAAATAAAAGACTATGAACCGGGATAGGGTTTTGCATACTAAAGTCATTTTCGAATTAAACTTAAACTTATACTTATCGAAACATAACAAACTTAACGTATTCGTAATAATATGAAGGAAAGCTCCTATCCCGTTTCATAATCAACATATCTAACGAATTCTTATACCCGGCGAGTACGGGTCACTCTAACTCCCCAATTCTTAATATAAATACAAAACGAAAAGCATAAATCACAAACAATCCTTCCCCATCAACGATGTAGTTCGGGGAGCAAGCCCTCACTACACATTACCATTACCGTTACCAAAAACACACGGGGTAGCTAATCCACGTTGTGCCTTCCCCGGTTATCCACCGAGAGCTCAAAGCATCACGCCTCCTCAATCTCCACGAGTCGTACGTGAGTACTTCAAATGAGAACGTGCACAGGGGTCATAACCGGCGACCCCATAGTTGTCCCAGGTCTCCCTTACCCACGTCTCGGGGGCCCCTAAAGCAAACTATTACCAACACAATACCATAACTCGCTACATACCAAACTTATGTATCTTATCAAATTCATAACTTACATACCTTATCGGAGCATACCTTACCTTGCAACTTAGCATATGCTATAGAAATACCTCTGTAACGCCCCGTTTTCCCGACAAGTCAGGTACGACGTCACGAGAGAGTTTAATTTAGTAATTATGTGATTTATGTGACGTCGCATGTTGAACGTGTCAACGTGTAATTTATTTAATTATGTGCACTTTAGAATTTTATTTAAATTGTTCTTGGACTCAATTGTCCAATAAATTGCAAGTTAGGAACCTAATTTTATTTAGGGTGTTTTGAGGCCTTCGTGGCTACTTTGAGCCCGGGGATTCGGATTCGAATTCCAACCTTATTATTGAGTTCGTTTCGGTGATTCGGATTCAAATACTTAACCTTTTATTTTTCTGAAGCTATTTGATTGCCCAACAATTTTAAATCCGATTCGGGTGGACCGGATACCGTTTAACCCTACCCGTTTCTACCGACCCGTTTGACCAGCCCTAAAAGGGCCAACCTTCTCTCTCTCTCCTCACTCTTGACCGATCAACAGCAGCACACAAGGAAGAAGGAGAAATTTCCCCATTTTGGCACCAAGACCTCAAATTCGGGTTTTCAAGATCCGACCATCCGATCAACAACCTAAGGTAAGATTCGTGTTCTATTCGTTACGTGCTTTAATTTGATGTACCTTTCGTGCCCCGGAATTGTGTCTATCTGTTATTTTGGGAAGATGGTAAATAGTAGCCGGGGTATGAGTTTTGTATGATCAAGGCCGTTTTACGAGTTCTAATGTGCATATATGTGACCTACGTGTTTTATTTGGTCCGTGGTATGAATTTCGTGCTTTTTGGAGTACTTTGGGGCTGTGGTTGTGAGTAAAGTGTGCCTTTTCCGCCATTGTTGCTGTTTCTGCTTCGTACCAGGTGTTCCAGGTGGGAACGACCGTTCCCGTGTTGTACTGGAGTTGGGAACGGCCATTCCCAGGGGTCATACCAGCCAATTCTTTACAGAGCCGCGGGGAGAAGTTCGGGGAGCTGGGAACGGCCGTTCCCAGCTCAAGCGTGGAACCGGAACGGTCGTTCCCAGGGGTCATACCAGCCAATTCTTTACAGAGCCGCGGGGAGAAGTTCGGGGAGCTGGGAACGGCCGTTCCCAGCTCAAGCGTGGAACCGGAACGGCCGTTCCCATGGGCGGGACTGATGAGCATGGCCGTTCCCAGAGCTAGCGAGGCCGTTCCCGGCACTGTTCCAGTGCTTTTATGTGTTTTGTTCGTGTATTGTTATTTTATGACTTCCTTTGCATGTCTAAATATTATTACATCATTTTACTTACATAATTTCATGTAATTGAACTCGTTTATTGAATGTAAGTGCTATTTGATTTAATTACCCTTAAATGCACATAAGAACATGATCATGACTTACTTAACATTTTATATATCGTTCCATGACTTTCATGCCATTTCATATCAATGCCGTGCGTCGTAATTGGTATCATTATTGAGTCTCCTCTCACGAGTACACATTGTTTCCTTTCTTGTCCAGTTCTTCTCCAGGGAGGAGATCATCGATCGAGTGAACACTTTCTTGCACGTCGTTTTGTTCTGTCACTTGTCAGGTGAGGTTTAATTTCTAGACACATAGAACCATTACAACCCTTACGTGAACTTTCGGCTAAAAGGTATCTATATATCTATAGTTTTCTAAACTCTATTGATTTTCCACTGATCTATTGAAATTGTACTGTATTGATTGATTGATTGACTGTTTTGGCGAGTATATTGTACAGCACCGTGGGCCCGAGGGTAGTGACTTGAGCCAACCGAGGAAGCATGGGCTGACGGGTAACTCTAGCGCTATCCTCACTAAATTGGGATGACCCCTAAACCCCCTAGGAGATTAGGGGAGGAAGGAGTTCCGGGCTTAGGGAATCATGAACCCTCTGCCCAGATTGATTGGATGGCGGGGCTTTGCAATCCCCCATCACCCGGAGGAAGAAGGATGGACTGAAACTGTTAATTGTGCACTATAAATAGATTGCTTGATCACCTAATCACTTAATAACTGAATGATTGTACACTGTCGGAGTAAGGTTGGAGATTTGCCCTCACTCGTCGGGCTACTGATTGATTGATTGAAATTGATTGAAGTGTCTAATTTGATAGTTGTAATCTCGGGCGAGTTCTTAGTATTCTTGAATTTACTTTGTTTTCAATTATAAAACCTTACCCGAGGTTATAACTTGCATGTTATTTGCGCTTATATATATTATTGCTCTCGCTCAGTCTTGTGGAGACTAACACCTCACTTTTCAGTTTTGCAGGTGGTGTGCTAGGCGGGAGTCAGAGTTATGTCTTGTCTTTCCTTTCGAGTCTTGTTCCAGTCTCTCCACTTACACTCACTGCATATTGTATTTTAATTACTGTATTGAATTTGCTATTGGATTAGTATGCTACTTACTGAATTAAATTGAACTCGGGACAGGTTTCTAGGGCTTTAGTTGAACCCGTTTTAGGTTATTGTATTGAATTGATTCGGGGCAGGTTAGGACAGGTTCATTGAATTAGTAGAACCCGTATTTACTTTCCTTGAACTTGCATTTATTTTATTGATATTGAATAGATAATTGCCTTACTTCCGCACCTTGGTCATTGTTGATTGTTTCAGGGTTAGATTCCGCCTAGCTAGGACTGTCTTTTCATTGTCTTCCATTCGCTGTGAGTTTAGTTCATGTATGGATCATTCCATTTCATATGTGGACCGAACTCACAGTGCGGGGGATGTGGTGCTCACATCACGGGGTGCTACATACCTCTCCGTGTCATCCTAATCCATAGCTAGCTTGAATACACACGGTTTGGAGCATAGCTTCGTTGCAAAACATTTCAAGCTCACATATGCTCATACATATAGTTCAAAACATTTAATCTTATGGCAGGATCATAAACTTATCTTACAAGCACGTATCTATTATATAAATATAATAGTATAGTCACATGCGGGCTTGAAAATGAGCACATAAGGTTGTAGGTCGTAGTAACTAAAAAGAAAACAAACCTAAACCTCACCTTTACCAAAAGTGCTCCCGGAAGAGCGTTGACGATCAAGAAGAAGCTAAATGGCGGCGCCGACACCTCTCGAACTTAAATCTGAGATAAATAAACACAACCTTATGACTTAGACTCAATCATGAACCAATTAGACGCACGACGATGCAAATGTGTGTAATTTATTCATATGAGATGCGAGAATGTGGCACCTAAGTCATTCAAAGTTGTAACACGTATATCTCATATTAAATTACTTCATAAAATTAAATCAAGAGTTGTAACATATCATATAACAAGTTAATATTATAAATAAATCAATTCATGAAAATTAGAATTAGACTAATACAATTATCATTCATATAAATTAAATTCATAAAAGTTATATTAAACTTGTAGATCATATCACTTATTTAAAATTCATAATTTAAAACAAAGAATATAATTACACATTACAAGATATATTACTATAACATATACGTAATTATACACCATTACTTACTACATATACTAGCCTAGTATTATATACATATAAAAGGTTCAACAAAATAACACTTAGATATAGGTAATACATTAATTATATATACATACATATCATGCATGCACGTACACTCCCACACACACTATTACACCATACACATGCAACCATTCATGTAGATTAACCACCATGCAAACCAAGAGAAAAAAAATAAGCAGCAGCAGATCTGTAATAGTCTCCCCGCCCGGGGAGATTTCAAGAACAAACTCTCCCCGCCCGGGGAGAGTCATGCAGCGGGAAAAAGAACGCAGCAGCAGCAACAACAGATCTGTTTCGAGGGGAAAAAATAGCAAGCAACAGCAGCACAAACCAGCAGCCAATAAGCAAGAAAACCAAACCAAACTCATGCAAAAATTCAAGCCCAAGCAACACAAAACTGACAGCTTAATGCAGCAGCAAGGTAGTAGCGTATGCAGTCCATTTACACAGCTGAAATGAAGAGAAAAACAGGGCAAACAAGTAGAACACTCCAAGTACTTCATAATCATGCAATTAGACATGGAAAAGAGCTCAAGAAATCATCAAATCCTGACAGCAGTTCGGTTAAAAGTGAGCAGATTTTGCAACAAGTTTCAAGCTCAAGAACTCATCATTTAATCAAAGGTTTTCCATGGCAAATCATCCATCTTACTTCCACCAAGTGTTAAGTGTCAAAATTGAAGATCAACAAGCTCATATGATCAGTTTCCACGGATCAAAACAGCCACAGATTCAAGCTAAGTCAAGGAAACATGAATCATTTCCCAAATTCCCTATTCACGTACTACCCTAAGCCCTTATCAAATCTGATGCAAAACATGAATTACATGGATCAAAATATGCATAAAAGAGTGGAGAATACATAGATATACTTACCTTTAAGGGATGGAGAAGTAAGAAAGTGCTTAGAGCTCAAAATCACAAAAAGGGCAAGGAGGGTTTCTCTTCTTCTCTTTTCTCCTTTCCTGAACTGAATTTCCTTGTCTTGTGGGAGATATGGTTCGAAATGCAGGAGTTAAAGGGGAGAAAAGAGTTAACTCAAGGTCACAAAGTCATGGTTTAGGCTTGGTTAGGGTTAAGAGGGTCCCACCAACTCAAGACTAGTCAAAGAATATCACTTTAGTGCAAGATGCTCATTTCGGTGAACTTTCAGAGGTCCAAATGAACTTAGAAAAAATACAAGATTCATTAGGATTAAAGAAAATTGTGTTAGGGTTACATAGGATCGAGAATGAGTTAATTTGGTTAAGGAATGAATTAATTATGGCCAAAATCGTAAAGGGTGGCAAGACGGTGCGAGGCTCACTTTTCAGGCAAAATACGGGGGTACAAATGGGCTTAGAAAAATACAAGGCTTGATTCCTTAGTTTTCAAATCTTGTTACGAGTCCAACACCACTTCCGGAATTCGAATCCGAGTTCTCGATCTCAAGTTATGGTCTCCGGAATCTGAGGCGCGCTAAAACTCGTTAGACCCTCAAATCCCAAAAATAAAGAAATGGTCTCCGACCAGTTCGAGCAAGTAAAACGAATAAAATAATTACGTAAACAAGTTCATGAAACATATAATTCAAGTATATCACATATTTATATAACTGTGCTATTTTTCTTCTTTTATTATGGATAATTATTTAGTTAAAAAATTGTATCTAAATAGTAATTTTAGTTTGTGTTTTATTATGAAATAAATGTGTTAATCTTAGTATTTCTTTTATTACAAATAAATTATTTAGCCAATAGATTGTATCTTAAATAATAATTTTAGTTTTCTTTTATAATAGATAACATTTATAATTAATTTCTTTACTGTATCTTTTATCTCATAATAGAATATGTCAAATAATAGATAGAATATTATTATTATTATTTTTTTTGTTGAATGGAAATATTTGATAGAGTCAAAATACGCTCGTCCCATGTTTTGACACGTGGCACCTCGAGACAGTAACGCGTGCCCTCAGGTGATTAAGGCAGTCATTCATGAGCGCCCAAACCCTCCGAGCGTCAAAGTACCACTGACAAGGTGGAGGCCCGGAAAGTCAGAAACAAGGCCCCTCGGTTTTCTTTAGACTCTGAAGGGAGATTATTTAAGAAGTCATTTCAAGGACCCCCAATGAGATGTCTAAGGCCCTCGCAAGCTAAAGAAACGCTCGAGCTTATTCACAATGGAAGCTGCAGAAATCATTCAGGAGGGCGTATCCTCACAAAAAAGGTCCTGAGGAGTGGGTTTTATTGGCCCACAGTTCTCTAAGACTCCATTGAGTTCTCCAGGAAATGCCCTAAGTGTCAATTTCACTCTAACCTTCCTCAACTGCCAGCCGCTCAGATGGTCCCTATAGATGTCTCATGGCCCTTTGACCAATGGGGGATCGACATTGTGGATCCCTTGCCCGTTGCAGTCGGACAAAAGAAGTTTGTCATTTTAGCTGTAGATTATTTTACCAAATGGGCCGAGGTTGAAGCCGTAGCAAAGATTACTTTCAGGGTCGTGAGGGACTTCATTTGGAAAAACATTATCTGCAGATATGGTATACCAAGGGTGCTCATTTCAGACAATGGGTCCCAGTTCATAGCGGCTGACACACGAGAATGGTGTTCAGAGTTGGGTATTGAGCAACGTTTTACTTCCGTAGGTCATTCCCAAGCCAATGGACAAGCAGAAGTCACCAACAGGGTCATTTTGCAGCATCTGAAAACCATGCTAGAAAGCAAAAAGAGTGAATGGGCAGAGGAATTGCAAGGGGCACTATGGGCTTATCGCACTACTCCACGAGCGGCTACTGGCGAGACACCTTTCACGCTCGTATATGGGTCAGAAGCAATGATACCTGCAGAGATTGCACAAGAATCCGCTCGGGTAGCATACTTTGAACATAAAGCCAACGAGGAGAGTAGAGCACTGGAATTAGATCTCGTGGATGGAAAGAGGGATAAGGCATGGGTACTCATCCATCAATAAAAGCCTCTGTGGCTCGACAGTACAACAAAAGGGTAAAGGAAAGAACTTTTGAGTTGGGGGACTTGGTCCTCAAGAAAGTGGAAGTCTCAAGGCATGTGGGCAAGCTAGATCCCAACTGGGAAGGTCCGTTCGAAGTTATACAAATAAGGGCAAACGACACATACACGCTCGAGTAACTGCAGGGCGAGCGTCTCCCACGCCCTTGGAACGCATGCAACCTCAGGCGGTTCTATGTTTGAGTTTATTTTGTAAAGCATGAAGCATATGTTATTTCTCAAGAAATTTATAATGAAAATTGCTCCACTCATTCATTTCATCCGAGTATGCAGGCTATTGAGAATTCTCTCTTGGGATCTTAAACCCAAGGGGCATGAATTTCCTCGTGATTTAGGAATCGGCATAACTCCACGAGCGTGCTTATCCAACACCTCTAAGGATACGTCCAAAGTCCACCCCGTACGCACGAGTATCCTAGTAGGCCTGGGTAGCCTATACTATGGGCACCTAGCGCTCGAAAACAGGACTCGCTAAGCAATTGTATTTTGCAAGTTTTAAAGCAAAATTTTCACAAGTCTTGAACGAGGGCTGCCTCCCAGTAAGACCCTCGTGATTACTCAAGACTTAGTAAAATTTTACAAGTATTAAAGCAAAATTTTCACAAGTCTTGAAAGAAGGCTGCCTCCCAGTAAGACCCTCGTGATTACTCAAGACTTAGTAAAATTTTCCAAGTTTTAAAGCAAAATTTTCACAAGTCTTGAACGAGGGCTGCCTCCCAGTAAGACCCTCGTGATTACTCAAGACTTAGTAAATTTTCCAAGTTTTAAAGCAAAATCTTCACAAGTCTTGAACGAGGGCAGCCTCCCAGTAAGACCCTCGTGATTACTCAAGACTTAGTGAAATTTTCCAAGTTTTAAAGCAAAATTTTCACAAGTCTTGAACGAGGGCAGTCTCCCAGTAAGACCCTCGTGATTACTCAAGACTTAGTAAAATTTTCCAGGTTTTAAAGCAAAATTTTCACAAGTCTTGAACAAGGGGAGCATCCCAGCAAGACCCTCATAGTTACTCAAGACTTAGCTAAAACAGTGCATATTTTACCAAGCATGTTACCCAGAATCTTAGCATCATGAGATTTTGTTACAACAAGCACAAGGTAAAAATCTCACAATCAAATAACACAAGGAAATAAAGGGAGACTCTATTAAGAAAGGAAAGATCTTCATTAATCAAAGCTTTCTTAAAAAGCTACAAAACAAGGGCACATGGGCCCATAACATTCTTACAAAAGTAAATACTGAGCGGAAATAAAGGGGAATTACAACATAAGCAAATGAAGGAAATCATCAAGCGGCATGAGCAGTGTCTTCATCCAGAACCACTAAGACATTTTGAGCCACGGGACCATATACTGGAGCCGCTGGCTCTTGCGCTTGGGGGGCTTGTTCATCTTGATTCTGGGCAGCTGGAGGAGGCGCAAGCTCGTTATTTCCCGGCGCTTGGGAGGCATTGGGCTCGTTAGCTTCATTGGAAGGAATGAGGGCATTTTCAGCGACGGGAGCAGGAGCGTTAACAATGGGCGCTGAAGACTCATTTGCAAGGAGGACCTCAGAGGAGATAGTGGCAGCATCAACACCCTAATTTTGTTCTACACAAGGGGCCTCCACGGGAGGATGAGCCGCCATTTATTCATCCTGGATGAGCGTGACCAGGAAGTTATATTCTGGCCCGGAGAGGTTTGCCTCAGGGTCTTCACGATCGTCATCTTCCTCGACGCAACGCTCGTTGTACATGAGCCCCATGTCCTGTGCCTCACGAACGGATGGATCTGTTAAGCCCTTGTGGATACCTTGCTCAATCGCCAAATTGAAGGCTTTTTGAGCCTCGTCGAGACAGTGCAATGAGGCCGCAAAATTGAAAGCCTTTGAATGGCAAAACTTTATGAGTGCCTCTTTGACCGACTGCTCGATGCGATGAGGAAATTGGTTCATGGTATCCGCATATTTCTTCTCCGCTTCAGTGACTCTCGTCCTCCAGGCGTTACGGTCATCCGTAAGCTTTTGATGGCTCTCGTTGAGATTATTGTACTGTGTGCGTCAACTCCTCCGAGCGATTTCGACGTTCGTGAAGTCCTCCTGTAGCTTCTTCATTTCTACCTCCATCTTCTTATGCTCTGTGTCAAGAGAAAGGAACTTGGCTTTCTCTACATCCAATTCTTCTTGGATTTGAGCAGGATCGTTCGAGTGTACCATCTTCTTGTATTTTGATTTCCGGTCAGCATAAACCGTGGCACGTATTTGGATGTTTTTCGCCCTCGGAAGCACTTGCTGCACAGGCTCGAAACGGCAGGAGTGTTAATAAAAACCTTGAAGAATAACATCTTCAAAAGATAATAAAATTACGAGGAGGAAGGGGACTTACAGAAATTAGGGCATGTACCATGTCACTGGTCACCTTCTCCACGGACTCGGAGTACAAGGCCCTATGATCCACTGTGAATTGGACCCTCTCAAATAAGCCTTCGCTGATGGTTTGCGCGACCGTTCCGTGTCTCAATAATACGGTGCCTCCATCCGCGGAACCCTTATAGCTCCTATCCCTTCGACGATCAAAATCCCACAAATGCTCTTCCTCTGAGGAGGAAGTGTCTCCATCGCCCTTGGGGCCCTCCACAACCTGTTTGCCCTTGCCGGTTATAGAAAAGGAATATGGCATCCTTTTCTTCTTTCTAGAGGTTGAGACGCTTCCTCCTTGAGTATCTCTGGTACTGACGCTCGTCTGAGGCCTTAGCGGCGGAACCGGAGCGGGAATAATGGCTCCACTTGCTTGAGGAGCGACCGGGGCCATCAGGATCACCCTGGTATCAGGGTTGGGTGCTTGATTATTTCCGCAACCCTGATTATCGCTCGAGCCCGTAGCTTGTTTGCCACCGCGATCGTTACCGCGACTTGCGCCTCGGGGTGGTGGGTTCTGTTGATCTCCTTGGTGGGCTTGACGCCTGTTGGCATTGGTGAATCGGGCAGCGTTTCTCATCTCATCCCTCCGGCCATTCCTAAAATATCCGCTCCTACAAGGAAGGAGAGAACGAGGGTCAGAAACCCTTAAGCAAATTTTGCAAAATACAGGTTACAAATACAAGGGTACAGTTAGCATCCCTATCTAGAGATCAGTGCCCTAAGATCTAACCGTCTCTATCCAAATCTCGAGCGGGAGGGTTGCTGAGATATTGAGGATCATTGGAGAGCCCACAAAGGAATATCAGCTCATCGTCATCTATCAACTTCTTGGCTTGAATTAACTGGCCCTCGTCCCTCAACGCTCTAGCTAGATCCTTCCCCCAATTCTCAGGAAAAGAGGGGCCTAGGCGATTCTTCACAAGGGAGCCTTTCCCGTGCGAGACCCACTCTCGTGACACCCCGAAATCATCATCCGCTGGGGCTTTGACAAAAATGAATTTCTCCTTCCAATCTGGGCCATAAGTGGATGAAGGGGAGTTGATCAAATTCAGATGAGCCTTTGCTTGGACATAGTAGAAGAAACCTGCCTCGGGTGATGAGCGCGGGGAACTAACAACTTGTAGAAGAGCGTTGAAGTTCTGCATTGAGGGCTCGTAGTTGGCACACTTAATAAGGATCACGAAGCATGTTATCAAAGCGAGGCCGTTAGGCACGATTTGCGAGGGGCAAAGGTTCAAATTATTTAAGATATTGGCCACCGGAACTGGGATCGGGAACCTCAAGCCTCCGGAACTGACCGCGTCCTTATAAACCGCCATCTCACCGAGGGGCCGGCGGTTGGCACGCTCGTGCTTGGCAGGGATTCGCCAGGAGAATCGCTCGTCCCAGTATATCGGTGCTAACATGGTCTTCACCTCTCCCAAAGTAATGGTACTGGGAGTCTCGTCAGGAGTGCGCTCGGTCGCCTGCATACCCTCACCCTCACCCTCGTTTGGGCCTTGAGTTTTCTGAGATTTTTTGGCCTTTTTAGCCCTTATTTTCATGGGGGGCGCCCTTGAGGGCTCAGCCTCCTCATTCCCCGCCGGAGCCGGAGCTGGAGCAGGCATCGCCACCGTCATATTGTGGCGATGAGGGTGGGTTGCACTCTCTGTTATCGGGAGAGTCACCCCTTGCCTCTCCGTTTCCATCACCATGTCCATCTCTTCAAATATATGCTCAACCCCACCTGGGTTCCTCTCCTCCATGGCAGAAACGGCAGCATGCAATTCTTCATCCCTTGGAGGTGAATTCTGACTTGCCATCTCCTCAACCTCCCGGACAGATTCTTCGATATGATCTCCAGACATGGTTTGAGAAGGGTTTTTGAGAAGTGGAAGGTTTTTCAGGAATCGGAATGAGTTGCAAAATTCAGGGACTCTGGGAAATAAGGGAGATGTATTGAGAACTAAATCCTAATCTGTTCTAAGGTTAGCAAAGTTAAAAGATTTCACCAGAGAAGAAAGTTGTGAATGCTCTGAAATTAGTTTTGCAAAGAGTTTTCCGCAAATTTGGGCTCTGAAGATTTGTTCGCGTAAATGACGATATGGATGCAGAATCCCTTATTTATAGGGATGGGAGTTGGTACGTTTCTGGAAAGTAATTCAAAAGGCAATCATTTCCCGCCTAGGAAACCGTTCACTTTAGTAAATTGTCACGTGTATTCCCAAAGTCATACGCCTACACGCGCATCAGCATTTAATGCAAAGGTGTTTCGAGCGGTCGCCTGATATGACCGCATTTAATGCATGGTCAGGAGCAAAGGTGCTCAATACGTTATTAACGATCGTCACCCTCGTAAGGAACTGAGATATTTGAATTCTACAGTCCTTATCCTAAGGACTACAGAATTGGGGGCCAAAATGATAGGGCCAAAACATGCTCATCCCACATTTGGACACGTGGTAGCAAGAGAACGTAACACGTGGCTTCCCCAAGACTAAGGTATTTATCAACAAGCGCCCCCAAAAATCCACAAGCGTCATGAGCGCTACCATCCCTGATTAATGCGTGTCTCCTCGGTTACGTGACTCATAACCACCATGGCCGCTCTTCAACGAGCGCTCCTTACACAACGGGACAAAACCCCAGAAGCCCTTTACAAGCGCTATTATCCTTCAGGGAAGCTCCCATTCCCCCTCACGGCACGAACCTTGGCCTTCATCCCCTAGCGGGTTCACTGGTCTCCAAGGCTCTTGGTTGACACGAGCGTGCTCTTAGCCCTCGTTACCAACCCCCTAAAACGGCTCTCTGACACCCCGTACATGCCCGCACACCTACCACTATTGCCAACACTAACTTTCACTGACTTTTGCAGAAGATTCCTCCTAGGTTTCTCTCATAGCGCTACGTATTAGGGCAACACTTGGTCAGGATCACACGGTGTAAATGACCAAAGGGTCCCTGACCCTCAACTATAAATAGACAAGCTCATCTTCTCCACTGTAAGTAAGCTTCCATATTTGAACTCTGCAATTACTTTTTCTCTCAGTTCCTTAACTGACTTGAGCGTCGGAGAGCCAAATTGGGAATCACCCCCAGTTTCCCCAGCTTGGCCTTCTGACTTTGCCGGTGTTTGTCCTAGCAGGTAGAGCCCCGAATTTTTTCTTTGGTATACCTAACATTAATGAATAATGAATTTAAGAAGTCAAAATCATGACACGAGCCCGGTGAAAAACTCCAAAGAGTTAGTCACATAGATCTAGGAAATAACTTGATGTATTTGTAGACAAGCTAAAGTTTGTTGAAAAACGACCCTCTTTGGTAAGTTTCATTACCTACAATGTAAAAGAAACTTTTTCTTCGTATACCTTACTTAGACCCAGCGAAGCACAACAAAACAAAAGGGGAGGGGTCTTCTTTTTCTGTATTCAATCAAGAGAAAACGCCACCCAGATTCTAATAAACGGAATATACCAACACTAAGATATTCGAAACCCTGAAATGCAACTACCTATCCATTCTCTTCCATTTGAATACTTGATTCATTCTAAATCACTCTATTCTAAATCACTAAGAAAAAAAAACGACAAAAAGACCTCCCGATAAAAAAATCGAAATCCAATTTTTATAAAAAAATTTCAAATATTCAAAAGAATAAGAAGTTCGAAATTCTTAAACACAAACTAAGAATTCTATTTTATTTGGAAGTCGCTTTCTTTAGCTAGAATCCTAGGTGAAAATAAGAGAATTTGTCTAAGCGTAACATATCGAGTTATACTAACTAAAGAAATTCAAGAAAATTGAACTTAAAATATGAAGTAGTCTGGAAGTAGACTGGAAATAGGATCCCAACCAAGTCAGTCGATAAATCTTGAAATGAGATATGCCTCGCAATAATCAAAGGAAACTAGATGGTTTGGTCAAAATGAATTCTAGTTTTGACTAAACAACTATGGGTGGCTTTACAACTTCAATTCGAATTGACCAATCTGGTCTATTTTCCACGTTCATAGGAGTGCATCTATGTTTTTGCTTTACGAATATGATATTTTTTGGGGATTTCTAATAATATCCATTCTTATTCCTATTTTGGCATTTTTCATTTCCGGGATTCTAGCCCCGATTAGGAAAGGGCCGGAGAAACTCTCTAGTTATGAATCGGGTATCGAACCAATGGGCGACGCTTGGTTACAATTTAGAATCCGATATTATATGTTTGCTCTAGTTTTTGTTATTTTTGATGTTGAAACGGTTTTTCTTTATCCATGGGCAATGAGTTTCGATGTCTTGGGTCTATCTGTATTTATAGAAGCTTTGATTTCCGTGCTTATCTTAATTGTTGGTTTAGTTTATGCATGGCGAAAGGGAGCATTGGAATGGTCTTAGCTCTTGAATATTCAGACAATAAAAAGAAAGGGGGAAAGGGATTGAAAAAGTTATGAATTCCGTTGAGTTTCCTTTACTTGATCGAACAGCCGAAAATTCATTTATTTCAACTACATTAAATGATCTTTCAAATTGGTCAAGACTCTCTAGTTTATGGCCGCTTCTCTATGGTACGAGTTGTTGTTTTATTGAATTTGCTTCACTAATAGGATCGCGATTTGACTTTGATCGTTATGGACTAGTACCAAGATCGAGTCCTAGACAAGCGAATCTAATTTTAACAGCCGGAACCGTAACCATGAAAATGGCACCCTCCTTAGTGAGATTATATGAGCAAATGCCCGAACCAAAATATGTTATTGCTATGGGAGCCTGTACAATTACAGGAGGGATGTTCAGTACCGATTCTTATAGTACTATTCGGGGAGTCGATAAGCTAATTCCTGTGGATATCTATTTGCCCGGTTGTCCCCCTAAACCGAAAGTAGTTATAGATGCTATAACTAAACTTTGTAAGAAAATATCTCGAGAAATCTATGAAGATAGAATTAGTTCTCAACAAGCAAATCGCTGTTTTACGACCAATCACAAGTTTGATGTTGGACGCAGTATGACTACGGGTAATTATGATCAAAGATTCCTCTATCAACCGCCATCTACTTCTGAGATCCCTACTAAAACCCTTTTCAAATAGAAAAGTTCAGTATCTTCTCACGAATTAGTGAATTGGGCAGGACTCTTTTGTAGAGAATAATAATATAGGGGGTCAATCTTCATCAATTTGATCGAGAGTGTGAAATATTCTAAATTTTTAAAAAATATGGGAGATAAAAAAGATGCAGGGTCGTTTGTCTGCTTGGCTAGTCAAGCATGGGATAATTCATAGATCTTTAGGCTTTGATTATCAAGGAATAGAAACTTTACAAATAAAGCCCGAGGATTGGCATTCCATTGCTGTCATTTTATATGTATATGGTTACAATTATCTATGCTCCCAATGTGCCTATGATGTAGCACCTGGCGGAATGTTAGCTAGTGTGTATTGTGACACCCCGACTTCTCGACTGTACAGGTACGCACGCCGTGCGTGAGGGTTTTCGAGTTTTAGGATTTCTTTAATTTTCTCTTGTTGCTTAATTGCGCAATTCGTTTTGATTTAATTGCTTTCTTTCCGTTTTGGTGAGTTAATTTCCTTTTTGTGAATTTCTATGCGTATCATAATTTTATATTTTCCCGAGCATGCTTAAATGATTAATTTCTACTTGATTGCAAGAATTATGCCTAATTGTCCTTAAATGAATTTGTTGTTAATTTTTGGACCTAATTGCTAATGTGATATGGATTAATTTGTAACATTCATATTATTGTGGACTTGAGTGCATGCATTTGAATTCTTGGAGGACCTTTTTGCAATTTTTCCCTTTCTTGCACCCACTAATACCGATCCAAATACACAACCACACACACAACTCTTCTTCTTCATTTCTTCCACAAGAACCAAGCCAAACCCTTCCTTTTCTTCCCTTCTCCATTTCGTTGATCATCAAGCAAGGAAGCAACAAGATTTCTAACCAACTTTGAGCAAGGATTTCAAGCTTCAAACCATCCCTTTCCTTCCTCCACTCTTTTTTTTTTCCTCTTGAGGTGAGTTCTAGCTTTGAGTTTGGGTTGATGAGGTTTTGGAGTTTTTGTTAGGGCTTTTGATTCTTGCTTAATTCTTGGATTAATATGAGTTGCTTAGGTCATTCTTGAGTGATTATATGCATATCTAACTTGAGTTTTAAAGTTTTGAACATATTTGATCATTTCATATTTAAGGGTTTTGCTTTGAACTTTGTTGGATTCATACATGTTTCCTTGGATGTTCCCTTGAATTAAATGATGCCTAGATGAGATATTATGATTGTATACATGTTGTTTGGTGTTTTGGGTGCTTGTGGTTGAGTTTTGGGGTGATCGGGGGGTTTGGTTTTCTTCTCCCGCGAGCTTCCCATGTTTTTTCCATGTTTTTGCTGTACTGGAGGACTACCCGGCCGGGTAGTTTTTGCCCACAAAAGCACCCGGGCGGGTAGTGTGTTACAGAAGGTTTTCCGCGCTTGTTCTCCCCGGCCGGGTAAATTTCTGCCTTGTTTTTACCCGGCCGGTTACTCCCTCGTCCGAACTCCGATTGACCTGATTTTTGAACCATTGGAAACCTCTTGAAGTTTAGAACAACCTCCAATTGGAATCATCTCAATATATTTTGTCATTTGTGAGATATAATCAATTATTTTTGGTGTTGCCACTTCGCCGGAAATCTGCTTTCACCCAACTTTAAGCTTACGCCATTTTCTCCTCGCTTTGAACCAAATTTCGTGCCATATATCATTTTATAGGCCTATGTATCTAGTTTCATTCCCAAGAAACAAAACTCAATTCCCTTTTCTCAAACTCAAGATATTTCAGTTTTACTACAGCTTGTCCGTTTTGGAAATCTGTCAACTTTCGCCCAATTTCACTCGGGAGCTCTTTTTGTGTTTTCATTTCCTTTTTCTCGCATGTTTCCATCTCCAAACTTGTTTATAACTCATTATTTATTGATTATATGCTTATACTTGTTCTTATATGCATTTGTATCGCTTGAATGACGTGAATTAGTTTTACAAATTTCTTATGCGCCTTGTTAGGCATTTAAATGTTATATTATGCATTAAATGTTGCACTTGAACATGTCATTGATATAATATGATTTCATATTCATGCCTTATGTATTTAATCCACTTGCCGTGCGTCATACCTGGTTCATATTGAGTCGAGTTTCACTCGTGTCTTATTTCCTTTGTCCAGAGAGTTCTCAGGAGAACGTTGAGCACGTCGAGTAGGGTTTGAGGAGTCCTCGTTCTTCTCTTTTTGTCCGGTACAGGTGAGGAATTGTTAGGATATAATATAAACCCTACAACCCTCTTCTATGTTGTTTTGGCCAAAACTTATATTATACTTATATCTTGATTTCAAATGAACAAATGATTTTTGGAAAATGAACCAATCTTGATCCTGTCCTGTTTTGGCGAGACTGTTACACTTCCTGGGGCCCAGGGGCTTATGTATTGAGAGAACTGGGGAAGCATGGGCTGACGGCTATCTCTTGCATAAGTCCCAACCAAACTCGGACTACCCGGACATTCACCAGGAGGTTTGGTGAATCGAAGGGGCTCCAGATCAATGGGATTCATGTACCCATTGATCATCCTGTCCTGGGTGGTGAGGGTTAGCTACCCGAACCACCAAACCGGAGGAAAAAGGGTACTTGTGCACTTGTAACTGATTCTATAACAAAGTGAAACTTAAAATATTGTATGATCACTTAACAACTACCCGGTACACTAAAGGAGTAAGGTTGGAGATTGTTCACTCGCCGAGCCACTGATCACTTGTCCTGAATTTAATTTGATAGTTGTAATTCCATACAATGATAACCTGTGTTTTACTTACCTTCTTAAAAACCTTGTATGGAATTATGGCTTGCATGAACTTTATCGCTTTCTATATGATATATATGCCTTTCACTCAGTCTTGTAGAGACTGACCCCTCCCTTCTTTGTCCCTCAGGTTCCTTGCATGTGTAGCTAGGCGGGAAATTGCTTTATTTATTGTAATTTTGCGTCTAGCTCGTGTCACACGGTTGTTGTACCACACACTCATACTACCTTTTGTTATGTATATATTTTGTGAGGCCGTGAGGGCCGAATACTTTCACTTGTAAATTATGTAAGCTCTTGATGAGCGATCCAGTTGTTATGAACTACTGGTTTATATTTATGGTTTATACTCTTGTTTCTGTCGACAAATTTAGGGGTGTTCGGGTCAGACAACCTAGCTTTCAGAGTCTCAATCTCGCGTACCACAATGCGATCTTCCTCAGCTTTGGATCGAGCCTCCCCAATGGATTTGATAAGGTCGAGGAACTCGTTGGACTGCCCAAATCCCCCTTGGGAGCCCATCGCGAGCTCCCGCCCGATTGTCTTTAGCTGCTCCAGCTTTAAAAACGTCTGAAAAACGCAACAACCTTGGATCAATAGGCCAAAATAGGCCGACGAAGAGAAATTGTGAGTGAGATTGGGTTTAGGGTTTGGGAGATTGGGGAAATACGCACCGAGTATGATCAAGATCTAGAGAGAGAAAGGAAGATATAAAATATTGGAGGGTCTGAAAAATGTGAATTTTATTTCTTTTGTACTTAAATGGATATACGGTTTGTCGTCGTGTACGTGTGAAGAAGGAGATGTGCAGAGAGGAGGAAGACGACACTTTAATGGAAAATTCTTGTATGAGCCGGGTGTAGCACGATTCCTACACCCATCTCTAATACACAAATAAAAAAATAAATTTTTTTTTATTTTTTTAATGGTGTATTAGAGGCAGTTGTAGGGAAGAGTGCCCTACACCCGCCTCATATAAGAATTTTCCCACTTGAATGGAAGAACTTGAGCAGATGTACAACTGTTGATGCGAAGGGTATCACCATTTGTTGGTGCGTTTAAACTATTGGATAATTTGTTTCTCGCCCTTCAACTGTTTGGATTTTGTACTTTACAACCGTGAATTCGAAAAACAGCATTTTGGACCTAAGAATCGAAATCCTTAGCAACTTCGCACCCCATTTTTTAAAAAACAAATAATTGTCCACGGTTGATTAGTTATTAAAACGACAAAATCCTCTTTAACAAGGATCTTAATGTTTCCGTCTGGCATGTCAAATAACAATTTATTCCTCACCTCATGATTTTTGTGTGCTAAGTATCGGCCTACGTATTTTTATTTTCTCACTGTGTCAACAATCGTGCTCTTCCATAAAAAATAAGGAAGATTATGAAATTCAAAATTATATTTTCGATTGAATGATTATCAAGTTTAGAGCCTTTAAAATGAGTGTGCCTATTCGACTACGGTTTCAAAGTTTGTTTCTAGAAAAATATGTAATATAAAATAATATTTTCAAGGACACCCATATTTATATTCCAATTTAATATATGCGACAAATTATTTTAGGTATTTTTAATAATTATATTTTTTTTAGAATTTTAACCATATCCAATTAATTATAAATAATCTTAAAATACTAAACAAAATTATGATTATTCTTATTATTATTTTTTTAGGCGGATCGACGTGACCGTAAGATTTTAACGAGGTCCACCTCATATATAAACCAACCAGAAACCCTCGAGACTATACAAATATAATCCAAGTGGCGAAAACAACACTTAAATAAAAGTGTCTCATAAGACTAGTAGAACATGACAACATGAAGGGGGAAATAATGAATAAGACTAGAGTTAAAGGTTCCTATAACACATCAACTCAAACGGATTATTCGTTAGTCGTAACTGGCGCCCAGTCATCCAGGCAATAGCAAGGTCCAACGTGGTCCTTTGCTTGCAACCAGGGGTATACACGATCGGGTACGAGTGGATTTATAAGTAAAATATTGTCACCCAACCTAAAATATACGGGTTCACAAAAATGCAAACCGTAAAGGCATAATAATTTTCTCAAACCGAGCGGTTCGGGTTGAGCGGGTAAAGTTTTATTGTGAGTGGATTAGCTGTTTGATGAGTTTTATGTATATATTTTATAAACAAACTTTATACTTACAATTTTAATTCAACAATAAAAAATATATAAGGAGTATTTGAACTTATTCTAATTTATAACCTATTGCAACACTAATACATAATAATTTTTAAGTAGACGAAAAATTAAAAATAATATTATATTTATATTATTAAATGAAGAATATGATTTCATATAACTTTCTAGTTTATTAAACAACATATATAATATTAGTTTAACACACAAATATATTATATATATGTGTGCGCATATATGTATGTATAATTTATAAGATACACATATAATAATTGTCTTATGCAACAACTATATATAAAATATAAATGTCGACCAAAAAAAAAAAAAATATATATATATATATATATATATATATATATAACATAAATATATATATAGCGGGTTGCGGTTTAGGCGGTTTTGAATTTTTAGACCCACCATCCGACCGAAAAATGGCGGGTTGCAACATTTTTCAACCGCGATTAAATTTTAAAGAATTTCAACCGACGGATTTCGAACAGATCAGCTCGATTCAGGTGGATTAGGCAAGCTAAACGGGTTTATGTACACCCATACTTGCAACCAATAATAGCAACTATGTTGATGGCATCCTCAATACTATTTTTGTGGTTCGACTGACATCTGACATCATATGCATCATAAGGAGTTTAGGCCCCAACTCATCATTATAATTCACATTCAAATTGTCATTCTCTAAAAATGTGTGCTATTCGCACATTCATTCCATTTATAAAATGACGAAACCTGTCAATCAATTATTGAATTCCTAGGGCGTCTAGCTTTCCCCCTTCTCGGAATAGCCGTAATGACTTCAGAATCTAACTCAACTCACAAACTCTGGCAACTCAAACCCGCAGCAAGTTCCACTTCCTACGTTGCCACGCGAAGTTCCGTTGTAGTATTTGTCATCTCACTTGTTCCTACATTGAAGACACATAACACATTTCCCTCATAATCCCCGTGTAACTCCGTCAATCTTGTTGGACCTGAATTAACTCGTGAAAATCCATCAATGTTCAATTGCGAGTATTATTTATTTTCAATAAAGTAGAGAATATATTTGTGTTCCTTAAAGAGTCTACTTAGTTCAACATATTGAAACAAATAAAATATGAGCCATGTTTAAAGATATGAATAAATTAAAATATGGTTGCGGAAATAAAAAAGCTTCAATGTAAATGTTGTCATTGTGGTAAATCTATTTTTTTACCCTATATATATAAGAGCGGTATTGGTAGTTTTCGTCGTCCGGTTGTACGCTTAATGTGAAGTATGTGATTATTTCTCCTCAAAACAAAACGACATCGTTTGTTTTCCTCAACGTGCCCCTTTTTTCTTTCCCACAAATTTCATCTTTCTTGTCATCAGATTCACAGCTTTTCTCCTTCCACATATTTCCTTGCACAAATTTCTTTTCGTTTTAATCTTAATCTTAATCTTAAACGTGTCTTCTCCTCGTAATCATCCTCTGCAATTTTGAAAATCCAAAATTTACACATAGCCCTAATCGTATAACTTTATCAAACCAACAATTATTTTTTCTCTGTCAAAAACCTACTCTATATATGGGTTTTCCAATATCGATAGTCGGTGCTTCTTTGCTGGAGTTTTGTGGTGAGTTATTGATTGATTTTCTTGCTTTCTTTTTTTGTTTGTTTGAGATTTTGAGTTCCTTTTTTCTGTCTACTAAGTTACAGTGTTGATATCTTGTGGGTTGGGTTCAGATTTTGCTTCTGGTTTTAAATGAAATTTGATTGTTGGGAAATGGACTGGAAGTGAAACTGGTGATCAATGAGAAGTGTGTGTCGGAAATTTTGGGCCTCTTGGTGTTGAAATTCGACTGACCCATTTAGTTTTTGTTGTTTTTTAGAGTTTGGATGAAACCTGTTCTTTTGTGGATTGATGTTCATGTTAAATGGAATTTATGTGTCTTCGTTTGAGTGGAGTTTATTTTTAGCCTGTTTTTTGGACAATTCAAATACTTTCCTTGTTATGTTGAACTGATAATCGATCATCTTTAATAATAGGACTTCAAAGCTTTCACGCAGGGACAACATTCAGGTATGCATAATTTGAATCTTCTTTTTGAATATTTATTGGGATCATGCTCTTGGATGTGTGAATTTAGGATGCCCTTTTGTATTAGTTGCTTTTCTAAAAAACCTGTTCTTAACATATTAGTTTTCGTTGTAAAATTTTTGAACATGACATAAATGTATTTTCGTATGCTTTTGACTTCTTTGAATTGTGATTTCTCATCCGTTTTATAAAGTTGGTAGTTTTTTAAACTAGACTTACATTTTTGTTTTCTGTCATGTTGTGATCATTATTTTTGAACGAAGTAATATCCGATTGGTTGGTTTTTAAATTTGATCACAAATTACAGCTTTCAAAACTTGTTTTTCCATCTTCTTTGGTTAAGTGAAATGAAGTATTATTATATGGTCACTTTACCTGTAATTTAGTTGTATATATTTTTATTTCGAATTTGTAGTATATGGGTCTTGCAAATAATATTTAAATTACTTAATAAGCTCATTTATCTAAGCCATCTTCTTCTATTTCATTGATGTTTGGCTGATAGATACACTCAGACGCATACGTAAAGTAATATAAAATATCGTTTAGATTTATTCACTGTTTTTATAAATATAATTTGTGGTTTCGAGATTAAACTTGCAGTGGAGAAAAGCAATTAAGCCTTTTTTTTTTTTTTTTTTTATTATTTGCATTGAATTTGATTTCTCCTCTCTCTCTCTTTTTTCCCTCCCAGATATTGTATAATTTATCTATTTATATTCCTATAGGTTCTTTGCGAGTACAAAACAAGAATCGGAAGCATATCCAATACTCAGGTTGAATATCCAAGTGATGACTAAAAAAACATATGTCCCTACTGCTATCGAATGCATCTACGTACTAACATAGCCTTAATGATCACACTTTTGTAAACTGTAAATAAATAACCATTTACAACTTGACAATTTAAAACATACTTTTCAAGTAATTAAATATTTTTAATATTCTATTTTCTGCATCAAATGTGTGGAAGCGAGAGAAATTACTCAAGAATTGCTTGTGATTGATTCTAGATGTTTGGTATTTTTTAGAATTTAGATTGCATTGTGCAGATATATTTAAAGAATTCGCTACAAAAAATAGTGTTAAAGTTGGGGAAATTGTTGGAGAAAGGTGAATTGAGCTTGGAGAAGAAGAAAAATCTGGCTCGTACCGAATTGTTTCGAATACACAATCAGCTTCAGTTAAGATACATAAATAAGATACATAAATATCAATATCATCTCAATTAACGTTTTTCGATCTTGGTGAAGTGATTTCGTCCAAGTTAATCATCATTAATCATGCATTTGATTTTGCAATTATCTTTTCCTCTCTAGTAGTCTCGTGGATTAATATTCTTGGAGTGGTGTTATAGGTTTCAATTTCTCCCTTTCCATGTCAACTATACACTCAAGATGTTACCTTTTTTTTTTTTTTTTTTGGCTGCATACTTTAATTTATAAAATGCCTTCATGTCAAAAAAGAAAATCAAGTTTCAGCCTTTGTTTTGGATGAATTTTTGGGTCAATCTTGTAGTGGACCTTTAAATAATTTGTTTGGAGGAAATAAACTTCGAGAAGAAGACCGTGAGAAATTAACCTTTTATTCCTTGTAAAGAAAAGAGGAAAGAGAAATTAACCTGAAAAAGTTTTTCCGCAAAGATTGGTGGTTTGTGAAATTTTCAACTTGCTAATATTGTAGCAACTCGGGGAAGAGGGAGATTCTTTACATGTTGAATATCTTGTTATGCTGCTTCTCTTCTTATTTACTGCTATGAAAGTTTTATGTTAGAACTCATCCTGGATAATTTATAAGTTGCCTGACAAACATTTTTCTAATCTGATGATGATGTAAACATGCAAAACTTGAATTTTATTTAGTCTGTTAGATTTTGAAAGCTTTCCTCGAGAAAAAAGTTCAGTTTACAATGTAAACATAATCTCTAATCTGTCACAATTGAAATGATACTTCGTCATCGTCATCGTCATCGTCATCGTCATCGTCATCGTCATCTCTCTCTCTTCGCTTATGGATTAGTTGTCTCTTGCCAGGTTTATTGGCTTGATGTGGATTACCTTGTGGCTGCGACGTCTTCAAATGTAAGTACATTCAAGTTTCTTATTCAAGTGTATATGGTCACTACTTTCTGTAAGGTTGGAATCCCTTTTTTGTTTTTTACTGTGCTTGCAAGATTGTGGCTCTTACTTCACTACTTTTCTTTACATCGAGCCTTGGTGTGAGGAGCACTTCAATTGCCTCACATTAGCAGTGTTTTCCAAAGCGGGCCGGACCGGCCAGTCCGACCGGTTCAATCGGTGACCGGCACATGGTCCGGTCCGAACTAGCCTACAAAACCAGTGGTGGCCGGACCGGTACAGGGCAAAAAAAACCGGCCGGTTAACCTGCGGTTTTAGCCCTGTGAACCAGACCGGACCGCCGGTTCACTAAATATGTATTTTTTATTATTATTATTTTTTTCAACCTTTCAATTAACATTTTCTGTCTTTCAATTAAAGTTTTTCAGCCTCTCTTTCATAGTTTCACTTATTGTCGTAAAATTCAATTTTTGAATTTCAAAATTTTGCAAGAAATATGGTTTTTTTTTTCTAATATTGAACTATATTATATATTTTATTTTTAATTTTAGCATATTATATATATATATATATATATAGATGGTTGAACCGGTCGAACCGATCCGACCGGTGACCAGTAAGGCTTCCGCTTCGACCACCGGTCCGTTTTTGAAAACATTGCACATTAGGTAGTCCAAATTTTTCTCATCATGAAACAGTACATTTACTTGGTACCTTTTAAAACAATAATTTCAATTCGTCAGCCTAATATCTATAAATATGGTAATCTGTTTAGCTTTCTGCTGCTCAACTAGATGTTTTGTACCATGAGTATGAAACTTAATTTATGTCTCTCCAACTTCAGCTTCCAGCTCGCATTGAAATACTTGTATCAGCTGTCACCCAAATTAATAAGTCTGACAGTCTCTATGGAATTGTTCAATCTCATAAGATTAGTTCATAATACGTATCTACAACATTATTGTGGCTTTGCTCATTCATAAAAAAAAAAACACGAAGCACTACTGTTTAATTTCAACGTTGATGCCTGTTTATTGGCTCTGATCTGCACTCTATACATATGGTTAGTCCAGGTATCAAGCACCATCAACTATAGATCAAACTAAACAACAGTATTATTATCAACCACAACAGCAACATCTATCCCCCAGAAAAGCACGTGTAGTTTACAACAGTGGAGGTGAAGGTAAAGAAAAATTTCAGAAATCTCAACTGTTTATTGTGAACTTTGATCATTGACAAAATACTATTTATGATTTAGATACAAATGGGCGATGAAGAGGTCGTCGCAGAAAACTCTACTACAATTCAAACTACGAAAATACAAACTAACAAGGTACTTCGTCATAGGTGAAGTCATTTGAAGTGTGCAAATAGGTTAATCTGTAATATGTAATGGCAATAACTTCTCTTACATGGATTGTTTTTTCGGATAATGGTGGAATTCTGAAGGATATAATAACTGGGACTGAGGTGGAACTCGTATGCATCAGGGTTATGATCACCGAGGTACCAGTATTCTTCTTTATATTTGATTTAATGAGAAAATCTTTTAATTACATGAATATATGTAAGAGGATGTGGAAGGATGGGAATAGCTATGGGTGAGCATGGTAGGGGTGGTGAGAACCAAGCAATAGCAGCCGCATAACTTGGTGATGGTAATTTGTTCAATGATTGCCTTGACTCAAGTTCTTCTAATGTTTAGTTCTTCCAATGTTGAAAGTTTGTTTACATTTCATGAAATTTTAGATAACTTAGAACTCCAAGTGCTTTCTAACCTCTAAAGCACGGACACGCCTAAAAAATGGCCCGTGCAGTGTCGGACACGGACACGGCTCGGACACGTGTCGGACACGGCTGAAGGAGTGTCCGGAAAAAGAAAAAAAAAAAATTTGGGACACGGTGTCGGACACGACGAGGTGGAGTGTCCGACACGGCTCGGACACGGCGGAGCAAATTTGATCATTTTTTTATGCTTTTTTTAATATTTTTTGAATTTTTTGGAGAGAAAATTGAAATAACAAAACTTATTTTAGTTTTTAATATTATATATTTTTATAAATATTTTATGTTACATAGATTATACTTATAAAATATTTTTATTTTTATATAAAATATCTTTATTTATATATAAAATATATTTATTTATATAAAATATAGCCGTGTCGGAGCCGTGTCGTGTCCTAAAATTTTGAAAAAAATCCGTGTCGCTGTGTCCGTGTCGTGTCGTGTCCGTGTTGCCGTGTCCGTGTCCGTGCAACATAGTTTCTAACTCTTTTGAACAAAATTCTTGTGGGAATATATTTTGTACTCTACTTTTACAAGCTACTTCTTTGCAAGTTACAGTATGATAAAGCTACATATATAATTTAAGGCATGTAATCTATTAACATTATTTCTTTAGCAATAAATTTAATCTTTGTATTTCTGTTTAGAAATCATGTATCCATCATATATATGACTTAATGAACACAAATATTTATTATATATAAACTACTAAGTAATAAAATATGCATGGAATCTCGCTATACTGTTTCTTCTTTGGTTGAAGTTGCACAACTATTCAAACAAAAAGAAGTTGCGCAAGAAATCCCAAGTGTACATAATCTCCTTATTTGTTTACCTATTTCAACTGACTTCAAACCTTTATATATCTATGTATTTATTTTATTTGTATCTTTGCTAATTTCAGGTATTTTTGTTAGTTCTACTAATGACGCTGCCGAAACATCCGATAAGATTCAAGTTCAATCTTCAGAGATGATGTGTAGCGCCCTGAGCTGCGGGTCTCCACATCCCCCGCACCTAGTCCCGAACCCACATATGAAATAGAAATCCATACATAAGCCCAAGACTAAGCGAACGGAAACTTACACACACTCGCTAAGCCAGGCGGAGCTAAGACAGGACCAGAGCGCGCTAAAACCAAAGAAGGTGGAAGCAAATTATAAAAACAAGAAGAAAAATCCACAAAACGGGTACAACTATCCCTAGAAACCTGTCCCGAAATATATATACATAAATAGAATTCTAGGATATATACATAATTCCATTATCAAATCCAAATCATATATAGAAGGGTAACCGAATGAAAGTGAAAATGCGACTCGAGCTAGGAGACTAGGACTCGACCGACCCACGACTCCGCCTAGCACGAACCACCACCTGCAAACTGAAAAGTTGAAAGGATAGGGTCAGTCCACTGACTGAGTGAGGGGGCTAACGCACACCCACACACGTATATATATATATATATATATATAGAGAGAGAGAGAGCAAAGCACAAAATAAATAAAAGACTATGAACCGGGATAGGGTTTTGCATACTAAAGTCATTTTCGAATTAAACTTAAACTTATACTTATCGAAACATAACAAACTTAACGTATTCGTAATAATATAAAGGAAAGCTCCTATCCCGTTTCATAATCAACATATCTAACGAATTCTTATACCCGGCGAGTACGGGTCACTCTAACTCCCCAATTCTTAATATAAATACAAAACGAAAAGCATAAATCACAAACAATCCTTCCCCATCAACGATGTAGTTCGGGGAGCAAGCCCTCACTACACATTACCATTACCGTTACCAAAAACACACGGGGTAGCTAATCCACGTTGTGCCTTCCCCGGTTATCCACCGAGAGCTCAAAGCATCACGCCTCCTCAATCTCCACGAGTCGTACGTGAGTACTTCAAATGAGAACGTGCACAGGGGTCATAACCGGCGACCCCATAGTTGTCCCAGGTCTCCCTTACCCACGTCTCGGGGGCCCCTAAAGCAAACTATTACCAACACAATACCATAACTCGCTACATACCAAACTTATGTATCTTATCAAATTCATAACTTACATACCTTATCGGAGCATACCTTACCTTGCAACTTAGCATATGCTATAGAAATACCTCTGTAACGCCCCGTTTTCCCGACAAGTCAGGTACGACGTCACGAGAGAGTTTAATTTAGTAATTATGTGATTTATGTGACGTCGCATGTTGAACGTGTCAACGTGTAATTTATTTAATTATGTGCACTTTAGAATTTTATTTAAATTGTTCTTGGACTCAATTGTCCAATAAATTGCAAGTTAGGAACCTAATTTTATTTAGGGTGTTTTGAGGCCTTCGTGGCTACTTTGAGCCCGGGGATTCGGATTCGAATTCCAACCTTATTATTGAGTTCGTTTCGGTGATTCGGATTCAAATACTTAACCTTTTATTTTTCTGAAGCTATTTGATTGCCCAACAATTTTAAATCCGATTCGGGTGGACCGGATACCGTTTAACCCTACCCGTTTCTACCGACCCGTTTGACCAGCCCTAAAAGGGCCAACCTTCTCTCTCTCTCCTCACTCTTGACCGATCAACAGCAGCACACAAGGAAGAAGGAGAAATTTCCCCATTTTGGCACCAAGACCTCAAATTCGGGTTTTCAAGATCCGACCATCCGATTAACAACCTAAGGTAAGATTCGTGTTCTATTCGTTACGTGCTTTAATTTGATGTTCCTTTCGTGCCCCGGAATTGTGTCTATCTGTTGTTTTGGGAAGATGGTAAATAGTAGCCGGGGTATGAGTTTTGTATGATCAAGGCCGTTTTACGAGTTCTAATGTGCATATATGTGACCTACGTGTTTTATTTGGTCCGTGGTATGAATTTCGTGCTTTTTGGAGTACTTTGGGGCTGTGGTTGTGTGTAAAGTGTGCCTTTTCCGCCATTGTTGCTGTTTCTGCTTCGTACCAGGTGTTCCAGGTGGGAACGACCGTTCCCGTGTTGTACTGGAGTTGGGAACGGCCATTCCCAGGGGTCATACCAGCCAATTCTTTACAGAGCCGCGGGGAGAAGTTCGGGGAGCTGGGAACGGCCGTTCCCAGCTCAAGCGTGGAACCGGAACGGTCGTTCCCAGGGGTCATACCAGCCAATTCTTTACAGAGCCGCGGGGAGAAGTTCGGGGAGCTGGGAACGGCCGTTCCCAGCTCAAGCGTGGAACCGGAACGGCCGTTCCCAAGGGCGGGACTGATGAGCATGGCCGTTCCCAGAGCTAGCGAGGCCGTTCCCGGCACTGTTCCAGTGCTTTTATATGTTTTGTTCGTGTATTGTTATTTTATGACTTCCTTTGCATGTCTAAATATTATTACATCATTTTACTTACATAATTTCATGTAATTGAACTCGTTTATTGAATGTAAGTGCTATTTGATTTAATTACCCTTAAATGCACATAAGAACATGATCATGACTTACTTAACATTTTATATATCGTTCCATGACTTTCATGCCATTTCATATCAATGCCGTGCGTCGTAATTGGTATCATTATTGAGTCTCCTCTCACGAGTACACATTGTTTCCTTTCTTGTCCAGTTCTTCTCCAGGGAGGAGATCATCGATCGAGTGAACACTTTCTTGCACGTCGTTTTGTTCTGTCACTTGTCAGGTGAGGTTTAATTTCTAGATACATAGAACCATTACAACCCTTACGTGAACTTTCGGCTAAAAGGTATCTATATATCTATAGTTTTCTAAACTCTATTGATTTTCCACTGATCTATTGAAATTGTACTGTATTAATTGATTGATTGACTGTTTTGGCGAGTATATTGTACAGCACCGTGGGCCCGAGGGTAGTGACTTGAGCCAACCGAGGAAGCATGGGCTGACGGGTAACTCTAGCGCTATCCTCACTAAATTGGGATGGCCCCTAAACCCCCTAGGAGATTAGGGGAGGAAGGAGTTCCGGGCTTAGGGAATCATGAACCCTCTGCCCAGATTGATTGGATGGCGGGGCCTTGCAATCCCCCATCACCCGGAGGAAGAAGGATGGACTGAAACTGTTAATTGTGCACTATAAATAGATTGCTTGATCACCTAATCACTTAATAACTGAATGATTGTACACTGTCGGAGTAAGGTTGGAGATTTGCCCTCACTCGTCGGGCCACTGATTGATTGATTGAAATTGATTGAAGTGTCTAATTTGATAGTTGTAATCTCGGGCGAGTTCTTAGTATTCTTGAATTTACTTTATTTTCAATTATAAAACCTTACCCGAGGTTATAACTTGCATGTTATTTGCGCTTATATATATTATTGCCCTCGCTCAGTCTTGTGGAGACTGACACCTCACTTTTCAGTTTTGCAGGTGGTGTGCTAGGCGGGAGTCAGAGTTATGTCTTGTCTTTCCTTTCGAGTCTTGTTCCAGTCTCTCCACTTACACTCACTGCATATTGTATTTTAATTACTGTATTGAATTTGCTATTGGATTAGTATGCTACTTACTGAATTAAATTGAACTCGGGACAGGTTTCTAGGGCTTTAGTTGAACCCGTTTTAGGTTATTGTATTGAATTGATTCGGGGCAGGTTAGGACAGGTTCATTGAATTAGTAGAACCCGTATTTACTTTCCTTGAACTTGCATTTATTTTATTGATATTGAATAGATAATTGCCTTACTTCCGCACCTTGGTCATTGTTGATTGTTTCAGGGTTAGATTCCGCCTAGCTAGGACTGTCTTTTCATTGTCTTCCGTTCGCTGTGAGTTTAGTTCATGTATGGATCATTCCATTTCATATGTGGACCGAACTCACAGTGCGGGGGATGTGGTGCTCACGTCACGGGGTGCTACATACCTCTCCGTGTCATCCTAATCCATAGCTAGCTTGAATACACACGGTTTGGAGCATAGCTTCGTTGCAAAACATTTCAAGCTCACATATGCTCATACATATAGTTCAAAACATTTAATCTTATGGCAAGATCATAAACTTATCTTACAAGCACGTATCTATTATATAAATATAATAGTATAGTCACATGCGGGCTTGAAAATGAGCACATAAGGTTGTAGGTCGTAGTAACTAAAAAGAAAACAAACCTAAACCTCACCTTTACCAAAAGTGCTCCCGGAAGAGCGTTGACGATCAAGAAGAAGCTAAATGGCGGCGCCGACACCTCTTGAACTTAAATCTGAGATAAATAAACACAACCTTATGACTTAGACTCAATCGTGAACCAATTAGACACACGACGATGCAAATGTGTGTAATTTATTCATATGAGATGCGAGAATGTGGCACCTAAGTCATTCAAAGTTGTAACACGTATATCTCATATTAAATTACTTCATAAAATTAAATCAAGAGTTGTAACATATCATATAACAAGTTAATATTATAAATAAATCAATTCATGAAAATTAGAATTAGACTAATACAATTATCATTCATATAAATTAAATTCATAAAAGTTATATTAAACTTGTAGATCATATCACTTATTTAAAATTCATAATTTAAAACAAAGAATATAATTACACATTACAAGATATATTACTATAACATATACGTAATTATACACCATTACTTACTACATATACTAGCCTAGTATTATATACATATAAAAGGTTCAACAAAATAACACTTAGATATAGGTAATACATTAATTATATATACATACATATCATGCATGCACGTACACTCCCACACACACTATTACACCATACACATGCAACCATTCATGTAGATTAACCACCATGCAAACCAAGAGAAAAAAAATAAGCAGCAGCAGATCTGTAATAGTCTCCCCGCCCGGGGAGATTTCAAGAACAAACTCTCCCCGCCCGGGGAGAGTCATGCAGCGGGAAAAAGAACGCAGCAGCAGCAGCAACAGATCTGTTTCGAGGGGAAAAAATAGCAAGCAACAGCAGCACAAACCAGCAGCCAATAAGCAAGAAAACCAAACCAAACTCATGCAAAAATTCAAGCCCAAGCAACACAAAACTGACAGCTTAATGCAGCAGCAAGGTAGTAGCGTATGCAGTCCATTTACACAGCTGAAATGAAGAGAAAAACAGGGCAAACAAGTAGAACACTCCAAGTACTTCATAATCATGCAATTAGACATGGAAAAGAGCTCAAGAAATCATCAAATCCTGACAGCAGTTCGGTTAAAAGTGAGCAGATTTTGCAACAAGTTTCAAGCTCAAGAACTCATCATTTAATCAAAGGTTTTCCATGGCAAATCATCCATCTTACTTCCACCAAGTGTTAAGTGTCAAAATTGAAGATCAACAAGCTCATATGATCAGTTTCCACGGATCAAAACAGCCACAGATTCAAGCTAAGTCAAGGAAACATGAATCATTTCCCAAATTCCCTATTCACGTACTACCCTAAGCCCTTATCAAATCTGATGCAAAACATGAATTACATGGATCAAAATATGCATAAAAGAGTGGAGAATACATAGATATACTTACCTTTAAGGGATGGAGAAGTAAGAAAGTGCTTAGAGCTCAAAATCACAAAAAGGTCAAGGAGGGTTTCTCTTCTTCTCTTTTCTCCTTTCCTGAACTGAATTTCCTTGTCTTGTGGGAGATATGGTTCGAAATGCAGGAGTTAAAGGGGAGAAAAGAGTTAACTCAAGGTCACAAAGTCATGGTTTAGGCTTGGTTAGGGTTAAGAGGGTCCCACCAACTCAAGACTAGTTAAAGAATATCACTTTAGTGCAAGATGCTCATTTCGGTGAACTTTCAGAGGTCCAAATGAACTTAGAAAAAATACAAGATTCATTAGGATTAAAGAAAATTGTGTTAGGGTTACATAGGATCGAGAATGAGTTAATTTGGTTAAGGAATGAATTAATTATGGCCAAAATCGTAAAGGGTGGCAAGACGGTGCGTGGCTCACTTTTCAGGCAAAATACGGGGGTACAAATGGGCTTAGAAAAATACAAGGCTTGATTCCTTAGTTTGCAAATCTTGTTACGAGTCCAACACCACTTCCGGAATTCGAATCCGAGTTCTCGATCTCAAGTTATGGTCTCCGGAATCTGAGGCGCGCTAAAACTCGTTAGGCCCTCAAATCCCAAAAATAAAGAAATGGTCTCCGACCAGTTCGAGCAAGTAAAACGAATAAAATAATTACGTAAACAAGTTCATGAAACATATAATTCAAGTATATCACATATTTATATAACTGTGCTATTTTTCTTCTTTTATTATGGATAATTATTTAGTTAAAAAATTGTATCTAAATAGTAATTTTAGTTTGTGTTTTATTATGAAATAAATGTGTTAATCTTAGTATTTCTTTTATTACAAATAAATTATTTAGCCAATAGATTGTATCTTAAATAATAATTTTAGTTTTCTTTTATAATAGATAACATTTATAATTAATTTCTTTACTGTATCTTTTATCTCATAATAGAATATGTCAAATAATAGATAGAATATTATTATTATTATTTTTTTTGTTGAATGGAAATATTTGATAGAGTCAAAATACGCTCGTCCCATGTTTTGACACGTGGCACCTCAAGACAGTAACACGTGCCCTCAGGTGATTAAGGCAGTCATTCATGAGCGCCCAAACCCTCCGAGCGTCAAAGTACCACTGACAAGGTGGAGGCCCGGAAAGTCAGAAACAAGGCCCCTCGATTTTCTTTAGACTCTGAAGGGAGATTATTTAAGAAGTCATTTCAAGGACCCCCGATGAGATGTCTAAGGCCCTCGCAAGCTAAAGAAACGCTCGAGCTTATTCACAATGGAAGCTGCAGAAATCATTCAGGAGGGCGTATCCTCACAAAAAAGGTCCTGAGGAGTGGGTTTTATTGGCCCACAGTTCTCTAAGACGCCATTGAGTTCTCCAGGAAATGCCCTAAGTGTCAATTTCACTCTAACCTCCCTCAACTGCCAGCCGCTCAGATGGTCCCTATAGATGTCTCAAGGCCCTTTGACCAATGGGGGATCGACATTGTGGATCCCTTGCCCGTTGCAGTCGGACAAAAGAAGTTTGTCATTTTAGCTGTAGATTATTTTACCAAATGGGCCGAGGTTGAAGCCGTAGCAAAGATTACTTTCAGGGTCGTGAGGGACTTCATTTGGAAAAACATTATCTGCAGATATGGTATACCAAGGGTGCTCATTTCAGACAATGGGTCCCAGTTCATAGCGGCTGACACACGAGAATGGTGTTCAGAGTTGGGTATTGAGCAACGTTTTACTTCCGTAGGTCATTCCCAAGCCAATGGACAAGCAGAAGTCACCAACAGGGTCATTTTGCAGCATCTGAAAACCATGCTAGAAAGCAAAAAGAGTGAATGGGCAGAGGAATTGCAAGGGGCACTATGGGCTTATCGCACTACTCCACGAGCGGCTACTGGCGAGACACCTTTCACGCTCGTATATGGGTCAGAAGCAATGATACCTGCAGAGATTGCACAAGAATCCGCTCGGGTAGCATACTTTGAACATAAAGCCAACGAGGAGAGTAGAGCACTGGAATTAGATCTCGTGGATGGAAAGAGGGATAAGGCATGGGTACTCATCCATCAATAAAAGCCTCTGTGGCTCGACAGTACAACAAAAGGGTAAAGGAAAGAACTTTTGAGTTGGGGGACTTGGTCCTCAAGAAAGTGGAAGTCTCAAGGCATGTGGGCAAGCTAGATCCCAACTGGGAAGGTCCGTTCGAAGTTATACAAATAAGGGCAAACGACACATACACGCTCGAGTAACTGCAGGGCGAGCGTCTCCCATGCCCTTGGAACGCATGCAACCTCAGGCGGTTCTATGTTTGAGTTTATTTTGTAAAGCATGAAGCATATGTTATTTCTCAAGAAATTTATAATGAAAATTGCTCCTCTCATTCATTTCATCCGAGTATGCAGGCTATTGAGAATTCTCTCTTGGGATCTTAAACCCAAGGGGCATGAATTTCCTCGTGATTTAGGAATCGGCATAACTCCACGAGCGTGCTTATCCAACACCTCTAAGGATACGTCCAAAGTCCACCCCGTACGCACGAGTATCCTAGTAGGCCTGGGTAGCCTATACTATGTGCACCTAGCACTCGAAAACAGGACTCGCTAAGCAATTGTATTTTGCAAGTTTTAAAGCAAAATTTTCACAAGTCTTGAACGAGGGCTGCCTCCCAGTAAGACCCTCGTGATTACTCAAGACTTAGTAAAATTTTACAAGTATTAAAGCAAAATTTTCACAAGTCTTGAACGAAGGCTGCCTCCCAGTAAGACCCTCGTGATTACTCAAGACTTAGTAAAATTTTCCAAGTTTTAAAGCAAAATTTTCACAAGTCTTGAACGAGGGCTGCCTCCCAGTAAGACCCTCGTGATTACTCAAGACTTAGTAAATTTTCCAAGTTTTAAAGCAAAATCTTCACAAGTCTTGAACGAGGGCAGCCTCCCAGTAAGACCCTCGTGATTACTCAAGACTTAGTGAAAATTTCCAAGTTTTAAAGCAAAATTTTCACAAGTCTTGAACGAGGGCAGCCTCCCAGTAAGACCCTCGTGATTACTCAAGACTTAGTAAAATTTTCCAGGTTTTAAAGCAAAATTTTCACAACTCTTGAACAAGGGCAGCATCCCAGCAAGACCCTCATAGTTACTCAAGACTTAGCTAAAACAGTGCATATTTTACCAAGCATGTTACCCAGAATCTTAGCATCATGAGATTTTGTTACAACAAGCACAAGGTAAAAATCTCACAATCAAATAACACAAGGAAATAAAGGGAGACTCTATTAAGAAAGGAAAGATCTTCATTAATCAAAGCTTTCTTAAAAAGCTACAAAACAAGGGCACATGGGCCCATAACATTCTTACAAAAGTAAATACTGAGCGAAAATAAAGGGGAATTACAACATAAGCAAATGAAGGAAATCATCAAGCGGCAGGAGCAGTGTCTTCATCCAGAACCACTAAGACATTTTGAGCCACGGGACCATATACTGGAGCCGCTGGCTCTTGCGCTTGGGGGCCTTGTTCATCTTGATTCTGGGCAGCTGGAGGAGGCGCAAGCTCGTTATTTCCCGGCACTTGGGAGGCATTGGGCTCGTTAACTTCATTGGAAGGAATGAGGGCATTTTCAGCGACGGGAGCAGGAGCGTTAACAATGGGCGTTGAAGACTCATTTGCAAGGAGGACCTCAGAGGAGATAGTGGCAGCATCAACACCCTAATTTTGTTCTACACAAGGGGCCTCCACGGGAGGATGAGCCGCCATGTATTCATCCTGGATGAGCGTGATCAGGAAGTTATATTCTGGCCCGGAGAGGTTTGCCTCAGGGTCTTCACGATCGGCATCTTCCTCGACGCAACGCTCGTTGTACATGAGCCCCATGTCCTGTGCCTCACGAACGGATGGATCTGTTAAGCCCTTGTGGATACCCTGCTCAATCGCCAAATTGAAGGCTTTTTGAGCCTCGTCGAGACAGTGCAATGAGGCCGCAAAATTGAACGCCTTTGAATGGCAAAACTTTATGAGTGCCTCTTTGACCGACTGCTCGATGCGATGAGGAAATTGGTTCATGGTATCCGCATATTTCTTCTCCGCTTCAGTGACCCTCGTCCTCCAGGCGTTACGGTCATCCGTAAGCTTTTGATTGCTCTCGTTGAGATTATTGTACTGTGTGCGTCAACTCCTCCGAGCGATTTCGGCGTTCGTGAAGTCCTCCTGTAGCTTCTTCATTTCTACCTCCATCTTCTTATGCTCTGTGTCAAGAGAAAGGAACTTGGTTTTCTCTACATCCAATTCTTCTTGGATTTGAGCAGAATCGTTCGAGTGCACCATCTTCTTGTATTTTGATTTCCGGTCAGCATAAACCGTGGCACGTATTTGGATGTTTTTCGCCCTCGGAAGCACTTGCTGCACAGGCTCGAAACGGCAGGAGTGTTAATAAAAACCTTGAAGAATAACATCTTCAAAAGATAATAAAATTACGAGGAGGAAGGGGACTTACAGAAATTAGGGCATGTACCATGTCACTGGTCACCTTCTCCACGGACTCGGAGTACAAGGCCCTATGATCCACTGTGAATTGGACCCTCTCAAATAAGCCTTCGCTGATGGTTTGCGCGACCGTTCCGTGTCTCAATAATACGGTGCCTCCATCCGCGGAACCCTTATAGCTCCTATCCCTTCGACGATCAAAATCCCACAAATGCTCTTCCTCTGAGGAGGAAGTGTCTCCATCGCCCTTGGGGCCCTCCACAACCTGTTTGCCCTTGCCGGTTATAGAAAAGGAATCTGGCATCCTTTTCTTCTTTCTAGAGGTTGAGACGCTTCCTCCTTGAGTATCTATGGTACTGACGCTCGTCTGAGGCCTTAGCGGCGGAACCGGAGCGGGAATAATGGCTCCACTTGCTTGAGGAGCGACCGGGGCCATCAGGATCACCCTGGTATCAGGGTTGGGTGCTTGATTATTTCCGCGACCCTGATTATCGTTCGAGCCCGTAGCTTGTTTGCCACCGCGATCGTTACCGCGACTTGCACCTCGGGGTGGTGGGTTCTGTTGATCTCCTTGGTGGGCTTGACGCCTGTTGGCATTGGTGAATCGGGCAGCGTTTCTCATCTCATCCCTCCGGCCATTCCTAAAATATCCGCTCCTACAAGGAAGGAGAGAACGAGGGTCAGAAACCCTTAAGCAAATTTTGCAAAATACAGGTTACAAATACAAGGGTACAGTTAGCATCCCTATCTAGAGGTCAGTGCCCTAAGATCTAACCGTCTCTATCCAAATCTCGAGCGGGAGGGTTGCTGAGATATTGAGGATCATTGGAGAGCCCACAAAGGAATATCAGCTCATCGTCATCTATCAACTTCTTGGCTTGAATTAACTGGCCCTCGTCCCTCAACGCTCTAGCTAGATCCTTCCCCCAATTCTCAGGAAAAGAGGGGCCTAGGCGATTCTTCACAAGGGAGCCTTTCCCGTGCGAGACCCACTCTCGTGACACCCCGAAATCATCATCAGCTGGGGCTTTGACAAAAATGAATTTCTCCTTCCAATCTGGGCCATAAGTGGATGAAGGGGAGTTGATCAAATTCAGATGAGCCTTTGCTTGGACATAGTAGAAGAAACCTGCCTCGGGTGATGAGCGCGGGGAACTAACAACTTGTAGAAGAGCGTTGAAGTTCTGCATTGAGGGCTCGTAGTTGGCACACTTAATAAGGATCACGAAGCATGTTATCAAAGCGAGGCCGTTAGGCACGATTTGCGAGGGGCAAAGGTTCAAATTATTTAAGATATTGGCCACCAGAACTGGGATCGGGAACCTCAAGCCTCCGGAACTGACCGCGTCCTTATAAACCGCCATCTCACCGAGGGGCCGGCGGTTGGCACGCTCGTGCTTGGCAGGGATTCGCCAGGAGAACCGCTCGTCCCAGTATATCGGTGCTAACATGGTCTTCACCTCTCCCAAAGTAATGGTACTGGGAGTCTCGTCAGGAGTGCGCTCGGTCGCCTGCATACCCTCACCCTCACCCTCGTTTGGGCCTTGAGTTTTCTGAGATTTTTTGGCCTTTTTAGCCCTTATTTTCATGGGGGGCGCCCTTGAGGGCTCAGCCTCCTCATTCCCCGCCGGAGCCGGAGCTGGAGCAGGCATCGCCACCGTCATAGTGTGGCGATGAGGGTGGGTTGCACTCTCTGTTATCGGGAGAGTCACCCCTTGCCTCTCCGTTTCCATCACCATGTCCATCTCTTCAAATATATGCTCAACCCCACCTGGGTTCCTCTCCTCCATGGCAGAAACGGCAGCATGCAATTCTTCATCCCTTGGAGGTGAATTCTGACTTGCCATCTCCTCAACCTCCCGGACAGATTCTTCGATATGATCTCCAGACATGGTTTGAGAAGGGTTTTTGAGAAGTGGAAGGTTTTTCAGGAATCGGAATGAGTTGCAAAATTCAGGGACTCTGGGAAATAAGGGAGATGTATTGAGAACTAAATCCTAATCTGTTCTAAGGTTAGCAAAGTTAAAAGATTTCACCAGAGAAGAAAGTTGTGAATGCTCTGAAATTAGTTTTGCAAAGAGTTTTCCGCAAATTTGGGCTCTGAAGATTTGTTCGCGTAAATGACGATATGGATGCAGAATCCCTTATTTATAGGGATGGGAGTTGGTACGTTTCTGGAAAGTAATTCAAAAGGCAATCATTTCCCGCCTAAGAAACCGTTCACTTTAGTAAATTGTCACGTGTATTCCCAAAGTCATGCGCCTACACGCGCATCAGCATTTAATGCAAAGGTGTTTCGAGCGGTCGCCTGATATGACCGCATTTAATGCATGGTCAGGAGCAAAGGTGCTCAATACGTTATTAACGATCGTCACCCTCGTAAGGAACTGAGATATTTGAATTCTACAGTCCTTATCCTAAGGACTACAGAATTGGGGGCCAAAATGATAGGGCCAAAACATGCTCATCCCACATTTGGACACGTGGTAGCAAGAGAACGTAACACGTGGCTTCCCCAAGACTAAGGTATTTATCAACAAGCGCCCCCAAAAATCCACAAGCGTCATGAGCGCTACCATCCCTGATTAATGCGTGTCTCCTCGGTTACGTGACTCATAACCACCATGGCCGCTCTTCAACGAGCGCTCCTTACACAACGGGACAAAACCCCAGAAGCCCTTTACAAGCGCTATTATCCTTCAGGGAAGCTCCCATTCCCCCTCACGGCACGAACCTTGGCCTTCATCCCCTAGCGGGTTCACTGGTCTCCAAGGCTCTTGGTTGACACGAGCGTGCTCTTAGCCCTCGTTACCAACCCCCTAAAACGGCTCTCTGACACCCCGTACATGCCCGCACACCTACCACTATTGCCAACACTAACTTTCACTGACTTTTGCAGAAGATTCCTCCTAGGTTTCTCTCATAGCGCTACGTATTAGGGCAACACTTGGTCAGGATCACACGGTGTAAATGACCAAAGGGTCCCTGACCCTCAACTATAAATAGACAAGCTCATCTTCTCCACTGTAAGTAAGCTTCCATATTTGAACTCTGCAATTACTTTTTCTCTCAGTTCCTTAACTGACTTGAGCGTCGGAGAGCCAAATTGGGAATCACCCCCAGTTTCCCCAGCTTGGCCTTCTGACTTTGCCGGTGTTTGTCCTAGCAGGTAGAGCCCCGAATTTTTTCTTTGGTATACCTAACATTAATGAATAATGAATTTAAGAAGTCAAAATCATGACACGAGCCCGGTGAAAAACTCCAAAGAGTTAGTCACATAGATCTAGGAAATAACTTGATGTATTTGTAGACAAGCTAAAGTTTGTTGAAAAACGACCCTCTTTGGTAAGTTTCATTACCTACAATGTAAAAGAAACTTTTTCTTCGTATACCTTACTTAGACCCAGCGAAGCACAACAAAACAAAAGGGGAGGGGTCTTCTTTTTCTGTATTCAATCAAGAGAAAACGCCACCCAGATTCTAATAAACGGAATATACCAACACTAAGATATTCGAAACCCTGAAATGCAACTACCTATCCATTCTCTTCCATTTGAATACTTGATTCATTCTAAATCACTCTATTCTAAATCACTAAGAAAAAAAAACGACAAAAAGACCTCCCGATAAAAAAATCGAAATCCAATTTTTATAAAAAAATTTCAAATATTCAAAAGAATAAGAAGTTCGAAATTCTTAAACACAAACTAAGAATTCTATTTTATTTGGAAGTCGCTTTCTTTAGCTAGAATCCTAGGTGAAAATAAGAGAATTTGTCTAAGCGTAACATATCGAGTTATACTAACTAAAGAAATTCAAGAAAATTGAACTTAAAATATGAAGTAGTCTGGAAGTAGACTGGAAATAGGATCCCAACCAAGTCAGTCGATAAATCTTGAAATGAGATATGCCTCACAATAATCAAAGGAAACTAGATGGTTTGGTCAAAATGAATTCTAGTTTTGACTAAACAGCTATGGGTGGCTTTACAACTTCAATTCGAATTGACCAATCTGGTCTATTTTCCACGTTCATAGGAGTGCGTCTATGTTTTTGCTTTACGAATATGATATTTTTTGGGGATTTCTAATAATATCCATTCTTATTCCTATTTTGGCATTTTTCATTTCCGGGATTTTAGCCCCGATTAGGAAAGGGCCGGAGAAACTCTCTAGTTATGAATCGGGTATCGAACCAATGGGCGACGCTTGGTTACAATTTAGAATCCGATATTATATGTTTGCTCTAGTTTTTGTTATTTTTTATGTTGAAACGGTTTTTCTTTATCCATGGGCAATGAGCTTCGATGTCTTGGGTCTATCTGTATTTATAGAAGCTTTGATTTCCGTGCTTATCTTAATTGTTGGTTTAGTTTATACATGGCGAAAGGGAGCATTGGAATGGTCTTAGCTCCTGAATATTCAGACAATAAAAAGAAAGGGGGAAAGGGGTTGAAAAAGTTATGAATTCCGTTGAGTTTCCTTTACTTGATCGAACAGCCGAAAATTCATTTATTTCAACTACATTAAATGATCTTTCAAATTGGTCAAGACTCTCTAGTTTATGGCCGCTTCTCTATGGTACGAGTTGTTGTTTTATTGAATTTGCTTCACTAATAGGATCGCGATTTGACTTTGATCGTTATGGACTAGTACCAAGATCGAGTCCTAGACAAGCGGATCTAATTTTAACAGCCGGAACCGTAACCATGAAAATGGCACCCTCCTTAGTGAGATTATATGAGCAAATGCCCGAACCAAAATATGTTATTGCTATGGGAGCCTGTACAATTACAGGAGGGATGTTCAGTACCGATTCTTATAGTACTATTCGGGGAGTCGATAAGCTAATTCCTGTGGATATCTATTTGCCCGGTTGTCCCCCTAAACCGGAAGCAGTTATAGATGCTATAACTAAACTTTGTAAGAAAATATCTCGAGAAATCTATGAAGATAGAATTAGTTCTCAACAAGCAAATCGCTGTTTTACGACCAATCACAAGTTTGATGTTGGACGCAGTATGACTACGGGTAATTATGATCAAAGATTCCTCTATCAACCGCCATCTACTTCTGAGATCCCTACTGAAACCCTTTTCAAATAGAAAAGTTCAGTATCTTCTCACGAATTAGTGAATTGGGCAGGACTCTTTTGTAGAGAATAATAATATAGGGGGTCAATCTTCATCAATTTGATCGAGAGTGTGAAATATTCTAAATTTTTAAAAAATGTGGGAGATAAAAGAGATGCAGGTCGTTTGTCTGCTTGGCTAGTCAAGCATGGGATAATTCATAGATCTTTAGGCTTTGATTATCAAGGAATAGAAACTTTACAAATAAAGCCCGAGGATTGGCATTCCATTGCTGTCATTTTATATGTATATGGTTACAATTATCTACGCTCCCAATGTGCCTATGATGTAGCACCTGGCGGAATGTTAGCTAGTGTGTATTGTGACACCCCGACTTCTCGACTGTACAGGTACGCACGCCGTGCGTGAGGGTTTTCGAGTTTTAGGATTTCTTTAATTTTCTCTTGTTGCTTAATTGCGCAATTCGTTTTGATTTAATTGCTTTCTTTCCGTTTTGGTGAGTTAATTTCCTTTTTGTGAATTTCTATGCGTATCATAATTTTATATTTTCCCGAGCATGCTTAAATGATTAATTTCTACTTGATTGCAAGAATTATGCCTAATTGTCCTTAAATGAATTTGTTGTTAATTTTTGGACCTAATTGCTAATGTGATATGGATTAATTTGTAACATTCATATTATTGTGGACTTGAGTGCATGCATTTGAATTCTTGGAAGACCTTTTTGCAATTTTTCCCTTTCTTGCACCCACTAATACCGATCCAAAAACACAACCACACACACAACTCTTCTTCTTCATTTCTTCCACAAGAACCAAGCCAAACCCTTCCTTTTCTTCCCTTCTCCATTTCCTTGATCATCAAGCAAGGAAGCAACAAGATTTCTAACCAACTTTGAGCAAGGATTTCAAGCTTCAAACCATCCCTTTCCTTCCTCCACTCTTTTTTTTTCCTCTTGAGGTGAGTTCTAGCTTTGAGTTTGGGTTGATGAGGTTTTGGAGTTTTTGTTAGGGCTTTTGATTCTTGCTTAATTCTTGGATTAATATGAGTTGCTTAGGTCATTTTTGAGTGATTATATGCATATCTAACTTGAGTTTTGAAGTTTTGAACATATTTGATCATTTCATATTTAAGGGTTTTGCTTTGAACTTTGTTGGATTCATACATGTTTCCTTGGATGTTCCCTTGAATTAAATGATGCCTAGATGAGATATTATGATTGTATACATGTTGTTTGGTGTTTTGGGTGCTTGTGGTTGAGTTTTGGGGTGATCGGGGGGTTTGGTTTTCTTCTCCCGCGAGCTTCCCATGTTTTTTCCATGTTTTTGCTGTTCTGGAGGACTACCCGGCCGGGTAGTTTTTGCCCACAAAAGTACCCGTGCGGGTAGTGTGTTACAGAAGGTTTTCCGCGCTTGTTCTCCCCGGCCGGGTAAATTTCTGCCTTGTTTTTACCCGGCCGGTTACTCCCTCGTCCGAACTCCGATTGACCTGATTTTTGAACCATTGGAAACCTCTTGAAGTTTAGAACAACCTCCAATTGGAATCATCTCAATATATTTTGTCATTTGTGAGATATAATCAATTATTTTTGGTGTTGCCACTTCGCCGGAAATCTGCTTTCACCCAACTTTAAGCTTACGCCATTTTCTCCTCGCTTTGAACCAAATTTCGTGCCATATATCATTTTATAGGTCTATGTATCTAGTTTCATTCCCAAGAAACAAAACTCAATTCCCTTTTCTCAAACTCAAGATATTTCAGTTTTACTACAGCTTGTCCGTTTTGGAAATCTGTCAACTTTCGCCCAATTTCACTCGGGAGCTCTTTTTGTGTTTTCATTTCCTTTTTCTCGCATGTTTCCATCTCCAAACTTGTTTATAACTCATTATTTATTGATTATATGCTTATACTTGTTCTTATATGCATTTGTATCGCTTGAATGACGTGAATTAGTTTTACAAATTTCTTATGCGCCTTGTTAGGCATTTAAATGTTATATTATGCATTAAATGTTGCACTTGAACATGTCATTGATATAATATGATTTCATATTCATGTCTTATGTATTTAATCCACTTGTCGTGCGTCATACCTGGTTCATATTGAGTCGAGTTTCACTCGTGTCTTGTTTCTTTTGTCCAGAGAGTTCTCAGGAGAACGTTGAGCACGTCGAGTAGGGTTTGAGGAGTCCTCGTTCTTCTCTTTTTGTCCGGTACAGGTGAGGAATTGTTAGGATATAATATAAACCCTACAACCCTCTTCTATGTTGTTTTGGCCAAAACTTATATTATACTTATATCTTGATTTCAAATGAACAAATGATTTTTGGAAAATGAACCAATCTTGATCCTGTCCTGTTTTGGCGAGACTGTTACACTTCCTGGGGCCCATGGGCTTATGTATTGAGAGAACTGGGGAAGCATGGGCTGACGGCTATCTCTTGCATAAGTCCCAACCAAACTCGGACTACCCGGACATTCACCAGGAGGTTTGGTGAATCGAAGGGGCTCCAGATCAATGGGATTCATGTACCCATTGATCATCCTGTCCTGGGTGGTGAGGGTTAGCTACCCGAACCACCAAACCGGAGGAAAAATGGTACTTGTGCACTTGTAACTGATTCTATAACAAAGTGAAACTTAAAATATTGTATGATCACTTAACAACTACCCGGTACACTAAAGGAGTAAGGTTGGAGATTGTTCACTCGCCGAGCCACTGATCACTTGTCCTGAATTTAATTTGATAGTTGTAATTCCATACAATGATAACCTGTGTTTTACTTACCTTCTTAAAAACCTTGTATGGAATTATGGCTTGCATGAACTTTATCGCTTTCTATATGATATATATGCCTTTCACTCAGTCTTGTAGAGACTGACCCCTCCCTTCTTTGTCCCTCAGGTTCCTTGCATGTGTAGCTAGGCGGGAAATTGCTTTATTTATTGTAATTTTGCGTCTAGCTCGTGTCACACGGTTGTTGTACCACACACTCATACTACCTTTTGTTATGTATATATTTTGTGAGGCCGTGAGGGCCGAATACTTTCACTTGTAAATTATGTAAGCTCTTGATGAGCGATCCAGTTGTTATGAACTACTGGTTTATATTTATGGTTTATACTCTTGTTTCTGTCGACAAATTTAGGGGTGTTCGGGTCAGACAACCTAGCTTTCAGAGTCTCAATCTCGCGTACCACAATGCGATCTTCCTCAGCTTTGGATCGAGCCTCCCCAATGGATTTGATAAGGTCGAGGAACTCGTTGGACTGCCCAAATCCCCCTTGGGAGCCCATCGCAAGCTCCCGCCCGATTGTCTTTAGCTGCTCCAGCTTTAAAAACGTCTGAAAAACGCAACAACCTTGGATCAATCGGCCAAAATAGGCCGACGAAGAGAAATTGTGAGTGAGATTGGGTTTAGGGTTTGGGAGATTGGGGAAATACGCACCGAGTATGATCAAGATCTAGAGAGAGAAAGGAAGATATAAAATATTGGAGGGTCTGAAAAATGTGAATTTTATTTCTTTTGTACTTAAATGGATATACGGTTTGTCGTCGTGTACGTGTGAAGAAGGAGATGTGCAGAGAGGAGGAAGACGACACTTTAATGGAAAATTCTTGTATGAGCCGGGTGTAGCACGATTCCTACACCCATCTCTAATACACAAATAAAAAAATAAATTTTTTTTTATTTTTTTAATGGTGTATTAGAGGCAGTTGTAGGGAAGAGTGCCCTACACCCGCCTCATATAAGAATTTTCCCACTTGAATGGAAGAACTTGAGCAGATGTACAACTGTTGATGCGAAGGGTATCACCATTTGTTGGTGCGTTTAAACTATTGGATAATTTGTTTCTCGCCCTTCAACTGTTTGGATTTTGTACTTTACAACCGTGAATTCGAAAAACAGCATTTTGGACCTAAGAATCGAAATCCTTAGCAACTTCGCACCCCATTTTTTAAAAAACAAATAATTGTCCACGGTTGATTAGTTATTAAAACGACAAAATCCTCTTTAACAAGGATCTTAATGTTTCCGTCTGGCATGTCAAATAACAATTTATTCCTCACCTCATGATTTTTGTGTGCTAAGTATCGGCCTACGTATTTTTATTTTCTCACTGTGTCAACAATCGTGCTCTTCCATAAAAAATAAGGAAGATTATGAAATTCAAAATTATATTTTCGATTGAATGATTATCAAGTTTAGAGCCTTTAAAATGAGTGTGCCTATTCGACTACGGTTTCAAAGTTTGTTTCTAGAAAAATATGTAATATAAAATAATATTTTCAAGGACACCCATATTTATATTCCAATTTAATATATGCGACAAATTATTTTAGGTATTTTTAATAATTATATTTTTTTTTAGAATTTTAACCATATCCAATTAATTATAAATAATCTTAAAATACTAAACAAAATTATGATTATTCTTATTATTATTTTTTTAGGCGGATCGACGTGACCGTAAGATTTTAACGAGGTCCACCTCATATATAAACCAACCAGAAACCCTCGAGACTATACAAATATAATCCAAGTGGCGAAAACAACACTTAAATAAAAGTGTCTCATAAGACTAGTAGAACATGACAACATGAAGGGGGAAATAATGAATAAGACTAGAGTTAAAGGTTCCTATAACACATCAACTCAAACGGATTATTCGTTAGTCGTAACTGGCGCCCAGTCATCCAGGCAATAGCAAGGTCCAACGTGGTCCTTTGCTTGCAACCATAGGTATACACGATCGGGTACGAGTGGATTTATAAGTAAAATATTGTCACCCAACCTAAAATATACGGGTTCACAAAAATGCAAACCGTAAAGGCATAATAATTTTCTCAAACCGAGCGGTTCGGGTTGAGCGGGTAAAGTTTTATTGTGAGTGGATTAGCTGTTTGATGAGTTTTATGTATATATTTTATAAACAAACTTTATACTTACAATTTTAATTCAACAATAAAAAATATATAAGGAGTATTTGAACTTATTCTAATTTATAACCTATTGCAACACTAATACATAATAATTTTTAAGTAGACGAAAAATTAAAAATAATATTATATTTATATTATTAAATGAAGAATATGATTTCATATAACTTTCTAGTTTATTAAACAACATATATAATATTAGTTTAACACACAAATATATTATATATATGTGTGTGCATATATGTATGTATAATTTATAAGATACACATATAATAATTGTCTTATGCAACAACTATATATAAAATATAAATGTCGACCAAAAAAAAATATATATATATATATATATATATATATATATATATATATATAACATAAATATATATATAGCGGGTTGCGGTTTAGGCGGTTTTGAATTTTTAGACCCACCATCCGACCGAAAAATGGCGGGTTGCAACATTTTTCAACCGCGATTAAATTTTAAAGAATTTCAACCGACGGATTTCGAACAGATCAGCTCGATTCAGGTGGATTAGGCAAGCTAAACGGGTTTATGTACACCCATACTTGCAACCAATAATAGCAACTATGTTGATGGCATCCTCAATACTATTTTTGTGGTTCGACTGACATCTGACATCATATGCATCATAAGGAGTTTAGGCCCCAACTCATCATTATAATTCACATTCAAATTGTCATTCTCTAAAAATGTGTGCTATTCGCACATTCATTCCATTTATAAAATGACGAAACCTGTCAATCAATTATTGAATTCCTAGGGCGTCTAGCTTTCCCCCTTCTCGGAATAGCCGTAATGACTTCAGAATCTAACTCAACTCACAAACTCTGGCAACTCAAACCCGCAGCAAGTTCCACTTCCTACGTTGCCACGCGAAGTTCCGTTGTAGTATTTGTCATCTCACTTGTTCCTACATTGAAGACACATAACACATTTCCCTCATAATCCCCGTGTAACTCCGTCAATCTTGTTGGACCTGAATTAACTCGTGAAAATCCATCAATGTTCAATTGCGAGTATTATTTATTTTCAATAAAGTAGAGAATATATTTGTGTTCCTTAAAGAGTCTACTTAGTTCAACATATTGAAACAAATAAAATATGAGCCATGTTTAAAGATATGAATAAATTAAAATATGGTTGCGGAAATAAAAAAGCTTCAATGTAAATGTTGTCATTGTGGTAAATCTATTTTTTTACCCTATATATATAAGAGCGGTATTGGTAGTTTTCGTCGTCCGGTTGTACGCTTAATGTGAAGTATGTGATTATTTCTCCTCAAAACAAAACGACATCGTTTGTTTTCCTCAACGTGCCCCTTTTTTCTTTCCCACAAATTTCATCTTTCTTGTCATCAGATTCACAGCTTTTCTCCTTCCACATATTTCCTTGCACAAATTTCTTTTCGTTTTAATCTTAATCTTAATCTTAAACGTGTCTTCTCCTCGTAATCATCCTCTGCAATTTTGAAAATCCAAAATTTACACATAGCCCTAATCGTATAACTTTATCAAACCAACAATTATTTTTTCTCTGTCAAAAACCTACTCTATATATGGGTTTTCCAATATCGATAGTCGGTGCTTCTTTGCTGGAGTTTTGTGGTGAGTTATTGATTGATTTTCTTGCTTTCTTTTTTTGTTTGTTTGAGATTTTGAGTTCCTTTTTTCTGTCTACTAAGTTACAGTGTTGATATCTTGTGGGTTGGGTTCAGATTTTGCTTCTGGTTTTAAATGAAATTTGATTGTTGGGAAATGGACTGGAAGTGAAACTGGTGATCAATGAGAAGTGTGTGTCGGAAATTTTGGGCCTCTTGGTGTTGAAATTCGACTGACCCATTTAGTTTTTGTTGTTTTTTAGAGTTTGGATGAAACCTGTTCTTTTGTGGATTGATGTTCATGTTAAATGGAATTTATGTGTCTTCGTTTGAGTGGAGTTTATTTTTAGCCTGTTTTTTGGACAATTCAAATACTTTCCTTGTTATGTTGAACTGATAATCGATCATCTTTAATAATAGGACTTCAAAGCTTTAACGCAGGGACAACATTCAGGTATGCATAATTTGAATCTTCTTTTTGAATATTTATTGGGATCATGCTCTTGGATGTGTGAATTTAGGATGCCCTTTTGTATTAGTTGCTTTTCTAAAAAACCTGTTGTTAACATATTAGTTTTCGTTGTAAAATTTTTGAACATGACATAAATGTATTTTCGTATGCTTTTGACTTCTTTGAATTGTGATTTCTCATCCGTTTTATAAAGTTGGTAGTTTTTTAAACTAGACTTACATTTTTGTTTTCTGTCATGTTGTGATCATTATTTTTGAACGAAGTAATATCCGATTGGTTGGTTTTTAAATTTGATCACAAATTACAGCTTTCAAAACTTGTTTTTCCATCTTCTTTGGTTAAGTGAAATGAAGTATTATTATATGGTCACTTTACCTGTAATTTAGCTGTATATATTTTTATTTCGAATTTGTAGTATATGGGTCTTGCAAATAATATTTAAATTACTTAATAAGCTCATTTATCTAAGCCATCTTCTTCTATTTCATTGATGTTTGGCTGATAGATACACTCAGACGCATGCGTAAAGTAATATAAAATATCGTTTAGATTTATTCACTGTTTTTATAAATATAATTTGTGGTTTCGAGATTAAACTTGCAGTGGAGAAAAGCAATTAAGCCTTTTTTTTTTTATTTTTTATTATTTGCATTGAATTTGATTTCTCCTCTCTCTCTCTTTTTTCCCTCCCAGATATTGTATAATTTATCTATTTATATTCCTATAGGTTCTTTGCGAGTACAAAACAAGAATCGGAAGCATATCCAATACTCAGGTTGAATATCCAAGTGATGACTAAAAAAACATATGTCCCTACTGCTATCGAATGCATCTACGTACTAACATAGCCTTAATGATCACACTTTTGTAAACTGTAAATAAATAACCATTTACAACTTGACAATTTAAAACATACTTTTCAAGTAATTAAATATTTTTAATATTCTATTTTCTGCATCAAATGTGTGGAAGCGAGAGAAATTACTCATGAATTGCTTGTGATTGATTCTAGATGTTTGGTATTTTTTAGAATTTAGATTGCATTGTGCAGATATATTTAAAGAATTCGCTACAAAAAATAGTGTTAAAGTTGGGGAAATTGTTGGAGAAAGGTGAATTGAGCTTGGAGAAGAAGAAAAATCTGGCTCGTACCGAATTATTTCGAATACACAATCAGCTTCAGTTAAGATACATAAATAAGATACATAAATATCAATATCATCTCAATTAACGTTTTTCGATCTTGGTGAAGTGATTTCGTCCAAGTTAATCATCATTAATCATGCATTTGATTTTGCAATTATCTTCTCCTCTCTAGTAGTCTCGTGGATTAATATTCTTGGAGTGGTGTTATAGGTTTCAATTTCTCCCTTTCCATGTCAACTATACACTCAAGATGTTACCTTTTTTTTTTTTTTTTTTTGGCTGCATACTTTAATTTATAAAATGCCTTCATGTCAAAAAAGAAAATCAAGTTTCAGCCTTTGTTTTGGATGAATTTTTGGGTCAATCTTGTAGTGGACCTTTAAATAATTTGTTTGGAGGAAATAAACTTCGAGAAGAAGACCGTGAGAAATTAACCTTTTATTCCTTGTAAAGAAAAGAGGAAAGAGAAATTAACCTGAAAAAGTTTTTCCGCAAAGATTGGTGGTTTGTGAAATTTTCAACTTGCTAATATTGTAGCAACTCGGGGAAGAGGGAGATTCTTTACATGTTGAATATCTTGTTATGCTGCTTCTCTTCTTATTTACTGCTATGAAAGTTTTATGTTAGAACTCATCCTGGATAATTTATAAGTTGCCTGACAAACATTTTTCTAATCTGATGATGATGTAAACATGCAAAACTTGAATTTTATTTAGTCTGTTAGATTTTGAAAGCTTTCCTCGAGAAAAAAGTTCAGTTTACAATGTAAACATAATCTCTAATCTGTCACAATTGAAATGATACTTCATCATCGTCATCGTCATCGTCATCGTCATCGTCATCGTCATCGTCATCTCTCTCTCTTCGCTTATGGATTAGTTGTCTCTTGCCAGGTTTATTGGCTTGATGTGGATTACCTTGTGGCTGCGACGTCTTCAAATGTAAGTACATTCAAGTTTCTTATTCAAGTGTATATGGTCACTACTTTCTGTAAGGTTGGAATCCCTTTTTTGTTTTTTACTGTGCTTGCAAGATTGTGGCTCTTACTTCACTACTTTTCTTTACATCGAGCCTTGGTGTGAGGAGCACTTCAATTGCCTCACATTAGCAGTGTTTTCCAAAGCGGGCCGGACCGGCCAGTCCGACCGGTTCAATCGGTGACCGGCACATGGTCCGGTCCGAACTAGCCTACAAAACCAGTGGTGGCCGGACCGGTACAGGGCAAAAAAAACCGGCCGGTTAACCTGCGGTTTTAGCCCTGTGAACCAGACCGGACCGCCGGTTCACTAAATATGTATTTTTTATTATTATTATTTTTTTCAACCTTTCAATTAACATTTTCTGTCTTTCAATTAAAGTTTTTCAGCCTCTCTTTCATAGTTTCACTTATTGTCGTAAAATTCAATTTTTGAATTTCAAAATTTTGCAAGAAATATGGTTTTTTTTTTCTAATATTGAACTATATTATATATTTTATTTTTAATTTTAGCATATTATATATATATATATATATAGATGGTTGAACCGGTCGAACCGATCCGACCGGTGACCAGTAAGGCTTCCGCTTCGACCACCGGTCCGTTTTTGAAAACATTGCACATTAGGTAGTCCAAATTTTTCTCATCATGAAACAGTACATTTACTTGGTACCTTTTAAAACAATAATTTCAATTCGTCAGCCTAATATCTATAAATATGGTAATCTGTTTAGCTTTCTGCTGCTCAACTAGATGTTTTGTACCATGAGTATGAAACTTAATTTATGTCTCTCCAACTTCAGCTTCCAGCTCGCATTGAAATACTTGTATCAGCTGTCACCCAAATTAATAAGTCTGACAGTCTCTATGGAATTGTTCAATCTCATAAGATTAGTTCATAATACGTATCTACAACATTATTGTGGCTTTGCTCATTCATAAAAAAAAAAACACGAAGCACTACTGTTTAATTTCAACGTTGATGCCTGTTTATTGGCTCTGATCTGCACTCTATACATATGGTTAGTCCAGGTATCAAGCACCATCAACTATAGATCAAACTAAACAACAGTATTATTATCAACCACAACAGCAACATCTATCCCCCAGAAAAGCACGTGTAGTTTACAACAGTGGAGGTGAAGGTAAAGAAAAATTTCAGAAATCTCAACTGTTTATTGTGAACTTTGATCATTGACAAAATACTATTTATGATTTAGATACAAATGGGCGATGAAGAGGTCGTCGCAGAAAACTCTACTACAATTCAAACTACGAAAATACAAACTAACAAGGTACTTCGTCATAGGTGAAGTCATTTGAAGTGTGCAAATAGGTTAATCTGTAATATGTAATGGCAATAACTTCTCTTACATGGATTGTTTTTTCGGATAATGGTGGAATTCTGAAGGATATAATAACTGGGACTGAGGTGGAACTCGTATGCATCAGGGTTATGATCACCGAGGTACCAGTATTCTTCTTTATATTTGATTTAATGAGAAAATCTTTTAATTACATGAATATATGTAAGAGGATGTGGAAGGATGGGAATAGCTATGGGTGAGCATGGTAGGGGTGGTGAGAACCAAGCAATAGCAGCCGCATAACTTGGTGATGGTAATTTGTTCAATGATTGCCTTGACTCAAGTTCTTCTAATGTTTAGTTCTTCCAATGTTGAAAGTTTGTTTACATTTCATGAAATTTTAGATAACTTAGAACTCCAAGTGCTTTCTAACCTCTAAAGCACGGACACGCCTAAAAAATGGCCCGTGCAGTGTCGGACACGGACACGGCTCGGACACGTGTCGGACACGGCTGAAGGAGTGTCCGGAAAAAGAAAAAAAAAAAATTTGGGACACGGTGTCGGACACGACGAGGTGGAGTGTCCGACACGGCTCGGACACGGCGGAGCAAATTTGATCATTTTTTTATGCTTTTTTTAATATTTTTTGAATTTTTTGGAGAGAAAATTGAAATAACAAAACTTATTTTAGTTTTTAATATTATATATTTTTATAAATATTTTATGTTACATAGATTATACTTATAAAATATTTTTATTTTTATATAAAATATCTTTATTTATATATAAAATATATTTATTTATATAAAATATAGCCGTGTCGGAGCCGTGTCGTGTCCTAAAATTTTGAAAAAAATCCGTGTCGCTGTGTCCGTGTCGTGTCGTGTCCGTGTTGCCGTGTCCGTGTCCGTGCAACATAGTTTCTAACTCTTTTGAACAAAATTCTTGTGGGAATATATTTTGTACTCTACTTTTACAAGCTACTTCTTTGCAAGTTACAGTATGATAAAGCTACATATATAATTTAAGGCATGTAATCTATTAACATTATTTCTTTAGCAATAAATTTAATCTTTGTATTTCTGTTTAGAAATCATGTATCCATCATATATATGACTTAATGAACACAAATATTTATTATATATAAACTACTAAGTAATAAAATATGCATGGAATCTCGCTATACTGTTTCTTCTTTGGTTGAAGTTGCACAACTATTCAAACAAAAAGAAGTTGCGCAAGAAATCCCAAGTGTACATAATCTCCTTATTTGTTTACCTATTTCAACTGACTTCAAACCTTTATATATCTATGTATTTATTTTATTTGTATCTTTGCTAATTTCAGGTATTTTTGTTAGTTCTACTAATGACGCTGCCGAAACATCCGATAAGATTCAAGTTCAATCTTCAGAGATGATGTGTAGCGCCCTGAGCTGCGGGTCTCCACATCCCCCGCACCTAGTCCCGAACCCACATATGAAATAGAAATCCATACATAAGCCCAAGACTAAGCGAACGGAAACTTACACACACTCGCTAAGCCAGGCGGAGCTAAGACAGGACCAGAGCGCGCTAAAACCAAAGAAGGCGGAAGCAAATTATAAAAACAAGAAGAAAAATCCACAAAACGGGTACAACTATCCCTAGAAACCTGTCCCGAAATATATATACATAAATAGAATTCTAGGATATATACATAATTCCATTATCAAATCCAAATCATATATAGAAGGGTAACCGAATGAAAGTGAAAATGCGACTCGAGCTAGGAGACTAGGACTCGACCGACCCACGACTCCGCCTAGCACGAACCACCACCTGCAAACTGAAAAGTTGAAAGGATAGGGTCAGTCCACTGACTGAGTGAGGGGGCTAACGCACACCCACACACGTATATATATATATATATATATATATAGAGAGAGAGCAAAGCACAAAATAAATAAAAGACTATGAACCGGGATAGGGTTTTGCATACTAAAGTCATTTTCGAATTAAACTTAAACTTATACTTATCGAAACATAACAAACTTAACGTATTCGTAATAATATAAAGGAAAGCTCCTATCCCGTTTCATAATCAACATATCTAACGAATTCTTATACCCGGCGAGTACGGGTCACTCTAACTCCCCAATTCTTAATATAAATACAAAACGAAAAGCATAAATCACAAACAATCCTTCCCCATCAACGATGTAGTTCGGGGAGCAAGCCCTCACTACACATTACCATTACCGTTACCAAAAACACACGGGGTAGCTAATCCACGTTGTGCCTTCCCCGGTTATCCACCGAGAGCTCAAAGCATCACGCCTCCTCAATCTCCACGAGTCGTACGTGAGTACTTCAAATGAGAACGTGCACAGGGGTCATAACCGGCGACCCCATAGTTGTCCCAGGTCTCCCTTACCCACGTCTCGGGGGCCCCTAAAGCAAACTATTACCAACACAATACCATAACTCGCTACATACCAAACTTATGTATCTTATCAAATTCATAACTTACATACCTTATCGGAGCATACCTTACCTTGCAACTTAGCATATGCTATAGAAATACCTCTGTAACGCCCCGTTTTCCCGACAAGTCAGGTACGACGTCACGAGAGAGTTTAATTTAGTAATTATGTGATTTATGTGACGTCGCATGTTGAACGTGTCAACGTGTAATTTATTTAATTATGTGCACTTTAGAATTTTATTTAAATTGTTCTTGGACTCAATTGTCCAATAAATTGCAAGTTAGGAACCTAATTTTATTTAGGGTGTTTTGAGGCCTTCGTGGCTACTTTGAGCCCGGGGATTCGGATTCGAATTCCAACCTTATTATTGAGTTCGTTTCGGTGATTCGGATTCAAATACTTAACCTTTTATTTTTCTGAAGCTATTTGATTGCCCAACAATTTTAAATCCGATTCGGGTGGACCGGATACCGTTTAACCCTACCCGTTTCTACCGACCCGTTTGACCAGCCCTAAAAGGGCCAACCTTCTCTCTCTCTCCTCACTCTTGACCGATCAACAGCAGCACACAAGGAAGAAGGAGAAATTTCCCCATTTTGGCACCAAGACCTCAAATTCGGGTTTTCAAGATCCGACCATCCGATTAACAACCTAAGGTAAGATTCGTGTTCTATTCGTTACGTGTTTTAATTTGATGTTCCTTTCGTGCCCCGGAATTGTGTCTATCTGTTGTTTTGGGAAGATGGTAAATAGTAGCCGGGGTATGAGTTTTGTATGATCAAGGCCGTTTTACGAGTTCTAATGTGCATATATGTGACCTACGTGTTTTATTTGGTCCGTGGTATGAATTTCGTGCTTTTTGGAGTACTTTGGGGTTGTGGTTGTGTGTAAAGTGTGCCTTTTCCGCCATTGTTGCTGTTTCTGCTTCGTACCAGGTGTTCCAGGTGGGAACGACCGTTCCCGTGTTGTACTGGAGTTGGGAACGGCCATTCCCAGGGGTCATACCAGCCAATTCTTTACAGAGCCGCGGGGAGAAGTTCGGGGAGCTGGGAACGGCCGTTCCCAGCTCAAGCGTGGAACCGGAACGGTCGTTCCCAGGGGTCATACCAGCCAATTCTTTACAGAGCCGCGGGGAGAAGTTCGGGGAGCTGGGAACGGCCGTTCCCAGCTCAAGCGTGGAACCGGAACGGCCGTTCCCAAGGGCGGGACTGATGAGCATGGCCGTTCCCAGAGCTAGCGAGGCCGTTCCCGGCACTGTTCCAGTGCTTTTATATGTTTTGTTCGTGTATTGTTATTTTATGACTTCCTTTGCATGTCTAAATATTATTACATCATTTTACTTACATAATTTCATGTAATTGAACTCGTTTATTGAATGTAAGTGCTATTTGATTTAATTACCCTTAAATGCACATAAGAACATGATCATGACTTACTTAACATTTTATATATCGTTCCATGACTTTCATGCCATTTCATATCAATGCCGTGCGTCGTAATTGGTATCATTATTGAGTCTCCTCTCACGAGTACACATTGTTTCCTTTCTTGTCCAGTTCTTCTCCAGGGAGGAGATCATCGATCGAGTGAACACTTTCTTGCACGTCGTTTTGTTCTGTCACTTGTCAGGTGAGGTTTAATTTCTAGATACATAGAACCATTACAACCCTTACGTGAACTTTCGGCTAAAAGGTATCTATATATCTATAGTTTTCTAAACTCTATTGATTTTCCACTGATCTATTGAAATTGTACTGTATTAATTGATTGATTGACTGTTTTGGCGAGTATATTGTACAGCACCGTGGGCCCGAGGGTAGTGACTTGAGCCAACCGAGGAAGCATGGGCTGACGGGTAACTCTAGCGCTATCCTCACTAAATTGGGATGACCCCTAAACCCCCTAGGAGATTAGGGGAGGAAGGAGTTCCGGGCTTAGGGAATCATGAACCCTCTGCCCAGATTGATTGGATGGCGGGGCCTTGCAATCCCCCATCACCCGGAGGAAGAAGGATGGACTGAAACTGTTAATTGTGCACTATAAATAGATTGCTTGATCACCTAATCACTTAATAACTGAATGATTGTACACTGTCGGAGTAAGGTTGGAGATTTGCCCTCACTCGTCGGGCCACTGATTGATTGATTGAAATTGATTGAAGTGTCTAATTTGATAGTTGTAATCTCGGGCGAGTTCTTAGTATTCTTGAATTTACTTTATTTTCAATTATAAAACCTTACCCGAGGTTATAACTTGCATGTTATTTGCGCTTATATATATTATTGCCCTCGCTCAGTCTTGTGGAGACTGACACCTCACTTTTCAGTTTTGCAGGTGGTGTGCTAGGCGGGAGTCAGAGTTATGTCTTGTCTTTCCTTTCGAGTCTTGTTCCAGTCTCTCCACTTACACTCACTGCATATTGTATTTTAATTACTGTATTGAATTTGCTATTGGATTAGTATGCTACTTACTGAATTAAATTGAACTCGGGACAGGTTTCTAGGGCTTTAGTTGAACCCGTTTTAGGTTATTGTATTGAATTGATTCGGGGCAGGTTAGGACAGGTTCATTGAATTAGTAGAACCCGTATTTACTTTCCTTGAACTTGCATTTATTTTATTGATATTGAATAGATAATTGCCTTACTTCCGCACCTTGGTCATTGTTGATTGTTTCAGGGTTAGATTCCGCCTAGCTAGGACTGTCTTTTCATTGTCTTCCGTTCGCTGTGAGTTTAGTTCATGTATGGATCATTCCATTTCATATGTGGACCGAACTCACAGTGCGGGGGATGTGGTGCTCACGTCACGGGGTGCTACATACCTCTCCGTGTCATCCTAATCCATAGCTAGCTTGAATACACACGGTTTGGAGCATAGCTTCGTTGCAAAACATTTCAAGCTCACATATGCTCATACATATAGTTCAAAACATTTAATCTTATGGCAAGATCATAAACTTATCTTACAAGCACGTATCTATTATATAAATATAATAGTATAGTCACATGCGGGCTTGAAAATGAGCACATAAGGTTGTAGGTCGTAGTAACTAAAAAGAAAACAAACCTAAACCTCACCTTTACCAAAAGTGCTCCCGGAAGAGCGTTGACGATCAAGAAGAAGCTAAATGGCGGCACCGACACCTCTCGAACTTAAATCTGAGATAAATAAACACAACCTTATGACTTAGACTCAATCGTGAACCAATTAGACACACGACGATGCAAATGTGTGTAATTTATTCATATGAGATGCGAGAATGTGGCACCTAAGTCATTCAAAGTTGTAACACGTATATCTCATATTAAATTACTTCATAAAATTAAATCAAGAGTTGTAACATATCATATAACAAGTTAATATTATAAATAAATCAATTCATGAAAATTAGAATTAGACTAATACAATTATCATTCATATAAATTAAATTCATAAAAGTTATATTAAACTTGTAGATCATATCACTTATTTAAAATTCATAATTTAAAACAAAGAATATAATTACACATTACAAGATATATTACTATAACATATACGTAATTATACACCATTACTTACTACATATACTAGCCTAGTATTATATACATATAAAAGGTTCAACAAAATAACACTTAGATATAGGTAATACATTAATTATATATACATACATATCATGCATGCACGTACACTCCCACACACACTATTACACCATACACATGCAACCATTCATGTAGATTAACCACCATGCAAACCAAGAGAAAAAAAATAAGCAGCAGCAGATCTGTAATAGTCTCCCCGCCCGGGGAGATTTCAAGAACAAACTCTCCCCGCCCGGGGAGAGTCATGCAGCGGGAAAAAGAACGCAGCAGCAGCAGCAACAGATCTGTTTCGAGGGGAAAAAATAGCAAGCAACAGCAGCACAAACCAGCAGCCAATAAGCAAGAAAACCAAACCAAACTCATGCAAAAATTCAAGCCCAAGCAACACAAAACTGACAGCTTAATGCAGCAGCAAGGTAGTAGCGTATGCAGTCCATTTACACAGCTGAAATGAAGAGAAAAACAGGGCAAACAAGTAGAACACTCCAAGTACTTCATAATCATGCAATTAGACATGGAAAAGAGCTCAAGAAATCATCAAATCCTGACAGCAGTTCGGTTAAAAGTGAGCAGATTTTGCAACAAGTTTCAAGCTCAAGAACTCATCATTTAATCAAAGGTTTTCCATGGCAAATCATCCATCTTACTTCCACCAAGTGTTAAGTGTCAAAATTGAAGATCAACAAGCTCATATGATCAGTTTCCACGGATCAAAACAGCCACAGATTCAAGCTAAGTCAAGGAAACATGAATCATTTCCCAAATTCCCTATTCACGTACTACCCTAAGCCCTTATCAAATCTGATGCAAAACATGAATTACATGGATCAAAATATGCATAAAAGAGTAGAGAATACATAGATATACTTACCTTTAAGGGATGGAGAAGTAAGAAAGTGCTTAGAGCTCAAAATCACAAAAAGGTCAAGGAGGGTTTCTCTTCTTCTCTTTTCTCCTTTCCTGAACTGAATTTCCTTGTCTTGTGGGAGATATGGTTCGAAATGCAGGAGTTAAAGGGGAGAAAAGAGTTAACTCAAGGTCACAAAGTCATGGTTTAGGCTTGGTTAGGGTTAAGAGGGTCCCACCAACTCAAGACTAGTTAAAGAATATCACTTTAGTGCAAGATGCTCATTTCGGTGAACTTTCAGAGGTCCAAATGAACTTAGAAAAAATACAAGATTCATTAGGATTAAAGAAAATTGTGTTAGGGTTACATAGGATCGAGAATGAGTTAATTTGGTTAAGGAATGAATTAATTATGGCCAAAATCGTAAAGGGTGGCAAGACGGTGCGTGGCTCACTTTTCAGGCAAAATACGGGGGTACAAATGGGCTTAGAAAAATACAAGGCTTGATTCCTTAGTTTGCAAATCTTGTTACGAGTCCAACACCACTTCCGGAATTCGAATCCGAGTTCTCGATCTCAAGTTATGGTCTCCGGAATCTGAGGCGCGCTAAAACTCGTTAGGCCCTCAAATCCCAAAAATAAAGAAATGGTCTCCGACCAGTTCGAGCAAGTAAAACGAATAAAATAATTACGTAAACAAGTTCATGAAACATATAATTCAAGTATATCACATATTTATATAACTGTGCTATTTTTCTTCTTTTATTATGGATAATTATTTAGTTAAAAAATTGTATCTAAATAGTAATTTTAGTTTGTGTTTTATTATGAAATAAATGTGTTAATCTTAGTATTTCTTTTATTACAAATAAATTATTTAGCCAATAGATTGTATCTTAAATAATAATTTTAGTTTTCTTTTATAATAGATAACATTTATAATTAATTTCTTTACTGTATCTTTTATCTCATAATAGAATATGTCAAATAATAGATAGAATATTATTATTATTATTTTTTTTGTTGAATGGAAATATTTGATAGAGTCAAAATACGCTCGTCCCATGTTTTGACACGTGGCACCTCAAGACAGTAACACGTGCCCTCAGGTGATTAAGGCAGTCATTCATGAGCGCCCAAACCCTCCGAGCGTCAAAGTACCACTGACAAGGTGGAGGCCCGGAAAGTCAGAAACAAGGCCCCTCGATTTTCTTTAGACTCTGAAGGGAGATTATTTAAGAAGTCATTTCAAGGACCCCCGATGAGATGTCTAAGGCCCTCGCAAGCTAAAGAAACGCTCGAGCTTATTCACAATGGAAGCTGCAGAAATCATTCAGGAGGGCGTATCCTCACAAAAAAGGTCCTGAGGAGTGGGTTTTATTGGCCCACAGTTCTCTAAGACGCCATTGAGTTCTCCAGGAAATGCCCTAAGTGTCAATTTCACTCTAACCTCCCTCAACTGCCAGCCGCTCAGATGGTCCCTATAGATGTCTCAAGGCCCTTTGACCAATGGGGGATCGACATTGTGGATCCCTTGCCCGTTGCAGTCGGACAAAAGAAGTTTGTCATTTTAGCTGTAGATTATTTTACCAAATGGGCCGAGGTTGAAGCCGTAGCAAAGATTACTTTCAGGGTCGTGAGGGACTTCATTTGGAAAAACATTATGAGCAGATATGGTATACCAAGGGTGCTCATTTCAGACAATGGGTCCCAGTTCATAGCGGCTGACACACGAGAATGGTGTTCAGAGTTGGGTATTGAGCAACGTTTTACTTCCGTAGGTCATTCCCAAGTCAATGGACAAGCAGAAGTCACCAACAGGGTCATTTTGCAGCATCTGAAAACCATGCTAGAAAGCAAAAAGAGTGAATGGGCAGAGGAATTGCAAGGGGCACTATGGGCTTATCGCACTACTCCACGAGCGGCTACTGGCGAGACACCTTTCACGCTCGTATATGGGTCAGAAGCAATGATACCTGCAGAGATTGCACAAGAATCCGCTCGGGTAGCATGCTTTGAACATAAAGCCAACGAGGAGAGTAGAGCACTGGAATTAGATCTCGTGGATGGAAAGAGGGATAAGGCATGGGTACTCATCCATCAATAAAAGCCTCTGTGGCTCGACAGTACAACAAAAGGGTAAAGGAAAGAACTTTTGAGTTGGGGGACTTGGTCCTCAAGAAAGTGGAAGTCTCAAGGCATGTGGGCAAGCTAGATCCCAACTGGGAAGGTCCGTTCGAAGTTATACAAATAAGGGCAAACGACACATACACGCTCGAGTAACTGCAGGGCGAGCGTCTCCCATGCCCTTGGAACGCATGCAATCTCAGGCGGTTCTATGTTTGAGTTTATTTTGTAAAGCATGAAGCATATGTTATTTCTCAAGAAATTTATAATGAAAATTGCTCCTCTCATTCATTTCATCCGAGTATGCAGGCTATTGAGAATTCTCTCTTGGGATCTTAAACCCAAGGGGCATGAATTTCCTCGTGATTTAGGAATCGGCATAACTCCACGAGCGTGCTTATCCAACACCTCTAAGGATACGTCCAAAGTCCACCCCGTACGCACGAGTATCCTAGTAGGCCTGGGTAGCCTATACTATGGGCACCTAGCACTCGAAAACAGGACTCGCTAAGCAATTGTATTTTGCAAGTTTTAAAGCAAAATTTTCACAAGTCTTGAACGAGGGCTGCCTCCCAGTAAGACCCTCGTGATTACTCAAGACTTAGTAAAATTTTACAAGTATTAAAGCAAAATTTTCACAAGTCTTGAACGAAGGCTGCCTCCCAGTAAGACCCTCGTGATTACTCAAGACTTAGTAAAATTTTCCAAGTTTTAAAGCAAAATTTTCACAAGTCTTGAACGAGGGCTGCCTCCCAGTAAGACCCTCGTGATTACTCAAGACTTAGTAAATTTTCCAAGTTTTAAAGCAAAATCTTCACAAGTCTTGAACGAGGGCAGCCTCCCAGTAAGACCCTCGTGATTACTCAAGACTTAGTGAAAATTTCCAAGTTTTAAAGCAAAATTTTCACAAGTCTTGAACGAGGGCAGCCTCCCAGTAAGACCCTCGTGATTACTCAAGACTTAGTAAAATTTTCCAGGTTTTAAAGCAAAATTTTCACAACTCTTGAACAAGGGCAGCATCCCAGCAAGACCCTCATAGTTACTCAAGACTTAGCTAAAACAGTGCATATTTTACCAAGCATGTTACCCAGAATCTTAGCATCATGAGATTTTGTTACAACAAGCACAAGGTAAAAATCTCACAATCAAATAACACAAGGAAATAAAGGGAGACTCTATTAAGAAAGGAAAGATCTTCATTAATCAAAGCTTTCTTAAAAAGCTACAAAACAAGGGCACATGGGCCCATAACATTCTTACAAAAGTAAATACTGAGCGAAAATAAAGGGGAATTACAACATAAGCAAATGAAGGAAATCATCAAGCGGCAGGAGCAGTGTCTTCATCCAGAACCACTAAGACATTTTGAGCCACGGGACCATATACTGGAGCCGCTGGCTCTTGCGCTTGGGGGCCTTGTTCATCTTGATTCTGGGCAGCTGGAGGAGGCGCAAGCTCGTTATTTCCCGGCACTTGGGAGGCATTGGGCTCGTTAGCTTCATTGGAAGGAATGAGGGCATTTTCAGCGACGGGAGCAGGAGCGTTAACAATGGGCGTTGAAGACTCATTTGCAAGGAGGACCTCAGAGGAGATAGTGGCAGCATCAACACCCTAATTTTGTTCTACACAAGGGGCCTCCACGGGAGGATGAGCCGCCATGTATTCATCCTGGATGAGCGTGATCAGGAAGTTATATTCTGGCCCGGAGAGGTTTGCCTCAGGGTCTTCACGATCGTCATCTTCCTCGACGCAACGCTCGTTGTACATGAGCCCCATGTCCTGTGCCTCACGAACGGATGGATCTGTTAAGCCCTTGTGGATACCCTGCTCAATCGCCAAATTGAAGGCTTTTTTAGCCTCGTCGAGACAGTGCAATGAGGCCGCAAAATTGAACGCCTTTGAATGGCAAAACTTTATGAGTGCCTCTTTGACCGACTGCTCGATGCGATGAGGAAATTGGTTCATGGTATCCGCATATTTCTTCTCCGCTTCAGTGACCCTCGTCCTCCAGGCGTTACGGTCATCCGTAAGCTTTTGATTGCTCTCGTTGAGATTATTGTACTGTGTGCGTCAACTCCTCCGAGCGGTTTCGGCGTTCGTGAAGTCCTCCTGTAGCTTCTTCATTTCTACCTCCATCTTCTTATGCTCTGTGTCAAGAGAAGGAACTTGGCTTTCTCTACATCCAATTCTTCTTGGATTTGAGCAGAATCGTTCGAGTGCACCATCTTCTTGTATTTTGATTTCCGGTCAGCATAAACCGTGGCACGTATTTGGATGTTTTTCGCCCTCGGAAGCACTTGCTGCACAGGCTCGAAACGGCAGGAGTGTTAATAAAAACCTTGAAGAATAACATCTTCAAAAGATAATAAAATTACGAGGAGGAAGGGGACTTACAGAAATTAGGGCATGTACCATGTCACTGGTCACCTTCTCCACGGACTCGGAGTACAAGGCCCTATGATCCACTGTGAATTGGACCCTCTCAAATAAGCCTTCGCTGATGGTTTGCGCGACCGTTCCGTGTCTCAATAATACGGTGCCTCCATCCGCGGAACCCTTATAGCTCCTATCCCTTCGACGATCAAAATCCCACAAATGCTCTTCCTCTGAGGAGGAAGTGTCTCCATCGCCCTTGGGGCCCTCCACAACCTGTTTGCCCTTGCCGGTTATAGAAAAGGAATCTGGCATCCTTTTCTTCTTTCTAGAGGTTGAGACGCTTCCTCCTTGAGTATCTCTGGTACTGATGCTCGTCTGAGGCCTTAGCGGCGGAACCGGAGCGGGAATAATGGCTCCACTTGCTTGAGGAGCGACCGGGGCCATCAGGATCACCCTGGTATCAGGGTTGGGTGCTTGATTATTTCCGCGACCCTGATTATCGTTCGAGCCCGTAGCTTGTTTGCCACCGCGATCGTTACCGCGACTTGCACCCCGGGGTGGTGGGTTCTGTTGATCTCCTTGGTGGGCTTGACGCCTGTTGGCATTGGTGAATCGGGCAGCGTTTCTCATCTCATCCCTCCGGCCATTCCTAAAATATCCGCTCCTACAAGGAAGGAGAGAACGAGGGTCAGAAACCCTTAAGCAAATTTTGCAAAATACAGGTTACAAATACAAGGGTACAGTTAGCATCCCTATCTAGAGGTCAGTGCCCTAAGATCTAACCGTCTCTATCCAAATCTCGAGCGGGAGGGTTGCTGAGATATTGAGGATCATTGGAGAGCCCACAAAGGAATATCAGCTCATCGTCATCTATCAACTTCTTGGCTTGAATTAACTGGCCCTCGTCCCTCAACGCTCTAGCTAGATCCTTCCCCCAATTCTCAGGAAAAGAGGGGCCTAGGCGATTCTTCACAAGGGAGCCTTTCCCGTGCGAGACCCACTCTCGTGACACCCCAAAATCATCATCAGCTGGGGCTTTGACAAAAATGAATTTCTCCTTCCAATCTGGGCCATAAGTGGATGAAGGGGAGTTGATCAAATTCAGATGAGCCTTTGCTTGGACATAGTAGAAGAAACCTGCCTCGGGTGATGAGCGCGGGGAACTAACAACTTGTAGAAGAGCGTTGAAGTTCTGCATTGAGGGCTCGTAGTTGGCACACTTAATAAGGATCACGAAGCATGTTATCAAAGCGAGGCCGTTAGGCACGATTTGCGAGGGGCAAAGGTTCAAATTATTTAAGATATTGGCCGCCGGAACTGGGATCGGGAACCTCAAGCCTCCGGAACTGACCGCGTCCTTATAAACCGCCATCTCACCGAGGGGCCGGCGGTTGGCACGCTCGTGCTTGGCAGGGATTCGCCAGGAGAACCGCTCGTCCCAGTATATCGGTGCTAACATGGTCTTCACCTCTCCCAAAGTAATGGTACTTGGAGTCTCGTCAGGAGTGCGCTCGGTCTCCTGCATACCCGAGCACTCACCCTCGTTTGGGCCTTGAGTTTTCTGAGATTTTTTGGCCTTTTTAGCCCTTATTTTCATGGGGGGCGCCCTTGAGGGCTCAGCCTCCTCATTCCCCGCCGGAGCCGGAGCCGGAGCCGGAGCAGGCATCGCCACCGTCATAGTGTGGCGATGAGGGTGGGTTGCACTCTCTGTTATCGGGAGAGTCACCCCTTGCCTCTCCGTTTCCATCACCATGTCCATCTCTTCAAATATATGCTCAACCCCACCTGGGTTCCTCTCCTCCATGGCAGAAACGGCAGCATGCAATTCTTCATCCCTTGGAGGTGAATTCTGACTTGCCATCTCCTCAACCTCCCGGACAGATTCTTCGATATGATCTCCAGACATGGTTTGAGAAGGGTTTTTGAGAAGTGGAAGGTTTTTCAGGAATCTGAATGAGTTGCAAAATTCAGGGACTCTGGGAAATAAGGGAGATGTATTGAGAACTAAATCCTAATCTGTTCTAAGGTTAGCAAAGTTAAAAGATTTCACCAGAGAAGAAAGTTGTGAATGCTCTGAAATTAGTTTTGCAAAGAGTTTTCCGCAAATTTGTGCTCTGAAGATTTGTTCGCGTAAATGACGATATGGATGCAGAATCCCTTATTTATAGGGATGGGAGTTGGTACGTTTCTGGAAAGTAATTCAAAAGGCAATCATTTCCCGCCTAGGAAACCGTTCACTTTAGTAAACTGTCACGTGTATTCCCAAAGTCATGCGCCTACACGCGCATCAGCATTTAATGCAAAGGTGTTTCGAGCGGTCGCCTGATATGACCGCATTTAATGCATGGTCAGGAGCAAAGGTGCTCAATACGTTATTAACGATCGTCACCCTCGTAAGGAACTGAGATATTTGAATTCTACAGTCCTTATCCTAAGGACTACAGAATTGGGGGCCAAAATGATAGGGCCAAAACATGCTCATCCCACATTTGGACACGTGGTAGCAAGAGAACGTAACACGTGGCTTCCCCAAGACTAAGGTATTTATCAACAAGCGACCCCAAAAATCCACAAGCGTCATGAGCGCTACCATCCCTGATTAATGCGTGTCTCCTCGGTTACGTGACTCATAACCACCATGGCCGCTCTTCAACGAGCGCTCCTTACACAACGGGACAAAACCCCAGAAGCCCTTTACAAGCGCTATTATCCTTCAGGGAAGCTCCCATTCCCCCTCACGGCACGAACCTTGGCCTTCATCCCCTAGCGGGTGGGTTCACTGGTCTCCAAGGCTCTTGGTTGACACGAGCGTGCTCTTAGCCCTCGTTACCAACCCCCTAAAACGGCTCTCTGACACCCCGTACATGCCCGCACACCTACCACTATTGCCAACACTAACTTTCACTGACTTTTGCAGAAGATTCCTCCTAGGTTTCTCTCATAGCGCTACGTATTAGGGCAACACTTGGTCAGGATCACACGGTGTAAATGACCAAAGGGTCCCTGACCCTCAACTATAAATAGACAAAGCTCATCTTCTCCACTGTAAGTAAGCTTCCATATTTGAACTCTGCAATTACTTTTTCTCTCAGTTCCTTAACTGACTTGAGCGTCGGAGAGCCAAATTGGGAATCACCCCCAGTTTCCCCAGCTTGGCCTTCTGACTTTGCCGGTGTTTGTCCTAGCAGGTAGAGCCCCGAATTTTTTCTTTGGTATACCTAACATTAATGAATAATGAATTTAAGAAGTCAAAATCATGACACGAGCCCGGTGAAAAACTCCAAAGAGTTAGTCACATAGATCTAGGAAATAACTTGATGTATTTGTAGACAAGCTAAAGTTTGTTGAAAAACGACCCTCTTTGGTAAGTTTCATTACCTACAATGTAAAAGAAACTTTTTCTTCGTATACCTTACTTAGACCCAGCGAAGCACAACAAAACAAAAGGGGAGGGGTCTTCTTTTTCTGTATTCAATCAAGAGAAAACGCCACCCAGATTCTAATAAACGGAATATACCAACACTAAGATATTCGAAACCCTGAAATGCAACTACCTATCCATTCTCTTCCATTTGAATACTTGATTCATTCTAAATCACTCTATTCTAAATCACTAAGAAAAAAAAACGACAAAAAGACCTCCCGATAAAAAAATCGAAATCCAATTTTTATAAAAAAATTTCAAATATTCAAAAGAATAAGAAGTTCGAAATTCTTAAACACAAACTAAGAATTCTATTTTATTTGGAAGTCGCTTTCTTTAGCTAGAATCCTAGGTGAAAATAAGAGAATTTGTCTAAGCGTAACATATCGAGTTATACTAACTAAAGAAATTCAAGAAAATTGAACTTAAAATATGAAGTAGTCTGGAAGTAGACTGGAAATAGGATCCCAACCAAGTCAGTCGATAAATCTTGAAATGAGATATGCCTCACAATAATCAAAGGAAACTAGATGGTTTGGTCAAAATGAATTCTAGTTTTGACTAAACAGCTATGGGTGGCTTTACAACTTCAATTCGAATTGACCAATCTGGTCTATTTTCCACGTTCATAGGAGTGCGTCTATGTTTTTGCTTTACGAATATGATATTTTTTGGGGATTTCTAATAATATCCATTCTTATTCCTATTTTGGCATTTTTCATTTCCGGGATTTTAGCCCCGATTAGGAAAGGGCCGGAGAAACTCTCTAGTTATGAATCGGGTATCGAACCAATGGGCGACGCTTGGTTACAATTTAGAATCCGATATTATATGTTTGCTCTAGTTTTTGTTATTTTTTATGTTGAAACGGTTTTTCTTTATCCATGGGCAATGAGCTTCGATGTCTTGGGTCTATCTGTATTTATAGAAGCTTTGATTTCCGTGCTTATCTTAATTGTTGGTTTAGTTTATACATGGCGAAAGGGAGCATTGGAATGGTCTTAGCTCCTGAATATTCAGACAATAAAAAGAAAGGGGGAAAGGGGTTGAAAAAGTTATGAATTCCGTTGAGTTTCCTTTACTTGATCGAACAGCCGAAAATTCATTTATTTCAACTACATTAAATGATCTTTCAAATTGGTCAAGACTCTCTAGTTTATGGCCGCTTCTCTATGGTACGAGTTGTTGTTTTATTGAATTTGCTTCACTAATAGGATCGCGATTTGACTTTGATCGTTATGGACTAGTACCAAGATCGAGTCCTAGACAAGCGGATCTAATTTTAACAGCCGGAACCGTAACCATGAAAATGGCACCCTCCTTAGTGAGATTATATGAGCAAATGCCCGAACCAAAATATGTTATTGCTATGGGAGCCTGTACAATTACAGGAGGGATGTTCAGTACCGATTCTTATAGTACTATTCGGGGAGTCGATAAGCTAATTCCTGTGGATATCTATTTGCCCGGTTGTCCCCCTAAACCGGAAGCAGTTATAGATGCTATAACTAAACTTTGTAAGAAAATATCTCGAGAAATCTATGAAGATAGAATTAGTTCTCAACAAGCAAATCGCTGTTTTACGACCAATCACAAGTTTGATGTTGGACGCAGTATGACTACGGGTAATTATGATCAAAGATTCCTCTATCAACCGCCATCTACTTCTGAGATCCCTACTGAAACCCTTTTCAAATAGAAAAGTTCAGTATCTTCTCACGAATTAGTGAATTGGGCAGGACTCTTTTGTAGAGAATAATAATATAGGGGGTCAATCTTCATCAATTTGATCGAGAGTGTGAAATATTCTAAATTTTTAAAAAATGTGGGAGATAAAAGAGATGCAGGTCGTTTGTCTGCTTGGCTAGTCAAGCATGGGATAATTCATAGATCTTTAGGCTTTGATTATCAAGGAATAGAAACTTTACAAATAAAGCCCGAGGATTGGCATTCCATTGCTGTCATTTTATATGTATATGGTTACAATTATCTACGCTCCCAATGTGCCTATGATGTAGCACCTGGCGGAATGTTAGCTAGTGTGTATTGTGACACCCCGACTTTTATCGACTGTACAGGTACGCACGCAATGCGTGAGGGTTTTCGAGTTTTAGGATTTCTTTAATTTTCTCTTGTTGCTTAATTGCGCAATTCGTTTTGATTTAATTGGTTTCTTTCCGTTTTGGTGAGTTAATTTCCTTTTTGTGAATTTCTATGCGTATCATAATTTTATATTTTCCCGAGCATGCTTAAATGATTAATTTCTACTTGATTGCAAGAATTATGCCTAATTGTCCTTAAATGAATTTGTTGTTAGTTTTTGGACCTAATTGCTAATGTGATATGGATTAATTTGTAACATTCATATTATTGTGGACTTGAGTGCATGCATTTGAATTCTTGGAAGACCTTTTTGCAATTTTTCCCTTTCTTGCACCCACTAATACCGATCCAAATACACAACCACACACACAACTCTTCTTCTTCATTTCTTCCACAAGAACCAAGCCAAACCCTTCCTTTTCTTCCCTTCTCCATTTCGTTGATCATCAAGCAAGGAAGCAACAAGATTTCTAACCAACTTTGAGCAAGGATTTCAAGCTTCAAACCATCCCTTTCCTTCCTCCACTCTTTTTTTTTCCTCTTGAGGTGAGTTCTAGCTTTGAGTTTGGGTTGATGAGGTTTTGGAGTTTTTGTTAGGGCTTTTGATTCTTGCTTAATTCTTGGATTAATATGAGTTGCTTAGGTCATTCTTGAGTGATTATATGCATATCTAACTTGAGTTTTGAAGTTTTGAACATATTTGATCATTTCATATTTAAGGGTTTTGCTTTGAACTTTGTTGGATTCATACATGTTTCCTTGGATGTTCCCTTGAATTAAATGATGCCTAGATGAGATATTATGATTGTATACATGTTGTTTGGTGTTTTGGGTGCTTGTGGTTGAGTTTTGGGGTGATCGGGGGGTTTGGTTTTCTTCTCCCGCGAGCTTCCCCTGTTTTTTCCATGTTTTTGCTGTTCTGGAGGACTACCCGGCCGGGTAGTTTTTGCCCACAAAAGTACCCGGGTGGGTAGTGTGTTACAGAAGGTTTTCCGCGCTTGTTCTCCCCGGCCGGGTAAATTTCTGTCTTGTTTTTACCCGGCCGGTTACTCCCTCGTCTGAACTCCGATTGACCTGATTTTTGAACCATTGGAAACCTCTTGAAGTTTAGAACAACCTCCAATTGGAATCATCTCAATATATTTTGTCATTTGTGAGATATAATCAATTATTTTTGGTGTTGCCACTTCGCCGGAAATCTGCTTTCACCCAACTTTAAGCTTACGCCATTTTCTCCTCGCTTTGAACCAAATTTCGTGCCATATATCATTTTATAGGTCTATGTGTCTAGTTTCATTCCCAAGAAACAAAACTCAATTCCCTTTTCTCAAACTCAAGATATTTCAGTTTTACTACAGCTTGTCCGTTTTGGAAATCTGTCAACTTTCGCCCAATTTCACTCGGGAGCTCTTTTTGTGTTTTCATTTCCTTTTTCTCGCATGTTTCCATCTCCAAACTTGTTTATAACTCATTATTTATTGATTATATGCTTATACTTGTTCTTATATGCATTTGTATCGCTTGAATGACGTGAATTAGTTTTACAAATTTCTTATGCGCCTTGTTAGGCATTTAAATGTTATATTATGCATTAAATGTTGCACTTGAACATGTCATTGATATAATATGATTTCATATTCATGCCTTATGTATTTAATCCACTTGCCGTGCGTCATACCTGGTTCATATTGAGTCGAGTTTCACTCGTGTCTTGTTTCCTTTGTCCAGAGAGTTCTCAGGAGAACGTTGAGCACGTCGAGTAGGGTTTGAGGAGTCCTCGTTCTTCTCTTTTTGTCCGGTACAGGTGAGGAATTGTTAGGATATAATATAAACCCTCCAACCCTCTTCTATGTTGATTTGGCCAAAACTTATATTATACTTATATCTTGATTTCAAATGAACAAATGATTTTTGGAAAATGAACCAATCTTGATCCTGTCCTATTTTGGCGAGACTGTTACACTTCCTTGGGCCCAGGGGCTTATGTATTGAGAGAACTGGGGAAGCATGGGCTGACGGCTATCTCTTGCATAAGTCCCAACCAAACTCGGACTACCCGGACATTCACCAGGAGGTTTGGTGAATCGAAGGGGCTTCAGATCAATGGGATTCATGTACCCATTGATCATCCTGTCCTGGGTGGTGAGGGTTAGCTACCCGAACCACCAAACCGGAGGAAAAAGGGTACTTGTGCACTTGTAACTGATTTTATAACAAAGTGAAACTTAAAATATTGTATGATCACTTAACAACTACCCGGTACACTAAAGGAGTAAGGTTGGAGATTGTTCACTCGCCGAGCCACTGATCACTTGTCCTGAATTTAATTTGATAGTTGTAATTCCATACAATGATAACCTGTGTTTTACTTACCTTCTTAAAAACCTTGTATGGAATTATGGCTTGCATGAACTTTATCGCTTTCTATATGATATATATGCCTTTCACTCAGTCTTGTAGAGACTGACCCCTCCCTTCTTTGTCCCTCAGGTTCCTTGCAGGTGTAGCTAGGCGGAAAATTGCTTTATTTATTGTAATTTTGCGTCTAGCTCGTGTCACACGGTTGTTGTACCACACACTCATACTACCTTTTGTTATGTATATATTTTGTGAGGCCGTGAGGGCCGAATACTTTCACTTGTAAATTATGTAAGCTCTTGATGAGCGATCCAGTTGTTATGAACTACTGGTTTATATTTATGGTTTATACTCTTGTTTCTGTCGCTTGGTTGCATCAATTATTTGGTACAGGGTTAGCCCGCCTAGCCAGGGTCCGTGTCGTGTCCCCGTTCGCTAGGATTGGGTTTGTGTGCGGACTATATTCGTATATGAGCTTGGTCTTAGTGCGGGGGATGTGGGGCCCACGTTAGGGCGTCACATGTATCATCTTACCAGAATAGAGTATGGTGTGGATCAACCAGAAGAGGTATGCTTAAAAGTATTTGCCTCTAGGAGGAATCCTAGAATTCCGTCCGCTTTCTGGATTTGGAAAAGCGTGGATTTTCAAGAACGAGAGTCTTATGATATGCTGGGAATTTATTATGATAATCATCCGCGCTTGAAACGTATCTTAACTTCAATTCGAATTGACCAATCCGGTCTATTTTCCACGTTCATAGGAGTGCGTCTATGTTTTTGCTTTACGAATATGATATTTTTTGGGGATTTCTAATAATATCCAGTCTTATTCCTATTTTGGCATTTTTCATTTCCGGGATTTTAGCCCCGATTAGGAAAGGGCCGGAGAAACTCTCTTGTTATGAATCAGGTATCGAACCAATGGGCGACGCTTGGTTACAATTTAGAATCCGGTATTATATGTTTGCTCTAGTTTTTGTTGTTTTTTATGTTTCTTTTCCGGCGACCCTTTTGAGTTTGTCCTCTGTTTCCCCACTTCAACAAAATAGAGAGTGATCGGAGTTTGACATTTCACGTTCTTACCCCATCAATATTATAGTTATAATACGTAAAAATTTGAGACACTTTCTAGTGCATTTTTAATCAAATTAAAGTTTTAAGTTATACATGTTTTATTTATATATATGGAATAAACTAATATTTTTATTTTTAATAAAATAATATTTATTTTTTAAAAAATATTATTATATTTTAAATTTTCGCCCCTCTTACTTGAAATCCTGGCTCCGTCGTAGTATGTACCTATTGTAATAATGCATAAAATATTTACAGTGATAGAGTTGCTTATATGTAATTACACTAATTCAATATGCATTTGAGTACAAGACATACCTATATTTTTATAGGATATAGGATTTAACTGAATTTACACTCAAGTACTAAGTGAACGAGTTTTACTGCATTAAAAACAAATTTCCCATGCTTCACAAATGCGGAGATTGGAAACTCAAACTCCCATCGAGTTTAGAACAAGTTATAATTTTACTTTCCTTCACTTTTATCTGTTGAAAAATGTTCGAGATTGATTTTTTTTCCAATATCATATCATCTATTTCGCAATCTACTTATCTAAATATTATGTATCAAAAGATTTACTTTAAAATTAGGTGTTAGTGGTGCATAGTGTCATGCTTGATAATTATATTAAAAAGGAAAACAAATTAGTCCCCCTGGCCCTATTTCGTCATCAAAGTGTATATTTACTTTCCACAACTATAAGATAAAAAGGCAATTATACTAGTAAAATTGGTATATAATTAAATAAAATATTTCTTTTTGTTAAATAAAACTTGAGTTTTTCTATGAATAGTACCTAAAAATTGAAAAAATTCCCTTTAACTCTCCATTTTTAAAAAAGTTCTCATTTACTCCCTAGATGACAGGCCAAATTCCCTTTAACTCCCCATGGTTGTATAAAAATTCAAGAATCGCGTACCCGAACCCCGAAATCACGTACTTAAATGTCCAAATGATGTATTTGCCCCCAAATACATCATTTGGACATTTAAGTACGTGATTTCGGGGTTCGGGTACGCGATTCTTGAATTTTTATACAACCTTCCAAAAAATGGGGAGTAAAGAGGAACTTTGATTTTCATCTGGGGAGTTCAGAGGAACTCTTTTGAAAGTGGGGAGTAAAGAGGAATTTGAGTTCTCATATGGGGATTTTTCGGGAATTTCCCGATAAAACTTTCTACATGATTCATGATGTAAAATGTTTTAACAAAATCAAACATTTTACTTTAAAGTTAAAACATACAAAAATAAAAATAAATAAAGAAATAAAAGGTGGAACGCCCCAGCTCTTCCCCCCAAAATCTGTAACCATCTCACAATATAATACATACAAGAACTGCGATTTCCATTTTGAACGCACTAAATATACCAAACTGTGCCCTAACGATTCCTCCAAATCGAATCTCCAATTTCCATTTTCGATCGACATTTCTCCTTCTCTGCACACATCAATGGCGAGCAGACCGTCTGGTATGAGCGACAACACGGCGTCGCCGCCGCCTCCTTCCTCGTCCACGGATTCGTACATAGGGAGTTTGATAAGCGTCACGTCCAAGTCCGAGATTCGGTACGAAGGCGTGCTTTACTATCTCAATCCGCAGGACTCCACCCTCGGCCTCAAAGACGGTGAGTTCTCATCGTCGTTTCCGTTTTGCTTTCTGAGGTTTCCTGCGTTTTCCGCTCTGTATATTTGATGAAGGCTTGCTTCTGTAATTTTTGTTTTTTGTTTTCGATTGATCGAGTTATTTGATTTTTCTATACGGGATTGTCTGTAGACTCTGGGAATTTCGTTTTCCATGCGCGAAACTGCCTGCAGCTGAGTGACGTTTGTTAAAATACAAGCGTTTCAGTGATGTTGTATGCTAATGTTGGTGGTGGTTCTCTTCTTTTCCGGTTTCCTTTCCTTCATTCTCTTCTACGCACCTCCTCTTCCACCCGTTCCCTATCTAGCGATAAAAGTTGATGACTTCCTATCACTTCCTTCCCGTACAAGCTTCACCATTCATATGTGTGATTGAAAGCGTATAGGAGTTTGAGTAAGATGTTTGCTGGCAACTGTTACAGGAGGAGATAATGCTTGCTGGCAATGTTACCTAGTTTAGAGAAAATGCTTGCTGGTTCGTGCTTTTAGTGCCAATGTTTCTAATATACAGTTTTCTGAATGAATTCGACCTGTCATTCTTGCAGTGAGATCATATGGAACAGAGGGGAGGAATAAAAATGGGCCACAAGTTCCTGCAGGTGACAAAGTATATGAGTACATTCTATTCCGAGGCAGTGACATTAAGGTAATTTTATGGACTGTGTCAAAGTAACCCAATGCATGATTATGTAAATGTACACTCGACATGCTATATGCATGTTTCCAATGCTGAGACCTGGAAGAATGTTTCTTGCTACATTTCTCTGATGGATTAAGTTAGAATTTGCACTTGGAGTATATAAAATGTGGGAGTAATTTCTGTTCTGATGACAATCTATATGCTGGTTTTGATTTCAGATAATTGTTTTATTGCGACCCCATGCCTAATAGCTGAAGTGATAGAAAAACTTGCAAGTCAACAAATATTTCTCGCAATCATGCCTTTATAGTTAGAAGATAGTGTGATTCTTGATATTTTCACTTGATTTTTACCTCTGTGCACTTCTTTTCAGGATTTACAAGTTAAAACTGCTCCGCCAGCTCGGACAGAGGAGGCATTATACAATGATCCTGCAATTATTACGGTGATTATTGTTTTGTGCTAGTCTACTAATGTTTCAAACAGTTTGCATAAAATGGTTTATTTTGGAAACAACCTTTGACATCACTTCCATATTTACAGTCCAACTATTGTGTGCCCCCTTCAAGTTCATCTAAATCAGAGTCCACAACTGGTGGATCTTTGCCAGAATCCAACTTGCACAGTGAAACCTATGGATCAAACGCAAGATCTTATCCCAGCATATTGCCTTCGCACCACGCTGGAACTCAGTTGGGAATGTGGGGTTCTCCTCAGTCTACTCCAAGTGTTGCTTCCTCTTATGGCATGCCAACACAATGGCAAGCATATGGAGCTCCAGGAAGTACTGCTTCCGCTCAACAGCATTCCTTCACACCAGATACAATGTCTCATCCGTTGCAGGATCAAGCGTCTACAACCATGGATGAGGCAAATTTATCCACGACTTTTTCATCAGGGCCTTCATTTGCCATTTCTAGTTCTGGATCTTTTAATGCCAAACCAAGGTCGTCTTCTGAGAGCTTTTTCAATCCCTTTACCAATTCACTCTCTTTGCAGACATCTCTACCTTTTCATCATCCTACACTAATAAATTCTAATGGATTGGCAATGCCATTTTCAATGACATATCAAAATGCAAGCAGCATTGACCCTCAAGTTGTTAATAAAGTAATTCCTGATCCTGTATCATCAATTCCAGTTCAGCCCTTCCCATATACTGCATCATCTGTTTCAGATCCCACGTCAGATTCCTTGTTAAGTCAACAACAAGCATTGCCAACTCCAAATCAATCACAGCCCAAACTATTTGAACTTTCTCCTGAAAATACTTTGAGACCTGACCCAAAGGATATGGGTATTATGAGTACAATTTCTCTAAATTCCTCATCCTTAGCCACCAATCCTGCGGTTCAACCACCTCTTTTGCCACTGCCACCACCTTCACAAAAGGTTACTGCTTATTTGCTATATTTCTTTCCATATTTTCTTCTTCTCTTATTTATAGATAATTGTTGCATTTAATGAATAAGAAACTTTGTTTTTTGGCTCTCTTGCATTGATTCCTTATATGCCCTTATACTGTTTGGAGCCAATTGTGCATAGGATGAATTTATGTATTTTTCATAGAAATATTTTTATCAGTCACATCCACTAGTAGGGAGAAAAGCTCGTAATTATCACGTTGTGGTACTTTAGTATCGATACTATTGCCATAGTATGGATACCGAATGTACTTAACCTTACATGCAGGCTGTAGGATTTCAAAAGGTTTTTCCTCTTGTCCATTTTAACACGACATTCTCTATGCAGTTGCAGTCCTCTGTTCAGTTTACAGAAGAATTTGACTTCCAAGCAATGAATGAGAAGTTTAAGAAAGACGAGGTTTGGGGGCATCTTGGAAAAGCAAACCAGAGAGATAAACTAGAGGTCGTCCAGGAAAATGGAAGCAGCAGCTATGAGTCGGGGGATGATGGCCCTGACTTGGTGTCCAAGAGTGATCCTAAGGTAAGTTTGTAGAGTTTGGATTTGTGAATGTGGCTTTCAGTGCAATAAATGCATTGTACAATTCTACAAATAGAGCAAGGAATGTGGCCTTTGTTATAATATCCACTTCTGCATGTACAGCCTGCCTATAATAAAGATGACTTCTTCGATACCATCTCTTGTAATTCTGTCGGTCGTGGAGCTAAGAATGGGCAGAACCGATACTCTGAGAGAGTGAAATTGGATACCGAGGTTTGTTTACACTATTCTCAAAGCATTTCTCAGTTTCTTGGATAAAATACTAAACAGTTTCTTCTTTTCTTTCCATGTACCCCTCAGACATTTGGCAATTTTCAGAGGAGACCACAAATAGGTTATGGTGGCCATAGAGGTGGACGTGGTCAGTACCGAGGTCCACAAAACAGTTGGGGAAGGGGGTGGTATGATTATGGTAATAGAGGCCGCGGTGGTTATACACGAAGGTGACGTAAAACAAATTAAAGCATATTTCTAATTCTCGAATAAGCCGATTCTCTAAGTGAAGTCATAGTTACGGCAGGCTCATATATTTTTTTGGCTCTTGAACCTGCCTCTGCTAGATGCACTAGTTTTTAAGCAATATTCTCCAGGTAGCAAATAATAGTGTTATTTCTGTTGTTAGTATGTACTCGAAACTAAACCTACTAATCTTTTATGCACTAGTGATAATAATCTGGATTTAATCATTTATTTATTAGTTTTGGTTTTGAATTGCAATACCCTTGGGGAAAATTCTAGTCTAAACCCGATTCGGTTGAATCCAACCAATTAGAAGGACAAGTATATTACACTTACATTTTGATTTGTCATTCTTTCTAAATTTTCCAACCAGCATACGACAAGTGTAAAACATTCTCCCACTCGTTATACCGGTTTGACCGAGTTAGGTTCGGGTCAAAATTACCCTACCCTTTGGTATGTTCTGGTATACACATTTCCATTTACACAACTCAACAAATCGGAAAACAATACCCATTCTTGGGTTTGATCGCTGTCATATATGTGCAGTGTGTGCCAAAGCAACTGCAGCAGGATTACCAGAAGAAGTCACCACCACATCTTTCTCCTATACCATTCTCATTCTATATAAACAAATGAATTCCTTCCTATTTTCCCTATCGTCAGCTGCAAAACCCTGTGCTACAAAATCATTTATTGACTTGTGCGTGAACCCTAACGTTTTCGTCGGCTTTGGTTCGTGCTGCTGCCAAGATGCCCGAGCCAAGGGCCGAACCCAGAGCCAGTGAGGCTAGCACGGCTGAACCTATATAGACTCCATCTTTAACCAAGTAGCACTCCCCATCTAACCATCCTTCCCCAAAGGGCTGACTTCTGCTCATGCTTGTTGCCCCACTGATTAAAGCCACTGCAATCCCAAAGATGATCCTGCCAATATAATACCTTATTAAAATTGTTGAGGACATTAATTAATTATTTGTTGAGATATTAAATCTTAATTCAAAGCTGTCAAAGCTGCCATATTGTTTCTTTAGTATTTAGTCTTTACGAACATAAAGATGTATGTATAGCTGTCCACGTTTGGGAGGTTGGTTTACCTAGAATTAGTACAAAAATAATTCAGACAATGTGGACTTGTTATAGCCTCAACAGCTAACAGGGGGAGGTTTGATTAAATCATGAAATAATTGTATCAACAGCTAATATAGTTCCTATTTCCAGAAAAAAGCATAAAATTGATAGCGTATTGGATTAATATTTTCCTAATTTATTCAAACATCTTGAAAAGAAAATTTACTTTTTGTGTCACAGAAACAAACGTACAGGTACTAATCCCCTCCTTTAATTTTCTAATTTATCCGTGGCTCTATGCATTATCCAATGTTGTATGTGTTTGAATCTATGATATAATCATGCTTTTGTCGGCAAGAGATTTCGTGACAGATTGACATATTCACTATAACATGGCATCTATGCTGCACGAATATAAATAGAGACACGACACAGTATAAGGATAGTAATACGAAAATGTTGGGTATAAGTATTGACACGACACAACATAGAATGTCAAGTAAAAAACAAAAAAAACCATGTATAACAAGTATATAATATTTTGGACATATCAAAGACATGACATAAAAAGTAAACGTCAACCGAGTACTAACCAGGAGAAAACGAGCAAACTGCATGAAACCGTAGGCTTTCTAACTTCAGACGCACTCCCCTGCTTTCTGGACCAGAATTCTCTGCAAATGAATAGAGTCCCAATTACTTGAGCGATGGAGAGACAGGTTAACGCTGCGATTCCCAGTTCAACGGCGGCGCTTCTGGGCAGAGAACACAGCTTCCCATCTAATCTGAGATCATTTTTCTGATGGAAAAAAACGAAAATCGAAAACGAATTCAATCACAAACACTGATAAATAAGATTTCCGGGGGGAAAACGGAAGGAAAGAATCGAGATACTTTGGATTTGACGAACTCGGCGGCGAGGCACAGGGCGGAGGAGACGAGGGCGGCGGCGACGATGATGACCGCGAACGACGCTACTGAGAAACTGAATCGGTTTAACAATCCTTCCATGTGGATTTTGTTTGGATGTGGAAAAGAGAAGGAATAATGGAGAATGGGGAAAGGGAAGGAGGATTGGAGTTCACTCAAAGGGAAGAAGAATTTTGAAAAGGCGTTGCTTTCATGGTGCTTCATGAATCATTCTTTAATTGAATATGGCCAATATATATAATATGACCAATTAAGCACTTGGGCTGGGATGTCGCCCAAATCTTATATGTAATAATCTATAATACGAGTATATAGACGTAATACAATATGGATATAACAACAATAACTCTTTTTGAATTTTTTACGTGAGGAGTATTGGGTATGGTATTCGATATGATATGACAATTTAGAAGCATTTGTATATTAGTTGACTTTTTTATAACTATTTTATTATGTCTTCGGTCGTCATTCACCCTTAAATAATACATACGAATACTTTGTATTTTGATATAATTATAACAAAATTAATTTAAATTGGGAAATTATATTTTAATATCTATAAATCTTGTTTGGTCTGAGGTCTCTAATAGAATTTATAAAAGTATAGTTATGACGGTTGTATAAGTGTTACGTTAAATATATGATGAAAATTACAAAATCATCTTTAAAGTTTATAAATATAAATAAAATGATCCATAGAAATTATGAATTTAACAATAAATTAGGAGTATTTTTGGAATGATATAACAGAATCCTAACGAACTTCAGAGACCACAAACAATTCTGAAAAGTTAGGAACTAAAATATAATTTCCCGATTTAGATGAATTACGTTGTAATTAGGTCTAAATGCAATGTAATCATATGTAATTATTTCAATAAAATATCATGAAATTTTCATTTAAAATAGAGAGTAAACAGAACAAACATATAGTTTAGCATTTACACTTATAAATTGTGAGGTCACGGGTTTGCGTTCCATTAAATTGTGTGTGCATTTGTGTTAAAAAAAAAATAAAAAAAAAAAAAGAAAGTAAATTATAATGAAAATTGCGCAACACCTTAATCAAATGAATTTACAACGGTGTGAAGAATCAAATTGAGAAAAGAAGAGCTGGAACCCTTAAATTGATTATTAAATGAATTCTTTATGAGGTAGCATACTTACAACTATGAGTTTTTAACATTACAAATTTTATTTCTGTAGGATCTAGATTAGTGCACCGATCGTTTTACTCTAAATTTAAATTAAAAATTATATTTGATGTTAAAATCCAGAAAAAATTCTTGTTCAAATTCGAATTGAACATAATTAATTATAATGACAAAATATTATACTTATCATTTAATTTATTCTTTTTTTTAATTCTTATCATTCACACCATAAATTTAGAAAAATTCGTCCACCCATTATATCGGTTTAAAACCAAATCATATACGGACTCAAATTAGCCGTTTCTCAATACAAAAGTTCGGTAAAAAGGTCTGTATAGGAACAAAAACGCAACGTACGTAGCGGGTGAGATTGGGACGGGGACAATTGTGGCCATTTTCTAATCCCTTACATCATATGCCAACTTGACTTGACTTTAAAGTCGTGACCAGACTATTGGTTTCCAAAGGGAATAAATCTGTTGATTTCAAAGCCAAACAATTCAATTGAATAAATTGATTTATTTGATCTTATCCGATTTTAACTCAAATAAAGAGATATAAAACAAAAAAGTTGTTTTATCCCGTAATATTCGAGTAATTTTAATCCAAATTTGATTCGATTAAACTAGTGTAACGAGAGGATGAGTATTTTACACTTGTTGTGTAGTTAGTGGAAAATTTAAAGAGGGTAACATATCAAATAACAAGTATAATACATTTAAAAAGTGTTAGATAGGTGAGATTATACTATTTTATCGGTTTTAATATCACTTAATTTTTTGTTATTAGTTAGTAGAGATTACAGATTTCGGGCTAAGCGCGTAAATCTCTGGCCTGCGCGTAACCCCTCTTTTTCACCGATTAAATGCATTTTTTAATCGCGACAGAGGGGGTGCGATTAACCGAGATTACTGTTTTAATGCACTACTCTCATCTTTATTTCTCAATTTTATCCCCACTATTTGCCATTTTTTAGGTATTATTTCTTTCTGTCTAAAATTTTTCTGTGGTGAGATTTTTCAGAATTCTCCATTATAAATTTTTCTGGTGAGATTCTTCATTCTCTACCCTCTAAAGATAAGGAGAATTATGTGGTGAGATTTTTCAGGATCCTTTTGCGTTAAACAAATCATGATAAATTCTTTATTTTCTATTTCATAAATCAAGGGTTTCGATTGAATCATATATATATATTTCTTTTTTAATTGAATAAAAATTGTAGTTATAGAAAAAGGGTAAAAATGTAAAAATGTGTTAAAGAATACTTTAATCTATCGTATCAATCAGAAAATTACGCTTTTGTTACTAAGTTAGGTTCTAGCCAATTATATATATCAAACGGTAGATTGAGATAATCTAATCATGTAACACCCCGACTTTTTGGCCGTACAGGTATGACGCCACGAGTGGGTTTAGACCGAGAGTTATGTGACTTATATGTGTTTTAATTGCTAAGTGATTATTTAATTTATTAATTTCTTGAACTAATTGCTACTATGTGATTTTTATGTGCTTTAAGTGCCACTTGGATGTTCTTGGAATTAATTGTCATTACGTGATCTATATGAATTATGTGATCTGTGACTAATGTTATTTAAATTTAGTTGTTACTTATATATTCGCTAATTAATATTTTGTTTCGATTATGTACTTATTTGAAATTATATGAAATCCTTGGACTTAATCGGACTTTAGATTTAACCCAATTGTCAAGTTATCAAACCTCGACACCCTGTTTGAATCACTTAAACTCTCCAAGGACCAAAGTGCAAATTCCCTCTTTTTCCCCTCCTTAAAGCACGATCCCCGCCCCCCCTCCCCCCTTTTTCTCTCCTCATTCTCATTCTTCTTCTTTCATTCTTCTAGCAAAACAAGGGCTTTCAACTTCTCTCTTCTTCTCCTTTTGATCGATCCAAGCTAGCAAACAAGGAGACAAGAGGATTTCATCAAGTTTATCCAAGAATTCAAGCTCCAACCATTTCTTCTTCTTCTTCATCCATTTCCTCCAAGGTATATGTGTATATATATATGATTATGTTGGGTGATAACTAGGGTTGGAGAATTCTTGCTTAATAACTTGAATTTTTGGTTTGTCTATGCATGAATATATATGATAATCTTTGAATCCCAAGCTTGATTGTTGGAATTATTGGAGCAAGGATATGTATATATGTTGTATATATATATGTATGTATATGAACGTAGGTTTATAAAATTTGATGGTTTAATTCATGAATTTATGAGTGATATGTGTATATATGTTGTGTTGGGTTGTTGTGTGATTTTGGGTGAATTGGGAGCTCCATTGGCATTCTTGAAGCCTTTTTGCGTCTCTACTGTAACGCCCCAACTTTTCAGTATTTTAAGATGACATATGTGTTTACTAATTTGCGCAAATTAATTGGTTTTTAGTGTTTTCTATAATTAAATTTCATTGTTTAATTGTTAAATAGTGATTAATTGAAATATATGCAATATTTGAATTTGAATTTATGTGAATAACTTGTGTGCTCCTTAATTGCGCGTTTACATTATTTACTTTCTTAATTAATCATTTTTCGTAATTACTAATTGTAATTTTCAGTAATTTCCCATTATATGCATTTCGTATATATTTAAATATTTTATTTGGATTCTTAATTTTATTTGAATTTGGAAATATTATGAATTTTATTGTTACATTGCGTATGAGTGACATCTACGTGCTTCGTTTCTATTTAAATTGATACCGAAATTTCGTGCAAATTTAATATGTTGGACTTGTACGTGTCTTGTATATGAATACATGCTCGTTTCGTATTTTCGGATTTAATTGCATGTGTTTCGGATTTATTTTAATTTTGGAATCCAAGTCGGGGGACTAACGAGCAACTAGCGCACCCTTGGTTCCGTAATTGATATCTTGAGCTCGGGGATTCAGATTCGAATTTCGTCACCTCCGTTGCCTTCGTATCGACGATTCGGAGATAATGGAACAAGCCTCATACCTTTTTGAGATCATTAAGACCTCCGAAATCCAACCGTAACAAGCAACTCGTGCAAGAAAACCCTTTTTTTGTTGACTAGTCTTCATGTTGGGACCCCTTAAGACCTCTCTAACCTAACCATACTTTAACCCATGATTTGTGTACTAGAGTTAAGCCTTTCTTCCCCCTTTTGGACAGCCAAACCCTCCTTTTTTCTGCTGCACCTGATCGAGAGAGAGGGAGAGAAGAAAGAGGAAGAACCTTGGCTACCTTTGTGATTTTGAGCCCAAATCACTTCCCTTCTTCACCAAATCTTCAAGGTATGAATATTTATGTATCCTATACTCTTTTATACATGATTTCATCCACTTAATACTTGCTTTGCATCAGATTTGATAAGGGTTTGGGCTAAGAGCATGAATAGGACTTTTTGGGGATTTTTGTTCTAATGACCTATTTAGTGGAGCAGCTGATTTCCTTGCTTATACAAGATTATATGAGCTTGTTTCTTGGCCTATTTGCTTCCTAACTGATAGTATAAGATGTTCGGATGATTTTCTATTTAGACCCTTTGATGAAATTATGAGATATAGAGCTTCAAACTTAAAGATCAAACTATCTCCCCTGTTTCGGGACTGCTGTGTGGATTTATGCTTTGTTGCTTGATCAAATGGCCTTCTTTACATGTGAATTTGCATGGAGATGATGTAAAATCATTGTTTTATATGTTAGGATTCATTATTGCAAGCCTTTGGATCCTTTTTAAACCCCAAAACCGAAATACATGACCTGTTCTTATGCATAACCCGTGACAGCTGCTTTTGCGTTTTGTTGTAGATTGTTGGTCATCCTAATGTGCTTCAATTCGTGCTATTTTGCATATATATGATGTATATTAGTTGTTTAGTATGTTAGCATGCATCCCCCAAGGTTTTAGATCCAAATTCAGCCCCTAAGTACTTGATCATGGCTTGATTGAACCAATCGGATTCATATGTGCGGTTTTGGACGCCCCAGACTTGATGCATGGTTTCGGTGATCTTAACGTGGGATTTGGACTTTGAACTCTAAATGAAATATGCTCCTAACATGCTAAATATGTTGTATATTAAGTTTCATACGATTTGGAGTTGATTTGGTATGCTTTTGGACTGATATTGTAGAAGGTTTGTTTTGCCGGTAACCCTTGTTTTCATTTTTGGGTCTGTACCGAGACACCCCCGTGTCTCATTTGCCTTGTATTGTGTGACACCCCCGTGTCAGGCCCTTTTTGCCCGTCTGTACTGAGACACCCCCGTGTCTCAGTATACTTAAGTTGAGGGACACGGGCGTGTCCCTTCCCCTACGCATTTCTTGCCTTTTCCTTTTCGGTTTTTGATTGTTTCACCTCTTTAATGCCTTTATCTTCATTTGTGTTGAACTATGAACTTGTTTTGCTATGTGTTGGGAGTATTGTGGTTTAATTTCTTAACCTTTGGGTGAGGTTTAGGCATGCTTTTGATGAATGCCGTTTATGTGCGTTTTGAGGCGTTTATGATTCCCGTAACCCATTTCCCTTATCATATGATTTGTTCTTGTTCTCAAACTTTGGAGATATGTTACATTATGTGATATGACGTATGTAATAGCGTTTTGTGAAAGATTGAATAAGTTTGAATGTGTGTTGAACTTAATTTACTTCAATGCCCTTATTTGCCTAAATGTTGGATCTTGTGCTTTGAATTTCTTGAATTGAATTGATTGGAAAAGTGAAATGTGAAGGATATGAACTCGTTTGAATACGAATGCTTCATTGAATTAATGAATTGAATGTTTATATGTCTTTAAGACTTTAATAGTGCACATGAACTTGTTCATTACATTATAGCATCTTCTCTTCATTCATATCATGATCATTACATTGCCGAGCGTCCTATTTGGTCATTTTGAGTCTCACTTCACCTTTCTTGCACAGATTTTGATCCTGTTGGAGATGAGGCCGGTCAGTGAGGCTCTTGTGCTCTCTTTGGTTGGTTTAAGGTGGGTTTCTCTTCTAATTAGATAAATGACCCTATATACCTTCAATGTGAAAAGCTTTCGACCAAAAATGAATATATATATATATATAGTCGTTTTCAAGAGTAAATGTTTTCAACGTAAAGCCTTATTTTAGGAATCCTACCTAATGTTTTGGCGAGAAATGAATGAATGAATGTTCACAATGAATGGGGCCCAGGGACTTGGTGTGAGTGGTGACCCGAGGAGGCAAGGGCTGACGGCGATCCCTCACACTAGTCCCACCAATGAACGGCGTAACCGAACCTCGTTAGGAGTTAGCGAGGAATGGACGTTGAGTGCCATCTGGGGAGTCATGTTCCCCTTTTGGTCAATGAATGGGTGGATGGGCCTTGCAAACCCGCCACCAACCCGGAGGAAGAAGGTGTAAATGTTATTGAATGCGCACGAAAGAATGATATGCATGAACAGATTAAATGAATGAATGTTAATGAATGTTAATGAATTACACGAGGTGTTGGTTGGAGATAATGCACGCCCACTCGGCGGGCCACTAATGACCTAATATAAACGAATCGTTATAATCCCTTTTGATGATTTCTTTACTTCACCCACTTGGAAAATTCTTTGAAAACCTCACTTGGGATTATAGCTTGCATGTGAATGTTTAATTACTGTTGTATATTATATTTATGCCCTGTTTTTATACCCACCAGTCCCTTTTGGACTGAACCCGGTTGACTTTCAGTTGTGTTGTGCAGGTGTCAAGGGAGTTAGGCGGGATTTCGAGTCATAGGTTTTACTTTCACTTTTAGCTTTTGTATTTTGGTCTTACACATACATATCGCACGTTGGATCATTGTATATGAATGATAATGGAGTGTACTTGTTGTTTGAGCCTTGACGGCATTTGATAATATATACGGCTTATTTTTGGAACTTGAATGATTATTGTTATATATTGGCTAGTTATTGCTTCCGCATTTGTAATCACTCTGATTCTATGGTTTTAAGGGTTAGCCCGCCTAGCATAGCGTGTGTGTTGTCCCCGTTCGCCGTAATCTAGCTCGGGTATGGATCGTCCATTTCATATTCGGGTCGGGTCTCGGTGCAGGGGATGTGGTACCTTGCGCTCGGGTGCTACATCTACCCTGTTTTCCCCTGTTTCTTCTCGGTTTTCAGCTGAAAAACCTCTACCCGGGCGGGTAAATTCATGAAGAAAAACTACCCGGGCGGGTAGAGCTTGTGCAGAAAGTTTTCTGCACAAGTTTTCCCTGGCCGGGTATATTTTGCATTGTATTTTCCCGGCCGGGTACTCCCTCATCCGAGCTCCGATTGACTTGATTTTTGAACCGTTGGAAACCTTTTGAAGTCTAGAACAACCCTCAATTGGAATCACTTCAATATATTTTCCCATTTGTGAGATATTATCAATTCTTGTTGGTGTCGCTACTTTTCCGATAATCTGCGATCACCCAACTTCGGACCTTCGCCATTTCCACATCGCTTTGAACCACGATTCGGGCTATATATCATTTGAAAGGCCTGTGTGTCTAGTTTCTTTCCCAACAAACAAAACTCCATTCCAAATTCTATAACTCAATATATGTTCAATTTTTTCAGCTCGTGAAAACTGTCATCTCTCACTAAAAGCTTGCCCAATCCGTTTTCTTGCTTTCCCTCCACTTCCTCGGACTCCGTATGTGGTTTGAATGAATTGTATGCTTGTTTAATTGATTATATGTGATATATCTTGAGATGATTACGAATTTTATGCTATGAATTCAATGTATTAATGTGAAATGACAACATGAATGTTTATGTGCTACTTTTATGCATGCGTGAATGGTTTGCTTCGTTTAATTGTTTGGTATGTTGTGAATAGCTTCTTCCATGACTTATATATTTTGTTAATATGTTATATTATGTGCTAACTTTTATATTATGAAATCATAATGTGATTTTGTTAATACATTTTGTGAATTATGATCCAATATGCCTTAAAATGCTCTCTAGCTTGGATGCATGAATTGTTCCTCCGTTTATTGGCCTCATATGATAACTTCTCGCTTCATTTTGACTTGCATGCATTGTTAACATATTATAGTATAAGTTATGAATATTGTATAAATCTTATGGCTCGATTGATATAAAATATGAAAGATATGAAACACATGAATACCATGAATATGAAACCACCATGTATTGAACGTTTTGAATGAATTACTTGATTATATGACCTCATAACATGATTCATGCTTCTTATGCATCTCATATTATTTTCATAACATGCCGTGCGTCTATGTGGTTTCATATTGAGTCAATTCTCACGAGTACACACTGTTCTTTCTCTTGTACAGTTCGTTTCCAGGGCGGAGACTTCCGAATTGAATAGGCACCCATATTACTCATGCTTTATGTCTCGTGGTATTCCAGGTGAGGGTGTTTTCGTTTTAGTTATATACTAAACCCTACAACCTTATGTGACAAGTTTGGCCAAAAACCTAACATATATCTATATATGGTTTTCAAATGAAGTTTTCGAGTAAACATTTTCACAAGGATTATGACAAATATTATGTTTCTTATGAATCAAACATTTTGGCGAGATTATGCATGTATGTTATGAATGCACGGGCCTAGGGACTTAGTGCAAATGGCTATCCGGGGAGGCAAGGGCCGACGGTGATCCCTTGTACTAGTCCCACCACATTTTCGGTGATACCGGCCCTCGCTAGAAGGTTTAGCGGGGAATGGGAGCTGAGTGCCCTTAGGGGATTCATGTACCCCCATTGGCCTATGTATGGACCGGTGGTCGGGTCTTGCAAGCCCGTCCACCACCCGGAGGAAGAAGGTTGGAACTTATTTTATGATTATGATTATGTTATGATTGTTATGCACCGTACGGGAAGGCCGGGACACGGATTGCCCAAACGACTATATCTTATGTTATGTTTATGGCTTGCATGTATTATAAGATATTGTGTGACCACGTATTCAATATATTAATGATATTTGTCGTACACGGTCGGAGTTAGGTTGGAGATGATGCACGCTCACTCGCCGAGCCTTTATGTTTATGTATGAATTATGAATTTAATGAATTTAATATGATTAGTCGTAAAGTTCGAGCATTGCTTAGTTATTCTCTTGCCCTTTTGGGAACTAGCTATAAATAAAACTTTGCTCGGGATTTATAACTTGCATGTGTATGTTTTTATATATATATGTTTATCACTCCTGCTCACTCAGTCTTCTAGAGACTGACCCTCTTTCCCACTTCTCAGTTCTTGCAGGTTTGGCTAGGCGGAGGTCATGTTTTAATTCTCTTGTCAAGTCACACTTGCACACTTGAGTCACATTGTACATCGTTATGATTAATTGTATCTCTTTATGTATTCGGGCCTATGTGCCATTCATGATTCTTAATTACGGATTCGGGATAGGTTGCATGTTTAGTTGAACCCATTGTTAGGATGCATGATGGATTTAATTTATATATTGGAATTGTCGGACTTGTTGCCATTGTTGAATTGTATGAATTACACATTATTGCTTCCGCATTGCACTCTTGGTTATTTTTTATTTAATTGGTACAGGGTTAGTTTCCGCCTAGCTAGGTTGATTTTATTTTGTCTCCCGTTCGCTATGAGTCCGGTTCATGCTTGGACTATCCATTCCACCTGTGGACTAGACTCGTAGTACGGGGGATGTGGTGTCTATCGTCCCGGGTGCTACAAATCATACTTAATTTGAGTTACTGGCCAATGAAGGGAAATGGACTAACGGCTGTTAATCCCTCTAGGCCTTTTGTTCATGTATTTTGTTCGTTTATTTGCCGTTTTGCTCTTTTTCCTCCCCGATCTTGATCCTAATGTGATGTATGCTTGTTTATATGTATGAATTGCTATGTTGTGACTTGTTGATGCATTTGTTTGATGTGTTTTGTGTTTGAATGATGTGTTATGATGTGAGTATGGAAGTTTTGATACGATTCCGATGCTTGCATTCGAATATGAACTTGAATGCCCTAATTGCTATATCTTGTTGTCTCTTTTGTATCACTTGCATTCATTTGCATTTGCCGAGCATCTATATGGTTCATTTTGAGTCTTAAGTGTTGTCTTTGGTGTTTAGGTTGTCCGTGTGGAGTAGCTTGTTGGTGTGGAGCCGCTCTGTAGGTGTATTTCAGCTTGTTTTGTTCGGTTAGTTCATTAAAGTGAGGTTTTCTTTCTTTTAGTTACTTCGACCTACAACCTTAATTAGATACGTGTTTGATATATATGTATTTTGAGGGATTTGGTCTGTTTGCTATGAAACATTTGAAAAACGTTTTTATATTTACGTAAGACTATGTTTTCGTTTGTTCAATTTGAAAAAGGTTGGTGTGTGTGTTTTGAATCTAGAGAGATAAGACCATGAAAGATAGGTCATTTGAATATGAATTTGAATTTGACTTTGAACTTGGGCCCGGAGAAGTTGTATGGAAACTCGGGACGACCATGGGGTCGCCGAGCTCTCCCATCAACACAACTCCACCTTTGAGAGAATTTGCCCAACCTCGGGAGGTCGAGGGGAAAGTGGGTTTCTTGAGCTGCCGGAAGCAACCGTCGAAGGATCGGGTAGGAGTAATTAGTCCCTGACTCATCTTTGAATTTGAACCGGGGATTGAGGGTAGCTCCTCTCTTTTCCCAAATGGTGAAGGTAGGCATTGAATTTGAATTTGAATATAAATATAAAGGGGATTGGTTGGAAAACTCGTACTCGCTGAGTTAGTGTGAATTTGACTATAAATTCGGTTCGAGAAATGGGAGTGGATTTCTAATTACTAAAATTGGTTGATTTTAGCCTTCGGCCTTAACTCTTTTTCTATATATCTAGTATCACGGGAGAAAATGTTTTAGATTACAAAAACCACGCCCCAGTTCATGAACTCTTTGAATTTAAATATGCTCTGCTCGTATCTATATGTCTGTGTGCATGTGTTAGCCCCCTCACCAGTCATTAGGACTGACCCTTCCTCGTTGTTTTCTTTTTCCCCTTGTTCCGTTGAGTTGCAGGTACAGGTTTTGGTTCAAGCTAACTGGCGGTTGTCATTTAGGTTTTGTAGCTCGAGTCTTTTGCATTTTTTGCATCTTTAATTTATTTATGTTTTGGTACTATGTATATAAGTGTATATATTCGTATGGCTTTGGATTTGGAGTATGTATGATTTATTTAGGCCCGTGGCGGGCATGACATGTATTATATGTATTATTTGAATTAGTTGATCGTTGTATGTTTGTATATGTTGATCATGTTGCTTCCGCATTCGTAATTGATTTGTTGTGCACTCTGTATTATGGTCTAGACCGCCTAGCTTATGAGAGATTTTTTTGTTTGTCTCCCATTTGCTATGGCTTGGTGCGTGTGCGGAGATCCCATTTCGTTATACGTGTCGGGCTATGGTGCCCTTCACTCGGGGTGCTACATCAATAAAGAATCAAACTTAACGTAAGTTTCAGAATCCCTTATGTTTTAAAGTAGAAATTGCAAGCTTTCCAATCCCTTGTTCGGAAATTTTTTTAATTTTTCGCTACTTACTCTCGTTTTTTCCAACACAAAGACCCACCATTATAATACTCGTAGAATTCATGTCAGCTAGTAAACACTTTTATTGCACTTTTCGAGTCCTTTAATTTACTCATAAAATTCTCGAGCTAATTACTGATTTAGGCATCAGAGGATTTACGACATGGCCACCCGAACTAGTTCACTGGGTTTTTTTTCCTTTGTCTCATTTTCAGGCCGAGAAGACTTCTTTCAAATAAACTCTTGAGTTATCAAGTTGGTCGATTCAATAGTTTCATCGGTCACCAAATTCCAACATGATCATATATTATAAGATTAATTATAATATAACCAAAAAAAAAAAAATTCATATTAGCAAATTGTATTGATAAAATATTAATCATATTATCAATTAATTAATTATAACAAAATGTTTACTAATCATCTTCTATGTTAAATTATAAGTCACCTCCGAACCCTCTAACTCTATATCACATCTCTCTCTCACTTTCTCTCTCCACAACCACCACCGCACTAACATCCCAACATCAAGTTTTCTTGTTCTCAACTATTCATAATTCAGTCAATATTAATTTCACCTTCACTAAGTTTGATTATGACCATAATCTATTAACAATTACTTATTCTTAAAGATGATCATTTTTTCTGTATTTAGAAAAACAGTATATTTTACTTGATAATAGAAATTTTGCTTGTTAAGATTTATATCCATTCGCTCTAGTACAATTTTATTAAATTTATATTGAGATAGTATAATTTTAATATTACAATTATAAAACATTGCGTTGTGTCCACCATTATTTACATAAAACCTTTTTATTCCCCCAGAATGTTAATTTTGTTGATGAAAAAGACTTGTGCACTTCACGTGAGCCGTTAGTAGAGCCCTCCCACCACTTGCGTTTTAGGTGATATGCGACTGTTCTATTCATATTTAGAAGTTAAATATTCGTACATTAGTTAGTAAAGTACAAGTCAATCCAAAAAAAATTTAATAAATATAGTTAGATTTGATTACATTCGGCTTGAAACACAAGTAGTAAATTCCAATAAAAGTGCATATGAGACGTTCATGTCTTTTCTGTCCAAAAAGGTAATAGTGGAACTTAAATTGTAATTTTTTTTAAAAGTTGAAACTACGAGTTAAATAAAAATAACGGACCTACACTGGAATTCTATACTAATGGGAATAAAATTCCATTTTTTAAAAAAAAATTATATTGATAAAAGAATTCTTCAATCTCAAATTATATTATTATATAACTCATATATGAGACTTTTATAAATAAGAGATATACACTTTAGCAATATTCAATTGAAAACACTCTTTGGCCAAAATTTATAATATGTATTATTTTATTATATATCTTTCAATTTGTTAGACATCTCTTATTATAATAAACACTTCAAATTGTAGGTCTTAAAATTGAAATTTTTTGAATGTTAGTTTCACACGCTTTAGCAATATGTAATTGAAAACATCCATTTGCCAAAATTTATAATGTGAGTTTATTGGTTTTTCAATTTGTTATACATCTCTTATTATAATAAACACTTCAAATTGTAGGCAAATTTAACATTTTATATAATTAAATTTGAATACAATTAATTAATATATTAATATTAAAGAATTCTTATTAAATTATACATGTTTTTAATAAATTAAAAAATTCTTAATTCTCCTCTAAGAAGAGTCTTATTTTTCAAATTTTTTTTTTTTCCAGAAGAGTCTTATTTTAAGTTAATAACTATTATTTAATATTTTCAAGTTAATAATTTATAATATATATTTACATAATTATCCCTAATTAAAATTATTAATATAATTATTATGAGAGTATTTTAGCCTATTTATAAGTTTCAAGAAATCCAAAACCAACTAGATGTTTTTATAAAATAATATAATATAATATAATAAATATAATATATATAGATTGGGTTGGATTGAATCGGATTTGTACTAAATTTTTTGCCGTGATATCTGCCTAGGGACCTACACAAGTTAGACAAGAAATTAAAATTCCAACAAATGTGCAACTTCATCCTCAAATTATTCGATTTTGGGTTAATAGTAGATGTTTGTGAAAACAAAAAAAAATTGTGTGGATATACCGACGATCGACATTTACCTACTAATATAGGAAGTTTATGCATGAAATTGATCAAGCCTTTCACACCACCTTCTTCCCGCCAAGAGCTTCAAGAACCTGTAGCGCCACGCAATAAGCAATCGCTTGAATCGTAACCATCGGATTCACCCCCAACGCCGTTGGAAAAACACTCGAATCCGCCACGAACAGCCCCTCCACCTCCCAACTCTCCCCCGTTGGCCCCACTGCCGACACTCTCGGATCCACCCCCATCCTACAGCTCCCCATCTGATGGGCCGAACATATCGGGCTCGACAAATCCTTCAACGGCCTCGAACTCTCCTCCCGCACAAACCTCTCCAACTCCTCCATTTCGCTCCCCTTCACCCTCAAAACCCGACCCTCCTTATGGTGGGTCCCGATTTCCTCCGCCCCCGCCGCGGCCAATATCCTCAACACCCTCTCAATCCCCCTCCTCAAACTCTCTTGATCCAAATCATCCAGCTTGTAGCTTATGTCGGTAGGCGAATTCACAGCCCCATGCCCTTTGTCTCTTGTCAATGCAAATATATGTGCAGTTCTTGGATATTTCACCATCCTCTTCTTTATGTCCGTGCCGGAAAGCCACGGCATTAGGGCGGAGAACATTCCGGGATGCAGTGCCGGTGTTTGAATAATTGCACCATCAACCCTAGACATCGCTGTTATTATACCTCCCTCGTAGCTCCTCTTCCCGACATCCGGCCACACCGTGTCGGGAAAGTACCCCCACCCCATCACCACCGGATGGAGGTGCAGGTTCTTCCCGATATTCGGATTTTTCAACCCGCTTTTCTTTAGCAATGGTGGCGTGCAAATGGCGCCACAAGCAACGACCGTGATCTTCGCTTCCACCACCGCAACCTCCCTCATCCCGCCGCTCTGAAACGCGAAGCGGACCCCAGCTGCGCGTTTCCGTCCGCCCTGTTTTTGGGGAGTGGTGATCACCTGCAGGGACGGAACTAACATTTAGAGAGGGGAGGAGGAAAATTAAATACGGAAGACAAAATGTCAAAATAGGACAATGAAAATATAAATGTAAAAAAATATGTATAAAAATAACAAAAATTCAAATTTTAGGATTGGCACCGGCCCTATGTGGCTCCATCTCTGATCACCTGCAATGCCTCACATTGCGGGAGCACCGCGCCATTCCCCGATTCGACCATATCCACCAGCCACGTCTCCGACACGCCCTTCTTTTTCCCGTCCCTGCAGCCGAGGCAGCACCACCCGCAGTAATGATCCGGCGGCGCGTTGCGGGGAATCGCTTCCACCTTGTGCCCTAATCTCTCGCACCCTTTCCTCAACACCATGTTGTTGAAACCCTCGCTGTCAAACTCAATTTGCACCCCCATCTTCCCGCACACAACATCCAAAGCATTCTCGTAAGCTTTGCTGCTGAAGAATTCCAGCTTGTGATCCTCGCTCCACTCTCCGATCACCTGCGGCGGCGTGCGGATCGACGCCGACCAGTTTATCGTCGACCCGCCACCGACGGTGGACCCCGCCAGCAAGATGACGTCCAAGTTATCGGTGCCCAGAATCCCGTTTCCGAGGTACATTTGTTCCATTGCCTGCCCTTCAAGAAGTGAGAGGTCGTTTCTTGCTAAGTAGCTTCCTTTTTCCAAGACGAGAACTTTGTAGCCGGCTTTGGCAAGAACTCCGGCGACAACGCCGCCTCCGGAGCCGGAGCCCACCACCACGACGTCGCATTTGACGGTGAATGATGGGTTTTTTGAGGAGTTTGATTTCCTGTTGGTTCCGGGATGTTGAAGTGAGATGGGAAAGCCCAATTTCTGTAGCTGTTTCAGGGCAGTTTCTTTTGATTGGTTGAAGGAGATGATTCCTTTGTGGAGGGGTGGAAGCTGATCTTCTTTGTCCGGTTTTGGATCTCCGACGGGCTTTTTGGCTTTCGGGTCTGGCCCGTGATAGCCTATTGCTTTCCACGAAGCGTTCTCATTATTCTCGTTCACCTGATATGCACAGTGATATTATTATATTTCACTAAATAGATACAATACGCCAATTTTAATTCATATTTAATTCGGTTTAAAATTATTAAAAAAAATGTTATTTCAAACTTACTTCTGGGTCAATACAGGACAACATATCCATTTAAGAAAATCATTATTTCTTAATGTTAAAATTTCTATTATATAGTTTATTTACATATAATTAATTCGATTAAATAGATAATGAATTATTTTTGTTTTTTTTTATTGGTAGTTATTTTCTTTTTAGGCCAAAATTAATAATTACAATTACCACCTTTTCTATAAATAATATCATAGTAAAGTGGGATATCAAGCACAGATTAGAGGTTAATCTGATGTTGATTTAGATAATTGGTTAGTGACGTCATTAATAATGGTTATATTTTGACGTTGAAGTGATGGACAGTCCCTTGACTAGATCATATGCATATTTTTCACTTTAAAATAACTTACAATTTCTTAATTTATGTATTTAATAATATAAAAATGAATTAATTTTTAATTTAACGTATAATCATCATAAAATAATTGAATTTAATTGTTATTATTAATAATTAACAAAATCAAGTTTTGTCTTATATTATTTTTTAAAAATTTATTTAAAATTATATATAAATAAAATTATATTATATATATAATTATTTAATATATATTTTTATTAAACCTTTTAAGGTTCTCTCGTACCTAACTTTTTTCTAAAATTTTATGTGTTGACATATTTGCAGTCGCATTCATACATTAGGGGACTTAGGTTACGGATATGGTTAGGCCCATTAATGAATAGTAATGTTTTATGGTTGGGCCACAGCGTACCTTTGTCGGGCTACTCAAAATCACCAGGCCCAAATACCAATTAATGCCAACCACGAGGGCTATCAATGGGTCGGATTTTAATCCGAATCCGATCTGAATCCGTTCCGATTATTTGCATATTCGACCGACAAAAAAGTTCGATAGATCATATTGATTATAAATATTCATTATTCGAAATAAATGGAGAGTATATGGAATTAAAGAATCCGATCTGTTAAAGATCCGAATCCGACTATTTATAATATTTTATTAATAAAGAATACTAATAAAAATAATTAAACATTAAACTTACCATGTATGTATCATTGTATTAATAATATATCTTTCAATATTAATCTTAAAATAATATGTAATCTTTCATTAATAATTTTAAATTAACAAATATTAGGCATGGAGAAATAATAACTAACTAATTAAATAATAATTATTATATGTTTATATTTATTTTTATATATATATATTTTACAATTTATTGTTAATCGGGTCGCATCTTTTATCGGATCGGATCCGACCCAATTTTGTATGGACTTAACATTCATGCATCCGAATCCTATAAGATTCGGACTCGAATCCGATAATCGAATATTCTTATCAGATTTGGATTCGGAAATTTCAGATCCAACCCAAATCCAAGCCGTTGACATCCCTACCAACCACTACTGCACAAAATTGAACAAGGCTTAAATGCATTTTGGGATTACTACGAAAGAAAGAAAGAAATAAGTACTATCACTTGTGTAAAGCCGTCTTAGCTCAGCTGGTAGAGCGCAAGGCTTTTAACCATGTGGTCGTGGATTCATTCGATTCGCCAATAGATGTTGGTTCAAATGATTAATGGATTCATTCTTTATGATAAGATCCTGTATTCGAATCTTGTTTGGGTGTGATTGTGTTAAAAAAAAAAAAAAAAGTACCATCGCCTGATGTAAATTATTGATTTAAATTTTTTTTCTGAAAACCATTGATTTAAAATGATATTAACTTAATTTAAATTTTTTATTTTAAACTTTTAAAAATATAATTATTATTAATAAAAAAAAACTTTATATTTTAGTAATTTAAACACACTCAATAAAAAGAGAGTTTTGTACTTTAAGAATATGACGTAACTCGACAGCGTTGGGACTTGGGAGTGGCGGCCCCCTCAACTACTCTCATAATACATAATTAAAATTCTAGCTACCCATTTTCAAAACTTATTTTTAACACTTTATTTTACATTTTTTTCCCTACTTATTAGTCATGGTAGTTACATAATTACTATTATTAGTAACATCTAATAAATATATAATTTATTTTTTAAAAATTTCATTTTCAAATAAAAAACCCTACATTCCATAAGTCTAAAACAACATCTTATAAAATAGGGAAAAAGAAATACAAATAACATGTATGTTTTATAAATATATCACATATCATATTTTTCACTCAAAACCAAAAAAAAAAAAAAATAGTAATAAAATAATAAAATAGATGACCGTATGTTACAAAGATGTTGATTTATATTTGTTTGAGATGATAAATTGCAAAATGACGCAAAATTCGAATGATAAAAATTCTTTTCCCCTATAAAATACAAAAATTTATAATCTCTTTAAAATAAAAGCCAGTTGTGAAATTGAACTTAATTTGGTCCGGCAGGCAATTGGGTAACATCACATAAACCAACCCTGCCCAATTCTATGTAATCCAAGGAAAATTCTAACCCCGGATTCGACTGAACCAAATAATTATAATACAAGTATGTTATATTTTTCACTAATTATACAACAAGTATGAAATACTCATATCTTTATGATGTTAGTTTAACTGAATCAGGAGTAGAATAGAACAGGTTGGGGCTAAAATTAAACATCCAAAATATATATATACGTAGAGTTTTAACATATATTTTTGAAATAATTAGAAAAATTCAAATTCAAAGTTATTATCCAGAGAAAACAAAAAAACAAAAAAAAAAATCCTTATATGCTTAGATACCCTAATCGCCCTACATTAATGAGTAATGGTCCCATGTAGGATTAGGTAAAGCCCCTTAAACTTCACATAAAAAGCATTAATTACGACTTTAACATTCTCGTCTGTCTATAATGCTTTATTACAAAGTCAGAAATGAGTAATGACACTACGTAACTTGCAAAACTATAACCCGTAATTTCTTTTCCCGTAGCTCCCCTTGTGTTCTTTCTTTGCTAACGACTAGTGTCTTTCAGTAAAGATGATCATAATCCACCTCTTTCTATCCATTAACGATTAGTCCATTACTAAATCAATCTCTTTGCCCTTATTAATGGCACGGCACAAACACTTGTAAAAACATATCAGTATCGAACATCCCATCAAACACGAATCACGTAAGAAACTAGAAAACAAAAAAATAATACCCCTCATGTTTGTATATCTGTACGCCTGCGTGTTCTGTTATCCGTGTCCGTACATGATAGGTTTGCGAAAATGCAAGAGTTAGACGAGTTTACCTGAGTGAAGAAGACAAGGAGAGTGAAGATCTTGAGCGCGCTATAGAGGAATCTGAGGAGGAGGAAATAGCTACGGGACCAAGAGAGCAATATCTGGTGTCTGTTGTCGAGGGAGATTCGTGAGAACCTCTGAAAGTATGGGAAATGGGGTGACAAGCTCTTCGTCCCACATAGGATGAATGTTCCCATCCATGTTGAGAGCAGAGTTAGGGCAAGTTTGCTCAAGTAAATCTTGGGGTGTTCTATTTTTTCCCCCAACAACACGGCAAGCTGCAAATACGTACGCGTGATGAGGATGCATATATAGTTGCATACTGTGTTGTATTATGTGGTGAATATGAGAGTGGGAGAGATGTTACGTACGTGTTGGGGAGTGCCGGTCATGGAAGCCGAAGCTCGATAGAATTGAGTGAGTGAGTCGTCGTCGTGATGGGGAAGATGTATGGAAGGCAAGAGGGTGTCGCATAGAGCAGTGAGTGCCTCCATCTGGCCTGCTGAATAAGGGCTTCTTCTCTCAACCTCATTCTTCGCCATTGATGATCTCTTTATTCTTCTAGGTAGATACAGAGAGTGTGGGTGAGGGAGAGAACATAATGCTTTAATTTGGAGGCGTCAATATTTATGATGGTTAAGGGCGAGGGGTATTACAAATTGGGCGTGGGGCGTGTTGGTACGCAATTGAAATTAAAAGAGAGAAAAAATAATTGATATGAAAAATATTTAAAAGATTTTTTCTTCATCTTATATGTGTGCTGTTGTTTTAAGAAATAAATGTTTTTGCCTATTATAGTATTTTTTACAAACTGTGTGATAAATTATTTTTACTTGCAAACCGGCATCTGATATCTGTATTTGTAACACTATTATCTAAACTTGTTTTAAAATAATTTTGGCTAAAAATAATGAATGTGACATATTCATGGTATATAATTTTCTTTTTGCCAAAAATTTCGAAAGAATGAATTTAGAAAATAGTATGTCACAAATACATGCATGATAGATTTACAATTCAAAATGATTTATTTTGCAAGTCGAAAAAAATGATATAATTCAAAGATTCAATTAAAAAATTGATGAAATTTGAACAAACATCAGCAGCCCCCACCAGAGAACACCTGTCTCTCTCTCTCTCAAAATATACATTGGACATTAAATGGAATTAAAGACCGCCAAAAGTCCCACTGCGCATGTTAGTTGGCATCCTCTTTTTATCTCGTTTATTACTGTTTTTTCCCCTTAATTTATCTCATGAAATTTATCGAATACAATATTCGATATAATATAATAAAATAATATTTTTAAAAATATTTCTGTGTATAATTCCGATTTCTGAGCAGATAATTCAACATCGCCAGGTACGACAATCTGGAGTCGGGACAAGAATGTGACGAAAATTACACAAAAACCCATATCCAATCCTATGCGTGACAATATCTATACTTATCCAGATTCCCCTCTTTTCCCTCTAAATAAGGAATTTAATTAATTTCAAATAAAATCTATCATGAATATATATACCCGACGCTAATATAATACGTAAGACGATATTCGATTCAACACAAGAAAATAATATTCATAAAAAAGACGCATAAGATACGAGGATAAAACTAACGTGCAAAAATAGTAAAATATAAGAGAAAACATCAAACTCAGCAACGGAATCAAAAGTTCTCCAGGCCATATATTTTATCAACAGAAATAATAAAAATACATTATGCAGCAAAGATATAAATGCTTCGACAGAAAGGCAGTTGTTCACATTCAATGCATGCAGCATGGTAAAACTCGTTAGTTAGATCATACATACGTTGACCCGAATTCTTTGGATGTCGTAATCGCTCACTCGTTGAGCTTCGACAGCAAGAAAAGGCAGCCGGAGGAGAGAAGAACCGAGGCAGCGAAGCAGAGCAAGTCGAGAGGGGATTGTATGATGGCTTTCTTGCTCTTATCGAACAAACCGATGAGCAAAAGCATCACGATAACGTGGCCCAGTTTCGTTTTCAGCTCGTTAACGGTTTTTATCTCCAACCATCGTGGTCGTTCCTGGTTAACAAAGTTTTGGTGAAGGAAAAAGGATACTAAGATTGAGATGTTGTAAACGAGTTTTATTAAAGGGATAACTACAATGGCATCACCCTAAGGTTGGCCTAATTACATAGACTTTTCGAGGTTTGAGAAATTACAAAAACTCCCCTTGATGTATTAAGAGGATTGGACTAACCCATGCTATTATGGTCACGAATTTGAAATCAAATATTGGTAGGTAAGTGTCAACTGTCAAGTATGAAGTATAAAGTGTAAAACAGGGCTCCTATAGGAAAATCAGATATCATCGTCAAAATCATCAATCAAGACGTAACATAAATACTTTGACAAGGGATGTTTTAGTAATTTCTCAAACCTAATAAGAAGAATGTGAAATTAAGGCAAACCTGGGGATTTGGCAGTGTAATCATCCCTTCAATAAATGGGATATTAAATGAGAGATCATACCTTAAGGGTGAACAAACCGAACAAATTTGATCTGTAGGTGACTCTTCCGTCGGGCATGGATTTTGCTTTATCAAGATTGCTGATGAAGAGCTCGTAAAGACCCATCCCGAAAACCAACATCACAGTTCCCAGTAGGTAAACATCTATGTGGATTTAAATTAATTTAAAAAATCAGAATAAGAAACAATAAATGTAATTGAAAGGTGGAAGCATATGTAGTTATATAGACGGTCCACATAATATTAGGTTAATTAAGCAGCTGTCGGAGTTATTTTTGAATTGTGCTTGAATCTAACAAATAAATGAAAACGACTTGTCGTTCTTGACAGAGATGATATTAGCTGCACGGTAAATAGAATAAACGAGGAAAAGCAGTAATGAGGGTTTAGATAGTATAACAATTAACATACCGGTGGCCTCGACAAGTGATGCAATTACTTTCCCCCGGTCCACAAAATACTCTTGAAATGATGATATAACATAGACACAACCCTGTAATCCAACAAAATTGAGTGTACTTAGTAATTTTTAGCAAAAAAAGAAGAAGAGGAAACAATGCAGTTGGGTAGATCCAAATGCTAAGCAACCATCCAATTGAAGCACAGTGAAAAATATGTTCTTGTTTTGCTGGCAATGCATTATGAAATGTGCCAGTGAATTGGGATAGGTGGAACTGCATTTCTCTGGAATTTCTGATTTTACAATTGAGTTAAGAGCCAAGCAAATGATGCTGCATTATCGAATCAAGTATGTCCAGATTTGCTTATGGTTTAAATTCTTTAGTATCCCAACTGTTCCATGGACAATTTTGTCTCCTCTTCATCAATCTCACTTGATCGTCGGTACAAGTCAGCTAGGTCTGTAACATTGCTCATTTAAAGAGAACTGTGATGTATCAAGTTCTCAAATCTGTGAACTATTAACTTACTATGACCTTTAGTTGATCCTTTTCTTTTAAATCATAGATTCGCTCTCCCGAGTTCAGAAAGAGCGATCAAAATCCAAATGCCACGTCTCCAAGACACACACATATATGTGTGTGTTGCCACAAATATCTTTTATATAGTAAAGATTCAGTCCTAGATTAAAATTTTCGAATAATTAACACTTACATACCCAAAGGCTTGGCCTACTTACAAAAACTTCCCAGCATACTCAAAACTCTGGCCTCACACATGTAACCATGAATCTAAAGTCAAATATTGACCAATAAATGTTGAGGGAAAAATAGGGTGTTACGTAAAAAATTACAAATGAAATCAACACTCATGATGGATCCAAATCTACTATAAATTCTTAGACAAGGGAAGTTTTTGTAATTCTTCAAACCTCAGGGGAAGTTTGTAATTATGCCAAATCTTCAGGGTATTCCATTGTAATTATACCAAAAACTTTCTAGCTCCCTCTTTCATCTCCAGCCTCCACCGTTCATTAGGATTTATTGATTTCAGAAAGCAAATGAGATAATTTCAATAGATTCCCCCACATGAATCAGGCATTGACAACATAATACCCAAGCAAAAACCAAAATCAATCTCAAACTTATTACAGAGATCGCATAAACTACTCAACACTCAGCAACTCACATCCAGGTTACCAAACATCAATACCTTTAAACACCAAGAACAATCACATTCAATTACCAAAAACACTGCACTCGCACAAGAACAATACCAAAAATGCAATAAAGCAAAAGAGAGATCAAGTTCAAGATCATAAGTCGAACATATTCACCTTGAAAAAACAAAGAAAAGACCCAACAAGAGACCCCCAAACCGCAAGAATGGCGAAGAAGCGGCATCCATAGACCATCTGCAATAAAAACAACACAACCACTGTATCAAAACATAAATCTTCTGAAAATGAAAAGAAGAAAAACATAAACCAAATCATCACCTTCTCTATATTCACTTCAACATTCTCCAAATTCTCCTCCTCCAGATTATGAGACAAGCCCGAAGAACTAACATCTGAAGCAACAGCAGGCGCCGAAGCAGCCCCCGTCGGAACACGTTCGTGGGTCGATCTCGTGGGCGAAAACCCCCGAAATTTGGGGTGAAATTGAACAGCCCATTTGATGTTCGGAGCTAATTCCCTCGTTCTGTTGCAGAACAGCGGCGTCGGGGCCCTACCTAAAGTCCTCGCGACATTCATTGTGATGTAAAGATAGGATTTTTACTCATGTATCGAAGAATTTGAGACTAACGACGACTCCGGAGCTTAATAGGTGGAATGGGAGTGGAAAGACGCGAGCCACAGACAAAAAATCGCAGGAATTTTCAGAGTGGTGAAACGACGGGTGAAGATTGTGTTGGTTTCTGCATATTGGACGACGGTTGAAGGTGAACCACGTAATTGAGAGTGAAATGGTGATGTGATACGGAGAAAAGAAAGCATTACGAAAAAATCACCATTGGCGTGTAAAAACTGCATACGGTGCACGTAAGTACTGCAAATCTTTGTCTTTACATGGGTGAAGTAGGTTTTCAATATTTGCACTTTCACCCCAATTGCAAAGAAATCCCTCAATTTTGTCAAACTTTTAATTTTTTTTTTAGGGAATATTACAATTTTGGTCATCCAACTATACCACTTATTCTCTTTTAGTCCCCCACTTTCCAATTTAATAAGAATGGTCACTCAACTACCATATTTTTTTCAAAGTTGGTCCCGCCGTCAGCATTGACGTTAAGTTAGACGAACCCTAATTTCTAGCCTATTTTGACGCTTTTTTTTTTCCTTTTCCCTGATTTCTTGTACCTGTTGCAGATGTGAAGGTGCACAAAGGTGTCTTCCATCTCTCTTCCCCTTAAGAACTCAAGAACTCAAGCTCTGTTGCATGTGAGTTAATTTCCACAAATTGAATTGATAATGGGTTTCTTTGGATAGGTTGATGATGTTAATGAATATGTTTGAGCAGGTATCAATATAGAGGATACAAGATTCCTTGGATCAAAGGTGCTTATGATTATGAATGCTTTGTGATGATGTGTCTTTTTTATTCTTGATGGATGTATCAAGGTTTGAGAAATAATTAGGCATATTGTTGATTTTCTTAGCGGAGAAGTTGAGGAAAAGGACAGTGCAAAAGTGAGTTGTAAAAATCAGAGCTTGACTTCAGAGTTAAGCGTCCATGATATTGATGGGGCCATCAAAAGCAGTACAGTTGAGGTATTCTCTTGAAAATCCAACGCTTTTATCATTTCGTATTCAGTCTTTTATGCTATCAAGAGATTATTAGAGGTGTTTGATAAAATTCCCCAAAGAATGACATGAATGTTGTCCTTCTTTGAGCAGGATGCTCCATTTGAGATATCAAGTTCTGGATCTAAGAGCAGCTCCGGAGTTGAAACGCAATGGGAACTTCAAACGAAGAACGACAGTAACAACAACATTCATGAGGAAGAGAAATCTGGTGCACCTTCACAGCAGCAACAGATAGAAGAAATGAGGGAAAAGGCAAAAAAACCGTGCCAAAATAGGCCAGAAATTAGGGTTCCATCTAACTTAACGCTAATGTTGACGGCGGGACCAACTTTGGAAAAAATATGGTAGTTCAGTGGCCATTCTTGTTAAATTAGAAAGTGGGGGACTAAAAGAGAATAAGTGGTATAGTTGGATGACCAAAATTGTAATATTCCCTTTCTTTTTATTTTCGATCACTAGAAGGCAAAATCAATATATAAGATAGGAGAGATGAAAATTAAAATATTAAAAATTAAAAGAGTAACATTTAATCGACATGAACCACCTCATGTCTCAATTGGTTTCTTGTGAATACTAGTGACCGCCGCACGCTATCCCTATGCGCATTAATAAATTGATTATAATGCTTTAGGTATAATTTATATATCTTATTAAAAGGAATATTAAATTTATTTAGGATTTTAAAGAAGGGACAATTAATAAAGAAAACCAAATATGTTGAAAATTTATCCTAAAACCCCTAATTTGAAAAATCTATGTTTTAGATCACCAATACACAACATGTTTTTCCTGAAACCCCTAATAACCTAAAAAGACTGTTTTGCCCTTAAGATTTATTCTAACAACACCATAGATTGATACCACCCACCAATTTCATCACATTCTAACTAAAGCTTACTCTGTCTCTGTCTCTGCTTCTGCCTCTACTTCTGCCCCCACCTCTGTTAGGAATAGTGCCCTTAAAGCAGTATTGTTGCTTTACGATTTCCTTGTAAAATCACAAACAACCTTTGAATAATAAACGAAATGATTTTAATCATAGGCAATCACTTCTTTATGTGTTTATTTATGTTTGTTTGGGTTTGACAGTGTTTTGCATGTTTTGAACTCCTCTAATCCGACAAGGCCGTTAAGAACTTTGCCCTTATGAGAACGACTCATGAAACAAGTTCTTAACTCCATAGGCGAGGATTAGAAACTTCTCCAAGTCGATGAGTCCGACAAACAGTGGGAGTGTCGACCTTGACCTCGTTGAGACTTGCTTATGTGATTATGTCCTTGAGAAGGATCACTCAGTTTCATGGAGTGATAAGTGCATATGATGATGTGTTCATAATACATGAGGGTGATTATTACAAGAACTTCATCCCGTGTGAGAACATTCTTAATTGGGAAAAGAAGTTTCCAGAAACTTCCAGATTAGGAAATATCTCACAGGTGAATGACATCATTAATAATCCTTTGACTTGAGATTCTGTAATGTCTCATATGAGCTAACTCTGTAATATTTGATATAGGCTCAAAAGGGTGTCACCATATAAACACCTGAACCACGGCCTATGTTGGGATTACACAAGTGGCATATGTAGAATTAGTAGTGATGTTGTCAAAATCCGGGCTGTGTGCTGGACTGCAGATCAAGACTCCCAATCACCCAAGATATTTGTATAAGTGAGGTGACTCTGATGCTTTCCTGGACTGAAAAGATGAAACAAATGTGAACTCAAAGGCCAAAATGGGGGAATGTGGTCGAAAAGTGCTTAGATAGTAGAGTGTTCAGTTCCAGAAGAAAAGCTTACCCTTGCCAATGGTGGAGGTTGGTTTTATAGGGAGGAGAGGATCTCCGTATGTGCAGGTACACCTCCCAGAAGGTGTGGATCTTGTCTGGTGGGAGAGAGCCGGTAGGTGGCCAGAATAGTGCTTTTACAGCTAAAGCACTGTTTTTGCTCCTGCCAGGACAACTGGCACAGTACTGGTTGTGGACGCAATTAATGCGGCCAGATGAAGGTGGTACCCGCATTGAATGCAGTTGTCCAGTAGCGCGCGAGTCGATCGAGCACCTGGGTCGCCCGTTCCTCGGTCGGAAGGAGACCTTAGGTCGGGAATTCCTACAGAGCGGCTTGCTGGCAACTTTCCCGGCGAACCAAGGGTTGGGTCGAAAGTCTGACTGGTCTTGACCTGTCTAGGAGAGCTTATTGGAAAACAGGAATCAGAAAGCAGCATAATTTTAAAAAAATTTCCAACAAAAGGATCTTAGGCTCGCAATCGTGTATCCAAATTTGTAGAGATTAGAAACTTACTTTTCAATAATCTTTCTTGAAGCGTTTCAAGCCACCCAAGAACGCTATTCTCGCGGCTTGATCCCCTCTCCTTGGTAAAGCTCGAATCTTCAAACTTCTAACTTGAAGCTCTCTAGAGATAGTCCACCAACTTGACTACAATCTAACTAGTAAGGATGCTAGTTCTCTAGTTAGTGTTTAGGCTAACCTAGGGTTTAATTTATCTTGGAGAAAGGATGGTGTTCAACACATGAACCAAAAGAAGATCATCAATTACCCTCTAAGGGGAGCTCGAGCTCCCCTATATATAGAAAATGGGAGGACCGAAAATCCTAGTCCTTATGGACTAAGGATTTGGTCGCTCTCTCCTATTACTTGATCATCAAGTAACTTTGACGTTGACTTTGAATTCTAATTCAAATCAACTTTTAAGAGAGCTAAAATATCCAAACCCTTTTGGATATTATTATACTTTATTTATTAATAAATAAATAACTTATTTATCTAATTAATTAATTCATAATTAATTAAGTAGATTATTTTTCTCCAAAATAAGACTTTCTTTTTAATTCAAAATTAAACCAAAGTCTATTAAATAATTAACAAATTAATTATTTAACATATAATTAAATAAACACGTGTGGCACACGTGTCCCAATGACACGTGTCCAGTCACGTGACCCACACGTGTGGTTTCACACGTGTGGAACCCTCTAGGCCCGATTAACTCGTTTAATCATTTTAAAGCCTCAACTCATGTAACCAAGTTGCTGTGTGTGACCCTCTAGGTTCTCAATTCAATTAGCAGTGACCCTAATTAATTAATTCACTAATTAATTAATCAGTCCACAGATTAAACGACCATAGTCTAGCAACAGGTGTTTAACCCCTAGCTGAATTGGAATGTTCGGATTCGACAGAACCTTTAAGTCATTGATTCATATGAGATACAATCCTCCTACTTACTATCTCTCAACCAAGATCTAGGGTAAGGGAATAATCAGAACCCTAATATTCTGGTCTTAAAGGAAAGTGCATTTCATATCCATTTGATCTCAATCCAAAAAAATCCTTTTCTTGATGTCTTGATCTACTGCCTTGGCCAAGGACTCCATATGGCATATGAATGACTTACACAATAAGAGATCACCTTGCAAATGCAAGTGTAGGTCCTTTCTTGATTCTCATTCACTTTCATGAATCACTTGTGCAGCCCCAGCATAAACCTTGAATCAGTTGTCTAAGGAGACACCCATTAAAGCTTATACCTAAGAGTACAGAGTTAACTCATAAAGTGACATGAAACCTCAAGTCTAAGGATTAATTAATCACATTAATGACTCGTGAGATATTTCCTAATCTGGAAGTTTCCATTTCCTGAAATAGAAACTTCCTTTCCAATTTAGGAATCTTCTCACACGGGCACCTCAGTGAACTTACTTATTAAAGTAAGCACCCTCATGTATCACGCACGTATCAACTATACACTTTGCACCTCCATGAAACAAGGTGGTCCTTCTTAAGGGCGTGATCCCACAAGCAAGCCTTACAAGAGTCAGGTTGACACTCCCACTGTCTGTAGGACTCATCGGCTTGGAGTATTTTACTAATCATGACTTATGTGATATAGGGCTCGTTTCATGAACCATTTCACCTAAATGGTAGAGTCCTAAAGTCATCAGGATTAGGGGAGTTCTCATACATGCACAAATAAAGTAAACGCATACCAAACAAGAGCATATAAAGAAGTGTTGCCTCAATTCGTTATTTCATTCAAAGATTGTCTGTGATTACAATAAGGAAAAACACAAAACGGATATACAATCGGCTTTCTAGGGCACTATTCCTAACAATCTCCCACTTGCCTGTCAAAGCCCTTCTAAAGCTACTCTAAGTCCCATCTTCTGAAGATGACCTTGGAAAGCTTCTCGACTAAGGGGGTTAGTAAGTGGATCTGCCACGTTCTCTGCTGATGTGACCCTCTCAATTTGCACATCTCCTCTTTTGATATTATCACAGATTAGGTGATACTTCCTCATAATGTGCTTGGTCCGTTGGTGAGATCTTGGTTCTCTTGCTTGAGCAACCGCCCCAGTGTTGTCAAAAAACACAGAAATGGGGTCTTTCATGCTATGAACAACATTCAATTCTTGAATGAAGTTTCTAATCCAAACACCTTCCTTAGCTGCATCATTTACAGCTAAGTATTCGGCCTCAGTGGTCGAATCTGCCGTGGTCGTTTGCTTGGAACTCTTCCAACTCACTGCTCCGCCGTTTAGGCAGAAAATGTATCCTGACATTGACTTAAAATCATCTAAGTCAGATGCAAAGCTTGCATCGCAGTATCCTTCGACAGTAAGATCTTTCTGACCTCCGTAAACTAAGAATAAATCTTTAGTACTTTTCAAGTACTTAAGAATATTCTTCACGGCAGCCCAGTGACCATCTCCAGGGTCACATTGGAGCCGACTTGCTACACTAAGTACATAAGCCATGCATACATTATGCTACCTATTGCTGATGCATATGGTGTATGAGTCATTCTTTCCTTCTCAAGGTTAGTCTTAGGATACATCTTCTTAGAAAGACATGTTCCTATGCTCATAGGAAGGTTCTTAACCTTTGTTGACTCCATATTGAATCTCTTCAATACTTTGTCAATGTACATCGACTGTGATAGTCCTATTAACCTTCTAGATTTATCTTGATAGATTTTAATTCCTAGGATATAGGACGCATCACCAAGATCTTTCATCTCGAATTGGTTCGATAACCATAACTTAGTTACTTTTATGTCATCCTTCGAATTCCCAATAAGAAGGATGTCATCTACATAAAGTACTAAGAATTGCACTGAGGTCTCCAATTCCTTTCTCTACACAAATGATTCATTCGAAATTTGAATGAAGCCAAACGCTTTGACTGATTCATCAAATCGAATGTTCCAATTCCTAGAAGCCTGTTTCAATCCATAGATTGATCTTTGGAGTTTGCAAACCTTTTGCTCACTCCCACTGAATGTGAAACGTATAGGTTGTTCCGTATAAATGTCTTTATCAATGTCTCCATTGAGAAAGGCAGTTTTCACATCCATTTGCCATATCTCATAGTCATAATATGCAGCAATGGCAAGCATGATTCGAATAGACTTTTGCATTGCAACTGGCGAAAAAGTTTCATCAAAGTCCACGCCGGGTCTTTGAATGAATTCTTTTGCAACCAGTCTTGCTTTGTAGGCTGCAATGCTTCCATCAACTCCAAGCTTTCTCTTAAAGATCCATTTGCAACCTATGGGTTTGACCCTATCAGGCAAATCTACCAAGGTCCAAACTTGGTTGGAGCTCATGGAATCCATTTCGGATTTCATGGCTTCTATCCACTGTTCAGAGTCAGAATCTGAAAGTGCCTCCTCATATGATAAAGGATCATTATCCTTTTGAGAGATTTCATGGAAGAATCCATACCATCTCTCCGGCTGTCTAGGAGTACGTTTAGAACGCCTTAGAGGAGGATTTGCGTGTGTATCGAAATTCGTGATTGGTTGCGGTTGGTCAGAAGGGGACGTTTCTTCAGTGGGTGGTGTGGGATCACTTTGTACTTCTTCTAATTCTATGATCTTGCCTTTCTTTTCTTTAAGGAATGGTTCATCCAGAAAAGTGGCATTTCTAGAAACAAACACCTTTTGCTCAGATTGATTGTAGAAGTAGTATCCTATGGATTCCTTAGGATAACCTACAAAGTAGCATAAGTTAGAACGAGATTCTAACTTTTCTCCCACTGTCCTCTTCACGTAAGCAGAACAACCCCAAATTCTTAAGTAAGAATAACTAGGGATTTTACCATGCTACATTTCATAGGGCGTTTTAGGGACTGACTTAGAGGGAACTAGATTCAAAATCTTTGCTGCACTTTCTAGGGCATAACCCCAGAAAGAAGGTGGTAAGTCAGTGAAACTCATCATGGAGCGAACCATATCGAGTAGGGTTCGATTCCTTCTCTCAGAAACTCCATTAATCTGAGGAGTTCCCGGAGGAGTCCACTGAGAGATAATCCCATTATCTTTGAGATGATTAAAGAAATCTTCACTAAGATACTCGCCTCCTCGATCAGATCGAAGTGCTTTGATCTTGTGACCAGTTTGGTTCTCAACCTCCATTTGAAATTCTAGGAATTTCTCAAAAGCTTCAGATTTATACTTCATTAAGTATATATAACCATATCGACTAAAGTTATCGGTAAAGGTTATGAAATACTGATGATTGTTTCTGGTGCTTACACTAAGCGGTCCACAAACATCAGAATGGATCAAATCCAAAACCTTAGTGGCACGTTCCACAGTTCCTTTGAAAGGATCTTTGGACATCTTTCCTTTGAGACAGGATTCGCAAGAAGTTAACTCTTTTAGTTCATTTTCAGAGAATGATCCTAAAGTGTTTATCTTGCCATTTCTGTTCTTGGAAATGTGTCCTAATCTAGCGTGCCATAAGGGAGCTGAAACTTTGTCATCTCTCTTACGTTTAGTTTCTCGTTGTGTATTCATAATATTGATATTTTGAGTTAGATAAAGTCCATTATTTAGAGTACCGATGTGAACGGAAGAGTTATTCCGTTTGATAAAGTATTTACCATTCTTAATATAAGTTTCATAACCTTCACAATCTAAAATTGGAACTGAAATTATATTACGAATAATGTCCTGTACATGAAGGACTTTATTTAAAACTAACTCAAAACTACCTAAATCTAATCTAATTGTGCCTAAAGCTCGAGCTTCAACATTTGAGCCATCGCCGATCTTTAAGACACATTCTCCTTCTCTGAGTTGTTGGACTTCACTTAGCATCTGTACATCATTACAGATATGAGTTCCACAACCGGTATCAAGTACCCAAGAACTAGAATTAATAGAAAGATTTATTTCAACGAGGAACATACCTTTCTTTAGAGTAGCCTTGTACTCTGGACAGTTTCTTCTCCAATATCCCGCTTTGCCACAATGGAAGCAAACATCCTCTTTCTGATCACGCTTCTTCTTTTGGGCCTTCCCCTTCGAAACGCCACCAATGGGCCTAAGGGGTTTCTTCTTCTTCTTTTGGGCTTTCTTACCCTTACCTTTAGAAGGCCTAGAAGAGGAAGATGAAGCATTCACCATCAAAACCTTATTGTCCTTCTTGATCGTGCTTTCAGCAGTAACAAGCTGACTAATCAGCTCAGCTACAGTAGCATTAGCATGATTTATATTGAAGTTAAGGACAAATGGGTTGAGTGATGGTGGGAGCGAGGCTAGCAACAAGTCCACTGAAAGCCCATCTTTCAGTGGCATGTCCATGGAAGCAAGTTTCTCAGTAAGGGCGAGAAACTTGAGTCCATATTCATGGACACTGGAACCTTCCCTCATTCTCAAGTGGAACAATTCCTTTGAAGTGTTATACCTTGTAACACGTTCATGAGGGCGGTAAAGTTGCTCTAAGTGGTCGTAGATCTCCCCAGCAAATTCCATGGCCTCATGTTGCCTTTGCAAGTCTGGAGACATGTTAGCCAACATAAGGCAACGGGCTTGGAGATTATCATCCTTCCACTTTTGGATCGCATCCCGCTCGGCCCGAGTGGGAGCGTCCCCTTCGGGACTAGGCTCCCCTTCGAAGAGAACATAAGTTCTCTTCTCAGAATCTAAAATGATTTTTAGATTCCTCAGGCAATCAGAATAGTTGGGACCAGTCAACTTGTTTGACTCGAGGATCGATACAAGAGGGTTTTTGGTTGCCATTTCAAAACACGTAGAGAATCACAGAATCTACGACCCAAATGGTAAAACAGAGAACTTGTGAGCATGCTGAATTATAACAATATACAAAAGATAAGGTCTTTAATCTAATGTAGCTCCCACTGTTTTTCAAAGATCTATAATTCCCAAAGATCTAAGAGGAACGTGTTTCCCAATGGGTACTAAGATCCTAGGCATTTTACCTCGAACCCACGACTCGCGGACATTCTAAGTAAGAAACCTAGGTAGGTACAACTTACCAATTCTAACACCTTTAAAAGTCTTAGTAATTGTTTTTGCATCACCTATCTTTCAATATGGACCCACGACTCGTGCGACATCCATATTTACTTAGGCGTTAAGCTAGACCCATCAATCATAAGATCATGATCAAAACTTAGTTCGAACGACCCATGACTCGCGGACATCGCCCTTGCTAAAAATTGATCACGAAATATTGATCATTTAAAATGATCGATTAGGTAACTAAGAACTAATAAGCTCCACTAGCTATCCCACGACTCGTGGACAATAACTAGCTTCACTTACTAAACTTAAAACCTATTGATGGAATGCTAGGAATTTAATTTGAAATTTGCATCTCGAATTAAACACCTATTTGTTCGAAATTTGCTTAATATTTAATGGGAATTTTTGAATCCACAGGAGAGTTGTCCAGTTCGACCTCACCAACATATATGTTATCCAATTTAATTAGTCTTGATTAATGCAAGTACACTTAAATGCATTTAAACAAGCACATAAACAGATAACATGTCCTAGCATGATACTAACATGAGATGATCATGGGTCTATCCTATCTTATGCGTGATAAGTGGGAGCCACTCCACTATAACAATTCTAACATACATGCCACATAAATAGTTTATATCACATAAGGGAAAGCGGTAACAAAATACGAGCCCTATCTCTATTACATTTTCAATTGAGATTCCCCTCCCTAACATTTTGAGGGGTCTTCACTTATGGCCTCCTTGTTACTTGAATGTGGTCCATCTTACTCCATGGGTGCATTGTCTCCAAAATGAAAATAAAACCTCACCACCTATCTCTACTCTCAAATTACAATAAAAAGAAAAAGACATAAAGTAATAAGGCTCAATCTTCATATTGGCCTTAGACAATTACACGGGGCATACCCCGGCCTAAAAAACAGTAATATGGAAAGCCACATAACAGTACGCACATAAGTGAGGCTCCAACCTCAATTGAAAAACGCAACTATAGGGCTCTAACCCCAAATGTAAACCATCCATGTGCATAAATGTAAAGCATACATAGACTAGTACCCATGATCACCTAACATGCTTTTGCGAGAATTTAAATTTAGCCAATAAATTAAAATTCCCGTTTCAAGTCCTAATGGCTTAAAAGACGACTTGATGCTAGTCTTATTTATAAAAGCTTTCAATAAATCCCAAATTAGCAAAAACTAATAAAATTCTAATTAATTTCTGAAAATTAAAAAATTTATCCAAGATGTAGTTTCCCAAAATATAAACCGTTTCTATTTCTCAAAATCCCAATTTTAAATTTTATTCAAAAATTAAAATAAATGTTCATAAAATAAAAATTGGGACTGGATTGCATGAAATACGAAAACGGATCACGAAAAACGGGGCCCGTACTCGAAAGTGGTCGCGCCACGCACAGGCGCGCACAGGGCGACCAAGGCCACGCGAGTGCGCGCCTGGGCGGACGATGGGCTGCCACTCTCGGCAGCCCTGGGCGGTCGCCCTGCGCGCGCCTAGTCTAGGCGGGCGGTGAGCGGGAAGCCCGCGCGCGTGACGCCTTCGCGCGTGGGGTTTCACTTGTTAGTCGTAATCCGGGTTTTCATTTCGTGTTTTCGTTCAAAAGGAAAACCAATCCAAGAAATCCAAAAACAGTTTATACAATTTCAAATCTAAAATAGTTTTCAAAAAATAAATTTTGTAAAAACCAATTTTCAGAAACTTTCAGAAAAAATAAAGTTTCGTAATTCAGGCTTTCTAAAACAATTACAAATACTCAATCGCATCAAGCCTTAGAATTTCTACCAAATTCAGAATAATTGAGACGAATCAGAAACACGATTAACGAGGTGGCTTTTATACCACTTGTTGGAAAACAGGAATCAGAAAGCAGCGGAATTTTAAAAAATTTTCCAACAAAAGGATCTTAGGCTCGCAATCGTGTATCCAAATTCGTAGAGATTAGAAACTTACTTTTCAATAATCTTTCTTGAAGCGTTTCAAGCCACCCAAGAACGCTATTCTCGCGGCTTGATCCCCTCTCCTTGGTAAAGCTCGAATCTTCAAACTTCTAACTTGAAGCTCTCTAGAGATAGTCCACCAACTTGACTACAATCTAACTAGTAAGGATGCTAGTTCTCTAGTTAGTGTTTAGGCTTAACCTAGGGTTTAATTTATCTTGGAGAAAGGATGGTGTTCAACACATGAACCAAAAGAAGATCATCAATTACCATCTAAGGGGAGCTCGAGCTCCCCTATATATAGGAAAGGGGAGGACCGAAATTCCTAGTCCTTATGGACTAAGGATTTGGTCGCTCTCTCCTATTACTTGATCATCAAGTAACTTTGACTTTGACTTTGAATTCTAATTCAAATCAACTTTTAAGAGAGCTAAAATATCCAAACCCTTTTGGATATTATTATACTTTATTTATTAATAAATAAATAACTTATTTATCTAATTAATTAATTCGTAATTAATTAAGTAGATTATTTTTCTCCAAAATAAGACTTTCTTTTTAATTCAAAATTAAACCAAAGTCTATTAAATAATTAACAAATTAATTATTTAATATATAATTAAATAAACACGTGTGGCACACGTGTCCCAATGACATGTGTCCAGTCACGTGACCCACACGTGTGGAACCTCTAGGCCCGATTAACTCGTTTAATCATTTTAAATCCTCAACTCATGTAACTAAGTTGTTGTGTGTGACCCTCTAGGTTCTCAATTCAATTAGCAGTGACCCTAATTAATTAATTCACTAATTAATTAATCAGTCCACAGATTAAACGACCATAGTCTAGCAACATGTGTTTAACCCCTAGCTGAATTGGAATGTTCGGATTCGACAAAACCTTTAAGTCATTGATTCATGTGAGATACAATCCTCCTACTTACTATCTCTCAACCAAGATCTAGGGTAAGGGAATAATCAGAACCCTAATAATCCGGTCTTAAAGGAAAGTGCATTTCATATCCATTTGATCTCAATCCAAGAAACCCTTTTCTTGATGTCTTGATCTACTGCCTTGGCCAAGGACTCCATATGGCATATGAATGACTTACACAATAAGAGATCACCTTGAAAATGCAAGTGTAGGTCCTTTCTTGATTCTCATTCACTTTCATGAATAACTTGTGCAGCCCCAGCATAAACCTTGAATCAGTTGTCTAAGGCGACACCCTTTAAAGCTTATACCTAAGACTACAGAGTTAACTCATAAAGTGACATGGAACCTCAAGTCTAAGGATCAATCAATCACATTAATGACTCGTGAGATATTTCCTAATCTGGAAGTTTCCATTTCCTGAAATAGCAGCTTCCTTTCCCTTTTAGGAATCTTCTCACACGGGGCACCTCAGTGAACTTACTTATTAAAGTAAGCACCCTCATGTATCATGCACGTATCAACTTTACACTTTGCACCTCCATGAAGCAAGGTGGTCCTTCTTAAGGGCGTGATCCCACAAGCAAGCCTTAGAGGAGTCAGGTTGACACTCCCACTGTCTGTAGGACTTATCGGCTTGGAGTATTTTACTAATCATGACTTATGTGATATAGGGCTCGTTTCATGAACCATTTCACCTAAATGGTAGAGTCCTAAAGTCATCAGGAATAGGGGAGTTCTCATACATGCACAGATAACGTAAACCCATACCAAACAAGAGCATATAAAGAAGTGTTGCCTCAATTCGTTATTTCATTCAAAGATTGTCTGTGATTAAAATAAGGAAAAGCACAAAGCGGATATACAATCGGCTTTCTAGGGTACTATTCCTAACAGAGCTGACCAGGCTTTGTCCTCCTACATGGCATGCCACGTGGAGCCCAATTGTAGACCCTCGATTTTTCCCCCTATCATCTCCCCCCCCCCCAAGGTCGGTCATCACGCTCTTGAGGGATGTTAGACTTTGAGAAAGGCGTCTTGATGGCACGAAAAAACGGGGTCAATGGCTGCGAAGCCACTACAACCGGAGCTGGGTCACGCTTAGTATTACCGAGCCAGGCCACCGGGCGAGATCTTATTTGAGCCAAGGTGCACTCGAGCCAAGACGCATTTGAGCCAGTGTTCTACAACCCAGGGGGTTGGTGGATATGCGGTGATGTCACGCGCGCGTGCCTTTTGGAAACCCTTGGGCCGGAAACGCTAAGTTTTCCCCCTGTCAGCGCAATGATTGTGCTTTTTAAATTTGGGGGGCTTGGCACAAATCCTGAAAGAGGGTTGTCTGTGGCCGCAATGGGGTAATGGGCCACGTTCCTCCCCATGCAAGTTAATCTCACGACACGTGGCGAGAATTAATTGCGATTTGATTTAATTCACAGCTTTAAAATGGGTAACTTAGGCGGTTTTTCCCTTTTTCTCGCCACTTGCAAACAAAAGCCTAATCTGAAGAGTCTCAAGCATTCTCCACCTTTCGCGAGACCATAACTCCCAGCATATTCAACAAGAAAAACCCTCAAGGTACGCCTTTCATTCCTTGCAATCTCCTTTCTTTCTTTTTTCCCCAAATCCTACTGACATGGCACCCAAGAGATCTACCGCCATACACACTGGTAGTCATCCCCAAGACAGGCAACAGAGGAACTACGGGCCGAGAAACATCCCGTCTGACCTTGAAGTGTTCGTTGAATGCATCGGGATAAAACACCCTGAGAGGAACAGATGGGAGGACCCTGACGCTGAGATGTATATTCCCAACGTGGAGGAAGAGGTTACAGGCCCTATCTGGAGGGAGACAGTCGATCGGGATCATCCCGTAGGGGGTGACTCGGTGTCTCTGAGCGATGAAGGAGAAAAAGATATCGATGCGGAGGTAGTGGGAAATACGACTGCGGAGATATAGGAGATGTCTATGGAGGAGGAGCCCCCACGACCAGGGAAGGGATGCCCCCACTTTCGAAGTTGAGCCCAAGCCTCAAAAAGGGCAAAAGAGAAAGGGGCAGCAGAAGTTCACAAAGTATTACCATGAGTTCAGGGCTGAGGTTTGGGGGTCGGAGAAGAGGACAACGAAAAAGAGGTTGTCCGTGTTGGAAAAACGGAATCAGAAAGTAGCGGAAATTTAAAAATTTTCCAACAAAAGGATTGAAACTCGCAATCACGAATCCAAATTCGTAAGGTAAAGAAACTTACTTTTTAATAATCTTTCTTGAAGCATTTCAAGCCACCCAAGAATGCTCTTCTCACGGCTTGATCCCCTCTCCTTGGTAAAGCTCGAATCTTTAAAAACTTCTAACTTGAAGCTCTCTAGAGATAGTCCACCAACTTGACTACAATATAACTAGTAAGGATGCTAGTTCTCTAGTTAGTGTTTAGGCTTAACCTAGGGTTTATTTTATCTTGGAGAAAGGATGGTGTTCAACACATGAACCAAAAGAAATTATCAATCACCCTCTAAGGGGAGCTCGAGCTCCCCTATATATAATATAGAGAGGGGCGGCCGAACCTAGTCCTAATGGACTAAGGATTTGGTCCCTCTCTCTCTTATTACTTGATCATCAAGTAATTCCAAACCTTGACTTTGAATTCTAATTCAAATCAACTTTTAAGAGAGCTAAAATATCCAAACTCTTTTTGCATAATATTATACTTTATTTATTAATAAATAAATAACTTATTTATCTAATTAATTAATTTATAATTAATTAAATAGATTAATTTCTCCAAAATAAGACTTTCATTTTAATTCAAAATTAAACCAAAGTATATTAAATAATTAACAAATTAATTATTTAATACATAAATAAATATACATGCACGGTGCACACGTGTGCATGTATGACATGTGTCACTCACGTAACCCACACGTGTGCTTCACACGTGTGGAACCCTTTTGGCTCGATTAACTCGTTTAATCATTTCAAAGCCTCAACTCATGTAACCAAGTTGTTGGGTGTGACCCTTTAGATTCCCAATTCAATTAGCAGCGACCCTAATTAATTAATTCACTAATTGATTAATCAGTCCATAGATTAAACGACCATAGTCTAGCAACAGGTGTTTAACCCTTAGCTGAATTGGAATGTCTCGATTCGACAGAACCTTTAAGTCATTAATTCATGTGAGATACAATCCTCTTACTTACTATCTCTCAACCAAGATCTAGGGTAAGGGAATAATCAGAACCCTAATAATCTGGTCTTAAAGCTAAGTACATTTCATATCCATTTGATCTCAATCCAAGAAACCCTTTTCTTGATGTCTTGATCTACTGACTTGGCCAAGGACTCCATATGGCATATGAATGACTTACACAAGAAGAGATCACCTTGAAAATGCAAGTGTAGGTCCTTTCTTGATTCTCATTCACTTTCATGAATCAGTTGTGCAGCCCCAGCATAAGCCTTGAATCAATTGTCTAAGGCGACACCCTTTAAAGCTTATACCTAAGATTACAGAGTTAACTCAGAAAGTGACATGGAACCTCAAGTCTAAGGATCAATTAATCACATCAATGACTAGTGAGATATTTCCTAATCTGGAAGTTTCCATTTCGTGAAATAGAAACTTCCTTTCCCATTTAGGAATCTTCTCACACGGGGCACCTCAGTGAACTTACTTATGAAAGTAAACACCCTCATGTATCACGCACGTATCAACAATACACTTTGCACCTCCATGAAACAAGGTGGTCCTTCTTAAGGGCGTGATCCCACAAGCAAGCCTTAAAGGAGTCAGGTTGACACTCTCACTGTCTGTAGGACTCATCTGCTTGGAGTATTTTACTAATCATAACTTATGTGTTATAGGGCTCGTTTCATGAACCATTTCACCTAAAGTCATCAGGATTAGGGGAGTTCTCATACATGCACAACTAAAGTAAACACATACCAAACAAGAGCATGTAAAGAAGTGTTGCCTCAATTCGTTATTTTATTCAAATATTTTCTGTGATTACAATAAGGAAAAGTACAAAGCGGATATACAATCGGCTTTCTAGGGCACTATTCCTAACAATCTTCCACTTACCCGTCAAAGCCATTCTAAAGCCACTCAAAGTCCCATCTTCCGAAGATGACCTTGGAAAGCTTCTCGACTAAGGGGTTTAGTAAGTGGATCTGCCACGTTCTCTGCTGATGTGACCCTCTCAATTTGCACATCTCCTCTTTTGATAATATCAAGGATTAGGTGATATTTCCTCATAATGTGCTTGGTAAATTGGTGAGATCTTGGTTCTCTTGCTTGAGCAACCGCCCCAGTGTTGTCACAAAACACAGTAATGGGGTCTTTCATGCTAGGAACAACATTCAACTCTTGAATGAAGTTTCCAATCCAAACACCTTCCTTAGCTGCATCATTTGCAGCTAAGTATTCGGCCTCAGTGGTCTAATCTACAGTGGTCGTTTGCTTGAAACTCTTCCAACTCACTGCTCTGCCGTTTAGGCAGAAAATGTATCCTGACATTAACTTAAAATCATCTAAGTCAGATGTAAAGCTTGCATCGCAGTATCCTTCCATAGTAAGATCTTCCTGACCTCCGTAAACTAGGAATAAATCCTTAGTACTTTTCAAGTACTTAAGAATATTCTTCACGGCAGCCCAGTGACCATCTCCAGGGTCAGATTGGAAACGACTTGTTACACTAAGTGCATAAGCGACATCCGGTCGAGTACATAACATTGCATACATTATGCTTCCTATTGCTGATGCATAAGGTGTATGAGTCATTCTTTCCTTCTCAAGGTTAGTCTTAGGACACATCTTCTTCGAAAGACATGTTCCTACACTCATAGGAAGGTTCTTAATCTTTGCTGACTCCATATTGAATCTCTTCAATACTTTATCAATGTACATCGACTGTGATAGTCCTATTAACCTTCTAGATCTATCTCGATAGATTTTAATTCCAAGGATATAGGACGCATCACCAAGATCTTTCATCTCGAATTGGTTCGATAACCATAACTTAGTCACTTTCATGTAATCCTTCAAATTCCTAATAAGAAGGATATCATCAACATAAAGTACTAAGAATTGCACTGAGGTCTCCAATTCCTTTCTATACACACATGATTCATTCAAAATTTGAATGAAGCCAAACGCTTTGACTGATTCATCAAATCGAATGTTCCAATTACTAGAAGCCTGTTTCAATCCATAGATTGATCTTTGGAGTTTGCAAACCTTTTGCTCACTTCCACTGATGAAACCTATGGGTTGCTCCATATAAATGTCTTTATCAATGTCACCATTGAGAAAGGCAGTTTTCACATCCATTTGCCATATCTCATAGTCATAATATGCAGCAATGGCAAGCATGATCCGAATAGACTTTTGCATTACAACTGGCAAAAAAGTTTCATCAAAGTCCACACCGGGTCTTTGAGTGAATCCTTTTGTAACCAGTCTTACTTTGTAGGCTGCAATGCTTCCATCAACTCCAAGCTTTCTCTTAAAGATCCATTGCAACCTATGGGTTTGACCCCATCAGGCAAATCTACCAAGGTCCAAACTTGGTTGGAGTTCATGGAATCCATTTCGGATTTCATGGCTTCTATCCACTGTTCAGAGTCAGAATCTGAAAGTGCCTCCTCATATGATAAAGGATCATTATCCTTTTGAGAGATTTCATGGAAGAATCCATACCATCTCTCCGGCTGTCTAGGAGTGCATTCAGAACGCCTTAGAGGAGGATTTGCGTGTGTATCGAAATTCGTGATTGGTTACGATTGGTCAGAAGGGGACGTTTCTTCAGTGGGTGGTGTGGGATCACTTTGTACTTCTTCTAATTCTATGATCTTGCCTTTCTATTCTTTAAGGAACGGTTCCTCCAGAAAAGTGGCATTTCTGGAAACAAACAACTTTTGCTCAGATTGATCGTAGAAGTAGTATCCTATGGATTCCTTAGGATAACCTACAAAGTAGCATAAGTTAGAACGAGATTCTAACTTATCTCCCACTGTCCTCTTCACGTAAGCAGGACAACCCCAAATTCTTAAGTAAGAATAACTAGGGATTTTACCATGCCACATTTCATAGGGCGTTTTAGGGACTGACTTAGAGGGAACTAGATTCAAAATCTTTGCTGCACTTTCTAGGGCATAGCCCCAGAAAGAAGGTGGTAAGTCAGTGAAACTCATCATGGAACGAACCATATCGAGTAGGGTTCGATTCCTTCTCTCAGAAACTCCATTAATCTGAGGAGTTCCCGGAGGAGTCCACTGAGAGATATTCCCATTATCTTTGAGATGATTAAGGAAATCTTCACTAAGATACTCGCCTCCTCGATCAGATCGAAGTGCTTTGATCTTGTGACCAGTTTGGTTCTCAACCTCCTTTTGAAATTCTAGGAATTTCTCAAAAGCTTTAGATTTATACTTCATTATGTATACATAACCATACCGACTAAAGTCATCGGTAAAGGTTATGAAATACTGATGATTGTTTCTTGTGCTTACACTAAGCGGTCCACAGACATCAGAATGGATGAAATCCAAGACCTTAGTGGCACGTTCCACAGTTCCTCCAAAAGGAACTTTGGACATCTTTCCTTTGAGACAGGACTCGCAAGAAGTTAACTCTTTGAGATCACTTTCAGAGAACGATCCTAAAGTTTTTATCTTGCTAATTCTATTCTTGGAAATGTGTCCTAATCTAGCTTGCCATAAGGGAGCTGAAACTTTGTCATCTCTCTTCTGTTTAGTTTCTCGTTGTATATTCATAATATTGATATTCTGAGTTAGATAAAGTCCATTACTTAGAGTACCGATGTGAACGGAAGAGTTGTTCCGTTTGATAAAGTACTTACTATTCTTAATATAAGTTTCATAACCTTCACAATCTAAAATTGGAACTAAAATTATATTATGAATAATGCTCGGTACATAAAGGACTTTATTTAAAACTAACTCAAAACTATCTAAATCTAATCTAATTGTGCCTAAAGCTCGAGCTTCAACATTTGAGCCATCGCCGATCTTCAAGACACATTCTCCTTCTCTGAGTTGTTGGACTTCATTTAGCATCTGTACTTCATTACAGATATGAGCTCCACAACCGGTATCAAGTACCCAAGAACTAGAATTAATAGAAAGATTTACTTCAACGAGAAACATACCTTTCTTTAGAGTAGCCTTGTACTCTGGGCAGTTTCTCCTCCAATGTCCCGCTTTGCCATAATGGAAGCAAACATCCTTTTTCTGATCACGCTTCTTCTTTTGGGCCTTCCCCTTCGATATGCCACCAGTGGGTCTAAGGGGTTTCTTCTTCTTCTTTTGGGCTTTCTTGCCCTTACCTTTAGAAGGCCCAGAAGAGGAAGATGGAGCATTCACCATCACAACCTTATTGTCCTTCTTGATCGTGCTTTCAGCAGTCACAAGTTGACTAATCAGCTCAGCTACAGTAGCACCAGCATGATTCATATTGAAGTTAAGGACAAATGGGTTGAATGATAGTGAGAGCGAGACTAGGAACAAGTCCACTGAAAGCTCATCTTTCAGTGGCATGTCCATGGAAGCAAGTTTCTCAGTAAGGGCGAGAAACTTGAGTCCATATTCATGGACACTTGAACCTTCCCTCATTCTCAAGTGGAACAATTCCTTTGAAGTGTTATACCTTGTAACACGTTCATGAGGGCGGTAAAGTTGCTCTAAGTGGTCGTAAATCTCCCAAGCAAATTCCATGGCCTCATGTTGCCTTTGCAAGTCCAGAGACATGTTAGCCAACATAAGGCAACGGGCTTGGAGATTATCATCCTTCCACTTCTGGATCGCTTCCCGCTCGGCCCGAGTGGGAGCCTAGTCCCGAAGAGAACATAAGTTGTCTTCTCAGAATCTAAATGATTTTTAGATTCCTCAACCAATCAGAATAGTTGGGACCAGTCAACTTGTTTGACTCGAGGATCGATACAAGAGGGTTTTTGGTTGCCATTTCAAAACACGTAGAGAATCACAGAATCTATGACCTAAATGGTAAAACAGAACTAGTGAGCATGCTGAATTATAACGATATACAAAAGATAAGGTCTTTAATCTAATGTAGCTCCCACTATTTTTGAAAGATCTATAATTCCCAAAGATCTAAGAGGAACACGTTTCCTAATGGGTACTAAGATCCTAAGCATTTTACCTCGAACCCACGACTCGAGGACATTCTAAGTAAAACCCTAGGTAGGTATAACTTACCAATTCTAACACCTTTAAAACTCTTAGTAATTATTTTTGCATCACCTATCTTTCAATATGGACCCACGACTCGTGCGACATCCATATTTACTTAGGCATTAATCTAGACCCATCAATCATAAGATCATGATCAAAACTTAGTTCGAACGACCCACGACTCGCGGACATCGCCCTTGCCAAAATTGACCACGAAATATTGATCATTGAAAATGATCAATTAGGTAACTAAGAACTAGTAAGCTCCACTAGCTATCCCACGACTCGCGGACAATAACTAGCTTCACTTACTAAACTTAAAACCTATTGATGGAATGCTAGGAATTTAATTCAAAATTTGCACCTCGAATTAAATACCTATTGTTCGAAATTAGCTTAATATTTAACGTGAATTTTCGAATCAACCGGAGAGTTGTATGGTTTGACCTCACCAACATATATGTTGTCTAATTTTAATTAGTCTTGATTAATGCAAGTACAACTTAAATGCATTTCACACCGACACTTAGCAGATAACATGTCCTAGCATGATACTAACATGTGATGATCATGGGTTCTACCTATCTTATGCGTGATATGTGGGAGCCACTCCTCAATCACTAGTTCTAACATACATGCCACATAAACAGTTTAAATCACATAAGGGAAAACAGTAACAAAATACGAGCCCTATCTCCATTACATCTTCAATTGAGATTCCCCTCCCTAACATTTTGAGGGGTCTTCACTTATGGCCTCCTTGTTACTTGAATGTGGTCCATCTTACTCCATGGGTGCATTGTCTCCAAAATGAAAATAAAACCTCACCACCTATTCTACTCTAAAAAAATGAAAAAGTATTGAAAAGTAATAAGGCTCAATCGTTATATTGGCCTTAGACAAATACACGAGGCATACCCCGACCTCAAAACAGTAATATGGAAAGCCACATAATAAATCACATAACAGTACACACATAAGTGAGGCTCCAACTTCAATTGAAAAACGCAACTATAGGGCTCAAACCCCAAATGTAAACCATCCATGTGCATAAATGTAAAGCATACAAAGACTAGTACCCATGATCACCTAACATGCTTCTTGCCAGAATTTAAATTTAGCCAATAAATTAAAATTCCCGTTTCAAGTCCTAATGACTCAAAACACGACTTGATGCGAGTCTTGTTCATAAAAGTCTTCAATAAATCCCAAATTACTATAACTAATAAAATTCCAATTAATTTCTGAATATCAATAATTTTATCAAAGATGTAGTTTTCCAAAATTATAAACCGTCTCTATTCCTTAAAAAATCCCAATTTTTAAGTTCTATTAAAACAAATATATTAATGAAACAAATTTAATAATAAAATTAAAATTAAAATCGGGATTGAATTGCATGAAATACGAAAACAGATTATGAGGGAAAACGGGGCCCCGTACATGAAGAGGGCTGCACGCATCGTAGGCGCTCGGCCAAGGCCGCACGAGTGTGCACGCTGCTGCGCGCGGCCCTCTCGGCCTTCTTGCAGGCGATCTGGGCGAGAGTTTCGGCAGAGTGTGCCGAGACGGGCGGGCGTATAGGCACGTTCGGAAGGCTCTCGCACGGTGGTGCGGGAGGTGCTGGGAGCCACAAAAGGCCTATGTTGAGAAGACCTGAACCACGACCTATGTTGGGATTACACAAGTGGCATATGTAGAATTAGTAGTGAAGGTGTCAAAATCCGGGCTGTGTGCTGGACTGCAGATCAAGGCTCCCAATCACCCAAGATATTTGTATAAGTGAGGTGACTTTGATGCTTTCCTGGACGGAAAAGATGAAACAAACGTGAACTCAAAGGCCAAAATGGGTGAATGTGGCGGTTGGACCCGTTTGGGCACTCCGACGCTCAAGTTAGTTCAAGCTATGGGTCGAAAAGAGCTTAGATAGTAGAGTGTTCAGTTCTGGAAGAAAAGTTTACCCTTGCCAATGGTGGAGGTTGGTTTTACAGGGAGGAGAGGATCTCCGTGTGTGCGGGTACACCTCCCAGAAGGTGTGGATCTTGTCTGGTGAAAGAGACGGTAGGTGGCCAAAATAGTGCTTTTACAGCTAAAGCACTGTTTTTGCTCCTACCAGGACAACTGGCACAGTACTGGTTGTGGCCGCAATTAATGCGGCCAGCTGAAGGTGGTACCCGCATTGAATGCGGTTGTCCAGTAGCGCGCGAGTCGGTCGAGCACCTGGGTCGCCCGTCCCTCGGTCTGAAGGAGACCCTAGGTCGGGGATTCCTACAGAGCGGCTTGCTAGCAACTTTCTCGGTGAACCAAGGGTTGGGTCGAAAGTCTGACTGGTCTTGACCTATCTAGGAGAGCTGACCGGGCTATGCCCTCCTACATGGCACGCCACGTAGAGCCCAATTGTAGACCCTAAATTTCCCCCCCTATCATCTCCCCCCCCAAGGTCGGGCATCACGCTCTTGAGGGATGTCAGAGTTTGAGAAAAGCGTCTTGATGGCGCGAAAAAACGGGGTCAATGGCTACGAAGCCACTACAACCGGAGCTGGGTCGCGTTCAGTATTACCGAGCTAGGGCACCTAGCGAGATCTTATTCGAGCCAAGGTGCACTGGAGCCAAGACGCATTCGAGCCAGTGTTCTACAACCCAGGGGGTCGGTGGATATGCGGTGAGGTCACGCGTGCTTGGCTTTTGGAAACCCTTGGGTGGGAAACACTAGGTTTTCCCTCCTGTCAGCGCAATGATTGTGCTTTTTGAATTTGGGGGCCTTGGCACAAATCCTGAAAGAGGGTTGTCTGTGGGCGCAATGGGGTAATGGGCCACGTTCCTCCCTATGCAAGTTAATCTCACGACACGTGGCGAGAATTAATTGCGATTTGATTTAATTCGCACATTTAAAAGTGGTAACTTAGGCGGTTTTTCCCTTTTTCTCGCCACTTGCAAACAAAAGCCTAATCTGAAGAGTCTCAAGCATTCTCCACCTTCCGCGAGACCATAACTCCTAGCATATTCAACAAGAAAAACCCTCAAGGTACGCCTTTCATTCCTTGCAATCTCTTCTCTTCCTTTCTTCCCCAAATCCTACTGACATGGCACCCAAGAGATCTACCACCGTACCCACTGGTAGTCAACCCCAAGACAGGCAACAGAGGAACTAGGGGCCGAGAAACATCCCGTCTGACCCTGAAGTGTCCGTTGAATGCATCGGGATAAAACGCCCTGAGAGGAATAGATGGGAGGACCCTGACGCTGAGATGTATATCCCCAACGTGGAGGAAGAGGTTACAAGCCCTATTTGGAGGGAGGCGGTCGATGGGGATCATCCCGTAGAGGGTGACTCGGTGTCTCTGAGCGATGAAGGGGAAAAAGAGATCGATGCGGAGGTAGTGGGAAATACGGCTGCAGAGATAGAGGAGATGTCTCTGGAGGAGGAGCCCCCACGACCAGGGATGTGACACCCCGACTTTCAGACCGTACAGGTATGACGTATGTGCGCATTTAAAATTATTGTTTACGCATTTTATATTTATTCTACTTATTTATTTGAATTATTTAAATTTAATTCTTATGTGAATTATATGAATTATTTGAATGAATGTGCATGTGATTTATTCGTTTATTTGAGTTGGCCTTATTTGAACCTGTATTTGTTGAACCGAACCAACTTGAACAGGGAACCTTGAACCGAACCCGTGAACCGAACCGGCTCAGCCTTAAAGGCTGAACCATTTCTCTCCTCTCTCATTTCTCACGTTATTTCTTCAAGCCAAGCAACAAGAGAGCAAACCCCAAGCTTTGATCATCCAACTTCACAAGCCAATAACACTCTCGTTTCTTCGTCTTTTCTCGAGCTTAGGTAGGTTTCGGAATCCCCTCGTCATGCTCTACGTTTCCATGGTTTAACTTCTGAGTTTGGTGTGAGTTTGCTTTGCCTTTGCTCCCATACTTGAATAGTAAGGGTTTAGCTTTAATGGTGATTTCTTGCTCTTTGCTTGAGATGATTGATTTCTAGCCTTTTGTATGAGTTGTGTATGATATATATGTTGCATTTATTGCATGTAATCCATGGTTGGTGGAGGATTTATGAGTGATCATAATTTTAGTTTGAATTTTGCTTAACCTTGATCATGCTTTTAAATTCCGTTTTCTTGCATTATTTGAGTGTTCATATGTAAAGTATGATATATTTGAATTGTATGTGCATTTTGAGAAGTTATGGCAACTTTAAAGGTTGGATTTTGGCCATTTTTGGCATATTTTCGAGCTTCCCCTGTTTCTGTGTTTAAACTCTGCTCCAGCTTTTCGAACCAGGCCGGAACGGCCGTTCCCGCCCAGTTTTAAACTGGGAACGACCGTTCCCAGGCCATACTGTTCATGACCGAGAGTGGGAACGACCGTTCCCAGTTGTACTGGGAACGGGAACGGCCGTTCCCATGTCCGGAACCCCTCTCTTCTGGAGCAAATCCACGGGGGTGGATTTTTCCTTGGATTTGAGGCAGTAGCTCTTGGAAAATCCATGGGGGTGGATTTTCCCCTTTAGAAAAATCCATGGGGGTGGATTTTCCCCTTTGAAAAATTCAAAACCTAGAAGCTGCCACTACTTCTCTTTGCTTTAATTATGCATTTTTATGACTTTAATTGCTTCTCTTTTGCATGATTAATTGTTATAACCATGCAATTATATGACTTGATTGTGATATTTTGTTGTGAACATGATCCATGCATTTTGCCGGGCGTCTTCTTTGGTACATTATTGAGTCTAAGTCTCGGGTCTTGTCTTCTGTTGTTTCAGAGCCTCTTCCGGAAGTTCGTGAGCCCGAGGTTTAAGTGTTCGTTCGCCCGTTTTGCCTTCCTTCTACTTTTGCAAAGGTGAGGTTAGGATCCTTGTATTAGATAAGCGACCTAAGACCTATTACGTGTTGTTTTCTTACCCTGTATGCGAAAATATATATACTTATATATATATGTATTAAATACGAATGCTTAAGGTATGTTATGATCTTGTGAAATAAGCTTTACGTTTTCGAAATTGGTATAAGTATTGGCATAAGTAAGCTATACTTTGAAATTCGTTATTCGTATATGATATGTTTGAGCGAGTTGTACCCTGAAAGATGGGAGTTTGGTTTGATTTGGTTTGATGGGCCCGGAGACGTGGGTAAGGGAGACCCGGGACGACCACGGGGTCGCCGGTTATGACCCCTGTGCACGTTCTCATTTGAGATATTCACGTGCGACCTATGGAGGTTGGGAAGGCGTGGTATCTTGAGCCCTCGGTGGATAACCGGGGAAGGCATATCGTGGGTTAGCTGCCCCGTATGTGTTTGGTAATGTAGGTGTTAGGGTTTGATTCCCGATACACCATGGATGTGGGGTGGATGTGATTTGAATTCGATTTTATGTTATGTTTGATGGAGTAAGGGATAGTCCGTTCTCGCCGGACTTATGTTTATGTTATGTTTGATAGATTATGGATCGAGATAGGTTTTCCTTTTATTATATGCTATCTTTGGAAAAATGATTTGGTATGTAAAACCCTAGCCTCGATTCATGACTATCACCTTTGTAATATGCTCTGCTCTATGTGTATTTAGGTGTGGGTGTGCGTGTAGCCCCCTCACTCAGTCGAGTTTTGACTGACCCCTCTCTTTTCCCACCTTCAGTGCAGGTTGTTTCGAGCTAGGCGGGGAAGTGCGAGTCTTGGTCTTGTACTTGTGTGTCTAGGTCGAGTTGCATCCATACTTCTTGCATTTTGGGATACTTTTATTATGTATTTGATGTTAGAATTATATTTTGCTGAATTATGGGCTTCTGATGTATATACTCGATCTTTTGGGGCCGTGAGGCCATTGTATATGATGTAAATGTTAGTTATAGAGCTCTTTTCGATCCTTGTTATGGCTTCCGCATATTTATGTGCTTATTTTGCGCGCTCTGTCCGAGTTTTAGCCCCGCTTAGCCTAAGGAGTGAGTGTAGGTTCCGTTCGCTTAGACTTGGACTCATGTATGGAAATCCATTTCATATGTGGGTTCGGGTTTAGGTGCGGGGGATGTGGTGGCCCGCCGCTCCGGGCGTCACATCCTGAAAGTGGTATCAGAGCTCTCGGTTGCAAAACTGGAGCTCTAGAGTCGAGTCGGGTGAGTCTAGGTCGTACGGCTTAGGACAACGTGGTTATATGCATTTATGTGATTATTGGTTATCTTCTTGTTAATCGTGTACATGAACATGTACTAACCCTCACGCATATGAATTGGAATCTTTTCTTTTGTAGAAATATGCCTCCCCGAAGACACCACCACCGAGATAGATCTCCGGAACATCGTCATCACCGAGATCATTCTCCACACCCGGAAGATAATAATCCACCACCACCACCTCAAATGGATCCGGGCAATTTCATGGAGAGATTAGCGGTATATTTGGAACAAAGGGCTCAGGAAAGAAACAATGCACCTCCAACTGGGAATCATGGAGGAAATCTAATTACAGCTACTCTTCGGGAGTTCAAGAACCAAAATCCACCGGTTTTCGTGGGTGGAAATGATGTCCAAGCAGAAGAATGGCTCGTGCAAACTAACCGGATATGGAATCTCATACCGTGTGGGCCTATGGAGAAGCTACAATGCACACTTACTATGATCCAGGGCCAAGCTTATAGTTGGTGGTCAAGTTTGCAAGGGAGATTAGAGGCTACCGAGGAGGAGATCACATGGGAGGTGTTTGTTCGCGAATTCAAGAATAAATATATTCCCAAAGCTACAAGGAATCGAAGGGTGAGAGAATTTATGGAGCTCAAACAAGGAGGTATGTCCGTCACTGATTATATCAATGAGTTTGAAAGGCTCTCTCGTTATGCCCCGAACATTGCCAATGATGATGAAAGCAAGGCTTCTCAATTCCTACAAGGACTTCGGGAGGATATGAAAGATGCTCTAGAGGCTGCTAACACAAGTACTTGGGCGAAAGTCACGGACAAAGCTCTAAGGGTAGAAGAGCGGGTTGTGATGAGGAGGAAGAGTACTCATACCGGGCAAGGGTCTAGCTCGGGGAATTTCAATAAGTTTGGAAAGAGGCCGGCATTTCAAACATTTCAACAAGCCAAGCCTCAAAATAAACAACCTCGACCCGCGGGACTTAATCAACTGAATCGACCTTTAGCACTTCCGGCTCCACCTAAAGTGCAATGTACCTATTGTAAGGGTCCTCATCACGTGGATAATTGCTTTAGGCTTCATAAGAGGTGTTTCATTTGTGGGGCACAGGATCATATGGTGAACACATGCCCGAAGAAGCAAGATAACCCGAGGCCTGCAATCCAAGCTAGGGCTTACGCATTGGGAGTTGAGGAAGAGCAAGCTGTGGAAATCGACCCAAATGCCGTGATCGAAGGTACTATAAGCATTCATGGCACTACATTACATGCATTATTTGATCCCGGGGCCACTCATTCCTTTATTTCCCGGGATATTGCCGCTTCTATGTGCTTGCCTATTTCCTTGTGTGCGCATGATTTCGTGGTTAGCTCTCCTCTTGGTGGTAGTTTAGTAACTTGCAGGGTTTTTCGGGGTTGTCCGGTTAGCTTCGAAGGCCGAGTTTTCCTCGCAGATTTGATTGAAATGCCAATGCAGAGATATGAGGTAATCTTGGGTATGGATTGGTTGTTTGAACATGGGGCTCAGATGGATTGTCGAGATAAGAAAGTTTCTTTTGGTTCAGTGGTGTTTAAGGGCGAAAAGGTGAAGTTAAGCCCGTTTATTTCTTTTGTTGAGGCGAGTAAACTGGTCCGGGACGGTGCGACAGGTTTTGTGGCCTATCTTTTGAATAGACCGAAGGATCAGGCCAAACTTGAGGAGACGGAGGTCGTGCGAGAGTATACCGATGTTTTCCCTGAGACTTTGGGTTCTCTACCGCCTGATAGGGACATCGAGTTCGTAATCGACCTTTATCCCGGAGCAGAGCCTTTCTCGAAGACTCCCTACCGAATGGCTCCTGCAGAGTTAAAGGAGTTAAAAACGCAGCTTGATGAGCTTTTGGCTTGCGGGTACATCCGCCCGAGCACTTCTCCGTGGGGTGCTCCCGTTCTATTTGTAAAGAAGAAGGATGGAACGTTACGGATGTGTATAGATTACCGTGAGCTGAATCGGATGACAGTGAAGAACAAATACCCTTTGCCTCACATCGAGGAGTTATTTGATATTCTGCAAGGCTCGAAAGTCTATTCCAAGTTAGATTTGAGGCAGGGTTACTACCAACTGCGTATTAGGGAGGAAGATATTCCGAAGACTGGTTTTAATACGCGCTATGGGCATTTTGAATTCGTTGTCATGCCGTTTGGATTAACTAATGCTCCAGCCGTATTTATGGACATGATGCACCGAGTGTTCAGGCAGTTTCTTGACAAGTTCGTGGTTATATTTATAGACGACATTCTGGTGTATTCTAAGTCCGCTGAAGAGCACGCTCAGCATCTTCGGATCGTTTTGGAAACTTTGAGGGAACACAAGTTGTACGCAAAATTCAGCAAATGCGAGTTCTGGATCGATAGAGTTGTATTTTTGGGTCATATAATTTCAGGTGATGGGATTGAGGTTGATCCATCTAAGGTTGAATCCGTGCTTCGTTGGGAGAGACCTAGAAATGCCTCAGAGATCAGGAGTTTTATTGGGTTGGCCGGCTACTATCGAAGGTTTGTTAAGGATTTTTCTAAAATTGCCGCTCCATTGACTCGTCTGACTAAGAAGGAAGTGAAATTTGAATGGGATGATAAGTGCGAGGCGAGTTTTCAGACATTGAAGGTGAAATTAACTTCAGCACCGGTTCTTACTTTACCCGAGGGTACCGAGGGTTATGCGGTTTATACAGATGCTTCGCAAGAAGGTCTGGGTTGTGTTTTGATGCAGCACGGTAGAGTGGTAGCTTATGCTTCGAGGAAATTGAAGGAGCATGAGAAGAATTACCCTACCCACGATCTTGAATTAGCTGCCGTTGTGTTTGCTTTGATGAAGTGGCGACACTATCTCTACGGTACCACGTTCGAGGTATTTACAGATCACCAAAGCCTCAAGTATCTCTTTTCTCAGAAGGATTTAAATGTAAGACAGAGGCGCTGGATGGAGTTGTTAGAGGATTACGATTGCACCATTCAATACCATCCGGGTAAAGCAAACGTGGTCGCCGATGCCTTAAGTAGAAAGGCGAATGTGGCTAATTTGGAAGCAGGTTCTCCAAGTTCGGGATCAGAGATCTTGGTTTCGGGAACTTGGTTGGCTAATCTTACAGTAATACCAGATTTGAAAGGACAGTTGTTGGAAGCATAGAATTCAGATACAGAGATTCAGAGGTTGGTAGCTCGTTCCAAGAACGACCTGAATTCTAAGTTTGGATTAGATGATTCCGGTTTGTTAAGGTTCGAAGCGAGAATATGTGTCCCAGAAGAGCTCAAGAGGATTGTACTTGAGGAGGCACATCGCTCGAGGTACTCGATTCATCCGGGAGGTACTAAGATGTATCGGGACCTGAAAGAGAAATTCTGGTGGAATGGCATGAAAAGGGATGTCGCGAACTTCGTGAAGCGATGTCTGACGTGTCAAAAGGTGAAGGCAGAACACCAGAAGCCGGGAGGAACTCTCCAACCACTTCCTATTCCCGAGTGGAAGTGGGAGCAAGTGACTATGGACTTCGTGTCCGGCTTGCCTAGAGTCAAAGGAGGGTTTGATGGAATTTGGGTAATTGTCGACAGATTGACTAAGTCTGCCCATTTCCTCAAGGTTCGGATGTCCGAGAAAGTTCCAAAGTTAGCCGAGTTATATGTTCGAGAGATTGTAAGACTACATGGAATTCCGGCTAGTATCGTTTCGGATCGGGATCCACGGTTTACTTCGATCTTCTGGCAGAATCTCCAAAAATGTTTGGGCACCAGGCTCAGGTTTAGCACCGCTTCACATCCTCAAACGGACGGTCAATCTGAAAGGTTAATTCAGTACTTAGAGGATATGCTTCGGTCGTGTGCTTTGGATTTCCAGGATAAGTGGGATGAGCATCCGGTTGCAATTCAGGACCGGAAGATGCAAGAATTGAGAAAACGGCAGATTCCTTTGGTCAGAGTACTTTGGAGGGATCAGAAATCCGAGGAATCGACTTGGGAAACTGAGGAGAAAATGAGGAATTTATATCCGGAGTTGTTTGAGGACTCGGTTCGGACTTGAGGGCAAGTCCTTTTTAAGGGGGAAGGATTGTGACACCCCGACTTTCAGACCGTACAGGTATGACGTATGTGCGCATTTAAAATTATTGTTTACGCATTTTATATTTATTCTACTTATTTATTTGAATTATTTAAATTTAATTCTTATGTGAATTATATGAATTATTTGAATGAATGTGCATGTGATTTATTCGTTTATTTGAGTTGGCCTTATTTGAACCTGTATTTGTTGAACCGAACCAACTTGAACCGGGAACCTTGAACCGAACCCGTGAACCGAACCGGCTCAGCCTTAAAGGCTGAACCATTTCTCTCCTCTCTCATTTCTCACGTTATTTCTTCAAGCCAAGCAACAAGAGAGCAAACCCCAAGCTTTGATCATCCAACTTCACAAGCCAATAACACTCTCGTTTCTTCGTCTTTTCTCGAGCTTAGGTAGGTTTCGGAATCCCCTCGTCATGCTCTACGTTTCCATGGTTTAACTTCTGAGTTTGGTGTGAGTTTGCTTTGCCTTTGCTCCCATACTTGAATAGTAAGGGTTTAGCTTTAATGGTGATTTCTTGCTCTTTGCTTGAGATGATTGATTTCTAGCCTTTTGTATGAGTTGTGTATGATATATATGTTGCATTTATTGCATGTAATCCATGGTTGGTGGAGGATTTATGAGTGATCATAATTTTAGTTTGAATTTTGCTTAACCTTGATCATGCTTTTAAATTCCGTTTTCTTGCATTATTTGAGTGTTCATATGTAAAGTATGATATATTTGAATTGTATGTGCATTTTGAGAAGTTATGGCAACTTTAAAGGTTGGATTTTGGCCATTTTTGGCATATTTTCGAGCTTCCCCTGTTTCTGTGTTTAAACTCTGCTCCAGCTTTTCGAACCAGGCCGGAACGGCCGTTCCCGCCCAGTTTTAAACTGGGAACGACCGTTCCCAGGCCATACTGTTCATGACCGAGAGTGGGAACGACCGTTCCCAGTTGTACTGGGAACGGGAACGGCCGTTCCCATGTCCGGAACCCCTCTCTTCTGGAGCAAATCCACGGGGGTGGATTTTTCCTTAAGGAAAAATCCACGAGGGTGGATTTGAGGCAGTAGCTCTTGGAAAATCCATGGGGGTGGATTTTCCCCTTTAGAAAAATCCATGGGGGTGGATTTTCCCCTTTGAAAAATTCAAAACCTAGAAGCTGCCACTACTTCTCTTTGCTTTAATTATGCATTTTTATGACTTTAATTGCTTCTCTTTTGCATGATTAATTGTTATAACCATGCAATTATATGACTTGATTGTGATATTTTGTTGTGAACATGATCCATGCATTTTGCCGGGCGTCTTCTTTGGTACATTATTGAGTCTAAGTCTCGGGTCTTGTCTTCTGTTGTTTCAGAGCCTCTTCCGGAAGTTCGTGAGCCCGAGGTTTAAGTGTTCGTTCGCCCGTTTTGCCTTCCTTCTACTTTTGCAAAGGTGAGGTTAGGATCCTTGTATTAGATAAGCGACCTAAGACCTATTACGTGTTGTTTTCTTACCCTGTATGCGAAAATATATATACTTATATATATATGTATTAAATACGAATGCTTAAGGTATGTTATGATCTTGTGAAATAAGCTTTACGTTTTCGAAATTGGTATAAGTATTGGCATAAGTAAGCTATACTTTGAAATTCGTTATTCGTATATGATATGTTTGAGCGAGTTGTACCCTGAAAGATGGGAGTTTGGTTTGATTTGGTTTGATGGGCCCGGAGACGTGGGTAAGGGAGACCCGGGACGACCACGGGGTCGCCGGTTATGACCCCTGTGCACGTTCTCATTTGAGATATTCACGTGCGACCTATGGAGGTTGGGAAGGCGTGGTATCTTGAGCCCTCGGTGGATAACCGGGGAAGGCATATCGTGGGTTAGCTGCCCCGTATGTGTTTGGTAATGTAGGTGTTAGGGTTTGATTCCCGATACACCATGGATGTGGGGTGGATGTGATTTGAATTCGATTTTATGTTATGTTTGATGGAGTAAGGGATAGTCCGTTCTCGCCGGACTTATGTTTATGTTATGTTTGATAGATTATGGATCGAGATAGGTTTTCCTTTTATTATATGCTATCTTTGGAAAAATGATTTGGTATGTAAAACCCTAGCCTCGATTCATGACTATCACCTTTGTAATATGCTCTGCTCTATGTGTATTTAGGTGTGGGTGTGCGTGTAGCCCCCTCACTCAGTCGAGTTTTGACTGACCCCTCTCTTTTCCCACCTTCAGTGCAGGTTGTTTCGAGCTAGGCGGGGAAGTGCGAGTCTTGGTCTTGTACTTGTGTGTCTAGGTCGAGTTGCATCCATACTTCTTGCATTTTGGGATACTTTTATTATGTATTTGATGTTAGAATTATATTTTGCTGAATTATGGGCTTCTGATGTATATACTCGATCTTTTGGGGCCGTGAGGCCATTGTATATGATGTAAATGTTAGTTATAGAGCTCTTTTCGATCCTTGTTATGGCTTCCGCATATTTATGTGCTTATTTTGCGCGCTCTGTCCGAGTTTTAGCCCCGCTTAGCCTAAGGAGTGAGTGTAGGTTCCGTTCGCTTAGACTTGGACTCATGTATGGAAATCCATTTCATATGTGGGTTCGGGTTTAGGTGCGGGGGATGTGGTGGCCCGCCGCTCCGGGCGTCACAAGGGAAGGGATGCCTCCACTTTCGAAGTTGAGCCCAAGCCTCAAAAAGGGCAAAAGAGAAAGGGGCAGCAGAAGTGCACAAAGTATTACCATGAGTTCAGGGCCGAGGTTTGGGGGTCGGAGAAGAGGATAGCGAAAAAGAGGTTGTCCGTGTTGGAAAAACGAAATCAGAAAGTAGCGGAAATTTAAAAATTTTCCAACAAAAGGATCGAAACTCGCAATCACGAATCAAAATTCGTAAGGTAAAGAAACTTACTTCTCAATAATCTTTCTTGAAGCGTTTCAAGCCACCTAAGAACGCTCTTCTCGCGGCTTGATCCACTCTCCTTGGTAAAGCTCGAATCTTTAAAAACTTATAACTTGAAGCTCTCTAGAGATAGTCCACCAACTTGACTACAATCTAACTAGTAAGGATACTAGTTCTCTAGTTAGTGTTTAGGCTTAACCTAGGGTTTATTTTATCTTGGAGAAAGGATGGTGTTCAACACATGAACCAAAAGAAATTATCAATCACCCTCTAAGGGGAGCTCGAGCTCCCCTATATATAATATAGAGAGGGGCGGCCGAACCTAGTCCTAATGGACTAAGGATTTGGTCCCTCTCTCTCTTATTACTTGATCATCAAGTAATTCCAAACCTTGACTTTGAATTCTAATTTAAATCAACTTTTAAGAGAGCTAAAATATCCAAACTCCTTTTGGATAATATTATACTTTATTTATTAATAAATAAATGACTTATTTATCTAATTAATTAATTCATAATTAATTAAATAGATTAATTTCTCCAAAATAAGACTTTCATTTAATTCAAAATTAAACCAAAGTCTATTAAATAATTAACACATTAATTATTTAATACATAAATAAATATACACACACACGGTGCATACGTGTCCATGTATGACACGTGTCACTCACATGACCCACACGTGTGCTTCACACGTGGGGAAACCTTTTGGCTCGATTATCTCGCTTAATCATTTCAAAGCCTCAACTCATGTAACCAAGTTATTGTGTGTGACCCTCTAGGTTCTCAATTCAATTAGCAGTGACCCTAATTAATTAATTCACTAATTGATTAATCAGTCCACAGAATAAACGACCATAGTCTAGCAACAGGTGTTTAACCCCTAGCTGAATTGGAATGTCTCGATTCGACAGAACCTTTAAGTCATTGATTCATGTGAGATACAATCCTCTTACTTACTATCTCTCAACCAAGATTTAGGGTAAGGGAATAATTAGAACCCTAATAATCTGGTCTTAAAGCTAAGTGCATTTCATATCCATTTGATCTTAATCCAAGAAACCCTTTTCTTGATGTCTTGATCTACTGCCTTGGCCAAGGACTCCATATGACATATAAATGACTTACATAATAAGAGATCACCTTGCAAATGCAAGTGTAGGTCCTTTCTTGATTCTTATTCACTTTTATGAATCACTTGTGCAACCCCAGCATAAGCCTTGAATCAGTTGTCTAAGGCGACACCCTTTAAAGCTTATACCTAAGACTACAGAGTTAACTCACAAAGTGACATGGAACCTCAAGTCTAAGGATCAATTAATCACATTAATGACTCGTGAGATATTTCCTAATCTGGAAGTTTCCATTTCCTGAAATAGAAACTTCCTTTCCCATTTAGGAATCTTCTCACACGGGGCACCTCAGTTAACTTACTTATGAAAGTAAGCACCCTCATGTATCACGCACGTATCAACTATACACTTTGCACCTCCATGAAACAAGGTGGTCCTTCTTAAGGGCGTGATCCCACGAGCAAGCCTTAAAGATTGTCATCAGGATTACAATAATTGGTAGAGTCCTAAAGTCATGAACTATTTCACCTAAATAGGGCTCGTTTCATGATCCCACAAGCAAGCCTTATAGGGCTCGTTTCATGAACCATTTCATCTAAATGGTAGAGTCCTAAAGCCATCAGGATTATGGGAGTTCTCATACATGCACAACTAAAGTAAACGCATACCAAACAAGAGCATATAAAGAAGTGTTGCCTCAATTCGTTATTTTATTCAAAGATTGTCTATGATTACAATAAGGAAAACTACAAAGCGGATATACAATCGGCTTTCTAGGGCACTATTTGTAGCGCCCCCTAACACTACAACTCCCGCACCGTACTACCCTCGAGTGGATGTGAGACCTAGCACCCGAGAAATACTACGGCGAACGGTATAGATAGTACTTAAACAGAGTATAGGGTAAAATGCAGCGGAAAATGAAAGGATTTAAAATTTGCACAAGCAACGTGATAACACACAGAAAAGTGCATGATATTGTAAGGGGGTAATATAATAGCGTAGTGTACGGAGTTAATGTATAAGAGCAATTTATCGGTAATATATACATGATCAGGATTAAATGCTCTTAATCTAAGCCTGATCTAATAAATATGACACCTATAGCTTCAAGATACCTCTAGGTGTCGTTATCCTCGCTTCCTGAAATCATGTATTTAAAAAACAGGCGAGGGATTAGTCAAAGTGACTAAGTGAAGGGGAAAGTATTAGATTTAGTCATATATATGGTTATATATATATATAGATATATATGTATATATAAAATCATAGCAATAGGATATAGCAAATATGATACGGTTCATAAGTGAGAAACCGGGATAGGGGTATTTGGAGTTTATGTATAAGTGATGAACCGTTTAATAAAAGATTTGTACCGCCTGCAAGTAAGGCGTCTCCCTCCGATCTCCTTAAAATTTTTGTAAAACAGTACCGGGCTGATCAAGGCACCAGTACTTTAATAAAACCAAATATGATAATAACTCCGCAACACCGTAGTGTCAGTAGGGGAGCAAACCCTACCGACGATATGTATATATGTGGGAGGAAGCTATCTCTCCCAGGGAGGTTGTCTCCCTTGTAAGTCTCTTGGCGTGGAGTAACTAACCTCCAGCTAAACCACTACCAAGAGTTGGTGGCGGTCTGTGGCACCAACAATACTCTCGGCCCGATACCTTCCGAGTATTGCTCGACACAGCTGCACGCCGGGCCCATTTTGATAAATAATAATGATTGACTTGCTTAGTCGGGAATCAGTTCTTAGTATTAATAGGACTGAAATATATAATGTCCATATAAGATCCTGATTCCGACTTATTGGTATTTTCCTCATAAAGAGGAATATGTATAATATTGATATATATATATATAGAAAGGAAATCAAATAATAGATAGGTTTGGAAATCCTTTTATAATTAGATATAGATATAACATGATTCCAGTTGAAAACATTTTAACCCTCACCTAGTATGGAAATTCAGATAGTGTGGAACGGATCCCACTGTTCAGTGTAATTGTCGCCTGAAAATAATTACTACCAACTTAGAACTAGGTTCTTATTATTCTAATCACATAATCACATAAGGTTTAAGAAATATAACATATTAGAGAATTCCCAAATTATTTAGAAATTATTTTCCCGGTAAAATTTAATTTTAACTATTTAAGGAAAATAATTAATTTATTAGGTTTCATAAATCCTTTAACCACTTAAATATTTATTCATCATGTCATAACCTTAAATAGAGTATTAGTAATTAAATTTGGAATTTATTCAACAATGTAAGTTGATTTTGAAATTATTTTATAATTTTATTAATTTTTGAATTAATTTGGAAAAATAATTATTTAAAATTCCAAAATCATATTTTATAATTAAAATTAAATAAATTTCGAAATTATTAAGTAAATGTTGACCAAAAAGTCAAAATTACTATTAAAAACATTTACTATTCAATTTCTTATGAATTAAACACTTTTTAACACAAAATTAAACACATACATACACACACTATCACACGAGCACATGAATTTGGTTCAAGAACATTATGAATGTGTTCTTGAGCTCATGAAGATGTTCATACTAGTTCATGATCATATTCAACAAGTTTTTGAATTCATATCATATAATTAAATTCAAATGTAACACTTTAATAATAAATTAAATTCAATTAAATTACTCTAAGCATAAATTTAATCAAATAAGAACATAATTATTTAAATACATACTCATGCTACAACATATTATAATTCATGCAATTAAGTAAATAAAATTTCATAATGTAGGCACATTACACATAAAACTAACAATTATGCATATATATTATAAAAATAAATTCCTAAAGCATAATTTTATTATTCCTAAGCATGCTACTAATATTATAATATTAAAAACATAACATAAAGCATGAAATAATAAAAGAAAATTGCACCTTAGTGAGAGAGGGAGAGTTGGCCGTGAGTTTTGGGGAGCAAATGTGATGGTTTTGTGTGAATTTTATGTTATAAGCTCTAGGGTATTTATAGTTGGTATTTAAGGGCTTATGTTGCAATTATGAAGAGTTAATTAGATGAATCATGGGGTGAGTAAGCTAGGTTCATTTATTAAGGGGGTTTAGTTGTCTACTTATGTGTATAACTAAGATATAATTAATTAATCTAATAATCATGACAAAATAAAAATAATTCTAAAATAGGATGAAGATGGTAATAAATTCGTAGAAGAACGTCTAGGGTTTAGTTTGAAATGAGAGAAATTGCAAAAGAAATAGAATCGAAAGAGCTTTCTAATGGTTATAAATACTTAACGTTTGAATGTTTACATTTAAAGTAGTAGTCGTTCGGGAATTTTGAAAAATACAATAAAATTCATAAACGAAGCTAGGATGTGAATTGATTCCCGAGAAAATGTCCATGATTCTTGAAATAATTCAAGGATCATTTTGACTGTAATATTGTATACCAAATGTTGGACGGTTTAAAAATTAGTTTTTACGGTAGAAATAGTACTTTGGGAAAATAAGGGAAAATTTATAAAACGAGTTAGGGTTTGAACTAGAGTTTGGAAAAGATCCTAAAATTCATAAAATAATCCAAGGATCGTAATGGTTATAATATTGTATAGGAAAAACGTTGAAATTCGGAAATTCCTAATTTAGGGCAAAACTAGGGTTTTTGGGCCGGTTTTGATTTCTACGGAAGCTACGTTAAGAATTAGGGTTTGGAAATCATACCAAAATTCATAAAATTTTGCAAGGATTCTATCGAGCCCAATATTGAATAGGTAAAAGTGTTTCGGAAATTCCTACAATTAAAGATGAATAGTAACTAGGGACCTAAATGGAATTTTCAACAAACAATTTTAAAAATATATTCTGGAACAATAAAAGCTATGATTTGAGTTTGGAAAATATAGAAATCAGCTTTCTAAGGTTTTTCAAGGTTTAGGTAAAGGTTTAAGGTTCGGTGAGTGAATAGTGATATGATTCTCTCAAAAAGGCACAAATCATAAATCATAACATAAATGCACATAATTCACATAAAATGGAATGTGTAATGGACTAAGGTTATAAACGCTTTCCTCTTAACCCTTTACTTACCCGTGCTATCCTGATCTAAAAAATCCGGGCTGTTACAATCTTTCCCCCTTAAAGAGAATCTGTCCTCAGATTCTATTCTTGTTTCGGAACAACTCTGGGTACTGTTTTTGCATCTTTTCCTCAGTTTCCCAGGTTTGTTCTTCTGTTCCATGTCCTTTCCATAACACTTTAACAAGGGGGATTTTCCGATTCCTTAGTTCTTGGAATTTCCTATCCAAGATCTCGGTTGGTCTTACTGTATAAGTCAAGTCGGGCTTTAAAGGCGTTTCTTCTACTGGCAAGATGTGGGATTCATCCGTAAAATATTTACGGAGCTGTGACACATGGAATACGTTATGTATTCCAGTGAGGTTTGCTGGTAAATCCAAGCGATAGGCTGTTGGTCCAACACGTTCTATGATCTCAAAAGGTCCTATGTATTTGGGATTCAGTTTTCCACCTTTCCCAATTCGTGTGAAACCTTTCCTTGGTGATGCCTTTAAAAACACTTTATCGCCCACCGTAAATTCTATATCCTTTCTCCGGGTATCGGCATAACTCTTTTGCCTATCTTGAGCTGCTTTCATTCTTTGGCGGATAACTTCAATCTTTTCTGTAGACTCTGCTATCCATTTTCTAATGGTTTTCCTTGTATCTCCTCTCTCGGTTGCTTTAGTTTCTTCTATGTCCCAGTATAACGGAGACCTACATTTCCTTCCATATAAGGCTTCATAAGGTGCTGCCTTGATCGATGCCTGATAACTATTGTTATATGCAAATTCCACAAGAGGCAAACATTCTTTCCAGTCCTCTTGAAAATCCAAGGCACAAGCTCGCAACATGTCCTCTAGATATTTGATTGTCCTTTCTGATTGACCATCGGTCTGAGGATGTGCGGCTGAACTGAAATGCAGCTTAGTCCCCATTGTTTCTTGAAGACTTTGCCATAACTGTGAAGTGAATTTCGGATCTCTATCTGAGACTATACTAATGGGTACACCATGTAACCTTATAATCTCTTTCTGGTACAACTTTGCTAAAGAACTGACCTTGTCAGTAGTTTTGACCGGTAAGAAATGTGCAGACTTAGTCAACCGATCAATAATAACCCATATACTATCATATCCTCCTTTAACTTTTGGTAAGCCCGTGATGAAGTCCATGGTGATTTGTTCCCATTTCCAAGTAGGAATTGGTAGTGGCTGTAACTTTCCTCCAGGTTTCTGGTGGTCCACTTTGACTTGCTGGCATGTTAAGCATCTTTTGACATAGCTAGCAACATCTCGTTTCATTCCATTCCACCAGAAATGTTTCTTGAGATCATGATACATCTTTGTTCCTCCTGGATGTATCGTGTATCGAGTCTTATGTGCTTCATCCAATATTTCTTTTCGAATTGTAGGAGGTACACAGACTCGTTCTTTATACCTCAAGATCCCATGATCATCTGTTGTGAATTTTGCCTCGATATCCTTTTCTTTAGAATTGAGACATTTCTTGATCCACTCATCCTGCGCTTGGGCTTCCTTTAGTCTTTCTTTTAATGGCGAAGATATTACTATATTCGCCAGTCGGGACTTTGAAATGACAGTGATGGGTTTGCTTCTTCCGTCTAATGCTGATAGACTGGATTTTCGACTCAAAGCGTCTGCCACTACGTTAGCTTTTCCTGGATGGTACTGTATTTTACAGTCGTAGTCTTCCAGAAATTCCATCCATCTTCTCTGCCTCATATTCAACTCTTTTTGAGTGAACAAGTACTTTAAACTCTTATGGTCAGTAAAGACTTCAAAAGTTACCCCATACAGATAATGCCTCCATTTAGCTAAAGCGAATACAATCGCAGCTAATTCTAAATCATGTGTGGGGTAATTCTCTTCATAAGGTTTAAGTTTTCTTGAAGCATAGGCTATAACCTTACCATTTTGCATTAGGACACACCCTAATCCTTCTTTAGAGGCGTCTGTATAGACCACGTAGCCCTCCTTTCCTTCAGGTAAGGTTAATACTGGGGCAGATGTTAATCTTTGTTTCAGTTCTTGAAAACTCCGTTCACACCTTTCTGTCCATTCAAATTTTCCTTGTTTCTTGGTTAACTGAGTAAGAGGTGCTGCTACCTTGGAGAAATCTTTTACAAATCTCCTGTAATATCCGGCAAGTCCTAGAAAACTTCTCACTTCTGATGGGTTCTTTGGCGTTTGCCAATTCATTACTGTTTCAACCTTTGAAGGGTCTACTTCTATGCCAGAACCGGATATTATATGTCCAAGAAAGGACACTCTTTCTAACCAAAATTCACACTTGCTGAACTTCGCGTATAACTTATGATCCTTTAAAGCTCTTAACACTTTACGAAGGTGTTCAGCATGTTCTTCTGGGGTTCTTGAGAACACCAGAATATCGTCAATAAAGATAACCACGAACTGATCTAAATATGGTCGGAACGTTCGGTGCATTAAATCCATGAATGCAGCTGGGGCATTGGTTAACCCAAAAGGCATTACTACGAATTCAAAATGGCCGTAGCGGGTATTAAAAGCAGTCTTTGGAATATCCTCCTTTTTAATCCTCAGCTGATAATACCCTTGCCTTAAATCCAATTTGGAGTACACTCGTGATCCTTGAAGAATGTCGAACAGTTCTTCAATATGGGGAAGAGGGTATTTGTTCTTGATAGTCATACGATTGAGTTCTCGATAATCGATACACAACCGCAATGATCCGTCTTTCTTTTTGACAAATAACACAGGCGCTCCCCATGGGGATGTGCTAGGACGGATATATCCTGAAGCTAACAACTCGTCAAGTTGTTTTCTCAATTCTTGGAGCTCGGCTGGAGCCATTCGATAAGGTGTTTTAGAGAATGGCTCAGCTCCAGGGACTAAATCAATTACAAATTCTAGCTCCCTGTCAGGAGGTAATGAATTCAGATGCTCGGGAAAGACATCAGTGAATTCTTTTACTACCTCTACCTCCTCAATCTTCAGCTGATCTTTAGGCCTATTTAACAAATAGGCAATGAATCCGGTAGCTCCATTACTCACTAACTTCTTAGCTTCGGCAGCTGTAACCAATGATACCGACTCAGATTTTCCTTTCAACCCAGAGCTATCACTTTTCCCTAAGGTGACCTTTTTTTTGAAGCAATCCAACTTAGCACGATACTTACTAAGCCAATCCATTCCCAGAATAATCCCATATTTTGACATCGGTAATTCTATAAGATCTATCGGGTAGTATTGGGTACCAATCCTTATAGGACAGCGTTTATATCCTCTATCCGTAGTAAAACAAGCTCCCAAAGGAGAACTTATTTCGAGCATATAAGGCAATGATTCAAGTGAAAAGTTGAAATGCGCACATAATTGAGATGCAATAAATGAATGCGTGGCGCCAGGGTCATATAAAGCAATAACTGGCGTGTTTAGAATGTGTACCGTACCATCAACAACCTTGGTAGGATCGGGATCCTCACTGCCCTCTATAGCATAAGCACGTCCCTTAACTACTGGTCTTCCAGGAGTCTTAGCTGGAACCTTTCCTTTATTCCACTGTTGTGGTCTCTTTGGGCATTCTGAGTACTGATGTTCAGGGCTTCCACACCATGTACAGACTCCAGCTTTCTTACGACAATCCTTTTCAGTATGTCCGCGTTTCTGACAATATTCACAGACAATCTCTTCTTGAGGTTTTGAGAATGTCTGTTGAGGTCGGGACCATGATTGCATCGGTTTCTTTCCTGGATTTGGCTTTACTGGTCCAGCAAGTCGCTTAGATCCTTGAGTTGGCTTGTAGAAAGATCCAGGACGGCTATTAGCTATACGAACCTCTTTATGTGTAGCCTCTGTTTTCATAGCCGTTTCCACCGCCTTAGTATAAATTTCCAACTCAAATGGAGCTAAAGCCCACCTAAGATCCGACTTAAGTCCCTTAATAAATCGCTGAGTCTTCCGACGTTCATCATGGAGAATGTGTGGGGCATATTGGATCAATCGGATGAACTTGGCTTCATACTCTGCTACCGACATATTGCCTTGTACTAATTCCATGAATTCTGCCTCTCGAGCATCCCTAACTATCTGGGGGATGTATTTGTTTTGAAATACTCTGACAAAGTCTACCCACCTATAATTAACTTGATCTTCTGCCCAAACACGCTTGATATAATTCCACCAACTTAATGCTGCTCCTTCTAACATAAAAACTGCAAACTGGATTCTTTCTGGTTCTTCTGGAGAAATACCCATAGCCTCAAAGATCTTTTCGATACTAGCTATCCAACTTTCAGCTTTTACATCACTGGGTTCTCCAAAGAACTTTGGCGGGTTCATTCGTAGAAATTTCTCCAGAGTCTTTTCATTATTCCCCTTTGTTCCATTAGCACAAGTTTGCACTATCTCTTTCAAAGCATCTACTAATTCAGAGTTTCCTCCTGCCGAGGATGCACCTTCTTGAGGGGGAATGTTGTCTTGGGCAACTCTTCGAGGAGACATGTTGATTTACAGTTGCTTTATGAAGAATATAATGCATGATGGTTAAGAATATGTTGCATATAATCACATAAAGACATGTTTCAGATAATATCAAGCAGTAGATATCATATCAGACAAATTTAGTGAAGTAGTGCACAAAATTAAACAGAACAACATTAAAAGGGGTACAGTAAAGCACAAACATAATAACAAGTAAAGATGCAGGAAAATAAAATACTCACTCACGGTCATGCTGGTATCTTGAAGCAATTCTAACTCATAATGCAATAAGTATGAAAGCAGTAAATGTGAGACAAGAGTGTAACTGCAAAAGTGGGTTATATATATATGCATCAAGTTTGAGAGCTGTAGCTACAACTACAAAAAGGCAAAATGGGGTGGACCTGATCTACGTCAAGTTACACCCTACAAAGCTCTCAACTCACTCATCTCCGTCAGGCTAGCTGCGTCAGCGGCTACGTCAAAAGGGGAAGGTCCTCTACTGGCTGATCTGTACAACCTCCCACTGATACTACTCCTATATATATACTAAGCTCCAGAATAATCTCAGTCTAATCATGCTGATCACTGTCCACAACCTCACCTCGAATAGGGCTCCAACCGTCACCCTGCTGCTCCTCCTCTGAATCCTGCTCATCCTCCTCAGGATCCTGCTCAGCCTCTGCATCACCTCCGGGCTCCTCCTCCTCAGGCTCAGCTGCTGCACCCTCACCCTGATCCATCATCTCCTCAACAGCCTGTACACCAGACATGTGATAGGCACCAGCTAGGCGGCTCCGAATACAAGAGCGATAGCGCTGATATAGGGTCCGGGCGGCATTCCTGGAAAGAGTCATAGTAGCTAGATCCTGCTGTAGAGTCGCCACCTGCGCGACAAGATCCGCGTTCTCCTGCTCTAACGTGGCTGTCTGCTGCTGAGAAAAATTCCTACTCACAGCATTCTGTAAGGCCAAATCAAGGTGCCTAGCAGACTCCAGCTGATACTCACGTGCCATCTGTGCCTCCATATAATATGCATCTCGCTCTGACTCAAGTATGTGCACTAAACGGTTCGGATAAGCATGCCCAACTCTACCTGCTCTACCTCCCCGAACTACATGTCTCGCCCTCTGCCAAGTGTAATAATGTATAGGACTCTCACGACGAGACACTGCTATAGTGTGTGGGACCTCGTACTCCTCAAGCCAGGTATGATATGCGTTCCCGGGTTCCTGATTCTCCATTGCTATATAAAGAAACACTTAGAGTGAATTCTAAAGTTCAAGTACAAAACGAGCATTCTCCCAGCATTTATAGGTTAAGTCTCTTCTTACCCAAACCTAATGCTCTGATACCACCTTAAGCTGTAGCGCCCCCTAACACTACAACTCCCGCACCGTACTACCCTCGAGTGGATGTGAGACCTAGCACCCGAGAAATACTACGGCGAACGGTATAGATAGTACTTAAACAGAGTATAGGGTAAAATGCAGCGGAAAATGAAAGGATTTAAAATTTGCACAAGCAACGTGATAACACACAGAAAAGTGCATGATATTGTAAGGGGGTAATATAATAGCGTAGTGTACGGAGTTAATGTATAAGAGCAATTTATCGGTAATATATACATGATCAGGATTAAATGCTCTTAATCTAAGCCTGATCTAATAAATATGACACCTATAGCTTCAAGATACCTCTAGGTGTCGTTATCCTCGCTTCCTGAAATCATGTATTTAAAAAACAGGCGAGGGATTAGTCAAAGTGACTAAGTGAAGGGGAAAGTATTAGATTTAGTCATATATATGGTTATATATATATATAGATATATATGTATATATAAAATCATAGCAATAGGATATAGCAAATATGATACGGTTCATAAGTGAGAAACCGGGATAGGGGTATTTGGAGTTTATGTATAAGTGATGAACCGTTTAATAAAAGATTTGTACCGCCTGCAAGTAAGGCGTCTCCCTCCGATCTCCTTAAAATTTTTGTAAAACAGTACCGGGCTGATCAAGGCACCAGTACTTTAATAAAACCAAATATGATAATAACTCCGCAACACCGTAGTGTCAGTAGGGGAGCAAACCCTACCGACGATATGTATATATGTGGGAGGAAGCTATCTCTCCCAGGGAGGTTGTCTCCCTTGTAAGTCTCTTGGCGTGGAGTAACTAACCTCCAGCTAAACCACTACCAAGAGTTGGTGGCGGTCTGTGGCACCAACAATACTCTCGGCCCGATACCTTCCGAGTATTGCTCGACACAGCTGCACGCCGGGCCCATTTTGATAAATAATAATGATTGACTTGCTTAGTCGGGAATCAGTTCTTAGTATTAATAGGACTGAAATATATAATGTCCATATAAGATCCTGATTCCGACTTATTGGTATTTTCCTCATAAAGAGGAATATGTATAATATTGATATATATATATATAGAAAGGAAATCAAATAATAGATAGGTTTGGAAATCCTTTTATAATTAGATATAGATATAACATGATTCCAGTTGAAAACATTTTAACCCTCACCTAGTATGGAAATTCAGATAGTGTGGAACGGATCCCACTGTTCAGTGTAATTGTCGCCTGAAAATAATTACTACCAACTTAGAACTAGGTTCTTATTATTCTAATCACATAATCACATAAGGTTTAAGAAATATAACATATTAGAGAATTCCCAAATTATTTAGAAATTATTTTCCCGGTAAAATTTAATTTTAACTATTTAAGGAAAATAATTAATTTATTAGGTTTCATAAATCCTTTAACCACTTAAATATTTATTCATCATGTCATAACCTTAAATAGAGTATTAGTAATTAAATTTGGAATTTATTCAACAATGTAAGTTGATTTTGAAATTATTTTATAATTTTATTAATTTTTGAATTAATTTGGAAAAATAATTATTTAAAATTCCAAAATCATATTTTATAATTAAAATTAAATAAATTTCGAAATTATTAAGTAAATGTTGACCAAAAAGTCAAAATTACTATTAAAAACATTTACTATTCAATTTCTTATGAATTAAACACTTTTTAACACAAAATTAAACACATACATACACACACTATCACACGAGCACATGAATTTGGTTCAAGAACATTATGAATGTGTTCTTGAGCTCATGAAGATGTTCATACTAGTTCATGATCATATTCAACAAGTTTTTGAATTCATATCATATAATTAAATTCAAATGTAACACTTTAATAATAAATTAAATTCAATTAAATTACTCTAAGCATAAATTTAATCAAATAAGAACATAATTATTTAAATACATACTCATGCTACAACATATTATAATTCATGCAATTAAGTAAATAAAATTTCATAATGTAGGCACATTACACATAAAACTAACAATTATGCATATATATTATAAAAATAAATTCCTAAAGCATAATTTTATTATTCCTAAGCATGCTACTAATATTATAATATTAAAAACATAACATAAAGCATGAAATAATAAAAGAAAATTGCACCTTAGTGAGAGAGGGAGAGTTGGCCGTGAGTTTTGGGAGCAAATGTGATGGTTTTGTGTGAATTTTATGTTATAAGCTCTAGGGTATTTATAGTTGGTATTTAAGGGCTTATGTTGCAATTATGAAGAGTTAATTAGATGAATCATGGGGTGAGTAAGCTAGGTTCATTTATTAAGGGGGTTTAGTTGTCTACTTATGTGTATAACTAAGATATAATTAATTAATCTAATAATCATGACAAAATAAAAATAATTCTAAAATAGGATGAAGATGGTAATAAATTCGTAGAAGAACGTCTAGGGTTTAGTTTGAAATGAGAGAAATTGCAAAAGAAATAGAATCGAAAGAGCTTTCTAATGGTTATAAATACTTAACGTTTGAATGTTTACATTTAAAGTAGTAGTCGTTCGGGAATTTTGAAAAATACAATAAAATTCATAAACGAAGCTAGGATGTGAATTGATTCCCGAGAAAATGTCCATGATTCTTGAAATAATTCAAGGATCATTTTGACTGTAATATTGTATACCAAATGTTGGACGGTTTAAAAATTAGTTTTTACGGTAGAAATAGTACTTTGGGAAAATAAGGGAAAATTTATAAAACGAGTTAGGGTTTGAACTAGAGTTTGGAAAAGATCCTAAAATTCATAAAATAATCCAAGGATCGTAATGGTTATAATATTGTATAGGAAAAACGTTGAAATTCGGAAATTCCTAATTTAGGGCAAAACTAGGGTTTTTGGGCCGGTTTTGATTTCTACGGAAGCTACGTTAAGAATTAGGGTTTGGAAATCATACCAAAATTCATAAAATTTTGCAAGGATTCTATCGAGCCCAATATTGAATAGGTAAAAGTGTTTCGGAAATTCCTACAATTAAAGATGAATAGTAACTAGGGACCTAAATGGAATTTTCAACAAACAATTTTAAAAATATATTCTGGAACAATAAAAGCTATGATTTGAGTTTGGAAAATATAGAAATCAGCTTTCTAAGGTTTTTCAAGGTTTAGGTAAAGGTTTAAGGTTCGGTGAGTGAATAGTGATATGATTCTCTCAAAAAGGCACAAATCATAAATCATAACATAAATGCACATAATTCACATAAAATGGAATGTGTAATGGACTAAGGTTATAAACGCTTTCCTCTTAACCCTTTACTTACCCGTGCTATCCTGATCTCAAAAATCCGGGCTGTTACACTATTCCTAATAGTCCGGATGGAGGGATCTTGGTATGGACTTCGAAGTCACTATTCCTAGCATCAATGAGCACATGGGGGCCCCTTCGGAAGGGTGTATTGCAATTTCCTTGCAAGCGATTGAGTACGGGTTCCGGCTTCCCCTGTCTCCGTTCCAGATAGCCCTGTTCAACCATCTCCAAATCAGTCCGATTCAACTGCTTCCCAATGGTCATGCTATGATAACCTCCTTTCGGATGTTAATGAAATTGCTAGGCCAAGTGGAGTGCGTGGAGCATTTCGCAGAACTATTCATCCCCTCTGTCGACGCGGCTGCTTCCCCCAACAGGAGGGGGTTTGTGTAACTTCAATCTCGGTCGGGTAACAAAATATTTGACACGGAGACGACCTCCCATGGGATGGACTGGAAGAAGAAGTATGTGTTCGTGCGGTATGAGGGCGGATGGAATGGCCTGCAACACACCTCGTGGAACGATGTTGCCCAAGTCCGGCTGGAAAGAGGGCCAGTGCCTTGGCCGAACACCTTACTGGCGGCTCTGAGAGAGGTGCACTCTCTGGATACGGGGATTTTCACCAGCACCCATTTACTGATAAGCCTGGCGTTGGCTCCGGGTACGGTGAGGCATATCGACTTCAGAATGGGTAACTACATCATCAATTCCCTTAGGCCAAGCGCGTCCCTCTTCCTCTTCTCTGATTTCATGTTTAACCAAGAATTCTATTCCACTCTTGCTTGATGGGGCTGGCCCGTCATTAAAAATATATTTACTAACTTTGTTCGTTCTTTGTTTAGGATCGATAATGGTCGTTGCACGAGCCAAGGCCCTCGATCACAAACTGAAGAAGAAAAAGGCGAGGAGACCAAGAAAATTCAGGAGGGGAAAGCTGATGGCTCCGTGCCTACAATCCAGGAGATTGCGCAGCAGGAGGGATGGACGGAGGAACGCTCCAAGGTGAAAATTGCCGCGGTGGAGAAAGCCGCTGGGCAGAGATGGGCCGACCTCTACCAACCAACCGAGGATGAGCCTGCCGATGCACGCAGAGCCACTTGGACCCCTCCGGAGGCCCCCTCTGCACACCAAGCCCCCCAAAGGAAAACAAATAATCCTCCAAAGGGAAAGGGGCTCTCCGTTCCATCCTCCAGGCAGCCCAACACAAAAACGGATGAGACAACTGGGTCGTTCCCGACTGCGGTGCCAAAAGGGATGAGGACCGAGAAGAGGAAGGCTACCGACAATGCTGGGGGAGGGGGTTCCTCCCAAAGTGTCAAAACGAGCCCACAGTCCACTGAGGCCCACCAAGGGATGGAACCCTCCCGCTTTCCAAGCCGATAACTCCCCCGAATTTTCCATGTTGCATGGGGATTACGAGAAGATAACCAGTATCCCCATTTTTAAAGGGCCCAAATACCCTTTCAACGTTCCTGACTTAATGCCGGATGGGTCGGAGAGAAGGGTGGCGACAGGCGCAGTCAACCGCGATGCTAGCGGGTCTATTTATTACTCCCTCCAGAGCTGGCCCGAGAGGATAACACATCTCTCACCTACAACAAGGTCGCCCTGCTGTGTTCAGTAAGATCACTTCTCTCACCTTTCCTTCCTCTTCGGGCGCTTCGCCATTTCTTTAATACTTCTCTCTTGCTTCCAGTTGATTGTTAGGGAGTATCAAACCGCAGTACGCCTGGAGTTGGCGGACGAGGCACACCGTAAATTGTTAAGCGAGAGGGTTGAAGTACTGGAGGGGAAAAGTTGGAAGGATGAGGCGGCTAAGTTGACAAAAGAGTTGGATAATGCGAAGACTCTTTATATGGGCCCGGTGAAACGGCTCGATAAGCAAGTGAAGGACTCGGTTCAGGAAAAGTCAGCTTTAGAGGTGGAGTTGGCTAGGGTTAGAGCCGAGAATGAAAAACCGCAAACTGGGCTCGCTCGGACCCAAAGCTTATTGGATGTCGCCGATAAGAAAACGAAGGCTGCCTATGCTAAAGGTAAATAAGATGGGTGGAAAGATGGCTTTATGGAGAGATAAAGAGATGGGGCGAAAAACACCTTCTGGACGCTAGACAAACTGATGCCCCAAATCAAAGACAGTGCCATGTTGGAGTTCTTACGGTCGGAGGTATTTGACTCCGTCTCCGGAACCTTGGGGTTCTCTGACATCGAAATGGGATTCATGCATTGTCTTTCTCAGATCCATCTTCACCATCCCATCCCTCATGAACTGCTTAACGACCCCAAGAGGCTAAACGCTGCCAACGGCTACGTTCCCATGACTCTTTCTGAGTATTTCTTGGCTCGTGTGGCAAATGAGGAAGAAGAGGCCCCAGTAGCAAAGGAAGGCGAAGACGATGATGAGGAGCCCGACTGGAGCAAAAAGCCATACGGTTGGGCCGGAGAGTGGGCGGATGCTAAAGCTGACAAGCGTTTGTAGTCAGAGTTAGAACTGCCGGAGCTAGTGGGTTTGGAAAAAGCCTAGGAGACCCTACTGGCAGCTTTCACACCTTCAAGCAGCGGGTCAAAGGATAATGAGATCCAGAGTACAGATCCCAACAGCCCAGCCTTAGCAATTCCGTTACTGTTGGCTCTTCCACCAGCCCTTGTGATTACTGGAAATGATTTTGCTCCTGTCGGCGTTCGCCCAGAAATAACGCCCAGCCCTCCAGTTTTAACTGAAGAACCTGCTGCTGATTCTGCGAATCCTCCTATTTCTAACTCCTGATTCTTGTAAATGATTTGCGATTAGATAATGTAATTTCTTTTCCTGTTCAGCTTGTAACCCATTGGGGCTTGACCCCGTTTTTGAATGAAATTGGATGCGAACTTGTTTCAACTTGCTTCATTATTGCCTTTTCATGCTCTTGGATGTTTTTTGGCTTACCACTGAATTATCTAACAGGATGGTAATTTAAAAAATTTAACGGAGCAAGATTCCGAAAAATTATAAGTACTAGCTCGGTGCGAGTGAGAATCTTGGGTAGAAAAGAGCTGTGACCCTTTTGACTTATACTTATTGGGGGCCTGGCACCCCTCCTTAAGGCATTGATAGGATATCAAATGCGCTTCCGCGAGACACTTTCAATACATTTAAGAAAATACTCAGATTGAACTGGTATGGTAGAACATTCAGATCGACTGAAGCAGGAAAATATTCAGATTGACTGAAGATACTTTTATTGCTGCAAATAAATTAAGTACAAAAGCACTTACAATTAGAGATAACTTTAAACGTAAAACTTCTTGAGGTTGTGGGCGTTCCAAGACCTAGGTATGGCGTTTCCCCCCATGTCCTCAAGATGGTAAGCTTTGTTGCGACCTACTTCAGCGATGCGTAGGGACCTTCCCAATTAGGTTGTAACTTGCCCACATGCTTGGTTACTTCAACCTTTTTGAGAACTAGGTCCCCGATTTGGAAGGCGTGAGGTTTGACGCCCTTTTTGTAGCTCCGAGCCACGGTGGCTCGGTATTGTTGCATGTGTTGAAAGCCTTTCTGTCGGATCTCCTCGATGGTGTCGAGCTCATGTACTCTGTCTTCTGCATTCCTGGCGAGTTAGTAGTTTGAAACTCTTGCTGTTTGATGTAGGAGTTTTGCTGGGATCATGGCCTCCGACCCATAGACCATCGAGAAGGGTGTTAACCCTATCACGGTTCTGGGAGTGGTGTGGTAAGCCCAGAGGACCCCATCAAGTTCGTCGACCCAGGCTCCTTTTTTAGCCTCCAGCCTGGTCTGGAGGTTCTGGATGATGATGCGGTTGATAACTTCGACCTAGCCGTTCGCTTGAGGATGGCTAACAGAAGCAAATCGTTGACTGATTCCCATATCTGAACAGTAGGATCTGGTGCTGGTGCTTTGGAATTGAGTTCCATTGTTACAAATTAGGACCCTGGGGACCCCGAATCTGTAAATGATGTTACGCCAAAAGAAGTTCTGAATAACCTTATCTGTGATCTTCGCGGCTGGTTGGGCTTCGACCCATTTCGAAAAGTATTCTACCACAACTAACAGGTACTGTCTTTGTCCAGTTGCGAGTGGGAGGGTGTTGCATAACACGAATCAGAAAGCAGCGGAAATTTAAAAATTTTCCAACAAAAGGATCTTGGACTCGTAATCGTGTATCCAAATTCGAAGGAATTAGACACTTACTTTCTTAATTGTCTTTCTTGAAGCGTTTCAAGCCACCCAAGAACGCTCTTCTCGCGGCTTGATCCCCTCTCCTTGGTAAAGCTCGATTCTTCAAACTTCTAACTTGAAGCTCTCTAGAGATAGTCCACCAACTTGACTACAATCTAACTAGTAAGGATGCTAGTTCTCTAGTTAGTGTTTAGGCTTAACCTAGGGTTTTGTTTATCTTGGAGAAAGGATGGTGTTCAACACATGAACCAAAAGAATTCTCGATTAGCTCTAAGGGGAGCTCGATCTCCCCTATTATAGGAAGGGGAGGACCGAAAATCCTAGTCCTTATGGGCTAAGGATTTTGGTCCCTCTCTCCTATTACTTGATCATCAAGTAATTTTGACTTTGACTTTGAATTCAAATTCAAATCAACTTTTAAGAGAGCTAAAATATCCAAACTATTTTTGGATAATTTTATACTTTATTTATTTAAAATAAATAACTTATTTTATCTAATTAATTAATTCACAATTAATTAACTAGATTATTTTTCTCCAAAATTAGACTTTCTTTTTAATTCAAAATTAAACCAAAGTCTATTAAATAATTAACAAATTAATTATTTAATATATATACAATGTATACATATATATATTCACGTGAGACACGTGTCATAATGACACGTGTCACTCACATGACCCACACGTGTAGTTTCACACATGTGGAACCCTCTCGGCCCGATCAACTCGTTTAATCATTTTAAAGCCTCAACTCATGTAACCAAGTTGTTGTGTGTGACCCTCTAGGTTCTCAATTCAATTAGCAGTGAACCTAATTAATTAATGCACTAATTAATTAATCAGTCCACAGATTAAACGACCATAGTCTAGTAACAGGTGTTTAACCCCTAGCTGAATTGGAATGTTGAGATTCGACAGAACCTTTAAGTCATTGATTCATGTGAGATACAATCCTCCTACTTGCTTTTTCTCAACCAAGATCTAGGGTAAGGGAATAATCAGAACCCTAATAATCCGGTCTTAAAGCTAAGTGCAATTCATATCCATTTGATCTCAATCCAAGAAACCCTTTTCTTGATGTCTTGATCTACTGCCTTGGCCAAGGACTCCATATGTCATATGAATGACTTACACAATAAGAGATCACCTTGCAAATGCAAGTGTAGGTCCTTTCTTGATTCTCATTCACTTTCATGAATCACTTGTGCAGCCCCAGCATAAGCCTTGAATCAGTTGTCTAAGGCGACACCCTTTAAAGCTTATACCTAAGAATACAGAGTTAACTTATAAAGTGACAAGGAACCTCAAGTCTAAGGATCAATTAATCACATCAATGACTCGTGAGATATTTCCTAATCTGGAAGTTTCCATTTCCTGAAATAGAAACTTCCTTTCCCATTTAGGAATCTTCTCACACGGGGCACATCAGTGAACTTACTTATTAAAGTAAGCACCCTCATGTATCACGCACGTATCAACTATACACTTTGCACCTCCATGAAACAAGGTGGTCCTTCTTAAGGGTGTGATCCCACAAGCAAGCCTTAGAGGAGTCAGGTTGACACTCCCACTGTCTGTAGGACTTATCGGCTTGGAGCATTTTACTAATCATGACTTATGTGATATAGGGCTCGTTTCATGAACCATTTCACCTAAATGGTAGAGTCCTAAAGTCATCAGGATTAGGGGAGTTCTCATACATGCACAACTAAAGTAAACGCATACCAAACAAGAGCATATAAAGAAGTGTTGCCTCTATACGTTATTTTATTCAAAGATTGTCTGTGATTACAATAAGGAAAAGCACAAAGCGGATTTACAATTGGATTTCTAGGGCACTATTCCTAACAATCTCCCATTTGCCCGTCAAAGCCATTCTAAAGCTACTCTAAGTCCCATCTTCTAAAGATGACCTTGGAAAGCTTCTCGACTAAGGGGTTTAGTAAGTGGATCTGTCACGTTCTCTGCTGATGTGACCCTCTCAATTTGCACATCACCTCTTTTGATAATATCACGGATTAGGAGATACTTCCTCATAATGTGCTTGGTCCGTTGGTGAGATCTTGGTTCTCTTGCTCGAGCAACCGCCCCAGTGTTGTCACAAAAACACAAAAATGGGGCCTTTCATGCTAGGAACGACATTCAACTGTGGAATGAAGTTTCTAATCCAATCACCTTCCTTAGCTGCATCATTTGCAGCTAAGTATTCGGCCTCAGTGGTCGAATCTGCAGTGGTAGTTTGCTTGGAACTCTTCCAACTCACTGCTCCGCCGTTTAGGCAGAAAATGTATCCTGGCATTGACTTAAAATCATCTAAGTCTGATGCAAAGCTTGCATCGCAGTATCCTTCGACAGTAAGATCTTTCTGACCTCCGTAAACTAAGAATAAATCTTTAGTACTTTTCAAGTACTTAAGAATATTCTTCACGGCAGCCTAGTGACCATCTCCAGGGTCAGATTGGAAACGACTTGTTACACTAAGTGCATAAGCGACATCCGGTCGAGTACATAACATTGCATACATTATACTACCTATTGCTGATGCATAAGGTGTATGAGTCATTCTTTCCTTCTCAAGGTTAGTCTTAGGACACATCTTCTTAGAAAGACATGTTCCTACACTCATAGGAAGGTTCTTAACCTTTGCTGACTCCATATTGAATCTCTTCAATACTTTGTCAATGTACATCGACTGTGATAGTCCTATTAACCTTCAAGTTCTATCTCTATAGATTTTAATTCCAAGGATATAGGACGCATCACCCAGATCTTTCATCTCGAATTGGTTCGATAACCATAACTTAGTCACTTTCATGTCATCCTTCGAATTCCCAATAAGAAGGATGTCATCAACATAAAGTACTAAGAATTGTACTGAGGTCTCCAATTCCTTTCTATACACACATGATTCATTCGAAATTTGAATGAAGCCAAATGCTTTGACTGATTCATCAAATCGAATATTCCAATTCCTAGAAGCCTGTTTTAATCCATAGATTGATCTTTGGAGTTTGTAAACCTTTTGCTCACTCCCACTGAATGTGAAACCTATGGGTTGCTCCATATAACTGTCTTTATCAATGTCACCATTGAGAAAGGCAGTTTTCACATCCATTTACCATATCTCGTAGTCATAATACGCAGCAATGGCAAGCATGATCCGAATAGACTTTTGCATTGCAACTGGCGAAAAGGTTTCATCAAAGTCCACGCCGGGTCTTTGAGTGAATCCTTTTGCAACCAGTCTTGCTTTGTAGGCTGCAATGCTTCCATCAACTCCAAGCTTTCTCTTAAAGATCCATTTGCAACCTATGGGTTTGACCCCATCAGGCAAATCTACCAAGGTCCAAACTTGGTTAGAGTTCATGGAGTCCATTTCGGATTTCATGGATTCTATCCACTGTTCAGAGTCAGAAACTGAAAGTGCCTCCACATATGTTAAAGGATCATCATCCTTTTGAGAGATTTCATGGAAGAATCCATACTATCTCTCCGGCTGTCTAGGAGTGCGTTCAGAACGCCTTAGAGGAGGATTTGCGTGTGTATCGAAATTCGTGATTGGTTGTTGTTGATCAGAAGGGGACGTTTCTTCAGTGGGTGGTGTGGGATCACTTTGTACTTCTTCTAATTCTATGATCTTGCCTTTCTTTTCCTTAAGGAACGGTTCCTCCAGAAAAGTGGTATTTCTGGAAACAAACACCTTTTGCTCAGATTGATCATAGAAGTAGTATCCTATGGATTCCTTAGGATAACCTACAAAGTAGCATAAGTTAGAATGAGATTCTAACTTATCTCCCACTGTCCTCTTCACGTAAGCAGGACAACCCCAAATTCTTAAGTAAGAATAACTAGGGAATTTACCATGCCACATTTCATAGGGCGTTTTAGGGATTGACTTAGAGGGAACTAGATTCAAAATCTTTGCTGCACTTTCTAGGGCATAACCCCAGAAAGAAGGTGGTAAGTCAGTGAAACTCATCATGGAACGAACCATATCAAGTAGAGTTCGATTCCTTCTCTTAGAAACTCCATTAAGCTGAGGAGTTCCCGGAGGAGTCCACTGAGAGATAATCCCATTATCTTTGAGATGATTAAGGAATTCATCACTGAGATACTCGCCTCCTCGATCAGATCGAAGTGCTTTGATCTTGTGACCAGTTTGGTTCTCAACCTCCTTTTAAAATTCTAAGAATTTCTCAAAAACTTCAGATTTACACTTTATTAAGTATATATAACCATATCGACTAAAGTCGTCGGTAAAGGTTATGAAATACTGATGATTGTTTCTAGTGCTTACACTAAGCGGTCCACAAACATCAGTATGGATTAAATCCAAGACCTTAGTGGCACGTTCCACAGTTCCCTTAAAAGGAACTTTGGATATTTTTCCTTTGAGACAGGATTTGCAAGAAGTTAGCTCTTTGAGATCATTTTCAGAGAAAGATCCTAAAGTGTTTATCTTGCTAATTCTGTTCTTGGAAATGTGTCCTAATCTAGCGTGCCATAAGGGAGCTGAAACTTTGTCATCTCTCTTACGTTTAGTTTCTCGTTGTATATTCATAATATTGATATTCTAAGTTAGATAAAGTCCTTTACTTAGAGTACCGATGTGAACGGAAGAGTTGTTCCGTTTGATAAAGTATTTACCATTCTTATTATAAGTTTCATAACCTTCACAATCTAAAATTAGAACTGAAATTATATTACGAATAATGCTCGGTACATAAAGGACTTTATTGAAGACTAACTCAAAACTACCTAAATCTAATCTAATTGTGCCTAAATCTCGAGCTTCAACGTTTGAGCCATCGTCGATCTTCAAGACACATTCTCCTTCTTTGAGTTGTTGGACTTCACTTAGCATCTGTACATCATTACAGATATGAGTTCCACAACCGGTATCAAGTACCCAAGAACTAGAATTAGTAGAAAGATTTATTTCAACGAGAAACATACCTTTCTTTAGAGTAGCCTTGTACTCTGGGCAGTTTCTCCTCCAATGTCCCGCATTGCCACAATGGAAGCAAACATCCTCTTTCTGATCACGCTTCTTCTTTTGGGCTTTCCCCTTCGAAACGCCACCAGTGGGCCGAAGGGGTTTCTTCTTCTTCTTTTGGGCTTTCTTGCCCTTACCTTTAGAAGGCCCAGAAGAGGAAGATGGAGCATTCACCATCAAAACCTTATTGTCCTTCTTGATCGTGCTTTCAGCAGTCACAAGCTGACTAATCAGCTCAGCTACAGTAGCACCAGCATGATTCATATTGAAGTTAAGGACAAATGGGTTGAATGATGGTGGGAGCGAGGCTAGCAACAAGTCCATTGAAAGCTCATCTTTCAGTGGCATGTCCATGGAAGCAAGTTTCTCAGTAAGGGCGACAAACTTGAGTCCATACTCATGGACACTAGAACCTTCCCTCATTCTCAAGTGGAACAATTCCTTTGAAGTGTTATACCTTGTAACACGTTCATGAGGGCGGTAAAGTTGCTCTAAGTGGTCGTAAATCTCCCAAGCAAATTCCATGGCCTCATGTTGCCTTTGCAAGTCCAGAGACATGTTAGCCAACATAAGGCAACGGGCTTGGAGATTATCATCCTTCCACTTCTGGATCGCTTCCCGCTCGGCCCGAGTGGGAGCCTAGTCCCGAAGAGAACATAAGTTGTCTTCTCAGAATCTAAAATGATTTTTAGATTCCTCAGCCTATCAGAATAGTTGGGACCAGTCAACTTGTTTGACTCGAGGATCGATACAAGAGGGTTTTTGGTTGCCATTTCAAAACACGTAGAGAATCACAGAATCTACGACCTAAATGGTAAAACAGAGAACTAGTGAGCATGCTGAATTATAACGATAAACAAAAGATAAGGTCTTTAATCTAATGTAGCTCCCACTGTTTTTCAAAGATCTATAATTCCCAAAGATCTAAGAGGAACACGTTTCCCAATGGGTACTAAGATCCTAGGCATTTTACCTCGAACCCACGACTCACGGACATTCTAAGTAAAACCCTAGGTAGGTACAACCTACCAATTCTAACACCTTTAGAACTCTTAGTAATTATTTTTGCATCACCTATCTTTCAATATGGACCCACGACTCGTGCGACATCCATATTTACTTAGGCGTTAAGCTAGACCCATCAATCATAAGATCATGATCAAAACTTAGTTCGAACGACCCACGACTCGCGGACATCGCCCTTGCCAAAATTGATCACGAAATATTGATCATTTAAAATGATCAATTAGGTAACTAAGAACTAATAAGCTCCACTAGCTATCCCACGACTCGCGGACAATAACTAGCTTTACTTACTAAACTTAAAACCTATTGATGGAATGCTAGGAATTTAATTCAAAATTTGCATCTCGAATTAAACACCTATTTGTTCGAAATTAGCTTAATATTTAATGGGAATTTTCGAATCAACCGGAGAGTTGTCCGGTTCGACCTCACCAACATATATGTTATCCAATTTTATTAGTCTTGATTAATGCAAGTACACTTAAATGCATTTCAAACAAGCACATAAACAGATAACATGTCCTAGCATGATACTAACATGTAATGATCATGGGTTCTACCTATCTTATGCGTGATATGTGGGAGCCACTCCACAATCACAAGTTCTAACATATATGCCACATAAACAGTTTAAATCACATAAGGGAAAGCGGTAACAAAATAATAGCCCTATCTCTATGACATTTTTACAATTGAGATTCCCCTTCCCAACATTTTGAGGGGTCTTCACTTATGACCTCCTTGTTACTTGAATGTGGTCCATCTTACTCCATGGGTGCATTGTCTCCAAAATGAAAATAAAACCTCACCACCTATCTCTACTCTCAAATTACAATAAAAAGAAAAAGACATAAAGTAATAAGGCTCAATCTTCATATTGGCCTTAGACAATTACACGGGGCATACCTCGGCCTCAAAAACAGTAATATGGAAAGCCACATAATAAATCACATGACAGTACGCACATAAGTAAGGCTCCAACCTCAATTGAAAAACGCAATTATAGGGCTCCAACCCCAATTTAAACCATCCATGTGCATAAATTAAAACCATACATAAGTCTAAACCCATGATCACCTAACATGCTTTTGCGAGAATTTAAATTTAACCAATAAATTAAAATTCCAGTTTCAAGTCCTAATGACTTAAAACACGACTTGATGCGAGTCTTATTTATAAAAGTTTTCAATAAATCCCAAATTAACAAAACAAATAAAATTCCAATTAATTTCTGAAAATTAATAATTTTATTAAAGATGTATTTTCCCAAAATATAAACCGTTTCTATTTCTAAAAAATCCCAATTTTAAGTTTTATTCAAAAATTAAAATAAATATTCAAATAATAAAATTTTAAAATTAAAATAAAAAATTGGGACTGGATTGCACGATAAACAAAAACGGATTACGAAAAACGGGGCCCGTACGCGAAAGGGACCGCACGCACAGCGGTGCGCGGTCGCTAGCGAGACAGAAGCGCTGCCGCGCGCGGTCCTATCGCCCAGCTTGCGGGCGATCCCGGGGCGCCCGGAAGGCCTCCCGCGCGGTTGCAGGAGGGTGTTGGGTGGTGTCACCCATGCGCGCGCCTGGGCAGGCGGGCGGTGCGAGCGAAGCCCCCGCGCGCGACGCCTTCGCGCGCGGGGTTTCGCGTGTTCGTCGTAATCCGGGTTTCCGTTTCGTGTTTTCGTTCAAAAGCAAAACCAATCCAAGAAATCCAAAAACAGTTTATACAGTTTCAAATCTAAAATAGTTTTCAAAAATTAAATTTTGCAAAAACCAATTTTCAGAAACTTTCAGGAAAAAATACAATTTCGTAATCTAGGCTTTCTAAAACAATTACAAATACTCAATCGCATCAAGCCTAAGAATTTATACCAAATTCAGAATAATTGAGACGAATCAGAAATACGATTAACGAGGTGGCTCTGATACCACTTGTTGGATAACACGAATCAGAAAGCAGCGAAAATTAAAAAATTTTCCAACAAAAGGATCTTGGACTCGTAATCGTGTATCCAAATTCGAAGGAATTAGACACTTACTTTCTTAATTGTCTTTCTTGAAGCGTTTCATGCCACCCAAGAACGCTCTTCTCACGGCTTGTTCCCCTCTCCTTGGTAAAGCTCGAATCTTCAAACTTCTAACTTGAAGCTCTCTAGAGATAGTCCACCAACTTGACTACAATCAAACTAGTAAGGATGCTAGTTCTCTAGTTAGTGTTTAGGCTTAACCTAGGGTTTTGTTTATCTTGGAGAAAGGATGGTGTTCAACACATGAACCAAAAGAATTCTCGATTAGCTCTAAGGGGAGCTCGAGCTCCCCTATATATAGGAAGGGGAGGACCGGAAATCCAAGTCCTTATGGGCTAAGGATTTTGGTCCCTCTCTCCTATTACTTGATCATCAAGTAATTTTGACTTTGACTTTGAATTCAAATTCAAATCAACTTTTAAGAGAGCTAAAATATCCAAACTATTTTTGGATAATTTTACTTATTTATTTAAAATAAATAACTTATTTTATCTAATTAATTAATTCACAATTAATTAACTAGATTATTTTTCTCCAAAATTAGACTTTCTTTTTAATTCAAAATTAAACCAAAGTCTATTAAATAATTAACAAATTAATTATTTAATATATATACAATGTATATATATATATATATATATATATATATATATATATATGTATTCACGTGAGACACGTGTCATAATGACACGTGTCACTCACGTGACCCACACGTGTGGTTTCACACGTGTGGAACCCTCTCGGCCCGATCAACTCGTTTAATCATTTTAAAGCCTCAACTCATGTAACCAAGTTGTTGTGTGTGACCCTCTAGGTTCTCAATTCAATTAGCAGTGAACCTAATTAATTAATGCACTAATTAATTAATCAGTCCACAGATTAAACGACCATAGTCTAGCAACAGGTGTTTAACCCCTAGCTGAATTGGAATGTTGAGATTCGACAGAACCTTTAAGTCATTGATTCATGTGAGATACAATCCTCCTACTTGCTTTTTCTCAACCAAGATCTAGGGTAAGGGAATAATCAGAACCCTAATAATCCGGTCTTAAAGCTAAGTGCAATTCATATCCATTTGATCTCAATCCAAGAAACCCTTTTCTTGATGTCTTGATCTACTGCCTTGGCCAAGGACTCCATATGTCATATGAATGACTTACACAATAAGAGATCACCTTGCAAATGCAAGTGTAGGTCCTTTCTTGATTCTCATTCACTTTCATAAAGTGACAAGGAACCTCAAGTCTAAGGATCAATTAATCACATCAATGACTCGTGAGATATTTCCTAATCTGGAAGTTTCCATTTCCTGAAATAGAAACTTCCTTTCCCATTTAGGAATCTTCTCACACGGGGCACCTCAGTGAACTTACTTATTAAAGTAAGCACCCTCATGTATCACGCATGTATCAACTATACACTTTGCACCTCCATGAAACAAGGTGGTCCTTCTTAAGGGCGTGATCCCACAAGCAAGCCTTAGAGGAGTCAGGTTGACACTCCCAATGTCTGTAGGACTCATCGGCTTGGAGCATTTTACTAATCATGACTTATGTGATATAGGGCTCATTTCATGAACCATTTCACCTAAATGGTAGAGTCCTACAGTCATCAGGATTAGGGGAGTTCTCACACATGCACAGCTAAAGTAAACGCATACCAAATAAGAGCATATAAAGAAGTGTTGCCTCAATACGTTATTTTACAATCGGCTTTCTAGGGCATTATTCCTAACAGAGGGGCCCCACAATATCAATCCCCCATTGGTCAAAAGGCCAGTAAATATCAACCGGGACCATTTCCGTAGGGTGTTGGTACGAGATGTTGGCATGCTTCTGATAATTAACACATTTGCGGGCGTATTCCTTAGCATCTTCATTTAGAGTAGTCCAGTAAAACCCACTTCTTGAAACTTTCTTTGCTAAAGATCGACTGCCTGCGTGATTCCCGTATTGCCCGCTAGGAATTTCTTCCAGAACGTCCTGGGCCTGAGAGGGACGGAGACACCGCTTCGTTGGCCCCAGGTATGCTGTCTTGTACAATCTCCCTTCTGAATCTAGGGAATAACTCGCTGCTTTATATGTGAGGTGCCTTGCTGTATTCCTATCAGCGGCCAGGACTCCATCCCTGAGATATAGTTTGAACTCATCGAGCCAACAAGGTTTGGCTGGGTTAATACAACATATCATTTATGCTGCTCTGTCAATCACCCTTCCTTTGCTTGAGAGGTAGGTAATGTTAGGGTCCTTAGAGCCCCTTATCCTATTCGCGAACTTTGACAGGGCGTCTGCCCGTATGTTCTCCTCCCGGAGGACTTACTGCAGCGTAAACTCTTTGAATTTCGTTGCCAAGGATTTGACCTTAGCGAGGTACTTGATCATTATTTCCTCACGTGCCTCATAAGAACCCTGGACTTGGCTCGCTACCAATTCTGAATCTGTAGTTATTGAGATTCTTTCAATCCCATGTTCTTTTGCGATTTTAAGGCCCGCAATAAGTGCCTCATACTCTGCTTCGATATTGGTGGCTGGGAAATCAAGAGAGATGGCGAAATCCATCTCTTGGCCTTCTATGCTTATCAGGGATATCCCCATGCCCCCACCCTTTGAGAGGTTGAGGAGCCATCGACCGACATGGTCCATAGCACCGAGCGTGGGGTCTGCTTACCTGAGTCGTTCTTCTCAATGAGGAAATCTGCGAGGATCTGGGCTTGGTACGCGGCTCTAGGCTGGTAACTGATATCAAATTAGCTCAACTCAATAGCCCATTTCACTATCCTCCCCGATGCCTCCGACTTTTCTAAAACTAGGCCTTGGTCTGTGAGGACCACAATGGAATGGGACTGGAAATATGGCCTCAGCTTTCTGGAAGCATGCACAAGTGCCAAGAAAAACTTTTCAATCTCCAGGTAGCACACTTCTGGCTATGCAATATCTTGCTCACATAGTACACCGGCATATGTTTCCTCTCGCGCAGTGCAACTAGCACAGAGCTGACAGCCTCCTCCGTGACCGCCAAGTACAGATACATGGTTTCCCCTGCAATGTGTTTAGCTAGAAAAGGAGGAGAGGCAAGATATTCTTTGAGCCTTTCGAAGGCCTCATCGCATTCATCGGTCCATTCAAATTTCTTAATATTACGCAAAATTTTAAAGAATGGAAGATTTTTCTCAGAAGAGCGAGAGATGAACCTGTTTAGCGAAATAATTCGACAAATAAGACGTTGGACGTCCCTAACAGTGTGGGGCCTGTTGATGCTTTTCAATGTCAGGATCTTCTCTGGATTGGCTTCAATCCCCCGTTAGCTGACGATGTAGCCGAGGAACTTTCCCCCCTCCATGCCGAATGAACATTTGTCGGGATTTAGCTTCATTCTGTATTTGCGCAGCAGGTCGAAAGTCCGACCCAAATTCGTCAAGTACATCTATGCTTTCTCTCTTTTGACGATCATGTCGTCCACATGCATTGTCGTGCGTTATATATGGTTCATATGGAGTACTGCGTCTCACGTTTGCACCGTGTATCTTTTGTACAGTTTTCTACAGGGCGGAGACGTGTCGGGTTCATAGGTTACTCCCAAGTCTTTATTTCTTCTTGGTATTGTTCGGTAAGGTGTAATAGGTGGGTTTCTCTTCTAATAGTTATAATGGCCCGATATATCCTTTATGTGAAAGTTTTGAGCCAAAGTATTATATTTATATATCGAGTCTTTTTAGAGTAAATGATTTTCCAACGTAAAACCCTCTTTTATGAATCCCTACCTTATGATTGTTGGCGTGGACATGATTATGCATAAACGGGTCCGGGGACTTAGTGCAAGTGGCTATCCAGGGAGGCAAGGGCCGACGGAGATCCCTTGTACTAGTCTCAACCACATGTACGGCGATACCCGCCCTCGCTTCCAGATTAGCAAGGAATGGGAGCTGAGTGCCATTGGGGAATTCATGTAACCCCATTTGTAACGCCCCCGTTTTTCAGTTTAAATAATGTGGCGTATTTGTTTATAAATTGCGCAATTCAATTATTTAATTATATGATTAATTGTTTATAAGTGTTTTGATTTGATTTAAACTATAAACTATTAATATTTAATTTAATTCATTTTATTTCTACTTTGATATTTAGTGTTAATTTCTCAATTAGGGTTTCTTGTTACCTTAAATATTTCGGTAATTTCGTTAATTAATTTCAACATGTTATTAGTTGGATATAATTTAATTAAAATGGAATTTAAGTTTTAGTAACTAAATTTTAACGTTATGAATTCGTTCATGCGCATGAGTGTTCTAATTGTGCTTCGTTCTTCTATGTAATGTTAACGGATTGGTATGAGAATTTAGTATGTCGTAAATATGTGTGTTATGAACATGCCTATGTGCTCGGTTTATGTTTTCGGATCCATTTGACGTGTTTATGAATTTAATTTTGATTGTGGAACCAAATCGGGGGCTAACGAGCAATTAGCGCACCCTTGGTTCCGTGCGTGATATCTTGAGCTCGGGAATTCGGATTCGAATTCCGACACCTCCGTTGCCTTCGTATCGACGATTCGGAGACAATGGAACAAGCCTCATACCTTTTTGAGATCATTAAGACCTCCGAAATCCAACCGTAACGAGCAACTCGTGCAAGAAGAGCTCTTTATGTTGACTAGTCTTCATGGTGGGACCCCATAACCCCTCTTAACTTAACCACACCTTAACCATGACTTTTGTGCCTAGAGTTAACTCCTTCCTCTCCCTTTTAGCAGCAAAAACCGAACCATATCTCCCTCATTGCTGCAGCTACTGATCGAGAGAGAGAGATAGAGGAGAAGAGAGAAACCTTGGCCATCCTTTGTGATTTTGAGCTCAAATCACCATTTTTCTTCACCAAATCTTCAAGGTATGAATATTGTTGTCTTCTCTACTCTATTATATTTGATTTCATCTCCTTAATTCATGATTTGGATCAGATTTGATTAGGGTTTGAATTATGAGATTGGTATGAACTTTTAGGGATTTTTGCTCTTGTGACCTATATGTTTGTGTGGCTGAATTTCTTGCTTATATGTGATCATATGAACTTGTTTCTTGGCTTATTTCTTTCCTAACTGATAGTATATGATGTTAGGAGGATTTCATCTCTTGACCCTTTTATGAAATTATGAGATATGGAGCTCCAAACTTGATGTTCAAATTGATTCCCCTGTTTTTCGAACTGCTGTGTGAAATTTGGTGTTGATGGTTGATCAAATGGTCTCCATTTCGTGTGAAATTGCTTGGAGTTGATGTACACTCATTGTTATATATGTTAGCATTCATGTTTCAAGTATTTGGATCCATTTGAAGCCTCAAAACCGAAATACATGGCCTGTTTCTATGCATGCTCCATGACAGATTTGTTGCTGTTGCCTATGTATGGTTGTTGGTCACCCTAATGTGCTTTAAATTGTGCCATTTTGTATATATATGATGTATATTAGTTGTTTAGTATGTTAGCATGCATTCCCCAAAGTTTCAGATCCAAATTCAAGCCCTAAGTACTTGATCAAGGCATGATAGAATCATTAGGGTTCATATGTACGATTTTAGCGACCCAGTTTTGTTGCATGGATTCGATGATCTTAACGTGTGATTTAGCCTTTGCACTCTAAATTAAAAATGTTCATAGCATGCCAAATATATTGTATATTAAGTTTCAGAGCATTTGGAGTTCATTTGGTATGCCTTTGGATTGAGTTTGTTTGGGTTCAGTTTTGCCGGAAAAATTTCAAGGGTAAATAAGTTCTGTACCGTGACACCCCCGTGTCTCATTTACTCATAAGAGTGAGACACGGGCGTGTCACACCTTCTGGGCAGCTCTGTACTGAGCCACGCCCGTGGCTCAGTTGGGCTAGGGTTGGTGACACCCCCGTGTCACTTCCCATGCGCAGTCTTCGTTACTTCCTCTTCGGTTTTTGAATTGTTTCACCTCCTTAATGATTTTATCTCCTTTCGTATTAAACTATGAACTTGTTTTGCTATATGTTGGGAGCATTATGGTGCAATTTCATGATATTTGGATGAAGTTTAAAGTATGCTTTTAGTGAATTACTTTGACGTGGCTTACATGCTTCTATATGAAATATTAAGTACATGCTTGCATTCTTTTGATGTCTTAAGTGATGTTCTTTGCCTTTTTCTGTATCATACTCAATGTAAACATGTTTGAAGGTATAATATGATTATGGTTCTAAGATTTTGTAAGATTTTGCTAAGAATCATGAAGGATATGAAATAAATGCGTATGATACCTTCATTTCTTGAAAGTATTTGAATGAATGGCTTGTTATATGCCTTAATTGCATTAATAGTGCACATGAACGTTTTTATGATATAACATGATCATATATGCATTCATTTCATATTCACTTCATTGCCGTGCGTCATATATGGTTCATTGAAGTCTCGAGTCTCACCAACACGTCATGTTGTCTTTTGTACAGTTTATCTCCAGGGTGGAGAGATCTTGATCCTTCGAGCACTTGTTAACCCGTTCCTTGTTTCGTCACGGTTCAGGTGAGGGTGGTTTTCGTTTTAGCTACTTATTAAACCCTACAACCCTTACGTGAAAAGTTTTGGCCAAAAACCTTAAGATTATATATATATGATTTTCGAATGAAGTTATCGAGTAAATCCTTCTGAGTTATGCGTAAGAGCGTGTAACTTAAAAATGGTTTTGTAATGAGGCTATGCTCCAAACCGTGTGTCTTCATGCTAGCTATGGATTAGGATGACACGGAGAGGTACGTATATAGCATATGCCGAGTTACACGGTAAGGTATGATTTCTTATATATGTATTGATCGAGTAAACCCTTTTCAAATGATTTATGAATTATGATATGTACTTATGATTGTTATGTTTTGGCGAGACACATTTATTACTTATTACTTAACGGGCCCCGGGACTTAGTATATGTGGCTAACCGAGGAAGCAAGGGCTGACGGGGATCCCATATACTAGTTCCAACAAACTACGGTGATACCGGCCCTCGCTAGGAGGTTTAGCGGGGAATGGGAGCTGAGTGCCCTTGGGGGAGTCATGAAACCCCATTGGTCTAGGATTTATTCGGTGGTCAGGTCTAGCTAACTTGTCCACCACCCGGTGGAAGAAGGTTGATTAGGATTTCCGCCTCTTCTTATATATATGTTTTGATAGAATTATGCACCGTGCGGGAAGGCCGGGATACGGTTTGCCTAAACGCATATGTTATGTCATGATTTATGGTCTGTGTGTATTATGATATATTGCCTGATCGCCTAATCAATATATTACTGATATTTATGTACACGGTCGGAGTTTGGATGGAGGTTGTGCACGCTCACTCGCCGAGCCTTATATTTATGTATGATTTATGAATGTAATGAGTTTAATATGATTTAGTCGTAAAGTTCGAGCATTGTTTATCTATTTTCTTACCCTTATTGGGAACTAATTTCAAGTAAAACCTTGCTCGGGATTTATGACTTGCATGTGCATGTTTTATATATGTGTATCGCTCCTGCTCACTCAGTCTTCTAGAGACTGACCCCTCCCCCTCTCCACTCTTTTAGTGTGCAGGTTTGATCCTTGGAGTTTGGCTAGGAGGAGGTGTTTGAAGTCTTTGAGTGAGTCGAGTTAGATTAGGAGAGTCTTTTCACTCATTCATGAATTGGAATTATGTATGACTAGTTTCGGTTATATTATGAGCTTGAATATTCATGTAATTGGTATTGAATTGCTTTTACTGGATTTTGTTATATTGTAAAAGAGGCCTGAAGAGCCCAATTCTGGTTATGATTGATATTATTGAATTTTCGCTTTGCTGCATTATATTTTTTTTTGTGGATTGGTAATCATTGCAGGGTCTAGCTCCGCCTGGCTTAGGAAGGTTTTTATGTTTGTCTCCCGTTCGCTATGGTTTGATACGGGTGCGGATTTACTGTTTCGTTACTCGTGTTGAGCCGTAGTGCGGGGGATGTGGTGCCTCACGTGCGGGGTGCTACACCATTGGTCAACGAATGAGGTGGTTGGGTCTTGCTAACCCATCCACCACCCGGAGGAAAAAGGTGTAAGTGTTTATGATTATGTATGATAATGATTATGAATGATTATGAACGGTTATGTATGAATGTGTATGATCGCTAATGTAAAGATTGAATTGATATGCACACACGAGGACTAGGATAGAGATATTCGCCCACCCGCTAGGGCTCACGTAATGACCGCATGATTGTAATGAATGAATGCGATTAATGATTGTAATCCAGGACGTTGTTTTCTTTGTTTTCGCCCACTTGGGAAATGTTTCAAAACCTCGTACGGGATTATGACTTGCATGCGTGTGTGTTTTTAAATTCTGTATTATTATGATATTAATCCCTGTTTTATACCCACCAGTCTCCTATAGACTGAACCAGACATTGTTTTCAGTTTCTTGCAGGTTTTGGAGCGCTAGGCGGGATTTCGAGTCGGTCGGGTCGTGTGGTCAAGTTTGGGCCATTTCACGTATATTGTATATTGTATAAGTTTTTACGAATGTATAAATGTTACGGTTGCAATATTATGATTATGTTGTCATTAAATTTTTGGGAATAGGTATTTATGTTAGTGGAACCCGTCGTTTAATGCTGATTTGGTAATGGATTGTATGCTATGCTTCCGTGCTTGTTGTTTCTCGTTGTGCTTTGTTATTTGGTTTCGCAGGTTTAGTTCCCGCCTAGCATAGTGAGTGAGTGATTCCCCGTTCACTCTGATCTGGCACGTGTATGGACTTCCCATTCCATATGCGGGTTGGGTCTGAGTGCGGGGGATGTGGTGCCTTCCGTTTGGGGTGCTACATCCTTAAATGGTATCAGAGCCCTAGGTTGCAAAACTGGGGTTCTCGTGTTGTGATTGAGTCAGCTTAGGTCGTACGACATAGGAATAACTTGTCAACGTGTGTATTGCATTGAATTTTCATTGTTATTTGTTACTAATTGCTAGAAATTACTTGTTATATGTTATCTACTTTTAATTTTGTTACTTTAAATGTTGCATTTTGCATTTTATGTGTGTTAATTGATCTAAATATGTGCCATAAGCATATACTAATCCACATGCATCTATATTCGAGTTGAATATTTGGTTATAGGTTGCTATCACGCTAACAAAACTGCTATCAACCTCAACTCCAAATGTCTTCTACTTATCAATGAAGGGATGGTGGAGTCAACGGGAATTGAAGGTTAGGTGTTGTACCTTCATGGCTCACAAAATGGAGCTACATTCCATCGCTCGGCATTGTGAGAGAAGGCCTTGATCGTGGAGAAGTTCGTCAAATTCGCCCTCCCAAAAAAACTTGAAGATTATCAATATAGGAGCATCGTGGGGACTTGAAACCCCAGTTTAAAAGATATGTGAGGCAATGGGATGAGCGGGGAATTCATATTCATCCGGGTATGAAGATATTCAATGCAAGATCGAATCATTCAAAGTTCACCACCGAGACCTCGAAGATTGAAGGAAGTGATCAAAATAGAAAGTTAAAGTTAGAAGTTAGAGGGTAATTATAGGTTCGATTCGTTATAGGAAATGTTAGAAGTTTCTCAACTAAAATGCATAGAATGAGGAGACACCAACTATGTAGATTCACAACGAAACCTTGCAAGCGAGCAAAATTGATATACCAACTATCGTGAATTAACGAGTGGACATAAAGCTAGGATACGAAAGGAAGTCGTAAGAAATTGAGGTATATACTCTTCTCGGGACTTCGGGGCATGTGGTGAGATAAGAAAGAAAGCAAAGGTTTGGAAGCGAACGAGGATTAGCAAGCATCATCAATGTTCGAACAATGTTCAACCTTACAAATTATGCTCGTAATAATAGAATCAGAGGCAAGATATCATGTTAAAGCTACCACTACGGTGACAGGTTCATAGCATTTATAGCACGTGCATCATACATCGTGTAACACCCCAAACGGAGAAGTGCCACATCCCCCGCACTATGACCCAGACCCGGAACATGAAATGAAAGTCCATGCCCGAATCCGAATCAGAGCGAACGGGAGACCAACTCACACACTAGGCTAGGCGGATCTAACTTGACTAAAACTCAGAGTGCGGAAGCAATTAAAACCAACAACAATAGATAGCGGAAGCATTTAAAACAAAACATGCAAAGCAGGTGACGGGTTCAACTAGCATAGATACCTAATCCCGAATAATAGATCAACAAACATAACAAGTGACGGGTTCAACTAGCATAAATCCCTAGTCCCGAATATCAACATAAATTAATAATCATAAAGTGCCACAAGGGGCTACCGAATAGTAAAGTATAATCTCAAGTCTACAAGTCTTAAGTATAAGTAAAGTGTATGAGAGGACAAATGCAAAATAGACAGACTAGACCGACGAAGTGCAACTCTAAGGACTCACTTCCACCTAGCAAATGCCAACAACCTGCAACTAAAAGTGTAAATGAGGGGTCAGTCAACTTGACCGAGTGAGGGGGCTAACGCACACCCACTGTATATATATATGGAGCATAGCACATATCAGAAGGGTGGACTCATGAACCGGAGATAGGTGTTGCATACCAAAGACATTTCCAAAAGTACCCAAAAGGTAGTTATAAGTATAAGCTTTAGAAAACATTTCAGAAACTCTATCTCGATTCATGATTCCCAGACAGAACAGAACACATGCTCGGCGAGTACGAGCTTCCAACCTTTACTCCTCAGAACATATCATAAAATACAAAATCAATCTAACCGTCACACCAATGATGGAGGAGATGTACCGTCCCCAAACCATCCATAACAGACATACCCTCAAGGGGTAGCGAACCCACAAGAGTCCTCCCCGGCCTTAGCCGAAGGCTCAAGATACCACACCTTCCCTACAGCACGGGTCGCGTGAAGATATCTCAAATGGAACTATGCACAGGTATAACCCCGACGGCCCTAACCGTCCCGGGGGCTCCTTACCCATAGCTCCTCGGATCCACATACATACATACATACATACAGATGCCAATATTTCATGGCCAACTCGCTACATAATCACAACACACTGTTTTTCCCAAAATAGCTTACATATGCTTCAAAAACTGGTTTTTATATATATCCCTACGCTGCAGGGATAGCCCGCCCACGCAGGACTCACACACTTACATTCCCACACTGCAGGGATAGCCCGCCCACGGAGAAGTGCAAGCATAAGATCATAAAAATATCATATTCAACACATACATAACTATTATAAGGTATACTCGCATGCAGGGGTAGAAATCAGCATGTAAAGGCCATAGGTCGCATAACTATACAAAATCCTAAACCTCACCTCGTGAAAGTAGAGTCTGAGAGTGTGAAGGGCCAAACACTCTAAACCTCGGGCCCACCGGCACCACCAAACTCTGTGACAAGACATATAGAAGCCCAGACTTAGACTCTATATGAACCAAACAAGACGCACGGCGTTGCTCAACATGATCGTGGTTATGCATAAGTGTTCATGTTGTGCTTGGATAAGGTGTCGTGGTCATTCAAGGCATATCAATGCTCAACAAGGTCATATTTACGAGCAACCAACACGCAATTCCATATCCAAAGATACAAGATCAATTTAGGAAGTCAAAGTATTCACAAATGCATATTAAATCATCCAATGTCACAGGGTTCAATTATAATGTTAGAATTAAGCATCAAGTTCATGACGAGTTGTAAAGTGCATAAGTAAGAGCAACTTGATCATATAAACATACAAAGTTGTTGTACGTAGATAGCATGCTTGATACAAATAAAGAGTGCATTTAATTCACTTAAGATCATACTTTACAACTTCACAACATGTTTGGTACACAAGCTCAAGTCACATTCATAGTTTCATAAATATTACACTTACATCCCCTAAGTCATTTATAAGAGTTTAGAATTATTACACAAACATCCCCTTAGTTGATTACTAAGCATAATTGTTCGTTTAAAGTGTTTATACAATTATTCCACTAGGAATTAATTACTTACAAACATGACAATTATCAATTTATCTTAATTCATAATATACCATTTTCGAGTAGTAAGAGTAAATCAAGATATTACAATTCTAACTCCTATCATGCATAAAGTCTCAAGTTGTTCAAGCATCTTTCATGTATCTAAATTTATATTTGAAACACAATTTACAACAAACATAACATTGAGAACGTCTCAAATCCATATAGAGAAATCACAACATGTTCGTTCTTCTAAAATATCATTCACGTTCATTTAGTCACATAAAAGATTAGTTTCTAGATATTACACTAACACCCCTTCGTACTTAACAAATAGCGTAAATTCATCACATCGGGATTCAAATTGTAAATCAAAACATTCATGCATATCACAATCCATTCAACACATGTTTTCATATACGATTAGAATACATCTCGATCAACAAACCAACAATAACCAATTTATTTGCACTTAAAACAATTAATTCAAATAATCACAATTACGCAAAATAATTCGTAATAAATAGATCGAGTGTCCGATTAACGAACGGAAAGTGGCGTTGAACTCACCACTACGAGACGAACATTCTGACCAGACGCCGCCGGAACGCCACCACTGTAGCTGCCGGAATTTGGCCGGACCGCCGCCGAAGGTCGCCGAAAAAATCCCAAAAAATCAGTCCTGAATGAAGTCTTCGTGACAGTTCCGAATCCTCGATCAATTTCTGGAAATTCCAAGCCGATTGTCCTAGATCTGAAATCTAAGAACACGAAAACCCTAAATCTTCAAACTCAAATTACTTCCAAACCGGTGAACCAAAATGCGATCTGAAAGAGGCGTTGTCTTACCCATGACGAGCTCTTCGAAAGCCCTAAGGTAGCTCGCCGGAAAAATCCTCGGAGCTAGTGTCGCCGTTGCACCGCCACTTTGCCGCCGCGATCCGCCGCCAAACCACCGAATCTGGAGTCGCCTGATCACAGGCCACTAGTTCTCGTCGTTCCGAACAACTTTCGTGAAGAGCCCGAGACCAAAAGATGGCCGGAAAAGGCCCCCGTTGGCCGCCGAAGTTTTTGCCGCCGCCGCTACAGTAACTCGTGCCGCCGCCGCGAGCTTTGGGCGGCGCGTGCGGCTCCGTCTCTGCTTCGATGGCCGTGCCGCCGACGTCAACCTCTGCACCGGGAAGTCCTCTTGCTGGGTCTTCGGCGTGTGTACCAAGGAAGTGGCCGGAAAACGTCGCGAAATGCCGGCGGTCTGACAGCTCCGCCGCTGCTACTGAAATCCGGCCATAACTCCACCACCGTTCATTGTTAGGCCGTGAAATTGGTACTCTTGCGTCGGTCTCGCTGAGATAATCGAAATGGACTATTCGTTTGTTGAATTCCGTTGAGAAACGATCGAGTTATGGGCTCGTAACCGAAGCCGCGCCTAGTACCCGGGTATGGGAGAGGAGATTGGGAGAAATGTGTCTTGTGCACAAACTATATACAACCGGGTATCCTTATCGCGTAGCAAGTAATAGCGCGTACAAATAATCGTAAATAAAATTCGTAAAGTTACGAATAAACATTCAAGCTCCGAATTAATTTTACAAATTAAAATGAAAGTGATAGATTTACCAATTAGAGTTTAATTTAATTTAATTTTAGAAACCTTTCGTACAATTTAACGACATTTCCTAAACACATGATTGACAATTAATCTCAAGTAATTCAAGTAAACCGAAATTAAACAAGTTAAGTAACATGATGGATTTAAAATCAACTTGACAATTATTTCAAGGAATAAATTTGAATTAAATCAAATTAGACAGTTAGGGTTAAATATGCATGTAATTAATCAAGTTGACAATTAATCTTAGAATAATTCGAATGAACACATATTAAATTGAATTTACATTAAATCACATAATTCAAGAACTCTTAAATTAAACACACACAAGTGTAGAGACTTACTTGTTAATGTCGTCAGGACGCCCTTCGAGAATACGGGGCGTCACAACCTTCCCCCCTTAAGAGAACCTGGTCCCCAGGTTCCACTGCTAAAAATGTAGATCCTCGAGTTGTAGTGCTCCAACCCTTCTCCCGAACTCGCATAAGATCATAACTCTAATGGTGAGGCTTACTCTTGTCATCTACAGCGAACCTCCTTTAGGATGTTTTGTTATCGTCGAGGTCAGTGCGAGTACTTGATCCATTAGTTGTTTCGAACTCGGTCAGTCATTCCCATGATCGGATAGCTGCAACTGCACCCAACCTCGATGTCGTCTCATACTCGCCACTTGCAACCCGTAGTTAAAACAACGTGTAACGCAACCACAACAAACAAGAGAGAATCCCATCTCTCAACACGTAAGTGAGAGAGCCCCATCCCTCAGCACCCACAAGAGAGAGAACCCCGTCTCTCAAGCACATAATTGAGAGAACCCCGTCTCTCAACCTAAGTCGAGCAGATTCCAACATCTCCCAACATTCTAGTTTGAGAAAATCCAGCATTCCTCAAACCCCTAGATTCAAGAGAATCCAGCATCCCTGAATATCTAAATACAAGAGAATCCAACATCTCTCGCGCACAAAACTTAGAAAGATTCCAACATCTTTCTACCACATAAATAGAGAGAATCCTACATCTCTCCAACACGTAAAAAGAGGGAACCTAAGGTCTCTCTTGCACATAAATCCACTGATCAGTTATTCATACATACACACATCATAGTAACACTTGACGAAAAGTATGCGATGCATGTTTGGTGTACCTTATACAACTGATATCGGTGTCCCTTGAGTATAGATTCAACGCTCATACCTCAACTCAAGGGGGATATCGCGATGGAATCCCTATAAAACAAGGTTACAGTATGTATGTATGTTATATGAGAAGTTAGTGAGCAATCAAGAGAGTTTTTAAATCACATAGGCACGCATAGTTCACATAAGTACATAACTCATTCATTCCAGCACAGTTCATAACAAGTAGAAATTTCAAGTTACAAATACTAGATCAGGTATCCAAGTTAGCACAATTAAAATAGCAGTAGTCATCAACCACATCAAGTAAAACAATGTAAGAGTATTTAAACGATGCATGTATGCAAATGCCATGAATGCTTGGCGTACCGTTAACCGAAGCGTAACAATCTTTACAAGAAAGTCGAGATGAAGCAGTGGGAGTTGATTAAGCCGGTAATGATGCAACCCTCGTCATCTGAACTTCTTTGTCTTGAGTCTTTTCATAAAGTGGTAACTCAGCAAAGCTCGTTTATCACCAAACCCCTTACTAGACCGTAAACCTTGCTCAACTAGAATCATCTTCAGTTTCTCCCAAGAGTTCTCATGTAACACCCGAGCGCAAGGTGTCACATCCCCCGCACCGAGACCCGACCCGAATATGAAACGGATGATCCATACCCGAGCCAAATCACGGCGAACGGGGACAAACACACACTCTAAGCTAGGCGGGCTAACTCTTAAAACCATAAAACAATATAAAACATTAAAGCGGAAGCAATAAACGAACATATACCATATATATATGTACCATGAGCATCCAAGCTCCAAAAATAAGTCATATACAACATCAATTGCCATCACGGCTCAACCAAGTACGCTCCAAATCATTATACAAATATAAGGGTATGCAAGTGTGAAACCAAAAAACAGAGCTAGAGACGAAAGCAAGACCTAGGACTCGTATTCCCGCCTAGCTCCCTCAACACCTGCATAAAACAACTGAAAACCAAACGGGTTCAGTCCAAAAGGGACTGGTGGGTATAAAACAGGGCATAAATAGAATATATGACAGTAATTAAACAATCACATGCAAGCTATAATCCCAAATGAGGTTTTTAAAGAATTTCCCAAGTGGGTGAATAGAATCATAAAAAAGGATCATAACGAATCATTAACATTAGGTCATTAGTGGCCCGACGAGTGGGCGTGCATTATCTCCAACCAACACCTTGTGTAAACCATTTAAACATTCGTTCATTCATTCTTTTCATGCAATCATTCTTTTGTGCACATTCATTAACATTTACACCTTCTTCCTCCGGGTTGGTGGTGGGTTTGCAAGGCCCGACCACCCATTCATTGACCAAAAGGGGTTACATGACTCCCCAGATGGCGCTCAGCGTCCATTCCTCGCTAACTCCTAACGAGGTCCGGTTACGCCGTTCATTAGTGGAACTAGTGTGAGGGTTCACCGTCGGCCCGTGCCTCCCCGGATAGCCACTCACACTAAGTCCCTGGGCCCCATTCGTGCATTCGATCATTTCTCGCCAAAACATTAGGTAGGGTTTATAAAATAAGGCTTTACGTTGAAAACATTTACTCTTTAAAACGACTCTCTCTATATATATATAATTTTGGTCGAAAGCTTTCACATTGAAGGTATATATAGGGTCTTATATCTACATAGAAGAAAAACCCACCTTAAACCGTAAAAAAGGAGCAAACACGAGCCTCACTGACCGGCCTCGTCTCCAACTGGATCAAAATCTGTGCAAGAACGGTGAAGTGAGACTCAATATGACCAAATAAGATGCTCGGCAATGCTATGATCATGATATGAATAGGTACAAGATAAGATTATGTTATGAAGTGTTCATGTGCACTATCAATACATTTAAATCATATAATCAAGTCATTCAATTAATCGTTCAATTCATTCGAACTCATAATTCCACACTTTCAAGCATATTGATTCAAGAACTTCAAATAGAATCGAAGCACAAGTTAAATCATATTCAAATTGGAAACAAATAATTACATATATTCAATTAAATTAAATAACATTTAATACATATCCCAAAATATATAAAACACATGCATGTACAGTAGCATGCAAACAAAATGCATGAGAAAAGAGGGTGACACGCCCGTGTCACCAAAATGCACCAAGCTGTGACACCCCCCGTGTCACAGTACAGCGGACAACAAGTCAGGAAAAAGATGGTGACACGCCCGTGTCACCAATGCAAGGCAAACCGTGACACCCCCGTATCACGGTACAGAGAAGTCCAACCAACAAGCATGCACCCCCGTGTCAGGCGGAAGAGAAGAAAAGTGACACGCCCGTGTCACTGTGCGTAACAGGAAAAAAAACAGAGCAGTCTTCGGACAGCAACAAAACCAACCAAAACACCAAATTTTCAATTAACAAATGCAACCAAAACTTGAAGAAACATGTGTCCATACTTAAAGTACAATAAAATCTAACATATATACTCATATTATGCATTGATCATCAAGAATCTATCAAATGAAACCCATATGCCAACCTATGATCTAAGCTCCTAAACTTCACAACATATGCATCAAACTTAAGCTTAGAGTTCACAACATGCTTCCAAATAACACTTACTCAATTCAACCAATTCATACCAATACCCTAGCTTCACATATTCAAAGCAAGAATTCAACAAATCTTCAAGATTACCTTAAATGAAAGAAATAGAAGAAGAGATGAAGAGATGATGTTGATGATGCTTGAATGTCCACAATTCCCACAATTATGAAGCTTGAAAGTTGAAATTTCCCACTTAACTTGAGGAGGGTGGCTCGGTTGAACAAGGAAGGAGGAGCAAATGTGTATGTAATGTATGTATGAAAGAAAGGGAACGTAATATGCTGCTTGAATCAAGAAGAAATGGCCAAATTTGCTATTAAGTCCTCCAATTTAATAAGTTATGCAAGTGAAACCCCAAGCTTTTGAAATGTAATCAATTAAATCCAATGCAATTAAGTACTCAAATTTCATGAATGCTCAATTAAGGTCATAACGAAATTAAGTCAAGTTCGGGAAATTAATTCGCATTGCAAGCAAGTTCAAATTAAGCAATAAATATCAACTTGTAAAGAATTCACAAAATACTTAACATTAAATACGTAAACAATTAACAATTATATATATATATATATATATATATATAATCAATAACAAAATAAAGGAGATAACATTTAATACATTTAAAATAAAATCAACTATGTAATTACGTAAAATAGTTATTTTGCGCAATTAGGTAAACAATTACGTCATACCTGTACGGCCGAAATATCGGGGCGTCACAACCTCTCCCCCTTAAAAGAATCCGTCCTCGGATTCATTAATCGCCCGGAAACAATTCGGGATGAAATCTTTTCATCTTATTCTCCGTCTCCCACGTAGCCTCCTCCATCTTATCACTTCTCCATAGGACTTTAACTAGTGGGATTTGCCGATTTCGAAGCTCTTGAAATTTACGATCCAAATCTTAATCGGCTTCTGAACGAAGGTGAGATTCGGTTCAATTTCTACTTCCTCGACGGGGATAACTTCCGATTCATCCAGATAATATTTTCGAAGCTGAGACACATGAAATACATTATGGATTCCGGTCAAACTCGGGGGTAGGTCCAAACGATAGGCCGTATCTCCAATTTTTTTCAAAATCTCATACGGTCCTAGATACCGAGGATTCAATTTCCCTTCTTTTCCAATCCTCGAAAATCCCTTACGAGGTGAGGCTTTCAAGAATACCCTATCACCAACCTCAAACTGAAGATCCTTCCTTCGGTGATCGGCATAGCTTTTCTGTCTGTCCTGGGCTGCTTTCATCCGTTGTCTGATTATTTGAACCTTATCAATTGCCTCTTGGACGACCTTAGAGGGTTTTTCCTTTTTCTCCTCTCGTTTCACCCCCTCTTGCTTCGTCAAATTCCATTCTTCCAAATCAAAGAACAACGGTGACCTGCATTTCCGTCCGTAGAGAGCCTCATATGGAGCCATTTCTATCGATGCTTGAAAGCTGTTGTTATAGGCGAATTTAATTAAAGGCAATTGTTCGTTCCACGAACTCGAAAAATCCAATGCACATGCTCTTAACATATCCTCCAAATATTTAATTAATCTCTCCGATTGCCCGTCCGTTTGAGGATGGAAAGCTGTGCTGAATTGAAGCCTTGTGCCCAGATTCCTTTGCAATTCTTGCCAAAATCTAGAAGTGAACCTCGGATCCCGATCTGATACAATGCTAACCGGTACTCCATGAAGTCGGACGATTTCATCAACATATTTCTTAGCCAATTTAGGTACCTTATCCGACATCCGAACAGCTAGAAAATATGCCGATTTCGTCAGTCGATCCACTATTACCCAAATTCCATCTAAACTACCTTGCACTCGTGGAAGACCCGAAATAAAATCCAGCGCCACTTGCTGCCATTTCCATTCTGGAATAGGTAACGGTTGCAGTAGCCCCGATGGCTTCTGATGCTCTGCTTTCACCACTTGGCAAGTCAAACAATGTCTCACGAAGTTGATCACATCCCGCTTAAGTCCATTCCACCAATAAAATTTCTTTAAATCCTTATACATCTTATTTCCCCCGGGATGTATCGAATACCCTGATCGATGAGCTTCTTCCAATATCAACCGTCTTAACTCTTCCGGAACCACCACTCTATTCTTAAACCTTAGAAGCCCAGTGTCATCAAATCCGAACGGACTCTCTGAATCATTTCTAGTTTTCTGCACCAACCTCTGAACTTCGGAGTCCACTCTCTGAGCTTCAAACAATCTCTGCTGAAGATCCGGTTGAACGATAATATTTCGAATACTAGCTCTCAGCTTAAAAGACTCAGATTCATCCTCAACTTCCACCTTAACACTTGACACGCTAGCTTTCCTACTAAGCGCATCCGCGACCACGTTGGCCTTTCCTGGATGGTATCGAATCGTACATTCATAATCCGCCAACATCTCTATCCAACGTCTCTGTCTCTTGTTTAATTCCTTCTGAGAAAACAAATACTGGAGACTCTTGTGGTCGGAAAAGATCTCAAAAGAAACTCCGTAGAGATAGTGTCTCCACTTCCCCAAAGCGAAGATCACTGCTGCAAGCTCGAGATCATGAGTGGGATAATTCTGTTCATGATTCTTCAATTTCCTTGAGGCATAAGCTATCACTTTACCATTCTGCATCAAAACACATCTCAACCCTTCTTTCGAGGCGTCCGTATAAACCATGTATCCTTCAGTGCCCTCGGGAAGTGCTAATACCGGTGCAGTGGTCAATTTTTCCTTCAAGAGTTGAAAACTCGCTTTGCATGCCTCGTCCCACTCAAATTTAGCTTCCTTCTTAGTTAGTCGAGTTAAAGGACCGGCTATCTTTGAAAAATCCTTCACGAACCTTCGGTAATAACCTGCCAATCCCAAGAAACTTCTAACCTCGGAAGCATTTTTCGGACTCTGCCACTGAATAACCGTCTCGATCTTTGAAGGATCAACTTCCAAGCCCTTACTTGAAATAATATGGCCTAGGAAAGCAACCCGGTCGATCCAAAACTCACACTTACTAAACTTCGCATACAATCGGTGCTCTCTCAACGTCTCTAATACCAAGTTGAGATGCCTAACATGATCTTCCGGAGTCTTTGAATACACAAGAATGTCATCAATGAAGATTACGACGAATTTATCCAAATACGGCCAAAAAATCCGATGCATCATGTCCATGAATGCTGCAGGGGCATTTGTCAAACCAAAAGGCATCACTACGAACTCGTAATGCCCATACCGGGTATTAAATCCTGTCTTTGGTATATCCTCTTCCCGGATTTTCAGCTGGTAATAGCCTTGCCTTAAATCCAATTTCGAATAAACCTTTGAACCTTGCAGCATATCAAATAAATCCTCAATGTGGGGCAACGGGTACTTATTCTTGATGGTCATCCGATTAAGCTCCCGGTAATCTATACACATTCTCAACGACCCATCTTTCTTTTTGACAAAGAGAACCGGAGCACCCCAAGGAGATGAACTCGTTCGGATATATCCACTCTTGAGTAATTCCTCGAGTTGAATCTCCAACTCCTTCAACTCTGCCGGAGCCATTCTATAAGGAGTCTTGGAATAAGGTTCTGATCCCGGATATAAATCAATGACAAACTCAATTTCCCGATCCGGTGGTAGAGAACCTAAATTTTCTGGAAATACATCGGGATATTCCTTTACCACAGCCGTCTCCTCAAAACTTGATTGATCCTTTGGTTTATTAAGAAGATAGGCAATAAATCCCGTGGCTCCATCCTTTACCAACTTGCGAGCTTCCATAAACGATAATAGATGTACATTCTTCGACCCAACTCCTCCAATCAACTCTTCACCCAATTTTATCTTCTTCCTAAAACAATCAACTTCGGCCCGGTGCCGATACAACCAATCCATCCCGAAGATTACCTTATACTTCTTCATAGGCATAACAATGAAATCTGCCGGATAATCTTTCCCCTCTATCAAAACTGAACAACCCCTGATAACCCGATCTGTCTGCAAACTACCTCCAAGAGGCGAACTCACAAAATAACAGGAATTTGAACAAGTAACAGGTAGGCACAGAGAGGCACATAGATCAGAAGATATAAAAGTATGCGTGGCACCCGGGTCGAATAATGCATGAATGCTCGTGTTATGAATGGAAACGGTACCTTCCACCACGGCGTTTGGGTCGACCTCAACATTCTGCTCCTCGCTCTCAAGAGCATAGGCTCGTGCCTGAACCATCGGTCTCTCAGCCCCAGCTTGATATCCTGGAATCTTGTCCGGGCATGCAAACGCCATATGATCTCCTTTCCCGCAAATCAAACACAACTTCAATCTCTTTCGGCAGTTGTTGTATGAATGAGTTGGCCATCCACAATAAGTACAGGGTGGCTGATCATTGCGAGATCCTTTAGGAGCCGGTGGAGCCTGAGGTGGTCGTGGAACGGGTGCAATCGGACCTCCTACTCTAGGCTTCTTGAAAGGGCCTTTTTGTGGTGGAGCTGGTACATTCATCGGTCTCTTTCCTTTGTTAAATCCCCAGCCGGATCCTGATCCTTGTCCTTGGCGATAAATTGGCCTCCTCGCATTCACAGAATCTTCAACCTTTAGGGCTTTTGAAGTAGCCTTTGCCCAAGTGCTCGTATTAACTGCCTCTAGAGCTGTCTGAATGTCCGGTCGAAGCCCCTGAACAAACTGCATAGCCTTATGGAAGTCATCGCCTGCTATATTTGGTGCATAGCGGGATAACCTCTCATACTCTGAAATATACTCGGCCACAGACCTCGATCCTTGCTTCAATTCGGTAAATTCTCTCAATCTTCGAGTACGGGATGAGGGAGGAATAAATTTATTCTTGAATTCCCTTGTAAAGATTTCCCAATTGATCTCCTCTCCAGCTGCCTCCAATACAATCCGTGTGCTCTACCACCAAGAGTAGGCTTCCCCTTGTATTAAAGTAATGGTGCATCGAGCCTTCTCTTGGGACTCACATGGAATGAGTTCCCATATCCTCTCTACCTCTTTCAGCCACAATTCCACTTGTATATCATTTCCCTTGAAGAACTTGGGAGGTCTTTGATTCTGAAACTCCCTAAGTATAACAGAAAGCGGTGCCTCAGGCGGTACAACAGGTGCAGGCGGTGCTGGAGGTGCCGGTGGTACATAATCTCGTAGCCTTTGATCTATAATATTGATGACTGAGCTAACAAAGGCCTCTGCCGGAGGTGGTTGTGGAGGTGGAGGTGTAGGAGTACGATCACGATGATGACGTCGCCCTGGAGATCGATCACGATGTCTACGTGGAGGCATCCTGTTAATAAACACTAAAATGCGTGCTATTTTTAGTCTATGCATGTTAATGCAAATAATTCAATCAGAATTCAAAATTTAAATCAATTAAGCACAAAAGAGATGCATATGCAGCACATTGTCAAGTAGTCCCTAAGCCGAACGACCTAGACTGACTCACCCGACACGAAAGCCCGGGTTTTGCAGCCCTAAGCTCTGATACTACTTAAGGATGTAACACCCGAACGCAAGGTGTCACATCCCCCGCACCGAGACCCGACCCGACCCGAATATGAAACGGACGATCCATACCCGAGCCAAATCACGGCGAACGGGGACAAACACACACTCTAAGCTAGGCGGGCTAACTCTTAAAACCATAAAACAATATAAAACATTAAAGCGGAAGCAATAAACGAACATATACCATATATATATGCACCATGAGCATCCAAGCTCCAAAAATAAGTCATATACAACATCAATTGCCATCACGGCTCAACCAAGTACGCTCCAAATCATTATACAAATACAAGGGTATGCAAGTGTGAGACCAAAAAACAGAGCTGGAGACGAAAGCAAGACCTAGGACTCGTATTCCCGCCTAGCTCCCTCAACACCTGCATAAAACAACTGAAAACCAAACGGGTTCAGTCCAAAAGGGACTGGTGGGTATAAAACAGGGCATAAATAGAATATATGACAGTAATTAAACAATCACATGCAAGCTATAATCCCAAATGAGGTTTTTAAAGAATTTCCCAAGTGGGTGAATACAATCATAAAAAAGGATCATAACGAATCATTAACATTAGGTCATTAGTGGCCCGGCGAGTGGGCGTGCATTATCTCCAACCAACACCATGTGTAAACCATTTAAACATTCGTTCATTCATTCTTTTCATGCAATCATTCTTTTGTGCACATTCATTAACATTTACACCTTCTTCCTCCGGGTTGGTGGTGGGTTTGCACGGCCCGACCATCCATTCATTGACCAAAAGGGGTTACATGACTCCCCAGATGGCGCTCAGCGTCCATTCCTCGCTAACTCCTAACGAGGTCCGGTTACGCCGTTCATTAGTGGAACTAGTGTGAGGGTTCACCGTCGGCCCGTGCCTCCCCGGATAGCCACTCACACTAAGTCCCTGGGCCCCATTCGTGCATTCGATTATTTCTCGCCAAAACATTAGGTAGGGTTTATAAAATAAGGCTTTACGTTGAAAACATTTACTCTTTAAAATGACTCTCTCTCTATATATATAATTTTGGTCGAAAGCTTTCACATTGAAGGTATATATAGGGTCTTATATCTACATAGAAGAAAAACCTACCTTAAACCGTAAAAAAGGAGCAAACACGAGCCTCACTGACCGACCTCGTCTCCAACTGGATCAAAATCTGTGCAAGAACGGTGAAGTGAGACTCAATATGACCAAATAAGATGCTCGGCAATGCTATGATCATGATATGAATAGGTACAAGATAAGATTATGTTATGAAGTGTTCATGTGCACTATCAATACATTTAAATCATATAATCAAGTCATTCAATTAATCGTTCAATTCATTCGAACTCATAATTCCACACTTTCAAGCACATTGATTCAAGAACTTCAAATAGAATCGAAGCACAAGTTAAATCATATTCAAATTGGAAACAAATAATTACATATATTCAATTAAATTAAATAACATTTAATACATATCCCAAAATATATAAAACACATGCATGTACAGTAGCATGCAAACAAAATGCATAAGAAACAAAGGGTGACACGCCCGTGTCACCAAAATGCACCAAGCTGTGACACCCCCCGTGTCACAGTACAGCGGACAACAAGTCAGGAAAAAGATGGTGACACGCCCGTGTCACCAATGCAAGGCAAACCGTGACACCCCCGTGTCACGGTACAGAGAAGTCCAACCAACAAGCATGCACCCCCGTGTCACGCGGAAGAGAAGAAAAGTGACACGCCCGTGTCACTGTGCGTAACAGGAAAAAAAACAGAGCAGTCTTCGGACAGCAACAAAACCAACCAAAACACCAAATTTTCAATTAACAAATGCAACCAAAACTTGAAGAAACATGTGTCCATACTTAAAGTACAATAAAATCTAACATATATACTCATATTATGCATTGATCATCAAGAATCTATCAAATGAAACCCATATGCCAACCTATGATCTAAGCTCCTAAACTTCACAACATATGCATCAAACTTAAGCTCAGAGTTCACAACATGCTTCCAAATAACACTTACTCAATTCAACCAATTCATACCAATACCCTAGCTTCACATATTCAAAGCAAGAATTCAACAAATCTTCAAGATTACCTTAAATGAAAGAAATAGAAGAAGAGATGAAGAGATGATGTTGATGATGCTTGAATGTCCACAATTCCCACAATTATGAAGCTTGAAAGTTGAAATTTCCCACTTAACTTGAGGAGGGTGGCTCGGTTGAACAAGGAAGGAGGAGCAAATGTGTATGTAATGTATGTATGAAAGAAAGGGAACGTAATATGCTGCTTGAATCAAGAAGAAATGGCCAAATTTGCTATTAAGTCCTCCAATTTAATAAGTTATGCAAGTGAAACCCCAAGCTTTTGAAATGTAATCAATTAAATCCAATGCAATTAAGTACTCAAATTTCATGAATGCTCAATTAAGGTCATAACGAAATTAAGTCAAGTTCGGGAAATTAATTCGCATTGCAAGCAAGTTCAAATTAAGCAATAAATATCAACTTGTAAAGAATTCACAAAATACTTAACATTAAATACGTAAACAATTAACAATTATATATATATATATATATATATATATATATATATATATATATAATCAATAACAAAATAAAGGAGATAACATTTAATATATTTAAAATAAAATCAACTATGTAATTACGTAAAATAGTTATTTTGCGCAATTAGGTAAACATCTACGTCATACCTGTACGGCCGAAATATCGGGGCATCACAACCTCTCCCCCTTAAAAGAATCCGTCCTCGGATTCATTAATCGCCCGGAAACAATTCGGGATGAAATCTTTTCATCTTATTCTCCGTCTCCCACGTAGCCTCCTCCATCTTATCACTTCTCCATAGGAATTTAACTAGTGGGATTTGCCGATTTCGAAGCTCTTGAAATTTACGATCCAAATCTTAATCGGCTTCTGAACGAAGGTGAGATTCGGTTCAATTTCTACTTCCTCGACGGGGATAACTTCCGATTCATCCAGATAATATTTTCGAAGCTGAGACACATGAAATACATTATGGATTCCGGTCAAACTCGGGGGTAGGTCCAAACGATAGGCCGTATCTCCAAATTTTTTCAAAATCTCATACGGTCCTAGATACCGAGGATTCAATTTCCCTCCTTTTCCAATCCTCGAAAATCCCTTACGAGGTGAGGCTTTCAAGAATACCCTATCACCAACCTCAAACTGAAGATCCTTCCTTCGGTGATCGGCATAGCTTTTCTGTCTGTCCTGGGCTACTTTCATCCGTTGTCTGATTATTTGAACCTTGTCAATTGCCTCTTGGACGACCTTAGAGGGTTTTTCCTTTTTCTCCTCTCGTTTCACCCCCTCTTGCTTCGTCCAATTCCATTCTTCCAAATCAAAGAACAATGGTGACCTGCATTTCCGTCCGTAGAGAGCCTCATATGAAGCCATTTCAATCGATGCTTGAAAGCTGTTGTTATAGGCGAATTTAATTAAAGGCAATTGTTCGTTCCACGAACTCGAAAAATCCAATGCACATGCTCTCAACATATCCTCCAATTATTTAATTAATCTCTCCGATTGCCCGTCCGTTTGAGGATGGAAAGCTGTGATGAATTGATGCCTTGTGCCCGGATTCCTTTGCAATTCTTGCCAAAATCTAGAAGTGAACCTCGGATCCCGATCTGATACAATGCTAACCGGTACTCCATGAAGTCGGACGATTTCATCAACATATTTCTTAGCCAATTTAGGTACCTTATCCGACATCCGAACAGCTAGAAAATGTGCCGATTTCGTCAGTTGATCCACTATTACCCAAATTCCATCTAAACTACCTTGCACTCGTGGAAGACCCGAAATAAAATCCAGCGCCACTTGCTGCCATTTCCATTCTGGAATAGGTAACGGTTGCAGTAGCCCCGATGGCTTCTGATGCTCTGCTTTCACCACTTGGCAAGTCAAACAATGTCTCACGAAGTTGATCACATCCCGCTTAAGTCCATTCCACCAATAAAATTTCTTTAAATCCTTATACATCTTATTTCCCCCGGGATGTATCGAATACCCTGATCGATGAGCTTCTTCCAATATCAACCGTCTTAACTCATCCGGAACCACCACTCTATTCTTAAACCTTAGAAGCCCGGTGTCATCAAATCCGAACGGACTCTCTGAATCATTTCTAGTTTTCTGCACCAACCTCTGAACTTCGGAGTCCCCTCTCTGAGCTTCAAACAATCTCTGCTGAAGATCCGGTTGAACGGTAATATTTCGAATACTAGCTCTCAGCTTAAAAGACTCAGATTCATCCTCAACTTCCACCTTAACACTTGACAAGCTAGCTTTCCTACTAAGCGCATCCGCGACCACGTTGGCCTTTCCTGGATGGTATCGAATCGTACATTCATAATCCGCCAACATCTCCATCCAACGTCTCTGTCTCTTGTTTAATTCCTTCTGAGAAAACAAATACTGGAGACTCTTGTGGTCGGAAAAGATCTCAAAAGAAACTCCGTAGAGATAGTGTCTCCACTTCCCCAAAGCGAAGATCACTGCTGCAAGCTCGAGATCGTGAGTGGGATAATTCTGTTCATGATTCTTCAATTTCCTCGAGGCATAAGCTATCACTTTACCATTCTGCATCAAAACACATCCCAACCCTTCTTTCGAGGCGTCCGTATAAACCATGTATCCTTCAGTGCCCTCGGGAAGTGCTAATACCGGTGCAGTGGTCAATTTTTCCTTCAAGAGTTGAAAACTCGCTTCGCGTGCCTCGTCCCACTCAAATTTAGCTTCCTTCTTAGTTAGTGGAGTTAAAGGACCGGCTATCTTTGAAAAATCCTTCACGAACCTTCGGTAATAACCTGCCAATCCCAACAAACTTCTAACCTCGGAAGCATTTTTCAGACTCTGCCACTGAATAACCGTCTCGATCTTTGAAGGATCAACTTCCAAACCCTTACTTGAAATAATATGGCCTAGGAAAGCAACCCGGTCGATCCAAAACTCACACTTACTAAACTTCGCATACAATCGGTGCTCTCTCAACGTCTCCAATACCAAGTTGAGATGCCTAACATGATCTTCCGGAGTCTTTGAATACACAAGATTGTCATCAATGAAGATTACGACGAATTTATCCAAATACGGCCAAAAAATCCGATGCATCATGTCCATGAATGCTGCAGGGGCATTTGTCAAACCAAAAGGCATCATTACGAACTCGTAATGCCCATACCGGGTATTAAATCCTGTCTTTGGTATATCCTCTTCCCGGATTTTCAGCTGGTAATAGCCTTGCCTTAAATCCAATTTCGAATAAACCTTTGAACCTTGCAGCATATCAAATAAATCCTCAATGTGGGGCAACGGGTACTTATTCTTGATGGTCATCCGATTAAGCTCCCGGTAATCTATACACATTCTCAACGACCCATCTTTCTTTTTGACAAAGAGAACCGGAGCACCCCAAGGAGATGAACTCGTTCGGATATATCCACTCTTGAGTAATTCCTCGAGTTGAATCTCCAACTCCTTCAACTCTGCCGGAGCCATTCTATAAGGAGTTTTGGAATAAGGTTCTGATCCCGGATATAAATCAATGACAAACTCAATTTCCCGATCCGGTGGTAGAGAACCTAAATTTTCTGTAAATACATCGGGATATTCCTTTACCACAGCCGTCTCCTCAAAACTTGATTGATCCTTTGGTTTATTAAGAAGATAGGCAATAAATCCCGTGGCTCCATCCTTTACCAACTTGCGAGCTTCCATAAACGATAATAGATGTACATTCTTCGACCCAACTCCTCCAATCAACTCTTCACCCAATTTTATCTTCTTCCTAAAACAATCAACTTCGGCCCGGTGCCGATACAACCAATCCATCCCGAAGATTACCCTATACTTCTTCATAGGCATAACAATGAAATCTGCCGGATAATCTTTCCCCTCTATCAAAACTGAACAACCCCTGACAACCCGATCTGTCTGCAAACTACCTCCAAGAGGCGAACTCACAAAATAACAGGAATTTGAACAAGTAACAGGTAGGCACAGAGAGGCACATAGATCAGAAGATATAAAAGTATGCGTGGCACCCGGGTCGAATAATGCATGAATGCTCGTGTTATGAATGCAAACGGTACCTTCCACCACGGCGTTTGGGTCGACCTCAACATTCTGCTCCTCGCTCTCAAGAGCATAGGCTCGTGCCTGAACCATCGGTCTCTCAGCCCCAGCTTGATATCCTGGAATCTTGTCCGGGCATGCAAACGCCATATGATCTCCTTTCCCGCAAATCAAACACAACTTCAATCTCTTTCGGCAGTTGTTGTATGAATGAGTTGGCCATCCACAATAAGTACAGGGTGGCTGATCATTGCGAGATCCTTTAGGAGCCGGTGGAGCCTGAGGTGGTCGTGGAACGGGTGCAATCGGACCTCCTACTCTAGGCTTCTTGAAAGGGCCTTTTTGTGGTGGAGCTGGTACATTCATCGGCCTCTTTCCTTTGTTAAATCCCTAGCCGGATCCTGATCCTTGTCCTTGGCGATAAACTGGCCTCCTCGCATTCACAGAATCTTCAACCTTTAGGGCTTTTGAAGTAGCCTTTGCCCAAGTGCTCGTATTAACTGCCTCTAGAGCTGTCTGAATGTCCGGTCGAAGCCCCTGAACAAACTGCATAGCCTTATGGAAGTCATCGCCTGCTATATTTGGTGCATAGCGGGATAACCTCTCATACTCTGAAATATACTCGGCCACAGACCTCGATCCTTGCTTCAATTCGGTAAATTCTCTCAATCTTCGAGTACGGGATGAGGGAGGAATAAATTTATTCTTGAATTCCCTTGTAAAGATTTCCCAATTGATCTCCTCTCCAGCTGCCTCCAATACAATCCGTGTGCTCTCCCACCAAGAGTAAGCTTCCCCTTGTATTAAAGTAATGGTGCATCGAGCCTTCTCTTGGGACTCACATGGAATGAGTTCCCATATCCTCTATACCTCTTTTAGCCACAATTCCACTTGTATATCATTTCCCTTGAAGAACTTGGGAGGTCTTTGATTCTGAAACTCCCTAAGTATAACAGAAAGCGGTGCCTCAGGCGGTACAACAGGTGCAGGCGGTGCTGGAGGTGCCGGTGGTACATAATCTCGTAGCCTTTGATCTATAATATTGATGACTGAGCTAACAAAGGCCTCTGCCGGAGGTGGTTGTGGAGGTGGAGGTGTAGGAGTACGATCACGATGATGACGTCGCCCTGGAGATCGATCACGATGTCTACGTGGAGGCATCCTGTTAATAAACACTAAAATGCGTGCTATTTTTAGTCTATGCATGTTAATGCAAATAATTCAATCAGAATTCAAAATTTAAATCAATTAAGCACAAAAGAGATGCATATACAACACATTGTCAAGTAGTCCCTAAGCCGAACGACCTAGACTGACTCACCCGACACGAAAGCCTGGGTTTTGCAACCCTAAGCTCTGATACCACTTAAGGATGTAACACCCGAGCGCAAAGTGTCACATCCCCCGCACCGAGACCCGACCCGAATATGAAACGGACGATCTATACCCGAGCCAAATCACGGTGAACGGGGACAAACACACACTCTAAGCTAGGCGGGCTAACTCTTAAAACCATAAAACAATATAAAACATTAAAGCGGAAGCAATAAACGAACATATACCATATATATATGCACCATGAGCATCCAAGCTCCAAAAATAAGTCATATACAACATCAATTGCCATCACGGCTCAACCAAGTACGCTCCAAATCATTATACAAATATAAGGGTATGCAAGTGTGAGACCAAAAAACAGAGCTAGAGACGAAAGCAAGACCTAGGACTCGTATTCCCGCCTTGCTCCCTCAACACCTGTATAAAACAACAGAAAACCAAACGGGTTCAGTCCAAAAGGGACTGGTGGGTATAAAACAGGCCATAAATAGAATATATGACAGTAATTAAACAATCACATGCAAGCTATAATCCCAAATGAGGTTTTTAAAGAATTTCCCAAGTGGGTGAATATAATCATAAAAAAGGATCATAACGAATCATTAACATTAGGTCATTAGTGGCCCGGCCAGTGGGCGTGCATTATCTCCAACCAACACCTTGTGTAAACCATTTAAACATTTGTTCATTCATTCTTTTCATGCAATCATTCTTTTGTGCACATTCATTAACATTTACACCTTCTTCCTCCGGGTTGGTGGTGGGTTTGCAAGGCCCGACCACCCATTCATTGACCAAAAGGGGTTACATGACTCCCCAGATGGCACTCAGCGTCCATTCCTCGCTAACTCCTAACGAGGTCCGGTTACGCCGTTCATTAGTGGAACTAGTGTGAGGGTTCACCGTCGGCCCGTGCCTCCCCGGATAGCCACTCACACTAAGTCCCTGGGCCCCATTCGTGCATTCGATCATTTTTCGCCAAAACATTAGGTAGGGTTTATAAAATAAGGCTTTACGTTGAAAACATTTACTCTTTAAAACGACTCTCTCTATATATATATAATTTTGGTCGAAAGCTTTCACATTGAAGGTATATATAGGGTCTTATATCTACATAGAAGAAAAACCCACCTTAAACCGTAAAAAAGGAGCAAACACGAGCCTCACTGACCGGCCTCGTCTCCAACTGGATCAAAATCTATGCAAGAACGGTGAAGTGAGACTCAATATGACCAAATAAGATGCTCGACAATGCTATGATCATGATATGAATAGGTACAAGATAAGATGATGTTATGAAGTGTTCATGTGCACTATCAATACATTTAAATCATATAATCAAGTCATTCAATTCATCGTTCAATTCATTCGAACTCATAATTCCACACTTTCAAGCACATTGATTCAAGAACTTCAAATTGAATCGAAACACAAGTTAAATCATATTCAAATTGGAAACAAATAATTACATATATTCAATTAAATTAAATAACATTTAATACATATCCCAAAATATATAAAACACATGCATGTACAGTAGCATGCAAACAAAATGCATGAGAAACAGAGGGTAACACGCCCGTGTCACCAAAATACACCAAGCTGTGACACCCCCCGTGTCACAGTACAGCGGACAACAAGTCAGGAAAAAGATGGTGACACGCCCGTGTCACCAATGCAAGGCAAACCGTGACACCCCCGTGTCACGGTACAGAGAAGTCCAACCAACAAGCATGCACCCCCGTGTCACGCGGAAGAGAAGAAAAGTGACACGCCCGTGTCACTGTGCGTAACAGGAAAAAAAACAGAGCAGTCTTCGGACAGCAACAAAACCAACCAAAACACCAAATTTTCAATTAACAAATGCAACCAAAACTTGAAGAAACATTTGTCCATACTTAAAGTACAATAAAATCTAACATATATACTCATATTATGCATTGATCATCAAGAATCTATTAAATGAAACTCATATGCCAACCTATGATCTAAGCTCCTAAACTTCACAACATATGCATCAAACTTAAGCTCAGAGTTCACAACATGCTTCCAAATAACACTTACTCAATTCAACCAATTCATACCAATACCCTAGCTTCACATATTCAAAGCAAGAATTCAACAAATCTTCAAGATTACCTTAAATGAAAGAAATAGAAGAAGAGATGAAGAGATGATGTTGATGATGCTTGAATGTCCACATTCCCACAATTATGAAGCTTGAAAGTTGAAATTTCCCACTTAACTTGAGGAGGGTGGCTCGGTTGAACAAGGAAGGAGGAGCAAATGTGTATGTAATGTATGTATGAAAGAAAGGGAACGTAATATGCTGCTTGAATCAAGAAGAAATGGCCAAATTTGCTATTAAGTCCTCCAATTTAATAAGTTATGCAAGTGAAACCCCAAGCTTTTGAAATGTAATCAATTAAATCCAATGCAATTAAGTACTCAAATTTCATGAATGCTCAATTAAGGTCATAACGAAATTAAGTCAAGTTCGGGAAATTAATTCGCATTGCAAGCAAGTTCAAATTAAGCAATAAATATCAAGTTGTAAAGAATTCACAAAATACTTAACATTAAATACGTAAACAATTAACAATTATATATATATATATATATATATATATATATATATATATAATCAATAACAAAATAAAGGAGATAACATTTAATACATTTAAAATAAAATCAACTATGTAATTACGTAAAATAGTTATTTTGCGCAATTAGGTAAACAATTACGTCATACCTGTACGGCCGAAATATCGGGGCGTCACAACCTCTCCCCCTTAAAAGAATCCGTCCTCGGATTCATTAATCGCCCGAAAATAATTCGGGATGAAATCTTTTCATCTTATTCTCCGTCTCCCACGTAGCCTCCTCCGTCTTATCACTTCTCCATAGGACTTTAACTAGTGGGATTTGCCGATTTCGAAGCTCTTGAAATTTACGATCCAAATCTTAATCGGCTTCTGAACGAAGGTGAGATTCGGTTCAATTTCTACTTCCTCGACGGGGATAACTTCCGATTCATCCAGATAATATTTTCGCAGCTGAGACACATGAAATACATTATGGATTCTGGTCAAACTCGGGGGTAGGTCCAAACGATAGGCCGTATCTCCAATTTTTTCCAAAATCTCATACGGTCCTAGATACCGAGGATTCAATTTCCCTCCTTTTCCAATCCTCGAAAATCCCTTACGAGGTGAGGCTTTCAAGAATACCCTATCACCAATCTCAAACTGAAGATCCTTCCTTCGGTGATCGGCATAGCTTTTCTGTCTGCCCTGGGCTGCTTTCATCCGTTGTCCGATTATTTGAACCTTATCAATTGCCTCTTGCATGGCCTTAGAGGGTTTTTCCTTTTTCTCCTCTCGTTTCACCCCCTCTTGCTTCGTCCAATTCCATTCTTCCAAATCAAAGAACAACGGTGGCCTGCATTTCCGTCCGTAGAAAGCCTCATATGGAGCCATTTCTATCGATGCTTGAAAGCTGTTGTTATAGGCAAATTCAATTAAAGGCAATTGTTCGTTCCACGAACTCGAAAAATCCAATGCACATGCTCTGTGACGCCCCGACTTCTTAGACGTAAAGGTATGACGTATGTGTTTACAAAGTGCGCAAAATAATTGTCTTTACGTGTTTTATATTTAATTTTATTATAAACTGTTATTATTTTATTTTATTATAATTTATTTTAATTCAATAATTCTTTTTAAAATAATTTATATTTTAAATATATATAAATATATATTTATAATTCGTTAATGGCTGATTAATTTAATGATTAATGTTAATTGAGTATTATGTTAATTGAGTATTATGTTAATTAATCATGTTTAATCATATTAATTAAATTATTCTAATTGCATCGTTGACTTTGATATATAGGTTTGAATTTAATTTCATTTATTTGATTAATTCATGAATTCGTTGAAAATGTGCATCGTTCTTATTTGAAATGATATCGAAATATCGTGCAATTGTAATATGACGTAAATATGTGTGTTATGAACATGCTAATATTCTCGGTTTATGTTTCGAATTCATTTGACATGTTAACGAATTAAATTTGAATCGTGGAACCAAGTCGGGGGCTAACGAGCACTTAGCGCACCCTTGGTTCCGAATTTAATATCTTGAGCTAGGAAACTCGGATTCGAGTTTCGTCAACTTCGCTGAACTCGCAACAAAAATTCGAGTTTAGTAAACTTAGCCACATATTTTTCCCAACTCATTTCAACCTCCGAAATTTAACCGAAAAACCTACACCGCGCCAAAACTGCCACATTTCACCAAAATAGCCATATCTCCTACCATACTTAACCAAATTAACCATGGTTTGAACCTATGAGACCCTAACTCAACCATCTATCTGATCATTATCCTCCCCAACCGAAATAGTCCCTCATACTTAGAGAAAATCAGCCCTCTTTCCTCTGTTTCCAGAAATCCCGTAGCCAAGCCAACCTCTTGAGATTCAAGCTCAAATCTTTTCCAAACCTCCATTAATCCACAAGGTAAGCTTGGTTATGTTATGTACATCCATCATGAGGAATTTTCATTCATTCATCCCTAAATTTGAGCATGAATTCGTGAGCTTTTGACAGAAATAAACATATATAGATTTAGGTTTGAAATTGGTTGATCTCTTTCAACACTTGAGCTTTTTGGATGATTCCAAGCTTGAAAATGATTGTCTTGATCTCTTCTTGGTATTTATAGTAATTTTTTAGCTGGTAGTTGAAGCTTTTATAAGCTATCATTCATGAGATATTGAAGGTTGATGGGGTTGCTCTGTTTTCGGCCAAGCTACTGCGTCAGTTTCTGCTACTGCTTTGAGAGGTGTTTGAGACTTGTTTGTGCTGAGTTTTGTTGTCTATTTCATGTCCATACTTACCTGATATTTTTGGGAGAGAATTGGATTTGGTATGCTCTGTTTCGCTTGGTTGCTGCGTCAGTTTTGTTGCAGTCGCGTCGGTCGCGCCCCCGACCTTGTTTGCCTGCAAATTGGGTCGCGTCCGCGACTGCACAGTACGCTGCCCTCGTATTCCTTAATTTGGAGAAAATTGCTGGAAATTAAGGGTAGCGGCCGCTACCATTTTGTGAAGAAAATGGGTCACGGCCGCGACCCCTGTTTTCTGAAAAAATTCCAGTCGTTTGTGTTGTGTGTGTTTAACTTTAAATCCATTCCATTTGTTTAATTGCATGCATGGAGTTGGACGTGTGAATATATATATATGTATATGCATGGTACTTCATGCATAAAATATAGTTTAGGTAATAGAATGCATGCATGTATAATTATAGAGTTTCATTTTTATCATGCATGTATGATTCTCATGCAATACGTGTATATATATGTATATTGTATATATATATATATATATATATATATATATATATATATATATATATATATATATATTGAGTCTTTTATCGAGTAAACGATTGCAAACGTAAAGCCCTTATTTCTTGAACCCTACCAAATGTTTTGGCGAGTATTGATTGATTGATGGCACTGATTGGGGCCCGGGGTTCTTGGTGTGAGTGGCTATCCGAGGAAGCATGGGCTGACGGTGATCCCTCACACTAGTTCCCACTATTGAACAGCGGTACCGGACCTCGTCAGGAGATTGGTGGGGAAAGGGAGCTGAGTGCCATCTGGGGAGTCATGTAACCCCTTTTGGCCAATGATTGGGTGGCCGGGTCTTGCAAGCCCGCCCACCAACCCGGAGGAAGAAGGTGTATATGACCGATTGAATAGAATCGATTGATTGAGCACAAAAGCATGATATGCATGAAAGACTTAATGAATGAATGATTGATTGAATCACACGTGGTGTTGGTTGGAGTTGATGCACGCCCACTCGACGGGCCACTAATGACCTATTGTAAAATTGATCATTATAATCCCTTCCGATGATTCCTCTATTTTTCCCACTTGGGAACCGTTTCTAAAACCTCGCTTGGGATTATAATCTGCATGTGATTGTTTAAATTCAGTTATATATTATCTTTATGCCAATGTTTTATACCCACCAGTCCCTTTTGGACTGAACCCGTTTGGTTTTTAGCTGTTTGATGCAGGTGTCGAGAGAGCTAGGCGGGAATACGAGTCCTAGGTCTTGCATTCGTCTCTAGCTCTGTATTTCGGTCTTACACTTGCATCTCACACTTTTGATTATTGTATATGGACATTGTATTGGAGCGTACACATGTTTTGGGCCGTGATGGCTTGCATTGATGTATATGAATTATATTTTGGAGCTTGGATGCTCATAGTATATATATGATATGCTTTGCTCGTTTATTGCTTCCGCTTTATTGATTTTCTCAGATTTGTATGGTTAAGGGTTAGCCCGCCTAGCATAGAGTGTGTGTTTGTCCCCGTTCGCCATGATTTAGCTCGGGTATGGATCGTTCATTTCATATTCGGGTCGGGTCTCGGTGCGGGGGATGTGACACCTTACGCTCGGGTGTTACATCCTTAAGTGGTATCAGAGCTTAGGGTTGCAAAACCCGAGCTCTAGTGTCGGGTGAGTCAGTTTAGGTCGTTCGGCTTTAGGGACTACTTGACAATGTGATTGCATATGCATCCTTTTAGTGCTTCTGTGCTCTAATTGTTGAAGTTTGAGTGAATTTATTGCATTTTCATGCATGGACTAAGAGAAGCATGCATTTCAGTGTTTCTTGATCAGGATGCCTCCCCGTAGACAGCGTGAGAGATCACCGGGACGACAAGGACACCGTGATCGTTCTCCTATACCACCAGAACAACAACCACAGCCGCCGCCGATGGACATGGGAAATTTTATGGAAGCCGTTTTCAATTATGTTGAGCATAGGAGAGCTCAAGCTCCACCACCACAACCCGTTGTGCAACCGGCTCCACCAAATAACAATCATAGGGATCCTCATGGGGTGTTCTTGAGTTACAATCCCCCTAGGTTTTCTGGTTCTATTGATGATGCGGTTTCAGAGGGGTGGTTGACCCGATTGGAAAGGATTTATGGGGTTCGGCAGTTCACTACCCAAGAACAGGCTCAGTTTGCTATATTCCAGTTGGATGGAGAGGCGTATGATTGGTGGGAGAGAACAAAGGAAAAGTTGGAGACGGATGAAGAGGAGATTACATGGGATGTATTTAAGCGGGAATTTTGGGAGTGCTTTGTACCCGAGGTTGTCCGAGAGAGGAAAGAGCAAGAATTTATGGATCTGAAGCAAGGAAATCGTTCTGTGGCTCAGTACCTTGCAGTTTTTAACCGACTGGGGAAGTATGCTTCACATATTACCCGGGATGAGAAAAGGAAGGCGAAGAAGTTTATTGCTGGGTTGAGACAGGATTTGAGACACGGACAAGCGGGCCATAATTTTATATCTTTCTCAGATACGGTGCAAAGGGCCTTAGGGCAAGAAGAGGAGTATAAAAAGAGGGATCCAATCTTCAAAGCACCCATGGGACAAGGTAGGGGTTCAGCTTCGGGATCGAGCATGAGATTCAATCCGGGGAAAAGGCCAATGACTTCGGCAGCTCCTTCTCAGAAAGAATATTTCAAGAAGCCAAGAACTGGAGGTCAGCATGCTCCTCAGGTTGCTCGAGCACCTCAGGCATTACCGGCTCCCTCGAGAGATCGACGAGATGTACCTCCGTGTACTCATTATGGACCCACTCTTATAGCAATTGCAGAATAAGATTGAAGTTGTGCTTGATTTGTGGGAAGGGAGACCATATGGCTTTCGCATGTCCTGATAAGAGACCGGGGTTTCAAGCTGGGGTACAAAGACCGATGATCCAGGCCCATGCTTATGCCCTTGAGGGCGAGGAACAAAATGTGGAAGCTGATCTGAATGCCGTGGTGGAAGGTACCGTTTGCATTCATAACACGAGCATTCACGCATTATTTGATCCGGGTGCCACGCATACTTTCATATCTTCTGATCTCTGTGCTTCTCTGTGTCTACCTGTTATTTGCTCAAATTCTTGTTATTATGTGAGTTCGCCTCTTGGAGGTAATTTGCAGACAGACCGGGTTGTTAAAGGTTGTTCAGTTTTGATAGAGGGGAAAGATTATCCGGCAGATTTCATTGTTATACCTATGAAGAAGTATGGGGTAATCTTCGGGATGGATTGGTTATATCGGCACCAGGCCGAGGTTGATTGTTTTAGAAAGAAGATAAAATTGGGAGCAGAGTTGATTGGGGAAGTGGGGTCGAAGAATGTACCTCTCTTATCGTTTATGGAAGCTCGCAAGTTAGTGAAAGATGGAGCCACGGGATTTATTGCCTATCTTCTTAACAAACCAGAGGATCAATTAAGTTTTGAGGATACGGACGTGGTAAAGGCATATCCCGATGTATTTCCGGAAAATTTAGGTTCTTTACCACCGGATCGGGAGATTGAATTTGTTATTGATTTATATCCGGGATCAGAACCTTATTCTAAGAAGCCGTATAGAATGGCTCCGGCAGAGTTGAAGGAGTTGAAGATTCAACTCGAAGAGTTACTCAAGATTGGATATATTCGACCGAGTTCATCTCCGTGGGCTGCTCCGGTTCTCTTTGTCAAGAAGAAAGATGGATCGTTGAGAATGTGTATAGATTACCGGGAGCTTAATAGGATGACTATCGAGAATAAGTACCCGTTGCCCCACATTGAGGATTTATTTGATATGTTGCAAGGTTCAGGGGTTTATTCGAAATTGGATTTAAGGCTAGGCTACTACCAATTGAAAATCCGGGAAGAGGATATACCTAAGACAGGATTTAATACCCGGTATGGGCATTATGAGTTCGTAGTGATGCCCTTTGGTTTGACAAATGCCCCTGCAGCATTTATGGATATGATGCATCGGATTTTTCGGCCGTATTTGGATAAATTCGTCATAATCTTCATTGATGACATTCTCGTGTATTCCAAGACTCCGGAAGATCATGCTAGGCATCTCGAATTGGTATTGGAGACATTGAGAGAGCACCGGTTGTATGCGAAGTTTAGTAAGTGTGAGTTTTGGATCGACCGGGTTGCTTTTCTAGGTCATATTGTCTCAAGTAAGGGTTTGGAAGTAGATCCTTCAAAGATCGAGACAGTTATTCAGTGGCAGAGTCCAAAAAATGCTTCTGAGGTCAGAAGTTTCTTGGGTTTGGCTGGGTATTATCGGAGATTTGTTAAGGACTTCTCTAAGGTTGCAGCTCCTTTGACACGTTTGACAAAGAAGGAAGTCAAGTTTACTTGGGATGAGGCGTGTGAGGCAAGTTTCCAACTTTTAAAGGAGAAGTTGACCACTGCACCAATATTAGCACTTCCTGAAGGAACTGAAGGATACATGGTTTATACGGATGCCTCGAAAGAGGGACTGGGATGTGTTTTGATGCAGAAGGGTAGGGTGATAGCCTACGCCTCGAGGAAACTGAAGGATCATGAACAGAATTATCCCACTCACGATCTCGAGCTAGCGGCAGTGATCTTTGCTTTGGGGAAGTGGAGACACTACTTATATGGAATTCCTTTCGAGATCTTTTCTGACCACAAAAGTCTTCAATACTTGTTTTCTCAGAAGGAGTTAAATAAGAGACAAAGGCGATGGATGGAGACTTTAGCGGATTACGAGTGCACAATCCGATACCATCCTGGAAAAGCTAATGTGGTCGCGGGTGCACTTAGCAGGAAGGCTAGTGTTCTAGTGTAAAAGTGGAAGTTGGATATGGATCCGAGTCTTTCAAGTTAAGAGCAAGTATTCGGAATATTACAGTACAACCGGATCTTCAACCAAGATTATTTGAAACTCAGAGAAGAGATCCCGAAGTGTAGAAATTAGCTCAGAAAGCTAGAGATGATCCCTAATGTCCATTTGGGTTCGATGACACGGGACTCTTAACGTTTAAGAACAGGATTGTGGTTCCGGATGAATTGAAGAGGATTATTTTGGAAGAAGCTCATAGATCAGGGTATTCGATACATCCCGGAGGTAATAAGATGTACAAGGATTTGAAGCAGTTTTATTGGTGGAATGGACTTAAAAGGGATGTAACTAATTTCGTGAGACATTGTCTGACTTGTCAAACCGTGAAAGCCGAGCATCAGAAGCCGTCAGGGCTACTTCAACCACTACCTATCCCAGAATGGAAATGGCAACAGGTGGCGATGGATTTCGTTTCGGGTCTTCCTAGAGTGAAGGGTGGTCTTGATGGGATTTGGGTGATCGTGGATAGACTAACGAAATCGACACATTTTTTGGCTGTTCGGATGTCGGATAAGGTACCTAAGTTAGCCAAGAAGTATGTTGATAAAATTGTTCGACTTCATGGTGTGCCTACCAGTATTGTATCAGATCGAGATCCGAGGTTCACTTCTAGGTTTTGGCAAGAATTGCAAAGAAATCTGGGAACAAGGCTCCAATTCAGCACAACTTTCCATCCTCAGACAGATGGCCAGTCGGAAAGATTAATCAAGTATTTGGAGGATATGTTGAGGGCTTGTGCATTGGATTTCTCGAGTTCGTGGAATGAGCAGTTATCCCTGATTGAGTTCGCCTATAATAATAGTTTTCAGGCTTCGATAGGAATGGCACCTTATGAAGCCCTTTACGGACGGAAGTGTAGATCCCCCTTATTTTTCGACCTTGAAGAGTGGAATTGGACGAAACAAGAGGGAGTGAAACGAGGTGAAATGAAGGAGAAGCCTTCTAAAGCCGTACAAGCTGTAATTGATAAGGTTCAAATCATTCAACAAAGAATGAAAGCAACTCAAGATAGACAGAAAAGCTATGCGGATCGACGGAGAAAGGATCTTCAGTTTGAAGTTGGTGATAGGGTGTTCTTGAAGGCTTCGCCGCGAAAAGGATTTTCGAGGATTGGAAAAGGAGGTAAGTTGAATCCTCGTTATTTGGGTCCGTATGAGATTCTGGAGAAAGTTGGAGATACTGCTTATCGGTTGAACCTACCTCCGAGTTTGACGGGAATCCACAACGTATTTCATGTCTCCCAGCTTCGCAAGTATTATCCGGATGAGTCCGAAATCCTACCTGAGGAAGAGGTAGAAATTGAGCCTAATCTCACCTTCGTTCAGAAACCGGTTAAGATTTTGGATCGGAAATTTCAAGAATTAAGAAACCGGCAAATCCCACTAGTTAAAGTGTTATGGAGAAGCGATAAAACAGAAGAGGCTACGTGGGAGACGGAGGATAAAATGAGAAAGTTTCATCCCGAACTATTTCCAGGCGATCAGTGAATCCGAGGACGGATTCTTTTAAGGGGGAGAGGTTGTGACGCCCCGACTTCTCAGACGTAAAGGTATGACGTATGTGTTTACAAAGTGCGCAAAATAATTGTCTTTACGTGTTTTATATTTAATTTTATTATAAATTGTTATTATTTTATTTTATTATAATTTATTTTAATTCAATAATTCTTTTTAAAATAATTTGTATTTTAAATATATATAAATATATATATATATATATATATATATATATATATATATATATTTATAATTCGTTAATGGAGGATTAATTTAATGATTAATGTTAATTGAGTATTATGTTAATTAATCATGTTTAATCATATTAATGAAATTATTCTAATTGCATCGTTGACTTTGATATATAGGTTTGAATTTAATTTCATTTATTTGATTAATTCATGAATTCGTTGAAAATGTGCATCGTTCTTATTTGAAATGATATCGAAATATCGTACAATTGTAATATGACGTAAATATGTGTGTTATGAACATGCTTATATTCTCGGTTTATGTTTTCGAATTCATTTGACATGTTAACGAATTAAATTTGAATCGTGGAACCAAGTCGGGGGCTAACGAGCACTTAGCGCACCCTTGGTTCCGAATTTAATATCTTGAGCTAGGAAACTCGGATTCGAGTTTCGTCAACTTCGCTGAACTCGGAACAAAAATTCGAGTTTAGTAAACTTAGCCACATATTTTTCCCAACTCATTTCAACCTCCGAAATTTAACCGAAAAACCTACACCGCTCCAAAACTGCCACATTTCACCAAAATAGACATATCTCCTACCATACTTAACCAAATTAACCATGGTTTGAACCTATGAGACCCTAACCCAACCATCTATCTGATAATTATCCTCCCAACCGAAATAGTCTCTCATACTTAGAGAAAATCAGCCCTCTTTCCTTTGTTTCCAGAAATCCCATAGCCAAGCCAACCTCTTGAGATTCAAGCTCAAATCTTTTCCAAACCTCCATTAATCCACAAGGTAAGCTTGGTTATGTTATGTACATCCATCATGAGTCATTTTCATTCATTCATCCCTAAATTTGAGCATGAATTCGTGAGCTTTTGACAGAAATAAACTTATATAGATTTAGGTTTGAAATTGGTTGATCTCTTTCAATACTTGAGCTTTTTGGATGATTCCAAGCTTGAAAATGATTGTCTTGATCTCTTCTTGGTATTTATAGTAATGTTTTAGCTGGTAGTTGAAGCTTTTATAAGCTATCATTCATGAGATATTGAAGGTTGATGGGGTTGCTCTGTTTTCGGCCAAGCTACTGCGTCAGTTTCTGCTGCTGCTTTGAGAGGTGTTTGAGACTTGTTTGTGCTGAGTTTTGTTGTCTATTTCATGTCCATACTTACCTGATATTGTTGGGAGAGAATTGGATTTGGTTATGCTCTGTTTCGCTTGGTTGCTGCGTCAGTTTTGTTGCAGTCGCGCCGGTCGTCCCCGCGACTGCACAGTACGCTGCCCTCGTATTCCTTAATTTGGAGAAAATTGCTGGAAATTAAGGGTAGCGGCCGCTACCATTTTGTGAAGAAAATGGGTCACGGCCGCGACCCCTGTTTTCTGAAAAAATTCCAGTCGTTTGTGCTGTGTGTGTTTAACTGTAAATCCATTCCATTTCTTTAATTGCATGCATGGAGTTGGACGTGTGAATATATATATATGTATATGCATGGTACTTCATGCATAAAATATAGTTTAGGTAATAGAATGCATGCATGTATAATTATAGAGTTTCATTTTTATCATGCATGCATGATTCTCATGCAATACGTGTATATATATGTATATTGTATATATATATATATATATATATATATATATATATATATATATATATATATATATATATATTAAGTTAAATAATGATATATATATATATATATATTAATTATGGTTAATTTGTTTAAATTTTAGAATTTAATTGTTATTCAATTCATGTTTTATTTAATTTCCTAAATTTAATTGAATGTATTTACTTGTTTATTTTCTAATTGTAAATGTGATTGAATGTATTTAATTATCGAATTTCTAATTTTATATGTGATTTACTTTATGCTAAGATTTAATTGAAATTCTCAAATTAAGTTGATTGAAAATGTGAATTATGATTTGAATGAACGTGAATGAATGATGGAATGACTTGATTATATGAATTAAATTTCTTAATCGTGCACATGAACATTTCATAACATAATTTTATCTTTTATACGCTCATGTTATAATCATTTCATTGTCGAGCGTCTTAATTGGTCATTTTGAGTCTCACTTTACCTTTCTTGCACATATTTTGATCCCGTTGGAGACGAGGCCAATCCTTGAGGCTTTCGTATCTTCTTTTGTCGGTACAAGGTGGGTTTCTCTTCTACTTAGATAAAACGACCCGATATATCTCCCTATGTGAAAAGCTTTAAGCCAAAGTGATACGATATATATATATATATTGAGTCTTTTATCGAGTAAACGACTGCAAACGTAAAGCCCTTATTTCTTGAACCCTACCAAATGTTTTGGCGAGTATTGATTGATTGATGGCACTGATTGGGGCCCGGGGTTCTTGGTGTGAGTGGCTATCCGAGGAAGCATGGGCTGACGGTGATCCCTCACACTAGTTCCCACTATTGAACAGCGGTACCGGACCTCGTCAGGAGATTGGTGGGGAAAGGGAGCTGAGTGCCATCTGGGGAGTCATGTAACCCCTTTTGGCCAATGATTGGGTGGCCGGGTCTTGCAAGCCCGCCCACCAACCCGGAGGAAGAAGGTGTATATGACCGATTGAATAGAATCGATTGATTGAGCACAAAAGCATGATATGCATGAAAGACTTAATGAATGAATGATTGATTGAATCACACGTGGTGTTGGTTGGAGTTGATGCACGCCCACTCGACGGGCCACTAATGACCTATTGTAAAATTGATCATTATAATCCCTTCCGATGATTCCTTTATCTTTCCCACTTGGGAACCGTTTCTAAAACCTCGCTTGGGATTATAATCTACATGTGATTGTTTAAATTCAGTTATATATTATCTTTATGCCAATGTTTTATACCCACCAGTCCCTTTTGAACTGAACCCGTTTGGTTTTCAGCTGTTTGATGCAGGTGTCGAGAGAGCTAGGCGAGAATACGAGTCCTAGGTCTTGCATTCGTCTCTAGCTCTGTATTTCGGTCTTACACTTGCATCTCACACTTTTGATTATTGTATATGGACATTGTATTGGTGCGTACACATGTTTTGGGCCGTGATGGCTTGCATTGATGTATATGAATTATATTTTGGAGCTTGGATGCTCATGGTATATATATGATATGCTTTGCTCGTTAATTGTTTCCGCTTTATTGATTTTCTCTGATTCGTATGGTTAAGGGTTAGCCCGCCTAGCATAGAGTGTGTGTTTGTCCCCGTTCGCCATGATTTAGCTCGGGTATGGATCGTTCATTTCATATTCGGGTCGGGTCTCGGTGCGGGGGATGTGACACCTTACGCTCGGGTGTTACATCCTCTCAACATATCCTCCAAATGTTTAATTAATCTCTCCGATTGCCCGTCCGTTTGAGGATGGAAAGCTGTGCTGAATTGAAGCCTTGTGCCCAGATTCCTTTGTAATTCCTGCCAAAATCTAGAAGTGAACCTCGGATCCCGATCTAATACAATGCTAACCGGTACTCCATGAAGTCGGACGATTTCATCAACATATTTCTTAGCCAATTTAGGTACCTTATCCGACATCCGAACAGCTAGAAAATGTGCCGATTTCGTCAGTCGATCCACTATTACCTAAATTCCATCTAAACCACCTTTCACTCGTGGAAGACCCGAAACAAAATCCATCGCCACTTGCTGCCATTTCCATTCTGGAATAGGTAACGGTTGCAGTAGCCCCGATGGCTTCTGATGCTCTGCTTTCACCACTTGGCAAGTCAAACAATGTCTCACGAAGTTGATCACATCCCGCTTAAGTCCATTCCACCAATAAAATTTCTTTAAATCCTTATATATCTTATTTCCCCCGGGATGTATCGAATACCCTGATCGATGAGCTTCTTCCAATATCAACCGTCTTAACTCTTCCGGAACCACCACTCTATTCTTAAACCTTAGAAGCCCGGTGTCATCAAATCCGAACGGACTCTCTGAATCATTTCTAGTTTTCTACACCAACCTCTGAACTTCGGAGTCCACTCTCTGAGCTTCAAACAATCTCTGCTGAAGATCCGGTTGAACGGTAATATTTCGAATACTAGCTCTCAGCTTAAAAGACTCAGATTCATCCTCAACTTCCACCTTAACACTTGACACGCTAGCTTTCCTACTAAGCGCATCCGCGACCACGTTGGCCTTTCCTGGATGGTATCGAATCGTACATTCATAATCCGCCAACATCTCCATCCAACGTCTCTGTCTCTTGTTTAATTCCTTCTGAGAAAACAAATACTGGAGACTCTTGTGGTCGGAAAAGATCTCAAAAGAAACTCCGTAGAGATAGTGTCTCCACTTCCCCAAAGCGAAGATCACTGCTGCAAGCTCGAGATCGTGAGTGGGATAATTCTGTTCATGATTCTTCAATTTCCTCGAGGCATAAGCTATCACTTTACCATTCTGCATCAAAACACATCCCAACCCTTCTTTCGAGGCGTCCGTATAAACCATGTATCCTTCAGTGCCCTCGGGAAGTGCTAATACCGGTGCAGTGGTCAATTTTTCCTTCAAGAGTTGAAAACTCGCTTCGCATGCCTCGTCCCACTCAAATTTAGCTTCCTTCTTAGTTAGTGGAGTTAAAGGACCGGCTATCTTTGAAAAATCCTTCACGAACCTTCGGTAATAACCTGCCAATCCCAACAAACTTCTAACCTCGGAAGCATTTTTCGGACTCTGCCACTGAATAACCGTCTCGATCTTTGAAGGATCAACTTCCAAGCCCTTACTTGAAATAATATGGCCTAGGAAAGCAACCCGGTCGATCCAAAACTCACACTTACTAAACTTCGCATACAACCGGTGCTCTCTCAACGTCTCCAATACCAAGTTGAGATGCCTAACATGATCTTCCGGTGTCTTTGAATACACAAGAATGTCATCATGTCCATGAATGCTGCAGGGGCATTTGTCAAACCAAAAGGCATCACTACGAACTCGTAATGCCCATACCGGGTATTAAATCCTGTCTTTGGTATATCCTCTTCCCGGATTTTCAGCTGGTAATAGCCTTGCCTTAAATCCAATTTCGAATAAACCTTTGAACCTTGCAGCATATCAAATAAATCCTCAATGTGGGGCAACGGGTACTTATTCTTGATGGTCATCCGATTAAGCTCCCGGTAATCTATACACATTCTCAACGACCCATCTTTCTTTTTGACAAAGAGAACCGGAGCACCCCAAGGAGATGAACTCGGTCGGATATATCCACTCTTGAGTAATTCCTCGAGTTGAATCTCCAACTCCTTCAACTCTGCCGGAGCCATTCTATAAGGAGTCTTGGAATAAGGTTCTGATCCCGGATATAAATCAATGACAAACTCAATTTCCCGATCCGGTGGTAGAGAACCTAAATTTTCTGGAAATACATCGGGATATTCCTTTACCACAGCGTCTCCTCTAAACTTGATTGATCCTTTGGTTTATTAAGAAGATAGGCATTAAATCCCGTGGCTCCATCCTTTACCAACTTGCGAGCTTCCATAAACGATAATAGATGTACATTCTTTGACCCAACTCCTCCAATCAACTCTTCACCCAATTTTATCTTCTTCCTAAAACAATCAACTTTGGCCCGGTGCCGATACAACCAATCCATCCCGAAGATTACCCCATACTTCTTCATAGGCATAACAATGAAATCTGCCGGATAATCTTTCCCCTCTATCAAAACTGAACAACCCCTGACAACCCGATCTGTCTGCAAACTACCTCCAAGAGGCGAACTCACAAAATAACAGGAATTTGAACAAGTAACAGGTAGGCACAGAGAGGCACATAGATTAGAAGATATAAAAGTATGCGTAGCACCCGGGTCGAATAATGCATGAATGATCGTGTTATGAATGCAAACGGTACCTTCCACCATGGCGTTTGGGTCGACCTCAACATTCAGCTCCTCGCTCTCAAGAGCATAGGTTCGTGCCTGAACCATCGGTCTCTCAGCCCCAGCTTGATATCCTGGAATCTTGTCCGGGCATGCAAACGCCATATGATCTCCTTTCCCGCAAATCAAACACAACTTCAATCTCTTTCGGCAGTTGTTGTATGAATGAGTTGGCCATCCACAATAAGTACAGGGTGGCTGATCATTGCGAGATCCTTTAGGAGCCGGTGGAGCCTGAGGTGGTCCTGTTAATAAACACTAAAATGCGTGCTATTTTTAGTCTATGCATGTTAATGCAAATAATTCAATCAGAATTCAAAATTTAAATCAATTAAGCACAAAAGAGATGCATATGCAACACATTGTCAAGTAGTCCCTAAGCCGAACGACCTAGACTGACTCACCCGACACGAAAGCCCGGGTTTTGCAACCCTAAGCTCTGATACCACTTAAGGATGTAACACCCGAGCGCAAGGTGTCACATCCCCCGTACCGAGACCCGACCCGAATATGAAACAGACGATCCATACCCGAGCCAAATCACGGCGAACGGGGACAAACACACACTCTAAGCTAGGCGGGCTAACTCTTAAAACCATAAAACAATATAAAACATTAAAGCGGAAACAATAAACGAACATATACCATATATATATGCATCATGAGCATCCAAGCTCCAAAAATAAGTCATATACAACATCAATTGCCATCACGGCTCAACCAAGTACGCTCCAAATCATTATACAAATATAAGGGTATGCAAGTGTGAGACCAAAAAACAGAGCTAGAGACGAAAGCAAGACCTAGGACTCGTATTCCCGCCTAGCTCCCTCAACACCTGCATAAAACAACTGAAAACCAAACGGGTTCAGTCCAAAAGGGACTGGTGGGCATAAAACAGGGCATAAATAGAATATATGACAGTAATTAAACAATCACATGCAAGCTATAATCCCAAATGAGGTTTTTAAAGAATTTCCCAAGTGGGTGAATAGAATCATCAAAAAGGATCATAACGAATCATTAACATTAGGTCATTAGTGGCCCGGCGAGTGGGCGTGCATTATCTCCAACCAACACCTTGTGTAAACCATTTAAACATTCGTTCATTCATTCTTTTCATGCAATCATTCTTTTGTGCACATTCATTAACATTTACACCTTCTTCCTCCGGGTTGGTGGTGGGTTTGCAAGGCCCGACCACCCATTCATTGACCAAAAGGGGTTACATGACTCCCTAGATGGCTCTCAGCGTCCATTCCTCGCTAACTCCTAACGAGGTCCGGTTACGCCGTTCATTAGTGGAACTAGTGTGAGGGTTCACCGTCGGTCCGTGCCTCCCCGGATAGCCAGTCAAACTAAGTCCCTGGGCCCCATTCGTGCATTCGATCATTTCTCGCCAAAACATTAGGTAGGGTTTATAAAATAAGGCTTTACGTTGAAAACATTTACTCTTTAAAACGACTCTCTATATATATATAATTTTAGTCGAAAGCTTTCACATTGAAGGTATATATAGGGTCTTATATCTACATAGAAGAAAAACCCACCTTAAACCGTAAAAAAGGAGCAAACACGAGCCTCACTGACCGGCCTCGTCTCCAACTGGATCAAAATCTGTGCAAGAACGGTGAAGTGAGACTCAATATGACCAAATAAGACGCTCGGCAATGCTATGATCCTGATATGAATAGGTACAAGATAAGTGTAACACCCGGAAAGCCAGGCGCCATATCCCCCGCACCATAGCTCCAATCCACATATGAAACGGTCAATCCATACATAAACCGAAGCTATGGCGAACGGGAGAAAATAAAAAAACACAAGGCTAGGCGGGTACCCTCAATTAAAACCAAAACAACTCAGAGCAATAAAATAGCGGAAGCAAAAGCATTCAATACATATAGGTACCATATTTACATACTTACTTATAGGTACCGGCAATTTATATCATTACAACATCAATCCAAGTATAATTCAAGATATACTACAAACTAGCTAGTATCAACACAAGTATAATGTATGAAGGTGCAGTGCTAGACCCGAATAAAAGACACGAGACTCTAATTCCCGCCTAGCACGAACCTGCAAAACTGAAAAGTTGAGGTGTCAGTCCAAACGGACTAAGCGAGGGGTATAATTAAATATATGCGCACATACATGCAAGTTATAATCTCGGGTAATAATTTTAGGAAATCAAACACAATTATTAGAGTAGAAGGTACTATCGCCCGAGGTTACAACTAATTCAATTTATCAATTAATTCAGTTCAATGCAATCAATAGGTGGCCCGGCGAGTGGGGGCAATTCTCCAACCTTACTCCGACCGTGTACAATCAATCAATTATTAGGTGATTAGGTGATCAAGCAATTATTTACTGTACACAATTAGCAGTTTCAGTGACTTCTACTTCCTCCGGGTGATGGTGGGATTGCAAGGCCCCACCATCCAATCAGTCTGGGCAGAGGGTACATGAATCCCTAAGCCCAGAACTCCTTCCTCCCCTAATCACCTAGGGGGTTCAGGGGTCATCCCATTAGGTGAGGATAGCACTCGAGTTACCCGTCAGCCCATGCTTTCCCGGTTGGCTCGAGCTACTATCCTCGGGCCCACATTGCCCTTCAATGACTCGCCAAAACAATCAATCCGTCAATCAATCAATCAATCAATCGGTTTTGCTAAATCATTTAAAAATCATAAAGTTCGCAAACTATAGATATATATATACATTTTGGCCGAAATAGTCACATAGGGGTTGTAAGGGTTCTATTTATCTAGAATTTAAACCTCACCTTGACAAACGAACCAAAAGAAAGCCAGAGAACACCCTACGGAGCGGGCTCCATGAAACCGGGACCGTGATCTGTGCAACAAGGACAAGTGTGAAATAAGACTCGACTCGAGTGAACCAATTATGACGAACGGTAAAGTCATGCACCAATATGTTATGCAATAACGATTTAGTGAATGTCAAATAAGAGCATGATTGTTAATAAACCAAGTATATATAACACATATACGTACAACCATGCACGCAAAATAATAAGCATGAAAACAGAGGGTGACACGCCCGTGTCACAAAAATACACTAAGCCGTGACACCCCCGTGTCACAGTACAGCGGGCAACAAGCATGCGAACAGAAGGTGACACGCCCGTGTCACCAATACAAAGCAATCCTTGACACCCCGTGTCACGGTACAGAGAATCAACCCATCAAGCACCCCCGTGTCACGCTGAAGAAGGAAAAAGTGACACCCCCCGTGTCAACTGCGCGTAACAGAAAAACAGGGCAAGAAAACAGGGGTTTCCATGCAAAACCAACCCAAACACCAAATTTCAACCAACAATTGCAATCAAAACTTGAGGAAACATGTTTCCATACTTGAAACACAATAAAATCTAACATATATACCCATATCATACATTGATCATCAAGATTCAATCAAAGGAAACCCATAAAAATTCCATATATTCCAACTTCAACATAACTTCATGTTTTCATGCAAGAAATGAAGAAACAAGGACCTAAACATCCTTCTAGTCATGAATAAGCATGAAAGCATCAATCAATCATCAAACCCTACTCAACCAAATAATCAAAAGCTCAAGTAATTCTCATGTTATAACTTGAAATGAAAGAAGAATGAGATGAGGATGAAGATGTTGATGCTTCTAGCTTCAAAGTTCCTCAAAATAGCTTGGATTAAGAGATGAATTCTTCTCCTTCTCTTGAGGTGTGAAAATCGATCCTTAGTGTGTGTGTGTGTGTGATGTTCTTGTATGTAATGTATTGTATGAGAATGATGGAAGAGATGCATATACTTGATATAATATATCATCCACTATCATAGCAAATGCACCCAAATTGCAAACAAGCCCCTAGGTTATTTAAATGAATGCAATCAAGTATCATCTCTAACAATTAGACATTTAACTCCCAATTCATGAAATGCAATTAAGTCCATAAATTTATGAGATGATCAATTAAAGTCGTATGAGACAATTAAGCACATTATCACTTAATTCACAATTTCACATTGAAAGTTAATTCTTATAAATACATAGGGATGTATAATGCACATAGTAATGCAATAAAATTATAATAAGCAAGTAAATATATAAAATTAAACTCCCAACTCCCGAAGACCCGCACGTGGCGTGCTTACCTGAACTTCTGAAATTTGGGGCGTTACAACTCTCCCCCCCTTAGAAGAATCTGGTCCCCAGATTCGTTGGTCGGATGCAAATAACTCTGGGTGAAACTTCTTCATCTTCTCTTCCGGCTCCCAAGTCATTTCCTCAGTCCTCTCACTCCGCCATAACACTTTCACCATAGGAATATTCCAATTCCTCAACTCTTGAAATTTCCTTTCCAATATTTTGACCGACTTCTGTACAAAAGATAAATTCGGTTCGAACTCCACTTCTTCAACGGGTAGAATTTCGGTTTCATCCGGATAATACTTCCTGAGTTGAGATACATGAAAAACATTGTGAATTCCGGTAAGATTAGGAGGTAGGTCCACTCGATAAGCCACTTCCCAAATTCTATCGATAATCTCAAACGGACCTAGGTAACGGGGATTCAGCTTTCCTTCCTTTCCAATTCTAGAAAATCCCTTTCGAGGAGATACCTTCAGGAAAACCCGGTCCCCCACTTCAAATTTGAGATCCCTCCAGCGAATATCGGCGTAACTCTTCTGTCTATCTTGTGCAGCCTTCATCCGGTGTTGTATAGTCCGAACTTTCTCAATCATGGCTTTCACGGCCTTAGAAGATTTCTCAAGCTTTCTCCCCTTCTTGACTCCTTCCTGTTTGGACTATTTCCACTCTTCTAGATCAAAAAACAACGGTGATCTACATTTTCGCCCATATAACAATTCATACGGAGCCATACCAATCGTTGCTTGAAAGCTGTTATTGTAAGCGAACTCCACCAAAGGAAGTTGATCATGCCACGAAGTCTGGAAATCCAAGGCAAAAGCTCGAAGTAGATCTTCCAAGTACCGAATAACCCTCTCAGATTGCCCATCAGTTTGAGGATGAAACGCCGTACTGAACTGAAACTTTGTACCCAACATCTCTTGTAACCCCTGCCATAACTTCGAAGTGAAACGGGGATCTTGATCCGAAACAATACTCACTGGAATACCGTGAAGTCGTACAATCTCCCGGTTGTAAATCTCAGCCAACTTCCGAATCTTGAAAGACATTCTGACCGGTAGAAAATGAGCAGATTTTGTCAGACGATCCACAATCACCCAAATACCATCGAATCCACCCTTCACTCTAGGTAACCCGGATATAAAATCCATCGTCACCTGTTCCCACTTCCACTCAGGAATAGGTAACGGCTGAAGAAGACCTCCCGGTTTCTGGTGTTCGGCTTTCACTTTCTGACAAGTGAGACAGTGCTTCACAAACTCTGCTACATCCTTCTTCAACCCACGCCACCAATAATACTGTTTGAGATCCTTATACATCTTATTCCCTCCAGGGTGAATTGAATAAGCTGACTTGTGAGCTTCCTCGAGCAATACCCTTTTCAAATCATAGGGTACTACTACTCGGTTCTTGAAACGAAGAAGACCGGTTTCATCGAACCCAAATGGACTCTCCGGATCCTCTCTAGCCTTATAGACCAATCTCTGAACTCCCGGATCCTTTCCTTGAGCCTCAAACATTCTGTACTTTAAGTCCGGATAAATGGAGATATTGGAAACTCGAGCTCTAATCACGATAGGCTCCACTCCATTACTTGCACCCACTTCCAAGCTCGAAACACCCACTTTCCTACTTAGAGCGTCGACAACTACATTAGCTTTCCCGGGATGATACTTGATAACACAATCATAATCTTCTAGTCGCTCCATCCATCTCCGTTGCCTCATATTGAGCTCCTTTTGTGTGAAAAGGTATTGGAGACTCTTATGATCGGTGAAAATTTCAAATGACACTCCATACAAGTAATGTCTCCACTTCCCGAGTGCGAAAATCACGACAGCAAGCTCTAAATCATGCGTCGGGTAGTTCTTCTCATGATCCTTCAACTTCCGTGAGGCATAAGCGACAACCTTGCCCTTCTGAGTTAATACACTTCCCAAACCTTCTTTCGACGTGTCAGTATACACAGCATATCCCTCCGAACCCTCTGGAAGAGTTAACACTGGAGCAGAAACCAATCTCTCCCTCAAAACATCGAAGCTTCTCTCACATAACTCATCCCAATCATATTTCACATCCTTCTTAGTTAACCGAGTCAAAGGAGCAGCGATCTTAGAGAAATCTTGCACGAATCTTCTATAATAACCCGCCAATCCCAAGAAACTCCTAATCTCGGATGCGTTCTTTGGTTTCTCCCACTTCAACACCGCTTCAATCTTTGAAGGATCAACCTCTAATCCATTCCCCGAAATAATATGACCCAAGAAGGAAACCCGGTCGATCCAAAACTCACACTTGCTAAACTTTGCGAATAATTGATGCTCCTTCAACGTTCTTAAAACCAATTTGAGATGCCTTGCATGTTCCTCGGCCGATTTAGAGAAAACCAATATATCATCAATGAAGATTACAACGAACTTGTCAAGAAACGGCTGGAAAATCCTATGCATCATGTCCATACAAGCGGCGGGAGCATTTATCAATCCAAAAGGCATGACTACGAATTCATAATGCCCGTACCTGGTATTAAAACCAGTCTTCGGAATATCCTCCGTTTGAATTCGTAATTGGTAATACCCTTGCCTCAAATCAAGCTTCGAATATACCTTAGACCCTTGGAGTATATCAAACAACTCTTCAATATGGGGAAGAGGATATTTATTCTTAACGGTCATCCGATTAAGCTCCCGGTAATCGATACACATTCTTAGAGTACCATCTTTCTTCTTCACGAATAAAACTGGAGCACCCCACGTTGACGAGCTCGGTCTTACATACCCAACTTCCAAAAGACCATCAAGTTGCACTTTTAATTACTTCAATTCCGCTGGTGCCATCCTATATGGAGTCTTAGAATAAGGTTCGGCATCCGAATACAAATCAATCATAAACTCTATCTCCTTTTCCGATGGCAACGAATCCAACCTCTCGGGAAACACTTCGGGAAACTCCTTCACTACTTCGGTTTCCTCTAATTTCACTTTATCCTTCGGTTGATTAAGAATATATGCTATGAATCCCGTAGCCCCATCACGAACCAATTTCTGAGCTTCTGAAAAAGATAATAAGGGCACCGTCTTCGAACCCTGACCCGTAACAACCTCAGAGCCCAAACTAACCTTCTTGGCCCGACAATCAACAGTGGCGTAGTGCTTGTACAACTAATCCATACCCAAGATGGAACCATACCGAGACATAGGCAACTCAATGAAATCCGTTGAGAAAACCCGACCCTCAATACTCACCGGCACCTCTGTAAAAACCCGGTTAGTTTCTATACTACCACTAAAAGGAGTACTAACCACGTAGCATGCATCAGAATAAGTAACACACAAGGGCAATTTAATAGAAACATCATAAGAAATGAAGGAGTGAGTGGCTCCCGGATCAAATAAAGTGTGTATGTTGATGCCATGAATGCAAATGGTACCTTCAACAACAGCAGTCGGGTCCCCGTCTGCATCATGTTCCTCGCCTTCCAAGGTATAAGCACGGGCCCGAATCATCGGCCTCTGTCCTCCAGGCGGCGGATTACGTCGATCCGGACAAGTATCCACCATATGATCGGCAGCCCCGCAAATTAGGCATAACCATGTGTAGGTTGCCCACAGAAAGTACACTTAGGTTTCTCCGGTGGTGGCGGCATAACCGGTGGCTGAGGAGCCTTCTGGACTGGCCCTTGTGGTTTAAACTTCTTCATAGGGCCCTTAAACGGAGGAGGAGTTGTATCAAAGACCATCGGCCTCTTGCCGGCATTGTAACCTGATCTTGATCCGGAACCTGAACCTTGTCCCGATCTGTAGGAGGATCTCCGTGCATTGACAGAATCTTCAACCTTAAGAGCTTTTGTAGTTGTAGCACCCCGCACGTGAGGCACCACATCCCCCGCACTATGGCTCAACACGAGTAACGAAACAGCTAATCCGCACCCATATCAAACCATCGCGAACGGGAGACAAACATAAAAACCTTCCTAAGCCAGGCGGAGCTAGACCCTGCAATGAAAACCAATCCACGAAGTATAATGCATAGCAAAGCCAAAGTTCAGTCATACAAACCATAAACGGAATTTGGGCTCTTCAGGCCTCTTTTAAAACATAACAAAACCTAGTAAAAGCAATTCACTAACAATTATATAATTATTCAAGTTCCAGAGACTATGAAATCGAATCATACATAAATCCAATACATGAATGAGTGCAAAGACTCTCCTAACCTAACTCAACCCACTTAAAGACTCCAAACACCTCCGCCTAGCTCGAAACCCCAAAGATCAAACCTGCACACTAAAAAGATTGGGGAGGGAAAGGGGTCAGTCTCTAGAAGACTGAGTGAGCAGGAGCGATACATATATATAAAACATGCACATGCAAGTCATAAATCCCGAGCAAGGTTTTAATTGAATTTAGTTCCCGAAAAGGGCAAGAAAACAGATAAACAATGCTCGACTGTTATGACTAATTCATATTAAATTCATTACATTCATAAATCATACATAAATATAAGGCTCGGCGAGTGAGCGTGCACAACCTCCATCCAAACTCCGACCGTATACGACAAATATCATTAATATATTGATTAAGCGATCATGCAATATATCATAATACACACAGACCATAAATCATGTCCTAAATATATTGTTTGGGCAATCCGATTCCCGGCCTTCCCGCACAGTGCCTATCAATTGATAATCAATCAGTCAATCAATCATTTCAATCATAAATAAGTTCCAACCTTCTTCCTCCGGGTTGGTGGTGGGTTTGCAAGGCCCGACCACCCAATCATTGACCAAAAGGGGTTACATGACTCCCCAGATGGCACTTAGCTCCCTTTCCCCGCCAATCTCCTGACGAGGTCCGGTACCGCTGTTCAATAGTGGGACTAGTATATGGGATCCCCGTCAGCCCTTGCTTCCTCGGTTAGCCACATATACTAAGTCCCGGGGCCCGTTCAATCATAAATCATAAATGTGTCTCGCCAAACATATCAATTCATAAGTACATATCATAATTCATAAATCATTTGAAAAGGGTTTACTCGATCAATACATACTATAAGAATCATACCCTACCGTGTAATTCGGCATATGCTATATACGTACCTCTCCGTGTCATCCTATTCCGTAGCTAGCATGAAGACACACGGTTTGGAGCATAGCCTCATTACAAAACCATTTTTAAGTTTATATACGCTCATACGCATAATTCAGAAGGATTTACTCGATAACTTCATTTGAAAATCATATATATATAATCATAAGGTTTTGGCCAAAGCTTTTCACATAAGGGTTGTAGGGTTTGTTACATAGCTAAAACAAAAACCACCCTCACCTGAACCGTGAAGTTACAAGGATCGAGCACCAAGTGCCTGAACGATCAAAAGCTCTCCACCCTGGAGACAAACTGTACAAAAGACCACAAGACGTGTTCGTGAGACTCAAGACTCTTAATGAACCATATATGACGCACGACAATGCTCACTCATAAAATCATGTCATGAAAATGTTCATGTGCATTATTAAGGCATTTAACTCATATATCCAAGTCATTCACTCATTCATTCATTATCATTCAATTCATATTTCCAATCCAATAATTCAAGAATTCAAATAGGAGCATAGAACATGTTCACACTCTCCCAACACGCTACTACATACTTCACATTACATAACATAGCATATTCCCAAGGTTTGACAACAAGAAGAAGTCATATGATATAGAAAATAAGTGATGCGATTCATAAACGACATATAAACACACATAAACGGCATTAAGAAAAAGCATGCCTATAACACATCCAAATGCCATGAAATTAAACCAAAATACTCCTAACATATAGTAAAACAAGTTCATAGTTCAACACAAAAGGAGATAAAGCCATTCAAGAGGTGAAACAAATTAAAACCCGAAAAGGAAGCAACACGGACTGCGCAGGGGAAGGGACACGGGGGTGTCACCAACCCTAGCCAAACTGAGCCACGACCGTGGCTCAGTACAGACCTGAACAGAGGGTGTGACACGCCCGTGTCTCATTCTTATGAGTAAATGAGACACGGGGGCGTCACGGTACAGAACTTGAGGCGTTCACAGAGTGTTCCGGCAAAACTGATCTCATACCAAATCAATCCAAAATCATACCAAATGAACTCGAAATGCTCTGAAACTTAATATACAACATATTTAGCATGTTATGAACATTTTTCATTTAGAGTGCAAAGGCTAAATCACACGTTAAGATCATCGAATCCATGCAACAAAACTGGGTCGCCAAAATCGTACATATGAGCCCTAATGATTCCATCATGCCTTCATCAAGTACTTAGGGGTTGAATTTGGATCTGAAACTTTGGGGAATGCATGCTAACATACTAAAAAACCAATATACATCATATATATGCAAAATGGTACAATTTAAAGCACATTAGAATGACCAACAAGTTACCAAACACAACAGCAACAATTCTGTCATGAAGCATGCATAAAAACAGGCCATGTACTTCGGTTTTGAGGCTTCAAATGGATCCAAATACTTGAAACATGAATGTTAACATATAAATTAATGAGTGTACATCAACTCCATGCAATTTCACACGAAATGGAGACCATTTGATCAAGCAACAACACAATATTTCACACAGCAATTCGAAAACAGGGGAAGTAGTTTGATCATCAAGTTTGGAGCTCCATATCTCATAATTTCATTAAAGGAGCAAGAGATGAAATCCTCCTAACATCATATACTATCAGTTGGGAAAGAAATTGGCCAAGAAACAAGCTCATATAATCATTTACAAGCAAGGAAAACAGCTGCACAACCAAGCAAGGTCACAAGAGCAATTTCCCCCAAAACCCTATTCATGCTCTTAACCCAAACCCTAATCAAATCTGATCCAAAACATGATGTAAGTAGATGAAATCAAGTATAATAGAGTAGATAAGACATAAATATTCATATCTTGAAGATTTGGTGAAGAAAAATGGTGATTTGAGCTAAAAATCACAAAAGGGCCAAGGTTTCCTTCTTCTTTCTCCTCTCTCTCTCTCTCGATCAGTTCCAGCTGCAAAAGGGGGATATTTGTTCGGTTGTCAGAACAAAAAGGGAAGAGAAAGGCTTATCCCAAGGTACACAAGCCATGGTTAAGGTATGGTTAGGTTAGGGAGGTGTTAAGGGGTCCCACCATGAAGACTAGTCAACCAAAGGAGTTCCTCTTGCACGAGTTGCTCGTTACGGTTGGATTTCGGAGGTCTTAATGATTTCAAAAAGGTATGAGGCTTGTTCCATTGTCTCCGAATCATCGATACGAAGGCAACGGAGGTGTCGGAATTCGAATCCGAATTCCCGAGCTCAAGATATCACGTACGGAATCAAGGGTGCGCTAATTGCTCGTTAGCCCCCGATTTGGTTCCACAAATCAAATTAAATTCATAAACACGTCAAATGAATCCGAAAACATAAACCGAGCATATAGGCAAGTTCATAACACACATATTTAAGACATACTAAATTTCCATACCAATCCGATATCATTACATATATGAACGAAGCACAAATAGAACACTCATGCGCATGAACGAATTCATATTGTTATAAATAATTTACTAAAACTTAAATTCCATATTAATTAAATTAAAACCAACTAATAACATGTTGAAATTAATTAACAAAATTACCGAAATAGTTAAGGTAACACAAAACCTTAATTGAGAATTTAACACTAAATATCAAAGTAGAAATAAAATGAATTAAATTAAATATTAATAGTTTATAGTTTAAATCAAATAAAAACACTTATGAACAAGTAATCATATAATTAAATAATTGAATGGCGCAATTTATAAACAAATACACCACATTATTTGAAACTGAGAAACTGGGGCGTTACAATCTCCCCCCCTTAAAAAGAATCCGTCCTCGGATTCAAAACACGCTTGAAATCAAACAATGGGAGATTCCCCGTCTCTCACAAACAACAAGGAGAGAGCCCCGTCTCTCGAGCAGCAATGAGAGAACCCCGTCTCTCCAACAACAATGAGAGAACCCCGTCTCTCGCAAACAAAGAGAGTACCCCGTCTCTCAAACAAAAATAAGAGTATCCCCGTCTCTTAACCGAAAATAAAGCAAGGAAGTCTCCAATACTCCCAAGCAACTCACGCAAAACCAAATTTAAAATCACGTAAGGCACCCAAAGCAAGTAATAAATGTCGCCCACATTAATATCCAATTATTCCAAGTAATTTAACACAATACAAGATTAAAGCACCTAACATAAAAATTATATAAGTTAAATTTGCATGGATGCATGTATCATGAATGCTATAAGTACCGTTCACCGAAGTTTCAAAGTTTAGAATTGAGAGTTGTCGTTGTCCAGTGTAGGATCTATCCTGAAGATAGCTCAGTGGTCAGCTTGTCTTGAACCTCTTCAAGGTTCCTCGGTGAAGCTATTGATAAATCCTTTAAGGATCATACTCTTGGATCCGTTCTGACTTGTACTATTTCCAGTCTTCACCATTTCCCGCAATCTTCGTTCGACCATCCAATTCTTTTTAATTAACCGAGCTTGACCTCCCCGAATATCCTTAGACCATCTCTCTCAATGTTAGATCCATAGCTACTATCTTACTCATATCAGAGTTTAAAATATCCTCAAGAATAACTACCCCTGACCACCTTGACGATTCAATCCCTACCTAGAGGTATTCGTCATTAGGATCTACCTTAACACGAATCCTTTTTCCATCTTCCGTTCCTGGTATCCATTCATTCCCTTTGACCCCTTAGGTTTATATTTGGCATCTAGCTCCACATTTCTTGAATCGAAGATAAAATGTTCTTGATGCGTTTTGAAGTTTGATGTAAATCCTCCAATGATCATCTTTTCCGGTTTGGTTTCTTCGTGGATTTCCTTCCGGATCACCTTTGATAGAACCGATAACTTAATAATGTTGTCTCGGATCCCTTAATACTTCTACTAAATAAATCTTGGCCGACAACATCCCCTCATATAATAGATTGATCCAATTTTCCTTTAGTTAATTCCATCTTAGGAGGTCACAGAAACTCCCATATAATTTCATCACTCCCAATTCGGAATTCCAGGCATAGAGTCGTTCAGTAAACTTTCTTCTTTATATCTCGAAAAATCTTTCCCCGAATTTGGCATCGTCACTTCTCTCTTAACAACTTAACCATTACCGTCCTCTTATTCATTTCCAATGGCCACCATTAGGATTTCCGGATTCTCCTTAATTTGCATCCCCGTTGTTGCTATTGACATATTTATTCGAGCATTACTTCCATCTTCCATTTTATCTCTCGGTCGTGCTCTCCCCCTTAAAATTTGCTCTCCCGGTTGAACTCCATTGATTCTTCTTTTATCGAAATTCTTGATGAGTAAATCCCATTAGGTGAAGTTTAACTGATATAGAAATCAAGGATTTGACCTTTCAACTCCTTCCCCAGTTCTCTTGATGTTCGAAACTCCTTCTGAATTCTTGTTTACGTTAACCTATCCCTCAATGGAAGTTCTTATTTCCCAAATTCACCTTCCTCATAACTCAGATGCGGCTCAGTTGCACTGATACTTGATAGTTGAGGCGAAAGGACTTCCTATCAAGTAAACACTAAAATGCATGTTGGGTTAAAATGACCATGCATGGGTCACGTTTACATCAAGCAATTATACAATACCTTAGCGCAACGAAACCAATTAGAAATGCACGAATAACATAAGATCAAGAGAATAAATAATTAATGCAAAATATGATGCACGTGCTATGAATGCTTTGGAACCTGTCACCAATGGGGTAAGTAGTTAGCTCGATAGCTTTTCCTTGCTACTCCAAGTCCCGCGGTTACTTTGACTTGGTAATTATTCCTTGCCTTTCCCACGGTCTTCGAGATTCCCATGCATCTTTATAAATCAACTTGTATCTTCCACTTCCAAGGAGTTAGCATCCAATCTATTCTCTAAATTCGACCTTTACTTCCAATCGTCGTCTCAATCAAGAATCCCGCACTTACCCTTTCGAAAGTTCAATTCACCTCCCACTGCTTACATTTGACCGCATGATTTCCTTTCAAGGAGTGGTTGCCTTTCTTTACCGTTTCCATTTGTTGCTTCATATCTTCCATTTCAACTTCACAACATGACAATTCAGCTTGGTCTTGGAAAAACAAGCTCATCTCCCACTCAACACCTTGCTTAAGATTACCGTGACTATTGTTTATGAGTTTCCCATCACGATCGAAATCCAGAGCACCCAAGTCCAACTCTTCCCGGTCTTAACTTCGATAGACTTGATTTCAATTCACTAGGCTTAATCAGAAATCCTTCTTGTCGAGCCCAGGTACACAGCTCCATTTGGGAAGTCTCACATCTCTAATGCTCTACATTCTTCCCAGAGTATCCTGCCCATCTTCCATGCCTCAGAAGGTTTGCAATCGATCTTTGTCATAGAACTTGGCCGTGGTTTGATATTATCTTCATAACCTATAAATCATAGCTTACTTCAAGAGTAGATGCATGCGATTAGTGCATGCTCATGACACATTTTCAACAATTATTGCAAGGATCCTTATGTAAATGCAACAGATAGTCCCACAAAATTCAAAAAGAAGAGCCAAATTCATGTTCAAGATTGATGCAATGCACACATTCACAAGTTGTTCCTATGCCGTGCGACCTAACTGACTCAGACATGACTCAAGAACACCGGTTTTGCAACCGGGCTCTGATACCACTTAAGGATGTAGCACCCCGCACGTGAGGCACCACATCCCCCGCACTATGGCTCAACACGAGTAACGAAACAGCTAATCCGCACCCATATCAAACCATAGCGAACGGGAGACAAACATAAAAACCTTCCTAAGCCAGGCGGAGCTAGACCCTGCAATGAAAACCAATCCACGAAGTATAATGCATAGCAAAGCCAAAGTTCAGTCATACAAACCATAAACGGAATTTGGGCTCTTCAGGCCTCTTTTAAAACATAACAAAACCCAGTAAAAGCAATTCACTAACAATTATATAATTATTCAAGTTCCAGAGACTATGAAATCGAATCATACATAAATCCAATACATGAATGAGTGCAAAGACTCTCCTAACCTAACTCAACCCACTTAAAGACTCCAAACACCTCCGCCTAGCTCGAAACTCCAAAGATCAAACCTGCACACTAAAAAGATTGGGGAGGGAAGGGGGTCAGTCTCTAGAAGACTGAGTGAGCAGGAGCGATACATATATATAAAACATGCACATGCAAGTCATAAATCCCGAGCAAGGTTTTAATTGAATTTAGTTCCCGAAAAGGAAGCAGCACGGACTGCGCAGGGAAAGGGACACGGGGGTGTCACCAACCCTAGCCAAACTGAGCCACGACCGTGGCTCAGTACAGACCTGACCAGAGGGTGTGACATGCCCGTGTCTCATTCTTATGAGTAAATGAGACACGGGGGCGTCACGGTACAGAACTTGAGGCGTTCACAGAGTGTTCCGGCAAAACTGATCTCATACCAAATCAATCCAAAATCATACCAAATGAACTCCAAATGCTCTGAAACTTAATATACAACATATTTAGCATGTTATGAACATTTTTCATTTAGAGTGCAAAGGCTAAATCACACGTTAAGATCATCGAATCCATGCAAAAAAACTGGGTCGCCAAAATCGTACATATGAGCCCTAATGATTCCATCATGCCTTCATCAAGTACTTAGGGGTTGAATTTGGATCTGAAACTTTGGGGAATGCATGATAACATACTAAACAACCAATATACATCATATATATGCAAAATGGTACAATTTAAAGCACATTAGAATGACCAACAAGTTACCAAACACAACAGCAACAATTCTGTCATGAAGCATGCATAAAAACAGGCCATGTACTTCGGTTTTGAGGCTTCAAATGGATCCAAATACTTGAAACATGAATGTTAACATATAAAGTAATGAGTGTACATCAACTCCATGTAATTTCACACGAAATGGAGACCATTTGATCAAGCAACAACACAATATTTCACACAGCAATTCGAAAACAGGGGAAGTAGTTTGATCATCAGGTTTGGAGCTCCATATCTCATAATTTCATTAAAGGAGCAAGAGATGAAATCCTCCTAACATCATATACTATCAGTTGGGAAAGAAATTGGCCAAGAAACAAGCTCATATAATCATTTACAAGCAAGGAAAACAGCTGCACAACCAAGCAAGGTCACAAGAGCAATTTCCCCCAAAACCCTATTCATGCTCTTAACCCAAACCCTAATCAAATCTGATCCAAAACATGATGTAAGTAGATGAAATCAAGTACAATAGAGTAGAGAAGACATAAATATTCATACCTTGAAGATTTGGTGAAGAAAAATGGTGATTTGAGCTAAAAATCACAAAAGGGCCAAGGTTTCCTTCTTCTTTCTCCTCTCTCTCTCTCTCGATCAGTTCCAGCTGCAAAAGGGGGATATTTGTTCGGTTTTCAGAACAAAAAGGGAAGAGAAAGGCTTATCCCAAGGTACACAAGCCATGGTTAAGGTATGGTTAGGTTAGGGAGGTGTTAAGGGGTCCCACCATGAAGACTAGTTAACCAAAGGAGTTCCTCTTGCACGAGTTGCTCGTTACGGTTGGATTTCGGAGGTCTTAATGATTTCAAAAAGGTATGAGGCTTGTTCCATTGTCTCCGAATCGTCAATACGAAGGCAACGGAGGTGTCGGAATTCGAATCCGAATTCCCGAGCTCAAGATATCACGTACGGAACCAAGGGTGCGCTAATTGCTCGTTAGCCCCCGATTTGGTTCCACAAATCAAATTAAATTCATAAACACGTCAAATGAATCCGAAAACATAAACCGAGCATATAGGCAAGTTCATAACACACATATTTAAGACATACTAAATTTCCATACCAATCCGATATCATTACATATATGAACGAAGCACAAATAGAACACTCATGCACATGAACGAATTCATATTGTTATAAATAATTTACTAAAACTTAAATTCCATATTAATTAAATTAAAACCAACTAATAACATGTTGAAATTAATTAACGAAATTACCGAAATAGTTAAGGTAACACAAAACCTTAATTGAGAATTTAACACTAAATATCAAAGTAGAAATAAAATGAATTAAATTAAATATTAATAGTTTATAGTTTAAATCAAATAAAAACACTTATGAACAAGTAATCATATAATTAAATAATTGAATCGCGCAATTTATAAACAAATACACCACATTATTTAAAACTGAGAAACTGGGGCGTTACAATATTGGCCTTCTTCCAAGTGCTTGTGTTAACCGCTTCAATCGCCGCTTGAATGTCCGGCCTCAAACCTTGTACAAATTACATAGCCTTGTGGAAGTCGTCACTAGCAATGTTAGGGGCATATTTGGACAACCTCTCGAACTCAGCTATATATTCGGCAACCGATCTACCTCCTTGCTTGAGCTCAGTAAACTCCTTAAGTCTTCTAGTGCGCTAAGATAGCGGAATAAACTTATTCTTGAATTCTCTTTCGAATACCTCCCATGTAATTTGCTCCTCGGCGGCATCCAAGACGATTTTGGTACTCTCCCACCATGAATATGCTTCTCCCTGGATGAGGGTAAGAGTACACCGAGCCTTTTCCCGAGACTCACATAGAATAAGTTCCCAAACCCATTCAACTTCCTTAAGCCATTGCTCGGCTTGAATATCGTTCCCCTTTTGGAATCTCGGCGGATGTTGGTTCTGAAATTCCCTTAAAATAGCAGAGATATGTGCCTGTTGTGGTGGTGGAGGAGCTGGCGGTGCTGGAGGCACATAATCCCTTAGCCTCTGATACATGAGTTGCACCATGGAATTTAAGAAATCTTGGGGTTGAGCTGGAGGAGGAGGAGTCCTATCACGCCGATGATGACGTTGATGTCGAGGAGAACGATCACGGTGATGTCGGTCACGAGCCATCCTGAAATTTAAACACTGTACATGCATGTTTGATTAACAAGTGCAAATGAGTGTAATTACAACGCACAATTGAATCAAACCACGTAGTCACATAATCCACGTACTTCAAATAGAGTCATATAAGTTCAAGTAGGTTGCAAGACTCTCAGATAATCAATTAATCCTATGCCGTACGACTTAGACACACGAGACACGACACTAGAGCCGCGGTTTTGCAACCGGAGCTCTGATACCACCTTGGGATGTAACACCGGAACGCCAGGCGCCACGTCCCCCGCACCATAGCTCCAATCCACATATGAAACGGTCAATCCATACATAAACCGAAGCTATGGCGAACGGGAGACAATAAAAAAAACACAAGGCTAGGCGGGTACCCTCAATTAAAACCAAAACAACTCAGAGCAATAAAATAGCGGAAGCAAAAGCATTCAATACATATAGGTACCATATTTACATACTTACTTATAGGTACCGGCAATTTATATCATTACAATATCAATTCAAGTATAATTCAAGATATACTACAAAATAGCTAGTATCAACACAAGTATAATGTATGAAGGTGCAGTGCTAGACCCGAATAAAAGACACGAGACTCTAATTCCCGCCTAGCACGAACCTGCAAAACTGAAAAGTTGAGGTGTCAGTCCAAACGGACTAAGCGAGGGGTATAATTAAATATATGCGCACATACATGCAAGTTATAATCTCGGGTAATAATTTTAGGAAATCAAACATAATTATTAGAGTAGAAGGTACTATCGCCCGAGGTTACAACTATTTCAATTTATCAATTAATTCAGTTCAATGCAATCAATAGGTGGCCCGGCGAGTGGGGGCAATTCTCCAACCTTACTCCGACCGTGTACAATCAATCAATTATTAGGTGATTAGGTGATCAAGCAATTATTTACTGTGCACAATTAGCAGTTTCAGTGACTCCTTCTTCCTCCGGGTGATGGTGGGATTACAAGGCCCCACCATCCAATCAGTCTGGGCAGAGGGTACATGAATCCCTAAGCCCAGAACTCCTTCCTCCCCTAATCTCCTAGGGGGTTCAGGGGTCATCCCATTAGGTGAGGATAGCACTCGAGTTACCCGTCAGCCCATGCTTTCCCGGTTGGCTCAAGCCACTATCCTCGGGCCCACAGTGCACTTCAATGACTCGCCAAAATAATCAATCCGTCAATCAATCAATCGGTTTTGCTAAATCATTTGAAAATCATAAAGTTCGCAAACTATAGATATATATATATATACATTTTGGCCGAAATAGTCACATAGGGGTTGTAAGGGTTCTATTTATCTAGAATTTAAACCTCACCTTGACAAACGAACCAAAAGAAAGCCAGAGAACACCCTACGGAGCGGGCTCCACGAAACCGGGACCGTGATCTGTGCAACAAGGACAAGTGTGAAATAAGACTCGACTCGAATGAACCAATTATGACGAACGGCAAAGTCATGCACCAATATGTTATGCAATAACGATTTAGTGAATGTCAAATAAGAGCATGATTGTCAATAAACCAAGTATATATAACACATATACGTACAACCATGCACGCAAAATAATAAGCATGAAAACAGAGGGTGACACGCCCGTGTCACAAAAATACACTAAGCCGTGACACCCCCGTGTCACAGTACAGCGGGCAACAAGCATGCGAACAGAAGGTGACACGCCCGTGTCACCAATACAAAGCAATCCGTGACACCCCGTGTCACGGTACAGAGAATCAACCCATCAAGCACCCCCGTGTCACGCTGAAGAAGGAAAAAGTGACACCCCCCGTGTCAACTGCACGTAACAGAAAAACAGGGCAAGAAAACAGGGGTTTCCATGCAAAACCAACCCAAACACCAAATTTCAACCAACAATTGCAATCAAAACTTGAGGAAACATGTTTCCATACTTGAAACACAATAAAATCTAACATATATACCCATATCATACATTGATCATCAAGATTCAATCAAAGGAAACCCATAAAAATTCCATATATTCCAACTTCAACATAACTTCATGTTTTCATGCAAGAAATGAAGAAACAAGGACCTAAACATCCTTCTAGTCATGAATAAGCATGAAAGCATCAATCAATCATCAAACCCTACTCAACCAAATAATCAAAAGCTCAAGTAATTCTCATGTTATACCTTGAAATGAAAGAAGAATGAGATGAGGATGAAGATGTTGATGCTTCTAGCTTCAAAGTTCCTCAAAATAGCTTGGATTAAGAGATGAATTCTTTTCCTTCTCTTGAGGTGTGAAAATCGATCCTTAGTGTGTGTGTGTGTGTGTGTGTGATGTTCTTGTATGTAATGTATTGTATGAGAATGATGGAAGAGATGCATATACTTGATATAATATATCATCCACTATCATAACAAATGCACCCAAATTGCAAACAAGCCCCTAGGTTATTTAAATGAATGCAATCAAGTATCATCTCTAACAATTAGACATTTAACTCCCAATTCATGAAATGCAATTAAGTCCATAAATTTATGAGATGATCAATTAAAGTCGTATGAGACAATTAAGCACATTATCACTTAATTCACAATTTCACATTGAAAGTTAATTCTTATAAATACATAGAGATGTATAATGCGCATAGTAATGCAATAAAATTATAATAAGCAAGTAAATATATAAAATTAAACTCCCAACTCCCGAAGACCCGCACGTGGTGTGCTTACCAGAACTTCCGGAATTTGGGGCGTTACAATAAGATTATGTTATGAAGTGTTCATGTGCACTATTAATACATTTAAATCATATAATCAAGTCATTCAATTAATCGTTCAATTCATTCGAACTCATAATTCCACACTTTCAAGCACATTGATTCAAGAACTTCAAATAGAATCGAAGCACAAGTTAAATCATATTCAAATTGGAAGCAAATAATTACATATATTCAATTAAATTAAATAACATTTAATACATATCCCAAAATATATAAAACACATGCATGTACAGTAGCATGCAAACAAAATGCATGAGAAACAGAGGGTGACACGCCCGTGTCACCAAAATGCACCAAGCTGTGACACCCCCGTGTCACAGTACAGCGGACAACAAGTTAGGAAAAAGATGGTGACACGCCCGTGTCACCAATGCAAGGCAAACCGTGACACCCCCGTGTCACGGTACAGAGAAGTCCAACCAACAAGCATGCACCCCCGTGTCACGCGGAAGAGAAGAAAAGTGACACGCCCGTGTCACTGTGCGTAACAGGAAAAAAAACAAAGCAGTCTTCGGACAGCAACAAAACCAACCAAAACACCAAATTTTCAATTAACAAATGCAACCAAAACTCGAAGAAACATGTGTCCATACTTAAAGTACAATAAAATCTAACATATATACCCATATTATGCATTGATCATCAAGAATCTATCAAATGAAACTCATATGCCAACCTATGATCTAAGCTCCTAAACTTCACAACATATGCATCAAACTTAAGCTCAGAGTTCACAACATGCTTCCAAATAACACTTACTCAATTCAACCAATTCATACCAATACCCTAGCTTCACATATTCAAAGAAAGAATTCAACAAATCTTCAAGATTACCTTAAATGAAAGAAATAGAAGAAGAGATGATGTTGATGATGCTTGAATGTCCACAATTCCCACAATTATGAAGCTTGAAAGTTGAAATTTCCCACTTAACTTGAGGAGGGTGGCTCGGTTGAACAAGGAAAGAGGAGCAAATGTGTATGTAATGTATGTATGAAAGGAAGGGAACGTAATATGCTGCTTGAATCAAGAAGAAATGGTCAAATTTGCTATTAAGTCCTCCAATTTAATAAGTTATGCAAGTGAAACCCCAAACTTTTGAAATGTAATCAATTAAATCCAATGCAATTAAGTACTCAAATTTCATGAATGCTCAATTAAGGTCATAACGAAATTAAGTCAAGTTCGGGAAATTAATTCACATTGCAAGCAAGTTCAAATTAAGCAATAAATATCAAGTTGTAAAGAATTCACAAAATACTTAACATTAAATACGTAAACAATTAACAATTATATATATATATATATATATATATATATATATAATCAATAACAAAATAAAGGAGATAACATTTAATACATTTAAAATAAAATCAACAATGTAATTACGTAAAATAGTTATTTTGCGCAATTAGGTAAACAATTACGTCATACCTATATGGCCGAAATATCGGGGCATCACATCTCATTTATGTGTTAAATCTTAGTCTGCTCATCTTCAAGGAGTTGTCCATGATTCGTTTGTCAATTAGATATTTACCTCAGAGTTTCGTTGGATGATCGTGGTGCTAAGCACTTGCCAAAGCAATCCATGGTATATGATTCTGAAACTTGAATAAAATCTTTTGGCATCTATGTGATCCATTCCCATCTCAGTAGAATCTTCCATCTTATCTTGTAGAACACCCAAAGAGCTAACAGCCAATCTTGTCTTGTCGTTCGTTAACTCTTAAACGGCACCAAAACCTTCAACACTCACCGATGGTTTGTAGCTCGTTGCTTAAGTAACATGGTTACCTATCCACATCCCTTGAACTTGATCAGATCTTATTTGATCAGATTCTTCTACATTAACTCGTTTCCATCAACAAGGTGACTAGTCCCAAATAAATGAATCATCAAGGCGAAAGCTCGTCAAACTCCTTCAAAATGGTTCTACTTGATCAGATTCTCCTCCATTGACTCATTTCCTCAACAAGGTGACTACTTCCAAATAAACGAATCATCAAGGCGAAAGCTCATCAAACTCCTTCAAAACGGTTCTACTTGATCAGATTCTCCTCCATTGACTTATTTTCTCAACAAGGTGACTACTTTCAGATGAACGAATCCTCAAGGTTAAAATTCGTCAAACTTCATCTTTCAATTGACTTTAAGATAGTAAGTCAATATTGCAAATCTCATTCCTACAACTTTGAAACTTTTCATGACCATTCATCTTGGTGAAGAATCCTTTCATCTTCGAATCATGGTGTGTTTTTGTTGTAGTGCTAATAGGTAGTGTTGACGGAGGGAAATCTTAGTGTTGACTCATAGAGCACCCTGAAATTCAAACACTAAATTCGATGCATGCAAATTAGGATGCAAATGAAATGTAACAAGTATATCACGTAAATGCAACAATTAGTTGTAATTTATAAAGCACATAAAATAAGATGTTGCATAATCAAAGTCATAATGTGCACACAATCATATAATCACGAAATAATTCATGCCGAAGGGTCAAAATATCAAGTCAAACAAACACAATGCACAGTTATTCCTATGTCGTACGACCTAGACAGACTCAACACGACTCAAGAGCTCGGTTTTGCAACCTAGAGCTCTGATACCACTTAAGGATCTAACACCCCAAATGGAGAAGTGCCACATCCCCCGCACTATGACCCAGACCCGGAACATGAAATGAAAGTCCATGCCCGAATCCGAATCAGAGCGAACGGGAGACCAACTCACACACTAGGCTAGGCGGATCTAACTTGACCAAAACTCAGAGTGCGGAAGCAATTAAAACCAACAACAATAGATAGCGGAAGCATTTAAAACAAAACATGCAAAGCAGGTGACGGGTTCAACTAGCATAGATACCTAATCCCGAATAATAGATCAACAAACATAACAAGTGATGGGTTCAACTAGCATAAATCCCTAGTCCCGAATATCAACATAAATTAATAATCATCAAGTGCCACAAGGGGCTACCAAATAGTAAAGTATAATCTCAAGTCTACAAGTCTTAAGTATAAGTAAAGTGTATGAGAGGACCAAATGCAAATAGAAAGACTAGACCGACGAAGTGCAACTCAAAGGACTCACTTCCGCCTAGCAAACGCCAACAACCTGCAACTAAAAGTGTAAATGAGGGGTCAGTCAACTTGACCGAGTGAGGGGCTAACGCACACCCACTGTATATATATATGGAGCATAGCACATATCAGAAGGGTGGACTCATGAACCGGAGATAGGTGTTGCATACCAAAGACATTTCCAAAAGTACCCAAAAGATAGTTATAAGTATAAGCTTTAGAAAACATTTCAGAAACTCTATCTCGATTCATGATTCCCAGACAGAACAGAACACATGCTCGGCGAGTACGAGCTTCCAACCTTTACTCCTCAGAACATATCATAAAATACAAAATCAATCCAACCGTCACACCAATGATGGAGGAGATGTACCGTCCCCAAACCATCCATAACAGACATACCCTCAAGGGGTAGCGAACCCACAAGAGTCCTCCCCGGCCTTAGCCGAAGGCTCAAGATACCACACCTTCCCTACAGCACGGGTCGTGTGAAGATATCTCAAATGGAACTACGCACAGGTATATCCCCGAAGGCCCTAACCGTCCCGGGGGCTCCTTACCCATAGCTCCTCGGATCCACATACATACATACATACATACAGATGCCAATATTTCATGGCCAACTCACTACATAATCACAACACATTGTTTTTCCCAAAATAGCTTACATATACTTCAAAAACTGGTTTTTATATATTTCCCTACGCTGCAGGGATAGCCCGCCCACGCAGGACTCACACACTTACATTCCCACGCTGCAGGGATAGCCCGCCCACGGAGAAGTGCAAGCATAAGATCATAAAAATATCATATTCAACACATACATAACTATTATAAGGTATACTCGCATGCAGGGGTAGAAATCAGCATGTAAAGGCCATAGGTCGCATAACTATACAAAATCCTAAACCTCACCTCGTGAAAGGAGAGTCTAAGAGTGTGAAGGGCCAAACACTCTATACCTCGGGCCCACCGGCACCACCAAACTCTGTGACAAGACATACAGAAGCCCAGACTTAGACTCTATATGAACCAAACAAGACGCACGGTGTTGCTCAACATGATCGTGGTTATGCATAAGTGTTCATGTTGTGCTTGGATAAGATGTCGTGGTCATTCAAGGCATATCAATGCTCAACAAGGTCATATTTACGAGCAACCAACACGCAATTCCATATCCAAAGATACAAGATCAATTTAGGAAGTCAAAGTATTCACAAATGCATATTAAATCATCCAATGTCACAGGGTTCAATTATAATGTTAGAATTAAGCATCAAGTTCATGACGAGTTGTAAAGTGCATAAGTAAGAGCAACTTGATCATATAAACATAAAAAGTTGTTGTACGTAGATAGCATGCTTGATACAAATAAAGAGTGCATTTAATTCACTTAAGATCATACTTTACAACTTCACAACATGTTTGGTACACAAGCTCAAGTCACATTCATAGTTTCATAAATATTACACTTACATCCCCTAAGTCATTTATAAAAGTTTAGAATTATTACACAAACATCCCCTTAGTTGATTACTAAGCATAATTGTTCGTTTAAAGTGTCTATACAATTATTCCACTAGGAATTAATTACTTACAAACATGACAATTATCAATTTATCTTAATTCATAATATACCATTTTCGAGTAGTAAGAGTAAATCAAGATATTACAATTCTAACTCCTATCATGCATAAAGTCTCAAGTTGTTCAAGCATCTTTCATGTATCTAAATTTATATTTGAAACACAATTTACAACAAACATAACATTGAGAACGTCTCAAATCCATATAGAGAAATCACAACATGTTCGTTCTTCTAAAATATCATTCAAGTTCATTTAGTCACATAAAAGATTAGTTTCTAGATATTACACTAACACCCCTTCGTACTTAACAAATAGCGTAAATTCATCACATTGGGATTCAAATTGTAAATCGAAACATTCATGCATATCACAATCCATTCAACACATGTTTTCATATACGATTAGAATACATCTCGATCAACAAACCAACAATAACCAATTTATTTGCACTTAAAACAATTAATTCAAATAATCACAATTACGTAAAATAATTCGTAATAAATAGATCGAGTGTCCGATTAACGAACGGAAAGTGGAGTTGAACTCACCACTACGAGACGAACATTCTGACCAGACGCCGCCGGAACGCCACCACTGTAGCTGCCGGAATTTGGCCGGACCGCCGCCGGGCCGCCGCCGAAGGTCGCCGAAAAAATCCCGAAAAATCAGTCCTCAATGAAGTCTTCGTGCTCGTTCCGAATCCTCGATCAATTTCTGGAAATTCCAAGCCGATTGTCCTAAATCTGAAATCTAAGAACACGAAAACCCTAAATCTTCAAACTCAAATTACTTCCAAACTGGTGAACCAAAATGTGATCTGAAAGAGGCGTTGTCTTACCCATGACGAGCTCTTCGAAAGCCCTAAGGTAGCTCGTCGGAAAAATCCTCGGAGCTAGTGCCGCCGTTGCACCGCCACTTTGCCGCCTCGATCCGCCGCCAAACCACCGAATCTGGAGTCGCCTGATCACAGGCCACTAGTTCTCGTCGTTCCGAACAACTTTCGTGAAGAGCCCGAGACCAAAAGATGGCCGGAAAAGGCCCCCGTTGGCCGCCGAAGTTTCTGCCACCGCCGCCGCGAGCTTTGGGCGACGCGTGTGGCTCCGTCTCTGCTCCGATGGCCGCGCCGCCGACGTCAACCTCTGCACCGGGAAGTCCTTTTACTGGGTCTTTGGCGCGTGTACCAAGGAAGTGGTCGAAAAACGCCGCGAAACGCTAGCGAAGTGGCAGCGGTCTGACAGCTCCGCCGCTGCTACTGAAATCCGGCCATAACTCCACCACCGTTCATCCTTAGGCTGTGAAATTGGTACTCTTGCATCGGTCTCGCTGAGATAATCAAAATGGACTATTCGTTTGTCGAATTCCGTCGAGAAACGATCGAGTTATGGGCTCGTAACCGAAGCCGCGCCTAGTACCCGCGGGAGAGAGAGAGTGGGAGAGGAGAGAGAGAGTGTAGCACCCCGCACGTGAGGCACCACATCCCCCGCACTAAGGCTCAACACGAGTAACGAAATAGTAAATCCGCACCCGTATCAAACCCTAGCGAACGGGAGACAAACATAAAAACTTTCCTAAGCCAGGCGGAGCTAGACCATGCAATGATTACCAATTCCTAAAGTATAATGCATAGCAAAATCAAAGTTCAATCATACAAACCAAAAACGGAATTTGGGCTCTTCAGGCCTCTTTTAAATCATAGCAAAACCCAGTAAGGTCAGTTCAATGACAATTACATAAATATTCAAGGTCATGATACCATGGAATCGATACAGACATAAATCCAATACATGAGTGAGTGCAAAGACTCTCCTAACCTAACTCGACCAACTTAAAACTCCAACACCTCCGCCTAGCCCGAAACTCCAAAGATCAACCCTGCACCCTAAAAGAATGGGGAGGGAAAGGGGTTAGTCTCTAGAAGACTGAGTGAGCAGGAGCGATACATATATATAAAACATGCACATGCAAGTCATAAATCCCGAGCAAGGTTTTATTTGAATTTATTTCCCAAAAGGGCAAGAAAATAGATAACCAATGCTCGACTTTTACGACTAATTCATATTAAATTCATTACATTCATAAATCATACAAAAATATAAGGCTCGGCGAGTGAGCGTGCACAATCTCCAACCAAACTCCGACCGTGTACGACAAATATCAGTAATAAGTTGATTAGGTGTTCATGCGATATATCATAATACACACAATTCATATATCAAATCCTAAATCATATTCGTTTGGGCAATCCGTTTCCCGGCCTTCCCGCACGGTGCCTATCAATCATAACATATTCATAATCATAAGTATAAATCATATCATAACCAACCTTCTTCCTCCGGGTGGTGGACGGGCTTGCAAGACCCGACCACCTCAATAATAGGCCAATGGGGTTTCATGACTCCCCCAAGGGCACTCAGCTCCCATTCCCCGCTAAACCTCCTAGCGAGGGCCGGTATCACCGTATATAAGTTGGGACTAGTATATCGGATCCCCGTCAGCCCTTGCTTCCTCGGTTAGCCACATATACTCAGTCCCGGGCCCGATAAGTAATAAGTAATAAATGTGTCTCGCCAAAACATAACAATCATAAGTACATAACATAATTCATAATTTATTTGAAAAAGGTTTACTCGATCAATACATACCATAAGAAATCATACCTTACCGTGTAATTCGGCATATGCTATCTACGTACCTCTCCATGTCATCCCAATCCGTAGCTAGCATGAAGACACACGGTTTAGAGCATAGCCTCATTACAAAACCATTTTTAAAGCTTATGTACGCTCATACATATAACTCAGAAGAATTTACTCGATAACTTCGTTTGAAAACCATATATATATATATATATAATCATAAGGTTTTTGGCCAAAGCTTTTCACATAAGGGTTGTAGGGTTTGTTACATAGCTAAAACGAAAACCACCCTCACCTTAACCGTGAAGAAACAAGGATCGAGCACCAAGTGCCTGAACGATCAAAAGCTCTCCACCCTGGAGACAAACTGTACAAAAGACCACAAGACGTGTTCGTGAGACTCAAGACTCTAAATGAACCATATATGACGCACGGCAATGCACAAGCATGATATGAAGGCATAAAGATCATAGATCATTCAATTCATATTTCCAATCCAATAATTCAAGAATTCAAATAGGAGCATAGAACATATTCAAGCTCTACCAACATGCTACTACATAACTCATATTACATAACATAGCATGTATCCAAGGTTGGACAACAAGAAGAAGTGATATGATATAGAAAATAAATGATGCGATTCATAAACGACATATAAACACACATAAACGGCAATAAGCAAAAGCATACCTATAACTCATCCAAATGCCACGAAATTGAACCACAATACTCCTAACACATAGCAAAATAAGTTCATAGTTTAACACAAAAGGAGATAAAGTCATTAAGGAGGTGAAACAAATCAAAAACCGAAGAGGAAGTAACGAAGACTGCGCATGGGAAGTGACACGGGGGTGTCACCAACCCTTGCCCAACTGAGCCACGGGCGTGGCTCAGTACAGAGCTGCCCAGAGGGTGTGACACGCCCGTGTCTCCCTCTTATGAGTAAATGAGACACGGGGGTGTCACGGTACAGAACTTGAGGTGCATGCAAAACCTAACCGGCAAAACTGATCCTTTACAAACTCAATCCAAAGGCATACCAAATGAACTCCAAATGCTCTGAAACTTAATATACAACATATTTGGCATGTTATGAACATTTTTCATTTAGAGTGAAAAGGCTAAATCACACGTTAAGATCATCGAATCCATACAACAAAACTGGGTCGCGAAAATCGCACATAAGAGCTCAATTGTTCAATCATGCATTGATCAAGTACTTAGGGCTTGAATTTGGATCTGAAACTTTGGGGAATGCATGCTAACATACTAAACAACTTATATACATCATATATAAGCAAAATGGTACAATTTAAAGCACATTAGAAGGACCAACAAGTTACCAAACTCAACAGCAACAATTCTGTCAAAGATCATGCATAAGAACAGGCCATGTCTTGCGGTTTTGAGGCTTCGAATGGAACCAAATACTTAAAGAATGAATGCTAACATATAGAACAATGAGTGTACATCAACTCCATGCATTTTCACACGAAATGGAGGCCATATGATCATGCAACAACACCAAATCTCACAAAACAGTTCGAAAACAGGGGAAATAGTTTGAACATCAAGTTTGGAGCTCCATATCTCATAATTTCATAAAAGGGTCAAGAGATGAAATCCTCCTAACATCATATACTATCAGTTAGGAAGGAAATAAGCCAAGAAACAAGTTCATATGATCACATATAAGCAAGAAATTCAGCCACATAAACATATAGGTCACAAGAGCAAAAATCCCTAAAAGTTCATACCAATCTCATAATTCAAACCCTAATCAAATCTGATCCAAATCATGTTTTAAATAGATGAAATCAAGCAAAATTGAGTAGAGAAGACATAAATATTCATACCTTGAAGATTTGATGAAAGAAGATGGTGATTTAAGCTCCAAAATCACAAGGATGGCCTAGGGTTTTCTCTCCTTTCTTCTCTCCCTCTCTCTCGATCAGCTCCAGCAGAAATGGGAGATGTTTGGTTCGATTCTGCTGCTAAAAGGGTAGGAGAAAGGCTTAACCCAAGGTATAGAAGTCATGGTTAAGGTATGGTTAAGTTATGGAGTGTTATGGGGTCCCACCATGAAGACTAGTCAACATAAGGGCTCTTCTTGCACGAGTTGCTCGTTACGGTTGGATTTCGGAGGTCTTAATGATCTCAAAAAGGTATGAGGCTTGTTCCATTGTCTCCGGATCGTCGATACGAAGGCAACGGAGTTGACGGAATTCGAATCCGAATTCCCGAGCTCAAGATATCACGCACGGAACCAAGGGTGCGCTAATTGCTCGTTAGCCCCCGATTTGGTTCCACAATCAAAATTAAATTCATAAACACGTCAAATGAATCCGAAAACATAAACCGAGCACATAGGCATGTTCATAACACACATATATACGACATACTAAATTTTCATACCAATCCGATATCATTACATATATGAACGAAGCACAAACAGAACACTCATGCTCATGAACGAATTCATATTGTTATAAATAAATTACTAAACTTAAATTCCATATTAATTAAATTAAAACCAACTAATAACATGTTGAAATTAATTAACAAAATTACCGAAATATTTAAAGTAACATGAAACCCTAATTGAGAATTTAACACTAAATATCAAAGTAGAAATAAAATGAATTAAATTAAAGTAACAATAGTTTACGGTTTTAAATCAAATAAAACAGTTATAAACAATTAATCATATAATTAAATAATTAATTAGCGCAATTTATAGACAATTACGTCACATTATTATCACTGAAAAACTGGGGCGTTACAATCTCTCCCCCTTAAAAAGAATCCGTCCTCGGATTCACACACGCCTGAAAACAAACAATGAGAGATTCCCCGTCTCTCACAAGTAACAAGGAGAGAGCCCCGTCTCTCGAACAGCAATGAGAGAACCCCGTCTCTCCAACAACAATGAGAGAACCCCGTCTCTCGCAAGCAAAGAGAGTACCCCGTCTCTCAAACAAAAATAAGAGAATCCCCGTCTCTTAACCGAAAATGAAGCAAGGGAGTCTCCAATACTCCCAAGCAACTCACGCAAAACCAAATTCAAAATCACTTAAGGCACCCCACGCAAGTAGTAAGTGTCTCCCACATTGATTTTCAAATATTCCAAGTAATTTGACACCATGCAGATCAAAACACTTAACATAAAAATTATATAAACTAAATTTGCATGGATGCATGTATCATGAATGCTTTAAGTACCGTTCACCGTAGTTGCAAAAATTCAGATTTGTGAGTTGTCGTTGTCGAAGGTATGATCTGTCCTCAATGTAACTCGGTGCCCAACTTGTCTTGAACCTCTTCAGGGTTCCCCGGTGAAACGATTGATAAATTCCTTAAGGATTATATCCTTAAATCCTTTCTAACTTGCACTGCTACCCAACTTCTTCAATCCTTATCCAAATCGGTGCTTAACATATCCCCGAGGGTAACCACTCTGAGCAAACTTGATAATTCAATCCCAACCTTACGACGTTTGTTCTTATAGTCTCTCCCAACACAACTCTTTTTCCACCTTCCGTTCCAATTGTCCGTTCATTTCCTTTCGATCCTCCTCAACGTTATATTTGATAACTGGTCCCATATTTCCTTCACCGAAGATAGAAAGTTCTTGATGATTCTTGAAATTTGAGACCAATACTTCCAATTATCATCCTTTTTCCATTTGGTCTCTACTTAAGCTTCCTTGTGGGTTACCGTTGATATAACTAATAACTTATAACTAATAACTCGATGATATTATCTTGGACCCCTTCATACTTCGTTGAATAAATCTTGACCAACACCAGTAATAGCTTGATTCGATTTTCCCCCTTATTAATGCTAGCTTAGAAATTCATAGAAACCCTCTTATGATTCCATTATCTCCAGACCAGAATTCCATACGTAGCTTCCCTCTTAATAACTTAACCATAACCACCGTCTTATTCATTCCTAATCTCCACCCTCAGGACTTCCAGATTCTCCTTAGTTTGCATCTCCGTCATTACTCCTAGCATATTCATGCGAACACCACTCCCATCCTCCAATTCATCTCTCGGTCGTGCTCTCCCCCTTAAAATTTTTGCTCTTACATATCAACCTCCATGAATCCTTCCGTCATTGAAATTTTTACTGAGCCACTTCTGTTTCTTTAATTCACTCCTAAGGTTCAATTCAAACCCTTCAGTAATTACTTCCTTCTAATCACCAACTCTTCTCTTTCTTTCTCTTCTTGAAATCTAGACCAATTTAATCCCTTCTTGTATTTCCATTCTTCAACTAAAGGTAATCCTCGCCTATGAGATTAAGATTTCCCCAAAACTCTTCAACTTAGTTTCTTCGTTGTAGATTGTGCTAGCTAAGCTATATACCCAGAACTTCAAAATATAACCCAACCATTCTTCTCATCTTGATTCGAAGAAGCCTTGATTAATGAATAGCTTGATGAACAAGGTGGAGTCATTTCCTGTCAATTAAACACTAAGCCATGCATGTTGGATTAACATGCCAATGCACTTAGTAAACAGTCAAAGATGCAGCAATGCAACACGTTGAAGGAATTATAATAATTAAACATAAACGTACATATAGATACAGAAAGCAATTAGTTTAAATCGATGCATGATGCTTATGCCATGAATATGCAGAACCTGTCACCGAGGTGGTAAGCTTTTAGCTTGATGACGAGTTTCTCATTCCCATGATTGTAACTTTCTTTGGAGACATTGATAATTCCTTAGCTTTCCATGGTCTTCGAATCTCCCTAATCTTCTTCATCCATTTGTATATCCTACGGTCCGAACATGCTATTCTCGAACTCAAGGTCTTATTTGTCAATGGAGTTTACCCCTCAACGTACTTCCAAGCATCAACCTCCAAAGGTCGTCCAAATCTTCATCTTGACGTCCCCTCCGGTTAAAGTTCTTTTAGCTTATCCTTTGTTTCCGATCTACACGCATAATTCACCCATAATAACGCTTTCCATTCTTGCTTGCTTCTTGATGTCTCCATGTTCCAAGGTTCCAAAAAGATGACGTAATTTGTATTCCTCGATGCTTATAAGTCCCTTTTGCCTTGCGTCCATTCGTTGTCCCACGCTTATATTCGCATCAAGTGAGCTTCCATATTTCACCTCATAATGAGCCTTGTGATTAACGGCTCCCAATCCTTGCATCTGAGTTGAGTCGAATCCCTTTTTAACACATCATGTATCCGACTCCTTGAAGCTTCCCAATTTGGCCTTCCAATCACTCAACCATTCCAAACTCGGAGCTTCAACGGTGAACCTTGGGGCATTTACTCTTGTATTAGATGTCTCCAAAAATCGGGGTGGTGAAGAGTTCCACACCCCTCTTGTTGTCTCACGCATCCCCTTAAGTCGGAACTTGAGTCTTTGTAATTCTTGTATGTTGAGAACCTTCAAGGTTTGTAGGTAGGGTAAGATTGATGAACCTTCCCGCGATCCAAACTTCCTCCCATGATACGAGCCATGATAGATGGTTTCATTGTACAAACCGCGGAATTTGAACATTCGGCCTTCAAGTTACTTTGCCAATTGTAGTTGGGATGATTTGTGGCTTTGTTTGCATGATAGTGGCCTAAATAAGAAAGATCAACTCAAATATGGATGCATGAAGATTAGCGTATGCTTATGACACGTAGTTAAATGAATCAAGGCACATAAAATGCAAATTGCAACATTTAAAGCAACTAAATAAAAGAGTAGATGGTATCCAAGTATTAAACAATTCCCGACAATTAATATCAAATATTCATGCCAAACGATGCAATGCACATATTAACAAGTTGTTCCTATGCCGTGCAACCTAACTGACTCAAACACGACTCAAGAACACCGGTTTTGCAACCGGGCTCTGATACCACTTAAGGATGTAGCACCCCGCACGTGAGGCACCACATCCCCCGCACTAAGGCTCAACACGAGTAACGAAATAGTAAATCCGCACCCGTATCAAACCCTAGCGAACGGGAGACAAACATAAAAACTTTCCTAAGCCAGGCGGGGCTAGACCATGCAATGATTACCAATTCCTAAAGTATAATGCATAGCAAAATCAAAGTTCAATCATACAAACCAAAAACGGAATTTGGGCTCTTCAGGCCTCTTTTAAATCATAGCAAAACCCAGTAAGGTCAGTTCAATGACAATTACATAAATATTCAAGGTCATGATACCATGGAATCGATACAGACATAAATCCAATACATGAGTGAGTGCAAAGACTCTCCTAACCTAACTCGACCAACTTAAAACTCCAACACCTCCGCCTAGCCCGAAACTCCAAAGATCAACCCTGCACCCTAAAAGAATGGGGAGGGAAAGGGGTCAGTCTCTAGAAGACTGAGTGAGCAGGAGCGATACATATATATAAAACATGCACATGCAAGTCATAAATCCCGAGCAAGGTTTTATTTGAATTTATTTCCCAAAAGGGCAAGAAAATAGATAACCAATGCTCGACTTTTACGACTAATTCATATTAAATTCATTACATTCATAAATCATACAAAAATATAAGGCTCGGCGAGTGAGCGTGCACAATCTCCAACCAAACTCCGACCATGTACGACAAATATCAGTAATAAGTTGATTAGGTGTTCATGCGATATATCATAATACACACAATTCATATATCAAATCCTAAATCATATTCGTTTGGGCAATCCGTTTCCCGGCCTTCCCGCACGGTGCCTATCAATCATAACATATTCATAATCATAAGTATAAATCATATCATAACCAACCTTCTTCCTCCGGGTGGTGGACGGGCTTGCAAGACCCGACCACCTCAATAATAGGCCAATGGGGTTTCATGACTCCCCCAAGGGCACTCAGCTCCCATTCCCCGCTAAACCTCCTAGCGAGGGCCGGTATCACCGTATATAAGTTGGGACTAGTATATCGGATCCCCGTCAGCCCTTGCTTCCTCGGTTAGCCACATATACTAAGTCCCGGGCCCGATAAGTAATAAGTAATAAATGTGTCTCGCCAAAACATAACAATCATAAGTACATAACATAATTCATAATTTATTTGAAAAAGGTTTACTCGATCAATACATACCATAAGAAATCATACCTTACCGTGTAATTCGGCATATGCTATCTACGTACCTCTCCGTGTCATCCCAATCCGTAGCTAGCATGAAGACACACGGTTTGGAGCATAGCCTCATTACAAAACCATTTTTAAAGCTTATGTACGCTCATACATATAACTCAGAAGAATTTACTCGATAACTTCGTTTGAAAACCATATATATATATATATAATCATAAGGTTTTTGGCCAAAGCTTTTCACATAAGGGTTGTAGGGTTTGTTACATAGCTAAAACGAAAACCACCCTCACCTTAACCGTGAAGAAACAAGGATCGAGCACCAAGTGCCTGAACGATCAAAAGCTCTCCACCCTGGAGACAAACTGTACAAAAGACCACAAGACGTGTTCGTGAGACTCAAGACTCTAAATGAACCATATATGACGCACGGCAATGCACAAGCATGATATGAAGGCATAAAGATCATAGATCATTCAATTCATATTTCCAATCCAATAATTCAAGAATTCAAATAGGAGCATAGAACATATTCAAGCTCTACCAACATGCTACTACATAACTCATATTACATAACATAGCATGTATCCAAGGTTGGACAACAAGAAGAAGTGATATGATATAGAAAATAAATGATGCGATTCATAAACGACATATAAACACACATAAACGGCAATAAGCAAAAGCATACCTATAACTCATCCAAATGCCACGAAATTGAACCACAATACTCCTAACACATAGCAAAACAAGTTCATAGTTTAACACAAAAGGAGATAAAGTCATTAAGGAGGTGAAACAAATCAAAAACCGAAGAGGAAGTAATGAAGACTGCGCATGGGAAGTGACACGGGGGTGTCACCAACCCTTGCCCAACTGAGCCACGGGCGTGGCTCAGTACAGAGCTGCCCAGAGGGTGTGACACGCCCGTGTCTCCCTCTTATGAGTAAATGAGACACGGGGGTGTCACGGTACAGAACTTGAGGTGCATGCAAAACCTAACCGGCAAAACTGATCCTTTACAAACTCAATCCAAAGGCATACCAAATGAACTCCAAATGCTCTGAAACTTAATATACAACATATTTGGCATGTTATGAACATTTTTTATTTAGAGTGAAAAGGCTAAATCACACGTTAAGATCATCGAATCCATACAACAAAACTGGGTCGCCAAAATCGCACATAAGAGCTCAATTGTTCAATCATGCATTGATCAAGTACTTAGGGCTTGAATTTGGATCTGAAACTTTGGGGAATGCATGCTAACATACTAAAAAACTTATATACATCATATATATGCAAAATGGTACAATTTAAAGCACATTAGAAGGACCAACAAGTTACCAAACTCAACAGCAACAATTCTGTCAAAGATCATGCATAAGAACAGGCCATGTCTTGCGGTTTTGAGGCTTCGAATGGAACCAAATACTTAAAGCATGAATTCTAACATATAGAACAATGAGTGTACATCAACTCCATGCATTTTCACACGAAATGGAGGCCATATGATCATGCAACAACACCAAATCTCACAAAACAGTTCGAAAACAGGGGAAATAGTTTGAACGTCAAGTTTGGAGCTCCATATCTCATAATTTCATAAAAGGGTCAAGAGATGAAATCCTCCTAACATCATATACTATCAGTTAGGAAAGAAATAAGCCAAGAAACAAGTTCATATGATCACATATAAGCAAGAAATTCAGCCACACAAACATATAGGTCACAAGAGCAAAAATCCCTAAAAGTTCATACCAATCTCATAATTCAAACCCTAATCAAATATGATCCAAATCATGTTTTAAATAGATGAAATCAAGCAAAATTGAGTAGAGAAGACATAAATATTCATACCTTGAAGATTTGATGAAAGAAGATGGTGATTTGAGCTCCAAAATCACAAGGATGGCCTAGGGTTTTCTCTCCTTTCTTCTCTCCCTCTCTCTCGATCAGCTCCAGCAGAAATGGGAGATGTTTGGTTCGATTCTGCTGCTAAAAGGGTAGGATAAAGGCTTAACCCAAGGTATAGAAGTCATGGTTAAGGTATGGTTAAGTTATGGAGTGTTATGGGGTCCCACCATGAAGACTAGTCAACATAAGGGCTCTTCTTGCACGAGTTGCTCGTTACGGTTGGATTTCGGAGGTCTTAATGATCTCAAAAAGGTATGAGGCTTGTTCCATTGTCTCCGGATCGCCGATACGAAGGCAACGGAGTTGACGGAATTCGAATCCGAATTCCCGAGCTCAAGATATCACGCACGGAACCAAGGGTGCGCTAATTGCTCGTTAGCCCCCGATTTGGTTCCACAATCAAAATTAAATTCATAAACACGTCAAATGAATCCGAAAACATAAACCGAGCACATAGGCATGTTCATAACACACATATATACGACATACTAAATTTTCATACCAATCCGATATCATTACATATATGAACGAAGCACAAACAGAACACTCATGCTCATGAACGAATTCATATTGTTATAAATAAATTACTAAACTTAAATTCCATATTAATTAAATTAAAACCAACTAATAACATGTTGAAATTAATTAACGAAATTACCGAAATATTTAAAGTAACATGAAACCCTAATTGAGAATTTAACACTAAATATCAAAGTAGAAATAAAATGAATTAAATTAAAGTAACAATAGTTTACGGTTTTAAATCAAATAAAACAGTTATAAACAATTAATCATATAATTAAATAATTAATTAGCGCAATTTATAGACAATTACGTCACATTATTATCACTGAAAAACTGGGGCGTTACAGAGAGAGAGAGAGAAAAGAGATTGGGAGAAATGTGTCTTGTGCACAAGCTATATACAACCGGGTATCCTTATCGTGTAGCAAGTAATAGCGCGTACAAATAATCGTAAATAAAATTGGTAAAGTTATGAATAAACATTCAAGCTCCGAATTAATTTTACAAATTAAAATGAAAGAGATAGATTTACCAATTAGAGTTTAATTCAATTTAATTTTAGAAACCTTTCGTAAACACATGATTGACAATTAATCTCAAGTAATTCAAGTAAACCGAAATTAAACAAGTTAAGTAACATGATGGATTTAAAATCAACTTGACAATTATTTCATGGAATAAATTTGAATTAAATCAAATTAGACAGTTAGGGTTAAATATGCATGTAATTAATCAAGTTGACAATTAATCTTAGAATAATTCGAATGAACACATATTAAATTGAATTTACATTAAATCACATAATTCAATAACTCTTAAATTAAACACACACAAGTGTAGAGACTTACTTGTTAATGTCGTCAGGACGCCCTTCGAGAATACGGGGCGTCACACATCGCATCGAATTATTTAAATTTTTATTCTACGCACTTTAACTCTCAAATTGTTAAATTGTTACTTTGATGTCACATGTTTTGATGTGAATTATGTGTTTAATGCATTTAGCATCTTAACCCAACATGCATCGTTTAGTGTTTATGTGTTAGGATGTCTTCCTCGCTCTATACTGCAGCTACCACTTCGATCAAAGTCCTACCGAACAAAGTTGAAGAAGAACAATTTGGGCGACAAGGTAAGATAGTGATGGGAATAAAATTTTGGATTTTAAAAAGGGGTTGAGATGACTTCGGGTTGTCCGGATCGAACAAGAAAAGGGAATGGGATTCGAATTTCAAGAGAATTAAAAGAGAAGAGTTGGTGGGCAAAGGATTCGAGTAGCTATTCTAATTAAACACCCTCCTTAACGAGAATTGCTCATCAAGTAACCCGATTAAAGGAGGATGGATAGAGTTCCACATGTGAAGGTGAAAATTTTTAAGGGGGAGAGCACAACCGAGAGACAAAGTTAAATTCGAGGTTGTGCTCGACGAAATAACTTCTAGTAGAAATAACGAAAATGCTAATCCTGCTAGGCATGAGAATTCTAATGGTAGTGATGGAAAAGAATGAGACGGTCAATCAGTCTAAGACCTTCAAAGTGGAGATAAGGTTGCTGTGAAAACATCAGGACAGATAGTGGCGCCAATCTCTCGATGGGAGACCAGTACAAACTTAATCTCTTAAGCTTAAAATGATTGATTCTCTAGCAATTGTGTCTCAGAGTCTGAAGATGATGGAATTATGAGAGAATATTAAAAGTCAATTTAACTATATACTGAAGGAACTCGGACAACACACGACAAATAAACCTTACTGAGTTGTCAGTCGTTCTTCTGTGATGGCTTGGGAGGATGTTAAGCTGAGGAAAATCAGAAGGGAATGATTGTTAAAGGACTTGGATCAAGCATCAAGGATCATTAAGAAGGTTTTATCTCTAGTTAAGGGATTAAATGGACTGGAACCGAATGCACGACTACAGGCTTGAAGAGAATGAAGAGATACCTTGAATAAGAGATGAGAAAGGATCCACGACAAGGTTGATTTAACTTTAGGACTCGAGGGTCTCAACTCAATCGAGGAAGAATTCATGAAGGAGACAACCATGGTGATAACAATCTTGAGATGGAAATCGAACTTTAAAGATCTTGGAAGTAGTTACCCTTGGGTATCGCAGATTCAGGTATCGGCAAAGATAGGAGATATGAATTCGACTCCAGGGATGATTGTTCCAAAGGTAGGTAGGAGGAGTCCGAGATGGGGTAATTAAAGGAGTGGGTAGTACTGAAAGAAAATCTACGGACTATTGATGAGGGATTAAAGAAGACAGTGATTGTTATTCTAAAAGGTTAATTGAATTCCAAGGACTTTACCAAATTGAAGAAGGTGATCAAGGGGTAAGAGTCAGAATGGAATCAAGAATAAAATCAACTAAAGCTCTACCTTCTTCTCAACTGGACACATATTAAAGATATTAAAGTCAAGGCAAGAACCGAACCATCTTTTAGGTCGGACCACACATTTGGGCCATAAAGTTATCAACCCCAAATTTCTTTACTACGGTGAATGGTACAAGAAACATCCATGACATATGCATACATGCAATTTTAATTTAAATAATTTTGATGCTATGTACTTTGATCACCTACCGTGTTAACTGCTTCTTATGATTGATGACTAATGTGATTGATATACATTACCTGGCCTTGTGTAACTTACGTGACTTTAATTGTTGTAATTGATGTTTGATACCTTCTTTTTGGTGTTTGCTCTTTAATGTAACTGTATTTTTGTGTTTTGGGCTCTTTTACATTGTTGTTTGTGAGAGACGGGGTTCTCTCCTTGTTGTTTGTGAGAGACGGGGTTCTCTCCTTGTTGTTTGTGAAAGACGGGGTTCTTTCGTTGCTTGGTATCTGTTTAGCTTGCCTCTGGTGGCAGCTTAGAATCTCGAGTGCTTAGGTTTCTCGGTAAGATAAGGGTCGTCTTAACAACGTGCTTCATGGAATGCCTATGGAGATTCTTGATGAGCTTGAGGATAGCTCGATGTTTCAACATCGAACCGTGACCGTGGTGTGAAGATCCCCTTGTTGCTTGAAGAACTATTCCGAACTAATTCCTGTCGGGGAGTTCCTAACCCCTAATGGGATGAACATGGGAAAGTTTTGCTTAGAGTCCAGTACTCGAGGCAGTGAATCCGAGGACAGATTCTTTTGAGGGGGAGAGGTTGTAATGCCCCGTATTTTTGTACGTACAGGTATGACGTCACAGGGTTCGACACTTGTGCTTTTAATTATTTTAGTATGCCTTTATATGTTAATTTTAATGTTTATTTGCTAAGTGAGTTTATATGAAATTATTTGAAGAGCTTTGACATGATTTTAAACGTTTGAACTTATATGACTACGTTCATGGACCGTATGTGCTCGAATTTAATTCCGATTTTTGTGGCAACTTGTTATGTGTGAAATATGTGAGTCATGGACGTGTTTGCATGCTTTTTACATGTTTTAGAGTTTGTTTAATTTAGTTCTTGGCTCGTTTTGTGAAACGGGGACTTGTGAAGGACTCGAGGGCCTAACTAATCTTAGCGCACCTTGGGTTCCGGACGTTGTAACTTGAGCTCGGGAATTCGGATTCGAATTCCGAAAGAAGCATCGGACTCATAACAAATAAAGAAAACCAAAGAACCCAACCTTATAATTTTTTAAGTCCGTTTGGACCTCCAAAATTTTACCGAACCGAACCGAGCCTCATGTGCAACTTGGACCCCTTTGTACTCTTTTAACCATAACTTGGTCATTTGTGATTCTTGGCCCCACATTCTCTTGACTTAGTCTCCTTTCATCCACTCACTCCCTCATTTCGTTCCAAGCCAGAAAAGAGAAGGAAAAAGGGGATTTTTCATCTGCATCCTGTAACCCCACGGCAAGGAAGAGAAACACTATGCAATTTTCAAGTTTTGAGCTCGGTTCACCTCCGATTCGTCCCAAATTTGAAAGGTATATTTATGAATGTATTATTCATCCTTTTATCTTTAATTGGACACCTTATTTTCTGATTTTCATGGTGAGATGATCATGTAATGGCTAGTATGATGAATAGTAAGGGTTTAGGATCATTTTGATATATTTGGTTTAATCCTTGTGATATTTTCTGAATTGATGCATGAATAATGATCTCAAGACATCCATAATAAAATAAATGAACTGATTTTGAGAGTTAGTTATGGGATTTTTATGAATTGATTCAAGAACTTGGAGATATATGCATGTTGATGAACTTGGACCTACCTTCTTGCACTTGTTTGATGAATATATGACTCTTTGCTCAGATTTTTGAAGCCTTTATGCATGTATATTGTAATCTTAACTTAAATTCATGTCTTGGTTCGAATTGGTATGAGTTTTGGTTGGTTTTGTACTTGATTTTTTAGTTTTGCCCTGCTGTCGCGAGTGGTCGCGGCCGCGATTGTGACCAGTTCATTTTTTGTCACGGCTGCGGCCCATTTTTCCCCTTGTTTCGACTTCATGTCACGGCCGTGACCTTTTTCGAGTCTTTTTAGGTCACGGTCGCGACCTTGTTTAGCCTGAGTTTCGATTTGTCCTTCGTGATTTCGTTATTTTCGGTTCGTTTTCGTTATGCTTGATCTTCTTGCTTCTTTCTCGCTCCTTATGTATTGTATACTTGTTGATTTATGTATTATTTGATTTATTATGAATTTAATACATGATTTTGGTGATTTTATACGCAATGTTTGATGAGATATGCTTTATATGCCTTTCTACGTTCATGCATGACTTCATGCCTCGTTTCCTTACCTTAAATGATATCTCCTTGCTTCTTTTATGATATAAATTAATTGTTAACATGTTATATGGTGAGTTATGCTTGTTGTATGAAATTTATGGATTCATTTGACGTAAATTACACGAGCTATGATTTAACATGGTCTAAGGTGACTTAGATGCTCTCTAGCTGGCATGCATGAATATTGTCGCCTGAATTATTTCTTTAATATGATAACTTCTTGCTTCTTTTATGACTTAAATGTATTGTAAATTTGTTGGAATATGCGTCATGATTATTGTATGAAGTTCATGGACTGTTTTGGTTCGATATATGAAAGATATGAACACGAATGAATATGATTCCTTCATGTAATGAATGAATATGATTCCTTCATGTAACTCGATTACGTGTCTAAGTGGCATTAATTGTGCACGTGAGCATCTTTATCACACTTTGTTATTTGTTATGCACATCCTATCATGTTAATGCATTTTCGTTCATCATATATGGTTCATATGGAGACTTGAGTCTCACGTTTGCACCGTGTATCTTTTGTACAGTTTTCTACAGGGCGGTGAGGTGTCGGGTTCATAGGTTACTCCCAAGTCTTTATTTCTTCTTGGTATTATTCGGCAAGGTGTAACAGGTGGGTTTATCTTCTAATAGTTATAATGACCTGATATATCCTTTCTGTGAAAGTTTTGAGCCAAAGTATTATATTTATATATCGAGTCTTTTTAGAGTAAATGATTTTCCAACGTAAAGTCCTCTTTTATGAATTCCTACCTTATGACTCTTGGCATGGACATGAGTATGCACAAACGGGCCAAGGGACTTAGTGCAAGTGGCTATCCGGGGAGGCAAAGGCCGACGGTGATCCCTTGTACTTATCTCAACCACATATACGACAATACCGGCCCTCGCTAGGAGATTAGCGAGGAATGGGAGCTGAGTGCCATTGGAGAATTCATATAATCCCATTGGTCAATGAATGAGGTGGTGTAAGTGTTTATGATTATGTATGATAATGATTATGAACGGTTATGTATGAATGTGTATGATCGCTAATGTAAAGATTGAATTGATATACACACACGAGGAGTAGGTGGGAGATATTCGATGTCCTTAACTTCAACATGAATCATGCTGGTGCTACTGTAGCTGAGCTGATTAGTCAGCTTGTGACTGCTGAAAGCACGATCAAGAAGGACAATAAGGTTTTGATGGTGAATGCTCCATCTTCCTCTTCTGGGCCTTCTAAAGGTAAGGGCAAAAAGGCCCAAAAGAAGAAGAAGAAACCCCTTAGGCCCACTGGTGGCCTTTCGAAGGGGAAGGCCCAAAAGAAGAAGCGTGATCAGAAAGAGGATGTTTGCTTCCATTGTGGCAAAGCGGGACATTGGAGGAGAAACTGCCCAGAGTACAAGGCTACTCTAAAGAAAGGTATCTTTCTCGTTGAAGTAAATCTTTCTATTAATTCTAGTTCTTGGGTACTTGATACCGGTTGTGGAACTCATATCTGTAATGATGTACAGATGCTAAGTGAAGTCCAACAACTCAAAGAAGGAGAATGTGTCTTGAAGATCGGCGATGGCTCAAACGTTGAAGCTCGAGCTTTAGGCACAATTAGATTAGATTTAGGTAGTTTTGAGTTAGTCTTGAATAAAGTCCTTTATGTACCGAGCATTATTCGTAATATAATTTCAGTTCCAATATTAGATTGTGAAGGTTATGAAACTTATATTAAGAATGGTAAATATTTTATCAAACGGAACAACTCTTCCGTTCACATCGGCACTCTAAGTAATGGACTTTACCTAACTCAAAATATCAATATCATGCATATACAACGAGAAACAAAGCGTAAGAGAGATGACAAAGTTTCAGCTCCCTTATGGCGCGCTAGATTAGGACACATTTCCAAGAACAGAATTAGCAAGATAAACACTTTAGGATCATTCTCTGAAAATGATCTTAAGGAGTTAACTTCTTGCGAATCCTGTCTCAAAGGAAAAATGTCCAAAGTTCCTTTTAAAGGAACTGTGGAACGTGCCACTAAGGTTTTGGATTTGATCCATACTGATGTTTGTGGACCGCTTAGTGTAAGCACTAGAAACAATCATCAGTATTTCATACTGATGACTTCAGTTGGTATGGTTATGTATACTTGATGAAGTATAAATCTGAAGCTTTTGAGAAATTCTTAGAATTTCAAAAGGAGGTTGAGAACCAAACTGGTCACAAGATCAAAGCAGTTCAATCTGATCGAGGAGGCGAGTATCTTAGTGAAGAATTCCTTAATCATCTCAAAGATAATGGGATTATCTCTCAGTCTCTAAAGCACGGACACGCCTAAAAAATGGCCCGTGCAGTGTCCGACACGTGTCGGACACGGACACGGCCCGGACACGGCTCGGACACGTGTCGGACACGGCTGAAGGAGTGTCCGAAAAAAAAAAAAAAAAAAAAAAATTGGGACACGGTGTCGGACACGGCGAGGTGGAGTGTCCGACACGGCTCGGACACGGCGGAGCAAATTTGATCATTTTTTTATGCTTTTTTTAATATTTTTTGAATTTTTTGGAGAGAAAATTGAAATAACAAAACTTATTTTAGTTTTTAATATTATATATTTATATAAATATTTTATGTTACATAGATTATACTTATAAAATATTTTTATTTTTATATAAAATATCTTTATTTATATATAAAATATATTTATTTATATAAAATATAGCCGTGTCGGAGCCGTGTCGTGTCCTAAGATTTTGAAAAAATCCGTGTCGCCGTGTCCGTGTCGTGTCGTGTCCGTGTCGCCGTGTCCGTGTCCGTGCAACATAGCTCTCAGTGGACTCCTCCGGGAACTCCTCAGCTTAATGGAGTTTCTGAGAAAAGGAATCGAACCCTACTTGTAACGCCCCGTGTTTTCACACGTGCAGGTAAGAGTTACGTGTGCAATTACATTTAATTATATGAGTTATATTTTGTTTTACTAATTGAATTTGTTTCTAATTTGATTTAATTGTTTAAATTTTATATGAATTCTAAATTTGAGTTATGAATATATGAACGAAATTGTGAGAATATGAATTTCATGAATTCGGTGTTAATTGAATGAAATTACATGTTTCGTGTATTCGTGGACTTGATTGTAACTTATTTGAATGTTTTGGACTCAATTCGAAATTGGGTTTGGGCTTAATTGCCACTTTTTGAAAGTTTAGGGACCTATTTGTATATAGGCAACCCTGAACGGTTTTCGTGATATCTTGAGCTCCGGACCTCGAAATCGAGATCCGTAACCGGCGTTGAACTTGTTTCGACGTTACCTATCTATTAACTTTGACCTTGTATCTTTTCGATACCGTTTGAACCTTCGACAACGAACTTTTCCACAACCTCGACCCTATAATTGTTTGAACCGTTTATTAAACGAACCGGACTTGAACCGACCCGTATTCTACCCATTTTTATCACTAAATATCAGCATTCCTATCTTCTTGCTCCATCACATTCATCGATCATCATCATTCAAGAGAGAAGAGGAGAAACTCCAAGAAACCCTCCATTTTTTATCCTCCAAGCTTTCAGCTCAAGCTTGATCAATCCTCCATCTTCTTCCAAGGTAAGTTATGATTTAAACTCTCCATCTTCTCCTCTATCTTTTCATCTATGAATAGCTTGGCATGAGTGAAGGATTCTTGTGTGTTGAGTATGAGCATGAATAGAGGGTTTGAGCTTGAACCTTGGTGTCTCATGGTTTAATTGGGGATTGATGCATGAAATATGAACCTTATAACTTCCTCATCATTTCTATATCTTGAATCTCATGTTGGTTGTGTATAGCATGTTGTGCCATTAATGAAGCTTGAAGCTTCCATGGTTGAAAGCTTGTGTTTGGGTGATCTTTTGCCAACTTTGGGTGTGAATTCTTGCACATATGATTGGATTGAATGTTATATGTGAATTATATGACTTGAATACATGTCTAAGTGGTACAAAAGAGCTTCCTTGTTGCTGCCCTGTTTTCCAAGCTTTTCCCTCAAAGAAACAGAGCTTATGCTCTGTTTCTCTTATGAAGACGACGAGCTGACACGGCCGTGTCAGCTTTGAACTGAAAATGGACACGGCCGTGTTGGGCTCTCGACTTTGATTTTTCCTGAATTTAATCTCGGACACGGCCGTGTCCAAATGCTTTGTAAACTCAACACGGCCGTGTCAAGCCCTCGACTTTGAATTTTTCTGATTTTAAACCTCGGACACGGCCGTGTCCGTTTCCTTTGAAAACTCAACACGGCCGTGTCATTTGTAATGGCAGCTTTGGGGGAACTCTTTTATTTCTTGTTTTGCGTTTATTGCTAGTATTTGTGTATTGTATGTAACGTGAATGTATTAAAGTTATGTTTTATGATTGATATTTGATATTGATGACCATATGAATGAAAGTATGAAAGTATGAACGATACGAACGGGAATGAAGACGGTTTTACCGTATAATGAACGAAACTTGGTGAATTATATGTTTAATTGAATTCTATGATATTCATGACCATATTTGAACACATTGTTGCATTTTAAGCATTCCTTAACATGATTGCATAGCCGAGCGTCTAATGTGGTCATAATTGAGTCTCACACTACCTTTGTCACACAGATCTTGATCCCGTGGGTGACGAGGTCGAGCAGTGAGAGCTGTGTCGGGTTCTTTTTGTCTACCAGGTGGGTTTTCTCTTCTATTAGTTAACGATATGACCCGAACACCTAATGTGCAAGATTTTGGCCAAAACCCTATATAGGTATTTATACCAAGTTTTTAACAAGCAAATGTTTTTGATCGAAAGCCTTTATTATGATTGTCCTACCAAAATGTTTTGGCGAGAAATGTATGAATGATCACAATGAATAAGGGCCCGGGACTTAGTGTATTGGTGAACCGGGGAAGCATGGGCTGACGGGAATCCACATATACTAGTTCCAACAATTTCGGCAACCTGGATTTCATTAGGAGATTAGTGAATGAAAGGGGTCCCGCGCTTTTGGGGATTCATGTACCCCTCTAGCATTAATGAATGAGGGCTCGGGCCTTGCAAACCCGTTCCCTACCCGGAGGAAAAAGGAGTATATGAACGATTGAATGACCGATCGAATGTATGTGACGCCCCGTATTCTTCGAAAGGCATCCTGACGACATTAACAAGTAAGTCTCTACACTTGTGTGTGTTTAATTTAAGAGTTCTTGAATTATGTGATTTAATGTAAATTCAATTTAATATGTGTTCATTCGAATTATTCTAAGATTAATTGTCAACTTGATTAATTACATGCATATTTAACCCTAACTACCTAATTTGATTTAATTCAAATTTATTCCATGAAATAATTGTCAAGTGATTTTAAATCCATCATGTTACTTAACTTGTTTAATTTCGGTTTACTTGAATTCCTTGAGATTAATTGTCAATCATGTGTTTACAAAGTGCCGTTAAATTATATGAAAGGTTTCCAAAATTAAATTGAATTAAACTCTAATTGGTAAATCTCTCTCTTTCATTTTAATTTGTAAAATTAATTCGGAGCTTGAATGTTTATTCGTAACTTTACCAATTTTATTTATGATTATTTGTACGCGCTATTACTTGCTACGCGATAAGGATACCCGGTTGTATATAGCTTGTGCACAAGACACATTTCTCCCAATCCCTTTTTCTCTCTCTTTCTCTCCTCTCCCACTTTCTCTCTCCCGCGGGTTACTATCGCGGCTTCGGTTACGAGCCCATAACTCGATCGTTTCTCGACGGAATTCAACAAACGAATAGTCCATTTCGATTATCTCGGCGAGACCGACGTAAGAGTACCAATTTCACGACCTAACGACGAATGGTGGCGGAGTTATGGCCGGATTTCAGTAGCAGCGGCGGAGCTGTCAGACCGCCGCCACTTCGCCGGCGTTTCGTGACGTTTTCCGGCCACCTCCTTGATGCACGTGCCCCATGCCCAGACAGAGGACTTCCAGACGCTTCGTTTGCCATCGGAGACAGGCCATCGGAGCATAGACAGCGCCGCACGCGCCGCCCAAAGCTCGCGGTGGCGGGGCGAGTTACTGTAGCAGCAGCGGCAGAAACTTCGGCGGCCAACGGGGGCCTTTTTCGGCCATCTTTTGGTCTCGAGCTCTTCACGAAAGTTGTTCGGAACGACGAGAACTAGTGACCTGTGATCAGGGGACTCCAGATTCGGTGGTTTGGTGGCGGATCGGCGGCGGCAAAGTGGCGGTGCAACGGCGGCACTAGCTCCGAGGATTTTTCCGGCGAGAAACCTTAGGGCTTTCGAAGAGCTCGTCATGGGTAAGACAATAGCTTTTACAGATCGTATTTTGGTTCACCGGTTTGGAAGTAATTTGAGTTTGAAGATTTAGGGTTTTCGTGCTCTTAGATTTCAGATCTACGACAATCGGCTTGGAATTTCCAGAAATTGATTGAGGATTCGGAACGGGCACGAAGACTTCATTCAGGAATGATTTTTCGGGATTTTTCCGGTGACCTTCGGCGGCGGCCCGGCCAAATTCTGGCAGCTACAGTGGTGGCGTTCCGGCGGCGTTTGGTCAGAATGTTCGTCTCGTTGTGGTGAGTTCAACACCACCTTCCGTTCGTTAATCGGACACTCGATCTATTTATTACGAATTATTTTGCGTAATTGTGATTATTTGAATTAATTGTTTTAAGTGCAAATAAATTGGTTATTGTTGGTTTGTTGATCGAGATGTATTCTAATCGTATATGAAAACATGTGTTGAATAGATTGTGATATGTATGAATGTTTCGATTTACAATTTGAATCCCGATGTGATGAATTTACGCTATTTGTTAATTACGAAGGGGTGTTAGTGTAATATCTAGAAACTAATCTTTTATGTGACTAAATGAACTTGAATGATATTTTAGAAGAACGAACATGTTGTGATTTCTCTATATGAATTTGAGACGTTCTCAATGTTATGTTTGTTGTAAATTGTGTTTCCAATATTAAATTTAGATACATGAAGGATGCTTGAACAACTTGAGACTTTATGCATGATAGGAGTTAGAATTGTAATATCTTGATTTACTCTTACTACTTGAAAATGGTATATTATGAATTACGATAAATTGATAATTATCATGTTTGTAAGTAATTAATTCCTAGTGGAATAACTATATAAACACTTTAAATGAACAATTATGCTTAGTAATCAACTAAGGGGATGTATGTGTAATAATTCTAAACTTTTATGAATAACTTAGGGGATGTAAGTGTAATATTTATGAAACTACGAATGTGACATGAGCTTGTGTACCAAACATGTTGTGAAGTTGTAAAGTATGATCTTAAGTGAATTAAATGTACTCTTTATTTGTATCAAGCATGCCATCTACGCACAACAACTTTGTATGTTTATACAATCAAGTTGCTCTTACTTATGCACTTTATAACTCGACATGAACTTGATGCTTAATTCTAATATTATAATTGAACCCTGTGACATTGGATGATTTAATATGCATTTTGTGAATACATTGACTTCCTAAATTGATTGTGCATCTTTGGATATGGAATTACGTGATGGTTGCTTGTAAATATGACCTTATTGAGCATTGATATGCCTTGAATGACCACGACACCTTATCCAAGCACAACATGAACACTTATGCATAAACACGATCATGTTGAGCAACGCCGTGCGTCTTGTTTGGTTCATATATAGAGTCTAAGTTTGGGCTTCTGTAAGTCTTGTCACAGAGTTTGGTGGTGCCGGTGGGCCCGAGGTTTAGAGTGTTTGGCCCTTCACACTCTCAGACTCTACTTTCACGAGGTGAGGTTTAGGATTTTGTATAGTTAAGCGACCTATGGCCTTAAAATGATGATTTCAATCCTTGCATGCGGTTATATACTATGTATGATTAGATATGTGTTGGATATGATATGATTATGACCTTGTGGACCATCCTTGGTTTTGAAGAAAAATTAAGTATTAAGGTATATGTAAGCTATTTTGGAAAACTCTAATATATTATGATTCTGTAGCGAGTTGCGATGAAATATTGGCATATGTATGTATGTTATGTTATGTGGATCCAGGAGCTGGTACGAGTGGAGACCGGCACGGCATAGGGCCGTCGGATAAGCCACTGTGCTAGTTCCATTTGAGACATCATTGCGCGACCTTAGGGCGATGAGGGAGGCGTGATATCTTGAGCCTTCGGTGTACAGCCGGGGAGGACTCTTGTGGGTTCGCTACCCCTTGAGGGTTTGTATATATGTTATTGATGGTTAGGGCCAACGCGTGGCTCTTCCATCATTGGAGTAGAGGATGGATTGATTCTGCTTTATGTTCTGTTCAGTTATGAGGAGTAAAGGTTGGAAGCCCGTACTCGCCGGGTATATGTTATGAATATATGGGATTTGTGAAACGGGATAGGCTTCTCTAAATGGTTTTCCAAACTTATACTATTTCGGGTATTTCAACTGTTTTGGCATGCAAAACCCTAATCCCGGTTCATGAGTCCACCCTTATGATATGTGATGTGCTCTATATATATATTGTGGGTGTGCGTTAGCCCCCCTCACTCAGTCAGTTGACTGACACCTCATTTTATCTTTTAGTTGCAGGTTCTTTTGGCTTGAGCTAGGCGGAAGTGAGTATTCTGAGTCACACTTGTCAGTCTAGTAGGTGTTAGGATGCATTTTCGCATACTCTACTTATTTTATGTATTTATGTTTCACATTTGCAGATTATGTTTATGTTCTATTTAGACTTCAACCCGTATGGGGTTAGTAAACTAGTATTTGGTTGTTACTAGATATTGATGATATTTATGTTGTTTATTATGTTGGATTATGTATGTCGATATTCGGGATTAGGTATCTATGCTAGTTGAACCCGTCACCTGCTTTGTATGTTTTGTTTTAAATGCTTCCGCTATCTATTGTTGTTGGTTTTAATTGCTTCCGCACTCTGAGTTTGTCAAGTTAGATCCGCCTAGCCCAGTGTGTGAGTTGGTCTCCCGTTCGCTATGATTCGGATTCGGGCATGGACTTTCCATTTTGTGACCGGGTCTGGATCTTAGTGCGGGGGATGTGGCATCCTCCGTTTGGGGTGTTACATCCTTAAGTGGTATCAGAGCCAGGTTGCAAAACCGAGCTCTTGAGTCGTGTTGAGTCTGTCTAGGTCGTACGGCATAGGAATAACTGCGCATTGCATTTGTTTGACTTGATATTTTGATCCTTCGGCATGAATTGTTTCGTGATTATATGATTGTGTGCACATTGTGACTTTAATTATGCAACATCTTATTTTATGTGCTTTATAAATTACAACTAATTGTTGCATTTACGTGATGTACTTGTTACATTTCATTTGCATCTTAATCCGCATGCATCGAATTTAGTGTTTGAATTTCAGGGTACCCTATGAGTCAACATTGAGGTTTCCCTCCGTCAACGCTACCTATTGGTACTACAAAGGAAACACGCCATAGTTCGAAAATGAAAGGATTCCTCACCAAGATCAATACTCATGAAAAGGTTCAGAGTTGAAGGAATGAGATTTGCTATATTGACTTACTACCTTAAAGTCAATTGAAAGATGAAGTTTGACGAATTTTAACCTTGTTGATTTGTTTATTTGGGAGTAGTCACCTTGTTGAGGAAATGAGTCAATGGAGGAGAATCTGATCAAGTAGAAACGTTTTGAAGGAGTTTGATGAGCTTTCGCCTTGATGATTCATTTATTTGGAAGTAGTCACTTTGTTGATGGAAACGAGTTAAAGTAGAAGAATCCGATCAAATAAGATCCGATCAAGTTCAAGGGATGTGGATAGGTAACCATGTTACTTAAGCAACGAGCTACAAACCATCGGTGAGTGTTGAAGGTTTTGGTACCATTTAGAGTTAACGAACGACAAGACAAGATTGGTTGTTAGCTCTTTGGGTGTTTCTCTAAGATGAGATGGAAGACATTGTTGATGCGGGAATATAACACTTAGATGCTGAAAGACTTTATTCAAGTTTCAGAATTATATACCATGGATTGCTGGGAAGTACTTAACACCACAATCATCCAACGAAAATCTGAGGTAAATATCTAATTGACAAATGAATCATGGACAACTCCTTGAAGATGAGCAGACTAAGATTTAACACATAAATGAGAATTCTTGGGAGAAACTGAGGATGATTCTAGTTGAGCAAGGATTACGGTCTAGTAAGGGGTTTGGTGATAAATGAGCTTTGCTGAGTTACCACTTTATGAGAAGACTCAAGACAAAGAAGTTCAGATGTCGAAGGTTGCATCATTACCGGCTTAATCAACTCCTACTGCTTCATCTCGACTTTCTTGTAAAGATTGTTACGCTTCGGTTAATGGTACGCCAAGCATTCATGGCATTTGCATACATGCATTGTTTAAATACTCTTACCTTGTTTTGCTTGATGTGGTTGATGACTACTGCTATTTTAATTGTGATAACTTGGATACCTGATCTAGTAATTGTAACTTGAAATTCCTACTCGATATGAACCGTTGCTGAGATGATGAATGAGTTATGTACTTATGTGAACTATTCATGCCTATGTGTTTTAAAACTCTTTTGATTGCTCACTAACTTCCCATACAACATACATACATACATACTGTAACCTTGTTTTATAGGGATTCCATCGCGATATCCCCCTTGAGTTGAGGTATGAGCGTTGAATCTATACTCAAGGGACACCGATATCAGTTGTATAAGGTACACCAAACATGCATCGCATACTTTTCGTCAAGTGTTACTATGATGTGTGTATGTATGAATAACTGATCAGTGGATTTATGTGTAAGAGAGACCTTAGGTTCCCTCTTTTTATGTGTTGGAGAGATGTAGGATTCTCTCTATTTATGTGGTAGAAAGATGTTGGAATCTTTCTAAGTTTTGTGCGCGAGAGATGTTGGATTCTCTTGTATTTAGATATTCAGGGATGCTGGATTCTCTTGAATCTAGGAGTTTGAGGAATGCTGGATTTTCTCAAACTAGAATGTTGGCAGATGTTGGAATCTGTCCGACTTAGGTTGAGAGACGGGGATTCTCTCAATTATGTGCTCGAGAGACGGGGTTCTCTCTTTTGTGTGTGCTCGAGAGACGGGGTTCTCTCTCTTGTGGGTGCTGAGGGACGGGGCTCTCTCACTTAGTGTTGAGAGATGGGATTCTCTCTTGTTTGTTGTGGTTGCGTTACGCGTTGATCTGACTACGGGTAGCAAGTGATGCATCTGAGACGACATCGAGGTTGGGTGTAGTTGGCGCTATCAGATCATGGAAATGACTGACCGAGTTCGAAACAACTAACGGATCAAGTACTCGCACGGACCTCGACGATAACAAGACATCCTAAAGGAGGTTCGGTGTAGATGACAGGAGTAAGCCTCACCATTAGAGCTATGATCTTACGTGAGTTCCGGGAAAGGGTTGGAGCACTACTACTCGAGGATCTACATTTTTGCAGTGGAACCTGGGGACCAGGTTCTCTTAAGGGGGGAAGGTTGTGACGCCCCGTATTCTTCGAAAGGCGTCCTGACGACATTAACAAGTAAGTCTCTACACTTGTGTGTGTGTTTAATTTAAGAGTTCTTGAATTATGTGATTTAATGTAAATTCAATTTAATATGTGTTCATTCGAATTATTCTAAGATTAATTGTCAACTTGATTAATTACATGCATATTTAACCCTAACTACCTAATTTGATTTAATTCAAATTTATTCCATGAAATAATTGTCAAGTGATTTTAAATCCATCATGTTACTTAACTTGTTTAATTTCGGTTTACTTGAATTCCTTGAGATTAATTGTCAATCATGTGTTTACAAAGTGCCGTTAAATTATATGAAAGGTTTCCAAAATTAAATTGAATTAAACTCTAATTGGTAAATCTCTCTCTTTCATTTTAATTTGTAAAATTAATTCGGAGCTTGAATGTTTATTCGTAACTTTACCAATTTTATTTATGATTATTTGTACGCGCTATTACTTGCTACGCGATAAGGATACCCGGTTGTATATAGCTTGTGCACAAGACACATTTCTCCCAATCCCTTTTTCTCTCTCTTTCTCTCCTCTCCCACTTTCTCTCTCCCGCGGGTTACTATCGCGGCTTCGGTTACGAGCCCATAACTCGATCGTTTCTCGACGGAATTCAACAAACGAATAGTCCATTTCGATTATCTCGGCGAGACCGACGTAAGAGTACCAATTTCACGACCTAACGACGAATGGTGGCGGAGTTATGGCCGGATTTCAGTAGCAGCGGCGGAGCTGTCAGACCGCCGCCACTTCGCCGGCGTTTCGTGACGTTTTCCGGCCACCTCCTTGATGCACGTGCCCCATGCCCAGACAGAGGACTTCCAGACGCTTCGTTTGATGTTGGAGACACGGCCATCGGAGCATATAAGGCGTCGCACGCGCCGCCCAAAGCTCGAGGCGCGGAGCGAGTTACTGTAGCAGCAGCGGCAGAAACTTCGGCGGTCAACGGGGGCCTTTTCTGGCCATCTTTTGGTCTCGGGCTCTTCACGAAAGTTGTTCGGAACGACGAGAATTAGTGACCTGTGATCAGGGGACTCCAGATTCGGTGGTTTGGTGGCGGATCGGCGGCGGCAAAGTGGCGGTGCAACGGCGGCACTAGCTCCGAGGATTTTTCCGGCGAGATACCTTAGGGCTTTCGAAGAGCTCGTCATGGGTAAGACAATAGCTTTTACGGATCGTATTTTGGTTCACCGGTTTGGAAGTAATTTGAGTTTGAAGATTTAGGGTTTTCGTGCTCTTAGATTTCAGATCTACGACAATCGGCTTGGAATTTATAGAAATTGATTGAGGATTCGGAACGGGCACGAAGACTTCATTCAGGAATGATTTTTTAGGATTTTTCCGGCGACCTTCGGCGGCGGCCCGGCGGCGGTCCGGCCAAATTCCGGCAACTACAGTGGTGGCGTTCCGGCGGCGTTTGGTCAGAATGTTCGTCTCGTTGTGGTGAGTTCAACGCCACCTTCCGTTCGTTAATCGGACACTCGATCTATTTATTACGAATTATTTTGCGTAATTGTTTTAAGTGCAAATAAATTGGTTATTGTTGGTTTGTTGATCGAGATGTATTCTAATCGTATATGAAAACATGTGTTGAATAGATTGTGATATGTATGAATGTTTCGATTTACAATTTGAATCCCGATGTGATGAATTTACGCTATTTGTTAATTACGAAGGGGTGTTAGTGTAATATCTAGAAACTAATCTTTTATGTGACTAAATGAACTTGAATGATATTTTAGAAGAACGAACATGTTGTGATTTCTCTATATGAATTTGAGACGTTCTCAATGTTATGTTTGTTGTAAATTGTGTTTCCAATATTAAATTTAGATACATGAAGGATGCTTGAACAACTTGAGACTTTATGCATCATAGGAGTTAGAATTGTAATATCTTGATTTACTCTTACTACTTGAAAATGGTATATTATGAATTACGATAAATTGATAATTGTCATGTTTGTAAGTAATTAATTCCTAGTGGAATAACTATATAAACACTTTAAACGAACAATTATGCTTAGTAATCAACTAAGGGGATGTATGTGTAATAATTCTAAACTTTTATAAATAACTTAGGGGATGTAAGTGTAATATTTATGAAACTACGAATGTGACATGAGCTTGTGTACCAAACATGTTGTGAAGTTGTAAAGTATGATCTTAAGTGAATTAAATGTACTCTTTATTTGTATCAAGCATGCCATCTACGCACAATAACTTTGTATGTTTATACGATCAAGTTGCTCTTACTTATGCACTTTATAACTCGACATGAACTTGATGCTTAATTCTAATATTATAATTGAACCCTGTGACATTGGATGATTTAATATGCATTTTGTGAATACATTGACTTCCTAAATTGATTGTGCATCTTTGGATATGGAATTACGTGATGGTTGCTTGTAAATATGACCTTATTGAGCATTGATATGCCTTGAATGACCACGACACCTTATCCAAGCACAACATGAACACTTATGCATAACCACGATCATGTTGAGCAACGTCGTGCGTCTTGTTTGGTTCATATATAGAGTCTAAGTCTGGGCTTCTGTAAGTCTTGTCACAGAGTTTGGTGGTGCCGGTGGGCCCGAGGTTTAGAGTGTTTGGCCCTTCACACTCTCAGACTCTACTTTCACGAGGTGAGGTTTAGGATTTTGTATAGTTAAGCGACCTATGGCCTTAAAATGATGATTTCAATCCTTGCATGCGGTTATATACTATGTATGATTAGATATGTGTTGGATATGATATGATTATGAGCTTGTGGACCATCCTTGGTTTTGAAGAAAAATTAAGTATTAAGGTATATGTAAGCTATTTTGGAAAACTCTAATATATTATGATTCTGTAGCGAGTTGCCATGAAATATTGGCATATGTATGTATGTTATGTTATGTGGATCCAGGAGCTGGTACGAGTGGAGACCGGCACGGCATAGGGCCGTCGGATAAGCCACTGTGCTAGTTCCATTTGAGACATCATTGCGCGACCTTAGGGCGATGAGGGAGGCGTGATATCTTGAGCCTTCGGTGTACAGCCGGGGAGGACTCTTGTGGGTTCGCTACCCCTTGAGGATTTGTATGTATGTTATTGATGGTTAGGGCCAACGCGTGGCTCTTCCATCATTGGAGTAGAGGATGGATTGATTCTGCTTTATGTTCTGTTCAGTTATGAGGAGTAAAGGTTGGAAGCCCGTACTCGCCGGGTATATGTTATGAATATATGGGATTTGTGAAACGGGATAGGCTTCTCTAAATGGTTTTCCAAACTTATACTATTTTGGGTATTTCAACTGTTTTGGCGTGCAAAACCCTAATCCCGGTTCATGAGTCCACCCTTATGATATGTGTTGTGCTCTATATATATATTGTGGGTGTGCGTTAACCCCCCTCACTCAGTCAGTTGACTGACACCTCATTTTATCTTTTAGTTGCAGGTTCTTTTGGCTTGAGCTAAGCGGAAGTGAGTATTCTGAGTCACACTTGTCAGTCTAGTAGGTGTTAGGATGCATTTGTCGCATACTCTACTTATTTTATGTATTTATGTTTCACATTTGCAGATTATGTTTATGTTCTATTTAGACTTCAACCCGTATGGGGTTAGTAAACTAGTATTTGGTTGTTACTAGATATTGATGATATTTATGTTGTTTATTATGTTGGATTATGTATGTCGATATTCGGGATTAGGTATCTATGCTAGTTGAACCCGTCACCTGCTTTGCATGTTTTGTTTTAAATGCTTCCGCTATCTATTGTTGTTGGTTTTAATTGCTTCCGCACTCTGAGTTTGTCAAGTTAGATCCGCCTAGCCTAGTGTGTGAGTTGGTCTCCCGTTCGCTATGATTCGGATTCGGGCATGGACTTTCCATTTCGTGACCGGGTCTGGATCATAGTACGGGGGATGTGGCATCCTCCGTTTGGGGTGTTACAATGTTTGTGCACGAAAGAATGTAATGTATGAATGAATGAACGAATGAATGAATGATTAATGGATTACACGTGGTGGTGGTTGGAGATAATGCACGCCCTCTCGCCGGGCCACTAATGACCTAATGAACGAATGAATTGTTATAATCCTTTTAGTTGTATCTAGTTCCCACTTGGGAGAAATGCTTCTAAACCTCGAATAAGGATTATAACTTGCATGTATGTGTTTCAATTCCGCAATATTATGATATTATGCCTCTCTTTTTATACCCACCAGTCTGTCGAAGACTGAACCCGGAGTTGTTTCAGTTGTTTTTGCAGGAAGGGGATGCTAGGCGGGATGCGAGTCGGGAGGAGAGTCTTGCATAGTGTCTAGCCTTTCCTTTACACGCATATGTCTACATTTTGAAACATTTGGATTTTTTGTATATGTATGGAGCGTACATGATATGGTACCTATATGTATCGTACATTAAATATTGGTGCATAGAGCGTCTAGCTCAATATATGAATTAAATGTTGGTACCTAGAGCATCTAGCTCAATATATAATATATGAATGATTGCTTCCGCTTTTCTGTTGCTCTGTTGTTACTTTGATTGTTGTTGGGGTTTAAGTTATAGGCTAGTCCCGCCTGGCTTAGCGAGTGTGTATGTCTCCGTTCGCTATGATTCGACACGTGTATGGAAATCCATTTCGTATACGGGTCGGGTCATGGTGCGGGGGATGTGACGACTCGCGCTTGGGCGTTACATCCTTTGAGTGGTATCAGAGCCCAGGGTTGCAAAACCAGGGTTCTAGTGTCGTGTGGAGTCAGTAGGTCGTTCGGCTGTAGGAATTACTTTTAATGTGGAGCATTTGCATTTTATATGATAAGGTGCTTTGATTCTTGACTTGAATGATTGAATGAATTTAATGCATTGTCACGCATGAACTAAAATTAGCATGCATGTTAGTGTTTGAATTGACAGGATGCCTCCTAGAAGACATCGGGAAAGGTCTCCGGATCGTCATCATCATAGAGATCGTTCTCCTAATCCTCCACAACCGCCTATGAATATGGAGCACTTTATGGAGGCGGTATATAATTACGTGGAACATAGAAGGGCTCAAGATCCTCCAGTGCAACCTCAAGCTAAACATCCAGCACCTCCTCCAAATAACCCGAGAGATCATCATGGGTTGTTTTTGAGTTATAATCCACTAAGGTTTTCCGGTTCGGTGGATGATGCGATATCAGAGGGATGGCTCACAAGGATTGAGAGGATTTTCAATGTTCGCCAATTTACCTCTCAAGAGAAAGCTCAATTTGCCATTTTCCAACTGGATGGAGAGGCTTATGATTGGTGGGAACGTACTAGAGAGAAGCTCGAGGTGGAAGGAGAAGAAGTCAATTGGGAAGTTTTTGTAAGGGAGTTCAGAGAGGCTTTTGTTCCTGAAGTGGTGCGAGAAAGAAAAGAACAAGAATTTATGGATCTGAAGCAAGGGACTCGCACGGTGGCTCAATATCTTTCTCTTTTCAACAGACTTAGAAAGTATGCACCTCACATTACAAGGGATGAAAAGAGAAAGGGAAAGAGGTTTATAGCGGGATTGAGACAGGATCTCCGACACGGGCATGCAGGCCATAATTTCGAGTCGTTTGCTGACACTGTACAAAGGGAATTGGTGTTGGAAGAGGAGTATAAGAAAAAGGACCCCTTACCTCGTATGCAAATGGGACAAGGATCGGGGTTTGAAAAAGGGAAAAGGCCTATGGTATCTCCTCCTCAGCCATTTCAAGGGCAAAATAAGAAGTTCAAACCTATGGGAGCTGCACCGCCAAAACCACAAGTACCTCCGGCTACTTCTGATCCTCGGCATGATAGGCCACCTTGTATGCATTGTGGAGGCCCTACCCATACGTACAATACTTGCAGAAGGAGGTTGGGTCAGTGTCTAATATGCGGGAAGACAACACACATGGCCAATACTTGTCCAGACAAGACTCCCGGCTATCAACCGGGAGCTCAAAGGCCAATGATCCCAGCTCGTGCATATGCCCTTGCGGGTGAAGAGCAAGATGTGGAAGCCAATCCTAATGCTATGGTGGAAGGTACGATATGCATCCATGACACGAACATACATGCATTATTTGACCCTGGCGCTACTCATTCGTTTATTTCTTGTAAATTGATTGATACTTTGTGTTTGCCTATTACGTGCTTAAATGCTTGTTATGTGGTGAGTTCGCCGTTGGGTGGCAGTCTTGAGACGGATCGGGTGGTTAGAGACTGTGTGTTTGGGTTTGAAGGCAGAGAATATCAGGCAGATTTGGTGGTAATGCCGATGAACAAATATGGGGTTATTCTGGGAATGTACTGGTTGTTTCGGTATCACGCCACGGTTGATTGTTTCACCAACACAGTGAAGTTGGGAGAAGAAGTGGCATTGGGGAAAGAATTAGAGATTGCACCTCTCTTGTCGTTTACTGAAGCTCATAAGTTGATAAGGAATGGGGCAACGGGATTCATTGCTTATATCTTGAATAAGTCGAAAGATCAGGCGAAACTCGAAGAGACAGAAGTGGTGAAGGAATATCTTGAGGTGTTTCCCGAAGTTTTAGGTTCTTTACCTCTGGATCGAGAGATCGAATTTGTAATAGACTTATATCCGGGATCTGAACCTTATTCTAAGACTCCTTACCGGATGGCACCGGCAGAGTTACAGGAGTTAAAAGTTCATTTGGAAGATCTTCTCAAGAATGGTTATATTCGACCGAGTTCATCACCATGGGGCGCGCCGGTTCTCTTTGTTAAGAAGAAAGATGGAACTTTAAGGATGTGTATTGACTACCGGGAGTTGAATCGGATGACTGTAAAGAATAAGTATCCATTGCCTAATATAGAGGACTTATTTGATATGCTACAAGGGTCGAGAGTATATTCCAAGCTTGATTTAAGGCAAGGATATTATCAATTAAAGATTAAGGAGGAAGATATTCCTAAGACAGGATTTAATACCCGGTATGGACATTATGAATTCGTGGTGATGCCATTTGGATTAACTAACGCGCCGGCAGCTTTTATGGATATGATGCATCGGATTTTCCGGCCGTATTTGGATAAATTTGTTGTGATCTTCATTGATGATATTTTGGTGTACTCAAGGTCAGAAGAGGATCATTCTCGGCATTTGAGATTGGTATTGGAAACTTTAAGAGATAACCAGCTTTATGCCAAGTTCAGTAAATGTGAGTTCTGGATTGACAGGGTGAGTTTCTTGGGACATATTATTTCGAGCAAAGGATTAGAAGTGGATCCTTCGAAAATAGAAGCAGTTTCACAGTGGCAAAGTCCTAAGAATGTTTCTGAGATCTGAAGTTTCTTGGGTTTAGCCGGTTATTACCGAAGATTTGTTAAGGATTTTTCTAAGATTGCGGCTCCGTTGACCCGATTAACCAAGAAAGAGGTTCAGTTTAAATGGGATGAGAAGTGTGAAGCCAGTTTTCAACTCTTGAAAGATAAGTTAACTTCTGCACCGATACTTGCACTTCCGGATGGTATTGAAGGGTTTATGGTGTATACGGATGCTTCCCATGAAGGCTTAGGTTGTGTTTTGATGCAGAATGGGAAAGTAATTGCTTATGCCTCTAGGAAATTGAAAGAGCATGAGAAGAATTATCCCACTCACGACCTTGAACTTGCAGCGGTGATTTTTGCCTTAGGGAAGTGGAGACATTATTTGTATGGGACTTCTTTTGAGATTTTCACCGATCACAAGAGTCTTCAGTATTTATTCTCTCAGAAGGAGTTGAATAGAAGGCAACGAAGGTGGATGGAGACTCTCGAGGATTATGATTGTGTGATTAAGTATCACCCGGGTAAAGCTAACGTGGTCACGGATGCATTGAGCAGGAAGGCTAGTGTATCTCATCTGAAGGTAAATATTGGACAACCAATGGAATTGGTTAAGATAAAGGCTCGTATTGGTAACATCTCAGTACGTCCAGAGTTAAGGCAACAGATATTTGAGGCACAACGGACGGATGTTGAGATTCAGAAGTTGATTGAGAAGGCTCGATCAGACTCCGAGTGTCCGTTTGGATTCGATGATACGGGAATTTTTCGATTTAAGGACAGAGTGGTAGTTCCAACGGAGTTAAGAAGAGCTATTTTGGACGAAGCTCATAAAACTGTTTATTCGGTACATCCTGGTGGAAACTAGATATATCGGGATTTGAAACAGTATTATTGGTGGAACGGATTGAAGAGAGATGTAGTGAATTATGTGAAGCAGTGTCTGACTTGCCAGTTAGTGAAAGCTGAGCATCAGAAACCGTCAGGATTGTTACAGCCACTACCTATTCCAGAATTGAAATGGGAACAGATAGCAATGGATTTTGTATCGGGTTTACCTAGAGTGAAAGGTGGATTCGATGGAGTTTGGGTAATCGTGGACAGGTTAACCAAGTCAGCGCATTTTCTTGCAGTTCGGATGTCAGATAAGATAGGTAAGTTGGCTAAGAGGTATTGTGATGAGATTGTTCGGTTACATGGAGTGCCAGCTAGTATTGTTTCAGACAGGGATCCAAGATTTACTTCCAAGTTTTGGCAAGAGTTGCAGAAGTGTCTAGGGACTAAGCTTCAGTTCAGTACAGCTTTTCATCCAAAGACTGACGGGCAATCTGAAAGGTTAATCAGATATCTTGAGGATATGTTAAGGGCGTGTGCGTTGGATTTCTCGAGTTCATGGAATGAACAATTGCCCTTAATTGAGTTTGCCTACAATAATAGTTATCAAGCTTCTATAGAAATGGCACCGTATGAGTTTCTTTATGGAAAAAAGTGTCGATCCCCGCTGTTTTTCGATTTGGAAGAATGAAAGTGGAGTAAGCAAGAAGGGATACAAAGAGGTGAAAAGAAAGATAAACCATCCAAAGCTATTCAAGATGCTATTGAAAAGGTTCAAATTATTCGACAACGGATGAAAGCAGCCCAAGATCGACAGAAAAGTTATGCAGACAAGCGAAGGAAAGATCTTGAATTTGAAGTAGGGGATAGGGTATTCCTGAAAGCTTCACCTCGGAAAGGATTTACCCGAATTGGAAAAGGAGGAAAGTTGAATCCCCGATATTTGGGACCTTATGAGATTTTGGAGAGAATCGGAGATACAACTTACAGATTGGATTTGCCTGCAAGTTTAACGGGTATTCACAATGTCTTCCATGTATCACAACTTCGGAAGTACTATCCCGATGAATCCGTGATCATACCGGTTGAGGAAGCAGAGGTTGAACCGAATCTCACTTTTGTTTAGAAACCAGTTAAGATTCTGGATCGAAAATTTCAGGAACTTCGAAATAGACGGTTTCCCTTGGTGAAAGTGTTGTGGCGAAGTGATAAGACAGAAGAAGCCACATGGGAAACGGAAGAGAAAATGAAGAAGTTCTATCCCGAGTTGTTTCCGACCGAGCAATGAATCCGAGGACGGATTCTCTTTAAGGTAGAGAGGTTGTAACGCCCCGTGTTTTCACACGTGCACGTAAGAGTTACATGCGCAATTACATTTAATTATATGAGTTATATTTTGTTTTACTAATTGAATTTGTTTCTAATTTGATTTAATTGTTTAAATTTTATATGAATTCTAAATTTGAGTTATGAATATATGAACGAAATTGTGAGAATATGAATTTCATGAATTCGGTGTTAATTGAATGAAATTACGTGTTTCGTGTATTCGTGGACTTGATTGTAACTTATTTGAATGTTTTGGAATCAATTCGAAATTGGGTTTGGGCTTAATTGCCACTTTTTGAAAGTTTAGGGACCTATTTGTATATAGGCAACCCTGAACGGTTTTCGCGATATCTTGAGCTTCGGACCTTGAAATCGAGATCCGTAACCAGCGTTGAACTTGTTTCGACGTTACCTATCTATTAAATTTGACCTTGTATCTTTTCGATACCGTTTGAACCTTCGACAACGAACTTTTCCACAACCTCGACCCTATAATTGTTTAAACCGTTTATTAAACGAACCGGACTTGAACCGACCCGTATTCTACCCATTTTTATCACTAAATATCAGCATTCCTATCTTCTTGCTCCATCACATTCATCGATCATCATCATTCAAGAGAGAAGAGGAGAAACTCCAAGAAACCCTCCATTTTTTATCCTCCAAGCTTTGAGCTCAAGCTTGATCAATCCTCCATCTTCTTCCAAGGTAAGTTAGGATTTAAACTCTCCATCTTCTCCTCTATCTTTTCATCTATGAATAGCTTGGCATGAGTGAAGGATTCTTGTGTGTTGAGTATGAGCATGAATAGAGGGTTTGAGCTTGAACCTTGGTGTCTCATGGTTTAATTGGGGATTGATCCATGAAATATGAACCTTATAACTTCCTCATCATTTCTATATCTTGAATCTCATGTTGGTTGTGTATAGCATGTTGTGCCATTAATGAAGCTTGAAGCTTCCATGGTTGAAAGCTTGTGTTTGGGTGATCTTTTGCCAACTTTGAGTGTGAATTCTTGCACATATGATTGGATTAAATGTTATATGTGAATTATATGACTTGAATACATGTCTAAGTGGTACAAAAGAGCTTCCTTGTTGCTGCCCTGTTTTGCAAGCTTTTCCCTCGAAGCATTGTTAAGACGATGAGCTGACACGGCCGTGTCAGCTTTGAACTGAAAATGGACACGGCCGTGTTGGGCTCTCGACTTTGATTTTTCCTGAATTTAATCTCGGACACGGCCGTGTCCAAATGCTTTGTAAACTCAACACGGCCGTGTCAAGCCCTCGACTTTGAATTTTTCTAATTTTAAACCTCGGACACGGCCGTGTCCGTTTCCTTTGAAAACTCAACACGGCCGTGTCATTTGTAATGGCAGCTTTGGGGGAACTCTTTTATTTCTTGTTTTGCGTTTATTGCTAGTATTTGTGTATTGTATGTAACGTGAATGTATTAAAGTTATGTTTTATGATTGATATTTGATATTGATGACCATATGAATGAAAGTATGAAAGTATGAACGATACGAACGGGAATGAAGACGGTTTTACCGTATAATGAACGAAACTTGGTGAATTATATGTTTAATTGAATTCTATGATATTCATGACCATATTTGAACACATTGTTGCATTTTAAGCATTCCTTAACATGATTGCATAGCCGAGCGTCTAATGTGGTCATAATTGAGTCTCACACTACCTTTGTCACACAGATCTTGATCCCGTGGGTGACGAGGTCGAGCAGTGAGAGCTGTGTCGGGTTCTTTTTGTCTACCAGGTGGGTTTTCTCTTCTATTAGTTAACGATATGACCCGAACACCTAATGTGCAAGATTTTGGCCAAAACCCTATATAGGTATTTATACCAAGTTTTTAACAAGCAAATGTTTTTGATCGAAAGCCTTCATTATGATTGTCCTACCAAAATGTTTTAGCGAGAAATGTATGAATGATCACAATGAATGAGGGCCCGGGATTTAGTGTATTGGTGAACCGGGGAAGCATGGGCTGACGGGAATCCACATATACTAGTTCCAACAATTTCGGCAACCTGGATTTCATTAGGAGATTAGTGAATGAAAGGGGTCCCGTGCTTTTGGGGAATCATGTACCCCTCTAGCATTAATGAATGAGGGCTCGGGCCTTGCAAACCCGTTCCCTACCCGGAGGAAAAAGGAGTATATGAACGATTGAATGACCGATCGAATGTATGTGCACGAAAGAATGTAATGTATGAATGAATGAACGAATGAATGAATGATTAATGGATTACACGTGGTGGTGGTTGGAGATAATGCACGCCCTCTCGCCGGGCCACTAATGACCTAATGAACGAATGAATTGTTATAATCCTATTCGTTGTATCTAGTTCCCACTTGGGAGAAATGCTTCTAAACCTCGAATAAGGATTATAACTTGCATGTATGTGTTTCAATTCCGCAATATTATAATTTTATGCCTCTCTTTTTATACCCACCAGTCTGTCGAAGACTGAACCCGGAGTTGTTTCAGTTGTTTTTGCAGGAAGGGGATGCTAGGCGGGATGCGAGTCGGGAGGAGAGTCTTGCATAGTGTCTAGCCTTTCCTTTACACGCATATGTCTACATTTTGAAACATTTGGATTTTTTGTATATGTATGGAGCGTACATGATATGGTACCTATATGTATCGTACATTAAATATTGGTGCATAGAGCGTCTAGCTCAATATATGAATTAAATGTTGGTACCTAGAGCATCTAGCTCAATATATAATATATGAATGATTGCTTCTGCTTTTCTATTGCTCTGTTGTTACTTTGATTGTTGTTGGGGTTTAAGTTATAGGCTAGTCCCGCCTGGCTTAGCGAGTGCGTATGTCTCCGTTCGCTATGATTCGGCACGTGTATGGAAATCCATTTCGTATACGGGTCGGGTCATGGTGCGGGGGATGTGACGACTCGCGCTCGGGCGTTACATCCTTTGAGTGGTATCAGAGCCCAGGGTTGCAAAACCAGGGTTCTAGTGTCGTGTGGAGTCAGTAGGTCGTTCGGCTGTAGGAATTACTTTTAATGTGGAGCATTTGCATTTTATATGATAAGGTGCTTTGATTCTTGACTTGAATGATTGAATGAATTTAATGCATTGTCACGCATGAACTAAAATTAGCATGCATGTTAGTGTTTGAATTGACAGGATGCCTCCTAGAAGACATCGGGAAAGGTCTCCGGATCGTCATCATCATAGAGATCGTTCTCCTAATCCTCCACAACCGCCTATGAATATGGAGCACTTTATGGAGGCGGTATATAATTACGTGGAACATAGAAGGGCTCAAGATCCTCCAGTGCAACCTCAAGCTAAACATCCAGCACCTCCTCCAAATAACCCGAGAGATCATCATGGGTTGTTTTTGAGTTATAATCCACCAAGGTTTTCCGGTTCGGTGGATGATGCGATATCAGAGGGATGGCTCACAAGGATTGAGAGGATTTTCAATGTTCGCCAATTTACCTTTCAAGAGAAAGCTCAATTTGCCATTTTCCAACTGGATGGAGAGGCTTATGATTGGTGGGAACGTACTAGAGAGAAGCTCGAGGTGGAAGGAGAAGAAGTCAATTGGGAAGTTTTTGTAAGGGAGTTCAGAGAGGCTTTTATTGCTGAAGTGGTGCGAGAAAGAAAAGAACAAGAATTTATGGATCTGAAGCAAGGGACTCGCACGGTGGCTCAATATCTTTCTCTTTTCAACAGACTTGGAAAGTATGCACCTCACATTACAAGGGATGAAAAGAGAAAGGGAAAGAGGTTTATAGCGGGATTGAGACAGGATCTCCGACACGGGCATGCAGGCCATAATTTCGAGTCGTTTGCTGACACTGTACAAAGGGCATTGGTGTTGGAAGAGGAGTATAAGAAAAAGGTACCCTTACCTCGTATGCAAATGGGACAAGGATCGGGGTTTGGAAAAGGGAAAAGGCCTATGGTATCTCCTCCTCAGCCATTTCAAGGGCAAAATAAGAAGTTCAAACCTATGGGAGCTGCACCGCCAAAACCACAAGTACCTCCGGCTACTTCTGATCCTCGGCATGATAGGCCACCTTGTATGCATTGTGGAGGCCCTACCCACACGTACAATACTTGCAGAAGGAGGTTGGGTCAGTGTCTAATATGCGGGAAGACAACACACATGGCCAATACTTGTCCAGACAAGACTCCCGGCTATCAACCGGGAGCTCAAAGGCCAATGATCCCAGCTCGTGCATATGCCCTTGCGGGTGAAGAGCAAGATGTGGAAGCCAATCCTAATGCTATGGTGGAAGGTACGATATGCATCCATGACACGAACATACATGCATTATTTGACCCTGGCGCTACTCATTCGTTTATTTCTTGTAAATTGATTGATACTTTGTGTTTGCCTGTTACGTGCTTAAATGCTTGTTATGTGGTAAGTTCGCCGTTGGGTGGCAGTCTTGAGACGGATCGGGTGGTTAGAGACTGTGTGTTTGGGTTTGAAGGAAGAGAATATTAGGCAGATTTGGTGGTAATGCCGATGAACAGATATGGGGTTATTCTGGGAATGGACTGGTTGTTTTGGTATCACGCCACGGTTGATTGTTTCACCAAGACAGTGAAGTAGGGAGAAGAAGTGGCATTGGGGAAAGAATCAGAGATTGCACCTCTCTTGTCGTTTACTGAAGCTCATAAGTTGATAAGGAATGGGGCAACGGGATTCATTGCTTATATCTTGAATAAGCCGAAAGATCAGGCGAAACTCGAAGAGACAGAAGTGGTGAAGGAATATCTTGAGGTGTTTCCCGAAGTTTTAGGTTCTTTGCCTCCGGATCGAGAGATCGAATTTGTAATAGACTTATATCCAGGATCTGAACCTTATTCTAAGACTCCTTACCGGATGGCACCGGCAGAGTTACAGGATTTAAAAGTTCAGTTGGAAGATCTTCTCAAGAATGGTTATATTCGACCGAGTTCATCACCATGGGGCACGCCGGTTCTCTTTGTTAAGAAGAAAGATGGAACTTTAAGGATGTGTATTGACTACCGGGAGTTGAATCGGATGACTGTAAAGAATAAGTATCAATTGCCTAATATAGAGGACTTATTTGATATGCTACAAGGGTCGAGAGTATATTCCAAGCTTGATTTAAGGCAAGGATATTATCAATTAAAGATTAAGGAGGAAGATATTCCTAAGACAGGATTTAATACCCGGTATGGACATTATGAATTCGTGGTGATGCCATTTGGATTAACTAACGTGCCGGCAGCTTTTATGGATATGATGCATCGGATTTTCCGGCCGTATTTGGATATATTTGTTGTGATCTTCATTGATGATATTTTGGTGTACTCAAGGTCAGAAGAGGATCATGCTCGGCATTTGAGATTGGTATTGGAAACTTTAAGAGATAACCAGTTTTATGCCAAGTTCAGTAAATGTGAGTTCTGGATTGACAGGGTGAGTTTCTTGGGACATATTATTTCGAGCAAAGGATTAGAAGTGGATCCTTCGAAAATAGAAGCAGTTTCACAGTGGCAAAGTCCTAAGAATGTTTCTGAGATCCGAAGTTTCTTGGGTTTAGCCGGTTATTACCGAAGATTTGTTAAGGATTTTTCTAAGATTGCGGCTCCGTTGACCCGATTAACCAAGAAAAAGGTTCAGTTTAAATGGGATGAGAAGTGTGAAGCCAGTTTTCAGCTCTTGAAAGATAAGTTAACTTCTGCACCGATACTTGCACTTCCGGATGGTATTGAAGGGTTTATGGTGTATACGGATGCTTCCCATGAAGGCTTAGGTTGTGTTTTGATGCAGAATGGGAAAGTAATTGCTTATGCCTCTAGGAAATTGAAAGAGCATGAGAAGAATTATCCCACTCACGACCTTGAACTTGCAGCGGTGATTTTTGCCTTAGGGAAGTGGAGACATTATTTGTATGGGACTTCTTTTGAGATTTTCACCGATCACAAGAGTCTTCAGTATTTATTCTCTCAGAAGGAGTTGAATAGAAGGCAACGAAGGTGGATGGAGACTCTCGAGGATTATGATTGTGTGATTAAGTATCACCCGGGTAAAGCTAACGTGGTCACGGATGCATTGAGCAGGAAGGCTAGTGTATCTCATCTGAAGGTAAATATTGGACAACCAATGGAATTGGTTAAGATAAAGGCTCGTATTGGTAACATCTCAGTACGTCCAGAGTTAAGGCAACAGATATTTGAGGCACAACGGACGGATGTTGAGATTCAGAAGTTGATTGAGAAGGCTCGATCAGACTCCGAGTGTCCGTTTGGATTCGATGATACGGGAATTTTTCGATTTAAGGACAGAGTGGTAGTTCCAACGGAGTTAAGAAGAGCTATTTTGGATGAAGCTCATAAAACTGTTTATTCGGTACATCCTGGTGGAAACTAGATATATCAGGATTTGAAACAGTATTATTGGTGGAACGGATTGAAGAGAGATGTAGTGAATTATGTGAAGCAGTGTCTGACTTGCCAGTTAGTGAAAGCTGTGCATCAGAAACCGTCAGGATTGTTACAGCCACTACCTATTCCAGAATGGAAATGGGAACAGATAGCAATGGATTTTGTATCGGGTTTACCTAGAGTGAAAGGTGGATTCGATGGAGTTTGGGTAATCGTGGACAGGTTAACCAAGTCAGCGCATTTTCTTGCAGTTCGGATGTCAGATAAGATAGGTAAGTTGGCTAAGAGGTATTGTGATGAGATTGTTCGGTTACATGGAGTGCCAGCTAGTATTGTTTCAGACAGGGATCCAAGATTTACTTCCAAGTTTTGGCAAGAGTTACAGAAGTGTCTAGGGACTAAGCTTCAGTTCAGTACAACTTTTCATCCACAGACTGACGGGCAATCTGAAAGGTTAATCAGATATCTTGAGGATATGTTAAGGGCGTGTGCGTTGGATTTCTCGAGTTCATGGAATGAACAATTGCCCTTAATTGAGTTTGCCTACAATAATAGTTATCAAGCTTCTATAGAAATGGCACCGTATGAGTTTCTTTATGGAAGAAAGTGTCGATCCCCGCTGTTTTTCGATTTGGAAGAATGGAAGTGGAGTAAGCAAGAAGGGATACAAAGAGGTGAAAAGGAAGATAAACCATCCAAAGCTATTCAAGATGCTATTGAAAAGGTTCAAATTATTCGACAACGGATGAAAGCAGCCCAAGATCAACAGAAAAGTTATGCAGACAAGCGAAGGAAAGATCTTGAATTTGAAGTAGGGGATAGGGTATTCCTGAAAGCTTCACCTCGGAAAGGATTTACCCGAATTGGAAAAGGAGGAAAGTTGAATCCCCGATATTTGGGACCTTATGAGATTTTGGAGAGAATCGGAGATACAGCTTACAGATTGGATTTGCCTCCAAGTTTAACGGGTATTCACAATGTCTTCCATGTATCGCAACTACGGAAGTACTATCCCGATGAATCCGTGATCATACCGGTTGAGGAAGCAGAGGTTGAACCGAATCTCACTTTTGTTCAGAAACCAGTTAAGATTCTGGATCGGAAATTTTAGGAACTTCGAAATAGACGGTTTCCCTTGGTGAAAGTGTTGTGGCGAAGTGATAAGACGGAGGAAGCCACGTGGGAAACGGAAGAGAAAATGAAGAAGTTCTATCCCGAGTTGTTTCCGATCGAGCAATGAATCCTATGACGGATTCTCTTTAAGGGGGAGAGGTTGTAACGCCCCGTGTTTTCACACGTGCAGGTAAGAGTTACGTGCGCAATTACATTTAATTATATGAGTTATATTTTGTTTTACTAATTGAATTTGTTTCTAATTTGATTTAATTGTTTAAATTTTATATGAATTCTAAATTTGAGTTATGAATATATGAACGAAATTGTGAGAATATGAATTTCATGAATTCGGTGTTAATTGAATGAAATTACGTGTTTCGTGTATTCGTGGACTTGATTGTAACTTATTTGAATGTTTTGGACTCAATTCGAAATTGGGTTTGGGCTTAATTGCCACTTTTTGAAAGTTTAGGGACCTATTTGTATATAGGCAACCCTGAACGGTTTTCGCGATATCTTGAGCTCCGGACCTCGAAATCGAGATCCGTAACCGGCGTTGAACTTTTTTCGACGTTACCTATCTATTAAATTTGACCTTGTATCTTTTCGATACCGTTTGAACCTTCGACAACGAACTTTTCCACAACCTCGACCCTATAATTGTTTAAACCGTTTATTAAACGAACCGGACTTGAACCGACCCGTATTCTACCCATTTTTATCACTAAATATCAGCATTCCTATCTTCTTGCTCCATCACATTCATCGATCATAATCATTCAAGAGAGAAGAGGAGAAACTCCAAGAAACCCTCCATTTTTTATCCTCCAAGCTTTGAGCTCAAGCTTGATCAATCCTCCATCTTCTTCCAAGGTAAGTTAGGATTTAAACTCTCCATCTTCTCCTCTATCTTTTCATCTATGAATAGCTTGGCATGAGTGAAGGATTCTTGTGTGTTGAGTATGAGCATGAATAGAGGGTTTGAGCTTGAACCTTGGTGTCTCATGGTTTAATTGGGGATTGATGCATGAAATATGAACCTTATAACTTCCTCATCATTTCTATATCTTGAATCTCATGTTGGTTGTGTATAGCATGTTGTGCCATTAATGAAGCTTGAAGCTTCCATGGTTGAAAGCTTGTGTTTGGGTGATCTTTTGCCAACTTTGGGTGTGAATTCTTGCACATATGATTGGATTGAATGTTATATGTGAATTATATGACTTGAATACATGTCTAAGTGGTACAAAAGAGCTTCCTTGTTGCTGCCCTGTTTTGCAAGCTTTTCCCTCGAAGAAACAGAGCTTATGCTCTGTTTCTCTTGTGAAGACGACGAGCTGACACGGCCGTGTCAGCTTTGAACTGAAAATGGGCACGGCCGTGTTGGGCTCTCGACTTTGATTTTTCCTGAATTTAATCTCGGACACGGCCGTGTCCAAATGCTTTGTAAACTCAACACGGCCGTGTCAAGCCCTCGACTTTGAATTTTTCTGATTTTAAACCTCGGACACGGCCGTGTCATTTGTAATGGCAGCTTTGGGGGAACTCTTTTATTTCTTGTTTTGCGTTTATTGCTAGTATTTTTGTATTGTATGTAACGTGAATGTATTAAAGTTATGCTTTGTGATTGATATTTGATATTGATGACCATATGAATGAAAATATGAAAGTATGAACGATACGAACGGGAATGAAGACGGTTTTACCGTATAATGAACGAAACTTGGTGAATTATATGTTTAATTGAATTCTATGATATTCATGACCATATTTGAACACATTGTTGCATTTTAAGCATTCCTTAACATGATTGCATAGTCGAGCGTCTAATGTGGTCATAATTGAGTCTCACACTACCTTTGTCACACAGATCTTGATCCCGTGGGTGACGAGGTCGAGCAGTGAGAGCTGTGTCGGGTTCTTTTTGTCTACCAGGTGGGTTTTCTCTTCTATTAGTTAACGATATGACCCGAACACCTAATATGCAAGATTTTGGCCAAAACCCTATATAGGTATTTATACCAAGTTTTTAACAAGCAAATGTTTTTGATCGAAAGCCTTTATTATGATTGTCCTACCAAAATGTTTTGGCGAGAAATGTATGAATGATCACAATGAATGAGGGCCCGGGACTTAGTGTATTGGTGAACCGGGGAAGCATGGGCTGACGGGAATCCACATATACTAGTTCCAACAATTTCGGCAACCTGGATTTCATTAGGAGATTAGTAAATGAAAGGGGTCCCGCGCTTTTGGGGATTCATGTACCCCTCTAGCATTAATGAATGAGGGCTCGGGCCTTGCAAACCCGTTCCCTACCCGGAGGAAAAAGGAGTATATGAACGATTGAATGACCGATCGAATGTATGTGCACGAAAGAATGTAATGTATGAATGAATGAACGAATGAATGAATTATTAATGGATTACACGTGGTGGTGGTTGGAGATAATGCACGCCCTCTCGTCGGGCCACTAATGACCTAATGAACGAATGAATTGTTATAATCCTATTCGTTGTATCTAGTTCCCACTTGGGAAAAATGCTTCTAAACCTCGAATAAGGATTATAACTTGCATGTATGTGTTTCAATTCCGCAATATTATGATATTATGCCTCTCTTTTTATACCCACCAGTCTGTCGAAGACTGAACCCGGAGTTGTTTCAATTGTTTTTGCAGAAAGGGGATGCTAGGCGGGATGCGAGTTTGGAGGAGAGTCTTGCATAGTGTCTAGCCTTTCCTTTACACGCATATGTCTACATTTTGATACATTTGGATTTTTTGTATATGTATGGAGCGTACATGATATGGTACCTATATGTATTGTACATTAAATATTGGTACATAGAGCGTCTAGCTCAATATATGAATTAAATGTTGGTACCTAGAGCATCTAGCTCAATATATAATATATGAATGATTGCTTCCGCTTTTCTATTGCTCTGTTGTTACTTTGATTGTTGTTGGGGTTTAAGTTATAGGCTAGTCCCGCCTGGCTTAGCGAGTGTGTATGTCTCCGTTCGCTATGATTCGGCACGTGTATGGAAATCCATTTCGTATACGGGTCGGGTCATGGTGCAGGGGATGTGACGTCTCGTGCTCGGGCGTTACACTACTTGATATGGTTCGTTCCATGATGAGTTTCACTGACTTACCACCTTCTTTCTGGGGTTATACCCTAGAAAGTGCAGCAAAGATTTTAAATCTAGTTCCCTCTAAGTCAGTCCCTACAATGCACCCTCTCTCTATAAATAGGGGAGCTCGAGTTCCTCTAGGAGCTAATTGACAATTCTTTTGGTTCATGTGTTGAACACCTTCCTTTCTCCAAGATTAAATAAAACCCTAGGTTAAGCCTAAACACTAACTAGAGAACTAGCATCCTTACTAGTTAAATTGTGATCAAGTTGGTGGACTTTCTCTAGAGATTTCAAGTTAGAAGTTTGAAGATTCGAGCTTTACCAAGGAGAGGGGATCAAGCCACGAGAAGAGCGTTCTTGGGTGGCTTGAAACGCTTCAAGAAAGAATAAAAGAAAAGTAAGTTTTCTATCTCTACGAATTTGGTTGCTCGATTGCGAGTCCAAGGTCCTTTTGTTAGGAAATTTTTTTAAATTCCGCTGCTTTCTGATTCGTGTTTTCCAACAGGAAGATGTTGTATGATTTTACTAAGTTCAAAACCAATCGTGCAAGTGTACACTAATATACGCGTAGCACAACAGGATCGTACCCACAGGGAAGGGAAATCAATTACTACTCTATATCCTTCTCTAATCTAAAGACCGAACGAAAAGCAATTGTTGTTGTTATCTATTAATCTACTAAAAACAGAATTAACAATTAACTAGAATTAAACGCAAGTAACAACTAAACACACGAATTAACTTCAGTAAACTAAACAGGCAGGGGAAAGTAATGAATCATAAAATCCAGAGCCAATATAATACTTGTCTGACAGGGGTACTTCTACAACTTAGTCACTTATATTTGCATTACCCTCTCTCAAGGTGTAACCAAGTGCTTAATTAGTGTTCAATGTTTCTCTCGCAATCACCAATAGTTAATTAAACCATAGGAACAAGACTAGTGCAATTCAATATTCTAGCGGCTCGGTATGGAATAAGATTATTGTTGTATGAGCTAGGACCAAATCTCTTTGTATCCTACAACTTACAAGTTATGAAAACCATCTAAATTACCATCAATCTCTCAATCTATAGGCAATTATGCCACATGTTAAGGGTGATCAGGCCATCGCAAGTCAATTCGAACCTGTTTTCAAACTCAGAATTAACACAAGTCATTCAAGCATCATATCGAACATCTATCATGCAATCATCATCACTCCCCTAGCCCTAGAGAATTAACTACTCATAATTAAGGTAAAACTCATAAAACTAAAGGAAATTGCATTAAAATAATTCATATGCATCAAATCTAAACAAGGTCTCAACACTAAAAGCATAAACATTCAGTAATATCTAAAACAAATCTAACATACGAAAACTAATTAAAACTAAACTCAAAGGAATTAGTTTGATAATTAAAGCAACAATAAAATCAGAATTCGTTCTAAGAATTCAATCCTTCCATCTTCTCGAATTCTCTGAAAAACTCCTCTGAAACTCCTTGTCTTCTCTCCAAACCCTAGGTCACGACATGGAAGAAAAGCTCTCTGAAAAAGACTTCAAAACGCACTAATATAGCAGCCCTAATAGTTTCTCGCCGACTCTTGGTAACAGACGTTACCTATTCACGTGCATTTATCGTTAACGCCCATTACTGCTGAAATCACAATAATGCTTTTATTAGTGGTAACGGGCGTTACCACTTTCCTTCTACATAGGGGTAACGGGAGTTACCCCTCTTCTCTCGCCAAAAGCTTCACTTCTGTGTCTTGTAATGGGGGTTACCACATTTTCCTCCAAAAAATGCGTGAAATTGCTTTGCTTCACCCTTTCGTAACTCCGACTCTAAAATCACCTAAACGGAGCATAGCAAACACATAAACGCATCAAACGACACAAAAATTATAATCTAATTACGCTCAAAATCATGCAAATTCTACACTCAACAAAATCCCCCACACTTGACTATTACTTGTCCTTGAGTAATACAGAAATCAAGAAAACACATCCTCATCAAACCATCTCCTCAAAGCAATCATCAAACTTTCACCTAAACAAGTCTAGCTCATCAAATCAAGGAATCATAAACATAAGATCATCAAAACGAAACAATGTACAACGACTAGAATGACAAATTCATAATTTCCTCCTAAGTTCTAATCATCAACTTCGGAATACACTCTTCGCACCTATCTCCACTAATGGAATTAAATCAAGACTTTGGATCGGTAGGTCTTTCGAGCTTGTAATGTAGGCTTAAGGTAAGGTTATGGAATATTTGGGTCAAGTGACTACTCACCAAGCTTACATCATTCAATCTTTAAACTCAAGGCACTTCAATCTCGCCATTAAACACGAAAATCCCCCACACTCTTCGACAATTGTATCCCACACTCTCAATTTCACACTTCGCATAATTTTTCTTTTCTTTTCGTTTGCTCTTTCTTCTTTTTTTTTTCATAGCTTTTCTTTTTCACACTTTTCTCATTCTTTTTTTCTTTCCTTACAATAATCTCTCAATCCAATCACAAGAACAATCAAAAAGGGGTCAAAAGATAGATATTCACAATAAAAATCAAACGAGCAAGTCTTGGTGTAAAAATTATCAAGGTAGGTATTTTTATGTTGTGCATTGGCTTATAATGTGGCTACAAAAATTTTTGCACAACAATTAGGCTCAGCGGGGTCAATAAGATTACGTTCTAAACAGAAAAGCTTATTATCCTCCGACAACGAATGCCAACTTCACTTCCTTAATCTATCATTAATTCAAAATTTCGCCTGAATAGGACTAAAATGCATCCTAATCAAATCTTAGTCTCATTCGGAAATCATCAACTCATCTTTCTAAGCAAAGTGCATTATAACGTTCAAAAGTGCTCAAAATATAAGGGCATACTAACACACTAAATCATCAAATCTCATTCAATTTGCCTCAATTCAAAAGCCTAACTTATTCTAGCAAAAGCTCAACAATCAAACTTCACGGAAAAAGTTCAAAACGAGGGAAAATTTTCAAAATTTCTCGATTTTTAGCAAATTACAAGTGAAACTACATCTAATCATGCAAATATTCGATAAAACTCATAACAAGCATGCACTTCCTCCCCCACACTTAAACTTTGCAATGTCCTCATGCAAAATTAAAGAGTTAAAGTTCAAGAAAACTCCCTGATCAAATGAAAAACCAGCAACGTGCTAGCAAAGCTTCCAAAACCTGAACAAGTGACTAGAAAACACGGATCAAGTGCACAGGCAATTGGAAATCAACATGCATTCAACAATCAACACACAAGTCACAAATTCACGTAAAGAAGAGCACAATTGCATAAACAAAATTCAGGAGTTCAAACATATGCAAAAATCTAAGTGTAGCAAAAATATCCAAACATATCAACGAATATGCGTAGAAAGAATGTCTAGAAATCAGGGGAGAAAAACATAATAACAGAATCAGGGTGATGGGGGTCCTCCAAAGTACTGATCAACACGAGCACAGAACACTTCGAACTCAGTCTCCAACCGAGCCTCCCACGCATCGAATCACTCATCCACATAATGCGTTAAATCCTCAACTCTCGCGATCACGGTGGTCAAATTAGCCCTTAATCCTACCAACTCTGCACGCAAGCCTCTCACAGTAACAGGAGCTCCATCACTAGCTTCATCAACAACAGGTGCGGCACTGCGAAGAATCCCAAATTCGTCATCTGGCCTATCAAGTATCCGAGCTAAAAGCTCCTTCTGCCTCTCTGAAAGCTCATCAAACCGGGTCTTACCCCAGCTATACATCTGCCAGAGCTGATCTCTATCCCGAATTGGCCACCATGGCAAATTACACTCCTTCAGTTCTCCACTCTCCCAAGCAATAGCCAAGCCTACATTCTCCAAGTACTGTTGACCAATATCATATCCAAAGTGAACAGGCAATGACCCCCGAGGTCTCCAATTCATCTCCCGAGTAAACATCGTCACATATGCACCGTGCAATCATACCAATAACACTCCCAGCAATCTCCTGAAGCTTCCATAAAAACTCAATCGTTCCATCAAACTTGATGCCTTCCTTCATCATGTACATTATACCCAACTCAGCCTCATTAATATGGCTATCTCTTCCGTTTCTAGCACAAAATCCCATGGCTAAAATCCTATGGACTAGCACCCAACCCAATGAATCAAGATAGCTATCATGTGTGGATCGTGGGGAATAACTAGGAACACCCTCTCGCAAAGGGAAGGATCTCCATACCGCCTCTCTCTGAGCATCACTCCATTTAGGCAAACAAGTAGTGGCATTAGCTGGGAAACGAAGAATCTCTCTTATCCGGCTCACATTCCATGCTTGAGTTTCCATATCATCTAAAGTAAAAGTCAAGGTGTTGTCCACCGGATCGAAGTTCATTGTGGTGAAAAAAGCGGTCGTCATCTCATCGTACGTTAAATCCTTCCTAGTAAGGAATGGTAACCAACCTATGTTGTCAAACAATCTTTTCACTTCTTCCCAAGCCTCAAACTTCTCCATCCACATGTCTTTGAAGAACCTAGTAGACACAATGTTCCTTGTCAAATTTCTTTGAAAAGGATTACCCATAGCATTCACCGTTATATTGACCGATTCCAACGGTTGATGGTCCAACCGGGATGACGTCGTGAAGGGCTCCGGAACTCTAGAGTGCTTAGTGCGACCCATAGTACCTAAATCAAACAAATATAGCAAGACAAAGCACATAAAAATCAATCACAATTCACTTAGATAATTTATCAAACACCTTGTGTGCATAGGCCTAGGGTGTGAGTTCTAACTTAAAGTTCTGCAATCTACCCAACTCAAATTCACACTAGCGTATAATCTACAATTTAAGCTCAAAATTCTCTACTTTCAACTTCATAATTCGGACTTAAGACTACTTAGAAGTTAGGATTCTTCAAAAATTCAACCCAATTCAAGTTAAATTCAATTCAAGGCATTAATCCTAATTCTAGCATGCATAATCTCTCAAATTTTATCAATTTAATCTCAAAGTGTCTCCTAACATGCTATTCAATCCTAGGTTTCAATCTTAGATCGGAAAAATTAACTCTAACAATTCACCCTAAGAAAGAAGATATTGACTTACCTTGTTTCACAACGAAAGAGAGAGAGTGTAAACTTGGTGGTAATGCTTCTTGGTTGTAAATTGATAATAGTTGGCCAAGGGGAACTATCGAATCTCTTCTAAGGTAGAATAAGTGGGTGCAAGTGTATTTATAGGTTTGGGGGAGAAAATTCTGAAATTGGGTAGGGAAAGAATTAATTTAGCCCTAAAAACGTGTTTCCCAAACCAAGATGTCGTAAAATCGGACCGGTAACGGCGTTACCGGTTTTCTTCTTGAACGGGGTAACGGTCGTTACCCCTATTGGCCCAAATGCCTGACTCTGTCAACGGACGTTACTTAAAAACAACTATGAGGGTGTAATGCCCGTTACTAATACTGCTCGGGATGCCTGACCTCCTTAAGGGGCATTACCAAAAGATAACTAAGATGGTGTAATACCCGTTACCTATATTTCAGCCCAAAACACAATTAAAACACAAACACAAACCGGATGGTGCTTAATCACGTTAATTAACCGAAATTAACTCATAAAATTCAATCAAACCATAGTACACCATTCTCCAAACACATAAACATATATATTCATACATAGCAACAATTCATTCTCCTCACAAAAGAAATCAATCTCATGCACACGCACACGAACAAAGTAAATAGACCTCAATATTGACATCAAAGCTCAAATCATGGTCCTTGCACCATCTAGACTTCGGTTTCCTAGCAAAACATCAAGTAACCTGCAAAACGAGAGAGACAACTTAATTAACGCGAGAAAACGAAGACGAAATAAACGAAAACAATGAAAACAAAAACAAAAGAAAAAAGGAAAGAGAAATTATTTCTGAGTTATAGTCATTAGCTTGACTTTGAAAACCGGATTAGGGATTAACAACCCCCAAGCAACAAGTCACAAGGAGTGACCTCGTTCTTGTTACTCACAAAACTGGAGCTTGATCTCCAAGTATCTAATTCCAAAACATCCTTTATTCTCTATTTTCGAGACTTCGGTTCTCCTTCCCAATCAACTGCATCTCTTTTCTCCATGAATAGTATCATTCCGTCTGAGGTTTCACTTATCACCTTGATCATGCAACACTTATCCGGAATCGGCGGTGGTGTCACGGAACCAAAATTCCTAAACTCCATTCTTTCATCTCCTATTTCGAACGTGAGCCGTCCATTCTGAACATCTATGTCTGCTCCAGCCGTGGCTAGAAACGGTCTTCCAAGGATCAATGGCATCCTCTCATCGCTCTCAACATCAACAACTACAAAATCAGTATGAATGTGAAGTCTCCCAACTTTTACCAAAACAACTTCAAGAACTCCTATCGGATATTTCACCGATCTGTCAAATAGTTGGAGTGTCATATTAGTCGGTTTAAGCTCTTTCACTCCTAATTTCCTGCAAGTAGATAACGGAATTATACTCACACTAGCTCCTAAATCACATAAAACATTATGAAATTGCAAAGAACCAATAGTAAGGGGAATTGAAAAACTCCCTGGATCTTTAAGCTCGGGGGCAGCTTATGCTGAATAATCGTACTACATTCCTCAGTAAGTATAATAGTCGTGAAGTTCTCAGACTTCTCTTTGCTTGAAATCACTTCTTTCTCGAAGTTCTCCTTCTTTTCAAAATCATCTTCCTCTTGAACTTTCTCAAGTACAACTCACTCAACATCCGAACCTGCAAGTATCTTCGGACCTTCATTCTCTCTATTGTCTCCTACAAATATAGCCTGACAATGCTCCTTAAGATTGTTTTCAGTTTGGCTCGGTAGCATTCCTGGGCCTCTCAGATTCAGAGATTGGGCAATCTGACCAATCTGAGTCTCCAAAGTTCTGGTCTGATTTACCATTTGATCTAATTGAGCTTCTAACTTCTGATGTCGACCCGTAGACACGGTTATGAATTTCTCAAGTGCAACCTCCGATCCTTGCTTTTGCTCCTATTGAGGGGGCGCAACATTAAATGGGGCTGGTGGTCGTGGTTGAAATTGCTGCCTAGGCTGAAACTGTGGCCTAGGTTGAGGTGGTTGTTGAACATTCTGATTATTAGATCAAGAAAAGTGAGGGTGGTTCTTCCATCCTGGATTGTAGGTGTTTGAGTAGGGATCATTTGCTGGTTTGAAGTTGTTCGCATAATTCACCTGCTCTTGCACCTGTTCTCCTGCATTGGTATGAGGACACATATTAAACTCATGTGGACCACTACAAATTTCACAAGTTAACTGAATTGGTTGGGGTTGTATCCCAACTGCGTTGATAGAAAGTTGATCCAATTTCTTGTTAAGGGCCTCAAATTTGGCATTGATGGCAGTTAAGCCATCTAACTCTATGACTCCTGCTTGCACTTTTGCTGGTTGCGAATGGCTCCTCTCATGCACAAAAACATCGTTTTGTGACATATTATCTAACAACTCAGTAGCCACTGCTTCAGATTTTGCTAAGAAAGCTTCGCCAGCTGCGGCATCCGTCGCTCCTCTAAAACTAGGGGACATCCCATTACAAAAAGTCTGAATCAACAACCAACCGGGAATCCCGTGATGTGGACACTTCTTCTGTAAATCCTTAATTAATCTCTCCCAAGCTTCGTAGAAAGACTCTCCATCCAACTGCCTGAAACCTTGAATATCATTCCTGTACTTCGTGGTTTTGCTAAGTGGAAAGAACTTGGCTAAGAAAGCCTGAGATAATGCTGCCCAAGTCTGAAAGGATTCATTTGGGACAGTACTCAACTATGCTTTAGCTCATTCCCTACGTAAAAAGGGAAAAAGCCTAACTCGGATAGCATCAGTAGTGACGTTGTGAATTTTGAAGGTGTCACACACTTCAAGGAAATACTCAAGGTGTGATGTCGGATCCTCCAGTGGTAATCCTGAAAACAGATTATTCTGCAGCAGATTGATGATAGCTGGTTTGATTTCAATGTTATTTGCTGCGATCGAGGGACGGGCTGCAGTCTGAATTGCTCCAGCCTGCTGCACGTTATAATCTCTTATGGCCGGTGGTGGTGGTGGGTCTAGTTCAACCATCGGTAAAGTAATTGGTTTCTTCTCCTTCTTATGCCTCCTCCTTATAGCACTCAGTGTTCTCTCGATTTTCGGATCGTATGGTACTATTCCGAATCTTAAGATCTTCGCATGCACCGTAAACCTGCACAAAGGAAAAAGAAATCCTCAGTCCAATTCCACAGTGACAAAGATAATGAACACAAAGTAAAATAATAGTCTAAAGCACTAGATCAAAATATTTGAGTAATATTAACCTAAAACGCCTTCCCCGGAAACGGCGCCAAAAACTTGTTGTATGATTTTACTAAGTTCAAAACTAACCGTGCAAGTGTACACTAACATACGCATAGAATAACAGGATCGTACCCACAGGGAAGAGAAATCAATTACTACTCTATATCCTTCTCTAATCTAAAGACCAAACGAAAAGCAATTGTTGTTCTTATCTATTAATCTACTAAAAACAGAATTAACAATTAACTAGAATTAAACGCAAGTAACAACTAAAACACACGAATTAACTTCAGTAAACTAAACAGGCAGGGGAAAGTAATGAATCATACAATACAGAGCCAATATAATACTTGTCTGACAGGGGTAATTCTACAACCTAGTCACTTATATTTGTATTACCCTCTCTCAAGGTGTAACCAAGTGCTTAATTAGTGTTCAATGTTGCTCTCGCAATCACCAATAGTTAATTAAACTATAGGAACAAGACTAGTGCAATTCAATATTCTAGCGGCTCGGCATGAATAAGATTACTATTGTATAAGCTAGGACTAAATCTCTTTGTATCCTACAACTTACAAGTTATGAAAACCATCTAAATTACCATCAATCTCTCGATCTATAGGCAATTATGCCACATGCTAAGGGTGATCAGGCCATCGCAAGTCAATTCGAACCTGTTTTCAAACTAAGAATTAACACAAGTCATTCAAGCATTATATCGAACATCTATCATGCAATCATCATCACTTCCCTAGCCCTAGAGAATTAGCTACTCATAATTAAAGTAAAACTCATAAAACTAAAGGAAATTGCATTAAAATAATTCATATGCATCAAATCTAAACAAGGTCTCAAAACCAAAAGCATAAACATTCAGTAATATCTAAAACGAATCTAACATACGAAAACTAATTAAAACTAAACTCAAAGGAATTAGTTTGATAATTAAATCAACAATAAAATCGGAATTCGTTTTAAGAATTCAATCCTTTCGTCTTCTCGAGTTCTCTGAAAAACTCCTCTGAAACTCCTTGTCTTCTCTCCAAACCCTAGGTCATGACCTGGAAGAAAAGCTCTCCGAAAAAGACTCCAAAACGTACTAATATAGCAGCCTTAATAGTTTCTCACCGACTCTTGGTAACGGCATTACCTATCCACGTGCATTTATCGTTAACGCCTGTTACTGCTGAAATCGCAATAACACTTTTATTAGTGGTCTCGGGCGTTACCACTTTCCTTGTGCATAGGGGTAATATCTTCTCTCGCCAAAAGCTTAACTCATGTGTCTTGTAACGGGGGTTACCATATTTTTCTCCAAAAAATGCGTGAAATTGCTTTGCTTTACCGTTTCGTAACTCTAACTCTAAAATCACCTAAACGGAGCATAATAAACACATAAATGCATCAAACGGCACAAAAATTATAATCTAATTACGCTCAAAATCATGCAAATTCTACACTCAACAGAAGATCCCCCTGCTAAGCGTAGGAAGAAGACGAAGAAATCCAAGAAGTCCAATGAGGGAGAAGGTTCAGGTATGCAAGCCACTGAGAAGACACCCGATGAAACCCCCAACACCATAACGATGGGGGATTTGGTGACAATGAGGGCTCCAAGGTACTGGGGTGAGCAATTTACCTATAGGATTTCGGCACCGCACGAGAGGGCTAATAACCCCCCACATGGAGAAATTATGGTCTATAAAGATGCAGAGGGGTTGAGATTCCCCATTTCAGTCCCCGTGGCGAGCATCCTCAATCTCTTGAATCTGAGCCCTTCTCAAATCGTCCCCAACGGCATATCCCTCATCAATACCTTCGTACTCCTGATGAAATGCACAGGGAATGAGCCATCAATTCATAATTTCAACAGCCTCTTTCAAGTGGTTCGCTTACCCCGCTCATCCCCTACTGCGGGCTTTTACTATATCCAAGCCAAGGCTAATTTGAGATTGATAGACTCGCCCTCAACATCTTATGGAACTAACTGGAAGGAGAAGTTCTTTTTCGTGAGGGCCCCCGAGGGTGAATATTTTAGGGTTCCCCGAGAGTGGGTTACGCATGGGGAGGGGTCCCTCGTAAGATCCCGCTTAGATCCTTCATTTCCCCTGTCTTGGGCTCAAGAGTTGGTCCTCGCTTTGAGGAGTTCTTGGTGGCTTATTAAGGCTAAGGAACTGATGGATGATGAGGAAGTCTTATTCCTTTGTGGGCACATGAATGACCCTGAAATGATCACTAACCCACCCGCTCAAAATTTGGAGAGAGACGGCTAGATCCTTTAGGAAGCTAACTTTAGATAGGATTACTAACTTTCATACTTGTGTTTTGTATGCTTTCCCGAGGAAGAGTTGACCCTCGTGTCTTTTTTGTTTCAGGTGTTCAAATACTGATGTTAGAAAGAGGCGGGATGAGGAACGTGGTAAATCTATTGGTCACTCAACAAAACCAAGGGCACCCTCAAAACCAGCAGCAGCAAAGATCCGGGCAAGGCCGTGGTCGAGAAGATGGCTGTGGGGGCCACCAACAGGGTAAGTTTCAGTACGTCCGGCGGAGGTCGAGGGGATACCCGTACAACCACTGTGATGCCCAATCCGATAGATCGTACAGGTATGCGCCAAGAGAGAGTTTACCTTACGCACTTATGTGATTTAATTTCCTTTCTATGTGTTTAATTCCAACTTTGACGGAAAATATGACTTAATTAACTAAATTGCAAAACTATAAAATATGAATTCTTGCATGACAACTTAGGATTTGAAACTTGGGTGAATTTAAATTAATTGTTGGAGTTGGATTTAAATAGGGCTTGGACCTATTGGTGTGTTTGGGCCTAACTTGAGTTAGGTGATTTTGGGTCATTTGAGACCAATATGAGCTCGAGAATTCGAATTCGAATTCCGATGCCACCATTGGACTTGATTCGGTGATTCGGGTCCAACGGAATTTACTTTATATTTTTCGGAAACCATTTAGACCTTAAACCTTTTAATTTTGACTTATTGGGCAGAAAGTCATTTATTTGAGCCCAAATCCTATTAAGCCTTTAGCTTCATATTATATCTGGGAAACCCTAACCTTGACCTAAAACTATTAGCCACCATATAAATAGCTTTATCCCTTTTCATTTCATTTCAAACCACACAAGTTAGCCTCAAAGAGAATCATGGAGAAACTTCAAGAGAAGATCAAGACTTGAACCATCTTTCATTCTAAGAGCTCATATTCTTTGATTCCTCATTCCTTCACAAGACAAGGTAAGTTTTGGATCTCTTTTGATGAGTGTTTCATTTCTATTCTTGGATTTGAGCATGAAATTGTTAGTATGAACTTGAATGATGAGATCTTCAATTCCTTAAGCAAGCCTTGGTGATTTGAATGCTCCTTATGTGTCTTAGTTGCTGTAAATTCGTGTAAGGAAGGCTAGGAATTCATATCTTCATGTTTAAGCTTGAAATTCATGAAAATGGGTGTTTGAGATTTTGGGCAAAAACATTCCTAAACTTGAATTAATTGATGTTTTGATGCTAAGCATGATTTATATGATGTTATACCTGAATTTTGTGATGTTTTATGGTGGATTTTGTGTTGGATTGATGTTTTTTGGCGTTCCCATTCTTCTTCCCGAAACTGTCAAGTTTCTGCTCCAGATCTATGGCCGGAACGGCCGTTCCCGTTTGTGCTTGAAGCCAGGAACGGCCCTTCCGGGCTAGGGTTTGGTTTTGGCGGCCGAACATGGAAACGACCGTTCCCATGTGTGCTTGGACTGCGAACGGTCGTTCCCAGTCTCGCTTGGCCTGGGTGTGGGAAGGACCGTTCCCATGGTATGTTGTGCATGGGAACGGCCCGTTCCCATGCGTTTTTGACCCTGTTTACTTGCTTTTTCGTACATATTTGATTCGTTTGAGTTGCTACTTGACTTGTATGCTCCGATATGACTTGAAATGCAATCTCTGAACCTTTATACTTCCTTACTTGCATGATTTACTAGAATATTTAAATTATCCCTTGTGACCAATTTGATAAACATCATTCCATTTCGCATGTCATTCATACTTTGTACACCGTGCGTCTTACTTGGTTCATGTAGAGTCTAAGTTTGGGCTTTTGTATGTCTTGTCAAGAGTTTGGTGGTGCCGGTGAGCCCGAGAGTTAGAGTGTTTGGCCCTTTACACTCTCAGACTCTACTACCACGAGGTGAGGTTTAGGATTTTGTATAGTTATGCGACCTATGACCTTTATATGCTGATTTCTACCCTTGCATGCGAGTATACCTTACTATAGATATGTATGTGTTGGATATGATATGATTATGACCTTATGTGTGTGTCCTGCGTGGGCGGGTGCCTTCAGGCTATATCCCTGCAGCGTGGGAATATTTATAAAAACCAATTTTTTTGAGGCATATGTAAGCTATTTTGGAAAACCAGTTGTGTTCTAATTCTGTAGCAAGATTGCCATGAAAGATTGGCGTATGTTCTGTTCTGTTGTGGACCCAAGGAGCTATGGGATAGACAGCACTGGAACGGTATAGGACCGTCAGGGATCGGTCTGTGTGTAGTTCCATTTGAGATATCTTCACGCTACCCGTGCTGTAGGAAAGGTGTGGTATCTTGAGCCTTCGGCTAAGGCCGGGGAGGACTCTTGTGGGTTCGTTACCCCTTGAGGGTTTGTCTGTTCTGGATGGTTTGGGGACGGTACATCTCCTCCATCATTGGTGTGACGGTTGGATTGGATTTTGTATTCTATGTTTTGATATGTTCTGAGGAGTAAAGGTTGGAAGCTCGTACTCGCCGAGAATGTATTCTATTCCTTTATGGAATTATGAATCGGGATAGGGTCTTTCTAGAAAATGGTTTCTAAACTTATATCTATATTTATTTGTGTTATTTCGAAATGTTTTGGTATGCAATACCTATCCCCGGTTCATGAGTTCATCCTTTTATTTTGTGCTATGCTCTTTATATATATATATTGTGGGTGTGCGTTAGCCCCCTCACTCGGTCAAGTTGACTGACCCCTCATTTAAACTTTTAGTTGCAGGTCTGTTGGCGTTTGCTAGGCGGGAGTGAGTCCTTTGAGTTGCACTTCGTCGGTCTAGTCTTTCTAGTTGCATTTGTCTTTCATACACTTACTTATGTCATGACTTGTAGACTTGAGATTATACTCTACCTTTCTGTAGCCCTGTGTGGCATTCGTATTCGGCCCTGTGTGGCACTTGATGATTATTGAGTTATGTTGATCGGATATTCGAGACTAGGTATCTATGCTAGTTGAACCCGTCACTTATTTTGAATGTTGATTTAAATGCTTCTGCTATCTTGCTTTGAATGTTTGAATTACTTCCGCACTCTGAGTTTGTCAAGTTAGATCCGCCTAGCATAGCGTGTGTGTTTGTCTCCCGTTCGCTCTAATTCGGATTCGGGCATGGACTTCCATTTCATGACTGGGTCTGGGTCTCAGTGCGGGGGATGTGGCATCCTCCGTTTGGGGTGTTACATCCTTAAGTGGTATCAGAGCTCTAGGTTGCAAAACCGAGCTCTAGTGTCGTGTCCAGTCTGTCTAGATGGTATGGCATAGGACAATGTGATTATATGACTCAATTACTTGAATACTTGTTTATTTCTAATACTTGTATACATACACACGTAGTAATCCACATGCATCAATATTGCTTGAATCTTTGAATTTCGGGATGCCTCCTAGACGCCGTGACCGAGAGGCTTCACCGGATGCGCCTAATCCGCCTCCGCCACCACCACTGAATGTGGAGAACATTGTTCAGGCACTTCTCAATCAGTTGCAACGGAATCAGAGACAGCACACACCACCAATTGATGGTCAGGATGGTACTATCTCAGCTGTGTATAGGGAGTTTCGGAACAACAACCCTCCCAAGTGGTTTGGGGGAGATGATATCAAGGCTGAGGAGTGGTTATCTGAGATCAGTGGTATTTGGGAGATTTGCCCAGGGAGTTCTCAGGATAGGGCTGTTTGTACTGCTCGATTCATTCAGGGACAGGTAGCTAACTGGCTCAAGGGAGTTCGATTCAGACTTGAGAGGAGTGGTATGGAGTTCACTTGGGAGACTTTCGTGTATGAGTTCCACGAGAAGTTTATACCTCATAGTGCACGAGAGCGCAGACTTCAAGAGTTTTCTGAGCTGAAGCAGGGATCCAGATCTGTTAAGGACTACATTCTAGAGTTCGAGAGACTTGCTCTCTATGCTACCCACATCACTGATATTGATTCACACAGAGCCTGTCACTTCCTTCATGGGCTTCGAGAGGATATTCAGAGAGCTCTTCAGGCTGTCAATGTTAGTACTTGGGATAAGGTTACCAAGAGGGCCATTCAGATGGAGGCCCAGAGACAGAGGTTGAGGCCCCCATTCTTCTCTTCGGGGCATGGTTCGGGTTCTGGATCGGGCAAGAAGCCCGCTACTCGTGCTTCTACTACTACTATACCAGTTTTCCATCCACAGGGTTTCATCAACAAGAAACCCCGGCCCGCTGATCTTACAGGACCACCGGCTTTACCGGCACCAGCTCCAGCTCGTTGTTCTCACTGTCAGGGTGCCCATCCATCGGATAGGTGTTGGAGGTATTTGGGTAGATGCTTTGTGTGTGGATCGGCTTAGCACATGGCAGATGCTTGTCCGAAGAAGAAGCCGGTAGTGCAGGCTCGTGTTTATGCTCTGGATGGTGAGGAGGAGGCAACAAAGATTGATTAGAATGATGTAGTGGAAGGTACAATACATATTCATGGCATATCATTACATGCATTGTTTGATCCCGGGGCTACTCATTCTTTTATTGCCCGGGATATTGTTGTTTCTTTGCCTTTGCTTGCTGAGATATCTGCGCATGTGTTTGTGGTGAGTTCTCCCTTGGGGGGGAGCTTGGAGACGGACAGAGTGTTTCGTGAGTGCCCGGTGAGTTTTGAGGGTCGAGTTTTTCTTGCTGATCTGATTGTGATGCCGATGGGGAGGTTTAAGGTGAGTCTTGGGATGGATTGGCTTTCCCGACATGTTGCAGTTATGGATTGCAGTTTGAAGAGGATTTCTTTTGATTCTGCGGTGTTTTCGGGAGAGAGTTTGGGATCCAACCCGTTTATATTCTTTGTTGAGGCTAGTAAGTTAGTCCGGGATGGTGCTACAGGTTTTGTGGCTTACCTTCTGAACAAACCTAAGGACCAGGTCAAGCTTGAGGAGACGGAGGTCGTACGGGAGTATCTGGATGTATTCCCAGAGAGTTTGGGGTCCTTACCACCGGATAGGGACATTGAGTTTGTAGTGGATCTCTATCCCGGAGCTGAGCCTTATTCGAAGACCCCCTACAGGATGGCTCCTGCCGAGTTAAAGGAACTGAAGAAGCAGTTGGATGAGCTTCTGGTCAGCGGATATATTCGTCCGAGCACTTCTCCGTGGGGTGCTCCCGTTCTGTTTGTTAAGAAGAAAGATGGGACGTTAAGGATGTGTATAGACTATCGTGAGCTGACCAGGATGACAGTTAAGAACAAGTATCCATTACCCCATATTGAGGAGTTGTTTGATAGCTTGCAGGGTTCGAGAGTGTACTCCAAGTTGGATTTGAGGCAGGGTTATTATCAGTTGAGGATTAGAGAGGAGGATATCTCTAAGACTGGATTCAACACGAGATATGGACACTTTGAGTTCGTGGTTATGTCGTTTGGGTTGACGAATACTCCTGCAGTGTTTATGGATATGATGCACAAGGTGTTTAGACCGTTCCTTGATAAGTTCGTGGTGATCTTTATAGACGACATCTTGGTGTATTCGAGATCGGTTGAGGAGCATGCTCAGCATCTCCAGATTGTGCTGGAGACACTTAGAGAGCACAAGTTGTAGGCTAAGTTCAGTAAATGCGAGTTTTGGATTGATCGAGTCACTTTTCTGGGTCATATCATCTCAGGCGATGGAATTGAGGTCGACCCCTCCAAGATTGAAACGGTGTTACATTGGTAGAGGCCTAGGAACGCCTCTGAGATACGGAGTTTTCCGGGCTTGGCAGGTTATTATAGGAGATTTGTGATGGATTTCTCTAAGATTGCAGCCCGTTAACTAAGTTGACCAAGAAGGAAACCAAGTTTGAATGGGATGATAGTTGTGAGATGAGCTTTCAGACTCTAAAGGAAAGGTTGACTACAGCACCGGTTCTTACCCTACCCGAGGGACTTGAGGGTTATGCAGTTTATACAGATGCTTCTAAGGAAGGACTGGGTTATGTGTTGATGCAGAACGCTCGGGTTGTAGCTTATGCCTCTAGGAAGTTGAAGGTGCATGAGCAGAATCACCCTACCCATGATCTAGAGCTTGCAGCAGTCGTGTTTGCGCTGTCTAAGTGACACCACTATCTCTATGGTGCTACATTTGAGGTATTCTCGGATCATAAGAGTCTTCAGTACTTGTTCACGCAGAAAGAGCTTAACTTGAGACAGAGGAGATGGGTTGAGTTCTTAGAGGACTACGATTGCACGATTCAGTACCATCCGGGTAAGGCAAATGTGGTTGCCGACGCGTTGAGCAAGAAGGTCAGTATTTCGAGTTTAGTAGCTGGGTTTTCGGAACAGAGTTCAACTGTTATGGTTTCGGTGGCTAGGTTAGCCAACATCACGGTTCAGCCTGATTTGAAGCAGAGATTGTTGGAGGCTCGGTCTACGGATCCCGAGATTCAGAGATTGGTTGCTCGTTCGAGAGATGGTCCAGAGACTAAGTTTGGGTTTGATGATTCTGGTTTGTTCAGGTTCAAGGCAAGAGTGTGTGTGCCTAACCAGCTCAAGACGGTAATACTTGAGGAGGCGCACCGCTCCGGTTATTCCATTGACCCAGGAGGTACGAAGATGTACCGGGACTTGAAAGAGTTGTATTGGTGGAGTGGCATGAAGAGGGATGTCGCATTCTTTGTGAAGCGATGTCTGACATGCCAGATGGTTAAGGTAGAACATCAGAGACCGGGAGGTACTCTCCAATCTCGGAAGTGGGAGCAGGTGACTATGGACTTTGTGTCCAGCCTGCCGAGGTCTAGGAGAGGATTCGACGGGATTTGGGTAGTGATAAACCGCTTGACTAAGTCTGCCCATTTCCTTAAAGTTCGGATGACTGATAAGGTACCTAAGTTGGCTAAATTGTATTGTAATGAGAGAGTGAGACTACATGGAGTTCCGGCTAGCATCATGTCAGATCGGGATCCTCGGTTTACAGCTAGTTTTTTGCAGGATCTTCAGAGGTGCTTGGGTACAAAGCTTAAGTTTAGCACCGCATCACATCCTCAGACTGATGGACAATCAGAGCGGCTGATTAAGTATCTCGAGGATATGTTAAGGGCATGTGCATTGGATTTTAAGGATAAATGGGATAAGCACTTGACCTTGGTTGAGTTCTCTTACAACAACAGCTACCAGGCTTCGATTGGTATGGCCCCTTACGAGGCACTCTATGGGAGGAAGTGTAGGTCGCCACTGTATTGGGATATTGAGGATTGGCGATGGACTAAGGAGGGTAAGCTCACGAGAGCTAAAGCCTCGTCTAAGATTGAGAAGATGGTTGAAAAGGTTAAGTTAATTCAGCAGAGAATGAAAGCAGCTCAGGATAGACAGAAGAGTTATGCGGATAAGAGGAGAAGGCCTCTCGAGTTCGAGGTCGGAGATCGTGTCTTCTTGAAGGCATCTCCTACGAAAGGTTTCTCTCGTATTGGTAGAGGGGGGAAGCTTAGCCCTCGATATCTTGGACCATTTGAGATTCTCGAGAGGATTGGAGAGGTGGCGTGTAGGTTGGACCTACCGCCGAGTTTGACTGGGATTCATAATGTGTTCCACGTTTCACAGCTTCGGAAGTTCTACCCCGATGAGTCGACGGTTTTACCGGTTGAAGAGGTACAGCTTGAGTCCGATTTGACGATTGTGAAGCACCCGGTTGAAATTCAACATCGGAAAGTACAAGTGTTGAGAAACAAGCAGATTCCCTCGGTCAGAGTGTTGTGGAGAGATCAGAAATCTGAGGAATCGACTTGGGAGACTGAGGAGAAAATGAGGAAGTTGTATCCGGAGTTGTTTCAAGCAGAGAACCTGAGGACAGGTTCTCCTAAGGGGGGGAGGTTGTGACGCCCCCGATAGATCGTACAGGTATGCGCCACGAGAGAGTTTACCTTACGCACTTATGTGATTTAATTTCCTTTCTATGTGTTTAATTCCAACTTTGACTGAAAATGTGACTTAATTAACTAAATTGCAAAATTATAAAATATGAATTCTTGCATAACAACTTAGGATTTGAAACTTGGGTGAATTTAAATTAATTGTTGGAGTTGGACTTAAATAGGGCTTGGACCTATTGGTGTGTTTGGGACTAACTCGAGTTAGGTGAGTTTGGGTCATTCGGGACCAATATGAGCTCGGGAATTCGAATTCGAATTCCGACTCCACCATTGGACTTGATTCGATGATTCGGGTCCAACGGAATTTACTTTATATTTTTCGGAAACCGTTTAGACCTTAAACCTTTTAATTTTGACTTATTGGACCGAAAGTCATTTATTTGAGCCCAAATCCTATTAAGCCTTTAGCCTCATATTATATCTTGGAAACCCTAACCTTGACCTAAAACTATTAGCCACCATATAAATAGCTTTATCCCTTTTCATTTCATTTCAAACCACACAAGTTAGCCTCAAAGAGAATCATGGAGAAACTTCAAGAGAAGATCAAGACTTGAACCATCTTTCATTCTAAGAGCTCATATTCTTTGATTCCTCATTCCTTCACAAGACAAGGTAAGTTCGGATCTCTTTTGATGAGTATTTCATTTCTATTCTTGGATTTGAGCATGAAATTGTTAGTATGAACTTGAATGATGAGATCTTGAATTCCTTAAGCAAGCCCTGGTGATTTGAATGCTCCTTATGTGTCTTAGTTGCTGTAAATTCGTGTAAGGAAGGCTAGGAGTTCATATCTTCATGTTTAAGCTTGAAATTCATGAAAATGAGTGTTTGAGATTTTGGGCAAAAACATTCCTAAACTTGAATTAATTGATGTTTTGATGCTAAGCATGATTTATATGATGTTATACCTGAATTTCGTGATGTTTTATGGTGGATTTTGTGTTGGATTGATGTTTTTTAGGTGTTCCTCTTCTTTTTCCCGAAACTGTCAAGTTTTTGCTCCAGATTTATGGTCGGAACGGCCCTTCCTGGCTAGGGTTTGGTTTTGGCGGCCAAACATGGGAACGACCGTTCCCATGTGTGCTTGGACTGGGAACGGTCGTTCCCAGTCTCGCTTGGCCTTAGCGTGGGAAGGACCGTTCCCATGCTATGTTGTGCATGGGAATGGCCGTTCCCATGCGTTTGTGACCCTGTTTACTTGCTTTTTCGTGCGTATTTGATTCGTTTGAGTTGCTACTTGACTTGTATGCTCTGATATGACTTGAAATGCAATCTCTGAACCTTTATACTTCCTTACTTGCATGATTTACTTGAATATTTGAATTATCCCTTGTGACCAATTTGATAAACATCATTCAATTTCGCATGGCATTCATACTTTGTATGCCGTGCGTCTTACTTGGTTCATTTAGAGTCTAAGTTTGGGCTTTTGTATGTCTTGTCACAGAGTTTGGTGGTGCCGGTGAGCCCGAAGGTTAGAGTGTTTGGCCCTTCACACTCTCAGACTCTACTACCACGAGGTGAGGTTTAGGATTTTGTATAGTTATGCGACCTATGACCTTTATATGTTGATTTCTACCCTTGAATGCGAGTATACCTTACTATAGATATGTATGTGTTGGATATGATATGTTTATGACCTTATGCATGTGTCCTGCGTGGGCGGGTGCCTTCAGGCTATATCCCTGCAGTGTGGGAATATTTATAAAAACCAATTTTTTTGAGGCATATGTAAGCTATTTTGGAAAACCAATTGTGTTCTAATTCTGTAGCGAGATTGCCATGAAAGATTGGCGTAAGTTATGTTATGTTGTGGATCCAAGGAGCTATGGGATAGACAGCCCTGGAACGATATAGGACCGTCAGGGATCGGTCTATGTTTAGTTCCATTTGAGATATCTTCACGCGATCCGTGCTGTAGGGAAGGTGTGGTATCTTGAGCCTTAGGCTAAGGTCGGGGAGGACTCTTGTGGGTTCGCTACCCCTTGAGGGTTTGTCTGTTCTGGATGGTTTGGGGACGGTACATCTCCTCCATCATTGGTATGACGGTTGGATTGGATTTTGTATTCTATGTTTTGATATGTTCTGAGGAGTAAAGGTTGGAAGCTCGTACTCGTCGAGCATGTGTTCTATTCCGTTATGGAATTATGAATCGGGATAGGGTATTTCTGGAAAATGGTTTCTAAACTTATATCTATATTTATTTGTGTTATTTCAAAATGGTTTGGTATGCAATACCTATCCCCGGTTCATGAGTCCATCCTTTTATTCTATGCTATGCTCTTTATATATATATATATATATATATATATATATATATATATATATATATATATTGTGGGTGTGCGTTAGCCCCCTCACTCGGTCAAGTTGACTGACCCCTCATTTAAACTTTTAGTTGCAGGTCTGTTGGAGTTTGCTAGGCGGGAGTGAGTCATTTGAGTTGCACTTCGTCGGTCTAGCCTTTCTAGTTGCATTTGTCTTTCATACACTTTACTTATGTCATGACTTGTAGACTTGAGATTATACTCTACCTTTCTGTAGCCCTGTGTGGCATTCGTATTCGGCCCTGTGTGGCACTTGATGATTATTGCGTTATGTTGATCGGATATTCGGGACTAGGTAAATATGCTAGTTGAACCCGTCACTTGTGTTGAATGTTGATTTAAATGCTTCCGCTATCTTGTTTTGAATGTTTGAATTGCTTCCGCACTCTGAGTTTGTCAAGTTAGATCCGCCTAGCATAGCTTGTGTGTTTGTCTCCCGTTCTCTCTGATTCGGATTCCGGCATGGACTTCCATTTCATGACCGGGTCTGGGTCTCAGTGCAGGGGATGTGGCATCCTCCGTTTGGGGTGTTACAGCCACCCCAGAAACATGCATTATCCCGAGACAAGGGGATTCTTCCGACCAGAGGAGCGGAAATAGGCCCCAATCAATCCTTCAAGATGATCAGAGGCAACGCTCGGGTGTTGTAATAAGAGAGCCTCAAGGGGGCCAGGTTCAGCCCTCAAGAAAGAGGAAAAGGATGCCTGATACCATTCCCATAATTGGCAAAGGCAAACAGGTGCCGGAGGGTGACCGTGGCGACGGGGAAACTTCTTCCTCTGAGGAAGAACATTTGTGGAACTTCCCATTTGTGAAACGTTCCCGCACCACCTCGGGCACAAAACACTCTCGAAATTACCTTTTAAATACTTCCCATGTCACTTCTTCTCCATCTACTTCAAGCTTTTCCATTGTTCTTTCCCACTAATCATAAGCCCCGCCATCAAGTTGAAATATAGCGAATTGGGCCTTCTCCTGTGTAGTAAACTGTCGAACTCCAAATATCCTTTCCATTCTTGTTAACCAACCCTCCGATACCTTATCATCAATGGAACCAGAAAACCGATGAGGATTATAGCTCAGAAATACTCCATGAGGATCCCTATTATTGTTCGGTGGAGCCGATTGTTCAACGGGTTGTGGTGGGGGAGCTTGAGCTCTCCTATGCTCGACATAGTTGAAAACAGCTTCCATGAAATTTTCCATGTTCATTGGAGGCGGTTGCGGTTGTTGTTCTTATGGTGTAGGAGAACGATCACGGTGTCGGGGTCGTCCCGGTGATCTCTCACGATGTCTATGTGGAGGCATCCTGTCCAAGAAACACTGTAGTGCATGCTATTTTTAGTCTATGTATGAGAGTGCAATTAATTCAATCAAAATTCAAAATTTAGAGCACATAAACATATAAAGAATGCACATGCAATCACATTGTCAATTAGTTCCTAAGCCGAATGACCTAGACTGACCCACATGACACGAGAGCCCGGGTTTTGCAACCCGAAGCTCTGATACCACTTAATGATGTAACACCCGAGCGCAAGGTGCCACATCCCCCGCACCGAGACCCGACCCGTATATGAAATGGATAATCCACACACGAGCTAAGTCACGGCGAACGGGGATACACACACACTCTCTAGGCTAGGCGGGACTAACCCTTAAAACCATAAATCAGAGCAAATAATATAGCGGAAGCAATAACCGATCATATATATATACCATGAGCATCCAAGCTCCAAAAATAACATTCCTAAACAATATTCACAAGCTATCACGGCCCCAAACATGTACGCTCCATAACAATATTCATATAAAAAATCATATATCAAAATAATATTATGAGTGCGAGTGTAACAAAATGAGAGTGCTAAACACTAATGCAAGACCTAGACGACTTGTATTCCCACCTAGCACTCCTTAACCTGCACAAAACCACTGAAAAACAAACCGGGTTCAGTCTATAGAAGACTGGTGGGTATAAAACGGGCATAGTATATAAATATCGCAGAATTTAAACACATACATGCAAGCTATAAACCCATATGAAGTTTTAGAAGATTTCCCAAGTGGGTGAGACAAAGAAAGACATCTACGGGTTTACAACTATCATATTCCTTTATATTAAACATGAGGGTTCATGGCCCGGCGAGTGGGCCTACATAATCTCCAACCTTCTCCTCATGTATTCATAACATAATTCATTGATTATCATACATGTCTTTCGTGCACATACATATCATGATCAAAATCATACATATAAACCTTTTTCCTCCAGGTGGTGGACGAGTTTGCAAGACCCAGCCACCTCATACATAGTGGCTAGTGAGGTACATGAATCCTCAAAAGCCCGATTAGCCTTTCCTCGTCAAAACTCCTGAACGAGGTCGGTTTCGCCGTAAATTTGGTTGGAACTAGTGTATGGGATCACCGTCGGCCCTTGCCTCCCCGGATCGCCACATACACTAAGTCCCTGGGCCCGTGAACATAACATGATCTCGCCAAAATCGTAAGGTAGGGTTGAAACATAAAAGAAGGCTTACATTTGAAATCATTTACTCATAAAACGACTCGATATACATATAATATAAATTTTGGCTTAAAACTTTGCACATTGAATGTATATAGGATTGTTTTAGCTAATAGAAGAGAAACCCACCTTAAACCGACAAAAGAAGACACAAAAGTCTCAGGGACCGGCTTCGTCTCCAACGGGATCAAAATCTGTGCAAGAAAGGTGAAGTGAGACTCAAAATGACCAATTAAGACGCTCGACAATGAAATGATTATGGTATGAATGTATAAAAGATGATATTATGTAATGAACACGTTCATGTGCACGATTAATGTCTTAAAGACATATAAACATTCATTCCATTCATTTCAAGAATCAATCAATTCCATTTAAGTTCATTACTCCCATAAATCATATCAAATTAGTCCAAGAAATTCAAATTGCGATCATAACACGTAGTGTAACATATTCACAATTAGAAAATGGTAAATAGAAACATTCAAGTCATATTCGGAAATTAAATAACACGAAATAAATAACAATTAAATTCTATAATTGAAATAATTTAAACTATATTTAAAAGATATAATAAATAAATAAATATATATATATATATATATATATATATATATATATATATATGTATAGATACACGTACGATTAGGCATGCATTAAACAACAACAATTAGAATTTTAATACCCATGCATGCCTTAGACATTTTATATTATATACATATATATATAAATACACTACACGTCCACACACACCCCATGCATGCACATATATATTTAACCACTCACAATCACACTACATTAAATATAAATATATACTCATTACATATATTAAACAACATATAACATATATATACAACTATTACAGCATAATACAACAACACAGGAAACGCAGCAGGCAACACAGGAAACAGAGCAACACACACACGCCCAGCTCAAGGTGAAGAAGAAGAAGGTAACGGGCGTTTAGCTAAGCAAGAAGAAAAGAGGTAACGGGAGTTAAAAGATACAGGCGATCTTCACTCCATGGTAACGGAAGTTACCAAATGGCCAAAGAATCGGGGTAACGGGCCTTACCCCCTTGAATCTCCAAATTTGCAGCAGTTCGAACTCCTCTGTTCCACACCTCCATAGCAGCAGCAGCACTTGTGGGGAAGGAAATGGGACAAGAACAGTAGCACAAACTCACAAAAACTCGAGGAAAAACGGACTAAAACCTCCCAAAAACAAACCGGCAAGAGATGGAAGGCAAGGAGGGAAGAAAGAGTTCAAGTTCTCCAATTTTAAACCCAAGTTCATTAATGGCATCACCATCAATCTTCAACTACCACCAAATACATATCCATAAATGAAATAAGGGAGTTAAGATGATCACTTTCATGCTTTCAATCAATCAAAACCACCAAGAATTCAAAGGGATCAAAAATTGGCTTTAAAACCTAACTATTCATCATTTCAACAAAACTTCATGAATATAAGCTCAAAATTAGGGATTCATGGATCAAAATGACCACAAATGAAAGAATAACACAACCATAAACTCACCTTGTGGACTGGATGAAGGTTGGAAGAGATTTGAGCTCCAAAATCTCCTAAAATGGCAAAGTGACGGGAAAACTGGAAAGTAGGGGTTTGTGGCTGAAATTCTTGCTTGTGTGAGGGTTTTTTCGGTTGGGAGAGAGTATGGGATGATAGTGGGCTGAACTAGGGTTAGAAGGACTGCAACCATGGTTAATTTGGTTAAGGTTTGAAAAAGTTATGGCCATTTTAGTAAAGTGTGGCAGTTTCAGCGCCGTTTCGTTTTTCGGTTGGATTTCGGAGGTCCAAATGGTTTTGGAAAAATATGAGGCTAAGTTCAATAAACCCAAATCTTCGATACGAGTTCAACGAAGTTGACGGAACTCAAATCCGAGTTTCCGAGCTCAAGACATCACGTACGGAACCAAGGGTGCGCTAATTGCTCGTTAGCCCCCGATTTGGTTCCACAACACAAAATAAATTCGTTACCACGTCAAACAAGATCAAAAACAAGAAACGAGCATATAAACATGTTCATAACATATAAATCCACGACATACTAAATTTTCATGAATTTTCGATATCAAATCATATAAGAACGAATCGCATTTAAATCACTCAAAAACAATGCATTAACAATTCATAATATTTCAAATTAAATAAACAAGTTTTAAGTTCTATTTTTAAAATAATAAAAGTCAACGATTTAATGAATATAATGACAGACATAATTAATATAATTAAAACATGATTAACTAACGTTAACACTAATTATTTAATTTAAAATACTAAATTAACAATATGAAATAATATGAAATAAAAATAAAATAATAACAATTTATAATAAAATTAAATATAAAACACGTATAAACAATTAATTCGCGTAAATTGGCAAACACATACGTCATACCTGTACGACTGAAAAGTCGGGGCGTTACAGCTACTCAGTTCCTAAAGCTGGCGAGGAGGACCCTGAGGCCAATTTGACTGAGCCGGAGTATAATGATTTGGTCAACCTCTTACAAGATGAGTTCATGAGGGCTCGCCAAACAGAGTAGGAGCCCCATACTGCGGAGAACAATGAGGGGGCTAATGATGTTGTATCTGTCCCTGAGGGCCAACTTGTCAATGTGATCCCCACGCCGGTCAGTGAGAATACTCCCGCTCCAACGGTTGAGGCCTCTGTGCCACTGAACGCCCCTACTTCTGATGCTCAAACTTCACAAGCTCAAGAGCCTGATACCCAAGCGCAAACCGAAGTGGTAGACTTGGAGGATGGCCCAGCCCAGAACGCCTAATGTGCCTTCCTTCCTTAGGACTAAAAGTTCTTTTCCAGAATCTTGTAATATATTTTTCCTTGCCTTTAAATGAATTCCGAGGGCCAGAGTGCCCTTTCAATTTGTAATTCGAGCGTTAGATCTCGTTTCTTCTTCCAATGAACGTTTCTTTTCTTCTACAGTGTTTGCTTCTTATGCACTTTACTTTGCGCTTGTTTCATTGAACTTCGTCATAGGAACTGAGTAGGAAGCTAAGTAAACACGGCCTGCAAACTTGTAAAATTATACTAAGTCCTTGGTAAACTCGAGGGTCCCGCTTCGAGGGTACCCTGGTTAAGACTTATGAGAACTTGTCTAAAAGTTGTTCTTGAATGTTAGACACGGGGATCCTTCCACGAGGGCCCCCGGTCACTTAAGAAATTTTATAAGGAATTGTAACGAGCACGAGGGACCTTATTCCAAGGGTTCCCTGGCTATTTAAAAAGCATTTATAAGAATTCGTTAAGCAAGCCTGGTTCACATTTGGCACTATGAACACCCATTTCCAAATAGAACGTAAGGGACCTCTCTGCGTGGGCGCCCTGGTTATTTGGGGAACTTTCATAAGGGCTCTTTGTAAGGTACGCGAGGGGCTCATTTATGAAGGCACCCTAGTTAAAGTATGTGCGGGGAACTCCTGCCCTGAACGTGAGGGGCTCATTTACAAAGCTGCCCTGGTTACTTGGGATATTCCTGTGCATGTATTTGTTAAGAATTTTTCTAAGCGTTGGGAAATTTCGAGCACGAGCTGGGAGTGAGATTCCATCTGGCTATTTTGCGGCTTCGAGCGCAAACCAGAAGTAAGATTTGGTTGGTCTTGCCTCTCACTTTGGGATCAGTTTTTAGCGTTATCAAGCTTTCCGATGAGGGCGAACCTTGATGTGGAGTTTAGCGCTTGATAAGCATAACTTCACCCTTAGTAAAGGGGGGATTCACATGCCTTGGGCCTATGTGGCTATTGCCTAGGGTTCCAAGGGGGAACTCCTCGTTAAATACAAGAATGCAAGAAAGCCTGTTATCTAGAAGGAAATCATTCCATTACTTCGCGCTTGTAAATAAGAAATACAACGAGCCCAAAACTGGGGTTTTATAAAAATATTTCAAGAAGATTTAAACATAGAATCATCGAAGGTTACATGTATTCCAGGGATGAGGGAGGCGCTCTCCTTGAAGCGTCTGGAGCGTGTAAGTGTTATTTGCTTTGACTTGGATGATTTTGAATGGTCCTTCCCAATTTGGATCCAATTTTTCAACGTGTTTCGAAACTTTCACTTTCTTTAAGACTAAGTCTCCCATCTGGAATGTCCTTTCTTTGACTCGCTTGTTATACAGTCGGACTACAGATGCTTTGTATTTGTGGATAGGTGCCCAAGCCTTGTTTCTTTTTTTTTTTCCAATAGATCCAGCTCAAGTGCCCTATTCTCTTCATTAGTTGTGGGCTCGAAATGTGCCACCCATGCGGACTCATGTATAATCTTTACGGGTATCATAGCCTCTGAACCGTAAATGAGGGAGTAGGGGGTTTCTCCAGTAGCCGCTCGGGGAAATGTACCGTAACCCACAAAGCTCCTTGTAACTCCTCAGCCCATTCACTTTTCTTCCTTTCAAGCATGGTTTTCAAATGTTGCAAACTGATCCTGTTGGTCACTTCAGCTTGACCCTTTGCTTGGGGGTGCCCCACGGAAGTGAAGCATTGTTCAATGCCTAATTCCGAACACCATTCTCGGGTATTTGTCGTAATAAATTAGGAACCATTGTCTGAAATTAGTACCCTCGAGATACCATACCTGCAAATAATGTTCTTCCAGATGAAGTTCCTCACTACCAGGAACGTGATTTTGGCCACGGCCTCGGCCTCAGCCCATTTTGTGAAGTAATCTACAGCCAGGATGATAAACTTTTTTTGTCCAACCGCCATTGGTAATGGGCCCACAGTGTCAATGCCCCATTGATCGAAAGGCCACGAGATGTCTATAGGGATCATCTGAGACTTCTTGAAGAGTTTTCCCTCATGATCTAATAAAAAACGAGGGGCCTTATTTCTTATCTTTCGTGCTTTCACTTTATCAGTGGGACAAACTCCATCCTTAAGAAATCTGATGATGTCATCAAACCAGCATGGTTCTCCGGGATCAATCATGGCTACCGCTCGGGCATGAACCCTTTCTTTTATCAGGGGTTCCTCCATTCTCAAAAAGGTGATAGAATGCTCATATAACCCCTGGATAGCGGAAGCAAATTTGGAAAGAGCATCAGCGCGCTCATTCTCCGCTCGCGGAACTTAAAGTAAATGAAATTCCTTGAACTTACCAATTATTTCTTTTGCCTTTCCCAAGTACTGCACCATGGTGGTTTCTCGAGCCTCATAAGTACCTTCAATCTGACTTGCAATCAATTGCGAATCCACAAAAGCCGTGATCCTGGAAGCTCCATTTTGCAATGCAATTTTCAGTCCCAGAATGAGGGCCTCGTATTCCGCTTCGTTGTTAGTTACTTGAAAATCCAATCTGATTGCAAAATCTATCTTGATTCCATTGGGGTCTCTGAGGGTTACCCCTGCTCCTCCCCTTGAGAGGTCGAGGAACCATCTATGTACAGAACCCACAGACAGTCGTTTTCTGGCATGACAGGTTCCAATCCAAAGCGCTCAACTAATAGATCTGCAACCACTCGAGCCTATATGGCGGTTCTTGGCTCGAAACTGATGTCAAACTGGCTCAGTTAAATGGGCCACTTGATTACCCTTCCAGAGACGTCTGGCTTGGACAGCACCTGCCTTAGTGGTTGGTCTATGAGGACAATGATTGAATGTGCCTGAAAGTATGGTCTCAGCCTTCGTAACGCATGAATGAGGGCAAAAGCAAACTTTTCAATTTCCAAGTATTTCTTTTCAGCGCCCTCTAACGTCTTGCTCAAATAGTAGGCAAGTAAGTGTTTGCGCTCACGTACGGCCACCAAAATCGAGCTCGTGGCTTCCGCTGAAACTGAGAGATACACAAATAAGTTTTCACCCTCAACCGGCTTTGTCAGAAGCGGGGCGCACGAAAGGTAAGCCTTCATATCCTGCGCCGCTTTTTTGTATTCTCCAGTCCAGGCGAAATTTCGTGCGTTGCGCAAAATCTTGAAAAAGGGTAGATTCCTATCTGTAGAGCGGGAAATGAATCTGTTCAAAGAGATGATCTTTCCCACTAATACTTGTACTTCCCTAACATTACGAGGGGACGGAATATCCAAGATGACCTTGATCTTCTCCGGGTTAGCCTCAATTCCACGTTGGCTAACCATATAGCCCAAGAATTTTCCCCCTCGTACCCCAAACGTACATTTAGAGGGATTCAATTTCATGTCGTACTGGCGCAATATGCCAAATGTGCGCCTCAAGTCTTCCAGATGGGAGGATTGGCACTCGCTCTTAACTATCATATCATCCACATAAACCTCCATCGACCTTCCAATTTCCATTTCAAACATTCGATTAACGAGGCGCTGATACGTAGCACCCGCATTCTTGAGCCCGAAGGGCATGACCAGAAAGCAATGAACCCCCATGTGTACCACGAAAGAGGTTTTGGGCCGATCCTCGGGGCCCATGCATATTTGGTAGTACCTCTGAAATACGTCCATCATGCTCATGAGCTCGCAGCCAGCTGTGTAGTCTACCAGCTGGTCAATTCGAGGCACGGGATATGGATCCTTGGGGCAAGCCTTGTTGAGGTCCATAAAATCATTGCATATCCTCCATTTGTTGGCACTCTTGGGCACTAGGACAACGTTGCAAAGCCATTCTGGATATAATATGGGCTTAATATATTGGGCCTCGAGGAGTTTGTTCACTTCCTTCTCAATAACCCTCTTTCGAAATCCATGGACATCTCTCTTCTTCTATTTGATTGGTTTAAAAGTAGGGTCCACGTTGAGCCTGTGGACTATAACACTGGGGTCAATTCCAGTGAGGCCTGATGCTTTCCAAGCAAAGACATCAATGTTCCCTCTCAGAAAATCAATCATTATGATCTGCGAGGGTCCCGAGAGGCTGGAGCCAATTTGGGTAGTTTTCTCTTTATTGCCAGGTTCTAGCTCAATGGTCAAGAATTTCTCCGTGGGCTCAATTCGTATTTCTGGGTGAGGGATTTCGAGCGCTCTCTTCTTTCCCGTCAATTGATTTCATGCATCTTCCTTCTTACCCTCATTCTCCTCTTCCTCTGAGGAAGATTCCCCCACTGCTCCCAGTGGGTCGCCCTCGGGGTTGCATCTAGCCTTAGGATCTTTCTTTTTGTTTTTCTTTTTATTCAGTTTGGCCCTTTTCCGCACGAGACCATCCCCATCCAAATTGGGAAAGTCCACTGACTTTTTGGTGGAGCCGATCTGGAATGTCTTTTCAGCCTTGGGCTTTTTGAGAGACAACATGTAACACTCCCAAGCCTCCTTGACGTTACAAAGGATTTCATCGGTGCCCTCGAGAGTAGGGAATTTGATCTTTTGGTGGTAGGTAGAGATGATCGCCTTGAAGTCAACGAGGGCTGGGCGTCCGATAATGATGTTATAAGGGATCTCGATCTCTACCACCATATAGGTAACCATGAGCGTCTTTCACTGTGGGGCACGACCAAAAGAGGTGGCCAAGCGAATCAGTCCACGAGGGACAACCTCGGAGCCTCCGAAGCCAATGAGGGCAGTTTTGAGAGGCTCGAGGGGAGTGTTGGTGATGTTCATTTTCTGGAAAGTGGTGTAAGGGAGAATGTTAAAAGAGCTTCCACTATCAACCAAAACCCTCTTTACAATGTGATTGTGGACATCTAAGCTAACCACCATGGGGCAGTCAGAGGTTTCACTAGCCTCTGGGGTGTTACAATATGTTTTAGATCCCTATCACTGAACCCTATCACTTCATTCCCTTTAGGGTGGGTTGTTGGCGCTCGTTTCCTTGATGGCGTAAACTCGTTTAGGCACCAAGGGTCGTTGGTCGTAGCTCCGTATATAGCGGCAGTGGGATACGTTGGAATTCCCTCCCGAGGAACATCCAGCGATCATGTGGATGACCGCAAATGGGGGTATTTTCCTATTCGGACACTTTTTGCTTTCCTCGGGAGCTGCTCTCCGGGCCTCGCCCTCGGGGGCTCCTTGAGCGCGACGGACTCCTCCTTCTCTCTCTGGTCCACTCGTTGCAGTGCTCATCGTAACATTCCAAAACCTTCACAAATTCCTTCAAGTGGCCTCCAGTGATAATCCTTTGTATTTCATTTTCTAGCTAGCGACACTCATCAGTGTCATGCCCTTTCTGCTTGTGGAAAGTGTAGTATTTTCCCGAGCGCTTCTGAGACTCTGTTTGTAGCGCCCCCTAACACTACAACTCCCGCACCGTACTACCCTCGAGTGGATGTGAGACCTAGCACCCGAGAAATACTACGGCGAACGGTATAGACAGTACTTAAGTAGAGCGTAGGGTAAAATGCAGCGGAAAATGAAAGAATTTAAAATTTGCAACAAGCAACATGATAACACACAAAATAGTGCATGATATTGTAAGGGGGTAGTATGATAGCGTAGTGTACGGAGTTAATGTGAGAGCAATTTATTAGCAATATATACATGATCAGGATTAAATGCTCTTAATCTAAACCTGATCTAATAAATATGACACCTATAGCTTCAAGATACATCTAGGTGTCGTTGTCCTCGCTCCCTGAAACCACGTGTTTGAAACAGGCGAGGAATTAGTCAAAGTGACTAAGTGAAGGAAGATTAGATTTAGATATATATATGGTTATATATATAGATATATATATATATAAAATGATAGCAATAGGATATAACAAATATGATACGGTTCATAAGTTAGAAACCGGGATAGGGGTATTTGGAGTTTATTTATAAATGATGAACCGTTTAATAAAAGATTTGTACCGCCTGCAAGTAAGGCGTCTCCCTCCAATCTCCTTAAAATATTTGTAAAATAGTACTGGGCTGATCAAGGCACCAGTACTTTAATAAAACTAAATATGATAATAACTCCGCAACACCGTAGTGTCAGTAGGGGAGCAAACCCTACCGACGATATGTAATATGTGGGAGGAAGCTATCTCTCCCAGGGAGGTTATTCTCCCTTGTAATTCTCTTGGCGTGGAGTAACTAACCTCCAGCTAAACCACGACCAAGAGTTGGTGGCGGTCTGTGGCACCAACAATACCCTCGGCCCGATACCTTCCGAGTATTACTCGACACAGCTGCACGCCGGGCCCATTTTGATAAATAATAATGATTTACTTGCTTAGTCGGGAATCAGTTCTTAATATTAATAGGACTGAAATATATAATGTCCGGATAAGATCCTGATTCCGACTTATTGGTATTTTCCTCATAAAGAGGAATATGTATTATATTAATATGTATAGATAGGAAATCAAATAATAGATAGGTACATTTGGAAATCATTTTATAATTAGATATAGATATATACATGATTCCAGTTGAAAATGTTTTAACCCTCACCTAGTACAGAAACTCAAATAGGTTGGAACGGATCCCACTGTTCAGAGCAATTGTCGCCTGAAAGTAATTACTATTGACTTAGAACTAGGTTCTTATGATTCTAATCACATAATCACATAAGGTTTAAGAAATATAACATATTAGAGAATTCTCAAATCATTTAGAAATTATTTTCCCGGTAAAATTTAATTTCATTTGTTTAAGGGAAAATAATTAATTTATTAGGTTTCATAAATTCTTTAACCACTTAAATATTTATTAATCATGTCATAACCTTAAATAGAGTATTAGGAATTAAATTTGGAATTTAATTCAACAATGTAAGTTGATCTTGAAATTATTTTATAATTTTATTAATTTTTGAATTAATTTGGAAAAATAATTATATAAAATTCCAAAATCATATTTTATAATTAAAATTAAATTAATTTCGAAATTAATTAATTAAATGTTGACCAAAAAGTCAAAATTACTATTGAAAAAATTTACTATTCAATTTCTTGTGAATTAAACACTTAATAACATAAAATCGATCACACACACACACACTATCACACGTGCACATGAATTTGTTCAAGAACATTATGAATGTGTTCTTGAGCTTATGAAGATGTTCATACTAGTTCATGATCATATTCAACAAGCTCTAAGTCCATAACACATGATTAAATTCAAATGTAGCACTTTAATCATAAAATTAAATCTAAATAAATTATTCTAATCATAAATTTAATTAAACAAGAACATAATTATTTAAATATACATTCATATTATATCATATCACATTTCATGCATTTAGTTAAATAAAATTTCATAATGTAGGCACATTACACATAAAGTTCCCAATTATGCATATATATTATAAAAATAAATTCCTAAAACATAATTTTATTATTCCTAAGCATGCTACTAATATTATAATATTAAAAACATAACATAAAGCATGAAATAATAAAAGAAAATTGCACCTTAGAGAGAGAGGGGGGGTTGGCCGTGACTTATGGGAGCAAATGTGATGATTTTTGTGTGAATTTTATGTTACAAGTTCTAGGGTATTTATAGTTGGTATTTAGGGGCTTATGTTGCAATTAATTAGATGAATCATGGTGTGAGTAAGCTAGGTTCATTTATTAGGGGGGTTTAGTTGTATACTTAGGTGTAAGTTTAAGAAATAATTAATTATTTTAGTAATCATGACCAAATAAAAATAATTCTAAAATAGGATGAAGATGGTAATAAATTCGTAGAAGAACGTCTAGGGTTTAGCTTGAAATGAGAGAAATTGCAAAAGAAAGAGAATCGAAAGAGCTTCCTAATGGTTATAAACACTTAACATTTGAACGTCTACATTTAAAGTAGTAGTCGTTCGGGAATTTTGAAAAATACGATAAAATTCATAAACGAAGCTAGAATGTGAATTGATTTCCGAGAAAGTGTCCATGATTCTTGAAATAATTCAAGGATCATTTTGACTGTAATATTGTATACCAAATGTTGGACAGTTTGAAAATTAGTTTTTACGGTAGAAATAGTACTTTGGGAAAATAAAGAAAAATTTATAAATCGAGTTAGGATTTGAACTAGAGTTTGGAAAAGATCCTAAAATTCATAAAATAATCCAAGGATCGTAATGGTTATAATATTGCATAGGAAAAACGTTGGAATTCAGAAATTTCTAATTTAGGGTAAAATTAGGGTTTTTCGGCCGGTTTTGATTTCTACGGAAGCTACGTTAAGAATTAGGGTTTGGAAATCATACCAAAATTCATAAAATTTTGCAAGGATTCTATCGAGCCTAATATTGAATGGGTAAAAGTGTTTCAAAAATTCCTACAATTAAAGATGAATAGTATCTAGGGACCTAAATGGAATTTTCAACAAACAATTTTAAAAATATATTTTGGAACAATGAAAGCTATGATATGAGTTTGGAAAATATAGAAATCAGCTTTCTAAGGTTTTTTTAGGGTTTAGGTAAAGGTTTAGGGTTCGATGGATGAATAGTGATGTGATTCTCTCAAAAAGGCACAATTATAAATCAGAACATAAATGCACATAATTCACATAAAATGGGATGTGTAATGGACTAAGGCTATAAACGCTTTCCTCTCAACCCTTTACTTACCCGTGCTATCCTGATCTCAAAAATCTGGGCTGTTACAATCTTCCCCCCTTAAAGAGAATCTGTCCTCAGATTCTATTCCTGTTTCGGAACAACTCTGGGTAATGTTTCTGCATCTTTTCCTCAGTTTCCCAGGTTTGTTCTTCTGTCCCATGTCCTTTCCATAACACTTTAACAAGGGGGATTTTCTGATTCCTTAGTTCTTGGAATTTCCTATCCAAGATTTCGGTTGGTCTTACTGTATAAGTCAAGTCGGGCTTTAGAGGAACTTCTTCTATTGGCAAGATGTGGGATTCATCCGCAAAATATTTACGGAGCTGTGACACATGGAATACGTTATGTATTCTAGTGAGGTTTGCTGGTAAATCCAAGAGATAGGTTGTTGGTCCAACACGTTCTATGATCTCAAAAGGTCCTATGTATTTGGGATTCAGTTTTCCACCTTTCCCAATACGGGTGAAACCTTTTCTTGGTGATGCCTTTAAAAACACTTTATCGCCTACCGTAAATTCTATATCCTTTCTCCGGGTATCAGCATAACTCTTCTGCCTATCTTGAGCTGTTTTCATTCTTTGACGGATAATTTCAATCTTTTCTGTAGACTCTGCTATCCATTTTCTAATGGTTTTCCTTGTATCTCCTCTTTCAGTTGCTTTAGTTTCTTCCATATCCCAATATAATGGAGATCTACATTTCCTTCCATATAAGGCTTCATAAGGTGCTGCCTTGATCGATGCCTGATAACTATTGTTGTACGCAAATTCCACAAGAGGTAAGCATTCTTTCCAGTTCTCTTGAAAATCCAAGGCACAAGCTCGCAACATATCCTCTAGATATTTGATCGTCCTTTCTGATTGACCATCGGTCTGAGGATGTGCGGCTGAACTGAAATGCAGCTTAGTCCCCATTGTTTCTTGAAGACTTTGCCATAACTGTGAAGTCAATTTCGGATCTCTATCGGAGACTATACTAATGGGTACACCATGTAACCTTATAATCTCTTTCTGGTACAACTTTACTAGAGAATTGACCTTGTCAGTAGTCTTGACCGATAAGAAATGTGCAGACTTAGTTAACCGATCAATAATAACCCATATACTATCATATCCTCCTTTAACTTTTGGCAAGCCTGTAGCACCCTAGACCCCAAGGCGCCACATCCCCCGCACTGTAGCCTCAATCCACGTATGAAATGGACAGTTCATACATAAACCAAGACCACAGCGAACGGGTGACAACAAAATGACGCTCTAGGCGGGACACTCTCCCCAACATAACCAAACCATCATGAATAGAAAAGCGGAAGCAGTAAAGTCATTCATATATATATATAGGTACCATATTTATTCCATAGATACATATAGGTACCATTTACCGATCAATACAATATCATATCTCAATAATATACATAACCATGAATCCAAAATACTAATATCGAACCAAAACATGAAATGTTCCAAAAGTAATATACATGAAAGGTTGAAACTAGACCCGTGGAAATGCAAGACTCGACCAACTCCCGCCTAGCACAACCACGCTCAAAAGGTACCTGAAAAGTGGAGTATCAGTCTACTGAAGACTGAGTGAGGGGCAATAAATATATATAACACAAGTCACATGCAAGTTGTAGCCTCGGGTAAAGACTTTTAAAAACAATAATTATATAGTTCAAGAAATCTCATCCTTTGCCCGAGATTACAACTATCCGTTTTAACACGTTTATTTAATCATTCTTGTCAATATCATGAACATGTGGCCCCGGCGAGTAAGGGCAATCTCCAACCGAACTCCCAATCGTGAACAATACGTGATCATGCTTGCTTGCTTGATAAATAAGTGATCATGCAATATACTTTAGTGCTCACATAGACAATTTCATTCTTGAAAACATGCAATAACCCGAGGATAACCCGACATTCCAGATTAATCCCCAGTCTCCTTCTTCCTTCGGGTGATAGCGAGTTTGCAAGGCTCGACTATCCACGACATGGTGTGTGTAGAGGACATGACCCTCTAGACACGGAACTCCTTCCACCACTAATCTCCTAGTGGCTTCGGGGTTGATCCCAACAATGTGAGGATAATTCAGGAGTTACCCGTCAGCCCTTGCTTTCCCGGTTGGCTCAAGAATTACCCTCGGGCCCACGTGCAATCATGTACTCGCCAACATGCTTGAAAATCATTACAATCAATACATTCTTGCTTGAAATGTTTATAAGTTGGAAAACGGTTATAAATATAATAGGTTTTGGCCGAAAACTAGCACGTACGGGTTGTAGGGTTCATTTTACCAAAACAAAACCTCACCTTTCTTGCAAAATAAAATAAATAAGCGTTCTAAGGAGCTTGCTCCTCGTCCACGCCCTCGTGACCTGTGCAAATACGACATATGAACATGAGACATGGACTACAATGGCCAAAATATGACGAACGGCGAAAACGTGTCGAGACGACCTCGAAAATGCAATGTGGTATTATAACTTTTGGTTTCACATCATATTAACACGTATTATAGCAATTCGGGGTCGAAGAAGTCGTTGGATCGAGGGCTCATTTTCGGAATTTTATGCAGTGAATTTTGTTCTGTCAGCCCCATGGGAACGGCCGTTCCAGGCTTCCTTTGAAAACTGGGAACGGTCGTTCCCGTTGCCCAAAGAAACGCGGCAACGTTTTTCCATTTTAAAAGCGCGCCTACGCTGGGAACGGCCCTTCCGGCTCTAAGGCCAAAATGGGAACGGCCGTTCCCATAGTCGGCCGCGCATATTTTTGAAAAGGGATGGGAACGCCCGTTCCCTCCAAGCCTTGAGGCTGGGAACGGTCGTTCCCTGCTTCTGCAACTGAAAAACAGAACAGAAACAGGGGAAGCTCTCGGGAAGAAAACAACCAAGCAACAACAATCCAATTTTGATCCCCAAATGCTATAATTTCTGGAAATAGGATGCAAATACACTTATAGCATAATAATATCACACTTAAACACATAAAACATGCAATACAACAAGATTTCCAAGGTTTCATGTTCATGGCCAACTTTGATCAATCTTGACAATTATTCAAGAATTCATACCCTTGAGCATGCTATAATCCAATATATGATCCTATAATCACACTTTGATTACCAACAACTCATTTAGCACATAAATCCTAAACCCTAGCTCATGCAATTTTGATCAATAATCCTCAACTCATGCAACCAACCTTGTAAATGGAAGAAATGAAGAAGTATGATGATGATGATGATGATCACTCAATTTCTTGCAATATTTCTTGATGATTCTTGAGATGGATGATGAAAATCACTTCTTCTCTTTGTCTTCTTAATACCGAGAGAGAGGGAGATGAATATGTTTGGCAATTCTTGGATGAAATGAGCTTATGGAAGCTAGGAGATGATTATATGATTCATCCTCCTTGATTTTTGTGAAATTGTAGCATTTGCCATTTAATCCCTTGTCTTTTGAAATCATCCAATTAAGTATGCAACAATTCAAATTATCCTCAATCAAGCCCCTAAGAGTTAATGCAATTAAGTCCCTAGAATTTTAGAAATATTTAACTAGGGACAATTTGGTAATTTCTTCCACTCTCGGTATAAATTTCATGCAATGAATATTTTTCGTGACATGAAATAATATTTTCGATGATGTGAAATTAAATAATTGATATGAAAAATGTTTCGTGAATTTTATAAAAATATGAATGCCACGTAAGAATATATTATAATTTAAAGAAATAAAATAAACCTACGCGCAAAACGCACACGTGGCGTGCTTACCTGTTCATCCGGAAACCGGGGCGTTACAACTCTCCCCCCCTTAGAAGAATCTGGTCCCCAGATTCTCTAGTCTTGCTCGAACAACTCCGGGTGGAACCGTTTCATCTTATCCTCTGTTTCCCACGTTGCTTCCTCGGTTTTATCGCTTCTCCACAAAACCTTAACCATGGGAATTCTCCGGTTTCTCAATTCCTGAAATTTCCGATCCATAATCTTAACCGGCCTCTGAATAAATGTTAAGTTCGGTTCCAATTCCACTTCTTCCACGGGGAGAATCGTAGTCTCATCGGGGTAATATTTCCTTAATTGTGAAACATGAAACACGTTGTGAATCCCCGTAAGACTCGGTGGTAGGTCCAGTCGATAGGCTACCTCGCCTATTCTTTCCAGAATCTCGAACGGACCTAAGTAGCGAGGATTAAGCTTTCCTCCTCTCCCGATCCGGGTGAAACCTTTCCTTGGTGACACCTTCAAGAATACCCGGTCACCCACTTCGAACTCTAGATCCCTTCGACGCTTATCTGCATAGCTCTTCTGTCTATCTTGCGCGGCTTTCATCCGTTGCTGAATCGTTTCAACTTTCTCAATCATAGCCTGAACGACTTTGGAAGGTCTTTCGAACCTTTCACCTTTCTTTATTCCTTCCTGTTTTGACCATTTCCATTCTTCCAAGTCGAAAAACAACGGAGATCGGCACTTTCTTCCATAAAGTAACTCGTAAGGAGCCATCCCGATCGAAGCCTGAAAGCTGTTATTATAAGCAAACTCGATCAAGGGAAGCTGTTCTGACCACGAGTTCTGAAAATCCATCGCGCAAGCCCGAAGAAGATCTTCCAAATACCTGATTAACCTTTCAGTCTGGCCGTCTGTCTGAGGGTGAAATGCTGTACTGAACTTAAGCTTCGTTCCCAGAACGGCCTGTAATTCCTGCCACAATTTCGAAGTAAACCTCGGGTCTCGATCCGATACTATGCTCACCGGAATACCATGAAGTCGAATAATCTCTCTGTTATAGATTTCAGCCAACTTCGGGATCTTATAAGACATCCGGACCGGTAGAAAGTGAGCAGACTTCGTAAATCTATCCACGATCACCCAAATTCCATCAAACCCGCCTTTAACCTTAGGTAATCCGGAAACAAAGTCCATCGTTACTTGTTCCCACTTCCATTCGGGAATAGGTAACGGTTGTAGAAGTCCCGCGGGTTTTTGGTGCTCCGCTTTCACTTTCTGACAAGTCAGGCAATGTTTCACGTACTCTGCCATGTCTCTCTTCAACCCGTTCCACCAATAATATTGTTTCAAATCCTTGTACATCTTGTTCCCTCCTGGGTGGATCGAGTAGGCTGACTTGTGAGCTTCCTCGAGTAGGACCCGTCTCAATTCTTCAGGTACTACTACTCTGTTTTTAAACCGAAGCAATCCGGTCTCATCAAACCCAAATGGACTCTCCAGATCATCCTTAGCCTTGCTTGCAAGTTTCTGCACTTCCGGATCCCTATTCTGAGTCTCAAATAACTGATTCTTTAATTCCGGCTGAATTGTGATATTGGAAACCCGAGCCCGTAACACAATCGGGGCAACTTCCTTACTTTCCTTTATTTCCAAACTCGATACACTCGCCTTCCTGCTAAGTGCATCGGCGACCACATTGGCTTTCCCGGGATGGTATTTAATTGTACAATCATAATCTTCCAACTTTTCCATCCAACGCCGTTGCCTCATATTCAAATCCTTCTGTGTGAATAGATACTGGAGGCTCTTGTGGTCGGTAAATATCTCGAAGGAAGTCCCGTAAAGGTAATGTCTCCATTTCCCGAGCGCAAAGATCACGGCTGCAAGCTCTAGGTCGTGTGTCGGGTAATTCCTTTCATATTCCTTTAGCTTACGGGAAGCATAGGCAATCACTTTTCCTTTCTGAGTCAAAACACAACCTAAGCCTTCTTTAGAAGCATCTGTATACACCGCATACTCTTCTGAACCCTCGGGAAGCGTTAACACCGGAGCTGAGACTAACTTTTCTTTCAAAAAGTTGAAGCTTTGATCACACTTCTCGTCCCAGACAAACTTAACATCCTTCTTTGTCAATCGGGTTAAAGGTGCAGCAATCTTGGAGAAATCCTGAACAAATTTCCTGTAGTAACCGGCCAATCCCAAGAAGCTTCTAATCTCTGAGGCATTCTTTGGTTTCTCCCACTTAAGCACGGTCTCAATTTTCGAGGGATCGACTTCCAATCCTTTCCCTGAAATCACGTGCCCCAAGAAAGAAACCCGATCGATCCAAAACTCACACTTGCTGAACTTGGCAAATAACTGATGCTCTTTTAGTGTCTGAAGAATGAGTCTGAGATGTCTCGCGTGCTCCTCGGCTGATTTCGAGAAAACCAGGATGTCATCAATGAATATCACCACAAACTTGTCGAGGAAAGGCCTGAATATCCGGTGCATCATATCCATGAAAGCTGCAGGGGCATTAGTTAATCCAAACGGCATAACCACGAACTCATAATGCCCGTACCGAGTATTGAATCCTGTCTTTGGAATGTCCTCTGCTCGGATTCGCAGCTGATAGTATCCCTGTCTTAAATCCAATTTCGAATACACCTTAGAACCCTGGAGTATATCGAATAACTCCTCGATATGTGGAAGGGGATACTTGTTCTTAATAGTCATCCTGTTCAATTCCCTATAGTCGATGCACATTCTCAAAGTCCCGTCCTTCTTCTTTACAAACAAAACCGGCGCTCCCCACGGCGAAGAACTCGGCCGAATGTACCCAACTTCCAATAAAGCCTCAAGCTGAACTTTTAATTCCTTTAATTCGGCTGGAGCCATCCGGTAAGGAGTCTTCGAATACGGCTCGGCATTCGGAAAAAGATCAATCACGAACTCAATCTCCCGCTCAGGAGGCAAAGAATCCAATTTCTCTGGGAATACCTCGGGAAATTCCTTTACCACTTCAGTATCCTCTAACTTCACCTGATCCTTGGGCTTGTTCAGAATGTAAGCAATGAATCCTGTGGCCCCGTCTCTGACTAGTCTCTGAGCCTCTGAAAATGAAAGTAAGGGTACAGTCTTCGAAGTACACCCCGTAACAACCTCCGATCCCAACTGAACCTTCTTAGCCCGACAATCCACGGTAGCACAATGCCTGTATAACCATTCCATCCCCAAAATAGCCCCGTATCTCTCCATCGGCATCACAATAAAGTCTGTCAGAATTTCCCTGCCTTCAATCACAACTGGAACATCCCTGAAAACCTGATCCGTCTCTCGCCTACTACCGAAAGGAGTACTAACTATATAGCGCACAGAAGTACACATAGCAGGCAAAGACAAGGTAATAGCAATAGAATGCGCAAGAAAGGAGTGTGTAGCTCCTGGATCAAATAATGTATGGATGTTCGTGCCATGGATGCAAATAATACCTTCAACTACTGCAGCGGGGTCAATATCAGCCTCCTGCTCCTCTCCAGCAAGTGCATAAGCTCGGGCCCTCACAAGTGGTCTCGGTCCTACAGGTGGTGGATCCTGACGATCCGGACAACCATCAACCAGATGCTCGTTACTCCCGCAAATCAAACACAGACCTAGCCGGCGCCTGCAGTTATCATAGGTGTGCGTAGGATGTCCACACCATGTGCATCTCGGTCTCTGAGGTGGCTGGGGTGGTGCTGGAGCTCTCGGGCCTCTCAGTAACGGCCCTGCACCCTTCTGTGACGATCCCGCAGTCTTAAACTTCTTCCCAGAGTCCCTCGGTGCTGGAGGTGCAGAATAAACCATCGGCCTTTTTCCTGAGCTCGATCCCTGACCTGCTCTCGAGCCTGAAGCCTGTCCTGCTCGCTGAGTAGCCCTCCTAGCACTATCAGAATCCTCAACCTTCAGGGCCTTTGCAGTAGCCTTTGCCCAAGTGCTGGTATTAGTCGCTTTCAGTGCATCCTGGATGTCCGGTCTCAACCCCTGAACGAACTGCATCGCTTTGTGAAAGTCATCATTCGCTATGTTGGGTGCATAGCGAGAAAGCCTCTCGAACTCGGCGATGTACTGGCCCACGGACCTGCCTCCCTGCTTTAGCTCTGTAAACTCCCTCAATCTGCGGGTACGGGAAGCTGGAGGAATATACTTGTTTCTGAACTCCCGTACAAAGACCTCCCAGGTGATCTCTGTCCCTGCTGCCTCCAGAACGATCTGAGTGCTCTCCCACCAGGAGTAAGCCTCGCCCTGAATAAGAGTGAGGGTGCAACGAGCCTTCTCCTGACTGTCGCAAGGGATAAGCTGCCAAATCCTCTCAATCTCCTTCAACCACATTTCTGCCTGTATGTCGTCTCCCTTATAGAACTTCGGGGGACGCTGATTCTGGAACTCTCGCAAGATAGCAGAAATGGGATTCTCTGGAGGTGCTACCTGCGCTGGTGGTGGTGGTGGAGGTACCCATTCCTGTAACCTCTGATCAATCAGCCCCACTACTGCATTCATAAAGTCCTGGGGCTGTGCCTGGGCAGGTGGAGGAGGTGGTGATCTCTCGCGGCGATGATGTCGGCGATGATGATGCCTGTGCCTCGAGGATCGATCACTGTAATGTCTATCGGGCTCCATCCTGAAATCAAATCACTAAACATGCGTGGCTTGATCAATAAATGCAAATGTGTGCATAGAATTTCCATAATATCAAATAACACATATTCAAGGAAGATCAAGTAGTGCAATTAATGCGAATAAGGGAGTAAATCAAGTAAATCAGCCCAATGCAGACTCCCAAATACCACATAATCCTATGCCGTGCGACCTAGACTGACTGGACACGACTCGAGAACCTCGGTTTTGCAACCGGGCTCTGATACCACCTGTAGATGTAGCACCCTAGACCCCAAGGCGCCACATCCCCCGCACTGTAGCCTCAATCCACGTATGAAATGGACAGTTCATACATAAACCAAGACCACAGCGAACGGGTGACAACAAAATGACGCTCTAGGCGGGACACTCTCCCCAACATAACCAAACCATCATGAATAGAAAAGCGGAAGCAGTAAAGTCATTCATATATATATATAGGTACCATATTTATTCCATAGATACATATAGGTACCATTTACCGATCAATACAATATCATATCTCAATAATATACATAACCATGAATCCAAAATACTAATATCGAACCAAAACATGAAATGTTCCAAAAGTAATATACATGAAAGGTTGAAACTAGACCCGTGGAAATGCAAGACTCGACCAACTCCCGCCTAGCACAACCACGCTCAAAAGGTACCTGAAAAGTGGAGTATCAGTCTACTGAAGACTGAGTGAGGGGCAATAAATATATATAACACAAGTCACATGCAAGTTGTAGCCTCGGGTAAAGACTTTTAAAAACAATAATTATATAGTTCAAGAAATCTCATCCTTTGCCCGAGATTACAACTATCCGTTTTAACACGTTTATTTAATCATTCTTGTCAATATCATGAACATGTGGCCCCGGCGAGTAAGGGCAATCTCCAACCGAACTCCCAATCGTGAACAATACGTGATCATGCTTGCTTGCTTGATAAATAAGTGATCATGCAATATACTTTAGTGCTCACATAGACAATTTCATTCTTGAAAACATGCAATAACCCGAGGATAACCCGACATTCCGGATTAATCCCCAGTCTCCTTCTTCCTCCGGGTGATAGCGAGTTTGCAAGGCTCGACTATCCACGACATGGTGTGTGTAGAGGACATGACCCTCTAGACACGGAACTCCTTCCACCACTAATCTCCTAGTGGCTTTGGGGTTGATCCCAACAATGTGAGGATAATTCAGGAGTTACCCGTCAGCCCTTGCTTTCCCGGTTGGCTCAAGAATTACCCTCGGGCCCACGTGCAATCATGTACTCGCCAACATGCTTGAAAATCATTACAATCAATACATTCTTGCTTGAAATGTTTATAAGTTGGAAAACGGTTATAAATATAATAGGTTTTGGCCGAAAACTAGCACGTACGGGTTGTAGGGTTCATTTTACCAAAACAAAACCTCACCTTTCTTGCAAAATAAAATAAATAAGCGTTCTAAGGAGCTTGCTCCTCGTCCACGCCCTCGTGACCTGTGCAAATACGACATATGAACATGAGACATGGACTACAATGGCCAAAATATGACGAACGGCGAAAACGTGTCGAGACGACCTCGAAAATGCAATGTGGTATTATAACTTTTGGTTTCACATCATATTAACACGTATTATAGCAATTCGGGGTCGAAGAAGTCGTTGGATCGAGGGCTCATTTTCGGAATTTTATGCAGTGAATTTTGTTCTGTCAGCCCCATGGGAACGGCCGTTCCAGGCTTCCTTTGAAAACTGGGAACGGTCGTTCCCGTTGCCCAAAGAAACGCGGCAACGTTTTTCCATTTTAAAAGCGCGCCTACGCTGGGAACGGCCCTTCCGGCTCTAAGGCCAAAATGGGAACGGCCGTTCCCATAGTCGGCCGCGCATATTTTTGAAAAGGGATGGGAACGCCCGTTCCCTCCAAGCCTTGAGGCTGGGAACGGTCGTTCCCTGCTTCTGCAACTGAAAAACAGAACAGAAACAGGGGAAGCTCTCGGGAAGAAAACAACCAAGCAACAACAATCCAATTTTGATCCCCAAATGCTATAATTTCTGGAAATAGGATGCAAATACACTTATAGCATAATAATATCACACTTAAACACATAAAACATGCAATACAACAAGATTTCCAAGGTTTCATGTTCATGGCCAACTTTGATCAATCTTGACAATTATTCAAGAATTCATACCCTTGAGCATGCTATAATCCAATATATGATCCTATAATCACACTTTGATCACCAACAACTCATTTAGCACATAAATCCTAAACCCTAGCTCATGCAATTTTGATCAATAATCCTCAACTCATGCAACCAACCTTGTAAATGGAAGAAATGAAGAAGTATGATGATGATGATGATGATCACTCAATTTCTTGCAATATTTCTTGATGATTCTTGAGATGGATGATGAAAATCACTTCTTCTCTTTGTCTTCTTAATACCGAGAGAGAGGGAGATGAATATGTTTGGCAATTCTTGGATGAAATGAGCTTATGGAAGCTAGGAGATGATTATATGATTCATCCTCCTTGATTTTTGTGAAATTGTAGCATTTGCCATTTAATCCCTTGTCTTTTGAAATCATCCAATTAAGTATGCAACAATTCAAATTATCCTCAATCAAGCCCCTAAGAGTTAATGCAATTAAGTCCCTAGAATTTTAGAAATATTTAACTAGGGACAATTTGGTAATTTCTTCCACTCTCGGTATAAATTTCATGCAATGAATATTTTTCGTGACATGAAATAATATTTTCGATGATGTGAAATTAAATAATTGATATGAAAAATGTTTCGTGAATTTTATAAAAATATGAATGCCACGTAAGAATATATTATAATTTAAAGAAATAAAATAAACCTACGCGCAAAACGCACACGTGGCGTGCTTACCTGTTCATCCGGAAACCGGGGCGTTACAAAGCCCGTGATGAAGTCCATGGTGATTTGTTCCCATTTCCAAGTAGGAACTGGTAGCGGCTGTAACTTTCCTCCAGGTTTCTGGTGCTCCACTTTGACTTGCTGGCATGTCAAGCATCTTTTGACATAGCTAGCAACATCTCGTTTCAATCCATTCCACCAGAAATGTGTCTTGAGATCGTGATACATCTTTGTTCCTCCTGGATGTATCGTGTATCGAGTTTTATGTGCCTCATCTAGTATTTCTTTTCGAGTTGTAGGAGGTACACAGACTCGACCTTTATATCTCAAGATCCCATGGTCATCTGTTGTGAATTTTGTCTCAATATCCTTTTCCTTGGAATTGAGACACTTCTTGATCCATTCATCCTGTGCTTGGGCTTCCCTAAGTTTTTCTTTTAATGGCGAGGATATCACTATATTGGCCAGTCGGGATTTCGAAAGGACAGTTATGGGTTTGCTTTTTCCGTCTAATGCTGATAGACTGGATTTTCGACTCAAAGCGTCTGCCACTACGTTGGCTTTTCCTGGATGGTACTGTATTTTACAGTCGTAGTCTTCCAGAAATTCCATCCATCTTCTCTGCCTCATATTCAACTCCTTTTGAGTGAATAAATATCTCAAACTTTTATGGTCAGTAAAGACTTCAAAAGTTACCCCGTATAGATAGTGCCTCCATTTAGCTAAAGCGAATATAATCGCAGCTAATTCTAAATCATGTGTGGGGTAATTCTCTTCATAAGGTTTAAGTTTCCTTGAGGCATAGGCTATAACCTTACCATTTTGCATTAGAACACACCCTAATCCTTCTTTAGAGGCGTCTGTATAAACCACGTAGCGCTCCTTTCCTTCAGGTAAAACCAGTACTGGAGCGGACGTTAATCTTTGCTTCAGTTCTTGAAAACTTTGCTCACACCTATCTGTCCATTCAAATTTTCCTTGTTTCTTGGTTAACTGAGTAAGAGGCGCTGCTATCCTGGAGAAATCTTTTACAAATCTCCTGTAATATCCGGCAAGTCCTAGAAAACTTCTCACTTCTGATGGGTTCTTTGGTGCCTACCAATTCATTACAGTTTCAACCTTTGAAGGGTCTACTTCTATTCCAGAACCGGATATTATATGTCCAAGGAAGGACACTCTTTCTAACCAAAATTCACACTTGCTGAACTTCGCATATAACTTGTGGTCTTTTAGAACTCTCAACACTTTACGAAGGTGTTCAGCATGTTCTTCTGGGGTTCTTGAGAACACCAGAATGTCGTCAATAAAGATGACCACGAACTGATCCAAATACGGTCGGAACGTTCGGTGCATTAAATCCATGAATGCAGCCGGGGCAATGGTTAACCCAAAAGGCATTACTACAAATTCGAAGTGGCCGTAGCGGGTATTAAAAGCAGTCTTTGGAATATCCTCCTTTTTAATCCTTAGCTGATAATACCCCTGCCTTAAATCCAATTTGGAATACACTCGTGATCCTTGAAGAATGTCGAACAGTTCTTCAATATGGGGAAGAGGGTATTTGTTCTTGATAGTCATACGATTGAGTTCTCGATAATCGATACACAATCGCAATGATCCGTCTTTCTTTTTGACAAATAACACAGGCGCTCCCCATGGGGATATGCTAGGACGGATGTATCCTGAAGCTAACAACTCGTCAAGTTGTTTTCTCAACTCTTGGAGCTCGGCTGGAGCCATTCGATAAGGTGTTTTAGAGAACGGCTCAGCTCCAGGGACTAAATCAATTACAAATTCTAGTTCCCTGTCAGGAGGTAATGAATTCAGATGCTCGGGAAAGACATCAGTGAATTCTTTTACTACCTCTACTTCTTCAATTTTCAGCTGATCTTTGGGCCTATTTAACAAATAGGCAATGAATCCAGTAGCTCCATTACTCACTAACTTCTTAGCTTCGGTAGCTGTAACCAATGATACCGACTCAGATTTTCCTTTCAACCCAGAGCTATCACCTTTCCCTAAGGTGACTTCTTTCTTGAAGCAATCCAACTTAGCACGGTACTTGCTAAGCCAATCCATTCCCAGAATAATCCCATATCTTGACATCGGTAATTCTATAAGATCTATCGGGTAGTATTGGGTACCAATTCTTATAGGACAGCGTTTATATCCTCTATCCGTAGTAAAACAAGCTCCCAAAAGAGAACTTATTTTGAGCATATAAGACAATGATTCAAGTGGAAAATTGAAATACACACATAATTCAGATGCAATAAATGAATGTGTGGCGCCAGGGTCATATAAAGCAATAACTGGCGTGTTTAGAATGTGTATCGTACCATCAACAACCTTGGTAGGATCGGGATCCTCACTGCCCTCTATAGCATATGCACGTCCCTTAATTACTGGTCTTCCAGGAGTCTTAGCTGGAACCTTTCCTTTATTCCACTGTTGTGGTCTCTTTGGGCATTCTGAGTACTGATGTTCAGGGCTTCCACACCATGTACAGACTCCAGCTTTCTTACGACAATCCTTCTCAGTATGTCCGCGCTTCTGACAATATTCACAGACAATCTCTTCTTGAGGTTTTGGGAATGTCTGTTGAGGTCGGGACCATGATTGCATCGGTTTCTTTCCTGGATTTGGCTTTGCTGGTCCAGCAGGTCGTTTAGATCCTTGAGTTGGCTTGTAGAAGGATCCAGGACGGCTATTAGCTATACGAACCTCTTTATGTGTAGCCTCTGTTTTCATAGCCGTTTCCACAGCCTTAGTATAGATTTCCAACTCAAATGGAGCCAAAGCCCACCTAAGATCCGACTTAAGTCCTTTAATGAATCGCTGAGTTTTCCGACGTTCATCATGGAGGATGTGTGGGGCATATTGGATCAATCGGATGAACTTAGCTTCGTACTCAGCTACCGACATATTACCTTGTACTAATTCCATGAATTCTGCTTCTCGAGCATCCCTAACTATCTGAGGGATGTATTTGTTTTGAAACACTCTGACAAAGTCTACCCACCTATAATTAACTTGATCTTCTGCCCAAACACGCTTGATATAATTCCACCAACTTAATGTTGCTCCTTCTAACATAAAAACTGCAAACTGGATTCTTTCAGGTTCTCCAGGAGAAATACCCATAGCCTCAAAGATCTTTTCAATACTAGCTATCCAACTTTCAGCTTTTACATCACTGGGTTCTCCAAAGAATTTTGGCGGGTTCATTCGTAGAAATTTCTCCAGAGTCTTTTCATTATTCCCCTTTGTTCCATTAGCACAAGTTTGCACTATCTTTTTCAAAGCATCTACTAATTCAGAGTTTCCTCCTGCTGAGGATGCACCTTCTTGTGGGGAAGTGTTGTCTTGGGCAACTCTTCGAGGAGACATATTGATTTACAGTTGCTTTATGAAGAATATAATGCATGATGGTTAAGAATGTGTTGCATATAATCACATAAATACATGTTTCAGGCAATATCAAGCAGTAGATATCATATCACACAGATTTAGTAAAGCACAAAATTAAACAGAATAGCATTTAAAAGAGTGCAAAAGTAAAGCACAAACATAACAAGTAAAGGTGCAGGAAAATAAAATACTCACTCACGGTCCTGCTGGTATCTTGAAGCAATTCTAACTCGTAATGCAATAAGTATGTAAGCAGTAAATGTAGAGCAAGAATGTAACGGCAAAAGTGGGTTATATATATGCATCAAGTTTGAGAGCTATAGCTACAACTACAAAAAGCAAAATGGGGTGGACCTGATCTACGTCAAGTTACACCCTACAAAGCTCTCAACTCACTCATCTCCGTCAGGCTAGCTGCGTCAGCTGCTACGTCAAAAGGGGAAGGTCCTCTACTGACTGATCAGTACAACCTCCCACTGATACTACTCCTATATATATACCAAGTTCCAGAATAATCTCTGCCTAATCATGCTGATCACTATCCACAACCTCACCTCGAATAGGGCTCCAACCGTCACCCTGCTGCTCCTCCTCAGGCTCCTGCTCAGCCTCTGCCTCACCTCCGGGCTCCTCCTCCTCAGGCTCAGCTGCTGCATCCTCTCCCTGATCCATCATCTCCTCAACAGCCTGTACACCAGACATGTGATAGGCACCGGCCAGTCGGCTCCGAATACAAGAACGGTAACGCTGATATAAAGTCCGAGAGGCATTCCCAGAAAGAGTCATAGAGGCTAAGTCCTGCTGTAGGGTCGCCACCTGTGCCACCAGATCGGCGTTCTCCTGCTCCAAGGTAGAGGTATGCTGCTGAGCAAAATTCCTACTCACAGCATTCTGTAGGGCTAAATCAAGATATCTAGCAGACTCCAGCTGATACTCGGGAGCCATCTGAGCCTCCATATAATACGCATCTCGCTCTGACTCAAGTATGTGCACTAAACGGTTCGGACAAGCATGCCCAACTCTACCTGCTCTACCTCCCCGAACTACATGTCTCGCCCTCTGCCAAGTATAATAACGTATAGGACTCTCACGACGAGATACTGCTATAGTGTGTGGGGCCTCGTACTCCTCAAGCCAGGTATGATGTGCGTTCCCGGGTTCCTGATTCTCCATTGCTATATAAAGAAACACTTAGAGTGAATTCTAAAGTTCAAGTACAAAACGAGCATTCTCCCAGCATTTATAGGTTAAGTCTCTTCTTAACCAAACCTGGCTCTGATACCACCTTAAGCTGTAGCGCCCCCTAACACTATAACTCCCGCACCGTACTACCCTCGAGTGGATGTGAGACCTAGCACCCGAGAAATACTACGGCGAACGGTATAGACAGTACTTAAGTAGAGCGTAGGGTAAAATGCAGCGGAAAATGAAAGAATTTAAAATTTGCAACAAGCAACATGATAACACACAAAATAGTGCATGATATTGTAAGGGGGTAGTATGATAGCGTAGTGTACGGAGTTAATATGAGAGCAATTTATTAGCAATATATACATGATCAGGATTAAATGCTCTTAATCTAAACCTGATCTAATAAATATGACACCTATAGCTTCAAGATACCTCTAGGTGTCGTTGTCCTCGCTCCCTGAAACCACGTGTTTGAAACAGGCGAGGAATTAGTCAAAGTGACTAAGTGAAGGAAGATTAGATTTAGATATATATATGGTTATATATATAGATATATATATATATATAAAATGATAGCAATAGGATATAGCAAATATGAAACGGTTCATAAGTTAGAAGCCGGGATAGGGGTATTTGGAGTTTATTTATAAATGATGAACCGTTTAATAAAAGATTTATACCGCCTGCAAGTAAGGCGTCTCCCTCCAATCTCCTTAAAATATTTGTAAAATAATACCGGGCTGATCAAGGCACCAGTACTTTAATAAAACTAAATATGATAATAACTCCGCAACACCGTAGTGTCAGTAGGGGAGCAAACCCTACCGACGATATGTAATATGTGGGAGGAAGCTATCTCTCCCAGGGAGGTTATTCTCCCTTGTAAGTCTCTTGGCGTGGAGTAACTAACCTCCAGCTAAACCACGACCAAGAGTTGGTGGCGGTCTGTGGCACAACCAATACCCTCGGCCCGATACCTTCCGAGTATTGCTCGACACAGCTGCACGCCGGGCCCATTTTGATAAATAATAATGATTTACTTGCTTAGTCGGGAATCAGTTCTTAATATTAATAGGACTGAAATATATAATGTCCGGATAAGATCCTGATTCCGACTTATTGGTATTTTCCTCATAAAGAGGAATATGTATTGTATTAATATGTATAGATAGGAAATCAAATAATAGATAGGTACATTTGGAAATCATTTTATAATTAGATATAGATATATACATGATTCCAGTTGAAAATGTTTTAACCCTCACCTAGTACAGAAACTCAAATAGGTTGGAACGGATCCCACTGTTCAGAGCAATTGTCGCCTGAAAGTAATTACTATTGACTTAGAACTAGGTTCTTATGATTCTAATCACATAATCACATAAGGTTTAAGAAATATAACATATTAGAGAATTCTCAAATCATTTAGAAATTATTTTCCCGGTAAAATTTAATTTCATTTGTTTAAGGGAAAATAATTAATTTATTAGGTTTCATAAATTCTTTAACCACTTAAATATTTATTAATCATGTCATAACCTTAAATAGAGTATTAGGAATTAAATTTGGAATTTAATTCAACAATGTAAGTTGATCTTGAAATTATTTTATAATTTTATTAATTTTTGAATTAATTTGGAAAAATAATTATATAAAATTCCAAAATCATATTTTATAATTAAAATTAAATTAATTTCGAAATTAATTAATTAAATGTTGACCAAAAAGTCAAAATTACTATTGAAAACATTTACTATTCAATTTCTTGTGAATTAAACACTTAATAACATAAAATCGATCACACACACACACACACTATCACACGTGCACATGAATTTGTTCAAGAACATTATGAATGTGTTCTTGAGCTTATGAAGATGTTCATACTAGTTCATGATCATATTCAACAAGTTCTAAGTCCATAACACATGACTATATTCAAATGTAGCACTTTAATCATAAAATTAAATCTAAATAAATTATTCTAATCATAAATTTAATTAAACAAGAACATAATTATTTAAATATACATTCATATTATATCATATCACATTTCATGCATTTAATTAAATAAAATTTCATAATGTAGGCACATTACACATAAAGTTCCCAATTATGCATATATATTATAAAAATAAATTCCTAAAACATAATTTTATTATTCCTAAGCATGCTACTAATATTATAATATTAAAAACATAACATAAAGCATGAAATAATAAAAGAAAATTGCACCTTAGAGAGAGAGAGGGGGTTGGCCGTGACTTATGGGAGCAAATGTGATGATTTTTGTGTGAATTTTATGTTACAAGTTCTAGGGTATTTATAGTTGGCATTTAGGGGCTTATGTTGCAATTAATTAGATGAATCATGGTGTGAGTAAGCTAGGTTCATTTATTAGGGGGGTTTAGTTGTATACTTAGGTGTAAGTTTAAGAAATAATTAATTATTTTAGTAATCATGACCAAATAAAAATAATTCTAAAATAGGATGAAGATGGTAATAAATTCGTAGAAGAACGTCTAGGGTTTAGTTTGAAATGAGAGAAATTGCAAAAGAAAGAGAATCGAAAGAGCTTCCTAATGGTTATAAACACTTAACATTTGAACGTCTACATTTAAAGTAGTAGTCGTTCGGGAATTTTGAAAAATACGATAAAATTCATAAACGAAGCTAGAATGTGAATTGATTTCAGAGAAAGTGTCCATGATTCTTGAAATAATCCAAGGATCATTTTGACTGTAATATTGTATACCAAATGTTGGACGGTTTGAAAATTAGTTTTTACGGTAGAAATAGTACTTTGGGAAAATAAAGAAAAATTTATAAATCGAGTTAGGATTTGAACTAGAGTTTGGAAAAGATCCTAAAATTCATAAAATAATCCAAGGATCGTAATGGTTATAATATTGCATAGGAAAAACGTTGGAATTCAGAAATTTCTAATTTAGGGTAAAATTAGGGTTTTTCGGCCGGTTTTGATTTCTACGGAAGCTACGTTAAGAATTAGGGTTTGGAAATCATACCAAAATTCATAAAATTTTGCAAGGATTCTATCGAGCCCAATATTGAATGGGTAAAAGTGTTTCGAAAATTCCTACAATTAAAGATGAATAGTATCTAGGGACCTAAATGGAATTTTCAACAAACAATTTTAAAAATATATTTTGGAACAATGAAAGCTATGATATGAGTTTGGAAAATATAGAAATCAGCTTTCTAAGGTTTTTTCAGGGTTTAGGTAAAGGTTTAGGGTTCGATGGATGAATAGTGATGTGATTCTCTCAAAAAGGCACAATTATAAATCAGAACATAAATGCACATAATTCACATAAAATGGGATGTGTAATGGACTAAGGCTATAAACGCTTTCCTCTTAACCCTTTACTTACCCGTGCTATCCTGATCTCAAAAATCTGGGCTGTTACACTGTTTCTCTTCATTTCTGAGGAATTTTGAAGAGTTTCTTGTCTAAAAGGGAGTAGATCTCAGAGATGGGCCTGTTGAGGGGGATGCGCTCGAATCTACGAGGCGGAGGGGATGACTTGCGTCGCTCCTTGTGGGGTTCATCTCGGCCCCGCTCTTTCTTCAGGTAACTGGGCTGTCTGGGGGCATTTGATCCATACATGTCTTTGAGCGCGAAATACGGCTCAACGATCTCCCTCATGGCCATGAGTAATACTGGCCTTTTCTTAACAATAGCGTCAGCAAACTTCTTACTCACATACTGTTTGTGATTGACAGCCTTGAAGAGTACATGGATCAAAAAGTCCATCGAGGGCCTTTTTACCAAGAGCACCTCCTTGTTAAAGCGAGCAAAGAAAGACCAAAGGGGCTCATGTTCGCCTTGGACCAAGTTGTAGAGGGTCGTTGGCGCAGTGACTGGAGTCTTCAGGGAATGGAAGTGATTCAGGAAGGCATTAGTGAGATCCGCGTATGACCTGATCGAGCGGGGCGGCAGCCGCTTGTACCTCTCCTGGGCCATTCCCACGAGGAAAGTGACGAAAACCTTGGCCCAATAGTGACTGGAGTGCTCGTACAGGTGCATAAGATGCAAAAAATGGTCTAAATGTTCTACAGGGTCGGTAGTTTCATCATAGCGGTTTATGGAGGTGGGCACTTTGCCCATTCCAGCTTGGGCCATCAGAACTTCTTCTACAAGGGGAGACCCTCTCGCTAGGGGGTGGTGATATCCTCCCTCGGGATCATAATTTTCGTAATTTTCCTCCTGCTCCTGGTGTCGAGGAGCGTGTTGTTTTCGGGCTTGGTGACGGGCGTCTCTGGCATTAGCTCTCTCACCCCTAGCTTGGGGAGCTTGAGACCGCGCTCAATAGAGCTGCCCCACCATGTCCTGCAACCCCTACAGCTGGTCTTGCACAGCCGCGAGGAGGTTGGGATCTTCTTCTCTCGCTTTGCTGCCCCGTTTCGAGGCCTGGGAGTGAGCCTCGGCGTCAGCCATAGTTATTAAAGGCGAGCGAGGCGCTCGCCTGAGGCACCCGAGGCGTGAGGCGAGACCTTGTCGCCTTGTTATAGGTCAGGCGAGGCGAAGTTGAAGAGGCGAGCGCCTCTGGCCGCCTTGTTCACCTGCCGCCTTTAGGTCAGGCGCAATTGAGGCGTGCCTTTTGTGCAAAAATGAAAATTTTGTCTTTTTGTTACCTTTACGTTGCTTTTTCATTATTAATTGTTAGTGGGCCTTTTCAATTCAATAAAATAAAAATGTCTGGGCCCATTAACAAGTTAAAATTTAAATATATATATAAGGAGAGAAAGGTAAAACCCTAATCACGGTAAAAAGAAGAAAAAGACACAGCGGCTCTTCTTTGAAGAAATTCCATCGACTAATGGAACAGCAATAGCTTGTCGCCTTCTCCAACCAGCCGACCTCTCCAGGTTAGTCTTTTCCTTCTTTTTCTTTCTTTTATTATTTTATTTAACTAATGACAATGATTCTAATATTTTATTAAGCACTCACCACCTCAGTTTTAACTTTTAATGTTGTTTATTTTTTTAAGTTGCAATTTCAGTTTAACTAATCAGTTCTTTATTTATTTTAGATAAGCCATGTCAACGTCGAGAAAAGATCCTTGTTGGAAATATGTTCGATTAGAAAATCCAACCAACACCAACAATACTCTATGTATCTTTTGCGAGCAAAGATATACCGGGGGAATATGTAGAGCTAAACAACATATAGTTGGTGGTTATGCCAATGTGAAGCCGTGCGAGAAAGTACCGGATGATGTGAAAAATGAGATTAGCGGCTTTATGGATAATAAAAAAAAAAGCAAAAGAGCAATTGATACTTGAAAAAGAAACTCAAGGTAGATTAAGAAGGGAGGAAAATGTGAATTGTTTTGGAGTGGATGGGGAGGAAGATGAACATGAAGATGATAGTCAACTCAACAAAAAGGCAAAGTTAACTAAAAAGGGACCTATGGATTTATTTGTGAGCCATAGTAAAGCTACTGCAAAAGACATGAAAAAGCAGAAGGATATCAATGAAGAGGTGAGAAAGGAGATGAGGAATCGAGCTTGTTCTGGCCTTGCTCAATGGATGTATGATGCTGGCTTATCCTTCAATGCTGTGAACTATGACAGCTTTCAAACAGCAATTCAATTGGTTGGCGAATATGGTCCGGGTATGAAAGCACCTAGCTTTCATGAAGTGAGAGTTCCTTTACTCAAGAAAGAGGTTGACCAAGTAAATCGAACAATGGATGATCATAAAGCTGAATGGAAAAAACATGGTTGCTCAATTATGTCGGATGGGTGGAAAGATAATAGAGAGCGACAATATGTTAACTTTTTGGTGAATTGTCCTAAGGGAAGCATGTTCATAAAATCTATTGATGCTTCAGACTTTTCGAAAACGGGAGAAAAGATTTTTCAAATTCTAGATGAGTTTGTAAAGTATGTTGGAGAGGAGTACGTGGTTCAAGTAGTGACCGATAATACTTCAAATATGAAATTAGCGGGTAAGTTTATAATTTAATTTAATTATTAACTTTAATATTCATACAATATATATTTTAATTATCATCTTTTTATATGTAGGGAGATTTTTGGAAGCAAAGTATTCACACTTGTTTTGGACACCATGTGCGGCTCATTGTCTAGATTTGATGTTGGAGGACATGTTCAAACAAAAAGAAATTAATGATGCCTACATTAAAGCTGTGAGGATGGGTAGTTATATCTACACACGCCCGGGTTTAGTAATTTTGATGAGAAAGTTTACTAAGTTAGATTTGATTAGAGCGGGTGTGACTCGTTTTGCCACAGCGACTCTCACTCTTTCTCGGATGCATAAGTTGAAGAAGGAGTTGAGGGCTTTGTTCGTTTCGGAGTCTTGGACGAGCAGTGGTTGGGCAAGAGAATAAAGAGGTATACAAGTAGCAAAAACTGTATTATCCGAGAGATTCTGGCAAGGTGTTTTAAAAGCTCTCAAATGTACGTGTCCTATTTATAAAGTTCTTAGGTTGGTTAATGGAGAGATTAAGCCTGCTATGGGATACATTTATGAGGCAATTGACAGAGCAAAGGAGACGATAGCAAAAAAGCTTTCAAAATGATGAGGACAAATACAAGCGGTACTTTGAGATCATTGATGCACGATGGGAAATTCAACTCCATCATCCTTTGCACGCAGCTGGTCACTATTTGAATCCGGAGTACTTTTACAAAAATCCAAATATTGAGAATGACAAGGAGGTTATGGATGGGTTATACAAGACTCTTGAACGGTTAGTGCCGGATGCACAGACTCAGGATTTGATCACTGATGAGTTGTCATATTATAGAGACGCTGCGGGTACGTTGGGATTTAATATGGCCAAGAGGCAAAGAAATACTAAGCAACCAGGTATAAAGCTAATTTACAAAATTATTTATATCTTAATATTAAATAATTAATTTACTAACTATATAAATTTTATTCAAAGCTGAGTGGTGGAAATGTTTTGGAGGCTCTACACCTAATTTGAAAGATTTTGCAATCAAAGTTCTCAGCCTAACTTGTAGTTCTTCTGGATGCGAAAGAAATTGGAGTGCGTTTGAACATGTGAGTTTTAAAAAATTCTTACCTTTCAAATTTTTTTATTTTTTATTTTCATAACTTAGTTTGATGTTGCTTGTACTTGACAGGTTCATAATAAAAAGAGGAATAGGTTGGCTCAAAAAAAGTTGAATGATTTGGTATATGTCAAATATAATAGAGTATTGAGAAGAAGGCACAATCAACGGGATATGATTGATGGCTTATCCTTAAATAATATTGATGAGAGTAGTGAATGGTTGGTTGGTGGAGGTGAAGATGATACGGATTGTGAGATGTTTGATGAAAACTTAAGTTGGCGGGATATTTCACTAGCTAGTGGTGCTGAGGAACCAACATACAACACTAGAGTTCGATCATCCACTTCGAGACCTCCACTTGATTCTACCGTTTCTAAATCGAGGCCAAGTGCATCTAGAAATGATCCTATAACCACCCGTCAACTTTTTGATGAAGTTGAAGAAAATCAAAATTTGGATGTAGATGAGGATGAGGATGAGCCTCCTATTGATGCAAATGAAGAAGATGATCTTGATTTCGATGTGGATGAGGGAGATGATTACTAAGGGAGATGACTTTCAATGGTTTAGTTCTAGAGTTTAGATAGAGTCATTAACCATCTTTTGTCTTATAAATTAATATATCATTACCTATAATTGAAGTTTTATATAAGTACTTATGTAGAGAAAGAGGTTTAATTAATCAACTATAATTTATAATATATTTCTATACTATATTTGCATTACATATATTTTTTTAATATTTTTTTAATTTTATTTCCTTGTTCGCCTTTTTGTCGCCCGCCTCTCGCCTCGCCTCTCGCCTTGAAAATACACCCTTCGCCCGCCTCTCGCCTCTCGCCTTTAATAACTATGGCATCAACATCAATTCTTGCTACAGGCTCCTTTCCCTTGTCAACTTGCAGGCGTTCCCGTTCTCCCCTCGGGGAAACCTCCTTCTCGCTGACTGGTTGAGGTGGTGGTCGGGCTTGTAAAATAGCTTGGGCCGCTATGAGCGGATGGACTTGCCATCCTCCCAAATGAGGGGCTATTTGAGCGGCCTTCCCTGAAGGAAAATAAGTGGTGGTGAAGTTCTTCCAAGCGTTCTGGGCAGCTCGAACTTCACATTGAGCGTACACAGCCTGTAGCTGCCTTTGTGTCATTGGGGGCATCTCAATCTCTCTAGGAACCACAACCTGGAGCTAAACCTGACCAACGTGGTATGGTTAAACCATGGGAAGTGATGGGGTCAAGGTGTAACCAGGCGGAGGCATCATGAAGGGGTATCCTCCAGGGTGGACTTGGGTGGCGTGGAGTTGATTCTGGGGAATATAAGGTCCTGATCCTCCTGCCACCGCGGTGGCGGGTTGCTCCGCGTTGGTTTCTACCATGGGTATAACTTGCTCCGCCGTGGGGGGAGCCCCTCCAACTGGTGGCGCGCCTCCAGTAGTGGCTGGGAGTGGGGCGTTGTCGTTGCTGTCGCGTGGAAGGTCATCGCCGCCTCCCACTGCGCCTGATCTGGTGGTGACCATGGTGAAGATGGTGTTTGTTTCTCAACTAGCAAAGGAGAAGACAGGAAATTAGTGGTTTCCCACAGACAGCGCCAAAAATGATTGGTGTGAATCTGAGGTGTCCAGAATCCGATCACTTTAAGATTTGTTTAACTTGGGAAAACAAGGGGTGAAGCTAAACAGTGTTCGCCGGAAAATAGGGGGGTTCAACCTGCTAGGACAAACACCAAGAAGAGCAAACGGTCAAAAGGCCAAGCTGGGGGAACTGGGGGTGATGCCCAGTTTGGCTATCCGACGCTCAAGTCAGATGATGATTCAAAGAAAACGAAGTAATTTGCAGAGCTCAAAGATATGGAAGCTTGCTTACAGTGAAGGGGATGAACTCCATTATTTATAGTTGAGGCTTAGGGACCCTTTGGTAATTGTCACCATGTGGTCCTGGCCCAGTGTTGCCCTAACACGTGGCATGATGAGGAGAAACCTAGGAGGAATCTCCTGCAAAAGCTGATGGAAAGTTGGTGGCGGGCAACAATGGCAGGTGTGCGGGTGTGTACCTCGTGTCAGAGAGCCGTTTTAGGGGTTGATACCGAGGGCTGGATGCACGCTCGGATTTAATATAGGCCATGGAAGCTCGTGGTCCGAGGGGCATCTAGGTCAATGCCATGGAACCTAAGAGGAGAGTCCGTTCCTTTGTTTGCCCATGCGGGAAGGTACCTCCAAGGGTGAGTGCGCGAGGGCACTGAGGGTCGCAGTGCCTCACGCTCGGGTTTTAACTCCTTGAGGGATTGGAACCTTCTTGGGAACGAGGGCGAGGCTCGTTCCGAGGGTGGCATATGTGGGGCCCTGGTTTCCACGCGTTGCACGCTGATGATGCCACTTGTCAAAACGAGGGTCAAGCATGTTTTAACCTCATCACATCCCATTAAAGGATTTTATCAAATCAGATTTTTGTAACACTTGTCTCCTTGATTAGCTCTTGATCAATTCTTATTTTATTTAAGAAAATCCAAGTTTTAGATGCTTTATGTAGACAATTAATTTTTTTTTTAATAATAAAACGATGATAAATTAGGGTGGTTCTAGCACAAAGTGCAAATGACGGCTTTTAGAGGGGGGAAAGCGAAAAAAAACATAGTTTCTGGCGTCGAATGGCAAATACGACATTTTTAGGTCGTACAATTGCTAATGATTTTATTTTGAGGTAGTTAAGTGCAATTTCACCAATATTATGCCCAATTCTTTCAATCACTCTTCAGCTCAGTCTTCTCTCTTCTCTATTCTCTCTGTTCTCTGTTTCCGAAGCTCCGTCCAATCGATCAGTTTACCAGTCGGAAATTCACCGCCGGCAGCCGGAAAACAACCACCTCGCCACCGAGGAAACCTTATTATCACTGGAAACACGTTAATTTCACCGATGAAGCACTGACAGGTTAAAATTAGAGAGAAAAGTGAAAGTTAAATGGCGGCGGCGAACTCCGCCCTTCTACCTTCAGTACCCCCAGCTCGATTCCCAACACATTACGCAGCCACAGACCTCCATCCTCAAGCCGTCCTCCTCTGTGAAATTCTCGCCACCTCTCCGATTCACGAGGTTGAGGCACGTTTAGCCTCCACTCAAATCAAGCCGGAGCCGGAAATTATTCAACAGGTGTTGAAGCACTCGTACAACACCCCCTCCGCGGCCGCCAAGTTCTTCCGGTGGTCGGGGCTGGGGCAGAAGCATACGGCCTACTCGTGGAATCTGATGGTGGATTTGTTGGGGAAGAATAAGCTTTTTGAGCCCATGTGGGATGCAATTCGGTCTATGAAGCAGGAGGAGATGCTCTCGTTGACAACTTTCGTTTCCGTTTTTGAGAATTACTGTGTCGCCGGGAGGTTTGACGAGGCTGTTATGACTTTTGATGTCATGGAAAGGTATTGAAATGTTAACTGTGTTTGCTGAATTCTGCTGTGATTTTGTCGTATAGTGCTTTGCTGTTTCTTTGTTATTCCTTTTGTTCACTGCATTATAAGGGGTGTGTGGTGTGTATGTTTGTGTGTTCTTAGGAAGGATGAATTAGAGCGTGAACGTAAATTGAGGAATTGATTGACCTATACCTTGTGGTTGAAAGAAGCATTTGAGAGAAGGTTAGATACGAAGAAATTAAACAGAACAATTTAATGAGATGGTTGTATGAACTGGTGACATCTTTTATTGTCTAACTTGACAGCCACGTAAAGATCCTGATGCAAGTTCACAGCCATTGTTTCATCAATATGTTGATTCAAACTTTAAGATAATGACGCTTTAAGAACCTAGACAATTCTTACTTGATGAGGTTGCTTTTAGGGGTTGAGTTAGGCCGAAATCCACTGGTATCCGAGCATGTTAAGTCCTGTAACTATTTCACATGGATTAAATGCTAAGCTGGGAACTGTCTTATAATGGTTTGGTCAATCCTTACCTCATGAACTAGCTTATAGGCTTGACTTAAGGTTTTGTGCTCGAGTCTATTTCTTCAACGTGGACCTAGTCCAAGTGAGGTATGGCACTCAGTTCCCTTCGTTGGGAAAGCTACATAGGCTCGCACCACTTTGCCTATAACTTAATTGGAACAAAAGTATATGGAGTTTGGGTTAAGGACGTGTGTTTACAACTTTATAAATCTTTAGCTGGTAGGGCTTCAATTAGATTCTTAAGCTTATATATCTTGATCAATACTAGAAGTAGTTTAGTCTAGGCAAGGTTTGGATTAGGTCTACCCCATCTAATCATTGTTCCTCCAACTAATTTACATTTGAGATATATATGTATTGCAATGCCAGATACACTTGGAGTTGTAAATTTACGAAAATTTTAACAAATCTTTTAGGATGTAATATTTTGATTTGGATGATGAAAAATCATATGAGCTTACACAAATTGTTGGGTGTTTTACATTAAAAATTGGCTAATGTTAATCAACAAATTACATTTTTAGAATCTAACATCTATACATGGAGACAGTTTGGAAATTCAAATGGAATTTGGAACTTTTAATTAACAAGATTATTCGTCTTTTAAATTGTATTTATGATTCATGCGCCAAGTTCTATTAAATTTCACAAAAAAGAGCCTATTGTGCCTATTTTACTAATAATAAAATAACTATAGTTTGCTGTTAATCATTAGATCCGACAACTTATTTAATTGTTTTCCATTTTCGATTGCTCTCTATCCTCGATATATGTTTCAAGCATTCAAACGATCAAGTTTACAGGTATGACATCCAACCTGATATTATTGCGGTAAATTCTTTACTGAGTGCCATGTGTAGAGAAGACAAGCACACTGCAAAAGCACTTGAGTTCTTCGAGAGGATAAAAGCGAAAATACCTCCAGATTCAGACTCATTTGCAATTTTATTAGAAGGATGGGAGAAAGAAGGGAATGTAGCCCAAGCAAAACATACTTTTGGGGAGATGGTGATTCGTGTGGGTTGGAGCCCACAATATATTTTTGCTTATGATGCATTTTTGAATACTCTTGTCCGTGGGTCTAATGGTGACGAGGCGATCAAGTTTTTGCAAGTAATGAAGGGGAAAAACTGCTTGCCAGGTTTGAGATTCTTTTCCAATGCACTTGATATTTTTGTGAAGCAGAATGATTCTACTCACGCTATTTTGTTGTGGGATATAATGGTCGGATCTGGGCTGGTGCCAAGCTTGATGATGTATAATACCACAATCGGTCTGCTGACTAGCAAGGGTGATATTGATAATTCCTTCCGTCTGCTTGATGAAATGGTTTTCCATGGCGCTTTTCCTGATTCTCTAACATATAATATGATTTTTGAATGTTTGATCAAGAATAAGAAAGTACGCGAAGTAGGGAAGTTCTTTATTGAGATGGTGAAGAATGAGTGGCCGCCAACACCTGCAAATTTTACTGCAGCAATTCAACTCTTATTTGATGGTGATGATCCAGAGATGGCTCTCGAGATATGGAAATATATGGCGAAGAACAACATATCACCACGTGATGATAGTGCCAATGCAGTTCTTCTTGGTTTATGCAATTTGGGAAGGCTAACAGATTTAAGAAGGTTTGCAGAGAAGATGATTGATCAAAGAATTATAATCTATGAGGCGACCATGACAAAGGCAAAGACTGCTTTCTATAAGGAGGGAAGAAGCTCTCGAGAAATCTATGATAGTATTTCAAGGAAGTGGAAATCTTCCTACCGCTAAAGCTTTAGTGTTAAATGGCAGCAAGCGATCTCTGTGTAGTTTTATAATCCTATTTTGCGTAACTTACTGATTAAACTCCAACTATCTAGTCAATTTTTCTTGTTAAATATTCCGTAGATACTTGCTGGCCTTCCTCTTTTCGGTGTTCCTGTTAAATGTTCAAAAGATGTTTGGCCTTTGGACTCATCATCTTCACTTTTTTGCATCAAATCTTACGAAATTGGCTTCGCGGACTGAGCTTTGCCAAAGCTGGAAGTCGACTTTCATTTCATCTTTTTGGCCAATGCTTTCTGGCATTTGAATGGTTTTGATTTCTCTGTCTTTTTTCTGGGATTCGACATCAGGGTTACCAGTAAGGAAGGGGTCTGAATGTCAAATAACAACGAAAATCAAGTAAATCTTGTGCGGAAGCCTATTTTTCGAGGCCATACTTGATACTTGCAGAATCTACTTCAATATCACGATTCTGCATTTCTAAGTGCTGAATCCAAGCTCTATCTCTCTCTCTCCCTATCTATGTGGGAGAGAGTGGGCTTCTGGTGCTGGCCCTAACTTCTCTGTTTCAGATGTCCTTAAAGCCAACAAAAGTGCAGATTACTTCTTGCTATACATCAAAGATCAAGACAACATGAAACTGCTCCATTCCACGACATTGGAGAATTATCTTGCTTACGAAAATTGTCGTGTCTTGCTGGTTGCAACCACATATGTTAGCCTCAGGTATGTTATAATCAACTTTTTCTTAAGGGTTAAATATTGGTGCCGTGTCGAGGTAGGTCTCTAGATGGAAGGATGTGCCTTCTTGTCTTTTTAGTTTTGCATTGAGAGTTGTAGAGGTTAAAATTGAGTCGTCTTGCCCGCATTCAGCTTGAAATTGAGAAGACATTTGCAAATTGTCCTACATCCTCACCATACTCCGAAGTTAAGTAATCAACAATCAGAGGTGAAAGTTTAACATTATCTGGCTCTCGGCTCTCACTAACCAACGAACTCTCCCATAAGTGAATGGAATGAAGGTGCACATATGTCTTCCATATCACAGTTAACATCCCTTGTATGCTTTTGAAATTGAGTATAACATAGAATCTCATTGTTTTTTCTCGGTTGCAGATGTCGTATGCAATGCAATGTTCTTCGGTCTGTTTAAGTAATGACAAGTCTTGGTTGTTCCTGCTCTTCCTCTGGCTTCTTTCCTCTTCCTTACATCAAATCTTGTGCTTCTGCCTCGGTTTTCGCTTTCAGATAGCTCCGGTTTTGCTTTCCGTTCCTCGTGTTACTGAGTTTAATTTTGGACATGATGTGGCATTAGCAGTATGCTAGGTGGTCAAATTTTGTGTTTTACCATTTGCATAGCTAACTTAGATTGCAGCGTGTGAATGCATGTCAAGTGTATGAAACAGAGTAGATGTTTCATGCATCTTGTTTGTTGATACAGATGGGTGAGATTGAATGCCTGTCTGAGTAAGGGGTGCTCAATGTGTTACTCAGCTTTATGTTTTTACGATTTTTTACATCTACATCATTTATGAGATGCATAATTGTAATTCATATCCGTTTAGATGAAAATTACAGATTCCACAATTATAAATTGCTTCATTTCATTAGGGTTTGGTTGATTTTACGAATGAATTGACCCACGACTTAAATTTTTTTAAACAAATAAAAATAAAAAAATATTTGCATGTTTAAATCGAAATTTAATTTTAAAGTTTCTTTGACATTCAATTAATTTCTTTTAATATTTTAATTTTAGTGTTTTAATTTTTAAATTAAGGGTAAAACTGTTAATTTGTCCATTAATGAACCCAAGTCCCTAAGAAATAATTTCATAACTCATAAAGATAGAATTTGTAATATTTTTATTTTATTAATATAAAGAAAACATATTTACCTACAAGCATTTACTAAACATCATAGTTGCCCTTTTGGCCTTTTTACCATTACTAATAATAGAGACATCCCCTCATCTTTGTGCATGTTAGAAAGCCACTCTGAAACTTCATCCGAGAGTAACAAAAAAAAGGTAAGTCCAATACTCCAATCCTAAACGTTGTTCATTACGCATTACTTACTATGTCAAAAAAACAAACCTTAACCACACTCATCACACACAATCAAGAATCTTACACAAGATCGCTTTATGCCTAGGAAAAGAAGATACCAAAACCTTCCCCACTCTCCATACCTAAGAACCCTTCAACACCCCATATCATCTAAACCTCCATAAACCTTCTGACATAAAACACCCCAAAACCAAATACCTTCACCCCCTAATGCCATCCCCACCAAACCACCACCACCGCTATCGCTGCCGCCACCTCCCCAATGCCAAAGCATACGCGAGGCTCGCACAACCGCACCAACCCCTTGATCTGGTGTGCGGCCATCATCTGTGCCATCCTTGCAGTCGTCGTGATCATCACCGGCATCGTAGTGTTCATCGGCTACCTAACGATCAAGCCCAGGATCCCACGCATCAGCCTTGCCAGCGCACAGCTCGACACCATATACTACGACCAGGCGAGCTCCCTCACGGTGCAGGTCACCGTGGTGCTCAGGGCCGAGAACGACAACGAGCGTGCCCGCGTGGGGTTCTACAACATGACGCACGCGCTCAACTTCCACGGCCGGAAGATCGGCATCCTCAAAGCCGACGAGTTCGACGTGCCCGCGAACCGCTCGATCGAGTTCAACTTCGTCCTGCAGTCGGCCCCGATCCCCCTGACTCCCGAGGAGAGCGAGATCGTGGGGCTGGCATTGAGGCAGGGGGCGATTGATTTCGAATTGAAGGGGACGACGAGGACAAGGTGGAAAATTGGGGTCATTGGATCGGTTAAGTTCTGGCTGCATTTGGACTGTCCGCTCAGGTTGCCGACTGATGCAACTCCCATACATCCACGTTGTAGCTCCAGGTCTACATAAGGTGCCAGAATGGGAGCTCTTTTTTTCTTTCTTTTTTTTTTTTTTTTCTCTTGATTTTTTTTTAGTGATTCCTGGGCTGTTGCCAGTTCTTGTATCTTGATCATAATCTATGATAGTGATATCATTTTGACGTTGGGAAATTTCGATAATCTTCGAATATCTTACAAACTTGGATTGTTTTTTGCTTAAATTATTACTCAAAGAAATGGACGATGTTAGCAGTACGAGGAAGATAAATACAGAAGATAAGAGAAGCATATATAAAAAACTGAACTTTCCTGTTTCGCGTATCTTCATTTAAAGACTATGAAAAGCTAACAAAAAATGGTGGTTTCTTGTTTGTCCCTCTCAACTAACTTAACTGTCACTCCTTCTTCGAAATCTCGAAGGAAAACGCACAAAGAAAACCCTTTGAATCTAACCCTGAAATCGTTATCCAAATCTGGCAAACTAGATGAAGCTCTTCACCTTTTGCTTGAGTCCCACCAATCCAAAACCCATTTGCCGCAACCCAATGTCGAGTCGTACGCGACGCTCTTGCACGCCTGTATTTCGAGGAAGTCTTTGGAGCATGGGCGAGCGCTTCACGACCATCTTCTTCAATCGACGGATAAGAGAGATCTTCTTAAGAATCATATTCTGAAATCGAAGTTCATCACTTTTTTCTCGGCCTGCGGCCAGCTGAATGAGGCTCATGGAGCGTTTCGTCATGGAATTGAGGAGATGGGTTTTGTTCCCGAGTCGGTTTATGTGGCAATGGCAATTGGGTTTTCGAAAAATGGTAGATTTAGGGAAGCTTTGCTTGTGTATTGGGAGATGTTGTCGCAGGGTGTTGAGCCTGGGAATTTTGCGTTTTCAGTTGCGCTCAAGGCTTGTTCAGGTACATTGGATATCCGGAATGGTACAGCTGTGCATGCTCAGATTATAAAGGCTGGTGAAGAGCCTGATCAAGTGGTGTACAATTCTCTTTTGAAGCTTTACACGGACTGTGGCAGCTTTGACGATGTGGTAAAGGTGTTCGATGATATGCCTGAGCGAAATATTGCAACCTGGAACGCAATGGTTTCTGGGTTTGTCAAGAAAGATCAAGTTTTTGAGGCTTTGGCAACATTCCGGAAGATGCAGAGGCAGGAAGTGGGGTTTAGTTGGGTTAGTTTGACATCGATTTTATCCGTCTCTTCTCGATTGACAGCACTTAACATCGGTAAAGAGGTACACGGACAAATTCTAAAATCAGCAGAAATCCCAGATGTTGTTGTGCTGAACTCCCTTTTAGACATGTATGCCAAATGTGGAGCAACGGCGTATTGCAGGAAAGTGTTCGACGAAATGCCATCCAAGGATTTAACAACGTGGAACACCCTCATCAATGGCTATGCCATAAACGGTTTGATGACTGAAGCTGTGACAGCATTTGAGCGAATGATTGAGGCTGAGTTCATGCCAGATGAGGTGACTTTCATCTCGTTGTTGTCTGGCTTTAGTCATGCTGGGAAGGCAAACGAGGGCCAAATCCTCTTCAACAGAATGCGTTTAGAGTTTGGAGTGAATCCAAATCTGGAGCATTATGCTTGTCTAGTGGATATTTTAGGTCGATCTGGAAAAATAGAGGAAGCATTAGAAGTGGTGAGGAAGATGCCTGTAAAACCTACGGGGAGCATTTGGGGTTCTTTGCTCAACTCTTGCAGCATGTACGGTTATGTTTCACTTGCAGAAGTGATAGCAAAACGGTTATTTGAAATAGAACCAACTAATCCTGGAAATTATGTAATGCTATCAAATATATATGCAAATGCAGGTATGTGGGATAAGGTTAAATCGATTAGAGAACAAATGGAGAACAAAGGAATCAAGAAAGAAGCCGGTTGCAGCTGGGTGCAGATCAGAGATAAAATACGCAGCTTTGTTGCTGACAGTGGTTTTGAGCTTCGTAATACGGAAGATTACCGGAAAATGTGGGATGAATTGCATGAAAAAATGGAGGAAAATGGATATATTACTGATACTGGAATTGTTCTTCACGATATAAATGAGGAAATGAAGGCAGAATGGGTATGTGGCCATAGTGAAAGGCTTGCAACTGTATATGCTTTGATTCATAGCGGCTCCAGATTGCCAATCAGAATCACGAAGAATCTTCGCGTTTGTGCCGACTGCCATGGTTGGATGAAGCATGCATCTGCAGTAAGTGAGAGGAAAATCATCCTGAGAGACACAACTCGGTTTCATGGTTTCGAAAAGGGAAAATGCTCTTGCAATGACTATTGGTGAAGATCATTACTGTCGTTGTGCAAGATTTATGTTATATATTAAAGTCAAGTAAGTATGGGTCGATTACACTGACCTCCCCTGTATTTATGTGTAATTACACAAACTTCCCCCCTCTTAGTTTTGTAATTACTATCAAAATTCAAAACAGGAGTAGTTTATCAATAAACTTGGATAACACATCGTTCTAACATACAATGGCAACTTTAAAAAAATAACTCAAGAGTTTGAAATATGAATACAAAATCTCATGGGACAAAAATCCTTAATTAGCAACGCTTGCGAAGGTTGTATCTCTTGGTGCTCGAACATGTAATCGAGGAATTTTCCTCGACTTCCTCCGGCAATAAATAGTCAGGATCTTCTAACAACCCGACATCATCTTGCAACTCTGTATCAATCCAGGAAGACCAATTTATCTCACTGTCAATGTCGGAATCCCATGATAACTTCTCCTCGTTCCCCCCTTGCATGTTGTTAACCTTCTCCATTATCATAAGCAGCATTTTATGGTTCAGAACTTCATAATCTCTGCATTGTTTATTCGCAAATCGTCAAGTCAGCCAATACAATCTACTTACATACATAATATTGTCGTTAATTTAAGTTTAAACGCTTACCTGTACGTAAATATTGCATACAAATACTGAACGGATGCCAAAAGCCCGAAAAGTGACCTAACCATGTGTATTATCCTTCCTTGAAGTTCAGCATCAGTTGTAACACAACCCATTATAGTAACTTCAGTAACGAATGTCACACATAGACCTGAATAATAAAGAGTTGAGCAACAAATGAGACAGACAATCGCAAGTGGTATAAAAATGGCATAAAGACAAAGATTGAGGTTGAAAGATGAGGTAATGTACCTAAATACAACCTATGTCTGACATTGTATGCATGTTTTATACTAGTCAACATGTAGATTATGAAGATCGCAATCGAGTATACGAAGAAAGCAATGATGACTCGGGATTCAAACAACATTGCACTGTGCAATGCAAATAGCTTGTCTATGGCAACAAACATGCTTGCTTGCTTCGATTCAAATGTTTCCTGCAATAAAAAAAATCCATAACTCGATCAATAATTCAGAAAAAAAGGAATTTAAATTTTGGTCTGGCCTAATTACACAATTTCCCCAAGGTTTGAGATATTACAAATACCTCCCCTGACATATCCTAAGTTTTGGCCTAATAAATGCTATTATATAGCCACCAATTAAAATAAAATATTTATAATTAATTGCCTAGAGGAAACAGGGCATTCATACAAAATTAGAGTCATGTTAATCAAATCCATCCATCCTGATTATAATGTAAATTCTTTACCAGGGGAAGTTTGTGTAATCATGCCAAACCGAGGGCACACCATCATAATTATCCCTAAAAAAATGACTAACCTGAGCTGCTAATATCATTTTTGAGTTTTCCACTAAATGATCATGAGATTGATGTAGTTGCTTTTGTCTTTCCAGCAACTCCTCCTGCTGTTTATGCCCGAATTCTACTAGTTTCTGCAAAGTCGCCCTGTAAATTTTGAAGTCTCGATTAATTCTCATAATTCAAAACGATATACGGAAAAAAAAAGATACATTTTACAAAAAAATCAATAAAAGAGAATGAAATCACCTGCTCTCTTCAAGAGCCTGAGACTGAAACTTGGTGAGAAAATTCAGACCATCTATGGCTACGGACTGCCCATCGAGAAGCTCTTTTTGTTTATCTAAAGAAGTACCAGCCATATTCCCAATATCATCGGCTTTACTTTGCAAGACATTCATCTTCGAGAACATTGCATCTCCAACTTTTCCGATTTCCTTCTCTATTTCAACTGCTTCATTTCTTAAATTAGTAATCTCCGTCCCCAAATTATTGTAAGAGTCTTGAAGCAACGCCATTCCTACCGCTAGATTCTCCTTCATTTTAGTTTGGCCATCACTTAACTGTACTTGAGAAGCTGCTATCTCCTTCGACTGCATGTAAATTGCTTCAGAATGTTTTAGAACTGAATTAACATGCTCATCGACTGCCTTTGATGTCTGTGCAACTTGCTGAGTTTGAAGATCTATCGAAGCCAATGATTCATGTACTTGTTTCGAGTTATGCAGTAATAGTTTCCCGTGTTGTTCAATCTTTTCAAGTTTTACTTCTGCGAATTCGGCAGAACTCTTCAGTTCATTCACCAGTCTCTCTGTTTGATGCTTAAACGCTTCGGTCCTACAATAAATTTGTAAAATATTAAGGACAGTACCTCAATCTCTTAAACTTCTAATAAAAAATGAAATAAAAAATGCTTACTGCAATTGGTGACAGATGGAATTTGTCTCCAGAAAGTACTCAAGAAAAATTTTGTGGGCATCTCTATCAAGATTCCTGAGACATTTCTTCATGACAGAGTTTGGATTACAGTAAGGGAAAGAAGGCCGGCCCGTGTGCTGCTGAAAGCAGTCACTCAGATGCCAAGCAAGTCGAGACCGTTTCTCCTCATCAGCCAGAGTCTTCGAGCATCCTTCAAACACGTTCTGGTAGGCTGCTTGCCAGCACGAATTTGGAGCAAGCATTTTATTTCTGGCTTTTTCGATCAATTGAACGCCCTTTTGGTCGTTGAAGGACTCAATCGAGAACTCAGAAACCACATTTCCGGAAGGGTAATCTTTTGAATGCGTGTTTTGGTTGGACGAAAAGAACCAGCAAAATGAAGAGAGGGGGTGTGAAAGAAATATTGAAACTGAGAAGAAGAACAGGAGATGGTGATACGGGCGAATGTCCATTTCAGAAACTATTCTTTCCTGCAATGCATGAACCAACCAAATTCAGTATATGTAAGAATATACATGACAATTATTTGCATGACAGAGGTCAAAATACAGACATATCAAACCTGAATTTTGCAATAAAGGAAACTATCTGATGTTTCTCTAAAAGCTGATTTCTTTCCTTTCGTATTTTCCTTCTCTGCCTTAGTTTCCAAATTCCAACAACCTAAAACTTCTCTAATTTGTCCGTAAGTAAAATTTTTCCGCCAGTTTCATGTTAATTTCCCAGAACACACACAGAGAAGAACTTATCATCAAACAATCTGAATACTATCATAAACAGTGACTTTGGTTCTATATCTGTTGTTTTCTAGCAATCTAGATTCCTAAATCCTAAACAACAAAGAAAGTTTGCAATTTGAATTACTTATCATCAAACTGTGCAAATTCTTGATCATAATTAACAGAAATCTCAACACAAGACAAGAAAAGATTAAGAGGCTGTATACTTACATAATCCTATGAAGAATCAACCAAACTCAACGAAGTGAAGATGGAACGGCACAGAGAAAACTGCTTGAAGCAGAAGAACTTGGACGCCAAGTTGAAAGAAACTCAATTCCTTTACCACCGAAACGATTTTACCTTTGTTTTCTGATTTAAATAAGGTTTGTGGGGGAAGAGTCTCTTCGAAGAGTCGTTAGTCGTTATATGGCAATCATCGTACCCGCCAAATCGAGCCCGTTTCATCATGGGCTCGAGCCCATTTTCGTTTCTTCCTCAGCCCATTACTAAAGATTCAGGCTGGCAACGGGTCGGATTCGGGCCGGATCAGGGGATTCCGGGTCCGAATCCGATAAGAGGATCCGACAACCGGATCCGAATCCGAATCCTCGGATTCATTTATTTTGAATCAATGTATAATCGGATCGGATTATATCCGATTAAAGATCCGACCCGATTAGCAATAAAATTTAATATTTTTATTTAACAAATTTAATATAAAGAATAAATATAATTATATAATATTAATAAATAATAATTATTTAATGGATTATTTGATGATTTTATTTGTATTTGTTTAAAATAAGTTAACTTAAACTTCTTAATAAAGGAAAATATATACTTTTAGAGTAAATAATTCAAATTTTATTGTTGTTTAAAGTGATAATTATATGAAAATTATAATTTTAGTCATTTTATTTAATATTATGTACTAGTAAATAATTTATTTTAATTAAATATTAGGGATAATTACACCTAGCCCCCAAATTAGATGAGGTAATTACAACTCGTACCCCAAAATTAGATATAATTACAGATACCACCCTTGTGGAAAAATTTAATTACAGTTGACCCCCAAAAAATTAAGGTTCCGTTAATTTTACCCCAAACTTCCCGTTATACCCTTGGATATTCCGTTAAATGATTTCTCATATTTTGGGATTAAAAATAAAAAAAATGAATTTCCGATTTGGCCCCTCAAATGAAGTCTTCTCAAATATTCATTCACACTTTAGAATAAAGGAATCTGCCTTTTGGTCTACAAGTTCCGCTTGCCCCAAATGAGAAGAGATGAATTCCCAAATGAGAAGAGATGAATTGGGAGAAAACCCTAAAATCTTCCGTAAATCCTAGATGTAGTTATTTTTTGTGCAATTCTTGTTGTTATCTGCGTGAAACCTTCCTTTTTACCTGAAAAAATAATCGATTTGCTCATTCATTAGCATACCCGCAAGCTTCGAAGACATGGAGGGTAAGTTTTCTTGGCATATTTTGGAATTTTTCGTCTGAATGTGTCATTCGTAGCTTCTTGTTGTTTTTATCACTTCGAGTTGGACTTCCCCTATGGCAAAATTTTAGCTATCTCAATTTTCAAATCTCGAAATTTAGGCTTTTTTCTCTGTGTGCCTATTTTTGGTTCGATATGATTAGTTTAGCGATTTTTCCTACATTATTCGTAGAAATTTCTCAATTTTTTTGGTTTTTCAATGGGAGAAGATGAAACGTGGCACTTGTGGTTGTGGTAGTATGGGGCGTACATGCCACAGTAAAAGGTCGCGCAAAGGAGCATTAAGCTAGGTAATTTTGAACTGCTTTTATTGTTGCTTTCAATCTCAAGATGCTTCACTGATCAATTAATGAATATACTGACTTTATTAGAGGGGTAGAGGAATGAATGGGGCTGATGAGACTCAAACAACCGGAGCTTTAAATCAGGTACAAAGTTTCTGTTATTGTTGCATTCCATTGAATCTTTAAATGTTCCTTTATCTCAAACTTTGTGTTGATGTTTAACAGGCTATCAGAACTAAGAGTAGGGAATGCTGTGAATGAAGTAGGTGTTTGGGGGTAGCCTAATTCATATAATATTGCAAGATAATGAAATGTGGCTGTTGTATTCAGACTTATGTTGCTGCCGTATTAGATATTTAGACCTTATGATGCTGTGTATTTGAACTAATGCTGATTCTAAACTAGTGTACTAATGTTGCTGCTATAATGTGCAGATAGTGTTTTGAATTTATAGCTAATAATGTAAATCAAACACATTCATTTGAATTATCTAAATTACATCCCCTTTCTCCCCTCTACGTACGTTTTGTTATATACTTCTTGTCAATCAAAAACATAATTAAAAAAAAAAAAAGAAAGCTAAAAAGTTTCATATGCCGTAAAAGTGTTAATTGTTATAGCGAAATCTCATTTTTATAGGCCGTAAAAGTGAAAAAAAGGTTAAGATCTCATTTTTATAGGCCGTGAAAGTTAAAAAAAAGCGATAAGAATGTTCAAAACGGTTAGTTTCGTGTAAAATGGGCAGTTGCAAACATTTACGAAAAATTACAAGCAACCCTCATATTAATATATTAAATTACATATAACCCCTAAGGGCAAATTGGGAAATAAATAATTGAACAAACTCAACAAGGGTATTTTCGAGTTTTCACAATTTTTTTTTGCTGATGTCATAACAATTTTAAGGGACCTAATTTTTTGGGGGTCAATTGTAATTAAATTTTTCCACAAGGGTGGTATCTGTAATTATATCTAATTTTGGGGTACGAGTTGTAATTACCCCATCTAATTTGAGGGCTAGGTGTAATTAACCCTAAATATTATATATATAATCGGATTCGGATTCTAAACGGATCGGATTTGTTAATTCCATATTCGCTCCATTTATTTCGGATAACGAATATTTATAATCGGATATGATCCATCGGACATTTTTATCGGACGAATATGCTAAAATTCGGATCGGATTCGGATTAAAATCCGATCCATTGACAGCCCTAATTCAATCTTCTGCTTCCTAATTTATCTACTTCAGTCTAAAAATAAAAAATCCATTCTTTACGCCTAATTGAGATTTCCGAGGAAGACGGTGTAAAATTTTCAATCCCAAAAGTGTGTAATGATGCAATCAACCTCTTGAATGCACCGGAAACGGCGCCGTTTCAGTCTCGCGAATTTCAGACACACAGTACTATTATGTGCAATGCAGAAATCGGGGAAAGAAGCTGAAAACTGAAGTGGTTGCAATTAAGTGAATGGTGTTGGGAAATGGAAGAGTGAGATAGTACGTACGTAAGAGGTTGACTGCGATTACTACTGCTTTCTTGCTGTATATACATTTTTTAATGTGTATTTGAGTGTGAGTGTGTAATCGTAGGTTGTGTTGATCCCATTTGAAAGGATTAATGAATGTTGGTTCATCCTCATCTAATTAATTCATTATAGTATTTCAACTACTTTTGGGTTGATTCCAGGTTAAACGTGGCGGCATTCTTGCAGGTAAACGTGTCGCCACTTGTTGTCTTCTCCACTCGCTATTAAGCTTTCAGGCCGCATAAACGCCAATCGCAGCTTCTCTCTTCCCATTCTTGTCAGAATCCCACCAAATAACCTCTCTCTCTCTCTGACTCTCTGTATCAGGCTATCAGCTTTGTGTCCAATTGTGAAGTTAGGTTGTCTGGTTCGATTATTTTCAGACTTCCATTCTTTGTTTCTTTCCTCTGTCAAGAATTGTAATGCATGAATGGCAAACTAGGGTTGACAACTTGAGTTTCACATACCACTCTCTGTCTCTCTCTGTGAATATTTGTGGACTTTGTGTTTCAGAGTTTCTTGTTCTGGTTATTGCATTTTGCTCTGCATACTGATACCAATATCTTATGTACATAATTTGTGGGTATGAATCCTATGAGACTACATATTGATTCTTGAGTTGTTGGTGGTGGTTTTGATTGATGCAGATGAAGCCTTTGTTACTAGTTAGGCAGTCGTTTCAATTTGGTCTGAGAGGGATTTTCTTTCTCACTCTGACCTGGATAGAGCTCTTCAGAGCTTTCCTCTACCTTCATTTGGTTATATTCTGGAGAATCGCTGTCTTGCCAATAGTCATGTTGTCTCTCCCTTTACGGGCCCTTAACGCGCTGTATCGAGAAAGAGCGGTAATTCTAACACAATGCCATGTTCATCTATTGTTTGCCTTTCTGGTTTAGACATAGGAATCAAGATTGCTAATGTGGAACGGATAATGTGCAGCTGGAGATGCAGTTGTGTAGAATGAAAACCGAGTTAGAAAATGTTTTGTGGGATAAGAAGGAACTTGCTGCCCAACTCCAAATTGCCACACGAGAACGAAAACTGATGGAGAAAATGTTAATGGAACTTGAAGACGAACACGGCGAGGCCATAGTTAAAATTGAGTTCTTACTGGGTGAGGTGAAGTGTCAAACTAATTTCTTACAATGTTGATATTCTTGTCCTTACTGTTTTGAGATTAAAGAGTTTTTGTAATTTCTCAAACCTCAAGGGAGGTTTGTGTAATTATACCAAACTCAGGGTGTACTAGTGTAATTATTCTTTACTTTCGTAATATTTCAATCAGGTGCAGAACTTGAAGGACGAAATTCAGAGGATGAAGGAGGTCCAAGGTAAAGGACTTTGGAACGGTGATGACTTCAGAAAACCGTTATGGAAACTCGGATACAACGAAGAGACGAGAATTGAACAGGTTTACAAACCCTCAAGCCCGAACAATTTAGTCAAAAGCAGTCATATTCGAGCAATACGTAGAAAAATTGCTCTGTCCCGAAGCCTTTTTAGTGCAATACTGTCCCTCATAGTTGGGATTATTGTGTGGCAAGCTGAAGATCCTTGCATTCCTCTCGTGGTGGCTCTTTTCAGTGTTGTATGCATGTCATTGATGAGTGTCGTCAGGTACTTGTTCAGTATCGAGCATAAACCTGGATCTGATGTCGTTGCCCTCTTGTGCTGCAACTGGTTTATTCTTGGGACATTAGCATATCCAATGTTACCATCGGTGGCTCGTGTAGTAACACCATACCCTTGGAGTTTGGTGGAAAGAACGGTCAGGGGGCTGGTTATGTAGCTGTTGTAGTATGTGAAATTTCTGGTTTTTTAAGGTTTTAAGGTTGTAATTGATGTAATGTAGATGATGTTGCTCTTTCCAGCTTTCTTGCAATTTGGCTGTGTTATAGATGTCAAAAGTGCCACCTTACTCGATCAATACTTATTGTTGGTTTCTTTTTCTTTTCTTTTCTTTTTTTTATTTTTTATTTTTTATCGGGGATGGTTAAATTTAAATATTCTACAAAAAAATGAAAGATTTTTCTGAAAGTGTGAGTGCTTCTTGACTGCTAGTACAACCTCAAATGTGGTTCCACTTCTGTAAATCAACCATTTCGAATGAGCATTCATTCAAAATCTTTTTCAAGTTTCACCTCAAATTGCTGGATTTCTTTTTCAAAGTTTCACCTGGATTTCAGGAGCTTGTTACATTCAGCTTATGAAATGGTAAAACAAATACAGAGCTTCAGCTCTGTAAAAGATCAACAATGGCGGTAAACCTGTAAACTCAGATTTACAGAGCAAACTTGGGAAGAAAGATAGAGGAGAACAGAGAGAGAATTAGGGAGAAAGAGACTCGAAACAAATTCATTCAAAACTGAGCAACCAACACGCACACTGAGCCTACAAAAAGTGATTCGCCTTAGGCGCAAACGTCCCACTCACACTGACCAACCAACAAGCAACACGTGTTACATGTAACGCCCCGTTTTTCCGACAAGTCAGGTACGACGTCACGAGAGAGTTTAATTTAGTAATTATGTGATTTATGTGACGTCGCATGTTAAACGTGTCAACGTGTAATTTATTTAATTACGTGTGCTTTAGAATTTTATTTAAATTGTTCTTGGACTCAATTATCCAATAAATTGCAAGTTAGGAACCTAATTTTATTTAGGGTGTTTTGAGGCCTTCGTGGCTACTTTGAGCCCGGGAATTCGGATTCGAATTCCAACCTTATTATTGAATTCGTTTCGGTGATTCGGATTCAATTACTTAACCTTTTATTTTTCTAAAGCTACTTGATTGCCCAACCGTTCTAAATCCGATCCAGTTAGACCGGTTACCGCTTGACCCTACCCGTTTCTACCGACCCGTTTGACCAGCCCTAAAAGGGCCAGCCGTATCCTTTTTCCCCCATTTTGATCGTTCAACAGCAGCACAAGGAAGGAAGGAGAGATTTCTCCATTTTTGCTCCCAAGACCTCAAATTCGGTTTTTATGATCCAACCGTCCGATCAACGACTTAAGGTATGATTCGTACTCTATTCGCTACGTGCTTTAATTTGATGTACCTTTCGTGCCCCGGATTTGTGCCTATGTGATGTTTTGGGAAGATGATGAATAGTAGCCGGGGTATGAGTTTTGTATGATCGAGGCCGTTTTACGAGTTCTAATGTGCATATAGGTGACCTACGTGTTTTACTTGGTCTGTGGTATTAATTTCGTGCATTTTGGAGTGGTTTGGGGCTGTGTTTGTGTGTGGGTGTGGCCTTTTCCGCCATTGTTGCTGTTTCTGCTTCTTCTTGGACGAACCAGGTGGGAACGGCCGTTCCCATGTTGAACTGGAAATGGGAACGGCCCTTCCCAGGAGCCGCGGGGAGGAGTTCGGGGAGCTGGGAACGGCCGTTCCCAGCTCAAGCGTGGAACCGGAACGGCCGTTCCCGTGGACGGAGCTGCTGGGCGAGGCCGTTCCCAGAGCTAGCGAGGCCGTTCCCGGCACTGTTCCAGTGCTTTTATGTGTTTTATTCGTGTATTGTTATTTCGTGATTTCCTTTGCATGTCTAAATATTATTACATCGTTTTAATTGCATAATTTCATGTAATTGAATTCGTTTATTGAATGTAAGTGCTAATTGATTTAATTGCCCTTAATTGTATATAAGAGCATGAGCATGACTTAGTTTATTATCTTATGTAGCGTTCCATGACTTTCGTGCCATTTCATATTAATGCCGTGCGTCGTAATTGGTATCATTATTGAGTCCCCTCTCACGAGTACACATTGTTTCCTTTCTTGTCAGTTCTTCTCCAGGGTGGAGACTTCGGGATTGAATAGGCAACTGTAGTGTTCGTGTTCTTGTTCTTGTCTCTTGGTTCCAGGTGAGGTTTAATTTCTAGATACATAGAACCGTTACAACCCTATGTGATGTTTTAAGCCAAAAGGTATATATATCTATAGTTTTCCAAACTCTATTGAATTGCAAATGATTTACCGAATTGTATTGTATTGTATTGATTGACCGTGTTTTGGGCGAGTATATTGTACCGTGCACTGTGGGCCCGAGAGTTAGTGTTTGAGCCAACCGGGAAAGCATGGGCTGACGGGTAACTCTTACACTCCTCTCAACCGTGGGGATGAACCCTGAATCCACCAGGAGGTTTGGTGGAGGAAGGAATCCCGTGCGTGGGAGTCATGTTCCCGACGTACACCGTGTTTACCGTGGATGGATCGGGCCTTGCAAACCCACCATCATTGGAGGAAGAAGGAGTCATTGAAACTGCTACGTGTGCACTGTAATTGATTGCATGATCACTTAATCAATTAATTAAAAGTATCGTGATTGTACACTGTCGGAGTAAGGTTGGAGATTGCCCTCACTCGCCGGGCCACTGATTGATTGATTGATTGAGATTGATTGAAGTGTCTAATCGGATAGTTGTAATCTCGGGCGAGTTCAAAGTATTTTTGAACCTATTTTGTTTCTGTTATAAAACCTTACCCGAGGTTACAACTTGCATGTTAATTGCGCTTATATATATATATTGCCCCTCGCTCAGTCTTGTGGAGACTGACACCTCACTTTTCAGTTTTGCAGGTGGTGTGCTAGGCGGGAGTCAGAGTTGTGTCTTGTCTTTCCTTTCGAATCTTGTTTCAGTCTATTCACTTACACTCACTGCATATTGTATTGAATTGATCCGGGACAGGTGTATTATCTTAGTGGAACCCGTATTTACTTTCCCTGAACTTACATTCATTTATTGATATTGATTGAATAATTGCTTTACTTCCGCACCTTGGTCATTGTCGATTGTTTCAGGGTTAGATTCCGCCTAGCTAGGACTGTCTTTTTTTTTATTGTCTTCCGTTCGCTGTGAGTTTAGTTCATGTATGGATTAGCCGTTTCATATGTGGACCGAACTCACAGTGCGGGGGATGTGGTGCTCCCGTCACGGGGTGCTACATTACACATAAATCGAAATAACAACCCAGAGTCTAAGTCACAAACGGTGACGTTTAGGGAAAGCGTGAAAACAGAATTGCTAAAAGAAACGTAATATATATTGTAAAAAACGTGTTCCTCTCTTCTCCAAGCTTTTAACATGGTTGAGATTGCTATGCCTGGTTCTGTCATCATCCTTGTCTCTCTGTTCAGTTTTCCCAATCATAACATTACTCCCCCCTAAATGCAAAGCTTGTCCCCAAGCTTCAACCTCAGGAAATTACTGCACAGTAGTGTAAAAGTTCTCCCAAGTAGCCTCAGATGCAGGGAGGTGTGCCCACTGTATAAGAAGTTGGATCATAGCAGCATTGTTCCTCTTTACCATCCTTCTATCCAACACTGCAATAGGCTTGAGAATAACTTGTGATCCTTCATCGAAGTCTGGTAATGAGCTGGTTACTCTGTCATTCCTTCCCACATGTAATTTAAGCACTGAAATATGGAAAACTAGATGTAGTTTGGAATCTGGAGGAAGCTTTAACCTATAGGCTACAGAACCCAATGGGCCAGCAAATTTTGGACTAAGTTTCCAAAGTTTGCTACTTCGCACAGACAACTGTCTATATGGTTTTAGCTTCAAGTACACTTTGTCGCCAACCATAAACTCCTTCTCCTTCCTGTTTTTATCAGCCATTTATTTCATCCTTTCCTGAGCCATTTGTAACTGGTGCTTCAATTATTGTTGCATCTTGTCCCTCTCAACCAGCAATTCTTCAATTCCCACTGAGATTATGGATTGAGAAGCCTGTAGGTTGAAGAAGCTAGGCTTGTAACCATAAAGGGCCTCAAATGGGGTTATCCTTAGTGTAGTGTGATAGTTAGTGTTGTACCACAATTCAGCTAGAGGTAGCCATCTCACCCACTTCTTTGGTTGCAAACCACACATACACCTCGGATAATTTTCCAAACATTGATTCACACGTTCTGTTTGCCCATCAGATTGGGGATGGTAAGCAGTACTCATGCATTGTTCAATCCCCACTACTGATAACATCTCTTTCCATAGTTGACTGGTGAAGATCTTGTCCCTATCTGATACAATGTTGTAGGGGAGTCCATAGAGCTTATAAATTTCATCTAAGAAGATCCTAGCCAACTGAGAAGCAGTGAATGGATGACTTAGAGCAATAAAATGGGCATATTTAGTGAACCTATCAACTATGACCCATATAACTTCCTTCCCACCTGATCTAGGTAATTGCTCTATAAAATCCATTGTTATGTGCTGCCATGCTTGATTTGGAGTAGGAAGTGGTTGTAATAAACCTGCCATTCTTTCAGTGGAGTGCTTACTTTGTTGACAAGTAGAGCATTCCTTTACCAGAGTTTCAACCTCCTTTGCTAATCCTGGCCACAAAAATATACTCCTCATTCTCTGGAAAGTCCCTTGTATCCCAGAATGACCCCCTACACTGGAGGAATGCATGCTGCTTATAATCTGTTTCCTGAGGTCTGTTCCTTGACTAACATAAATCTTCCCTTTATATCTTAGAATCCCTCTGTGATACTCCAAGAATGATAAGTTGTTAGGATACATCAGAAGTTCAGTGATAGCTTCCTGAGCTTGGTTATCACTTTCATAGCTCATATCCAGTTCCTCTATCCACTTTGGTTGGATTGTAGTTAGAGCACTGCAACTTGCTACTTCATTTTCACTCCTTCTAGATAATGCATCAGCAACCCGGTTATCATGTCCCTTCTTATATTCAATTGTGTAGTTGAATCCCAACAGCTTAGTCAAGTATTTGTGTTGTAAAGGAGTAGAGATCTTCTGATCAATCAAATACTTGATACTACATTGATTTGTTCTTATGATGAAAGTGTTGTGCAACAGATAACTTTTCCATTTGTCAACAGCCTGTATCACAACCATCAATTCTTTCTCATACACAGATAATCCCAGTGATCTTGGGGCTAAGGCTTTACTCATATAGACCAAGGGGTGTTTGTCTTGCATGAGCACAGCCCCAATACCTCTGTAGCAAGCATCTGTTTCCACTATAAACTGCTTAGAGAAGTCTGGTAGTGTTAAGACAGGAGATGAAATCATAGCTTCTTTTAGTTCAGCAAAAGCTATGTCAGTTGCTTGATTCCATTAAAATTGACCCTTCTTAGTCAAATTGGTTAATGGTTTTGCAATCATTCCATACCCTCTGACAAACTTCCTGTAATATCCAGTTAACCTAAGAAACCCCCTCAACTCCTTTACTGATCTGGGTTGAGGCCACTCTTTCATAGCTTGTAACTTCTTAGGATCTGCTGATACTCCTCCTTCTCTGATGATATGGCCTATATACTCCATTTACTTCATCCCAAAAGAACACTTTGAGGCTTTAGCATACAACTACTGCTCAAGAAGGACTTTAAAAACAATTTCCAAATGTTGAATGTGTTCCTGCAGATTCTCACTATAAATCAAGATGTCATCAAAAAACACTAACACAAACTTTCCCAAATAATCTCTGAATATGTTATTCATCAAAGATTGGAAGGTAGCAGGGGCATTAGTCAGCCCAAATGGCATGACTTTGAACTCATATAGGCCTGTGGAAGTCACAAATGCAGTTTTTGGGATATCCTCTTTATGTACTCTGATTTGATGGTACCCTGACCTCAGATCAATCTTTGAAAAGATCACAGCAGACCCCAGCTCATCCAATAACTCATCAACCAAGGGGATAGGGTAGTTGTCTGTGATAGTGAATGCATTAAGTTTCCTGTAGTCCACACAGAACCTCCAGCCCCCATCTTTCTTCTTTATCAGCAGCACTGGGGATGAGAAGGGATTAGTGCTAGGTTGTATTATCCCATTCTTCAGCATTTCTTGAACTAATTTGTCAATTTCACATTTCTGTAGGTGGGAATACCTGTAGGGAGCTTGCTTAATACTTTCAGTTCCTGGTTTAAGTGGAATGTGGTGATCATGATCTCTCCAAGGTGGCAACTGATCAGGCTCCTTAAACAACTCAACATAATCTGATAATAGTGGTTGTAGCTCCACAGGGCTTTCAGCTTCTACTTCCTGGTCAACAGCTGAAATCATTCACAAACAATTCAAAGAGGAAGTCCCTCCCTTCTTCAACCTACTAATTTAAATTTAAATTCTAAATTATTTTAACTGCATTATATTGAATTGGATTTATGATTGAGAATTTGATTTTGAATTCAAACTTTTCTTACTAACGGATCTTGAGGTTTTTATGATAGACGATTTTGAAATTTTTATAATAATTTAATTTAAACAATCTTAAAATTTTAGATAAATATAAAATATTTAAAAATATTAAGCGGAAGTGCAATGTGTCCGCATAATATAATAAATTTTATGAGATTTCTTTCTAACCGATTTTGAGATTTATATAACAACAAATTTTGAGATTTCTACGTATAGTTTTAATCTAAAGAATTTTAAATTTTAGATAACTCAATTAAAAAAAAGTTTGGATAAGCATTAAATATTTTAAAACTATTATATATTTTTATAATATAATAAAATTTATTAAGACTATCCACATCAACTTACACGTGGATAGCCTTGAGGGTTCTAAATTATATATATAGAGATTACTATTTAAATTATTTTCCTTTTCTTCTAATTCTTTTAGAAATAATTAAAATTTGAGACGAGAAAAACCTCAATATTCATTCACGCATAAAGCACAAAATCCCTGCTTTCACCCATATCATCGTTGGCAGTCTCTTGTTGGCTCCTTCGCCAGAAACCATCAATATTTGACAATATCAACATTGTCCGACCACCTACAGCAGTCGCGACCACCATGCGCCGACTTTGCCTGCTACTCTTCTTCTTTGACTCAGCCTGCCACAATCGAGTGCGTGCTGCCTAACTCATTGTGTGTTCGCTTCCATTTGTCGGGATCCAAAATATTCCCAATGTAGTATCAATGAGCAAACTAACAAATATTTCCTTCTCGTGTTGAGCCATACATTGCACTGTTACCAATTGAGGTGTGATTTCAGGACATTTAGAATGAAAATTAAGAAAAATATCGATCAACTTCAATTTCTATGTAATGAAAAAAATATGAAGTTCTCCATTGTATCCACAACTTCCAATAATTTTTACGGGATTTTCAAACTCTCTGAATGTCGTATGTGTAACGTCCAAACTAGGGCACAATAGTCGAAACTAGGGCAAGACACAATAATCGAAATTAGGGAAAAATAGTTGATAATTTTGTTGTTGGGAAAACGGAACAGAAACGCAGCGGAAATTTAAAAAAATTTCCCAATAAGTTAGGATCGAAACTTGCAATTCTTATTCCCAAATTCGTAGAGATCAAGAAACTCACTTAGATAGTAGCTTTCTTGACATGTTCTAGCCGCCCAAGAACGCTCTTCACGCGACTTGATCCCCAAAAGCTTCTTCGAATCTTTCAAGACTTCACGATAGTAGCCCTCTAGAGAATTAGTCCACCAACCGCGACCACGATCCGAATAGGGAGGATGCTAGTTCTATATTCGGTGTTTAGGCTCTAGGGTTTAGTGTATAATATTTGAAGAAGAAGAAATTGTGTATCAATCTCCCTAGGGGTTCGAACCCCTCATATAAATAGTGTAACACCCGGACTTTTCAGTCGTACATGTATGACGTATGTGTTTACCAAACTGCGCGAATTAATTGTTTATAAGTGTTTTGTATATTTAATTTTATATATTAAATGTTAAATAATAATATCTTAAGTTTATTAATATTAAATTTATGTGAATTTGTTGACATTTATATGTTAAGTTTATTAATATTAAATTTATATTTAATTCGTGCACTTTGGTTAACATTTTAAAAATGAATTTAATTTTGGGGGAGTTATTTAAAAGGACCAAATATCCTCAAAAGTTATCTTAAACCCCCTAGTTTGGAAAATGTATGTTTTAGGTTACCAATACACAAGTTATTTTTTCTAAACCCCCCATGACCCTGAAAAGTCTGTTTTGCCCCCACTTTTTCTTGTTTTTATTTCCCTTTTTTTCCCTCGCCGAAAAAATGGATTCCCATTTTAGGAAAGATTCATCTCATAATCTGCAACCACATTTCCACTTCGTCGGCAACGAGATCTAACCGCGACGACATCAGGATAAAGGTAGGCGGTGGCAATGGCAACGAAGACATCAGGATCTTGATAAGCGGCGACAACGGGAGTCGATTTAGTTATCGTGCCCTATTTCCTGTACTGCTATAAGGTATTCTCAGCGTGTGAATGTTAATTGAATGTATTCCTGACGTTAATTGAATGTTAATTATGTGAAATAGACAGTATAATTCACTGATAATTTGTATCGAATTGAATTGAATTGCTGATACTTTTTATCTACTCGAATTGTTGATCCTCTGCAAAATGATACTTCAAATTGGTATTCTGAAGATGGCGTTGGCCAGTGACGAAGCTCAAGACAAGCAAATCCTAGGAAGTTGTTGGTTTAATGGCGAAATTACGGTGTTTCCAATTCCGCGGAGTGCGTCAGTGGAAGAGATTCACGCTCAAATTGGTGAAGAGTGGTCAGACTTCAACTCTGATGCTTACGTAGTACAATACCTCACACCCCATAAAAAAGGTTTGTGGGTTAGTTTGCGACGCGACGGGCAGATTCCGGCTATGATCCAACTGCATGAAATTGCCAAACTCAACATTGTTGAGCTGAGGGCGATTCGGCCTCCTACCTATTTAGGTGGGAAGCAAGCATCGAAGAGAAGGTATGAGATATCTAATTTTTTCGTTTCTATATTAACACTATATTTATTAATTTCTGGTCAGTAATCTCATTCTGTGTCAGGAAGAGAAGATATAACCCATACGCTGATGGTTCATGCTTGGCCACTGTTCGTTCTGAGGTTGAGGATTGATCAGATCCACTGCGTGTTCTGGAGTTGAGGATTGATTTTATTCACTCTTTTTTTAAGGAACTTTATATGTTGTTGTAATCGTATACAACCTTTTATGATTGTTTCTATTTGTTTGAAACTACGTCGATAAATTGCTTGATGCTGTTTTCTCAATTTGATCTAATGGAAACGTTAAGAATGGGTGATAATGGCAGATTTTGTCATTAGAAATGCGTGATTAAAAGAAGACTTTGTCCAGTGAAAGTTTAAGAATGCTTAATTAAAGGAAGATTTTGTCCAGTGAAACGTTAGAAATGAGTGATTAAAAGAAGACTTTGTCCAGTGAAACGTTAGAAATGCGTAATTAAAAGAATGCTTTGTCCAGTGAAACGTTAGAAATACTTAATTGAAGGTTGGGTTTGTCCAGTGAAAGTTTAAGAATGCTTAATTAAAGGAAGATTTTGTCCAGTGAAACATTAGAAATGCGTAATTGAAGGTTGGGTTTGTCCAGTGAAAGTTTAAGAATGCTTAATTAAAGGAAGATTTTGTCTAGTGAAACGTTAGAAATGCGTAATTGAAGGTGGGTGATGGTGCAGGAATCTGAGTTTCCTAAATGCAACAACACTTTAAGATTTGTATGAAAAGGGAAAGACCATCACAGGCGTGAGAGCCTCAGGATCTGGGTTTCCTTTTGAGCGTGGGTTCTTCCAGCTAGGATAACACCAAGAGTGCGGAATATAATGCTACTGTGGTGAGGTTAATGGAAAGCTTGAGAAGATCAGAGGGAATGCCCAGAACGATAGGGTAGGTCTGTAGAAGATGACTTGGGGGAGAATGCATGGGTTCTCCCCTATTTATATGTTAGGGACGGGGGTAAATGGGTAAATTGACCATGTGGTCCCAAACCTGTGTTGCCCTAACACGCGGCAGCCTTTGGTGGGGTGAGAATGACATTCCAGAAAAGGAGACGGCGTGTCAGGTGCACGGTGCACAATACCTTTATGTCAGAGGTTGTTGACGAGAGTCGTGCGGGATGAGGGACGAATGTCTTCTTCTGAAGGCTTGGATCCATCGTATGAGAGGTAGAGTCATTCCCGAGCGTTGATGACGCTCGAGAGATCCACGGATGGGCTCCCCACGATGGATGACCTTTGAGCGACGGGATCCCGGGCGTCAACATGGGACCCCCATGTAGGTGCTTCCCTGTGAAGGGTAACCCTGAGGGCCAAGATGCGAGCGTCAGACTCGTCGGATCTGGACTTTTACCGAAATAGTTGTCCGAGGCTTGACGGTCCATTCTAGCTTGCAAATGAGTGGGCTGGGAAGGCCCACGAGCCCTTCTAGGCGAGCGTCTGGGGTTTAGGCAGCGGCATGCTGACACGTGGACGGCTCTGATTCGAGAGTGATTTTAGGCCTCATCATTTTGCCCCCCAAATTCTGTAGTATCGCTTCGAGCGTACTGTAGAATTTATAGAGAAGGAACCCTGAATTTCGAATATCCGAGGGCCAGGCCATTACCGGCGAGGAGACTGCTGACCTTCTGTAACGGACACAAACTGACACCGCATTAAATGCTGTCAAGTCCGCATTTAATGCTGAATGGGAACGTGGGCGGGTGCACTCCGGGAGACGTGAGGCGGTTACCAAAAGTGGGGGGTTTCCTAGGCGGGAAATGATTGCGTTTTGAATTTTCAGCCCTAGTCCATGCACAATCTTCCCTATAAATTGGGGTTTGCAGGGCTTTGGGACCTTTTTCACGCATTCAAACTCTTTCAAGCATATACACAGCAAGAAATCTTTGCCAGTTCTACAGGCTCCGGCGAATTTCTTCTCTCCAAATCTTAGGTAAAAATTCCTTACCCTTCTTCTTATTTTCCCCGCGCTAACATTAGTTTTAGGTTGTGTGAGTGAAACCCTTGAAGGAAGAGCCGCTGTCTACCATTGAATTTGTTCCAGAAATCTTATCCTCCCTTGAGCTTTCTGTTAGAAATCCCGTTTCCAAAAATTGAAAACTGAACATGGCCGGAAACCAAGCTGATGATTATGTACGGGAGATTGAGGAGATGTCGGTGGGGAGCTCTTCCCCTCATGGCGACGTCCCCATAGCTGTTCCCCTAATTAGGGCGCACCCAGGTGAAGGAATTCCCATGGCGATCTCTGTGGCCCAGGCTCCGGCTGACGCCGGGGAGGAAGAGGTGGACGCTGCCGTTCAAGGGATGAACGAGCGTGCTCCCGGAGGGACGGACGACCTCTTTGAGGAGATGCACAACGTGATGGAGATGCAGAGACAAGGGGAGAGAGTGTTCCCAGTTTTGAACAGTGCCGTGCGACCCCAAGATCACAGGATCACGGTGGCCGTGATGGCTCCCGAGGGTGAAGCAGGGCCATCCGGGCGTCCATTCGAGGCTGAACCTTCCAGAAGGCACCAGAGGAGAGGAAAAGAGCCTGCCACTCGCGTGAGGCAGGATAACCGCCATCAAACTGACAGATCTCCGGATGAGATTGAGAGTATTCTGACGCTCGAAGATTTGGAGGATTTGAGGGCGAAAGCTTACTGGGACGAAGCAGTATTTCCCATGCGACTTCCTGAGGAGGGAGAGAGGGCAAACCAACCACCACTGGGAATGATGACGGTCTATTGGGATGCAGTTCTGGCTGGGGGCTTAAGGTTTCCCATCGCTCACTCCGCTGCTACCATTTACCACCATCTAGCGCTTTGCCCTTCACAAATTCTGCCCAACGGCATAGCTCTAATCAACACCTTCATAATAGCGATGAGAGTGCTAGGCCATGCTCCCTCGATCGTCAACTTTGACAGTTTGATACAAGTTGCCCGCTCACCACGCTCGTCGCCTACGGATGGATTTTACTACGCTCAGGCCAAATCAGGCTTTAAGATGATAGATTCTCCATCTTCCTCCTATGGCGAGCATTGGAAGGAAAAGTACTTTTTCGTGGGGGCTCCCGGGGGGATTTTTGGAGTTCATCGGCAATGGATGATTCATGGCGAGGGTCCTTTGATTAGGGAAAGGATGAGGAATAAGGATTTCGAGGACTGGGCGATGGGGTTAGCCCTCGAGATGAGGGCCGAAAAGAAGTGGATTAAGGCGGAGACATTGGTGAAGAACGAAGGGGTATTGTTCCGCTACGGATTATCTTGCCCCCCTGACATGATACTCAATCCTCCAGCTGACATCATGGCCCTCGACGGTTAGATTCTAGGAACTAACATCTCTAACCTTTAGAATAGTTCTCTAACTTACAGTTATCGTTGTTTTCTTGTTTATACGATCCAAACAACCAATCTTCTGACGCTCGTTCCCCTTTACTTGCAGGTATCCAAATACTATCTCAAGGCATGAATGCTGAAGCTCTTTCCCGTATGTTGGGCGTTCAGGGACCCGCAGTCAATCCTCAACACCCGCAACCGCAGCAGAACCGCCCTCCCAATGCTCCCAGGGGGAGGGTAAACCGACGAGGAGCTGGCCGAGGGCAACACAATGCTCGAGGGGGAGCAGGGAATGAGGTTCCCGCCAGGGGCCATATCGAGGATCTGACAGTGGAGGGTACCCACGAGGCCACTCCTCCGCCTGCGGCCCCCGTGGGCCCGATTTCACTGAGTTCAAGCGGGTCAAGGAACCGCTCGGGGGAGCCTATCCGCATTCACGAAACTCTCCGGGCCGATCGCCAGGGGAAAAGAAAAAGGATGCCGGACTCCCTCCCTATTTCAGGCAAGGGAAAAGAGGTGGTCGTGGGCCACCGAGGCGAGGGCAGCGATACTTCATCTTCTGAGGATGAAGAATTTTGGAAGATAGGCTGCAAGGGCGACTCCCGTTATAAGCGCCAGCGGAATGAAGGCCCGGTGCTCCTAAAAAAGAGCGCTTACTCCGTCAACCTTGTCTCCGACATCGTTGGGAAACTCCAATTTTCCGGCGATCATGACAAGCTGAACGAGCATGACGCTGCTCGCGTTGCTGATGATGCCTGCCATGTCCTTCTGACGGTAAGTCTGTACTCCCCTTTACAAAATTCTCCTCTTCTTTCCTCCATGTTCGGATTGTGACCCTCGTTTACGGCTTCCAGGAGGTAATCCCGAGGCTGAAAAACTTGCAAGGGCGAGCGCAAGCCTATTCCGAGCATAAAACCAAGTACAAGAAGTTGCTGCGCATTTCAGACCCTGTTCAACTGCAGGAGGATTACAACAATATCAGCGCTCAGCTGAATTCCGCCACCCTTGAAAACGCTAAGCTGAAGGAAAACTTGAAGAAATCCGATGACGCCTTTTTGGTCCTAAATGAGCGTCACAGGAAATTGAAGGATGAGCGGGACCAGTTGAGGGCACAAAATGGGGAGCTGGGTGAGCAGCTGGCGGAGAGCACTCGCCAGAACGAGGCGGCCAACAAGGCCCTCGCGGACTTGCGAGGCAAAGTACAGGGCTTGGAAGCGAAGGTATCCTGGGAGGCGGTGAAGAAGTTCGTGCACTCCAAAGCCTTTGTGTTTGCGGCCAATATCCAGTGCTTTGACAACGCTCGACGCTTTTTCCATAAAGCAATCGGGCAAATGGTGAAGTTGGGGTTGGCTCCTGAAAGCGCTCGATCTGACGCTCGTCTTCGCATGGATCTGGATGAGAATTGCGAGCCAATGGTCCAGGAGGAGGATCCTACTGAGAATCTGGCGGAGCCCGAGTACCAGGAGTTGGTGGAAACACTCCAAAGGGAGTTTATCGCTGCCAACAGGGTGGATCCCGAGCCTCTCCTGATAGAAGACGAGGGCACCGTCATAGACGTAGCGGATGCTGAGGAACCTGGTGAGGCCCAAACTTCTGATGCTAATGTGTTGGCCCCGGCTCCCCTTGCAACTGCCCCTCCCGAGCCTGACGCTCCGGCCCAGTGAAATTCCTTATATTGATCCCTCTCCTTGTTGTTTTAAATTCCTTGTCATTTTTATGAACAATCATTGTCTGTAATTAATCTTCGGCACTTCCTTGGATGTTTTGGATTTCTCTATGCTCTTTTCCCTCATATATTATAACTCTCCTCTTTCTGCTGGGATGTTTGAATGTGTTGTCCTTTACTTTGGAATGATGAATGATGTTATTTCATTGTGCTCGCCGCTTTCATACCGATATCTGCTGTTTGAGCGTTTGCGATAAGTGTGTGTATGCACAAGGGCGTTACCTTTGAGGGTACCCTGGCGTTTATCGCAATGCGCCTCCAGTTTAAAGTTTGGCAGCATCAGGTAATTTAAGGGGCGTAGATGCGGGCGCGAGGGTGTTTTATGCGTATTCCCTGGCCGTATTCGCAATGAGGCTCGATTTTGAACTTAGAAAACCTCTGGAGATTTGCCTTAGTATTGGCCCCATAGTGTGCACCCTCGTCTTGAACTCTCCACTAGGCTGTAGATACCTTAGAAACCATCAGTAGGATTTGCTAAGGATGAGATCAAAAGCGAGCGTAACCGTGGGGTTGGTGTTATTTCGAGGAGCACATGAAGGGGCTGAGTTAAGATCCATTATTTTATGAGTGCGTTTTTACTCAATAAGTTGAGGGTCATTCGGGCTTTTGCGAGCACGAGCTGGAGTGGTTAGCACTCAGCTGGCTATAGCTGAGCATTGCGCTCCCCGTTGTTCGACACGCTCATTTTTAGGACTTTATATTACAAACCGTTCAAACTGTTACAGGTGGATGGTTATCAACACCTGGACAGTGCAGTTTTGGAACGATTGAAGTTTCGCTTAGGCTTTTCGACGTGGAGGATGCTCGACACGGAGTAGGCCCCTTGTCGCTCGAATCATTAGATCAAAATAAGAGAGCAAGCGAATAATAAAAACAAAGAGTTAAATACTTACTGTTATATAGATGCATTTTTGGAAATGATTACAACACGCTTTCCGTCAAAGGAAAGCCCTTCATGCCACAAACGGGCCTTTACAAAGAAACTGATGTCTACACGTAGAACCTTCTAAGGTTACATGCATTCCATGGCATAGGGAGCCGATCGCCTTGCAAAGTTTCCAATAGGTAGGTGTTGTTTACTCGTACCTGGATGACTTTGAAGGGGCCTTCCCAATTGGGGTCCAACTTACCTACGTGTTTGGAGACTTCAACTTTTTTGAGGACCAAGTCCCCTAGCTGGAAAGTCCTTTCCTTAACACGTTTATTGTACTGGCGAGCAACGGTTGCTTTGTATTTGTGAATACGTGCCCAAGCAGCATTCCTCTTCTCATCCAGCAAATCTAACTCGAGCGCCCGATTGGCCTCGTTGGCAGCAGGCTCGAAATAGGCAACGCGTGCGGATTCTTGAGCAATTTCCGCAGGTATCATGGCCTCGGAGCCGTACACGAGGGAATAAGGGGTTTCCCCCGTTGCCGCTCGCGGAGTAGTACGGTACGCCCACAGAGCTCCTTGAAGTTCTTCAGCCCATTCTCCCTTCTTACTCTCGAGCATCGTTTTCAGATGCTGGAGTATGGTTCGGTTGGTCACTTCAGCTTGACCATTAGCTTGAGGGTGACCCACGGAAGTGAATCGTTGTTCGATCCCTAGTTCATAGCACCAATCTCGTGTGTCAGCAGCGATAAACTGGGAACCGTTATCCGAGATGAGCACCCTCGGGATGCCGTATCTGCAGATGATATTTTTCCAAATGAAATCCCTCATAACCTTGAACGTTATCTTAGCGACCGCTTCTGCCTCAGCCCACTTGGTGAAATAATCCACAACAAGTATTACGAACTTCTTTTGCCCGACCGCCATTGGGAGAGGTCCCACGATATCAATGCCCCATTGATCAAAAGGCCATGAAACATCAATAGGAATCATTTGAGCTGCCGGCAACTGAGGTGTGTTGGAATGGAACTGGCACTTGGGACATTTCTTGGAATATTTAATGGCATCTTGCAATACCGAGGGCCAATAGAACCCACTCCTTAAGATTTTCTTTGCCAAGATTCGTCCGCCTGAGTGGTTCCCGCAACTTCCACTGTGTACATGCTCTAAGACTTCTTTAGCCTGTGAGGGTCTCAAACATCTCAACGGTGGGCCCAGGAAGGATCGCTTGAATAATCGACCCTCGGCATCCAATGAGAAACGAGGGGCTTTGCTCTTTATTTTCCGAGCCTCAACTTTGTCGCTCGGGCAGGTTCCGTCCCGGAGGAATCTGACAATTTCATCAAGCCAACAGGGCTCGGAGGGGTCAATCATGTGCACTTCTTTCGAAGGTTCGCCTTTACTTATCAGTGGTTCCTCCGTTCTCAGAAATGTAACAACGCGTTCACTGTGGCCGTCCAGAGCGGACGCAAATTTCGAAAGAGCGTCAGCATGTTCGTTTTCTGCTCTCGGAACTTGCAAAAGATGGAATTCCCTGAACTTGGCTATCTCCTCCTTGGCGCTCGATAGGTACTGTGCCATGGTGGCTTCTCGAGCCTCATAACTACCATCAATTTGACTTGCGATCAACTGCGAATCAACGTATGCTGTGACACGAGTGGCCCCATTTTGGAGCGCAATCCTGAGCCCTTGGATGAGGGCCTCATACTCAGCTTCGTTGTTGGTGACTTGAAACGCCAGCTTGATTGCGTAGTCAACTTCTGCCCCGAGGGGATCCCTGAGGGTCACCCCGGCTCCTCCCCCCTGAGAGGTCGAGGAGCCATCCGTGTGCAAAAGCCATAAACCCTCATCAGCCAATGGCACAGTCTCCAAATTGAAACGTTCTACCAACAAATCGGCCACTGCCTGAGCCTGTATGGCTGTACGAGGCTCGAAGGAGATATCAAACTGACTGAGTTCAATCGCCCATTTAATTAACCTTCCTGAAACATCCGGCTTAGATAGCACTTGTTTGAGTGGTTGATCTGTAAGCACTGTGATGGAGTGAGCCTGAAAATATGGCCTCAGCCTTCGGGAAGCGTTAACGAGCGCAAAGGCGAATTTCTCAATTTCCATGTACCTTTTCTCTGCTCCCTGTAGAGTCTTGCTCAGGTAATACACCGGCATATGCTTACGTTCGCGGATTGCTACGAGGACAGCGCTCGTGGCTTCCAAAGAAACTGATAGATAGATAAACAAGTTCTCCCCCGGGATTGGCTTGGTTAACAAAGGCGCGCTCGACAGGTATTGTTTCATGTTCTGCAGGGCCTTTTCGCAATCCTCGTTCCAGGTAAAGTTGCGAGCGTTGCGCAAAATTTTAAAGAAGGGTAGATTCCGGTCCACTGAGCGGGAGATGAACCTATTTAGTGAAATGATCTTTCCCACGAGCACCTGGACCTCTCTCAGATTGCGAGGGGAGGGTATGTCCAGGATGGCTCTAATCTTCTCGGGGTTTGCCTCTATGCCACGTTGACTGACCATGTATCCCAGGAATTTACCGCCTCGAACGCCAAAGGTGCATTTTGATGGGTTCAACTTCATTCCGTAGCGACGAAGGATGTCGAAAGTCTGCTTGAGATCCTCCAAATGGGAGCGTTGGCGCTCACTCTTGACTATCATGTCGTCTACATATACCTCCATAGATTTTCCAATTTCACGCTCGAACATTCTATTGACGAGGCGCTGATAGGTCGCTCCCGCGTTTTTGAGCCCAAATGGCATGACTTTGAAACAGTAAACACCCAAATGCACAATAAACGAAGTTTTGGGGCGATCTTCGGGCGCCATAAAGATTTGATAATATCCCTGAAAGGCGTCCATCATACTCATGAGTTCACACCCGGCTGTAGAATCTACCAACTGATCGATCCTCGGTAGTGGGTAATGGTCTTTGGGGCACGCTTTGTTAAGGTCCGTGAAGTCGTTGCACATACGCCACTTATTGGCGCTCTTTGGGACGAGCACCACATTGCAAAGCCATTCTGGGTACAAGATTTCCTCGATGTACTGAGCATCAAGCAACTTACTGACCTCTTCTTCGATAACCCGTTTCCTAAAGCCATGAACGTCCCTCTTCTTCTGTTTGATGGGCTTGAAGGTTGGATCCACATTCAGTCTGTGGACAATGACGCTCGGATCTATTCCGGTGAGATCAGAAGCTTTCCATGCAAAAACGTCTAGGTTCTTCCGTAGGAAGTCAATCATCAAAACTTGCGAGGGCCCATCCAGGCCCGAGCCAATCTGGGTGGTTTTATCCGGGTTCCCAGGCTCCAATTCAACGGTCAAAAACTCCTCGGTGGGCTCAATCCGAACTTCCGGCCTCGGCGCCTCCAGCGCTCGTTTTTTCCCGGTGAGCATACCCTTGGGCTCATCACCCTCGTTTTCTGAAGAAGAACCCTCGACGGCCCCTGGTGGCCTATTCTCTGAACACTGAACATCTCCAGGGGTCCTCTTTTTATTCTTCTTCCGGTACAGCTTGGCTCTTTTGCGCTCGGGGCCATCTTCGTTTAATTCGGGGAAGTCAACGGACTTCTTAGTAGACCCAGGTTGAATGGATTGCTTGGGCTTGTGGCTTCGAAGCGAGAGTATGTAACATTCCCAAGCTTCTCTGACGTTACACAGAATTTCTCCGGTACCCTCGGGGGTTGGAAACTTGACTTTTTGATGATAGGTGGAAATTACGGCCTTGAAATCCACGAGGGCTGGGCGCCCAATGATGATATTGTAAGGAAGATCTACCTCAACGATGGTGTAGAGGACGCTCAAAGTTTTTCGCTGTGGGGCGCGACCAAAAGAGGTGGCCAAGCGAATCTGTCCGCGAGGGACGATCTCGGAACCTCCAAACCCTACAAGGGCAGTTCTGAGAGGTTCGAGGGGGATGTTCGTTATGTTCATTTGTTGAAACGTTGAGTACGGGAGAACGTTCACAGAGCTTCCACTATCAAATAAAACCCTCTTTACAGTGTGGTTATGAATGTCTAAACTAACCACCATGGGACAGTCAGAGGTTTTTCCTATCCCATGGGGTGTTACAATATGTTCAAGATCTTTCTCAGTAAACCCTATGACATCATCCTCCTTCGAGCGCGACGAGCTGTCCACGGAGAGCACTGGGCAAGGGAGCGACGCTCTTTGGTTATAACTCCGAACATGGCGACGGCGAGAAGCATTGGAGTCGCCTCCTGAGGGCCCTCCCGCAATCATGTGAATGACCGCAAAGGGCTGATTTTCCATGTCCACCCCTTTCCCTTTGCTGTGCTCGCTGGTCTCAGGGCGCTGGCGACGAGGACTTCGGGAGCGTGAGCGGCTTCTTCTCCTTCCGAGCGTCCGTTCCGCGCAATGTTCATCGTACCCTTCTAGTACTTTCACGAACTCTTTGAGGTGCCCCCCAGCAATCAGCCGCTGAATTTCCTTCTCCAGGTGGCGGCATTCATTATTGTCATGCCCCTTCTGCTTATGGAAAGCGCAGTACTTCCCCGAGCGCTTCTGTGCCTCGGTTTCTCTCAGCTTGGGCGGTCTTTTAAACAGCTTCTGGTCCACCAGGGAATAAACTTCTGCAATTGGGCGGTTGAGGGGAACACGCTCGAGCCTCCGCGGGGGAGAGGAATGACGGCGAGCGGGTACTGGGCTGCGGCGGTGACTCCGGTTGGGCTCCGCTTTGTCTTCGTAGGTTCTGTTGGGGCGAGGGGCGTTTGCCATCTTCCGATCCCTCGCTATGTACATATCCTCGAGGGTAAAGAAAGAATCGGCAATCTCCCTAATTTCCATCAACGATCGCGGCTTCTTCTTGGCCACTTCCTCCACAAACTCCTTGCTGACGTAATGCTTCATGTTGATGGCCCCAAATAGAACGTGCCTCAAAAAGTCCATCGAGGGCTTCTCTACCAACAAAATTTCTTTATTGAACCTCCCCATGAAGGACCTGAGAGTCTCGTTCGGCCCTTGGACCAGGCTATAAAGAGCGGTCGCGGCTGGGGCCGGTGCTTTCAGCGAATTGAAGTGGCTGACAAAAGCATCCGTTAGGTCATAATATCCTCGGATTAAGCGTGGGGGGAGCTTTTTGTACCACTCTTGGGCCATTCCGGTGAGGGAAGTGACAAACACCTTGGCCCAGTAGTTGTCCGGATGGTCATACAGGTGCATTAGGTGCACAAAATGGTCCAGATGCTCGGCTGGATCCGTAGTTCCATCATATCTGTTGATTGACGAGGGAATTTTACCCTTCCCTGCGCGAGTCATTAGAACTTCCTCGACGAGGGGGGAATCGCCCGCCATGATCCTGTAGTCTCGCTCGTCGGGATCTTCATAGCTGGCTTCTCTCCTTCGGTGGGAAATTGGGCTGCGTGGTCGACGAGCGTCTCTGGCCTTGGACCTCTCGCCCCCATCGCGGGAAGCGTGAGACCGTGCTCGAGAGAGCTACTCTACCATGTTCTGGAGCCCTCGAATTTGGTCTTGTACTGCTGCTAGCTGAGGGTCACCGACATTTCTGCGGTTTGCCCTCCCTGTGGCCCTTGATTAGACCTCTTCATTATCTCCGGCCGCCTCATTTCGAGCCAAAAATGATGGTGCAGGAATCTGAGTTTCCTAAATGCAACAACACTTTAAGATTTGTATGAAAAGGGAAAGACCATCACAGGCGTGAGAGCCTCAGGATCTGGGTTTCCTTTTGAGCGTGGGTTCTTCCAGCTAGGATAACACCAAGAGTGCGGAATATAATGCTACTGTGGTGAGGTTAATGGAAAGCTTGAGAAGATCAGAGGGAATGCCCAGAACGATAGGGTAGGTCTGTAGAAGATGACTTGGGGGAGAATGCATGGGTTCTCCCCTATTTATATGTTAGGGACGGGGGTAAATGGGTAAATTGACCAGGTGGTCCCAAACCTGTGTTGCCCTAACACGCGGCAGCCTTTGGTGGGGTGAGAATGACATTCCAGAAAAGGAGACGGCGTGTCAGGTGCACGGTGCACAGTACCTTTATGTCAGAGGTTGTTGACGAGAGTCGTGCGGGATGAGGGACGAATGTCTTCTTCTGAAGGCTTGGATCCATCGTATGAGAGGTAGAGTCATTCCCGAGCATTGATGACGCTCGAGAGATCCACGGATGGGCTCCCCACGATGGATGACCTTTGAGCGACGGGATCCCGGGCGTCAACATGGGACCCTCATGTAGGTGCTTCCCTGTGAAGGGTAACCCTGAGGGCCAAGATGCGAGCGTCAGACTCGTCGGATCTGGACTTTTACCGAAATAGTTGTCCGAGGCTTGACGGTCCATTCTAGCTTGCAAATGAGTGGGCTGGGAAGGCCCACGAGCCTTTCTAGGCGAGCGTCTGGGGTTTAGGCAGCGGCATGCTGACACGTGGACGGCTCTGATTCGAGAGTGATTTTAGGCCTTATCAGTTGGGTTTGTCCAGTGAAAGTTTAAGAATGCTTAATTAAAGGAAGATTTTGTCCAGTGAAACGTTAGAAATGCGTGATTAAAAGAAGACTTTGTCCAGTGAAACATTAGAAATGCGTAATTGAAGGTTGGGTTTGTCAAGTGAAAGTTTAAGAATGCTTAATTAAAGGAAGATTTTGTCCAGTGAAACGTTAGAAATGCGTAATTGAAGGTTGGGTTTGTCCAGTGAAAGTTTAAGAATGCTTAATTAAAGGAAGATTTTGTCCAGTGAAACGTTAGAAATGCGTGATTAAAAGAAGACTTTGTCCTGTGAAACATTAGAAATGCGTAATTGAAGGTTGGGTTTGTCAAGTGAAAGTTTAAGAATGCTTAATTAAAGGAAGATTTTGTCTAGTGAAACGTTAGAAATGCGTAATTGAAGGTTGGGTTTGTCCAGTGAAAGTTTAAGAATGCTTAATTAAAGGAAGATTTTGTCCAATGAAATGTTAGAAATGCGTGATTAAAATAAGACTTTGTCCAGTGAAACGTTAGAAATCTTGATTCACTCTATTGTAATGTTGTGTTCATGATTCAATAAATCTTGATTCACTCTATTGTAATGTTGTGTTCATGATTCAATAAATCTTAACGTTTAACTCTACTGTAATGTTGTGATCATGATTCAATAAATCTTGATTCACTCTATTGTAATGTTGTGGTCATGATTTAATAAATCTTAACTTTTAACTCTATTGTAATGTTGTGTTCATGATTCAATAAATCTTGATTCACTCTATTGTAATGTTGTGCTCATGATTCAATAAATCTTCTTTGAATCACGCATTCTTAACGTTTCACTGGACTTCTTTGAATCACGCATTCTTAACGTTTCACTGGATAAAGTCCACCTTTAATTACGCATTCTTAACGTTTCACTGGACAAGTCCACCTTTTAATTACGCATTTCTAATGTTTCACTGGACAAAGTCTTCTTTGAATCATGCATTCTTAACGTTTCACTGGACAAAGCATTCTTTTAATTACGCATTTCTAATGTTTCACTGGACAAAGTATTCTTTGAATCACGCATTCTTAACGTTTCACTGGACAAAGTCCACCTTTAATTACGCATTCTTAACGTTTCACTGGACAAAGTCCACCTTTTAATTACGCAATTCTTAACGTTTCACTAGACAAAGTCTACCTTTTAATTACGCATTTCTAACGTTTCACTGGACAAAGGATTTTTTAATTACGCATTTTTAATGTTTCACTGGACAAAGCATTCTTTTAATTACGCATTTCTTCCATCTAAAACAAACTTCCTTGCAGGATATATATATACTAGAATCAAACAACAATAAACAACCAACACTAAACATTTCATTACAGAACCAAAAATATACACTACAATCAACTAACAGTAACATTTAAACTACTATAAACAATCCACAAACAACAAATTTTGGAGAAGCGCTGTCTATATCATGGGGGAGGAAACTGATTAACCTCATCCTGATCTTCCTGAGGGATGTTAGAATTAACACTCTCCTCAGAGTGTTCATAGCCTGAGTAATCCACACCGTCCAAGGACTCGGGGTCCGAGTCCCTATCGTCAATGTAGTATGCGTGGAGGTGCTCCTCTTCGCCCTCCAAAAGATGTGCCCGCCGCACTTTGAAGATATACCTAAGGTCGTCGTAATAACGACATCCAAATGCCCTGGCATTGGAATCTCGACGAATAACCTATGTAAAATTAAACATTGAATAATGAACAATTCCAAAAAAAAAAAAAAGGGGACACGGATGAATTCGACTTACCTCAACGGAATTCACTTCAAAATATACTGGGGTCTTAATTTCGGCGTGAATACGATTCTCACCCATTTTAACTCCAGGACACGCCAATAATCTACGGAATTCGTAAAATTTTATCCGCAGCTCTTTCACCGCTGCTACAACATCTCGGGCCCAGAATCTTGTTTTGAATCGCTGAGTCAACTCACGTGACACCATAGACAGCACTGTGTCGAAGACTTCTAGCCGATCAATTTCGTTCTCTCCGGCATATATCCGAAGACGTTCAACCATGTACTCTTCCACCCATGCCAGAATAGGTCTTGGAGGGGGATTCATGACTTTGTTTGTCAAGGATTGAGATCTGGGAGAGAAACAGAAGCAGGGCTTCTTGCAGGTGAATGTTTGGGGATGAAAATTTTGCAGATGTCTGCGTACAGGGCAAGATTGAAGATACTAATAAAGGTGATTGGACCGTAAACCAACCGTCGCACCCCTTCATCGCATTGTAAAGTTGATTGGCCAGTCCAAATTCTGGGAATGCGTGCAGGCAGCTTTTTATTTAATTCAAGCGTCTCATCGGGAATGCATAATAATCTATTAAGTTTGTAGTGTAAATATTCATTTTATTAGTTATTGAAAGGTCTGTTTGTCTAGTTAAAGAAAAATAATTCCAGAAATTATAAAATAGCTTTTCGAAACAGAGTTACCGGAAACCCGTTTCGAAAAAGAGTCGCCGGAAAGGCCATTCGGAAAGACTCGCCGGAAATTGGGTGCCGGAATAGAGTAGCCAGAAAGATCAGACGTGGGAAGAAGAAGCAAAGATCAGACGCGGGAAGAAGACAATGGGCATCTATGTTCTTCTTCAATTTATTAAGGGTATTATGGTACTTTTACAGGATTTGGGGGGTTTAAAATAAATGGAAAGGATAATAGGGATGAAATATATCTATTTATTGAATTGGGGGGTTTAGCAAAAGTCTTCAACCATACTAGGGGGTGTTCATTAATTTTCCGTTTAATTTTTGTTATTTCTTATGGAATATTATGAATTTATAAATGCATTGCTCATGAGTGTTATAAAAGCGCTTCGTTCTTATATGATTTGATATCGAAATTTCGTGAAAATTTAATATGTCGGAGATATACGTGTCATGAATATGAATATATGTTCGTTTCATGTTTTCGGATTCATTTGCATGAGTTTTGAATTTATTTTGTTCTTGGGATCCAAATCGGGGGCTATCGAGCAATTAGCGCACCCTTGGTTCCGTATGTGATATCTTGAGCTCGGGAACTCGGAATCGAGTTCCGTCAACTTCGTTGAACTCGTAACAAAAATTTGGATTTAATAAAGTTAGCCTCATATTTTTCCAAAATTATTTGAACTTCCAAAATTTAACCGAAATGTGTTATGTTCGTCAAAACTTTCACAACTCACTAAAATGACCATATCTTTCACAAACCTTGACCAAATCAACCATGGTTTGATTCCTTGGAACCCTAACTCAACCCTATAACAGCCTTAATCACCCCAAACCGAACCAACCCTCCACACTTAGAGAAAATTCAGCAAGAACCCCTGCTCTCCAGTTATTCCCGTAACCCTTGCCATACTTGAAGATTCAAGGCTCAAATCTCTTCCAAACTTCATCCAATCCACAAGGTAAGCTTAGGGTTGTAATATACATTCATTTATGATCATTTTGAACCATACATCCCTAATTTTGAGCTTGAATCCATGGATATTTGAAGGCATGAGTGAATAGTTAGGTTATAACATAAATTCTTGATCTCATGGGATACTTGGTGCTTTTGTTGATTTTAGAGCTTGAAAGTGATCATCTTAGCCTCCTTATTTCATTTACGAGCATGTATTTTGTGGTAGTTGAGAATTGGTTGAGTTGCCATTAATGAAACTTGGAAGAAATTGAATAATCTGAGCCCTTGCATCTTCTTCCCCACGTCTTGAATTGCTGCTGCGTTTTTTGGACTGAAATTACTGTCAAATGCTGCTCCTTTTTATCTTGTTTGTTGTTGGATTGATGGTTGATTGTGTGTGTGAGTTTCTGCCCTGTTTTGCTTCCTTTTGTCCTTATTTTTACCGCGAACTGCTGTTGTCAGCTGCTGTCCTTTTTCCCTTGCTAAGTTGTTGTCCGTTTTCAGTTAATTTGTGGGAGTTTATGGCATGTTTTGCTGCTGAATTATTGCCTTGATTGTCTGCTACCTGCTGCTGTGATTTCTTGCCATTGGAACAAGGGAAAGCTTTGTAATGAGCTGTTGCTTCGCCTCTATATTGCATCTCCCCGGCCGGGGAGATTTTAGCCATGAAATTGCCCGGCCGGGTACCCTTTATGCAGAACCCTTCTGCGTGAAAGTCCCCGGGCGGGGACTTTTGAGTGCAAAATCTCCCCGGGCGGGGAGATTGGTTTGGGACGCTTTAGTGTGTTGTTGCCATGTATTGTGCATGGGTTATTTTCTAATGCATGTGGTGTGTGTGTTTATGCTTGCATGCATGTAATATAAAGTGATCTATTTTTAATATTTGCATGCATGTTAGTATTGTGGGTGCATGAGTATTTATATATAAATACATGCATGGGTATTAAATTTCAATTGTTGTTGTTAAATGCATGCTGTTATACGTACCTATTTAATTCATGCATAAGTGTTTTATTTTGTGTAATTTTCATGTATGCTGTACCTATATAAATAATATATATATAGATATGATTTTATATATATTATTTAAGAGCATGGTTAATGATATATATTTAATTATTGTTTAATTTATTTAAAGTTTAGAATTAAATTGTTATCTACTTCGTGTTATTTAATTTCCGAACATGACTTGAATGTCTCTATTTACCTATTTTCTAATTGTAAATATGTTATACTACGTGTTATGATCGTTATTTGAAATTCTTGGATCGATTTGATATAAATGTGAAGATATGAAATTGAATAAATATGAACGCTTCCTTGAATGAATGAATGACTTGTTTATATGCCTTAAATGCATTAATAATGCACATGAACGTGTTCATGACATAATATCATCTTTTATGCATTCATATCATGTGCATAGCGTTGCCGTGTGTCATATATGGTTCATTTGGAGTCTTTAGTCTCACGTATGCACCATGTCGTTTCTTGTACAGTTTGCTCCAGGGCGGAGACGTGCCGAGTTCATAGGTTACTTTCAAGCCTTCTTTTCTTCTTGGTATTGTTCGGTAAGGTGTAACAGGTGGGTTTCTCTTCTATTAGTTACGATGACCCGATATATCCCTTATGTAAAGATTTGAGCCAAAACATTATCCATATATATATATATATATATCGCGTCTTTTCAAAAAGAGTAAATGATTTCCAACGTAAAGCCCTTCTTTTATGAATTCCCACCTTATGATTTTTGGTGTGGACATGATTGAACACACGGGCCCAGGGACTTAGTGTAAGTGGCGATCCGGGGAGGCAAGGGCCGACGGTGATCCCTTGTACTAGTCCCACCACATTTACGGTGATACCGGCCCTCGCTAGGAGATTAGCAAGGAATGGGAGCTGAGTGCCCTTGGGGGATTCATGTATCCCCATTGGCCCATGTATGGACCGGTGGTCGGGTCTTGCTAACTCGTCCACCACCAGGAGGAAAAAGGTGTAAATGTTTATGTTTATGAATGATAATGATTATGATTGATTATGAATGAATATGTATGAATGTGTATGATCGCTAATGTAAATATTGAATTGATATGCACACACGAGGAGCAAGTTGGAGATATTCGCCCACCCACCTGGGCTCACGTACTGACCACATGAATGTAATGAAATGAATGAATTTGATGGTTGTAATCCCGAGTGTTGTTTTCCTCTGTTTTACCCACTTGGGAAATATCTTAAAAACCTCGCACGAGATTATAGCGTGCATGTGTGGGTGTTTAGGTTATGCGATATTATATATGTTATACCCTGTTTTATACCCACCAGTCTCTTATAGACTGAACCCGACTTTGTTTTCAGTTCTTGCAGGTTTTGGAGTGCTAGGCGGGATTCTGAGTCTGTCAAGTTTTGTGTCTAAGTTTGAGTCACTTCATGCATACTGTATATTGGAGTACAAGAATGTATGAATTGTTAAGTTTATGGTGCTATGAATTCGGGGCAGGCTTCTAGGGATAGATTGAATTCGTGAATTATGAATTATGATTTATGTTTATGTTTGAATTTCGGGATTAGTTATCTATGCTAGTTGAACCCGTCTTTTATGTTTTCACTGTGATTGGTTATACGCTTTGCTTCCGCACCTACTTTTGTTTTGTTGGTTGGTTATTTGGTTTCGGAGGTGTAGTTCCCGCCTAGCATAGCGAGTGAGTGAGTCCCCGTTCGTCGTGATTCGGCACGTGTATGGACTTCCCATTTCATATGCGGGTCGGGTCCTGGTGCGGGGGATGTGGTGCCTTCCGTCCAGGGTGCTACAAATAGGCTTAGGGTTTGAACCCCATTCCTTGTTGGACAAGGATTCCAAACTCTATTGGAAAGGGATTTCTTTGCTTAGAGAGTAAGACTCTTACTTTGACCAAAAGTCTCATTTTGACCAACTTATCAAGCAAGAATAATATCTAACTCTCTTAGATATTTTATTTTACTTTATTTATTAAATAATAAATAACTTGAAGACTAATAATTAATTAATTCATAATTAATTATTTATTAGACTTTAATTCACCAGATTAGGACTTCAATAATAATTCAAAATTAAATCAAAGTCCATTAAATAATTAACACATTAATTATTTAATATATACACATAATGTTGGAAAACACGAAAGAGTTGAGCAGCGGAAGTTTAAAATTTTTCTAAAAGTTTAATGGTTGTCTTGCAATTTTCATACTGTAACGTTGGGTGTTTAGAAACTTACCAAGTTAGAAGCTTTCTAGTGATGTCGTTACCGCCTAACAAACACCCTTCAAGCGGAATCCCTCGAACGGCCTTCGAATAAGACTCCAAAGTAGAAGCCCTCCAAAGCGTATCCACACCAGATCTAGAACACGATCAAGCGAGTAAGAATGCTAGTTCTATGGCTTGTGTTAAGGCTAGGATAATTTTTGCTTTGAAAACTTTTCTTTTGGATTTTCTCAAAAACTTAACACTTCGTGAGTGTTGGTCTAAAGAATAAGAGAAGCACCACCACTAGTATAAATACTAGGGTGTTTGAAAATCCTAGGGTTTCTCAAACCTAGTGGACTTTGTTTTCTTGTTCACTAATTAACTAATTTAATTATTAATTTAATTGGAGAAAATAAGTTCCCAATTTGTTCTCCAAGTCTTGCAAGAATAACCTTCTCTCTCTCTCCTACAATAGGAAGTTGGACTTTCAACTTTCCTAAAGTTAAAAGTCAATATTCAATAAATAATTTAATTCCCAATTAATTATTTATTGAGTTAAGTTTATTTGAGAATAGTCTTAAAAATTAATTCAAAATTAATTAAAAGACTAAAATTAATTAATTACAATTTAATTAATTAATTCTAGAAAAGAATTCTCGTGTGAAATAAATCACATGAAATGGGACACGCGTGAAGCCACGTGTACGTGACAAGTGGCATCAACCTCGTTCTATGCCCATTTCGATCAACTATTTTGATCCCTCGTTAATCATATTAACATCCTACCATAACCCTCGTGTTCTGGCACTTGTGTGTGACCCTTTAGGTTCATTATTCGATTAGCAGTGACAATAATTAATTAATTTCCTAATTAATTAATCACTTCACATGTCACACTACCGTAATCTAGCAATGGGTGTGTGACCCCTAGCCGAATAACGAAATAAATCGAAGAACCTTTCAGTCAATGACAATCAATGAAATACGATCCTCCTAAAACTCCATCTCTCAATCAAGAACTAAGGCATGAGAATATTCTCAGAGCCCAAATATTCTTGATCTTTAAAGTTAAGTTCATTTCATATCCATTTCGATCTCTATCCTAGAAAACCCCATTTTCTAGATGTCTTGATCTTTTATCCACCTTGGCCAAGGGTTTAATGTTTAATGGACTACGAACAACTTAATCAGTAAGAGATCATTCTTGTTCTTAACAAGTGTAGGTCCTTTATCGATTCTACTAATTCTACATATGCCACTTGTGTAATCCCAACATAGGCTATGGTTCAGGTGTATATATGGCAATAACCTTTTGAACCTATATCAAAGATTACAAAGTTAGCTCATATGAGACATTTCAGAATCTCAAGTCTAAGGATTAATGAATCACGTCATTGACCTGTGAGATATTTCCTAATCTGGAAGTTTCAGGAAACTTCCTTTCCCATTTAGGAATGTTCTCACACGGGACATCACAGTGATGAAGTTCTTGTAACAATCACCCTTATGTATTATGAACGCATCAACGTATGCACTTATCACTCCATGAAACTGAGTGATCCTTCAAAAGGACATAATCACACAAGCAAGTCTCAGTAGAGTCAAGGTCGACACTCTCACTGTCTGTTGGACTCATTGACTTGGAGAAGTTTCTAATCCTCGCCTATGGAGTTAAGAACTTGTTTCATGTGTCGTTCCCATAACGACAAAGTTATTAACGGCCTCATCGGATTAGGGGAGTTCAATACATGCAAAACACAATCAACCTAAACAGACATAAATAAGCACATAAAGAAGTGATTGCCTATGAACAAAATCATCTCGTTTATTATTCAAAGACTATTTGTGATTTCACAAGGAAATAGTAAAGTAAACATCTTCTTTAAGGGCACTATTCCTAACAATCTCCCACTTGCCCGTCAAAGCCACTCGGGTGCTAATCTAAGACCCATCTTTTGAAGATGTCCTTCGAAAGCCTATTGACTAAGGGCTTTAGTAAGTGGATTTGCCATGTTCTCTGCCGATGTGACCCTTTCAATTTACACATCTCCTCTCTTGATTACATCACGGGTTAAGTGATACTTCCTCAAAATGTGCTTGGTCCTTTGGTGAGATCTTGGTTCTCTTGCATGAGCAATTGCCCCTGTGTTGTCATAAAACACTGTAACGGGGTCTTTAATGCTAGGAACTACACCTAGCTCGTGGATGAAGTTTCTTACCCAAACACCTTCCTTAACTGCGTTGTTTGCAGCTAAGTATTCGGCCTCGGTGGTCGAATCTACAGTGGTCGCTTGCTTGGAATTTTTCCAACTCACTGCTCTACCGTTCAGGCAGAATATGTATCCTGACATGGATTTAAAGTCATCTATGCCTGATGCAAAGCTTGCATCACAGTATCCTCTAATGAAAAGATCTTGCTGGCCTCCGTAAACCAAGAACAAATCCTTAGTTCTTCCCAAGTACTTAAGGATGTTCTTTACAACAGTTCAGTGATCTTCATCAGGGTCAGATTGGAATCAGCTAGTCACGCTAAGTGCATAAGCCACATCCGGTCGAGTACATAGCATCACATACATTATGCTTTCTATAGCTGATGCATAAGGAATTTTGGACATCCTGGACTTCTCAAGTTCAGTCTTGGGACACAACTTCTTCGAAACAACCGTTCCCGCGCCCATTGGAAGTTTTCCACGTTTGGATTCTTCCATACTAAATCTCTTTAGTATTTTATCTATGTAAACCGACTGTGATAATCCTAACAATCTCCTAGATCTATCCCGATAGATCTTTATCCCGAGAATGTAGAATGTATCACCAAGATCCTTCATCTCAAATTGGTTCGATAACCAAGACTTTGTTACTTTCATGTCATCCTTCGCATTCCCAATGAGGAGGATGTCATCTACATAAAGTATCAGAAATTGAACCGAGGTTTCCAATTCTTTCTTGTACATGCAGGACTCATTCGGATTTTGAATAAAGCTAAACGATTTGACTGCTTCATCAAATCGAATGTTCCAATTCCTAGACGCTTCTTTCAATCCGTAGATTGATCCTTGGAGCTTACAAATCTTTTGTTCACTCCCACTGAATGTGAAACCCATCGGTTGCTCCATGTAAATGTCTTTGTCATTGTCTCCATTGAGAAAGACAGTTTTTACATCCATTTTCCAAATCTCATAGTCATACTATGCAGCAATGGCAAGCAAGATCCGAATGGATTTTTGCATTGCAATCGGGGAGAAGGTTTCATCAAAGTCTACACCTGGTCTTTGAGTGAAACCTTTAGCAACTAATCTTGCTTTAAAGGCTGTCACGCTTCCATCTACTCCAAGCTTGTGCTTATATATCCATTTACACCCTATGGGCCTGATCCCATCAGGTGGATCAACCAAGGTCCAAACTTGATTAGAGTACATGGAATCCATTTTAGATTTCATTGCTTCTTTCCACTGTTCAGAGTCCAAATCTAACAGTGCCTCCTCATAAGTTAATGGATCATTATCCATTTGAGATGTATGGTGGAGAAAACCATACCATCTCCCTGGTTTCCTAGGAATGCATTCAGAACGTCTTACTAGAGGAGGATTTTCGTGTGTATCACTCTGTGCGATTGGCTGAGGGACGTTATTCTCCAATCTTGGATTGGACCTTGGTCTCGAACTTCTTTGAGTTCTACGATCTTGTTTTTCTTTTCTTTAAGGAACGAGTCCTCAAGAAAAGTAGCATTTCTTGACACAAAGACCTTTTGTTCAAGAGGATCGTAGAAATAATATCCTATTGACTCTTTAGGATATCCTACGAAGTTGCATAAGCTTGATCTAGCTTCAAGCTTATCTCCCACTGTCCTCTTCACGTAAGCAGGACAACCCCAAATTCTTAAGTAAGAATAATTAGGGATTTTGCCAAACCACATCTCAAATGGGGTATTGGGTATAGATTTAGGGGGAACAAGATTCAGAATCTTAACTGTTGATTCTAGGGCATAACCCCAGAATGAAGGTGGCAATTCAGTGGAGCTCATCATGGAACAAACCATATCAAGTAGGGTTATGTTCCTTCTCTCAGAAACTCCATTTAATTGGGGAGTTCCCGTAGGAGTCCACTGAGAGATAATTCCATTATCTCTGAGATGACCAAGGAATTCGTCACTTAGATACTCGCCACCTCGATCAGATCGAAGTGTCTTAATCTTGTGACCGATTTGGTTCTCAACCTCCTTTTGAAATTCCAAGAATTTCTCAAAGGCTTCGGATTTATACTTCATTAAGTACACATAACCAAAACAACTAAAGTCATCTATGAAGGTTATGAAATACTGATGATTGTTTCTCGTACTTACACTAAGTGGTCCACAAATATCAGTATGGATTAAATCTAATACTTTAGTGGCACGTCCCACTTTACCATTAAAGGGAGTTTTGGCCATCTTTCCTTTAAGACATGATTCACAATGAGTTAACTCTTAGAATGATCCTAAATTAGTTAACTTAGCAATCCTGTCTTTAGAAATGTGGCCTAAACGTGCATGCCATAAAGAAGCCGAGATCTTGTCATCTCTTTTGAGTTTGTTTAATTGTTGTATATTCAGAATATTGGTGTCTTTAGTTATATAAAGTCCATTAGATAATGTACCAAGCAAAACGGAAGTTTTATTCTTCTTAAGATAAAAGTTTCCATTTCTAGAGAAAGTCTCATATCCTTCACAATCTAATATTGGAATGGAAATTATATTACGAATAATAGAAGATACATAAAGGACTTTGTTCAAAACTAAAGTAAAGACACCTAAATCTAATCTACACGTCCCGATGGCTTGAGCTTGAACGTTTGATCCATTCCCAACCTTGAAGACGTATTCTCCTTCTTCAAGCTGTCGGACCTCATTTAGCATCTGTACATCACTACAGATATGAGTTCCACAGCCGGTATCAAGTACCTAAGAATTAGAATCAATAGATAGATTTACTTCAACAATAAACACACCTTTCTTTAGAGTATCCTTGTACTCTTGGCAGTTCCTCTTCCATTGCCCTTTCTTGCCACAATGGTGGCAAACGTCCACTGTCTGATCCTTTCTCTTCTTGGACTTTCTCTTTTTAACCCTTCCATCGGGTTTAAGAGATCCCTTCTTCTTGGGAACTTTCTTCCCTTTGCCTTTAGAAGGCCTAGAAGAGGAAGTGACCATCATTACTTTGCAATCCTTCTTGATCGTGTCTTCAACAGTGACAAGCTGACTAATCAACTCAGCTACAGTAGTATGAGGATGATTCATGTTGAAGTTTAGCATGAAAGGATTGAATGATGGTGGAAGCGATGCGAGCAACAAGTCCACAACGAGTTCTTCACTCAGTAGCATTTCTATGGAGGTCAGTTTCTCGTTCAAAGCAAGAAATTTGAAACCGTGCTCATGGACACTTGTACCTTCTTTCATTCTGAGATGAAAGAGCTCTTTAGAGGTGTTGTACCTTAGAACACGCTCTTTGGGGCGGTACAATTGCTCGAGATGGTCATAAATCTCCCAAGCGTTTTCCATAGTCTCGTGTCGCCTTTGCATATCCGGAGACACGTTGACCAACATGAGGCAACGGGCTTGAAGATTATCTTCAGACCATTTCGCAATCGTCTCTCCTTCAGCGACAGGCTCTCCCTCGAAGAGAACATATCTTCTTTTTTCAGAATCTAAAATGATCTTTAGATTCCTAAGCCAATCAGAGTAATTGGGCCCCGTCAACTTGTTTGATTTGAGGATGGATACCAAAGGGTTTTTGGTTGCCATTTCAATTGTGGAGAATCACAAAACTACAACCTAAATGGAAAAACAGAGAAATCATGAGCATGCTGAATAATAACGATTACATATTATCAAGGTCTTTATAAATATGTTCTCCCACTATTTTTAGAAAGTCTAGAAATCCCAATGACTTTAGAAGAAACTTGTTTTCTCAGTGGGTACTAGGATCCCAAGCATTCTTAGTTTTGGACCCACTACTCGTGAGACATCCAAAGGTCTAAGAATCTTTAGGTAGGTACGAATTACCAATTCCATCTCCATGATTCCTAGTAATATTTTTGCATCACTAATCTTTTGATCATGGATCCACGACTCATGAGACATCCATATCTACTTTAGTGTTGAGCAGGACCCATCAATCATAAGATCTCAACCAAACTTAGTCCGAAACGACCCACGACTCGTGAGACATCGCCTATTCTAAAATGGTCAAGAAATATTAATTATTTAAAATAATTAATCAGGAAACTAAGAGTTAATAAGCTACACTAATTACCCCACGAGTCGTAAGACAACAATTATGTGACACCCCTGTCCCACATCGGGAAAGTATGAGAGTTAAGTTCACTTTATAAGTTAAAGAGTCCAAGTATAACCAATGGATATCCCTTTTGGGCAGTGGTTTAGGCCCAATTTCAGGTTATACTTGGTGGGCTTGGAGACTTGCACTCGCGTCTAACGGGCCCTCGGACCTGGGACGTGACAAATAATATCAAAGCCGCTCGTCAGCCGCAGGAGCTAAGTGCTATATGGGGCAAAGTGCTACGCACATGGGAGCCACCTCTTGAGCCTGCGGGGCAAAGTGCTACATATGTGGGAGCCACCTCTTGTGCCCGTAGGAGCCACCTCTAGAGTCCCAATGCAGACGAGTCGGTCATGGGCTACATGCCATGCCACAACGAGGACGTCGCGATTCTGAAGGAGGGGTGATTGTGACACCCCTGTCCCACATCGGGAAAGTATGAGACTTAAGTTCACTTTATAAGTTAAAGAGTCCAAGTACAACCAATGGATATCCCTTTTGGGCAATGGTTTAGGCCCAATTTCAGGTTATACTCGGTGGGCTTGGAGACTTGCACTCGCGTCCAATGGGCCCTCGGACCCGGGGCGTGACAAATTAGTTTCACTTACTAAGTCCTAAATCCTATTGATGGAATGCTAGGAATTTTATAACCGTGATAAAATACCTATTTATTCGAATTTTGCTCAATATTTAAATGGGATTTTCGAATAACCTCACCAACATATAATGTTATCCAAATTTTAATTGTCTTGTTAATGCAGTTTCACATAAGTGCATCACAAAAGCAATTAGCAGATAACATATCCTAGCATGATACTAATTATGAGATGATCATGGGTATCCTATCTTATATGTAAATATGGGAGCCACTCCATAATCACTAGTTCTAACATTCATGCCACATAAGACAATTCATATCACATAGGGGTACAGAATTTAATGGAAAAACGCCCTATCTATTACATATAATAAAAACCATCCTAAACATTTTGAGGGATCTTCTTATGGCCACCGTTCTTCATGTGCTTCTTGTGGATCCTTCTTATTCCATGGGTGCTTATCTCCAAAAAGAAAATAAAAACCTCACTTCCTAAGTTCTACTCTCCTTACATAAAGTAATATGTCTCAATTTTCATATTGACCATAGACAAGTACACGGGGCATACCCCGGCCCAAAAACAATAATAAGGAAAGCCACATAATAAACACATAACAGTACGCATATAAGTAGGTCTCCGACCCCAATTGAAAACTCGCAACTACGGGGCTCCGACCCCAATTGAAATCATCCATATGCAGAATTTAAAACCATACATAAGACTAACCCATGATCACCTAAACTACCATGATTCCGCTCGAATTTAAATTTACCAACTAAATTTAAAATTCCCTTGACTTCAAGTTACAATTAACTTAAGTAATTTGAATATAGTTCATTATTCAAGAATTTATTCAAAATCGAATCACCGGATCTTGACAAAACGACAATTAATTCAAAATTAAATTTTTGTCTAAAATATCATTCAAAGTGATATTTATTATTTTTCTCGAAAAATAGAACATGACTTTAATTCATAAAATCCCAAATTTTATAATTATTTAAAATAAATAATTTTATAATTTTAAAACAAAATCAAATTTTCGTAATTCAGGATTTTCGAAATTGGAAAAACAAAACGAAAACAGGTGTCTCGGGACGGCTGCGCGAGAACCGCACGCACGCACGCGAGCGAGGCGCAGTCTCGCGCACACTGCCCGCGGAGCAGCGTTAGGATAAGGAGGGAGAGCCCCATAATCTTGCGCGTAGAAGCGCGCGCCGGCGAGCAGGCGTTCTCGGCGACGATGCGGAACATCCATGCGGCACCGCCAAGGCGAGGCAGGGTGCAACGGTGCGGGTCTGCGATGTGCAGCCCCATGTGCGCAGGCGCGAACCCGCACGCTATGCGTGCGAGTGCTCCCGTTCCGTTTTTGTTCCGCAATTTCGATAAATTCATCAAAAACAGTTCAAATCAATCTAAGTTAAAACAGTTTAAAACCAGATTTATTCGGGAAATAATTTTCACAAATTTTCAAGAAACAGTTTTGATCCGGTAACTTTGTATTTCAAACAAAAACCATGAATACACAACATATACTCAAATTCAAGAATTTTCATCAAAATTCCAAAAGCAGTTAAGATACAATACGAACGTTGCAAGGTGGCTCTGATACCACTTGTTGGAAAACACGAAAGAGTTGAGCAGCGGAAGTTTAAAATTTTTCCAAAAGTTTAATCGTTGTCTTGCAATTTTCGTACTGTAACGTTGGGTGTTTAGAAACTTACTAAGTTAGAAGCTTTCTAGTGATGTCGTTACCGCCTAACGAACTCCCTTCAAGCGGAATCCCTCGAACGGCCTTCGAATAAGACTCCAAAGTAGAAGCCCTCCAAAGTGTATCCACACCAGACCTAGAACACGATCAAGCGAGTAAGAATGCTAGTTCTATGACTTGTGTTAAGGCTAGGACAATTTTTTCTTTGAAAACTTTTCTTTTGGATTTTCTAAAAAACTTAACACTTCGTGAGTGTTGGTCTAAAGAATAAGAGAAGCACCACCACTAGTATAAATACTAGGGGGTTTGAAAATCCTAGGGTTTCTCAAACCTAGTGGACTTTGTTTTCTTGCTCACTAATTAACTAATTTAATTATTAATTTAATTGGAGAAAATAAGTTCCCAACTTGTTCTCCAAGTCTTGCAAGAATAACCTTCTCTCTCCTACAGTAGGAAGTTGGACTTTTCAACTTTCCTAAAGTTAAAAGTCAATATTCAATAAATAATTTAATTCCCAATTAATTATTTATTGGGTTAAGTTTATTTGAGAATAGTCTTAACAATTAATTCAAAATTAATTAAAAGACTAAAATTAATTAATTACAATTTAATTAATTAATTCTAGAAAAGAATTCTCGTGTGAAATAAATCACACGAAATGGGACACGGGTGAAGCCACGTGTACGCGACACGTGGTAACCACGTGTACATGACACGTAGCATCAGCCTCGTTCTATGCCCATTTCGATCAACTATTTTGATCCCTCATTAATCATATTAACATCCTACCATAACCCTCGTGTTCTGGCATTTGTGTGTGACCCTTTAGGTTCATTATTCGATTAGCAGCGACAATAATTAATTAATTCTGTAATTAATTAATCACTTCACGTATCACACTACCGTAATCTAGCAATGGGTGTGTGACCCTTAGCTGAATAACGAAATGAATCGAAGAACCTTTCAGTCATTGACAATCAGTGAAATACGATCCTCCTACAACTCCATCTCTCAATCAAGAACTAAGGCATGAGAATATTCTCAGAGCCCAAATATTCTTGATCTTTAAAGTTAAGTTCGTTTCATATCCATTTCGATCCAAATCCTAGAAAACCCCATTTTCTAGATGTCTTGATCTTTTATCCACCTTGGCAAGGGATTAATGTTTAATGGACTACGAACAACTCAATCATTAAGAGATCATTCTTGTTCATAACAAGTGTAGGTCCTTTATCGATTCTACTAATTCTACATACGCAACTTGTGTAATCCCAACATAGGTCGTGGTTCAAGTGTCTATATGGCGACACCCTTTTGAGGCTATATCAAGATTACAGAGTTAGCTCATATGAGATTACAGAATCTCAAGTCTAAGGATTAATGAATCACGTCATTGACCTGTGAGATATTTCCTAATCTGGAAGTTTCAGGAAACTTCCTTTCCCATTTAGGAATGTTCTCATGCGGGACATCTCAGTGATGAAGTTCTTGTAACAATCACCCTTATATATTATGAACGCATCAACGTGTTGGGAATAGTGCCCTGAAAATTCAATTTGTTGAATTAATTAAACTGAATTTGCAGCAAGTTGTGAGTATTTAACATATTGATAATTAATGGCGTGTGGTGGTATTCTTATATGAAATGTGTTTCATAGGAAAAGACTTTGAATACCAATATCACATGTCATTAAAGTTCTATTCGGTAAGATTAGAATATGTTCTTATCAAGACTATAACGTGGTTATATAAGATGATTAGTCTTTCGTCATAGAGAATGGTGATTCCGGTTATAACACGTTGATGATTTTCAATAGGATTGGAAACATCGAACTGAACCACTGAGATTATTCATTTTATACTGCTCTCTAAAATGAATAAAATCTCAAGAAGCATTGCACTCTTAATCCTGATAATATTTCGGCTTTAGGCATGTAGTGTTAGTCACTGTAATATACTCGAAGTGAGGTCTCGGTAACGGGTGGCCAAAATACTTTGTACGTTCGGTGACAACATGAAATGTGCTAAAGAGTTATATTGATCGAGGAATCTGTGGCCCTGCTGGAAGGTAAAGGATATCCCTAAAATAGATTTGCAAAAGTTCGAATTAAGACTTTGGCCAAAGCACTTCGCATGACACATCACCGAAGTTGTATGATGAATGTGTTTCACATACAGAGAATTTGAACTTAAGGCGAATCAATAAATTTCATATTAGAGATGAAAAATAAATGATAGTAGTGACAATTTATTTTTCATGGATATCTACACGGAGGAGTGAAATTCGAAATTATTCTAGATCGAGAAATTCGTGAATAATTTAATTAATTTTAGAGTGCAACAATATTTATTTAGTGGAATTAAATATTGTTAAACGATAATTAATTACTATCATGAGATGATAATATATTAATCCGTTTGGAGCTAAAATTAATTAGTCCTGCAGGTCCTCCTGGAAGCCCCAATTGAAAACCCGAAGAGAAAATATTACAAGGAGAACTAGGAATGATTTTTTGAAGTGTTTGAAAATAAGCTAAGGGATTTATTTTAAGAAAAAAAATCAAAGTTCCAAAGAGTTGGAAATGCCCGGAATTTTATTTTGGAGAAAATAAAATTTTAAAATTAAAAAAAAAAAAATTATGACGTGGTATCGGCTGACGTGGCAAGCCACATAAGCAGACTGGGCCCCAGGTGGCGCTGACTGGCGCGCCGCGTGTGTGGTTAGGATCGCGCCACGTCAGCATGCATGAATGGCCCGGATTTGATTTGGGTTGGGCTAGTCAACGGGTCGATCAAAGCGGGTCAAACGAATAGGGTCGGATCCTATTCGGATAGGGTCGAACCGGGTCCTGTTCGGGTAGGACCAGACCCGGACACGTGTCGCATTCTGGTGGGCTCTACGTGCACCAAAATGTGCCAACCACTTGGCGGCCTTCCGGCGGCGCATGAGTCCACGTGGTTGGTGGTGTTGGATTCGCGGCGATGAGTTCTTCAACGTGGTGTCATCTGATTGGTCGGCTTGGGACGCGGTTTGTACGCAATTTGCAAAATAACCAAAATGCCCTTCAAGTTGTCCCTAAAATGACCTTTTTACCCCTGAATTTTTGCCTATAAATAGGCTGATCCTTGGCATATTTTTTCATATAATTTTGGGAGGGTTTTGGCTTATTCTTAGCTTTGAAACCATATCCCTTTTCTCCTAGTTAATTTCTATAACGCCCGAGCGCGAGACGTCACATCCCCCGCACTATGACCCGACCCGTATATGAAATGAATTTCCATACACGTGCCAGATCATAGCGAACGGGGACATACACGCTCACTAAGCCAGGGGGGACTAACCTATACTTAAACCCCAACAACAACAACAAAGTAATATGACACCAGAAGCAATAATTCATATTCCATATATTGAGCTATATGCTCTAGGTACCAACATTTATTTTCAGGTAAGATCAATACAAATACCATAACCATGTACGCCCGAAATTCATATACAATCCAAAAAGATCAAAAGGTATAAACATATGAGTGTAAAGAAAGAAAGGCTAGACACTATGAAAGACTCTCCCAGACTTGTATCCCGCCTAGCATCCCTTCCTGCAAAAGAACTGAAACAACTCCGGGTTCAGTCTTAGACAGACTGGTGGGTATAAAAATAGGCATAATATCATAATATGGCGGAATTTAAACACATACATGCAAGCTATAATCCTTATTCGAGGTTTTAGAATAATTTCCCGAAGTGGGAAGTAAAATACAACGAATCAGATTATAACCATTCATTTCATTCATTAGGTCCTTTGTGGCCCGGCGAGAGGGCGTGCATTATCTCCAACCAACACCTCGTGTAATTCATTAATCGTTCATTCATTCGTTCATTCATGTATTCATTCTTTCGTGCACATTCATTAGATCATTCATTCGATCATTCATATACTCCTTCTTCCTCCGGTTAGGGACGAGTTTGCTAGAGCCGAACCCTCATTCATTAGTGCTAGACGGGTACATGAATCCCCAAAAGCTCGGTTCCCCTTCTTTCACTAATCTCCTAGTGAAGTCTAGGTTACCGTAATTGATGGAACTAGTATATGTGGATTCCCGTCAGCCCAAGCTTCCCCGGTTCACCAAATACACTAAGTCCCGGGCCCCCATTGATTGTGAACATTCATTTCTCGCCAAAACTTTTGGTAGGATATTCAAATTAAAGGCTTTACATTAAAACATTAACTCGTTGAAAACTCGATATATATCTTTATATAGTTTTGGGCCAAAATCTTGCACTTTAGGTGTTTTGGGTCATATCTTTAGCTAATAGAAGAAAAACCCACCTGGTAGACCAAAGAACCCGACACTACCTCACTGCTCAACCACGTCTCCCACTGGATCAATATCTGTGTGACAAAGGTAGCGTGAGACTCAAATATGACCACATTTGACGCTCGGCTATGCAATTACGTGTTATGGGATACTTGAAACATAATAGCATGTCTAAATATGCTCATGAATACCATGGAATTCAATTAAACACATAATTCACCAAGTTTCGTTCAATATGCGATAAAATCGTATTCATTCACGTTCATAGCGTTCATAGCTTTCATACTTGCATTCATATAACTTCCAAGGTCATAAATCAATCATAATTCAAAGCTTAAATGAAATCACGTTGCATATAACTCACGGATACGAACAATAAACGAGATATAAGCAAGAAAAGAGGTTCCCCAAGGCTGCCAATTCAAATGACACGGCCGTGTTACATTTTCAAAGGAATTGGACACGGCCGTGTCCGAGGTAAAAAAAATTAAAATTCCCAAGTCGAGGGCTTGACACGGACGTGTTGAGTTTTCAAAGCATTTGGACACGGCCGTGTCCGATTTTCTGAAAATATTTTTCCCAAGTCGAGAGCCTAACACGGCCGTGTCCATTTTCAGTTCAAAGCTGACACGGCCGTGTCAGCTCGTCGTCTTGCGAGCTAAAACAGAGCAAAAGCTCTGTTTTAGTGAGGGAAAAGCTTGTAAAATAGGGCAACAATAAGGAAGCTCATACATACCACTTAAACATGAATTCAATCCACAAAACTCATATAAATCATGCAACTCATTCATATTTACAAGAATTCATACTAAAAATTGGCAAAAGATCATCCAAACTCAAAGCTTGAAGCTTCTAAACATGGAAGCTTCAAGCTTCTTCAATGGCAACTCACACATAAATCATCTAATATGAGATTCAAGGATATAGAAATGATGAGGAGGTTACAAGCAACACTTTCCACGCATCAAACCTCACTTTAAACAATGAAAATCCAATGTTCAAGATCAAACCCCAATTCATGCTTTCATTCAAACCATATGAATTCCCCAACTTCTATCATGCTTCACTTAGATGAAAATATAGAGGAGAAGATGGAGGTTGCAAATCACCAATTACCTTGGAAGAAGATGGAGGATTGATTGATCTTGAGCTCAAGGTTTGAATGATCAAAAAAAGGGTTTTCTTGGAGCTTCTCTTGCTTCTTGGAGAGCTGTTGCAAACCGATGAAAAGGGAAGCATAAGGAAGCAATGAAAAGCTATCTCTAATATCTAGAATCACTCGGGTAGGGTTCGGGTCGATCCAAGTCCGATTCGGTTAAGAAAATGGTTCAAAACAAGTTACAATGTCGAGGCTATGGAAAGGTTCGTTGTCAAAGGTTCAAATGATATTGAAAAGGTATAATATCATGTTAAAGAATAGGTAACGTCAAAATAAGTTCAACGCCTAAGATGGATCTCGATTTCGAGGTCCAGAGCTCAAGATATCGCGAAAACCGTTCAGGGTTGCCTATTATACAAATAGGTCTCTAAACTTTCAAAAAGTGGCAATTAAGCCCAAACTCAATTTCCAATTGAGTCCAAAACATTCGAATAAGTTACAATCAAGCCCACGGAATACACGAAACACGTAATTTCATTCAATTACCACCAAATTCACGAATTTCACATTTCCACAATTTCATTCATATATTGATATCTCACATTGGAATTCATAAAAAATTTAAACAATTAATTCAAATTATAAACGAATTCAATTAATAAATCAAATTATAACTCATATAATTAAATGTAAATGTGCACGTAACACTTACTTGCACGTACGAAAACACGGGGCGTTACAACCTCTCCCCCTTAAAGAGAATCCGTCCTCGGATTCATTGCTCGTTCGGAAACAAATCGGGATAGAACTTCTTCATTTTCTCTTCCGTTTCCCATGTGGCTTCCTTCGTCTTATCAATTCGCCACAATACTTTCACCAAGGGAAATCGTCTGTTTCGAAGTTCTTAAAATTTTCGATCCAGAATCTTAACTGGTTTCTGAACAAAAGTGAGATTCGGTTCAAGCTCAACCTCTTCAACCGGTAGTACCACTGAATCATCGGGATAGTACTTCCGAAGTTGTGATACATGGAAGACATTGTGGATACCCTTTAAACTTGGAGGTAAATTCAATCTGTAGGCTGTATCTCCGATTCTCTCCAGAATCTCATAAGGTCCCAAATACCGTGGATTCAGTTTTCCTCCCTTTCCAATTCTGGTGAATCCTTTTCGAGGCGAAGCTTTCAGGAACACTCTATCCCCAACTTCAAACTCAAGATCTTTCCTTTGCTTATTTGCATAACTTTTCTGTCGATCTTGAGCTGCTTTCATCCGTTGCCGAGTAATCTGAACCTTTTCGATAGCATCCTGAATAGCTTTGGAAGGTTTTTCTTTCTTTTCACCCCTCTTTACCCCTTCTTTCTTACTCCACTTCCATTCTTCTAAATCGAAAAATAACGGGGATCGGCACTTTCTTCCATAAAGAAATTCATACGGTGTCATTTCTATTGAAGCTTGATAACTGTTATTGTAGGCGAATTCAATCAAGGGCAACTGTTCATTCCATGAACTCGAGAAATCCAACGCACACGCCCTTAACATATCCTCAAGATATCTGATTAACCTTTCAGATTGCCCATCAGTCTGTGGATGAAAAGCTGTACTGAACTGAAGCTTGGTCCCCAGACACTTCTGTAATTCTTGCCAAAATCTAGAAGTGAACCTCGGATCCCTATCCGAGACAATGCTAACCGGCACTCCATGCAACCGAACAATCTCATCACAATGCTTCTTAGCCAACTTACCTATCTTATCCGACATCCGAACTGTAAGAAAATGGGCTGACTTGGTCAATCTGTCCACAACTACCCAAATTCAATCGAATCCACCCTTCACTCTGGGTAAACCCGATACAAAATCCATTGCTATATGTTCCCATTTCCATTCTGGAATAGATAGTGGCAGTAATAATCCTGTCGGCTTCTGATGTTCAGCTTTCACTAACTGACAGGTCAGACACTGTTTCACATAATTCACTACATCTCTCTTCAGCCCGTTCCACCAATAATACTGTTTCAAATCCCGATACATCTTGTTTCCACCAGGATGTACTGAATAAGCAGTTTTATGAGCTTCATCCAAAATAACTCTTCTCAGTTCTGTTGGAACTACCATTCTGTTCTTGAACCGAAAGATTCCCGTATCATCAAACCCAAATGGGCACTCAGAATCTGATCGAGCCTTTTCTATCAACTTCTGAATCTCATTATCAGTCCTTTGTGCCTCAAATATTTGTTGCATTAACTCTGGTCGTACTGAGATGTTTCCAATACGAGCTTTTATCTTCACCAACTCTATTGGTTGTCCAATATCTACCTTCAAATTAGATACACTAGCCTTCCTGCTCAATGCATCCGCGACCACGTTAGCCTTACCTGGGTGATACTTAATCACACAATCATAGTCCTCGAGAGTTTCCATCCATCGACGCTGCCTTCTATTCAAATCCTTTTGAGAAAACAAATACTAAAGGCTCTTATGGTCGGTAAAAATCTCAAAAGAAGTTCCATACAAATAATGTCTCCATTTCCCTAAGGCAAAAATCACCGCTGCAAGTTCAAGGTCGTGAGTGGGGTAATTTTTCTCATGCTCTTTCAATTTCCTAGAGGCATAAGCAATTACTCTCCCGTTCTGCATCAAAACACAACCTAAACCTTCATGAGAAGCATCAGTATACACCACAAACCCTTCAATACCATCCGGAAGGCCTAATATCGGTGCTGAAGTTAACTTATCTTTCAAGAGCTGAAAACTAGCTCCACACTTTTCATCCCATTTAAACTGAACCTCTTTCTTGGTTAATCGGGTCAAAGGAGCCGCAATCTTAGAGAAATCCTTAACAAATCTTCGATAATAACCGGCTAAACCCAAGAAACTTCGAATCTCGGAAACATTCTTAGGACTCTGCCACTGAGAAACTGCCTCTACTTTCGAAGGATCTACTTCCAATCCTTTGCTCGAAATAATATGACCCAAGAAACTCACCTTGTCGATCCAAAACTCACATTTACTGAACTTTGCATAAAGCTGGTTATTCCTTAAAGTCTCCAACACCAATCTCAGATGACGAGCATGATCCTCTTCTGATCTTGAGTATACCAAAATACCATCAATGAAGATCACGACAAACTTATCGAGATAGGGGCGAAAAATCCGATGCATCATGTCCGTAAAAGCTGCCGGTGCGTTAGTTAATCCAAATGGCATCACCACAAACTCATAATGTCCATACCGGGTATTAAATCCTGTCTTAGGAATATCTTCCTTGTAACAGCCCGAAACAGGGGCAAGTTGGAAATTACGAAAATACCCCTACAACCCTAGAATTTTCCTACATTCCCGAAAGTACTTTTACTATCCAATATTGTGACCAAAAGAATCCTCACATTATTTCGAGGATCTTGACACTCTCCGTGAACCATAATTCCCATCCTAACTCTAGTAGCATCAAAAATCGACAAAACCCTAGCTTATAGTTCGATCGTAAATAACTCTTTGCTCATCTACCTTTCGATATTCAATATTATAACCAAAACGATCCTTGAATTATTTTATGAATTTTCATACATTTACCAAAACTGGATTCCACCCATAGCATATTTTATAAATATTTTCCCTTTTAAAAATTGTCATTTTATTTTAAACAATTAGCTTTCATTCAATATTCGAAATTTTACTCAAAACGTTTCTTGAATTTTTCTCTAAAATATGATAATTTTTACAACCTTTAACCATCGTCATAGCTTCGTTTATATAATTTTCTTATGATTTTCATCATCTTTAATATTCATAATTTATAAATGAAAACTCTAAATATTCCACATTTATAATCAAAACGAAGCTTATTTTTCACTCGTTCTTTCATTTATTTACTACTTCAAGGTTTCACCTCTCGACTCTTGAATAAATTTTATACCATTTTATATTTATTTTTATTCAACATAAACCTTCTAGAAAGTTTAAATAAATGGACATATTTTCCCCACATTTCCTATCTAATTACCAAGCATATGTCTAAAATATAATTCATCCACATTACCTAAGTAGCAACCAAGCATTTGTCTAGGATATGAAGCTTCCACATCTCCCCTAAACTCTTAGAAATTGCAAGGTAAGCCCCTAAATCCCAAGTATAAATACCCCTCCAAGCTCATTTCCAAAACTACACCAAAAACACTCACTTTCTCTCCCTAGTTCGGCCACTCCTCTCTCTCTAAGGTATGAGTCTTGTTCTTTTATTATTTCATGCTTTATATTATATTCTTAGTATGATAATAATAGTAACAAGCTTAGATTTAATTAAATTATACTTTAGGAATTTATTTTATGAAATATATGTTATTTATGCTAGTTTAGGAAAAATGTGATAACATATATGCATTTTATTTAATTAAATGCATGAGTTATGATATGATATGATATGAATATGTGTTTAAATAATTATGATCTCATTTGATTAAATTCATGTCAAGAATAATTTATTTAGAATTATTTTTCATAGAGAATTAATATATTTTGCTATATTATGCTTCAAATTCTATGTTATAAATATGAATATGATCAAGTGTGTTACACACCCTCTTTGAATATTCAAATCGACATAAGAACATGTTCTTGATGTTCTTGAATCAATGTGTGTGTGCGTGTGCTAATGTGTGAATGTGTGAGATTAATTTTGTGTTATAAAGTGTTTAATTCATAAGAAATTGAATAGTAAATATTTTCAATAGTAATTTTGACTTTTTGGTCAACACATATACAATTAATTTAGAAAATTAATTATAAAATAATTATAAAATTAGTTTTGGAATTTTTAAATGAAGATTTTATCCGAATTTTCCAAAAATCGGTAAATTGTGAATTTTTTCAAAATATAACCTACATTGTCAAATTAAATTCTAAATTTCATTTCTAATGTTATAATTAGGATTATAATGTGATTAATAAATATTTAAGTGGTTAAAGAATTCATGAAACCTGATTAATTACTTAATTTCCCTTAAACGGTTAAAATTAGAGTCTACCGGGAATTCTCTAACATGATATAGTTTATGTGTTTACTTGATGTAATCCTTTTATGCATGAACATTATGTGTTTTATGTGCTTATTTGATTAATATAAGGAACCTAGTTCTAAGCCTATAGTAGTTAATACTTTCAGGCACACTGGAATCCACATAACAATGTCTGACTACCGGTATAGGTGAGGGTTAAAATGTTTTCAACTGGAATCATGCTATACATATGTATCTATATAAAAACTATTTCCAAGCCTACCCATCATATTGATTTACTACCCTCTATATATATTATTGTACTACAATATCCCTCTTAAGGGAAAAATACTTTCATGCCGGAATCAACGTTTTACTAGGACGTTATATGTTTCAAGTCCATTTTATCAAAACATTGATTCCGGGTTATGCAAGCAAAATATTGTTCTTGATTTATGTTATGGGCCCCGGCTGTATCCGTAGCGAGTAATTACCCGGAAGGTATCGGGCCGAGGGTATTATTGGTGCTGCGGACTGCCACCACCTCTTGGTAGTGGTTTAACTGGAGGTTAGTTACTCCATGCCAAGGGATGAGGGAGAGATAGCTGCCTCCCGAATCTAGTTCGTGGTCTCTAGGGTTTGATTCCCTATTGACATCAAGGAGTAGTGGAGTTAATATTCTTGGTTTTATTGAAGTATCAGAGCCTGATCAACCCGATACTATTTTACCAATTATTTAAGGAGTTATGGGTGGAGAGGCCTAGCTTGGGGGCATTAATGTTCTTGTTACAAACGGTTCATATTTCTACAAATATTCCAAACTACCCCTATCCCTGTTTTACAATTATTATAAACCGTTTCCTATTTGTTATATCCTATTGTTAATATTTCAGATCGAGATCTTCTTGATCATATACATATATATATATACATATATCAATAAGTTATTATACCCCCCTTCATTTAGTCACTTTGACTAACCCTCTCGCCTATTTTAAAAATGCATGATTTCAGGAATCAATTAACGACAACTAGAGGTATCTTGAAGCACTACAACCGTAGGTTGGATCCGATCCTAAGAGTACAGTGCCTTCAGCCTACTCTCTGTAGAAACAAACCATCTCATACTTTGTCCTTGCATGTCAACCTGTTGTACTCTTTTGCGAACTACTTTGATCAATAATGATAATCCTTGCTCATTATACGTTATCCTCCTCGTTCATAGGTAAAGTTGAATCTCTTTATCTTCCGCTGCACTGTGTCACATACTCCATTCATATATTATCTTGACCGTTTGCCGTAGTATTTCCTGAATGTTGGGTCTAACCTCTACTCAGGGAGTATTACGGTGCGGGTTGTAGTGTTGGGGAGACGCTACATTCCTCCTTGATCTTTAACTGATAATATCCTTGCCTTAAATCGAGCTTAGAATACACCCTGGACCCTTGTAGCATGTCAAACAAATCTTCTATATGTGGCAACGAATATTTATTCTTTACAGTCATCCGATTCAGCTCCCGGTAGTCAATGCACATTCTCAGAGTTCCATTTTTTTTCTTGACAAAAAGAACTGGTGTGCCCCACAGTGATGAACTTGGTCGAATATATCCTTTCTTGAGGAGATCTTCCAACTGAACTTTTAACTCTTGTAACTCTGCCGGTGCCATCCGGTAAGGAGTCTTAGAATAAGGTTCAGATCCCGGATATAAGTCTATCACAAATTCAATCTATCGATCCGGAGGTAAAGAACCTAAAACTTCGGGAAACACCTCAAGATATTCCTTCACCACTTCTGTCTCTTCAAGTTTCGCCCGATCTTTCGGCTTATTCAAAATATAGGCAATATATCCCATCGCTCCATTCCTTATCACTTTATGAGCTTCAGTGAATGACAAAAGAGGAGCAGTCTTTGATTCTTTCTCCTTTGTTACTTCTTCTCCCAACTTAACCGTCTTGGTAAAACAATCAACCGTGGCGTGATACTGAAATAACCAATCCATTCCCAAAATAACCCCGTATCTGTTCATCGGCATTACCACCAAATCTGCCTGATATACTCTGCCTTCAAACCCAATCACACAATCTCTAACCACCTAATCCGTCTAAAGACTTCCGCCCAACGACGAACTCACCACATAACAAGCATTTAAGCACGTAACAGGTAAACATAGAGTATCAACTAATTTGCAAGATATAAAAGAATGAGTAGCGCCAGGGTCAAATAATGCATGTATGTTCGTGTTATGGATGCATATTGTACCTTCCACCATGGCATTGGGATTAGCTTCCACATCTTGCTCTTCACCCGTAAGGGCATATGTACGAGCCGGTATCATTGGCCTCTGAGCTCCCAGTTGATAGCCTGGAGTCTTGCCTGGACAAGTGTTAGCCATATGTGTTTTCTTCCCACATATTAGACATTGTCCCAACCTCCTTCTGCAAGTGTTGTAGGTGTGAGTAGGGCCTCCACAATACAAACATGGTGGCCTATCATGTCGAGGATCAGAAGTAGCTGGAGATACTCGTGGCTTTGGTGGTGCAGTTCCCGCAGCTCGAAACTTCTTGTTTTGTCCTTGAAATGGCTGAGAGGGGGATACCATAGGCCTCTTCCCTTTTCCAAATCCGGATCCTTGCCCCATTTGCATTCGAGGAATGGGATCTCTTTTCTTGTATTCTTCTTCCTGTGTTAAAGCCCTTTGCACAGTATCAGCAAAAGACTCGAAGTTGTGACCAGCATGCCCATGCCTGAGATCCTGTCTCAATCCACAAATAAACCTCTTCGCCTTTCTCTTTTCATCCCGTGTGATATGAGGTGCATATTTACCAAGTCTATTGAAAAAAGAAAGATATTGAGCCACTGTTTGAGTTCCCTGTTTCAAATCCATAAATTCTTGTTCCTTTCTTTCTCGAACAACCTCGGGCACAAAAGCCTCTCTGAATTCCCTTACAAAGACTTCCCAATTAACTTCTTCTCCTTCCACCTCAAGCTTCTCTCGAGTACGTTCCCACCAATGATACGTTTCTCCATCCAATTGAAAAATAGCGAATTGAGCTTTCTCTTGAGAGGTAAATTGTCTAACATTGAAAATCCTCTCAATCCTTGTCAACCATCCTTCTGATACGGCATCATCTACAGAACCTGAAAACCTTGGAGGATTATAGCTAAAAAACAACCCATGATGATCCCTCGGGTTATCAGGAAGAGGTGCTTGTTGCTCAGTTGGTGGTTGTATAGGAGGATCTTGAGCTCTTCTATGTTCAACAAAATTATACACCACTTCCATAAAATGCTCCATGTTCATAGGCGGTTGTGGTGGATTAGGGGAGCGATCTCTATGATGATGACGTCCCGGAGACCTTTCCCGATGTCTTCTAGGAGGCATCCTGTCCAATCAAACACTAACATGCATGCCAGACTTAGTCCATGCTTGACAATGCAATGAATTCAATCAATTACAAAATCACGAGTCAATGCACATTATCACACGAAAATGCAATCACTTCACCTTAGCACTTAATTCTTAAAGACGAACGACCTAACCGACTCAACACGACACTAGAACCCTGGTTTTCCAACCCTGGGCTCTGATACCACTCAAGGATGTAACACCCGAGCGCGAGACGTCACATCCCCCCGCACTATGACCCGACCCGTATATGAAATGAATTTCCACACACGTGCCAGATCATAGCGAACGGGGACATACACACTCGCTAAGCCAGGCGGGACTAACCTATACTTAAACCCCAACAACAACAACAAAGTAATATAACAGCGGAAGCAATAATTCATATTCCATATATTGAGCTATATGCTCTAGGTACCAACATTTATTTTCAGGTAAGATCAATACAAATACCATAACCATGTACGCCCGAAATATAGAGGAGAAGATGGAGGTTGCAAATCACCAATTACCTTGGAAGAAGATGGAGGATTGATTGATCTTGAGCTCAAGGTTTAAATGATCAAAAGAAAGGTTTTCTTGGAGCTTCTCTTGCTTCTTGGAGAGCTGCTGCAAACCGATGAAAAGGGAAGCATAAGGAAGGAATGAGAAGCTATCTCTAATATCTAGAATCACTCGGGTAGGGTTCGGGTCGATCCAAGTCCGATTCGGTTAAGAAAATGGTTCAAAACAAGTTACAATGTCGAGGCTATGGAAAGGTTCGTTGTCAAAGGTTCAAATGATATTGAAAAGGTATAATATCAAGTTAAAGAATAGGTAACGTCGAAATAAGTTCAACGCCGAAGACGGATATCGATTTCAAATTCCGGAGCTCAAGATATCGTGAAAACCGTTCAGGGTTGCCTATTATACAAATAGGTCCCTAAACTTTCAAAAAGTGGCAATTCAGCCCAAACTCAATTTCCAATTGAGTCCAAAACATTCGAATAAGTTACAATCAAGCCCACGGATTACACGAAACATGTAATTTCATTCAATTACCACCAAATTCACGAAATTCACATTTCCACAATTTCATTCATATATTGATATCTCACATTGGAATTCATAAAAAATTTAAACAATTAATTCAAATTATAAACGAATTCAATTAATAAATCAAATTATAACTCATATAATTAAATGTAAATGCGCACGTAACACTTACTTGCACGTACGAAATCATGGGGCGTTACAATTTCGATTAATTTTGGAATTAATTTTAATTAGGTGTTTATATATAAAACGCCTAATTTCGGGAGATTAAACCCTGAAAAGGGTTTTCTAGTTTAAAGTTTTATTTTCTCTAAGTATTTAGAGAAATACTTTCGGAGCCCACACTCCGATGGTTTTTCTGGGGTTATTGCAGGGAAGCTCTGCTGGTTTCACGAGGAGATCGGGTATCGGGTTCTCGGGAGGTGAATTCAGGAGCTGGAAAAATACCGTAAGACAGCCATGTTTGCAGTACGATAATATTTTACAGTTATATTATTTTAAACATGATAAATTATGTGCTCTTAAGTGTTAATTGCATGTTAGATATTTGGCATGGCATAATAATACGAGGACACGTGGCACGCCCACGTGGGCGCCACGTAGGCTTCGCGCCAACTCGGACAAAACCAAAAACAAACTTCTGGGCAGATCATCAGATCGATACCAGGTCCGTAGATCATCAGATCTACATGAGGTCATTAGATCGATTTACACATCGCCCGATCATCACATCAGCAGATCGATTTCACCACCCAGGTCATCAGATCGATCTGCTCCTCTCCCATGAGGAAACCCACGGCAGTAAGGATCCCGGCAGGCAATATCGATCTCCAGATCGATTACCTACATCACCGGACACCCGAATACTGTAAAGCACTCCTGTCGGGACACGTGTATCCTTCTCATTCCCTGGAACAGACGTACTATGGCTCATTAATGACCGTCAGTCTCTACTTTTACCCAAAGGGGAAAGAAGGTACAAACGACCCGCCTCAAGCCAGTTCCATCGTCCGACATCCAGATCGACGACTGGCAACGCCATTAATGCACACCTACAGTACACACACTACTGTGTCATTTGGCCATGGCTATAAATACTCACCCTTTGAACAGTAGTTGGTAAGCCTTTAATACGCATTCAATTGCATTTATTCTCTCTCTAAAGAGCTCCATTACTGACTTGAGCGTCGGAGTGCCAAACTTGGGTAAAACCCCAAGTCCCCCAAGTTGGTTTCGAGCTCACGTTTGTTAGTGCTTTCAGGTCGATAAAGAACCCACTCAAACAAATTCTTGACTGATTGACCCATATCTGACAGCCAGATCGACCACGTCAGATCGACCAGATTTGAGCCAGATCAGTTTGGCGCCGTCTGTGGGAAACTTTTTCACATCGACCTAGAAAAAAGCCCTTTCATCCTCTTTTCAACACCATGGTTAACACAAGGAACACCAACCGTGACGAGGACATGGAGGAGGTTGCCAAAGGCAGGCATGACTACAACGCGCCGCTTGGCAACGCCTCCAACGTCCCCCCGATCGGCCCTAGCGCCAATGTCCCCCAGCCTCCGCTGGAGGTCACCCCCAGGTTCACTGTCACTCAGGCGGACCTTGATGGTTTTCTCGACCAGTGACGGGTCGAGATTGAGCGCGCCCAAACTGAGGGTCGCGAGCCCAGGTGCCCCGAACTGCCGAGGGCTAGCCCAACCACCACAATCTCGAGCCCCATGGTGGGCAACGCGTTGGCCCCCTCCATCCAAGCATACGGGAACCCAGTTCCCTATGTCTTCCAACCGCTCGACGGTCGACCCGCACAAATCATTTGGGGCCTCAGTCCCCAGATCGGGGCCGGACAGGTCCAAGAATTTGCTCCTCCACCGCCACCCCCGGCCACGAGCAAACAAATCCTCCGCGAAGGTCACGGAGACTCCGACCACCCAAGCCGTAACAACCGCGGCAAGCATGCGGTCGACGAAGACAATGACGAGTTCGACGACCTCCAAGTGCGGATCCCCGCTCTATCCGCAAGGGAGGAAGCCGCCCGAATCGCCGCGGCCCACGCCGGGAAAGAGCAGGATCATTGCGTGGACCCACCACGTAGACGGGTCCAAGATCGCCTGGGTGACCGTGGCTCCCACGTCACCCAGAGGCAGGTCGACCTCCGAGACGGGCTGAACCGACGCCCTCTCCGCTACCGCAGTGATAGGGAGGAAGCTTCCCCCTTTTGCGAGGACATTCTCCGCACGACCTGTGACGGAGATCGAATTCCGACCGGTCTGCCCATGTACAACGGGACCACAGATCCCGAAAAACATGTGACGGCCTTCGAGAACAGGATGCTGCTACACTCCCACCCGCAGCAGATCTGGGCCAAGCTCTTCGTCACCACGTTGACGGGTCCCACGCAAGATTGGTTTATCCGCCTGCCGCCGCGGTGCATATCGACCTACAACCGATTTGTAGATCGATTCACGGCGCACTTCTCCTCGATGTCCGGGGAGAAGCTACCACCCTCCTATCTCAACAGCATCTACCAGAAAGAGGGCGAGTCCTTGCGAGATTTCATGACTCGCTTTTCGAGAGAAGTGGTTCGGGTCGAGAACCCGACGATGGATACTTTACTTTCCGTAGTCCATCGAGCCCTTCGTAACCGCCTTTGGGCCGATGAGATCGTCAGGGCCGGGCCCCGTAACCTGACGGAAATACAAGATATCGCCCACGGCTTCATGCGCGTTGAGGAGATCGCCCTCGCGCATGGACCTCCGCCCCGATCTGAGAGGCAGGTCATCGGGTCCAGCTCGCCCCAACACCGGAAGGGGAGCGAGCAAAAGAAGATCAAGGGGAAAGTCGACCCACCGACCCAGGTCGACCGACGAAACTATGTCCCCTTGACCAGGTCCATCGACCAGATCTACGTAGTCATGGACCAAAGCCTTCTGAAAAAACCGAAGCCCATCCGAGAGGGCCCGAAGACTGAAAAATCGGGAAAATTCTACGGCTACCATCAGCAATGGGGCCACACCACCGCGGAATGCAACGCCCTCCGTGACGAGATCGAAAGACTCGTACAAGGAGGGCACTTGAAGGATTTTGTTCGAAAGATCGACCACTACTCAGAGAGGGCGGGACGACCCAGCGACCGTAACCGCTCCAGGTCGAGGTCTCCCCCGAAACGATCTGGGAAGCAGCCACTGGAAAGGGCTGAAGACAATCCCCCTACTCATGGCAAGATCTATATGATAGCCGGGGGGCATGAGGGCGGTGACTCCAATGCAGCTCGAAAGAGGAACGTCAGGCGAGCAGCTCGAGAGTTCAACGGTCCCCATGAAGAGGTCTTCCAGATCAATCAGAGTAGAGAGTGGGAGAGGCAAGAGGTTAGCTTTAGTGAGAGTGATAGCCGCCCGGGTCCCCATCGGGAAGGTGATACGCCTAGCTGTCCGATGGTGGTGACCTTAGGCGTGGCTAATTATGATGTAACCAAATGCCTAGTTGATAATGGAAGCAGCTCCAACATTATCCCTTACTCGACTCTTGTAAAAATGAAATTACATAACCTAAAGCTCGATCCGATCCGAACACTGCTTTTCGGGTTCGGTGGATCGGAAGTTATACCATTAGGGCGCATCCGACTCCTCACCTCGATGGGAACATCCCCCAAGAGGGTGACCCAGGAGGTCGAGTACGTCATCGTCAATATGCCCCTAGCGTATAACATGATCTTCGTCCGACCTGGCCTTATTCAGTTCAAAGCAATCATCTCAACGTACCATTAAAAGCTGAAAATGCCCACCCCGAACGGGGTCGGAGAGGTGACTTGCGATGTCATGGACAGTTGGGCTTGTTACGCCATCGTCCTCAAAAAGCCATCCGGAAAAGAGGAGGAAGAACTCGACCTCCAGACCTATGCCGACGGGGAGATCGAGCTACCCACGAAGGAGAGCGAGGCGGAGAGATCCCCAGCAGCTCGAAAAAGAAAGGCCAACAAGTGGCTCAAGCCCTCGGAAGAGCTAAAAGAAATCGCCCTGATCCCTGGAGACAGCAATAAAACCACCAAGATAGGGGCGAACATGCACCCCCAACATGAGGTCATGATGATAGAATTCCTGAGAGATAACTCGGATATTTTCGCTTGGGCAGCCAGAGAGTTGGTTGGTGTCGATCCGAAGGTGATCTGCCACCGGCTCGGGATCGATCCGTCGGTCAAGCCCATCAAACAAAAGTTGAGACCGCAAAGCCGGGCAAGGAATGATATAATCGAGGCCGAGGTCAATAAACTCCTCGACGCTGGATACGTTACTCCAGCTCAATACGTTGACTGGTTGTGCAACGTAGTCCTCGTGCAAAAAACGGGCGGGAAGTGGAGAATGTGCAACGACTTCACCGACCTCAACAAGGCATGCCCGAAAGACCCGTATCCGTTGCCCCGCATCGACCAGCTCGTCGACTCGACAACTGGATGCGAGATGCTCAGCATGATGGATGCCTTCCAAGGATATTACCAGATCTCTATGGGCCTCGAAGATCGGAAGCATACTGCCTTCATTGTGGTAAAAGGAATATACTGCTTCAAGGTCATGCCCTTCGGGCTAAAGAACGCAGGAGCTACGTACCAAAGATTGGTCAACCTGATGTTTAAGGATGAGATCGGGAAGACCATGGAGGTCTACGTCGACGACATGATCGTGAAGAGCCGATGGGCGTACCATCATCTAGATCACCTGCGCCGTTCGTTTGAGATCTTGCGGCAATATGGGATGAAGCTCAACCCTGACAAGTGCACGTTTGGGGTCGAAGGAGGGAAGTTCTTGGGGTATATGGTGAGCCAACGGGGCATCGAGGCCAATCCCACCAAGATCAAGGCCATCCAGATCATACCACGACCTCGGTGCATCAACCAGGTCCAATCACTCGTAGGACGGATAATCTCCCTCAATCGGTTCATATCGCGACCGTCAGAACGAAACCTCCCGTTCTTCAAAGTTTTAAGGAATCTCAAAAAATTCGAGTGGAACGAAGAATGCGACTGAGCGTTAGATCAATTGAAAGAGTACCTGGCCTCTCCACCATTGCTAGCCAAGCCAAATGAGGGAGAGACCTTGTACCTCTACCTGTCCCTGTCTAACGAGACCTTCAGCTCGGTCTTGGTCGCCATTCGAGATCGAAAACACCTACCGATCTACTACCTGAGCAAGATCCTGCACGGTGCGGAACGGAACTATCTCGAGATCGAGAAATTCGTGTTCGCCCTCACGCATGCAGCCCGGAAGCTACGTCCGTACTTCCAGGCCCATCCCATAGTTGTCCTAACAGATCAGCCGCTTAGGCAGGTGTTATCCAAACCCGATGTGTCGGGTCGAATGATGAAATGGGCGGTCGAGTTGAGTCAGCATAACATCACCTACCAACCCCGCGCCGCCCAACAAGCTCAAGTTCTGGCTGACTTTTTAGTCGAAAAGAACACCAGCTCGATGGAGATCGTCCGTACCTCGCCCAGCTGGACCATGCACATGGATGGCTCATCGACCTCTCAAGGAGGGGGAGTGGGCATCTCCCTTATAAGCTCAGACGGGCTACAACTCGATTTCGCCATTAAGCTTGATTTTAAAGCAACAAACAATGAAGCCGAGTACGAAGCACTTGTGGCGGGATTGAGGTACGCCTCGGAGAATCAGATCGACAGGTTAGCCATTGTAACTGACTCCCAGCTCGTCGCCGGACAAGTCAACGGCACGTTCGAAGCTCGGGAAGAATCCATGGCAGCGTATCTCAAAATGGTGAAAGAGCTGACCTCGAAGCTGAAAGAGTTCGAAATCTAACAGGTCCCCCGCGAAGAGAACGGTCGAGCTGATGCCCTATCGAAGTTGGCCAACGGATTCCAGGGAACAAAGGATACGACCATCTCGTTCATGGTCTCGGGGGGCCGTGCGATCGATGAAGGAAAGGTCGAGATCGCCACCATCGATCCGCCAGAACCTAGCTGGATGGACGATCTAATGGCTTACCTCAAAGACGGGCTTTTGCCCCAAAATCGAACTGAGGCCAGGAGAATAAAATATCGATCTCTGCTCTATATGATAGATCATGAAGGCAGGTTGTTCAAAAAATCCTTCACCGGTCCCCCGCTAAGGTGCCTACAGCCTAGCCAAGCCCAAGATGTCCTGGAAGAAGTCCATGAGGGATGTTGCGGAAACCATTCCGGAGGTCGAGCTCTAGCTCGAAAGATCTTAAGGAGTGGGTATTTTTGGCCGACTATGGTGTGGGATGCGAAGATCCACTTTAGGAAATGCCCCAAGTTCCAAAAGCATGACAACCTAATCCACACTCACCCGGCGTCCATGATACCGATCGATGTGTGCTGGCCCTTCGACCAATGGGGGACCGACATCATCGGTCCCTTCCCCTTGGCACCCAGACAGAAAAAGTTTGCCATTGTATGTGTCGAGTACTTCTCAAAGTGGGTTGAGGCCGAGGCAGTCCCCAAAATTACTGATGCAGTGATAAGAAATTTTCTCTGGAAGAATATAATCTGCCGTTTTGGGGTTCCGAGGGTACTCATCTGTGACAATGGCCCTCAATTTCGATCTGAGAATACCAAGAACTATTGTCGAGACCTCGGAATCGACCTCAGATTCACTACAGTTTGTCATCCGCAAGCAAATGGTCAAGCTGAAGTCACCAACCGGATCATTATCCAAAATCTCCAGACCCGCCTCGATGCCAAACTGGGGGCATGGGCGGACGAGCTCGACGGCGTACTATGGGCATATCGAACTACCCCGCGGACAGCCACGGGACAAACACCATACTCTCTGGTTTACGGATCCGAAGTCGTCATCCCATCAGAGTTGTTGCACGAAACCGCTCGTGTATCGCAATACCAGCTCGAGCGGAATACAGAGATCAGAGCTGAAGATCTAGATGTGATTGAAGAAAGCAGGGAACATGCCTATAAGAAGCTCAAACAGTACAAGGCAGCGGCGGCTCGATCATACAACAAACACGTGAAGCCCAGATCATTTCAGATCGGCGACCTAGTGTTAAAAAAGGTCGAAGTCTTACAGCATGTCGGAAAACTTGAGCCTAACTGGGAAGGACCCTATCGCGTCACGGAGATCGGGAAAAACATGGCCTACCGGCTCGAAGACATGGCCGGGGACCCATTACCCAGACCGTGGAATGCGCACAACTTGAAGAAATTTTACACTTTGCTTTCAAATTATTTCAAGATGTAACGGATAAAGCAGTCGAATTCACCTGAGAATCGATCTCTATCCAGTAAATTAATATACATGTTTGGGAACGACATCCGATTGGAGTCAATACGTAATCCTTTGCCAGGTTACTATCCCCAGGTAAGCTCTCATTCGACCTACGGTCATGAGTCGATGAGGGAGCGAACCCCCCCCCCCCCCCCCCCACATCCAATTGTTAGAGATCGAGATCCAATGAGGTCGTTTTCAAACCCAATGAGATCCTAAAAATCCTAACGTATTGGGTGATTTTAAATCATTGTTAGAGATCGAGATCCAGTGAGGTCGATCTTAGACCCCAACGAGATCCGAAAAAATCCTAACAAACCTAAAGATCCAGAGATCCAAGGAGATCGTTTTAGATCCGAGGAGATCCTGAGATTAATGGTTCTTAAAAATTAATGATCCAGAGATCCAAGAAGATCGTTTCAGATCAGAGGAGATCTAGAGACTAATGATCTTCGAAAAGGTGGATCCTAAGATCCGATGAGATCAACTTAGATCCAAGGAGATCTAGAGATTGATGATTTTCGAAAAGTTTATTCAGAAACCCGAGGAGATCGAGTTCGATCCAAAGAGGTCCAGAGATTAGCGCGTCTCAGAGATCGCTATCGATCCGACGAGAATGCAGCGAATGGAAAAACGACTAAGGAAAAATGCGAACGCCCAATGAAGCTAGAATCAACACCCAAAAGAGATCGAATAGCTCCGTGAACCTATCGATCCGAAAGCGATAAAGATCTAAGCTAAGGGGTAAGCAAAACCTAGATCGATAAACCACGCGCATTCCAGATCGAATTAATGTTCAACTTGCAAAGTAAAAGAAAACACAAGTATGAGAAACATAATTCATTCATGCGAAAATCGATCTCAAAAATTAACAAGGATCGATTATACCTAGCGCATCGAGCTCACCACGCGACGTGGCTCGATGGGCGATTGTTCAAAACAATGAAATTAAACAAGTATTCAGCTAGCCACAACCCGGCTAGTAGGTAGAATCAAAGGTTTTATAATTCATGATTGAGGGAAGTCAGTCAAGCTCAACTGGGGAAGAGGTTTCCCTACCAGATCGACTTCTCGGCCCGGCGAGCTCACGGAGTGGGGGAAGGAGGTGTTCGATTTCGACCGGTTGTGGCAGTTCGCACTCAACCCGACCCTTCGATCTCTTAGCCTTGGCGATCTCAATAGCATGACCATACTTGTGAGTGGCCCAATCGATCTGAACAGGCTCCTCCTCCTCCTCCTGCACAGTGACTCCGAGATCAGCCAAGAGAGGACCTATCGTGTCGAAATTGAACTCCGGAGGGAAGATGTTTTGGGCCTTGAGCTGGTTCACGCAGATCTGAAACCCTTCTGCCAGGTCGCCCTCGCCCACGATCAGGCTCGCCTCTTCAAAACCGGGACCCTCCATGAACTCCCGCACCGCGTAACGCTCGATCTCGAGCTTATACCGTTGCAGGTCGGAGGCAGCCTTCTGGATCCTCGACCGGGCCAGGTCGAAAACCTCAGCCCTACCTTCTTCCTTCGAAGCAGCCTGGGCATCTTCAAGCTGCTTGGCAAACTCCTCTTTCATCCTAGCCAGCTCTTGCTCGTGGCTTTTCTCCGTCTTCGCCAGTGCATCATTAGAACTCTGAAGCTGAACCTCCATCGATTCCTTCTCCTCGGTCCGGACCCGCTTCTCCTCTCTAGCTTTGCGGAGTTCATCTTCGAGCTGCAGGAAAGCATCAGGGTTCATCGAGGCGAGCTGGGCCTTTGCCGTCTGGTACTTCTCCTTGTACCTTAGCTTGGCGGCTTTAAAGACCTCTGCCTCCTAGATCGAATTGACCAATACAGGGAGGACATCCTGAAGAAGGGGCGAGGGTCAGAACGAATTTAAGTGAGATTGGTGGAGAAAGCAATGAGGAAAAAATACTAACACAAAAAAGCCCTCTGGCGGCCTTAGCCCTCTTCTGATCGAAAGATCTTGTGAAGGAGAGTTTCCTCTGTTCATCGATGATGCATCCAGTGTTGAACAAGGCCGATATCAGGTCGATGTCCGGGGTACCGAAAGCAAGATGATGCTTCGATCCGTCTGCCTTCTCTAGCTCAAGTCCGGCTGGCCATTGGGGAAGTGGGGTCGTTGGGAAAGCCATCAACTCAGCTTCTTCATCCGATTCCTCAGATTCTTCGACCTGGCGAGCTGTCTCACTAAGGGGCCTCTTTCCCACACCGTGCCTTGCCTGAACAAACTGGGCATAAGGGTCAATGGCTTCATCAAAATAAATGTCTAAATGATCTAAATTTATATCGACCTCTTCCTGACCCCCTGAAGGCCCAACCAGATCGACGAACTCCTGACCACGAGCTGGCTCCGTCGCCACGTTCTGAACGACCTGGGGAGGGCCTTGATCATGCAGCTCCCATCTGAACCCCTCCTGATGGACTCGCTGTGCGTCAGGAAGAGCATTGAGAATCGAGCGGGCCGCATCGACCACGGGTTGCATCTCAGCGGCTGTAGCCTCCCTTTGGCGCCGTGCCCTCATCTGTGAAGCTCGAGACATGATTAGCACCCGAAGATTTGAAGATCGAATAAAACCAAAATCAGATCGATAATAATGAGGAAAATTCACTATTAAAAAGGACCCTGATCGAGGTGGCGTCCGGTCAAAGCAGGAGCATACCAAGACGGAAGTTCCTCCGACGGGTTCCAAGGATAATGCCCGCTTCGACCAGATGCCCCGCCCTCGTCAGGTTTGTGTGGTCAAGAAGGCCCAAACGAGGAAGCAGATCGAAATGGTCATGGAGCCAGGAGGTTGATCTAGTCGGAAGACGCTTCGGATCATCAGAGCCCCAAGTAGTTCGGAACGAGGGGGCGACGGGGAGATCAACGAAGAAGAACTTGGACTTCCAGTCCACCCCATGTGACGACGATGGCATCGATACCATCTTCCGATTGGGCTTTGACTGAAGGTTAAAGTAGCCAGGGCCAGATTTTACAGCACTATTCAAAGTAAAAAACTCTCCGAAATCTTCGAACTCTGGCACGAACCCCAAACACTTCACGATTATCATCATGCAGTGAACCAAGGAGAACGAATTTGGGGTCAGCTGGGCAGGACACATATTGAATCGGACGAGGAGATCGGAAACGATCCACGGCAAAGGAAGACACAGGTCGTACTTGACTGCATGGTAATACAGCCCGATCGATCTCGCCCTCAGAGGGTTGCCCACAGTCTCCCCAGTCACCGGCATTCGAACCACATACTGGGGGCCCAAACCCAGCTTTCTCACTACTTCCGCGAATTCCGTAGGGGTCAACTTGGTTGCCCTCTGCGTCACATGGGTTAGAGTGTGGTAGACATGGCGTGGTTGCTCCACCACCGGGGGATTCACCTGCTCTTGAACCTCTTCTTCTTCCCCGACCTCCTGCGCCTCCGACTCATCCACCAATCTCATCGGACCCTTCCTTTTTGAGGTCGAAGTGGGTCCCCCGCGATTGGCCGTACCACCCGACCCTGTGAGTGACTCAAAGCTCACATCCGGAAGCGGGGGGACCCTCTGATCGATCTCTCGTTCGGGAGACGGCGTAAAAGCAACTATACCCGAGTCTCCTCCAGTTTCGATCTGGCCGCGAGCCATGAGAAGATGGGAGAAGAAATAGAACTTTACCTTGAAAGCAAATCGAATGAGTCTCGGAAGGGACGTGGGCAACTGTTGCAGATCGGAGCAGCTTGATAGATGTGATATGAAAACAATGAAATGAGGGTTGAGAGTGACCCCTTATTTATAGAGGGTGAAAAGGTAACATCTCGAAATACAAAACGATGCCATTATTACCCCGGACACGCCACCTCCCTCAAAGGTCACGTCACATTAAATGCGGCGTCAGATCGGTGAACTCAAAAGTCGTCCTAATCATCAAGGCGGCAATCGATTCTAACGGTCACGACGGTTCCCCTACCCAATGCCAGATCAATGAAATTACCACTGCGAAATTTCACACTGGTAATTTGGGGGGCCTCTGGCATGGCATAATAATACGAGGACACATGGCACGCCCACGTGGGCGCCACGTAGGCTTCGCGCCAACTCGGACAAAACCAAAAACAAACTTCTGGGCAGATCATCAGATCGATACCAGGTCCGTAGATCATCAGATCTACATGAGGTCATTAGATCGATTTACACATCGCCCGATCTTCAGATCAGCAGATCGATTTCACCACCCAGGTCATCAGATCGATCTGCTCCTCTCCCATGAGGAAACCCACGGCAGTAAGGATCCCGGAAGGCAATATCGATCTCCAGATCGATTACCTACATCACCGGACACCCGAATACTGTAAAGCACTCATGTCGGGACACGTGTATCCTTCTCATTCCCTGGAACAGGCGTACTATGGCTCATTAATGACCGTCAGTCCCTGCTTTTACCCAAATGGGAAATAAGGTACAAACGACCCGCCTCAAGCCGGTTCCATCGTCCGACATCCAGATCGACGACTGGCAACGCCATTAATGCACACCTACAGTACACACACTACTGTGTCATTTGGCTATGGCTATAAATACTCACCCTTTGAACAGTAGTTGGTAAGCCTTTAATACGCATTCAATTGCATTTATTCTCTCTCTAAAGAGCTCCATTACTGACTTGAGCGTCGAAGTGCCAAACTTGGGTAAAACCCCAAGTCCCCCAAGTTGGTTTCGAGCTCACGTTTGTTAGTGCTTTCAGGTCGATAAAGAACCCACTCAAACAAATTCTTGACTGATTGACCCATATCTGACAGCCAGATCGACCACGTCAGATCGACCAGATTTGAGCCAGATCAATATTTATCTGCTTAAGTGATTTAAAATTTATTATCAATTGCATGTATATACTTGAGTAGATCAGGATAGTCTTCCGCTATTGTATTAAAATATTTTAGAAATATTTTAATACTTGTATTATAATAAAAATTTTAAAATGTGGTCCCGGACCGCTACTGTTCTTGGCCCACCTCCCAGCAACTGGTATCAGAGCCGTGCTCTAGATATATACATGCATTGATATGATGCATGCGATGCATAATTTTAAATCTGCTACTGTGCACGTAAATTCTGTCAAAGGAGGCTGGTTTTTAAGTGGGACCGTTTGTGACCCCTCCAGCGTTTCCTGGGAATTTACGTGGAATGGTGTTTTTTGGGAAACAATTTAATTGCTTTTCCTGAAAAATTATTGAATCAGTAAACATGATTTAAATTATGAGATAATTTATTTATAATATGTTTACTTTATGCCATTTATTTTAAGCATGGTAATTATGTGATAATTATATGTAAACATGCTTAATTATTTTATTTTATGGCATGATCATTATAATATGAGATATTATGCTATTTTCAATTATGCATATTTTATTTAATGTGATTCGATAAATAATATTTAATAGAGATTAGATGCAATGCATAATTGGACTAATATTTTTCGGCCTAATTAGTAAGTAGTTATTAAATTGCCTTAAAATATTTTTATTAGGATTTTAAATATGATTTAGTAATCCTAGTGGGAGCGTATTAATAAGATTAATCACTTCCGACAATAAGACGCCAACAGCGATCATATGATAATCAAAAGATAATCCACACCTTTTAAAAATTCAAGTGGGAGCGAGATGAAAAGAGTTGGATTCTCATGGCCTCCATTAACCCGTCTATAGTATAGTGGATGTGTACTACTCCCTTCAGCGGGCATATATTCGCGGTATACAAGATTAGACTTCTTCGGATAGAATGAAATACGGGAAAGTCAGCTCGACCATGCCTCCATGGAGTGTCTTGGCCTACTCGTATGGACTTCTAGGTAATGGTGCACACTTGACTAAGTAATTTATTAACCTCCCTTCGGAGCTCTGTTACATTTACTTAGAGGCCAAGGGTTAAAGTGGTAGATTAACATTGTTTGGTAAAAGTTACCTAGATGGCATGTTAATTAAAAATAGTTTTTGCTTTTCTAAGCAGTTTTCGACCTCGCCTCCGGGGAGTCAACTGCAGTTAGTTAAGTCACCATTGCGTAAATCAAAATACTTACGTGGATTTCATTTATTGGTTAGACGCAGAAGAAAGTGAAATACATATTCATAACTTGCTTTTATTTAGTTAATTCAGTTTTATAATAACAATCTCCATTAGCCTACTCTAAACAATCTTTAAGGAAATAAGTTAGTAGGGTTATACTATGCTGACTAGAAAATGAATCTTGACATCGTGTTGAGACACGGAAGTTTACATACTCACTGAACCTTATCCGAAAATTTCGGAAACTACAACCAGTCAGGTTTAGGAAAACGTTTATGCCAAGTGGAACAAGTGTAATGATCTGGCTAGTCTTATATTTTGACACCTGTCTTAAAAGTTCTTGAGCATCAGATGCATGAGATGTCTACTGATAAGAACATGTTTTGAAGACAGAATCGTACGAAGGTATGAGCCAATAAGAAGGTTGTTAGTTGAAGATGTTTGAAGGATCACTGTTTCAGAATCATATTATGAATATGATAACTAATCTGGACGAGATTGAAAGCCTATGTGCTTAAAGAGATAATCTTAACATATAGGATACGATCCTATACTCTCTGCCTAAGTCGTTTGAACGTTCAAGATTAATTTTAAATATTTTTTTTTAAAAAAACCTAACCTGAACCAATGAACGACCTCAATATGGCAGAAAGGGAGATATAGACTAAGGGAAAAGTTCTCTTAAATCAGACATCAATATCCACGTCCAAAGAAGGCAGTGAGTGGAAGGAAAAGAAAATGAATAGTTCCCAATCCTAAGGTTCAGAAATAGAAAGTCAAATCCGACAATGAAAAAGTGTTTCTATTTCGGTGGTAACGGGTATTGGAAAGCAAATTGTCCAAAATACTTAGTTTGTCCATTTACTACGCCGTTTAGATAAGATATGAAGATATCTTAAAAGCATGTTTAGTTGAAAATTCACCAGACTCTCTGGTGTGTGAACTTGAGATCAACTAATCATATTTGCCATTCGTTGCGAAGATTCAAACCAACCAGGAAGTTTGAAAAACGGCTAACACACAACTACTGCTCGGGGATAATACAAGTGTAATTATATTACCAATAGGGACTGCTGGGAGGTGGGCCCAGAAACAGTAGCCGTCCGGGGACCACATTTTAAAATTTTGTTTATAATACAAGTATTAAAATATTTCTAAAACATTTTAATACAATAGCGGAAGACTAGCTGGATCTACTCAAGAATATACATGCAATTGATAATGAATTTTAAATCACTTAAGCAGATAAATATCTAACATGCAATTAACACTTAAGAGCATATAATTTATCATGCTTAAAATAAAACAACTATAAAATATTAACGTACTGCAAACATAGCTATCTAACGGCATTTTTCCAGCTCTTTTCCCTTTCGTGAGACCGGCAGAGCTTCCCCGTAATATCCCCGACTCAACCCTCGGAGCGTGGGCTCCGCGAGTATTTCCCTAAATACTCGAGAAAATATTTTCTAGAAAAATTCATTTTTCTAGACTAGAAAATTCCCTAATTTTCTAATAATTAAGTAGATTATATATTAATTATATAACCACTTAATTATGTATTAATTAATCCCTTAATTAAGGATTAATTAATAAAAAAAAAGAAAGAGAGAGGCACCCCAAAAATCTCATGAAAGCTGCCGAAAATTGCATGGAAAAATGATCAAGGATGAGCCCTATTTATAGCCAAATATGCAGGGGTAATTCGGTCATTTCGCACACTCAAGTGGAACGCGGTGGCACGAGTCTGCCGCCGCCCAGCACGCGCCCTCACGCACCGACACATGGTAGCTGTCCGGCTAGCGCGTGTCATACACGCGCATCGCTCAGATGCCGCCACGTGTCTGGGTCTGGCCCTGCCCAGACCCGGTCCGACCCTACCCGGTGAATGACCCGGATGACCGGCCCATATTTGACCGGATAATCCGAACCGTTGACCGACCCGCTTTCTTAGCAAATCTGGGCCGCTGAGTCCTCGCGTTGTGGCGCGATCTGCGCCGTCCATTTGGCGCGCCACTTGGCGCTGCGTCAGCGCCATCTGGGCCAACCTGTCGACGTGGCTTGACACGTCAGTTACCACATCATCTACCACGTCAGCAAAATGCCACATCAGTATTTTTTATTTTTTATTTTTTTTGGGGAAAAAAATTAAAATTTTATTTTCTCCAAAATAAAATTTCGGGCATTTCCAACTCTTTGGAACTTCAATTTATTTTCTAAAAATAAATTCCTTGGCTATTTTCAAACACTTTGAAAATTCATTTCTCTTTCTTCTTTTAATATTTTCTCTTCGGGTTTTCAATTGGGGCTTGCAGGGGGACCTGCAGGACTAATTAATTTTAGCTCCAAACGGATTAATATATTATCATCTCATGACAATAATTAATTACCATTTAACATTATTTAATTTCACTAAATAAATATTGTTGCACTCTAAAATTAATTAAATTATTCACGAATTTCTCGATCTAGAATAATTTTGCATTTCACTCCTCCGTGTAGATATCCATGAAAAATAAATTGCAACTACTATCATTTATTTTTCATCTCTAATCTGAAATTTATTGATTCGGCTTAAATTCAAATTCTTTGTATGTGAAACACATTCATCATACAACTTCTGTGACGTATCACGCGAAGTGCTTTGGCCAAAGACTTAATTTGAACTTTTGCAAATCTATTTCAGGGATATCTTTTACCTTCCAGCAAGGCCACATATTCCTCGATTAATATAACTCTTTAGCACATTTCATGTTGTCACAAAACGTACAAAGTATTTTGGCCACCCGTTACCGAGACCTCACTTCGAGTATATTACAATGACTAACACTACATGCCTAAAGCCGAAATATTATCAGAATTAAGAGTACAATGCTTCCTGAGATTTTATTCATTTTAGATAGCAGTATAAAATGAATAATATCAATGGTCCAGTTCGATGTTTCCTGTAACATCCCGATTGTTCGGATTTCCTGGTACGCCGTAACGAGAGGGTTATATGAGTATTTAAATTATTTAATTATGTAATTGAGTGTTATTTTAATGCTTATATTATTATTTGAAATTATATGGAATTATTTGTTTATATTATGAACTTAAACTTTGAACGTTTTTGCGTATGTGCCCCGTAATTTGCTCGCTACATGCCGGAATTCAATTCCGATTTTTGTGAAATTTTGGTATGCTTGTTATATGTGAGTTTTGAATGCGTTTGCTAGCTCGTTTCTTGTTTTTGAGTTCGTTTGTTACGGTTCTTAAACCGTTATATTTGTTAACGGACTCGAGGGCCTAACTCGTTTTAGCATGCCTTGGGTTCCGATTCGCGTAGCTTGGACTCGGGAATTTGGATTCGAATTTCAACACCACCATTGAACTCGTTTTGGCAATTCGGATTCAATGAAACTAGCCTTGTATTTTTCTGAAGCTGTTTGAACCCCCTTTGGCTTAAATCCGATCCGAATAGACCGGATCTTTTTAACCAGACCTGTTTCTTGTTGATCCAACCCGTTTCAGCCCCATATCCCTTTTCTTCCCCATTTTCAACATGATACAAGAGAGAGAGAGAGAGAAGAAGAGAAGCTCCAAGCCCTAACCTTCAAGAGCTCAAGTTCGACTTTGTTCTTTGCCTCTTCGACGATCCGAGGTAAGAATATTACTCCTTGCAACGTGAGCTTTTTTCTATCCGATTATTTTCTCTTGAATCCTTGTATATATGAAGCATGGGGAAGATGATGAATAGTATGATTGAATGAAAATTTGATTCCATGCCTCCATTCTTGAGTCATTTGATCTAGACTTGAAATATGATGTTCTTTGGAGTTAATAAGATGCATATTTGTTAAATTTTGAGTTGTTGGATGAAGCATGAGTGTTCCACCATTTTTGGAATTTAAAAGCTTGAAAATGGCAACTTGTTTGATCCTTGTTTTCATGCCTTATAATTGAGATATGTGTTAGAGCATGTATATGTGAACTTATGCCTTGAATTTGATGTGTTTTGGTTGAGTTTTGTGCTTTGTTGCCTTCTTCCGCGAGTCCCTTGCTCTTTCTGCATTTTTTTAGGGTTTGGGCATGATCCACAGCCATGGATTGTGAGGCAGGGACTTGGGTTTTTCGGCCAGAGAATCCACGGGCGTAGATTTTTGTACTCGGAAAAATCCACGGCCGTGGATCCTCCCCTGTTTTCTGTTTCAGTTTGTTTTGCTCCGTTGACCCTTCATCCGAACTCCGATTGACCTGATTTTTGAACCGACGGAAACCTCTTGAAGTCTAGAATATTATCCATATTTCCTCATTATCTTTTCTCATTTGTGTGATATAATCAACTCTTTTGGTGTCGCTACTTCTTCGGAAATCTGCATTTATCCAACTTCGGGCCTACGCCAATTTCACCTCGCTTTGAACCATGATTCGAACCTTGTACCATTGGAAAGGTCTATTTATCTAGTTTCTTATACAACAAACCAAACTCAATTCCCATAGGTCAAACGCAAGATATTCTCAGTTTTCCACAGCCTGTACGTTTCGAGAATTTCCAGTTTTTGACCTCTTTTCGCCCGGAGCCACCTTTTTGTGTTTTCTTCCCTTTTGCTTGTACTTTTCCAACTTATAACTTGTTCTATCTTGTATTTGTGTGTGTGATTGATCTCATATGTGAAGTATGCTACTCTAACGTGCGTTTATGACTTCATGTTTCGTTTGTATGCCTTGCATTATCATTTCTTGCTCCTTATATGATATGAAAGCTTTGATAACATGTTATATGATATGATATGCGTGTTATATGAAAATTATGAATTCGTTTAATGTGATTTATGAGACTTATGATGTGATATGAACGTGTATGCATTATATGTTAATTTGTTAAGCTTCATACGCATCACTTGCATTCGTACATATTCGTCGAGGTCAATATGGTTCATTTTGAGTCTAAGTTTGTCCCTTGTTCTTTGTTTTACTCTTAGGTTTGTCCCGTTGTTGAGGAGGAGGTTCTTTAGTTTGCTTTTAGTCCGTTTTGTTCGGTTTACTCGACAAGGTGAGGTTTTCTTTTCTTTTAGTTATTATGACCTAAAACCTTATTTGTATTTCGAACCCGCATGCGACTTATATATGTAGATATATAGCTATATATTTGATACGTATTTTGTGGGATTTGTCTCGTTTGTCATGAGGCTTCGAAAAATGTTTTTATATGTATCTAAGCTTTATTTTAATTTACTTTGCAAAGTTTTGGGAAGTGTGAGTGTGTATAAGCATGATATGACGTGTGTATAAGCTTCGTTTGATAAGTGTAAGTTTGATAATTGTAAGTGTAAGTTTGGGCCCCGGAGAAGTGGTATGTGATCTCGGGTCGGCCATGGGGTCGCCGGGCTCTCTCATCAACACGACTCCATTTACAGGAAACTTGGCTCAACCTCGGGTGGTCGAGGGGAAAGCGGGTTCTCTTATGCCGACGGGTGCATGTGTCATGGCCCGTCGAAGGAGCGGGCGGGATCCCCCGACTCATGTTATGTATCTATGTGGGGGTTGAGAGGGGCACCTCTCTTCCCCAAACGGTGTGGAGGTGGGATTGATTTATGATTCGTTTTGTTTTCGCTTCGCCTTTGCTTATGAAGTAAGTGGGTTAGATTTCGAGCTTTCAATTCGGTATGTTATGCTTTTATTATGGTTGTGAAACGGGGGCAGATTTCTAAACTCTAAAACTGGGTTGATTTTGGCCTTCGGCTTCAAACTTCTTTCTTTATATATCTATTACCACGGGTTAAAATGTTTTAGAATGCAAAAATCGCGCCCGGTTCATGAACCCTTTCTGCTTTGTATATGTTTTGCTCTTATGTATATGTATGGGTGCGTGTGTTAGCCCCCTCACCAGTCTCTAGGACTGACCCTCGTTGTTTCTATCTTTTTCCCCCTTTGATTTGAGTTTGCAGGTACCTGTTTCGAAGATTTTGGAGCTAGGCGGTTGTCTTTGACTCGTGGTTGAGGATAGCTTAAGTCTCATGCATTGTATTTCGCTTTCTTTCTGCTTTTTGCTAAGTTTTGATATACGTATAATTTGCTTCTTAGTTCTGTCCTGGGTTTCAGTTTTGTATATTTGCTTTATGTCTAAAATTGTATAAATGTTTTATGGAGAACAAAATATGATATGTGCTCGCATACTACGAGTTTTTATTTGATGGCTTCTGCGATTTTGTTTCTTGCGCACTCTGAGTAGGGTCTAGACCGCCTAGCTTAGGTTGGATTTTTATTTGTCACCCGTTCGCCATGGCTTGATGCGTGGGTGGAGTCCTCATTTCGTTTCACGTGTTGGGCTATGGTGCGAGGGATGTGGCGCCCTTCGCTCCGGGGTGTTACATTTCCAATCCTATTGAAAATCATCAACGTGTTATAATCGGAATCACCATTCCCTATGACGAAAGACTAATCATCTTATATAACCACGTTATAGTCTTGATAAGAACATATTCTTAACTTACTGACTAGAACTTTAATGACACGTGATTTCGGTATTCAAAGTCTTTTCCTATGAAACACATTTCATATAAGAATACCACCACATGCCATTAATTATCAATATGTGAAATACCCACAACTCGCTATAAATTCAGTTTAATAAATTCAACAAATTGAATTTTCAGGGCACTATTCCCAACAATCTCCCACTTGCCCTAAATTCAATTTGGCCACACATCTAAGTCTTATTCCTTTCACACGAGTGTCAAAGCTCGCTTTGCACTCTTTTGTGTCAATTCTTCAGCGAAGGAATCCTTTAGATGTTTTATACAGTTAGCCAACTTTTAGGAAATCCTGAAGTCAATACATCTAACTGGTTGCTTCTCAAGCTACCATGTATTTGACTTCTATGGCGGTTTAAGCAATACAAGTCTGCTTAATATTCCCAAATTAACGGTTACTCTTTCTAGAGTAAACACATATTCTGATGTCAAACATCTGGAATACAAATCAGATTATAAATCCGAATCTGTGTACTCTATTGAAATGAGCTCACCACTGTGGTAGACAAGCATATAATCTCAAGTCCTTCTCAAGTACTACAATATATGTTTTCACTACTACCCAGTATCAGATTCTAGGTTTTGACTAATATCTGCTGACTTAGACCTATTTCATAATAGACAGCTGGCCTTGTACATAATATAACATACATAAAGTTTCCGTTGCGGAACTCTAATCATGTCTTTAATCTCTACAGTTGTCTTAGGACACTGATCCCGAGATAGATATTCCATATCTAAAAGGTAGTGAACCTTTCTTGGAATTTGTCATATTATATCTTACCAGCATCTTATCTATATATGCTTCTTGTAATAAACCAATCTTCTTATTCTTATGATCACGACGAAAGTCTGACCCTTAGAATAACATTGGTTTCACTTAGGTTTTACGTGTCAAACTGATTTGACGTCCGAATCTTGCCACTGACAAAATTCTTGCATCATTCCCAATGAGCAAAATATTAATTACGTACAAAGTGAAAATGTTACAATATTATCATGATGTTACTTTATACACTAATGATTCATCGGACAATTGTATAAATCGAAAGATTTTAAATTGCCTCTTTAATTCTGATGTTTCATGATTCAGACGCTTGCTTAAGATCAGAAAATGATCTATTAAATTTGCATACTATATGCACCTGATTTCTAGCTGTGAAGCCTTTAGGTGATGCCATGTCTTTCTTCTTGAAGGTGCCCATTCAAGAACATAGTCTTTACATCCATTTATCTAATCTCATAATTGATAATGAGATAAAATGAAGAGGACAATGGACTTAAGCATTACTATAGGCGAGAAGAACTCATAAATGATTTCTTCTTTCTGGGTAAAATCCCTTGCCATCAGCTTCGCTCTGAAGTCTCTACTTTTTCGTCCCTTTCTTCTTTTATTTTCTTGTAGAACCCAATTGCATCTTAATGGGTTTAATGCCTTCAGGCGCCTCCACAAGTTCAAGACTTTGTTAGAATACTAAGATTCTAACTAAGATTCCATGGATTTTGACCAAACGGTCAGCGTCTGTATCTTCTACAGCTTCATTACATATGACAGGATCAGATACGTCAGATTCTAACACTTGGGTTAATCTTACGTGTCTTGTCAGGTGTCCTGACAATCCTTCCACTATAATGATGCTCTCGTGTACACGTCTCTACATCACATGTTGTATTTGGTACATCACATGTATCTAATACATTTTCAGTTATCACGGGTTTATGGAAATCAGTATCTAATACTGTTATTTCTTTTAACACTACTTTGCTTCCACCCTTTGTGGTTATCTATGTGATTATCTTTGAAATATTCACAAACATCTTTTTTGATTTCTCAAATTACAAAATATACCACCTCTCGTTCTTCTAGGATAACCTTAGAAAAAGTAAACCTTTGTTCTTTATTCTAACTTGTCAGGATCCATCCTTAACTCGTGGACCAGGCTACCTCAAATCCGAAGATAAGAGATATAGGGTTTTCACCCTAGCTACAGATCCATCAGTGTTTTAGGAACTGACTTAGATAGAACTAGGTTTAATGTACATTGTGGTTTTGAGCGTAAGACCCCAAAACAAACTTCGCAGGGCAGCATTACTCTTCATGAATCTCACCATCATTATCAAAGGTCTATTTCTCTTTCCTGCAATACATCTTTGCTAAGACATATCTCATACAGATAGTTGAGATCTAATCTCATTTGAGAAATTCTATTTAACTCTGAACATAGATACTTATCACTACTTCGATCTAATCGAAGTGCCTTGATATGTTTTCTAATTTGACTCTTTGACTTCAGTCTTATATTCCTTGAACTCTTCAAAATTACAGACTTAAGTCTCATCAAATAAACGTATCTGTATTTAGAGTAATCATTCAAATGAATGATGAAATGCCCAAAACTTTCTCTTGCTTGAACATTCATAGGATCACATATCCGTATGAACTGGCACAGGCAACTTCATGGCTTATGTACCCTTTGTCTAAAAAAAGGCTTCTTGGTCATTTTAACTTTCTAAATAGGATTCGCAGATTGACACTATTTTCAAGTCAATAGGACTAAACAATCAATCTTTGGATCCTATTCAGATTCGATTGACCAACAGATAGGTGTCATGTTGAAGTTTTTCTTCTTTGATGGTAAGTCAAGCTTCTTAATGTTAAACTTAAAATAGGTTTTTCATTGAGGTATAAAAGACCATCTTTTATTGTGCCATAGCAAATAAATCTTTTATTTTGTTTAATGGTAAACTTTAGTTCAAAACAAATAGTTGAACTATTAGTTATCAAATAACTTACAGAAATCAAATTTATGTATATATGGCACGTATAGTATTAAAAACCCTGTTGCCAAAATACAACTTTATAGTCCTTACTGCTAATACAATTACACTTGTATCATCCTTGAGCAGTAGTTGTGTGTTAGCCGTTTTTCAAACTTTCTGGTTAGTTTGAATCTTTGCAACGACTTGCAAATATGATTAGTTGATCTCAAGTTCACACACCAGGAGTCCGACGAATTTTCAACTAAACATATTGTCAACGAGTAAGATATCTTCTTATCTTATCTAAATGGCGTAGCAAATGGACAAACTAAGTATTTTGGGCAATTTCCTTTTCCAATACCCATTAGCACCGAAATAGAAACACTTTTCCATTGTCAGCTTTGACTTTCTATTTCTGAACCTTAGATTGGGAACTTTTCCTTTTTCTTTCTTCCACTTACTGGCTTTTGAGGCCATGGATATTGATGTCCGATTTAAGAGAACTTTTCCCTTAGTCTATATCACCCTTTCTGCCATATTGAGATCGTTCATTGGTTCAGGTTAGGTTAAAAAAAATTATTTAAAATTAATCCTGAACGTTCAAACGACTTGGGCAGAGAGTATAGGATCGTATCTTATCCGTTAAGATTGTTTCTTTAAGCACAGAGGCTTTCAATCTCGTTCAGATTAGTTATCATATCATAATATGATTTTGAATCGGTGATCCTTCAAACATCTTCATAACTAACATCCTTCTTGTTGGCTCGTACCTTCGTACGATTCTGTCTTCAAAACATGTTCTTATCAGTAGACACCTCATGCGTCTGATGCTCAAGAGCTTTTAAGACAGATATCAGGACATAAGACTAGCCAGATCATTACACTTGATCTGTTCGGAATAAGCGTCTTTCTAATCCTGACTAGCTGTAGTTTCTGGAATTTTCGGATAAGGTTCAGTGAGTACATAAACTTTCGTGTCTCAACACGATGTCAAGATTCATTTCCTAGTCAGCATAGTTGAACCTTTACTAGCCTATTTCCTTATAGACAAATAGTTTGCAGTGGGCTAAGAGAGATCGTTATTATAAAACAGAAATAAATAAATAAAAACAAGTTATGATTATGTATTTCACTTTCTTCTGCGTCCAACCAATAAATGAAATCCACGTAAGCATTTTGATTTACGCAATGGTGACTTAACTAACTGTTGTTGACTCCCAGGAGGCGAGGTCGAAAACCGCTTAGAAAAGCAAGAACTATTCTTAATTAACATGTCATCTAGGTAACTCTTACCAAACAATGTCAATCTACCACGTCAACCCTTGGCCTCTAAGTAAATGTAACAGAGCTCCGAAGGGAGGTTAATACATTACTTAGTCAAGTGTGCACCATTACTTAGAAGTCCGTACGAGTAGGTCAAGACACTCTACGGAGGCGTGGTCGAGCTGACTTTCTCGCATTTTATTCTATCCGTAGAAGTCTAATCTTGTATACCGTGAATACATACCTGCCGAGGGGAGTAGTACGTATCCACTATACTATAGACGGGTAATGGAGGCCGTGAGAATCTAACTCTTTTCATCTCGCTCCCACTTGAATTTTTTAAAAAAAATGGACTATCTTTTGATTATCATATAATCACTTTTGGCGTCTTATTGTCGGAAGTGATTAATCTTATTAATACGCTTCCACTAGGATTACTAAATCATATTTAAAATCCCAATAATATTTTAAGGCAATTTAATAACTATTTATTAAATAGGCCGAAAAATATCAGTCCAATTATGCATCGCATCTGATGGTGCAGGAATCTGAGCTTCCTAAATGCAACAACACTTTAATATTTGTTAAAAGGGGAAGACCATCACAGGCTTGAAAGCCTCAGGAACTGGGTTTTCTTTTTCTTCCAGCTAGGATAACACCAAGAATGCAAGAGGTAATGGTGATGCAACAGTGGTGAAGTGATCACGGAGCTTAGGAAGATGCAGAAAAAATGGAGAGAGGGAATGTCCAGTGTGAAGTGTACGCAGAAGATTGCCTAGGGGAGAAAGCATGCATCCTCCTCTATTTATATGTTAGGGGTGAGGGTAGATGGGTAAATTGACCGTGTGGTCCCAAACCTGTGTTGCCCTAACACGTGGCATCCTGTGATGGTGTGAGAATGACGTCTCTGAAAAGGAGGCGGCGTGTCAGGTACAAAGTGCGCACTACCTTTGTGTCAGAGGTTGTTGGCGAGGGTCACGTGAGAGGAAGGCCCAAAGCCCTCCTTGCTAAGGATCGGGTCCATAGCAGGGGAGGTGGGATCATTCACGAGCGATGTTGACGCTCGAAGAGTGCAGGGATGGATCCTCCACGGCAGATGACCCTTGAGCGTCAAAAACCCCGAGCACCAAGAATGGGGTCCCCGCGTGGGTACTTCCCTGGGTAGGGTGACCCTGAGGGCCCAGATGCGAGCGTCAAGCCGGTTGGCTCTGGCCCTCTACCTGAACAATTGTCCGAGGCCTAAAGGCCTGAACTAGTTGGCAAGAGAGTGGGCTGGATTATCTCACGAGCCCATCAATGCGAGCGTGTAGTCTTCAAGTCAGTCGATGGCGACACGTGGACGGCTCTGATTCGAGTGTGTTTCTGAGTCTCATCATTTTGCCCCCCAAATTCTGCAGCATCGCTTGAGCGTACTGTAGAATTTCCAAGATAACGGAGCGTTGGATTTTGAATTACCCGAGGGTCGAGCCCTTGCTAGAGAAATGACCGCCTGACTTCCGTAACGGACATAGTCTGACACCACATTAATTGAAGTCATGTCCGCATTTAATGCTGAGTGGGAACGTGGGCGCGTGCACTCCGGGAGACGTGAGGCGGTTACCAAAAGTGGGGGTATTTCCTAGGAGGGAAATGATTGCCATTTGAAATCCTAAGCCCTAATCAATGCAAATCCTCCTCTATTAATAGGGATTTGCAGAGTCTTTGAGCCTCTTTCACGCATTCAGACTTTTTCAAGCAAATATTCAGCGAGAACTCCTGCAACTTTTACAGAATCCGGTGAGTTTCCGTTCTTCAAACTCTAGGTAAAACTCCATAACACTTGTTTTCTGTACTAACTTTAGATTTAGGTTGTGCGCGAGCGATCCTTCTAAGCAAAGAATCACTTCTGCCTTTGGATTCATTCCAGAAACTTTTCTTCTTCACTGAGTTTTCTGCGAGAAACTCCATCTTCAAAAACCAAAAAACAATCATGGCCGGACACCCAGTCAATGATTATGTAAGGGAGATTGATGAGATGTCGGTGGGGAGTTCTTCCCCTCATGGAGATGTACCTACGGCGGTTCCCATAACTAGAGCGTTCCCAGGCGAGGGGATTCCCATGGCGATTCCAGTGGCTCAAGCTCCGGCTGATGTCAGGGATGAAGAGGTTGATGCAGCCGTTCAAAGGATGAACGAGCGTGCTCCTGGAGGGGTGGATGACCTTTTCGAAGAAATGCATAACGTGATGGAAATGCAGTGGCAGGGAGAGAGAGTATTCCTTGTATTGAACAGTGCAGTGAGACCCCAAGATCATAGGATCACAGTAGCTATGAGGACTTCCGAGGGCGAAGCGGGGCCATCCGGGCGTCAATTTGAGGCTGGTCCTTCCAGAAGGCGCCAAAGGAGAGGAAGGGAGCTAGTCACTCGCGTGAGGCAAGATAATCGCCATCAAACTGATAGGTCTCCGGACGAGATTGAGAGTATTTTGACGCTCGATGATTTGGAGGAGTTGAAGGTGAAAACTTATTGGGATGAAGCGGTTTTTCCCATGCGACTTCCTGAGGAGGGGGAGAAGGCCAACCGACTGCCGCCCGGGATGATGACGGTCTACTGGGACGCTGTTCTGGCTGGGGGCCTGCGGTTTCCCATCTCGCCCATCACCGCCAACATCTATCAGCACCTGAGGCTTTGCCCTTCACAAATTCTACCGAACGGCATAACACTAATCAACACTTTCGTGATTATGATGGTTGCGCTAGGTCGCGAACCCTCGAACGTCAATTTTGATAGCTTGATACAGGTGGCCCGCTCGCCGCGCTCATCACCTACGGACGGGTTTTATTATGGCCAGGCCAAGTCGGGCTTCAAGATGATAGACTCTCCCTCATCTTCTTATGGCGAGCATTGGAAGGAGAAGTATTTTTTCGTGGGGGCCCCAGGAGGAATTTTTAGGGTTCATTGCCATTGGTTGATACATGGCGAGGGTCCTTTGATTAGAGAGAGGACGAGGAATAAAGCCTTTGAGGATTGGGCACAGGGATTAGCCTTCGAGATGAGGAGTGAGAAAAAGTGGATTAAGGCTGAAACCCTGATGAAGAACGAGGGAGTGTTGTTTCGCTATGGCTTCTCTTGCCACCCCAGACATGATACTCAACCCTCCAGCTGACATCATGGCCCTTGATGGTTAGATTCTAGGAATTAACTGCTCTAACTTTTAGAATAGCCCTCTAACTTGGTGTGATTACTGTATTTTTATATCTGTGATCCAAGCCACCAGCTTCTGACGCTCGTTTCTTCTTATTTGCAGGTGTTCAAATACTATCCGAAGGCATGAATGCTGAAACTCTTTCCCGCATGTTGGGTGTCCAAGGACCTGCTGCCAACCCTCAGCCCCCGCAGCAACAGCAAATCCGTCCTCCCACTGCTCCAAGGGGAAGGGGAACCCGGCGAGGAGCCGGCCGAGGGCATGACCAAGCTCCCCCTAGAGGCCCCATCGAGGATTTGATAATAGAGGGTACCCACGGGGCTACTCCTCCGCCGGTGGCTCCCGAGGGTCCGATCTCGTTGAGTTCGAGCGGATCCCGAAACCGCTCAGGAGAACATGTCCGCATCCACGAAACTCTTCGGGCCGACCGTCAAGGGAAGAGGAAAAGGCTTCCCGACACCATTCCCATTTCCGGAAAGGGCAAGGAGGTGGTCGTGGGCCACCGCGGTGAGGGTAGCGATACTTCCTCCTCTGAGGACGAGGATTTCTGGAAGATTGGCTGTCGGGGGGACGCTCGGTACAAGCGTCAAAGGAAGGACGGTCCCGTCTTACTGAAGAAAAGCGCCTTTTCTGTCAACATGGTCTCCGACATAAACTCCAGTTCTCCGCCGACCATGACAAGCTAAACGAGCATGATGCCGTTCGGGTCGCGGATGACGCATGCCACGCACTGTTGACGGTTAGCCCTTAATTCCCTTTGTGAAATTTTCCCTTTTTTCCATCTCTATTCTGGTAGTGACTCTCGCTTATGGTTTCCCAGGAGGTAATCCCGAGGCTGAAGAATTTACAAGGGCGAGCGCAGGCCTACTCCAAGCATAAGGCCAAATACAAGAGACTGCTGCGGATCTCTGACCCCGTCCAGCTGCAAGAAGATTACAACAACATCCACGCCCAACTGACCTCCACCAATCTTGAGATGGGCAAGCTGAGGGAGAATCTGCAGAAGGCGGACGTGGCCTATCTTACTCTTGACGAGCGTCATAGAGAGTTGAAGGTAGAGCGGGACCAGCTGAGGGTGCAAAATGGGGAGCTGGGTGAGCAGCTGGCGGAGAGCACTCGCCAAAACGAGGAAACAAATAAGGCCCTTGCTGACTTTCAGGCCAAAGTACAGGGATTGGAGGCGAGGGTATCCTGGGAGGCAGTGAAGAAGTTCTTACGCTCCAAGGCTTTCGTGTTCGCAGCCAACATCCACTACTTCGACAATGCTCGGCGTTTCTTCCATAAAGCCATTGGCCAAATGGTGAAACTTGGCTTGGCTCCTGAAAGCGCTCGAACCGACGCGCACCTGCATAAGGATTTGGACGAAAACTGCGAGTCTATGGTCCAAGACGAGGATCCTTCCGAGAGCTTGGCGGAGCCAGAGTATCAGGAGTTGGTAGAAACACTTCAACGGGAATTTATTGCTGCCAACACTGTAGGTCCCGAGCCTATCCAAATAGAAGATGAGGGCACCATTATGGACACTGCGGACGTTGAGGAACCTGGTGAGGCTCAAACTTCTGACGCACATGTGTTGGCACCTGTTCCCCTTGTGTCTGCTCCTCCCGAGCCCGACGCTCTAGCCCATTGAAGCTTCATTGCCTGTTAATCCCTTGCCCTTGCCAGTTTAAATTCTTTTTCCCGTTTATGAACAATTCTATGTCTGTACTTAATCCTCCAGTTATTTCCTGAACACAGTGGGTTCCTTAATGTTGCTTTTCCATATATTCGAACTTCTTTTTTACTGCATGAATGTCTGAATACTTTTTCTTATACTTGTGAATGGTGAATGATGTTATTTCATTACGCTCGCCGCTTTTATATTAATATCTCTTGTTTGAGCGTTCGCGATGGGCGTGTGGGTGCACGAGGGCGTTTTCTTTGAGGGTGCCCCGACATTCATCATAATGTGCCATCAGTTTAAAGCTTGGCGGCGTCTGGCGATTTGAGGGGCGTAGAAACGGGCGCGAGGGTGTTTCCCATGGATGTTCCCTGGCCGTATTCGCAATGAGGCTCGGATTTGAACTTAGGAAACCTTTAGGGATTTGCCTAAGTATTGGCCCAATGAGTTGTACGCACTTTAGAAATCAACCGTAGGATTTGCTAAGTGTGGGAAAGAATAGAGCGTAACCGTGGGGTTAGCGTCGTTTCGAGGGACCAATGAAAGAATTGGTCCAGGATCCAATACTTTATGAGTGTGCTTTTACTCAATAAGCTGAGGGTCATCGGGGTTTTTACGAGCGGGAGCTGGAGTGGCGAGCACTCAACTGGCGTAAATTAAGCATTTTGCTCCCCGTTTTTCGACACGTTCATTTTTTTAGGACTTTATATACTTACAAATCATTCAAACTGTTCCGGGTGGATGGTTATCAACACCTAGATAGTGTCGCTTTGAAACGATTGATGTATCGCGTAGGCCGTTCGACGTGGAGGATGCTCGACACGGAGTAGGCCTCTCGTCGCTCGAATCATTTGATCAAATAGGAAAGCAAACAAATAGCAAAAATAAAGAACTAAATACTTACTGTTGTATAAATGCATTTTTTAAATGATTACAGCACGCTTTCCGTCAAAGGAAAGCACTCCATGCCGCAGACGGGCAATTACAAAAGAACTGATGTTTACACGTAGAACCTTCTAAGGTTACATGCATTCCATGGTCTAGGGAGCCGCTCGCCTTGCAAAGTTTCCAATAGGTAGGTATTGTTTGCTCGTACCTGGATGACTTTGAAGGGGCCCTCCCAATTGGGGTCCAACTTACCCACATGTTTGGAGACTTCAACTTTTTTGAGGACCAAGTCCCCTAGCTGGAAAGTCCTCTCCTTAACACGTTTGTTGTACTGGCGGGCGACGGTCGCTTTGTATTTGTGGATACGTGCCCAAGCAGTATTCCTCTTCTCATCCAACAAATCTAACTCTAGCGCCCGATTGGCTTCGTTAGCAGCAGGCTCGAAATAGGCAACGCGTGTGGATTCTTGAGCGATTTCCGCAGGTATCATAGCCTCGGAGCCATAGACGAGGGAGTAGGGAGTTTCCCCCGTTGCCGCTCGCGGGGTAGTACGGTACGCCCACAAGGCTCCCTGAAGTTCTTCAGCCCATTCGCCCTTCTTACTCTCGAGCATCGTCTTCAGATGCTGGAGTATGGTTCTATTGGTTACTTCCGCTTGACCGTTGGCCTGAGGGTGGCCCACGGAAGTGAAACGTTGCTCAATCCCAAGTTCGTAGCACCAATCCCGCGTGTCAACGACGATGAATTGGGATCCATTGTCTGAGATGAGTACTCTCGGGATGCCGTATCTGCAAATGATGTTCTTCCAAATGAAATCCCTCACAACCTTGAACGTTATTTTCGCGACTGCTTCAGCTTCGGCCCATTTAGTGAAGTAATCCACAGCTAGTATTACGAATTTTTTTTGTCCGGCCGCCATCGGGAGGGGTCCCACAATGTCAATGCCCCACTGATCAAAAGGCCACGAAACGTCAATAGGAATCATTTGGGCTGCCGGCAATTGAGGGGTGTTAGAGTGAAATTGGCACTTAGGACATTTCTTGGAGTAGCTAATAGCATCCTGCAGCACCGAGGGCCAGTAGAACCCACTCCTTAAGACTTTCTTTGCCAAGATCCGACCGCCCGAGTGGTTCCCGCAACTTCCACTGTGTACATGTTCTAAAACTTCCTTGGCCTGCGAGGGTCTCAAGCATCTCATCGGTGGGCCCTAGAAGGACCGCTTGAATAGCCGACCCTCGGCGTCCAACGAGAAACGAGGGGCTTTGTTTCTGATTTTCCGAGCTTCAACTTTGTCGCTTGGGCTGGTCCCATCCCGGAGGAATCTGATAATTTCATCGAGCCAACAGGGCTCGGAGGGGTCAATCATATTCACTTCCTTCGAAGGTCCGCTTCTGCTTATCAGCGGCTCCTCAGTTCTAAGAAACGTAACAGCACGCTCGCTAAATCCATCCAGGGCGGATGCGAACTTTGAGAGAGCGTCAGCACGTTCGTTTTCTGCCCTTGGGACCTGCAAAAGGTGGAACTCCCTGAACTTGGCTATCACCTCCTTAGCGCTCGTCAGATACTGCACCATGGTAGCTTCTCGAGCCTCATAAGAACCGTTAATTTGACTCGCGATCAACTGCGAATCCACATATGCAGTGACCCGAGTGGCACCATTTTGGAGCGCGATCCTGAGCCTCTGGATGAGGGCTTCATACTCAGCTTCATTGTTGGTGACTTGGAACGCCAGCTTGATGGCATAGTCAACTTCAACTCCAAGAGGGGTCTCTGAGGGTCACCCCGGCTCTCCCCCTCCCCCCCCCCTTGTGAGGTCGAGGAGCCATCAGTGTGCAGTAGCCATAGACCATCCTCTGCTGAGGGCTCAGTATCTAAGTTGAAACGTTCCACCAATAGGTCAGCCACGGCCTGAGCCTGTATCGTCGTGCGAGGCTCAAAGGTGATGTCGGATTGACTGAGTTCAATTGACCATTTAATTAATCTCCCTGAGACGTCCGGCTTTGCAAGCACTTGTTTGAGGGGCTGATCTGTGAGCACCACGATAGAATGCGCTTGGAAATAAGGCCTTAGCCTCCGAGAGGCATTGACGAGCGCAAAAGCAAATTTCTCTATTTCCATGTATCTTTTCTCCGCTCCCTGTAGAGTCTTGCTCAGATAATACACCGGCATATGTTTACGCTCGCGGACAGCCACAAGGACCGCGCTCGTGGCTTCCAGGGAAACTGATAGATAGACAAACAAGTTCTCCCCCGGGTTAGGTTTGGTCAACAAAGGCGCGCTCGAAAGGTACTGCTTCATGTCCTGCAGAGCCTTTTCGCAGTCCCCGCTCCAGGTAAAGTTACGAGCGTTACGCAGAACTTTGAAGAAGGGCAGATTCCTGTCCGCTGAGTGGGATATGAACCTATTCAATGAAATGATCTTACCTACAAGCACCTGGACCTCTCTCATATTGCGAGGGGAGGGTATGTCTAGGATTGCTTTAATCTTTTCTGGATTTGCTTCTATGCCCCGTTGGCTGACCATGTACCCCAAAAACTTGCCACCCCGCACGCCGAATGTACATTTGGAAGGATTCAGTTTCATACCATAACGACGCAAGATGTTGAACGCTCGTTTTAGGTCTTGCAGATGAGAAGATTGACGTTTGCTCTTAACGATCATGTCGTCCACATATACTTCCATGGATTTTCCAATTTCACCCTCGAACATTCTGTTGACGAGGCGTTGGTATGTCGCTCCTGCATTTTTGAGCCCGAAGGGCTTAACCTTGAAGCAATAAACGCCCATGTGAACCACGAATGCAGTTTTGGGGCGATCCTCAGGAGCCATAAATATCTGATAATATCCTTGGAAGGCGTCCATCATGCTCATAAGTTCACACCGAGCGGTCGAATCCACCAACTGATCAATTCTAGGCAGGGGGTACGGATCCTTGGGACACGCCCTGTTGAGGTCCGTGAAGTCATTGCACATACGCCACTTGTTGGCGCTCTTCGGAACGAGCACTACATTGCATAGCCACTCGGGATATAGAATTTCTTCTATGTACTGAGCGTCAAGCAGTTTATTGACCTCTTCTTCTTTGACCTGCCTTCGGAACCCATGAACATCTCTCTTCTTTTGCTTTATAGGTTTGAAGGCTGGATCCACGTTCAGCCTGTGGACAATAATGCTCGGGTCTGTGCCAGTGAGGTCGGAAGCCTTCCAGGCAAAGACATCTATATTTTCCCGCAAGAACTCAATCATCATAATCTGAGAGGTACCGTCGAGACTGGAACCTATTTGCGTGCTCTTCTCTCGATTCCCGGGCTCCAATTCGATGGTCAGAAAGTTCTCCGTAGGTTCCACCCGCACTTCAGGCCTCGGTAGTTCGAGCGCTCGTTTCTTGCCAGTGATTCTCCCGCTGGTGTCCTCCGAGGGTACATGATCCTCGTCTTCCGAGGAGGAAACCCCAACCTCTCCGAGGGGCGAATTCTTAACATCAACTGGTTTGTCTGTATCCCTCTTCTTGTTCTTCTTCTTATAGAGCTTGGCCCTTTTGCGCTCGGGGCCATCTTCATCCAGCTTGGGGAAGTCAATAGACTTTTTGGTGGAGCCTGCTTGGATAAGTTGTTTGGGCTTGTGGTTTCGGAGGGAGAGTATGTAGCACTCCCAAGCTTCCTTAACATTACACAGTACTTCTCCGGTACCCTCAGAGGTGGGAAACTTGACTTTTTTATGATAGGTGGAAATTATAGCTTTGAAGTCGACGAGGGCTGGGCGTCCAATGATGATATTGTATGGAAGGTCCACTTCGACCACCACATAGAGAACATTCAAAGTTTTTCGCTGTGGGGCGCGACCGAAAGAGGTGGCCAAGCGAATTTGTCCGCGAGGGACAATCTCGGAACCTCCAAAGCCGACGAGGGCTGTTCTGAGGGGTTCGAGCGGAATGTTCGTGATGTTCATTTTTTGGAACGTGGAGTAAGGCAAAACATTCACGGAGCTTCTACTATCAATCAAGACCCTCTTTACAACATGATTGTGTATATCTAAGCTAACCACCATGGGGCAGTCAGAGGTTTCACCGACCCCATGGGGTGTTACAATGTGCTCTAAATCTTTTTCTGTGAATCCTACGCTCTCATCCTTATCCAAGCGTGATGATTGATCAATAGAGAGCACCGGCTTGGGCTGGGAAGATCTTTGGTCATAGCTCCGAATGTAGCGACGTCGGGAAGCGTTAGAGTCACCCCCCGAGGGTCCTCCGGCGATCATGTGAATGACCGCGAATGGTTGATTTTCCATGTCTGAGGCTTTCCCTTTCCCACGGTCGTTGGGCTCGGTGTGACGGTGACGCGGGCTCCGAGAGCGAGAACGGCTTCTCCCCCGCGCATGCGCTCGCTCCGTACAGTGCTCGTCATACCTCTCCAACACCTTTACGAACTCCTTAAGGTGGCCCCCAGCGATCAACCTCTGAATCTCCCTTTCTAGCTGATGACATTCACTGGTGTCATGGCCTTTCTGTTTGTGGAAAGCGCAGTATTTTCCCGAGCGCTTCTGAGCCTCGGTTTCTCTCAACTTAGACGGCCTCTTAAACAGCTTTTTATCCGCCATGGCATAAACTTCAGCAATAGGGCGGTTGAGAGGAATGCGCTCGAACTTCCGAGGGGGTGGAGAGTTTCGTCGTGTGGAAACTGGGCTGCGGCGGCGACCCCTGCTAGAATCCATCCGGTCCTCGGGTACTTTGCTTGGACGAGGGGCGTTCGCCATTTTTTGATCCCTTGCGATGTACATATCCTCGAGAGTAAAGAAAGAGTCCGCAATTTCCCTAATCTCCATCAGCGAGCGTGGCTTTTTCTTGGCCACCTCTTCCACAAATTCCTTGCTGACGTAATGCTTCATGTTGATAGCTCCAAACAGAACATGCCTCAAGAAGTCCATAGAGGGCTTTTCTACCTACAAGATCTCCTTGTTGAATCTTCCCATGAAAGGCCGTAAAGTTTCGTTCGGCCCTTGGACCAAACTGTAAAGAGCGGTCGCAGCTGGGGCTGGAGCCTTCAAAGAGTTGAAGTGACTGATGAAAGCGTCAGTCAGGTCATAGTATCCTCGGATTGAGCGCGGAGGAAGCTTTTTGTACCAATCCTGGGCCATTCCCACGAGGGAGGTTACAAACACCTTGGCCCAGTAGTTGAGGGGGTGATCATATAAATGCATCAAGTGCACAAAATGATCCAGATGCTCGGCCGGATCTGTGGTTCCGTCATACCTGTTGACGGACGTGGGGATTTTGCCTTTTCCCGCACGAGTCATTAGCACCTCCTCGATGAGGGGAGAATCGCCCGTCGCGATCCGGTAATCCCTGTCCTCCGGGTCTTCGGGGCTGGCTTCCCTTCGTCGGCGAGAGATGGAGCTTCGTGGTCTGCGAGCATCTCTGGCCCTGGACCTCTCGCTCCCATCACGGGAGACGTGAGTCCGTACTCGAGAGAGCTGCTCCACCACGTTCTGGAGCCCCCTAATCTGGTCCTGTACTGCTGCAAGCTGAGGGTCACCGACATTTCTGCGGTTTGCCCTTTCCGTGGCCCTCGACTGGACCTCGTCGTTATCTCCGGCCCCCTCGTTTCGAGGAGCCCTTTCATCTCTTACTGGTGGTTGATCTTGCTGGACCCTCGGCGGCGCCTCATTTTCTTGATTCGGCGGGGGAGGAGGTTGCTGGGCCCTCAACGCGTTTTGGGCCATCGTCAAGGGGTGCGCGGGGAGTCCTCCCAGAGGTGGGGCCATCCGAGCGCCAGCAAATGCTCCCAGGCGTTCTGGACTGCCTGGCCCTCACACTGCGCATACAGCGCCTGAAGCTGCTGGGTGGTGATTTGGGGCATTTCCACCCCTTGTATCTCTCTTGGCAATGACATAGGGAGATTTAGTGTCCCCACTTGATAAGGTTGGATCATTGGCATCATCCCGGGCATCATTCCGGGTGGCATAAAAGGGTATCCCGGTGGAGGCATGGCCATGGGATACGTACCTGAGTAAGGGAAGGAAGCGTTGGCTGTGTGAGTTGTAGGGGGAACAACAGAACTGGGCCCTCCTGTAGCGTTCCCTCTCGGTGGGAGAGTTGCAGCCGCCGTATCTGGATTCTCGCCTCCATTCCCCGCAGCTGGTGGGTTCACGCCTCCGGCGGGAATATTGCTCTCCGCGTTCTCTTCATTGACTGGAGGAGGAGCGCTTTTGTTTCCCACGGCTCCTGATCTTGTTGCAGTTACCATTTTCAGAGTTAAGAGGTGTTATATCTCAACTAGCCTTCAGAGGAAGAATCTGGTTGTGGTAGTGATGGATTTCCCACAGACGGCGCCAAAAATGATGGTGCAGGAATCTGAGCTTCCTAAATGCAACAACACTTTAATATTTGTTAAAAGGGGAAGACCATCACAGGCTTGAAAGCCTCAGGAACTGGGTTTCCTTTTTGTGCGTGGGTTCTTCCAGCTAGGATAACACCAAGAATGCAAGAGGTAATGGTGATGCAACAGTGGTGAAGTGATCACGGAGCTTAGGAAGATGCAGAAAAAATGGAGAGAGGGAATGCCCAGTGTGAATTGTACGCAGAAGATTGCCTAGGGGAGAAAGCATGCGTCCTCCTCTATTTATATGTTAATGGTGAGGGTAGACGGGTAAATTGACCGTGTGGTCCCAAACCTGTGTTGCCCTAACACGTGGCATCCTGTGATGGTGTGAGAATGACGTCTCTGAAAAGGAGGCGGCGTGTCAGGTACAAAGTGCGCACTACCTTTGTGTCAGAGGTTGTTGGCGAGGGTCACGTGAGAGGAAGGCCCAAAGCCCTCCTTGCTAAGGCTCGGGTCCATTGCAGGGGAGGTGGGATCATTCACGAGCGATGTTGACGCTCGAAGAGTGCAGGGATGGATCCTCCGCGACAGATGACCCTTGAGCGTCAAAAACCCCGAGCACCAAGAATGGGGTCCCCGCGTGGGTGCTTCCCTGGGTAGGGTGACCCTGAGGGCCCAGATGCGAGCGTCAAGCCGGTTGGCTCTGGCCCTCTACCTGAACAATTGTCCAAGGCCTAAAGGCCTGAACTAGTTGGCAAGAGAGTGGGCTGGATTGTCACACGAGCCCATCAATGCGAGCGTGTAGTCTTCAAGTCAGTCGATTGCGACACGTGGACGGCTCTGATTCGAGTGTGTTTCTGAGTCTCATCAGCATCTAATCTCTATTAAACAATATTATTTAATCACATTAAATAAAATATACATAATTATAAATAACATAATATCTCATATTAACTTGATCATTCCATAAACTAAAACAATTAAGCATGCTTTCATATAATTATCACATAATTATCATGCTTAAAATAAATGGCATAAAGTAAACATGTTATAAATAAATTATCACATAATTTAAATCATGTTTACTGATTCGGTAATTTTTCAGGAAAAACAATTAAATTGTTTCCCAAAAAATACCATTCCACGTAAATTCCCAGAAACACTGAAGGGGTCACAACAGTCCCAATTAAAAACCAGCCTCCTTTGACAAAATTTACGTGCACAGAAGCAGATTTAAAATTATGCATCGCATGCATCATATCAATGCATGTATATATCAAGAGCACGGCTCTGATACCTGTTGCTAGGAGGTGGGCCCAGAAACAGTAGCGGTCCGGGACCACATTTTAAAATTTTGTTTATAATACAAGTATTAAAATATTTCTAAAACATTTTAATACAATAGCGGAAGACTAGCCGGATCTACTCAACTATATACATGCAATTGATAATGAATTTTAAATCACTTAAGCAGATAAATATCTAACATGCAATTAACACTTAAGAGCATATAATTTATCATGCTTAAGATAAAACAACGGTAAAATATTACCGTACTGCAAACATGGCTATCTAACGGCAATTTTCTAGCTCCTTGCCCTTTCGTCAGACCGGCAGAGCTACCTCGCAATATCCCCGACTCGACCCTCGGAGTGTGGGCTCCACGAGTATTTCCCTAAATACTCGAGAAAATATTTTTTAGAAAAATTCATTTTTCTAGACTAGAAAATTCCCTAATTTTCTAATAATTAAGTAGATTGTATATTAATTATATAACCACTTAATTATGTTTAATCCCTTAATTAAGGATTAATTAATAAAAAAAAAAAAGAAAGAGAGAGGCAGCCCAAAAATCTCATGAAAGCTGCCAAAAATTGCATGGAAAAATGATCAAGGATGAGCCCTATTTATAGCCAAATATGCAGGGGTAATTCAGTTATTTCGCACACTCAAGTGGCTGCCGTGACCAATCCGAGGATGCCACGTGGCGGAACACGGCGGCACGAGTCTGCCGCCGCCAGGCACGCGCCCAGTGCCACACATGGCAGCTGTCCGGCTAGCGCGTGTCATACACAAGCATCGCTCAGATGCCGCCGCGTGTCCGGGTCTGGCCTTACCCAGACCCGGTCCGACCCTACCCGGTGAATGACCCGGATGACCGGCCCATTTTTGACCGGATAATCTGACCCGTTGATCGTCCCGCTTTCTAAGCAAATCCGGGCCGCTGAGTCAGCGCGTTGTGGCCCGATCTGCGCCATCCATTTGGCTCGCCACTTGGCGCTGCGTCAGCGCCATCTGGGCCAACCTGCTGACGTGGTGTGACACGTCAGGTGCCACGTCAGTAAAATGCCACATCAGCTTTTTTTTTTTTTTTTGGGAAAAAAATTAAAATTTTATTTTCTCCAAAATAAAATTCCGGGCATTTCCAACTCTTTGGAACTTCAATTTATTTTCTTAAAATAAATTCCTTAGCTATTTTCAAACACTTTGAAAATTCATTTCTCTTTCTCCTTTTAATATTTTCTCTTCGGGTTTTCAATTGGGGCTTGCAGGGGGACCTGCAGGACTAATTAATTTTAGCTCCAAACGGATTAATATATTATCATCTCATGATAATAATTAATTACCATTTAACAATATTTAATTCCACTAAATAAATATTGTTGCACTCTAAAATTAATTAAATTATTCACGAATTTCTCGATCTAGAATAATTTCGCATTTCACTCCTCCGTGTAGATATCCATGAAAAATAAATTGCAACTACTATCATTTATTTTTCATCTCTAATCTGAAATTTATTGATTCGCCTTAAATTCAAATTCTTTGTATGTGAAACACATTCATCATACAACTTCTGTGACGTATCACACGAACTGCTTTGGCCAAAGACTTAATTTGAACTTTTGCAAATCTATTTCAGGGATATCTTTTACCTTCCAGCAAGGCCACAGATTCCTCGATTAAAATAACTCTTTAGCATATTTCATGTTGTCACAGAACGTACAAAGTATTTTGGCCACCCGTTACCGAGACCTCACTTCGAGTATATTACAATGACTAACACTACATGCCTAAAGCCGAAATATTATCAGAATTAAGATTACAATGCTTCCTGAGATTTTATTCATTTTAGATAGCAGTATAAAATGAATAATCTCAGTGGTCCAGTTCGATGTTTCCAATCCTATTGAAAATCATCAACGTGTTATAATCGGAATCACCATTCCCTATGACGAAAGACTAATCATCTTATATAACGACGTTATAGTTTTGATAAGAACATATTCTTATCTTACTGACTAGAACTTTAATGACACGTGATTTCGGTATTCAAAGTCTTTTCCTATGAAACACATTTCATATAAGAATACCACCACACGCCATTAATTATCAATATGTAAAATACTCACAACTCGCTGTAAATTCAGTTTAATAAATTCAACAAATTGAATTTTCAGGGTACTATTCCCAATAGGGACTGTAGTATTGTATTTAGGCAATAGGGATTTATATTATATGTGCCATATATACAGAAATTTGATTTTTGTAAGTTATTTGATAACTAATGGTTCAACCATTTGTTTTGAACGAAAGTTTACCATTAAACAAAATAAAAGGTTTATTTGCTCTGGCACAATAAAAGATGGTCTTTTATACCTCAATGAAAACCCTAATTTAAGTTTAATATTAAGAGGCTTGACTTACCATCTAAGAAGAAAAACTTCTACATGACACCTATCTGTTGGTCAATCGAATCTGAATAGGATCCAAAGATTGATTGTTCAGTCCTATTGACTTGAAAATAGTGTCAATCTGCGAATCTTGTTTAGAAAGGTAAAATGACCAAGAAGCCTTTTTGAGACAAAGGGTATCTAAGCCATGAACTTGCTTGAGTTAGTTCATACCGACATATGAGTGTTCAAGCAAGAGAAAGTTTTAGGTACTTCATCATTCATTTGAATGATTACTCTAGATACAGATATGTTTATTTGATGAGATTTAAGTCTGTATTTTTGAAGAGTTCAAGGAATATGAGACTAAAGTCAAAGAGTTAAATTAGAAAACATATCAAGGCACTTCGATTAGATCGAAGTAGTATCTACGTTCAGAGTTAAATGGAATTTCTCAAATGAGATTTGATCTCAACTATCGGTATGAGATACGTCTTAGCAAGGATGTATTGCAGAAAGGAGAAATAGAACTCTGATAATAGTGGTAAGATTCATAAAGAGTCATGCTACCCTACAAAGTTCATTTTGGGGTCTTGCGCCCAAAACAACAAACCTAGTTCTATCTAAGTCAGTTCCTAAAACACTGATGGATCTGTAGCTAGGGTCAAAACCCTGCATCTATTGTCTTCGTATTTGAGGTAGCCTAGTCCACGTGTTAAGGATGGATCCTGACGAGTTAGAATAAAGAACAAAGGTTTACTTGTTCTAAGGTTACCCTAGAAGAATAAGAGGTGGTATATTTTGTAATTTGAGAAATCACAAAAGATTTTTGTGAATATTTTAAAGATGATTACATAGATGACCACAAAGGGTGGAAGCAAAGTAGTGTTAAAAGAAAATAATGGTATTTGATACTGAATTCCATAAAGTTATAATAACTGAAAAATGTATTAGATACATGTGATGTAGAGACGTGTACACGAGAGCATCATTGTAGTGGGAGGATTGTCAGGACACCTGACAAGATACCTAAGATTAACCCAAGTGGTTAAATCTAACGTATCTGATCCTTTTACGTGTAATGAAGCTGTAGAAGATACAGATGCTGACCGTTTGGTCAAAATCCATGGAATCATAGTTAGAATCTTAGTATTCTAACAAAGTCTTGAACTTGTGGAGGCGCCTGAATGCATTAAACCTGATGAGACATAAAAACACGCTTGCATCGGAGTCGTCCATGTGTCGCCATCAGCCGACTTAGAGATTGGACGCTCGCATTATTGGGCTCGCGGGCTAACCCAGCCCACTCGTCCGCTAACTGACGCAGGTCCATCAGCATCGGCCAACTGTTCAAGTAAAGGGCTCAGGATGACAAGACTGACGCTCACTCCACGGCCCTCGGAGCCACCCTTCCCAAGGAGGCACCCCCCGAGGGCACCTACTTTCCAACGCTCGTAAAATTGACGCACTCGCCCGCTAACTGACGCAGGGCCATCAGCATCGGCCAACTGTTCAAGTAAAGGGCTCAGGATGACAAGACTGACGCTCACTCCACGGCCCTCGGAGGCACCCTTCCCGGGGAGGCACCCCCCGAGGGTACCTACTTTCCAACGCTCGTAAAATTGACGCTCATGGGTCATCTGCCCGTGGTGACCCCCTCATGCGTCCCTTCGAGCGTTACCTACGCTTAAGTAGGGCTCTTCCCTTTTGACAGGCATCCGTGCCCCTGTAGGACCGATATGGAGCCCCCTCACGCACGGCCCTCACCAACAACCTCTGACACCATGGCAATGTACACCTCGTACCTGGCACACCGCCTGCTTTTCAGAGCCATCACTCTCATGCCATCACAGGTCACCACGTGTTAGGGCATCACAGGTTTGGGACCACACGGTCAAATTACCCAATCCACCCTCACCCCTAACATATAAATAGGAGAGAACACTTGCATTCTCCCCTAAGTCATCTTCCACAATACATACTGCATTCACTGTTCTGGGCATTTTCCTCTACTTTTTCTCATCTTCTCAAGCTTCATACTACTTTCACCACAGTTGCATCACCACTGCATTTTGCACTCTTGGTGTTATCCTAGCAGGAAGAACCCATGCTCAAAAGGAAACCCAGTTCTTGAGGCTCTCACGCCTGTGATGGTCTTTCCCTTTCCATACAAATATTGAAAGTGTTGTTGCATTTTAGGAAGTTCAGATTCTTGCACCATCATTTTTGGCGCCGTCTCTAGAAAATCCATGACCATCTTCAACTTCATCTGATTCTTCTTTAAGCTAGTTGAGTTGTAACACCTTTTGCTCTAAACATGGTGACTGCAACAAGGTCTGGGATGTTAGAAAACAGGGGTGTTCTTCCTCCTGTCAAAGAGGAAAACGCAGGGAACAACGCCCCTGCCGGAGGTACGCCCCCACCTACTGCCGAAAATGGGGCTGGAAATACAGAAATCGTCGTTGCGACCCTCCCCCCCGGTGGAAATGAGGCAGGGGGGTTTGGCTTTGTTCCTCCTCCCCCGACCCTCATTCACAATGTTCCAGCCTCCTATCCCGGTGTGTACTCTATGGCCATGCCACCACCGGGATATGCTTATGTGCAACCCGGGAAGATGCCCGAAATGATGCCCATGGTTCAGCCCTATCAGCTGGGAACGTTGCATCTCCCCATGTCACTCCCGAGAGAAGTACAGGGGTGGAGATGCCCCAAATCACCACCCAACAACTTCAGGCGCTTTACGCGCTATATGAGGAGCAGGCGATACAGAACGTCTGGGAACACTTCACCGCTGCTTATTTCCCCTCGATGGTAGGCGCTCGAGCGGCTCCGCCCATAGGAGGACTCCCAGTTCATCCCTTGGTAGCTGCCCAAAATGTGTTGAGGGCTTAGCCGCCTCCGCCGCCACCCGCTCAGGGAAATGAAGCCCCACCGAGGGTCCAGCAAGAACAGCAACCCGCTGGAGACAAAAGGGCCCCTCAGAATGAGAGGGCTGAAAATAATGAAGAGGTCCAATCGAGGGCCACAGAGAGCACAAACCACAAAAATGTCGGCGACCCTCAACTCAGAGCGGTACAGGATCAGCTCAAGGGACTCCAGAATGTAGTGGAGCAGCTCTCTCAAGCATGGACTCAAGCCCCCCACGGTGGGGGTGAGAGGTCCAGGGCCAGAGACGCTCGCCGCCCACGCAGCTAGATCTCCCACCACCGGAAAGAAGCAGACTACGAAGAGTACGATCCTGAAGACAGGGATTACAGAACCTTGACGGGCGCTTCCCCCTCGTTGGCGAGGTTCTGATGACCCGTACCGGGAAAGGAAAAATCCCCACGTCCACCAACAGGTATGATGGAACAACTGATCCGGCCGAGCATCTGGATCACTTTGTGCACTTGATGCACTTGTACGAGCATCCGGGCCATTATTGGGCCAAAGTCTTTGTCACCTCTCTCGTTGGGATGGCTCAGGATTGGTATAAGAAGCTTACTCCCCGCTCGATCCGAGGGTACACCGATCTGACAGATGCCTTCTTAAGCCACTTCAGCTCTCTGAAGGCGCCAGCCCCGGCAGCAACAGCTCTCCACAACTTAGTCCAAGGGCCAAATGAGACGCTCAGGTCCTTCATGGGAAGGTTTAACAAAGAGATCCTGTTGGTGGAAAAGCCCTCGATGGATTTCTTGAGGCATGTACTTTTTGGAGCGATCAATATGAAACACTATGTCAGCAAAGAATTCATGGAGGAAGTGGCCAAGAAAAAGCCACGATGGTTGATGGAGATCAGGGACATAGATGACTCTTTCTTCACCCTCGAGGATATGTATATCGCGAGGGATCAGAAAATGGCGAACGCCCCTCGTCCCAGTAAAGCCCCCGAGGACAGAGAAGATTCTAACAGGGGTCATCGCCGGAGTCCTATCCCCGCTCGCTGCAACTCTTCGCCTCCGCTTCAATTTGAACGGATTCCCCTCAACTGCCCAATTGTTGAAGTGTATTCCATGGCGGATAAGAAACTCTTCAAGAGACCGCCAAAGTTGAGGGAGACCGAGGCTCAAAAGCGCTCAGGAAAGTACTGCGTTTTCCATAAGCAGAAGGGGCATGATACCAATGAGTGGCGCCAATGCGAGAGCGAAATCCAGAGACTCATCGCTGGGGGGCACCTCAAGGAGTTTGTGAAGGTATTAGAGAGGTATGATGAGCATTGTGCTGAGCAAGCCCGTGCTAGAGGAAGAAGCCGCTCGCGCTCCGTGAGTCCCCGCCACCATCATCCCAAAACAAGCGACAGTGACAAAGGGAAAGCAGCAGATACGGAGAACCAGCCCTTTGTGGTCATTCACATGATCGCTGGTGGACCCTCGGGGGGCGATTCTAATGCTTCCCAGCGCCGCCACATTCGGAGTTATGACCAGAGATCATCCCAGCTCAAGCCTGTGCTCTCCGTTGACAGCTCTTCACGCTCGAGAGAGAATGACATTGTAGGGTTCACGGAGAAAGACTTGGAACACATTGTAACACCCCATGGGATTGGTGAAACCTCTGACTGTCCCATGGTGGTTAGTTTAGACGTTCATAACCACGTTGTAAAGAGGGTCTTGATTAATAGTGGAAGCTCTGTGAACGTTCTCCCTTACTCAACGTTTCAAAAAATGAATATAACAAACATTCCACTCGAACCCCTCAGAACAGCCCACGTCGGTTTTGGGGGTTCCGAGATTGTCCCTCACGGACAGATTCGCTTGGCCACCTCTTTTGGTCGCGCCCCACAGCGAAAAACTTTGAGCGTCCTTTACGCGGTCGTTGAAGTGGACCTCCCCTACAACATCACCATTGGACGCCCGGCCCTCGTGGACTTCAAAGCGATAATCTCCACTTATCACCAGAAAGTAAAATTCCCCACTCCCGAGGGCACTGGCGAGGTTCTATGCAATATCAAAGAGGCTTGGGAATGCTAGGTCCTTTCCCTTTGAAGCCACAAGCCCAAACAAACCATTCAAGCAGGATCCACCAAAAAATCAGTTGACTTCCCCAAATTGGACGAAGATGGCCCCGAACGTAAAAGGGCCAAACTTTACAAGAAGAAGAACAAAAAGAAGACCCCCAGCGAAGCCCAGCGCACGGAGGATGGGCCACCTAGGGCCGTCGAGGGATCTTCCTCCGAGGACGAGGGTGAAGGGCCCTCGGGTGAGAAGGGCGGCAGGCTTACTGGAAAAAAACGAGCGCTTGAGGCTCCACGGCCTGAAGTTTGCATTGAGCCCGTTGAAAAGTTTTTGACCATCGAGTTGGAACCAGGGAATCCAGATAAAACCACCCAGATTGGCTCAAATCTCGACGGTCCCTCACAGATTATGATGATTGATTTTCTCCAGGAGAACCTCGACGTATTTGCTTGGAAGGCCTCCGATCTCACTGGAATAGATCCAAGTGTCATGGTTCACAGGTTCAACGTGGACCCAGCCTTCAAGCCAATCAAACAAAAGAAAAGGGACGTCCATGGTTTAAGGAGGCAAGTCATCGAAGAAGAGGTCAATAAACTCCTTGACGCACAGTACATTGAGGAGATTTTGTACCCGGAATGGCTCTGTAACGTGGTGCTCGTTCCCAAGAGCGCCAACAAATGGCACATGTGCAATGACTTCACAGGTCTCAACAAGGCGTGCCCCAAAGACCTATACCCCCTGCCGAGGATTGATCAACTGGTAGATTCAACAGCGGGGTGTGAGCTCATGAGTATGATGGACGCCTTTCAGGGATATTATCAGATCTTCATGGCGCCCGAGGATCGCCCCAAAACCTCGTTCGTGGTACATGTAGGCGTTTACTGTTTCAAAGTCATGTCGTTCGGACTTAAAAATGCGGGTGCAACTTATCAACGCCTAGTCAACAGGATGTTCAAGCGCGAAATAGGAAAATCCATGGAAGTGTATGTAGACGACATAATAGTCAAGAGCGAGCACCAACGTTCCCATCTGGAGGATCTCAAACGAACTTTCAACATCCTACGTCATTATGGAATGAAATTGAACCCCTCCAAATGTACATTTGGCGTTCGGGGTGGCAAATTCTTGGGGTACATGGTCAGTCAGCGAGGCATAAGGCAAATCCGGAAAAGATTAAAGCAAATCTTGATATTCCCTCCCCTCGGAACGTGAGGGAAGTCCAAGTGCTGGTGGGAAAGATCATTTCATTAAACAGGTTCATCTCCCACTCGGCAGAAAAGAACTTACCTTTCTTCAAAATTTTGCGCAACGGTCGCAACTTCGCCTGGAGCGGGGAATGTGAGAAAGCTTTGCAGGACATGAAGCAATACCTCACGAGCGCACCGCTGTTGACCAAGCCTAGCCCTGGAGAACACTTGTTCATTTACCTCTCAGTCTCCGCATAGGCTACGAGCGCTGTCCTCGTGGCGGTTCGCGAGCATAAATATATGCCGGTATACTATTTAAGCAAAACCTTGCAAGGGGCGGAGAAGAGATATATGGAGATAGAGAAGTTCGCTTTTGCGCTCATTAATGCGTCTCGAAGGCTAAGGCCTTATTTTCAGGCTCATTCTATCACAGTGCTCACAGACCAACCCCTCAAACAGGTGCTTGCAAAGCCAGACATCTCAGGGAGGTTAATCAAATGGTCAATTGAACTCAGCCAATTTGATATCACTTTCGAGCCTCGTACCGTGATACAGGCTCAGGCAGTGGCAGACCTGTTGGTAGAGCATTTCAATTTGGATACTGGGCCCTCGGTGGAAGAGGGACTGTGGCTTCTGCACACAGATGGCTCCTCGACCTCACAAGGGGGGGAGCCGGGGTGACCCTCAGAGATCCTCACGGTGTGGAAGTTGATTACGCTATTAAACTGGCGTTCCAGGTCACCAACAACGAGGCTAAATATGAGGCCCTAATCCAAGGGCTCAGGATAGCCCTCCAGAATGGTGTCGTTCGGGTCACTGCATATATTGACTCCTAGCTAATCGCAAGTCAAATTGATGGAACTTATGAGGCTCGAGAAGCCACTATGGTGCGGTACTTGGCGAGTGCTAAGGAAGTGATCGCCAAATTCAAAGAATTCCATCTGTTGCAGATCCCAAGGACGGAAAACGAGCGTGCAGATGCTCTTTCCAAGTTTGCATCGGCTCTGGAGGATTCTTGCGAGGGTTTAGTCACATTCCTCAGAATGGAGAAACGGCTGATTCGCGAAACGGAACCCTCGTGTGAGGTGAACACGATTGATCCCTCCGAACCTTGTTGGCTCGATGACATCGTTAAGTTTCTAAGGGATGGGACATGCCCGAGCGATAAAGTAGAAGCTCGGAAGGTTAGGAGCAAGGCCCCTCACTTTTCTCTTGACAGCGACGGACGGTTATTCAAACGATCTTTCCAAGGTCCGCTGTTGAGGTGCCTGAGGCCCTCGCAAGCCAAGGAAGTGTTGGAACATGTGAACAGCGGAAGCTGCGGGTATCATTCCGATGGTCGAATTCTGGCTAAGAAAGTCTTGAGGAGTGGGTTCTACTGGCCCTCGTTACTGCAGGATGCCATCAATTACTCCAAGAAATGCCCTAAGTGCCAGTTTCATTCCAACACCCCTCAACTGCCGGCGGCTCAAAAGATCCCTATTAATGTCTCTTGGCCCTTCGATCAATGGGGCATTGATATTGTGGGACCCTTCCCAATGGCGGTCGGGTAAAAGAAATTCGTAATACTCGCTATGGATTATTTCACTAAGTGGGCCGAAGCTGAAGCGGTCGCAAAGATAACGTTCAAAGTTGTGAGGGATTTCATCTGGAAGAACATCGTCTACAGGTATGGCATCCCGAGGGTGCTCATCTCGGACAACGGTTCCCAATTCATTGCTGCTGACACACGGGGATTGGTGCTATGAACTTGGGATTGAGCAACGCTTCACTTCCGTGGGCCATCCTCAAGCCAACGGACAAGCTGAAGTGACCAACCGTACCATACTCCAGCATCTGAAAACGATGCTCGAAAGTAAGAAAAGGGAGTGGGCAGAAGAACTTCAAAGTGCCCTCTGGGCGTACCGTACTACCCCACGAGCGGCAACAGGGGAGACCCCTTACTCCCTCGTATATGGCTCCGAGGCTATCATACCTGCGGAGATAACTCAAGAATCCGCTCGCGTTGCCTATTTCGAGCCTTCAATCAACGAGGCCAATCGGACGTTCGAATTGGATTTGCTAGACGAAAGGAGGAACACATCATGGGCTCGCATCCACAAGTAGAAGGCGACCATAGCCCACCAGTATAACAAACGCATCCGAGAGAGAACTTTCCAGCTAGGGGACTTGGTCCTCAAAAAGGTTGAAGTTTCAAGACATGTGGGTAAGTTGGATCCCAATTGGGAAGGCCCCTTCAAAGTCATTCAAGTACGAACGAACAACAACTACTTGCTAGAGACTCTGCAAGGCGAGCGTCTCCCTAGACCGTCGAATGCGTGTAATCTTAGATGGTTCTACGTGTAAATGTCAACCTTTGTAATTGCCTGCTTGCAGCACTTTGTACTTTCTTTTGACAAAAAGCATGTTGTCATCACCTTTAAATTGCAAGCATAACAGTAAGTGTTTTACCCATTATTATGTCATTTATTTGCTTTTCCTTTGATTAATGGTCTGGGTAGCAAAAAGCCTACTCCGTGTTGAGCGTCTTCCACGTCGAACGGCTTAGTTAATACCCCATTATTCTCAAATCAATGCTATATGTGTGTTGAGAACACCCCGCACTGAATACATTGACGCTCATAAGCGTGTAAACCCCAAGAATGAGCGTGTCAAAGGGTGGGATGCTAAACGCTTAATTTACGCCAATTGGATATTCACCACGCCAGTTTGCGCTCGTAAACCCCCAATGACCCTCACCTTCTTGGGTAAGAGTACACTCGTAAATGGCAGACCCTGGGCTAATCCTTTCACGGATACCTAAGGATGAAGCTAACATTACAGCTACGCCCGCTTTAATTCCATACTTAGCAAATCCTACAGTTGACTTCTAGGTTCACTAAAATGGCTGGAGCACTTAAATTAGAAGTATGTGTTACACCTTTAAGGTCAATACTTAGTCAAATCGTCAGAGGGTTTCTAAGTTCAAATTCGAGCCTCATTGTGAATATGGCCAGGGTACCCTCGTAAGGAACACCCTCGAGCCCACACATTCATCTCTCAAATGGTCAGACGTTTCCAAATCCTAAAACTTAGATTACATAGTGATGTGCGCCAGGGTACCCTCAAGAGAAACACCCTCGCGTGCATACACTCCCATCGCAGATATTCAAACGTCAAAGGAAACATGCATACAAGCGTCAATCATGAAGAGAAAACAATACTCAGCGGTCATAGGCGACGAGAATCTAACATTATTGATAGAAACATTCAAGCCAAAGGAAGAAAAGTTCGAATACATCAAGGAGAATATGGGGATCAAACACAGAAGTCAAATGTTCTTAAAAACTGGAATGTAAATTAAATAGACAGAAAGAATCTTAAAACAGCAGCTGGAATGCTTCATTAAGCTTGGCTCTCGGGTTCAGGAAGAGCAGTGGAGATAGGAACTGGGGCCAACACGTTGGTATTGGAAGTCTCTGTGTCACCTGGGTCCTCGCCATCCTGAGCGTCTATGGTGACACCCTCGTCCTCTATCAAAAGGGGCTCAGGATCTATGGGGTTTGCCACCATGAACTCTCCCTGGAGCATCGTCACACGTTCCTGATACTCCGGTTCGGCCAGGCTCTCCGAGGGATCCTTCACGCGGACCATAGGCTCGTAGTTCTCATCTAAATCCATGCGCAGGCGCTCATCAGTTCGAGCGCTCTCAGGAGCCAACCCCAACTTCACCATTTCCCCCAATCGCCTTATAGAAGAAGCGCCGAGCGTTGTCAAAGCAATGGAGGTTGGCTGCGAACACAAAGGCCTTTGAGCGCACGAATTTCATCACTGCACCCCAAGACACCTTCGCCTCCAAACCTACAACTTTCTCCTGCAACTCGGCGAGGGCCTTCTGGGTTGTCTCATTCTGTCTTGTGCTCTCCGCCAACTGCTCGCCAAGCTCCCTGTTGGCAATCCTCAGCTGGTCGCGCTCTTCCTTGAGTTATCTATGACGCTCATCAAGGGCTAAGTACGCGTCATCCGACCGCTTCAAGTCGTCCCTCAGCTTATCCTTGTCAAGATTTGCAGCGGTGAGTTGGGCACAGACATTGTTGTAGTCCTCCTGGAGTTGACCGGGGTTAGAAATGCGCAGCAACTTTTTGTATTTGGCCTTGTGCTCGGAATAGGCCTGCGCTCGCCCCTGCAAATTCTTCAGCCTCGGAATGACCTCTTGAAAAGCCAAAAACGAGAGGTCACTATCAGAGTTAAAATAGAAAGAGTTGGAACTTTACAAAGGGGACTGGAGACTTACCGTCAAGAGCGCATGGCAAGCATCATCCGCGACCCGAGCGGCATCGTGCTCGTTCAGCTTATCATGGTCGCCGGAGAATTGAAGTTTCCCGACGATATTAGAAACCAGATTCACAGAGGATGCGCTCTTCTTCTGCAGGACAGGGCCATCCGTCTGTTGACGCTTGTATCGAGCATCACCCCGGCAGCCTATTTTCCAAAAATCCTCATCCTCAGATGAGGAGGTATCGCTGCCCTCGCCACGGTGGCCCACGACCACCTCCTTCCCTTTCCCAGAAATGGGGATAGAGTCCGGCAGCCTCTTTCTCTTCCCCTGGCGGTCAGCCCTTATTGCGTCGTGAAAGCAGGCTAACTCCCCGGAGTGGTTACGGGAGTTGCTGGAACTGAGCGCAATCGGCCCCTTCGGAGCGGCCGGGGGAGGAGTGACCTCTCGAGCGCCGTCTATGGTCAGGTCTTCTATGGGACCGATAATTGGAACTTCATTTTCGGCGCCCCTGCCACCATTTCCTCGCCCTGTTCTTCGGCGGGTTCCTCTCCCCCTCGGGGCGTTCGAGGGTTGGGCCTGCTGCTGTTGTTGTTGTTGAGGGTTAGCGCCAGGCCTCTGTGCGTGCATCATTCGGGCAACACTTTCAGCGTCCATCCCAGCGGTCAGTATTTGAACTTCTGCAAGATCAGAGGCATGAGCGTCAGAAAAATACCATCAGAAGTAATAGCAAGGAAAGCAAGATAACCTAAGTAAGTTACTAAGGCTATTCCTAAACGTTAGAGAAGTTAGTTCCTAGAATCTAACCGTCGAGTGCCATGATCGAAGCCGGAGGGTGAGCTACCATTTTCGGAGGATGAGAGAGCCCAAAGCGAAATAATATCCCCTCGTTTTTCATCAGATCCTTAGCTTTTATAAGCATTTTCTCATTCTTCATTACGAGGGCCAAATTTTTTGCCCAACGCTCGAAGTCATCATTTTTTGATCTATCCCTGACCCGGGGCCCGGGTCCATGTATCCACCACTCACGGAAAGCTCTAAAAATCCCTCTAGGAGCCCCACAAAAAACTACTTCTCCTTCCAATCTTCGTCATACGAGGTCGAGGGGGAGTAGATCATTTTCAGCCCGGACTTAGCTTGGGTATAGTAAAATTCATCTGTCGGAGATGAGCGAGGCGAACGGGCCACCTGAATCAGACTATCAAAATTGGTTAATGTGGGCTCGTGACCTGTGGCCCTCATCAGCATCACGAATGTGTTTATCAACGCGATACCATTGGGGAGGATTTGGGAAGGGCTCAATACCAAATAATTACAGATGTTAGCAACCGGGGGCGAAATGGGAAATCTTAGACCCCCGGACAAAACTGAATACAGGTAGACCGTCATCATCCCAAGTGGCAGTCGGTTTACTCTCTCTCCCTCCACTAGAAGACGCATGGGGAACACCGCCTCATCCCAATAGACTTTAGCCTTCAACTCTTTCAAATCATCGAGCGTCAGGATGCTCTCTATCTCATCAGGGGACCGGTCGGTCTGATGGGGGTTATTTTGCCTCACTCGTGTAGCAAGCTCTTTACCCTTTCTTTGGCGTTTCCTGGGAGGCTCGTCCTCGGCTCGACACTCGGAAGGCCTTGCACCGCCCTCGGGAGCCGCAATTGTCACCGTGATCCTATGGTCTTGAGGTCTTATGGCGCTATTAAGCACGGGAAACACCCTCTCCCCCTTTCTCTGCATTTCCATAACATTATGCATCTCTTCAAAGAGATCATCTACCTCTCCAGGAGCACGCTCGTTCATTCCAACCTCTTCGTCCCCGGCTTCAACCGGAGCCCTGGCCACTGGAATAGCAGTAGGAATCTCATCACCTGGGGAGGCCCTAGCCATTGGAATCGCCGTAGGCATATTATTGTGAGGGGAAGAGCTCCCAACTGACATCTCGTCTATTTCCCTCACGAAAGCGTCTCCGTGATGTTCAGCCATATCTGGTCTTTGATTCCTAAAGATGGAGCTTTCGCAAGAAGTTCAGAAAGGAAGAATTCTGGAGCAAATTAAACGACAAGAAAAGGATTTCTCACTTCTGAAGTGTCACTCGCGCGACCTAAATCTAAAGTTAGCACGGGAAAATCAGAAGTTAAGAGGATTTACCTAAGGATTGAAGTAAAAAAGCTTGCTGGAATTTGATGAAGTTCGCAGAATCTCTTTCGCTGTGATTTTGCTTGGAGAAGACTAAAAACGTGAAAAGTTTCAAAGGCTCTCCAGATCCCAATTTATAGGGAGAGTGGTAGCATTAATTAGGTTGGAGATTCCAATTGCAATCATTTCCCGCCTGGGGAAGCCCACCACTTTTGGTAACCGCCTCACGTCTCCCGGAACACACGCGCCCACTCAGCATTTAATGCGGACAAGACTTCATTTAATGCGATATCAGAACGTGTCCGTTACGGAAGTCAAGCGGTCACTTCCCTTGCAGAAGCTTGACCCTCGGATATTCAAAAATTCAAGGCTCGCTTCTCTTAAAATTCTACAGTACGGTCAAGCGATACTACAGAATTTGAGGGGCAAAATGATGAGACATAAAAACACGCTCGCATCGGAACCGTCCACGTGTCGCCATCAGCCGACTTAGAGATTGGACGCTCGCATTATTGGGCTCGCGGGCCAACCCAACCTACTCGCCCGCTAATTGACACAGGCTTATGAACATCGGCCAACTGTTCAAGTAAAGGGCTCAGGATGACAAGACTGACGCTCACTCCACGGCCCTCGGAGCCACCCTTCCCAGGGAGGTACCCCCCGAGGGCACCTACTTTCCAACGCTCGTAAAATTGACGCTCATGGGTCATCTGCCCGTGGTGACCCCCTCGTGCGTCCCTTCGAGCGTTACCTACGCTCAAGTAGGGCTCTTCCCTTCTGAAAGGCATCCGTGCCCCTGTAGGACCGATATGGAGCCTCCTCACGCACGGCCCTCGCCAACAACCTGTGACACCATGGCAGTGTGCACCTCGTACCTGGCACGCCGCCTGCTTTTCAGAGCCATCACTCTCATGCCATCACAGGCCGCCACGTGTTAGGGCAACACAGGTTTGGGACCACACGGTCAAATTACCCAATCTACCCTCACCCCTAACATATAAATAGGAGAGAACACTTGCATTCTCCCCTAAGTCATCTTCCACAATACATACTGCATTCACTGTTCTGGGTATTTTCCTCCATTTTTTCTCATCTTCTCAAGCTTCATACTACTTTCACCACAGTTGTATCACCACTGCATTTTGCACTCTTATCCTAGCTGGAAGAACCCACGCGCAAAAGGAAACCCAGTTCCTGAGGCTCTCACGTCTGTGATGGTCTTTCCCTTTCCATACAAATATTGAAAGTGTGTTGCATTTTAGGAAGTTCAGATTCCTGCACCATCAAAACCCATTAGATGCAATTGGGTTCTACAAGAAAATAAAAGGAGAAATGGACGAAAAAGTAGAGACTCTAGAGCAAAGCTTATGGCAAAGGGTTTTACCCAGAAAGAAAAAGTCATTTATGAGATCTTCTTGCCTATAACAGGGCTTAAGTCCATAAGAACTCTCTTCTCCATTGTTTCTCATTTTAATTATGAGATTTGACAAATGGATGTCAAGACTATGTTCTTGAACGGGCATCTTCAAGAAGAAGAGATACATAGTACAACCTGAAGGCTTCACAGCCAGAGATCAGGTGCATATGATGCAAGCTTGATAGAGCAATTTATGATCTTAAGCAAGCGTCTGAATCATGAAACATCAGAATTAAAGAGGCAATTTAAATTCTTTCGATTTGTGCAATTGCCGGATGAATCATAAATGTACAAAATAACGTCATGATAATGTTGTAACATTTTCATTTTATACGTAAACAATATTCTGTTCATTGGGAATGATGCAAGAATTTTGTTAGTAGTCAAGATTCCGTTGTCAAATCAGTTTGACACTTAAGACCCAGGTGAGACCAATGATATTCTAAAGATCAAACTTTTGTTGAGATCATAAGAATAGAATGATTGGTTTATCGCTAGAAGCATAAGATGCTGGCAATGTATAATATGACAAATTCTAAGAAAGGTTCATTACCTTTTAGATATGGAATTTATCTATCTCGGGATCAGTGTCCTAAGACAACTGAAGAGATAAAAGACATGATTAGAGTTCTGCAACGGAAGTTTTATGTATGTTATATTATGTACAAGGCCAGCTGTCTATTATGAAATAGGTCTAAGTCTGCAGATATTAGTCAAAACCTAGAATCTGACACTGGGTAGTAGTGAAAACATATATTGGAGTACTTGAGAAGGACTTGAGATTATATGCTTGTCTACCACAGTGGTGTGCTCATTTCAATAGAGTACACAAATTCGGATTTACAGTCTGATTTATATTCTAAATGTTTGACATCAGAATACGTGTTTACTCTAGAAAGAGAAACCGTTAATTGGGGAATGTTAAGCAAGACTTGTATTGCTTACACCGCCAAAGAAGTTAAATACATGGTAGCTTGAGAAGCAACCGGTTAGATGTATTGGCTTTATGATTTCCTAGTTGTTGGTTCAGAGAAACATCTAATAGATTCCTTCACTAAAGTATTGGCGCAGAAGAGTGCAAAATGAGTTTTGACACTCATGTGAAAGGAATAAGACTTAGATGTGTAGTCAAATTGAATTTAGGGCAAGTGGGAGATTGTTGAGAATAGTCCCCTGAAAATTCAATTTGTTGAATTAATTAAACTGAATTTGCAGCAAGTTGTGAGTATTTCACATATTGATAATTAATGGCGTGTGGTGGTATTCTTATATGAAATGTGTTTCATAGGAAAAGACTTTGAATACCAATATCACGTGTCATTAAAATTCTAGTCGGTAAGATGAGAATATGTTCTTATCAAGACTATAACGTTGTTATATAAGATGATTAGTCTTTCGTCATAGGGAATGGTGATTCCGGTTATAACACGTTGATGATTTTCAATAGGATTGGAAACATCGAACTGGACTACTGAGATTATTCATTTTATACTGCTATCTAAAATGAATAAAATCTCAGGAAGCATTGTATTCTTAATCCTGATAATATTTCAGCTTTAGGCATGTAGTGTTAGTCACTGTAATATACTCGAAGTGAGGTCTTGGTAATGGGTGGCCAAAATACTTTGTACGTTCGGTGATAACATGAAATGTGCTAAAGAGTTATATTGATCGAGGAATTTGTGGCCTTGCTAGAAGGTAAAGGATATCCCTGAAATAGATTTGTAAAAGTTCGAATTAAGACTTTGGCCAAAGCACTTCGCGTGATACGTCACCGAAGTTGTATGATGAATGTGTTTCACATACAGAGAATTTGAACTTAAGGCGAATCAATAAATTTCAGATTAGAGATAAAAAATAAATGATAGTAGTGGCAATTTATTTTTCATGGATATCTACACGGAGGAGTGAAATGCGAAATTATTCTAGATCGAGAAATTCGTGAATAATTTAATTAATTTTAGAGTGCAACAATATTTATTTAGTGGAATTAAATATTGTTACACGGTAATTAATTACTATCATGAGATGATAATATATTAATCCGTTTGGAGCTAAAATTAATTAGTCCTGCAGGTCCCCCTGCAAGCCCCAATTGAAAACCCGAAGAGAAAATATTAAAAGGAGAAAGAAGAATGATTTTTCAAAGTGCTTGAAAATAAGCCAAGTGATTTATTTTAAGAAAATAAATCAAGTTCCAAAGAGTTGGAAATGCCTGGAATTTTATTTTGGAGAAAATAAAATTTTAAAATTTCTTTAAAAAAAAAATATGTCGTGGCATCGGCTGACGTGGCAAGCCACATCAGCAGATCGGGCCATAGGTGGCGCTGACTGGGCGCCGCGTGTGCAGCTAGGATCGCGCCACGTCAGCGTGCATGAATGGCCCAGATTTGATTTGGGTTGGGCTAGTCAACGGGTCGGTCAAAGCGGGTCAAACGAATAGGGTCGGATCCTATTCGGATAGGGTCGATCCGACACGCGTCGCATTCTGGTTGGCTCTACGCCCATCAACACGCGCCAACCACTTGGCGCCCTTCCGGCGGCGTGTGAGTCCACGTGGCAGCGCGTGGTTGGTGGCGTTGGATTCGCAGCGATGAGTTCTTCAACATGGTGTCATCTGATTGGTCGGCTTGGGACACGGTTTGTACGCGATTTGCAAAATGACTAAATGCCCTTAAATTTGTCCCTAAAATGACCTTTTTACCCCTGAACTTTTGCCTAAAAATAGGCTGATCCTTGGCATAATTTTTCATATAATTTTGGGAGAGGTTTTGGCTTATTCTTAGCTTTGAAACCATATCCCTTTTCTCCTAGTTAATTCCGATTTATTTTGGAATTAATTTTAATTAGGTGTTTATATATAAAACGCCTAATTTCGGGAGATTAAACCCTGAAAAGGGTTTTCTAGTATAAAGTTTTATTTTCTCTAAGTATTCAGAGAAATACTTTCGAAGCCCACACTCCGAGGGTTTCTCTAGGGTTATTGCAGGGAAGCTCTGCCGGTTTCACGAGGAGATCGGGTATCGGGTTCTCGGGAGGTGAATTCGGGAGCTGGAAAAATGTCGTTAGATAGCCACGTTTGCAGTACGGTAATATTTTACAGTTTTATTATTTTAAGCATGATAAATTATGTGCTCTTAAGTGTTAATTGCATGTTAGATATTTATCTGCTTAAGTGATTTAAAATTTATTATCAATTGCATGTATATACTTGAGTAGAGCCGGCTAGTCTTCCGCTATTGTATTAAAATGTTTTAGAAATATTTTAATACTTGTATTATAATAAAAATTTTAAAATGTGGTCCCGAACCGCTACTGTTCTGGGCCCACCTCCCAGCACAACCTATGCACTTATCACTCCATGAAACTAAGTGATCCTTCAAAAGGACATAATCACACAAGCAAGTCTCAGCAGAGTCAAGGTCGACACTCCCATTGTCTGTCAGACTCCTCGACTTGGAGAAGTTTCTAATCTTCGCCTATGGAGTTAAGAACTTGTTTCATGTGTCGTTCCCATAACGACAAAGTTCTTAACAGCCTCATCGGATTAGGGGAGTTCAATACATGCAAAACACAATCAACCCAAACAGACATAAATAAGCACATAAATAAGTGATTGCCTATGAACAAAATCATCTCGTTTATTATTCAAAGACTGTTTGTGATTTCACAAGGAAATAGTAAAGCAAACATCTGCTTTAAGGGCACTATTCCTAACACATAAAACCACGTGACTACACGTGTCCCCAAGGACACGTGCCATACATGCCTCCCACACGTGTGCTTCAGACGTGTGGGCCCCACCATTCTCTTAATGGTTTGATCAACTCGATTAGCACACGTGTGGGCCCCACCATTCTCTTAATGGTTTGATCAACTCGTTTAATCGATTCAAGCCTTAACCCACGTAACCGGGTTGTTGTGTGTGACCCTCTAGGTTCTTAATTCAATTAGCAGTGACCCTAATTAATTAATTTCCTAATTAATTAATCAGTCCACAAATCAAACGACCATAGTCTAGCAACAGGTGTTTGACCCCTAGTTGAATAAGAATGTCTCGATTCTACAGAACCTTTAAGTCATTGACATATGTGAGATACAATCTGTAACGCCCCAGCTTTCGGCCATTCAGGTATGAACGACACGTGTGCGTTTGAGGGATATATTTAATTATTAATTGTTCATTTCTCTAATTTTCCATAGCATAACATAATTTTATAAAATTGTATTCTTGACATTTTATTGAAAATTCATATCATATCATATTTTTCAAAATTATCGAATGTGATTGCAACGTGAATTATTTTCCCGAATATGATTTATTTCCTTTATGTCCTTAATTGATCATTTTCATATATATGGGAGCTAATCGAAATGGACCTAATTGATCATGAAAAATGGAATTTGGACTCAATTGCATAACTTATTAAACGAAAGGATTTAATAGCAAATTGGACATCTTTTTCTCCTTCTTGATTAGCATTCACGTACCATTGCTTCATTCTACATACAAACATTTCTTTCTTGCTTCATTTGCTTCCCTTGATCAACCGAACCAAACCCTTCTTGGCTAAGTGAAGGTTTCATCTTGCAAGCATCAATTTGTGTGGGATTTATGATCTTTGGAGCATCATCAACATTATTTCATCATCTCTTCTTCCATTTCTTTCTCTTGAGGTAAATATGGAGATTGGATGATTTTATTGAAAATATGGTTTGTCTAGGGTTTTGTTATATATTGAATGAGTGGTGTATTGGTTGTTGGAAAATTAATTGTGGTCATTAAGCATGAGGTTGATGCATATATCTTGAGTTTTATGAGCTTGAAACATGTTGGAGAAAATGGGTTTCAAATGATTGAATATTGATGATCTAACATGGAGTTAAGTGTTTTTATGAATTGTTATTGATCAAAATGCATGCTAGCATATTTATTGTGTTTAATATTTGCATTGTAACTTGGTTTGAATCCTTTTTTGGGTGATTGTTGTTGTGGTTGCCATTGATACTCTGTTTCTGCTCTGCATATTTTGCTCACGTATTCTGGGAACGGCCATTCCCAGCCCCAGTTCAAAACTGGAACAGCCGTTCCCATGATACTGAGACTCAGGCCAGCGAGACTGGGAACGGCCGTTCCCACTTTGGCCTGTGAGCCGGAACGGCCCTTCCCAGCCAAACCGCATTTCCCTTTTTAAAAACGCTGGCGCGTTTTCTTCAGGCTTGGGAACGGCCCTTCCCATTTTCAAGGGAAGGCCGGAACGGCCGTTCCCACTGCGATTGTAGAGCAAAAGCTACTGCATAAAATTAAATTTTCATCACCCTTCTCCAATCCATTAATTGATCCCTAATTGATATTATATGATTAATTACATGTTGAAACGCGATAATTTTAAGGTGCATTGTATTTTTCCCGTCGTTTCGTCGCATTTTGCCGTTCGTCCTATTTGGTACATTTTGAGTCGTGTTTCACGGACAATTGTCTTTCTTGCACAGACCAGCTTCCTGGTGACGAGGAGCAGGCCCCGTGAGCTGTTTCCTTGGATTATTTTGGGTCGGCAGGTGAGGTTTAATTTTAGCTACCTAGAACCCGTACAACCCTATGTGCTATTTAAGCCAAAATCTATATTTATATGTATAGTTTTTAAATGAGATTGGTTTTCAAATGTTTTCTCGAAATATTGAAAAGAATTGATTGATTGATTGATTGATTTGGCGAGAATTGTACTGTACTGTGGGCCCGAGGGTAGTGACTCGAGCCAACCGGGAAAGCACGGGCTGACGGGTAACTCGAGAGCTATCCTCACCATATTGGGATGACCCCTGAACCCTCTAGGAGATTAGAGGAGGAAGGAGTTCCGGGCTTAGGGATTCATGTACCCTCTGCCCAGACTGATTGGATAGTGGGGCCTTGCAATCCCACTATCACCCGGAGGAAGAAGGCGTTATTGAAACTGCTAATTGTGCACCTTAATGAATTGCTTGATCACATAAATCACCTAATAATTGATTGATTGATTGTACACGGTCGGTGTAAGGTTGGAGAATTGCCCACTCGCCGGGCCACTATTGATTGAATTGAATTGATTGAATTGGAAATTGGAATAGTTGTAATCTCGGGCGATAGTATCTTTTAACCTATTAAATTGTATTAATTTCCAAAAGTATTACCCGAGGCTATAACTTGCATGTCTTTGCGCTTATATTTATTTATACCCCTCGCTCAGTCCGAGTTGGACTGACACCTCAACTTTTCAGTGTTTTGCAGGGCGTGCTAGGCGGGAATTTAGAGTCAGTTGGTCTTTAAATTTGGGTCTAGCACACTTCATTCCCACATTTTGATTGTATAGATGTTTGGGATATTTTGTATCGCCCTATTATCTATTTTGTTGACGGATGATATTGTATTGATCGTGTAAATGATGGTACCTATAAGTAAATAAATAAATATGGTACCTATACGTATCTATTGAATACTATTGCTTCCGCTTTTATCTACTCTGTATTGCATATTGGTTGGTTTTAAATTGAGGGTACCCGCCTAGCCTTGAGTCATTTTATTGTCTCCCGTTCGCTGTAGCTTTGATTCATGTATGGATTGTCCGTTTCATATGTGGATTGGGGCTATAGTGCGGGGGATGTGGTGCCTGGCGTTCCGGGTGCTACATCCTACGGTGGTATCAGAGCCCGGTTGCAAAACCGGGTCTCTAGTGTCGTGTCTTGTGAGTCTAGGTCGCACGGCATAGGAACTAATTGTCAATTTGAGAGTCTTGCATTGGTATTTGATACTTGAACCTACTTGACTTATGTGAATTTGAGGTGAATTGTTAAATTTCTGAATTTATGTACAATTTATGAATTATTTGCACACATTGGCATTGACTAATCGAACATGCATAATAGTGACTTGATTTCAGGATGGCTCGCGATAGATATCACCGTGATCGATCTCCTAGACATCGACATCATCGACATCATCGCAGGGAGAGATCACCACCTCCTCCTCCACCTCCTCAGGCTCAGCCACAGGACTTTATGAACGCAGTGGTGGGTCTTATTGATCAGAGAGTTCGGGATCATGTTCCTCCAGCACCACCAGTTCCACCACCACAGCCAGGGGCACAGATTTCAGCTGTCTTTAGGGAGTTCCAGAACCAGCATCCTCCCAAGTTTTATAAGGGTAACGATATTCAGGCCGAGCAGTGGCTCAGGGAGATCGAGAGGGTTTGGGAGCTCATCCCGTGTGAGTCCAGGGAGAAGGCCCGTTGTACCATTTCTTTGATTCAGGGTGAGGCCTACTCTTGGTGGGAGAGTGCCCGGATAGTGTTAGATGCTGCAGGCGAGGAAGTGAATTGGGAAGTGTTTGTTAGAGAGTTTCAGAACAAGTTCATTCCTCCATCTTCTCGCACTAGAAGATTGAAGGAATTTACAGAGCTCAAGCAGGGAAGCCGGTCAGTTTCAGAGTATATCGCTGAGTATGAGAGATTATCCCGCTATGCTCCTAATATAGCGAGTGATGACTTTCATAAGGCGATGCAGTTTGTTCAGGGCCTTAGACCGGATATTCAGGCAGCGATTGAGGCGGTCAACACGAGCACGTGGGCAAAGGCTACCAAGAAGGCTCTATTGGTTGAGGATTCTGTGAATGCGAGGCGGTCTACCTACCGTTCAGGCTCAGGTTCAGGCTCAGGTTCAGGATCGGGATTCAGAGGTTCTGGATCAGGGTTCAGAGGTGCCGGATCAGGGTATAAGGGTTCTGGCTCGGGTTCTGCTTCAGGCAAGAGGCCGATGGTATATCCTTCTCCACCACCAGCTCCACAGGGCCCAGGGAAGAAGCCCCGACCAGCAGGACCAGTGATGAGAGCTCCAGTTGCTCCAGTTGCTCCAGCTTTGCCACCACCACCTGAGAGACCTTATTGCACCTTCTGTGGACAGAGGACACACATTTATGATAACTGCAGGAGGCGTCTGGGTTTATGCCTGATTTGTGGGAGTGATGAGCATTTGGTAGATGGCTGTCCGGATCGCAAGATGCCACCACCGGGAGCACCGAGACCACTGATTAGGGCTCGGGCTTATGCTTTGGACGGAGAGCAGCCGGATGCTGACGTGGATCCAGCCGCGGTAGTTGAAGGTACCATTTGCATACATGGCACAAACATTCATACCTTGTTTGACCCGGGAGCTACTCACTCCTTTCTTTCGAGTGCTATATCTGTTTCTTTGCCTTTGCCTGTTTCTCGTTCTTCTGCATGTTATGTGGTTAGCACTCCTTTTGGTGGTAGTATAGAATCTGATCGGGTGTTCAGTGAGGTTCCGGTGAGCATCGAGGGTCGGGTTTTCTTGTCAGATTTCATTGAGCTGCCGATGACTTGCTATGGATCTATTCTGGGTATGGATTGGTTGTACAGACATTCTGCTACAGTTGATTGTAGAGCGAAGAAGGTTCAGTTGGGATCAGATTTGGTAGTAGGTTGGAGTTCCAAGACTGTACCGTTACTTTCGTTTTCTGAAGCTCATAAGTTGGTTCGAGAGGGAGCCACGGGTTTCATTGCTTATATCCTTAACAAACCCAAGGATCAGAGTAAACTGGAAGAGACGGAAGTAGTGAAGGATTTTCCCGAGGTCTTTCCTGAGGAATTGGATTCTTTACCTCCAGAACGGGAAATTGAGTTTGTGATCGACTTGTACCCTAACGCAGAGCCGTACTCCAAGACTCCGTATCGTATGGCTCCAGCCGAGTTGAAAGAGTTGAAGACTCAACTTGATGCGCTGTTGGAGATTGGGTATATCAGACCGAGTTCTTCTCCTTGGGGTGCACCGGTTTTGTTTGTAAAGAAGAAGGACGGGACCTTGAGAATGTGCATAGATTATAGGGAGTTGAACCGGATGACGATCAAGAACAAGTATCCTCTTCCACACATCGAGGAGTTGTTTGACATACTTCAGGGTTCGAAAGTTTATTCGAAGTTGGATTTGAGACAAGGTTATTACCAGCTGCGTATCCGATCAGGGGATATTCCTAAGACAGGATTTAACACTCGGTATGGGCATTATGAGTTTGTGGTGATGCCGTTTGGTTTGACTAATGCCCCAGCAGCTTTTATGGATATGATGCACAGGATTTTCAGGCCTTTTCTGGATAAGTTCGTGGTTATTTTTATTGATGATATCCTGGTTTTCTCGAAGTCTGCCGAGGAGCATGCAAGACACCTTCAGTTGGTATTGAGGACTTTGAAGGAGCATCAGTTGTTTGCCAAATTCAGCAAGTGTGAGTTCTGGATTGACAGGGTGTCATTCTTGGGTCACGTGATTTCGGGCAACGGTTTGGAAGTCGATCCTTCCAAGATTGAGTCAGTGTTGAAGTGGGAGAAACCTAAGAATGCCTCTGAGATTAGGAGTTTCTTGGGATTGGCAGGTTATTACCGGAGGTTTGTGAAAGATTTCTCCAAGTTAGCAGCTCCTTTAACCCGGTTGACGAAGAAGAATGTGAAATTTGATTGGAATGAAGATTGTGAGAAGAGTTTCACTTTCTTGAAGGAAAAGTTAGTATCTGCTCCAGTGTTAGCCCTTCCGGAAGGTTCTGAAGGATATGCTGTTTATACAGATGCTTCTAAGGAAGGCTTGGGATGTGTGTTGACTCAGAAGGGTAAAGTGATTGCTTATGCGTCACGGAAGTTGAAAGAGCATGAGAAGAATTATCCGACACATGATCTTGAGCTTGCTGCTGTAGTCTTTGCACTTGGAAAGTGGAGACATTATTTGTACGGGGTGTCCTTCGAGATTTTCACCGACCACAAAAGCCTCCAGTATTTATTCACTCAGAAGGATTTGAATATGAGGCAACGGCGTTGGATGGAAAGGTTGGAAGATTATGATTGCACGATCAAGTACCATCCCGGCAAAGCCAACGTGGTCGCTGATGCACTTAGTAGGAAGGCTAGTGTGTCGAGCTTGGAAGTAGGTGAAAGTAGTGGAATCGAGCCAATTGTTCTAAAGGCTCGAGTTTCTAATATTTCGGTCCAGCCAGAGTTGAAGCACAGGTTGTTTGAGGCTCAGAGTACAGATTTGGAAGTTCAGAAATTGGTAGCTAAGGCAAGAGCTGATCCAGAGTGTCCATTCGGGTTCGATGAAACCGGTCTTCTTCGTTTCAAGAACCGAGTGGTTGTACCCGAAGAGTTGAAACGAGTATTGCTCGAGGAAGCTCACAGATCGGCTTATTCTATCCACCCCGGAGGAAACAAGATGTATAAGGACTTAAGGCAATATTATTGGTGGCGTGGATTGAAGAAAGATGTGGCCGAGTTTGTGAAGCATTGTCTCACTTGTCAGAAGGTGAAAGCCGAGCATCAGAAACCGGGAGGTCTACTTCAGCCGTTACCTATTCCTGAGTGGAAGTGGGAACAGGTGACGATGGATTTCGTGTCCGGATTACCTAAGGTGAAAGGTGGATTCGATGGGATTTGGGTGATTGTGGACCGTTTGACGAAGTCTGCACATTTTCTGCCGGTTCGGATGTCGTATAAGATTCGCAAACTAGCCGAGCTTTATAACCGGGAGATTGTTAGACTTCACGGGATTCCGGTCAGTATCGTTTCAGACAGAGATCCACGGTTCACTTCAAGGTTGTGGCGTGAATTGCAAGAGGTTTTGGGTACGAAGCTCCAGTTTAGTACAGCTTTTCATCCTCAGACGGATGGTCAGTCCGAGAGATTAATAAGGTATCTCGAGGATTTACTTCGAGCTTGTTCTTTGGATTTTCAGTCTTCTTGGCATGATCAGCTACCTTTGATTGAGTTCGCGTACAACAACAGTTTTCAGGCTTCGATTGGAATGGCACCGTATGAGCTACTTTATGGACGGAAGTGTCGTTCTCCGCTGTTCTTTGACTTGGAAGAGTGGAAATGGACTAAGCAGGAAGGTGTTAAGAAAGGTGAAAAATTGGAAAGACCTTCCAAGGCAGTTGAAGCTATGATTGAGAAAGTCCAACTAATAAAACAACGGATGAAATCAGCTCAGGACAGACAGAAGAGCTATGCCGATCGTCGCAGAAGGGATCTCGAGTTTGAGGTTGGAGACCGGGTATTCTTGAAGGCGTCTCCACGTAAAGGATTTGCTCGGATTGGGAAAGGAGGTAAACTTAAACCTCGTTATTTAGGTCCTTATGAGATTTTGGAAAGAATTGGAGAAGTTGCTTACCGATTGGACCTACCACCGAGCCTCACGGGGATTCATAACGTATTTCACGTGTCTCAGCTGAGGAAATACTACCCCGATGAAACCGAGATCATTCCTGTTGAAGAAGTGGAATTGGAACCGAGTCTTACCTTTGTTCAGAAACCGGTTAAGATATTGGATAAGAAGTTTCAGGAATTAAGAAACCGGAGGATTTCCATGGTTAAGGTTCTTTGGAGAAGTGATAAGACCGAAGAAGCCACGTGGGAGACCGAAGACAAAATGAGACGGTTCCATCCGGAGTTGTTCCCTTCCGATCAGTGAATCTGGGGACCAGATTCTTATAAGGAGGGAGGATTGTAACGCCCCAGCTTTCGGCCATTCAGGTATGAACGACACGTGTGCGTTTGAGGGATATATTTAATTATTAATTGTTCATTTCTCTAATTTTCCATAGCATAACATAATTTTATAAAATTGTATTCTTGACATTTTATTGAAAATTCATATCATATCATATTTTTCAAAATTATCGAATGTGATTGCAACGTGAATTATTTTCCCGAATATGATTTATTTCCTTTATGTCCTTAATTGATCATTTTCATATATATGGGAGCTAATCGAAATGGACCTAATTGATCATGAAAAATGGAATTTGGACTCAATTGCATAACTTATTAAACGAAAGGATTTAATAGCAAATTGGACATCTTTTTCTCCTTCTTGATTAGCATTCACGTACCATTGCTTCATTCTACATACAAACATTTCTTTCTTGCTTCATTTGCTTCCCTTGATCAACCGAACCAAACCCTTCTTGGCTAAGTGAAGGTTTCATCTTGCAAGCATCAATTTGGGTGGGATTTATGATCTTTGGAGCATCATCAACATTATTTCATCATCTCTTCTTCCATTTCTTTCTCTTGAGGTAAATATGGAGATTGGATGATTTTATTGAAAATATGGTTTGTCTAGGGTTTTGTTATATATTGAATGAGTGGTGTATTTGTTGTTGGAAAATTAATTGTGGTCATTAAGCATGAGGTTGATGCATATATCTTGAGTTTTATGAGCTTGAAACATGTTGGAGAAAATGGGTTTCAAATGATTGAATATTGATGATCTAACATGGAGTTAAGTGTTTTTATGAATTGTTATTGATCAAAATGCATGCTAGCATATTTATTGTGTTTAATATTTGCATTGTAACTTGGTTTGAATCCTTTTTTGGGTGATTGTTGTTGTGGTTGCCATTGATACTCTGTTTCTGCTCTGCATATTTTGCTCACGTATTCTGGGAACGGCCATTCCCAGCCCCAGTTCAAAACTGGAACAGCCGTTCCCATGATACTGAGACTCAGGCCAGCGAGACTGGGAACGGCCGTTCCCACTTTGGCCTGTGAGCCGGAACGGCCCTTCCCAGCCAAACCGCATTTCCCTTTTTAAAAACGCTGGCGCGTTTTCTTCAGGCTTGGGAACGGCCCTTCCCATTTTCAAGGGAAGGCCGGAACGGCCGTTCCCACTGCGATTGTAGAGCAAAAGCTACTGCATAAAATTAAATTTTCATCACCCTTCTCCAATCCATTAATTGATCCCTAATTGATATTATATGATTAATTACATGTTGAAACGCGATAATTTTAAGGTGCATTGTATTTTTCCCGTCGTTTCGTCGCATTTTGCCGTTCGTCCTATTTGGTACATTTTGAGTCGTGTTTCACGGACAATTGTCTTTCTTGCACAGACCAGCTTCCTGGTGACGAGGAGCAGGCCCCGTGAGCTGTTTCCTTGGATTATTTTGGGTCGGCAGGTGAGGTTTAATTTTAGCTACCTAGAACCCGTACAACCCTATGTGCTATTTAAGCCAAAATCTATATTTATATGTATAGTTTTTAAATGAGATTGGTTTTCAAATGTTTTCTCGAAATATTGAAAAGAATTGATTGATTGATTGATTGATTTGGCGAGAATTGTACTGCACTGTGGGCCCGAGGGTAGTGACTCGAGCCAACCGGGAAAGCACGGGCTGACGGGTAACTCGAGAGCTATCCTCACCATATTGGGATGACCCCTGAACCCTCTAGGAGATTAGAGGAGGAAGGAGTTCCGGGCTTAGGGATTCATGTACCCTCTGCCCAGACTGATTGGATAGTGGGGCCTTGCAATCCCACTATCACCCGGAGGAAGAAGGCGTTATTGAAACTGCTAATTGTGCACCTTAATGAATTGCTTGATCACATAAATCACCTAATAATTGATTGATTGATTGTACACGGTCGGTGTAAGGTTGGAGAATTGCCCACTCGCCGGGCCACTATTGATTGAATTGAATTGATTGAATTGGAAATTGGAATAGTTGTAATCTCGGGCGATAGTATCTTTTAACCTATTAAATTGTATTAATTTCCAAAAGTATTACCCGAGGCTATAACTTGCATGTCTTTGCGCTTATATTTATTTATACCCCTCGCTCAGTCCGAGTTGGACTGACACCTCAACTTTTCAGTGTTTTGCAGGGCGTGCTAGGCGGGAATTTAGAGTCAGTTGGTCTTTAAATTTGGGTCTAGCACACTTCATTCCCACATTTTGATTGTATAGATGTTTGGGATATTTTGTATCGCCCTATTATCTATTTTGTTGACGGATGATATTGTATTGATCGTGTAAATGATGGTACCTATAAGTAAATAAATAAATATGGTACCTATACGTATCTATTGAATACTATTGCTTCCGCTTTTATCTACTCTGTATTGCATATTGGTTGGTTTTAAATTGAGGGTACCCGCCTAGCCTTGAGTCATTTTATTGTCTCCCGTTCGCTGTAGCTTTGATTCATGTATGGATTGTCCGTTTCATATGTGGATTGGGGCTATAGTGCGGGGGATGTGGTGCCTGGCGTTCCGGGTGCTACACAATCCTCCTACGTCCCATCTCTCAATCAAGATCTAGGGCAAGGGAATAATTAGAACCCTAATAATCTTGATCTTAATGTTAAGTGCATTTCATATCCATTTGATCTCAATCCTAGAAACTCAGTTCTTGATGTTTTGATCCACTGCCTTGGCCAAGGACTCCTAGATGGCATATGAATGACTTACACAATAAGAGATCATCATACAAGCGTAGGTCCTTTATCGATTCTGATATACTTTCATGTGCCACTTGTGCAGCCCCAGCATAAGCCTTGAATCAGTTGTCTAAGACGACACCCTTTAAAGCTTACACCTAAGACTACAGAGTTAGCTCATAAAGTATCAATGGAACCTCAAGTCTACGGATCATTTAATCACATCAATGACTCCTGAAATATTTCCTAATCTGGAAGTTTCTATTTCTAGATATAGAAACTTCCTTTCCCATTTAGGAATCTTCTCACACGGGACACCTCAGTGTACTTACTTAGAATAAGTAAGCACCCCCATGTATCACGCACGTATCAACTATACACTTTGCAGCCCATGAAACAAGGTGGTACTTCTTAAGGGCGTGATCACACGAGCAAGCCTCAAACTAGTCAGGTTGACACTCCCACTGTCTATAGGACTCATCGGCTTGGAGTGATTTCTAATCATGACTTATGTGATATAGGGCTTGTAACGCCCCGAATTTCAGACAGTCAGGTACGCTCGACACGTGTGAGTTTCGAGCGTAGGAATTTATTTTATTATTTTCATCTATTTAATTTATATGTGCTATATTAATTTTATAAATTGTGTTCCAACATGATTACGTGAAAATATATGAAATGTATGCCAACTTGGGAATTATGTTACATATTGAATTTATTGTTACGTGAGTTAATTGCCGAATGTATCTTAATTGCTTAATTGTCCTTAATTGTTCATTTACATAAATTAGAGGACCAAATTGCATGAAAACCTTTGAGGACTAAATTGATCATTTTCCAAACCTTATATCCTCGATTGCATAACTTATGGTACTTGGAGGATTTGATCATAATTATTACATTTTTTCCCAAATATATCGGTATATGCTTCTTCATTCTTCTTCCATCTTCATTTTTATTCCAACATATACAATCATCATCCTCTCTCTCGGCATTCACTCAAGAAGAGAAGGAAATTGGGAAATCATCATCTTCAAGCTAGAATTCGCTAGGAAATTTCATGATTCAAGCTCAAGCATCCATATTCATCATCTTCTTCCATTTATTTTCATTCCAAGGTATCCATGGTTATATATATAATTTCTTGGAAATTATGTGTGAAGCTAGGGTTGGTGTTTAAGCTTGTCAACTTGTGTAATTATTGTTAGAAGTATGATTACAAGATTATAGCTTGAATTTCATGCTCAAATCTTGAGATTTATGGAATTATATGATGAATTCATATGTGAGCTTGATGTGATGATTCTTGAGGATTAGGCATGAATTATGTGGTTATATTGAGTGTTATTGTCTCTCAAGCATGTATGTATACTTCTCTTCTTGAATTATAGTTTATGGAATTGAATTATGAGTGTTGTGGAGATTTGGTGTTCATTTCGTGCCTCCCCTGTTCTTCACCCCCAGTTTCTGTAACTTCTGCGTAACGGGAACGGCCCTTCCCGTTCCCTTTGTATTTAGGGAACGGCCGTTCCCATGTGTTTGAAATATGTGCTCGGCGGCGAGGACGGGAACGACCGTTCCCTCTTTGTCTCACAAACGGGAACGACCGTTCCCATCTTCGGGGAGCCCGACAGGCGGGAAACGGCCCTTCCCATTTTGTACTGAAACCTGGAACGGCCGTTCCTAGCCCTCTGGAAGTGCAGAAAGTTTCTGCATAAAATTGTAATTTTGGAATCCAATTCCAATGGATTAATTGACCCCAATTTGTGATTATATGATCAATTACATGCCAAAACATGATATTTATATGCCACATTGTTCATTGCATGATGTCTCGTTACTTAGTCACACCGTGCGTCTTAAATGTGGTAATATGCTTGAATTGTGGTCTCATGCACGTACATTGTCCCGTTTCTTGTTCAGTTACACTCCAGGGAGGAGATTGTCGAGCATGAGCATGTTCACGCATTTCCGGGTCGTGTGTCGCCTGTCAGGTGAGGTTTAATTGCTAGTTATATAGAACCCGCATAACCTTTACGTGATCTTTCGGCCAAAGGTATTTATATTTATAATTTCATGAAATCAATTATCATTCCAAGTCATGTTCATGAAACGCAAGCAAGCCATGTTATTGTCATGAATCAAGCATGTTTTAGGCGAGTAGCATGACCGTTCATGTTGGGCCCGAGGGTAGTGACTAGAGCCAACCGGGAAAGCAAGGGCTGACGGGTAACTCTGGCACTATCCTCACCACATTTGGGGTCACCCCTGAATCCGCTAGGAGGTTAGTGGAGGAAGGAGCTCCGGGCTTAGGGATTCATGTACCCTCTGCTCAACACGCATGGATGATGGGGCCTTGCAATCCCATCATCAACCGGAGGAAGAAGGAGACTGGGGATGGGTCCGGCACCACGGATTGTCCTCGGGTTATTGCATGATTTCCATTCCATGAATATGTTACCTGATTACACTATCGCACGATTTCACGATAATTGAATTGCATGATCACCTATTGATTAACAAGCAAGCACGCATGTTTCATGTTCATTTGGAGTAAGGTTGGAAACCGCCCTCACTCGTCGGGGCCATGTATTAATTGCATGAAAATGAACAAAGTATTTAATATTGATAGTTGTATTCTCGGGCGAAGCTACGTTATTATTGAACTCGTATACTATCTTTTATAAATCTTTACCCGAGAATATAGCTTGCATGTTATCTGCGCTAATATGTATTTAAACCCCTCACTCGGTCTTCACAGACTGACACCTCCACCTTTTAGGTTATTGCAGGTGCACGCTAGGCAGGAAGTGAGTCGAGTCCAGTCCTGGTAGTCGAGTCATGCCCGGTGCATTTTATTTAATTGTTTATTTATTGTTCAAGAGAATTATGTTTAATGTTATTTGTTATTTACCCTAGGAGATGATAATGTATTGATATATGAAGTTAGAATATATTTTATTTGGTAGCTGAGAAATATCATGATATGCTCAATTGATACTGTTTAAATTATGCTTCCGCTTTATTTTGTCACATGTATAAGTTAATCCCGCCTAGCTTGTCGTGTATTGCATTGTTACCCGTTCGCTATAGGTTGGTTCATGTATGGATTGTCCATTTCATATGTGGATTGACCTATAGTGTGGGGGTGTGGCACCTCCACGTGTAAAGGGTGCTACAGGGCTCGTCTCATGAACCACTTCGCCTAAAGGGTTGAGTCCTATAAGTCATATTGATTAGGGGAGTCCTTATACATGCACAGTCAAAAGTAAACACACAATCACACAAGAGCATATAAAGAAGTGTTGCCTTAATTCGTATTGTTCAAAGATTGTCTGTGATTTACAAAAAGGAATGTACTAAAGCAAACTATTACATCAGCTTTCAGGGCACTATTCCTAACATTTGTTAGTATGGTGTTTTTTTATGTATGATGTTTTACAGAAAAAGATTTTATTGAGAAAAAATAATTAAGGTAGTTAAGTATTTGTTATGTTTTGAATTTTGGAGGAAAAGTAATGTGGCGCCCTTGCCACATCCCGCACTGAGAAATACCCCAAGTGTTAACTTTGGGCCTTCACTGGAGATCTTTCCCAGCAAACGGCGACGAACTGACAAAACAATCATAATGGAAGCATAAAAAACCATAGTACTCAAACACATGAGTCAACTACAAGGCCAATAAGGCCGATGACAAAATGATAGTTGCAAAAGTACATAGACTGTAAACCTTGAATTTCCCACAGAGGAGAAATTCCAAAACAATAAACTCCAAAACAAACTATCTAAATGGCACCTGACGACCTAGACCAAACATGCCGCTTATTCACACCTGCCTGAAGCTAAAACCAGAATAAAGGGGACGTTAGTCAAAGTGACTAAGTGAGGGGGTTATACATATATATAAAAGAAATCACAAGCTTGGTTCACATTTTACTTATTTTCGAAAACAAGTTGTAAACGTATAAGAAGGGATAGCTTTTAGTTTGTACCAAAACACACTTGTGAACCAATAATCAAAACGATCGATCAATCACAATAACCCGGCGAGTACGGGTGAGTTCTCCAACCTTTCACACCCTGAACACAAGAAACACAAAACATAAACCAGCCTTCTCCCTCCAATTGTTAGTCGAGGTGCCCCCCAACCAACCACACGATCACACATACAGGGCAATATGCCCTGGTACCAATAACCTCACTCTATACGTATCGTAGTCAACCTTCCGGCTACGCCCCGTATAGAGCTTCACAGAAGTACGTAGCAAGATCAACTTTTGGCGCACACCTCTGAGCTTCACCCACTAGATACTTCGCGCTCATATTCCCCAAGGGCATCACCAAGGGTTCTATCATTCGATCACAACTCGCTTTTTAAAACATTTTCACACTTTCAAACACTTTCTTTCTCTTAACCATTTCACAGTTCAAAATCAAACTTTTCGCTCACTCACTCGTATATATAATATAACAAGAACCCATTTTTATAAGGAAATCCGATTTTTCAATAAAATACTAAAATATTATAAAACAGCTAATAATATATGTATATAGTATCAACGGTTCAAAATCAAACTCAATAAATAAGGTTGGGTTTTAAGAATATATATATATATTTACATAATATATGTTTTGGTCCCAGTTGAAAACATTTTAATCCCTCACCTTAAGATCTCCACAAGGCTAGAAAAAGAAAGACACGATCAACATGATTAGGGCTCCTCCCAGGAACACCTGTTCTTTGCCGTAGGAGTAAAGAGCTACAATGCTTTTCTTTTTCCTTCTTGTTATTGTTTCTATAGAGGGTTCTAACTGATATAGTTATTTTATGTATGTCGGCCAAGGAATCCTTATATGACTAATTAATGTGCACAAAATGGAATCAAATTTAAGTTATTTTAGTTTGAGGTCCACTGAACTCTCACTTTATCTAATGACATTATTCATTTTTATTTTTATTTTTATTTTTAAGAAAAGAATACATATATATACTCGGCCATAATTTAATATCCAATATACTTATTTCAAATATCCATTACTCCTTCCCGATGGCTAAAATAGGATTCTTACCGAGGTGGGTTTGGTGTACAACAATCACCTTGGGCTCCGTGATGATTTTGTCTACTACTACTACTATTATTATTATTGTTGTTATTATTATTATTATTATTATTATTATAAGTAAGCAGTCTATACAATTTGTTTTACTGTTGTCACTAGCTGCCTTAAAAAAGAACACGAAATCATAAATTATTTAAATAATGCCAATAATGGATGAAAGTAGATCTAAAGCCATTTAGGTTGTTCTTATTTTTGTGATAGTTGGTGTTCATGCAGATATGATTAAGAATGACAAAGCAATTTTTGTAATTTATAATTCATTATCCATGCATGAGGATCTAATGACTAGGACAATGTTAATTGGATAAAATGGAGGTTGATACACGCATATGTCCAAACTAAACGTTCATTCATTTTTTTAATTTTCTTTTTATTCTTATTTTATTTGTAATGCCTAATTTATCCTGTACGTGTATATTCCTTACAATGATAATATGATATCTATCGCCATAAATGTTCGAGTTATTAGCAGAAGTAACAGGAGAATTTAATTAAACAACGTGGTACTATAGAAAAATTTACCTAAAATTATTTTGCACGTAATTTAATTATAATATAATGAGTATAAAAGAGCATTTAAACACTTTATCCAATCAATTCCTAAACGTGTCCCGATATCTTAATTAACTTACTGATTTTTGTTTGATTCAAAATTAGGGTTGTTACAAGTAAAAGGGTTTCATACGTTTTGGGGGAGAGAAAATGGTAAAATAGATAATATAAGTTAGTATGTGGTTCATAAAAAATTAAAAGTTAATTACACATAGTCCCTTAGACGAGGTAATTATAATTCACCATCATTTTTAGATTAAATTATAGATATCACCTTTCAGGAAATAAATAATTACAATTAACCCCTATTTTCATTTAAAAATCACCAACGTCAGTAAAATTTTTAATGAAAAGTCGAAAATACCCTCAGTTGACTTTGGTCAAATTTTTTAATTGTTAAAACAAAGGGTATTTTTGGGTTTTCATTAAATTTTTTGCTACGCCGGCGATTTTTAAATGAAAATAGGAATTAAGTGTAATTACTTATTTTCTAAAGGGTGGTGTCTGTAATTTAATCTAAAAATGATGGCAAATTATAATTACCCCGTTTAATATAGGAGCTAGTTGTAATTAACCCAAAAATTAAAAATCGAAGTAAAACAAAAATTTATCTGAAAGTGGAGAATTAACTAAATATTTTTGATCAAACAAAGCATAGAATGAAGGTAAATAAACAAAAGGCAAAAATACAAATTTGGTCCTGTAATATTGTAATTTTGGCAATTTAGTCCTGTTCGTTTCAAAATTTGCAATTAAATCTTGTAAGTTTGTAATGTTGGCAATTTTGGTCCTATTAGTTTTGAATTTTGCAATTAAGTCCTGTGAGTTCTAAAATTTTGTAATTTATGTCCGATTCACAGGAAAATTTATTAGTTGTCGGAATGAGTCACACGACTCATTTTTTGGCTGACTTGGCGGGATGATATGACAAAAATATCTGACTTGTACAAAAAAAATTATACATGTGGCATATCTAATAAAAGGAAATTTAAATAAAAAATATAATTATATTTGAACGAAAATGTCGTGTCATCCAACGGAGTCTATAAGAAGGTGACTCGCTTAGACAACTAACTCCTTTTTAGTAGAAAAGAATAGTCAAATCAACCCAGCTAGCAGGTCAATCTCTAAGATCTTATCGGCCGACAAACCGGATACTGACGACTACGGTCCCACGAAAATCTCTATGTACTTGTTCTAGTTCAGGACAAATAAGACTTTGGTTTGCGTGCATGGGAGCAGCTCAAATAAAGAAGAGTTTGTCTCTATCTCAATTTAGGCACGGTCCGCGTTGTCTGAATTTGAACATAAATTGCAAAAATTTAGAACTTGGAGGACTTAATTGCAAAATTCGAAAAAGACAGGACCAAAATTGTCAAAATTACAAACTTATAGGATTTAATTGCAAATTTTAAAACGAATAGGACTAAATTTCCAGAGTTGCAAACTTACGGGACCAAATTTTCATTTTTGCCTAAACAAAATGTCTAAAGGCTAGATTTGCTAATTCATGTGGTCAGTTTGCAAATAGTGGGAATCAAGGGCCCAATAAGCAATTTCGTCACCCCAAACCCTCAACCGCCGGTTCAAATTGATACACCCGGTTTCATTGAACCGGTTTTCCCTAAAACCTCTGAAGTCTCAGTCTCCCCACTTTAAACCCCATCTCTGATCCAAGAAAAAGGTATCTGAGATGGAATCCGTGCTAGGGTTTAAGGAATCCTTTTCAGACGACGTCGTAGAGGACCAGTCGCACAGCTACAAGCTGGTGCCATGGATGAGTTGGGATGAGTGGATGTTTGTCAGAGAGTCCCTTTTCTCTTCTTCTCCGAATTCGGTTGCAACTGCTCTCCGAAGAGTGAGAAACTGAATTAAACTTGATACGAAACGAAGTTTTTATCTTTATTTTAATTTTCTTGTATTTATTTATATATAAAATTGGTGGTGAAATTTGTAGATATCGACTTGGCGAAGCAGAGGGTGCATCCCTGTGTTGATTGATGTTTCTGCCTCCATTGTTGAAATTCAGCAGAAAGATTCTTTCTTTAGGTTTGTTTAGCAGAGAAATCAATTTTTCCTTAGTGGTATGTGTGCTTGGTGTTCATTATCATTGTCTTATTGACTGTAGAGATGACCTGAATGAAAGTGCTTCTGAATCCGAGGAAATGCTGGCCATGCTATACTGTATGGCGATAATGAGGTATCCGTTCTTTTCTACTTTCTCCTGTTTGCTTTGTTTATTGGGTTTATATGTGTCCAGCTGAATGTTTTTTGGCTTTCTGAAGGCTTGTAAACTGTGTGGTTGAGAGGACCCGGAAAAAGAATGAAATTTCAATAGGGGAAGCAGCTGATGCCATTGGCATTCCGAGAATGCTTATCGATATTCGTCATGGTAAGTTGTATCAAAATAACCGTTTTATGCTTGTATTTGTTCCTTATTTGACCTTTTGAGGTATTGCATAAGATGTATGCACTCGTGGTTAGTCTTGTTGCTTGAGTTTTATTTGGTTTTTGGATTCCTCCAGAGGGTTCTCATCGTGATCTCCCTTCTCTTCAATTTGTCCGTCTTGCATCACAAAAGGTAATTTTTCTTTCTAGATTGTTTTGTTTGGTGGTGCCATTATATCCTTTTCTTTCTCTCTCACCTTTAGGTCGGATATGATGTACGTCATTTTGTTGTTTTAGATAGTGTTGCAAGAACTTCTGCTTTTGGAGATGTAGAAATTAAAGTTATAAAAGGTTGTACTAGTAGAAGTGGTGAGTATTTGGAAAAAAAGTTTAAAATTTAAAACAAGGAAAAGAAAAAAAGTTAAGAAGTACTTTAATTAGACTAAACAAACTACTAAAAAAAATAACTTAGAAGCTAGACTTTGAAGCAAGAAGTTGGTCTGTAATGCTTCTAGCTTTTTTCTGCTTGTTTAAGCAAAAGCTGGTTTCCTAAACCATCCCAAGGTGCTTAAAACAATAAAAAAGTGTAGAAGTACTTATTTTTAGTGTTTGCAAACACTACCTTACCATTGGTAGCCATTTGTTTGTATTCAATAACCAGCCTTACCGTGCAGGCGCTTGATTGGTTGGTATCATACTACTGGGAACCTCAAGAAAATGCAATACCTATTCGAAACAAACAAATTTCGAATCTCAGGAAAAAAATCAAGCGCAGACTACATGAAGTTGCTCTTTGTCTGAAAGAGAAACAATCTGAAAAATCTGGTTCCTCACATATTAAGGGAAAACGTGAGTTAACTTTTGCTTCATTTTCTTGACTCCATCCTCTAATGTATAAATTGGAATGGCTGATTGTCCGTTTCATTTTCTTAACACAGAACATCTATATGGGCCTAGTAAGTTTCTATTTCGTGTAGCTGGGAAGCCATCAAATTCCAGCTCTAGAGGTAATTTCTTGGGTTCAATATTGGTGAAGCAGAAAAACATTAGTACTAGATCTTTATTGATGCACAAGAATTTTATTTTGAATATTTCAGGTTATAAGAAGCAGCTTGCCAAATCATTGAAACGTGCCCTCAAGCTGTATTCATCATTTTCGAGTGAAGTTGTAAGTCTTCTGTTGGAATACTTACTAAATGCTTTAGACTCGTCAAATTTAGCTGAGCAGTTAGAGGATTCACTACTTGTCCGCTGCACTGAAAATAGTCAAACTGCGTTTGATGACTGGAAACCTGTCATCTTGAAATTGTCAAGAAAAGAGCCAGATTTTCTTCTGACACTCACTCAAGCAGTTCTTGAGAAGATGGAGAGTAATGAAGCCATGAATTGTGGTAACAAATTCAATATATTTATACTTTTCAGAATACTGTGCTGTTCATTCGTCTAAAATTTTGTTGATGCATCCATCCTAAAATTAAGGAAAATTTGCATTGTTGGTCCAGTATGTATGGTGTGATTCCAATTTTAGTCTTGTAAATTCCAACTTCAACGGATTTAGTCCTACAATTTTGTAACCTTTAATACATTTGGTCCAAATATACGCACTTAGTACCCAATTAAAGCATATTGTCCTAGTTTATCACATTTGGTCCTGCCTGAGGACTAAATGTATTAACTTTGCAGGATGAAATGTGATAAAGTGGTGACTATACTTGCTAACCGAGTATTAATGTGTATGTTAATAATTATAAATTTGTAGGACTAATCCCATTAAGTTGGAAGTTGGAACTTATAGGACTAAAATCAGAATAACGCCATACATGGAGGACCAAACAAATTTTACTCAAATTGATCAAGTAGTATCCTCTGCAGATGACCATCAATCTTCAGAAAATTCTGCCAAATCTCGCCAAATTGGATTGCTCTCATATTTATTTGAGTGGCTCATTCTAAATCTGAAGACACTCAATCCTGTCTGTTCAAATGAATCTTCGGAAAGCAAAGTTTCCAAGACAGAGAAACATCTGAGCAAGGAAATTACTATGGGATTACTACAAAGATGTCTTGTAATATCATCTCCAAGCAATAAGCAACTAATGGCCTCAGCTCTAACTCTTGCTCAGTTAACTGGAGACACCTCTCTACTCCAGAAACTCAGGAAGCTTTCTTTAATAGAGTTATCAAACACAGAAGATGATAACACTATCAACTTTTGTAACGAGAATTTTCTCTCTGAACAAGAATATTCCATTCGTCAAGCTGAAGAGAAATTGAAGTTAATCAGAGAAAGCAACAAAAGAGAAGAACAAAGAAACTCTGAGGTTGGAAATAGGGGCAAATGGGCCGTGATTAAAAGTTGGAATCCATGCCCGATTGGCATGTTACCTCAGACAATTGGGTTTTCGGGCAGTCTTCCTGTTCTTCATTGCCCCAGTGAAGAATTAGATCAAAGCAAAGAACGCTGTAAACAGGGCCTCGGCAAAAGAGAAGCAGAGAGTGCTGTTGAGGAAATGGATAATACACTTGTTAAGAAAGTGAAGCAGAGTGAAGTAGATGCGGCACAAGATCAGGCTGAGTTTGGTGCAGATGGTATTAAAGGTCGGTTATTGATTGATGGAGTATGGAAGGAAGTCGGGGAGGATGAGCTGTTCGACATTGCTTCTGCTGTAAGGTTATTAGTTTGAGAATTACAATACTAATGATTCTGTTGTAGTGTAAGATGAATTCGACGTGATTGGTTAATGCCTTACGGGATGCTGAAATCGGCACTCAGTGAAGAAAGTAAAGGAGATACAGAAATCTTAAGGCCATTTTTACAGTTGTGGTTTAGTTTAACTTTGCCTTTTCATACATGGAACAGTGATAAATTATAGGAACCATACCTTTTCTTGATCACCTTGGAAGTCACATCATTCTTGTGTGTGTAGTGTTATTTGTCATTTGTAGCATTCCAGTCATTGACATTTGAAAGTGCCTATTTTATGCTAATATAACCAGATTACAGGTTCTCCAGATTTTTCATTGAAAAGAAGTACAATTTGAATTTCATTTTATTGTTTTTATTTTTTTAATAAATGTTAATCTTTCTTATCCTTTAACAGTTCTATGGTATGGTAGTTTAATTAAAATTTTCATATTCGATTCCCTAAGAATGCAATTATTATTGATAGGGATAATTTTATACCTAAATGATCTAATTGATCCCAAAAGAATGTGATATGCAATATATATATATATAGGGACTAGCTAAGAGGGGGCTAAAAGGGGAGGCAGCACAAAAATAGAAACTTGAAAATGATGAGTAGTCCTGGGGTATGATGACAGAGACAAAATCTAGAGCTAATATTTAAGCATTGTAATAAAATCTAAGAGGACCAATTTATTGAGTGCCACATGCCTTCTAATTTTATGAAATCTGGACCACTTTCAACTGCATTGATTTAAATTTTAATGGATAAGAATGGATCATTCTTCCCAGGTCATATCCCAATTATAATTAATTTCAAACTATGAATCGTAATTTCTTACACTTTGCCCAACCATATTCATAAAGATCTTGTTTTTGCCAACACCACCTTTTATTTTCTTTTTAGTTTCCGCAAGCTGAATCTGCATGTTTCTTTTTCCAAGTGTTCGTGGAACGGATAATTGTACGTCCGTGTTTTAGTTAGGCATATTTATTTTGATAAGGGGTCTCCTTCAAATAACACGTGACTAATTATGAGAATACGTAGATTAAGATTAATTGTGGAGTTAGTGTGGAAGCGAATTCCATTAAAAGCCAGTAAGAATATAATTCAAAAGAATGTAATACTTGTACGACACGTTAAATATAAAATACGCGATCTCTTCGTCAACAGGATATAGGAACGTATCAAGACGAGATCAAATCCTAAAAGGGATTCTAGGTCCATATAAGTAGGCTTGAGATAAACCGAAAAAAAAAAAAGAAGAAGATAAACGAAATGGGATATGGTAACACATGAAAGAGAAAAGAAGTTTGATTCGATGAATACTAATTAAAAATATCGATATTATAATTTTATTCAAGTATTATAATATCAAAATTTTTCACTGATTAATAAAGAGGTCTCCATAATTTTAAGGTGAATTTATACCCGCAATATTGATGTCGCATAAATGAATGCCTTAATTGATTTTGTAAGAAGATTTTATGATTAATTAGTGAAAAGTAATGCCCACAATTACCCTTTTTCTTTTTTAATGAAGGGGCCTAAGGCCCAATTAATTCATATCAATACCAACAAAGTTTGCAGCGTACAAAGGAATATCAAAACCACTAACGCAGGCCGAAGCGGCATTACGAGTTAAATTGTGGGCGACCATGTTCGCGCCGTGTCTAATAAGAGAAAACCGACAATCATCAAAATTAGAACACAAGTGTTTGATCTCATGAAATATATTGCCTAACGGAGATAAATCATCATCTGAGTTTTTCATTTGGCTAATGACTTGGGCGTAGTCACCTTCCAGAATAATTTTGCGCCAACCAAAATCCCTCGCTAAGCGGGCAGCCGATTGAGCTGCAAGAGTTTCTACCGTCATAGGGTGTCTGAGGTGTGGTTCCTCCAGTCTGTTTCCCATCCAATACAAGTACCGTCAGAGTCTCTCGCAATAACACCGATGCCAATTGCATTAACATCCTTGAAAGTTACCCCATCAAAGTTTAATTTCATCCACCTGGGCTAGGATCCTCCCATTTCTGAACCTCCCTATTGCGCCCCAAAGTAGCAGCATTTTGGTTAACGTTCGAGGATGGAGATGGGTAAGATACAGCCATAGCCACCTCGTGGGGCTGCTTACTCACTTCTTCCGTTCTGCGAGTATTTCAACAGTTCCATAACACCCATAGCAGCATCGTTACCTTTCTCGCCTCAGTTGCCGGCAGTCTCTCCAATAATACCAATAACCCATCGCAGAAATTTATTGCTAAGGAACTAATTAAGTTCCACGGGAAATTTCCTAGTGCCTAGGCCTGTCGCCTGGCTGGACAAAGCACCAGTGCATGACACAAGTCCTCATGCTATCCACAGTTTATTCAAGCATCTTCAACATCACAATGGCAGCTAATTAACTTCTCGGTCGTAGGGAAAATATCATGGCATGCTCTCCATAGAAAATTCCTTATCTTAGGAACCACATCTAAGCTCCAAATTTGCCGCCATATTTTGTGCCCAGTTAGTCCGGGCGATGAACCCTCCTCACGCATCACCATTCTCAAAGCTAGGTAATAAGCGTTCTAGACCGAAAATCTCCCATCTTTAGAATAATGTCAGATTAATAAATCTTCCCGCCTAAGTTCACTTAGCTGAATGCCTAGAATCAATGATGCACGGCGATACGGATACGACACGACACGGACACGGCGACACGGATTTTCTAAAAATTTTAAGACACAACACAGCCCTGACACGGCTATATTATATATATATATTAAAAATATCAATTTGTGTAACACTAAACCAAATATTCTTTACTTTATAAGCATAAAATATTTTAACACCTATGTAAACTATTTCTAATAATTATTAATATTTAAAACTATCACACTATATATAATTAGTTGTAGCAATTATTACTTATTTATATCATAGAAAACCAAAATCAACAAAGTAAAATCACATTTTGTAGTTTTATGGGCTAAAGGCCCAAGAGGTTAATTTATAAATTCAGAAATGTGACTTAAACCTAATCCTAATAATTTCTGCACCGACAATCTACCTTTCTTCCCCATCTTCTCAAGACATTCACACCTACAGAGGGCCCTTCTCCTCCCAAAAACTCCATAGTCCATAGCCACTATTAACATCACCGATGCGAAGACAACCAAAAAATATCAAAGATGAACACCAAAAGGCCGGGAAGATATCAAGATGCTGATGCCGCCTCCACCAAAAGGCCGAGAAGATGAACACTTCCATCACCGCTGCGGAGACAACCCTCACCACGACAACATCCACCACTTTTACCACCACAAAAGTCGATCCTTTACCATCTAAATTGATGAGAGATGCTGAGATGGAGCTTTCTACTTCCAAGAATCTACATCCTTATGATTCGTGTCTAGGCCGTGTCGGACACTCCGCATCGTGTCCCCTTTTCTTTTTTTCATTTAGGACACGGATTACACGTGTCGGAGGCGTGTCCGTGTCCAACACTGCACGGCGACATTTTTCGGCATGTCCGTGCTTTGGAGCCTAGAATGGTCTTCGCATCAACCTCAATGAATGGATTTGTGATCAGCTCTTCATTCCATTTAACTAAACCAGGTTCCACCAGATCCGAAACCCATTCGGTTGCCAAGCTAACCCCTGGTTTGAATCTCGGTCGGAACTCTGGTTCACACGGTAACCATCGATCCCTCCAAACATGAATGTTCTTCCCGTTGCCTTCCCTCCATCTTGTTGCTGCTGCTAAAATGTAATGGGCTTGGAAAAGATTCCTCCGAGCAAAGGACGGTGAATGACCCAAATTCGCATTCCAGAAATCTGAATTAGGGAAGTAACGTGCCTTATAGATCTGGATAAGTAGGCTTCCCGGATTCCAAACTCACCAAAGCTGCTTTGCCAATATCACTAGATTAAAGAGTTTAATTTTTCGAAAACCCAATCCACCTTTTAATTTCCTCGAACACAAGGACTGCCACTTAAGCCAATAAATTTTGCGGTTATTTCCAGTAAACCACCAAAAATGTCGTATGATAGCTTCAATTTCCTCAATTATGCTATCCGGGAGTAGGAAATAATTCCATAGCATACGTGGGTATCGATTGAAAGACCGTCTTAACTAACACATCTTTTCCTGCAGCCGAAAGAAACTTCTCCGAATAGCATTGCACCCTTCTTCTAATCCTCTCAACTAGGCTAGAGAACACCTTCTTTTTCGTTCGTCCAATAACCGAAGGTAAACCGAAATATAAATCAAGTTCTCAACCTGTCGCACCTCCAAGACCTCTGCTAGTTCCAGCTGTGTGTCCTTACTCACATTTTTACTAAAAACCATGAAATGTTAGGAATAGTACCCTAAAAGCCGATTGTATATCCGCTTTGTGCTTTTCCTTATTGTAATCACAGACAATCTTTGAATGAAATAACGAATTGAGGCAACACTTCTTTATATGCTCTTGTTTGGTATGCGTTTACTTTAGCTGTGCATGTATGAGAACTCCCCTAATCCTGATGACTTTAGGACTCTACCATTTAGGTGAAATGGTTCATGAGACGAGCCCTATATCACATAAGTCATGATTAGTAAAATACTCCAAGCCGATGAGTCCTACAGACAGTGGGAGTGTCAACCTGACTCCTCTAAAGCTTGCTTGTGGGATCACGCCCTTAAGAAGGACCACCTTGTTTCATGGAGGTGCAAAGTGTATAGTTGATACGTACGTGATACATGAGGGTGCTTACTTTAATAAGTAAGTTCACTAAGGTGCCCCGTGTGAGAACATTCCTAAATGGGAAAGGAAGTTTCTATTTCAGGAAATGGAAACTTCCAGATTAGGAAATATCTCACGAGTCATTGATGTGATTAATTGATCCTTAGACTTGAGGTTCCTTGTCACTTTATGAGTTAACTCTGTAGTCTTAAGTATAAGCTTTAAAGGGTGTCGCCTTAGACAACTGATTCAAGGCTTATGCTGGGGCTGCACAAGTGATTCATGAAAGTGAATGAGAATCAAGAAAGGACCTACACTTGCATTTGCAAGGGGATCTCTTATTGTGTAAGTCATTCATATGCCATATGGAGTCTTTGGCCAAGGCAGTAGATCAAGACATCAAGAAAATGGTTTCTTGGATTGAGATCAAATGGATATGAAATGCACTTAGCTTTAAGACCGGATTATTAGGGTTCTGATTATTCCCTTACCCTAGATCTTGGTTGAGAGATAGTAAGTAGGAGGATTGTATCTCACATGAATCAATGACTTAAAGGTTCTGTCGAATCCGAACATTCCAATTCAGCTAGGGGTTAAACACCTGTTGCTAGACTATGGTCGTTTAATTTGTGGACTGATTAATTAATTAGGGTCACTGCTAATTGAATTGAGAACCTAGAGGGCCACACACAACAACTTGGTTACATGAGCTGAGGCTTGAAAATGATTAAACGAGTTAATCGGGCCAAGAGGGTTCCACACGTGTGAAATCACACGTGTGGCTCACGTGAGTGACACGTGTCACTGTGACACGTGTCACACACGTGTGAATATATATATATTATATATATATGTATTAAATAATTAAATGTGTTAATTATTTAATAGACTTTGGTTTAATTTTGAATTAAAAAGAAAGTCTTATTTTGGAGAAAATAATCTAGTTAATTAATTACGAATTAATTAATTAGATAATAAAATAAGTTATTTATTTTAAATAAATAAAGTATAAAATTATCCAAAAATAGTTTGGATATTTTTAGCTCTCTTAAAAGTTGACTTGAATTAGAATTCAAAGTCAAAGTTGGAAAATACTTGATGATCAAGTAATAGGAGAGAGAGGAACCAAATCCTTGCCCAACAAGGAATAGGTTCGGTCGTCCCTCTCCCTTTCCTATATATAGGGGAGCTCATGCTCCCTTTTAGAGCTAATTGGCAATTCTTTTGGTTCATGAGTTGAACACCTTCCTTTCTCCAAGATCAAATAAACCCTAGGTTAAGCCTAAACACTAACTAGAGAACTAGCATCCTTACTAGTTAGATTGTGATCAAGTTGGTGGACTTTCTCTAGAGACTTCAAGTTAGAAGTTTGAAGATTCGAGCTTTACCAAGGAGAGGGATCAAGCCGCGAGAAGAGCGTTCTTGGGTGGCTTGAAACGCTTCAAGAAAGAATAAAAGAAAAGTAAGTTTTCTATCTCTACGAATTTGGTTACACGATTGCGAGTCCAAGATCCTTTTGTTGGGAAATTTTTTAAATTCCGCTGCTTTCTGATTCGTGTTTTCCAACAAGTGGTATCAGAGCCACCTCGTTAATCGTGTTTCTGATTCGTCTCAATTATTCTGAATTTGGTAGAAATTCTTAGGCTTAGATGCGAATTAGGTATTCATGAGTTCTTTTAGAAAGCCTGAAATACGAAACTGTAATTTTTCTTGAATTTCTGAAACTGTTTTCTTAAATTGTGTTTTCGGAAACCCGTTTTGATAGAAATTAATTTAATTCGTGTTTTTGAATTTTGGATTGTTTTGGTTTTTGAACTAAAAAAAAAATACAAAACACGAAATCGCGTTACGAAAACGCGAGCCTGGACGTGCTAAGGCGTAGCACGCCAGGCCCGCACGCCCGCCCGCCCAGCAGTCCCGCAACCGCGCGGGACTGCCCGCCACTACCGTCCGCCAGCGGCTAGGCACGCCTAGGCGAGCCCGCCTGCACCTCCCGCAACCGCGCGGGAGCCTCCCGGCCCCGGCCGCCTGCCTCGCCTAGCTGATGCGCGCGACGCGCGCAAGGATGCGCGCCATGCGCGTGCACGCTGGCAGCTTACGCTGCCGGCTGTGCGCAGCGCTGGCGCGCGCGTCCGTGCGCGCGATGCTGTGCGTCAGCCGGGCTTGGACTGGGGCGGACGTGCAGTCCGTTCCGGGCACTTCGTTTCGCGATCTTGATTTTCGTGTTTAGTCCAATCCAATCCCGATTTAATTTTTCTGAAAATTTTTATTTATTAAATTTGAATTATTTTTGAAATAATTGATTAAATTGGGATTTTAGAAATTTAAGCGATTTAAACTTTGGAAAAATTACAAATTTTATTTTCTGAAAATAATGAAAGAATAAAATTATTGATTTTGGAAATTAATTGGAATTTTATTGGTTTATTGTTTTTCGGGTTTTATTGAAAAGGCTCTTGAACAAGAATTGCATCTAAGTCGTGTTTTAAGTTATTAGGACTTGAAACGGGAATTTTAATTTATTGGCTAAATTTAAATTCTCGCAAAAGCATGTTAGGTGATCATGGGTTTAGATCTATGTATGGTTTTAATTTATGCACATGAATGGTTTAAATTGGGGTTGGAGCCCTATAGTTGCGTTTTCAATTGAGGTTGGAGCCTCACTTATGTGCGTACCGTTATGTGATTTATTATGTGGCTTTCCATATTACTGTTTTTGAGGCCGGGGTATGCCCCGTGTAATTGTCTGAGGCCAATATGAAGATTGAGCCTTATTACTTTATGTCTTTTTCTTTTTTTTATTGTAATTTGAGAGTAGAGATAGGTGGTGAGGTTTTATTTTCATTTTGGAGACAATGCACCCATGGAGTAAGATGGACCACATTCAAGTAACAAGGAGGCCATAAGTGAAGACCCCTCAAAATGTTAGGGAGGGGAATCTCAATTGTTAAATGTAATAGAGATAGGGCTCGTATTTTGTTACCGCTTTCCCTTATGTGATTTGAACTGTTTATATGGCATGTATGTTAGAACTTGTGATTGTGGAGTGGCTCCCACATATTACGCATAAGATAGGTAGAACCCATGATCATTACATGTTAGTATCATGCTAGGACATGTTATCTGTTTATGTGCTTGTTTGAAATGCATTTAAGTGTACTTGCATTAATCAAGACTAATAAAATTGGATAACATATATGTTGGTGAGGTCGAACCGGACAACTCTCCGGTTGATTCGAAAATTCCCCTTAAATATTAAGCTAATTTCGAACAAATAGGTGTTTAATTCGAGATGCAAATTTTGAATTAAATTCCTAGCATTCCATCAATAGGTTTTAAGTTTAGTAAGTAAAGCTAGTTATTGTCCGCGAGTCGTGGGATAGCTAGTAGAGCTTATTAGTTCTTAGTTACCTAATTGATCATTTTAAATGATAAATATTTCATGATCGATTTCAGCAAGGGCGATGTCCGCGAGTCGTGGGTCGTTCGAACTAAGTTTTGGTCATGATCTTATGATTGATGGGTCTAGCTTAACGCCTAAGTAAATATGGATGTCGCACGAGTCGTGGGTCCATATTGAAAGATAGGTGATGCAAAAACAATTACTAAGAGTTCTAAAGGTGTTAGAATTGGTAAGTTGTACCTACCTAGGGTTCTTACTTAGAATGTCCGCGAGTCGTGGGTTCGAGGTAAAATGCCTAGGATCTTAGTACCCTTTGGGAAACGTGTTCCTCTTAGATCTTTGGGAATTATAGATCTTTGAAAAACAGTGGGAGCTACAATAGATTAAAGACCTTATCTTTTGTATATCGTTATAATTCAGCATGCTCACTAGTTCTCTGTTTTACCATTTAGGTCGTAGATTCTGTGATTCTCTACGTGTTTTGAAATGGCAACCAAAAACCCTCTTGTATCGATCCTCGAGTCAAACAAGTTGACTGGTCCCAACTATTCTGATTGGCTGAGGAATCTAAAAATCATTTTAGATTCTGAGAAGAGAACTTATGTTCTCTTCGAAGGGGAGCCCAGTCCCGAAGGGGAGGCTCCCACTCGGGCCGAGCGGGACGCGATTCAGAAGTGGAAGGATGATAATCTCCAAGCCCGTTGCCTTATGTTGGCTAACATGTCTCCGGACTTGCAAAGGCAACATGAGGCCATGGAATTCGCTTGGGAGATTTACGACCACTTAGAGCAACTTTACCGCCCTCATGAACGTGTTACAAGGTATAACACTTCAAAGGAATTGTTCCACTTAAGAATGAGGGAAGGCTCAAGTGTCCATGAATATGGACTCAAGTTTCTTGCCCTTACTGAGAAACTTGCTTCCATGGGCATGCCGCTGAAAGATGAGCTTTCAGTGGATTTGTTGCTAGCTTCGCTCCCACCATCATTCAACCCATTTGTCCTTAACTTCAACATGAATCATGCTGGTGCTACTGTAGCTGAGCTGATTAGTCAGCTTGTGACTGCTGAAAGCACGATCAAGAAGGACAATAAGGTTTTGATGGTGAATGCTCCATCTTCCTCTTCTGGGCCTTCTAAAGGTAAGGGCAAGAAAGCCCAAAAGAAGAAGAAGAAACCCCTTAGGCCCACTGGTGGCATTTCGAAGGGGAAGGCCCAAAAGAAGAAGCGTGATCAGAAAGAGGATGTTTGCTTCCATTGTGGCAAAGCGGGACATTGGAGGAGAAACTGCCCAGAGTACAAGGCTACTCTAAAGAAAGATATCTTTCTCGTTGAAATAAATCTTTCTATTAATTCTAGTTCTTGGGTACTTGATACCGGTTATGGAACTCATATCTGTAATGATGTACAGATGCTAAATAAAGTCCAACAACTCAAAGAAGGAGAATGTGTCTTGAAGATCGGTGATGGCTCAAACGTTGAAGCTCGAGCTTTAGGCACAATTAGATTAGATTTAGGTAGTTTTGAGTTAGTCTTAAATAAAGTCCTTTATGTACCGAGCATTATTCGTAATATAATTTCAGTTCCAATATTAGATTGTGAAGGTTATGAAACTTATATTAAGAATGGTAAATATTTTATCAAACGGAATAACTCTTCCGTTCACATCGGTACTCTAAGTAATGGACTTTACCTAATTCAAAATATCAATATTATGAATATACAACGAGAAACAAAGCGTAAGAGAGATGAAAAAGTTTCAGCTCCCTTATGGCACGCTAGATTAGGACACATTTCCAAGAACAGAATTAGCAAGATAAACACTTTAGGATCATTCTCTGAAAATGATCTTAAGGAGTTAATTTCTTGCGAATCCTGTCTCAAAGGAAAAATGTCCAAAGTCCCTTTTAAAGGAACTGTGGAACGTGCCACTAAGGTTTTGGATTTGATCCACACTGATGTTTGTGGACCGCTTAGTGTAAGCACTAGAAACAATCATCAGTATTTCATAACCTTTACTGATGACTTTAGTCGGTATGGTTATGTATACTTAATGAAGTATAAATCTGAAGCTTTTGAGAAATTCTTAGAATTTCAAAAGGAGGTTGAGAACCAAACTGGTCACAAGATAAAAGCACTTCGATCTGATCGAGGAGGCGAATATCTCAGTGAAGAATTCCTTAATCATCTCAAAGATAATGGGATTATCTCTCAGTGGACTCCTCCGGGAACTCCTCAGCTTAATGGAGTTTCTGAGAGAATGAATCGAACCCTACTTGATATGGTTCGTTCCATGATGAGTTTCACTGACTTACCACCTTCTTTCTGGGGTTATGCCCTAGAAAGTGCAGCAAAGATTCTGAATCTGGTTCCCTCTAAGTCAGTCCCTAAAACGCCCTATGAAATGTGGCATGGTAAAAACCCTAGTTATTCTTACTTAAGAATTTGGGGTTGTCCTGCTTACGTGAAGAGGGCAGTGGGAGATAAGTTAGAATCTCGTTCTAACTTATGCTACTTTGTAGGTTATCCTAAGGAATCCATATGATACTACTTCTATGATCAATCTGAGCAAAAGGTGTTTGTTTCCAGAAATGCCACTTTTCTTGAGGAACCGTTCCTTAAAGAAAAGAAAGAAAGGCAAGATCATAGAATTAGAAGAAGTACAAAGTAACCCCACGCCACCCACTGAAGAAACGTCCCCTACTGATCAACCACAACCAATCACAAATTTCGATACACTTGTAAATCCTCCTCTAAGGCGTTCTGAACGCACTCCTAGACAGCCGGAGAGATGGTATGGATTCTTCCATGAAATCTCTCAAAAGGATAATGATCCTTCAACATATGAGGAGGCACTTTCAGATTCTGACTCTGAATAGTAGATAGAAGCCATGAAATCCGAAATGGATTCCATGAACTCCAACCAAGTTTGGACCTTGGTAGATTTGCCTGATGGGGTCAAACCCATAGGTTGCAAATGGATCTTTAAGAGAAAGCTTGGAGTTGATGGAAGCATTGCAGCCTACAAAGCAAGACTGGTTGCAAAAGGATTCACTCAAAGACCCGGCGTGGACTTTGACGAAACCTTTTCACCAGTTGCAATGCAAAAGTCCATTCGAATCATGCTTGCCATTGCTGCATATTATGACTATGAGATATGGCAAATGGATGTGAAAAGTGCCTTTCTCAATGGTGACATTGACAAAGACATTTATATGGAGCAACCCATAGGTTTCACATTCAGTGGGAGTGAGCAAAAGGTTTGCAAACTCCAAAGATCAATCTATGGATTAAAACAGGCTTCTAGGAATTGGAACATTCGATTTGATGAATCAGTCAAAGCGTTTGGCTTCAGGCAAATTTCGAATGAATCATGTGTGTATAGAAAGGAATTGGAGACCTCAGTGCAATTCTTAGTACTTTATGTTGATGACATCCTTCTTATTGGGAATTCGAAGGATGACATGAAAGTGACTAAGTTATGGTTATCCAACCAATTCGAGATGAAAGATCTTGGTGATGCGTCCTATATCCTTGGAATTAAAATCTATAGAGATAGATCTAGAAGGTTAATAGGACTATCACAGTCGATGTACATTGACAAAGTATTGAAGAGATTCAATATGGAGTCAGCAAAGGTTAAGAACCTTCCTATGAGTGTAGGAACATGTCTTTCAAAGAAGATGTGTCCTAAGACTAACCTTGAGAAGGAGAGAATGACTCATACACCTTATGCGTCAGCAATAGGTAGCATAATGTATGCAATGTTATGTACTCGACCGGATGTGGCTTATGCACTTAGTGTGACAAGTCGTTTCCAATCTGACCCTGGAGATGGTCACTGGGCTGCCGTGAAGAATATCCTTAAGTACTTGAAAAGTACTAAAGAATTATTCTTAGTTTACGGAGGTCAGAAAGATCTTACTGTCGAAGGATACTGCGATGCAAGCTTTGCTTCAGACTTAGATGATTTTAAGTCAATGTCAGGATAGATTTTCTGCCTAAACGGCGGAGCAGTGAGTTGGAAAAGTTCCAAGCAAACAACCACTGCAGATTCGACCACTGTGGCCTAATACTTAGCTGCAAATGATGCAGCTAAGGAAGGTGTTTGGATTAGAAACTTCATTCAAGAGTTGAATGTTGTTCCTAGCATGAAAGACCCCATTACTGTGTTTTGTGACAACACTGGGCCGGTTGCTCAAGCAAGAGAACCAAGATCTCACCAACGGACCAAGCACATTATGAGGAAGTATCACCTAATCCGTGATATTATCAAAAGAGGAGATGTGCAAATTGAGAGGGTCACATCAGCAGAGAACGTGGCAGATCCACTTACTAAACCCCTTAGTCGAGAAGCTTTCCAAGGTCATCTTCAGAAGATGGGACTTAGAGTAGCTTTAGAATGGCTTTGACGGGCAAGTGGGAGATTGTTAGGAATAGTGCCCTAAAAGCCGATTGTATATCCGCTTTGTGCTTTTCCTTATTGTAATCACAGACAATCTTTGAATGAAATAACGAATTGAGGCAACACTTCTTTATATGCTCTTGTTTGGTATGCGTTTACTTTAGCTGTGCATGTATGAGAACTCCCCTAATCCTGATGACTTTAGGACTCTACCATTTAGGTGAAATGGTTCATGAGACGAGCCCTATATCACATAAGTCATGATTAGTAAAATACTCCAAGCCGATGAGTCCTACAGACAGTGGGAGTGTCAACCTGACTCCTCTAAGGCTTGCTTGTGGGATCACGCCCTTAAGAAGGACCACCTTGTTTCATGGAGGTGCAAAGTGTATAGTTGATACGTACGTGATACATGAGGATGCTTACTTTAATAAGTAAGTTCATTGAGGTGCCCCGTGTGAGAACATTCCTAAATGGGAAAGGAAGTTTCTATTTCAGGAAATGGAAACTTCCAGATTAGGAAATATCTCACGAGTCATTGATGTGATTAATTGATCCTTAGACTTGAGGTTCCTTGTCACTTTATGAGTTAACTCTGTAGTCTTAAGTATAAGCTTTAAAGGGTGTCGCCTTAGACAACTGATTCAAGGCTTATGCTGGGGCTGCACAAGTGATTCATGAAAGTGAATGAGAATCAAGAAAGGACCTACACTTGCATTTGCAAGGGGATCTCTTATTGTGTAAGTCATTCATATGCCATATGGAGTCCTTGGCCAAGGCAGTAGATCAAGACATCAAGAAAAGGGTTTCTTGGATTGAGATCAAATGGATATGAAATGCACTTAGCTTTAAGACCGGATTATTAGGGTTCTGATTATTCCCTTACCCTAGATCTTGGTTGAGAGATAGTAAGTAGGAGGATTGTATCTCACATGAATCAATGACTTAAAGGTTCTGTCGAATCCGAACATTCCAATTCAGCTAGGGGTTAAACACCTGTTGCTAGACTATGGTCGTTTAATCTGTGGACTGATTAATTAATTAGGGTCACTGCTAATTGAATTGAGAACCTAGAGGGCCACACACAACAACTTGGTTACATGAGTTGAGGCTTGAAAATGATTAAACGAGTTAATCGGGCCAAGAGGGTTCCACACGTGTGAAATCACACGTGTGGCTCACGTGAGTGACACGTGTCACTGTGACACGTGTCACACACGTGTGAATATATATATATTATATATATATATGTATTAAATAATTAAATGTGTTAATTATTTAATAGACTTTGGTTTAATTTTGAATTAAAAAGAAAGTCTTATTTTGGAGAAAATAATCTAGTTAATTAATTACGAATTAATTAATTAGATAATAAAATAAGTTATTTATTTTAAATAAATAAAGTATAAAATTATCCAAAAATAGTTTGGATATTTTTAGCTCTCTTAAAAGTTGACTTGAATTAGAATTCAAAGTCAAAGTTGGAAAATACTTGATGATCAAGTAATAGGAGAGAGAGGAACCAAATCCTTGCCCAACAAGGAATAGGTTCGGCCGTCCCTCTCCCTTTCCTATATATAGGGGAGCTCATGCTCCCCTTTAGAGCTAATTGGCAATTCTTTTGGTTCATGAGTTGAACACCTTCCTTTCTCCAAGATCAAATAAACCCTAGGTTAAGCCTAAACACTAACTAGAGAACTAGCATCCTTACTAGTTAGATTGTGATCAAGTTGGTGGACTTTCTCTAGAGACTTCAAGTTAGAAGTTTGAAGATTCGAGCTTTACCAAGGAGAGGGATCAAGCCGCGAGAAGAGCGTTCTTGGGTGGCTTGAAACGCTTCAAGAAAGAATAAAAGAAAAGTAAGTTTTCTATCTCTACGAATTTGGTTACACGATTGCGAGTCCAAGATCCTTTTGTTGGGAAATTTTTTAAATTCCGCTGCTTTCTGATTCGTGTTTTCCAACATGGAAGATTTTTGTCCATTCATAATCTGTCCAGAGACCCGGTTGTACTTAGCAAGAATATCCTTAATGCACTCAATCGTCTCCTTATTGGTCACCCCACAAATCATCGTATCATCTGCAAACAATAGATGGGAGACTGAGGGTGCATTCCGACAAACTTTCACACCCTTGAGAGTTCCCAGACTCTGCTGTTCCTACAATAAAATTGAAAGTATCTCTGCACATAGGAGAAAAAGATAAGGGGAAAGGGGGTCTCCTTGACGGATTCCCCTTTCTGGGACCAGGAAGCCAAAACCACAACCATTAAGCAGGAAGAAAAACAAGACGGTAGTCACATAAATCATAATACGATTAATAAAGGTAGGGGGAAACCTAACCTGGTCAAAACCCATTCGAGAAACCCCCGTTCAACCCGGTCGTAGGCTTTATTCATATCCAGCTTCAAGTTAAAGAAGCCTTCATTCCCTGTTATCTTACACTTTATGAAATGGTTAATCTCAAAAGCAACGAGAATATTGTCAGTAATGAGTCTATTAGAGAGGAAAGCTGGTTAGCTTTGGGAAATAATAGAGTCGAGGTGGGGTTTCGTGCGATTAGCAAGTGCTTTAGAGTCAATTTTGTAAACAACGTTACACAGACTGATAGAACGAAATTGTGTTATCAACTCAGGGAACTTGCATTTAGGGATAAGAACAACATGAGTGAACTTTATCTATTTATCAAAATGACCATTATTCAGGAAATCAAGGGCACAAGCAATAACATCTTTACCTACAATGTTCCTGTAAGACTGAAAAAAGTACGGAGGAAGGCCATCCGAGCCAGGGGATTTAAAAGGATACATGTGTTTGAGAGCTAAAGTTACCTCTTCCGACATGAACAGAAAAGGCAGATGGCACCTCATCTCCTCATCCACTCTATTCAGGATGGCCCGAAGCACACTCTCTACCTCCGACCCCTGCCTACTCTAAACAAATCCCTGAAATAGTTCACTATAATGTCCCAGATCCTTCCTCGGAGCTGCACATTTGACCCTTTTGGTTCCTTAATGTTGTAATATGCTTAACTTGCTCTCTCAGTGAAGCTTTCATGTGGAAATATTTAGTATTGCGATCCCTATCTTTAAGCCAGTGCTCCTTAGCTCTTTGTTTTCACCTTACTTCCTCTTCCCTAATCATTTCATCTAACCTAACTTTGAGAGCCTTCTCCTCACGTTTAGACTCAGCTGAGGTCTTTCAATTTCCTCCAAAGACAGCACCTTTGCATTCTGTTTAATTAGTTCTCCATTTCAAAAGACCCACCCTGCAACGTTCCATTCCTCTCAAAACTTTATCAGCCGAGTTTATGTCCAAGCCACCATTTCATTCCACCTCAATTATTCGTTTACAATCATCTGATTTTACCCATACCACCTCAAATCTGAAGGGTTGCGACTTACGTTGTTTCCTCTCTTTATTCCCAGTAAGTATGGTTAGAATAGGGGAGTGAACAGAGCAAGAAGTTGTAAGATGAAGTACTCGGCCTCTAAAAAACATAGCTCGCCAACTATCATTTGCCATCGACCGATCCAATCGAGCTCGGATTATGTTAGAAATCGCACGATTCTTAAACCAAGTATACGGGTAACCAGTGTATCCCAAATCAGTGAGACCCGAGTCCAATAGTGCATCATTAAAAGCATTACTTCTGGAAAATGACCTCGCCAAACCTCGGCTTTTCTCATGTCTATGCAGAATGTCTTTCATGTCTGCACTAACCAGCCAGGGTCTGTTAGATTGACGGCTCAACTTGTTAAGTAAATTCCATACGTGTCCTTTACTTTGAACATTCGGAGCTCCGTAAAACCCATGAATCTCCAAGAAACTCCAGTAGTATCATCCTCAACAGAAATATCAATATAATTAAGAGAATAACTTTCTAGTGTAACCGCTACTTCCTTATGCCACAAAATAGCAAGACCACCTCCTTTGCCTACCGAATCCACACTGATCCCATTCATATCCAAGGTTAATTTCAGAATCTCGACTTTGGATTTCTTGCATCTTGTCTCGAAAAGGAAGATGATGGAGGGGTTATGAGCCCGAATTAAGGCCTTAAGGTTATGAACTTGCGAAGCACCCCCTCCCCCCCCCCCCCCCCCCCTCAAAAAAAAAAAAAACCTTGGCAGTTCCAGCTTAGGCAATTCATTGTTCTCGGCGGCCGTTATATTCGTGATATTTGAGAGAGACACTTCTGAGGAAAGGGATGTCATTTGGTTATGAGTGGAGTTCTGTTTGGCATTGGTGGTAGTTTTGTTGGCTGATTTGGTAGTGTGTTTGCTCTTGAATTTTTGGAATTTATGGTTGGTGCTAGGGCTGTTTTCTGAGATGTTAAGAGTTAACGGGGCATTTATCAGCTGGAGTTCACTGATGGGAGAGGCAAGGTTTGGCTCATGGGATTGAAGGGAGTTCTTTTTTAGAGTGTTTGATAATTTGCAAGATTGGACCAGGTTTAATTCTGGGGTCTGATTATCGAGTTTGGGCTTCTATTTAGTGGGACTTTGGATTTTGGTATCAGGTCTAGTGTGGATTCTCGAGTTATTCTTTCCAGAGAGTCTAGGTAGGGTGACGAGGCCTTGATTATTACTGGGTAGGTGGAGCAGCGAAGTCGGGGTATGCGGGATGGTAGACTGGTTATGGGTGGAGTGGGCTAAATAAACTAACTGGCTTCTGGTGGAGGGGGTTGTGAGGTTGACTCCATACACGAGAGGGATAAGGGTGTTGTCGGGTTCTTGGGATAGGGAGGGTAGGCGGTTGAATTCTTGGAGAGTGGAGGGAAATCCCATAGTTCTTGGTTTAAGACATCAATGAAGGGTTGTTTTTCTTTTCCTATGGTTGGGGTTCAGGTGCATATTTCCATATTTCCTTCGGGGGGTGTAGTCGGGATCGGCATTTTCTTTGGAACGGGAGAAGATGAGACGTTGAGCTTGGGGTTGGAAGTCACAATGCTGAAACATACTATCAATTCTGATACTGGTGGATGGTAGTTCACGTAACCATGGACCGAAGGGAAAGTGTGGATCCAAATCAACAAAGTCATCCTCATATCTCAGAAAACAAAATTTATCAATATGATCATAATTACCATACAAATAGCAGAAATTTGCAAGTCTTTCATAGGTTAGAGAGGTTGTGATCTCCTTACCCGACGAAAGTTTCAATCGGAGACATCGGCTCAGAGGCTCTCCCATTTTGATTCCCAACCCTTAATTACTCATTAGCCACCTTAACCAAGCACTAGATTTAGTGGAGGCTCAGATCTCAATAACTCTAATTGTTTAAGTAGTTAATTTACTTATTTTGTGGATGATTTATTTTCGACTATTTTTTAGATTTGATATATTTACAAAACAATCTCAAAAGTATCAAAAATCACGACACGAACTCTTAGATTTTTCGTTTCGTAAACATACATCCTTAATAAAATTTGTAGAATCTAAAGTTCTCTATACCAATAACAGGTACATTTTTAGAAATTTGGACGCAAACCCCCACGGGTTTAGCTCAACGGTAACACAGGTAGCAGAATTGGAACAAGGACCCAGGATCAAACTCTGGCAGGCTCAGTTGTGGGGGTTTTATCCATCCAATGTGTTGGGTAGCCCCTTGTGGCCACCAGAGACCGTCCTCCTACCTTGTGGGGTCGTGAGTCACCGTGATTTACCTACTCTCCTACTGGTGTGGGGTCATTTAGGAGGGGCGCCTAAGGTGGGCGATTCCACCTTTTGGAATAAGAAATTTGGATGCAAAAATCCTATTTGAACTAATATATATATATATATATGTATATAATTATTTTATTAGGCAGTAGTGGTGGTGGAATACACACACATTAGGTAGAATTGAATATTGGGTAATGGGCATGGATGTTGATGGAACTGATTTAATTAACGGACAATTAAATTGCAACTATCGATGTCATGCCATAAATTATTAATTATATAATAATTTTGTGGCATGACATAATTTAATATATTATAAACAATCCTAAAATATCGTATTTTTTCCTTGGTTTTTGAGTTACGGCAATGCATAATTTCCAGTTTATGTATAAATTATTTAAGTATTTCAAACTCGTTTAGTACGTGGATATTTAACTAAAATTAATTTTGTTACCAACAATTGAGAAATAAAGCCCGTTGTAATATAGTGGATATAGATCGATTAAAATGATTAATGGGTTCATTTTCTACAGTGATAATTCAAATTCGAATCCTATTTGTGCGTGTGTTGGAAAGAAAAAAAAAAAGACATCTATAACCTAATATGTATATTTATGTACATAAATATATCTATACTATATATTAAGTGAGAGACCCTTTTAGAGTAACCGTTTTGGTCTCTTGCACTCTAAAAATATTTTCTTTTTTATTTATTTTTTTCACCACTCTTACGTGTTATTTTTTAGATATTTCTTAACTCCTTTTTTTTTTCCTCTCACCCTACTCCAATTATTTTCTATTATATTTTTTATTCTTTCTCCATATTTTTTAATTTTAATTTTATATTATTTTGTATTAATCTATTTTAAAATGTTTTATTTATTTAATATAAATTTATAATTATATTAAAATATAAAATAAATAATAACATGTAAATTTTAATTTTATATATATTTAAATAATAATAATAATATTATTATTTTTATTTGCACACCCTTGCGAAAATTACTAGTTATAAATTAACTGCATAGATATAATTGATATTTTCGGGCATCAAAAAATACATAAAAATCTCACCGCACACTGTGAGAGGACCGTCAAATTATGGTAAAGAAGACATGATTTCGAGAAGAAAAAAATATTCCTTCAAAAAATATTTCTAAGAAAAATTTCGAACCACGAGTAAAGTATAATATACATCTTATAAAGAATATATAGTAGTATATTTAAAAACTTGATTACAAAATTCTCTTCCCAAAATTATAATATTACCAATAGTCATGGCAACAAGCGGGGCGACTCTAAAATTGTGAGATAATGAGGTCAAAAAATTTTAATTTTAAATAAAAAAATATATTATTGAAAAAATAAAATATTTGTCAATCGGGTTTGGCCCAAGTAAATTTTTTTTTGGACAATGACTCAAGTTCAAATTTTATTGGGAGGTGCGTGTATTAAAAAGTAATAATAATAAAATAAAATATTTTATTTAAAATTTTTGTTTTACCGTTGTTCTTTATGATTTTTTTATTTATATGAAGTACATTTTTTTCAAAAAAAAAAAATATTTATATTAAATGCATCCTCCTCGGCTCCTCCATATATATTATGGAATTAATTTGTAAGTAATTTTGATTGTTTTCTTTGATTCCTCTAAAAAAAAATTTTTGGACAAGGAATCCTCTAAAATTTGTGATTTTCTTTTAAGATACTTTTGCATCTCTAACAACATGTTTTGAAATTGAAGAAAACTACAAAGTATATATTATTTAGAGTTTTTTAATATATAGGGTATAATTAAATAGACTTTTTTTTTTTTTTTTTTTGAATTATAGGTGTTTTTTCCCAATTTTATAAATTAATTTAAAATTTAAGGGGATCAATACTGATGGGGTAAAAATGCGTTCGCCCCACGTTTAGACACGTGGCACTTCCAAGATGACGACACTTGTCCTGTGATTACGGCAGTCATACACGAGTGCTGAAACCCTCGAAGCGCCAGTATCCTCCCAGATCACGTGCCTTCTCTGTCACCTTCGCACGTGATCACTGTTACCACTCTCCCACGAGCGCCTTTCACTCTACATGGTTAGCGTTCCAATCAATCAAGGGAAGCCCTCTTCGAGCGTTACCTCAGAGAGGCTTCCACTCCAATTCGTTACACAAGCCTTGGCCTTCATCCCCTAGCGGATTCCTTGGCCACCAAGGTTTTTGGTTGACAACGAGCGTGCCCATAAGCCCTCGTTACCAACTCCCCAAACGACTCTCTGACACATCGTACATGTCCGCGCACCTACCATTGTTGCCCACACCACCTTTCACCAGCTTTTGCAGAGAAGATTCCTCCTAGGTTTCTCTCGTAGTGCCACGTGTTAGAGCAACATTCGGCCAGGACCACACGGCGTAAATGACCAAAGGGTCCCTGACCCTCAACTATAAATACACAAGTTCATCTTCTCCACTGTAAGCCACTTCCATTACAGCAATTTCTTACTCAGCATACTTTCTCTCTCAGATTTTCATCTGACTTGAGCGTCGGAGAGCCAAACTGGGAATCACCCCCAGTTCCCCCGGCTTGGCCTTCTGACTTTTTGTCTGTGTGTTTGTCCTAGCAAGTAGAACCCTCATTTTCTCCGGCGACCTTCCTGTGGTTTCCTCACTTAAACAAATTCTAAAGTGATCGGACTCTGTACCCATATTCAGAACCCATCATTTTTGGCGCCGTCTGTGGGAAGCCAGTTCTCAATCCATTTCTTTCCTTCTGCTAGTTGAAAAGCGAACACCCAGGATCTTCTCAACCATGGTAGCTATGAGATCCGGAGCTGTAGGACGAGGAGACAACACTTCCCAGGATGCCAACATCATTATTCCCTCCACCGCCGCTGGCGGAGCCCTGCCTCCTTCCGTCGCTGCTGGAGGAGCACCACCTGCTGTAGGTGTGACTCCCCTTGCAGAATCTGCAATTCCACCACCAGCGCCACCAGCACCACTAGTTTCCGGCACCGGTGGAGGTGTTTCTCTCCATACTCTTCCACAGCCTCCCCAGACTCAATGGGTTCATACCCATGCGAGTCCAGGAAGTCAGCCCTTCATGATGCCGCCGCCAGGTTACACGCTTACCCCCACCGTCATGGTGCCGCCGGTTCAGCCCTATCACGCCGGCCAGATCCAGCTCCCGGTGGTGATCCCCAGGGAGATTGAAGGAGTGGAGTTACCTCCTCTATCTCATCAGCAACTAAGGGCTCTTTACGTCCAATGTGAGGTTCAGCCGGCCTAGGGGGCATGGGAAAGATTCCATTCCATGTACTTCCCCTCTGGGCAGGCCACTTAAGTTGCCGCTCCTTTGGCCGGACTGCAAACTTACCCGCTTAGGGAGGCTCAGGCCGTCCTAAGGGAGCAACCGCCACAACCGCCCGCGAAGGAGACGCCCCGCCAAGGCGACAACGAGCGTCCCCCTGTGGACAGAAATAGGGAGCCCACCGAAAGAATCAACGAAAATGAAGAGGACTCTCATGCCTCCAAAAGGGCTTCCCGAGCCACCAAGCAAGGGGACAAAGAAGGAGATGTGAATCTTAAAATCCTCGCGGCTGTGCAAGACCAGCTGCAGGGTTTAAAGGACATGGTTGGACAGCTCTCTCGAGCACGGTCTCAGATCTCCCACAGCAGGGATGAACGAGCCGATGCCAGAGACGCTCGTCACAAGGACCGCCAACCACGGGTCCCCCACCGCAAGGAGCAGGAGGAGAACTTCTGCACGTATGAATACCATCCTCTGGCGAAGGGCTCCCCCCTCGTGGAAGAAGTTTTGATGGCCCAAGCAGGAATGGCCAAAATCCCCACCTCCGTCAATCGCTACGACGGAACAACTGATCCAGCTAAACACTTGGATCATTTTCTGCACTTGATGCACCTCTACGAGCACTTGAGCAATTATTGGGCCAAAGTCTTTGTCACATCCCTGGTGGGGATGGCCCAAGAGTGGTACAAGCGGCTACCGCCACGCTCGATACATTCATATCAGGAGTTGGCCAACGCTTTTCTCAACCACTTTAATTCTCTGAAGGCTCCAGTCACTGCGCCCACTGCCCTTTACAACATAGTGCAAGGTAAGAATGAGTCTCTTCGCTCGTTCTTCGCCCGTTTTAACAAGGAGATCTTACAGGTGGAGAGGCCGTCCATGGATTTTTTGATCCCAGTGCTCTTTCAGGCTGTGGATCACAAACTGTATGTGAGCAAGAAATTCGCCGATGCCATCGTGGAAAGAAGGCCAGGAACCCTCATGGCCTTAAGGGAAGTTGCCGAGTCGTTCTTCGCGCTCGAAGATATGTATGGGACTAATGGTCCCCGGCATCACAACCCAGTAAGAAACGAGCGCCACCAAGAGCGGGGCTGGGAAGTCATTGTCAGAAAGGAGCGTCACCAGGAACGCAAAAGATCGCCCCCGCCCCCTCGACGTTTCGAGCGCATCCCGCTCACAAGGCCGAACTCAGAAGTCTATAACCTCTCTGATAAGAAACTCTTCAAGAGACCCGTCAAGACGAGGGAAACCGAGTCCCTGAGGCGCTCGAACAAATACTGTGCTTTCCACAAGCAGAAGGGGCATGATACGGATGAATATCGCCAGCTGGGAGCTGAAATTCAAAGACTCATCGCTGGGGGCCACCTGAAAGAGTTTGTCAGGGTATTGGAGCGTTATGATGAACGCTGTAACGAGCGCACCGGGGAGAGAAGAAGGAGCCCGTCGTATTCTAGAAGTCCACGGAGGCGGGGCCCCACGGAGAGCAGCCATCGGGGCAAAGGAAAGGCTCCTGAGCAAGAAAATACCCCTTTTGCGGTCATCAACATGATAGCGGGAGGTTCCTCTGGTGGAGACTCTAACGCTGCCCGACGACGGCACGTCAGGAGTTATGACCAACGCCCATCCATGCCCAAATCCGTCTACGCCATTCAGGAGGCGGATGATCAACGCTCAAAAGGAAACGATGTAATAGGCTTTGATGATAGGGACTTAGGGCACATTGTAACACCCTATGGGGTCGGTGAAACCTCTGATTGCCCCATGGTGGTTAGCGTAGATGTCCACAATCACGTTGTAAAGAGGGTGTTAGTGGATAGTGGAAGCTCTGTTAATGTTTTGCCCTACACAACGTTCCAAAAGATGAATGCCAACATCCCGCTCGAACCTCTCAAAACAGCCCTCATTGGCTTTGGAGGTTCAGAGGTCGTCCCCCGAGGGCAAATTCGTCTGGCCACTTCATTCGGTCGAGCCCCACAGCGCAAAACGCTCATGGTTACTTATGCAGTAGTAGAGAATGACATTCCCTATAACATCAAACAGCCCTCGTTGATTTCAAAGTTATCATTTCCACTTACCACCAAAAAATCAAATTTCCCACCCCCGAGGGCATTGGAGAGGTATTGTGCAATGTGCGAGAGGCCTGGGAATGTTATATGTTGTCCCTCAGAAAGCCTAAGACTGAGAAAATTTTCCAAATCCGGTCCATCAAGAAATCCATTGACTTTCCTAATCTGGATGAGGATGGTCCCATACGCAAGAGGGCCAAATTGAACAAGAAAAAGAACAAGAAGAAGGATCCCAGCGCCAAAGGCTCCCTCGAAAGCTCTCCACCAGGAACAGTGGAAGAATCCTCTTCCGAGAAAAACGAGCGTGAGGGGAGCGAGCCCCTTAACGATGGACGCTTGACAGGAAAAAAGAGGGCGCTCGAGCTTCCCCGTCCAGAGGTAAGGATTGAGCCCTCGGAAAAATTCCTTACCATTGAGCTAGAACCAGGAAACAAGGATAAAACTACTCAGATTGGGTCCAACCTCTCTGGGCCTTCGCAGATTATGATGATTGACTTCCTCAGAGAAAACATTGACGTTTTTGCATGGAAAGCATCTGACCTTACAGGGATTGACCCGAGCGTCATAGTCCACAGGTTCAATGTGGACCCCTTATTTAAGCTCATAAAGCAGAAGAAGCGAGATGTACACGGATTTCGGAAAAGAGTTATTGAGGAAGAAGTTAACAAGCTTCTGGAGGCTCAGTACATTGAGCCCATCTTGTACCCAGAATGGCTATGCAACGTGGTGTTGGTGCCCAAGAGCACAAACAAATAGCGTATGTGTAATGATTTTACTGATCTTAACAAAGCTTGGCCCAAGGATCCGTACCCGTTGCCCAGAATAGACCAATTGGTGGATTCAACCGCAGGGTGTGAACTCATGAGCATGATGGACGCCTTCCAGGGGTATTATCAGATCTTTATGGCTCCAGAGGACCGCCCCAAGACTTCATTTGTCGTTCACTTGGGGGTATATTGCTTCTTAGTCATGCCTTTTGGACTCAAGAACGCTGGGGCCATGTATCAGCGACTCGTCAACAAGATGTTTGGGAGAGAAATTGGGGGATCCATGGAGGTTTACGTTGATGATATGATTGTCAAGAGCGAGCGTCAGGGTTCGCATCTGGAGGATCTCAAGCGTACTTTTTCGATCTTGCGCCAGTATGGGATGAAATTGAATCCTTCTAAGTGTACTTTTGGAGTACGAGGGGGAAAGTTTTTAGGCTACATGGTCAGTCAGAGGGGAATTGAAGCCAATCCTGAGAAAATCAAGGCTATTTTGGAGATCCCCTCCCCTCGAAACCTACGGGAAGTGCAAGTGCTAGTGGGAAAAGTCATTTCCCTGAACAGGTTCATTTCATGCTCAGTAGACAGAAACCTTCCTTTCTTCAAGATTTTGAGAAACGCTCGTAATTTTGCTTGGACGAACGAATGTGAAAAAGCGCTGCAGGACATGAAGGCTTACCTTTCGAGCGCTCCGCTCCTGACCAAGCCCATTGAAGGCGAAAGGCTACTTATGTACCTCTCCGTTTCGATCGAGGCAACGAGCGCAGTGCTAATAGCCATGCGGGAACGTAAACATTTGCCTGTTTATTATTTGAGCAAAACATTACAAGGGGCGGAAAAGAAGTATTTGGAAATCGAAAAATTTGCGTTCGCCCTCATCGATGTATCAAGGCGGTTGAGGCCTTACTTTCAAGCGCACTCAATAACAGTCCTTACTGATCAGCCCTTGAAATAAGTGTTGTCCAAACCGGACGTGTCGGATAAAATGGGCTATTGAGTTGAGTCAGTTTGGCTTAAGTTTCGAGCCCAGAACAACTATACAAGCGCAGGTGGTAGTGGATCTGCTGGTTGAACGCTTTGGTTTAGAACCTGCTGCTCAGGAGAGCGAGGGGTTATGGGTCCTGCACACGGATGGTTCCTCAACCTCACAAGGGGGAGGAGCAGGGGTAGCCCTCAGAGACCCCAATGGGATTGAGCTAGACTTTGCAATCAGGTTGGATTTTCAAGTCACCAATAATGAGGCAGAATATGAGGCCCTTGTGCAAGGATTGAAAATTGCTTTTCAGAACGGAGCTTCCAGAATTACTGCTTATGTTGATTCACAGTTAATTGCGAGCCAGATTGAAGGAACTTATGAGGCTCGAGAAACAACCATGGTGCAGTACTTGAGCAAAGCCAGGGATATCATTGGGAAGTTTAAAGAATTCCATCTACTTCAAGTTCCACGAGCAGAGAACGAGCGCGTTGACGCTCTATCTAAATTTGCTTCGGCATTAGAAGGCACTTCCGAGCGTTCGGTCACGTTCCTTAGAACGGAAGAGCCTTTGATCAAGGAGAGAATCGCCAGGGAGGTGGTCGCTATGATTGATCCGCACGAGCCATGTTGGCTTGATGATATCATCAGATTTCTTAAAGATGGTGTTTGTCCCACTGACAAGGTAGAGGCTCGGAAAATTAAAAACAAAGCCCCTCGGTTTTCTATAGACTCTGAAGGAAGGCTGTTCAAAAAGTCATTTCAGGGACCACCGATGAGGTGTCTAAGGCCATCGCAGGCAAAGGAAACGCTCGAACTTAGTCATAACGGGAGCTGTGGAAATCATTCAGGAGGGCGTGTCCTGGCTAAGAAAATTCTGACAAGTGGGTTTTATTGGCCCACAATTCTCCAAGACGCCATTGAGTTTTCCAGAAGGTGCCCTAAGTGCCAATTCATTCCAATCTCCCTCAACTGCCAGCCGCTCAGATGATCCCTATAGATGTCTCCTGGCCCTTTGACCAGTGGGGAATTTACATTGTTGGCCCTTGCCCATCGCGGTCAGACAGAAGAAGTTTGTCATTTTAGCTGTCGATTATTTTACCAAATGGGCTGAGGCCGAAGCCGTAGCAAAAATCACCTTCAAGGTGGTAAGGGACTTCATTTGGAAGAACATCATCTGCAGATATGGCATTCCAAGGGTGCTTATTTCAGACAATGGATCCCAATTCATAAAAGCTGACACCCGGGAGTGGTGTTCAGAGTTGGGGATTGAACAGCGCTTTACCTCCGTGGGCCACCCCCAAGCCAATAGACAGGCGGAAGTTACCAACAGGGTCATTCTGCAACATCTGAAAACAATGCTAGAGAGCAAAAAGAGTGAATGGGCAGAAGAATTGCAAGGGGCACTTTGGGCTTATCGCACTACTCCACGAGCGCCACTGGCGAGACGCCTTTCGCGCTCGTGTATGGGTCAGAAGCAATGATACCAGCCGAGATTGTAAATGAATTCGCTCGTGTAGCTTATTTCGAGCCTCAGCTTAATGAAGATAATAGAAGCCTGGAGTTGGACCTATTGGAGGAAAGAAAAGACAATGCATGGGCAAAAATACACAAATACAAAGCAACTGTGGCACAACAGTACAACAAGCGCGTGTGAGAAAGGACATTCCAGTTGGGAGACCTGGTTTTAAAGAAGGTAGAAGTATCCAAACATGTGGGGAAGTTGGACCCCAACTGGGAGGGTCCGTTCAAAGTCATCCAGATCAGAGCAAACAACACTTACACCCTAGAGACACTTCAAGGTGAGCGCTTGCCTCGCCCCTGGAACGCATGTAACCTCCGGCGGTTTTATGTTTAAAAGCTCTCTAGATACGATGATGTAACAACCCCGTTCATGAGTTCTATGTACTTCAAATTTCAAGTAAGTTACAGTACATTCTTTTCAATATCTCTGTACTTCTGCTTTTTTGACTACATAAACGGATAAGACTCACGTCCCTCGTCTTTACGAGCGTGGTTGGCAGTCCATTCCATGGCGAACGTTGTTATTACACATGGGTTACGCTTGCCAGCACTCTATTCCGTGTGGGGGGACGCCCTCATAGGGATAGACTGGTAACGCTCACTACCAACTTGATGAATCGGAAAGAAAATACGAAGGAAATCCTAGTAGGCCTTGGCCGTTTGTTACAACGCCTTGCGCTCGAAAACGGGATCGCTGGAAAACTCTGAAAGGTGAACAAGAACAAGAACGCTCGTTTAGCGACAACATCATTAAGAAGGAATTTCACAAGTCTTGAACGAGGGCAGTCTCTCAGTAAGACCCTCGTGATCACTCAAGACTTAGCAAAATTTCCCAAGGTTAAGAAGAAATTTCACAAGTCTTGAACGGGGGCAGTCTCTAAGTAAGACCCTCGTGATCACTCAAGACTTAGCAAGACTTCCCAAGGTTAAGAAGAAATTTCACAAGTCTTGAACGGGGGCATTCTCTCAGTAAGACCCTCGTAACTACTCAAGACTTAGCAAAATTTTCTAAGTGTAAAAGCAAAAATTTACACAAGTCTTGAGTGGGGGCAGCCTCACAATAAGACCCTCATGATTACTCAAGACTTAGTAAAAATTTTCAAGTTTACAAGATTTAACAAAATCTGTCAAATGTCAGAAGCCTATCTGAGTAATGCAATTTTACTAAGCCTGTTACACACAATCTCATTGCTACAAGATTTTGTTACAACAAGCGCAAAGTGAAAATTCGCAAATCAAGAAAAAGGTAAAAGACAATATTATGGAAAAAGAGGAATTTTATAGATTGAGGCTCCACGCCGAATATTACAAAGTAAGGGCTCAAAGGCCCATAATATTACTACAAGAAAAAGAAAGGCACTGAACTAAGGGTAGAAGAATTTCAAGATAAGCTGGGAGGAATGAACTTCAAGCAGCTGGAGCAACGTCCTCGTCCAAAACCACCAAAATGTTCTGGGCCACAGGGCCATGAACGGGGCCTTCCGGCTCTTGGTGCTGGGCAGCTTGATGCTCAGGCTCGTTGTTTGCAGGCGCTGGAGGAACGTTGGGTTCATTGTCGTTGGGCTCGTTGGCATTGAGGGTAGGAACATTGGCATTCTCAGCAGCCAGAGCAAGGGCATTCTCCACGGCAGGCACTTGAGGCTCTCTTATAAGAGGAGCATTATGTCCTGATTGGGAGGCATCTTCTGGGGGATGGGTTTCCATATACTCATCCTAGATAAGCTTGACCAGGAAGTCGTATTCAGGTTCAGAAATGGTGTCCACAGGATCATCCCGGTCGTCGTCATCCTCCTCGCAGCGCTCATTGAACATGGGCCCCATGCCTTCGGCCCCACGGATGGCCGGATTTGTCAACCCTTTGTGAATGCCTTGGTCAAGAGCTAGGTTGAAGGCCTTTTGAGCCTCGTCCAAACAGTGCAAAGAAGCTGCAAAATTAAAGGCTTTAGAGTGGCAGAATTTGATGAGCGCCTCCTTGTTTGCTCGCTCGAGACTTTGGGGCCATTGATTCATGGTATCAGCAAATTTTCTTTCCGTCTCCTCAGCCCCCCTCTTCCAGCCATCGCGCTCTGCCTTGAGCTTGTCATGCTTCTCGTCCAGCTGTTTGAACTGGTCACGCCAACTCCTACGAGCACTCTCAGCAGTCTTGTAATCATCCTGCAGACTCTTCATCTCGGCCTCCATCTTGTTGTACTCTTCCTTAAGGGAAATGTACATGGCCTTCTCCGTATCCAACTCTTACTGAAGCTGAGCAGGATCATTCGAGCACGCCATCTTTTTATATTTAGCCTTCCGATCAGCATAAACCGTGGCGCGCATTTGTATGTTCTTGGCCCTCGGAAGCACTTGCTGTATGGGCACAAAAGGACGGAAGTGTTAGTGAAATATTTGAAAAAGACATCTTCAGAAAATAACCGCACAAAAGGGAAAAAGAAACTTATAGAAATGAGAGCATGCACCATATCGCTGGCCACTATCTCCACCGGCTCGGAGAACAGGTGCTTGTGGTCCGCAGAAAATTGGGCCCTTTGGTACAGACTATGGCTGATGCCTTAGGCAAATGTCCCGTGCCTCAGTAATACGGCACCCCCATCAGCGGAGCCTTTGTATGCCCTATCCCCCTTACGGTCAAAGTCCCATAGATGTTCCTCCTCCGAGGAAGAAGTATCTTCACCATCGCCCTTGGGGCCTTCCACCACTTGTTTGCCCTTGCCTGATATGAAAAAGGCGTCATGCATTCTTTTCCTCTTGCGGGAAGGTTGGCTAGAGCCTTCTGGGGCCTCGTTTATCACAACGCTCGCAGGGGGCATAGTTTGGTTGGCAGCATTGGGATTGACTGCCCTCGTGTCTGTAGCGGTTGGCGGCCGTACCACCAGGCGATTTTCAGTATTTGCTGCTCTATTCTCCCCTCGGCCTTAGGGCCCTTGAGCACCGGGGGCGGCGCTTGAGCTGGAGCCTCGGCGGCCACCACGACCGTCGCCTCGGCCTGCACCACGGCCTCGGGGGTTCTGTTGGTCATCCTGTTGAGCCTGACGCCTGTTAGCGTTGGCAAAGCGAGCGGCTTGTCTGATTCCTCCGGCCATCTCGAGAATTGCTACTCCTGCAAGGAAGGTGGAAACGAGGGTCAGAAACCCTTAAACAAATTTCTCAAAATACAAGTTGCAAAAGGAAAAATACAATTAGTATTCCTAGCTAAAAGTTAGTGCCCTAAGAATCTAACCATCTCTCTCCAAATCACGAGCGGGAGGGTTGTCTAGATAATGCGGGTCGTTAGTAAGCCCACAAAGAAACATGAGCTCATCATCGTCAATCCAATCCTTGGCTCGGATCAAATGGCCCTCTTCCCTCAACTCCCTTGACAGGCTCTTGGCCCAATCCTTTGGGAAGGCAGGCTCTAAGCGATTCTGTGCAAGGGACCCTTTCCCGTGGGTTATCCACTCTCGGAACACCCCGAAACCCTCATCTTCTGGCGCTCTGACGAAAATATACTTCTCCTTCCAGTTTGGGCCATAAGTGGTTGAAGGGGAATCGATCACTTTCAAGTGGGCCTTCGCTTGGATATAGTAGAAGTAACCCGCCTCAGGTGACGAGCGTGGTGAGCTGACCACTTGAAAAAGAGCGTTGAAATTTCGCATAAAGGGCTCATAACCGGTGCATCCCATAAGGATCACGAAGCTCGTTATCAGTGCAAGGCCGTTGGGTACGACTTGCGATGGGCAGAGGCCTATATCGTTCAGAATATGAGCCACTGGAGCTGGAATTGGGAACCTCAAACCCCCAGAGCTGACCGCATCCATGAAGACCGCCATCTCGCCGAGCGGCGGGTGGTTAGCACGCTCGTGGTCAGCAGGAATCCTCCATGTGAAGCGCTCATCCCGGTAAATTGGCGCCATCATCGTCTTCACCTCCCCCAAAGTGATTTTGCTGGGAGTTTCATCTGGGGTGCGCTCAGCCGCTTGCATACCCGAGCCTTCACCCTCGTTGGGTCCTTTGGTTTTCTTGGTCTTTTTGGGCTTCTGTGTCTTCTTGCCCTTGCCTTTGTCACGGGATCTTTTAGAGGGCCCCGCTACCTCCTCTGTTTCCAACGCCGGAGCTGCGATGGCCACCGTCACTGTATGGCAATGAGGGTGAGTCGCACTCTCAGTTATCGGGAGAGACACCCCCTGTCTCTCCGCCTCCATTACCAAGGTCATCTCTTCAAAGAGATGCTCTACCCCATCTGGATTTCTTTCGTCCATGGCCATAACTGCCGCGCCCAACTCTTCGTCTCTAGGAAATCAAGAGGGGATGAGTTCTGGGTGGCCATCTCTTCAACTTCACGGGCAAACTCTTCTACATGATGATCGGCCATGGTGGTATTGGAATTTGGAAGAGGTTTGGGGATTTTTCTGGGAAGTGTTGTATATCTAAAGAGATTCGAGATTTCTGGAGGATAGAAGTCTAAGGAGTCATTGAATCTTAACTTGATTCTAAAGTTAGCAAAGTTAGAAAGTTTCGCCGAAGATTACCTTGAAATTTCTGGAAAAGCTTGAAGGAAAGGCTGGAATGCTTTGGAACTAGTTTGCAAGGAATTTATCTACAATAGGATGCTCTGAATATTTGTTTGCGTAAAAGATGGAATGGATCCAGAATCCCTTAGTTATAGGGATGGAAGTTGGTACGATTCTGGCAAAAATTCAAAATCGTAATCATTTCCCGCCTAGAAAACCGTTCACTTTATTGAACCGTCACGTACTTCCCAAGATTCACGCGCCCCACGCGCATCAGCATTTAATGCTTAGACGCTCCAAATGGTCAGAAGAAATGACAGCATTTAATGCTTGGACGTTACAAGCGGTCAGTAGACGAGACCGATTTATGGTGCAATCAGAAGGAAGATTGCCTAACACGCCAAACCTAGTACAAGCGTCACGCTCGATGGATTGCATTGGGAAAAATTCTACAACCCTTATCACTAAAGACTACAGAATTGGGGGGCAAAATGATGGGGCAAAAATGCGTTCATCCCACGTTTAGACACGTGGCACTTCCAAGATGACGACACTTGTCCTGTGATTACGGCAGTCATACACGAGCGCTGAAACCGTCGAAGCCCCAGTATCCTCCCAGATCACGTGCCGTCTCTGTCACCTTCGCACGTGATCACTGTTACCGCTCTCCCACGAGTGCCTTTCACTCTACATGGTTAGCGTTCCAATCAATCAAGGGAAACCCTTTTCGAGCGTTATCTCAGAGAGGCTTCCACTCCAATTCGTTACACAAGCCTTGGCGTTCATCCCCTAGCGGATTCCTTGGCCACCAAGGTTTTTGGTTGACAACGAGCGTGCCCATAAGCCCTCGTTACCAACTCCCCAAACGGCTCTTTGACACATCGTACATGCCCGCGCACCTACCACTGTTGCCCACACCACCTTTCACCAGCTTTTGCAGAGAAGATTCCTCCTAGGTTTCTCTCGCAGCGCCACGTGTTAGGGCAACATTCGGCCAGGACCACACGGCGTAAATGACCAAAGGGTCCCTGACCCTCAACTATAAATACACAAGTTCATCTTCTCCACTGTAAGCCACTTCCATTACAGCAATTTCTTACTCAGCATACTTTCTCTCTCAGATCTTCATCTGACTTGAGTGTCGGAGAGCCAAACTGGGAATCACCCCTAGTTCCCCCAGCTTGGCCTTCTGACTTTTTGTCTGTGTGTTTGTCCTAGCAGGTAGAACCCCCATTTTCTCCGGCGACCTTCCTGTGGTTTCCTCACTTAAACAAATTCTAAAGTGATCGGACTCTGTACCCATATTCAGAACCCATCAAATACAATTTTTTTTATATGAATTTAAAAAACTCTTTCTAAAAAAAAATTCAAAAACAAAAAAAAATATATACATATAAAATTATTTTTTTTTAGTAAAGTCAATTGATCCCAAACTCCATAGGGTGGAGTCGATATTCCCCGTACAGAAACAAAAGATTGAATTTAGAAAAGGTTCAAGATCCATTGGGCTCTTGTCAGCAAGCAAACTTTTATAGTAATGTTTGAAAATATAATGTATGGATACAAATATATAGTATAAACATAACATTTTATAAATATGATAATATGGATATTCTCTAAATTGTTCATATAAAAAATATATTTTACCTAATATCTAATACGAATATCTAATACAATAGCATACGATAAAATAAGATTATGAAAATTGTGTTCGTGCTCGTGCGAAGATATGTCAAGGGTTTTCATGCCCCCATGCATGCCACTTGCCAGCAAATCCAAAGCACATTTTTATGAAGAAAGAAATGTGGAATATCGGTCTACTTTTTGACCTTTAAATATTTTCCATTTTAATTGCTTTATTCTGAAAGGGGTTTGGACAAGGGGTAATTTGAGAAAACTCCCCAATTGTATAGTCAATTTTTAGTTTGCTCCCCAGGCCTAAAAAAATTTTAGTTCACTCCCCAATTCACATGCATAATTTGAGTTAGCTCCCCAATTTTGGGGGCAGATACCACATATGGCGATTTAGATACACCATATGCCGATTTAGGTACACGATTCTTGAGTTTTATTAAACATGCATAATCGTGTACCTAATTCGTCATATGGTGTATCTAAATCGCCATATGTGGTATATGCTCCCAAAATTGGGGAGTTAACTCAAATTATGCATGTGAATTGGGGAGTGAACTAAAAATTTTTTAGACCTGGGGAGCAAACTAAAAATTTTTCAACCCATAGGGAGTTTTCTCAAAACTCCCCTTTGGACAGTTGGACTACACACTACTACACTTTATTCAATATCATACGTAATTCTTGTCATTTTATATCTGGATTTTTCTATTTCATAATCCTTATTCTTCCTTTTCCCTTTTTTTTTTATTTTCTTTTAATCTGAAAAATCAAAAGAAATAAGTATATATATAACTACATTATATATAGTTATTCGCTTCTGTTACACACTATTCATTTTGTTAATAAACACCTTATAATTTTATATTAATTTATTAAAATATTGTTACATTACTTTCCGGTAAACTAATACAAATTTTCTAACAAAGACAGTTATGGAAACAAAGATTATTTCGGATAGAAGTTATTTTGTAGTTGTACAGAATAATTTTTTCTTTCTCACGTCAAAAACAGTGGGAATACTAGTGATGCAGTGCTCTGCTCAGTAGAGTTATAAATTCAAGGAATTGTACTTTTTGACACATTTTGATAATAAAAATAACTGCTCAGTAGAGTCATAAATTCAAGGAATTACGATAAAAATTATAAAAATTCCTTTTGTCATTCACACGCGATAACTGCGACTGAGATTGTAATTTTTCTTAAAAAATTACTATTAAACCCATATGATATTTAAATGTTTAATTGCATGAAAAAAGTTCATCTTTCATATGGAATATAGAAAACCTGTGTTTGAAATAAACATCTTGAGAAAAAAAAGGAAGAAAAAAGGTACATGTATAATTTTTAAACTAACTAATGATATTATATTTAGAGGTTACAAAGTTCAGAAAAAATATTATACGTGTAATCAAAATTTGAAACTTACTTCAAGAGAAAATACAGCTAAAATATATAAACATTCTTTTCTTTTAAATAAGTAATTTATATTTATATTCAAAATAGAAAGATAAAACGTAGATTACATATAATTCTTTCATAGTATTTCTTATAATAAGTACAAGTCATATTTTTCAATACATTATTTTATATCCTATTAAGAAAACGCGGTATTTATTCCATTCATAATATATATATATATATATAAAGAATAAAATAGAAATTGAATTAATCCCGAGGCCCTTTTCTTTATGGGTCTTTGGACTCGGGCACCATCTCCTCAACCTAAAATTTTGTGAAACAGAATTCGAAGGGGCGTGAGTAAGACGCACAACAGTTTTTAGTTCTAAAATAAGGTTTGTTCCATTGCTTAACAATAAGGGCTAATTCCACATATTCATTGTGTGTTAGGGTTTAGTGTATTTTGTCCCATAAATTTTCAATTGATGTGATTGACTCTTAATCTTTGTAAAATATAACATTGAACTCTTTTTAGATAATTTCGGTAGAATATTCTAAGTTGAATTTAAACTTTAACCGTCGTTTTTTCTTTAGTCTCGGTGACCCTAGAGTTAAGACCACTACTATCGTGTTACTCTCTCTAATACGAACAAAGCTCATATCCCATTCGACCTATTAGCCGTTGGAAGTATTAGAATTTGCCTGCAAAGTTTCGTCGGTCTTGCGTCATCTTTGACTGGCGATTCCTCATTTATTAACTGTCGATTTTAATTTTAAAATCAACATTGCTTTGAGAATTTCGATTTGACATATATGATGGTGCAGAAACTTGTAAAGGATTTAAACACCAATCACTTTAGAATTTGTTTGTAGAAGGGAAGACCATCACAGGCGTTGAGCCTCAGGAACTGGGTTTCCAATGAGCATGGGTTCTTCCAGCTAGGATAACACCAGGAAATCGTGCAGCAAGGGTGCAGGGAATGGTGAAATATATGAAGCTTTGGAGAAGATCAAGATGCAGAGGAAAAATGATGACCAGTTCAGTAGTGTGGTGTCTTATGAAGAAGATGACTTGGGGGAGAATGCAAGTGTTCTCCCCTATTTATATGTTAGGGGTGAGGGTAAATCAGGTAATTGACCGAGTGGTCCCAAACCTGTGCTGCCCTAACGCGTGGCAGCCTGTGAGGGCATGAAAGTGACATCCCTGAAAAGCAGGCGGCGTGTCAGTTGCAAGGTGCGCACCACCTCTGTGTCAGAGATTGTTGGCGAGGGTCGCGCGCAGGGAAGGCCCAAGGTCCGTCTTGCTAGACTTCGGATCCCCCGCGGGGGGGAGGATCATACGCGAGCGCTGGTGACGCTCGATGGGTGCACGGACGGGTTCCCCACGGTAGATGGTCCTCGAGCGTTCAAACCCCGAGCATCATGAGCGGGGCCTTCGCGCGGGTACCTCCTTGGAAAGGGTGGCTCTGAGGGCCGTGGCGTGAGCGTCAGTTAGACAGCTTGAACCCTTTACTTGAATAGTTGGCCGAGACTCATGGGCTTGTACACGAACTCGAGAGTGGGCTGGATTGATCCACGAGCCCATCAATGCGAGCGTTCAATCCCCTAATCGGTTTATGACGACACGTGGACGGCTCTGAAACGAGCGTGATTTTATGCCTCATCATTTTGCCCCCCAAATTCTGTAGTATGCTTGACCGTACTGTAGAATTTTCAAGAGAAGCGAGCCGTGAATTTTTAAACACCCGAGGGTCAAGCTCCTGTAAGTGAAGTGACCGATGGGCTTCTGTAGCGGACACGTTCTGACATCGCATTAAATGAAGTCCTGTCCACATTAAATGCTTAGTGGGAGCATGGGCGCGTGTGTTCCGGGAGACGTGAGGCGGTTATCAAAAGTGGGGGGATTTCCTAGGCGGGAAATGATTGCAATTTGAAATCCCAAACCCTAATTAACGCCAGCTCTTGCCCCTATAAATAGGGATTTGTGAAGCCTTGTATCTCTTTCACGCATTCAGACTCCTCTAAGCATAATAGCAGCAAAGATTTTCTGCAAGTTTTCCGCGAATTCCAGCAATCCTTTTCTTTCAAACCTCAGGTAAATCCCGATAATTTTTCATTTTCCTTACACTAACTTTAGATTTAGGTTGGGTGAGTGAAACTCTTGAGTGAATAGCCCCTTTCTGCCACTGAATTTATTTCAGAAATTTTCTTCTTCACTGGGTTCTCTGCGAGAAGCTTCTTCTCTAAAAATCAAAGAGCAGACATGGCAGGGCACCAAGTAGATGATTATGTGAGGGAGATAGATGAGATGTCGGTTGGGAGCTCCTCCCCTCATGGTAACGTACCCACGGCGGTCCCAATGGCCCGAGCCTCTCCTGGCGATGAGATTCCAATCGCCATCCCAATGGCCAGGGCTTCGGCTGAAGCTGGGGTTGAAGAGGTTGATGCCGCTGTTCAAGGGATGAACGAGCGCGCACCCGTGGGGGTAGACGATCTCTTTGAAGAGATGGGTAACGTCATGGAGATGCAAAGACAAGGGGAAAGGGTACTTCCCGTGCTTAACAGCGCTGTAAGACCCCAAGATCACAGGATCACGGTGGCAATCGCGGCTCCTGAGGGCGGAGCAGGGCCTTCCGAGCGTCATGCTGAGGCTGAACCTCCCAGAAAACGCCAAAGGAGGGGAAAAAAGCCTGCTACCCGAGTGAGACAAAATAACCCTCACCAAACCGACAGGTCTCCGGATGAGATTGAGAGCATCTTGACGCTCGAAGATCTGGAGGAGTTAAGGACAAAAGCATACTGGGATGAGGCGGTGTTCCCCATGCACCTTTCCGAGGAGGGGGAAAGAGCAAATTTACCACCGTCGGGGATGATGACAGTTTACTGGGACGCGGTCCTGGCCGAGGGTCTGAGGTTTCCGATTCCTCCCGCCGTTTGTGACATATGTCACCACCTTAGACTCTGTCCTTCCCAGATCCTGCCGAACGACATTGCCCTAATCAACACCTTCGTAATATTGATGAGGGCCCTAGGCTACGAACCCTCTGTTAACAATTTTGATAGTTTGATTCAAGTAGCCCGCTCAACACGCTCGTCCCCCACAGATAGGTTCTATTATGCCCAGGCCAAATCGGGCTTTAAAATGATAGATTCTCCCTCCACCTCCTATGGCGAGCATTGGAAAGAGAAGTACTTCTTTGTAGGGGCTCCTGGGGGAATTTTCAGGGTTCATCGAGGGTGGTTTATACATGGCGAGGGACCACTGATTAGGGAAAGGACAAAGAACAAAGTTTTCGAGGATTGGGCGAAGGGGTTGGCCCTCGAGATGAAGAATGAGAAGAAGTGGATCAAGGCTGAGGTCTTGATGAAGAATGAGGGAATTTTATTCCGCTATGGCCTATCTTGGCCCCCAAGCATGATAATTAATCCTCCCGCTCAAATCATGGCTCTCGACAGTTAGATTCTAGGAACTGACTATTCTAACTCTTAGGATAGCATCGCTGACTTTACTTGACTTGTTATACTTTTGTAATCACCATCCGAATGACCAATTTCTGACGCTCGTACTTCCCATTTGCAGATATACAAATACTAACGTCAGGGATGAATGCCGAAAGACTTGCCCGGATGATGCGTGCTTAGAGGCCTGGTGTCAACCCTCAGCAACAACAACAGTAACAAGCACGCCCTCCCAACGCCCCAAGGGGGAGAGGAATCCGACGAGGGGCCGGATGTGGCAACGAAGGCGCTCATGGCGGCGCCGGGAACGAAGCTCCCCCTACGGGCCCCATCGAGGACTTGACAGTAGATGGCGCTCGAGGGGCTACACCTCCACCGACCGCCCCCGAGGGTCCCATCGTGCTAAGCTCCAGCGACTCTCGCAACCGCTCGGGGGAGTTGGCCCGCTTCCATGATGCAATCAGGGCCGACCGCCAGGGGAGGAGAAAAAGATTGCCAGACTCCATCCCTATTTCTGGCAAAGGGAAAGAGGTGGTCGTGGGCCACCGCGGCGAGGGCAGCGACACTTCCTCATCGGAGGATGAGGATTTCTGGAAAATGGGCTGCAGAGGCGACGCTCGTTACAAACGACAACGGACGGAAGGACCAGTTCTGCTGAAGAAGAGTGCATACTTCGTGAACCTGGTCTCTGACATCGTCGGAAAACTTCAATTCTCCGGCGACCATGACAAGTTGAATGAGCACGACGCCGCTCGAGTCGCGGACGATGCTTGCCACGCCCTCCTGACGGTTAGTCTCCAGTGTTATTTGTGAGGTTCCAACTTTTTCTATTCTAACTTTGATACTGACCCTCGCTTCTGGCTTTCTAGGAAGTAATCCCCAGGCTAAAGAACTTGCAGGGCCGAGCACAGGCCTATTCCGAACATAAGGCCAAGTACAAGAAATTGCTGCGCATCTCTGATCCTGGCCAGCTGCAGGAGGATTACAACACCGTCAGTGCCCAACTGACTGATGCCAACCTTCACAAGGACAGGTTGAGGGAAGAGTTGAAGCAATCAGATGATGCCTATCTGGCCCTTGACGAGCGTCATAAGAAGCTTAAAGAAGAGCGTGACCAATTGAGGGAGCAGAACGGGGAGTTAGGGCGTCAGTTGACCGAGAGCACTCGTCAGAACGAGGTAATCAAGAAGTCTCTCGCTGACTTGCAGGAGAAGGTGGCCAGCCTTGAGTCGAAGGTGGCATGGGAATTAGTGCGGAAATCTGTGCGCTCTAAGGCCTTCGCTTTTGCCGCCAATATGCACTGCTTTGACAATGCTCGTCGCTTCTTTTACAAGGCGATTGGGCAGATGGTGAAGCTGGAGTTGGCCCCCGAGAGCGCTCGAACCGACGACCGCCTCTGCATGGAACTGGACGATAACTGCGAGCCTATGGTCCAGGATGAAGATCCCTCGGAAAACCTGGCTGAACCAGAGTATCAGGGGCTGGTGAGTATGCTCCAAGAAGAGTTTATGGCTGCCAACCCTATCGAGCCCGGGCCACTTCTGATAGAGGACGAGGGTGTCACCATAGAAGCTCAAGATGGCGAGGACCTCGGTGATGCTGAGACTTCCAACGCCAAGGTGTTGGCCCCAGTTCCCATCTTTACTGCTCTTCCAGAACCCGAGGGCCCAGCTCAATGAAGCCCTTCGAGTGCTGTATCAAGATTCTGCTTGTTTGATTTCCATTCTAGTTTTTGAACATTGTTAATTTTTGCCCTTCTAATTTTGATGCCCTTTATGGCAATTTTGAACTTGTCCTTCGTTCCTCCTGTAATGCTGTTTATGCTACTGAAGTTTGGATCCTTCAATATTGAATGTTAAGCGCTATCGTTTCTTTGCATTTGATGTTTGCATGTTTGGCTTTATTTTTATTTGAATATCTACGATGGGAGTGCGTGAGCACGAGGGTGTTTTCTTTGAGGGTTCCCTGGCGCCTATCTCCATGCATTCTAAGTTTAGGATTAGGAAACGTCTGGCCATTTGAGAGATGAATGTAGGGGCTCGAGGGTGTTCCTTATGAGGGTACCCTGGCCATATTCATATTGCTGCTCGAACTTGAACGTAGAAACCCTCTGAGGATTTGACTAAGTATTGGCCTCAAGCGTGTAACCCATACTTATAATTTGAGTGTTCCAGCAACTTGGGTGAATCTAGGAGACAACTGTAGGACTTGTTACGTAGGGAATCAATTCGAGCGTAGCTGTAGTGTTAACTTAGTACTTAGGTATCCTTGAGAGGATTAGCCTAGTGATAGCTTTTTACGAGCGTACCCATACTCAAGAGGATGAGGGTCATCAGGGGTTTACGAGCGCAACTAGTGTGATCAGCATCCAGTTGGCGTAAATTAAGCATTTAGCATCCCGCCTTTTCGACATGCTCATTCTTAGGGTTTACACACTTATGAGTATCAAAACTATTCAGTGTGGAGGGTTCTCAACACACAGATAGCGTTGATTTGAAATTATTGGGGTATTAATTAAACCGTTCGACGTGGAAGATGCTCGACACAGAGTAGGCTTTTTGTTACCCGGATCACTAATCAAAGGGAAAGCAAATAAATGACATAATAACGGATAAGATATTTACTGTTATGCTTGCAATTTAAAGATGATTACAACATGCTTTCTGTCAAAAGAAAGTACAAAATGCCGCGAGCGGGGGATTACAAAGGTTGACACTTACACGTAGAACCGTCTAAGATTGCACGCGTTCCACGGTCTTGGGAGACGCTCGCCTTGCAAAGTCTCTAGCAAGTAGGTGTTGTTCGCTCGTACTTGAATGACTTTGAAGGGGTCTTCCCAGTTGGGATCCAATTTACCCACATGTTTGGAGACTTCAACCTTTTTGAGGACCAAGTCCCCTAGCTGGAAGGTCCTCTCCTTGACACGTTTGTTATATTGGTGGGCTACAGACGCCTTGTACTTGTAGATGCGAGCCCAAGCTATGTTCCTCCTCTCATCTAGCAAATCCAACTCGAATGTTCGGTTGGCTTCATTAATTGCGGGCTTGAAGTAGGCAACACGTGCGGATTCTTGAGCGATCTCCGCAGGTATCATAGCCTCGGAGCCATATACGAGGGAGTAAGGGGTTTCCCCTGTCACTGCTCGTGGGGTAGTATGATATGCCCATAGGGCACCTTGAAGCTCTTCGGCCCACTCCCCTTTCTTACTCTCGAGCATCGTTTTCAAATGCTGGAGTATGGTTCGGTTGGTCACTTCAGCTTGACCGTTGGCTTGAGGATGGCCCACGGAAGTGAAGCTTTGTTCAATCCCCAGCTCATAACACCAATCCCGTGTGTCGGATGCAATGAATTGGGAACCGTTGTCCGAGATGAGCACCCTCGGGATGCCATACCTGCAAATGATGTTCCTCCAGATGAAATCCCTCACAACCTTGAACGTTATTTTGGCGACGGCTTCAGCCTCGGCCCACTTAGTGAAATAATCCACGGCGAGTATTACAAACTTCTTTTACCCGACCGCCATTGGAAGGGGTCCCACAATGTCAATGCCCCACTGGTCGAAGGGCCAAGAGACATCAATAGGGATCATTTGAGCTGCAGGCAGTTGGGGGGTGTTAGAATGAAATTGGCACTTAGGGCATTTCTTGGAGTAACTGATGGCATCCTGCAATAGCGAGGGCCAGTAGAACCCACTCCTCAAGACTTTCTTTGCCAGGATTCGACCGCCGGAATGATTCCCACAGCTTCCGTTATGCACATGTTCCAACACCTCCTTGGCTTGCGAGGGCCTCAAGCACCTCAGCGGCGGACCTTGGAAAGACCGCTTAAACAGCCGTCCGTCGCTGTCAAGAGAAAAGCGAGGGGCTTTACTCCTAACCTTCCGAGCCTCTACCTTATCGCTCGGGCAAGTTCCATCCCTGATAAACCTAATGATGTCATCCAACCAATAGGGTTCAAAGGGATCAATCGTGTTTACCCCTCGCGAGGGCTCCGTTCCACTAATTAGCGGTTTCTCTGTCCTGAGGAATGTGACTGAATGCTCGCACGCGTCATCAAGGGCCGAAGCAAACTTGGAAAGAGCGTCTGCACGCTCGTTTTCCGTTCGTGGGATCTGCAATGGAACTCTTTGAACTTGGCGATCATATCCTTAGCCTTCTCCAAATACTGCACCATAGTGGCTTCTCGAGCTTCATAAGTGCCATCAATTTGACTTGCGATCAGCTGGGAGTCAACATAAGCAGTGACCCGAACGGCACCATTCCGGAGGGCTATCCAGAGCACTTGGATTAGAGCCTCATACTCAGCCTCATTGTTGGTGACCTAGAACGCCAATTTAATAACGTAATCCACTTCCGTACTGTGAGGGTCACCCCAGCTCCCCCCCCCCCTTTGGGAGGTCGAGGAGCCGTCTGTGTGTGTAGGAGCCACAACCCTTCTTCTACTGGGGGCCCGATATCCAAATTGAATCGCTCCACTAACAAGTCCGCCACTGCCTGAGCCTGTATTGCTGTGTGAGGCTCAAAAGTGATGTCGAATTGGCTGAGTTCAATGGACCATTTGATTAACCTCCCTGATACGTCTGGCTTTGCGAGTACCTGCTTGAGGGGTTGGTCTGTGAGCACTGTGATAGAATGAGCCTGAAAATAAGGTCTTAGCCTTCGGGACGCATTAACGAGCGCAAAAGCGAACTTCTCTATCTCCATATATCTCTTCTCTACCCCTTGTAAAGTTTTACTCAAATAGTAGACCGACATGTGTTTACGCTCGCGGACCGCCACTAGGACGGCGCTCGTAGCTTCTGCAGAGACTGAAAGGTAAATAATCAAGCTTTCTCCAGGGCTAGGCTTGGTCAACAGTGGTGCGCTCGTGAGGTATTGCTTCATATCCAGCAAAGCGTTCTCACATTCCTCGCTCCAGGCGAAGTTGCGAGCGTTGCGCAAAATTCTGAAGAAAGGTAGGTTCCTGTCCGCCGAGCGGAAGATGAATCTATTCAATGAAATGATCTTTCCCACCAGCACTTGGACTTCCCTCACGTTCCGAGGGGAGGGAATATCTAGGATCGCCTTAATCTTTTCCAGATTTGCCTCTATGCCACGCTGACTGACCATGTACCCCAAAAATTTACCACCCCGAACACCAAATGTGCACTTAGAGGGGTTCAATTTCATTCCATAATGGCGTAGGACGTTGAAAGTTTGTTTGAGATCCTCCAGATGGGAGTGCTGACGCTCACTTTTGACTATCATGTCGTTCACATATACCTCCATAGATTTTCCTATTTCGCGCTCGAACATCCTGTTGACGAGGCGCTGATAAGTTGCTCACGCGTTTTTGAGTCCGAACGGCATGACTTTGAAATAATAAACGCCTAAGTGCACAACGAACGAGGTTTTGGGGCGGTCCTCGGGCGCCATGAAGATCTGATAATATCCTTGAAAAGCGTCCATCATGCTCCTGAGTTCGCACCCTGCTGTTGAGTCTACCAATTGATCAATCCTCGGCAGGGGGTAAGGGTCTTTGGGACACGCCTTGTTGAGGTCTGTGAAGTCATTGCACATGCGCTATTTGTTGGCGCTCTTGGGAACGAGTACCACATTACAAAGCCATTCTGGGTATAAGATTTCCTCAATGTACTGAGCATCCAGGAGCTTACCCACTTCTTCTTCAATAACTTGTCTTCTGAAACCGTGGACGTCCCTTTTCTTTTGTTTGACTGGCTTGAAGGCCGGGTCCACGTTGAGCCTGTGGACTATGACACTCGGATCTATTCCAGTGAGATCAGAAGCTTTCCAGGCGAATATATCGAGGTTCTCTCGGAGAAAATCAATCATCATAACCTGCAAGGGACCGTCGAGATTTGAGCCAATCTGGGTGGTTTTATCTAGATTCCCCAGTTCCAACTCGATGGTCAAAAACTTTTCGGCGGGCTCGATTCGAACTTCAGGCCTAGGAGCCTCGAGCGTTCGTTTCTTCCCAGTAAGCCTACCCCCTTCCTCACTCGAGGGCCCATCACCCTCGTTCTCTGAGGCAGATCCTTCGACGGCCCCAAGTGGCCCATCCTCCGGGCGCTGGGCTGCATTGGGGGTCTTCTTTTTGTACAACTTGACCCTTTTGCGTTCCGGGCCATCCTCGTCCAATTTGGGAAAGTCAACTGATTTTTTGGTGGATCCCGCCTGAATGGTTTGTTTGGGTTTATGGCTTTGTAGGGAAAGGACATAACATTCCCAAGTCTCCTTGACATTGCATAGAACCTCGCCCGTGCCCTCGGGAGTGGGGAATTTGACTTGCTGGTGATAAGTGGAGATTACTGCCTTGAAGTCTACGAGGGTCGGACGCCCAATGATGATATTATAGGGGAGGTCCACCTCGACGACCGTGTAGAGGACGCTCAAAGTTTTTCGCTGTGGGGCACGACCAAAAGAGGTGGCCAAGTGAATCTGTACGCGAGGGACAATCTCGGAACCCCCAAAGCCAACTAGGGCAGTCTTTAGAGGTTCGAGCGGAATATTTGTTATATTCATTTTTTGAAATGTTGAGTACGGGAGAACGTTCACAGAGCTTCCACTATCAATCAGAACCCCTTTACAACATGATAATGAACGTCTAGACTAACCACCATGGGACAGTCAGACGTTTCACCAATCCCATGGGGTGTTACAATGCGTTCCAAGTCTTTCTCTGTGAACCCTACAATGTCATTCTCTTTCAAGCTTGAGGAGCTGTCAACGGAGAGCACAGGCTTAGGCAAGGATGACCTCTGGTCGTAACTCCGAATGTGACGGTGCCGGGAAGCATTTGAATCACCCCCCGAAGGTCCGCCGACGATCATGTAAATGACCGCAAAGGGCTGATTCTTCGTACCCGCAGCTTTCCCCTTGCCGCGGTCGCTCGATTCGGTGTGATGATGACGGGGACTACGTGAGCGTGAACGGCTCCTTTCTCTAATACGCGCTCGCTCGGCGCAGTGTTCATCATACCTTTCCAGCACCTTCACAAACTCCTTGAGGTGCCCCCCAGCGATAATTCTCTGAATCTCGCTCTCGAGTTGGCGGCATTCGTTGGTATCATGCCCCTTTTGCTTATGAAAAGCGCAATACTTGCCTGAGCGTTTTTTAGCCTCAGTCTCCCTCAGCTTCGGCGGTCTCTTGAAAAGTTTCTTATCCGCCATAGAATACACTTCGAAAATTGGACGGTTGAGGGGGATACGCTAGTACTTACGCGGTGGGGAAGGATTACGGCGAGCGGTGCTAGGACTGCGACGATGACCCCTGTTAGAATCTCCTCGGGCGAGGGGCGTTTGCCATTTTCTGATCCCTCGCGATGTACATATCCTCGAGGGTGAAGAACGAGTCAGCTATGTCCCTGATCTCTATCAACGAGCGTGACTTTTTCTTGGCTACCTCCTCCACGAACTCTTTGCTGACATAGTGCTTCATGTTGATGGCTCCAAAAAGAACGTGCCTCAAGAAATCCATGGAGGGCTTCTCGACCAGCAGGATTTCCTTGTTAAACCTTCCCATGAAGGCCCTGAGCGTTTCATTTGGCCCCTGGACTAAGCTGTAGAGAGCTGTTGCGGCTGGGGCTGGCGCCTTCAAGGAGTTGAAGTGGCTTATGAAGGCATCTGTCAGATCGGTATATCCTCGGATCGAATGCGGAGGAAGCTTCTTATACCAATCCTGAGTCATTCCAATGAGGGAAGTGACAAATACTTTGGCCCAATAGTTGCTCGGATGATCGTACAAATGCATCAGGTGCACAAAGTGATCCAGATGCTCGGCTGGATCAGTGTTTCCATCATATCTATTGACGGACGTGGGGATTTTGCCCTTTCCCGCACGGGTCATCATTACCTCGTCGATGAGAGGGGAGTCACCCGTCAAGATCCTATAATCCTTCTCCTCGGGATCGTATTCCTCGCGATCCGCTTCTTTCCGGTGGTGGGAGACCTGGTTGCGTGGTCGGCGAGCGTCTCTAGCCCTGGATCTCTCGCCCCCGCCATGGGAGGCTTGAGTCCGTGCTCGAGAGAGCTGCTCCACCACATTCTGAAGCCCCTTAATCTGATCCTGCATTGCGGCGAGCTGAGGGTCGCCGGCATTTCTGCGGCTTGCCCTCTCTGTGGCCCTCGATTGGACCTCTTTTGAGGGGCCCTTTCATTTCCAGCGGGTTGCTGCCCTTGCTGGACCCTCGACGGGGCCTCATTTTCCTGAATCGGTGGTGGGGGAGGTTGCTGGGCCCTCAACGCATTTTGTGCCATTGTCAACGGGTGAGCCGGGAGTCCTCCAAGGGGCGGAGCCGCTCGAGCGCCAGCCAAAGAGGGGAAATAGGAGGCAGTGAAGTGCTCCCAGACGTTCTGTACCGCCTGCGCCTCACATTGCGCGTAAAGCACTTGAAGTTGCTGAGTTGTGATCTGGGGCATTTCCACCCCCTGTATCTCTCTAGGCAGCGACAGGGGGAGATTTAGTGTCCCCACCTGATATAGCTGGACCATAGACATCATTCTGGCGTATCCTGGCTGTTGCATGGCCATGGAGTACACACCGGGATGGGAAGCAGGAGCGTTGTTGGTGAAGGTTGGGGGAGGAGGAATGGTGCCAGATCCCCCGGCCTCGTTCCCACCGGGGGGAAGAGTAGCGCGGCTGCTTCGGTGTTTCCGGCAATAGGTGGAGGCGTGCCTCCGGCGGGGGTGGGGTTCTCAGCGTTTTCCTCATTGACGGGAGGAAGAACGCCCCTATTCCCCAGAGCTCCAGATCTTGTAGCAGTAACCATGATGAAAGTTGCTGGTGTTACTTTTCAACTAGCTTTTAGTGGAAGAAACTGATGATGATTAAGACGGTGGTGATGGTTTCCCATAGACGGCGCCAAAAATGATGGTGCAGAAACTTGTAAAGGATTTAAACACCAATCACTTTAGAATTTGTTTGTAGAAGGGAAGGCCATCACAGGCGTTGAGCCTCAGGAACTGGGTTTCCAATGAGTGTGGGTTCTTCCAGCTAGGATAACACCAGGAAATCGTGCAGCAAGGGTGCAGGGAATGGTGAAATATATGAAGCTTTGGAGAAGATCAAGATGCAGAGGAAAAATGATGACCAGTTCAGTAGTGTGGTGTCTTGTGAAGAAGATGACTTGGGGAGAATGCAAGTGTTCTCCCCTATTTATATGTTAGGGGTGAGGGTAAATCGGGTAATTGACCGAGTGGTCCCAAACCTGTGCTGCCCTAACTCGTGGCAGCCTGTGAGGGCATGAAAGTGACATCCCTGAAAAGCAGGCGGCGTGTCAGTTGCAAGGTGCGCACCACCTCTGTGTCAGAGGTTGTTGGCGAGGGTCGCGCGCAGGGAAGGCCCAAGGTCCGTCTTGCTAGAGTTCGGATCCCCCGCGGGGGGGAGGATCATATGCGAGCGCTGGTGACGCTCGATGGGCGCACGGATGGGTTCCCCAAGGTAGATGGTCCTCGAGCGTTCAAACTCCGAGCATCATGAGCGGGGCCTTCGCGCGGGTGCCTCCCTGGAAAGGGTGGCTCTGAGGGCCGTGGCGTGAGCGTCAGTTAGATAGCTTGAACCCTTTACTTGAATAGTTGGTCGAGGCTCATGGGCTTGTACAGGAACTCGAGAGTGGGCTGGATTGATCCGCGAGCCCATCAATGCGAGCGTTCAATCCCCAAATCGGTTTATGACGACACGTGGACTGTGACACCCCGACTCACAGTCGGTACAGGTAAATTATGTGCTTTAATATTATTTGCGTATTAAATTGATTGTATGTGAACTTATATGAATTTATTTGAATAAATGTCGTATGTGAATTACTTGTTTTAATTGAGTTGGCCTTGTGTGAACCCGTAATTGTTGAACCGAACCAACTTGAACCAGAACACCTTGAACCGAACCGTGAACCGAACCGGTCCAGCCTTAAAGGCTGAACCATTTGTCTCCTCCTTCATTTCACGTTACAGCAACAGCAGTCTTAAGCCAAGGAAGCCAAAACCCCAAGTTGATCATCCAACCTTCTCAAGCCAAGATCTCCCTCGTTTCTTCGTCTTTTCTCGAACTCAAGTATGTTTCGGAATTCCCTCGTCGTGCTCGTCATTTCTATGGTTTAATTTCTGAGTTTGGAGTGAGCTTTATGTGCCTTGGCTTCCCTACGTGAATAGTAAGGGTTGGGTTAAAAACTTAAATATGTGCTCTTTGCTTGTTATTATTGAATCTTAGTTTCATAAATGAGTGGTATATGTTGTATATGTTACATTTATTGCATATTTTTCCTTGGTAGTTGAGCATTTATGGATGAGCATGATTTTTGCTTGATTCTTGCATTCCTTGGATCATGCCTTTAATTTCGTTTTTCTTGAGTTATTTAGGTGCCAACATGTCAAGCATGATTTATGTGAATTAATTGTGCATTTTGAAAGGTTGTGGCAACTTTAAGGTTTGAGATTTTGGCCATTTTTGGCAAAATTTGAAGCTCCCCTGCTTCTGTAATGTGTTTCTACTCCAGCTTTTCGAACCAGGTCGGAACGGCCGTTCCCGCCCCAGTTATAAACTGGGAACGGCCCTTCCGGGCCATTCTACTGTTCGGTACCGAGAGTGGGAACGGCCCTTCCCATTCGGAATGGGAAGGGTCGTTCCCAAGGCCAAACCTTTGTTTTTAGTTCAACATTACAGAAGCGCGGGGAGAGTTCGGGATTTTGGGGAACGACCCTTCCCGTCCCCAGTACAAACTGGGAACGGCAGTTCCCATCTTCTAGAAACTTTTAGCGAGGGCAGGAACGGCCGTTCCCTACAGTGAAAGGGTCGTTCCCACCCCTTCACGAGACCTGGGAGCTACCACTGCTTCTTTTTACTTCAAGTATGCAATTTTATGACTTTATTTACTTTTCTTTTGCGTATTAATTGTTATAACTCGGGTTTTATTGCATAATAAATTGTAAATAATTATGTTGTGCTATAGTTTGTGAATTATATGACCTAATTGTAATATTTTATATGTGATCATGAATCATGCATTTTGCCGAGCGTCCTATTTGGGTTCATATAGAGTCTAAGTCTTGGGCTTTCGTGTTTTCTTTTCAGAGGAGGTTCCAGTTGACGAGCCCGAGGCGTAGGTTGTTCACGTCTGCTCGCTTTTTGTCACGCACAAGGTGAGGTTTAGGACTTTTATTAGCTAAGTGACCTAAAGCCTTATGTGGTGTTTTCAAGCCGTGCATGTGACTATATAGTAAATATATAGATATGTATGTGTTGATTAGAATACGTTTATGACCTTGTGAATACTCTTGCTTTGGAAAGGTACTATATAAGCATATGTAAGCTAAGTTTTGGAAAAGGCTTTATGTTTCAAGTTAGCGAGATCGCCATGAAAGATTTGGCATATGCTATGATTTGTGTTTGTGGATCCAAGGAGCTGCGGGTAAGGAACCCTCGGGACGGTTCGGGCCGTCGAGGTTCGGCCTGTGCGTAGTCTCCATCCGATATATCATACGCGACTTCGGGAGCTAGGGAAGGTGTGATATTTCGATGCCTTCGGTGTAAAAACCGGGGAGGGCACGATGTGGGTTCGCTACCCCTCGTGAGTCTGTATATGTATGGATGGTTAGGGCTACCGGTGGCTCTTCCATCATTGGTGTAGAGGTGGGTGTGTGATTTTTGTTTTGTTTGTTCTGAGGAGTAAAGGTTGGAAGCTCGTTCTCGCCGAGCATTATGTTATGTTGTGTTGTGTCGGTAAGTATGACTCGGGATAGTGTTTATGAAATGTTTTAAGGTATATGTATTTGTTTTGGAAAGTTTTAGTTTGTAAAACCTATTCCGGTTCATATCTCCACCCCTTTTCTTTGTGCTCTGCTTTATATATATAGGGTGTGGGTGTGCGTTAGCCCCCTCACTCAGTCAGTTGACTGACCCTCGTTTACTCTTTTAGTTGCAGGTTTTGGGAGCGTGAGCTAGGCGGAGAAGTGTGTCTTCTTTATGCACTTGTCGATCTAGGTCTCGTTAGGTGCATCTACATATTTGCACTTTATTATTTTGTATTGGTATAGTTGACTTGTAAATACTATTTTTGCTCGAGCCGTGATGGCTTTTGGTACAGGTTGAAGTGTTGGTACCTATATGTCAATCCTATATGGATAGGTGTGGCTTGGTACCTATACGTATATATGTGATCATCGTTTACTTGTTGCTTTTATTTATTCGCTTCCGCATACTCTGATTTGGTATTGTTTAGCTCCGCCTAGCCTAGAGGGTGTGTTTGGTCTCCCGTTCGCTATGATTCGGATTCGGGTACGGACATTCCATTTCGTATTCGGGTTTGGATTATGGTGCGGGGGATGTGGCCCTACGTGTGGGTGATACATCCTTAAGTGGTATCAGAGCGCGGTTGTAAAACAGGGCTCTAGTGTCTGTGGGTCTGTTTAAGTCGTACGGCTTAGGACAATGTGATTGTGTGATGAAGTGTGAATGTGTTTACATGATGTGAATATGTGATTACTTGACTAATTGATTACTTGATTACTTAATTATTTTCTTAATTGTACACATGATCATATACTAATTTACATGCATCCATATTGCTTGAATTTGTGAATTTCAGGATGCCTCCAAGGAGACAAAATAACCGTGAACGAACCCCTGATTTGAATGAACCGGCTCCACAAAATGCACCTCCGCCACCACCTATGAATGCGGAGAATATTGTCCAAGCCCTACTCAATTAGCTCCAACAAAATCAAAGGGGCAATGCAAATCTGGGTGAAGGACAAGATATATCCGCCGTGTATAGGGACTTCCGGAACAACAACCCTCCAAAGTGGTATAGAGGTGATGATATTAAGGCGGAAGAGTGGTTGTCCGAGATTCGAGGAATTTGGGAGATTTGTCCGGGGAATTCCTAAGACAAGGCCATTTGCACGGGTCTTATCATTCAAGGGCCAGCGGCTATTTGGCTTAGAAGTGTGAGATCCAGGCTTGAGAGAATGGGTACGGAATTCAATTGGGAGACGTTTGTGTAGGAATTCCATGAGAAATATATCCCTCATAGTGCACAAGAGCGTCGCCTCCAAGAGTTTTCTAATTTAAGGCAAGGAAATCGGACGGTGGAGGATTATTTATTGGAGTTTGAGAGGCTAGCTCCTTATGCCACTCACATTACCGACCATGATGATCATAAGGCCCGAACGTTTCTTCATGGACTTCGCCGGGATATTCAAGAAGCTCTACAAGCTGCCAATGTGAGTACTTGGGCCAAAGTTACAAAGAGGGCAATTCAAGTTGAGGCCCAAATGGCTCGGTTGAAGCCTCCACCTTTCTCTTCTACTCGGGTAGCGGGATCAGGTTCTGGATCGGGTAAGAGGTCCGTTTCTTATGCTCCCCGAGCTCCTATTCCACCGGCTTTTCGTCCCCAGGGCTTAGGGAACAAAAAGCCCCGTATTATCGGTCCCGTGGTATCTCCTGCTATTCCAGCTCGACCGACTCCAACTCAGGGACCCCCTGTTTGTGCTCATTGTCAGGGGAGACATCCAGTTGAGAGGTGTTGGAAGCTTTTGGGCAAATGCTTTGTGTGCGGGTCCTCTGATCACTTGATGGATGCTTGCCCGAATAAGAGGCCGGTTGTGCAGGCACGTGTGTATACTTTGGAGGGAGAGGAGGAAGCTGCTGATGTTGATCCAAATGCCGTGATAGAAGGTACAATAAACATTCATGGCATATCACTACATGCACTGTTTGATCCCGGGGCTACGCATTCATTTATTTCCCGGGATATTGTTGTTTCTTTGCCTTTACTTGATGAATTATCTGCGCATGTGTATGTGGTGAATACTCCTTTGGGAGGATCTTTGGAAGCTGACAGGGTGTTTCGAGAGTGTCCGGTGTTGTTTGAGGGCCGAGTTTTTCCTGCAGATTTGATAGTTCTACCGTTGAAGAAGTATGAGGTTATCCTTGGCATGGATTTTCTCTTTAGATACCGAGCTCAGTTGGATTGTCATGAGAAGAAAATGTCTTTGGGGTCCGTGGTCTTTACGGGTGAGAGGTTGAAGTCCAACCCGTTTGTGTCTTTTATGGAAGCAAGTAAGCTCCTCCGGGACGGCGCGATAGGTTTTGTGGCTTACCTTCTGAATAAACCGAAGGATCAGGCCAAACTTGAGGAGACAGAGGTCGTGAGTGAGTTTCCCGATGTATTCCCTGAGAATTTGGGTTCTTTACCACCTGATAGGGACATCGAGCTTGTGGTCGACCTTTATCATGGAGCGGAGCCTTTCTCTAAGACACCGTATCGGATGGCTCCTGCTGAGTTGAAGGAGTTAAAAACTCAGCTGGATGAGCTTTTGACTTGCGGTTACATCCGTCCGAGTACATCCCCGTGGGGTGCTCCCGTGTTATTTGTGAAGAAGAAGGACGGGACTTTGAGGATGTGTATAGACTACCGCGAGTTGAACCGGATGACAGTGAAGAATAAGTATCCTCTACCTCACATCGAAGAATTGTTTGATATCTTGCAAGGGTCGCAGGTGTACTCTAAGTTAGATTTGAGGCAAGGGTATTACCAACTTCGTATTCGGGAGGAAGATATTTCTAAGACTGCATTCAACACCCGCTATGGACACTTCGAGTTTGTGGTGATGCCGTTTGGGTTGACTAACGCCCCAGTCGTGTTCATGGATATGATGCACCGAGTGTTTAGACAGTTTCTTGACAAGTTTGTGGTCATTTTTATAGATGACATTTTGGTGTACTCTAAGTCTGTAGAAGAGCACGCAACGCATCTCAGGATTGTTTTGGAGACACTTAGAGAGCACAAGCTTTATGCCAAGTTTAGCAAGTGTGAGTTCTGGCTCGACAGAGTGGCTTTTCTGGGTCACATAATTTCAGGTGAGGGAATTGAAGTTGATCCCTCCAAGATTGAAACCGTGGCTCAGTGGGAACGACCGAAGAATGCCTCCGAGATAAGAAGTTTTCTCGGGTTAGCGGGTTACTATAGGAGATTTGTGAAGGATTTCTCCAAAATTGCTTGCCCGTTGACTCGGTTAACCAAGAAGGAGGTGAAATATGAGTGGGATGATGGGTGCGAGAGAAGTTTCCAAGTCTTGAAGGAAAGACTAACTTCGGCACCAGTTCTTACCCTACCCGAGGGATCCGAGGGTTATTCGGTTTTTACGGATGCTTCTAAGGAAGGACTCGGATGTGTGTTGATGCAAAATGGCCGATGGTGGCCTATGCTTCTAGGAAGTTGAAGGAACACGAAAAGAACTACCCTACTCATGATCTTGAACTTGAAGCGGTTGTATTTGCTTTGAGGAAGTGGCGTCATTACCTCTATGGGACGACTTTCGAGATATTCACGGACCACAAGAGCCTCAAGTATCTTTTCACTCAGAAGGAGCTTAATAATAGACAGAGGCGTTGGATGAAATTCTTAGAGGATTATGACTGCACGATTCAGTATCATCCGGGCAAGGCTAATGTCGTAGCAGATGCTTTGAGCAGGAAAGCAAGTGTTTCAGGTGTGAGTGCAGAGTCTTCAGGACGGGGTTCAACAGTTTTGGTTTCAGTGGCTCGGTTAGCCAACATCACAGTTCAGCCGGATTTGAAATAGAGGTTATTGGATTCTCAGGCTTCGGATACAGAGATTCAGAGATTAGTGGTTCGGTCTAGGATAGACCCCGAGACGAAGTTTGGGTTTGATGATTCCGGTTTGTTCAGGTTCAAGGCAAGAGTTTGTGTCCCAGAAGACCTCAAGAGGTTAATACTTGAGGAAGGACACCGTTCGGGATATTCCATTCACCCCGGTGGTACTAAGATGTACCGAGATTTGAAGGAATTCTTCTGGTGGAATGGCATGAAGAGAGATGTCGCGAACTTTGTGAAGCGATGTCTCACGTGTCAAGTGGTGAAGGCGAAACACCATAAATCGGGAGGAACCCTCCAACCACTTCCGATTCCTGAATGGAAGTGGGAGCAAGTGATTATGGACTTCGTGTCCGGCTTGCCGAGATCGAGAGGAGGTTATGATGGAATTTGGGTGATAGTCGACCGATTGACCAAGTCTGCTCATTTTCTTAAGGTGAAAATGTCCTACAAAACCCCGAAGTTGGCAGAATTGTATTGTGATGAGATTGTGAGACTACATGGAGCGCCTGCTAGTATTGTTTCAGATCGTGATCCGAGGTTTACAGCCAAGTTCTGGCAGGATCTTCAGAGTAGATTGGGTACCAGGCTTAATTTTAGCACCGCTTTTCATCCTCAAACGGATGGACAGTCAGAGGGATTGATTAAGTATTTGGAGGATTTGTTACGAGCGTGTGCTTTGGATTTCAAGGAAAAGTGGGATAAGCATCTAGCTCTGGTTGAGTTTGCCTATAATAACAGTTATCAGACCTCTATTGGTATGGCTCCCTATGAGGCACTATATGGAAGGAAATGTAGATCGCCTCTATTTTGGGATATAGAGGATTGGCAGTGGACAGAGGAGAATAAGCTCGAACGAGCAACACCTCGAGAGAGATTGGATAAAACCACTGCCAAGGTTAAGTTGATTCAGCAGAGAATGAAGGCAGCTCAGGACCGTCAGAAGAGCTATGCAGACAAGAGGAGAAGACCCCTCGAGTTTGAAGTCGGAGATAAGGTTTTCTTGAAAGCATCTCCGAGAAAGGGATTTTCTCGAGTAGGTCGAGGTGGGAAGCTTAACCCGAGATACCTTGGACCTTTTGAAATCCTTGAGAGAATTGGAGAAGTGGCGTATAGGTTGGACCTACCGCCTAGATTGACCGGGATACATAATGTGTTTCATGTTTCGCAGCTCAGGAAATTTTATCCCGAAGAATCGACTATTCTCCCTGTTGAAGAGGTACAACTTGAGACAGATTTGACGATAGCAAGGCACCCGGTTGAGATTCAAGACCGGAAGATGCAAGTGTTGAGGAATAAACTGATTCCCTTGGTCCGAGTTCTGTGGAGAGATCAGAAATCCGAAGAGTCTACTTGGGAGACCGAGGAGAAGATGAGACAGTTGTACCCGGAGTTGTTCTCAGGTCAGACAGTGAACCTGGGGACCAGGTTCTCCGAAGGGGGGGAGGTTGTGACACCCCGACTCACAGTCGGTACAGGTAAATTATGTGATTTAATATTATTTGCGTATTAAATTGATTGTATGTGAACTTATATGAATTTATTTGAATAAATGTCGTATGTGAATTACTTGTTTTAATTGAGTTGGCCTTGTGTGAACCCGTAATTGTTGAACCGAACCAACTTGAACCAGAACACCTTGAACCGAACCGTGAACCGAACCGGTCCAGCCTTAAAGGCTGAACCATTTGTCTCCTCCTTCATTTCACGTTACAGCAACAGCAGTCTTAAGCCAAGGAAGCCAAAACCCCAAGTTGATCATCCAACCTTCTCAAGCCAAGATCTCCCTCGTTTCTTCGTCTTTTCTCGAACTCAAGTATGTTTCGGAATTCCCTCGTCGTGCTCGTCATTTCTATGGTTTAATTTCTGATTTTGGAGTGAGCTTTATGTGCCTTGGCTTCCGTACGTGAATAGTAAGGGTTGGGTTAAAAACTTGAATATGTACTCTTTGCTTGTTATTATTGAATCTTAGTTTCATAAATGAGTGGTATATGTTGTATATGTTACATTTATTGCATATTTTTCCTTGGTAGTTGAGCATTTATGGATGAGCATGATTTTTGCTTGATTCTTGCATTCCTTGGATCATGCCTTTAATTCGGTTTTTCTTGAGTTATTTAGGTGCCAACATGTCAAGCATGATTTATGTGAATTAATTGTGCATTTTGAGAGGTTGTGGCAACTTTAAGGTTTGGGATTTTGGCCATTTTTGGCAAAATTTGAAGCTCCCCTGCTTCTGTAATGTGCTTCTGCTCCAGCTTTTCGAACCAGGCCGGAACGGCCGTTCCCGCCCCAGTTATAAACTGGGAACGGCCCTTCTGGGCCATTCTACTGTTCGGTACCGAGAGTGGGAACGGCCGTTCCCAGTTTGCACTGGGAATGGGAAGGGTCGTTCCCATGGCCAAACCTTTGTTTTTAGTTCAACATTACAGAAGCGCGGGGAGAGTTCGGGATTTTGGGGAACGGCCCTTCCTGTCCCCAGTACAAACTGGGACCGGCCGTTCCCATCTTCCAGAAACTTTTAGCGAGGGCAGGAACGGCCATTCCCTACAGTGAAAGGGTCGTTCCCACCCCTTCCCGAGACCTGGGAGCTGCCACTGCTTCTTTTTACTTCAAGTATGCAATTTTATGACTTTATTTACTTTTCTTTTACGTATTAATTGTTATAACTCGGGTTTTATTGCATAATAAATTGTAAATAATTATGTTGGGCTATAGTTTGTGAATTATATGACCTAATTGTAATATTTTATATGTGATCATGAATCATGCATTTTGTCGAGCGTCCTATTTGGGTTCATATAGAGTCTAAGTCTTGGGCTTTCGTGTTTTCTTTTCAGAGGAGGTTCCAGTTGACGAGCCCGAGGCGTAGGTTGTTCACGTCTGCTCGCTTTTTGTCACGCACAAGGTGAGGTTTAGGACTTTTATTAGCTAAGTGACCTAAAGCCTTATGTGGTGTTTTCAAGCCGTGCATGTGACTATATAGTAAATATATAGATATGTATGTGTTTATTAGAATACGTTTATGACCTTGTGAATACTCTTGCTTTGGAAAGGTACTATATAAGCATATGTAAGCTAAGTTTTGGAAAAGGCTTTATGTTTCAAGTTAGCGAGATCGCCATGAAAGATTTGGCATATGCTATGATTTGTGTTTGTGGATCCAAGGAGCTACGGGTAAGGAACCCTCGGGACGGTTCGGGCCGTCGAGGTTCGGCTTGTGCGTAGTCTTCATCCGATATAACACACTCGACTCCGGGAGCTAGGGAAGGTGTGATATTTCGATGCCTTCGGTGTAAAAACCGGGGAGGGCACGATGTGGGTTCGCTACCCCTCATGAGTCTGTATATGTATGGATGGTTAGGGCCGCCTGTGGCTCTTCCATCATTGGTGTAGAGGTGGGTGTGTGATTTCTGTTTTGTTTGTTCTGAAGAGTAAAGGTTGGAAGCTCGTTCTCGCCGAGCATTATGTTATGTTGTGTTATGTCGGGAAGTATGACTCGGGATAGTGTTTATGAAATGTTTTAAAGTATATGTATTTGTTTTGGAAAGTTTTAGTTTGTAAAACCTATTCCGGTTCATATCTCCACCCCTTTTCTTTGTGCTCTGCTTTATATATATATGGTGTGGGTGTGCGTTAGCCCCCTCACTCAGTCAGTTGACTGACCCTCGTTTACTCTTTTAGTTGCAGGTTTTGGGAGCGTGAGCTAGGCGGAGAAGTGTGTCTTCTTTATGCACTTGTCGGTCTAGGTCTCGTTAGGTGCATCTACATATTTGCACTTTATTATTTTGTATTGGTATAGTTGACTTGTAAATACTATTTTTGCTCGAGCCGTGATGGCTTTTGGTACAGGTTGAAGTGTTGGTACCTATATGTAAATCCTATATGGATAGGTGTGGGTTGGTGCCTATACGTATATATGTGATGATCGTTTACTTGTTGCTTTTATTTATTCGCTTCCGCATTGTAACGCCCCCAGTTTTTCAGTTTTAAATAATGTGGCGTATTTGTTTATAAATTGCGCGATTTAATTATTTAATTATATGATTAATTGTTTATAAATGTTTATATTTGTTTAAACTATAGACTGTTGCTATTTTAATTTAATTCATTTTATTCCAACTTGATATTTAGTGTTTAATTTCTTAAATTAAGGTTTCATGTTACCTTAACTATTTTGGTAATTTCGATAATTAATTTGCACATGTTATAAGTTGGCTTTAAAATTATTTAATATGGAATTTAAGTTTTAGTAATTCATTTATAACAATATGAATTCGTTCATGCGCATGAGTGTTCTATTTGTGCTTCGTTCATATATGTAATGATTCCGGATTGGTATGGAAATTTAGTATGTCGTATATATGTGTGTTACGAACATGCCTATATGCTCGGTTTATGTTTTCGGATTCATTTGACGCGTTAACGAATTTAATTTTGATTGTGGAACCAAATCGGGGGCTAACGAGCAATTAGCGCACCCTTGGTTCCGTACATGATATCTTGAGCTCGGGAATTCGGATTCGAATTCCGACACCTCCGTTGCCTTCGTATCGACGATTCGGAGACAATGGAACAAGCCTCGTACCTTTTTGAAATCATTAAGACCTCCGAAATCCAACCGTAACGAGCAACCCGTGCAAGAAGAGCTTCTTTTGTTGACTAGTCTTCATGGTGGGACCCTATAACACCTCTAACCTAACCATACCTTAAACCATGACTTATGTACCTTGAGTTAAGCTCTTTCTTCTCCCTTTTACCTCTGAAAACCGAGCCAAATATCTCCATTTCCAGCTGCAACTGAAACGAGAGAGAGAAGAAGAGGAGAAGAGAGAAACCCTTGGCCATTTTTGTGGTTTTGGAGCTCAAACCACCACCTTTCTTTCCCAAATCTTTAAGGTATGAATATTTATGTCTTCTCTACTCTATTATGCTTGATTTAATCTACTTAAATCATGTTTTGGATCAGATTTGATTAGGGTTTGAATGATGAGTTTGGTATGAACTTTTAGGGATTTTTGTTCTTGTGACTTATTTGCTTGTGTAGCTGATTTCCTTGCTTGTAAATGATTATATGAACTTTTTTCTTGACCCATTTCTTTCCTAACTGATAGTATATGATATTAGGAGGATTTTATCTCTTGACCCTTTTGTGAAATTATGAGATATGGAGCTCCAAACTTGATGATCAAACTGATTCCCCTGTTTTTCGAACTGCTGTGTGAAATTTTGTGTTGTTGCTTGATCAAATGGTCTCCATTTCGTGTGAAATTGCATGGAGTTGGTGTACACTCATTGTTCTATATGTTAGCATTCATGTTTCAAGTATTTGGATCCATTTGAAGCCTCAAAACCGAAGTACATGGCCTGTTCTTATGCATGATCTTTGACAGAATTGTTGCTGTTGTGTTTGGTAACTTGTTGGTCATTCTAATGTGCTTTAAATTGTACCATTTTGCATATATATGATGTATATTAGTTGTTTAGTATGTTAGCATGCATTCCCCAAAGTTTCAGATCCAAATTCAAGCCCTAAGTACTTGATCAAGGCATGATAGAATCATTAGGGCTCATATGTGCGATTTTGGCGACCCAGTTTTGTTGCATGGATTCGATGGCCTTAATGTGTGATTTAGCCTTTGCACTCTAAATGAAATATGCTCCTAACATGCCAAATATGTTGTATATCAAGTTTCATAAGATTTGGAGTTGATTTGGTATGCTTTTGGATTGATTTTTTTCCAGTTTCTTTCCTAGCATGAGTTGTTGCAACTTTGGACCATTAATTGGCTTGAAATGCATGAATTATTGCTACCTTAACTTACCTATATGTGTTAGTTTGATGTTTATTTGGTTTGGAATGAGTTTTACCCTGCTTGTTGTATGTTTTTTCGCCACTGACCTAAATCCGCGAGGGTGGATTTTTCCTTTTGGAAAAATCCGCGGGGGTGGATTTGAGGCAGTGGGACTGGACCAGATCCATGGGGGTGGATTTTTCCCTTTGGAAAAATCCATGGGGGTGGATTTTGTCCAGCCTGTTTTTTTTTACTCCGATTCCATTTTTCTTCGTTTGTTTGATCTTCCTCCACCTCTTTTATGACTTTTTTGAGATACTAACATGTTCTATAATGTGTTATCTTATTTATTATAATTTTCATGATTTTTCGTGGAATATTTTACAAGTTATGATTTAATATGTCATCAATGCTCCAAGAATGAATGAAATGATTGATTATGTGCCTTAATGCATCTCCATGCCACGACTTGCTCTCTTATGCATATCATAAGACATTCATTGCATTGTCGTTTATGTGCGTTTTGAGGCGTTTATGATTCCCGTAACCCATTTCCCTTATCATATGATTTGTTCTTGTTCTCAAACTTTGGAAATATGTTACATTATGTGATATGATGTATGTAGTAGCGTTTTGTGAAAGATTGAATACGTTTGAATGTGTGATGAACTTAATTTACTTCAATGCTCTTATTTGCCTAAATGTTGGATCTTGTACTTTGAATTTCTTGAATTGAATTGATTGGAAAAGTGAAATGTGAAGGATATGAACTCGTTTGGATACGAATGCTTCATTGAATGAATGAAATGAATGTTTATATGTTTTTAAGACTTTAATAGTGCACATGAACGTGTTCCTTACATTATAGAATCTTCTCTTCATTCATATCATGATCATTACATTGCCGAGCGTCCTATTTGGTCATTTTGAGTCTCACTTCACCTTTCTTGCACAGATTTTGACCCTGTTGGAGACGAGGCCGGTCAGTGAGGCTCTTGTGCTCTCTTTTATTGGTTTAAGGTGGGTTTCTCTTCTACTTAGATAAAACGACCCGATATATCTCCTTACGTGAAAAGTTTTAAGCCAAAGTAATATGATGTATATATTGAGTCTTTTATCGAGTAAATGATTGCAAACGTAAAGCCCTTATTTCTTGAATCCTACCTAATGTTTTGGCGAGAATGAATGAATGTTCACAATGAATGGGGCCCAGGGGCTTGGTGTGAGTGGGGACCCGAGGAGGCAAGGGCTGACGGTAAACCCTCACACTAGTCCCACCAATGAACGGCGTAACCGGACCTCGTTAGGAGTTAGCGAGGAATGGACGCTGAGTGCCATCTGGGGAGTCATGTTCCCCTTTTGGTCAATGAATGGGTGGATGGGCCTTGCAAACCCGCCACCAACCCGGAGGAAGAAGGTGTAAATGTTATTGAATGCGCACGAAAGAATGTTATGCATGAAAAGAAAGAAAGAATGAAAGAATGAATGTTAATGAATGTCAATGAATTACACGAGGTGTTGGTTGGAGATAATGCACGCCCACTCGTCGGGCCAATAATGACCAAATGTTAATGAATCGTTATAATCCCTTTTGATGATTTCTATTTGCCCATTTGGGAAATTCTTCAAAACCTCACTTGGGATTATAACTTGCATGTGAATGTTTAATTATTGCCGAGCCTTATATTTATGTATGATTTATGAATGTAATGAATTTAATATGAATTAGTCGTAAAGGTCGAGCATTGTCTATCTATCTTCTTGCCCTTTTCGGGAACTAAATTCAAATAAAACCTTGCTCGGGATTTATGACTTGCATGTGCATATTTTATATATATGTATCGCTCCTGCTCACTCAGTCTTCTAGAGACTGACCCCTCTCCCTCCCCAATCTTTTAGTGTGCAGGGTTGATCTTTGGAGTTTCGGGCTAGGCGGAGGTGTTGGAGTTTTAAGTTGGTCGAGTTAGGTTAGGAGAGTCTTTGCACTCACTCATGTATTGAATTTATGTCTGTATCGATTCTATGGTATCATGAACTTGAATAATTATGTAATCATAATTGAATTGTTTTATTGGACGGTAATTATGAGTTTAAAAGAGGCCTGAAGAGCCCAATTCTGGTTATGGTTGATATGATTGAACTCTGGCTTTGCTATGTTTTTTTTTACTTTGTGAATTGGTATTCGTTGCAGGGTCTAGCTCCGCCTGGCTTAGGAGGGTTTTTATGTTTGTCTCCCGTTCGCTAGGGTTTGATACGGGTGCGGATTTACAATTTCGTTACTCGTGTTGAGCCTTAGTGCGGGGGATGTGGTGCCTCACGTGCACCCTTTATGCCCTGCTTTTATACCCACCAGTCCCTTTTGGACTGAACCCGTTTGGCTTTCAGTTGTGTTGTGCAGGTGTCGAGGGAGCTAGGCGGGATTTCGAGTCATAGGTTTTACTTTCGTCTTTTAGCCCTTGTATTTTGGTCTTACACATACATATTGCACGTTGGATCACTGTATTGTTTAATAATGGAGCGTATTGGTTATTTGAGCCTTGACGGCATTTGATAATGTATTTGGACTATTTTGGAGTTTGGTTGCTCATTGTTTATATTATGGCCAGTTATTACTTCCGCATTTGTAATCACTCTGATTTTATGGTTCAAGGGTTAGCCCGCCTAGCATAGCGTGTGTGTTTGTCCCCGTTCGCCGTGACTTAGCTCGAGTATGGATCGTCCATTTCATATTCGGGTCGGGTCTCGGTGCGGGGGATGTGGTACCTTGCGCTCGGGTGCTACATCCTTAAGTGGTATCAGAGCCCGGTTGCAAAACCGGTGTTCTAGTGTCGTGATTGAGTCAGTTAGGTCGCACGGCATAGAAACAACTTGTTAATGTGTGCATTGCATCGTTTTGGCATGAATATTTGACACTAATTGTTGGAAATTGCTTAATATATGTATACCATCTACGCTTTCATTTAGTTGCTTTAAGTGTTGCAATTTGCATTCTATGTGCCTTGATTCATTTAACTACGTGTCATAAGCATACGCTAATCTTCATGCATCCATATTTGAGTTGATCTTTCTTATATAGGTTACTATCATGCGAACAAAGCTACCATTCACACCAACTACAATTAACAAGGTAATTTGAATGCCGAGTGTTCAAATTCCGTGGCGTGTACAATGGAACTACCTATCATGGCTCGTATCATGGGAGGAAGCTTGGATCACAGGAAGGTTCATCAATCATGCCCTACCTACAAACCTTGAAGGTTCTCACATACAAGAATTGCAAGGACTCAAGTTCTAACTTGAGGGATGCGTGAGACAACGAGAGGGGTGGAACTCTTCACCACTCCGATTTTGAAGATATCTAATACAAGATTAAATGCCCCAAGGTTCACCTTTGAAGCTCCGAGTTTGGAATGGTTGAGTGATTGGAAGGCCAAATTGGGAAGCTTCAAGGAGTCGGATACATGATGTGTTAAAAAGGGATTCGACTCAATCAGATGCAAGGATTGGGAGCCGTTAATCACAAGGCTCATTATGAGGTCAAATATGGAAGCTCACTTGATGCGAATATAAGCGAGGGACAACGAATGGACGCAAGGCAAAAGGGACTTATAAGCATCGAGGAATACAAATTACGTCATCTTCTTGGAACCTTGGAACATGGAGACATCAAGAAGCAAGCAAGAATGGAAAGCGTTATTATGGGTGAATTATACGCGTAGATCGGAAACAAAGGATAGGCTAAAGGAACTTGAACCGGAGAGGATATCAAGATGAAGATTCGGACAACCTTTGGAGGTTGATGCTTGGAAGTACGTTGAGGTGTAACTCCATTGACAAAGAAGACCTTGGGTTCCAGAATAGCAAGTTCGGGCCATAGGATATACAAATGGATGCAAGAAGATTAGGGAGATTCGAAAACCATGGAAAGCTAAGGAATTATCGATGTCTTCAAAGAAAGTTACAATTATGGGAGTGAGGAACACGTCATCAAGCTAAAAGCTTACCACCTTGGTGACAGGTTCTGCATATTCATGGCATGAGCATCATGCATCGATTTAAATTAATTGCTTTCTTTATTTATATGTACGTTTATGTTTAATTAAGCCAATTGCTCCAACGTGTTGCATCTTTAACTGTTTACTATGTGCATTGGCATGTTAATCCAACATGCATGGCTTAGTGTTTAATGGATAGGAAATGGCTCCACCTTGTTCTTCATGCGATTCTTTGATCAAGGCTTACTCGAATCAAGACGAGAAGAATAGTTGGGTTATATCTTGGGAGTTCCGGGCATGTAGCTTGGCTAGCACAATCTACATCGAAGAAACTAAGTTGGAGGGTTTTGGAGGAACCTTAATCTCAGAGGCGAAGTAACGAATCCGACTAAAACTTCCAATTAAGGGAGCATTGATTAGGAAATAATGTAAATCCTTTCAATCCTTGAAGGGGTTACCTTTAGTTGAAAGAAGGGAAATGCAAGAGAGGATTAGATTGGTCTAGATTTCAAGAAGAGCAAGAAAGAGAAGAGTTGGGGATTAGAAGGAAGTAATTACTGAAGGGTTTGAATTGAACCTTGGGAGTGAATTAAAGAAACAGAAGTGGCTCAGCAAAAATTTCAATGAAAGAAGGATTCATGGAGGGGGATATGTAAGAGCAAAAATTTTAAGGGGGAGAGCACGACCGAGAGGTGAATTGGAGGATGGGAGTGGTGTTCGAATGAATATCTTAGGAGTAATGACGGGGATGCAAACTAAGGAGAATCTGGAAGTCCTAAGGGTGGTGATTAGGAATGAATAAGACGGCGGTTATGGTTAAGATATTAAGAGAGAAGCTACGTATGGAATTCTGATCTGGAGGTGATGGAATCATAAGAGAGTTCCTATGGACTTCTAAGTAGAATTAACAAGGGGGAAAACCGAATTAAGCTATCATATACGGGGATGGTGTCGATCAAGATTTATTCAATGAAGTATGAAGGGGTCCAAGATAATATCATCGAGTTATTAGTTATTAGTTATTAGTTATATCAACGGTAATCTACAAGGAAGCTTAAGTAGAGACAAAAAAAAAAAAAAAAAAGATGATAATTGGAGTATTGGTCTCAAATTTCAAGAATCATCAAGAACCTTCTATCTTCGGTTAAGGAAATATGGGACCAGTTATCAAATATAACGTTGAAGGGGATCGAAAGGGAATGAACGGACAATTGGAACGGAAGGTGGAAAAAGATTTGTGTTGAGAGAGACTATAAGAATAAATCGTAAGGTTGGGATCGAATCATCAAGTTTGCTCAGAGTGGTGATCCTCGGGGATATGTTGAGCACCGATTTGGATAAGGATTGAAGAAGTTGGGTAGCAGTACAAGTTAGAAAGGATCTAAGGATATAATCCTTAAGGAATTCATCAATCGTTTCACCGGGGAACCCTGAAGAGGTCCAAGACAAGTTGGGCACCGAGTTACATTCAGGACAGATCATACCTTGGACAACGACAACTCACAAATCTGAATTTTTGCAACTACGGTGAACGGTACTTATAGCATTCATGATACATGCATCCATGCAAATTTAACTTTTATAATTTTTATGTTAGGTGCTTTGATCTGTAATGTGTTAAATTACTTGGAGTAATTGAATATCAATGTGGGCGACGTTTATTACTTGCTTTGGGTGACTTCCGTGATTTTAAATTCGGTTTTGCGTGAGTTGCTTGGGAGTATTGGAGACTTCCTTGTTTTATTTTCAGTTGAGAGACGGGGTGCTCTCTTTGTTTGTAAGAGACGGGGATTCTCTTATTTTTGTTTGAGAGACGGGGTACTCTCTTTACTTGCGAGAGACGGGGTTCTCTCATTGCTGCTCGAGAGACCGGGTTCTCTCCTTGTTGTTTGTGAGAGACGGGGAATCTCTCATTGTTTGTTTTCAGGCGTGTTGTGAATCCGAGGACGGATTCTTTTTAAGGGGGAGAGATTGTAACGCCCCCAGTTTTTCAGTTTTAAATAATGTGGCGTATTTGTTTATAAATTGCGCGATTTAATTATTTAATTATATGATTAATTGTTTATAAATGTTTATATTTGTTTAAACTATAGACTGTTGCTATTTTAATTTAATTCATTTTATTCCAACTTGATATTTAGTGTTTAATTTCTTAAATTAAGGTTTCATGTTACCTTAACTATTTTGGTAATTTCGATAATTAATTTGCACATGTTATAAGTTGGCTTTAAAATTATTTAATATGGAATTTAAGTTTTAGTAATTCATTTATAACAATATGAATTCGTTCATGCGCATGAGTGTTCTATTTGTGCTTCGTTCATATATGTAATGATTCCGGATTGGTATGGAAATTTAGTATGTCGTATATATGTGTGTTACGAACATGCCTATATGCTCGGTTTATGTTTTCGGATTCATTTGACGCGTTAACGAATTTAATTTTGATTGTGGAACCAAATCGGGGGATAACGAGCAATTAGCGCACCCTTGGTTCCGTACGTGATATCTTGAGCTCGGGAATTCGGATTCGAATTCCGACACCTCCGTTGCCTTCGTATCGACGATTCGGAGACAATGGAACAAGCCTCGTACCTTTTTGAAATCATTAAGACCTCCGAAATCCAACCGTAACGAGCAACCCGTGCAAGAAGAGCTTCTTTTGTTGACTAGTCTTCATGGTGGGACCCTATAACACCTCTAACCTAACCATACCTTAAACCATGACTTATGTACCTTGAGTTAAGCTCTTTCTTCTCCCTTTTACCTCTGAAAACCGAGCCAAATATCTCCATTTCCAGCTGCAACTGAAACGAGAGAGAGAAGAAGAGGAGAAGAGAGAAACCCTTGGCCATTTTTGTGGTTTTGGAGCTCAAACCACCACCTTTCTTTCCCAAATCTTTAAGGTATGAATATTTATGTCTTCTCTACTCTATTATGCTTGATTTCATCTACTTAAATCATGTTTTGGATCAGATTTGATTAGGGTTTGAATGATGAGTTTGGTATGAACTTTTAGGGATTTTTGTTCTTGTGACTTATTTGCTTGTGTAGCTGATTTCCTTGCTCGTAAATGATTATATGAACTTGTTTCTTGACCCATTTCTTTCCTAACTGATAGTATATGATATTAGGAGGATTTTATCTCTTGACCCTTTTGTGAAATTATGAGATATGGAGCTCCAAACTTGATGATCAAACTGATTCCCCTGTTTTTCGAACTGCTGTGTGAAATTTTGTGTTGTTGCTTGATCAAATGGTCTCCATTTCATGTGAAATTGCATGGAGTTGGTGTACACTCATTGTTCTATATGTTAGCATTCATGTTTCAAGTATTTGGATCCATTTGAAGCCTCAAAACCGAAGTACATGGCCTGTTCTTATGCATGATCTTTGACAGAATTGTTGCTGTTGTGTTTGGTAACTTGTTGGTCATTCTAATGTGCTTTAAATTGTACCATTTTGCATATATATGATGTATATTAGTTGTTTAGTATGTTAGCATGCATTCCCCAAAGTTTCAGATCCAAATTCAAGCCCTAAGTACTTGATCAAGGCATGATAGAATCATTAGGGCTCATATGTGCGATTTTGGCGACCCAGTTTTGTTGCATGGATTCGATGGCCTTAATGTGTGATTTAGCCTTTGCACTCTAAATGAAATATGCTCCTAACATGCCAAATATGTTGTATATCAAGTTTCATAAGATTTGGAGTTGATTTGGTATGCTTTTGGATTGATTTTTTTCCAGTTTCTTTCCTAGCATGAGTTGTTGCAACTTTGGACCATTAATTGGCTTGAAATGCATGAATTATTGCTACCTTAACTTACCTATATGTGTTAGTTTGATGTTTATTTGGTTTGGAATGAGTTTTACCCTGCTTGTTGTATGTTTTTTCGCCACTGACCTAAATCCGCGAGGGTGGATTTTTCCTTTTGGAAAAATCCGCGGGGGTGGATTTGAGGCAGTGGGACTGGACCAGATCCATGGGGGTGGATTTTTCCCTTTGGAAAAATCCATGGGGGTGGATTTTGTCCAGCCTGTTTTTTTTTACTCCGATTCCATTTTTCTTCGTTTGTTTGATCTTCCTCCACCTCTTTTATGACTTTTTTGAGATACTAACATGTTCTATAATGTGTTATCTTATTTATTATAATTTTCATGATTTTTCGTGGAATATTTTACAAGTTATGATTTAATATGTCATCAATGCTCCAAGAATGAATGAAATGATTGATTATGTGCCTTAATGCATCTCCATGCCACGACTTGCTCTCTTATGCATATCATAAGACATTCATTGCATTGCCGTTTATGTGCGTTTTGAGGCGTTTATGATTCCCGTAACCCATTTCCCTTATCATATGATTTGTTCTTGTTCTCAAACTTTGGAAATATGTTACATTATGTGATATGATGTATGTAGTAGCGTTTTGTGAAAGATTGAATACGTTTGAATGTGTGATGAACTTAATTTACTTCAATGCTCTTATTTGCCTAAATGTTGGATCTTGTACTTTGAATTTCTTGAATTGAATTGATTGGAAATGTGAAATGTGAAGGATATGAACTCGTTTGGATACGAATGCTTCATTGAATGAATGAAATGAATGTTTATATGTTTTTAAGACTTTAATAGTGCACATGAACGTGTTCCTTACATTATAGAATCTTCTCTTCATTCATATCATGATCATTACATTGCCGAGCGTCCTATTTGGTCATTTTGAGTCTCACTTCACCTTTCTTGCACAGATTTTGACCCTGTTGGAGACGAGGCCGGTCAGTGAGGCTCTTGTGCTCTCTTTTGTTGGTTTAAGGTGGGTTTCTCTTCTACTTAGATAAAACGACCCGATATATCTCCTTACGTGAAAAGTTTTAAGCCAAAGTAATATGATGTATATATTGAGTCTTTTATCGAGTAAATGATTGCAAACGTAAAGCCCTTATTTCTTGAATCCTACCTAATGTTTTGGCGAGAATGAATGAATGTTCACAATGAATGGGGCCCAGGGGCTTGGTGTGAGTGGGGACCCGAGGAGGCAAGGGCTGACGGTAAACCCTCACACTAGTCCCACCAATGAACGGCGTAACCGGACCTCGTTAGGAGTTAGCGAGGAATGGACGCTGAGTGCCATCTGGGGAGTCATGTTCCCCTTTTGGTCAATGAATGGGTGGATGGGCCTTGCAAACCCGCCACCAACCCGGAGGAAGAAGGTGTAAATGTTATTGAATGCGCACGAAAGAATGTTATGCATGAAAAGAAAGAAAGAATGAAAGAATGAATGTTAATGAATGTCAATGAATTACACGAGGTGTTGGTTGGAGATAATGCACGCCCACTCGCCGGGCCAATAATGACCAAATGTTAATGAATCGTTATAATCCCTTTTGATGATTTCTATTTGCCCATTTGGGAAATTCTTCAAAACCTCACTTGGGATTATAACTTGCATGTGAATGTTTAATTATTGTCGTATATTATATTTATGCCCTGCTTTTATACCCACCAGTCCCTTTTGGACTGAACCCGTTTGGCTTTCAGTTGTGTTGTGCAGGTGTCGAGGGAGCTAGGCGGGATTTTGAGTCATAGGTTTTACTTTCGTCTTTTAGCCCTTGTATTTTGGTCTTACACATACATATTGCACGTTGGATCACTGTATTGTTTAATAATGGAGCGTATTGGTTATTTGAGCCTTGACGGCATTTGATAATGTATTTGGACTATTTTGGAGTTTGGTTGCTCATTGTTTATATTATGGCCAGTTATTACTTCCGCATTTGTAATCACTCTGATTTTATGGTTCAAGGGTTAGCCCGCCTAGCATAGCGTGTGTGTTTGTCCCCGTTCGCCGTGACTTAGCTCGAGTATGGATCGTCCATTTCATATTCGGGTCGGGTCTCGGTGCGGGGGATGTGGTACCTTGCGCTCGGGTGCTACACGCATACTCTGATTTAGTATTGTTTAGCTCCGCCTAGCCTAGAGCGTGTGTTTGGTCTCTCGTTCGCTATGATTCGGATTCGGGTACGGACATTCCATTTCGTATTCGGGTTTGGATTATGGTGTGGGGGATGTGGCCCTACGTGTGGGTGCTACATGGACGGCTCTGAAACGAGCGTGATTTTATGCCTCATCATTTATATAATATCATGATACGTACTCGTATCCCAAGAGACTTTAGACCAGAGAATCAGCTGTCGATTTTAATTTTAAAATCACCATTGCTTTGAGAATTTCGATTTGACATGTAATATCATGATACGTATTGGTATCCCAAGAGACTTCGGGGAGAAAGGAGAGAAATGAGAGATTGTTCCGGTAAGACCGACCAGGCGGTTGAAGAATAGGGATTGAAGAAGAGGGAGAGAAGAGATTTTAGAACATAATCGAAGAATTGACATTATTATTATTGATGACTAAACAGAATATATATAAGAAGACATGCCTAACACAACTCTTATAAGAAAAGATTACGTAAATAATAAAAGATCTAATCTACCTCTAAACAGAATCCTAATTTTAATGCATAAATATTGTATCAATCCTAATTCTATCCAAACCCTACTCTTCTCTCTTGATATCGTGGATCTTCGTCCATATCATATCAATATGTTTGAAATGTGATTTTTACAAATTTAACCTGATAAGTCCCTCTAAAAAAATTGAACAAAATATCCTTTAATATTCCATCAAAAAATGGATTAAGAATTATATTGTACAAAAGATAGTAAGACAATTACACTTATTTAAAAAATAAAAAACAAAACACATTAAACAGGAAAAATAAGAAATATCTAGAATTAGGCCTAAAAATAATATAAGTTGTATTCCTTATGTGGTTAGCTCGTAAAAAAGAAATGCTGCAATTATATATTCAATTATTCCTTGTTAAAGCAAAAGTTAGGGGAAAATGGGATATTATTTGATGCCTTTTGTTCTAGTGTAATGTAACACGTATGCAATACATACATTTTACTTTCTTTTCCACAAAGGGACATTATTTTTTCTGACTTTAATTAGCTTTCCGACTTTGACTAATTAAATAATTATATATTAATTGTGGAATTTATTAAAGTATCACTCTCATTCTAGTAAAATCTATATAATTTAAATATGTGGCCATACTCCATTTATTATTTTTTTGGCGACTTTGCCTTGTTTCATGCTTTTTATTTAATTAATTCTAAAACTCTTACCCCACCTTTTCGATCAATTATAAAAAAATTAAAGATTAGTTGATGTAGCAAGATGAAATCCTAAATTTACTATTCAGAATTTAATATAACACTTTAAATAAAATAATTGCGATGAAAGGATCATTCCATAATAGTCCTTTTAGTATTCGTGGTTCGCAAAAATGAATGAAGAACAAAACATTATTTGCATATATTGTTTTTATTCTATAGTTCATTTCCATTAGATGAATTGAGTCAAATCATTTAAATGTAAAATTCTCCCTATTAATAATAGATACAGTTCCAGAAATTCAAACTCAAAATTTTTGATTAAGTTAACATAGTTCTGAATCCATAAATTACACTACTTTATTATGGTAAAAGAATTTTTTTTAACACATACCTAAATGGGAATTCGAACTAGGGTTATTACATAGGAGAATGAATCTTTTAATCACTTTGATAAAATAATATTTAAACAATTCATTTTTTAAATTACCTTAAAACCATAATTTTAGTTACATAACCTAAACATTTATATATATTTGTAAATAATAACACAATAGACAATAGTAGAGGAGAATAATGTAGCTTGATTATTTATGATTATTTATGCCTTCGGCCGATCTAGGAAAATAATATATATTTTCTATGATTATTATTAAAGTTTTTAGTCAAGATTCAAGAATGACAGCACGTTTTTCCAAGTTTTTCCAAGTCTACAACGAGTATATTTCCTTACGTTTTTGTACTATTTTTATCTAATTCTATGAGTAATTATTACATTTGAAAATTTATTGGGACAACCCATGTAGCAGGTACAAAATGCAAATATTATCAACACATTCATACAATAATTTATCAGGAAATTTCACTTTACTCATACAATAATTTATCGGTGCACTTAGTGTGTTTTTTTTTTTTTTTTTTTTTTGTGCACTCAATTTTCTTACATGTCAAATTTGACTTGATCGTTGCAATATTTTTCATAATTTATTTCAAAATATTCAAAGTTTACTTTTCTTTTTTAAATTGTGGAAATTTAGGGGAAAAATATATAAAAAAATATTCAAGATACAAAGCGATATGTGTAAATAATGTGAAACTTTCTTTTTTTTTTTTTTTACAATAATATGAAATTTTCATGAAACTATATTATAATTTGTGTTTGTATCTACATATATAAATAAATCAGTCACGGATTCAAATTTCATTCGAATTAATTGGAAACTAGCAACAATCCTTCTTAAAAGAAAAAGAAAAATTACAACTTGTCTTATTCTTGCTTCATAGAGGACTGATTTGTAATACACGTTTTCTTCAGGGGTGGAGGTGCAAATCCTGAATTATTCAAAGGGCTTCAATTTGCAAGGATTTACCGCGTAGCAAATCTAGGGATAGCCAATCTAGTACAGATGCTGAGAAATAGTAACAGCTTGCCGTTTACTGCATTGTACTAAGATAAACTTTTGGTGGCAATATTGAATTAATTCTTCCCTAACTTTTATTGCAATTAATCTCATATTTTAGTAACCAACCCAAATTACAATCAATATTCATGTAACAATATGATTAAATAGTGTACGTAATAGTTGGACGTTGTACTAATTTTGAGTTTGAGCTTCTAAAAATGCAGTTATTATAGAGAAGATTTTATACCTAAATGATTGGATCTGAATCGATCAATGAAAATTAATTATTGAAGAAAAAAAATTCACACAACAAATAACGAGATATTTTATTTTATTTTCCCATGTGTTTAATTTAATACATTGCAAAAATTAATATTGTTGCCCAATTATTGGTTTGTTATTATGACTAAGCTATATTTTATTATGTCGAATTTCCTACTGTTTATTATATTGATTATTGATCCCAGGCACCCCCTAAAAATTTTAAGGGGCAATTTCAAATAACTACCCATCAGTTTGAAAATTTTTACTGCCTCAAAAAAAAAGTTTGAAGATTTTTACTTTACTTTCCGAAAATTTATACTACACAATACAATATAAATACTGCATTAGAATATTTTAGTACTACATTATGTGAAAATTATACAATATGTTTTGATAGTGGTGAAAATTTTATACAACATAATAGGATATAAATATTGCAATATATCATATTCATACTACATGTGGGGGAGTAAAACAAAAATTTGATACCCAATTAGGGAGTTAAGTAAAAATATGATGCTCAAGTGGGGATTTATCCGACATTACCCGTTCAAATTACTTTAGATAAAAGGAAAAAAAATGAAATTTAAATATATTTACCAGAGGGGAGGGGTGGAGGGGTGTTTGTTCATCGAGCGCCCGCTCTCTTCAATTTTTACTCAAAATTTCTATAAAACGGGTTGTCATCTATACTATTATAGTAAGTGAGAGGGGCAGATAGAAAACGTTTTTGGTGTCTTGGACTCTTCTCTGTTCTGCCCCTCAACTTTTAAATTTTTTTTTTTTCTGTCACTGTTTTGTCTTTTAAATTCTTTATTTATTTATTTTACTATTGTACGTATTATTTATCTCTAAGCTTTCTTTTCTCTCTGATGGTGTCAAAATCTGGCTGTAGCACCCGAGCGCAAGGTACCACATCCCCCGCACCGAGACCCGACCCGAATATGAAATGGACAATCCATACCCGAACTAAATCACGGCGAACGGGGACACACACACTCGCTAAGCTAGGCGGGAACTAACTTTCGCAACCAAAGAAACATTACAATAGAAATAATACCAGTACGGAAGCAAAGTACATTGATAAATAGCAAAGTAAGCAAAGAGTAACGGGTTCAACTAACATAGATACCTAATCCCGAAATTTAATAAAATCACAAAACATCAATTACGGATTCTTTCTGTTCCTATAAGCTTATGCAGAAATCATGATGGTAGCAATAATCAATACAAATCATATATTCTTTATAATTTAAACAATTCAAGATACACTATGCATAAGAACAGACTTTGACTTGACCGAAAGACTTAACAAACTCGACTTCCCGCCTAGCACCCCAAACCTGCAACAAAACTGAAAACAAACCGGGTTCAGTCTATAGGAGACTGGTGGGTATAAAATGAGGCATAAATAGCATATACAACAATATTTAACATTCACATGCAAGTTATAATCCCAAATAAGGTTTTTGAGCATTTTCCCAAGTGGGTAAGATAAAGAAGTCATCAAAAGGGATTATAACGTTCATTTTCATTCTTTAGGTCTTTTGTGCGTGCATTATCTCCAACCAACACCTCGTGTAGTTTATTAAACATTCTTTCTTTCTTTCATTCATGCATAACATTCTTTTGTGCACATTCATGAACATTTACACCTTCTTCCTCCGGGGTGATAGCCGGGTGATCGGCCCGAACCATCCATTCATTGACCAAAAGGGGAACATGACTCCCCAGATGGCACTCAGCGTCCATTACTCGCTAACTCCTAACGAGGTCCGGTTACGCCGTTCATTGGTGGGACTAGTGTGAGGGTTCACCGTCAGCCCATGCCTCCTCGGGTCACCACTCACACCAAGTCCCTGGGCCCCATTCTGTGCATAACATTCATTCTTCCATTCTCGCCAAAACATTTGGTAGGGTTCATAAAATAAGGGCTTTACGTTGCAAATATTTACTCTTGAAAAGTGACTCTATATACATATAATAGTTTTGACCGAAATCTTTACACATTGGGAGTATATAGGGTCAGTTAACTAATAGAAGAGAAACCCACCTTTACACCTTACCGACCAAAACCAAGAAGAAAACAAGAGGACTTGAAAGTGTCCTATGAACCCGGCAAGTCTCCGCCCTGGAGAAAACTGTACAAAGGACAATAGAGGGTACACGTAAGACTCAAGACTCCAAATGAACCAAATACGATGCACGGCAATGTTATGAATATGATATGAATGCATAAGAGATGATATGGTATCATGGAAACATTCATATGCACAATTCATTACTTAAAGTCATGTAACCAAGTCATTCATTCAATCCAAGAGACGTTCATATCCGTTCGAGTTCATAACTTCCATATTTCATACCCAATAAATCCGAAAAATTTAAATAATAATCATAACACGTGATATAACATGTATACATATCATACAAGTGATAAACGAAGAGTTACATAAGCAATAAGGGTGTACATTGAGAGTCAAGATCCATGCATGCGCATATTAGGAGCAATTAAGTCACGTTGAGGCATAACTCGTAAAATATTCCATGAAAAATCATAAAATTTCATAATACCCAAGATAAATACATGTTAGAAATGTATATGAAGTAAAAATCATGTCATGAAGGCACTTTATCACATAATTCATTCAAGTACATTCAATACATGGAGTTATCAAGTTCTTTCGTTCATAACTTTCATATTTCATAGCAATTCAAGTCATAAACTTCATACACTAATCAAAACAGCTCATAAAGCATGTTAGTATAGTATATAAGTCACATAAGGGGTCGAAGAAGTGCAAGGAAGGCGATAGAACGAGTTTTGGCAAAGTTTAGCAAAAGTTAGGAAAAGTTGACAATTCGGAAATGCACAAGCTGTAGAAAAATGGGTATATCTTGAGTTTGAGATATTGGAATTATGTTTTGCTTGTTGGAGGTGAAACTAGACACATAGATGTTTTCAAGGATATATGGCACGAATCACGGTTCAAAGCAAGGTGAAAATGGCGTAGGTTTGAAGTTGGGCCAATGTAGAAGTTCGGCGAAGTGGCGACACAATTTTCAAACAATCATAACTCACAATTTAGAAAAGATATTGAGTTGATTCCAATTGGAGGATGTTCTAGACTTCAAGAGGTTTCTGTGGGTTCAAAAATCAGGTCAATCCGAGTTCGTATGAGGGTAAACGGGACAAAACAATCTCAGTCAGAAAACAGGGGAGGATCCAAAGTTTCTGCCTCAAATCCACCCCCGTGGATTTTTCCCACCCTCGCGGATTTAGGTCAGTGGCGAAAAACACACAACAAACAGGGCAAAACTCATGCTAAACCATACAAACATCAAATTAACACACATAGGTAAGTTAAGGTAGCAAGAATTCATGCATTTCAAGCCAATTAATGGTCCAAAGTTGCAACAACTCATGCAAGGAATGAATATGGAGCAAGCTCAAGCAATACTTCAATTTCATAATTGGCAAAATCATGAATCCTAATCCAACAACCAAAGCACATTCATACATATCAAAAATGATGTCTTAGGAGCAATATACATACTTCATACCAAAAGAATCCACAAGGAAGCAAGCTAGAATTCATCAATTCTTCCCAAACCCTCACTATTCACCCCATATGCCAATACATGCTCATCACTTGGAGAAATCATGCAAACCTTAACTCAAAATGACTATGAGGAGATGTACATCACAAATATGGTCTTACCTTTCAATTTGGAGGAGAAATGGAGGGGGTATGAGCTCAAATACCCAAGGGTTGAATAGTTCTCCTTCTTCCTTCTTCCTTCTTCTTTCCTTCTTTCTTCTTCTTTCTCTCTCCATTTTGGCTGAGTTTGGTGAGTGAGAGGGGGTTTGGTTCGGTGGGGGGCTGATATGGGGGAGAGAGAGAGTGTGCAAGTGGGTATAGGTCAATGGTTAGGGTCTAGGTACGTTAGGATAGGTCCGTGAACGTGAAATAGCTATTATTTGTCATTTTTGGCGCAAGGGGCTTGTTTCGGTTAAGATTTGGCAATCCAATTAATCTTATAAAAATATGAGGCTTATCCCATTGTCTCCGATTCGTTGATCCGGAACCAATGGAGGTGACGGAACTCGATTCCGAGTCCCCGAGCTCAAGATATGCCGCCCGGAACACAAGGTGCGCTAAATGCTCTTTAGCCCCCTTTTCGGTTCCGATCACACAAAAGAATCCAAAACTCACACATACGAGAATAAAATCATGCAACGAGCATATAAACATAATCATAAGTCATGTTCACTCATGCTAAGTTTCCACAAAAAACAGAAATCAAACCAAATAGCAACGACATCAAACATAAACACACATGCCCAAACGTCTCAAGAATTCACGATCAATTAATAAAATCAATAATGAAGCATATATCATTAATTAAATTGCGCACATTGGTAAACGAATATATCATGCTCAAACCTCTGAAAAACTGTAAACGAATATGAACGGAACGGCAGACTTGGACTCCCAATCACCCAAGATATTAGTTTGAGTGAGGCAACTCCGATGCTTCCTAAGATGAAATGGAGAGACAAACGTGAGCTCAAAGGCCAGAACGGGGGATTGTGGGGGTTTGACTCGTTCTGGCACTCCGACGCTCAAGTCAGCTGAAGCTCTGGGTCGATAATGCGAAAATAGTTAGTGTTTTGTGTGTAAAGGAAATCTTACCTCTGTAAGTAATGGAGAGGTGTTTATATAGCAAGGAGAAAGCCTTAGTGCCTGCAAGTACACCATCAGAAAGGTGTGGATCTTATCTCCTGCGGGAGAGAGACCAACTGTGGCCGGAACAGTGCTTTACGGCTAAAACACTATTCCCCTGCCCTCTATGTTTTAAAACCCGGACCGGACGTCGAACCGGGACCCCTTACTGGTTACTGGTTTTACTGGTTCGCCCGGTCGGACCACCGGTCGAACCGGTATGACGTCATAATTACGTAATAATTATATTTAATTATATATATATAAATTATATTAAATTACACAATATTATAAATATTAATTAAAAATAATCAATTAAGTTTAATAATATACAAAAATAGATAAAATTATAAATCACTTTAAACAATTCATTAATTTTGAAATAACATATCTAATGAAAAATCTATAAAGATTTAGATCAAATATTTAATTAAATAGCAAAATAATCAATATCAACCAAATTAGCAATAAAGAAAAAAGATTGATTAAATAAATGTCATACTTTTAATTTAAAAAATAAATAAAAATTTATCACACAAGTGTTTATATTTTTATAAATATATTATAAAAAACATTATTTCACATTATTTTATCCAGATTAAATTGAATTCATTATTATAATAGTTGTAGCATAATTAATATTTTTCTAAAACTTAACTTGAAAATATAATTTATAAGCTTATTATTTGACGATTTATATTAAAATTTACCAACATATAACCAAAAAATTAAGGAGCTCAAGTGGTTGATGCCCTCATTTTTTAGCCTGATGGTTCAGGGTTCGAACCCCTGCTCAAACATTTGATTTGATTTTTGAAAAAAAAAAAAAAAAAAAAAAAAACGGGCCAAACGGCCCGCTAAACGGTCCGGTTCAGTTTTCTAACCGGTTTTGGTCCGATTTTTAGCGGGCCAAACTGGTCCAAGGGGGGACTGGTTTTGGAGGCTCACCTGGACCGGACAAGCGGCCGGTCACCGGCCGAACCGGTCCGGTCCGGGTTTCAAAACACAGCCTGCCCTTGCAGAGATACCTGACACCGTACTTGGTGCGGCCCCAATTAATGCGGCCAGCAGTCGATGATACCAACATTTAATGCACTTGTACTGTTGCGCGTGGGGAGGTTTCTCGCCTGGCTCGAAAGGCCGTGGTCGAAGACCTCTCTGGGTTGAATCCCACCCAGCGCGGCAGGTACAATTGCCTTTCCTCATAAGGAGCCAAGTGCTGGCTCGAATGCAAGTGCTGACCTGGCCTGGCTCTTCCAATGCGGCGAGGACACACCACGCCTAGTCATAACTCCCGGTTTTCCCCTTATCACTCTCACATCTGTATAATCTTTTTTTAAATAATTTTTATATATTTTTATTATCTTTTTCTTTTTACTAATATGATATTATATATTAAATTTATGTAACCTAATTCAACAATTATTTAATTTTTATTTAATATAAAATTTTTAATTTTAATTTATTTTAATAAGGGTAAATCTTTCTTTGTACCCCAACCTTTGGGGTGAGTTGCACTTTGATACCCAACCTTTCATTTTTGACAAATCAGTACCCAACCTTTGTAATTTGGTCAATTTTAGTACCTAAATCAACATTCCGGCCAAAATCACCGGTCAAGGCTTTGTGCGTGTGTTACACGCGATTTATTAAGGGTAAATGAGTCTTTTCCTTTTTTTACTAATTAAGAAATTAAAAAATACAAAAAAAAAAAAAAAGGAAAAATGGAAGAACCTAGATTTCCTCTTCTTCCTCTTCGTAAAAAGGCTGGTTCTTGGGGGAATTTGCAGGATTTTCCACCACCACCGCTGCCGGCTCCTATCCCTCTACCACCGTCGCCGCCTTCTCTTTCTCCACCTCTCATCCACCGCTGCTTACCACAATCCGGCCACAATCAGCTCTCCGATCTCATTTCTTTTTCCCCTGCTCTTTCTCTCATTGGATCTGGAAAAGAGGGGGAACAAAAGGGGTATGAGATCTCGCCAGAGTGGAAGCATGAAAGGATGGGTGGACGGCGACTCTGATTCCCACCACCGCCGCAGCTCTGCTTTGCACCACCACCGGCACTTAACACCACCGCCGCAGCTCGAAATTGCACCACCTTACACCAACACCAAAATTGCAGAAGAACACGCACACACACCACAAAAAATTCACACAAAATCTCTCAAAGAAGAAAGAGCACACATCTACAAAGATCTGGACTTCTTTCTTTGGAGAAGAGAGATGGAGATCTGGGAGGTGATTCGAAGTTAGCAGTTGCCGGAGGAGTGCAAGAAGAGGGGGGAGAGAGGAGAGGAGGGAATCGGAGGTGGGCGACCGACGGCGGCGGCTGAGCCCGCGGAAGGGTGGTCCGGCGTCCCTGTGGACGAATCATGAACTTCGCCGTTTTGAGGGGTTGTACTTCCAGTACCACCACCCCCACCCATATAGTTGAGATTGAAGATTGAAACCACGCAAAAATTGTGAAAGAAAATCATGAATCAGATCCTTTTAGAAGATCAATTTGATTTTTGTGTTGCTGGGTTGGTATTGGGTTTTTTCTTGCTAAAACGGAAGAAGTGTTGCTTGTGGATACACTGAGAGAGAGAGAGAAGACTGGGAGACGAAAGAGAGAACTCATTGGTTCTTCCATTTTCCCTTTTTTTTTTTTGTATTTTTTAATTTCTTAATTAGTAAAAAAAAAGGAAAAGACTCGTTTGCCCTTAATAAATCGTGTGTAACACACGCACAAAGCCTTGGCCGGAATGTTGATTTAGGTACTAAAATTGACCAAATTACAAAGGTTGGGTACTGATTTGTCAAAAATGAAAGGTTGGGTACCAAAGTGCAACACACCCCAAAGGTTGGGGTGCAAAGAAAGATTAACCCTTTTAATACTAATATTTTATTTTTTGGCGCACATATTGAATGTGCGTAGTTACTAGTATATACCATTAACTGAGGCTTATTTATTTAGTATTTAATCATTTATTTTGGCTATGAGAGAATTATATTTTAACTGTCAACCTTCCTCCATAGAAATTAGATCAAGAAATGCAACCGAAATCTATTGCCACTCGTTGAACTTGACATTTATATTGCGACTCATCTAGATCAAGATATCAACAAAATTGTTGCGATAAAAATTTTCTTTTACTTTTATCTAATGGAAATTCAAATATATGATCACCCCAAGATATTCTATAGGTGAGGGAACAATTCAAAATTGTGATAACTATTTTAAAGCGAAGAATGTTGCAGAACAATAAGGAAGGAATAAAATCACAAAATCAGATTCCTTTCCAAATGAAACCAACCAATGCCCATAAGGCCATATAACCCCCCAAAGTCCAAACCACAAAAGAAAATTTAATAATAATAAAAACCCCACGGAAATAGAAAATTGCACTTTTTCCCCAACTGGTAAGTGGGAAAAAATAATAATGACACTCGTACCCAAAAATAAATAAAGTAAAATAATTAAATCTCTCTCTCTCTCTCACACACTCCTCGTACCACGCGCACGTGCTGCTACTGTAGCTGCACGCAATAATCGGAAAAAAAAAAAAAAAACCCTGAAAAACCCAGTGGCGCCCCTGGTAATTAAGTCAGAAATCCAGGGGTCAAACCCTAACTTCCCCCGCGACTTTTCTCTCAACTTTTTTCCTTTATTTTCGTAACGTCGCAGCGGCCGTCGGTGCGGCGGACACGTGGCAACATCTGCTGCGTCTGTTCCAGCTATAAATTTGGCCCCATTCGCTAAATCGCGAAACCCTGCTTCCATTTCCACACACGCTCGATTTCCTTCTCTCATTCCCACACGCTCTCTCTCTCTCTCTCTCTGATTTCCTTTTCTCATCCCTCAGATCTATTGATGCTTAATTTCAGCTGCAGAGTACTGTCTCTGTATGCTTGAGCCATGGAATTCTCTTGCGACGGGCTCTAATTCGCTTGGTGCAGGTCGGGAACTGTATTTACCGACGGCGGCCGCGTTTTTCACGATGAATTTGGATTTGAGTGTACTCTGAAATCGCGTGTGATAGCGGTTTTGTGATGTGAGTATACGTGGTGAGGATAGGGGGTCTGTAATTTGGCGTGCCGCTGTTTTTGGCGAAAATCAGGTTCCCGCCTTGCATCAACTGAATCGGAGACCGCCGTGAATGCGGTATGGAATGATTGGATCCGGATGGATCTGTAATTAATTATGGTCAGGTTTAAATTTGCGTTTGTGTTTTTTCATTATTGGATGGAGGATTTCTGGATCTGAGTTTGTTGTTTTGAGCATTAAATAGGAATGATGGATCTTGTTTTTCGACATTGGGAGGGGCTTTGATTCGTCAACTATTGTTGCGTAATATGAAAAAATGATTCTTTTTTTCTTGGAAACATGAATTGCCGAGATTTGGATTCATATATAATTAAACATGAAGGGTGCATATTACATAAGGAGAAAAATCGGTTTTTGCAGCTTTAAGGGTAACTTCTGCGGTTCTGCCGGATATTTCTCGGTGGATTATTTGTATTTGTTTTGTATTGCGTTGATCCTTTTAGCTTTTGCTATCTGAGGTTGATATTTCGTTTAATAAGAGCGATTGGCCATAATATCTTTTATGTATGACTAGGGGGCCTTGGGTTCACATAGATCTCTTATTAATAAGATTATTTTGCACATTTGATTCTTGGTTTGTTATTCTTATTTCCAGAACTATGAAGTTTGATTCCTTGAACTCTGACTTTTGCATGCATTGCATCATCTTTCGTTTGATTCATGAACCTCACCATTAACTCTTCTTGTTTTGATGATTTTGGTGGTGGGTTCTTTTTTTATTTTCTTTATTTAACATTGTTTGTAATTGGTCAATTGTCTTTATGAGTTAATTAGCAGTTATACGGTCCAGGTTGGACGGGAGAATAGATTCTCTACTTTTTATATATAAATCGGGATTAAATGAGTTGAGTTAATTGAAATTTAAGTTGGTATCCAGATTTAGGTGTTCATTTCTGCTTGTCAATGTACTTTATCTGTAAATTGCCTGATATTTTTGTGTATATATTTCTTGGTTACATACTTCAAAAGTTTTGGGTCAAAATGGAAGTGACAGCTAAAACCGGATCAGGAGATTAAACTTGTATCTGATTTCATCTAATTGTCGGTTAATGATCTTTTGTTCGTTTTTACATCATGTCCAAAGTAGTAAACTTGCTGCAAATTCCAACTTTAGTGTACTGATGAAGAAAAAGAAATTTCCATCTCTAGTTGGTAATTGGCCACATTCATGTTAAAGCCACTCATAAAGTGTAAAGATTATTGTAATATTAATTATTAGTACACTTGACATATTCGGATTCTTCAGAAGAAGAACCGCAATTCATTATTGCTGCTGCTATAGTTGGTCTTAACAAACATTGATTAGTCCTATTGACATGACGACACAAGGCTGGCTGGTTTATACCATTTATATATGTATGCTGATTGCTTGTACATGAATAAACTTGTCTTTGCAGCAATGTTTAGTTGCAAAATGACTTGTTGCGTTGTGGCATATTAATGATAAACAATATCTATACCCCCATAATCCCATGTATAAAGCAGGTCTCTAGAATATGTTGATTAACATAACAAGTTGACCCATGAGCGTGAGCCTGCTACCAAGAAATACATTATTTCTGGTAAGCGTGAAATTTGTGAACCCCATTTCCCTCCTGCAAGTTCACTTTTTTATTAACCAGACATGTGACATTACCGAGGATTTGCAAGAAAAGCGAGGTAAAAAGTCGGGAAGATGGTGAGACTGACACACATTGCATCACTTTCCAACACAATCGTTTTAGCTGTATTTCCTTAGCAAGCCTAACTTTTTGATCCATTTGAGCTGTCAGTTGGCCAATCTTGTCAGCTGTTTTGGTGAAATATACAAAGAGTGAAGCTGTTAGCTGATTTCAGACCCCAAAGGTGGCTGGCATTATGCACTACCCTTTCGGGTAAGGCATGATGAGTAGGAGGATGGGTTAGCAAATACTTGATTGGTAATTGGAGTTGAGGAGTTTGTAGCTAATGAAGAAAAGTGTTAGGTTTGAAACCAGCACATGTCTGATGAGTGATTGCAATTATGTTGTGGGTGAGGGTGAGTGAGTGTGTGCAGATTTTGATTGTTTGTGCATGTGTTTTGGCGTACATACAGAAAGGGATGTGGATTCATGTGAACGAGGGAATAACACTATAACAGAGACCCCACTCTCGCGTCACCTGGTTCGTTTCTCATTTTGTGAACGTGTCAGACTTTGCGAGGCTCAAAAGTAAATATCCAAAATTGTGCAAGCCAGGTATGGGTGCAATTCCTGACACACTTAAAACCAATGTTTTTAAAACCGGACCGGAGGGCGAACCGGCAGGCTTACTGGTTATCGGTTTGACCGGTTCGACCGGTTCAACCACTGGTTCAACCGGTATGACGTAATAAATAAATAAATATGATTTTGTTAATTAAAATATAGGATATATATCATAAATATATAAAATAAACTTATAATTTTTAATATTTAAAAAACAAAATAATATTTTTTTTCCACAATATCTAATAAAATACATTACAAGACACAAAATTATATTCTTTTGGATAATACTAATATTTATTTTTGCATAAAATCTATAATGTTTCAAAATAAGTGATTAAAAAAAAAAAAAAAAAGAAAAAATAACGTTACCCATCTAAAAACCAAGCCCCATAAGGCCCAAGGCCCAAAAAAGAAATATAAAAAAAACTTTGTAAACCCTATGAGATCAATTCGCAGCCACTACTATGAAATTCTGGAAGAGTTTCTTTCTTCTTCTATGATGCCGCACCGTTCTTCGTCTATCATCTTCTTCCGAGAATTAATTCTATTTTTTTTTTTTTTTTTTATGTTTCTTCCTTCCATCATCTTCTTCTAATAATTAATTCTATTTTTTTTAGAAACAATTAGTTATGATTTCATCAAATAATCATGTTTTCTATCAATCTCTACCCCTAAATACTGCTGGAAGAGAAAAGTTATTCTATCTTGCCTGAGATGGAAAAACCGAAAAGGGTGCCAAATGGAAGAAGGTAAGGTAAGAGAGGGAAAAAAAGGAAAAAAAAAAAAAAAAAGGGCTTTAATCCAAAAACCGCCGGTCCGGTCCGGTTTTTATTACAAGAACCGGCGGTTAACCGGCCGGTTTTTCCGGTTCCACACCGGTCCGAATCTCGCCGGTTTTGGAAGCCCTGCCGGACCGGACAGGCCTCCGGTCACCGGTTGAACCGGTCCGACCGGCCGGTCCGGTCCGGTTTTCAAAACACTGCTTAAAACACTCAATTCTAGTATGAGGGTGGTTTAGCTGTCCTTAAAAGCTCATTCAAATAGCTTTTAAGCTTTTTTTTTTTTTCTTTTTCTGTTTCTTTTTTTAAAATTCTAGGATAATTTTCATTTTCGATTTTGATCCACTGAGTCACTTATGGACCAAAATTTGAAATTTGTAACTTTTTGTTTATCAACTTATATAAACAAAATCACGGAAAAATCTTCATTACCGTTCAAGCCCTACATTAATAAACTATCATCATTAGTAAGCTATCATCTTTTCTAGTTTGTGATGAATACCACACACCATATATACGCAACTAATTATTTAATTCATCAATCTGCGTATCTTATAATCCACTCTTATATATATATATATAGGGAGAATTATATCTAATTATCCTGTATTTAAGTCTAATTACAACGTAATCGAAAAATTATATTTTAGTTTTTAATTTTGATAACAACATAAGCCTTCTGTGAAAATTGAAATGATGTAAAATGTTTAGGTAGTCAATAAGACGATTATTACAAGAACTATCGCAATTCCAAGAAACAGAATTAACACAAAGAAAAGAAAAACATCCCTCATATAATCACAAAAAGCCTCACACTCCTCACTATTCCTTTGCATTTCCGCACTCCTCCTTTCAATTTCCAAGCGACTCTCCCTTTCCACTTCCACGCTCTTCCTTTCGATTTTCAAGTGTTTGTCCACGAAGTCTTCATTCATCATTCCCCTATATTTGTCCATATGTATATCAAGAATTCTTTATTTCTTATTTTTTCCCTATGAAATTCATGGTTTGCATTTTCTTTTTCCGTTTTCAAGGTATTTTGTTATTGGTACACATAATTATTGAGTTCTTGAATCTTCATCTCCTCTCTATGGAATTCACGGTTGACACTTTTGACACTTTCTTCCCTACTCTCTCTTTCCATTTCCAAGAATTTGTCCACATAGATCAAGAGTTCTTCGTTTGTCATCTTCTCCCTACTCCTCCAAGTTTTCATCTTCTCCCTTTTCAACTTCATCCCTCCTATTCCAACTTTCTTAGATGCGTTTCTTTTTCATTTCCAAGTATTTGATTTTCTTCTCTACTCTTCCTTTCCATTTCCAAGTATTTGTCCACCAACTCTTCCCTACACTTGATTTCTTCCAGCTTTTCAAAGCATTTGTCCACACTCCACATTGTCTTCGTCCACATGGATTAAGAATTCTTCAGTTTTCATCTTCTCCCTGTCAAATTTATGTTAATATCAAAACGTGGAAATAACTCAAGAGAATTTTGATGCAGTGCAATAATTCTTTCATCAAACTTCATTACGAAAACAAAGAAAAAAAAAAGGAGGAATAAATAGGAAGGAGGAGAGACCGTGATTCTCACGGCGGCTGGTAAGTAGTAATATGATGATGATGACCGAGTAATATGATCCCAAATTCCCAATTAAATAACTTCCCTCTTATGGTGGCACTCTTAAAGTTTGATCTCTCAATGATAGATGCAATAAAATTCTTTGAGATACAGGTACCCACAATCTTTAAAAATCTTTTCATTCTTTTATTTAATCGGTAGGATATTATAATTGTACTTAAACCTCTGTAGCACCAAAAAAAAATTATAATTGTACTTAATTATAGTTTTTTTAAAAAAAAGAATTATAGTTGATGGGTTTGATTTCGGATGTCCAAACTCCAACACTTTTAGAATTTGTTTGATGTGGGGAAACATGATGGAATTCTCTGGAAAAGCTGGGGGATTCAACCTGCTAGGACAAACACCACAAAACAGAGGTCAGAAGGCTAAACAGGGGGAACTGGGGGTGATACTCAGTTTGACTCTCCGACGCTTAAGTCAAATGATGATCTGAAAGAGGAGATACAAGTAAGTGCAGAGTTACAGTAAGGGAGGATTACTTACAGTGGTGGAGATGAAGACTTCTATTTATAGTTGACGGTTAGGGACCCTTCGGTAATTTACACCTTGTGGTCCTGGCCTAATGTTGTCCTAACACGTGGCGCAATGAGGAGTAACCCAGGAGGAATCTTCTGCAAAAACTGGTGAAAAGGTGGTGCGGGCAACAATGGCAGGTGCGCGAGTGCGTACGGGGTGGCAGAGGACCGTTTTGGGTTGGTAACGAGGGCTGGGAGCACGCTCTTGTCTACCATGAGCCTGATGGGCTCGCAGATCTAAGGGTGGACTCGGGCCAAGGCTGTACGATGAGGGGGAGCTGGGCTCCTTTGTTCGCTTGTACGCGGAAACTCATCCGAGGGGAGTGAGCGCTCGGGAATCAATCCTTTAGGGAATGGGGGACATATATGGTAGCGTGGAGGACGCTCGTTAGAGGGCGCCTATGAGGGCCACGTGTCCTGCGAAGGGGAGGCCACGTGTCCCATATGGATCTAGGCCAGCGAGGGCTACTAACGCTCGGGAAGGCTTGCTTGGGGATCAAGTGATCACGCGTTTGATGCTAGGGATGCCACGTGTCAAAAAGGGGCCCTGCGTGATTTGGTTTCATCATTTTGCCCCCCAATTCTGTAGTCCTTAGTAATAAGGGCTATAGAATTCAAATTTTTTTGGCTCTTTGAGGATGACGCTCGTGTAAAGAGGTCGCGTGTTGCGAAATCCTCTTATGATGATCATTAAATGAAGTCCTTTCAACTAACCGCTCGAACCGTCAGCTATTAAATGCATGTCAGGCGCGTGAGCACGTTTCTTTAGAAATTGGCGCGTGACTATAGGGGAGTGCCCGACGTTTCACAAAAGTGGGCGGTTTCCAAGGCGGGAAATGATTGCATTTTGAAATCAATTCCCAAAACCGTACCTGACATGGCATAATAATACGAGAACACGTGGCACACCCGCATAGAGGCCACGTGGCCTCCGCGCCAACCTGGACAAACCAGAAACGGCCTTTTGGACAGATCATCAGATTGATACCAGGTCAGATCATCAGATCTTCATGAGATCATCAGATCGATTTTGGTAGCCTGGTCATCAGATCGATCTGCTCCCCTCCTATGAGGAAACCCAAACAGGATTCAGGATCCCGGAAGGCAATATCGATCTACAGATCGATTACATACGTCATCGGACACCCGAATACTGTAAAGCACTCCTGTCGGGACACGTGTATCCTTCTCATTCCCTGGAGCAGGCGTACTATGGCTCATTAATGACCGTCATTCCCTGCTTTTACCCAAAGGGGAAAGAAGGTACAAACGACCCGCCTCAAGCCGGTTCCATCGTCCGACATCCAGATCGACGACTGGCAACGCCATTAATGCGCACCTACAGTACACGCGTTACTGCGTTATTTGGCCATGACTATAAATACTCACCCTTTGAACAGTAGTTGGTAAGCCTTTAATACTCATTCAATTGCATTTATTCTCTCTCTAAAGAGCTCCATTACTGACTTGAGCGTCGGAGTGCCAAACTTGGGTAAAACCCCAAGCTGGTACTTAGCTCACGTGTGTTAGTGCTTTCAGGTCGATAAAGAGCCCACTTAAACAAATTCTTGACTGATTGACCCATATCTGACAGCTAGATCGACCAGATTTGAGCCAGATTAGTTTGGCGCCGTCTGTGGGAAACCCCTTTTTCGCATCGACCTAGATAAAAGCCCTTCTGCACCACTTTTTCCCAACATGGTTAACACCAGAAACACCTACCGAGAAGAGGACATGGAGGAGGTAGCCAAAGGCAGGCATGATCACAATGCGCCGCTTGGCAACACCCCCACTGCTCCTCCGATCGGGCCCAGCGCCAACGCCTCAATTCCTCCGCCTGACGCCACTCCCCGGATCACGGTCACCCAGGCGGACCTAGACGCCTTCCTCGACCAGTGGAGGGTCGAGCTCGAGCGCGCCCAGACGGAGGGCCGCGAACCTAGGCGCCCCGAGCTGCCAAGGGCCAGCCCAGCCACCACCATACCTAGCCCCGTGGTGGGTAATGCGTTGGCCCCCACCGTCCAAGCATACGGGAACCCGCTTCCCTATGTCTTTCAACCACTAGATGGGCGACCGGCCCACATCATTTGGGGCCTCAGTCCCCAGATTGGAGCGGGGCAGGTCAAAGAATTCACTCCGCCACCGCCACCCCCTGCAACAAGCAAAGAAATTCCCCGCAAAGGCCACGGGGACTCCGACCACCCGAGCCGTAACAACAGCGGTAAACGCGTAGTCGACGAGGACAATGAGGAGTTCGACGACCTCCGAGAGCGGATCCCCGCTCGATCCGCTAGGGAGGAGGCCACCCGAATCGCCGCGGCTCGCGCTGGGAAAGAGCAGGATCATTATGTGGACCCACCGCGTAGACGGGTCCAAGACCGCCTGGGTGACCGTGGCTCCCACGTCACCCAGAGGCAGGTCGACCTTCGAGACGGGCTGAACCGACGCCCTCTCCGTTACCGCAGCGACAGGGAGGAAGCTTCCCCCTTCTGCGAGGACATTCTCCGCACGACCTGTGATGGAGATCGAATTCCGACCGGCCTGCCCATGTATAACGGGACCACAGATCCCGAAAAACATGTGACAGCCTTCGAGAATCGGATGCTGCTACACTCCCACCCGCAGCAGATTTGGGCCAAAATCTTCGTCACCATGTTGACGGGCCCCGCACAAGATTGGTTCATCTGCCTGCCGTCGCGTTGCATATCGACCTACAACCGATTTGTAGATCGGTTCACGACGCACTTCTCCTCGATGTCCGGGGAGAAGCTGCCACCCTCCTATCTCAATAGTATCTACCAGAAGGAGGGCGAGTCCCTGCGAGATTTCATGACTCGCTTTTCGAGAGAAGTGGTTCGGGTCGAGAACCCGACGATGGACACCTTGCTCTCCGTAGTCCATCGGGCCCTTCGCAACCGCCTCTGGGTAGATGAGATCGTCAGGGCCGGGCCCCAAAACCTGACGGAAATACAAGATATCGCCCACGGCTTCATGCGCGTTGAGGAGATAGCCCTCGCGCATGGACCTCCGCCTCGATCTGAGAGGTAGGTCATTGGGTCCAGCTCGCCCCTACACCGGAAAGGGAACGAGCAAAAGAAAATCAAGGGAAAAGTCGACCAACCGACCAGGTCGACCGACGAAACTATGTCCCCTTGACCAAGTCCATAGACCAGATCTACGTGGTCATGGACCAAAGCCTTCTGAAAAAATCGAAGCCCATCCGGGAGGGCCCGAAGGTTGAAAAGTCGGGGACGTTCTGCGGCTACCATCAACAATGGGGCCACACCACCGCCGAATGCAACGCTCTCCGTGATGAGATCGAAAGACTCATCCCAGGAGGGCACTTGAAGGATTTTGTTCGAAAGATCGACCACTACTCTGAGAGGGCGGGATGACCTAACGACCGCTCCAGGTCGAGATCTCCCCTGAAAAGATCTGGGAAGCAGCCACTAGAAAGAGCCGAAGATAATCCCCCCACCAACGGCAAGATCTATATGATAGTCGGGGGGCATGAGGGCGGTGATTCCAACGCAGCTCGAAAGAGGAACATCAGGCGAGCAGCTCGAGAGTTCAACGGCCCCCACGAAGAGGTCTTCCAGATCGACCAGGGTAGGGAGTGGGAGAGGCAGGAGGTTAGTTTTAGTGAGAGTGATAGCCGCCCGGGCCCCCATCGGGAAGGCGGAGCGCCTAGTTGTCCGATGGTGGTGACCTTAGGCGTGGCTAATTATGATGTAACCAAATGCCTAGTTGATAATGGAAGTAGCTCGAACATTATCCCTTACTCGACTCTTGAAAAAATGAAATTGCATAATCTAAAGCTCGATCCGATCCGAACACCGCTCTCAGGGTTCGGGGGATCGGAAGTTATTCCGCTAGGGCGCATCCGACTCCTCACCTCGATGGGAACATCCCCCAAGAGGTCGAGTACGTCATCGTCAACATGCCCCTAGCGTATAACATGATCTTCGGCCGACCTGGACTCATACAATTCAAAGCAATCATCTCGACATACCACCAAAAGCTGAAAATGCCCACCCCAAATGGGGTCGGGGAGGTGACTTGCGATGTCATGGATAGCTGGGCCTGCTACGCCATCGTTCTGAAAAAGCCTTCTGGAAAATAGGTAGCTGCAGATCTCGACCTCCAGACCTACGCCGACGGGGAGATCGAGCTCCCCACGAAGGAAAGCGAAGCTGAGAGATCCCCGACAGCTCGAAAGAGGAAGGCCAACGAGCGACTCAAACCTGCCGAAGAGCTTAAGGAGATTGCCCTCATCCCCGGAGATAGCAACAAGACCACCAAGATTGGGGCGAACATGCACCCCCAACATGAGATCATGATGATAGAGTTCTTGCGGGATAACTCGGACATCTTCGCGTGGGCAGCCAAAGATCTGATTGGTGTCGACCAGGAGGTGATCTGCCACCGGCTCGAGATCGATCCATCAGTTAAACCGATCAAATAAAAGCTAAGACCTCAAAGTCGAGCAAGGAATGATATAATTGAGGCGGAGGTCAATAAGCTCCTCGACGCAGGATACGTTACCCCAGCTCAATACGTGTACTGGTTGTGCAATGTTGTCCTTGTGCAAAAAACAGACGGGAAATGGAGAATGTGCAACGACTTCACCGACCTCAATAAGGTTTGCCCGAAAGATCCTGTGACGCCCCGTCTCTTTGGCATTCCAGGTACGGCGTCACGAGAGAGTTTAATTCAGTATTTTGTGGATTATGTGATTAAGCATGCTTACGTGTCAACGTGTGATTTATTTCAATTACGTGCGCATTAGAATTTAATTAAATTGTACTTGGACTCAATTGTCCAATATTTGCAATTTAGGGACCTAATTGTGATTAGGACGTATGAGCCTTCGTGGCTAATTGAGCTCGGGAATTCGAATTCGAATTTCGACCCTATCGTTGAGTTCGTTTCGATGATTCGGACTCAATGAATTAACCTTTTAATTCTAAAACCATTTGATAGCCTCACCGTTTTAAATCCGATCCGTTTGGACCGGATACCGTTTGACCCTACCCGTTTTAACCAACCCGTTTGACCAGCCCCAAAAGCGGCCAGCCTTTCCTCTCTCTCCCTCATTAATCGTTCAGCAGCAAACCAAGGAAGAGAGAAGAGAAGATATTTTCCCCATTTTGGCCATCAAGCCTTGAGCTCGGGTTTGGGAGATCCAACCGTCCGATCAACGACCCAAGTTTGTTCAGGTACACCCGGGGTGGTGTTTTGTTGGCCGTGTTGATTCCGGAGTGGATCATTTGTTGTGTCTTCGGCCTCTTCGGTGTCAGGTGAGGTTAGGATATAGTTACACCTTATTGAAATGTGCTCGGTTTTGATTGCATGTGATTTAATAAGCCTTATATGTATATAAATAAGTGTGAAATATGTATTTGTTGAATATGCCTCGAGTTTGCAAGTATGTTAAGCAATGTACGAGCCTATGTATGCTTGGTTTGGAATGATTTGTTATGATTTGCCACGTGAAGCTATACTTCTAACCGTATACTTCTCATGAGCCAAGTTTGGCAAGGATCGAGTTTGATTGAAACGAAAAGTGGTATGTATACGTATATATGTATAAGTTATGTCTGTCTGTCTCTGTTGTAGCGGGTTATGATATGATATGTGTTTGTTGGGCCCCGGAGCTATGGGTAAGGAGCCCTCGGGACGGCATAGGGACGTTGAGGTTAAGCCTGTGCATAATCTCCATATGTCTGCAGAGGATCACCCCTGAACTCACCAGGAGGTTTGGTGAGGGAAGGAATCCTGAGGGTTTGAGTACTCGCAAGGCGCTCCCCTCGTTTGTTTGGATGGTTTGGGCGTATACACCCTTCCATCACCCGGAGTTGAGGATGTTATGATATGTATGTAAGTTTTCTGTTTTGATTCTGATATGTTATGTTATGAGGAGATTGGGGGAGTCGGAGCTCGTACCCGCCGAGTTCTATATGATATGTATGTTATGTTAAGGTTTATGAAACGGGGATAGATTCTAAGTTTATAAGATAAGCTAAGTTTTGAATATGTTAAGATTTAATAGGCTTTCCTAAATTTGCTCAGTAAGTTAAAATTGGTTAATTTGCTTTTGTTAAGTAAACCCTATATGTATATATATCACGGGAAAATGATTTGGTGTGCAAAAACTATCCCTGCGTTCATGAACATTATGAGTTTGATACTTGCTTTGCTCTTATATATATAGTGTGAGTGTGTTAACCCCTCACTCAGTCGAGTTAAGACTGACCCCTCCCCTTTTACTTTTTAGCTTGCAGGTTTGCTTGGAGTTCGTGCTAGGCGGAGTGTGTCAGTCCTTTGCAGATTTCTTTCGAGTCCTTGTCTAGTAGGTGGTCTTGCATTTGCATTTCTTTAATTCGGCTTTTGTATAAAGTATGTTTGAATATGATATTTAGAATTTATATATATGAATTGATATGTTTACTTCGGGACAGGTTAGGACAGGTTGCTCCGTTTAGTTGAACCCGTTGGATTTATGATTATTGTTTGATATTCGGGATTAGGTATTTATGTTAGTTGAACCCGTCAACTGCTTATGAATGTTTTGATTATTGCATTGCTTGTTTCGCTTCCGCATTCTTGTTGTGGTTTGAGTTTTGCTTTCAGGGTCTAAGTTCCGCCTAGCCTAGGTGTGAGTTTGTCGGTCTCCCGTTCGCCACTGTTTGGTTCATTTACGGACTCTCCATTTCATATGTGGATCGGACTTTGGTGCGGGGGATGTGGTGACCCACCATGCGGGTGCTACAGATCCATATCCGCTGCCTCGCATCGATCAGCTCGTCGACTCGACAGCTGGATGTGAGATGCTCAGCATGATGTATGCCTTCCAAGGCTATTATCAGATCTCTATGGCCCCCGAAGATCGAAAGCACACGGCCTTCATTGTGGTAAAGGGAATATACTGCTTCAAGGTCATGCCCTTTGGGTTGAAGAACACAGGAGCCACGTTCCAAAGACTGGTCAACCTGATGTTTAAAGACGAGATCGGGAAGACCATGGAGGTCTACGTCGACGACATGATCGTGAAGAGCCGCTGGGCGTACCATCATCTAGATCATCTACGCAGATCGTTTGAGATCCTACGGCAATACGTGATGAAGCTCAACCCTGACAAGTGCACGTTTGGGGTCGAAGAGGGAAAGTTCCTGGTGTACATGGTGAGCCAGCGAGGCATCGAGGCCAACCCCACAAAGATCAAAGCTATCCAGATCATACCCCGACCTCGGTGCATCAACCAAATCCAATCACTCGTAGGACGAATAATCTCCCTCAATCGGTTCATATCGCGATCGTCAGAACGAAACCTCCCGTTTTTCAAAGTCTTAAGGAATCTCAAAAAGTTCGAATGGAACGAGGAATGCGACCGAGCGTTCGAGCAACTGAAAGAATACTTGGCATCTCCCCCATTGCTGGCAAAGCCACATGAGGGTGAGACCCTATACCTATACCTGTCCCTTTCTAACGAAACCTTCAGCTCAGTCTTGGTCGCCATTCGAGATCGAAAACATCTACCGATCTACTACCTGAGCAAGATCCTGCACGGAGCTGAGCGGAGAGGAATTATCTCGAGATTGAGAAATTCGTGTTTGCTCTGAGACACACAGCTCGGAAGCTACATCCATACTTCCAAGCTCACCCCATAATCGTCTTAACGGATCAACCGCTTAGGCAGGTCTTGTCCAAACCCGATGTGTCGGGTCGAATGTTGAAATGGGCGGATGAGTTGAGTCAGCATGACATCACCTACCAACCTCGAGCCGCCCAGCAAGCTCAAGTTCTGGCTGACTTCCTAGTCGAAAAGAACTCCAGCTCGATGGAGATCGTTCCCACCTCGCCAAGCTGGACCATGTACACGGATGGCTCATCGACCTCTCAAGGTGGGGGAGTGGGCATATCCCTTACAAGCTCAGAGGGACTCCAGCTCGATTTCGCCATTAAACTCGATTTTAAAGCAACTAACAACGAGGCGGAGTACGAAGCGCTCGTGGCAGGACTAAGATACGCCACGAAAAATAAGATCGATAAGCTATCCGTGGTAACTGACTCTCAGCTCGTTACCGGCCAAGTCAATGGCACATACGAGGCTCGGGAAGAGTCCATAGCAGCGTATCTCAAAATGGTGAAAGAGCTGGCCTCGAAGCTAAAAGAATTCAAAATTGAGCAGGTTCCCCGCGAGGAGAACGGTCTAGCTGATGTCCTATCAAAGCTGGCGAATGGATTCCAAGGAACAAAAGATGCAACCATCTCGTTCATGGTCTCGGGGGGCCGTGCGATTGATGAAGGAAAGGTCGAGATCGCCGCAATCGACCCGCCGGAACCTTGCTCGATGGACGATCTGATCGCTTACCTCAAAGACGGGATTTTGCCCCAAAATCGAACTGAGGCCAGAAGGGTCAAATATCGATCTCTGCTGTACATAATTGATCGTGAGGGTAGGTTGTTCAAAAAGTTCTTCACGGGTCCATCTCTAAGGTGCCTACGACCTAGCCAAGCCCAAGATGCTCTGGAAGAAGTTCATGAGGGATGCTGCGGAAACCACTCCATAGGTCGAGCTCTAGCTCGAAAGATCTTAAGGAGTGGGTATTTCTGGCCAACTATGGTCTGGGACGCAAAGCTCCACTCTAGGAAATGCCCCAAGTGCCAAAAACACGGCAACCTAATCCATACTCACCCGGTATCCATGATCCCGATTGATGTCTGCTGGCCCTTCGACCAATGGGGGATCGACATCATCGGTCCCTTCCCCTTGGCACCCAGACAGAAAAAGTTTGCCATAGCATGCGTCGAGTATTTCTCAAAGTGGGTTGAGGCCGAGACAGTCCCCAAGATTACTGATGCGGTGATAAGGAACTTCCTCTGGAAAAACATAATCTGTCGTTTTGGGGTTCCGAGGGTACTCATCTGCAACAATGACCCTCAATTTCGATCTGAGAATACTAAGAGCTATTGTCGAGACCTCGGGATCGACCTCAGATTCACTACCGTTGGTCATCTGCAAGCAAATGGCCAAGCTGAAGTCACCAACCGAATCATTATCCAAAATTTCAAGACCCGCCTGGATGCTAAACTGGGCGCGTGGGCGGACTAACTCGACGGTGTGCTATGGGCTTACCGAACTACTCCGCGGACATCCACTGGGCAAACCCCATACTCTTAGGTCTACGGATCCGAGGCCGTGATCCCAACGGAGCTATTACACGAAACAGCTCCTGTGTCGCAATACCAGCTCGACCAGAATACAGAGATCAGAGCTGAAGATCTAGACGTGATTGAAGAAAGCCGCGAGCATGCCTATCAGAAGCTCAAACAGTACAAAGCAGCAGCGGCTCGATCATACAACAAACACGTGAAGCCCAGATCGTTTCAGATCGGCGACCTAGTGTTGAAGAAGGTCGAAGTCTTGCAACATGTCGGAAAACTTGAGCCTAACTGGGAAGGACCCTATCGGGTCACTAAGATCGGGAAAAACATGGCCTACCAGCTCGAAGACATAACCGGGGAGCCATTACCCAGACCGTGGAATGCGCACAACTTGAAGAAGTTTTACACTTAGCCTTCAAATTATTTCAATTTGTAACGGTAAAAGAGGTCGAATTCGCCCGAGAAACGATCTCTATTCAGTGAATTAATATGCATGTTTTGGGACAACACCCGATTAAAGTCAATCCGTGATCCCACACCAGGTCACTATCCCCTAGATTAAGCTCTCATTCGACCCACGGTCATGAGTCGAGGAGGGAGTGAGCCCCCCCCCCCCCCCCCCCGCGCATTTCTCCATTAGAGATCGAGATCCAATGAGGTCGTTTTTAGACCCGAGGAGATCTAAAAATCCTAACGTATTTAAAGCTTCCAAATCACTGTTAGAGATCGAGATCCAATGAGGTCGTTTTTAGACCCGAAGAGATCCTAAAAATCCTAACGTATTTAATGGTTTTAAAAAATTAATGATCCAGAGATCCAAGGAGATCGTTTTAGATCCAAAGAGGTCCAGAGATTAATGGTTTTCAAAAATTAATGATCCAGAGATCCAAGGAGATCGTTTTAGATCCAAAGAGGTCCGGAGATTAATGATCTTCGAAAAGGTAGATCCAGAGATCCAAGGAGATCATTTTAGATCCGAGGAGATCCAGAGATTAATGATATTCGAAAACGTAGATCCTAAGATCCAATGAGATCGACTTAGATCCAAGGAGATCTAGAGATTAATGATTTTCAAAAATTTATGATCCAAGAGATCCGAAGAGATCGACGTAGATCCAATAAGATCCAGAGATTAATGATTTTCAAAAAAATTTATGATCCGAGAGATCCGAAGAGATCGATGTAGATCCAATGAGATCCAGAGAGGCCAAACCTAAAAAGCTGGCACATCTCAGAGATAGCTATCGATCCGATGTGAACGCCGTAAACAGCAAAATGACTAAGGAAAAAACGCGAGCGCCCAATGAGACTAGATAAGCATCCAAATGAGATCGATAGCGAGATGCACCTATCGATCCGAAGGCGATAAAAATCTAGCTAGGGAGTAGGCGAAACCTAGATCATCAAGCCATGCGCATGCCAGATCAAATAAAAGGCTCAACTTGCAAAGTAAAATAACACAAGTATGAGAAATGAAATTCATATATGCAAAAGATCGACCCCCGAGTTCAAGGGATTCGATTCTACCTAGCACATCGAGCTCACCACACGACGTGGCTCGATTGGCGATTGTTCAAAACAATGAAATTAAACAAGTATTCAGCTAGCCACAACCCGGCTAGTAGGTCGAATCAAATGTTTTATAATTCATGATTGAGGAAACTCAGTCAAGCTCAACTGGGTCAGAGGTTTCCCTACCAGATCGACTTCGCGGCCCGCCGAGCTCACGGAGTGGGGAAAGGAGGTGTTCGATTTCGACCGGCTACGGCAGTTCGCACTCCACCCTAGAAAGCCGATTGTATATCCGCTTTGTGCTTTTCCTTATTGTAATCACGGACAATCTTTGAATGAAATAACGAATTGAGGCAACACTTCTTTATATGCTCTTGTTTGGTATGCGTTTACTTTAGCTGTGCCTGTATGAGAACTCCCCTAATCCTGATGACTTTAGGACTCTACCATTTAGGTAAAATGGTTCATGAAACGAGCCCTATATCACATAAGTCATGATTAGTAAAATACTCCAAGCCGGTGAGTCCTACAGACAGTGGGAGTGTCAACCTGACTCCTCTAAGGCTTGCTTGTGGGATCACGCCCTTAAGAAGGACCACCTTGTTTCATGGAGGTGCAAAGTGTATAGTTGATACGTGCGTGATACATGAGGGTGCTTACTTCAATAAGTAAGTTCACTGAGGTGCCCCGTGTGAGAACATTCCTAAATGGGAAAGGAAGTTTCTATTTCAGGAAATAGAAACTTCCAGATTAGGAAATATCTCACGAGTCATTGATATGATTAATTGATCCTTAAGACTTGAGATTCCTTGTCACTTTATGAGTTAACTCTGTAGTCTTAGGTATAAGCTTTAAAGGGTGTCGCCTTAGACAACTGATTCAAGGCTTAAGCTGGGGCTGCACAAGTGATTCATGAAAGTGAATGAGAATCAATAAAGGACCTACACTTGCATATGCAAGGTGATCTCTTATTGTGTAAGTCATTCATATGCCATATGGAGTCCTTGGCCAAGGCAGTAGATCAAGACATCAAGAAAAGGGTTTCTTGGATTGAGATCAAATGGATATGAAATGCACTTAGCTTTAAGACCGGATTATTAGGGTTCTGATTATTCCCTTGCCCTAGATCTTGTTTGAGAGATAGTAAGTAGGAGGATTGTATCTCACATGAATCAATGACTTAAAGGTTCTGTCGAATCCGAACATTCCAATTCAGCTAGGGTTAAACACCTGTTGCTAGACTATGGTCGTTTAATCTGTGGACTGATTAATTAATTAGTGAATTAATTAATTAGGGTCACTGCTAATTGAATTGAGAACCTAGAGGGTCACACACAACAACTTGGTTACATGAGTTGAGGCTTGAAAATGATTAAACGAGTTAATTGGGCCAAGAGGGTTCCACTCGTATGAAACCACACGTGTGGCTCATGTGTGTGACACGTGTCCCACACGTGTAAATATATATATATTGTATATATATTGATGGTGTCAAAATCCGGGCTATGTGCTGGACGGCCGATTAGGACTCCCAATCACCCAAGACATTTGTATTATGGGGAAGACTCTGATGCTTTCCCTATCTGAAAGGACGAAACAAACGTCAGCTCAAGCTCTGGGTTGAAATATGCAAGAATTCAGAGACTTGGGGCATCAAGAAAAACTTACCACTGATGGTCATGGAATGAGGTTTTATAGGTTGGAAACGGACCTCGGGGGTGCAAGTACACCTCCCCGAAAGTGTGGATCTGGTTGGGAGAGGAAAGCGATGGGCTTTGGCCGGAATAGTACTTTTCCAGGTAAAGCACTGCTTGCCTGCTCTTGCCAGGATGCCTGACACTGTACTGGGCGCAGCTGCAGTTAATGCTGCCGTCGAGGGGTAATGCTCGCATTAAATGCGGTTGTCCGGTAGCGATTGGGTCGGAGCTCCTCTGGGTCGAGCCTCCCTCTGGTATGAGGGGAGACCCTAGGTCGCGGGAGGCTACCGCCAAGCTAGGACCTGAGGTTTTTGGTCAAGTGCTGGGTCGATGATTGCCTAAACGCCTCGGTCGTGGAGAGCTTACATGGCACAGGCTGCCACCTGGCAATGACATCTGGTGCCTAGTTAGGTTCCCCGATTTTCCCCTTATCATCTCCCCCCCCCAGATCGGGTGCCACTAAAAGACTGGTGCCTGATCTTGAGAAAGGCTTTTACATCTGAGTAAGAGAGGGGAGGTCTGGGTCGCGACGATCTTGTGATGATCTGGATCCTTTGGAAAGCTGTTCAAGCCAAGCTGAGCGGCGAGCCAACTCCCTTCGACCCAAGTTACATCTCGACCCAAGATATGAGGCGTGGCCTTATACACGCATACTAGTTGTGTTCCACTGGGCGGGAACCATGGAGACTTCCTCTGTCAGAGTCATGATTACACTTTTTGAAATTTGGGAAGCTAGCGCGGGTTCCCAGGAGCGGTTATAAGTAGCTGCTTTGGGGTAATGGGCCACGTTCTTCCCCAAGTAAACTAGTCTGTTGCCACGTGGGAAAGGATAACCACGCTTAGTTTAGTTTTTTTTTTTTTTTTTGACGGGACCACGCTTAGTTGAAAGCACTGCTATAAATTAGGGGCTTAGGCAGTCTTTCTCCCTTTCACGCCTTCCACAAGAACAAACCCTAGATTCGAAGTGACCTTTGCCCTCCACCAGTCTTTGCCAAAAACGCACTCCGGGAGAATCCTCAAGCACACTCTCGAGGTACGCTTTTCAATCCCAGATCTCTCCCTTCTTCCTTTCCTCCCCCCCCCCCCACTGGAAATGGCTCCCAAAAGGAATGTCTCTGTGCTCCCCGAAAGCCAACCCAAGGGTAAGCAACCCAGGAACTATGGACCCCAAGATATCCCGTTAGATCCGGAGGTGTCCGTAGAGTGCATAGGGGTTAAACGACCGGGTAAGAGTAGATGGGAAGACCCTGAGGCTGAGACGTACGTCCTCACTGTAGATGGGGAAGTTGTAAGTCCCCCCGTTGATGGCGCGGCCAGGGGAAGTCCCAGTGTATCTCGGAGCAAAGAGGGGGAAACAAGAGTTGACCGTGCGGCAGTGGATGATACGGCCACTGAAATAGAAGAGATGTCTCTGGAGGATGAAACTCGCGGTACAGGAGAGGGCACCGTAGCCTTGAATGTGGAGCAGGATCCCCAAAAAGGGCAACAAAAATGCCTGAAGCACTATTATGAATTTAGGGCCGAGGTGTATGGGTCGGAGAGGACCACCGCCTTGAAGAGACTGACCGGCTGGAGGGATTTGGACGACCTCTGTGAAGTTTTCACTCCCAGCAGTGATGAGCACATGGGGGTACCGTCGGAAGGGTGTATCGCCATGTCCTTGCAGGCCATTGAATATGGATTCCGACTCCCTCTCTCCCCCTTCCAAGTAGCCCTGTTCAATCATCTTCAGATCAGCCCCATTCAACTGCTCCCAAACGGGCACGCGATGATAACGGCGTTTAGGTCCTTGATGAAAATCCTGGGTCAAGTCGAATGCTTGGAGCATTTCGCTGAATTATTTGTAGCTTCCGTCGACTCAGCCGCTTCTCCCAACAGGAGGGGGTTTGTGAAGTTGCAGTCTCGGTCAGGGAGTAAGATCTTTGATACCGAAAAGTCCTCCCACGGCATAGACTGGAAGAAGAAATTTGTCTTCTTGAGGTACACAGATGGGTGGAACGGTCTAGAGCACACTTCCTGGAATGATGTTGCCCAGATTAGGTTGGAGAGGGGCCCGGTCCATTGGCCCAACACCCTACTAGCTGCTTTGAGGGAGGTGCACCCGCTAGATACGGGAATTTTTACGAATACCGATTTGCTGATAAACTTGGGGTTGGCTCCGGGGACACGGAGGCATATAGATTTCAGAATGGGTAACTACACCCTCAACACCCTTAGGCCAAGCACGTTTCCTTCTCTGACTTCATCTCTTCCTGACTGCACTAAATTCTAATTCTGCCCGCTAAGCTTATTTCTCCTCCTTATGCTGGGTCGATAATGGTAGCCGGACGAGCCAAAGCATTGGATCTACTTTTGAAGAAGAGGCAAGCCGAGAGGGCCAAGAGGATTGTTGAGGAGGAAACGCCTGGCCCACTTCCTTCTATCCAAGAAATAGCATAAGAAGAGGGCCTCACGGAGGCTGATTCCTTGGCTCGAATTGCGGCCGTGGAACGGGCGGCCGGGCAAAGATGGGCTGACCCCCATATTCCTACGGAGGGGGGTGAGGCGGATGCGCAAGGAGCCGCTTGGGTCCCTCCGGAAACTGAAGCTCCGGCCCCCCCATGGGAGAACAGAACGCCGGCCCTCCTAAGCCAAAGGGGAAAGTGGTCATGTCCGCTGGGCGACCGGATAAGAATTCAGAAACTAGCTCTGGTCGTTCCCTTCGGATGTGCCCAGGGGTCGCCGTACACAGAAGAGGAAAGAGAAGGATGAGCCCGATGATAGGGCCCCCAAGAAAACTGCTAGGCGGGGGGATTCTATTTTCCGGCCACCGGGCGGCTGGGCTCCCCTCACCCTTCGACCGGGATCCTCGCCTGGTTTTACTATGCTGAGGGGGGACTACGAGCGTATAGTTGACGTCCCTTCCTTCGCGGGGCCCAAATATCCCTTTGGGGTCTCAGAGTTCAAGGAGGATGGGTCAGAGAGGAAGGTCGCTACCGGGGAAGTCGACCAGGATGTGTTGGGGGCCATTTATTACTCCCTGCAAACTGCCAGCGACCACCAAGAGTTGGCCAAGGAGAGCAATACGACCCTCTCCTATAACAAGATTGGTCTTTTAAACGCGGTAAGGGCCTTCTCGCTATCCCTTCCCTTGGGCCGCGCTTTCCATTGCTTTGCTTCTGACCCTTTCTTTTTTTTTTTTTTCTCAGTTAATAGTGAGGGAGCACCAGTCCGCCATGCGACTGGAATTGGCCGATGAAGCCCGCCGCAAGCTGTTGGCGGAGAGGGCTGAGGTGTTGCAAGAAAAGAGCTGGAAGGATGAGGCTGAGAGGCTGTCCAAGGCGCTGGGAGACGCCCAGAAGGCGTATACCCTGAAGCTTGACAAAATGGACAAGCTGGTAAAGGTTTCCCTCCTGGAGAGGTCGGCTTTAGAGAAGGAGTTGGGGGAACTGAGGGCCGTGAACGAAGAGCTGCAAACCGGAGTGGCCACGCGGCAAAGCTTATTGGATGCCGCGGAAAAGAAAACTGAAGCGGCTTACGCGAAAGGCAAGCAGGACGGATGGCGGGACGGCTTTGTAGATGGGCAAAATGATGGAACCAAAACGACCTTTTGGACAGTCGAGAAACTAGTGCCGCAGATAAAGGATAGTGCCGTGGCGGAGTTTCTCCAATCCAAGGTGTTTAACACCGTCTCGGGCACACTGGGGGCGTCCGACATTGAGACCGGCTTCATGAGGGCTTTATCGCAGATCCATCTTCACCACCCAATCCCCCATGCACTCCTTAACGACCCACGTAAACTCAATGAGGCGAACGGGTACATTCCCAATACACTGCCGGAAGAATTCACGGCTCGCATTGATTTTGAAGAGAGGGCGAACCAGGAGGCAGCAGACGGCGAGGAGGACGAGGAGGAGCCGGATTGGAGCGAAGTGACCTATGGCTGGGCTGTGGAGTGGGCCGAATCTCAGCTCGACAAACAGTCCGGAGCAGTGGTACTGCCGGGCTCAGCGGATATAGAGCGGGCAAAAGAGACTTTGCTTGCCACTTTCGCTCCGTCAAGTAGCGGGTCGACAGAGGATGGCCTCTTGGTCGAGAACCCAGGTGGTCCAGCTTTGGCGATCCCGCCACTGGCAGCACTTCCCCCTACTGTTGAGGTGATTCCCCCAACGACTCAACCTATTCTTCCAACTCCAGCCTCGGAACCTGCTACTGAAGTTGCTGACCTTCCTGCTCCCAGCTCTTGAGGGCGCAAGGAACTTGTTTTATCATTGTGTATTTTCATCATTGTTTATACATCTTATTGTAATTTTCCGGGGTCGGAACCCCTCTTTCTTATGTATGAGAACCGCGCGTTTGCTCCCCGCTTTTCGTATCATTTTTACGTTATTTTCCCCAAAACATCGATCGTGCTGGTAAGTATGACTTTTCGCAATCTTTTAAATGAAACTTACACGAAACTTGAAAAAGTGTTCATGCTGTGGGTCGGAGAAAGTTGCCTTTGCGAGCCGAAGCTGGCTCGTCGGGAACTTAGATCACGAGTCGCCACGAGCGACCTCTTTGGGTTTCCTTGGTTTTCTGTTTGCGCTGTCTATACGCTTTAGGATGTTTCGAAATCCAAACGTAAACTCCAATTAACGGGCATATCACAACATTCAGATTAGCTAAAGATAAAAGATACTTCAGATGGATTGAAGGTACTTTTCATTGCTTGAGAATGAATTGGGAGGGGTACAAAATGGTACTTACAACTTAGAGAAATTCTTAAACATAAAACTTCTTGAGGTTATGCGCGTTCCAAGATCTAGGAATGACGTTTCATTCCATATCCTCCAAGTGATAAGCTTTGTTGCGCCCCAACTCAGCAATGCGGTATGGGCCTTCCCAGTTAGGTTGTAACTTGCCCACGTGTTTCGTCACTTCGACCTTTTTGAGAACCAGGTCGCCGATTTGAAAAGCACGGGGCTTGACCCCTTTGTTATAGCTTCGAGCCACCGTGGCTCGATATTGCTGCATGCGCTGGAATCCCTTCTGTCGAATTTCCTCAATGATGTCGAGCTCGTGCACCCGGTCCTCTGCGTTCCGGGCGAGCTGGTAGTTGGACACCCTGGCCGTTTGATGTAGGAGCTCCACGGGGATCATGGCCTTCGACTCGTAGACTATCGAGAAGCGGTTCTGGGAGTAGTACGGTAAGCCCACAGGACCCCATCAAGTTCATCGACCCAGGCCCCCTTCTTAGCCTCCAACCTGGTTTGGAGGTTTTGGATGATGATCCGATTAATTACTTCGACCTGGCCATTCGCCTGGGGATGGCCGACCGATGCGAAGCATTGACTGATTCCCATGTCTGTGCAGTAGGACCTAGTGGAGGCGCTTTGAAATTGAGTTCCGTTGTCGCATATTAGGACCCTGGGGATCCCACATCTGCAAATGATGTTGCGCCATAAGAAATTTTGGATAACCTTGTCCGTGATTTTTGCTGCGGGTTGGGCTTCGACCCATTTAGAGAAGTACTCAACCGCGACCAACAGGTATTGCCGTTGACCCATCGCGAGGGGTAGTGGCTCAACGATATCCATGCCCCATTGATGAAAGGGCCAGCAAATGTCTACAGGGACCATTTCTGCGGGGGGTTGATGCGGGATGTTGGCGTGTTTTTGGCAATTGACACACCTACAGGCGTATTCTTTAGCGTCCTCGTTTAGAGTGGGCCAGTAGAACCCACTTCTGGAAATTTTCTTGGCCAAGGATCGACCACCCGCATGATTTCCACACTGCCCACTGTGTATTTCTTCCAAGACGTCCAAAGCCTGCGAGGGGCGTAGGCACCGTTTGGTTGGCCCCATGAACGCCCTCTTGTACAATCTCCCTTCAGAATCAAAAGAGTAACCTGCGGCCTTGTATTTGAGGCGTCTTGCAGCATTTCGATCGGCAGGCAACACTCCATCTCTGAGGTAAAGTATGAATTCATCGACCCAGCATGGTTCGGCTGGGTCGATGGAGTATATTATCTTTGCCTCGCCATCAATCACTCTCCCCTCCCCTTGCTTGACAAGTAAGTGATGCTTTGATCCTTGGAGCCTCTCATTCCGTTCGCGAACTTTGATAAGGCGTCTGCTCGCGTGTTCTCTTCCCTGGGGACTTGCTGTAGCGTAAATTCTTTGAATTGGGACGCCAAGGATTTGACCTTAGCAAGGTACTTAATCATTGTTTCTTCACGTGCTTCGTAGGAGCCCTGAACCTGGCTCGCCACTAGTTGGGAATCCGTCGTAACGACAATCCTTTCGACCCCATGTTCCTTTGCGATTTTGAGGCCGGCGATGAGTGCTTCGTACTCTGCTTCATTGTTGGTGGCTGGGAAGTCAAGGGAGATGGCGAAATCAAGCGTCTGGCCCCCCGTGCTCGTTAGGGAGATCCCCACACCATCTCATTGAGAGGTTGAGGAGCCATCGACTGACATGGTCCATAGCATCGAACGCGGGATTTCCTTACAAGGATCGCTCTTTTCGATGATGAAATCTGCAAGGATCTGGGCTTGATATGCGGCCCGGGGCTGGTAGCTGATATCGAACTGACTCAACTTGATGGCCCATTTTACAATTCTCCCCGATGCTTCCGGTTTTTCCAAGACTTGGCGTAAGCCTTGGTCTGTGAGGACGATGACGGAATGGGCTTGGAAGTAGGGCCTTAACTTTCTGGAGGCGTGCACGAGGGCCAGAGCGAATTTTTCGATTTCCAGATAGCGCGTTTCCGCGCCGTGGAGTATCTTGCTAACGTAATATACCGGCATGTGCTTCCTTTCGCGCACGGCTACTAGCATTGAGCTCACGGCTTCCTCCGTGACCGCCAAATAAAGATACATGGTTTCTCCTGTTACAGGTTTAGCAAGCAAGGGAGGAGAAGCTAGATATTCTTTGAGCCTTTCAAAAGCCTCATCACATTCATTAGTCCACTCGAATTTTTTAATATTGCGTAAAATCTTAAAGAACGGGAGGTTTTTCTCAGAGGAGCGGGAGATGAACCTGTTTAGAGATATGATCCGACCAACGAGACGTTGGACGTCCCTCACGCTGTGGGGTCTGTTGATGGCTTTGAGAGCTAAGATCTTCTACGGGTTAGCTTCGATTCCTCGCTGGCTGACTATGTAACCCAGGAATTTTCCTCCTTCTACGCCGAAGGAGCATTTGTTGGGATTCAGCTTCATCCTATACTTGCGGAGCAGGTCGAAAGTCCGACTCAAATCGGTTAAATACATCTCTGTCTTCTCGCTCTTGACGATCATGTCGTCGACCTACACCTCCATTGTTTTGCCAATATCGTCCGTGAAAACCTTGTTGACCAGCCTTTGATAGGTCGCGCCCGCGTTCTTTAATCCGAAAGGCATGACCTCGAAACAGTAGATCCCCTTCACCACGAAGAAAGCGGTCTTCTTCTTATCTTCCCGAGCCATGAAAATTTGATAGTAACCTTGGAAGGCGTCCATCATGCTAAGGAGCTCGCATCCGGCAGTGGAATCGACCAACTGATCAATACGCGGGAGAGGGTAAGGGTCCTTGGGACAGGCCTTTTTTAAATCGGTGAAGTCGTTGCACATTCGCCACTTCCCTCCTGTCTTCGCGACCAGGATGACATTGCAGAGCCAATCCACGTACCTGGCCGGTGTGGTGTAACCAGCATCCAGCAGCTTATTGACCTCTTGCTCGATTATCTCGTTTCGTTCGTCGCTTTGGGCCCTCAATCGCTTCTTGATGGGTCGAAAACTTGGGTCCACATTCAAGTGGTGCTCGATAATTTCCGGGTCGACGCCGACCAAGTCTGAGGACTTCCAGGCAAACACATCCGCATTATTTCGTAAGAACTGGATGAGCATACACTGCTGTTTACCTTTGAGATTCGCTCCGATATGGGTGATTTTCTCTGGGTTGTCTGGAATTAGTGTGACTGGGACAAGGGCTCCTGCTGCCTCTATTTTACCGTCATCGATCTTACGCTTCTTCCTTGCTATGGTGGAGGTCATTTGCTTGGAACACATTTCTGTGGTGGGGTCGTCTGGGTCGGTAAGTTCCGTATCCAGGAAATCGTTAACATTTATCAAAGGAACGATAGCCTTGTTCGGAAGTTGTACCTTTTCCATGGAGATGGAGTAGCACTCCCACGATTCCGGTATGTTGCAACGGAGTTCCCCTACCCCGTGCGGGGTTGGCAGCTTGATGATTTGATGGTAAGTGGAGATCACCGCTCTGAAGCTGATTAAAGCGGGGCGTCCCACGATGATGTTGTAAGCAGAGGGGCCCTCCACAACCAAGTATTCCAATAATTGTGTGGCCCGTTGTGGCGGCTTTCCCATGGAGGTAACAAGCTTGACTTTTCCTTTGGAATAGACCTCCGATCCTCCAAAACCTGTCAATGGTGTTTTAATGGGTTCATATTCAAGGGAATTATGGATGTTCATCTTTTGCAAGGTGGAGTAAAAGATAATGTTGGTGGAGCTTCCACTGTCAACGAGGGTCTTATGTACAACACAATTCGCCACATCTAACGTAACGACCATCGGACAACTCGGCATACCGCCGTCCCGTGGCATTACTGGTACAAAGTCCCTGTCACTAAACGAGATTTCTTGCTCGTGCCATTCTTTCCCTTGCTCTACCTGCATGATCTCTCTGGGCCCATAAAGCTCCAGACCCACCTGGCGTCTCGACCGTTTGCGTGCCGTCTTGGAGTCTCCCCCGGCGGGGCCGCCCGCAATCATGAAGATTTCGTTGGTGGGCATGTTATGGGGGTTAGCCCCTTCAGGCTTTTCCAATGGCGGCTTGCGCCCCCGCCTGCGCGGGGGCGACTCCCTTGGGTCGAAGACTTGGCGAGCCCGTTCGTCCAGCCTTTTGACGAACTCCATCAGGTGGCCCTCTTGAATCAGCCGTTCCACCTCCTCCCTCAAAGCGATGCACTCTGAAGTCCAATGACCTGGCTGCATGTGGTAAGCTCAGCGCTTCCCGGACTCCTTAGACTTCTTGGTTTCTTTCAGCTGTTTTGGCTTTTTAAGAAGCCCTCGATCCATGACTTCGTAAATTTCCTCGATGGGGCAAACCAAAGGCGTGTATCCTTTCCTGACCCCGCTCGCTGAGGGCACTTCTCGCTTTAGCCTCTGTTCCATTCGGCTGGAGAGCTTAGGAGGCTCCGACCGAGGTGGGTCGGATCTGGGGAATCGATCAGGAGCTGGGTCGTTCGCCAGTCGATCGCTTTTGCGCCCCAATGTGCGAGTTGTGGATTTGACCTCCTCCAATCGCATAAAGCGACGCGCGATGGCCATTAATTCCTCCATATTCTGGGGAGACTGGAGGATGATTTCATCGGCGCACTCCGTGTGGCGGATCGCCTTATGAAGGGTCTGGGTCAGGATATCAATGTCCAAGTGCTCAACCTTGACGAATGCCTCGTTGAATCGTGAGAAGAAACTCTTCAAAGTCTCGCCTTCCTCCTGTACGATACTATACAGATAGGTGGACGGGAGCTTGACCCCCGTCATGGAGGAGAAGTGGGCCTTGAATTTTCTAGCCAAATGATCATAGTCGCGAATGCTATGAGGAGCTAGCCGCTCAAACCAGTCTTGGGTTGGACCCTCGACCGTGGTCTCGAAGATCTTGGCCCAAATGAGTTTGGAATGGCCGTAGAGGCTGACTTGCGCCTCGAATTTGGAGCAATGTTTCACGGGGTCGGTGCTCCCTTGATAAATTGGCAGATTGGTAGGGACTCTGTCCTCCACCTTGGCATCGATGATCTCATCGCAAAAAGGGGACCTCGCCTCCCTTCCGCTGCGGTACCTCCTCCCCTGACGAGGGGAAGGTGACCGTGATGGTGGGCTGGTGCTCTTACTTCGGGGGCTTGCCCTTGGGGGAAGTGTGATGACACTTCCTCTTGTGGATCAAAATACTCCGACCCTTGCGCCGGGTCGGGTAAACAGGGTTGCTGCTGTCGTTGCTGTTGCTGTCTATGGGGGAGATTATTCCAGAGATCGCCCGGGCCAACCCAATGACCCCGGTTGGCTTTATGGTAGGCGTCGGGATGGACCCTAGCCCCCAGGCGATCGAAAACAGGCACATTTCTAGGGACAGGGGCGTCCCTATTCTTCTCGCTTGCCGTCCCCGCAATGTGGCGTGCGCCCCTATCGTTTTCCCTTATATTGCGTAAAAGCTGCGAGGGGCGTTCCTCATCCTGATCATTTCTTCTTCTAGCTGGCTCCCGGCGGCGAGGTGGGTTTTCATTGTCGTCGAAACCTTCCTCCAGGTGTGCACCCAGATGGACTGGGTGTTGGGCTCCCAAGGCCGGAGCAATGTATATGGTCTGAGGTTGCACGTAAGGGTTTTGGCCGTAGGGGAGCTGTGGATACCCCCAGATACTCGGTTGAGGGGCATGCTGTTGGACAGCATACGTCACCGGGGCAGATGGCCCTTGCACCGTGGGGTATGCGACATTCTGAGGAGTTAGAGCCAAAGGACTTCCTCTAGGGGGAGCCGGCATGACCGGTTCCCTGTTTTCTCTTGCAGCAGCCAACGCCTCTGCCCGGCAGTGCTCCGCGTAAGCAGCCAGGTCCGCTTCGGAGAGTATTAAACGGTTGGGAGCACTAGGACTGGCATCCGTAACGACGACTCCCACTGCGGGGGGTGGAAAGTTTCCCCCAGAGGTGTTAAGATCCGGGAAGATCTCTTCGCCATTTTCGCCGTAGACTCGTCGCCCATGACGTGTTTGGACCATCTTCAAAGGAGAGCTAAGCAGTAATGATAAGAAAATAAGGCTTTTGTTCAGAGGATTCCCACAGACGGCACCAAGATGATGGTGTCAAAATCCGGGCTATGTGCTGGACGGCCGATTAGGACTCCCAATCACCCAAGACATTTGTATTATGGGGAAGACTCTGATGCTTTCCCTATCTGAAAGGACGAAACAAACGTGAGCTTAAAGGCCAAGACGGGGGGAAGTGGGGTTGGACCCGTTTTGGCACTCCGACGCTCAAGTCAGCTCAAGCTCTGGGTTGAAATATGCAAGAATTCAGAGACTTGGGGCATCAAGAAAAACTTACCACTGATGGTCATGGAATGAGGTTTTATAGGTTGGAAACGGACCTCGGGGGTGCAAGTACACCTCCCCGAAAGTGTGGATCTGGTTGGGAGAGGAAAGCGATGGGCTTTGGCCGGAATAGTACTTTTCCAGGTAAAGCACTGCTTGCCTGCTCTTGCCAGGATGCCTGACACTGTAATGGGCGCAGCTGCAGTTAATGCTGCCGTCGAGGGGTAATGCTCGCATTAAATGCGGTTGTCCGGTAGCGATTGGGTCGGAGCTCCTCTGGGTCGAGCCTCCCTCTGGTATGAGGGGAGACCCTAGGTCGCGGGAGGCTACCGCCAAGCTAGGACCTGAGGTTTTTGGTCAAGTGCTGGGTCGATGATTGCCTAAACGCCTCGGTCGCGGAGAGCTTACATGGCACAGGCTGCCACCTGGCAATGACATCTGGTGCCTAGTCAGGTTCCCCGATTTTCCCCTTATCATATATATTAAATAATTAATTTGTTAATTATTTAATAGACTTTGGTTTAATTTTGAATTAAAAAGAAAGTTTTATTTTGGAGAAAAATAATCTAGTTACTTAATTAATTAGATAAAATAAGTTATTTATTTTAAATAAATAAAGTATAAAATTATCCAAAAATAGTTTGGATATTTTTAGCTCTCTTGAAAGTTGATTTGAATTTGAATTCAAAGTCAAAGTCAAAATTACTTGATGATCAAGTAATAGGAGAGAGAGAGACCAAAACCCTAGCCCATAAAGGACTAGGATTTTCGGTCCTCCCTTATTATAAATAGAATTGGCAATTCTTTTGGTTCATGTGTTGAACACCATCCTTTCTCCAAGATAAACGAAACCCTAGGTTAAACCTAAACACTAACTAGAGAACTAGCATCCTTACTAGTTAGATTGTGATCAAGTTGGTGGACTATCTCTAGAGAGCTGCAAGTTAGAAGCTTGAAGATTCGAGCTTTACCAAGGAGAGGGGATCAAGCCGCGAGAAGAGCGTTCTTGGGTGGCTTGAAACGTTTCAAGAAAGTATAAAAGAAAAGTAAGTTTCTTATCTCTACAAATTTGGATACACGATTGCGAGTCCAAGGTCCTTTTGTTGGAAAATTTTTAAATTTCCGCTGCTTTCTGATTCGTGTTTTCCAACACATATAATCTAATTAACGCTCAAAATCATGAAATTTCTACACACAACACTCAATGCCTAACTTCGAGCACCATTCTCGGGTGTCTGCCGCTATGAATTGAGACCCATTGTCTGAAATGAGTACCCTCGGAATGCCGTATCTACAAATGATGTTCTTCCATATGAAGTCCCTTACCACTCTGAAAGTAATTTTTGTGACGCCTCAACCTCGACCCATTTGGTGAAGTAATCGACGGCTAGAATGACGAACTTTTTCTGTCCGACCGCCATAGGCAAGGGGCCCACGATATCGATACCCCATTGATCAAAGGGCCATGAGACATCTATAGGGATCATTTGAGCAGCTGGCAATTGGGGAACAATAGAGTGAAACTGGCACTTAGGACATTTCTTGGAAAATGCAATGGCATCTTGGAGGACCGAGGGCCAATAGAACTCGCTTCTCTGAATTTTCTTGGCAAGGATACGCCCTCCAGAGTGATTTTCGCAGCGTCCACCGTGAAAATGTTCGAGGGTCTCCTTGGCTTGTGAAGGCCTCAAACATCTCATTGGTGGGCCTTGTAAGGACTTCTTGAAAAGTCTCCCATTGGAATCCAGGGAAAAATGAGGGGCCTTGTTCCAGATTTTCCGTGCCTCCACTTTGTCAGTGGGACAAACTGTAACGCCCCGATTTTCAGACAGTCAGGTACGCTCGACACGTGTGGGTTTCGAGCATTAGGATTTTATTTTGTTATTTTCGTTTATTTAATTTAAACGTGTTACATTAATTTCTATAAATTGTGTTCAACATGATTACGTGAAAATTATATGATATTCATTTCAAATTGAGAATTCTTGTATGAATAGAATTTAATTGTTACATGAATTAGTTGTCTAAATTTGTATTAAATGCATAATTGCCCTTAATTGTTCATTTCCCTTTCTTTAAGGACCTAATTACATGAAATATAAAGGACCTAATTGACCAATTCCAAACTTTAGATACTCAATTGCATAACTTATAGAACTTTAGGGATTTGATCATAAATATTATATTTTGGCCAAATATATCGTGATATACATTTCTTCCTCAATCATCATCTTCATTTCATGCCAATCATCCCAAATTTGCTTCTTGCTCTCACCGAACCACAACCCCAAAGAAGGAAGAAGAGATTTCATCCAATCATCCAAGTTTATTCAAGAAATTCCAAGCTTTTAAGCTCAAGCATCTACCTTCATCTTCTTCTCCTTCTATTTTCTTTCAAGGTAAAGATGGAGATATATGTGATTTCTTGAATTTCATATGTGAAGCTAGGGTTTGAAATTTACTTGAATATGAAGTGCTTTAGATGTTAGAAGCATGATTAGGAGCTTTTAGCATGAATTGGAACTTGAATTCTTGAAAATATGGAAGAATATGGCATGAGTTCATATGTGAGCTAAAGTTGATGATTATGATGATCAAGTTGTGATATAAGTGTTTATATTGGGTCTTTTGGTATCTTAAGCATGCAAGAATATTTCCCTTCATGAATTATAATGTTTGGAGTGGAATTATGTGAGATTGATGAATTTGGCAATCATTTCGTGCTTCCCCTGTTTCGTCCCCTGTTCTTCTGCAGCTTCTGTAAAACGAGAACGGCCCTTCCCGTTCCCTTTGTAATTGGGGAACGGCCGTTCCCATTGATTTGAATAAAATGCAGGCGGCGAGGAGGGGAACGACCGTTCCCACTTTGTCTCACGGACGGGAACGGCCGTTCCCATCTTCGGGGAACCCCGACAGGCGGGAACGGCCATTCCCACTTTGAACTGAAATCTGGAACGGCCGTTCCCAGCTCGCTGGTAGTGCAGAAACTTTCTGCATAAAATTACATTTTTAGCCCCTCGTTCCAATGGCTTATTTGACCCCAAATTGCTATTATATGATTGATTATATGTCGAAACAACATGTTATCATGTTACATTGTGTATGGCTCGATGTCTCGTGTATGATCATGCCGTGTGTCATTATATGGAATAATATGCTTGAATTATAGTCTCATGCACGTACATTGTCCCGTTTCTTGTCCAGTTATTCTCCAGGGCGGAGATTATCGAGCATGAGCACGTTCACGCATTCACGAGTCGTGTGTCGCCTGTTAGGTGAGGTTTAATTTCTAGTTCTATAGAACCCGTATAACCTTTACGTGATTTTGGGCCGAAGGTAGTTATATTTATAAGTTCATGAAATTACTTATCATTTCAAGCACGTTAATGTTCACGAATCAAGCCTGTCATGTTCATGCAAGCAAGTAGTTGCGTTCTCCTGGCCAGGTCCTCCTTAGTGAGGGCGCTGGGCTGGTCTTCGGGCTGGTGATTGTCCGTCCAATCACAGGAAGAACATAGTCCTATCGTGTAAACGCGTTCTCTTGGCCAGGTCCTCCTTAGTGAGGGTGCTGGGCTGGTCTTCGGGCTGGCGGTTGTCCGTCCAACCACAGGAAGAACAAAGTCCTATCGTGTACCTGCATTCTCCTGTCCGGGTTCTCCTTAGTGAGGGCGCTGGGCTGGTCTTAGAGCTGGTGGTTGTTCGTCCAACCACAGGAGGACCAAACCCTATCTTGTTACAAGCAAGCCATGTATTGATCGCATGATTTCCATTCCATGAATGTGCTAATTGATTACAATATCGCACGATTGCACGATAATTGAATTGCATGATCACCTAATGATTAACAAGCAAGCAAGCATGTTTATCGATTGCATGAAAGAACAAGTATTTAATATTAATAGTTGTATTCTCGGGCGAAGCTATATTATTATTGAACTTGTATATTTATCTTTTATAAATCTTTACCCGAGAATATGACTTGCATGTTATCTGCGCTAATATGTATATAAACCCCTCACTCGGTCTTCACAGACTGACGCCTCCACCTTTCAGGTTATTGCAGGTGCACGCTAGGCGGGAGTTGAGTCGAGTCGAGTTCAGTTCATGTAGTCGTGTCATCCGTGATTCGTGTATTTAATTATTTATTGTTAATTATAGAATTGTAGTTATTGTTATTGTTTAATTGAAGATGATAATGTATTGATATGTAACTTTAGAATATATCTTAATTGGAAAAATGAGAAATGTCGTGATTGGATAGGTGGAAATATTTGATAGACACTAGTTTATGCTTCCGCTTTATTTTGTTGCATGTATTAGTAATCCCGCCTAGCTTGTCGTGTATTGCATTGTCACCCGTTCGCTATAGGTTGGTTCATGTACGGATTGGTCGTTTCGTGTGTGGATTGATCTATAGTACGGGGGTGTGGCATCCTTACGTGTTGGGGTGCTACACAAACACCATCCTTAAGAAACCTGACGATGTTGTCGAGCCAACATGGCTCGGTAGGATCAAACATGGCTACCGCTCGGGTAGGGTCTTTCCCTTGTATCAACGGTTCCTCCGTTTTTAGGAATGTGATGGAATGTTCGCACGATCCATCGAAGGCGGAAGCAAACTTGGACAAAACGTCTGCACTCTCATTTTCCGCTCGTGGGACTTGAAGTAAGTGAAATTCTTTGAACTTTCTGATTACTTCCTTCGTTTTCCCTAAGTACTGCACCAGGGTGGTTTCTCGAGCCTCATAAGTTCCTTCAATCTGACTTGCAATTAGTTGCGAATCAACATAAGCGGTGATCTTGGAGACTCCGTTTTGAAAAGCAATTTTCAATCCTTGAATGAGAGCCTCGTACTCGGCTTCATTGTTTGTGACCTGAAAATCCAACCTGATTGCGAAGTCTATTTCAATTTCGTTAGGATCGCTGAGGGTTACCCCGGCTCCTCCCCCCTGAGAGGTTGAGGGGTTCAGCTTCATACCGTATTGGCTCAAGATGCCAAACATGCGCTTGAGATCCTCCAAATTTGAGGCTTGACGCTCGCTTTTGACTATCATATCATCCACGTATACTTCCATGGACCCTCCAATTTCTTTCTCAAACATCCTGTTAACAAGGCGTTGGTATGTGGCTCCCGTATTCTTGAGCCCGAAAGGCATAACTAAGAAGCAATATACCCCCACGTGCACAACGAATGAGGTCTTGAGACTATCCTCAGGGGCCATGAAGATTTGGTAATACCCTTGGAAAGCATCCATCATGCTCATTAGCTCACACCTTGCGATCAAATCCACCAGCTGATCAATCCGAGGTAAGGGGTAAGGATCCTTGGGGCACGCCTTGTTGTGATCAGTAAAATCGTTACACATGCGCCATTTGTTAGCGCTCTTGGGTACTAGCACCACATTGCAAAGCCGTTCTGGGTATAGTATGGGCTCAATATACTGGGCTTCGAGAAGCTTGTTCACTTCCTCCTCAATAACTTTCTTTTGAAATCCGTGTACATCTCTCTTCTTTTGCTTGATTGGTTTAAAGGCGGGATCCACGTTGAGCCTGTGGATTATGACGCTCGGGTCAATCCCGGTTAGATTAGAAGCTTTCCAGGCAAAGACGCCAATATTCTCTCTTAGGAAGTCGAAGAACCTTTCAGTCAATAACATACAGTGAAATACGATCCTCCTACAACTCCATCTCTCAATCAAGAACTAAGGCATGAGAATATTCTTAGAGCCTAAATATCCTTGATCTTTAAAGTTAAGTTCGTTTCATATCCATTAAGACCTTAATCCAAGAAAACCCCATTTTCTTGATGTCTTGATCTTTTATCCACCTTGGCCAAGGGTTTAAGTTAATGGACTACGAACAACTCAATCAGTAAGAGATCATTCTTGTTCTTGCAACAAGTGTAGGTCCTTTGTAGATTCTACTAATTCTACATATGCCACTTGTGTAATCCCAACATAGGCCGTGGTTCAGGTGTCTATATAGCGACACCCTTTTGAGCCTATATCAAAGATCACAGAGTTAGCTCATATGAGACATTACAGAATCTCAAGTCTAAGGATTAATGAATCACGTTATTGACCTGTGAGATATTTCCTAATCTGGAAGTTTCTAGGAGACTTCCTTTCCCATTTAGGAATGTTCTCACGCGGGACATCTCAGTGATGAAGTTCTAGTAACAATCACCCTCATGTATTATGAACGCATCATCGTATGCACTTATCACCCAATGAAACTGAGTGATCCTTCAAAAGGACATAATCATAAGCAAGTCTCAACAGAGTCAAGGTCGACACTCCCACTGTCTGTTGGACTCTCGACTTGGAGAAGTTTTTAATCCGGGCCTATGGAGTTAAGAACTTGTTTCAAGTGTCGTTCCCATAACAACAAAGTTCCTAACGACCTCATCGGATTAGAGGAGTTCAATACATGCAAAAACACAGTCAACCCAAACAGACATAAATAAGCACATAAAGAAGTGAATGCCTATGAACAAAATCATCTCGTTTATTATTCAAAGACTGTTTGTGATATTACAAGGAAATAGTAAAGCCAAAAGCTAACAAAAATAATAGAAAATGATATAACAAATTAAATTCCCAATCTTAGAATAAATAAAAATCTAAATAATAACTAAAAAAAGTATAAATTTCATAGTGAATATTAAAATTGTAAATTTAAAAGTACTAATATCATTAAAAATCAATTAAGTGATATAATAAAAATGATAGCAAGGAAGGAAGAAAAGGTGGTGACCATTTTAGACCTGGGTTATTAAATGTACCACCCGGGACGAGAACACCACATCCCCCATACTATGAGTTCGGACCACATATGAAATGGACTAATCTATACATAAACCAAGCTCACAACGAAAGGAAGCCAATGAAAAGACAATCATGGCTAGGCGGGATCTAATCCCTGGAACAATTAATAGTAACTAAAATACGGAAGCAATACAGTCATTCATTCATTATCAACAAAGTAAATGTAATTTCAACAAAAAATCAAATACAGGTTCCACTAATCCAATAAACCTGTCCCGACCCAATACAACATAATAACATAAGAACGGGTTCAACTAAATCCAGAATCCTGTCCTAACCTGTCCCGAATCATTCCAATTCAATAAATGGCACACCGGCCCAATAAATCAACTAATACAATAGATAAATACAATATGCAGTGAGTGTACAAGTGCAGGACTCGAACAAGGACACGACTCCCGCCTAGCAACAACCTGTACAAAACCTAAGGGACAAATAGGGGAGGGGTCAGTCTCTAGAAGACTGAGTGAAAAAGGGCATAAATAAATATATAAAGCGGTAAACATGCAAGCCCTAATCCCATGAAAGGTTTTAAAGGAACAATTTCAAAGGAAAAGGGACATTCACGGGATTACGACACTTACAAATTTTACTTTATGACAATAGGCTAGCAGTGGCTCGGCGAGTGAGCAAATCCCCAACCTTACTCCTAATCGTGTAACAGTGATATGCTTTTTATTAGGTGATCAAGCAATTATTAGGTTTCGATCATTACAATACAATCAGTACAGTATCAGTGCATAATCAGTTCTATCTTTCTTCCTCCGGGTGATGGTCCGGGTAGCTAGCCCTCGCCATCCAATCAATATGGTCAATGGGTGCATGAATCCCCAAGGACCGAGACTCCATCCTCCACTAACCTTCTAGTGGATTCTGGGTTCATCTCAACAATGTGGGTGAGTGCAAGAGGTCACCGTCGGCCCGATGCTTACCCAAATTACTCAATACGCTCAACCCTGGACCCCAATAGTGAACAATAACTCGCCAAAACAATAGGGTAGGTACAATGTAATAGGGTTTCATTTCAGAAAACAATTGATCTTTAAAAATGAATACAATAATAATATAATTTACCTTTTGGCCAAAATAGTCAATTTAGGGTTGTAAGGTTTGCAATAATAACCTATCAATTTCCTCACCTGAGAAGTGACAAGACAGGAGGAACTGACAAGACTTGTACAAACTCGATCGGGGTTATCTCCTCCCGGGAGATCTCTATACAAGAACAAGAATACGGTATATTCGTGAGAAACGACTCAATATGATACCAAATAGGAAGCACGACAATGTTCATGAAGTGGTGTATCAAGTCATAGAATAATTCAACATCAAATAAACTCAAAGAGATCACTAATTCATATCATTTAATCATACGAATTCATTTCATGTAAGGCGCGGAGTTAACAATCAAGTTTAAGTAATTAAAGACCATAAAGTGTCAATTAATAACATAATTATCAATAAACCAAGAATACAATTCATATAAATCACATAAGAGAGTCAAGGGAGTGAAAGGAACGCAAGAAGAGGGATTTGGGCAAGTCTTGGTAGAAGTTGACAGTTTTCGGAAATACGCAAACTGTAGGAAAACGGGAATATCTTGAGTTCTAGAAGTTTGAATTGGGTTGTCAGAAGAAACATGAAGGAAAAATCAAATACGTCAAGTCTCACTCATACCAAAGCAGTTAATACAGCAAGCGGTCAAAGCACTTAGCGTCATGAAATTACTCGAATTAAAGTTGTGTGTATGCATATGCCATGGATGATTGATGTATCGTTCACGGTGGTTTGAAAATCTTCCATTGTAGTGATCCGATTCAATACTTGATTTATTCTTAGAGATTCCTCTACCTTTATTGTCATGTATTGAAATCCTCGAGGTGTCCAATTGACCACTCAGTCCTCCTTCCACGATCGATTCCCTTATCCTAACTAAATACCACGGTCTGAAGTTCCAAATCTTGAGTGTGCACCTGATATTAATATGATTAACTCATTCTCTACCATGCATTATATTCGCCTTTCTCGGCTACTCGAGCTAGTCTTTGGTAGCTCAAATTCTAGTCTCCAATCCTATTAGTGTTCCCGGTTCATCATGGAAAAACGACTGACTGTCCGGTAACCTATCTTGTTCATGTTGTATATTTTTTTCTAATATTCAACTTTCAAAGCTCAGTTGAATTGACTCTCACTTTGTCCATTACGGTATATGATGATTTGATCGGGTTTCTCACCTAATATCCTCCTTACTAATTCCTACCAACTCCTTCTCGATCCCATCATCTTCAAAGTATGAAGCACGTTACACAAAACACCATCTTAATCTTGGAAGATTGAGTTTGTAAGTGTCCCATAGTAAGACACCCACGACATTGATCTTGCAACCGAGGTTACCATCAATCATCCTTTACCCTGTCTTGCCCTGTTAATTCTCAAACTCTCTTTGAATCTATATCTTCATCTCTCGAAGCTCTTATCTCTCAATTCATTCCTTACCATCCCTTTGTAGAGTCTCGTTACTTGTTAATTCTTGCATTTCCGTTGTTCCTTTTTGAAGTAACCCGTTCGAACACAACCGTAAATTTTAAGTCATTTTCCGGCCGGCTCTCTCCCTTAAGAATTTCTATCCTAATTCCTTAAACTTGTTCTACCACTTCTTAGATCAACGATTTTCGATTTCTCCAACTTAGCTTTGTCGATGTAAACGGTTCTAGCTAAACTACGTATCCAATGATTCCACTCATATTCACTTTGAAATGATTGATAGGGATTGTATAGACACTATAGATCATAATTTAAACCCTTTATTAATTTAAATTTATAAAAAAATCCCCTAATTTTTAAAACTATAACTTAAATAATCCTTAATAAATAAAATTCTAAAATAGTATTAAAAATTATATTAAATATTGACATAATAAAATCAAAATTTTAAAATTAACTACTACAGTAATAATTCAAAAAATTATATATGATCTTGCTCAAATTCGGTCGGGTGAGGTGGCTTGGAACTCTTACTACTTCAATTACTCAAAAATTTGTATGATATGAAAATTATCTGGGATTATCTGCCAAAGATCGGTAAAAGTGAGCTCACGCAGATCCATACTAGGAATAGGGGGTGTTGCCCAGTTTGACATTTCAACGTTCAAGTCAGGCACTTGCTCAAAAGTATATGAGGAAAGTACAAGCAATCGAGTGTACAGTAAAAATTTATTTGGTACCGTAAATGCAGAGGGTATTTATTGCATTGGGAACTATGCATGACACATGTTCATGCACTCACAGTGTACTTAAAGTGTTTGTACGGTGGTTAGGGGACATGATGTACTACCACATAAATAGTATAGAGTTTGTTGCCTGCTAGGATTTCGACCCATGACATCAGTATGAGCTCAGAGGGTCGATCGTGGCCACTTGGTCGTGTGACGTCCCGTTCTGCCGACCGTACATGTATGATGTCACGTGAGTGTTTCTTTATGTAATTGTGATTTAAGTCTTATTTGATGCCTTAATTCTATTTATACTTGAATTATATGAATTAATGTGACTTATGAACTTAATTGGATTTATTTTAATTGTTGGGATTTAATTGAAATAGGACTTGGGCCTATTTGTAATTTGTTGTTAGTTTTGGACCTGATTGTAATTAGGTGGTTTTGGGTTTGTTTGAACTAATATGAGCTCGGAAATTCGGATTGGAATTTTGAATCAGCTATTGGACTCGATTCGACGAATCGAATTCAATGGAATTGATTCCATATTTTTCGAAAGCCGTTTAGACCCTATACCTTTTAAAAATCGATCCAACCAGACCGGGAGAACCCTTGAACCGAACCAGTTCAGCCATGAAGGCTGAACCCCTTACCTTTGTCTCTCATTTTGGTACGTGAGAAGCAGCAAAAGAAGCTCCAAGAGAAACCAAACCCTTAAACCCTTGATCAAGACTCAAGAGCTCATATCTCCTTCTCTACTCCGTCCTTTTGCGAGCCAAGGTAAGCTACGGTTTTCCCTCGTTGTGCTCTTTATTTCTATACTTGAAACTTAAGTTGTGGTGGAGTATATGTTTATATATGATCAATCTTGTGAATAGTAAGGGTTTAGCTTAAAATTTGAGATTATATGATATGTAATGGTTTATCTTGAATTTTGACTTCATAAATGAGTTCTCCTTGTCAATTAAATTGTATTAATTGCAAGGAATCGCTTGGTAAATGGATTAAATGCAAGATGTCACTGTTGAGTTCAAATTTCTTAAAAATAGGTTTTGATGAATATGGCTTTGATTCTCGTTTTTCTCGAGTTTTATACATGTATATGTGATCTTTATATGTTAATTGTTGTTATGCTTGAACTTGGTAGTTGTTGGTTGAGTTTGGCCATGGTTGGCCATTTTTGCTTCGTTCTCGTGTTTTTCGCGAACAGACCTACAACTCAGTCACAGGCCAAACTACCGTTTCGAGCCCCATTGGATTGTCTGAACGGCCATTTTGGCTTAGCGGGAAGTTCGAGTTTAAGTCTTGGAAACGGTCGTTTGGCATTTGTACTGCAAACGAAAATGGCCATTTCGAGCTTCGGGAAGGGTCAATAGCAACTGAAACGGCCTTTGGGACTTTGAACTAAGACCGGAAACGGCCGTTTCGGGGGCCGTTGTACCTTTTGTGTTTTTAGACTTTCCCGTTTTGTTTCCTTTGCTTCTTAATTACTTTTATATGACTTATATGCATGATAATTCGATACTTTATGACTCGTAACTTACCGTATGGCTTGTTTATGCATGTTTAATTGACTAAATGAGTGCATTTTGATTAATAGATGAATTGCATCATATCTCATGCATTTTTTGCATTTGCTATAGCACCCCAGAGCGCAGAGCACTACATCCCCCGCACCATAGCCCGACACGTGTAACGAAATGGGAACTCCGCACACGCACCAAGCTGCAACGAACAGGAGACAAATAAAATCTCTCCTAGGCTAGGCGGTCTAGACCTTAATACAGAGTGCGCAATAAAAATGAATATCAAATGCGGAAGCACCAGGATTCAAACATACAAATATATATGCTAAGAATGTAGACAAGATATACAAAATATAGCGAGTCAAATTATACAAGTACTCACATGTTCGAATTATAATCATATACATACGTTCAAAAGCTCAACAGTGCAAAAGGAAACTAAACAAGATGCATGAGACTCGCTACAAGGACCACAGACCTTAACTCCCAAAACCAGCACCTTCAACTCAAAAGAAACAAGGGGGAAAAAGGAAACAACGAAGAGGGGTCAGTCCTAAAGACTGGTAAGGGGGTTAACACACGCACACGTACATATACGTAAGAGCATAGCATATTCAAAATTAAAGAGTTCATGAATCAGGGCATGGTTTTTGCATTCTAAATCATGTTAGCCCGTGATAATACATATAAAGAAAAGGGTTTAAGGCCGAAGGCCAAAATCAACCAATTTTAGAAGTTAGAAGTCCACTCCCGTTTCACAAACTATATTCGAAATCAAAATCACAATAACTCGGCGAGTACGAGTTTCCAACCAACCTACTTCATATTCATAAGCAAAATCAAAGGCAAAACTAAAGTCAAAATCAATCCCGCCTTCTCCGATTGGGGAAGATAGGCACGACCCCTCAACCTCGTAAAAAGGGTATGAGTCGGGGGATTCTACCAGCTCCTTCGACGGGATTACCGTTGGTTCAAGAAAATCCATCTTCCCCTCGACCTTCCGAGGTTGTGCTAAGTCTTTCAAAAGTGGAGTTGTACTGATAGGGGAGCTCGGCGACCCCACGGCCGACCTGAGTTGCCATACCACTCACTGGCGGAGGCACACTTATTTTAGGGGGTACAATTGACCCCCCCTCAAAAAAATGTTTTTTATTATGTATGTATGTATGCATATATATATATATATATATATATATATATTTGTGTTATTGTGTATGTAATTTTTTTGAGTTTTTCATTATTGACCCCCCTCATAAAAATTAAAATTAATACTAGTGAGGGTCAATATAATAAATTAATAATAATTGGGATAAAAAAATAAAATATTATATATATAAGACTAATGGCCAAAGAAAAATACATAATCCATAGACTAATGGGCCAAAATATAGATATATACACAAGGAGCTAAGTATATATATATATATGTATGTATATAAGCCCAACGACTATTGGCCCAAAGAAAAATATATAATCAATAGACTAATGGGCAAAAAAAATAAAAAATAAAACATATACACAAGGATCGGAGCCAAATTAGCTAATCTAATTAAAGCCAAATTTTGCTGAAAATTTTAAAAGTTCCCCCATAGCAGCAGCCACACCATGCGCACTAGAAAGGCAGCCAAAACCCAATCCCTCATTGGTTCATTCTTGATTTTCCCTTTATTTCGGTCATTAGTGGAGTGGTTTTTTTTCTTAATATCAAGGTAATTTTGTAATTATTATTTTGTTTATATATTTTTTGGTTCTTTTTCCTTTTAACAATCAATTTTACTTTTTTTTATCTTTCAACTAGGGTTTGTTTTATCAATTATCAATATGGAGAAGTTTCTTATTATTTTGTGTAACTGACGTGGACTTTTGTGAGATACAAATTTGTAAGTGCTTTAAATAAAAAGTTGAATTTTACTTGTTATTTTTTCTTTAATATTATGCTTTGGTTGACCCCCTGAACAAAATCTCTGGCTCCGCCACTGATACCACTTCTCTGGGGCCCAGTTCAAAGTCAAAATTCATTTTCATATTCAAAAGCTTATCTTTCAAAGTCATATCTCACTAGTTTAAAACACACACCAAACCTTTTTAAATCAAATAAACGAAAATATAGTTACGTATATATATATATATAAAAGCCTTTATAAAGGGGTTTCATAACAAACGGGTCAATTCCCACAAAATACGTACCAAACACTTATCTCTCTCTCTCTCTCTCTCTCTCTATATATATATATATATATATATATACATAAATCACATGCGGGCTTAAAATCCACATAAGGTTGTAGGTCGTAGTAACTAAAAGAAAGAAACCTCACCTTGACGAACGAACCGAACCAAACAAGGCAAACCACACCTACGGAGCGGCTCCACACCGGCAAGCTACTCCACTCTGACAATCTAAACAAAAAAAACAATACTAGACTCAATAATGAACCATAGAAATGCTCGGCAAATGCATATGGATGCATATGATGCAATGCACATCACATTCGTACAAATTTAGACATATTGAAGCAATTAGCATATTATCGTATCAACGGCATATAAATAAAATTCATAACACTTCAATTAAAATCATAACACATCATATTATAGCATATCATAAGCATACATTGTAACGCCCTGACCCCAAAACACGGTTTTGACGCCCGGATGTTAATCAAAACAATTTAACATAGAGTATTCTGCAAAATATAATGTCAAAAACCATATGTTACTATTTAACACCTCCCGTTTTATTTTTTATTTACACGAAATTGTATTTTACAAGATGTACATATAAACATGTTTCTTCCCATTCGTTCGCCTAGGCGGTTCATCCCGAATTTTCCTTATTCACTGAAGAGCAAAGAAAAATAGAAGGGGTGAGTCCAACTGACTCAGCGAGGTACAAGAAACATAAAGGTATCAAAAATGTAATCAATATTAGATTTTCACAGGTAAGCAACAAACAAGGGTTCCCTTATATCGCCTCTTTCCCGGGTCGCGACCTGAGCACATATCACACACATATATCGACCTGCGGACTTCCACGTGGTCTTTCCATGGGCACTTCCCAATGGAATCAAAAAGCGCTATAGGAGCTTCCCATAGTCACCACATACATCACATATTCTCCTTCGGGATTAGGTTATTGAATCAAAAGGCCAACAGAATTCTCAATAGGCAACTAAACAGATCACATTTTAAATGAATGTGTCAAGGAATTGATAAGCAAGAAAAGAATATACAAGGATACCAAATCTTTGCTCCCCAGAAAAGAACGAGAACCCTCACCTTTTTCTCCAAGCCTAGTATTTGATGGGTCAATCGGTACGTCACCTAGAATTTATAATATAAGATCAGTTATAACTATTTTAGCGAAATGCACATTCCTCGTTTATCTCACTTTAATGCTTACTGGTCCTTTACATATATTAGCAAAATATGAGAAAATATGTCGCGTTTTACGATGCATGAAAGTCTTGGCATTTACTTGATATTAGATCAAAATTTACAGTAACTTCTCTACAAGGAATTAATTTAAAATCATGTTAACTATTATTCAATTTAATAGTACGTCCAAAAAACTTAAGGTTCTTAGAGTGCTTCCGCAGGTGGTTTTTAAAATAACAACTTATTCCAGTCAAAACTAATCCTATCTTAGTTGGTTGATTAAAAGAAAATGGCTGTCCAAAAACGTTTTAGAATTACTACTCAATTTGATATGAAAATGATTCAAGGCTTAGTTCCTAATAGCTTATCATTTTAGTCTACAAATCAGAATTTACGTAATGGCTTCAAAGTGATAAATCCTTTATTCCTGATCTTAAAAATGATAGTTACCATTCCTATTACGGCTATAACTACTTCGATCACTCCTCATCATGGTAGTAACTGAAAATAGTCGAAACTTACCCGACGATTCTAACTATAGTCTTGCCGGAAGGAAGCCTTAACCGCAACAGTCCTTTTCGGAGCCTATATCTTTTGCTATGAATATTGAAATTGAACTTGGAAAACACGGCTACGTTCGTCTGGTTGAATCGAGTGAAACGGTATGTAATATTTACATAATTTGGTTAAATGTAATTTTCAGAAGAAGGTTTCGGCGTAGTGTATAAGTATATATAATAAGAGGTTCTCTTTTGTTTTATTATTTATTGACCTTGCTAAGGCGTATATATGAAAGAATCAGTCATTCTAACCTTAAGATGATGAGTCATAATCTAGTTTTTTGATTTAATGCCACCAAGGCCTACTGTTACATCGGTGAAAGTTGCCTAGGCTTGACTCGTCGGGTGGACGAGTCAAGGTTGCGAGATGGTGCTTGCTTGGTGAAGGATCATCGAATTGAAGTGCTTTGGCGCAATGCAAAGCACCTTGTCCCGATAAAAGCTTGGCTTGGATGCAAGGATGTCGGATGTGTGCTTGCTTGGCGGAGCACAAGGGTTGGAATTGTGTTGTCCCGACGATACTTGGCACGGATGCATGGAACGTCGGATAATTGAGCTTGATGGCCGGACGTCAAGCAAGACCGTGCGAATGTGTTTTGCATGGTGCGCGCAAGTCTTGGTGGATTGCGCAAGTGTCCCGCAATGTTGGCACATGAAAAGTGATTGTTCCGCAAGGGTTGGCTAAGTTGATTGTTGCTGTGCGGATTGTTCCGGAAGACTTAGGCCGTTGGGTGCTTTGTCCCGCAACGCTAGGATGATGGTGCGCGCAAGGCAGCGGGAAGCAGGCGGCAAGGTTGGGAGCAAGCGCGCAAGCGCGCGCCTATGTGCGGGACTGATGTGCGCGCGCGCGCAAGGCTGCGCGCAGCGCCTAGGCGCGCCCGCACTAGGCTGGCAGCAACTCAAATCTTGGCGGGAACGGTTACTTCGGCGGGAACAGTTATGGGCATGAATTTCAAATGCTTAGGCGCCAAATTTAAGGAAGCTGAAGGCTTGGGCGGCTATGGAACATAACCGCCAAGTTAGTGGGCGAAATGGAGCTTGAATGTGGCGGTTATGGGCAATTTTGGGCGGGAAATTGCCCAACTTAGTTTAAGCTTGAAATTCGAATTGCCTAGGCGGTTGGGGCTGTCAACCGCACAGTTTTGTAGGCTTATAAATAAGCCAAGTGTGCACGATTTTGAGGGAGGACGAGGGTCCCAATAATGTGTACAAGTGAGGGTGTCCTTTTGTATATTGCATTGGAATGAATATATTGAAAAGGTTGGGCGTAAGCCCGTAAATTCGAGTGTTGCTTTAATTTCAGCAAGTGTGTGTGCATGGGGCTTGTTGAATTATGGTGCAAGGCTTGGGCTTGTCTTGTTGGGAACTTAATCCCCCAAAACGTGGGAAAAACACGAGTGTTGGGTTCAATCTTTGGGAAACACGAGTGTATGTGAGTTTTGGGATAAGGCTGAGGGGATTTGTGAGGAATTCCTGCCGGATGGGGCCGATCCTAGGCGAAAAATTTTATGTCGAAGTTCGACCCCGTCACAATTGGTATCAGAGCCAGGTTTGGGGTTCTGAACCGACCAAGTTTGTTCGTGGAGATCAAGCTTGAAGCGTGCACGATGAAGGTCTTGGCTTGGGAGGAAGATCTGCACGCAAGGATGAAGATGGTGATGTGCTTGGTGGCGTTGCTATCAGAAAATGGGAGTTGGTGCGCGACTCCTATCCGCTGCGCGAATCTCGATCCTTGAAGGGGAACAAGGATGAAGATGGTGCTGAAATCCTAGAGGGCTTGCAAGGATTTCGAAATTTCATAGCTGATGCAAAGGTCATGAAAAATCCGAGTCGTTGGGGCGGCTTGGTCCACTTCTTTTCAACAAATTTGTGGGCAAGATGCATGGATTTCGAAGTGGGTGAATCTTTGGTCGAAAATCCGAGGATTCGAGGGCTGGAACAAGGTTTGAACGAATCTCTTGAAGGTGTTGCTGTTGGAACCGTTGTGGATCTGACTTCCTTGGTCTAGATCTTGAAGGTGGCGGTTATCTTTGGCTAAGAGTTCGAGTTGGGCATGAATTTTGAGTTTCAGAGGGTGTTGGCCGAAAAACTTAGGCCATGGAACTGAAATTCGTGCTAAGAAGATGAACTTATGGGAAGCAAAAACGGCAAAACGAAGAAGAGGAAGGCTGTGCGTGGCTGTTGTTCAAAATAGGGGAATTCCAGACCCTAGATCTACTTTGCGTGGTAGATCTTGTGCAGAAGACTTGATGATGGCGAAAGTCTGCTCAAAGGAGTTGTTGAGGCGACTCCAAGTTGCTGCGTTGAAGGGTCCTTGGCCGAAAAAGCAAGGAAGATAGCGGAGCAAAGGCGGATCCATGTGGGAAGATGGATCTCTTGACGATTTTGTTGGGGGACGAAGTCATATGAGTCCGTGAGTGATTCATAACCGTGGATGCTTGTTCTTTGTGCTAAAAATCAAAGGCAAGTGGTGGATTTGAAGATCCAAGCGTGTGTGGGGTTGGATCTTGAACCTGATTTCGTTTGGAAAGAAATCAGCCGGCATTGTTCGAAGTTAGTCAAGGATGTGGCCGAAATTTTGGTCCATGGCATGGGCAGTTTCGAGGTATTGCTGTCCCGCTTGACAAATCGTTCAAGGTGTCGGGTTTCCTAAGGAAATTTGCAAGGTTGCAGCGTTGTATTGCTGTTGCTGGAGTTGTCCGTAAGAAGGAGGCGGAATCCATTGGTTGATGGAGAAATGACGTTGTTGGGATGGAACCGGAGCAAAGAAGGAAACAAATTAAAGTTGATGTGGCGTGAAGGTTGATCTCAAGGCCTAAAAACGAGATCCAAGAGCCTTACCACATTGATTTCTGAAGGAAGGATGAGGGAAGGCAACGGGCAACCGGTCAAGTGAAATGGCTCGTTTCATCCATTCCAGGCATGTCAAAAGGGGATTGATGCAGTCTTGTGCGGGAGAAGGCTGTCGTGTTTGATGGGTTTTCAAACAAAACAACCAAGTGGATCGAGTTTGGTTGAGCAAAGTCAAGGGAAGGACGGATCGTGGTCAGATTTGTTAAGGAAAGTCCCACAAATTTCCTAACAAATGGATTTTGTTGCAAGTGGTGGTGAGATTGGGCAGAATTGGTTCGTCGATGACAAAGTTGGTCTTGGTGGGCAAAATCAACAAACGGGGTTTGATCTTAAAATACTCCGGGGCAAAGGCGTGAAGATTGGGAAGTTGGCGCTAATGTCCGAATATAAAGCTGCTTTGGAAAGAGCTTAAGGCAAGAAGTTCAAGGTTGGAACCACGGGCAAGAGATTGTCCGACGAGGGCGTCGGATTCTTCAAGTGGGGGTGGTTTGTTACACCGGTGAAAGTTGCCTAGGCTTGACTCGGCGGGTGGACGAGTCAAGGTTGCGAGATGGTGCTTGCTTGGGGAAGGATCATCGAATTGAAGTGCTTTGGCGCAATGCAAAGCACCTTGTCCCGATAAAAGCTTGGCTTGGATGCAAGGATGTCGGATTTGTGCTTGCTTGGCGGAGCACAAGGGTTGGAATTGTGTTGTCCCGACGATACTTGGCACGGATGCATGGAACGTCGAATAATTGAGCTTGATGGCCGGACGTCAAGCAAGACCGTGCGAATGTGTTTTGCATGGTGCGCGCAAGTCTTGGTGGATTACGCAAGTGTCCCGCAATGTTGGCACATGAAAAGTGATTGTTCCGCAAGGGTTGGCTAAGTTGATTGTTGCTGTGCGGATTGTTCCGGAAGACTTAGGCCGTTGGGTGCTTTGTCCCGCAACGCTAGGATGATGGTGCGCGCAAGGCAGCGGGAAGCAGGCGGCAAGGTTGGGAGCAAGCGCGCAAGCGCGCGCCTATGTGCGGGACTGATGTGCGCGCGCGCAAGGTTGCGCGCAGCGCCTAGGCGCGCCCGCACTAGGCTGGCAGCAACTCAAATCTTGGCGGGAACGGTTACTTCGGCGGGAACGGTTATGGGCATGAATTTCAAATGCTTAGGCGCCAAATTTAAGGAAGCTGAAGGCTTGGGCGGCTATGGAACATAACCGCCAAGTTAGTGGGCGAAATGGAGCTTGAATGTGGCGGTTATGGGCAATTTTGGGTGGGAAATTGCCCAACTTAGTTTAAGCTTGAAATTCGAATTGCCTAGGCGGTTGGGGCTGTCAAACGCACAGTTTTGTAGGCTTATAAATAAGCCAAGTGTGCACGATTTTGAGGGAGGACGAGGGTCCCAATAATGTGTACAAGTGAGGGTGTCCTTTTGTATATTGCATTGGAATGAATATATTGAAAAGGTTGGGCGTAAGCCCGTAAATTCGAGTGTTGCTTTAATTTCAGCAAGTGTGTGTGCGTGGGGCTTGTTGAATTATGGTGCAAGGCTTGGGCTTGTCTTGTTGGGAACTTAATCCCCCAAAACGTGGGAAAAACACGAGTGTTGGGTTCAATCTTTGGGAAACACGAGTGTATGTGAGTTTTGGGATAAGGCTGAGGGGATTTGTGAGGAATTCCTGCCGGATGGGGCCGATCCTAGGCGAAAAATTTTATGTCGAAGTTCGACCCCGTCACACCTACCTAGGTTAATAGGCTTGCTTACTCTTCTTCCAAAATATGACACATATTTCTAATAAACCTAAATTTTTTAAAAGGCATATTTATCTCTAGTGGATACGGTAATCATCACAATTTCTTATTCTTTTCTTGCCTGAATATTACTATGTTAGTAACAAAGTAAGAATATAATAATAATGTAATTATTTCTAACAATTTAAAATTTTTTATGTAATTATTGAAATCTAACTTATCTGATTTTGAATATAATATTTCACATTATTGTAAATGTCACATATTTATATTAATATATTATGTTCGTTTCATGTCTAGAAATTTCGGGGTATCACATACATGAAGTTAAAACACATAAGGAAGGCAACGGATACGAAGAAGCAACAAGAGCTAGCATATATAGCATATAAGTTCATACGCGTATTCATAAGTTAAGAATCACATAAACGACACATAACATAATACATAACACGTTAAATAAGCATCTCATATATCAAATTGTATCCTAACACATGCATTCACAAGGTTAGAATACAAAGAATGCAATAGGTTCAAGGAAACATCACACTTAGCTCTTAAACGCATACGAGTTCATATCGTGCATATTTCACGTTAAATGAATCCATAAATTTGGTACAATGCTCATAACACAGAATTTAACATATTAAAATTGCATACATATCATAAAAGAAGCAATAAAATATCAAACAAACCAAATAAATGATAAACTAATTCATGTATTGCAAACAAGGGAGCATTATGATCATACTTCACGTATATGCATCGAAATCACGTGATAAAGTCAAAACAAGAAGCTTAACATGTAATATAGCAACTTAACAACATATATAAGGCATAAATGAAGCTAAATGATCAATTAATACACATCAAAGACAAGAAAAACATAGCAGCAACAGCATGCGCGCGAACGAGCGTTCAAAATTGCCATGCCCGGGTGTTCGGTAGCACAGAACCACATCTGAAGCATCCATGGGATTGAACGGCCATTCAGTCCCTTAAAGCATGAAATCTGAACGGGGGTGCAAGCGTACAGACCCAGCGCAGCCATTTGAACGGGGTTTCAGTCACTTTTCTCCTTGGCGTGCAAACGGGCGTCCACTCCTACGCAGCAGCTGTTCCTCTTCGTTTAGCAGCTGAAAACCTGGGAAAAATCATGGTAAATGCAAGGAAACAAGTAGGGGAATATTTACACTCAATAACACAACAAAAACACAAGAGAAACAACACAAAAATTCATCATTTCAGCCACAAAAACGCACGCAGCAGCAGGCCATGGAAGAGCAGTATATGCTGTCAAAAATCACCCAAAACTCTTCATTTTCTTCAAATCCATTAATGGTGATTCATATATACTTCATCTAACACGAAATAGGTATCAATAAATGGAGTAAATAAGCTTAAATGATCAACAAACAAGCATCAATTCATCACAAACTTCATGCTAGAACATGGATTCAAGGATTAAATTCTAACACTTACTATTCACTTATAAACTCATAGCATGCTCAATTCTTGATGAAAATGCACAAACCATAGCTCAAAAGAATCACAAGAAGAAGGAGAACAAGATTATATACTTACCTTTCGAATTGGAGAAGAGAGGAAAGTGTATTGAGCTTAAAAGGACAAGATTTGAATAGTGTTTTCTTCCCTCCTTTCTTGGTCTAGGTTTGCTGCGCCTTTTCCTTCTCTTTTCCAAGTACAAGACTAGGCTCCTTAGCTCTGTATTCTCGTTACAAGTCCAGAGCCACTTCCGAAAGTCGAATCCGAATTCCCGAGCTCAAGTTACGCCTTCTGGAACACAAGGCGCGTTAAAACAAGTTAGGCCCTCGAGTCCCTTAACAAATAAAACAGTTCAAGAACCGTAACAAATGAACTCAAAAACATAAAAAAAAGCATGTAAACAAGTTCATAACACATATAATTCATGCATATCACGTAGTCACAAAAATTAGAATCGAAAATGGGTTCAAACGGATTAAAAACGAGGTAAAAAGGTAAAAAACGTTCAAATATTCAAACATGTACTTAAAAAATAATTCAAATAAATTCGAGAATATCATTTAAACAATATAATTACATAATTAAATAATTTAAATGCACATGTAGCACTCTCGAGGCAGCGTACCTATACGGCTGACAAGTTGGGATGTTACATTTGTCGTGCGTCGTATTTGGTTCATATAGAGTCTAAGTCTTGGGCTTTCGTGTTTTCTTTTCAGACGAGGTTTCCGGTGTTGAACCCGAGGCCTAGAGTTGTTCACTCTCAGTCCTTTCTCTAAAAGCACAAGGTGAGGTTTAGGATTTTGTATAGTTAACGACCTAAAGCCTCTATGTGACGTTTTCGAGTCTCGCATGCGATTATATATTATATATATAACTAAATAAGTGTTGAATATGATATGTTTATGACCTTATGAAATGGGTTTGATTTTGGAAAGTTAAGTATGAAAGCATATGTAAGCTATTTTGGAAAATTCGGTTATGTTTAAGTTATGTAGCGAGGTTTGCCATGAAAGATTGGTCATGTAAATGTAATGTATATGTGGGCCCTTGGAGCTATGGGTAAGGAATCAACGGGACTGTATCTGGCCGTCGGGGCTCGGCCTGTACATAGTTTCCATCCAAGATATCATGTGCGACCTCGGGCGCTAGGGAAGGCTTGATATTTTGATGCCTTCGGTGTGAAAGCCGGGGAGGACACGTTGAGGGTTAGCTATCCCACGTGGGTTTGTGAAAGATATAGATGGTTAGGGGCGCACGTGGCTCTTTCATCAATGGTGTGGAGGATGGATATGTTTATGATTTATGTTTTATATGATATGAGGAGTAGAGGATAGAAGCTCGTACTCGTCGTGACATGGCATAATAATATGAGGACACGCGGCACGCCCACGTGGGCGCCACGTAGGCTCCGCGCCAACTCGGACAAACCAAGAACAAACTTTTGGACAGATCATCAGATCAATACCAGGTCCGCAGATCATCAGATCTTCATGAGACCATCAGATCATAAGATCGATCTTGGTAGCCAGGTTGATCTTCACATAGATCTGCTCCCTTTCTATGAAGAAACCCACAGCATTAAGGATCCCGGAAGGCAATATCGATCTCCAGATCGATATCATACGTCACCGGACACCCGAATACTGTAAAAGCACTCTTGTCGGGACACGTGTACCCTTCTCATTCCCCGGAACAGGCGTACTATGGCTCATTAATGACCGTCAGTCCCTGCTTTTACCCAAAGGGGAAAGAAGGTACAAACGACCCGCCTCAAGCCGGTTCCATCGTCCGACATCCAGATCGACGACTGGCAACGCCATTAATGCACACCTACAGTACACACACTACTGTGTCATTTGGCCACGGCTATAAATACTCGCCCTTTGAACAGTAGTTGGTAAGCCTTTAATACGCATTCAACTGCATTTATTCTCTCTCAAAAGAGCTCCATTACTGACTTGAGCGTCGGAGTGCCAACCTTGGGTACAACCCCAAGTTCCCCAAGTTGGTTTCGAGCTCACGTTTGCTAGTGCTTTCAGGTCGATAAAGAACCCACTCAAACAAATTCTTGACTGATTGACCCATATCTAACAGCCCGATCGACACGTCAGATCGACCAGATTTGAGCTAGATCAGTTTGGCGCCGTCTGTGGGAAATCCCCTTTTTCACATCGACCTAGATAAAAGCCCCTTTGATCTCTTTTTCAAACACGATGGTTAACACAAGGAACACCAACCGTGACGAGGACATGGAGGAGGTTGCCAAAGGCAGGCATGACTACAACGCGCCGCTTGGCAACACCTCCGCTGTCCTGCCGGTCGGTCCCAGTACCAACGTTCCCCAGCCTCCACTGGAGGCCACTCCCAGGTACACCGTCACCCAGGCGGACCTGGAAGCCTTCCTCGACCAGTGGCGGGTCGAGATCGAGCGTGCCCAAACGGAGGGCCGCGAACCCAGGCGCCCGGAGCTACCAAGGGCCAGCCCGGCTACCACCATACCTAGCCCCGTGGTGGGCAATGCGTTGGCCCCCACTGTCCAAGCATACGGGAACCCTGTTCCCTATGTCTTTCAACCGCTCGACGGGCGACCCGAGCAGATCATTTGGGGCCTCAGTCCCCAGATCGGGGCGGGGCAGATCCAAGGATTCGCTCCGCCACCGCCACCTCCCGCAGCAGACAAAGAAGTTCCTCGAGAAGGCCACGGGGACTCCAACCACCCCAGCCGCAACAACCGCGACAAGCGCATGGTCGACGAGGACAACGACGAATTCGACGACCTCAGAGATCGGATCCCTCCCCCGATCGGCTAGGGAGGAGGCCGCCAGAATCGCCGCGGCTCGCACGGGGAGAGAACAAGACTACTGTGAGGACCCACCCCGAAAAAGGGTCCAAGACCGCCTGGGTGACAGTGGCTCCCACGTCACCCAGAGGCAGGTCGACCTTCGAGAAGGGCTGAACCGACGCCCTCTCCGTTACCGCAGCGACAGGGAAGAAGCTTCCCCTTTCTGCGAGGACATTCTCCGCACGACCTGTGATGGAGATCGAATTCCGACCGGCCTGCCCATGTACAACGGGACCACAGATCCCGAAAAACATGTGACGGCCTTCGAGAACCGGATGTTTCTACACTCCCATCCCCAACAGATCTGGGCTAAGCTCTTCGTCACTATGCTGACGGGCCCCGCTCAAGATTGGTTCATCCGCCTGCCGCCACGGTGCATAACGACCTACAACCGGTTCGTAGATCGATTCACGGCGCACTTCTCCTCAATGACGGGAGAAAAACTCCCCCCTTCCTATCTCAACAGCATCTATCAGAGGGAGGGTGAGTCCCTGCGAGATTTTATGACTCGCTTTTCGAGGGAAGTAGTTTGGGTCGAAAACCCAACGATGGACACCCTGCTCTCTGTGGTCCATCGAGCTCTCCGCAACCGCCTATGGGCGGATGAGATCGTCAGGGCCGGGCCACCCAACCTGACGGAGATCCAGGATATCGCCCACGGCTTCATGCGCGTTGAGGAGATCGCCCTCGCGCACGGACCTCCTCCTCGATCTGAGAGGCAGGTCATTGGGTCCAGCTCGCCCCAACACCGGAAAGGGAGCGAGCAAAAGAAGATCAAGGGGAAAGTCGACCAACCGACCCAGGTCGACCGACGAAACTACGTCCCCTTGACCAAGTCCTTAGACCAGATCTACGTGGTCATGGACCAAAGCCTTCTGAAGAAACCAAAGCCCATCCGGGAGGGCCCGAAGGCTGAGAAATCAGGAAAGTACTGTGGCTACCATCAGCAATGGGGCCACACGACCGCGGAATGTAACGCCCTCCGAGATGAGATCGAAAGACTCATCCAAGGGGGGCACCTGAAGGATTTTGTTCGACGCATCGACCACTACTCCGAAAAGGCGGGGAGGTCGAGCGACCGCAACAGGTCCAGATCAAGATCTCCCCCAAAACGATCTGGGAAGCAGCCGCTGGAGAGAGCAGAAGACAATCCCCCCACTCACGGCAAGATCTATATGATAGCCGGGGGGCACGAGGGCGGCGACTCAAATGCAGCTCGAAAAAGGAACATCAGGCGAGCAGCTCGAGAGTACAACGGTCCGCATGAAGAAGTCTTCCAGATCGATCATGGTAGAGAGTGGGAAAGGCAGGAGGTTAGCTTTAGTGAGAGTGATAGCCGCCCTGGCCCCCATCGGGAAGGCGACGCGCCTAGCTGTCCGATGGTGGTGACCTTGGGCGTGGCTAACTATGATGTAACCAAATGCCTAGTTGATAATGGAAGCAGCTCGAATATTATCCCTTACTCGACTCTTGTAAAAATGAAGTTGCATAACCTAAAGCTCGATCCGATCCGAACACCGCTTTCCGGGTTTGGTGGATCGGAAGTCATACCGTTAGGGCGCATCCGACTCCTCACCTCGATGGGAACATCCCCCAAGAGGGTGACCCAGGAGGTCGAGTACGTCGTCGTCAATATGCCCCTAGCGTATAACATGATCTTCGGCCGACCTGGCCTTATTCAGTTCAAAGCAATCATCTCAACGTACCATCAAAAACTGAAGATGCCCACCCCGAACGGGGTCGGTGAGGTGACTTGCGATGTCATGGACAGTTGGGCTTGTTATGCCATCGTCCTGAAAAAGCCATCCGGGAAAGAGGTGGAGCAAGAGCTCGACCTCCAGATCTATGCCGATGGGGAGATCGAGCTTCCCACAAAGGAGTGCGAGGCGGAGAGATCCCCCGCAGCTCGGAAAAGAAAGGCCAGCGAGCGGCTCGAGCCCTCTGAAGAACTGAAAGAAATTGCCCTAGTCCCGGAAACAGCAATAAGACCACCAAGATCGGGGCGAATATGCATCCGCAACATGAGGTCATGATGATAGAATTCTTGAGGGACAACTCTGACATCTTCGCTTGGGCTGCCAAAGATCTGATCGGAGTCGACCCGAAGGTGATCTGCCACCGGCTCGGAATCGATCCGTAGGTCAAACCCATAAAACAAAAGCTAAGACCTCAAAGTCGGGCGAGGAATGATATAATCGAGGCCGAGGTCAATAAACTCCTCGATGCAGGATACGTTACTCCAGCTCAATACGTTGACTGGTTGTGCAACGTAGTCCTCGTGCAAAAAACAGGCGGGAAATGGAGAATGTGCAACGATTTCACCGACCTCAACAAGGCATGCCCGAAAGACCCGTATCCGCTGCCCCGAATCGATCAGCTCGTCGACTCGACAGCTGGGTGCGAGATGCTCAGTATGATGGATGCATTTCAAGGCTACTACCAGATCTCTATGGCTCCCGAAGATCAAAAGCACACGGCCTTCATTGTTGTAAAGGGAATATACTGCTTCAAGGTCATGCCCTTCGGGCTAAAGAACGCGGGAGCTACGTACCAAAGATTGGTCAACCTGATGTTCAAAGATGAGATCGGAAAGACCATGGAGGTCTACGTCGACGACATGATCGTGAAGAGTCGCTGGGCGTACCATCATCTAGATCATCTGCGCAGATCGTTTGAGATCTTACGGCAATACGGTATGAAGCTCAACCCCGACAAATACACGTTCGGGGTCGAAGGAGGAAAGTTTCTAGGATACATGGTGAGCCAACGAGGCATCGAGGCGAATCCTATGAAGATCAAAGCAATCCAGGTCATCCCTCGACCTCGATGCATCAACCAGGTACAGTCCCTGGTGGGTCGCATAATCTCACTCAACCGGTTCATATCACGATCGTCCGAACGAAACCACCCATTCTTCAAAGTTTTAAGGAATCTCAAAAAATTCGAGTGGAACGAAGAATGCGACCGAGCGTTAGATCAACTGAAAGAGTACCTGGCCTCCCCGCCATTGCTGGCCAAGCCGAATGAAGGAGAGACCTTGTACCTCTACCTGTCCCTCTCTAATGAAACCTTCAGCTCAGTCTTGGTCGCCATTCGAGATCGAAAACACCTACCGATCTACTACCTGAGCAAGACCCTACACGGCGCGGAGCGAAATTATCTTGAGATCGAGAAGTTCGTATTCGCTCTGACCCATGCGGCTCGGAAGCTACGTCCGTATTTCCAAGCTCATCCCATAATCGTCCTAACGGATCAACCCCTTAGGCAGGTCTTATCCAAGCCCGACGTGTCGGGTCGAATGATGAAATGGGCGGTCGAGTTGAGTCAGCATGACATCACCTACCAACCCTGGGCCGCCCAACAAGCTCAAGTTCTGGCTGACTTTCTAGTCGAAAAGAACACCAGCTCGATGGAGATCGTCCGTGCCGCGCCTAGTTGGACCATGTACACGGATGGCTCATCGACCTCTCAAGGAGGGGGGGTGGGCATATCCCTTATAAACTCAGACGGACTACAGCTCGATTTCGCCATTAAGCTCGATTTTAAAGCGACAAACAACGAAGCTGAGTACGAAGCACTGGTGGCAGGGCTAAGGTACGCCACGGAGAACCAGATCGACAGGTTAGCCGTTGTAACTGACTCCCAGCTCGTCGCGGGCCAAGTCAACGGCACGTACGAAGCTCGGGAAGAGTCCATGGCAGCGTATCTCAAAATGGTGAAAGAGCTGGCCTCTAAGCTGAAAGAGTTCAAAATCGAACAGGTCCCTCGCGAAGAGAACGGTCGAGCTGATGCCCTATCGAAGTTGGCCAACGGATTCCAGGGAACAAAGGATGCGACCATCTCGTTCATGGTCTCGGGGGGCCGTGCGATCGATGAAGGAAAGGTCGAGATCGCGACCATCGATCCGCCGGAACCTTGCTGGATGGACGATCTAATCGCTTATCTCAAGGACGGGCTTTTGCCCCAAAATCGAACTGAGGCCAGGAGAATAAAATATCGATCTCTGCTCTATATGATGGATCATGAAGGCAGGTTGTTCAAAAAATCCTTCACAGGTCCCCCTCTAAGGTGCCTGCGACCTAGCCAAGCCCAAGATGTCCTAGAAGAAGTCCATGAGGGATGCTGCGGGAACCATTCTGGAGGTCGAGCTCTAGCTCGAAAGATCTTAAGGAGTGGGTATTTTTGGCCGACTATGGTGTGGGATGCGAAGATCCACTCTAGGAAATGCCCCAAGTGCCAAAAACACGGTAACCTAATCCACACTCACCCTGCGTCCATGATACCGATCGATGTGTGCTGGCCCTTCGACCAATGGGGGATCGACATCATTGGTCCCTTCCCCTTGGCACCCAGACAGAAAAAGTTTGCCATAGTATGCGTCGAGTACTTCTCAAAGTGGGTTGAGGCCGAAGCAGTCCCCAAAATTACTGATGCAGTGATAAGAAATTTCCTCTGGAAGAGTATAATCTGCCGTTTTGGGGTTCCGAGGGTACTCATCTGTGACAATGGCCCTCAATTTCGATCTGAGAATACCAAGAGCTATTGTCGAGACCTCGGGATCGACCTCAGATTCACTACAGTTGGTCACCCGCAAGCAAATGGCCAAGCTGAAGTCACCAACCGAATCGTTATCCAAAATCTCAAGACCCGCCTTGATGCCAAACTGGGCGCATGGGCGGACGAGCTCGACGGTGTGCTATGGGCTTATCGAACTACCCCGCGGACAGCCACTGGGCAAACACCATACTCTCTGGTTTACGGATCCGAAGCCGTCATCCCATCGGAGCTGTTAAACGAAACCGCTCGTGTATCACAATACCAGCTCGACCGGAATACGGGGATCAGAGCCGAAGATCTAGATGTGATTGAAGAAAGTAGAGAGCATGCCTATCAGAAGCTCAGGCAGTACAAGGCAGCAGCAGCCCGATCATACAATAAGCACGTACGACCCAGATCGTTTCAGATCGGTGACCTAGTGCTAAAAAAGGTCGAGGTCTTGCAACATGTCGGAAAACTTGAGCCTAACTGGGAAGGACCTTATCGCGTCACGGAGATCGGGAAAAACATGGCCTACCGGCTTGAAGACATGACCGGGGAACCGTTACCCAGACCGTGGAACGCGCACAACTTGAAGAAGTTTTACACTTAGCCTTCAAATTTATTTCAAAATTGTAATAGTTGAAGAGGTCGAATTCGCCTGAGGATCGATCTCTGATCAGTCAATTAATTCACATGTTTTGGGGTATCCGATTAAAGTCAATCCGCAATCCCACGCCAGGCCACTATCCCCTCGATTAAGCTCTCATTCGACCTACGGTCATGAGTCGAGGAGGGAGTGAGCCACCCCACATTCGATCGTTAGAGGTCGAGATCCAATGAGGTCATTTTTAGACCCAAGGAGATCCTAAGTCCTAACATGTTTAATGCTTTTTGAATCATCGTTAGAGATCGAGATCCAACGAGGTCGTTTTTAGGCCCAAAGAAATCCAAAAAATCCTAACGTATTTAATATTCTCAAATGTCGTTAGAGATCTAGATCCGTTGAGGTCGTTTCTAAGACCCAAAGAGATCCTAAAAATCCTAACGAACCTGATGATCCAGAGATCCAAGGAGATCGTTTTAGATCCGAGGTGATCCAGAGGTCAATCTCAAAAATTTCACGATCCGGAGACCCGGTGAGATCGATTTAGATCCGGAAGGGTCCAGAGATCAACGATCCAGAAATTCTTGATTCATTGCTTTAGATCCACCGAGATCGATTTAGATCCACCAAGATCCAAATAAGCCAAACCTAAAAAAAAAAAAAAGCTGGCATATCTCAGAGATCGCCATCGATCCGACGAGAATGCAGCGAATGGCAAAACGACCAAGGTAAAACGCGAACACCCAAAAAGAAGATATACATCCAAACGAGATCGAATAGCGTGACGAACCTATCGATCCAAAAGCGACTAAAATCTAAGAGTTGGGCAAAACCCAGGTCGACAAACCACACGCATGCCAGATCGAATTAATGTTCAACTTGTAGAAAAAGAAACAAGTATGAGAAACATAATTCATTCATGCGAAAAATCGATAAAAAAAAATTAGCAAAGATCGATTATACCTAGCGCATCGAGCTCACCACGCGACGTGGCTCGATGGGCAAGTGTTCAAAAGCAAAGCAAAAATAATCACAAGTATAAACCTAGCCACAGACCGGCTAGCAGGTCGAATCAAATGTCTTAAAAGAAGCAAGGTAAGAATTTAATCGATCTCGACGGGTTCAAAAGTGGATTCTTGAGTAGTTCGACGAAAGGACAGCTCGAGCTCTCTGACGGTGGGGAGGAAGCTTTCGATCTGAACCGGCGGAGGGAGCTCGCATTCTACCCGACGCTTGTCTTTTTTAGCCTGAGCGATCTCAATGGCATGGCCGTATTTGAAGGTCGCCCAATCGATTTGGACCGGCTCTTCTTCCTCAGGAAGATCAGGAGCGCTAGGATCGGGAAGCAGTGGGCCAATCGAATTGAAATTGAAGTTGGGGATGATGGCGTCCTGGGCTTTGAGCTGGTTCACGGCGATCTGAAACCCCTCCGCCAGATCGTTCTGACCTACGATCAAGCTCGCTTCCTCGAAGCCGGGTCCCTCCATGAATTCGCGAACGGCATACCGTTCGATCTCCAGCTTGCACTTCTTCATCTCCTCTGCAGCTTTGACGATCTTCGCTTGAGCCAAGCTGAAGATCTCGTTCCGACCATCGTCCTTGGCAGCAGCAACGGCGGCATCGAGCTGCTTAGCAAAGTCCTCCCTCATCCTGGTAAGATCGGCAGCGTGAGCCTTCTCCGCCTTCTCAAGAGCCTCCTGCGAGCTCTTCCACTGGTCCTCCAAGGCCTGCGCATCCTCGACCCGTTTTCTCTTCTCCTCGCGGGCATCCTTGAGCTCCTGCTCGAGCTGTTAAACCCTCTCGGGGTTCGCCGAAATGAGCCGGCCCTTCATCAGCTGGTACTTTTCCTTGTACTTTTCCTTGCCAGCCTTGAAGACCTCAGCTTCGTGGATCGAATTGATGAGGACGGGGAGAACATCCTGAGACCGAGTGATGAGATCGAATTAGTCCGATCCCCAGGAGTTCAAAAAAAACAACAAAACAAAAACCCCCAACTTACACCGAAAAGACCTCTGGCAGCCTGATACCTCTTCTGCCTCGCCGACCTCCGAGAGAGCCTCTTCTGCTCGTCGATTATGCATGCGGAGTTGAAAAGGGCAGCTAGCAGTTCGGGGTCAGCCTTTCCGAACGCCAAGGCTCATTTGGTACCATCTTCCTTCTCGAACTCAAGGCCTGCAGGCCATTGTGGAAGGGGGGTCTTGGGAAAGTTCAGGAGCTGGGCCTCCTCGTCAGATTCCTCGGAGTCCTGCAGTTCGTGGACCAGTTCTCTAAAGGGCCTCTTGCCTACCCCATGCCTCGCCTGAACAAACTCGAGTTGAGGATTAAAATCTTCATCAAAATATAAAGGGAGGTGATCTAGGTTTATTACTTGCTCGACGTCACCCCCGACCTGACCAGCCGGCTGAGCTGATGACCCGGCTTGTCCCTCAAGCTCCTGCCCACGAAGGGGACCTCCTTCGACCTGTTCCGTCAGATCGGCATCCAGGTCGTGCAGCTCCTTCGAGCACCTTTCCTGCTGAGCTCGCTGGGCCTCAGGGAGGGCATTAATGATGACTCGAGCGGCCTCCGCCACGGGTCGCAGCTCGTCGGGCGTGGCATTCCTTTGGTTCATCGCCCTCATCCTAGCAGCTCGAGACATGATCAATGGACGAAGATCTGCGGAACGAAAGGAGTCAGATCGAACAAAAAAGAGGAAGAGAAAAACTTGGAACTAAATAATTTTAAAGACCCTGAGCGAGTAGGGGTCTAGTCGAAGTAAGAGCATACCGAAGCGAAAGTTCTTTCTCCGGGTCCCAAGTATAATGCCCGCTTCGACCAGATTCCCCGTCCTCGACAGGTTGGTATGGTCTAGGAGCCCAAGGTTGGTTATCAGTTCAAAGTGGTTATGGAGCCAGGTCGACGACTTGGTCACGAGCCGCCGAGGGCCGTTGTCCCCCCAAGTAATACGGAAGCGAGGCACGACGGGCAGATCGATGAAGAAGAATTTGGACTTCCAAGTGATCCCATGTGATGTAGACGGGATCGATACGATCTTCCGGTTCGGTTTCGACTGGAGGTTAAAATATCCTACTCCCGACTTGGTGGCACTGTTCAGTGTGAAGAACTCCCCAAAGTCCCAGACCTCCGGCTCGAACCCGAGGCACTTCATCGTAATGATCATACAGTGCATTAGCGAGAAAGAGTTCGGAGTTAACTGGGAAGGACACAGGTTGTATCGGACTAGGAAATTAGTGATGACCTGGGGAAGAGGAAGCCTAAATCCATACTTGACGGAGGCGTAATACATGGCAACCGATCTCAGGCCCCTCGGTCTCTCGACAGTCTCCCCCTCCTCTGGCATTCGAACAGTGTACTGAGGACCTAGCCCCAACAGCCGCGTCACCTCCGCAAGCTCCTGAGAAGATATTTGGGAGAATCTCTCGGAAACGTGCGAGAGGGTCCGGTAGACGTGCGGAGGTCGCACTGGGGGATTCCCGACCCGCGCAGCAGGTCCACTTCCATCGATCTGCCCCTCACCAACCCGTCCCTCTTCTTCCCCTTCCGGCTCATCCAAAAGTCCGATAGTTCGTCGCATTCTCGATGTTGAAGCCGGCCCCCCTCTGTTGGCAGTCCGACCTTCACCCCTTCCGGAATCCGATCCGGATGCCAACTCAAAATTCTCACTTGGTAAAGGGGGGACCGGCAGATCGTCCTCTCGTTCCGGCGAAGGCGTGAACGCCACCGACTCTTGAGCCATAGAGATGGGGAAAGGAAAAGATTTTACCTCTGAAAGGAGAAGGGATTCGGAGGCGGTGATTGCTGACGAGCTGATCTCGGCCAGAGCAGTTCGAATCCTCTGAGTATGAAAGTGGTGAAATGAGGCAAGGGGGGAACCCCTATTTATAGGAGTTGAAAAAGTAACGTCTCGAAATGCGAAACGACGCCATTATTACCCCGGATACGCCACCTCCCTCAAAGGTCGCGACGCATTAAATGCGGCGTCAGCTCGATAAACTCAAAAGTCGCGCCCCACTATTGGAGCGGCAGCTCGATTCAAACGGCCATGACGGTTCCCATACCCAATGCCAGATCGACGAAATTACCACCGTGAAATTTCACGCTGGTAATTTAGGGGGCCTCTGACATGGCATAATAATATGAGGACACGCGGCACGCCCACGTGGGGGCCACGTAGGCTCCGCGCCAACTCGGACAAACCAAGAACAAACTTTTAGACAGATCATCAGATCGATACCAGGTCCGCAGATCATCAGATCTTCATGAGACCATCAAATCATAAGATCGATCTTGGTAGCCAGGTTGATCTTCACATAGATCTGCTCCCTTTCTATGAAGAAACCCACAGCATTAAGGATCCCGGAAGGCAATATCGATCTCCAGATCGATATCATACGTCACCGGACACCCGAATACTGTAAAAGCACTCCTGTCGGGACACGTGTACCCTTCTCATTCCCCGGAACAGGCGTACTATGGCTCATTAATGGCCGTCAGTCCCTGCTTTTACCCAAAGGGGAAAGAAGGTACAAACGACCCGCCTCAAGCCGGTTCCATCGTCCGACATCCAGATCGACGACTGGCAACGCCATTAATGCACACCTACAGTACACACACTACTGTGTCATTTGGCCACGGCTATAAATACTCGCCCTTTGAACAGTAGTTGGTAAGCCTTTAATACGCATTCAACTGCATTTATTCTCTCTCAAAAGAGCTCCATTACTGACTTGAGCGTCGGAGTGCCAACCTTGGGTACAACCCCAAGTTCCCCAAGTTGGTTTCGAGCTCACGTTTGCTAGTGCTTTCAGGTCGATAAAGAACCCACTCAAACAAATTCTTGACTGATTGACCCATATCTGACAGCCTGATCGACACGTCAGATCGACCAGATTTGAGCCAGATCACGTCGGGCATGTGATATGATTTGATATAGGAATTATGAATCGGAATAGAGTTTACAAAAATGGTTTTTAAGTATATATGTTTGTTTGAAAGGCTTTGGTTTGTAAAACCTATTCCCAGTTCATAAATCCACCTTTGTTATGTTTTTTGTTTTATATGTATAGCGTGTGGGTGTGCATTAGCCCCCTCACTCAGTCAGTTGACTGACCCCTCATTCTATCTTTTAGTTGCAGGTACCTTTTGGCTTTAGCTAGGCGGAGAAGTGTGTCTTCCCAGTCGCACTTGTTGGTCTAGGTCTCGTTATGATGCATTTGCTTACATACACTTTATATTTATCTTGCATATCTATGTTTTGAATACTTGGATTTATGATATATTTTGTTTTGAGGGCCGTTGTACATGATATATATGATGGATATATGTCGTTGCTTCCGCTTTAATGGATGTGGTTTTAATTTATTGCTTCCGCACTCTGAGTTTATGTTTTGTTAGCTCCGCCTAGCATAGTGAGTGAGTTGGTCTCCCGTTCGTTATGATTCGGGTTCGGGTACGGACTTCCCATTTCGTAACCGGGTTTGGGTCTTAGTGTGGGGATGTGATCCCTATGTTCGGGTGCTATAAGTCGAGAGCCAAAGCGATCGAGATGACCTTGAGGCCAAGGTACTTTTGACTTTGTGAGGTCCCCAGAGTACGTTGGATCGACCTAGAAGGAAGGCTAATCCTTTTTAGGGGCAATGCAATATGGTCGAAGGTGTTCGACCATGGAACTGATGTTGTGTTAATTTTTTAAATGGTGGAATTGTCCATGTGTTTTGGTTAGTGGAGTGGCCACGTGGGAACTAGGGATGCAAACGAGCCGAGCCGAGCCGGCTCGTGAGCCTACGAACAAGCTCGAGCCAAGCCCGAACTCAAGCCCTTTGGGTCTGGGCTCGTGGCTCGCGAGCCTATATCTTTAATTAAAAAATAATATTTTAAATTTTTATATATATAAATATTTTATTAATATATAATATATATATATATATATTTGTTAATTTTTATATAAAATGAATAAAAAAGTAATATATTTATTATATATATTCATTTAATATATATTATTATATATAAAAATATATTAAATTATTAAAAAAACTGATTTTTTTAATCAAAATAATACATATTGGGCGAGCCTCGAGCTCGGGGAAGCCACGGCTTGGCTCATTTGCATGCCTAGTGGGAACACGCGGTGTCCCTGAATTGTACCATGTCAATATATATGTGTAATAACATATTAATAAATAGATTTTAATAGACAAAAATCCAATATAATCAAAAAAAAATTATGATATTTAATTAGGATTTAATATTAAAATTAATATTGATAAAAGTTTAGTTAATTTGTTAATATACATTTAAATTTTTTTTTTATGCAGTACACATTAAATTATTAATATGTTAATAATATACACAAAAACTCCCCCTCAAACTCTCCTTACTATAAATCCCTTTTAAACTGTTTTATGGTTGTGTTAGGTCATTTTTTTATTATTTAATTTTTAAACACACATCCCTCAGTAGGATTCGAACTTAGATTATTGTTTTTAAAAAAACAACTTGGATCAACTCGTGTTGGCTTATTTGGTTTATAAGCTCTTAAAATAAAATACGAAAAGCTTATAAATTCTTTGGAAAAAAGGGTTGAGCAACATGATCTTTTCAAAGATTATGGCATGCTTTAATTTACTAATTAAAACATTAATTTACATCTGTGGTATATGCGAATTGGGTAATTGTAATTTATATTTTTTAGATGAAGATATTATATAATTTACCTTTTTTAAATTTATAAAATTATAAATAAATTTATTACGATAGGGTTTTAGTGAAATTATTTTTAAAATATTCATATTTTACTACTAATTAGTTCTTTACATTCACTCATACATTATTTTATAAAGTGACAGACCAATAATTTGTGGAGTTTATTTTTTAAGATTAATGCATGATGCATTTGAATATTAATATTCATCATGATTTTTTTTTCTCGATTAATGGTGAAGAAACTAATTAATGGTAAAATAGAGTTGAGTTGAGAATGATTTTGTCCCAATTCTATTGGTCCATTGAAATTTATTAACCGTTTAAGAGTTTATAATATGCTTCAAAGCATTTTGACAATTATTTTATTTATGAAATGCGTTTATAAGATCTTAGAATAAAATATAAAAAGTTCATAAATTATTTGAAAAGAAGTTGAGTAGCATGAAATTTTTTTGAAGATCTATGGCCGATATGCTCTTATTTTTAACTTACTAATTATGAAAACTGTCATTACTTGCTGACATTTTGTAAGTTCATTATCTGTTCTTTTTTTATTATTCATATTCTTTAACATCTTGTTCTTTTAAATATGATATTATAACATTTTATTTTTCAAAAACAACCTTTATGAGATGTAAGAGTTTGTAGTCTCTTCCAAATAATGAGATAAATTCATTACTCAACATTGGTTTTTTTTTTCTTTTTCTTTTTGGATAATTATGCATGCTTCAATTTATTAGCAAGGCAGTTTCTCCTCCTCAATCTGGATACATCCAACCCAAATTGTGAATAAAATTGCATAAAATGCAATAAGCACTGTCATGTTAAAATCGGGATGTTTATCTTCCGGATACTTCTATTAGAATTACAAAGTGAAATAATATAATATTGTTTTTGGTTCTTAAAAAAAGGGAATCGAGGCGTGACACGAGAACTTTTTAGGGCGCGTTTACTTCTCTGATAGAGATAATGGGAGTAATGATATCATAAGTTAGTGTAGTTAATCTATATGCCATTAACTTTTATTTACTTTAACTAATTGTTTGATTGGATATTGACAGTTAATGACATTAGTTGTTTACATTTTTGATCATGTTATTGGCTGATTTCCTGGAATTTACTAAGTTGTCCATACATTGAAAACTCTTTTTCCCTCAATTCCCAAACCACGGTCATCCCAGAATTTCTTTTTTCCCCAATTCCCAAATCAGAAAAAAATAAATAAATAAATAAATAAAAATAAAAAATAAAAAATAAAATTGGTGGGTATTCCATTACCACGGCTATTTCTTCCCTTCGTAATATGTTCTGTCCCAACTTCCCAATTGTGTCTAATGAACTATGTAATATCACATTCCAGAAGCATAAGCATGCCCTTGTTAATTTGAAATGTGTATTATTCATCAGCAAACAATTGCACAAAATCATACCATTCACATATTAATTAACCATGTCATTAATGTTTAAAGGCTTCAAGCCTTCAATACAGATTTCCCCTAGTAATCACAGGTGACCAAAACTAGAAGTTCAAACCCTCAAAACACAACAAAAGCTAGAACATACAGTTCATTACACAGAAAACTAGTTCCAAGAACCTAATTATAGATTTCAACGGGTTCATTGGCAAAATAAGTTGATCATTACTACTAGGTCCAAGTTCATTATCAATATAATCAACGGAGTTTACCTTCAATAGCCATTTGAACCATCACCGTTCGTGCCGCCACATTCATTCCAAAGAACATATTCATTTGACTGGAGTTATTCACCAACATGTTAGAGACATTAATTTGGTCTTGAATGTCAATGAACATGGGTAAGGAGCCAATAGCTTCAAAGATTTCTTCTTGCCTTTTAATTTGGTCTTTTGCAGCTCCGAGTCTCGATGCATCCTCACGAAGAGAAGTGGTTGACTCATTGCAAAAGTTTGTTATTGCATCAACGATCACTTCACCAGCTTTCTCCGATCTCTTTCTTTTCTTCTTACCAGAAACTGCAGTAGCAGGGGCCTGTTGTGAGCCGACAGAGTTTCGTTGATTGACTTCTTGTTCAGCAAGGCCCGTTGGCATCGTCGGGTGATATGAAACATCATTCTGACCTTCCCCATCTGCTGTTAAGTCCACCGGTGTATTTTTTGCCGCTGCAGACCAATCCATCGCATGATTTCCATCGCCCGATCTTTACCATATATATCGATCCAAGCTTCATACAATGGGAAAGGTTTTCCACGAATACAGGAGTGATTGGGAAATTGGTGCATGAAATACCAAATAAAATTAGTTATCATCGTTGGAAAATCAAACTAGTTTCGATTAATCAAGTATAATAGAATAACTAAATTATCAAACTAACTGATTAACCAAAACTTTTCATTTATCAATTACAAGACAAGAAACCAAAATATCAAACTAAAACTGATTTAATCAATTCAATTAGATCACTCAATATATCAAACTAACTGAGATAATCAATTATTTTGAACCAAAAGATGATTAATAGAACAACCCAAATTTTCAGTTAATTGAATAATAGGAAAACCAAAGTTGTCAATTTTACCGGAAGAAAACTTTCCCATTCGGACGGTTCAGCCTCAACTATGTACGTGCCCGAGTTCCAATTCATCCCACTAAAACTAAGCGCATTAGATATTTGATGATAAGTTTTCTTCCAAGAAGTATATTTCGAGGAGATATTAGGCTCTGCTTTCAAATCAGGGTTGGGCATGTAATCCTTAAGACGGTTCTCAAGCTGAACCAAAAAACCATTTCGGAAACCATTTTGTGTTTTCCACCCATTTGCTATAATATCCCTGAAAGAAAGGATAAGGTTATGCTCCTCTTGAACCGTCCAACCACGTCGACCCTTTCCTTTAGAACTTCCTACGTATTCATTGTTTGGAGTTTACGACATCTGAAAAACAATGGATTTTAATCTATTTAACAGGAATAAATACATGTGCAACGTCTGAAACATTCATTCATAAAGAAATCTGTACATGCAAGAGCTATTATATCATTCTATTAGAGCCAAATACATATGTAATAATTATTAACACAATATGAAATCACAAAAATTAACATTCAACTCAGAATAACAACAATAGAAAACATACAAGAGCACAATTTTTTTTTTTTCGTGCAAGCCCATCATGACAATTAAAATTTGCAATCAATTTCAAAAGATAATAGAGATATTCAACAAACAAGTAGACCTCCACAACACTGATACATATTACACTGATTTTACATCGACGGACTACAAAGTTTTCATAAAGGTCTCCAATTAAATAACTAATGATGTTCGGGCCATTCATTGTACATGTTCTGAGCCAAAGTTTCGCGCCAATTCGTCCAGCCTTGGGTTGTTTGAATATGTTCTACGTACTCCCCCATAGTCTCATCTACTTCGGGCTCTTCAGGGACTTGCGCTTCAAAAGGATCTATCAGCATGGTAAGTCTTATGAAATTGTGAAGTAAGCAACAAGCTATGATTATCTTATTTTGTGTCTCAATTGGATAGAATGATGGACTTCTCAGTACTCCCCATCGGACCTTAAGAATCCCAAAAGCCCTCTCAATCACATTTCTAGCCTTTGAGTGCCTCAAGTTGAATAACTCCTTGTAGTTCTGAGGTCTACTAGTACCTGCACCCCACTCTTTCAAATGATAACGAATACCTCTATACGGTGCTAGGAACCCTTCCCCATTGGTGTAGCCCGCATCACATAAATAGTAGTTCCCTAACATGAATGTTAAAAAAATTGGTCAAAATAGATGCAGCGTACTACCAGTGAAGCCAAAATGTTTGATTAAATTAACTAAATCTAAATTTCTAGGGAAAAAGGTACCTCTAGGTACTCTTAGGCCGTTTGGTCTGTGAATAGCATCTCTCAATACCCTCCCATCTACTGCCAATCCCTCCCATCCAGTTAGTACATAAACAAAATTCAAGTTACGGTCACACACTGTTAGGGTGTTAACAGACACAATTCCTTTTCTACTACGATAGCGGACTTGATGTGCCGTGGAAATTCTGACGGGTAGGTAAGTTCCGTCTAACGCACCCAAACAACCCTTATCAAAAAATTGACAACAAAAATTAATAAACAAAAAGGTAAAAAATTTCAGCTTTGTAAATAAATAGGAAAAAAAGGTAAATAACTCACTTTAAACCACTTCCAACGTTCATCTTGACAATCAGCCTGTACTGGCTCAGGCCTTACAACAAACAACTCATAACATCGCAATATGGCATTAAGTACACTGTTAAAATGACGACTCACAGTCCTGCTGGAACGTATAAAGGTTTTCTTGACAACACGAACCTTTTGATGATGTGAAATAACACTTAGAAATATGGCAACCTGTTCCGCTACAGAAACCCCACGAGTTGCCCTTAAACCACCCCTCTCCTGAAGCACTAGACACAACCTACCAAATGCATTCCTACCCAAACGTAGCTGCTCTATGCAATCCGTCTCACTAATTGTAACTAGACCATTTAAATGATCAATTTGAGCTGGAATCCTAGATAAAAGGTTGTATTTGCGGACACAACGTCTCCTAGTACCATCATCTAACACCCCGCTTTCCAAAACAAGGTATGTGAGCATCAACACGTTTATAACCTGAATTCGTATTATCTCCAACGCTACGATCGCCTCATCATCAATCTATATCCCGTCCATGCTTCAATAGAACAAAGATTACATTTTATTAAAAAGCCACGAACAAGCACAAGCAAGATTTGCAAACCACATTTGCAGGTAAAACTAGAAGCATAAACATATGGTGGAATACAAAGGTCTACTGACAAATGCCCATTAACAAAACAGAAAAACCCAAATACCCTAATCAAACCTTGCAATTAAAGCTAGCTTAAACTTTTTTAAAAATAGAAATTAGAAAACAAACTTACCTTTCTGAGATGAAGAAAGATTTGGTCTGGCAAACGTGATGAAAATCAGTAACCACAAAATCTGCAACTCAACAACAAATTCATATTCAGCCAAGGAAAAACAAATAAAATAAGTCAAACAGAAATTTACACGGCAGGAAAATAGGAACAAGACCCAAAAGTTCTCATTTCTTTGTATGAGATTTCCAGATGCGCAACGATGAATGGAAGCGAGAGAGTGAATTTCGAAGTGAAATAGCAGATTCAATTAGGGCTCAAATTTGTGGCGCGAGCGGGGAAACGAAATTAACGAGGGAAAAGGACAATTCAATGGCAAAGGGTTGTAATTTTCAGCAACTTTTGGAGAAAAACGTAAATTGGCGATTCGTATTTTCCGCCATGTGAAGCCAGACACGCCAAATTCCCATGTCTGGACTCGTAGCCGATAACCTCCTCAACCTACAGGCTTGTACGGACAACCCAGGCTTTATCATATAGAAAGTAAACGGCAGACATCGGCGGTGAAGAAGATGAATCCCCTTTTATCGCCAGAAGTAAACACGCCCGGGTCAACTCATGTCTTCACCTAGGGGTGTAAACGGATCGGATGTATGATTACCATATCCTTATCCGTTTATGATTCGGACGGATACGGATAATATCCTTTTAAATCGAATTCGGATAATATCCTTTTTATATGGATATAAGCCGGATTCGGACGGATTCAGATTTTAGTCGGATTTTCAACTATTCAAATTTTGAAATAAATTATTTAACTATATAACTTTGAATTTTAATCAGATTATCAACTATTCATTTATAGATAAATTATTTAATAATTATATAACTTTGAACATATATATTTAGACAAATAGAGAAATAATAAGTATATCTATATATATCATTTTTATTTTTTAGTGAATGTATAAATATGGTGAAACTATAAATTTTATCATATAAATAATTTGAAATATAATACTTTTATTAATAACATAATATATGTTAATTGTATTATCTCTATATAAATGTTGAAGTGAATATATGGTTACTAATAAAATCTAAGATTTTTCTTTAATAAATGCGCTAAAAAATTTACTTAATACTAATAATCTATCATACATATACAGTTGTGTGTATATATTTTAATATAACATATTATTTATTAGATACGGATTACGGATAAATCGAATAACGGATATATCTAACGGATAATGAAACGGATCGAATGTTAAACGGATCGGATGTCTTATTACCATATCCTTACCCGTTTATAATTCGGATGTCTATAATCGGATACGGATAATATCCTCTTGAAACGAATTCGGATAATATACTCTATAAACGAATTCGAATGCAGACGGATATCGGATTTTCGAATATCCATTTACAGCCCTATCTTCACCCATCCTAGTATTATATATTGGATCGTATTCAAAAAAAAAAAAAAACTATTATATATTGGATCATTAATTTTATTATTATTTTGATTCAAATATGTTTAACTTTAGAGATTTGATGAGATTTGATACGTTAGTATCGATATGATCGCACCAAAATAATATAATATTAGCTTCAAACAAGTTGATAGCATTTATAAGATTTCTTCGTACTGGCCCGATTTTTATAGTCTTACAGCCACTGGTACGCTAAATTCGAACTCATTTTGAAATCAATTTCAAATTCAAATTTCAATAATGAGAATATAACACTTAAATGGCAATAAAGCCTCGACTGGTCCAAGAATTTGAAGCCCAATAGAAATACAGAATAGTACTAATCGATAAAAGTAAGGTTGGCCCATTCCCTGACGCTCAGCATGGCCCATTACTTCCAACTTAAAAATCAACAAGCATCCAATGATCCAAACTTTTAGAAAAATATCATTTTTTTTTTTTTTTGAAAAAAGAAAAATATCATGATTGACCGTTTTACTAGCTTAATTAGAGATATTGAGTTTGAGTCTTTCATTTTTTTGGTCTAGACTAAAACATTCACCATTGACTATAGTGACTAATTCGCTCACTAAATTGTAGGCACCTCATGGGGTGGAACAGTTGGTCAGGTAATTTAAAACTGTTTCATACCCAAAATTAGGATTCGAAACTCTAAACTTTGGTTAAGAATGAATGAGTCTCTTCTACTCAAACACATCATCCTAATTAGTTCGAGTTTTTCATAAAAAGGAGTAAATGTAATTATTTGATTATAACGGATAAAATTATAGTTCTCCATATTCATTTGGAATTCATCGATAATTATAGTCTGTTTTTGTAATATCAGGAACGATCAAGGACCATAAATCTATAGTGGAGTATTTTAAAAATATATCATTCCATTTTCTTATTGAAATTGATAATTTTTTCTGTTGGCCCAAACAAAATATTATTTTAACAAAATTACAAATTTCAAAGAAAAATTTGTGTGTATTAAATATGGGTGATAGCATAGCACCCCAAATCCATAGATTAGATGAAGCAAAAGCATTTACTTATAATGTCAACATGGATTTCTTTTCATTAAAGAGTCAAAAAGTTGTCGAAAAGGCACACAAAATTAAAGTTTTTGACACATTACATGTTCCCCCCAAGTCTTTTTTTCCCATCTTCATCTCCCCAAGTGCAATATTGTAGAGCCTTTTTGCCAAAAGTAATTACAATTTACAACTACTTTTTTAAGAGATGAACCCACTATTGTGTTAAAAAATACTCTACCAAAAAGTTGTTTTTTTTTTAAAAGCTCGTAAACCTAAGCTAATTACCCCATAATCTATAAGATTAGTAGCTCCATTATTGATAATCCTCCCTCTCTAATCTTGTGAATAATTAAATGGCGCAATATTCTCACATAGAGCGGCCCTTAGCCCCAAGTCCCCAACCCCTAAAGCACTACTAAAATGTGGTTTTGTGAGGATGGAAAAAGATAATAATAATGAAAAGTTGACGTTCTTCTAAAACTTTCAAAAATTTTAGAAGGATGGAATTGTTAATATTGGATATGTAATGTACCTTGTTGAGGTAGTACAATGTACGACTAATACTTGATGTTATGGTGGACTTTTTGATAAATAAGTCCTGTAATGATAGATGTATATCGAAGAAATAAAGGTTGAGAGTATTTCGAAATAGATAGATAATTTGAATGGTTTATAAGTGTTTTGAATATTCGATATATCCTACTACGCAAAATAGCAACATGATTTGCATTTCAAGTAATAAACTATATCGTTTTACACTCAACTGTCAATCTATTTAACTCTGATAGTTTATAAATGTATGTTTTGTTGCATTTAATGCACTTTAAATGTGTATACAAAATACACAAGCCACAATATTATAAATATCTAATGCATTTATACAACACGTAAGCAAATTAAATTATATCAAATTCAACTACATTCCTTTGGGGTTGTCAACTTATATTACTAAGTTTACATTAAAATGATTATATCGTTTTTTTTTTTTTTGATATAATCCTCCATTTTTTTAATCCTTTTTTAAGATCAAAATTATCCACCTCAGTTAAATTTTTAAATATTCATCCGACCAATCCTTCCACACACCAATACATCAAATCTCAAAGAGGATCAGTAGTAATGAAATAAATATATATAATTCACAGTTCACTTACATTTACAAAGGGTGATAAATATAATTAACCCTAAAATATGGAGTACAAAATTACACTCGTGTTAATTATCAACAATTAACCAAATTGAAATGCATATAGTAAAAACTAAAAAGTGTAAAACATAAAGGGGCGTAGGACGCTCCAAAGGTAGCAATTAGCATAGCTCCCCTAATCAAAATTCAAAATTTTAACAGTAGCATATTAAATGAGATAATAGTGAATTAGGGGGAAATTAAATCACTCTAATTAACCCCACACTTAATAGCCTCCCAAATCCTACTGGGGAAGAATTCTTCTGTTTTAGTCTTTTTATGAAGTGCAGATTTAATTAGAGTGACTGTTTTGGACACAATCCCCCAACCCCCAAAATCAAGAATTTGCTTCACATCACTCACCACTCTCCTCTGTTCCCCCGCTCCACCAAGAATCAAGACTCTCTCTCTCTCATCTCTCTCTCTCACACACACAGAGAGTAAGATATATATATATATATATATATTGTAATAATAAATCCCCCCAAGGCAAGGCCAACACTCCCATTCCCATATTCTTCTGTATTCTTTGCTCTCCTCCAATCCCCACAAATGAACTAATCTGAATCCAGTCTTCTCTTTTGTCTGCCATTTCTGACGCTGCCACACTACCGCCATTAATATTTCATTTCTATTTAACCACTGCAGTCCTCCTCCTTTACATTTCTGCAATTTATTTGTTCCTTCACCTGATCTCTTCTCTCCGCATTTAATCTCACCCTGACAAACGCACACCTTTTACTTGAAACATTTAATTACAGCGATCCCCCCATTTCCAACTAACACAAGGATTTTTCTTCTTTGCTGCTCCACTCCGTCGTCAGAAAGGTGAGCCCTTCTTCTCAGAATTTTATTTTAATGGCTTTTTTGCTTGTGGGTTCCTCGATTTTGGTGTAAAGATTCAATCTTTATGCATAAGTTAATGAATGAGCTCTGCCCTTTTTGTTTTTTGTGATTTATTTTGTTTTTGATGCTTTGAAATGGAAATGAGGTTGCCTTCCTCCTCCTCTGTTCTTCCCGTTTCACTCACAAACACACGTTCAGTGCGTGTTTTTGGTCCCCAACCCCAAGTAGTTTTTCAATTTTTCATCATGGTTAATCTCTGATGCTACAGTCAAAGATACATGCCAATTTTATGCAGAAGCTGACGCATAGCAAAAACGCCCTCTTTTTGACTCACTCGCCTGAATTCTTTTGTAAAGAAAATAAAGGGCTTAGCTTCGTTACGTCAAAGGTTCCTTTTTTTAGCACGATTCTGTTCTTTATCAGAAACTTTTGTTTTATGCTATGCATGACCTCCTCCACTTTGCTCTCTTGAACTCGTTTCTCAACTCACTGATTTCCTCAACTCCCTTTTCTTGGCTTCGTTGAGTCCCCGAGTCAACTCGTGAAACGCCACTTTGATGGGATTGCATTTGCAGGAGTACTAATCTTTTTCTTTTAAATGTCTTCTTTTCTTGGCCATATAAAATAGGCTTCAATTTATCTATTTGATGTATTAATTATTTGTATATTTTGGAAACTTGGATATAGAGTCGTTACGGGTTTAAAGGGGTACAATCCACCGCAAATTTTGGTGTTTCCTACAATTTCCAGTTTTATTTATTTCCTTCTATGAAAGAAATATCGCGTCTTTATTATTATTCTACTCTTTCTTGTTGCACATTTTCTGCCTTTTCACACTCTTTGAAGCCACTTGTTTTGCACTTACCGCCAACTTATTGTAATAGTTCTGAGGTAATTATTGCGGTCTTCAGTCCAAGAAATTATGATTGAATGCCTATTCTAAGCTACTTCGGAAAGTAAAAAGGTGAAGTTATAATCAAAGTTTAATGATAACACATCATGTGCTGGATTCTATTGTCTACACGAATGCCTGAGTTTTCTTCCTCTTTTGGAGCCTTGTGGCATTTTCATCCTTCTAATCTGGCGTGATTTGTTGCTCGAATTTCAACAAATGCACTAAAGTTTTGATTTTTTTGCAGGAGGGTTGTCTAAAGACTCCATTTTTATCAAATTGTTCATCAAATTGCAACACAAACATGGTTATGAGGAGGAGATTAGCTTGTTGTACGAGGGACATGAGGGACATTAGCATCGACTTTGATGAACAAGAGAGTAAGTTCTTCCTTTTTTTTTTCCTATGTTTTCTTCATTTTAATACTAATAGCATGATCAATTTGATGAATAGTTGTAAGAAGTGTTAGCAAGAATATGTATTTTCTTGTATTCTATGAGGTGTGACACGATTTTACCATGATTGACTCGTTTATTCGCCTTGGACTAATTTTTTAATTTTCATGCACGTAATGTAGCATAGAACGACTTAATTACAAATGTGGGCCATAATATATTTGATTTTCATTGTTTTGAACTTAGGTCATACATTTGAAGTTGATTAGTCATGAAATGCTTGCCAATTAATATTCGTCGGTGATGTACCTAATTACCTACCACATGGCTTCTATGTCAAAGGTCTAAATTGAAAATGAAAACCAAGTTTCAGAAGATTAATACCCTTAAATGAGGCTAAGTGTTGGTTGCAACTTTCTTTTATTTATTCAAGAAAGAAAAAGAAATACTCAAGCCCCTAGCCTAATTGTCCAGATCTGTGTATTTGCTTGGCAACACAAGTTGCCACAAAATATTTTTGAAAATTATAAAATGAGCCCCTTTACTTATGGTTCAACACAATCCTAACACATAGTATCTTGTGCACATTTTGCCATGTGGGGTAACTCTATTTACTTACATTTATTTCACTCTGCAAGAAGTGGTTTTATGTCACAGCACTGAACAAATGAAAAGACTCTCAAAAGATTACTGTTATCTGAGTTATACCCTTAAAAGATTAAATCTTTATTTACTTTTCTTTAAAAAATGGTAATTTTTTGCTGGAGGTCCTTTTTATTTTGAAACCGTAGGAGTTGCTAGTCAATTTTGGTGGCCCCCCCCAACATTTTCAAATTTATTTCTGACTCAACTTTTTGGCCTTCTTTTTTCTGTTTGAAATGGAGAGAGCATACATACACAAAAAGTTTTCTGTTTTTATCCCTTTTTAATTTGCATAAGATATCGCTTGTAAAAGTGATGGGGATCTATCAGAAGCAGTCAGTTATGGAGCCATGCTATAGTTTGTATGGACCTTAAATTATTGTATGATTGGTATAATTTGGTGGACCTTGATATTTTTAAATGCATGATAACACTGCTAAGTGGTGGAATAGAACTGTTGTGGACAAGTCATTATCTTCTGACATTTCCATCTTTTAAATTTGTATGGTTTTGATTTGGATCTACATCTGAGATGGAATTTCATCTCCCTGATCCATCCTTTTTCATGTTGTCTTGTTCTTATACTATCATTTTTTTTTAAAGTTGACTGCTCACCTTCAGTCCTTCATAGCTAAAAAAACAATGGCCTTATTAATTCCAACAAGAATTGGACAAAAATGTCGTAGAAAACGTCCGTAAATTTCGTTCTTGTCTTAGGGTTACTTCTTTTTCCAATTTCCTCTTTACTTTTATGTGTGTGTGTGTGTGTTCATGTGTATTATATTGCAACAACACGGGATCTTTTGTCAGTTTGTTCAAAGAAATGATGGCATAAGTGGTGGGGAACCTCCATTGTACCCCATTTTTGGTTTGATTCAGTTAGTGGTGTTCGAAAATTATATCTTGGCCCATTTGAAACCATGTGCAGAACCAATCTTGAGATCTCACACCTTTTCTGACTTCATGTACTTAGAAAGATGACAAAAGGATGACATTGACTTGGATTAATTAGTATATTTGGATTTTTTACTTGCTTCTTCATGCATCAAACAAACTTACATCCCGATAATGACGTGGATTATTTTATCTATTTGATTTATAGCTAACTTTGAATGTAAAACATTTAGGAATAATGACGTACAATGGGCGCGAGAGCTGCATTATGAATAGTAATTCTTTTGATAATGAAAGTGGGACGAGCAGAGGAGAGGGTTGTGTCACTGATTCCTTTGATGAGGATGATTCGAGCTGCTCCTCCAGCACTAATGCTTTCGGATCGTTCTCTTCGCTCTGGACAATTATGAAGAAAGATGATCAGTGTCAGGACGAATGGAATTCATCCGCAACAACCCCACAAAAATTACATGTGAAAGAAAAAATGGACACGAGCAGGCGGTTTTCAGATGTTGAGACAATGAAAGAGAAATTTGCTAAACTTTTGCTTGGCGAGGATGTTACGGGAGGTACTAAGGGGGTTTCCACTTCATTAGCCCTGTCAAACGCCATAACAAGTTTAGCAGGTATAATTGCAAATGAGCCCCAATAAAATTACATGAAAGAAAATCGATATTTATTTGCAAACTCTTAAACAAAATGGTTTTAGCTTTACAAAAGCACTTGCTGCTTTTGTTAATATAAGCTGGAAGCGTCTTTTCAGCTTCTAGTGTTTCACTAATATAGATTCTTTAATACATAATCTTTTACAAACACCCCTCTGATTTTTAAGTTTTCATTATGGCCTACTTATAATATGGAAGTACATTGATCTATATACAGCTTCGGTTTTTGGGGAGCTATGGAAGCTAGAGCCATTGCCAGAGGAAAGAAAGAGCAAATGGCAAAAAGAAATGGATTGGCTACTTTCCCCGACAAACTACATGATTGAGTTGGTTCCAGCCAAACAAAATGGAATCAACGGCCGAACAATGGAGATAATGACCCCAAAAGCTCGTGCAGACATCCATATGAATCTTCCAGCATTAATGAAATTGGATTCAATGCTTATTGTAGGTGGTCTGTTTTCTTGGAAATTACATAATTTAAAAATATCTTTTTGGGTGAACTTGTTTGATCTTGACCGTTTTTATTTATAGGACGCGCTTGATTCAATGGTGGATACTGAGTTTTGGTATGCAGAAGTGGGAAGCCGAGCTGAAGGAAGAAGCAGAAGTGCCGGACAGAGCAAAAGATGGTGGCTTCCTTCGCCTCGAGTGCCTAAAGTCGGACTCTCGGATGTAGAGAGAAAGAGATTGTTGAGTCATGGAAAGTTGATTTATCAAATATTCAAAGCTGCAAAATCTATAAACGAGAATGTTTTGCTTGAAATGCCAGTTCCCTCCAACGTCAAGGAAGCACTTCCAAAGGTAATTGAGTTTCTTTCAAATTATTTTAAAAAACTAAGAGCGTCTGCATTTGTGATTTTGAAGCTAAGGGGAGGTTTGTGTAATTACAATTATCGTCCTTTGTTTTCAGTCCGGAAAGGCGAGCCTTGGGGAGGAACTGTACAGAATATTGACTGCAGAATCTCTGTCTTTCGAGGAAATGATCAACTGTTTAAATCTGAAATCCGAACACAGCGCGCTCGAGGCAGTTAACAGATTGGAAGCAGCTGTGTTCGCGTGGAAAGAGAAAATCACAGAACAAGGCAATGGGAAGTCTCCAGTTAGAACATCATGGTCCTTCATTAAAGATCCACTGTCCGAGCTCGATAAGATGGAATCATTATTGAACCGAGCCGAATTACTTCTGCTCCAGCTAAAGACTAGATATCCTAATCTTCCTCAGACATTCCTCGACGTAACAAAAGTCCAGTTTGGCAAGGTGAGCTCTAAGAAGCAGTATTTTTTGTTAAAAAATAAATTCTAAGTCACCCCTGATCACATTCTTTCAACCTCTTTTGTTATTTACACTTAAGCCGATTACACGAACTTGCCTTTTAAAGTTTGAGAGATTACAAAACTTCCCCGGCAGAGAATTTACATTGCATTTGGATCTATGAATTTTGATGAAGTTATTTTTATTATTTTTTTAATATCCTATTTTGCCCTTTTGCATGCCATGGGTTGTTTTTGTAATTTCTCAAACCCGAGGGGAAGTTTGTGTAATTAGGCCAAATCTCAGTGTATGCCAGAATATTCATCCCTTGTTATTTGTACAATTCATTCTTCACATCTGTAGGACGTGGGGCACTCGATTCTTGAAGCATACTCTCGAGTTTTATCCAACTTGGCATTTAGCATACTATCTCGTATAGGCGACATTCTTCAAGAAGACGTCATGAGCAATCCAAATTCACCTATGGCGATGTCTCATCTCGTTGGAGCTAGAATCCCAGGAATATCAGATAGTCCGATGCTTGATCGTGTCCGGCATTCACTTATTCATCAGTTGAATAACGCAGACGGGAAATCATGCAACTCCCACCTGAGTGCTGCAGATGCTTCTGATGTCGAAGAAGCTAAAAGCAGTTCGGTGACCGCAACACCGAGCCGAAGCCGAGTCTGGTGTATCGGGAGAGAGGCTCAAAACTCCCCTTGATGTGATTATGACTTGTAACTTCTGTATATACCTATACCAGCTTTTGTGGTGCAGCAGCTTGTGTTATGGTATGATTTTGTCTTGAATCACAATGCTTTGGTTGTGATTACTGATATGGCTTTATATTGTGGTGGGAAAGTTTCGGTTTTTATATGTTTAATGGAAAAAATATTGATAATGCATGTTATGACTCGATCTGAACTTATAATTTAATCTTTGGTCCTTGGATTGGAAAAAATAAAATTATTGAAATTTGGAAAATAACACAAACTTGAAAATATAATGTTTAAATAAAATTATTAGAGCTATGAGAATAATAAATGGAAACATACTTTGAAACATTTATAAAAAAGAAAAGAAAAAGAGCAATTACACTTTTGTTAAAAAATTCATTCCTTTTTAATTATTAGCAGTGACTACTTGGTTTATCTTTTGTCATTTTTAAATTTGCCAAAATTTCAACATTATACACATATATATGTGAAAAGTGTCTTGTAACATGTAATGTGAAAATTCAAGAAAACATCCATCATTCGTGTCATATATATTGTATGTGTACTGAAGTGAACATATCCGTATATCTATGATGCGCGGACACTTCTAAAAATATCATGTTGCCGTGTCGTGTCGTGTCGGACACTCGTGTCGGACACTCCTCACGTGGAAAATTCAAGAAAAAATCCGTGTCGCCGTATCCGTGTCGTGTCGTGTCGTGTCCGTATCGCCGTGTCCGTATCCGTGCATCATAGCCGTATATCATTGCATAAGGAATAATTTGTGTAAAGAGTCATATTTTTGTGTCGTGTATGTGGACTGTTGTGAAAAACTTATATAAATAAAAAAACTCTAGTGAAACTGGAATCGGTGCTATGGCTCGCGACTCCTTAGGCTTGTATATTGGTTGGGAAATGGCCAGAAAATCTGGGCCATGTGATGCGGAGTATGCCGAAACATTTGTTTGCTTTTCAGCCCTCCAATTGGCTCACGATTTCGGTTGGCACAATATTATTATCAAAGGTGACTTTAAGAACTTGTTGGATAAACTATATAGAGATATCATTGATTCTTTCTACCTTAGTAACTTAGTTGAAGATATTTGTAGCTCGACTAGTGTCTTCGATGCTTACTCTTTTTCTCATGCTCGTCGTGATGCTAATATGGTAGCTCACGTTCTCGCTAGAAATGCAACCTCGGCTAGCGTTGTTAGTGTAAGCTTTGTTCCTCACTTTGTTGTTGACCTTGTATTTCTGGATTCAAGCTATGAATAAATTTCCCTTCTGTTCGAGGGGTTTTTCCTTAAAAAAAAATGTGTATCAATCATTAAATCTAAATGTGATCTAGAACTACTGAACTAGTAATTACCTCATCTAAATCAGGGGTTAGGTGTAATTAACCCCGTATATTATTGATCTTCTTTTATGATAGTAGAAAGAAAAATAGTCATTATTTCAGTATTCATGCATCATAACGTAAGGAATAATTTCCAGTTGAAAGCTACGACGAACAATCAGAAACATATGCTTTCGCAAGAAATCAAATGCGGTTTTATTTAACTTATATTACACTGTTATATTCCCATAAACTAACTCTAGAAGTCATAGTGATAGTTTCCATCTTTGCAAATACTAACCCAAATGTACTCCCAAACTGCACGCCTTGTTTCAGTTTTATCCAAACCTTGATATTGGGGCAAGTTCATACCCATAACGATCCTAAGAAATTCTCGGGTACAGTCTTCTTTGAGGTTTACATGCATTAGAGACCTGCAACAAACTGGTGACAATATCGACCTTTTCCCGGGCACAGTATCAACCAGTTCATGCCAGCAATGCTCCTCGAAGGTACATTCCTTCGCGTAATCCATTGAAGGCGATGGCGACGGCGATGGTGATGGCGATGGCCTGTTTGGAACCACTGCAGGGTTTGTTGCCCCGGATGTGCCGATTGAGACTGCCCCGTTTATGGCTAGGAAAACTGATGTTGGCTACAGTGCTGGATTTGAAGATCATGATGAATGTGTTGAAGAAGAGTAGATTAAAGGACTTTGAAGGGTTGGGTTGATTTGTTGTTTTTGATGTGTTTCTTGTCATTTGGACATTATGTATGTATAATGTTCTTGATTTTTGGAGGAATTTAATGGGGTTGGCAGGGTGTTACAATTCAATGTAATGTTATGGTTTGAAACATATGATTTATTTAATATGGTTTTTAATTAATTTCATTGCTTAATTTCCAAGAATATATATTACATGTAACTCAGTTGCAAGTATTTGGTAAATTCGTACCTTTACAATGCATTATGATTCAATACAGGCAAACCAGTTAGTGATGGTTCTTGCTAGGACTCTGGTATCGTTCAGGGAAATAGCTTTGAGTCCTTGAGCTATGGCGTCTGCTGGAGTGTAAACTGCTCCGACTTGCCACCTCGGTTCCTGATCATAATAATAACTGAGAGAATCATAATTCGTTTGATACAATGATTTTCTTTGATTTAAGGGGAAATTATCGTTACTAGTGATTATACCTGTATACACGGTGTGATATGGTTACCGCGCAAAACAACTTTCTCGAGCTTTCCTCCGTAAGACTCAACACGAGGCTTTAGTGTCTCTTCGAGGAGATCTGTCTCGTCAATTGTGTCGAAATCGAATTTAACCTGAGATGAAAGTTTGACAGAGCGAATAAGTTTCTAGTAGGATGGCATTTCATTCAAACAGAAGATACACAATAAGTAGGGATAGTCAAATTGATGTGCCGTGAGATTTGGTCAAATTACATAAACTCCCATGAGGTTTGAGAAATTACAAAAACTTCTCCACGACGTATCCCAAGTCCTAATGCATGCTATTACGGTCATGAATTTAAATTCGAATCATATTGACAGGTAAGCACCAATGGAAAAACAGTATAATGATTCAAAATGAGAGTTGTCATATTGATTAATTGAATGATCATAACAAATGTAAATTCTTCGACAAGAAGCTTTCTGTAAATTTTAGAACCTCAGGGGAAGCTTGTGTAATTAGGACAAACCACAGGGAATGTTGGCGTAATTATCAGTAATAAGTACCAATAGCGTTTGTGGAATGTTATATAGCTTCTTGAAACACTCCAGATTTTCAGCAGGTGTCGGCCTGAACTCGGAAATACCCTCTGCAACCTAAATAAAATGCAAAAAGGCATATAGCTTGATGGAATAGTTCAAAACTGATGTGGGGAAATGAATCAGGTAATTCCTATTTCATTCACACAATTCTTGATCTATTATACCTGATTAAATACCGAGGGCAACTGGTCGACAAATTTGGTCAAAGAAACAGAAGCTTCGGGATCATAATCTGGAACAACTCTTTCAGCGACGTCTAGTAGCGTCTTCCATCCATCTACTACATATCACATCTTCAGATTACTGAAATATTATAATGAAGGGATAATTATACTGACATACCGTGAGGGTTAACCTAATAACGCAAACTTCCCATGGGGGTTTGAGAAAATTCAAAAATTTTAATGTCAAAGAATTTATATAACAGCTGGATCAACGTATAATAAAGGAATAATATATTGACATACCCATTGCACTTACTAATGATGATTTGACTTTAATTCATGACTATAATAGCTTGGTCAAATCTTGAGCATGCTAAGGGAGGATTTTGTAATTTCTCAAACCCCAGAGTAGTTTGTGTGATTAGGACAAAGCTTGGTATACCAGTGTGGTTACCCCTATAATAAATACCAAAAAACTACGATTAACAGTTATTTTCATAAGAAACACGTAAATGTGTTCCAAGAAGTTGACCCTATCCTATATACAAGTCATATTTACCCACAAATTTAAGCATTCAAAATCTCAAAAATAAAAACAAGGATAAATTCTGTAACGAAATTAAGTTACCCGAGACGCTCTGAGCCATCGAATAAATGGAGGATGTCTGTATCACCGGCATCATCTGGCTGACTAGAGGACCCAACTACAGCAGAGTATAAAATACAGTACATCAATATCCAAGGTAACCTTTAAGAATCAATCAAAACCAATTGGAGCCCTTCAGACAATAAATATATTTAAGAACGTGTCAACCATACACTATAAAGCTAAAAGGATGAAAACCTGCTCAAAGTTTGGAACTGCCTCGGATGCGGGTTTATTGTTGTATGATATGATTGCATTTGCCTTCAACAGAAATGGATTCAAGTTTTGTCAAATATGGCATTTCTTATTTCATCAAATGTAGCAACAAAGAGGCACAATGAACCTTAGGAATCTTCTCACAGAAATAACTCCCCATAAGCACTTGAAGAAGTGCGCCGTTGCTGCAAATTCATCAACACTGGAAATCAAACACAATGCATTCAAAGATGATGCTCTTTTGCTTACTCCATGATTATTTCATACATTCACTGATACATTTGAACAAAACCCTTAAATCATACTCGAATAGGATGAGCCAACAGAACTTACGGATAATTACCCTATGATGCCCCAGAGTTTGGCATAATTACAGAAACCTCCCCTGAGGTTCGAGAAATAACAAAAAGTTGTACTGTCAAATCATTTAAATTGCATCTGAATTTATGAATCTTGATGTCTGTCATCTCTAATTATTTATAAATCACCTATTTTTTCCCTTGACTCTTACTAAGTAATATTTGACCTTAAATTCATAATTATAGTAGCATGCATCAGCCGAACCTTAGTGTATGCCAATGAAAGTTTTGTAATTCCTCAGACTTGACAGGAAGTTTGTGTAACTAGGCTGAAACTCAGGCATTTTCAGTGTAATTACCCCTGAAACTTAATCAACAAAAATTACTTGAAGACCTGGAAATACTATCACCTGTGTCCCACGGAATAAAACGGAAGATCAGCAATCTCAGCACCTGAAATTCCACTCTCAGGCAAACCAGTCGTCAGAATTGAATCCAAACAAGCATGAAACCTCTCGAAATTCTCCCTAGTCACTCGTTCATGATCGAAAGTCACATTGTATGGCACAGATATAATCAAGAAACCTTCATTCGCCAACAGCTCAAGCAGGTAACTGTACAACAATCAAAGCAGCAAATAAACAAACAAACAATCAATCAAACAGCTAAATGAAATAGTTTTCATCATCCAGTACCAAACTTCCAATCAGCCACACACATCTTCTCAGCAATCACAACCTACAACACACACACACACACACTAAAAACATACAAATACCTATACGTGACTTCTGGAACGGCTCCGATGAAAGCACCGCCGAGGAATTTGATTAAAGCCTTGGGCTTTACGCCTTTAGGTGGAGGAATTACCAGACAAGAATCAAGCCTCCTGTATATCTTCCCGTTTTTATAGCCACTAATTCTAGGGTTTCCCGCGCTTTCACCAATTTGGGCATTAGAGTAGCCATTAATCTTCATACCAGAGGAAGACGACCCGTAAACCCGAAATTTGCGAGGGCCAATGAGTGAGGAATTCTCAGACGACCTATATTGGAGTTTGATATACGGGAAATTGCTGCAAGTAAGAGCAGCGGCCGCCATTGATGAATGATGCTTACTCTGCGAAGTATGAAGTTAGCTAACCAACAAAGAAATTGCACCGAGGAAGAAGGGAGCCAGGGGCAGAATAGTCTTTTCGCGTAAGGTAGATGTGGAGCGCGGGAGGGTACACGTGGAATTTTCTTCTTCGTGCCTTTTTCTATTTAATTATCAGAAGAAAAAAGAGCAAATTACATTTTTTACCTATAGAATTACGCCTTTTAGTTTTTTTAAATTAGATATATTTAGTCTCATTATTTTTAAAAAGTTATAATTCTGATCTCATTCATCAAATAATCGATGAAAAATATTTTTTATGCCGTTAAGTACAATTTGGGGAAAACGTTATTGTTCATTATTAGGTTGTTTTTTACGAGAGTTTACTTATTAATACCTTATTTTAACACCATATTACCTTAATGAGGGTGATCAGAGTAATGTTTCAAAGTTAATTTAAGGTGTTAAAATACGGTATTAATAAATAAACTCCTGCAAAAAATTACCTAATGAATAGTAATATTTTTCCCCAAATTACACTTAAGGGGAAAAAAAAATAAAATTTCATCAATTATTTAATAGATGAGACCAAAATTATAACTTTTAAAAATAATAGGATTAAATATATCTAATTTAAAAAATATGGGACTAAAATTATAAAAGGCCTAATCTTATAGGACCAAAAATATAATTTACTAAAAAAATTACTATTTCATATATATAATATATATGTCTATTGTAAACGCGATTTCTTGTAAGGATTTACTAATACTTAGAGAAAATCCCTTCTCCCCTAAAGTTTCACTGCATTTGCAGACAAACCATCTAGCCCTGCTTCTTCAGGTACTACTCCTCCGTTAATTACTTTGATTAGGGGGGAAAGTATTGGGTTATTTGGCTGAGTTCATACTTTTCTTTTGGATTGGTGTAAAAATTCGAAGATTTAATGTGGCTCATATGGGTTGGAAAGGTTTTTTCTTGGGAATTTACTCGGCATCGGTGAAGAAACAGAAAAGATTGTAGCTTTTTGATGCCCATTAGCTTAAACGTACTAATCTTGATCGAGATTTACAGCATCATGTAACTGTTAGTTGTTGTTGCATGAATTTACCCAAAACGACACACATTCTTTTTTCATTTTTTTGATTGGGATGTTGCCATTACTCCGTATTAATGATTTCATGGTGGTATTACAGAGTTTGATTTATGGGTTTGCCGAGATTTACTTCTCCCAAGGGCAGGGATGGTGAATCTGAGGGCAGTCCTCACCTTTATGTAGCCAATTGTGGTCCCGCAGTTGGACTTTCATACGAGGCTATTGCCTCTGTGTTTGGTGTGTATGGAGAAGTGAAGGGGGTGTATGCTGCTGATGAGAGTGGGACCCGTGTTATCGTCTCGTATGATGATAAGAGTAGTTCGCAAGCTGCAATGAAGGCGTTGAATGGACATTCGTGTTCTAGCCTTGGAGGACGTTTCTTGCATATTCAGTATTCTGTACAATCACTTGGTAAGGTACTGGCTTTTTCCAATATTCGCATTGAAATTTTGGATGTTGCGTTCTAATATATATAGTGCTTGAGTTATTATCATTTGCTGTTATATGTTGATCATCTTATGCTGAAAATTGTAATACAACTGTGGATGCTAATACACGGATCTTCTATTTCTCACGGTTTATATGGAATTTTCTGTAAGGCTTTGGCTGAGAGAATTAAGCATTGTATTGTGTTATACATAGGCAGTAATTAAGCTTCTTTCTTAGTGCATTTCTTAATTCTTTTGTGGAAATTTAAGGATTAATTTTATTTTTTTCTGGGTTCTATCTTTTTAGGTGAACAACACTACCACAATTCCAGTATCAATATCAGCTACAGATGTGGACATTCCTGGACTTTATTTACTGCATGACTTTATCACGTCTGAGGAAGAGCAAGTTAAGGATCAATTTTGGAGTAATATGTTGGCTCCTCATCGGACTTCATTTTTAAAGTAATGTTTGCAAGTGTAGCAGCATCACCCTGGATTTTTTGTTTCATTTTTCTTTTCTTTTGCAGGAATTGCTTGCTGCAGTGGATAATAGACCATGGCAACATCTGGCCAAAAGACGAGTTCAACATTATGGATACGAGTTCTGCTATGATGTACGTTCTTACGAATTTCCTCACAAGCATAGTTATTCCTCAATGTTTTGTTTTTATATGGGATAATTACACTGATATACCCTGAGGTTTGTTTTGTCAAGTTACCCCAACTTTCCCTAAGGTTTGAGAAATTACAAATATTTTCCCTGTCAAAGAATCGACATTACAATTGAATCGATGAGTTTTTTTCTCAAACGTCATGGGAATTTTATCTAATTAGGTCAAACCTCAGGGTGTGCGAATGTTATTATCTCTTTCCATATTTCTTGTTTATCTGGCATTGTTATCTTTCAACTCTCTTCCCTGTTGCAGATAAGGAATGTCAACACAAACCAATATATGGGAGAGCTTCCATCCTTTTTATCTCCAATACTTGAAAGAATCAGATCATGTCAAACTTTCGACCAAGCTGCAAATATATCTCTGGATCAACTGACGGTAAGTGTATATATGCTTATACACTTGATCATTCTCCTTTTAAGAAAATTCCTGTCATTTTTCTCTCTAGATTAAGAAGTTAACGAGCTAATTAATAGGTTAATGAGTACCCCCCTGGTGTTGGTTTGTCCCCACACATAGACACGCATTCAGCATTTGAAGGATTAATTTTCAGCCTTTCACTAGCAGGCCCTTGTATCATGGAATTCAGAAAATATACAACCGGTGTTTGGCATGAAAAACCAACCTCAAGTTGTGATGTAGAGAAACAGACCCCTGAAAAGAACTCAAACTTCATTGGGAAAGCTATTTATCTTCCACCTCGATCCATATTACTGTTATCTGGAGAAGCCCGATATGCTTGGCATCATTATATTCCACACCACAAGGTACAACAATTTGTGAATACTTCTACGCTGGGTGATCTTGTTTAATATAGTGATAGTTGCACCAACATACCCTCAGGTTTGGAGTAATTATACAAACTTCCATGTGGTTTGAGTCATTACAAAAACTTCCCCTGCTAAAGAATTTACATCACATCTAGATTGATGAATTTTGATGACATCTCTATTTTTTATGAACACCCTATTTTGCCTTTGGCACTTACTAGTAAATATTTGGCTTTAAATTCATGACTACGATAACAGTATGTGTTAGGCCAAGCCTGAGGATATATCGAGGGAACTTTTTGTAATTTTTCAAACCTTAAGGGAAGATTGCATAATTGGGCCAAACCTCAGGGTTATGCCAATGTAATTTTACCTTTAATATATGTAGCTTATTTATGATTATAAATGACACCCGTATGTGTAATGAGAAATATTTTGGTATTTAAGGTGGACAAAGTGAATGAGAGTTTGATACGTAGGGGTCCGAGGAGGGTCTCCTTTACATTACGCAAGGTATGTGAATAATGGTTGAAATATGTTGCTCGATGTGCAACTTCTGTTTTTCTCCAAGAAACTTTTCAATTTAATGGTTTCTTGTGTGGTGTAGGTACGAAAATGCCCTTGCCAATGTGATTTCCCTCAGTATTGTGATTCTCAAAGATAGGAACCACTCAGTTGTATCGGGATTTTATAGCCAGCATTGTGATTTAGAGCAAGGTGTGTTAGAATGAGTTATCTTAGCAACTTAACAACCAATGTCGAATATGGAAGCATCTTCTAGTGGATCAACGTTGCAGTCATTCCCTCTCGATTATCGGATGTTGGGTAAGTTGCAGTTTTGTGATGTTCCTACAATTTTTCAACCAATTGCAGGATTATGTAGAGAAGAAACCATGAATTGTTCACTACCTTCTCTAGTTTTGTGATGTTTCAACTTTTTAGCTCGAGTTTGAGACGATGTCTTCATAATCAAAAATTTCTTCCTAATTTAGGCAAAAGGAAGTAATTTACCTTGTCCTGTCAAGAGTACGATTCACAGAGAAGAGATATTTGTACTTTAACTGATTTTTGAGTCGAGTACAATTTGAGGTGGATAAGAAGAATTGCATTTATTTTTTTTTTCCGGATCTCTCAGAGTTTCCCCCACCCAATTGAGTGAAGAACTAATCTCCCGAGGTAGCATTTATTAAACATGTGTGCAAATAGCTATAACATTCGATTTCTCTTTTCTTGCCGGTCCTATTCGAGATAGGCCCGGCCGTGCTCGATCAAAAGAGCATTTCATTTCAATGCAAAATTGGATTGGAGGAGCTAACAATTTTTATTTAGAAAGACTTAACTGATGGTAACACGAGCAATATTATGCAACTGAATCGTTTGAAATGCAGAGGGTCTTGAAAGATGAAAGATTAAAATTGCGAGTTAGGTCAATTACAACTTGGAATTTACAATAAATAATATAACATGGATCTTGTAACAACTACACATGGATTTTGGTTTTGCAAAATTGGCTGCTCATTACACTTTCCATCAACTTTCACTCCATTGGATTTCATACATAAATAGCAACTCTGCTTCCCCAGTCAGAAGTAAATATCAATTCTTCAAAGGTTAAATATCCAAGATAAAAATTAGGATTCTCAGTTGCTGACATCTCCTGCAGTTGACAGAAATAAGACAAGAAAATCAAGAATCCAATATTATGAACTTAATGAACATAGAATTGTTCGGAACTATGAAAGTACATTTTTGGGTACGGAATAAATTGTGTAATTTTCTCCATAAGGCAAGGGTTTCCTTCAAGAAGCAAGAATCATAAAGTGTCGAGAACTAGTTATGTCAATACATAGTTTTTGGAAACCTCACCGTGCATGGATTTGATAAAGTAATCGATTTCTGAGAAGCATATAGTTCTTTGGAGCAACGGCGAAGGTTGTTGAAATACAAAGAAAGAAAAGCGACGTCCATCAGGATGATTTCTTGGCTTTGCAGTTTCAACCAGCCTCATAAATCCTTCCCTATCAAAACATGGTTGTGCATTCTGACCAGCAACACTCAGCCCTCGGTCCCAAGCTGAGTTAAGAACCTGAGGAATTCATATTTACGAATTTAATAAACTGACTAGGGATGACTGACATAACCTCAGATTTGGCCAAATTACACAAACTTCCCTATCAAAACATGGTTGATGGTTGTCCATCTCTCATTTTTTTTGAGAATATCCTATTTTGCCCTTGAAACTTACTGGTCAATATTTCAATTTAAATTCATAACTATAGTATACATGAGGTATGTCAGGGGAAGTTCTATAATTTCTTAAATCTCAGGGGAAGTTTGTGTCATTATGTCAAACCTCAGGGTATAGTGTAATTATCCCTCCATATTGATCCATAAAGGTGACTAACCTGCCAGCTCAAGCCATCAGGATCAGATAAAGCATCGTCAATTTCCTGAAATGGAGCTTGTAATCCAGAGATGACAAATTTCATTGTGACAGCATGTTTTTTCAGTACTTTAAAGAGTGGAGAATATCCATCCTGGTTAGAAGGGTTAAAAAATCCAGCTGTGAGCTCTGCAGCATGGCTCATAGTCTTGTACCACCAATAAACCGCTGGAATCTAGATCATATAGCCATTAGTTTTCCACCAAATCTACAAATAAAAATCCTGTAGAGTGATAAAAGATTGAAAAGAAAGGATTGAAGAGATGTAACCGAGTACCTTGACAATTAATTGTGTTTCATCAAAAGCAAGTGTTGCTAGGGAGAGAACGTTATCAGCATGATCTATTAAGAGCTGTGTGTACCAATGCAGGAAGAAGCGCCCATAATAGCTGTCATAATCACCTCTTTCACAGAAGAACCCAGTTTCATGAGGCTTAGAATTATAAAATCCAGAATTGTCAGGTCCCCGTGCCCAGAAGGAGTGTCCACGAAACTTTGCAGCTTTTCGGAGATTTTGCAATAGATACTTGTCATAACACTGGAGAAATATGGAAAAGGAGGAAGTCATAGCTATACTGTAGTCAAATTTCAAGATTAAACCACATGAACCCTTGCAGATTAAACAAAAGGAACAGAGACACTAGCGATGTAGATTCTTATCCAGTCTATGAATCATCAAATTATGTATAGTCCAAATTATCAAATGGTGTGAACTGATTCCAAATGAATTGGAAAATCTGTTGACCTTTCTTTTTGGTCATCTTCAACTAAATGATATTTGAAAGAAAGAAGACCAGATCTTGTTAGATACCTGAAACTCACCAATACCAGGATATCTCCAACCCATCCTTTCTGAAAATGAAGGGTACTTCAGCTCTCCAGAAGCCCCTAATCCAATTTCAACAGCTGAAATGAGGCCTTCAGTGAATAAATCATCGAACTCAGTTCTGAAGCTTCTCATGAAATCAAAATAGACCTGGAAAAAAAAGTAATGAATTCTGTTGAATTTAATGTACTGTTCTGATGGGGTTGCACCAAGCTACATATACTTTTCCAGAAGGGGAAATGCAAAATTCTCATTCCAAAATGACATTTTAAATGCTACGTGCCTACGGGAAGGAGATGTTTGATAGATATCTCAAGAAACAAAAGGTAGAGGTGAGAAGCAAAACCATCCAGCAATTTTCTATAACCTCAATTACTAATTTTGGATTTAGAAGAACAAATATATCATTCAAGTTTCAAATTGATTTTTTGATATATCAAGGATCGATAAAAAGATTTTCAAATAGTTACACATAGTTTTAACAATGTTACAGAAGATAACTATCCTCACTGTATTATGTACATGATGGTCACCCTCTATCCAATGTTTTTCCTTTTTGGTAATTTCTGTAATTTAAAAGCAAATAAGTTAACAACGAAGATTGCTAATTATGTCGTTCCCCGACATTAAACTCCTCAATAAGGTGATATTAGAGGGCTCAAAAATCAAAGAAGCTTAAAACATGCTACAAACACAATTAAAGATCCATTCTTGAGAAAGGTGTGTGGAAAAGAATAAATAATTACCTCTATGCTAGTTCTTCCTCTTAGAACTCGTTCTTTATCAATGCCCCACGAAAGGCATTCAGTATTTCTTCTTCCTTCACGATCTGTGAAGAATATATCTTGATTATTTTTACCAATATCCAAAATCCACTGAGGAAGTGATATGAATATGCCACCAGAATCTTGTCCGCCATATTCATGAAATGCCATTACCACCTTTAAGAAAAGGATACTTATAAATTCTTGAAAAGGAATCATTGCTATAACAAATTCTTAAAACGTACATAGGTATCGAAAAGACAGAACTCACAATTCCTAAACAGAAATTGTATGGCAAAATGGCGAAGGTATAAAAGAAAATTTTCTTAAACAAACAACCCATTGTTTTCAGATCCATGACTACAAAAGGTCAACTGATCAAGTAAAGATGATATCGTGAAACTTTGGAAGATTGATGTATTCAAGACCCAAAACTATTTCAGTAATCAAGACGGGAGTTTTAGATGGTAACTAATGCACAAAGTTGGAACAAAATACCAATACTTGAAATTCATATTACCTGCAATTTCATCCCAAACTCCCGGATAATGTTAAACATTTCCCGGTATCCAGCCCATTCATACTTCTTTGGTGTCCAAGCCTCGACGATGCCCCACCAACAATCCACAACAACGCCATCAACATTTAAAGACTTCAGATGCTGCAATTCCTCTTTAATACCTTCAGGATCCATCAGCTGGCAGAAATTGTTGATCAAGCCAGTCTGCCAAATTTGAATGCACAAATAGCACAATGAGATAAAGTTATTTAAGGAAAAAACAGGAACACATGGTATGAGGGCAGCAACTTAATGTTAATGCACAATTCAAACACTTACAGCAAGCCTCACATAAACAGGGACATAGGAGGCTCCAGAAAGGCCATTTCCATGCTCCCTGCAGGAAATATCTTGCACAAGCTGCAAGAATCGACCATGATACAGTGATTAACATTTGGTAATTAGATGTCACCATACAGAAAGGGGACCACATTAAGTATCTCAAAATCTTCATTTATATTTTCAACTTTTACTGGTGCAGTAGACTAAGTCGACTTGAGTATCAGCACTCAAATGATTCCAGTGTCGGGGATTCTCTCAGATTAAAAAGGAAGCACATCCTGTTAAATAATTAGCACAACATTTGCAGCAGAATATCAGAGAAACAAAGAACTAACTCACCTGGCCTGCCTCCAAACATTCAGGGGAATCAATGGCACTGGCACTTGAATATTTATCAATCTTCGGATCCCTCTCTACAACAACAGAATCAAGAGATGCTGGTGATAAATTTTCGTCAATCCTGAGAGCAGAGGGCTGACAATCAACTGATGATCTCATGGAGCAATTTTTCATAGAATTAGAATATAGTGGGCTTTCTACAGACCGAACTGGATGCACCCCCTGCTCAAATTAGCAGCAACTAGTGAGAAACAGAGTATAGTCTTGTCCTGGTCGGTGATATTCAGATATGCTATCTACAACCACAACGACATGACATCCATCATAAGAGTTGAACCACTATATTGTCAAAAATGAAATTGCTAGTACCTCTCCAACAGTCCCTATTTATAGAAAATCACAAAAACATCAAGTACATTAACAAATTGGATTCCTCAACAGCCATTAGAAAATCACAAAAGAATATAACAGCAAACCAGATGCTACAATTATAACTGTAGCACTTAAATTACCATCATCCAAAGAAATCATAATACACCAATTAGCCAGGGGAAGGTCAAATGTTATCAAGAAACGTAAACTATTTCTGAAGTATCCAAAGATTATTTTCACACGTTCGTGCTAGTTTCTTTATAAATGGACACTCGACAGAGGCAGGGGATCATTTGTTTCCCGATGGTAAAGAGTGCAAATACACCGCGAAGATTAATTTGACATTCATAGCCAATTTAACACTTGATCCGATACACATGATGGACATTAGGTGCATTATTTTCAGGCAAAATTCGTAAGGTTAAGAATCTGGAGTCAGGGAGAAATTAAAGTTAAGTTTGGTTTACAAGAACTACAAGCAACAATGATTAAGGCATGTATTACATTATTCCATGAGAAGATATCATTATTTTTTAGCACAAACCCTTCAAAGAACATCCACTCCATTGCAAGGTCACCAATTTAAAACACATCAAGAAGTTCAATAGAGATTCATCTTCTCTAAATTCTGAAACTACTCACCAAATTGGGGTCAACATTGTTATTCTGCGGAACAGAATTGAAATGAGCAATAGGAGGTTGCTGCGGCTGGGGCTGAGTCGAAGCAGGGGAAGAATGCCTATAGGTAGTTCCATCACGGTCGACGGTCCAACCAGCTTCCCTAGCGAGGGCGGCGATGACATCATTCATATCGGCGCGTGCAGGGAGGGGGAAGTTGCCGTACTGTCGGAGACCAGCAAGCATTCTGCTGGTGATGGCTCTCCGGTGGCGTTCCCGAAGTTTCGTTCGCTCTTTTTCCTTTTCCCTCTCTTTCCTGCTTTTGGTCGGAGTGTTGGTGGCGGAGGAGGTGTTATTGTTGGAGTTTGTGGCGGCAAAGCCGCGGGGGCGGCGTTGGGGCTGGGTTTGGGGGTGGTAGGGTTGGGCGTCTGTTGACGGCGGAGGTGGTGGTGATTGTTGGTGATCGAGATCTTGTGCCGCGGCGGAGAAGCGGTGGCTCATGGCGGTGGCGTTGGTGGTGTTCATTTTTGCTGCATCTCTCACTCATCACCAGCTCTCTCTCACAAAGACACGAACTTTTTTTCTTCGCCTTTTTCGCGTAATTTGCGCTTTGCACCTTTAAATAATCTCATTTTGCATAATAAGCCAATATAGAATGTGAAAATAACATTTTGTACCTCGAAACATTTAATTTTTTTTTTGTTTCAAAACAAAGCTTAAACCCACGCCTCAGTCGAAAATTAAATTACACGCCGGGTCCCTATCCTCATTAGGATGACCATCCTAAACAATCACCCTCTCGGAGAGCACGCGCGAAGCGAGCCGCGCTAGCTTATTCGTTTTCACGAGACGCTTTCGATCCTCAATTAGAATTCGGGTGCTCCATCCATGCTTATATTACGTATTTTAAAATGTGATTGAATTCCGACAATCCAAGATCAAATTCCTCATAATTACACAAAAACCCTCATAATTAATTTTTTTATCGATATATATTATAAAGAGTTTATTACATCTAACCCCCACAACCGAAACACCAGCAAAAAAAAAAAAAATTACATCTAACCCTATATTACATATAATAATTACAAATAGTACTCTACGGTTAAATATTTTGAAAATTTTAGTTATAATTTCTTTATATGAAAATTATGCTCAATTAATACATTACTATCATAGTTATGTGTAATAAAATTCTCAAGGTGCTTACATAAAATATTATTATACCTCAATATAGATACCATTTCTAATTATCAATCTAATTTGAGAACTAGATATAATTAATTTTATGATAAATTGGTTTATTAATTTATAATAATCATAAGAAGACAAGTTTTAATCAAAACTATTAAATCTTTGACAATTTATGTACTATTTGAAATGTACAAATACTTTTAAAAATATTATTTTTTCGCGTTGTGTCCTATTAGACACTCTTTATATGAAAATTTTAAAATAAAAAAAGAAGTGTCGACGTATTCGTGTCGTGTTATATTCATATCGTCATACTGGTATTTGTGCATTAGAACTAGGGTTGGCAATGGGGCGGGTCTGGATCGGACCCGGCGGGTCTGGACCCGATCCAGATCCATTAAGACATAAATGGGTCTAAACCCAATCCAGACCCGTTGGAGCCATTGGACCCGTTGGGTCCATACTTGGACCCGTTGGATCCTGGTCCAGTTCAGATCCATTTTGGATCCGTTTATTTATTGTTGTCCCATTTATCGTATTTTTGCTCCGTTCGACTCGTTTTCTACACGTTCAATCCGTTTTAGACATGTTTCGACATGTTCAACATATATTGGACTCGTTTGACCCGTTTTGCACTCTTTTTACACATTTTTTGACATGATCGACCTGTTTTGGACTTATTTGTCCCATTTTGGGCCCGTTTCACCCATTTTTTAACCTGTTCGATCTATTTCAGACTTGTTTGACTCGTTTAGGACCCGTTTCACCCATTTTCGACCAATTTATGATTTGTTTGACCCATTTTGGGTTCGTTTCACTCATTTTTTGACATGTTCAACCTATTTTTAAATCGTTTCATTCATTATACACATTTTGGATCTATTTGACCCGTACAGATCCATTTGACCCATTTTGAATACATTTAACCAATTTGGATAAATGTTACCCATTTGGATCTATTTTACCCATTTTGAATCCATTTTTTAATTTTGCATTTTGGATCCATTTGACCCGTTTGGAACTATTTTACCCATTTTGGATCCATTGGATCCGTTTGGATCTATTTTACCCATTTTGGATCAATTTGACCCGTTTGGATCCATTAGACCCATTTGGATTCATTATACACATTTTGGATCTATTTGATCCATACAGATCCATTTGACCCATTTTGAATACATTTAACCAATTTGGATAAATGTTACCCATTTGGATCTATTTTACCCACTTTGAATCCATTTTTTAATTTTTGCATTTTGAATCCATTTGACCCGTTTGGAACTATTTTACCCATTTTGGATCAATTGGATCCGTTTGGATCCATTAGACCCATTTGGATCTATTTCACCCATTTTGGATCCATTATACCCATTTTGGATCATTTTGACCCGTTCAGATTCATTTGACCCATTTTGAATACATTTAACCAATTTGGATAAATGTTATCCATTTGGATCTATTTTACCCACTTTGTATCCATTCTTCCATTTTTTGCATTTTGGATCCATTGGACCCATTTGGAACTATTTTACTCATTTTGGATCCATCGGATCCGTTTGGATCTATATTACCCATTTTGGATCAATTTGACCCGTTTGGATCCATTAGACCCATTTGGATTTATTATACCCATTTTGGATCTATTAGATCAATTTGGATCCATTATACTTATTTTGGATCCATTTGACCCGTTCAGATCCATTTGACCCATTTTGAATACATTTAACCAATTTGGATAAATATTACCCATTTTGGATCTATTTGACCTGTATGCATCCATTAAATCCATTTGGATATATTTTACCCATTTTGGATCTATTGGACCCGTTTGGATCTATCTTACCCATTTTGGATCAATTTGTCCTATTCAGCCCATTTTAAATCCATTGGACCCGTTTGGATAAATGTTAACCCATTTTGAATCAATTTGAGTCGTTTGGATCCACTGGACCCAAAATGGGTTAAACGAAAAATAAGTTAAACAGGTCCAAAAACAGGTGAAACAGACCCAAAACGGTCAAATGAGTTTGAAATAGGATGAACAGGTCAAAAAATGGGTGAAACGGGCCCAAAACGGGTCAAACGAATCGTAAATAGGATGAACAAGTCAAAAAACGAGTAAAGCAGACCCAAAACGGGTTAAACGAGTCTGAAATAGGTCGAACAAGTTGAAAAATGGGTCAAACGGGTCAAACGAGTCTAAAATAGGTCGAACAGGTTGAAAAACGGGTAAAACGGACCCAAATCGGGTCAAACGAGTCTAAAATAGATTTTCTAAAATATTATATTTTTTTTTGCATATAAAAGACAATTTATTGGAATAAACAAAAAAGAACGTTTTAAATCAATAAATTAATAGTATTAAATTTCAAATACAAATGGAGAAAAATTAAATAAAATTCTAATTAAATTAATTAATTTTTAAATAATACAACAACAATAAGCTTTTTGCCAAAAAAAAAAAAACAAATTACAAGATGCATTTAAAACAAAAAAAATAACAAGATGCATTTAAAAAAAAAAAAAAACAAGATGCAAAAACATAGTGAATGGAGCGTGTGACCTAGGTTTTATTTCCAGTTTTTTTTTTTCTTTTTTTTTTTTAAAAAAATTAAATATTGAGCCGGGTCCTTAATGGGTCTGGATCGGACCCGTTTAGGACCCAAGAATAAATGGGTCTATTTGTTTGGATCCAGACCCGCTCCAGGACCCATTGGAGCGGGTCCTTCATGGGTCTCACGGGGCGGGTCCGGGTCCAGGACCCGTTGGACCCGGCCCATTGCCATCCCTATTATTTAGAACTTAATATTTAGAATATAGTTTCCTCCAAAACAATTAATTTATTAAAACCATCATTATTAATATTTAATACAATTGAATTTGAAAAACTCAAAAACAACAATCAATCATTATTCTCGTCCCTAATTTCCCAACACCATTTCAACCAAAATTCAAAGGCCACGATCATAAGGCACCCCGGTGGCCGGCAACCACTGATCTCCGCCGAGAAACGTCCCCACCGTGAAACCCTCCGCCTCCCGCCGATCAAGAACGCGAACACCGCTCCATTTCACCCTCCCGGCGGTGCTTGCGCCGGGCCCAGTGTTCTCAAACTCGGCATAATCAACATTTTCCCCATCGGTATTCTCCTGCATCCCCGTCCACCCCTGTCCGTACACCTCCTGGAGGCGGCTCTTCATGAACACCGTCCTCGAGAACCTTCCCCACGGCCGGCCGAGGAAGATCCTCGCCCCCTTCAGTGGCGTCAGCTCCGCCGTCAGGGAAACCCTACAGTTGTGGAAGACGAAGCCGCTGTTGTCTTGCTTCTCCCGTTTGTTGGCCGTTATGACGACGTCGCTGCCGCTGTGCCGACGGAGGAGGATGTCGCAGTTTTGGAAGACAGCGGTGGAGTCGCCGAAGATGAAGTCCATGGAGCCGGAGATGGTGCAGTCGCGGAAGAAGTGGCGGCCGGGGAAGAGGTAGAGCGTGTCTTGGTAGCCTTCGAAGCTGCATTTGTGGAAGGCGGAGTGGTCGGAGTGGGAGCGGAAGGCCACTGCCTGGCCGGCACGGGGGCCGGCGGTGTTGCGGAATGTTACGCCCTTGGCGATGAAGCCTGATGCTTCGATAACTGATAGATGAAATCAAGATTTAATATAAAGGGAGAGAAATTATAATATAAAAAACAAATGTAACAAAATTTCTAATTAGGAGAGAAAAAAATATATTAACAGGATCAAATGGTTACATTTAAGCAATCTGCTCGTTTTATCACCTATACATATTAAGTATGTTATTTTATAATATTTGTGTAGCGTTTTATTTTATCAAATATAATTTAAGAGTGACAAGAATTAATAGTTAAATGCTACGAGAATTTTCTACAAATCTCAGAGGTATATATAAAACAATCACCTTTCATAATACTATATTGATTGAATTAGAAGTACCTCATACTAAATTGATTGAATCAGATTCGGGTTAGATTTATCTTAGTATAGGTGATGTTTATGATATAATTAATTTAGTTTGTGGAATATATTCAAAATTAAAACTTTTCATTAAGTATAACTTAAAAGTTTGATCTTTACCAAATGTAGCCGATGTATAGGTTTGAACCCCATGTTCGCCAACATGCTTATTTCCGGTGATAATGGTCTTCCCAATTCCTTCTCCAATCAATGTAATATCCTTCAAATTAGATGGTATAACAACATATTCATTATAAGTACCCGCGCGCAAGTGAATCAAGAATCTCCCTCCTCTCCTCTTCTTAGCGGCCTCGACTGCCGCGTTTATCGTTCCAAAGTCCCCGGAACCATCCTGCGCCACCACCACCTCATTTCTATTCCTCGTTCTCGCCCTCTTATCATCTTCCCCCTCGTCATTTCTATTCCTCGTTCTCCCCCTCTTATACTCTTCGCCCTCATCATTTATATTCCTCGTTTCCTCATTCTCATCTTCTTCTCCCTCATGATCGTCCGAGTTCACCTCATCACTCCAGGATTCAGCTCCATTGTCAACGGCAATAGCATTTTCAACAAACTTGTAAAGATGGCTCGAAATAGCCCTCAATCGATCTTGTTTAGATTCTCCCTTCATAGATTCCTCATAACAACCACCCACATTTGCCAAAGCCTTGTTCAACAATCCCCGTCTCTCCTCATCAGAATCCGTGTCTATGGCATCAGAAATGTCATCGCCCGCGGAGTTTAAGTGATCCTGGCAACTCTCCCATTTCTTCCTTGCATCGTCATTTTTAAGATTGTGTATGTTTTCAGAGACAGTTTTCTCGGCTTTTGTAGCTTCTTGCTTAGCAAGATCGTACACCGATCTTTGAAAATCATCAAGATTAATGGTGTCGGGATACTTGGGCCGAAGGTGGGAGTAGCAATTACTCGGGTTCGGGGTTTTGTCGCACCATGTTCTTAAGTTACTAGCATCATGCGAAGCTCTGAGTTCAGGCAGGAGGGTGACAAGAAGTGAAATTGCGTAAAGAATTGAATGTGTTGCCATATTGATATTGTTTGTTGAGTATGTTTGGCTGAATTAACATGGCAGATTTATACTTACAGAGGGTGGTTTCAGTTTTGGTATCTTTAAAAGCTGCATTTAGTGAAGTGTGTATGTTTCAATTCAGTTGTTTAAATTCCCATTCAATTTCTGAATATTGCAACAGGTTTCTGATGCTTTAAAGGGTAATGAATGCATGCTTAAGTAACAGCTTGTGAGAAAACTTGCATTTAGAGAGAAGGTTAAGTGATTATGAGAGATTAAAAGAAAATTAAGTGAAAATGGAGGGCTATAAATATAATAAACCATAGATTAAGATTTGAATTACTTCTTAAAATGAGACTAAACATAAAATAAGGGTTGCAACAGAGAGAGACAGGCTTGCAAGATTCTTTAGGGGAGCACAATTTCCAGAATAATTGAAGGAAAATGATGTGACCATGTTATGTTCTCTCCCAATGATTCAGACACATAATGTACACACACAGGCTCAGAGGGACTCGAGGGCAACGGGGTAAAATCATCATCGATCTATAAAAGCCGGAAGCAACGAGGGCGTACAGAAGATCAGAATTTCAAAACCTCATAAACCCTAATTAAGAAAAATACATTCCCAAATCAATTCAGTTTGAAACTTGAAAGAGTGTAAAGAGGGCACCTTTGATGAAACTAAGTTACAACAAAGCTGGTCTGTAAGTTGTAAGGCAGCAATAGCGTCAACTCGCCGAAGTTAACGAGTCGGGTCTGCATATATCGCGTCTACAAAGGGGGCAAACCCTGAGGAAAACAAAACAATTAGCTCTGCTTTAATTTGGCTCGGATGACGAACTTTGAAGTTACTGGGAGAAGAAGTTAGAAGCATCAAGTAAAAGTTAGATAAACACCTGTGAACTTCTTTGAGCCATTTATCAACACACGCTCTATGAAATTCATGATGGCAAGGGAGAATCCTCACACTATCACCATCCTCGTACTCAACAAGGCATATATAACATCTGCGAATAGATTACAGGTATGACTTCCCCAGAAAAGAAATACTGAAATGATCAATTTAACTAAATAAAGTACAACGAACTAGAAATTCACTTACTGTGCTGCAGTATCATCACATTGCTTTCTTTTAGATTTGCCAAATATCTTCAATGGCAGGGAATCCACCGCTTCATTAGGTGCTGGAACAGATCCAATAGAAGATACAGAGGGCCGAGATGATAAAACTACTGATTGCTGGTGAATTTCATCCAAAACCTAATTTAAAAAGGTAAAAAAGAAAAATGATTCCCATTGTTGTAAAGCAAAAAATGCACAACCATGCAAAAATGGATAGATGTGACATTACCTCAAACAAAGCCTCAGCTAACATGACAATTCTCGAAATGCTAGCTCTAGCATTAGCATCATCATTAGAATTAGGGTCTCGGGCAGCACTTCGACAAGAACAATGACCTCCTCTATGCTGACCCGATAAGATGCAAGATCTCTCATGACCGGACAGGTTCTCGAAACGACTTCCCAGCCTCTGAAGAGCACGCACCTAAAAGAAGAAACAAGTACAGTTAATATCTTCTTCTTTTTTCTTTTTTTTTTTTTTTTGTGTGCTGTCAAATGCAAGCGGTTATGAGCCCAAATGATTTTTTATGTGATTTCTTTCATCACAGAGGTCTTCAAGCTATTTAGTCATAACTTACAGCACAGGGGATTGGGTGATATTAACTCTATTCATCAAACATAGTGTAATATTCGGGAGACAAAAAAGCTGCATAATCTGAATACCTGGGATCTTATTCTTCTTCTGCGCTCAAGGAAATTCGACCTATGTTCCAGAAGATCACGATATCTGGTCTCTCTAGCTCGTGGGTTTTCATACACATTATTTTGACTACCATAGACAGGATTAGCAAAACTCAATGCCACATCATCAGACGATACTGGCCGACTTAAATTATTATCAACAGATGTTGCTTCAACTTCTGCATGGTTTAGACCCCTTCGTCCAGTAATGTGACATAAATCCAAATCAGAAGGTGGAGTTCTTCGATGAACTCTGTCACGAAGTCTACCAACACTTAATGTTCTACTAAAACGAACATTTCTTTCAACAGGTTCTCTATCAGCAACCCTTCTTTCAGAGTTGATATGATTTAACGGAGAAAATAAATTTGGATTATTTCCATTGCTCAAGATATCATGTCCAGAATTTAGTATACGGTTATCAGGGCTTGAATTAGATGCACAATGTTCGCCTCGTGTTCTAGAAGGTCTAGTGGTAAAACAAGCAGGAAAAAAGTCACAACCTAGTGAATGTGATCTTTCATTTCTATTTCCCAAACTACTGCAGGGACTCAAACATTCTTCTTCTTCTTCTTCTTCTTCTGGTTCTTCTTCTACTTCTTGGTTTGGGATTGAGAAAGATGTAGAAGATGCAGGATAAGATCTTGATGCTGAGCTCAAACTGTTGCCTCTTGTTAGACGAAAACTTAGGTTCCCAGGATAGAAACTGAAGCGAGAAAGAAACCGACCAGGAGGATTTAGTGACTGGGATGAGAAAGCTGTAGAAGTATTGCCTTCTCTAGATGCAGTATTGGTGAAGCTCGATTCACCCCATTCATGTAGATCAATGGTGGAGTTTATGCAGTTTACATCATTACTCTCCTCAGCTTTATCTGTCCTGCGACATTGAGCTGTGCCTGATTTATTGTTCACAATGCTCTTCCCGTTTTCTTTGTTTGAGCAACCGGAGACCTAAAAACGTCAGAAAATGGCCGATGCCATGTTAAAAATGACAACCACGCCTTTGATTCACATTAACCATAAGAATTTTCGCTGCAAACCAAGAATTTTGAGGTATCCAAAATATCTATAACCTCTGTCCCAAATTCAATTTTGAGGTTTTCCATCAAGGTATGAAGCAATTTAGAATACAGTAAAAACCATACTTACTGAAAAATGAGTATTCATCAAAGATACTACTATCATCTCATGAAAAGGTTGACAATGCATGTTCACCCTATGACAAAGATTTGTTAGAACCCTAATCTTAAGCATTTCCCGAAAACAAAATCCCAATGCAGCATTAGATAACCTAAGTCTACTTCACCACCATTTCCTACCGACTGCAATTTTAATTGCAAAATGTGAAATTAATGTGAGAAAAAGTCAAACAAAACCTAAAACTTCACAAAGAAAGCAATGACGAACTAACAGTGCATCGACACATGCATTTGCCTCACCCAAAAAACTCAATTGAACTAACGCCCATTACACCTCTACAACCAATTTACTCGCAGAAACGAAGGATCTTTACAAAAACCAAAACCCAGAAATCACCCCCCAAAAAAGGAAGTAAAATCACAACGCTGATGAAATCAATCACCTCAGGCTCATCATTATCAGAGCCGTGAGATCGGAGACAGGACGACTTCAAAACTCTGCTTCCGCTGGATCGGCTTCTCCGGACAGCAGCTCCCGACGAAGACGGCGAGGGACCAGGCGCATTGTGCTTACTGCTGCTCGAACCCATCTCTTTTCATTCACTCCATCATTCAAACAGAGGTGTGAACACTGCAAGTGCGATTAATTGCTACAACGTTCAGATCCAGATTCCAGATGTTGAAGATAATTATTGCATTTCGAAGCTAACTGTGCTCACCAGTAAATGATTGTAGGCATGACGAGGTAGGGGCAGGGGGAAGGGTGGGGGTGGGTGGGTGGGCGAGAAAAATGGCAGTATTTCGGGGTTTGAAATTGAAACTTGGTCGGGACGCCATTTCTGCAGACATAAAGAGCTTCGGACAAAGGTATTGGGCCAGACTCAGTGGGCCCTTTTTCAGGAGCTTTTGAAATTTGATCTTATAATATTGGGCTGGGTAGGCCCAATAATTTGGGCTCAAAATTCAAACAAAGGTGTTATATATGCTGTCTGCTGTCATGTGTTGTAAATTAGAATATTTATGTGTATTTAATTTTTTAAATAAAATTAGGGTGGTCGAGTTTAGGATTTTTTTTTCTTTAATATGGTATCTACCATCTATTATATAATAGGTGATTAAATTCCCTGGTTGAATTGTAGATACTCAAAAAACGAGGATAGTTGATTAGTAAATTTAAAATTGTTTTCACACCAAATGTTAGGATTTAAGTAATTAAGTGCTTGTTAATTTAAAACGAGCAAATGACTTAAGTGGTAAGCATATGCACGTGTAAACTGATAAGTCACGGGTTTTAGTTTTATCGGTGGTAGTTGGGAACCAACATTAATCCCCTTTTTTCAAAAAAGAAAAAGTAAAAAAAAGTGCTTGTGAACTTATTCAAACTTTTAATCGATCCTTAAAAAATGTATTAATACTTGTTCATAATTTAATGCTGCAATTATTGTTAAAATTTTGCATTTGCAGTGGATAATTTGCGGAACTTTGTGAAGGTTATTGACATACTTGGTACTATAGATGATATTCGACCATATGGACCCATACTTAAAATGGGTATCCCCTTGCAAATATTAAACAGTTCGCCCATAAGGGTGACCCGAAATCCATAATAATTAAATGGGTAATTGATGGAAAGAGTTTAAATTTGAAAATGATTTTTTTTTTTAAGTACACACCTCTCAAAATGGGATTCAAATTTAAATTATTGGCCTGGAGAAAAAGAAATTAATCCAATAAACTTCAGTCAATTAAATAAAAGAAATCTCTTTCCAGAAAATTGACATGATATACAGTAGTCTGGTGAGACACGAAACTGACACAGAGAACAAAAGGTCATTTTGTAAGAAAAGTGTAATTTTGAGATAGAAGTGTAGATTTTCTATACAGATAGATATACAAAAATCGAGCATTTAAATCATGGAATATAAGTCTTTTTTTTGGTACAATATAAATTTAATTATTTGAGCATATATATATACATCGCTAGACACACGAAGAATTGTATTTGAAGTATCGATGAATTATCTCATAAAATCTGTAAGATTTAAGATATGTTTGAAAATTTATTTATTCTATAATCCTTTTTAGGCATCAAATCTTCAATGTACAACGATAACTAACAAAAGGAAATTCACCAAAAAAAGATTTCACTTATTCATATAAGGAATGATCTATTCATTACAAATCAAAGATCTTGAAATACAACAGTCACATTTGAATCCTAATCGAAATCTAATGGATGACCACACACAGTTTCTTATTCTACCCTGCCTGTGTGTACAATTTTCAATTATTTTGAAATCTTGATGAATTGTGAATTAATATTTTTCTTCAATTTATATATACTTGATCCTATTTTTATGTATTCTTGACTTATGTAGTGTGGTTCCTATGCAAGACATTTTGTATTCTATTGCGGTATGTGTTCTTGTGGATCAAAAACGCGGTTGTGACAGGTTTTGTCGCAAGGGTAAGGGCAGTCGCCCTTCTGAAATGCACTTCTATCGTAAAACCAATCTCCAACGGCTTTAGCAATTGTCTGCAAAACGAACACTTAAGAAGTTAGGGAAGGGGCGGACACCCCTACAGAACGAGAGAAGGAGATGCCGAGATGATGTTACCTTGTTACTTAATCTGGGAGAATCACTGCTGAACCAAGTTTCCTGCATTTCGGTTTGGCAGTGCGCGTAGCAGGAGTTGATGAAGGATCCTCTTGAAGCCGAGGGGCCTAATCCCATCAATGCTCTGATAAATGCTAATCTGAACCCTGCACAATTAACACATTATCTCACAACACACAATCAACTATCTAATGGAAATTTAATGGATTAAGTGCGATAGTAACCTTGCATGGTTCGGAGCTGCACTGTGGAGCATTTTTGAATATCAGTCTTGCAGTTTCTCCAGAGTCCGTGCGGGTCAGCAGCGCGGGGGGCCAAAATATTCTTGATCTGGTTTTGAAATACATAATTACCATAATTACACAAACCTCCCCTAAATGTTAAAGAATTACAGAAACTTCCCTTATCAACAGGTTGCGTCACGTCTCTTCATCATACCCTTTCTATTTTTATATAAATCCCTATTGTTTCCCCTCGACACTTACTGATCAATACTTCAATATAAACTTATGACTAAAATAACTTGCATTAGTTCAAGAATTTGCATTATCAGTCTGTATATCAAGAAACCTTTCTAACCTGCCAAGAATCATAGGCTGCATTTATAATGAATAGGGGTGTCCTGATCTCTTTCGCCGAGTATTGTGGGAAAAAACACTGCAAATTATGCAAGCAAAATCGGATCAAAACAATGGATTTTTGTAAAATTAAGCAAAACAATATAGGATATGATCAGTAAAGTGCTTTTACCAGGCTAGGTTTCATTTTTGAGGTGCAAGATAGTGGCAAATTCTTTGCTGATCCCTACACCAAATTATCAGATATATAAAAAATTCCTGAAAAAAATAAATTTCAAGCATAAAATTGAAAATTGTGGAATCTTAACAGCTTACATGTGTTGTAACTATATCATTAAAGAAAGCTTCGATATGCTGTGCCCCAGAAACATCCTTCCTATTTTCATGTAATTTTTAGTTTCGTTTCCTCTATTAAAACCCCAACTCCACTCATGTAAATAGTTCTTTAATGAATATTAAGTGAAGACTAAATAAACTTACGTGTTGATAAAATAACCGGCATCCGAAAAGCACTTAACTTTGGTGCCCATGGGAAGCAAAGCTTTGAAGCTGTCACAATGAAGAATGGCTGCCAATGCACCAGCTGAGCACCCAGACAGAATAGCCTAAAAAAGTAGCTAAAGTTGATGTACTGCATCATAACAATTAATATATATTTTAGTCAGATTTTTTCTTACATTTTCAGCATTCTTCATCCCTTTTGCCAAAAGATCCTGTATAACAGCAAGAAAGATCCTCGCTCCCCGATAGTGAAGCTTTGTAACCTGATCACATCAAGCAATTATACTAAGATGTTTTATAAAAATATTATCCATTTATCCATTAGAAAAAGGTTTCTTTTAGAATAACTTACTGGATTGACTGCTGCAACGTCTCCGGTAAATGATGAGCCATCGCAGTATCTGATTTTAACTCGATTCCAGTTGTAGAAATCTGAAACGGATATCGTCATTGATATGCAGTCCATTAAACGCATATGCCAGTTTCATGTTATATATTCGTAAATAAATAATAGGGCAGTTTACATTTAGACCTTTTCCTACTTACACACGCTCATTTGGATAAGGAGTTCTTTCGTTTCAATTATTACACTTTCACCCCTTATGATTCGTTACATATTACAAACACCCACTTCATTAAACACCAATAGGGATCAAAATGTTTTCTATTGACAGTCACCCGAATCACCTCACCACTAGCACCGTGAATTCCATACATTTAGCTGTCGCCTGTCGCACTAATACATCTAGCCAAACACGACATCAATGTAATTCTCCCGAAATGATATATGTGTACGAAAAACTCACCGGGGTTAAACCGTGCCATGCTGCCTAAAATCCCAGAAAAAGCAAGCTTCTCAACCATTTGCTTCGACGAACCTAATCGGTTGGTCTTACGAGCGAGGCAGGTGGTCACATTATTGCACCATCCTCCCCCCTAAGAAATCCAAATTCCAAAATTAAAAACAAAATCAGACAACAAATGATTACAAAACCATTACCAATACCAACCTCTAAGTGAACCAACCAACTATTAATCCCAGTTCCGTAGCCTCTGTCAAGATGGTACGCAGGCGGGCTCCCATCCAAACATACTGAAAATTACACAAACCCCCCAAAAACCAGAACTCAATAAACGGATATCCCCCGAGGCAGAACCAAAAACCTCTCATAATTGAGAAATTACAAATAACACGGAATTCAGAGTGGTTTTTGGTAAATTCTCAAGTATGAAGTTATCCGCGTACCTGCTCCTTTCGCGACAGCACTCCGAAGATAGGTGATTCCGACATAAGAGCTTTGGGCTCTCGGGAGAAGGAGCATAAGCACCAGAATAAGCGATCCTTTCCATGATTCTCCCCTCATTTGTCTGTCAATTTCTCCACAATGTTTATGTTAGCAGTTAATGTACCATGCATATATTATTATATTGAATGCAGAACAGAGTTCTTTATAAATTATAATCCAACGCACCTTAACTGGATTAGTGGGAGCTGAAAAGGAGGTCAAGGAAGAAAGAATATGAGTGAGAATGTCAACTGTAATAACAGGTTTAGGACAATGATATGTTTATTATTGGTACAGGGAAGGGAAGCCAAGGAGCGACCGACACAAATGCTTGTGTAAAAGTATTAATTTTGTTGAATTTATACATGTAGTTTTTATTTTGGTGGTTGTTTTGTGGGATCGAGATCCGACGATGAAAAGTGTTACAGGGGAAAACATGGGGGAATCTTATCGATTGACGCGCCTCTGCATTCATTGTGCGAATGTGAGACAAGAATTACACAACTACTCCACTGTTTTTCTCATGATTTGCTCAACGATTATTTGAGAAAAAAACAATTATAGCTCATATTACGTCCATATTAAGTTGTGTCCTATTCTGCCTATATCCGCTGCGGTTAATTTGCTTCACATTAACTCATTATCAGATTATTTAATAATGTTTAACGACCTTTATCTCATTAACTAGTTTTTGAGATAAAGTTAAGTCAAACACATAATTTAAAAGTGTCGTAATTATCTATCAATAGAATGTTGGATACATATCAGACGCAATGTATCTTTTAAATAACAAACAAATATGTAAGTTTCAAAATTCTCCACCCACAAAGTTTCTGATTTTGCTTAAAAATGACAATTCCCTTCTTTTGAATCAAAATGCATAGATAGAGACAAATTAATCATCCATCTCTCCCAGGAATGGGAGATGGAACAAATGTGCTAATTTCTTTGCAATGAAAGATTATTCATGTCACAAGCTAACAATTTGGGATAACCCGGATGACGATATGAAAATCCTGTTTGAGAAGGATCACCCTCCCCTTTGAGACTTATTGAATCTCCTTTTTGTAAAAAAAATATATATTTATATATGAGAGCATCACTTTTCTCCCCGAAGGTTATTGACTATCCAATCGAAGATTTCTTTTCGTTTCACCTTAGTCGTGCAGTTAGTTTATCAAGGATCTAGCATATCTAGTTCGATTGTCGGTGAAATGATACCTTCAATGCAATTAGGGAAATTCCAACTCGTCGTATCAAAGTAACTCGTACGACAGGTAATACTTAGATCTAAGCCCTCAAGAAAGCACTCTTACCTTGACTTATCCGATTGAACGATAATCCAATTATTGAAAAATACTTTGTAAACAATTTTAAAAAAAAAAACACTATAGTTTGGCATTTCCACTCTTATGCACGTAGGAGACCAAACAAAGCATTACCCTAAAAGAAAAAAGAGGCGATAATTAACATTGGGTAAACAAGGCGACGCGTGGGGTGGCGGTGGGCTATTTAAGCGCATGTGCTGTGTAGCACTGCTGCAATGCATATGATTCCCATCTGTATTCGCACTTAGCTGTCGTATTAATGCTGCACTTTTTGGAATTTTCAATTAAACGTGCATCTCCTTCGCTGCATTCTTTACCCCTTACCTCTCAATGTCAATGCCCTATTTAATATAAGGGTTTCAATATAAGTAAAACCATTGCTACTAATATTCTTTCAAGAAAGTCACGAGTGTGGTAAGACCTTAACTTTTTTAGTCTTACTATTGTGCTCGATTCATAGTGATGCTAATAGGATAGCTCATATTTTAGTAGTGTAAGCGATATTGATCTGGTGTTGATTTGAGTATTAATTTGTTATTATTGACTTTTTTTTTTTGGTATTTAAATCATGGTATTTACTGTTACCTACGGTTAACTAGTTCTCTTAATTTTGTTACCATTTATTTAACTTAGTACAATTCTTAAAGATGAATGTAGTAATTAAAGTTGGGCGTGGCTTGTGATATTGAATTTTGTCATCATTAGCAAGCAATATATATTTACAATATAATAGACATCAAATGAATCTCTAACACTAATTTATTATGGAAAAATGTGACAAAACTCTTTAATGTACAAAACAAATTTGACATCATTTTCTCGTGAAAAAATATATGAATACAACTCTCAAATTCAAATTTATAATTTAGTTTCATTCACCATTTTTGACAAAATTATTAAAATAGCCTTGAAGAAACATGAAATGACATAACACGTCACTTTTTCCTTCCACACAAACCATTTTGTTAACATAATACCTCATGTACACAATTTTATACTTTTATTTTGTATGTTAATACTTCAAACTATAATTTTCATATTTTATATATAAAAATTAATATATATATTTTTTGTGTAGGTAGATGGTGGGGTAGAAATTAATTGTTGATTTATATTTTGAAATATTAATTAGAAACTATAAAGTATCCAAATTCTAAAATAGAGTATGAAAATTATAAAACAGAGTATCTAGATTTAAAAGTAGAGTATTATTTATAAAAGTTAAAGTACTCAGGTTTAAAATTGAAGTACGAGAAGCAAAAATAAAGGAAAAGAAAAGAAAAAGGAGTATTGTTCGTAAAAGTTAAAGTATTTAAGTTTCAAATTAGAGTATTATTCAAAAAAGTTAAAGTACCTAAATTTATAATTGAAGTGTTGTTCATAAAGATTAAAGTATTTTAGATTTAAAAATAGAGTATTATTCGTAAAAGTTAAAGTACTCAAGTTTAAAATTGAAGTATGAAAAGGAAAAAGAAATAAATAATAGTATTGCAGTCAATTTAAGTTAGTGAAAAGTGAAATCAAATTACAGTTGGAGAGTTCGTATATATATTTTTTTATATGGGGGAATAAACTAAATTATTTTCAACTGGGAGGGAGTTATTTACTGTGACCCCATTTATTATATCACTTCTATGGTAGCTAAATTAAAAAAATCTAAATAAAAAGAAAAAAAATATTTACATCTAATTACCCTACATTTTATATCTAATTACAAAGCAATCAATTCAAAATCGAAAAATTGCATGTTAGTTCCTATAAATCTTATTTGGTCTAAGTTTCCTGACGAAATTTGTGAAAATACACTTAAACCCCTAACAGTTTGTATAAGTGTTACATTGAATGTATTAGTTAAAGTTACAAAATCATCAAGAAAACGCAAAAAGTTCTAAGAAATTAGGGACTAAAATATAATTTCTCAATTTAAATAAACTGTATTGCAATTAGCTCTAAATATAAAATAGTTAGATTTAATTATTAAAAAGAAGTTATTTAAACCGTGGACAAAGATTCCATAGGCAATTTAATGTTATGATATTATTACCTAGGATTATTTATTTCCTATAAAGTATGGATTCCTCATACTTTCATGAAAGTTAAATTCAGCCCATTTTTTAAAGACATCTTTCCATCAGATTTGATCTATTTTAGTGGTGCGCGTAGGGAAATTAGCATAAAGTGGGAAAGATGAAGAAATGATTATACCCATTATGCTAAAGTCTACCAACTAATCATCTTTACATTGAGTAAATTAATAGGAGAAGATGAATGATTATTAGTAGTTAGGCATAATTTGGTGCGAACATGGTCGAGAATAACACAATGTATGTGCCCTAATCAAGAAAATGACGTCTCTCCAAAACGAGTGGTGCAACTTGAAGAGCTTATCTTATCTGTAGCACCCCTATACGTAGGGATACCACACCCCCGCACTATAGGCCGATCCACATACGAAACGGACAATCCGTACATGAACTAACCTATAGCGAACGGGTGACAAAGAAAAGAAAAGACGAGCTAGGCGGGACTAAACCCCAAAGCAATACAAAACCAATGCACAACAATTTAAAAGCGGAAGCATTAATTCATATATATATACATATAGGTACCATAGTTATCAGCTAGATACGTATAGATACCAAACTAATTATCAATACATTGTCATCTCTTATACCTGATCAAGTATTCCAAATGTAATAACAATTGACATGACATGAGAAGTAGTAAAATATATACATGGTGGTGCACTGCTAGACTCGTGACAATGCAAGACTGGACCAAACTCCCGCCTAGCACGACCGGCTCTCAAGCACCTGAAAAGTGAAGTATCAGTCTACCGAAGACTGAGTGAGGGGCATAAATATATATAGAACGCAATCACATGCAAGTTATAACCTCGGGTAAGGTTTTTATAATTAAGTAATATAAGTTCACAATAATAGAGAACTCGCCCGAGATTACAACTATCAACATTAATTACTGGATCGTTTCATGCAATCAATCAATACATGGCCCCGGCGAGTAAGGGCAGTCTCCAACCGATCTCCCATTGAACATGAACATGCTTGCTTGTTTATTAGTTAACAGGTGATCATGCAATTCACTTATCGTGCAATCGTGCAATAGTGTACTCATATAACACGTTCATGCAATGACAATCATGCAATAACCCGAGGCGCATCCGTGGTGCCGGACTCGTCCCCAGTCTCCTTTTCCCTCCGGTTTGATGAAGGGATTGCAAGGCCCCAACATCCAATCGCATTGAGCAGAGGGTACATGAATCCCTAAGCCCGGAGCTCCTTCCTCCACTAATCTCCTAGTGGATTCAGGGGTGACCCCTAGTGTGGTGAGAATAGCGCCAGAGTTACCCGTCAGCCCTTGCTTTCCCGGTTGGCTCTAGTCACTACCCTCGGGCCCAAACCGTCATGCTACTCGCCTAAACATACATGAAACAATACCTGACTTGCTTGCTTGCTTGCTTACTTGAACCTGGCTTGAAATGATCAATGATTTATAGGAAATATAACCGTAAATACTATTTTGGCCAAAATATCACATAAGGGGGTATACGGGTTCTATGTAACTAGCAATTAAACCTCACCTATACCGACAAAGACAAGTAGGCACGGTCTACGGGGCTTGCTCCTCGTCCCTACCCTCGTGACCTGTGCAAACACGACACTTATACATGAGACATGACCTAAAATGCCCAAAAAGTGACGAACGGCAGAAAAGTATCGAGATGACCACGAAAATACAATGTGGTATGATAACATGTTGTTTCACATCATATTAGCACATATTACAGCAATTCGGGGTCAAAGAAGTCGTTGGATCGAGGGGCTAAAAATGTAATTTTATGCAGTCATTTTTGTTCTGTCAGCGTGGTGGGAACGGCCGTTCCGGACTCCTTTGTAAAATGGGAACGGTCGTTCCCATAACCCCCAAAAGCGCACCAACGTTTTCTCCCCTTTTAAACGCGCGGTTGCTGGGAATGGCCCTTCCGGCTCAAGGCCAAACTGGGAACGGCCGTTCCCATGCTCGGCCGCCCAAATCATTTGAAAAGGTGGGAACGCCCGTTCCCACAATGCCTTGAGGCTGGGAACGGCCGTTCCCTGTTTCTGCAAATGTGAAGAACAGAGGAAAAACAGGGGAGCTACGGGAATGATCAACAAAGCAAGCAAAATTCCATTTTCAATCAACCAATTCATGCTTTTCTGGAAATATGATGCATATAGGTTCAAGAAATAATATCATAATACTTAAACACTCAAAACACACAAGATCATCAAGAAATCATGATTTCAAGTTCATACTCAAGCTTGATCACTCAAGCTAAATATTCAAGAATCTCATGAATTAATCATGCCATACTTCAAGATATGATCATTTAATCATGCTTCATACAACAAGGAATTCATCTAGCATGCCATCCTCAAACCCTAGCTCTTATCTAGATGCTCAAGAGATCATATGTATCCACTTACATGCTTTTAAAGGTAAAGAAATGAATGGAGAAGATGATGATGGATGTTTGAGCTCAAAAGCTTGGATTTCCTTGAATAACTTGGATGATTGATGAAATCTCTTCTCCCCCTTTTTCCACGTGAAGAACCGAGAGCAAGAAGGTGGATATGTTGGTGAATTTGGAAGCAAATGATCAAAGAAGCATATAACGTGATATTTGGGAAAATATGTAATATTTGCAATTAAACCCTCCAAGTTATTTAAGATATGCAATTAAGGATCTCAAGTTTGGAAAGTGATCAATTGAGTCCTCAAAGGTTTTCATGCAATTTGGTCCCTAAGTTTAAAAGAAGGAACGTATAGGGCCAAGTTGACAATTAAATAATTTTCGGTAATTAATTCACGAAATAAACATTTCCAAGTTTGAGATAATTTATAAGTTTAATATGAATTTCATGAAAATATTATAAATTATAACTTATGAAATTATTTTAGGCATAAGATATTAATAAATAAAAACCGGGGCGTTACAACTCTCCCCCCCTTAAGAGGACCTGGTCCCCAGGTCCACTATTAAGTTTTAAAACGATGCACAATTAATAAGAGAACCCCGTCTCTTGAACAAGAATGAAAGAACCCCGTCTTTCACAAGAAGTGAGAAACCCCGTTTCTCAGCGAGAAGTGAGAGAGCCCCGTCTCTCACAGAAAAGGGAGAGAACCCCGTCTCTCACAAGTGCTGAAGTAGTTCAAGGAGTGGATAACAAAATGGTGACGTGAACGTTGCATAGACAATTTGAATCATATTAATGTCGTAGGTATCACATAGACAAATAAAATCACCTAATCACATATTTATCACTCATAATTAACAAATTAGCAATGCACCAGAATTTAAATACACTAACAATAAGATCAGTAATGCACGTGGTATGCATGGTTAAAGGTACCGTTCACCGTTGGTTGTATCATGTATATAATTGGTACCTTCCCGTGCTCGCACTGGTAATCTTCCACCCCCGGGAAATTTCCCTCGTAGCCTTGAGCAAGTGTCGATGTGATGCTCGTCACTTCCACAGTAGAGACATAATCCTAACCGTCTCCTACAGCCATCATAAGTGTGGTTATCACATCCACAATAACTGCAAAGAAGTTTCCCAGAAGATGTTGTGGAAACTGGGTTACACGAAGTTCTCGAACTCGATCCAAGTGATTGCTTCTTTTTCTTGCAAGACCTTTCCTGAGGTGCCGAAGTATGATAAGAGATAGGCCGTTTTCCTTTGTTAGAAAGCTGTCCCGACTTCGAACCTGAAGCCTGTCCGGGGTGAGAATAAGACCTTCTTGCCTCAAACAAAGTGGTGCCTCGGTCCTCTTCTTGGGAGTCACTCGGAGTTAGTTCCCACACCCTTTTGATTTTCTTAAGCTGTGATCCGGTGGAATCCTTGTTTCCTTCAAAAGATCTGGAAGGTGGTTGGTTCTGAAATTCCCTAAATACCATCGAAATTTGGCCCGGCGGTGACGATAAGACCTGTGACCCGGAGGAAACATACTCTTCTATTTTCTGATCCACTAACCGAACCAAAGACTCGAAGAACTCCTGAGGCTGAGCCGGAGGGGGTAAATGTGGAGAAACCCTAGGTACTTGTTCCTGAGGAGGGTGACCTTGAGACATCCTGTAATCAAGACACTGAACATGCATGTTGGATTAATATGCCGATGCGCGTTACACACTCAGAAATAATGATTCAGCACATTGGAGCAATTAAGTTCAATCAGGGAAATTACATATATGTAAAGAAACTTAAAATTAAAGTAGCGTATGATGCACGTGCTTATGTATGCATTGAACCTGTCACCGGAGTAATGGAGAATTGTATCTCGACATGAAATTCCTTGTTGGTTGAATCATAAGCCTGTCTTGAACTGGTAATCATTTCTTGTTTTCCCCACGGTCTTCTATTCTTCACATTTGTCTAACCTTCACTTGAACATTTCCACGGTTTGTATTATGATTCTTGAAACCCGAAGTCTTTTATACGCACGGAGTCCACATCTAGCTTATTCTTTAATAGTTACTCCTCAAATCATTGCCCGGATCCTCTTCATGGTTCTCACTTTGATCCAAACTCCCTTGTTTATTCCTTAGGAGTTCGATTAGTTAACCGACTCTCCCTCCACTAGTCTATACTTGGTCGTTTGACAACCTCCCAGCAACTCTTTGCCTTTCTTTACCGTTTCCATCTGTTGCTTCATTTCTTTTAACGTAACCTCGCAACACGACAATTCAGCTTGGCTTTGAATTACCCTCTTACCGAAATCTTCAACAGGATTGTCTTTCAGTTTCATATTCACTGGAGTGCTGAGCTTCCTTTATCCCTTCCTTAATCGAAATCCCAAACCATTCCATTTTCCCATCTCTTTCTCATTTGTTTCACGAAATTAGTCTTTGATGCTTCCTACCCTAGCTACCTCCTTCACGGATAACTATCTGATTCCCAGGCAGGACTCTTGAATCCATTTCTGTGCCACTTATGGAATTGATTCCCGGACCCTTCTCGGTCAATAAGTTTCTAGTTCTTAACCCGATTCACCAAGTTGCTACCGCGATTGAAGCCCTTCAAATCTATTCTTTCAATTTGGATTGTTTATAGAACTCCCCTCCTTACTTACCTACTTGCAAGCATATCATTTCCTTCCAAATTCTTTATCATTCGTTGCCATTTTCATTTGATACTCCAATCTCCCAATTCTCACTCTTGCACGACCCTCCAAATTGAATCCAGAAAATAAACTCATTCCTCCCCCCACTTGAATTTACTTCCCAATTAACCAAGTCTCAATTTAACAACATACCTGAATCTTGAGTAATTAGTACCCCAATCTCCTTCACCTTATCCTTGGATGAAATAGCCTTCCTAACCCGGTAGACGCGTCGTCTTTGATAGCACAAATTTCCTTCAGTGAATTCTTTTATTCCGGATCTCATCCTTTGAATCATAACTCGATGAACTTGCCTTCGAACTTCTCATATTGGATCCTTAATCTAAAATTTCCCGGGGTAGCACTTTCTGTGAATTGATGATCCACGGTGGTAGTCCCGAAATTTGAATGCTTCGACTTGTTGCTCCATATTTTCCAATTCAACCACATCCTAGTTGATAATCCTTAGAACCAGTATCCCGAGACTATCTCTTTCCTGTTTTAGAACTCCCTGATTTAACCGTCTTCCAAACTTCTCTCCTTTTTTTTTTTCTTTCCAACCTCTCGAATTAATCTCCGACGGTAACCCGGTTATTTTTCCTCTGATTAATATTTTGCCTCTCCTGAGTCCTTTCCTTTACCGTTCCCTACCTGTCACTGTATTCTCTCGATACGACAATTTATCTTGACTCAGAAAATAATCCTGTCTTACCCAACGTAGAACCCCCAACCATGTTGGTTTTCCATAACTGATTGTTCGACTCTTTCTGGCTGTCGTGTTAGAAATTTGAATCCAATTAAGTTAAACCCGAAGATAACTCCCAAACATATACTTCGACCGAAAACTTAGTTGACTTTCTTCCACGCCCTAAGTCCAGCCTCAACCTGCACACCCTTCTCAAATCCTGTAGTAGCCCAAAATATCGAGCAACTGGCCGTGGTGTGATATTCTTTCTACAACCTGTAATTCACAACTTTCATTGAAATAAATGCATGCAGGTGAGGCATGCTCATGTCACATAATAGTCACATAATTAATGCTCGCAATGAAAATTTAATATAAATGCAACAAGTAGTATATTAATGTTTAAATAAAGCACATTAAGCACATAATTGCAAAGAATTCCAAACCAATTAATTAGCACTAAATATCAGAAATCAATGCAAAGCACAAATTGTCAAGTAATCTAATTAATTCAGAGAATTCAAATAGATTCAAATAATATGCAAGACTCTCAATCAACAATTAATCTTATGCCGTTCGACCTAGACTTGACACGACATGACACTAGAACCTCGGTTTTGCAACCGGGCTCTGATACCACCTCAGATGTAGCACCCCTATACGTAGGGATACCACACCCCCGCACTATAGGCCGATCCACATACGAAACGGACAATCCGTACATGAACTAACCTATAGCGAACGGGTGACAAAGAAAAGAAAAGACGAGCTAGGCGGGACTAAACCCCAAAGCAATACAAAACCAATGCACAACAATTTAAAAGCGGAAGCATTAATTCATATATATATACATATAGGTACCATAGTTATCAGCTAGATACGTATAGATACCAAACTAATTATCAATACATTGTCATCTCTTATACCTGATCAAGTATTCCAAATGTAATAACAATAGACATGACATGAGAAGTAGTAAAATATATACATGGTGGTGCACTGCTAGACTCGTGACAATGCAAGACTGGACCAAACTCCCGCCTAGCACGACCGGCTCTCAAGCACCTGAAAAGTGAAGTATCAGTCTACCGAAGACTGAGTGAGGGGCATAAATATATATAGAACGCAATCACATGCAAGTTATAACCTCGGGTAAGGTTTTTATAATTAAGTAATATAAGTTCACAATAATAGAGAACTCGCCCGAGATTACAACTATCAACATTAATTACTGGATCGTTTCATGCAATCAATCAATACATGGCCCCGGCGAGTAAGGGCAGTCTCCAACCGATCTCCCATTGAACATGAACATGCTTGCTTGTTTATTAGTTAACAGGTGATCATGCAATTCACTTATCGTGCAATCGTGCAATAGTGTACTCATATAACACGTTCATGCAATGACAATCATGCAATAACCCGAGGCGCATCCGTGGTGCCGGACTCGTCCCCAGTCTCCTTTTCCCTCCGGTTTGATGAAGGGATTGCAAGGCCCCAACATCCAATCGCATTGAGCAGAGGGTACATGAATCCCTAAGCCCGGAGCTCCTTCCTCCACTAATCTCCTAGTGGATTCAGGGGTGACCCCTAGTGTGGTGAGAATAGCGCCAGAGTTACCCGTCAGCCCTTGCTTTCCCGGTTGGCTCTAGTCACTACCCTCGGGCCCAAACCGTCATGCTACTCGCCTAAACATACATGAAACAATACCTGACTTGCTTGCTTGCTTGCTTACTTGAACCTGGCTTGAAATGATCAATGATTTATAGGAAATATAACCGTAAATACTATTTTGGCCAAAATATCACATAAGGGGGTATATGGGTTCTATGTAACTAGCAATTAAACCTCACCTATACCGACAAAGACAAGTAGGCACGGTCTACGGGGCTTGCTCCTCGTCCCTACCCTCGTGACCTGTGCAAACACGACACTTATACATGAGACATGACCTAAAATGCCCAAAAAGTGACGAACGGCAGAAAAGTATCGAGATGACCACGAAAATGCAATGTGGTATGATAACATGTTGTTTCACATCATATTAGCACATATTACAGCAATTCGGGGTCAAAGAAGTCGTTGGATCGAGGGGCTAAAAATGTAATTTTATGCAGTCATTTTTGTTCTGTCAGCGTGGTGGGAACGGCCGTTCCGGACTCCTTTGTAAAATGGGAACGGTCGTTCCCATAACCCCCAAAAGCGCACCAACGTTTTCTCCCCTTTTAAACGCGCGGTTGCTGGGAACGGCCCTTCCGGCTCAAGGCCAAACTGGGAACGGCCGTTCCCATGCTCGGCCGCCCAAATCATTTGAAAAGGTGGGAACGCCCGTTCCCACAATGCCTTGAGGCTGGGAACGGCCGTTCCCTGTTTCTGCAAATGTGAAGAACAGAGGAAAAACAGGGGAGCTACGGGAATGATCAACAAAGCAAGCAAAATTCCATTTTCAATCAACCAATTCATGCTTTTCTGGAAATATGATGCATATAGGTTCAAGAAATAATATCATAATACTTAAACACTCAAAACACACAAGATCATCAAGAAATCATGATTTCAAGTTCATACTCAAGCTTGATCACTCAAGCTAAATATTCAAGAATCTCATGAATTAATCATGCCATACTTCAAGATATGATCATTTAATCATGCTTCATACAACAAGGAATTCATCTAGCATGCCATCCTCAAACCCTAGCTCTTATCTAGATGCTCAAGAGATCATATGTATCCACTTACATGCTTTTAAAGGTAAAGAAATGAATGGAGAAGATGATGATGGATGCTTGAGCTCAAAAGCTTGGATTTCCTTGAATAACTTGGATGATTGATGAAATCTCTTCTCCCCCTTTTTCCACGTGAAGAACCGAGAGCAAGAAGGTGGATATGTTGGTGAATTTGGAAGCAAATGATCAAAGAAGCATATAACGTGATATTTGGGAAAATATGTAATATTTGCAATTAAACCCTCCAAGTTATTTAAGATATGCAATTAAGGATCTCAAGTTTGGAAAGTGATCAATTGAGTCCTCAAAGGTTTTCATGCAATTTGGTCCCTAAGTTTAAAAGAAGGAACGTATAGGGCCAAGTTGACAATTAAATAATTTTCGGTAATTAATTCACGAAATAAACATTTCCAAGTTTGAGATAATTTATAAGTTTAATATGAATTTCATGAAAATATTATAAATTATAACTTATGAAATTATTTTAGGCATAAGATATTAATAAATAAAAACCGGGGCGTTACATTATCTATTGGATCTAATTGCAGTTAGCAGCCAGAAAAGGATTATGATGATGTTTTACGTTTACCCGAAATCAATCCAACATCAATCAATGTCTTAAATCTTAATCACCTTTCCGTTTTCCAATTTTTTTTCTAAAAACAAATTATTAGCCCAAAATTTAAGGTTGATGACAGATTATAAATGGTCCACATGAAAATGATGGTCATTGGAAGGGGAAAAAAACAAACAAACAAACAAAAAAGACCATTAAAATTTTTCTAGCCATTAGAACTTATTGTATGGTTGTGTTTAACTTGAACCTATGGATTTGAAGAAGAGTTTGGACATGGGGTTACGGCAGGATGTGATGGAGGAGGAGTTTATTTTGAGCCGCTTTTGAGTGTTTTTTGGAAAATTAACTTTTGTTTAATTTGAGTAGAAATAAGTTAGAATTTAGAAATAGTATAGAATATGTTTTTCGATTATGCTTATAAATTATACAGTTTTCTAGATTTATTTAAAATTCCGTCTTGATAATAATATCTTTACTAAAACATTATAAACATATAAATACAACTCTAAGGTTTATATGTTCATTATATTTTTTTTTTCTTTTTTCTACCGGTTATATCTTTTCTTTTTCCTCCTCCAATCAAAATTTTGTAATCTCAAAAATTACCTAAAAATATGCAATTATGAGATAAATTTTTCTCTTTTCTTATTTTTTATAAATTTATAAATAAAGGTATATATAGAATAATTCTATATTTGATTAATTATAAAACAATCTTATACAAAGTTATAATAATTTATAATAATTTTAAATTAATATAATACTTAAATCATATTATAATATCCACAAATATTTTAAAGGATTTCAGGGTAAATTAATAATTTATAAAAGTTAAAATGATTATCAACTCTTCTTGCTTTTACTATTATATTTTTTTACGATTTTCACTTCTACTTATGGATTAAAGTTTGCAAATATCCCCGCAGTGATGTAGATTTTTTTAAAAATTTTTATATGAGAAGTGTCTAATACAATGTTTGAGACAATACGACACACTAATATAATATTTACAGAGGTGCATGTGCATTAGAAATTGAAATAGATTCAAGAAAGTAAGCTTCGTATTTTTTATATGAAAGTCGAATAAATTTAAGTTAAAAGCATATTGCTTGAAACTTGGAAATACTTTTCTTTTTTTGGGTCAAAACTTGGAAATACTTGAACTTGAGCAATTTGTACATTCCATAATCCATTTATGATATATCCAAACCCAACAAAACTTGAGCCGGTCCATTTCAAGCCCACTGTTAAAAAAAGCCCAAAAACTCTGAACAGGGCACGCGAAAGTCACGCGACTGATCTGAAGGGCAGAAATCGTAACATCGCCATTGCAGAACAGAAGCTGGTTTAGCAGTTTAGCATTCCGGGAGTCTCTGCTGCTAACGAAATTCGAAAGGCAATGCTGAGGTGCTCCTTCTCAGTTCCTGGATTGAGGTATATATTATCTGTTTCTCTGAATATATTACATCAGTTCATACAAATTCAAGACTGTAATTTAATGGGTTTCTGTTCGTGAGTGTTCTTCCTGTACTTTGTTGCGAGCGTACGGTTTATTCAGATTAATGAAGATAAAAACCCAGAAATTTTTATCTTATGGAGACGCCCAAAATGATTTTTTTTGGTTGTGTGTGTTGGGGGGAGGGGAAAGTTGGACTTTTGCACTTTCCTTGTTGGTGCATGATTTGATGTAATAGCATCAATTACATAATCTTGAAGAGCTTGTATTTTGGTATTCATTTGTAAATTTCAATTGGTTATGTTGTTTTTGTGCTGTATTTGTTCTCACTTGAAATTCATTCGATATGCAGAGTATCTTGTTGCAGAAAGATGAGTACCACACCTGCTCCTCTGTGTCGAAAATTTGTTCCCGTCGAGCAGAGTGAAATCACTTCAATTGGGGCACCTTCTGGTGTGTGTATTGTTCGTTCTCGAATGAATGCTCCACTCTTTCTACTGTTGAGTTTCTTCTCTGATAATTGCTTAACAATTTTTGAATGCATAATTTTGCAGGTTCCAAATTCCGTCTTGTATCTTACAACATATTGGCTCAGGTAAAAAGATATTCATTTATTGTTCTATAGGCTGAATCTGCTCAAATCTAATTGTTCGTTTCTCAATTCTCAGTGATATTGTCATGCACTGGTCTGTTCTTGCTCCGCTATTGTTGCCGTATATTGAAAATATTCAACTATGTTCGTAGATTCAAAGGGTTCTACGGTATAGCTAGTGATTTTTTTTTTTTTATGTGAAACACAATATTTTATCTAGTTATGATGATTCGATTGGCTTTTTTCAAGCTTTGTTTTCAGTGAAAAATCCTGCTTGATTAGTTATTAATATATCCCCTTAAATTGTACTTCACTGGGCTACTTGACGTTGCTAATCGTCTATTCTGAATTAGTTGATTAATTGTCATAATTTTCAGGCTTATGTGAAAAGTGCTTACTTTACACACTCCCCTGCACCTTGTCTCAGGTTTGTGCTAGAACTACAAATCTGTTACTTATGTCATTTGAAGCAGACGTTTCTCATGTTCTGCATAACTTTGTCAAATAACAAAATTTATTAGAATTTGGATTTATATGTTTTCTCAGAACTTATCGTTTAAGAAGTCTGTGTGTAGGTGGAAAGCTCGGTCTCAAGCTGTTTTAACCATTCTTAAGGGCCTTGAGGCAGATTTTCTTTGTCTACAGGTGTCTACTCTGCTTTAATTTGGAATTTTCAATGCAACTTTGGGCAATTGTTTAAAGAACTGTTCAATTTGTATTAGGAAGTAGATGAATACAGTACCTTCTATATGAAGAATATGAAAATTCTTGGTTACGAAGGTATCTACGTTCAAAGAGGCGGGAGAAAACGTGATGGATGTGGGATTTTTTATAAACATGACAGGTATGTTAGTTTTTCCCTCGTAAATTTGGAATTCTTACTTTAAATTGATGGAATTAAATATATGACATACGCATGATTACTTTTATAAAGTGTTTTATCCGATTGATAGCTTGAAATGAGAAATTATGTTACATTCTCTAACTATTCGGAGACTCATAAAATGGAGATTTAACGATTTAATGATGATACTTGGTTCCTTCCAATAGGATATAGTTTTAACATGTCCAAACAGTTGATCTTAACATATTGTTTGATCTTCTAATTAGTGCAGAGTTGGTTATAGAAGAGGCTATAGACTACAATGATCTGGTCAACTCAATTGAAGATGACAAAACCTCAACCGCTAGTAATGAGGGCAACGTGTTAGTTACTGAAAACAAAAAAGACTCAAAAGCTGGTAATTTTTCTCAATATGATGTTTTTACCTTTGGTGTTAGTATTAAGTGTACTAATTGTATGTTTACAGTTTATTCAAATTTATCGGGTTATCTTTTTCCCGAAAAATTGATTACCCAAATGTGTAAAAATGGAGACAAACTTTACGTTGGCATTATTTTCAGGTTCAGAGGTGAACAATACTCAAACAGAACGTGGAGATCCAAATGACCCCCAAGTAAGGTTGAAGCGTGACTGTGTTGGAATAATGTCCGCCTTCCGACTTAAGAGTCCTTCCTCTCATCATGTTATTATTGCGAACACTCATCTGTATTGGTAAGAAAAAATTTAATGAGTCTTCTGAAACTTTTCTATTCGTATTTATCTGCATATGACAAGGTAAAAAGTCCATGTGAGTAATTAATTGTCTGAAATTTTGCACAGGGATCCAGAATGGGCCGATGTGAAAATTGCACAGGCTAAGTACTTGCTTTCGCGCCTGGCAGAGTTCAAGAATCTCGTGTCAAACAAATTCGATTGCTCACCTACGGTAATTCTTGCTGGCGACTTCAATTCAGTCCCTGGAGATCCGGTCAGTATATAATCTCATGCTTTTTGGCCAGAATGTTTGCATGAACTTATTATAAGCTTCTCAAACAGCTTTTAAGCTGTTTGAGGGCTAATAAGCTCCTCCAAAGTTTTCGACGATATTTTGAGGAAAGGATCTTTATTGTTCTGTTTCCACCATCAATTTCAGGTGTACAAATACCTCGTCTCGGGATCCAATCCGGTGGCCCCCGAGACAGCAGATGATCTGCCATTACCCTTATCAAGTGTATATGCATTCACACGAGGCGAACCGAAGTTCACAAACTGTACACCTGGTTTCACAGGTACCCTCGACTATATCTTCTTCTCCCCTTCAGGAGATGTAAAACCAGTTAGCTATCTCGAGCTTCCCGGGGCAGAGTCGCCTGATGTGAGCGGTGGGTTGCCTAACTACTTCCATCCTAGTGATCACCTCCCGATCGGGGCTGAGTTCGAGGTCGGGGCCTAGAGTTCTCATACAAAGCATGGATACTTCTATTCTTGTTTCCTCTTTTATTTTTCTCGTAAAATTTCTTTTATGATTAGCCCAATTTTTGTTAGGGAGGTCTTACTGATGTACTTTGTATATTGAATTGTGAGAATATCTTTGGCAGATTTACAGAGAAGTACAAGGTATGAAATTTTGAGAAGATTGCTTGTCTCCAAAATCCAAAGCCTAGAGTTTTTCTTGAAATTTGCTCATAGATTCCAAAACTATCAAAAAAAACGAAGATAAAAAATTAGGGGGAATTATTAAACAGGATCAATAATGTTAAAAAGTTATCCTAAACCCTCTAATTTGAAAATTCTTCATTTGTGATCACCAATAGAACACATATTTTTTGTAAACCCCCCAAACACCTAAAAAGACTACTTTACCCTCAAGTTTTACTCTGATACACACACGATCGATTCATCACCTTGCAATTAAACTTCCTCTTCTTCTTCCCGCGATTCTGAGTCCATCGCCGCCGCTGTCTCAGCCTATTATCGTAGCATTCCCAATTGTTGGTATTGGTATTTTGATTCGATAACCGAAGCGGACAACACTTGTTTAATACGGAATAAAAAAAACCCACTCTGTGAAGATGGATTCCGACAGCTTGGTGACTGGTTCGATATGGTGTAGTGTATTTTTTGAAGGCAAATATCATGTCTTTCAACTTCGCGAGAGCGATACGCTTGCAAAAGTGTTTTCGGAGATTGAGACCCATTGGCCTGAGTTCGATTGTGATGCATATGTGGTGCAGTACAAGGCTGCCCATATGGAAGATGAATCATGAATTAGTTTGAAGAAAGATAAAGATGTTGAGAGTATGGTGGCAGTGCATGGTCTCGCAAAACAACACATTGCAAAATTGAGAGCAATTCAGCCCCCTTCAAGTTCATCTCAGAGAAGGTAGTCCCTATATTTTAATTTGCTCTGTTATATGGCTGATTTGTGATTGTGATACTTATGGGATGCATTATTCGTTCGGTTTGTGTTTAATTTGAAAAGGGATGACCAGGGAATGACATTGACAAGTCAAGCCCTAGTCGTTCATTCTTCCAACAATAATGAATCCTGGAGTCGTTGCATCCGTCGCTTTGGACAGGCCTTTAAGGATGCTAATGACTGTAGGGTTCATTTAAAAAATTATCACATTGCAGTGAATCGAAAGTTTAAATATATGAAGAATGATACTGACAAGATTATAGCTACTTGTCTGGATGAGAACTGTAACTAGAGGTTTTATGTCTCTTACTGTAGGAGAGACGGTGAGTTTAGAAAGTTGAATCTTGACCATGTTTGTGGTTTGGAAACTGTTACGAATAAAAGGTCACATCCCAATGCCGATTCAAATTGGGTTGTGGGTGTAATGAAGGCACATATCATGGCAAATCATAAATACAAACCGAAAGATATAGTTTCTTATATCCTGAACGAGCACAATGTGGAAATTCCCTACCATAGTGTGTGGCTGGGCAAGGAGATAACATTACGTGAAATCCATGGTTCTGATGTTGGGTCTTATAACCGAATCCATTGGTATGTGGATGCTGTGAGACAATCGAATCCCGGTAGCATTTGTGATTTGGAGACAAAACAACCGGAAAACAGGTTTAACCGCTTGTTTATGGCTTTGAATGCTTGTTTTGTAGGATTTCTTAGAGGTTGTAGGAAAATAGTTTTCCTTGACGACACTCATATCAAGAGTAAATTCAAAGGTCATTTGCTTTGTGCGACAGCGAAGGATGGGAACAATCAGTTGTTTACAATAGCACATGCTGTCGTTGGCTCAGAGAATGATGACAATTGAGAATGGTTTTGCCAAAAGTTGAGACATGCTCTTGAAAGTCAGCCTGTGCTTTGTGATTTTAGACAGTACACATTCTTCTCCGACAGGCATCTGGGACTTGTTATGCATGTGCCAAGGGTATTTCTAGGCTCCCAACATGCATTCTGGCTCAGACGTTTGGTGGATAACTTCAAAACTCAGGTATTTATTTACTGATTAGTGTGATGAGTTGATATGTATGCTCCTTTTCTTGATAATAAAGTGGTTGTTGGTTGTCATTATCGCACGTCCTTAGGAAGCATTATCCCAAACTGAACAAAAAACATTGGACCAATATATTCAATGCAGCAACATATGCTCCTACCAGGGCTGAGTACTCCCTGCACATCAACAAAATCCTTAAAGCAATGCCGTTGGCCGCAGATTTCTTAAATAACTCCGCTCCTGAAAACTGGGTCAATTCATTATTTACCGATAATCGATTTGGTATCGTCAACAACAACATTGCAGAGCAGTTGGGTGAAGGATGCGAGATCCCTCCCAATTGTTGCTTTGATTGATCGGATTAGGCAGCAGATAATGACCATGATGTGCAATAGAAGGGAGCAAAGTCATGAATGGCAAACGCACCTTTGTATGGATATAGAGGTGATGGTCAAGGCTGAATTTGAAGTAGGGAGGAGCTTGGATGTTGTGCGAGCCAACTTAGTGACATTTGAGGTGAATGAAGGGGAATTCCGACACACAGTAGACCTTGAGAAGCGGGAATGTTCTTGTAATTACTGGCAGATCTTAAAGCTCCCCTGCAAACATGTTTGTGCATGCATTGACAAGAAAGGGTGGTCGGTATATGATTTTTGTGATGATGCTTATTCAGTTGAAACGTATAAAAAAGCATATGAGAACATTATTTTCCCTGTACCAAATACTGATATGGTCTCAAATGTCGAGGTTCAGATCAGGCCTCCCGATGTGAGACCTCAGCCTGGTCGACCAAAGAGGACTAGGTTCCCATCGCAGGTCGTCAAAGCTGTTACAGTATGCTCATCATGTAAAATGCCTAGGCATAACAAGAGAACATGTAGGGGCCCTGTGTCAAATTGACTGTTTGTATGTTGTTGGGTATGTTGTTCAATTCGGGATCCTAATCACGTTTATATGATTTGTTTTCGCACATAAACTGAAGATTGGCCGAGATTTCAGTGGATGCTTGCCATTTTGGCTTGATGAGGTCGGCAGGATGATCTGTCTTTGGAAAAGGTCTATTTTGTCTTTGTATTTTTTGTTGTATGGTGAATGACTTTTTTTAACTTTTTTAAATTGGATGGGGACTTTGTCCATTGAAATTGTAATAATGCGTGATTGAAGGTTGGGTTTGTCCAGTGAAACTATAATAATGCGTAATTGAAGGTTGGGTTTGTCTAGTGCAAGGGAAATAATGCGTGATTGAGGGTTGGGTTTGTCCAGTGCAAGGGAAATAATGCGTAATTGAAAGGGGACTTTGTCTAGTGAAAGAGAAATAATGCGTAATTGGATGGGTGAAGTGTCCAATGAAACTATAATAATGCGTGATTGAAGGTTGGGTTTGTCCAGTGAAAGGGAAATCATGCGTAATTGAAGGTTGGGTTTGTCCAGTGAAAGGGAAATAATGCGTAATTGAGAGGGGTCTTTGTCCAGTGAAACTATGATAATGCGTAATTGGATGGGTGAAGTGTCTAGTGAAACTGTAATAATGCGTAATTGAAGGTTGGGTTTGTCCAGTGAAAGTGTAATAATACGTAAAACTGTCGTAATGCGTAATTGAAGGTTGGGTTTGTCCAGTGAAACTATAATAATGCGTAATATGGGTGAAGTCTCCAGTGAAAGGGAAATAATGCGTGATTGAAGGTTGGGTTTGTCCAGTGAAACTGTAATAATGCGTAATTGGATGGGTGAAGTGTCTAGTGAAAGGAAAATAATGCATGATTGAAGGTTGGGTTTGTCCAGTAAAAGGGAAATAATGCGTAATTGGATGGGTGAAGTGTCCAGTGAAAGGGAAATAATGCGTGATTGAAGGTTGACTTTGTCCATTGAAAGGGAAATAATGCGTGATTGAAGGTTGAGTTTGTCCAGTGAAACTATAATAATGCGTAATTGAAGGTTGGGTTTGTCCAGTGAAAGGGAAATAATGCGTGATTGAAGGTTGGGTTTGTCTAGTGAAACTGAAATAATGCGTAATTAAAAGGGGACTTTGTCCAGTGAAAGGGAAATAATGCGTAATTGAAGGTTGACTTTGTCCATTGAAAGGAAAATAATGCGTGATTGAAGGTTGGGTTTGTCAATGTTACAATGTTATAATATAGAATCAATGAATCTAATATTGTTGTAATGTTGTAATGCTGTGATCATGATTCAATTATAAATTGTTGTTAATGTTGCAATGTTGTAATCACAATTTTGTTCATAACTAAATTGTTGTAATGATGTGATCATGATTCAATGAATCTTGTTAATGTTGCATTGTTGTAATGATGTGATCATGATTCAATTAATCGTGTTAACGTTTCAATGTTGTAATGATGTGATCATGATTCAATTAATCGTGTTAACGTTGCAATCACGCATTTTTTTGACACTTTACTCATCCAATCACGCATTTTTTTTACACTAGAATAGGTAAAAGATAGTCAAAAATAAATAACAATCCAATTGAAATTTCAATTATACAGGTGAACCAGATTGTTTTTCTAGAAAGGCATTGGCTAACTTAAAGCGGTAGTCGACGATGTTGCATGTCTCGGCATATGTCCTGAACTTGTCAGTCTCTCGAACAAGCATCTCACCATACAAACACATTAATAAGCCACAATCACTGCTCCCTTATCCTGAATTCTCATTCGTGCCCGCGTCATTTCCCTCTCTTTGGTACTACTGACAACATTGTTCTTAATCCACAACTTCTAGAGGAAATCTGAGTATACTGCGACATCGGTGGCAGCTTCTTCTGTATGCATTGAGTTGTAGTGACTGAAACGTTTGTGCTCGGTCTCATATACCAACATATGCCAGTGAGAATTTGTCACTAGAGGGAAAATAACATAACGACATGAGAACATAACTGTTGAAGACACCTCGTTCAGGGTCATGACGTAGTCACTTTTCATCCGGTGCGTCATGAACTTGTTGATTGCAGATGAGACAATGTAAGGGGCAGTCTTCTTCTTTGTCTTTCCTGTGACGCTGTTCTTCAATTTCACCACAAACTCAACTGACACATGAGGGTTAACAAAATGTACATCGTGGAATTTGGGCACAAGGTAACCAGGACTTGTTAGCAGGTCGTAATAGGACAGAATAACATTATCATTGGTCTCCTTCCCCAAAATTAGATCTCGTAGATCATACACGAAGACAAAACTCGACTTACTTGTATACACAACATCATGGCTGCAAAAGATTATAATAAAACAATCAACAAGATTCTGTCAACTAAACTCATTGAATTAAGTAAGAACACTTACTTTTGATCCTCCGTGTAGCTCATAATCAATTTAAATGCCCTATTCCATTGCTCCTCAGTGACGACTTCACAGCCTGGGGCCTCCTTAGGACTACCGACCACGTGAGCTCCATCAAACACAACCTAATACATAAGTATCCAATGACAAATCAAACACACACGCATAAACAAAAGACATTTTAATATTAAAACTTCTTCCTCCACTCTGGACAGACTTCTCTCCATTTTATTAGCCGCTCGTAAGGGAACAATCTGCTTATTTTTAAATCACCAGACTTTGTTACAAAACATTTGAATAAAATATGCATATTGGTTTAAATTACCAAAGATTATGGACTTACATCTGACCGGCAAATACTTTCCAGTGCCTTCTTTGCATTCTCTTTCGTATTAGGTAGTGCACTCCCTTTCCATTTGAACAACCTAGGGAATGCTGCCAACCTTCCCGAGATGCCAAACTTCTGGATTCGTTCATGAAACCATGCCTGACATAAAGAATAACTTAAGTACGTGTATATATAGGTATAAACGACACAATCTACACAATCAAGCCAACGAATTACCAACAAACCCATAGTACACCCATCAAGAAAATCATGTTTATCCACAACATGCTTCCTAATACCTTGGATAAAAAACATATGAGCCGCCATGCCCCACGCGTACTGTCCAATCCTGGACAAATCATCAACATACCAAATAAGCGTAGCAGGCACACGTACACTGCTACGCGGGAACAACAAATAATTAAAAACGTATAAAATGTACATCCGTACAAAATCGTCAATGCCATCGTCATCAATTCTTCCGACGAATTCATGCAGTTTACTCTCGATGTTAGCCCGGGAGACATTGTTTCCCTTATTGCCAAAATGCTTAATCAAGGTATTGAATTTACTCTTACCCACCACCACGACAGGATGACCGGAATGCTGCATACCAATAACAATATTGAATTCCTCCTCACAAAATAAAACTTCTTGGCTTCCAAATTTAAATGTATTTGTGCTGCAGTTGTAGTAATCGAGTAACAACCCAACTCTGTTAATGCTCCCCTTGTGAACAGACGCTCCCAGAAAAAAACCAAACGGCGATTTCTTAACTGCATCGAGTTGACCATGAGACATTTGGTCACGAATTTTAGAGATAACCTCACTGAATCTCTCCAACATGCACTGATGCAAAATCGAATACACCTGCTTCTTCGAAAGCGGGCCCTCATCAGTCTCATGGATGTCTACCTCTGATCTTTTTCTCTTTCCCCTACTTGTTTCGGTCGGGGATAGAAGAATCATCAATGGCGTCGTCGACATTGAGCGAACCATCTATCGAATAAAAATCGATTCAATATTCCTTATTTAACAAACTCTTGAAACCCTTACTTGTTGAGTTAAAATCATCAATTACCAAGTAGAAACTGGAATAGGATGGAAAAAAATTGAATTTCTGAGCATTTATGGAAGAAAACTAAGTTTGACAGGTTGGGTGCGACGTACCTTCCTCTCAGACCTTACCATTTCAAGCGATGAGCTAAACCAAAGTGTGCGTCGTGGGGGAGTGGTTGGTAGCTTGTAGGGGTTTCTCCTCTAACGTGGGTGTGTGGGCCGTTCAGTCTCCAATAACTTCTTCTACACTTATCGGCGGTGGTGTGCGGCGGTCTGCAGCGGCGGGCAGTGGTGGGAGATGGTGAAGAATGTGAAATTTCCGCCGATGGAGGAGGGATTTGGATGCTTGGTATGGATTGTGATTATTCAATTTTAGCAGGGATACTTTGGTAATTTTAGGAGATTTAGGGGGTTTTGAAAAAATATATTGTGTATTGGGGATGTAAAATAGTTAGATTTCAAATTGGGGGGTTTAGGATAACATTGTTGCCTTATTAGGGATTGTTCAATAATTTGCCAAAAAAATTAATGTTATTTTTTTTTCCAACTTTCTTGAATAACATTTGATTAATAATGCTACTTTAACATCAATAACATTAGCGGCGACTACAGTGACTTGTTTCGTTTTTAAATTACAAGCACTTTAAAATAGTTTGGTTATAAAAATATTTTTATCTGGTAAAAAGATTAATTTTTTTTTCATTTTTTTATTTCAATGCTAGTTACTCAACTAATCCCAATAAAATATGAACACTTGTGATCTAGTTGTTCACAGGTGCATATACTTACCAATTACCACTAAACAATCTGCTCTACGTTATTTCCCCCAAAGCCTTGGTCATATATAAGATGTTATATTTTTGGGTGATTTACATCTAACTACCATGTATTCAGGCTTAATTACAACGCAATCCATCATTATCAGGACTATAAATCTTGTTTTGTCTGAGGTCCCTTAACGGAATTTGTAAAAATATACTTATGCCCCTAATGGTTTTATGAGTGTTACATTGGATATATGACCAAAATTACAAAATCATCCCAAAACTTTACAACTATAAACAAAATGATCCTTACAAATTATAAATTTAACAACAAATCAGAGGTAATTTTTGAAATGATATAACGGAACCCTAGGACCACAAAAGGTTGTCAAAATTAGAGACTAAAATATAATTTCCTGATAATGATGTATTACGTTATAATTAAACTTAAATGCAAGGTAGTCAGATGTAATTATTTACATATTTTTCTACAAAGTTGCAAACTTGCAATATCACTAAAATACTTTAGGAATATAATTAGAATTTAAGGCCTCTAAATTTAGGGATGGCAATCGGGTTGGGTTTACCGGGTCTGGACCGAGACCCGACCCGCGAGACCCACACAAGGCCCGCCCCATCGGGTCGGGTCTAGACCCGGGAAAAGGATCCGTGAGCATCCGGGTCTTTAGCGTGTAACGCCCCGTTTTTCATACATGTTATATTATATTAATCTTCATAACATTATATGTAATATATCTTCATGCATTTATATGAATTTTCATTAACGTAAAATTTACGTGAATTAATTGCTAACGTGTCCAATTGCTACTATGTGATCTTACTTGATCATTTCATGAATATGTGAACTTAATTGCATAAATTCTTTGGAGTTACTTATCATATTCCATGAGACAATACTTAGTTGCATGACTTCATATATTAGAGGGACTAAGTTGCAAAATATGTTGACTCATGTACATTAGTGGAAGACTTTGATAAATATCTATTTCATTTCATCTCTTCTTTTCATTTCATCATTTTCATAAAAATCTCACACTTTTCAGGTTTTCAATGGTTGCATGCTAGGCGGGATCGAGTCAGGTCTTTTGTTCTTTGGGTCTAGCACTTGTCTTCCTCATTTTGTTGTACATTATTTATGCATATATGTATTGTTATGTCTCTTGGTACCTATGTATTAAGTATGACCTATTTGGATATCTTTGGAATTGGATTTATGTAAATGATGGAAGGATTATGTTAATGAAGTGAATGTAAATTATGCTTCCGTTTTTATTTATTTATTTATGCATGTTGGTATTATATGAGGGTTAGTCCCGCCTAGCTAGTAGTTTATTTTATTTTGTCACCCGTTCGCTATGGTCTTAGTTCATGTGCGGATCATCCATTTCGTATGTGGACTGAGCCTTAGTGCGGGGGTGTGGCATCTCGGCGTTCCGGGTGCTACATAGCGGGTCTGGACCCGGACCCGGACCCGGACCCGGATCAGGCCCGGACCCTTAAATTATTTAAAAGAAAAAAAATTCAAAAACACAAAAACTAAATGTAATTACCTTCAGACTTCAGGTTTAAGCACATCTCTTCTCCACAACCCCACACCATTGCCGCCGCTTCCCCAAGCCATCCCCTGCTGCTGACATCCCTACGCCGCCACTGCTCCCACGCCATCGCCCCCAGAAAAAGGTGCGTTCCCTTTTTTCACAATGGTTAAGAAAGAAATATTGAGTTGGGTTCTTGAATTTGAGTGCAATGATCGTAAAAAGGTTTGATTTTTATGTGTTCCTTGCAAAAGTTTGAAACAAATTCTTTCTGTATTCTCTTGTTTCTTGGTTTCTCATTCTTCTCGTTATGTTTGAGAGATGAAAGAAACATGCATGTTAATCTCATAATTGGAGTCAATTAATTCTCGACTAGTAAAATTAAATAATCTCTTCTTATTGCAATAGTTTGTTATATCTTGTCATCAATTATTTCTCTAAATCTTTTGAATATTTTCCTTGCTTATCTTCTGCATAATGCTCTAAAAATTGTTTATATTTTTTATTTTATTTTTTTGTTTTTCGAGCACATTGAAAACTGTTCAAGAACCATTGTTTTGGAGTAATGATCCCAAGTCAAAATGTCCTTCAAGTTTTGATTCGGCCAATAAGTCGTGTATTGGTACTTTGAAAAATGTAGATCTAAATTGATAACTGTTGGATCAGTCACATTCAAATTAAATTAAAAATTCTCCATATCGTTTTTTGAGCTGACACCTAATCTAACATCTTGAAATTTTTAATCTAATTTTCAAAATTTTGTTTATTATTGTATGCGTTATTAATTCTTACTTTATCATGTCATTTATAAATATATTTGTAAAGATATTTTACAGTCCTTAAGTTTGGTATGTGTGGGTATATACATTAAAATCAAGTAATTCTTTTTTTTAACTAACTATTCTTTATCTCTTTTTTATATTATCTTTGCTACTCTGGGCGGTGGGTTTGTGTTTCTAGCAGATTTTGATTGAGGGTTTTGAAAGATTCTTGAAGTTGATCAAGATTCTATTTTTTTTTCACTCAGCATCGAGCTCTTACTACTGTGGAGGGACCCTTTATTTGAACATGTCTTCTTTGAAGATTTCTAGGGTTTTTGGAGACGTTTTGTGTAACGCCCCAATTTCCGGCTTTTCAGGTACGTTATTTTAATTCATTTGTTTATTAAATTCCTACGTTTATAATAAATTGTGTAAATTATGTTTCAATATGGTCATGTGAAATAATTATCAATTTCAGCATTACGGCATGAATTGGACTCATTGTTATATGAATTAATTGTCAAACATAATTTAATTTCATAACTGTCCTTAATTGCTCATTTAAGTGAAATAAAGGACCGAATTGCATGCCAATCTTTTGGACCTAATTGATCATTTTCCAAACTTGATATACTCAATTGCATGACTTATGGAGTTGGAGGATTACATCATAAATATTACATATTTTCCCCAATATATCGGTATATCATATACCTCTCTTCCACAAGCTTCATGTTGATCATATCATACAATCATTTTATCCCATGGCTCTCTCTCTCTCGGTTCTTTCACCCAAGGAGGAAGAAATTGGAAATCATCATCTTCAAGCTAGAATTTGTTAGGGAAATCCATGATTTAAGCTCAAGCATCCATCTTCATCTTCTTCTCCTTCTATTCTCTTTCAAGGTAAAGATGAAGATATATGAGATTTCTTGATAACTCTATGTGAAGCTAGGGTTAGTGGTTAAGCTAGCAAACTTGATGATTTAATGGTAGGAGCATGTTTAGGAGTCTTGATCTCAAATTCCTTGCATGAATCTTAAGAAATATGGAATTATATGATGAACTTATGGTAGAGGAGATGATGATGATCTTGGGTGGTTAAGCATGATTTGAGTATTTATATTACACTTTAGTGTACCTTAAATATATATATGTGTTTTCTCTCATAAACCATAACATATGGATGTGAATTATAAGTATTTGGGAAGAATTTGGTATAGGTTCGAGCTTCCCCTGTTTTGCTGCTCTGTTTCTGCATCTTCTGTAAAACGGGAACGGCCCTTCCCGTTCCCTTTGTAAATGGGGAACGGCCGTTCCCATTATTTGAATAATTATGCAGGCGGCGAGGAGGGGAATGACCGTTCCCACTTTGTCGCATGGACGGGAACGGCCGTTCCCATCTTCGGGAGCAACTTCGGGACTGGGGAACGGCCCTTCCCATTTTACACTAAAACCTGGAACGGCCGTTCCCATACCCCTGGAAGTGCAGAAACATTCTGCACAAAGGTAACAATTCCAATTCCTTCTTTAATTATCCAAATGACCTAAATACGATATTATATGATTAATATCATGCAATAATATGATTGTATTACGCTACATTGTTCTTCACATGATTTCTCGTCTTATGAAGTTAAGACCAAATAGGTATAGGAATACCTGTTTATTACTAATCACTTCCACGTTCTCAAGTATATAGCAAGCAGGTCTTGATCGTGCAAAGCAATGCGCATACCAGATCGAGTCGTGCAACGGATAACAATCAAGTCAAGCTCATGCAAAGCAATGCGTGTAGTTTGATAGGTATCATGTTCATGCAAAGCAATGCTTGAAATGTGATTAATGCCAAAACCGGGATGACCCCTGAATCCACCAATAGGTGGAGGAAGGAATCCCGCACGTGAGATTCATACTCTTGACGTGCGTAGCATGAAACCGGGATGACCCCTGAATCCACCAATAGGTGGAGGAAGGAATCCCGCACGTGAGATTCATACTCTTGACGTGCGTAGCATCGGGATGACCCCTGAACCCACCAATAGGTGGAGGAAGGAATCCCGCACGTGGGAACCATATTCCTGACGTGCGTAGCATGGATGGATAGGGGCTTGCAAACCCACCATCATCGTGATTAACATGTTATCGTGATTGGAGTGATGTAGATATTGGAGTGATGTAGATATTGGAGTGATGGAGGTTAACGGAGTGATTGGGTGTATTGGAGTGACGGGGTGTATCCGGAGTGATGGGAATTATTGGAGTGATGTATAAAATCGATATACATGCCGTGTTCTTGCAGGTACATTCTAGGCAGGAATCGAGCTAAGTCAAGTCCTTGCATTCAAGCCATACGGTGTAAAATACCGTTTCAAAGAAATTATTGTTAAGGTTACTTGTGATATATTTAGGAGATGATAATGTATTGATATGTAAAATACAAGTATACATTACTTGATAAATGATCGATAGTGTAGCATGCTTCCGTTTGATTCTATCGCATGTATAAATGAATTTCCTTTTAGCCTGTCATTTTACTTACATTATTACCCGTTCGCTATAGGTTGGTTCATGTACGGACATTTCCTTTCGAATGTGAATCGGCCTATAGTGCGGGGGTGTGGCATCCTCATGTATTGGGATGTTACATCTGAAGTGGTATCAGAGCCCGGTTGCAAAACCGAGGTTCTAAGTGCCGTGTCAAGTCTAGGTCGCATGCCATAGGGATTATTTGCTAATCGGTACATTGCAGCCAATTATGATATTGCGTGCTCGCCAAGTGAATCCGAGGACGGATTCTTTTAAGGGGGGGAGAATTGTAACGCCCCAATTTCCGGCTTTTCAGGTACGTTATTTTAATTCATTTGTTTATTAAATTCCTACGTTTATAATAAATTGTGTAAATTATGTTTCAATATGGTCATGTGAAATAATTATCAATTTCAGCATTATGGCATGAATTGGACTCATTGTTATATGAATTAATTGTCAAACATAATTTAATTTCATAACTGTCCTTAATTGCTCATTTAAGTGAAATAAAGGACCGAATTGCATGCCAATCTTTGGGACCTAATTGATCATTTTCCAAACTTGATATACTCAATTGCATGACTTATGGAGTTGGAGGATTACATCATAAATATTACATATTTTCCCCAATATATCGGTATATCATATACCTCTCTTCCACAAGCTTCATGTTGATCATATCATACAATCATTTTATCCCATGGCTCTCTCTCTCTCGGTTCTTTCACCCAAGGAGGAAGAAATTGGAAATCATCATCTTCAAGCTAGAATTTGTTAGGGAAATCCATGATTTAAGCTCAAGCATCCATCTTCATCTTCTTCTCCTTCTATTCTCTTTCAAGGTAAAGATGAAGATATATGAGATTTCTTGATAACTCTATGTGAAGCTAGGGTTAGTGGTTAAGCTAGCAAACTTGATGATTTAATGGTAGGAGCATGTTTAGGAGTCTTGATCTCAAATTCCTTGCATGAATCTTAAGAAATATGGAATTATATGATGAACTTATGGTAGAGGAGATGATGATGATCTTGGGTGGTTAAGCATGATTTGAGTATTTATATTACACTTTAGTGTACCTTAAATATATATATGTGTTTTCTCTCATAAACCATAACATATGGATGTGAATTATAAGTATTTGGGAAGAATTTGGTATAGGTTCGAGCTTCCCCTGTTTTGCTGCTCTGTTTCTGCATCTTCTGTAAAACGGAAACGGCCCTTCCCGTTCCCTTTGTAAATGGGGAACGGCCGTTCCCATTATTTGAATAATTATGCAGGCGGCGAGGAGGGGAACGACCGTTCCCACTTTGTCGCATGGACGGGAACGGCCGTTCCCATCTTCGGGAGCAACTTCGGGACTGGGGAACGGCCCTTCCCATTTTACACTAAAACCTGGAACGGCCGTTCCCATACCCCTGGAAGTGCAGAAACATTCTGCACAAAGGTAACAATTCCAATTCCTTCTTTAATTATCCAAATGACCTAAATACGATATTATATGATTAATATCATGCAATAATATGATTGTATTACGCTACATTGTTCTTCACATGATTTCTCGTCTTATGAAGTTAAGACCAAATAGGTATAGGAATACCTGTTTATTACTAATCACTTCCACGTTCTCAAGTATATAGCAAGCAGGTCTTGATCGTGCAAAGCAATGCGCATACCAGATCGAGTCGTGCAACGGATAACAATCAAGTCAAGCTCATGCAAAGCAATGCGTGTAGTTTGATAGGTATCATGTTCATGCAAAGCAATGCTTGAAATGTGATTAATGCCAAAACCGGGATGACCCCTGAATCCACCAATAGGTGGAGGAAGGAATCCCGCACGTGAGATTCATACTCTTGACGTGCGTAGCATGAAACCGGGATGACCCCTGAATCCACCAATAGGTGGAGGAAGGAATCCCGCACGTGAGATTCATACTCTTGACGTGCGTAGCATCGGGATGACCCCTGAACCCACCAATAGGTGGAGGAAGGAATCCCGCACGTGGGAACCATATTCCTGACGTGCGTAGCATGGATGGATAGGGGCTTGCAAACCCACCATCATCGTGATTAACATGTTATCGTGATTGGAGTGATGTAGATATTGGAGTGATGTAGATATTGGAGTGATGGAGGTTAACGGAGTGATTGGGTGTATTGGAGTGACGGGGTGTATCCGGAGTGATGGGAATTATTGGAGTGATGTATAAAATCGATATACATGCCGTGTTCTTGCAGGTACATTCTAGGCAGGAATCGAGCTAAGTCAAGTCCTTGCATTCAAGCCATACGGTGTAAAATACCGTTTCAAAGAAATTATTGTTAAGGTTACTTGTTATATATTTAGGAGATGATAATGTATTGATATGTAAAATACAAGTATACATTACTTGATAAATGATCGATAGTGTAGCATGCTTCCGTTTGATTCTATCGCATGTATAAATGAATTTCCTTTTAGCCTGTCATTTTACTTACATTATTACCCGTTCGCTATAGGTTGGTTCATGTACGGACATTTCCTTTCGAATGTGAATCGGCCTATAGTGCGGGGGTGTGGCATCCTCATGTATTGGGATGTTACATTTTGGCTGTTTATACTTCATGCTCTCTCATTTGGGTTCGGGTTAATATTCTCAGGTTTGTTTAGTTTATTTACTTCTTTTCGTTTCTGTTTATATTTTTGTTGCATATGTAAACTGCTTCATTTGATGATGTTTCTTTTATGTGAACTCAGGGTCGACTAAAGATTTTCAGAGACCATTCAGTGTTAAGATTTTTGCAGAAGCATAAACTTTAGGTAATCTCTTACCTTTGGGCTTTGTTCATTCTCTTTTCATGTTAATTCTTGGTCAGATTCTAAAAGTCAATTATGAATTGCCAAATTAATCTTTGCTTACCCTCTCTTTAATTTGATAGTCCTTTGTGAAGTGATTTGTAGTAGTTTTCCCCTGCTTTCATCTTTCTAATCTGATGTAGACATGATTATAGCAAATTAGTGTATCATCTTTATAAATTGTATAAATGTTGCAGACTTATTGATAGGTATAAAACTGGAGCTTCAAAAAGGAAGTGCTTGATCTGTAAAGAAATCATGGTCTTAGTTGGATTTATGCTTGTGAGATAGCCATAGTAGGCTTATGATGTTGACTGCTAATTTATCACACACCAACTTTTTATTATGAATAAAAGAAACCCTTATTACTAATTGCATCTCTCTAACTATGAAAATGACAATTACACTAACTAGTGAATCTGGGTAGAACTATTAATATAACATTTAACAGGCAGGGGTGTAACCGTAAGTTTAAAAGTCTTTCTTTTTGATTCAGTTAACTAAAAATGTGATTCTTTTTGAACCATAGTTTATTAAGGTGATTAACTAATTTGAACTTTTGTGTTATTCTCTATTCGTAAGTGGAAATTTTGACTATTTGTCCGTATTGTAAGTGGAAATTTTGTGTTATTCTCTATTTGAACTTTGTCCTTACATAATTTTATTGATAAAAAGTTATCTATATTTCAGCAAATTGGATAAGTGATATGGAATCTGGCCAAGGTTCTTTTGGTCGTGGAGGAAGTAACACCCCCGCACAGGAAGATGATTTGGATGAGGATTTGGGTTTGGAAGAGGATGAAATAGGTTATGTTATTGGAGAAAAGAGGAAGAGAACTTCTACTGTATGGAATCATTTCAAAAGAGTGAAGATTGACGACACGTATTATGCGATTTGTAACTATTGCGACGCTCAGCTCACAACTAGAGTTGAATCAGGAACTAGTCACCTAATTAAGCATTTTAAGAGAACCTGTAAGAAAAGATAAGGAGCTGCTCGTCCAAGCCCACAAGGACTTGCAACACATGTTTTTAGCCAATAAAACTCAAGAACTAAGCTCGCAGTGATGGTTATACTACATGATTATCCTTAAAGCATTGTTGAGCATATTGGTTTTTGGGAATTTGTTGCTAGTATCCAGCCGTGTTTCAAGATGATTGAAGGGTCGATTTTTGGTCTGTGACCTACGGGTCATGATGCGGGTAGGTTTGTTGGATGTGTTTGGTATGAGGGTAAGGCTCCGTTTGGCAAAAATGGGCCAAGAACCCTGTTCGTGACCCCAGACAAGGGTTTTCACAGTAGCAAAATGCCATCCTAAGTGGTTCTTGCTTTTTATCTGCGATGGATCTGCCCTTGTGTCTCCCCTACACTTATCCAAATATATCAGCTGCACATTCACCTGCAAAACACGAGAAGAGAAATATTACGACGGGACGATAGAACGAGCAAAAAAAGGAAACGAAAACAAAAAAAACAAAAGCAAAGGGAAAGAAGTATGGGTTGCCTCCCATTAGCGCCCTTGTTTAACGTCATAGACTCGACGTGTCATCATTTTACACTTAAGCTTCTAGAGGTGGATCCTCTAGATTGATCCCTTCAACCATTTGTGGTGTAAACCCTTCATAAAATGACTTCAGTCCATGCCCCTTCACCTCACTATCCAAATTTTCAATCACTTGATCAGGGGGCTTAAGGATCTTCTTTTTAACTCTCTCCAATATAGGTGCATCTAGCCTACGTCGGGCTTCTCCATATGGCTTAACTCCATCCTCTAGGATAATCTTATGCATGCTTGCAAAAGAGCTCAGTCCCTTGTTGTTGGCGACGGTCAATTCAATTGACTCTTTGTATTTCTGAAATGCTTTGATGGTGATGGTGTCGCTACCTATTTCTCTTCGTGCTGCTGGTGCCTCCTTCATGTGTATGAAGCGTGTCCTTTTTATCCTCAATCTCTCCTCCATATTCTCAAGTTTGCCCACTAACCCCACTACATTCCATCCACTCACATTCCTTTAATTTCAAAACATAATTGGAATTGATGGCTTGGCTCTTGAATTCCAATTAATTGCCTTCAATTGCATTTGTTCTCCAATTAATCCAAAAAGAAGATGGATGACCTCTAATTTCATGCAAGGACGTGGGCCTCCTGCCCAATTAATTTGGTCAATTATCCTTAATTATCTTCCAGGGTAATTTCCTCTTGTATAATAAAGCACATGGGCCCTCATCTCCAAAAAGGTGTTGGGTCAATTCCTCAAATTAGCAGTAGATCCACGACAATTTCCCAAAAAGGTGTCGGGTCAATTCCCATAATTAGCAGTCTTTGCCTGCAATAGCACAAATTCAATCAAGTATCCACAATTTATATCAAGTTAAGAACAAGGTATAACATTTCAAGCTCATTAATTGGACAAATATGTGACATATCAATGATTCTAAGGAACACATTAAAAAAGGATATATTGTCGACTTAGGAGTCTGAGAAAGCTAAGTGCTACAAGTTGTTGGAGAAGCTTAATTGCCGGATTGCTATCACAACTGATATGTGGACATTTAACAATACAAAAAAAGGGTTATATGGTAATTACGGCGCATTATGTCGATGATTCAAACTGGAACTCGTGGAATTCTACTTTTCACTAATTTACGGATAAGAGTCAGATACCAAAAAGGCCAAAGTAGATGAAATTCGAAAAAAATGTTATGATATGTTGGCAGATTATAGGTTTAGAGCTGCAGTTTCAGGGGAAGGTAGCTCGAATGTGAGTGGTATAGGGTCTAGTGGAAGTAGTATTGGTGTTTCTAGTGATCCTTTGGCGGCATTTGATAGATTTGTGTCTTCAAAGACTGCATCCACTACCATATTATCTCAGACCTCTGAATTGGACATATATCTCAATGAAAATGTCTTGCCAAGAACTGAAGAGTTTGATGTGCTTAGTTGGTGGAAGACAAATGAGATTTAAATATCCTATTTTACAAAAGATGACGAATGATATTTTAGCAATTCTTGTTTCAACCATTCCATCCGAGTCTGCTTTTAGCACTAGTGGAAGATTGATTAGCCCTCATTGTAACCGACTTAACCCAACTACTTTGGAGGCATTGATGTGTGCTCGACGTTGGTTATGGAGTTCCACCGGTATGAAAGGGTAAGTAAAATTGATTTATTATTTATATTAATATAATTTTGTACAAGTGGTTAATAATGTTTTTATTAATTCTTATAGGTGTTTGTCCGCCTCTATTTGATGATGAAGAAGAAGATGTTGAAGAATGTATTAGCCAAAGTGAAACTTTAGCTTGTGGTCAGGTAAATATGGTGGATTTTGTTTGTTTGAATGTTTCAAGAATTGTTATGATTAGAATTCGGTACGAAAAGGAATGAAATGGAAAAATGGAAAAATTGAAGAATGTTATAATTTATAAATTACTATTATAACGTGAAAAAGTTTACAAATTGAAACCATTATAGTATCAAAAGCAGACATTCATGTGCATGAGGTTTGTCAAATTTACTTAAATATCCGTCCCAAAACATTACAAAAACAGGTTAAATATATCAAAAATGAGTTAAGCGGATCAAAAATGGATTAATCAAATAAAAAACGGGTTAAACAGATCAAAAATTGATAAATGGGTCTTACGGTTCCGGATCCGGACCTGGGCCAACGGGTCCAAAATTAGACCCGCCGGGTCTGGACCCGTCACGGCCCATTGCCATCCCTATGACTAAATTTATGAAACACTATTCGGGCAGTCAGTTTTCTAAGACTTGGGCCTATTAGGTTGGTTATAGTGGGCCTTTACGCCTTTTCCGAATTTGCACTCGCTTGACTTGAGCGTTTAAAGTTTTCACTTCTAATATTAAACGACGCCGTTCGGTATGATGATGAAGTATTTAACAACTGAATCGAAAAACTGAGTAACTGAGAACTATAGTCGGATTGCAGCCTGCAGGTCAACAGATCTGAGTGTTGCTGTTGCCGTTGCCGTTTGGTTTTGTGATTCACCTTCGATACCAAAGTAAGATGCTCAAATTCTCGTCCTCATCCTCTATATTTGTCAATTTATCTATGATTATATGATTCTTGGTTTCGCGATTTATGTTTTCTCGATCTGTTTATTCAATTTGAAGTGACATGAAAATCTGGGAAATTCGATCTTTGTTCTAAGGGTGTTGTTAATTTTTTGTTATTTTATTAGATTAGTGCACCGATTTGGTTGTAAATGGTTGTTTTGCTTGACTAGATCAATTGCTCCAGAATTTTCTGATATCCTTTTGAATTTTGTCTAAATTTTCGGTTTCCTCGTTATATTACGAGGAATTCGACCTTTCCGTAATACCATTTGATTTGATTTTTTTTTTTATGCCTAATACCATTTGAATAATGCTATGTTTTTGTTGAGGGAAAAAAGAAAAGGAACTTGAATTAATATAAATGCATGTTACAATTTTTTTGGACAGAGTCAGACACATGGTACAGATGTTTTCAACACTAAAATTCTAAGGAATGAACAACAGATGAAAATTGGATATAATGTTGAGGTGCTGATTTTCTAAACATTGCCAAGACAGATAATTTCTAGAACTTGATAGAAAGGCAAGAGTGTTGAATGCATAGGCCACTTCAGTTTACTGAATAAATTGCTTTGTTTCATCAATAAATGACATCTATTTTTGAGGTTCATCGTTTGAAATTGTTCAGGTAATGAGTTTGTTCTAAACAGCTATCAGGCTACTGATGTTTACGGTTTATGGGATCATATACTAGATTTTTGTTAGTGATACTGAAGGCCGAAGGGGCTGGATAAACCAGATAAGTTGTTTGGGATCATTAATGAGACTATTCTTGGTGATTAGTGTAGAGGACACTTGGAACAGAGTTTTTAGCCTTTCGGGTTTGCGTTAGAAGTTGTTCTTGTCTAAGTATCTGTAAAAAGAAGATTCATGTTATTAACTTACATCTAAGTTGAGTTAAGCTCCAATAATTGACGAATGGGGAAGATATAGGAGACATTATGCCAAATTTCTCATAGCAATGTCAATCTTAGGTATTAATTTCGACATCTAGTATGCTCATGTGGTTCATTGTGGTTTCTTTCGCAGATGATTGATGATCAGGACTTGGGCTTCTTTGCCAACTTTCTTGGTATTTTCATATTTGTGCTGGTGATTGCCTACCATTATGTGATGGCAGACCCAAAGTATGAGGGCAACTGAAGAGCTTCCCTAGGTATCTATCTATACGTAGACTATGCGATGGTATAACTTTTATGTGTTGATTGAGTTCTCTTCAGAAAAAACTTAATTAATGAAGATACATTTGATGTAATAGGACTTTTTGTGAGACAATCAATTTAACCTTACTGTCAATCCTTGGATAATCTTTGAAAATAGGACAACATGGAGAGAATTTTGCCTTCCATTGCGTGGGTTCTTTTTCTTTTTGGTCTGTCGTGCGATGAGGATGCATGTGCGTGCACGCGTGCATAATATATAGTTGTTTCCTTTTTATGCAAGTGAACAGAAACACAGTTACACAGGATACAGATGACTGAGTAGACAAGTATTTATACATATATACCATTCACATTCACACAGTTACATTGGCAATCATACATGCCTTGTGATTACATACCAACTCTCCTTTACTTAACACAACCCACTCCTCTTCTCCAATCACCACCAACAATCTTAAATTATTTGCTTCTTGGGCTGGCTGCAACAGCAGCACTCTTACACCCAAACCCACCCTCCCTCCTCACTTTCACAGTGTATCCCACATTCCGACCCTTCTTCGGCGAAGGTGGCCACTGTCCATGAGTAACAGCCATGTCCCTCAAGCGCTGCAAATTTTCAAGGGTTTCGATAATGGCCGGCATTTTGGGCCTATCTTTCGGGTTCAAGCTCACACATTGTTGGGCCAAAAGTCCCATTTCTTTCGCCCCTTTCACAGAATACTGACCCGCAAGTCTTGGATCCATTATGCAGCGTAGTCTTCTGCTGCTTGTCAAATAGGGCTTAGCCCAGTCCACCAGGTTTTGCTCAGTTTTGGGCCTTGTTTTGTCCATTGCTCTTCTACCTGTTAAGAGTTCTAGGAGAACCACTCCAAAACTGTATACGTCACTTTTCGTAGTTAGATGACCTGCATCATTTATAATTATTTAGTAGTCCAAAATATAAAAAAGTAGTCAGATTTTGAAATTAATTTAAGGGGTTGTTACAAAGGCCTCTTGAGATTTAATTCAATTTAGTAAAAGTTATTATAGTTGAGAAATTACGAAATATCTTAACTATGATGGTCTTTTTTTCATAAAATGTAGGGGTTATCTGTAATTATTTGACTAGGTTGTAGGCAAAATGTACCTGTGCTAACATATTCAGGAGCTGCATAGCCATAAGTGCCCATCACACGAGTAGTAACATGAGTGTTTGATCCTTCAGGTCCCATTTTTGCTAATCCAAAATCTGATAATTTAGCATTGAAATCCTACCAAAAGCATACTTTTGTGATCAATTTTTTCGTTCTTGTTGTTTTAGTCCTATAAATGAAACTTAGGTAGTAATAATTAATTACCGAATCCAACAATATGTTAGAAGTCTTGAAGTCACGATAAATAACAGGGCTTTCAGCACCATGCAAGAAAGCCAGTCCCTTTGCTGCACCAATAGCAATCTTCAACCTTGTCGCCCATGGCAGTGAAATCGACAGCCCTGTTGGAAATTAAAATTTGTGGAATTCACAAAACATGAATATATGTACTTAACATTAAAATAATTGATAATTTGGCACCTAATTTAGATGTAATATTTCGATATGGGTAGGTAAATAAAGGACATAAGATGAAGAAATGTTGTTACTTTTGAATAAATGATTCTCCAAGCTACCCCGAGGCATGAACTCGTATACAAGCAGTCGCTCTTCATCTTCACAGCAGTAACCGATTAACTTCACCAAATTTGGGTGCCTTAGTTGCCCAAGAAATATCACTTCCGCCTACAACCAGAAATTCACGTCATGTACAAATTTATACATAATAATATGAACACGACATGATATAGTGATAAATAAATTTTTTCGTTTAAGTTTCTTACGTAAAAATTATCTTACATTACATGATATGATAAGATAATATTTTTAAAAGTGATCGTGCATGCCACGTACACGTATAAATGCTACAAAATGGCAACTGATTAGTCTATATTACACCAAATTGTAACATCCATGTATCATGTTTTGTAAATATCATTTTGAGCCACTATTACAACATGATAATATAAAATATGCAGAGAATTTTTAGTTTTCTACCACTCCAAAAACTATTAATTTTTTATTATGGACAAAAGTCAAAAGTTAATTATTCGAATATCTTGAACAATAAAATGCCCTTTAAGTAGTCACTCGAGGACAATTTATATAGGCTAGCGCGACACACTATTAATTAAATTGCAGCTCACCGTAAACCTCCTTTTGGTAGCAACATATAATATATTAATATTTAAAACCATAAAGTCACTCAACAAGAATCAATCAAAGCATAATTCATTTAACTTTAAAAAACCCAATTTCCCAATAATAAAACTTCCCATCAAGAAAAAAACCAAAAACTATACAATGAAAGAATCAGAAAAACATGTAACGATTAAACACATGTAAATGAACGAAACATGAGATAAAACAAATAACTAAAATAAAAAATCCGATACTCTTAGGAGGCATTGGTACTAATCATCACAAAAATAAAGAATTATGCCAAAATTCAGGAGGGGGGCGGTCGCCCCCACCCGACCCTAATGGGCTAAAATGCAGCATGCAAAACACCAAAAAGAAAATTACAAATAAACCCACACAAGCACACTTACAAGCCATTCACGGTGTCCTTGCAGCCCTTCAATATCAAGAAGCTTGACCGCCACAGGCTGAGCTTTCAATCCCTGCCTCAAATTCTCATCAATGTAGCCCTTATGCACCCTCCCAAACCCTCCTTCCCCGAGCAAGAAATTGCTCGAAAAATTCTGCGTCACGCCCCGCAACTCCCACAGCTGAAAATCGTACAAGTCCCCTCCGAACGACTGTGCCAGATCCTCGTTGATCCGAGTCGAACTCGAACCCAAACTGCTCACTTCTGAGAAAGTAGACAGCTTTCGAAACGAACCGGCCAATGGAGCACTGCTTACATTCTTCGAGAACTCGGATTTCGAGGGCCTGCAACGGCTGAAGTTGCCGAACACAGTGTGCCCATCTGAGGAACAGCAGTAGTTTGCTGTTAGGGGCCGCCATGGCTGCTTCTGCTGCTGATGTTTCTTGGTTTTGGGGTCCTTCATTGTGTGTGTTTGTTTTGAGGGCTTCGCTCGTGTATTATAGGTGAAGGGATCGGTTAATTTGATGCAATTAAATTAAGTTTATTAATTAATGTTTGGGATTTTCTTTTGGGTGTGTGGTTATCCAAATTGCAAGAAATGTATAAGGGGTGGTTTATGTTATTTTGTTTCTTTGAAAGCAAAATAAGAATAATTTGGGGGAGTAAGACATTCTTTCTTTAACTGCTCCAACCACTCTACTAAGTAAGGGGGTTTATTTATTTAATGTTGTTCTAATCTTTGGTTAATGATTTCTTTATTGCATGGGAATGTCTTCATGCAGAAAAGTTGGTCATGGTGGTGTTTCGGGCAAGTGTCAGCTTTGGCGACTTTGTCACATAATTACAAAGATGTATAATTGAGCAAAAGAATTAGTTTTTATTGTTCTAACTTCTAACACAAGAGAATAATATCTTGTATATCAAAGGGGTGAAATGTAATGAATATTGGGTACTTTTCGTTCATATCTTTATGGGTATGATGCATAGATACGAATACGATAATATAAACATGGTAAGATATGAATACAATGATATAATTTGTGTTTTTTTTTTTAATTTCTCACATGGGAAGTGTCGGACATAATTAGCGAAATGAGTGTCCGACACAACATGACAAGATAATTTTTTTAATAAGAATCTATTTTTTCATTAGGTTAAGTCGTCATTCTTGTCTAGCACTTTAAGTTTAACCAAAATATATAGTTATGGTAACAATGTGGGGACTCACCTGAGGGTCAGCATGGATGTACTTGATTAGTACAAACAAACCACTCACATCCACAGTTTTCTCAACTAATTACATTTCTTTCTTTCCTATATCTTTTTATTACATCATTATTTAACTACCCAAACATATATATAATATGTCTGCGTGTCATTATTTTTGGTATTTTACCTTTTATTTACACCTTACGAATTAATATCTGGGAGTTGTTGCAAGAGTGAGGCAATAGGTGACGCTTATAATTGTATTTTCTGCTCCACCACAACCACCATCCCTTGGATGCTCAAATTGCTCTACTTCCCATTTATATACAAAATTTAGGCGAGATGAATACGAATATGGTGATATAAATTTTTTTAATATTTTCAACACAAGAAGTTTACGATACGACAAAAATGATATTTTTAAAAGTGTTCGTATATTAACATATAAAATATAATACTATCCATTTAGTCAGGGACAAACTAGGATTTACAATTGAGAGGAGGGAGGACGAAAATTTATAATAATAAAAATACAAAATATTATTTTTAAGAGTGGTGAAATGATATATATATTTTTTAAAACTGAAGGGACAAAATATTTACTTTTGGGGGCGAAAATCCCTAATTAAGGGTCCAAAATAGTTTTCTTTTTTAAATTTATAGGTAAAAATAAATTTTTTTGTATAATACACTTATTTAATTAATCACTATATCTGAAATTCTCACGTACCACATTTCTTATTATTCCATAAATCAAACATTACAAACAACACCGTGACATTTGAAAAATATTGCAAATAACAAGAGTTAACAACATCAAACCCTAAAATAACCGCTCATTTCGGATCATAAACTTAAACATCATCCTAAAAATTACGTGTCATTAATATTGGATGTCAACTAATCCTATAATTCTGGATAGTTGCGTTTCACTTTCATATCGAATGACTAAAATCATCCCAGTTTCCTCGACTCAAATCTCTTCAACCTAACAACATCCTACGACAAAGACATATAAACATAAAATACATTTTTTTTTTTTATAATCATACTATTTTTTTTTACTAGAACATCATACTGATTTAATCGAATCTAATTTGTGAGAAAATTATTGGCAAACGCATAAGAATGGTCTTGTGAATGTACATATTAGGGATAATTACATTCAACTATCCTCAGGTTTGATCTAATTACAACTCAATTTCTATTCTTTTTATATTTACCATGTAGTCCCTAAATTTTATATTTCGTTTGAGGTCCTGACGTCCATTAGGTTGGTTAGTTGTTCTTCCTAAATTGTCTCTGAATTTATTACAAATACATCACTACAGTTTCTTTTTAATAACAAAATGATCCCGGTTCTTTTTGGAATTTCGGAAGGACAACCGATTAACTTAACGGAACCCTAACGGACGTCAGGAACCTCAAACAAAATGTAAAATTTAGGGATTACATGATAAATACGTAAAGAATAGAAATTGAATTGTAATTAGGCCAAATTTAAAGGTAATTGAATATAATTTTCTCAATATATTAAATAGTTAAACCAAGTATCTTTTGAGTCACATCAAACGCGATTGTGTATATCCGTGATCTTTTGAAGTGTGCAAAAAGTCTAATATCTTAGCAAAAAAGAGAGGCATTTGCATATCCTATATAAAGGTGTCAAGATTTTTTGCTAAAATTAACAAATGTAATTTAGTTCATGTTTTGGGTTCGCACGTAAGCTTGTAGAAGGCGGGATCAAATTACTCAAACTTTTAATATAACCAAAAAATGGGCAGACGCTCCCGCCAATCTCTTTCGCCGATTTGTTGGCATATACAAAGGCTTATCTTCTACGATACATGAATACGAACACGACACGACACAATACGATATGGATACGACTACGTGAATTTTTTCTTGAATTTTTTAAATGAGGAGTGTCGGACACGGTAATCGGATATGAGTATCCGACACGACACTAATACGAAAAAAATAATATTTTTAGAAATATTCGTGCATCATAACTTACGTTATATTTTACTAGGTAAATCGATTAAAATGCGGGTAAAATAACTTTGCACTGTTAAGCTATATTATATGTTGTCTCGTCTCATTTACTTCCTTAACTATTAAATGTAATGTATATATCCATTAATGAAATTTATACCAAATTAGCCTTGGGGTTATAAATTACAAATCACTTTTCTAAATTGAGAGTAATATGAAATTAGGGAAAATTACATCCTACTACTTTCGGGTTTTGTCTAATTACAACGCAATTCATATTTTTTGCGTATTTACCATGTAGTTCCTAAACTTTACATTCCTTTGAGGTCCCTGACGTCCGTTAGGGTTCCGTTAAGTTGATCGGTTGTCCTTCCAAAATTCTAAAAAGAATAGGAATCATTTTGTTATTAAAAAGAAATTGTGGGGACGTATTTGTAATAAATTCAGAGACAATTTAGAAGGACAACTAACCAACCTAACGGAACCCTAACGGATGTCAGGGAACTCAAAGAGAATGTAAAGTTTAGGGACTACATGGTAAATATGCAAAGAATAGGAAGTGAATTGTAATTAGGCCAAACCCGAGGTTAGTTGGATGTAATTATCCCTATCAAATTATAATACGAAGTTTATTTTGCCGTAAAATATTTAAGATAAAATCATCAAATCATGGAGGCCCAAGGCCCAGATTCATTTTGGTAATAAACCCGTACAATTATACAAATTAAGAGCTTTCGGTTGGGCTTGGGTCCGGTCTATGTCATAATATTATGAGCTCTAATGGACCGATAATTTTGAAACTACCATCTTACCGTCTCATATAGTGTGGGATATTCGAATCAAACACCGTGTCCGACACTTTCTATGTGAGATTTTTTTTAAAAAATTATGTCGTTATATTCGTATTGTGTCTGTGTCGCAGTGTTTGTGTCGGTGCATTATAGATTATGAGTTATGACCCAAATAAATTGCATACGTTACACTCTGCATCAAGGTATACGTTTTATTAAGCTGTCAAAATGCTGGTATTATTTAATTTTGTAATGACTATACTAAAAATACTTTTATGTAAAACGTATGCAACAAATATTTGATATTAAATTATTAAAATTAGGTTCAGTTTGAAATAACTCCCCATCAGTTTGGAATATTTTTACTTTACTCCCCATAAAATTATAGAACATAATAGAATATAAATACTGCATTAGAACGTTTTAGTACTATATTTTGTGAAAATTATACAACATATTTTGAGAGGTATTTTAAGTACTAATTATGTGAAAATTATACGACATTTTGCCAAAATGGGGAGTAAAGTAAAAATATAATGCCCAATTGGGGATTTATCCCACATTACCCGTTAAAATTATACAGTATTGATCTGGCTCAAAATTGGTTTTACTGAGATGGAGGTCTAGCTGGCAATCTCGGGTCGATCAGTCAAAAATTTGTAGTTGTGGGCTCTTTAATCGATCTGAAAAACACTCAAGCACACGTGAGCTCAAAGGCCAAATTGGGGGACTTGGGGTTGGGCCTAAGTTTGGCTCTCCGACGCTCAAGTCAGTATAAGGAACGTGTTTAGAGAGAGCAATAATGAAAGGGAATGCTATTAAATGCTCTTAAATTCGCTTACCAAACACTGTTGAAGAGGGCCATATTTATAGTCTTGGAAGATTAACACAGTAGTCCGTGTACTGCAGCTATGCATTAAATGCGATCGAGAGTTAATCCTGATTAGGAAATGCTCGATCCCACCAAAGGGTATAAAGCGCACCAATTTTTCCTTTTTTGTAAGACCTAGCGCAGTAGGCATTAAATGCGCCGGCATTTGTCTGTACCAAGGAATGAGAATGGGACACGTGTCCTGACAGCGACATGTCTTGGGCGTGCGGAAACGGACTCGACGCGTGGCGTTGGAAAGCGGGGTCGATAGCCTCCAAGCCTTACCGGTTCTGCCAAAGTGGCCAAGAGGTTGGATCCTTGGAGATGGAGCTTGGCTCATGCGGGAGCAGACCCGCATCGATCCGACCCCCATAGCTTCCCGATTCGGGTACGTATGAGGTTGGGGTCGGACTTTGAGGTTGAGGTCGAGATGACCCATGGGACGCAGACCTCAACTGGGGTCGGTGAAAGTGACCTGGGGTCGACGTGGATCCACGTTGAACACGCCACGTGGCCCAGTAATATTTTACCATATCAGAGGCCCCCCAAATTACCAGCGTGAAAGTTCACGGTGGTGATTTCATCGATCTGGTATTAGGCACGGGAACCGTCGTGGCTATTGGAATCTATCCGTTACCAAACTAAATGGGCGCGTTTCCAGAGGGAAATCGATCCGGATTTACATTAATGGGCACGTTTCCAGAGGGAAATTGATCCGGGTTTGCATCAATGGACGCATTTCTAACGGGAAATCGATCCAGACTTACATTAATGGGCATGCCTTTTGAGGTAATCGACTAGTCAGTTCAGATGATGGGGCACAACTTTTGAGGGATCGATCAGGTTCCATAATGATGCGGTGCACCTTTTGAGGCGACCGATCCGACTCACGCCATTATGATGTCGTTTCGTATTTCGAGGGAATTAAATGCCCCTCCCCTATAAATAGGCGGCCGGACCCCCTCATTTTTCACTTTCAAGAGCGAGAGTGCCCGATCTCAAAACTTTCCAATCCTTCTTTTCTTAGCATCCATATCGAGTTTGAGGTCGGTTCCAGTTTTTCACTAAGGTAACCTTTTAAGTTCAAGGCTTGTGTTTCTTGTTTCTATGCTCAAGCATGGTTCGTGACCCCAAGGCGGCGGTGTCCGATGCGGGGGAAAGCTCTAACCCGCCATTCACTCCTTCTCCGAATCAGACTGGAGAGGTGGCGCCCCCGCTTCCCGATCAGAGTTTCGCACCGTTGGACACCTCCGACAAGGTTGAGGCTCAGAAGTTTTTGACAAACCACGGGGGTCAGGCCCCGACCTCGGAAGGCCACTGTCGATCCCCAACCAAAGAAAAAGAAGAAGGTCAAAGCGACTGAGGCGGCTGCCGATCCCCGGCTCCTGGCTAAGAAGAAGAAGAAGACTAAGCAGGTGTTTCGCTGTAGCCCCCGGAACGCTGAGATGCCACACCCCCGCACTATAGCTCAGTCCACATACGAAATGGATGATCCGCACATGAACCAAGTCTATAGCGAAGGGGTGACATAATAAGAAACCATCTAGCTAGGCGGGACTAGACCCCAATTTAATCAATCAGCAACATACATAATCACTAATACGGAATCATAAGATACATACATTCAATAAGTTAACATTACCATGTTCACCACTTCTTCCCAAAACAAACCATCTTCAAAATCTAGAAGTGCCAAAAGGTTCATAACATTACAATTATGCATCAATAATAATGTACAACAAAATGAGGAAGACAAGTGCTAGACCCAAAGAACAAAAGACCTGACTCGATCCCGCCTAGCATGCAACCCTTGAAAACCTGAAAAGTGTGAGGTGTCAGTCTACCAACGACTGAAGTGAGGGGTTTATAAATAAATATTGGCGCAATTAACATGCAAATTATAATCTCGGGTAAGGTTTTATATGAGAAAGCAATATAAGTTCAATAATAAAGTAGAACTCGCCCGAGATTACAACTAATCAATTTAACATTACAGTCATTATCAATTTATTCCGTGGCCCGGCGAGTGAGGGAAATTCTCCAACCTTTCTCCGACTGTGTACAATAATTCAAGTATTAAGTGATTAGGTGATCAAGCAATCAATTTATAGTGCACAATTAGCATTTTCAATCTCTTTTTCCTCCGGTGATGGTGGGATTGCAAGGCCCCACCACCCAATAACGATGAGCATAGGGTTCATGAGTCCCTATGCCCGAGACTCCTTCCCCCACTAATCTCCTAGTGGGTTCAGGGGGCATCCCAAAGTTGTGAGGATAGTGCAAGAGTTACCCGTCATCCCTTGCTTCCTCGGTTGGCTCAATACACTACCCTCGGGCCCAAGTGAACATGCTTTACTTGCCAAACAATCAATCAATCACGATAAGTTCAATATGTAACGAGAAATCATTTGCAATCGATAAGGTTTTGAGAAAGATATATATGTAGATCTATGTTTATATTTTGGCCGAAAGCATCACGTACGAGTTGTACGGGTTCTATATATCTAGTAATTAAACCTCACCTGTGCCGATAATACAACAAGGATATAATTATGAAGCTTGCTCCTTGTCAACGGGAAGACAATCTGTGTAAAAAGGGACAAGTGTTTGTGAGACACGACTCTAATGAACCAATTACGACGCACGACAAAGTCATGGATCAATATATCATGCAATAACAATCAAGGAATGTCAATTAGGAGCATAATTATCAATAAAACAAGTATATAACTCATATAATCACATACGGGGAGCCAAGGAAGTGAAAGGAATGCAATAAGAGAGGTTTTGGTGAAGTTTGGTAAAAACGGGCAATTTTAGGAAACGTACATGCTGTAGGAAAACTGGAATATCTATAATTTTAGAAGTGGGAATTAAGTTTTGTTTGTTGGGAAAGAAACTAGGTATAAATACCTTCCCGAGGATATATAGCTCGTTTTCTAGTTCAAAGCGAGCAGAAAATGGCATACCCTTGAAGTTAGGCGAGTGCAGTTTGTCGGGAAAGTGGTGACACCTAAAAGAATTGATTATATCTCACAAATGGGAAATGATATTGAGATTATTCCAGTTGGAGGTTGTTCTATACTTCAAGAGGTTTCCAACGGTTCAAAAATCAGGTCATTTGGAGTTTGGATGAGGGAGAAACGGGCGTTTGAAAAATGACCTGGAAACCCAAAGGACTAGAATGTTATGAAAATTATAATTTAACATATAATGATTGAATGGAAAAACCGGGGCGTTACATTCGTATACTGATGACGGTGGAGCAAAGGACTTGCAAGCTATCTAACGGTAAATTCAGAGATATCCAGAATTGCCTATTCGACCTACCTGAAGGGTTCGCGATTAGGATCCCAGAAGAGGGGGAAACGGTTAGGGCCCCCGATGCAGGAATTCATTCGGTTTGTACTACGCGTCGGTTAAACACGGGTTCAGGTTTCCCTTACCACCCTTGGTATCTTCTTTCTTTGAGCGGATGAACCTCTGTCTGGCCCAGCTCCTGCCGAATTCGATCGCGCTTATTCATAGCATGATCATCATTATCCGGTGCCTCGGGTTCGAGCCTCGGATCGAGGATTTGGGGGAGTTCTTCACTCTTACTCATTCCGCCAAGTCCGGGCCGAAGTACTTCTACTTGCAGGCGAAGGACGATAGCAAGATCGTGGATATCCCTACCTCGTCCAATGGAAAACACTGGAAAGAGAAGTTTTTCTTCTTGGACTGCCCCCTCTCTTCCTTTTCGAACCAGATGGTCGAACTCCGATCCCAATAAGCTGCCCCGCATCCGTCATTCTTGGCTTGATCTCCATTTTAACCTCTTGACTAACCTAGGGCAACTCGATCCCACGTACCTGGGGCGGACCGGGCATCGAGTTGAGGTGGGCCTGGTCACGGGGTTGAGGTTGAAGAATTTCAGCGTTGGTACACCCATTTCCTCAACCTGAGCTTGTCTTGACCTGGTCTCGGGTTTTATTTACATGCATTTATTTAAGTTTTCACTTTGTATTTGTTTTATTTTGGGTTGCGCTAATCGATGGCCAGATTGAGGAGGGTGCAGGCCACGATAGGGTTAGACAAAGATGAACCTATCCCGGCGACCGAGGAAGACCGGATCGATAGAGATATTACCACCATCAACCAGCAGCTTCCTGAGGTTCAGGTCGTAACCCAACGCACAAGGAGGCAGGCACAACCCGCCAGACCCCAAGCCCAAAACGAGCCTGCGCATGAAGGGGTACCCATCGATACGGGGGCATCGGGGTCGAGAGCAAGTAATAAGTCTGGATAAGTTAGACATTTATTTCGATGCCCACGAAGACGTTTATGACTTGACAATTCCCCAGGTTCCCCAGGTGCGACATGGGATCAGGAAGAGGATGAGACCACATGTCGAAACCGACGCCACTTTCGAGGAGTCTGACGAAGAAGAGCGGCTCCTGAACTTCCCTACCCGGACCCCTCCGCCCAGATGGCCGACCGAGCTCGAGGAGTTAAAGCCTGACAGATCGAGAAGGAACTTAGCTATAACGCCCCAGTTTTCATTTATTAATCTTTTACGTTTTATTGTAATTTTATAAATCATATTTCATCATATTTCCATGAAATTTTATGAATTTATATCAAATTGAGAATTTATTTCATGACTTGAAAATATTTAGTGCGGTAAATAACTACCGGTTGTGAATTAATTGTCAACTTGTCCTTAAATGATCTTTCTTTAAAATTTAAGGACCAAATTGCATCTTTATTTCCTTGGACTTAATTGATCAATTCTCAAGCTTTTCATCCTTAGTTGCATGACTTGAACACTTGAGGGATTAAATTACAATTTAACCATTTTCACCAAATTCAAAATGGTGAATCAGATAACAAAGCTTCCATATACTTCCATGCTCATTTATCTAAAGTTTTCATCTCCAATTTGCTTCCTCCTTTCACCGAACCATAACCCTCAAGAAGAAGAAAAGATTTTAGTGATTTCATACAAGCTTTCAAGGGAATTACATAATTTGGAGCTCAAACATCCATCTTCATCTTCTTCCTTCATTTATTCTCATTCAAGGTGGGTTTGATGCATGAATATGGGATTCTTGATCATTATATGGAAGCTCGGGTTTGTGATTTTATGAAATATATGGATTATATGTTGTTGGATACATGAATATATGATTATACCATGATTTGAGATATGAATTCTTGAAGAAAGTGAGCTTATGTGATGATTTAGTATAGAAACATGATAGTGGTATGCTTCCGTTTTAAATTGTCATGTGTTGAATTTAGTTTATTTAGGGTCTAGTCCTGCCTAGCTAGCTTGTTTCTTTTATTTGTCACCCGTTCGCTATATAGGTTGGTTCATGTACGGACTATCCATTTCATATGTGAATCGACTTATAGTGAGGGGGTGTGGCACCTCTACGTTTAAGGGTGCTACATTAGTCGTGGGCAGACCCGATGTCGACCTGCTATCTGCTCTCTTTAACACTGGCTGTCTTATCGATGAGCAAAAGGATCAAGTTCTGGCTGACTTCCTAGTTGAAAAGCATGTACCCCCTCCTAAATCGATCCCAACCCCATTGAGCTGGACAATGCAAGTGGATGGCTCATCAACCTCTCAAGGGGGAGGGGGAGGGGGAGGGGGAGGGGGAGGGGGAGGGATATCCCTGGTCAGCTCGGACGACAATCAATTCGATTTCGCTATTCGTCTCGATTTCAAGGCCACAAATAACGAGGCAGAATATGAAGCGCTCCTAACGGGCCTCAAGTATGCCCTCGAACATAAGGTGGAGAAGATAGACGTTGTTACCAATTCTCAACTCGTAGCCGGCCAAGTTAATGGGACCTATGAGGCACGAGAGGATTCGGTGGCCGTGTATCGCAAAATAGTAAAGGAACTAATAGCCCATTTCAAGGAGTTCAAGATTGAGCAAGTCCCCCAAGAAGAGAATTGTCGAGCTGATACCTTCTCTAAATTGGCTAGTGGTCTACAAGGAACCAGAGACGGAACCATATCATACCTCGTCTCAGCAGGTCGGGCAATTGATAGACCCCAACCCGATATCTCCGTGATCGACCCGACGGAGCCTTATTGGATGGACGACTTCGTAGTATATCTCAATGATGGCACCATGTCCCAAAGCCTAGTCGAAGCCAGAAGAGTGAAGTATCGAGCCCTGAGGTACACGCTCAACCCTGAGGGAAGACTGTTCAAAAAATCCTTCACCGGACCTCCCCTCAGGTGCCTCTGACCCAGCCAAGCTCAAGATGTACTTGAAAAGATCCACGAAGGATGCTGTGGGAACCACTCGGGAGGTCGATGTTGGAAAACACGAAAGAGTTGAGCAGCGGAAGTTTAAATTTTCCAAAAGTTTAATCGTTATCTTATAATTTTTGTATCGTATAGTAGGGTATTTTAGAAACTTAAAGGTAGAAGCTTTCTAGTGATGTTGTTAACACTTAACGAACACCCTTCAAGCGAAATCCCTCGAACGGCCTTCGAATTAGTCTCCAAATTAGAAGCCATCCAAAGCGTATCCGTACCAGTCCTGGAACACGATCAAGCGAGTAAGAATGCTAGTTCTATGGCTTGTGTTTAGCTAGGATTTACTTTGAAAACTTTTCTTTTGGATTTTCTCAAAAACTTAACACTTCTCGAGTGTTGGTCTAAAGAATAAGAGAAGCACCATCCCTAGTATAAATACTAGGTTGGTTCGAACCCCTAGGGTTTCCAAGAACCAATTGGATTGTTTTCTTACTCACTAATTAACTTATTTAATTGGAATAATAAGGTCTTAACTTATTCTCCAAGTCTAGCAAGAGAAGACTTCTCTCCCCTACAATAGGAAGTTTCACTTTTAAACTTTCCTAAAGCTAAAAGTCAAGATTCAATAAATAATTTAATTCCTAATTAATTATTTACTGGGTTAAGTTTATTTGAGAATCGTCCTAACAATTAATTCAAAATTAATTAAAAGACTAAATTTTTTTAATTATAATTTAATTAATTAATTTCTAGAAAAGAATTCACGTGTAACATAATTATACGTATTAGGGGCCACGTATATGCCACGTGTGCGTGACACATGGCAATGCCCACGTGGTCAGCCCCATTTTCATCAACCATTTGATCCTTCATTAATCATATTAACATCCTACCATAACCCTTGTATTCTGGCATTTGTGTGTGACCCTTTACGTTCATTATTCGATTAGCAGTGACAGTGATTAATTAATTCCTTAATTAATTAATCACTTCACAGATCACACTACCGTAATCTAGCAATGGGTGTGTGACTCCTAGCTGAATAACGAAATGAATCGAAGAACCTTTCAGTCAATGACAATCAGTGAAATACGATCCTCCTACAACTCCATCTCTCAATCAAGAACTAAGGCATGAGAATATTCTCAGAGCCTAAATATTCTTGATCTTTAAAGTTAAATTCGTTTCATATCCATTTTGATCTCAATCCTAGAAAACCCCATTTTCTAGTTGTCTTGATCTTTTATCCACCTTGGCCAAGGGTTTAATATTTAATGGACTACGAACAACTCAATCAGTAAGAGATCATTCTTGTTCTTAAAAAGTGTAGGTCTTTTATCGATTCTACTAATTCTACTTATGCCACTTGTGTAATCCCAACATAGGCCGTGGTTCAGGTTGTTGGGAATAGTGCCCTGAAAATTCAATTTGTTGAATTAATTAAACTGAATTTACAGCAAGTTGTGAGTATTTCACATATTAATAATTAATGACGTGTGGTGGTATTCTCATATGAAATGTGTTTCGTAGGAAAAGACTTTGAATACCAAAATCACGTGTCATTAAAGTTCTAGTCGGTAAAATAAGAATATGTTCTTATCAAGACTATAACGTGGTTATATAAAGTGATTAGTCTTTCTTCATAGGGAATGGTGATTCCAATTATAACACGTTGATGATTTTCAATAGGATTGGAAACATCGAACTGGACCACTGAGATTATTTATTTTATACTGCTATCTAAAATGAATAAAATCTCAAGAAGCATTGTACTCTTAATCCTGATAATATTTCGGCTTTAGGCATGTAGTGTTAGTCAATGTAACATACTCGAAGTGAGGTCTCGGTAACGGGTGGCCAAAATACTTTGTATGATTCGGTGACAACATAAAATGTGCTAAAGAGTTATATTGATCGAGGAATCTGTGGCCTTGCTGGAAGGTAAAAGATATCCTTGAAATAGATTTGCAAAAGTTCGAATCAAGACTTTGGCCAAAGCACTTCGCGTGATACGTCACCGAAGTTGTATGTTGAATGTGTTTCACATACAGAGAATTTGAACTTAAGGCGAATCAATAAATTTCAAATTAGAGATGAAAAATAAATGATAGTAGTTGTAATTTATTTTTCATGGATATCAACACGGAGGAGTAAAATGCAAAATTATTCTAGATCGAGAAATTCATGAATAATTTAATTAATTTTAGAGTGCAACAATATTTATTAGTGGAATTAAATATTGTTAAACGATAATTAATTATTGTCATGAGATGATAATATATTAATCCGTTTGGAGCTAAAATTAATTAGTCCTGCAGGTCCCCCTGCAAGCCCCAATTGAAAACCCAAAGAGAAAATATTGAAAGGAGAAAGAGAAATGAATTTTCAAAGTGTTTGAAAATAGCCAAGGAATTTATTTTAAGAAAATAAATTAAAGTTCCAAAGAGTTGGAAATGCCCGGAATTTTATTTTGGAGAAAATAAAATTTTCATCGAAAAAAAAATAAAAATAAAAATAATATTCGCAGCTGACGTGGCAGCTGACGTGGCATGCCATGTCAGCAAGGCGGGCCCAGGTGGCGCTGACTGGGCAGCCGCATGGCACGCCACGTGTGCGACACGTGGACGACCCAGATTACTCCGCGTCGACGCCAAGCAACGGTCCAGATTGGATCTGGACCGAATCGGTCAAACGGACAAACGGGTCGGGTCAACGGGTCAGGGTCCGATCAACGGGTTGGACCAAATGGATAGGACCGGGTCCGGTTAGACCGGACCGGACACGTGGCAGCACCAGAATTTGTCACGTGTCAAACCGGACTGGTTCAAACCCGTAAAACCCTAGCCGAGAGTACATGGGCGGCGCGTGGTGGCGCGTGCGGGCTCTGATTGGTGTGTTCTCGGCGGCGTTGAACTCGTGGTGATGAGACCTTCAACGTAGTGTCCTTGGTTTTCGTGTCCAAGTTGTACACGCAAGTGGAGATGTGAAATGACCATTATACCCTTGCTTTTGTGCTTAAAATGACCGTTTTGCCCTCCGATTTTTGCCTACAAATAGGCTGACCCCCCTCCCTCATTTCTCATTCAGTTTTGGGAGAGGTTTTGGCTAGTCCTTAGCTTTGAAACCATATCCCTTTTCTCCTAGTTAATTCCGATTGATTTTGGAATTAATTTTAATTAGGTGTTTATATAAAATGCCTAATTTCGGGAGATTAAACCCTGAAAAGGGTTTTCTAGTTTAAAGTTTATTTTCTCTAAGTATTTAGAGAAATACTTTCGGAGCCCACATTCCGAGGGTGTCCCTGGGGTTATTGCAGGGAAGCTCTGCCGGTTTCACGAGGAGATCAGGTATCGAATTCTCGGGAAGTGGAAAAATGCCATTAGATAGCCATGTTTGCAGTACGGTAATATTTCTGGAAACTTCCTTTCCCATTTAGGAATGTTCTCACGCTAGATATCAGTGATGAAGTTCTTGTAACAATCACCCTTATGTATTATGAACGCATCATCGTATGCACTTACCACTCCATGAAACTAAATGATCCTTCAAAAGGACATAATCACATAAGCAAGTCTCAGCAGAGTCAAGGTCGACACTCCCACTGTCTGTCGGACTCATTGACTTGGAGAAGTTTCTAATCCTCGCCTATGGAGTTAAGAACTTGTTTCATGTGCCGTTCCCATAACGACAAAGTTCTTAATGGCCTCATTGGATTATGGGTGTTTAATACATGCGAAACAAAGTCTAACCCAAACAGACATAAATAAGCACGTCAAGAAGTGATTGCCAATGAACAAAATCATTTCGTTTATTATTCAAAGACTGTTTATGATTTTACAACGAAATAGTAAAGCCAAAAGCTGCTTTAAGGGCACTATTCCTAACAATCTCCCACTTGGCCCGTCAAAGCCACTCAGGTGCTAATCTAAGACCCATCTTCTGAAGATGTCCTTCGAAAGTCTGTTGACTAAGGGCTTTAGTAAGTGGATCTGCCATGTTCTCTGCCGATGAGACCCTTTCAATTTGCACATATTCTCTCTTGATGATATCATGAATCAAGTGATGCTTCCTCAAAATGTGCTTGGTCCTTTGGTGAGATCTTGGTTCTCTTGATTGAGCAACCGCCCCGGTGTTATCACAAAACACTGTAACGGGGTCTTTAATCCTAGGAATTACACCCAACTCGTGGATGAAGTTTCTTACCCAAACACCTTCCTTAGTTGCGTCGTTTACAGGTCTCAGTGGTTGAATCTACAGTGGTCGCTTGCTTGGAACTTTTCCAACTCACTGCTCCACCGTTCAAGTAGAATATTTATCCTGACATGGATTTAAAATCATCTATGTTTGATGCAAAGCTTGCATCACAGTATCCTCTAATGACAAGATGTTGCTGGCCTCCGTAAACCAAGAACAAATCCTTAGTTCTTCTAAAGTACTTAAGGAGAAGAACCAAGGATGTTCTTTATAGCAGTCCAGTGACCTTCACCAGGGTCAGATTGGAATCGGCTAGTGACGCTAAGTGCATGAGCCACATCCGGTCGAGTACATAGCATCGCATACATTATGCTTCCTATAGTTGATGCATAAGGAATTTTGGACATCCTGGACTTTTCGAGTTCAGTCTTAGGACACAGCTTCTTCGAAGAACTGTTCCCGGGCCCATCGAAAGTTTTCCACGTTTGGATTCTTCCATACTAAACCTCTTTAGTATTTTGTCTATGTAAACCGACTGTAATAATCCTAACAATCTCCTAGATCTATCCCGATAGATCTTTATCCCGAGAATGTCGGATGCATTACCAAGATCCTTCATCTCAAATTGGTTCGATAACCAAGACTTTGTTACTTTCATGTCATCCTTTGCATTCCCAATGAGAAGGATGTCATCTATATAAAGTATCAGAAATTGAACCGAGGTTTCCAATTCTTTCTTGTACACGCAGGATTCATTCGGATTTTGAATAAAGTCAAACGATTTGACTACTTCATCAAACCGAATATTCCAATTCCTAGAAGCTTGTTTCAATCTATAGATTGAACGTTGGAGCTTGCAAACCTTTTGTTCGCTCCCACTGAATGTGAAACCCATGGGTTGTTCTATGTAAATGTCTTTGTCAATGTCTCTATTGAGAAAGACAGTTTTCACATCCTTTTGCCATTTCTCATGGTTATAATATGATGCAATGGCAAGCAAGATCCGAATGGATTTTTGCATTGCAACCGGGGAGAAGTTTTCATCAAAGTCTACACCTGGTCTTTGAGTGAAACCTTTAGCAACTAATCTTGCTTTAAAGGCTGCCACGCTTTCATCTACTCCAAGCTTGCACTTATATATCCATTTATACCCTATGGTCCTGATCCCATCAGGTGGATGAACCAAGGTCCAAACTTGGTTAGAGTACATGAAATCCATTTTGGATTTCATTGCTTTTTTCCATTATTCAGAGTCCGAATCTAATAGTGTCTCCTCATAAGTTAATGGATCATTATCCATTTGAGATGTTTGGTCGAGAAAACGATACCATCTCTCTGGTTGTCTAGGAGTACGTTCAGAACGTCTTATTTGAGGAGGATTTTCGTGTGTATCACTCTCTTGGATTGGCTGAGAGATGTTTTTCTCCAAACTTGCCATGGGACCTTGGTCTCGAACCTTTTCGAGTTCTGTGATCTTGCCTTTCTTTTCTTTAAGGAACAAGTCCTCAAGAAAAGTAGCACACAAAGACCTTTTGTTCAAGATGATCGTAGAAATAATATCCTATTGACTCTTTAGGATATCTTACGAAGTTACATAAGCTTGATCTAGCTTCAAGCTTATCTCCCACTGTCCTCTTGACGTAAGCAGGACAACCCCAAATTCTTAAATAAGAATAGTTAGGGATTTTTCCAAACCACATCTCAAATGGGGTTTTGGGTACAGATTTGGAGGGAACAAGATTCAGAATCTTAACTGCTGATTTTAGGGCATAACCCTAGAATGAAGGTGGTAATTCAGTGAAATTCATCATGGAATGAACCATATCAAGTAAGGTTCTGTTCCTTCTCTCTGAAACTCCATTTAATTGAGGAGTTCCCGAAGGAGTCCATTGAGATATAATTCCATTATCTTTGAAATGACTAAGGAATTCGTCACTTAGAAACTCGCTACCTCGATCAGATCGAAGTGTCTTAATCTTGTGACCAGTTTGGTTCTGAACCTCCTTCTGAAATTCCAAGAATTTCTTAAAGGCTTCAGATTTATACTTCATTAAGTACAAATAACCAAAACGACTAAAGTCGTCTATAAGGGTTATGAAATACTGATGATTGTTTCTCGTACTTACACTAAGTGGTCCACATACATCAGTATGGATTAAATCCAATACTTTAGTGGCACGTTCCACTTTACCATTAAAGGGAGTTTTGGCCATTTTTCCTTTAGGACATGATCCACAATGAGTTAACTCTTTAAGTTCATTATCATAGAATGATCCTAAATTAGTTAACTTAGCAATCCTATCTTTAGAAATATGCCCTAAATGTGCGTGCCATAAAGAAACCGAGATCTTGTCATTTCTTTTGCGTTTGTTTAATTATTGTATATTCAAAATATTAGTGTCTTTAGTTGTATAAAGTCCATTAGATAATATACCAAGCAAAACAGAAGTTTTATTCTTCTTACGATAAAAGTTTCCATTTCTAGAAAAATTCTCAAAACCTTCACAATCAAGTATTGGAATGGAAATGATATTACGAATAATAGAAGGTCCATAAAGGACTTTGTTCAAAGCTAATGTAAAGACACCTAAATCTAATCTACACGTCCCAATGGCTTGGGCTTGAACCTTGATCCATTCCCAACCTTCAAGACGCATTCTCCTTCTTTAAGCTGCCAAACCTTATTTAGCATCTATACATCATTACAGATATGAGATCCACAGCTGGTATCAAGTACCCAAGAATTAGAATCAATAGATAGATTTACTTCAACAATAAACACACTTTTCTTTAGAGTATCCTTGTACTATTGGCAGTTCCTCTTCCAATGCCCTTTCTTGCCACAATGGTGGCAAACGTACTCTCTCTGATCTTTTTTCTTCTTGGCCTTTCTCTTTTTAACCCCTCCATCGGGTTTAAGAGATCCCTTCTTCTTGGGAACATTTTTCCCTTTGCCTTTAGAAGGCCTAGAAGAGGAAGTGACCATCATCACTTTATGACCCTTCTTGATTGTGTCTTCAGTAGTCACAAGCTGACTAATCAACTAAGCTACAGTAGCATAAGGATGATTCATGTTGAAGTTTAACACGAAAGAATTAAATGATGGTGAAAGCAACGAGAGCAACAAGTCCACAGGGAGTTCTTCACTCAGTGGCATTTCCATGGAGGTCAGTTTCTCGTTCAAAGCAAGAAACTTGATACCGTGCTCATGGAGACTTGTACCTTCTTTCATTCTGAGATGAAAGAGCTTCTTAGAGGTGTTGTACCTTAAAACACGCTTTTCGGGGCGGTACAATCGCTCGAGATGGTTATAAATCTCCCAAGTGTTTTCCATAGACTCATGTTGCCTTTGCATATCCGGAGACATGTTGGTCAACATGAGGCAACGGGCTTGAAGATTATTTTCAGACCATTTCGTGATCGCCTCTCTTTCGGCCCGAGTCAGAGCCTCGCCTTCAGCGACAGGATCTCCCTCGAAGAGAACATATCTTCTCTTTTCAGAATCTAAAACTATCTTTAGATTCCGAAGCCAATCAGAGTAATTGGACCCCATCAACTTGTTTGATTCGAGGATGGATACCAAAGGATTTTTGGTTGCCATTTCAGAATGTAGAGAATCGCAGAACTACAAACTAAATGGAAAAACAGAGAAATCATGAGCATGCTGAATAATAAAGATTACATATTATCAAGGTCTTTAGAAATATGTTCTCCCACTGTTTTTAAAAAGTCTATAAATCCCAAACGACTTTAGACGAAACTTATTTTTTCAATGGGTACTAGGATCCCAAGCATTCTTAGTCTTGGACCCATGACTCGTGAGACATCCAAAATCTAGGAATCTTTAGGTAGGTACGAATTGCCGATTCCATCCCCATGGAACTCCTAGTAATATTTTTACATCACTAATCTTTCGATCATGGACCCATAACTCGTGAGACATCCATATCTACTTTAGTGTTGAGCAGGACCCATTAATCATAAGATCTCAACCAAACTTAATCCGGAACGACCCACGACTTGTGAGACATCGCCCATTCTAAAATGGTCAAGAAATATTAATTATTTAAAACAATTAATCAGGAAACTAAGAGTTAATAAGCTACACTAATTACCCCACGAGTCGTGAGACAGCAATTAGTTTCACTTATTAAGTCCTAAATCCTATTGATTGAACGCTATGAATTTTATTACCGTGATAAAATACCTATTTATTCGAATTTGCTCAATATTTAAAGGGATTTTCGAATTTCCAGAGAGTTTTCTGGAATGACCTCACCAACATATAATGTTATCCAAATTTTAATTGTCTTGTTTAATGCAATTTCACATAAAGTGCATCATACTAATTATGAGATGATCCTGGGTATCCTATCTTATATGTAATTATGAGAGCCACTCCATAATCACTAGTTCTAACATTCATACCACATAAGACAGTTCATGTCACATAGGGGTACAAAATTTATTGGGAAAACGCCTAATAGGTACCCTCTTAAACATTTTGAGGGGTCTTCTTATGGCTACCGTTCTTCAAGTGCTCATTGTGGATCCTTCTTATTCGATGGGTGCTTGTCTCCAAAATGAAAATAAAACCTCACTTCCTAAGTTCTACCTCTTTACATAAAGTAATATGGCTCAATTATCATATTGGCCATAGACAAATACACGGGGCATACCTCGGCCCAAAAATAATAATAAGGAAAGCCACATAATAAACAAATAACAGTATGCACATAAGTAGGGCTCCAACCCCAATTGAAAACGCGCAACTATGGGGCTCCGACCCCAATTGAAATCATCCTTGTGCAAAATTTAAAACATACATAAGACTAACCCATGATCACCTAAACTAGCATGATTCCGCTCTAATTTAAATTTACCAATTAAATTTAAAATTCCCTTAACTTCAAGTTACAATTAACTTAAGCAATTTGAATATAGTTCATTATTCAAGAATTTATTCAAAATCGATCACCGGATCTTGACAAAACAACAATTAATTCAAAATTAAATTTTTATCTAAAATATCATTCAAAGTGATATTTATTATTTTCTCGAAAAATTAGAACTTGACTTTAATCCATAAAACCACAAATTTTATAATTATTTCAAATAAATAATTTTATAAAATTAAAATCAAATTTTAAAATAAAATCAGATTTTACAAAACGGGATTTCACGAAGCCTGAAACACGAAACGAAACGCCAACCCGAAACGGCGCGCGAGTAGGCCTCCCTGCGCACACAACCCGTGCGGGAGTAGCACAAAAGCAACAGCGCACAGCCTTGCGCACTGGCCGTGCGCCGCCCGCACGCTCTGCCGGACGGATTCTAGGCGGGCGAGGCAGTCATGGTGGGGCAGCGCATGCGCAAAGCGCGCTAGGCAGCACGCAATACCCCATCCCATTTCTCGATTTTCGTATCGTAATTTCCAAGATTCATAGTTTCAGTTTCGAATTAAAATAGTTCTGAACAATCTGAATCTAAACAGCTTAAAACCAGATTGAAACGAAATAATTTTTCACAAATTTTCAAGAAACAGTTTTGATCCGACAGATTCGTTTAAAAAAAAAAACAAGAATACGTAACTAATACCCAAATTTAAGAATTTTCAGTCAAAATTCTAAAAGCAATAAAGATACAATACGAACGTTGCAAGGTGGCTCTGATACCATTTGTTGGAAAACACGAAAGAGTTGAGTAGAGGAAGTTTAAAATTTTCCAAAAGTTTAATTGTTATCTTGCAATTTTCGTATCGTATCGTAGGGTGTTCTAGAAACTTACAAAGGTAGAAGCTTTCTAGTGATGTCGTTACGGCCTAACGAATACCCTTCAAGCGAAATCCCTCGAACGGCCTTCGAATTAGACTCCAAATTAGAAGCCCTCCAAAGCGTATCCACGCCAGTCCTAAAACACGATCAAGCGAGTAAGAATGCTAGTTCTATGGCTTGTGTTTAGCTAGGATTTACTTTGAAAACTTTTCTTTTGGATTTTCTCAAAAACTTAACACTTCTCGAGTGTTGGTCTAAAGAATAAGAGAAGCACCATACCTAGTATAAATACTAGGTTGGTTCAAACCCCTAGGGTTTCCAAGAACCAATTGGATTGTTTTCTTGCTCACTAATTAACTTATTTAATTATTAATTTAATTGGAATAATAAGGTCTTAACTTATTCTCCAAGTCTAGCAAGAGAAGACTTCTCCCTCCTACAATAGGAAGTTTCACTTTTCAACTTTGCTAAAGGAGTTTATTGCACCAAAAAACCTGTGATATACCTAATTAGCACTCAGAACCCTGTGATTTGAAAATTCTCAAAGCGAACCCTGTGATTGTAATAAATTAGCGCTCAATTAGAATTTCAAACCCTACAGTCGTGGTTGTAGGGTTTTGAGTGCTAACTTTAATACAATCACAAGGTTTTTAGTGCTAATTTATATAATCACAGGGTTCTTTTTGAGAATTTTCAAATCACAAGGTTTGAAGTGTTAATTAGGCATAACAAAGGGGGTATCCAAGTAAAAAACTCTTTGCTAAAGCTAAAAGTCAAGATTCAATAAATAATTTAATTCCTAATTAATTATTTATTGGGTTAAGTTTATTTGAGAATCGTCTTAACAATTAATTCAAAATTAATAAAAGACTAAAATTTTTAATTACAATTTACTTAATTAAATTCTAGAAAAGAATACACGTGTAACATAATTACACGTATTAGGGGCCGCATACTTGCCACGTGTGCGTGACACGTGGTAGCCACGTAGGGTGCGTGATACGTGGCAACCACGTGTCTTGGGCACGTAGTAATGCCCACGTGTTTAGCCCCATTTTCGATCAACCATTTGATCCTTCGTTAATCATATTAACATCCTACCATAACCCTCGTATTCTGGCATTTGTGTGTGACCCTTTAGGTTCATTATTCGATTAGCAGTGACAGTAATTAATTAATTCCCTAATTAATTAATCACTTCACAGATCACACTACCGTAATCTAGCAATGGGTGTGTGACCCCTAGCTGAATAAGGAAATGAATCGAAGAACCTTTCAGTCAATGACAATAAGTGAAATACGATCCTCCTACAACTCCATCTCTCAATCAAGAACTAAGGCATGGGAATATTCTCAGAGCCTAAATATTCTTGATCTTTAAAGTTAAGTTCGTTTCATATCCATTTCGATCTCAATCCTACAAAACCCCATTTTCTAGATGTCTTGATCTTTTATCCACCTTGGCCAAGGGTTTAATGTTTAATGGACTACGAACAACTCAATCAGTAAGAGATCATTCTTGTTCTTAACAATTGTAGGTCCTTTATCGATTCTACTAATTCTACATATGCCATTTATGTAATCCCAACATAGGCCGTGGTTCAAGTGTCTATTTAGCGACACCCTTTTGAGTCTATATCAAAGATTACAGAGTTAGCTCATATAAGACATTACATGTAGCACCCCAACCGGAAATGCGCCACATCCCCCGCACTATGAGCCCGATCCACCCATGAAATGGAAAATCCATACATGAATCCAGCTCACAGCGAACGGGGACTCACTCACTCATAAGGCTAGGCGGGAACTAAACCTTCACAACCAAATCATAAAGAACAAAGATAAATGCCAAATGCGGAAGCATAGCATATAATTCAGTACCAATTCAAGCCACATACGGTTTCAACTAGCACAATAACCTATTCCCGAAAATTCATCCATAAACATAATTTCATAATCATAATCATAGTCATAACATTTATCTATTCTTGAAAATTTCAATCTAATTACAAAATGCATATGAAGTGACCTAGACTTAACTACTAAACTTGACAGACTCGACTTCTCGCCTAGCACTCCAAACCTGTAAAGAAACTGAAAACAAATCGGGTTCAGTCTATAGAAGACTGGTGGGTATAAAACAGGGCATAAGTACAATATATAACAGTATTTAAACATTTACATGCAAGTTATAATCCCAAATGAGGTTTTTAGAGCATTTCCCAAATGGGTGAAATAAAGAAATCATCAAAAGGGATTATAACAACCAATTTTCATTAGGTCGTTTGTGGTCCGGCGAGTGGGCGTGCATTATCTCCAACCAACACCTTGTGTAATTTATTAAACATTCATTCTTTCTTTCTTTCATGCATTACATTCTTTCGTGCACATTCATGATCATTTACACCTTCTTTCTTCGGGTTGGTGGATGGGTTAGCAAGACCCGGCCACCTCCTTCATTGACCAAAAGGGGTTACATGACTCCCCAGATGGCACTCAGCGTCCATTCCTTGCTAACTCCTAACGAGGTCCGATTACGCCGTTCATTGGTTGGAACTAGTGTGAGGGATCACCGTCGGCCCATGCCTCCCTGGATAGCCACTCACAGCAAGTCCCTGGGCCCCATTCTATGCATTCGTTCATTCATTCATTCTCTCCAAAACATTTGGTAGGATTTATAAAATAGAGGCTTTACATTGCAATCATTTACTCTTGAAACGACTCTATATACATATAATAATTTTTAGCCGAAATCTTTGCACATTGGAAGTATATAGGGTTGTTTAACTAAATAGTAGAGAAACCCACCTGTTACACCTTACCGAGCAATACCAAGAAGAAAAGAAAAATACTTGAGGTGTCCTATGAACCCGACATCTCCACCCTAGAGAAAACTATACAAAGGACAATGTAACTTGTTCGTGAGACTCAAGACTCCAAATGAACCATATATGACGCACGACATGCAATGAACATGATATGAATGCATAAGAGATGATGTTATGTCATGAACATGTTCATGTGCACGATTAATGCATCTAGAGCATATAGACAAGTCATTCATTCATTTAAGGAAGCATTCATATTCATTAAGTTCATAATTTTCACATAACGATCATATCACGTACTATAACACGTTTACAATTAAAGAATAGACAATTAAATATATTCAAATCAAGATTGGAAATTAGATAAGAACATGAAATAGGTAACAATTTAATTTCCATAATTCAATTAAATCAAATTATACTTAATGTCTAATAAACACACACACACACACACACACACACATATATATATATATATATATATATATATATACGTACAATACCATGCATGCATTAACATATATATAATCATGCATAAAATATTAAATTTCATGCATGCAAATTTTACAAATATCAAACATGCATGCAAATATTATAAATCAAACATGCATGTAAATATTACTATAACAACATGCATGCATACTTAAATATATATATATATATATATATATATATATATATATATATATATACACGTAGTTATACATGCACATTCATGCATTAATACTCAATTAAACCATGCATAAATAATAACATGCATCCAAATATTTATATATATACCTACGTATAACCATGCATGCAATAATATGTAAACCATGCACAAAACAAGTAATTAAATGCATGCACAAGCAATTTATTAAACACACACACACACACACACCCCGCATGCATATATGTATTACACAAACACACACTACATGCACAAATCAATGCAGCACACACAGCAGCGCCAACCCAATCTCCCCGCTCGGGGAAATTTTGTACTCAAAAGTCCCCGCCAGGGGACTTTCACGAGGTTTCTACACAAAGGCTCCCCGGCCGGGCCTTTTTTAAGGTCAAAATCTTCCCGTCCGGGGAGATCCATACAGTCGTGAAACAGCAGTACAAAACGAAGCTTAACCCCTGTTCTAAATGCAAGAATACACAACAGTAGGTAGCAGGTACTTAAGACCATAAATTCAGTAGTAATCTAGGCCAAATACTCCCACAATTAACTGAAAACGGATAGTCATGAAACAAGGAAAAAGAGTAGCAGCAGATAGCTGCAGTTCACGGCCAAAAATAGGGGTAAAACATCATAAAAACAGGGCAACAACCTCATGCACACTTCAACCATCAATCCAGCAACAACAAGATGAAAATAAGGTAGCAAATGACAGCAAATATAGTCCCAAAACGCAGCAGCAGCAGTACAATACGTGAGGGAGAAGAAGAAGATCATTTCATGCAATTTCTTAACAAGTTCATTAATGGTAACTCATTTAATAGCCAACTACCACAAAATACATGATCATAAATGAAATAAGGAAGTTAAGATGATCACTTTCAAGCTTTAAATCAACTAAAAGCATCAAGGAATGCATGAGATCAAGAATTTATGTTAAACCTAACTATTCACTCATGCCTTCAAATCTCCATGGATTCATGCTTAAAATTAGGGATCTATGGTTCAAAATGATCATAAATGAATGTATAATACAACCCTAAGCTTACCTTGTGGATTGGATGAAGTTTGGAGGAGATCTGAGCCTTGAATCTCCAAGCTTGGCAAGGGTTACGGGAATGGAACTGGAGCAGGGGTTTTGGCTGATCTTTTCTCTAAGTGAGGAGTTTAGTTCGGTTAAGAAAGGGTATGGGGTGATATTGGGTGTAACTAGGGTTCCATAGCCTCCAACCATGGTTAATTTGGTCAAGGTTTGAGGGAGTTATGGTCATTTTAGTAAAGTGTGGCAGCTTTTGCATCTGTTTCGGTTTTCGGTTGAATTTCGGAGGTTCAAATAATTTTGGAAAAATATGAGGCTAAGTTCATTAAACTTGAAATTTTGTTATGAGTTCAACGAAGTTGACAGAACTTGATTCCGAGTTCCCGAGCTCAAGATATCACATACGGAACCAAGGGTGCGCTAATTGCTCGTTAGCCCCCGATTTGGTTCCACAACTCAAAATAAATTCGTTACCACATCAAACGAGATCAAAAACATGAAATGAGTATATAGACATGTTCATAACACATAAATATGCGACATACTAAATTTTCACGAAATTTCGATATCAAATCGTATAAGAACGAAGCGCGTTTATAACACTCATGAGCAATGCATAAACAAATTCACAATACTCCATAAAATATAACAAAATTTAAATTCATTACTAAAATGGAACAAAGTGAACAAAATTAATATATATTTAATATAAATAAACTTAAAATTTAAATGTCAACGAATTAACATAAATTTAATATTAATTAACTTAAGATATGATTAATTAACATTTTAACATTTAAAATATAAAACTAAAATATATAAAACACTTATAAACAATTAATTCCCGCAAATTGATAAACACATACGTCATGCTATACGACTGAAAAACTGGGGCGTTACATTACAGAATCTCAAGTCTAAGGATTAATGAATCATGTCATTGACCTGTGAGATATTTCCTAATCAGGAAGTTTCTGGAAACTTTCTTTCCCATTTAGGAATGTTCTCACGCGGGACATCTCAGTGATGAAGTTCTTGTAACAATCACCCTTATGTATTATGAACGCATCATCGTATGCACTTATCACTCCATGAAACTAAATGATCCTTCAAAAGGATATAACCACATAAGCAAGTCCCAGCAAAGTCAAGGTCGACACTCCCACTGTCTGTCAGACTCATTGACTTGGAGAAGTTTCTAATCCTCATCTATGGAGTTAAGAACTTGTTTCATGTGTCGTTCCCATAACGACAAAGTTGTTAATGACCTCATCGGATTAGGGGAGTTCAATACATGCAAAACAAAATCAAACCCAAACAGACATAAATAAGCACGTAAAGAAGAGATTACCTATGAACAAAATCATTTCGTTTATTATTCAAAGACTGTTTGTGATTTTACAAAGAAATAGTAAAGCCAAAAGCTGCTTTAAGGGTACTATTCCTAACAGTCGAGCACTAGCTCGCAAGGTGTTGAGGAGCGGCTACTTTTGGCCAACCCTAGTCCGAGATGCGAAGAGACATTCCATGAAGTGCCTGAAGTGCCAGAAACATGAAAACCTCATTCACCAACACCCCGCGACAATGGTGGCAGTCAATGTCTCATGCCCCTTCGATCAATGGAGGATCGACATCATCCAGCCATTCCCCTTAGCTCCGCGACAAAAACGCTTAGCCATCGTGGCGGTTGAATACTTCTCAAAGTGGGTCGAGGCTGAGGCAGTCCCAAAGATAACTGATACAGTTGTAAGGAATTTCATCTGGAAAAACATAATCTACCACTTTGGGGTTCCGAGAGTCATCATTTGTGACAATGGGCCGTAATTCCGAAGCGAAAATATGAAGCACTATTGTCAAGACCTCAGAATCGACCTTTGATTCACTACCGTTGACCATCCTCAATAGAATGGCTAAGCGGAAGTCACCAACAGAATCATCATCCAGAACCTGAAGAGCCGACTCGATGCCAAGCTCGATGCATGGGCAGATGAGCTCGATAGGGGTGCTGTGGGCCTACCGAACCACACCCAGCATCGCAACAGGCCAGACCTAGTTCTCCTTAGTTTACGGATCCGAAATCGTAATCCCATTAGAGTCACTCCATGAAACGGCTCGAGTATCTCATTATCAGATCGAGCAAAACGATGAATGTAGATCTAACGACCTACACCTAATCAAGGAGAAGAGAGAGTGTGTATACCAAAAGCTCATCCAGTACAAAGCCGCTGCCGCTCGTTCCTCCAACAAGCACATCAGACCCTGATCGTTTTAGATTGGGGATCTAGTGCTAAAAAAGGTCGAAGTATTACAACACGTGGGAAAGTTGGAACCCAACTGGGAAGACCCTTACCGGGTAGTCAAGATAGGGAAAGATAGGCTTATCAACTTGAAGATATGGCCGGCGAGCCCTTGCCCAGACCGTGCAACGCCCACAACTTGAAGAAGTTCTATGTATAAGCTTTTCATATTGTAATGGAAGTGGAATCGATTAGAGATCTGACTTCATTTCTGATTTTTTGTACATATTCACTGGGGTCGAGTTCGTTCCAACCGACCCACCTCTAATGTAATATAAAGCTCCTTGTAATTAATCGTTTGCATTCGATCTACGATCATACCTTGAAGGGGGGGAGCAAGACCCCCACCACTGTTAAAGAATAAATCAGATGACAACATCCACTGAGGTCAAACTTCGACCCAAAGAGACCTAACACTTTCAACTCATCCATAAGTTTTAAGACAAGTCCAGCGAGATCGTGCATCCGTCCGATCTGAAGAGCACTCATCGATCCAACGAGATAAAGCTAAATTTGAACTCCCAACCCAGACCAGGGCTTGAGATCGATTAAAGTAGAGTCTAGTGGCATCGTGTATTGATCTGATCTGACGAGATCACGCATCAATCCCATGAGATCAAAAACTTAATTGAAATTCAAGGTAATTTAAACTAACGGTTGCGATTAACTTCTAAATAGGATAAGCTTAACATTCCAATGAGGTCAATCCCAATGCAAATGACAAGCCAATGTCAATAACCGGAAGCATACATGCACATCGGTACGTTTGAAAACAAAAGTAGACATCCCAACTTGTAAAATTAAGACAAGTATGGAAAATGAAACATGCATTCATAAGTAAGAATCGACCTCACCCGCGATGTGGATCGATCTACAAGTTAACAGGGGACATCAACCTCACTCTCGATATGGGTCAATGCCTCAAAGCATTTAAACATAAAAAAAAAAAAAAAAACTTAGTACTTATCTGGCCACAACTTGACCGGTAGGTCGAATCAAAAGTTCCTAAAGTAAAAATTCAGGCGGATCATGGCTGAGAAGATCCCGGAGCAGCTGGAGCCTTGTCGCATTGAAGCCGGGTCGAAGGTAAAAAGCTATCGATCTCGATAGGTTGAGGAAGCTTACATTTGGCTGGCCTTTTATCATGCTTCGAGTAGGCTATCTCGACGGCTAACCCATATTTATGCTGGGCCAATCGATCGAGACCGGGTCCTCGTCGGGATCGGGGAGATGGCACCCTATGGATTTAAAGTTCTCCGGGAGCACCTCTTGTTTCTTGATCTGGTTCACGGCCAGCCTAAACCCTGCACCCACATCGGAGGCACCCATGATGGCATTGGCCTCCTCAAACGCTGGCCCTTCGACAAACTCCCTGACAGCATACTTCTCGATCCCAGGCATCGCATTCTTCACCGACCTCAGAACCGCATCGATTTTCCCTTGAGCTTCAGCAAACACCTCCTGTTTGCCTTCTTCTCGACCATCGACCCTGGCTCTCTGAACATCTTGGGTGGCCTTCGTCTCGACGCTGCTGAGATCGTCTTCGCCTTTTTTGGTGAGCCTCTCGATCTCGTTGAGGGCCCTTTCCAGCTCAATGGCTCGGGTCCGAGATTCCTCCTCCCTTTGGCTCCGTTCACGCCTTAACTCCTCCAGCTCTTTCTTCATTGTCTCGACCTCATCGGTGTTCATCGATCTCAACTGCTCCTTCGTCGACTGGTACTTCTCCTTGTTTTCTCTTGCCATCTTGTTACACGTCGAACTGCTGGAAGGTGGTCACCTAGACTAGGAGAAGATCCTGCTCGATGCCGAAGATGTTTAGTAAATATGGATTTAATATTAAAGTATCAGAAATCGATGCGAGAGCACTTACAAAAAATATGGCTTTGCTGGCCCGAGCGCACTTGTGATCGGTCGAATGCTTGAATAGCGCTTGTTGGACAGCTCGGGATTGGAAGGAGATGTCGTGTTGCCCCAACTCAACCACCCACTTCATCATCCGACCCGAAACGTCGGGTTTGGCAAGAACTTGTCTAAGTGGTTGGTCGGTGAGGACGACTATGGGGTGGGCTTGAAAATAGGGCCTCAGCTTTCGTGTCGAGTGAGCCAATGCGAACACGAATTTCTCGACCTCCAGGTAGTTGAGCTCGTCTCCATGAAGTATTTTGCTTAGATAGTACACGGGCATGTGTTTTCGATCCCGAATGGTGACCAGAACCGAACTAAAAGTTTCATGGGAAAGAGATAGATAGAGGTACAAGGTTTTCTCCTCGTTGGGCTTGGCTAACAGCGGCGGGGATGACAGGTACTCTTTAAGTTGTTCAAAGACTCTATTGTAGTCTTCATCCCATTGAAACTTCTTCAAATTGTGTAGGACTTTAAAAAATGGGAGGTTTTTCTCCGCGGATTGGGAAATAAAGCGGTTCAGTGAGATGATCCGACCTATTAAGGATTGGAGCTGGCGAATGCATTAGGGTCGGGGTATGATCTGGATTGCTTTGATCTTAGCGGGATTAGCCTCAATCCCTCGTTGGCTCACCATGTAGCCGAGGAGGCTGCCTCTCTCGACCCCGAAGGTGCATTTCTCCGGGTTGAGCTTCATGCCATATTGTCTCAAAATATCGAAGACTCAGCATAGGTGGTCAAAATGATCTCGAGCTCTTTTGCATTTGACGATGACATCGTCAACGTAGACCTCCATTGTTTTTTCGATCTCGTTCTTGAACATTAAATTTACCAGCCTCTGGTAGGTGGCACCCACGTTCTTTAGGCCGAACGACATTACCTTGAAGCAGTAAATGCCTTTTACCACTATGAAGGCCGCATACGGCCTATCCTTTGGCGCCATGGAGATCTGGTAATACCCTTGGAAGGTGTCAATCATACTGAGCATCTCGCATCCGACTGTCAAGTCGATGAGTTGATCGATGCGAAGTAGCGGGTATGGGTCCTTCGGGTAGGTTTTGTTGAGGTAAGTGAAATCGTTACACATTCTCCACTTCCCGCCCATCTTCTGCACAAGAACCACATTGTACAACCAGTCCACATACTGAACCGAGGTTACGTAGCCCGCATCGAGAAGCTTATTGACCTTGTCTTCGATGATCTCGTTTCTCTCCTTGCTTTGAACCCTTAGCTTTTGCTTGATGGGTTTGTGAGTCGGATCGAGCCCGAGGCGATGGCAGATGACCTTCGGGCCGATTCCTGATAGGTCCTTGGCGGTCCAAGCGAATATGTCGATGGAGGAATTCGATCATCATGATTTCATGTTCGGGATACATGTTTATCCCGACGCGTGTGGTTTTGCTCCCCTCGCAGGCACCAGCGGCACATCTTTAGACAACTCGGAGGGTTTGAGCCGCTCAGTGAGATTTCTTTTTCTAGCTATTTGGGAACCCTCTATGCCGGATCGTGGGGTGGGTAAGTCGATTTCGCTGTTGGCGTAAGTTTGTAGGTCTAGGCATTCGTCGACCTCCTTATCCTTGGCTTTTTCAGGGTAATGGCGTAACACGCTCAACTGTCCACCATGTCGCATCCGATCTCCCCGACCTCTTTTGGGGTGGGCATCTTGATTTTTTGGTGAAAAGTGGAAATGATGGCATGGAATTGGATGAGGCCGGGTCCGCCGAATATAATGTTGTAGGGTGGGGGCATGTTTACAACTACATATTCGACCTCTCGGGTTACCCGACACGAGTCGGTTCCTATCGAGGTGAGTAGGCGAATGAGCCCTAAGGTTAAGACCCCGGATCCGCCGAATCCTTGTAACGGAGTTTGGTTGGGATCGAATTTCAAATTGTGCATTTGTATTTTAACGAGCGTGGAGTAAAGGATAATGTTGGCGGAGCTTCCATTATCAACTAGGTGATAACTCGTTAATTTGTCATCTTTATGATTGAATTATGCTCCAAATTGTGCTTTAATTGGTACTATCTTAGAAGAAATTGATGCTTTGTTATTTTAATTGTAGATTCGGAGTTTGAAGACAAAAATGAAGCTATTTCGGTTGTTTTGAGAGAAAGTTGATGAAATGGGTCCGTATGAGTGTGTGAAACTCAGCCTCAAACGAAGAGAGAGATTCCTAAGAGTTACGGCAGAATAATTTGAAGGAATTATCTAAAATTGGGACGTTTGGGAATGTCAGAATATATACATGCATGCATGCCTTGGAAGTTGGTGATTTTATTTGCATTGTGGGCCTATTCGTAGGCCATGGAATTAAAATAAAAGAAAGGCCATGCACATGCATTGCCTTGGATGATAATTGATTAATTTACTTTTGGGCATTGATGTGAACCGAGGCTGTCCATGGAATGTAATTGAAAAAAAAGGCCCCACTTGTGAGGGCTTGGATGATACGAAATTGTGTCCAATTTGGACAAGAATTATAATCCTATTTTGATGAGGATTCATCCGCGTGGGGGTTAGACATTTGGAGTATTTATATATGGGACGTAACAACTTTGGGGGAGAATCACGTACACTTTTGGAGAGGCAGATCGGGGACGTGACCGGGAGCAGCTGATCGAGATTTGCATGCAACATCGAGGAGCAGACTTCGACATTATCGTTCTTCCTTAGATTAATTCTTTTGTTTTTTAGTTTATTTTTGTTAAAGAATTCCTTTAGTATTGTTTTTATGGATTTTAGTAGCTAAGTTCTTAATTATCTAGCTAGGGATTACGATTCAATTTTGGATATTATGAGACCTAAACGTTTTTATTTAATTCATGTTTATTTAGGCATTTATCTTATCTCCATGCTTCGCGTTTATTGTGATTGATTTATTTAGTGGTAGGGCCCGACCATCTAGATAGGTTTAATTTCATATTGCCAATCATGATGCTTGAAGTGTAGTAAAGTTGATTGATAAATTGTGGTAAATTAGTGACAGGGTCTTAGCGATAACATTCCTCGTTCACTAAGGGATTTGATAATCTAATTTAAATGTTGCGTGTGTCACGACTTGGTTAATTAGGGTTGGTGTTTTTATGGTTCTTAATGCTGCGAATTCATTAAATCCTGTCGAGTGTCTCTAGGGGTTGTGAATTTGTTGGGGAAGATAACTGTCGAGTGTCTCTAGGTTATCCGACTAATTTAGTAAAAACGAGGTTGAGTCGAGTGTCTCTATCAACTATAGCCAATCTGTCTGAATAACTTGAATTAATCCTTGAGTCAATGAACAATATAACAATTCGAATCGAATATCCCTGGCTAGGTAATTTTCCCTCTGATTGATTTAATCCTACGTGATTTTGCTTGATAGTTTTAATTAGTTTTTAATTCTTGTTATTTTATTTTAATTGAATACTTTAGTTTTAAAACTAAAACCCCCCTTTTTAATTGTTGCTTTTCGTGAATTCCTTGCGATTGTGAGAAATAAGTCAACCAGTCTCTGTGGATCGACCCTGTTTGCACTATACTCTGTGTTTAGTCGTCGAATAGGATTTTACATTTATTTTTGACGGATTCGACACCTGTCACTAGGCATTTGGTTACATTGTAATTCGCTACGCCTAAGGTCACCACCATCGGTCAGCTAGGCGTATCACATTCCCGATGGGGGCCTGGGCGGCTATCGTTATCGCTAAAGCTAACTTCCTGCCCTATCCAATCCTCCTCTTGCTCGATCCGGAAGACTTTAACATGCAGTCCCTCGTACAATCGAGCTGCTCTCTGGTGGCCTCTCTTTCGGGCCGCGTTCGAATGGCCGCCGGCATGTTCCCTGGCGATCATGTAGATCGTGTCGTTGTTGTTGTTATCTTTCCTCTCGAGCGGCTGCTTTCCGGACCGGCGGGTTGGGGATCTAAATCGGGATTTTGAGCGCTCCTGATGTTGTCCGACTTTCTTAGAGAAGTGGTCGAGTTTGCGGATGAATTCTTTCAGATGCCCGCTGCGTATGAGTCTATCGATCTCATCGCGAAGGGCGTTGCATTCCTCGGTAGTGTGGCCATGCTGTTGGTGATAGCCACAAAATTTTCCTGACTTCTGAGCCTTTGGACCCTCACGGATGGTCTTCGGCTGCTTCAGAAGCTTCTTATCCATGACCGTGAAGATCTGTTTGATGGTCGTGTTCAAGGGAATATAGCTCCGTCGATCGATCTAGGTCAGTGGATCGACTTTTCCCTTGTTCTTCTTGGGCTCGTTCTCCCCCCGGTGGAGGTTCGAACCGGACCTAAAGTGAGGACCCTCCGATCTGGATGGGGGTCCGTGTGCGAGGACCATCTCCTCGACCCTTATAAACCCATGGGCAATGTCCTTAATCCCCGTATGGTTCCACGGGCTTGCCCTCATGATCTCATCGGCCGAGGATCGATTGCGCAGGGCCCGATGGACCACAAGGAGCAGGTGATCGATGGTGGGGTCCTCGACCAGCACCACTTCCCTGGAAAACCTGGTAAAGAAATCCCGGAGGGACTTGTCTTCTTCCTGACGGAGGTTGTTGAGGTAAGACGGCGGCAGCTTCTCTCCAGTCATGGAGGAGAAGTGCACGAGGAACCGATCTACGAATCGGTTGTAGGTGGCAATGCATCGAGGCGGCAAGCGGATAAACCAGTCTTGCGCAAGGCCTGTCAAGGTGGTGACGAAGAGTTTTGGCCTATATTTGCTGCGGATGTGGGTGAAGCAACATGGTGTTCTCGAAGGCTATCACATGTTTTTCGGGATAGGTAGTCCCGTTGTAGTGAGGTAGCCCTGTTGGGAGTCTCTCTCCATCACAAGTTGTGCGGAGGATATCCTTGGACAAGGGAGAGGCTTCTTCCCTATCACTCCTGAAGCGTAGAGGGCGTCGGTTCAATCCCTCTCGCAAATCGGCCTGTCTCTGGAAGATGTATAAGCCTCGATTCCCCAGGCGGTCTTGAAACTTCATCCTCGGTGGGTCTACGTGTAGATCCGGCTCGTACCCTTGTCGGGCAGAGACGACCCTAGTCACCTCTTCCCTTGCGGATCGAGCCAGGATTCGGTTTCACAAGTCGTCGAAATCTTCATGATTGTCATCGACCATATTTTTACCGCGATTTACGCGGCTAGGGTGGCCTGACTCGTCCTGGCCTTAAGGTAGGCCGTGTTTGCTTCCCGCTGGGGGCGGTGGCGGAGGTGCGAACCTCGCGGCTAGCACCGTGCCCGACTGAGGGGCGAACCTCCAGATTACCTGGGGTGCTTGGTCGTCGGTCGGCTGGAAGTAGTATGGGATGGGCTGTCCAAACGTAGGGATAGAGGGCCCTGCGTCAGTGGGCACGACGGGGCTAGGAGTGGCGACCGGGCTGGCGCGAGGCAGTTCCGGGCGTCTGGGCTCGCGCCCCTCGGCCATGAGCCTATTCGATCTCAACCCGTCATTGGTCGAGAAAAGCGTCTAGGTCCGCCCTGGTGACGGTGATCTTGGGGGTTGTCACTTGCTGGGGCAAGATGACGTTGGCAGTAGTGCCGAAATTTCCGGCGGCGGGTAGAGCAGTGGAGGAATTTCCAAGCGGCACGTTAACGTCATGCCTGCCTTTGGCAACCTCCTCCATGATATCATCGCGAATGGTTAGTCTTGTGTTCACCATTGTGGTAAGTAAGGTGTGTGGGTGTTTTTTCCTCTAGATCGATAAGAGAGAAAGAGAGTTTCCCACAGGCGGCACCAAACTGATCCGACTCAAAATTGGTTTTGCTGAGATGGAGGTCTAGCTGGCAATCTCGGGTCGATCAATCAAGAATTTGTAGTAGTGGGCTCTTTAATCGATCTGAAAAATACTCAAGCATACGTGAGCTCAAAGGCTAAATTGGGGGACTTGGGGTTGGGCCCAAGTTTGGCTTTCCGACGCCCAAGTCAGTATAAGGAACGTGTTTAGAGAGAGAAATAATGCAAGGGAATGCTATTAAATGCTCTTAAATTCGCTAACCAAACACTGTTGAAGAGGGCCATATTAATAGCCTTGGAAGATTAGCATAGTAGTGCGTGTACTGCAGCTATGCATTAAATGCGATCGAGAGTTAATCCTGATTAGGAAATGCTCGATCCCACCAAGGGGTATAAAGCGCGCCAATTTTCCCTTTTTGGTAAAACCTAGCGCAATAGGCATTAAATGCGCCGGCATGCGTTTGTACCAAGGAATGAGAATGGGACACGTGTCTTGACAGCGACGTGTTTTGGGCGTGCGGAGACGGGCTTGACGCGTGGCGTCGGAAAGCGGGGTCGATAGCCTCCAAGCCTTACCGGTTCTGCCAAAGTGACCAAGAGGTTGAATCCTTGGAGATGGAGCTTAGCTCATGCGGGAGCAGACCCACATCGATCCGACCCCCATAGCCTCCCGAACCGGGTACGTGTGAGGTTGGGGTCGGACTTTGAGGTTGAGGTCGAGATGACCCATGGGGCGCAGACCTCAACTCGGGTCGGTCAAAGTGACCTGGGGTCGACGTGGCTCCACGTTGGACACGCCACGTGGCCCAGTAATATTATGCCATATCAAGTATTATATCTGAATTATAACCACATTTAAATTTATACATATTTGAGACAAATTTCATAGGCTTCCTTGATGGGTTTTTAGAGCTCAAAAACTAATGAAATTTTGAAGAGAGAGATTTTTGATGTGAAGACATTTATTTGGATTTCTTGAAGTTGCACATTATAGATTCTGTCCAATTTCATAGACTTTCTTTTGCTTTTAGAATGGTGCATTAGAATGATATTCTTTTTCCTTCCCATCTTTGATCTCACACTACATTCAATCTGATCGGAAATCATTTTTTTAATCGGATCTATTTTCAATTTCTCTATTTTCACGTTTATATGTCCTACGTCTTCTCCTTAACCTTAAGTCTCTTTATATAGGTTAGAGTACAGCAAGCGTTTTAATCTTTTTTTCTAGTATTCCATATCCTAGCAAGATTCTTATTCCTTATCCCTCGAGTATCCGCTTCTCATACTATATATGGGTTTGTCCGGGAGTTCGCCGGACTTATCGCCATCATGCTTATTCGTACCACTGAACACGTGTTCCTCCAAGTGAGTTCCATCAATCATAATGTAACACATTATTTATTTGTTTTTAGTCTTGTAAACCAAAAGTTTTTGAAAATTTCAAGTTTTAACTCATTAATCTCCTCTTGTGGGGTTTACACATTTATTATGTAGAGATTATAGCATGATTTTCGAGCTATATGAATTAATTTGTAGACCTCAACTAATACATGGATGCAAATATAATGATTTAGATACAATACGATATGTGTATGGCAATATAATTTTTTTTTAAAAAATCAACGCACAAATAAATTGTTCGATAAAAACGATGAAATAATATTTTGAAAAGTCTCTATATGTCATAACCTTACAATATTATGTAATGACTTATGGAGGTTGCCCCAAAATATTTTTAAAGATCATTAAGGATTTGAATCTCCCTTACTTTAGAGATAATCATGATGAAGATGACTTTAAGTGGTCCATTTGGGATTTTGTTAATAACGATGTATATTTGTTGGTATCAAATTGCCCGTTGGAGCTATCACATTTGATCATGGTGCTGAATTTGAACGTCATGTTGAGAGTATTGGTGATTACGTAATGGGAATCATTGCCAAAACTTATATGAAAAATTATATCTAACTACTTTCAGGTTTGATTTAATTACAATTCAATCTCTATTCTTTGCATATTTATCATATAATTCTTAAATTTTACATTTTATTTGAATTCTCCGATATCCCTTAGGTTGGTCAGTTGTCCTTCTAAATTTCAAAAAGTACAAGAGCTGAGTTCGGATTGGTCAAACCTAAAAATAGTTGGACGTAATTTTTTCAAACTTGTATCATTTTTGTTTTTAAAAATAAAAAACATTAAAACTTTGATGATTTTGTAAAAATAATGTTTATTTAAAAAAGGATTGAAAAAATGATATAAATTTTGGGTGAGTTAATATTTTGATATAACCTGTGCATGAATTTCTTGAGTTGCTTATTTTTTCTAATCTTTTATTCAAACTCGTGTCTAGTAGACACAAGTTAGTATAAATCTTGTCTATCTAACCCGACGCTTTTTATTTTTAAAAATATTTTATTATAACGGGGAATTCCCGAAAACTCCCCAAATGATAAGTCAAATTCCTCTTAACTCCCCATTTTAAAAAATGATGTATAAAAACTCAAGAATCGTGTATCTAAATCCCCAAATAATGTATTTGAAAATGGGGAGTATCTAAATCCCAGAATCACGTATCTAAATCTCAGAATCGTGTATCTAAATCTCAAAATCACGTACCTAAAATCCCAAATGATGTATTTGAAAATGGGGAGTAAAAAGGAACTTCACAAACTCATGGGGAGTTTTTAGGAAGTGCCCCTTATTATAAGTGGGGACGCAAAGGCGAATTATAATATTTTGTTATTTTTTAAAGAAACTCGCATTTGTTTCCCATGAGTTTGGACAAGTTTTAAGTTTTTTCAAAAATATTTGAGGACTTGCACGGAGAATGTGCAAGGCCATTATTATAATTTTTTTTTTTTAAAACTCTTCCAAACTGGTGGGCCATTATTGGATTTCTTGAGAAATTCTTCCCCTCAGTGTACATAAACAAGAAGCATGCCCATGGCCATGAACAATCAATGGTGTCGCAAACGCTGTAAGGTGTAAATGGATGTGAAGAGTAAAAGTGGGCAGTTAAAATTTAACACCAATCGAGAATAAAGCTACTTCGTGATAAACACACCCCTACCCCTAGGATCCATACTACAGTGCAAGGATTAAGGCGGGTCGATGATTAACTCATCCGGGTTGGATAAAGTTAATTTTCATTATCAAACATGAAACTAGCCCAAAATAAATTGGCCAAAAGGGCCTAATCTGACGTATAAAACACTCTCTTAAAATATTAACTCTGCCTAAAATTTATATCACTTTTTTATCCCATTTTTAAATAAATATTATTTTTGAAAAACAGTCTTAAAACTTTGGAGAAAAATACAGGATTCAGGCAAGTGACAACCCAAGTTATTTGAACGATGGAATTAAATGTTAGTATATATAGCTCTACCTTTTACCCAAAAAAAAAATATATATATATATAGCTCTACCACAATGAATGAGAATTTGGTAGCTTTTAATCTATTCTATTTACCTCCCTCACAATTATAGTGCTCACTCAGAAAAAAATTAGAAATTGCCTAATCCTTTGATCCCTCCCAATGCTCAGTCTCGATCCCGATCCCAAGTACGCAGCTAAAACTATACAGCAAATTATGAGCACAAAACATAGCCACAACAAAAGGGTGTCTTTTCTGGACTCAATGCTGAGAATACAGCACAGCTGCAGAAGAAACAATAGTTACAAAACATAATTGCATAAACCAGATCTACATTGCTACCATATTAGATTTAATTTCCACCCTTAATCATCGTCTCTTGAATAGTAAAGTAGGGGAGGAAAGAATATCATTTTAATGCAATATCCTCAAAGAGAGGAAGCCTAACTTCAACAAATTAAAATAAATGTCTTCACAACAATTATGGCTTGCCTAACTCAATTCTGAGGATACAGCCAGTTACATTGCAGAAGAAACACTCATTACAACACATTAAACAAACTATAAGGAATACACCATATTAATTATGTGTTAAAAAACCTAATTAATTGCATGCTTGTATTTGGATAGATTAATTGCATTGCTATTATTTAATATTCCTAGTGGCTAGATATCCGATCCATGTTCTCTAGAATGCAAAAATGCAGTGAGAAAAAGAACACGCAGGAGCAACAGCACTGTAAACTATGTACCTCTCGTCTATTGTATCAATATTTCTCAATGCAATTTGCTTAAATTACATCTCTAAACTTCGGTTTCTCTTTTCAAAAGTTCCATCAGAACCTACGAATGCTCAACAAAAGCGCTCTCTCTCTCTCTCCATTTATTCAGTATATCTCCGTGGGCATTGCCTCTGATCTCTAAGATAGCAACACAAGTCCTATGTACAAAGTTAGTCATTAATTTTCTTGTTTATTCGCACCATGTTAATTTCCTAACTAGGTTTCTTATTTATTGTATGTTTGTTGTTGCCAAAGCATGATGGAAAAATAAAATATTTGTTGAAGACAAATACTACAGAAGAGGAGGAAGTGGAGAGGAGAAATTCACTCTTATTTTCTCTACTCAATCAACACTCATATTCTTACGAAACTCGACTCGTCTTTCTAACTCTTTACTATCTTATTTTCTTATCTTGTCTTGTCTTGCTAAAACTACATAACAAAGCACCTATTTATACTAGTTTAAGCGCAATATAATAAGACTCCAATTTAATACAATATTAAAACTCTAATCGTAAATACTATGACGTTATAGGATTTCATGTAACCTTTCACATTGATTTATTTGTAACCATCCATTTAATCTCCAAAATCTTCACTTCATTTATGATGGTCAAGTGTAATGACCTCATTCAACCTTTGTGTGCATAAATCAACAGAGAGACGAGAAAGAGTTTGATGGCGTTTCAAAACTGCAGGATGATGATGTTGCATGTTGTCATTTGTGCATTCATGTTTATGAATACACTTGTCCGCGCTGACAACGATTTGGTTAGCATTACACTAGTTGATGACGCCGTCCAAAGAGGAGCATGGTTCGCCGGAACGCCGTGATAACGGCCGGAACGGGCGTTCCGGAACCGGATCGGCAGTGGCCGTTCCACCTTGACGGGGGTGGAACGCCGGCAACTTGGAGCGGGGGTGGAACGCCGAGAAATCGGCCGGAACGGCGTTCCACCCCTTTTTCTCGGTCGGAATCGGAATGGAACGGCTTTTTCACGGCATATAACGGCATGGAACGCCGGTGATAAGACATGTCGGTGAATAAGAACAGAAGACAACGAATGGCTGAAGATAAATGAGAAAGATAAATCTAGGTCTTTTTCCGTTTTATGAGAATAATTAATGGGCTATTGGCACCAAAAAACCTAATGGGCGTTACCTTTCATCAGTTATTGGGTTATTTCTTTGATTTAATAATTAATATAAGGTCTAAAAACATTGGGCTAACAATGGGTCTGTCATTATTATATATATTTAATAAAATTTAATTATATGAGTAGTGAGTACATGCATATTGTAATTATGAATTTGTGTTTAGTATTCTATGTTTCTAACTTTTCAGATTTTTCCTTGACGAAAATATTAGTTTAAATTGAATGGAGATATTTTTATGGATAAATCATTTATTTTAATAGAATTATTTTTTATTGTTGTATTTTTTTAATTACGTATTAAATGAATAAATTACGACTAAAGTGATTTAAGGGAATCCACTCTTATATGATGACACTTAAGCAAAAAAGCATAAAAAATTAATTTGTTCTAAAAAAAAGTAAATGCAATAAGTAAGTTTGCCTCAAAATTCCTTTTATTAATGTATGATTGATACTACTGCTGAACTGGCAGCACTAGGGATGACAAATTGGTGGAATTTATTTAAATGATGGAGTAGATGAGTTTAATAGTGATATAACTAAATATCTAAAGTATGAGTGTGCAATCAGGTTGAAGCACTGGAAACAAATATCCTATAATTAATTTTGCGGTAACAGATTATAGGCATCGTAAATTACACTAATTCTTACAATTCTAAATAATGTATTGTTACTTATCTATTATAATATTTTTGGTGTTGTATGATTGTGGATGAACTTCTATTTGTATTGGTATATTAATCGATTATATTTATCGCAAGAATGTCTTCCGTTCCACGAAGTGCCGCGACCGTTCCGCGACATGACGCTGGAACTGGAACGGTGCCCCCGTTCCGTTTCCCGCAACCGCGACTGCGAACCATGAAGAGGAGCAGGTTCCGACTATATCTTTTGCGATTATTTGACATCTTTGTATATATCTATTTTACATTTGAGACTCAGGTTTGACATGATATGATTCATTATTATTATTATCGCTTCAGTTTGTTTGGACGGGAGTCCGGCGGGTTACCACCATGCGGATGGATTCGGCCAAGGAGCCGACAACTGGCTCATCTTTCTTCAGGTGCTAATTTTCTTATTGATCTCATACATTAAACTTATGATTTTTAAGTACAGTTACAAGATTTGTAATAAGCATTTGAGTAAGGAGTAACATGATTCTCGCTAAAGCGTTTATCAAAATTAAAGATGTCATGACTTAATTTATAATAAGTTAATTATTACGAATATATACATATGTATCATGTATTTATATTATAAGATCGATATATATTTTTTGATGAATGATATATATGTTTGTTAGGGTGGTGGTTGGTGTGACCAAGAAAGTACTTGCCTGGAGAGATCGAAAGGTAGCTACGGGAGCACTATCAAGATCAAGTCCACCAGGTTCAGGGGAATCCTAACCTCAAACCAAACTTTGAATCCAGGTAGTTGAATATTTATCATTATAATTAAGAATTGCAAATAGACATTATTGATTGAAGGCTAATTCTCTTTTTTAAAAGTTGATTGTTACTGAAAATAATTTTAATTTGATTTTCTATTTCAGAGTTCTTCAACTGGAATCGAGTTTTCGTCAGATACTGTGACGGCTCATCATTTCTGGGAGACGCCGAAGATCCAGTAATTAAGCCTCTTAAAGACCTAAACTATGTTAGTAATTTGTTTAAGATTAACTGTTTGCAAACTGTATTAATATTGTAAATTGTAATATGTATTCATATTGTATCGTATCCCGGAGAAGAAGCTTTACCTTAGGGGCGCCAGGATTTTCACTGCAGTTGTCCATGATCTCCTATCAAAGGGAATGGAAACTGCTAATAATGTATGACTACATTTCCTGATAATTCACTACTTAAGACTATATAAATTAAGAAAACCTAAGATTTTTATGAACATTGACAGGTTATACTTGCTGGTAGCTCTGCCGGGGGATTGGCAACAATCTTGAACTGCGATCGTTTCCAAGTTCTCGTGCCAAATGCAAGCAGACTCAAATGCATTTCGGATTCGGGCTTTTTCATTCTTGGGTAAGTTTCATTATTCACTTCTAAATTAAAACCTGATATTCTTTTTTGTTCCTTTTGTAATGAGGTAATGTATGTGTAATTGTCTAAACTGATGACTTATATATACCTCTTCAACAGGAAAAATATCCCTGGAACTGAGGGTAGGGTGTCTTCATTTGCCAAGATAGTCGACTTTCATGTAGTATCTTGCACCGTCCACGGTTTATATTTTCTTCAACTACCTAGATGTATTTTCTCATTTTCTTAGTTTTTATTTTTCTTATAGGGGATAGCAAAATCGCTACCCACATCCTGCATATCAAGAATAAACTCGAGTTTGGTAAGTATAGTCTGTGTAGATATCTAACATACTGTATATTCCGACCTCGAAATTCCTGTTTCAAATTTGTATTTCTTTTTTTTTTTTTTTTGGCTCATATTAAATCATTAATCGCGATGTGCAAAAATTGTAGTGTTTTTTCCCTGAAAATGTACTCGGAGATATTCAGACGCCGCTCTTTCTACTAAACTCCGCTTTTGATTACTTTCAGGTACTTGAATTGTGTATACTTACAGACATAAATTGAAAAAAGTGGTGGTTTTGAATGATACACATACAATGACACACCTACTTAATTTTCTATATTTTCAAGTATCGTTTTATATAAATTTTGAATGGTTTAATTACGTCTAGGTCAGTAAATTTATATAACTGTTTGTCCCCCCTTAATTATAAATTTTTCCCCCTTTTTGTTTTTAATTTTTGTTCCCCTATATCGAATTCCGTTTCCGTCTCTAAAATTAAGCAATGAAGACTTTTCAATAATGGTATACTTTGAAAAAGACATTTCAAAAATGGTGCAAGACGTTGATAAGAAAAGCGTCTTCCCAAAAGTCATGACACAATTGATATTTTCTTATAAATCAATACAAGAAACTTTTGAAAAATTATATTTTCACCCACAATACTTTTCATGAAAAAATATAATGAATATTTAACAGATCTGTATAAAGAATATAATAATCATAAAAACTTATACTTAGTAGCCAGAAATAATGGACACTGGTATATCATAAGATATCATGAATATTGGGCAGAATATTAACAAAAACAGATACAAAAAACTATAACAATACTGAAACGATTTGAAAAATAAAATGAATGAACAAAGAAAAATCAAAACCTATATAAGACAATTAGGAAAGAAATTAGAAGTTGCAACAAAATACGATTTTATTATGAAAGAAATTTTTATATGTCCAAATGAAAGAAATGAAATAAAAAATGTAACAGACAATGTTAAACAAATTGATATAATAAATACAAAACTTATAGAAAAAATATATCAACGGGAAATAAATGGATAAAAATGGATCAATTTAATAAACAGATAAAACGAAGAGAATTAAAACTGATTCGGAGTATAATAAAACAAGAAACTCTAGTTCTAAACTTAATAACTAATCCAACAAACTATAAAATCCAAGAAGAAATTCTCAATAGTAAGAAACGAAGAGAAAGACAACTTATAAAAAATGAAATATACACTCCAGTTAATCTAATAAGATTAGAAAAATATATGAAATGGTTAAAACAACATAATGAAAAGACAGAAGAATTTAGAGAACAAACTGAAAATACACTAAAATGGTGCAAGAGACTCAGAACTAAAATAAATATACTTTCATCAGCATGAGTTTTACACAAGAATTACAAAAATTTGTAGAAACATTAAACGAACAAGTACATTCTTTAAATAATACCATAAAAACATTATCAGAACAATTAACACATACTAATGAAAAGATGTCTCAACTTGAGAATACTATTACAAGCATCAATACTAATCAAGAAATTGATTCATATTATAAAATTGAACAAAACATTTTCTCTTGTCATTAGGAGGGGGGAGAATATCCACATTTATTTCATACCACTTCAAATCCTCAATTAAACACTATAATAGATATGTTACAACAAATTCTTCTAGATAAAAAACAAGATGTTATAAATGAAATAGATAATACTCAAGAAATTTTAGATAAACTTCTACGAGAACTTAGAGGAAAACAAGAGGAGAAACAAATAGAAAATCAAATTGGTACTTCTGAAGAAAAACAAATAATACTTCCTATGTCAAACTGTCAAGAATTGTTAAAACAACTCAAAGAAGTAATTATACGAAACGAATATTCTAGACATATAACTATTGCCGATCTTGAAACATATTTTGGAAACAGAAATATTAAACCTTTTCAAATAGAAGCTCCACGTTTATAATGGAATCTTTTGATTTAGAAGAAAAAATTGCAGAATTAAACAATTTATTAGAATCATTAAAAATAGTTGATGAAGAAAATAAACAAACCCATACATTAGAAGCTATAAAACCGGAAGTAGAAAATGAAGAAGTAATATATGGATATGAGTTATCAGAAGACGATGTGTTAGGAATGGAACACGAAAAAGACAAGAAAGATATTCCAGAAGCTAGTAATACAAAAAAGGAAGAAGAATATGAATACTATCAAGAAGATAAATATACTAATCCTCTAAAAAATACAAGTATACAATACAATTTTAAGAAGGGATATATTCCAAATAAAAAAGGAAGATGGTCTAAACTACCCGAACAATATATACCCACAAAGGGAATATTAGGAGTCGACGGAATATTAAATTTAGACTGTGTAACAAACAAATCAACACTTATCACTGAATGGGCACATAAATTAGGACTAATTCTAGAAACTGAAGATAGATTAAGACAAGGAAATTTTAAAACAATATTTAATTTTATACAATATAAAACAGTAGGAAATGTAACACACTTCTTATCTTCATTATCTGAAGAACAGAAAACACTTTTAAGAGGAGAAGACTCTGTAAGTACTTTTTGGAACATAATTGAAAAAATATATTCAGAATTTATTGGAATACCAATACAACATTCAGGATTTTTTGTAACAAACAGAGAACAAGATAGAGCAGCATTCCATTTAGCTAATACACAAATATTAGATATGTGTGCTATAGAACACTTTAACTGCGAATACAATATGTACTACTATGATTTAAACAGAGAAAACAGAGAAAAATACCTATCATTATACTTCAATAAATTACCCTACCCAGTAGGACAAATAGTATATGCAGAATTTAAGAAACAAATAAACGAAGGGTTTGTTTCAGAAACACTAGGAGGAGCACAAACTGTAGTAGAACAATTTATAGGAGACAAATTCTATGAAAGAGAATTACACAACGCAGTTAAAAACAAAGTCACGATATGTTGTGAAGGAAATCCTTTAGTACCTCAACAATACGGAGAAAGTCCATACATAATTCGGCCAAACAAAAAAAGAAAATACAGGAGAAAAGATAAAAAATACAGATGGAGAAGAAAATCAAAAAGATGGGTAGACAATAATAAACATAAATTTCACAAAAGAAGAAGACGTTTCTTTAAAAAGAAAGAATACAAGCCTAAACAAAAATACTGCCCGGAAGGGAAGAAAAAATGCCAATGTTGGCTTTGCCACGAAGAAGGACACTATGCAAGAGAATGTCCTAAACGACAAAAACAAACGGATAAAAAATTACATATACTTCAAGTAGCTCAAACATACGATTTAGAGCCTATAGAAGAAGACTATTCTGATTTAGAAAACATATATGAAATAGAAACAGTTACAGAATCAGAAAGTGAATATAGTTCTGATGATTTTTAAATGAAAAACTCTAACGCTACATTCATAGAAGTAAAAATAAAACATAAAACAATTAAAACATTTATAGATACAGGAGCAAGTTTATGTTTTGCTTCACCAGCTCTTACGATATTTAAATGGAAAAAACTTAAACAACCATTAAAAATAATGATAGCAGATGCAAGTCATTATTATATATGGTACGCTACATACTTAGAAAAAGCTTGGATATAGGGATATTGTTTTACTATACCATCCATATACAGACACGAAACAGGATTACCATTTATCCTAGGAAATAACTTTTTGAAACTATACAAACCTTTTTGTCAAGATTTAAAATACATCACTTTAAAATCACCTGTTAATGAAAAACTATCCCAAAAGAGTGAAACGGTTGAAATACCAATAGTAAAGATTGAAGACAGAAGCAATCTCATAGACAAAATAGATTATTTAATCAATCATGAATTAATATTTTTCATAAAAACAAATCTTGAAAAAGAAATAGAAGAAATTTTAGACTCTGTCACTAGTGAAGACCCTTTAGATAAGGAAAAGAACAATAATCATATGATAGTTGAAATTAAACTTAAAAATCCTTTAGACGAAGTAAATGTAAAAAATAATATACCTTATTGTAAACAAGATATTGATGAATTTAAAGAAGAATGTAAACAACTTTTGGAAAAAGGATTAATTTCTGAAAGCAAAAGTCCACACGCTGCACCTGCATTTTATGTAGAAAATAAAAATGAAATAAAGCGGGGAAAACGACGAATGGTCATAAATTATAAAGAATTAAATGAAAAAACTATAGGAGATGCAAATAAACTTCCTAGAATTGATTATATCAAAGATAGGTTAAAAGGACAAACATGGTTCAGTACATTAGACGCTAAATCAGGATATTGGCAATTAAGATTGCATGAAGATATAAAACCACTAACAGCTTTTACATGTCCTCCACAAAAACATTACCAATGGAATGTTTTACCATTTGGTTTGAAACAAGCACCTGGAATATACCAAAGATTTATGGATAAAAACCTTGAAGGTCTAGAAGACATTTGTCTTGCTTACATTGATGATATTATCATCTTTAGTAATCAAGATAAAGAAGATCATTTGAAAAAACTAAAAATAGTTTTGAAACGATGCAAAGATAAAGGACTAATTCTTTCTAAAAAGAAAGCAGTCTTATGTAAACAAAAAATTGATTTTCTTGGTAATACTTTTGATTCACAAGGAAACATAGTTCTTCAAGACAACATTTTGAAAAAATTAAATGAATTTCCAGATCAAATTACTGATCGAAAACAATTACAAAGATTTCTTGGATGTTTAAACTATATTTCTGATCAAGGATTCATCAAGAACCTTGCTAAAGAAAGAACACAATTACAAAAGAAACTTTCTGAAAAGATACAATGGAATTGGCGAATTAATGATTCAATACAAGTACAAAAAATAAAACAGTATTGTGAAACATTGCATGTTTTATACAATCCAAAGGAAAATGATTTTATTATCATTGAGACAGATGCTTCAAATGATACATGGTCTGGTTGCATGCTTGCAATACCAGCCGAAAAAATGAATACAAACGACCTTGAAGGTCATATGAATACAAGAACCAAAAAGGTTTGCTAGATCACACAACTCTGTAAATACATATCTGGGACATTTACCGAAACCCAGAAAAACTATACAGTTCATGAAAAAGAGGCACTTGCATGTCTAAAGATACTTCGGAAATGGAAACTCGAGCTTTTACCTCGAGAATTCGAACTTCGAACAGACTCAAAATACCTAACAAACTTCTACAGGTATACACTTCGAGACAACTATAATCAAGGAAGATTGATACGTTGACAGCTCGAGATAAGAAGATACCAGTTTTACATCGTATACATAAAATCAGATGAGAACGCCCTTGCAGACACACTCACACGAGAATGGAGGCCGCGATAGCCTTGATGAAACAAAATATTGAAACAATTGATCGTGAGATACAACAATTCACGAAGGCTAAATATTTGGAGATACAAAGATTCACAGAATCTAAGATGACACAACGTCAAGAGCTTCTTGCCGCGTTACACGCTGTTCAACAAGCAGCCGGACTTCCACCATCAGAGTTACCAGCAAGCGTGGTGGATCCATCACCCAAAACATTCATAAAATCCAAAACATTTCCACAAACAGCAGCAGAAGGAAATACTTCATCATCAGTAGCTACACAAGACAGTGAAGATGAAAGGAAACAAGTTAAACAATGGTATGTTATATTCAATGGCTCAAGCCGAGGTATATATGATCAATGGTCAAAAGCCAATGTTCATATACAAGGAAACCCAGCAATATCATACAAAACATACAACAGTCTTTCAGAAGCCAAACAAGCCTTTGAAGAAACAAAAACCTACAAAAACTCCCTTCAAACCACTCCAACACTCCAAGCCCAAAACAGTTTTAAAGAAAAGATGAGAGTCCTTGGAAATATACCCACGGTAAACCCAATGGACCGTGTTCAAACATCAGCCCAAAAAGAGGCCCAAATACAACCCTCAAAAGAAAAATTTGACAAACTTTTGAAATCCATTTTTGAATACAACCCAGAGACAGATAAAAACAACCTTTTTTGGTATCCAGTAAACAGAAACGGCCCAAAAGTCGTTATATTTGAACAAGCAGATCCAGACTTGATATACCAATTCTTCATACATGGATTTCTTGACACCTTATACTTCAAAAACCCAAACTGTTTTCGAAAATTCAGCCCAAAACTAATGTCAACACTTCAGGGCTATGCTAGACGAGTTTCAAAAGGAAACATGGATAAAGAAATAGTCTTCAAATCTACACTTTCATACCCTATCTTCAACGAAGAAGGAGTATCGGTATACTCTCATGGAATTATCAAACTGATAGTTTCAAATGGAGAATACCCCTGCATTGATACAATGAAGACACTTGATGACATAAATGAGATAGTTGCAAAACAACTAAATCAAATATTTTATGCGTCACAAGAGATAAACAAGGACAGTAATGTCAAGATAAACTATAAATCCAATTATCATCTGATATATGGATCTTCAAGATACACAATTCCACCGTTACAACTAAAAACGTTGGAAAACTTTGAGAAAACTTTTATCAAAATTGAGGAACACAGCCTGAAGACACTCCCTAAGGAAATCAAGCTCATTTTCTGTGAGTACAGCGAAATAATTGATGAACACAGCTGTGCAATGTGCCAAGACAAACCTGAAGACAAAGCTGAAGAAACGGGGTCCCATAATTCAAACGAGTCAATAAAGGAAGACACTGTTACTGAAGAATAACGTAAACTGACGCATGCAATGACGTCAAACACTCAAGGAAATACATAAGCAATGACGAATACACCTCAATAATGCAGACTTTATGTCTCTGTCTGCTTTTAGGTGCAGTTGTTGAGCACCATTATTATCTTTTACTTTAAGTCTTTTTCTACTTTTTTGACTTTTTGTAAATGAAAACGCGTCTGTAATAGTGAGTCGAGCGCCTATATAATGATCTCAATGTAGTATGTAATGGGGGGACTGGAATGGAAAGAAAAAGATCATGTGTTGATCAAAAAACTCTCTGAGTTTTAAGCCTTTGAGCTTTTCTTTTCTGTTGGCCTCACGCCTGAATAGCAGAACCATACAAAAAAAAAAAAAAAAAAAAAAACAACCATACACAACCAAACAAATCTCATACCAAAAACAAACATATACTTTGAAGAAAGATGAACAGGTAACATGGAGTGCATGAAGACAGTAGATATGAATACACAAACAGGTAAACAATACAAACTTTACAATGAAATTGTTATTAATATTTTTGTATACTAGAAATTATATACATGGAGACGAGTTTAATAGATCAGATTGAAAATTTTGAAACAACTGAAGAATACGGATACTTTTCTCAAGATATTGTTATAGACAACAAAAAATTAAACAAAGTTAGAAGAAAAGAGTTAAACTTAATTGATGGACAAGATATGAAAACAGATTTAAAAACAAAACTGAGCAGAAAAAACATTATACTATATGGAAAATTTACATGTGAAACACCTATTGAAATTTCTACAACAAAAGGAATACAGGCTATTTCATTGATAAACAAAGCTGATATAATTCAGAAAATTAAAAAAGCTAAATATACACCTAGTGAAATAGGATATATACATATTTCTACAATACAGATACTAATTAAGAGTACATTTGCTGAAGGAATAAACTCACCTATAAAACTAGCTATATGTGATGACAGAATTATGAACATAAAAGATAAAATACTTGGAATAATTGAAGGAAACCTTGCTTATACTAAACTACTTTTTAATGTAGCTTTACACTATGCTATACCACTTGTAATAGAAAAACTGGATAAATCTTTAAACATTGCATATAAATTTGAAAGACAAGATTTAATGGAAACAAACGACTATCCATTTTCAATAACATACACCATTGGATATGCTTTAACAAACAGCCATCATAGTATACAATTTAAAAACACAGATAAAATATACATGGAAGACATATTTCGAGAAGTTTCCCGTATAAAATATATACCAAAGACACCTATTATACAATATGTTAATACTAGTGTTTTTCAAAATAGAATACCTAAACTTTTAAAAAGTAAAATCACATGTTATACATATTTACCACCAAACCAAAGAACTAATGAAACTAGTACACGGGCCTCTATTAAAAACTTTAAAGAAGAGGGATCTTCTAATGAAATAATTGAAAACGAATTCACACAATTAGCCGATCAAATGGCTAAATTAACCACCACTATAAAGGAAACACTCTGATCATCCTTTTCTGGTATCAGAGCCCGTATACGATTCAAAACATTAATATTGAAAATCACAGATTTACAATATGTATGAATATAATAGACAAAAATTTTATAAAGACAATATAAAATCAATAAACGAAAGTTATGCTAAAGAAGTAAAACTTTACTTAAAAGCTAAAAACGAAGGTCGTAAGACAGACGGGACACAACATTTGAAAAACATTATTAGTTTAGAAAAATCAAAACCTATAGTTACACAATTAACTATAACATAATGGAAAGATTTAATTACAAAACAAGAATAACACGAGATATACGAGAATTAGAAGAACAAGTTATTATAGACGAATATCTTGTTAAAATGACATACCATAATTTAAGACACGATAAAAATATTTCACAACGAACTCAAGAGATAATGATAAAAACTGCAAACGAAGATTTAAACAATACCAAAAGAAAAAGAGATACAGCATATCAGATGTCACACGCCTAATTATGAGTTATAAACCGAAAATAGAATTAGATACTATAACAGAAGAAAAACATCGAGTGAAAGAAATTATGAAGGCTAAAAATATTAAACAAATAGGGAAAAATTTGGAAATATCTATACAAGACAAAGAAATATATCAGAAAAATTATGAAAAAACCATAAATAAAGATATATTGAATAGAGACACAATAATACAAGGTATAGAAGAAAAAGGAAAAATAATAAATCATATAAATAATAAATTTATAGAAAAAATACATGAAAAAGAAATTAATGGACCAAATTGAAAACAATTATAAATTATGGGTTTCATACCTAATATTCATAAATATACACATGATGAAGACGTTGGTATGAAACACGTCTTACACCAATTTTGCAAAGGTTATATAAAATACACTAAAATTACAAAACAAAAGTCAAAGGACACTACTTTTATAATATCACCTTAAGCAATCCTTTTTCCCCTTTCTTTCATATGTGGATAATTAAGTTAAGCCACACTGTGGCACCTAAAGGTAGTGATAAGACAGGGTGGAAAGCCAATTGCACCGTGTAGACTCCAACTTTGTTAAATTGTTCTTATTCCCAATTCCAAATCGTTAAAGGTATTTATTTTTAGGCTAATTCCAGATGTCCCCTCTCCTTTCGGGTTTGGTACGTTTTGCCCATTAACCTTTGAATTGGTACGATTGTCCCCCTAACCTTTGAAAAATATCACACTTAACCTCTTTAGCAAAGTAGATCTGTACAAAGTAGATTTCAAGTGTGTTGATATTACATATCAAATTGAAGTTCTCGATGCAAGGAACACAACAATGGTCTCGAAACCAAAATACAACAACCACGAAACAGAAATCACCGGTCAAAGATGATACTCGACGGATGAAGCATTGTAGCGGCTTTCGGCGAATAATTGGGTCACCTGGGGTATGAGCTTTGTCTGCCTTGGAGAGACGAACATGATGACCATGGTCTTGAAACTTGGGTCGCCGTGATGGAGGAGAAATCGACGGTCAAAGTTTGTTAAAAAGGGGGTTAAGTGTGATATTTTTCAAAAGTTAGAGGGAGAATCGCACCGATTCAAATGTTAAGGGACAAAGCACATTAAACTTCAAATGACAAGGGGGTGTCCAGAATTAGCACTTATTTTTAATATAAGGTTATTATGATAATTAGTTAAAATCTAAGTAATTTGAATATATTTTCAGATTTCCGGAGGACATTCCTCGAGACATTGAGAGGAACCGGTGATTCTCCGTCAAGAGGAGAGTTCATTAACTCTTGCTACATTCATGATTTCCTATATAGAGAAAATTATTGGAATGGAAACCCTAGTGCCGGGAATAAGGCAAGTTCAACTTTATTTTTCCTCTCCTTTCATCATATTATTAGTTTGGTATCATCTTTTAATTTTCTCTTGCAATGAACGAATTTGCAGACAATTGCGCTGGCCATCGGTGATTGGTACTTTGATCGAAGTCCTGTCAAAGAGATTGATGATGCCCAGAAAGATCAAATCCCATTAACTTGTAGCACTTGACCATGTTGTTTTTTTTTGTGAAATAACTTGACCATGTTGTTAACAAATAGAATATTATGGATAAGTCATGCCATGGCCGGAGACGGAAATAATTGTAATATGAAAGGAAATAATTGTATTATAGGCAATGTTTTCAAAAGCGGACCGGAGATCAAAGCGGAAGTCTTACTGATCATCAGTTCAATCGGTTCGATCGGTTCAACCACTGGTCGAACCGGTATAACGTAATAAATAAATAATATTAATTATATATATATATATATATATAAACTATTGTAAAAATAAAAATCCAAATACAAAAATTTTAAAATAAACTCCTTAAAAGAATAAATTATTTGGTAAGAAGCTTTCTTTTTCTTATTTGGACTCTCAAGACTCAATTATAAAATATAGTTGAAATTATAGGCCCAACCCAATCCAAAAAATGGTTGAAAGTTTGAAACCCTTTTCTGCTTCTTTTAACCTTTCACCACGCTGCCACCCTCACAAGTCACACGCCTTTTCTGCTCACTCATTTCACGCCACTCTTAGATTATTTCTCTGCTCACCGTCTCATTCTCTAAAATTTATATGTTAGAGAATTAGAAAATAGCTAACTTGTAACTTCATAACTCTTCAACAAACACACATTTCTTCGAGCTCCAGATCCGAAACATCTCACCATTGAAGCTCCTTTCTCCATCGGAAAATGGAAGATGTCGAAGATGATGGGCAGCAACCCAGATTTTTTATTTTTTTTGCGGCCCTGTACTGGTCCGCTTGCCATTGGTTTTAGGGGTTAATTCGGACCGGACCCTACGCCGGTCACCGGTTGAACTGATCGGACAGGACGGTCCGGTCCGCTTTTGAAAACACTGATAATAGTTTTGCTTATGCAATATATATCTATCTATATCTATATCTATCTATCTATCTATCTATACCTATATAAAAGTGTAGCTATGTTTCTTTCCATTGTGAATTGACATAATTACCCATTAAAATTTAACTACTCAATTTATTTAGTCCAAAAATAAATAAGAGAAAATTATTCAAATCGTCCTGAAAAGTGAATCAATTTTAATTTTAGTCTCAACAGTTACCAATGTCTCACTTTTGGTCCCATAAAGTGGCATTTTTCTTAAATTAGGTCCCATTGACCACTTTTCGTCCAAAATAAACGTTTGATTGTTAAAAAAAATATTTAAAATAAATAAACGTTTGGTCCCATAAAGTGGCTGCGGTTGTTTTTGCTTTGATGAAATGGCGTCATTATCTTTATGGGGTTACTTTTGAAGTTTTTACCGACCACCAAAGCCTTAAGTATTTGTTTACACAGAAGGATTTAAATGTAAGGCAAAGACGTTGGGTTGAGCTACTTGAGGACTATGATTGTAGAATTCAATACCATCCGGGTAAGGCTAATGTGGTTGCGGATGCTTTGAGCAGAAAGGTTAGTATCTCGAATTTGGGAGCAGGTTCAAGTAAACAGAGTTCGATATCCTTGGTTTCAGAGGCCCGTTTGGCAAATATATCAGTACAACAGGATTTGAGGCAAAGATTGATTGAAGCTCAATCTAATGATTTGGAAATTCAAAGATTAGTAGCTAAGGCAAAGATTGATCCAGAGACAAAATTCAGGTTTGATGATTCGGGATTATTCCGGTTTAAGGCTCGGGTGTGTGTTCCAGATGAACTTAAGCAGTTGGTGTTAGATGAGGCGCATAAGTCGGCTTATACGGTACATCCCGGTACTACTAAGATGTATAGAGATTGAAGAAGTTTGTATTGGTGGAACGGCATGAAAAGAGATGTGGCCAATTATGTAAGAAGGTGCCAAACATGCCAAGTGGTGAAAGCTGAACATCAGAAACCGGGGGGAACTCTCCAACCACTTCCAATTCCTGAATGGAAGTGGGAGCAAGTGACGATGGACTTCGTGTCCGGCTTGCCAAGGACCAAAGGAGGGTTCGATGGAATTTGGGTCATAATTGATCGGTTTTCGAAGTCGGCTCACTTTCTCAAGGTCCGAATGTCCGATAAAGTGCCTAAGTTGGCCAAGTTGTACCGGAAAGAAATTGTGAGATTGCATGGTGCACCTGTCAGTATTGTTTCAGATAGGGATCCACGGTTTACAGCGAGTTTCTGGCAGGAATTACAAAAGTGTATGGGAACGAAACTTCAGTTTAGTACTGCATCTCACCCACAAACGGATGGACAATCCGAGAGGTTAATTAAATATCTTGAGGACATGCTTCGTGCTTGTGCCTTAGATTATCAAGACTCGTGGGATGAGCATTTGGACTTGGTTGAGTTCGCCTATAATAACAGTTTTTAGACATCGATTGGTATGGCTCCGTATGAGGCATTATATGGAAGGAAATGTAGATCACCTTTATTTTGGGATATTGATGAATGGAGATGGACAAAGGATGGTAAGCTCCACAGAGCGAAGAAACCAAAGGAGATCCAAGATACCATCGAGAAAGTGAAAGTGATTCGACAAAGGCTAAAGGCGGCTCAGGACCGACAGAAAAGTTATGCGGATAAAAGAAGACGACCCTTGGCATTTGAAGCGGGAGATAAGGTTTTTCTAAAAGCATCTCCTAGAAAAGGGTTTGCTCGGATTGGTAAAGGCGGGAAGCTTAACCCGCGCTACTTAGGCCCCTTTGTAATTCTTGAACGAGTTGGGGAAGTAGCCTACCGACTTGATCTACCACCGAGTTTGACCGGGATACACAATGTTTTCCATGTCTCTCAACTCCGGAAGCACTATCCCGATGAGTCTTCTATAATTCCAATCAAAGAGGTGCAACTAGAGCCGGATTTGACAATCAAGAAGTACCCGGTTAAAGTTTTGGACCGGAAGATGCAAGAATTGAGAAACCGGCAAATCCCCTTGGTAAAAGTCTTGTGGCGTGATCAGAAATCCGAAGAAGCCACTTGGGAAACCGAGGAGAAAATGAGACAGTTGTACCCGGAACTTTTCAAGACCTCGCTTCGGACCTGAGGACAGGTCCTTTTGAAGGAGGGAGGTTTGTAACATCCCGATTGTTCGGACTTTCAGGTAACTACTATGTGCGCGATTTAATTAATTACTTACGTGAATATTTGATGTTTATTAAATTCTTATGTGGAAATTTGATAATTATTTGATTTAAGAATGAATTCGTTTTGAACGTTTAAACCCTCTACGCTTGAAATTTTGCCCTATTCGTGTCCGATTTCAATTTTGTTTCTTGCGAATTTTTGATATGCGTGAATTACTTGAGTTATGAACTTGACTATATGTTCATTTTATATTTTGTAATTTGTTTGGTTTGTCTTTTCATTTTAATTTTGGAGACGGAACCTAAAGGAGGCTAAAGAGCATTTAGGGCGCCTTGGGTCCCGGGAAGCACAAATTGAGCTCGGGAATTCGGATTTGAATTCCGTCACCTCCGTTGAACTCGTATCCATGATTCGGGTTCAATAAACATAGCCTCATATTTTTCTAAGCTCATTTAGACCTCCGAAATTTAACCGAAACAAGCCTCGTATGCCATTTTAGACCTTTGCCCACTCTTTTATTCATAACTTTTGATATATTTGACCAAATTAAATAAACCTTGGCCCCACATACTCCTAACATACTCCTCTATCAGCCATAAGCCCCTCATTTCGTTCCAACCTTGGAGAGAAGAGAGAAATAGCTGCTCAAAACCGAGACCAAGAAGGAAGCAAAATTATACTATTCACCTTCCAACCTTTTGAGCTCAAATCCTCATCAAATCCTTCCATTTTCGAAAGGTAAGCTTGGAATTTGTTTCTCCATCTTCTCTTCTTTGTTTAGATGCCTTATTTGTTCAATTTGGTGGTGATTTGATCAAGATATGAATATTTCTATGAATAGTAAGGGTTTTGCCAATTTTGAAATTATAGCTTGATCTCTTGGTGTTTTGTTGGAGTTTTTGCATCCTAATTGATCTTATGACATTATAATATAAGTGTATGGTCTGATTTTGCATGAGAATCTAGGAATCTTTAGGTTTCAATTTGGGTTTTTGGCATAAACTTGAAGATATGTATATCTCTTACATTCCTTCACTTGAATCTTGATGTTTAGCTTCGATTTTGACATGGATTGAGTGAATATATGATATATTATGATCCTAATATGTTCTATCTTGAGTTTGCATGAATTTGGATGAGTTTTGGAGAGTTTTGGGGCTGAAAATTCGAGTTTTTTTTGGCTTCCGACTCAAGCCCACGGGGGTGGATTTTCCCTTTGAAAAAAATCCGCCGGGGTGGATTTGAGTCAGAAACTCCTGGAAAATCCATGGGGGTGGATTTTCCCTTTGAAAAAAATCCACCGGGTTGGATTTAGGTCAGTAGCTCCTTTTGCCCCAAACTTTGGTTTTCTTGTTTTGTTTCATTTTTTTTTCGCTTTCCCAACCCTAATTTGATCCCCATGCTTCTTATAACATGTTATATTGTGTGTTAAGATTTATGTTATGAATTTATAGTTCGTTTTACATCCTTGTTTATGATATGTGAGTTCATATGCAATGTGTGACCTTATATGACCTAAACATGAATTCATCTCATTTCATTTGCATCATTTACACGCATGTGCATTTGCCGAGCGTTTATGTGGTACATTTTGAGTCTAAGATTATCCCTTGTTATTTGTTTTGTGTAGTTGGCCCTCCCGTTGACGACGAGGTTGTCCCTTAGGCGTCCGGTTCGCTTTCTTTTGTCACCGCTACGCGTTCGGAAGGTGAGGTTTTATTCTTTTAGATATTATGACCTAAAACCCTAAATGTTTTTAATCCCGCATGCGATTTATGTATACTATATGTTAAATATATGTATGGTATGTACTTTGAGGACTTGTTCTCTTTGTTATAAGTTTTTGAAAACGATTTGTATAAGTATATAAACTATTTTACATTTGTTTTGAAATCCTTTCGTTAAGTGTGAGTGTGTAAGCGAGCTTTGAACTTTGAAAGAGAAGTTTATGAAAATTATGAATTTTGAATTATGATTTGGGCCCGGAGAGTGGCATGGTATCTCGGGACGGCCGAGGGGTCGCCGGGCTCTTCCATCAACACTTTCCTTTGAGAGTCTCGCCTAACCTTAGGAGGTTGAGGAAGGGCGTTTCTCTTGAGCCGGTGGATTCAACCACCGAAGGTTTCAAGGAAGTAATTAACCTTGTTTCGTGTGAATTTGACCGATAGTTAGGGCCGTCAACCCTTTTATCACCCGGAGAAGGATGGTTTATGAATTTTTTGCTTTGATTATGTCTTTGTTTGTGGGAGTTGGAGTATAACTCGTACTCACCGAGTTATGTGAGTTCGTATGATTTATGAAACGGGAATGGATTCTTAAATACATTAAAATTTGTGATTTTGGCCTATGGCCCTTACCTCTTTTCATTATATATAGTTATTATCACGGGAAATGATTTAGTTTGCAAAAACCATCCCCGGTTCATGGATCCTTTTATGAATTTTGATTAAGTGTTTTGCTCTATATGTATTATGAGTGTGTGTGTAGCCCCCTCACTAGTCATTAGGACTAACCCTCGTGGTTTTCCCTTTTTTTTTCCTATCTTTGAGTTGCAGGTACCGTGGGAGTCGAGCTAGGCGGCAAGTTGTCTTCTAGTCTTACTTGTTTCATAGCTCGAGTCATCTTTATTATATTCGTAGTGGTTTATGTCTTATGTTTATGAAATTTATTTTCCGAATACTTTGATACTTGAAATATTTTGGCCCGGGAAGGGCATTGTAAATTTGTAGTTGGAAATATTATGCTCTTATGACTATGTGATATGTATATATGTGATCTTGGGGAATTTTGTATGAATTGTTTTTATCGCTTCCGCTATACCATGAACTGTTTGGTGCTCTGAATGAGGGTTAGGCCGCCTAGCTAGAGAGTGAGTTTTGTTTGTCTCCCGTTCGCTATTGTTCGATGCGTGTACGGATTCTCCATTCCACTACACGTGTCGGGCTCTAGTGCGGGGGATGTGGTGCCCTACGCTCGGGGTGCTACACGACATGTGGAAATCAGGGTCCCACGTGAGTCACCCTTGAAGCGAGCCTCTCCCTCGTTCCCCAGATTGTTTTAATTCTCTCAAAGAAAACACTTTCCGAGCGTGAGACCCTTGGAATCCTCAGAACCCTCGTCCTTGTATGAACTATCCCATAGGGACGTATCGAGGGGTAAACCTCCTCTCATAACCCCAAAGGCCTTGGCCCAGATGTCCCTCAGACCTGCGAGCCTCCAAGGCTTATGGTTAGACATGAGCGTGCATAACACCCTCGTTACCAACCCAAATTGGCTCTATGACATGCAGTACACACCCGTGCACCTGCCACTGTTGCCCGCTACCAACTTTTCATCAGCTTTTGCAGGAGATTCCTCCTAAGTTTCTCCTCATCACGCCACAACATTAGGTCAGGGCCACATGGTGATAATCCTGACCCTCAACTATAAATAAGAGACTTCATCTCTCCCACTGTAAGTAATCTCCCACACCTGAACTCTGTTTCTGCTTCATCTTAATTTTCATCTTCAGATCATCCTCTGACTTGAGCGTCGGAGAGTCAAACTGGGTATCACCTCCAGTTCCCCCAGCTTGGCCTTCTGACCTTTCTTTTCTTGGTGTTTGTCCTAGCAGGTTGAGCCCACCATCTCCGGCGATACTTATTTGAGTTTTCACCCCCTGTTTTCCCCGTAAACAAATTAAAAGTGATCGGAGTTTGACCCTTACGAAATCTGACCCCTTCATTTTTGGCGCCGTCTGTGGGAAAACCACTTTCCGTTTCTTCTTCTTCACCTTTGCTAGTCGAGAAACAAGCACTACCTACACTATGGTTACCACCCGTTCAGGCATAGTAGGAGGCGGCGATGACCTCTCACTCCCAGCCGTTACCGGAGGTGTGCCACTAGTTGGAGGTGTTCCCCCCATGGTGGAACATGTTGCTCCTAAGGCAGGGATCACCACGGAACAACCCCCTGCCGCGGTGGCAGGAGGATCCAGGCTTCAGGTTCCCCAGAATATCCCTCAGAGTCAACCATCCGCCAGCGAAATCCACCCTGGGGGGTACCCCATCATGATGCCCCTGCCGGGATACACCTTGACACCTTCCCCTGTGCTTTCCATGGTCCCGTCTTACCACGCTAGCCGGATGCAGCTTCCCGTCGTCATCCTCAAAGAGATTGAGGGTGTGGAGATACCCCCTATGACGCTCTAGCAGTTGCAAGCCATTACACTCAGTGCGAAGTTCAGGCCACCCAGAATGCCTGGCAAAACTTTACTGCCACCTATTTTCCCTCGGGGACAGCCGCTCAGATAGCCTCTCCCATGGGAGGATAGCAGGTTACCATCTAACGGCAGCCCAAACTATTTTGCAAGCCCGGCCACCACTTCCACCTACCAAAGAAAAGGAAGTCCCCGCTAGGGGTGGGGAGGAACGCCCACCGGCTGACAAGGGCAAGGAGCCAGTGGAGAGGATTAAAGTTGACGACGAGGCTCACTCCCAAGCCTCAAAACGAGGCTCTTAAGTCTCCAAACGAGGAAGCAAAGTGAGAGGAGAATACCCTAACCTCCTCGCGACTGTGCAAGACTAGCTACAGGGGTTGCAGGATATGGTGGGACAACTCTCTCGAGCGCAGTCTCAAGTCCCCCATACTGGGGACGCGAGAGCCAATTCCAGAGACGCTCGTTGCCAGGGCCGACAACAACATGCTCCTCGGTACCAGGAACAAGGAGAGAATTACGAAAATTATGATCCCGATGGGGGATATCACCACCCATTGGCAGGAGGGTCTCCCCTCATAGAGGAAGTCTATGGCCCAAGCGGGAATATGCAAAGTACCCACCTCCATCAACCGTTACGACGGAATCACCGACCCGACAGAGCATTTGGACTATTTTCTGCATCTCATGCACCTATACGAGCACTCTAGTCACTATTGGGCCAAGGTTTTCGTTACTTCCCTCATGGGAATGGCCCAGGAATGGTTCTAACGGTTGCCACCTCGCTCGATTAGATCATATGGAGAGCTCACCAAAAACTTTTTGAATCATTTCGACTCCTTGAAGGCCCCGGTGATCGCGCCAATGGCCCTCTACAACTTGGTTCAGGGTGAACACGAGTCCCTCCGGTCCTTCTTCGCGCGCTTCACTAAAGAGGTGCTCTTGGTGGAAAGGTCCTCGATGGACTTCTTGATCCACGTGCTCTTCAAGGCCTGCAACCACAAGCAATACGTGAGCAAGAAATTCGTAGATGCCATCGTCAAGAAGAGGCTAGTATCCCTTATGGCCATGAGGGAGATCACCGAGCCGTACTTCACGCTTGAAGATATGTATGGATCAAATGCTCCCATACACCCCGGCTACCAGAAAAGCGAGAGGGTACAGGACGAGCACCACAAGGAGCGGCACAGATCGCCACCTCCTCCTCACAGGCTCGAGTGAGTCTCCCTCAACAGACCCATCTATGAAGTTTACGCTATCTCAGATAAGAACTTTTCAAGCATCCCCAAAAGCTAAGAAAAACCGAGTCCCAGAAGCGCTCGGGGAAATACTGCGCTTTTCACAAGCAGAAAGGGCACGACATTGACGAGTGCCACCAGCTGGAAAGTGAGATACAACGGCTTATCGCTGGGGGCCATTTGAAGGAATTTGTGAAGGTCCTAGAGCGTTATGATGAGCGCTGCAACGAGCGGGTCAGAGAAAGGAGGAGGAGCCCATCGCGCTCAAGGAGCCCTCGAGGGCGAGGCCCAGAAAGCAGCACCAGAGACAAGCAGAAAGTATCTGAGCAGGAAAATGCTCCTTTTACGGTCATCCACATGATCGCTGGAGGCTTCTCGGGAGGAGATTCCAATGCATCTCACCGAAATTAAATCAGAAGTTACGACCAGTCCCCTTCGGTGCCCAAACAGGTGTATGCCATCAAAGAAGTGAGCGCCCAAAACCCCGAGGAGAATGAAGTGATAGGTTTCAGTGATAGGGACTTAGAGCACATTTTAACACCCCATGAGTGCAATGAAACCTCTGACTGCCCCATGGTGGTTAGCCTAGATGTTCACAATCACGTTGTAAAGTGGGTTTTGGTTGATAGTGGAAGCTCCGTTAATGTTCTCCCTTACACCACTCTCTAGAAAATGAATGTCACCAATATTCCCCTCGAGCCTCTCAAAACAGCCCTCATTGGCTTTAGAGGCTCAGAGGTTGTCCCTCGTAGACAAATTCGCTTGGCTACCTCTTTTGGTCGTGCCCTACAGCGAAAGACGCTCATATTCACCTATGCGGTTGTGGAGATTGAGATTCCTTATAACATCATAATTGGGCAGCCCGCCCTCGTCGATTTCAAAGTAATCATCTCTACATACCACTAGAAGATCAAGTTCCCCACCCCCGAGGGGGTTGGTGAGGTTCTCTGCAACGTCAAGAAGGCTTAGGAGTGCTACATGCTATCCTTTAAAAGGCCCAAAGTTGAGAAGAAGTTCCAAATTGGATCCCCTAAGAAATCAGTGGATTTTCTCAACCTGGATGAGGGTGGCCCCATATGAAAGAGGGCCAAAATGAGTAAAAAGAAAAACAAGAAGAAGGATTCCGACACTAGCAACCATCCCCGAGGGCACCTTGCTTGGAGCGATTGGGGAATCCTCCTCGAACGAAGATGCGAACGAGGGGGAGATAGAGGCTACTGACGATCGCTTGACAGGGAAGAAGAGGGCGCTCGAACTCCCTCGCCTAGAGGTGCGGATCGAGCCCACTGAGAAATTCCTAACGATAGAGTTAGAACCTGGAAACAAGGAGAAAACCACTCAGATAGGTTCTAGTCTCTCGGGGCCCTCGCAGATTATGATGATCGATTTCTTGAGGGAAAATATTGATGTTTTTGCTTGGAAAGCGTTTGATCTCACCAGAATCGACCCAAGCGTCATAGTCCACAGACTCAATATGGACCCTGCTTTTAAGCCAGTCAAACAGAAGAAGAGAGACGTCCACGGATTTCGGAAAAAAGTTATGGAGGAAGAAGTAAACAAACTCCTCGAGGCTCAATATATTGAGTGCATATTGTACCCAGAATGGCTTTATAATGTGGTCCTCGTGCCGAAAAACATAAATAAATGATGGATGTGTAATGATTTTACGGATCTCAACAAGGCTTGCCCCAAGGACCCTTATCCTCTACCCCGAATTGATCAGTTGGTGGATTCAACTACTGGTTGTGAGCTCATGAGCAAGATGGATGCTTTCAAGGGTATTACCAAATCTTCATGGCCCCTGAGGATCATCCCAAAACCTCGTTCGTGGTACATATGGGGCTCTATTGCTTCTTGGTCATGCCCTTTGGGCTAAAAAATGCAGGTGCCACATACCAGCGCCTCGTCAATCGAATGTTTGAAAAGGAAATTGGAGGGTCCATGGAAGTCTATGTGGATGATATGATCGTCAAAAGTGAGCGCCAATCCTCGCACCCGAAAGATCTTAGCATCTTACGCCAATACGGCATGAAACTGAATCCCTCTAAGTGTATATTTGGGGGACGAGGGGGAAATTTCTTGGGCTACATGGTTAGCCAGTGTGGGATTGAAGCTAATCCGGAAAAGATCAAGGCTATCTTGGATATCCCATCCCCTCGTAATGTCAGGGAAGTGCAAGTGCTAGTGGGGAAGATTATATCTTTGAACAGGTTCATTTCCCGCTTAACCGATAGGAATTTGCCGTTTCTCAAAATCTTGCGTAACGCACAAAATTTTACTTAAACTGAAGAGTGATAAAAAACATTGTAGGATATAAAGGCTTATCTCTCGTGCGCCCCACTTTTAACCAAGCTAGTTGAGGGTGAAAATTTAAACGTGTATCTCTCGGTTTCAGCGGAAGCCACGAGCGTGGTTTTGGTAGCCGTGCGCTGGCGCAAACATCTGCCTGTCTACTATCTGAGTAAAACATTACAGGGTGCTGAAAAGAAACATCTGGAAATCGAAAAGTTCGCCTTTGCCCTCATTAATGCATCACGGAGACTGAGGCCTTATTTTCAGGCACACTCAATCACCGTCCTTACGGATCAGCTGCTGAGATAGGTTTTGTCCAAACCAGACTTTTTGAGAAGGTTAATAAAATGGGCTATTGAATTAAGCCAATTTGATATAAGCTTCGAACCCAGGACAGCCATACAAGAGCAGGTGGTCGTGGATTTATTGGTCGAGCATTTTGGTTTAGAGCCTGCCATTTCGGAAAACAACGGTTTGTAGGTCCTGCACACAGATGGTTCCTCGACCTCTCAGGGGGGAGAAACAGGGGTAATCCTTAGAGACCCCAATGGAATTGAGATAGACTTCGCAATCAGGTTGGATTTCCAAGTCACGAATAACGAGACAAAGTACGAGGCTCTCATTCAAGGGTTGAAAATTGCTTTTCAAAATAGAGCTTCCAGGGTAACGACTTATGTTGATTCACAACTGATTGCAAGTTAGATTTAAGGGACCTATGAGGCTCGAGAAACCACCATGATACAGTATTTGGAGAAAGCAAAGGATATAATTGAAAAGTTCAAGGAATTTCACTTACTCCAAGTTCCACGAGGGAAAATGAGCGTGCTGACGCTATTTCTAAATTTGCTTCCGCCCTCGAGGGATCCTGTGAACATTCCATAATGTTCTTGAGAACAGAGAAACCGTTGATAAGAAGGAAAGATCCTACCCGAGCGGTAGCCATGATCGATCCCAGCGAGCCATGTTGGCTCGATGACATCGTCCGATTTCTTAAAGATGGCGTTTGTCACACCGACAAAGAGGAGGCATGAAAAATCAAGAAAAAGGCCTCTCTTTTGTTCCTGGATCACAAGGGGAGACTCTTCAAGAAATCCCACCACGGCCCATCGATGAGATGCTTAAGGCCCTCGCAAGCCAAGGAGATCCTCGAACATGTTCATGGAGGGAGTTACGGAAACCACTCTGGGGGGCATGTCCTTGCCAAAAAGATACTGAGAAGTGGATTTTACTGGCCCTCGGTCCTCCAAGACGCCATCGTATTTTCTAAGAAATACCCCAAGTGCCAATTCCACTCTAATGTTCCCCAATTGCCAGCTGCTCAGATGATCCCTATAAACGTCTCATGGCCCTTTGACTAATGGGGCATTGACATCGTAAGCCCCTTGCCAATGGCGGTCAGATAGAAAAAGTTCATCATCCTGGCCGTCGATTACTTCACAATGTGGGCCGAGGCCGAGGCCGTAGCTAAAATCACCTTCATGATAGTGAGAGACTTCATAGGGAAGAATATCATCTGCAGATATGGTATCCAAGGGTGCTTATTTCAGACAACGGGTCCTAATTCATAGCAGCAGATACTAGGGAATTGTGCTCGGAGTTAGGCATTGAACAACGCTTCACTTCCGTGGGTTACCCTCATGCCAACGAGCAAGCTGAAGTTACCAATAGAATCATTATGCAACACTTAAAGACTGCTCGAAAGCAAAAAGAGCGAGTGGGCTGAGGAGTTACAAGGGGCTTTATGGGCTTATCGTATCACTCCTGAGTGGCCACTGGCGAAAACCCTTACACGCTCGTCTATGGTTTAGAAGCAATGATACCCGTAGAAATTGCACAAGAATCTACGTGTGTTGCGTATTTCGAGCCTGAAGCGAACGAGGAAAACAAAGCATTTGAGTTAGATCTTTTGGAGGAAAAGAGAGACAACGCTTGGGCGCGTATCTATAAGTACAAGGCTTCAGTGGCTCGTCAATACAACAAGCGAGTTAAGGAAAGGATGTTCCACATGGGAGACCTAGTCTTGAAGAAAGTCGAAGTGTCAAAGCACGTGGGAAAACTGGATCCAAATTGGGAAGGACCATTCAAAATCACATAAGTCAGAGCTAATAATACCTACACGCTCGAGACACTTCAAAGCGAGCGACTCCCTCGTCCCTAGAATACATGTAATCTTCGACGGTTCTATATTTAAATGTTCTTGAAATAGCTTTGTAAGAAACCCATTTTTGGGGCTCGGTGTATCTCTAGTTTACCAGTGCAATATATTGGGATAGTTTTCTTTTAAGTAAGATCTTTTTTGTATTCTTGTGTATGGCGAGAAATTCCCCCTTGGAAACCTAGGCAAAAGCCACACAGGCCCAAGGCGTGCGAATTTCCTTTTTACTAAGGGTAAGATTTTGCTTATCGAGCGCTAAACTCCGCATCAAGGTTCGCCCTCATCGGAACGCTCTTTAACGCTAAAAAGTGGGTCCCAAGGCGAGAAGCAGAGCCAACAGGAAACTCGCTTCTAGTTCGCTCTCGAAGTAGCAAAATAGCCAACTGGGGACTCACGTCATGCTCGTAGGAATACCTCGGATAACCAGGGAAGTCTCATAAATGAGCCCCTAGTGTTCTATCTAAAATAGGTATTCATAATGGCAAGTGTTGACCGGGGAGTCCTCAGGGGAAATTCCCTCGCGTGCTTTACAAATTCTTGAGAAAAATGCTTAAGTAGCCAAGGAACCTTTGGAATAAGGTCCCTCGTGCTTGTTGCAAACTCTAAAAAATATCTTTAAAGGACCAGGGGCCTTGATGGACTCCTCGCGTCCGACGCTCGTGAAAACCTTTGGACAGGTTTTCATAAGTCTTGAGCAGGGCATCCTCTCAAAGTGGCCCCTCGTGTCCAATTTTGAAATAAACGTTCGTAATTCTAAAAGTGGTAACCAATAAGAAGGCGCCCTTCTCGTTCTTTCAAAACATGCAAGGAATTCACTAAGTAACCAAGGACCCTCAAATCAAGTCCCCTCGTGTGCTTTACGGATATTTATTTAAACCTTTTGAACAGCCAGGGAACCCTTGAAATAAGGTCCCTCCTGCACCTCACAAGTACTTATACAAATTTCTTAAGTGATGAAGGGCCCTCATGGAAAAACCCCTTGCGTCTTGTGTTTGTAAGAAATTTCTAGATAAGTTTTTATAAGTCTTAACCAGGGTACCCTCAAAGCGGGACCCTCGCGTTCATCAAAGACTTAATGATCATGGAAAACTTTAACAAGTTTTTATATGTCATAACCAGGGTACCCTCGAAAAGGGACCCCCGTGTTTGCCTGAGACTTAGTAAATTTTACAAGTTTGTATGCCATGTTTACTCGGCTTTTCACTCAGTTCTTATGATATGATTTGATGAAACAAGTGCAAAGTAAAATTCATAAAGAACAAGCATTTCAGAAAATGGAAACATTCATTAATTCAAGAAAAAAGAGCTGGCGATTGAGAGTACAAAATAAGAGGGCATCCTTGCCCTTGGAAGTTCATTCAAAACAAGAAAAAAATTATTACAAGTTTGGAATAGGAAATTACAGCCAGATGATGGAGAATAATTTATGCATCCTGAGCTGGGCCGTCTTCCAAATCCACCACCTCATTTTGTATTGGGGGAGTAGGCCCTTGGGCTTGGGAAGATTGAGCGTTGGAATCAGGAACGTTCAAAAGTGCAGCAGGCTCGACCGTTGGAACAGGAGTGTTCTCATTGGATGGCGCTTGAGTCATATTTTTCGGAGGGCCCTCGGGGGTAGATGCAGCTTCCATAACCCCGTCGTTGATTTTAGTACGGGGAATCTCCTCCATTTGGCGTGCCACCATAAATTCATCCTGGTGGAGATTGACTAAATCATTGTATTTAAGCTCCGTATGATTGGCCTCGGGGTCATCCTCGTCCTCCTTAGGCACCACAAATCCCTCGTCGAACCTAAGGCCCATATCTAAACGCCCTCTAGAAGAAGCGTCCGCCATGCCCAAGTGGATCAGCTGCTCGATCGCCAAGTTGAACGCACTTTGGGCCTCGTTATAGCAGTGAAGAGAGGTGGCAAAGCCAAACGCCTTGGAGTGGCAGAATTTGATCCGAGTCTCCTTGTTAGCCTCCGCAATACGCTCGGGAAGCAGTTGTTGGAATTCTTTTTCACAAGTTTTCCTAGTGGCCTAGGTGTACTTTTTCTATGCCGCACTGAGCTGCGGGCTCAGCTCGTTTAAATCGTGCGACATCTTATCATTGTAGTCCTTGGCCTTCACCAGATCCGTACGATATTTTTTCCGAGACTCCTCAGACTTCTTTAAATACTCTTGCACCTTGGTGTGCGCCGCCTCGAGGGACTCCAACTTGGCTCTCAGCACTTCGTTTTCCTCTTGAAATTGGGACATGTTGGCTGCTCGCACCATCTTCTTGTACTTCGCCTTCTACTCAGGGTACACATTCGAGCGTTGTTGTAGATTCCTGACCCTCGGGAGAACTTGCTGTATAGGGAAAAAGGGTTTTAAACACTTAAGCATTCTTTTTTTTTCAGAAGGAAAATAGGAGGAGAAAATAAAAGACTTACATAGATGAGCGCGTGGGCGAGATCCTCGGCTACTTGGTTGGCGCTTTGGGTAAACAACCTCTTGTGATCACCAGTAAACTGGATCTTCTGGCAGAGGCCGTAGGTGATGTTCTAGGCTTGTGCATGATTGCTGAGCATGGTGGGACCCTCAGATGGCGGACGACGGAATGCATCATCTCCGGTATGCTCAAAATCCCATATTCTTTCTTCGTCAGAAGAGGAAGTCTCTCCATCTCCACGGTCGCCCTTGACCACCTCTTTGCCTTTGCCAATTATAGGGACGGCTTCAGGCATTCTCTTTCTCTTCCGAGAGCACTGAACTTAGTCCCCTTGAGGCTCTGTTATCACCATGCTCGTGAGCGGTCGCTGTTGGTTGTCCTGAGGGTTGACTTCTCTCTTTGGAGCCATGCGGGTTTCGGGAGTGGTCGCCCGGTTTTCCCCTCAGCCTCGGTCGGTTGAGTTGGAGCTGGCCCCTGGGTGGCCTCCTCGAGCGTCACCTCGATCGGCCCCACGGTCTTGATTCTGCCCTTGTTGATTCTGGGGCGATTGTTGCTGGTTTTGGGGGTGCCCTTGGTTCTGGCGAGTGTTAATGAGATTGGCCACATTCCTCATCCCTCATCTCCTCGCCATTAGTATGCTTGCACCTGAAAAAGAGACGAACCAAGGTCAGCTTTTCCTCACGAAATACAGAAGTACACAAGAATAAAGTCAGCTACCGTATCTAAAGTTAGTTCCCTAAGATCTAACTGTCTCTCTCCAAGTTTCGAGTGGGTGGGTTTTCGATCATTTTGGGGTCATTCATGAGCCCACATAGAAACAAGACTTCCTCATCATCCATCAGTTCTTTTGCCTTAATGAGCCAGCGCACGTTCCTTAGGGCACGTGCTAAGTCCTGGGCCCAGGTTATAGGGAATGAAGGGTCCAAACGGGACCTCACAAGGGGCCTATCTCCATGGTCTACCCATTCTCGAGGAACTCTAAAATCCTCACCCTCGGGGGCCCTCACAAAAAAGAAATTCTCTTTCCAATCGATCCCATAGGATGTCGAGGGAGAGTCTATCAATCTGAGGTTTGACTTGGCCTAAATGTAATAAAAGCCAGCCGCTGGGGACGAGCGTGGCGATCAGACTACTTGAAAGAGGCTGTTGAAATTATGGATGGAAGGCTCATTTCCAGTGCATTTCATTAGTATAACAAAGGCGTTGAAGAGGGCAATTTCATTGGGTACAATTTGAGAAGGGCTCAAGTTTAGAAGGTTTAAAATACTGGCCACAGGGACTGCTATGGGAAATCTTAACCCCCCATCCTGAATTGCATCTCTATAAACTGCCATTTCCCCTGAAGGGGGGTGGTTAGCTCTTTCATGCGCCACTGGGATTCTGTACGAGAAGCGCTCGTCCCAGTATCGGGGAGCCCTCATGGTGACCAAATCTCCCCTCGTTATGGTACTAGGGGTCTCATTGGGTGTCTTCTCCGTTGCCTGCAAACCCGAGCCCTCACCCTCAGTGGATTTTTTGGATTTCTTCCCCTTCTTTCTGCGCTTAGTGGGAGGGTCTTCTGAGGGCCCAACACCCTCTTCTTCTTGAGTTGGGGCTGGGATAGCCACCGTTACTGTGTGATGATGGGGATGAGTGGCGCTCTCCGTCAACGGTAACGTAACCCCTTGCCATTCCGCCTCCATTACCAATTCCATCTCTTTAAAGATGTGGTCTACACCGCCTAGGTTTCTCTCCCCCATGGCAGATACAACAGCATCTAAGTCATAGTCCCTGATATCTCCAAACATGTCCTCCACCGTTTGATGGTGGGGAGTAGGATTCTGAGAAGAAGAACTAGAGCTAGCCATTTCCTCTATTTCTCTCACCGTCTCTTCTATGATTCTTTTTGATATCTTATATTGGAGGGGAAGAAGGAGACCTAACAATCTACGGTTAGCAAGTCAAAATGTTAGAAGAAGATCAGTGAAATACCTAAAAAGAAGAGGTCTTGGAGGTTTTGGGTTCGGCTGAAACTCTTCAAAGAATGATAAGAAATTCTGGAATTATATGAATGCTTGAAGATCGCAATGGCGTGTAAAGATGGGAAAATTGTGAGTAGGATTCTGAGAAGAAGAACTAGAGCTAGCCATTTCCTCTATTTCTCTCACCGTCTCTTCTATGATTCTTTTTGACATCTTATATTGGAGGGGAAGAAGGAGACCTATCAATCTACGGTTAGCAAGTCAGAATGTTAGAAGAAGATCAGTGAAATACCTAAAAAGAAGAGGTCTTGGAGGTTTTGGGTTCGGCTGAAACTCTTCGAAGAATGATAAGGAATTCTGGAATTCTATGAATTCTTGAAGATCGCAATGGCGTGTAAAGATGGGAAAATTGTGAAATCCCCTATTTATAGGGAAGGAAGTTGGTGCGATTTTAGGTAATTAATTCAAAAATTACAATCATTCCCGTCTTGGTAAGTGCCCACTTTTGGGAACTGTCACATGCCATCCGAGAAACACGCGCCGTTTCATGAAAATGTGCATCCACGCGCCCCATCAGCATTTAATGCAGGATGTCTCGAGTGGTCAATTTGAAGTGACTGCCTTAATTGTAATTTCAGAATAGAGTATTCGAGCGCAAAGCTCCCTGCCAAGACATACCCTCGAGATTTGAAAGGGTTAGAATTCTACAACCTCATTACTAAAGATTGCAGAACTGGGGGGCAAAATGATGAGGCAAAAATACGCTTGACCCTCGTTTTGACACGTGGTGTCATCGTTGGGCGACACGTGGAAATCAGGGCCCCACGTGAGTCACCCTCGAAGCAAGCCTCTCCCACGTTCACCAAATTATTTCAATTCTCTCAAAGAAAACACTTTCCGAGCGTGAGACCCTCGGAATCCTCACCAACCTCGCCCTTATATGAACTATCCCACAGGGATGTATCGAGGGGTAAACCTCATCTCATAACCCCAAAGGCCTTGGTTCAGATGTCCCTCAGACCTGCGAGCCTCCAAGGCTTATGGTTAAACACGAGCGTGTGTAACGCCCTCGTTACCAACCCAAATTGGCTCTCTGACATGCAGTACACTCCTGTGCACCTGCCACTGTTGCCCGCCACTAACTTTTCATTAGCTTTTGCAGGAGATTCCTCCTAGGTTTCTCCTTATCACTCCACGTGTTAGGGCAACATTAGGTCAGGACCACAAGGTGACAATTACCAAAGGGTCCTTGACCCTCAACTATAAATAAGAGACTTCATCTCTCCCACTATAAGCAATCTCCCACACCTGAACTCTGTTTCTACTTTATCTTAATTTTCATCTTCAGATCGTGCTCTGACTTGAGCGTCGGAGAGGAAAACTGGGTATCACCCCCAGTTCCCCCAGCTTGGCCTTCTGACCTTTCTTTTCTTAGTGTTTGTCCTAGCAGGTTGAGCCCACCATCTCCGGCGATACTCATCTGAGTTTTCACCCTCTGTTTTCCTCGTAAACAAATTGAAAGTGATCGAAGTTTGACCCTTACGAAATCTGACCCATCATATTTTATTATAATATTACACTATATACACACATATATATTACATATACGTATTATGTATTTTATACACATGTGTATATCTATATATATATATATAATGTTATTTATGTTACGTGTATATAATATAATACAATATATTATATTATATTATATGTATATAAGTATTATTTAATATATAAGATAGATATACATACATACGTGTGTATATTATATATAAATATATAATATTTAATACATATAGTATATATATATATATATATATATATTATTTTTTGTAAATACATAATATATATTTTTTGCGTATATATATCATATATGTTATATATATATATTATTTTTTGTAAATACATAATATATATTTTTTGCGTATATATATCATATATGTTAATATTAAATATATATGATATATATACGCAAAAAATATATATTATGTATTTACAAAAAAATAATTTAGGGTTAAAATATAGAATTTAAATAGGTTGGGGTATGTTTGGTAACATAAATAAACAATAAGGGGTGAAAGCAATTTTTCGGATGGTCAAATGTTTATTTTAACGGTCAAACGTTTATTTTTGACGAAAAGTGGTCAGTGCTACCTAATTTAAGAAAAATACCACTTTATGGGACTAAAAGTGAGATATTGGCAACTGTTGGGACTAAAACTACAAGTGGCTCACTTTACGGGACGATTTTAATAATTTTCTCAATTAATAATCAATAAGTCTTTAGTTCAGTTTAACTATTTAATTTAAGGGAGAATTACATCTGACTACCCTGCGTTTGGGCCTAATTACAACGCAGTCCATCATTATCCAAAAATTAAATTTTAGACCCTAACTTTGAGAACCGTTTGTAATCCCTAGGGTTCCGTTATGTTATTCCAAATATAACCCTGATTTATTGTTAAAGTCATATTTTGTAGGGATCGTTTTGTTATTTTTGTAAACTTTAGGGATGATTTTGTAATTTTGATCATATATTCAATGTAACACATAAAACCGTCAGGGGCATAAGTGTACTTTTATAAATTCCGTTAAGGGACCTCAGACCAAATAAGATTTATAGGGACTAAAATGTAATTTCCCAATAATGATGGACTACGTTGTAATTAGGCCTAAATATAGGGTAGTCAGATCTAATTCTCCCTTAATTTAATGTTATTAGTTTTAATTCTTCCAAATTTTCCACTATTATATTTTCATTCAATGTTATTATTAACATTTTTTTATTTGGATAACTTATTTTTTCATTAAGGGACAATATCATTTTTGGTCCCATAGTTTAGGTCTATTTTCAAGTTTCGTCCCATGTTTAGTGACTCAGTCAATTATAGGCCAAAATTTATAAAATTTCATCACATTTAGTCCTCTAATCTAATTTTCGTTAAGTCTTAAACTGCTAAAGCACCTACTTCGTTAATCCAAGTATTAAATGAAATAACATAATTATATAAATTTTTTAAAGATAATCGAATTATAACAAACAAAAAATAGGGAAAATATCATTTTTGGTCCCACACATTAACCCAAATCTATTTTTGGTCCCAGTCATTACAGGATTCTCAATTTTGGTCCCAAATATTCCAAAAATTCTCAATGTTAGTCCCTCGCCAATCCTATTGTCTTTTGACTAATGGTTGGCCCAAAATTCCATTTAAAACACGTTAATTCAGCGGTAAAACACCAATTTGGGGGGAAATGTTCATTCTTAAACCCTAAAATTACCTTCCAATATTTTAAATCTCTTTTTCTTCTCATCGTGTTTCTAACGCCCCAATTTTTGAGCCTTTCAGGTACGCGCGCCACGTGTGTGAGTATTGAGAGTTAGGGTTTATTTAATTCTTTTATTTATTAGTTTATACGTTTCATGATATTATATGAATTATATTCCTACATGTTATGTGAAAATATGTGAAATTATTGCCAACTTGAGAATTATTGCATGAATCGTATTTAATTGATACGTGAATTAAATTGCCAAACATAATTCATTTGGTTACATGGCCTTAAGTGATCATTTCCATAACTTGAGGACCTAATTGCATGAAAATTGAATTGGACCTAATTGGTAACATTTCTTGAGTTTAGAAGCTAATTGCATCACTTACCAACTTGGGGATTTAATAGCAATTTGTGGCATTTCATCTCTTTTAAGAGATAAATTACGTGATATATATTTCATACACAACATATACACTTTGCTCTCCATCTCTCCCTCTCTCGATCAAGCTCCAAGGAAGGAGAAGCTGAATTCATCAACTCCGAGCTATTTTCTGGCAAATCCCAAGCTTTGAAGCTCCAATCCCTCTCCTAACTTAACCTTATTTCTTCTCCTTTTCTTTTAAGGTAGAGATGGGTTTACTTGGTAAATTCTTGAATTATGATTGAAGCTAGGGTTATGAATTTGAAAGTATTAACTTGTGTATGAGTGGGTGGAAGCTTGATTATATGCTTTTGATATGAATTTAAGCATGAATTCTTGAAGTTATGGTGTTAGATGACTTGAACACATATGAGTTTGATATTGAAATTCTTGAATGATCAAGGCTTGAATTAAGTGTTTATGTTGGTTTTTATTGCACTTTAGGTATGTAAGTATGATTCCTTCACGATTTACTGCATTTGAGAGTCGATTTGTTGAATGTTTTGTTTGTTTTGGTTTGATTCGAGCATCCTCTGTTCTGCTGCTCTGTTTCTGAACTTCCAGCAGACCGAGACCGGCCCTTCTGATCCCCAGTTATTTCTCGGAACGGTCGTTCCCATCCCTTTGAAAGATTTGGCGCGCGAGACTGAGAACAACCCTTCCCAGTTTTGGCCCACGGCCGGAATGGCCATTCCCAAGTGGCAAAAATGGTATTTTCTTACAGACGCATGGGATTTCTCGGGGAGAGCTGGGAACAACCTTTCCCATTTTACATTGAAACCCGAAGCTGCCGTTCCCATGCTCCAGGAGGTTCTGTAATTTTCTGCACAAACTCAACTGTTTCAATTCCTTTCCTAAGTCTTTAAATGATCAACACATGCTATTATATGTTCATTTCAAGCATGAATATGTCCATAACATTACATAATTGTCATTTCACGTCATATCACTTCGTGACTACGCCATGCGTCACATTTGGTATCATTATTGAGTCTTATCTCACGAGTACACAATGTTTCCTTTCTTGTCCAATACTTCTCCAGGGCGGAGATCATCTATCGAATAGGTACTATTTTGCACCTTTGTATTGTCTCGTCGCTTGCCAGGTGAGGGTGTTTTCGTTCTAGTTACATACATAACGCTAAACCCTCCATGAATGGATTTTGGACTAAAACCATATTTATACTTATATTGTGTCTAAGAGTGTAATCGAGTAAACTTTTATTAAACTGAACCTACTTTTATTGTTATTTACTGACTTCTCCTGTTTTAGCGAGATATTATACTGCATATTGATTGGGGCCCAGAGTTGAGTGTATTGAGTAATCAGGGGAGGTATCGGGCCGACGGTGACCGCTTGTACTCCCCACATTATTGAGATGAAACCGGAATCCACTAGGACGTTAGTGGAGGATGGAGTCTCGGTCTTTGGGGATTCATGCACCCATTGACCATATTGATTGGATGGCGAGGGCTAGCTACCCGGACCATCACTCGGAGGAAGAAGGATGGAACTGATTCTGCACTGTTACTGAACTGATTGTATTGTAATGATTGAAACCTAATAATTGCATGATCGCCTTAAATTGAAACTTAATCATTGTACACTGTCGGAGTTTGGTTGGTGATTGTGCAAGATCACTCACCGAGCCACTGATAGCCTAAAATTGCAACTAATTGTATAAACGGATGTGGTAAAGTTCGAGCATTGATCAATTGATTTTTGCCTTCACGGGAATTACTTTACTTAAAACTTTACTCGGGATTTACCACTTGCACGTGCATGTTTCTATATATATATATGTATGCCTCCTACTCACTTAGTTTTCTAGAGACTGACCCTTCTTTCCCCTTTCCTCCAGGTTCTTTACAGGTTGTTGCTAGGCGGGAGTCGTGTCTTTGTTCGAGTCCTACACTTGTACACTCAATGCATATTGTATTCATCTATTGTATTGGTTTATGTATCGAGCCGGTGTGCCTTTTATTGAATTGAACTGATTTGGGACAGGTTAGGATAGGTTTATTGGAGTAGTGGAACCCGTATTTACTTTTCTGGAGAAATTACGTTTACATTATTGATAGTAAATGAATGTCTTGCTTCCGCATTTTTGTTACTATTGATTATTCGAGGGTTAGATTTCACCTAGCTAGGACAGTCCTTTTTATTCTCTTCCGTTTGCTGTGAGTTTGGTTTATGTATAGATTAGCTATTTCATATGTGGATCAAGCTCATAGTGCGGGGGATGTGGTGCACTCGTCATGGGTGTGACATCTTAAAGTGGTATCAGAGCTCTAGGTTGCAAAACCGTGGGAAAACAAGAGATGACCAATAAACATGTAACATTTAAAACTATAGGTTATACTTTAATTATGTAATATTAAATAACATGTAACATTTAATTAAATCATGAAATAAATTAAATCACCTAAGTATGATCATAAAATAATTAAAATGTAACATATAACATGCTAGCATAATTGTCATATAATTAATTTGTCACAAAATTAAATTATGTAACACATTTCATAATAAACTTTACTATAAGAAACATAATTCATAAATTCATGAATATTTAAACCGTAAATTAAATCACATAGTTTATGCATATAAAACATAAATTAAATCCTAAACCTAGCATAATTAATAAATAAATTAAAACATAAAATAAAACATAAATTAAACTAATTAAAACATAAAAAAAAAAAAACTAACCTTAGTTCTAGTGTGAGTGGCGTGTGATATGGCTGGTGTAAGGGAGCATATGAGACCTCAAACCACTTATTTATAGTTGTTGTGAAGGACTAGAGTGCAAATAATATTTGTTTTAGGGACTTAAGGTGGGGTATTTTATGAAATTTCCAAAAATAGGTTTCCTTCTTTACATAATTGTCACAGCAGGGGTATTCTGGTAATTTCACCTTTCTGCTGCATATTTTTGGAGTTGGAAAAGTGCCCAAGATCTAGGAAATAAAATTAGCTTCGAAACGGTTACTCATGGGTCGAAATCGGACGTACGGTTTAAAAGTTATAAGCTTCGGAAGATGTGATTTTCTTGAATTTCGAAAATTATTTTAATTATGAAATAAATACTTAGAGTATAATTTTATGGTCCAAAGTTCTTCAAAAATGTAGAAAAAATCGAGGAACGTTATGGTGTTGGTTTCAAGTGTTAAATCATTCTATCGAAGGAAATATATTCTACCGATAAAAATTTTTATTTGAAAATAAATTCTTAAATTTCTCTGGACACGTAAAAGAAACCTCAAAGCCTTGAAAATAGAATTGAAAAATTCCAAGAAAGTAGGTTCTTTAAGGTCTCTTGAATAAAACGGTATAGTGCTGGTTCGAAAATAAATAGTGCTTTTAGGGTTTAAAGGTAGTTTTCCCCCTTTGTGTCACCTAATTTCATATATGAACACTCATTTCATGTAGGGATGCATGATATAAATTATTTTAAGTACGGATCAAGTTCTATAAATGACCTTACGTTGCCCTTAGCTTACCTTTAATGATTCGGTCCCGAATCGGGCTGTCACATATATTCTCTCGTCGCTTGTCAGGTGAGGGTGTTTTCATTCTAGTTACTTACGTAACCCTAAAACCTGCATGAATAGATATTGGACTAAAACTATAGTTATACTTATATTGTTTCCAAGAATGTAATCGAGTAAACTTTTATTAAACTGAACCTACTGTTATTGTTATATACTGACTCCTCCTGTTTTGGCGAGATATTATACTGCACATTGATTAGGGCCCAGGGTTGAGTGTATTGAGTAATCCGGGGAGGTATCGGGCCGACGGTGACCTCTTGCACTCCCCACATTGTTGAGATGAACCCGAAATCCACTAGGAGGTTAGTGGAGGATGGAGTCTCAGTCTTTGGGGATTTATTCACCCATTGACCGTATTGATTGGATGGCGAGGGCTAGCTACCTAGACCATCATTCGGAGGAAAAAAGATGGAACTGATTGTGCACTGTTACTGAACTTATTATATTGTAATGATTGAAACCTAATAATTACATGATCACCTTAAATTGAAACTTAATCATTGTACACTTTCGGAGTTTGGTTGGAGATTATGCATCCTCACTCGCCGAGCCATTGATAGCCTAAAATTGCAACTAATTGTATAAACTGATAGTGGTAAAGTTTGAGCATTGATCAATTGATTTTTGCCTTCACGGGAACTGCTTTACTTAAAACTTTGCTCGGGATTTACCACTTGCATGTGCATGTTTCTATATATATATATGTATGCCTCCTACTCACTTAGTTTTCTAGAGACTGGCCCCTCTTTCCCCTTTCCTCCAGGTTCTTTACAGGTTGTTGCTAGGCGGGAGTCGTGTCTTTGTTCGAGTCCTACACTTGTACACTCAATGCATATCGTATTCATCTATTGTATTGGTTTATGTATCGGGCCGGTGTGCCATTTATTGAATTAAACTGATTCAGGATAGGTTAGGACAGGTTTATTAGATTAGTGGAACCCATATTTACTTTCCTGGAGAAATTATGTTTACATTATTGATAGTAAATGAATGTCTTGCTTTCGCATTTTTGTTACTATTGATTGGTCCAGGGTTAGATTCCGCCTAGCTAGGACAGTCCTTTTTATTGTCTTCAGTTCGCTGTGAGTTTGGTTTATGTATGGATTAGTGATTTCATATGTTGATCGAGCTCATAGTACGGGGGATGTGGTGCTCTCGTCGCGGGTGCTATAGTGTTCTTCTCAATCGAAGCAAATGCAACACAAAATATAGAAAAACAATTGTATTGTAAAGCGTAGGAGAAGATCAGAGACATGGTGCTGCGAGATTCAAGGCTAAACAAGCAGTCCTCCTCCCTATTACAATAAGTTATTCAGATGCTCTTGTCTATTTTCTCCAACGCAACATTTGGACCTGTTCATGCATCTGTCTCAACTCCAAACGGTAAGAAACTAGCAGTGTTAAAGCTCTCATGTTCATGGGAGGATTCTTCCAGACAAAAAAACCACAATCCCCAACAATGTTAAAGCAATTATAGAACCTTCTCCCATAGTTTGCTTCAGTCCATGAAGTTTGCAATACAACCCTTCACCCACAAAAGCAGAAGACATCTTTATTAAACCCCGTCGAAAAGCTTGCCACCATTGACATCTTCACTTCCCTCTATGCTTCTCCCCTTATGGTGAATAATGTGAGAATTGGGTGAGACTGAGTTAGTTTTAGTGTTTAAGAATGAGGATTTCCACCCAAATTGGTGTTTTAATGCTAAACTAACGGGTTTTAAATGAAATTTTGGGTCAACCGTTAGTCGAAGGATGGAAGGGTTAATGGGGGATTAACGTTGAGACTTTTTAGAATATTTGGGATCAAAATTGAGAATCCTGGAATGATTGGGACCAAAAATAGATTTGGGTTAATGTGTAGGACTAAAAATGATATTTTCTTCAAAAAATATAATGTGGTACTGTATATATACCTTCAACCTTTTCAAAACAAATAAGCCATCTTCGGCCTCTACCACTGTGACCACCACTAGCCTCTTCGCCCGTAAAGCCGCCATCCTCATCGCGTATGGTATAGCTATTTTCCGCACTTTCTCTTCTGTCATCTCTTTCTCTCTAGATTTTATGATTTGTTTGTGATGGTTTGGGAGGAATCAAGGGTGGTAGCGGTTTCAAATGTGGGTGGCATGGTGGTGGTGGTTGCGGTTTCAGATCTGGAATGGCGGTTATATAATTATGTTATTCCATATAATACTTAGCTTAATGAAGTATTTGCTTTAGCCATTTAATGAAGTATTTGCTTTAGCCATTTAACACTTAACGAAAATCAAATTAGAGGACCAAATGTGATGAATTTTTTTCTCAAACGCAGAACCGGGCCATCGCAACCCGTCGGGTTTTTAACGAGGGCCCGATCTCAATTTATGAAATGCCCTCAAAAAGGGAAATTACAAAAATACATCGCCAAGAGATGAAAAGTACTCAGTCTTGGACACCGTAAAATGGAGCCTAAATTCAAATCTGGGCCCCAGATGTAGAGGAGACACAAGGAAGTAACAATGACAACACTCAGAAAATTCAAAGCCATGCCCACCCCACTAGCCACCACTTGCTTAAGAAAAAACGAATCATAATTCATCTATATATATTATAAAAATGCGAGTTGTATTTTTTGGTTTCTTGAAACTTTGAGATCGGCCCAAAATACCCTTATTGTAAGTTTTTTAGTAAAATACAATTAAGGGTATTTTTGCAAAATACTAAATTGATACATGAATATTCTTTTTGTGATCGACCAAAATACCCTTATTGTAAGATTTTTAGTAAAATACAATTAAGGGTAGTTTTGTAAAATACTAAATATATAAATATTCTTGTAGGATATTTCGTTCTAATCAAACTCTTAATTATCTTCTTGTAATTCTAATCAAAATATAATTGTACAAATCTTTCTTTAATTATAAAACACTTTATAATTATAATCTTATAAGCTTTTGAATAAATTAATTCTAATAGTATTAATTATTTCTTATAAGCTTTTGAATAAATTAATTCTAATAGTATTCTAATGTTATGTCATATATGTTTAGGAGAAGAAAAATCGTGTACAATTAAATTAATAAATTACCTCAGAACAAATTAAACCAGAGTGATACAATACTACTATATACAATTTATTCTTTAGGGAGAGCAACACAAAATCAAAAGACTACATATAATTTATTCTTTGGGGAGGGAACACAAAATTAAAAAACTTAAAAACCAATTGTAAGTATTCAATAATTTGAATATTTGTTTTCTTTTGCTTCTTTGATGCAGCTACTCTAATTGTAAATTTGAATATTTGTTATCTTCTTCTTCTTTTGATATGAAACTACTCTAATTAACAAAAGAGGGTGACCTCTAAGAAAACCTACAGCCGTTACATGCCTGTTTAACCAAAAATAATAATTAAACGAACAGTTTGGGTTATTTAAATTTTGGGTTTCATAACTTAAAGTTGAGCAGTTTATTTTAGATTAGTATATCGACAGACTAAATTTAGTGGACAATTTTAAATTCATCTATTTTTGAGTTACTAGACCTAACTTTTATACGTTCTTTGACTTATACACAACCAAAACCATCCCCCCCTCCTCTCTCTCTCTTTTGCTGCTACACGTTGGGAACTCAGCACCAAAACAAGGAAGAAAAACAAATAAGAACACATCTCTATTTTCATGCCTTTTGAACTAATTTCAAGCCATTTCTTGCTCCAACTTCAAAGGTAGGAGTGGAATCTTGTTCTCCACATTCTTGTGATTATTTTCCACCTACTGAATCATGTTTTATGTTAGAGAATCCATGATTATGGATATCTTGATGAATAGTTAGGGTTTGTTAGAAATTTTGAAGAATATGATCATCCCTTGCTTGATTTGAATTTTGAGACTTGTATAATGTTCTTTATGGGTCATTTATTGTAAATATTTGGTCCTATTTCATGGTAGATGGATGGTGGTTGATTTTCCATTAATGCACCTACGTTTTTCTTGCAAGAAAACTTGGTATAACTTGATCAATTGCTTTCCTTCTTTTGTCGGCTGCACTATGTGAAGTTGAGGGACTGAAATGTTGTTGTTTATATGTTGTTTTGTGCCTCATGTTGCTTCACTTCATGCCTTCGTTGTTGCTGCATCTCCCCTGCCCCTCCCCTGTACAAACAGAACTACAACTACATTTGAATTCTGCGGAGAAGCAGCGTCGTGGCCGCGCAGTCCGTGAAGCTTGCATTGTTCGCGGCCGCGAGCCATTAATTCAAAGGAAAATATATTTTTCTTCGTGGCCACGAACCTTGTTGAACTGGATTATTTCGTGCCCGCGAAGCCCACCTCGAAGCTGGAATAAATTGAAGTTACGACCGCGACGTTTTGGTGAAGGATTTGGGTCACGCCCGCAACCTTACTTGATGTTGCATGCATGTTTTTTTTTCCTGTTTCTTTAATTGTTTTCATGCATTGTTTGTTTGTTTCAGCAATCTAAAATGATATATCGTATATTATATATATATATATATATATATATATATATATATATATATATATATATATATATTGTATTGAATTTATGGAATTGTTTGATAATGGATTACGTGGTATGATCTATGCACGCATGCTTCTTTCCTTGCTTTTAATTGTTTTCCAATGTCTTTGTATATTTCTTTTTGACATCTAAACACTTTAAATAGATGATATTATATAATATATGCCTTGTATTAATTTTAAGAAATTATTTGATATGAAATTTGTTGTGATATGAACTTAAGTAATTTAAGTGTCGCATTCTTGCACCTGGCATGCATACGTTGCATTCATTTGCATCGCCGGGTATCTAATTGGTACATAGTCGAGTCTAAGTCTTGGTTGTTGTGTTTATTTGTTACAAAGCCACTTCTGGAGGACGTTATGCCCAAGGTATAGGTGTTCGTCTATTCGTTTCGTCATCCTTTTGCTACTCTTTTGTTATGAGGTGGGGTTTAGGATCTTTTCTTTTAGTTAAATGACCTATGGCCTCTTATATGTTGTTTTCTCACCCCACATGCGATTATATACTTATTATATAGTTAAATATGTGTTTTTTAGCTATGATAATGATATTATGAATACGTTTTGAATTTATGAAAATGGTATAAGTATGAGCATACGTAAGCTTGTGTTTTGAACTCTTTTGTACGTTTATGTTATGGTATAAGTGAGGTAAGCCCTGAAACATGAGAGTTTGTTAAGTTATTGTAAGTTGGGCCCGAAATTGTAGGTATGGATGCCCGGGACGGCAAGGGCCATTGGGTTAAGCCCGTGCATGACTCCATTTGAAGTATTTATGCGCGACTTTTGGAGATTGAGAAGGAGTGGTACTTTGAGCCCTCGGTGGATAACCGGGGAAGGCACAATATGGGTTAGCTATCCCGTGTGTATTGGTAATGTAGGTGGAGAGGTTTGATTCCCGAAACACCAAGGTAGTGTGGGTGAATTTGTACTTATGATTTCAGTTTTTATGTTATATTGAGGAGTTGGTGGAAGTCTGTACTCGTCGGACATTGGTTTATGTTTTTGTGTCCATGGATTATGAATCGAGTTAGGCTTCCTTTTACGTATTATATGTTATACGTTTGCAAATGATTTGGTATGCAAAATCCTAACCTTGATTCATGACCATCTCTTTTATTCGTGCTTTGCTCTATACTTATATACATGTGTGGGTGTGCGTTAGCCCACTCATTCAGTCGAGTTTAGACTGACCCTCTTGTTTAACACTTTAGTTGCAAGGTTTGCTCAAGCTAGGCGAGAACGTCCATCGTCGAGTTGTACTAGCTTGGTAAGGTCGAGTCTGCATTTTATTTGTTGCATCTTTTGGATACTTTTGGACTTGTACATGATCATGGTTTGTATATTTGGAGATTGATGATATTTGATGTATTTTGGGCCGTGATGGCCATGTATATGTTGTTGTAGGCTCATGTCGAGCTCTTATTTGGATCTTATTAATTGCTTCCGCGTTCTATTATTTGTTTTGCGAGCTCTGTTCGTCTCTAGCCCCACTTAGCCTAGTGTGTGCGTGTAGGTCCCCGTTCGCTTAGACTTGGACTCATGTATGGACTTCCATTTTATATGTGGGTTTGGGTTTAGGTGCGGGGGATGTGATGCCCCACCGCTCCGGGTGCTACATCCTAAAGTGGTATTAGAACTCTCGGTTGCAAAACCGGAGCTCTAGAGTCATGTCTGGCGTGTCTCGGTCGTACGACATAGGATAACATGGTTATGTGACTTTATGTGACTATTTGTTTATAATTCTATTATCTGTTCACATGAACATGTACTAACCCGCACGCATGTATATTGGAATTTCTTAATTTTTGTAAGATGCCTCCAAGAAGAGAATACCACGGTGATAGATTTCTGGGTCGCTGACATCACCGAGATCACTCTCCCCAACCGGAACATAATCCCCAACCTCAAATGGAACCGGAAGGGTTCATGGAAAGATTATGTGCATTCCTTGGCACCCGCTACCGCGAAAATACACCCCCCGCCGAAAATCAAGAAGGGGGTCAAAGTACTCAAATTCTAAGAGAGTTTCGGAGATAAAATCCTCCAAGATTTGAGGAAGGAGACGATGTGCAAGCGGAGGAGTTGCTCATATAAATCGAGAGGATATGGGAGTTGATTCCATGTGGTTCGGTGGTAAAAGAAAGGTGCACGATAACAATGGTTCAAGGGCAAGCTTATAATTGGTGGTCTAGCATCCAGGCTTGTTTGGATGCCACCAGAGAGGAAGTTAATTGGGATACCTTTGCTCAGGAATTTCGAAACAAGTACATCCCTATCACTGTAAGAGATAGAAGACTCCGAGAGTTTATGGATCTCAAATAAGCGGGAAAATGGTCACGGAATATATCAATGAATTTAACCGTCTCTCTCACTATGCTCCCAATGTTGCCAACGATGATCGCCATAAAGTTCTCCAATTTATAAAAGGCTTGAAAGAAGATATGAAGGATGCTCTTAAGGCCGTGGATACCTATACTTGGGCACTTGTTACTAAGAAAGCTTTGAAAGTTGAGGATAGAGTTGTGGCTCGGAGGAAGACTTCTCACACCTGGCATGGTTCTAGTTCGGGGATTTCTAACAAGTATGAAAAGAGGCCAGCTTTTCAAGCCCTCCCACCAGCAAAGCCTCAAAATAAGCAACCCCGACCCGCTGGACCAAATCAAACTCTAGCACTTCCGGTACCGGGCAAATGCACTCATTGCCAAGGAAACCATCTTATGGAGAATTGCTCCAAATTACATAGGAGGTGCTATGGTTGTAGAGCACCGGATCACATGTGGAGCAATTGTCCGAAGAAGAGAACGGGACATGCCATGAGAGGTAATCAAATGCCTGTTATCCAAGCTCGAGCTTATGCTCTTGGTGATAAAGAAGAGGAAGTGGCCGATATTGAGCCAAATGTCGTGGTGGAAGGTATAATTAGCATTCATGGCACAACATTACATGCATTGTTCGATCCTGGGACTGCTCATTCTTTTATTTCTTGGGATCTTGCTTCTTCTATATCTTTGCCTGTTTCTCTATGTGCGCATGATTATGTGGTTTGCTTGTAGAGTGTACCGGGAGTGTCTGGTGGGCTTCAAGGGCCGTGTTTTTCTTACTGAGTTGATCGAGATGTCGATGAAGAGGTACAGGGCAATCCTTAGTATGGATTGGTTGTACGAGCACCGAACAGTGATGGATTATTGTGAGAAGAAGATGTTGTTAGGTTCTGCGGTTTTCACTGGTGAGTGGTTAAAGTCGAGCCCTTTTGCTTCCTTTGTTGAGGCTAGAAGATGGTCCGGGATGGTGCAACGGGTTGTGGCCTATCTTTTGAATAAACTGAAAGATTAGGCCAAACTTGAAGAGACGGAGATTGTGCAAGAGTATGCCAATGTTTTCCCTGAAAGCCTGGGTTCTGTACCGCCTGATAGGGACATCGAATTTGTTGTAGACCTTCATCCCGGAGTTGAGCCCTTTTCAAAGACTCCCTACAGGATGGCCCCTGCTGAACTTAAGGAGTTGAAGTCGCAGCTTGATGAGCTTCTAGCTTGTGGGTATATCCGTCCGAGCACTTCTCCGTGGGGTGCTCTCGTTTTGTTTGTAAAAAAGAAAGATGGAACGTTACGGATGTACATTGATGACCGTGAGTTGAATCAGATGACCGTAAAGAATAAATGTCCTCTACCTCACATCAAGGAGTTATTCGATCTTCTGCAGGGTTCTAAGATCTACTCCAAGTTAGATTTAAGGCAGGGTTATTATTAGCTATGTATCAGGGAGGAAGATAAACCAAAGACCGAGTTTAATAATCGGTATGGATATTTTGAGTTTGTTGTGATGCCGTTTGGGTTAACTAACGCCCCTGCTATGTTCATGGACATGATACACCAAGTGTTCAGGTCGTTCCTTGACAAGTTCGTGGTGATCTTTATAGATAACATTTTGGTGTATTCAAGGTCCGCCGACGAGCATGCACCGCATCTTCGAATTGTCTTAGAGACACTACGGGAACATAAGCTCTATGCTAAGTTCAGCAAGTGTGAGTTTTGGATCGACAAAGTCATATTCTTGGGTCATATAATTTTGGGGCCATGGAATTGAAGTTGATCCTTCCAAGATTGAGACATGCTTCATTAGGAAAGACCGAGAAATGCCTCAGAGATTAAAAGTTTTCTTGGATTAGCAGGGTATTATCGCAGGTTCATGAAGGACTTCTCTAAGATTGCCGCCCCGTTGACCCGGTTAACTAAGAAAGAGGTACGGTTGAATGGGATGACAAGTGCGAGGCAAGTTTTCAAACCTTGAAAACTTGGTTGACTTCGGCATCGGTTTTTACCCTACCTGAGGGTACCAAGGGTTACGCGGTTTACACAGATGCTTTTAAGAGGTCTCAGATGTGTGTTGATGCAAAGTCGCCAAGTGGTAGCTTATGCTTTGAGAAAGTTGAAGGAGCATGAGAAGAATTACCCTACTCATTATCTTGAATTGGCCGTCGTTGTATTTGCTTTGGCGAAGTGGCGACACTATCTTTACGATACAACGTTCGAGGTGTTTACCGATCATAAGAGCCTCAAGTATGTCTTTACTCATAAAGAATTGAATGTAAGACAGAGGCATTGGGCAGAGTTTCTAGAGGATTATGATTGCACGATCCAATACCACCCCGGCAAGGCAAATGTGGTAGCCTATGCCTTGAGTAGAATGGCAAGTGTGGCTAGTTTGGAAGCAGGTTCTTCGAGTTCAGGTTCTGAGACAGTGGCTTTAGTTTGTTAGATGGCCAATCTTACAGTTCAGTCGGATTTGATACAACAGTTGTTAGATGCTCAAGCTTCGGATGCAGAGATTCAAAAGTTGGTAGCCCGATCAAGGCATGATTTTCAAGTTCAATTTTGATGATTCGGGTTTGCTAAGGTTCAAAGCAAGAGTATGTGTCTTGGAAGAGCTCAAGAGACTTATAAGGAGGCACATCGCTCAAGATATTCGATCCATCCGGGAGGCACGAAGTTATATCGAGATTTGAAAGAGAAGTTTTGGTGGAGTGGCATGAAAAGAGATGTTGGGAACTTCTTGAGGCGATGTCTAACATGTTAAAGAGTTAAAGCAGAGCATCAGAAGCCGGGAGGAACTCTCTAACCACTTCCTATTCCCAAATGGAAGTGGGAGCAAGTGACAATGGATTTCGTGTCAGGCTTGCCTAGAGTTAAAGAAGGGTATAATGGAATATGGATGGTTATTGAATGATTAACTAAGTCGGACCATTTCCTCAAAGTTTGGATGTCTGACAAGGTTCAAAAGCTAGCCGATGTGTACCGCAGAGAGATCATAAGATTACACAGAGTCCCGGCTAGTATTGTTTCGGACCGAGATCCGAGGTTTATGATGATTTTTGGCAGAATCTTCAAAAGTGTTTGGGCACCCGGCTCAAGTTTAGCACCACCTCGCATTCTCAAACAGACAGGCAATCTGAAAGGTTAATTCAGTACCTCGAGAATATTCTTAGGGCGTGTGCGTTGGATTTTCAGGATATGTGGGACGAGCACCTACCGTTGGTTGAGTTTTCCTACAACAATAGTTTTTAAGCTCCGATAGGGATGGCACCTTATGAGGTACTTTATGGGAGAAAGTGTGGGTCTCCTATATTTTGTGACATGGAAGATTGGAGGTGAACCAAAGAGGGTAAGCTAAAAAGAGCAAAACCTAAGGAATATATCAAGGATGCCATCGAGAAAGTTAAGAATATCTAGCAACGAATGAAGGCAACTCAAGACCGTCAGAAGAGTTATGCCGATAAGAGAAGAAGGCCTTGGGAGTTCAAAATCGGAGATCGAGTCTTTCTTAAAGCATCTCCTAGAAAGGGCTTCACTCGTATAGGTAAAGGTGAAAAGCTCAATCAACAATACCGCGAGCCGTTTGAGATCTTGGAAAGGATTTGAGGAACGGCGTATACGTTGGACCTACCGCGGAGTTTAACCGGGATACACAATGTGTTTCACGTTTCTCAGCTTCACAAGTACTATCCCGATGAGATAACCGTTCTCCCTATTGAAGAGGTACAGTTAGAGACGAACTTGACGATAGTAAAGCACCCGGTTGCAATTCAGGACCGAAACATGCAAGAGTTGAAGAATCGGCAGATTCCTTTGGTCAGAGTTCTTTGGAGAGATCCGAAGTTTAAAGAGTTTACTTTGGAGAGCGAGGAAAAGATGAGAAGGTTGTATCCAGAGTTGTTCGAGGCCCGAGTCGAACCTGAGGACAGGTCCCTTTTAAGGGGGAGAGGTTGTGATACCCCGTCTGCTCGTACGTACAGGTTCGTGCCACGTGTGAGTTTTTTTTTCATAATTTCATTTAATTAATTGATGCATTTATTTGAATTCTATAATTATTATTTGATTTCTTATATGAATTATTTGAATTATATATCAAGGATATACCTTAAGTAAAATTATGATATGAATCCTTATGATTTGTGAATTTATCAGATATGAATTTAATTCCTGAGCATGCTAATTTCATAAATTATGTGATATATATGTTGGAAAACAGGAATCAGAAAGCAGCGAAATTTAAAATTTTTCCAACAAAAGGATCGAATACTCGCAATCGTGAATCCAAATTCGTACAGATTAGAAACTTACTTTTCAATAATCTTTCTTTAAGCATTTCAAGCCACCCAAGAACGCTCTTCTCGCGGCTTGATCCACTCTCCTTGGTAAAGCTTGAATCTTCAAAACTTCTAACTTGAAGCTCTCTAGAGATAGTCCACCAACTTGACTATAATCTAACTAGTAAGGATGCTAGTTCTCTAGTTAGTGTTTGGGCTTAACCTAGGGTTTAATTTATCTTGGAGAAAGGATGGTGTTCAACACATGAACCAAAAGAATTCAATCACTCTCTAAGGGGAGCATGAGCTCTCCTATATATAGGAAAGGGAATGGCCGAAAATCCCTAGTCCTTATGGGCTAAGCTGGGAAGCACGGACACGACAAAAAATCACTTCGTGCAGTGTCCGACACATGTCGGACACGGACACGCCTCGGACATGTGTCCGACATGTCGATCCGTGTCCTAAATTAAAAAAAAAAATTCAAAAGGACACGGTGTCGGACACTCCAGAGCGGAGTGTCCGACACGGCTGGATTGAGAAAGTCTGGATTGTTCCGTTTCCTTACCTTGGGAAGAATTGAGGGAGAAAAGTCCCTGTTCCCTTCCCTCACCCTCACCTTGAGAAGAAAATGGGAAGAAATCCCCAAGACATGGCTGGATTGTTAGTGTTATTTCATCAAAAAAACCAAAAAAACAGAAAAGGGAAAGAAATCCCCCAAGACCACCATCGTCGACGCCACCACCGCGAGCTAACTTCTGCCACCAATTTCTCTACACCATCGCCTCCAACGCCCTTCACCACCTCAGGCCACCTCACGCCCGTCCGTCGTCTTCTTCAAGTAATTTTCAATACCTTGCACTTCTGAAATGGTTTGTCTCTCTGTGTGGAACCAGAGAAAACTAAAAGAGAAATGGGCCAAGCCCTAGCTTTCACGCCATCCTCATAAAAAAAGAAAAGATGTATGTTAATGGGCCATATTTTAGCATTTCAGTTCAAGGCCATATTTTTGTTTTTTGGGCTGTTTGTTTTTGTGTTTTTTCAGATCATAATTATTAAAAGGTTTAAAATTTTTGGGCAAACAAAGAGTCTACATAGTTAAACAACAAAAAAAGAGGTCCACTTAGTATAATAAATAAATTAGTATTTATAAAATATAATTATTTATATATAAAATATAGCCGTGTCGGAGCCGTGTCGTGTCCTAAAATTTTGAAAAAATCTGTGTCGCCGTATCCGTGTCGTGTCGTGTCCTTGTCGCCGTGTCCGTGTCCATGCATCATAGGGGCTAAGGATTTTGGTCCCTCTCTCCTATTAATTGATCATCAAGTAATTTTGACTTTGACTTTGAATTCTAATTCAAGTCAACTTCTTAGAGAGCTAAAATATCCAATCCCTTTTGGATATTATTATACTTTATTTATTAATAAATAAATAACTTATTTAGCTAATTAATTAATTCGTAATTAATTAAATAGATTATTTTTCTCCAAAATAAGACTTTCTTTTTAATTCAAAATTAAACCAAAGTCTATTAAATAATTAATCACATTAATTATTTAACATATATATCATATATATATATATACACACACGTGTGAGAAACGTGTCACAAGGACACGTGTCACTCACGTGACCCACACGTATGGAACCCTTTTGGCCCGATTAACTTGTTTAATCATTTTAAAGCCTCAACTCATGTAACCAAGTTGTTGTGTGTGACCCTCCAGGTTCTCAATTCAATTATCAGTGACCCTAATTAATTAATTCACTAATTAATTAATCAGTCAACAGATTAAACGACCATAGTCTAGCAACAGGTGTTTAACCCGTAGCTGAATTGGAATGTTCGGATTCGACAGAACCTTTAAGTCATTGATTTATGTGAGATACAATCCTCCTACTTACTATCTCTCAACCATGATCTAGGGTAAGGGAATAATTAGAACCCTAATAATCTCGTCTTAAAGCTAAGTGCCTTTTGATATCCATTTGATCTCAATCCAAGAAACCCTTTTCTTGATGTCTTGATCTATTGCCTTGGCCAAGGACTCCATATGGCATATGAATGACTTACACAATAAGAGATCACCTTGCAAATGCAAGTGTAGGTCCTTTTTTGATTCTCATTCACTTTCATGAATCACTTGTGCAGCCCCAGCATAAGCCTTGAATCAGTTGTCTTAGGTGACACCCTTTAAAGCTTATACCTAAGACTATAGAGTTAACTCATAAAGTGATATGGAACCTCAAGTCTAAGGATCAATTAATCACATCAATGACTCGTGAGATATTTCCTAATCTGGAAGTTTCTATTTCCTGAAATAGAAACTTCTTTTCCCATTTAGGAGTCTTCTCACACGGGGTACCTCAGTGAACTTACTTATGGAAGTAAGCACCCTCATGTATCACGCACGTATCAACTATACACTTTGCACCTCCATGAAACAAGGTGGTCCTCCTTAAGGGCGTGATTCCACAAGTAAGCCTTAGAGGAGTCAGGTTGACACTCCCACTGTCGGTAGGACTCATCGGCTTGGGGTATTTTACTAATCATGACTTATGTGATATAGGGCTCGTTTCATGAACCATTTCACCTAAATGGTAGAGTCCTAAAGTCATCAGGATTAGGGAAGTTCTCATACGTGCACAGATAAAGTAAAAGCATACCAAACAAGAGTATATAAAGAAGTGTTGCCTCAATTCGTTATTTCATTCAAAGATTGTCTGTGATTACAATAAGGAAAAACACAAAATGGATATACAATCGGCTTTCTAGGGCACTATTCCTAACAATATGTGATTAAAGGATTTAATTGTATGAATTTATATTATTTTGGACATAATTGAGAACTTGTTTTGGACCTATTTGACACTTTTTGAAAGTTTGGGGCCTATTTGAAAAATGGGCCATTTTGGTACACTTGCACCTATTTTTGTGGATATCTTGAGCTCAGAAACTCAGATTTAAGTGCCACCATCGCCGTTGGACTTGTTTCGACAATTCGGATCTAATGGAACAAGCCTCATAATTTTTCAATGCCGTTTCGACCCCTGACAATGCAATTTCAGCCACCTGTAGCCTATTATACCCCTAAGACCTATTTTTGTGCTACTAGACCTAACTTTTGTACTTTTTTTGACTTATACATAATCAAAACCATCTGTCTGTCTCTCTCTCTCTTTTGCTGGTACACGTTGGGAACTCAACACCTGTAGCGTCCCCTAACTCTACAACTCCCGCACCATACTACCCTCGAGTGGATGTGAGACCTAGCACTCGAGAAATACTACGACGAACGGTATAAACGGTACTTAAGTAGAGCGTAGGATAAAATGCAGCGGAAGATAAAAGAATTTAAAATTTGCAACAAGCAACATGATAACACATATGATATTGTAAAGGAGTAATAAGATAGCTAGTGTACAGAGTTAATGTATATACATGATCGGGATTAAATGCTCTTAATTTAAACCTGATCTAATAAGTATAACATCTATAGCTTCAAGATACCTCTAGGTGTCGTTGTCCTCGCTCCCTGAAATCATGTGTTTGAAGCAGGCAAGGAATTAGTCAAAGTGACTAACTGAAGGAAGTTTAGATTTAGATATATATAGTTATATATATATGTATATATATATATATATATATATATATATATATATATATAATGATAGCAATAGGATATAGCAGATATGGTACGGTTCATAAGTTTGAAACAGGGATAGGGGTACTTGGAGTTTATTTTATAAGTCATGAACCGTTTGATAAAAGATTTGTACCGCCCGTAAGTAAGGCGTCTTCCCCCGGTCTCCTTAAAATGTTTGTAAATAGTATCGGGCTGATTAAGGCACCGGTACTTTAATAAAACTAAGTATGATAATAACTCCGCAACACCGTAGTGTCAGTAGGGGAGCAAACCCTACCGAGAGTATGTAATGTGTGGGAGGAAGCTATCTCTCCCAAGGAGGTTGTCTCCCTTGTAAGTCTCTTGGCTTGGAGTAACTAACCTCTAGCTAAACCACTACCAAGAGTTGGTGGCGGTCTGTGACACCAATAATACCTTCGGCCCGATGCTTTCCAGGTATTGCTCGACACAGCTGGGCGCCGTGCCCATTTTGATAAGTAATAATGATTTACTTGCTTAGTCAGGAATCAGTTCTTAGTATTAATAGGACTGAGATATATGATGTTCGAATAAGATCCTGATTCCGACTTAATGGTATTTTCCTCATAAAGAGGAATATCATATTATATTAATATGTATAAATAGGAAATCAAATAATAGGTAGGTTTGGAAATCATTTTATAATTAGATATAGGTATAAACATGATTCCAGTTGAAAATGTTTTAACCCTCACCTAGTACTGAAATTCAAATAAGTTGGAACGGATCCCACAGTTCAGTGCAATTGTTGCCTGAAAGTAATTACTACTGACTTAGAACTAGGTTCCTTTTAATCTAATCAAATAATCACATAAGGTTTAGGAAATATAACATATTAGAGAATTCTTATAACATTTAGAGATTATTTCCCGTTAAAATTTAATTTCAATTGTTTAAGAAAATTTAATTAATTAATTAGGTTTCATGAATTCTTTAACCACTTAAATATTTATTAATTATGTTGTGACCTTAATTAGAGTATTAGGAATTAAATTTAGAATTTTATTCAACAATGTAGGTTGATTTTGAAATTATTTTATAATTTTATTAATTTTTGAATTAATTTGGAAAAATCTTTATTTAAAATTCTAAAATCCTATTTTATAATTAATTTTAAATTAATTTCGAAATTAATTGGTTAATTTTTGACCAAAAAGTCAAAATTACTATTGAAAACATTTACTATTCAATTTCTTATGAATTAAACACTTTATAACATAAAATTGAACACACACACACACACACACAATCACACGTGCACATGATTTATTTCAAGAACATTATGAAGGTGTTCTTAAGCTTATGAAGATGTTCATATTAGTTCATGATCACATTTAATAAATTTTAAATTCGTAACATATAATTAAATTCAAATGTAGCACTTTAATCATAAAATTAAATCTAAATAAATTATTCTAAGCATAAATTTAATCAAGCAAGAACATAATTATTTAAATACATATTCATATTATATCATATCATAAATCATGCATTTAATTAAATAAAATTCCATAATGTAGACACATTGTACATACAATTAACAATTATGCATATATTTCATAAAAATAAATTCCTAAAGCATAATTTAATTAAACCTAAGCATGCTACTAATATTATTATATTAAAAATATAATATAAAGCATGAAATAATAAAAGAAAAATGCACCTTGTGAGAGAGAGGGGAGAGTTACGAGAGAGAGAGAGATATTGGGAGATTTTGGTGTGAATTTTATGTTGTGATCTCTAGGGTATTTATAGGTATGTCTTGGGGGCTTATGTTGCAATTTTGAAGATTTAGTTAGGTGAGTCATGGTGGTGAATAAGCTAGGTTCAGTTATTAGGGGATTAAGGTGTATACTTAGGTGTATATTTAAGATATAATTAATTTGTCTAGTAATTATGACAAAATAAAAATAATTCTAAAATAGGATGAAAACGATAATAAAATCATAGAAGAATATCTAGGGTTTAGTCTGAAATGAGAGAAGTTGCAAAAGAAAGAATCAAAAGAGCTTTCTAATGGTTATAAACACTTAACGTTTGAATGTCTACATTTAAAGTAGTAGTCGTTCGGGAATTTTGAAAAATATGATAAAATTCATAAACGAAGCTAGAATGTGAATTGATTTCCAAGAAAGTATCCATGATTCTTGAAATAATTTAAGGATCAATTTGACTGTAATATTAGATACCAAATGTTGTACGGTTTGAAAATTAGTTTTTATGGTGGAAATAGTACTTTGGGAAAAATAGGGAAAAATTTATAAATCGAGCTAGGATTTGAACTAGAGTTTGGAAAATATCTTAAAATTCATAAAATAATCCAAGGATCGTAATGGTTATAATATTGTATAGGAAAAACGTTGAAATTCGGAAATTTCTAATTTAGGGCAAAACTAGGGTTTTTCGGCCGGTTTTGATTTCTACGGAAGCTACGTTAAGAATTAGGGTTTGGGAATCATACCATAATTCATAAATTTCACAAGGATTCTATCGAACCCAATATTGGATAGGTAAAAGTGTCTCGAAAATTTCCTACAATTAAAGATGAATAGTAACTAGGGACCTAAATGGAATTTTTTGACAAACAATTTTCAAAACGTATTTCGGGATGATGAAAGCTATAATATGAATTTGGAAAATACGGAAATCAACTTTCTAAGGTTTCTTAAGGTTTAGATAAAAGTCTGGGTTCGGTGAATGAATAGTGATATGGTTCTCTCAAGAAGGCACAAATCATAAATCAGAACATAAATGCACATAATTCACGTAAAATGGAACGTGTAATGGACTAAGGCTATAAACGCTTTCCTCTTAACGCTTTACTTACCCGTGCTATCCTGATCTCGAAAATCCGGGCTGTTACAGCACTAAAGCAAGAAAGAAGAACAAACAAGAACACATATCCATTTTCATCCCCTTTTGAGCTAATTTCAAGCCATTTCTTGCTCCAACTTCAAAGGTAGGAGTGGAATCTTGTTCTCCACATTCTTGTGATTATTTTCCACCTATTGAATCATGTTTTATGTTAGAGAATCCATGGTTATGGCTATCTTGATGCATAGTTAGGGTTTGTTTGAAATTTTGAAGAATATGATCATCCCTTGCTTGATTTGAATTTTGAGACTTGTATGATGTTCTTTATGGCTCATTTATTGCAAATATTTTGTCCTATTTCATGGTAGATAGATGGTGGTTGATTTACCATTAATGCACCTAAGTTTTTCTTGCAAGAAAACTTGGTATAACTTGATTAATTGCCTTCCTTCTTTTGCCGGCTGCACTATGTGAAGTTGAGGGACTGAAATGTTGTTGTTTATGTGTTGCTTTGTGCTTCATTTTGTTGCATTTCATGCCTTAGTTGCTGCTGCATCTCTCCTGTCCCTCCCCTGTATAAACAGAACTACTGCTGTGTTTAAATTCTGTGAAGAAGAAGTGTCGCGGCCGTACAGTCCATGAAGCTTGCATCGTTCGCGGCCGCGAGCCATCAATTTGAAGGAAAATATATTTTGCTTCATGGCTACGAAGATTATTGAACTGGATTATTGTGCGCCCGCGAAGCCCACCTCGAAGCTGGAATAAATTGACTTCGCGACCGCGATGTTCTGGTGAAGGATTTGGGTCATGTCAGTGACCTTACTTGATGTTGCATGCAATTTTTTTTTTCTGTTTCTTCAATTGTTTTCATGTATTGTTTGTTTGTTTCAGCAATCTAGACATGATATATTGTATATTATATATATATTGTATTGAATTTATGGAATTGTTTCATAATGGTTTGCGTGGTATGATCTATGCATGCATGCTTCTTTTGTTGCTTTTAATTATTTTCCAATGTCTTTGTATATTTGTTTTTGACATCTAAACACTTTAAATAGGTTATATTATATAATATATCCCTTGTATTAATTTTAAGAAATTATTTGATATGAAATTTGTTGTGATATGAACTTAAGTGATTTAAGTGTCGTATTCTTGCACCTCGCATGCATATGTTGCATTCATTCATATTGTCGGGCGTCTAATTGGTACATAGTCGATTCTAAGTTTGGGGTATTATGTTTATTTGTTACAAAGCCACTTTCGGAGGACAACGTGCCCGAGGCATAGGTGTTCGTTTATCAATGCCGGTTCTCCTTTTGCTACTCTTTTGTTGTAAGGCGAGATTTATCTTTTCTTTTAGTTAAATGACCTATAGCCTCTTATATGCTATTTTCTCACCCCACATGCGACTATATAGTTATTATATAGTTAAATATATGTGTTTTAGCTATGATAATGATCTTATGAATACGTTTTGAATTTATGAAAATGGTATAAGTATGAGCATACGTAAGCTTGTGTTTTGAACTCTTTTGTACGTTTATGTCATGGTATTAGCGAGGTAAGCCCTGAAACATAGGAGTTTTGTAAGTTATTGTAAGTTGGGCCTCGCAATTGTGGGTAAGAACGCCCGGGACGGCAAGGGCCATCGGGTTAAGTCGGTGCATGAATCCATTTGAAGTATTTACGCTCGACTCTTGGATGTTGAGAAGACGTGAACTTTGAGCCCTCGGTGGATAACCGGGGAATCCACAATGTGGGTTAGCTACCCCGTGTGTATTAGTAATGTAGGTGGAAAAGGTTTGATTCCCAAAACACGAAGGTTGTGCGGGTGGATTTGTACTTATGATTTCGGTTTTTATGTTATGTTGAGGAGTTGGTGGAAATCTATACTCGTCGGACATTGGTTTATGTTTATGTGTCGATGGATTATGCATCGAGTTAGGCTTTCTTTTATGTATTATATGTTATCCCTTTGAAAATGATTTTGTATGCAAAATCCTAACCTCGTTTCATGACCATCACTTTTATTTGTGCTTTGCTCTTTGCTTATATACATGTGTGGGTGTGCGTTAGCCCCCTCACTCTGTCGAGTTTAGACTGATCCTCTCGTTTAACACTTTAGTTGCACAATTTGCTCGAGGTAGGCAGGAAATTACGTCCTCGAGTCGCACTAAGAGCATGATGTCTCAATGTTGGGGTTGTCTTTGGGATGAGGAAGCTGTGATTTTTGGGTTCTAGAATGTTTAGATGCCATTGGAAATGATCTGGAAGGGAAAGAGTGAAAGTTTTGGTTGTGGCAATTTATCGAACACTTTAGGTGCGTGTTTAGAAAGGGGTTATCTTTGTTAATGTAGCTTGAACAAAGACCAACAAAAGCTCAAACAATTGATAAACAACAATAAGAACAAGCTAAAGATCAAATTCAAGCAAGCAATTCGGAAAAATCACTCATAATTCACAAAGTTTGATGAAATTGGATTTTGGGGGTGTTCTTGAGCAAATTGAAGCTAAATCTTGAAAAATTTACCCTAATTGTTAGAATTTATGCATGAATGAGTGTTAGGATGAAGTTCTTGGAAGAATTTAAGCAAAATTTGATCAAAATCCAATGAAATTAATATTTAGGGTCGAAGAGGGGCTAGGTCGCGGGTTTTTATTTGAAAATTTTATGCAAAACAACCTTTCGGCCGAGACATATACCACGTCGTTCCCAGGCATCATGCGTGCAACGACCAACAGAGGGATCTCATCACGAGCGTGATGAGCTTTTGGGTGTCAGGGGGGTGCCGATCACGACGCGTGACGGCGGCTGTGGTGCCTGGGAGCTTTCTAAAATTTTGTTGGCGGCCGCGAGAGAAAAGTTTGAGGCCTCGAGTTTTGGAAGAAAACTTCCTGCAAAGAATTTTGGCGACCGTGAGGAAAATAAAACAGGAACTTTGGCGGCCATGATGGGGCTTTCTCAGATGAAAATTTTTGCTAAAGATAAGTAGTTTTGCTTAGAAAAACATGTCCTATCAAGCTAGGATGTGCAAATCGAGTTCATATAAATCAGTTAATGCACACAATTCATAAGGATACAAGTTTTATCAACTCGATCATAATGCAACTCATTATTTTATGCAAAACTTCACCTCTTTTAACAATTAAAACATGAATTCCCATCAAATAATTTTCCAAACTTTATGCATTCAAGAATCAATTCCTCATGCAAAACTCTTCCCAAAACAAACAATTAAAATCACATTCATGCCTTTTAAATTAGAATTTAACATGCATTACTATCAATCAGTTTCAAATAAACCATAGCAAAAACATGTAAATTCATTATCATTACTCAACAAAGCATAAAATGGACCTCAATTGGCTCATCCTTCGTCTTTGAACCTCGAATCTTTTCAATTTAACCCTGCAAATCGAAGAGAAAATTCATAAGAACACATCTACTCGAGAAGATAACAAAACAAGAAGGAACAAAAGAACAAAGGAAAGTAAGAAAAAGAAAAACTAGTAGTTCTCATTTATAGTCATGAGCTTGACTTCAATCCAACTTAATGGATTAATCGTGACGAATCGCATGACATCACTTTATGTTTCTCGCACCTTCGACCGGTTAGTACATGGTTTGAATTGCTTATAGGAAATCGATATAGACCGTCGAAAATCCTTAGCAACTCAGTCATGTCTTCAATGATAAATGTTCAAAAATTGAGAGCTTCCACCTCAAACTCGTTTAACATTTCCTTTAAACCTCCTCTCGAATTCTTCTCGAGAATGTCAACTAGCTTTTTTCGTATCAACTTTACCAAGCTTGAAGTCCTTTCAGGTAGATTGTGGACTTATAGAGTTAAAGGGAGCTCCATATCATCGAAATTTTTCGAACTTTAGCAACTTACAACTCTCCTTTACTCTCAAGTTCTCTATTAGTTGGCTTCTCTAAAATATGAATCGGAATGGAGAAAACTTTTTATTCAGTAAAACTTCTCAGTGTAGAGGCATCATAATATTGCTTTGTCAACTTATCAATCCGAGTTTGTAGACTTTGTTGGTGGCCAACCCTCTTATCCACTTGTAGCTCAAAAAGCTCATATTGTTTAGTTGTTTCAATTGTGAATTTTTCGATCATAGCCTCAATTCTCTTATTCTTTTCCAATTCAACGTCTTTCTTCATGAATCTTTCGAGTGCAGCCTCCAATCTCTGTTGTTGGTAATCCTCGAGCTAAGATGGAGGTGGAATTTGGTACTGGAATGAATAGAAACTTGATAGACCTTGGAATGGGTCTGAATGCCCTTGATTGTACGAAAAATTTAATTGTATTGGCTCAACAATCCCTTGTCTTCCTGCAGAAGCAAATAAACAAGTATTAGATAAATGACAACCACCACATAATTCACAATTTAATTGATTAAAAAGAAAAATGGGTGTCTTCTGTGCATTCGGCGAGAGTTGATTAATCTCTTCTTTCAAAGCTTCCAATTGATAAATTTTTTTCTCACCCATCTTAAATGAGAGATGTAATGGTAGGAGGATCATAAATCACAGATGTCATTATTTGAAAGGTTCTTTCGATTTACTTTGTTGTTCAGGTAGGGGTCATACACCTGTGGCTAGACTATGATTGTGTGATCTCTGAGCTAATTAATTAATAACTATTATAATTAATTAGGGTCATTGCTAACGGAATAATGAACCTAGAGGGTCACACATAAATGCCAAATTCAAAGGGTATTGGTAGAAAGATCACGTGATTGATCAAAATGAGACCACACGTGTAAAGTGCACGTATGGAATGTGAGCAAGCTTTGGGCGCATGGTCCAATTGAGAAATTAGACCATGTGTTATGTAGCACCCGAAACGCAAGGTAGCCACATCCCCCCGCACTATAGCTCAGTCCACATGTGAAATGGACAATGTATACATGAACTAAGCATATAGCGAACGAGAGACAATAGGAAAAAACAATCTAGCTAGACGGGACTAACCCTCAACCAAATAAACAATCAAGTATACCAATGCATAATGAGTAAAACGGAAGCATACTATATACACATCATCATTTCAATCCGTTTCCAATATATCAATATACACAATCTCCAAAATACCATAAGCAATTCATAATTAATACACATGTCTCAATAATGTAAATGGACCGTGCTGGACCCAAATTAAAGACTTGACTAGACTCAATTCCCGCGTAGCGTGCACCTGCAAGAATCTGAAAAGTGGAGGTGTCAGTCTATCAAAGACTGAGTGAGGGGTTTAATATAAATATAAGAGCAACTAACATGCAAGTCATAAACTCGGGTGAAGTTTTAGGAAAGAAAAAATATAAGTTCAATAGCAAATAACCATCGTCGAGATTACAACTATTAAGTTTAACAATTTAGTCAATTTCAGTCATTCAGTGGCCCGGCAAGTGAGGGCAATTCTCCAACCTTACTCTGACAGTGTACAGTAATTATGTTATCAGTTGATCAGGTAATCAATCAAGTAATTACAGTGCAATCAGTCAAGAGCAGTTTCAGTACCCTTTTCCCTTCGGTGATGGTGGGATTGCAAGGCCCCACTACCCAGTCAGTGTGAGCATAGGGTTCATGAGTTCCTATGCTCGGAACTCCTTCCTCCACTAATCTCCTAGTGGATTCAGGGGTCATCCCACAGTAGTGAGGATAGTGCAAGAGTTACCCGTCAGCCCTTGATTTCCCAGTTGGCTCAATACACTACCCTCGGGCCCACAGTGCAGTACAGTATACTCGCCAAAAGACAATCAATTCAGTACAGTAACAGTGGTTTAGTACAGTAGCAGTGGTTCAGTTATAAATCATTTGAGGTTTATGGAAAACTATAGATATGTATACATTTTGGCCGAAATCCAGATAATGGTTGTACGGGTTCTATATAACTAGAAATTAAACCTCACCTGATGAGTGACGGAACAAGACAAGGATACAAGAAAATGTCCATACGATCAATCATCTCCGCCCTGGAGAAGAACTGGATAAGAAAGAAAACAACGTGAACTCGTGAGATGAGACTCAATATGAGACCAAGTATGACGCACGACAATGCTCATGTAACACCTTAATAACCAAACAAATTAGCAATCAAGTGACACTTAAATATGTATGGAAACCAATTAACATCTAAGAGATGAAATTAATCTCAAGGAGTCACATATTCATATCATACAATCATTTCAAATTCAATTTGTATAAGGCATGGAGTCACACAATCATGTTTGAGCAATTAAGTACCAAGAAGCGTCACATAGGAGTATAATTATGAATTAATCAAGCATATACTCCATATAATTCATATACGGGAGCCAAGAGAATGAAAGGAATGCAAGAAGAAAGGTTTTGGTGAAGTTGGGCAAAACTGATAATTTTCGAAAACGCACACACTGTAGGAAAACCGGAATATCTTGAGTTCTAGAAGTTAGAATTGAGTTTTATTTGTTGGATATGAAACTATACAAATAGACCTTTTCAATGGTATATGGACCGGGTCATGGTTCAATGCGAGGTGAAAATGGAGTAGACCCGAAATTGGATGAATGCAGATTGTCGAAGAAGTGGCGACACCAAAAATAATTGATCATATCTCACAAATGAGAAAAGATATTGAGGTGATTCCAATTGGATAATATTCTAGACTTCAATAGGTTTTTGTGGGTTCAAAATTTAGGTTAATCGGAGCTCGTAGGAGGGTGTCGCGGCCGCGAAAAAATTATACTGAAAAGTAATCGCGGCCGTGAAGGAGAAAATGGCCAACTCTCGGCTTGTTGGTCATGGCCGCGACCAAAAATGGTCACGAAACGGTCGCGGGCACGACCCTAACTCCAGCAGCAGCAAAAGGCTTCGGGAAAATAGGGCAAGGCTCGAAATTTGGCTCCAATCCATACTAACCCAAATCACAACAATTAAACACCTCAAAACTATCATATAACATGCATATAACTCATATATATCAATTAAGTACCATTTAATCCAAGGAAACAAGCTTAGATCATCAAGATTCATCAACATCAAACCCCAACAAGTTCATGCCATATATTCCAATATACATATAATTTCTTGCATAAAATTCATGGTATCAACTCATGATCACACTTTCACCAACTAAAACACAAATTATTCAATAAAATCATAACCCTAACCTCATCAATTCATTCAAGAATTCATTCAACTATCTCATCTTTACCTTGAAGTGAAAAAGATAAGAAGAGAGAGATAGTTATTATTGTTAGATAAGAGGGGGGTGAATTATCCCTTTTTCGCCCAAATACTTCAAGTATAAAATCCCCCAAGGATTGGATAAATCACCAATACTGGAAGCAGTGGTTAAACTGATTCCAGTCAAGAATAGATCTGTTAAGATCACCAAATAACAAATCCACCTAGATTTGTGTCCTTCAAAACCTGATGCAAAATATCAGCAGTGGAACTGGAACAAATATGCTGCATGTACCAGTCAAGAACAGAGTAAGCACAATTAGAGGAACACAAGATATTTATAGAGGTTGGCTCACCACAACTGTGAAAACACAAGTTGGGCAAGTTAGTCCTCTACCTAAGTTTGTTAAGCTTAGGATTTTAAATGGAGTTTTAATGAGATCAGAATCAAGTGAAGCCTATGTAACAAAGACTATGGCTCCCACTTGACCCAAAGTTACAAGATACAAAGAGGGCTGAAAGCAAGAATGAAACCTATGTAACAAAGACTATGGTTTCACCAGGCCAACAAGCTGAAAGCAAGAAGAGAACCTATGTAATAAAGACTATGGTTCTATCAGGCCAGCAATAAACAGAAGGGATGTTCCTATGTAACAAAGACTATGGAACCAATCGCTTCCTGGACCCAAGAACTCTGCAAGCTAAAGGACACTATGAGAAAACAAAGTATCTCTATGTGTATGGCAGCAATTGACAGATCTTGAAGAGGTCACTTGAATTTGTATCTTCATCCCCTTTTTAAAGGTGTAACTCCAAAATAGCCGTTGGCTCAGATTTGAACTTTGAAGTCTGCACATTTCCCTAGACTCTGTAAAAGAGTTGTTATAGCTTTTTGACTTTTAAGGTAGGAAAGATCCGTTGGGTTTCTTTGTTCTTTGATCAAGCATTTGGCCAACATCATCTGCTGACATCATTTGTTAATCTTGAACTCCTAAGAAGGTGTTAACTTGAATTCAAAGCTTGACTTTGAACTGCTTCATGCTAGTGGTCTTTTTTGTACTAGCTGAACCCTTTTCTTTTGATACTTGTTTCTCTTGATCTTTGGACATCCTTTTTGCTCTTGTCAGCTTGGATAACTTCTTTTGTCTTTCCTTTGAAGTCCTGATTCTAACTTTTGCTCTTCTTCTTCATGATGGACTGATTGTGAAGTTGGATAAATTGATACCATATAGATTGCTCTTCTGATCATCTTTTCCTTTGGCCCATATTGATTGTGGACACACTTGGCCCATATGGATTGCTCTTCTGATCATCTCTGATTATTATGGACTCTTTCTTCTGCTCTCTTCATTAGTATGCTTCCGGTTGTGCATTCCTTTTTGAGATTTGACCTGAAGGTTGATCAATTGTCTTGGTACCAGAAAGTACTAGAGATGAGCTGCTTCCATTGATCAATCCTTGTTAATGATCTTTCTAGATCTGCAAACAGAGCATTGGACAAAAAGGACATTTAAGGAAGATCACAACTTGTTAATCATCAAAATTAAAACAAAGCAATTTAACAATTATGATGATGATGCTTCAAAATTCACAATTCCTCCAAAGATTGAGGTTGAAAATGATGAAATCTCCTCTCCTTTTGTTTGGTGTTTTGATCGTGAAAATGGGGAGCAAAATATGTGTATGTAGAAGTAAAATGAAGATCATGGAAGAATGTATTTCATGATTCATCCATTTAAAAAGATGACTCACCAATATTTGCAATTAAGTCCCCAAGGTTTTTAAGTTATGCGATTGAGGATGAGCTAGGAAGAAATGATCAATTAAGTCCAATAATGGTTCGTGCAATTTGGTCCTCACATTTTAGAAAATGGTCAAGTAAGAACACATAAGCACTTAAGTCACGTTCAACAATTAATTCACGTCTCAATCTAATTCGAGTTATGCAATAATTCTCAAATTTATAATAATTTCACGTAAACACTTAGTAATGTAATTCACATAATATCACGTAATGTATAACTGGAAAACTAGGGCGTTACATGTTAACAAATTGAATAATCACTTATAAAGCCCAAATATAATTAATTATAGAATTAATTAAAAACCCAAATAAAATTAATTATAGAATAAATTTTAACCCATTAGAATTAATTTTAAACCCAATTTGGAATAAAGAAGCCCAATGGATACTTAATTACGAATTAATATTGATCGAAATATTAGTTTATTTATTTATGAAATAAATATAACTTTATCCTACTTTATTTATTTGAGAAATAAATGAAGGATATCATCATACGTTATTTTTTTGTGAAATAAATAATGGATAATATCCTACTCTATTTATTTATAAATGTAGCACCCGGAACGCTAGGTAGCCACATCCCCCACACTATAGTTCAATCCACATATGGAATGAGCACCCATACATGAATCAAGCTTATAGCGAACGGGAGACAACAAAAAAAACGACTCTCTTGCTAGGCGGGACTAACCCTCGATTAAATACAAACATGCATAACCAATAAGGCGGAAGCATACTGTACATTCATTTCATTACATCATTCAAGTTCATTATCATCAATCATATATACAATCTTCCAAAAGTACCAAGATAAGTCATATGTAATACATAGGTACCAAGAGATATAACAATACATAATTTGCATCAATAATATACATGAAATGAGAAAGACAAGTGCCAGACCCAAAATGAAAGACCGACTCAATCCCGCCTAGCACGAACCCTGCAAACCTGAAAATGTGAGGTGTCAGTCTATGAAAGACTGGGTGAGGGGTTTAAATAAATATAAGCGCACATATCATGCAAGCTATAATCTCGGGTAAGTTTTTATAAAGGAACACAACATAAGTTCAAGAATAGAGTGAATCCTCGCCCGAGATTACAACTAATCCAATTAAACAATTCAATCATTATCAATTCAATCCGTGGCCCGACGTGTGAGGGCATTCTCTAACCTTTACTCCAAAAGTGGACAATCATGAGTGTTTCAATTTATTAAATGATCATACAAGTAATTATGTGCAATCAATTAGCAGTTTCATGAACCATTTTTCCTCCGTGTGATGGTGGGTTTGCAAGACCCGACCATCTAATCATGGTGTACGTCGGGAACATGACTCCCACGCATGAGATTTCTTCCTCCACCAAACCTCCTGGTGGATTCAGAGGTGATCCCAACATGGTAAGGATAGTGCAAGAGTTACCCATCAACCCTTGCTTTCCCGGTTGGCTCAATACACTACCCTCGGGCCCAACGTGAACATGCTTACTCGCCCAATCAATCAATCAATCAATCGACCCATTTCATGAAATGACTTGAAGATCATTAAGGTTTGAAAAACTATAGATATATAGATACATGTTGGCCGAAAACATCACATAAGGTTGTAGAGGTTCTATATATCTAGAATTAAACCTCACCTGTGCCGACAAAATAACAAGAATACGGCTATAGAGCTTGCTCCTCGTCAATGGAAAGATAATCTGTGTAAAAAGGGACAAGTGTTCGTGAGACACGACTCGCATGAACCATTTAAGACGTACGGCAAAGTCATGATCAATATGTCATGCAATAACAATTAAGGAATGTCAAAGAAAAGCATAATTATCAATTAACCAAGTATATATATCATATAACTCACATACGGGAGCTAAGGAAGTGAAAGGAATGCAATAAGAGAGGTTTTGGTGAAGTTTGACAAAAGTCGACAATTTTCGAAAATGCACAGGCTGTAGGAAAACTGGAATATCTTGAGTTGTAGAAGTTAGAATTGAGTTTTGTTTATTGGAAATGAGACTAGACACATAGGGATTTCGAAGGATATATGGCTCATTTTCTATTTCAAAGCGAGGAGAAAATGGCATAAGCTTGAAGTTGGGTGAATGCAGTTTGTCGGTAAAGTAGTGACACCAAAAAGAATTAATTATATCTCACAAAAGACAAAAGATAATGAGGTGATTCCAATTTTAAGTTGTTCTAGACTTAAAGATCTTTCCGTGGGTTAAAAAATCAGGTCAATCGGAGTTGAAACAAAGTCGGCACAGTCATGTCAATATTGGTCTGGAAGCTGACACGGCCGTGTCGGAATAAAAAAAATTCCAACTCGAACTTCCAACACGGCCGTGTTGAAAATGAACTAAGGTTGGACACGGCCATGTTGAAGCAAATTCTGGGCGAAAAACAGGGGAAAAATAGCGGGGTTCGTGGGAAATGACTCCCAAACCATCCAACACCATTCCAAGGCAATTAAATCACTCCAAACCATCATATATCATGCATATAACTCATATATACCAATTAGGCATCAAGTAATCCATCCAACTTGCTCAAATCATCAAGAATTATCATTCAAAACCCCAAAGTATTTCATGCCTTTCAACCTTCCAATAAATTCATGTTTTCATGTAAGCTTTGAATTGTAATGACCCTAAACATGCTTCTATCCATAAATGGTCATGAAAACGTCACCCAATCATCAAGCCCTACTCAAATATACATCAAGGGATTCAATCAAATTCTCCATATACCTCAAGATGGAAGAAGAAATGGGTGAAATTATGAGATGATGCTTCTAGCTTCACAAATCCTCCAAGAATCTTGCTTGAAAAAGAGATGAATTCTTCCTTCCCTTCTTGGTGTGTTTGGATCGATATATGTGGGTGTGAGTGTGCGTATATATGATGAAAATGTATGGAATGAAATGTGGGAGAGAGATGATATACCTAAGATATATTATATCCTCCACTAACCAAGATGAATCATCACCTTTTGCATATAAGTCCTTCAAGTATTTAAATTCAAGCAAACAAGTTCCATCTCTAGCCAAGTGATCAACTAACTCCCAATTCATGATACAATTAAGTCCATATAATTAAATAAGTGATCAAGTAAATCAATGAAGTACACATATGAATCACTTAGTTATATAGCAATTAATTCACCCAATTACACATTAATGGTAATTTCATGTAAATTCATAAAAGTATGATGCATGTTAATGTAATGAAAATTATAATTATAAGAATGAGATAATTAAATCAAACCCCCAACTCCCGAAGACCCGCACGTGGCGTGCTTACCTGAACTTCCGAAAAACTGGGGCGTTACAATAAAATAATAAGAGGATAATATCAAGTCATATTTATTTATGAAATAAATAAATAAAGATAATATCATATGGTTATTATCTTAAGTATTTATTTATGAATTAAATATAAAGATAATATCATGTGATTATTATCCTAAGTATTTATTTATGAAATAAATAAAAGGATAATATCATAAAATATTTATTTGAGAAATAAATAAAGGATAATGTCATATTTTATTTATTTATGAAATAAATAAACAAGAGACAATATCCTAAAGTAGTTAGGGTAAAGATATTGATTAATAATTCAATTATTAATTATTTATCTCAATTATCTCATTAATAAAATAGAGTTAGAGAAGAAAAAGAAACTCTCTTTACTTTCTCTAGAAGAAATGTTTCTCATCAGATTAAAAGAGAACATATTTCTCTCATTATCTTAAACCGGTATTCAAGAATTGCCTTCTCTATTACGGAGAAAGAAAAGAAAAGATTTCAGAAACTCTAACCCGTAAAATAGATGAAACCTTTTCTTTGAGGCTTATGCATGAACTACTTCACGAATCAATTGGGTTTTGGTGTGAGAAATTTCTTGCTCTCTTTATGTCATTTCATGTTTCTTTCAATACATAGATTATATTACTAGCATATTCACTAATCTGATTTGAATCTAGGACTGGTGTGGATACATTCTAGAGGGCTCCTACTTTGAAGTCCCGAAGGAATGAACCGATCGTGAAACGGGAAAATTCATTTTCGCATGAAGAGTGTTTGAGGGTAACTCAAAACACTTCAAGAAAGATTCTAGTCAAGTAAGTTGTTTAGAAACTTTCTGTTAAGTTTCGGAATGAAAATTTCAAGTCAACGATTCCTTGTTATAAAATTTAAATTTGGTATTTTGGTCGTTTTTCCAACAATCACATGGTTTGGTTCTAAAATCAAACTTATGTTGGTTGTATGCTCGTAATAGAGCGATAACAACACAACCAAAGGGTTTAAAGTCGATGTAAGGAGGTGACGAACCTAAAAGGTTGAGGTGAGGTGAAACATTGTGAAGAACAAGTGAGGGAATTGGGTTGATGAGTGAGACTCCCGTTTCAAAGGCAAAGCTCCAAAATTTTAGTGACATTTTGGCATGAGCAAGGAGTGTTAATCCAGTCGACAACATGTCTTATTTTTCGTTCAGTAACACCATTCTGTTCATGGGTGTATAGACAAGCTATGTGATGGACAATTCCCATAGGCTGAAAGTATTTGTTTAGTTTCTAGTATTTCACTCCACGATCTGAGTGAAAGGCTTTTATTTTTCCTTGGAATTGGCGATTTACCGATTGCTCAAAATTTAGGAATAGAGAGCATACTTCACTTTTATTTTTTAGAAAATAGATCCAAGTTATTTTTCAGAAAACAAGGAGAATGCCAATTCTTTGTTTTGAGTAAAGGTTGGGGTTTATTCTTTCTCAAGAACATTTCTTTCTTTTTCAAAAATCTTATCTTTTCTTAATTTACATAATGAGATTGTAACACCCCGATTTTCAGACAGTCAGGTACGTTCGACACGTGTGGGTTTCGAGCGTTAGGATTTTATTTTATCATTTTCACCTATTTAATTTAAACGTGTTACATTAATTTCTATCAATTGTTTTCAACATGATTACGTGGAAATTATATGAAATTCCTTTCATTTGAGAATTCTTGTATGAATGGAATTTAATTGTTACATGAATTAATTGTCCAAATTTATATTAATTGCATAATTGTCCTTAATTGTTCATTTCCCTTTCTTTAAGGACCTAATTGCATGAATATGTTAAGGGACCTAATTGATCAATCCAAACCTTAGATACTCAATTGCATAACTTATAGAACTTTTGGGATTTGATCATAAATATTGCATATTTTCCCCAAATATATCGTTATTTGCATCTCTTCCACAATCATCATTCCTCATTTATCAAGAATCATCATCCATTCTTGCTCCTTCTCATCGAGCCAAAATTCCAAAGAGGAGAAAGAGATTTTCATCATTTCAAGTCATGATCATGAAGGAATTAGGAGTTTTGGGAGTTAAATCATCCATCTCCATCATCTTCTTCCATCTATTTTCACTTCAAGTGATTCTCCAGGGCGGAGATTGTCGAGCATGAGCACGTTCACGCATGCACGAGTCGTGTGTCGCTTGTCAGGTGAGGTTTAATTTCTAGTTATATTATATAGAACCCGTATAACCTTTACATGATTTTTGGCCAAAGGTATTTATAGTTATAATTTCATGAAATCACTTATCATTTCAAGTATGTTAGTGTTCACGAATCAAACATGCCATGTTCATAAAAGCAAGTACGTGCGTTCTCCTGGCCAGGCTCTCCTTAGTGAGGGTGCTGGGCTGGTCTTCGGGCTGGTGGTTGTCCGTCCAACCACAGGAAGAACAATACCCTATTGTGTACGTGTGTTCTCTTGGCCAGGTCCTCCTTAGTGAGGGCGCTGGGCTGGTCTTCAGGCTGGTGGTTGTCCGTCCAACCACAAGAAGAACAAAGCCTTATCGTGTACCTGTGTTCTCCTAGCCAGGTTCTCCTTAGCGAGGGCGTTGGGCTAGTCTTAGAGCTGGTGGTTGTCCGTCCAACCACAGGAGGAACAAACCCTATCGTGTTACAAGCAAGCCATGTATTGATTGCATGATTTCCATTCCATGAATGTGCTAATTGATTTCATTATCGCACGATTGCACGATAATTGAATTGTATGATCACCTAATGATTAACAAGCAAGCAAGCATGTTCATCGATTGCATGAAAGAACAAAGTATTTAATATTGATAGTTGTATTCTCGGGCGAAGCTAAATTACTATTGAACTTGTATATTTATCTTTTATAAATCTTTACCCGAGAATATGACTTGCATGTTATCTGCGCAAATATATATGTAAACCCCTCACTCGGTCTTCACAGACTGACACCTCCACCTTTCAGGTATTACAGGTGCACGCTAGGCGGGAAGTGAGTCGAGTCCAGTCTTGGTAGTCGAGTCGTGCACGGTGCCTTTTATTTAATTGTTATTTATTATTTAAGGGATTTATGCTTTATGTTAACGGTTATTGTTATTGTTTTAATTGGAGATGATAATGTATTGATATGTAAAGTAAGACATGTTAAATGGATAAATGAGAAACACCGTGACTTGATAAATGGAAATATTTGATAGAAACTAGTCTATGCTTCCGCTTTATCTTGTTGCACGTATATCTAGTCCCGCCTAGCTTGTCGCGTATTGCATTGTCACCCGTTCGCTATGGGTTGGTTTATGTACGGATTGCCCGTTTCGTATGTGGATTGACCTATAGTGCGGGGGTGTGGTACCTCCACTTGTTAAGGGGTGCTACAGAGATAATACAATATAACTATTAATAATTAAATTATTAATTAGTATAATTATCCTATCAACTTTAGGATATTATCTCATAATTATTTAATTGTTTTATAAATAAATAACTTATGTCTTTATCCATTATTTATTCCATAAATAAATATTTTATGATAGCATCTTTATATTTGATTATTAATTAGTTATATTGTTTTATTTCATTACGTAAATTAATTTTTTTTTTTGAAATAATATTTTTTGAGGGAATTCCAAGGGACTTCATTCCCTCGGAAATTTCAAGGGAAAAATTTTCAAGGGAATTCCGAAGGAAATCTCAATATTTATTTCCCTCAAAATTTTCTCAAAATTCATTTGAAATTCGGTCGACAATGCTATTCCCTTAAAAAAATTTATTTTATGTGAAGATATATATGTACAACTATAATTTTATATTATACATATAGTTAAAAAAACTCATAAATTATATTATATTTGAAAATATAAATAGAAAAAGTAAAAAAAAATGAATTTACTCAAAAAGAGTAAGAGTATTAGAGAGGAAATGAGATAGTAAAAAGTACATGATTCAGACAACCTCCAAATCGACCAACATACGAGAGGTCGTAGGTTGATTTGGCGGCTAAGTTGGTCAATTAGCCAAAGTCTAAAGGCCTAAAGGTTGGACAACGCGTCAAAAATAGACTCCATTGACCAAACCTTAGCTCCATAGATATTACGAGTCAAAATACTACCGGCGACCCCACGACCTTAGCGAGGATGCATTTCAACTTCTAAGTCCATGTGTTAGACCGTTGGAATGTATTTGCTGCCAAACATATTGAATCCGACTAAAGGGGAATGAAGTCAAATCATTCCGTTGGTTAGGTCGAAAGTATTTCTTAGTGTCAGGTTATGAGATACTCATTTAATGTAACACTCTTAGTGTATGATTTGCGTATACTTTAGGTTGCAATACATATTGTTGGGTTAAATTTATACTGTTTTTATATAAATTTAGTCAAATTATACTAAAGCGATGATACAAATTTCAAATAGTAATTTTTTATTATATTGTAATCTATATGCACAAATGATCATGTTTAATAAAAATGAATCATAGTAGAGTATGATCATAATCAAATATAGTGATATGTGATGACATTAGTGTTCTATGAGTAATCGAAAAGTAGGCAAGAGTGAAAGTTGGTACGAGAGGACCCGAAAATAAAGATGGTTAGATAGAGTACAACTATGCTAGGGAGAGGGAGGGAGGGAGAGAGAGAGAGAGAGGGAGGGAGAGAGGTGTGTATGAAGTTTAGAGAATTTTCATGGAGCTTATATATACAACAAGATAATTAATATGATATAATTAATAAACCGATATTATATAATGATTAAATTTTTGTGAATACATTTTTCTAATAAGTTACAACACTATTAAATGACAATCAATCATAAATTGAAATTACAAAAATTTTGATTTTTAATAAATATGTTAAAATTTTTATATAAATATAAAATATTTTCTTATAGAGATAAGCAATTAGTAAAACTTTCAATATTAAACTATTTTAGTTGGATTCGAGTCCCTTTAAGTGAATATGTAGTTTTTTAATTTGATAGGGTAATTTGCAGTTTTGATTGCTTAGTACAAACTGCACTTCTCATATTTTAGATTTAGTTCACATGTCGCTATTACTATATGTTAGCCCTGGAACCTCACCGAAACAAAACGAGGCTTATATATTTCGAAGGTTGACAAAAGAAATATTATTTTAACATATTACTATAAAAGTGCTTCAACTGATTTTATTATCTTAATATTACCATTGAGCTTTTTGTCTCAAGTCTTCCTTGCAGGTTTTGTTCAGAGGGAAATTTGGCTGTGACAGTTGGAACAAAGATGTAGCTTAAAGCTGAACACCTGAAATTCAAATTCCAAACCCCAAGAGTCACTTTTTGGAAGCTATATATAAAGAGACATTGGCCGATCATTTTTACTAACTCATGTAATAAAGTTTCTACTTTTTCCTATTACATTAGTTGTTGGAAGCACATAGAGATGATGTATTTTCATAGTCTTAGGCTTGTAATAGTATGGATAGGAGTGATTGAGGTGAGCTCTGGAACTTGACTGTGGTATTGGTGGTACCAGGCGTTCCTATGGGGTTTGACCTTTGGTACCGGTACGGGGCATTCCAGTGTTACCTTGTATTGTATATCAAACCTTAGTATCTCTCATCTATAATTAAATTCTTCTTCAAAATCTTAAACTTAACAACCTTAGGTAGTAGATTAAACTATATATACAACTTATGTTTTCACAGTTGTGTGGGTCAAACGACTCTAAATCATCTTGTCTTTCTTTTTCTTTATCTTTTCTGCTAACTGGTATAAACCTGTGGTGATAGCACCTCGCGCTCAATCTTTAACAATATATATTAATTCTAAAGCAATAATTCCTTAAACATATTTAGTTATGCAATAAGACTCATTAATCTAAAAATAACAAGAGCGATTTTACAAATCAAATTAAAAATACAGAGTCAAATAAAAATAAAAAAGATTTAATGTATCATATTAATTTTATAATTTGTCTTATGATTTTTGTATGAGTGAATGTCTATGATGCATCGATATAGATATGATAGGAGAAAAAATATTTTTTTAAATTAACAAGTGAGTGATGATAGACATGTTCTGTAAGACAAATATGATACAACACAAGAAAATAATATTTTTAGAAGTATTTGTGCATCATTGGTGCGGTAAGTTTAAAAGTATAAGTTTTTTATTTGTATAAATGTGAGTATTCATTTAAAAATTAATTTTAATTGAGTACTCGTTATTATTTAAAATTTAAAATTAATATTTTATAATTTTATTTTAATAATTCGATTATCAAGAATATTTAAATAAACAGTATACTTAGCATGGAACGCATATTGTTTTCCTGGTATAGATTAAAAGATATCAATTATTTCCCATTCAATGCTCTTAATTTGGTCAGAGCTATACGAACACTTAATTCCATCATTATTCATTTGAAGAACATGGGCGGTTGTACCAAAAAGAAAGAAAAGAATAAGGGAAAATTACAAATTTGGGCTAGTAACATAACCCAATTTGTATTTTTGGATTTTAATTTGACATTTTCGATTTCAAGGACAGTAACTCTAAAGATTTCGTAATGTCAGCCAAACCTTAATCGGAAACCTAATTCTGCACTGGAAAACTGCACATGATTACCTGAAAACCAGTTGAAGTTATACGTGACAAAACACCCTATCGGGAAAATTGCAAATTTGGGATATTAACATACTCCAATTTACATTTTTGGATTTTAATTTGGCATTTTCGATTTCAGGGCCAATAACTCTAAAATTTTTGCAATTTCAGCCAAATTTCAACTGGAAATCTAATTTTACACAGGAAAACCGCACCTGATCGCCTGAAACCGGTTGAAGTCATATGTGGAAAAGCAGCCTGGGCCGCATAAGCAAAACAAAGTCATGTCAATTAAAACATAATTTCACATGCAGCATTTATAAGGACATTAAATTAAAAGCACAAAACTGACAAAAGGAAAAAAGCATCTTTTTCTTTTGCTTATGTCAAATTAAAGTCCAAAAATACAAAATAGGGGAAACAACAAGATCCTCTTTTTCATTTTGTCAGTTTTGCGTTTTTGATTTAAAGTCCTTATATATGTCGTATGTAAAATTATGTTTTAATTGACATGGTTTTCTTTTGCTTACGTGGCTCAGGCTGTTTTTCCACGCATGACTTCATCCGGTTTCAGGCAATCAGGTGCAGTTTTCCAATGCAGAATTAGGTTTCCGGCTGAGATTTGGTTGAGATTGCAAATTTTTAGAGTTATTGTCCCTGAAATCAGAAATACCAAATTAAAGTCCAAAAATGCAAATTGAAGTATGTTACTAGCCCAAATTTGCAATTTTCCCGATAGGCTATTTTCTCACACGTGACTTCAACCGGTTTTAGGTGATCACGTGCGGTTTTCCGGTGCAGAATTGGGTTTCCGGTCGAGTTTTGGCTGAAATTGCGAAATTTTTAGAGTTACTATCATTGAAATTGGAAATGTCAAATTAAAGTCCAAAAATACAAAATTGGGGTTTGTTACTGTCCCAAATTTGCAATTTTCCCAAAGGTATAACATGGGTTGTCAAAACCTTGATTTCCCAAAGGTATAACATGGGTTGTCAAAACCTTGAATTTATCGGCAAAGTTTTAATGTTTTTCTGTTTTAAAGGAAAAATTTAATCAAGTTTTGGCCAGGATTTGTATTTCCTAAACCATAACGGGAAATTGATAGAGCCCATGAAAAGAGAAGACGGAATGATGGTGTGAAAATTCTAGCAACCCAATCTTCTCCTTGTTACCCTAAATGTAGTGTTCGACATTAGATATAATCAATTCAATTTCCAACCTTGATCACAGTCCTTTTCAATAGTAAAGCGTAAAGCAGAAAGATAGAGACGCGCTATGGAGAAATAATTTGAATTTAATGCACCATTTCAAAAGATAGGAACCCTATGAATTAAAGAATGCCAGAATCTGTAATCTGGTACCTCAACAGATTCAAATAAATATCTTCCCATCAACCACTGTAAAGCTGGCATTCTCTTTTCAAAAGTTCTATACAAAACCCAACAAAAGAAATCTCTCTCTCTCTCTCTCTTTCAGTTCACATTCTCAGCCATTGCCACTAATTTCTGAGTTTTTACGTACAAATTCCAATCCCCAACAGTCACTACTTGGAAGCTCTATATAAAGAGACATTGGCTGATCATTTTTAATAACCCATGGAATAATGTTTCTACTTCCTCCTATGACACTAGTTGTTGGAAACACATAGAGATGATGTATTGTCATAGTGTTAGGCTTGTAATAGTATGGATAGGAGTGATTGAGCTGAGCTCTGGAACTTCACTGTGGTATTGGTGGTATTAGGCATTCCTATGGGGCTTGACTTTTGGTAACGGTATGGGGCATTCCAGTGTTTCCTTGTATTGTATATCAAACCTTAGTGTCTCTCATCTATAATGAAATTCTTCTTCAAAATCTTAAACTTAACAACCTTAGGTAGTAGATTAGTCTATATAACCTGTGTTTTCACAGTTGTGTGGGTCAAACCTGTGACGCCCCGAGCGTGTAGTTATCACATCCCCCGCACTAGAAGCCAACACGTATACGAAATGGAAAATCCATATACGTGCTAAGAGCTAGCGAACGGGAGATACTGAAGACCACTCCTATGTAGGCGGCGAAATATAGACGATCAATAACAATTAAGCGCATAGCGGAAGCAACTCATCAAGTAAACCACAATTCAAGAGCTCAATATTAACTAATTTACATAAATAAGATTCACAACTAACTTATCAAAAGTAATACAATAGATAAGTTTGTAACTCCATCACATGCCACTATCATACAAGAAAGCATCACGACTAGGACTTGACTCAAAAGAAAGCTAGACAACCCGCCGCCTAGTCGACCTCAAAACCTGCAATCAATACGAAGGAACAAGAACGAAAGGGAAAGAGGGTCAGTCGAGTGACTGGCGAGGGATAATAACATACAAGTTATAATTAATGCAAGAATAAGAGATGCAATGCACAATAACAATAACACTTCACCTCGACCGGATATAGCCTATTTTACAATACAATCATTTCCATTACGATAATAAGACGTATATCGGGTTAAAGATTTTCAAGCAATCAATGGGTACCGAGTTATACCTGTTCTCCAACCTTACTTCACAATACAAGAACAATAACAATTCAAGAAACCATCCGTCTTCCTCCGGGTGATGGAAGGGTTAATTACGCCCTAACCATCCAAGAACACGCGAGTCATAGCCCATTTCGGTACTATGCTCCTACGGTCGAAGCCGGTCACAGGTAATACGTGATATCCACTACCTCCGAGGATAACACGTACACCCATAGAGGTCACAGAGTAGGTTCATCGTCAGCCCTATGCTTTCCCGGATTCCCTAAGCCACGTTGCATTGGGCCCAACAATCACAAGCACGCGTTATGCAATGCATGCAAGATACATTTTCAATTTTAATCAAGATTCATGAACACATGCTTGAGAACATATATGTATAACTCATTTGGTATTAGAAAACCGTTTCTAGTAAAATCGGGAAAACAGTAGGCAATGGCTTATTTAATACATAATACATATATGTATAATAGGTCGGGTGAGGATCAATCAAATCGTGTAGGTCATAATATCAGTATAGTATTGATTACAGCAAGAGAATAACCCCACCTTGACCACCTCGACAAAAGAGGACCAAAACAAGATATAATCTAAACCACCGGGTCCTTAGGAGGATCACCTGAACAAAAGACACGATTACGGTTGACATTAGACTCAAACGAACCAACTAGAGATGCTCGGCGATGCAAAACAATGCCATGAAATGATATAAATATAGATTCATATGCAATGAGACTATAATTATGCGAGGAATGGCAAATATGAGCAATCATGGAACTTTAAGAGTTACTATCACATTGAAGATCATTTAAGACAAGTTTAGGTATCTTTCATGCAATTATAGTAAAACAATATACTTATATAAGAGCACTTACACTTGAATTAAGGAGTGTATATCACATATGAGATTCAATAAGGTGGAGGAGGTGGAATTTGCTCATCAATGTCGCGTAAATATCTACGTGGAGGTATTGTCCAGTAAAATAAACTTGAATCACCCAAATCATCCAATTTTGCCAATATATAACTAGAATTAAGTGTATTTGTTCCATCACACATGAAAACACACTTAGGAACATTCAAGGAGCAAATATATACCAAGAACTCATGCTAATCATCATCATCATCAACCTCAAAACCATGAACTCCATGAATGAACTTCAAGTTTTCCCCTACTTATGAATCATGCATGATAGCTTCTTGAATTCTTCCAAGCACATGATTTCTAACATAATTTCTTCTACTACCTCCTCCTAACATGCTTTGCTATATGATTCTTCACCATAACCTTGCTTCCATGGAAATATATTCATGCCATGCATGAAAACTCATGATTATGCAAGAATTAAAACATGGAGGTATGTTTATGCATGAAGAAAAACATAAATTATACCTTGAATTTGGAAGAAATTGAAGTGAAGTGATGGTGTGTGAGAGTGATGATTGATCGTGTAAGAAGGAAGCAAGTGAGAAGAAGGAGAGAGTCTTGTGTTCTTGAAATTCTTGGAATAAATTGGAAGAAAAGGATATTTTATAAAAAGCCTACAAGCATTAATTAAATTACATGAGTCATAAAGTAAGCTTGACTTTAATAAACAAATTTAGAGTTTAATCCTCAAGTTATGAAATTTATGCAATTAGATGATCACTCTCTTGAATTAATAATATCTAAAGCCAAATAAATCTCATTTAAGTACCTATAATTTGCAAATTTGGCAATCAAGGACAAGTAATTAGCAATTAGACGTCAAACGAACAATTATAACATATACTCTCAACGTTCACGCACATTTTACCTGTTCCAAAAGACGGGTCATTACAATCTTCCCTCCCTTTAAAGAATCTGTCCTCAGATTCTATGGATTGGTCACGACATCAACATTGATAACAGTTAAGCATAAAGAAGCAACAATAGCATGCGCAATAAATGAGTGTACAACACTCGAATCATACAATGTATGGATGGTATGTTATGCATGTATGTGATACCTTTCACCATGGCGGCAGAATCGATCTCAACGACCTTCTCATTTCCACCCTCCAACGCATAAGCTCGGCCGTGCACTACCGGTATCTTTTTCTTCTTTGGACAGGTCTCGACAGTGTGCTCTAGATGACCACAAACTAAACACTTTCCCAGCTTCAACCAACAATCATCCTCCAAGTGCGTAGGCTTTCCATAGAACACGCATGGAGAAAATTGGGGCTTTTCTTGATTAGGCGTAGGCGCCCCAGCTAGGCGTTGCTTCTTCTCATTATCTTGAACGGGTTGCGCCTGCTGCAGGTAAAGTCTCTTGGTCCCTAAACCGGATTCTGAACCCGAATAAGCTCCTTCCTTTCAAAGTTGAGCTTTTTGAGCTTCAATCATGGCTGCTTTACAGGTTACTTTCTCCCAGCTATCAACATTCCAACCTAGCAATTCCTTTTGTATATCATGTCGAAGCCCACTCACAAACTTATTACTCTTGCGAACCTCATCTGCCGTAATGTGTCGGGCATACGGAGCTAGTCTGTTAAATTCAGCAATATACTCCTCCACGGAACGGTTGCCTTGCTTTAGCTCCATAAACTTTGCCTCTCTTCGATCCTGAGCCACTCGAGAAATGTATTTAGCCCGAAACTCTCTAGCAAAGACCTCCCACGTAACCTGAACTCCTTGTTGATCGAGCCTAAGCTGAACTTCCTCCCACCAATCATAGGTTGCATCTTGTAGAAGATGAATAACACATCTAGCCATCTCTACTTCACTACAAGGGCAAATCTGAAAAATCCGAGTAATCTTTTTATTCCAGTGCTCGGCCTGAATATCATTCGTAGTACCAAAAAAATAAGGTGGATTATTATTTTTAAATTTCTCGTAGGCGAGGGTGCTTGTCCTTGGAGATACTGAGGAACAGCAGCAGCTATAGCATCATTTGCATTTACTGGTGTCGGAGGAGGAATAGGGTCCTAAGGAATAGGAGGTGGAGGAGGTGGAATTTGCTCATCAATGTCGCGTAAATATCTACGTGGAGGCATTCTCCTGTAAAATAAACTTGAATCACCCAAATCATCCAACTTTGCCAGTATATAACTAGAATCAAGTGTATTTGTTCCATCACACATGAAAACACACTTAGGAACATTCAAGGAGCAAATATATACCAAGAACTCATGCTAATCATCATCATCATCAAGCTCAAAACCATGAACTCCATGAATGAACTTCAAGTTTACCCCTACTTATGAATCATACATGATAGCTTCTTGAATTCTTCCAAGCACATGATTTCTAACATAATTTCTTCTACTACTTCCTCCTAACATGCTTTACTATATGATTCTTCACCATAACATAGCTTCCATGGAAATATATTCATGCCATGCATGAAAAATCGTGATTATGCAAGAATTAAATCATGGAGGTATGTCTATGCATGAAGAAAAACATAAATTATACCTTGAATTTGGAAGAAATTGAAGTGAAGTGAAGGTGTGTGAGAGTGATGATTGATCGTGTAAGAAGGAAGCAAGGGAGAGTCTTGTGTTCTTAAAATTCTTGGAATAAATTGGAAGAAAAGGATATTTTATAAAAAGCCTACAAGCATTAATTAAATTAAATGAGTCATAAAGTAAGGTTGACTTTAATAAACAAATTTAGAGTTTAATCCTCAAGTTATGAAATTTATGTAATTAGATGATCACTCTCTTGAATTAATAATATCTAAAGCCAAATAAATCTCATTTAAGTACCCATAATTTGCAAATTTGGCAATCAAGGACAAGTAATTAGCAATTAGACGTCAAACGAACAATTATAACATATACTCTCAACATTCACGCACATTTTACCTGTTTCGAAAGATGGGTCGTTACAAAACCATTCTAAATCATATACTCTTGTGCTTCTTTCGAAAGACGGGTCGTTACAAAATAGGGGAAACAATAAGATCCTTTATTTCATTTTTTCAGTTTTGCGTTTTTGATTTAAAGTCCTTATATATGTCGTATGTGAAATTATGTTTTAATTGACATGGTTTTCTTTTGCTTACGTGCCTAAGGCAGTTTTTCCACGCATGACTTCAACCGGTTTCAGGCAATCAGGTGCAGTTTTCCAATGCAGAATTAGGTTTCCGGCTGAGATTTGGTTGAAATTGCGAAATCTTTAGAGTTATTGTCCCTGAAATCAGAAATACCAAATTAAAGTCCAAAAATGCAAATTGAAGTATGTTACTAGCCCAAATTTGAAATTTTCCCGATAGGCTATTTTCTCACACATGACTTCAACCGGTTTTAGGCGATTACGTGTGGTTTTCCGGTGTAGAATTGGGTTTCCAATCGAGTTTTGGTTGAAATTACGAAATTTTTAGAGTTACTATCCTTGAAATCAGAAATGTCAAATTAATGTCCAAAAATACAAAATTGGGTATGTTACTATCCCAAATTTGCAATTTTCCCAAAGGTATAACATGGGTTGTCAAAACCTTGAATTTATCGGCAAAGTTTTAATGTTTTTCCATTTTAAAGGAAAAATTTAATCAAGTTTTGGCAAGAATTTGTATTTCCTAAACCATAACGGGAAATTGATAGAGCCCAAGAAAATAGAAGACAGAATGATGATGTGCAAATTCTAGCCACACAATCTTCTCCTTATTACCCTAAATGTAGTATTCCACATTAGATATAATCAATTCAATTTCCAACCTTGATGACAGTCCTCTTCAATAGTAAAGCGTAAGGTAGAAAGATAGAGACACGCTTTGGAGAAATAATTTGAATTTAATGCACCATTTCAAAACATAGGAACCCTATGAATTAAAGAATGCCAGAATCTATAATTTGGAACCTCAACAGATTCAAATAAATATCTTCCCATCACCTACTGCAAAGCTGGCATTCTCTTTTCAAAAGTTCTATACAAAACCCAACAAAAGAAAGCGCTCTCTCTCTCTCTCTCTCTCTCTCTCTCTCTCTCTCTCTTTCTCTCAGTTCACATTCGCAGTCATTGCCTCTAATCTCTGAGTTTTTACATACAAATTCCAATCCCCAACAGTCACTATTTGGAAGCTCTATATTAAGAGACATTGGCTGATCATTTTTAATAACTCATGCAATAACGTTTCTATTTCCTCCTAGTGCACTAGCTGTTGGAAGCACATAGAGATGATGTATTTTCATAGTGTTAGGCTTGTAATAGTATGGTTAGGAGTGATTGAGTTGAGCTTTGGAACTTTACTGTGGTATTGGTGGTATTAGGCGTTCCTATAGGGCTTGACTTTTGGTACCGGTATGGGGCATTCCAGTGTTGCCTTGTATTGTATATCAAACCTTAGTGTCTCTCATCTATAATGAAATTCTTCTTCAAAATCTTAAACTTAACAACCGTAGGTAGTAGATTAGTCTATACAACTTGTGTTTTCACAGTTGTGTGGGTCAAACCATTCTAAATCATCTTGCGCTTCTTTTTCTTTATCTTTGCTGCTGACTGGTACAAACCAGTTGTGATACCACCCGCGCTCAATCTTTAAAACTATATATTAATTCTAAAGTAATAATTCCTTAAACATATATAATTATGTAATAAGACTCATTAATCTAAATAAAACAAGAGCGATTTTACAAATCAAATTAAAAAAAACAGAGTCAAATAAAAATAAAAGAAAATTGAATGTATCATATGAATCTTAAAATTTATCTTATGATTTTTAGTATGAGTGAATGTCTATGATGCATCGATATAGATATGATACGATAAAAAATATCATTTAAATTTAACAAATGACCGACGTTAGGCATTTTGTCTACAATAAATATGATACAATACTAGAAAATAATAATTTTAGACGTATTTGTGTATCATGGGTGAGGTAAGTTTAAAAGTGTATGTTTTTTATTTTTATATAAGAGTATTCATTTAAAAATTATTTTTAATTGAGTTCTCATTATTATTTAAAATTGAAAATTAATATTTTATAATTTTATTTTAATAATTCAATTATCAAGAATATTTAAATAAGTAGTATACATAGCGTGGAATGCATATTGTTTTCCTGGTATAGATTAAAAGCTATCAAATATTTCCCATTGAATGCACTTAGTTTGGTCAGAGCTATACGAACACTTAATTCCATCATTATTCATTTGAAGAACATGGGTTGTTGTACCAAAAAGAAAGAAAAGAATATGGGAAAATTATAAATTTGGGATAGTAACATACCCCAATTTGTGTTTTTGGGTTTTAATTTTACATTTCCGATTTCAAGGACAGTAACTCTAAAGATTTCATAATTTCATCCAAACCTTAATCGGAAACCTAATTCTGCACTGGAAAACTGCACATGATCGCCTGAAACCGGTTGAAGTCATGCATGACAAAATACCCTATCGGGAAAATTGCAAATTTGGGATAGTAATATACAAAAACTTGCATTCTTGGACTTTAATTTGGCATTTTCCAATTTCAAGGATAATAACTCCAAAAATTTTGCAATTTCAGCCAAATTTCAACCGGATACCTAATTTTGCACTGGAAAATCGCACCTGATCACCTGAAATTGGTTGAAGTCATACGTGGAAAAACTGCCTGGTCCACATAAGCAAAAGAAAGCCATGTCAATTGAAACATAATTTCACATCAAGCATATATAAGGACTTTAAATTAAAAACACAAAACTGACAAAAGGAAAAAAAACATATTTTTCCTTTTGTTTAAGTCAAATTAAAGTCCAAAAATACAAAATAGGGGAAACAACAAGATTCTTTTTTTCATTTTGTCAGTTTTGCATTTTTGATTTAAAGTCCTTATATATGTCGTATGTGAAATTATGTTTTAATTAACATGGTTTTGTTTTGCTTACGTGGCTCAGGCTGTTTTTCCACGAATGACTTCAACCGGTTTCAGGCAATCAGGTGCAGTTTTCCAATGCAGAATTAGGTCTTCGACTGAGATTTGGTTGAAATTGCAAAATTTTTAGAGTTATTGTCCCTGAAATCATAAATACCAAATTAAAGTCCAAAAATGCAAATTGAAGTATGTTACTAGCCCAAATTTGCAATTTTCCCGATAGACTATTTTCTCACACATGACTTCAACCGGTTTTAGGTGATCACATGCGGTTTTCCGGTGCAGAATTGGTTTTCCCGTCGAGTTTTGGCTGAAATTGTGAAATTTTTGGAATGACTATCCTTGAAATCGGAAATGTCAAATTAAAGCCCAAAAATACAAAATTGGGTATGTTATTATCCCAAATTTGCAATTTTCCCAAAGGTATAACATGGGTAGTCAAAACATTGAATTTATCGGCAAATTTTTAATGTTTTTCTGTTTTAAAGAAAAATTCTAATCAAGTTTTGGAAAGGATTTGTATTTCCTAAACCATAACGGGAAATTGATAGAGCCCATGAAACGAGAAGACGGAATGATGATGTGAAAATTCTAGCCACCCAATCTTCTCCTTGTTACCCTAAATGTAGTGTTCCACATTAGATATAATCAATTCAATTTCCAACCTTGATCATAGTCCTTTTCAATAGTAAAGCATAAGGTAGAAAGATAGAGACGCGCTTTGGAGAAAGAATTTGAATTTAATGCACCATTTCAAAAGATAGGAACCCTATGAGTTAAAGAATACCAGAATCTATAATCTAGAAGCTAAACAGATTCAAATAAATATTTTCCCATCACCCACTGCAAAGCTGGCATTCTCTTTTCAAAAGTTCTATACAAAACCCAACAAAAGAAAGCTCTCTCTCTCTCTCTATCACTCTCTCTCTCTCTCTCTTTCAGTTCATATTCGCGGCCATTGCCTCTAATCTCTGAGTTTTTACCTACAAATTCCAATCCCCAACAGTCACTATTTGGAAGCTCTATATAAATAGGCATTGGCTTATCATTTTTAATAACTCATGCAATAACGTTTCTATTTCCTCCTATTGCACTAGCTATTGGAAGCACATAAAGATGATGTATTTTCATAGTGTTAGGCTTGTAATAGTATGGATAGGAGTGATTGAGTTGAGCTCTGGAACTTCACTGTGGTATTGGTGGTATTAGGCGTTCTTATGGGGCTTGACTTTTGGTACCGGTATGGGGCATTCCAGTGTTGCCTTGTATTGTATATCAAACCTTAGTGTGTCTCATCTATAATGAAATTCTTCTTCAAAATCTTAAACTTAACAACCTTAGGTAGTAGATTAGTCTATACAACTTGTGTTTTCATAGTTGTGTGGGTCAAACCATTCTAAATCATCTTGCGCTTCTTTTTCTTTATCTTTGCTGCTGACTGGTACAAACCAGTGGTGATACCACCCGCGCTCAATCTTTAAAACTATATATTAATTCTAAAGAAATAATTGCTTAAACATATATAGTTATGTAATAAGACTTATTAATCTAAATAAAACAAGAGTGATTTTACAAATCAAATTAAAAATACAAAGTCAAATAAAAAAAAATTGAATTTATCATATGAATTTTAAAATTTATCTTATGATTGTTTGTATGAGTGAATGTCTATCATGCATCGATATAGATATGATACGATAAAAAATATCTTTTAAATTTAACAAATGACCGGTGTTAGACATTTTGTCTAACACAAATATGATACAATACAAGAAAATAATAATTTTAGAAGTATTTGTGTATCATGGGTGAGGTAAGTTTAAAAGTATATGTTTTTTATTTGTATATATAAGAGTATTCATTTAAAAATTATTTTTAATTGAGTTCTCATTATTATTTAAAATTTAAAATTAATATTTTATAATTTTATTTTAATAATTTAATTATCAAGAATATTTAAATAAGTAGTATATTTAGCGTGGAACGCATATTGTTTTCCTGGTATAGATTAAAAGCTATCAAATATTTCCCATTGAATGCTCTTAGTTTGGTCAGAGCTATACGAACACTTAATTCCATCATTATTCATTTGAAGAACATGGGTTGTTGTACCAAAAAGAAAGAAAAGAATATGGGGAAATTATAAATTTGGGATAGTAACATACCCCAATTTGTGTTTTTGGGTTTTAATTTGACATTTCCGATTTCAAGGACTGTAACTCTAAAGATTTCGTAATTTTAGCCAAACCTTAATCGGAAACCTAATTCTACATTGGAAAACTGCACATGATCACCTGAAACCGGTTGAAGTCATGCGTGACAAAATACCCTATCGGGAAAATTGGAAATTTGCGATAGTAACATACAACAATTTGCATTCTTAGACTTTAATTTGGCATTTCCGATTTCAAGGATAATAACTCTAAAAATTTTACAATTTCAGCCAAATTTCAACCGAATACCTAATTTTGCACGGGAAAACCACACCTGATCGCCTGAAACTGGTTGAAGTCATGCGTGGAAAAACAGTCTGGGCCACGTAAGCAAAAGAAAGCCATGTGAATTAAAACAACATTTCACATCAAGCATATATATATAAGGACTTTAAATTAAAAACACAAAACTGACAAAAGGAAAAAAGCATCTTTTTCTTTTGTTTATGTCAAATTAAAGTGCAAAAATACAAAATAGGGGAAATAACAAGATTCTGTTTTTCATTTTGTCAGTTTTGCGTTTTTGATTAAAAGTTTTTATATATGTCGTATGTGAAATTATGTTTTAATTGACACGGTTTTGTTTTGCTTACTTGGCTCAGGCTGTTTTTCCACGAATGACTTCAACCGGTTTCAGGCAATCAGGTGCAGTTTTCCAATGCAGAATTAGGTTTCCGGCTGAGATTTGGTTGAAATTGCGAAATTTTTAGAGTTATTGTCCCTGAAATAAAAAATACCAAATTAAAGTCCAAAAATGCAAATTGAAGTATGTTACTAGCCCAAATTTGCAATTTTCCCGATAGGCTATTTTCTAACACATGACTTCAACCGGTTTTAGGCCATCACATACGGTTTTCCGGTGCAGAATTGGGTTTCCCATCGAGTTTTGGCTGAAATTGCGAAATTTTTAGAGTTACTATCCTTGAAATCAGAAATGTCAAATTAAAGTCCAAAAATACAAAATTGGGTATATTACTATCCCAAATTTGCAATTTTCCCGAAGGTATAACATGGGTTGTCAAAACATTGAATTTATCGGCAAAGTTTTAATGTTTTTCTGTTTTAAAGGAAAATTTGAATCAAGTTTTGGCAAGGATTTGTATTTCCTAAACCATAATGGGAAATTGATAGAGCCCATGAAACGAGAAGACGGAATTATGATGTGAAAATTTTAACCACCTAATCTTCTCTTTTTTCCCTAAATGTAGTTTTCCACATTAGATATAATCAATTCAATTTCCAGCCTTGATCACAGTCCTTTTCAATATTAAAGCGTAAGACAGAAAGATAGAGACGCGTTAGAGAAAGAATTTGAATTGAATGCACCATTTCAAAAGATTGGAACCCTATGAATTAAAGAATGCTAGAATTTATAATCTGGAACCTAAACAGATTCAAATAAATATCTTCCCATCACCCACTTCAAAGCTGGCATTCTCTTTTCAAAAGTTCTATACAAAACCCAACAAAAGAAAGCTCTCTCTCTCTGTCTCTCTCTCTCTCTTTCAGTTCATATTCGCGGCCATTGCCTCTAATCTCTGAGTTTTTACGTACAAATTCCAATCCCCAACACTCACTATTTGGAAGCTCTATATAAAGAGACTGATCATTTTTAATAACTTATGCAATAACGTTTCTACTTCCTCCTATTGCACTAGTTGTTGGAAGCACATAGAGATGATGTTTTTTCATAGTGTTAGGCTTGTAATAGTATGGATAGGAGTGATTGAGTTGAGCTCTGGAACTTCACTGTGGTATTGGTGGTATTAGGCGTTCCTATGGGGCTTGACTTGTGGTACCGGTGTGGGGCACTCCAGTGTTGCCTTGTATTGTTTATCAAACCTTAGTGTCTCTTATCTATAATGAAATTCTTCTTCAAAATCTTAAACTTAACAACCTTAGATAGTATGTAGCAGCCGGAACGCTAGGTAGCCATATCCCCCGCACTATAATTCAATCCACATATGGAACGAGCACCCATACATGAATCAAGCCTACAGCAAACGAGAAACAATAAAAAAAATGACTCACTAGCTAGGCGGGACTAACCCTCAGTTGAATTCAAACATACATAATCAATAAACGGAAGCATAATATTTATTCATGTTCTTAACATCTTTCAAGGCCATTCCCATCAACTCCATATATACAATATCAATTCTCCAAAGGCAAGTCATAATATACCTAGATACCATAACAATTCAAAAGTAATAGGTATGCATCAATAAATACGTAAAAGTGAGAAGGACAACTACTAGACCCAAAGTAAAAGACCGACTCAATCCCGCCTAGCACGCACCCTGCAAACCTGAAAATGTGAGGTGTCAGTCTATGAAAGGCTGAGTGAAGGGATTAAATAAATATAAGCGCAATTACCATGCAAGCTATAATCTGGGGTAAGGTTTTATAAAAGAAGGCAATATAAGTTCAATAATAAAGTAGAACTCGCCCGAGATTACAACTAATCAATTAATAATTCAATCATGATCAATTCAATATGTGGTCCGACGAGTGAGGGCAATTTTCCAACCTTTCTCCAAAAGTGTACAGTCATGAGTGTTTCAGTTCATTAGGTTATCATGTAAGTAATTACGTGCGATCAATTAGCAGTTTCATGAACCCTTCTTCCTCCGGGTGATGGCGGGCTTGCAAGACCCAACCATCCAATCATGTTGTACGTCAGGAACATGACTCCCACGCACGGGATTTCTTCCTCCACCAAACCTCCTGGTGGATTCATAGGTGATCCCAAAATGGAGAGGATAATGCAAGAGTTACCCGTCAGCCCATGCTTTTCCGGTTGGCTCAATACACTACCCTCAGGGACCAACGTGAACATGCTTACTCCGCAATACAATCAATCAATCAATCAATCAATCTGTTCCATTAAATCAGTTGAAAATCATTAAAGTTTGGAAAACTATAGATATATAGATATATTCTAGCCGAAAACATCACATAGGGGTTGTAAGGGTTCTATATATTTAGAATTAAACCTCACCTAACGAGCGACGTAACAAGACAAGGATACAAGAAAGTGCCCAAACGATCAATGATCTACGCCCTGGAGAAAAACTGGCCAAGAAGGGAAATAATGGAAACTCGTGAGAAGAGACTCAATATGAGACCAAGTATGACGCACGGCCAAGCTCATGTAAATAAATAAAACTAGCAATCAAGTGACACTTAGCATGCATGAAAACCAACTAATACCTAAGAGATGAAATTAATCTCAAGGAGTCCTGTATTCATGTCATTCAAATATTTCAAGTCCAATTCATATAAGGCATGGAGTCACACAATCACGTTTGAGCAATTAAGTACCAAGAAGTGTCATGTAGGAGCATAATTATCAATTAATCAAGTATATATATCATATAATTCACATATGGGAGCCAAGAGAGTGAAAGGAATGCAGTAAGAGAGGTTTTGGTAAAGTTTGGCAAAAACGGATAATTTCCGAAAACGCACACGCTGTAGGAAAACTGGAATATCTTCAGTTCTAGAAGTTGAAATTGAGTTTTGTTTGTTGCAAATGAAGCTAGACAAGTAGAACTTTGAAATGATATATAACTCGTTTTCTAGTTCAAAGCGAGGTGAAAATGGTGTATGCCCGAAGTTGGATGAATGCAGATTGTCGGTGAAGTGGCGACACCAAAAAGAATGGATTATATCTCACAAACTAAAAAAGATAATGAGGTGATTCAAATTGGAGGTTGTTTTAGACTTCAAGATCTTTCCGTCAGTTTAAAAATCAGGTAAATCAGAGTTCATTTGAGAGGTAAACGAAGCAAAACAATCTCAGGCTAAAAATAGGGAAGGATCCACGACCGTGGATTTTCCATGTACAAAAATCCACGCCCGTGGATTCCTATGCCGAAAATCCAAGTTTTCTGGACTCAAATCCACGGCCATGGACAAAAATCCACGCCCGTGGATCATGCTATAGTAGCAATACAAAGGGAAAACAGGGTAGGCTCAAAATTGGCTCCCAAACCAACCCAAAACCAACCACAACAATTAAATATACTCCAAACCAACATGTATCATGTATATAACTCATATACTCCATGAAAACATGCTTTGATTCATAAAAATTCATCAATCAAAACGCATATAATTTCATGTATCCAACTCTCATATAATTCAAGAGTTCTTGCAAGTTCCAAGTCTAAAGAGTCTAGGCATGCTTCTAATCCACAAATAATCAAGGAATCACAACATACTCATCAAACCCTACATCACACACCTCAAGAGATCAAGCAAATTCTCCATTTATACCTTGAAGTGAAAGAAAGAATGGGTGAAATGATGGTATGATGTTGATGAAGCTTCAAAGCATGCAATCCCTCCAAACTAGCTTGATATGAGATGAAATCTTCCCTTCTCTTCTTAGGTGTTTCAACCGTGATTTAGTAGGTGTGTGTGTGTGTAAAATCTTGAAAGAATATAAGGAATGAAATGAGAGATAAAGATGCAAGAGATGAAATATGCAAAAGTCTTCCACTAACTAAGGTGAATGATCACATTTTGCAACTAAGTCCTTGAAATAATTGAATTCATGCAAGCAAGTTTCATTCCATGGCAATTAATCATCTAACTCCAAATCATGTTATGCAATTAAGTCCACATATTTATGAAATGATCAAGTAAGGCCACATAATAGCAATTAGAAACGTTAGCAATTAAGTTACGTAAATTTCATGTTAATGAAAATTCATATAAATACATGAAGACATAATACATATAATGTTATGAAAATTATAAGTGAAAACAGGGGCGTTACAATTCTCTACCCCTTAAGAGGACCTGGTCCCCAGGTCCACTGCCGAGTTTTAAAATTATGCATAAGCAACCAGAGAGCCCCTTCTCTTAGACAAGTAATGAGAGAGCCCTGTCGCCCTAACACGAAATGAGAGCACCCCGTCTCTCCACAAGAAATGAGAGAACCCCGTCTCTTAAACAAGAAATGTGAGAACCCCGTCTCTCTCACACACACAAAACAATGACTTAAGAGAACAAATTGTAACAGATTCACATAAATGTCACATAGAGCAAGTAGAATTACGTTAATCACATAACTAACACTTATATACCACCAAATTGCAATCAACAAGAAATCAAATACAACAACGATAAAATTCATGATGCATGTGATATGCATGATTAAGTGTACCGTTCACCATTGTTCGAGAATCTTCCATGGTAGTGATCCGTTTCAACACTCGATTTGATGTTGGAGATTCCTCCACCCAAAGCATCGAACATTGAAATCCTCGAAATCCAATACTTAAATGACAATTCAATCCTGCTTCCATGATCAATTCTCTTATCCTAACTGGTGTCACGGTCCAAAATCCCAATCTTGGGTGTACACTTGATATTAGTTCAACTCACCTCTTCTTCACCACGAATTATACTCGACTTTTTCGAATACTCAAGTTAATATTTAGTAGCTTGAACTCTAACCTCTAATCCCAAAAGTATTCCCGGTTCATCACCAAAACAAATGACGAGCCTGTAACCTGTCTTAGTCATGTGATATCCAATGCTTGGTTAAATTACTCTGACTCTGTCCGTCACGAAATGCGATAATTAGGCCGGCTTCTCATCACAAATTGTACCGGTTCCTCTACTACTCGATCTAATCTTTAATAACTCGAACCATAGTCCTCTACCTAAAAGTATCCCTGGTTTATTATGGAAAACTACCGACAAACCCGTATTCTCTTATCCGGTACCTTCCTTACCAAAATTTTTCCTCGAAGTTCTCTTACGTCCCCATCCTTTCCAAGATAAGAAACACGTTAAATAGAGAGCTCAATCCGTTCAACCTTGGAAGACTTGAATTCATATGTGTCCGGTGGTAAGAGTCCAATGATGTTAATATTTCAGCCCAAGTCGTCATCTTTCATTCTTTACTCTACCTTGTCATTTCAATTCCCAAACACTTCTTGAATACTCACCTTCCACTCTTAAAGCACTTACCTCTTTCGATATTATTCCGGAAATTTTACCCTGTCTTATCCATTAACTTTTGAACTCTCTTTGAATCCATATCTTCATCTCTCGAGGCACTCGTCTCTTTCAATATTATTCGCGAAGTCTTCCTTACCTTGATCTTGAAATTTCACCGAGTGCTAATTCTCCTACCATTTCTTGAATACCTATTTTCAGTTCTTGAAGTGCTTCTCCTTCTTGAAATTATTCTCAAGATTTTCTCACCCCAAACTTAAAGGTCATCGAATATCATAATCATCTAATTCTTTCCCTTTTTTCACTTTCGAGAAATCCCATTGTGGTTAACTCTTGTATTTTTGTTGCTTCTATTGGAAGTAATCCGTTCGAGCCAATCCATGAATTTGAGGTTATTTTCCGGTCGACTCTCCTCCTTAAGAATTCCTATCCTTATCCGTTAATTCGTAAAATCACTTTTAAATTTTTCTTAAAGCTTCTCAAATTCTTTAACTTAACTTCCTTGGCACAAACAATTTAAATCTCGCCAATTATCCAAAAATTTTCTCACGTTTACTCTTGAACCGATTGATAGGAATAGCGACCCACTTATTCCATTCCAACTTCCGGCTACTTTTCCTGACCTCTCAACTACTCTTTCCCTTTTGGCCCATACTTTGCAATCCATTTATTTTCCTTATCATAATTCGGTTGTGTCTCGGTTGAAGTATTGCTTAATAAGTGAGGTGGGGAGAGTTCCTATCAAGAAAACACTTAAAATGCATGTTGGGTTAAGATGCCGATGCACGCATCACCCTTGTAAGCAATTCAGAAATGCAACATGTTGTAGTAATTACATCAATTAAGGACATGCATATAAATAAAGGAATTTAAATAATTTCAAAAAAAAAAAAAAAAACGTATGATGCACATGTGATGAATGCATTGAACCTGTCACCGTAGTTGCATCCTTTAGCTTAGCACTCGTTCCTTGTTTGTTGAATTACAAGCTTGCCTCGAATTTGTTGGTCATTTCTTGTTACCCATGGTCTTCCAATTCTTCAAAATCCTTAACATCAACTTGTACATTTCCATCACTCGAGAATTGAAATTTCTTGAACTCGATTCCTTCTCCATTTATTCCTTCCAAAGTATTGATTTCTAAGTATTGCTCGAACCTTCACCTTGAACGTCTTTTTTATTAAAGTTTTCTTGCATCAACTCGCATAACTTTGTAATCAAAGTTATGATTCTTGAGCTTTAATGCTTCCACTTCCAAAATTGATACCTTGCGTTCTTTATCGATTCCATTGTTCTCCATATCTTCCAATTCAACCGCTTCCTTACTCGAAATCCGTAGTGACTTCAATTCCCCTTTTTCTTAGTCTCTTCATTCTTCTTCATCGATCTAGCCCCCCTCAATCCGAAATGCTTAATACCCTCTGGAGAATGTCTATCCAAATTCCTTGAACTTATCCTATCTTACCCGGGGATCCGATATAATTAAATTCCTCTGTTCCTTCTTTTACTCCAAACTTGGCTTCTAGTAATTTAATTTATTTGGAAGTCCTTCTTTGATGATTGTATTATTCACTATTCATGAGTCCTATTTTATCTCAAACCTTCTACTCTAAACTTGGCTTCAATTAACTTGATTTACTTATAAGTTCTTTCTTGACGGTCCTTGTTATTGATTTTCCAATGAACCTTTTCTTCCCTTAAACTTACTTGAAGATTTTCATCTCCTTGTCGAATAGAATCTCAGATTTAACACCTCCAAGATTTCCTTCGTTCCGTTCCTCGGTTTGCACAACCCCGTTGAGTTCGGTTGACTAACTTTCGATGTGGTATGGGTGTATGTGTTGATCTTATGATAATTTAACATCATCTACGCCAACTCCACCTCTTTGAATTTTCTTCAACTTCCCTAGAGCTTGTAAGTCATCCCACAATTCAAACATTCTATTCCGAACCCTGACCTTCGAACCATAGCTCCATCAAAGAAGGCCATACTCTGACACTCCCCTATAATCCTGGTACATTCCTTCCATCTTCCACGGTTGAAAGTAAGGCTGGAGATAGTCCGTTATTGCCGTGGAAATTGGTCGTGGTTTGCTATAATCTTCATAACCTATAACTCAAAATTAATTCAAAGCTAAATGTATGCGGTTAGTACATGCTCATGTCACATAATCGACACCAACGACATGGATTTGATGCAAAATATAACAAATAACTCAACAAAGTGGAAATTAAAACCCTTTGAGCGTACAAAGTTCAAGCAATTTTAATAGCAATAAGTCGAAAAGTAATGTCAATAATCAATGCAATGCGCAAGTTATCAAATTGTTCCTAAGCCGTACGACCTAGACTCACAAGACACGACGCTAAAACCGTGGGTTTGCAACCGGGCTCGGATACCACCTTAGGATGTAGCACTCGGAACACTAGGTAGCCACATCCCCCGCACTATAGTTCAATCCACATATAGAATGAGCACCCGTACATGAATCAAGCCTATAGCGAACAAGGAGACAATAAAAAAAATGACTCACTAGCTAGGCGGGACTAACCCTCAGTTGAATACAAACATGCATAATCAATAAGCGGAAGCATAATATACATTCATGTTCTTAACATCTTTCAAGGCCATTCCCATCAACTCCATATATATAATATCAATTCTCCAAAGACAAGTCATAATATACCTAGATACCATAACAATTCAAAAGTAATAGGTATGCATCAATAAATGCATGAAAGTGAGAACGACAACTGCTAGACCCAAAGTAAATGACCGACTCAATCCCGCCTAGCACGCACCCTGCAAACCTCAAAATGTAAGGTGTCAGTCTATGAAAGACTGAGTGAGGGGTTTAAATAAATATAAGCGCAATTACCATGCAAGCTATAATCTGGGGTAAGGTTTTATAAAAGAAGGCAATATAAGTCCAATAATAAAGTAGAACTCGCCCGAGATTACAACTAATCAATTAATAATTCAATCATGATCAATTCAATATGTGGCCCGGCGAGTGAGGGCAATTCTCCAACCTTCCTCCAAAAGTGTACAGTCATGAGTGTTCCAATTTATTAGGTTATCATGCAAGTAATTACGTGCGATCAATTAGCAGTTTCATGAACCCTTCTTCCTCCGGGTGATGATAGGCTTGCAAGACCCAACCATCCAATCATGTTGTACGTCAGGAACATGACTCCCGCGCACGGGATTTCTTCCTCCACCAAACCTCCTGGTGGATTCAGAGGTGATTCCAAAATGGTGAGAATAATGCAAGAGTTACCCGTAAGCCCTTGCTTTCCCAGTTGGCTCAATACACTACTCTCGGGGGGCAACGTGAACATGCTTACTCCCCAATACAATCAATCAATCAATCAATCCGTTCCATGAAATCAGTTGAAAATCATTAAAGTTTGGAAAATTATAGATATATTGATATATTTTGGCCGAAAACATCACATAGGGGTTGTAAGGGTTCTATATATCTAGAATTAAACCTCACCTGACGAGCAACGGAACAAGAAAGTGCCCAAACGATCAATGATCTCCGCCCTGGAGAAAAACTAGACAAGAAAGAAAATAATGGAAACTCGTGAGACGAGACTCAATATGGACCAAGTATGACGCACGGCCATGCTCATGTAAATAAATAAAACTAGCAATCAAGTGACACTTAGCATGCATGAAAACCAACTAATACCTAAGAGATGAAATTAATCTCAAGGAGTCCTGTATTCATGTCATTCAAATATTTCAAGTCCAATTCATATAAGGCATGGAGTCACACAATCACGTTTGAGCAATTAAGTACCAAGAAGTGTCAAGTAGGAGCATAATTATCAATTAATCAAGTATATATATCATATAATTCACATATGGGAGCCAAGAGAGTGAAAGGAATGCAATAAGAGAGGTTTTGGTAAAGTTTGGCAAAAACGGATAATTTCCAAAAACGCACACGCTGTAGGAAAACTGGAATATCTTCAGTTCTAGAAGTTGAAATTGAGTTTTGTTTGTTGCAAATAAAGCTAGACAAGTAGAACTTTGAAATGATATATGACTCGTTTTCTAGTTCAAAGCGAGGTGAAAATGGTGTATGCCCGAAGTTGGATGAATGCAGATTGTCGGTGAAGTGGCGACACCAAAAAGAACGGATTATATCTCACAAACTAAAAAAGATAATGATGTGATTCAAATTGGAGGTTGTTCTAGACTTCAAGATCTTTCCGTCAGTTTAAAAATCAGGTCAATCAGAGTTCATTTGAGAGGTAAGCAAAGCAAAACAAACTCAGGCTGAAAATAGGGAAGGATCCATGACCGTGGATTTTCCATGTACAAAAATCCACGCCCGTGGATTCCTATGCCGAAAATCCAAGTTTTCTGGACTCAAATCCACGGCCATGGACAAAAATCCACGCCCGTGGATCATGCTATAGTAGCAATACAAAGGGAAAACAGGGCAGGCTCGAAATTGGCTCCCAAACCAACCCAAAACCAACCACAACAATTAAATACACTCCAAACTAACATGTATCATGTATATAACTCATATACTCCATGAAAACATGCTTTGATTCATAAAAATTCATCAATCAAAACGCATATAATTTCATGTATCCAACTCTCATATAATTCAAGAGTTCTTGCAAGTTCCAAGTCTAAAGAGTCTAGGCATGCTTCTAATCCACAAATAATCAAGGAATCACAACATACTCATCAAACCCTACATCACACACCTCAAGAGATCAAGCAAATTCTCCATTTATACCTTGAAGTGAAAGAAAGAATGGGTGAAATGATGGTATGATGTTGATGAAGCTTCAAAGCATGCAATCCCTCCAAACTAGCTTGATATGAGATGAAATCTTCCCTTCTCTTCTTAGGTGTTTCAACCGTGATTTAGTAGGTGTGTGTGTGTGTAAAATCTTGAAAGAATATAAGGAATGAAATGAGAGATAAAGATGCAAGAGATGAAATATGCAAAAGTCTTCCACTAACTAAGGTGAATGATCACATTTTGCAACTAAGTCCTTGAAATAATTGAATTCATTCAAGCAAGTTTCAATCCATGGTAATTAATCATCTAACTCCAAATCATGTTATGCAATTAAGTCCAAATATTTATGAAACGATCAAGTAAGGCCACATAATAGCAATTAGACACATTAGCAATTAATTTACGTAAATTTCACATTAATGAAAATTCATATAAATACATGAAGATATAATACATATAATGTTATGAAAATTATAAGTGAAAATCGGGGCGTTACAATTCTCTCCCCCTTAAGAGGACCTGGTCCCCAGGTCCACTGCCGAGTTTTAAAATTATGCATAAGCAACCAGAGAGCCCCGTCTCGTAGATAAGTAATGAGAGAGCCCCTTCTCCCTAACACGAAATGAGTGCACCCCGTCTCTCCATAAGAAACGAGAGAACCCCGTCTCTCAAACAAGAAATGAGAGAACCCCGTCTCTCTCACACACACACACACAAAACAACGACTCTAGAGAACCAATTGTAACAGATTCACATATATGTCACATAGAGTAAGTAGAATTGCGTTAATCACATAACTAACACTTATATACCACCAAATTGCAATCAACAAGAAATCAAATACAACAAAAATAAAATTCATGATGCATGTGATATGTATGATTAAGTGTACCGTTCACCATTGTTAGGGAATCTTCCATGGTAGTGATCCATTTCAACACTCGATTTGATGTTGGAGATTCCTCCTCCCAAAGCATCGAACATTGAAATCCTCGAAATCCAATACTTAAATGACAATTCAATCCTGCTTCCATGATCAATTCTCTTATCCTAACTGGTGCCACGGTCTAAAATGCCAATCTTGGGTGTACACTTGATATTAGTTCAACTCACCTCTTCTTCACCACGAATTATACTCGACTTTTTCGAATACTCAAGTTAATATTTAGTAGCTTTTTCCAGTTCTTGAAGTGCTTCTCCTTCTTGAAATTATTCTCAAGATTTTCTCACCCCAAACTTAAAGGTCATCGAATATCATAATCATCCAATTCTTTCCCTTTTTTCACTTTCAGCCAAATTTCAACCGGAAACCGCCTGAAACCGGTTGAAGTCATGTATGGAAAAACAGCCTGGGCCACATAAGAAAAAGTAAGCCATGTCAATTAAAACATAATTTCACATCCAACATATATAATGACTTTAAATTAAAAATACAAAACTGACAAAAGGAAAAAAAGTATCTTTTTCTTTTGCTTATGTCAAATTAATGTCCAAAAATACAAAGTAGGGAAAACAACAAGATCCACTTTTTTTATTTTGTCAGTTTTGCGTTTTTTGATTTAAATTCCTTATATATGTCGTATGTGAAATTATGTTTTAATTGACATGGTTTTCTTTTCCTTACGTGGCTCAGGCAGTTTTTCCACGCATGACTTCAACCGGTTTCAGGCAATCAGGTGCAGTTTTCCAATGCAGAATTAGGTTTCCGGCTGAGATTTGGTTGAAATTGCGAAATATTTAGAGTTATTGTCCCTGAAATCAGAAATACCAAATTAAAGTCCAAAAATGCAAATTGAAGTATGTTACTAGCCCAAATTTGTAATTTTTCCCGATAGGCTATTTTCTCACACATGACTTCAACCGATTTTAGACGATCACGTGCGGTTTTTCGGTGCAGAATTGGGTTTCCGATCGAGTTTTGGCTGAAATTGCGAAATTTTTAGAGTTACTATCCTTGAAATCGGAAATGTCAAATTAAAGTCCAAAAATATAAAATTGGGGTATGTTACTATCCCAAATTTGCAATTTTCCCAAAGGTGTAACATGGGTTGTCAAAACCTTGAATTTATCGGCAAAGTTTTGATGTTTTTCTATTTTAAAGAAAATTTAATCAAGTTTTGGCAAGGATTTGTATTTCCTAAACCATAACGGAAAATTGATACAACCAATGAAAAGAGAAGACGAAATGATGATGTAAAAATTCTAGCCACCCAATCTTCTCCTTGTTACCCTAAATGTAGTGTTCCACATTAGATATAATCAATTCAATTTCCAACCTTGATCACAGTCCTTTTCAATAGTAAAGCGTAAAGCAAAAAGATGGAGCATGTTATATGTTGTTTTCGGAGAGTTTTGGTTGATCTTGTTTGGTGTGGGAATGGCTTGGAAGCTATTCCCGAGTGCTACCCTACTTTTCCCCTGTTCCTGCGCGCTCCTACACTGTGACACGCCCGTGTCACCCTTTTGTACTGAGAGGGTGACACGCCCGTGTCACATCCCCTTGTCGCGCCTGTACTAAGACATGGGCGTGTCTCAGTTTGGCCGTGGGGAGAGACACGCCCCTGTCTCACCCTTTCTTGTTTATGTGTATTTTAGACTTTCTTTGTTGTTTCGTTTATACTCTTATTGCTTCGATTATGATGAATATACATAACTGAATTATTGAAATTTAAGTCCCGATACTTGCTTCCTAATCGTGCCATACGTGGAATTTAATTTTACACATGAAGATGCCATTTGCATTGTAGCATTTACCGAGCATCATACTTGGTTCATATTGAGTCGAGTCTCACTCGTGTCCTGTTTTTCTTGTCCAGAGGATTCTCAGGAGGACTTTGAGCCAGTTGAGTAGGATTCGGAGAGTTCATTTCCTTCTTTTTGGTTGGGTGCAGGTGAGGAATTGTTAGGATATATATATATATATATATATATATATATATATCAAACCCTACAACCTTTTATGTGAAGTTTTGGACAAAACCTATATTATACTTATACTTGGTTTGCAAATGACTTTATGCTTTCCAAATGAAACCTATAGTTGATTCTGTCCTATTTTGGCGAGACTATTGCACTTCCAGGGGCCCAGGGGCTTGTGTGTTGAGGGAACCGGGAAAGCATGGGTTGACGGCCACCTCTTACATAAGTCCTACCTACTCGGACCAACCCCAGACATTCACCAGGAGGTTTGGTGAATTGATGGGATTCCGGTCAATGGAATTTGTAACGCCCCAGTTTTTTTTATTAGTACAGCATGACGTATGTGTTTACCAAATTACACGAAATAATTATTTATACGTGTTTATTTATTTAATTTTATTTTAATCATATTTATTTTTAATTATGTTAATTATTATATCTTAAGTTTTATTAATAATTAATTTAATATGTTAATGAGAACTGTTATTAAATTAATTATGTAATGTAATTGTGTTAACCAATATTTGAATCATTTCGTCCATTTACTTTAATTACATTTAATTAATGAACTTTGATATTAAAATCATAATTGAGGCATACATGTTATTTATAAATTATATACATATTTATTTTATATTATTTTTAATATTATGAATTTTATTGTTACCTCGTTTATGAGTGACATTTACGTGCGTCGTTTCTATATGAATTGATACCGAAATTTCGTGCAAATTTAATATGTTGGACTTATACGTGTCTTGTATATGAATATATGCTCGTTTCGTATTTTCGGATTCAATTGCATGTGTTTCGGATTTATTTTAATTTTGGAATCCAAGTCGGGGGACTAACTAGTAATTAGCACACCCTTGGTTCCGTAATTGATATCTTGAGCTCGGGAACTCGGAATCGAGTTTCGTCAACTTTGTTGAACTCGTATCGAAGATTCGGGTTTAATAAACTTAGCCTTATATTTTTCCAAAGTCATTTGAACCACCGAAACTCAACCGAAAAATGGAATGAGAACAAACTGCCACCTTTTACCAAATAAATCATAACTCATTCATTTGTTGACCAAATTAACCATGGTTAGACTCTATAGAACTCTAACTCAACCCTCTAACCATCCATAAACCCCCCAAACAGAACCAACCCTTCCCACTGGCTGAAAATTTCCCAAACATCATCTGCTTCCCAGTTTTTCCCATAGCTCAAGCCCTACCAAGAGATTCAAGCTCAAATCTCTCCCCAACCTTCATTAATCCACAAGGTAAGCTTAGATATGTTATGTACATTCAATATGAGTCATTTTAATCTATTTATCCCTAAATTTAAGCATGGTTTTATGAGGTTTTGGCAGAGATGAATATATATTAGGTTTTATGCAATTTTGTGGATCTCTTTCATCTCTTGAGCTTTTTGATTGATTCCAAGCATGAAAATGATTGTCTTGATCTCTTCTTTACATTTATGGTGATATATTGCATGGTAGTTGAGGCATTTATGAGCCACCATTAATGAGATGTTGAAGCTTTGGCATGAAATGATCACCATACACCCCACTTCACGTCTTGTTAGATTGAGAGCATGTTTGCACGTTGGTTTAGAGTTATGTTGCTGCATACTTGTGATTAATTGATGGCTGAAAGTGTTGGGAAGGTTGTGTAGGGGTTATGCTCTGTTTTTCGTGACTTTTACCCTGTTTTTGTACTGCTGCGTGCTTTTGACACGGGTGTGTCAACCGTTTCTTCTTCAGCGAGACACGGGGGTGCAGGAATGTCTGATATCGCTGTACCGAGACACGGGGGTGTCCCGGTTTGTTCTATTTTGGTGACACGGCCGTGTCACCTTCTGAATTCCATGCAGTGTTGTTATATGTCGCTGTACGTACGCACATATATATATATATATATATATATATATATATATATATTAGGAGCCGGTTCGACAGGAATCTTTTGAAAACACAGTGCACCCAGGTAAATAAGGAACGAGATGAATACAGACCCTCAAGACAGACTGAACTCCGTCAAGCCTGTACGAGTAGTGAAGAAGTATAGAGAGTTGTGGTTGGTTGTTGACCAACAAATAAATGGGCGTAACATTCTTTTTCTTTTCTTACAATATTTTCATTTCGAGTTAGAGGAGCAGACCACTGTTAGTAAATAATATGCATGGGTTTTGGTTGGGCTGTAATGTAATGTAATGCATGCATGAAAATCTTGTTAAATTGTTAATGCATGCAACCTAGTTGTGAAATTAAATTTAAATAATGCATGCATGACTTTCAGTTTATTTTGTGTAATGCATGTGTTTGTGTATGTTAATTGTATTTGGTGCATGTTAATTTGCATGCATGGGAATTGATGTACATATATATATATATATATTTAAATATATAAATGTTTATTATATATTAAATATTATTTGATTTAATTGAATTATAGAATTTAATTGTTATTTATTTCATGTTTTATTTAAATTCCAATTTTAAATTTAATGTATTTAATTGTTTATTTTCTAATTGTAAATGCGATTGAATACGTGCTATGCTCCTATTTGAAATTCTTGAATTGAATTGATTAGAAACGTGAAATTATGAATTCGAATGAAAGTGAACGAATGATTGAATGACTTGATTATATGATTTAAATTCCTTAATAGTGCATATGAACATTTTCATAACATAATCTTATCTTTTATACATTCATATCATGATCATTACATTGCCGAGCATCTTATTTGGTCATATTGAGTCTCACTTCACCTCTCTTGCACAGATTTTGATTCCGTTGGAGACGAGGCCGGTCCGTGAGGCTCTTGTGTTCTCCTTTTGCTGTTTAAGGTGGGTTTCTCTACTATTAGATAAATGACCCTATATACTCCCAACGTGTAAAGATTTCAGCTAAAAACTATTATATGTATATAGAGTCGTTTTCTAGAGTAAATGATTTCAACGTAAAGCCCTTATTTCATGAACCTACCTAATGTTTTGGCGAGAATGAATGAATGAATGCACAGAATGGGGCCCAGGGACTTGGTGTGAGTGGTGACCCGAGGAGGCAAGGGCTGACGGTGATCCCTCACACTAGTTCCACTAATGAACGGTGTAACCGGACCTCGTTAGGAGTTAGCGAGGAATGGACGCTGAGTGCCATCTGGGGAGTCATGTTCCCCTTTTGGTCAATGAATGCGTGGATGGGCTTTGCAAACCCGCCACCAACCCGGAGGAAGAAGGTGGAATGTTATTGAATGCGCACGAAAGAATGATATGCATGAAAAGAAAGAATGAATGAATGTTAATGAATGTTAATGAATTACATGAGGTGTTGGTTGGAGATAATGCACGCCCACTCGCCGGGCCAATAACGACCTAACGTTAATGAATCGTTATAATCCCTTTTGATGATTTCTATTCACCCACTTGGGAAACTCTTTAAAAACCTCGATTGGGATTATAGCTTGCATGTGAATGTTTAATTACCGTTGTATATTATATTTATGCCATGTTTTATACCCACCAGTCCCTTTTGGACTGAACCCATTTGGCTTTCAGTTGTGTTGTGCAGGTGTCAAGGGAGCTAGGCGGGATTTCGAGTCATAGGTCTTGCATTCATTTTTAGCCCTTGTATTTTGGTCGTACACTCAAATATTGCACTTTTGATCATTGTATATGAACTTTATTGGAGCGTACATGTTTTGAGCCTTGATGGCATTTGAGGGTGTATATCCGATAAAATTGGAACTGTGATGCTCATTGCATATATACATGATGTATGTTCGTTTATTGCTTCCGCTTTAATGTTTTACGCTGTTTTATGGTTCAAGGGTTAGTCCCGCCTAGCATAGAGGGTGTGTATGTCCCCGTTCGCCGTGATTTGGGCTCGGGTATGGATCGTCCATTTCATATTCGGGTCGGGTCTCGGTGCGGGGGATGTGACACCTTGCGCTCGGGTGTTACAGAATTCATGTATCCATTGATCATTGTTACTGGGTGGCAAGGGCTAGCAACCCGAACCACCAAACCCGGAGGAAAAAAGGAGTACCTGTGAACCTAAATCTGATTATGTAATAAGTGAAACTTAATTATTGCGTGATCACCTAATAATTATCTTGTACACCAAAGGAGTAAGGTTGGAGACTGCTCACTCGCCGAGCCACTGATCACTTATCTTGAATTAAATTTGATAATTGTAATACCATACAATGATAACCTGTGTTTTACTTGCCTTCCTGAAAACCTTGTATGGAATTATAGTTTGCATGGACTTTACCGCTTTCTATATATTATTTATGCCATTCACTTAGTCTTGTAGAGACTGACCCCTCCCTTCTTTGTCCCTCAGGTTTCTTGCAGGCGTAGCTAGGCAAGAAATTACTTGTTTAATGTATTTTAGTATCTATCTCGAGTCACACTCATACCTTGTACCACACACTTATGTATATCTTTTGTTTTGTACCATATAAGGCTAGGGAGGCCGAATACTAGTGCTTGTAATTATTGTAATGAAGACGTGATGGTTTAAGTATTATGCTAGAAGTGATATATTTCTACTTCCGCAACCCTGATTATCCTTGTTATAGATTTGAATTGTTGGTACAGGGTTAGTCCAGCCTAGCCAAGATTTGTGTTGTGTCCCCGTTCGTTATGATTGGGCTTGTATGCAAACTATATTCATGTATGAGTTCAGTCTTAGTGCGGGGGATGTGGTGGCCTACTCTAAGGAGTCACAAGATCTGCCCTTGCACTGAAGTAGAGATGGCTAGATGTGTTATTCATCTTCTACAGGACACGGCCTATGATTGGTGGGAGGAAGTTCGGCTTAGGCTAGATCAGCAAGGAGTTAAGGTTACGTGGGAGGTCTTTGTTAGAGAGTTTCGTGCTAAATACATTTCTTGAGTGGCTCGGGACCGAAGAGAGACAGAGTTTATGGAGTTAAAGCAAGGCAACTATTCCGTAGAGGTGTATATTACTGAGTTTAACTAACTAGCCCTATATGCCCGACACATTACAGCAGATGAGGGTCGTAAGTGTAATAAGTTTGTGAGTGGACTTTGACATGATATATGGAAGGAGCTGCTAGGTCAGAACGTTGATAGTTGGGAGAAAGCAACACTTAAGGCGGCCATGATTGAAGCTCAAATAGCTCAGCTTTGAAAGGAAGGAGCTTATTCGGGTTTAGGATCCGGTTCAGGGACCAAGAGACTTTACCTGCAGTATGCACAACCTGTTCAAGATAATGAGAAGAAGTCACGCCTAGCTGGGATGCCAACACCCAATCAAGAAAAGCCCTAATTCCCTCCATGCGGGTTCTATAGAAAGCCTTCGCACTTGGAGGATGATTGTTGGTTGAAGTTGGGGAAGTGTTTAGTTTGTAGTCATCCAGAGCACACTGTCGAGACCTGTCCGAACAAGAAGAAGAAACCGGTAGTGCACGGTCGCGCCTATGCGTTGGAGGGTGAAGATGAGGAGGTCGCTGAGATCGATTCTACCGCCATGGTGAAAGGTACCACATACATGCATGACATACCATCCATACATTGTGTGATCCGATTGTTGTACGCTCATTTATTGCGCATGCTATTGCTGCTTCTTTATGCTTAGCTGTTATAAATGTTGATGTGAGACTTCTTACTTTTAGACGTTTGAGAAATGTCGGATTCCTCAAACCCAGTTGCTTGAGAGACTTTGGAGGCTCTCTTGCATACGTGCGTGAGTGACGGGGTGCTCTCACTTATGTGCTCCAGGGACAGGGTTCCCTCATAGGAATATTTTCGAGACTGGGTTCTTGTTTGTTGGGCACTTCTTCTTTTTGTGCGCGTTCGTGTTACATGTGATGTTCCGTTGTGAGTTGCGGTTACAAGAGATGTCAGATGGATGTTGTGATCAATCCATAGAATCTGAGGATAGATTCTTGAAGGGGGAAAGATTGTAATGCCCCGTCTTTCGGAACAGGCAAAACGTGTGTGAACGTTCGAGAGTATATGTTATATTTGTTCGTTGTGTTAATTTCCAACTACTTGTCATTGATTGTCAAATTTTCAATGTATGAATACCTAAGTGCATTTCATTTGGATTTGTGTATTATTAATTCAAAAGTGTGATCACTTAATTGCATAAATTACATAACAAGGAGGATATATAATTAAATTGGGATTAAAAGTCAAGCTTACTTTATGACCCAAGTCTTTTAATTAATGCTACAAGACTTTATGAAATATCACACATTTGTTTTGCATCTTCTCCTAACAAGCAACAAAGCTCATCTTCTTCCTCTCAAACCCTCACCTCACGTACACCACCATACACCTACATACTTTCACCTCAACTCAAGTTCTTCCAAATTGAAGGTAGAATTCATGCTTTTCTTCATGCATAAACATACTTTCATAGTTCAATTCATGCATAAGCATGAGTTTGCATTCATGGTTTGAAGTTATATGGAAACTAGGTTATGGAGAAATAAATAGCAAAGCATGTTAGTTATAGAATCATATGTGTTAGGAATCATGTGCCAGGAAGAATTCAAGAAACTATCATGCATGATTCATGAGTTAGGAAAGCTTAGAGGTTCATTAATAGAGTGGATGGGTTTTGAGGATGATGATTAAGGATTTTAAGCATGAGTTCTTGATATATATTTAATCCTTAAGTGCTTCTAAGTGTGCTTTTATGTGTGATGAGATGAGAATACTTGATTCTAAGTGTATCTTTGCAAGCTTGGATGGTTGGGTGAACAATTGGCTTCCTTTCCTCTTTCTCCCCTGTTTTCCCCTACTTTTCCTCATATCATACATGTCCGCACGGTCTTGCGACTTCCCCTTTCAATTCTCGCACGGCCTTGAATAACTTTCGAATTTTCAGCAAAATTTATCTCGCGCGGCCGTTTAAGTTTTAAGAGTAAAAGTCACACGGCTGTGCATACCTCAAATGAGCTCCGATTGAGCTGAATTTTGGATCACTGAAACCTCTTTGAGTGTAGAGAATTCTATAATTTGAATCACCTTAAAATCATTTCTGAGGAGGGACATATGATCGATCCAAAATTGTGTTGCCAATCTATAGGATATCTGCATTCGACCAACTTTGCACCTATGTCATTTTCGATCAACTTTGAACTAAAATTTGAGCCATATATGGTTGGAATCCCTGTTTGTCTACTTTCATTTCCAACAAACAAAACTTAATTCTAAGTTCTCAATCTTAAAATATACCCAATTCTTTTTAGCTTGCACGTTTGGAGAAAACTGTCGATTTTGCTAAGTTTTGCCTAAATGCCCGTTTCTTACCTTTTTCATCGTTTCTTTCCGTTTATTGAACCTCATATGTGCCATATATTCTCTAGTTCAAGTGTAAATGCTCTTATATAGGTATATTGTTTTACTAAAGTTGCATGAAAGACGTCTAAACTTGCCCTAAATGATCTTCAATGTGAAAATTAAGTCTTAAAGTGCCATGATTACTCAAATTTTCCCATTCCTTGTATAATTATAATCTCATTGCATACGAATCTATACTCATATCATTTGATGACATTGCTTTACTTCACCGAGCATCTCTAATTGGTCCTTTTGAGTCTAATGTCGACCGTAATCGTGTCTTTTGTTTAGGTGATTCTCCCGAGGACCCGGTGGTTTAGATTCGTATCTTGTTTTGGTTCTCTTTTATCGGGGATGTCAAGGTGAGGTTATTCTCTTGCTGTAATCAATACTATACCGATACTATGGCTTGCATGATTTGATTGTTCCTCACCCAAATTATTATATACATATATGTATTTATGTATTAAATAAGTCATTGCCTACTATTTTCCCGGTTTTACTGGAAATGGTTTTCCAATATCAAATGAGTTACAGATATATGTTCTCAAGCGTGTGTTCATGAATCTCAATTGAAATTGAAAATGTATCTTGTATGCATTACATAACGAGTGCTTGTGATTGTTGGGTCCGAGGCAACGTAGCTTAGGGGATCCGGGAAGGCATAGGACTAACGGTGAACCTACTCTGCGACCTCTATGGGTGTGCATGCTATCTTCGGAGGTAGTGGTTATCACGTATTAACTGTGATCGGCTTCGGCCGAAGGAGCATAATACCAAGACAGGCTATGACTCGAGTGATAAATCGATGGCTAAGGAGTAATTAACCCTTCCGTCACCCGGAGGAAAAAAGGATTTATTTTATTTTATTGTCTTGTGGAGTAAGGTTGGAGAACGGGTATAACTCTGTACCCATTGATTGCTTGAAAACCCTTAACCCGATATACGCCTTATTATTGTAACGAAAATAATTGTATTGTAAAATGGGGCTATATTCGGTCGAGGCGAATTTTTATTGTACATCGCATCTCTTGTTATTACACTAATTATAACTTCTATACTGTTATCCCTCGCCAGTCACTCGACTAACCCTCTTTCTCTTTTCTTCTTGTTCCTTCGTATTGATTGCTGGTTTTGGGAGTCGACTAGGCGGCGGGTTGTCTAGCCTTCTTTTGCGTCAAGTCCTAGTTTTGATGCTATCGTGTATGGTATTTGTTAGGAATGATATTGGCATGTGGTGTAGTTACGAACTTATACACTGTACTACTTTTGATATGTTAGCTGTGAACCTTGTTTATGTAAATTAGTTATTGCTGAGCTTTTGAATTGTGGTTTACTTGATGAGTTTGCTTCCGCTACGCGTTTGATTGTTGTTGACCGTCTATATAACGACGCCTAGATAGGAGTGCTCTTGAGTGTCTCTCGTTCGCTAGCTCTTAACACATATATGGATTTTTCATTTCATATATACGTGTTGCGTTCTAGTGCAGGGGATGTGATAGCTCTACGCTCGGGGCGTCACAATATAACCGATAGTAAGTAATGACTTATGAAGGTTGTCCCAAAATATTTTTAAAGATCATGAAGGATTTGAATCCCCCCTACTTTAGATATTATCATGATGAAGATGACTTTAAGTGGTCCGTTTGGGATTTTGTTCGTAACGATGTATATTTGTTGGTATCAAATTGCCCGTTGGAGCTATCACATTTGAAACATAATTTTGAAATAGGAAATCCAAAACCGCCTAATCCTTCGGGTTCTAAATTATAGGACAACACTCTAGAGATTTCTAACTTATATTATTACAACCAGAGCAAATTACATAAAAAATATAAAGTTACAAATTAATATTTATCGTTATTAAAATGATAAAACAGCACTAGTGGTGGCTTGGCCATGTTGCGAGCAAATCTAAAGTAATTTCTGAAATGGCGGCTATTTGTGAGGCGGCCCGAACATCCACCAGTTCAGAAATGCTAAGATTTATGATGATTTTGTTTAGGGCAAATTCCTCCCGATACCCTATCCCAATCCCAATCCCAATCCCAATCCCGATGCTAAAACTATACAGCAAATTATGATGATCTTGTTTATGGCTGGACTCATTGCTGAGAATACAGTACAGTTGCAGAAGAAACAATAATTACAAATGGGCGAATTACACCTGAGTACTCTTAGGTTTGGCCTAATTACAATGCAGTCCCTATTCTTTCAATTATTACCATATAGTCCCTGAAGGTATGATTTCAAACTGAGGTCCCTAAATGTTGTTAGGGTTCTCAGGGACCAGTATGTAATTTCAACTTAATATAGGGATCGTTTTGTAACATAATAAAACAATGAGGGATGCATTTGTAATTTCTAGCTAAATTTAAAACAGGTCGTTTAGGGACATCAGATGGAACCCTAACGGCGTTTAGGGACCTTAGACGGAAACAATACCTCAAGGATTATATGGTAATAATTGAAAGAATAGGGACTGCGTTATTGTAACACCCCGCACGTGAGGCACCACATCCCCCGCACTATGGCTCAACATGAGTAACGAAATGGTAAATCCGCACCCGTATCAAACCATAGCGAACGGGAGACAAACAGAAAAACCTCCTAAGCTAGGCGGAACTTAGACCCTGCAATTATAACCAATCAACCAAACATAATACATCGGGAAACTAAAAACCAAACACATGCATTGGCCACAAGCCTGCAGAAGTTAAACACACGAACCGCAAGCAGACTTGGGCTCTTCAGGCCTCTTTTTAACTCCTAACCAAAGCCCAGCAAGAGCAATTCAATAGCAAATATACAAAGTTTCAAGTTCATAATCTTACAAGGTTGAATCATGCACAATTTAAATACATAAGTGAATGCAGAGACGCTTCTAACTTAACTTGACCGACTCAAACTAAACACAACTCTGCCTAGCTTGAAACTCCAAAGCCAAACCTGCACACTAAAGTGTTGGGGAGGGAGAGGGTCAGTCTCTAGAAGATCACTGAGTGAGCAGGAGGGATATACGTATATATAAAAACAAGCACATACAAGTCGTAAATCCCGAGCAAGGTTTTATTTAAAATTAATTCACAAAATGGCAAGAGAATAACTAAGCAATGCTCGGATTTTACGACTAATCATATTAATTCATTACGTTCATAATTCATATATAAACATAAAGGCTCGGCGAGTGAGTGTGCATCATCTCCAACCAAACTCCGACTGTGTACGACAAATATCATTAATACTTTAAATAGGTGATCATGCAATATATCATAATACACACAGATCATATATCATATCATAAACATATTCGTTTGGGCAATCCATGTCCCGGCCTTCCTGCACGGTGCATATCAATCAAAACATGATCACAATCATAAAATAAGTTCCAACCTTCTTCCTCCGGGTGGTGGACGGGTTTGCAAGGCCCGACCACCTAAACATATCATGGTGGCTATGAGGTTCATGAGTCCTCAAAGCCCGGTTAGCGTTTCCTCGTCAAAACTCCTTGACGAGGTCCGTTTCGCCATTAAACATAATGGAATCAGCACATGGGATCACGGTCGGTCCTTGCCTCCCCGGATAGCCACATGTACTAAATTCCTGGGCCCGCGAACATAACATACATGCATAATCTTGCCAAAACATTTCAATTCATAAAAACCATAACATATTTCATGATTCATTAGAAAAGGGGTTTACTCGATCAATATTTACTCGATGACTCGACCTTAAAAGTAACATATATATATATATGGTTTTTGGCCAAAGCTTGTCACATAAGGTTGTAGGGTTTAGTACGTAACTAGAACGAAAACACCCTCACCTGGAACATGGCAATATAAGGATACGAGTTAATGAGTGCCTGAAAGATCAAGATTTCCCCACCCTGGAGATAAACTGTACAAAAGACAACGTAACGTGTTCGTGAGACTCAAGACTCTAAATGAACCATATATGACGCACGGCAATGTGTGATCATGATAAGAATGTATAAAAGATAAGATTATGTCATGAGAATGTTCATGTGCACTATTAAGGGATTTAAATCATATAAACAAGCCATTCAATCATTCGTTCACTTCCATTCAAGTTCATAAATTCACATTTCCAATCAATTCAATTTAAGAATTTCAATTAGGAGCATAGCACGTAAATCGCATTTACAATTAGAAAATAGACAATTAAATACATTCAATTCAATATTGGAAATTAAATAAAACATGAAATAGGTAACAATTAAATTTCCACAATTCAATTAAATCAATTAATACTTAATATTAAATTAATCATGAAATTAATTAACATATAAAAAAAAACATTTTAAAAGTACATATATATCTATACATGCATGGCATGCATGGAATTACAAAACTCATGCATGCAAGATTTATTTATATTCTTACTTATACATGCATGCAATTACTAATATATATACACGGTGAAATTGCAAAAATAATGTGTATTTTTAATAGTAGTGTAGTTTTAGCATATGTTTATATTGTATTACAAAATTAGTACAAGACGTGTTTCCATATAACGTCTTCATCATATATATTGATTTTGAATAGTCAATTTTTTAATATTATGTGTTAAGCCCAGTATTTTATAATTATTATCAATTTGGTCCCTTAATTTCCCTTTCTTGTAATTGTCCTACAAACTTATTATTTATATTATTTATTATTTTTTCTTGTTCTTTTATACCTTGTAAAATTGTATCTTTATTTATTACAATTTTATTTAAGGTTCGTTCATAATTTTTCTTGTATATTTTTTCTTTTTGTAAAGCTGTTTCTAAATTCTTTCCCATTTGTTTAATATTTTTACTGCTCATAATTTTATTATGCTGTCGTTAAGCTATTTATAATTTTTATTTTTTCCTCATACCATTTTATAGCTTTTTTATTTTCATCTAATAGATGTCTATTTTCCATATTATAACGAGGTATATTTTTTATTGTTCATTCTAAGGATTCATTATATTTTTTAATTGTTTTAACACTCTTTTCTAAATCTAATAATGTATTCTTACAAACTTCTCTCTATTTTATCAGATCTTTTTCTTTTGTTTTTAGTTCTTTCACTATTTTCTCATTCATATATTTTTCAAATTCATTATTTATTTCTCTAGATTTTTCTATTTGTTCTTTTATAGCTTTTCTTACTAGTCTAAGCTCTTGTCTATTAAGTTGTTTCTGATATTGATCCATTTTTAACCTTCTATTTCTCTTTGATATATTTTCTTAACAAGCTTTTTATTTATTGTTTTAACTTGTTTATATTCTTCTTTTGCAACTTCTGATAATTTATTTTCTTCATCAAGCATCTTGAAAATCTTCATCATAATCCAGGAACTTGTAAATCTAGATATTATAGATTTTAGTTTTAATCCTAACCTTTTTATATCTGTTTTTATTTCTCTGGAATTCATTCTATTTTTAAGAATCTGAAGATTCTTCTTGCTCGTAGATTCGTTCTATAGCAACAATTATTTTGTTTATAAAATTTAATTTTTTATTTATCTTTTTGCAATATTACAATCTTCTTTTTGAGATTTATGATTAGCTTTATGTTCTTGTACTAATGATCTCATTTTAGAATTTAGTATTTGTTTTATCATTTGTCTAAAATGTTTATTAGATGTATCTTCATCAAAGCACTTGCCAAATTTATAAGCAAGGTTTAATCCTTTTCTAAAATTACCATCATCATTCATAATTATATGAAATTTATAATTGTGAACAAAAACTTATATATGAAATAAACAATTTTAATTGCAAAATTCATCAAATATTGATTTTAACAAGACTACTCTAAAATCCATTCTGAAATCATAATTCACAAAATATTTTGAGTAAAGTTTATTACCTTTCTTTATCTCCTTCGTCTTCTAAAAGATCTATCGGATTCTTCTAAGACTCGTCTTCTTCTTCCTCGATCAGCTCAGCATTCCAACAGTCCTGACGGCCTCCTTCCTATATGGACCTCAACGGAAAACAAGCTTCGATCTCCGACGGGAAAATCACTACGGCTTATAGAATGACAATCTATTTTGCAGGATAAGGGAGTAAAGAGATGTAATAAGCTCAAAACAAAATAAGACTCGTGATTTATGAAAGAAAGGATTTTATTTCCCCTTTAAGGGTTTATTTTTCCATACTCAGTACAAAGACAAACACTCGAATTACAATTCTTACCGACACTTTTTCTCACTTTTCACTCTCCGTTCTTCGATGCCCCTTTTTCTATTACAGACCCTATCAATTTATAGAACTCTAAAACGAGTAAAGAGATAAGATTCCTTCAGATAAGGAAATCCTAACTTTCATTTGTATCCGTCTGATCTATCTTTTTCTTCAACGGCTGAGATTCTGCCGACAGTTTGCAGACGTCATTGCTTACGTCTCTCTATTGGTTGCAGACGTCATTGCTTACGTCTCTCTATTGGACTTTTCTTTTTATGCAGTCACATGCGTGCGTCTGTATGGCACCCAATTAATTTGCACGCCTCCTGTCTTGTAGCAGTGGAGCAAATAGTTCTATGGGTAACAAGGCACCTGTAGTATTCCTCTAGTAATCCAGATCTTGGATCATTTGGAGAGCCTTTAGTAATTAGTAACCAGTTACCAGCAGCAAAGATGGTTTGAAAACCTTTATTCAGAAGATTCTCTGAGATACTTTGTATGGCTTTTATCCCAAGAGCTTTTCTTGTAACAACCCATTCCGGGGAATATATTGCAGCCTTGAAACTTTTTCTTCCAACTTCCAAGCTGACATTGCTATATAATGGATTTATTGAGACAATATGAAGTGACTCATACCATCTATTACCATCTAATTCTGGAGATATGGTGTAGAACTTTAAGACGCATTGTCTTCCTTTAGCAAATTGGGAAACTTTGGACTTGAATGTATCCTCAAATCCACTTATTTCTTTTTGATCTTTGCTAAGGTATATCAAATCTAGAAAACCAAATTCTGCAAGTTTTAGAACTTGGTTTGGATCAGCCCCATTGATCGCAGTTAATCTCGGGTATATTGTGTTTCCACTTGAGTAAAAGATTTCATCACAATCTGGATAGTTGTATGCCAGATCAAATATTCTTTTATATTCTTTATCATAAGAGTGTTTTGGTATATATTCACCCTTTATTTGCACAGTTTTGAAAGAACCAGATTTTTGTAGTGGTTCTATTTTTATTGTTCTTGTAGAGGATGTCTTTTTCTCTTCCTCGACTTTTATTCCTTTATTTTTATTATCTTCCTCTATTTTTACAGGCATTTCTGGCTTTTTACTGCCTGAACTCTCTGCCTTTTCTTTATCGTTCTCTAATTTCTCAATTCTTTTATATAAACTATCCATTCTTTTTGCATTTTCTATGACAAGATCGGATAAAACCCTGAGACTATCTTGTATGGAGTCTTCAAAGATGTTTAGTGCTTCATTTATATCAAGAGAGATTACTCTCAGTGTATCAACTTCTGTCTTTATTTCAGCTAGTTCCTGTATATCCTTCATCCTGCAAAATGAAGATAAATTAAAACTTTATTAGCCTTGAAGTGATTTTTGGGAAATCACCACCCTTCAACGGATTTGTTATCGTCTTTACCGTCTACCGTTTGAGATGGACTAGGTATATGTATACCCATATACTCGTCTCAATATGATTTTTGGGAAATCATCACCCATTAACGGATTTGATAATGTCTTTACCATCTACCGTTTGAGATGGACTAGGTATATGTATACGCATATACTCGCCTTTAGTCAAAACCATATTCAACATTTCGAGAAAGGAAATCTGCTAAGAAATTATCCATTCCTCTAATATGTTTTACCTTAAAATTATAGTGTGACAAGAAAACTTGCCAACGGTGTAGTATCCTATATTGAGGCTTATTTGGGAGTTTATTTTGTATTAAACTCTGAATTTGAGTATTATCTGTATGAACTTCAAAAGGTTTTTGTAAAAGGAAAAGAGAAAACTTTTCAATTCCTCTTATTATTCCAAGCAGTTCTTTTTCATGTGTTGTATAATTTACTTCTGCTTGACTGAAAGTTCCACTGGTATATCTACAAATTTCATTTAGATCCGTCTTTAAAATTGCAGACCAATATAGGTCAGATGCATCTGTTTGGACAATAAGATTGTCTTTATCTTCAGGTAGTCTTAATTCTGGTAATGTTTTACATTCCTCTTTAAGACTAACAACTATATCTGTATGTCTAGAATTCCATCCTTTAGTATTATTTTTCCTAAGCAATTTTTGTATTTCATGTTTTTTCTTTGCTAAATCTGGAATAAATCCTTCAGCATAGTTTAAGCATCCCAGAAACCTTTCTATTTGATTTCTATTATCTAGTTTATCTGGAAAATCTAAGATTTTTCGGGAAATATACGGTTGCAATTTTATCCCTGCAGCACTCAATTTTAATCCTAAGAACTCTATTTCTTTTTTCTCTATTATGGCTTTTCTCTCAGAGAGAGCAATTCCATTTTCTTTACAAATTTTTGCAAATAATAAAAGATGTTTTCTATGATCTTCTTCTGTATCTGAAGAGATTAAGATATCATCTATATATACTATCATAAATTTATGGTATTTTGAAAAGATATTATCCATTTTCCTTTGGTATATCGAAGGTGCATTTTTTAGCCCAAAAGGCATTACAAGCCATTCGTAATGTCCTTGAGGAGCACTGAATGCAGTGTATTGAATACTATCCTCTTCCATTTTTATTTGCCAAAAGCCAGAAGTACAATCAAATTTAGAATAGAAAGACTTGTTTTTGACTAGATTTATGATAACTTCTTTATTTGGTAAAGGATAACTATCAGTTTTAGTAAAATAATTTAGCCTTTTAAAATTTATTACCATTCTAGCTTTATTCCTCTTCTTTTCTGCTTCATTCATAACCATAAAAGCAGGACTAGAGAAAGGGCTGAAGCTTTTTCGAATGAGTTTTTTATTCATTAATTCTTCTATTTGTTTTTTAAATTCTTGTCTTTCTTCAATAGTGTATAACATAGGTTTTTTTTTATAATTACATTTTCAATTAATTCTATTTTAGCTTTAGGATGACTTTCTTTCCAAAAAGCTAATGGATTATCGTTATAGTTTTCTTCTATTTTCTTTTTAATAACATCTAAGTTTATTCTTTTTATAGAAATGGTATTTATCTGTATTGGAATTTTCTCAAACACCTGTCGTCCACCACGCTCAGCTGGCTGAACTCTGAATGGTTTACTGACTCTTGGTATTTTAAGAAGATGTCCACATGATGTTTTTAATGTTACCATATATACATTTTGTATATAAAATTGAAATTGTTCAAGGAAATCATTTCCTAATAATATATCTGCTTCTAAAGAATTGTATTCATATACTTGTTTAATAAGAATTATCTTACTTCCTAGTATTATTTCTACATCTTTAGCTACTTTATTAATAGCTTGAGATTGTCCCGTTATTCCTTTAATTCTTATATTGCTATCTGTTTTCCATTCTTTAATTAAGAATGTTTTAAATATCGTTATTTTCGATCCCGTATCTATCAAAGCACAGGTTGTTATATTTCCTTTTAAAAGTGTTAATTGTATAAAAACACTTAAAGGAAAATTAATTCCTTTCATATTTAGGACAAAATATTTCATTTTCTTGTATTTGGAGTGTAACACCATTCTTTTCTATTTTATAATAATCACAATTGTTTAGAAATTCATTTCCTAAAATTATATCAAAGAATTCTCCATTCATATATGTATCTATACAACATTTAACTTTCAATTTTATTCCTTGTATAGTAATTGGGACATATAACTCTTGATTACATGTGGCCTTAAATCCATCAAAGGTTGTATATTGGATGGGTAGGCTAGTAATCATTCCTATTAGTCCTTTATTTTTTACTTGAGCAAATCGATTAACACTAGCTCCTGTGTCTATCAATATTTTAGGTCCAAATATTCTATCAGTTCCATTAAAATATTCTCCTTCTATAATCATAGAATTTGTATATCTTAGAGATTTATTAACAGTTAACTTTCTTTCTATTTTTATACCAGAACTTTCTCCCTTAAAAGAATATTTAGAACTTCCTCCTAATAATCTGTTTCCTTGGAAACATAAACTAGAGGGTAATAATCTTTTTTCCATTTCTGGTTTATTATTAATTTCTATTTGATAGGGTTCTATTTTTTGTATTTCTTCTAATAAAGGTAATTTTGTTGTGGCTATATCTTTACATTCTTCATCTATTTTTAAGTATGGTTCATTTTGATAAGTTCTACCATAGTTACTATTACTTAGCACATAAAGTGCTCTATAGTAAATAGGGAAAGCCTTACTTCCATCTTTTAAACCTATATCTTTTAGAAATTTATAATGTAAAGTTAAGACTTCATCTATATTTTCATCTTGTAAATTGATACTATATTTAGGAAAAACATCAAAAAGAAATTGCTTATAAAACAAATTTCCTTCTATTGTTCCCAGATGACTAGTTTTAGCATCTCTAAATCTTTGATCATGTAAAAATAGGACTAATGGACTATCTATACATTCTCTAAATAGAGATTTAACTAGAAATTGTACTCTTCCCAAATATATATATTGTATTTTTGGTCTAAGAGATTTTTTCACTTTATTTATAGCATTATTAGAGATTCCTCGTGTTATAAGACTTATCTTGACTTTTCCAGAGGTATTTTCTATACTTATAGCCCTTTCTACCTCGTGATAGTCATAGATATTTACCTTATTTCTTTTTACTAAATTAGCTAATCCAGTAAATATATTATTTGTCGGATTTGCCGCTGAGCTTTAAGTTTTTTATTTTGTCAAGTGTTTCTTGACTAAAGGTTAGTCGTTTAGCATATCCTGCTGTACTTTCTTCTTCTATTACTTCTTCTTCGTTATAATTTTGTATTTCAGAATCCATTTAATCCGATTCAGATTCTAATTCAGAATTTTCTGAAGAACTTATTTCAACATATATTTCATTTCCTATATAATTTTCTATATCTGAAACTTCTTCTAGTTCGTCTTTTATTTCTATAAATTCAGCTTCTGTTGTTCTTACCTTTTTAGGTTTAGGACATTCTGGTGATTTATGACCTTCCTCACCACAATTCCAGCATTGGCATTTTGTAGGTTTTTTATTTGGTTTTCCTTTTCTCTTAAAAAATCTTCTTTTAGGTTTTATATTTTTTCTATCAAACTTTTTATATTTTTTGTATCTGTTCCTTTTGAATTTTCTCTTTCTATAAGGTCTATTTCTATTTCTTTCTTCACAACCCCATTGGGTAGGCATTTCTAATTTTGAACAATAAAGTCAAGAAACTTTTTTAGATTTCTTGTATAAATCTTGTTCATAACATAACCTTTTTAGTTCATCTATTAAAACTCTTATTCTTCCACCTAGGTTATTACTTACATTTTCCTTTTCTTTTTCCCAAACTTTATTCATATGTGTATTCCATGGATTTGGGAGTTTCGAATAGAACATTTTAAGATATATGTCTTGTGACTCTCCACTCCAATATTGTCTATAATAATAGTCACAAAATTCTTCTATGTAATTTCTAAGGAATTTCATAGAGCATATAGAAAGATTTATAAGATCATTTCTAGCTTCTTCTTTTTCTTTTAAATACTCTTTTTCAGCATCATTTATCCAAGGTTCTCCTAAAAATTCATCAGCTATATAGTATGCCATTCGCTCTACTCCGGTTCTAATATCTTTATCAAAACCAGTTTCTGTTTCAGTTCTCATTATTCCTTGTACGTCAGAAGAAATTCCTTTCCACCAACTGTTTATAATTCCATCAAATGTAGATATTATATATTCTGTTCTTCTAGTTGTTGTAGCGTATATCTCATCTTGATTTAGGAAATATGCAATCATATCATTTATCCATTTGGCTAGGGCTTTTCTCTTCTCTCTTTTATTATTCAAATTTAATTTGCTTCCATTTACATTTATAGGTTCTGAATAATCATCATTAAGTTGATATTTAGAATTATATCCTTTATTTCTTTTATCTTGATGCTTATTTTTCTTTGTATTAAAATAAGTTGGATAACTTTTTTGTTCGTTAGATCCCATAGATTCATCTGGATCTTCTATTGTCGATCCATCTGATCTTTTGGTTCCAGAAGGACCAGCGTTATTCATCCTTACTTCATATTCTATTATATCTTCCAAGTTTATTTTTTCAAAATCTTCAATTAAATCATTTATTTCATGCATATTTATATTTGATTTTAATTTTCTTCTTGTTTATTTTCATTTTCTATATTAGTTTCTTTAGCCTTAAGTCTTTCACGAGCTCCTTTAGAACTCTCTTCTTGTTCTTTAAGCATTCTTGGAACTATGATATTTAGCATATAATCATCAAAAGAGCCTTTTTCATATGGTTTGGCCTTTTCTAAATTTATTACTTTAAAAGGAGTTTTTATTTCCTTTTCTATATCTTTTAATTTTTCAGCTTTAGATCTTTTTTCTCTTTCTTTAATAGTTATTTCTAACTGTTTTACGCTAACTCTATTTAGTTGAACTTCATTCTTTAATTCTCTTATAGAATCTTGAAGATTTAACATTTCTTCTTTAATTCTATTAACAGATTCTATTATAGATTGAAGGTTTATGTCTATCGTTTCCATATTTTTCCAGCTTTTATTCTGTTTAATAAAGCCTTATTCTTTTCCTTTTTTAGTAAATTTTTTAGCTTCTTTATATCATTTTTATTTTTAGTACAAAGATCTTTATCTACTAAAGTTTTTATTTCATCCCTTAATTTATCAATTTTAGTATCCAATTCCAATATTTTATTTATATTGTTAATCCAATCTTTCCAATAACGATTCATATAGAAAGGAGGTTTGAATAATAATTTCTTTTTATTCTAAACTTCCTTATCTTCTTTTTATAATAATTGGAAGGATTTAATTTATTCATTTTTATAAAATATTTTAGCATATCTTCATAAAAATTATATAAATTAGCTAACTCTCGTTTATCTAAAATTCTCATATTAAGGCGAAGGATACTGCCAATCTGTATCATCATAGGATATATATGTATAATATCCATCGATATCTAGATAATTTAATTGTTCTTCTATATCATTTAATCTTTTATCTTCATTTAGAATTTGAAACCATATAATAATTCCTATTTCAAATAATTTATACATTGTATCTATAATTATTTTTATCAACATTTTGTATTTTTTATCCCAAAAGACATCGTCTTCTAGGCTCTGATACCATCTACACAGGGGGTGTATTGACGTTTTGTCCATTACAATTTATTACAATTGATTAAAAGTTTTCAATAAAAATTTATATATTTTCAAACTGAATTCTCTTTTTGTATAAATCTTTCAAGTATTAATTGTTTTTGATATTGTTCCATATTTATCCATTCATTTCCCTTTGATATATTTTTTCTATCAATTTTGTATTTATTATATTAATTTGTTTAGCATTATCTGTTATATTTTTTATTTCGTTAGGATATACAAAAATCTCTTTCATAATAGAATCGTATTTTGTTGCAACATCCAGTTTCTTTCCCAATTTTCTTATATCGTTCTTGGTTTTTCTTTGTTTATCCATTTATTTTTCAAATCGTTTTAGTATTGAAATAGTTTTTTGTATTTGTTCTTTATAATATTCTGCCCAATATTCATGATATCTCGTGATATACCAATGTCCATTATTTTTTGCCATTAAGTATAAGTTTTTATGATTATTATATTCTTCGTATAGATCTGTTAAATATTCAGTATATTTTTTCATGAAAAGTATTGTGGTTAAAAATATAATTTTCAAAAATTATTGTATTGATTTGTAAGAAAATATCAACTGTGTCATGAATTTTTGAAAACGTTTTTCTAGTAAACGTTTTATACTATTATTACAATATATAGAAAAAATACACTAGTTTTAAAAAGTGAATTGAAAAGTGTACTACTTTTAAAAAGTCTTCTATATACACATTTGCATCATTGCATGCATATTATCTAATATATATCTATAGATATATTGCATGCATTAATATATATACATACGGATACATGCATGCTTTTAACATATGTATTACCCAACCAATTGCATGCATAGTAACATATATTAAATATATATACATAGGTTAGTACGTAACACACAACAATCCATATATATATATAGATATATATACCATGCACACACAGGAAGAAGCAATTAACTCCAGAAGAATATGTAATTAATCCTGTGACCAAATAATAGCAGATTCATGCTAATAATGGGAACCAAATTCAACACGCAGCACAGACGAAGAAAGAAGAAGCAGCAGCTGCAAATATATATATATATATATATATATATACTCAAGTAGTAACAGCAGAAGGAAGAAGACGCAGGAACAGGGGCTCCCCGCCCGGGTAACATATCTCTTTAACAACTCCCCGGCCGGGGAAAAAGTTACTGGAAGAAGAAGAAGAAAGATAAGTCCCCGATCGGGGACTCTCAAGTTCAATTCTCCCCGCCCGGGAAGAATGCGCAGCAGCAACAGAAGACGAACAGCAGCAGCTCCTTACAGCTTTCCCCTGTTTTTCTATTAAGAACAAGCAGCAGCAGGTAGCGGCAGTCTAAGGAAGAAAAAGCAGCAGCAAACTAGACCAAAACTTCCACCATATAGCTGAAAATGGACCACCATATAGCAAGGAGAAAGAGCAGCAGCTGACAGCAACAATTCAAGCCGAAAAACAGAGGCAAAACACTATAAAACAGAGCAGCTACCTCATGCATACATCAACCATAAAACAAGCAACGAACAAGGCAAAGAGAAGCAGCATTTGACAGCAAGTTCAGTCCCAAAACACAGCAGTAGCAGCACAACGTGAGGGAGAAAGATTCAGTCCCAAATTCTCATATTTTCAGTCCCGATTCCAAGCTCCAAACATGATGAGATTCATATACTTACACATCAATCAAGTTCAAGTACAATCAGGTATACAAGAAGCTAAACTGATCATGTTTCCTGCCCCAGATCACATAGAATCGAACACATAACATGGATTCAAGAATTAAAGCTAAAACCTAACTAATCACTCATGCCTTCAAACTTCCATGCACACAAGCTTAAAATTGGGGATGCATAGCTTAAAATGACACCTATTGAATGTATATTACAACTCTAAGCTTACCTTGTGGATTGGATGGAAGATGGAAGAGATTTGAGCTTGAATCTCCAAGGTGCACAAGGACTACGGGATTTTCTGGAGAGCAGGGTGTTTTGGCTGATATTTCTCTAAGTGTGAGGGTTGGTTCGGTTAGGTAAGGGCATGGGGTGATAGTGGGTGTAACTAGGGTTCCACAGCCTCCAACCATGGTTAATTTGGTCAAGTGTTGAATAAGATATGGCTCTTTTGGTAAAATGTGGTAGTTTTGACATCCGTTACATGTTTTGGTTGAATCTCGAAGGTCCAAATTGTCTTAGAAAAATATGAGGCTAAGTTTATTAAACTCGAATTTTCGTTACGAGTTCAGCGAAGTTGACGAAACTCGAATCCGAGTTTCCTAACTCAAGATATCAAATACGGAACCAAGGGTGCGCTCATTGCTCGTTAGCCCCCGATTTGGATTCCAACATTCAAAATAAATTCGTTTCCACGTTAAACGAAATCGAAAATATAAAACGAGCATATAAACATGTTCATAACACATAAATCTACAACATACTATATTTTCATGAATTTTCGATATCAAATCATATAAGAACGAAGCGCGTTTCAATCATTCATAACCAATGCATTTAAAATCCATAACATTTTCAACCAAATGACAAATTAAATTCATAATTAATTTATATCTAAAGTGCAAGAATTAAAAATACTTTAATTTAAAAGTGCGCAATTAAAATATAAAACATACAAACTTATTTAATTTAAAGTCACAGGTACGATTTAAATATAATTACAATTAAAGTGTACAAATTAGATTATGTTTTAATATTAATAAAGTTAGAATATAATTAATTAACACTTCAACATCTAATTAAAAAAAAATTAAATATATAAAATTAAAAATATATAAAACACTTATAAACAATTAATCACATAGTTAAATGATTTAATTGCACAATTTATAAACAAATACGACATATTAGTATAAATGAAAAACCGGGGCGTTACAGTTATAATTAGGCCAAACTTGAGGGTACTCAGATGTAATTTGCCCTAATTACAAAATATAATTGCATAAACCAAATCTGCATTTGACCCTAAATGTGTAGTGCTACCATATTAGATATGCTAGATTTAATTTCCACCCTTAATCATAGTCTCTTGAATAGCAAAGTGTGAGAGAGACGTGCATGGGAGAAAAGAATATCATTTTAATGCAATATCCCCAAAGAGAGGAAGCCTATGAAAATATGCCGGACTCTATAAGTTGCAACTTCGACAAATTAAAATGAATGTCTTCACAACCACCATGGACTTTAATGCACCGACACTTCTAAAAATATCATTTTACTGTGTCATGTCGTGTCGGACACCACGTGGAAAATTCACAAATAAATCTGTGTCGTTATATCCGTGTCGTGTCCGTGTCGCCGTGTCCGTATCCGTGCAACATAGACCATGGCTTTCCTCACTCAATTCTGAGTTAAATAACAATAAGAAATACACCATATTGTATGTTCAAAAACATAAATATAATTTTTTTTTTAATTTTTAAACCCCCCTCAAGTGGATTGAGGTCCGAGTCATTGCTGTGGAGAAAGAACCCTTTGATTAGATGCGAGGGAAGTAGTTGTAGTTAGACCTAGACTTCATTGGATTTATTCAATTCATTCATAATGACATAAATTAACTATTAATGTATTCATTTGGTGTCATGTGATACCAAGTTACCAACCAATATCGTTATCAAAACATATTCCCAAAAGGTACCTTGAAGAACGTCTTCATCATGGTATAATCTTTATAGTAAGGGAGATTCAAATCATTAATGGTCTTTAAAAACATATTCCCAAAGGGTACCTTGGATAGTAAAGCGTGAGGCGGAAAGATGGAGACGTGCATGGAAAAATAATATCATTCTAATGCAAAATTTCCAACGAGAGGAAGCCTAGGAAAGTAGATTACCCAATCTCGCTATAATCTGTTAAAAATGAGTAATTTGGAATGTTTCTTAATGAAGTTTTAAGAGTCGTGACTTCTCAAGTTCTAACAGTGGTCAATTTCTTTAGTCACTTTGATATTTGGCTAGATTAATTATATTACTATTTTTTAATATTCCTAGTATCTATATAGATCCATTTTCTCTAGGATGGGAAAGTGCAGGTAAGAGAAAAAGAAATTGCAGGAGCAGCAACACGGCAAACTATGTAATATTTATCAATGCAATCTACTTAAATTAGTGGGGAAATTTTAAATTTAATATATCAACTTGATCATTTTAACGATTTTGACACATTTTATTTTCAGCGATAAAACAAGATGCATATTTTTAAAATCATGCAATTTAATTAGTTTTTTTTTTTTTTTTACCGGAACATGATTTTGCTCGCTGGAAACCCAACCCAATTTTACACGTGGTGAACTTCTAGATCGCCACGTGCAACGGGCAAAATCGGTTATCGCCAAAAAAATATGTGCTAAAATTTCTTGATTTTGGCAATACAATCTTATTTTATTGCGGTAAAATAAAATGTACTAAAAGAAATTACATTGGTTGAGTTGGTTAAATTATATCTCTAGTCTATTTCTATTTTTCTGTTAACTATTCCTCATTATACCAACACAATCTCCAACATCGAATGACCCCTGCCCCCTCCCTCTTTATAATCAGCACCTTCGAATGCTCTACAAAGCGCTCTCTCTCTCCATCTGATCTCTAAGATAGCAACACAAGTACAAGTACAAAGTTAGTCCTTCAATTTTCTGGTTTATTTACAAACAGCACTGTTATCAATTTCCTAGCTAGGCTTCTTATGTACTGCGTGTTTGTGTGCATCAATCAACAGAGAGACGAGAAAGACAAACGATGGCGTTCCAAAACTGCAGGATGATGAAGTTGCATGTTGTCATTTGTGTATTCATATTTATGAATACACTTATCCGCGCTGACAGCGATTTGGTTAACATTACACTAGTTGATGACGCCGTCCAAAGAGGAGCAGGTTCCGACTATATCTTTTTTATGATTATTTGACATGTTCGTATATATATAAATCTAAGGGATAACTACATACAGGTCCCTGAGGTTAGGCCTAATTACAAAATGGTCCGTATTCTTTTAAATATTACACTGTAGTCCATAAGCTTGTTAATTTGTTAATTTTTGTATACTTTTAGGGACGATTTTATATTTTTGGTCATACATTATACGTAACACTCACAAAACATTCAGGGACATAAGTGTACTTTTACAAAATTCATTAATGAACCTCACACAAAACAAGAAATATAGGGACTACAGTGTAATTTAACCAAAAAAGAAGGGACTATAGTGTAATATTTAAAAGAATAGGGGTCGTCTTGTAATTGGGCCTAACCTCAGGGACCTGTATGTAATTATCCCTAAATCTAATTTATGTTAATATTCGAGACTCAAGTTTGACATGATATGATTCATTAATATTATTATTATTGCTTCAGTTTGTTTGGACGGGAGTCCGGCAGGTTACCACCATGCAGAGGGATTCGGCGAAGGAGCCGACAACTGGCTCATCTTTCTTCCGGTGCTAATTTTCTTAACCTACCCAATAACTTATTGATCTCATGCATTAAACTTATGATTTTTAAATACAGTTACAAGATTTGTTATAAGCATTTGAGTAATGAGTAACATGATTCTCGGTAAAGCGTTTAAATGCTAAACTTATCTGCACCTTTTATCGAAATTAAAAATGTCATGACTTAATTTATAACAAATTAATTACGAAAATACATATCAATCATTAGAAATCAACGCAATAATTTATCTTGCATGAATACACTCAAAACATGAAACAGAAAAAACAACGTAAGATTTAATGAGGTTCAACCAATACAGCCTATATCATCGGGTAAGAACAGAAAGAATTTATCTACGTTGTGCCCAAATTAGGTTTTATCTAAAACTAATAAACTTCTTGCGTGGTCCAGTTCAACAAAGAAAAATAAGCTCAATACAGACCCCAAAATTTTCTACTTTTTTAGTCGCACGGCGAGCCTATCGGGTCGGGTTATATTTCAGATGCACCAAGATTTAATTAAGACAAAAATATCATAGATAGATTTAATTTTTTTTATGAATGATATACATATTTCAATATTTGTTAGGGTGGTGGTTGGTGTGGCCAAGAAAGTACGTGCCTGGAGAGATCGAAAGGTAGCTCTGGGAGCACTATCAACATCACGTCTACCAACTGGTTCAGTGGAATCCTAAGCTCAAACCAAACTTTGAATCCGGGTAGTTGAATATATATCATTATAATTACGAATTGCAGATAGACATTATTGAGTTGAAGGCTAATTCTCTTTTTTTAAAAAATTAATGATTGTAAGCTATACCATAGCTCTTACGTACATGAAAAATTAATTCCTGCTACTGAAAATAATTTTAATTTGATTTTCTATTCCAGAGTTCTTCAGTTGGAATCGAGTTCTCGTTAGATACTGCGACGGGTCATCATTTATGGGAGACGCGGAAGATCCAGTAAGCCTCTTAAAGACCTAAACTATGTTATTAATTGGTTTAAGATTCACAGTTTGCAAACTGTATTAATATGTAAATTGTAATACGTATTTATATTGTATCGTATCCAGGAGAAGAAGCTTCACCTTAGGGGCGCCAGGATTTTCACTGCAGTTGTCCATGATGTCCTATCAAAGGGAATGGAAGCTGCTAATAATGTATGATTACATGATTATTTCCTGATAATTCACTTGTTACAACTATATAAATTTATAAGAAAACCTGAGATATTTATGTACATTGACAGGTTATACTTGCTGGTACCTCCGCCGGGGGATTGGCAACGATCTTGAACTGCGATCGTTTCCGAGCTCTCGTGCCGAATGCACACAGAGTCAAATGCATTTCGGATTCGGGCTTTTTCATTCTTGGGTAAGTTTCATTATTCACTTCTAAATTAAAACCTGATATACTTTTTTTTTTTTCTTTTGTAATGAGGTAATATGTATATATATATATGTGTGTGTGTGTGTGTAATTGTCTGAGCCGATGACTTATATATATATACCTCTTCAACAGGAAAAATATCCCTGGAGCTGAGGGTAGGGTGTCATCATTTGCCAAGATAGTTAACTTTCATGTAGTATCCTTGCAACTTCCTCGGTTTCTATTATCTTCAACTACTTATATATATTTTCTCATTTTCTTACTTCTTATTTTTTTTATAGGGCATAGCAAAATCGCTACCTACATCCTGCACATCAAGAATAAACGCAAGTTTGGTAAGTGTAGATCGATATATCTCTAACATACTGTATATCCCGCTTCTTCTTTTTTCGCTCATATAAAATCATTAATTTGCGTTTTGCGAAATTGCAGTGTTTTTTTCCTGAAAATGTAGTTGGAGATATTCAGACGCCACTCTTTCTACTAAATTCGGCTTTTGATTACTATCAGGTACTTGAATTGTGTATGCTCAAAAAAAGTGGTGGTTTTGAATGATGCACATACATATGACAAACCTAATTAATTTTCTATATATTTTTTCAAGTATAGTTTTATATAAAATTTGAATGGTTTAATTATGTCTAGGTCAATAAATTTATCTAACTGTTTGCCCCTTTAATTATAAATATTGCCCCTTTTATTTTTTGTTTTTAATTTTCACCCCCTTTATATAAAATTCCGGTTAGGCCTTTGAAATTAAGCGATCTGCTTTCCCCTTTCATTCATGTGTGGATAATTCAGTTAAGACAGACTGTGGCACCTAAAGGTAGTGATGAGACAGGGTGGAAAGCCAATTGCACCGTGCAAACTCCAACTTTGTTAAATTGCTCTTATTCCCAATTCCAAATTGTTAAAGGTATTTATTTTTATTATAAGGTTATTACGATAATAATTAGTTAAATTCTAAGTAAATTGAATATATTTATAGAATTCCGGACAACATTCCTAGAGACATTGAAAGAAACCGATGATTCTCAGTCAAGAGGAGAGTTCATTAACTCTTGCTACATTCATGATTTCCTCAATAGAGAGAATTATTGGAATGGAAACCCTAGTGCCGGGAATAAGGCTAGTTCAACTTTATTTTTCCTTTTTTTTTTTTCTCTCTTTTCATCATATATTATTAGTATTTTATCATCTTTTAATTTTCTTTTGCAATGAACGAATTTGCAGACGATTGTGCAGGCCATCAGTGATTGGTACTTTGATAGAAGTCCTGTCAAAGAGATTGATGATACGCAAAAAGATCAAATTCCATTAACTTGTAGTGCTTTACCATGTTGTTAACAAATCGAATATTCTGAATAAGTCATGCCTTGGGGCCTATTACAGGGCCTTGAATCTCCTATTTTGGCTGTGTGTTTTATTTACACATGTGATCATGTGTATGTATAAATAGATGGCCCAATTTATAAAGCAGAAATAAGTGCAATATGAAAGAAATAATTATATTGTACGTTTGCTTATTTTAGATGTAATTATATTCTATATATTAATAGAAGTAACTGATTACTGTTTTTAACTTTTATTTCATCTAAGTAGTAACTCACACAAGTCTCATAGTGTTTTGAAGAAGATAAATGCATGGAGTAAAGAAGGTCGACCATTAAATTGGGTGTAACAGTTAACCTAAGTGATCAAGTAAATTCTTTAAAAGGAATTAAACGTTATATTTGTTTGTCTGTGTATATATACATGGTTGAAAACCATTTAAAATTCGATCCATTCCACTTGCTTTTCTTTATCGACATATATATGCACAAGATTTCAAGTTAATCGTTCCTCACAGACCACATATTCAACATGAACTTCAAAGTACCCTCCACGATGATCAATATTATAATCTTTCTAACAATTAAGGGAGCAATCCTTATTGACGCATCCCAAGCCATGAAGAAACTGACGATAACTCCAGAAGGACCATCAAAATGCACTTTTAAGGAGAATTGTTGGTCTGAGATTATTGCTGTTGTAAAACAGGAAAGGAACACTATACAAGCAATTTGCTGTGATTCCTTTATGCGCATAGTGACTTATGAAGATTGTCCCAAAATATTTTTTAAGACTATTAGGGATTTGAATCTCCCTTATTTTAAAGATTATCATGACGATGATGATCTTAAGTGGTCCCTCTGGGAATTTGTTAATAACGATTTTTGTTGGTATCACATGACACCAAATTAACATGCAAGCTGGGATTGTTATAGGTCCATATTATATTAGTAGTTAATTTATGTCATTAAGTATTATTATGAGATTAAATAATAAGACTTGATTGATTACTAAAGCGTATGTAAGTTTGATTCATTCTCTAGCTCGTGCATTAACAAAAATGACGTTTCATTTGCAGTTCTCTATCTCACATATCATGATACCAGTTTTTTTTTTTTTTTTAAACCGGCAAGGAGCCGTGGAATTTTTACCGAGTCCTCCACCTCATATATAAACAACCAAAGTTCGAAAGAGATACAAAGGTGCATGATCCAAGAATCAACAAGACTGTTCATGCTAGGGGGCCCTTGAAAGTACATAATATTCAGCAAATTAGCACCACTATATTTACACCAGAAATTTCAAATATAATCAGCCCCATTAGCTTAGGCTCAACTTTAAAAATAGCAGATATGCCCCTCATGCGAAATGAAACCTTAGGAATTCTTGCTGGTCTCTTGTAGAGGCACCCGGCCTTTCGGGCAACAGTAATGTCCCTCAACGTAAGGGCGATTTGGACATCTCATGATATCAGTTAAAAGATGATAAATTAACCCAAATGCTTCATAGAAAATGTATAATATGCATATAAAGAGGTAGGGAGCCCAATTTAATTTCGAAGATTACAATGCGTGAAAACATTATCAAAGAATAAATTAAAGAACTAAAGTTGTAAAATAATTAGCATGCTCAAACACGAAATTATTAACAAACTGATAAAATCTAAACTTTTAGGGTGAAAAACTTTTGTTTTCGGTTAATATTTTTTTTGATTTTAGTTAATTTTTTGACATAATATATTTTATGAATTTACATAAACTTGAATGTTATATGAAAATATGGCACTAGTGTGCATATTTATAGGTAATGATCGAGTCAAAATCCCGTGAGGTAGGCTGGAGCTGGAAGTCGATCAGACCACTTAAGAATTAGTATTTTGGGGAAGCCACTACAACAAAAATTGGTTATTGGGGTACAAGAAAGCATCCTTATGTGGTACATATCGGGACACTTTTAGTTTTTGAGACACTTAATATAAATGTCGCATATATTGATGTCGCATAAAGTTTTGGGACACTTAAAGTGTCTCGATAACCTATTTTATTGTGACACTTATATTTGTCCTTTTAGTGCATTGATAAGACACAAATAAGTGTCCCTATAGAAAATTTAAAAACTAGTGATTTATATTTTTAAATTTATATCGTATGTTGTTATACCTGATGGGGTAGGAACGTGAAGTGTCAAACTCTGGTCACTTTCTATTTGATATATGTGGGGGAAACCGGAAAATGATCGCCGGATGGAAGAGGGGTTCTACCTGCTAGGACAAACACCAAGAACAAACAGTCAGAAGGCCAAGCTGGGAGACTGGGGGGGATGCCCAGTTTGGCTCTCCGACGCTCAAGTCAGTTAAGGAACTGAAAGAGAAGAAAAGTAATTGCAGAGCTCAAGTATGGAAGCTTGCTTACAGTGAAGGAGATGAACTCGTCTATTTATAGTTGAGGGTCAGGGACCCTTTGGTCATTTGCACCATGTGGTCCTGGCCAAATGTTGCCCTAACACGTGGCGTTATGGGAGAAACCTAGGATGAATCTTCTTCAAAAGCCAGTGAAAGTTAGTGTTGGCGATAGTGGTAGGTGCGCGGGCATGTACGGGGAGTCAGAGAGCCGTTTTAGGGGGTTGGTAACGAGGGCTAAGAGCACGCTCGTGTCAACCAAGGGCCATGGAGGTCAGAGAATCCGCTAGGGGATGGAGGCCAAGGCTGCGTAACAAGGGGGAGTGGAAACTTCTTCAAGGGATGATAGCGCTCGAAGAGGACTTCCAAAATAAGCTAGAACTTTATTCCGTTTTGTGAGGTGCGCTCGTTAAAGAGCGGCAAGGATGACCACGCGTGCGCACAGCAGAGACGACACGTGTTCTTTAGGGACTTTGATGCTCGGGGGCCTTGGACGCTCGTTGATAACCTGCCCCACTCAAGAAGGGCCACGTGTTACCCTCTCGTGTCGCCACATCCAAATGCGGGTCGAGCGTATTTTGACCCCACCATTTTGCCCCCCAATTCTATAGTCCTTAGTGATAAGGGTTGTAGAATTCTGCCAATGTAAATCTTCGAGCGTTGCGCTTGGGGAAGGTGTAGCATGTTGGGTAATTATCCTCCTGACTGCGCCATAAATGCGGTCCTTTCATCTGACCGCTTGAAACTCTTATGCATTTAATACTGATGCGTGTGGGGCGCGTGACCCTTGGGATATGTGTGACGGTTCCATAAAGTGAATGGTTTCCTAGGCGGGAAATGATTGCAATTTCAAATTACCTGCCAGAAACGTACCAACTGCCATTCCTATAAATAAGGGATTCCGTATCCCTTTTACTCTTTATGCGACCATAACCTCTAGAGCATATTCGAGAAAGAACATCTGCAGAGTGATCTTCAAAGCAATTTCCACCATCTCTAAGTTTTCCAGAAAACTCAAGCTAACCATTTTAGTAAAATCATCTGACTGACTTACCCTAGTGTCGATTAGGATCCCCTTTCTAGAATTCCTTTCAATACCAAAATTTCTGAATTTTGCATCCCTTCCCAATCCTTAAAAAACCATTCTCAAATCATGTCCGGAGACCACGCTGAGGAGTTTGCCAGGGAAGTTGAGGAGATGGCTAGTCGTGGATCGTCTCCCCGGGATGAGGAGTTGGAGGCGACGGTTTCCGCCATGGGAGAGAGGAATCCGGGGGGTGTGGAACCCCTTTTCGAAGAGATGGACATGACTTTGGAGGCTATGAGTCAAGGGGAGGTTTTCGCAATAACAGAGAGAACCACCCATCCCCATCGCTATACTATGACGGTGGCAATACCTGCTCCGGCCCCGGAGGGGAATGAGGAGGCTGAGTCCTCGAAGGCACCCCCCAAGAAGAGAAGGACCAAGAAACCTAAAAAAGCCCAGAAATCCAAAGATTCAAACGAGGGTGAGGGTGAGGGTATGCAGGCGACCGAGCGTACTCCTGACGAGACTCCCAGTACAATCACTCTGGGAGAGATAAAGACCATGCTAGCGCCAATATATTGGGATGAGCGCTTCTCCTGGCGAATCCCTGCTAAGCACGAGCGTGCCAACCGTCCAACCCCTGGTGAGATGGCTGTTTACAAAGAAGTAGTCACTTCTGGGGGATTGAGGTTTCCGATCCCGGTTCCGATGGCTAATATCCTGAACAATTTGAACCTGTGCCCCTTGAAGATTGTGCCCAACGGATTTGCTCTTATAAACTGCTTCGTGATCCTCATGAAGTGTACCCAACACGAGCCCTCAATGCGGAATTTCAACGCTCTACTCCAAGTTGTTAGCTTACCGCGCTCGTCCCCCGAGGCGGGTTTCTTCTACTACGTTCAAGCAAAGGCCTATCTGAAATTGATCAATTTCCCCTCATCCACCTAAGGCCCAGATTGGAAGGAGAAGTTTATCTTTATCAAAGCCCCAGCGGATGATGATTTCAGGGTAGACGAGAGTGGATTTCTCACGGGAAGGGCTCCCTTGTACAGAATCGCTTAGACCCTACTTTCCCTGAGAACTGGGCTAAAGATTTAGCTGGAGCGTTGAGGGACGAGGGCTGGATGATTCAAGCTAAGGAGTTGATAGATGATGCGGAACTCATGTTCCTCTGTGGGCTTACCAATGACCCTCATTATCTCAGCAACCCTCCTGCTCGAGATTTGGAGAGAGATGGTTAGATTTTAGGGCACTAACTTTTTTAGATAAGGATGCTAACTGCGTACTTGTATTTGTAACTTGTATTCCAAAAGATCTTGCATAAAGATTTCTGACCTCTGTTGTTTTTTCCTTGCCCCAGGAGCAAACATTATCATGGCTTGTGGAGGAATCCGAAATGCTGCCCAATTCGTCAACGCTCGCAACCGCTAGCAGCGTCAAAACGCCCAAGATAACCAGCAAAATGTCCGAGGTCGAGGGCCCAGAAGGGGTGACGGACGAGGTGGTCACCAAGGGGCTAGCTCAAGCTCTGCTCAAACCTCTCAAGGCCGTGGAGAAAATCGAACGACAAACACAGAAAACAGGATAGTGGCCCGGCCGCCAGTAGCAGCAGACACAAGGGTAGCCAACCCCAATACCGCCAATCAGACAAGTCCCCCAATGAGCGTAGCGATCAGAGGGGCCCAGGGGAGCGATGATCAAGCTTCCCGAAAAAGGAAAAGAATGCCCGACACTTTTACCATAACTGGCAAGGGCAAGTAGGTTGTTGAGGGCCCCAAAGGTGGTGGAGATACTTCCTCCTCCGAGGAAGAACATTTATGGGGATTCAAGTGCAAAGGGGATAGGAGCTACAAGCGCTCCACGGAAGGGGGCCCCGTTCTATTGAATCATGGATCACCCTCGCACGCAGTTAGCGACGGTCTTTATGAGAGGGTCCAATTCACGGGGGACCACAAGGTTTTATACTCCGAGCCCGTGGAAAAGGGGACTGGCGACATAATTCATGCCATAATTTTCGTGAGTCACTTTTATCCTTGTAATCTTTGTCTTTTGAAGATGTTATTTTCCAAGATTTTCATTCAGTCCCACCCTTTTGAGCCCATGCAGCAAGTTCTTCTGAGGGCGAAGAATATCTAAATGCGCGCCTCGGTTTATGCTGACCGGAAAGCCAAATACAAAAAGATGGCGTGCTCGAACGACCCCGCCCAAATCCAGGATGAACTACAAGTGGAGAAGGTCAAGTTCATCTCCCTTGGAGCGGAGCATAAGAAGCTGGAGGCAGAGATGAAGAAGCTGCAGGAGGACTTTACAAACGCCGGGACCGCTCGGAGGAGCTGGCGCACGCAGTATAATAACCTCAACGAAAGCACCCAGAAGCTGAAGGAAGACCGCGACGGATGGGTCGCCAAATTTAACGCTTCAGAGAAGAAGTACGAGGACATGATGAGCCAGATCCGCCATCACATAGAGCAGGCCAATAAAGAAGCGCTCATCAAGTTTTGCCACTCAAAGGCATTCAACTTTGCGGCCTCCCTGCATTGCCTTGATGAAGCCCAAAAAGCTTTTAACTTGGCGATTGAGCAGGGTATTTTCAAGGGTCTGACTGACGTGTCCGCTCGTGGAAGGTCAGATATGGGGCTCATGTTCAACGAGCGTTGTGTCGAGGAGGATGAGGATCGTGAAGACACTGAGTCAAATCTTTCCGAGTCGGAGTACAACTTTTTGGTCACGTTCATCCAAGACTAATACATAGCTGCTCATCCTCCGGAGGGAGCCTCTTAGGTGGAACAAAATGAGGGGACTAATAATGCCAGTGCCGTTCTCGAAAATCTTCCAACAAACGAGCCTGCGGTGCCAATTGGCAACGCTCCCATCCCAGCAAACCAAAATGCTTTGGTTCCACCGGCTGAGGGCAATAAGCCTATAATTCCTCCAGCGCCAGAAAACAACGAGCCTACCCCTCCACCGCCAGAACCCACTGCTCCCACTCAACAGGAGATCGTGAACTTGGAAGAGGATGTTGCTGCTGCAGCTTAAGCTTCTATTTGTATTTCCTTTCTGCACTTTTTGTGGGCCATGATGCCCTTGTTTTGCATCATTGTAATTATTTCACTTTAAATGAAAGTTCATTTCCTTGTGATTTTGTCTTTGTTTCCATGTTTGCGCGCTTGTTATTGTCAAAATCTTATATTTATAAGACTATGAGTAATTTTAAGCTCAAGCAAAAGACATATGAGAACTTGGAAATTTTTGCTAAGTCTTTGAGTAAGTAGGAGGGTCTTACTTTGCACGTGCCCCCGTTTCAAGATCCGTGAAAATTTTGCCAAAACATGGATTCAATTCATGTTTTGAACGAGCGTGAGGGCTCCTTTAACAGTTAAGCCCCAGCTTAGGTTTGATGAAAATCTGCAAAGATTGGCTAAGGTTTGATGAAAATCTGCAAAGATTGGCTAAGTCCCAAAAGTTGAGCGTGGGTTTTCCCCCTTAAGGTCACCCTTATAAATAGGACTTGTGAAAATTCATGTGTGTAATGCACTTGTGCCATTCCGTGGACGCATGCGAGGGTTCCACTACAAGGGTATCGCTCGTGAGTTCCTGAAAACTTGTCAAAAAGTTTTCCTTTCCTCCTCTTTCCATATGTTGGCCTTTCCAGCATCAGGGATTCTGTTTTCGAGCTCAAGGTATTCGCAACGAACAACCAAGGCCTACTAGAATTTTCCTCGAGCGGATTTGTTCTTGAAGTCTTGATCTACGAGGGATCCTTTTTTCGACTGCTGTGTGCTGACGTGAGCGACCCGGGCCTACTAGGATTTCCTTTCAGCGTATTTGTTCTTGAAAATTTCTTTATCATTATTATTCTCATATATATATATATATATATATATATATATATATATATATATATATATATATATATATATATTGTTTTTGTGTTTTTGGTTGTGAACGTTAACAGGTTTGCCTTATGAGGGTGTCCCCTCATGCAGAGCAAAGCACTGGTAAGCGTAACCTCTTTAGCCTATGTGCAATAATAACGTGTGCATCGCTAACCACGCTCGTAATAACGGAGGCCGCGGGTCTCACCCATTTGCACATTTTAAAAACGAACGTATAGAAGTATTTAGGAGAATGTATCATGACTTACTTGAGACTTGAAGTGGTACATAGGGCCTACTAGCGGGGTTGTTACATCATTCTTTTTAGAGAGTTTAAACATAGAACCGCCGGAGGTTACACGCGTTCCAAGGGTGAGGCAAGCGATTGCCTTGGAGCATCTCCAGGGTGTAAGTGTTGTTGGTCCTGACCTGTATGATTTTCAATGGGCCTTCCCAGTTGGCATCCAGTTTTCCCACATGCTTGGAGACTTCCACTTTCTTTAAGACCAAGTCTCCCAGCTGGAAAGTTCTTTCTTTCTACGCTGCTTTATATCTGTGCATTTTTGCCCACGCGTTGTCCTTTTTTTTCCTCCAATAGGTCCAGCTCTAGGCTTCTGCTGGCTTCATTGTCCTGAGGCTTGAAGTAGGCTACACGAGCGGATTCGTGTGCGATTTCCGAGAGAATCATAGCTTCAGACCCGTAAACGAGGGCAAACAGTGTTTCTCCTGTTGCCGCTCGCGGGGTCGTGCGATAAGCCCATATAGCCCCTTGTAATTCTTCAACCCATTCACTTTTCTTACTTTCCAGCAGGGTTTTCAGATGTCAGAGAATAGTCCTGTTGGTGACTTCAGCTTGACCGTTGGCCTGAGGGTGGCCTACAGAAGTGAAGCGCTGCTCAATTCTCAATTCCGAACACCATTCTCTGGTATCTGTTGCAATAAACTGCGATCCATTGTCTGAGATGAGCACCCTCGGGATTCCGTATCTGCAAATGATACTTTTTCCAGATGAAGTCCCTTACAACCCTGAAAGTGGTTTTCGCGACGGCTTCAGCCTCTGTCCACTTCGTAAAGTAATCTACGACCAATATGACAAATATCTTTTGCCCGACCGCCATTTGCAAAGGACCTACAATGTCTATAACCCACTGGTCAAAGGGCCATGAGACGTCTACGGGGACCATCTGAGCTGTTGGCAACTGAGGGATGTTTGAATGGAATTGACATTTGGGACATCTTTTGGAGAACTCGAGGGCATCCTGTAGAATAGTAGGCCAATAGAATCCACTCCTTAGTATTTTCTTGGCAAGGACGCGCCCTCCTGAGTGATTCCCACAACTTTCTCCATGTACATGCTCAAGGGTCTCTTTGGGTTGGGAGGGCCTCAAACACCTCATTGGTAGGACCTGGAATGACTTTTTGAAAAGCCTACCTTCGCTATCCAAAGAGAAACGAGGGGCCTTGTTTCGGACTCTCCGTGCCTCCACCTTGTCAGTGGGACAAACGCCATCCTTTATAAATCTCACTATGTTATCGAGCCAACATGGCTCGCGTGGATCGATCATGGCTACCAATTGTTTGGTGACCCCCCTCCTTTATCAATGGCTCCTCTGCTCTAAGGAACGTGACAGAGCGCTCGCCGGTTCCTTCCAATGCTGATGCAAATTTTGATAGAGCATCAACGCGCTCGTTTTCTATCGGTGGGACCTGGAGTAGATGGAATTCCTTGAATTTCTCAATGATTTCTCTGGCCTTGCTCAAGTACTGCACCATGGTGGTTTCTCGAGCCTCATACGTTCCTTCAATCTGGCTTGCAATCAATTGTGAATCAACATAGGCTGTAATTCTAGAGGCTCCGTTTTCAAAAGCAATTTTCAACCCTTGCACGAGGGCTTCATATTCTGCCTCGTTATTGGTAACCTGGAAATCCAACCTGATCGCAAAGTCTATCTCAATTCCATTGGGGTCTCTAAGGGTTACCCCTGCTCCTCCCCCCTGAGAGGTTAAGGAACCATCCGTGTGCAGGACCCATAGACCGTCGTTTTCTGGAACAGCAGGTTCTAAACCAAAGCGTTCAACCAGAAAATCCGCTACAACTTGCGCTTGTATGGCTATTCTGGGCTCGAAACTTAAGTCAAATTGGCTCAACTCAATGGCCCACTTTATCAGTCTTTCAGATACATCCGGTTTGGACAACACCTGCTTTAATGGCTGATCCGTGAGGACGGTTATTGAGTGCGCCAGGAAATAGGGCCTCAACCGTCGTGATGCATTAATGAGGGCGAATGCGAATTTTTCAATTTCTAAATATTTTCTCTCGGCCCCTTGCAATGTTTTGCTTAAATAATAAACAGGCAAATGCTTACGCTCCCGTATGGTTGTTAGAACTGCGCTCGTTGCTTCTGTGGAAACGGAGAGGTACATAAACAACCTCTCGCCCTCAAGGGGCTTTGCCAAGAGCGGAGCGCTCGGAAGATAAGCCTTCATGTCTTGTAATGCTTTCTCACACTCCTCAGTCCAAGCAAAATTTCGAGCATTGCATAGAATTTTGAAGAAAGGAAGGTTCCTGCCTGCCGAGCGCGAGATAAACCTGTTTAAAGAAATGATTTTTCCTACCAGCACTTGTACTTCCTGGAGATTACGAGGGGATGGGATGTCCAAAATAGCCTTGATTTTTTCCGGATTAGCCTCAATCCCCCTCTGGCTGACCATATAGCCCAAGAATTTTCCTCCTCGCACTCTAAAAGTACATTTCGAAGGATTTAATTTCATCCCATACTGGCGCAGAATAGCAAAAGTGCGCTTGAGATCCTCCATGTGTGAGCCTTGATGCTCGCTCTTAACAATCATATCATCGATGTACACTTCCATGGATCCTCCAATTTCTTTCTCAAACATTTTGTTAACGAGGCGCTGGTAAGTGGCCCCAGCGTTCTTGAGTCCAAAAGGCATGACCAAGAAGCAATATACACCCAAGTGGACAACAAATGAAGTTTTGGGGCGGTCTTCCGGGGCAATAAAGATTTGATAGTACCCTTGAAAGGCATCCATCATACTCATGAGTTCGCAGCCTGCGGTCGAAGCTACCACCTGGTCTATACGGGGTAATAGGTAAGGATCCTTAGGGCAAGCCTTGTTAAGATCAGTGAAGTCATTGCACATGTGCACTTATTTGCGCTCTTGGGTACCAATACCACGTTACATAACCATTCGGGATACAATATTGGCTCGATGTACTGGGCCTCGAGAAGCTTGTTGACTTCCTCCTCGATAACTTTCTTTCGAAAACCGTGTACATCCCGTTTTTTCTGCTTAATTGGCTTAACTGAGGGGTCCACGTTGAGCCTGTGGACCATGACGTTCGGATCAATCCCAGTAAGATCGGATGCTTTCCATGTAAAAACATCGATATTTTCCCGGAGGAAGTCGATCATCATGAGCTGTGAGGGTCCTAAAAGGTTGGATCCAATCTGAGTGGTTTTATCCTTGTTTCCTGGTTCCAACTCAATAGTGAGAAACTTTTCCGTGGGCTCGATCCGTATCTCTGGGCGAGGGAGCTCGAGCGCCCTTTTTTTTCCCGTTAGTTGGCTATCACCAGTGGGTTCACTTATGCCATGCTCGTCTTCCTCAGACGAGGATTCCCCAACCGTCCTTGGAGGGGCAGTCTCGAGGGTACCTTCACTGTTGGGATGTTTCTTTTTGTTCTTCTTCCTATGCATCTTCGCCCTCTTGTGCACGGGACCATCCTCGTCCAGATTAGGGAAATCCATAGATTTCTTGGTGGATCCCATTTGGAACGCTTTCTTCGCTTTGGGCTTTTTAAGGGATAGCATGTAACATTCCCAGGCCTCACGGACATTGCATAAAACTTCTCTGACACCCTCGGGGGTAGGAAATTTGATTTTCTGATGAAACGCGGAGATAATTGCTTTGAAATCCACGAGGTCCGGTCGCCCAATTATGATATTATAAGGGATCTCAATTTCCACCACCGCGTAGGTGACCATGAGTGTCTTCCGTTGTGGGGTACGACCAAATGAGGTGGCCAAGAAAATTTACCCTCGTGGGACAACCTCAGAACCCCAAATCCAATGAGGGCTGTCTTGAGTGACTCGAGTGGAGTGTTAGTGACATTCATCTTTTGGAACGTAATGTAGGGCAAAACATTAACAGAGCTTCCACTATCCACTAACACCCTCTTTACAATGTGATTGTGGACATCTAAGCTAATGGGACAGTCAGAGGTTTCACTGACCCCATGGGGTGTTACAATATATTCCAAGTCCTTATCTGTAAATCCTATTACATCATGTTCCTTCGAGCGTTCATCTTTGGATCCCCGGATGGCATACACTGATTTGGGTACCGAGGGACGTTGATCGTAACTCCGGATATACCATCGCCGAGAAGCATTAGAATCTACTCCAGAGGAACCTCCTGCTATCATGTTGATGACCACAAAAGGGGTATTTTCTTGCTCTGGAGCCTTCCCTTTGCCATGGTGGCTACTCTCTGTGGGGCCTCGCCCTCGTGGGCTCCTTGAACGCGAGGGACTCCTCCTCCTTTCCCTCAAACGCTAGTTGCACCGTTCATCATAACTCTCCAACATCTTAACAAACTCCTTCAAGTGGCCCCCCGTGATGAGCCTTTGAATTTCAACTTCCAACTGGTGACATTCATCCTTGTCGTGTCCCTTTCGCTTGTGGAAGGTACAGTATTTATTCAAGCATCTCAGAGCCTCTGTGTCCTTCATCTTTGTGGGCCTTTTGAAGAGCTTCTTGTCAGATAAGGCGTAAACCTCTGAGATAGGCCTGTTAAGGGGGACACGCTCGAATCTCCGTGGGGAAGATGGTGACTTGCAGAGCTCTCTGTGGGGAGGCTCCTCTCGCCCTCGTTCATTTTTAGAGGGCCCAGAATGCCTTGGAGCATTGGACCCGTACATGTTTTCGAGCGCGAAGTAGGGCTCGGCTATCTCCCTCATTGCTATGAGGGAGGTGGGGCGTTTCTTCACAATGGAATAGGCAAAATTCTTACTCACATATTGCTTGTGATTGCAGGCTTTGAAAAGAACATGGATTAGAAAATCCATGGACGGTCTCTCTACTAGTAGCACCTCTTTGTTGAAACGAGCGAAGAATGACTGAAGGGATTCATGCTCGCCTTGAATCAAGTTGTACAGGGCAGTGGGTGCGGTGAAAGGAGCCTTCAATGAGTTGAAGTGGTTTAGGAAGGCATCAGTGAGTTCACTGTACGAGTGGATCGAGCCTGGCCGCAGACGCTTGTACCACTATTGGGCCATTCCCACGAGGGAGGTAATAAAAACCTTGGCCCAGTAATGGCTGGAGTGCTCGTACAAGTGCATCAGATACAGAAAATGGTCTAGATGCTCTGCGGGATCGGTGGTCCCATCGTAGCGGTTGACAGATGTTGGAACCTTGCCCATGCCTGCTTGGGCCACCAGGACTTCCTCCACAAGGGGAGATCCCTTAGCAAGCGGATGGTGATTGTAACATCCAAAATTCTCTTCTTGATCCACATGACGTGGAGCATTCTATTGGTGAGCTGGGCAACGAGCGTCTCTGGCATTGTCTCGTTCATCCCCGGCATGGGGGACCTGAGATCTCGCCCGAGAGAGCTGTCCCACTATGTTTTGCAACCCCTGCAGCTGGTCTTGCATAGCCGCGAGGAGAACTTGGCTCCCTCGTTGGGACGACTATGGCCCTTGTTTTGAGGCTCGAGAATGGGCCTCCTCATCAATATTAATTCTTTCCGTGGGCTCTCTGCCCCTGTCTGCTTGAGGACGCTCGTTTTCGCCTTGGTTGGGCGTCTCTTTGGCGGGCGGAGGCGGTGGTTGAGCCCTTAGGATGGCCTGAGCCTCCCTAAGCGAACATATCTGCATCCCCCCCCCCCCCCCCACCCCAGGCTGCCCAGAGGGAAAATACATGGAATGAAATCTCTCCCATGCACCCTGGGCCACCTGAACCTCACACTGGGCATAGAGAACCCTCAGCTGTTAAGGGGTCAAAGGGGGTAACTCCACCCCTTCGATCTCCCTTGGAATCACCACGGGAAGCTGGATTTGCCCGGCATGGTATGGTTGGACCGCCGGCATCATGACGGTAGGAGTGAGAGTGTACCCAGGAGCAGGCATCAAGAAAGGGTGCCCTCCTGGACCGATGTGGGCATTAAGCCATGTGTTCTGGGGATGATGGGAAGAAGACGGAAGCTGAGCGCCTCCACCGGCGGTGGGATTTGGTGGCTCAGGAAGCACCGGCGGTGGTGCCATCGGTTCCGTTGGTGGGATAGTAGTGACATTGGAATCACGGGGAAGGTCATCTCCTCCTCCCACTGCTCTAGACCTAGTAGCAACCATAGTTTTATAGGTGTTGGGTGTTTGTTTTTCAACTAGCAAAAGAGAGAGAGATGAGCTGAGAGCGGTTTTCCCACAAATGGAGCCAAAAATGATGGGGTAGGAACGTGAAGTGTCAAACTCCGGTCACTTTCTATTTGATATATATGGGGGAAACCGGAAAATGATCGCCAGATGGAAGAGCGGTTCTACCTGCTAGGAGAAACACCAAGAACAAACAGTTAGAAGGCCAAGCTGGGAGACTGGGGAGGATGACCAGTTTGGCTCTTCGATGCTCAAGTCAGTTAAGGAACTGAAAGAGAAGAAAAGTAATTGCAGAGCTCAAGTATGGAAGCTTGCTTACAGTGAAGGAAATGAACTCGTCTATTTATAGTTGAGGGTCAGGGACCCTTTGGTCATTTGCACCGTGTGGTCCTGGCCAAATGTTGCCCTAACACGTGGCGTTATGGGAGAAACCTAGGAGGAATCTTCTGCAAAATCCGGTGAAAGTTAGTGTTGGGGACAGTGGTAGGTGCGCGGGCATGTACGGGGAGTCAGAGAGCTGTTTTAGGGGGTTGATAACGAGAGCTAAGAGCACGCTCGTGTCAACCAAGGGCCATGTAGGCCAGAGAATCCGCTAGGGGATAGAGGCCAAGGCTGCGTAACGAGGGGGAGTGGAAACTTCTTCGAGGGATGATAGCGCTCGAAGAGGACTTCCAAAATAAGCTGGAACTTTGTTCCGTTTTGTAAGGTGCGCTCGTTAAAGAGTGGCAAGGATGACCACGCGTGCGCACAGCAGAGATGACAGGTGTTCTTTAGGGACTTTGACGCTCGGAGGCCTTGGACGCTCGTTGATAACCTGCCCCAGTTAAGAAGGGTCACGTGTTACCCTCTCGTGTCGCTACGTGTCCAAACGCGGGTCGAACGTATTTTGAGCCCACCAATACCAATGAAATCTTTAGATAAATATAACTTTTTTTTTTTTGTCAATTTTCATAACATGATAGGAAATTAAACAAAAATATTTCTAATCAAAATTACAAAATAGTCGACATTCATTCAATCAAAAAATGATTTATTTAATAAGATCCATCAAAACACCAATAATTCTATAGTATACAAGTCGTCAATTCCTATATCAATATGTATACAAGAAAATTATTCAAACTTTCTAATATTATAAGCTCAATTTCTATAATTTGAAGTCTTGATTCTTGGAATGATCTATCATAATTCTTCAACTCTTCAATGTAATTTATTGTCCAAAACATCCTGCAATCACAAAATGTACATTAGTCAATTTTGTAAGAATATATGCATCAAAATAATATTTTTACAACATATTTGGATATAAAAAGAATTCAACTTATCTACCGGATATTAGTAAGCATAAGCTGCAAAATAAGAAATAAATATGTTAAAGAAGAAAGAAAATTTGTTTTCCCTCCGTTCTAGAGTTAGTTCAAGAAAGAAATTAGTTTCCTCTCCATTTTAGAGTTAGTCCAGCAAGATAATCAACATAATCAAAAGTTCACAAGAGAAAAACAACTCAAAATTATCCAAACTATCATCTCCAAAAATGCTTTATCCAACAATACCTTATCTGAAAGGCAAACAAGCTCTTAATTAAAGAAAATAAGAGAATATTAGTAAAGTAATAATATAATTACTAAAAAAAATACAAGAATTTATCCACACAATTTTAATGCAAATACATATAATATTACCTTGATTTAAGAACCCAATTGTAATAATGCAGTAATCTATAGCTGGATATCCAATTCCGATATCTGAATTAATCCTATGTATAAAAGATCCAAAAATTAAAATTGAGAACAAAGATTTTGTCGGAAATTGAGAAAACTAGAATTGGCAACAAAAATATTATTAGGAAATTGAGAATAGATATATTATTGGAAGAGATTACCTGGAGACAACTGAAACTTTAGTTTTGAGAAAGTTAATCTGTTTGTTTCAAAAAAAAAATAAATAAATCTGTCGATGGGTTTAAAGAAAAAGAGGAGGAAAAAGGTGAATTATGAATAAGAGAGAATAAGTGTAGAAAAAAAACCGAATAAAAAAGTGGTGAGAAGTTGGAAAAGAAAAGTGGTGAGAGGTTGGATTCTTCAACTCCCACGATTAATTAATTAATTTTATTTAAAAGTGTCTCTATTTGTATAACTATTAGGACATGTTTTATTAAGTATCATAATATCACATTTTTGGGACATTAACAAATAAATATGCGCCTCTTTAATTGATGTTTAACTATTACGACATGCTTAAATTTCTCTATTTATATGCGCCTCTTTAATTGATGAAATTACTTTAACGTGCTGCATCTTTAATTATTTACAAGTGTGATGCATGCATTGACATTTTAACCCGACATGCATCACTTAGTATTTATTGGTTAGGAACCTTATGCTTCCCCGATCGTCTCAACCTGGGTCCTATTGAATCGAGTGGGAAGAAAAGAAAGAAGAACAATATTTCTTTGTCTTCATTCATCATCTTTTGTGATTGGGTCATCCGATTCTACTCAAAGCTCAACAATATTTTGAGAATCCGTGATTACCTGTCGATCCATGATTTTGGTCTATTATAGAGTTTACGCAGTTATCGGAAGAATTTGCTATTTGTGTATTACCATGTTTCCCTCAGGCAGAGCGGGAAAGTTTGAACAATTGAACGGTCCAATTCGGATTTCAAGAGGATTAAGAAAAGGGAAACTTTGATCCGAGAAGTAGTAGAACAAGTCCAAGGAGTTAGGATAAAATTTCTTAAGGGGGAGAGCCGTCCGGGAAATGACTTAGAACTTACGGTTGTGCTCAACCGGATAGTTTTTATTTAGAACAACGGAAAGACAAGAAACATAAGTAGCAAGAATTCTACCAAGGATTCAAGAAATGAATTGGAAGACTCAGTACTTGATTCAAATTCAAACCGAGGTAGACGAAGCTTTAAGAATAATATCGGAAAGAACAAGTGCTTCAAGAAATAAAGAGGCGTATTTAAAGAGTATTCGGGAATCAAAATCACAAGATAGGATAAAGGTTGATCGATAATAACAGGAAGTGCAGAATCAACACCACTAGTAATCTCGCTACAGGAAGCCTGAATTCAATTTTCTAAGTGTGAAAGGGTCGTGCTGGCTTACCGTGTGCCATATCTCGAAGATGACGGGGTAGGAAGGGAATACACAGAATTAGTAGAAAGGGTACTAGATAATAACAGTTCGATCGGGTCGTCATATTTCGCAGAGGACAATGTGAGAGCTAATTCAATCGAGTTTAGAAATAGAATATTTAGGTGAAAATGTACGACATGAACAAGATAGATTATCGGCTCATCGTTCGTTTTCCATAACAAGTCGGGGACGCTACTAAGATTAGAAACTAGAATTCGAGCTACTAAATTACTAGCTCAAGCAACCGAGTAGGACGAATAGGAATTGGGAAGAAGAACGAGTTAGTCGGGCTAAGATCAAGCACACACACAAGATTTGAAACTTCAAAGTGTGGTGTTAAAAAGGATAAAGAATATGATCGCAGGATGAAGAACGAGTGGTTATTGAAGTATATATACATCGGGCAATTTGGGACATAGCATTATGGTTAGAAGAAATATAAACCAAAGAATCAAGTGTTCAGCCGAATCACCACAATGAAAGAATTCCAACCAACGGTGAACGATACATCAAGCATCTATGGCATATGCATACACGCAAATTAAATTTGAATAATTTCATAATGCCAAAGTGATTTGACACATGAATGATAATTGGTGTATTTGACCTCTTCTACCTGCTCCTTACGTGACGGTTTGTACGCGTGTTTATTTATTTATTTGTTCTCTTGAAGTTGTTGTTTTGTTGGTTGAGAGATGGGGTTTTCTTGTTGTTTGTTCGGGAGACGGGGTTCTCTCGTTGTTTGTTTGAGAGACGGGGTTCTCTCGTTGGTTGAGAGATGGGGTTTTCTCGCTGTTTGCGTGAGAGACAGGGCTCTCTCATTGTTGCTTGTTACTTGTTTAACTTGTTCTCGTGGCAGATTAGATTTTCCGAGTATTTAGGCTCCGGTGAGTTAAGGGTTAATGGGAGACCCTTGTGGCTTGAAGACCTTTTCCGAACTAATCCCCGATGGGGAGCTACTAAACCGTGTGGGATGAATACGGGAGAGCTAATTATGAGTTCAGAACACGAGACAATGGGCCTGGGGACCAGATCCTCTTAAGGGGGAGAGATTGTAACGCCCCAGTTTTGTAGCTATCCAGGTACGTGCGCCACACTTGTGAGTTTTGAGAAATAGAATTTATATAATTCTTTTATTCCTTGAATTATGCTTTATCTGATATTTTATGAATTATATTCCTATGTGTTTATGTAAAATATGTGAAATCTCTATCAACTTGAGAATTATTGAATGGCTTGTATTTAATTGATACGTGAATTAAATTGCCGGACATGATTTATTTGATTACATTGTCCTTAATTGATCACTTCTATAAATTAGAGGATTTAATTGCATGAGCATTTCATTAGACTAAATTGATCATTTCTCATAAGTTGGGACTTAATTGCATGACTTATTAACTTGGAGGACTTAATAGCAATTGTGGCATTCATCCCTTTTAATTTAAGAGATGCATCATGTAACAAAAATACACATACACATTCACTTAGCTTCTTTACTTTCTTCACCTCCATCTCTCTCGATCAAAAGGCAAGGAAGAAGGAGGAAGGGATTCAATCTTTTCAAGCTAAAGTTTTCGGCAATCAACAAGTTTTGAGGCTTTAAATCATCCTCCCAACTTTATCTTCTTCTTCTCTTTCTTTTCCAAAGGTAGATATGGATTTAATTGAATTCTTGCATATCTTGAATGAAGCTGGGGTTCATGATTTAAGCTTGATAACTTGTGTATTTGTTGTTGGAAGTTTAATTATATGTATTTAACTTGAATTTCATGCATGATTCTTGAAGTTTATGGAGTTAGATGATATATATATTTATGGGGTTTAATATTGAATTTCTTGATGATCAAAGCTTAGTATGAGTGTTTATATTGATTTTAATTGCATTTTAAGTGCCTAAGTATGTTTCTTGCATGATTTAATGAATTTGGAAGAAGTTTTGATGGTGTTTTGTGGGTTTTGTATATGATCCGAGAGCTCCCCTGTTTTCTGCTCTGTTTTGAGCTTTCTGCACAACGGGAACGGCCCTTCCCGTTCCGTTTGATTTCCCAGAATGGCCGTTCCCATCCTTTGAATGACTTGACCCCCGAGACTGGGAAAGGCCCTTCCCATTTTGGCCTAAGGCTGGAATGGCCATTCTCGGCTTCCGCACCGTTACAGAAGAGTTTCACGCCCGTGTCTGCATTTAGGCCATTTTACAAACGGTTGTTTACCCCTCAAACGTGCTCCTATTGACCTGAAATTAGAACTGTAGAAACTACATTAAGTCTAGAGTATTCGCCAGTTGGAATCACATCAATATCGTTTCGGGTTTGTGAGTTATAACCATTTTAATTTGGTGTCACCACTTCGCCGAAAAACTGCGTTCACCTAACTTCGAGCTTACGCCATTTTCTCCTCGCTTTGAACCAGAATACGAGCTATATATCATCGGAAAGGTATAGTTGTATAGTTTCATCTCCAACAAACAAAACCCAATTCCAACTTCTCTAAATCATGATATTCTATTTTTCCTACAGCTTGCGCATTTTCGAAAATTGTCAACGTTTGCAAAACTTTGCCAAAACCTCTCTTCTTGCGTTCCTTTCACTTCCTTGGCTCTTGTACGTGACTTATATGAATTGTATGCTTGCTTACTTGAGAATTATACTCTTATTTGACACTCCTTGGTCCTTATTTTCTTAACTTGATTGTTTAACTTCATGATATAAACATGAAATGAATTCGTATGATTAAATGGCATGAATTTGTGACCTCCTTGAGTTTATTACATGTTGAATTATTCCATAACATGATACCCTACCTCATGAATATTTTCGTACATCTTATTCGGTATCATGTTGAGTCTTCTCTCACGGGTACATATTGTTTCCATTCTTGTCCAGTTCTTCTCCAGGGCGGAGATCATAGATCGAGTAGGCACTATCTTGCATACTTGTCTTGTTCCGTCGCTTTTCAGGTGAGGGTGTTTTCGTTCCAGTTACATACATAAACCCTAAAACCTGCATGAAGGAGTTTTGGCCTAAAAACCATATTTATATTTATATTGTTTCAAGACTGTAATCGAGTAAATATTATTTAAACTGAACCTTTTGATATTGTTATTTACTGACCCTCTTGTTTTAGCGAGATATTGTACTGCACATTGACTGTGGGCCCTGGGACTTGTGTATGGAGTGAACCGGGGAGGTATCAGGCCGACGCTGAACTCTTGCACAGTCCCACACTGTTGGGATGACCCCTGAATCCACTAGGAGATTGGTGGAGGAAGTAGTTTTGGGCATTAGGAGTTATGTTCCTGATGCTCACCATGACTAGATGGTTGAAGGCTAGCTAACCTTCCCATGACCGGAGGGAAAAGGAGATCGTGAGGGTGAATCCGGCACCATGGATTACCCCACGGACTATTATCTTGACTGCATTGACTGATTGCACTGAGTGATTACACTACTGCACTGATTGCACTGTATTGTATCGATTGAATCGCATGATCGCCTTTAAAAACTGAAACCTAATCATTGTACACTGTCGAAGTTTGGTTAGAGATTGTGCACGCTCACTCGCCGAGCCACTGATAGCCTGTAAATTGTAATTAAGTGTATAAACTGATACTATAAAGTCCGAGCATTGCTCAACTGATTTCTTGGCCTTCACGGGAACTACTTTACCTGAAACTGTGCTCGGGATTTACAACTTGCATGTGCATGTTTTTATATCTATGTATACCTCTTGCTCACTCAGTCTTCTAGAGACTGACCCCTCTTTTCCCTTTTCTCCAGGTTCTTTACAGGTGGTTGCTAGGTGGAATTGAGTTGTCAGTTCTTGTCCGAGTCTTACACTTGTACACTCACCGCATAATGTATTACTTATTGTATCAAATTGATTTGTTTATTGGGGCCGGTGTGCCATTTACTGAATTGAATAGATTTGGGACAGGTTAGGACAGGTGTATTGTTTAGTGGAACTCGTATTTACTTTTCCATTAAAGTTGCATTTATTTTCTTGATACTGAATGAGTAATTGCTTTGCTTCCGCACCTTGTCATTATTGATTGGTTCCAGGGTTAGATTCCGCCTAGTTAGAACGGCCTTTTCATTGTATTTCGTTCGCTGTGAGTTAGGTTCATGTATGGATTAGACCATTTCATATGTGGATCGGACTCATAGTGCGGGGGATGTGGTGCTCTCGTCACGGGTGCTACATTAACACTCTAGGTCGAATGGACTGTCAGTTGAGAGATTGTCTCGCTTGAGGAGGTTTGATCAAATAGGTAGATTAAAGGAAGCATCACAGATTATAAGTACTGGGTCGAAAATATAACTCGGGGTCGAAGCATCTGACATGAAGTGGATATCTAGTGAGGCTTCCACTCGACGGATGATTGTTCATCCAGATTAGAAAATACCCAGTCGGGTAATGACATTAACCAACTTTCCCAACCCTAAAATCCACCCCAAATATTAAGCGGAGTTACAAATTAATGTTTCTAATTACAAGAATTATGGTATAGTACCTAGGCTTTAGAGTAAAACTCACAAACATAACTCCACTTACATCAACTTGCAAATTAATGTTACTATTTTAATGAGACATGAGCTGAAAGTGGGAAAAGAGAAAAATGCAAAATCGGGATACCAAGTGATCTTTACTAGCAATTTCGGGATACTTTTTGTTCTGGTCATAAATGTTTCAACTACTTGAAAAAATGTGCCAATTTAATAACAAATTCATCGGAAATTGCCTAATCATCGCCGGAAATCAGTTGGCGTGTCCAAGTTGATGATGTGGCATTATCATACCTTGTCACGTCATTTTCACATTTTTTTAAATTTTTTCAAAATCCACCTAATACACTTTAAATATTATAAAAAAAAAAAGCAATAAAATTAGTATAAAATATTTATTATATGTAAAATAAGTATAATATTATTTTTTTTTCCAAAAAACGTATGATATTATTTTGATATTAATGTAATATTTTAATTATAAATATATAAACAATAAAATCATACTATACATATAATATATATGTGTATATATAAAATATATATACATATATACACGGTATATATATTATATTTATATATTTTTGAATGTAATGTTAACTAATAAAGTGATACATTTTTTTTAGATTCATTTTATTTTTTTATAATATTTAAAGTTTATTAGGTGGATTTTAAAATTTTTTAGAAAATATGTAGAAATGATGTGGTAAGTTGTATGGTAATGCCACATCATCAACTTGGACATGTCAACTGATTTTCGGCGATAATTAGATAATTTCTGGCGAATTTGTCATTAAATTGACACATTTTTTTAAGTTAGTGGGCACATTTGTCGCCGAAACAAGAAGTGTCCTGAAATTTCTAGTACGGGTCATTTGGTATCCCAATTTTGCATTTTTTCCTTTAGAAAATTATCATTTTCGTCCCATAATATAACCCCTTCACAATTTTGGTCTCAACAGTAACAACGTTCTCAATTTGTATCCCACAAACTTATTTTTTCTTAACTTAGGTCCCATTGACCAATTTCCTTCCAAAGTTAACATTTGATCGTAAAAAAAAATATATGTTTTACTCCTTTTGGTTCTTTAATATTTTTAAAACTACCCCAAACTATTTAAACTGTATATTTTTTCACCCCAAACAAAATATAATTTATATTATATATATGTATTATAACATATATATATTATAATACGTATATACACATATAATATATATATATATATAGGGGGAGAATTACATCTAACTACCCTCACTTTAGATGAAATTACAACACAGAACCTCTTGTTTCATTTATTACAAATTAGTCCCTATCCGTTATATTCTGTTTGAAATCCTTAGGGTTCCGCTAATTTTTTTAATAATTTTCCCAAAATACCCCTCTGAGATATGTCAATATTTCTACATTGATGAAAATACTCCTATGGATTATTTTGTTATATATTAAATGTTAAGGGTCGCTTTGTTAACATTTATAAATTTCAGAGACTATTACATATATATTTGTGTTTAAATTATATAAAATAATTAATATTTGTAATTTATGAATATAATAAATAAATTTTATTTTTATTGCGTGTATTATATGTTTTATATTTTTAGGAAAATTTAATGTAGGGTTAATATCATGTTACACCCCAATGTTTGGGGATTTTTGCACTTTAATACCTATCCATTGAAATTTTACACTTTAGTACCTTACCATTGAATTTTGATGCAATTAAGCGTCCGCAACCGATAAGAAAATGACACGTAATGTAACGCCCCGATTTTCAGATAGTCAGGTACGCTCGACACGTGTGAGTTTCGAGAGTTAGGATTTTATTTTATTATTTTTGTTTATTCAATTTATACGTATTATATGAATTTTGTAAATTGCATTTCAACATGATTACGTGAAAATATATGAAATACGTGTAAACTTGAGAATTATTTGATAAAGTGAATTTAATTATTGTATGAATTAATTGTCTAGACATGATTTAATTGCTTGATTGTGCCTAATTGGCATTTATTCAAATTAAAGGGCCAAATTGCATGAAAACCTTGTGGACTAAATTGATCATTTCCAAACCTTTTACCCTTAATTGCATAACTTATAGAACTTGGAGGATTAAATCACAAATATCATATTTGGCTCAAATATATCACGGTATATGCTCTCCATGCTTCTCTTCATTTCATTTTCATCAAAAACATACCAATTGCTTCCTCCTTCTCCGAGCCAAACCTCCAAGGAAAAGAAAAGGGAATTTGATCAATTCAAGCTAAAATCTTTGAGGAATTGGGAGTCTTGGGGCATTATCTTCATCATCTCTTTATCCTTTCTTCTCCTTCTTTCATTCAAGGTAGAGATGGAAGCATACATGATTTCTTGAAATTTATATACAAAGCTAGGGTTATGGTTATTTTCATTACATGGGATTATATGATATATAGATGGTGATGTTGGGTTGATTTTATGCATTTAGCACTTGAAATTATGAAGATTGGGGCTTGATTGTTTGTGGTAGGATTATAGACTTAATTGATGAATTTGGCATGATCAAGCATGAAATAAGTGCTTATATTGAATATTATTGTACCTAAGGCATGCATATATGTTCTTTTCCATGAATTATAATGTTAGAAGTTAGATTATGATGAGTATGATGAACTTTGATTGTGGTTCGTGTATGCTTTGTTCTTCTCCTCTGTTTTCTGTATCTTCTGCATAACGGGAACGGCCCTTCCCGTTCCCTTTGTAATTGGGGAACGACCGTTCCCATATTTTGAATAGTGTGTCTGGCGGTGAGGACAGGAATGACCATTCCCACTTTGTCTCACAGACGGGAACGACCGTTCCCGTCTTCGGGGAGCAGTTTCGGGAGTGGATGAACGGCCCTTCCCATTTTGTACTAAAACCTGGAACGGCCGTTCCTAGGCTTCTGGAAGTGCAGAAACTTTCTGCATAAAATTGTAATTTTGGAATCCAATTCCAATGGATTAATTGACCCCAATTTGTGATTATATGATTAGTTACGTGCCAAAACATGATATTTATATGCTACATTGTGCATTACACGATATCGCGTATGTGATCATGCCGTGCGTCATATTTGGTACCATTGACGAGTATTGTCTCACGAATGTACGTATGTCCCATTTTCTTGTCCAGTTACTCTCTAGGGAGGAGATTGTCGAGCATGAGCACGTTCACGTGTCCACAAGTCGTGTCGCCTGTCAAGTGAGGTTTATTTGCTAGTTATATAGAACCTGTATAACCCCTTACGTGATCTTTCGGCCAAAGGTATTTATATCTATGATTTTCATCAATTCACATATCATTTCAAGCAAGCAAGTCATGTTCATGAAAAGCAAGCAAGCAAGCCATGTTTCGTGCATGTTTAGGCTAGTAGCATGACCGTTCACGTTGGGCCCGAGGGTAGTGACTAGAGCCAACCGGGAAAGCAAGGGCTGACGGGTAACTCTGGCACTATCCTCACCACATTTGGGATGACCCCTGAATCCGCTAGGAGATTAGTGGAGGAAGGAGTTCCGGGCTTAGGGATTCATGTACCCTCTGCTCAACACGTCGTGGATAGTGAAGGCTAGCTACCTTCCCATCATTGGAGGGAGAAGGAGACTAGGGACGGGTCCGGCACCACGGATTGTCCTCGGGTTATTGCATGTTTTCCATTCAATGAATGTGCTAATTGATTACACTATCGCACGATTGCACGGTAATTGAATTGCATGATCACCTATTGATTAACAATCAAGCAAGTATGTTTCAAGTACATTGGAGTAAGGTTGGAGACCGCCCTCACTCGCCAGGGCCATGTATTGATTGCATGAAATAATCAAGTATTTAATATTGATAGTTGTATTCTCGGGCGAAGACACCTTATTATTGAACTTATATAATTATCTTTTATAAAGCTTCACCCGAGAATACAGCTTGCATGTTAACTGTGCAAATATCTATTTAAACCCCTCACTCGGTCTTCACAGACTGACGCCTCCACCTTTCAGGTTATTGCAGGTGCACGCTAGGCGGGGAGTGAGTCGAGTCCAGTCCTTGTAGTCGAGTCAAGCACGGTGCATTTTATTTACTTGTCTATTTATTGTTCCAAGGAATTACATTTAATGTTAATTATTGTATATTTTAGAAGATGATAATGTATTGATATGTGAAGTTAGAATATATTTTATTTGGTGATTGAGAAATGTCATGACATGATAAATGGAAATATTTGATAGTGATTAGTTTATGCTTCCGCGTCAATTGTTGCATGTATAAGTCAATCCCGCCTAGCTTGTTATTATTGCATTGTCACCCGTCCGCTGTAGGTTAGTTCATGTACGGATTGTCCATTTCGTATGTGGATTGACCTATAGTGCGGGGGTGTGGCACCTCCATGTGTAAAGGGTGCTACACGTAACATTTTTTTATTGGTCGGATCTGAAATTGGGCACTTAAATGCAACAAAATTCTAAGATTGAGTACTAAAATGTAAAATTTTAAAGGTTGGATACTAAAGTGTGAAAATTGTCAAACATTAGGGTGTAAAATAAGATTAAAATCACATATTTTGTTAAAATAGTAATATCGCCCATTTTGTTAAAAGGAATAACTTGACTGACCTCAAACAAAACTTTGAATCCAGGTAACTGAATATATCTCATTATAATTACGAATTGCAAATAGACATTATTAATTGAAGGCTAATTCTCTCTTTTTAAAAAAAAAAAAATTTGATTGTTAAGCTATACCATAGATTTTATGTACATGAAAATTTAATTCAATTTGGCCTGTTACCGGAAATAATTTTAATTTAATTTTCTATTTCAGAGTTCTTCAGCTGGAATCGAATTTTCGTCAGATACTGCCACGGCTCATCATTTTTGGGGGACACCGAAGATCCAGTAAGCCTTTTAAACATCTAAATTACGTTATTAATTTGTTAAAATAGTAAAATATAATCGCATATTTTGTTAAATTTAATGGAGTAAATAATGGGTCAGAGGGAATTTGTAATTTCTTAAACCTCAAGGGGAATCTATAATTTCGCATAATTCAGGGACTATTCGTAATGATTCCTTTTTTAACACATACACTTTCAAGTGGGATTCAAACTTCGGTCATTACCCGGGAAAAAATACCACCTACTTATTAAGTTAATTGATGGGAAGGTTGTAAGTTTAGTTTCATAGTGGTGACAGTTTTGCAGCAGTGGTCGATAACAAAATTAGTCCCGTTGATAACAAATAGTTGCAAATGTAACTCTACAATTAACTCTACCAACGGAAATGTCCGTTAGCCAACTACTGAAAATTAGATCAGAATGCCACCTACTTAGTAATTTATGGTAATGAACAAGTAGCAATTTGCCCTTGTCTATTATTTTATGTTACCTGGACTATGGGGTAGTGTGAGCACATGGAAGGCAGTTTAATAATTTATTAATTTACATCGCGTCACGGTCGCTATTGTTTAAGATAAAATACATACTATGGCGTAAACTAATGAATATTAAGAAGCAGCTTGAACTTAAAACTTCTTATATTTTCATTGCACAATTACTCGTTACTTGAACTTGGTTTTTCAAACAATAATTAAGATCTAAAACATGGCTGCTTATGGTGCTGCGGCTTCTCATTGGAAGACTCTATATCAGCTCCAGAGAAGACTCTATATCAGCTCCGTAACAACCAACAGATCAGAGTGTTTGGTCCAGCTCACATCTTTGTTGGCCCAATTAATATTGAAATCAAAGTCCATTATAAAACCTATTTCTTAATTGGATAGGATTCATTATCCTTTGGGAAAATTGAATAAAGCACTATATATATCAGCAGCTCTTTTCACCGAAATAGGCGTGAAGTATCAGCAACTTTTAGGCAAGTTTTGGGGAAATAATCTGCACAGTTTTGCCCAATTTTTGGGCGGCGGAAGAATCTTCGCGCGGACGATCGGGAGATCATTTATGGTCTGATCGAGCTGATTTTCGGATAGCAGGTTCCTAACTCATCGAACTTGAAATTGAACGGTGGAGATCGGATTTGGAGCACTGTAAGTTGGGTTTTTGGGTGCGTGAACAGTGACATGATTTTCGGCTTGTTTTTGTGTTCTATTCTCCTTTTGTGTTCTAGTTCGTTTTGGATCGAATCGGTGTTTGGTTCGTGTTTGGAGTGAGATTTATTGGTGTTTGAACCGTTGTAATTTTGCCTCGTATTATAGTGGATTTTTTTTGGGTCTCATTGGCCTCGTGGTTTTTACTCTTCGTTTTGAAGGGGTTTTCCACGTTAAATCTCGTGTCTCTATTATTCTTGTTTGGTTGATTATTTTTTTATCCATTAGCATACTTGGTTGATTGTTTATTGGGCATTTGGAGAGGAGCTTTGATTTCCGCTGCGTACACTCGGTTTTTGGTGTATCCCTTTCCTATCAGAGTGGTATCAAGAGCCAAGTTGGTTCTTTTGCCGGTGTGACCATGGAGATGAGTACAAGTAGGATGATAACTTTGAATTGATTAAATTATCATCTATGGAGTAATAAGATGAAGGATCTCCTATTTGTCAAATCTTTGCACTTGTCTGTTTTTGCAACTGAAAAGCCCGTGTCTAAAACCGATGAAGAATGGGATTTTGAGCACAAACAAGTTTGTGGGTTTACTAGACAATTTGTTGAGGAGAATGTTTACAACCATATTCAACACGAGACACATGCCAGAAGTTTGTGGGAGAAGTTGCAGAATTTGTATGCATCGAAGACGGGAAACAATAAGCTGTTTTTGCTTAAGAAGATGATGCAGTTGAAATACAAAGAAGGCACTTCTATTGGTGATCACTTGAATGAGTTTCAAGGTGTTCTTGATCAGTTGACAGGTATGGGCATTAAATTTGATGACGAAATTATCGGACTTTGGATTCTTGCCACTTTGCCTGATTCTTGGGAAAGTTTTCGTGTTTCACTTGTTAACTCTTCGTCTGATGGTGGTATAACCGTTGAGCTTGTGAAGAGTAGTGTTTTGAATGAAGAGATGAGACGAAAAACTCAGCATTCGTCTCAACCCGAGTTGTTGGTTTCAGAGAATAGGGGGAGAAGCCAACATAAATATAATAATAAAGGTAGAAGCAAAAGTCGAAGCAAGTCAAGGTCAGGATGGAAAGAATTTAAGTGTGATCATTGTGGTGAACCTGGTCATATCAAGAAATATTGTTTTAAATTGAAGAGAGAGCGTAGAGGCAATCGTGATGGGCACGATAAGAGAGACCAGGATAAGAATGATCGTGTTGCTACTGCTACTTCCAATGATGATCTTATTCTTACATATGATGACAATGTAGTTGTCGTAGCCAGTGATGATTCTAGTTGGGTTATTGACAGTGGTGCCTCATTTCATGTAACATCAAGGAAAGATTTCTTCACTTCTTATACTTCTGGTGATTTTGGAGTTTTGAAGATGGGGAATGATACGGTGGTACCGATAGTAAGCATTGGGACTGTTTGTTTGAAAACCAACAGTGGGTCGAGTTTGGTGCTTCATGATGTTAGACATACACCTAATGTTTGTTTGCACCTGATTTCAGCAGGAAGGCTCAATGATGATAGCTATTGCAATTTCTTTGGTAATGGTCAGTGGAAACTCACAAAAGGGAATCTAATTGTGGCTCGAGGTGAATAATTCCATAATTTATATAAGATGAAGGCTTCTATTTGTGCGAACTCGGTTAATGCAGCAGAAAGTCACAACTTGTCCGAGCTTTGGCACAAGAGACTTAGTCACATTAGTGAAAAGGGACTCGATTGTTTGGCCAAGAAAAATTTATTGTCAGGGCTGAAAGATACAAAGTTAGAAAGATATGTTCACCGTTTGGCTGGGAAGCAGAAACGGGTTTCATTCAAGAGTCATCCCCCTTCAAGAAAAACTGAGCTTCTTGAACTGGTACACTCAGATGTTTGTGGACTAATGAAGGTACGAACTCATCGTGGTGCTGATATGTTGACAAAGGTGGTGAGTCGTGAGAAACTTGAGCTTTGTGCTGGGATGGCCGGTCTCAAGTTTGAATAATTAAATGGTGGTTTGTCTCCTTCCTCATATGGACTGGAGGGGGAGATTTGTTTGGTCCAGCACACATCTTTGTTGGCCCAATTAATATTGAAATCAAAGCCCATTATAAAACCTATTTCTTAATTGGATAGGATTCATTATCCTTTGGGGAAATTGAATAAAGCACTATATATATCAGCAGCTCTTTTCACCGAAATAGGCGTGAAGTATCAGCAAGTTTTGGGGAAATAATCTGCACAGTTTTGCCCAGTTTTTGGGCGGCGGAAGAATCTTCGCGCGGACGATTGGGAGATCATTTATGGTCTGATCGAGCTGATTTTCGGATAGCAGGTTCCTAACTCATCGAACTTGAAATTGAACGGTGGAGATCGGATTTGGAGCACTGTAAGTTGGGTTTTTGGGCGCGTGAACAGTGACATGATTTTCGGCTTGTTTTTGTGTTCTTTTCTCCTTTTGTGTTCTAGTTCATTTTGGATCGAATCGGTGTTTGGTTCGTGTTTGGAGTTAGATTTATTGGTGTTTGAATCGTTGTAATTTTGCCTCGTATTATAGTGGATTTGTTTTTGGGGTCTTGTAGGCCTTGTGGTTTTTACTCTTCGTTTTAAAGGGGTTTTCCACGTTAAATCTCATGTCTCTATTATTCTTGTTTGGTTGATTATTTTTCTATCCATTGGCATACTTATTTGATTGTTTATTGGGCATTTGGAGAGGAGCTTTGATTTCCGTTGCGTACACTCGGTTTTTGGTGTATCCCTTTCCTATTACAGAGCTCTCGATATTCTTATCTACAACTTGCAACGTTTTCTTGACAATAACAAAGATGTTGAAAGAGAAATCGAAATCCGAATCCGAGATACCATTTATGAAGTCCAAAATGTCATTGACTCCCACATGTTGTCGGCTCACTTCATTTCTCAGTCAGAAATTGAGATTAGCAACGAGAGCTTCTGCAGTGAGCTGGAGAGATTAATCTGAAGCATTAATCTGATTGTGGAATGACAAAGTTGGAAGAGTCCAATCACCGGAAGATAAGCAACTCTGTGTGGAAAACGCCTGATCAAATAAAGCTTGCAAAGTGGAATCAACGAGTGGGACGCAAGAAAGACATGGTTCGGCTAAGGAATCAGTTGTTGTGGGGATCTGACTAGAAAGAAGCGAGAATGGGGATTGAGACTTAGAGAAGACCCAAAAAAAAAAAAATAGACAAACAAACAGAATAGCAATATTCACTAAAACAGGATGGAGAATGCTCAACAAGGCGACAACGCTGCGGAGCGAGATATAAAAGAAAAGATATTTAGGGGGGGGGGCATTCTTGAAAATAAACCTCAACTTTTGACTTTTTGAGTATGGAAGAGGATTGTTAGAAGTACTTGGATGGTAGAACCGTTTTACAAATATTGGAGGACGGTGACGGGTTATCTTTATGGAATTATAGATTGTTATCACAAGGCAAACTAGCCAATGTATTGAAAGATAACATTTATGAGGAGAATAAAGTTCTTATGACATATGATCTCATTGGCATAGATAAAAAATGGAACATAACTAAGCTAAAAATAATACTGTCCGAGGATATGGTGAATGAGATACTTGGCATCCCATTCGCGTTGTAAGATAACAAAGATAAGAGAATCTAGACTGGGACAACTAGCGGTAATTTCTCCTATAAAATGGTTTATAATCTACTTATGGTATCAAATTAGACATGTGAGAAAATACTAGAAATGAATTTAGAAATTATATTGTCTTTAAAAGTTCAAGATTTTCTTGTGGATTTGGCAACATGACAACTTGGACATGAATAATGCATTGAAGTATGACCAAAAATTTGGGAAAAACAATATATGTACAAGTTGTTGTACAAGACATGAAGACGTGGGTCACGTGCTGAGAATTTATCCGTTCGCACTCCGGGTGTGAAACAAGATTGTTGATATGTAGACTGGTCGAACTATTTGTGGCTTGTGAGATTTGGACTGGGTAGAAGAGAGCTTTAACATAAAAAAATTAAAGCAGCATATTACTAGAATGTCATGGTGAACACATTGGAGTCTTTGGAAAGCATAAAACTAATGAAGCTTTCAGAATATTATGAGCCCACTATTCACCACATAAACAAGATTGGTTTTCCGATGCAAAATTAGGTTTCCAATTGAGATTTAGTTGAAATTGTGAAATTTTTAGAGTCACTATTCCTAAAATCGGAAATGCAAAATTAAATTTCAAAATTTCAAAGGGTAAAACTTTTTTTTACACCCCAACGTTTGGGTTATTTTGCATTTTGGTACCTAATCTTTAAATTTTAAGAATTCCATACCCAACCTTTCATAGTATCACATTTTAGTAACCAAGTCAAAATTCTAATGGAATATTCTAAAATCCGGTACAATATTCTGGCCAAGATGAAAATTTTAAGGCCACAAGCAAACTAGGACAGATGGAGTTAAATTTGAGCCCCAGATTAATTTCAATAATGCAGATGGCTCTCTCCTTTTACGAAATTGATGCCAAAGCGGCTTGTCCCTAGCTGAAGCATCAAAATGAATGTCCATAATTTTCATGGCTATTTCCTCTCCTACCGAAGTTATAAGCTTCTGTGAGTCCCAACCATCATTAGTCCAATAGGAATTAATTTTGTCATTACCAACATCTTGAGAGCCAGCAGGTACCAATCTTTTCTCCTCAAGCCATTGATCATGCTAAAAAAGAAGGGCCCCAGTTCCTATAGCCCAAGTTATCTCCCGTTCCGCTCGTTCTTGAACTTGACATAATCTACGCCAATTGTGAGAGTGGCGTTGCAAAACACTCGCTTGTGAGGGGTGCAATCCCACACAATATTTATCTGTAGCACCCTAACCCCCTGGGCACCACATCCCCCGCACTATAGCCTCGATCCACGTATGAAATGGAAAGTTCATACATAAACCAAAACTATAGCGAACGGGTGACAATAAAAATGACGAGCTAGGCGGGACACTCTCCCCAACATAATTACTCAAATCATGAATGTAAAAGCGGAAGCATTAAATCAATCATACGTATAGGTACCATATTTATTGAATAGATATGTATAGGTACCGACCTAACTATCAATACATTATCATCTCTTCGTAATATACATAACCAAGTATTCCAAAATACTAATACGATCAATAACATCAAATGTTCCAAAAGTACGATACATGAAGGTACGATGCTAGACTCATGAAAATGCAAAACTCGAACGACTCCCGCCTAGCACGACCACGCTCAAAAGGGTACCTGAAAAGTGAAGTATCAGTCTACCGAAGACTGAGTGAGGGGCAATAATTATATATAGACACATCACATGCAAGGTGTAGCCTCGGGTGAAGACTTTGGAAATAAAAGGAATATATAGTTCAAGAACTTAATCTTTGCCCGAGATTACAACCAATCATTTTAACACGTTTATTTAATCATGCTTGCCAATGTCATGAACATGTGGCCCCGGCGAGCAAGGGCAATCTCCAACCGAACTCCCAATCGTGAACAATACGTGATCATGCTTGCTTGCTTGATGAATACGTGATCATGCAATTTATTTAGTGCTCATATAGACAATTTCATGCTTGAAATCATGCAATAACCCGAGGATAACCCGACATGCCGGATTAATCCCCAGTCTCCTTCTTCCTCCGGGTGATAGCGAGTTTGCAAGGCTCGACTATCCACGACATGGTGTGTGTAGAGGACATGACCCTCTAGACACGGAACTCCTTCCACCACTAATCTCCTAGTGGCTTCGGGGGTGATCCCAACAATGTGAGGATAATTCAAGAGTTACCCGTCAGCCCTTGCTTTCCCGGTTGGCTCAAGAATTACCCTCGGGCCCACGTGCAATCATGTACTCGCCAAACATGCTTGAAATCATGAATTGCTTGCTTGAAATGTTCATGGTTTGGAAATCATTTATAAGTATAATACGTTTTGGCCGAAAACTAGCACATAAGGGTTATAGGGTTCGTTTTACCAAAACAAAACCTCACCTTTCTTGCAAATTACAATAAGGAAGTGTTCTAAGGAGCTTGCTCCCCGTCCACGCCCTCGTGACCTGTGCAAATACGATGTATAAACATGAGACATGACCTAAAATGACCAAAATATGACGAACGGCGAAAATGTATCGAGACGACCATGAAAATGCAATGTGGTATGATAACATGTTGTTTCACATCATATTAGCACATATTATAGCAATTCGGGGTCAAAGAAGTCGTTGGATCGAGGGGTCATTTTCGTAATTTTATGCAGAAACTTTTGTTCTGCAATCCAGGTGGGAACGGCCGTTCCGGTCCCCTTTGTAAAATGGGAACGGTCGTTCCCATGAAATCCCCAAAACGTGCCAGCGATTTTTCCCTTTTAAAACGCGCCTAGCTGGGAACGGCCCTTCCGGCTCCAAGGCCAAAATGGGAAAGGTCGTTCCCGGGGTCGGCCGCCTATTTTCAGTTTAAAAGAAGGGAACGCCGGTTCCCACTATGCCTTGAGGCTGGGAACGGTCGTTCCCTGTTTCTGCAACTTACAGAAACAGAGCAAAAACAGGGGAAAACTACGGGAAACAACAAAGCAATCACCAATAATCCATTTTTGATCCACAAATGCAATAATTTCTAGGAATATGATGTAAACACACTTATAGCATAACAATATCACACTTAAACACATAAAACCATGAAATATCATCATAAATTCATGCTTCATGCTCATGATCAAACTTGCTCATTCTTGCCAAATATCCAAGGATTTCATGAACAAACCATGCTATAATTCAATATAAGATCACATAATCACACTCTACTCACAAATACTTCATTTAGCATACCAAACTCAAACCCTAGCCTAGGAAAATATGATCAAGAATCATGGCTTCATGCAAACCCAACCTTAAAGTGAAAGAAATGGAGAAGATAGATGATGGTGATGATCAATTCCCAATTTCCTTGGAATATTTCTTGAAATCTTGAGGATTGAATGGAAAATCTCTTCTTTCCTTGTCTTGCTTCTTGATACCGAGAGAGAGAGCAATTTGTTGGGAAATATTTTGGTGTGAAATGAGATCATGGAAGCTAGGAGATAAAATAACGTGATTCATCCTCCTTGATTTTTGTGAAATGTGTTAATTGCAATTTAATCCCTTAATTTATGAATTTATGCCATCAAGTAGGCAACCATTTGAATTAGGCACAATCAAGCCCTTGAAATTTATGCAATTAAGTCCCTAGAGTTTCAAGAATTGCTCAACTAGGGACAATTTGGCCATTTGAAATACTCTCGGCAATTATTTCATGCAATAAATATTTTTCGTGTCATGAAATAATATTTTCAATGATATGAATTCAAAGAATTGATATGAATAATGTTTCATAAAATTTATAAAAATATGAATGCCACGTAAGAATATATTATAAAATTAAAGAAATAAAATAAAACCTACACTCAAACTCACACGTGGCGTGCTTACCTGATCATCCGGAAATCGGGGCGTTACAACTCTCCCCCCCTTAGAAGAATCTGGTCCCCAGAAGATTCTCTAGTCTTGCTCGAACAACTCCGGGTGGAACCGTTTCATTTTATCCTCTGTTTCCCAAGTGGCTTCCTCGGTTTTATCGCTTCTCCACAACACTTTAACCATGGGAATTCTCCGGTTTCTCAACTCTTGAAATTTTCGATCCATGATTTTAACCGGTCTCTGAACAAATGTCAAATTCGGTTCCAGTTCAACTTCTTCCACGGGGAGAATCGTAGTCTCATCGGGGTAATATTTCCTTAATTGTGAAACATGAAATACGTTATGAATCCCCGTAAGACTCGGTGGTAAGTCCAGTCGATAGGCTACCTCGCCTATTCTTTCAAGAATCTCAAACGAACCTAAGTAGCGAGGATTAAGTTTTCCTCCTTTCCCGATCCGGGTGAAACCTTTCCTTGGTGACACCTTCAAGAAAACCCGGTCACCAACTTCGAACTCTAGATCTCTTCGGCGCTTATCGGCATAGCTCTTTTGCCTATCTTGCGCGGCTTTCATCCGTTGTTGAATCATTTGAACTTTCTCAATCATAGCCTGAACGACTTTAGAAGGTCTTTCGGATCTTTCACTTCTCTTTACTCCTTCCTGTTTTGACCACTTCCATTCTTCCAAGTCGAAGAACAACGGAGATCGGCATTTTCTTCCATAAAGTAACTCGTAAGGAGCCATCCCGATCGAAGCCTGAAAGCTGTTATTATAAGCAAAGTCGATCAAGGGAAGCTGTTCTGACCACGAGTTCTGAAAATCCATCGCACAAGCCCGAAGAAGATCTTCCAAATACCTGATTAACCTTTCCGTTTGACCGTCTGTTTGCGGGTGAAATGCTGTACTGAACTTAAGTTTCGTACCCAGGACAGCCTGTAATTCCTGCCACAACTTAGAAGTAAACCTCGGGTCTCGGTCTGAAACTTTGCTCACCGGAATACCATGAAGTCGAATAATCTCTCTGTTATAGATTTCAGTCAATTTCGGAATCTTATAGGACATCCGGACCGGTAGAAAGTGAGCAGACTTTGTAAATCTATCCACGATTACCCAAATTCCATCAAACCCACCTTTAACCTTCGGTAATCCGGAAACAAAGTCCATCGTTACTTGTTCCCACTTCCACTCAGGAATAGGTAACGGTTGTAGAAGTCCCGCGGGTTTTTGGTGTTCAGCTTTCACTTTCTGACAAGTCAAGCAATGTTTCACATATTCTGCCACGTCTCTTTTCATCCCGTTCCACCAATAATATTGCTTCAAATCCTTATACATTTTATTTCCTCCTGGGTGGATCGAGTAGGCTGACTTGTGAGCTTCTTCAAGTAGGACCCGTCTCAATTCTTCAGGTACTACTACTCTGTTTTTAAACCGAAGCAACCCGGTCTCATCAAACCCAAACGGACTCTCCGGGTCATCCTTAGCTTTACTTGTAAGCTTCTGCACTTCCGGATCCTTATTCTGAGCCTCAATTAACTGATACTTTAATTCCGGCTGAACTGTGATATTAGAAACCCGAGCCTTTAACACAATCGGGACTACTTCCTCACTTTCCTTTATTTCCAGACTCGATACACTCGCCTTTCTGCTAAGTGCATCGGCGACCACATTTGCTTTCCCGGGATGGTATTTAATTGTACAATCATAATCTTCCAACTTTTCCATCCAACGCCGTTGCCTCATATTCAAATCCTTCTGTGTGAATAAATACTGGAGGCTCTTATGGTCGGTAAAAATCTCAAAGGAAGTCCCGTAAAGATAATGTCTCCATTTTCGGAGAGCAAAGATCACGGCTGCAAGTTCTAGGTCGTGTGTCGGATAATTCCTTTCATATTCCTTTAGCTTCCGAGAAGCATAGGCGATCACTTTTCCTTTCTGAGTCAAAACACAACCTAAGCCTTCTTTAGAAGCATCTGTATACACTGCATATCCCTCTGAACCCTCGGGTAAGGTTAACACTGGAGTTGAGACTAACTTTTCTTTCAGAAAATTAAAGCTTTGATCACACTTCTCGTCCCAGACAAACTTAACATCCTTCTTTGTCAATCGGGTTAAGGGTGCAGCAATCTTGGAGAAGTCCTGAACAAACCTTCTATAGTAACCGGCCAATCCCAAGAAGCTTCTAATTTCCGAGGCATTCATTGGTTTCTCCCACTTGAGCACGGCCTCGATTTTCGAGGGATCGACTTCCAACCCTTTTCCTGAAATCACATGTCCCAAAAAGGAAACCCGATCTATCCAAAATTCACACTTACTGAACTTCGCAAACAACTGATGCTCTTTTAGAGTCTGAAGAACGAGCCTGAGATGTCTCGCGTGCTCCTCGGCTGATTTTGAGAAAACCAGAATGTCATCAATAAAAATCACCACGAACTTGTCGAGGAAAGGCCTGAATATCCGGTGCATCATATCCATAAAAGCTGCAGGGGCGTTAGTTAATCCAAATGGCATAACCACGAACTCGTAGTGCCCGTACCGAGTATTGAATCCTGTCTTAGGAATATCCTCTGCTCGGATTCGCAGCTGATAGTATCCCTGTCTTAAATCCAATTTTGAATAAACTTTGGAACCCTGAAGTATATCGAATAACTCCTCGATATGTGGGAGGGGATACTTGTTCTTGATAGTCATCCTGTTCAACTCCCTGTAATCGATACACATTCTTAAAGTCCCGTCCTTTTTCTTTACAAATAAAACTGGAGCTCCCCACGGTGAAGAACTAGGCCGAATGTACCCAACTTCCAACAATGCTTCCAATTGGACTTTTAATTCTTTTAATTCAGCTGGAGCCATCCGGTAAGGAGTCTTTGAATACGGCTCAGCATTCGGAAAAAGATCGATCACAAATTCAATCTCTCGTTCAGGAGGCAAGGAATCCAGTTTCTCTGGGAATACCTCGGGAAATTCCTTTACCACTTCGGTGTCCTCTAATTTCACCTGATCTTTTGGCTTGTTCAAAATATAGGCAATGAATCCTGTAGCCCCGTCTCTGACTAATCTCTGAGCCTCTGAAAACGAAAGTAGGGGCACGGTCTCCGAAGTACCGCCCGTAATAACCTCTGAACCCAACTGAACCTTCTTAGCCCGGCAATCTACGGTAGCACAATGCCTGTATAACCATTCCATCCCCAATATAGCTCCGTATCTCTCCATCGGCATAACAATGAAATCTGTCAGAAACTCCCGGCCTTCAATCACCACTGGAACATCCCTGTAAACCTGATCCGTCTCTCGCCTACTGCCGAAAGGAGTACTAACTATATAGCGCACAGAAGTACACATAGCAGGCAAAGACAAAGTAATAGCAATAGAGTGCGCAAGAAAGGAGTGTGTAGCTCCTGGATCAAATAATGTATGGATGTTCGTGCCATGGATGCAAATAATACCTTCAACTACTGCGGCGGGGTCTATCTCTGCATCCTGCTCCTCTCCAGCGAGTGCATAAGCCCGAGCTCTCACCAGTGGCCTCGGTCCTGCCGGTGGTGGATCCTGACGATCCGGACAACCGTCAACCATGTGCTCGTTACTCCCGCAAATCAAACATAAACCCAACCGGCGCCTGCAGTTATCGTAGGTATGTGTAGGAAGTCCACACCATCTGCAGCCCGGTCTCTGAGGTGGCTGGAGTGGTGCTGGAGCTCTCGGACCTCTAGGTAATGGCCCTGTCGCCTTAAGCTTCTTCCCGGGGTTCTGCTGAGCTGGGGGGTGTAGAGTAAATCATCGGCCTCTTCCCTGAGCTCGATCCCTGACCTGCTCTCGAGCCCGAAGCCTGTCTAGTCCGTGCAGTAGCTTTCCTAGCATTATCCGAATCCTCAACTTTTAGGGCCTTAGTGGTAGCTTTTGCCCAAGTGCTCGTATTAGCTGCTTTCAGGGCATCCTGAATATCTGGCCTGAGTCCCTGGACGAACTGCATCGCCTTGTGAAAGTCGTCATTCGCTATGTTGGGTGCATAGCGAGAAAGTCTCTCGAACTCGGCGATATACTGACCCACAGACCTGCCTCCCTGCTTTAATTCGGTGAACTCTCTCAACCTGCGGGTACGGGAAGCTGGAGGAATATACTTGTTTCTGAACTCCCGTACAAATACCTCCCAAGTAATCTCGGTCTCGGCTGCCTCTAGAACAATCTGTGTGCTTTCCCACCACGAATAGGCCTCGCCCTGAATAAGAGTAAGTGTACAGCGAGCCTTCTCCTGACTGTCACAAGGGATAAGCTGCCAAATCCTTTCAATCTCTTTTAACCACATCTCTGCCTGTATATCGTCTCCCTTATAGAACTTCGTGGGACGCTGGTTCTGAAATTCTCGTAAAATGGCAGAAATGGGGTTCTCCAGAGGTGCTACTGGTGCTGGAGGTGGTGGAGGAACCCTGTCCTGTAGCCTCTGATCAATTAGCCCCACTACTGCATTCATAAAATCCTGGGGCTGTGCATGAGCAGGCGGAGGAGATGGTGATCTCTCGCGGCGATGATGTCGGCGGTGATGATGCCTGTGCCTCGAGGATCGGTCACTGGAATGTCTGTCGTGCTCCATCCTGAAATTGAATCACTAAACATGCATGGCTTGATCAATAAATGCAAATGTGTGCATACAATTTCCATAATATCAAGTAGCACACGTTCAAAGAAGATCAAGTAGCTCAATTAATGCAAAGAAATGAGTAAATCAGGTAAGTCAACCAAATGCAGACTCCCAAATACCACATAATCCTATGCCGTACGACCTAGACTGACTCGACACGACTCGAGAACCTCGGTTTTGCAACCGGGCTCTGATACCACCTGTAGATGTAGCACCCTAACCCCCTGGGCACCACATCCCCCGCACTATAGCCTCGATCCACGTATGAAATGGAAAGTTCATACATAAACCAAAACTATAGCGAACGGGTGACAATAAAAATGACGAGCTAGGCGGGACACTCTCCCCAACATAATTACTCAAATCATGAATGTAAAAGCAGAAGCATTAAATCAATCATACGTATAGGTACCATATTTATTGAATAGATATGTATAGGTACCGACCTAACTATCAATACATTATCATCTCTTCGTAATATACATAACCAAGTATTCCAAAATACTAATACGATCAATAACATGAAATGTTCCAAAAGTACGATACATGAAGGTACGATGCTAGACTCATGAAAATGCAAAACTCGAACGACTCCCGCCTAGCACGACCACGCTCAAAAGTGTACCTGAAAAGTGAAGTATCAGTCTACCGAAGACTGAGTGAGGGGCAATAATTATATATAGACACATCACATGCAAGGTGTAGCCTCGGGTGAAGACTTTGGAAATGAAAGGAATATATAGTTCAAGAACTTAATCTTTGCCCGAGATTACAACCAATCATTTTAACACGTTTATTTAATCATGCTTGCCAATGTCATGAACATGTGGCCCCGGCGAGCAAGGGCAATCTCCAACCGAACTCCCAATCGTGAACAATACGTGATCATGCTTGCTTGCTTGATGAATACGTGATCATGCAATTTATTTAGTGCTCATATAGACAATTTCATGCTTGAAATCATGCAATAACCCGAGGATAACCCGACATGCCGGATTAATCCCCAGTCTCCTTCTTCCTCCGGGTGATAGCGAGTTTGCAAGGCTCGACTATCCACGACATGGTGTGTGTAGAGGACATGACCCTCTAGACACGGAACTCCTTCCACCACTAATCTCCTAGTGGCTTCGGGGGTGATCCCAACAATGTGAGGATAATTCAAGAGTTACCCGTCAGCCCTTGCTTTCCCGGTTGGCTCAAGAATTACCCTCGGGCCCACGTGCAATCATGTACTCGCCAAACATGCTTGAAATCATGAATTGCTTGCTTGAAATGTTCATGGTTTGGAAATCATTTATAAGTATAATACGTTTTGGCCGAAAACTAGCACATAAGGGTTATAGGGTTCGTTTTACCAAAACAAAACCTCACCTTTCTTGCAAATTACAATAAGGAAGTGTTCTAAGGAGCTTGCTCCCCGTCCACGCCCTCGTGACCTGTGCAAATACGATGTATAAACATGAGACATGACCTAAAATGACCAAAATATGACGAACGGCGAAAATGTATCGAGACGACCATGAAAATGCAATGTGGTATGATAACATGTTGTTTCACATCATATTAGCACATATTATAGCAATTCGGGGTCAAAGAAGTCGTTGGATCGAGGGGTCATTTTCGTAATTTTATGCAGAAACTTTTGTTCTGCAATCCAGGTGGGAACGGCCGTTCCGGTCCCCTTTGTAAAATGGGAACGGTCGTTCCCATGAAATCCCCAAAACGTGCCAGCGATTTTCCCCTTTTAAAACGCGCCTAGCTGGGAACGGCCCTTCCGGCTCCAAGGCCAAAATGGGAAAGGCCGTTCCCGGGGTCGGCCGCCTATTTTCAGTTTAAAAGAAGGGAACGCCCGTTCCCACTATGCCTTGAGGCTGGGAACGGCCGTTCCCTGTTTCTGCAACTTACAGAAACAGAGCAAAAACAGGGGAAAGCTACGGGAAACAACAAAGCAATCACCAATAATCCATTTTTGATCCCCAAATGCAATAATTTCTGGGAATATGATGTAAACACACTTATAGCATAACAATATCACACTTAAACACATAAAACCATGAAATATCATCATAAATTCATGCTTCATGCTCATGATCAAACTTGCTCATTCTTGCCAAATATCCAAGGATTTCATGAACAAACCATGCTATAATTCAATATAAGATCACATAATCACACTCTACTCACAAATACTTCATTTAGCATACCAAACTCAAACCCTAGCCTAGGAAAATATGATCAAGAATCATGGCTTCATGCAAACCCAACCTTAAAGTGAAAGAAATGGAGAAGATAGATGATGGTGATGATCAATTCCCAATTTCCTTGGAATATTTCTTGAAATCTTGAGGATTGAATGGAAAATCTCTTCTTTCCTTGTCTTGCTTCTTGATACCGAGAGAGAGAGCAATTTGTTGGGAAATATTTTGGTGTGAAATGAGATCATGGAAGCTAGGAGATGAAATAACGTGATTCATCCTCCTTGATTTTTGTGAAATGTGTTAATTGCAATTTAATCCCTTAATTTATGAATTTATGCCATCAAGTAGGCAACCATTTGAATTAGGCACAATCAAGCCCTTGAAATTTATGCAATTAAGTCCCTAGAGTTTCAAGAATTGCTCAACTAGGGACAATTTGGCCATTTGAAATACTCTCGGCAATTATTTCATGCAATAAATATTTTTCGTGTCATGAAATAATATTTTCAATGATATGAATTCAAAGAATTGATATGAATAATGTTTCATAAATTTTATAAAAATATGAATGCCACGTAAGAATATATTATAAAATTAAAGAAATAAAATAAAACCTACACTCAAACTCACACGTGGCGTGCTTACCTGATCATCCGGAAACCGGGGCGTTACATTATCTCTCATGTAGGTAGCCCATAAAGAATCACTTGTCCGAAGGTGCCACCACATCTTAACAGAGAAAGTTTCTACCACATCATCGATATCTCTTACACTAATACCCCCTTCTCCATCAGATAGCACATATTCTTCCAACTTGCCCAATGTATACGTTTTCTATCGGGACTAGAACCCCAAAAAAAATCTGTTTAGTAGCAATTCCAAGTGATATACCACCCCTTTCGGGGGAGCAAGTATTTGTAAAGTATGCATAGGAATTGAATAGGGCACCGATTTAATTAATTGCAAAGGACCTCCATGTGAAAGATTGATGGTCTCCCAACCTTGAAGTCTTGCTCTTATCTTACTGATTTTATTATCAAACAAGACCATTTTCTTTCTTCCTTTGTAAATGGGAGCCCCCAAGTAAATAATGGGCAAAGATTCATGCAGAAAACCGAGAATATCACACACCTTCAAATCCGCCATTTCCGAATTATTACCCGCTATGCAAGAGCTCTCATGAGTATTAACTTTTTGACCCGGTAAAGCCTCATAATTCTCCAAAATGAGCTTTATAGCTTGTAGTGAAGATATGCGGCTATTAGTGAAGATAATGGTGTCATCAACATAAGCAAAGTGTGATATAGCAACTGCAGCTTTATTCCGGAATTGCCCTCGAACATTATCCACCATATATCTGTTAAGTAAAATCAATAGAAAATTCGAGGCAATAGCGAAAAGCGAGGAAGAATTTGGGTCACCTTGGCGAAGGCCTCACGTTGAATGGAAAAAAACGAGTGGAAGTTGTTGTCTATTGTGAAAGCCATAGTTTAGAAAAGGTTTTCTGTATATTCTGTACAAAAGAAACGATACACAGTACAAGGCTAAATACACTACCATACTAGGCTAATAAAGGAAAGGGAATATATGCACAAAAATACACGATTACAATAGGCCCTAATTTCTTGCTTTCCTTATGTCAACACTCCCCCTCAAGTTGTATAGTGGGATCTCCGATATGCAGCTTGCGTAAGATTTCTCTGAATATCCTGCCATTCACTGCTTTAGTCAAGATATCTGCCAATGGGTCCTCAGACCTCACGAATGGAAGCTTAACAATCCCGAGCTCGATCTTCTCTTTAATGAAGTGTCTGTCAACCTCTACATGTTTTGTACGGTCATGCTAGACAGGGTTCTCAGCTATACTAATCGCAGCCCGGTTATCACACATGAGATTACACACCCTGTCCACTGGGACACCAATCTCTGCAAGTAGCGTTCACAGCCAGAGAATCTCAGCTACTCCTCGTGCAACACCTCGAAACTCAGCTTCTGCACTAGACAGAGCCACAACCTTCTGTTTCTTGCTCTTCCAGGTTACTACATTTCCTCCGACTAGAGTGAAGTACCCAGAGGTTGACCTCCTGTCATCTGGACTTCCGGCCCAATCTGCATCTGTATAGGCTTCAATATTAAGGTGCCCATGCTTCTAAAATAGAATCCCACTTCTGGGACACCTTTTTAGGTACCGACACACTCTGAGTGCTGCCTCCATGTGTTCTTTCTGGGGTCGGTGCATGAACTGACTAAGAACTCCAACTACATAGGCTATGTCAGGCTGTGTGTGAGATAGATAGATCAACTTTCCCACCAAATGCTAATACTATAGCTTCTCAGCCTCTTCAGCTTCTTCCACTATGCCAAGGCGGTGGTTCACTACCATAGGGGTGTCTGTTGGCTTGCACTCCAGTTGCCCGGTTTCGGCTAACAGATCTAGGACAAACTTCCGCTGAGAGATGTATATTCCCTTTTTGGACCGCATCACTTCTATCCCGAGAAAATACTTCAGCTGCCCCCAGGTCTTTCATTTCAAACTCTCTGAACAAGTTTTCTGTGAGTTTGGAGATTTCCTCTGTGTCATCCCCTGTAATGATCATATCGTCTACGTAAATGATCTGGTACATCACCAACCTGTCTCGTCTCTTGATGAACAATGTATGATCCGAGTTACTCTGATGGTAATCATATTTCTTCATGGCAGCTAAGAACCTTCTAAACCATGCTCGGGGTGACCGTTTCAACCCATACAACGCCTTGTTTAGCCTGCATACTTCCCCATGACTGAAATCCCTCGCAAACCCTGGTGGGGGGTTCCATGTATACCTCCTCTCTGAGATCTCCATGTAAGAACGTGTTCTTCACATCAAACTGATGCAACTTCCAGTCTCGGTTAGCTGCTACCGAGAACAATACCCTGATGGTGTCAATCTTGGCTACTGGTGAAAACGTCTCTGAGTAGTCAATGCCATAAGTCTGTGTGTATCCTTTTGCCACCAGCCTAGCCTTGTATCGTTCAACACTCCCATCTGCCCAATGTTTCATTGTGAAGACCCAACGACATCCTACCACTTTCTTATCCTTGGGAATGATACACTTTTCCCATGTTCCATTTCTTTCCAGTGCCTCCATTTCTGTTTCCATTGCTTGAACCCATTTCTGATACGTAAGTGCCTCTTCCACCTGATTCGGAATCCTGATCGAGTGGACGGCTGCAGTATAGGCATGTGCTTGTTCAGAGAGATTTTCTTCTGCTAAACCGTCTAGGGGATACCTCGGGGTTCTACCCGTATGTTCCGGTTCATACCGTTTTGGTGGGATACCTCTATTGGTGCGTGGCGGTAGCACATATCTTGCCTGTGTCTCACTCTGACTCACCCCCTCTTCTGACTCACTTATATCTCATTCTCCACTCTCCTTCTGTTCCTCAATCTCCCCTACACTGTTAGAATTATAGGGAATGACTGATGTAGAGCTGTTATCAGTAAAATTACTAACCTCAGGAATACTCATCGGAGTGACGGGGTCTCTGGAAGGTTCTCTGGAAGTGAGGGGTTGTATTGCAGGAGGTGATGGCTCGGTAGTTCCGCCTACTTGTTCTGTTGGGACTGCGTCTGGCCAAGTGAGTGGGACCACCCCACTCAATGGGTCCTGCTGATGACTCTCCCCCTGACTGCTGAGTGGGGTGTGAAAATAGAAATCTGTTTCAACAAAATCACAATCTATAGTAGTATACAGACGACAAGTAGGAGGGTGACAACACCGATACCCCTTTTGCTGAACCTCATACCCAACAAAGACACACTTAAGAGAACACGGGTCAAGTTTAGTACGGGCAGTTTTAGGAATATGGACGAATACGGAACACCCAAACACCTGAGGAGGAAGAGTTAGGACAGACGGGATACTAACCTAACCAGGAAAACACTTAAGGGGGGTATCAAAATCTAAGGATCTGGTAGGGAAACGATTGGTCAAGTAAACAGAAATAGCAACTGCTTCTGGCCACATTGACGAAGGACACTTAGACTCAATAAGAAGAGATCTGAACATCTCTAGTAACTGTCGGTTCTTACGTTCTGCCACCTTATTCTATTGGGGAGTGTGGGGACAAGAAGTTTGGTGGATCATTCCATGGGTGCGAAAGAATTCCTTCAAGGTGGAATTTATATATTCTCCCCCATTATCAGACCTAAGCACCTAAACATGAGTTTTATACTGTGTCCGCACCATATTAAAGAAATCAACAAACTTCGAGGGAACCTCAGATTTGTTATGCAAAAAATATACCCAAGTCATTCTGGAATAATCATCGACAAAAAGAACAAAATACTTAAACTTATGATCGAAACCAATATTCGGGGTAAGTCCCCACACATCTGAATGTACTAAGGAAAACACAGTTTTAGTACGAGAACTAGATACTGAAAAAGATTGCCTATGACTCTTTGCAAGTAAACATGTCTCAACAAGAGAATTTATTGTCTTGGTTGAGAAATTGGGGAAGCAATAACTGAAGATACCCTTGGGAAGCATGTCCTAAACGACGGTGCCACAACTGTTGGCTGTTCACTGTCCTGTGAGCAAGCGCTGTAGTTCCTTGTTGAGCCACCTCATCGACGTAATACAACCCGTCACTTTCAGTACCACACCCAATCACTTTTCCCGAATGAATATCCTGTAACAAACAGAAACCGGGGAACATCAGCACCTTGTAGTTTAATTCTCTGGTAATATGACTGATAGAAAGTAATTTGCACGACAAAGTAGGAATATAGAGACAATTCTTTAAGCTAAGTGCAAGTGATAAAGAAATAGTTCCTGCACCAAGAACCGGAGAAACACCCCCATTGGCATTTCGAATTGAGCTTATTTTCGGAATCGCGTAATTACTTAAGTCTGCCTTGCCGTATGCCATTGTGTCTGTAGCTCCATAGTCAAAAATCCACCTATTGTTTTTCTTACTGGTAGTATACAGTACTGATCCTGTCTGATCACTTAATACAAGTGCTTCTTCACCGTTACAATTAGGCGCTAAGTTACAAAGGGAAAATAAAGGGGGAGATTGAATATTTAATTGCTGTAATTTAGAGTGAGAGGTGGAGGGATAAAAGAGACTTTTTCTTTCCCCACACTCAATACCTAATCTGCTCTTCCCTTGGAGATTTCCCTCTCCAGCCGCCAGACCTGCAAATCCTCCCTGTTCTCCGTCTTCGGTTCCCACTCTCGCATCCCCACCATCCTTCACCACCATCGTGCCCTGTGGCTGTCCGGCCCATTTACGGCGTTGGCTCTACCACCACTCCGGGAAATCAATGATTTTAAAGCAATTTTCCTTGACATGGCCATCCCTCCCGCACTTACCGTACTTAGACGCCGGTCGGGTTCCGCCATCGTTCTGGGATGATGGCGTTGGGGCCTTCCTTGGCGTGCCTGACCGGGGCCTGGAGGTGAACCGTTGTACTGCCTGTGCGAGCCCCTATTCCAACTCCGATAGGCTTTTGGTTGCGAGCCCAGCCCCGATGCCTGAGGCTCCGGCCGATGATGGGCTACCTCCTTCCAGATCTGTCCCCAAGATCCCTTTTCGAACCCCTTTCACAGTTAATTGCTGCATACGCCTTCTCCACGGTAGGTAGGGGAGTTTCTTTTAGCAAATCTCGCCTCTCTCCATCGAACTTGTCACTGACTCCGTTGAGAAATTGGAACAGATGGGTTTCTGATTTCAGCCGATTAAACACGGCTATGTCACTTTCACATGCCATGGGGTTTGGTTGTCTAGCATCAATTTCTCTCCAGATTTTTTGAATATTGTTGTAATAGCGTTCAATACTATCCGTCCCTTGCTTTAGGTTATTGGCTCTGGTGGTGAGGTCATAGATCTGGAGATCGTCACCTCCTTGGCTATATGTGGCGTGCAATCCTTCCCACAGTGCTTTTATTGTTGGGTATTCAACATAATATGTGATAAGATCTTGCTCCATGTTTTCTAGGAGCCAAGAGCAGACTATTAGATCATCTTGTTCCCACTTGTGGTAGTTGGGTTGTCCGGGCAAGGGCGGTGGTGGATCGCCGGTGAGGTGACTGAGTTTACCTCTTTCACCAATGGCTAACTTTATGAGGCGAGCCCACAGGGAGTAATTAAACTGATTAAGTTTGGTGCTGATTGAAACAGTTTGGGGTGTGTGGCTATGATTCTGATTATTTGTTGGTTGGGTTTGCAGGTGCTGGAACTTGGTTTCGATGATACTTGCTAACTGTGTGGCTAAAAAATCGACTGGTTGTTCCGATTCCTTGCCGGAACTGAATACACTGTTGTTGTCGGCCATGGCTGAGAAAGGTACCGGTAAGTGATGAGCAAGGGTCGATTCCGTTTAATGGATCATCGCCCGCTCTGATACCATGTTGTCTATTGTGAAAGCCATAGTTTAGAAAAGGTTTTCTGTATATTCTGTACAAAAGAAATGATACACAATACAAGGCTAAATACACTACCATACTAGGCTAATAAAGGAAAGGGAATATATGCACAAAAATACACGATTACAAAAGGCCCTAATTTCTTGCTTTCCTTATGTCAACAGAAGCTTCATTTACTAAGATTGAAAACCAACAATTGTTGATGCAATTTTCTATCCATTTAATCCACAATTCCGGGAAACCTTTTCTCCGTATAATAGCAAGCAGAAATCTCTAATCTAGTCTATCATAAGCTTTCACCATATCTAATTTTAACATAACATTCTTATTGACAGTTCTTGAATCCAACGAATGAGCCATTTCCTGTGTCAACAGGATATTGTCACTTATCATACGACCTTTGATAAACCCGCTCTGATTGGGCGCAACTATCTTGGGTAGCACATTTGATAGTCGACCATCTAGGACCTTAGTGATAATCTTATTTGAAACGTTGCACAAACTTATCGATATAAAGTCACTTCAAAATACCGGGTTATATTTTTTGGGAATCAGGACTATTAAGGTTGTCGTGTAGGTAATCGGTAGAGGTGTACCTCCGAAAAAACCAAAAAACCACATCATAAATATCATTACTAATAACATCCCAAAATCGTTGATAAAATCTAACACCAAACCCCGTCAGGACCAGCTGCACCATACGGATTCATCGAAAATATGACCTCCTGAATTTCATCTCTCGTCGGCATTTTACACAAATCGGCACAGCTGTTCTCACACAATATAGGCTGCACCACATTTGTTTTCTGTATTAGAGGCCATAGTTGGGGAAGGAATTGTAATACTATAATGTTGTAAAGAATACACTGTACACTCATACAATTATAATACAGACATCTAGGCTAGGAAAAGGAAAATAATAAATCACACTACAATCACGAGATTGCATCTACCAATTATCCCTAAGTTTCCTTTGTTAACACTCCCCCTCAAGTTGTACGGTAGGATCCCTAATGTGCAACTTGTTTAAGACTTCCCCGAATATCCTGCCATTTACTGCCTTCGTAAGAATGTCTGCAAGTTGGTCTTCTGACCTCACAAATGGCAGCTTAATGACTCCTTCTTCGATCTTTTCTTTAATAAAGTGTCTATCAACCTCAATGTGCTTAGTACGGTCATGTTGTATGGGATTCTTGGATATACTGATCGCTACCCAATTATCACACATTAAGCTACAAGCCCCTTCACACAGTAGGCCTATTTCTGCCAGTAACTTTTTTAACCACATAATTTCAGCTACACCTCGAGAAAACCCCCTGAATTCTGCTTCTGCACTCGAAAAGGCCACTACTTTCTGCTTCTTACTCCTCCATGTTACCACATTTCCCCCAACAAGAGTAAATTAGCCTGATGTCGACTTTCGGTCTTCTGTACTCCCAGCCCAATTTGCATCGGTGTAAGCCTCTATCCTTAGGTGGCCATGCTTCTGGAAAAAGAACACCTCAGCCCGAGCTCCCCTTCAGGTAGCGACATACTCTGATTGCTATATCCATATGCTTCTTTTGCGGTTCATGCATGAACTGACTCAATACCCCGACAGCATAGGCAATGTCGGGTCTACTGTGGGCCAAGTATATCAACTTTCCCACCAGATGTTGGTACTGTGACTTCTCAATCCCTTCTGCTCCCTCAACAATTCTCAATCCGTGATTCACCATCATAGGAGTGTCTGCTGGTCGGCACTCTAATAACCCTGTTTCTGCCAGTAAATCTAGAACAAACTTCTGCTGTGAGATGTATATCCCTTTCTTTGACCGCGGTACCTCTATCCCAAGGAAGTATCTCAGTTGTAATATATCCTTAATTTTGAATTCTATGAGCAAGTTTTTTCTCAACCGGATAATTTCTTATGTATCATCCGCTGTGATTATCATATCGTCTACATAGATGATCAGACACGTCACAAGCCCGTCTCTTCTCTTAATGAAGAGCGTGTGATCCGAGTTACTCTGACCTTAGCTGTGACGCCCCGTGTTTTCATCGTATAGGTGCGCACACCACACGTGTGATTTTCTGAGAGTTAAGGTTAATTATTTATTTAATCTCGTACTCGCATACGTTATTATTTGATAACCTTACTTGAATTATTTGATTTAGTTGAATTATGTGAAATACATGAATTTTGTTCGCAAGCCACTTCATAGCATATAAGTATTTCATAATATTCATTCATAATCATTTCATAAATTTACTTCTAACTTATACATATTCCATTTCATTTCATAAGTATATCATATTTTCTATATATTTATATATACTTGAAACTAATTTCATAAAATAAGTGATATCATATATATGCATTTCATGCCTACATTTGTGAAACATGCACATTTATATATATTATATACATAATATCTTACTTTTACTTTATACATATTACTATTATATCTATACATTATATACATTACATTACATCACATAATTATATCTTATATACATTATACACAAGAACTCACACACACACACAAAATCTCTAACACACCTAACACACACATCTCTCTCTTTCTCCACACACACACATCTCCATTTTTTATCCAAGCAAGATGAAGGAGAAGGAGGATCAAGGCATCACTATCATCATCTTCATCATCTCCATCATATCATTCTTCCATTCTTTCATTTCATTCCAAGGTATATGTGTATATATGTATGTATATATTTGTATATATATCTGGGTTTGAATTTTGTGACAAGATTCTTGGATTAATACTTGTTTTAATGTGTTTTATGTGTGGTATATCTTGAATTTTGGTGTTTTTGTGAGTTATTTTGGTTGGGGTGATTTTGGAACCACCCGTTCGAGCTATTTTGATTCCCTACTTCTTTTCCGATCAGAACCTTTCCAAACGGGCATTTGGATACCTAGTTCATTCACCAAACGCCCGTTTAGCAACTCACTGTCTCACCCGAGAGCCTCAAACGCCTATTTTTGCTTTCAGACCATTTTTCAAACGGCCGTTTACCCCCTCAAACGTGTTCCGATTGACTTAAATTTTAACCACAAAAGCCTCTTGAAAGCTAGAGTATTCTCCAGTTAGAATCACTTCAATATCCTCTTTGGTTTGTGAGATATAACCATTTCAATTTTGTGTCGTCATTTTACCGAAAATCTGCATTCAACCAACTTCGGGCCTACGACATTTTCACATCGCTTTGAACCACGATCCGAGCCATATATCATCGGAAAGGTCTATTTGTCTACTTTCATATCCGACAAACAAAATCCAATTCCAACTTCTCAAACTCAAGATATTCCCTTTTCCCTACAGCTTGCGCGTTTTCGAAAATTCCTAACTTTTGCTAAACTTGGCCAAAACTTGTTTTATCGCTTCCCTTTCACTCCCTCGACCTCTTATGTGACTTAAATGCATTTTATACATGCCTAATTGATTACTATCTTGTTATTTGCACTCCTTGGACTTAACTTGTTAAACTTGATTACTTGATTGCATGCTTAATATGAATTGAATTCCATTGGTTGGATGGCATGTATATGTGATATCTTTGAGGATTGTTGCATTCTTTATATGCTAGATGAATGTTATCCATGGCACCTATGTGTCCATGGCTTGATAATTAGTTATTGAGTAATTGTTTCCTATGTCATGAATTTGTTTCATTGTTTACTTACGTGGGGTATTAATTCTGCACATGAACACTATCATGACATAGCATATCATTCTATCTCGCATGCATATCATATCATTTAACGACACCTCTTATCAACGCCGTTCATCTTATTTGGTTTCATATTGAGTCATTTCTCACCAGTACACGTTGTTCCTTCTCTTGTACAGTTCGTTTCCAGGGTGGAGACTTCTGGATCAAATAGGCACCCGTATTACTCATGTCTCTTGTCTCGTGGTATTCCAGGTGAGGGTGCTTTTATTCTAGTTATGTATCGAACCTTACAACCTTTATGTGATAAGTTTTGGCCCAAAACCTAACGTATATATATATATATATTATATATATATATATATGTTGATTTTCAAGTGAAGTCATCGAGTAAATTACTATCGAGTAAATCTTTTCTCAAGGATTATGAAATGTATTATGATTCTCACAACTTGAAATGTTTTGGCGAGATTATGCACATTGATCATGCACATGTTATTGGGCCCCGGGGAAATGTGTGAATGGAGACCGGTTCGGCTTTGGGCCGATGTATAGCTAAGCCATTACACAAAGTACCCATTGAGAATCTCTCACACGACCGTGTAGTGTGGAAGGTGAGTTATTCCTGAGCTGATGATTAACCCATCGAAGGAGCGGGTAGGAGTCATGAGCCCCCATCTCAATATTCTAATGGTATGGTTCAGGTCTGTAGGCCTGACCATTGTGGAGGGAGAAGGTTGGAACTATTTCATGATTATGATTATGCACATGGTTATTATTGTTAAGCACTGTGCAGGAAGGCCGGGACATAGATTGCCCAAACGATTATGTCTCATGTTATATGGCTCACATGGATTATTATATATTGCATGATCACGTATTCAAAATATTAAGTCATGTTTATTGTACACGGTCGGAGTTTGGTTAAAGATTATGCACGCTCACTGGTCGAGCCACAATGATTATGATTATGGATTATGAGTTTAATGAATTTAATATGAATTAGTCGTAAAGACTGAGCATTGCTTAACTATTCTCTTGCCCTTCGCGAGAATTACTTCAAATAAAACTTTGCTCAGGATTTATGACTTGCATGTGTATGTTTTATATATATGTGTATAGCTCCTGCTCACTCAGTCTTCTAGAGACTGATCCCTCTTTTCCCTTTTTTCCCAGTTTCTGGCAGGTTTTGCTAGGCGGGAGTCGAGTTTTTAGCTTTCTTATTTTCGAGTCACACTTGTACACATAAGTCACAGCTCATATTATTATGATATGAATTGTATCCCTTTATGTATTTGGGCCTGTGTGTCAATTCCTATTGATTGTATATTGACTCGGGACAGGTTGCATGCTTAGTTGAACCCATTGTTAGGATGCATGTTAAATTTCAATTATATCAAGAAATTATCGGATTCAATTTATGTTTAAGATATGAATTGGGCTTGTAGCCATTTTTGAAATTCATGTTCAACTTTATTTCTTCCACATTGCCCTTCTCGAGTTCTCAATTAATTGGTACAGGGTCAGATTCTGCCTGGCCAGGTTGTTTTTATTTATCACCCGTTCGCTCTGAGTCGGGTTCATGTATGAATTGTCTATTTCATACGTCCGACTAAACTTATAGTGCGGGGGATGTGGTGCTTTTTATTACTGGTGCTACAGTATCTGTACTTCTTCATAGCTGTTGAGAACCTCCCAAACCACGCTCGGGGCGACTACTTCAAACCATACAGGGACTTTCTTAGTCTGCACACTTCCTTGTATCCAAATCCCTGAGTGTACCCTCTCCCCACCCCCCCCCCCCGGCGGGAGGGGGCCCATATACACCTCCTCGTGGAGGTCTCCGTGCAGGAACGCATTCTTAACATCAAACTGGTGCAACTCTTAATCCCTATTGGCTGCTATAGAGAACAACACCCTAATCGTGTCAATTTTTGCCACTAGAGAGAAAGTCTCTGCATAGTCAACGCCGTAGGTTTGAGTATATCCTTTTGCCACCAACCTCATCTTATACCTCTCAATACTCCCATCAGCACAATGTTTTACTTTGTATACCAATCGGCATCCTACCACCTTCTTCCCTGAAGGAAGTACGCATTTCTCCCAGGTGTCATTCTTATCCAGTGCTTCCATTTCAACCCTCAGGGCCTGTACCCACTTATCTTCCGAGAGAGCTTCTTCTACTTTGCTCGGGATTTTAACTAAGTAAACAGCTGTTGTATAGGCCCGTGCTTGTGCCGCCAAGTTCCCTATGGCGACATTAGCTAGAGGATATCTAGGGGTCCTGCCTATCAGCTCTGGTTTATATCTCTTGGGTGGGACACCCCAGTTCGTTCTGGGTGGAAGCACATATCTCTCTGTCTACCCCTGCAAATCATTCTTCCCTTGTTCCTCATAGTTTCCTGCACTGTTAGGACTGTATAGAATATGTGAAGAAGTACCAAGTGTATCCAGAGTGTGACTACTAACCTCAGGATTATTCATGGGTTTGAGTAGCGCGGAGATGGAACTATGGGATTATATCACGGGAGATGCTTGCTCGATGGTTCTACCTGCCTGCTCTATTAGGACCATGTCTGGACAAGAATAGAGCGGAGACTAGGGTGGTATCCCACCCAGTGGATCATGTAACCAACTATTCTTCCCTGAACACTGAGTGTGGAGGCAAAGAAGTACTCTGTTTCCACGAAATCACATTCCAACGTTGTAACGCCCCGACTTTTCAGTCGTACAGGTATGACTTATGTGATATAGTTGTGCATTTAAATTCATTTAATTATACATTTATATATTTTATTTTTACTTTTAATTATTAAATTCTTCAATTATATGAATTTATTTGAAATAAATCTTATGAATTCTTGAGCGTTATGGTTTTACATGAATTGTTGCGTGCCGTTTCTATATGATTCGATTTTTTATTTTTGTGAAAATTGAGTATGTTGTAGATTTATGTATTATGAACGTTTTTATATGCTCATTTTATGTTTTTGGATTTATTTGATTGATTTTTGAATTTATTTTGAACTTAGAATCCAAAACGGGGGTTAACGAGCAATTAGCGCACCTCTGGTTCCATATGTGATATCTTGAGCTCGGGAACTCGGATTCAAGTTCCGTCAACTTTTTTGGACTCGTATCGATGATTTGGGTTCAATGAATTAAGCCTCATATTTTTCTAAAATTATTTGAACCTCCGAAATTCAACCAAAAAGTGACTCGTTTGACAAAATGCCACACTTAGCCATTTTTCTTATAACTTTCACAATCCTTGACCGAAGTAACCATGGTTAGACTTTTTGGAACCCTAACTCAAACCTTTATCATCCTATACTCTCTCCCAACCGAACCACACTCCACACAAAGAAGAAAACTCAGCCAAATCTCCAGAATTCCAGTTCCATCTCGCCACTTTGCCATTCTTGGAGATTTTGAAATCAAATCTCTCTCAACCTTCAACCAATTCAAAAGGTGAGTTTAGGGATATGATATAAATTCATTAGTGGTCATTTTAAACCATGCACCCCTAAATTTAAGCTGATATTCATGGAGTTTGAAGAAGATGATTGAATAGTAGGTTTTGGAACCATTTCTTGATCTTTTTGATCCCTTGAAGTTTTTGATTGTTTTAAAGCATGAAAGTGATCACCTTAGCTTCTTAATTTCATTTATGGACTTGTATTTAGTGGTAGTTGTGTATTTAGTGTGTTGCCATTAATGAATTTTGGAAGAAATTGGAAGAGATTGATCTCTTGCATCCTTGCTCAAGTATGAATGACTTTGGTGCATGATTGAGTGTTGTTTTGAGGTTGTTTTGTTGCATATTTGCTACTCTTTAGCACCTGATCATGTTGGAATAAGAATGATTGAAGCTTTGTGTTGATCATCCCCTGTTTTCCCCTGTTTTGTTGCTGGAACGTGACCGGTCGCGGCCACGACCGCAATTAGTTCAATCTGGGTGGCGCCCGCGACCAATATTTAATTTTTGTTCTAATTTATAGGTCACGCCCGCGACCCATTTTAGTTAATTTTTTGTCATGGTCACTACCTCATTTTGTCCATCTTTCGAGATGTTTTAAATCGCATGAAATTCTGAAAATATTTGGGGTCACGGCTGCGACCCTCACCCATGCATGCATGAAATTCAAATTTTAAACTTATTGTTTTTGGTTTCCTTGGTTCGTTTTTTGTTCATACACTTCATCAACATGTCATATAATGTGTTATCTTATGTGTTATGAAGTTTTATGATTTTTAGTTGATTATTTTCCGAGTTATGTACGAACTTGCCTTAATTGCTTCACAACTTGCATGCATGTTTCCATACTTCCAATTTGAACCCTAAATGATAACTCTTACTCTTTTATATGACTCGTATGAATTGTTTACTTATTAATGTACGTAATATGATCATTGTATGAACTTCATGACCTGTTTTGGTATAAAATGTGAGAGATATGAGTTCTTATGAATATGAAATATTCAGGAGCCTATACTTGCACTTGTTGATTGAATTGCTCGATTTTATGACTTTATAGCACCATCTTACTTGTTATGCACCACATATCATGAAAATAGCATGCCATGTGTAACGCCCCAATTTCTAATTGTACTATATGTGATATTTTGTGAACTATATTCCTAAGTGTTTATATGTGAAAGTATTATAACTTGAAGAATTATTGCATGATTCGTATTTATGTGATACGTGAAATAGTTTCCAATCATGACTTAATTGTTTAATTGCTTAATTGTCCTTAAGTGATCATCTTTCTTAATTTGAGGACCTAATTGCATGACTTACTAATTTGAGGGATTAAATTGCAAATAATGCTTAGTCATCTAATTAGGTAGAAGCATCATATAATATCTAGCTTATCTCATTTTATTGCATACAAACATACATACACTTGATCTTTCCCCTTTCTCTCCCTTATCTCGATCAAACTCTCCAAGCAAGAGGAGAGAAGAATTTCATCATTCAAGCTATATTTTGGAGGAATTGTGGACTTTGAAGCATAATCATCATCTCTATACTTGCATCTCTTTTCTTCTTCCTTTTATTTCAAGGTAAAGTTGGTGATTTGTGTGATTTCTTAATTGAATATGTGAAGCTAGGGTTAGTATTATGTGGGCTAAATTGTGTAATTGTTGTTGGAAGTATGATTGTAGCCTTTGAACTTGAATTTCATGCATATATCTTGACGTTTATATAACATGAACATATATGGGTTTCAAGTTGATGAATTGGATGATCAAGGCATGATATAAGTGTTTATATTGAACTTTATTGAACTATAAGTGTATTAGTATGGGTATTTCATGATTTATATCATTTGGGAGATGTATTATGGGTGTTTGAATGATTTTGGTGTTATTTCGTGCTTGCCCTGTTCTTGCTGCTTTGTTTCTGCTGTAATTGCATTTTGGGAATGGCCCTTCCCGTCCCAGTTCATTCTGGGAACGGCCGTTCCCACCCCTGCTAGCTGTCCCGCGAGACTGGGAACGACCCTTCCCAGTTTTGGCTTACCGCCGGAACGGCCCTTCCCAGCCCCAAAATTCCCAAAATCTTTACAGTCGCGCGGGATCAGTTCGGGGAGCCGGGAACGGCCGTTCCCATGTTCCATAATGTGTTTATGAACTTCTGCATAAATTTTACCATTTCAATTCCTTTTCTTTGTCTTTAATTGATCCTTACATGTTATTATATGATTGTTTTATGCTCAAATATGATCATGACATTTAATAATTGTTCATTCTCGTCATTTCATGTCATGTTATGCCGTTCGTCCTAATTGGTTCATATGAGTCGTGTCTCTTATACACTTTTCTTTGTTGCACAGACCCGCACCCCAGTGATGAGGAGTGGGCTTCTTAGGCCGTGTATTTCACTTTATTTTGTCGGTACATGTGAGGTTTAATTGATATATATGTAGAACCCTTATAACCCTATGTGAGATTTAAGACAAAATATATCTATATATCTATAGTTTTCCAAACTCTATCGATTTTCAACTGATCTACTGAATTGTACTGTATTGATTGACTGTTTTGGGCGAGTATATTGTACTGCACTGTGGGCCCGAGGGTAGTGGCTTGAGCCAACCGGGAAAGCATGGGCTGACGGGTAACTCTAGCGCTATCCTCATCAATTCGGGATGACCCCTAAACCCCCTAGGAGATTAGGGGAGGAAGGAGTTCCAGGCATAGGAGTCATGTTCCTGATGCTCAAACTGATTGGGTGGTGGGGCCTTGCAATCCCACCATCACCGGAGGGAGAAGGAGTCACTGAAACTGCTACTTGTGCACTGTAAATTGATTGCTTGATCACCTAACCACTTAATAATTGAATGATTTTACACTGTCGGAGTAAGGTTGGAGAATTGCCCTCACTCGCCGGGCCACTGATTGATTAATTGAAATTGACTAAAGTGTTTAATCTGATAGTTGTAATCTCGGGTAATGTGATTTGTTATTCTTGAATTTATATTGTTTTCTGTAATAAAACCTTACCCGAGGTTATGACTTGCATGTTATCTGCGGTAATATTTATATATAAACCCCTCACTCAGTCTGTGGTAGACTGACACCTCAACCTTTTAGTGTTTTACAGATTGTGTGCTAGGCAGGATTGAAGTCGAGTCAAGTCTTTCATTTCGGGTCTAGCGCGTGTCCATTTTCATTTTGATGCATATGTATTGTTATCTACGGTTGTATAACGTGTTATGTATTTTGGAGATGATAATGTATTGATATATTAACATATTATGTTTCCGTTTTATTTTATTATGTATTGTGGTATTTGGTTTGGGGTTAGTCCCGCCTTGCTAGTTAGTCTTTTGTTTTCTTGTCTCTCATTCGCTATAGCTTAGTTCATGTATGGATTGTCCGCTTCATATGTGGATTGAGCTATAGTGCAGGGGATGTGGCACCTTGCGCTTCGGGTGCTACACCGTGCGTCATAATTGGTCATTTTTTAGTCTCATACCTTTTCTTTTGCACAGATTTGGGTACGGTCGGAGACAGAGCCTAGCCTTGAGTTACTTGTGCCACTCTTTTGGTTTTAAAAAGGTAGGTTTCTCTTATATTAGCTAAAATGACCCTATATACCTTCAATATGTAAAATTTTACGCCAAAATGTATATTATACGTATATAGAGTCTTTTCTTGAGTAAATGATTGCAAACGTAACCCTTTATTCTGTTAATCCTACCTTATGATTTTGGCAAGACGTGATTGTTATGCACGGGCCCAGGGACTTAGTGCATGTGGCTATCCGGGGAGACAAGGGCCGACGGTGATCTAATGTACTAGTCCCAATCCACTACAGTGATATCGGACCTCGCTAGGAGATTAGCGGGGAATGGGAGCTGAGTGCCCTTGGGGAATTCATGTACCCCCATTAGCCTATGTATAGACCGGTGGTTGGGTCTTGAAAACCCGTCCACCACCCGGCGGAAAAAAGAGTATATGTTTGATTATGATCATGATATGTATGAGCACGAAAGATTTATGTGTGATAATGAGCAGTTATGGTTATGATAACACGAGGTGTTGGTTGGAGATTAAGCACGCCCACTCGCCGGGCCATGAAACCATATGAATAATTATAAATGAATATGATAGTCGTAATCCCGTTGATGCCACCTTTATTTTGCCCACTTGGGAAATTCTTATCAAACTTCACAAGGGATTAGGGCTTGCATGAATATGTTTAAACTTCTGTGATATTTATATTGTATGCCCCGTTTTTACCCACCAGTCTCCTTTAGACTGAACCCGGTTTGTCTTCAGTTATTTTGTGCAGGTGATAGGAGGAGTTAGGCGGGAATTCAAGTCATGTACTTGAGTCTTGTATTCATGTCTAGCTCTTTTCTTTTGGGATTTGTATACACTCATCATATTTTGTTTTATGATTATATATATCGAGCGTTTATGTTTTGTTAGGCCGTGTGGGCCATGGATGCTTAGATGGTACTTATGTATCTGTTTTGGAGCTTAATAGCTCGTTGTATATAAGATATGTTAGTTTTGCTTCCGCATTTTCATATTATTTTAATTTTAATTATGTTTGGTTATTGAATGGTTTAAGGGTCAGCTCCCGCCTAGCATAGCGTGTGTATGTGTCCAAGTTCACCGTGATTTGGTACGTGTATGGACTTCATTTCATATACGGGTGGGGTCTCGGTGCGGGGGATGTGGTACCTTGTGCTCGGGTGCTGCAAACGTGGTAAACATACGCCTAGTAGAGGGATGATAACACCTATACCCCTTTTGGTGAACCCCATACCTAACAAACACACATTTGATTGAACAAGGATCAAGTTTAGATCTGTTGTGTTTAGGAATATGAACAAACACTGAGCACCTGAATACCTTGGGAGGTAGCACTAGAACTGAGGGAATACTGACCTGTTTGGCTAAACACTATAAGGGGGTTTCTAGTTTTATCAACCTTGAAGGGAGTCGGTTTACCAAACAGACCGAGGTAGCGACCGCTTCAGGTCACATGGACTTTGGACAATGAGTAGGGATCTAGACATTTCAAGAATCTGGCGGTTTTTTCGTTTGGCTACCCCATTTTGCTAAGGAGTATCTGGGCAAGAGGTTTGGTGTATAAGCCCATATTTTTAAAAGAACTGTTTCATGGTGTTATTGACATATTCCTCCCCCTCCCCTCCATCAGACCTAAGAACCTGTATTTCAGACTTATACTGTGTTTGTACCATCTGGAAAAATTCCATAAACTTAGCAGGAACTTCAGATTTATTTTTGAGGAAATAAGCCCAAGTCATACAAGAATAGTCATCAATGAACAGAACAAAATACTTACAATCATGGCTCAAACCAGTATCCGGGGATGGATCCCAAACATCAAAATGTACTAAAGCAAATACTGAATTAGCACGAGAACTAGAAACGGAAAACGACTGTCTATGGCTCTTTGCAGGAATACAAGTCTCACAAGAGAATTTATTAATTTCAGGCAAAAACTGTGGAAATAACAACTGGAGATACCCTGAGGATGGGTGACCCAAACGACGGTGCCACAACCACTGTTGTCGGTCCATTGTCCCGTAAGCCACCTCATCGACGTAGTACAACCCTCCACTTTCAGTACCACACCCAATCACTCTCCCCGACTGAATATCCTATAACAGACAGAAACCGGGAAACATTAGCACGATACAATTCAACTCCTTAGTAACATGACTAATAGATAACAATTTACAAGACAATCAGGGAACATAAAGACAATTTCGTAATTTTAAAGTGGGTGACAATGATAGTATTTCGGCCCCAAGAACTGGAGTAAGAGTCCCATTCGCGATCTGGATCGAGGTTCTCTTAGGAGCATTAAAGTCAACCAAGTCATCGCGATCATGAGTCATTGTGTCTGTGGCCCCACAATCAAATATCCATCTAGAAGGCTTGTTCCCGGAGGCACTAAATGCCAAACCTGAATCACTGTTGTTGGAATTGGGGTAATTTATGCAGTTTACTTCATTAGAGGTGTCACACATATTAATATTACAAACATGTGGGGCAGAATTATGAGAAGTGGAAAAAGGTGAGGTGGAGGGGCATAAAAGTCCATTCCCTTCACCCCACTTATTCTTGTGGTTCCACAGCGCCCAAGTGACGCTAGCCAACTTCATTATATCTGCCATCCCAAGAGCTTCACCAGCTTCAACAATTCCATCCAGAAAGTTCACCGCCACCCTGTTGTATCAAATGCCAAGGTAGGTTAGATATGGCCCACACTTGCCTAGCCAAAGGGCACAAGAACAGTGCGTGGGGCAGATCCTCGACCTCCATTCCGCACACACCGTAGTTCGTCTCCACGCTGCAATGCCTCCGGTTTAAATTAGTTCCGGTGGGTAGTATATCTTGATAGCACCTCCATAAGAACACCCTAACTTTAGGCTGAACATCCAAACACCAAATCATACTCCAAACCTTATGCCCCTCAAGATTAGCAGAAGATCCATTCGCTTGTAACGTTCTCTAGACAGCAAGGTGGTAGGCACTTTTTACCGAGAAACAACCGTTCTTCGAGTAGTGCCATATTGTCGTATCCGGGACTTGCATAGTACCGAGAGGGATGCTGAGAATGAGACTAGCATCTCTCTCATGAAACACATTCCTCACCAACACCTCATCCCACTTACCCGTGCCTGGTAATATCAAATCCGACACCCATTCCGGCCGTAGACTAGCACCTTGTTTGAATTTAGGCATGAAATCCGGGCCCTCCGGTGGCCACCAATCCCACCAGATATGAATATTAGTTCCGCTCCCAACACACCATCTAGCTCTTCAACCAATAAAGATCTCGCGGCATGCATACTTCTCCATGCATAAAACGGAAACCGGCCCAACTCAGCCTCCCACACCTCCGAGTTGGGGAAATATTTTGCCTTAAAAATCCGGATCCTGAGGCTGTCAGGGAAACATACCATCCTCCAAAGCTGCTTAGCAAGCATTGCGAGATTAAACAACCTAAGTCTTCTAAAAGAAGTTAAGAGTGATGACTTCTCAAGTTCTACCAGTGGTCGATTTCTTTAGTCACTTTGGTATTTGGTTGGATTAATCACATTACTATTTTTTAATATTCCTAGTATTTATATATCCATGTTCTCTAGAATGCAAAAGTGCATGTACTAGAGAAAAAAAAATTGCAGGAGTAGCAACACGGCAAACTACGTAATATTTATCAATTCAATCTGCTTAAATTAGAGGGGAAATTTTAAATTTAGTAAATTAACTCGACCATTTCAACGATTTTGATACATTTTATTTTCGATAAGAAAATAAGACCGTATCTTTAAAATTATGTAATTTAATACAGTTTTTTTTATCGGAACCTGATTTTGCTTACTGGAAACCCGATCTAGTTTTACACGTAAATTCCGGTGGATAAAATCAGTTTCTAAAAAAAAAAAAAGAAAAATTGCACTAAATTGCTTGAGTTTGATAATATAGTCTTATTTTGTTACGGAAAAATAAAATGTACTAAAATAAATTGCATTGGTCGAGTTGGTTGAATTATATCTCTAGTCTATTTCTGTTTTCTGTTAAATATATATTCCTCATTATACCAACATAATCTCCAACATGAATGACCGTCGCCCCCTCCCTCTTTATAAACTTTGCTTTCCCTTTTCAAAAGTTCCATCAGCACCTACGAATGCTGAACAAAAGAGCTCTCTCTCTCTCTCCATCAGATCTCTAAGATAGCAACACAAGCACTAAGTACAAAGTTAGTCCATTAATTTTCTGGTTTTATTTAGAAACAGCACTGTTATCAATTTCCTCGCTAGGTTTCTTATATATACTGCGTGTTTATGTGCATCAATCAACAGAGAGATGAGAAATTACAAACGATGGTGTTAGGATAGCCCCTCGGATCTTAATGGTATATTGTTCCTTTCTTTGACCACAATAAAAGATATAGAATAAAGAACGAAAAAAGGTAAGACACGAGAATTTACGTGGTTCGGCTGAATTTGCCTACGTCCATGAACAAGGGGAGTGATTCTACTATAACAGAGAGTTTACAACAATTAGCGAAAAAACCTATCCTCTAATTAACCCGACACCCACAGAGAACCTCACAATTCTATCACAAGAATTAGCTCTCAAGTGTTTCCCGAACTCTCTAATTTACAAGCCTCACAACAAGCTTTCACGAAGCATAGGGCTTTGCTTCGACTCTCTAGGCTTTCTATCTTTTCAGCTCACTTAAAACTGAACAAGAAGTCTTCTATTTATAGAAATGTTCCAGTCGTCATATGAATAGTAATAACAACTCAGCGACAACTGTATGACAACTCGTTGACAACTCGACGCTACCTCAATTCTAACTCGTTGACAACTTGACTACAACTTGTACACCAACTTAGTGCTAGCTGATCGACAACTTGTTCACAACCTTACGACAACTCAGCCACAACTTGTTGACAACTCAGCGCTGACTCAGCGCCACCTCAGCGCTATCATGGAACTTTCTTGAACATTTCTAAAGATTAATTTAAGCCACATTTTTAACAAATCTCCACCTTGGCTTAAATTCCATAGTAGGCTCCCTCCACCTTCGAGATAAAACTCAATTATCAGTAACACCAATCAAGTTCAAGCATTGCTTGAACTTAACTTTTGGAAGAGGCTTAGTTAACATATCTGCAGGATTCTCCAGTGTGGAAATCATTCTCACTGAGATATCACCCCGTGAAATAACTTCACGAACAAAATGATACTTGATATCGATATGCTTAGTTCTTTCATGGAACATCTGGTTTTTAGTCAAATGAATAGCACTTTGACTATCACAGAAAATGGTTGTATCATCAGAACAAGAACTAAGTTCTCCAAGTAAGCCTCTAAGCCAAATTCCTTCTTTGATCACTTCAGTTATCGCAATGTATTCAGCCTCTGTCGTGGACAAAGCAACCACAGGTTGTAACGAGGCATTCCAGCTAATAGCACCTCCTCCAAGGGTGAATACATAACCCGTCAATGATCTTCTTTTATCAAGATCACCTGCATAATCAGAGTCAACATAACCAACCAAAGAGCTGCTACTCCCGCCAAACTCCAGACAAGCTTCTGAAGTTCCACGCAAATATCTTAAAATCCATTTCACTGCATACCCGTGTGATTTTCCAGGGCAAGACATATATCTACTGACCACACTCACAGCATGTGAAATATCTGGTCGAGTACAAACCATAGCATACATAATGCTACCAACTGCACTGGAGTAAGGAACTCTAGTCATGTAATCTGATGTTGGTGATAAAGAAGCTGATAATCTGAAATGCGCAGGAAACGGAGTTGATACCGGTTCCTCTCCAGAACTTTCTCAATATAACTCTTTTGAGTTAAATATAATTTTCCACCTTTACGATCTCTTTGATTTCCATACCAAGGATCTTTTTCGCTGCACCAAGATCCTTCATCTCAAATGCTCTGTTCAACTGCTTCTTTAATTCATCAATATCGGACATGTTTTTAGCTGCAATCAACATGTCATCAACATAAAGAAGCAAATAGATAAATGAACCATCATGAGTCTTCCTGAAATAGACACAACTGTCATTGCTGCTCCTTGAGTATCCGTTGCTAATCATAAAGGAATCAAATCGCTTGAACCACTGTCTTGGAGATTGTTTTAAACCGTACAACGATTTCTTTAATAAGAAAACATGATCTTCTTTTCCTTCAACAACAAATCCCTCTGGTTGTTGGATATAGATATTTTCTTCCAGCTCACCATGCAAAAATGTCGTTTTGACATCAAGTTGTTCTAACTCCAAGTCATGCATGGCAACTAATGCAAGTAAGACACGAATAGAACTATGCTTCACAACAGGTGAGAAAATATCATTAAAATCTACACCTGGTACCTGACTGTAGCCCTTAGCTACTAATCGTGCCTTATACCTTGCTTCCTCTACTCCAGGAATTCCTTCCTTTCTCTTGAAGATCCATTTGCAACCAACTTGTTAGGAATAGTGCCCTAGAAAGCCGATTGTATATCCGCTTTGTGCTTTTCCTTATTGTAATCACAGACAATCTTTGAATGAAATAACGAATTGAGGCAACACTTCTTTATATGCTCTTGTTTGGTATGCGTTTACTTTAGCTGTGCATATATGAGAACTCCCCTAATCCTGATGACTTTAGGACTCTACCATTTAGGTGAAATGGTTCATGAAACGAGTCCTATATCACATAAGTCATGATTAGTAAAATACTCCAAGCCGATGAGTCCTACAGACAGTGGGAGTGTCAACCTGACTCCTCTAAGGCTTGCTTGTGGGATCACGCCCTTAAGAAGGACCACCTTGTTTCATGGAGGTGCAAAGTGTATAGTTGATACGTGCGTGATACATGAGGGTGCTTACTTTAATAAGTAAGTTCACTGAGGTGCCCCGTGTGAGAACATTCCTAAATGGGAAAGGAAGTTTCTATTTTAGGAAATGGAAACTTCCAGATTAGGAAATATCTCACGAGTCATTGATGTGATTAATTGATCCTTAAGACTTGAGGTTCCTTGTCACTTTATAAGTTAACTCTGTAGTCTTAGGTATAAGCTTTAAAGGTTGTCGCCTTAGACAACTGATTCAAGGCTTATGCTGGGGCTGCACAAGTGATTCATGAAAGTGAATGAGAATCAAGAAAGGACCTACACTTGCATTTGCAAGGTGATCTCTTATTGTGTAAGTCATTCATATGCCATATGGAGTCCTTGGCCAAGGCAGTAGATCAAGACATCAAGAAAAGGGTTTCTTGGATTGAGATCAAATGGATATGAAATGCACTTAGCTTTAAGACCGGATTATTAGGGTTCTAATTATTCCCTTACCCTAGATCTTGGTTGAGAGATAGTAAGTAGGAGGATTGTATCTCACATGAATCAATGACTTAAAGGTTCTGTCGAATCCGAACATTCCAATTCAGCTAGGGGTTAAACACCTGTTGCTAGACTATGGTCGTTTAATCTGTGGACTGATTAATTAATTAGTGAATTAATTAATTAGGGTCACTGCTAATTGAATTGAGAACCTAGAGGGTCACACACAACAACTTGGTTACATGAGTTGAGGCTTGAAAATGATTAAACGAGTTAATCGGACCAAGAGGGTTCCACACGTGTGAAATCACACGTGTGGCTCACGTGAGTGACACGTGTCACTGTGACACGTGTCACACACGTGTGAATATATATATTATATATATATATATATATATTAAATAATTAAATGTGTTAATAATTTAATAGACTTTGGTTTAATTTTGAATTAAAAAGAAAGTCTTATTTTGGAGAAATAATCTAGTTAATTAATTATGAATTAATTAATTAGATAAAAATAAGTTATTTATTTTATAATAAATAAAGTATAAAATTATCCAAAAATAGTTTGGATATTTTTAGCTCTCTTAAAAGTTGACTTGAATTAGAATTCAAAGTCAAAGTTGGAAAATACTTGATGATCAAGTAATAGGAGAGAGAGGAACCAAATCCTTGTCCAACAAGGAATAGGTTCGGCCGTCCCTCTCCCTTTCCTATATATAGGGGAGCTCATGCTCCCCTTTAGAGCTAATTGACAATTCTTTTGGTTCATGTGTTGAACACCTTTCTTTCTCCAAGATTAAATTAAACCCTAGGTTAAGCCTAAACACTAACTAGAGAACTAGCATCCTTACTAGTTAGATTGTGATCAAGTTGGTGGACTTTCTCTAGAGACTTCAAGTTAGAAGTTTGAAGATTCGAGCTTTACCAAGGAGAGGGGATCAAGCCACGAGAAGAGCGTTCTTGGGTGGCTTGAAACGCTTCAAGAAAGAACAAAAGAAAAGTAAGTTTTCTATCTTTACGAATTTGGTTACACGATTGCGAGTCCTAGATCCTTTTGTTGGGAAAATTTTTTAAATTCCGCTGCTTTCTGATTCGTGTTTTCCAACAAGTGGTATCAGAGCCACCTCGTTAATCGTGTTTCTGATTCGTCTCAATTATTCTGAATTTGGTAGAAATTCTTAGGCTTAGATGCGAATTAGGTATTCATGAGTTCTTTTAGAAAGCCTGAAATACGAAACTGTAATTTTTCCTGAATTTCTAAAACTGTTTTTGAAAATTGTTTTAGTTGAAATTTATCAAAATCGAATTTTTTAATTTTGGATTGAATTGGTTTTAAGAAACCTAGACACGAAAAGAGACGCGAAACAAATGCGCGGGATTGGGACGTGCCAATGTGTAGCACGCCCCTGGCCTGCGCGAGCACGCCGCCCAGCCCCTCCCGCAACCGCGCGGGAGCCATCCCGGGCGTGCCTAGGTACGCCCGCTCAGTCCGTCCCGCAACCGCGCGGGACGCTTACACAGCCCGCCTAGTCGCGGCGGGCGCTGTTGCAGCGCGCGGCGCTCGCACGATGCACGCCCAGCTTGCGCACGCGAGCGGCAACTGCCGCGCGCTGTGCGCGTTGCTGGCGCGCGTCCGCGCGCGCTGCTGCGCGGCGATGCCTCGCGCGGCTGGGCCGTTTTTGGGCTCGTTTTCGTGTTTCGTGTTTTTCGTGTTTTCGGTCCGTAAAATCCCGATTTAATTTTATTTTAATTTTATCTTTTAAAATCAGTTTTGCTAAAATAAAATTATTTTAAAATTTTGATTAAATTGGGATTTTTGAGAAATTAAAGCGATTTGGATTTTGGGAAAATTATGAATTTTATTTTCTGAAAATAATGAAAGAATAAAATATTAATTTTGGAAATTAATTGGAATTTTATTGGTTTGTTGTTTTTCGGGTTTTATTCAAAAGGCTCTTGAACAAGAATTGCATCTAAGTCGTGTTTTAAGTCATTAGGACTTGAAACGAGAATTTTAATTTATTGGCTAAATTTAAATTCTTGCAAGAGCATGTTAGGTGATCATGGGTTTAGATCTATGTATGGTTTTAATTTATGCACATGAATGGTTTAAATTGGGGTTGGAGCCCTATAGTTGCGTTTTTCAATTGAGGTTGGAGCCTCACTTATGTGCGTACTGTTATGTGATTTATTATGTGGCTTTCCATATTACTGTTTTTGAGGCCGGGGTATGCCCCGTGTAATTGTCTAAGGCCAATATGAAGATTGAGCCTTATTACTTTATGTGTTTTTCTTTTTATTGTAATTTGAGAGTAGAGATAGATGGTGAGGTTTTATTTTCATTTTGGAGACAATGCACCCATGGAGTAAGATGGACCACATTCAAGTAACAAGGAGGCCATAAGTGAAGACCCCTCAAAATGTTAGGGAGGGGAATCTCAATTGTTAAATGTAATAGAGATAGGGCTCGTATTTTGTTACCGCTTTCCCTTATGTGATTTAAACTGTTTATGTGGCATGTATGTTAGAACTTGTGATTGTGGAGTGGCTCCCACATATCACGCATAAGATAGGTAGAACCCATGATCATTACATGTTAGTATCATGCTAGGACATGTTATCTGTTTATGTGCTTGTTTGATATGCATTTAAGTGTACTTGCATTAATCAAGACTAATAAAATTGGATAACATATATGTTGGTGAGGTCGAACCGGACAACTCTCCGGTTGATTCGAAAATTCCCCTTAAATATTAAGCTAATTTCGAACAAATAGGTGTTTAATTCGAGATGCAAATTTTGAATTAAATTCCTAGCATTCCATCAATAGGTTTTAAGTTTAGTAAGTGAAGCTGGTTATTGTCCGCGAGTCGTGGGATAGCTAGTGGAGCTTATTAGTTCTTAGTTACCTAATTGATCATTTTAAATGATCAATATTTCATGGTCAATTTTGGCAAGGGCGATGTCCGCGAGTCGTGGGTCGTTCGAACTAAGTTTTGATCATGATCTTATGATTGATGGATCTAGCTTAACGCCTAAGTAAATATAGATGTCACACGAGTCGTGGGTCCATATTGAAAGATAGGTGATGCAAAAACAATTACTAAGAGTTCTAAAGGTGTTAGAATTGGTAAGTTGTACCTACCTAGGGTTCTTACTTAGAATGTCCGCGAGTCGTGGGTTCGAGGTAAAATGCCTAGGATCTTAGTACCCATTGGGAAACGTGTTCCTCTTAGATCTTTGGGAATTCTAGATCTTTGAAAAACAGTGGGAGCTACATTAGATTAAAGACCTTATCTTTTGTATATCGTTATAATTCAGCATGCTCACTAGTTCTCTGTTTTACCATTTAGGTCGTAGATTCTGTGATTCTCTACGTGTTTTGAAATGGCAACCAAAAACCCTCTTGTATCGATCCTCGAGTCAAACAAGTTGACTGGTCCCAACTATTCTGATTGGCTGAGGAATCTGAAAATCATTTTAGATTCTGAGAAGAGAACTTATGTTCTCTTCGAAGGGGAGCCCAGTCCCGAAGGGGAGGCTCCCACTCGGGCCGAGCGGGATGCGATTCAGAAGTGGAAGGATGATAATCTCCAAGCCCGTTGCCTTATGTTGGCTAACATGTCTCCGGACTTGCAAAGACAACATGAGGCCATGGAATTTGCTTGGGAGATTACGACCACTTAGAGCAACTTTACCCCCCTCATGAACGTGTTACAAGGTATAACACATCAAAGGAATTGTTCCACTTGAGAATGAGGGAAGGTTCAAGTGTCCATGAATATGGACTCAAGTTCCTTGCCCTTACTGAGAAACTTGCTTCCATGGACATGCCACTGAAAGATGAGCTTTCAGTGGATTTGTTGCTAGCTTCGCTCCCACCATCATTCAACCCATTTGTCCTTAACTTCAACATGAATCATGCTGGTGCTACTGTAGCTGAGCTGATTAGTCAGCTTGTGACTGCTGAAAGCACGATCAAGAAGGACAATAAGGTTTTGATGGTGAATGCTCAATCTTCCTCTTCTGGGCCTTCTAAAGGTAAGGGCAAGAAAGCCCAAAAGAAGAAGAAACCGCTTAGGCCCACTGGTGGCATTTCGAAGGGGAAGGCCCAAAAGAAGAAGCGTGATCAGAAAGAGGATGTTTGCTTCCATTGTGGCAAAGCGGGACATTGGAGGAGAAATTGCCCAGAGTACAAGGCTACTCTAAAGAAAGGTATCTTTCTCGTTGAAGTAAATCTTTCTATTAATTCTAGTTCTTGGGTATTTGATACCGGTTGTGGAACTCATATCTGTAATGATGTACAGATGCTAAGTGAAGTCCAACAACTCAAAGAAGGAGAATGTGTCTTGAAGATCGGCGATGGCTCAAACGTTGAAGCTCGAGCTTTAGGCACAATTAGATTAGATTTAGGTAGTTTTGAGTTAGTATTAAATAAAGTCCTTTATGTACCGAGCATTATTCGTAATATAATTTCAGTTCCAATATTAGATTGTGAAGGTAATGAAACTTATATTAAGAATGGCAAATACTTTATCAAACGGAACAACTCTTCCGTTCATATCGGTACTCTAAGTAATGGACTTTACCTAACTCAAAATATCAATATTATGAATGTACAACGAGAAACAAAGCGTAAGAGAGATGACAAAGTTTCAGCTCCCTTATGGCACGCTAGATTAGGACACATTTCCAAGAACAGAATTAGCAAGATAAACACTTTAGGATCATTCTCTGAAAATGATCTCAAAGAGTTGACTTCTTGTGAATCCTGTCTCAAAGGAAAGATGTCCAAAGTTCCTTTTAAAGGAACTGCGGAACGTGCCACTGAGGTTTTGGATTTGATCCATACTGATGTTTGTGGACCGCTTAGTGTAAGCACTAGAAACAATCATCAGTACTTCATAACCTTTACTGATGACTTTAGTCGGTATGGTTATGTATACTTAATGAAGTATAAATCTGAAGCTTTTGAGAAATTCTTAGAATTTCAAAAGGAGGTTGAGAACCAAACTGGTCACAAGATCAAAGCACTTCGATCTGATCGAGGAGGCGAGTATCTTAGTGAAGAATTCCTTAATCATCTCAAAGATAATGGGATTATCTCTCAGTGGACTCCTCCGGGAACTCCTCAGCTTAATGGAGTTTCTGAGAGAAGGAATCGAACCCTACTTGATATGGTTCGTTCCATGATGAGTTTCATTAACTTACCACCTTCTTTCTGGGGTTATGCCCTAGAAAGTGCAGCAAAGATTCTGAATCTCGTTCCCTCTAAGTCAATCCCCAAAACGCCCTATGAAATGTGGCATGGTAAAATCCCTAGTTATTCTTACTTAAGAATTTGGGGTTGTCCTGCTTACGTGAAGAGGACAGTGGGAGATAAGTTAGAATCTCGTTCTAACTTATGCTACTTTGTAGGTTATCCTAAGGAATCCATAGGATACTATTTCTATGATCAATCTGAGCAAAAGGTGTTTGTCTCCAGAAATGCTACTTTTCTGGAGGAACCGTTCCTTAAAGAAAAGAAAGGCAAGATCATAGAATTAGAAGAAGTACAAAGTAACCCCACGCCACCCATTGAAGAGACGTCCCCTACTGATCAACTACAACCAATCATGAATTTCGATACACACGAAAACCCTCCTCTAAGGCGTTCTGAACGCGCTCCTAGACAGCCGGAGAGATGGTATGGATTCTTCCATGAAATCTCTCAAAAGGATAATGATCCTTTAACATATGAGGAGGCACTTTCAGATTCTGACTCTGAACAGTGGATAGAAGCCATGAAATCCGAAATGGATTCCATGAAATCCAACCAAGTTTGGACCTTGGTAGATTTTCCTGATGGGGTCAAACCCATAGGTTGCAAATGGATCTTTAAGAGAAAGCTTGGAGTTGATGGAAGCATTGCAGCCTACAAAGCAAGACTGGTTGCAAAAGGATTCACTCAAAGACCCGGCGTGGACTTTGACGAAATCTTTTCACCAGTTGCAATGCAAAAGTCCATTCGAATCATGCTTGACATTGCTGCATATTATGACTGTGAGATATGACAAATGGATGTGAAAACTGCCTTTCTCAATGGTGACATTGACAAAGACACTTATATGGAGCAACCCATAGGTTTCACATTTAGTGGGAGTGAGCAAAAGGTTTGCAAACTCCAAAGATCAATCTATGGATTGAAACAGGCTTCTAGGAATTGGAACATTCGATTTGATGAATCGGTCAAAGCGTTTGGCTTCATCCAAATTTCGAATGAATCATGTGTGTATAGAAAGGAATTGGAGACCTCAGTGCAATTCTTAGTACTTTATATTGATGACATCCTTCTTATTGGGAATTCGAAGGATGACATGAAAGTGACTAAGTTATGGTTATCGAACCAATTCGAGATGAAAGATCTTGGTGATGCGTCCTATATCCTTGGAATTAAAATCTATAGAGATAGATCTAGAAGGTTGATAGGACTATCACAGTCGATGTACATTGACAAAGTATTGAAGAGATTCAATATGGAGTCAGCAAAGGTTAAGAACCTTCCTATGAGTGTAGGAACATGTCTTTCAAAGAAGATGTGTCCTAAGACTAACCTTGAGAAGGAGAGAATGACTCATACACCTTATGCGTCAGCAATAGGTAGCATAATGTATGCAATGTTATGTACTCGACCGGATGTGGCTTATGCACTTAGTGTAACAAGTCGTTTCCAATCTGACCCTGGAGATGGTCACTGGGCTGCCGTGAAGAATATTCTTAAGTACTTGAAAAGTACTAAAGATTTATTCTTAGTTTACGGAGGTTAGAAAGATCTTACTGTCGAAGGATACTGCGATGCAAGCTTTGCATCAGACTTAGATGATTTTAAGTCAATGTCAGGATACATTTTCTGCCTGAACGGCGGAGCAGTGAGTTGGAAGAGTTCCAAGCAAACAACCACTGCAGATTCGACCACTGAGGCCGAATACTTAGCTGCAAATGATGCAGCAAAGGAAGGTGTTTGGATTAGAAACTTCATTCAAGAGTTGAATGTTGTTCCTAGCATGAAAGACCCCATTACTGTGTTTTGTGACAACACTGGGGCGGTTGCTCAAGCAAGAGAACCAAGATCTCACCAACAGACCAAGCACATTATGAGGAAGTATCACCTAATCCGTGATATTATCAAAAGAGGAGATGTGCTAATTGAGAGGGTCACATCAGCAGAGAACGTGGCAGATCCACTTACTAAACCCCTTAGTCGAGAAGCTTTCCAAGGTCATCTTCAGAAGATGGGACTTAGAGTAGCATTAGAATGGCTTTGACGGGCAAGTGGGAGATTGTTAGGAATAGTGCCCTAGAAAGCCGATTGTATATCCGCTTTGTGCTTTTCCTTATTGTAATCACAGACAATCTTTGAATGAAATAACGAATTGAGGCAACACTTCTTTATATGCTCTTGTTTGGTATGCGTTTACTTTAGCTGTGCATGTATGAGAACTCCCCTAATCCTGATGACTTTAGGACTCTACCATTTAGGTGAAATGGTTCATGAAACGAGCCCTATATCACATAAGTCATGATTAGTAAAATACTCCAAGCCGATGAGTCCTACAGACAGTGGGAGTGTCAACCTGACTCCTCTAAGGCTTGCTTGTGGGATCACGCCCTTAAGAAGGACCACCTTGTTTCATGGAGGTGCAAAGTGTATAGTTGATACGTGCGTGATACATGAGGGTGCTTACTTTAATAAGTAAGTTCACTGAGGTGCCCCGTCTGAGAACATTCCTAAATGGGAAAGGAAGTTTCTATTTCAGGAAATGGAAACTTCCAAATTAGAAAATATCTCACGAGTCATTGATGTGATTAATTGATCCTTAAGACTTGAGGTTCCTTGTCACTTTATGAGTTAACTCTGTAGTCTTAGGTATAAGCTTTAAAGGGTGTCGCCTTAGACAACTGATTCAAGGCTTATGCTGGGGCTGCACAAGTGATTCATGAAAGTGAATGAGAATCAAGAAAGGACCTACACTTGCATTTGCAAGGTGATCTCTTATTGTGTATGTCATTCATATGCCATATGGAGTCCTTGGCCAAGGCAGTAGATCAAGACATCAAGAAAAGGGTTTCTTGGATTGAGATCAAATGGATATGAAATGCACTTAGCTTTAAGACCGGATTATTAGGGTTCTAATTAGTCCCTTACCCTAGATCTTGGTTGAGAGATAGTAAGTAGGAGGATTGTATCTCACATGAATCAATGACTTAAAGGCTCTATCGAATCCGAACATTCCAATTCAGCTAGGGGTTAAACACCTGTTGCTAGACTATGGTCGTTTAATCTGTGGACTGATTAATTAATTAGTGAATTAATTAATTAGGGTCACTGCTAATTGAATTGAGAACCTAGAGGGTCACACACAACAACTTGGTTACATGAGTTGAGGCTTGAAAATGATTAAACGAGTTAATCGGACCAAGAGGGTTCCACACGTGTGAAATCACACGTGTGGCTCACGTGAGTGACACGTGTCACTGTGACACGTGTCACACACGTGTGAATATATATATTATATATATATATGTATTAAATAATTAAATGTGTTAATTATTTAATAGACTTTGGTTTAATTTTGAATTAAAAAGAAAGTCTTATTTTGGAGAAAATAATATAGTTAATTAATTACGAATTAATTAATTAGATAAAAATAAGTTATTTATTTTATAATAAATAAAGTATAAAATTATCCAAAAATAGTTTGGATATTTTTAGCTCTCTTAAAAGTTGACTTGAATTAGAATTCAAAGTCAAAGTTGGAAAATACTTGATGATCAAGTAATAGGAGAGAGAGGAACCAAATCCTTGTCCAACAAGGAATAGGTTCGGCCGTCCCTCTCCCTTTCCTATATATAGGGGAGCTCATGCTCCCCTTTAGAGCTAATTGACAATTCTTTTGGTTCATGTGTTGAACACCTTTCTTTCTCCAAGATTAAATTAAACCCTAGGTTAAGCCTAAATACTAACTAGAGAACTAGCATCCTTACTAGTTAGATTGTGATCAAGTTGGTGGACTTTCTCTAGAGACTTCAAGTTAGAAGTTTGAAGATTCGAGCTTTACCAAGGAGAGGGGATCAAGCCGCGAGAAGAGCGTTCTTGGGTGGCTTGAAACGCTTCAAGAAAGAATAAAAGAAAAGTAAGTTTTCTATCTTTACGAATTTGGTTACACGATTGCGAGTCCTAGATCCTTTTGTTGGGAAAATTTTTTAAATTCCGCTGCTTTCTGTTTCGTGTTTTCCAACACAACTATCCTTTGTTTAGCCGGCGGTTTCACAAGTACCCAAGTATTATTCTTGTGAAGTGACTCAATTTCTTCTTGCATGGAAATCAACCACTTAGTGGAATCAACAGAAGAAACGGCTTCAGAGTATGTAGATGGCTCGCCAACAGAATCTGTTTCTTCTCCAGCATATAAAGCATATGCTACAAGATCAATTAATCTTTGTGGTGGTCTAAATTCTCTTCTTGGTCTGTCCCTTGCAATGCTTCTTTCTTCCCTAGAAGGTATTTCTTCAATAATGTCAGGCTCATCTGGAGTTTCAGACATCAATGGTGGACTAGATATCTCATGCTCCACCTCCTTTGATGTACTACCGACCTCACTTGTATCAGAAGAAACTATAGGCTCCTTTCTCGGGGTTACCAGAGTAGATTCATCAAACGTAACATCTCTACTAATTATAAATTTAGGTGACTTAGGATCAGGACACCACAACCTATATCCTTTCACCCCAGAAGCATAACCAAGAAAAATACATTTTCTAGCACGAGGCTCCAATTTTCCTTCACTAACATGCATATAAGCAGGACATCCAAATATTCTTAAATTTGAATAATCAGCAGGTTTACCAGACCATACCTCTTCAGGAGTTTTGAACTCAGTTGCTGTAAACGGTGATTGATTCACCAAAAAATAAGTCGTGGAAACTGCTTCAGCCCAAAAATCCTTGGACAAGCCAGCATTGAAAAGCATACACCGAGCCCTTTCCAAAAGGGTTCTATTCATACGTTCAGCTACGCCATTATGTTGTGGAGTTTAACCGCTGTGCGATGTCTAACAATTCCTTCAGCCTCACAATATTAAAATCTCCTCCACAGAATTCCAGGCCATTATCAGTTCGAAGTCTTTTGATATGCTTCCCAGTCTGCTTCTCGATTAGAGTTTTCCACTTCTTAAAAGTTTCAAACACATCACTCTTGTGTTTTAGAAAATAAACCCAAACCTTTCTTGAAAAGTCATCAATAAAGGTCAATAGATATTGAGCTCCTCCTTTTGATGGAACTGGTGATGGTCCCAACAAATCAGAGTGAATATAGTCCAAAGGTCCTTTAGTTCTATGAATTCCAATGCCAAAGCTGAGCCTCTTCTGTTTGCCGAATACACAGTGCTCACAGAAATCCATCTTTCTCGTACTTTGGCCACATAGAAGTCCTCGTTTGCTTAACAAGGTTAAACCTTTCTCGCTCATATGCCCGAGCCTCATATGCCATAACTTTGTAATATCAGAGCCTTGCATAGACGATGAAGAAACTGCTGCAGAGCCTGTCACTGTCGAGCCTTGTAATACGTACAGGCTTCCTGCTTTTCTAGCCTTCATCACCACCAGTACACCTTTGCTAACTTTCAATACTCCACCTTCAGCTGAAAACTTGCCCCCGTTAGCATCAAGGGTGCCCAATGAAACGAGGTTTTTCATCAGGTCATGAACATGTCTTACATCAGTCAATGTTCTGACAATTCCATCATGCATCCGGATTTGAAACTGTTCCTATGCCAATTGTTTTGCAGGGTGCATTATTTCCCATCAAAACAACTCCTCCATCAATAGACTCATATGATGAAAACCAGTCCCGACTATGACACATATGATAAGAACAACCTGTATCCATAATCCACTCATCATTTAATTTAGCATGCTTGTCTGTCACAAGAAGCACATCGGTATCACCGCTATCTTCAGCAACACTGGCCTCGCCAGAGTCGTTATTTTTATCCCGTGGAGCATTCTTTTTCTTGAACAGCTTATCACAATTTTTGCGAACGTGCCCTGGTTCTTTACAGTGCCAACACACAACAGATCTATTTCTGGATTTAGATCTAGATTTTGGCCTAACTTTGTTGGTTCCTCTTTCTTTGGGTCTCCCCCTTGCATATAGATCTTGTGTCTGACTATCACTTATTTGCCCAGTGATATCATGGTCAATCTTTTCTTTAGTTTCCAAAGAAAACTTGGCATCTTTCAAAGAAATTGTATCTTTACCATATAACATAGTTTCTCTAAAATGTCTATATGAAGGAGGTAACGAACACAACAACAACAAGGCCTTATCTTCATCATCAATTGTAACATCTAGATTTTGCAAATCCATAATTATAGATTCAAACTCATCAATATGAGAACTCAGAGAAGTACCTTCACTCATTCGGAGTGAATACAAGCACTGTTTCTTATAAAGCTTGTTCGTCAGAGTCTTTTTCAAATATAGAGATTCCAATTTCTCCTATAGTGCCTTTCGTTCTTTCGGAGATCACCTTCCACAAAACTTCATTTGCCAAAGACAATTGAATCGCCGAGCGAGCCTTCTAGTCCATCTCATCCCATCTAGTGTCTGTCATACCTTCTGGCCTTACACCTAAAGCCTTTTGAACTCCATTCTGTACAAGGATTGCACGCATCCTTACTTGCCATAGTGCGAAGTTGATCTTTCGGTCAAACTTCTCGACATCAAATTTAGTAGTCGACATCCTAACTTAATAGGAAATAGCCGAAAAATATACCAACAACCAGCGCTCTGATACCAGTTTGTTAGGATAGCCCCTCGGATCTTGATGGTATATTGTTCCTTTCTTTGACCACAATAAAAGATATAGAATAAAGAACGAAAAAAGGTAAGACACGAGAATTTACGTGGTTCGACTGAATTTGCCTACGTCCACGAACAAGGGGAGCGATTCTACTATAACAGAGAGTTTACAACAATTAGAGAAAAAACCTATCCTCTAATTAACCCGACACCCACAGAGAACCTCACAATTCTATCACAAGAATTAACTCTCAAGTGTTTCCCAAACTCTCTAATTTACAAGCCTCACAACAAGCTTTCACGAAGCATAGGACTTTGCTTCGACTCTCTAGGCTTTCTATCTTTTCAGCTCACTTAAAACTGAATAAGAAGTCTTCTATTTATAGAAAAGTTCCAGCCGTCATATGAATAGTAATGACAACTCGTTGACAACTCGTTGACAACTCGACGCTAGCTCAATTATAACTCGTTGACAACTTGACTACAACTTGTACACCAACTTAGTGCTAGCTCATCGACAACTTGTTCACACCCTTGCGACAACTCAACCACAACTTTTTGACAACTCAGCGTTGACTCAGCGCCACCTCAGCGCTATCATGGAACTTTCTTGAACATTTCTAAAGATTAATTTAAGCCACATTTTTAGCAGATGGCGCTCCAAAACTGCAGGATGATGAAGTTGCAAGTTGTCATTTGTGTATTCATGTTTATGAATACACTTGTCCACGCTGACTACGATTTGGTTAACATTACACTGGTTGATGACGCCGTCCAAAGAGGAGCAGGTTACCACCATGCAGAGGGATTCGGCGAAGGAGCCGACAACTGGCTCATCTTTCTTCCGGTGCTAATTTTCTTAACCTACCCAATAACTTATTGGTCTCATGCATTAAACTTATGATTTTAAAATACAGTTACAAAATTTGTTATAAGCATTTGAGTAATGAGTAACATGATTCTCGGTAAAGCGTTTAAATGCTAAACTTATCCGCACCTTTTATCAAAATTAAAGATGTCATGACTTAATTTATAACAAATTAATTATGACAATACATATAGATTGTTAGAAATCAACGCAATAATTTATCTTGCACGGACACACTCAAAACATGAAAAAAAAAAAAAAAAAAAACAACTAAAGATGTAATGAGGGTCAACCAATACAGCCTACATTGTCCGGTAAGAACAGAATTTTTTTTTTTTTTTTTACGTTGTGTCCACATAAGATTTTATCTAAAACTAATAAACTCCTTGCGTGGTCCAATTCAACAAAGAAAAATAAGCCCAATACAGACTCCAATTTTTTCTACTTCTTTAGTCGCACGACCAGCTTATCGGGTCGGGTTATAATTCAGATACACCAAGATTTAAGACAAAAATATCATAGATAGATTTAAATTTTTTATGAATGATATACATATTTCAATATTTGTTAGGGTGGTGGTTGGTGTGGCCAAGAAAGTACGTGCCTGGAGAGATCGAAAGGTAGCTCTGGGAGCACTATCAACATCACGTCTACCAACTGGTTCAGTGGAATCCTAAGCTCAAACCAAACTTTGAATCCGGGTAGTTGAATATATATCATTATAATTACGAATTGCAGATAGACCTTATTGATCGAAGGCTAATTCTCTTTTTTAAAAATTAATAATTTTTAAGCTGTACCATAGCTCTTACGTACATGAAAAATTAATTCCTTCTACTGAAAATAATTTTAATTTGGTTTTCTATTTCAGGGTTCTTCAGTTGGAATCGAGTTCTCGTCACATACTGCAACGGCTCATCATTTATGGGAGACGCCTAAGATCCAGTAAGCCTCTTAAAAACCTAAACCATGTTATTAATTTGTTTAAGATTCACAGTTTGCAAACTGTATTCATATTGTATCCAGGAGAAGAAGCTTCACCTTAGGGGCGCCAGGATTTTCACTGCAGTTGTCCATGATCTCCTATCAAAGGGAATGGAAACTGCTAATAATGTATGATTACATGATGATTTCCTGATAATTCACTTCTTAAAACTATATAAATTCATAAGAAAACCTGAGATATTTATGTACATTGACAGGTTATACTTGCTGGTACCTCCGCCGGGGATTGGCAACGATCTTGAACTGCGATCGTTTCCGATCTCTCGTGCCAAATGCAAGCAGACTCAAATGCATTTCGGATTCGGGCTTTTTCATTCTTGGGTAAGTTTCATTATTCACTTCTAAAACCTGATATTTTATTATATATGTGATCTGTGTACTGACTTAAATCATATGTATGTCTGTACAACAGGAAAAATATCCCTGGAGCTGATAGTAGGAAGCTAGTGCCGAGATAGTTGACTTTCATGTAATATCTTACACCTCCCTCAAAACTTTTTTATTTTCTTTAGCTATTTATTCTATTGACATGCATTTTCTCATTTTTTAAGCTTTTATTCTTCTTATAGGGGATAGCAAAATCGCTACCTACATCTTGCACATCGAGAATGAATGCGAGTTTGGTAAGTGCGGTTGCCTAACTAGCTTCTTTTTATTTAAATCATTTTAAAGTATTAATCGCTCTATGCAAAATTTGCAGTGTTTTTTTTCCCTGAAAATGTGGTCGGAGATGTTCAGACGCCGCTCTTTCTGCTAAATTCCATGTACGATTACTTTCAGGTACTTCGATTAGTTATCTTTACATACAGTACGTGTTTGTAATGATACGAACATAATTAATTTTGTGTATTTGCAAGTAAAAGTTTTATATAAAACTTGAAGTGGTTTATGGCCTGAATTAATTTATTGGTTAACATTATTTAATTATAGCATTTACTTTCAAAGGAGGTTAACTAATTAAGCATCGTTTTTGCTCTCTGATTTGTGATTAAATCAGATAAACCAGAATGTCATACCTAATGCTGGTGATTCGACCGGTTGGAGGGGCAATTGCACTGTCAACACTCCAACTTTGTTAAATTGCACTTATTCTCAATTCCAAATCGTGAAAGGTATTTACTTTCAATACTAGCTAGTATTCTGATCATAGGTTTTAATAATAAATAATGAGTTGAAATCTAAGTTAATTATTTGAATATATTTTCAGATTTCCGGACAACATTTCTCGAGACATTTAGAGAATCAGGAGATTCTCCATCAAGAGGAGAGTTTATCAACTCTTGCTACATTCATGATTTCCTGAATCGAGAGAATTATTGGAATGGAATACCTAGAGCTGGGAACAAGGCAAGTTCACCTTTATTTTTCCTTTTTAATTCTCTCCTTACATATTATTAATTCGTTTGGTATCATCTTTAATAATTTTCTTTTGCAACGGACGAATTCGCAGACCGTTGTGCAGGCCATTGGCGATTGGTACTTTGAGCCAAAGATCAAATTCCATTAACCTGTAGCACATGAAATCAAATTAATTAGTTTAACACAGAGCAATTAAATCACTAATATATATTTTCATCATGTTTTTCAAATCCAACGCCATGATCAATATCTTAATCTTGCTGACTTTCAGCGGGATAATCTTAATTGACATATCCAAAGCAACCAAGAAAATGTTTGCTCCAGCAGCACCATCAGAATGCACTTTTAAGGAGAAATGTTGGTTTGACATCATTGATGTTGTAAAACACGAAAGGGGTACAATGCAAGGAATTTGTTGTGATTCATTTCTGAAGATAATGCAATACGAAGATTGTCCCAAACAATTTCTCAAGGCCATTAAGGATTTGAATCTCCCGGAATATAAAGATTATCATGATCGTGACGATGACCTTAAGAGTTCCATTTGGGATTTAGTTTATCACAACGTTTGTTACTATAACATGAAAACAAATTAACACTGGAGCTAGGGAGTGATTTTTATTGGCGCATCTTATATTACTTGTTAATTTATGTCATTAATTAAATATTATTACGAAATTAAATAATATGTAACTTTTATTTTTATAACAAGCACACCCGAACGAGATTAAATAATACGTAAGTTGATTGATTACTAAAGCATATATAGAATTTTTATTACTCATTCTAGCCTATGCAATAACAAAAATGACGTTTCATTTGCAGTTTTCTTTCCCACATCTCATGTTATTTAAAAGATTATAAATTAACCGAAATGCTTCATAGAAAAGGTATAATATGCATAGAAAGAGATAGGGCGACAAATTGTGGTGATTTAATTTCGGACATTACAATGCGAGAAAACATTAACAAAGAATAAATTAATTAAAGATTAAAGTTGTAAAATAATTAGAATGCTCAAACACGAATTTAAATTTACATAAAGTTGAAAGTTCTACGAATTATAGCACTAGTTTGTTTATTTATAGGTAGGACGCTATTCTATTTTTGTTTATATTTTATTTATTTCTAGTGCTAAGTTTTGGCAATGTGAAGACTTTCCATACATATTTAATGGTATTCCTTAAAAGACCAAGAACAAACAAGAAACATGATAGGGTAGATTTCATGTCCGTTTGGTTATATATTGCACGTATCTTACGCCGTTCGGTGTGCTTATGGTTGTTATTTGCTCTATTTCAGGTACTTTGTGTGTCGGAGTTGGAAAATGGAGATACGGATCGAAATTGGAGCTCAATTACACAGTTATGAAGGGCTAACGGCCGTTAGCCCTGGAGATGAAGAAACAATGTAACGATTGTTAGTAATACCCATATGAGAGCTTTGTGTGTAACGGCCCTTACACGAGGCTGGCTTTACATGTGTAATGGTTGTTGGAGGAAGCAGTGCAGCAAGGAAAAAGGCCTGACGGCCGTTAGCCCTTGCAAGTAATAATTGCGTAACGGTTGTTATGTCGTTAAAAGCGTCAATTATTGTTCTTTTATCCTAATCGCCGTTAGGGAAATGATTGAAGGACGATGTAATGGATATTAGGTGCCAATTCAAACACGAGTTTGCCTCTTTCACCATTATTTTGGGGAGTTGAGAATTTTTGGAGAGAGATGCTTTACCCTAGATAGATTAGGAGTTCTTGGGAAGCTTGAAGGTGACACTTTCATACCATAGCTTGGGGATGAAGATGGAAACAATTTAGTATCAATTTCTCTTTCTTAGCCTTCTTAATTCATATTAATCGTCATTAGTAGTTAATTTTAATTCTTCTCTGGTTAAGAACAATGTATTATGCTTTGGGAATTAGCTTGCTTTAGACTTGGATACTAGAGAATTCCTTTCAATTATATGAATTTGAATGCATTTATTATGAATTCCTTGGATTCTATTGTTGTTTGTTTTAATATGAGTGGCTAATTTTTAAGGCAAAGGGGGGTGATGTATTGTGTAGGATAGGTGTTCAATAAAATGCCTAGGTGGAATTACTTAATCTTATGCTTGTGAAATTGAACTATTTACATATTTGAGATTAATTACCTTAGATATGCTATTAGATTTACATATTAATTGAAATATTATAAGTGAATTGGAAGAAATTTTACAACAGTACTTAAGAACTAGGTATAAAGAGCTTTAGCCTATACTTAAGAAATTGAGCAATTAATTGATCGGGCCAAGCTGCTAATTGGTTAACTTGCACTAATCTTGATTTATTGGTCTAATTATTAAGCCAACGATCAGGAGAGCGACGTTAGATTTGGTTAGACATACGTACTCGACTCCGAGAGGAGTTTGTGCATACTTTTCATATTAGAATTGTGAGATTATTGATTCTACCAGAAGCACTTATTGAACACGATCTTACATGAGTATTATTTCCCCTTGCTAATATTGTTTATTGTTGTTAACTCAAGTTAATTGTACTTTTTTAATGTTTAATTTTGCTTGCTTGTTTAGTTAATCCATAGTTAACTTATAGACTTAGCTGAGCTAATATTCTTGTGCTTGAATTTGTCTATCAATTGGCAAAATTAAAGCATAAAACCATTGTTTGTTTTCCCTTCTTTATGGGTATTGTTTGTTTTCCCTTCTTTATGGGTATGAACAATTTGTGCTATAACTTCCTAGCGAAACTTTCACTTGAGTATATTTTAAACTTTGAATAAAACAAACTATGTGAATATTGGGAAACCAAAAAAAAAAAAAAATAGAGGTAATTACATATTCACGGACAGGATTCCCGATGCCATGGTATGCTGATATTATTAACTTTTTAGCTACTGGTGCCTTGCCTGATCATTTGTCTATATCCGAGAAGGATAAAATGAAGAGTGATTCTAAATATTACATTTGGGATAACCCTTATTTGTGGAAAATTGGCACCGATCAAATGATTAGGAGATGTGTAGCTGAAAACGAAATCAATTCCATACTAGATTTTTGTCACACTTATGCTTGTGGTGGGCACTTTGGTTCGAAATGAACAACTAATAAAGTGTTAGACAGTGGCTTTTTTTTTTTTGCCTACACTTTTTCGCGATGCATACGGGTGCTGTAAAAGTTGTGTGAATTGTCAAAAGATGGGAAACATAGGTTCTAAGAATCAAATGTCCCTTAATCCGATACTTGTTTGTGAAATTTTTTATGTGTGGGGCATTGATTTTATGGGTCATTTTCCTTCATCTTATGGTAATTTATACATTATTCTTATTGTTGATTATGTGTCGAACTGGCTGGAAGCGAAAGCCACCGGACTAATGATTCTAAAGTTGTTGTGTATTTTGTTAGGTCTAATATTTTTGTCAGGTTTGGCATTCCTCGAGCTATTATCAGCGATAAGGGGACACAAGTTTGCAATCAAACGGTCGAGACACTTTTCAAGAAGTACCATGTTACCCATCGCGCTTCCACGACCTATCATACACATACCAATGGCCAAGCTGAAGTCTCAAATAGAGAGATCAAATCAATTTTAGAGAAAATGGTTAGCCCAAACCATAAAGATTGGAGTTTGAGACTAGATGATGCACTTTGGGCTTATAGGACGGCTTACAAGACTCCGATCGATATGTCGCCTTATAGGTTGGTATTTGGAAAAGCATGCCAACTCTCGGTTGAGCTAGAGCAGCGAGCTTATTGGGTGATTAAAAAGTGCAATTTGGGGATAGACGAGGCCGGAATGCATCGGAAGCTTCAATTACAAGAGTTGGAAGAGATTCAAAATGATGCATACGAAAGCTTTAAGATCTACAAGACAACACAACCGTGGACCTGACCCTAGCCGCACCCTCTAACCCATTAACTTCTACCGACCCATCACCCCTGACCGACCCGCTGACCCGCGAAACTGACCCACACCATGCCTAAACATAAAAACAAATCAGCCCCAATATTTTCTCCAAACAATTTCTCAAATTGAATTCCCCTTAACCCTAACCCTAGCCCATGGGAAACGACACGATTCACCCCCTAAACAAGACGCCTACCACCCGCGCCGCCGTCGTTACCATCTCTCCCACACACAACCACCTCTCCACCGCCCACCACAGCATCACCACCTGTTACCGCCTCAAGCGGCGAGCCACCAAACTCGCCTTCTACCTATTACCCTACTTAACTTGCTCGTCTAGAGGTGATGGTCCACACATTTCAAGATGTGCCTACACAACTTGCTCGGTTAAAGGAGATGGTTCCCACTTTGGAGGCACACCTTCATCAAAAATGTTTGTGCTCGTGTAAAAAGGTCTCGGATAATCTTGACGAGTGAGGCAAAATAAATACTCCACTGATTACCCAGTTAAGAAAAGGAAACAAAACTAGGTAATTATGAGTAAGGCTAAAACCACTTGGCGTTGTGATTGGTTGAGTAACCAGATGGCATTGATCACAAATGTTTGCGTTTGCATAGAAAGACCAATGATAATTTCAGGTAAATAATAGCTAAAGACCCTTAATTAATTAATTTAGTGTAACCCGAACTCCCCACGATAACCACTTCAATTTGGAATTCTTTGTGTATATCAACCATCTAATAAGTGGAATGTGTTTTCCAAATTTGATTAGTTTTTAATTAAAATTCGGTAATCCATGCATGTGCCTTAAGTTGAGATCGGGCTTGTGACTTCTCCTGCGGAAATTTCGTTGCATTAAATTGATATTTTGTGGTATTCGACAGGACTATGCTTTCAATCCTAGTTACAATACCTATGTTCGTGTTTCATTGAGTGAAAATGAATTTTCCCCTTATCTCGACCCTAGTTTATGCTTGAGGGAAAGCTTTGTCTAAATGTGGTTTGGGGGGGGGGGGGGGGGGTGGTTTGTTAAGTCGTATATTTGTATAATTATTGAACTAGAATTGGTATGGTTAGCCCCATGATTTAGTGTGGATGATTAATTGGTTTAACAATTTCTTGTACGAAATTATTTATTTGCAAAGAGTTTGATGAATTTATGAAATAATTGCACAAATTGGAGATTTGGAGGATTTGTCACACGCATGCACTATTGGAGTGACCCACTGTTTATTCAGGGTTCTTGGACTTTGCTCTACATTGTTAGACGTAAAGAAAGTACTAATCTTGGGCCCTAGCACTCCAATATTCTATTAGGCTCCCGACTTGAATATTTGGGAAGTTCATTAGGAGTCCAGGCACGTAGCATTATATTGGGAAAAGAAAACTTAGGATTGAGGATTCGAGAGAGTGGGTTATTTGTCGGGAGATCGTGGGAAGAGAGAATCGGAATAAAAGGCCCGTAACAGGATTGCACAAAATATACAGCAACTCAGGGACTTTCTAGAGAGGAATTAACGCAGCAACTGGAGATGGATTGGATCAGTTTTCTCATGTCGGCTAATAGTAGCAACTCGTGGCAATATCTAGTTTATCTCGATTCCTTTCTTTTCTTTTGTTTCAAACTATGTTGAATTTAAAATCTTATTTTGTTCAATTCTAGTATGAGTAACTATTTTCGTTTTAGTTGGAAAATTCTGAATATTATGCTAGACTTGTGAAACTGAATCGTTTGAATTAATTGGTTTATGTTATTCGTATTGCTTCCATTTTACTGTCAATGTTTATTAATTAATTCTTTGATTAAGGCTCAATCTTGGATTAGTTAATCTGCATGTAGCTAACTAATTTATTTGGTGGTGTTAGCTGAATAGTTAGTATGTGTAGCAATCGACACTAGGTCATACTACTTGTCTGATTTCGTGTTGAGGAACTTTCGATCTAATTAAGTAAAGCATGAGTCTGTGCCTAATCGGTTAGGATTAACGTTCTTTGGTTATTAATGCTGTTAATTTATGAAAGTTCGACGAGAATCTTGAAAGGGTTATCAATTAGTTAGGTAACAGTTTCAGGAGTTCTTTTATTGTTCTAAAATTAAGAAGAAACGAGGGAGCCAGAGGTACTTGGTGACTATAGCTAATCTGTCATTAAACCTATGAAAATCCTTAAGTCGATGATAGTAATCTATGCATAATTAGGAATTTCCTGACTAATTTGTTATCTAGTGAATTAACTTGAAATTAATTTGAGTTTTTAGTTCTTGAGTCGTTGTTTAATTAGTCTTTTTTGTTTGTTTAGTTTAATTATTAGTTTAGTTAAAATCTCGATACCACCACCACCACCCCTAATTGTTTTCGCTTGTTCCTTGGCTTACTCAAAAGTTAAAATTTGTCCATCTCCGTGGTTCGACCCCGTTTGTCACTATTTGCAATTCAATTGTATTTGGTATTTGGGAATTTATTTTTGGTGGTTTCGACGCCCATCAAATTTTGGCGCCATTATCGGGAATTGGTAACTAATTGATTTTGTTTCTTTTTCCTTATGCCTAGGAACCTTCGTATGAGAGAGCTCGTCTTGTACGACTTTGAGATCGAAAAAATTACTAAAAAACTGACAAAGTTGACCAAACAAAGACAAGAGTAAGCAGCAGTTGGCGAGGGTTCAGAATTAGGTGAGCTGGACACTGAAACCGAGTTCAAACTAGAATATAAAGTGGAATAGTAGACTGACAGGAAACCTGACCATGATCACAGTCAGGATATGGATCAAAATAAAACTCTTCGTGACCTTGCCCAACCCACTGAGGTACAAATGCCACTCTGCATAACCTTTCCAGGCCTGCAAGATGGGTTTAAATTGAAGTCAGGGCTCATGCATTTGTTGCCAACCTTCGGTGGATTAGAGAATGAGGACCCAAACAAGCATCTAAAAGAGTTTCACCTCGTTTGCACTTCCACAAAACCACACAATGCCACGGAGGATCAAGTCAAGCTAAGGGCTTTTCCTTTCTCGTTGCAAGATGCACCCAAGGATTGGCTATATTACCTACCTTCCTGGACAGCTACTACTTGGTAAGGGATGTCTCGACAGTTTCTTGAAAGGTATTTCCCAGCTTCACGAGCTACAAAACATCAGACGCGAAATTTGTGGCATTAAACAGAAGGATTCCGAGAGTCTCTATGAATATTGGGAAAGGTACAAGAGGATGTTAGCAAGTTGTCCCCAACATGGCATATTAGATCAGTTGGTCATTCAATACTTCTACGAGGGTCTAAGTCCAATGGAGCGAAGAATGATAGATGCCTCGAGTGGTGGAGCCATTGTTAGCAAAACCCCTACTGAAGCTAGAGCGCTGATATCAACCATGGCAGCAAATTCCCAACAATTTGGAGCTTGGCAAGATATACCTAGAAGGGTAAATGAGGTAAATGTTAATTCACTTGATGAAATTAAATCTTTACTAACAACTTTGGTCCAGAACATGAATGTAGGTACTCCTCCGCATGCAAGGGTGTGTGGCATTCGCACTAGCCCCGAACACCCAACTGATGCATGCCTGATAGTCCATGAGGAAACATCTGAGAATGTCGATGCCATTGGATTTTAGCAAAGGAAGTTTGACCCTTATTCGAACACCTACAACCCCGGATGGAGGCACCACCGGCATTTCAGTTACGCGAGCAACCAACCGAGCAATCAGAACTTCCATCAACCACCACCATCTCCACCACAGCCACAACCATAACAGCCTTCGGGTTCAGGTAAACCTCTTAGTGAAATTGTTCGTATGTTAGTTACTAACACTGAGAAATACCAACAGGATACTACAACCAGAATTCAGAAGATGTAGGAGACTATAAAGACTCTGGAGACTCACGCGGGTCAAATAGCATCATCGATCAGCAAATTGGAAACCCAAGGCAAATTACCGTCGTAGACACACGACCTCAGATATAATAAAAGTGCAATTGTATTGCAAACTGAAAAGGAATTACAGCCTCCAGTCGACAGGAATCTCAATCGCAACCAGGTACAGGGGCTTTCATGCAGAAACGGAAAACAAAGTTGAAGAGGGTCCTACCCATGATCACAGACAGGATTTCTGCCCTGCTGAAAACTCTCAAAAACCGAAACCTATGGTAGTTCCACCATCTTTTTCTTAGAGGCTAACTCAAAAAAGCAAGAAGGATAAAGAGGATAAGAGTATTATGGAGATTTTTCAAAAGATTGAAGTAAGCATTCCACTCCTCGAGGCCATTAAACATATTCCACGCTATGGCAAATTCCTTAAGGAATTATGCACAAGCAAGCGTAATTTACAAGTAATGAGAGATTGAGTGTAGGTGAGAATGTTTCAGCTGTCTTACAGAGGTATGTTTTTATCCCATGCAAGGTTGGAAATATTGGTATTAGGAAGGCTATGTGTGATTAGGAGCTTCTATCAATGTGATGTCTTTATCTGTGTATACTTTTTTGGGTCTTGGTCTATTAGCTAGTACTGGAGTCATTATTCAATTAGTTGATTGATCAATTATCTATCTTGAGAGTGTCTTAGGGGATGTGTTGGTTCAAGTTAATGAGTTGATTTTTCCTTCTGATTTCTTTATTCTTGACATGGAAAATAATAGTTCTACTGAATCTTCTGATATCCTATTGGGCAGGCCTTTTCTTAGTACAGCTAAGGTAAAAATTGATGTACACATCGGTTCTTTGACTTTACAGTTTGATGGTGAAATGGTCAAGTTTAATGTTTTTGATGCTATGAAACATGCTGAAGATATGTCTTGTGTTTATAATATTGATATCATTGAAAACTTGACTAATGAGGTATTTGCTTTAGACCATGGTGATAAATTGTATTATGTTTTATGTCATAGCATCTCCGTTGAGGTTCTTGAGATGGTTTATGCTTTGGAAGCTCTTCAGGTTATAAGTTCAAAATTAGTGCCTATTGAGCTATCTGGATCTGAATCTAAACTACTGCCTTCAATTTCACAGGCCCCAAAGTTGGAACTCAAAACACTTCCAAATCACTTGAATACGCCTATTTAGATTACGGCAATACCCTGCCTATGATCATAACCAGCGGAATCGACAGTCTGGAAGAGGAGAAACTGATCAGAGTACTTCGAGAGTACAAACAGGCGATTGGTTGGACCATTGCTAATATCAAAGGTCTAAGCCCTTCCACGTGCATGCATAAAATCATTTGGAGGAAGGTGTCAAATCTTGTTGGGAAGCACAGCGCAGACTAAACCCACTAATGATGGAGGTAGTGAAAAAGGAGATTATTAAGCTCATTGATGCAGGTATGATCTATCCAATATCCAACAGCGAGTGGGTAAGTCCAGTTCAGGTTGTACCCAAGAAAACAAGTATTACTGTTGTTGAAAATAAAAATGGTGAGTTAGATCCTACTAGAATTCAAAATGGTTGGAGGATGTGTATAGATTATAGAGGTCTTAATGCTCTTACTAAGAAAGATAAATTTCCCTATTAGGAATAGTTCCCTGAAAGCCGATGTAATAGTCTGCTTAGTATTTTTTCTTTTGTAAATCACAGACAATCTTTGAATGATAAACGAATTAAGGCAACAATTCTTTTTATGCTCTTGTCTGATTGTGTGTTTACTTTAGTTGTGCATGTATAAGAACTCCACTAATCAATATGACTTATAGAACTCAACCATCTAGGTGAAATGGTTCATGAGACGAGCCCTAAATCACTTAAGTTATGATTAGAAATCACTCCAAGCCGATGAGTCTAAAAGACAGTGGGAGTGTCGATATGAAACGTTCGAGGCTTGCTCATGTGATCACACCCTTAAGAAGGACCATCTTGTTTCATGGGATGCAAAGTCTATTGATTGATACGTGCGTGATACATGAGGGTGCTTACTTATTCTATAGGTACACTGAGGTGTCCCGTGTGAGAAGATTCCTAAATGGGAAAGGAAACTTCCAGATTAAGAAATACCTCACGAGTCATTGATGTGATTAAGTAGTCCTTAGACTTGAGATTCCATCAATGCTTTGTGGGCTAACTCTGCAGTCTTAGGTATGAGTTTTAAAGGGTGTCGACTCAGTCAACTGATTCAAAGCTTATGCTAGGGCTGCACAAGTGGTACATGGAAGCATATGAGAATCGATAAAGGACCTGCACTTGCATTAGCAAGTTGATCTCTTATTATGTAAGTCATTCATATGCCATAATGGAGTCTTTGGCCAAGGCAGTGGATCGAGATCAAGAAATGGGTTTCTTGGATCGAGATCAAATGGATATGAAATGCACTTAACTTTAAGATCGAGATTATTAGGGTTCTTATTATTCCCTTACCTTATATCTCGATTGAGAGATAGGACGTAGGAGGATTTTATCTCACATAAGTCAATGACTTAAAGGTTCTTTCAAATTAAGATATTATTATTCAGCTAGGGGTCACACACCTATTGCTAGATTATGGTAGTGTGACTTGTGGACTGATTAATTAATTAGGAATTAATTAATTAGGGTCACTGCTAATTGAATTAAGAATCTAGAAGGTCACACACAAATGCACGTGATAGGTGTTGAATCCGTCAAAATAAATATAAACCTATTCACAACTAAACAATGGAGTATCGCGTAAACAGGGTCGAACCACAGAGATTGGCTAAAGTAATTCTAATAAATCAGAGGAAAATCCACAAGAAACAACTAAGAAAGGGGGGTTTTTTGTTTAACTATTCTACTAAAATAAAACTAAACAATGCAAATAATTAAAATTATTAACTAAAAGACAATACGAAATTATCACACGAGACTTAGGGGAAATATCAATAGAGAAGACAACACCTAGCTAGAGATTCAAGATTCAATTATCACATCGATCACAAACACAAAGATAATTCCAATTTATTCAAGTAGGTTAGCTATAGAAGATAGAGACACTCGACTCCGCCTCGTTTTCACTTAAATTCTCAAATAGCCTAGAGACACTCGACAGCTATTTTCTCTAACCCGTTTCACAACCCTTAGAGCCACTCGACAGGATTTAATGAACAGACAGCATTAAAATCTATGAAAATACTAACCGGAATTAACCAAGTCATGACAAGTGCAAGATTTAAACCCGATTATCAATTCCCTTAACGAGCTCATAATTCTATCCCTAAAACCCTATCGTTAACATGCCACAATTATCAATCAACTTTACATACACTTCAAGTATCATGAATGGCAATATGCAATTAAATACCTAGATGGTCGGGCCCTACCACTAAATAGATCAATCACAATAAACACGACGAACGGATAATGGATAAATACTTGAAATAAATTGAAAACGAAAAGCAATTAGGTCTCATGATGTTTAATTGAATCTAAACATCCCTAGCTAGATATTAATTAATTAGCTACTCATGAAATAAAAATCCATCAAAACACAAGAAGAATTCTTTAACATAAGTAAACTAAATTGTCTAAAGAAGTAATTAAAAATAAGGCCGAAGCCTTCCTCCAAGAACTCCTCGAGTTGTTACGTGTATCCTCTCCCCAAAAGCTGCCTGTAAGTTGCTCTCCAAAACCAATATATAAACGTCCCAAATTCTCAACAAAATTGGACTCCTAATTCTCATCAACTTTGAATTTTTCTTCTTGTCCTCAAAGCTTCTCCACACAAATTAGGCCCATTTTAACTTAAATCAAATATCCACGCGTAGGCCCATCTCCAATTGCCCACTGAAATGGACTCCTACCAAATAAATTCAATGCAGCCTCAGCCCACAATTAATCCCAAAGATAGTGGTGACCCAAATTCAAAACCCATCATCTAATATTCAAATTAAATCAAAAGTCCACGTGCATACACGTCTCCATGAATCCCATGCATCTCAAATCACCCAAACTGCACTACGTTGTGTTGCACATCAGATTCCAAAGTTGAAGGTCTCGAGCGTCAATGCGTTTCGCCTCATTGCATGAATTTCTTCCTAAAAATAATTTAGTCTGCACTAATCTCACCTTCGAGCCCCAACTCTACAATAAAAACAATAAAACATCAATTCCTTTCAAAATAATATTAATTCAAGCACAATCCGGGGCAAAATTAAATAATAAAGATGACAAAATAACGAGTTATCAAATCCCCCCACACTTGCTCATTGCTCGTCCTCGAGAAATCATGAAAATGAAATGGAAACAATACCACCCATCAAACACAATCACAAAGGCAATCATCAAACTCTCACCTAAACAAGTCTAGCTCACCAACACACTATTCAATTGCACAAAATTCAACAACTAGTATAAATAGCATACCCTCGTGTTAGTGTAGTGTGAATTGAATGAAAGAATGTACAAAGACTAGATTGATTAATCTATGATTTTCATCTAAGTATCGATTATCGACTTCGAATGCACCATTTGCACCAATCTCCACTAATATAGTTAACTCAAGACTCGGGTTTGATAGGTCTTTCGAGCTTGTAATGTAGGCTTGGATCAAGGTGGGAAAAAGTGAATCAAAGGCTAACAGACCAAGCTTACATGTAACGCCCCGACTTTTTAGTCCTACAGGTATGACTTATGTGACAAGTATTTGTGCGTTTAAATTCATTTAATTATATATATTTATATATTTAGTTTTATTTTAGTTGTAAATTCTTTAATTGTATGAATTTATTAGAAATGAATATTATAAATTCTTGAGTGTTATGGTTTTTACATGACTTGATTGCATGCCGTTTCTATATGAGTTGAATCCGGATTTTTGTGTAAATTGATTATGCACTTGATTTACATGTTATGAACGCGTATATATGCTCGTTTTATGTTTTTGATGTCGTTTGGCTTGGTTTTGAATTTTATTTTGAATGTTGGAACCAAAGCGGTGGGTTAACGAGTAATTAGCGCACCCTTGGTTCCGTATGTGATATCTTGAGCTCGGGAACTCGGATTCGAGTTCCGTTAACTCTGTTGGACTCATATTGAAGATTTGGGTTCAATGAATAAAGCCTCATATTTTTCTAACCTCGTTTGAATCTCCGAATTTCACCCGGAACTTGCAAATTCGTCCAAAATGACCCCTTCTCACTTATCTAACCATAACTTGAACCATAGTTAACCAAATTAGGTGAAAATTGATCCTAATTAACCCTATTTTAACCCATGATCAGCTATCCTCACTCTCATTATATTTTTCACTCCCATACTTAGCCAAAAACTGCTGGAACCGAGACACCCTTGAAGGAGAAAAATAACACTATTCATTTTCATCCAATTAAGCTCAATTCCCTTCCAAATCACTCCCAACTTGAAAGGTAAGTCCATGATTGTGTTGTTCACCTTCTCTTCTTTCTTTTGACTCCAATATGGCTGGATTTGATGGATTATTGAGCATGTATTGATGATATAGGTGAATAGTGAGGGTTTGATCAAAAATTGAAGTTGGGGATGAATTCTTGTGTTTCTTTTGAGTTTGATACATCATAAATGAACCTTTTGTATTCCTTATTACTTGTGTGAACTGAATTAGATTGGTAGTTGAAGAATTAATTGGCTTCATTATTGAACTTGTAAGAAATGGATGAACTTTGATCTCTTTTCTACCTTGATTTTGTATGGACTTGTTACTTCGGTTTAATGCATCAATTGAGGTGTATTTATTGAGTTTTTGTTGCCTTAACTTGTATTGATTCGTTGGTTATTTGTTGGTTGAAGTTTGGTACGTTTCCCCCCCTGTTTTGGCCACGATTTTTGTGCAGAAAATGGGTGTCGTGGCCACGATCGTGACAAGAGCAATCTTGGTCGCGGTCGCGACCCACTCTCAAATTTGCTCCGCATGCACGCGACCCCTTTCACGTTGTTTTTCAGTCGCGGCCACTACCAGTTTTTAGCCATGTTTCGAGATATTGAAAAATTGGACAAAAATCAGAAAATATTAGGTAGTGGCCGCTACCATTTTGTGAACAAAATGGGTCGCGGCCGCGACCCTCATGAAAATTTGATTTTTAAACTTAAATTGCATGGTTTCCTTGGCTCGTTTTTGGTTCATACACTTCATTAACATATCATATAATGTGTTATCTTGTGTGTTGTGAATTTTCATGATTTTTAATTGAATATTTTCCGAGTTGTGTACGAACTTGTCTTCATTGCTTCAAAACATGCATGCATGGTTTCATGTCTCCAATATGAACCCTACATTATAACTCTTACTCTCTTATATGAACTATAAGACTTGTTTACATGTTTAAGTATGTGTTATGATCATTATTTGGAATTTATGGAGCCTTTTGATATGATTTATGATAAATATGAACTTATATGATTATAAACGCTTCATTTGATCAATGGAATGTTAGTATATGTGCCTTTAAGGCACTAATCGTGCACATGAACATCTCCACGACATAATATCACCTCTTATGAATATCATATCATATGCATTTCATTGTCGAGCATCTTATATGGTCATTTTGAGTCTCATTCCTTTCCTTTTTGCAAAGCTTTGGGTACGGTCGGAGACGGAGGCGAGCCTTAAGTTCTTGTGCCTCTCTTTTGATTTTAAAAGGTGGGTTTCTCTTCTAATAGCTATGACAACCCAATATATCCCTTATGTGATGGATTTGAGCCAAATTAGTATATATATATAAATCGAGTCATTTTGGGTAAATATTTCAAACGTATGATCTTTTATTTATAAATCCTACCTTATGTTTTGGCGAGACATGATTGTTATGCACGGGCCCTGGGACTTAGTGCATGTGGTTATCCGGGGAGGCAAGGGCCGACGGTGATCCCATGTACTAGTCCCAACCAAATACGGCGATACCAAACCTCGCTAGGAGATTAGCGGGGAATGGGAGTTGAGTGCCCTTGGGGGATTCATATACCCCCTTTGACCTATGTATAGACCGGTAGTTGGGTCTTGCAAACCCGTCCACCACCCGGAGGGAAAAGGAATATATGTATGATTATGAAGTGTATGAGTGTGCACAAATAAGATATGTATGATAACAAATGAAATTATGATTATGAATACACAAGGTGTTGGTTGGAGATAATGCACGCCCACTCGCCTGGCCATGAAACCCGATGATTATTTATGAATGAAATTGGTAGTCGTAATGCCGTTGATGTTTTCATTGTTTTGCCCATTTGGGAAATTTCTTATCAAACTTCACTCGGGATTGGGGCTTGCATGAATGTGTTTAAATTATACGATATTTATATCTTATGCCCAGTTTTATACCCACCAGTCTCTTTTGGACTGAACCCGGTTTGTTTTCAGTTGTTTTTGTGCAGATGTTAGAAGGAGTTAGGCGGGAATTAGAGTCTTACACAACAGTCTTGTATTTGTGTCTAACTCTTGTCTTTTGGGTTTGCATACACTCATCACATTTTATACTATGTTTATGTCTTGTTAGGTCGTGTGGGTCATGGATTACTAAACTTGAACTTGTATATCAATTTTTGGAGCTTCATAGCTCATTGTATATAATATATGTTCGTTCTTGCTTCCGCTTTAAATTATTACTCTGATTTTTGTTATGCTTGGTTATTGAGTGGTTTAAGGGTTAGCTCCCGCCTAGCATAGTGTGTGTGTATGTGTGTGTCCTCGTTCGTCGTGATTTGGCACGTGTATGGACTGTTAGGAATAGTACCCTAGACAGCCGATTGTATATCCGCTTTGTACCTTTCCTTATTGTAATCACAGACAATCTTTGAATAAAATAAAGAATTGAGGCAACACTTCTTTATATGCTCTTGTTTGGTATGCGTTTACTTCAGTTGTGCATGTATGAGAATTCCCCTAATCCTGATGACTTTAGGACTCCACCATTTAGGTGAAATGGTTCATGAAACGAGTCCTATATCACATAAGTCATGATTAGTTAAATACTCCAAGCCGATGAGTCCTACAGACAGTGGGCGTGTCAACCTGACTCCTCTAAGGCTTGCTTGTGGGATCACGCCCTTAAGAAGGACCACCTTGTTTCATGGAGGTGCAAAGTGTATAGTTGATACGTGTGTGATACATGAGGGTGCTTACTTCCATAAGTAAGTTCACTGAGGTGCCCCGTGTGAGAAGATTCCTCAATGGGAAAGAAAGTTTCTATTTCAGGAAATGGAAACTTCCAGATTAGGAAACATCTCACGAGTCATTGATGTGATTAATTGATCCTTAGACTTGAGGCTCCATGTCACCTTATGAGTTAACTTTTTAGTCTTAGGTATAAGCTTTAAAGGGTGTCGCCTTAGACAACTGATTCAAGGCTTATGCTGGGGCTGCACAAGTGACTCATAAAAGTGAATGAGAATCAAGAAAGGACCTACACTTGCATTTGCAAGGTGATCTCTTATTGTGTAAGTCATTCATATGCCATATGGAGTCCTTGGCCAAGGCAGTAGATCAAGACATCAAGAAAAGGGTTTCTTGGATTGAGATCAAATGGATATGAAATGCACTTAGCTTTAAGACCAGATTATTAGAGTTCTGATTATTCTCTTACCCTAGATCTTAGTTGAGAGATAGTAAGTAGGAGGATTGTATCTCAGATGAATCAATGACTTTAAAGGTTCTGTCGAATCGAGACATTCCAATTCAGCTAGGGGTTAAACACCTGCTGTTAGACTATGGTCGTTTAATCTGTGGACTGATTAATTAATTAGTGAATTAATTAATTAGGTTCACTGCTAATTGAATTGAGAATCTAGAGGGTCACACACAACAACTTGGTTACATGAGTTGGGGGTTTGAAATGATTAAACGAGATGATCATGCCGAGAGGGTTCCACACGTTTGGGTCACGTGAGTGACACGTGTCCTTGGGGACACGTGTGTCACACGTGCATATTATATATATATATGTGTGTGTGTGTGTGTGTGTGATTAAATAATTAATGTGTTAATTATTTAATAGACTTTGATTTAATTTTTGAATTAAAATGAAAGTCTTATTTTGGAGAAAAAATAATCTATTTAATTAATTACGAATTAATTAATTAGATAAATAAGTTATTTATTTATTAATAAATAAAGTATAATATTATCCAAAAGGGTTTGGATATTTTAGCTCTCTTAAAATTTGATTTGAATCAGAATTCTAAAGTCAAAGTTTGGAATTACTTGATAATCAAGTAATAAGAGAGAGGGACTAAAATCCTTAGTCCATAAGGACTAGGATTTCGGCCGCCCCTTAGGGTTAATTGATGAATTCATTTGGTTCATGTGTTGAACACCATCCTTTCTCCAAGATCAAATAAACCCTAGGTTAAGCCTAAACACTAACTAGAGAACTAGCATCCTTACTAGTTAGATTGTAGTCAAGTTGGTGGACTATCTCTAGAGAGCTTCAAGTTAGAAGTTTTTAAAGATTCGAGCTTTACCAAGGAGAGGGGATCAAGCCACGAGAAGAGCGTTCTTGGGTGGCTTGAAACGCTTCAAGAAAGATTATTGAAAAGTAAGTTTTTAATCTCTACGAATTCGAATTCACGATTGCGAGTTTCGATCCTTTTGTTGGAAAATTTTAAATTTCCGCTGCTTTCTGATTCCCGTTTTCCAACATGGACTTCCATTTCATATACGGGTCGGGTCTCGGTGCGGGGGATGTGGTACCTTGCGCTTGGGTGCTACATTACATATTTAAAATAAATCCCGAAGTGTTTCCCTTTTATTTCTTTCCAAAAGACTCCCCCTTTTAACAATTAATTCCCAACCCTTCTATCGGGTTTTCAACAATACTCATACTTTTTCTTCTATTTTTTCTCTTTTCAGCGCATTCTTCTTTTTTTTTTTCCTTCTTCTCGACTGCTTCTTTTTCCCTTTTCTTTTTTCTTTTCAGCTCATTTTTCTATTTTTTTTCTTCTCAGCACAATGAAATTTCTCTTTTGTTTTTCTTTTCAATTCAACTCAAGGGTACAATAAGGAGTCTAAGATATATAACAACTCAATCCCAAAAAGAAAATGAGCAAGCAAGGAGTGATCAAAATAGGGTAGGAAATTTTGTTGTGCATTAAGCTTGTAACGTAGCTAAGAAAAAACTTGCACAACACTCAGGCTCAACGGGGTCAATCGTGTATTTTATTTAGTGAAAATCATTGAAAAGGCCAAAACACAGACAACAAATGCCTAAGTCATCTCCCGAATCAATAGTTAACTAATAATTTCGCCTCGAAGGGAGCTAAGATGCATTCTAATCAACATTTAGACCTATTTGAAAATCATGAACTTCTTTATCTAAGCAAAGCACATTAATTCGTTCAATGGTGCGGGAAAAATGAGGGCATACTACTATACTAATTTCACACAAATTTCATGCATTTAACAAACCTAACTCGTTCTAGCAACTCAACAATCAAATCTAATTCAAAGTATTCAAAATGGGATAAATATTTCCGCAATTATCAAAATCCTCAAATCAAAAATTTTCAGCAACAAAACATCCACAAAACCTTCCAAAAAGTTAGCCATAACAAGCAAGCAAAAAATTTTCAATTCTAGCATTAGTGTACTCCCCCCCCCCCCCCCCCCTATAGCATGCATTGTCCTCAAGGCATAAGATAAACCAAGATCTAGAGTAGAGAGGACTTCCCTGAAGTTCGGGCTGGGCAAATATGGTCACTGGTCTAGACATGTAAATTCCCCATCTCATTTGAAATTCTGGAAGTGGCGTGGGTGTTAGGCGTGACCACGCCCGATGGTCATATTAGCAGAAAATTGGCAGCAATTATCCGCAGCATATCAGCACTATCTGGGCCAAGTTACATGTGCCTGCAAGATAGCAAAGGCAAGAAAATAAACATAAACACCACGAAAACCGAAAAAAACCAAAGAAAAAGAGAAACGGAGGGAAGAAAATGGCACCTAAATCGCCAAAACTTGGGTTGCCTCCCAATAGGGCCCTTGTTTAATGTCTTAGACTTGACAAGACTTGTTGAAGTGCTACTTAAATGGAGATACATCCTCCAAACAAATCGCCTCGACTATGTGGAGCTGAATCTTCTAGTCCATTGTGCCCTCTAGATTGGAGATGGTAACTCGTAGAGGTTCTCAACACGACTTGATAGTTCCTCATCAAATACTCCATCAACCGTTTATAGAAAAGCTTACCACGATCACTAAGATTCCTGAACTCGAAAAAGATATGAGATCTGAGGAAGGTAGTAGTTAAATAATCAATAATGTCAACATACCAGTGTGTGACCTCAGAGCGTGGCCACGTCTTACGGTCACGTGTCTCGAAAAATTGCTCACCCAGCAATTCAAGTTGTGTAGGCTTTGAATCTGCAAAGTTTCCTCCACCTTTGAAAATATACTTCAGATTATCCGTAAACTTGTCGAGTTCCACAATAGGTGCCTGCAAAATGAAAGAATTTAGTTTAGCTAAGTCATCGAGTAGTTTTAAATTCGAAGCCTTTATATTTAGAGGTGTAACATGCTCTAATGGAATAACCATATCACAGATATCATCATACAAACCAACATGTTTCGGCTTACTCTCAGAATTTTCAACTACCAAATTTTGAAGGGGTTCAAAACTTAGCTTTTCCACATTGTTAGGTAAAAAAGTTACGTTGCCTGAGTTTTCACTCACATCAACGCGAAAAACTCTAGATAGTTCGTAAGGACATTTTCTCGACTCATAAACATTAAATTATACAATATCGCTATCAAATTCTAGAATTAATAAGCCTTCTTGAACATGTATTTTAGCATTAGTAGTACTGAGAAAAGGTCGTCCAAGTAAAATATCAAAAACATTCAAAGAATTTTCATCCTTCAAATAAATAACATAAAAATCAGCAGGAAAAACTAATCCATCAACTTGCACAAGTACGTCCTCAAATACTCCCTCTGGGTATACACCAGATCGATCAGCGAACTGAATTATGATACCTGTATCTTTCAAAGGACTAAGATTTAATGATGAATAAACAGATAGAGGCATAATATTAATGGGCACATCCAAATCACACATTGCTTTATTAATCTCAGTCTTGCCAATTTTACATGGAATTGAAAACATACCTTGGTCTCCGTACTTAGGAGGTAATTTCTTTTGCAAAACAACGGAGACATTCTCTCCAACACTCAGGATTTCATTACCTTTTAGCTTTCGTTTGTTGATGCAGAGTTCCTTAAGATATTTCGCATGTCATGGGATTTGTTGAATAGCATCCAACAAAGGAATGTTGACTTCAACTTTTCAAAAAGTCTCAAGTATACCTTGCTTCTCTTTCTCTTTTCTCGTTTGGGTTAGGCGCTCTGGAAACGGAGGTTGTTCCACCCATGGCTTACGCTGGACTTTAATTTCTGACCCTCTGTCTGATCTATTTCAGCCTCGTTTTGACTTGCCATGGGCTTCTCCACAGGTGGAGACAGTTCCTTGCCACTCTTAAGCGTGACGACACTAACATTTTGCCTGGGATCCTCGGTTTGTGATGGCAATTTCCCTTCATTCTCCAATCTACTCAACGCTGTTGCAATCTGACCCAATTGGGTCTCTAAATTCTTAACTGAGGAACCTAAGTTCTGAATGCTTGATTCCAGGTTTTCAATTTGATCAGCTTATGGGTTGAAAGGTGGGTACCGTTGAGGGATTGGGGGGATAGGAACGAAATTTTGGAAGTTTGCTGGATTCGGTGCACAACTCATATTGGGGTGATCATACCATCCGGGATTTTACATGTTGGAGTGTGGATTGTACATCGGAGGCTGATATCCTACTGGGTTCGTATTTTCTAAATGTATGGACACGCTCGATGAGATGGGTTGTGCTTGCGCAATGGGGGACACCTGCAGTAAGGTTAGAAGCCGAATCACTTATCATATTCTTAATTTCATCAAAAGGTAAAGAGTCGACCTCATCAACCTATCGTGGAATGTTTGCATAATTGTTAAATTGTTGTGCATTCGCAAACATTGTTGAATGATCGTCTTTTCCGCGAATGCTCCTGTTTAGAAAAAAGAATTAAATTCAATTAGTACTAATCCCAGACAACGGCGCTAAAATTTGACAGGTGTCGAATCTGTCAAAATAAATATAAACCCATTCCCAACTACACAACGGAGTATGGTGTAAACAGGGTCGAACCACAGAGATTGGCTGAAGTAATTCTAATAAATCACAGGAAAATCCACAAGAAACAACTAAGAAAATGGGGGTTTTGTGACGCCCGGAACGGTGGGCCACCACATCCCCCGCACCTAAACCCGAACCCACATATGAAATGGATTTCCATACATGAGCCCAAGTCTAAACGAACGGTGACCTACACACACACGCTAGGCTAAGCAGGGCTAAACAACACCAGAGCGCGCAAACCTTAATCAACACAGATATGCGGAAGCAAAAAACAACAGGATCCAAACGAGCTCAACATATACATATAAAATGATATACATTAAGAACATTGGCCTCACGGCCCCAAAGCATCAAGTATATACATCCACGGATTCAAAATTCTCCAAAAGACAAGTTATGCTATCAAATACATAAGAAGAGTAATCAAAAGGCAAGAAAATGTATGCAACTCGACCTAAACGGCTAAGTACGACTCGACTCGACGCACTTCCCTGCCTAGCTCGGCAAACCTGAAAGGGAAAGGAGAGGGTCAGTCTCACAACTCGACTGAGTGAGGGGCTAAACACACCCACACTATAGATACCTATAAAGCATAGCACAAATCAAAAGTGATAGCCATGAATCGAGACTAGGGTTTTGCACACCAAAACCATTTCCCGAAGATAATATTAGTAAGAAAGACACCTATCTCGACTCATAATCTATCAGCAGAACATAATCAAAAGCCCGGCGAGAACGGACTATCCCTTACTCCTTTAACATAAATATCAAATCACAAAACCACCCTCACATCCATGGTGTGTCGGGAATCAAACCCTAGCACCTACATTACCAAAAACATACGGGGTAGCTAACCCACGTTATGCCTTCCCCGGTTATCCACCGAAGGCTCAAGATATCACGCCTTCCCAACCTCCCTAGGTCGCACGTGAATATCTCAAATGAGAACGTGCACAGGGGTAAACCCGGCGACCCCGTGGTCGCCCCGGGCCATCCTTACCCACGTCTCCAGGGCCCACAAACCAAATCAAACCAAAATCCCATCTATCAGGGCACACTCGCTCAGCATAACAAAACATACCATGTGACATCCCGCTCGTCCAATTTGTAAGGTACGCTACGTTTCAACCTTTTAATGTGTTTAATTGTGTGATTTTATATTTTTTCGTGGCCCTATTTTGAACTCTTTTAGAGTTTAGGGGCTTGTTTGCAATTTTCTCTTTTAAGGGGTTATTCGGTCATTTCTCGTTCGGTCGAGAGTTCGACCTCTTTGACCCCTTCTTCGCGTTCGGGGCATCGAGACGAGTCCGTAGACTCTAAGTTTGCCCAATTCTGACTTCGTTAACCCCTTCTTTCGTCCGTTTTTGCGTACGAGGACCCGAGATATAATACCCCGGATCCTCGTAATTCGTGCCAAAAATCAGATCTCAGCCTTCAGCGTCTTCTCCAGCGATCAGTCACTGTTCAAGCACTCGAGGTGTGTTTACACACACATGCTCGTTCTCCCTCGTTTCTCGATGGAATTCGACGAACCATTAGTGGAAATTTATCAGCTCGACGAGCCCGTCACGATGGTACAAGAATCTCGGCCAACCGACGACCGACGGAGACAGGATCGGCGAAATTCAGACACAGCGGCGGCTAGGCGGAACCCCCGCCACTTCGCCGCCTCTTCGCGGCGGTCTCCGGCGACCTTTCATCGACACCCGCCACCCCATCAGTTAGGAGACATCTCGACGCGACCCCAGTTCAAGCGGCGTGGCCAACGGTGGCCGGACGGCGGCGCACGGCCGCCCGAAGTGGTGGTGGCGGACGCCCGTTACTGTAGCACGGCGGCTCCGCTGTGTTCCGGCGAGTTTCGCGGGCGGAGCTTGACCCTATCCGACCTCTTTTGACCTCTTGAGTCCATTTCTGACCTCAAATCAAGCAACCGGTGACCGTAGGTGGCGGAAACCGGCGGTGACGCAACGGCGGGTTTTTGGGCGACGGTTTGAAGCTTTTCCCGACCGGTTTTGGTGGTGGTCGCTTCACGAAAGTTGCTTGGAATGACGAAACATAGCGGATGGCATCGGCGGCGTTCCAGGAACCGGCCGTTGGCGGCGGACCGGTGGTGAACCGGCCGTTGAACCGGCGGGTCCAAACCGGTCACTGTTCCGGTGACTTTTTTCGGCAATTGAGATATAGGTTTCGCAGGGCTCGTTACAAGCTTTCCAACGGTATTCTCAGATTTCATTTTTGTTTCACGGTTTGCATTTAATTTCGATTTTTGTTTTAGGGATTTAGTTCGGTTTTTCGTCAACGAAGTCCGGTGTGTTTGGTATTTTCTGAAATTGGTTGAGGGCTTTTGTCTAGCAGGCCGAGGCGTACGTTTCTGTCCTTCCGGGGATTTTTCCGACCACCGGAGGTGGTGGTCCGATGGCTGCACGTGGCGGTCCGGCAGGCTACAGTGGTGGCATTCCGGCGACTTTCGGACAGTAGGTCCGTTTCATTGTGGTGAGTCCAACGCCACTTTCCGTTCATCAATCGGATGCCCGGTTGATTTGTTATGAATTTTTGAAGTTATGGTATTTATTTTCGGTAATTGTTTTTAATTGTATAATGTGATCATGTTTGAGCGATAAATGGAATATGAGTTGTATGATACTTGAAAGTATGATATTATATATGAAAATTTGATTCGTGATTTATTGAATTTATTTGTCTCGTTTTACGCCTATCTACTTGAGAATATTTGTTGTTTAAGGGATATTAATGCAATTTAAAGATCTAAATTATTCGTATTATTATAAGACTCTTAATAATTAAATCACCAAAGTATGAGTTATGATCGATTTGAATAAATTATTTAAGTATGCTAATTGGTGAATATTGTGAAATATGTTAATATGTATTTAGGTGTGAAATTGTTATGCATTTTGCGTTTATCCTTTCGAGAATTAGTGTATGATATGAATTAAATTCCTAATGCTTTGATTTATTTTATGTAATTAATGTTAAGAATTTTATAAGCTATGCATCTCTTGATATGTAATATGAATTATAATATGACCTGAATGACTTGAGTGAATAGATATGGATTATATGTTGCATCATTTGTATTCGTGAGCATGGCCGTGCGTCTTTGTGGTTGTGATTCGAGTCTGAGTCTTGTGTTCTGTGTGTTCAGTCGATCAGGGTTTTTCCAGGGAGTGTCTGTCAGCTGTTTGGGTTCCAGTGGGACTTCTTGGCTTGTGTTTTCCGTTCTCGTCGGTGTAAGATGAGGTTTTAGGATTTTTGCTTTAGTTACAACGACCTACAACCCTATGTGCTCGTTTTCAAGCCTGCATGCGATTATTCTATTATATTTATATAATAGATATGTGTTTATATGATATGTTTATGAATTTGTCATACGATTAAAGGTTTTGAACTGTATATGTACGAGCATATGTAAGCTTGAAATGTTTTGCAACGAGGCTATGCTCCAAACCGTGTGTCTTCATACCAGCTGCGGATTAGGATGACACGGAGAGGTACGTTTATAGCATATGCTAAGTTGCAAGGTATGGTATGCTCCGATAAGGTACGTAAGTATGATTTTGATTCGATATGATAAGTTTGATATGTAGCGAGTTATGATATGATCTGTTCTGATATGCTCTGTTTTGATATGTTGGGCCCTGAGACGTGGGTAAGGGGGACCCGGGACGACCATGGGGTCGCCGGTTATGACCCCTGTGCACGTTCTCATTTGAGATATTCACGTGCGACCTAGGGAGGTTGGGAAGGCGTGGTATCTTGAGCCCTCGGTGGATAACCGGGGAAGGCACAGTGTGGGTTCGCTACCCCGTGTGTGTTTGTATCTGTATGAGTAGTGAGGGTTTGCTCCCCGAACTACATGGTGTTGGGGTTGGATTGTTTATGATATTTGTTTGTTTTCTGTTATGATACGTTTGATTCGATATGGAAGTAAGGTGGGAGACCCGTACTCGACGGGTATATGATTCTGATCTGTTATGTTGATTATGAAACGGGATAGGAGCTTTCTCTTTTATTATGCTATGAGTATGCTCAGTTTGTTAAGTTATGAATAAGATAAGATACGTATAAGTTTGATTTGGAAAGATATGTATAGGTTTGATTTGAAAATGGTTTTGGTATGCAAAACCCTAGTCCCGGTTCATAATCTTTCTTTTGATACGTGCTCTGCTCCTTATTATGTATAGTGTGTGTGAGTTCAGCCCCCTCACTCAGTCAGTGGACTGACCCTCGCCCCACCTATGTTTTTAGTTGCAGGTACCAGTTGTTGGAGTTCGAGCTAGGCGGCTTTGAGTCTGGTCTGTCGAGTCTGTGCCGGTCCGTTTGATTTTGCTAAGTATTTTGTTCTGATTTATTTATGAAAATTATGTATATAGTATGTTCTGTACAAGATGATACTTATGCTTTGATTACATGAATATTCGGGACAGGTTAGGACAGGTTCGTGGAATTAGTTGAACCCGTTTACTTATGTTTGTTGATTAAAGTTTTTGTTAGTTCATATTTTGATTTGCTTCCGCATACAAGTTTTGCATATTTTATTTGTACAGGGTTTAGGTACCGCCTAGCTTAGGTTGGATTTTTCGTTCGTCACCCGTTCGCTGTGACTTGGTGCGTGTGCGGACTTTTCATTTCGTACCACGTGTCGGGTCATAGTGCGGGGGTGTGGTGCCCCACCGCATGGGGTGCTACATACCAAAAAGGGATTCAAAATCAAGCTTATATATACTCGTATATATATATCGTTTCCAAAAGACCAAAGTTATTCCATAAGATCATAAACATAATTTAAGCACTTGTATCTAAATATATATACCATATCCGCATTCAAGGGAAAATTCATCATATTATAGGCCATAGGGTATTTTAGCTAATAATTCCTAACCTCACCTTACAAAAGAGACAAAAGATAGGATCAAAACGGCAACCGACCACCTAAGCTTCGGGCTCTTGCGCGACCGGAAGTGGCTCTGAAACACAAAAGAAAGCAAGACCCGAGACTTAGACTCAAATATGAACCAAATAGACGCTCGGCAATGCTTATGAATACAAAGAATGCAAGTTGAAATGCATATGCATGTCCAATAATTCCTACCAATTCTTATTCACGCAATTCATAGAAAATAAGGTCATAAGTTCAAAACAAGGCACATAACACGTAATATAACAAGCTAACATTGCATACACGTCAGAAACGAAGAAAGAAAACACAAAGAAAAACAACGAAGCGATAAAACGAGCAAATGCCGCCGCCATATTTTCAAATGACACGGCCGTGTCCGGTTCAAATAAATTCAGAAGCTTAATTCGAGGGGCTGACACGGCCGTGTTGAGTTTCAGTTCAAAATGGACACGGCCGTGTCCAATTTTATAAAAATAAATTGCTCCAAGTCGAGAGGCTAACAACGCCGTGTCCAAAACATGCACAAAGCTGACACGGCCGTGTTGGCCTGTCTTCTTCGAAAAAAAATATGCAGCAGCAACAGTGCTCTGCGCCAAAACAGAGCAAGGGAAGCAGGGGAGCACGCAGCAACAACAAGCAACAACCTCAAGGCACAAAACTCATGCAAATCATAGCAAATCACTTCATATTCAACATATAATCATCCGATCATCACAAAAACCCAAGAATCATCATATATCACAAGAATTCTCATGCAAGAATTTGAATTCCAACAATGGCAACTTTCACCACACACATCCATATTCAAAAGAAAGACCATATTATCATGTTAGGGGCATAAGAGATCACATATATATATTCAAATCAAAGCTTAACTCCAAGGAACAAGAAAGATCATCAAACCCTCAAGATTCATATCATGCTCCATAATCACATCAAATCTAGCTCAAAGTATGGAATTAATAGCTTAAAATGATCATATATTCATATACATAACAAATACTAACTTACCCCTTGAAGATGTTGGAAGAAAATGGAGATTAGAGCTCAAAACCTCCTAAGGGTGAATAGTGACGGGTTGAAGGGTTTAGCTCCAAAGTTGCTGCACTTTTCTCCCTTTTCCTTGCTTGAACCGAGAATGGGAGTGGGAGAGATGGTTATGCATTGTTTTGGTGGAGTGTGGGGCCAAGGTTGGGGGTAATATGTCAAGAATTAAGGGACTAAGATGCAAATAGGTGAAAGGTAGTCATATAAGAGCGAGATAAGTTTCCAGACAAATTTTGGAATACCAAATGAACTTAAAAGGTTATGAGGCTTAGTCCATCGAACCCGAATCATCGAAACGAGTTCAACGGTGGTGGCGGAATTCGAATCCGAATTCCCGAGCCCAAATTACACACATTGGAACCCAAGGTGCGCTAAAAGCGTTTTAGCCTCCTTTAGGTTCCAAACGAAACAAATAATTCAAAAGCTCAACAAATAGATTCGAAAACATATAACGAGCATAAAGCAAAGTTCATAACACGTAAATCTCCAACATACTAAAACAATGTAAAATTCCGAATTCAATTCATGCATAAACGAATCAATCCATACAAAATACGTACATACTCAAATAAGAATCATTCGAATTCATAAGAAATACTTAAAATAAGAATTAAAAGAGTAAAGAATATGAATTTAAACAAGGTAAATCGCGCACATACGTCATACATGTACGGTCTGAGAGTCGGGGTGTCACAGGTTTTGTGTTTAACTATTCTACTAAAATAAAACTAAACAATGCAAATAATTAAAATTATTAAGTAAAAGACAATACAAAATTATCACACGAGACTTAAAGGAAATATCAATAGAGAAGACAACACCTAGCTAGAGATTCACGATTCAATTATCACATCGATCACAGACGTAAAGATAATTCCAATTTATTCAAGTAGGTTAGCTATAGAAGATAGAGACACTCGACTCCGCCTCGTTTTCACTTAAATTCTCGAATAGCCTAGAGACACTCGACAGCTATTTTCCCTAATTCGTTTCACAACCCCTAGAGACACTCGACAGGAATTAATGAACAGATAACATTAAAATCTATGAAAATTCTAACTCGAATTAACCAAGTCACGAAACGTGCAAGATTTAAACCCGATTATCAATTCCCTTAACGAGCTCGGAATTCTATCCCTAAAACCCTATCGTTAACGTGCCACAATTATCAATCAACTTTACATACACTTCAAGCATCATGAATGGCAATATACAGTTAAATCTACCTAGATGGTCGGGCCCTACCACTAAATAGATCAATCACAATAAACACGACGAACGGAGAATGGATAAATACTTGAATTAAATTGAAAACGAAAAGCAATTAGGTCTCACGATGTTTAATTGAATCTAAAAATCCCTAGCTAGATATGAACTAATTAGCTACTCATGAAATAAAAACCCATCAAGACACAATAAGAATTCTTTAACATAAGTAAACTAAATTGTTTAAAGAAGTAATTAAAAACAAGGCCGAAGCCTTCCTCCGAGAACTCCTCGAGTTGCTGCGTGTATCCTCTCCCCAAAAGCTGCCTGTAAGTTGTTCTCCAAAACCAATATATAAACGTCCCAAATTCTCTTCAAAATTGGACTCCTAATTCTCATCAACTTTGAATTTTTCTTCTTTTCCTCCAAGCTTCTTCACACAAATTAGGCCCCTCTTAACTTATATCAAATATCCACGCGCAGGCCCATTTGCAATTGCCCACCGAAATGGACTCCTACCAAATAAATTCAATGCAGCCTCAGCCCACAATTAATCCCATAGACAGTGGCGGCCCAAATTCAAAACCCATCATTCAATAATCCAATTAATACCACTTTTACGTGTTCCTTTGGGACTTTTGCATTTAGGCGAATGCCATTTGGACTAGGGCAACATGTCGGCCACCTTTTAGAGGTGTATAGTAAGAATATTTTCTAAATACGTTGAGCATATTATTGAGGTATTTATGGATGACTTCAGAGTTTATGGAAACTCCTTTGATGAATATCTTTCTAATCTTGCTACAATTTTAAACGTTTTATTGAGATAAATTTGGTTTTGAATTAAAAAACGTGATACTTTATGATTGATAAGAGTCTGGTATTAGGTCATGTTGTTTCTGCACATTGTATTGAAGTTGATAAGTCTAAGGTTGATGTTATTAAGTCTTTACTTTACCCCGCAAGTGTGTGGGAAGTGTGTTCCTTTCTTGGACATGCAGGTTTTACAGGAGATTTATCAAGGACTTTTCTAACATCACCAAACCTTTGTGCAGACTACTTCGGAAAGATGTGAAATTCGAGCTAGATGATGAAGGCAAAACTGTTTTTGACTTGCTGAAGGAGAAATTGATTTTGGCCCCGATTATTCAACCACCAAATTGGGACTATCCATTTGAAATTATGTGTGACGCAATTGATTATGCAGTGGGAGTTGTGCTTGGACAGAAGATCAACAAGAACTCCCACGTGATCTATTATGCCTCAAAAATGCTAGACAACGCTCAGAACAACTACGCTACTACTAAAAATGAGCTTTTCTCAATTTTCTATGCTTTAGATAATTCCGTCCTTATTTACTTGGTACTAAGTTATCGTTTACTCTGATCATGTTGCTTTAAGTCACCTCCTCACCAAAAAGGATGTGAAGCCTAGGCTCATTCGGTGGATTCTACTCCTGCAAGAGTTCGACTTGGAAATAAGGGACAAAAAGGGTATGAGAACTTGGTCACTGATCATCTCAGTCGAATTCCAGTGCTCAAACCAGATTCTTTGCCAATTAAAGAAGAATTTCCAGATGAACAACTTTTCACTGACCACGGACAGGCTTCCCGACTTTTTAGCTACTGGTATCTTGCCTGATCATTTGTCTAGGTCCGAGAAGGATAAAATAAAGAGTGATTCTAAATATTACATTTGGGATGACCCTTATTTTTGGAAAATAGGCACCAATCAAATTATTAGGAGATGTGTAGCTGAAAATGAAATCAATTTCATACTAGATTTATATCACGCTTATGCTTGTGGTGAACATTTTGGTCCGAAATGAACAGCTAATAAAGTGTTAGAGAGTGGCTTTTTCTTGCCCTACACTTTTTCGCGATGCATACTTGTGCTATAAAAGTTGCGTGAATTGTTAAAAGACGGGAAACATAGGTTCTAGGAATCGAATGCCACTTAATCCGATACTTGTTCGTAAAATTTTTTATGTGTGGGGCATTGATTTTGTGGGTTATTTTTCTTCATTTTATGGTAATTTGTACATTATCCTTACTGTTGATTATGTGTCGAAGTGGGTGGAAGCAAAAATCTCCAGGACTAATGATTCTAAAGTTGTTGTGGATTTTGTTAGATCTAATATTTTTGTCAGGTTTGGCATTTCTCGAGCCATTATTAGCGATAGGGGGACACATCTTTGCAACCGAACGGTCGAGGCAATTTTTAAGAAGTACCATGTTACCTATCGCACTTCCATGGCCTATCATTCACAAAGCAATGGTCAAGCTGAAGTCTCAAATAGAGAGATCAAATCAATTTTTGAGAAAACAGTTAGCCCAAACGATAAAGATTGGAGTTTAAGACTAGATGATGCACTTTGGGCTTATAGGACGGCTTACAAGACTTTGACCGGGGTGTCATCTTATAGGTTGGTATTTGAAAAGGCATGTCAGCTTCCGGTTGAGCTAGAGCAGTGAGCTTATTGGGCGATTAAAAAGTGCAATTTGGGGATGGACAAGGTCGGAATACATAGGAAGCTTCAATTACAAGAGTTGGAAGAGATTTGAAACGATGCATATGAGAACTATAAGATCTACAAGTCAAAGACTAAGGCTTTTCATGATGAGATGCTGTCTATGAAGTTTTTCAAAGTTGGTCAAAAAATGTTGTTATACCAATCAAAGTTTAAGCTTTTTCGATTAAATTGCAATCGAGGTGGTCAGGTCCGTACGTGGTGAGCAACGTTTACCACATGAAACTGTGAAAATTGAGAAAATTGGCACAGACAATACTTTTAAAGTGAATGGGCATAGGTTAAAACCATTTTATGAGGGGTTTACACCACACACGGTTGAGGGGGTTAATCTAGAAGACCATCCACTAAGAGTTTAATTTTAAGACGGGAACATGTCGAGTCCGTGACGTTAAACAAGGGTGCTAATGGGAGGCAAACCATGTTTCTTTTCCTTTTCTTTTCTCTTTCTTTCCTCGTTTTTCTCATCCCGTCTTAATCTTTTTCCTCCTCTCGGGTTTTTATGTGAATTAGGAGCGATACATTTGAACAAGTGTGGGTGAACATTCAAGGTCCTTAATCTGATCAAAAATAAGAAATTTAGGGGGAAAAAAAAGGGTAACATAGCTTCTGTAAAGAAGCCTGTACAAGGCAACAAACCCGCGGACCTGACCCTACCCACACCCTCTAACGCATTGACCTCTATCGACCCGTCATCCCTAACCGACCCGCCGACATGCAAAATCGAGTCAGACCATGCCCAAACATAAAAACAAATCAGCCCCAATATTTTCTCCAAACAATTTTCCAAATTGAATTCCCCTTAACCCTAACCCTAGCCCGTGGGAAATGACATGATTCACCTCCCAAACAAGCAGCCTACCACCCGTGCTGCCGCCGCCGTCACCATCTCTCCCACACACAACCACCTCTCCACCGCCCACCACCGCATCACCACCTGCTAGCCCCTTAAGCAGCGAGCCCCTAAACTCGCCTTCCACCTGTTACCCTACTTAACTTGCTTGTCTAGAGGCGATGGTCCTCACATTTTAGGATGTGCCTACACGACTTACTTGGTTAGAGAAGATGGTTCCCACTTTGGAGGCACACCTTCACAACATTCAAGCCCTCGTCACCAAGATCCATTGACACCGCTAAGCAGCGAATCACACCCCCCGGGTTTAGGGACGTCCTCAGTTTTCTATTCTATTTTGTTTTTACATGAGGGACAATGCATGCTTTAAATGTGTGGGGGGGTGTACTAGGAAGTAATGATGGATTATCTTTAAAGGACTTGAATGTGTGGTTGAGTCTGAAACTACTTGATGTTAATTGAATGAGAATGATGTTTAATTGGAAGTTGTATGGGTATACGTGTTGAATTTTGGATTGGTTGTGGAAATTGTGGGGAGTTAGGAAAAATAAGTGAATTTGGAAAAAGGGTGTTAAATGTCAAAGTCAATTATGAGCAAAGCCAAAAATCCGTCTTAATAGTTGGACAGGGTTGAGTAACCGGGTGACGTTCATCACAAATATTTGTGCTCACGTAAAAAGGTCTCAGATAATCTTGACGAGTAAGGCAAAATAAATACTCCACTGATGACCCTGTTAAGAAAAGGAAACAAAACTGGGTAATATTGAGTACCGGGATGGCATTCATCACAAATGTTTGCGTTCACATAAAAGGGCCAATGACAATTTCAGGAAAATAATAGCTAAAGGCCTTTAATTAATTAATTTAGTATAACCCGAACTCCCCGCGACTACCACTTCAATTTGAAATTCTTTGCGTATATCAAACATCTATAAGTGGAATGTGTTTTCTAGACTTGATTGGTTTTTAATTAAAATTCGGTAATTCATGCATGTGCCTTAAGTTAAGATCGGGCTTGTTTCTTCTCGTATGGAAACTTCATTGCATTAAATTAATATATTGTGGTATTCGACAGGACTATGCTTTCAATCATAGTTACATTGTCTATGTTTGTGTTTCATTGAGTAAAAATGAATTTTTCCCTTATATCGATCCTAGTTTATGCTTGAGGGCAAGCTTTGTCTAAGTGTGGGGGGTTTGTTAAGTCGTATATTTGTCTAATTATTGAGCTTGAATTGTTATGGTTAGCCCCATGATTTAGTCTAATGGTGGATGATTAATTGGTTTAACGTTTCTTGTAGGAAATTATTTATTTACAAAGAGTTTGATGAATTTTGGAAAGAATTGCGCAAATCGGAGATTTGGAGGATTTATCACACGCATGTACTATTGGAGGGACCCACTGTTTATTCAAGAATCTTGGACTTTGCTCTATATTGTTTGCAAAGAGAAAGAAAGTAGCAATCTTGGGCCAACAATCCAATATTCTATTGGGCATCTAACTTGAATATTTGGGGAGATCATTAGGAGTCCAGGCTTATAGCGTTATATTGGGAAAAGAAAACTTGGGATTAAGGATTCGAGAGAGTGGGTTATTTGTTTGAAGATCGTGGGAAGAGAGAATCAGAATAAAAAGCACGTAACAGGACTACACAAAACAAATGCAACTCAAGGACTCTCTAGCAGAGGAATTAATGCAGCAATTGGAGATGGATTGGAGCAGTTTTCTCACTTCGGCGAACGGCAGCAACTCGTCGGCAATAGCTAGTTTATCTCGATTCCTTTTTTTTCTTTTGTTTCAGGTTATGTTGAATTTAAAACCTGGTTTTGTTTAATTCTATTATGAGTAATTAGTTTCGTTTTAGTTGGGAAATTCCGAATATTATGCTAGACTAGTGAGAATGAATCGTTTGAATTAATTAGTTTACGTTATTCGTATTGTTTTCATTTTACTATCAATGTTTGTTAATTAATTATTTGATTAGGGTCCAATCTTGGATTAGATAATTTGCATGTAGCTAGCTAATTTATTTGGTGGTGTTAGCTGAATAGTTAGTATTTGTAGCAATCAGGGCATACTACTGGTCTGATTTCGTGTTGAGGAATTTGCGATCTAATTGAGTAAAACATGAGTATGTGCCTAATCGGTTAGGATTAGCATTTCTTTGGTAATTAATGTTGTTAATTGATTGGATCTCGGAGAGAGTCTCGAAAGGGTTATCAATTAGTTACGGAACAGTTTAAGGAGTTCTCTTATTGTTTTAAAATTAAGAAAAAACGAGGGAGTCAGAGGTATTTGGTGACTATAGCTAATCTGTCATTAAACCAGTGAAAATACTGATAATAGTCCATGCATAATTAGGAATTTTCTGACTAATTTGTTATCGATTGAATTAACTTGGAATTAATTTGAGTTTTTAGTTCTTGAGTCTTTGTTTAGTTTAATCATTAGTTTAGTTAAAATCTCGAAACCTCCCCCCCCCCCCCCCCCCCCCCAAAAAAAAAAAAAATTGTTTTTGCTCGTTCCTTGGCTTACTCGAAAGTTACAAATTCGTCCAATCTCCGTGGTTCGGCCCATTTTGCCACTATTTGCAATTCAATTGTATTTGATATTTGGGAATTGGGAATTTATTTTTTGTGGTTTCGACACCCATCACTCACCAAGAATGGAAGTGGTGTAACAGGAGCTCGATAAAGTTGCGAGCTAGCTAGGAAATCGACAAGGTCGTAAGACATATCCAGTCTTAGAGATATAGATTGATTCCATATAGAAGTTTTATCCTTAATAGTTAAGGATAAGTCTAAACTCTAAACGGGACTTATAACGAGTTGATTAGCTTAGGTAATGAGAGTTGGAAACGGAGGAGATTGGGAAGAAGAACCAAATTAAACTCGTGATCTATAAAAACTATTTAAGTTTCATCCAACCAATTTCATCAAATGACAAAACTCTGCAAATGTAATGTCGTCCCGTCAATTCTCTCTCTTTCTTTCTCTCCCTCAATGAGATAAGTAAAATTATAAATCTTATTTTTTCAGCTCTTTTGATCAAGACATTATTGTAAGCAAGCATATAAATTACGTACGTATTATTCAATTTCATGATACTACTATACGACATCAATTAACTAGTAATATATGATGGCCCTATAACAATTCCTCGTGAATTGATTTTGTCGTTCATGACCCCTACTATTAAATAAAAACAGCACAAATGTCGACTCCAAGGTGTTGAAATAAGATAGACTCAATGGCCATTAAATCGTAATCTTCGTATTGGGGCAGATTCAAATCCAGAATGGATGTTTTGACGAATTCATTGTAGCAATTTTTGTCGTGAGTCCACATTTGGATAAACGACTTACAACAACTTTCGTCCAATGTGAAGATTATACCTTTTGCGACATCAATAATGTCTGAGCGACAACCCTTTGAAAATAACTGGCACAACGACCGTCGAGCTATCACATTGGCCATCGGTGATATCCCATTCCTGGTTGCTCGAGATACATCAATTAGGGTTGCGCCGTTGATTGTTAGAAAGATTATGATATTGATCATGGTTTTGGATTTGAACGTCATGTTGAGAGTATTGGTGATTTATGTTGAGAGTAATTAGTTTAAATTCTTGTTTATATAGAACGAGCTTTTAAAGAATCCTATGTTGTTTGTTTAATATTTCTTTCCACCACAACAAACATACAAAAACATGAAACGATCAATTTAATGTGAGAATTTAATTGATTTGGGTTAATTGGTCATAAATGCATGGATTACAAGAAGGTTTTAGTCCTTTCGAAAAAACAAAAAAAAGAAGGTTTTAGTTTGTATCATTAAATTGAGTTGAAGAGAACGAGGGTCGTCATTCTCTCCAAGAATCTGGGTTCCCTATTTCCAAATCGGGAGACCGATTTTGTTATAGATTAGAACCATGGAGTAGAACCATACTCAAAGATCCCTTGGCGCATGGCTCCTATTGAGCTCAAAGAACTGATGATGCAACTCGATGAATTGTTGGCTTATGGTTACTTTAGACGGAGTACTTTACTTTGGGGTGCTCCGGGATCTTGTTTGTTAAAAAGAACATGAGATCTTGGATGTGCATAGATTACCACGAGCTCAACAAGATGATAAGATTAAGTATCCCCTCCCACATATCAAGAAGTTGTTCGACCTATTTCAGGGAGTCCAAGTCGATTCAAAACTTGACCTTTGATAGGGATTCTATCGGTGACATCCCAAAGTCAAAATTCAATCCACAATACTGGCATTTTGAGTTCGAGCCTTACACTTGCCGTGTGGTTGATGGAAAATTTGGGGAGAGTAACAAATCAAATTACAAGCGTAATACATTTGCCCGTTTAATTGGTTGTATTGGATCGAGTCGGGTCTGAATTAGAATTCTCCGTCAGCCTTAATCGCAGTCCCATTACAAGTAGAATGTGAGACGGAAGATGGAGACGAGCATGGGAAAATAATATCATTTTAATGCACAACCCAAAACACAGAAAGCCTACAAAAACTGGCCAAAAGCTATAATCTGCAACCTCAACAAATCTACATCAACTAGCACTATCTAGTCTCTCTCTCTCTTTTCCAAATTTTTCATTTTCTTTCTAAATGTTTCATCAGCGCCAAAGTACTCTAAACCCAACAAAAGCTCGAAACTGTGTCCATTCGCCTCGTATTTCATAGGTAATATTTCAACTGTTTATGTTTGCGTATCAACACAACCAAAAACACACATACTCGGAAAAGGGTCGGGGAAAACAACCGGTGTTACTGAACAATTTCGTATTCGTGTTTCTAAATACGCTAGTCTATAGTGATGATATGATCCATATTGCACTAGGTGATGATGGTGCAATACCAGAAGGAGCAGGTTCGGTCATTCTTACAACTAATGTACATATTTATTATTAAATATTTAGTTCATTTCATATAATTTGAGACTATTACTTGTGACGTCTTAAGCATATATTGAGTTTTTTTTTCATCAGTTTGCTTGGACAGGTGGCTGGAGTCCGCCAGGTTAGGGATTCGGCAAACGAGCCATAATTGGATACGAACCGGGCAACGAGACCGGCCAGATCTGAAACAATCGTGTTGCTATCTCGGGATCAGAGGCAATGGCCATGGAGATATATATACTGAATCTGAGAGAGAGAGCTGATGAGAGTATACCTAAGTGGTAATTGTACATTAAGTGTAATATATTTTACCTCTGCTAATTAGATCAAATTAGTGTAACTAGAAAAAATATTAAGTGGAAAGAATTTGGATTGTGTCCATCAGCCTAATAAATTCGTTTGTATCCAAAGTATTAATGGAGCATGGTTATATCAAAATTAATTGAACGTACATTTTAATTTTTCAAACATTTATTTATGTCCTTTTCGCATTTTATTCGAAAAAAAATTGGACCAAGTCAGAAAATTTTCATTTTTAACTAAATAATTACTTTTTGTAAAAATGGGGCAATACTAATTTAATCAAAACTATTGCAATTTAAGGGGCTTCCTGGAAATAGTAGAGATTTTTTTTGGACGGTAATTTGAGTACGCATTGACTTAGAATCATTTTTCCAATGGGTATTATTTTCCTATCCATATCATCACTTCAATTATGTAAAATTGCATTTCAGCTCGCTATACTTTTTGATTTGATAATATACTATTCGGTTTTCTTGCAAAAAAAATTATGTATAATTACATTTTAACTTGCTATACTTTTTTATTTGAAAATATACTATTTTGTTTTCTCCCAGGTGTAATTTTTAATTTATATCTTTACTGTCTAATCAACTCCTTCCCTCTCCAAATTATTAAGCAGAATCTTCTAATAATAAGTATGAAAATAGGTGGTCCATCAAAGCACGTAAAGCAATAAATCTAAATAGATGTTGAAACTGAGACATGTCGCATGCAACCACACAACCAAATTAGTGTAACATTTACTGTAATTTAATTCTCTTACATGCACTCTAAGCCTCTAACCAAATTAAGGACAATGAATGAGAATTTGGTAGCTTTTAACTCTTGCCCTACCTTTCAATTACCTAGCATTAGCAAAATATGATCAAATAGAAATTGCCTAATCTTTTTTATTGGACATTAATTTTATTTTTATTTCTATAGCCCATTTCCATTAGTCGAGCCGGGACGGACTACAGTCATGATTTCTAATTTATATTATTACAGTTAGGACAAATACATATACATCCCTTGGATACTTAGTCCCAAATTTCTGAAATCCTTAATTATTCATCCCAATCAAAAAATAATTGAAGGGAATATAATAAATAGAGGGATACTAGAACGAAAGTCAAGTATCTTATTCAATTTATTGAACCGTTTCTTTTTTTTTTAATAAGCCTTCAGACTTATAGATACAAAATATTCTATTAATTAACAGCATGGTAAAATACTACAATTTAATGGAATTTGATCTTTCTCAATATTATTAATTAATCTCTTTGATAGAACTCCTTCAGACAAAATGCCAATCGTCAATGTCCTGCAAACTCATTAACTGCAAAAGAGATTAAATGATGATAATAACCGTAGTGCAATAAAATTTCCCAAACTGTATAATAATATTTAAGGAAAGAAAAAGAAAAATAATAATAATAAAGGTGAACTCTGCCTTAATCCTCGCTCTAGGTGTTCCATTCTCTGTTGAAGAAAACCTGAATTTATTCAAATAATTTAGATTTTAATAACTAATTATTATACTAACCTAGTATTAAGAGTAAATACCTTTCACGATTTGGAATTGATAATAAGAGCAATTTAACTAAGTTGGAGCGTGCGCAAACTGAAGGTTGCTCCAAGTAGTTTTTTTCAGAGCAATGATGCAAGTTCGAATTTCGCCTAGGAGTGTATACGTTAAAAAATAAATAAATAAGTAATAATAATAATAATAAGTTGGAGTTTTCACCGTGCACACATCAAAGGTAAAAAGATAAGAATTAATGCAATAAAAATTGTTAACCAATAAATAAGCTAAACCTCCTTCTTCGTGTGTCTGCATTCCTTCCCTTGGTGTTTTCCAATGAACACCGGGCAAAGTAACAAGACTCGTATTCTTCATTGCATCTTGACCCGTTACGCACAACAATGGCAGTCGACAAAACAAGGGCACCAAACAGGAACCGGATCCAAGATGCTATGAACATCACAAACTTACGTAGTTTTTGACAAATACAAGTTTTACATAGGCCATCTTATGGTTGTTGTCGAGCGTGACAGATCAAGATACCAATGAAGAACGATTCCTGAGACTTTGCCTCGTGTTTATTCGAAGAAGAAGGAGGAGGAGGAGGAGACCATTCAAAAACTAAACAAGTAAGTGGATCGTGGTTGTATACAAGTTTTACATCTTTGCTTGCTTGGTATTTATAGAGGTTTAATTTCATGAGATCTTAGGTAAGGTGGGGCCGTTCTGGGGTGGCCAATTAATTGCAAATGCACATTTAATGATCTTCTCACTTAAAATGTATTTATTTTAGAGCATTCTTACTAAGTAAATTGAACTTACCTCGAAAATCAATTATTTCCAATGGATAGCCTCCGTTGTAAAAATTCCCTTCCAAAAACTTCTTTTTTTTTTTTTTTTTTTCTCCTAGTTGCGTTTATCGTCAACTGCAAATAGAATTAATAATCATGCATATGTAATCATTCATTGACGCATAACAACTCAAAATTTCAAAAACTAAAAGTATGGCATTATAGGTGATGTGGCACAATAAAGTTGCACCACGTCAACAATCTGATCACGCGTGGTGTCTTCCAATCTAATCACCATTGAGATTTCACTTACTTTCGAGCCCTCAACGCTCGAACTAGATCTAGACCCCACAAATACAAATTATGAATGATTAGATTTTAACGACAGATAAGCATGAATATGATCAATAGAATTCCATTAAAATAACATGGATTATTTTGTGAACTAATTTCAGAAATGACGATCGTTTTTCCTTTGTGTATATATCATTTCTAACTCCCCTGTAATTTTTCGTATCTTCATTGTTTAATCAACTTGGTCCCTCTCTAAATTATTAACCAGAGTAATCATGTAATATTAAATGTGCAAATGTCGTTTAGCCCATATATAATAGCACATAAAAGCAATAATTACAAAGTAGGTTATTTCATATAAATAGATGTTGAAACTAAGAAATCTCCGATGCAACCACATAACCAAATTAGTGTAACACTAATTCTAACTTAATGCTCCCACATGCACTCTACCCTTCTTTTCGTGGCCTCTATCAACTGCACATGGGGAAAATTCTAGTTTTGTGAAATGTAATTTCAGAGGGGACATTAAATTACAATCATTTTTCCGCTGTGGGTAATATTTTCCCCGTCAATATCACTACTTTAATTATGTAAAATGACATTTCAACTACCCTGTAATCTTTCATATCTTCATTATTGCTGTTTGATCCAATGTTTTAAGAATCGGACCGGAGGACCGTCGACAGGTCCCCTAAATGGCCTGGTCAATCCTCTAAAAACATAAAGCCTTCAAAACTGCCATATTTTGATAGAACCGGTATAAATCGCGGTTGAATCGCTTGACCCATTGAACAGTTTATGGTTAGTATGAACCGTCCAGTTTGAATAAACATAAAATTGAAATATGTAAGTCCTAAATCTTATAATTTTCAATGCCATTTTCAGAGTTTCTTTTCTTCGCAGCTTCTTCGGTTCTTCTCTGCTTCAATTTCCAGGCTCCAATGTTTTCTCTAAGTTCCAAGTCTTCGAGTATCCGACAGAGTTCATGATTCCTTGTGGTTAATTGAAGGTAATTGACTAATTTCTTTCCTCCTTTTCATAATCGTTTAGTTCACGATTTGTGCTTTTGACTTTGTGTGCTTGTGATTTATTGTACATAATGTTGAGAGTTCATGCGTTGTGATTATTTGAAGTTGTGATTTATTGTAGAGAGTATATACTGTAGAGGGTATATACATAAATTTTTATATATTCTATTATTTATTATTTTAATACTAAATATTATTTAAGACGTTGACCCAACGGTTGAACCATTGGTCTTTGACCCAGTTAATTTTCCGATTCACTTAACGGTCTGATCCTGAAAATATTGGTTTGATCAACTACGTTGCTCTCTACATTTTTTGTTTTTGTTTGTTTTTTTTTATTTTCTTTTTAACAAAAAGGAGACGCTAAAGTTTCCAGGACATGTATTCAAATCATCATTCGATCTATCTGAAATCACAGAAAGAATGGTCAATCTTCGCAAGATAATCCACGCTTGTTTCCTTCACGCCACACGTATGAGTAATTTCCTTTTCCTATTAGGGAGTCATACTCTACTCATATCTTTTCAAATTGTCTATCTCATGCGAGCCTCATGCCTTCTCTAATCCCCGGCAATTCTATCATATTGATAGAGATATTCCCCAAATTATTAAGCATGATCTTGTAATATTAAATGTGAAAATAGTAAGCGGATAGCTTAGGGTAAGCATTTGCACTTGTGAATTAATAGTTTATGACTTCGAGTCCCATTAGGATGTATATGGGTGGGTATTTAACATTTTTAAAAAATGTGAAAATAGTGGTCCATTGTAGCAAATAAAGCAATAAATTATTTTGTATGCTAATTTTAGAAATTTAATACAAATAGACATTTAAATTGAGGAATCTCTCACGCAACCAAACTAATGTAACATTTACTGTAATCTAATTCTCTCACATGCACTCTGCTTAGCCCTTTATATGGTGATCCGACCTCGATCGTACCTCTTATATCACCTGTAACTCCACCAGCAATAATATTAGATCTTTTAGTTGTTTAGCAAATACACTAATATTTCATAAAAAGGACCCACAAGATATGTTTTCGGTGAAAATCCTCTACTAAATTAAGTCAGGTTACTATTTCAGATAAGAATATATTGCAAGAAAGGTGATAATAGAGTTTGAACAAGTTGTTTGTTCTGAATTATTAACCAGAGTAATCAACAGTGTCCAAATCTTGAGCTTCCACGTGTCATGATCTGCTTTATTCCCTTTTCATGGGTCCAAATCAAGATGGGCTTTTAACTTTTTTGTAATATAAATATCTCTTGTAGGTTAACATATCCATACTTTCCTCTGTTACTGGGCCGTATCCTTTCTAAGGCTTTATAACCAAACCAAGTGAATTAGTAATACAAGCCCATATCAATGGGCTCTATAGATTTACGTTCCCCGCCAAACCTTATTTCATCAAAAATAGCAAACTAGCAAAGCATTAAAACCTTTGCATAAAAATTTAAGATTTGGACTTAGGGGTGTAAACGAGACGAGCCCATTCGCGAACCTAACGAGCCGAATCAATATAGGTTCAGGCTCGAGTTCGAAGAAATCGAACCCGAACCGAACCTTGGCTCGGTTCGTGACCTTCACAAACCGAATTCGAACCATATCTTTCTCAAATTTGGGTTCGCGAGCCTTAATATTTTAATTAAAAAATAAAATATTATATATATATATATATAATTATAATTTAAAATTCCTACATAATAAATATATCAAAATTATTAATTTAAAATTCCTACATAATAAATATGTCTAACTAAATATAAAACAATCATATGCAATTATCCCTGTACAAACCCTACATCCACTTAAGCTAATGCCGCCGCCCACATCATTTCTCCAGTTTGAACCACCGGCCGTTGTTGCACCATAACGCCACCACCATCCCCCCTACATTGCCATCTCACACCACCAAGCATTCCGCCTCGCACCACCACGCACTCGACGGAAAATCTTCTCTTTCCCTTTTCAAATCTACCACGCACCCATCTTCTCCGTTTTCCCACCACCAATCCACGTCGCCCATCACCTACTCTTTTCCTTCTTAGATCTACCTCCCATCCACCTATTCGTTGCAGCTCCATCCTCAGGTCGAAGCACCACCTCACTCGCCGCAGCATACTTCCCTCTCTCTCTCTCTCTCTCTCTCTCTTTTTTTTTTTTTTTTTCCTGTTCTTTGTTTCGCGAACCCACGAGACGAACTCGAATCGAACGCCGATTCGAACCGAACTTAAACCCAAAATTTGTAGGTTCGTTAGGCTCGGGTTCGAGAAAATATACTCGAACTCGAACCTTAAAAAACACTAAGGCTCGGTTCGACTCGGTTCGTTTACATCCCTAAATTTTGGACCAAGTAACAACCCATTTGAGAAACCAGCAACAATGTTTTTCAAAATCGGACCGGACCGGCACATATTTTTCTTTTTTTTTGTATAAACTTAAAATTCGCAATTCCTTTAACCTTTTTTGAGTTTAGAAAATATTTTTTGCACATTTACAATTTCTAAATCCTAAATTTAAAATCACAGGCCTCAAACCCTTGAATATAACTCTTTTATTCTAAAATTGAATTATATTATATATTATATTTTAACATATTATTATATATATTTATTATTAAAAATAATATTTTTATTTATTACGTCATACCGGTTCGACCGGTGGTTGAACCGATCGAATCGATCCGACCAGTGACCAATAAGGCTATCGTTTTGACCTCCGGTCCGCTTTTGAAAACATTGACCAGCAATATGATAAAATATGAATTGCCTAATCTTTTGATTGGGTTTATAATTTATCGGACCACATTCTACAGATTTCTAACTTATGGACGCCCGATGGGAAGTTCACAATGAGCGAACTTTTTGATACTGGATCTTGTCCCTAATGTGTTGGGTACGGATACAACCGTTCAGGTATCCAATGATTTCGGGACGGGCTTAGGAATACTCGATTTTCTTCCATTCATTTGGTTTTCCAAATGCCAAAATCGAGTGAAATTAGGCCAAGAAACTTGCTGCCCAACTCAGCAAATCAGCCAATGGTGGCTTCCTTTCGAAAGAGTTAATTTCTATCAGGTTCTCGATCTCGATCCAAAATTAATCCCCAATTTCTAAAATCCTAAATTGTCCATCCCGATAAATAAATACCCAATCTAGTCGGGAGGGGGTCAAATTCTCCAACCCAAAAGCCCACTCCGAATATTAGGTGACATTTACCAATTAGTGTTTCTGGTTATGAAAATTGTGACATGATCCTGTTCTAGTTTATGTATAAAACTTTGGGATAATTACAATTTTGGTCATCCAACTATACGACTTATTCCCTTTTGGTCCCCCACTTTCCAATTTGACAATTATGGTCACTGAACTACCACTTTTTTTACACATTTGGTCCCGCCGTCAATTTTTCCGTTAAATGTAACGGAAATTACTGTTTCAGGGGAATTTTGGCGCCGTTTTTTGCGTTTTCCCTCATTTCTTCCCCTTGTTGCGATTGTGAAGTTCTCCAAGGTGAGTATGTCAATCGGATCCATTGCATGGAGTACACAAAGGCAAAATTTCCCCATTGAGCGAGTTTTTTTGCATATCATGCATTTAATTTTCCGTTAAATGAGATCTGAAGAGAGAGGACTCTGTTTAATCCACCTCCTCGTCGCATGTGCCAACCATGTTGCTTCCGGAAGCATAGAAAATGCTAACATCGTTGATTTGAGTACATTTCACACCTTGCCTCTCCCAATGGCGACACAATGCAGAGAATCGCAGCTTATTTCACAGAAGCACTAGCAGATCGCATGCTTAAAGGATGACCCGGATTGCACAAAGCCCTGAACTCAACCAAAATAGCCTCAATTCATGATGAGATGCTGGCACAGAAGCTATTTTTCGAGTTCTGTCCCTTTTTGAAGCTTTCATATGTGATTACAAATCAGGATAAACAACAAGGGGAAGAAATGAGGGAAAACGCAGAAAACGGCGCCAAAATTCGCCTGAAACAGTAATTTCCGTTACATTTAACGGAAAAATTGACGGCGGGACCAAATGTGTAAAAAAAGTGGTAGTTCAGTGACCATAATTGTCAAATTGGAAAGTGGGGGACCAAAAGGGAATAAGTCGCATAGTTGGATGACCAAAATTGTAATTATCCCATAAAACTTATAAATGTACCTCCACTCTGGTTTCAGCTTGCAAATTTTTAACAATATTTTTTAAAACTTTACACCAGTGATTAAACTGTACTGGCTAAAAATAATTAGTAAAAATAGTTTTTTCAAAATAACGGTCCTAAATGGTAAATATAATAATTTATAAATTTACCTGACCTGAAGAACAGCAGATATAATTCCCCTTCAAAATTACTCAGAAGTCAGAAAGTCGAATAATAAAAATATTCATTGATAAAACGGCTTTAATAAAAAAAGCCCAAGTACAAGAAGCTATTAATGTACAGAAAATTATGAGCCCAAAGCGCAGCCACAAAAAGACATGGCTTTTCTGGAGGACTCATTGCTGGGAAAACAGCACAGTTGCAGAAGAAACACTAATTACAAACATAACTGCATCAACTACCTCTACAAGAACTACACCATATTATGAGTTCTTCCCATGATTTTCATCGGAACTAACAATTTCTGCACTCGGAGATGCACGAGGATACTGTTTAATCTGGTTCAATATCGATTCTCCTCCATCGGTAACACTGCCTGCATGGGGCGTAATCTCCATTTCCTCAAGAGCAATCGCAGAAGCCAACAGATATTTAACAAACTCCATTTCAGCCTCGATCCCGGAAAACAATTGCATTTTCACAGTTCTTAGCTGGGTTAGAGATTCTGAACTGGTTTGTGACCGGAGAAAATCAGCAACAGCATCCACTACATCGAGTGTGAAAGCCTGGAGAGGAAAAACAAAAATAATAGAGTAATTCAGTAATTTAGCTTTAGACGAGAAGTTATTACATATGTGGATAAATGACAAAGATTGGTAACTTACAGTGATCTTCAGCCTCTGCAAAACGGGGCAGCTTCTGATGAAGCAAATGGCGCACGAGGTCTCCTTGATCTTTTCAAAATACATATCCGAAAGGTGAAGAGTTTTCAGCGTTTTTAAAGAGACAGGCAATGCATTTGGTGCTCCATGCTCATATAGGTCCTGTAATTAGAAACATATATAAATGTTAGTATAAAATTGCAATACTATAGCAAACAATTCAAAAACAAAAACCGGGCATCTTACATTGGCATACCCTGAGGACATAACTGCACAAATTTCCCTTAGGTTTTGAAAAATTACAATAAGCTTCCGCAACATACCTAAGGCTAGCTAATGCATGTTGTTATAGTCCTGAATCTAAAATTAAATTGACCAATATGTTTCAAGAGCAAAATAGGGCATTAGAGATGATGATATTATCAAAATTCAAGATGTAATGAAAATCCTTTTACAGGGGAAGTCTTCGTAATTTTCTCAAACCACAGGGTATGTCAGTGCAATCATCCAAAAAAGGAAAGTCAGAGATTCTTACCTCCAAAGCATAAGCTTGCAACTGTAGATCCTCAAGGGCAGGAAGAGAACTCAAAGACTTCACCAAATCCAAGGAGAACCTGTTTCCCGTTTTGAAATCCATGGACGAAAACGTCAATTTGACATCCGTAAGAACATTACAGTTCTTGAAAGAAACAGATCTGAACACCCCATGGAACTCGAAATACTTCAACTCAGGACCCGTTATCTCCAAACAATCAAAACTGGTGCAATGAATCAACCTCAGCCTTTCAAGTGCAGGGCAAGAAGCAATAAACTTCCCAAACGTTTCGGGCTCCAGGGCAACACTCTGAAGCTCAAGATTCACAAGTTTGCTAAATCCCTTAAACCCCGGTTGAGGAACAAACACACAGTTGTAGAGCTTCAAGTTCCTCAAATGCTGGAAAGCCAACACATGAGGAGTCAACCTATGCTTCTCTCCTCTTGATACATGAAGCGTCAATTCCTGCAAGGTGCTGGTTGGCAGCATATGAACCCATTGATCGATAGCCGGGTTTGATTTGAGATCGGGGACTTGGAGGACGAATTTCAGCAACGGTCCCTCGTGAAATTTAAGGATTTGGGTAACGAGAGGCTCGAGTTTGTGCCCACCTAGGAACATTTCATCAAACCAGAAATCAAAAACAAGTTCTGGACACGAAACCCATTTGTACCGCCATTCTCTGGACAAAATGCTTGTCCTTACAACATCTCGAAGAGGCAAGCATCCAAGGATGTTCTCGATTATGCAGTTGGGGAGATTGGTGATGAAATCAGCCTCAGATCTTACAGCGCAATCCATTTTGAGAAAACTGAAATATTTCCAAGAAAAGCAGGTTAGACAATTATCTGAAATAATCTGTAAAGTAATAGACAATTTATAATTCTACAAAAGACAGGTTAAACATACACATGACAGCTAGCAAAACCAGAACAAAGTCTGTAAAGGAACCTTAAGGGTGTGCCAAAGGACAATTATAGACTCTTAAGGATATGATCACAAGTTTCACGGTATAATACTTCCTTTTGGACGACTTCTAGAAGAAACTACTAACCATACAAACTAATTTCTCCCAACATATACAAAACTATGACATTGCGGTAAGTTTTAACAGTTGAATGAATGAGAGACAAAATTAAAAACAAAAGAAAGAAAATCTTAGAGCAATCAAGACTGACCCTTCGTTTTACTTGACCACGAAAACGATCTTCAAGAATATCAATTTTACAATACTACAACATCGCTTTCTCCCGTTTAAAATATTGGGTCTCAATAAAAACTCAATCTTTCTTCAATTGTTAATAAAGATCCAAACTTTATGTACATGAACCACGCGTTTCTTGATTTTCAAAACCCTTTCGTAAGGGGCATTGACTAAACCACCGTTGGGGCCAATAATTAAGAAAGAGTGCGGTGCAAGTGGAGCAAATGTGGAAAAAATTCAACTTTAGTAAATAATTAATAATTTAATAGAAGTGGGACCACTCCACGTATGATGTTGCATCATTGCAGAGTTGTTTACTGCTATATATTAAACTAATACGAAAATTCACAAACCGATGTGCCGCCCCTGTTGCAGTAAGAATTTCTATGTTCCTTTCTAGCATAACAATGGCCGCAGTTTTTGGTAGTTGGGCTCAGATTCGAACTCTAAATAAAGAAATTATGACAATCATATAATATATAGATGTCTGAAATAACGCCACTCGAGGAGATTAATGATGGTAGATTGGGTTAATCGGATTGGAATCTAAAGCAAAAAGGAAACACGTGTCCCATAAATTCAACAGACTCTCACACGTGCCACTCAGGGGGGCGCCCACCCCCACCAATTTTCTGACAGCTCACACGCATACAGTCATCGGTGCTGGGGTGCTGCAGCTGCCTTTCGGCAGTGAACGTTTTCCTCATTCTTGTTCATTCACCAAACCTCAGGCTGATCTATTTTGTGAAACACTCAAACAAGAGTGTGTGAAAGTATTCCTAAGAAAGTTTGTAGCGCCTACAGCGGTGGTGGTGCCGGTGGCGGCGGCGGTAGCGCCGGTGGCGACGGCGGACAAAGGCAGATGGCGAATTTTTAATATTCCATATAAATTTAGCTATATATGCTCTCTCATTCGATATTATCCACAAAAAATTGAAAGAAAAAGAATCATTATCACTATTTTTCTTTTTCTGGGTATTTTTTGACAAGAATTGCTATCCTCTAAATTTTTTTTTTAAAACAGAAAAACAGAACCATTCATTCTTTATCTCTCTCAAATTTCAACAATTTCTCCATGGCAAAAAGCTCTAATCTTCTAATCGAATCAACTCCCCCAGCCACGGGATTCAATAATCCTTACACCCCACAAACTCCCACCAATTGGTGAAAGAAAACCCAAATCAAATCAACCCTTAAAGACAAAGCAAAAGAAAATCAAACTAACACAAGAAATTGAAGATAAATCAGAGGGAAAGGGCCTTGGACTTACCAACAAACCTTGCTATTCCGATGGATTTCTGAAGTAAACAGTTTAAAATTATCAGAAAATGAGGAAGAAGAAAGGGGGGCTAGAAAGAATATTGGGCGTGGTGCGGAGATACGTAGAGAAATTGTAGATATCCACACAGCTGAAAGCTGAGGGGGATGATAATTGATATATAGGCAAAGGTGTTGATCTAGAATGGAAGTGGGACCCATCCATGATGGAAACAAATAAATGTGGACTGCGCTTACTCAGATGTTGATAAGAACAAACCATATCCATTCCACTACACTACACTATTCATTTCTAACTTAATCTTTATGCACACTGATATATATATATATATATATATGTTTAGAATTCTTTTATGTTTTTTTTTTGGGGGATGGGGTGGTAATTCTGATCCGAACCTAATTTGGTTAAATTAGTATAATGAGGAAAAATATTTTATATTTATAGTGTGATTAATGAAAATTTTTTAGAAAGTCAAGAAACCATTAATTAATAAATATAATTTACTTGACAATAGAAATTGATTTAAGTGATTAAAGGGTTCTTTTTCTAGGATAATGATCCGAATTTGCATATTTTTATGGCCACTTAGAGGTATATATTAAAAATAATAATTGATTGGATTTTTTTTCTTTTTGAGTAAGGAATTGATTGGATTTGATAAACTAAAATTTTCCGACAAAAAAAGCTTTACATGGCAGTTATGATCCACATATATAAACATGATAAATATAAATTCGATCACACAACATATCATTAATTATTTGCGCTCAAACTTAGTCTTAATTAGATTAGAGAGTATTTTTCTTGAGCAAACAAACCCAAGTGGAATTCGAATCTAAAACCTTGCTCTTGGGAATGAATTCATTAACCATTTGAACCAACCTCCGTTGACATATTATTAATCTCAATTAAATTAAGGGAGTATTTTAGAAATTAATTTCTACCTATGATACATGGACCAAAACACGGCGATACGAATATAACACAAATTTTTTTAAAAAATTAGGTCACTACAAGGCTTCGACACGGTTATATTATATATAAATAAATATATTTATATTTATTATATAAGAGTAATCAATACTACAAATTTAAATAAAATATATTCTAATCAAATTCAATATTTAAAGTCATTATAAATAAAATTATTCATTTTTGCATATTATGATATTATGAGAAAAATTCAAAATAGAAATGGAAATAAAAATGTTAACTCAATATAATATATTTTTTTAGTAAATTTATACAACTATTTTTAAAAAAAATATAATCATAAGATTTTAAAAGAAATTATAAAAAAATATTTTTTTTTAATTTTTCGTGTCCCCACCAGTGTCAAAAAAAATTTAAAAATTTGGACACTTTTTACCGTATCGAACGCGTGTCGATGTCGTATCTGTATCCGATACCATACGGGATGAAAAAAATAAAAATGTCCATGCATTGGAAATTTTTGCTTATCTAATACAGAATAAATTGGAAATCAGAAGCATCTAAAAACATATTTTTTTATTCCTATTTTAGGTTATTTTTTAAAATAACAGTTACTTTAGTATTATAAAAGTTATTTTTCATTTTCTTTAATTATTCAATTGTCACTTTTTGGTCCTCCCTTTAATTTTGTTCCCCTAATATTTCCTATTTGTACTATTTCAATTATTTGCAATTTCAAATTTGCCTCTCCAAATGCAGAAAGGACCAATAACACCCTTTAAATTTGAATTTTAAAATAATATGAGTCATTTTCAGTTTGATTAGCCCTGAATTTGGATTAAAATATCTTAATTTTATCAAAGTATATATATATATATATTTAGGATGTATCATAAAAACGATAACGGCCCGATCCACAAAGACTCAATTAATAATTGATAGCAGAAGGGTGCTTAGTACTAGGAAAGCAATCGGGTCCGATTAAGTCGGGTTGGGTTTCGGATAAGTCTAGATGAGTTTATTGAGATTCGTACGTTTCAATGGTTGAGAGTCTTAAGGGATAAATAAGAATTTAAATTCAAAGAGCGGGATAATTCCCCCACTTTTCTCTCAACTCCCTCATAAACCCTAATTATAAAAGGGGAGAAGGCCACTTCTTCAAGGCGAATTACGTTTTAGCCATCTGATACTACTATGCACTTGTACTATCAAAATTTCTATTTGCTTACTCTTTTTAGGAATTAGGATCAATAATACACATATTATCTTACTCATTTTCTCTCTTATCTTTTTCCTCATTCATTTACTTCATTTATTATTGCTTTATTTGAGTTATATTATTCATTTTGATTGAGCGTACTCCAATTTGGATTTTTGTGTTTAGATAACTCGAAACTCATTTTACAAATTTAATGATGCCGCATTTTTTTTATCGTATTTAATGATGTTGCGTTTTTTATGCGCCGCAATATATATATACTCCATTTTGTGTAAATGGCAAATATCATAGTACACAACCCAACTTACATAATAAAACATGTTTATTTTTATGTAAATGGAAAACGATGTTCAACAACCGTCTATATGTCAAATAAAACTATTCATTTCCCGAACAAGCCCGTTACTTTCTAAATAAGTTTGTCGCATTTGTTGCCATTTCTCCATCAATCTTAAAATATCATAAAGAAATTAGCATTTTTCCAGCTGTTACACTTACATCCAATTTTATGAATAATTACATCTAATCCTAATTTAGATAGGGTAGGATAATTATAAGTAGTACCACATATTTAAACATAATTGTAGTTATACTCTATTTAAAATTTTTTAATCTATACTATATATTAATCGTGAGACCCAAGTTGTAACAGTTTTGGTCTCTTGGTGTCCTCTTTTTCTTTTCTTTTTCTTTTTATTTATTTATCTTTTATCCAACTTTATCTCTTCCACGTGCTGTTAATTTCTCTTTTCTATTTCATCATTTCTCTTCTTAGTTTCTCTTTTCTTTCTTATCGGTTGTATTTTTTTAATTATAATTTTTATCACTTTACTTATAATTTAAATTTTTATAATTATTAATATGACAATATCTTGTCTTACTTATTTATTTATTTATCACAAATTAATGATTATATTAAAAAATTATAGAGTATATATTTAATAAAAACTTTTCAATTTTAATATATTTATATAATAATTATTTTTTATTTGCACATGCATAGAATGTGCAAAATTGCTAGTTATATATAATAATCACAAACAATGCATTATTTACGTATACATCACATATAAAATATTTTAATTATGTAAAAAAAAAAAGAATATATTTACTTGTAATTAAATCTTTTTAAGAGAAATATAAGTATAATTATATTTAAAAATGGAATATCACTTGTAATTATCTTATTTTATTTTGGGAACCAAATATAATTAAGTCGAAATAAATTAAAATTGACATATCACATAACATGTTATAGATGGACGAATTATAAGATGCGTTTTGATTTGGATTGCGCGAAAAAGACGAAGACAAACATTCAATCAAGTATACTTTTGTATGATAAAATAATAATTGTAAGAAGTCTATTTTTCAGACGCATACGTGTCGCTTCTTAAAAAATATGCAGCATTTATGTAATGTTTATAAATTTGAAATAGTTATATCTAACTATCGTGTATTTAGACATAATTATAATGTAATACATTTAGATCGAGAATTTACATTTTGGATCATAACTTTTGATAATTGTTTGTGATCCTTGACGTTCTTCAGACTCTGTTATATTAGTTAAAAAATATCCTCATTTTTTAAATTTAATTTGTGATTTCAAGGATTATGTTATTAAATTCATAATTTGTAGAGATATTTTTGTTTATATTTATAAATTTTAGGGATGATTTTGTAATTTTCATCATATATTCAATGTAACACTCATACAAATCATCGGGAGCATTATATCTTTATAAATTCCGTTAAAAACCTCAAACCAAATAAGTTTCATAGAGACTAAATTATAATTTTTTAATATAAATGTATTGCACTGTAATTAGGTCTAATATATGCTAATTAAAATATTAATACATATAGCACTACGTATATAAATTAGTACATATACATAGACTGATAGACACCTAAGTATATAAATGTTGGGAATAGTGCCCTGAAAATTCAATTTGTTGAATTAATTAAACTGAATTTACAGCAAGTTGTGAGTATTTCACATATTGATAATTAATGGTGTGTGGTGGTATTCTTATAAGAAATGTGTTTCATAGGAAAAGACTTTGAATACCGAAATCACGTGTCGTTAAAGTTCTAGTCGGTAAGATAAGAATATGTTCTTATCAAGAGTATAACGTGGCTATATAAGATGATTAGTCTTCCGTCATAGAGAATGGTGATTCCGATTATAACACGTTGATGATTTTCAATGGGATTGGAACCATCGAACTGGACCACTGAGATTATTCATTTTATACTGCTATCTAAAATGAATAAAATCTTATGAAGCATTATGCTCTTAATCCTGATAATATTTCGACTTTAGGCATGTAGTGTTAGTCACTGTAATATACTCGAAGTGAGGTCTCGGTAAACGGTGGCCAAAATACTTTGTACGTTCGGTGACAACATGAAATGTGCTAAAGAGTTATATTGATCGAGGAATCTGTGCCTTGCTGGAAGGTAAAAGATATCCCTGAAACAGATTTGCAAATGTTCGAATTAAGACTTTGGTCAAAGCACTTCGCGTGATACGTCACCGAAGTTGTATGTTGAATGTGTTTCACATACAGAGAATTTGAACTTAAGACGAATCAATAAATTTCAAATTAGAGATGAAAAATAAATTATAGTAGTTGCAATTTATTTTTCATGGATATCTACACGGAGAAGTAAAATGTGAAATTATTCTAGATCGATAAATTCGTGAATAATTTAATTAATTTTAGAGTGCAACAATATTTATTTAGTGGAATTAAACATTGTTAAACGGTAATTAATTACTATCATGAGATGATAATATATTAACCCGTTTGGAGCTAAAATTAATTAGTCCTGCAGGTCCCCCTGCAAGCCCCAATTGAAAACCCGAAAAGAAAATATTAAAAGGAGAAAGAGAAATTAATTTTCAAAATGTTTGAAAATAGCCAAGGGATTTATTTTAAGAAAATAAATCAAAGTTCCAAAGAGTTGGAAATGCCCGAAATTTTATTTTGGAGAAAATAATTTTTTTTTTTCAAAAAATAAAAAATAAAAAAATATTTTTTTAATGCTGACGTGTCACGCCACGTTAGCGGGTTGGGCCCCAGTTGGCGCTAACGCAGCGGTCGCATGGTGCACCACGTGTGCGGCCAAGATCGCGTCGCGTCAGCACAAACGGGTGGCCCAGATTGCAAGTTAACCGGGCGGGTCAACGGGGTCGTCAGATCGGGTCAGAACCGACTCAAACGGGCAGGGTCGGACCGAGTCCGGTCCGGGTAGGACCAGACCCTGACACGTGTCGCGGTCTGGTGGCTCTACGCGTATCAACACGCACCAACCACTTGGCGGCCTTCCAACAGCGCGTGGTTGGTGGCGTTGTGTCCGCGATGGAAAGTTCTACGAGGTGGCATAATTTGATTGGCCGACCGGGACACGGTTTGTACGCGAATGGTAAAATGACCCTTTAGCCCTTCAATTTATCCCTAAAATGCCCAAAATATCGCTGTAATTTTGGCTATAAATAGCTGATCCCTCTTGCCACATTTCTCATTCATTTTTGGCAGCAATTTTTCGCCTTTTGGCTGCAGAAGTGCTCTCTCTCTTTTATTTAGTTAATCCTTAATTAAAGGATTAAGTAATAAATAATTAGGTGGTTATATAATTAATATATAATGCACTTAATTATTAGAAAATTAGGGAATTTTCTAGTCTAGAAAATTAATTTTTCTAGAAAATATTTTATCGAGTATTTAGGGAAATACTCGCGGAGCCCACACTCCGAGGTTTTCTCCGGGGATATTGCAGGGAAGCTCTGTCGGTCTCACGAAAGGGCAAGGAGCTGGAAAAATATCGTTAGATAGCCATATTTGCAGTACGGTAATATTTTACAGTTGTATTATTTTAAGCATGATAAATTATATGCTATTAAGTGTTAATTGCATGTTAAATATTTATCTGCTTAAGTGATTTAAAATTTATTATCAATTGCATGTATATACTTGGGTAGATCCGGCTAGTCTTCCGCTTTGTATTAAAATGTTTTAGAAATATTTTAATACTTGTGTTATAATAAAAATTTTAAAAATGTAGTCCCGAACTGCTACTGTTCTGGGCCTACCTCCCAGCAACTGGTATCAGAGCCGTGCTCTTGATATATACATGCATTGATATGATGCATGCGATGCATAATTTTAAATCTGCTATTGTGCACGTAAATTCTGTTAAACGAGACTGTTTTTAAGTGGGACCGTTTGTGATCCCTCCAGTCTTTCCTGGGAATTTACGTGGAATGGTATTTCTTTGGGAAACAATTTAATTGTTTTTCCTGAAAAATTACCGAATCAGTAAACATGATTTAAATTATGAGATAAGTTATTTATAACATGTTTACTTTATGCCATTTATTTTAAGCATGATAATTATGTGATAATATATGAAAACATGCTTAATTATTATATTTTATGGCATGATCATGATAATATGAGATATTATGATATTTCAATTATGCATATTTTATTTAATATGATTAAATAGTATTGTTTAATAGAGATTAGACGCGATGCATAATTGAACTGATATTTTTTGGCCTTATTAATAAATTGTTATTAAAGCCTTAAAATATTAATAGGATTATAAATGTGATTTAGTAATCCTAGTGGGAGGATATTAATTAGATTAATCACTTCCAATAATAAGACGCCAAAAGTGATTATTAAATAATCAACAGATAATCCACACTTCTGAAAATTCAATTGGGAGAGAGATGAAAGAGTTAGATTCTCACGGCTTCCATTACCCGTCTATAGTATAGTGGATACGTACTACTCCCCTCAGCGGGTATGTATTCGCGGTATACAAGATTAGACTTCTACGGATAGAATGAAATACGGGAAAGTCAGCTCGACCACGCCTCCATGGAGTGTCTTGACCTACTCGTACGGACTTCTAGGTAATGGTGCACACTTGACTAAGTAATGTATTAACCTCCATTCGGAGCTCTGTTACATTTACTTAGAGGCCAAGGGTTGACGTGGTGGATTAACATTGTTTGGTAATAGTGTTAGGAATAGTGCCCTAGAAAGCCGATTGTATATCCGCTTTGTGCTTTTCCTTATTGTAATCACAGACAATCTTTGAATGAAATAACGAATTGAGGCAACACTTCTTTATATGCTCTTGTTTGGTATGCGTTTACTTTATCTGTGCATGTATGAGAACTCCCCTAATCCTGATGACTTTAGGACTCTGCCATTTAGGTGAAATGGTTTATGAAACGAGCCCTATATCACATAAGTCATGATTAGTAAAATACTCCAAGCCGATGAGTCCTACAGACAGTGGGAGTGTCAACCTGACTCCTCTAAGGCTTGCTTGTGGGATCACGCCCTTAAGAAGGACCACCTTGTTTCATGGAGGTGGAAAGTGTATAGTTGATACGTGCGTGATACATGAGGGTGCTTACTTTAATAAGTGAGTTCACTGAGGCGCCCCGTGTGAGAACATTCCTAAATGGGAAAGGAAGTTTCTATTTCAGGAAATGGAAACTTCCAGATTAGGAAATATCTCACGAGTCATTGATGTGATTAATTGATCCTTAGACTTGAGGTTCCTTGTCACTTTATGAGTTAACTCTGTAGTCTTAGGTATAAGCTTTAAAGGGTGTCGCCTTAGACAACTGATTCAAGGCTTATGCTGGGGTTGCACAAGTGACTCGTGAAAGTGAATGAGAATCAAGAAAGGACCTACACTTGCATTTGCAAGGTGATCTCTTATTGTGTAAGTCATTCATATGCCATATGGAGTCCTTGGCCAAGGCAGTAGATCAAGACATCAAGAAAAGGGTTTCTTGGATTGAGATCAAATGGATATGAAATGCACTTAGCTTTAAGACCGGATTATTAGGGTTCTGATTATTCCCTTGCCCTAGATCTTGGTTGAGAGATAGTAAGTAGGAGGATTGTATCTCACATGAATCAATGACTTAAAGGTTCTGTCGAATCCGAACATTCCAATTCAGCTAGGGGTTAAACACCTGTTGCTAGACTATGGTCGTTTAATCTGTGGACTGATTAATTAATTAGTGAATTAATTAACTAGGGTCACTGCTAATTGAATTGAGAACCTAGAGGGTCACACACAACAACTTGGTTACATGAGTTGAGGCTTGAAAATGATTAAACGAGTTAATCGGGCCAAGAGGGTTCCACACGTGTGAAATCACAAGTGTGGCTCACGTGAGTGACACGTGTCACACACGTGTATATATATATTATATATATATATATATTAAATAATTAATTAGTTAATTATTTAATAGACTTTGGTTTAATTTTGAATTAAAAAGAAAGTCTAATTTTGGAGAAAATAATCTAGTTAATTAATTATGAATTAATTAATTAGATAAAATAAGTTATTTATTTTTATAATAAATAAAGTATAAAATTATCCAAAAATAGTTTGGATATTTTTAGCTCTCTTAAAAGTTGACTAGAATTAGAATTCAAAGTCAAAGTTGGAGAATACTTGGTGATCAAGTAATAGGAGAGAGAGGAACCAAATCCTTGTCCAATAAGGACTAGGTTCGGCCGCCCCTCCCCTTTCCTATATATAGGGGAGCTCATGCTCCCCTTTAGAGCTAATAGACAATTCTTGGTTCATGTGTTGAACACCTTCCTTTCTCCAAGATTAAATTAAACCCTAGGTTAAGCCTAAACACTAACTAGAGAACTAGCATCCTTACTAGTTAGATTGTGATCAAGTTGGTGGACTTTCTCTAGAGACTTCAAGTTAGAAGTTTGAAGATTCGAGCTTTACCATGGAGAGGGGATCAAGCCGCGAGAAGAGCGTTCTTGGGTGGCTTGAAACGCTTCAAGAAAGAATTAAAGAAAAGTAAGTTTTCTATCTTTACGAATTTGGTTACACGATTACGAGTCCTAGATCCTTTTGTTGGGAAAAATTTTTAAATTCCGCTGCTTTCTGATTCGTGTTTTCCAACAAATAGTTACCTAGATGACATGTTAATTAAGAATAGTTCTTGCTTTTCTAAGCGGTTTTTGACCTCGCCTCCGGGGGAGTCAACTGCAGTTAGTTAAGTCACCATTGCGTAAATCAAAATGCTTACGTGGATTTCATTTATTGGTTAGACGCAAATGAAAGTGAAATGCATGATCATAACTTGCCTTTATTTATTTATTTCAGTTTTATAATAACGATCTCTCTTAGCCCACTCCAAATGACTTTAAGGAAATAGGCTAGTAAGGGTTCAACTATGCTGACTAGGAAATGAATCTTGACATCGTGTTGAGACACGAAAGTTTACGTACTCACTGAACCTTATCCGAAAGTTCCGAAAACTGCAGCCAGTCAGGATTAGAAAGACGCTTATTCCAAATGGATCAAGTGTGATGATTTGTCTAGTCTTATATCCTGACATCTGTTTTGGATGTTCTTGAGCATCAGATGCATGAGATGCCTACTGATAAGAACATGTTTTGAAGACAGAATCGTAAAAATGTACGAGCCACAATAAAGGTTGTTAGTCAAAGATGTTTGAAGGATCACTAGCTCAGAATCATATTATAAATATGATAACTAATCTGAACGAGATTGAAAGCCTTTGTGCTTAAAGAGACAATCTTAACAGATAGGATACAATCCTATACTCTCTGCCTAAGTCGTTTGAACGTTCAAGATTAATTTTAATTTTTTTTTTAAAACCCAACTTGAACTAATGAACGACCTCAATATGGCAGAAAGGGTGATATAGACCAAGGGAAAAGTTCTATTAAATCAGACATCAATATCCACGGCCCAGAAAGGCAGTGAGTGGAAGAAAAATAAAAGGAATGGTTCTCAATCTTAAGGTTCAAAAGAAGAAAGTCAAATTCGACAATGGAAAAGTGTTTTTATTTCGGTGGTAACGAGTATTGGAAAAGAAATTGTCCAAAATACTTAGTTTGTCCATTTGTTACGCCGTTTAGATAAGATATAAAGATATCTTACTCGTTGAAAGTATGTTTAGTTGGAAATTCACCAGACTCCTGGTGTGTGGATTCAAGCTCAACTAATCATTTTTGCAATTCGTTGTGAAGATTCAAACTAACCAGGAAGTTTGAAAAATGGCTAACACACAACTACTACTTAGGGATAATACAAGTGAATTGTATTAGCAGTAAGGACTATAAAGTCGTATTTTGGCAATAGGGTTTTAATATTATACGTGCCATATACACAGAAATTTGATTTCTGTGAGTTATTTGATAATTAATGGTCTAACAGTTTATTTTGAATAAAGGTTTACCTTTAAACAAAAATAAAAGGTTTATTTGCTATGGCACAATAAAAGATGGTCTTTTATACCTCAATGAAAACCCTAATTTAAGTTTAACATTGAGAAGCTTGACTTACCATCTAAGAAGAAAAACTTCTACGTGGCATCTATCTATTGGTCAATCAAATCTGAATAGGATCCAAAGGTTGAGTGTTGAGTCCTATTGACTTGAAAATAGTATCAATCTGCGAATCCTATTTAGAAAGTTATAATGACCAAAAAGCCTTTTTTTAGACAAAGGGTATTTAAGCCATAAAGTTGCTTGTGTCAGTTCATATGGATATGTTATCCTATGAATATTCAAGCAAGAGGAAGTCTTGGATATTTCATCATTCATTTGAATGATTACACACAATAATAAATCCCGAATATTGCACACAATTAAAACGTAGAATAGTAGCAACGGGTATCGATCCACGGGGATTGGACGAGTTTGTAACCTTTTAATATGCCAAGAAAATAAAACGATTAATTAAAATAGGGGGGGAGTTTTGAGATTTTTAACCGAACTAATAAAGAAACTAAATAAACAAGAGTAAAACTGACTAAATAGACGAAAGATTAACAATTAACTCAGCTGACACTTAGACTAACTCAGTGAATGATGAATAGCTGGGATTTTCCTACGCATGCATCTGACTATGATCACGGACAGGGTGATTAATTCCTTGTTAGGTTAGCTATAGTTACCAATTACCTTAGGCTCCCTCGTTTCTTCGTATTTTTAGAGTAACCTGAAGAAACTCCTAAAGACTACTCCCTAATTAGCTAATAACCTTTTCAGAAACTCCTTCAAAGATTCAATTAACCAATTGCTTTACGAACTAAAGAAACACTAACCCTAACCGACTAGGTAGAAACTCCTACTTCGCCTAATTAGACCGTAATATTCCACAACACAAAATCAGCCGAACTTAACAACCTAGTGTTGATTGCTACTTCGTTAATTACCCGGTTAGACTCCACCAAATAAATTAACTAGCTTTATGTGAATTGCTAATCCTAAGACTTGAGCTCTTAAATCAAAGAATCAAGACAAAACACAATATCGTGAATTCGGAAATAAAACGGATAATCTTGAATTAATCAACCCAAAACAAATTGTCTCATATAGTCTGATACATGCTTTGGAAAATCCCAACTAAAATATAAATTAGCTACTCATAACGAATTTAAACAAACCAAGTTTTGAAGATAACATAGTATTCAAACAAAATAAAAGGAAGGAAAAGAGAATAAAACTATTGATGTTTGCAAGTCTCCTTCCCCACTAACTGGAGTTGCTGCGTGAATTTGGTGTCTCCGAGTGAAGTTGTGTCGTGTGTCCCCCTATCTGCATGGTTTCTCCCCACTAAATAGTGCAAAGTGGGGTTTGTTGTTGCTCTTCCCACTTCTCCCACGTTTTCTTCATCAATTGGGATCATAACTCCTCCAAGTATCTCCCCACTTTCTCCCACGTTTTGGCTACCACATTCTTATCATCAAGTGGGGCTTTTAATTCAAAGTAATGACCATCAAAACGTGCTGCTCCCACTTCAGCCAGAATTAATCCTCTTGTCCAAAACAGGCTAATAGCTGGGCCTGTTTACACGATCTTTTATCAAGAAATTGGGCCTCTTTCAAGATCATCCCAACAAGCAATCAATTGGCTTCCTCTTAAATTATTCCTTAAGTACATGGGCCACAAAACATTGTTCTTCAATTCGGCCCAAGAGGTAGGCCTGCGTGACAGCTTTTTTCTGCTACAAATTAATTCCAATTCTTCTTAATTACATACCCTACACAAAATATAGAATATTAGGCAATTATTCAAAATTAAATCAAATAGTGGGGTAAAATATAGGAATTCTAAGCTCTAAAATTAAATGAATGTGCAACGTATCAAACCCCCCCACACTTAGGTGATGCTTGTCCCCAAGCATAACATAGAATCAAGGCTAGAACCACACTCCAAATTCCAACCACAGCAGTCCATTGTGTAAACTAGGAAACTTTTGCTGTCACCAAAAACCATCTACAACGAACGTGATCACAAAGCCAAGTTTGAAATCAACCTTCCAAAGCGAGAATATACGAGCTCGAGTTTCAATTTAATCACACATGATTATGTTATCCCATTAATCCAATGCAAACAAAGGAAACAAGTATAAAGTAGTTAGTTTAATCGAATATCAATCAATTTTGCGCATATGTTAAGGAATACCAAAGATAAGTGAAGAGCTAAGTTTCATTCTTCTAGATAAGCAACCTATAAAACCTAGAGAGCTTTCAAAACAAATCCTCTTCCAAAATAGCTTTCTTTGTCTCTTTTTTTTTTTTTTTTTTTTTTCTCGTTTCTTGTTTGAGTTTTTCGCAAAGCAAGGCGAACTCCAGTTGTTTGTCCCTTTAGGTTTTGGGAAAACAATTTCGAGAGCGACCGGCATTCAGCCCTACTCATAGCACTTTAATGATTTGGAATTTTTCCAAGGCCAGAGGAGTAGTCGCGCGAGTTCTACTGACCAACCTTTCTCTAGTTGGCCCCTCGCAAGCTCCCCCTCACACTAAATGCTTATCAAGTCAAACTTAGCAAAGCTCAACACCAACCTACCGTTTCTCAACATACTTGCAAAAATTTAAAAGATATTAAATCAACTAACCACTTTAGACAAGGTTCAATCATAGCATGGCTCAAATTCAGAACACTCAACGTTTAGTTTAATTAATTAATCTCAAGCTCATATAATTCCTACTATGTCAAGTGTCAAACTAACTCAACTTCATGTCATGCGAATCATAAATAATCAAAGGTTCAAACTCAGTTTCCTTTTCAAAGATCAATTCCACCACAAACAGGATGTTGTAAGAAGTTCATTAGAGAGGATATAACGCCATAGTAAACAATTCTATGTTATCATGAGAATGCTCAAAATTTGCGGTAGCATCAACAGCATATAAACTCTAAACTGACAGCCCTATTCATGCACCTAACTTTCCCCAAAAATTACCCAAAAAGACAAGGACAACAATAGCAGCAAAAAGTCCCAACCAAATATCACCAAAACAGATAGCATATCAAAGTTCAAAATTATCAGCCCCTAGCCGTGTGCAAAATACCCAAAAACCGACTGCCATCCAGCCTTAATACCCCCCCACACTTAAAGCATGTTGTCCTCAACATGAAGGAAAGCAGAAATGAAAAACCGAGGACTTCCCTGAACCCGGGGGGTGTGATACGCCGCTCAGCGGCGTTGATGGAGCTCTCGAACGAGAGTAAGGAGAGTACTAAGCTGCTCCTCAATAACAGGAATGCGTTCTTCCAAACGCGCAATGCGCTCCTCGGTGGTCGGAGGTGAGACAACAGCAGGCGCACGGCGCCGACGAGCATCCGTGTGAAATACACGAACCGGAGCTTTAACACCTGCAGGGGTCATAGAGACAACACCATCTACACGGACTAACAACATCATCAAATCAAGCGATAACAAGTCAAGATAGTCCAAAGGTCGGGCAACGTGATTCCCTAAGGCTGTGGTGTCAATCAAATTGTGAAAAGCAGCAAGACGAGTAATAACATGCCCCATAATAAGCGAACGAGAGGATGCAAGTGCATAATTGAAAGCAGTAACAACCCAATATCCCAAGTTCACTTTAGTGTTAGTCACCATAGCCCACAAGAAAAATAATTCAGTTTGTGTAACTGTGGGCGCACCCTTTGTTCTACCGGAAAATGAGTAAGCAATAAATCTATGCAAATAACGCAAAGTCGGGTCAATAAGGTGCCTATCACAACTAGAATCAGAATAATCATTCCCAGGGCGTCCTGTTAACAAAGTCCAGGCTGTTTTCACATTAAAATCAGGAGGGTATCCACAAACACTTAGCACTGAAGTGGGATCAGTCCTATCAACACCTAAAGCTGTATTAATATCAGTGATTGAAGCCTCAAAATTTTGCCCAAGCAAACGATAAGAAAGCACAGGAGAATTAACATCCAAATTGGCATGCTTATCAAACTGGAAAGTGCAGAAAAACTCGTAGACCAACGCATAGATAATCGGACAATCTAGCATAAAGAAAGAACGCCAACCAATTCCATCAATCAATTCCATAACTCTGTCATGAATATTCAAGGTTTCCAAGGTTGGAGTATGGAGCAGTTTACCTCGAATTACCTTTCGTTTTGGGAGGCGGCGAAGACGAGCTTGATGAGCTTCACTCTCAAAATTGAGGTGACCAATTTCCTTCAGAAATGTCAGCGCTGGAACAATGTGAACATCACTGCCCCTGTGACGAATGTGTAGGGTCGGATCCAAGGCGGGATCGAAAGGCTGCCGTGGGGGCTCACCGTTGATGGAATCACGGCCTGAGAGAGACTCATCGCCATCATCAGGGGCTGCGGAACTAGGATTAGAGCTCGGAGAAGAACCCCCATGCGAGGTCGTACGAGAAACATTGTCGGAATGGGATGCCGGGGCTAGAACACGGGTTGAGGATGTGGCCTGTGGTGATGTGGGCATACGGCGGAGGCGTGCGGCGGCGCGACGCGGCGGCGCTGGTGGTGCGGCATCAGAGACGGTGGTTGAAGCACGGCGGCGCTTCTGTGCAGGGGGTGCGCGGGCGGCGCGTCTCTTCCGCGAGAGACCAGCAGCAACCGTCGGGGGTGGAGGAACGGAGGTGATGGCGGCGGAACCGGAGAGGGGCTGCCGCTGTTCGCTGGAGAGGGAAGGAGAGCTGGTTATTCGGTCAGTGGAGGAGGGCGGCGACGTGGTGCCTTGGCTCAGATCGCCGGCGCTTGGAACGGAGGTGGGTGGCGGAGAAGTGACATCCGCCGCCGTGACAGGTGGAGGGGAAGCGGCGGCGATCGGAGAGCTGTGAGGGCGGAGCCGTGCGGATCTGCGGCGTGAAGGGACTGGTGGTGGAGGCAGTGGGGTTGTGCCGCCGCTGAGTTGGAGCGGTGGTTTTTCGGTGCGGTGGATCATCCCGTTCCCCATGGCCGGACGGAGTCTAGGGTTTTGCAATTTGGGGGAATTTGGATATGGAGCTTGTAGTGAGTGAATTAGGGGAATTTGGGGAAGAAAGCTGCTAAAGTGGGTGTTAGGATGAGGAGATGGGGCGGGTCGGTTTGGTGAGCGGAGCGGGTCGCGGGTCAGGGTTAGTTTATAGGTTGGGGCTCCTTTTGTTGTAAAATTGGGTCCAGAACCCTGCCCGTGACCTCAGACAGGTATCCTCACAGTAGCTTTAAACCAAATTTATCGGTCTTTTGCATCACCAAATCCGAAAATTTATCAACCTGGAACACTCCCACACACTTATCCAAATAATCCAGCTTCCCATTCACCTGAAAACACGCAAATAGATGAAATTACAACGGGCAAGGGAAAAGAGCAAAGAAAGAAAACGAAAAACAAAGGAAAGGAAAGCAAGGAAAAAGAAATATGGGTTGCCTCCCATACAGCGCCCTTGTTTAACGTCGTGGACTCGACGAGTTCGTGATTCACACTCAAACCCCAAGAGGAGGATCCTCTAGATTCATCTTTTCAACCGTGTGTGGCTCGAATCCTTCGTAAAACGGCTTAAGTCTATGCCCGTTCACTTTGAAAGTCTTATCCGTATCAATTTCCCCAATTTCCACAGCTCCATGTGGAAAGACTTTAAGCACAACATATGGACCAGACCATCTGGATCGCAATTTACCCGGAAAAAGTCTCAATTTGGATTGATAGAGCAACACCTTTTGTCCGACCTCGAAATTCTTCCTAGACAACATCCCATCATGAAATGCCTTAGTCTTGGACTTGTAGATTCTGGAATTTTCATAGGCATCATTTCTAATCTCCTCTAACTCTTGCAGTTGAAGCTTTCGATGCGTCCCGGCCTCTTCTAAGCCAAAGTTACACTTCTTGATCGCCCAATAAGCTCGATGCTCGAGCTCTACCGGAAGGTGGCAAACTTTCCCAAAAACCATTCTGTAAGGTGACATACCGATCGAAGTCTTGTATGCCGTCCTATAGGCCCAAAGTGCATCATCGAGTCTCAAACCCCAATCTTTACGGTTAGGACTAACCGTTTTCTCCAGAATAGACTTGATCTCCCTATTCGATACTTCGGCGAGGCCATTTGTTTGTGGATGATAGGCCGTGGACGTACGATGGGTCACATGATACTTCTTGAAAAGCTCCTCGACCGTACGGTTGCAAAAATGGGTACCCCTATCGCTGATTATGGCTCGAGGAATTCCAAACCTGACAAAAATGTGAGACCTAACAAAATCCACAACAACTTTAGAATCATTAGTTCGGGTGGCTTTCGCTTCCACCCACTTCGACACATAATCAACGGCAAGAATGATGTATAAATTACCATAAGACGAAGGAAAAGGACCCATAAAATCCATACCCCACACATCAAAAATTTCGCAAATAAGTATAGGATTAAGAGGCATTTGGTTTCTAGGACCTATATTTCTTGTCTTTTGACAAGTAACACAACTTTTACAATACAAGTATGCATCCTTAAAAAGTTTAGGCCAGAAAAATCCACTTTCTAACACTTTATGAGCTGTTCGTTTAGGACCGAAGTGACCATCATAAGCATGACAAAACTCTAGTATGGATTTGATTTCATTCTCAGCTACACAACGCCTAATAATCTGATCGGTGCCTATTTTCCACAAGTAAGGGTCATCCCAAATATAGTATTTAGAATCAGACTTGATTTTATCTTTCTCAGACCTAGACAAATGATCAGGAAAAGCACCAGTAGCTAAAAAATTAACAATATCAGCATACCAGGGAGTCAGGAAACCTGTCTGTGACCTCGGGTAGGATTCTTGAGCAGCAAAAAGTTGTTCATCTGGAAATTCATCATTGATGGGTAGAGAATCTGGCTTAAGGACTGGAATTCGGCTGAGATGATCAGCTACCAGATTCTCGCATCCCTTCTTGTCTCTTATCTCCAAGTCGAACTCTTGTAAGAGTAGAATCCATCGAATGAGCCTTGGTTTCACGTCCTTTTTGGTGAGAAGATACCGTAGAGCTGCATGATCAGAATACACAACAACTTTAGTACCAAGCAAATAGGGGCGGAATTTATCTAAAGCATAAACAATTGACAATAGCTCCTTTTCGGTAGTAGTGTAGTTGCTTTGGGCATTGTCTAGCAACTTCGAGGCGTAGAAGATCACGTGAGAGTTCTTGTTGATCTTTTGTCCAAGTACAGCCCCTACGGCATAATCGCTTGCATCACACATGATTTCGAACGGGTACTCCCAATTCGGTGGTTGAATGATCGGGGCCGAAATCAATTTTTCTTTCAACAAGTCAAAAGAAGCTTTACATTCATCATCAATCTCAAACTTCACATCTTTTTGGAGCAATTTGCACAATGGTTTGGTGATCTTTGAGAAGTCCTTAATAAATCGCCTATAAAAACCTGCATGTCCAAGAAAGGAACGTACTTCCCACACACTCGCGGGGTAAGGCAAGGACTTAATGACATCAACTTTAGATTTATCAACTTCAATACCATGTGCAGAAACAATATGCCCCAAAATTAAACCTTTATCAACCATGAAGTGACACTTTTCATAATTCAAGACTAAATTCGTTTCTATGCAACGTTTCAATATTGTAGCAAGATTATTGAGACATTCATCAAAAGAGTTTCCATAAACCGTAAAATCGTCCATGAATACCTCAATAATTTGCTCAACATATTCAGAAAATATACTTACCATGCACCTTTGAAAGGTGGTCGGCGCGTTGCAAAGTCCAAAAGGCATTCGCCTAAACGCAAAGGTCCCGAATGCGCATGTGAAAGTCGTCTTTCCTTGATCTTCGGGTGCCACCGGAATCTGATAAAACCCTGAATAACCATCAAGACAACAATAGTGAGTTTTCCCAGCTAATCGTTCGAGCATTTGATCAATAAAGGGGAGGGGAAAATGGTCTTTCTTAGTAAGAGAATTAAGACTTCTATAATCCATACACACCCTCCAACCATTTTGAACTATAGTAGGAACTAACTCACCATCCTTGTTTTCAACAACCGTAATTCCCGTTTTCTTGGGCACAACTTGAACGGGACTTACCCACTCGCTATCGGATATCGGATAGATCATACCTGCATCAAGGAGTTTGATGATCTCCTTTTTCACTACCTCCATCATTGGTGGGTTGAGTCTTCGTTGTGCTTCACGGCGTGGTTTGGCACCGTCTTCCAAAATGATTTTATGCATGCACGTGGAAGGACTGAGTCCTTTGATGTCAGCAATGGTCCATCCAATAGCCTGTTTGTATTCCCGAAGAACTCTGATCAATTTCTCCTCTTCCAGTCTGTTGAGCGTACTGGCTATGATCACTGGCAGTGTCTCTTTGTCTCCCAGATAGGCATATTTCAAGTGTTGCGGCAGTGTCTTAAGTTCCAGCTTAGGGGCCTGCAAAACAGAAGGTAAAAGTTTAGATTCAGACCGATTAAGCTCAAAAGGTACAAATTTTGAACTTGTAACTTGGAGAACTTCCATAGCATAAATTATCTCAAGCATATCTTCAGAAAGTCTGAATTTATCATCAAATTTCTTTATTTTATCAACGGACAAGCTATGGCACAAGACATAGTCCAATTCATCATCATGGTTCAAGGCAAACACTTTATTAGTCAAGTTATCTATGATATCAACATTGTAGACACAAGACACATCATCAACATGTTTCATAGCATCATACATATTAAACTTGACCATTTTACCATCAAACTCCAAAGTCAAAGAACCACTATGAACGTCTATTTTCGCTTTAGCCGTGCTAAGGAAAGGTCTACCCAATAGAATGTCCGAAGACTTAGTAGAACTATCCTTTTCCATATCAAGAACAAAGAAATCGGCGGGGAAAATTAATTCATTCACTTGTACCAAAACATCTTCTAAGACACCCTCGGGATAAACAAGCGAATGATCGGCTAATTGGATAATAACCCCGGTATGAGCTAATGGACCAAGACCCAAAGAAGTGTAAATGGACATAGGCATCACATTAATAGAAGCTCCCAAATCACACATAGCCTTACCAATACCAATATTACCAATTTTGCAAGGGATAGAAAACATACCTCTATCGCGACACTTAGGTGGTAATTTCCTTTGTAAGACGGCTGAAACATTTTCACCAACACTCACCTTCTCATTACCTGTCAACTAACGCTTATTGGTGCATAATTCCTTAAGGAATTTGGCGTAGCGTGGAACCTGTTTGATGGCCTCGAGAAGTGGAATGTTTACTTCAACTTTTTCGAAAAGAGCCAAGATGCTCTTATCCTCTTTATCTTTCTTGTTCTGAGCCAACCTCTGAGGGAATGGTGGTGGTACTACCAGGGGTTTAGGCTTCTGAGTGATTTCAGCCTGGCTGGAAGTCTGTCCGTGATCACTGGCAGAATTCCTCTCAATTTCTTTCTCAGTTTCTGAATCAGAAGCTTGCATCTGATCACTTTTCGAAATCCTGTCCACTGGAGGCTGCAATTCTTTCCCGCTTCGCAACACAACCACACTCACATTGTGTCTAGGGTCGTGGGTTTGCGACGGGAGTTTTCCTTGGGTCTCCAATTTACTCACCGAAGAGGCAATTTGTCCCATATGAGTCTCCATGGTCTTGATAGTGTCCTCTATCTTTTGAATCCTGTTCGTAGTATCCTGTTGATATTTCTTGGAATTAGTGGCCAACAAACGAACAATTTCACTAAGAGGCGTACCTGAACCCTGAGGGTGTTGTGGTCTTGGCTGCGGTGGAGGCGGTGGACGGAAATTCTGATTATTTGGTTGATTATTGGCATAGCTTAAATGCGGGTGGTACTTCCATCCGGGGTTGTAAGTGTTCGAATAAGGATCGAACTTTCTCTGCTGAAAATCCATGGCATTTACATCCGCGGTCGTCTCCTCATGGAGTGTAGGGCACGCATCGGTTGGGTGCTCGGGACTAGTGCAAATGCCACATACTCTCGAGGATGGATTAGTACCTACATTCATTTTCTGCACCAAGGTTGTTAGCAAAGACTCAATTTTATTAAGAGGACTAAGAGTTACCTCGTTCACCCTTCGAGGGATGTCCTCTCGAGCTCCAAATTGTTGAGAATTTGCAGCCATAGTAGAAATGAGCTCTCTAGCTTCGGCGGGAGTCTTGCTAACGATAGCTCCACCACTTGCGGCATCCATCATTCGGCGTTCCATCGGAGTCAAGCCTTCATAGAAATATTGGATAACCAATTGGTCCGAAATTCCATGTTGTGGGCAGCTTGCTAGCAACCTCTTGTATCGTTCCCAATACTCGTAGAGGCTCTCAGAATCTTTTTGTTTAACTCCACAAATCTCCCGCCTAATATTGGTGGCACGGGAGGCTGGAAACTACCTTTCTAGAAATTGCCTCGACATTTCAGCCCAAGTAGTGACCGTACCCGAAGGTAAGTAATACAACCAATCCTTAGCTGCATCTTGCAATGAGAATGGGAAGGCCCTAAGCTTAATTTGATCCTCCGTGACGTTGTGTGGCTTCATGGATGTGCACACAAGGTGGAATTCTTTCAAATGTTTATTCGGATCTTCATTTTCCGAACCACGGAAAGTGGGCAACAAATGGATGAGACCTGACTTCAGTTCGAAGCCCTCTTGCAATGCTGGAAAGGTTATGCACAGTGGCTGTTGAGCTTCAGTTGGTCGGGCAAGCTCACGAAGCGTTCCGTTATGAGCCATATCCTGACCGTGATCACTGTCAGGTTCACTGACAGTCTGTTCTTCAAATTCTAACTGTTGTTCAACTTCAATGTCCGAACCCAATTCAAATAGACTCGAACTTTCACCAACTGCTGCTTGTTCTTTCCTTTGTCTTGTCCACTTCCTAATCTTCTTAGCGGTCTTTTCGATCTCGGGATCGTATGCAACGAGTTGTCCCGAACGAAGGTTCCTAGGCATAAGAAAAGAAACAAAATCAATTAAAAACCAGATCCCCGGCAACGGTGCCAAAAAATTGATGGACGTCGAAGCCACCAATAATAAATCCCGAATATTGCACACAATTAAAACGTAGAATAGTAGCAACGGGTATCGATCCACGGGGATTGGACGAGTTTGTAACCTTTTAATATGCCAAGAAAATAAAACGATTAATTAAAATAGGGGGGGAGTTTTGAGATTTTTAACCGAACTAATAAAGAAACTAAATAAACAAGAGTAAAACTGACTAAATAGACGAAAGATTAACAATTAACTCAGCTGACACTTAGACTAACTCAGTGAATGATGAATAGCTGGGATTTTCCTACGCATGCATCTGACTATGATCACGGACAGAGTGATTAATTCCTTGTTAGGTTAGCTATAGTTACCAATTACCTTAGGCTCCCTCGTTTCTTCGTATTTTTAGAGTAACCTGAAGAAACTCCTAAAGACTACTCCCTAATTAGCTAATAACCTTTTCAGAAACTCCTTCAAAGATTCAATTAACCAATTGCTTTACGAACTAAAGAAACACTAACCCTAACCGACTAGGTAGAAACTCCTACTTCGCCTAATTAGACCGTAATATTCCACAACACAAAATCAGCCGAACTTAACAACCTAGTGTTGATTGCTACTTCGTTAATTACCCGGTTAGACTCCACCAAATAAATTAACTAGCTTTATGTGAATTGCTAATCCTAAGACTTGAGCTCTTAAATCAAAGAATCAAGACAAAACACAATATCGTGAATTCGGAAATAAAACGGATAATCTTGAATTAATCAACCCAAAACAAATTGTCTCATATAGTCTGATACATGCTTTGGAAAATCCCAACTAAAATATAAATTAGCTACTCATAACGAATTTAAACAAACCAAGTTTTGAAGATAACATAGTATTCAAACAAAATAAAAGGAAGGAAAAGAGAATAAAACTATTGATGTTTGCAAGTCTCCTTCCCCACTAACTGGAGTTGCTGCGTGAATTTGGTGTCTCCGAGTGAAGTTGTGTCGTGTGTCCCCCTATCTGCATGGTTTCTCCCCACTAAATAGTGCAAAGTGGGGTTTGTTGTTGCTCTTCCCACTTCTCCCACGTTTTCTTCATCAATTGGGATCATAACTCCTCCAAGTATCTCCCCACTTTCTCCCACGTTTTGGCTGCCACATTCTTATCATTAGTCAAACCCTAGAATCTGACACTGGGTAGTAGTAAAAGCGTATATTGGAGTACTTGAGAAGAACTCAAGATTATATGTTTGTCTACCACAGTGGTGAGCTCATTTCAATAGAGTACACAGATTCGGATTTACAATCTGATCTGTATTCTAGATGTTTGACATCAGAATACGTATTTACTCTAGAAAGAGCAACCGTTAATTGGGGAATGTTAAGCAAGACTTATATTGCTTAATTCACCATAAAAGTTAATTACATGGTAGCTTAAGAAGCAGCCATTTAGATGTATTGGCTTTATAATTTCCCAGTAGTTGGCTCAGAGAAACATCTAAAAGATTCCTTCACTAAAGTATTGGCACAAAAGAGTGCAAAACAAGTTTTGACACTCATGTGAAAGGAATAAGACTTAAATGTGTAACCAAATTGAATTTAGGACAATTGGGAGATTGTTGGGATAGTGCCCTGAAAATTCAATTTGTTAAATTAATTAAAGTGAATTTACAGCAAGTTGTGAGTATTTCACATATTGATAATTAATGGCGTGTGGTGGTATTCTTATATGAAATGTGTTTCATAGGAAAAGACTTTGAATACTGAAAGCACGTGTCATTAAAGTTCTAGTCGGTAAGATAAGAATATGTTCTTATCAAGACTATAACGTGGCTATATAAGATGATTAGTCTTTCGTGATAGAGAATGGTGATTCCGATTATAACACGTTGATCATTTTCAATAGGATTGGAAACATCGAATTGTACCAATGAGATTATTCATTTTATACTGCTAATTAAAATGAATAAAATCTCAGGAAGCATTGTACTCTTAATCCTGATAATATTTCGGCTTTAGGCATGTAGTGTTAGTCACTGTAATATACTCGAGGTGAGGTCTCGGTAAACGGTGGCCAAAATACTTTGTACGTTCGGTGACAACATGAAATGTGCTAAAGAGTTATATTGATCGAGGAATCTGTGGCCTTGCTGGAAGGTAAAAGATATCCCTGAAACAGATTTGCAAATGTTCGAATTAAGACTTTGGCCAAAGCACTTCGCGTGATACATCACCGAAGTTGTATGTTGAATGTGTTTCACATACAGAGAATTTGAACTTAAGGCGAATTAATAAATTTCAAATTAGATATGAAAAATAAATGATAGTAGTTGCAATTTATTTTTCATGGATATCTACACGGAGGAGTAAAATGTAAAATTATTCTAGATCGATAAAGTCGTGAATAATTTAATTAATTTTAGAGTGCAACAATATTTATTTAGTGGAATTAAATATTGTTAAACGATAATTAATTACTATCATGAGATGATAATATATTAACCCGTTTGGAGCGAAAATTAATTAGTCCTGCAGGTCCCCCTGCAAGCCCCAATTAGGGATGTAAACAAGTCGAGCCAGCTCGCGAGCTACACGAGTTGGCTCGGGAAAAGCTTGGGTTCGAGTTCGAAGTGCCAATCGAGCCAAGGTTTAGCTCGTGCATTTTCCGAGCCAAGCCCGAGCCTTCTAATTTGTTGTTCGAAGCTCGCGAACTAAATAAAAAATAATTATAAAATATAATATATATTAAATACACAATATGTATATATATATATATATACATATAGATATATGTTTATATATACATATACATCTCATATATAATTTAGTAAAAGAAAGAGTAATAAAACCCTAATACCCTCTCATCCCAAATCATATTTGCACAAATCAGTTCTTCATCTTTCTTCTAAACTTTCCGCCGTCTTCGTTCAAGAAACCACCACCAATAAAAGCTCCAGCACCGCCATCCTCTTCTTCACCTTGAAGACGCTACCACCACCGCCTACTTCAGAAGACTTTAGGCACCGCCACCGTCTTCTTCCCCTTAAAGACGCCACCACCACCGTCTGCTTTCAAGTTTTCCGTCACCACCACCTGCTTCAAGACTTCTTCAGGTGCCGCCACTGTCTTCCTCACCTCCTTCAAAAGACGCCATCGCCGTTCGTCGTATCGGTTGAAGGAGACCGCTCCGGTGAAGTGAAGCAATTTTTTTTTTTTTTTTTCTTCTCCTTTTTCGACTTTCAGATCTGATTTAGATCTCCATTTTTTTTTTTTTTTGCTTTTCTTTTCATTTTTCTGGTTGTTTGATCTATATAGCTGATGAATTTAGATTTTTGCCCAAGTTGTTTGGAATGGGATTAATTTGTATTGATGGTCTCTCTTGTTGATTTACATAGTTGATGAATTTAGATTTTTTTTTTCCCTCAAATTGCCTGGGTTGATGGTTTTGTGCTACTGTTTTAATTGGGTTCGTTAGGCTCGCAAGCCGAGCTGAACTTCAATGCGAGCCAAGCCCGAGCCATGAATTTGGTGGCTCACCGGCTTGCAAGCCAAGAATTTGAAGTGCGACCCCGAGCTCGGCTCGGCTCGTTTACATCCCTAACCCCAATTGAAGACCTGAAAAGAAAATATTAAAAGGAGAAAGAGAAATTAATTTTCAAAATATTTAAAAATAGCCAAGGGATTTATTTTAAGAAAATAAATCAAAGTTCCAAAGAGTTGGAAATGCCCAAAATTTTATTTTGGAGAAAATAAAAAAAAATTCAAAAAAATAAAATAAAATAAAATATTTTTTTAATGCTGACGTGGCATCTGACGTGTCACGCCACGTCAACGGGTTGGGCCCCAGTTGGCGCTGACACAGCGGTCGCGTGGTGCACCACGTGTGCGGTCAAGATCGCGCCGCGTCAGCACAAACGGGTGGCCCAGATTGCAAGTTAGCCAGGCGGGTCAACGGGGTCGTCGGATCGGGTCAGAACCGGCTCAAACGGGCAGGGTCGGACCGGGTCCGGTCCAGGTAGGACCAGACCCGGACACGTGTCGCGGTCTGGTGGCTCTATGCGTATCAACACGCGCCAACCACTTGGCGACCTTCTAACGGCGTGTGGTGGTGCGTGGTTGGTGGCGTTGTGTCCGTGGCGGAGAGTTCTATGACGTGGCATAATTTGATTGGCCGACCGGGACACGGTTTGTACGCAGAATGGTAAAATGACCCTTTTGCCATTCAATTTATCCCTAAAATGACCAAAATACCCCTGTAATTTTGGCTATAAATAGCTGATCCCTCTTGCCACATTTCTCATTCATTTTTTGCAGCAATTTTTTTGCCTTTTGGCTGCAGAAGTGTTCTCTCTCTTTTATTTAATTAATCCTTAATTAAAGGATTAATTAATATATAATTAGGTGGTTATATAATTAATATATAATCCACTTAATTATTAAAAAATTAGGGAATTTTCTAGTATAGAAAATTAATTTTTCTAGAAAATCTTTTCTCGAGTATTTAGAGAAATACTCGCGGAGCCCACACTCCGAGGTTTTCTCCAGGGATATTGCGGGGAAGCTCTACCGGTCTCACGAAATGGCAAGGAGCTGGAAAAATACCGTTAGATAGCTATATTTGCAGTACGGTAATATTTTACAGTTGTATTATTTTAAATATGATAAATTATATGCTATTAAGTGTTAATTGCATGTTAGATATTTATCTGCTTAAGTGATTTAAAATTTATTATCAATTGCATGTATATACTTGAGTAGATCCGGCTAGTCTTCCGCTTTGTATTAAAATGTTTTAGAAATATTTTAATATTTGTATTATAATAAAAATTTTAAAAATATAGTCCCGGACCGCTATCGTTCTGGGCCCACCTTCCAGCAATAAATTAGTACATATACATAGACACCTACGTATATATGATTACATGAATATTCTTTTTTACTACACTCAAATGATCCATCCAAAGCTTATATTATACAGCTTTAAATCAAAATAAATCTATATGTTCTCTTTTTTTTTTTTTTTTTTTTTTTTTTGTAACAGCTGACAATTCGGGAATGAAATATATGTTCCAAAATATCAGAAAATTAAATATGAGAGGCCAATTTTTTTTAATTTGGAATATTTAAAACTGAAAATGACGCTAACCTATGATAATAACGACAATATTAGCAATATTGATGACCCTACGAAAATGATATCAATATTTTTGTGGCTAAGGCGAATTTTAATTATCACACGTAAATACACATATTATTATTATTTTTTGGAAACATATATTATTATCTGGCTCGCGAAAGCCATTATTATTAAAAATGTATATCTTATATAATTAGACATATTTATATATAACTTCTCGATAATTTCGCTTTCAAGAAAGGGTTCTCAAACCACTTGATCAACCTCGGTTCGCTCTAAAAATAATATATATTAAACAATCGTAATTGTCCAATCTTATTAAATTTGTGCACCTATTAGACATTTAGACGAGCAAAATTTACAACAGTAATAACATACGGAATACCGGAAACTATTTTATCTAATCTTAAACTAAATGAAGTATAAGTATAGATACATCTCATTATAGAGAATTCAATTATAATTTAGCCTAATAATTATCGTTAATATATTTTAATATATGAATATTTTTAAAAATATTAATTTATCGTATCATGTTAATATCGATACTTTTGACGTATAAAAACTAAAAAAAATTATATTATTATATTATATTATATCATATCGATATTCATATATGAGAACGAATAAGTATTACTTAGAACCGCGCCATTTAAAATTCAAGTATTGTATAAATATGTTACAGTCATCTGCGTGTAGGATAACGGGCAACATGTATTTTCAATTGGGGAAATTCCACTAAGCGGTGGCAACTGCAGCAACCGCAGGTTCGTAGCCGTAGGAGGCGCAACAATCACGTCAGAAGAGGACAAAAGGTAACGTGGCAGCCAGTCACAGGTCCTTACGTTATCCGACTTCTACGTTTAATAGTCTCTCTCCAGTGGCCCAAACTGCTTTAAGAAATGGTTTGTATACCAACCAATCAAACGGTGCACACAGGAAATATGTATTTTAGTTTTTAAAATTCTCAAGAGCCGTTGTTTCTTTCGTGTCTGGTGAAATATTGGTTCAATCAAATTAATATAATTAAAATATAAATATGTTATATTTATTATATAATTAATAAAAAATTAAATGATTGGTAAGATAGCTAGTTTAATATATTTTGATGGTATTTTAAATTTAATGCATCGAAGGTAATTATTATATCAACAATCAACATCTAATATTTTATTATTTGGCAAGACTTGATCGTTGATATTTTTACACCTAAGAGTTAGAGTCGAGAGTATGGTGTATGCTCGAAAAACTCTGAATCAACTGTCCGATTGATTATACAACCATGTTACATTTACTATTATAATTTATAATTTATTGAATTTGGCTGCATTATATACGTTTTGAATAATTTTTTTTTGAAAATTTTGAATTAACATTAAACTTAGGATGTATTTATTAATAAAAAAAAAATTGGATTATTTTAAGGGACATGTGTCAGAGATGGTGGAGGATAGGATTCGATTATTATTACTCAGCAATACAATAATGGTTGAAATTTCCGTGTGCCACGATAGCCAATATAGTTTGTCTAGTCAAATTGTATAATTATTCACTTTTGTTATTTAAATTGGCCAATAGTATGCTACATGCATAATAATGTCGGCCTCTTAGAAGCCCTTTTTAAGTATTTCATGTATAGAATTGACATGTCGGTGCAACATTATCTGAGTGACCAATCAAACATTTTATATGGATAATATGACATAATAAAAAATTACAATCCTCAAACTCCAAAGGTAAATCTCAATTATTAAGGATAGGACTTCGGAGTACTGACAGGTAAAGTCGTCCCTACCAATATGAAGTGTATTTCTGAGACAAAAAAATGAAAAATAAAAAATAAATGAATTGTATTTCGAAAATTCTAATATAAGATGTTGAATTAAACAATTATAAGGTTGAATCGTGAAACTATATCTGTTGACGATACTTTATAATGTCGCATATTAGGGTTGATAAGTGATATTGTTGCAAAAGTATTCATCTAATCCTAACCAGTAACCACATAATTATAAATATACGGGTGAATTTCGCACACATCTTGAGATTTAGTGCGTTGTGCTCTCAAACTTTTAAATGATAGGATTGTTTCTTTAACCTCTGAAAAATGTTATACTTAATCCATTTTTGATGGAATTTTGGAAAATATTTCGTGCTATTTTTTAAATAAAATTTTTATGTAATTTCTAAGGATAAGTTTGTACAAATCAAATGGGATAATTACAATTTTGGTCCTCCAACTATACCACTTATTCTCTTTTAGTCCCCGACTGTTCAATTTGACAAAACTGGTCACTGAACTACCACTTTTTTTTCAACCTTAGTCCTGCCGTCAGCCTAGGCGTTAAGTTAAACGGAATATGCTTGTTAGTTATTCACGTGCAACTCACGTGACTAATTATAATTGCCCTAACTCAGATTTCACCAAAATTGAACAAAATATGTCATCGTTTCTCTCCCAAATACAAAGAACCCTAGACACCCCATTTCCCCCAATTTATATTTGTCCATAAATCTCCCAAATTTCTTCAATTTTTAGCACCCAAGGATGTAATCGTAGACGACACTGAGCAAAAATAGCAAATTTTTGTGAATTTCGTGTGTGCAAGGTTTTGGGGGTGTGGTTTCAGAAAGAATTGGTGTGAAATTACAAAGGAGCTGAAGCTGGAAAATGGCTCTCAGACCACCATGGGTGCGGGAAAGACCTAATTATAGTGAGTATTTGCATTTCTTGTTGCTCTTTTTCCTTGGGTTGTTTGAATTCTGACTTTATTTTTCATTTTTCACAGCTGAGCCTACAATGTACAGCATCAAACTATTTCATGGGGGTAAAATGGTAGAGGTGCCCGTTCGGAGGTATGTTGGGGGTACATTAGATTACTTTGACAAAATTGATGGTGATTTGTTTGGAATGCTTGAATTGAATGACATTGTAGAGAAGCTTGGATATGACACAAAATCATGTAAATTGTGGCACAAATTTGGGAGTAATTTGGAGAGGGGTAGTAAGTTAATTGAGAATGATGCTGATGTGCTTAACTTACAGAATTACTTAGTTGAGTTTGATAGGATGTTAGATATTTATGTTGAGCATGTTGGTATAAATGAACCCATTATACCAGAGCCTGTGATTGTGTTTGATAGTGAATCAAATGCCATCCCTTTCCCTCAAAATGACATTCCTGAACCTAATGTCTCAGAACCTGATACGCAAAATACCTCCAACTGTTTTGATTCTGAGCCTTTGATTGACTTTTCCTTTCTTGATGATCCTCCTATTGAAGAGCATGTTGCTGCAGAATCTGATGATAGTGATGATAGTGACTGTGAATCATTTAATGATAGTGATTATGACATGTATGAAGATGATGCAAATTATGCTGATTATGTTGACGAGGATGTTGAGTTATATGGTTGTGAGGAACAATCTAAAAAAAAGGCAACTGTTGATTTTTTAACTCAAGAGGAGGTTGAGAGATTTGAGGCAGAGATTTATGGGGATATAGAGGACAGTGATGATTTTGAGAGTTTATATGGATCTGATGAAGAACTTGGGAGATCATTTCCTAAGTATAACCCTAAATCAGATGGTAAGAATCCTACATTGAAGGTGGAGCTGACTTTTGCGAGCAAAAAAGAGGCTAAATTTGCAATTGAATCACACTGTCTTAGGAGGGGGATTAGTTTCAAGTTTGTCAAAAATGATAGCAAGAGACTCCAGGTTAAGTGTAGGAAAAAGGGTTGTTCTTAGGGGTTGTGGGTGTCTCCTGCACAGAATGATAGGTCATGGCAAATCAAGAGCTTTAATCCTGTACATAACAAGTGTCCTTGGGCTTATAACAATACTAGCTTGAAGAGTGGGTGGTTAGCTAAAACTTTTGTAAAAAAGCTGAAGGGTAATTCTAAAATGGGGGTAGATGCTTTCAGAGATGAGATGAGAACCACTTTGAAGGTGAACATTTCAAAACCACAGGCTTATAGAGCATTTAAAAAGGCAAAAATGATTATTGAGGGGACTTTGAGGCTGCAGTTTGCTAGGATTAGAGATTATTGTGCTGAATTACTAAGAAGTAATCCTGATTCAACTGTAGTTCTTAAGTTGATTGAAAATGAAGAGGGAAAATCACAGTTTCAGAGGATTTATATTTGCTTTAAGGCATGTAAGGAAGGGTTCAAAGCTTGTAGGAAAGTTGTAGGGGTGGATGGGTGTTTTCTGAAAGGTCCACAGGGTGGTATGTTACTCACTGCAGTTGGTATTGACCCCAACAATAATATGTTTCCTATTTCTTATGCTGTGGTAGAGGGTGAAACTAAGGACACTTGGGTGTGGTTTCTTAATTTACTTGAAAATGATCTGGAGATTGGTAACCAATATGAGTGGACTTTTATGAGTGATAAACAGAAAGGTTTGATCCCAGCTTTTGAGCATGTGTTACCTGATGCTGACAATCGTTTCTGTGTAAGACATCTACACAGTAACATGAAAAAGGATGGCTTCCATGGGATGAGCATTAAAAATGCTCTTTGGGTTGCAGCAAGGGCCACTAGAATTGAGGAGTTCAGAACCAAAATGGAGAGTTTGAAAGCTATTGATGAGGATGCATATAACTGGTTGATAAAAAAAGAACCAAGCCAATGGTCCAGAGCATATTTCAATACTATACCAAGATGTGACATACTCCTCAATAACATGTGTCAGAGTTTCAATGCCTTGATTCTATCTGCTAGGGATAAACCAATTATCAGCATGTTGGAAGCAATCAGAAACACCATCATGACAAGGTTCCAAGTGAACAGAGACAAGGGCAAAGATTGGGATGGTAAAGTCTGTCCTAAAATTCTGAAGCTCCTTGAGAAGAATTCCAAAGAGGCTGGAGAGTGTATACCCATTAAGGCAAGTGATTCTAAGTATCAGATTCAGGGGCCATTTGATCAACATGTTGTGGATGTGGATCAAAGATCATGCAGTTGCAGAAGGTGGGAGTTGACAGGCATACCTTGTAGACATGGTATTTCTGCAATTTGGTGCAAAAATGAAGAACCAGCAGATTATGTTCATGACTTCTATAGCACAGAATCATATGTGAGGGCATATCTACCAGTCATCAACCCACTTCCAGGACCTGAAGTTTGGCCTTTCAGTGATCTCCCACCACCTTTACCACCTGTGTATGAAAATAGGCCAGGAAGGCCTAAAAAGGCAAGGAAGAGACAAGCAGATGAGCCTCCAGCAGCCAATTCCAATAAAATGAGGAGATTTAACACAAAAATTAAGTGTAGAAGTTGTGGAGTGCAGGGGCACAATTCTAGGATTTGCAAGGAAAAAAACAAAGGCAAAGATGTGACTGTGAACCTAGACCAATTCTTGAGTGGTCAATCCCATGCACCTCAGATTTCAAGGAGTGAGTCTGCCAAACAATCTACAAAATCCACAACTAAATCGGCCTCTTCAAGGAGAGAAAAATTGCCTGTAAGTATCATATTGTAAATTTTAAATTCAAGATATTATTTCTACTATTAATCTGTTGCAATTTGCATTTCATAGGTTAAGAGCTCAAGAAAGAACACTGGGATTAGGATTGGTGGATCCTCAAACAAAATTAAATCAGTCAATGTAAGTTGCATTACATATCAAGTACTTTTTAGTTACCTTATGTCTTTATGTTCTAATAATTGTGTTTTTTTTTCAAAGCTCACTCAAAACTCCACATCGAGTACACCGGTGATAGTTCGGGGAGGTGTGAATTTTATCACAGTGCCTAACCTTCAGAAAGCAAGTCAAAAGGGAAAAGAAAAGGCATCAAAGTAGAAGTGACTGAATTTCATGTTGTGTTATTTAATTTTTTATTTGAAAATGATGTACTTTGGATTGGATGAACATTATTGTTGTTTTGAATGACTTAATATGAAGACATGGTTGTGCGAAGTTTATGTAAGACATTGTTGTTTATGTAAGACCTGGACTAGTGTTTAATTTCCAGTTTGAAGTTTATGGAAGACATTGTTGTTTTGAATGACTTAATATGAAGACATGGTTGTTTGTTGAGACCGTTTTTGTAATGTTGATCCACATTCAATTTCATGTTGCAGTGTACACAGGTTGTTGCAATGCTAAAACACATATTGTTATATAAAAAGAACACATTTTATTGCACAACAATAAGAAACAACTACAGCCATACATTAAGACATCCCAACAAATTGTTACAGTTCTAGCCTATTTATTAGCAAGACACAACAACAACATGACCATAAAAACACACCCCAACATGAAACCATTGAAAAACGAAGAACATCGACTTGTCTTCTGGGACACCTTCAACCCATTCCGATGTTTTTCAACTAAAATTTCCAACTCAGATTCACGTTCCATCATTTCCTGTAACTCATGCTCCAGATTTTTCTTATCCCGACGCAAACGTAGCACAACTTCTTTGGCCCGACTACAAAAAATTGGATCCAACCACCTATAGAAACCGCAAAATCCTTCTTCGAGCTAGAATAAACATAAAAGCAAAAAACATTAAAATAAAACACAAAATTAAAGAATTATAAAAGATTTGGCGAAATTCTAAATACCCCATAATTCGGGCACGCCCAAAATCTTCTACCGGGATTTAAATCGGTCCATGCGGTTCTCAATGGTAATTCATACCCACATTTGCAAAAAACTAGTTCAACTGGACCATTTCGCCTTTGAGAACTCCAAGAATTCGAATCTGTGGACATGGTGGCCGTAAATCACTTCTCCAGTGCAGCAACTAAGGAATGTGAGGGAAAAGGAAAGAAACGGCGCCAAAATAACAATAAAATTAGGGTTCTGTTTAACTTAACGCCTAGGCTGACGGCAGGTCTAAGGTTGAAAAAAAAGTGGTAGTTCAGTGACCAGTTTTGTCAAATTGAACAGTCGGGGACTAAAAGAGAATAAGTGGTATAGTTGGAGGACCAAAATTGTAATTATCCCAAATCAAATTTTAAATATGTTGATATTATACATCAAATCGAAACTATCAGCGTAAAGAACACAACAATGGTTTTAAAATCAAAATTCAACAACTGATAAATGAGAAACTACTGGTCAACGATGGGGCACGATCGGTTGAGCTTTGTAAACGAATTTTGACAGCTTCCGACAGTTAATTGGGTTGAATGAGGTATGGATTTTGTTCGTCTTGGAGAGAACACATTTAGTTCTAACTCGAATTCTTAATTACTTTACAGACTGCACAGTTAGTTACACCTTACCACACCATTATTCTACATGCTGCACATTTACTTTTAACACTACAAGAAAACAGCCGAAAACCGACGGAATTCCCACGGCCAAGCAAAATTGCATTCCAACGGAAAACCCGTCAGAATTCCGTCGGAAAAATTGATGGAATTTTAAAAAAAATTGCGCCAAAACTTCCAACGAAATTCCGTCAGAAATTTTGGCGCAATTCTAAAAAAATTTGCGCCACATATACGATTTTCCCATCGGAATTTTTTATTCTTCATTAGAAAGAATACCGACCGTCGGAATTTTTTATTCTTCATTAGAAAGAATACCGACCGTCGGAATTTTTTATTCTTCATTAGAAAGAATATCGACGGGATTTTCCCGTCGGAATTTCAATGAAATAAAAATTCCAACGGAAAACCGACTGGAAATCCCGTCGGCATTTTTTTATTCTTCATGAAAAAAATACTGACGGGATTTTCCGTCGGAATTTCACTGAAATAAAAATTCTGTTGGTTTTCCGTCGGTTTTTCGTTGGAATTTTTCAATCAAATTTAATTAGAAAAATACGATTATAGTTAATGCAAATAATAATATATTTAAAAATCGTATAATATACAAATTATAAATTATTAATATAATTGTTTGCACTAATAATTCGCGTTTATTGATTTTGTGTAAACATCGGATAAATAGTACAAATAATTTATAAATTTTGATATCAAAGTGGATCTTCAATTTTCGATCTTCTTCAACTTATTTAACTTTTATTAATTGGTTTGATCTTCTTCAACTTCAGATTTAGCTTTTAATAACGTTAATCCGTAGGTTCTTCGACTTATTTACGAATCAAACGCTAGATTTTGGAGAATTTCGTCAAGAACCCCTTTGAACACTTCGGTAACTCCGTGGATTCAACTTGAATGTAACGTCGATTCGTAGGTATAATGTCTTAATAGCGGATCAAACGCCTTGATTTGATAACTTTGGGAAATAACGCCTTTATATAGGTTTAGCCGTTTAGGATTCAAGAGTTAGAGTTCAACTCAAACTTATTTAATAATTATCTCTTGTATTTTTTTTTTTAATGAGTTAATATCAAATAAAATCACTTGAATATTGATTTCTTTAATATTTTATTATTTTTTTAAAAGAGATAATATCACATGAATATTTATCTTTTTATATTTTTATTTTTAAAGAGATAATATCATACAATACGCCACGTGTCGCTACATGATTTGTTGAGAAAATAAATATTATAATATTAATTAATTTAACTATTTAACTTTGAAATTAAATTTATGATATTTTCAAAATAGTAAATTAAATTAATAATATAAAGTTTATTTGTTCATCTACAATAATATTTGGAGATAATGATTTTTGCCCATCCGAACGATAGGCCATTTTGCAATTCACCCTCTAAACTATTTCGACCCCAATACCATTATCTAAACTATTAATTCGTGACAAACCACCATCCCAAAGCGGTTTTGACTATTTTTCAGCGGTTTTGACTCAAAAATACCACACATGTAATATGGTGTGAGAACACCAAGGGTAAATCTATGGAAAAATAACAAAGAGAGACAGATTTACATGTGTTAAAACATTCAAAACCGCTGAAAAAACAGTCAAAACCGCTTTGGGATGATGGTTTGTCACAAATTAATAGTTTAGATGGTAGTATTGGGGTCGAAATAGTTTGGAGGGTGAATTACGAAATGGCCTATAGTTCGGATGGGCAAAAATCATTATCTTTAATATTTGATATAATTTTAAGTATATACATTATAATTAAAACACAAAAGTATATAAGCTAGCAATTTTTATATAATATCTCAATAAATATGATTATATTTAATTCAAATAATCGTATATTTAAAATTTTATATTTTAAATTAATAACAAAAAGTATTTAAATAATTAATTGAAATAAGTGTATAAATATATTTAAAGACATAATATTAATAAGAAGTAAGTTGTCCAAGTTGGTAAGGAAGTCACCATTCTTCCTTGGAGACCCGAGTTCGAATTCCAGCGTCCGCAATTATCGCGAGAATTAAATTCTCACATTGGTTGGTTCACCGAGTTCAAGCTCGGCCCGTGGCTCGTCCAAGCCGTTGGTGTGGCTCGTTTTCGGGGTGGTTCGGGTCTCACAAATGAGTTTTTATTTATTTATTTTTATTCAATTTCCGACGGAATTCCGACGGACTTTTGCTTCGTTGGAAATCCGTAGGTTTTCCGTTGGAAAAAAATTCCGACGGAAAACCGACGGAATTTGGGAAATTACTTTGTTGGAAAAAATAATTTCCCATTAGAATTCCTACGGAACAGACCCGTCAGGACCCAATTCCGACGATGTATTTTCCAACGGGTGCCATCCCATCGGTTTTCCGTCGGAAATCAGCTTTTCCGACGGAAAACCGATGGGATTTTCGAAAATCCCGTTGGAATATGCCCGTCGGTTTTCGGGGATTTTCTTGTAGTGTAACTTGAATTCTTAATTACTCTACAGACTGCACATTTAGTTACACATTATCACACCATTACTCTATAAGCAAAAATCAGTTTATCAAACTAACTGTAATATATAACAAAACATCAGTATATCAAACTAACTCGAATTTTTTCAGCTAAAACGACAAAATATCAGTTTATCACTCTGATCAAACAAAGATTTCATACCAACCGCAACCAAAGAAATTCATTCCAACCATTAATAGTAAATATTTCATTACAAAACCAATAATATATAAACAAGTACACGAACTGTAATATATAAACAATCTACAGACAACAAATTTTGGAGAATCAATGTCTATAATATGCGGGAGGAGGCTGATCAACCTCAATTGGATCATCCTGCAGGATGTTGGAATTAATACTCTCCATGGATTATTCATATCTGGGGTGCTCCTCACCGTCAATTGACTTGGGGTTCGTCCTCCAAAAGGGATGCCCAACGCACTTTGAAAATAAACCTGAGGGCGTCGTAGTAAGGGCATCCTTTAGCCCTGATCCCAGCATCCCGCTAAATGTTCTGTCAAAATTGTATATTAAATAATGAACAAAAAAAAAAAAAAAAAAGGATTGAGTATGAATTCGACTTACATTGGGGTCATGGTTGCGCCAATATCTTGGAAGAACTCGGGCATGAATACGATTATCAGCCAATTTAACACCACGACGCCTAAAAAATCTACGACAATTGCAAAATCTTTTCCACAGTCGCTTCACCGCGTGTGCGATTTATCGGGGCCAGTATGGGTGCTGGAATCGCGTTGTTATATCAAATGCCACTTGAAACAATGCGACTTCCATGGCGTCTTGCCCATCGATTTTGTTGTCTGCGGCAAATTGCTGAAGTCGTTCGACCATGAACGCTTTGGCATCGTCACGAATGGGTGTTGGATTACCAAGATGATTCATGACTTTGTTGTTCAGGGAATCGGAATTTGGGAGAGAAAGGCAAAGAGAAGAAGGGCTTTTTGGATAAAATGAAATGGGGGAGAAAATGGGTGAATCGCAACGTCTAGGGCACACTATTAATATAAGTGAATAGGCTGGGAGACCTACGGTCGCACCCTTCGACTTGTCCACTGCAATTTTAGGTAGTCAAACTACGGTAACAGTGTAGACAACTTTTTATTTAATTGAGGTACCCCATCGGGAATGAATAATAATCTAATAAGTTTGACGAGTAAATAAGAATTTTATCAGTTATTCAAAGGTTTGTTTGTCTAGAAAAAGAAAAAAAAATCGAAATATAAAAAAAAGGAAAATAGCGTTCAGAATGTGTGATTTGTGGTTTGTATAGGTACATCAGCGTCGCCGGAGGGATTGCTAATTTTTTCCATTTGTCGCCGAAAAAGAGTCGCCGGAAAAGAGTGACCGGCGATGAGTTTATTGTCAAGAAGAAAATCAACTACTCGATGATGAAGATAATGAATATATGTGTCCTTCTTAAATTTAATAAAGACATTATGGTACTTTTATAGGATTTGAGGACTTTACAAAAAATAAAAAAAATAACAAAAATCTAATATAGCTATTTTTCAAATTGGGGATTTAGGATAAATATTTTGGTCTATCAAAAATCAAATATTAATTTACCGTCATTTTTATTTGGCTTAGAATAATTTGAGGGGGAGAGCGTCCTCAAAACTTTCATCCTCCCGTAACAAATGTATTTATAGCATCTTCGTTACACGTTGACATTGGGGCATGGTGGCTGGATCTCATTAAAATATTTTCAGATTATAATTGTTATAGTGTTTTCCAATAATTGTTCATCATTTGTCAAACTTCTATTATTTAGTGTTTATTAAAAATAATGAGTCGGGAAAAAAAAAGTATAAATATATTATATCATGCGGGGAATTCCCGAAAACTCCCCAAATGATAAGTCAAATTCCTCTTAGCTCCCCATTTTAAAAAATGATGTATAAAAACTCAAGAATCGCGTATCTAAATCTCTAAATGATGTATTTAAAAATGGGGTGTATCTGTATCCCAAAATCGCGTATCTATATCCCAAAATCGCGTATCTAAATTCCCGAATCGCGTATCTAAAACCCCAAATGATGTATTTGAAAATGGGAAGTAAAAATGAACTTCCCAAACTCATGGGGAATTTTCAAAGATTGCCCCATCATCATGTAAGGTTATTGAGATTAAATATTCCCTATTATTGATCTAGTATATATGAATTTTTTTTTGAGAGACGTAAGAACACTGCACTCACTAACATTTTCCGTGAAATGAGAAACAATAATATTAGAGAGAGTTCAACGTTCTCATCATTAGCATTTAATACCAAACAAACTAAATTATAAACAACTTGATTGCTTTCATATGAAAAACAAAAACAAAAAAAACGAGAATTAGACAATCGGAATGTGGGATAAAGTTTCGTGCATGTCTACAATGGGGGTGCCCATCTCTGAAAGATCAACATCATTCTTTTGCAAATCGCGAATGACATTTAGACAATCACTCTTCACCACTATCCCACTTAATCTCTTAGTACGTGTTAATCTCGCTGCTTCAAGGACATCCATCGTTTCGAGCTTCGACTACTTCAAGCGACATCCTCCCTTGTCGACAAAGACTAAGCCAATCAACACAGTTTCCTCCATGATCTCAAACTATCACTCCAATACCTAAGTTGCGACTGTCCTAAAAAAATTATGAAATTCTAATTCGATAAAAAATAAAATGATCTTAGCTGCCCCTTGACAATATTCAGGTTAACTAGTAATTATTTAGTCTGATTTATTCTAAAAGTTAATTTGTAAGATAAGGTTTGTTCAATTAAATAATAAATAATTTAATATTTAATTGATGTTGGACAGTTTGATAATTACTCTTTTGATAGAAAGAAAAACTTCATAGAAAATAGCAGCATTTTAAATAAACAACAAATTAATGAAAGCATCCTAATAAGGCAATGAAGTTTTTCAAAACCCCCCAATTTGAAACAACACCATTTTACATTCGCCATTCACCTCATATTTTTTCAAAACCCCCTAAATCGCGTAAAATTACACAAATATCCTTGGTGAAATTGAATAATTTCCACACAAACCACGCAAGCTTCATCCTCCTTCTTTATCGGGGGAACCTTCTGATACTCGACCATCTCAGACCACTGGCGACGAGAGCTGAGCGCGAAACACCACCGCCTTCAAGTGAAGAAGAAGCAGTTTTAAAGTCCACCGCCGACAACCTAAAATCAAGGGCAAATTCTTAGCAGTTGACACCCACTCCACCACGACGCACGTTAGTCATTCAGTTCGATTGTGAAAATGGGCAGGTCTCAGAGGAAGGGACGTCGTACCCAACGTGTCCAAGTTAGTTTTCTTCCCAAAAATTTCTGGAATTCCAGTTTTTTCGATCGATTCCTATATCTATTTGGTACTTGATTCTTTTAACTCAACAAACAAGCGTTTCGGTATTTTGTTGTTAAATAATTAAATCTAATTTTTTCCATAAATGGTGCGCTCATTGCTGACGACGCCTTTGAAGATTGTTCTTTCCCCGGCTAGAACAAGTAGGGGAAAGAGAAAGAGTTCAAAGGTAAATGTCTAGGTGGATGAAGAGGTAACGGTTTCGAAGAAGCGGGTGGTTTCCATCTTGCATCAGTGCGTGGCGAAGAGATTCAGTCAGGTTATGTTTGAAATTCGTGGCAAAATGTCTCCCGCTCAAGTTGAAGTTGTCAAAAATTAGCTGTTTGGTTGTTTGTTGGTGGCGCCCGTTCACAAGGGGAGCATCAACAGAGTTGGCTTCTTGGTTGATTACTACAACTGCAACACTAATACCTTTAAATTTGGAAGCCAAGAAGTTGTATTTTGTGAGAAGGAATTCAGCATTGTTATAGGAATGCGGCATTCTGGTCATCCCGTCATGGTATTGGGCCAGATTAAATCCAATACACTGACCAAGCATTTCGACAATAAGACTGACAATGTCTCTCGTGCTAACATTGAGTCTAAACTGCGTGAATTCGTTGGAAGGTCTGATGATGACGGGATTGATGATTTTTTTACGGATGTATATTTTATACGTTTTCAATTGTTTGTTGTTCCCGCGAAGCAGTAAACGGGTGTCTGCTGCGCTTGTCCGTTATGTTGATGATTTAGCCAGGATTGGTCAATACGCGTGGGCCACGGCGGCTCATATTTTCTTGATCAAAGCTATTAAGAAGCATGTTGTGGATAGGCACGATTTTCTTGATGGTTGTACCATGGGTTTGTTGGTAAGGTGTTGGTTTGTTTTTACTAGATTGTGTCATTTTATACATATATATACTCATGCTTATGATCTTTTTTATGGCAGACATGGTTTCATGAAAGAATTCCGAAGTTTGGCATCTCGAGAAGGTTGGTAGCATTCCCTCGGTGGTTCAAATGGAAGGGGAGTGCACTGCCTAATACAAAAGAGAATGCAAAGAAGGCTTTGGAAAGTATATGCCGGTCGAATGTAAGTCCTAAGCCTGCCAAATTGATTAAACCAATATTTTATTTTTATTCAACTTATTTATGAAGTCCGTTGCTCTAAAAATGCGCAGATTGTTCCTGTACGAGAAGCTTGTAAATTGGAGAAAAGTTTGGGTGAAGTCGAAAAAATAGTTTTTGTTGACGAAGTGGTTGAAATTGAGTGCCTAGAAGAGGATGAGAAAGCAAAAGGTGTTAACCAGGGAGTTCAAATCGATTTTGTGGAAGAGGAAATTGAATGTGTCGACGAAGGAGTGCAGGTTGATTTGAGTGAGGAGGGTGAAGCTGGTCGGGAGGGGGATTTTGACGATGATAGTGAATCCGATCGAGATGAGGTTAGATCTAAGTGGAAGAATGATGTGAGGGAGCATGTGGAAGAAACAGTGAGACAATTATTTCCACAAGATTTAATATTACAATGGCTTTTGTTTATGTGCGTGTATTTGATTTGATACCTATTTATTAGGTTGTGTTTGCTGAGGCTCAGGTGGACAGTAGGCCTAAGGAGGCCCCAGGCTGTGAGGGGGTCACTGATGAGCAATGTGCGAGGGCATTTGAGTTGATTATGAACTACTCGGAGACGCAACAGTAAGTGTTCTTACTTTCATTAAATGAACTTAGTTGAGTGAAGCGTGTTGATTTTTTTAATATAACCTTTTGCAGAGGTGAAGTTGTGTATAAAAGTGAGTCAAGTTTTGTCTTTGTTGAAGATCTACGCGATCTAGTTACGGGGAAAGAGACCAATGACAGCGTTATTGTGTCTTATTGCGACCGGACAACAAGTCCTGATCACGTTCGGCCCAAATTCCATCATGTGCATTTTTTCAACCCTCATGTGTCAGCTGATTTTGTGAGTAATTTGAAGAGCAGGGTAAAAGGAAAGTCAAAGAATAAGATTGTCCCTTATATTGCGCCATCTTCAATCGACGATTTTATGACAAAAAAAGTGAACAAGGACTATGCTATAACCCTGAACGAGGTGTCTACCAACGTTATGTTCAACAATCGTTATATTGTTTTCCATTTAATGACAAATGCTCACTGGCATATGTTGGTATATGAGACCGTGCAATAGCATTTCAGTCACTACAACTCAATGCATACAGCCGAAGCTTCCACCGATGTCGATTTATACTTCGATTTCCTCTGGAAGTTGTGGCGTAAGAACAGAGTTGTCATTTGTTTAAAAAAGAGGGAATTGGGAGCACAAATAAGAATTCAGGACAAGGGAGCAATGACTGTGGCGTCCTATTATGTCTCTATAGTGAGAAGCTTGTTCGAGACTCCGTAGCGTTCGATACTGTTGGAAAACACGAATCAGAAAGCAGCGGAATTTAAAAAATTTTCCCAACAAAAGGACCTTGGACTCGCAATCGTGTAACCAAATTCGTAGAGATAGAAAACTTACTTTTCTTTTATTCTTTCTTGAAGCGTTTCAAGCCACCCAAGAACGCTCTTCTCGCGGCTTGATCCCTCTCCTTGGTAAAGCTCGAATCTTCAAACTTCTAACTTGAAGTCTCTAGAGAAAGTCCACCAACTTGATCACAATCTAACTAGTAAGGATGCTAGTTCTCTAGTTAGTGTTTAGGCTTAACCTAGGGTTTATTTGATCTTGGAGAAAGGAAGGTGTTCAACACATGAACCAAAAGAATTGCCAATTAGCTCTAGAGGGGAGCATGAGCTCCCCTATATATAGGAAAGGGAGAGGGACGGCCGAACCTATTCCTTGTTGGGCAAGGATTTGGTTCCTCTCTCTCCTATTACTTGATCATCAAGTATTTTCCAACTTTGACTTTGAATTCTAATTCAAGTCAACTTTTAAGAGAGCTAAAAATATCCAAACTATTTTTGGATAATTTTATACTTTATTTATTTAAAATAAATAACTTATTTTATTATCTAATTAATTAATTCGTAATTAATTAACTAGATTATTTTCTCCAAAATAAGACTTTCTTTTTAATTCAAAATTAAACCAAAGTCTATTAAATAATTAACACATTTAATTATTTAATACATATATATATAATATATATATATTCACACGTGTGTGACACGTGTCACAGTGACACGTGTCACTCACGTGAGCTACACGTGTGATTTCACACGTGTGGAACCCTCTTGGCCCGATTAACTCGTTTAATCATTTTCAAGCCTCAACTCATGTAACCAAGTTGTTGTGTGTGACCCTCTAGGTTCTCAATTCAATTAGCAGTGACCCTAATTAATTAATTCACTAATTAATTAATCAGTCCACAGATTAAACGACCATAGTCTAGCAACAGGTGTTTAACCCCTAGCTGAATTGGAATGTTCGGATTCGACAGAACCTTTAAGTCATTGATTCATGTGAGATACAATCCTCCTACTTACTATCTCTCAACCAAGATCTAGGGTAAGGGAATAATCAGAACCGTAATAATCCGGTCTTAAAGCTAAGTGCATTTCATATCCATTTGATCTCAATCCAAGAAACCCTTTTCTTGATGTCTTGATCTACTGCCTTGGCCAAGGACTCCATATGGCATATGAATGACTTACACAATAAGAGATCCCCTTGCAAATGCAAGTGTAGGTCCTTTCTTGATTCTCATTCACTTTCATGAATCACTTGTGCAGCCCCAGCATAAGCCTTCAATCAGTTGTCTAAGGCGACACCCTTTAAAGCTTATACTTAAGACTACAGAGTTAACTCATAAAGTGACAAGGAACCTCAAGTCTAAGGATCAATTAATCACATCAATGACTCGTGAGATATTTCCTAATCTGGAAGTTTCCATTTCCTGAAATAGAAACTTCCTTTCCCATTTAGGAATGTTCTCACATGGGGCACCTCAGTGAACTTACTTATTAAAGTAAGCACCCTCATGTATCACGACGTATCAACTATACACTTTGCACCTCCATGAAACAAGGTGGTCCTTCTTAAGGGCGTGATCCCACAAGCAAGCCTTAGAGGAGTCAGGTTGACACTCCCACTGTCTGTAGGACTCATCGGCTTGGAGTATTTTACTAATCATGACTTATGTGATATAGGGCTCGTTTCATGAACCATTTCACCTAAATGGTAGAGTCCTAAAGTCATCAGGATTAGGGGAGTTCTCATACATGCACAGCTAAAGTAAACGCATACCAAACAAGAGCATATAAAGAAGTGTTGCCTCAATTCGTTATTTCATTCAAAGATTGTCTGTGATTATAATAAGGAAAAGCACAAAGCGGATATACAATCGGCTTTTAGGGCACTATTCCTAACAGATACATATGCCGAGACATGTAGTATCGCCGAGTACCGCTTCAAGTGAGCCAATATTTTTCTCAGCAAACGATCTGTTTCATCTGTGTAAATGAAGTTGAATTCACATTTAGCTTTTTTGATATCTTCTTCAATTATTTTCAATCTCTTTCATCCGTCCAATTAAACAGGTTTAATACGTAATGGGATGGGGATGCGTAATGGGATGGGAACTTTGTCCAGTTAAACAAGTTTAATGCGTAATGGGATGGGGAATTTATCCAGTTAAACAGTGGGGACTTTGTCCAGTTAAACAGGTTTAACGCGTAATGGGATGGGGACTTTATCCAGTTAAACAGGTTTAACGCGTAATGCGTAATGGGATGAGGGTAAGAATATTACAATAATGATACTCATAATTGATTGATTGTCATAAGTGTAATGTTGTGGACAACAATATTACAATAATGATACTCAAGATTGATTGATTATCATAAGTGCGTTCAATCAATCTTGAGTATCATTATTGTAATATTGTTGTCCACTACATTACATTTATGATAATCAATCAATTATGAGTATCATTATTGTAATATTCTTACCCTGTTTAGCTGGACAAAGTCCCCATCCTATTACGCATTAAACCTATTTAACTGGACAAAGTCCCCATCCCATTACGCTTTAAACCTGTTTAACTGGACAAAGTCCCCATCCCATTACGCCTTAAACCTGTTTAATTGAGTACATTTAAAAGAGATTGAAAATAAAAATAAACATATAACATAGTACCCATACATATATAAACTCAGCAACCCAATTTTAAAAAAAAAATCACAGAAAAATAGAACAACAGTCAGTTACAACATAGAATATATACAAAGTCAAAATAGACTCCTTCCAAAGAGAGAGCATCCTGCCAGATCCAGCGTCACCCACCAAAATCTCGCCCAATCTTCATTTTCTGCTCGAAAACAAATCACAGAAACGTGATTAGAATCCCGAATTCAACAACATATTCAACAATTACAAAAAGTCAGTTTGACACAGGTGCCCTTCATGTTCTTTTGTTATGACCATTCCTTTTACATAATGAGCACACTGTAACAGCTTTGACGACCTGCGATGGGAACCTAGTTCTCTTTGGACGACCAGGCTGAGACCTGACAACCGACGGCCTTATCTGAACATCTAAATTTGAGTCCATGTTAGTATTTGATACAGAAAAAATAATGTTTTCATACGAATTTTTATACATTTCAATTGAATAAGCTTCATCATAGAAATCGTAGACCGACCACCCTTTCTTGTCAATGCACGCACAAGCATGCTTGCATGGAAGCTTTAAGACCTGCCAGTAATTACAAGAACATTCGCGTTTGCCAAGGTCTACGGTGTGCTGGATTTCCCCTTCATTCACCTCAAATGTCACTGAGTCTGCTCGCACGACATCCAAGCATCTCCCTGCTTCAAATTCAGCCTTAACCATTACCTCTATATCCATACAGAGTCGTGTTTTCTATTCATGACTTTGCTCCCATCTAGTGCACATCATGGTCATGCTCTGCTGCCTTATCTGGTCAATAAAAGCTACAATTGGGAATGATCTTGCATCTTTCACCCAATCGTTCCAAGACTCGACAAGATTGTTATTGATAATACCAAATCGATTGCCGGGAAATAATGAATTGGCCCAATTTTCAGGTTGTGACTTATCTAGGAAGTCTGCGGCCGAAGGCATTGCTTTAAGAGTTTTATTGATGTGCAAGGAGTACTCAGCCCTAGTAGGAGCATAAGCGGCAGCATTGAATACATTGGCCCAATATTTTTTTGTTGTATTTGGGGTAATCCTTTCTAAGGACCTGAGTTCTGAAATTATCCACCAAATGTCTCCGGCAAAAGGCATGTTGAGATCCTGGAAATACCCGTGGCACATGCGTAACAAGTCCTGGATGCCTGTCGGAGAAGAACGTGTACTATCTAAAATCACAAATGAAAGGTTGACTTTCAAGGGTATGTCTCAAACAACTGATTGTTCCCGTCCTTCGCTGTCGCGCAAAGCAAATGACCTTTGAATTTGCTCTTGATGTGAGTGCCATCTAGGAAAAGTACTTTCTTACTTCCTCTAAGAAAACCAACCAAACATCCATTCAAAGCCATAAACAAGCGGTCAAACCTGTTATCCGGTTGTTTTGTTTCCAAATCACATATGCTTCCGGGATTTGAGCGTCTAATAGCATCCACATACCAATAGAGTCGGTTATAAAACCCAACATCAGAACCGTGGATTTCGTGCAATGCTATCTCCTTCCCCATCCACGCAGTATGGTATGGAATTTCCACATTGTGCTCTTTCAGGATGTAAGAGACTATATTTTTCCTTCTGAATTTATGATTGGCCATGATACGAGGCTTCATTACACTGGCAACCCTATTTGAATCGGCATTGGGGTGTGACTTTTTATTTGTAACTGTTTCCAAACCACAAACATGGTCAGGAATGAGATTTCTTATGGCAAACTCACCGTCTCTCTTGCAATAAGACGCATATAACCTCCAGTTGCAGTTCTCATCCGGGCAAGCAACTATAATCTTATCGATATCATTCTTCAAGTATTTAAACTTTCTATTCACAGCAATATGATAATCTTTTAAATGAACCCTGCAGTCATTAGCATCCTTAAAGGCCTGGCCAACCCCACGGATGCAACGACTCCTGGATTCATGGTTGTTGGTAGAGTTAATGTAACTCCCCGTTTTCTCAATAAGTTAGATACGCGCGCCACGCGTGTGAGTTTTGAGATTTTGGGATATTTAATTTTCTTTTCTTTATTTTACTTGCGCAATTTAATTTCTTTACTTGTAATCTTTTGTGAATTATATGATTTAAATTGCTAATCTTCGTGAATTCAATTACGTGAGTGTGTATTCATTTTCCCGAACGTGATTTATGTGTTTAATTATTTCTAATTGTGAGATTTACATATTTAATTGTCCTTAATTGTAACCTTGTGTAATTCTTGAACTTAATTGATAAATTGATAAAGAATAAATTGCCACATTCATATATTTGATACTTGATTGCATTCATTTAAATTCCTTGAGGATTTGATTGCAATTTCCCTATCCTCTCTCCCTCATTCTCAAGATATAACCTATACATACACACATATATCTTCATTTGCATTTCATCTCCTAAGAACAAACCCAAGACAACTCCATCTCTTTCTCTCTTCTATCTCGGTGCAAGCAAGCAAGGAGAAGACCAAGGTTTCCTTCCATTCCCAACAAGAATTTAAAGCTCCTTATCTCCACCTTACCTTTCCTCTCCAATTTTTCCTCTTCCATCTTCTTCAAGGTAAGCTATGTGTATATAAATGTGATGAACTTGAATATAATTAGGGTTTCATGATTCTTTGGACTCCATGTTTTAATATGAGCTTATATGGTGAGTTTGAGTTGGTTTCTTGCATATATAACTTGGTTTTATGAAGGTTCGATTATACGAAATCATATTTCCATTTTAAGGGTTTTCATGAATGATTTTGGATGAATCAAGCATGTTATATTCTTTTCCTTATGGCCTAAATGACATATATGAACCATATACTTGATGTAAGTTGGTTTTGTGGTGTTTTACTTGATGTGGTATGGTGTGGGAGAGCTTTGGGAACCATTCCTGTGTGAACCTTTGTTTTCCCCTGTTATTTTTCGGACAGAGCCTTCCCAAACGTCCATGTGGCCTCCCAGTTCAATTCCCAAACCCCCCGTGTGAGACCCTTCTGTTTTGACCAGAGAGTTCCCAAACGCCCGTTTGGGTTTCCAGGTCATTTTTCAAATGCCTGTTTACCCCTCAAACGTGATCTGATTAATCTGATTTTTAAACCGTTGGAAACCTTTTGAAGTCTAGAACAATCTCCAATTGGAATTACCTCAATATCATGTCTAGTTTATGAGATATAATCAATTATATTTGGTGTCACCACTTTACCGGAAATCTACAATCAGCTAATTTCGAGCGTACGCCATTTTCTCCTCATTTTGAACTAGAATACGAGTCATATATCCTCGAAAAGGACTATGTGTCTAGTTTCATATCTAATAAACAAAACTCAATTCCAAGTTCTAGAACTTAAGATATTCCTGTTTTTCCACATATTGTACATTTTCGAAAATTGTCAACTTTTGCTAAACTTCGCCAAAACCTCTCTTTTGCGTTCCTTTCACTTCCTTGGCTACCCTATGTGACTTATATGAATTTTATAATTATTTAATTGGTAGTTATTCTTCTATTTAACACTCCTTGTTCCTTACTTTCTCGAATGAGATTGCTTGAATCCGTGTTTTACGTGAATTGAATTCATTTGATGAAATGGCACGGACACTATCACTTCAATTCATGACATAATTATGATCTATGTCATATTGAATCATGCCATGACATGTTACACCACTTCATAAGCATACGTCGTGCATCTATTTGGTACATTCATATGTCTAAGTCTTGTTCTTCTCTCCAGTTTGCCCAGGTACACCCATGGGTGGTGTTTTGTCGATCGTATTGATTCCGGGGTGGATCAAACATCGTGTCTTTGGTGTAAGGTGAGGTTAGGATATAGGTAAACCTTAATGCAACGTGCTTGATTTTGATTGCATGTGGTTAATAAGCCTTATATGTATGTAAATAAGTGTAAAATATGTATTTGCTCGGATATGCCACGAGTTGCAAGTATGTTAAGCAATATACGGGCCTATGTATGCCTCTTTGGTTTGATTTGATATATTTTGCCCCGTTGAGCTATGTCTCTAACCGTATATCTCATGAGCCAAGTTTGGCAAGGAATGAGTTAATTATGAATGACATGGAGAGGGGTATGTATAAGTATATGTATATGTATAAGTTGTGTCTGTCTGTCTCTGTTGTAGCTGGTTATGTGAATGTTCTGTTCTGTGTTTGTTGGGCCCCGGAGACTATGGGTGAGGAACCCCGGTACGGTATCGGGCCGTTGGGCTCGGCCTAGACATAGTCTCCATTTGTCGGAAGAGGATCAACCCTGAACTCACCAGGAGGTTGGTAAGAGAAGGAATCCTGAGGGTTTGAGTACTCGCAAGGTGCTCCTCAAATTTGATAGATGTTTAGGGCGTATACACCCTTCCATCTCCCGGAGTTGAGGATTGTAACACCCGAGCGCAAGGTGTCACATCCCCCGCACCGAGACTCGACCCGAATATGAAATGGACGATCCATACTCGAGCCAAATCACGGCGAACAGGGACAAACACACACTCTATGCTAGGCGGGACTAACCCTTGAACCATAAAATCAGAAATTAAAACATTAAAGCGGAAGCAATAAACGAACATACATCATATATACATTCAATGAGCATCAAAACCCCAAAAATAAGTCATAAACATTACTAATTGCCGTCACGGCTCGAAACAACCAATACGCTCCATTTTTAAACAATACAATGATCCAACGTGCAAAATGCGAGTGTAAGACCAAAATACAAGGGTTAAAAGACGAAAGTAAAACCTATGACTCGAAATCCCGCCTAGCTCCCTTGACGCCTGCACAACACAACTGAAAGCCAAACGGGTTCAGTCCAAAAGGGACTGGTGGGTATAAAAGCAGGGCATAATTATAATATACAACGGAATTTAACAATCACATGCAAGCTATAATCCCAAGTGAGGTTTTTAAAGGATTTCCCAAGTGGGCAAATAGAAATCATCAAAAGGGATTATAACAATTCATTAACATTAGGTCATTAATGGCCCGGCGAGTGGGCGTGCATTATCTCCAACCAACACCTCGTGTACTACATTAACATTCATTAACATTCATTCATTCTTTCTTTTCATACTTATCAGTCTTTCGTGCGCATTCAATAACATTTACACCTTCTTCCTCCGGGTTGGTGGCGGGTTTGCAAGGCCCATCCACCCATTCATTGACCAAAAGGGGAACATGACTCCCCAGATGGCACTCAGCGTCCATTCCTCGCTAACTCCTAACGAGGTCCGGTTACGCCGTTCATTGGTGGGACTAGTGTGAGGGTTTACCGTCAGCCCTTGCCTCCTCGGGTCCCCACTCACACCAAGCCCCTGGGCCCCATTCAGTGCATAACATTCACTCATTCTCGCCAAAACATTAGGTAGGGTTCAAGAAATAAGGGCTTTACGTTTGCAATCATTTACTCGATAAAAGACTCAATATATATATATATATATCGTATTACTTTGGCTTAAAACTTTTCACATAGGGAGATATATCGGGTCGTTTTATCTAAGTAGAAGAGAAACCGACCTTAAACGGCAACAAGGAGAACACACGAGCCCTACAGACCGGCCTCGTCTCCAACGGACTCAAAATCTGTGCAAGAAAGGTGAGGTGAGACTCAATATGACCAAATAAGACGCTCGGCAATGAAATGATTATGATATGAATGTATGAGAGATGCTATAATGTAATGAACACGTTCATGTGCACTATTAAAGTCTTAAAGACATATAAGCATTCAATTCATTCATTCAATGAAGCATTCGTATTCAAACGAGTTCATATCCTTCACATTTCACGTCAAAGGAATTTAAATTATATAATCAAGTCGTTCAATCTTTCATTCGAATTCATAATTCATAACTTATATCAATTTAATTCAAGAATCCAATTAATATTCATGACACGTAATATTCATATTTACAATTAGAAAATAGGCAATTAGTTACTTTCAGTTAAAGATCGAAATTAAATAAAACATGAAATGAATAACCATTAAATTCTATAAAATAATCATTTAATATTTAAATTCTATAATGAGTATATAATTAAATATACATAGATATAGCATAAATATACACGTAGACTACTACCATGCATGCATAAATGTATTTAACATATATAAATATATAAATACATAATATATATATATATATATATATATATATATATATATATACATGCATGCTACGTACCAAACATGCATCAACAAACCATGCAAAATCTTAAAATGCATGTAGCATTTATACATGCATGCAACTTCATGCATAAGGCCAAACTCATAAATGCATGCAATTAACACTCATGCATTCTACAACTAACAACATGCAAGGAAAAGGAAAGCAAAATGCAGCACAAGCAGCAACCCACAGCAGCAGCATCACGGTAACAGAAATGCGTGGAAATTACAGGGTGACACCCCCGTGTCACCCCCAATGAACAAACCGAGACACCCCCGTGTCTCGGTACAGAGAATACCGCCCCCCAGCACGCCCGTTTCACGCTGGAATACACGAGAACGACACACCCGTGTCAACCCGTTCAGCAGCAGCAACAACGCAGACTTCCCCTCTGTTTTCCTCGCTCAAACGCAGCAACATCACAAGCAACAAAAGGGCAACATATGTAGCAAGAAGAAGACATGAAATGCAGCCTAAAACCAGCCCTAACAATGTACAAAAATGACAGCAACATCAAGGGAAGAACGCAGCCGCTGACAGCAATTTTCCAGTCCCAAAAACAGGGCAAAACTTACGAAAAACAGGGCATGAAATGATCTCAAGTAATCCCAACACGTTCATGTGAGTTAGGTTGTCATATGTGCAGCAAAACACCACAAATTCAACATATATATCAGGTCCAAGAAAGCTCACACACGGGAAGAAGGCATACGTGACTTATATGAAGATTTTCTCAAAGTTCCAAAATTGATATCTCAAAAATACTTCAACTACCATGCAATTAATGATCATAAATGAAAAGAAGATATCAAAACAATCATTCTCAAGCTTGGAATCATTCAAATCCATCAAGAATTGGATGAGATCGAAAGAAATGCCCAAAAACCCCCCCTATTCAAGATCAGCCGAAAAATGCATGAAACCATGATCAAATTTGGGGATGAATGAATGAAAATGACCAGGAATGAACATATAATACAACCCTAAGCTTACCTTGTTGATTGGATGAGGATTGGATGAGATTTGAGCTCCAAAATCTCCAAGGAAACAAGGGTTACGGGAAAAACTGGGAAGCAGGTGATGTTTGGCCAATTTCCAGCAAGTGGGAAGGGTTATCTCGGTTTGAGGGGCTAATGGATGAGTAAAGGGTTGAGTTAGGGTTCCAAAAAGTCTAACCATAGTTAATTTGGTCAAGGTTTGAGCAAGATATGGTTATTTTAGTGCAACAAGGTCAGTTTCGTCGCCGTTTCATTTTTCGGTTGAATTTCGGAAGTTCAAGTGACGTTAGAAAAATATGAGGCTAAGTTTACTAAACTCGAATTTTTGTTACGAGTTCAGTGAAGTTGACGGAACTCGAATCCGAGTTCCCGAGCTCAAGATATTAAATACGGAACCAAGGGTGCGCTAAGTGCTCGTTAGCCCCCGACTTGGATTCCAAAATTCAAATTAAATCCGAAACACAAGCAAATGAATTCGAAAATACGAAACGAACAAGTATTCATGTACAAGACACGTATAAGTTCAACATATTAAATTCGCACAAAATTCCGGTATCAATTTAAATAGAAACGAAGCACGTAAATGTCACTCATATGCAATGTAACAATAAAATTCATAACATTGTAATTAATACTTAATAAATACGTATACTTTATCAAAATCATGCATGCAATATGCATGAAATTCTCATGCATTTAAACTAATATATGCATGCAATATACTTGCTAAAATGCATGCAAATATTTAAGTATACATATATTTATATATATGAGTATACATACGTATATATATATATATATATTCTAATACATGCATGCATATATAATATATAAACATAAAATGCATGCATAAATATTCTCATGCACACGTACACAACTACTATATATTTATATTTATATTATATAACTATATTTAATATTGATAACATTAAATAAAATAATTAACATTTAATTCAATTAAAGTAAATTAAATATGTAAAACACGTATAATTAATTATTCGCGCAATTTGAGAAACACATACGTCATGCTATACAAAATAAGAAAAACGGGGGCGTTACAAGGATAGTCTGATATGATATGTTACGTCTGTAAATTTTCTGTTCTGTTTCTGTTATGTTATATTATGAGGAGATTGGAGGAGTCTGAGCTCGTACCCGCCAAGTTCTCTATTAAGTATGCTTTGTTAAGGTTCGTGAAACAGGGATAGATTCTAAACAAAGTTAAAAGTTGAACGTTTTATAAATTAAGCTAAGTTGATTATGTTAAGAATTGTTAAGTTTAATAAGTATGCTTGGTAAGCTAAGTTTATTCTTTTAAAGTTTGTGAATTAACCCCTATATATATATATCACGGGAATTGATTTAGTGTGCAAAAACTATCCCTGCGTTCATGAACATTCTGAGTTTGTACGTGCTTTGCTCTTATATATATATATATAGCGTGTATATGTTAAACCCTTACTCAGTCGAGTTTAGACTGACCCCTCCCCTCTTTTGTTTAGTTTGTAGGTTTTGCTCGGAGTTCGTTCTAGGCGGAGTGTGTCTGTCCTTCAGAGTCTATTTTCGAGTCTTTTGTTTTAGTAGGTTATCTTGCATTTACATTTATTGATTTACGGCTTTTGTATAAGATATTTCGGAATATTGAGTTTGGAATTATACTTTGTATTGATTTATTATTTGGGACAAGCTTCCAGGGATAGTTGAACCCGTCAATTGCTATGTATGTTTGAATTTTATATGGTTTTACTTTCGCTTCCGCATTCTTGTTGCTTTGGTTTGGTTTTTTGGGGTCTAAGTTCCGCCTAGCTTAGGTGTGAGGCTGTCAGGTCTCCCATTCGCCACTGCTTGGTTCATGTACGGACTTCCATTTCGTATGTGGATTGGGCTTTGGTGCGGGGATGTGGTGACCCACCGTGCGGGTGCTACAGTTAACGACTAGGGTTTGACTTGTAGATGTCATTCCCTGGTCATCCCTTTTCAAAAAAACCACAAACAGAACGAATAACGCATCAAACAAAGACATAAAACAACCACAAGGAAAAAAATAGAGCAATTAAAATATAGGCACTACCTTCTCTGCGATGAACTCGAAGGGGGCTGAATTGCTCTCAGTTTTGCAATGTATTGTTTTGCTATAGCATGCACTGACACCATACTCTCAACATCTTGATCTTTCTTCAAACTAGTCCATGATTCATCCTCCATATGGGCAGCCTTGTACTACACCACATATGCATCAGAATTGAACTCGGGCCAATGGTTCTCAATCTCCGAAAAAACTTTTGCAAGAGTATCGCTCTCCCGAAGTTGAAAGACATGATGTTCGCCTTAAAAAAAAACACTACACTACATCGAACCAGACACAAAGCCGACGAAATTCATCTTTGGTAGCGTGGGTTTTCTAGATTTCGGTTCAAACAAATCGAGTCCTCTTCAGATAGCGAATCAAAAAAGCAAGAGAAACAATGGCGTGACGGCAACGGCGACGGTGGAGGCAGAGGCAGAGGCAAGGCAACTGTTGGCAGGAAGAGAAAGAGGGGGTAACAATGTGTGATGAACTGTGTAGTTGGCTAATATTACGCAGTAAGATTTGGGGGCAAATTGGTCTTTTTAGGTGACTGGGGGGTTTACAAAAAATGTGTTGTGTATTGGTGATTAAGAATAAATAATTTTCAAACTAGGGGATTTTGGAAAAGTTTTGGGCATATTTGGTCCTCTTTAATAATTACCCCAATAAATAAAATCTGAAAAAGTTGACTTTGGGAGATTTTATTAATATTGTCACCTCTCATTAATTAGCCCATTTTGGGGGGTTGGGTTTTATTTTTGTGGTCACCGTTTTGCCTATTTTTCATCCACATTATTAAGGCTTGAAAATTATTAAAAAATTCCAAATAAAAAAATTAATGGCTATTGTAGCTTAATTAATTTCCAACCATTAATGGATTAGGTCTATGTAATGACAGGTTGATATGTTAATCACCGACAAATTGAAATTAAATAAGTTAAAAGACATCATTTTTAATTTCAAAATATCATTTCATTATATTATGTTTGATAAAATATTCAGATTGAGTATTTATCGCATAAAATATTTAAAATGTGTGTATATATATATATATTTTGTTGGGGAAGCGTCGAAAAATATTTAGAACTATAATGTCTAAAATTATACAAAGGAAAAATCAGGCAAAATAATAAACTAAATATAACCTAAAATAAGGCTATTAAAAGACGTAATTAAAGAAAACACCAAATTTAACGAAGTTCAGCCAATTTAACCTACGTCCTCGGGCACTACTCAAAATATATTTCACTTAAGAAATATTACAAAACGAGAGAGACTTTGTTTGGGTGCGCTAAGCTAGAAGAGGGAGGAGCCTATTTATAGTGTTAGCTCATCCTCAAACTATCAATGTGGGGTACAAATTGGTCACAAACTAACAAATCTCCATCTTGGCACAATTTCTGATCCCACAAAAAACAAACGACTTCATCTCTCAATCATGTTGTAGTGCCTTCAAATGCGCCCGCATACGCGAACTCAAAAGTGCATAATATTAACCAAGTCTAAACAATTAAATTTTACCTTTGTCACCACCTTGGTCATCATGTCTGTAGGATCTCCGTAGTCTGAATCTTCTGAATAACAATCTGCTTTTCTTCGAGAATTTCCCGCACAAAGTGATAGCGAACATCAACATGCTTCATTCTTGCATGAAAAGTTTGGTTCTTCGCCAAATGAATAGCACTCTGACTATCACAATACACCGCAAGGTGTTTTTAACCAACTCCCAAATCTTCAAGCAGTTCTTGAAGCCAAATTGCTTCCTTTACAACTTCTGTAACAGATATATCCTCTACCTTTGTCGTAGACAATGCCACCGTTGATTGTAATTAAGGTCGACCTCCAACTAATTGGCGCCTTGGCTAAAGTAAACAAGTAGCCAATTGTAGATCTCCGCTTATCCAAATCTCCCGCATAGTTAGAATCACAATGTCCAACTATGTTTTGATCAAATGCTTCATCCCGCTCAAACAATAAACCAACGTCTGTGGTATCTTGAATATACCGCAGAATCCATTTCATAGCTTGCCAGTGAGCTTTTCTCGGATCATGTATATATCTGTTCACAAGGCCAACAGCTTGTGAAATATCTGGTCTTGTACACACCATTGCATACATCAGGCTACCAACTGGATTCGCATATGGGACTTTTGCCATGTACTGTCGTTCTTCTTTCGTCTTTGGAGATAACTGGCTGCTAAGCTTCAAGTGAGGGGCAAACAGAGTACCTACAGGTTTTGTATCTTGACATATACCAAACTATTGTAGTATTTTGCTCAAATACTGCTTCTGAGTCAGCCAAAGCTTACCTCTCTACCGATCCCTGCTTATCTCAATTCCGAGAATCTTCTTGGCTTTTCCCAAATCCTTCATCTCAAACTCTTTACTCATTCGAGCCTTCAACTTGTCGATTTCATCTCAGCTCTTGATGCTATCATCATATCATCACCATATAAGAGTAGGTAGATGTAGGTTCCATCTTGTAGCTTGCGCAAATACACACAGTAGTCGTACTGGCTCCTTGTGTACCTTTGACCCAACATAAGCTTATCAAATCGTTTGTACCATTGTCTCGGCGATTGTTTCAATCCGGACAATGATTTGTCTAGTTTGCATACCCAATTTTCTTTACCAACAACTTTATATCCATCTGGTTGAGACATATATATTTCCTCTTCCAAATCACCATGCAGGAAAGCGGTTTTCACATCGAGTTGAGCTAAGCTCCAAATTCAACTTTGCTACCAAGGCCAACAAAATTCTAATGGAGGAGTGCTTAACAACTGGAGAAAACACTTCATTGTAATCGACTCCCTCCTTCTGAGTGTAGCCTTTAGCTACCAATCTCTCCTTCAAGCGAACATCGTCTTTGTTAGGACATCCTTCTTTCTTTGCAAATAACCAAATACCCATTTGCATCCAATTGCCTTATTTTCCATCGGTAGTTGTGCCAACTTCCATGTTTTGTTCTTCTAAAGAGACTGCTACTCTTCCTTCATTGTGTTTTTCCATCTAATGTTTTCTGAGCTCCGGATAGATTCTGAAAATGTGGATGGAATATCATCAACTACGGGAAGTGCATAGGCTACCATGTTGACAAAACGGGCTGGCTTTTGAATTTCTCGTCTCGTCCGTCTAATTACAATTGGCTCTAGTTGCTGTTGAGGCTCTTGGGTAGTAACCTCCTGCTCATCCACTATTCTTCTGTCGTAGAAGAATCATTGATAGTGTCTTTCGCTCGACTCACCACTATCTTCTCAAACTCCACCTGCTCTGGTGTATACTCCACTTGCTCCGATGCACGCTCCACCTGCTTCGGAGCACCATCGGTCCCTTCTTGAGTTATCTTATTCAAAATGGCAGATTCGTCAAAGGTAACATCCCTACTTATTATCGTCTTCTTTGCCTCTAGATACCAAAGACTGTATCCTTTAACCCCAGCATTGAAGCCCATAAAGAGCGCCTTCCTTACTCAAGGATCCAACTTTGATTCATTCACATGATAGTATGAGGTAGAACCAAACACACGTAAAGAGTCATAATCTGTTGTAGGCTTTCCGGACCACACCTCCAAAGGAGTCTTCCCACCTATGTCACTACCTCAGCCTAAAATTTCCTGTCTAATCCAGCATTGGACAATATACAACGAACTTGCTCCACTAATGTCCTATTCTGACACCCCATTCTGCTGCGGTGTTTCTCTTACTATGAAGTGATGAACTATGCGGTGTTCTTGGCATACCTTCTAGAATGGATCGCTCTTGTATTCTCCACCGTTGCCTGTTCAAAGAACTTTGATCTTTCTTCCAGTCTGGTTCTCAACTTGAGTTTTCCACTTTAGGAAAACTCCAAGCACTTCACATTTTTGCTTCATAGGAAACACCAAAACTCTTCTGGAAAAATCATCGATAAAGGTGACAAAGTAGTGTCTGCCTCCAAGTGACGCCGTCTTGGAAGGTCCCCACGCATCAGAGTGCACATAGTCCAAAATACCCTCAGTATTGTGAATAGTTGTGCTGAACTTCACCCTTATTTGCTTTCCTAGAACACAATGCTCGCAAAACTCCAATTTGCAAGTCTTCGCACCTTTCAACAAACCTTGCTTGACAAGAATTTGTAAGGATTTTTCTCCAGCGTGTCATAAATGCATATGCCATAGCTTGGTTGCCTCAGCATCCTTCTTGCTGCTAGAAGCCGTTGCTGCTGCTACTGTCCCAACAACTGTGTTACCTTGATAGAAATACAAGTCGTTCTTTCTCTCACCCTTCAACATCACGAGTGCTCCCGAAGTTACTTTAAGAATTCCATCTCGCATCATCACAACTAGACCTTTTAACTCCAAGACCCCCAATGAGATGAGATTCTTCTTCAAGCTGGGTACTAACTGAATATCTTTCAGAATTCTGGTGGATTCATCGTGATTCCATAGCTTGATTGAACCTATCCCAGCTATTTTACATGTCTGATCATTTCCCATGTAAACAGCTCCCATCAAATTCTTCAAGATGGAAGTCCCGAACGGGAGACATATGATGGTGCAACCCGAGTCCAATATCCACTCAACTGAACTAGGCGTTGAAGGTGAAGTCCCCCAAGGAAATATCTAACTCTGCGTCGCTTTTACAGTCGGCTACATTGGCTTCTTGCGGAGTCTTTCCTTTCTTCAACTTTGGGCAGTTTGTCTTTCAGTGTCTTTTGTCATGACAAAAAGCACACTAATCTTTGGCAACTCAGCTCTTTGACTTTGATCTCCCTCTTCTCCCCTTTGACTGGCTTTGTTGACGACCTTTCACGACTAGGGTTTCTGTTGCTCCATTAGTGCTTCCTTTCTTGTCCTTTCTCCTCAGTTTATAACTGTAAGGCTGCACACTCTTCGCCGAGTGAAACATCTGTTGGAAAACAGGAATCAGAAAGCAGCGGAAATTTAAAAAATTTCCAACAAAAGGATCTTGGACTCGCAATCGTGTATCCAAATTGGTAGAGATTAGAAACTTACTTTTCAATAATCTTTCTTGAAGCGTTTCAAGCTACCCAAGAACGCTCTTCTCGCGGCTTGATCCCCTCTCTCTTCTCGCGGCTTGATCCCCTCTCCTTGGTAAAGATCAAATCTTCAAATCTTCTAACTTGAAGCTCTCTAGAGATAGTCCACCAACTTGACTACAATCTAACTAGTAAGGATGCTAGTTCTCTAGTTAGTGTTTAGGCTTAACCTAGGGTTTAATTTATCTTGGAGAAAGGATGGTGTTCAACACATTAACCAAAAGAATTCAATCAATCATCAAGGGGAGCTTGAGCTCCCCTATATATAGCCAAGAGGAGGGGCGGCCGATCCTAGTCCTTATGGACTAAGGATTTGGTCCCTCTCTCTCTTATTACTTGATCATCAAGTAATTCCAACTTTGACTTTGAATTCTTATTCAAATCAACTTTTAAGAGAGCTAAAATATCCAAACCCTTTTGGATATTATTATACTTTATTTATTAAATAAATAAATAACTTATTTATCTAATTAATTAATTCGTAATTAATTAACTAGATTATTTTTCTCCAAAATAAGACTTTCTTTTTAATTCAAAATTAAACCAAAGTCTATTAAATAATTAACACATTTAATTATTTAATATATATATACACGTGTCCCAAGGACACGTGCTCCTCACGTGACCCACACGTGTGGAACCCACTCGGCTTGATTAACTCGTTTAATCATTTTAAAGCCTCAACCCATGTAACTAAGTTATTGTGTGTGACCCTCTAGGTTGTCAATTCAATTAGCAGTGACCCTAATTAATTAATTCACTAATTAATTAATCAGTCCACAGATTAAACGACCATAGTCTAGCAACAGGTGTTTAACCCCTAGCTGAATTGGAATGTATCGATTCGACAGAACCTTTTAAGTCATTGATTCATGTGAGATACAATCCTCCTACTTACTATCTCTCAACCATGATCTAGGGTAAGGGAATAATCAGAACCCTAATAATCTGGTCTTAAAGCTAAGTGCATTTCATACCCATTTGATCTCAATCTAAGAAACCCTTTTCTTGCTGTCTTGATCTACTGCCTTGGCCAAGGACTCCATATGGCATATGAATGACTTACACAATAACAGATCACCTTGCAAACGCAAGTGTAGGTCCTTTCTCGATTCTCATTCACTTTCATGAGTCACTTGTGCAGCCCCAGCATAAGCCTTGAATCAGTTGTCTAAGGCGACACCCTTTAAAGCTTACACCTAAGACTACAGAGTAAACTCATAAAGTGACATGGAACCTCAAGTATAAGAATCAATTAATCACATCAATGACTCGTGAGATATTTCCTAATCTGGAAGTTTCCATTTTCTGAAATAGAAACTTCCTTTCCCATTTAGGAATCTTCTCACACGGGGCACCTCAGCGAACTTACTTATGGAAGTAAGCACCCTCATGTATCATGCACGTATCAACTACACACTTTGCACCTCCATGAAACAAGGTGGTCCTTCTTAAGGGCGTGATCCCACAAGCAAGCCTTAGAGGAGTCAGGTTGACACTCCCACTGTCTGTAGGACTCATCGGCTTGGAGTATTTTACTAATCATGACTTGTGTGATATAGGGCTCGTTTCATGAACCATTTCACCTAAATGGTAGAGTCCTAAAGTCATCAAGATTAGGGGAGTTCTCATACATGCACAGCTAAAGTAAATGCATACCAAACAAGAGCATATAAAGAAGTGTTGCCTCAATTCGTTATTTTATTCAAAGATTGTCTGTGATTAAAATAAGGAAAAGTACAAACCGAATATACAATCGGCTTTTAGGGCACTATTCCTAACAACATCAACCTTTCCATGGAGTAGGGTTGTCTCGAGAAACTCAAACTCCTCCGAAAGCGATCCAAACAAAATCAGCGCGAGATCCTCATCTTCAAAAGCCACGTCCACATTCATTAAATCAGCTACCAACTGATCAAATTGAGTGATGTGCTCATTCATCATGGTACCGGGAGCATACGTGAAGCGACAGTCGTTTCTTTATATGCAGCTTATTCTGACTATTTTTCTTTAAGAATTTCTCCTCCAATACCTTCCACAGCTTGCTTGCAGAAAGTATACTTCTATTATCTGGAGAGACACGATCGAAATGTACCACAAGCCAAATGGTTGATGGTCTTCTAATCTTTGTCAGCAACCTCTTTTGCTTTCTTCTCATCAATGGTGAGATCTAAACCTTGCTGGAACAGAGCGTCTCGAACTTCGCTTTGCCACATGCCGAAATGACCGGATCCATTGAAGCTAGAAGCTGCCTTAGTTGCTTCTTCAGGTGAGATCTCATCCTTTGTTATTTCTGCTACACCTTTTTTTCAGTAGCCACGAATGCGTAATGCCAACCAAGCCTGCCGATGTGCGATGCCAACTGAGCCCTCTTCGTCCGTTTCTGATGTGGAAGATCAGACTAAGCTGCAACTGTTGGGAATAGTACCCTGAAAATTCAATTTGTTGAATTAATTAAACTGAATTTACAGCTAGTTGTGAATATTTCACATATTGATAATTAATGGTGTGTGATGGTATTCTTATATGAAATGTGTTTCATAGGAAAAGACTTTGAATGCCGAAATCACGTGTCATTAAAGTTCTAGTCGGTAAGATAAGAATATGTTCTTATCAAGACTATAACGTGGTTATATAAGATGATTAGTCTTTCATCATAGGGAATGGTGATTCCAAATGAATAAAATCTCAGGAAGCATTGTACTCTTAATCCTGATAATATTTCGGCTTTAAGCATGTAGTGTTAGTCACTGTAATATACTCGAAGTGAGGTCTTGGTAACGGGTGGCCAAAATACTTTGTACGTTCAGTGACAACATGAAATGTGCTAAAGAGTTATATTGATCGAGGAATCTGTGGCCTTGCTGGAAGGTAAAAGATATCCTTGAAATAGATTTGCAAAAGTTCGAATTAAGACTTTGGCCAAAGCACTTCGCGTGATACGTCACCGAAGTTGTATGATGAATGTGTTTCACATACAGAGAATTTGAACTTAAGGTGAATCAATAAATTTCAGATTAGAAATGAAAAATAAATGATAGTAGTTGCAATTTATTTTTCATGGATATCTACACGGAGGAGTAAAATGCGAAATTATTTTAGATCGAGAAATTTGTGAATAATTTAATTAACTTTAGAGTGCAACAATATTTATTTAGTAGAATAAAATATTGTTAAACGGTAATTAATTACTATCATAAGATGATAATATATTAACCCGTTTGGAGCTAAAATTAATTAGTCCTGCAGGTCCCCCTGCAAGCCCCAATTGAAAACTCGAAGTGAAAATATTAAAATGAGAAAGAGAAATGAATTTTCAAAGTGTTTGAAAATAGCCAAGGGATTTATTTTAAGAAAATAAATCAAGTTCCAAAGAGTTGGAAATGCCCGGAATTTTATTTTGGAGAAAATAAAATTTTAAATTTTTTTTTAAAAAAATAATAAATTGACGTGGCATTTTGCTGACGTGGCACCTGACTTGGCGCTAACGCAGCGTCCGCATGGCGCGCCAAGTGGACGGCTGGGATCGCGCCGCGTCATCTCGAATCGGTGGCCCAGATGTGATCTGAAATCGGGCGGGTCAAACGGGTCGGTCAACGGGTTAAAGGTTCGGCTATTTGGATAGGGTCGAACCGGGTCCAGTCGGGTAGGACCAGACCCGGACACGTGTCAATGTCTGGTGAGGTCACGCGTTTGAACACGCGCCAACCACTTGGCCGCCTTGTGGCGGCACGTGGGGACGCTTGCGGCCACGTGTCAGCACGTGGTTGGCGGCATTGTGTCCGCGGCGGAGAAAGCTACCACGTGGCGTGCTCCGATTGGCCAGATGACATACGGTTTGTACGCGGTTGTTCAAATGACCATAATGCCCTTCATTTTGTACCTAAAATGACCAAAATACCCTCCGATTTTTGCCTATAAATAGGCTGATCCCCTCCCTCATTTCTCATATCATTTTTTGGGATGATTTTGGCTAATTTTTTACTTTGAAATCAAGTCTCATTTTCTCCTAGTTAATTCCGATTTATTTTGGAATTAATTTTAATTAGGTGTTTATATATAAAACGCTTAATTTCGGGAGATTAAACCCTGAAAAGGGTTTTCTAGTTTAAAGTTTTATTTTCTCTAAGTATTTAGAGAAATACTTTCGGAGCCCACACTCCGAGGGTTTCTCTGGGGTTATTGCAGGGAAGCTCTGCCGGTTTCACGAGGAGATTGGGTTCTCGAGAGGTGAATTCGGGAGCTGGAAAAATGCCTTTAGATAGCCATATTAGGAGTACGGTAATATTTTACAGTTATATTATTTTAAGCATGATCAATTATATGCTCTTGAGTGTTAATTGCATGTTAGATATTTATCTGCTTAAGTGATTTAAAATTTATTATCAATTGCATTTATATACTTGAGTAAATCCGGCTAGTCTTCCGTTATTGTATTAAAATATTTTAGAAATATTTTAACACTTGTATTATAAATAAAATTTTAAAATGTGGTCCCGGACCACTACTGTTCTGGGCCCACCTCCCAGCAACTGGTATCAGAGCCGTGCTCTAGATGTATACACGTATTGATATGATGCATGCGATGTATAATTTTAAATATGATACTGTGCACGTAAATTCTGTCAAAGGAGGCTGGTTTTTAAGTGAGACCGTTTGTGACCACTCCAGTGTTTCCTGGGGATTTGCGTGGAATGGTAATTTTGTGGGAATCGATTTCAATAATCTTCCTGGTTAATTGTCGAATCAGTAAATATGATTTAAATTATGTGATAATTTATAACATATTTACTTAAAGTGTCATTTAATTTTAAGCATGATAATTTTATGATAATTATTTGAAAGCATGCTTAATTGTTTTAATTTATGGCATGATCATGATAATATGAGATATTATGTTACTTACAATTATGCATATTTTATTTAATGTGATTAAATGATATTGTTTAATAGAGATTAGACGCGATGCATAATTGAACTAATATTTTTCGGCCTAATTAATAAATAGTTATTAAATTGCCTTAAAATATTATTGGGATTTTAAATATGATTTAGTAATCGTAGTGGGAGCGTATTAATTAGATTAATCACTTCCAACAATAAGACGCCAAAAGTGATTATTAAATAATCAAAAGATAATCCACACCTTTTAAAAATTCAAGTGGGAGCGAGATGAAAAGAGTTGGATTCTCATGGTCTCCATTACCCGTCTATAGTATAGTGGATGTATACTACTCCCTTCGGTGGGTATACATTCGCGGTATACAATATTAAACTTCTACGGATAGAATGAAATACAGGAAAGTCAGCTCGACCACGCCTCCGTGGAGTGTCTTGACCTACTCGTACGGACTTCAAGGTAACGGTGCACACTTGACTAAGTAATGTATTAACCTCCTTTCGGAGCTCTGTTACATTTACTTAGAGGCCAAGGGTTAACGTGGTGAATTAACATTGTTTGGTAAGAGTTACCTAGATGACATGTTAATTAAGAATAATTCTTGCTTTCTAAGCGGTTTTCGACCTCGCCTCCGAGGAGTCAACTGCAGTTAGTTAAGTCACCATTGCATAAATCAAAATGCTTACGTGGATTTCATTTATTGGTTAGACGTAAAAGAAAGTGGAATACATAATCATAACTTGTTCTTATTTATTTATTTCAGTTTTATAATAACGATCTCTCTTAGCCCACACCAAATGACTTTAAGGAAAAAGGCTAATAAGGGTTCAACTATGCTGACTAGGAAATGAATCTTGACATCGTGTTAAGACACGAAAGTTTACGTACTCACTGAACCTTATCCAGAGAATTCAAAAAACTACAACCAGTCAGGATTAGAAAGACGCTTATTCCAAACAGATCAAGTGTAATGATCTGGCTAGTCTTATGTCCTGACGTCTGTCTTAAAAGTTCTTGAGCATCAGACGCATGAGACGTCTACTGATAAGAACATGTTTTGAAGACAGAATCGTACAAAAGCCAAGAAAAAGGTTGTTAGTTAAAGATGTTTGAAGAATCACAAGTTCAGAATCATATTATGAATATGATAACTGATCTGAACGAGATTGAAAGCCTTCGTACTTAAAGAGACAATCTTAACAGATAGGATACGATCTTATACTCTTTGCCTAAGTCGTTTAAACGTTCAAGATTAATTTTGAATTTTTTTTAAAAAACCCAACCTGAACCAATGAACGACCTCAATATGGCAGAAAGGTGATATAGACTAAGGGAAAGGTTCTCTTACATCAGACATCAATATCCACGGCCTAAAAAGGCAGTGAGTGGAAGAAAAAGAAAAGGAATGGTTCCCATTCTAAGGTTCAGAAATAGAAAGTCAAATCCGACAATGGAAAAGTGTTTCTATTTCGGTGGTAACAGATATCGGAAAGAAAGTTGTCCAAAATATTTAGTTTGTCCTTTTGCTACGCCATTAAGATAAGATATGAAGATATCTTACTCGTTGAAAGTATGTTTAGTTGGAAATTCACCAGACCCCTGGTGTGTGGACTTGAGATAAACTAATCATATTTGCAATTCATTGCAAAGATTCAAACTAACCAGAAGGTTTGAAAAACGGCTAACACACAACTACTGCTCAGGGATAATACAAGTGTAATTGTATTAGTAGTAGGGACTATTGTATTATATTTTGGCAATAGGGTTTTATATTACACGTGCCGTATAAACAGAAATTTAATTTCTGTGAGTTATTTGATAACTAATGGTTTAACTGTTTGTTTTGAACAAAAGTTTACCGCTAAGCAAAATAAAAGGTTTATTTGCTCTGGCACAATAAAAGATGGTCTTTTATACCTCAATGAAAACCCTGATTTCAAGATTAACACTGAAAAACTTGACTTACCATCTAAGAAGAGAAACTTCTACGTGGCACCTATCTATTGGCCAATTGAATCTGAATAGGATCCAAAGACTGATTGTTGAGTCATATTGACTTGAAAACATTATCAATCTGCGAATCCTATTTAGAAAGTTAAAATGACCAATAAGCTTTTTTGAGACAAAAGGTATTTAAGCCATGAAGTTTCTTGTACCAGCTCATATGGGTATGTGATCCTATGAGTGTTCAAGCAAGCGAAAGTCTTTGGGTACTTCATCATTCATTTGAATGATTACTCTAGATACAAATATGTTTATTTGATGAGACTTAAGTCTGTATTTTTTAAGAGTTCGAAGAATATAAGACTGAAGTCAAAGAGTCAAATTAGAAAACATACCAAGGCATTTCGTTTAGATCGAAGTAGTGATAAGTATCTATGTTCAGAGATAAATAGAATTTCTCAAATGAGATTAGATCTCAACTATCTGTATGAGATAAGGCTTAGCAAATATGTATTACAGAAAAGAGAAATAAAACTCTGATAGAGATGGTAAAGATTCATGAAGAGTCATGCTACCCTATAAAGTTCGTTTTGGGGTCTTGCGCTAAAAACGACAATGCACATTAAACCTAGTTCTATCTAAGTCAGTTCCTAAAACACTGATGGATCTGTAGCTGGGGTGAAAACCCTGTATCTCTTATCTTCGGATTTGAGGTAGCCTGGTCCACGAGTTAAGGATGGGTCCTGATAAGTTAGAATAATGAACAAAGGTTTACTTGTTCTAAGGTTATCCTAGAAGAACGAGAGGTGGTATATTTTGTAATTTGAGAAATCACAAAAGATGTTTGTGAATATTTCAAAGATAATTACATAGATAACCACAAAGGGTGGAAGCAAAGTAGTGTTAAAAGAAATAACAGTATTAGATACTGATTTTCATAAACCCGTGATAACTGAAAATGTATTAAATACATGTGATGTACGAAATACAACATGTGATGTGGAGAAGTGTACACGAGAGCATCATTGTAGTGGGAGGATTGTCAGGACACCTAACAAGATACCTAAGATTAACCCAAGTGGTTGAATCTAACGTATCTGATCATGTTACGTGTAATGAAGCTGTAGAAGATATAGACGCTGACCATTTGGTCAAAAGCCATGGAATCTAAGTTAGAATCTCTGTATTCTAACAAAGTCCTGAACTTGTAGAGGCGCCTGAAGGCATTAAACCCATTAGATGCAATTGGGTTCTACAAGAAAATAAAAGGAAAAAATGGACGAAAAATTAGAGACTTTAGAGCAAACTTATGGCAAGGGATTTTACCCAGAAAGAAGAAATCATTTATGAGGTCTTCTCGCCTAAGGCAATGCTTAAGTCCATTATCCTCTCCATTTTATCTCATTATCGATTATGAGATTAGATAAATGGATGTAATGACTATATTCTTCAACGGGTAATTTCAAGAATAAGAGATACATGGTACAACCTGAAGGCTTCACAGCCAGATATCAGGTGCATATAATGCAAGCTTAATAGATCGATTTATGATCTTAAGCAAGCGTCTAGATTATGGAGCATCAGAATTATAAAGCAATTTAGATTCTTTGGATTTGTATAATTGCCTGATGAACCATGAAGTGTACAAAATGACATCATGATAGCATTGTAACATTTTCACTTTGTACGTAATTAATATTCTGCTCATTGGGAATGATGCAAGAATTTTGTGAGTGGTCAAGATTCGGATATCAAATTATTTTGACAAGAAAAGACCTATGTGAGACCGATGTTATTCCAAGGATCAGACTTTTGTCGTGATCATAGGAATAAGGAGATTGGTTTATCACAAGAAGCATATATGGATAAGATGCTGGTAAGGTATAATATGAAAAATTCCAAGAAAGGTTCATTACCTTTTAGATATGGAATTTATCTATCTCGGGATCAGTGTCCTGAGACAACTGAAGATATAGAAGACATGATTAGAGTTCCGCAGCGGAAGCTTTATGTATGTCATATTATGTACAGGGCCAGATGTCAATTATGAATTAGGTCTAAGTCAGCATATATTAGTCAAACCCTAGAATCTGACATTGGGTAGTAGTGAAAGCATATATTGGAGTACTTGAGAAGGACTTGAGATTATATGTTTGTCTACCACAGTGGTGAGCTCATTTCAATAGAGTGCACAGATTCGGATTTACAATCTGATTTGTATTCTAGATGTTTGACATCAGAATACGTGTTTACTCTAGGAAGAGCAACCGTTAATTGGAAAATGTTAAGCAGACTTGTATTGCTTACACCACCATGGAAGTCAAATACATGGTAGCTTGAGAAGCAGCCAGTTAGATGTACTGGATTCATGATTTCCTAGTCGTTGGCTCAGAGAAACATCTAATAGATTCCTTCACTAAAGTATTGGCGCAAAAGAGTGCAAAATGAGTTTTAACACTCGTGTGAAAGGAATAAGACTTAGATGTGTAGCCAAATTGAATTTAGGGCAAGTGGGAGATTATTGGGAATAGTGCCCTGAAAATTCAATTTGTTGAATTAATTAAACTGAATTTACAGCGAGTTGTGAGTATTTCACATATTGATAATTAATGGCATGTGATGGTATTCTTATATGAAATGTGTTTCATAGGAAAAGACTTTGAATTCCGAAATCACTTGTCATTAAAGTTCTAGTCGGTAAGATAAGAATATGTTCTTATCAAGACTATAACGTGGCCATATAAGATGATTAGTCTTTCGTCATAGGGAATGGTGATTCCAATTATAACACGCTGATGATTTTCAATAGGATTGGAAACATCGAACTGGACCACTGAGATTATTTATTTTATACTGCTATCTAAAATGAATAAAATCTCAGGAAGCATTGTACTCTTAATCCTGATAATATTTCGGCTTTAGGCATGTAGTGTTAGTCACTGTAATATACTCGAAGTGAGGTCTCGGTAACGGGTGGCGAAATTGTTAGGAATAGTGCCCTAGAAAGCCGATTCGACGTAATCTGCTTTGGGACTTTTCTTGTATCACAGACAATCTTTGAATAATAAACGATTGATCATAGGCAAACACTTCTTTATATGCCAATACGTGTTTTTGAGTGTTTCCATTATGTGCGCATGTATGAGAACTCCCCTAATCCTGATAACTTTAGGACTCTACCATTTAGGTAAAATGGTTCATGAAACGAGCCCTGTATCACATAAGTCATGATTAGTAAAATACTCCAAGCCGATGAGTCCTACAGACAGTGGGAGTGTCAACCTGACTCCTCTAAGGCTTGCTTGTGGGATCACGCCCTTAAGAAGGACCACCTTGTTTCATGGAGGTGGAAAGTGTATAGTTGATACGTGCGTGATACATGAGGGTGCTTACTTTAATAAGTGAGTTCACTGAGGCGCCCCGTGTGATAACATTCCTAAATGGGAAAGGAAGTTTCTATTTCAGGAAATGGAAACTTCCAGATTAGGAAATATCTCACGAGTCATTGATGTGATTAATTGATCCTTAGACTTGAGGTTCCTTGTCACTTTATGAATTAACTCTGTAGTCTTTGGTATAAGCTTTAAAGGGTGTCGCCTTAGACAACTGATTCAAGGCTTATGCTGGGGCTGCACAAGTGATTCATGAAAGTGAATGAGAATCAAGAAAGGACCTACACTTGCATATGCAAGGTGATCTCTTATTGTGTAAGTCATTCACATGCTATATGGAGTCCTTGGCCAAGGCAGTAGATCAAGACATCAAGAAAAGGGTTTCTTGGATTGAGATCAAATGGATATGAAATGCACTTAGCTTTAAGACCGGATTATTAGGGTTCTGATTATTCCCTTGCCTAAGATCTTGGTTGAGAGATAGTAAGTAGGAGGATTGTATCTCACATGAATCAATGACTTAAAGGTTCTGTCGAATCCGAACATTCCAATTCAGCTAGGGGTTAAACACCTGTTGCTAGACTATGGTCGTTTAATCTGTGGACTGATTAATTAATTAGTGAATTAATTAATTAGGGTCACTGCTAATTGAATTGAGAACCTAGAGGGTCACACACAACAACTTGGTTACATGAGTTGAGGCTTGAAAATGATTAAACGAGTTAATCGAGCCTAGAGGGTTCCACACGTGTGAAGTCACACGTGTGGCTCACGTGAGTGACACGTGTCACTGTGACACGTGTCACACACGTGTGTATATATATATATTATATATATGTTAAATAATTAATTAGTTAATTATTTAATAGACTTTGGTTTAATTTTGAATTAAAAAGAAAGTCTAATTTTGGAGAAAATAATCTAGTTAATTAATTATGAATTAATTAATTAGATAAAATAAGTTATTTATTTTTATAATAAATAAAGTATAAAATTATCCAAAAATAGTTTGGATATTTTTAGCTCTCTTCAAAGTTGACTAGAATTAGAATTCAAAGTCAAAGTTGGAAAATACTTGATGATCAAGTAATAGGAGAGAGGAACCAAATCCTTTCCCAACTAGGATTTGGATCGGCACCCTCTCTCTATAAATAGGGGAGCTCGAGCTCCTTATGGAGCTAATTGACAATTCTTGGTTCATGTGTTGAACACCTTCCTTTCTCCAAGATTAAATTAAACCCTAGGTTAAGCCTAAACACTAACTAGAGAACTAGCATCCTTACTAGTTAGATTGTAGCCAAGTTGGTGGACTATCTCTAGAGACTTCAAGTTAGAAGTTTTGAAGATTCGAGCTTTACCAAAAGTGGGGATTAAGCAAAACGATCAGAAGGGATGATGAAACGATTCTGAACCCAACAGAAAACGAGTGAAAAAATCGAACCAAAGAAGATGGCGAAAATCGTTCGTCCATATCCTGAAAGATGAGTTTTTTCACGAGGGTTTTATGGCTGGCAGATTTCTACTTTCGCAAAACTGGTTTTCGAAGGGAGTTTCAATCATGCCTTTCTCGCTTCATGTTTCTTTCTTTATGTTATATTGTTAAGAACTTCCCTAACATGATTTGAATCTAGGTTGGTGTGGATTGTTATCCCGACAATGGATTCTGAAGTAGAAAGAGACTTTCGAGGGACGGGTTGTCAAGCCGCGAGAAGAGCGTTCTTGGGTGGCTTGAAACGCTTCAAGAAAGAATAAAAGAAAAGTAAGTTTTCTATCTTTACGAATTTGGTTACACGATTGCGAGTTCAAGGTCCTTTTGTTGGAAAAATTTTTAAATTCCGCTGCTTTCTGATTCGTATTTTCCAACACAAAATACTTTGTACGTTCAGTGACAACATGAAATGTGCTAAAGAGTTATATTGATCGAGGAATCGGTGGCCTTGCTGGAAGGTACAAGATATCCTTGAAATAGATTTGCAAAAGTTCGAATTAAGACTTTGGCCAAAGCACTTCGCGTGATACGTCACCGAAGTTGTATGATGAATGTGTTTCACATACAAAGAATTTGAACTTAAGGCGAATCAATAAATTTCAGATTAGAAATGAAAAATAAATGATAGTAGTTGCAATTTATTTTTCATGGATATCTACACGGAGGAGTAAAATGCGAAATTATTCTAGATCGAGAAATTCGTGAATAATTTAATTAACTTTAGAGTACAACAATATTTATTTAGTGGAATTAAATATTGTTAAACGGTAATTAATTACTATCATAAGATGATAATATATTAACCCGTTTGGAGCTAAAATTAATTAGTCCTGCAGGTCCCCCTGCAAGCCCCAATTGAAAACCCGAAGAGAAAATATTAAAAGGAGAAAGAGGAATGAATTTTCAAAGTGTTTGAAAATAGCCAAGGGATTTATTTTAAGAAAATAAATCAAGTTCCAAAGAGTTGGAAATGCCCGGAATTTTATTTTGGAGAAAATAAAATTTTAAATTTTTTTTTTTAAAAAAATATTAAATTGACTTGGCAGGTGACGTAGCGTGGCCCAGTTGGCGCTGACGCAGCGTCTGCATGGCTCGCCAAGTGGACGGCTGGGAACGCGCCGCGTCATCTCGAATCGGTGGCCCAGATGTGATCTGAAATCGGGCCGGTCAAATGGGTCGGTCAACGGGTTAAAGGTTCGGCTATTCGGATAGGGTCGAATCGGGTCCGGTCGGGTAGGACCAGACCCGGACACGTGTCAATGTCTGGTGAGGTCACGCGTTTCAACACCCGCCAACCACTTGGCTGCCACACGTGGGGGCGCGTGCGGCCACGTGTCAGCGCATGGTTGGCGGCGTTGTGTCCGCGGCGGAGAGAGCTACCACGTGGCGTGCTCCGATTGGCCAGATGACATACGGTTTGTACGCGATTGTTCAAATGACCAAAATGCCCTCTGATTTTTGCCTATAAATAGGCTGATCCCCTCCCTCATTTCTCATATCATTTTTTGGGATGATTTTGGCTAATATTTTGTTTTGAAATCAAGTCCCATTTTCTCCTAGTTAATTCCGTTTTATTTTGGAATTGATCTTAATTAGGTGTTTATATATAAAACGCCTAATTTCGGGAAATTAAATCCTGAAAAGGGTTTTCTAGTTTAAAGTTTTATTTTCTCTAAGTATTTAGAGAAATACTTTCGGAGCCCACACTCTGAGGGTTTCTCTGGGGTTATTGCAGGGAAGCTCTGTCAGTTTCATGAGGAGATCGGGTTCTCGAGAGGTGAATTCGGGAGCTGAAAAAATGCCGTTAGATAGCCATATTTGGAGTACGGTAATATTTTACAGTTATATTATTTTAAGCATGATAAATTATATGCTCTTGAGTGTTAATTGCATGTTAGATATTTATTTGCTTAAGTGATTTAAAATTTATTATCAATTGCATGTATATACTTGAGTAGATCCGGCTAGTCTTCCGCTATTGTATTAAAATGTTTTAGAAATATTTTAACACTAGTATTATAAATAAAATTTTAAAATGTGGTCCCGGACCGCTACTGTTCTGGGTCCACCTCCTAGCAGCAACCACATAGCATACTCCTGTTGGTACAAGGACCCGAAATAGTACTATTTCGGGACCGTACTTTAATTTTTTTATCCTAATATACAGGTATCAAAATATTTATAAAAAATTTAAATACAAACAGCGGAAGACTAGCCGGAACTACTCAAGTATATACATGCAATTGATAATAAATTTTAAATCACAAAACAGATAAATAAAGCATGCAATTAACACTTAAGCATACCTAATTTATCATGCTTAAAGAAAATATAATATAAAATACATTTCACCGAAGATGGCTACTGCGTCCCGAATTCTCCTCCCGATGGTCGATCTCCTCGTGAAACCGGCAGAGCTTCCCTGCAATAACCCCAGAGAAACCCTCGGAGTGTGGACTTCGAAAGTATTTCTCCAAATACTTATAGAAAATAAAACTTTAAACTAGAAAACCCTTTTCAGGGTTTATTCTCCTAAAATTAGGCGTTTTATATACAAACACCTAATTAAAATTAATTCTAAAATAAATCGGAATTAACTAGGAGAAAGGGATATGCTTTCAAAGCCAAGAACTCAGCCAAAATCTCTCCTAAAAATTGTATGAAAAAATGAAATGCCAAGACCCCTATTTATAGGGGAAAACCGAGGGTAAAATAGTAATTTCACACCCCCACTTGCGTACACAACTTGGACACGAATTCCAAGGTGACTACGTTGAAGCTCTCATCACCACGAGTCCAACGCCGCCGAGATCGCGTCGGAATGCCCCCGCACGCGCCCTCACGTGCCACCTGAAGGTGGTGCGTGTATTACACTCTCGGCCCTCTGGGGTTTCTGTTACACGTGGCCTGCTGCGTTGGCGCTAAGTCAATGCCACCTCAGCGTCACCTCACCCCATTCGCTGATGTGGCCTGACACATCAGCTGCCACGTCACCTACTGCCACGTTAGCATTTTTTATTTTTTATTTTTTTTTTAAAAAAAATAAAATTTCGGGCATTTCCAACACTTTGGAACTTGATTTATTTTCTTAAAATAAATCCCTTGGCTATTTTCAAACACTTTGAAAATTTATTTCTTTCTTTCCTTTTAATGTTTTATCTTCGGGTTTTCGATTGAGGCTTGTAGGGGGACCTGCAGGACTAATTAATTTTAGCTCAAAACGGGTTAATATATTATCATCCCATGATAATAATTAATTACCGTTTAATAATATTTTGCATTTTACTCCTCCATGTAGATATCCATGAAAAATAAATTAATACTTCTATTATTTATTTTTCACTTCTAATCTGAAATCTCCTAATTCGCCTTAAGTTCAAATCTCTTATACCTGAAACACATTCAACATACAACTTCAGTGACGCATCACACGAAGTACTTTGGCCAAAGTTTTAATTCGAATCTTTGCAAATCCATTTCAGGAATACCTTTTAACTTTCCAGTAAAACCACAGATTCCTCGATCAATATTTCTCTTTAGCACATTTCATGTAATCACTGAACAAACAAAGGTTTCGGTCATTCGATATCGAGACCTCACTTATAAGCAAGTTACAATGATTAACACTACATGCCTAAAGTCGAAATACTACCAGGATTAATATTTCAATGCTCCATAAGATTTGTCCATTTTAGATAGTAGTTTAAAATGAACTATCTTAGTGGTCCAATTCGATGTTTCCAAATCAATTGAAAATCATCAATGTGTTATAACTGGAAACTCCATTTCCCTATGACGAAAGACTAATCATCTTATATAACACATTATAGTCTCGATAAGAAGTTATTCTTATATTACCAACTAGAACTTCAATAACACGTGATTTCGATATCGAAAGTCCTTTCCTATGAAACACATTTCATATAAGCATGTCATCACACGTTATTAATTGTGTTAATATACTAATAACTTGCAATAATTTCAGTTTTATTAATCCAACAAAATACGAAGTATTTACAAAGAAATTGGATTTTCAGGGCACTAATCCCAACAATCTCCCACTTGCCCTAAATCCAATTGGCTACACATCTAAGCCCCATCCCTTCGACATGAGTATTAAAACTGTTTTGCGCCAAAGTCTTAGTGAAGGGATCTGCCAGATTGTTTACCGAGTCAATCTTTACTACTGCCACTTCTCCACGTTCCACATAATCTCGAATAATGTGGAACTTTCTCTCGATGTGCTTTGCACGTTTATAACTTCGAGGTTCCTTGGAGTTGGCCACCGCTCCAGCATTGTCACAGTACAATGTGATCGGTGTAAGTCCATCTTTGACGACTTCTGAGTCTATCAGGAAATTTCGAAACCAATACCCTTCTTTGGCTGCTTCCGAAGCTGCCACGTATTTGGCTTCCATGGTGGAGTTAGCAATGCAACTTTGCTTAATACTCCTCCAACTTACGGCTGCTCCTCCCAGAGTAAACACGTATCCAGACGTCAAACGTCTAGAATCTAGATCAGATTGAAAATTTGAATCTGTGTATCCTATGGGAATGAGCTCATCACTGCGATAAATAAGCATATAATCTCGAGTTCTTCTCAAGTACTTCAATATATGCTTTACAGCTATCCAGTGCTGGGGTCCAGGGTTTGACTAATATCTACTGACCATACCTACATAACATGGCATACATGAGGCTTCCGACTGCCGAGGCATACGGAACATTTTTCATTTCCTCTGTCTCTTCAGCTGTCTTGGGATGCTGATCTCGAGACAGATGAACTCCATGTCGGAAAGGTAATGAACCTTTCTTGGAGTCAGCCATATTATACCTTGCCAACATCTTCTCTATATATGTTGCTTGTGATAAACCAATCATTTTATTCTTACGATCACGACAAATTCTGATCCCTAAAATATAACTGGCCTCACCTAGGTCTTTCATGTAAAATTTATTTGACAACCAAATCTTGACTGCTGACAATACTCCTGTGTCATTTCCAATGAGCAAAATATCGTCTACGTATAAAACTAAAAATGTTACAACACTACTCTGATGTCTTTTGTACACACATGGTTCATCAGGCAACTGTATAAATCCAAAGAATTTAATTACTTCATTAAATCTGATGTTCCATGATCTAGACGCTTGCTTAAGACCATCGATTGATCTATTAAGCTTGCATACCATATGCTCCTGATTTCTGGCTATAAAGCCCTCAGGTTGAGCTATGTATATCTCTTCTTGAAGGTGCCAGTTCAAGAAGGCAGTCTTCATATCCATTTGCCAGATTTCATAATCATAATGAGCGGCAATTGAGAGAAGAATTCTTATGGACTTAAGCATTGCTATGGGCGAGAAGGTTTCATCGCAATCAATACCTTCTGTCTGAGTATAACCCTTTGCCACAAACCTTGCTTTAAAGGTTTCTACCTTTCCGTCCACTCCTCTTTTCCGCTTGTAGACCCATTTACATCCAATAGGTTTAATGCCCTCAGACGCCTTTACAAGTTCCCAGACTTTATTAGAATACATTGAATCTAACTCAGATTCCATGGTTTTGACCCAACGGTCAGCGTCTATATCTTTTATAGCTTCATTATATGTGATAGGATCAGATATGTCAGATTCAACCACTTGGGTTAATCCTAAGTATCTGTCAGGTGCCCTGACAATCCTCCCACTACAACGAGGTTGTTGTGTACTTGTCCCTACATCATATGTTGTATATGGTACATCATATGTATCCAACATATTTTCAGTTATTATGGGTTCTTGGAGCTCAGTATCTGGTACTGTCATTTCTTCTAACACTATTTTGCTTCTACCCTTGTGGTCATTTACGAAATCGTCTTCGAGATATTTAGCATTAGTGCTTACAAACACTTTGTGATCTCTCGGATCGTAAAATATCCCACCTTTTGTTCCTTTAGGATAACCTATAAACAAACAAACCTCTGTACTTGATTCCAACTTGTCAGGATCCTTTCTTAACACATGGGCTGGGCTTTCCCATATCCGAAGATAGGAGATACTAGGCTTTCGCCCTCGCCACAGTCCCATTGGTATTTTAGGAACTGACTTGGATGGAACATGGTTTAATATGTGAGCCGTCGTTTCGGAGCAAAGCCCCAAAACGAACTAAAACGAACTTGGTAGGGTAGCATGACTCATCATGGATCTTACCATTTCCATTAGAGTTCTATTTCTCCTTTCTGTAACACCATTCTGCTGGGGTGTACCCGGTGCAGATAACTGAGATTTATCCCATTTGCAGTGAGAAATTCTAGAAACTCTATAGATAAATACTCTCCAGCACGATCTGATCGAAGTGTCTTGATACGTTTTCCAATTTGATTCTCGACTTCAGTCTTATATTCTTTGAACTTTTCAAAAGTATCAGACTTATGTCTCATCAAATAGACATATCCGTATCTGGAATAATCATCTATAAAAGTGATGAAATACTCAAAACCTCCTCTTGCTTAAATACTCATAGGACCACACACATCCGTATGAATTAATTCAAGTAACTTTGTGGCTCGATTACCTTTAGTCTTGAAAGACCTCTTGGTCATTTTTCCTTCTAAACAGGATTCGCAGACTGGAAGTTCTGTCAAGTCCAAAGGACTTAACAGTCCATCTGAAATTAGTCTTTGGATCCTATTCAGATTAATATGACCAAGGCGTAGGTGCCACTTGTATACCTCATTAGGCATAGGAGTTTTTCTCTTGGATGGTAAGTCAAGTTTAGTAGTGTTAAGTTCGGAATTAGGGTTTTTATCGGGATATAATAAGAAAAGATCATCGTTTATTGTACCAGAGCAAATAAACCTTTTATTATGCTTAATGGTTAAACATCGTTCAAAATAAACACTAAAACCATTATTCATTAAACAACTAACAGAAATCAGATTTCTACGAATAGACGGTACATATAAAGTGTCTTTTAAAATAAAAAACGTACTGCCAAAATATAATTCTACAGTCCCTACTGCTAATACAGATATACTAGTATTATCTCCGAGTAGTAGCTGCATCTCACCATCTTCAAGCTTCCTGGTTAGCTTGAATCCCCACAATGTATTGCAGATATGATTAGTTGAACCTGAGTCCACACACTAGGAATCTGGTGGACATCCAACTAAACATACTTCTAATAAACAAGACATCACCATACCTTGTGCAGACGACTTAGTAGGAAGACTGGCTAAGTATTTTGGGCAATTCCTTTTCCAGTGCCCATTTCCTCCGCAATGGAAACATTTTCCTTTGCTTGGCTTAGCTTTCTTCTTCTGAACCTTTCCTTTAGGATTGGAAACTTTTCCCTTTTCTTTCTTCCACTTATTGGCTTTTGGAGCCATGGAAGTCGATGCTTGTGCCAGGAGAACCGTTCCCTTAGCTTTCATTACCCCTTCTGCCACCTTAAGTTCATTCATTAGTTCAGGCAGCGTGAAATCCAACTTATTCATAGAATAATTCTGCCTGAACTATCGAACGATTTTGGCAGAGAGCACAGGATCATGTCCTGTTTGCTGAGATTATTCATCTTTGCCCCAAGACTCTCAATTTCGTTCAGATAAGCCATCATGTTCATAACATAATCCTGAACAGGTGATCCTTCAGACATCTTAGTCACCACCAACCTTCTCATCAGCTCGTGCCTACGTGCACAATTCTGTCCACCGAACATCTGATGAAGATGTTCCATCATGTTCTTAGCAGTAGGCATCTCATGCATTTGATGTTTAAGAACATTTGAGACAGATGCCAGGATGTAAGACATAGCCAGATCATTATTCTTGATCCACTTGGCATAGGTGTCTTTCAAAACCTGGGTGGATGTGGTTTCTGGTACTCCCAGACATGGTTCAGTGAGCACATATTTCAAACCCTTCTGTCCAAACACGATGTCAAGATTCATTTTCCAATCAGCATAGTTTGAACCTTCAAGCCTATTTTCCTTAATAATTGATTGAAGCGGGCTAGCGGACGTCATTATTCTAAAACTGAAAATTTTTAAATACGTGCAAGTTATGACTCTATACATTACTACTTTAGCGTCTAACCATTAAATGAAATCCGCATAAGCATTTTGGTTTATGCAATGATGACTTAACTAACCGCAGTTAGCTCCCCAGAAGCGAGGTCGAAAACTACTTAGAAAAGCAAGAACTATTCTTAATTAACATGTCATTCAGGTAACTCTTACCAAACTATGTTAATCCACCACGTCAACCTTTGGTCTCTAAGTGAGTGTAATAGAGTTCCAAAAGAAGGTTAATACATCACTCAGTCAAGTGTACACCATTACCTAGAAATTCGTACTAGTAGGTCAAGACACTCCACGGAAGCGTGGGCGTGCTTGACTTTCCCCGTATTTCATTCTATCCGAAGAAGTCTAATCTTGTATACTGCAAACACATACCCGCCGAAGGGAGTAGTAAGTATCCACTATACTATAGACGGGCAATGGAGACCGTGAGAATCCAATTTTTTCATCTTGCTCCCACTTGAATTTTTTTAGAGTTGTGGATTATCTTCGATTATCACATAACCAATTTGACATCTTACAATCGGAAGTGATTAATCTAATTAATATACTCCCACTTGGATTAATAAATCACATTTATAATCCTAATAATATTTTTAAGTCTATTTAATAACTCTTTATTAATTAGGCCGAAAAATATTAATCCAATTATGCATCGCATTCAATCTTTATTAAATACTATTTATCTAATCATATTAAATAAAATATGCATAATTGAAAATACCATAATATCTCATATTATCATAATCATACCATAAAATTAAAACATGCTTGCAAATAGTTATCATATAATTATCATGCTTAAAATTAAATGGCATAAAGTAAACATGTTATAAATAAATTATCACATAATTTAAATCATGTTTACTGATTCGGTAATTTTTCCGGAAAAGCAATTGAATTGTTTCCCAAAGAAATACCATTCCACGTAAATTTCCAAGAAACACTAGAGGAGTCACAAACGGTCTCACTTAAAAACCAGCCTCCTTCGATAGAATTTAAGTGCACAGTAGCAGATTTAAAATTATGTATCACATGCATCATATCAATGCATGTATGTATCTAGAGCACGGCTCTGACACCAGTTGCTAATGGGACCCGAATTAGTACTATTCCGGGACCGTACTTTAAAATTTTTTTCCTAATATACAGGTATCAAAATATTTCTAAAAAATTTAAATACAAACAGCGGAAGACTAGCCGGAACTACTCAAGTATATACATGTAATTGATAATTAATTTTAAATCACAAAGCAGATAAATAAAGCATGCAATTAACACTTAAGCACACCTAATTTATCATGCTTAAACAAAATATAATATAAAATACCTTTCACCGAAGATGGCTACTGCGTCCCGAATTCTCCTCCTGAGAACCCGATGCCCGATCTCCTCGTGAAACCGGCAGAGCTTCCCTGCAATAACCCCAGAGAAACCCTCGGAGTGTGGGCTCCGAAAGTATTTCTCTAAATACTTATAGAAAATAAAACTTTAAACTAGAAAACCCTTTTCAGGGTTTATTCTCCCAAAATTAGGCGTTTTATATACAAACACCTAATTAAAATTAATTCCAAAATAAATCGGAATTAACTAGGAATACCTTTTAGCTTTCCAGCAAAGTCACAGATTCCTCGATCAATATTTCTCTTTAGCACATTTCATGTAATCACTGAACAAACAAAGGTTTCGGTCATTCGATATCGAGACCTCACTTATGAGCATGTTGCAATGATTAACACTACATGCCTAAAGTCGAAATACTACCAGGATTAAGAGTTCAATGCTCCATAAGATTTGTTCATTTTAGATAGTAGTTTAAAATGAACTATCTTAGTGGTCCAGTTCGATGTTTCCAAATCTATTGAAAATCATCAATGTGTTATAACTGGAAACTCCATTCCCTATGACGAAAGACTAATCAGCTTATATAACACATTATAGTCTCGATAAGAACTTATTCTTATCTTGCCGACTAGAACTTCAATAACACGTGATTTCGATATCGACAGTCCTTTCCTATGAAACACATTTCATATAAGAATATCATCACACGTTATTAATTATGTTAATATACTCATAACTTGCAATAATTTCAGTTTTATTAATCTAAAAAAACACGAAGTATTTACAGAGAAATTGGATTTTCAGGGCACTAATCCCAACAACTCCGATACCTTTGGCTCTTGATACCACTTGTTGCAGAAGCATCAAACAATATTTAGAACTATAATGCCTAAAATTACACAAAGGAAAAATCAGACAAAATAATAAACTAAATATAACCCAAAATAAAATGGCATAATGAAAAAAACACCAAATTTAACGAGACTTGGCTAATTTAGCCTACGTCCTCGGGCACTACTCAAAATATATTTCACTTAAGAAATATTACAAAGCGAGAGAGACTTTGTCTGGATGCGCTAAGCTAGAAGGGGGAGGAGCCTATTTATAGTGTTAGCTCATCCTCAAACTATTACAAAATTCCTACGTGGGATAGAAAATACTTATTCCAACCTAGGCTTTCAATGTGGGATACAAATTGACCACAAACTAACATATTTAACGTATTTATCGTGCTTGATTCATATTTTCGCATATATATCAATAGATATGAAAAAATAACATCAATCAATCAAAATATATGTGAGCTTAACAAAAGACGTATTGATAATAAATCAAAAGCGAATAAAATACCTAAAAATAAAGTTAAGTTTTATTGTAGTGTACATTAGAGAAACTTGTTATTTGCATCCTAAAGTATCCATGCACTCAGAAGTTTGGTATAATTCAACTTTTGAATTTATAGATTTTTTACATATTTGGTCCCTTTTTTTTTTTTTTTTTTTCAGTTGCTTGATTGTTTCTAACTTAAATGGTTTGTTTTCAAACTTTTGCAATTTTTTGTGATTTCCTGTTTACTGTTTAGCCACTGGAAATGCAAAGAACCATGACTCCATGATATATATATATTCAAGGGTTGGTCCAAGTAATTAAATAATTCTTTATATAGGGTAATGATTCAAGTTCGAATCCCACTGACCACTTAAGAGTGTGTATTAAAAAAAAAAAGATATATATATTCCAGCTCCTCCAGTTGAAGGTCTTCTGGGCGATCTTCCCCTATGCATTTATTTTCCATCATGTCTTGGTCATGTCTAGCAAGGGCATCGACCAATCTTTAGATTTTGCAATCCCAAGACTTATGAATGAGTTTCTTGCAATTTATAATATTTTTTTGCATCTATTTATTTCAATGCCGGAAGTATAAAAAAAAAAAAAAAAAATTGTAATTTTATTTTTCCTCAAATAAAGAGAACTAAAAATAATTCTCTTGAACCTCAACTTTCTTTTCCAAATTCTGATTCCATTTTCTATTCCTGAATATCACTTATCACATGTCTAATAGGTAAGTATATGTTTAGGTGACAAGTAGGTAAAATGTTGTTTCAAAGTCTTTTCACTTTTAATTTATTATCTAAGATAATGTCTCATGGTGGGTAAATTTATAATTGTAACAAGATTTTGAAAGAATGACATGTTTTAGGAATTTGATGTTATAGTATACTAATATAACTAGTTTATGTCCCGTGCTATGCACGGAAAATAATAGATAATAATTTAAATTTTAGTTTAGTAATTAATGACAAAATTTATATAAATATTTTACATAATAGATATTAATAGTTAAATTTGCTACAAAGAAAAAACAAATAACAATTGTTATAATAAAAAATTATTAAACAAAAATAACAATAAATATTAAGAACAACAAACAATGTGGTAAAATAATAATAATGAAATTTACTCAAAGCAATATTGAATAACAAAAATAATAATAAAAGAAGAAAATTAATAAAATAAATGAAAGGCTAAAACTATAACACAAAAATATAAACAAAAATAAAAGTTTAAATTCAAATTAAAGAAAACACAATAAAGACAAATCAAACAACAATAGTAGTACATATGCATATAACGAAAAATTATAGTATTGGGAGAGAGTGCATTGTTTGTGCGCAGAAAAATAATAAATAAAATTGTTGGTAGATAGAGTTTTTGTGCACGAAAGCAAGAATTGGGATATGAAGGGAGAAAGACGGCTATAAAAAATTAGAAAATGAATAAGAAACTTAGGACAAAAATTTATCCCACATAAAATTTTGAATTTAAATTGTATGTGATCCTTAATTTATGCATTCAAAATATTTTATCATAAATTAATACTTTAAATGAGGAAAAGTTTTAAAAATTAAGGGATACATTATTTTAATAAGTAAATATCAAATTATTGAAATTTAATAATCATCGACCAATCACAATTTTTTATTTTAATAAAATAATTTAAAATTACCAGAAAATAACATTCGGTCAATGCATATATTTTTTATATATAACCAAAGTATCAATTTAATATTTATGTGTCCCGACAAAACAAATATTTATTAAGAACAAAATTTAGCATATATTTGATAGTAATCTCTCATCAACCAAATATTAGGTTTTCATTTAACCAAATATTTTCATATAAAGACTAACCAAAGTATATACTCCTATGAATCCTAGATAAATAACCACAGTATTCTATATACTTCATGGAAAGATTGTAATAGAAAGAGAGACTAACCAAAGTATTACCAAGAGTCCCGATAGAAAAGAAAACATTTTATTGGGAGAAAATTTGACAAAACTGGCAGTCAATTAGAGTCTTAATATAATGATGGGTAGAAGCAACACAAATCATAAAAAGCCATCATAACTACTTCAAACAATTATCGATCCATCCAATAAAACAAAGGGAATATCCATTTTCTCTATTTTCTGAATCGTATATATTGATTCTAATATATTTTTAAATTCCAATAAAGCAAATATTACACTACAAATTGTTGCTTATAATAAATATTGTTTAAAAAAGAATGGTAATATAGTTATGGCGATCACATGGGTAATATACTAATAACAAAAAAAAAAAAAAGATATAAATACATAATTATCATTGAACAAAGCAGTGTATAAAAATCATCTTCTCATAATCGGTACTTGAACAAAACTTCAAAAAAAAAAATTCTCTGTCAAAAAATAGAGAAAAAAAATTATAATTTTAAAAAATATGTAAACAATACATATTTTATCATTCAATGAAGATATGTATTAAATTATCTTATGATGGTAGGTGCTTGAGCATAAACTTTAGAGAAGATATTTCTCTATCAAAAAATGAAGAAAAAACTTGTAATACTAAAAAAATATGTAAATAATATATAAATTATCATTAAACTAAGATATTTAGAAAATTACCTTCTCACGGTTGGAACTCGAACAAAACCTCAAGATAGAGAAATAGTATACAAATAAATACCATGGAAAAATAAAATATAAATACATTCTGAAGATGGAAGGAAAAAATCTTACCTCTTAGTTCATAAAAAATCTTCTCACAATCGTACTTGAACAAAACTTGAAAAGAAAGTATTTCTCTATCAAAAAATAGAAAAAAAATTATAATATCAAAAAAATATATAAACAATACATATTTTATTATTCAACAAAAATATGTATAAAATTACCTTCTAAGTTCTAACGTTATGCGCTTGAGCAAAAACTCCAAAGAAGATATTTTTCTATCAAAAAATAAGAAAAAACTATAATACTAAAAAGATATATAAATAATACGTAAATTATCATTAAACTAAGATATGTATAAAATTACCTTCTCACGGTTGGAGCTCGAACAAAAATCTCAAAACGGAGAAAAAAAAACTATAATTTAGTATACAAATAAATACCATGAAAAATTAAAGTATAAATACATTGTGAAGATGGAAGAAAAAAAAAATCTTACCTCTTAGTTCCTAAAAACCTTACCACGAACAATTTTTTTCTGTCATTAAAAATTACAGCGAAAAGAAAGTAAGAATTCAAAAATAATATACAAACAATATATACATAAAAAATAAGCTGAAATATATAAACCATTATCACAAATGATGTACAATGTTATTGTGGGACTGAAAATTCCAGAGAAAAAATCGAAATATTCAAAGTTGCAATGAAGAAAATGCTAGGTTATGTTTACTCTTCCTTATCAACTACATTTTTATATGAGTCACGATTTGAGTTGGAAGATTTGTGCACATATATGATAAAATATTTGCTATAAATAAGTTTTAATAAATAAAGTTAATCCCCTTAATTTATGCTAAAATAAATTAAGTATATTTTCAGTTAATTATGATTAATTAATTAATTAAGATATTTATATTAGTTGGACTTTCTTAAATTTAATAGATTAGTATCTTAATTAATTTGATTTTGGCAAATAATTAAAGCATTCAAAATATTAAATATTGTGGAATGTTTATTAACCAATGAAATAATTTTTAAAGATTAAAGAATTTTTAAAAAAAGAGAAAAAAGTATTCGGTTAAAATTGACATAATTAGGGTCAAACACACCATTCCTATATATTATAGTATATTTTTTTAGGTAAGTATATTATAGTATACAGATAGATGCATATATAAATATACTATATATTTTAATTTTTGAAAAATTAATTAATTTGATGGAGTAATTTAAGTAACTTAATTGATTCTCTTTATTTTATAATGTTTGAATTTAAATTTGAAATTGTAGTGACTTTTTATGGAAATTGTATTCGTGATTTAAGTAATCAGTATTAAAATTAATTTAACAAATATATAGAAATATCAAAGTATATGCATATAATATTAACCTTACTTAATTAGTAAAAATATCAAAATTAATTTCATTCAGTCAAACTTGCCAAATATAATTATTTTCCTTAGTTACTACTTATTTTTATAATAAAATAATATACAAAATAAAGATAAGCCAATCATATTTCTTTTACCTATTTAAAAATTTCAAAAAAACCATAAAATTCCACATCATCAAAAATGTATAATAAAAAGTCAAACATCGTTATCAAATATATAATAGTATAGATATTGTAGTTACGGTATTCACCGTTGATATATAGAAACAATTCTACACTTTAGTAGTTATCTACGCCTTAATTTTATCCCTCTTTTTAGAGTATTGCACACTAAATAAGAGTAACATTTCTCGCGTTTCTTTTTTTACTTGTGGTAAATATTTATATTATAATAGTTATTTTCATATCAAATATCTATGACGCATGCTTAAGTGAAATAATTCCATTATTAATTGCGTAATTATTGGAATTAAATTAAAGTAAAATGTTTACATTTTACGTGGAAAAATGTCTTCAATAATCAATAAATTATATAATTTAGTTGTTTAGCATTAGGTTCAATCAACCCAAAGTTTCGTACATAAATTCTTTAAATCACACAAGTTTCATCAACTAATAAAATTAAATACATAGTCCATCTAGCATTATATCGATTTAATTAAAAGTTCTACATTTGAATTCTTCGAATCACATGAATTCCATCAATTAGTAAAACAAAAGATCTCATTCATTTGACTACAGGCGAACTCATACGCGCCAACAATCGAAATGTAATGGAAAGAAATCCCAACCACCATGTTTGAAAACTTAGTCATGCCTAAAATTAGTTGATAATTTACCTTAATTTAAGTGAGAGTAGATATACTTTTTCACTTAAAATCAAAACGTTCAAAAATATCATCATTCTTCTTTCAAGTTACATCAATGCAAGGCTTGCAAGCATTGGAAAGACTCCAAATTGACAATTGAGCATGCATTTAAAGCATGACCACAACAAATAAATACACTTTAATACAATTTAAAACTTCACCATCTTTAAGCTAATTCCCAACTAATCTTAGAAATAGGCCAAAATGATGAGGGAAAATCTTCCCAAAATACACCAACTTTTGACAAGAATAATTATTATCACACCCCCATGGTAGTTGGGCACTGTTGTAATGGATAGGATTGTAGGAATGCCAATTTTCCAATTGCTACAATAAAAAATATATAGTAATGGAAAACGAATACATATAGATATATCTTAGTAGTAGATATATATGATAAATAATGCAAAGGTGGATATGAAGGTAATTGTTGATTAATCACTAGAATTTGGTGACGTTAAGCCAAATAAATCATTATAAAGAATTGTAAATGGACCGAACCACTAAAGTGACTTAAAACTCTTCCGATCGATAATAATTGTGTGATCAAAAATCGAATATAAAACTTCTGATTAATCAAGTATAGTACCAACAATTAAACTACAGCACTGACGAAGCTCGTTTAGCCGTATAGAATTAATGAAAACTTCAGTTCAAAGCTTCAAACTATGTTTGGTTGGATTCAAATCCATTACGCCCCAATTCAAATTTGTGATCCATTTTTCGACTTTTGGAAGTATTTAGGGCCTATGCACAACATCCCCCATTATCCCATTGTCGCATAAGTTTATTTTGGGCTATTATGGGCCAATTAATTTGACTTCCAGGCAAAGCCCATTTTCAAGATTTTGGTGTTTGTAATCAAACTTAGGTAAATTTTTTTGGATCCATCAAATTTAATTAAAAATTAAAAAAGAAAAAAGAAAAAAAAAAAAGACCACATATCCTCCGTACTATATATTTTTTATAACTCAGTTATCGGAATTTTTAAATATTTTAAATTAGGGTTAATTACACAAACTCTCCATCATTTGGGCCTTAAGGCGAGTTGCCTCCCATCCTTTCATTTTGGGTGATTTGACCCTAACCTTTCAAATTATTTCACTTAACCCCTTTTCAACGTTACCGACAGAATATTCTGATCAAGTTGAACTTTGACCGTTGATTTCTTCTTCGTCACGCCGACCCAAGAGTCAAGACCACTACCATCGTGTTCGTATCTCCAAGAAGAACAAAATTCATATCCCATTCAACCCTATTGGCCGTCGGAAGCGTTGAAGTTTGCATGCAAAGCTTCGCCGGTCGTTCGTCATCTTTGACTGATGATTCCTTATTCGTTGGTTGTCGGATTTTGATTTTGAGACCACCATTTTGTTCTTTGCATCAAGACCTTCAATTTGATGTATAATATCAACACGTTTGAAATTAGATTTGTATAGATTTGGCCTTATAAATCACCCCACAAAAAATGAACGGAATATTCCCTAAGATTCCACCGGAAAAGGGTTAAGTGTAACAATTTTGAAAGGTTAGAGGGCAAATTGCCCAAAATAAAAGGATGGAGGGTAATCCAAGCTAAGGCCCAAAGGAGGGGGGATGGGTTATTATATATACTTTCTAGAAAAAGAACACATCATGTGAGTTGAAGCACGGTCATTGAAAAGAAAAAAAAAAGGAGGGCCTTGGTTTGAGAGAAAAACACAAAAGTAACATAGCCATGTAGGTCAAGACGGGTTGGCACGTTCTTCGAAACAAAGATACTACTTGGAACTAGTTGGTGTCAAAAGCTAACTTGATTCGAGAATCCAACCCTACCCACCCGCCTAAGTATCAAGTTAGGGTTGGGGTTTTTCAGGTTGGGTTGAAGTTGGGTTGGACTCGAAATGAACCTACGAATGAGAGAGAAAATTCAGGAGGGTTTCGAGTTGACCCGAAAAATCATTCGGGTGACCCAACAATCCACAATTCACCCGACTATCGAGAGTTTTATTTAATAAACCCTAGATGCGTGCAAGCGTACACTTGTCAGGTGTAGCACATAAGGTGTTGAACCCACAAAGAAGGGAAAACCAAACAATCACTTCGTATATTCTCCAATCGATAGATCAAAACAAAACTCAGAGGGGATTAACTAACTACTACGACACTAAACAGACAAAACAACTAAAAACTTCAACAATTAATACGACAAATAGCCTAGGGAGATAACAATATAGTAGTTCTGCGATCGAATCAAAACAAATACTTAGATTATTACAATCCTAATCACGAATGTTTATGCAAGCTTCTCTTGACGTCAAGCACACGTGCTTAAGTGTTTGTGTAAGCCACTATCGTGGTCAAACATCTAAAAACAGATTAAACCATATGAACAAGATTAGAGTTAATTAAATAGCAAAGGCATGTCATACACTGTAGCACCCCAACCGTAGGGACCACATCCCCTGAACCAAGATCCAAACCCGGTTACGAAATGAAAAGTCCGTACCCGAATTCAAACCTTAGCGAATGGGAGACCAACTCACCCACTAAGCCAGGCGGAGCTAACTAAACTGACTAAGAGTGTGCGGAAGCAACAAAATAATCCAAAGCAAGTAATTATATGCATATCATGGATACTTATAAGTACCAACACATATACACATATCATATTTACATATAGGTACCGACAAATAACAACCTGTACAATGGCCCACACGGCCTCATCAAAACTAGATATTTAAATCCTTCAAGTATTCAAGACATAATTAAACATAAGAAAGTGTAGGCAGACATATGCAACCTAACAAGACCTATAACGACAAGTGCGACTCGGAAGACACAACTCTCCGCCTAGCGCACGCCAAAAGTACCTGCAACTAAAAGATAAAATGAGGGGTCAGTCAACTGACTGAGTGAGGGGGCTAACGCACACCCGCACCCTATATATATAAAACATAACACATAACCAAAAGTGGACTCATGAACCGGGAATAGGTTTTGCAATCGAAAACGTTTCAAAGCAAACTTACATATATAATTAGAAATCATTTTCATAAACACTATTCCGATTCATAATTCCTATATCAAATCATAACACATGTCGGGCAAGTACGAGCTTCCAACCTTACTCCTTAGATCAGAATAAAACAGAAAATTCATAAACACGTCCAACCATCTCACCTTGATGGAAGAGCCACACGCGGCCCTAACCATCTATAACTTTAACAAACTCACGTGGGGTAGCTAACCCACAACGTGTCCTCCCCAGCTTTTACACCGAAGGCATCGAAATATCACGTCTTCCTTAGCTCCCGAGGTCGCACGTGATACTCCGGATGGAGACTATGCACAGGCTTTACCTCGACGGCCCAATACCGTCCCGATGGCTGCTTACCCATAACTCCTTGGATCCACACACACATATCATTCATATAACCTTTCATTCATAACTCGCTACCGAACTTAAACATAACCAAACTTTGCAAAATAGCTTACATATGCCTTCATAATTAACTTTTCAAGACAAAGTTGTTTCATAAGGTCATAAACATATCATATTCAACACTTGTTTAGCTAAATGTATAATATATAGTTACATGCGAGGCTCGAAAACATCACATAAAGGCTTTAGGTCGATAACTATACAAAATCCTAAACCTCACCTTGTGCTTGAAAAGAAAAGAGTGAAAGCGGACAAAGCTAGGCCTCAGGCTCGACACCTGCAACCTCGTCTGAAAAGAAAACACCAAAGCCCAAGACTTAGACTCTATATGGACCAAATACGACGCACGACAAATGTATAATACGCAAAAGATATGATGGAATGCACACATAGATTGTAATGCACTCATATAGTTAATCAAATACTTGATAACCCATGTTCATGCATAAACAAGTCTTACGGCACATTACGAGTCATAAAACGTTAAGTTATTATGCATATAAGTCATATAAAAACAATTATGAAGCATGAAGTGTCACATAAGAGCATAATTAACAATTAAGTAAGCATATAACTCATATAATTCACATACGGGAGTCAAAAGGGTGAAAGAAACGCAAGAAGAAAGGTTCTGGCGAAGTTTAGCAAAAGTTAACAATTTTCGAAAATTTATAGGCTGTGGAAAAATCGGAATATCTTGAGTTATATTAGTTGGAATTGAGCTTTGTTTATTGGATATGAAAGTAAACAAATAAACCTTTCCGATGATATATGTCTCGTATTCTAGTTCAAAACGAAGAGGAAATGGCGTTGGCCCGAAGTTGGATGAATGCAGATTTCTGGTAAAGTGGCGACACCAAAATGAATCAATTATATCTCACAAATGAGAAAAGATATTGAGGTGATTCTAATTGGAGAATATTCTAGACTTCAAGAGATTTTCGTAGGTTCAAAATTCAGGTCAATCGGAGTTCGTTTGAGGGGTAAACGGGCATTTGCAAAATGGCCTGGAAACCCAAACGGGTGTTTGGAAAGGATCGGGTAAGGCAGTAGGTTTGTAAATGGGCGTTTGGTGATTGAACTGGGAGGCCACACGGGCATTTGGGAAGCCGCTAGGTGAAAAAATAGGGGAAAAACAGGGTATACACACTGGAATAGTTTCAAACCATTCCCACTCCCAACCAATGCAAGAAATCAACTTAAAACTAACACATAACATGTATAAGACTTAAATACATCAATTAGACATCATATAAACCAAAGAAACATGCTTTGATTCAATCAAATATGCCAAGAAAACCCTTGAAAATGAAGATGATCTTCTATGCTTCAAGTTCCATGTAAATCTTGATATATATGCACCAATCAACTCATATACTTCACAAATAATGCATCTTGGTTCATGGATTCAATATATATCATAAAACCCTAGTATCACTTCATGAATTCATCAAACATATATATACCATCTTACCTTGGAAGAAATAAAAGATGAAGGGGAAGGAGAGAAGAAAGGATCTTGAGCTTAATTTCTTGAAGAAAATGGAAGAAAACACTTGGCCCCTTGCTTCCTCACTTGGACCGAAATTGAAAGGGAAAGAAATTGAGGTTCTTGCTTTATGTTTGTGTTCATGAAATGAAGAAAAGGAAGAGATGTATGTGTATATACATATGTCTCGTGAAAGCAAGGAAGAAAAGGAGGATAAATTGCCACAAAGTCCTTTGAGAATTTAAGTGATTCGAATAGGCCCTCAAGGTTTGTTAGGTGAGAAATTGGGTCCAAATCAAAGTCCAATTGAGTTCAAGGATTTCATAAAATTCCAAATAAGTACATGAACGAAATAAAACATTTAATTAGCAAATAAACATATTATAAACGAATTTAAATAAAATAGTTGATTAAATCATATAAGTCATATAATAAAAATTGAAATTAAATATACATACAAAGGAAAAGAAAGTTCCTAACCCTCAAACTCTCGCGTGTGGCGCGCGTACCTGAGCATCTTGAAAATCGGGGCGTCACATACACTATTCAACCACATATTGCTTAGAGAAAGACCGAATCTCTTTATCTCTTTAACCCTAAGTGTTTAGGAATTAATCATCCAAATTAACTAACAATCTCTCGATTAGAAAGCCAATTCTAAAGTCATGCTAAAGTTGCGGGGATGTAGTTCTCATGACAATGTTGAATACATTTTGAGGAATTGCTCCAGGTCGGTTAAGGTGTGGAAACAAGTGGTTGAGCTAAGAGAATGGAGGTGATTTATGGAAATCAATGGACCAAATTAGCTGGAAGAAAGCTTTTAACCTTAACTTAGAGAACAAGCTGGACACTAGATATGACTGGGGAATAGTCTTAGTTGCTACTTTGTGGAATCTCTGGAAGGCGCGAAACAAAGGCATTACCAACACATTGAGGAGCCGCCTTGGCTGACCTTGCATCAGATAAGAAGCTTAGAAGATGATTTACATCAGTTGATAAAGCCATGCAAGAAGAGGTTTACTCAGGCTGAACCGAACCTTCCTTGGGTCGCGCCGCCTCTAGGGTGGGTTAAGCTCAATTCAGATGGTAGTTTGTATTAGCATAATAAAAGGGCCGCTGCAGGAGGTTTGAGCAGGGATAACATGGGTAATTGGTTGCCCGATTATGCACTGAAGCTAGGGATGTTTCTATTACTATGGCGGAGTTGTTGGGGGTAAGAGAAGGGCTACGCCTTGCTTGGGACCGTCGATACTGAAAAATAAAGGTTGAAATTGATTCAGAGGTTGTCGAGAAGCTCATCAACAGGAAGATGTTGAGGTCCACCCTTTGCGAAACCTGATTAGGATTGCCGGAGGTTTCTAAGGATGCCTTGGGATGTAAAACTGACTCATGTGCCAAGAACGTGTAATGTAAGTGCTAATAGACTGGCGAAATTGGGACATGATATTGTTCAAGATGTTGTTGTGTGGGATAACTCCCCTTTTGTCCTAACCCCTGCGTGGGTTGAGCTCGTTTTAGGAATATATATATATATATATATATATAATTTTCAAATTATCATGCGGTCATTTAGGTATCAACACATAATTTATTTTTTGACAGAAGTTATTATTTTTTTCGTCGAAAATGTTAACATCTAAATGACCGAGATAGTAATTTGAAAATTTTTACAAAATACATATGACCATCTAAAATATTTGAAAACTCAGATAAAATTTTCAAAAAAGGGTCATAGAACATGGGATAAGTTTTTTTTTCCTCATTAAAAAATTATAAAAAAATTCAAAAAATGTAAAGGCTTATAACAATTTATAGAGAGGGACATCTCCACCACCCCTTGACTCTGCCTTTGACTGCGGTTTTACCGCAACATCGCAAAATCGACTCAACCTTTTCTTTTATTTTTTGTATTTTTTGCTTCATATTTCTTTACTAAACTAATGTATAGGCATATAGCATATGAAGAAAATAAAATGTAAGGTAGTTATATGTCACATTCATCGAGTAAAATACAAAAAAAATAATTCTTAATTTTTTGAACTTCTACATAATAATGTTAGTGAGGCCAAATTTGAGGGGGAGCATATGACCCACCTAAGTTATGGACTACCACAACTTCAATAAATACAAGCTTTCAAAAACAAACCAAACTTTCAACAAAATTGTTAAATGATAAACCTAAAAAAAGGGCTTAAATCGGGTTTACTATATGTTAGATGCTTACTCACTGGGTCACTCCTCTAAAATTCTGATATTTGTCACTTTCTCCCTCTTCTTTACTTTTTATGCATTATCCTTATTTAAATTTTGATTTAGTTTTTCTGACTTTTCTCATTTTGTTATTGTTATTTCTTACAAAATATATAATTTAATTTATTTTTTAATTATGATATGTATAAAATAAATTTTAGTTATTTATATTTTTTATCTAATATATTATTTTTAAAAAAATCCTTTACTTATAAAATCACTACTCCTTGAACATATTATATGTAGATTACATAAATTTATTTTTCCTGAACATATTATTTAATTATGAAATATTATTAATTATTTAAAAAAATGATTATCCCGAATTTAACTAATTTGAGTCATTAAAATATAAAATAAATATATTTTGAAAGTAAAATAATTTTTAGATCAAAAAGAAATTAATTCTCCATATACAACATTTTATTAGATAAAAAAGTAATATAAATAATTAAATTTATTTTATACATATTATAATTGAAAAATAAATTGAATTATATATTTTATAAAAAATAATAATCTAACGAAATAGAAAAAGTAAAACAAAAAAAAAACTAAATCAAAACAAGGATAATACATAAAAAATAAAGAAGAGAGAAAAAATAATAAGTGTCAAAAATTTAGAAAAATGACCTAGTAGGTAAGCCCCTATCATATAGTATATCCTTAAATTGCACTCCACAAAAAGTAGGAACCAATAACGATGAGATCATGAAATAGGGCAGGTCACGTGGAAGGCACGTGTCACAATTCTTAAACGACCAAATAGAAGAAACTTTACACAGCCATAAAGACAACTTTTTTACCACAATTTATGCCCTGAAATCCTCTTCTTTTTGCTTGGACAAAAGTATTTGTGCAATCTGTGCTGGCATTGTGGGGTAGTTGAATTCCTACTCTCACTTTCACCGACAATAGCCCACATACTTTACTTTTCTTTGTCCCGAAATTTATTTCTCTATTACGAAAAATCAAGAACAGGCCACGACTTTTCGTCTCTCATTGATTGAATCCCAGTTCCTTAGTTTCTTTGCCTCTGTGTGTGTGTGTATTTTGTTCTTGAGGTTTGAAGATTAGGGTGATATAGGGAGGAAGTTGATAGAGGGGAAGCTGGTTGATGTTGTTTTTGCAGCTATGGAGGCTATAAAGAAGCAAGCCAGTAAGTTGAGAGAACAAGTGGCGAGACAGCAACAGGTAGTATTTTGGAAAAGTTTTTTGTTTTATAAATGATTGATCTTGAAGAAGTTCTCTGAGTTAGAATCTTGGGCTTGATCATGTTGTTCTGTGAAGATAATTTCCTCTAAGCAAAAAGGGGTGGGGTGGGGGGTTTTAGTTATTTTCTTGGAAATCTGTTTATTATTCTTGTACATAATTGGAGGAGAAGTGAAGGGTTCAAGATATTTGGATGCGAACAGCTTCACCTGCTTCTGCTTTATGATGAATGGCTGAGAGTGCCAAAAAATACTGAAATATTTATTTATTTGATGGAAATTTTAAGTTTTAGGCATAAACCCCTCCAATCTATCAAAGCTTGCACCTTTAATCCAATTTTGTTCAAAATTTTTATATTTGCAAAACACCAAAAGCAGTACTAAAGAGCCTAAATGCTGCCATATAAGTTTTTTTTTTTTTTTTGTAAAAAATTTGTATGCATTTTGCTGTCAGGTAATCCTTAGACAGCTGGGGCAGTTAGGTCATGGAGGAGTAATGATTGATGAGGCCGATATGCAACTTCATCAGCAACTTCAGAATTTATACAAATCCACGAGGGCAGCAAAGGTATAGTTATCTGTCTCGTTTTATTTCCAGTCATGTCAAAATGGTCTCAAAATCTAATGAATTGTTTTATATAACCTCAGCAGTCACATTTAAGGAGCTTTTTGTTGCACAGCATTTCCAGAGAGATATCGTTCGTGGGTTAGAAGGATACATTTCAACAAGCAAGAAACAAATGGAGATTGGTGCGTTGTCTTCTTTTGCTTATTTTTCTCTTAAGTTCTGATGAGGGGAACTGATTAATGATAAATTTTGTACTTTAATATGTAGCTAGAAAATTGGCCGAAGATTGTTGCAAGTATGGTATTGAGAATCAAGATTCCGATTCTTCCCTTGCGAGAGTTGCGGCTGAGTTTGGTACCTCGCATGTTGCCATGGAAGATCAGAGGGAAACAATGCTTGGGAATCTAAGTTATCAAGTAAAGTAGTCTGCTCATGTTGAAGTTAAATAGCTTGTACGAAAAGGAACATAATCTTCATAAGCTTGTTCTATAAATGTATTTTTTAACTGTAGGTTTCCGAGCCACTTCGTGCGCTGGTGCATGGTGCTCCTCTAGAAGATGCTCGTCATTTAACTCAACGTTACGACAGAATGCGCCAGGAGTTTGAAATTCAGGTCGTTTATTCTTGTGTCTTTCGGGGAACTTCATTTTCTTGGAATTTAATGTTGGTTGCTCAAAATTGGGCTCTTTTTGTTGTTTAGGCAGCTGAAGTAATAAGACGGCAGTCAAAGTCGAGAGATATTTCGGCTGAAAGTGCTTTAAAGCTTAAAAGTGCTGAAAAAAAGTTGACGGATCTCAAGTCTTCAATGACGTCACTTGGAAGAGAAGCTACTGCTGCTATGTTATCTGTAGAGGATCAGCAACAGGACATGACTTTCCAGAAGCTTCTCACTGTGGTATCGATATTTTAATTCAAATTTTTTGCTAAAATATTTTGTATTTAATCAGTTCTATACTATCTTCTAGTTGCAGTTTCACACGGGCAGTCTTACATAAGTTTTTTGCTGGCAGGTCGATGCCGAGAGATCTTATCATCGAAATGTTGTGGCTATTTTGGAGAAGCTGCATTCTGAGGTCTGTCAATCTATACCATTACGGCAACAGTTTTTCTGAATAGCTAAAAATGATTTATAATTTCCTTCTTTTTTTTTTGTGTGTGTGTGTTAAATTGGGATAGTTACACTTATATACCTTGTTTTGATAATAACTTCATTAAAACTTGTCGATCCACATGTAACGTAACTGCTTGAACACATGCTATTATAGTCATAAATACAAGTAAAATGTTCACCGGTATGTGGCTAAGGAAATACAGGATTATAAAAATTTAAAGATGACTTCATCAAAACTCATTGATCCAGGTGTAATGTTAGTGGGAGTTTTTGTAATTTCTTAAACATCATGTAATATTTGTGTAATTAGGTCAAACCTCAGGGTAATGTGGTGTAGTTAACTCGAAGAAATTTAAACATTGACATCATTTTCCATTTTGTGTTTCATCTTGTTAGATGATTCTGGAGGAGCAAATGGAAGAGTCTTCCTTTCAATCGGAATTTTTAGCAAGAAACGAGAATATTCAATCACCTAAGAGTGATATTGTTTCAGTTAGATCCCACGGTCAGGGTGCTGATAGTGATAGAAGTGATACCTACTTCATTGCAAAGGTAAAACTCCTTTTTCAATACGTAGGACTTTACCATATGTTTTGTTTAGTGGGATTCTTCAATTTTCTTATGATGATTCTCAGGTCATACACTCATTTGATGCGCAAGCTGATGGCGAGCTGAATCTTGAAGTTGATGATTATGTCGTAGTTCGACAGGTACCTGTAACACCTTTCTTAAGGGAAATGCATGAAATAAAGTATTTACCCACTAAAAAGCTGGGATTATGTTGTACTCTCTACAAAGCATCTAAATATCAACTTTTAGCTTTAACTTCGAGCTTTTAGGTTATTTCCGTAAATAAATGGAAGTTTTTTTAGTGTTTTTCCTAATTTTCTCTTGTATTTACCCAAATACTCACCTTTTTAGCTTTTGAATTTTTTTCCAAATACTTTTGCTACTTTCGTGATCCCAACTTTTTACAGCTTTAGCTTACCTTAATCTCTCAACTTCTCCAAAAGCAGAATCGTTTGCAAATATACTTAACAATTTTAATTTCGTAGGTGTCGTTGAATGGATGGTCCGAAGGAGAATGCAGAGGCAAAGCTGGATGGTTTCCCTCTGCCTATGTAGAAAAGATGGACAAAATTCCAACAAGAAAACTATCTCAAGAGGGTTGATTCTTCACCATATATAAGATTCTATTCTTGTGAGTATTTGTACATTAACATTATATACGGTATACATCATAACCGTATTCGGTATGACCGGTGTGTTTTACGATGTTTAAAACCCCCCAAAATGCAAGTGCTTTTTGTCCTCTCAAAAGAACTATTCTTCCTTATTAAGTACTCGGGCAAGTTTACTTTTTATGTCATGTTTTAGCATGTTGAGATACTGCGTATTCGTGATATATCACAAACAACAGCTTGTTTCTGTGTGGGACACTCGTGTTTTTGTATGGTCTCTTGCTTTTTATTAGGTATTGCTATAGCAAACGTGATAATTTGACATGCGTTTGTAGCTCTCAAAACTCTTGTCTATATCACGGGTTCGCTTTTATCAACAAGGTTTGATGACATGCGAAATGTACACCGGATAATTGTTGATAGATATATTAAGCGGGACTAAACTAGAAAAGTAAACGAGGTATGTGTAGTATGGTCGTGGATCATCCGCTTAGAACGATATCGATTGGCTTCGTTAGCCGTTGATCCGATGATAATATGTCATGTAATAACATACTAATTATATTTGATTAGGTACGTACATATTGTTGGGGTAAACAGAAGTTAGTAGAATCGTAATTTGTCCTCCAAAATCTGGTCACTCTTTCGAATTGTTCTCCGCGGGCAACTTTGCTTCATGATTAATCATCACAATATTCATAGTTTACACTCAATAAATGACTAATAAAATTAGATAAATGTATGAACTCATTGTTTTACATGATTAATTTAATCAAAGAATAAACTGAAATTAGGAGGGTGCAACAAAAACTAAACAATTTAGATCCCAATAACATCAATTGAAAATTCTATAATTTTCATCTAGTCGTTGTAGTATAGTGGTGAGTATTCCCGCCTGTCACGCGGGTGACCCGGGTTCGATCCCCGGCAACGGCGATTTGTTTTTTATTGTCAATTTTTTAAATATATTTTTGTTGTCTTTATTGATTTTCTTTTATATAATTGTTGTCATTTATCAATTTTTGTTCAACTTGTTTGACAGTGATAACATTTTCGGAAAGATGACAACTTGAAAATACTGAATCATTGTAAGAAATTCAACAAAACTACAAACAAAAGATGCTTGGTGTATATTTAAGTCAGAATAAATAAAGGATCCTTCAAAAGTCAGAATAAAGGATAGATGGTTCATAATTGAAGCCTTATAGAATCATGAAATAAACACTTCCTCTAAAATATGAAAAATGCCTCCAAAATCACATGAATTCGGATGGGAATATTATACAAGAATGTAACCAATAGCAAAAGTACACAGATTAATTTTAACCATTTCATATACAATTGACTGAGAAAAATCACCAGAAAAAGAGGAGACGAAAGGCAAATCCAATGCAGGAACCTGATGGTGAGGTCCAGTCCTGTCTAATTTGGGGTGAGAACGAGTCGAGAGAGCATCACGAGCGTATCCAGATGACATGTTTGGCAGAAAGAATGAATAAATAGAAGTTGGGAACTACTTTAAGCAGACTTCTACCACTTCCTGAGTGTGTGCTCTGTTTTGACTTGTGAGTTCGGCCAAACATGACGAATTGCGGGATATATATCTTTTGTTGTGATGAAAGTGACCTCAATCGGAGTTGGAATCGTAGAAGTCACTGGGGCAAGGGGTCATGACCTCGGATTCAAGTATTTGAACCACTCTATGCATGGTGGGACGTTCCTCAGGACCTGAAGAAATACATTGAATGGCTATTGAAAGTAGGGCATCGAGGGTCTCCGTTTGGACCCCTTCATAGTGTTGATCGACTATTTCTCGTTGTCTATTTTCAGAAACTAAATATTTCAACTGCAGCATGAAAAATAAATATGTTATTCCAGGGGAGAGGATAGAAAAACATTACAAAGACAATATGCAGATGCTTGTTGTTTAGGAGCTTATCGCATAGAATTTCTATTCAGGATTCCAAACTTGGGGGAGTTTATCCAATTTTACACTTTGGCCGATTAATTGGGATCAGATCACATTTGCCCTACTGCAAACATAACCACAAGTATTGATCTTGTTACTTATGACTGATTCATCTAAGTCACGATGGTAATTCTCAAACTTTAATGGTAAAAATTACGAGCGTGCTTCATCAAAAAAGAAACTAATTAACATAACATTTATAGGCTAAAAGTTTAAATGCGTTGAGCCCCCCTGCCAACTTTCAGCAGCTTCTAGGATTTTTTAAAATTTTAACAACTTTCGGTAACTTTTGTTTTCAAACACATCTGACTTTGCAACTAACCACATTCCATAATCTCCATAGTTAAAGCATAAGAAAACGTAGATGCCCATGCAACAGCTCCTTGGAAGTACCAGTGAAAACAAGCTTTTTTAATAGACAAAGAAGGAAAAGAAAAACCATACCCATCCAACAATGTTGAGGCCCTTCTCGATGAAGGACGCATCAGTAGGCCGCTTTCCGCTCACAATTTCAAGCATGAGAACTCCAAAGCTGTAAACATCAGTCTTCTCTGTAGCTCGTCCACTCTGCATATACTCTGCCCAATATTGTTGAAGAATTCAGCATAAGAGTATTAACTCATAATGATGGATATTTTTTCATTTTGTATCCCACAAATTATGACAAATAAAAGGTCTATCTAGACATGAGAGTTCAGCTATACTATATTTTCCCATTGATTTGCGCATATGGCACATCTGCTAGTCCTCCTTCAGGCAAATCAATATTATTCAAGATCGTATCATGTCTTACTTATATATGAACATATACATCACAGAACTCTCCACTCCTCTCCCTCAAGGAAAAAAAATGAAACACCAAAAGAACAGAGTACAGGAAGAAACCCTATGGACCACAGACATCAACATAGTAGAAACTCCTTCCATATTGAAGTTAATGGCAATACGTAAAATGCATAATGAATTGACAAGCACCAATTTGCAGCAAATGAAGTCAATGGCAAAGAGACATACATGCAGAAAGCAGACAGACAAAAAGCAAAAAACTCTTAATACCAGGAGCTAGATATCCGAATGTGCCAGCAACAATTGTCGTGATGTGGGATTCCTCATCCCCCAATAATTTAGCCAATCCAAAGTCAGAAACTCGAGCATCAAAATTTCCATCAAGCAAAATGTTGCTTGACTTGATGTCACGGTGTATAATTCGAGGGGAACAATCATGATGCAAATAGGCAAGGCCTTTCGCAGCTCCCATAATAATATTCAAACGAGCCTCCCAATCTAGTTGCTCAGCTCTCCCTACATGGAAGATACATAATCTTTATCAGAAAACAAGTAATATAATACGTTGGGCGTTACAGATGAACACAAGCGAACCTAAATATTGAATGTCACAAGTCTCACTATCAAATGGAAGACAAGAAATAATGTTAATGATGTTTGGGTTGCATGATTACCTCCACAGTCACATTACTGGACAGACGGACTAAATCACTGAATACAAATATTTTTCATGAATCTGCATTACTACCAAAAGTCCAAAACAGAAGTACATGTATATTTTTTCTAAAGGTTATTATATAGGTCACATGCCACTGCATAATTCAAGAAATGGTAATGCAAAACCTCAATTCAAATCCCTCACAAAACATTCCTACTGCTACTAATTTAGTAATATATCATCAGAAGAAATGGCATAACAAGATATATGCATGGAAGACGCATATATGAATGTTTTTTACTAGAGCTGGATTAATAAATGAAATTGAAGAAAAGGAGTCCAAACCATGAAGAGCTTCATCCAGGCTGCCTCCAGACAGGAAATCATATATTAACAATTTTGACGTCGGGGAATTGCAATATCCTCGAAGGTTCACCAAGTATCTGTGTTTGATGCTTCCAAGAATTTCAAGCTCCCTTTCGAAAAAACGATCAAAGCCCTCATTTACCTTCACAATCCTTTTCAAAGCAAATACATTGCCATCATCCATGGCAAGCTTGTACACTGTACCAAAGCCTCCGACACCAATTACATGCTCTTCATTTAAATTCTCCAGTTTTTTGATGATATCCTTTGAAGAGTAGGGAAGATCTCCGTGAAACATTACAATCGAGGCTCCTAAAGCAATATCAACATTTACAATTTCAGTTGCTAATATATTGAGATGAAAATGGCATGGAAATCCAATTAGAAACTTTTATTTGAGAAAAAGAAGAAAGAATAAGGAGAAACTGCAAAAATTATTTATCATGCATAAGTCAGATCTGCACCTCCACTGACATCCACGGCAAGGCCTTTGACGTCATGTTTACCAAGCCTTTTATACAGGTAACAACCCCAGAAACACATAAGCGCAACTAGGAGCAACGCACCCACTGTGGCAAGTGCACTTACAAGAAGCCTCCCTGAATATTTTTTCTTGTTCTGGGCTGAAAACACGATTCAAAAGGAAAAATGGTAATGGCATCAGAACAGTGATAAAGCAAATACTGATGACGATAAAAAGGATTTAATATAGTCTTGTACATGTTCTCTGCATTAATTCTACACATCATGGTTAGCTTACAGGAAAATTCAGAACTGTAATTTTTTTCTACTGTATTTTAATTTGCGAAACTGAGATAAAGGTGTTAATTATTGATGAAATACAAAGGGGAACATTCAAAATGTGGTTAGATTCAGCCAAAGACAAAATTCTCTGAATGTTAAATCATCTTGCTATTTATGTCTCACTATTTGTGAAACATACATTTCAAGATTTTTGGTGTGACTGGCAATGTGTTGAATATCTAACAGGCATAGCAACTCACAGTATACAGTCAATGAATTCTCCTGTGCAAACCGTAGTACCTGAATCAGAAGGCTGAGAGGACGACGAAGAACCAGCATCATTACTTTTGCATTCTTGGGTTTGCTTGCCACACAACTCACGGTTGCCAACAAAACTGACAGGAGAAGCACGAAATCAGAATTTTCAAAGTATCAACTAAAGAACTCAAGTTGAAAAGATGGGAAGCGACAAAAAAGAAAGCAGGACTATACGAAAAGCAAAGACTAATGGGAATCAAAAATATTCTGTATTCGGTATCAAAATATTAGTCGACAGAAGCAACGGGAAGAAAAAAAGTATCACACTGGAAATGGCAACATATATGGCTGAAGGAAACACAGCAACTTGCTAAAGTTTATGACTTACGAATCATTTTGGAAGTTTGCAAGAACACCATCAGAGGGGATTGGCCCCACCAGAAAATTTGTAGATACATTGCTTCAAATATCATAAAAGAATAAAAAATCAGGACAAATAATAGAACACATGAGAAGTATGACAACGCAAACTAATAGGTCACTCACAAACTTGCCAGCTTGCTCAAATTCCCAAGTGAAGCAGGAATGCTTCCACTGAGAGAGTTGCTCGAAAGATCCCTGAAGAATGCAGCATGACAGTATCAGGAGTAGTTCAGTAAACAGCCTAGATGTGGATTGCTAGGCATGGTATTAAAATCATCAGATATCGTTGAAGATATTCAAACCCATTTGCAACATGAACAGGAATCGACAGCAAACACAAATACCAATGTCTTGTCAGACTCAACAACAGTATTACAGCAAGAACCTGAGTTCAAAAATTTTTTACTGATAGAATGTTGTTGTTCAAACCTCAGTATTGTCGTTCAAACCTCAGTAAATATAAAGCACTAACCCATCAAGTCTTCAAAATTTAAGCGGTTCTATAATTACACACCCATACTTAAAGATCCCACTTCAGTAACACAACAGCAGAGAGAGTCTTTCAGGACACAGAGAGAATCCATTCACTCTTGAAATTCATGTGATATATAAATTATTACTGAAAAAAATCTTATATGAGCGTCAGTGTTGCTCATGGAAGAATGTTCTCTCCCACCAGGGATTCAATTACCACAGAAATCCAATAATAGATGAACTACTCATAAATGAAACATATACAAAATGAAATCAGAAATTCAGCAAAAATTTCTTACAGATTTTGCAGTTGGGAAAGTTTCCCCAATTCACTTGGAATAAATCCACTTAAGTAGTTACCCTGTAAATATCTGCATTAAATGGAAAGAGAAGATTCACATGAGAAGCACAAAAGATTAACAGACTGATACATAAGGAAGACAAGGATATATAGTGAAGTAAAAAAATCTGTAGTGATTCTCAAGTTTTTATGTTTGTCCATATATCAACAACGAAATTTAGTTATCGCACAAAAACAACAAATCCTTCTCATAATTTGGAGGTTGAGAAATTATTTGTAACCTAATGAAAAATATGACGGGAAAAAATAAATGAGAAAATTATAGCAACATTTGCCCATCAGGACTTAAGTCTGTCTAAACCTTTGCATATAATTCTGAGAAAATAAACTTCCCATATTCTTACTCTACAAATGATCAAAGGTTGGGAAGGTTGAACCTGAACCTAATTTTGATGCATTATAGATATAGATGGACTACTTAGACATGTTAAAGCCATCACTACAAAACGAAAGTTACTTTCTGCTATATCCTATATGTTCAATAATTTTCCTTTCTTTTTCCACTACCAAAACTCCAATCCTAGCCCCAGCCCCCACCATAGAAAGCAACGTATGCAGCATGCATTTTTCTGCAAGTCCTTAGTAGAGATAAGCAGAGTAAAGGAAGATTTGGAATAAGATCATGTTTCAATACATCAAGTTGAAATGCCATGATTCAGATTTACCAAACTTAAAAAGTAGGATTTAAGCTGTAAGCAATTTGGTATTACGGGACAATAACCACTATATCTACTTACACTGATTGCAACTGTGTACAGTTCCCTAGATCTCCAGGGATTGACCCATATAGGTTGTTGTCATGAAGAGCTCTACAGAGAAGTATTTCAACTCAGCACAAGCACATGACTAAAGATGTAAAAGAAAAAGAAACAAAAGAAGCATACAGAAATTGCAGGCTTTCTAGCTTCCCGATATCTGGTGATATGGGTCCACTCAACTTGTGGTTAGGGAGGCTCCTGCACCATTAAAGGATAGCATCACATTAGCATTAAATCAACTGTAAATTTATTGGATAATTAGAAGGCCTGAATTATAAGTTTGATATTGTTTTCCAATTCTACAAAATGGCATAATTACGTTTTCAAACTTCATCCAGTGAACAAGCCAATAAAGTTAATGTTGAATGTGACATATGCAGGATTGAAGACAGTGAAGCATCTTATGAAGTTCTGTTACTGCATCCCCAAATGTTTTATGAAATGATGCATGAACCTTGAAGCTTAGGGCAGCAGATAATCCATTTACCAATCTTATCTTTAGTAAACATAAAATGGCAAATCAAGTAACATCACTTTGAAATAAAATATATTATTTTGGATGCTTCAAAAGGCATGATCATAGATGAACAGTGTGAGATACATACGATACCTTCAGGGCAAAGGGGAAAATACTTTTAAAAATGAGAAGGTTTTATTGTAGTTCCCAATTTTAAAATCAAGTAGAAAAGTGAAATGCATGAGCTCTGCAAGACTTTAATTCGCCCAGATGTATAAGGAACCTACAATGCTGTAACTCTATTGGACTTGAAGTCGCATGTTACTCCTTTCCACTGACATGGATATTCATCCTCTGGTCTCCACTGCCGTAGAACACCATCAGAATCAGTTATGGCTGTCCTAAAGTTGACGAGGGCTTGACCTGTAAAGCAAAGCAAGGGGTGAGCAATCCTACTTTAAGGGATAATGGTTCAGCATAGCCTCATAGGCATCTAGCAAAAGTTTGGGTTCCCTGTGTCATTTATACAGATCAAACACACAATTGTGGTTTAGGATCTGCCTGCTTTCTAGGACTTTCCACTACAACTCAATGTTAAAAACGATCCAGCGTGTTAAAAGACAGAGTGCCGTCCAGGGTATGTAATACGATACAGCAGCTTAATCTGCTTGAGAGAAGATCAGAAGACCACTTTTAAACCAAATGCAATCTAAAATTCATCATGGTGTTAGAATTGTAATGTTAAGTCAAGCTGATTACCGTGAGCAACTCTACTCCTAAATCTACATTAAGGTGCAAAATGAAAATTTACAAATAAAATCAACCAACATACCATCAGGACTGAGAGCTTCAGTTTCTTTTGTTAGACAGTAAAGCAATAGGATGCATAAAATCCACTGCTGTAAATTCACAGTGAAACTGCCCATTGTATCTCACGTCAAGCGTAATAAGATTAATACAAATCATGAGATGTGGGAAACTTGACAATTACTCCAGTGGACATGCAGAAATTAGTTGATCAAGCCATGGAGCGGCCACTTTAAGAATGACAAGAAAGTACCTCCTGCAAAATAAAATTAGGCTGTTAGAACAGATAAATAAAGAAGAAAATGAGAACTCTTATACTAACTGGATATCTATGTCCCTGTTCATGGGGATTGGATGAATTTCAGTAATAATGCAGAAAGAGATTCATCCACCAGAAAACTACTTCAACACAGCCAAAGTCGCAACATGATTAAACTGTCAATTAGCAGAACAAGGTCCTTATTCAAGAGAACTTGAGATATCACTAGCTAAGTTAGTACAGTTGATCTTCTAAGAATGGGTCTGATCTACATGATGATGCACCAACCAGATCCAAGCAACTAAATTAACAGACTTTTGGTAATGGAATTTGACATGTTTGACAAACAATAACTCTAATTTTCGAAAAGAAAAACATCTATCACTAATTTCTTGATCATTTACTTGAGTAGGAAATAAAATCTACAAATATTCAAGGCAAAGCACTTGATCACCTGTACATAATACTGATTCCAGTTTTTAAAACCATGGGATTCTCCCTCAATACTAAAACCATAGGATTCATCACAACCGGCAGTTAACATTTCAGCAGAAGCCATAACCATAACTTGCAAACTCATCACCGAGAAAAACAGTAAAAATAAGCATGCCAGAGCATGATTAAAGAAAGTAAAAGCCGCCCATCAGGTTAAGGACAAACCCAAGTGCCAATTCACATAGGAATAAAACAAGAACTCTTTAACACCTCAATCGACGACTTCAGCACATAGACACCGCTTATCTCCCCACCAAAACCTACATTTCATCAGCATGCCCACCCCACCCCCCACCATTAAAACCAAAAACCGAAAGCGACACCAATGTACAACATTCAGCAGCACAAGGTACAAGCATCTCACAGCTTCAAAGTACCCCTACTAGCCACAGCCAATTTCAGTCATCCCGAAACAGACTCCCTAGATATTCCCGCAATTACAGGCAATCGCAAGCCTGAAACAATCGGCAGAGTCCAAAATTCCAGAACCCCCACCACAATGCTCGAGCAAAACTCTGACAAATTAGCACAAAACAACTACAATACCTTGATGCGGCAGCAGCCGACGCAGATTTGATCCGCGCAATTTCAACTCAAGTAAGATGAAGCTAGAAGAAGGGGGACATGGAAATTGAGAGCCGAGCTGTAAAGTTATGTAATGGCAACAAAAATTAAAGGCCCTCCTCCCTCTTTCTCTCTCTAGAATTATATAGATGTACAAATATAGATACACATATATAATATCTCTCTCTCTCTCTCTCTCTCTCTCTGCTTGTGTGTGTGCAGTAGCAATGGAGTAGAGTGATAGATTTGAGTGACAGAGGTTTAGAGAGAGAGAGAGAGAGGGTAGATGGTGGAATTAACAGGGCAATGAGTAGACGTGAGCCAATGAGGTGAGTGGCGCTCGCACGTGAGAACACGACATGGCGCACGTGCGACCGACGCGGTGGAGGAGATTGGGGTCTTCGCGATTTGCGTGACGATTTTGACTATTTTGCTCGCCTCTGGTCTGGCTGTATTAAATATTAACTAGTAATTCTAGCACACGCATAAGCACACGCATACTCTATGCGTGTGCAATATAAAATTTTAAATAGAAAATTCATATTTTTTAAAGCAGAATATCCATAAAACATGTGTTTGACATTAGTTTAAGCAGAAAACCTATAAAATATGTATTTGACATTAGTTAGTTTACGTATTTGAGATTAGTTAGTTTTGTATGTGAGTTGAGTTTTTTTAGTATTTTTTTTAAAATTAAAATAAAATTAAAAAGAAATAAAGAGTCCAAAAAAATAGATTGAGAACGGTTAGTGTTGTACGTGGGTGAGTTTCTTTTTTTAAAATCAAATTAAAAAAAAAAAGAAAAAGAAATGGAGAGTCCAAGAGACCAAACTTGGCCCTCTCACTTAATATAATAGTATAAATAAATGGACTTTGTTTCCTAAATATTTGTGCTTTTTTTCTTTTTAAGATATTACATTTCCAAATTCTAGTAATGTCGAATGCAATTATATAATGGAAATTTGATGTAGATTATAGTTGGACGAGACAATAGATTCTTTAAATAATACTTAAGAGTGAAATTTGAAGTTATACTATACCTAATTTCACTAAAAGAAATAAGTGTAGAAAGATATATACGGTAAAAATATCAATATGGATAATAATGGATTTTGTTTCCTAAATATTTGCGCTTTTTCTTTTTAAAGCTATTACATTTTCAAATTCTAGTAATGTCAAATACAATTGTAATAGTGAAATTACTATATAATGGAAATTCGATATAGATTATAGTAGAACAGAGATAGTAGATTTTTTAAATAATATATAGGGTGAGAATTGAACCTATACGATACCTAAATTCACTAAAAATAATAAGTGAAAAAAATATATATACAGTAAAAATGTACCATCATTTAATCAAAATCATATAATGAAAACAACAATCACATTTATCGACAACTCCTCTTGAACTCATATATTTTCACGTTGATAAATCTTTATTTCTTTTTATTTATCTATTTTTATTTGTATGCTCAAAGTGAGGTATTGTTTGGAATCTTGTATTTGTTTTACCATATTTAGACTTTTTTGTTACTAAATGGAATTCAAACTCGTGACAATGTCACGTATAATAAGCTCATTAACTATTTGGATCAATCCTTGTTGGCTATCATATTTAGACTAATTTAATTAGAGAGCGTTTGATAATGTAGATTATCCTATTTCACTTAATCTATTTGTGGAGAATTAAGTGAAATTAAATACTCGTATAAGAAATTAATTTTGTGTTTGATACATTCAATTGATAAATTTAGTTGCATCTAATTTCACTTATTATCGTGTTTGATGGGGTCAAAATACGATCGTCCCACGTTAGGACACGTGGCATCACCGAGATGATGACATCTGTCTCCCCAAGGTTGCATCCATCAGTGCACGAGCGCTAAGCCCAACAAGCGCAATCCTCCTTCAGGAGTTAAACCCAACGAGCGCTGTCACTCTCACGAGCGTCCTTCATACTGTATGATTGGCACGCCCACGTGCCAAGGGAGCCCTCTTCGAGCGTCACACTCCCTCAGAGTGGCCTCCCCTTTGGCTCGTCACTTGAACTGGAGCCTTCATTCCCCCCAGCGGATATCTTGGCTTCCAATACTCCAGGTTGTCACGAGCGCGCTCTTAAGCCCTCGTTACCAACCACCCAAATGGCTCTCTGACACATCGTACATGCCCGCGCACCTGCCACTATTGCCAGCACCAACTTTTGGCCGCTTTTGCAGAAGATTCCTCCTAAGGCAAATGATCAAAGGGCCCTTGACCCTCAACTATAAATAGTTAAAGTCATCTTCTACACTGGTAAGCATTCTTCATCACTGAAACTGTGACTGAACTTACGTTTCTTCATACCTTGAACTGACTTGATCGTCGGAGAGCCAAACTGGGTATCACCCCCAGTTCCCCCAGCTTGGCCTTCTGACTGTTATTGTGCTTGTCCCAACAGGTAGAACCCCCTTTCTCATCTCTGGCGAATCTCCGGCGGTTTCCTCCACAATTACAAATCGTAAAGTGATCGGATTCGGATCCTCGCATTCTGAACCCATCATTTTTGGCGCCGTCTGTGGGAAACCGTTTCTCTATCCCTTTCTTTCTTTTTGTTGGTAGAAGAGCAAGCACACTCTTACCCTTTCCAGTCATGGTCGCTACAAGGTCTGGAGCTGTAGGAGGAGGAGATAACGCCTCCCAGGATGCCAATATCATTATTCCCTCCACCGCTACTGGTGGAGCCCCGCCTCCTTCCGTCACCGTTGGTGGAGCACCTCCCGCCGCTGGAGTGACTCCACAGGCAGAGTCTTCAATACCTCCACCTACACCGCCGGCGCTGCCAGTTCCCGCCGCCGCTGGGGGAGTCTCTCTCTCTGCTCCTCCGCAGCCTGCTCAGAACCCATGGTTCCATCCCCAGGTGAATCCCGGATTGCAGGGTTACATGATGCCCCCACCCGGATATACCCTCACCCCGGCTGTTATGGTTCCGCCGGTCCAGCCGTATCATGCTGGTCAGATCCAGCTCCCGGTGGTGATCCCCAGGGAGATTGAAGGAGTGGAGTTACCTCCACTAACCACCCAGCAGTTGAGGGCTCTCTATGCCCAGTGTGAGGTTCAGGCGGCCCAGGGAGCCTGGGAAAGGTTCCATTCCATGTACTTTCCCTCTGGGCAGGCCACTCAAGTTGCAGCCCCTTTGGGCGGACAGCAAAATTTTCCCCTCAGAGAAGCCCAGGCTGTCCTGAGGGCACAACCGCCACCGCCACCAGCCAGAGAAGTGCCCCAGCAGGAGGGCAACGAGCGTCCCTCCATGGGCAGGAATAAAGAGCCCACGGAACGAGTGAACGAGAACGAAGGGGACTCTCATGTCTCCAGGAGGGGGTCACGAGCCCCCAGACACGGGGACAGACAAGGGGACGTGAATCCTGACATCCTCGCGGCTGTGCAAGACCAGCTGCAGGGTTTAAAGGATATAGTGGGATAGCTCTCACGAGGGCGATCAACTCAGATCTCCCATAGTCAGGATGAACGGGTTGACGCCAGAAGCGCCCGTACCAAGGACCCCCCACCAAAGGTCCCCCACCGCAAGGAGCCGGAGGAAAACTTCGGCACGTATGAGTACCACCCGTTGGCGAGGGGCTCGCCCCTCGTGGAGGAAGTTTTGATGGCCCAAGCAGGCATGGCCAAAATCCCCACTTCCATCAACCGATACGACGGGACAACTGATCCAGCTGAACACTTGGATCACTTTTTACATCTAATGCACCTCTACGAGCATTCCAGCAACTACTGGGCCAAAGTGTTTGTCACTTCCTTAGTGGGAATGGCTCAGGAGTGGTACAAGCGACTGCCGCCGCGCTCGATTCACTCATATGAAGAGCTGGCTCATGCTTTCCTCAACCACTTTAATTCTTTGAAAGCGCCAGTCACCGCACCTACCGCCCTTTACAACGTGGTGCAAGGCAGGAGCGAGTCTCTGCGCTCGTTCTTCGCCCGCTTCAACAAGGAAATCCTACAGGTGGAAAGGCCTTCTATGGATTTCTTGATCCCAGTGCTCTTTCAGGCTGTGGATCACAAGCAGTATGTGAGCAAGAAGTTTGCCGACGCCATTGTAGAAAGGAGGCCAGGGACCCTCATGGCCTTGAGAGAGGTTGCCGAGCCGTTCTTCGCGCTCGAAGACATGTATGGGACGAATGGTCCCCGGCATCACAGCCCAGCCAGGAACGAGCGACCCCATCACGAGCGGGGACGGGAGGTGGTAGTCAAGAAGGAGCGCCCTCAAGAGCGCAAAAGGTCGCCACCACCCCCTCGGCGATTCGAGCGGGTCCCGCTCACCAGGCCGAATTCAGAAGTCTACAACCTCTCCGATAAAAAGCTCTTTAAGAGACCCATCAAGATGAGGGAAACGGACTCGCTCAGGCGCTCGAGCAAATACTGCGCATTCCACAAGCAGAGGGGGACACGACACGGATGAGTGCCGACAGTTGGAAGCAGAGATTCAGAGGCTCGTCGCAGGGGGCCACCTGAAGGAATTCGTCCGGGTGCTCGAGCGTTACGATGAACGCTGCAACGAGCGCGTTGGAGGAAGGAGGAGGAGTCCGTCCCGATCGAAGAGCCCAAGGGGTAGGGGACCCCCTGAAAGCAGTAGCCGCCGGGGCAATAAAGGAAAAGCCCCTGAGCAAGAAAACGAACCTTTCGCAGTCATAAATATGATTGCAGGAGGCTCGTCAGGAGGGGATTCCAAAGCCTCCCGACGGAGGTATGTCCGGAGCTACAACCAACGCCCATCAATGCCTAAACCCATCTATGCCATCCAGAGTTCAAGCGCTCAACGGTCAAGAGAGAATGATGTAATAGGCTTCGATGATAGGGATTTAGAGCACATTGTAACACCCCGTGGGGAGGGTATAATCTCCGATTGCCCCATGGTGGTTAGTGTAGATGTTCATAATCACGTTGTAAAAAGGGTGTTGGTGGATAGTGGAAGCTCTGTTAATGTTTTGCCTTATTCTACGTTTTTAAAGATGAAGGCTGACCTTCCGCTCGAGCCTCTCAAAACGGCCCTCATTGGCTTTGGAGGCTCGGAAGTTGTCCCACGAGGGCAAATTCGCCTAGCTACTTCATTCGGCCGAGCCCCTCAGCGCAAAACACTATTGGTAACATACGCAGTGGTGGAGATTGACATCCCTTATAACATCATAATTGGGCGCCCTACCCTCGTGGATTTCAAAGCCATCATCTCCACCTACCACCAGAAGATTAAATTCCCTACCTCCGAGGGCGTGGGAGAAGTACTGTGCAATGTGCGAGAGGCTTGGGAATGTTACATGCTGTCCCTTAGAAAGCCTAAAGCGGAGAAAACCTTCCAAATTGGTTCCACCAAGAAGTCAGTGGATTTCCCCAATCTAGATGAGGACAGCCCAGCACGGAAAAGGGCGAAATTGAACAAGAAGAAGAACAAAAAGAAGAGGGGAGACAACGTGGAGAATCCCCTCGAAAGTGCGCCACCAGGGACCGTTGGTGGATCGTCCTCAGAAGGAGACGAGCCAGGAGAGGGTGAACCAGCACCCGGTGACCGTTTGACAGGAAAGAAGAGGGCGCTCGAACTTCCTCGCCCTGAGATAAGGATCGAACCCTCGGAGAAGTTCCTTACCATTGAGCTGGAACCCGGAAATAAGGATAAGACTACTCAGATAGGATCTAACCTCTCGGGGCCTTCTCAGATTATGATGATTGATTTTCTCAGGGAAAACAGTGATGTATTTGCGTGGAAAGCCTCCGACCTCACAGTGTAACGCCCCAGTTTTTCATTTTATAATAATGTGACGTAATTGTTTATAAATTGCACTATTTAATTATTTAGTTATATGATTAATTGTTTATAAATGTTTATATTTGTTTTAAACTAGTTCTATTCTAATTTAATTCATTTTATTTTACCTTGTTACCTAGTGTTTAAATTCTCAATTAGGGTTTTATGTTACCTTAAATATTTCGGTAATTTCTTTAATTAATTTCAACATGTTATAAGTTGGCTTTAAATTTATTTAATATGGAATTTAAGTTTTAATAATTAATTTATAACAATATGAATTCGTTCATGCGCTTAAGTGTTCTATTTCTACTTCGTTCTTATATGTAATGATATCAGATTGGCGTGAAAATTTAATATGTCGTAAATATGTGTGTTATGAATATGCCTATGTGCTCGGTTTATGTTTTCGGATTCATTTGGCGTGTTTATGAATTTATTTTGATTTTTGGAACCAAGTCGGGGGCTAACGAGCAATTAGCGCACCCTTGGTTCCGTGCGTGATATCTTGAGCTCGGGAATTCGGATTCGAATTCCGTCAACTCCGTTGCCTTCGTATCGACGATTCGGAGACAATGGAACAAGCCTCAAACCTTTTTGAAATCATTAAGACCTCCGAAATCCAACCGTAACGGACAACTCGTGCAAGAAGAGCCCTTATGTTGACTAGTCTCCTTGGTGGGACCCTTTCTACTTAACCAAACCCAACCAAAGTTTAACCATGACTTATCCACCTTGAGTTAAACCTTTCTCTTCCCTTTTAGCTGCTAAAACCGAGCCAAAATATCTCCTCTCATTCTGCAACTGATCGAGAGAAGGGAGAAGAGGAGAAAGGAAGAGACCTTGGCCATCCTTTGTGATTTTGAGCTCAAATCACCATTTTTCTTCACCAAATCTTTAAGGTATGAATATTTATGTCTTATCTACTCAATTATGCTTGATTTCATCTACTTAAAACATGATTTGGATCAGATTTGATTAGGGTTTGAATTATGAGTTTGGTATGAACTTTTAGGGATTTTTGCTCTAGTGACCTATATGTTGGTGTGGCTGAATTTCTTGCTTATACATGATCATATGAACTTGATTCTTGACCTATTTCTTTCCTAACTGATAGTATATGATATTAGGAAGATTTCATCTCTTGCTCCTTTTATGAAATTTTGAGTTATGGAGCTCCAAACTTGGTGATCAAACTATTTTCCCCTGTTTTCGAACTGCTGTGTGAAATTTGGTGTTGTTGCATGATCATATGGCCTCCATTTCGTGTGAAAATGCATGGAGTTGATGTACACTTATTGTTATATATGTTAGCATTCATGCTTTAAGTATTTGGATCCATTTGAAGCCTCAAAACCGAAATACATGGCCTATTCTTATGCATGATCATTGACAGACTTGTTGCTGTTGTGTTTGGTAACTTGTTGGTCATCCTAATGTGCTTTAAATTGTACCATTTTGCATATATATGATGTATATAAGTTGTTTAGTATGTTAGCATGCATTCCCCAAAGTTTCAGATCCAAATTCAAGCCCTAAGTACTTGATCAATGCATGATAGAATCATTAGGGCTCATATGTCCGATTGTAGCGACCCAGTTTTGTTTCACGGTTTCGATGATCTTAACGTGTGATTTAGCCTTTTCACTCTAAATGAAAAATGTTCATAACATGCCAAATATGTTGTATATTAAGTTTCAGAGCATTTGGAGTTCATTTGGTATGCCTTTGGATTGAATTTGTGTGAGTCCAGTTTTGCCGGCAGAATTTTTACATGTGATTTGGTTCTGTACCGTGACACCCCCGTGTCTCATTTACTCATAAGAGTGAGACACGGGCGTGTCACACTCTCTGGGCAGCTCTGTACTGAGCCACGCCCGTGGCTCAGTTGGGCAAGGGTTGGTGACACCCCCGTGTCACTTCCCATGTGCAGTCCGGGTTGCTTCCTCTTCGGTTTTTGATTTGTTTCACCTCCTTAATGACTTTATCTCCCTTTATGTTGAACTATGAACTTGTTTTGCTATGTGTTAGGAGTATTGTGGTTCAATTTCGTGGCATTTGGATGAGTTATAGGTATGCTTTTGCTTAATGCCGTTTATGTGTGTTTATACGTCGTTTATGAATTGCATAACTTATTTTCCATATCATATGGTTTCTTCTTGTTGTCAAACCTTGGATATATGCTATGTTATGTAATATGAAGTATGTAGTAGCATGTTGGGAGAGCTTGAATATGTTCTATGCTTCTATTTGAGTTCTTGAATAAATTGAATGGAGTTATGAATTGAATGAGCTATGATTGAACAAGTGAATGAATTGGTTATATGATTTTCATGACTTAATATGATCTTTATGTCTTCATATCATGTGTGAGCATTGCCGTGCGTCATATATGGTTCATTTAGGGTCTTGAGTCTCACGAGCACGTCTTGTGGTCTTTTGTACAGTTTGTCTCCAGGGCGGAGAGCTTTCGATCGTCAGGCACTTGGTGCTCGATCCTTGTTTCTTCACGGTTAAGGTGAGGGTGTTTTTGTTTTAGCTATATAACAAACCCTACAACCCTTATGTGAAGAGCTTTGGCCAAAAACCTTATGATTATATATATGGTTTTCAAATAAAGTTATCGAGTAAATTCTTCTGAGTTATACCTACGAGCGTATATAAGCTTAAAAATGGTTTTGTAATGAGGCTATGCTCCAAACCGTGTGTCTTCATGCTAGCTATGGATTAGGATGACACGGAGAGGTACGTATATAGCATATGCCGAATTACACGGTAAGGTATGATTTCTTATAGTATGTATCATATGTATGTATTGATATGTTTGGCGAGATTATGTAAAGATGTTATGTTCACGGGCCCCGGGACTTAGTATATGTGGCTAACCGAGGAAGCAAGGGCTGACGGGGATCCCATATACTAGTCCCACTATTAAACAGCGGTACTGGACCTCGTCAGGAGATTGGCGGGGAAAGGGAGCTGAGTGCCATCTGGGGAGTCATGTAACCCCTTTTGGTCAAAGATCGGGTGGTCGGGCCTTGCAAACCCACCACCAACCCGGAGGAAGAAGGTTGGATATGATTATGATATGATTATGCTTATGTTTATGTATATGTATGATTATGCACCGTGCGGGAATGCCGGGATCCGGATCGCCCAAACGAATATGTTCTATGATATGATTTATGGTCTGTGTGTATTATAATATATTGCATGATCGTCTAATTAATATATTATTGATATTTGTCGTACACGGTCGGAGTTTGGATGGAGGTTGTGCACGCTCACTCGCCGAGCCTTATATTTATGTATGCTTTATGAATGGAATGAATTTAATATGAATTAGTCATAAAATCCGAGCATTGATTAATCATTTTCTTGCCCTTTTTGGGAACTAAATTCAAATAAAACCTTGTTCGGAATTTATGACTTGCATGTGCATGTTTTTATATATATGTATCGCTCCTGCTCACTCAGTCTTCTAGAGACTGACCCTCTCCCTCCCCAACTTTTTAGTGTGCAGGTTTGATCTTTGGAGTTTCGGGCTAGGCGGAGGTGTTTGAAGTTTTGAGTGAGTCGAGTTAGATTAGGAGAGTCTCTTCACTCATTCATGTATTGGAATTATGTATGATTCACTCTATTATATCTTGAATTTGAATAATTATGAAATTGTTAATGAATTGCTCTTACGGGGTATTGTTATGTTTTAAAAGAGGCCTGAAGAGCCCAAATTCCGTTTATGATTTGGTTTGATTGAGTTTTGGCTTTTCTGCATTATATTTTGTGGATTGGTAACCATTGCAGGGTCTAGCTCCGCCTGGCTTAGGAAGGTTTTTATGTTTGTCTCCCGTTCGCTAGGGTTTGATACGGGTGCGGATTTACTATTTCGTTACTCGTGTTGAGCCTTAGTGCGGGGGATGTGGTGCCTCACGTGCGGGGTGCTACACACAGGGATCGACCCGAGCGTCATTGTCCATAGGCTTAATGTGGATCCCTCTTTCAAACCCATCAAGCAGAAAAAGCGGGATGTACATGGCTTTCGAAAGAAAGTCATTGAAGAGGAAGTTAATAAACTCCTGGAGGCTCAATATATCGAGCCCATCTTGTACCCGGAATGGTTGTGTAATGTCGTTTTGGTGCCCAAGAGCGCGAATAAATGGCGCATGTGCAACGATTTCACTGATCTCAACAAGGCATGCCCTAAAGATCCTTACCCACTGCCCCGGATTGACCAATTGGTGGATTCGACCGCTGGCTGCGAGCTCATGAGCATGATGGATGCTTTCCAGGGATACTATCAGATCTTTATGGCCCCAGAAGACCGCCCCAAAACCTCGTTTGTTGTCCATTTGGGGGTATATTGCTTCTTAGTCATGCCTTTCGGACTCAAGAATGCCGGAGCTACGTATCAACGGCTCGTCAACAAGATGTTTGAAAAAGAAATTGGAAGGTCCATGGAGGTTTACGTGGATGATATGATTGTCAAAAGCGAGCGCCAGGACTCCCACTTGGAAGATCTCAAGCGCACTTTTTCAATCTTGCGTCAGTATGGGATGAAGTTGAACCCTTCGAAGTGCACCTTTGGAGTACAAGGGGGAAAGTTCTTAGGGTACATGGTCAGTCAGAGGGGAATTGAGGCCAATCCGGAGAAGATCAAGGCCATATTGGAAATCCCCTCCCCTCGAAATTTGCGGGAAGTGCAAGTCCTAGTAGGAAAAATCATCTCGTTGAACAGGTTTATTTCGCGCTCGGCGGACAGGAACCTTCCCTTCTTCAAAATTTTGAGGAACGCACGTAACTTTGCTTGGACAGAAGAATGCGAAAGGGCGCTGCAAGATATGAAGGCTTACTTATCGAGCGCACCACTGCTGACTAAGCCCGTCGAAGGCGAGAGATTATTTATGTATCTCTCCGTTTCTTCTGAGGCCACAAGCGCGGTTCTGATCGCTGTACGGGAGCGGAAACACTTACCTGTCTATTATCTGAGCAAAATATTGCAAGGAGCCGAAAAGAAGTATTTGGAGATTGAGAAATTCGCGTTCGCTCTTATTAACGCCTCAAGAAGGCTAAGACCTTACTTTCAAGCGCACTCCATAACGGTTCTCACCGACCAACCCTTCAAGCAAGTGTTGTCCAAACCAGATGTGTCTGGAAGATTAATCAAATGGGCCATCGAATTGAGCCAGTTCGACTTATATTTCGAGCCCAGGACCGTGGTACAGGCTCAGGTTGTAGCTGATTTATTGGTCGAACGCTTTGGTTTAGAGCCCACCGTTACGAAGAATGAGGGGTTATGGGTACTGCACACAGATGGTTCCTCAACCTCTCAAGGGGGAGGAGTAGGAGTGGCCCTCAGAAACCCCGATGGGATTGAGCTGGACTTTGCAATCAAGTTGGATTTCCAAGTCACTAATAACGAAGCAGAATATGAAGCCCTCGTGCAAGGATTGAATATTGCTTTTCAGAATGGAGCCTCCAGAATCACCGCTTATGTGGATTCACAGTTAATTGCGAGCCAGATTGAAGGAACTTATGAGGCTCGAGAAACCACCATGGTACAGTACTTAAGTAAAGCCAGAGAAATCATTGGGAAATTCAAGGAATTTCATCTACTTCAAGTACCGCGAGGAGAAAACGAGCGTGCGGACGCTCTGTCAAAGTTTGCGTCAGCTTTAGAAGGCACTTCTGAACGTTCTGTCACGTTCCTTAGAACAGAGGAACCTTTGATCAGGGAAAGGGTCGCCACTGGAATAATCGCTATGATTGATCCAAACGAGCCCTGTTGGCCTTGACGACATCGTCGTTTTCCTTAGGGATGGAATTCCCCCCATTGACAAGGTGGAAGCTAGGAAAGTCCGAAGTAAGGCCCCTCGTTTCGCTTTGGATCACGAGGGGAGGTTATTCAAGAAATCATTCCAAGGACCCCCAATGAGATGCCTGAGGCCCTCACAGGCGAAGGAGACGCTTGAACTCATCCACAATGGAAGCTGTGGGAATCATTCCGGAGGGCGTATCTTGGCAAAAAAGGTTCTGAGAAGTGGGTTTTATTGGCCTACAGTTCTCCAAGATGCCATTGAATTTTCGAGGAAGTGCCCTAAGTGCCAATTTCATTCAAATCTCCCTCAATTGCCAGCCGCACAGATGATCCCAATAGACGTCTCTTGGCCTTTTGACCAGTGGGGAATAGACATCGTGGGCCCCTTGCCCATGGCTGTGGGACAAAAGAAGTTTGTCATTTTAGCCGTCGACTACTTCACCAAGTGGGCCGAGGCCGAAGCCGTTGCAAAAATCACTTTCAGGGTTGTGAGGGACTTCATTTGGAAAAACATCATTTGCAGGTACGGCATCCCGAGGGTGCTTATCTTTGACAACGGATCCCAGTTCATAGCAGCCGACACACGAGAGTGGTGTTCTGAGTTGGGGATCGAGCAGCGATTTACCTCTGTAGGACACCCTCAAGCCAATGGGCAAGCAGAAGTTACCAATAGGATCATCTTGCAACATCTGAAAACCATGCTTGAGAGCAAGAAAAGTGAATGGGCTGAGGAGCTGCAAGGAGCGCTTTGGGCTTATCGCACCACCCCACGAGCGGCCACTGGAGAAACACCTTACGCGCTCGTTTATGGATCAGAAGCGATGATACCAGCGGAGATAGTAAATGAATCCGCTCGTGTCGGCTATTTCGAGCCTCAGCTCAACGATGGCAACAGGAGCTTGGAGTTGGACTTGCTGGATGAAAGGAGAGACAAAGCCTGGGCTAAGATCCACCATTATAAAGCCTCTGTGGCCCAACAGTACAACAAGCGTGTGAGGGAAAGAACTTTCCAGTTGGGAGACTTGGTTTTGAAGAAAGTGGAAGTGTCCAGGCACGTGGGGAAATTGGACCCCAATTGGGAAGGCCCATTCAAGGTCGTACAACTCAGAGCTAACAACACTTACACCCTGGAGACACTTCAAGGTGAGCGCTTGCCTCGCCCTTGGAACGCATGTAACCTCCGGCGGTTTTATGTTTAAAAGCTCTTTGCGGAACATAATGTAACAACCCTCTTTGTTGGGTTCCTCTGTACTTCCAATTGTGAGTAAGTTCCCGTATAACTTTTTCTTAATTGTTCTAGCATTATGTTTCTTTGATCGCTTGATTGGATGAGACCCATGTCCCTCGTTTTCACGAGCGTGGTTGGCAATCCCCTAATATATGTATGCTGATACTTCGCACGGGTTACGCTGGCCAGCACTCTACTCCGCTTGGGGGGACGCCCTCATAAGGATAGACTGGTTACGCTCATAACCAATTAAACAAGATGGGGAAAATCCTAGTAGGCCTTGGCCGTTTCTTACAACGCCTTGCGCTCGAAAGTGGGATCCCTTACAGACTGAACGTCACAGATGGGGAAAATCCTAGTAGGCCTTGGCCGTTTCTTACAACGCCTTGCGCTCGAAAGTGGGATCCCTTGCAGACGAAACGTCACAAGTCTTGAACGAGGGCAACCTCTAAGTAAGACCCTCGTAAATGCTCAAGACTTAGCATAATTTCCGAGAATAAGAAGAAGGTCCCCAAGACTTGAACGAGGGCAATCTTATAATAAGACCCTCACGACCGCTCAAGACTTATAACAAAAACAAAAATTTATACAAGTCTTGAGTAGGGAGGGCAATCTCACAGTAAGACCCTCACGACCGCTCAAGACTTAGACAAATTTTCAAGGCTTATGACAAAGGCAAAAATTTATACAAGTCTTGAGTGGGGGGGGGGCAATCTCACAATAAGACCCTCACGATCGCTCAAGACTTAGACAAATTTTCAAGGCTTATGACAAAGGCAAAAATTTATACAAGTCTTGAGTGGGGGGGGGGGGGGCAATCTCACAATAAGACCCTCACAATCGCTCAAGACATAGACAAATTTTCAAGGCTTATGACAAAGGCAAAAATTTATACAAGTCTTGAGTAGGGGGGCCAATCTCACAATAAGACCCTCACGATCGCTCAAGACTTAGGCGAATTTTCAAGATTTACAGAAGTTAACAAAATTTCTCAAAGTTCTAAAGGCTTATCAGAGAAATAAAACATCCACAGAGTATGCTACACACAGTCTTATTATTACAAGATTTGTTCCAGCAAGCTCTAAGTATAAGTTCTGATTCATAAGTAAGCAAAGGAACAAAGTCATGAAAAATGGGATGTATATTCACTGCAAGATTACAAAATAAGGGCTCAAAGGCCTCTGAACATTGTTTCGGAAGAAAGAAAAGAGGCATTAAAACAGGAAAGTACATAGAAAAGTCTCAGGCGGCTGGAGCAACGTCTTCATCAACGATCACCAGTATATTCTGAGCCACGGGGCCATAAACTGGGCCCTCAGGCTCTTACGGTGGGACTTGGGGATCGTCGGGCTCATTGGCACCCGGAACGGGGACGTTAGCACCCTCGGCAGCTGGGACAGGGGCATCCTCCAAGATAGGCGCTTGGGGCTCATCTTCAGGGTCATCATTTTGAGCGGATTGAGCCGCACCCCCTTCCCGATGAGCGTCCGTGTACTCATCTTGGATCAGCTTAACCAAGAAGTCGTACTCCATCTCAGCAATGGCGTCCGCGGGGTCGTTTGGGTCCTCATCCACTTCCTCACAACGCTCGTTGAACATGAGCCCCGTGCCCTCGGCTCCCTTCATAGCCGGGTCAGTTAACCCCTTGTGGATACCCTGCTCAACTGCCAAGTTGAAGGCATTCTGGGCCTCATCCAGGCAGTGCAACGAGGCTGCGAAGTTGAAGGCCTTCGAATGGCAGAACCTGATAAGGGCCTCCTTGTTCGCACGTTCCAGACTCCGAGGCCACTCGCTCATGGTGTCGTTGAATTTCCTCTCAGCCTCCAGAGCCCTCGTCTTCCAGCTTTCTCGCTCGGTCTCCGCCTTCTTGCAGCGCTCGTTAACCTGGGCCAACTGGTCGCTCAAGCCGCTTCGAGCGCTCTCCACCTCCTGAAAATCCTCCTTCAGTTTTCCCAGCTCCTCCTCCGTTTTATTGTACAAATCCTTGAGGGATTTATACTTTGCAATCTCAGCGTCCAGCTCCGCTTGAATCTGAGCCGGATCGTTGGAACGAGCCATCTTCTTATACTTGGCTTTGCGGTCAGCATAGATGGAGGCTCGCATTTGCACATTTCGGAGCCGGGGAAGGACTTGCTGCATAAATTGGAGGAAAGGGAAGTGTTAGCCAAAAAATGCTAACTTACAGAAATTAGCAAAGAAAGCAAGGAGTGAAGACTTACGGAGATTAGTGCGTGGGCCGCATCATAGGTCACTTTCTCCACAGATTCACTAAAGAGATGTCGGTGGTCCGCCGAGAATTGGGCCTTGTTGTAGAGATTCTCGGTGACAGCTTGAGCGAGCGTGCCAGGCCTCAGCAGAACTGGCCCACCGTCGGGGGCACCTGTGTAGTCCTTGTCCCCTCGTCGGGAGAACTCCCATAAATGTTCCTCCTCTGAAGAGGAAGTTTCTCCCTCGCCCTTGGGGCCCTCGGCCACCTGCTTGCCCTTGCCTTTTATTGCCACTGAATCGGGCATCCTCTTCCTTTTACGGGAAGGCCTACTGGCGCTCGGTGGGGCCACGGTTATTGCTAGGGTGGTTATTGGCCTCGTTTGTTCTGCAGTCATAGGGGGTTGAACGTCTCCCGCTCTCTGTGTATTCAACCGCCCCCTGGGTACTCTGTTGGCCAGTCTACTTTCCCCCCGGCCACGAGGGGGTTGAACCTTTGGATTAGCGCTCGAACTGGCGCCCTGACTACCGCTACGACCATCTCCGCGATTGCTACGATTGCGAGGGCGCTGTTGCTCGCGCTGTTGGTCCCCCTGCTGGGCTTGATTCCTGTTGGCATGAGCGAAGCGTGCGGCTTGTCTGATTCCTCCTGCCATCTCTAATATAGCAACTCCTGCAGGAATGGAAATTTCGAGGGTTAGAAATCCTCAAACCCTCTGCTCAGATTACAAGTTACAAGTACAGAGAAGCAGTTAGTATTCATTCCTATCTAAAGTTAGTGCCCTAAGAATCTAACCATCTCTATCTATATCACGAGCCGGAGGGTTGTCAAGGTAATGAGGGTCGTTGGAAAGACCACACAGGAACATGAGCTCCGCATCGTCTATCCAGTCCTTCGCCTGTATAAGGTGACCCTCGTCCCTTAAGGCCTCAGCTAAATACTTTGCCCAATCTTTGGGGAGGGCCGGCTCCAAACGGCTCTTCGCAACCGAGCCCCAATTTGCGGACACCCAAAGCCCTCTCCTATGGGGGCCTTAACAAAGATGAACTTCTCCTTCTAATTGGGGCCATATGTGCTTGTGGGAGAGTTGATTAGCTTTGTACGAGCCTTTGCTTGAATGTAGTAGAAGCCCGCCTCAGGAGACGAGCGTGACGAGCTAACTACTTGGAAAAGTGCATGAAAGTTTCGCACAAAGGGCTCGTATCCAACACTCCTCATCAGAATCACGAAGCTTGTCAGCAGAGCCAAGCCGTTGGGCACTATTTGCGAAGGACAGAGGTTTAAGTCATTCAACAGGTGGGCCATTGGGATCGAAATGGGGAACCTCAAACCCCCTGAGCTGACCGAGGCCACGTACACCGCCATTTCCCCAGGAGGCGGATTATTAGCACGCTCGTGGTTTTCTGGGATTCTCCACGGATACCGCTCGTCCCAGTAAATGGGCGCCATCATCGTTTTCACTTCTCCCACGGTAACTGTGCTGGGAGTCTCATCGGGCGTGCGCTCGGTAGCCTGGTAGCCTGATCCTTCACCCTGGTTAGGCCCTTTGGATTTCTGGGATTTCTTGCTTTTTCCTTTATTACGGGCTCTTTCTGAAGACCCTGTTATGACTTCAGCAACTGGAAGCGGGGTCGCGACGGCCACCTTCACCGTATGGCGGTGAGGGTGAGTGGCACTCTGAGTTATGGGGAGAGTAACCCCTTGCCTTTCTGCCTCCATTACTAGATTCATCTCCTCAAAGAGAGGATCCACTCCACCTGGGTTCCTATCCTCCATGGCCATCACTGCCGCCCCCAACTCCTCATCTCTAGGGGAATCGGGGGAAGAGGAACTCTCAGTGGCCATTTCATGGATTTCACGGGCGAATTCCTCAACATGTTGGCCAGCCATGGCAGAAGCTGAGATTTGGGAGAAATTCAGTCTCGGTTAGACAATGGGGTTTTCCGGGAAAGAGATTAGGGTTTCCTCAAGGAGAAAAACCTAAGGGGTTATGAAATCCTAAAGTCTGAATCTAAAGTTAGCAGAGTTAGAAAATTACGCTGGAAGTTTACCTTGAAGGTTTCTGAGAAAATCTGGGAGAAAGGTTGAAGATGCTCTAAGAACTGGTGTGCGAGAGAATTCTTTTTGCAAAGGATGCTTGGAAGTTCAGAACGCGTAAAGAGTAGCAAGATTTCAGGATCCCGTACTTATAGGGATGGGAGTTGGTACCTTTTTCGGCAATGAATTCAAAATGGTAATCATTTCCCGCCTAGGAAACTGCCCACTTTATGGAACCGTCACATGCTTCCCGATGCTCACGCGCCCCACGCGCGCCCGCATTTAATGCTCTGACGTTTCGGATACTCAAGAATAGTACAACGCTCAGTGCAGAAGCCTTACGAGCGGTCAGTTGAAAAGACCGCATTAATGGCATAATCAGAGGAAAAATTGCTCAGCACGCCAAGTCCTATACGAGCGTTACATGCGAAAGATAGAACGTGTCAAAATTCTACAGTCCTTATCACTAAGGACTACAGAATTGGGGGGCAAAATGATGGGGTCAAAATACGATCGTCCCACGTTAGGACACGTGGCATCACCGAGATGATGACATCTGTCTCCCCAAGGTTGCATCCATCAGTGCACGAGCGCTAAGCCCAACAAGCGCAATCCTCCTTCAGGAGTTAAGCCCAACGAGCGCTGTCACTCTCACGAGCGTCCTTCATACTGTATGATTGGCACGCCCACGTGCCAAGGGAGCCCTCTTCGAGCGTCACACTCCCTCAGAGTGGCCTCCCCTTTGGCTCGTCACTTGAACTGGAGCCTTCATTCCCCCCAGCGGATATCTTGGCTTCCAATACTCCAGGTTGTCACGAGCGCGCTCTTAAGCCCTCGTTACCAACCACCCAAATGGCTCTCTGACACATCGTACATGCCCGCGCACCTGCCACTATTGCCAGCACCAACTTTTGGCCGCTTTTGCAGAAGATTCCTCCTAGGTTTCTCTCTCATGGCGCCACGTGTTAGGGCAACATTCAGCCAGGACCACTTAAGGCAAATGACCAAAGGGCCCTTGACCCTCAACTATAAATAGCTAAAGTCATCTTCTACACTGGTAAGCATTCTTCATCACTGAAACTGTGACTGAACTTACGTTTCTTCATACCTTGAACTGACTTGATCGTCGGAGAGCCAAACTGGGTATCACCCCCAGTTCCCCTAGCTTGGCCTTCTGACTGTTATTGTGCTTGTCCCAACAGGTAGAACCCCCTTTCTCATCTCCGGCGAATCTCCGGCGGTTTCCTCCACAATTACAAATCCTAAAGTGATCGGATTCGGATCCTCGCATTCTGAACCCATCAGTGTTTGATATATCTCATAAACTGAAATATCATTTAAAATAGTAATTTTTATTTTTATTTTTGTGAAATAAATAGTAATTTTCATGTTTAGCCAGAAAATCAAACTAAGTTTTTTAACTTATCTATAATAGATAAGAGTTAATCTGCAATAAACACACCCCTCCCCTAGGATTCATTTGAGAACTTAATCTCTCTAAAGTAGGCAGATTGCACCGGGTCGAAGATTAACTCTTTCGGGTCGACAAGATTTAATATGTTATATCAAACAGAAAATTAACTAAAATTAAGTGGGCCAAATGAACCTAATCTCATATATCAAACGCTCTCTTACTATTTTGAATTTATAAGTGTTTTTCTAATATTTTAACTACTTTCATGGAAATGTATGTATTGTTTCAATTTGGAATTACTTTTGCACTCTTAAATATTTATTCACATGTCAAGCAACAACAGTATATATCATCTATCTCCTTTATTATTATTCTCATTTGACCTTTATTTTGGACTACAAATAAATTTAATTTTGACTTGTTCAAATGTGGACATTAAAACAACAATTACACACATAATGATGTATTTAAATGAATATTACATAGTACCTTTTTAAAGGTATTTTGCATTAATTAACACATGCAATACATTAAAATTAATAAATACACCCTAAAAGAAAAAGGACACAAAAACAAACACCTTCCCTTGAAAATTTAATATCTATTATCTATTGCATTTTATCTAATATTAGAATCTCACAAAAATAACTCAAATTTTAAATCACATGGCGTTTTTTATTTGTATTAGTAATCACGCACACACAATGCATGTATCTAAAAAAAATATTGCTATTAAAATTTATTTTTTTATATCAATAAAAATTAAATAATTATTAAATGGGTCAATAGCTTAATATAATAGTATAGACAAAAGTAAATTAAATTTTTTTAAAAAAAAGTCAGAATCATATATGATGGGGCGTAATCTGAGGTGTCACGCAACCACCACTTATAATTTCTAAAGATGGGGAAAGTAAAGGGGACAGAACTCCGATGAAGATTGAAATGAAGGTTGAAGAGTTGGGGGTTCTATCTGCTAGGCAAACACAAGCACCACGTTAGAAGGTCAAACTGGGGAGGGGGGGATGCCCAGTTGTAGCTCTTTGACGGTCAAGTCGGTGAAACAATTATGAAGCCTCATGTGAGCTAGAGAGAAATTACAGTAAAGATGATTGTAATGTAAAGCTTGCTTACTGAAGAACATGATTCTTTGGTATTTATAATTGAGGGTGAGGACCCTTTAGTAATTCCATGTGGTTCAGGTATATATGGGATGTCGCCCTAGACACGTGGCCCAAGGGTTGTTTAAGGAAAAACATTTGTAGTCCTACCAAAATGGTAGCTTTAAAGCAACTATAGTAGGTGCACGGTCAGGTACTATGCTCAGATAGCACTACCGAGTTGTTATCAAGGGATTGACGCGGTCGGTGGGTGAGGGAAGATAGCATCCCTAAAGGATAGAATCCCTATGCTCCGTGGGGACCTAACTTTAGATGATCCGGGGGGGACATTTTCCCTGAGCATCTTAGTCTCGAAGGTCGCTTTAGGTTAGCAGGGGCCTTGAACGTCGGGCTCATTCTTTCGAGGGGAGACTTGTAGTTATTTGAGTGTTGTAATTATTTACCTTGAGTGATCCTTGTGGGTATTTGAGGCGGAATTGAAACCTGTAGCGCTCGGAGCGGTGGGCCTCCACATCCCCGCACCTAAACCTGAACCCACATATGAAATGAAAGTCCATACATAAGCCCAAGTCTAAGCGAACGGTGACCTACACACACACACTAGGCTAAGTGGGCTTAAACATGGACAGAGCGCGCAAAACAATTAAACAAAATGCGGAAGCAATAACCAAGATCCATATAAGAGCTCAACACGAGCCTACAATAATATATACATAGCACACGACCCAAAAATACATCAAGTATCATCAAATTCTCCAAATATACAATCCAAGATCATATACAAGTCCAAAAGTATACATAAAATGCAACAAATAAAATGTAAACTCGACCTAACCAAGCTAGTACGACTCGACGACATACTTCCCCACCCAATTCGAGCAAACCCTACAACTAAAATTATTAAAAGAGAGGGTCAGTCTAAACTCGACTGAGTGAGGGGGCTAACGCACACCCACACATGTATAAGTATAGAGCAAAACACATATTAAAGAAATAGTTGTAGCACCCCGCACGGTGGGTCACCACATCCCCCGTACCTAAGCCCAATCCACATACGAGATGGAAAACTCGTACATGAACCAAGCAGAGGCGAACAGGAGACAGACAAACACACAACTAAGCTAGGCGGAACGTAGACCCTGAAACTCATAATAAACCACAACACAAAAGTGTATGCGGAAGCGAAACATACATTTAAATATTTAAAGTACAAGCAATAGGTGACGGGTTCAACTAGTATAGATACCTAATCCCAAATAATACATAAATGAAATGAACACCTTAAGAGATGTTCATGTGCACATTTAATGTAAACACGTGCAAATGAAATGCCCAAGGTAGCACTTACTCATATATGAACTCATAACGTGTTTAAATGCTCAAGCATACCATAAAATCATAAAACGAATCATATCTTATCAATTCATATGCATAACATACCATAAATCAAGTTAGGATCATGCTTGGGGAGGGATAAAAGCGTATAACAAACTTACGGAATGAAACACAACACATAAACACACAAAAAGGGGGAGACAGAGGGGTGTCTCCCTCCAAGAACAAACTGAGACACGGGGGTGTCTCAGTACAGGCGCCAAACAAAACAAGGGAGACACGGTCGTGTCTCCCTTAATGCCTAAAACTGAGATGCGGCCGTGTCTCAGTACAGGCAGCTAAACACGGCCAGACACGGCTGTGTCAGAAAATGGCTTGTGGGGGAGACACGGGCGTATCTTCCCTTCATCCCTAAAACTCAAGGAAGCAGCTATGGCAGGCAGAAGAGAGGAAAAAAGGAGGCAAACATGACCACAACACAACCCCAACCCCAAATCACACCAAAATGCATATACAAGTCTCAAATAACATGCTTAACAACTTAAACACACTTAGAACTCAAGAATCGGAGCATGAAACAAGTTGCCATGGAAGCTCAGACAAGGTGCAACAGTGGTGACTCAAATTTAGGGCAAGAAACGGGCAAATATCCAACAAATTAAATAACAAGCACACACACGGGAACAACATACTTCGATTCTAGCTCAAATAGATCATATATAATGTAGCACCTGAGCACAAGGTACCACGTCCCCCGCACCGAGACCCGACCCGAATATGAAATGGACACTCCATACCCGAGCCAAATCATGACGAACGGGGACATACACACACGCTATGCTAGGCGGGACTAACCCTTAAACCATAAAATCAGAGTAAAACATTAAAGCGGAAGCATTAACTTAACATATAACATGTACACCGAGCATCAAGCTCCAAAATAGATCATTTAAAATATTCACTTGGCATTACGATTCAAAATATGTAAGCTTCAGTCATAATGTATATAGAATAATCATAAATACGAGTATGCAAGTGTAAGACCCAAAAATACAAGAGCTAGCCACAAATGCAAGACACAACGACTCGAATTCCCGTCTAGCTCCTCTGACACCTGCATAAAACAACTGAAAACCAAATGAGTTTAGTCCAAAAGGGACTGGTGGGTATAAAACAGGATATAAGTATAATATAAGATAGGATTTAAACATTCACATGCAAGCTATAATCCCAAATGAGGTTTTAAAGCATTTCCCAAGTGGGTGAAATAAAGAAATCATCACAAGGGATTATAACAACCAATTTCCATTAGGTCTTTCGTGGCCCAGCGAATGGGCGTGCATTATCTCCAACCAACACCTTGTGTAGTTCATTAACATTCGTTTTTTCTTTCTTTTCATGTATTATATTCTTTCGTGCACATTCAAAATCATTTACACCTTCTTCCTCCAGGTGATGGACAGGATTGCAAGGCCTGGCCATCCATACATTGACCAAAAGGGGTTACATGACTCCCCAGATGGCGCTCAGCATCCATTCCTTGCTAACTCCTAACGAGGTCCGGTGACGCTGTTATTTGGTTGGAACTTGTGTAAGGGATCACCGTCGGCCCATGCCTCCCCGGATAGTCACTCACACTAAGTCCCTGGGCCCCATTCTGTGCATTCATTCATTCATTCTCGCCAAAACATTTGGTAGGGTTCATAAAATAAAGGCTTTACGTTGCAATCATTTACTCTTGAAACGACTCTGTATACATATAATAAATTTTGGCCGAAATCTTTTCACCTTGGAGATATATAGGGTCATTTAACTAAATAGTAGAGAAACCCACCTTAGAACGACAAAAAGAGAGCACAAGAGCCTCACTGACCGGCCTCGTCTCCAACTGGATCAAAATCTGTGCAAGGAAGGTGAAGTGAGACTCAAAATGACCATATAAGATGCTCGGCCATGTAATGATCATGATATGAATGTATAAAATAGGATGTTATTTAATGAACACTTTCATGTGCACGATTAATATCTTAAAGACATATAAATCATCATTCCTTTCCTTTCAAGAAACGTTTAAATTCATTCAAGTTCATAATTTCCATATTTCATACCAAATCAATCCAAGGAATTCAAATAACATTCATAACACGTAATATAACATGTATACATATCATACAAGTCATAAGACAAGAGATACATAAGAAATTAGGGTTTAATTTGAGAGCAAAAATCCATGCATACACATATTGGAGCAAAGAAGACACGTTGAGGCATAACTCGTAAAATATTCCAGGAAAAATCATAAAATTTCATAACACACAAGCTAACACATTATATGACATGTTAATGAAGTGTATGAACCAAAAACGAGCCAAGGAAAACATGCAATTTACGTTTGAAAATTGAATTTTTGTGCAGAATGTGAAGGGGTCGTGGCCGCGAACCATTTCCTTTATGAAATGGTAGCAGCCGCTACCTAATTAAATCCGAATTTTTCTCCAATTTTTCAACAACTTAAAACTTGGCCAAAAATGGGTAGTGGCCGCGACCTAAAATGAACGTGTTTCAGGTCGCGTAGAGGAAAGCAGCAAACGTACTCACATGTCGCGACCGCTACCGATTTTACACTAATCGTGGTTCCAGCCGCGACCGCCCAATACCAGCAACAAGAATGCAACGAAACAGAGCAACAGTCATGCCAAACCTCAACCAACATGCCCAGCCATGATTTAACCACAAATATGCAACAAAACAACACTTAAACATGCTCTCAAAGTGATCAAACGTGAGGAGGAGAAATAGATGATCATTTCATGCAATTTCTTCAAAGTTCCATTAATGGAATCTCATAAATCCTTCAACTACCATATAATCAATGATCATAAATGAAAAGAGGGAGTTAAGATAACCATTTTCATGCTTTAAACCAACCAAAAGCATCAAGGAATGCATGAGATCAACATATGACTCCAAACCTAACTATTTCATCATCTTCTCCAAACTCCATGAAAACATGCTCAAAATTGGGGATACATGGTTCAAAATAACCCATAATGAATATATAACATAACCCTAAACTCACCTTGTGGATTGGATAAAGGTTGGAAGAGATTTGAGCTTTAAATCTCCAAGTATGGCAAGGTGACGGGAATGAACTGGAGAGCAGGGGTTTTTGCTGAATTTTTCTCCAAGTGTGAGGGTTGGTTCGGTTTGGGGTGGTTAAGGGCTGCTAGAGAGTTAAGTTAGGGTTCCATGGAATCCAACCATGGTTAATTTGGTCAAGTTTGTGGAAAATATGGTCATTTTGGTAAAAGGTGGCAGTTTTGGCGAACGTAACACATTTCGGTTGAATTTCGGAGGTTCAAATAATTTTGAAAAAATATAAGGCTAAGTTCATTAAACCCAAATTTTTTACGAGTTCAACGAAGTTGACGGAACTCGATTCCGAGTTCCCAAGCTCAAGATATCACATACGGAATCAAAGGTGCGCTAATTGCTCGTTAGCCCCCATTTTGGATTCCAAATTCAAAATAAATTCAAAACTCAATCAAATGAATCCAAAAATATGAAAAGAGCACATATCCATATTCATGACACGTATAATTCAAACATATTAAATTTCCATGAAATTTCGAATTCATTTCACATAGAAACGACAAGCAAACAAGTCATACAAACGCATATAGTTCAAAAATTCATATAAATTCAAATTCAAATAATTCAATTATTCAATAATTTCATATAATATAAAATAAAACAATTAATGACATAATTAAAATAAATTAAATGCGCACGTAATTATCACATAACCCATAACTGTACGTCCGAAAAGTCGGGGCGTTACATATAAGCACGTCGGGAGCAAATTCCATATTCCTACACTATTCATCATCTTCATCAAAGTCATGAAACCAAGCAAGAAAAACAACATTCAATCGGAAGAAAATGAGGCACTCGAAGAAAGGAATACATTGCTTACCTTGGACCGTTGATCGGGCGAGAGATGGAGTCGGAATCTTGAGCTCAAAGATTGGGGTGAATAGTGAAGTTCTTCTCGCATGAACCGTGCAGCACCAAAATGAAAAAGAGGAAGGGGTTCGGTCCATATATGGCCAAGAAAACCGGTTCGGTTCAAACGGTTAAAAATTAAAATGGTAGAAAGATCAAACGACTTCAGAAAAAGGCGAGGCTAGTTCCATCGGACCCGAATCATCGAAACAAATCTAATGGTGGGGTCGGAATTCGAATTCGAATCCTTGAGCTCAAGTTAGCCAATAAATGGCTCATAAACCCTAATCCCGATTAGGTTCCTAATCTTCAAACAAATGGACTTTCGAGTCCAAACACTTAATAAACAAGTTATAAGGCAACAAATAACTTAAAATAAAGTCCATATAGACACATTAGGCATGCGACGCCACATAATTACAATTAAAACAATTAAATTATGTAATAAAACTCACTCGTGATGTCATATCTGAATTACTGAGAAGACGGGGTGTCACAATCTCCCCCCCTTAAGAGAACCTGGTCCCCAGGTTCTACTGCTCGAGTTTCAAGCTCAAACAACTTTCCGTATTCACCTAAGTTTGAGGTTCATGACGTCCTGATGAGGGTTAGCTCGAGAAATGTAGCACCCCGCACGTGAGGCACCACATCCCCCGCACTATGGCTCAACACGAGTAACGAAATGGGAAGTCTGCACCCATATCAAACCATAGCGAACGGGAGACAAACAAAACAAATATCCTAAGCTAGGCGGAACTTAGACCCTGCAAATAAAACCAACTAACAAAATAGAATGCAGTGGAAGACTAAAAAAAATCCAAACACATGCACTGGCACGGGTCTGTAGAAATTAAACACACGAACCACAAGGAGACTTGGGCTCCTCGGGCCTCTTTTTAACTCATAACAAAGCCCGGCAAGGGCAATTCAATAACAAATGCATAAAGATTCAAACTCATAACTTACAAAGTCGAATTATACATAATTTAAATACATATGCGAATGTAGAGACTCTTCTAACTCAACTTGACCGACTCAAGACTTAACACAACTTCGCCTAGCTCGAAACTCCAACGCCAAACCTGCACACTAAAAAGTTGGGGAGGGAGAGGGTTAGTCTACAACACGACTGAGTGAGGGGATACCCACACATACTACATATATATAGGAGCAAAGCATATTCCAATCACACACAGTTCGTGAACTCAAGGATAGTTTTTGCACACCAAAGTTTTGCCCGTGATACATACATATAGGGATCCTTAACAAAACCGAACGAATTGAAGCTTCAAGGACCCATATCATACCAAATCATATCAAAACATACCGAGTCAAGTCAACTCAAATCATAACCATTCATATCAAATCGTATCAATTCTTATAAATTCTTATCTTTCATATTCAAAAGATCCATATTTTATCATAGTTAAGAATCTATCCCCGTTTCACGAACTTGACAAAGCAAACAAGCAAAACTCGGCGAGTACGAGTAACAATTCCCATCCTGGGCTCCTCATACGAATCGTACAATCAGACATATCAATCAATCATGCATAATAATCATATACATTCTTCTCCGGTGATGGAAAAGAGTTGCGCGACCCAAACCATCCAATCAGACGAGGGGAGCGTGAACACTCAAACCCTCAGGTTCCCATCGCCCAACAAAACTTCCTGGTGGGTTCCGGGTTAGTCCTATCAACCATGTGGAGAGTGAGCACAGGGGTTAACCGGCGACCCCTATGGTCGTCCCCGGGTCCCCCTTACCCACACCTCCTTGGCCCATTCATTCAATCAAATCCTAACCCGCTACTAATCAGAAACATAACATACGTAAGATACATACTCTACCTTGCCACGACCGCGCTTTACATACCTCTCCGTGTTAAATCCTTAGCATATTCCTTTGCTCGTAGCTCCTGGCTCATACTAGGCACATGGTTCGAAGCGTGGTTTAGCATTACCAATCATAATAAATCAAATCAAATTAAATCAAGCATACGTAGGCTTGTACATTGCTCATCATACTTGGAAACGTATTTCAGATTCATAAATTCATACCTCGCATGTATATACATATAATAGAGGCCATAGTTCGCATACCGAGAAAATGAGCACATTCATAGGGTTTAACTATAACCTAACCTCACCTTACACCGACGAAGCCAAGACCCAAACACGTGATTCACCCCGAAATCAAAACGGACTGCGAAACCCCGCCCCGGGTGCACCTGAACAAACTGAAGATAAGGCACAAGGCTTAGACTTCAAAATGAACCACATAAACGCACGACATATGTGCATGTACTCAAAGGATGCAAATACATAGGCAAATCTCATTTTCAAACCAAATCCATGCAATTCAAGACATTACATAACCCATCATAATCATTTATAATCATGTATCACGTTCATGTGTACAATTAAGGCATAACACGAGGTAGGGATACATAACAAAGTGCAAATATGTTTCGTGCAAACAATTCACATTAATTGAGTAACATAAAATGCATATGAGAACAAATACATAAGCATAAACATGATAAAACAAGTTAGGATCAATTTTGGAAGTGGAAAGGTACGAGAAAAACTGAATAAAAACACGAAAAAGGGTTCCGAGTGAAAACGGGCAAAAGCTGACAATTTTTTGAAACGGATAAGCTGTAGAAAAACGGGTATAACATGAGATTGAGAAATGGGAATTGAGTTTTGTTTCTTGTAAATAAAACTATACACATATATCTTTCAAATGGTAGGTGGCCCGAATCATGGTTCAAAGCGAGGCGAAAATAGCGTAGGTTTGAAGTTGAACGAATGCAAAATCTCGCGAAGTGGTGATACCAAATTAAAACGGTTATAACTCACAATCTAGAATGAATTTTAAGGTGATTCCAATTGGAGAATGTTTTAGACTCAAAAAGGTTTCTACAGTCCAAAATTCAGGCAAAACAGAGCACGTATGAGGGCGTCGCGGCTGCGACAAAATTGCACTAAAAACCAGTCACGGCCGCGAAGGCAAAACAGACCCTCTCTCGGCAAGACAGTCGCGGCCGCGATCAAATCATGCCTAAAAACGGTCGCGGGTGCGACCAAGCTCACAGCAGCATATCCATGGCTGCTGATACATGAAAAAAACGAACCCACACCCCACAAAAAGGCACAAAACGAACACATAACATCAAATAACACATGTAAAATACGCTAAAGCACAAATCAAACCTCGAAATAAACCCAAACACCCAAACATGAAACCCCCACTATTCATAATCTTCTCCAAGAGCAAGAAAACAAGCAAAGAGAACAAGATTCAATCGGTAGAATCAAAGTACGTAATGAGAGGATCACATTGCTTACCTTGGATCGTTGATTGGACGAGAGAGGAAGTCGAAATCTTCAGCTCAAAGATTGGGGTGAAAAATGGGCATTCTTCTCTTCTTTTCCCCCTTTTGAAACGTGAAGCAAAAATGAAGGAGGAGAGGAGATATTTCATCTCTTAAGGTGAGAAACGGGTCGGGTCCAAAAGATCTGGTCCATAAGGATCGGATTTTAAAACGGTAGGGCTATCAAACGGCTTTAGAAAAATAAAAGGTTAATTCCAATAAATTCGAATCGTCGAAATGAATTTAACGGTAGGGTCGAAATTCGAATTCGAATTCCCGAGCTCAAAATAGTCACAAAGGCCAAAACATCCTGATTAAAATTAGGTCCCTTAATTTACAAATATTGGGCAATTGAGCCCAAGAACATTTAATTAAATTCTAAGGTGCATGTAATGAAATAAAATTCACGTTGACACATAAGCATGCAAAACACATAATTTATAGAAATTACGGAATTAAACTCACTCATGATGCCGTACCTAGAAAGCTGCAAAGCGGGGCGTCACAAGAAAAGTCTTCAAGCATAACAGGGGTTCAATCGTTTACTTCCAACTCCAAAGTAGTGGCTCGAACCTCCAACACAATCCGGTCATTTGAATTGCTTGGTTGACTCAGACGATAAAGAGGGTTTAAAGTAGATTCAACTCTCACCGTTTGAGTTCATCTGGGTCAATCCTCGAGCTCGGTGTTCCTCGATTGGCATAGTTAACAATCTCACGCCGCTCCATAACCAAGCCCTAACCGAATCCCGTCATTGTCGATCTGGGGTCTGAAGTGCCTAATATCCAGACCTTCTTCTTACGCCACCAAAATCTTCAAGAGGTTATTGATCTCGTTGCAAAGCTCGACCCTCATCTTACCACGAGGCAACAACTCTCGAACACTTAAAACTACCCCGTAGGGCAACAAGCAAGCAACAAGAACAAACCAACACAAAACAAAACTAGAGATGCATGATGCATATGATATGTATGTTTTAGTGTACAATTCACCGATGTGGAAACTTATTCTTATGATGATTTGATCAACGCCGAGTTCTCTTTACCCCCGATTCTACCTTGAAGTTTCCAATGCATCTTGTTCTGTGAATATTATTCTGATCTTCATCCCACAGTTGTTGCCTATCTTTAGAAATTCTTCTAACCTAACCTCTCACTCCTATACGTTCTATAATTTCTTCTCATCCTTGTGGAATTCTTATTTCATTGCGAAGATTCAACCAATGCTCAAAATTATTGTGGGAGTTTTTGTAACACCCAGGAGCGAAGGGCACCACATCCCCCGCACCATAGCCCAACACGGGTAACGAAATGGGGACTCCGCTCCCGCATTGAACCATGGCGAACGGGTGACAAACAAAACACATCTCTAGGCTAGGCGGTCTAGACCCTGAACAGAGTGCGCAAGAAAATCAAAAGCAAAAGCGGAAGCAACAGGATCGCATAACATGATATATACATCAAAATAAAAGCAAGATACATCAATTTATTACATACCTTGCCCACCCTGGGCCACATAAAACATACTTAAGTTCAAATTACAAAACATAACTTATACGTATTTATACATAGTACCAAATTATACATAGTACCAGAGCGGGAAAGTAAGTATGCCAATGCAAGGGCTAAGCTAGAGACTCGACAAAACGACTCCCAAAACAAAAGAATGTCGCCTAGCTCGACTCCCCAACCGGGTACCTGCAAACTCAAAGAAAAGGGGAAAAAACAAACAACGAAGAGGGGTCAGTCCTAAAGACTGGTGAGGGGGCTAACACACGCACACACACATATAAATAGAGCATAGCATAATCAAATCGAAGAGTGTTCATGAACCGGGGTTGGTTTTTGCATTCCAAATCATTTAAACCTGTGATACTACATATAGGAAGGAAGGTTTAGGGCCTAAGGTCAAAATCACCAAGTTTTAGAAATTAGAAGTCCAATCCCGATTCACAAACCATAACGGAACAAAGACTTAAACTAAATGACTCGGCGAGTTCGAGTCCCAACCCACTTACTCCATAGCAAAACAAAGCGAAGACAAAGCAAAAAACATAATTTAATCCAACCTTTCTCCGTTTGGGGAAGAGAGCGGCCACTCTCAACCCCACACATATCTTACCTTATAATGGTGGAATCGGGGGATCCTACCCCACCCTGACGGGTTATACCGCCGACATATGAGACCCGCTTTCCCGTCGACCTCCCGAGGATGAGCTAAGCCTCACTTTGGTGGAGAAGTATACAGGGGTTGCAACCGGCGACCCCATGGCCGACCCGGGTCTCCCATTACAAACTACTCTGGGGCCCAAACTTACACTTATCACAAAGCTTGTACACACGCACACATGGACATACCTTTCAATGTCCCAAAGCTCGCAAAACAAAACTCACACCAACCCTTTTTGAAAACGAATAATCAAAACTTAGCTTACATATACATATAAAAGCCCTTTCAAAAAATCTCATGACAAAGGGGCCAATTCCCACAAAATACTTATCCAACACTTATCTATATGTATATATATATATATATATATATAAGTCACATGCGGGCTTAAAATACACGTAAGGTTGTAGGTCATCATAGCTAAAAGGAAAGAAAACCCCACTTTGTCGACCAAACCGAACAAAAGGAGCCACCTCTTCAACCTCGAGACAAACCTAAGAACAAAAGCAAAGAGCAAAAGACAAGTTTAGACTCAATATGAACCAATTAGATGCTCGGCATATGCATATGGGTGCAAATGATGCATAAGAGATGAGATGAAGTTAACACTTAGGTCACCTTAATCCATATTGAATCATATCGAAACATAACTCACATAATCTACGTTAAAAAGTTCACGAACTTCATATAATCCATATAACATGTCAAATACTAAGTTAAGAGTGTATACATCTCATATAGTAGCAAAGGAATTACAAGTAAGGCAAGCAAACAAGGTAGAAAGTCACACGTGCAAGTAAGGGAGCACTTCGATCACATAAAGCACTTTTCACGTTAAACGAATCCATAAACGTAATGCAACACACAAGACAGTCACAACACATTATGCAATCATGAAACATGTTAAATCAAGCAATGAAAAGTTATAGCATAGCACATTATACATATAAACAAGTACACAGTTCATTAGGGTCAAGAACGGGGAGCGAATCGAACAAAACAAGCAAGAAAACAAGTTCGGGGCCAAAAAGTTTCTGCACCCAGATCCAGGGCCGTGGATTTTTAACAAAGAGGGGATCCACGGCCGTGGATCCCGGTCCAGAAAGTTTCCGAAATCTGCCATCAAATCCACGGTCCTGGATTTGTTTTAGTGCAAAAATCCACGGCCGTGGGTTTGCTCTAGCCCAAAAAAGTTCGAGATTTTGGCCCCTAAAACATCAAGAACTCCATCTAAACTCATGAAAACACAATATACAAGAGTTATGCAATAATTATTGAAAGATTCATGCCCTAGTTCATGCCAAGAACCGAGCTAACGTGAAGGAAAAGAAAAGATGCATCACATATTCAAATTTCTTCAAATTCCACAATGGTAACTCCATGAATCCTCAACCAAAATGCATACTAAGTTCATGAAACTCTTAAATGATGTCTAAGAAGCAAATACCATGCATCAAGCTCAAAGAAATTGCAAGGAATCAAGCAAGAATCAAGAAAATACCTCAAATCCACACTATCCATCATGTAAACCATAGAAGAAGAAAATATGGATGAAAACTCATCAAATTGGACTTAAAAACACCAAAAAGACATGGATAATTCAAAAAGAGACTTACCTTTTTAATTGGAGAAGATTTGATGGTGTCTTGGACTCAAATCTTGGAGAAATGGCTTGATCCCCTTTCTTCCTCTTCTCTTCTCCACAAAGCTGAACTTGGGGCTCTTTTTCTCTTCATTTCTGGGGGTGTTTCGAAATTGGGGCTGAGGGAAGGGATAGAGGAGTAAGTTAGTGGATGGTGGGGCCAAGAAGGAGTTGAATTGGTCAACAATTGTGGGAGTTATGGCTTATTTGGTAAAATGTGGCAAATCTGTCAAAAGAGGCTCAAACCGGATGAAATTCGCATGATCAAACGGGCTTAAAAAAATATGAATCTTGATTCCTTGACTTGATTTCTTTGTTATGAGTCCAACGCATCTTCCGGAATTCGAATCCGAATTCCCGAGCTCAAGCTATGACTTCCGGAACACAAGGTGCGCTAAAGCTCGTTAGGCCCTTATGTCCCTAACACATAAAACGGTTCCAAAACGGTATCAAACGAACTCTAAAACAAGTAACAAGCACAAGGACACACTCATAACATGTATTAATCATGTATTGCACATAGTCACAAAAATAGAAAACGGAAACGGACACAAACTGAGCAACAACGGAGCAAAGAGGGCAAATACATGCAAATAGATCACATAAGGTTCAAATAAACGTCATATAGTTCAACTATATCACATAACGAGTATAGTAAACATATAATTCACATAATTAAATAATTAAAAGCGCATGTAGCTCTCTCGTAAAGGCGTACCTAGAATGGCCGGACGAGCGGAATGTTACAGTTTTTGTCCTTGATGCTATGTCTTGACATTCTCGGTGTTTTCCCATACCATGACATCCGTCCAGCCTTCAATCTTTCAATTTGCCTTAGTCTTCAAGCACTACCCCAATACGAAGCATCACTCTTGAGGGTGCGGTTCACTTTTTTTCCACTCTTGTCAACAGTTTGAAATTTTCGGTCCATCTTTTATCGGAATTCATGGGAATTCCACTGGAATCTTCTACCATTTCAGTTGATCTCCTCCCTTTTTAAGGCACAGTTGAACAATGAATCGATCTCCATGCCCCGGATTGTGATCGGTTTTAGTTGCTCTACATATTCTCGGGCCGGATTCTTGCTCTAACACTGGTGGTATTTCCCTGAAGTTACGCCATAATTGAGATATTTCTTTGTGTCCTATCTCCCGAATTGCAATCTTCAATTCTAATTTGTAGACCGTCAACCCGATCCCCTTTTTGTCACATCCTTCATTTCACCCTACTACCATCATCCTCGATTCCCCGAAGAGAGTCTTCGATTCAACCCCATTTCTTCCAATACCGTTGATCATACTTGACAATAGGAAGGCATCATCTATAAAGCAAACACTAAGTATACATGTCGGGTTACATATGCCGATGCCATGCGTCACATAATTTCCACTTAAACACATAGGAATGTTATAATTAACAATTAGGGTACAAAGAATACAAGCACAAGGTCTAAATATATCGTGAATGCACGTGCCATGAATGCAAATTGTAACGCCCTAATTTTCGGTTTTCCAGGTACGTACGACACGTGTGAGATTTCCGAGAGTTAGGATTATTTTAATTCTTTCATTTATTAAATTCCTACACTTTAGGGTAAATGATATAAATTTTATTCCAATATGTTTACGTGGAAATAAGTGAAATATGTATCAATTTGGGATTTAAGTGTTACGTGAATTAATTGTCGAACTTGTTTTAATTGCTTAATTGTCCTTAATTGACATTTATTTAAATGTGAGGGCCAAATTGCATAAAAATACTAATGGACCTAATTGATCATTTCCAAATCTTTTATACTTGATTACATAACTTATAGACTTGGAGGATTTAATTGCAAATAACATATTTCACCAAAATCAAGAAATGAAATTACGTGATATATTCTTCATTCTTCCACAATCATCTCATTTTCATATGTGCACACCCATATTTGCTCCTTCTCCCACCGAACCTAAAACCCTCAAGAAGGAAAGAGGAAATTCATCATTCAAACTAAGTTTTGAGAAGGATTATTAATCTTGGAGCATCACCATCATGTTACCTCCATCACCTTCCTTCTTCTAATTCATTTCAAGGTGTAGAAGGTTATATGCATGAATTCTTGAAATTAGATATATGCTTAGGGTTCATGATTTAGGCTTGAGAATTGGAATATTTATTGTTAAAAGTATGATTCTATATTTGTAGCTTGAATTCCATATATAAATCTTGAGATTTATGAAGATATGTGATGAGTCCTTCTTTGGAGGAAAGTTGATGATTATGGGGATTAAAGCATGCTTTAGGTGTTTATGATGGATTTTATTACATTTTAAGTATGCTAGCATGATTCTTTCATGAAATTATGCATTTGGGAACGAAATTATAAGTGTTTTGTGGGGTTTTGTTGATGATCCGTGCTTTCCCTATTTCGTCCCCTACTTCTGTACTTCCTGCATGTCGGGAACGGCCCTTCCCGTCCCAGTTCATTCTAGAAACGGCCGTTCCCACCCATTTGAAAATGACATGGCGTGAGCATGGGAACGACCCTTCCCATTTTTTAACTACGATCCGGAACGGCCGTTCCCAGCCGTCTGATCAGGCAGAAACTTTATGCACAAAAATAAAATTTTCAATTCCTTTTCTTTATCCTTAATTGACCCCAAATTTTTATTAAATGATCAATTACATGTCATAATATGATAATTATATGCTGCATTGTTCATTGCACGATATCTCGTTATGTGATCATGTCGCGCATCATAATTGGTACCATTATTGAGTCATTGTCTCACAAGTATACAATGTCCCATTTTCTTGTCCAGTTCTTCTCTAGGGCGGAGATTGTTGATCATGAGCACGTTCACGCATCCACGAGTCATTGTGTCGCCTGTCAGGTGAAGTTTAATTGCTAGTTACTTAGAACCCGTATAACCTTATGTGACTTTTGGGCCAAACGGTATAAATATATATTTACAAGTGTTTCTAAACTCTCAAGTCGTGTTCTTTACAAGTAAACCATGTGTTCATTGAAAACAAGTCATGTTCATGAAAATCAAGTCGTGTATCGTGTTACAAGCAAGCCGTGTACCTTGTTACCGTGATTGAACCATGACCGTGTTTTGGCGAATTATCGTGTATCGTGCATTATGGGCCCGAGAGTGAGTGTTTGAGCCAACCAGGAAAGCATAGGGCTGACGGGTAACTCTTACCTCTCTCTCAAACCGTGGGGATGCCCCCTGAATCCACCAGGAGATTTGGTGGAGGAAGGAGTCCCGTACGTGGGAGTCATGCTTCCGACGTACATCATGTTATCGTGGGTGGCTCGGGCCTTGCAAACCCACCACCATTGGAGGAGGATGGAGTTCGTGTTATTGATCGTGTGTACTATTATGATTTGTATGATAGCCTAATTAAGTGAAAAGGTAATCTTTGTTCACTGTAGGGGTTTGGTTGGAGCTCGTGCACGCCCCTCGCCAGGGCCACTGATTGTTAAAATAAAAGTGATTACCGTGTTAAACTTGATAGTTGTAATCTCGGGCGAGTTATTTGATATTCTTACACTTATATTCTTGTAATTATAAAACCTTACCCGAGGTTATAACTTGCATGTTATCTGCGCTAATATATATCTATGCCCCTCACTCGGTCTTCACAGACTGACGCCTCCACCTTTCAGGTTTTTGCAGGTGCACGCTAGGCGGGAGTCGAGTCGAGTCCAGTCCATGCAATCGAGTCAAGCACGGTGCATATTGTTTATTGTTGCCTTAGAATCATTATTACAATGAATTGTTATATATATTCGGAGATGATAATGTATTGATATGTGAACTAGTATACGAGTTATGTGATGAATGATCAATGTCGTAACCTGTTTAATAGTTATATTTGATAGTGAATAGATTATGCTTCCGCTTCATTCTGTTGCATGTATGAGTTAGTCCCGCCTAGCTTATCATTTTATTTGCATTGTCACCCGTTCACTGTAGGTTAGTTTATGTACGGATTACCCATTTCGTATGTGGATTGCCCTATAGTGCGGGGGTGTGGCATCTCCACGTGCAGGGGTGCTACACAAATACCTCTATCTTCATATTCATGTTGGTTTTTGATTTGAAGCTTTCGATCTCGCTTCCATTGTTTGTTAACCTTTGATTGTTCGTAGTCGAAAACCATATGCTCCTTTGATCCGCACGCATAACACCTCTTCAACCTATCTCGACACGCCTCGTATGTATGGTTGTCTCCTCCACAATAGGCATACGGTCGGGGTTCTTTCTTCGGTCTTGGGTAATCTCCGGTCTTATGTTTCTTCCCACGGATCTTCTTAGCTCGAGTACCACGTTGATGGGATCTTTTTTCCACTTGTAGATTTGAGTAAAATCTCAATTCACCTCTTGGTTCCGAAACTTCTCTTTCCTTTCTCCTTGCTAACTTCTAATTTTCGAACTTAAGGCTTTCGTTGTGGCTTGCTCCCAAGTGCTCGTTATTGGGAAAATGAAACAGAAACACAGCAAAAATTTAAAATTTTTTCCCAAAAGATAGAATCGATTCTTGCAATTCCTATTCCCAAATTCGTAGAGATCAAGAAACTCACTTAGATAGTAGCTTTCTTGACACGTTCTAGCCGCCCAAGAACGCTCTTCATGCGGTTTGATCCCCAAAAGCTCCTTCGAATCTTTTAAGACTTCACAATAGTATCCCTCTAGAGAATTACTCCACCAACCGCGACCACGATCCAAATAGGGAGGATGCTAGTTCTATATTCGGTGTTTAGGCTCTAGGGTTTTGTGTATAATTTGGAGAAGGAGAATTTGTACATTAACCCCCAAGGGGTTTGAACCCTAAGTATTAATAAGTTAGGGGTTCGAACCCATGTCTTGATTAGCAAGACTTTCCAAAACCCTTTTGGAAAGAGATTTCTTGCTTGGAGATAAAGACTCTTACTTTGACCAAAAGTCTTCTTTTGACCAACTTGTCAAGCAAGAATTAAATATCCAACTCTCTTAGATATTTTAATTTACTTTATTAATTTATAATAAATACCTTGAAGCTAATAATTAATTATTTATTAGACTTAAAATCTCCAAATTAGAACTTTAATATTAATTCATAATTAAATTAAAGTCCATTAAATAATTAATCAAGAATAATTATTTACTTAACACATACACACGTGTCACTAAGGACACGTGTGGACCCCACCAATCTCCTATTGGTCCGATCAACTCGTTTAATCGATTTCAAGCCTTAACCCACGTGATCGGGTTGTTATGTATAACCCTCTAGGTTCTTAATTCAATTAGCAGTGACCCTAATTAATTAATCAGTCCACAGATCATACGACCATGGTCTAGCAACAGGTGTATGACCCCTAACTGAATAAGAATGTCTCAATTCGAAAGAACCTTTAAGTCATTGACATATGTGAGATACAATCCTCCTACATCCCATCTCTCAATCAAGATCTAGGGCAAGGGAATAACTAGAACCCTAATAATCTTGATCTTAAAGTTAAGTGCATTTCATATCCATTTAATCTCAATCCAAGAAACTCATTTCTTGATATCTTGATCCACTGCCTTGGCCAAGGACTCCTAGATGGCATATGAATGACTTACACAATAAGAGATCAACTTGCTAATGCAAGTGTAGGTCCTTTGTAGCACCTGAGCGTAAGGTACCACATCCCCCGCACCGAGACCCGACCCGTATATGAAATGGAAGTCCATACACATGCCAAATCCACGGCGAACGGGGACACAACACACACGCTATGCTAGGCGGGACTAACCCTTAAACCAATCAAACTCAAGACAATATAAAATCAGAGTTATAACGAAACGCGGAAGCAAGATCAACATATATTATATATACAACGAGCCACCAAGCTCCAAAATAGATTTACAAACCCAGTCAAGTATCCAAGGCCACACGGCCTACAAAATCATAACGCTCCATACAATGATCATATACAAAAGAGCAATGAGAGTATGAGATGCTGAAAAGAAGTGCTAAACATAAATGCAAGACCTAGACGACTTGTATTCCTGCCTACCACTCATATACCTGCACAAAACAACTGAAAATTAACCGGGTTCAGTCTATACGAGACTGGTGGGTATAAAAACGGGGCATAAGATATAATATTGCAGAATTTAAGCACATACATGCAAGTAATAATCCCGAATGAGGTTTTTGAAGTAATTTTCCCAAGTGGGTGAAACAAATGAAGGCATCATCGGGATTATTATGGTCATATTTCATCATTAGAGTATTCATGGCCCTGGCGAGGGGCGTGCACAATATCCAACCAACACCTTGTGTATTCATAATCACTTATTCATTCATTCATTCATTATCATACATATATCTTTTGTGCTCATACATATCATGATCATAATCATTCAAATACACCTTCTTCCTCCGGGTGGTGGACGGGCTTGCAAGACTCGGCCACCGGTTCATACATAGGCCAATGGGGGTACATGAATCCCCCAAGGGCATTCAGCTCCCATTCCTCGCTAAACCTCCTAGCGAGGGCCGGTATCACCGTAGTTTGGTTGGGACTAGTATATGGGATCCCCGTCAGCCCTTGCTTCCTCGGTTAGCCACATATACTAAGTCCCGGGGCCCGTGCAATCATAATCATGTCTCGCCAAAACATAAGGTAGGGTTTCATAAATAAAAAGGATCATACATTTGAAATCATTTACACGAAATGACTCGATTTTATATAATATACTAATTTTGCTTAAATCTTGCACATAAGGGATATATAGGGTTGTCGTAACTATTAGAAGAAAAACCCACCTTTTAAAAACAAAAGAAAGGCACAAGCATATCAATGCTCATCTCCGACCAAACCCGAATATGTACAGAAGAAAGGTATGAGACTCAAAATGACCAAATATGACGCTCGGCAATGAAGTGAATATGACATGAATGCATAAAAGATCATATTATATCATGGAAATGTTCATGTGCACTATTAAGGAATTTAAAGCACATAATCAAACCATTCGTTCATACATTTCATAAATTCATAAATTCATAATTCATAACTCATATCAATTTAATCCAAGAATCCATTTAATAATCATAGCAAGTAATATTCATGTTGACAATTAGAATAGGATAAATGAAACATTCAAACAATAATCGGTAATTTAAATACACGAAATAGAAATCAATTAATTCTAAAATTGAATTAAATCAAATAATATTTAAATATATATATATATATATATATATATTCACATGTGCACACACACACACACACATATATATATATATATATATATATATATATATATATATATATATAATACATGCATGCAAGTGATATTATAAAGCCATGCATGCAAAATATCTAGGTTTTTATACACATTTATGTATATATATATAGCTATGCACGCACACACACACACTCAGTCATGCATGCACACACAAATATATATATTGTACAGCAACACACACACAGCACATATATATATATATATATATACAGCAACACATGCATGCATGCAAACATAGGAAAAAAAAAAGCAGGCAAAAGTTTGAATTAACAAGGTGACACCCCCGTGTCACCAACATAGAACAAACCGAGACACCCCCGTGTCTCGGTACAGAAATTTCAGACCAAATTTGCACCCCCGTTTCACGCTGGAAAGAAAAAGAATGACACACCCGTGTCTCGTTCAAGCAGCAGTTCAACGACAAAGCAAAACTCCCCTGTTTTGACAGCAAAAACGCAGCAGCAGCTAAAGCGATATGCAAGCAAAATATGCAACCATATAAGGCATGAAATGCAGCAAGAATTCAGCCAAAACACATCCCACAAAGCCATGAAAGCTGACAACAAAACCCACAAAGCCATGAAAGCTGACAACAAAAGAAAGGAGGAACGCAGCAGTTTTGACAGCAACGATTCCAAGCCAAAAAACAGAGCAAAAGTCATGAAAAACAGGGCATGATGGATTCTCTTCATCTCCACATATTCATATCAGCTTAGGCTATCAAATGTGCAGAAAAACAACACAAATTCATCATATAATTCAGTTCCAAAAGAGCTCAACCAAGAAAAGAATGCATATGTGACATTCATGAGAATTTTCTCAAAGTGCCATAAATGATATCTCATTAATACATCAACCACCATGCAATCAATGCTCATATATGAGAAGAGGATGTCAAAATAATCATTCTCAAGCTTGGAATCAATCAAAAGAATCAAGAATTGAATAAGATCAACAAATTGCCCAAAACTCACTATTTCGACTCAGCCAAGAAACTCATGAAACCATGATCAAATTTGGGGATGAAAGGATGAAAATGACCAGAAATGAACATATAATAGAACCCTAAGCTTACCTTGTTGATTGGATGAAGATTGGATGAGATTTGAGCTCCAAAATCTCCAAGGAATGTAGGGTTACGGGACTGATTGAAATTTCAGAGACTTTGGCTGAGATTTGTGGATTGTGTGAGGGTTGGTTAGGTTAGGGCATGAATATATCAGGTTAGGTGGTCGAGTTAGGGTTCAATAGAATCAAACCATGGTTAATTTGGTTAAGGTTTGGGTGAGATATGGCCATTTTAGTGCAGCAAGGTCAGTTTGGTCGCCGTTTCGTTTTTCAGTTGGATTTCGGAGGTTCAAATGACTTTGGGAAGATATGAGGCTAAGTTTACTAAACTCGAATTTTCGTTACGAGTTCAGCGGAGTTGACGGAACTCGAATCCGAGTTCCCGAGCTCAAGATATTAAATACGGAACCAAGGGTACGCTAAGTGCTCGTTAGCCCCCGATTTGGTTCCACGATTCAAATTAAATTCGTTAACATATCAAATGAATTCGAAAACATAAACCGACCATATAGGCATGTTCATAACACATATTTTTATGACATACTACAATTTCACGACATTTCGATATCATTTCATATAAGAACGATGCATAAACTAAACAACCATGCACATTTCATGAAATTCCATGCATAATAAAATTTAAATCAAATGACTTAATTTCTAATATTAAATAAAATTTAAAGTCACGGATATATTTGAATAAATTAATTAATATGGTTAAGCATGATTAATTAGCATAACACTTAATTAACATTAATCATTAAATTAACAACAATTAAAGAAATATATATATATATATATATATATATATATATATATATATATATATATACATATATATACTTAAAATAATATTGAATTAAAATAAAATATAATAAAATAAAATAATAACAATTTATAATAAAATTAAATATAACACACGTAAAGACAATTAATTTGCGCAAATTTGTAAACACATACGTTGTACCTTTACGTCCGAAAAGTCGGGGCGTTACATCCTTTATCGATTCTTATATACTTTTATGTGCCACTTGTGCAGCCCCAGCATAAGTTTTGAATCAGTTGTCTGGGGCGACACCCTTTAAAGCTTATACCTAAGGCTACAGAGTTAGCTCATAAAGTATCAATGGAACCTCAAGTCTAAGGATCACTTAATCACATCAATGACTCATGAGATATTTCCTAATCTGGAAGTTTCTATTTCCAGAAGTAGAAACTTCCTTTCCCATTTAGGAATCTTTTCACACGGGACACCTCAGTGTACCTACTTAGAATAAGTAAGCACCCTCATGTATCACGTACGTATCAACAATACACTTTGCACCCCATGAAACAAGGTGGTCCTTCTTAAGGGCGTGATCACACGAACAAGCCTCGAACGAGTCAAGTCGACACTCCCACTGTCTTTAGGACTCATCGGCTTGGAGTGATTTCTAATCATGACTTATGTGATATAGGGCTCGTTCCATGAACCACTTCACCTAAATGGTTGAGTCCTATAAGTCATATTGATTAGGGAAGTTCTTATACATGCGCAGTTAAAGTAATCATACAATTAGACAAGAACATATAAAGAAGTGTTGCCAACGTTCATTTATTATTCAAAGATTGTCTGTGATCTACAAAAGAAAAGTACTAAGGCGGATATACAATCGGCTTTAAGGGCACTATTCCTAACACTCGTATCCCTCACCATTAAGGCCTCATTGAACTCATCCCGAAAACCTTTCATAAAATGCCAAGTCTTCATCTTGTCGTCGTTTGTAATATGAGTCACATATACGTCCAATATCTTAAATTCTTCGATGTACTCCATGACCGTTTTGTCTCCTTGTTTTAAGGTGAGGGATTCTTCAAACCTTCGGTCTTGTAAAATGGCCAGTGTGTACCTCTTTCTAAATTCTCGAACGAAGGTATCCCATGTCAATCCTTCACTCGTTACTTCAATTTGCGAGGTAACTCTTTTCCACCATTGCCTTGCTTGACCTTGTAAAAGTAGTATAGTAAGGCAGGCCATGTCATGAGAGTTTCATGGCCATACTTCAAATATGCTCTCTACTCCAGAAAGCCACTCTTCGGCTGGAATATCATCACCTTCTCTGAATTGGGGAGGATTGAATGCCCTAAAGTCATGATATAGTATCGCTATCGGGTTCATAAATTGCATCTCGGCGTGATGTTGCTCTTGATTGTAAGGATATGGACGTGATGGTTGACCGAAATCTTGTTGTCATGGTGGCATCATGAAAATTCCCACAACTACAATATGTATATATGCATATCGGTTAGTACATGAGAATATCACATATTTAAATCAAGTAAGAGCAAGTAGGTAATGCAATGCATCGTAAATGATAAAATCAACGAAATGATAAAGTTCAATGCATATCATAGCAAATTGTGATGCAAATGCACACACATAACCATATTGTCCTATGTCGTTCGACTTAGACAAACACAACACGACTTTCAACTTATGTTTTGCAACCTAGAGCTCTGATACCACTTTAGGATATAGCACCCCGCACGGTGGGTCACCACATACCCCGCACCTAAGCTCAGTCCACATACGAGATGGAAAACCCGTACATGAACCAAGCAGAGGCGAATGGGAGACAGACAGACACACACCTAAGCTAAGCGGAACATAAACCCTGAAACTCATAACAAACCACAAAACAAAAGTGTATGCGAAAGCAAAACATACATTCAAATAGTTAGAGCACAAGCAGCAGGTGACGGGTTTAACTATCATAGATACCTAATCTCGAATAATACATAAATCATAAATATAAATGGGTTCCAACTGTTTCTTAGAAGCCTGTCCCGAAAATTCAATTACATAACTAAACAATACCAACATTTGTACTTATACAAATCCAGAAACTTATGAAATACAACAGACCTGAACAAAACAAAAGACAAGACAGACTCCAAGAACTCGACGAATGCCGCCTAGCTCGAACTCTAAGCAAACCTGTACACTAAAACAATGGGGAGGGAGAGGGGTCAGTCACACTGACTGAGTGAGGGGCGACCTACACACGCTACATAAATATATAAGGAGCAAAGTACGTTCAAATTATAATGTTTGTGAACTCAGGGATAGTTTTTGGCTACCAAACTTTGCCCGTGATACATACATATAGGGATTACTTATCAAAATAGAACAAAACATAACTTAAAAAATGCTTACGTAACAAACTTATCAAATCATACCAAATCTTATCAAATCATTTCATATCTTAACTTATACTTTCTAAAGATCCATGTTTTATCTTAATTAGGAGTCTATCCCTGTTTCACGAACTTTAATAGAGCATACATACATAACTCGGTGGGTACAAGTATCAAATCCCATCCTGGGCTCCTCATACGATTCATATCATAATAAAACAAAACAAATAAATCATACTTACATATCATACCTCCTTCTTCAGTGATGGAAGGGTTGCGCGACCCTAACCATCCATACAAGTGAGGGGAGTGCAAGCTACTCCAAATCGTCAGGATATCCATCCACCACCAAACCTCCTGGAGGGTTCAGGAGTAATCCTATCAAATTGGAGACTACGCGCATGCTTAATCCGACGGCCCATTGTCATCCCGGGCGTCCTAACTCGTAGCCTCCGAGGCCCATCATACCAGAACAGATCATATCAAAGCATATCATAACCCGGTACAAGACTTGACGTATCATAATTTACATAACATACCTTACCTTGCAACAACTATGCTTTACATACGTCTCCGTATCAAATCCCTAACTTGTAGCACTCAGCTCATCAGAGGCACACGGTTTGAAGCATTGTTTAACGTGGTAAACAAAACAAATCACACCAAAGCGAAACAAGCGTATGTAGGCTTGTACATAGCGTATGATACTTACAAACTCATAGCAAAATCATAAACTTACATATCTAGCATATATTTACTTATACATAAGGTTATAGTTCGCATGCATAGAAAATGAGCACGTTTCTTTAGGGATTAACTATAACCTAACCTCACCTTACACCGACGAGGCCGAGAACAAGACAAATGATCCACCCCGGAATCAACACGGCCGACCAGACACCACCCCAGGTGCACCTGAACAAATTGAAGACATAACACGGACTTAGACTTAAGAATGAACCACATAGAAGCCCGGCGTATGCAAAGACATTTAAGGGATGCAAACACATGGGCATATCACATATTCAAATAAATTCTAAGTGAGGAAGGCATAGCAAAGCTTAACACAATCATAGAACACCTTAAGAGATGCTCATGTGCACAATTAATGTATAAACACGTGCAAATGAAATACCCAATGTAGCACTTACTCATATATGAACGCATAACGTGTTTAAACACTCAAGGCATGCCATAAAATCATAAAACGAATCATATCTTATCAACTCATGTGCATAACATACCATAAATCAAGTTATGATCATGTTTGGGGAGGGATAAAAGTGTATAACAAACATACGGAATGAAGCATAGCACATATACACACAAAAAGGGGAAGACACGGGGGTGTCTCTTATTTAGGCAGTGTCTCAGTACAGGCAGCTAAACGGCCGTGTCAGAAAATGGCTTGTGGGGGAGACAAGGGCGTGTCTCTTCTTCGTCCACAAAACTCAAGGAAGCAGCCATAATGGGCGGGAAAGAGGAAAAAAAGAGGCAAACACGACCACAACACAACCACAACCCCAAATCACACCAAAGTGCATATACAAGTCTCAAATAACATGCTTAACAACTTAAACACACTTAGAACTCAAGAATCGGAGCATGAAACAAGTTGCCATGGAAGCTCATACAAGGTGCAACAATGGTGACTCAAGTTTGGGGTAAGAAACGGGTAAAAATCCAACAAATTAAACGACAAGCACACACACGAAAACAACATACTTCGATTCTAGCTCAAATAGATCACATATAATCACGTTGGGAGAAAATTCCATATTCCTACACTATTCATCATCTTCATCAAAGTCATGAAACTAAGTAAGAAAAACAACATTCAATCGGAAGGAAATGAGGCACTCGAAGAGAGGAATACATTACTTACCTTGGATCGTTGATCGGGCGAGAGATGGAGTCAGAATCTCGAGCTCAAAGATTGGGGTGAATAGTAAAATTCTTCTTCCTTTTTCTCTCCCATGAACCGTACAACACCAAAATAAAAATGAGGAAGGGGTTCAGTCTATATATGGCCAAGAAAACCGGTTCGATTCGGTTCACGACGAGTTCGGTTCATACGGTTAGAAACTAAAATGGTAGAAAGTCAAACGACTTCAGAAAAAGGTAAGGCTAGTTCCATCGGACCCGAATCGTCGAAACAAATCCAATGGTGGGGTCGAAATTCGAATTCGAATCCCCGATCTCAAGCTATCCAAGAAATGGCTTCCCTAATCCCAATTAGGTTCCTAATCTTCAAATAAATGGACTTTTGGGTCCAAACACTTAATAAACAAGTTTTAAGGCAACGAATAACTTAAAATAAAGTCCATATAGACACATTAGGCATGCGACGCCACATAACTACAATTAAAACAATTAAATTACGTAATAAAACTCACTCGTGATGCCATACCTGAAATACCAAGAAGGTCGGGTGTCACAATGGTCATGAATCGAAACTAAGGTTTTCAATACCAAATCATTTTCCAAGGCATATCATATAATACGTAAAAGAAATTGTTGGAAAACAGGAGCAGCGGAAATTTAAAAATTTTCCAACAAAAAGATCTTGGACTCGCAATCGTGTATCCAAATTCGTAGAGATTAGAAACTTACTTTTCAATAATCTTTCTTGAAGTGTTTCAAGCCACCCAAGAACGCTCTTCTCGCGGCTTGATCCCCTCTCCTTGGTAAAGCTCGAATCTTCAAAACTTCTAACTTGAAGCTCTCTAGAGATAGTCCACCAACTTGACTACAATCTAACTAGTAAGGATGCTAGTTCTCTAGTTAGTGTTTAGGCTTAACCTAGGGTTTAATATATCTTGGAGAAAGGATGGTGTTCAACACATGAACCAAAAGAATTGCCAATTTTTTTGTAAGGGGAGCTCATATAGGAAAGGGAGGGGTGGCCGAAAATCCTAGTCTTTATGGACTAAGGATTTGGTCCCTCTCTCCTATTACTTGATCATCAAGTAATTTTCAACTTTGACTTTGAATTCTAATTCAAATCAAATTTTAAAAGAGCTAAAAATATCCAAACTCCTTTTGGATAATTTTATACTTTATTTATTAATAAATAAATAACTTATTTTTTTATCTAATTAATTAATTCATAATTAGTCTATTAAATAATTAACACATTTAATTATTTTATATATATATATATACACGTGTCCCAAGGACACGTGACCCACACGTGTGAAACCCACTCGGCTTGATTAACTCGTTTAATCATTTCAAAGCCTCAACTCTTGTAACCAAGTTGTTGTGTGTGACCCTCTAGGTTCTCAATTCAATTAGCAGTGACCCTAATTAATTAATCAGTTCACAGATTAAACGACCATAGTCTAGCAACAGGTGTTTAACCCCTAGCTGAATTGGAATGTATCGATTAGACAGAACCTTTAAGTCATTGATTTATGTGAGATACAATCCTCCTACTTACTATCTCTCAACCATGATCTAGAGTAAGAGAATAATCAGAACCCTAATAATCTGGTCTTAAAGCTAAGTGCATTTCATATCCATTTGATCTCAATCCAAGAAACCCTTTTCTTGATGTCTTGATCTACTGCCTTGGCCAAGGACTCCATATGGCATATGAATGACTTACATAATAAGAGATCACCTTGCAAACGCAAGCGTAGGTCCTTTCTTGATTCTCATTCACTTTCATTAGTCACTTGTGCAGCCCCAGCATAAACCTTGAATCAACTGTCTAAGGCGACACCCTTTAAAGCTTATACCTAAGACTACAGAGTTAACTCATAAAGTGACGTGGAACCTCAAGTCTAAGGATCAATTAATCACATCAATGACTCGTGAGATATTTCCTAATCTGGAAGTTTCCATTTCCTGAAATAGAAACTTCCTTTCCCATTTAGGAATATTCTCACACGGGGCACCTCAGTGAACTTACTTATTGAAGTAAGCACCCTCATGTATCACGCACGTATCAACTATACACTTTGCACCTCCATGAAATAAGATGGTCCTTCTTAAGGGCGTGATCCCACAAGCAAGCCTTAGAGGAGTCAGGTTGACACTCCCACTGTCGGTAGGACTCATCGGCTTGGAGTATTTTACTAATCATGACTTATGTGATATAGGGCTCGTTTCATGAACCATTTCACCTAAATGGTAGAGTCCTAAAGTCATCAGGATTAGGGGAGTTCTCATACATGCACAGCTAAAGTAAACGCATACCAAACAAGAGCATATAAAGAAGTGTTGCCTCAATTCGTTATTTCATTCAAAGATTGTTTGTGATTACAATAAGGAAAAGCACAAAGCGGATATACAATCGGCTTTCTAGGGCACTATTCCTAACAGAAAGCCTAACTCGATTTATAATCCATCGATACATAAACATAAACTAATGTCCGGCGAGTACGGACCTACACCAACACACCTCATACATATCATAAAAACCGAATTCATAAATACAAATCCACCCGCACAACCTTGGTGTTTCGGGAATCAAACCCTCTCCATCTAACCAATACACACGGGGTAGCTAACCCACATTGTGTCTTTCCTGGTTATTCACCGAGGGCTCAAAGTACCACGTCTCCTCAACCTCCAAGAGTGGCGCTTAAATACTTCAAATGGAATCATGTACAGGCTTAACCCGACAACCCTTGCCGTCCCGGGCGTCCTTACCCACAATTCCCGGGGCCCAAATTACCAAAACTTACTAAATTCTCATATTTCAGGGCTTATCTCGCTCATACCATAACATATACGAACATAAGGCGGTAAAAATATAAGCTTACGCATGCTCGTACTTATACCAAATTCATAAACTTTAAAAGTATTCATAAGATCATAATCATAGCTTAAACAAACGTATTTAACTTTATATAAGATATATAGCCGCATGCTGTGAGAGAAATCAACACTTAATCGGCCATAGGTCGCTTAACTAAAAGAAAGAAACCTAAACCTCACCTTGGCAAAAGTAGTAGAGTACAAAGGCCAAAACGAGCAAATGAACACCTAAACCTTGGGTTCGACGACGTTTGGAAGTGGCTTTGTAACAAAACAATACAATACCCGAGACTTAGACTCGATTATGTACCAATTAGACACTCGACAATGCTCATGAATGCAATGTATGCATATGAAGTGCAAGAACGTACCACTTAAGACATTTAGGTTCAAAACTCGTACAAATCATATCAAATCGATCCATAAATTTAATACAAATATTTTAACACATAAATAACATGTTAATAACATTTAGAAGTCATAAACGAAGTGAAAAAATAACAAAACAAGTGAACAAAAATGAAAACGAACAGCAATCACCAAAGTAAAGGTAGCCACGAGCGTGGCTGCACTCTAGTGAAAATTGTTCCACAGCCGTGGCTCAGTACAGAGCCAAAGCCTCTTGAAATCAGGCCTGAGTCACGGCCGTGTGCCTGCCCTAGCACAAAATGAGCCACAACCGTGTGCCTCCCCTAGCATAAAATGAGCCACATTCGTGGCTCAGGTCAGAAGAAATGGCCTAAGAGACACAACCGTGTCACCTCGCACGCAGATTTGCTGTCGCGGGCGTGGCAGCTGTTATAGACCATCTTCTTAGTGGAGTTGCAGCAAATTTTCCCCTATTTTCAACACTTAACAACAACAGTAGCGTAGGGCAGCAAGGGAAGCAATTACAACAGCAAAAGCCAAGCAAAACAGACACAAAAATCATGCAAATCAGACATACACCTTCATGCTTCAAACTGGGAAAGAAAGAGATCAAAAGGGCAAGTGTTTTCATGGTTTTTTGCAAAAAACTTAAGAGCATATTAATGGCAACTCAATCACTATTCATCTACCATGAAATAGGACCAAAGATATACAATAAATGAGCTATAAGGATCATCATACAAGTCTCCAAACTCAAAATAAGCAAGGAATGATCATGTTCCCAACAAATTTCAAATAACCCTAACTATTCATCAAGATAGCCATAACCAATGCACTCAACCTCAAAACATGATTCATATGGATGAAAATATGCACAAGAAAGTAGAGAAAGAAATGGTCTCTTATGAGCTCAAATGGAGAAGTATGGGTGAATTTCGTGTATGGCAGATAGAGAAGAGAGAGATGTGTATAAGGTTCAAATATGGGTCGAAAAACGGATGATGAACCGGGTTTTTAGGCCCTAAAATGGGTAGGGTATCAAATGTTGTCGTATGGGACAGAAATTCGTATCGTTGGAGGTCTAAACGGCATCACAAAATTAAAAGGCTTGTTCCATTGGATCCGAATCGTTGAAACGAGTCCAGCGGCGAAGACAGAACTCGAATCCGAGTTCCCGAGCTCATATTTTGCAAACAAGGACTCAAGAATGGCCAAATTACAAATTGGCTCTTAAGGAAAAAGTGCAATTAAGTCCTCTAAGTTTCAAACAAGTCCAAAACAACTTAAAACCATACAATTAAGTCCTTAAATCATATATATCACATAATTCATGAAATTAGCATGCTATGGAATTAAATTCACATTCCATAAATTCACTTAAGGCATATTCTTAACAAATAATTCAAATAATTCATATGAGAAATTGAATCATGAAATAGATTTCAAATAAATGCATCAATTAAATATGAAAATAAATGAAATTACGAAAATTAAACTCACACGTAGCACAAACCTATACGTACGAGATCCAGGAGGAACCATGTGTCATGACGTGTTCTCGGTAGAATTAGGCAATATCAATATTAATCAAAATAATAATAAAAATTTAAAAATATGAAAAAAAAGATAAGAGAATAAAAAAAAAAAACTAATGTGATGTGAAAGAAAATAGGAGTTAAAAGAAAAGATTTTAAACGTCAGGGGTAAAAAAAGAAAAAAGTTAAAGAGATTAAAGTAGTTTCTATCTATCCCTAATTATTAATATAATAGTATAAATAATAAAGATTTGAATATCTTTTTACATTTTTCCACTCATAATTGTTGCTCCATTTTTTTTTGAGAAAGTGCTATAGAAATTTTGATGAGACTTTTTTTTTCACATACTGACATTAAAATGCAATATATCAAAGGGATCTTGATTTAGTGGTGACTAGTTAGATTACAAGAGATAAATTTTACCTAATTTTGTAAAAGGTTGGGTTCGAAATCTACTTATTGAAAAAGTCTCTTAAGGGGAATGATTAGGGTTCAAAACCTACTTGTTAAAAAAATAGAGAGAGTTTTATTTGTCGTCATGAGATATAGGAAATGAAAGTTGTCGGAGATTCAAAACCTAATTGTTTAAAAAGTCTTTTAGGGAGAGTTTTACTTATCGTCATGTGATAAAGAAAAAAAATTAAAGTTTATAAATTAAGGGAAAAAGAGAGTAAAGTTTATAAATTAAAATTCTGAGGTGAACAATCTTATTTTCGTTTGTTAGGAGGGTTTAGTGTGAAACTGGAGTTTTTGAGGGGTTCAAATGCATTTTGCCCATGAGAAAATGGAAAAAGAACAGAAAAGCAAAACGCTGAGGTCTAAACTGAGAACAAATGGAAGTCTTGGGACCAAATAGACAATATGACCTTTTTTTCGCTTCACAAATTTTAAAGGAAACATAATTTCCATTTTCTACTTCTCATTTACTTCAATTTCTACTTTTACCACCGTAACAATGGTGACCACGAGTTGACACGGGCTCCTCGCCGCATACAATATCTCTCGCATTACGAGTCAAAAGCGTCACGATTTTGAAGCCCTCATCGCTGACGCCATCTCAGAAGCGAAGAAGATTGAGGGGAGAAAGAGATGACGAGGGGAAAACAGAAGATCGAGGCACAGAGGAAGAACGCGGAGAAGAATCAGAAGGCTAAAGGTTCGCAGCTGGAAGCTCGCGCCGTTGGGCTCAAAGTTATCTGCCCAATTTGTAAAGTAATCTCTTATTCTTAGAGCAAATTATACTGATTTTATGTTTTTGATGCATCTTTGTGTTCAAATCATGCGGAAATTTAATTTTTGGTTATATGATTGTTGGTTTGCCTGGATTAGGTCTGTGTTTGATGGGTTTCATTCAGATGGTAGTTTTTGAATTATACTGTTGATGACGATTGTTAGGGCATTTCTGCATATTGTTGTTTGCCTCGTTTTTATTTGAATCAGGAGTTTGATAACTCAATAATGGGGCGGATTTGGTGAAATTAGGCAAGTTAATCTGTTCACCTGAAGCTCCATTGCATTTCTATGTTTTGTATGTATTAAGTGAAAATGAGCTTATTGTATGAACTATTGTGAAGTGTAGGACAAGATACTGGGTGATTTTTGTGCTGTTTTATGAAACCTGGTCTTGATTCCAAAGGAGAAAAGAACTTAGTGATTCTTAGCCTAAACTAAACTTAATATCCGGATGGGAAGAGAAAAACCACAAGGCACAAAGTTCCTTTTCTTGGATCCAACACAATGACCAAATTTACTTGATCGTTTAGGTATGATTGGGTTGACAATATCATTGCTTTATGAGCTGTGGGTTGTTATTGCTATTTTATTACTGGACTCTGTATTCATTACCTACTATTTATACGAATGTCTTGAGAATTTCCAGTACACATCAGTATTATGTTTTTAGCATTTTACTTCTTGAAACCTCACTTCTGGTACTTAAGGTACCCAAGCATGTATAGTTACATCTTGGACATTTTTTTTGGTCATTGAAGCCCACTTGGACATTTCACATGTACAAACTTGCTTTCTGATATTAAATATTGAACAATCCTTTTAAGCATTTTCCGAGGCACCAAAAAAGGTTGATGAATTGTTCCTTCTATAGTTGTGTTTCACAAGGATTACGTCCTAGGTTTGTTTGAGAAAGGGATAAAAAGGCTTTCAGCATGTTAATTCACTCCAGATACTTGGAAGAAGATCTTTCAAAAGTGGTAAAAGGAATTATATGACTTTTTGTGCCTTAACCACGTCCTGTCTTGTGGTGTTGTAGGCTGCCCTACGGTAGCAATTTACCAGTTAAGTGGTTCTTGATTTACCGGACACCAAATATAGCTCAAGTGACTCTTTTTCATGCTTACCGTTATGATTATAAGAGGGAAAATTAACATATCAGGACCTAATGAGTTTATAAACAAAATTAAGGGACATTATTGACACCAACTAGTGGAATGATTCATGCAACTTTTAGAAGTGTCTTATTGTATATTTATTCTTTTGATGTGTGGGTTTTAGTGAACTTCAATTGGTTTCTCCCACCTACTACATTGGTCTACTGAACTTAGCATGGTATAATTCCTGATTGTAGCACTGCGAATTTCTGTTTTAATTTTTCACAACTGTATTTGAATGTCTGGGTAAGAGTATCAAAGTTTATACACAAGGTTCTCTGTTTAGTTTAATTTGCTAGATTTATATTAACGTTCCTATCCTAACTATACGATAATACGAAGCCATTTAAGAGGTGATCTCTTTGAAGGGGCATGTGTTCATGAAACTTAACATTCTTTTTCACTTGGGATACATGGATTATTGCCTTCCTTGTTGGCATATTTAGGATGGTCTTAGATTTTAGTGGAAAAAAAGTGTCTTGCACTGTATTCGATGGTGTGCAACAGTTTTCATGCCACTTTTACTTAAAGGTACTGCCCTTAAAAGTTTTGTTTGACTGAGCTTCTTTCTGCACTTTCTTTAAATTCGACATAATTATGTGACTTCATGCTTAGGATGCTCAAACAGTTGGTTAACAAAAATCAGGCCATTATTAGTAACGGCTGGTTTTAAACTTTCAGGCTCAGGTAGCAAATCAGAATCAGCTTAATGATCATTATGGTTCCAAGCATCCAAAGGAGAAGCCTCCTAGCAACTCAGAATAACAGAGTGCCCTGAAAATGTAATCAGAAGACTGAAACAATCTGGATCAAATGGAAGAGTTCTATGTTTCTTGTGTAAGAATGTAACTTTTGTGATCATTTTCAGTATCCCGGACGAAGTATATGAGAAAACAGATGAATAAACTGTACAATTTGCTTTTTTTTATTTCTTTTGCTGCTTTATTTATCGAATAATATCGATTGACTTGGGATTGTTCTTTGTTATGTGGTCAACCAATACTATCTGAAGCCGCTAATCAAAGAAGATTATCTAAATATCTAATCCCATAGTTGCTAAACAGTAAAAACAAATTATTTGTTAAAATGCTAATGGCAGGAAATGTTACAGCACGCTTGTACTCAAAAGGGCATATTTTAGTATTTTGTTAAAACTGGTCATATATTTTACAATATAATCGAGGGTTGGATTTGTAATTAAGATATTCCCAAAGGGTGTCTGGGCAATTAACCCTGAAATGTATCCCAAATGAAACAGAGTGCCGGAACGGAGCATCTCCTGGAAAGTGGAAAGTGGAAACATTACATTAGACCATTTTTGGTCTCATAGGAAATAGGTCAAATTTTTTTTTGGTCCCATAATTTTTAAATCGTCCCGTATTTTTAGTTTTTCGACAAATGTAGTCCCAAAATGAAAAATTTTCAATATTAGTCCTAACAAATTTAGAAATATATATTTATAATATTTTTCCTTAATTAAAAAATACATATCAAATATTAGGAATAATTTAAAAGAATACCAACCACATGATATGCATTTTATTTTTATAATAAATAATAATTATTTAAAGTATAAGTATTACTTTAAAATTATAAAATAAAAAAATAAAGATATTATACATAATAACGTAATTAATAAAATAACCTTCAATATTGTATTTAGTTAAAAATATGTAAAATAAAAAATTGAAAAATAATTAATATTTATAATATAATTAAAAAATTAAAAAGTAATTAGTAGCCATAAATATTTAATGAGAATTAAAAAATAACATCAAAATTTTAAAATACTATAATAATATAACATACAATTATAATAATTTTTTAATTTTTTAATTAATATTATATTATTGGATAAAAAATATATAAATTTCAGTTATTTTCAATTTTAAATAAACCCAACGTTAATTATTTTAAATAAATGCAATGTTATATATATAAGAAATATTTAAATATTATGTATTTTTTAATTTTTTATTTTACATATTTTTAACTAAATACAATATTTAAGATTATTTTATTAATTATGTTATTATGTATAATGTTTTTATTTTTTTATTTTATAATTTTAAAGTAATGCTTATAATTTAAAATGTAATAATTACTATTTATTATAAAAATAAAATGCATATCATGTGGTTGGTATTCTTCTAAATTGTTCCTAACATTTTATATGTATTTTTTAATTAAGAAAAAATATTATAAATATATATAATTCTAAACTTTTTGGGACTAATATTAAAAAAAAAATTCACTTTGGAACTACATTTGTCGAAAAACTAAAAGTACGGGATGATTTAAAAACTGCAGGACCAAAAAAAAGTTGACTTATTTCCTATGGGACCAAAAATGCTACAGTTAGTCCGAGAGCCACCGTCCCAAAGTCTATTCCTCTGTAGTTATATATAAAGAAGTATATAAAGCAAAGTAAGATATATATATATAAAGAAATATATAAAGCAAAGTAAGATCAAAGATCCTCATTGTGAATGACTTTGTTCAAGAGTGTATTCAAGAGGACATCTCTTTTCTTGGCTCGTTTCGCTTCCCTCAGTCTCCTTTGTTCTTCCCTCCCTCTCCAAGCTTCTTCCATCATAATCTTCTCTCTCTCAAGTTTCTCCATTGTTCGCCTCCATTCCTGCTCAAATACATACCTTTCCCATTCTCGTCTCTCCATGGCCTCCTTCCACAGCATATCGATCCTCAGTTGCTGCTCCATGAAATTCCTAAGTGTCCCCAGAAAACTAGCCACAGCAGACTTCTCATTCTTATCCATATCCTCAAACATCACATTTTCTCGGTCTTTTGTCTCTTTAGTTTCCTAGACTTCCTCTAGGGAGCAACTGTTATGTCTTTGTCTCTTTAGTTTCCTAGACTTCCTCTAGGGAGCAACTGTTATGTTTTCAACTTGTTCGACCTCAGTCTCTTCTTCAATATTCCCCTGTTGTTGGGAGTATTCTTCAGGGGATTGATCAACAGAAACATTTTCGAATCTTTTTCCTTGATTTGTTGGAACGGTCTCAGAGTTGAGACGTGGTTGTGGCATAACATAGTCTCTTCCTGCATAATATGCATGCAGCTCTTCGAAAAATGGAGATTGGTCACAATTCTCTTGATCATATGTCCCTTGTGCCTGTATCATAAATAAATAAAACCACATCAACATCACACTCTTGATAAATATCTTAATTTTAACTTTATGGGATTATTACACCGACATACCTTGATGCTTGAGAAATTACAAAAACTTTCGATGTCAGACGAATTTACATTACATCTAGATTTATGAATTTTGATGATGTCACACTTGCATTTTCTCAAGACTCAGGACCAACTGTTAAAAGACCATGAAAGAAATAGAGAAGAGAAAAACTACACATGCTCCACAACAATCCAGCACAAATGTCATCATATGTTAGTGCTAATTGAAAACACAGAATACCAATAAAGAAACTACGTAAATCCAGACAGTATTTTCACGCACTGTCAAGAAACATGATTAATGAAGTATCGTTTCAACTTTCAACATAATTAATCATCACGAGACCGTTATGCACGAATAGGAGGATTTGGTAATAACTCCGCATTCCATTTCACCTTGTGGTTCACGATTCAGACACAAACAAACTAAAAACATATGAGCAGAACACAGTTAAATCTCGAAGAAGTAAAACCATTGATTGAAAATTATCAAACACAGAAGTAAAAGTACCCTAATCACAAGACAAGACCAACAAAATAAGTATAAAAATATATAAAAGAATAATGATATATCTCAAAAGGAAAAGTTCCATTAATTAGCTCATGTGTCCATTAATTTTTGCAGGATGAACTGAAAATTACAGAAATTTCCACAAGTCAACTACAACCTCATTCTTGCCAACTAGATATATATATATTTTAACAAATCCCACGAAACAGAATGAAAAAGTCCACATTCCCATAAATGCACACCAAATAGATAATTATATGCATTCTGCCCCATAAATTAACTTCACTCATTAGAACTCAAACTACATAGCCGGATGCCAACATCTGAAAAGGATGAAACTTTAACAGAGACAAACTTCAACTACACTGATAACTGCAAAACATATATGAGCAACAATGTAATTCAATCTGAAAACATCATGAATCTTCTTTAGGTACTGAGATTCAAGTTTATCAAACACATACAGAACCATAGAAATCCAAGAAAAGGCAAAAAAAAAAAAAAGATACACTTTCACTACTTAGTTAAAAGATCTAGAAGATTTCATTAAAGAACTCCTCAATTTCATGATTTCAAGCAAAAGGATGGGAAAAACAAAATAAGAGGAAAAACAAAATTGCAGAAAACATCAGCAGCACATAACTTACATGCGTGCATGCATACATACATCTTCCATAAACAAATAACCATAAAAATTGCAATTTAAATGTAAAAAATAATTAAGAATTATTACTTTATATCTGCTGACAAAAATTTTCCACTTGCACTTACACTGTTCTCCTGTTCTCCGGTAGCCCTTTTCCCTCGTCCCGATCGCCACCATTTCCCACAAATTCTTGTTCCTTCTTGATGTTGAAGTCCAATTCAAGTTGAGCCCTTATTTCAATGAAATCTATTATTTCTTGGTAGCTCCATTGATGACTCAACCTCTCCTCTCTCCGGGAAAACTCATCAACAGGCCACCGCCGAAACTGACGGATAAAGGTCGAGGGCAGGGGAGAGGGACCATGATGGTTTGGGGATAGGGGTCCGGGGGTGGTGGCTATCAACATTTTCAGGACTATTATACATCATTGTTTTCGATTTTCTGGGGGAGATTTTTTAAGGTTGTCGCATCAATCTAGAACTTCACTGTTTAATGTGGATTGTGGCCTGTGGATTGAAACTTGGGTTGAACTTTTTTTCTTTTTTTGGTAAGAAGTATTCTAGTTATGTCAGGGAAATTAGATGCAAACATCAAAGTTCAGTTCAGGAACAGTAAATTCGAGATGATAATATCCTTGAAGAATTCCACTATATCTTCAGCCAAAATTTCCCTTCTTTCCTACGAAACATTCACATGTTTTCACAATGCAATTGCTTGTGGATTACAAACACTAACCTCCATATGCAAAGATCCCCAAATGTTGTTGCACTTCTCCCTCTTCTCGCAAATGTAAGCAAGATATGACTTTGCCCATGCCTCATTTCTTCCCTCCAAGCTCAACTCATAAGGAACAGTAAAACTCAGTAGTTCTTCCTTCCTATACCCTTTACTGGATGCCCCAACCCTGTTGACAAATATCTGATAAACGTAAAGAGACTTGGTTGAGAGATTATATATAGCCTTCTCGATATGATCCCTTCCAAATAAATAGACAACCGGATAACCAAGCAACCAACCATTAAGGGTTGGAATTGTAACCTCACTTTCCTGAAGACAGCAGCTGAGATCAACTATCTCTAAAGATTCAGAATTAGGCGATTTAGAATCAGAACTACCCTCAAATCTTTGTAAGCAATCAATAATCACCCCATTAGCATGAAAAACCGAGGAGAAAAATTTCTGAGCTGACAAAAGCTGCATCACAGAGGAGCTCTCGTCCTCCTTGGTAGCCATCGTTGGAGGATCATTTTCGAGGTCCACAAAGCGCATCTCAATCTCCATACACGAACTTGATTTGACAAAATCTGCAAGTGCTCTGACCTCAATCAAATAGATCATATCTTCTATGACCATGACACGCAAAAGCTCAAATTTTTTGGGGGATTCCTTTCTGCAATGACTGAGAAAGGCGCAAAGATGATCCCCCAATTCAGGCATCTTCCCACCGTAGTCCACCATGATGCAAGGCCTCATCCTTGAGCACAAAGCCAGAATATCAGTTTGAAGACGATATTTGGAAGAAGGCTTGAGCCTCCATTTGATTCGAGAAAGAGCAGCCTCGAAAACCCTTACAATTTCTTGCAATTCTCCATCCATTTCCATTCCAATGTCCCTCGCCGTCCCTGAGCTCGCCTTATTATTAAGGGAAATTTACATTCGAGGACTTATATCTAAGGCTAATTACAAGACGGCCTATTTAGATTGAAGATTTTATAAGTGATGTGGGCCAATTTTACCACATTATTTAATAAAATTAATTAAGGAGTTTGGGGAGTTAATTACGTCAGAAAAGAGAAGTTGAGAAAAAAAGAGTCAAACAGAGAAGTTGAGAAAAGTGGGGGAGAAGAAGTCAGCAAGACAGAACGTGCAGAAGTACGTGTTCATGTAGCTAAAATCTTGGAAGGAGTGGTGACTGATTTTTTGGAAGAGAATAAAAAGGGCAGAGATAGAGAGAAAAGGCCAAATTCATTCGTATCGTCATTCTACAGAAAAAACCTAGCAGTCCCCAACCTCAAAAACTTCTCTGCATTCCTATATTTTATTATTTTCCCCTTTTATCTTCTACTACAGTTTCCATAGAATTACAGTATTTAGATTATCTCTGAGAGATTCATTGTACGCAGAAGTCAATTATTCCAGAAGACAGAAGATTTGAGATTTATCTTTACTGCATATTTATTTTATTTCATAGTTATTGCTATTATTTTTCTATTTCTCTTTTACTATAGGTTATTTTAGATTTAATCCTACAATTATTCATCCTTTGCCACAACTTGGTAGAATCGATTTCCCAAAAATAAATATATTGGTGTTGGCTAATTTTTTGCCAACATCATTTGGCGCCGTCTGTGGGAAAGCGATTAAATCGAGCGAAGGACGTGAGATTGTTCAAAGTTTTGATGGCATCCAACACCGGATTTGATACCCCAGCGTTTTCAGCAAATCCGGCGGCGCCGGTCATGACCAACGGCGAAAGCACAAATCTTCCTCCCACACCAACATCATTTGGTCGTACCATCAACCGAATGGAATCAGCGAAGTGAAGAACAGGAGGTGGGCAGCAGAAATCCGCTGCTCCCTCCAGGTGCAGGAGACTCCCTGCCTGGAGGACTGGACCTGTCCGCTTGGAGCATGCAGGCAGGGGGATTACCAGTCATCTGCCGAAAAGCTGGAAGTATTGCTGAGCCAAACCTTCAACCTCCAGCAGACTACCAGAATGACTGATATACCTGGAGGGGCGTCAACAGGAAGCAGCACCGATGGCATACAGTTCCAGGCCAAGAAAGCAGCTGAAGGATCTGGAGGATTGGTAGGCCGCCTTTTACGGTCAGATACCCCCATTCACCTTACAGCAGGGGAATTTCAACAATGGATTAATGCAGCTGTAGCCACTGCCATGGTTCATCGAGACTAGCCGCCAGCTCAGGGGCGGGGAACAGTCCCGCCACCATATGTTGCAGAACTGACAACTAGGAGAATAGTGTCGCTTTCAGCTGGGGAGGGCTTACCTTCAGCTAGGGACACTCTGACGCTGTAGGGAGCTGGCGGGAACGGAGCTTGGACTACGGGCAGAGTTGCCTGGCAGCAAGTGGCGCCACCGCCACCTATGGACTACCAGACGGGAAGAAGACCACCAGGAAGGAATGCTCCCAGGCAAAACTACGGCAGGAAGGATAAGCTACCAAGGGTGAAAGAGCAGAGAAGATATCTCTCACCAGAAAGATTCAAGCGACTCTTGCAGAACCAGGAAGCACAGGAGAAAGTGAGCTGGAGGAGGATCCTTACGAGAGTAGAAACGCTGAAACCTGCAGGAAAGCTGGGCTGCAGCTAGGAAGGGCCCTTCAAAGTTGTGAAAGTCGCATGATGAAAATTCCACAAGCTGGAAGAGACTGACGGAATAAGGTTACCTCAACCTTGGAATTCTCAAAACCTGAAAGAGTTTTCCGTTGAGCAGGCCGGCAACCTGCACACCTGGAAAGAGGGCAGAAGGAGGAACGTATCATCAGAACTTCCAGGTTCCAGCCAAAACCTGAAGGGGCTATTTCTGCTAAGCAGGCGGGCAGCCTGCACACCTGGAAGGAGAGCAGGAAGAGAAACGTGCTATAAGAACTTCCAGGTTCCCACGTTTTATTCGCATGTTTGATAGTTGTTTACATAAACTTTTCGATATTTCAAATCATGAGAAAGAATGAGATTATGTTTTATGCTGATGATTTATTAGAATGATTTAAATCCATGAGATTCGTGAGAAACGCATTATGATGAAAAAAGAACCATCTTGTATTATTCTTTGAATGCATCATATTATCATCGAATTGACACTTGAAACAGGCACATGCAAAGCCTCCGTGGCTACATCGTTAAAAGATTGAGCTTTAACGATACTTGAAAATCCCGGGTGGAGGAGGGCACACAAATAAGTCCCTATTGGGAAGGCGCGTTGATTACGCAAATGCCTTGGGAAGAGCTAGAGGAAGAGCTCTTGGGAGTGATTCTCCACCTGCTCCTGCCAGTTGGGTTAGCCGCCTAGCTGGAAGAAAGCAGTTGATGCTAGGGCCGGAGAGAATGCCCTCATCAGATCGGGATCTAACAGTCATTTACTATGAAAATGGCACCCTCATGAGCTGACGGATGCTGTAAGGGACCAGAGAGAATGTCCCCAAAGCTGCTAGCAGGAAGGGTTAACCTTCAGCTGAACTGGAAAAAGCAGGCAGCCCAAGGAGATGGCTCGTACAACTACTACACCAGAACCGTCTCCCTAGGCTGCCCACCTCCTGCTAGCCAAAGAAACAGAAATTGAAAAGAATAAACAAAGACTGCATCAAACCAGATAGCCTTGCAATATGAAAAGCATGTGCTAAAAGAGAAAAATCAAGTGTCCAAAACATTTATGAACGCTCGATGGAAATGAGCGAAAGCAAAAATTCAACAGGCAGCTCAAAGGAACCGAGCTCGGCCTAGTAAACTCGATTCAAGAACAAATGCAAGAGAAAATTTTTAAAGTTTTTGCAGGTTCAGGAAGTTCAAAGGAGTTAAACCTCCCTTACGTTGTTGACTTTGTTGGAAGATTAGCTGCTCCAGCAGACGGAAAGGAGTGCTAGCTGAAAAAGTACCAGCAGGGGGGAGTCGAACCTTCTGCTTACAGCTGTCCAGCTTTGTCCCGACAGCTTCCCCAGCAGGGGGGAGTCGAACTTTCTGCTTACAGCTGTCCAGCTTTATCCCGACAGCTTCCCCAGCAGGGGAGAGTCGAACTTTCTGCTTACAGCTGTCCAGCTTTGTCCCGACAGCTTCCCAACCTGGCCGTAATACTTGCTACTAAACCTGGAAGCCTCTACCTGGAAGGAAGGCAAGACTAATCAGGAAGCAGGAAACCAGAAAGAGAGAACTGGAAGAGCATCCGGAGAGTGTGCAACTAGCTGAAAGTCTAACAAGAAGTTCAAAGGGAGAAGGTTCAGTAGGAAGAAATTTCAACACCCAGCTGTTGAGTGGCTGACCCCCACCTCCTGCTGCTGAGTGACTGATCCCAACATCCTGCTCACAGCTGTTCAGCCTCATTCCTGCAGCTGTTCAATCATGCTCCATTCCCTGCTGCTAAACCTGGAAGTCTCATATGAAGCCTAGCAGGAGGAAGCTCCTGTTGCTTACCCCACTACTCGTTGCTAAACGTGGAAGCCTTCGCCTGGAGGGAGCAAGGCCAATTAGAAAACAGAGAGAGAAGTGTAGATCTCACAAAATGAAGCTACCAGAGACTCACCAAAAGCTCAGTTGAAAGACTTCACGAGATACCAGCTGGGATGCTAGTAGATGGCATTGCAGCTGGAAGGTTTGCACCAGGAAGAACATTCACAGCAGGAAGAAGAAGAGCTTGCAGACATCGAGAGAAGTAGAAGGATAAAAGAGAAAATCGCAAGCAAAGAAGCAAAACCCAGAAAGTCAAACCCCACGTGCTCTAAAACTCTCCGATGCCTGGTGATGTTTTTCCTATTTCTTTTGTTTATTTCCTTTTCATAAAATTATTAAGGTCATGATGATAATATCACACCAAATGGTGCTTGGAAGAATTTAGGAAATACCTTAATGCTTATTGCAACTAATTTAAGGAAATTATAACGATAAGCTTAAGTAATTACCGTAGCAATTTTAATTTTTGATTTCTAAGAAGTTATTTTGCATAAGGAGTCAATCTATTCTCTCTGATGATTTATCTCAAAAGTACGAGATAATTATCTCATGGATTTAGGATAGGATCATACCTTGAAATATATGACATCCTGAGAAAATATGCCGCAGGAACGCATTCCCGCCAAACTCTGAAGAGGGAGAAGAAACATTCAAAATTAAGCTGGCGGGAAAGAAAGAGCAGAAAGGAGTTGAGCAAGCAGAAAAGAAAAGCAGAAAGAGGCATGGCAAGCAGAAAGGAAAAGCAGGGAATAAAAACTAAAAAGCAGGAAGGAAAAGTTGAAACGAGCTATAAGATGAAGGGACAAAGACATCAAGCTGAAGGTTAAGAAGACCTCAAGAAGCAGAATGTCAGCAAGTTCCCTCTTAAGAAGCAGAACGTCAGCAAGTTTCAAGAAGCAGAATGCAGAATGTCAGCAAAGCAAGTTTCAACAATCAGAATTCCAACTATGCCTTGGGTACGGGTCGCAACGGTTGCACTCTTTTTACTCATGAGGTTTTTGTCCCACGTGGTTTTTCCCGAGTGAGGTTTTTAATGAGGCAATCACCGTACCCGAGGAAGAAGATCAACCTATTCGAAGTGCTCAATATCCAGAGTTGTTCTTCGAGATTTTTACTACTCTCACAGCCGTCCATACTGTTCGACTGTAAGAGTAGGGGGAGTGATGATGTGGGCCAATTTTACCACATTATTTAATAAAATTAATTAAGGAGTTTGGGGAGTTAATTACGCCAGAAAAGAGAAGTTGAGAAAGAAAGAGTCAAACAGAGAAGTTCAGAAAAGTGGGGGAGAAGAAGTCAGCAAGACAGAACGTGCTGAAGTACGTGTTCATGTGGCTAAAATCTTGGAAGGAGTGGTGACTGATTTTTTGGAAGAGAATAAAAAGGGCAGAGATAGAGAGAAAAGGCCAAATTCATTCGTATCGTCATTCTACAGAAAAACCCTAACAGTCCCCAACCTCAAAAACTTCTCTGCATTCCTATATTTTATTATTTTTCCCTTTTATCTTCTACTACAGTTTCCATAGAATTACAGTATTTAGATTATCTCTGAGAGGTTCATTGTACGCAGAATTCAATTATTCCAGAAGACATAAGATTTGAGATTTATCTTTACTGCATATTTATTTTATTTCATTGTTATTGCTATTATGTTTCTATTTCTCTTTTACTATAGGTTATTTTAGATTTAATCCTGCAATTATTCATCCTTTGCCACAGCTTGGTAGAATCAATTTCCCAAAAATAAATATATTGGTGTTGGCTAATTTTTTGCCAACATCAATAAGTTTGATTTGAATTTTCTAACATAATTTATAAAAGTGTAATTATGTCCCTACCGATTTGTATGAGTGTTATTAAATATATAATCAAAATTACAAAATCATTCATTATAAATATAAATAAAACGATCTGTATAAATTATGAATTTGTCAACATAATTTCTAAGATCACTAAGACACTAATGAATTAAATAAAATTGGAGGTACTTTTGGAATCACTTAACGAATTCTAAAGGATGTCCGTACCTACAAATAGTTCTTATAGGTTAGAAACTAAAACATAATCTGCTTATCTAAATAGATTTTATTGTAACTAAAATTAAATATAGGGTAATTATATATAAATTTTCTATTAATAAATTAGTATAATATTTAGATCCGAAGTATGTTTCTGTTTGGGCCCATTAAAGCCCAATATTCAGATATTGGGCTTAAGCATACGACAAAACAAAGTCCCAAAATAGTCCCGTTAAATTTGCCCCCAAAGTCAAAGAGCCAATAGGTACGCGATTGATTGACCAAACATCACATATGATGATATAAATTGACTTTTTTGTTGGAAAATTCAATTTAGTTGGAAAATTCAATATTTCCACGCTCTCATCCCATTTTCACTGTTCTTGTAATTAGAGGTTATTAAATTCCTCAAAACTTTTGAATTTTGTGGGTAGAGTTTGAAATGTTTTCATGTTGGAGTATGATTCAAAATTCCAAACAAATCCGTTCGTAGGGTAAATCGAATTAGTAAGTTAGATGATTTTGCTCGGGATAGGAAAAAGAGTAAATACATGACGACAAAGTTTCATAACTTTCTTTTAAGGGGTTTTTGCACGAAATCCCCTCGTGTTATACGAAAAGTTCTAAAAAAGTTATATGAAAAAAAAAATCTTTAAAAATCTTATGTTTGTTTTTCTTTGCGCCAAAAATCCTAAACTGTGTGTTTGACTTACACGCGCATTGACTGCAATTAGTTAAGTGTTAAGTGTTATGCTACCATTTTAGACTGTGTAATGCCTTAAGTGCCCTTATTAAATTAGTTTTTTGTTTAACCCTGAATTAGTAACCCTGCATATAGAATTTGGAAAATCGGTCTCTTCCACAATGATAATTAATTTACACTAGTAATTTTGGACATTCCATATATGCGCAAAAAGAAAAATATTATTATTTAAATATATTAAATTAAATTGTTCATCTTAATATAAATTTAATAATTATTATATATTAATAGAAAATAATTAAAATATAAATTAGAAAATATGAGAAAGAAAAATAAAAAAGAATATCAAAATGAAAATATCAACAGTTTTTCCCAATGCGGTAGGAGATTTCATGTCTATTCTCTGTTCATTATTAGTTTAATTTATTCATTTCTCCATGTCATGAAGTCTTTAGCCTTGTCGAGTGTCCTGAGTTGAAGAAGGGTGACTTGGGAAGAGTAGAGTCTTATTACATCTCCTGAAACTTTCTTTGATATTCATGACGACACAGATGTGTCTCTCTCATACTATACAGGAGTTCTTGTGTGTATCATTTCACCAAAAGGGTTTAACTAGAATTCGAAAACTAAAACAAAAAGTGAGATATATATGGAGTTTTTTGCTTGGATACCCCCTGTGTTATATCTAATTAGCACTCCAAGCCCTGTGATTTGAAAATTTTCAAAAAGAACCCTGTGATTATATATATTAGCACTAAAAACCCTGTGATTGTATTAAAGTTAGCACTCAAAACACTACGACCACGGCTGTAGGGTTTGAAATTCTGATTGAGTGCTAATTTATTACAATCACAGGGTTCGTTTTGAGAATTTTCAAATCATAGGGTTCTGAGTGCTAATTAGGTATATCACAGGTTTTTTGGTGCAATAAACTCGATATATATGTACTTGTAATTTAATATAATTCTGATCACCAAAAGGGTCAGTTCAGCGCCGTTTGGCAGAAAGAGGGGTTTGCCACCACCAATCCACCCAAAAACATCACTATAGTCATATCGCCACCACCTTATCCGGATCTGCCGCCACCACCATAGCATCACCAGATCAGCTGCAACCACCGCCACCACTACCAGATCTGCTGCAGATCCACCCACACACTATCCGCCTCTCACCACAACAATCTTCAAAGTTGATCAAGAGAGATAGAGAGTGAATTGGAGACGGGAGAGGAGAGATATAGAGAGATAATTGGTGGTCACCCGAGTGGTCAGCGAGCCTTGTACAGCTCCGGTGTTGGAATAGGCGATAGTCAGAGACGGAGCCAGGATTTCATGGAGGGGGGGGGGGGGGGGTTCCAAATTAAAAATATATATAATATTTTTTTAAAATAAATATTATTTTATTCGATATATATAAATAAAACAAGTATAACGTAAAATTTAACTTATTATTTTATCATTAAAGTCTCAAGAAAATAGGTGCATTATCATGAATTGTTGAAGTGTAAACTCTCAAGAAAATAGATGAATTATCATGAATTGTTAAAGTGTCATGGTGTATTGCTATTTTGAAGTAAAGCTCCAAATTCCTTTTACTCATAGTTCCTATATAAATTAACAAAATCATGGACTCAATTTAACATGATTTAAAATAAAATAATAAGTCAAATAACAAAACAACGTAAATAAATGAAAAATCATTTATCTTTAACTATTCTGATAGTCATAGCGATAAAATAACTTAACAAATTAATTATAAATGTTATCCATAATTAAAAAAATAATTAAAATTATTATTTAAGATACAAAATTTTAACTAAATAATTTATCCATACTAAAAGAAAAACTAAAATTAACACAATTATCTTCCTAATAAAGGTCAAATTAAAATTATTATTTAGATACAATCTTTAAACTAAATAATCTATCCATAATAAAAAATAAAATTAAGACAGTTATCTTAATAAAAAATAAAGAAATCTTAATATACATAAATCATATCAACACTAAATTATATAAAATTAAAGAGAGTATATATTATCTAAAATCAAACACAGTTATCTTTATCTTATTCTCATAGATATTGAAATATAGAACTCTACCACTAACTAATAAATTATCCTAAATTAAAATTAAACACAGTTATCTTTATCCTATTCTCATAGATATTTAAATATAGAACTCTACCACTAATAAATTATCCTAAATTAAACACACGTAGTTATCTTTAACCTATATAATCTTTTCTCAAAATATTAACCTGATTTATCATTAACAATTAATCATAACTTTGATCTAAATAATTTATTCATAATAAAACTATAAAAAATAAACTAAAACTAAATATAAGTTAATATTACCTACTGGTTTTATTGGATAACTTGGATCACGATCAATTTTTTTTTCTCGCACAAATGTAGATTTTGAAAATTAGAAAAATGAGGGTTTTAAGTTGAGCACAAGAAAAAACGGAGAATAGAAAAATTAAAGAGGAAGAAGATGTAGATAAAAGATTAATTTAAGATTTTTTAATATGGAAAAGAAGATCAAAAGACTTTTTTTTATTGGGAAACGAAGTAAAAAGTGCATTTGAATTGAGAAAACTAATCAAAATTAAAGTAAATTAATACTAAAAATAAATTTTAAATTGGTGAGGTGTAATTTTATTTGGAAGGGGGGGGGGGGGGGGGAATTTATAAATTTAGGGGGGCCAAAATAATAAAAATTTTAAAATTTATATATAGTAAAAAAAATTTAAAATTTTTTTGGGGGGGGGGGGGGGGGGTGGGCGCCCCCCTGCCCCCTCCTTGTCTCCGTCTCTGGCGATAGTGGTCGCGCTATGGTGGTTGTGTGCTGCTTGTGGCTTCAGATTTGGGTTAGGATGGTTGCGTGGTGGTGGTGGTTGTGCGATTACGGTTGCTTGATGCCGTGGTGGCGCATTGGCGGTGGTAGTTGAGACTTGCCGGAGAAGATGAAGAAAGTTGAGGGAGCAAATTAGGAAATTTATGCAGATTTGTTGACCAAATTAGCTCCACGGGTGGTGAGCAAAGAATATGTGATACAGGATTTGTAGGAAAGAGGAGGAAAAATAGTTAAAGACTCAAAAAGATGCAAAATTCGAGTATCTAGTTGAAGAAGTTTGGGAATGTAGCAGTCGGAATGAAGGGCACCACATCCCCGCACCATGAATCCAGCTCACACATGAAATGGAAAATCCATACATGAACCAAACTCACAGCGAACGGAGACATAAATAAAAACAACCCTATGCTAGGCGGGACTAGACCTTGTACCAAAAGATCAACAGAAACAAGGATGCGAAAGCAAAGCAACAGGCATTCACAATCAAATATATAAATGCAATTCAAATAAGAAAAGTAAATACAGGTTCCACTAAAGTACTAGAAACCTGTCCCGAAACGATACAAAGCAATAATTTAAAAACGGGTTCAACTAGGGCCTTAGAATCCTGTCCCGAGTTCAATAACGCAAGATAAAATAAAATTGACCAACAAGGCTACGGATGTAAACGAGACAAGCCAGCAAGCTGCCTCGGAAAAAGTTCGGGCTTGAGTTTGTAACTGGCGAGCCAAGGCTCGACTCGTGGAATTTCGAACCCAAGCCCGAGCCACATATTTCTTAGCTCGCGAGTCAAGTACTAATTAAAAAAAATAATATTATATATATATTATACTTTACCAAATATATATATATATATATATATATATAAAATAGAATATAATTATATACATAACACATTAAAATGAGTAAAAACCCTAATCTTTACAAATCTCTTCCAACCGCAGTCTCTTGGCCCTCTTCTCTCTCGCTATCTCCCACCACCACGCCACCACCGCTCTCTCGCCATCTCCCACAGAGCCACTGTAGCGCGTGAAACCACACCCGCACTAAGACCCGACCAACATATGAAATGGGTAATCCATACATGTGTCAGATCAGAGTGAACGGGGACTCACTCACTCACTATGCTAGGCGGGAGCTAAATCTTCGAAACCAGTTAAGCAATAAAAGAACCAAGGGCAGAGTATTTAAACATGAGCGGAAGCAATAACGTTCACTAACAAAATCAATGAGCTCACAGGCTTCAAAATTTAAACATTAAAGCAATCGCAGGTGTTCATAATCACAAATAACAATGCAAGTGTTAGAGTGTAACATAAAAGAAAGCTCTACACGATTCCCCAGGACTCTACGAACCCGGAATCCCGCCAAGCACTCCAAAACCTGCAAAATAAACTGAAACAAAGCCGGGTTCAGTCTTTAAGAGACTGGTGGGTATAAAACAAGGCGTAATATCATAGTAATACGGAAATTAAAGACACACACACATGCAATTCATAATCCCGGGTGAGGTTTTGGAACATATCCCAAGTGAGTGAAAACAAAGAAAACAACGCATGGGATTATAACCATCAATTCCTTTATTCATTACATTCATGAGGTCATTACATTAGCCCGACAAGTGGGCAAATTCTCCAACCTTCTCATCGTGTGTGCATTATCTATTCATTCGTTACATTAGCGATCATACAACATTCATTCATTCGTTCATAATCATTTGTTCATAATCATTTATAATTACAGTCATTCATAATCACAATCATTCATAATCACTTACACCTTTTTTCTCCGGTTAGTGGACGGACTTGGCCAAAGACCTGTCCACCCATTCATTGTGGCCAGTGAGGCTCATGACTCCCCAAAGGTCCGATTCCCATTCGGTATCGCCGTCATTGTGTTGGGACTAGTGCACGGGGACCACCTTTAGCCTATGTTTCCCCGGATAGCCACGTACACTTAGTCCCAGGGCCCCCCTTCATTGTGATCAATCAATTCTCGCCAAAACGTTTGGTAGGGATTCATAAATAAATGTTTTACCGTTAAATCATTCTCTTTTGGAAAGACTCAATATATATATAATACTTTGGCTTAAAACCTTCACGTTGGATATATCGGGTCAATTAACAGCTAATAGAAGAGAATCCCACCTGGCTACACTTTACCGAACAAGACCAAGAAGTAAAGAAGACTTGAAGGTAGCCTATAAACCCGGTAGATCTCCGCCCTGGAGAAAACTATACAAAAGACAACACAGTGCATTCGTGAGACTCAAGACTCCAAATGAACCATATATGACGCACGGTAATGCATAAGAAAAAACAATGTGCTATGAAGATGTTCATGTGCACAATTAATGCCACTTAGACACATAACTTTCATGATTCATATCAAAACAGGACATAAGTTTAATACATTGATCATAAAACAAGTATCGACATGTATACAATGCATATATTAAGTATAGAGTCAAGAGGATTCATTTAAGACATTCAAAGAATGCAAGAAGGTACTTAACATTTCATATATAAACACTTAGGCCATGTTATAGCATATTAATTCGTATGAGGACTTAAATCACATTATAAATTAAAAACATAAACTATGACACATCATTTAACAACTTAACAATGTAATTAAGTTATAAAAGAAGCATAAAATTCACATATAAGAAGCATAAATTAAATACAACACACACACATACACACACACACACGGTTCAAAGTGAGAGAGTTGGTAATGGGGGTTACTTCCTCCATTTGCAATGGGAGTAACTCCCGTTAACGCAAGCAACAACACAAGCTCAAGGAGACACGGGGGTCACACTCTTCAAGCCTAAAATTTGTGACCCCCGTTACAGCAGGCAGTGATCTCCATTTCCATGGCAACGGGCGTTACCAAATGGGCAAGGAATAGGAGTGACGGGCGTCACCCCTTACAGCTCCAAAAATCTGCAGCAGTTCGAAGCTTTCCCCTGTTCTAAACCTTCATAGCAGCAGCAACTCTTGTGGGGAAGGAAAGAAGGCAACAACAGTAGCACAAACTCACAAAAGCTCAAAAGAAAAACGAACATAAACCAATCATAATCATACCTGCAATAGATGGAATGCAAGGAAGGATGAAAATAGTTCAAGTTCTTCAATTTAAACGCAAGTTCATTAATGGCACAAGACTTAACACTCAACTACCATGTAATACAGCTCCATATATGCATTAATTAAGGCTAAGAGGTCACTTAACAAGTCTCAATTCATCAAATAATTCAAGGGAAGCAAAGATTCAAGAATTTCTAACAAAACCTAACTATTCATTCAAAAATTCATATCATAATCATTCATGGATGAAAAGAGGCAACTAAATACTTGAAATGATCACAAAGAGGTAGAGAATAAAATCATGTAATTACCTTCCAAGTTGGAGAAGAAATGGTGGAATTAAGAGCTCAAAATCAAGGTTGGTGAATAGTTCTTCTTTCTTTTCTCTTGGAACTCAGTTTGGCTGCTACTTTCCCCTTTTCTCTCAGCTGAAATCGAAGTGAGGGAGGTATGGGGTGATAGAGGGTTGAGTTAGGTAACTATAGGTTCAAGTTTGGAGAGGTTTGGCTAAGTATGGGTTAAGTTATGGTTTAAATGGTTAAGGCTGGTCATTTAGGCGGATGGAACTTGTTTCGGTTGAATTTAGGAGGTCCAAACGGCCTTAGAATGTAGCACCCCGCACGGTGGGTCACCACATCCCCCGCACCTAAGCCCAATCCACATACGAGATGGGAAACTCGTACATGAACCAAGCAGAGGCAAACGGGAGACAGACAGACACACACCTAAGCTAGGCGGAACGTAGACCCTGCAAATTAAACCAACCAACAAAAAACGAAGCGTATGCGGAAGCAATCATACAACAGACTTAAATTAAAAGCAGTAGTTGACGGGTTCAACTAGCATAGATCCTTAATCCCGAATATAACATAAATCAAAATACAAACGGGTTCATCTAAATCCACGAACCTATCCTAACCTGTCCCGAAATTCATACATTCAAATCAATACAAACCTGCATAAAATATATCATAAACGTATACATAACTTCTTACGCAATCACGAGCTAAGCACTTAACGAAACAAACAGACAGACACGGACTCGACAGACCCGACTCAAAACCGCCTAGCTCGAACTCCACAACCTGAACCTGCAACTAAAACGAAAGGGGAGAGGGGTCAGTCACACAGACTGAGTGAGGGGCTACCCACACACGCTATATGTATAAGAGCAAAGCACATAACAATCACATAGTGCGTGAACTCAGGGATAGTTTTTGCATACCAAAGTTTAACCCATGATACATATATATAGGGATTTTAAAAGAAACAAAGCAAACCAAAGTTTAAAGGATTTCATATAAAACCGGATCATTAATTCATCGCAAATCATATCGAATCAAATCATATCTTAGCTTACATATTCAAACGGTTCATATTTTATTATAATTTAAGAGTCTATCCCCGTTTCACGAACTTTACTAAAGCATACATACGTAACTCGGCGGGTACGAGTACCTAATCCCATCCTGGGCTCCTCAAACTAAACATACATAACAAATCAAAACATAACATAGCATACGTATCATACATACCTCCTTCTCCGGTGATGGAAGGGTTGCGCGACCCAAACCATCCAAACAGACGAGGGGAGCGTGAACACTCAAACCCTCAGGTTCCCATCCCCCTACCAAACCTCCTGGCGGGTTCAGGGTTATTCCTATCAAACTGTGGAGATGTGCACGGGGTCATAAACCGGCGACCCCATGGCCGACCCGGGTCCCCCTTACCCACAACTCCGGGGCCCAATCATACCAAACAAATCATAAGAAGCATACCATAACCTAACCCGCTACATAACGAAATTAACATAACATACCTTACTTTGCAACAACTATGCTATTCATACCTCTCCGTGTCAAATCCATAAGATATCCATAGCTCGTAGCTCCCGGCTCATAAGAGGCACACGGTTTGAAGCATAGTTAACGTTACAACATAAACAAACCATAACAAACCAAAACAAGCGTACCTAGGCTCGTACATAGCTTATCGTACTTGTAAAGTCTTAGCAAATTCATAAACTTACATATTTTGCACATATTTACTTATACTTAAGGTTATAATTCGCATGCATAGAAAACAAACACATTTTATAGGGTTTAACTATACCTAACCTCACCTTATACCAAAGAAAGCCAAGAACAACACAAGTGATCCACCCCGGAATCAAAACGGCTCACGAAACACCACCCCCGGTGCACCTGGACAAACTGAAGACAAAAAGCAGGACTTAGACCCAAAGAAGAACCACATAGACGCACGGCGTATGCATAGGCACATAAGAGATTCAACTACCTAAACAAAATTCATATTCAAACTTATTTCATACAAGGAAAAGCATTTCATAATTTATCATATGCTTAAAACACATTAAAGCATGTTCAAGTGCGCTATCAATGCATACAAAGGTAAACGAAAGGCAAATGGTGGCACTTATTCATGTACGATCACAAAGCACATTACTAAAGCGATATAAAATGCATATAAGAACAAATACATACACATAACATAATATAAAACAAGTTAAGAATGGGTTCGGAGGTGCAAAGGTGCAAGAAAAGCTGAAGAAAAGCATAAGAAACGGTTCCGAGCAAAACGGGCAAAAGTTGGAAATTTTCCGAAACCGACAAGCTGTAGGAAAACGATCATAACTTGAGTTTGAGAAATGGGAATTAAGTTTTGTTTCTTGGGAATGAAACTAGACACATAGATGTTTCAAATGGTAGGTGGCTCGAATTGTGGTTTAAGGCGAGGCGAAAATGGCGTAGGTTCGAAGTTGGGCGAATGCTGAAATTCGGCGAAGTGGCGACACAAATTTCAAACGATTATATCTCACAAATGACAAGAGATAATGAGGTGATTCCAATTGGAGGATGTTCTACACTTCAAGAGGTTTCCGTAGGTTCAAAATCAGGCCAATCGGAGCTCAAACGAGGTCAGCACGGCCGTGTCAATATTGGCCTGAAAACCGACACGGCCGTGTCGGGTTAAAAAAAATTCAAACTCGAGAGCCTGACACGGCCGTGTTGGAAATGAACTAGGGTTCGACACGGCCGTGTTGGGTCGTCTTCTCCGAAAAAACACAGCTAAGAAGTAAGGGATCGACGGGAAAAGGTCCAAAACCGCCCCAAACCTCATTCCAACCAATTAATACACCAAAATGCATCAAATTACACATATATAACATATTGGCATCAATTTAAATCGCAAATAAACACGTTGGGAGCAAGTTATCGCATTTAGGCACTATTTATCAATCCGCCATAACCAAGGAATCGAGCAACAACGAAGGAATTCAATCGGTAGGAATGAAGTACGTAATAAAAGGATCACATTGCTTACCTTGGCTCGTTGATCGGGCGAAAGTTGGAGTCGGAACTTGAGCTCAAAGCTTAATGGCCAAAGGGGGAAGCTTTCTCTTCTCTCTTTCTCCTCCCTTGCTTCACGTTAGAAAAATGGGGGAGAGGGCTGATATTTTCAGCCCTTTAAGGTCAAACGGTATCAGGTCCACTCGGATCGGATTTTAAAACGGTAGAGTTATCAAATGGCTTAGAAAATAAAAGGTTAATTCATTGAATCCGAATCATCGAAACGAACCCAATGACAAGGTTAGAATTCGAATTCGAATCCCGAGCTCAAAGTAGCCACGAAGGCTAAAACACCCTACATAAAATTAGGTCCCTAATTCGGCAAATATTGAGCGATTGAGCCCAAGAACAATTAATTAAATTCTAATGCACACGTATTAAAATAAATCTCACATCGACATATAAGCATGCTAATCACATAATTCACGTAAATTACAGAATTAAACTCACCCGTGACGCCGTACCTGGAATGCCGAAGAAGCGGGGTGTCACATAGAAAAATATAAGGCTTGTCCCATTAAATCCGAATCATCGATTCGAGTTCAACAGAGGTGACGGAATTCAAATCCGAATTCCCGAGCTCAAGATATGTCACCCGGAACCAAAGGTGCGCTTAATTCTCTTTAACCCCCGTTTTGGTTCCAAAACTTGAAATAAATCCAAAACCCAAACAAAAAAGTCTGAAAACGTAAAACGAGTATATAGACATGTTCATAACACATAAATCTCCAATATACCAAATTTACACAAAAATCGGAATTCAAATCATATAAGAACGACACGAGATCGTATCACATAAGGGCATAATGTTAAAAAAAAAATTCATATGAAAATTCAAATTCAAATAATATAAACAAAAAAAGAACTAAATATATAAAAGCAAGTATATATATAAATTTAAATTGGACAATTTGGTAAACACATACGTCATACCTGTACGGCCGAAAAGTCGGGGCGTTACACGTTCGTCGGCGCAACGACTTCTTCCTCTTCTCTCATCATCTTCTTCTTCAACATCAGATTTCGAAACTCGGCGCAACGACTTCTTCCTCTTCTCTCATCATCATCTTCTTCAATATCAGATTTCGAAACTCAGTGCAACGACTTCTTACTCTTCTCTGATCTTCTTCTTCTTCAAGATCAAATTTTGGAACACCATCGGTATAGAGAATGGGGAAGTAAGAGAGAACGATGAAGATGAGATATGACTTGTCATATTTCTAATTTATCATGGGCATTATGGTAATTTTACGCGTTTTAGGGGGGTTTAGGAAAAATATGTTGTGTATTGGGGATTTAAAATAAGCGAATTTCGAACCAGGGGGTTTAGCAAAAGTCTTGAGCCTTATTAGGGAGTGTTTATTAATTCTCCATTATTTTTAATATAATTATTAAAATATAGTAAATAAATTTGATAATATCATATTAGTCAAAATAATAACTAAAATAGAAATTAAAAAATATGAAAGAAAAAAATAATAAAAATATAAAAAGGTTTGTTAAAAGAATTAAAAAGAAGTAAAGTGATGTGAGAGGAAAAAAAGAGTTAAGAGATAATACCTTCTAGTAATGTAAAAAAAAAAAAAAAAAGGCTAAATAAATAAAAGATAAAAAATTTAAGAGAGAATTTGATTATTCTAGGGAAAGAAAAAGACATCAAATACAAACAGTTTCTAACTATGTTTGAGGCTTAGTTAATACTAGTAATTTTCTGCACACTTTATGCGTGTGCAACGAAATAATTATTATTTAATTTTATTAAAATTAAAAATTTCATATTAATATATAGTTTATAATTATTTTTAATATAACTATTAAGTTATATAAATAAATGTGACAATATTATATTAATAAAAATAAGATTAAAATATAGCTTATAAAATATGAGAAAAAAAGATAAAATAAATAGTAAAAAAATTATTATAAAAAAGAATTAAATTGAGGTGAGAGATAGGAGGAATTAGAGAAGAGAAAAAGAATTAACTGACATGTTGTAATGATGAAGAAAGAAATAAATAAATAAAAGAAAAAAGAGATCAAGAGTCCATGACACCACATTTGCCTCTCTCGTTTAATATATAGTATAGATAATAGTATAAATATATGGCTCTTGCAATTAGGGAATTGGTAAAATGTAAATAGTGGGAAAAAATGCGGGAAATAAATAGAAGGGAAATTGTGTCACCTTTGCCGAGTAAATTGTAGGAAAGAAAAGGGACACATATGTACAAACAACTCTCCCATAAATTAGAGGGTTGGTCCAAGTGGTTAAAGGGTTAATTCTCAAAGGTAAAGACCCGGGTTCAAATCCTTGTAGCGACTTGAGGGTGCGTGTGTTAAAAATAAAAAAATAAAAAAAAAATCCTCTCCCATAAATTTGTGGCTAATTAGCAACGATATTGAAAGGAGACTATTTAGTTTCCGTCCTATTCTCGGGGCTTCAGGAATTGGATAGAATGCTATTTTGTTAAAGTAAAGCTTGAAATAAGGGTAATTATTTAACCAAACCAACATATTCTTAAAAAAAGTCGGGTATAATTTACATATGATTTGAGTAAATGAATAATAAGTATAATTTAGGCATATAATTATACACATGCACGTTAAAAAATTTGGTTGTGTCTGGGTATGATAAAATATCTAGGTACGGATTTGAACATGAGTATTACTACATACTCAAGAAGAGGGGTGGAGAAATATTAAGGTGTATGTAAATAGAATGACATTTCTGGCTGTCCCCTAAATGGTAGAACGTAGCAGTTATGTGCCGACTCTGGTTACAACTTACAACAAAACTAATTTGGAATTTTGATTAGTCGAAGAACAGGCAAATGTGGTTATACCGTGCTACTTTGACTATGGATGCAATATTGACAATAGTAGTTGTTTTACACTGCTAGCCCCGTGGAAACCATTCTTGTCTCTGTTGTAGTTTTTGGTTCTGTCGGTGAAATGCATCTAGCTCTCTGGCTTTTTGAAGCATTAGCTTCTCTTACTCCTCTACTTTTTCTTGCTTCTGTTGAGTAGAATGGGCTAGCAGTGTTAAATTTTGATAACGTCAACAATATTAATTTTAAAATTTTAAATTCTATCATTGAGGGGATATTATAATAAAATTGAAGTATAAAGATATATTACGGTCAATGGACTCCTTTTCTACTCTATATATATAACATGGAATTTGTATTTAAGATATTTCCAAAAGGGTGTCTGTGTAATTAAGACTAAAATGCTAATCCCAAATGAAACAGAGTGCAGAAACAGAGCATCTCCAGAAAACATTACATCAGAGCAATGAAAATGCTAACATTAGCCAAAATCCAACAATAACATAATTAACAATCTTTCTAACCTTAAAAAGCCTCAAATCATCTATAACACTTGAAGATTTTTTCAAGAAAATAATCCCTGGGAAGAAAACAAAATCCAATCCAGCATGTACCTACAGTGGGTCCGAACGTCACCTTCCCAATCTGCTAATCTATTTCTCCATATTTATACCATGATTGGTGATACTTTTATAGAACTATACACAACAAAGTTTGATCAAGGATTTTCATCATGGATGAGTTCGTTCAAGAGTGTGTTCAAAAGGGCGTCTCTTTTCTCGGCTCGTTTCTCTTCCCCCAGTCTCCTCTGTTCTTCTCTCTCTCTCCAAACCTCTTCCATCATAATCTTCTCTCTCTCAAGTTTCTCCATTGTTTGCCTCCATTCTAGCTCAAACACATCCCTTTCTCGTGCTCGTCTATCCATTGCCTCCTTCCACAGCATATCTATCCTCTGTTGCTGCTCCATGAAATTCCTAAGTGTCTCCTGAAAACTAGCCACAGCAGACGTCTCAGTCTTGTCTGTGTCCCCAAACATCACATTTTTCTCGGTCGTTTGTCTCTTTAGTTTCCTAGACTTCTTTTTGGGAGCAACTGTTATGTTTTCAACTTGTTCGACTTCAGTCTCTTCTGCAATATTATCCTGTTGCTGGGAGTGTTCTTCATGGGATTGATCAATAGAGACATTTTCGAGTCTTTTTCCTTTATTTGTTGGAACACTCTCACAGTCGAGATGCGGTTGCTGCATGACACAGTCTCTTGCTGCAAAATATGCATGAAGCTCTTCGAAAAATGGAGATTGGTCACAATTGTCTTGATCATATGTCCCTTGTGCCTGTATTAGAAATAAATAAGACCAAATCATTACAATCTTGACAAATATCTAAATTTTAAATTTGTGGGACAATTACAGTGACATACCTTGATGCTTCACCTAATTACACAAACTTCCCCTTATGTTTTGAGAAATTACATAAACTTTGAATGTGAAAAGAATTTACATTACATCTTAGACTTCTGAGTTTTGACGATGTTATCTCTAATCACGCGTGCATTTTGTCAAGACTCAAGCCTAAGTGTTCAAAGATCATGAAAGAAATAGAGATGAGAAAAACTATGCTTGTTCGAAAACAACCCAGCACAAATGTCATCACATGTTAATAGTGCTAATGAAAATCACAAAATCCCAACAGAGAAATTACATAAATCCAGACAGCATTTCATGCACTGTCCGCAACACGTGATCGATAAAGTATTCTTTCAAGTTTCATCATAATCAAAGATCACAAGACCGTTATACAACAAATAGGAGGATTCGGTAATAACTCTGCATTCCCTTTCCCTCCCGTGCTTTACGATTCAGACTCAATCACACTAAAAACCGTGGATCAAAAACTAGCAAAAACAGAAGTAAAAGTTCTCTACTCAGTAGAAAAGACTAACAAAATAAGTAATAAATATATAAAATAATAATGACATATCCCAAAAAGAAAAGTTAATCTTCATTAATTAGCTAATGTGTCCATTAGCTTTTGCAGGTTGAACTGAAAATTACAGAAATTTATATCAGTCAACTAAATCCTCATTCTTGTCAACCAGATGTAAACATTTTGAAAAATATTTGAGCAACTCCCACCAAACCGAATGTAAAAGTCCACATTCCCATAAATGCACACAAAACAGATAATTATAAGCATTCTGCCCCATGAATTAACTTCACTAATTAGAACCCAAACTCCATAGTCGGATGCCAAACATTTGAAAAGGATAAACTTTAGCAGAGATAACCTCTAATTACACTCACAACTGCAAAACATATACGAACAACAATGAAATTCAATCCAAGAACATCATGAATCCTCTTTCGGTAAAATCTTAGTTCAAAATTTTTGTAAATCTGATTTCATGAAAGAACTCACTCTCATGATTTCAAGCAAAAGAAGGCTGAAAAAACAAAATCGCAGGAAACATCATCAGGACATAAATCACATCCATGCATGCATCATACATCTTCCATAAACAAACAAAACAACCATAAAAATAACAATTTAAATGTAAAACAAAAAAAATGAATTAAAAATGATTACTTTGTATCTGCTGACAAGATTTTTCCACTTGCATTTACACTGTTCTGCTCTTCTCCGGTAGCCCTTTTCCCTCATTCCATTGGCGACCATTTCCCACAAATTCTTATTCCTTTTTGACGTGCTGAAGTCCCATTCAAGCTGAGCCCTTATTTCAATAAAATCTATTGTTTCTTGGCAGCTCCATTGATGACTAAACCTCTCCTCTCTCCTAGAAAAATTATCAACAGAGCCACCGCCGAAGAAAGGTGGGGGAGAGGGCGGCGGACCATGAGGGGTAGGGGGTCCGGGGGCGGTGGCTATCAACATTTTCAGGACCATTATACGTCATTGTTTTGGATTTTTAAGGTTGCAGTTTCAATCTAGAGGTTTACTATTTAATGTGGATTGTGGGTTTGGAACTTGAATTCAAGACTGCCTTTTTATTCTTCTCATTTTCATCTTTTTCGTTTTTACCTGTTTTTGTTACTGTCCGAAAAGCGAAAAGTGTATTTATAGAATTATAGAAGAGGAAAGAAGAGGGGGGTAAAGTGTGGTAAAAGAAAATTACGAGATTACCACAATCCAAGGCCCAAAAGTAGATGACAATAATAAACATGAAAAGTAATAGGAAGTAACTAATAAATGGGGAATGTGACAAAACTCCCAAAGTATAAAATAAATTTAACATCACTCCCCCATAAAAAAATATTAATACTAATTTTTCAGTTTAAATTTAAAATTTGTTTTTACTCCCAATTTTTAATGAAAATACCAAAATAACCTTGAAGAAACATGAAATGATATTGATCGTGTCGAGTTTTCGGATTGATGACGTATCTCGAAATAGCTGACCTCGACCACTTAGAATTTGTTGACGTGGTAGAGCTCGAGTTAGAGTTGATCTGAGAAAAAACTAGCAAACGTGAACTACGGACCGACAAAGGACGGGAAGGGTTATTCCCTTTGTCGGTAATCCGACGCTCAAGTCAGTGTCGAATGGTTGAGAGCTTATCGAGTGAATTGTGCGCTATAAATGTGGTAGTTGTCCCCAAATGGCATTTATGGAGGGGGTATTTATACCTATTGGGGTAATGATTACCTGTACAGTGCAACCTGCAGGTGCATTAAATGCGTCACCTACTTCGTACGGCCTGTCAGGCTTCATTAAATGCCTGAAACGGCGGAGTGGGCCCCAGGGATGATCGATCTTGATTCGAGCTAGCAACCTCATGATCGAATTTTAGCCGACTTGCCTTGGACTTGGTCGATTGTATTTCGACTGGTCTTGAGGGTAGTCGAGTCGATACGGTTGAATGGTCAGCATTTACCGTCTTGAAGGGTTTGTCGTTGAGGCGACCGATTTGGAGGCTTACGTGGCACCTTTGACCGGTCCTTCCCTCCACATGTCTTGCGGATAGTGGTCCACGCGTTGCCAGCGTGGTGGTACCGGATTGGCCCACGTCATTAGCCCCCGGAAAGGCGGTGCCACTATGACGTGGCAGCGTCCTTTCGAATTTCGAGAAGTGGGCCCCCAGGCGTAATGATGACGACGGTTCGCCTTCGATTTTCCCGCCCAAGGTCACCTCTATAAATAGCCCCTTAGGGCCTTCATTTCTTCCTTTCACTCTTTAGAAATTTTCAGAGCATTTCGAGTTCCTCAGAGCTTTTCGAGCCAAATAGCCGGAGTCTTCGAGTCGATCAAGTCGACAGCGAATTTTTCCTGTAAGCTTCTTCGCCTTGGCTTCTTTATCTCTTACTGCTTCAATTTCTTTATTTCTATACTTGAGAGTCCGTAATCGAGTGAGAAGATCCCCATCTCGAAAAACATTCGACTCGACCCCTCACACCCAAAACCTTAATCCTTATTTCAAGGAGAAGGCGGAATTCAAGGGAAACCGGTCGAAGCATTGTTGAGCAGTGGGATGTCTTCTTCTACCTCGACTAGTTCAGATCTGTCAGATAAGATTCCCGGCCTTGGAGACGAAATAAATTCACTCTCCTCGACTTCGAGTGAGGAGGAATCGGTTAAGTCTCAGGGCTCAGGTGGAGAAAACGAGACGGAGGAGTCGGGGGGCTCGGATGATAGACAATCGGCCTCGTCTTTAGGCCCCATAACCTCAGCAGAACCCCTAACAACAATACTCCCTGTAGGGATGACTCTAGGGTCCGAGTATTCGAGTCGAGTAGGGGGCGCAGGACCATCGACTTCGGAGAGCCGGGGCGAAGATGTTATACGCATCCCTTATGGTGGGAAGTCCCCCGACCAAATTCTGGACAAGGACCCCAGACTGGTCGACAACAGGGTATCGGCCAAGATGTTCGAAGACATTAGGAAGATATTGTTTGGAGGGGACGTAGAATTAGGAGGGTACAGTATAGTCCGACCTCGACGAGGGGAAACCATGACTGACCCCCCGACTAACTGCATAGCTGTAACCTGGAAAATGGTTCAAGCAGGGTTTCGAATCCCTATAGACGATGATATCCTCGACATCTTGAACCATCTGAACATCAGCCCAGTCCAACTGATGCCAAATGGTTATGCGATGCTCAATGGGGTCCGAGTATTGATGAAGTACTTCGGGATTCCTATGCTTGGAGTGGCCAAGGACCTCTTCAACATGAGTGTGACCAAAGAGAAGTTCGGGTCGGGCTATGGGTTCGTGCAGTTATCATTTAAGCAGAAACGCAAGCTCACGACATCGCCGACCTCTTCAAATGGGCATACATGGAAACAACAGTTTGTGTATGTCAAGAGCGAGTCGGGGTGGCCGCACCTTTGGAACAGAATGTGGTGTTGGAAGCCGAGCCCGACATTACCGATCACCGCTACGCGCTGGTCGAACACCTTTATTCGAGACATGCTATCCCTCGGCCAATTCGACTGCAAGAAGTTGGTCGAGGACAAGGCCCTGGTGAACTTTGGCTTAGCCCCCGGGATCGCCAGTCGGACATTCGACCCTGGTAAGGCAGGCGTCCGAATCGACTTGTTTGATTGCTTGCTGCTGTTTTCTGAATTTTGGAACTTTCAAGTCGATTCTGACCTTTAGTTTCTTCTCTTTGCAGATAAAGTGATAATGAGTCGGTTGGCGAAAATGAGGGCCGATATGGAAGAGCTAGCTGCTCGGCGTGCCATAGCGACAGCGACCGAGGTGGCACCCCCCCACAAAACAATGGACGCCATCCTTCCGAGGCAGGGGGATCAAGCGGGCGTCGAGCCAATCCAATCGCCCGCCCCTCAGGCAAAGAGGAAAGAGAAAGCCCCCGCTTCTGAGCCCGAGAGGAAGCGGTTGAAAAAGGAGAGAGATCCAAAGGGTGTGTCCATCCCCAAGCCGACGAAAAACATCGATCATACTGCTGAGGGCACCTAGTCGAGGGGTACGGTTTCTACCAGCTCTCTTCCATCGACTCCCTCGGGGACCGAGAAGTCGTCGACCCCGTTCTCTTCCGAGGCCGTAAGAGTGCCGCACCTTCCCTTCCACCCCCCGGAGGATGATATGGCCGACTTTTTCAAAATGCTCAAGATTTCCGAGCCTCATCTTCCCGGGGGATACAAATTGATTGGGGATGACGGTAAACCTCGACGCATTGGGTCGATTCCCCGGGACAACCGTGCTGCCGGGGCGATATACCACTGCTGTCAGATTCCGGCCGACCATGAAGCGAGGTGGAAGATGTCCGAGGTCGAGCTGGAAATGTCGACGATCGTGAAAGTTCTCGGGGTAACGAACTAATCCTCTTCACTTTGATTCAATTGCAAGGTCTCTTTGCTTCGACTGGAAATTGATTGTTGACTCTCTTTGTTCCGGTGTTGCAGCTGGCTCAGGACATTTATCACATGAGTCGGAGAGCCCAAATCTACAAGGAAGGGAGGGCGCGCTGGGAGGCCAAGGCTGGGATCGACTCGGAGGTTGAGATCTTGAAGAGGAAGGTGTTGGATCTCGAGTCCGAGAAGGCGAGTCTCGGCTCCAGCGCGAAGGCAGCAGAGTTGGCGAAGGAGAAAGCGGAAACGGCCCTTGTCGAGACCAAAAAGCAACTGGAGGCCAAGAAAGTGGAGTTGCTCGAGGCCCACAAGAAGCTCGATGCCGAGTCTTCAAAGGTACTTGCCTCTTTCAGGAAGGGGGAAGAAACGGGGCAAGTGAAAGGTGCTCGAGCGGCTATCGACCGGTGCCAGCGGATATATGATCAGATTGTGGCCGATTCGGAGCGATTTGGGGCCTACCGATTCATGAAGTCGACAGCCTATAAGAGGTCGACCGCTACCTTCGGGCTATCAGATTTGAAGGAAAGGTTCGATCTATGCTTGGCCCAATACCGTGCCGAGGGGCTCCTCCCGGTCGACTATATGACACGAGTAAGATTGGCCTCATGTGCCCAGATCCTCGGCCCCTGCCCCCACAAGTTGATGAAGATCCCGAGGAGGATTGGTCGAAGCTCGAGTTTGGATTCGCTATCCCACTGGCCAAGTCTCTAGTCGGCGGACCCGAGGAAGATGAGAGTCAGATGCCTCAGGGGGTGGACCCCATGGTTTTGAATCACGCCCGGGTATTCCTAGAGTTCTTCTTCGAGAAACCCGCGAACACTCCTTCCGACGAAGAGATCGACTAGGCCTTTCGATTTCCTGCATTGCTTCTGTCTGTAATTTCCTTTTTCTGTTTTAATTTCATGTACCAAATCGACCCGGGGTGGTCGACGAGCATTCCCATTGCAAAATCCAAATGTAATCGCTTCTGAATTTTAATGGAATTTTGTTTAAGGTTATCTTCAAATTAGCACTCTCGAGTATGCATGTTCAAATTAAACTTAGAGGTGATTCCTCAGGTCGATAATATTGACTATTTAACCCACCATGAGTATAATAGCAAACATTCGAGTTGGGTTTTCGAAGGGGTAATTTGTCCATCCGGTCGAGGGTATCGGACTGGGCTATTTAACGCACCGAGGGTATGACAGCCTTTTTAAGAGTTGACAAAAACGTGACAGACTATTTGACTCATCAAGAGTATGACAGTCGAACTGACTACATCGATTTTATTGATTCCACGTATTGAAGTTACATCTTTTCAAACGTAAAAAGCTCTAAGGTTGTGGGCATTCCACGATCGAGGTACTGGGTTGCCACTCAATTCCTCGAGATGGTAAGCATGGTTCTTCCCAATCTTGGAAATTCTAAAGGGACCCTCCCAGTTGGCGTCGAGTTTCCCGACGTGCTTAACAACGTCGACTCGTTTCAGAACGAGATGCCCGACTTGGAAAACTCGAAGGAGGACCTTCTTGTTATAGCTTCTGCTTATTGTCGCTCGATACTGCTGCATCCATCGGAAGGCTTGATCTCTCTTCTCTTCAATCATGTCCAAGTCGAACTGGCGGTTCTCTTGGTTGTGGCCGAGCTGATAATGGGATACCCGATCAGTTTGGTGTATCAGTTCAGCTGGGATCACTGCCTCGGAACCGTAGACCAATGAGAATGAGGTCTCTCCGTTGGCGGTACGGGGAGTGGTTCGATAGGCCCATAAGACTCCATTGAGTTCCTCGGCCCAAGCTCCTTTGCTCCCGTCGAGGCGGGTCTTCAGATTCTGTACGATGGTTCGGTTGGTGACTTCAGTTTGGCCGTTGGCCTGAGGGTGGCCGACCGAAGTAAATCGCAAGCTGATGCCGTATTTGGAGCAGTAACTCTTGAACATTTTGCTTCGGAATTGGGGGCCATTGTCGCAGATCAGGGTCCTCGGCACTCCAAATCGACATATGATGTTTTTCCACAGAAATCGAGTCATCACTGTGTGGGTGATCTTGGGAACAGGCGCTACTTCGACCCACTTTGAGAAGTACTCTACACAGACAATGACGAATTGTTGTTGTCTCGGGGCAAGGGGAAATGGCCCGACGATGTCAATCCCCCATTGATCGAAAGGCCACCCTATGTCGACCGGGGTCATATCTCTTGGATGCTGATGAGTAAGATTGGAGTGTCTTTGGCAACTGGGGCATTTCTTTACTAGATTGATCGAATCCCGTAAGAGAGTTGGCCAATAATAACCGGCTCGAGATACTTTTTTGGCGAGTATTCGACCCCCCGTGTGGTTTCCGCAGGATCCAGCGTGTACCTCTTCGAGAACTTCCTTGGCTTGGGAGGGTCGTAGACACCTCTTGGCCGGTTCCCTAACAGATCTCTTGAATAGCATGCCCTCCGGGTCAAGTGAGTAGCTTGCCGCCCGGGCTACCAATCGACGCCTCTTCGTTTTGTTTTCGGGCATAAAACGATCTCTTAGATATAGGACCAGGTCATCTAACCAACACGGCTCGACGAAATCGATGCTTAAAATAGGTTTTCCCTTTTCCTCGATTGATCGAGATGTACTTGTGAGGAATGTGATCGACCTATCTCTTGTCCCCCTGAGACCATTGGCTACCTTGGAAAGGACGTCGGCTCTCTCATTCTCTTCTCTAGGTATCTGCTCAAGACTAAAACTCTTGAATTTCGCAGCCCACTCCTTGACTTTCTCCAAGTATTTGGTCATTGATTCCTCCCTCGCTTCATAAGAGCGAGCATATTGACTCGCAACTAGCTGTGAGTTGGTTAAAGCCGCCAGATTATCAATGTCTTGTTCCTTGGCGATTCTCATACCTGCTAGGAGCGCCTCGTACTCGGCCTCGTTGTTTGTAGCTGGGAAGTCCAGGCAGATGGCCAAGTCGAGCTCATCTCCATCGGTACTTCTCAAGGATACCCCCACTCCCCCGCCAGATGAGGTCAAGGAACCGTCGATTGAAAGCGTCCATTGGTGAGTAGTTTTTCTCGGCGGGGTTGAGGGTTCTTTCTCGGCCAGGAAGTCGGCTAAGACCTGGGCTTGATATGCTAACCTTGGTTGATAGGTTAAGTCATACTGGCCCAACTCGACGGCCCACTTGATTAGTCGCCCCGAACTATCTGGTTTGGTCAACACCTGTCTAAGGGGTTGATCTATAAGCACAACAATACGGTTTCAGTTTTCGGACCGTGTGGACAAGCGCGAGGGCGAACTTTTCGATTTCCAAATATCGTGTCTCTGCTCCGTGTAAAATTTTACTGACGTAGTAGATCGGCAGGTGCTTTCTCTCTCTTACGGCGACCAAGACCGAGCTGACTACTTCAGCCGACACGGCCATATAGAGGTATAAAACTGTTGGAAAACACGAATCAGAAAGCAGCGGAATTTAAAATTTTTTTCAACAAAAGGATCTTGAACTCGCAATCGTGTATCCAAATTCGTAAAGATAGAAAACTTACTTTTCTTTTATTCTTTCTTGAAGCGTTTCAAGCCACCCAAGAATGCTCTTCTCGCGGCTTGACAACCCGTCCCTCGAAAGTCTCTTTCTACTTCAGAATCCATTGTCGGGATAGCAATCCACACCAACCTAGATTCAATTCATGTTAGAGATGTTCTTAACAATATAACATAAAGAAAGAAACATGAAACGAGAAAAGCAGGATTGAAACTCCCTTCGAAAACAGTTTTGCGAAAGTAGAAAACTGCCAGTCACAAAACCCTCGTGAAAAAATTCATCCTTCAGGATATGGACGAACGGTTTTCGCCATCTTCTTTGGTTCGATTTTTTCATTCGCTTCACGTCGGGTTCAGAATCGTTTCATCATCCCTTCTGATCATTTTGCTTAATCCCCACTTTTGGTAAAGCTCGAATCTTCAAAACTTCTAACTTGAAGTCTCTAGAGATAGTCCACCAACTTGGCTACAATCTAACTAGTAAGGATGCTAGTTCTCTGGTTAGTGTTTAGGCTTAACCTAGGGTTTTATTTTATCTTGGAGAAAGGAAGGTGTTCAACACATGAACCAAAAATTGTCTATTAGCTCTAAAGGGGAGCATGAGCTCCCCTATATATAAGAAAGGGGAGGGACGAAATTCCTAGTCCTTAATGGGCTAGGATTTTGGTCTCTCTCTCTCTCCTATTACTTGATCATCAAGTAATTTTGACTTTGACTTTGAATTCTAATTCAAATCAACTTTCAAGAGAGCTAAAAATATCCAAACTATTTTTGGATAATTTTATACTTTATTTATTTAAAATAAATAACTTATTTTATCTAATTAATTAATTCATAATTAATTAACTAGATTATTTTTCTCCAAAATAAGACTTTCTTTTTAATTCAAAATTAAACCAAAGTCTATTAAATAATTAATCACATTAATTATTTAATACATAAATAAATATACACATATATTTATACACGTGTGTGACACGTGTCACAATGGCACGTGTCACTCACGTGAGCCACACGTGTGGTTTCACACGTGTGGAACCCTCTTGGCTTGATTAACTCGTTTAATCATTTTAAAGCCTCAACTCATGTAACCAAGTTGTTGTGTGTGACCCTCTAGGTTCTCAATTCAATTAGCAGTGACCCTAATTAATTAATTCACTAATTAATTAATCAGTCCACAGATTAAACGACCATAGTCTAGCAACAGGTGTTTAACCCCTAGCTGAATTGGAATGTTCGGATTCGACAGAACCTTTAAGTCATTGATTCATGTGAGATACAATCCTCCTACTTACTATCTCTCAACCATGATCTAGGGTAAGGGAATAATTAGAACCCTAATAATCTGGTCTTAAAGCTAAAGTGCATTTCATATCCATTTGATCTCAATCCAAGAAACCCTTTTCTTGATGTCTTGATCTACTGCCTTGGCCAAGGACTCCATATGGCATATGAATGACTTACACAATAAGAGATCACCTTGCAAATGCAAGTGTAGGTCCTTTCTTGATTCTCATTCACTTTCATGAGTCACTTGTGCAGCCCCAGCATAAGCCATGAATCAGTTGTCTAAGGCGACACCCTTTAAAGCTTATACCAAAGACTACAGAGTTAACTCATAAAGTAACATGGAACCTCAAGTCTAAGGATCAATTAATCACATCAATGACTCGTGAGATATTTCCTAATCTGGAAGTTTCCATTTCCTGAAATAGAAACTTCCTTTCCCATTTAGGAATGTTCTCACACGGGGCACCTCAGTGAACTTACTTATTAAAGTAAGCACCCTCATGTATCACGCACGTATCAACTATACATTTTGCACCTCCATGAAACAAGGTGGTCCTTCTTAAGGGCGTGATCCCACAAGCAAGCCTTAGAGGAGTCAGGTTGACACTCCCACTGTCTGTAGGACTCATCGGCTTGGAGTATTTTACTAATCATGACTTATGTGATATAGGGCTCGTTTCATGAACCATTTCACCTAAATGGTAGAGTCCTAAAGTCATCAGGATTAGGGGAGTTCTCATACATGCGCACGTAATGGAAACACACAAAACACGTATTGGCATATAAAGAAGTGTTTGCCTATAATTAATCGTATATTATTCAAAGATTGTCTGTGATACAAGAAAAGTCCCAAAGAAGATTACGTCGAATCAGCTTTCTAGGGCACTATTCCTAACAATCTCCCACTTGCCCGTAAAAGCCATTTAGGTATTCTAAGTCCCATCTTCTCAAGATGCACTTTGAGAGCCTATTGACTTTGGGCGTTTCCAAAGTGGATCTGCTATATTCTCTGCTGATGTGACCCTCTTGTTTACACATCTCTTAGGAAACACCTTTTCCTTATAAAGTGATTCGTAATCACGTGTTCAGTCTCTTGGTGAGGTCTTGGTTCTCTTACTTGAGCAACCATCCATTTTATCATACAATATGATAAAGGAGTTGTTTCATGCTAGGAACTTCATCTAACTGGTTAGATGGAGTTTCTTACCCAAACACTTAACTTAGCGTTATATAATACGACTAAGTTCTCAACTACGACAGTCGAGTTTTTGCAATGTCCGTCCTTGGAACCCTTTCCAACACATTGCATTACCATTCTGGTAGAAGTTGTATCCTTGCAATGATTTCATAATCATCCATGTTTGATGAACGGTTACATCAAATATCCTTCTAACAACAAGATCTTTTGGGCTCTGTAAACTAATACATATCCTCATTTCTTCTCAAGTACTCTGAGGATATCCTTTACAGAGATCTAATGACCTTCTCTGAGGTCATATTAGATTCGGCCTACTACGCTTAGTGTTGTGCCATATCTAATTTAGTACATAACTTTTCATACATTATGCACCCTTTCACTTAAAGGGATTTTGGACATTCTAACTTTCTCAAAGTTTATCTTAGGACACACACTCTTCAAAAGAGATGTTCCATTGTCCATACTAAACTCCTTTTAGTACCGTGGTTATGTACTCATTTTGTGATAATCCTTTTATTCTCTTAGATCTATCTTCTATAGATCTGAATGTCGAGAATATAGGATAATCACCAAGATCTTTCATGTCAAATTGTTTCTTAAACAAGAATTGGTAACTTTCACGTCATCCTTGACATTCCTAATGAGAAGGACATCGTCTTCTAAAGAACCAAAATTGACTCTTACATCACTAACTTCCATATGTACACTCTGAGACTTATTCGACTTCTATCTGTGTCAAACGATTTGACTGTGGAATCGAATTGTCTAACTCCTAGAAGCCTTTATCAATCCACAGATTGACTTTAGGGATTTGCATACCTTATGCATACTCCCACTGAATATGAGATTTATAGAAATATCTTATTTCAGTCTCTTTCAATCTCATATTGAACAAGATAGTTCTCATATTCATTTATCATATCTCATAGTCAGAATATGAGGATGTGGTAAACATAATCCAAATGGACTTTTGCATTTCAATCGTCAAGAAGGTTGTAATGCTTTCCATTTATTCGAAGCTCCACGAGCTTGATCCTATCAGGTGGATCAACCAAGGTCAAAACTTGGTTTGAGTATATGGAATCCATATTGGATTTCAAGGCTTGCTTACACTACTCAGATTCCAAATCTGACAGTGTCTCCTCTTCAAGTAATTCCTTGGCTATCTAGGAACGCGTTCTAAACACGTCTTAAGAGAAGGGTTTCACACATGTACATACTCTAAAATTTGGCTAAATTTTATCAGATGGGCTCGTTTCTTCTATATGTGGCGTGGATATTTATCCTTAAATTTCTTTGAGGTCTGCTTGCTTGTCTTTCTTCTTCTATAGGAACGATTCCTTGAGAAAGATACATTCCTTGAGACAAACAACCTTTGTCTAAGGGAATTGCAGAAACAATATTCAATATCGTTGTATAAACTTGAACTCATTTCAAACTTATCTCCCACTATCCTCTTCACTTAAGAGGATTCTACTAAATTCTTGGATAAGAATAATTAGGGAATTTAATATGCCACATTGCATAGTGCAACTAAAGGACTGATTTTGGAAGGTACAAAATTCAAAAATCTCTAACTGCATATTCTGGGAGTTTATTCCTAGAATGATTATAAGTCAGTAAAGCTTGCTATGGAATGGACCATGTTGCATTAGATTTCATTCCCTCATTCGGAAACACTAAGGTGTTCTCGAATTAGTTTACTGAGAGATAACCCTATTATCTCTATGATGAGTAAGGAATTAGTTGCTAAGATATTGGCTATCTCGATCATATCGATTTACCTATAACTTATGACTACTTCGGTTCCTAACCTCCTTTCGAAATTCTAAGAATTTCATATAAGTTTCGAATTTGTACTTTAACAAGTACATTCATTCATAATGATTAAACTGACGATTGTATCTAGTGCTTACATTAAGCATCTTACACTCATCAGCACGGATCGAAATCCACTATAATTTTGGAACGTTCCACGTTTCTTATAAACGGGATTCAGGAACGCTTCCCTCATGACAGGATTCACAGGAAGTCAACACTATAGGTTCATTTTCATAGAATGATCCTAAGGTGTCTGACTTGCTAATCCTTTTATATCTCAACGTTCCAAAGTAATTCGAAGCTTTGTCATCTCACTTACTTTTGTTATCTCGTTGTATGTTCAGAACATTAGTGCCTTGAGTCTTTGCACAACGGCTTATGCAGAATTGACTTAAGACTAGTAAATTCTATTCCTAGTAGAATTACTAAACGAGGTAACATTTCAAAGTACTCATACTCTTTGCAGTTCCCTTTCAAAGTCCTTATTTGCCACCATAGAAGCAAACGTCCTATTTGATCTCTAGTGTCTTTTGGGCGTACCCCTTACATGCCCCTCCATTGGGCTCTTAAGGGTTTCTTCTTCTTTAGGCCTTCAAGCCTTTAACTTAGGGAGTTTTAGAAGAAGAATTAACCATCTCAACCTTTTATTCCTTCTTAAGGATGCTCTCAACCATTATCAACTTAAATGATTAACTATGCTACATTAGCATCATTCTAGTTGAGCATAAAGGGTTTGAATGATAGTCGAAGCAATGTAAGCAATCAGTGCATTGAGAACTCTTTTCTCAGTTGATGATCGAGACCATAAGATCTTCAAATAAGATCTTTAGACCTTGTTTGTGTGCACTTGTTTCCTCATTTGGAATATTGAATAATTCCATAATGTTATACCTTGTAACATTTTTATGAGGTGGTTCAATTGCTTTTAAGTGGTTTGGAAAAATCCATTCACCTCAGATTGCTTCTCTTTTGGCCCGGGTCGACTTTTCACAATTGAAAACTTCGCCCTTTAGAGAACGCCTTTCTCTAGTCGGATTCTAAAATGAATTTTAGGATCCGAAGCCATTTAGAGTTAGTCAGGACTTAGTCAACTTATTTGACTTAAGGATGGATACGAATGGGTTTGCATTTCATATTGTAGAGAATCACAGAACTACAACCTAAATGCTAAGCAGAGAAAATGTGGGCATGCTGAATTATAACGATATACAAAAGATAAGGTCTTTAATCTAATGTAGCTCCCACTGTTTTTCAAAGATCTATAATTCCCAAAGATCTAAGAGGAACACGTTTCCCAATGGGTACTAAGATCCTAGGCATTTTACCTCGAACCCACGACTCGCGGACATTCTAAGTAAGAACCCTAGGTAGGTACAACTTACCAATTCTAACACCTTTAGAATTCTTAGTAATTGTTTTTGCATCACCTATCTTTCAATATGGACCCACGACTCGTGCGACATCCATATTTACTTAGGCGTTAAGCTAGACCCATCAATCATAAGATCATGACCAAAACTTAGTTCGAACGACCCACGACTCGCGGACATCGCCCTTGCTAAAATTGACCACGAAATATTGACCATTTAAAATGATTAATTAGGTAACTAAGAACTAATAAGCTCCACTAGCTATCCCACGACTCGCGGACAATAACTAGCTTTACTTACTAAACTTAAAACCTATTGATGGAATGCTAGGAATTTAATTCAAAATTTGCATCTCGAATTAAACACCTATTTGTTCGAAATTAGCTTAATATTTAATGGGAATTTTCGAATGAACCGGAGAGTTGTCCGGTTCGACCTCACCAACATATATGTCATCCAATTTCATTAGCCTTGATTAATGCAAGTACACTTAAATGCATATCAAACAAGCACATAAACAGATAACATGTCCTAGCATGATACTAACATGTAATGATCATGGGTTCTACCTATCTTATGCGTGATATGTGGGAGCCACTCCACAATCACAAGTTCTAACATACATGCCACATAAACAGTTTAAATCACATAAGGGAAAGCGGTAACAAAATACGAGCCCTATCTCTATTACATTTAACAATTGAGATTCCCCTCCCTAACATTTTGAGGGGTCTTCACTTATGGCCTCCTTGTTACTTGAATGTGGTCCATCTTACTCCATGGGTGCATTGTCTCCAAAATGAAAATAAAACCTCACCACCTATCTCTACTCTCAAATTACAATAAAAAGAAAAAGACATAAAGTAATAAGGCTCAATCTTCATATTGGCCTTAGACAATTACACGGGGCATACCCCGGCCTCAAAAACAGTAATATGGAAAGTCACATAATAAATCACATAACAATACGCACATAAGTGAGGCTCCAACCTCAATTGAAAAACGCAACTATAGGGCTCCAACCCCAATTTAAACCATCCATGTGCATAAATTAAAACCATACATACATCTAAACCCATGATCACCTAACATGCTTTTGCGAGAATTTAAATTTAGCCAATAAATTAAAATTCTCGTTTCAAGTCCTAATGACTTAAAACACGACTTAGATGCAATTCTTGTTCAAGAGCCTTTTCAATAAAACCCGAAAAACAACAAACCAATAAAATTCCAATTAATTTTCAAAATTAATAATTTTATTCTTTCATTATTTTCAGAAAATAAAGATTGTAATTTTTCCAAAATTTAAATCGCTTAATTTCTCAAAAATCCCAATTTAATCAAAATTTTAAAATAATTTTATTTTAGCAAAACTGATTTTAAAAGATAAAATTAAAATAAAATTTAAATCAGGATTTTACGGACCGAAAACACAAAAAACACGAAACACGAAAACGGGCCCGAAAAGGGGCCTAGCTGTGCGAGGCACTTTCGCGCAGCAGCGCGCAGCAGCGCCCGCCGCGACTAGGCGAGCTGGGCAGGCGTCCCGCGCGGTTGCGGGAGGGGCTGGGCGGGCGCGCCTAGGCGCGCTCGGGACGGCTCCCGCGCGGTTGCGGGAGGAGCTGGGCTGCAGCGGCGGGCCTGGGCGTGCGACGTGCTAGCACGCCTAGGCTCGTCCTTTTCGTGTTCCGTTTCGTGTCCAGGTTTCTCAAAACCAATTCAATCCAAAATTAAAAAATTCGATTTAAACATATTTCAATCAAAACGGTTTTCAAAAACACAATTTAAGAAAACAGTTTCAGAAATTCAGGAAAAATTACAGTTTCGTATTTCAGGCTTTCTTAAAGAACTCATGAATACCTAATTCGCATCTAAGCCTAAGAATTTCTACCAAATTCAGAATAATTGAGACGAATCAGAAACACGATTAACGAGGTGGCTCTGATACCACTTGTTGGAAAACACGAATCAGAAAGCAGCGGAATTTAAAATTTTTTTCAACAAAAGGATCTTGAACTCGCAATCGTGTATCCAAATTCGCAAAGATAGAAAACTTACTTTTCTTTTATTCTTTCTTGAAGCGTTTCAAGCCACCCAAGAACGCTCTTCTCGCGGCTTGACAACCCGTCCCTCGAAAGTCTCTTTCTACTTCAGAATCCATTGTCGGGATAGCAATCCACACCAACCTAGATTCAATTCATGTTAGAGATGTTCTTAACAATATAACATAAAGAAAGAAACATGAAACGAGAAAAGCAGGATTGAAACTCCCTTCGAAAACAGTTTTGCGAAAGTAGAAAACTGCCAGTCACAAAACCCTCGTGAAAAAATTCATCCTTCAGGATATGGACGAACGGTTTTCGCCATCTTCTTTGGTTCGATTTTTTCATTCGCTTCACGTCGGGTTCAGAATCGTTTCATCATCCCTTCTGATCATTTTGCTTAATCCCCACTTTTGGTAAAGCTCGAATCTTCAAAACTTCTAACTTGAAGTCTCTAGAGATAGTCCACCAACTTGGCTACAATCTAACTAGTAAGGATGCTAGTTCTCTAGTTAGTGTTTAGGCTTAACCTAGGGTTTTATTTTATCTTGGAGAAAGGAAGGTGTTCAACACATGAACCAAGAATTGTCAATTAGCTCTAAAGGGGAGCATGAGCTCCCCTATATATAAGAAAGGGGAGGGACGAAATTCCTAGTCCTTAATGGGCTAGGATTTTGGTCTCTCTCTCTCCTATTACTTGATCATCAAGTAATTTTGACTTTGACTTTGAATTCTAATTCAAATCAACTTTCAAGAGAGCTAAAAATATCCAAACTATTTTTGGATAATTTTATACTTTATTTATTTAAAATAAATAACTTATTTTATCTAATTAATTAATTCATAATTAATTAACTAGATTATTTTTCTCCAAAATAAGACTTTCTTTTTAATTCAAAATTAAACCAAAGTCTATTAAATAATTAATCACATTAATTATTTAATACATAAATAAATATACACATATATTTATACACGTGTGTGACACGTGTCACAATGGCACGTGTCACTCACGTGAGCCACACGTGTGGTTTCACACGTGTGGAACCCTCTTGGCTTGATTAACTCGTTTAATCATTTTAAAGCCTCAACTCATGTAACCAAGTTGTTGTGTGTGACCCTCTAGGTTCTCAATTCAATTAGCAGTGACCCTAATTAATTAATTCACTAATTAATTAATCAGTCCACAGATTAAACGACCATAGTCTAGCAACAGGTGTTTAACCCCTAGCTGAATTGGAATGTTCGGATTCGACAGAACCTTTAAGTCATTGATTCATGTGAGATACAATCCTCCTACTTACTATCTCTCAACCATGATCTAGGGTAAGGGAATAATTAGAACCCTAATAATCTGGTCTTAAAGCTAAAGTGCATTTCATATCCATTTGATCTCAATCCAAGAAACCCTTTTCTTGATGTCTTGATCTACTGCCTTGGCCAAGGACTCCATATGGCATATGAATGACTTACACAATAAGAGATCACCTTGCAAATGCAAGTGTAGGTCCTTTCTTGATTCTCATTCACTTTCATGAGTCACTTGTGCAGCCCCAGCATAAGCCATGAATCAGTTGTCTAAGGCGACACCCTTTAAAGCTTATACCAAAGACTACAGAGTTAACTCATAAAGTAACATGGAACCTCAAGTCTAAGGATCAATTAATCACATCAATGACTCGTGAGATATTTCCTAATCTGGAAGTTTCCATTTCCTGAAATAGAAACTTCATTTCCCATTTAGGAATGTTCTCACACGGGGCACCTCAGTGAACTTACTTATTAAAGTAAGCACCCTCATGTATCACGCACGTATCAACTATACATTTTGCACCTCCATGAAACAAGGTGGTCCTTCTTAAGGGCGTGATCCCACAAGCAAGCCTTAGAGGAGTCAGGTTGACACTCCCACTGTCTGTAGGACTCATCGGCTTGGAGTATTTTACTAATCATGACTTATGTGATATAGGGCTCGTTTCATGAACCATTTCACCTAAATGGTAGAGTCCTAAAGTCATCAGGATTAGGGGAGTTCTCATACATGCACACGTAATGGAAACACACAAAACACGTATTGGCATATAAAGAAGTGTTTGCCTATAATTAATCGTATATTATTCAAAGATTGTCTGTGATACAAGAAAAGTCCCAAAGAAGATTACGTCGAATCGGCTTTCTAGGGCACTATTCCTAACAAAAACTTCTCCCTGCTCCGGCTTTGCTAGGAGTGGGGGCGACTCAAGGTATCTTTTCAACGCCTCGAACGCCTGCTCACATTCCTCTGTCCACTTGAACTCCTTGACGTTCCTCAAAACTTTAAAGAAGGGGAGATTCTTCTCGGTCGACCTGGAGATAAATCGGTTAAGGGAAATAATTCGCCCAACTAAACACTGTACCTCTCGGATCGTCTTTGGGCTAGAGAGATTGCGGACTGTATTGCTCTTCTCCGGGTTGGCCTCGATCCCCCTTCGACTAACCATGTACCCGAGGAATTTTCCGCCGGATACTCCAAAGGTGCATTTGTTCGGGTTAAGTTTCAGGTTGTACTGCCTGAGCAATTTAAAGGCTCGTGCCAAGTCTTGGAGGTGGTCGCCGGACCGTGTTGACCTCACTATCATGTCGTCGACATAGACCTCTACGGTCTTGCCTATATCATCTTTGAAGATTTGGTTGACTAGCCTCTGATATGTAGCCCCCGCGTTTTTAAGTCCGAAGGGTATCACTCGGAAGCAATAAACGCCCTTCACGACTACGAAAGCGGTCTTATCTTCATCCTCCGGCGCCATGAAAATCTGATAGTAGCCTTGGAAGGCATCCATCATACTCATTAACTCACACCCGGCAGTCGAGTCGACTAGTTGGTCGATATTCGGCAGGGGGTAGGGGTCTTTAGGGCAGGCTTTGTTTAGATTCGTAAAATCATTGCACATGCGTCATTTTCCTCCCGATTTGGCGACCAAAACCACGTTGCACAACCAGTCGACATATTTGGCGGGTGTGATGTATCCTGCATCTAGCAACTTGTTCACCTCCTCTTCGATTATTTCATTTCTTCTAACACTTTGGGTCCGCAACCGTTGTTTGATTGGCTTAAAAGAAGGGTCGACATTGAGGTGGTGCATGATCACAGACGGGTTAACTCCGACCAAATCATTGGCGCTCCACGCGAACACATCCGCATTCTCTTGAAGGAATTGTACTAGGAGTACCTGTTTATGCTCCTTCCCCGGTTCGGGGAGCCCTACGTGGGTAATCTTCTCTCTCTGCCCCGGAAGGAGCTCGATTTCCACCGTTTGGGTCGAAGACTCGACGCGATTATCTATGACCTTCTGCTTTTTTGTTTTCTTGGCCTTCCGGACCGGCTCCTCGCCGACCGCTTCCGGATCCTCAATCTTATCTTCATCTCCGTCAGGGAGGCCTAAAATAGGGACGATCTGCCGGTTAGGCAATTTAACCTTTTCCATGGAAATCGAGTAACACGCCCAAGCCAGGGGCACGTCACACCTCAACTCTCCTGTTCCGTCGGGCGTTGGGAGTTTAATCAGTTGATGGTAGGTTGATATAACTGCCCGAAAGTCGATTAAGCCAGGCCTTCCCAAAATGATTTTATAAGCCGATGGCTGATCGACAACCAAATACTCCAGTTCGAGAGTCGACCTCTTGGGGAGTGTTCCCATGGAGGTGATCAATATGAATCGACCCTTAGGATATACTTCGGAACCTCCAAATCCTGTTAAAGGAGTTTTAAGAGGTTCCAGATTTAAACTTTTAGCTAAATTCATGCGGTTAAGAGTCGAGAGATAAATAATATTTACAGAGCTTCCATTATCGACAAGGGTTTTGGATACAGCATAGTTGGCCACGTCGAGCGTAACCACCATCGGACAACTAGGCGTTTCGCCTTCCCGAGGTGGTATGCCGATTAGGTCCTTATTGCTAAAACTAATATCCTGATCTACCCAGCTCCTTCTCGACTCGACTTCCATCACCTCGTGGGGCCCGTAGTAATTTCTCTGGGCCTCTCTCCTGGTTCTCTTTCGGGCAGTCTTCGTGTCACCCCCGACTAGCCCTCCCGCTATCATATCAATTCGACCGAGGCAGGGGAGGTTATGTTCCTCCCTCTCGGTCGGCGGTTTTGCTTCCCTGCGGCGAGGAGGGCTTCGGTCGTCGGCTCGAAGGGCCAGCTCGTCAAGTTTTTTGACAAACTCCTGGAGCTCCCCTCCTCTGATCAACCTCTCAATTTCGTCCCTCAAAGCAAAGCATTCTGAGGTGTTGTGGCCCGATTGTCGATGGAAGTGGCAGTACTTTCCTGAATCCCTCGTCTTCTGGGTCTCCTTGATGGCTTTGGGATTCTTGAACAACTTTTTGTTGGAAATGTTATAAATCTCCTCAATCGACCGAATCAGGGGCGTGTAATGCTTTTTCGAGCTACTTTCGGGGTTATGGTCAATTCGGCCCTTTATATCCTTCCTGGGCTCGCTTTTGGGTGGCCGAGCGGCTTCCAACTTCCGACTTGAGACTCCCTTTTGGGCCATCTCGACTTCTTCTACCCTCATCCAGGAAGAGGCGATATCAAGCAACTTAGATATCGATGCAGGGTTCTTCCGGACGATGTGCTGGGCGCACTCTCGATCCTTTAGAGCCGCATGGATTGTAGGTATCACCATATCCATACTCGGAGATTGGACTTGCACCGCGGCTCAGGAGAATCGGGTGAAGAAATCTCTCAGAGTCTCGTCCTCCCTCTGCACGATGTTATAGAGATAGTGGCCGGCAACTTGTCGCCCTTCACGGAGGAGAAATGGGCAATGAAACGCTCGATCAATTCGTCGTAAGAGCGAATACTTCGCGGAGCCAGCCTTGAGAACCAGTCCTGGGCTGACTCGACGAGAGTGGTGGCAAAGATCTTGGCCCTGACATCCGGGGAATGGCCAAACATACTTATCTCAATCTCAAAACGATCCATGTGCTGCTCAGGGTCAGATACCCCATTGTATGTTGGGAGGTTGGTGGGCATTTTATCCGCTGCCATGGCCGCCAAAATCCCTTCGCAGAAAGGGGATCGTACCTCTCGGGAGCTCCGATATTGGTGAGTCGGCCTCCTTCCGGCCGACGGTGGACGGTTGCTATAAGACATCTCTTCGTCATCATCGACTCGAGACCTAACTTGGTGGGAACACCGGGGAGAATCTCTTCTTCGAGGCAAGCGATTCCTCAAGTCCTTCTGTCCCACGGGGAATCCTCGGTTCGACAATCTGGGGGCTTCAGGAGAGGCCCTAGCCCCTAGTCGGTCGAACACTTTGGAATTTTTCGGCCGCTGCTCTTCCCCATGGTGAGAGGGGCTCCTTGACCTTCTATCATCCCTTGACCCTCGGGAGGGTCTCCGCTCTCCCTCTTTCCTTTTAGACTTTGATAACCTCGCCCCTTGAGGTTCGGGGTCGATGGGGCGCTTTCCTTGGCGACGAGCCAACTGGGCTTCTTGATCCGGAGGCAACACCTCGGTCTGTTGTGGCCCCTGACCTACCCCTTGCCACTGGTTTTGACCAGGTGGTGGGGGTAAGGTGTAAGGATCCTGATGGTAGACCACGGGGCCGGGTTGATACCCCCACGGGGGAGGAGGTGGATACCCGTAATGTGCCGGGGGTCCGTAGTAATAAGAGTACTGACCCGGCGAGGGGACGGCCGGACTGCCTCGAGGTTTCTCCGGGAATACCGGGGCTCTGCCCTCAGCCGCTGCCGTCACTGCCTCGGCCTGGTATTTTTCGAGGTAGGCGTCCAAATCCGGGGTCGTATAGACCATGGGAACCGGAGCGGCCCTAGATTCAACTACTTGTCGTCCTTGGACCTGACTCGGTCCATCTCCCCTATTTTGGATCTCCGTTTCTGGTTCATCCCCTCCTAATGTGCGATGACTGCATAGTTCCATTGTTTTTCGACTTCTCGCTCCCTTCCCACAGAGGGCGCCAAAATGATCGTGTCGAGTTTTCGGATTGATGACGTATCTCGAAATAGCTGACTTTGACCATTTAGAATTTGTTGCGGGGTAGAGCTCGAGTTAGAGTTGATCTGAGAAAAAACTAGCAAACGTGAACTACGGACCGACAAAGGACGGGAAGGGTTATTCCCTTTGTCGGCAATCCGACGCTCAAGTCAGTGTCGAATGGTTGAGAGCTTATCGAGTGACTTGTGCGCTATAAATGTGGTAGTTGTCCCCAAATGGCATTTATGGAGGGGGTATTTATACCTATTGGGGTAATGATTACCTGTACAGTGCAACCTGCAGGTGCATTAAATGCGTCACCTACTTAGTACGGCCTGTCAGGTTTCATTAAATGCCTGAAACGGCGGAGTGGGCCCCAGGGATGGTCGATCTTGATTCGAGCTAGCAACCTCATGATCGAATTTCAGCCGACTTGCCTTGGATTTGGTCGATTGTATTTCGACTGGTCTTGAGGGTAGTCGAGTCGATACGGTTGAATGGTCAGCATTTACCGTCTTGAAGGGTTTGTCGTTGAGGCGACCGATTTGGAGGCTTACGTGGCACCTTTGACCGGTCCTTCCCTCCACGTGTCTTGCGGATAGTGGTCCACGCGTTGCCAGCGTGGTGGTACCAGATTGGCCCACGTCAGATATAACACATTACTCTTTCCTCCCACACAAACTACTTTGTTAACATAATATCTCATATACATGATTTTATACTTTTATTTTGAATGTTAATGTTTCATAATATAGTTTTCATATTTCATATGTAAAAATTTTTATATATATATCTGGAGTAGGTGGATGGGGAAGATTCTTGTATGAGCCGGGTGTGGGCCCCAGTTCCTACACCCGACTCTTTTTTCATTAAACAAAAATGTAGCCACACATGATACAGTGATACACCCAATTTTATGTTAATATTTGTCTGTTCTTTTTTTTTTTTCTTTTCATTTTTTCTTAAAACCTTTTCTTTGCTTTTTTTTTCCCATTATTTTGTATTTTTGAAAGTTTGATAAATTAAAAATAAATAAATATAACGTTTTGTGGCAAAAAAAATTAAGTTTTTAATTATGTATTTTTTTATTTCTAAATTTAATATAAGAAATTTAAAAATAAAAACATAAAATAAAATATTATGTTTCTTTTTTATTTTCTTTGTCTTTTTTAATTTTAGTAAACAGGCACAACATTATAAATTGAATATATTTGACAAAATATAATAATTTTTTTTCGTAATAAAATATATTTCTGTAAACAAATTTTACACTTTATTGAATTTATGGTAAATATATAATAATTTACTATATTAAATTTAGTGTATAATGCTTATAAATATAAAACACTTTATTAAATTAAATATGTACAATTCTTATAAATATATAACATTTTACTATATTAAATTTACAAATAAAAATAAAAATATTGTTCAAAACTCATATTTTTCACACAAATATTGTATTTTTATTGTTTTTTTTTTTAATTTATCAAACTTACAAAAACAAAAAAAAAAATGAAAAAAAGAAAGGCAAAGAAAAGGTTTCAAGGGAAAATGAAAAAAAAAAAAAAAAGAAAGAAAGAAATAAGAAAACGAAAAGACAAAAGATGAAGATAAAATTGGGTATGTCATGTTTGGGTACATTTTGTGTAATAGAAAAAGAGCCGGGTATAGGAATTGGGACCCACACCCGACTCATACTAGAATTTCCCGGTGGATGGTGGGTTAAAGTATTAATTAAAAATTATAAAGTATCTAAATTATAAAATAGAGTATTATTTGCCTAAGAAATTAGCCACTCAAATCCATCAAATCATTCCATGCAAAAGAGGAATTAAATCTAAACAAGACATTTTCATTAAATGGAAACTAGATTCAAGAATTCAATACATAAGATTCAACATGGGACCAGATTCTGATCAACATGAGCATTAAAACACTGGGAATTGAAAGATTTCAACTAATTAACTACTAAGACTAATTAAAGCAATGTAAAGTGATACTAAATTTTCAAGAAATCTTTATGGATGATGGAATTGAAGTATAACCTCCAAGAGAATCCTCTTCAGCTGTTCTATCCTAAATTAGGTCCAGAATGAATGCTCCTCACGAATACCCCAGATTATAGGTTAAAAACTTGGAAAATCGCACTTCTGGGGTCATATCCACGGCCGTGGATTTTCAAGAGTAAAATTATCCGTGGCCGTGAATCCTTAAATCGCACTAACGTTTCTTCTACAGGCGTGGATGAAATGTGCTGCAGACTATGATGCACGGATACGAACACGGCAACACGGACACGACACGACACGGATACGGCGATACGGATTTTTTCTTGAATTTTCCACGTGAAGAGTGTCGGACACGGTGTCCGACACGACACGACACGACACGGCAACATGATATTTTTAGAAATGTTCGTCCATCATAGGCTGCAGAGATTCACACCCGTGGATCTTTATGCAGAGATTGTTGGCCCATCATCCACGGGCGTGGATCAAAAACACTGCAAGGATTCACGCCCGTGGATCTTTATGCAGAGAATTTGGAGCCTCATACACGGGTGTGGATCTTCATTTTACGCTCGATTTTGACGGTTTTGCTCCATTTCGTCCTGTAATCAACTCTTAGGATGAAAACACCTATGATGGAGTAAAATACTTAAATAAGCACTCAATACTGGGCTAGTAATTACACAAATAAAGCCTTAACGGAGCAAAAACTACAACTTAACGACTTGACACGACAAAATGATATTTTTAAGATTGTCCATTCATCATAGTTTATAACTTATTAACCTCTTAACTTTAATTATATGAACATTATTATTATTATTATTTCTAACTTTCTAATCCCTTTATCTTAATCTCATGTTATATTACACTCAACTCTAAATGTCTAAAATTTATTCTATGCTAATAATTTTCGAAATTCTATTCCCCTGAAAATAAAATTCCTTATTTATATAATTATTTTTGTAGGTAGGTCGGTTGAGTTAGGAGTTGTGGGTTATGATGCGCGGATTCAGACACGACACGAATGACACGAATACGACGATAGATTTTTTATTTTTTATTTTTCACGTGAGAGGTGTCCAGTACGAGTGTTCGACATAATACGAAAAAATAATTTTTTGAAAATATCGGTGCGTGAATTAGTGATTGCGAGACACCCAAAAAGAAATCAGGTTAATTGGTCAACTCAAAACCAAACCAGACCTTATTGCTTCTATTGGCTGATTCGGGTCAGACCCTACTTGACCCAATCCGAAAACATCTAACCTTAGGTTGATATTTTTCGGTGAATTCGGTTGGGTCATTGGGTCGGATTAATTTTTACACCCCTAATAAGAATAGTGTATTGAGCGCTTTTTTTGTGGGTGAAATAGTTCCACAATAGCAGGAGAAACTTGTGTGTGGGTACGGGGCAGATAGAATGACATGTATTAATTTTTTTGGTCAGAATTAATTATTATAGGTGTCAACCTCTATCCCGGCGTTGATTTGATTAGTCGTCAAAGAGGAAAAATCAAATTCTTTTCTGGTTTGATTGACATTTATTCAAGGTGTATTAATTACCTAGGGATGTAAATTAACAAGGTGAGTTGGCTCGTGAGCATGTGAGCCGGCTCGGAAAAAGCTTGGGTTCGAGTTCGGAGTTGGCGAAACGTTATATACACACAGAAAAAGGAAAGATAAAGCAAGAAAATAATTTTAAAAAAGTAATATTCATTGTCAACAGATTCTTGAGAAGTCGCGGAGCTATCTAACGGTTTAAGTTTTTAGATCACGTGGTCAATTAATATAGTATCAAAGACCGTAAATATTTAATGATACTACTATCTAATAATTTTAGTAAGTGTAAATATTTTAATTTAACTATACTTGTATCTAACGATTTAAAATTTTAAACTAGGTGATGATTTAATAAATGTATTGTGGATAAGCTTGGTAGGAACATTGAAGAATTATGCCCGAACAATTTGCAATACTGGCCTATTTTTAATTTTTTACTGACTTCATATCATAGAGTAAGAATTTAGTCTTTACGGGATACAACGACACTGTAACTTGGGGAATTTTCAAAATATCATAGAGACCTTTTTTAGTCTGGAAAAAAAAAAGTTTAAATTTTCTATTTTTTTAAAATTATTTATTATAGCCATTACGCAGGATACTGTCAATTTGTATGCAGAAAATATTTCCATTTTTTAATCATGTGTGTAGTTAGCATGGAATTTAGTGGCTGATGTGGGTACGGACTCGATCATTTGATTTGTTTACTTTTATTTATAATAATGCTCAGAGGAGGTATTATTTTATCTTACTCATATTTAGACTAATTTAATTACTAGTTTGATTTTATATGTACTTTTATTGCAACTATTTTGTGGAAATGAATCTCGCATCCCAATTTTGATTTACTGCTAATTTATTTCTTACATGTCAAGCAACAAAATTATATCTATCTTTCTCATGTATTCTCATTGGTCATTGTCGACCACTCTTGATTAGGGATGTAAACAAGTCGAGTCGAGTCGAGCCTTAGCATTTTTTACTGGTTCGAGTCTAAAATTGTGGTTCGGGCTTGGCTCCACAAATGAATTTAATAGCATAACGCTGACATGTGTGAACATAAAACAGCAGTAACCGACCTTTTTGTACAAAGTACAAACCCACCCACTTTGCCCGTTTTCAACGAATTTTGGTTAATAGAGTTTGGAATCCTTCACGTTGCAGTTGTGCAGCCTGGTGATGCAGACGAACAAGCTGTTGTCTTGTTGAGTGATTAAATCGAATTAGTAAATTAGAGGATGATCGGACAATGATTTTGATCAGGATAGGAAAACAAGCAAACAAATGACTGCAAATTTCCATAGCTTTAATTCTTTAGTAGTACATCACAATTTCCTATCACCTTAAAAAAGCAAACAAAGCAGCAAGTATAAGGAAGTCGTAAAACCCTAAAAATTACAGTAAACAAACATACAAAAGTGTGTGTGTTTTGCACCTATGTTACATGCATGTAGCAATTCAGAGCGATTTAACGGTTGAGTGCACCCTCTTCGACATCTACTCCCTCGAGTTCTTCATCAGCCTTAGCAACATGGTCGGCTGCAGTAACAAATATACTTATATCTGGTAATCGAGACAGCACAAGTTGTAACCAGGAAACGAAACTCAACAGCACGTTAGAAACAAAAGTATAGCATGAACAGAGCAGCAAGATTAGGGGATAAAGATACCAGAAGAGACGTTGGGGGAGCAACAGCGAAGCCAGGAAACAAACGAGAAGAGGTGTATGTGAATATACCTAATGTTTGTTGTTTGGAGATGGTACTAGAGGAACACCAATGAAGGCAAAGGAGAAGATGAAGAGAAGAATGGTGATAAGGCAGAACTTGGTCCATGTGGGGTCACTAACCACATGAAATGAATCCCATTCCCATGTCTGGAATTTAAGAAGGTTGATGATGAACAGAAACATAGATCTCAAATCAAAGTATAATGCCATTAAATTTACTTAATATTGTGCTCTAAAAATTTTACTCTAGTTGAACGTTTGAAGCACCAGGGTACGAGGGAAAATCAAAATATAGAGAATGGAAGGAATGAGAGCCACTCAGACTGAGACTCAAACTCAAAAGTCAGAGAGAGAGGTGGGGGTCTAGGGGAGGAATGACAAAAAAAACTTGTTACTTTTTAAACTTGACCTAACCCTCACTTTGCCCTAAACTTGTTAGACGTCATCCGAGTTTTAATGACCTGAAAAGTATCAAACTTGGAAAAGAATATTGGATTAATGTAAAAATTATCCACCATGTGCAAGTATTATGGTTAGTTTTCGCTATTTAATTACTCAAGTATGTGCTAGCTCTTCTCGGACACATATCTATTAGTTCATCTCAATATCTTTTTTTTTTTTTTTTTTTAAAAAAACAAGTTCATCTCGATATCTAATAAGAGTATTGCATGCACCGGGGGTGGACCCGATGCATACAACCCCTATTTTTCTAATGGAAAAAATTATATATTTTTATTTTTAAATTTTTTTGTATCTTTTATTTAATTTTTTAGAATAAAAAAATGCGGGGTAAGAATTTCCCCCCATGACTCTCTCTTTGAGTGCGATGTCAAATTATAAATCATATCCAAACAATTTTAATGTGCGATAGACCCTAATTAACACTTAAAAATTAAATTTAAAGAGATTTAACATAAATTTAATTAATTAGTAATTAATTAATCACGCCAAGCTATTAGTTATAGTTATACTAATTTTATACTAATAATAGGTTTAATTATTGAATTATCGGTTATGGGAGCAACATAAACTTGACTAGAATTTTTGAGTGAAATTGGATTGTGAGAGAGAGAGAGAAAGTGACGTGGGCTGGAAAGACAGAAACAGACGTGAATATATGATATGACAAATTATATCCAATTATCCTCACGATAGACGAAATTACAAATCAGGACGTCAAGTTTGAAAAATTACATATTAGTCTCTAACCTTTATGCTCCGTTTGAGGTCCCTCCAATCCATTAGAGTTCCGTCAAATTTAACCACTGTGATGACCAAAATATCCTCGGGGGGATTATTTTGTAATATACATAAAAATGAGGGTTCGTTCGTTTTGTTAAAATATTTGACCCCAGGGACTATTTTGTTATATATTAAATGTTAAGGGATCGATTTGTTAATATTTATAAATTTTAAGGATTATTACGTTCGTTTTGTTAAAATATTTGACCCCATGGACTATTTTGTTATATATTAAATGTTAAGGGATCGATTTGTTAATATTTATAAATTTTAAGGATTATTACGTACATTTTTATGTATATTACAAAATAATCCCCCCGATGATATTTTGGTCATCACAGGGGTCAAATTTGACAGAACCCTAACGAATTGGAGGGACCTCAAACGGAGCATAAAGGTTAGGGACTAATATGTAATTTTTTAAACTTGAAGTCCTGATTTGTAATTTCGCCTATCGTGAGGGTAGTTGGATGTAATTTCCCCTATATGATATATCCAATATTATTGTTTAGGGGACTCAATGAAGAAAAAGAAAGAGATGAAGAAAAGAATGGGTAGAAGGGATTGACCACATCAGTGACAGAGCGAGAAATTTTATTTAGGGGATCGATCAAAGCATAATACTAAATAAAAATTCAATAAAATCATTTTTTGGTGTGATCTCAATTTTTAATAATTTATTATATTAACCCTCACTAGTATTAATTTTAACTTTGATAAGAGGGGTCAATAATAAAAAATCATATAAAATTATATATACATATTTCTATATAATAAAAAAAATAATAATAAAATTAAGGGAGTCAATTGTATCCCCTTAACACCACGTGGCTCCGCCATTGGACCACACAGAATGGATCATCTCAATTGCCATGTTTCCCATTTAAGAGAATTGGTGATGATTAGAAACATGAATCTCATTGCGTAATTCTAATGAGTCTGTCTTGATAAAATCGGTGTAACGAGAGGATGAGTGTTTTACACTTGTCATGTGATTGGTAGAAAATTTAGAAAGATTAAATCAATCAAATTAAATGGCAAGTATAATTGGTTAGGTTCAGTCGAACCGAGTCTGCATTAGAATTTTCTCATCTCATATAAAGTATTACATATATAATTTTACTCAATATTTTGTGTCTAGAACGCAATTTGTATATTAAATGTGCCCCCAACTTTTGTAACCTTATAAATTTTTTATACTGTTTCAATAAATAAATAAATAAAATCTCTTATTTATATTTACGTGTAATTTTTCTTATATAATTTTGCTTCTCAAATTCACAATTTGTTGAATTGAAAATTCCAACTTTCTATTTAATGTATCTACTTTTGTGATTCCTATTTATAATTGTTTTTTAATTATGTTAAGGGGGTCCAAAGCATACATAATTAGCGTAGAATATATAATTTGAGGTGGTTAATTGAAGTATTGAACCCCTTTCCGTGGCTATACCATTGTTTGAATCATTGAATGCTTTGGACATGAAACCCTAAGAAGAAGACAAATCTCAAAAGAAATGACGTTATGTCGTCGGATAATTCCTTAAAACTCCCCAAGTGATAAGTGAAATTTCTTTTTATTCCCCGGTTTTGAAAAACTTCCCTTTCACTCCCCAATTGAAAAACATAATCTTTTTTTACTCCCCATTTTTTTATACATCATTTGGGGATTTAGGTATGCGATTTCTGAATTCAGATACAATATTCTGAAAAAAATGGAAAGTAAAAAAAGATTGTATTTTTCAATTAGGGAGTAAAAGGAAATTAGGAAAAAAATTTGATATTATTCAAAAATTGTCCCTGTCGTCGTTGTATAATAATTTACTTATTATAATATTTGTGAGCAGTAGTAAATAGAATGACTTTTTTGGCTGTCCGCTAAATGCTAGAACGTAGCACTGTAGCAGTCATGCCGACTCCGGTTACAAAAATGCTATTTTGAATTTTGATTCGTCAGTCTGTCAGAGAAAAAAAAAAAAAAAGATTAGTCAAAGAACAGGCAAATGTTGTTATTACGCTACTTTAACTATGGATGCAAACAATGTTTTGAAAACCGGATCGGACCGGTCGGTCGGACCGGTTTAACCGGTGATCGGTGGCATATCCGATCCGAATGACCCTCCAAAACCGGCGATGACCGGACCGCCTTAGGACCGGAAAAACCGGCTGATTAACCGGCAGTTCTGGCCCTGAGGATCGGACCGGACCGCCGGTTCAGCCATTAATGTTTACTTTTTTTTTTTTTTAAATTAATCTCCTTTTTGTTGTTTTTTCTTACGACACATTCTGAACATTTTTTTCCCCAGAAAATTTGAAGTTTATATTTTTCCCTTGTTATTTTCTGGTTTTGTGATCTCTGATTTTCATTTTCTTGGTTGGAGAGAGAGAGAGAGAGAGACGGGTTGAGAGAGTGATAGAGAAGAGAGAACATGATTTTTCGAAAACGTAAAAGAAAAGATTGTTTCAAGAAATTACCTTTTTCCTTGAGGAAGGAGATGAGGACCGTCTCAGGACCGGAAAAACCGGCCGATTAACCAGCGGTTCTGGCCCTGAGGATCGGACCGGACCGCCGGTTCAACCATTAATGTTTACTTTTTTTTTTTTTAAATTACTCTCCTTTTTGTTGTTTTTTCTTACGACACATTCTGAACATTTTTTTCCCCAGAAAATTTGAAGTTTATATTTTTCCCTTGTTATTTTCTGGTTTTGTGATCTCTGATTTTCATTTTCTTGGTTGGAGAGAGAGAGAGAGAGACGGGTTGAGAGAGTGATAGAGAAGAGAGAACATGATTTTTCGAAAATGTAAAAGAAAAGATTGTTTCAAGAAATTACCTTTTTCCTTGAGGAAGGAGATGAGGACCACCTATTCTCTGGCGGCGGTTATGAAAAACAGAAAAAGTGTTTCAAAATTTTAGCTTTCTAATATAACTTGTTTATTTAGGTTTACCCAAAAAAAAAAAAAAAAAAATGCTAATCATGTATATTAATATTTATGGTAAATGTTGAATTTCTTTTTTAAATATCGTGTAAGGCTATAAGGCAATATTATTTTGTGTGTTTAAATAGTGAAAATTATAAATTTAATTCTATATTTTTATAATATTATATATTTATTTAAAATAATAATAATTAATTAATTATTACGTCATACCGGTTCGATCGGTGGTTGAACCGATCGAACCGATTAAACCAGTAACCAGTAGGCCTACCGGTTCGACCTCCGGTCCGGTTTTGAAAACATTGGATGCAAATATGCAATATTTGAGATGGTAGTTGGCTCAAATGATTTTTTTTTTTTTTTAAATACAATAATTTTGAGTTTAAATTTATCTAACAACTTTAAAAATATATTTGTCTTTTTTTTAAGAAAACGCACAACTTAAATCTTCAACAATACAAAGAGAAATTACATCATGAATTTCAGAGTTCCCATCAAAGTATAAAGTGTCACATAATGTATCACTTCAAATTCAATATCCAGAAAATACGAGAGTATCATCTTGATATCATCTATTATCGTACTGAATCTCGACCAATTTGTCTCACTGATTGAAACTTTTGGATTAAAAAACAATCACTTTCCAAGGAAATATTGCTATTGTCGTTCATATTTTTGGTATGACGTACAACGTTTTTATTTTTGAAAACTAATCCATTTAAATCAATTTTCGCCCAATCCGCTTCCGACTTCTCATGATTAGGCATTTCTCTATCTAATTTGATTCCTGAAGTAGATGCAATCATCCGTACTCGAATCATATTTGGCCAGGGTAACTATCGCAGATCTAAAAACTTGAAGGAAAAAACAAAGTAAATGTGCTCTCATTCGAAAGAATATCTACTCTCATACAAGAGAATAAGTACTCTTATGCGAAAGATAAACAACAATAATAAGAAAAAATAGAAAAACAAACAATAAAATAAAAAAATAAAGTTTTAGATATCAAAAAATCACATATGATCTTAAAGAAATCAGATATCTAGATCATTTACTAGTAGATATCAACATTAGAGCCTCGAGCGAGGTTGCTAGACTAATACAATGCACTTCCCATTATCTATTTACCTATCTATAAGTATACATAACCGATGACATAATCCTACAAAAAAGTAAGAGAGATATAAAAAAAAAGAAGTTCCATTGGAAATGAAAGTTTATATGTTTATACGTTGAAAGTAATTTTTGTTACAAATCGTGGTTCTATCTTAACGATCTTTACACATTACAATCCCTCTCCACTCTTAAAATCGAACACATGACGTGACTTCTACATGTCTTTGATAAAGATTATGGCCTGGGTCATAGCTACCCGGACCAAGAATTTTAAATAATTTGGCCCATTTTATTAAATACAAGCCCAAAATGGACCATAACTTTTGGGGCCAGAGATTACAAACAATCCAGCCCATAGTGTTTAGTGCAGGCCCATCAAAGAAGTGGTCTTCCACGAATCTGGTGGTGTACAAACCCCCCCAAATCCATTTTGTTCCGGTAAGTAGAGGAAGCAATGTTTTCTACGTCCATTCATTAATAACGGTATTAAATCTTAATGACGTCAATAATATTAATTTTAAAATTTTCAATTCTATCATCAAAGCTATATTGTAATAATATTGAAAATGTAAAGATATAATACGGTCGATGGACTCCTTTCCTACATTATATACAACATAAACGAGGGTGGAAATTGTAATTAAGATATTACCAAGAGGGTGTCTGTGTAATTAGCCCTAAAATGCTAATCCCAAATGAGACGGAGCATCCCCAGAAAACATTACATCAGAGCAACGAAAATGCTAATATTAGCCAATGTCCAACAATAGCATAATTAACAATCTTTCTAGGCCGGGAAGGGAAAAAAAAAACCCAATCGAGCATCTGCCTACTGTTAGTCCGAACGTCACCTTCCCAATCTGCTAATCTATTTCTCCATATTTATACCATGATTGATGATACAAAAACGATCTTTGCCATTGCTGCTTCTGCCTCACTTTTAAAGAACTATATACTACAATGTTTGATCAAAGATTCTCATCGTGGATGAGTTTGTTCAAGAGTGTGTTCAAGAGGGCGTCTCTTTTCTCAGCTCGTTTCTCTTCCCTCAGTCTCCTTTGTTCTTCCTTCTCTCTCCAAGTTTCTTCCATCATAATCTTCTCTCTCTCAAGTTTCTCCATTTTTTGCTTCCATTCTAGCTCAAACACATCCCTTTCCCGTGCTCGTCTATCCATTGCCTCCTTCCAAAGCATATCGATCCTCTGTTGCTGATCCATGCAATTCCTAAGTGTCTCCTGAAAACTAGCCACAACAGACTTCTCATTCTTGTCTATATTCTCAAACACCACATTTTTCTCAGCCTTTTGTCTCTTCAGTTTCCTAGAATTCCTTTTGGGAGCAGCTGTTATGTTTTCAACTTGCTCGACTTCAGTCTCTTCTTCAATATTCCCCTGTTGTTGGCAGAATTCTTCAGGGGATTGATCAATGGAAACATTTTCGAGTCTGTTTCCTTGATTTGTTGGAACGGTCTCAGACTCCAGATGTGGTTGCTGCATGACATAGTCTCTTGCTGCAAAATATGCATGAAGCTCTTCGAAAAATGGAGATTGGTCACAATTGTCTCGATCATATGTCCCTTGTGCCTGTATTAGAAATAAATAAGACCACATCAACATTACAATCTTGATAAATATCTTAATTTTAAATTTGTGGGGCAATTACAGTGACATACCTTGATTCTTCACATGATTACACAAACTTCCCCTTATGTTTTGAGAAATTACATAAACTTTGAATGTGAAAAGAATTTACATTACATCTTAGACTTATGAGTTTTGACGATGTTATCTCTAATCACGCGTGCATTTTGTCAAGACTCAAGCCTAAGTGTTCAAAGATCATGAAAGAAATAGAGATGAGAAAAACTATGCTTGTTCGAAAACAACCCAGCACAAATGTCATCACATGTTAATAGTGCTAATGAAAATCACAAAATCCCAACAGAGAAATTACATAAATCCAGACAGCATTTCGTGCACTGTCCGCAATGCATGATCGATAAAGTATTCTTTCAAGTTTCATCATAATCAAAGATCATGAGACCCGTTATACAACGAATAGGAGGATTTAGTAATAACTCTGCATTCCCTTTTCCTCCCGTGCTTTACGATTCAGACACAAACACACTAAAAACCATGGATCAAAAACTAGCAAACACAGAAGTAAAAGTTCTCTACACAGAAGGCAAGACTAACAAAATAAGTAAATAAATATATAAAATAATAATGACATATCCCAAAAAGGAAAGTTACTCTTCATTAATTAGCTAATGTGTCCATTAGCTTTTGCAGGTTGAACTGAAAATTACAGAAATTTATATCAGTCAACTAAATCCTCATTCTTGTCAACCAGATGTAAACATTTTGAAAAATATTTGAGCAACTCCCACCAAACAGAATGTAAAAGTCCACATTCCCATAAATGCACACAAAACAGATAATTATAAGCATTCTGCTGCCCCATGAATTAACTTCACTGATTAGAACCCAAACTCCATAGTCGGATGCCAAACATCTGAAAAGGATGAAACTTTAGCAGAGATAACCTTAAATTACACTCACAACTGCAAAACATATACGAATAACAATGTAATTCAATCCAAGAACATCAATACATCATGAAACCTCTTTAGGTAAAAAGCTTAGTTCAAAAATCTAGTAAATCTGATTTCATTAAAGAACTCATCAATTTCATGACTTCAAGCAAAAGAATGATGAAATTGCAGAAAACATCATCAGGACATAAATCACATGCATGCATGCATAGATACATCTTTCATAAACAAACAAAACAACCATAGAAATAGCAATTTAAATGTTTCAAAAAAAGAATTAAAAATGATTACTTTATATCTGCTGACAAGATTTTTCCACTTGCATTTACACTGTTCTCCTGTTCTCCGGTAACCCTTTTCCCTCATTCCGTTGGCCACCATTTCCCACAAATTCTTGTTCCTTCTTGATGTGCTGAAGTCCCATTCAAGCTGAGCCCTTATTTCAATGAAATCAATTGTTTCTTGATAGCTCCATTGATGACTCAACCTCTCCTCTCTCCAGGAAAAATCATCAACAGAGCCACCGCCGAAACCGCCGGAGAAAGGTGGGGGAGAGGGCGGCGAAGGGAGAGGGACCATGAGGGGTTGGGGGCCGGGGTGGAGGAAGGGGTAGGGGGTCCGGGGGTGGTGGCTATCAACATTTTCAGGACTATTATACATCATGGTTTTCGATGTTGGTGGGTGATTTTTTAAGGTAATAGTATCAATCTAGAAGTTTACTGTTTAATGTGGATTGTGGGGGTTTGAAACTTGAATTCAAAACTGCTTTTTTATTCTTCTCATCTTCTCTCTTTCACCATTCTTTTACAGTTCTAATTTCTAAAAGCCGAAAAGGGTATTTATACAAGAGGAGAGTAAAGAAAGGGGGGTAATGTGTGGTAAAAGAAAATTACAAAATTACCACAATCAAGCCACAAAAGAAAAGACAATAAGCAACAAAAACAACTTAATAAATGAACAATTAAAGTATATTACACCTCCTTTTCTTTACATATTCGGCTCTGTATTACTTTACTAATATCTTGTGTTCGTATTTTTTAAAACGCAATTATTATTAATATAGAAAATTATATATTTTAATGATTTGATCCCTATTGCACCTTATTAATTTGTTATAATTTTAAGAAATTAATTCTAATAAGTGAGAGTTTACGCAAAATGTTTAATTAGTTATATTTTACATAGTATCTGAAGTGTATGTATGTGTTTGGGCCCAACAAAGCCCGATGGATCAGAAGTCGTGTTTAAGGCTACAACTAAACAAGGCTCACAATAGTCCAGTTAAATTTGCTCCCCAAATCAAAGAGCCAGTTAAATTCTATGTTTCCACGCTCTCATCACATTTTCGCTATTCTTCTAATTAGAGGTTATTCAATTCTTCAAAATTTTTGAATCTTAGGAACAGAGTTTGGAAATCCTTCACGTTATAGCTGTGCAGTTAGTGAGGCAAACGGATTTAGTCAATAAATGAGTAAATCGAATCCGTGAATCAGAAGATGAGACAATATCGAATTTAGGGATGTATACAAACCGAATCGAATCGAACTTTGATGTCTTTTTCTGGCTCGAGGTTCGTATCAAACTTATTTTGCTCGGTTCGGGCTCGAGTTCGAGTTTTTTTTTTATTCGAAGTTCGACTAGTCCAATGGTTCGAGTTCGGTTCGGTTTGGGTTCGGCTCGGTCTCGATTTCGAACCCAAGATATAATTTAAAAAAAAATAAAAAATAAAAAATATTATATATATGTGTGTATATATTTATATATATAATATTTTTTTAAAATATAATAGGTCGGCAAGTTCGGGTTCGGGTTCGGTTCGAACTTTTCGAATTCGAATTCGAACCTTAACCAGCTCGAGAACTGGCTCGGTGAACATCCCTAATCGAATTAGATTAGAATAGAAAAACAAGTAAACAAATGACTGCAAAATTTCATTCCTTTCTTTAATAGTACATCACAATTTTCTATCACCTTTACAAATCAAACAAAATATGCCAAATATAAGAATGACATAAGACCCAGAGCAGAGCAAACAGACATACAAAGGCACAGAATTGCAGGTATATTACAAGTAGCAACTAAAAGCAGCTTAGGTTGCTTAGCCATCCATCGCACCCTCTTCGAGATTAGTTCCCTCGAGTTCTTCATTGGCCTCAAAAACAGCAACATTGGTTGCAGTAACAAATATTCTTATATCTGGTAATACTGACAACACAGCTTGTAACCAGAACACGAAACTCAACAACATGTTAGAAACACGAGTATAGCAAAAGGAAAGCAACAAGATTACGAAATATAGATACCAGAAGAGAACTTGTGGGGACAGCAGTGAAGCCAGGAAACAAACAAGAAAGGGTGCAGAGAAATTCTTGAGGTGTATTTGAACGTACCCAATGTTGGTGTTTGGAGATGTTACAGGAACACCAATGAAGGCAAAGGAAAAGATGAAGAGAAGAATGAGGAGAAGGCAGAACTTGGTCAACGTGAGATCAGTGGCCACATGAAATGGATCCCATTCCCATGTTTGGGATTTAAGAAGGTTGATGATGATCAGAAACATCAATCTCAAATCGAAGTTTAGTGCCATATTTTCACTGAGTAAATGTGTGTAGATTGTCCAATATGAGCCGTGTATATATAGAGTTGCTCGGACTATTGTTGTCTCTGTTAAGTTTCAGACTTTCAGTGCCAACCAAGAATCCATATCTGTAGCGTTAGGTCGTTTTCGTTTTTGTTTTCGTTTTTAGTCTGAAAACAGCCACAATGCCAAAGTCTCAATCAGGACACGTTGATTTTCCAATCCTGCCTCACCGAAAACATAGCTTTAGTGTAGACTGTAGACGTCTTTTTATCTTTTTCTTTTAGGTCAAGAAGGCCTAAGCAACACACTATTTACTCTCCTCCATAACATTTTTTCTTTTCTCTCTTATTTTTAGTTTATTTTTAATTTTTTAATATTTTTAGTTAGTAAGTTGAAAAATGAAAATATTGATGGGGTCAAAATACGATCGTCCTACGTTAAGACACGTGGCATCACGAGATGATGACATCTGTCTCCCCCAAGGCGGCATCCATCTGCGCACGAGCGCCAAGCCCAACAAGCGCAATCCTTCTTCAGGGAGTTAAGCCCAACGAGCGCTATCACTCCCACGAGCGTCCAACAAACTAAACGATTGGTACGCCCACGTGCCAAGGGAGCCCTCTTCGAGCGTCACATTCCCTCAGAGTGGCCTCTCCTTTGGCTCGTCATTTGAACTGGAGCCCTCATTCCCCTCAGCGGATATCTTGGCCTCCAATACTCAAGGTTGTCACGAGCGCGCTCTTAAGCCCTCGTTACCAACCGCCCAAATGGCTCTCTGACACAACGTACATGCCCGCGCACCTGCCACTGTTGCCAGCACTAACTTTCGGCCACTTTTGCAGAAGATTCCTCCTAGGTTTCTTTCTCATGGCGCCACGTGTTAGGGCAACATTCGGCCAGGACCACTTGAGGCAAATGACCAAAGGGCCCTTGACCCTCAACTATAAATAGCCAAAGTCATCTTCTACACAAGTAAGCTTTCTTCATCACTGCAACTGTGACTGAACTTACACTTCTTCGTACATTGAACTGACTTGAGCGTCGGAGAGCCAAACTGGGTATCACCCCCAGTTCCCCCAGCTTGGCCTTCTGACTTTTCTTGTGCTTGCCCCAACAGGTAGAACCCTTTTCACATTTCCGGCGAAGCTCCGGTGGTTTCCTCCACAAATACAAATTGTAAAGTGATCGGATTCGGACCCGTCCATTCCCGAACCCATCATTTTTGGCGCCGTCTGTGGGAAACCAGTCCTTCATCTTCTTCCTTTCTTTTTGTTGGTAGAAAAGCAAGCACACCCTTACCTTAGCAGTCATGGTGGCGACGAGATCTGGAGCTGTGGGAGGAGGAGAAAACACCTCCCAGGATACAAATATCATTCTTCCCTCCACCGCCACTGGTGGAGCGCCACCACCTTCCGTCGCCACTGGTGGAGCACCTCCCGCCGCAGGAGTGACTCCACAAGCAGAGTCTCCCGTACCACCGCCTGCACCGCCAGCGCTGCCCATTCCCACCACCGCAGGAGGAGTTTCTCTCTCAGCTCCACCGCCGCTTGCACAGAATTCCTGGGTCCATCCCCAGATGAATCTTGGAGTGCAAGGTTATATGATGCCTCCGCCTGGATACCCCCAAGGCGGCATCCATCTGCGCACGAGCGCCAAGCCCAACAAGCGCAATCCTTCTTCAGGGAGTTAAGCCCAACGAGCGCTATCACTCCCACGAGCGTCCAACAAACTAAACGATTGGTACGCCCACGTGCCAAGGGAGCCCTCTTCGAGCGTCACATTCCCTCAGAGTGGCCTCTCCTTTGGCTCGTCATTTGAACTGGAGCCCTCATTCCCCTCAGCGGATATCTTGGCCTCCAATACTCAAGGTTGTCACGAGCGCGCTCTTAAGCCCTCGTTACCAACCGCCCAAATGGCTCTCTGACACAACGTACATGCCCGCGCACCTGCCACTGTTGCCAGCACTAACTTTCGGCCACTTTTGCAGAAGATTCCTCCTAGGTTTCTTTCTCATGGCGCCACGTGTTAGGGCAACATTCGGCCAGGACCACTTGAGGCAAATGACCAAAGGGCCCTTGACCCTCAACTATAAATAGCCAAAGTCATCTTCTACACAAGTAAGCTTTCTTCATCACTGCAACTGTGACTGAACTTACACTTCTTCGTACATTGAACTGACTTGAGCGTCGGAGAGCCAAACTGGGTATCACCCCCAGTTCCCCCAGCTTGGCCTTCTGACTTTTCTTGTGCTTGCCCCAACAGGTAGAACCCTTTTCACATTTCCGGCGAAGCTCCGGTGGTTTCCTCCACAAATACAAATTGTAAAGTGATCGGATTCGGACCCGTCCATTCCCGAACCCATCATTTTTGGCGCCGTCTGTGGGAAACCAGTCCTTCATCTTCTTCCTTTCTTTTTGTTGGTAGAAAAGCAAGCACACCCTTACCTTAGCAGTCATGGTGGCGACGAGATCTGGAGCTGTGGGAGGAGGAGAAAACACCTCCCAGGATACAAATATCATTCTTCCCTCCACCGCCACTGGTGGAGCGCCACCACCTTCCGTCGCCACTGGTGGAGCACCTCCCGCCGCAGGAGTGACTCCACAAGCAGAGTCTCCCGTACCACCGCCTGCACCGCCAGCGCTGCCCATTCCCACCACCGCAGGAGGAGTTTCTCTCTCAGCTCCACCGCCGCTTGCACAGAATTCCTGGGTCCATCCCCAGATGAATCTTGGAGTGCAAGGTTATATGATGCCTCCGCCTGGATACACCCTTACTCCGGCTATGATGATGCCGCCGGTCCAACCATACCATGCCGGACAACTCCAGCTCCCAGTGGTGGTCCCCAGGGAGATTGAAGGAGTGGAGTTACCTCCACTGACCACCCAACAATTGAGGGCTCTATACGCCCAATGTGAGGTTCAGGCGACTCAGGGGGCATGGGAGAGGTTTCATTCCATGTACTTTCCCTCTGGGCAGGCCACTCAAGTTGCAGCCCCATTAGGCGGACAACAAAACTTTCCCCTCAGAGAAGCCCAGGCTGTCCTGAGGGCACAACCACCACCACCACCAGCGAGAGAAGTGCCCCAGCAAGAGGGCAACGAGCGTCCCTCCATGGGCAGGAATAAAGAGCCCACGGAGCGAGTGAACGAAAATGAAGGGGACTCTCATGTCTCCAGGAGGGGGCTCACGAGCCCACAAGGACAAGCAAGTAGACGTAAATCCTGACATCCTCGCGGCTGTGCAAGACCAGCTGCAGGGTCTCAAGGATATCGTGGGACAGCTCTCACGAGGACGCTCAACTCAGATCTCCCCTAGTCGGGATGAACGGGTTGACGCCAGAAGCACCCGCACCAAGGACCCTCCACCAAGGGTCCCCCGTCGCAAGGAGCCGGAGGAAAACTTCGGCACGTATGAATATCACCCACTGGCGAGGGGTTCACCCCTCGTAGAAGAAGTTTTGATGGCCCAAGCAGGCATGGCCAAAGTCCCCACTTCCATCAACCGTTACGACGGGACAACTGATCCAGCTGAACACTTGGATCATTTTGTGCATCTCATGCACCTCTACGAGCATTCCAGCCATTACTGGGCGAAAGTGTTTGTCACTTCCTTGGTAGGAATGGCTCAAGAGTGGTACAAGCGACTGCCGCCGCGCTCGATCCACTCGTATGAAGAACTGGCCAATGCCTTCCTCAACCACTTCAATTCTTTGAAGGCGCCAGTCACCGCACCCACAGCCCTGTACAACGTGGTGCAAGGCAAGAGCGAATCTCTGCGCTCGTTCTTCGCCCGCTTCAATAAGGAGATCCTACAGGTGGAAAGACCTTCAATGGATTTCTTGATCCCAGTGCTTTTTCAGGCTGTGGATCACAAGCAATATGTGAGCAAAAAATTTGCTGATGCCATTGTGGAGAGAAGGCCTGGAACCCTCATGGGCCTAAGAGAAATAGCCGAGCCGTTCTTCGCGCTCGAAGATATGTACGGGACGAATGGTCCCCGGCACCACAGCCCGGCCAGAAACGAGCGACCTCATCACGAGCGGGGAAGGGATGTGGCTGTCAAGAAAGAGCGCCCTCAAGAGCGCAGGAGGTCGCCACCACCCCCTCGTCGATTCGAGCGAATTCCGCTCACCAGGCCAAATTCAGAAGTCTATAATCTCTCTGATAAGAAGCTCTTCAAAAGACCCATCAAAATGAGAGAAACAGACTCACTCAGGCGCTCGAACAAATACTGCGCCTTCCACAAACAAAGAGGGCACGACACGGACGAGTGCCGGCAGTTGGAAGCTGAAATCCAAAGGCTCGTCGCAGGGGGCCACCTGAAGGAGTTTGTCCGGGTGCTCGAGCGCTACGATGAACAATGCAACGAGCGCTCCGGAAGGAGAAGAAGGAGTCCGTCCCGGTCAAAGAGCCCGAGGGGTAGGGGACCCCCTGAAAGCAGCAGCCGCCGAGGCAATAAAGGAAAAGCCCCTGAGCAAGAAAACGAGCCCTTCGCAGTCATAAATATGATTGCAGGAGGCTCATCAGGGGGGGATTCAAACGCCTCCCGACGGAGGTACGTTCGGAGCTACAACCAACGCCCAGCAGTGCCCAAGCCTATCTACGCTATCCAGAGATCAAGCGCTCCAAGATCAAGAGAAAATGATGTAATAGGCTTTGATGATAGGGATCTAGAACATATTGTAACGCCCCATGGGGAGGGTATAACCTCAGATTGCCCCATGGTGGTTAGTTTAGATGTTCATAATCATGTTGTAAAAAGGGTATTGGTAGATAGTGGAAGCTCCGTTAATGTTTTGCCTTACTCTACATTCTTAAAAATGAAGGTTGATCTCCCGCTCGAGCCTCTCAAAACAGCCCTCATTGGCTTTGGAGGCTCGGAAGTTATCCCTCGAGGGCAAATACGCCTAGCTACTTCGTTCGGCCGAGCCCCTCAACGCAAAACACTCTTGGTGACGTACGCGGTGGTGGAGATTGACATTCCATATAACATCATAATTGGGCGCCCTGCCCTCGTCGATTTCAAAGCCATCATCTCCACATACCACCAGAAGATTAAATTCCCTACTTCCGAGGGCGTGGGAGAAGTGCTGTGCAATGTGCGAGAGGCTTGGGAATGTTACATGCTGTCCCTCAGAAAGCCTAAAGCGGAGAAAACCTTCCAAGTTGGCTCCACCAAGAAGTCAGTGGATTTCCCCAACCTAGATGAGGACAGCCCAGCACGGAAAAGGGCGAAATTGAACAAGAAGAAGAACAAAAAGAAGAGGGGCGACAACGGGGATAATCCCCTCGAAAATGTCCCCCCATGGACCGTTGGAGGATCGTCCTCAGAAGGAGACGAGCCGGGAGAGAGTGAACCAGCATCTGGCGACCGTTTGACAGGAAAGAAGAGGGCGCTCGAACTTCCTCACCCTGAGGTAAGGATCGAACCCTCGGAAAAGTTCCTTACCATTGAGCTGGAGCCTGGAAACAAGGATAAAACTACACAGATAGGTTCAAACCTCTCGGGGCCTTCTCAGATCATGATGATTGATTTTCTAAGGGAGAACAAGGATGTATTTGCGTGGAAAGCCTCTGATCTCACAGGAATTGACCCGAGCGTCATTGTCCATAGGCTTAATGTGGATCCCTCTTTCAAACCCATCAAGCAGAAAAAGCGGGATGTACATAGCTTTCGGAAAAAAGTCATCGAGGAGGAAGTTAATAAACTCTTGGAGGCTCAGTATATCGAGCCCATCTTGTATCCGGAGTGGTTGTGCAACGTCGTCTTGGTGCCCAAGAGCGCAAATAAATGGCGCATGTGCAACGATTTCACAGACCTCAACAAAGCTTGCCCTAAAGATCCTTACCCGCTGCCCCGGATTGATCAATTGGTGGATTCGACCGCTGGCTGCGAGCTCATGAGCATGATGGACGCTTTCCAGGGATACTATCAGATCTTTATGGCCCCGGAAGACCGCCCCAAAACTTCGTTCGTTGTCCATTTGGGGGTGTATTGCTTCCTGGTCATGCCCTTTGGACTTAAGAACGCCGGAGCTACATATCAGCGGCTCGTCAACAAGATGTTTGAAAAAGAAATTGGGAGGTCCATGGAGGTTTATGTGGATGATATGATTGTCAAAAGCGAGCACCAGGACTCCCACTTGGAGGATCTCAAGCGCACCTTTTCAATCCTGCGTCAGTATGGGATGAAGTTGAACCCCTCGAAGTGCACCTTTGGAGTACAAGGAGGAAAGTTCTTAGGGTACATGGTCAGTCAGAGGGGAATTGAGGCCAATCCGGAGAAGATCAAGGCCATTTTGGAAATTCCCTCCCCTCGAAATCTGCGGGAAGTGCAAGTCCTCGTAGGCAAAATCATCTCATTGAACAGGTTTATTTCGCGCTCGGCGGATAGGAACCTTCCCTTTTTCAAAATTTTGAGGAACGCACGTAACTTTGCTTGGACAGAGGAATGCGAAAGGGCGCTGCAGGATATGAAGGCTTACTTATCGAGCGCACCACTGCTGACTAAGCCCGTCGAAGGTGAGAGATTATTCATGTATCTTTCTGTTTCTCCCGAAGCCACAAGCGCAGTTCTGATCGCTGTGCGCGAGCGGAAACACTTACCCGTCTATTATCTGAGCAAAACATTACAAGGAGCCGAAAAGAAATATTTGGAGATTGAGAAATTCGCGTTCGCTCTTATTACCGCCTCAAGAAGGCTAAGGCCTTACTTTCAGGCGCACTCCATAACGGTTCTCACCGACCAACCCTTGAAGCAAGTGTTGTCCAAGCCGGACGTATCTGGTAGATTAATCAAGTGGGCCATCGAATTGAGCCAGTTTGACTTATGCTTCGAGCCCAGGACCGCGATACAGGCTCAGGTTGTGGCGGATTTGTTGGTTGAACGCTTTGGTTTCGAGCCCACCGTTGCGGAGAATGAGGGGTTATGGGTACTGCACACAGATGGTTCCTCAACCTCTCAAGGGGGAGGAGTAGGAGTGGCCCTCAGAAACCCCGATGGAATTGAGCTGGACTTTGCAATCAAGCTGGATTTCCAGGTCACTAATAACGAAGCAGAATATGAAGCCCTCGTGCAAGGGTTGAATATTGCTTTTCAGAATGGAGCCTCCAGAATCACTGCTTATGTGGATTCACAATTAATAGCGAGCCAGATTGAAGGAACTTATGAGGCTCGAGAAACCACCATGGTACAGTACTTAAGTAAAGCCAGAGAAATCATTGGGAAGTTCAAGGAATTCCATCTACTTCAAGTGCCGCGAGGAGAAAACGAGCGTGCGGACGCTCTGTCAAAGTTTGCTTCAGCTTTAGAAGGCACTTCCGAACGTTCTGTTACGTTCCTTAGAACTGAGGAACCTTTGATCAAAGAAAGGGTCGCCACCAGGATGATTGCCATGATTGATCCAAACGAGCCCTGTTGGCTTGACGACATCTTCATTTTCCTTAGGGATGGAGTCACTCCCGCTGACAAGGTGGAAGCCAGGAAAGTCAGAAATAAGGCCCCTCGTTTCGCTCTGGATCCCGAGGGGAGATTGTTCAAAAAATCATTTCAAGGACCCCCAATGAGATGCCTAAGGCCCTCACAAGCGAAGGAGACGCTCGAGCTCATACACAATGAAAGTTGCGGGAATCATTCCGGAGGGCGTATCTTGGCAAAAAAGATTCTGAGAAGTGGGTTTTATTAGCCTACAATTCTCCAAGATGCCATTGAATTTTCAAGGAAGTGCCCCAAATGCCAATTTCATTCAAATCTCCCTCAATTGCCAACCGCACAGATGATCCCAATAGACGTCTCTTGGCCTTTTGACCAGTGGGGAATAGACATTGTGGGCCCCTTGCCCATGGCTGCGGGACAAAGGAAATTTGTCATTTTAGCCGTCGACTACTTCACCAAGTGGGCCGAGTCTGAAGCTGTTGCGAAAATCACTTTCAAGGTTGTAAGGGACTTCATTTGGAAGAACATCATTTGCAGGTACGGCATACCGAGGGTGCTCATTTCTGACAATGGATCCCAGTTCATAGCGGCAGACACACGAGAATGGTGTTCTGAGTTGGGGATAGAACAGCGATTTACCTCTGTAGGACATCCACAATCCAATGGGCAAGCAGAAGTTACCAATAGGATCATCTTGCAACATCTGAAAACCATGCTTGAGAGCAAGAAAAGTGAATGGGCTGAGGAGTTGCAAGGAGCACTTTGGGCTTATCGCACCACCCCACGAGCGGCCACTGGAGAAACTCCTTACGCGCTCGTGTACGGATCAGAAGCAATGATACCAGCGGAGATAGTAAATAAATCCGCTCGTGTCGGCTATTTTGAGCCTCAGCTCAACGATGGCAACAGGAGCTTGGAGTTGGACTTGCTGGATGAAAGGAGAGACCGAGCGTGGGCTAAGATCCACCACTATAAAGCCTCTGTGGCCCAACAGTACAACAAGCGTGTGAGGGAAAGAACTTTCCAGCTGGGAGATTTGGTTTTGAAGAAAGTGGAGGTATCCAAGCACGTGGGGAAATTGGACCCCAATTGGGAAGGCCCATTCAAGGTCATACAACTCAGAGCTAACAACACTTACACCCTGGAGACACTTCAAGGTGAGCGCTTGCCTCGCCCTTGGAACGCATGTAACCTCCGGCGGTTTTATGTTTAAAAGCTCTTTGCAAACCCTGATGTAACAACCCTCTTTGACGGGTTCTATGTACTTCCAATCACAAGTAAAAGGTAACATAATCTTTTTAATTTCATTAATATTCCTGTTTCTTTGGTTGCTTGAATAAGTCCCACGTCCCTCGTCTTTGCGAGCGTGGTTGGCAACTCATTCCATTGTATATGCTGTTATCTCGTATGGGTTACGCTGGCCAGCACTCTACTCCGCATGGGGGGACGCCCTCATAAGGATAGACTGGTTACGCTCAAAACCAATTAGGCAAGTTGGAAGAAGATTGCGAAGAAAATCCTAGTAGGCCTTGGCTGTTTCTTAAAACGCCTTGCGCTCGAAAACGGGATCTCCTACAAGGACGGATCCTAGTAGGCCTTGGCTGTTTCTTAAAACGCCTTGCGCTCGAAAATGGGATCTCCTACAAGAACGGATCCTAGTAGGCCTTGGCTGTTTCTTAAAACGCCTTGCGCTCGAAAACGGGATCTCCTACAAGAACGGATCCTAGTAGACCTTGGCTGTTTCTTAAAACGCCTTGCGCTCGAAAACGGGATCTCCTACAAGAACGCATCCTAGTAGGCCTTGGTTGTTTCTTAAAGCGCCTTGCGCTCGAAAACGGGATCTACCACAGAAGAAGTCCTAGTAGGCCTTGGTCGTTTCTTAAAACGCCTCGCGCTCGAAAATGGGATTTCCTGCAGAACCAAGAAAACGACAAGAGCCAGAGCGCTCGAACGATGGCCTCAGAATCAAAAAGGAATTGCACAAGTCTTGAGCGAGGGCAACCACTCAGTAAGACCCTCGCAAATACTCAAGATCTAGCAAAATCCCCCAAAGGCGGAAAGAATGTCACAAGTCTTGAACGAGGGCAACCACTCAGTAAGACCCTCGCACACACTCAAGACTTAGACAAATTTACAAAACAAAATTGATACAAGTCTTGAGCAGGGGGGCAATCTCACCATAAGACCCCCACGATCGCTCAAGACTTAGACAAATTTTCAAGGCTTATGCCAAAGGCAAAAATTTATACAAGTCTTGAGCGGGGGGGCAATCTCACCATAAGACCCTCACGAGCGCTCAAGACTTAGACAAATTTTCAATTTCAAGAGCAAAAACAAAATTTATACAAGTCTTGAGTGGGGGGCAATCTCACAATAAGACCCCCACGATCGCTCAAGACTTAGACAAATTTTCATTGCATCAGAGAAATAAAACATTCACGGAATATGCTACACAGTCTTATTATATGATTCATAAAGGAACTGAAGAACAAAGTCATGAAGAAAGGGATATTTTATTCATTGCAAGAAGAGAATTATTACAAGGCAAAAGGGCTCAAAGGCCCATGAAATACTATTACAGAAGAAAGCAAAGCTGAAAAATACAGAGAATTGATAGAGGAAAAGCTTCAAGCGGCTGGGGCGATATCTTCATCAACGATCACTAAGATATTTTGAGCCACGGGGCCTTGAACTGGGCCCTCAGGCTCTTGCTGTTGAGCGTGGGGATCGTTGGGCTCGTCTGCACCAGCATCAGGAGCATTGGCGGCTAGGACTGGGGCTTCTTCCAGGGGCGCTTGGGGCTCGTCTTCAGGATCATCATCTTGGGCCGCATCCCCTCCCCTATGAGCGTCGGTGTATTCGTCTTGGATCAGTTTCACCAAGAAGTCATACTCCATTTCCGCTATAGCGTCCGCGGGGTCGTTGGGGTCCTCAGCCACCTCTTCACAGCGCTCATTAAACATGAGCCCCGTGCCCTCGGCTCCCTTCATCGCCGGATCCGTCAGCCCTTTGTGGATGCCTTGATCCACTGCCAGGTTGAAGGCATTTTGAGCTTCGTCCAAGCAGTGTAACGAGGCCGCGAAGTTGAAAGCTTTGGAATGGCAGAATTTGATTAACGCCTCCTTGTTCGCGCGCTCCAGGCTTCTAGGCCACTCGCTGACGGTATCATTGAATTTGCGCTCGGCCTCCAAAGCCCTTGCTTTCCAGCTTTCCCTCTCTGCCTCGGCCTTCTGGCAACGCTCGTTGGCCTGGGCCAGCTGGTTGCCCAAACCAATTCGAGCGCCATCAACCGCCACAAAATCCTCCTTAAGCTTCCCCAGCTCCTCCTCAGTCTTGTTGAACAAATCCTTGAGGGATTCGTACTTGGCAATTTCTGCATCCAGCTCTGACTGGATTTGAGCCGGGTCACTCGAGCGCGCCATCTTCTTATATTTAGCTTTCCGGTCGGCGTAGATGGAGGCTCGCATTTGCACGTTTTTGAGCCGGGGAAGAACTTGCTGCATAAACGAGAGGAAAAGTGTTAGCCAAAAAATGGTGATTTACAGAAAAGAAAAGAAAGAACACAAGGAGTAAATACTTACGGAAATTAGCGCTTGGGCCGCATCGAGGGTCACCTTCTCCATGGACTCGCTGAAGAGGTGCCGGTGGTCAGCCGAGAATTGAGCTTTGCTGTACAAATTCTCGGTGACAGCCTGAGCGACTGTGCCAGGCCTCAGCAAAACTGCCCCCCCGTCGGTGGCGCCTGAAAAGTCTCTATCCCCTCGACGGGGGAACTCCCACAAATGTTCTTCCTCAGAAGAGGAAGTTTCCCCCTCGCCCCGGGGGCCCTCAACCACTTGTTTGCCCTTGCCCTTGATCGCGGCAGAATCGGGCATTCTCTTCCTCTTGCGGGAAGGCCTGCTTGCGCTCGGAGGAGCCTCTGTTATCGCCAGTGTGGTTACTGGCCTCGGTTGTTCTGAAGGAATGGGGGGTTGAACATCACCTGCTCTCTCTGATCGCCCCCTGGTCTCCCTCGGGACCAATCTACGTTCCCCTCGGCTACGAGGGGGCTGCACCTCAGGGTTGGCGCTCGAACTGGCGCCACTACGAGCGTCCCCTCTATCGTTGCGGTTACGAGGGCGTTGTGGCTCGCGCTGTTGGTTCCCCTGTGGGGTTTGGTTTCTGTTCGCATGGGCAAAACGAGCCGCTTGTCTAATTCCGCCAGCCATTTCAAGTATAGCGACTCCTGCAAGAATGAAATTTTCAAGGGTTAGAAATATTCAAACCATCTACTCAGATTGCAAGTTACAAGTACAAAAAAGAAGTTAGTATTTATTCCTATCTAAAGTTAGTGCCCTAAGAATCTAACCGTCTCTGTCTACGTCACGAGCCGGAGGGTTGTCAAGGAAATATGGATTGTCAGAGAGGCCGCACAAGAACATGAGCTCCTCGTCATCTATCCAATCTTTCGCTTGAATCAGATGGCCCTCGTCCCTCAGGGTGGCTGCTAAGTTTTTGGCCCAATCTTTAGGGAGTGCGGGTTGCAGCCGACTCTTTGAAAACGAGCCCCAGTGTGTGGTCACCCCAAAGCCCTCTTCTGTTGGGGCCTTAACAAAGATGAACTTTTCCTTCCAGTTGGGGCCATAGGTGCTCGAGGGCGAGTTAATCAGCTTCATGTGGGCCTTCGCTTGAACGTAGTAAAAACCCGCCTCGGGAGAAGAACGTGAGGAACTGACCACTTGGAAAAGGGCGTTGAAATTTCACGAGTACGGCTCATAACCCACACTTCTCATCAAGATCACAAAGCAGGTCAGCAAAGCCAAGCCGTTGGGCACGATTTGGGACGGACAAAGTCCCAGATCATTCAGCAAGTGTGCCAACGAGATGGAGATGGGGAACCTCAAACCCCCTGAGCTGACCGAGGCTATGTACACCGCCATTTCTCCAGGAGGTGGATTGTTGGCGCGCTCGTGGTTTTCTGGAATTCTCCACGAGTAGCGCTCGTCCCAGTAAATGGGGGCCATCATCGTCTTCACGTCCCCCACGGTAGCTGTGCTGGGGGTTTCATCAGGTGTGCGCTCGGTAGCCTGGTAGCCTGACCCTTCGCCCTCGTTTTGTCCTTTGGATTTTTGGGTTTTCTTACTTTTGCCCTTGTCACGGGCCCTTTCTGAAGGCCCGGTTACGGCTTCCGCCACTGGAAGCGGGTTTGCGACAGCCACGGTCACGGCATGGCGGTGGGGATGTGTGGCACTTTGAGTTATGGGGAGAACAGACCCTTGCCGTTCCGCCTCCATCACCAAGTTCATCTCCTCAAAAAGAGGATCCATACCGCCTGGGTTTCTATCCTCCATAGCCATCACCGCCGCCCCCAACTCTTCATCTCTGGGGGAATCAGGGGAAGAAGAACTCTCAGTGGCCATCTCTTGGATTTCACGGGCAAATTCTTCAATGTGTTGGTCGGCCATGGCAGAAACTGAGGTTTTGGAAGTTTTCCGGGAGAGAGATTAAGGTTCAGAAAGGCGAAAATCTAAGGGGTTATGAAATCCTAAAGTCCGAATCTACGGTTAGCAAAGTTAGAAAGTTACAATGGAGATTTACCTTGAAAGTTTTGGAGAAAACTGGAGAAGAGGTTGAAGATGCGAGAGAATTCTTCTTGCAAAGGAGACTTGGAAGTTTTGAATGCGTAAAGAGTAGCAAGATCTCAGAATCCCGTATTTATAGGGATGGGAGTTGGTACCGTTTTCGGCAATAAATTCAAAATGGTAATCATTTCCCGCCTAGGAAACCGCCCACTTTATGGAATCGGCACATGCTTCCCAATGCTCACGCGCCCCACGCGCACCCGCATTTAATGCACTGACGTTTCGAGTGCTTCAAAATAGTACAACATTTAATGCGGAAGTGTTACGAACGGTCAATTGAAAAGACCGCATTTATAGCACAATCAGAGGAAAAATTGCTCAACACGCCAAGCCTTACACGAGCGCTATGAACAAGAGGTAGAGCGTGTCAAAATTCTACAGTCCTTATCACTAAGGACTACAGAATTGGGGGGCAAAATGATGGGGTCAAAATACGATCGTCCCACGTTAAGACACGTGGCATCACGAGATGATGACATCTGTCTCCCCCAAGGCGGCATCCATCTGCGCACGAGCGCCAAGCCCAACAAGCGCAATCCTTCTTCAGGGAGTTAAGCCCAACGAGCGCTATCACTCCCACGAGCGTCCAACAAACTAAACGATTGGTACGCCCACGTGCCAAGGGAGCCCTCTTCGAGCGTCACATTCCCTCAGAGTGGCCTCTCCTTTGGCTCGTCATTTGAACTGGAGCCCTCATTCCCCTCAGCGGATATCTTGGCCTCCAATACTCAAGGTTGTCACGAGCGCGCTCTTAAGCCCTCGTTACCAACCGCCCAAATGGCTCTCTGACACAACGTACATGCCCGCGCACCTGCCACTGTTGCCAGCACTAACTTTCGGCCACTTTTGCAGAAGATTCCTCCTAGGTTTCTTTCTCATGGCGCCACGTGTTAGGGCAACATTCGGCCAGGACCACTTGAGGCAAATGACCAAAGGGCCCTTGACCCTCAACTATAAATAGCCAAAGTCATCTTCTACACAAGTAAGCTTTCTTCATCACTGCAACTGTGACTGAACTTACACTTCTTCGTACATTGAACTGACTTGAGCGTCGGAGAGCCAAACTGGGTATCACCCCCAGTTCCCCCAGCTTGGCCTTCTGACTTTTCTTGTGCTTGTCCCAACAGGTAGAACCCTTTTCACATTTCCGGCGAAGCTCCGGTGGTTTCCTCCACAAATACAAATTGTAAAGTGATCGGATTCGGACCCGTCCATTCCCGAACCCATCAAATATCATCTTCTTCCCTAACATAAAAACTTATATTTTTCTACTCTCAATTTATGTTCAATTATATAATTTTAACACCAATGACTAATAAAAAAAATTATATTTTTCTTCTGTTAATTCAATTTTAAATAAAAGATTTTTAACAACAAAAATCAAATATTACTTTAAATAACAAAAATGAATATGTGATTAATACTAACTAAACCTAATTAATATATAAGAGGTCATTTTAGTTTTAAAAGTATAAAATTAAACTAAAAATCTGGATTTTTTTATATATCATGAGGATTAGATTAAAATAAATTTCTTTTAAAGAGATATTTTAAATATCTTGAAGATCAAAAAGGTAAATTAAATTTTACTCTATATATATATTCAGACAATGCCAGTTGACCGCCTCAAATTATATATTGTACACTGATCATATACATTTTTGACCACCTTCACAAAATTAAAAAGTTCCGTAAACAGAAATGAGAAAAGTCAGGTGAGGAATTGGATTTAGGGTACTTCAGATATAGTTAATTACTAAGCAGATGCAGACTGTATGTGAGGAATTGGATTTCTAAATTGAGGGGGTCAACTGATTCGTCCCAAAGGCCAAAAACTATGCAGGCTGACGTTATATATTGTAAAATTTACTTTAGAATTTATTCTACCAAAAATCATGTGGTATATTTAATTAATATTTAAAATGTTTTAAAACGAACTCTATAATTATATTAAATTAGCACTATAATAATACTCAAAATCCTATGGTCCTAACAATAACTATGACTGTAGTATTTTAAGTGATAATTTAATATAATTACAGGTTCATTTTGAGATATTTTAAATCAAAGAATTCAAGATGCTAATTAATTATGTTAGGGTGAATAACAAAAAAAAAAACTTATTTACTCAATCAAGTAAGTCCACGTTTCCGTGGCGGCACCAAAAGGCAAAAAGTATGTCGTTTTGGTTTTCAGTCTTCTCTCAAAAGAGTAAATACGGTTTGAAGAATTGACGGCATGTCTGATGTGATGTCTCTATCAACTATTCAAGGCAGGTGGTTTCTTCGATTCCTGAACAGTAGCGAAAGGTGGGGCCGGTCGGCTGTGTGCTGGTTTCTTCCCAATTTTCGTGGATTTGTGCATATAAATTTCTTATTTATATTTAGAGGAAAAAATGGTTGTTTTTCACATTTTTTTAATTCAGATTTCGAATATTTTAAATTATTATTTATATTTTATAAAAATTCTCAAACAACCATTTAGCTTGCTTTATTTCTTTTTCCTCTCAAAAAAAAAAAAAAGCTTTATTTTTTCTTACTATTTTTCGAAAGATAGCCGTAAATAACACAAAATCGAAGTTAGATGCCCGTCTGTAAATTTTTATAAAGTACATATGATAATTTAAAACATTTAAAAATTCTAATAAAATTAAAAAAATAATCATTGTATAGGAGATAAGTTTTTTTTTCTCTTATATTTATGTTTAATTTTTAAAATTTTATGATTTTCTCTCTATAACGAGAGAATCATATTATATTTGTAGGGTGATAAATGAAAATTTTAAGGGAAATGACCAATTAAACAATAAATATAATATACCTACTATTATAATTAATTGAGTTGAATTCAAGGGGGATTTGTGGTAAATTTTCTTCTTACATACAATTGTCGTTTGATTTCTTTTCAATATTCTAGTTCACCATCGTATTGAATTAAAAGTTTCATCTTTCCTGTTAAAAAAACAAAAAAACAAAAAAAAAAATCCATCTTTATATCTAATGTATGGTACTTTATTGGTTTCTGTTTATAAAATTTTCTGATTTTGTTAAGGGGGCCAAAACATATATAAAAAAAATCCATCTTTATATCTAATATATGGTACTTTATTGGTTTCTGTTTATAAAATTTTTTGATTTTGTTAAGGGGGCCAAAACATATATAAAAAAAATCCATCTTTATATCTAATATAAGGGGGCCAAAACATATATAATTAGTATAAAATATGTAATTTGAGGAGGCTAATTGAATCCTTAGCGTGGCATACCGCATATATATCATGTGTCTGTCTGAATGTTTGTACAATTTCACAAAAGTAGTGGGAGAGTCCATGACAACTGCCACGAAATTCCCAATAAACGACGCATCTCACTTCAAATGACGTTGTATTCTTATACAATGACCAGTATGATAATAGACTAATAGTCATGAGCCGACTGCAGTGGTACCACGCTATTTTCATTGGTCAACCCCGTCTTACTGAAGATTTTCGTTTGGGCATTTAGTTGTGCGTTTTCCTGTTAAATTATGTAATTTAACGATTTGATGATGTATTGATTTAATAAAATAAATTTAAATTTAAATTCTTTTATATATATATATATATATATATATATATATATAAATAGTTGGATTTGATTCAATCCATATAAATAAATTATAATATTAAAAAAATTTAATTGTTTAGCTATTGACCCAATATCAAAGGGTAATTCTACCCCGGTTTGGCCAAATTACCCTAGTATGATTCGGTCAAATCGGTGTAATAAAAGGGTGAATGTTTTACACTTGTTGTGTGGTTGGTGGAAAATTTGGGGGGAGTGACCAATCAAATAGAAAGTATAATGCACTTGCTTTTTTAATTGATCGGGTTCGACCAAACCGGGTCTGGGATATCGACGTTAGAACCTCCGGCAACCTTCCTCAAGTAATCAAATACATTTCCCTTATCTATTTACCATAGACATGCCTATCGAATTGAACCGAATTTCCTTTTTTTTTTTTTTGGCCATATCGTGTTTGAGTTCACTCGAGTTCTAAATTTTTTATTAGAAGTTTGTCTCATTCAATAGCTAGTTCGAACCCAATGTTATTTATAGATATATATATTTTTGGCTCGCAACCGATAAATAAAACTAAAAAGGTTCGAGTTAGGTTCAATTTTCTTTTTAGCCTTGGCTTGGATTCGAACTTTTCAAATTTAAATTTAAACTTAAACAGCTCGTAAATCTGCTGGATTCATATTGGTCCCTAATCCATCAACATACATGTGACATAATCTAACAACACACATGTGACATTCCAGTCTCTAACTACTTTTCGACTGTTTTATAATGGCTTGAAAATTGAACACGTGACTTTTACCTGTCTTAATTAAGGGTAAATATTTGAACTTTTTGTCTAAACATATTAGGTTTTATATTCCTCACTCATGGTACAAATTTCGGGAAATTCCCAAAAAATCCCCAAATGAGAACTCAAATTTGCTTTAACTCCCCATTTTTAAAAAAGTGCCTCTTTGCTCCCTAGATGACAGGCCAAATTTGCTTTAACTCCCCATGGTTGTATTAAAACTCAAGAATCTCGTACCCGAACCCCGAAATCACGTACTTAAATGCCCAAATGATGTATTTGGTGACCACAAATAACTAGACATCTCTATTTTTGTGGTCACCAGATAATTTTCATATACTTTAGGGGTGACAGAGAAAAAACCGAAATTATCAGGTTTATTCCTGAGATGCGACTTTTGTTCAACTCTTTGGGAGTGTTTGCAAACACTAAAAATAAATTATTTTCAATAATTTCAGAGTGTTTGGAAAATCAACTTCTACTTACTTTAAGCAGAAATAAGCTAGAATTCAGAAGCAGTAAGGACATGTTTTTGGATTTTGTTTCTGCTTATACGGTTTTTTAGATTTATTTAAATTTCTATTTTGATAATAATATCCTTATTAAAATATTAATATATATATATATATATATATATTTTATTTTGACACCCAAATGGCCCGAAGGTCGACTAGTTCAAATCAGAGGAAACAAAACGCAAAGCAACAGAAGGAACATCAAAAGCACCAACGCAGGTCGAAGCCGCATTTCTAGCAATAGTGTGGGCCACCATATTGGCACCACGACGAATAAAGGAGAACCGAACCGCCTCCAACTGAGAGTAGGTCACCTTCACGTCTTTAAGGATGTTCCCAATGGGGGACAAATCCTCATATTCACTTTGGAGGCTTCTAATTATGTTCAAACAATTACCTTCAATAATAACCTTTTTCCACCCGAAGTCTCTCGCGAGTGCTGCAAAAGCCTCCGCAACACTTGGATCCGAGGTGTGCTTCCTTCGGTCAGTCTCCCACCCTATACAACCACCAACTTCGTCTCTAGCAATAATCCCAATACCAATCTCATTAGATTCTTTAAAAACTGCACCATCAAAATTTAACTTGATCCAACCCTGCTCCGGTTTGCTCCACTTCACAACCTCCCCGGAAGACTCAATCGAATCAATAACCTCATCAATGTAAGAAGTTTCCATGCTGCAATGGAGAGCAAACTCCAACACCTTATGAGGCTGTCGTCTAAACCCTTCCGCCCAGAACTTGTTCCGATGTCCCCATAAGGCCCACAAAATATGAACTAAGTTTCTGCCATCACTCACGCTTAAGTTGTCCAGTGCCCCCAACAAACCATCTTTAAAGTTAGTCTCAATCGGATGAGTAGCTCTCCATGGGATATGTGAAATAGCCCATACCTGTCTAGCAAAGGGACACCTAAGTAGGATATCCTTAGCAGGTGCACTGCACAGCTTGCAGCTCATATCCGAACCGTAATGTCGAGGGGATAAACTGACACCAGTGGGCAGAATGTTTCTGGAGCAGCGTCACAAGAAGGATCGCACTTTCGGATGGATCTTGAGTCTCCAAATTCTCCTCCATATACCATGGTTCTCAGAAGAGGATGTCGAAGCTTTATTCCGGTTAGCCATATCCCTTGCCAAGAAATAGGCACTACGTACTGTAAATTTCCCATTCGTGTTAAAGTGCCATATAATCGAATCCTCTCGCCGATTAGCACCCAGCGGGATACTAAGGATTGCACGAGCGTCCCGGTCATGAAACACGTTAGCAATAAGTTCCTCATTCCACCTAGCAAGGCCCGGTAGCAACAAGTCTCAACCCATTCCGGATATATCGAAGCTGACAGATTAAACCTCGGCCTGAAATCAGGCTCCACAGGAAGCCAACAGTCCCGCCATACATGAACTTTAGCCCCATCACCAATACGCCATCTTGCCCCCGCGGATATAAAGAATCTTACCTTGTGGAGACTTCGCCACTTGTAGGAAGGAGATCTCCCTAGCAGTGCATCCCAGATTTCCGAATTCGGGAAGTACTTGGCGTTAAGAACTCGGTTAATGAGGGTATCCGGCTGCTTAAGAATTCTCCACAACTGTTTCGCAAGCATCGCCAGGTTGAAATCTTTAAACGATCGGAATCCCAAACCACCAACTGCTTTACTTTCACACAATTTTATCTCATGCCACCCAATGGATCTTTCGTTGTTCTCTATTGTTCCACCAAAAACGGGAGATAATAGAGTCAATCTCCTAAATAAAGCTATCTGGCATAAAAAAACAATACAAGGCGTACGATGGGATAGCTTGGAGAATCGCTTTAATTAGCACCTATTTCCCCGCCTTTGGCAAGAATTTCTCAGAGTAGCCCCTAGCTCGAGCATTTATTTTGTTAAGAACACCTGTGAAGATTTTTTTTTTCCGACCGTCCAATGACCGAGGGCAACCCCTGTTGGAAAACACGAAAGAGTTGAGCAGCGGAAGTTTAACATTTTCCAAAAGTTTAATAGTTGTCTTGCAATTTTCGTACTATAACGTTGGGAATAACAAGAAACTCACTTTAATTGAAGCTTTCTTGTGATATTGTTACCGCCTAACAAACACCCTTCAAGCAAAAAATTCCCTCGAACGTCCTTCGATTTAGACCCCAAAGTAGAAACCCTCCAAAGTGTATCCACACCAGACCTAGAACACGATCAAGCGAGTGAGAATGCTAGTTCTATGGCTTGTGTTAAAGGCTAGGATTTTTGCTTTGAAAACTTTTATTTTGGATTTTCTAAAAAACTTAACACTTCGTGAGTGTTGGTCTAAAAGAATAAGAGAAACACCACCTCTTGTATTTATACAAGAGTGGTTCGAACTCCTAGGGTTTCCCAAACCTATGGGAGTTGTTTTCTTGCTCACTAATTAACTCATTTAATTATTTAATTTAATTGGAGAAAATAAGTTCCCAACTTGTTCTCCAAGTCTTGCAAGAATAACCTTCTCTCTCCTACAATAGGAAGTTGGACTTTTCAACTTTCCTAAAGTTAAAAGTCAATATTCAATAAATAAATTAATTATTTATTGGGTTAAGTTTATTTGAGAATAGTCTTAACAATTAATTCAATAATTAACTAAAATACTAAAATTAATTAATTATAATTTAATTAATTAATTCTAGAAAAGAATTCGCGTGTGAAATAAATCACACGCCTAGACCACGTAATGACACGTGTACGTGACACGTGTCGGCCACGTGTGCATGACACTTGGCAGTCACGTATCGTGCGTGACACGTGGCGGGTCCACGTCATCGTGGGCCTCTTTTGATCAACAATTTGATCCTTCGTTAATCATATTAACATCCTACCATAACCCTCGTGTTCTGGCTTTTGTGTGTGACCCTTTAGGTTCATTATTCGATTAGGAGTGACAACAATTAATTAATTCCCTAATTAATTAATCACTTCACAGATCACACTACCGTAATCTAGCAATGGGTGTGTGACCCCTAGCCGAATAACGAAATGAATCGAAGAACCTTTCAGTCAATGACAATCAGTGAAATACGATCCTCCTACAACTCCATCTCTCAATCAAGAACTAAGGCATGGGAATATTCTTAGAGCCCAAATATTCTTGATCTTTAAAGTTAAGTTCGTTTCATATCCATTTAGATCTCAATCCTAGAAAACCCCATTTTCTAGATGTCTTGATCTTTATCCACCTTGGCCAAAGGTTTAATGTTTAATAGACTACGAACAACTCAATCAGTAAGAGATCATTCTTGTTCTTAACAAGTGTAGGTCCTTTGTTGATTCTACTAATTCTACATATGCCACTTGTGTAATCCCAACATAGGCCGTGGCTCAGATGTCTATATGGCGACACCCCTTTGAGTCTGATGGGTTCAGAAATGTGAGAGTCCGAATCCGATCACTTTATGATTTGTAATTGTGGAGGAAACCGCCGGAGATTCGCCGGAGATGAGAAAGGGGGTTCTACCTGTTGGGACAAGCACAATAAAAGTCTGAAGGCCAAGCTGGGGGAACTGGGGGTGATACCCAGTTTGGCTCTCCGACGCTCAAGTCAGTTCAAGGTCTGAAGTAAAGTAAGTTCAGTCACAGTTTGAGTGATGAAGAATGCTTACCAGTGTAGAAGATGACTTTAGCTATTTATAGTTGAGGGACAAGGGCCCTTTGGTCATTTGCCTCAAGTGGTCCTGGCCGAATGTTGCCCTAACACGTGGCGCCGTGAGAGAGAAACCTAGGAGGAATCTTCTGCAAAAGCGGCCAAAAGTTGGTGCTGGCAACAGTGGCAGGTGCGCGGGCATGTACGTTGTGTCAGAGAGCCATTTGGGAGGTTGGTAACGAGGGCATGAGAGCGCGCTCGTGACAACCTAGAGTATTGGAAGCCAAGATATCCGCTGGGGGGAATGAAGGCTCCAGTTCAAGTGACGAGCCAAAGGGGAGGCCACTCTGAGGGAGTGTGACGCTCGAAGAGGGCTCCCTTGGCACGTGGGCGTGCCAATCATATAGTATGAAGGACGCTCGTGAGAGTAACAGCGCTCGTTGGGCTTGACTCATGAAGAAGGATTGCGCTCGTTAGGCTTAGCGCTCGTGTGCTGATGGGTGCAACCTTGGGGAGACAGATGTCATCATCTCGGTGATGCCACGTGTCCTAACTTGGGATGATCGTATTTTGACCCCATCATTTTGCCCCCCAATTCTGTAATCCTTAGTGATAAGGATTGTAGAATTTTGACACGTTCTATCCTTCGTATGTAACGCTCGTATAAGGCTTGGCGTGCTAAGCAATTTTTCCTCTGATTGTGCCATTAATGCGGTCTCTTCAACTGACCGCTCGTAACGCTTCTGCGCTGAGCGTTGTACTATTCTTGAGTATTCGAAATGTCAGAGCATTAAATGCGGGCGCGCGTGGGGCGCGTGAGCATTGGGAAGCATGTGACGGTTCCATAAAGTGGGCGGTTTCCCAGGCGGGAAATGATTACCATTTTGAATTCATTGCCGAAAATGGTACCAACTCCCATCCCTATAAATGTGGGATTCTGAAATCTTGCTACTCTTTACACATTCAGAACTCCCAAGAATCCTTTGCAAAAAGAATTCTCTCGCACTCCAGTTCTTAGAGCATCTTCAACCTCTTCTCCAGTTTTCTCAGAAATCTTCAAGGTAAACTTCCAGCGTAATCTTCTAACTCTGCTAACTTTAGATTCGGACTTTAGGATTTTGTAACCCCTTAGATTGTTCTCCTTGAGGAAACCCTAATCTCTTTCCAAGAAAACCCCATTGTCTAACCGAGACTGAATTTCTCCCAAATCTCAGCTTCTGCCATGGCTGACCAACATGTTGAGGAATTTACCCGTGAAATCAATGAAATGGCCACTGAAAGTTCCTCTTCCCCCGATTCTCCTAGAGATGAGGAGTTGGGGGCGGCAGTGATGGCCATGGAGGATAAGAATCCTGGCGGAGTGGATCCTCTTTTTGAGGAGATGAATCTGGTAATGGAGGCAGAGAGGCAAGGGGTCACTCTCCCCATAACTCAGAGTGCCATTCATCCCCACCGCCATACCGTGACTGTGGCCGTCGCGAACCCGCTTCCAGTGACTGAAGCCATAACCGGGCCTTCAGAAAGAGCCCGTGACAAAGGAAAAAGCAAGAAATCTCAAAAATCCAAAGGGCCTAACGAGGGTGAAGGATCAGGCTACCAGGCCACCGAGCGCACTCCTGAGGAGACTCCCAGCACAGTTACTTTGGGAGAAATAAAGACGATGTTGGCTCCTATCTACTGGGACGAGCGCTATACATGGAGAATTCCGGAAAGCCACGAGCGTGCTAATAATCCACCTCCTGGGGAAATGGCTGTATATGTGGACACAGTGAGTTCAGGAGGCTTGAGGTTCCCTATCTCGATCTCGATGGCTCACTTGCTGAATGATCTGGGCCTCTGTCCATCACAAATCGTGCCCAACGGCTTGGCTCTATTAACCTGCTTTGTGATTCTGATGAGGAGCATGGGTTACGAGCCCTTCTTGCGGAACTTCAATGCCCTCTTTCAAGTGGTCAGCTCCTCTCGTTCATCTCCCGAGGCCGGTTTTTACTACGTTCAGGCGAAGGCACATATGAAACTGATCAACTCGCCCTCGAGCACTTATGGCCCCGATTGGAAGGAGAAGTTTATCTTTATCAAGGCTCCAACAGAGGAGGGCTTTGGGGTGCCCACGCAATGGGGCTCGTTTGCAAAGAGCCGCTTGCCACCCGCACTCCCCAAAGATTGGGCCAAGAGCCTGGCAGCAACCCTGAGGGACGAGGGCCACCTCATTCAAGCGAAAGATTGGATAGACGATGCGGAACTCATGTTCCTGTGTGGTCTTTCCGACGACCCTTATTACCTTGATAACCCTCCGGCTCGTGATATAGAGAGAGACGGTTAGATTCTTAGGGCACTAACTTTAGATAGGAATGAATACTAACTGCTTTTCTGTACTTGTAACTTGCACGCTTAACAATTCTTTTTAAGGATTTATAACCCTTGTACCTTCCATCTTTGCAGGAGTTGTTATAATAGAAATGGCAGGAGGGATCAGACAAGCCGCACGCTTCGCCCATGCCAACAGGAACCAAGCCCAACAAGGGGATCAACAACGCGAGCAACAGCGCCCTCGTAATCGTAGCAATCGCGGGGACGCTCGTAGCGGTAGCCAGGGCGCTAGTTCGAGCGCTATTCCAGAGGTCCAACCCCCTCGTGGCCGGGGGGAGAGTAGACTGGCCAACAGAGAGACCAGGAGGCGGTCGGCTACGGAGCGAGCGGGAGACGTTCAACCCCCTCTGGCCACAGAACAAACGAGGCCAATAACAACCCTGGCAATAGCCGAGGCCCCACAGAGCGCAAGTGGGCCTTCTCGCAAGAGGAAGAGGATGCCCGATTCAGCGGCAATAAGAGGTAAGGGCAAGCAGGTGGCCGAGGGCCCCAGGGGCGAAGGAGATACTTCCTCTTCAGAGGAGGAACACTTTTGGGAGTTCTCTCGACGAGGGGACAGAGACTATACAGGTGCCCCCGACGGTGGGCCCGTTCTGCTGAGGCCGGGCACGCTCGCTCAGGCTGTCACCGAGAATCTCTACAACAAGGCCCAATTCTCGGTGGACCATCGGCATCTCTACAGTGAATCTGTGGAGAAAGTGACCCTTGATGCGGCCCACGCTCTAATCTCTGTAAGTCTTCACTCCTTGCTTTATTTGCTAATTTCTGTAAGTTAGCATTTTTTGGCTAACACTCCTTTTCCTCCAACTTATGCAGCAAGTCCTTCCCCGGCTCCGAAATGTACAAATGCGAGCCTCCACTTATGCCGAGCGCAAGGCCAAGTACAAGAAGATGGCCCGTTCCAACGACCCGGCTCAGATTCAGTCGGAGTTGGACGCAGAAATTGCGAAGTATGAATCCCTCAAGGATTTGTACAACAAAACGGAGGAGGAGCTGGGAAAACTGAGGGAGGATTTCCAGGCGGTGGAGAGCGCTCGAAGCGGCTTAAGTGACCAGTTGGCCCAGGCAAACGAGCGCTTCAAGAAGGCAGAGGCAGAGCGGGAAAGCTGGAAGACGAGGGCTCTGGAGGCCGAGAGGAAATTCAACGATGCCGTGAGCGAATGGCCTCGGAGTCTGGAGCGTGCGAACAAGGAGGCTCTTATCAAGTTCTGCCACTCCAAAGCCTTTAACTTCGCAGCCTCGTTGCACTGCTTGGATGAGGCTCAGAAAGCTTTCAATTTAGCCATCGAGCAGGGCATACATAAGGGGCTAACGGATCCAGCCATGAAAGAGGCCGAGGGCACGGGGCTCATATTCAACGAGCGCTGCGAGGAGGAGGATGACGAGGGGGATAACCCTGCGGATTCCATTGCGGAGCCAGAGTATGAATTCCTGGTCAAACTCCTTCAGGATGAGTATATGGAAGCTCACCCGTCGGAGGGTGCCTCTCAGGCCGCACAAAATGACCAGCCTGAAGATGAGCCTCAAGAGCCTGTCATGGAGGATACCCCTGTCCCAGCCGCCGAGGGTGCCAACGTTCCCGTTCCTGCTATCAACGAGCCCGACAATCCCCAAGCTCAACCGCAAGAGCCTGAGGGCCCAGTTCATGGTCCCGTGGCTCAGAACATTCTGGTGATCGTCGATGAAGATATTGCCCCAGCCGCCTGAAGCTTTTCTCTGTATTTTCCTGTTTTAATGCCTTTTTTCCCTTCTTTTGAAACGATGTTCAGTGGCCTTTGAGCCCTTATCTTGTAATTCAGGCCATGGCCTTTTATGAATAAAAATTATCTCTTTCTTGACAGCAAGTTTTCATACTGCGCTTGTTGTGAACAAATCTTGTGGTGGTAAGATTGTGTGTAACATTTTTTAGCAGAAATTGCATTATTATGGTAAGCCTTTGGGAACTTTGAGTAATCTTGTTAACTCCTGTAAAACTTCAAAATTTGTCTAAGTCTTGAGCGATCGTAAGGGTCTTATTGTGAGATTGCCCCCCCACTCAAGACTTGTATAAATTTTTGCCTTTGTCATAAATCTTGAAAATTTGTCTAAGTCTTGAGCGATCGTGAGGGTCTTACTGTGAGATTGCCCCCCTACTCAAGACTTGTATAAATTTTTGCCTTCTGTAATTCTTTGAAAATTTGTCTAAGTCTTGAGCGGTCGTGAGGGTCTTACTGTGAGATTGGCCCCCTACTCAAGACTTGTATAAATTTTGTTTTTGCTCTTAAAAATTTGGCTGAGTCTTGAGTATATACGAGGGTCTTATGGAGAGGCTGCCCTCGTTCTAGGCTCGTGTAAATTTTTTCTTAACTTTGGGGGAATTTTGCTAAGTCTTGAGTGAGTGCGAGGGTCTTACTGAGTGGTTGCCCTCGTTCAAGACTTGTGTAATACCTTCTTGATTCTGAGGCCATCGTTCGAGCGCTCTCCATTTTCGAGCGCAAGGCGTTATAAGAAACGGCCAAGGCCTACTAGGATTTGCTCTTGTAGGAGATCCCGTTTTCGAGCGCAAGGCGTTTTAAGAAACGACCAAGGCCTACTAGGACTTTTTCTGTAGGAGATCCCGTTTTCGAGCGCAAGGCGTTTTAAGAAACAGCCAAGGCCTACTAGGATTTTCTTCATAATCTTCTTCCCATTCGCCTAATTGGTTGTGAGCGTAACCAGTCTATCCTTATGAGGGCGTCCCCCCATGTGGAGTAGAGTGCTGGCAAGCGTAACCCATACGAGACAACAGCATACATATTGGAATGAGTTGCCAACCACGCTCGCAAAGACGAGGGACGTGGGACTTATCCATTCAAGCAATCAAAGAAACAGGAATATTAGAGAAATTTAAAAGATTATGTTACCGCTTACTTGTGATTGGAAGTACATAGAACCCGTCAAAGAGGGTTGTTACATCAGGGTTTGCAAAGAGCTTTTAAACATAAAACCGCCGGAGGTTATATGCGTTCCAAGGGCGAGGCAAGCGCTCACCTTGAAGTGTCTCCAGGGTGTAAGTGTTGTTAGCTCTGAGTCGTACGACCTTGAATGGGCCTTCCCAATTGGGGTCCAATTTCCCCACGTGCTTGGATACTTCCACTTTCTTCAAAACCAAGTCTCCCAGCTGGAAAGTTCTTTCCCTTACACGTTTGTTGTACTGTTGGGCCACAGAGGCTTTATAATGGTGGATCTTAGCCCAGGCTTTATCTCTCCTTTCATCCAGCAAGTCCAACTCCAAGCTCCTGTTGCCATCGTTGAGCTGAGGCTCGAAATAACCGACGCGAGCGGATTCGTTTACTATCTCCGCCGGTATCATTGCTTCTGATCCATAAACGAGCGCGTAAGGTGTTTCTCCAGTGGCCGCTCGTGGGGTGGTGCGATAAGCCCAAAGCGCTCCTTGCAGCTCCTCAGCCCATTCACTTTTCTTGCTCTCAAGCATGGTTTTCAGATGTTGCAAAATGATTCTATTGGTAACTTCTGCTTGCCCATTGGCTTGAGGGTGTCCTACAGAAGTAAATCGCTGCTCAATCCCCAACTCAGAACACCACTCTCGTGTGTCGGCTGCTATGAACTGGGATCCGTTGTCAGAAATGAGCACCCTCGGGATGCCGTACCTGCAAATGATGTTTTTCCAAATGAAGTCCCTCACAACCCTGAAAGTAATTTTTGCAACAGCTTCGGCCTCGGCCCACTTGGTAAAGTAGTCGACGGCTAAAATGACAAACTTCTTTTGTCCCACAGCCATGGGCAGGGGGCCCACGATGTCTATTCCCCACTGGTCAAAAGGCCAAGAGACCTCTATTGGGATCATCTGTGCGGCCGGCAATTGAGGGAGGTTTGAATGAAATTGGCACTTAGGGCACTTCCTCGAAAATTCAATGGCATCTTGGAGTACTGTAGGCCAATAAAACCCACTTCTCAGAACCTTTTTTGCCAAGATACGCCCTCCGGAATGATTTCCACAGCTTCCATTGTGGATGAGTTCGAGCGTCTCCTTCGCTTGTGAGGGCCTCAGGCATCTCATTGGGGGTCCTTGAAATGATTTCTTGAATAACCTCCCCTCGGGATCCAAAGCGAAACGAGGGGCCTTACTTCGGACTTTCCTAGCTTCCACCTTGTCAGTGGGAGGAATTCCATCCCTAAGGAAAATGACGACGTCGTCAAGCCAACAGGGCTCGTTTGGATCAATCATGGCGATTATCTTGGTGGCGACCCTTTCCTTGATCAAAGGTTCCTCAGTTCTGAGGAACGTAACAGAACGTTCAGAAGTGCCCTCTAAAGCTGATGCAAACTTTGACAGAGCGTCCGTACGCTCGTTTTCTCCTCGGGGCACTTGAAGTAGATGAAATTCCTTGAACTTTCCAATAACTTCTCTGGCTTTATTTAAGTACTGTACCATGGTGGTTTCTCGAGCCTCATAAGTTCCTTCAATCTGGCTTGCTATTAACTGTGAATCCACATAAGCAGTGATTCTGGAGGCTCCATTTTGACAAGCAATATTCAATCCTTGCACGAGGGCTTCATATTCTGCTTCGTTATTAGTGACTTAGAAATCCAGCTTGATTGCAAAGTCCAGCTCAATCCCATCGGGGTTTCTGAGGGCCACTCCTACTCCTCCCCCTTGAGAGGTTGAGGAACCATCTGTGTGCAGGACCCATAACCCCTCATTCTCCGCAACGGTGGGCTCTAAACCAAAGCGTTCGACCAATAAATCAGCTACAACCTGTGCCTGTACCGCGGTCCTGGGCTCGAAACATAAGTCGAACTGGCTCAATTCGATGGCCCACTTGATTAATCTTCCAGACACATCTGGTTTGGACAACACTTGCTTCAAGGGTTGGTCGGTGAGAACCGTTATGGAGTGCGCTTGAAAGTAAGGTCTCAGCCTTCTTGAGGCGTTAATAAGAGCAAACGCGAATTTCTCAATCTCCAAATACTTCTTTTCGGCTCCTTGCAATGTTTTGCTCAGATAATAGACAGGTAAATGTTTCCGCTCCCGTACAGCGATCATAACAGCGCTTGTGGCCTCGGAAGAAACGAAAAGATACATAAATAATTTCTCACCTTCGACGGGCTTAGTCAGCAGTGGTGCGCTCGATAAGTACGCCTTCATATCCTGCAGCGCCCTTTCGCATTCTTCTGTCCAAGCAAAGTTACGTGCGTTCCTCAAAATTTTGAAGAAGGGAAGGTTCCTGTCCGCCGAGCGCGAAATAAATCTGTTCAACGAGATGATTTTGCCTACTAGGACTTGCACTTCCCGCAAATTTCGAGGGGAGGGGATCTCCAAAATAGCCTTGATCTTCTCCGGATTGGCCTCAATTCCCCTCTGGCTGACCATGTACCCTAAGAACTTTCCCCCTTGCACTCCAAAGGTGCACTTCGAAGGGTTCAACTTCATTCCATACTCACGCAGGATTGAGAAAGTGCGCTTGAGATCTTCCAAGTGGGAGTCCTGGCGCTCGCTTTTGACAATCATATCATCCACGTAAACCTCCATGGACCTTCCAATTTCTCTTTCAAACATCTTATTGACGAGCCGCTGATACGTAGCTCCGGCGTTCTTAAGTCCGAAAGGCATGACTAAGAAGCAATATACCCCCAAATGGACAACAAACGAGGTCTTGGGGCGGTCTTCTGGGGCCATAAAGATCTGATAGTATCCCTGGAAAGCGTCCATCATGCTCATGAGCTCGCAGCCCGCGGTCGAATCCACCAATTGGTCAATCCGGGGCAGCGGGTAAGGATCTTTAGGGCAGGCTTTGTTGAGATCAGTGAAATCGTTGCACATGCGCCATTTATTCGCGCTCTTGGGTACCAAAATGACATTACACAACCATTCCGGGTACAAGATGGGCTCGATATATTGAGCCTCCAAGAGTTTATTAACTTCCTCTTCAATGACTTTCTTTCGAAAGCCATGTACATCCCGCTTTTTCTGCTTGATGGGTTTGAAAGAGGGATCCACATTAAGCCTATGGACAATGACGCTCGGGTTAATCCCTGTGAGGTCGGAGGCTTTCCACGCAAATACATCACTGTTTTCCCTGAGAAAATCAATCATCATGATCTGAGAAGGCCCCGAGAGGTTAGATCCTATCTGAGTAGTCTTATCCTTGTTTCCGGGCTCCAGCTCAATGGTAAGGAACTTCTCCGAGGGTTCGATCCTTATCTCAGGGCGAGGAAGTTCGAGCGCCCTCTTCTTTCCTGTCAAACGGTCACCGGGTGCTGGTCCACCCTCTCCTGGCTCGTCTCCTTCTGAGGACGATCCACTAACGGTCCCTGGTGGTGCACTTCCGAGGGGATTCTCCACGTTGTCTCCCCTCTTCTTTTTGTTCTTCTTCTTGTTCAATTTCGCCCTTTTCCGTGCTGGGCTGTCCTCATCTAGATTGGGGAAATCCACTGACTTCTTGGTGGAGCCAATTTGGAAGGTTTTCTCCGCTTTAGGCTTTCTAAGGGACAGCATGTAACATTCCCAAGCCTCTCGCACATTGCACAGTACTTCTCCCACGCCCTCAGAGGTAGGGAATTTAATCTTCTGGTGGTAGGTGGAGATGATGGCTTTGAAATCCACGAGGGCTGGGCGCCCGATTATGATGTTATAAGGGATGTCAATCTCCACCACTGCGTATGTTACCAATAGTGTTTTGCGCTGAGGGGCTCGGCCGAATGAAGTAGCTAGGCGAATTTGCCCTCCTGGGACAACTTCCGAGCCTCCAAAGCCAATGAAGGCTGTTTTGAGGGGCTCGAGCGGAAGGTCAGCCTTCATCTTTAAAAATGTAGAATAAGGCAAAACATTAACGGAGCTTCCACTATCCACCAACACCCTTTTTACAACATGATTATGAACATCTACACTAACCACCATGGGGCAGTCTGAGGTTATACCCTCCCCATGGGGTGTTACAATGTGTTCTAAATCCCTATCATCGAAGCCTATTACATTATTCTCTCTTGACCGTTGAGCGCTCGGACTCTGGATGGCATAGATGGGTTTAGGCACTGCTGGGCGTTGGTTGTAGCTCCGTACATACCTCCGTCGGGAGGCGTTGGAATCCCCTCTTGACGAGCCTCCTGCAATCATATTTATGACTGCGAAAGGTTCGTTTTCTTGCTCAGGGGCTTTTCCTTTATTGCCCCGGCGGCTGCTGCTTTCAGGGGGTCCCCTACCCCTTGGGCTCTTTGACCGGGACGGACTCCTCCTCCTTCCTCCAGCGCGCTCGTTACAGCGTTCATCGTAACGCTCGAGCACCCGGACGAATTCCTTCAGGTGGCCCCCTGCAACGAGCCTCTGAATCTCAGCTTCCAACTGCCTGCACTCATCCGTGTCGTGCCCCCTCTGCTTGTGGAATGCGCAGTATTTGTTCGAGCGCCTGAGCGAGTCTGTTTCCCTCATCTTGATAGGTCTTTTAAAGAGCTTTTTATCTGAGAGGTTGTAGACTTCTGAATTCAGCCTGGTGAGCGGGATTCGCTCGAATCGACGAGGGGGTGGTGGCGACCTTCTGCGCTCTTGAGGGCGCTCCTTCTTGATGGCCACGTCCCGTCCCCGCTCGTGATGGTGTCGCTCGTTCCTGGCCGGACTGTGATGCCGGGGACCATTCGTCCCATACATGTCTTTAAGCGCGAAGAACGGCTCGGCAACCTCTCTCAAGGCCATGAGGGTCCCTGGCCTCCTTTCCACAATGGCATCGGCAAATTTCTTGCTCACATATTGCTTGTGATCCACAGCCTGAAAGAGCACTGGGATCAAGAAATCCATTGAAGGCCTCTCCACCTGTAGGATCTCCTTGTTGAAGCGGGTGAAGAACGAGCGCAAAGATTCGCTCTTGCCTTGCACCACGTTGTACAGGGCAGTAGGTGCGGTGACTGGCGCTTTCAAAGAATTGAAGTGGTTGAGGAAAGCATGAGCCAGCTCTTCATATGAGTGAATCGAGCGCGGCGGCAATCGTTTGTACCACTCCTGAGCCATTCCTACCAAGGAAGTGACGAAGACTTTCGCCCAATAGTTGCTGGAATGCTCGTAAAGGTGCATGAGGTGCAAAAAATGATCCAGGTGTTCAGCTGGATCAGTTGTCCCGTCGTAACGGTTGATGGAGGTGGGGATTTTGGCCATGCCTGCTTGGGCCATCAGAACTTCTTCCACGAGGGGTGAACCCCTCGCCAACGGGTGGTACTCATACGTGCCGAAGTTTTCCTCCGGCTCCTTGCGGCGGGGGACCTTTGGTGGAGGGTCCTTGGTACGGGTGCTTCTGGCGTCAACCCGTTCATCCCGACTAGGGGAGATCTGAGTTGAACGCCCTCGTGAGAGCTGTCCCACAATATCCTTTAGACCCTGCAGCTGGTCTTGCACAGCCGCGAGGATGTCAGGATTCACGTCTACTTGTCTGTCCCCTTGCCTGGGGGCTCGAGAACCTCTTCTGGAGACATGAGAGTCTCCTTCATTTTCGTTCACTCGTTCTGTGGGCTCTTTATTCCTGCCCGTGGAGGGACGCTCGTTGCCCTCCTGCTGGGGCACTTCTCTGGCTGGTGGTGGTGGCGGTTGTGCCCTCAGGACAGCCTGGGCTTCTCTGAGGGGAAAGTTTTGTTGTCCGCCCAAAGGGGCTGCAATTTGAGTGGCCTGCCCAGAGGGAAAGTACATGGAATGGAACCTTTCCCATGCCCCCTGAGCCGCCTGAACCTCACACTGGGCATAGAGAGCCCTCAACTGTTGGGTGGTTAGTGGAGGTAACTCCACTCCTTCAATCTCCCTGGGGACCACCACCGGGAGCTGGATCTGACCAGCATGATACGGCTGGACCGGCGGCATCATAACGGCCGGAGTGAGGGTATATCCGGGTGGGGGCATCATATAACCCTGTACTCCGAGATTCATCTGGGGATGGACCCAGGGGTTCTGAGCAGGCTGCGGAGGAGCAGAGAGAGAGACTCCTCCAGCGGCGGCGGGAATCGGCAGTGCCGACAGCGGAGGTGGAGGTACTGAAGACTCTGCTTGCGGAGTCACTCCTGCGGCGGGAGGTGCTCCACCAACGGTGACGGAAGGTGGCGGGGCTCCACCAGCAGCGGTGGAGGGAATAATGATATTGGCATCCTGGGAGGCGTTATCTCCTCCTCCCACAGCTCCAGATCTTGTAGCGACCATGACTGTTAAAGGTAAGAGTGTGCTTGCTTTTCCACCAACAAAAGAAAGAAAGGGATAGAGGAAAGGTTTCCCACAGACGGCGCCAAAAATGATGGGTTCAGAAATGTGAGAGTCCGAATCCGATCACTTTATGATTTGTAATTGTGGAGGAAACCGCCGGAGATTCGCCGGAGATGAGAAAGGGGGTTCTACCTGTTGGGACAAGCACAATAAAAGTCAGAAGGCCAAGCTGGGGGAACTGGGGGTGATACCCAGTTTGGCTCTCCGACGCTCAAGTCAGTTCAAGGTCTGAAGTAAAGTAAGTTCAGTCACAGTTTGAGTGATGAAGAATGCTTACCAGTGTAGAAGATGACTTTAGCTATTTATAGTTGAGGGCCAAGGGCCCTTTGGTCATTTGCCTCAAGTGGTCCTGGCCGAATGTTGCCCTAACACGTGGCGCCGTGAGAGAGAAACATAGGAGGAATCTTCTGCAAAAGCGGCCAAAAGTTGGTGCTGGCAACAGTGGCAGGTGCACGGGCATGTACGTTGTGTCAGAGAGCCATTTGGGAGGTTGGTAACGAGGGCTTGAGAGCGCGCTCGTGACAACCTAGAGTATTGGAAGCCAAGATATCTGCTGGGGGGAATGAAGACTCCAGTTCAAGTGACAAGCCAAAGGGGAGGCCACTCTGAGGGAGTGTGACGCTCGAAGAGGGCTCCCTTGGCACGTGGGCGTGCCAATCATACAGTATGAAGGACGCTCGTGAGAGTAACAGCGCTCGTTGGGCTTGACTCATGAAGAAGGATTGCGCTCGTTAGGCTTAGCGCTCGTGTGCTGATGGGTGCAACCTTGGGGAGACAGATGTCATCATCTCGGTGATGCCACGTGTCCTAACTTGGGATGATCGTATTTTGACCCCATCAGAGTCTATATCAAAGATTACAGAGTTAGCTCATATGAGACATTACAAAATCTCAAGTCTAAGGATTAATGAATCACGTTATTGACCTGTGAGATATTTCCTAATCTGGAAGTTTCAGAAAACTTCCTTTCCCATTTAGAAATGTTCTCACGCGGGACATCTCAGTGATGAAGTTCTTGTAGCAATCACCTTTATGTATTATAAACGCATCAACGTATGCATTTATTACTCCATGAAACTGAGTGATCCTTCAAAAGGACATAATCCCATAAGCAAGTCTCAGCAGAGTCAAGATCGACACTCCCACTGTTTGTCGGACTCATCGACTTGGAGAAGTTTCTAATCCTCGCCTATGAAGTTAAGAACTTGTTTCATATGTCGTTCCCATAACGACAAAGTTCTTAACGGCCTCATCGGATTAGGGGAGTTCAATACATGTAAAACACAGTCAACCCAAACAGATATAAATAAGCACATAAAGAAGTGTTGCCTATGAACAAAATTATTTCGTTTATTATTCATAAACTATTTGTGATTTTACAAGGAAATAGTAAAGCAAACATTTGCTTTAAGGGCACTATTCCTAACAACCCCAAATAAAGATCAAGCTTTTCTACCCTCCTCACGCCAAGAATACGAGCCAGTTCCTCCTGCTATTTTTAATATTCTTAAATTAACCTTTTTACATATAAATACAACTCTAAGCTTATATACGTTCATTACACCTTTTCCTTTTTTATTCATTATATCTTTTCTTTTTTTTCCCTCCAATTAAAATTTCGTAATTAAAAAAAAAAAAAACTCATAACTAAAAATCTACAATTACCATGTATATCTTTTCTATATTTTTAATTTTTATTAATTTATAAATTTATATATAAAAGTATTTAGAATAATTTTATGTTTGAGTAACCATAAATAAACTTAGGTAAAATTATAATAGCTTTTATATTAATATAATACTTAAATTATATTATAGTGCCCCAAAAATGTTTTAAAATATTGTAGGGAAAATTAGTGACTTCATAATATTAAAAGTGATTATCAACTTTTTTTCGCAAACACTCAACTGATTATTTTTCTACTTATTACTTTTTTTTCCAAACACTTACCATTTTTACTATTATAATTTTTTTACAGCTTCTTATTGAGTAGAGTTTGCAAATACCTCATTATTTTTCTGCTTATCACTCTTTTTGCAAACACTCACTACTTTTACTATTATAAGTTTTTACGGCTTTCACTTCTATTATGATTTTTACTTATTGAGTAGAGTTTGCAACGGTGCATGTATGCTTGTTGGCCCCTTTCCTGGTCCCGATAGAATTCTTATTCATCGCTGTACCTTTCAATCTTGGCCTAGGGTTTACTCCAATTCGTCCAATCCTTTATAAACACAGATATCATCAAACAATCATATATGCAGCCGACTAACAATCAAGTCCCAATAGATTTCTGCTACCAATTCTTTTTATCTTCGAAAACTTCTATCAGGATTTATTGATTCACTAATTATTGATTCCCAATAGGTGTCGACGTTGATTTGCATTCCTGGAAATTCAAGGATAAGATCGATACTTTTGGAAAATATTTGATTTTTCTGTACTGAATTTCCTGCACTTCTTTCAATTTGTTAGTTTTTTCTTTTTTTCCCCTTCTCTTCTCATTTTGTCTTTTCTTTTACTGTCCGAAATAGCCAAAAGGGTGTTTAAAGAAGAGGAGGAAAGCAAAAAGGGTAATGTGTGGTAAAAGAAAATTACAGAACTACCACAAGCCAAGGCACCAAAAGAAGGAATATTTGTGTTAATAGGGAGTGGTTTTACATGTATGCCTCTATGTTCAGTGTAACCTTTTTGTGAGGCATTTATGCTATGTGTTAGTGAGAACCTGTTATGAGGCATTTTTTATTAGTTTCTTTGCTTGATTGCGGGATTATGGCAACTTGTACAAATACTTTGATTTTCGGCTGAAATTATATACATGAGGTGGGCCGTCCTTGGAATACCCTACGGGTGGAGAAAAGGAAGAAAAACACGAAAAGCAACAAAAACAAATTAATAAATGATCAATTAAAGGATATTACACTTTTTTTTATTTTTATATTAAATTACAATTCTTTTTATTTTCATATTAAACTTTATATTAGTTTAAGGAAGTCTTGTATTAAAGGTGATAGAAAAAACTATCAGCCTTAGTCATTAGTGTTTGAAAATATAATTATATAATTATAAGAGCGATGGAATGTTATTTATGCTTTATGATCTAGAAATTTCAAAAATTATAGTTGTGTTATATCTTTATAGAAAAATTAATTATCTGGGGAGCTAGAATTGACGAGGAATTTCAAATAATTATAGTTGGGTTATATTTTTTTTGAAAAATTAATTATCTAGGGAGCTAGAATTGACGGAAAAAATAATTAAACAGCACATTAACCAACAGCAAAATTGTATCGTACTGATCAACCAGCACTATTAGGCAAAATTAAATCGTACTGATCGCACCTTATTAGGTTGGTATAATATTGAACTATATGCACCCACAACCCTGTGTTTTACGAAATGAGTCAAAAAAACCCTGTGACTCCCTGTCTGATAAATCGTACAGGTATGCGCCACGAGAGAGTTTACCTTATGCACTTATGTGATTTAATTTCCTTTTTATGTGTTTAATTCCAACTTTGATTGAAATGTGACTTAATTGACTAAAACCTAAAATGGTAAAATATGAATTCTTGCATGACAACTTGAGAATGGAACTTGGATGAACTTAAATTAATTGTTGGAATTGGATTTAAATAGGACTTGGACCTATTTGTGTGTTTTGGGCCTAAGTTGAATTAGGTGAGTTTGGGTCATTCGGAACCATTATGAGCTCGGGAATTCAAATTCGAATTCCGACAACACCATTGGACTTGAATCGGTGATTCGGGTCCAACAGAATTTACTTTATATTTTTCGGAAACCATTTAAACCTTAAACCTTTTAATTTTGACTTATTGGACCGAAAGTCATTTATTTGAGCCCAAATCCTATTTGAACCTTTAGCCTCATATTATATCTTGGAAACCCTAACCTTGACCTAAAACTATTAGCCACCATATAAATAGCTTTATTCCCTTTTCATTTCATTCAAACCACACAAGTTAGCTTCAAAGAGAATCATGGAGAAATTTCAAGAGAAGATCAAGACTTGAACCATCTTTCATTCCAAGAGCTCATATTCTTTGATTCCTCATTCCTTCACAAGACAAGGTAAGCTTTAGATCTCTTTTGATGAGTATTTCATTTCTATTCTTGGATTGGAGCATGAAATTGTTGGTATGAACTTGAATGATGAGATCTTGACTTCCTTGAGCAAGCTTTGATGATTTGAATGCTCCTTATGTGTTTTAGTTGCTGGAAATTCGTGTATGGAAGACTAGGGATTCATATCTTCATGTTTGGGCTTGAAATTCATGAAAATGGGTGTTTGAGATTTTGGGCAAAAACCTTCTTAAACTTGAATTAATTGATGTTTTGATGTTAAGCATGATTTATATGATGTTATACTTGAATTTCGTGATGTTTTATGGTTGATTTCGTGTTGGTTTGATGATTTTGGTGTTCCCCTTGTTCTTCCAAAACTGTCCAGTTTCTGTTCCAGATCTATGGCCGGAACGGCCCTTCCGGGCTAGGGTTTGAGTTTTGGCGGCGAACATGGGAACGCCCGTTCCCATGTATGCTTGGACTGGGAACGGCCGTTCCCAGTCTCGCTGACTTTGGGCGTGGGAAGGCCCGTTCCCATGCTATGTTGTGCATGGGAATGGCCGTTCCCATGCGTCTGTGACCTTTTCTACTTGCTTTTTCGTGCGTATTTGATCCGTTTGAGTTGCTACTTGACTTGTATGATCCGATATGACTTGGAGTGCATCTCTGAACCTTAATACTTTATTACTTGCATGATTTACTTGAATATTTGAATTGACCCTTGTGACCAACTTGATAAACATCATTCCGTTTCGCATGTCATTCATACTTTGTACGCCGTGCGTCTTACTTGGTTCATGTAGAGTCTAAGTTTGGGCTTTTGTATGTCTTGTCACAGAGTTTGGTGGTGCCGGTGATCCCGAGGCTTAGAGTGTTTGGCCCTTCACACTCTCAGACTCTACTACTACGAGGTGAGGTTTAGGATCTTGTATAGTTATGCGACCTATGGCCTTTACATGCTGATTTCTATCCTTGTATGCGAGTATACCCTACTATAAATACATACGTGTTGAATATGATATGTTTATGATCTTGCGTGAGTCCTGCGTGGGCGGGCTATCCCTGAAAACCAGTTTTTGAAGTATATGTAAGCTATTTTGGAAAAACCGTTGTGTTATGATTATGTAGCGAGATTGCCATGAAAGATTGGCGTATGTTATATTCTGTTGTGATCCGTTGTGATCTGCTATGTTGTGATCCGTTGTGATCTGTGTGTGGATCTGATCCTGGTGAGCTGCGGGTAATGGATTCCCCGGAACGGTTAGGGTCGTCGGGGTAATTCATCTATTTCGTAGTTCCATTTGAGATATCTTCACGCGACCCGTGCTGTAGGGAAGGTGTGGTATCTTGAGCCTTCTGTTGGAAAACACGAATCAGAAAGCAGCGGAATTTAAAAAATTTTCCCAACAAAAGGATCTGGAACTCGCAATCGTGTAACCAAATTCGTAAAGATAGAAAACTTACTTTTCTTTTGTTCTTTCTTGAAGCGTTTCAAGCCACCCAAGAACGCTCTTCTCGCGGCTTGATCCCCTCTCCTTGGTAAAGCTCGAATCTTCAAACTTCTAACTTGAAGTCTCTAGAGAAAGTCCACCAACTTGATCACAATCTAACTAGTAAGGATGCTAGTTCTCTAGTTAGTGTTTAGGCTTAACCTAGGGTTTATTTGATCTTGGAGAAAGGAAGGTGTTCAACACATGAACCAAAAGAAATGTCAATTAGCTCTAAAGGGGAGCATGAGCTCCCCTATATATAGGAAAGGGGAGGGGCGGCCGAAAGCCTTGTCCTCATAGGCAAGGGTTTTGGTTCCTCTCTCCTATTACTTGATCTTCAAGTAATTTCCAACTTTGACTTTGAATTCTAATTCAAGTCAACTTTTAAGAGAGCTAAAAATATCCAAACTATTTTTGGATAATTTTATACTTTATTTATTATAAAATAAATAACTTATTTTTATCTAATTAATTAATTCGTAATTAATTAACTAGATTATTTTCTCCAAAATAAGACTTTCTTTTTAATTCAAAAATTAAACCAAAGTCTATTAAATAATTAACACATTTAATTATTTAATACATATATATATTCACACGTGTGTGACACGTGTCACAGTGACACGTGTCACTCACGTGAGCCACACGTGTGATTTCACACGTGTGGAACCCTCTTGGCCCGATTAACTCGTTTAATCATTTTAAAGCCTCAACTCATGTAACCAAGTTGTTGTGTGTAACCCTCTAGGTTCTCAATTCAATTAGCAGTGACCCTAATTAATTAATTCACTAATTAATTAATCAGTCCACAGATTAAACGACCATAGTCTAGCAACAGGTGTTTAACCCCTAGCTGAATTGGAATGTTCGGATTCGACAGAACCTTTAAGTCATTGATTCATGTGAGATACAATCCTCCTACTTACTATATCTCAACCAAGATCTAGGGCAAGGGAATAATCAGAACCCTAATAATCCGGTCTTAAAGCTAAGTGCATTTCATATCCATTTGATCTCAATCCAAGAAACCCTTTTCTTGATGTCTTGATCTACTGCCTTGGCCAAGGACTCCATATGACATATGAATGACTTACACAATAAGAGATCACCTTGCAAATGCAAGTGTAGGTCCTTTCTTGATTCTCATTCACTTTCATGAATCACTTGTGCAGCCCCAGCATAAGCCTTGAATCAGTTGTCTAAGGCGACACCCTTTAAAGCTTATACCTAAGAGTACAGAGTTAACTCATAAAGTGACAAGGAACCTCAAGTCTAAGGATCAATTAATCACATCAATGACTCGTGAGATATTTCCTAATCTGGAAGTTTCCATTTCCTGAAATAGAAACTTCCTTTCCCATTTAGGAATATTCTCACACGGGGCACCTCAGTGAACTTACTTATTAAAGTAAGCACTCTCATGTATCACGCACGTATCAACCACACACTTTGCACCTCCATGAAACAAGGTGGTCCTTCTTAAGGGCGTGATCCCACAAGCAAGCCTTAGAGGAGTCAGGTTGACACTCCCACTGTCAGTAGGACTCATCGGCTTGGAGTATTTTACTAATCATGACTTATGTGATATAGGGCTCGTTTCATGAACCATTTCACCTAAATGGTAGAGTCCTAAAGTCATCAGGATTAGGGGAGTTCTCATACATGCACAGCTAAAGTAAACGCATACCAAACAAGAGCATATAAAGAAGTGTTGCCTCAATTCGTTTATTTCATTCAAAGATTGTCTGTGATTACAATAAGGAAAAGCACAAAGCGGATATACAATCGGCTTTTAGGGCACTATTCCTAACAATCTCCCACTTGCCCGTCAAAGCCATTCTAATGCTACTCTAAGTCCCATCTTCTGAAGATGACCTTGGAAAGGTTCTCGACTGAGGGGTTTAGTAAGTGGATCTGCCACGTTCTCTGCTGATGTGACCCTCTCAATTTGCACATCTCCTCTTTTGATAATATCACGGATTAGATGATACTTCCTCATAATGTGCTTGGTCCGTTGGTGAGATCTTGGTTCTCTTGCTTGAGCAACCGCCCCAGTGTTGTCACAAAACACAGTAATGGGGTATTTCATGCTAGGAACAATATTCAACTCTTGAATGAAGTTTCTAATCCAAACACCTTCCTTAGCTGCATCATTTGCAGCTAAGTATTCAGCCTCAGTGGTAGTTTGCTTGGAACTCTTCCAACTCACTGCTCCGCCGTTCAGGCAGAAAATGTATCCTGACATTGACTTAAAATCATCTAAGTCAGATGCAAAGCTTGCATCGCAGTATCCTTCGACATTAAGATCTTTCTGACCTCCGTAAACTAAGAATAAATCTTTAGTACTTTTCAAGTACTTAAGAATATTCTTCACGGCAGCCTAGTGACCATCTCCAGGGTCAGATTGGAAACGACTTGTTACACTAAGTGCATAAGCCACATCTGGTCGAGTACATAACATTGCATACATTATGCAACCTATTGCTGATGCATAAGGTGTATGAGTCATTCTTTCCTTCTCAAGGTTAATCTTAGGACACATCTTCTTTGAAAGACATGTTCCTACACTCATAGGAAGGTTCTTAACCTTTGCTGACTCCATATTGAATCTCTTCAATACTTTGTCAATGTACATCGACTGTGATAGTCCTATTAACCTTCTAGATCTATCTCTATAGATTTTAATTCCAAGGATATAGGACGCATCACCAAGATCTTTCATCTCGAATTGGTTCGATAACCATAACTTAATCACTTTCATGTCATCCTTCGAATTCCCAATAAGAAGGATGTCATCAACATAAAGTACTAAGAATTGCACTGAGGTTTCCAATTCCTTTCTATACACACATGATTCATTCGAAATTTGGATGAAGCCAAACGCTTTGACCGATTCATCAAATCGAATGTTCCAATTCCTAGAAGCCTGTTTCAATCCATAGATTGATCTTTGGAGTTTGCAAACCTTTTGCTCACTCCCACTGAATGTGAAACCTATGGGTTGGTCCATATAAATGTCTTTGTCAATGTCACCATTGAGAAAGGCAGTTTTCACATCCATTTGCCATATCTCATAGTCATAATATGCAGTAATGGCAAGCATGATTCGAATGGACTTTTGCATTGGAACTGGTGAAAAGGTTTCGTCAAAGTCCACGCCAGGTCTTTGAGTGAATCCTTTGGCAACCAGTCTTGCTTTGTAGGCTGCAATGCTTCCATCAACTCCAAGCTTTCTCTTAAAGATCCATTTGCAACCTATGGGTTTGACCCCATCAGACAAATCTACCAAGGTCCAAACTTGGTTGGAGTTCATGGAGTCCATTTCGGATTTCATGGCTTCTATCCACTGTTCAGAGTCAGAATCTGAAAGTGCCTTCTCATATGTTGAAGGATCATTATCCTTTTGAGAGATTTCATGGAAGAATCCATACCATCTCTCCGGCTGTCTAGGAGTGCGTTCAGAACGCCTTAGAGGAGGATTTACATGTGTATCAAAATTCGTGATTGGTTGTGGTTGATCAGTAGGGGACGTTTCTTCAGTGGGTGGCGTGGGGTTACTTTGTACTTCTTCTAATTCTATGATCTTGCCTTTCTTTTCTTTAAGGAACGGTTCCTCAAGAAAAGTGGCATTTCTGGAAACAAACACCTTTTGCTCAGATTGATCATAGAAGTAGTATCCTATGGATTCCTTAGGATAACCTACAAAGTAGCATAAGTTAGAACGAGATTCTAACTTATCTCCCACTGTCCTCTTCACGTAAGCAGGACAACCCCAAATTCTTAAGTAAGAGTAACTAGGGATTTTACCATGCCACATTTCATAGGGCGTTTTGGGGACTGACTTAGAGGGAACTAGATTCAGAATCTTTGCTGCACTTTCTAGGGCATAACCCCAGAAAGAAGGTGGTAAGTCAGTGAAACTCATCATGGAACGAACCATATCAAGTAGGGTTCGATTCCTTCTCTCAGAAACTCCATTAAGCTGAGGAGTTCCCGGAGGAGTCCACTGAGAGATAATCCCATTATCTTTGAGATGATTAAGGAATTCTTCACTAAGATACTCGTCTCCTCGATCAGATCGAAGTGCTTTGATCTTGTGACCAGTTTGGTTCTCAACCTCCTTTTGAAATTCTAAGAATTTCTCAAAAGCTTCAGATTTATACTTCATTAAGTATACATAACCATACCGACTAAAGTCATCAGTAAAGGTTATGAAGTACTGATGATTGTTTCTAGTGCTTACACTAAGCGGTCCACAAACATCAGTATGGATCAAATCCAAAACCTTAGTGGCACGTTCCACAGTTCCTTTAAAAGGGACTTTGGACATTTTTCCTTTGAGACAGGATTCGCAAGAAGTTAACTCTTTGAGATCATTTTCAGAGAATGATCCTAAAGTGTTTATCTTGCTAATTCTGTTCTTGGAAATGTGTCCTAATCTAGCGTGCCATAAGGGAGCTGAAACTTTGTCATCTCTCTTACGCTTTGTTTCTCGTTGTATATTCATAATATTGATATTTTGAGTTAGGTAAAGTCCATTACTTAGAGTACCGATATGAACGGAAGAGTTGTTCCGTTTGATAAAGTATTTACCATTCTTAATATAAGTTTCATAACCTTCATAATCTAATATTGGAACTGAAATTATATTACGAATAATGCTCGGTACATAAAGGACTTTATTTAATACTAACTCAAAACTACCCAAATCTAATCTAATTGTGCCTAAAGCTCGAGCTTCAACGTTTGAGCCATCGCCGATGTTCAAGACACATTCTCCTTCTTTGAGTTGTTGGACTTCACTTAGCATTTGTACATCATTACAGATATGAGTTCCACAACCGGTATCAAGTACCCAAGAACTAGAATTAATAGAAAGATTTACTTCAACGAGAAAGATACCTTTCTCTAGAGTAGCCTTATACTCTGGGCAGTTTCTCCTCCAATGTCCCGCTTTGCCACAATGGAAGCAAACATCCTCTTTCTGATCACGCTTCTTCTTTTGGGCCTCCCCCTTCGAAATGCCACCAGTGGGCCTAAGGGGTTTCTTCTTCTTCTTTTGGGCTTTCTTGCCCTTACCTTTTGAAGGCCCAGAAGAGGAAGATGGAGCATTCACCATCAAAACCTTATTGTCCTTCTTGATCGTGCTTTCAGCAGTCACAAGCTGACTAATCAGCTCAGCTACAGTAGCACCAGCATGATTCATGTTGAAGTTAAGGACAAATGGGTTGAATGATGGTGGGAGCGAAGCTAGCAACAAATCCACTGAAAGCTCATCTTTCAGTGGCATGTCCATGGAAGCAAGTTTCTCAGTAAGGGCAAGAAACTTGAGTCCATATTCATGGACACTTGAACCTTCCCTCATTCTCAAGTGGAACAATTCCTTTGAAGTGTTATACCTTGTAACATGTTCATGAGGGCGGTAAAGTTGCTCTAAGTGGTCGTAAATCTCCCAAGCAAATTCCATGGCCTCATGTTGTCTTTGCAAGTCCGGAGACATGTTAGCCAACATAAGGCAACGGGCTTGGAGATTATCATCCTTCCACTTCTGAATTGCATCCCGCTCGGCCCGAGTGGGAGCCTCCCCTTCGGGACTGGGCTCCCCTTCGAAGAGAACATAAGTTCTCTTCTCAGAATCTAAAATGATTTTTAGATTCCTCAGCTAATCAGAATAGTTGGGACCAGTCAACTTGTTTGACTCGAGGATCGATACAAGAGGGTTTTTGGTTGCCATTTCAAAACACGTAGAGAATCACAGAATCTACGACCTAAATGGTAAAACAGAGAACTAGTGAGCATGCTGAATTATAACGATATACAAAAGATAAGGTCTTTAATCTATTGTAGCTCCCACTGTTTTTCAAAGATCTACAATTCCCAAAGATCTAAGAGGAACACGTTTCCCAATGGGTACTAAGATCCTAGGCATTTTACCTCGAACCCACGACTCGCGGACATTCTAAATAAGAACCCTAGGTAGGTACAACTTACCAATTCTAACACCTTTAGAACTCTTATTGATTGTTTTTGCATCACCTATCTTTCAATATGGACCCACGACTCGTGCGACATCCATATTTACTTAGGCGTTAAGCTAGACCCATCAATCATAAGATCATGACCAAAACTTAGTTCGAACGACCCACGACTCGCGGACATCGCCCTTGCTAAAATTGACCATGAAATATTGATCATTTAAAATGATCAATTACGTAACTAAGAACTAATAAGCTCCACTAGCTATCCCACGACTCGCGGACAATAACCAGCTTCACTTACTAAACTTAAAATCTATTGATGGAATGCTAGGAATTTAATTCAAAATTTGCATCTCGAATTAAACACCTATTTGTTCGAAATTAGCTTAATATTTAAGGGGAATTTTCGAATCAACCGGAGAGTTGTCCGGTTCGACCTCACCAACATATATGTTATCCAATTTTATTAGTCTTGATTAATGCAAGTACACTTAAATGCATATCAAACAAGCACATAAACAGATAACATGTCCTAGCATGATACTAACATGTAATGATCATGGGTTCTACCTATCTTATGCGTGATATGTGGGAGCCACTCCACAATCACAAGTTCTAACATACATGCCACATAAACAGTTTAAATCACATAAGGGAAAGCGGTAATAAAATACGAGCCCTATCTCTATTACATTTAACAATTGAGATTCCCCTCCCTAACATTTTGAGGGGTCTTCACTTATGGCCTCCTTGTTACTTGAATGTGGTCCATCTTACTCCATGGGTGCATTGTCTCCAAAATGAAAATAAAACCTCACCACCTATCTCTACTCTCAAATTACAATAAAAAGAAAAAGACATAAAGTAATAAGGCTCAATCTTCATATTGGCCTTAGACAATTACACGGGGCATACCCCGGCCTAAAAAACAGTAATATGGAAAGCCACATAATAAATCACATAACAGTACGCACATAAGTGAGGCTCCAACCTCAATTGAAAAACGCAACTATAGGGCTCCAACCCCAATTTAAACCATTCATGTGCATAAATTAAAACCATACATAGATCTAAACCCATGATCACCTAACATGCTTTTGCAAGAATTTAAATTTAACCAATAAATTAAAATTCTCGCTTTAAGCTCTAATAGCTTAAAACACGACTTAGATGCAATTCTTGTTCAAAAGCCTTTTCAACAAAACCCGAAAAACATTAAACTAATAAAATTCCAATTAATTTCTGAAATTAATAATTTTATTCTTTCAATATTTTCAGAAAACAAAGATTGTAATTTTTTCAAGATTTAAATCGCTTAATTTTCCAAAATCCCAATTTAAACAATTATTTCGAAAATAATTCAATTTTAATAAATAAAAAAAAATTTAGAAAAATTAAATCGGGATTGGATTGGACTAAACACGAAAATCAAGATCGCGAAACGAAGTGCCCGGAACGGACTGCACGTCCGCCCGAGACCAAGCCCGGCTGACCCACAGCATCGCACGCACGGACGCGCTCGCCAGCACTGCGCACAGCCGGCAGCGTAAGCTGCCAGCGTGCGCGCGCATGGCGCGCATCCTAAGAAGCGATTGTTAGGAAGATTAGTCATAATCCGTTTAGTCATAACCCGAGTGGGAGATTGTTAGGAAGATTAGTCATCCTGAGAAGCGATTGTTAGGAAGATTAGTCATAACCCGAGTGGGAGATTGTTAGGAATAGTGCCCTAGAAAGCCAATTAGTCATAATCCGTTTTGGGACTTTTCTTGTATCACAGACAATCTTTGAATAATATACGATTGATTATAGGCAATCACTTCTTTATATGCCAATACGTGTTTTGTGTGTTTCCATTACGTGCGCATGTATGAGAACTCCCCTAATCCTGATGACTTTAGGACTCTACCATTTAGGTGAAATGGTTCATGAAACGAGCCCTATATCACATAAGTCATGATTAGTAAAATACTTCAAGCCGATGAGTCCTACAGACAGTGGGAGTGTCAACCTGACTCCTCTAAGGCTTGCTTGTGGGATCACGCCCTTAAGAAGGACCACCTTGTTTCATGGAGGTGCAAAGTGTATAGTTGATAGGTGCATGATACATGAGGGTGCTTACTTCAATAAGTAAGTTCACTGAGGTGCCCCGTGTGAGAAGATTCCTAAATGGGAAATGAAGTTTCTATTTCAGGAAATGGAAACTTCCAGATTAGGAAATATCTCACGAGTCATTGATGTGATTAATTGATCCTTAGACTTGAGGTTCCATGTCACTTTATGAGTTAACTCTGTAGTCTTTGGTATAAGCTTTAAAGGGTGTCGCCTTAGACCACTGATTCAAGGCTTATGCTGGGGCTGCACAAGTAACTCATGAAAGTGAATGAGAATCAAGAAAGGACCTACAGTTGCATATGCAAGGTGATCTCTTATTGTGTAAGTCATTCATATGCCATATGGAGTCCTTGGCCAAGGCAGTAGATCAAGATATCAAGAAAATGGTTTCTTGGATTGAGATCAAATGGATATGAAATGCACTTAGCTTTAAGACCAGAATATTAGGGTTCTGATTATTCCCTTACCCTAGATCTTGGTTGAGAGATAGTAAGTAGGAGGATTGTATCTCACATGAATCAATGACTTAAAGGTTCTATCGAATCCGAACATTCCAATTCAGCTAGGGGTTAAACACCTGTTGCTAGACTATGGTCGTTTAATCTGTGGACTGATTAATTAATTAGTGAATTAATTAATTAGGGTCGCTGCTAATTGAATTGAGAACCTAGAGGGTCACACACAACAATTTGGTTACATGAGTTGAGGCTTTAAAATGATTAAACGAGTTAATCAAGCCAAGAGGGTTCCACACGTGTGAAACCACACGTGTGGCTCACGTGAGTGACACGTGTCACACACGTGTATAAATATATGTGTATATTTATTTATGTATTAAATAATTAATGTGATTAATTATTTAATAGACTTTGGTTTAATTTTGAATTAAAAAGAAAGTCTTATTTTGGAGAAAAATAATCTAGTTAATTAATTATGAATTAATTAATTAGATAAAATAAGTTATTTATTTTAAATAAATAAAGTATAAAATTATCCAAAAATAGTTTGGATATTTTTAGCTCTCTTGAAAGTTGATTTGAATTAGAATTCAAAGTCAAAGTCAAAATTACTTGATGATCAAGTAATAGGAGAGAGAGAGACCAAAATCCTAGCCCATTAAGGACTAGGAATTTCGTCCCTCCCCTTTCTTATATATAGGGGAGCTCATGCTCCCCTTTAGAGCTAATCGAATTCTTTTGGTTCATGTGTTGAACACCATCCTTTCTCCAAGATAAACGAAACCCTAGGTTAAGCCTAAACACTAACTAGAGAACTAGCATCCTTACTAGTTAGATTGTAGCCAAGTTGGTGGACTATCTCTAGAGAGCTTCAAGTTAGAAGTTTTGAAGATTCGAGCTTTACCAAAAGTGGGGATCAAGCAAAACGATCAGAAGGGATGATGTAACGATTCTGAACCCGACGTGAAGCGAATGAAAAAATCGAACCAAAGAAGATGGCGAAAACCGTTCGTCCATATCCTGAAGGATGAATTTTTTCACGAGGGTTTTGTGACTGGCAGTTTTCTACTTTCGCAAAACTGGTTTTCGAAGGGAGTTTCAATCCTGCTTTTCTCGTTTCATGTTTCTTTCTTTATGTTATATTGTTAAGAACATCTCTAACATGAATTGAATCTAGGTTGGTGTGGATTGCTATCCCGACAATGGATTCTGAAGTAGAAAGAGACTTTCGAGGGACGGGTTGTCAAGCCGCGAGAAGAGCGTTCTTGGGTGGCTTGAAACGCTTCAAGAAAGAACAAAAGAAAAGTAAGTTTTCTATCCTTACGAATTTGGATACACGATTGCGAGTTCAAGATCCTTTTGTTGGGAAAATTTTTAAATTCCGCTGCTTTCTGATTCGTGTTTTCCAACAGGGCTTGATGGCACGCTCGTGACAACTAAAAGCCTTGGAAGCCAAGAAATCCACCGGGGGGAATGAGGGCCCAGGCTCGTGTAACGGATTGCAGGGGAAGCCTTTCTGAGGGAACGTAGCGCTTGAAGAAGGCTCCTTCTGATGGATTGGAATACTAGTCATGTCGCGTGAAAGGCGCTCGTAGGAGAGCGGTAACAATGGTCACGTGCGAGGGTGGCGGGACGGCACGTGTTCTTGGAGGATACTGACGCTTTAATGGGCTCATCGCTCGTGTATTACTATTGTAACCAGCTGGACAAACGCCGTTATCTAAGAAAGGCCACGTGTCTAAACTTGGAACGAGCAGATCTTGACCCCATCATTTGCCCCCTCAATTCTGCAGTCCTTTGTAATAAGGACTGTAGAATTCATCATGTGCAATCCTCCGACCGTGGCGCTCGGGAGGGTTTTTGACGTGTTGATCAATATTCTTTCCGATTACGCCATTAATGCGGTCCTTTCATCTGGTTGCTTGTCATGTCCAGGCATTAAATGCTGTCCTTTCTTCTGACCCTTTGGAGTATACAAGAATTAAATGCTGATGCGCGTGGGGCGCGTGAGACTTGAAAAGTGCGCGACGTTTCCATAAAGTGAATGGTTTCCTAGGCGGGAAATGATTACCCATTTTGAATTTCTTGCCAGAAACGTACCAACTCCCATCCCTATAAATGAGGGATCCCGTATCCATTCCACTTCTTTCGCGAACACAACTCTCAAGTACCCTTCTGCAAAATTTCTCCGCAGACCAGTCTCAAAGCATTCCCTCCTTCCTTCAAGTTCTCCCCAGAAATCTTAAGGTAAAATTCGGTGAACTTTCTAACTTTGTCAATTTTAGGATCATAAACTAGGATTGAGTGACTTCCCATCTCGATTTCTCCAAGAATCCCTGTCCTTTTTAGAAAAACCCCATCTTCCAGATTTTCTAAAACTTTTCCTAACTTCCCCCTTACCATGGTCAATCAACGCGTTGAAGAAGTAGTCCGGGAAGTAGGAGAGATGGCCACCTAAAATTCATCTCCATCGGAATCATCCAGGGATGGAAGGTTGGAAGGGGCCATGACCGCCATAGATGTAAGGGACCCAGAAGGGGCTGAACCTCTTTTCGAAGAGATGAACTTGGTGATGGAGGCAGAAAGACAGGGGGGTATTCTTCCCATTACTGCAAGTGCTACTCACCCTCATCGCCATACCGTGACAGTAGCGATGGCGGCGCCGGTGTCGGATGCCGAGGAAATAGCAGGGCCTTCTGAAAGAGCCCGTGACAAAGGAAAGGGCCAGAACCCTCAAAAGCCCAAGAAAACCAGAAGGCCCAAAGGATCCAAGGAGGGTGGAAGCTCAGGCTACCAGGCTACCGAGCGCACCCCAGACGAAACTCCTAGCACGGTCACTCTAGGAGAGGTGAAAACAATGCTGGCGCCTATCTTCTGGGATGAGCGTTTCATATGGAGAATCCCTGCTGAGCACGAGCGCGCCAATCATCCTCCTCCTGGTGAGATGGCCGTTTATGTAGATGCTGTCAGCTCTGGGGGCTTGAGGTTCCCCATTTCGGCCCCAATGACACGTTTACTGAATGATCTGCACCTCTGTCCTTCCCAAATTGTGCCCAACGGCCTAGCCTTATTAACAAGCTTCGTGATTCTGATGAGAAGCGTTGGTTACGAGCCCTTCACGCGGAACTTTACTGCACTCTTCCAAGTAGTTTCCTCATAACGCTCATCCCCTGAGGCAGGTTTTTATTATATTCAAGCGAAGGCTCATACCAAGTTAATCAATTCCCCCTCCAGCACATACGGTCCTGACTGGAAAGAAAAATTTGTTTTTGTCAAGGCTCCCCCAGAAGAAGGCTTTGGGGTGCCCTCAAGCTGGGGCTCAGTTTCAAAGATCCGTCTGGAACCTGCCCTTCCCAGGGACTGGGTCAAGAGTCTGGTTGAAGCTCTACGGGACGAGGGCCACCTTATTGAAGCGAAAGATTGGATAGACGACGCAGAGCTTATGTTCCTGTGTGACTTGTCCAACGACCCTTATTATCTTGACAATCCCCCAGCTCGTGACATGGAGAGAGATGGTTAGATTCTTAGGGCACTAACCTTTGGATAGGGACACTAACTGCCTTTATCTTTTCCAAATTTTGCATAACTGATAACTTATTTCAGGGAGTTTTGACTTGGGTGCTTGCTTTTCTTATAGGAGCATATATCTTAGAGATAGCAGGAGGAATTAGACATGCCCCTCGTTTTGCTCACGCTAACAGGAACCAAGCCCCACAAGGGGAGCAACAACGCCCCCGAAACAGGGGTAGCAGGAGGGACGCTCGCGGCACAAGTTCCTCTTCGAACGCACAACTCCCTCGTGGCAGGGAGGAAAACCGTGCGGCCAACTCTGCTGGCGGAATAATGGTTCGACCACCTCCCCCTCTGGCAGACTCAAGGGTGCTCGAACTTCCCGTTGTTGACCAAGCAATGCCTCCTTTGACCATAAGCGAGACTCCGCCAAGCGCCAGTATACCCTCCCGTAAGAGGAAGAGGATGCCCGACACTGTAGCGATCAGGGGCAAAGGAAAACAAGTGGCTGAAGGCCCCAAGGGTGATGGGGAAACCACCTCCTCAGAAGAGGAACACTTATGGGCGTTCACTCGGCGGGGGGATAGGAGCTTCTCAGGCGCCTCCGATGGCGGGCCAGTTCTGTTACGGCCCGGTACGCTAGCCCAATCCGTCAGCGAGGACCTCTATGGCAGGGCCCAATTCTCGGCGGATCACAAACATTTGTACAATGAGCCTGTGGAGATGGTAGCCCTTGATGCAGCGCACGCCCTGATCTCCATAAGTCTCTATACTTTTATTGTATTGCGTCTTTCCAATACTCTTTTGCTGAAGTTTTTTCTTCCTCTTGAACTCGTTCACCAAGTACTCCCTCGGCTCAAGAACATTCAAAAGCGGGCCTCCGTTCATGCCGATCGCAAAGCGAACTACAAGAAGATGGCACGTGCTAACGATCCGGCTCAAATTCAAGCGGAGCTGGACACCGCAATAGCCAAGTATGAGTCTCTCAAAGACTTATACAGAAAGACGGAGGGGGAGTTGAAGAAGTTGAAGGAGGACTTCGTGGCGGTGGAGAGCGCTCGAAATGGGTTGAGCGGCGAATTGGCCCGAGTGGGTGAGAGCTTTAAGAAGGCAAAGGCCGAGCGTGACAGCTGGAGAACGAGGGCTCTGGAGGCTAAAAGGAAGTTTAAAGACACCATGAACGAATGGCCTCGGAGCCTTGAACGAGCAAACAAAGAGGCCCTCATTAAGTTCTGTCACTCTAAGGCCTTCAACTTCACAGCCTCCCTGCACTGTCTGGATGAGGCTCAAAAGGCCTTCAACTTGGCCATCGAGCAGGGAATCCACAAAGGGCTGACAGATCCAGCCATTCGAGAGGCGGAAGGGATGGGGCTCATGTTTAATGAGCAGTGCGAGGAGGAGGGCGATGACTTGAATGATCCCTCAGACTCAATTTCTGAGCCTGAGTATGAGTTCCTGGTCAAACTCCTCCAGGATGAATACATGGATGCCCATCCAATAGAAAATGCTCCTCAAGCCGCACAGAATGATCCGCCTGAAAATGAGCCCCAAGTGCCTGTCAGGGAGGATGTCCATGCCCCAGTTGCTGAGGATGCTAACGCGCTTGCTCCTGCTGCTAATGAGCCCAACGATCCACAAGCGCCCGAGCCACCCGTTGCCCAACCACAGGAACCAGAAGGCCCAGTTTATGGTCCAGTGGCTCATAATATCCTTGTGGTTATTGACGAAGACATTGCTCCTGCGGCTTGAAATTCCATCTCTGCAGCCTTTCTTTGCATTTCTTCTTAGCTTGTTTTAACGCTTACTCCTTTTGTAATGATGCTCCTGGGCCTTCAAGCCTTTATTTTGTAACTTAGGCGAAGGCCTTAATGAACAGAATTTCTCATTTCCATGATACTGTCTTTGCCTTTTTCTTGATTGCGAACTTTCACTTTGCCCTTGTTGCGAACAAATCTTGTAGTTATAAGATTGTGTGTAATATGCTTAGTAAGATTTGCGTGTTTCGTATAGGCTTTCGATACTTAGAAGATTTTGTTAAATCTTGCAAAACTTTGAAAATTTTCACTAAGTCTTGAGTAACCATGAGAGTCTTACTTACACAAGTCTTGAATGATCATGAGGGTCTTACCAAGAGACTGCCCTCGTTCAAGATTCGTAAAACTCATTCTTAATCTGGGGAAATTTTGCTGAGTTTTGGGCATTTGCAAGGGTCTTACTGAGAAAATGCCCTTGTTCAAGACCTGTGAAATTTCTTCCTAATCTCAGAAATTTTGCCAAGTCTTGAGTATTGAGGGTCTTACTGAGCGGTTTCCCTCGTTCAAGATTTGTAAGATTCCTTCTTAATCTTGGAAATTTTGCTAAGTCTTGAGTATCTGCGAGGGTCTTACTGAGTGATTGCCCTCCACTCAAGACTTGGCGGAATTTTCTTCTTATTTCTGGAAAAATTTTTGCTAAGTCTTGAGTATTTGTGAGGGTCTTACTGAGTGATTGCCCCCAGCTCAAGACTTGTGAAATTTCCCTCTGATGACGTTGCTGTCGGATGAACTTGCTCGCACTGGCCCCATTTTTGGATTTGCGATCGATCCCGTTTTCGAGCGCAAGGCGTCGTGACAGACGGCCAAGGTCTACTGGGATTTTCATTGTATTTCTCTTCCTTTTTATTAAGTTGGTTTTAAGCGTTACCGGTCTACCCTTACGAGGGCGTCCCACGCACGGATTAGAGTGCTGGCAAGTGTAACCCATGTGAAGTAATAGTGACCAACCACGCTCGTAAAGAAAGTGTAAACGTAAAGATATTTGAAAAGAATTCGCCGTAACTTACTTGTGATTTGAAGTACATAGAACTTGTGAACGGGGTTGTTACATCATAATTTCTAGAGAGCTTTTAAACGTAAAACCGCCGGAGGTTGCATGCATTCCAAGGGCGAGGCAAACGCTCTCCTTGAAGTGTCTCCAGGGTGTATGTGTTGTTAGCTCTGATTTGTATTACTTTGAACGGTCCTTCCCAGTTGGGGTCTAACTTCCCCACATGTCTGGATATCTCAACCTTCTTTAGAACCAAGTCTCCCAAATGGAAGGTTCTTTCCTTCACACGCTTGTTGTACTGTTGAGCCACAGTTGCCTTATATTTGTGTATCTTAGCCCAAGCTTGGTTTCTTTTCTCATCTAATAGGTCCAACTCCAGGCGCCTGTTACTTTCGTTAAATTGAGGCTCGAAATAAGCTACACGAGCGGATTCATTTGCAATTTCCACCGGTATCATTGCTTCTGACCCATACACGAGCGCGAAAGGTGACTCGCCCGTGGCAGCTCGGGGAGTAGTGCGATAAGCCCAAAGCGCTCCTTGTAGCTCTTCTGCCCATTCACCCTTTTTACTTGCCAGCATTGTTTTTAAGTGCTGCAAAATGATTCTGTTGGTGACTTCTGCTTGTCCGTTGGCTTGGGGATGGCCTACGGAGGTGAAACGTTGTTCAATCCCCAATTATCAGAGATAAGCACCCTCGGAATGCCGTATCTACATATGATGCTTTTCCAAATGAAATCCCTCACAACCCGGAAGGTGATCTTCGCCACCGCCACCGCCTCGGCCTCGGCCCATTTGGTAAAGTAATCGACGGCCAAAATGACAAACTTCTTCTGTCCAACAGCGATGGGCAAAGGGCCCACAATGTCTATTCCCCACTGGTCGAAGGGCCAGGAAACATCTACTGGGATCATTTGAGCGGCCGACAGTTGAGGGAGATTGGAATGGAATTGACATTTTGGATACTTTCTGGAGAATTCGAGGGAGTCATGCAGAACCGTGGGCCAATAAAACCCACTCCTTAAAATCTTCTTAGCCAGAATACGCCCTCCTGAGTGATTTCCGCAGCTCCCATTGTGAATGAGCTCGAGCGTTTCTTTCGCTTGCGAGGGCCTTAAACACCTCAAAGGAGGCCCTTGAAATGACTTCTTGAACAGTCTCCCCTCGGAGTCTAAAGAGAATCGAGGGGCCTTGTTCCTCATTTTCCGCGCCTCCACCTTATCAGTGGGACAAATACCATCTCTAAGGAACCTGACGATGTCATCCAGCCAACATGGTTCAAGTGGATCAATCATAACGACCGCCTCTTTGGCAACTCTCTCCTTGATTAATGGTTCCTCTGTCCTAAGGAACGTTACAGAGCGCTCAGAAGTACCTTCCAACGCCGAAGCAAATTTTGAAAGAGCATCAGCGCGCTCGTTCTCGGCCCGCGGGACTTGCAGCAGATGAAATTCTTTGAACTTTCCAATGATTTCCCGAGCCTTGCCCAAGTACTGCACCATGGTGGTTTCTCTAGCCTCATAAGTTCCTTCAATCTGGCTCGCAATTAACTGTGAATCTACATGCGCCGTGATCCTGGAGGCTCCACTCTGAGAAGCAATTTCTAACCCCTGTACAAGCGCTTCATATTCTGCCTCATTATTCGTGACTTGGAAATCCAACCTGATTGCGAAATCTAACTCAATCCCACTGGGGTCCCGGAGGGCTACCCCTGCTCCTCCCCCTTGGGAGGTTGAGGAACCATCCGTGTACAGGACCCACAATCCTTCGTTCTCAGGAACGGCGGATTCCAATCCAAAGCGTTCCACCAATAAATCAGCTACAACCTGGGCGTGCATGGCAGCTCTAGGCTCGAAACATAGATCAAACTGACTTAATTCAATGGCCCATTTTATTAGTCTTCCTGACACGTCTGGTTTGGACAAAACCTGCTTCAAAGGTTGATCAGTAAGTACCGTTATTGAGTGTGCCTGAAAGTAAGGCCTCAGGCGCCTTGATGCATTGATGAGGGCAAACGCAAATTTCTCGATTTCCAAATATTTTTTCTCTGCTCCTTGCAATGTCTTGCTTAAATAATAAACGGGCAAATGCTTCCGTTCTCGTATAGCTACCAACACAGCGCTCGTGGCATCGGCCGAAACAGAAAGATATAGGAATAGCTTCTCGCCTCCGAGGGGTTTAGTCAGTAGAGGAGCGCACGATAGAAAAGCCTTCTGATGGTTGCCGAATCCATCAATTAATTCCTTTACTTACCGTGCAAAATATAAGATTGTAATATAGCAGTAAAGGGTCGAACCCAAGGGACTAGATAGATTTATATTCAATGTATCCAAGAGAATATTCAAAAGAGACTAGGAAGGGGGGGGTTATTTGTAACTAAAACAAACTACTCTGCAACTTAGAATCAGATTCTGCAAATAACTAAAACAAAGAGTACAAAGAGTTGTGAAGGTTGATTATGAAAGAGGTGTCTCAGCTAGGTTGTTACTTCCTTCCATGCCTGCATTTAATCCTTGGTGCACAAATCAAATCTGATCGAATGGTAGATTAACTTACAATAGACAAGAAGCTCATCTATATCATCCTTTCTTATTTTTAATTTAATCAAGAGAAGCTCATTAACTAAATCCTTACCACACAGCAGTCCCGCGAACAAGTATCTAGGATTTAACTATGTGATAGCATTGAGCACCAAAAGGACATTAATCATGATTCAAAATCTCAAGAAGCTTGGATTTATAAAATCATATTACACATGCCTCACCATATTGTTGAGTAAACATGGTGGCAAACTCTCAATGGTGTGTGGTTCTTATATACCTTTACAAGACTATTACGTATCAAGTATTGGTATAACCTTATCAAGTTATTATCTAGGCATCAATTGATCAGAAAGATGATTCGAAAACAACTTATACGAACACGTTCAAGGCATGCATAAATACCGTAGATCAGATTCGCGTTCATTCACTTAGACCTCATAAATATTGGCACGGAATAAAGCTACAACCTAACTAAGACAGGTATCTTCAGCCACGGATCATGATGCAAAGCATACAACAAACACTTGTATCATAAACTGAACTTTAAAGCTTAAATAAAACTGAATCTAAATACGTTAACTTATAAACTGAAAGTGATCACAGTTTTGAGGATAGAGCTCCACGGTGCTTCCTGCTGCTAGCTACTACTGCTGTATTCTGGTTTTTTCTTGCTCTCCAAAAGTTACTCTACATTCCCCCTTACTTAGCTTACTTAAAAAAATATAAATAAAACCTTCTTAAGCCTATCTATTACAAAGATCAAGGGGACAAAGTAGCTTTCCCAAATCCCAATTAGCATGATTAGGATCCTTGAAACTCCAAAAATGAAGGATCAATTCTTGCATGTTGGCCAGGTTAGCAAGCTGTTGCATGTGTGCCACCTGTCCGAACAAGAGGATTCAGCCGCACTTGTTGACCGTGGTCTGCTGTACGCGCATTGGCCTTAGGGATGATCATGCATTGGGGTCATGGCTCAGGCATTTTCAACACTTAGCATCTTTTCCTTCGTAATTCTGCCAAATCCCCCATTTCTCAATATAATTCTGCAAAAGCCAAATAAAAGCAAATTAAGTAGAAATCTGATCCAATTCAGGGGGAAAAGAAAGAGTTTTTCATGTGATTTATGCATGCCATCAAATCCCCCCATACTTAGACTTTTGCTTGTCCCTAAGCAACAACTTCTATTCTTAATAAACTGCAAGATGATCCTAATCAAACCACATCAGCCCCACAGTTTATCAATGAGAAAATGTGAACACTAAAATAAGCATCATAACAAGTCTCCACAGCCTTTCAAAAATGGAAAAGAACAAATCTTAAGTGTTTAACTTGCTAGAGAATGTCAAGGAATTTAGAATTCATTTAAGCATGCACATTTACCATGTAGCAATTACATCATATGATCAAAGGGTGCTTATTCTGGACTGTCTAAATTCCAACGAAACAAAAGGATAAAGTGAGGGTTCCAACATAACACTTATACCAAAATTCAAAACGTTGTCTATTTCGGGTGTCATAATACCGCTTTGGAAATATATGACTATCCCTAGACTGCACTAAGTGCATCACTCATGGTCACCCATTTTTCAGTTTATGATTTGTATTTAGCCATTAGGTAACCAGCGGAGTGAAACGAGCGGATTGCATCAAGCAAATGGCTGTGACAGCCTTATTCAGAGAGCAATGGCTTAAAAAGCCTTATTCAGAAACTAATGGCATTACAGCCTTATTCATAACATACTCCCTCAATTAACATTAGCATTAGCATTCAGCATCAATAACATTCCTATAGACAGTCCAAAAATCACACACTTTTTCACACATGAAGGTCCAATTTAAGCATGCAATTTCAGTTTTACCCATTAGTCCAAATTCAAAAACATTCTCTATCAAAGCCAAAGAACTTATAAATTTGATCAACTCCAAGAATCAGACATGGAAATTCATGTTATTTCAACCTATTTTTCATGTTCAAAAGCTCTCAAATCAAAACATGTTGCACATGGTCAGGTTATCAGGTTACAGCAGAAGCACAAGCTATCCAGTAGCCACAAAATTCAGTCAAAAATCTTAAAGGAACCATTCAAAAATAGGCTATAAACCTCAAAAATAATTAAGGCAACAGTTATCAAAAGTAGTCATCAAAAGTAGCAGACTTATCAAAAGTAGTCATGTAAAAAAAAAAAAAATTGTTTCAACCATCTATTCCCCACCCCCCATACTTATTTCACATTGTCCTCAATGTTGATAAACAGAATTGAAACAGGAGGACTTCCCTGAATGTAAATTAGTGGGTGCCAATGTTGAGGCCCTTTTTGATGGCCTCAATGTCAGTTTCCACTCCTGCTATGTGGGTTGCCATGATGTCCATGGAATTCTCCATTGCTGGAAGTTTTTCCACTGCCTTTTCATATTTTTCCATTTTGGTCAGGATTGTTGTGAGGAGAGTCTCGATCCTGTCCAACTGTGCAGAGTCAGTGGTGCTAGTGGTGGCCTCAGATTGGGCTTCTTTACCTTTGCTTCTTGTAACAGGAACTGTACCTGCACCAGGGAAACACAATACTCCATCCTTTCTTTGGAGTATTCTCATGTTAAGCAGTACATATTCATCTAATGGAGAAACTTCAGAATGTAAAGTGAGGTCATGATCATTCAGGTCAAGAAGTTCTTCATGGATAGCAATGTGAGTAATCAGATGTCCTAGTTTAAGTGGCCTTTTCCATTTGATGCAGTCATTTATGTGTACAGCAGCCCAAAAACCTATATTTACTTTCTTATTATTCCACATAGCCCACAGAAAATATAACTCAGATTTGGTTATAGTGCTGGAACCTTCAGTTCTTTGGGAGAAAAACATTGATAACAACCTATGAGCATAAATTACAGCAGGATCATTTAAGTAAATGCTCTTATTATACTTGCCATCTGCATCATCAAACTTATTATACTTGCCATCGGTTAACTGCTTAAAGGCTTCATCGGGATCAAATTCTTGGGGAAAATCTCCTAAGCACGTTATATCAGTTTCCCCCTCAACTGGAAAGTAATCAAATTGTAAAACTTCACAAAGCTGGTTAATTGAATAACTGATTCTTTTGCCTAGCAGTCTAAATGTGATAACACCATCTTCGTCCCAATTACAGGCTTGCTTTTTCAGGAATTTAAAAGTTGAGTAAAATTCCATTGTGAGTTCATAATAGATATCTGTGTTTATTTCCATAAACTCTTTCCATCCTATGTTATTAAGCAAGGCATAGACAGGTTCAATCAGTTCAAATTTCTCAAGTGTAGGCACATCAATTTTCTTAGCAATAGCAATTGAGAGTTCTTTAACCTGATTGTACCTTGTTTTTTCTGTTTTGGCCGTGAATTTGAGGCGTCCTCCAAGATTTTGAAACCTTGAAGGAGCAGGGGTCCTCGATTTTGGCAGTCTGCTTCTTTTATGTTTCTTGGGGAGATGTGTCTTTGGTGTAGGCTGGGATGGCACTTTCGTTTCCTCTTCCTCAACTGACTTTTCCTTTTCTGTTACATCTTCTTCCTGCATTCTTTCTTCTTCTGGGACTTGCTCTGTCTCTGCATGAGCATCTGAAGTTTGGAGTCCCTCTTCAGTTTCTTCAATGGCCTCCTCTTCGACTGGTTCATCCATTTGTTTGAGGGTGTCGGCTATCCTTTCTTCTTCAGAGTCAGTCGGGGAGGGCTTCTTTTTCTTCTCAGTTTTCTTCTTCTTCTTAGATTTCCTTTTTGCACTTTTCTCCTTCGATTTTTGTTGTGATTTTTCGGATTCTTGGGGGTCAGATGGCTCTCCTTCATCTTTTTCGTCTCTCAGTTAGAATTTCCTTTTCCTGGGTTCGTAGGATTCCCTGACTTGTTTCAATATTGAACCCAAAGTTGGGTCTGTAGTTTGCCGGCGGTCTTCCACCACAATTACAGGAGGTTCAGGGATTGTAGGATTTGTATCAGTAGGAGGGGGGGGGGTTAGGGTTTGTTTCTTCTGGAGGAATTGTTTCTTCTGGAGGAATCAAGGTTTCCGGCGTAATTTCAGAGGGTGGTGAGGGTGTATTTCTTGATGGCGCCACCCCCTCTGCATGTACGGATTCTACTGGTTTAGGGTCAGTTTTTAGAACCCGCCTCTTCTGCGTGACTCTTCTTTTGTAAGGTTTAAGTGGAGGGCTGGTTTTTTCAGATCTGGTCTTCATGTTCCGGCGAGGATTGCAGCAGAGTCGGCAGTTGAAGGTGGTGAGACGGTTGGGTTTCTCGGTAGAAAGAAAAGGGAGAGGTTTTTGGTTTGAATTTTCTGAGGGGTTGAAGATGAAACGTTTCCTTAAAAGTGTATTCTCTTTTCAAAAATCGTTTTTCCAATTAACCGGACTTTTAAGGAATAAAGCGTTTAACACTTTCTTCTTATTTTAAATCTGTTCTATTTCGCCAAGTGTGGGAAAAGGCTTATGGGATGAGCTTAAGGGATGAGCATTACTAAAGACTTACTTGCCTGACTTGTGCTTATCTGCTACTACCGGAAATGAGCGGATAAATGGTTCCTTAACAAAAATCACAGTTAAGAACTGGAGTATCAAAACAAACTAACCAAAAGTTAATGGGTTGCCTCCCATCAAGCGCCCTTGTTTAATGTCCTAGGCTAGACAATCACCCTGTCTTCATGAAGAGAAAGGAATGGAGTTGTCCAAATGGACTTCCTCCACAGTATGATCTTTGAATCCTTCATAAAATGGTTTCAAGCGATGCCCATTGACCTTGAATGCTTTTCCTGTTTCTACACTCTTAATTGCTACTGCACCATGGGGAAAAACATTAGTAACAACAAAAGGTCCTATCCATCTTGATCTTAATTTTCCAGGAAAAAGTTTTAACCTAGAGTGAAACAATAGCACTTTTTGTCCAATTTGAAAAGTTTTTCTGGAAATCATTTTATCATGAAAATGCTTAGTTTTTTCTTTGTACAATCTAGCACTTTCATATGCTTCATTCCTTAATTCCTCTAATTCCTGCAACTGCAACTTCCTATGAATTCCAGCATTATCCATCTTCATGTTGCATTGTTTTATTGCCCACAAAGCTTTATGTTCTAATTCTACAGGTAAATGACAAGCTTTTCCAAATACTAACCTGTATGGGGACATACCAATGGGTGTTTTATAGGCTGTTCTGTAAGCCCATAGTGCATCCTCAAGCTTTAAACTCCAGTCCTTCCTATTTGGATTTACAGTTTTTTCCAAAATGCTCTTTACTTCGCGGTTCGAAACTTCAGCTTGTCCACTAGTTTGTGGGTGATACGCTGTTGACGTTCGATGTGTAACATTGTATTTCTTCAACAGGGCCGTTACAACTTTATTACAGAAGTGGGTTCCTCTATCACTGATAATAGCTCTTGGAGTCCCAAATCTGTGGAGAATATTTGATTTTATAAAACCTACAACAGTTTTAGCATCATCAGTACGTGTTGCTTTGGCTTCAATCCATTTAGAAACATAATCTACTGCAAGTAGAATGTAAAAATTGCCAAAAGAATTAGGAAATGGCCCCATAAAATCTATGCCCCATACATCAAATATTTCACAAATCAAAATAGGGGACATTAGCATTTGATTTCTCGAGCTCAAGTTTCCTGTTCTTTGGCAGTTTTCACATGCTTTACAAAATATAAAAGTATCTCGAAACAGTGTTGGCCAATAAAGACCACATTCCAATACTTTTCTTGCAGTTCTTTTTGGTCCAAAGTGGCCTCCACAGGCATACGAATGACAGAATTGTAAGACTGAATTGATTTCTTCATTGTTTACACATCTTCTAATTACTTGATCAGCACAATATTTCCATAAATAAGGTTCATCCCATACATAATACTTAGCATCACTCTTGATTTTATCCTTCTCTGTTCTGGATAATTTTTCTGGAAAAACATTAGATGCTAGATAATTCACTATGTCTGCATACCATGGGTTAGGTGTTAGGGATGATCTTGTCTTACCTTCAGTAACTAGAAACAACTGCTCATCTGGAAATTCTTCTTTAATGGGTGGTGAGCTTTTACTTACCAAAAGCCTACTTAGGTGATCAGCTACAAAATTCTCTGTCCCTCTTTTGTCTCTGATTTCGACATCAAACTCTTGCATCAGCAGGATCCAGCGTATTAGTCTTGGTTTTGCTTCTTTTTTCTTTAGCAGGTACTTCAAAGCTGTGTGATCAGAATAAATAATCACTTTAGTACCTAGAAGATATGCACGAAACTTATCTAAAGCAAACACAATGGCTAAAAGTTCTTTTTCAGTCGTGGTATAATTAATTTGAGCTGCATCCAACATTCTTGATGCATAATAAATCACATATGGTGCTTTATCTATCCTTTGCCCCAAGACAGCTCCTAGTGCATAGTCGCTGGCATCACACATTAGTTCAAAAGGATGATTCCAGTTAGGTGCTTGAATTATGGGTGCTGATGTCAGTTTCCTCTTTAACAGATCAAATGCCTCCTTACAGACTTTGTCAAATTGAAACTCTACTCCCTTTTGCAGCAATTTACACAAGGGTTGAGTTATCTTCGAAAAATCTTTGATAAATCTTCTGTAAAAGCCTGCATGTCCAAGAAAAGAACGAACCTCCCTCACAGTTGAGGGGTAAGAGAGGGACTCAATGACATCTATTTTTGACTTGTCAACTTCAATGCCTCTAATTGACACTATGTGGCCTAAAATTAAACCTTGATCAACCATAAAATGGCATTTTTCATAATTTAAAACAAGGTTCTTTTCTAAACACTTTTCTAGGATTCTTGTCAGATTATGCAAGCATTCATCAAAGGAATTACCATAGACGGTGAAATCATCCATAAAAACCTCGATTATGTCCTCAACATATTCGGAAAAGATACTTACCATACACCTTTGAAAAGTGGCTGGTGCATTACACAGTCCAAAAGGCATACGTCTAAATGCAAACGTCCCAAAAGGACATGTGAATGTGGTCTTTTCTTGATCTTCTGATGCCACGGGAATTTGATAAAATCCTGAGTATCCGTCGAGACAGCAGTAGTGCGTTTTTCCTGCAAGTCTTTCCAGCATTTGATCAATAAATGGCAAGGGAAAATGATCCTTTTTGGTGGCTGAATTTAATTTTCTATAATCCATACATACACGCCAACCATTTTGCACTCTAGTTGGGACCAACTCACCTACTGCATTTTCAATTACTGTTATACCTGTCTTTTTAGGAACTACTTGCACTGGACTTACCCACTTACTATCAGAAATAGGGTAGATTACACCAGCATCTAAGAGTTTTAAGATTTCCTTTTTCACTACTTCCATCATTGGGGGATTCAATCTCCTTTGGGCTTGTCTAACTGGTTTGCGATCCTCTTCTAGAATTATCTTATGCATGCACGTCGATGGGCTCAAACCTTTTATATCTGCGATTGTCCATCCCAAAGCAGCCTTAAATTCTCTCAAAACTTTTACCAGTTTGTTCTCTTCCAGTTCAGATAACTTGTTAGAGATGATCACAGGTAAGGTTTCACCATTACCTAAATATGCATACTTCAGATGCGATGGCAAAGGTTTGAGGTCTAATGTTGGAGCCTGCACAACAGAAGGAGGGGTTTTAGTATAAGGGTCACTCATCTTATTCCAAGTGACATTTGATTTAACAGATTCCAAAGATTCCAGTGCATAAACAACCTAGCTTTGCAGTAGCTTGTACGCAGTTATCAATGATGTCTATAGAAGAAACATTTGAAATATTTTCGGATGGAAATTTCATAGCTTCATAAACATTGAACTTGATCAAGTCTCCATCAAACTCCAGGGTTAACGTTCCACTATGGACATCAATCTTTGCTCTTGCAGTGCTCAAAAATGGTCTCCCAAGCAGCAAATCTGAAGATTTAGATATCTTGTCATCTTCCATGTTCACCACAAAGAAATCTGCAGGAAATATTAAATTATTAATCTGCACAAGCACATCCTCCAGCACACCTTCAGGATGTACTATTGATCTATCAGCTAATTGTATGATAACTCCAGTCCTTTTTAAGGGACCTAGATTCAAGGAAGAATAGACTGACAAAGGCATAACGTTTATCGATGCACCAAGATCACACATAGCATGATTTATGCCTAAGTCCCCTATTTTACATGGAATAGCAAACATACCTTGGTCCTTGCATTTAGGTGGGAGTTTCCTTTGAAGTACAGCTGATACGTTTTCACCCATGCTAATTTTCTCATTTCCTAACAGTTTCTTTTTATTGGTACAAAGGTCTTTAAGAAATTTAGCATACCTTGGTATTTGTTTTATGGCATCAAGAAGGGGAATGTTTAATTCAACCTTCCTGAATGTGTATAAAATTTCTTTCTCTTCCTTGGCCTTCTTCATTGATGTCAACCTTTGAGGAAATGGTGGTGGTATCACCATAGGTTCAGGCAATGCAGTAGGTTCTGCTTCTTGTTCTGTTTCCTCGTCATGATCATGGCTTACACCTTTTCCTACTGAATCTGTGTCAATATCAATACTTACTCTGTTTTGCTCTGTTCTTACATTACCTTGCCCTGCTTTTTGCTTCCTTGTAGGCAATTCGAGCTCCTTTCCACTCCTCAAAGTGACAGCACTGGCATTTTGCCTTGGATCAATCGTTTGAGATGGCAATTTTCCTTTATTTTCCAGCTTACTGACTGAAGTTGCTAGCTGTCCCAATTGGTTTTCCAAATTTTGAACAGTGGACTGGAACTGCTGCATATTTGCCCTTGTTTCCTGCTGAAATTGTTGGTTGTTAGTCATAAAGGCCTTGAACATATCCTCTAAAGACGTACCTGAATTAGAGCTTGAAGGTTGTTGAAAGCTTGGTTGTTGTGGCTGGAAATTCTGATGTTGCTGGAAGCTTTGAGGCGGTCTCTGCATGGGTGGTCTTGACTGGAAATTTTGTTGTCCTTGAAACAACTGAGGTTTTTGTGCATAACTGAAATTAGGATGATCCTTCCAGCCTGGATTGTATGTATTCGAATATGGATCATACTTCCTTTGTTGAAAACCTCCCGCCATTGCACTTACATTTTCAGTTCCATCAGCTTGGAGCGTTGGACATAAATCGGTATGATGATCTGGACTGGTACATATTCCACAAACCAAGGATGGTGTCGAGTTTGCCACAGCCAAATTCTGCACCAAAGTTGTTAATTTATTTAATTGACTTTCAATTAGAGCAGAATTTACCTCATTTACTTTTCTCGTAGCGTGTTGATGATCCCCAAACTGCTGAGAATTAGCAGCCATAGTTGAAATTAATTGTCTAGCCTCATTAGGTGTTTTATTGACAATTGCTCCCCCACTCGCCGCGTCCATCATCCTTCTTTCCATAGGAATTAGTCCTTCATAAAAATACTGGATTAGGGCTTGTTCTGTATGTCCATGCTGGGGGCACCTAGCCAATAATTTCTTAAATCTTTCCCAATAATCATGGAGAGTTTCAAACTCCTTTTGCTTTACAGAGACTATTTCTCTTCGTGTTGATACGACTCTGGATGTTGGGAAGAATTTTTCTAGAAATGCCGAGGCCATGGCCGTCCACGTTGTGATTGATCCTGGCGGCAAATAATACAGCCATTCTTTCGCATCATCAGCTAGAGAGAATGGGAATGCTCTCAGTTTGATCTGCTCTTCTGTAACTCCGTTTGGCCTCATGCTGGAACAAACCACATGAAATTCCTTGAGGTGTTGATTCGGATCTTCATTTTCTTTGCCTCTAAAAGTGGGAAGTAAATGAATCAAACCAGACTTTAACTCAAAATCGGTATTCAAAGTAGGCAGAGTTATGCATAACGGCTCCTGGGCTACAGGCGGTGCAGCTAATTGCCTAAGTGTTTGATCCTGTGCAGCCATGCTTAATGGATGACCACCAGTTACGCTTCCTGTCCCTATAACAGTAAATAAGCTGACCAAACAGGGGAAGGAATCTGTTTCCAGAAAATCACAGCTTTGTTTCTGCAGCCTCCTCAATATCTTTTCCTTCCTGATTTGTCTTAATGTCCTCTCAATTTCTGGGTCGTATGGAATCAGTTTCTTCAAACGTTCTCGCCTAGTCATACAAAGAATAAAAACAGTTCAGCCTAGTCCCCGGCAACGGCGCCAAAATTTGATGGTTGCCGAATCCATCAATTAATTCCTTTACTTACCGTGCAAAATATAAGATTGTAATATAGCAGTAAAGGGTCGAACCCAAGGGACTAGATAGATTTATATTCAATGTATCCAAGAGAATATTCAAAAGAGACTAGGAAGGGGGGGGTTATTTGTAACTAAAACAAACTACTCTGCAACTTAGAATCAGATTCTGCAAATAACTAAAACAAAGAGTACAAAGAGTTGTGAAGGTTGATTATGAAAGAGGTGTCTCAGCTAGGTTGTTACTTCCTTCCATGCCTGCATTTAATCCTTGGTGCACAAATCAAATCTGATCGAATGGTAGATTAACTTACAATAGACAAGAAGCTCATCTATATCATCCTTTCTTATTTTTAATTTAATCAAGAGAAGCTCATTAACTAAATCCTTACCACACAGCAGTCCCGCGAACAAGTATCTAGGATTTAACTATGTGATAGCATTGAGCACCAAAAGGACATTAATCATGATTCAAAATCTCAAGAAGCTTGGATTTATAAAATCATATTACACATGCCTCACCATATTGTTGAGTAAACATGGTGGCAAACTCTCAATGGTGTGTGGTTCTTATATACCTTTACAAGACTATTACGTATCAAGTATTGGTATAACCTTATCAAGTTATTATCTAGGCATCAATTGATCAGAAAGATGATTCGAAAACAACTTATACGAACACGTTCAAGGCATGCATAAATACCGTAGATCAGATTCGCGTTCATTCACTTAGACCTCATAAATATTGGCACGGAATAAAGCTACAACCTAACTAAGACAGGTATCTTCAGCCACGGATCATGATGCAAAGCATACAACAAACACTTGTATCATAAACTGAACTTTAAAGCTTAAATAAAACTGAATCTAAATACGTTAACTTATAAACTGAAAGTGATCACAGTTTTGAGGATAGAGCTCCACGGTGCTTCCTGCTGCTAGCTACTACTGCTGTATTCTGGTTTTTTCTTGCTCTCCAAAAGTTACTCTACATTCCCCCTTACTTAGCTTACTTAAAAAAATATAAATAAAACCTTCTTAAGCCTATCTATTACAAAGATCAAGGGGACAAAGTAGCTTTCCCAAATCCCAATTAGCATGATTAGGATCCTTGAAACTCCAAAAATGAAGGATCAATTCTTGCATGTTGGCCAGGTTAGCAAGCTGTTGCATGTGTGCCACCTGTCCGAACAAGAGGATTCAGCCGCACTTGTTGACCGTGGTCTGCTGTACGCGCATTGGCCTTAGGGATGATCATGCATTGGGGTCATGGCTCAGGCATTTTCAACACTTAGCATCTTTTCCTTCGTAATTCTGCCAAATCCCCCATTTCTCAATATAATTCTGCAAAAGCCAAATAAAAGCAAATTAAGTAGAAATCTGATCCAATTCAGGGGGAAAAGAAAGAGTTTTTCATGTTATTTATGCATGCCATCACCTTCATATCTTGCAAAGCCTTTTCACATTCCTCCGTCCAAGCGAAGTTCCGGGCATTCCTCAAAATCTTGAAAAAAGGGAGATTCCGGTCCGCCGAGCGCGAAATGAATCTGTTCAAGGAGATGATCTTTCCTACCAGTACTTGCACTTCCCGGAGATTTCGAGGGGAGGGGATCTCCAATATAGCCCTGATTTTCTCAGGATTGGCCTCAATTCCCCTCTGACTGACCATGTACCCTAAGAACTTTCCTCCTTGCACTCCGAAGGTGCACTTTGAAGGGTTCAATTTCATCCCATAATGACGCAAAATTGAAAAGGCACTCCTGAGATCTTCCAAATGCGAGTCTTGACGCTCGCTTTTGACAATCATATCGTCTACATAAACTTCCGTAGACCCTCCCAGTTCGCTCTCAAACATCTTGTTAACGAGCCGCTGATATGTAGCTCCAGCGTTCTTCAACCCGAAAGGCATGACCAGGAAGCAATACACCCCTAAATGAACAACAAATGAAGTTTTGGGGCGGTCTTCAGGAGCCATAAAGATCTGATAGTACCCTTGAAAGGCGTCCAATGCTCATTAGTTCGCATCCAGCAGTTGAATCCACCAGTTGGTCTATCCGAGGCAACGGGTAATGATCCTTAGGGCAAGCTTTGTTAAGATCAGTAAAATCATTGCACATTCGCCACTTGTTTGCATTTTTAGGCACCAGAACCACATTACACAACCATTCTCGGTATAAGATGGGCTCGATGTACTGAGCTTCCAGGAGTTTATTAACTTCTTCTTCGACAACCCTCTTTCGAAAGTCGTGAACATCTCGCTTTTTCTGCTTGATGGGCTTGAAGGAGGGATCTACATTAAGCCTGTGGACGATGATGCTTGGGTCGATTCCGGTAAGGTCAGATGCTTTCCACACAAATACGTCAAGGTTCTCTCTGAGGAAGTCAATCATCATGATTTGTGAGGGTCCTGAGAGGTTTGATCCTATCTGAGTAGTCTTTTCTCTGTTCCCAGGCTCTAGCTCAATAGTAAGGAATTTTTCTGAGGGCTCGATCCTTACCTCAGGGCGAGGAAGTTCGAGCGCCCTCTTTTTCCCTACTAAACGCCCCTCGCGAGTGGGATCCTCCCCCTCCTGCTCGTCTCCTTCTGAGGAAGACTCTTCGACGGACCCTGGCGGAGCATTTTCGAGGGGGTCTTGGGTGTTGGTATCCTTCTTTTTCTTATTTTTCTTCTTGTTCAACTTTGCCCTTTTCCGCAAGGGACCATCCTCATTTAGATTGGCAAAATCAACGGATTTCTTAGTGGACCCAATTTGGAAAGTTCTTTCCGCCTTAGGCTTTCGGAGAGACAACATGTAGCATTCCCACGCCTCACGCACGTTACACAATACTTCCCCAACACCCTCGGATGTGGGAAATTTGATCTTCTGGTGGTAGGTGGAGATGATTGCTTTGAAATCGACGAGGGCGGGGCGCCCAATTATGATATTATATGGAATATCAATCTCTACCACAGCATAAGTAACTGTGAGCGTCTTACGTTGAGGGGCTCGGCCGAACGAGGTGGCCAAGCGCACCTGTCCTCGTGGGACAACCTCTGATCCTCCAAAGCCAATGAGAGCTGTTTTAAGAGGTTCCAGTGGGAGGTTAGCATTCATCTTTAAAAATGTGGCGTAAGGCAAAACATTAACAGAGCTTCCACTATCCACTAATACTCTTCTTACAACATGATTGTGGACATCTACACTAACCACCATGGGGCAGTCAGAAGTTTCACCTTCCCCATGGGGTGTCACAATGTGCTCTAAATCCCTATCATCAAAGCCTATCACATCGTTCTCTCGGGAGTGCTGATCCTTAGCCTTTTGTATAGCATAAACGAACTTGGGCACGGATGAGCGTTGGTCGTAACTCCGGGCATATCTCCGCCGAGCGGTATTGGAATCTCCCCCAGAAGGGCCTCCCGCTATCATGTTGATGACCGCAAAAGGTGTATTCACCTGATCAGGGGCCTTTCCTTTGTTGCTCCGACGGCTGCTGGTCTCAGGGGGGCCTTTTCCTAATGGACTCCTTGACCGGGATGGGCTCCTCCTTTCCTCCCTGGAACGACCCCGACAGTGCTCATCAAAGCGCTTCAGCATTTTCACAAATTCCTTTAGATGCCCCCCCCGCAACGAGCCTTTGAATCTCAGCTTCCAACTGGCGACATTCATTCGTATCGTGCCCTTTCTGCTTGTGGAAGGCACAGTACTTGCTGGAACGTTTCAGTGACTCGGTCTCTCTCATCTTGACGGGTCTCCTAAAGAGCTTTTTGTCGGAGAGATTATAGACCTCGGCGTTCGGTCGAGTAAGTGGAATACGCTCGAAACGTCGAGGGGGCAGCGGCGACCTTTTGCGCTCCTGATGACGCTCTTTCTTAACTGCGATCTCACGCCCTCGTTCAAGGTGGCGCTCATTTCTCATGGGACTATGATGTCGGGGACCATTCGTCCCATACATATCCTCGAGCGCAAAAAACGGCTCGGCAACCTCTCTTAAGGCCATGAGTGTCCCTGGTCTTCTCTCCACGATGGCATCAGCAAATTTCTTGCTCGCATACTGTTTGTGATCCACAGCCTGAAATAGCACTGGGATTAGGGGTGGGCGCGGGTCGGGTTTTTCGGGTTTCGGGTTTTTCGGGTCGGGTACCCGAAATGTCGGGTAGCATATTTTGCTACCCGAACCCGATCCGAAATAGTCGGGTACCCGATTTTTTCGGGTATCCGGTCGGGTCGGGTTCGGGTACCCGATTAATTTCTACTTTTTTTTTTTTTTTTTTTGCTTATTTTTTTGATTGTTTTAAAGGAATATTTACATATATTATATAATATATATATGCATATAATGTTATATATAGATAATATTATACATATTGTAGTATATAATATATACATATATTATATTATATATATATATATATATATGTACATATTATTATACATAGTGTAATATAAATAATATATGTACACATATTATAATATATATATATAAAATATTTTACATATTGTAATGTGTAATATATACATATATTATATTATATATATATAATATTAGACATACCGTAAGATATATAATATATATGTATATATATTATATTAAATTTATATATATTAAAAATCCAAAAAAAAAAATTAAAAAAATTCGGGTAATTCGGGTACCCGATTGGATAGTTCGGGTAGTAAAATACTACCCGAACCCGATTCGATATATTATATCGGGTATCGGGTACCCGACCCGATATCCGAAATTAGCAAGAAAACCCGATCCGATCGGGTACCCGATACCCGATCCGAAACGCCCACCCCTAACTGGGATCAAGAAATCCATGGACGGCCTCTCCACTTGCAGTATCTCCTTGTTGAAACGGGCGAAGAACGAGCGAAGAGACTCACTCTTGCCTTGCACCACGTTATAGAGGGCAGTGGGCGCAGTGACTGGAGCTTTTAGGGAATTGAAGTGGTTGAGGAAAGCATCGGCCAACTCTTTGTATGAGTGAATTGATCGTGGGGGCAATCGCTTGTACCACTCCTTTGCCATTCCCACCAAGGAAGTGACAAAAACCTTGGCCCAATAGTTGCTGGAATGCTCATAGAGGTGCATCAAATGTAAGAAATGATCCAAGTGCTCGGCTGGATCGGTTGTCCCGTCGTATCGGTTAATGGAAGTGGGAATTTTGGCCATCCCGGCTTGAGCCATTAAAACTTCTTCCACGAGGGGAGAGCCCCTTGCCAGTGGGTGATAATCATAAGTGCCGAAGTTCTCTTCTGGCTCCCTCCGGCAAGGGACCTGCTGCTGTCGGTCCTTGTGACGAGCATCTCTGTCATCGGCTCGTTCATCCCTACTGTGGGAGATCTGAGACCGTGCACGAGAGAGCTGTCCGACCATGTCTTTCAAACCCTGCAGCTGGTCTTGCACAGCCACGAGGATGTTAGGATTCACCTCACCGTCCCGGTCTCCTTGTCTGCCCGCACGGGAAGCCCTCCTGGAAACGTGGGAGTCCCCTTCATTCTCGTTAACCTTCTCAGTGGGCTCCCTGTTTCTGTCTACAGGGAGCTGCTCGTTCTCGCCCTGGCAGGGCATCTCATCAACTGGTGGTAGTGGTGGCACCCTGGGGACGGCCTGAGTTTCCCTAACAAGGAAAGCTTGCAATCCTCCCAAAGGGGCTGCGGTTTGAGTGGCCTGCCCAAAGGGGAAATACATAGAATGGAATTTTTCCCATGCCCCCTGAGCCGCCTGAACCTCACACTGGGTATACAAAGCCCTCAATTGCTGTGTAGTTAGGGGAGGTAACTCTACTCCCTCGACCTCCCTAGGAATCACTACAGGGAGCTGGATTTGGCCGGCGAGGTACGGTTGAACCGGCGGCATCATAACAGCGGGAGCAAGCGTGTATTCCGGCGGTGGCATCATGTATCCCTGACCTCCTGGGTTTACAAGGGCATGCATCCCTTGAATTTGGGGAGGCTGTGAAAGAGCAAAGTGAGGAATTCCTCCTGCGGCGCCGGAAGCTGGTGGTGCTGGCGGTGCCGGTGGGGGAACGGAAGATTCGGCCTGCGCGGCCGCCCTGATGAGGGGTACCCCACCTTCAGCGATGGTAGGGGGTGGGCCTCCGCCCACAGGGATGGTGGGTACGATGGTGTTGACGTCAGGAGAAGTGTTATCTCCTCCTCCCGCAGCGCTGGATCTTGTAGCAACCATAGCTGTGAAGATTTCTGGGGTGTTTGCTTTTCAACTAGCAGAAGAGATGGAAGAGGCGGAGAGATGGTTTCCCACAGACGGCGCCAAAAATGATGGGTTCCAAAAGGGGTGGATCAGAATCCGATCACTTTAGAATTTATTTGAATGGGGAAATCACCAGAAATCGCCGGAAAGAATGGGGGGTTCTACCTGCTAGGACAAACACACAGAAGAGTCAGAAGGCCAAACTGGGGGAACTGGGGGTGGTGCCCAGTTTGGCTCTCCGACGCTCAAGTCAGATGTAGATCTGAAAGAGAAGAAGTAAGTTTAGTAGGAGTTGTAGCAATGGAGATCACTTACAGTGAAAGAGATAACCCTGTTTATTTATAGTTGAGGGTCAGGGACCCTTTGGTCATTTTCCACATGTGGTCCTGGCCGAATGTTGCCCTAACACGTGGCGCTGTGAGAGAGAAACCTAGGAGGAATCTTCTGCAAAAGCTGCTGGGGGTTAGTGTTGGCAACAGTGGCAGGTGCGCGGGCATGTACGGTGTGTCAGAGAGCCGTTTGGAGGGTTGGTGACGAGGGCTTGAGGGCACGCTCGTGACAACTAAAAGCCTTGGAAGCCAAGAAATCCGCCGGGGGGAATGAGGGCCCAGGCTCGTGTAACGGATTGCAGGGGAAGCCTTTCTGAGGGAACGTAGCGCTTGAAGAAGGCTCCTTTTGATGGATTGGAATACTAGTCATGTCGCATGAAAGGCGCTCGTAGGAGAGCGGTAACAATGGTCACGTGCGAGGGTGGCGGGACGGCACGTGTTCTTGGAGGATACTGGCGCTTTAATGGGCTCATCGCTCGTGTATTACTATTGTAACCAGCTGGACAAACGCCGTTATCTAAGAAAGGCCACGTGTCTAAACGTGGAACGAGCAGATCTTGACCCCATCAATATGTGTATATATAATTTATTATATAATACATACATATACATACATACATATATATATACATATAAAAGAAATTTCAAAAGAAAAAAAAAGACATTATATATATACATATTAAATATTATTTATATGTATTATACAATAATTATAATTATATATATATATATATATATATATATATATATATGTATATTCAATAAATTTATAAATAATATTTAATACATATAGTACATTAGTAATTTTATACATATATATGTATATATATAATATATTATATAATACATACATACATATATATACATATAAAAGAAATTTCAAATGAAAAAAAAAAAAAGAAAAAAGAAAAGAAAAGGTTCATCTTCTCCAGGCCTGCATCGCCTGCCCCACCCCCTCCCCCCCAACCCAACCCACTCACGGGCCACACCTGGAAACACCCCACCCCAAATTCATTCAGCCGTTGCCGTCGTCGCCTCCACCATAGCCCCAGTTTCATCCCGCCACACTCCGCCGCCGCCGTCGCCTGCACCATAGCACCAATTTCATCCCGCCACACAACATCGCCGTCGCCGTCGCCATTGCCGCCGCCAACACAACCCCCAAAATTCATCTCAACCGGCGCGATTCCATCTCCCCTCTCCAGATCTGGCTCCACCACGCCCACCCTCGCGCCACCGTCCCCTACTCTGCGACCTCCGCCACCCTCTCTCCACCATTGCCACCGGCGCCACAAACGTGCAAGCAACTCCTGATTTGGTTCATCACCGAGTTCCACCACCATCGTGTCCGGTTCTCTACAGTACCACTGCGCCATCACCGGCGGATCTCCTCCATCGTCGTCTCCTTCCCACCACCGCCGGATTTCTTCCGCCGGCGAAATTGGCGTTACGCCATATATATATATATATATATATATATATATATATATATATATATATATAATTATTATATATATATATATATACATATATACATAATTTTTATAAATATATAAAATATGTAATTTAATAAATATAATCTTGGGGTAAATTTATCATTTTACGCGAAAAAGTGAAGAAAAATCCAATATCACACGCAGTCAACGCGCATGTGATTCAAAAACGCGCCTCAGGGTTTTTTCTGCAAAAATTTGAAAACATAGGATTTTATATGTGAATTTTTTTTTCACGGGATCTTTTTTTATCATTTCACATGACACAAGGAGTTTCCTTGCAAAAAACCCGTATAATATTTAGAAATTATGCTAATAATTGATACATTACACAAAATGTTTGAGTTACATTTTACAAACGTATCTCAATTATGTTTGTGTTTAGGGCCATGTTTTAAAAATCGGACCGTTAAGCGAACCGGAAAATCAACTGGGTCAAGGGTCACTGGTTCAACCGTTGGATCAACCGTGGTCGAACCGATGACATCATAATTATGTTATAAATAATATTAAATATTAAATATTTATAAATAATAAATAATAAAACATATTTTAAAATTTACTTTTATATTTTCTCAATTTATATACAAATATAATATGCAAATATAAGAATATTATAAACAATGAATTAAAAACCAAAGATTATGAACTAAAATAAAACACAAATTCATAATTCATGATTCGTAAAATGAACATTTAAAGTTCAAAAGTCCGAGACAAGAAAATAATCATCCCAAATTAAATAAAAATACATAATACATTAGTTTTGAAGAAGTGGTTGCATAAAACATATAGAAATAGTGGAGAAAAATATAGAAAATTAGAGAAATTGGGGTTTAATTTTATCAATTTATTGTTTTTTAAAATATCGAACGGTTCACTTGACCCGGGAACGGTCCAACCGCGGTTCGAAACGATTTTCACAAAATAGAGCGGTTTTTGAGTGCGAACGGTTTTGGGGTGATGACCGGCTCGTCCTTCCGGCCGGTCGACGGTCTGGGCGGTCCGACCGTCCGGTCCGGTCCGGTTTTAAAACATTGGTTTAGGCCGGTAAAGCCTTTATATTGCAGTTTTGCAGCCTGTGATGCGAACCATTGGTGAGCGAGTAAATCGAGTTATTAAACCAATGACTTGAACAACGAGTTAGATGAATGGCCTCAGAGATGAACTAGTAAGTACTCCAAATCTTCATTGCCTTCTATAATAGTTCTATCACAATTTCCTATTACCTTACAAAACAAATATACAAGTATAAGGAGGACATAAACCCCAAAAAAGGTAAACAAACGTAGAAAGACATAGAATTGTACGTGCGTTTGAACGTACATTACATGTAGCAAGTCAAAGTAGCTTAGCCGTTAAGTGCACCTTCTTCAACATCTATTCCCTCGAGTTCTTCATTGTCTTGAACATCCACTACAAGAAAACTGCTCATTTCCGACGGAAATGAGTCCATCGGAAAATCTTAATTTACCGACGGAATAGGGACGGATTTCCGACGGAACGAGGAAACAATTATAAAAAAGATAAAAGAATATTTTCGACGGAAAATCCGTCGGAAATCCGTCGTTAATTGCCATTATAAAATTCGAGCAAATTTCCTACGGATATATCCGTTGGAAATCCGTCAGAAAATGTAAATTGTGAATTTTGATTTATTTTAAAATATTACCGACGGAATTCCGACGGACAGTCCGTCGGAAATTGTTAAATTAAAAAATAAATTAAAACCTTTTTGGCGCAATGAATGCGTTCACCCACCGCGGGAATTGAAAAAAAATTTAAAAAGTTTTAAAAATGTTTCCGAGGGAATTACCGACGAATTTAAAAAGTTTTAAAAATGTTTAAATCTCTCACAATACTAATGTTTTATGTTTTATGCTTGAAGATTAAATGTTTGCAACTCCTTTTAATTATTCTTTTTTAATTCTTAAGTGGGGAAAAGAAATGCCTTTTCTTTTTTTCTTTTTTTTTCTGTTCAAATTAGTGCAGACGCTTCCAATGGACAGTCTTGATATTATAAAAAGAATGATTAAATATATGGTTTTTTATAACGCATCCCAAATGATTAAATATATGGTTACTTCCTCATTTTTTTTAATTTTATTATGAAGAAATATTGTGATTGGCTGCTTGAAAATGAAGCTCATATGTACGTAGCATTTAAGCATCACCTAGCGCTAAGGATGTCTGATATGTACTAAGTTATCCGACATACTAAGAAGAAACCGGAATGGATGCTCAATGAGGTGTATGCTTCATTGTGTCTTCAATGGAAGGACCCTAAGTTTATTGCTAAGTGTGAAATAAATGCACGCAATAGAAAATCAAATAAAGGGGCATCTGTTTACACCGGGGGTTCCATTAGCATGGACACACACATTGCCATAACAGAACAACAAACTCAACAGCGTATGGGGATGAAGGAGATACATAGAGTCGGTTATGTGAGGCGAGAGGATAGGGATAAAGCGGTTGCAGACTTGCCTCCAACCAAGGGACGTGATACTGAGGTGCATTTATATTGTTTTAAAGTTTCTTCTAAATTAGTTACAATATAAAATTAATATATTTAGTGTTTTAATTTAATTTATACATCCATATAGGCAAAGTTTGAAGAGTTGAAGGCCGAGCAGACCCAAAGGTTGTTGGAGGACCCCAACAGTCCGGTGCTTGATGACACAGAGTTGTGGATAAAGGCTGCTGGGGGATGGGACAAGAAAGGTCGTATTCTCGGGCTAAACCACATGAAACACATCTTAGGCCCCTCGAGATTTTCTGCCCATTCATCAAGTGTCCCTTCAACTCAGGCCGGACCTTATGTGACGAGAGAGGAGCTTTCTCAAGCGATTAATGAGGCGGCTGATAGGTCGGCAACTAATGTGATGAATTCAATGCAACAACAATTAAACGAAACTATGCAAGAACAAATGCGTCAATTTAGTGAGATGTTGCAAGCATCACAATCCCGCACAAAGAAAAAAGACAAGGGTAGAGGTAAGAGCAAGAAAAGAACACCTATACCCTATGAATTATGAAGATGAAGAAAGTGATGATAGCGAGTGAGGTATTAGATGGTTTGTATGTTGATGAAGTGCAACGTTAATCGTAGTATTATATATAAATGTTAGATGTTAGTAGTTATAACTCTTTTGTTGTTGATGACATATTAGTTGTTTATGACCCCTTTTGAATTTGGTATTATTGAGTTGATGGATATTGGTTGAATTTGTTGGGATTGAATGCTAGATAATATTGTTATTTAGAACAGGGACGAACCAAAAAAAAAAAAAAATTATAAAAAAAATTTTAATTTTTTTCCTACGGATTTCCGACGGAAATTCCGTAGGCAAAGCAAAAATTTTTTATTCGGATTAAAGCTTTCCGACGGAAATAATTAAAGATTCCCGACGGAATTTCCGTCGGTAAAGGAAAAATTATTTTTTGAAATTAAAGATTTCCGTCGGTAAAGGAAAAATTATTTTTTGAAATTAAAGATTTCCGACGGAATATCCGTCGCGAAATAAATAATTTATGAGCAAATTATCAAAAACGTCCCGTAAAGTGAGCCATATACGGTTTTGGTCCCAAGAGTGGTCGGTGTCTCACTTTTAGTCCCATAAAGTGGCATTTGTCTCATTTTTTGTCCCATTGACCCATTTCCGTCCAAGATAACGGTTTGACCGTTAAAAAAGTTACTTTTTAGTCCTTTTGGTTCTTTTATATTTTTAAAATTACCCCAAACTATTTAAATTCACATTTTCACCCCCAAACTATTTATATTGTATATTTTCACCCCAAACAAAATATAATATATATTATATATAATACAAAACCAAATATATCAACCCAAAAAAAAAAAAAAAAGAAAAAAACTAACGAAGACACAAAAGTGCACATAAGTTGAACGTATACATACGTAGCAACTCAAAGGAGTTTAACCGCTGATTACACCCTCATCTGACATCTATCCCTTCAAGTTCTTCGTTGGCTTCAACACCACCATCGGCTAGAGCAATAAATACACTTACATCCGGTAACACAGACAACACAGCTTGTAATCAGAACACGAAACTCAACATCACACTAGAAACATGAGCATAGCATAAGAAGAGCAACAGGATTAGGGGATAAAGATACCAGAAGATAACTTGTGGGGACAGTAGTGAAGCCAAGAAACAAACAAGAAGAGATGGGGCCGGGAGAGATTCTTGAGGTGTATGTGAATGTATCTAATGTTGTTGTTTGGAGATGTTAGGGGAACACCAATGAAGGCAAAGGAGAAAACGAAGAGAAGAATGGCGAGAAGGCAGAACTTGGTCCGGGTGGGATCACTGGCCACATGAAATGGATCCCATTCCCATGTTTGCGATTTCAGAAGGTTGATGATGATCAGAAGCATAAATCTCAAATAAAAGTATGCCATCATTTGACTTAATATTTGTGCGTAGATTGCATAACCCGAGCTGTATATATAGGAGATCATGCTGGTTGCTCGGGCTTTGCCCTATGGTTGTCTGATTGTCTCTATCAAGTATGTCGTTTTCGTTTTCAATCTTCTTAGTATTAGCTATTAGGATATATCCTAATATTAAAATGGTAGTCTGAATGACAATCTCTTGGAGGAGTGGACATCATCCCACAATCCACATGCCAACCATGGTTTTGGCCCGGAAAGAAGACATATCTGAATCAAAGTACAACATTTTTTTATGTGATATGACGTTATATATTGTATAATTTACTTAGGAAGTGTTGTTTATGGTAAGCTTGAGAGGCCAATTTGCCCTTTAACCCACTTAATCGTGTGTGGCCCTTTTTTGTTTAATAATATATTCGTGTGTAGTTGTAATGGAATGACATGTACAATAATAAACCAGGGTTGGTAGTCTTAGGACTTGGGGGGCGGATCCGTGTCACAATTCACAAACTACAAACATATTAAATTGTTATTTGTTTATCTTGATATCCCCCACATTAGAACTTATTTACATCTAACACACACATGAGTTTTTAAATAACAAAAGACCCCACGTTTACATTTATTAATATTAGACACCAAAATAAATTTTAAAATTACAAGTGACTCCCTATCCGTTAAAAATATTATTTAAAAATTATTGTATTCATTTGAGATCTAAATGTAAAAACTCATTTTTTTAGGATGTTCTGTATTTTAAAAACTCATTTAGATTAAAATTTTGGACAAATTATCAAAAATTTTAATGGAGAAGGGGTCATTTGTAATTTTAAAATTCATTTGAGTGTCCCATGTTATTTAATCTAAATATGAGGGTGTTTTGTTATTTAAAAACTCATTTGGGGTTCAGATGTAACTCACTCCTCTTTCATATGAATGATTATTAATAAAAAAATAACTAAAATATCAATTAGTTGGTATGAGCAAAAACTAAGAATAGTATAAAAGAAATTAAGAATTAAAGTGATTTGATAGAAAATGAGAATTAAGAAATAAATAATAAAATAAAAGAATTTCGGAGTGTAAGAATCCGAGTAATCTAAAGTCTCGCTCGCAATATAATAATATTTAGTATATATGTCACCTAAAAACAGAAATTAAAAAAAAAAAAAAAACATAAAACACGAAATATATATATATACACACTTGATAAATTCATTTTATTAAATTTTATGTTTTTCAGTAGCGACTCTTTCCTATTGGAATGGGTAATTTGGGACTTTTTGGATTGGATGGATATCCGTCATTCTATAATGTACGGATGTAGATACAGTAATACTGACAAAATATAATATAAATACAATAATTCATATTTTTGTTTTATATTTTATGTAAAACATATAGGACGTGATGACAAATACATATCTTCAATATAATACTACACGATATTACATAATAAAATAATATTTTTAAAAATATTAATATATCGAAATAGAGATTTGACATGTAGTTTTCCGAGGTTGAAGTCGAGATTGACTCGGAGATTGTGCTGAATTAGGTCATGCGAGCTGATATTGAAGATCATCCTCTTAGAAACATAATTGTTGATTGTCGCAGGTTGCTGCGTCTGCCTTGGGAAGCCCGCATCAATCATATATTTAGGGAGAGGAACGAGGCTGCGAATAGCCTTGCGAAGATGGGTCACGAGTTTATCGGAAAAGGAAATCGTGTATTAGTTACATAAATCTGCTAAAATTACGTTCATTCTTTTTAGAAAATAAATCAAATGTATAAATGCATATCCCTTAATTTTAGGAAGTAAATTTTTTTGTTAAGAGTTTTGGATATTTAAGTCTCCAATTATTTACCCTTCAAAATTAATTCTTTTTTTAAATTATGTATATCCTTAAAATAAAAGGACAAATTTCATCAAAAAATAATAATAAAAGGACAAATAAATTGGTTGTGCTTGTTTCCAAAAAAATAAATTATGTATGTTTTTAAATATAACTTTAAATTTGTCAGATATTTCTTGACAAATATTATGTGTTTTCAAATATTTGGATTTTATATCTATTTTGTAGTTTTATAATATTATATAAATATACTTATATTTAATAAAATAATTATTATTTATTTATGACATCATACCGGTTCGACCGGTGGTTGAACCGGTCGAACCGATCCGATCGGTAACCAGTAAGGTCACCGGTTCGCCCTCCGGTCCGGTTTTGAAAACATTGGTTAGCACCAAAAAAAAAAAAAAAAAAAAAAGAAGGTGATACACAATGGTACCCGAACTCCCTGGACGGATACACAAGGAATAAGCTTTAAAAATAAAATAAAACTCTGGTTTTTTGGGTGATTTGAGTTGATTCGGATTGTGGGTCACTAGAAAAAATCAGATTATATAGGTCAGCCCAACGCAACTAGACATTATTTTTATTTTCCAGGTTGACCCACGTCCCCCGACACAAAACCATCCAATACGGTTACTCTAAAATATTGTATTTGGATGTTATGGGTTGTGGTTGATATAAAATATGGCTACATTAAAATAATTGCATTTGGATGTTACGGCCTCATGGGTTAAATAGCTTGTGGAATATGCATCTATGATATTATATTAAGGGAGAGTGATTCAAGTAAAAACTGTTTTTACTTTTTGGTGTCATTTTTTTTTAAATTTAATTTATATATTTAAAAAAAAAAAAAATTCATATCATCCATGAGGCACAATTATAATTTGAACACGTCACAACATGTGAGTCACTCAAAATATGAGATGTGTGTCTTAGAACTACTCCAAGTCCTCTCATGGATCCCTCACGGTTACAAGGTGGAACTCCAAAATAACTACAAGTTTCCCCTCGATCAACAAAGCACGATATTCAAATCTCCTATTGGCCTAAAGCAGCCCTCAGGGTCCAAAGCATATGAGGGGAACGCAGACAGAATACAAAGCCTCTCTCGAAATATGGGGATTTGACGCCCCTCGGGAGCCCCACTAATCCCGCTCGAGAAGGATCGCTATGGGGATAAAATACTCCTACTAACACATCGAGGGTCCCTGTCCCTCGATAACAACCCAATAGTGCTCTCTAGCACATCGTACATGATTGTGCACCTGCTACAATTATCTTTATGGTTACCTTTTAGGCAGGCCTATATATGTTTTTCATTAAACATCCCCTCATTGGACCATGTGTCTAGAAAAACATCCCTTTGTAGCAGGGTCACTCAAAATTATCAAAGAGTTCTCACCCTCCACATTTATAAACTCCAGTGGATCATCTTCACGAGTAAGCTCCTTCTAAGCATTTACTGCATTTACTGCATTTTCTCTCCAACTCACTTAAATCTTCATACCTGGTTTACTGACTTGAGGGTTAGAGAGCCAAAATTGAGCATTCCCCCATATTCTCCAAATTGGCTTTCTAACCATTTTCTTGTCTTTGCCTAGTAGGATCGGACCTAAGATTACATAGATATATCTTTATCCTCTCAAGCACCTTGTTCTTGATAATTTTCCTTTTAATACAAATTCTAGTTGCGACGCCTCGCGTCTTCGTATGTACAGGTTTGTGCCACGCGTGAATTTATTTCACGTATTTTTGCTTCTTTAATTATATTTATGTGTTCAATTTAATTGATATTTATTTATTTATAATTTGATTTAAGTGTTATTCAATCTATATATTTGATATAAATTGATTTAAATGCCTAATTTGTCTCGAGAATGTTTAAATTGATCCGTTATTGAATATCCATAAATGTTATAAAATGAATTTATTTCCAAGCATGCTAATTTCTTTGAATTAAATGAATTATATGTGTTTTGGACTTGATTGCAATTTATTTAAATATTCGGGGACTTAATTGAAAATAGGCTTTGGGCCTATTTGATCTTTTTAAAAGTTTAGGGACCTATTTGAAAAATAGGCCACCTTTAACTGTTTTGCGAATATCTTGAGCTCGGGAACTTGGATTCCAGGTCTGTCTTCACTGTTGGACTTGTTTCAACGATTCGGAGGAAACGAAATTGGCCTCGTACCTTTTCAATGTCGTTTGGACCTCCAACGAAGCAAATTTCTATCCAAATGACCCTAAAGCCTAACCCTACCAGTTTTTACACTTCTTGACCCGGTTTGAACCCGTTTCTTGGACCTTTTTGAGTTGAATCCCTTTCCTTTCTCTCCTCATATCTCTTGAACAATAACAGCAAACAAGAGAAGGAAGAAGAACAAGAAACCATTACCCTTTTCTTCCATTTTTGAGCTCAAAGAGTGATCATACTTCATCTTCTCTTCAAGGTAAGAATTGCTTTGATTTCTTCTCTTTCTTGTGCATCTTTCCATCCATAAGAATCATGTCTTGAGCTAGAGATTCATGGAGTTGAGATTCAAAGTGAATAGTAAGGGTTTAAGTCATAATTTGAATAAAATAGTCACCCTTGCATTATTTTTAGTTTTGAGACTTGTTATGTGATCACTAGAGCTTCTTTAATGCATTTATGTGCTTGAATTCCTTGGTAATTGAATGATTAATGATCCACCATTAATGGAGTATAAGATTAGAGCTTGAAAACTTGGTTTTGATTGGGATTTTTTGTATTTTGTGGCTGCAATGTAAGAGATGCATGATTATAGTATTGTTTGCTTGAATTTTATGGTCTATTCTTGCTTCCTTTAGTATGGCTACTGCTACGTTATGTTGTTGCTACCTTGCTGGCTTGCTGCCATGAAAATAGGGGAGAAATGGGTATATTTTCTACGTGGGATAGTTGAGAATCGAAGAAGAAGGTGGCTGATTTTGGGCAGCCATGCCCGTGCATGCAAGCATGCACAAAGGAGGACACACCCTTGTCCTCCAAGATTAATTTGGGGGTGTGCTCCTGTGACGCCCCGATTTTTCCCAAATCGTTCAGGTATGAATTATGTGATAATTACGTGCGCGTTTAATTTATTTTAATTATGTTAATTCATTTCTTTATTTTATATTATGTTAATTAGAGAAATATTTAAATTATTTGGAAATATTTGAATTTGAATTCATATGAATTTTCTTTGAATTATTTGCTTGTCGTTTCTACGTGAAATGAATTCGGAATTTGGTAGAAATTGATATGTTGGACTTATATGTGTTATGAATATGGTTATATGCTCGTTTCATATTTTCGGATTCGTTTGAGTGAGTTTTGGAATTTATTTTGGTTCGGAATCCAAAACGGGGGCTAATGAGCAATTAGCGTACCATTGGTTCCTTATTTGATAACTTGAGCTAGGAAACTCGGATTAGAGTTTCGTCAACTTTGTTTGTAACGCCCCGCTCATCCGATAAATAAGGTACGTCACCTTTCAACTGCTCACACTTGACCTTTCTTTATCGCCTTCATTTGTTATTCCATATCTTCCAAATCAACCTCACAATACGATAATTCAGCTTGGATCTGGAAGATAAACTCAATCTGCACGAATCTAGAATCTCCTAATTCAATCTCACAACTCGACATTTCATCTTGAATTTGGAAGATGACTCATAACCGGCCGAAGATAAAATCCTTAGCATTGTCATTTTCCATGAACTTATACTTACCACGTCGACTAATTTCCTTAATTCTTCTCAATTCAACTCCTATCTCATCCCGATTCTGAAGCATGTGAATTCCCTCTTCGTAGTCTCTTCATCCTTTTCCATCGATCTAAATCCCAAGCTATATTATTCTTCATATTTTCTTTCGCCTCTTTCTCAAGTTAAATGGTCTTTACTGCTTCTCAACCACGAACCTACTTTACTTTAATTCTCTTGAAGGTCATCGCCTCCACGTTGATATAACCTCGAATCTAAAACATCTTCGAGATTTCTCTTCTTTGGAATCTGGTTGACAAATCTTCGTAGTGTAAACAAACATGTTGATCTCGTGAAACCAAATCATTACACACCACAAACCCCGTCTCATCATGAATTCACCATCAGTAATAGAGCTGGCAAACTTCTCCTTCGAACTGACCTCTTGTTCTGGACTTTGTCACTCGAGCCCTAACCTCATTTTAGAAAAGATTGGACTCTTAAATTTCTGTAGAATCCCCAAGTCATTCCTTACAACTTTCGAGCCAGAAAGAAGAGCTTGTGGTAGCCTGTGGTTGTCGTAAAGATTGGCCGTGGTTTGATATTGTCTTCATATCCTATGAATCACAGCTCATTTCGAAAATAAATGCATGCGATTAATATATGCTCATGCCACATAATTAACACCAAAAGAATGGATTCAATGCAAAATGCAACAAATAACTAATAAAGTTTTGAAAAACATCACAATTCAGTGTTCAATGATGATGCAATGCACACATTGACAATTAGTTCCTATGCCGTACGACCTATACTCGAGACAACACAACCCAGAGCACCGGTTCTGAACCTGGTAGCTCTGATACCACCGTAGGATGTAGCACCCGGAACGCCAGGCACCACATCCCCCGCACTATAGCTCCAATTCACATATGAAATGGAGAATCCATATATGAATCGACAAATCAAGCAATTGACAATTTATTGCAATTAAAACAATTAATTTCAATTAAATAGAAATACACAAAATAAATCACAATAAATCAACCGGGCATCCGATTGACGAACGGAAAGTGGTGATAGACTCACCACGACGAAAGGAACACAATGTCCGGAAGTCACCGGAATGCCGCTACCGGAGCTGCCGGAACAGTCACCGGCCGCCACCGGAATACCGTCTCCGGTGGTCGGAAAAAACCCCGGAAGGACAGGAACGTACGTCTCGGCCTGCTCAACAAAACCCCTCAATCAATTTCAGAAAATGCCAAACACGCAGGACTTCGTTGACGAAAAACCGAATCAAATCCCAATGACGAAAACTGAAATTAAACGTAAACCGTAAAACCAAAATGGAATCCGAGCATACCGTTGGAAAGCTGGTAACGAGCCCTACGAAAGCCCCAAGTCAAACCGCCGGAAAAACCGTCGGAAAAACGGACCGCCGGTCCAGGCCCGGTCCGCCACCGGTCCGCCGTTCGCCGGCCGGTTCTCTGACCGCCACCACCACGAATAGCTTGGACTCGTCAACCTGAGCAACTTTTGTGAAGGGGGCACCACCGAAATCGGCCGGAAAATGGCCGAACCGTCGCCTCCAAGCTGCGCCGCTGCGTCACCGCCGGAACCACCACCTACGCCGCGATTCGCTCGAAAAGGAGGCCGGAAATGGAACGGGAAGGGTCGAAAACATAGGGTAGGGTAGCGGTTGGTCGGCGAAAGTCGCCGGAACGCCGCCGGCGTGGAGGTGGCGCAACCCGCCACCGTCGGACCGCCGCTGCTCCGCCGCTGGTCACTTTCACCCCACGAAACTGGTACGGTTGTGACGGGCTCGTCGAGCTGATAAATTTTCACTATCAATTCATCGAATTCCGTCGAGAAACGAGGGAGAACGGGCATGTGTGTGTTTTCACACCTCCACTGTGTGTGAACAGTAATGGATCGCTGGAGAAGACGCTGCATCTGGAGCTGATCTGATTTGCACGCAAAATGAGGAAACCCGAGTATATATCTCTGGTCCTCGTACGCAAAAGCAATCGGAAGGACGGGCTAACGAAGTCAGAATGGGGCAAACTTAGAGTCTACGGACTCGTCTCGATGCCCCGGACGCAAAGGAGGGGTCAAAGAAGTCAAAATCTCTACCAAACGAGAAGTGACCGGAAAACCCCCCTAAAAGAAGAAAATTACAAAAAGGGCCCTAACTCTAAAAGAGTCCAAAAGAGGGCCACACAACGCACCAATCACATAATTAAACATATCAAAAAGGTTGAAAGGTGACGTACCTTATTTATCGGATGAGCGGGGCGTTACAATCAAGTGACCAGCGGCGGAGCAGCGGCGGTCCGACGGTGGCGGGTTGCGCCACCTCCACGCCGGCGGCGTTCCGACGACTTTCGCCGGCCAACCGCTACCCTACCCTATGTTTTCGACCCTTCCCGTTCCATTTCCGGCCTCCTTTTCGAGCGAATCGCGGCGTAGGTGGTGGTTCCGGCGGTGTCGCAGCGGCGCAGCTTGGAGGCGACGGTTCGGCCATTTTCCGGCCGATTTCGGTGGTGCCCCCTTCACAAAAGTTGCTCAGGTTGACGAGTCCAAGCTATTCGTGGTGGTGGCGGTCAGAGAACCGGCCGGCGAACGGCGGACCGGTGGCGGACCGGGCCTGGACCGGCGGTCCATTTTTCCGACGGTTTTTCCGGCGGTTTGACTTGGGGCTTTCGTAGGGCTCGTTACCAGCTTTCCAACGGTATGCTCGGATTCCATTTTGGTTTTACGGTTTACGTTTAATTTCAGTTTTCGTCATTGGGATTTGATTCGGTTTTTCGTCAACGAAGTCCTGCGTGTTTGGCATTTTCTGAAATTGATTGAGGGGTTTTGTTGAGCAGGCCGAGACGTACGTTCCTGTCCTTCCGGGGTTTTTTCCGACCACCGGAGACTGTATTCCGGTGGCGGCCGGTGACTGTTCCGGCAGCTCCGGTAGCGGCATTCCGGTGACTTCCGGACATTGTGTTCCTTTCGTCGTGGTGAGTCTATCACCACTTTCCGTTCGTCAATCGGATGCCCGGTTGATTTATTGTGATTTATTTTGTGTATTTCTATTTAATTGAAATTAATTGTTTTAATTGCAATAAATTGTCAATTGCTTGATTTGTCGATCAATATGAATTCCAATGTGTACGAAAGCATGTATTAAATGATCTATGATATATGAAAACTCGAATTCTCAACTTATTGATTTTATGGACCTCGTTTCATGTTGATTGCTTGTCTTAATTGATTTAATTGAGAATTGTTTGAATATATATGAGTGGGCATAATTATTCCAAATGCTTAATTAATTTGAAATACGAACATAACGTTCATGAATCATACATGTAGCTTTAATTATATGTTTAATTGTTATTTGGAAACTTGAATGTACACCAGAACATTACATGACTTTTGTAATTTATTATATATTGGATTAGTGCATAACTTATTGATACCATTTCATGAACATTGTCGTGCGTCTTATTTGGTTCATATTGAGTCTCCTCTCACTGGTACACATTATTCCCTTTATTGTACAGTTCTTCTCCAGGGTGGAGACTTCTGGATCGAATAGGCAACCGTAGTGCTCTTGTTGTTGTTCTTGTCTCGTGGTATTCCAGGTGAGGTTTAATTTCTAGATACATAGAACCATTACAACCCTTACGTGAACTTTCGGTCAAAAGGTATCTATATATCTATAGTTTTCTAAACTCTATTGATTTTCCACTGATCTATTGAATTGTACTGTATTGATTGATTGATTGATTTGGCGAGTATTGTATTGCACTGTGGGCCCGAGGGTAGTGACTCGAGCCAACCGGGAAAGCATGGGCTGACGGGTAACTCGGGAGCTATCCTCACCAAATTGGGATGACCCCTGAACCCCCTAGGAGATTAGGGCGGGGAAGGAGTTCCGGGCTTAGGGAATCATGCACCCTCTGCCCAGATTGATTGGATGGCGGGGCCTTGCAATCCCCCATCACCCGGAGGAAGAAGGTTGGAATTGAAACTGCTAATTGTGCACTGTAAATAGATTGCTTGATCACCTAATCACTTAATAACTGAATGATTGATTGTACACTGTCGGAGTAAGGTTGGAGATTTGCCCTCACTCGCCGGGCCACTGATTGATTGATTGAAATTGATTGAAGTGTCTAATCTGATAGTTGTAATCTCGGGCGAGTTCTAAGTATTCTTGAACCTACTTTGTTTCTGTTATAAAACCTTACCCGAGGTTACGACTTGCATGTTATCTGCGCTTATATATTATTACGCCCCTCGCTCAGTCTTGTGGAGACTGACACCTCACTTTTCAGTTTTGCAGGTGGTGTGCTAGGCGGGAGTCAGAGTTGTGTCTTGTCTTTTCTTTCGAGTCTTGTCCGGTCTCTTCACTTACACTCACTGCATATTGTATTTTAATTACTGTATTGAACTTGTTATTGGATTAGTATGCTACTTACTGAATTAAATTGAACTCGGGACAGGTTCTAGGGCTTTAGTTGAACCCGTTTCATGTTATTGTATTGAATTGATTCGGGACAGGTTAGGACAGGTTCATTGGATTAGTAGAACCCGTATTTACTTTCATTGAACTTGTATTCATTTTATTGATATTGATTAGATAATTGCCTTACTTCCGCATTGTGGTCACTGTTGATCGTTTCAGGGTTAGATTCCGCCTAGCTAGGACTGTTTTTTTTCATTGTCTCCCGTTCGCTATAGTTTCGATTCATATATGGATTCTCCATTTCATATGTGAATTGGAGCTATAGTGCGGGGGATGTGGTGCCACCCGGAGTTGTTCGAGCAGGACTAGAGAATCTGGGGACCAGATTCTTCTAAGGGGGGGAGAGTTGTAACGCCCCGGTTTCCGGATGAACAGGTAAGCACGCCACGTGTGCGTTTTGAGCGTAGGTTTATTTATTTCTTTAATTTATAATATAATATTAAGTGGCATTTCATATTTTTATAAAATTCATGAAACATTATTTATATCAATTCTTTAAATTCATATCATTGAAAACATTATTTCATGACACGAAAAAATATTTATTGCATGAAATCAATTACCGAGAGTGATATAAGGACCAAATTGTCCCTAGTTAAATACTTTCTAAAATATTAGGGACTTAAGTGCATGATTTCTAGGGATCCAATTGAGCATATTTTAAATCATGGCATACTTAATTGCTTAACTTTAAGACTTCAAGGATTAATTGGCAATTTGGCAAATTTCACAAAAATCAAGGGATGAATCACGTAATATCATCCCAAGCTTCTTCCTTGATCATTTTCATCCCAAAATTTCCAAACATACTCATCACTCTCTCGGTATTTCAAGGAAGAAAAGGGAAGAAGATAATTTTGCTATCAATCATCAAGATTTCAAGAAGTTTTTCAAGGAATTGGAAGTCATCATTATCATCATCTTCTTCTTCATCCATTTCTTAGCTTCAAGGTTGGTTTGGCATGAATCCATGATTCTTGATCATACATGGGATAGCTAGGGTTTGAGTTTAATATGCTAGATGTGTTCTTAGTTGTGCAAAACATGGTTGAATGATTATTTCATGAATTATTGCATGAATTTTAGCTTGAAAAATGGAATATATGGCTTGAATGATCAAGTTGATCATAAACTTGAAACTTGAAATTCTTGATGCTATTTCATGGTTTTAGGTGTCTAAGTGATATATTATCATGTAGTGAAGTTGTTTGCATCATATTTCTAGAGATTATAGCATTTGGGGATCAAAAATGGGATTTGGTTGCTTTGTTGCTTTCTTCCCGAGAGCTTCCCCTGTTTCTGCTCTGTTTTTCAGTTGCAGGAACTGGGAACGACCGTTCCCAGCCTCAAGGCTTGGTGGGAACGGGCGTTCCCATTGCTTTTCAAAATATGCGCGGCCGACTATGGGAACGGCCGTTCCCACTTTGGCCTTGGAGCCGGAAGGGCCGTTCCCCGGCTAAGCGCGTTTTAAAAGTGGAAAAATGTTGCCGCGTTTTCTGGGCAACGGGAACGACCGTTCCCAGTTTTCAAAGGAAGCCTGGAACGGCCGTTCCCACGGGGCTGACAGAACAAAATTCACTGCATAAAATTACGAAAATGACCCCTCGATCCAACGGCTTCTTTGACCCCGAATTGCTATAATATGTGTTAATATGATGTGAAACGAAAAGTTATCATACCACATTGCATTTTCGAGGTCGTCTCGACACATTTTCGCCGTTCGTCATATTTTGGCCATTCTAGTCCATGTCTCATGTTCATATGTCGTATTTGCACAGGTCACGAGGGCGTGGACGAGGAGCAAGCTCCTTAGAACGCTTCTTTATTATATTTTGCAAGAAAGGTGAGGTTTTGTTTTGGTAAAATGAACCCTACAACCCTTACGTGCTAGTTTTCGGCCAAAACCTATTATAATTATAACCGTTTTCAAAGTAATAAACATTTCAAGCAAGAATGTATCGATTGTCATGATTTTCAAGCATGTTTGGCGAGTACATGATTGCACGTGGGCCCGAGGGTAATTCTTGAGCCAACCGGGAAAGCAAGGGCTGACGGGTAACTCCTGAATTATCCTCACATTGTTGGGATCAACCCCGAAGCCACTAGGAGATTAGTGGTGGAAGGAGTTCCGTGTCTAGAGGGTCATGTCCTCTACACACACCATGTCGTGGATAGTCGAGCCTTGCAAACTCGCTATCACCCGGAGGAAGAAGGAGACTGGGGATTAATCCGGAATGTCGGGTTATCCTCGGGTTATTGCATGTTTTCAAGTATGAAATTGTCTATGTGAGCACTAAATGAATTGCATGATCACTTATTTATCAAGCAAGCAAGCATGATCACGTATTGTTCACGATTGGGAGTTCGGTTGGAGATTGCCCTTACTCGCCGGGGCCACATGTCCATGATATTGACAAGCATGATTAATTAAACGTGTTAAAATGGATAGTTGTAATCTCGGGCAAAGGATGAGATTTCTTGAACTATATAATTATTGTTTTCTAAAAGTCTTTACCCGAGGCTACAACTTGCATGTGACGTGTGTTATATATATTTATTGCCCCTCACTCAGTCTTCGGTAGACTGATACTCCACTTTTCAGGTACCTTTTGAGCGTGGTTGTGCTAGGCGGGAGTTGGTCGTGTCCTGCATTATCACGAGTTTAGTATTGCACCTTTCATGTACATATTAGATTGGATATCATGTTATGTTCGCGATTAACATCTTTTGGATACGTACTGATGTATATTATTGAGATATGATGTTGTATCGATCGGTAGAGGGTACCTATATGTATCTATGGAATAAATATGGTACCTATATATATCTATGAATGACTTTATTGCTTCCGCTTTTCTATTCATGTTTGTTTCGATTGTGTTGGGGAGAGTGTCCCGCCTAGAGCGTCGTTTTGTTGTCACCCGTTCGTTGTGGTCTTGGTTTATGTATGAACTGTCCATTTCGTACGTGGATTGAGGCTACAGTGCGGGGGATGTGGCGCCTTGGGTTTAGGGTGCTACGTCTACAGGTGGTATCAGAGCCCGGTTGCAAAACCGAGGGTCTCTAGTGTTGTGTCTTGTGAGTCTAGGTCGCACGGCATAGGAACTAATTGTCAATTTGAGAGTCTTGCATTGTTATTTGGTACTTGAACCTACCTGACCTACTTGAAATTAGTGGATTGTTGGAATTTTGAACTTACGTGCAATTTTGAATTATTTGCACACATTGGCATTGACTAATCGAACATGCATAATAGTGACTGGATTTCAGGATGGCTCGCGATAGACATCACCGTGATCGTTCTCCTAGACATCGATATCATCGACATCATCGCAGGGAGAGATCGCCACCTCCTCCTCCACCTCCTCAGGCTCAGCCACAGGACTTCATGAATGCAGTGGTGGGTCTTATTGACCAGAGAGTTCCGGGCTTAGGGATTCATGTACCCTCTGCCCAGATTGATTGGATGGTGGGGCCTTGCAATCCCACCATCACCCGGAGGAAGAAGGCGTTATTGAAACTGCTAATTGTGCACATTAATGAATTGCTTGATCACCTAATCACTTAATAATTGATTGATTGATTGTACACAATCGGTGTAAGGTTGGAGAATTGCCCCACTCGCCGGGCCACTATTGATTGTATTGAATTGATTGAATTGAAATTGGAATAGTTGTAATCTCGGGCGATAGTATCTCTTTTAACCTATTGGATTGTATTGTTTTTCCAAAATTATTACCCGAGGTTATAGCTTGCATGTATGTGCGCTTATATTTATTTATACCCCTCGCTCAGTCTGTGTTGGACTGACACCTCAACTTTTCAGTGTTTTGCAGGGCGTGCTAGGCGGGGATTTAGAGTCATTTGGTCTTTAAATTTGGGTCTAGCACACTTCATTCCCACATTTTGATTGTATAGATAATTGGGATATTTTGTATCCAGTCCTGCTATCTATTTTGTTGAAGGATGATAGTGTATTGATAGTATAAATGTTGGTATCTATACGTAAATAAATAAATATGGTACCTATACGTATCTATTGAATGTTATTGCTTCCGCGTTTCAATACTCTGATTAGATTGATTGGTTGGTTTTAAATTGAGGGTACCCGCCTAGCCTTGAGTCATTTTATTGTCTCCCGTTCGCTGCAGCTCTGATTCACGTATGGATTGTCCGTTTCATAGGTGGATTGGGGCTATAGTGCGGGGGATGTGGTGCCTGGCGTTCCGGGTGCTACATCGAGTGATACAAGGAAAACTTTGAGCAAGGAAATATTTATGGTAAAGGTTCGGGTAACGCTCGGAGGTCGGTACATGGAAAGAAATCGGATTCCAGAAATTTCAATCTCGGGTGATGGAGGTGTGTAAGTGGATGATAAAGAATTTTGAAGAATTGGAAGACCGTGGGTAACAAGAGATGATCAATAAATTCGGGACACGCTTCAATTCAACGAAACATGAACAAGTGTCAAGCTAAAAGATACAACTACGGTGACAGGTTCAACGCATTCATGGCACGTGCATCATACGTTATTTTAAATTATTTAACTTCTTTTATTTATTTATGTATCTTTAATTGATATAATTGCTCCAACATGTTGCATCTTTAAATTATTTATAAGAGTGATATGTGCATCGGCATTTTTACCCAACATGCATCTTAAGTGTTTTCTTCGTAGGAATTTTCTCCACTTTATCCGGCAAGCATCACTTCAACCGCGACATAACGGAATCTCCTTTGCTTCCCCCTCAAACATTACTCTGACCGAGTCTCATTTGAATCAAGAATAGAAGAAATATTTGAGTTGCAAATCGTGGATCAAAAAGGGAAAAGAGATACCGAGAATTGGAAGGTGGAACCGGAGAATGGAACGATAGAAGTAAATGGTTATTCCTACCTATCATTTTAAGATAGTTGTGAGTGAGATCACCTAGCACGTGGAACAACTAGAATCATTTAAACCAAGGATGCAAAAATGATAAAATTCAGGATATGTGATCCGCGAGGCGGTGTACTAAATTCAAGGAATTAAGATAGAAAATTCTTAAGGGGAGAGTGCGACTACTCACAAACTTAAATTCACAGTTGTGCTCGAGGAAGTTACTTCTCGTAGCAGAAAAAAAAAAAAAATTTGCAAGCCATGACGGACATGAACGACCCAATGATAGTGACAGGAAAAGAATAAGGCGGCTTATCAGTAAACCTTCAAAGTTGAGTTAAGTTAATATAACCGGGATGAAGATCTTCATAAGGCATCGAAGAGAGTGGTTCGTTTGGGAATTTATAAGCACGTGATTAAGACAGCGAGGATGATGATATTATCAAGGAATTTCTGATGAATTTCTAAATTAGTTTCAAGAAAGGAAAATTGGTCAAATTTATCACCTTTAAGAAGGATGTCCACTAGTTCCAGATGACCAAATCTTCAACAAAGGACTTAACCAGTTGGTGACAATGTATGAAGTAGGAGTCAAAGTTCAAGATTCTTGTACGGCCAAAGATAATATAATGAACCTGGTACAAAGACAAATGTTCTGATCGTAGGCGGAATAAATTGGTGCTCGGTTAATTGAAGAAGATAACACTAGATAAGGGTCCAAATGAAATCGAGAATAGGATCATCCAAGGGTCTGACTTTCTCAGTCAAACATATACTGAAGATAGGAAAGACAAGTTGGGAATCAAGCCAGCTAGAGATCAGACTATCCAAATCGTAGAAGTAAAGTCACAATATCAATTTCATTGCTACGGTGAACGGTACACTAAGCATCCATCGCACGAGCATACATGCATCGTTTACATATTTAAATTTTGTTATTATGTGATACCCTGGCCAGTGGAGTGTGTGTTGATTGGTGAACCTTGCTTCTGCTTGTGTGCTTGAGTGGAAGGGAGATTTGATTCTCTCTGATTACGTGCCAGGAAGATGTGGATTCTCCCTGTTTATGTGTCAGAAAGATGCTGGATTCTTTCTGTTTTCTGTGCACGAGAGATGCTGGATTCTCTTGTACTTAGGTATTCGAGGGATGTTGGATTCTCTTGAATTTAGGAGTTTGAGGAATGCTGGATTTTCTCAAACTAGATTGTCTGGAAGGATGTGGAATCTGACAGACTTAGGCTGGGAGACGGGGTTCTCTCAATCCTGTGTTTGAGAGACGGGGTTCTCTCTTTTGTGTGTGCTGAGGGACGGGGTTTCCTCACTTGTATGTTGAGAGATGGGATTCTCTCTTGTTTGTCGTGTTTGCGTTACGCCTGGACAGACAACGGATAACAAGTGACGAGACAATGGACTAGTAGCAATCGAACGAGTTTTGAAGTGATTAACGGCCAAGTGTTCGAGCAATCTTTGTGACTACCAGACTCTGAAGGGGTTGATACATAAGGGGAGTAAATTTCACAACCAGGGCTAAGATGCTACGCAATTTCGGGAAACCGATCGATATATTTCAGTTTGAAACCTTTTTCGGTCTAGCAGTAGGACCTGAGGACAGGTCCTTTTGAAGGAGGGAAGATTGTAACGCCCCGCTCATCCGATAAATAAGGTACGTCACCTTTCAACCTTTTTGATATGTTTAATTATGTGATTGGTGCGTTGTGTGGCCCTCTTTTGGACTCTTTTAGAGTTAGGGCCCTTTTTGTAATTTTCTTCTTTTAGGGGGGTTTTCTGGTCACTTCTCGTTTGGTAGAGATTTTGACTTCTTTGACCCCTCCTTTGCGTCCGGGGCATCGAGACGAGTCCGTAGACTCTAAGTTTGCCCCATTCTGACTTCGTTAGCCCGTCCTTCCGATTGCTTTTGCGTACGAGGACCAGAGATATATACTCGGGTTTCCTCGTTTTGCGTGCAAATCAGATCAGCTCCAGATGCAGCGTCTTCTCCAGCGATCCGTTACTGTTCACACACAGTGGAGGTGTGAAAACACACACATGCCCGTTCTCCCTCGTTTCTCGACGGAATTCGACGAATTGATAGTGAAAATTTATCAGCTCGACGAGCCCGTCACAACCGTCCCAGTTTCGTGGGCTGAAAGTGACCAGCGGTGGAGCAGCGGCGGTCCGACGGTGGCGGGTTGCGCCACCTCCACGCCGGCGGCGTTCCGGCGACTTTCGCCGGCCAACCGCTACCCTACCCTATGTTTTCGACCCTTCCCGTTCCATTTCCGGCCTCCTTTTCGAGCGAATCGCGGCGTAGGTGGTGGTTCCGGCGGTGACGCAGCGGCGCAGCTTGGAGGCGACGGTTCGGCCATTTTCCGGCCGATTTCGGTGGTGCCCCCTTCACAAAAGTTGCTCAGGTTGACGAGTCCAAGCTATTCGTGGTGGTGGCGGTCAGAGAACCGGCCGGCGAACGGCGGACCGGTGGCGGACCGGGCCTGGACCGGCGGTCCGTTTTTCCGACGGTTTTTCCGGCGGTTTGACTTGGGGCTTTCGTAGGGCTCGTTACCAGCTTTCCAACGGTATGCTCGGATTCCATTTTGGTTTTACGGTTTACGTTTAATTTCAGTTTTCGTCATTGGGATTTGATTCGGTTTTTCGTCAACGAAGTCCTGCGTGTTTGGCATTTTCTGAAATTGATTGAGGGGTTTTGTTGAGCAGGCCGAGACGTACGTTCCTGTCCTTCCGGGGTTTTTTCCGACCACCGGAGACGGTATTCCGGTGGCGACCGGTGACTGTTCCGGCAGCTCCGGTAGCGGCATTCCGGTGACTTCCGGACATTGTGTTCCTTTCGTCGTGGTGAGTCTATCACCACTTTCCGTTGGTCAATCGGATGCCAGGTTGATTTATTGTGATTTATTTTGTGTATTTCTATTTAATTGAAATTAATTGTTTTAATTGCAATAAATTGTCAATTGCTTGATTTGTCGATCAATATGAATTCCAATGTGTACGAAAGCATGTATTAAATGATCTATGATATATGAAAACTCGAATTCTCAACTTATTGATTTTATGGACCTCGTTTCATGTTGATTGCTTGTCTTAATTGATTTAATTGAGAATTGTTTGAATATATATGAGTGGGCATAATTATTCCAAATGCTTAATTAATTTGAAATACGAACATAACGTTCATGAATCATACATGTAGCTTTAATTATATTTTTAATTGTTATTTGGAAACTTGAATGTACACCAGAACATTACATGACTTTTGTAATTTATTATATATTGGATTAGTGCATAACTTATTGATACCATTTCATGAACATTGCCGTGCGTCTTATTTGGTTCATATTGAGTCTCCTCTCACTGGTACACATTATTCCCTTTATTGTACAGTTCTTCTCCAGGGTGGAGACTTCTGGATCGAATAGGCAACCGTAGTGCTCTTGTTGTTGTTCTTGTCTCGTGGTATTCCAGGTGAGGTTTAATTTCTAGATACATAGAACCATTACAACCCTTACGTGAACTTTCGGCCAAAAGGTATCTATATATCTATAGTTTTCTAAACTCTATTGATTTTCCACTGATCTATTGAATTGTACTGTATTGATTGATTGATTGATTTGGCGAGTATTGTATTGCACTGTGGGCCCGAGGGTAGTGACTCGAGCCAACCGGGAAAGCATGGGCTGACGGGTAACTCGGGAGCTATCCTCACCAAATTGGGATGACCCCTGAACCCCCTAGGAGATTAGGGCGGGGAAGGAGTTCCGGGCTTAGGGAATCATGCACCCTCTGCCCAGATTGATTGGATGGCGGGGCCTTGCAATCCCCCATCACCCGGAGGAAGCAGGTTGGAATTGAAACTGCTAATTGTGCACTGTAAATAGATTGCTTGATCACCTAATCACTTAATAACTGAATGATTGATTGTACACTGTCGGAGTAAGGTTGGAGATTTGCCCTCACTCGCCGGGCCACTGATTGATTGATTGAAATTGATTGAAGTGTCTAATCTGATAGTTGTAATCTCGGGCGAGTTCTAAGTATTCTTGAACCTACTTTGTTTCTGTTATAAAACCTTACCCGAGGTTACGACTTGCATGTTATCTGCGCTTATATATTATTACGCCCCTCGCTCAGTCTTGTGGAGACTGACACCTCACTTTTCAATTTTGCAGGTGGTGTGCTAGGCGGGAGTCAGAGTTGTGTCTTGTCTTTTCTTTCGAGTCTTGTCCGGTCTCTTCACTTACACTCACTGCATATTGTATTTTAATTACTGTATTGAACTTGTTATTGGATTAGTATGCTACTTACTGAATTAAATTGAACTCGGGACAGGTTCTAGGGCTTTAGTTGAACCCGTTTCATGTTATTGTATTGAATTGATTCGGGACAGGTTAGGACAGGTTCATTGGATTAGTAGAACCCGTATTTACTTTCATTGAACTTGTATTCATTTTATTGATATTGATTAGATAATTGCCTTACTTCCGCATTGTGGTCACTGTTGATCGTTTCAGGGTTAGATTCCGCCTAGCTAGGACTGTTTTTTTTCATTGTCTCCCGTTCGCTATAGTTTCGATTCATATATGGATTCTCCATTTCATATGTGAATTGGAGCTATAGTGCGGGGGATGTGGTGCCTGGCGTTCCGGGTGCTACATTGTTGAACTCGTATTGAAAATTCGAGTTTAATAAACTTAGCCTTATATTTTTCTAATGCCGTTTGGACCTCCGAAATTCAACCGAAACACACACAACGGACGTCTAAACTGACCTTGCTGCACTAAAATGACCATAACTTATCCATTTGTTGACCAAATTAACCATGGTTAGACTCTATGGAACCCTAACTCAACCCTTTATTCAGCCATTAGCCCCCCAAACCGAGATAACCCTTCCCACTTGGAGAAATTGGCCAAACATCATCTGCTTTCCAGGAAATCCCGTAGCTCAAGCCCAACCAAGAGATTCAAGCTCAAATCTCTTTCCAAACCTCCATTAATCCACAAGGTAAGCTTGGATATGTTATGTACATTCATTATGAGTCATTTTGATCCATTCATCCCCAATTTTGAGCATGTTTTCATGAGTTTTGAAGATGATGAATGAATAGTTAGGTTTGGCTTCCTTTCTTGAATCCTTGATGTTGCTTGCTTTATGAGCTGAATTGATGCTGATAGTGCCAAAATATTCCAAGTCTGGTGTTCCGCCTACTCGCACTTAAGTTGAGCGCTCAACCTTTGCGCTCAACCCAAGTAGCGCTCAACCTTTAGCGCTCAACCTTTGCGCTCAACCCAAGTAGCGCTCAACCTTTTGCGCTCAGCCCAAGTAGCGCTCAACCCAAGTAGCGCTCAACCTTTAGCGCTCAACTTTTGAGCTCAACCTGAGCGCTCAACCCAAGTAGCGCTCAACCTTTGCGCTCAGCCCAAGTAGCGCTCAACCTTTTGCGCTCAGCCCAAGTAGCGCTCAACCCAAGTAGCGCTCAACCTTTAGCGCTCAACTTTTGAGCTCAACCTGAGCGCTCAACCCAAGTAGCGCTCAACCTTTGCGCTCAGCCCAAGTAGCGCTCAACCCAAATAGCGCTCAACCTTTAGCGCTCAACCTTAAGTGCGCTCCGACCCAAGAATGGCAGTTACCCACGTTCACATGTCTCTTAACCACTATCACACGAATCCGCGAGAATCACGCCTTAACCTAACCCGAAGGGTATATTAACTCTTTTTCTGATGAGAGTCAGGTACGCACACTTTTTACATACCGAACCTCTGCCAAAATTTCCGGTCACCTTTCCACCTGAGACAATCTCACTGCCTTGAGCGTCGGAGTGCCTACGCGGGAAACACCCCCCGCCTGGTATTCTTACGTTGCTTTGATCTTAGCAGGTTGAAGAACCCACTCTTTGGCTGATTTGTTGGAGATTTGGAGCCGATTCCGTCCAGTTTACGGCGACCCAATTTTCAGCATCATCAGTTTGGCGCCGTCTGTGGGAAACCACCGGATTTCCCAACCTTTTCTTAAAGTTATTCTTTTTGTTTCGTTTGGAAGATGACCGGAGCTGATAACACTAGCCGTGGCGAGCGAAGCTCTAGCTTGCCTCCGCGACTATCCCCAACCCGAGTAAGTCAAGAGAACATCAACGCGAGCCAAGCGAACGTCGACGTGTTACGCCATCTGCCACCGGCGTTCCCGCATAAGAGAAACCGCACCGGAGCCACCGTGGACTTCAGTCTGCCCGTCCACTCCTTGCAAGCTCTTGGTACCGGAATAGGCCAAAATTCCTTCAACATTCCGGCAGGTTTAAACCCTTTGCTACTAAACCCGTTGTTGTTCAATCCGCTCTGGGGACTACAAGGAGGAGCACAAGCCCAGATCGGAGGGGTCCAGGCCACTATTGCTCCACCTCGCACTACCATCGTGACGAGCGGAGCGGAGCGCACGGCCAACCGGTCGCTACATGAGGAACTGCCCATTCGAACGGACCCCCCACCCGTTCATACCGAGGCAAATCCGACGGTAGCGGGACCGAGCCGAGTGCGAAACCCTATCCCACCTCCGGATGGTGATGACCAAGCCCCATTTGTGCGGCGTGATGGGAAGCAGACCATGGTGGAAGACGAAGAGGAACCGGATCCTCTCAATCCCGCTCAATATTCCAAAACTCGAGCGGGGCAGAGAGAGAATGACCGCCTCACTCAGTTGGAAGAGGAGAATGAGAACCTGCGTGCCGCCCTGAGCAAGATTGTGGAAGGATCTCAGGTTGGCGATCAAGATGAGGTTCATCGCCGACCCACGCGTCGTCGAGATGAGGAGGCGGTCGACAAGCCTAGGCATCGTCCTGTCCGAGGCGATCGAGAGCGGCCTATTGAGCTATCAGCCCATCGGAGACATAGTCGACCCCGAAGATCAAGGCCTGAGCGACCTTCGCCACTTTGCGAAGAGATTCTGATGGCCCGGGCAGGACCCTCAAAGGTTCCTACCAACCTGCCCCGCTATGATGGCACGGGCGATCCTGAGGAACACATGACCGCGTTTGAGCACCTCATACATCTATATGAGCACTCACTGGACTTCTGGTGCAAGATATTTGTCACTTCGTTCACGGGAACCGCCTATGATTGGTTCAAGCGACTTCCACCTGGATCGATTCGGAGCTATGATGACCTATGCAGACAGTTTGACAGCCATTTTAGCCCTTTGAAGGTGACTAAGCTGCCCACAACCTATCTATGGAATGTCGAGCAAGGCCCCCATGAAACTCTACGGGAGTACTTTACTCGCTTTGGTGCTGAACTAACCAAAGTTGAGATCCCATCCGGCGATTTCCTGAGGCAGGCAGTTTACCAAGGGTTGAATGATTCTAAGATAAGCACGGAGTGTGGAGACGCTATTGCCCGTCAAAAGCCTAAGGACATGATTCATCTCCGGAGGATAGCAAGTGAGTATATGGAGCAGGAAGACATGGCTCGCATGAAACGAGCTCGTGTCCAGGATAGACTATCAAGAGGCTCAAATATCCAGGATAGACTATCAAGGAGCTCAAATCGTGAGGAGCGTAGGGAACGGCAAGCTGGACCCCTCCCCAGGGGACCACGAGTTGAACTCACTAAACGTAACTCGGAGATCCTGAACATAGCCAGTTCCAAGATGTTCAAAAAGCCACGCCCGATGCCCCAGAGCGAGAAAAACTCTCGCTCCGATAAGTATTGCGCGTTCCATCAACAGAACGGGCATGATACGGACGAGTGCATTAGTTTGGAGAAGGAGATCCAGAGCTTGGTAGCCGGGGGTAAACTTTCAGAGTTTGTTAAGTCAATGGAACGAAATCACAAGAGGCGAGGGGACAGGGCACGGTCACACTCGCGTAGCCCTCGCCGACCCCGCTCCCGTAGCCCGCATCGTGATCGACGAGCTGGAAGAGGCACCAAGCAAGTACCTGATGATAATATGCCCACTCGTGGGGTGGTTAATATGATTGCCGGAGGGGCGACAAATGGTGATACCAAGACCTCGCGCAAGAAAGTTGGGCGCCGATTTAGCCAAGAGCCTAACACTCCTGCTAAGCACATCTTCCATGTTGAGAAAGGAGAGGTCTTGGGTTTTACCGATCGTGATTTTGATAATGTTGTGGTCGATGAGAATGGTGAGTGTCCGGATTGTCCGATGGTAATTGACGTCGACATCTACAACACTAAAGTCAAAAGGGCGTTGGTAGATAGCGGCAGTTCAGTAAATGTCTTGCCATTCTCCACCTTTCAGAAATTGTGTGGCAAGGATGTCGAGCTCGAAGCCGTTGAGACCCCTCTCATTGGGTTCGGCGGATCAGAGTTGTACGCAATTGGCCAAGTGAAACTGGCAAGCTCCTTAGGTTGCGCCCCAAAAAGAGCTACGGTCCCATTGATATACACGGTGGTCGAGGTCAACCTCCCATATAACGTGATTCTTGGGAGACCCGCTCTTGTGAAGTTCAAAGCCGTTCACTCTGCATTCCATCGCAAGATGAAGTTCCCAACTCCCAGCGGAATCGGAGAAGTAAATTGCCAACTGAAAGAGGCTTGGGAGTGCTACATGCTCTCAACTGTGAAGCCTAAGCCAATTCACGAAACTTCGAAACCGCTGGAAGCGGCTCATGAAGAGGAAGACGAAATGCCAGATATGGAGGGGATTCCTCACCCGAAAAAACGCAAGTTAGAAGCTCGTCAGCTTGAACCCAAAGAAACAAGGCTGAAGCCAACCGGAGATTTCAAAGAGATCGAGCTCGTCCCAGGCGATAGTTCGAAAACAACTAAGGTTGGAGCTCAGCTTAAGGGGAAAGAGCAAGTCATGCTAATTGAGTTCCTGCGCGAGAATGCTGATATATTCGCATGGAAGCCCTCAGACTTCAAGGGGATCGATCCGAACGTGATCGTGCATCGACTCAACGTCGATCCCTCCGTGAAGCCTGTGAAACAAAAGGCAAGGAGGTTGGGAAATGAAAGGAACGCGATCATTGAAGAGGAGGTGAACAGGCTCCTTGATGCGGACTATATCGAGCCAATTCAGTTTCCCGAATGGCTGTGCAATGTGGTCCTCGTCCCCAAGGCGACCGGCAAGTGGCGCATGTGCAATGACTTCACGGATTTGAACAAGGCGTGCCCTAAGGATCCCTACCCGCTTCCTCGAATTGATCAGTTGGTTGACTCCACTGCTGGGTGCGAGCTCATGAGTATGATGGACGCGTTCCAAGGTTATTATCAGATATTCATGGCCCCCGAGGACCGAGCAAAAACGGCCTTTGTGGTGGCGAATGGTATATATTGCTTCAAAGTTATGCCATTCGGCCTCAAGAACGCGGGTGCGACTTACCAGAGGTTGGTGAACCGGATGTTTGCATCTGAGATCGGCGATAAAATGGAGGTGTACGTTGATGATATGATTACAAAAAGTGTTAAGGCATCCGATCACCTAGAGCACCTCAAGAGGACCTTCTCAATTCTGAGAAGGTATGGAATGAAACTCAATGCTGGCAAGTGTACGTTTGGTGTTGAGGGTGGAAAATTTCTGGGTTATGTCGTAAGCCAACGTGGAATTGAGGCGAACCCGGATAAGATCGAAGCCATTCAGGCTATCCAACCTCCAGATTCAATCAAGAAGGTCCAGGTGCTCCTTGGGCGAATCATTTCGCTCAACAGGTTCATATCACGTTCGGCTAATCGAAGTCTTCCGTTCTTCAAAGTTTTAAGGAATATGAAACAGTTTAAGTGGACGGGGGAGTGCGATGAGGCGCTCGCCAACCTAAAGGCATACCTCGCATCAGCTCCCCTCTTGGCGAAACCTGAAAGGGGAGAGACACTATACATCTATCTTGCAGTCTCTCAAGAAGCCATCAGTTCAGTAGTGGTGGTGGTTCGTGAACGGAAGCACTTGCCAGTGTACTATCTAAGCAAGGTACTCCACGGACCGGAGCTAAACTACTTAGAAATTGAGAAGTTCGCGCTCGCCCTTGTGCATGCTTCAAGGAAGCTGAAGCCTTACTTCCAATCTCATTCAGTAGTTGTGCTGACCGATCAACCGTTGAGGCAAGTATTGAGCAAGCCAGATGTTTCTGGAAGGCTTGTGAAGTGGGCGATCGAACTTGGGCAATTCGAGGTCGCCTATCAACCAAGAGTCGCTCAACAAGCTCAAGTGTTAGCAGATTTTCTATTGGAACGAGGTGATCTACCTCATGAGATCGTTCCGGCCGAAGTCGCGCTCCCGTGGACCCTTCATGTAGACGGCTCTTCAACAAATGGAGGAGGGGGTGCGGGAATCTCACTAAGGAGCTCAGATGGGCAAGAGCTAGACTTTGCGGTACGGCTTGAGTGGCGGGCCACAAATAATGAAGCGGAGTATGAAGCCCTCTTGGCAGGGCTTGACTTAGCCCTACGAAGAGGAATACAACACTTGGCGGTGTTCACCGATTCTCAGCTCGTGGCAAGTCAAGTTGATGGTGCGTACGAAGCAAAGGAAGAGACCATGATTCAGTACCTGGGAAGAGTGAACGAGCTCCGCGCTCGGTTCAGGACTTTTAGTCTTTCTCAGATACCAAGGGAGGAAAATCAAAGAGCTGATGCCTTGTCCAAATTCGCAAACAGCATGCAAGGTACCGCTGATCATGCGGTCTCATTCTTGACAGCGAAGGAACCCGCAATTGCTTTGTGGGGTCGCCAAGAGGTATTCTCCCTTGATCCGGCCGAGCCATGTTGGCTTGACCCCCTTGTAACTTTCCTCAGAGATGGAGCGCTCCCGTCAGACCGAACTCAAGCAAGACAGATAAGGTACCGCTCCGCTCGATATGTTTTAGATGATGAGGGAAGGCTGTTCCGTAAGTCATTCTTAGGTCCGGATCAGAGGTGCCTTCGCCCGTCGCAAACTAAGGAGGTCCTCCAACACATCCATTCAGGTCAGGAGGAAAGCACTTGCGGGAATCACGCGGGAGGAAGAGCACTTGCCAAGAAAATAGCCCGAGCGGGCTTCTTCTGGCCAACCTTGCTCGCGGATGCTATTGATTATGCTCGCAAGTGCACCCAATGCCAAAAGTTCGGGAATGTGATCCACCAACCCGCTGCAGAAATGGTGAACCACGAGGTCTCATGGCCCTTCGATCAATGGGGAATTGACATCGTTGGGCCCTTCCCTTTAGCAAAAGCTCAAAAGTTGTACGCAATCGTGGCAGTGGAATACTTCACAAAATGGGCTGAAGCTGAACCTGTTGCGAAAATCACCGACTCCGCGATTCAGGATTTCATATGGAAAAATATTGTGTGCCGCTTTGGAGTACCCCGAGTCCTCATCTCGGACAATGGGCTCCAGTTCATCAGCAAGCGAACAGTGGATTGGTGTTATGGACTCGGTATTGAGCAAAGGTTCTCCTCGGTCGGAAATCCCCAGTCGAACGGACAAGCTGAAGTGACCAACCGGATCATCTTGAAGAACCTGACGACCCTCCTTGATGGAAAGGGAGCTAAATGGGCCGAGGAACTCCCTCGCGTCCTTTGGGCATATCGCACATCCCCTCGAACCGCCACGAACGAGAGCCCCTTTTCGCTCGTCTACGGCGTTGAGGCAGTACTGCCAGTTGAGATCCTTCACGAGACCGCTCGAGTTGCTTACTTCGCGCCACTTACCAACAAAGAAACTAGGGCGCTTGAGCTCGACTGCCTCGAAGAGAAGCGGGTTAGAGCTTGGCAGAATATGAAGCGCTATCAGGCAGCGATGGCCAAGCACTACAATAAAGGAGTTAACCCGCGAAACTTTCACCTCGGTGATTTGGTCCTCAGGAAGGTTGAAGTGTCCAAGCATGTGGGCAAGCTCCAACCTAACTGGGAGGGTCCGTACAAAGTAATCGAAGTGCTCGCTGGCAACGCTTATCGCTTAGCGGACGCGAACGATAAGCCTCTCCCCCGTCCATGGAACGCGATCAACCTGAAAAAGTTCTACGTGTAAGGCTTATCGCATTTGATCTAAGTTAGGCGTTCGTTTCTTTCAGCATTTAGTTCATGATTAGCATTCAGTTTTCAGTATTCCGTTTTAGCAAACAAAGACATTTGTATTTTACAAGTGTTCCGTTCAGTTTTATTTAGACATTTCCGTTTCATTTTCTGCTTGAGCACTTTATAAATTTTATGTGACAATCTCTCGGCTCAAGAAGCCTACCCAGAGGGGGGAGCCGAACCCTCCAATCAACACACACACTTTACAACATAAAATTTTAGAGCTCCACGCTTGAAACTTATAAAACTTTCGAGTTTGGCTTACATGTAAACTTGACAATGCTATGATTCGAAGCTTGAACATGACACTTCGAAAATTTTTACATGCCCGAATGCTAGTTACTTGTCCAAGTCCGAACGCAATACTTAGAAAATTTTCACATAACTTGCATACAATCCCATAAACATTTACAAATGCTATGAGTAAAGCGTACATTCATTCATACAAAGCTTGCCAAATACATGTTTTTCGTCATAAAGCATTGGCGTTAGAAAGGTCGAAGGGCCTCCCACACAGCGAACTCGGATGGCTTCCTTCACAAAATAAGAGCAAAACAAGCTGAACTAAGGCCGTCAAGATATCTCGATTTGGTCCATAATGTCGCCATCAATAGATATGGCACCGCCATCGTTCACTTCAAAGTGCTCAACAACAACGCCCGCTCTCTCAGCAGCGGCTTCACCATTGACGACGCGCCCCCCGCGGGCCCCCTCGTCTCTGTCTCGCTCACCCTGAGCGCTCTCTGCAACCGAGGCGCCCTCACCTTCTATGTGAGCGGCTTTCTCGGCAGCGGCTTTCTTGGCAGCACCTATAGCATCGAGCTCGCTCAAGACAAACCCAAATTCATGGTTGCGGAGGTCATTTCCTTCCGGCTCCAGCCCATGCTCACGGGAGAGGATAGGCCTCATCTTATTATCCCTGTCAAGGCCGATGTCATTTACATTCACATCCTCATAGATAGCCCCTAGGTGGTGGAGCTGGTAAAAGGCGCGGTCAAAGGCTTCTTGAATCAGAGGATAGCTGCTAAGCGCGCTTGCCACCTCGAACACCGGGCTCTTCACGAAGCGCCTAATCCCGTCAACCACATCGGCACGAGATCGATCCATCGCGCTGCGCTTATACTCTCTGAGCTTCGCGTCCAACTCTACGCGAGCCCGCTTGCCTTCTTCAAATTGCTTCTCCTTCTCCTCAAGTCTCTCCTTGGACCTCCGCAGCTCCACCCTAACGTCCGTCAGCGTCTCATCGACCTTCTCCATGTCATTCAGAAGGGTCTTCTTCTCGGCTTGAAGGTCCTCGATTTGCTTGTTAAGGCGGGAAGAATGGCTCAATTGCGCGCGAACCTCGTTCTCTTTCCTTTCAATCTCGATGTCGGCTCTCTCGAGCTTTCCTTCGAGATCGCGAACCCTCTCCTCGAGGTCGCCGTTGGCAATAGCTCTCCTATACAAGCGTTTGTACCTGTCCTTTCCTTCCTTATAAACTAGCGCTCTGCGAGTGGCGTGGTCAATTCTTATAGCAAGATCCTACACAAAACACAAGTACACGAACCAAGTCTGAAGCATGCCAAGAAACTAAAGAAGGAGTGCAAAGAAGATAAAATAGACTTGAACGCTTACCATGAGGTCCCTCCTCATACGGCTCCCATTATCTTGAAGTTTAGCACCCATCAAGTACCGGTGGTCATCCTCAGATTGGAGCGAGTCGAACATCGAGTTAAGTACCCTCCTGCTGTTTGCGCGCGGGCCAGTAAGGAAGCTAACGGGATCGCCATTTTCATAAACCATGGGCGGAGGCGAACACCGAGGAAAGCTAAGTATCCGCTCCTCTTCATCCGAATCAGAAAACCATGAGTCATCGTGATCAGCAACGACCCTTTCTTTCCCATGGGTGGAATCTGGACCAACGCGCCTCTCCAAAGGAACATTAGTGGTGGAGGCGCTCGGCCCGCTTATGGCGAGGGAGCTGGTCCCTGTAGCAGCGTCCGCCTCAACGACCTCAACACGACGCCTCAAGCGTCTCCCCCCGGTCTGGTCCCCGTCTCTAGGTCGAGCGCGAGGGTTAGGAGCCTCAAGAACATCAGCCACCAAACTAGAAGGCGGTAAATCAGTAATAGTACCATCCGCCAAGCGCTCAGCCGAGGGAGCCGGAAGAGGAACCATGGTAGAATCATCCAAGGAGCTCGTTCCATCTCCATTTGTCTCCTCCGGGGGGGCACGCTCTTCGGTCTCGTCACGACGGCTCTTGCTCCCCTCTCGGGCATCCTCTCGGGTAACATCTTCGGTGGGATTACGCCGAATGGGCAGGTCTCGAACACCCTTTCCCTTATCAGGCTTGTGGCGAACAACCTTATTAGTGCTCGCCACGCGAGCTATGGCCTCTCGAGCGTTCATCAGATCGTCGATACCTGAAACATGAAATAAAGCGCGTCACAACGAGCATAGCATCAAATGGTATAACGAATGCAGCACATAAAGACTACCTAAGGGATGGACGCGTTTAACCGGAAGTGGGGATATGCCGGTCATAGAAAGAATCTCATCAACCAAAAGACGTGAGGCGTGTAGCTGCCCCAGTTTCTTCCAAGTCTCTATTGAGTCGTTCGTGATGGTTCTTTCACTGTCACAGGCAATTTGAGGCCGGCCGCGCACCACCCATCTTTCACAAATGCCCCATGGCTCATCCCTCGAGTTCCTAATATACACGAAACGGTCCTTCCATTTCTTTCCATGAGAAGCTAATGGCCTTATTGAAGGCGCGTGGTTGGAAGAAACATAAGTAAATCCGCACCCATGTTTACTTTCGGATGACCTAGCGGATCGCTGGATCTTGTACAAGTGGGCAAAGTTAGCCACCGAAGGCTCTTCCCCCAAACACTCCATAATCACGATAAAGCAATGTATCAACGAGTGAGAATGAGGCATCAACTGAGCCAAGCTAACCCCCATAGCGTCGTAAAGATCCCTTGCAACACGCACAATCGGAAAGCGGAGACCCCCCTCTAAATCCTCACAATACACGGCTATGGATCCCTCTGGCGGTGTAGTAATCCGCTGATGAGGCAAGGGACGGATAATCTCGTAATGCTCCGGGATATGAAACCGCTGCCTCAACCCATCAAACTCTATATCAGATATCTCAGAAGGGATTTCATGAGGATCGAGCAACACTAAATTCCGAGATTCCACAGTACCTCCCACCCCATTGGCCTTGTTAATAGGATCACCCAATTCAGCAGACTCATCAATATGAGCACCTCGCTCATCAGGTACATTATCTCGGCCGCTCGGTTCCGGCATACCCCCACGGTTAATCGATTTAGCACTCGATATAACCCGAATAACGCAATGGATGAAATTCAAAGTAGGTAGCTCAGAGTTTACCTCAAATAAAATCAGCCGAATCACTCTGTACCGAGTGAGTATGCTCAACGCCGAACGAGCTCCCTACGGCCTAAATCAATCAAATAATGATTGCATCAGGGTAAAATTCATGAGCTCAAACCAAATTTACCCAAGTGGCGGTCTTGCAATAATCACAGATTCGGATTCAATTTCATTCATTGGAGTTCAAGGTCGAATTATCAAACAATCAATGCAATTCCATTTCATGGAAATTCAATCATTATTCCCTGGAGAGTCCAAAAAACAATCAACGCAATTCCATTTCATGGAAATTCAATCAATTTCATTCTCCGGAGTCCAGAGAATAATGATTACAATTCCATTTCATGGAAATGCAACCAATAGCCATTCGTTGAAGCCCAGGAAGCAATTAATGCAATTTCATGCCATTGGAGTACAGTTTATAACCAATTCATTGAGATTCAACATGAAAGAGAATGTAAAGAAATTCAAGATGCAGTACTCCTCTCATTTTTCCATTTCATCTACTGGAATTCAAAAATTCGGGAGGCGAACAACTCATTTTCGTTCATGAAAATTCAAAGAAAAGTCATCCCATCTACATCATCAAAATACGAGGAACAACCAAGCTCAACAATCTACCCATTGAAATTCGAAATGAATCGGTTCTATTTCCAACCATGGAGATGCAAAAGGACTTCGATACAAGATACAAGCTGAAAATTCAAAAAAAAAAAAAAAAAGAAAAAGGGGGAAGAAGAAGAAATATTCAGCAACGCCGCTCCTCGGCAAAGAGATCCCAACACCCAACCTGTGAAACTCACCGTAAAAGTCGAAAATAAGGTCTGGGAGTTGTCGAACCACGGTTGAGCTGCTCCCTACAGCTGCTGCCACAGCAAAAATCTCAGATTTTGGAGGGGGCCGCCGTTACCGAAACCACAGAATTCAAGCCGAAACCCGGCTGTTCTAGATCTGGAGAAGCCTTGCCGGAAACCTTCTAACCCGACGGAAAAGCTCTCGGCCCTTCAAGCTTTGGCCCAGATCTAAAGCTTCCAAAATCTCACCGAATCCAAGCCGAGAACTCAAGGATTTCAGAGCTACTCCAGGAATAACCTCAAATCGCTCGAAGTCTGCAAATCAGCGCCGCCCACTGCCGTCATGCACTAGATCCAGCCCCGCCGTCGCGGGTTCAAGCCCAACAATCCCAGATTTGGAAAAACCTCAGCGGAAACCTTCTAATCCGACGGGAAATCGAACCCACCTCGAACAGGCTCGGCACAAAGCAGCGCCACCGATGCCGTCAAAGCCTGCCACGGTCGCCGCAAGCCACCGCTGACGGCTGGAGATGGTGATGAAATTTTGATTTCAGTCTTTACCCCAAAATGTGAGGACGAAGCAATTCCCTCTTGGGAAAAAATGAACAGTGCTGATACAAGGTAAAAATGTGGATTGCTAAAAATTTTCCCAAATCCAATTACCTGGGCCCACCATCAAAGAGGGAATTAAAATTGCAAGTCAAAGCTCCAGTAACTTTGTCAATGGGAAATGCAAGCATTAAGTGCTCCAAGACCCACTTGTATAATGATATTGAAGTTTCCAATTCAATATAGGAATGGCTATGCCAGCGTGATGATTGATTAGTAAAGGAATGGGCGGAATCATGTCTGCTCATTAAGGAAGCGAACAAGTGGGAGCAGCTAAATTCGAGTTGGTGAGGTGGGGTGAAATAAAATGGAGCAGAGCTCGTCTCTTGAGGGCAACACTAGGTGGCGGAGCGTGAGTTTGATTCGAAAGAAGGAACGCGAAATCTGATCAAAGAGGACCCGCTACGGAAGGGAATAATTACTCCTTAAGCATCTCGATTCCTCGATACTCCGGAGTGGGGGGGGGCAAATGATAGTGCCAAAATATTCCAAGTCTGGTGTTCCGCCTACTCGCACTTAAGTTGAGCGCTCAACCTTTGCGCTCAACCCAAGTAGCGCTCAACCTTTAGCGCTCAACCTTTGCGCTCAACCCAAGTAGCGCTCAACCTTTTGCGCTCAGCCCAAGTAGCGCTCAACCTTTAGCGCTCAACTTTTGAGCTCAACCTGAGCGCTCAACCCAAGTAGCGCTCAACCTTTGCGCTCAGCCCAAGTAGCGCTCAACCTTTTGCGCTCAGCCCAAGTAGCGCTCAACCCAAGTAGCGCTCAACCTTTAGCGCTCAACTTTTGAGCTCAACCTGAGCGCTCAACCCAAGTAGCGCTCAACCTTTGCGCTCAGCCCAAGTAGCGCTCAACCCAAATAGCGCTCAACCTTTAGCGCTCAACCTTAAGTGCGCTCCGACCCAAGAATGGCAGTTACCCACGTTCACATGTCTCTTAACCACTATCACACGAATCCGCGAGAATCGCGCCTTAACCTAACCCGAAGGGTATATTAACTCTTTTTCTGATGGGAGTCAGGTACGCACACTTTTTACATACCGAACCTCTGCCAAAATTTCCGGTCACCTTTCCACCTGAGACAATCTCACTGCCTTGAGCATCGGAGTGCCTACGCGGGAAACACCCCCCGCCTGGTATTCTTACGTTGCTTTGATCTTAGCAGGTTGAAGAACCCACTCTTTGGCTGATTTGTTGGAGATTTGGAGCCGATTCCGTCCAGTTTACGGCGACCCAATTTTCAGCATCATCAGATGCATGTTTGTTGAGCTTTTGAACTCCTTAACTTCAGTATTTGCCTTATCTTTCATGGTACTTGAGCCTAGCATGAATTACCATTGTTGATTTTATGGAAACTTGAAGAAATGTGCAGAAAATAAACTGCTCTTCCTTGCACAGCTGCTGTCACATTTTGGGGACTGAAATGTTGGGATTTTTGTGTTCTTTCTCGTGTATTATGGCTTGGATTTGTAGTATATATGTTGCTCTATGTGTATCCCTTGTTGTGTCTTGATTTTGGGTCAGTTTCGGCTGCAAAGATGAAGAACGAACTGCAGTCGAACTTCAGGAACGCCCGTTCCGTTCCCCGTGTGGTCCAGTTTTGGTTCTGTACCGTGGAACGCCCGTGCATGAATTCTGGCACCCCCGTGCTTGAACAGCTTTTGGCCCAGTTTTGGTTCTGTACCGTGGAACGCCCGTGCATGAATTCTTTCACCCCCGTGCTCGAGCTGCTGCTGCGTCTTTGCCTTGTCTTTCTTTGCTTTATATTTAATTCTTTGGTCTCCTTTATGTCTTATATATGTTATTTAATTGCTCCAGTACTTGATATATTCCATGACTTGAATTTTAATATGAGATCTTCATGCACTTACGTGAAGGATGAGCTATTTGTCCTTTGTTTGCCATGCATGAATAATATGTTGTTTAATTGATTCATTTTATATTCTCTTTATCCCTCTATGATATCTATGAATTATTAATATGTTAAATGAAGTGTTTTGAGCATTTTATTAAAATTTATGGATTCATTTGACGTGAAATGTGAAAGATTTGAACTCGTTTGAGTATGAACGCGTCCTTGAATCTATGAATTGATTGTTTATATGTCTTTAAGACATTAATAGTGCACATGAACGTGTTCATTATATTATAACATCTTTTCTGCATTCATATCATGATCATTGCATTGTCGAGCGTCTTATTTGGTCATGTTCAGTCTCACTTCACCTTTCTTGTGCAGATTTCGATTCCGTTGGAGACGAGGCCGGCCAGTGAGGCTTTCGTGTCTTCTTTTGTCGGTTTAAGGTGGGTTTCTCTTCTATTTAGATAAAACGACCCGATATATCTCCCTATGTGAAAGGTTTTAAGCCAAAGTAATATGATTATACATATATATTGAGTCTTTTCTCGAGTAAATGATTGCAAACGTATAACCTTTCTTTTATGAATCCTACCTTATGTTTTGGCGAGATATGACTGATATGATTGTTATGAATTCACGGGCCCTGGAACTTAATACATGTGGCTATACGGGGAGGCAAGGGCCGACGGTGATCCCATGTGTTAGTTCCAACCAATTACGGTGATACCGGACCTCGCTAGGAGATTAGCAGGGAATGGGAGCTGAGTGCCTTTGGGGGATTCATGTACCCCCCCCCCCCTGACCTATGTATGGACCGATGGTCGGGTCCTGCAAACCCTTCCACCACTTGAAGGGAGAAGGTGTATATGTATGATTATGAATCGTATGATTGTGCACAAATATGATATGTATGATAACCAATGAAATTATGAATATGAATACACAAGGTGTTGGTTGGAGATTATGCACGCTCACTCGCCGAGCTTGAAACCCTATGATTAATTATGAATGAATATGATCGTTATAGACCCGTAGATGTCTTTCTTTGTCTCACCCACTTGGGGGAAATCTTCCAAAAACTTTTTATGGGTTTATAGCTTGCATGTATATGTTTAAATTCCGTGATATTTATATACTATGCCTGTTTTATACCCACCAATCCCTTTTGGACTGAACCCGTTTTGTTTTCAGTGGTTTTTTGCAGGTTAAGAAGTGTTAGGCGGGAATACAAGTCGTCTAGGTCTTGCATTAGTGTTTAGCACTTTTATTGTGGTTACACTCACACTTATGATTTCATTTGTATATGAATTTGGTTATGGAGCGTTATGTTGACAGAACTTGAAATACTTGGTTGGATATTGTATATGAATTCTATTTTTGGAGCTTGAATGCTCATGGTACATATATATATGATTATTATTGTTTCCGCTTTATTGATGTCGCTCTGATTTGTGGTTTAAGGGTTAGTCCCGCCTAGCCTAAAGAGTGTGTGTGTGTCCTCGTTCGCCGTGACCTAGCTCGTGTGTGGATTATCCATTTCATATGCGGGTCGGGTCTCAGTGCGGGGGATGTGGCACCTTGCGCTCGGGTGTTACAGCTCCTGACTTGAGACACCCTCGTGTCTCATTTGTGCTTCAGAGGGAGACATGACAGTGTATATATGCAGAATTGTGTATGTACTGAGACACGACCGTTTATGCAAATACACTAACGGGGAGACATGAGTGCCTGTACGTATGTATTGTTTTGTTCACCGTTACCTATCCAAACGAGCTCCATTTGACCTGAAACTTTAACCACAGAGACCTCTTGAAGTGTAGAGTGTTATCCCATTGGAATCACAATAAAATAATACCTTGATTATGAGATATAACCGATCCATTTTGGTGTCGCCACTTCACCGAAAATCTACTTCCGTCCTTCAAGCTTAAGCCATTTTCACATCGCTTTGAACCAAAATTCGAGCAATATATCTTCGGAAAGCGCTGTTTGTCTAGTTTCATATTAAAGAAACAAAACCCAATTACAACTACTAGAACTTGAGATATTCCATTTTTCTACAACTTTACACAATTTGGAAAACTGTCAGCTTTTATCAAAATCCATTTCCTTGCGTTCCTTTCACTTCCTTGACTTCCGTATGTGGTTTACATGGATTCTATGCATTCCTAATTGAAAATTATCTTGTGAAATTGTACCTTGTGATATTGAATTATTTAAATTGAATGATTTGAATCCGTATGATTGAAGTACACGTTTATGTGACTTTTGTGCATGAACGTTTAAGTGCTATATTATGATCTTCCTTGCAACCATTGCTCTCTTTATGTGTTTTAATGGATTCCTTTCACCTCAAATTGATTCCTATGCATTGTTAACATGTATTATAACGTGTTATAAATTGAATATTGAATAAACGAATGATATGGAATGAATGAATGATCATGAACGGACACAATCTATTTGTGTAATGAATGATTGGCTCGTTTACGTGTCTAAGTGGCATTAATTTTATACATGAACATCTTTTATAGCACAATGTTATTGATCATGCATATCATATCACGTTAATGCATTTATCGTGCGTCATTTATGGTTCATTTGGAGTCTTGAGTCTCACCATTGTACCGTGTTGCCTTTTGTACAGTTTTCTCCAGGGCGGAGACATCTCGAGTTCATAGCCTATCTTCAACTCTTCTTTTCTTCTCAGTATTGTTCGGCTAGGCGTAGCCAGGTGGGTTTCTCTTCTATTAGTTAAATTATGAGCCGATATACCCAAATGTGTAAGTTTTAAGCCAAAGTACTATATATATATCGAGTCATCTTAAAGAGTCAATGATTTAACGTTAAAGCCCTTTTCTTAATGAATACCTACCTAATGTTTTGGCGAGACATTATCGAATGCACTGAATGGGGCCTGGAGCGGTGTTTATGTGGCTATTCGGGAAAACATAGGCTGACGGTGATCCCGTGCACGCGTTCCAACAATGACGGCAATACCAGCCCTTGCTAGGAAGTTAGCAAGGAATGAGAACCGGGCCTTTGGGGAGCCATGAACCTCACTGGCCATAATGATTGGGTGGATGGGTCTTTGGTGGAGTCCATCCACTAACAGAAGGAAAAAACGGTAAATGATTGAATGAATGAATGAACGGTTATGCTTGAAAGAATGTGTGATCACTAACAAATGAATAATGCACACACAAGGAGAAGGTTGGAGATTTTGCCCACTCGTCGGGCTTCACGTAATGACCTAATGAATGAATGAATTCGATTGTTATAATTCCACAAGTTGTTTTTCTTTGTTTTCACCCCGTTTGGGAAATGTTTCAAAAACCTCATACGGGATTATAGTTTGCATGTGCTTGTTTAATTTTCACGATATTATTATATTAAGTCTGTTTTATACCCACCAGTCTCTCAAAGACTGAACCCGGTTTGTTTTCAGTTTCTCTTGCAGGGTTTGGAGTGCTAGGCAGGAATTTGGGTCTATAAAGTCTTACATTCAGGGATAGCTTTCCTTTACTTATTACAATCATTTCATTTAATTATTGTTGATGGGTTCCGAAAAGGGGTGATTAGAATCCGATCACTTTAGAATTTGTTTGAACGGGGAAACCGTCGGAATCTCGCCGGGGAAAATGGGGTTCTACCTGCTAGGACAAACACACTGAAAAAGTCAGAAGGCCAAGCTGGGGGAACCGGGGGTGATGCCCAGTTTGGCTCTCCGACGCTCAAGTCAGATGATCTGAAAGAGGAAATGTAAGCTAAGCAGGAGTTGCAGTAATGAAGATCGCTTACAGTGAAGGAGATGACTCTGTTTATTTATAGTTGAGGGTCAGGGGCCCTTTGGTCATTTGCCTCATGTGGTCCTGGCCGAATGTTGCCCTAACACGTGGCGCTGTGAGAGAGAAACCTAGGAGGAATCTTCTGCAAAAGCTGCTGAGAGTTAATATTGGCAACAGTGGCAGGTGCGCGGGCATGTACGATGTGTCAGAGAGCCGTTTGGGAGGTTGGTGACGAGGGCTTAAGAGCGCGCTCGTGTCAACCAGAAGCCTTGGAGGTCAAGATATCCGCTAGGGGATGGGGGCTAGGGCTTGTTGTAATAAGCTGAAGGGGAAGCCTCTATGAGGGCATGTAGTGCTCGAAGAAGGCTCGCTTAGATTGATTGAGGTACTAGTCATGCAGTACCAACGACGCTTGTGGAAGAGCGGTAAGAGCAATATTGTTGACGGTAAGAGCAACATTTGAGCGCTTGTATATGTCTGATGCAATCTTAGAGAGGCAAGTGTCATCACCCTAAGGTGCCACGTGCCGAAAAGGGGGATGAGCGTGTTTTGACCCCATCAATTGTTACGATTATAAATGTCTGTGAGCGGTTTAATGTTTAATTAATAGAGCTTGTGAGCTCATTACTTATGTTATGGTTATGATAATGCTTCCGCTCGTGTTTTCTTTTCCTGCTATCGTTTATTCTATTGCTTATTTGGTTTCGAAAGTTAGCTCCCTCCTAGGATAGTGAGTGAGTTGTGTCCCCATTCGCTCTAATCTCGCACGTGTATGGATCACCCATTTCATATGCGGGTCAGATCTTAGTGCGGAGGATGTGGCGTCACGCGCTCGGGGCTACACTAAATGATATTGCAGTGACATCTCTAATCACACAGCATAAAATACGAACCGCTCTCAAATAGTTATTTCATGTAAAATCTTAACAATTATCAAACACATTTTTTTAAATTTAAAAATAAAATTTTAAAAGATTCTATTTTTTATATTTAGTCAATATATTTTTAATAATAACTTTTTTATTTACACACATATTGAATGTGCAAGATTTATTTCACATAGAAAACACATTAAATTTTCTCGAATTCTTTCACATACTCTTTGTCTAGTTTTGAGTGTCATTTGCCGACTGAGTATCATAGGATGTGCATTGGCGCCATGCTACCTAATTCACTTCATGATCTAGAAGCACTCTTTCTTTCTCTTTAAGGTGAAATAAATAAATTAATAAAAATATTATTTTTTTCTAAAAAACTTAAATGATACGAATTATTAACTTTAATGATTTAAGTATCACTTTTAAAATATTTGAACATGAAAGTGATACAAAAGTTGAAATTTTAGAAATTATATTTCACTAAAATTTGATTTAATTAATAACTTAAGTCATACGAATTATAATTTTAAATGCTTAAATATGACTTTTGAAACATTAAGTACGAAAATAGTATAAATATAAAAATTAAGAGAATAAATATGACATTTAATAATAATAAGCACTCGTTTTCAGCAGATTCTTGGAAAGTAGAGGACTACGGAGCTCTCGTTATCCTTATCCATTTATGAGAAAATTAAAAACAAATGAGACCTGAACCTACATGGTTTAGATTTCCTTTTTCTAACTTATTTAATGTAGCCATATTCTGCAGATACAATTTTATGCGAGAATGTCTTCATTTTTCAATCATGTAGGGTGAATCGACCGACTTCATCATTTTATTTGTTTATTTTTATTTGTATGCTAGATGAGGTATTATTTGGATTCTTGTATTTACTTTTGATTGTTTGTATACAATTCTATTTTGATTTTATATTTACTTTTCTTATATGTCAACTATTTTACCGAAGATGCATCTCTCATCTCAATTTTGATTTACTTTTGCGCTCTTATTATTATTATTATTCTTTTTGGCATATCAAGCAACAAAAGTATGTAGTATCTTTCTCCTTTCTTGTTATCTCATTTGTTTTTCTGAACTAAAACTGAATTTAATAGCATAAATTTGACATGTTCAAATGTGACATCAAAACGACAATGTCTGACCTATCTCAATGAATGATGAACTTTCCAGTTTTCGTCTCCGACCTGAGAAAAGACATGGTAATAATTACATTTTACTATTCTCATTTTAGACCAAATTATAATACAGGAAATCTTATTAAGTGAAACTAATTGCTGCCTCACGAGTCGTGGGGTAATTAGTGTAGCTTATTAATTCTAGTTTCCTGATTAATCACTTTAAGCAATTAATATTTCTTGACCATTTTAGAATGGGCAATGTCTCACGAGTCGTGGGTCGTTCAAAACTAAGTTTGGTTGAGATCTTATGATTGATGGGTCTTGCTCAACACTAAAGTAGATATGAATGTTGTAACGCCCCCGTTTTTCAGTTTAAATAATGTGGCGTATTTGTTTATAAATTGCGCGATTTAATTATTTAATTATATGATTACTTGTTTATAAGTGTTTTTATTTGATGTAAAACCGTAAACTTTTGTTATTTAATTTAATTAATATGGAATTTAAGTTTAGTAATTTATTTATAACAATATGAATTCGTTCATGCGCTTGAGTGTTTTATTTCTACTTCGTTCTTATATGAAATGATACTGGATTGGCGTGAAAATTTAATATGTCGTAAATATGTATGTTTTGAACATGCCTATATGCTCGGTTTATGTTTTCGGATTTATTTGACGTGTTTATGAATTTATTTTGATTTTTGGAACCAAGTCGGGGGCTAACGAGCAATTAGCGCACCCTTGGTTCCGTGCGTGATATCTTGAGCTCGGGAATTCGGATTCGAATTCCGTCAACTCCGTTGCCTTCGTATCGACGATCCGGAGACAATGGAACAAGCCTCATACCTTTTTGAAATCATTAAGACCTCCGAAATCCAACCGTAACGGACAACTCGTGCAAGAAGAACTCCTTTGGTTGACTAGTCTTCATGGTGGGACCCCATAACACTCCTTAACCAAACCATACCTTAACCATGACTTAATTACCTTGACTTAAGCCCTTTCTCTTCCCTTTTAGCTGCAAAACCGAACCATATCTCCCTCACTTCTGCTGGGACTGATCGAGAAAGGAAGGAGGAAGAAAGGAGAAGAAACCCTAGGCCATCTTTGTGATTTTGAGCTCAAATCACCATTTTTCTTCACCAAATCTTCAAGGTATGAATATTGATGTCTTCTCTACTCTATTATACTTGATTTCATCTCCTTAATTCATGATTTGGGTCAGAAATGGTTAGGGTTTGAATGATGAGATTGGTATGAACTTTTAGGGATTTTTGACCTAGTGACCTATTTGCTTGTGTGGCTGAATTCCTTGCTTAAACATGATCATATGAGCTTGTTTCTTGGCTTAATTCTTTCCTAACTGATAGTATATGATGTTAGGAGGATTTCTTCTCTTTCTCCTTTTATGAAATTATGAGATATGGAGCTCCAAACTTGATGATCTAATTGATTCCCCTGTTTTTGAACTGCTGTGTGAATTTATGTGTTGTAGCTTGATCATATGGCCTTCAATTCGTGTGAAAATGCATGGAGTTGATGTACACTTATTGTTCTACATGTTAACATTCATGCTTTAAGTATTTGGTTCCATTTGAAGCCTCAAAACCGAAGTACATGGCCTGTTCTTATGCATGATTGTTGACAGAATTGTTGCTGTTACATTTTGTAACTTGTTGATCATTCTAATGTGCTTTAAATGGTACCATTTTGCATATATATGATGTATATTAGTTGTTTGGTATGTTAGCATGCATTCCCCAAAGTTTCAGATCCAAATTCAAGCCCTAAGTACTTGATCAAGGCATGATAGAATCATTAGGGCTCATATGTCCGATTGTAGCGACCCAGTTTTGTTTCACGGTTTCGATGATCTTAACGTGTGATTTAGCTTTTGCACTCTATATGAAAAATGTTCATAACATGCCAAATATGTTGTATATGAAATTTCAGAGCATTTGGAGTTCATTTGGTATGCCTTTGGATTGAGTTTGTTTGAGTTCAGTTTTGCCGGAAAAATTTCAAAGGGGACTAAGTTCTGTACCGTGACACCCCCGTGTCTCATTTACTCATAAGAGGGAGACACGGGCGTGTCACACTCTCTGGGCAGCTCTGTACTGAGCCACGCCCGTGGCTCAGTTGGGCAAGGGTTGGTGACACCCCCGTGTCACTTCCCATGCGCAGTCTTCGTTACTTCCTCTTCGGTTTTTGATTTGTTTCCCCTCCTTAATGACTTTATCTCCCTTTATGTTGAACTATGAACTTGTTGTGCTATGTGTTAGGAGTATTGTGGTTCAATTTCGTGGCATTTGGACGAGTTATAGGTATGCTTTTGCTTATTGCCGTTTATGTGCGTTTATATGTCGTCTATGAATCGTATCACTTATTTTCTATACCATATGACTTCTTCTTGTTGTCAAACCTTGGATATATGCTATGTTATGTAATATGAAGTATGTGGTAGCATTATGGAAGAGCTTGAACATGTTCTATGCTCCTATTTGAATTCTTGAAATAAATTGATTGGGAATATGAATTGAATGATAATGAATGAATGAGTGAATGAATTGGTTATATGATTTTCATGACTTAATATGATCTTTATGCCTTCATATCATGCTTGAGCATTGCCGTGCGTCATATATGGTTCATCAAGGGTCTTGAGTCTCACGAACACGTCTTGTGGTCTTTTGTACAGTTTGTCTCCAGGGTGGAGAGCTTTTGATCGTTCAGGCACTTGGTGCTCGATCCTTGTTTCATCACGGTTCAGGTGAGGGTGGTTTTCGTTTTAGCTATGTAACAAACCCTACACCCCTTATGTGAAAAGCTTTGGCCAAAAACCCTTATAATTATATATATATAGTTTTCAAATGAAGTTATCGAGTAAATTCTTCTGAATTATACGTATGAGCGTATATAAGCTTAAAAATGGTTTTGTAATGAGGCTATGCTCCAAACCGTGTGCCTTCATGCTAGCTATGGATTAGGATGACACGGAGAGGTACGTATATAGCATATGCCGAATTACACGGTACGGTATGATTTCTTATAGTATGTATCATATGTATGTACTGATATGTTTTGGCGAGATTATGCTAAGCTGTTATGTTCACGGCCCCCGGGACTTAGTATATGTGGCTAACCGAGGAAGCAAGGGCTGACGGGGATCCCATATACTAGTCCCACTATTAAACAGCGGTACTGGACCTCGTCAGGAGATTGGCGGGGAAAGGGAGCTGAGTGCCATCTGGGGAGTCATGTAACCCCTTTTGGTCAAAGACAGAGGTGGTCGGGTCTTGCAAACCCACCACCAACCCGGAGGAAGAAGGTTGGTTATGATATAATTATGCACCGTGCGGGAATGCCGGGATCCGGATCGCCCAAACGAATATGTTTATGATATGAATTATGGTCTGTGTGTATTATGACGTATTGCATGATCACCTATTTAAACTATATTATGGATATTTGTCGTACACGGTCGGAGTTTGGATGGAGGTTGTGCACGCTCACTCGCCGAGCCTTATATTTATGTATGATCTATGAAAGTAATAAATTTAATATGAATTAGTCGTAAAAGTCGAGCATTGTTTATCTATTTTCTCGCCCTTTTCAGGAACTAAATTCAAATAAAACCTTGCTCGGGATTTACGACTTGCATGTGCATGTTTCTATATATATGTATCGCTCCTGCTCACTCAGTCTTCTAGAGACTGACCCCTCTCCCTCCCCACTTTAGTATGCAGGTTTGGCTTTGAAGGTTCGAGCTAGGCGGAGGTGTCTGGAGTCTTTCAGTGAGTCGAGTTAGGATAGGGGAGTCTTTGCACTCATTCATGTATTGAATTTATGTCTGTATCGATTCTATGGTATCATGAACTTGAATAATTATGTAACTGTTATTAAATTGCTTTTATTGGGATTTGTCATGATTTAAAAGAGGCCAGAAGAGCCCAAATTCTACTTATGAGTTGTATGTTTGAAATTGAGTTTGCAATGCATTATATTGTGGATTGGTATTCGTTGCAGGGTCTAGCTCCGCCTGGCCTAGGAAGGTTTTTATGTTTGTCTCCCGTTCGCTAGGGTTTGATACGGGTGTGGATTTATAATTTCGTTACTCGTGTTGAGCCTTAGTGCGGGGGATGTGGCGCCTCACGTGCGGGGTGCTACATCCTTAAGTGGTATCAGAGCCCGGTTGCAAAACCGGTGTTCTTGAGTCGTGTCGGAGTCAGTTTAAGTCGAACGGCATAAGGACTATGTGATATTACGTGCATTGCATCGATCTTGAATTTGGAATTTGGTTTCCTTAAGAATTTCGTTGAATTCCTTGTTGCATTTTTCTATGGATTCTTGTCTTTCGTATTGAATATGTGTCATGAGCATGCACTAATCGCATGCATCTACTCTTGAAGTAAGTTATGATTTCCAGGTTATAAAGATGATAGCAAACCACGGCCAAGTTCTATGATCCTAACAATCTATTACAATTCCTTCGGAGGTACGGAAGATAGGAAGGATGCCTGGGGAGGAATGTGAAGAATGTTAGTTGTGTGGCTTTGTAGACTGAGTTGCAATTAACGGTTGGGATTCAGAATGGGAGGTTCGACCTTGGCGAAGCGATAGCAGAGGAACATTTGGGGGAATAGAAATAGGAGTTAATCGTGGGGTTATTGAGATTCAAAAGACTAACTTATGAGAATCGGCTACTTGGAGTGCATTAATTGGATCCAACAGGATCTTTCAACCTCAGGAATGAATTACACAAAGCCTTGAAGACATTTTGGTCTCGGATTTGGATCAGGGAAGAGGTACTAGTCATTAAGAGGAGTAGAGACAATAGGGGTCCGGCAAAGGTTATACATCAAGGGTCTACAAAGAAGGACTTCGAACTAAGTCTGGTGATTAGAAGTCGGGTTCTAGAAGGCAAGCATTTGGGGAAACACGAATAGAGGGAAGGTGGCGATATGGGGAATAGGATTTGAGTTCGTTTTCCAAAACCAAGCTGAATTGCCATGTTGGGAAGTAAAATGGAAGATATGAAGCAACAAATGAAAAAGAGAAAGAGAGGAAATCATGTGCTCAAGTAGAAGCAATTGGAGGTGAATTGAATCTACAAAGGATAAACACGGAATTCTTGATTGAGGCGACGATTAGAAGTAAAGGTCGAATTTCGAGGAGAAGTTTGGATACTAACTCTGGGGACGTGGAAGAATTAAGGATTAAGGAATTGCCATCTCGGATAGTGGAAGATACAAGTGATAGACTCATGGAAAACTTGAAGACCGTGGGAATGGCAAGGAATAATTACCAGGCCAAGTGACCTTGGGATCGGAAGAACGAGGAGAGCTACCGAGCTAATAACTTCCCACATCGGTGACAGGTTCTGCATATTCATGGCATAAGCACCATGCATCAATTTAAATTAATTGCTTTCTGTATCTATATGTACGTTTATGTTTAATTATTATAATTCCTTCAACGTGTTGCATTGTTGCATCTTTGACTGTTTATTAAGTGCATTGGCATGTTAATCCAACATGCATGGCTTAGTGTTTAATTGATAGGAAATGACTCCACCTTGTTCATCAAGCTATTCATTAATCAAGGCTTACGCGAATTAAGATAAGAAGAATGGTTGGGTTATATTTTGGAGTTCCGGGTATATAGCTTAGCTAGCACAATCTACAACGAAGAAACTAAGTTGAAGAGTTTTGGGAAACCTTAATCTCAGAGGTGAGGATTACCTTTAGTTGAAGAATGGAAATACAAGAAGGGATTAAATTGGTCTAGATTTCAAGAAGAGAAAGAAAGAGAAGAATTAAGGATTAGAAGGAAGTAATTACTGAAGGGTTTGAATTGAATATTAGGAATGAATTAAAGAAACAGAAGTGGCTCAGCAAAAATTTTTAATGACGGAAGGATTCATGGAGGTTGATATGTAAGAGCAAAAATTTTAAGGGGGAGAGCACGACCGAGAGGTGAATTGGAGGATGGGAGTGGTGTTCGCATGAATATGCTAGGAGTAATGACGGGGATGCAAATTAAGGAGAATCTGGAAGTCCTGAGGGTGGAGATTAGGAATGAATAAGACGGTGGTTATGGTTAAGTTATTAAGAGGGAAGCTACGTATGGAATTCTGGTCTGGAGATAATGGAATCATAAGAGGGTTTCTATGAATTTCTAAGCTATCATATAAGGGGGTTCAATAATGACAATATTATCAAGTCTTCGGTTAGTCCCACGATAATTCGGAAGAAACCAAATCGAAGAAGATGATCATTGGAGGATTTACACCGAACTTCAAGAGTTATCAAGAACACCCTATCTTCGATTCAAGAAATATGGAGCTAGATGCCAAATATAACCTGAAGGGGTCAAAGGGAATGAATGGATTTGTTAAAGTAGATCCTAATGACGAATACCTCAAGGTAGGGATCGAATCGTTAAGATTGTCAAGAGTAGTTATCCTTGAGGGTATTTTAAACTCCGATGTGGGTAAGCTAGGAGCTATGGACCTAACTTCGAGACGGATGGTCTAAGGGCATTCGGGAAATCAAGTTCGGTTAATTAAAAGGAATTGGATGGTCGAACGAAGATTGTGGGCAATGGTGAAAACTGGAAGCAGTACAAGTCAAAAGGGATCTAAGAATGCTCCAAAAAGAATTCATCAATCGCTTCACCGGGGAACCTTGAAGAGGTTCAAGACAAGCTGACCACTGAGCTATCTTTAGGATAGATCCTACACTGGACAACGACAACTCTCAATTCTAAACTTTGAAACCTCGGTGAACGGTACTTATAGCATTCATGATACATGCATCCATGCAATTTTAACTTATATAATTTTTATGTTAGGTACTTTAATCTTGTATCGTGTTAAAATACTTGGAGTACTTGGATATCGATGTGGGCGATATTTATTACTTGCTTTGGGTGCCTTACGTGATTTAAATTTGGTTTGCGTGAGTTGCTTGGGAGTATTGGAGACTTCCTTGCTTTATTTTCGGTTAAGAGACGGGGATTCTCTTATTTTTGTTTGAGAGACGGGGTACTCTCTTTGCTTGCGAGAGACGGGGTTCTCTCATTGCTGCTCGAGAGACGGGGCTCTCTCCTTGCTGTTTGTGAGAGACGGGGAATCTCTCATTGTTTGATTTCAAGCGTGTTTGAATCCGAGGACGGATTCTTTTTAAGGGGGAGAGATTGTAACGCCCCCGTTTTTCAGTTTAAATAATGTGGCGTATTTGTTTATAAATTGCGCGATTTAATTATTTAATTATATGATTACTTGTTTATAAGTGTTTTTATTTGATGTAAAACCGTAAACTTTTGTTATTTAATTTAATTAATATGGAATTTAAGTTTAGTAATTTATTTATAACAATATGAATTCGTTCATGCGCTTGAGTGTTTTATTTCTACTTCGTTCTTATATGAAATGATACTGGATTGGCGTGAAAATTTAATATGTCGTAAATATGTATGTTTTGAACATGCCTATATGCTCGGTTTATGTTTTCGGATTTATTTGACGTGTTTATGAATTTATTTTGAATTTTGGAACCAAGTCGGGGGCTAACGAGCAATTAGCGCACCCTTGGTTCCGTGCGTGATATCTTGAGCTCGGGAATTCGGATTCGAATTCCGTCAACTCCGTTGCCTTCGTATCGACGATCCGGAGACAATGGAACAAGCCTCATACCTTTTTGAAATCATTAAGACCTCCGAAATCCAACCGTAACGGACAACTCGTGCAAGAAGAACTCCTTTGGTTGACTAGTCTTCATGGTGGGACCCCATAACACTCCTTAACCAAACCATACCTTAACCATGACTTAATTACCTTGAGTTAAGCCCTTTCTCTTCCCTTTTAGCTGCAAAACCGAACCATATCTCCCTCACTTCTGCTGGGACTGATCGAGAAAGGAAGGAGGAAGAAAGGAGAAGAAACCCTAGGCCATCTTTGTGATTTTGAGCTCAAATCACCATTTTTCTTCACCAAATCTTCAAGGTATGAATATTGATGTCTTCTCTACTCTATTATACTTGATTTCATCTCCTTAATTCATGATTTGGGTCAGAAATGGTTAGGGTTTGAATGATGAGATTGGTATGAACTTTTAGGGATTTTTGACCTAGTGACCTATTTGCTTGTGTGGCTGAATTCCTTGCTTAAACATGATCATATGAGCTTGTTTCTTGGCTTAATTCTTTCCTAACTGATAGTATATGATGTTAGGAGGATTTCTTCTCTTGCTCCTTTTATGAAATTATGAGATATGGAGCTCCAAACTTGATGATCTAATTGATTCCCCTGTTTTTGAACTGCTGTGTGAATTTATGTGTTGTAGCTTGATCATATGGCCTTCAATTCGTGTGAAAATGCATGGAGTTGATGTACACTTATTGTTCTACATGTTAACATTCATGCTTTAAGTATTTGGTTCCATTTGAAGCCTCAAAACCGAAGTACATGGCCTGTTCTTATGCATGATTGTTGACAGAATTGTTGCTGTTACATTTTGTAACTTGTTGATCATTCTAATGTGCTTTAAATGGTACCATTTTGCATATATATGATGTATATTAGTTGTTTGGTATGTTAGCATGCATTCCCCAAAGTTTCAGATCCAAATTCAAGCCCTAAGTACTTGATCAAGGCATGATAGAATCATTAGGGCTCATATGTCCGATTGTAGCGACCCAGTTTTGTTTCACGGTTTCGATGATCTTAACGTGTGATTTAGCTTTTTCACTCTAAATGAAAAATGTTCATAACATGCCAAATATGTTGTATATGAAATTTCAGAGCATTTGGAGTTCATTTGGTATGCCTTTGGATTGAGTTTGTTTGAGTTCAGTTTTGCCGGAAAAATTTCAAAGGGGACTAAGTTCTGTACCGTGACACCCCCGTGTCTCATTTACTCATAAGAGGGAGACACGGGCGTGTCACACTCTCTGGGCAGCTCTGTACTGAGCCACGCCCGTGGCTCAGTTGGGCAAGGGTTGGTGACACCCCCGTGTCACTTCCCATGCGCAGTCTTCGTTACTTCCTCTTCGGTTTTTGATTTGTTTCCCCTCCTTAATGACTTTATCTCCCTTTATGTTGAACTATGAACTTGTTGTGCTATGTGTTAGGAGTATTGTGGTTCAATTTCGTGGCATTTGGACGAGTTATAGGTATGCTTTTGCTTATTGCCGTTTATGTGCGTTTATATGTCGTCTATGAATCGTATCACTTATTTTCTATACCATATGACTTCTTCTTGTTGTCAAACCTTGGATATATGCTATGTTATGTAATATGAAGTATGTGGTAGCATTATGGAAGAGCTTGAACATGTTCTATGCTCCTATTTGAATTCTTGAAATAAATTGATTGGGAATATGAATTGAATGATAATGAATGAATGAGTGAATGAATTGGTTATATGATTTTCATGACTTAATATGATCTTTATGCCTTCATATCATGCTTGAGCATTGCCGTGCGTCATATATGGTTCATCAAGGGTCTTGAGTCTCACGAACACGTCTTGTGGTCTTTTGTACAGTTTGTCTCCAGGGTGGAGAGCTTTTGATCGTTCAGGCACTTGGTGCTCGATCCTTGTTTCATCACGGTTCAGGTGAGGGTGGTTTTCGTTTTAGCTATGTAACAAACCCTACACCCCTTATGTGAAAAGCTTTGGCCAAAAACCCTTATAATTATATATATATAGTTTTCAAATGAAGTTATCGAGTAAATTCTTCTGAATTATACGTATGAGCGTATATAAGCTTAAAAATGGTTTTGTAATGAGGCTATGCTCCAAACCGTGTGCCTTCATGCTAGCTATGGATTAGGATGACACGGAGAGGTACGTATATAGCATATGCCGAATTACACGGTACGGTATGATTTCTTATAGTATGTATCATATGTATGTACTGATATGTTTTGGCGAGATTATGCTAAGCTGTTATGTTCACGGCCCCCGGGACTTAGTATATGTGGCTAACCGAGGAAGCAAGGGCTGACGGGGATCCCATATACTAGTCCCACTATTAAACAGCGGTACTGGACCTCGTCAGGAGATTGGCGGGGAAAGGGAGCTGAGTGCCATCTGGGGAGTCATGTAACCCCTTTTGGTCAAAGACAGAGGTGGTCGGGTCTTGCAAACCCACCACCAACCCGGAGGAAGAAGGTTGGTTATGATATGATTATGCACCGTGCGGGAATGCCGGGATCCGGATCGCCCAAACGAATATGTTTATGATATGAATTATGGTCTGTGTGTATTATGACGTATTGCATGATCACCTATTTAAACTATATTATGGATATTTGTCGTACACGGTCGGAGTTTGGATGGAGGTTGTGCACGCTCACTCGCCGAGCCTTATATTTATGTATGATCTATGAAAGTAATAAATTTAATATGAATTAGTCGTAAAAGTCGAGCATTGTTTATCTATTTTCTCGCCCTTTTCAGGAACTAAATTCAAATAAAACCTTGCTCGGGATTTACGACTTGCATGTGCATGTTTCTATATATATGTATCGCTCCTGCTCACTCAGTCTTCTAGAGACTGACCCCTCTCCCTCCCCACTTTAGTATGCAGGTTTGGCTTTGAAGGTTCGAGCTAGGCGGAGGTGTCTGGAGTCTTTCAGTGAGTCGAGTTAGGATAGGGGAGTCTTTGCACTCATTCATGTATTGAATTTATGTCTGTATCGATTCTATGGTATCATGAACTTGAATAATTATGTAACTGTTATTAAATTGCTTTTATTGGGATTTGTCATGATTTAAAAGAGGCCAGAAGAGCCCAAATTCTACTTATGAGTTGTATGTTTGAAATTGAGTTTGCAATGCATTATATTGTGGATTGGTATTCGTTGCAGGGTCTAGCTCCGCCTGGCCTAGGAAGGTTTTTATGTTTGTCTCCCGTTCGCTAGGGTTTGATACGGGTGCGGATTTATAATTTCGTTACTCGTGTTGAGCCTTAGTGCGGGGGATGTGGCGCCTCACGTGCGGGGTGCTACAAATGTCTCACGAGTTGTGGGTCCATGATTGAAAGATTCGGGATGCAAAAATATTACTAGGAATTTCATGGGGATGGAATTGGCAATTCGTACCTACCTAAAGATTCTTAGACCTTTGGATGTCTCACAGGTCGTGGGTCCAAAACTAAGAATGCTTGGGATCCTAGTACCCATTGAGAAAATAAGTTTCTTTTAAGGTCGTAGGGATTTATAGACCTTCTACAAACAGTGGGAGAACATATTTCTAAAGACCTTGATAATATGTAATCGTTATTATTCAGCATGCTCATGATTTCTCTATTTTTTCATTTAGGTTGTAGTTCTGTGATTCTCTACATTCGGAAATGGCAACCAAAAACCCTTTGGTATCCATCCCCGAATCAAATAAGTTGACGGGACCCAATTATTCTGATTGGCTTCGGAATCTAAAGATAGTTTTAGATTCTAAAAAGAGAAGATATTTTCTCTTCGAGGGAGAGCCTGTCGAGGAAGACGAGGCTCCAACTCGGGCCGAAAGAGAGGCGATCGCGAAATGGTCTGAAGATAATCTTCAAGCCCGTTGCCTAACATGTCTCCGGATATGCAAAGGCAACATGAGTCTATGAAAAACGCTTGGGAGATTTATGACCATCTCGGGCAATTGTGCCGCCCCAAAGAGCGTGTTCTAAGGTACAACACCTCTAAGAAGCTCTTTCATCTCATACTGAAAGAAGGTACAAGTGTCCATGAGCACGGTCTAAAGTTTCTTGCTTTGAACGAGAAACTGACCTCCACGGAAATGCCACTAAGTGAAGAACTCGTTGTGGATCTGTTGCTCGCGTCGCTTCCACCATCATTCAATCCTTTCATATTAAACTTCAACATGAATCATCCTCATGCTACTGTAGTTGAGTTGATTAGTCAACTTGTGACTGCTGAAGACATGATAAAGAAGGATCATAAGGTAATGATGGTCACTTCCTCTTCTAGGCCTTCTAAAGTCAAAGGTAAGAAAGTTCCCAAGAAGAAGGGATCTCTTAAACTTGAAGGAGGGGTTAAAAAGAGAAAGGCCAAGAAGAAAAGAGATCAGAGAGAGGATGTTTGCCACCATTGTGGCAAGAAAGGGCATTGGAAGAGGAACTGCTAAGAGTATAAGGTTAGTCTAAAGAAAGGTGTGTTTATTGTTGAAGTAAATTTATCTATTAATTCTAATTCTTGGGTACTTGATACCGGTTGTAGAGCTCATATTTGTAATGATGTACAGATGCTAAATGAGGTTCGGTAGCTTGAAGAAGGAGAATGCGTCTTAAAGGTTGGGAATGGATCAAGTGTTCAAGCTCAAGCCATTGGGACGTGTAGATTAGATTTAAGTTACTTTAATTTAGTTTTGAACAAAATCCTTTATGTACCTTCTATTATTCGTAGTATCATTTCCATTCCAATACTTGATTGTGAAGGTTTTGAGACTTTTTTTAAAAATGGAAACTTTTATCTTAAGAAGAATAAAACTTCCGTTTTACTTGGTACATTATCTAATGGACTTTATACAACTAAAGACACTAATATTTTGAATATACAACAATTAAACAAACGCAAAAGAGATGACAAGATCTTGGATTCTTTATGGCACACACGTTTAGGCCACGTTTCCAAAGACAGGATTGTTAAGTTAACAAATTTAGGATCATTCTACGATAATGAACTTAAAGAGTTAACTCATTGTGAATCATGTCTTAAAGGAAAGATGGCCAAAACTCCCTTTAATGGTAAAGTGGAACGTGCCACTAAAGTATTGGATTTAATCCATACTGATATTTGTGAACCACATAGTGTAAGTACGAGAAACAATCATCAGTATTTCATAACCTTCATAGACGACTTTAGTCGTTTTGGTTATGTGTGTGGGGAATAGTGCCCTGAAAATTCAATTTTTTGAATTAATTAAACTGAATTTACAGCAAGTTGTGAGTATTATACATATTGATAATTAATGGTGTGTGGTGGTATTCTTATATGAAATGTGTTTCATAGGAAAAGACTTGGAATATCGAAATCACTTGTCATTAAAGTTCTAGTCGGTAAGATAAGAATATGTTCTTATCAAGACTATAACGTGGTTATATAAGATGATCAGTCTTTCGTCATAAGGAATGGTGGTTCCAATTATAACACGTTGATGATTTTCAATAGGATTGGAAACATCGAACTGTACCACTGAGATTATTCATTTTATACTGCTATCTAAAATAAATAAAATATCAGGAAGCATTATACTCTTAATCCTGATAATATTTCGGCTTTAGGCATGTTGTGTTAGTCACTGTAATATACTCGAAGTGAGATCTCGATAACGGTTGGCTAAAATGTTACTGTTCCAGAAGAGCCCAATCCTCAAAACGCAAATCTAAGAAGGGCACGAATGTAAATCTTCTGGGGACAAAGAGGGTCCTGGGATGTTGGCCACTAAAAGGGTCCCGAGCGAGATTCCGAGCACCATGACTTCAGGGGAGCTCCATTCTCTAATTGCTCCTAGGTATTTAGATGAGCATTTCACCTTCATATTATCTCAGCCCTACGAAAGGGTGAATAATCCTCCAGTCGGTGAGATATCCATACTCCATGACACTATTGGGGTTGGGGGGCTGAGGTTCCCGATCGCGGAACCGGTACCTAGCATTTTCAACTATTTGAACCTCAGTCCTTCTCAAGTTCTTCCCAATCAGGCGGTTGAGTGATAAATGAGTTTGAGTGCTTTGGATGCACTTACTAACATTATTCATTGCGGGGATATTGATAACTTTTGACCTAAAACTCACAAAGTACACGCTCTGAGGTTCGACACTAAATGCAACTGTATTCGACCTGACTCACTGTTATTTTCTACCTAACTAGGATTGTACATGTCGTGCCTCATTTCCCTTTTTGACAAATATTTATTTGTGCCCTGGAGCATTAATCACTCTCTCGTACATTGTCCTACGGAATGAAATAGTTACATGTGGCCCCACAAAAGTGTTAGGAGTGTACAGGTGCCTCTTCAAATCGGTTAATATATGGACACTCCGTCCGCGTTAGCATTGAGATCGATCTGAGCTCTTTAAATATCAACCTCAGGACTTGACCAGTTCGGTCATGGCTATCGAGCCTCCTTAGATTGATCTTTTTTAGATTTTCGATCTCAGTAACAGTTCAAGTCGGACTGTATCTACGACTCTCAAATCGATGTGAGTCATGATTTTGCCATGTGGCACCTATCTGGCATCCATATGGTCCTATGTGGCACTTAATCAGCATCCATGTAACCAATATGTGCCTGCCAATGTGGCTCTGGATCCACGTGGCCCCTCTGAGAGCATGCCACATGGCCTAGTGTAAATATGCCATCCTGATATATATGCCTGTAATTTTAGATAACGTGTTAGATGTTTGACCAGAAGATAAAAGAAAAAAATATATTTCAAAATAAATAAATAGATATATTCTTAACAAAAATTAAAATTACTGAAGTGAGCAGTCCGGTGGGAAATGGGTATCTATGGAGATTAAAAGGTCCAGCCCACATTACAGCCCAAAAATCGAAAAGCTCCAATAACGAGATCCAACTACGAAACCATGAAGTTAATAAAATTATGGGCCAAATAACAAGACATAGCCAATTTTGTGGTCACCAGGTAATATTCATATACTCTAGGGGCCGCATAGAAAAAACCGAAAATATCAGGTTTATTCCTGAAAGTCGCTAGTGCGACTTCAGTTCAACTCTATTTGTATATATTATTCTTGTTGGCCCTTTCCTGATCCCGATAGAATTCTTCTTCACCGCTGCACCTTTCAATCTTGGCCTAGGGTTTACTCCAATTCCTCCAATCCGTTCTACACAGAGATATCATCGAACAATCATATATGCAGCCGCCTAACAGAATCAAATACCAATAGGTTTCTGCTACCAATTCCTTTCATCGTCGGAAACTTATATCAGGATTTATTGATTCACTAATTATGATTATCTCTGTTAAGTTTCGATTTTCATCGTTGTTCAATGTGAAGCGCGTCAATAATCTCCGAGTCTTTGGCCCTGGTTTGAATCCTTTTGCCCCCTATAACATGGCCAATCATTCCTCTCGCTAAATTCTCTGCGTTTCCGGTCTTTCTGTGAAGATCGTGGAAGGATTTGGTAATAGGAGTCGACGTTGATTTGTATTCGCATACGTTTTCTGCCCTGGAAATTCAAGGATAAGATCGATTCTCTTATACAATACTTGAGTTTTCTATCCTGTGTTTCGTGTGTCTCTTGTGTTTATATGTTCTTTGGATCTTTGGGTGTATGAGAAAAGGGGATTCGGAGATTGTGATCTTCTGTGAATCAATCTAGGTATAAGCTTGTTTTCTTGAATTCACTGTTCAGTCTAGTTTTTCTTGTCTGAGATCGTGAATAACGTTAAGGGGCGTTCAGTTGTAGACTCGGTGTTCTTAAAGGGGGGGTGTTGGTAATTGAAGTTTGTGAATCTGTAGCATATAGCCTCGTTTTCACTATCAGAGGGGACGAAAAATATACCTTACAATGCCCGAATTTGAGATGGAATCGGTTAGGAGGAAGCGGAAGTTGCTTAGGTCAGGAAGTGATTTGGATGATCGAGGCTGGACATTGCTGCATATCCATGCCCGGAAAGGTGACCTCAAAGAGGTATGATTTTGTAGTCCATTCATCCATTGTACATTTTGTGATTCTTTGGAATATAATATTGCTTCAATGAAATCTGCTACTATAGTGCTGCATTCTAACATTCTAACAATGGGTTGCATCTCTAACTCTATTCTTCAATTTCTAGTGTCATGACATTTTAAGGGAGTATATACTTAGATCAGCCATACTTCTTATGTTATTGACTTGATCGGAACGGTCTGTTCCATATGCTTTATGCTTTCTTATCTTCTGAAAAATCTGTGGTGGAAATTGGAAAAGGATGTTTTTTTTTTCTCAAATAAAACAGGACCTGAATGGAGTATGTAAAAGTTCACTCATCCTACTCCAGCAGGGCACGAACTTCCTCTTGATGAGTGATATGGAACATCCCTTCCTTAATAACATACTGTCACTGTATAATGCTTGCAATTGTATACTTAATCTAAAGAGAGAGATTAAGAATTTAAGATTGTGACTTCAACTCTAGTTTACCCATTTTCAATTAGTTTTTCAATGATTTTTCTAGTTTTCAACAGATATTCAATTTATTCATGATCTGAAATTACTTCAATGACTTAATTTCTAAATACTGCTATCCTTCATTTTTTGGGTTAGCATTGTTAATTCTAGCTCTTATCATCTTGCAGGTGAAGCGGCTTCTTAATGAAGGAATGGATGTTAACGTGGCTGCATGGGGGCCAAAATCGCATGGCATTACCCCTCTCCATCTAGCTGCTAAAGGGGGGCATCTCAAAGTCATGGATGCATTGCTAGAGCATGGAGCTGATATTGATGCAAGAACTAAGGGAGCATGCGGCTGTGAGTACCTTTTCTACAAACCTATGTAAGAAGCTTTCTCCCAAATTTAGTTACTTGTATCTTATTCTTGTTTTAAAACTGGATGCAGGGACCCCACTCCACAATGCAGCTAAAGAGAGAAAGAAGAAAGCAATTAGATTCCTGGTTGAGAATGGGGCATTTTTGCCTGATGACATCAATGATACTAGGTTCAATCCACCAATCCACTACTGCCCTGGTCTTGAATGGGCTTATGAAGAATTAAGGCGTTTGCAGCTCGAGAGTTCATCGTCTGCTGAGACCTCCTGTAACTCTGATAACTGAACGTATGGAGAGCATCTGCTACACTACATGCCTTGTTTTTGTCACCAGTTTCTCTTCAAGCTTCTATGTCTGAAATTTATGTTTGCTCTGTGTGTACGTCGTGTTCTTATCAGTGTTTGTTTACGAGTCACCCTGAATTATGGCCTTTCTGTGTGGCTAGACCTTTGTGTTGCTCTGATGGTGCTGTTTGTATTGTGGTGAATAAGAGAACCTGTTTTGAATACTTGCCCTCCCTCTCTCTCTCATTCTCACTCACACACACACACACACAACACAGAGTTTATGATTTTTCTCTAGTGAAGCAATATTGCACGGCCCAGTAAACTGATGGTATCCGAAAATGACTGGACTTGACCGTATTGGGTGTTGGATTGTTGTTGCACTTCTCTTTTGATAGGTTGGCGTTGGCGTTGGTATTGAGCTTTCAATTCAAAGTTGATATTTAATTCTTTATTAATAATAAAAAAATTTAAAATTATATGCAAATCAGAGTATAATAGGAGATCTAAAATATTATCAAATTCGGAAATATATAAATTTATAGCATTTGCACATGTATTTCCCAACTTAATCCTTGAAATTGGATATTGGATATTTATGTTGATTAAAATAGTTAGTTAAATTTTCCTATTTAAAGTATCCCTTTTTTTTTTTTTTGCTACTGTAACTTTAGTTACATTTTCCTATTTAGATTATCACTTCTTTTCACTTTGTTACCGTAGCTTTTGCTTCTGAAATATGATAAGTAAATCATTTAATTGTAGGGATTGTTGTTAATTTATCTCTATAAGACTTTTTGTTCTTTTATAAAAGTCTCGTTAAATTTTTTTTGCTCTTAAAAAAAATTATCAAAAAAATACTTCAGGTACTAAAACGCAATACTTACGATATTTTAGGTAACAATAAGTAATACAAAAAAATTGGGATAGTAAAGTGTAAAAAAGATAAATTCAAATTGAAAAATATAATTGATCCTAAATAAAAATTCAAAATCATTTTAAAAAATTAATAATAAAATATCTGAACCTGTTCATGCTCGCCAAACACGAATCTAAAAATTGCTTTTTTCACTAGTCATTGGATACCCAATTAAAAAATTCTCTCCTCACTCTTTCTTCACGTTGATGACGGCACGCCCCCGGCTATTTGGCCCCCCCTCGCGGCGTCTTCCTCCACTTATCGTCCTCCACCGTTAGCAGTCTTTCCTCCTCCACCACCATCGACTGCCCAATTTTGACTCTCCCACGCCACCATCTTACGCCGCAGCGTTACACTCGCCACCACCCGCGGTGACGTTGACCCCTCCGCCTTCCACCGTGAAACCGCTACCCACGAAACGTGGACTCGTCTATCTCTTCCCTCGGGACCCGAATCATAAGCCCTATGGAATTATTTCAGAAAGAAACGGAATCACAAATATTTCTTTCTCGGATGCAGAAATCGCAGAGCTATCATGGCCTTTTAGATTTGCATTGGTTGGAAAATTCTCACAGGGTTATCCGACGATGGCTCGATTACACGAGCTTATGATGGGAATGGATCTCTCAAGTGAGTTTAAAATTGGCTTATTGAATATCAAGCATGTTTTAATTAGACTAAGTTGCCATGAGGATTTTACGAAACTCTAGATGCAAAAGATAATTGTTTTAGATGGGTTTCAGATTAGGTTATTCAAGTGGACTCCTACCTTTAAAACGAAGGTGGAATCGCCTGTAGCTCCGGTTTGGGTTAGATTTCCAGATTTTCCAAGTCAATTTTTTAAACCAGAGTCGTTTTTTGATGTTGCGAAACAAATTAGAGAGCCTTTGTGTTTTGACGAAGACACTTTTAATGTTAAAAGATCATCAGTGGCACGCGCTTGTATTGAAGTTGATATACTACAGTCATTGAAGAAGCGTTTGAGTCTTATCTACCATGGAATGACCTGGATCCTGTTGAATTGTAAAGATATAAACTGTAAGAATATTTTGTTTCATTATTTGCTGAATGAATTACAACCCTAGCATACAATCTGTTAAATACAAGATTAGGCACTCAATTCCAGGGATTAGATCCCGTAACATAGGGTAATAAAATCCTTCCTTAATATAGATAGTCAACACTCCCCCTCAAGTTGGGTCGTGGGGATCCCCAACACCCAACTTGTGCAAAGTATTATGAAGCAGTTGGCCTGTAACAACTTTCGTGAGAATGTCGGCCAATTGATCCTTTGATCGCACAAACGGAAGTGAGATAATTCCTCCTTCCAACTTTTCTTTGATGAAATGCCGGTCAATCTCCACATGCTTCGTCCTATCATGCTGAACCGGGTTTTCGGATATACGGATGACCGCTTGGTTGTCACATTTTAGGGAACAAGCTCCCGTTGGTGGGAAACCCAGCTCAGTTATTAGTTTCCTCAACCACAACAACTCGAAAGTGCCACAACCTTTTGTTTTTTACTCCTCCAGGTGATTAGGTTTCCTCCCACGAAGGTAAAGTAGCCTGAAGTCGACCTTCTGTCCAATGGGTTTCCCGCCTAATCTGCATCTGTATAGGCCTCTATTTGAAGGTGACCATTCCTTTTAAAGAGGATTCCACTATCTGGATGTCCCTTCAAATACCTCAATATCCGGAGTGCTGCATCCATGTGGTGTTTTTGGGGGTTATGCATAAACTGACTTACCACTCCAACAGCATAAGCAACATCTGGCCTAGTATGTGAGAGGTATATGAGCTTCCCGACCAAATGTTGGTATCTGTTCCGGTCAGCTGGCTCAGCTCCTTCAATGATTCTGAGTCCATGATTGCTTGCCATAGGCATATCACTCGGCTTACAATCCACCATTCCTGTCTCTGCTAACAAGTCGAGAACATACTTCCTTTGTGACAGATAAACCCCCTCATTAGACCGCATCACTTCGATTCCAAGGAAATACTTCAAGTTTCCCAAGTCTTTCATCTCGAATTCTCCAACAAACGCTTTCGAAGATTCCTTATTTCTTCCACGTCATCCCCTGTGATTACCATGTCGTCAACATATATAATCAGACATGTAATCTTCTCGCCTCTTCTCTTGAGGAAAAGAGTATGATCAGAGTTGCTTTGCACATATCCATTTTGTTTCATAGCGACAGTGAATCTCCCAAACCAGGCCCTGGGCGATTGTTTGAGACCATACAGTGCTTTCTTAAGCCTACACACCTCCTGTGTGTCAAATTCATGAGAGAATTAACCCTGGTGGAACTTCCATATATACTTCCTCCGTTAGATCTCCATGGAGGAAAGCATTCTTAACGTCAAACTGGTGAAGTGGCCAATTCTGATTCACAGCAACTGAAAGTAGAACCCGAATGGTGTCAATCTTCGCTACAGGAGAAAAAGTCTCTGCATAGTCAACCCCATATGTTTGGGTATACCCTTTTGCTACCAAACGCGCTTTGTAGCGCTCAACCGATCCATCTGCTCGCCTTTTAATTGTATACACCCACCTGCACCCCACTGGTTTCTTTCCAGGTGGCATGGAGCACGTCTCCCACGTGTTGTTCCTTTTTAAGGCGCTCATCTCTTCATCCATCGCCTTTTTCCACTCAGGACTCCTCATAGCTTCTTCTACATTTCGCGGTACCTCATCCGCATAAATGGCAGCTGTAAAGGCTTTTGCTGAGTCTGTGAGACTCCCCCTGACCAAGTTAGCCACTGGGTACCGTTGTGATCGGGACTCATGCTCTAGAAGATACCGCCTGGGCGGGATTCCGCGCGTACTCCACGCAGGGAGTACATATCTATCACCCTCTGTTGTACCTGCAGTGTTAGAACCTCCAGAAATAGAACCAGTATCTGTATCGGGGATGCTGTAAAACACTGGTACTAACCTCAGGGATATCGGTCGAGGAGGATAATGGGGGCGTGGCAATATCTTGAATCTGTTGTACCTCCGGATTAGGAGGGGGCGTATCACTGTATGTAGACAGCTGGGTTGCACAAAGCCAATCTAGGGGGTCCTTTGCTCTCTCCCCCGGATCACTGGGTTGGCTGGCATGGAAGAAATACTCTGTTTCCAAAAAATCACAATCCATCGTTGTTGGAAAACAAGAATCAGAAAGCAGCGGAAATTTAAAAAATTTCCCAACAAAAGGATCTTGGACTCGCAATCGTGTATCCAAATTCGTAGAGATAAGAAACTTACTTTTCTTTTATTCTTTCTTGAAGCGTTTCAAGCCACCCAAGAACGCTCTTCTCGCGGCTTGATCCCCTCGCCTTGGTAAAGCTCAAATCTTCAAACTTCTAACTTGAAGCTCTCTAGAGATAGTCCACCAACTTGACTACAATCTAACTAGTAAGGATGCTAGTTCTCTAGTTAGTGTTTAGGCTTAACCTAGGGTTTCGTTTATCTTGGAGAAAGGATGGTGTTCAACACATGAACCAAAAGAATTGCCAATTAGCTCTAAGGGGAGCATGAGCTCCCCTATTTATAGGAGAGGGAGAGGGACGCCGAACCTAGTCCTTGTGGGGCAAGGATTTTGTCCCTCTCTCTTATTACTTGATCATCAAGTAATTTCCAACTTTGACTTTGAATTCAAATTCAAATCAACTTTTAAGAGAGCTAAAATATCCAAACTATTTTTGGATAATTTTATACTTTATTTATTTAAAATAAATAATTTATTTTATGTAATTAATTAATTCGTAATTAATTAACTAGATTATTTTTCTCCAAAATAAGACTTTCTTTTTAATTCAAAATTAAATCAAAGTCTATTAAATAATTAACAACTTAATTATTTAATATTCAATTAAATAGTCACGTGTGGCACACGTGTCACAATGACATGTGTCCAGTCACGTGACCCACACGTGTGGTTTCACACGTGTGGAACCCTCTAGGCCCGATTAACTCGTTTAATCATTTTTTAAGCCTCAACTCATGTAACCAAGTTGTTGTGTGTGACCCTCTAGGTTCTCAATTTAATTAGCAGTGACCCTAATTAATTAATTCACTAATTAATTAATCAGTCCACAGATTAAACGATCATAGTCTAGCAACAGGTGTTTAACCCCTAGCTGAATTGGAATGTTCGGATTCGACAGAACCTTTAAGTCATTGATTCATGTGAGATACAATCCTCCTACTTACTATCTCTCAACCAAGATCTAGGGTAAGGGAATAAACAGAACCCTAATAATCTGGTCTTAAAGCTAAGTGCATTTCATATCCATTTGATCTTAATCCAAGAAACTCTTTTCTTGATGTCTTGATCTACTGCCTTGGCCAAGGACTCCATATGGCATATGAATGACTTACACAATAAGAGATCACCTTGCATATGCAGGTGTAGGTGCTTTCTTGATTCTCATTCACTTTCATGAATCACTTGTGCAGCCCCAGCATAAGCCTTGAATCAGTTGTCTAAGGCGACACCCTTTAAAGCTTATACCTAAGACTACAGAGTTAACTCATAAAGTGACAAGGAACCTCAAGTCTAAGGATCAATTAATCACATCAATGACTCGTGAGATATTTCCTAATCTGGAAGTTTCCATTTCCTGAAATAGAAACTTCCTTTCCCATTTAGGAATGTTATCACACGGGGCACCTCAGTGAACTTACTCATTAAAGTAAGCACCCTCATGTATCACGCACGTATCAACTATACACTTTGCACCTCCATGAAACAAGGTGGTCCTTCTTAAGGGCGTGATCCCACAAGCAAGCCTTAGAGGAGTCAGGTTGACACTCCCACTGTCTGTAGGACTCATCGGCTTGGAGTATTTACTAATCATGACTTATGTGATATAGGGCTCGTTTCATGAACCATTTCACCTAAATGGTAGAGTCCTAAAGTCATCAGGATTAGGGGAGTTCTCATACATGCACAGATAAAGTAAACGCATACCAAACAAGAGAATATAAAGAAGTGTTGCCTCAATTCGTTATTTCATTCAAAGATTGTCTGTGATTACAATAAGGAAAAGCACAAAGCGGATATACAATCGGCTTTCTAGGGCACTATTCCTAACAATCGTGACATACATCCGCTTGGTCTTGGGATTAAAGCACCTATAACCTTTTTGGTGTCTCCCATATCCCACAAAGACACATTTCTCTGCACAGGGATCTAATTTGGTTCTGTGGGTTGTGGGAATGTGAACAAATACGGAGCAACCAAACACATGCGGCGTAAGGGACAAAGGAGGTGGAATTTGAGTAAATTCACTTAGTGCTAGTAGTGGTGTACGGAAGCGAATTATTTTGGTGGGAAGACGGTTAGCAAGGTAGGTAGCAGTAGCTAAGGCCTCGGGCCAAAAATATGAGGGAACACGGGACTCAATCATTAAGGCCCGGGTGATTTCCAAAAGAAACCTATTTTTTTGTTCGGCTACCCCATTTTTGTTGTGGTGTATTTGGGCACGTAGTTTGATGAATAAGGCCATTATCAGAGAAAAAGGACTGCATTTTTTGGTTAACAAATTCCCCCCGTTATCAGACCTAAGAATCTTGACCTGAGCATCAAATTGAGTACGAATCACCTGATAAAAATGAGTGAATTTTTCAAAGACATCAGATTTATGTTTTATAAAGTAAATCCAACTCATTCGGGTGCAATCATCAATAAAGGACACAAAGTAGTGAAAACCTCCCCCTCCAGTGATAGGAGCCGGACCCCACACATCAGAATGTATTAATGAAAACGGAATATCAACCCGAGTATTATTCAAAGGAAAAGGTTGTCTGTGACTTTTTGACAATGCACAAGTATCACAAGATAAATGAGTACTAGAAAACTTAGGAAACAACTTCTTTAAGTAACCGTCAGAGGGATGTCCCAAGCGCCGATGCCACAACCAACTCTGATCGTCATCTGACCCCTGAGCCATGAGTGTACACCCCCCATTGGTAACTTCATCAACAAAGTAGAGACCCCCTCGTTCAGTGCCACGCCCAATTATCGTCGTCGAACGGATATCCTGCAGAACACAAAACGAGGGATACATCAGAACAGTGCAATTCAACTCCTTGGTAACATGACTGATGGACAATAGTTTATTTGATAGCGAGGGAACACATAAACAATTTGAAAGTTTCAGGGAAGGTGTAAGTTCAATCACACCCCCTCCCTTCACCGAAACAATTTCCCCACTGGCAGTCTGAATTGTTTGTTTTCTCGGAGTTTGATCAGCAATTAAATCAGACGGGTCATATGTAACAGTATCGGTAGCTCCACAATCGAAAATCCATTGTGGGTTTTTACTATTATGAGAAGAATGAGCAGTAAAAATGCCACAATTATCAAAAGCATTAAATGAGGGGCAAAGGAGGGAATTTGCCCCCATTTGCCCTATACCTTTCACCGGACCCGAGGAAGCCCCATCTCCATTTTTCCCTTGAGATCCGCCACTGGAGCCATTTCCCTTTCTCAAACCGATACCTGCTGCAACAATTCCCATTTCACCGGCATCTTCTTCGGTGATGGGTCCGCTGGCGAAGGCCACCGTGCCGCGTTTTCGCCCGCGATCTGTGTCTTGAGCCCGTTTACGTGGTTCCCACCAATCCGGGTAACCCACAAGTTCGAAACACCCTTTCATGAGATGACCCTTCTTGCCGCAATGGTCACACTCGAGATCGGATTTGTCACGATACGCAATCGTCGGTGAGGTTTTTGGAGGATCCGGGCGGCGCGTGACTCTGTGCGTGCCCTGTTTCATCCTTGTTCCTTGTCCCTGAACAGCCATCCCCATACCGATTCCCGATGATGAGTTCGACTCGTTAGAGGCTGCCGATGGGCTAAGAATTGCTTTCCAGGCGGCTTCCCAGCGAACAACGGCGTATGCGCCATCAACTGAGGGAAGGTAGCTCTCTTTCAAAATATCTCTAGTGATGGCTTCGAATTCTGGGTTAAGGCCGGAGAGAAATTTGAATAATCGGTGTTCTTCTTGGATCTGATTGAATTTTGTGATATCGGTTGGGAGTTCCATCGGATTTGGCCGCCGTCTGTCGATTTCGGCCCAGATGCTTTTACAGATGCTAAAATATTCTTCCAGGGACGTGTGTTCTTGTCGGATTCGATCCGCTTTTGTTACGAGATCAAAGATTTGGAGGCTGTCTTCCCCGGCTTGATAGGTTGTTGACAACCCGTTCCACAGATCTCGTGTTGTGGGATAATGGATGAATTGAGATACCAGGTTCGGTTCGATTGCTTGGGTGATCCAACCGAATACTTGGAGATCCTTTTGTTTCCAAGCCTGATACGTCTCATCCCTTTCAGTTGGTGGTGCGGGGTGACCGGTTAGGTGGCTGAGTCGTCCACGTGCACCGATTGCAATTTCGAGCATCCGTGCCCATAAGGTGTAATTGTTATTGTTTAATTTGACATCTATTGTTACTGGACTGTCGGAACTTGATTGTTGGGGTTGTGGTTTTTGTTGTTGTAGTAACTTGGCGATTTGTTCGGATAAGATGACTGTCGCGTCGGACAACGCTGGTGACGAGGGTTCTCCCTCATTGCCCATTGTTACGGTTGGGGCAGATGATGATGCCGATCACGAATCGTTAGAATCGGATGGCTCTGATACCATGTTGAATTGTAAAGATATAAACTGTAAGAATATTTTGTTTCATTATTTGTTGAATGAATTACAACCCTAGCATACAATCTGTTAAATACAAGATTAGGCACTCAATTCCAGGGATTAGATCCCGTAACATAGGGTAATAAAATCCTTCCTTAATATAGATAGTCAACAGATCCAACCGATTGTGTACGAACGACTCCCTCCGTACAAAAAATGTGCGCATATAGGGCATGAGGACAAAGATTGCTATAGTGGATAGGAAGAAGTCCCGGATTTACGTGCAAAAATTAATGAAATATGCTCCGGAGCGCTCCATGAAGGTGGAGATGATGACGGTGTGCCACCGGGGGTCGCCGGTGGTGGCGCGAATGACAACGTCAATAAGGCTGAAATTGGGGACATCACGACGAACGATGGTGCTAGGGTTGGAGACGCAAATTCTAACCCTAATGCAGTTGGGGGTCAACAGTTAGTTTGGGTTCCAAAAAACAATCAGGCTAGTCAACTGCAGCTCGAGATTCCTCTGCCCAATCCGGAAGAGCATGCTTCTTTGGACCCTTTGAAAAGGGATTTGGGCTACAAGAAACTCGCAAGTATTGTTCAGGAAATTGTCAGTTAGGAAAGTCCGCAATCTTTAGCTCATGCCCAAGGACTATTAAACAAATCAGAAAAGCAGTCTTCAGAGACGAGCCAAATTGAGTCATCTTCATCGACCCAAGAAGATGACCTTGATCCATTTAATTTAATCCCTTACTGAACAAGCCGACCCCTCAACAACAAGAGTTCGCTATGGTCCACGATCTTCGTCGGATCCGTGAGCAAGAGAAAGAATGGGATCGGGAGGTAGAGTAGAGAAGACAGGAGAACCTTAGGATGGAAGAGCAGCGTTTGTCCGATAATAAATCTAGTCAACTTGTAGACGAAGAGTCCTTAAATGAGGATGAGGTTCACAACCTAGAACAGGAAGACTCGATTGTGGACAAAATCATTGAGCTGGATTTTCCTGTAAACCAGAAAAAGAAAAAGACTCGAAATCGCACGAAGTCAGGCAAAAAGCAAAAGTATGAGGAACAGTTCAAGTCTCAAGATGATCATTCTATTATTAAAGAGCTTTTTGAAACAGTCCCGAAAAAGACGTCTCATCAACCTGAGTCCGCCACAGATTTGACCATTTGTGCTGAAAATAAATCGGGGAAAAAAGATTTTTAGTATTTAGCGGACACTACTAGTCATAAGAAATGTGTCTATCCCGAGAGATACAAGAAGAACGAGCTCATAGAGGATGATCCAGAGACAATCAAACAGATGACTCTCTTTAGAAGCTCAAATTCATTTAAAAGAAATATGGAGAAAACATCATTTTTTCAAGACCTTAGTGAAAGTTCTAGAGTTTTGAAGAGATCCTTATCCGAAGAAGATCGTTTCAATTGGCCGATAACTTATAAAGATAGAGATAGCGAAGAAATTGATGAAGATACCTTTGGTCTAGATGCTTTATTTTAGAGGAAGTAGTAGTTCCTTTTATTTGTTTTGTTGGACTTTTGGTTGTATTAGCTTTTTTCTGATTTTTATTTTGAGGTGGGATCCTATTTAAAATCCTCTTTATCTATACTATTGTACTAAGTGAGAGGACCAAGTTTGGTCTCTTGGACTCTCCATTTCTTTTTTTTTTTTTTTTAAATTACACTAACCGTTCTCAATCTATTTTTTTGGACTCTTTATTTCTTTTGAATTTTATTTTAATTTTAAAAAAAATACTAAAAAATATAGGTTTTCTGCTTAAACTAAGGTCAAACACATGTTTTATGGGTATTCTGCTTAAAAATATATGGATTTTCTGCATAAAATTTTATATTGCACACGCATAGAGGGTGCAGAATTACTAGTTTAAAAAAATTAAAAAAAATAACTGAAGCTAATTAAAAATTCAGAATCATTTTAAAAAAATAATAATAAAATAACTGAATGCAGTTTTACCCGAGATATATAAGCTAAGCAGGAAGGTTCATGCTTCTTCATACTAAATCCCTGAGAGTTGTTACGTAGTCATTTCAGTCGCTCACGCACCGCCACTTCTCTATCTCCACTTTGTTGGAGAAATTTCTCTCTAAAGCTGCCACTCTCCAGAATGAGGAGATTTAGAACTCCGGTGATGATTCACTACAATGGCGAACCACATCCGAGTGGTGGCTTTTTCGCCAATTTCAGTAAATTCGTCCTCGGATTCGCCGCTGGCTCCGTCGTGCTCGCTCAGTCCATCTACACCGTCGACGCCGGACAACGCGCCGTTCTCTTCGACCGTTTCCGAGGAGTCCTCGACGATACCACCGGAGAAGGCACTCACTTCCTGATTCCCTGGCTTCAGAAACCGATCCTCTTTGACATTCGCATGCGACCGCACACCTTTTCCTCTGTTTCAGGTTTCCGACGTCGTTTCTTCGATTTTTTTGTTAATGTCTCTCGCGAAATATAGATTCCTGAATTTATTTTCGTATGTTTCGAAATTGATGTGATTGAAATAACCAGCTTGGGACTGATTTATTGTCTTGAATAGTTGAAATTGTGCATGTAAGATTCATGTAATTTCTGTTTTAGTCGAACAATTGCGCAAGTTGATTGAATTAATACCTGTTTTTGTCATATAGAGTACTCAGAATACTGACTCCTTTTAAGATCTTGTTTTGACGTAATTCTTACTGATTTCTGATGAATGTCATTGAAACAACTGAAACAAATAGCAGAATTGGTAGACCTTTTAACTCGTTTAGTGCATCATGCATGATGGATGGTATTTCTGGTGGATGTTGGCTGTTGCTTTTTACTCAAATGTTTTGATGAGGTTATTTATCCTCTCGAATGGTACGAAATTTTCACATGATGGTATTATATTCTTCAATATCCTCTTTTTCTCTTGCATCTTTTCAAAAGTGAAAAGCATTATAAAGTGATATATTCTTCTTGGATATGAAATTCTTATGATATTTTGTGATCTTCCCTTGGACGAAATTGAGATCATTGAAAACAAGAAGTAGCAGAAATTATCTGGTTTACCTTGTCTGTATGATTAAGTAGTTGATTAATGAATTTGTTCCTCCGAAATTAATGATAATTCACCTTGTAATCCTTGATTAGATGTACATATATTTTGATGGAAATTCAAAGCTTTCATGTACAAATTCCATTGCTCTGTGAAGTGAGTAGACGATATCAACTTATACACAAGATTTTTTCCAATAACAGGCACAAAAGATCTTCAGATGGTGAACCTCACGCTGCGTGTTCTAGCACGCCCCGAGGTCAATCGCCTCCCTGCCATATTCAAAACTCTAGGACGAGAATATGACGAGAAAGTCCTGCCCTCAATCGGCAATGAGGTTCTCAAAGCTGTCGTTGCACAATTCAATGCTGACCAATTGCTCACTGAGCGTCCTCGTGTTTCTGCTCTTGTGCGCGAGAGTCTGATTCGCCGGGCGGAGGATTTCAGCATCGTGTTGGACGACGTGGCGATCACTCATTTATCATATGGTGCAGAGTTCTCAAGGGCTGTGGAGCAGAAGCAGGTCGCCCAGCAGGAGGCAGAGCGGTCCAAATTCGTGGTGGCAAAGGCGGAACAGGAACGGAGGGCTGCGATTATCCGGGCAGAGGGAGAGAGCGAATCCGCAAAGCTGATTTCCGATGCTACTGCTGCTGCAGGAATGGGGCTTATTGAGCTGAGGAAGATTGAGGCAGCAAAGGAGAATGCCTCGTCCATTTGCAAGAGCGGACGAGTGGTGTATTTGCCAAGCAGTAGTGACATGCTTGTTGGCATCAATCAAAACCGCTGAATTTAAGGTAAAATTTTGATAGTTTTTTGAGTACTTTTATCATTTGATTCGAGTTTTATCACAATCAATTGATAATCTAGTTGTTTATGTTGTCTGCTTTTGTTTAGATGTCATAGAATCTCATACATAAAACTGTTCCTGCTTTTGATACTTCATTCTTGCATAGATCAGTTTTCACACCAATGTAGCAATTTAACTCAGGCACCTTTCGCCATAATTCCCATGATATTCTGCCATGAAACTGTTTGAAGTGATCAGCAATCTTGTTGCTGCAATATTCATGTCAACCAAGCATTTAATATGCCTAATAAGGCTTGATTTTGCCGTTTTGCAGACTTTAATATCACATGTGATATGCAAGATTGAGTTTTTCGGACTATAGCACTTAATTTCTTAGCCCGACATTATTAACTATTTCAAGAATTTTTTCTCAAAGTTAAGTCTCATCCGGTTCAATGAATTACCTTCTTATATCAAAGATGATATACAATTTGATCGACAATATTTAATTTTCATTCAATCAGTATTGCCCACATCTACTTTACAGAAAACATCTCTTACATCAAACATCTCCCTACATGATTCTGCTCAACATGAGCCATAAGAAGGAGACTCAAATACTCAATATACGAGAGCTAGATTCGATTCGACTCTTGTGGCTTGAGCTTATTGTAGATTCAAACTCGGGCTGGAGTTTGAGAAATTTTATGGTAATATGCTCAATGTGCAAATCATATATTATAATTATATATAACTATACATAATTCAAATCTGGATTTCCAGATGTGGCCCCTGAATCTGACCCTTTGACAGCCCTAGTGCCAACGAGGAGTTATTAAGGTCAGCCGATACCAGCCCATAGAAAACCTTTTGTTTTCTGAAAACATATGACTTGAGCAGATAAGTGTTACCTGCTCTTGGGCGTTGTTATTTGTTAACGCCTTTTTGCGGAACCTTACCTGCTATCACGTTTTGTCTTTTGGCTGGAGCTCATTGCTTCAACGTGTAAGAGTATAAATTCTATGGGAAGAGAAGACCGTCCACGTAAACTAAACTTGCTTGGAAATTCCACCGTGTTTATAAAATTTACTTCTGCCACATTTTAAAAATCATTTCTTTATTAGGAACTTAGATAAATTCAGAACCTTATATTTGTGCCAAATTAACATTCGAAAATAAATCAAATATCTTATATTCATGGTCCATGAAATGTTAATTGCCCTTGGCAGGAGAAATTTCACAGCAAAGTTCTTGGAAGTTAGTCCTCAATCTAAAAAAAAATAGAAAAGAATTTCTTAAAAAAATCTACAAACTTCATAGACCCGGAAAGACGTACAATTAATCTAAGAATAGACTAGAAAAGAAGAGAAAAATCAGCAGTGGGGATATGACAAAACCATCCAATCAAGAATGTATAGGTGGTAAGTGGTAACTTGTGACTTGAGAGGAAAGATATATTCAATATTTGTCGAACTTCATTTCTCAAATTTAAATAAATTTGAAAGCTGAAACTATCGATATAAAATTATTGGAAAAATAAGGCAACATATTTGTTAATTTTATCCACTTGTAAAAATAAAATAGTTCACTAATTCAAAAGAGTGTATTATCCTAAGTATTTGCCGTAAGGCGTAATGTGATTAATTAATACTAAAGATAAATAACAGAAATATCATGTACCACAAAACTCGCAACAAAAAGTCCCAAATTAAAAACAAAACTGGGATTAAATATCCAAATGGCTCATTCTGGGCAGGACATGAATTCCCACTGCTTGAAACCCCGCCGGAGCATCCACCGTCCACATTCTCACCGGAGGCGGCGCCGCCACATCCACTACCGCAATGCCCAACCCATCAGCAAGCAACACACACACTTTCCCACCTTCCGCCACCACTTGCTGCGCGCCTTTAAGCATCTCATGATTCTCCACCACAACACCCACCCACGCGTCGTTCACGTGATCATACTTTTTCAACACTCCCTTAGATTCATCCACCACGTAGATTGTCTCCTCCGCCATCGCCGCCGCCGGACCCTTCCACCCCGCCACCATCCCCCTCGGCATCTCCTCCCAAGAATCCCTCTCCACGTCGTATATTATCCCTTCCTTCGCCGCATCACCCTTCACATTCACCATGCACAATTTCCCCCTCCATCCGACGGCCTCAATCGCCTCCCTGCAAAACCTACCGTACCTCAGCGCCCCCATTTTCTCCCACCTCCACCGCCGCGGCGCCGCCGTCCGGCGTTGCTCTAAAATGTTGAAATCCCATTTCTCCACCGACCGCGCCACGTCGACGTCGTAGTGGGCCCCAATCCCGCTAGAGACATATAGGGTCCCCCGCCACACTCCGGCGGAACACCACCGTCGTGGGGCGGACATCGGCGGACCGTGGGCCCACTTTTTCATAACCGGGTTGAAAACGAGTGGCTTAGATAACGCGGGGAGGAACTTGTCGTCGGTGGCGGCGAGGAGGACGAGATTTCCAGCTACGGCGACGGACTGTACGGTGAGGTTGCGTGATATAAACGAGGGGTGGCGGAGAAGGAGGCTGAGCGGTGGATCAGGCGGCGGCGGCGGAAGTGGCAGCCATTTACATGAAATGGGATCGAAGGAGGAAAAGTGTATGGAGTTGGAGACCTGATCTGCTGATAACAAGAGGGCGTAAAGAGAGAAGAAGGGTGGAAAAGAGGGAGAATAAATGAGGCGCCGCCATGAACGGCAGACGGAGGAGAGTGTGGAGGGTGGGACGAGAGAGAGGCAGAGGTGAGCGACGTCATCGGGGAGGCCGGGGAGTAAAGACTGGTGGCGCTCCTCCGTGATGTGGTGGCGGCGCTTTTGCCTTGCGGTGGCGGATACGGGGGTACTGTTGGATTCGTGGAGGGTGGAATTGGTCATTTAATCTATGAGGAAAAAGGGGATTTTTGGAGTTTGAGTGACACTCTTTAAAGGATGTGGGCATGTGTGGTGGTGGAGGGTGGGGCGGGGACCGGGGTGTAATATCCTTTTCTGAATTAAAATTTTAGTAGCTGATTTGAGCCCAACCAAATGTTTATAAACTTACTTTTCATATTTCATTTCTTTCAATTCAAATTAAATTTTTATATCAATAATAATTATATTTTAAAATTTTGATTAAACTAATATAAGTTACACTATTTTATTATATTTAAAATGTATCAATAAGTTTACAAAACACAATGAAATTATGGACAAGTCAATAGATAAGCATGGACAAGTCAATATATACAATACCTATGTCACTTTTGAAATTCTTTTTTTTTTGGTCGAGAACTTTTGACATTCACGCTACACACTCAATCTGAGTTATTTAGTCCAACATAAAAATGAAAAGTCAACGTTACCCAAACCATATGGGAGACTTGAGACTAATTACATAGTTACATGTACTATCTCAATATAGGGACATTAATTAAAGTTCTATTAGATTTTCTTGTCCCTTGGTCTCCATAACTCTGGTAAGATAAAATACTCTCATTTATATTGACACACACAGTCCCATTGCATTATATTTGGGTGAATTTTTTATAATGGTGTAAGTGTAACTTTTGAGGGATATTATACTTATGGTGTTTTTTTTTTTTTGGTATAGTTCAAGTTTGGTGTTTTTCGTTTCTAACGGAATCATGTTTGTTTTTTTTTTTTTAATTTAATTTCAATGAATCCGCTTTTACAAAAAGCGGGTTCACTGTATCAAAAAATATTTAATAATGCAGCGCCACATGTTATTGTGAGCGGCGTTTTCTTTAAATGAATAGTGTTTCCTCTTTTTTAAAAAAGCGGATTAAATAAAAAAATACATAGACTAAGAGAGAATTATTATTTTTATTCTAAAAAGAAATAACCATATTTTCTTCTCATAAGAAAAGTTAATATGATATAACTAACTAATAATCATACTTTTAATTAGTATAATTATCCTAAAAATTATTGATATTATCTCATAATTATTTTGAACTTATCCATTATTTATTTCATAAATAAATATTTATGATAATAATAACTTGATATAATCTTTATATTTATTTTATAAATAAATACTTATAATCATATTATTATTATTTTCACTTGTTTATTTTATAAATAAATAAGTCTTGATATTATATTCTTACTTATTTTTGAGGGTGATATCTTCTCACTTATTTCTCATTGCGGCATTACTAAGAATTTTTTTTAAAAAAAAAATCACCTTTAATAAAAGCAGAACCACTATTCGAATAACATTTAAAAAAAATAAAAAATTATGAAACTGATACTTGAGTTTTGAAAAAAAAATGGAAAACTTGGCATTAATGAAAATCTCACAAGTTTGATCAAAATCTCGCAAAATTTGAAAAAATAAAATTTATTTAAATCCGCTTTTGAAAAAAGCGGAAACACTATTCATTTTTAAAAAATGGCTTTCACAATACCACGTGGTGCAGCATGATTAAATTTTTGGCAACAGTCATTGAAATTTAAAAAAAAAATTATGAAAAATTATAATTCCGCTTTCTCAAAAAGCGAAAAACAACAAACTTGACATATACCCAAAAACTACGTACAATATTCCTCAAAAGTTACACCATTATTAGAAATTCACCTTATATTTATCATATAATTTACTATTTCTTTAAAATTTTAGTTAATAATATAATTAATATAAAATATTTCATTATTTTTATTTGATGGAATTAAATTCAAGTTATAATTATTCCTAATATTCTCTCTTCCCAATCCGGCCACGTCAAAGGGCAATTTAGTAATATCACTTATTGGATTTGAAGGAGTAGTTTGAAGTTGGACGTCTGCAATTTGCATTCAATGTGGGACAAAGTTATAGAGATGGGATAGGGATGGCGAAATTAATAAGAACAATAAATATGAAAAGCTATGGTGCAAGAAAATGCATAAATGCGAGATTACTAAATTTTATACGAGTGGTTCTCAAGTATAGCCTTTTTGGTACGCACAACAGCCTATTAATTGCGTGCAAGGTCTGGTGTGAAAGAAAAACATTTTAATTAAGTAGGGGATTATTAATATTCATAAAAAGGTTAGTAGTTATATTATGGTTATAATATATTTTCCATATGGTTAATTGCATCATAACGGACTATATTATGTTTATCATATTTGTTTGATGCTTAAAATAAATAGGTATCGCAACAATATATCTGTTACGAAATGATGATTGATCATATAAAGAAAGTACAATTAAAATTAGCTTAGATAACATGAGCGAAAAACTATAGTATTCGAATGCAATGTTCATTCTTTTCCCGTACAAATAAAATTCAATATCATATCCAATATAATCATGTATTTTTTCTTTTTATGTACCACGCACACCCAAGTAGGATTCAAACCCATAACCTTACCTTAAAGAATGAACCCATTGACCATTTGGATCAACCCCTGTTGGCCAATATAATCATGTATATTGTACATATTAAAGACCAGTTAGTTTAGTAGGATAAGATATTCATTTTTTTAAGCTAGGTATATGACTCAAACTATGCCCTTATGATTAGGGCAAACCAACTGAAAGTATCACTCGATTATGCATTATTCGAACTAAAAGAAAATGGAGTGTTGCATACGAAAAGAATCAGAGTGGGAAAATAATACATGGCATTCCTTAAATAATTATTAATTTTTTATTTTCTTTTTAAAGGTAAGGACCTAAGTTAGCCCGACATAGTGTATTTGTAGGAAAAAAGGGTGAGGCAAGAAATGTGCTATAAGCCTACAGCACAAATTGTCAATATAAATGTACAATAGTATCCTTCAATTGCTCGGCCTACATAGCCGCGTCTAGTACCTTTCAATAGTTTGGCTTATGTCCGCATCAAAATTACATTAGCCTCTCATTTTTGATCTTAATCTAATTTTTCATTTTATATGTATTTGCCCTATACTTTAAATTTTAGGGAGCCTTTACTTCTTTGGTTGGCTATCAATTGGGGATGGTTTAATTTTTTGAAAAATTTTGGTTATTTTAACTGGTGGATTATTTACTTTGATAGTTTGCAACTTAGCTTAATTAAACCAAAATTAAAACTCTTTACTTTAATAGATAGTAACCCATTGGAATTTGGTGCAAACGACTATATTGCCCTTGTTTTGATAGGTGTGCATAACGGTCGTACTTCCAATTCCTACAGTTCCATATATTTTGGATAGATCAGAAAAATACGGGATTGTCTTCATTGTGTATGGTCGAGCAGCTGGATGAGCCTGCAAATACAAAAGTGTGTTGCCAACTTAAAAAGGGTTAATCAACTAATCTTCCCTGTCAAATGTGTAATAACACAAACTTCCCCTCTAACAGACACAACTTTATCAAAGGAACATAGATATCTAAGTCGACATGTAGCACCCGAGCGCAAGGTATCATATCCCCCGCACCGAGACCCGACCCGACCCGACCCGACCCGAATATGAAATGGACAATCCATACCCGAGCTAGATCACGGCGAACGGGGACATACGCACTCGCTAAGCTAGGTGGGAGCTAACGTTCGCAACCAAAGAGACAGTAAAACGGAAATATTACGAATGCGGAAGCAATGTACATACATATAGAACAAGATAAGCAAAGAGCAACGGGTTCAACTAGCATAGGTACCTAATCCCGAAAATCAATAAAATCATAAAACTTCAAATCCAGATTCTTTCTATTCCTGTAAGCTTATCCTGAATTCACGATAATAGTAATGTTCAATACAAGTCATACATTCTCCATAGCTTAAACAAATCATGATTCATTATGCACAGGACTGACTCTGACCTAATTGAATCAACAGAATAAACAAGACTTCCTGCCTAACACTCCAAACCTGCAAGAACACTGAAAACAATCCGGGTTCAGTCTATATGAGACTGGTGGGTATAAAAATGAGGCATAAATAGCATATACAACAATATTTAACATTCACATGCAAGTTATAATCCTAATAAAGGGATTATAACGTTCATTCTTCATTAGGTCGTTTGTGGCCCGGCGAGTGGGCGTGCATTATCTCCAACCAACACCTCGTGTAGTTCATTAAACATTCATTCATTCTATCTTTCTTTCATGCATTACATTCTTTTGTGCACATTCATGAACATTTACACCTTCTTCCTCCGGGTGATGGCCGGGTGATCGGCCCGAACCATCCATTCATTGACCAAAAGGGGAACATGACTCCCCAGATGGCACTCAGTGTCCATTCCTCGCTAACTCCTAACGAGGTCCGGTTACGCCGTTCATTGGTGGGACTAGTGTGAGGGTTCACCGTCAGCCCATGCCTCATCGGATCACCACTCACACCAAGTCCCTGGGCCCCATTCTGTGCATAACATTCATTCTTTTCTCGCCAAAACATTTGGTAGGTCCATAAAAAGAAAGGCTTTACATTGAAATCATTTACTCTTGAAAACGACTCTATATACATATAATAGTTTTAGCCGAAATCTTTACACGTTGGGAGTATATAGGGTTATTTATCTAAATAGTAGAGAAACCCACCTGTATGCCTCTTACCAACAATACCAATAAGAAAGGAGACTCGAAAGCGTCCTATGAACCCGACATCTCTGCCCTGGAGAAAACTGTACAAAGGACAACGTAACGTGTTCGTGAGACTCAAGACTCCAAGTGAACCACATAAGACGCACGGCATGCAATGAATATGTTATGAATGCATAAGAGATAATATTATGTAATGAACACGTTCATGTGCACGATTAATGCATTTAAATCATATAAACAAGTCATTCATTCGTTCAAGGAAGCGTTCATATTCATTTAAGTTCAATCCTTACACATTTCATATTAATTTAATCTAAGAATTTCATATAATAATCATAACATGTACTATTTCACGTTTACAATTAGAAAATGGTAAATAGAAACATTCAAGTCATAATCGGAAATTAAACAACATGAAGTAGATAACAATTAAATTCTAAAGTTTAAGTAAATTAAACAATACTTAATATATATAATATATAAGTATACATATATATATATATATATACATAATAGCCATGCATAATATTACATATATATATACATATACGTACTCACATGCATGAGTATATATATAATATGCATACTACACAATATAATACCTATATATATATAAATACTCACACATGCATACAATTATATATCTAGACATGCACGTACACTCACTCATGCATAGGGCACATGCACAACACACAATACATGCACAAATAAATCAATAAAAGCAACAGTTCAAAATGCAGCGAAGGCAACAACTCGAAACTCCATCCAAAGGAGGTCGTGACCGCGACTGAATTCCAGTTCAAAATGGGTCGCGATCGCGACCACATTCTTCTCCAGCAAGTGCCACTGTTCATCCCGAAACATAGCCAAATTTGGGTCGCGGGCGCGACCCTAAATCACCTAATCCCGCTCGCGGCCGCGACTGCCGCAGCAGTCGCGAATTTGCAGCAGCAGCACCCCTGTTTCTTGTCCTCAAACTCAGCAGCCACAGCAGCATGAAAGGGAAGCTTAAAGGCAACAAAACAGCAGCTAAAGCAAGCAAAAGAAGCAGCATACAAGGTGCAACAGCAGCAACAAAGTGCACGCAGCAGTAAGAAGCAAATCAGTCACCAAGCTTCAAAAGACCCATTTTCAACAATGGTGGATTCTTGCACATAACATATAATTCTTGCACATAACCGGTATTGGCGGTTGTCGACGGTACGGTGGAGGGTTGTTGGTGGCTGTTGTCGCTGAGAGATGGTCGGCGAGGCTTGAGGCGGTTGCTATTTTAGATGGCGACACCGGCGAGTTGAGGGGGTCACCAATGAGGGTGAGATTCAAGAGGAGACACTGGTTGTGAGGTAGACCGGTGGGTGCAGGTTGCCGGAATCCATGGTGGCTGCGACTGAAGAAACTCCGAAGGGGTTCTGCCGCTAACCCAGATCTGGGGAGAGAGAAGAGAGGGAAAAATGGAAGGAAGGAGAAGACAGGACGGTGTTCGGGCGGAGAGAGAGCAGCGCGGCCGGCGACAGAAGGTTGTGCGGTGGCAATAGCCGGCCGGTGGCTGTACTGGTAGCCAACGGGAGGTGAGCGGAAGTAGAGAGAGAAAGGGGGTAGAGAGAGGAGAGAATTTGGTCCCAAGGGACGCCAAACTCTTTTTTTAGGGATATAACCCTCAATTTCTTTTCCCCTTTTCTTTCTCGCCTATTATCTGACGTGGGACTATTAAATCATAAAGCGGATGTGTTTAGCTCGATTTGTAAAAGAAGAAACCGTTGGGTCCATTTTGCAAAATATAATAAATGTATTAGTTATACACAAATTCCCCCAAACCCTAATTCTCTTCATTTTCCTCTCTTCTCTCTTATCTCCTTCTTCGTCGCCGCCGCTGCAGAAGTTGATAAGTTCCATTCACTTTATTTATAACTCCATAGCCATGATCCAATAACAAACGAAACCCTAATCTCTCTTTCTTCTTCATACTTCTCGCCGCCGCCCTCTAACTTATTCCACCAGATCTCCTCTCGGGCTGCCAGTATGTCTTATCTCTAGATAGTAGCATGCTGCTTCGTAATTTTTGCACATAATTCCACACAAATTTTGATAAAAAATTACGAAGCGCATGTTACTTTCTAGAGCAATGACAAAATTCTGGTCTCTCGTCGCCGCCGCTGCTGCTTTGAAAAGCGTATGATTAATCTGCCAAACTTTAAATAATAATGCTGGTATTGATGATTCTGTGTTTTTATTATAACACCGAATCATCAATATCAACTGTATTATTTAACCGAGTTTGAACAAATCTGCAATTGACCCCCCCTGTATCCAACTAAATGGAGAAATCGAAATCCTGGTCCAATATCGAGAAATCGAAGTCCTGCTAGAATCGAGTGCTAGATTCATGTAATCTAGTACTAGATCAATCACTTGAAACGAATTTCACTTATTTTTTTCAACCCATTATTTGTTGGGGTATGTAATATGTGTAATGTAGCAATAATAATTCTTGTTTACCTTTTAAAATCCATATTCCATTCCAGTAATGAATAATATAGTATTATATCATTTGGAGTAAGAAATAATCTAGTACTAGATTCAATCTTTTGAAACGAATTTTGCTTATATTTTGAACTCATTATTCGTTGGCGTACGTAATTTGTGTAACCTAGTAGTGATATTAATATTGTTTTACCTTTTAAAATCCATATTTTAAGTTAATAACGAATAATCCAGTACTAGATAAGTCACTTTTAAAGAATAATCTAGTACTAGATTCATTGAATCTAGTACTAGATTAATCAGTTCAAACGAATTTCCCATATTTTTTTGAATCTAGTACTAGATTCATGAATGCAGAGATTCATTATCCATCTCTTTAATAACAATAATTGACTTTTTGAGATTCATGAAGCCCAATACTTGAATGCCGATTCCAAGCTCCAAACTGGTGGATTGTTTTAGTCGTCTGCACCCCTATAATCAGCCGTATTTTATTGAAATATGGTTGAGCCAGCACAGGAGTAGAGCTTGAAGATGAAATGCTGAGGATTGAAATAGATGAATTATCTTATTGAGCTTCATGAACCCCAATCCTCGACATCCATCTCCAAGCTCCAGTCCGATACTGGCATGTTTTCGCTGCTAGGGTTTGGTTTTGCTTTTGCTTGATGGTGTGAGGATGAGCCTGGTAATTGGACAATTTATAGAAAATAATTAGTGATACATGCATTCAATTAGCCAGAATAGGAGTGGAGCTTGAAGATGAAATGTCCAGGATTGGGGTTCACGAATGATCTTATCAACAAGAGTAAGGTGACTTATTGAGCTTCATGAAACCCAATCCGCCTCTCTTGAAGAAGAACAAGAAGAAGAAGATAAGAAAGAAAGAAGGAGAAAGCGGGTAGGGTTGTGACTGCAATACTTGTTGTTATATTGAAGCATTTATAAGCAAAAATTAGGTTTAGTTTGTTTCCTAAATGCATTAAATTCAGGTGGTTGGCAGATGCATTAAATTCAATTGTGTTGGCAGATGCATTAAATTCAATTGGGTGCCAGATGCATTTCTCATAATACTAGGTGGCGCCTTTCTACCACAAGTCCAGCATGTTTTGTTATTATTACATTTGGCGTCTTTTCAGTGTTTCAAATATTTATTATTATCATTGGATATTAGGGTTTAGTATTTCAAATATTTCCGCTGGTGCTTTGAAAAGAGTATGGAATAAGCTGACAAACTTTAAATGACAATGGTGCTACTGATGATTCTGAAGCTCAATAAGATCATTCATCTGTTTCAATCCTCGACATTTCCTCTTTAAGCTTTAGTCCGAACTCTGGCCCAACCATAGTTCAATAAAATCCGGCTGATTAAAGTGGTGCAGTCGATGAAAACAATCCACGGGTTTGGAACTTGGATTCGGCATTTAAGTATTTGGCTTCATGAATCTCAATAAGTCACCTTATATAAGCAAATTACGTACGCCAACGAATAATGAGTTCAAAATATAAGCAAAATTCGTTTCAAAAGATTAATCTAGTACTGGATTATTGAATCTAGTACTAGATTACGCGTTACAAAGTCTGATCTAGTACTAGATTGATATAATCTATTACTAGATTATTCTTCACAAACAACAAATCTATTGATAGATTGATGTAATCTAGTACTAGATTATTCTTTAAAAAGACAGATCCAATTAGGGTTACTGCAATACTTGAAGATGAAGGAGAAAAGAAAGAAAGAAGGAGAAAGCGACTAGGGTTACTGCAATACTTGTTGTTATATTGAAGCATTTATAAGCAAAAATTAGGGCTAGTTTGTTTCCTAAATACATTAAATTCAGTTGGTTGGCATATGCATTAAATTTAATTCGGTGGCGGATTCGGATTCTCATAATTACTAAACAATAACCATAAACCCTAAACCCTAAACCCTGAACCCGAAAACGTAAACCCGTAACTATAAACCCGAAACCATAAGGTGCCACTGAATTAATTGAAAAGATTGCACCCTTCCCGTAGTTTGACCGACCAATATTGAAGAGGTGAGATAACGAAGGTGTGCGACAATATGTATCCACTTTACATCATAATGTCTAATCACATGTATTTATACCTGGTCTTCTTCTCAATCTCTCCCATATTTCATATACTTGATTGATAAACAAAGTCATGGCAGCAGCACCCATTCAGGGCGAGGTTGAAGCATGCATGGTTGAACGTCTTCGGCAATATGCCGCAGAAAACCAAATTTCCCAACTAGAAGTCTTCCAGACAGGACTGTTTAACGTGTCTGTTGAATTGTCACAGCGTTTCCAACAACAGTACTTACCCCAAGATGTTATAGAAGCGGTCAGAGGTCTGCGGATTAAATTTTACAACTTTCGTAGATTCTTGGGGTGTCCTGGGGTTGAAGGAATGTCAGATGATGGTTTTCGCGCCAAATGGGACGCCGTGGAATATTATCGTTTGAATCCCATAGCTGTAAGTCAACTAATACCGAAATCATGTTCTTTTTAATTTATATTCATAATTTGATATACAATTTCATTCCATAGGTCGTTCGTCGGGATGATGAACCCAGGTTTCAGGGATGCCGTCATTACCATCACCTTAGGTTTATCTTCAAAGTGCGGTAAGCACACCTCTTGGAAGGGAAAGAGCACCACCTCTACGCGGATAACATTGATGGTAGGAACTCGGACCTCGAGTCCCAGTCCCTTGGGGCCGACGATCACCCCGAGGACTCTGAGGATAGTGCTAATTCAAACATCCCTCAGAATGATAATGATGAAGTTAATCAGATTAATCCTCCCCCTTAAGTTTTGATGTTGGTAGTCTCAGTAATTTGTAAAAAGGACACAGAGGATCGCGTGATAGAAGGGTTCAATCTATCACTGGACTAAATGCCCTTTGTTGATTTTATTTAATGCAATAACTTCTGCTGTTGTTCAAATGCATTTCATTCACTTGCAATATAATAAATTAACTATTTACAAGGCTTAAAATAAAGTAAAATTTATACGTTAGATTGTGAAGTTCCCAGAAAGCCGAAAGGGCGCGACGATTGGGTTACATTAAATAAAAAGCTACAATCACACTTTCCCGTAGTTTGGCTGACCAATTTTGAATACCAAAAGGGCGCGACGATTGGGTTACACTTTCTTTCTTTCTGCCTCTTACCTGTATAAATATATGTAGTCTTCTTCGCACTCTCTACCATATTTCATATACTTGATAATCAGAATCAAAGTCATGGTAGCACCGATTGAGGGAGCAGTTGAAGTGTACATGGTTGAACGTCTTCGGCAGTATGCCGCAGATAACCAAGTTTCGCAACTATAAGTCTTCTATTCAGGCCTTGTTCTAGTGTCCATTGAATTGTCAGATCGATTCAAACGCAGATATTGGCCCGAAGATGTTATAGCGTGGGTGAAAGCAAAGCGGAAATTTTTTTACAACTTCCGTAGTTACTTGACTTGTCCTGGTGTGTACTTGGCTGAGGATCGCAAAAATGGCCGAATTGTTTTCGATGCATATGAGAATGGGAATACTATGGATGTAAGGCGAAATCATACTCAATCATTTTCTTTAGATGTTGTTCATTTTTTGACTGTACTGATGTAACGTATTTATATAGGTAATTCGATCGCATTCGGAGATCAGGGTGCGCGGATGCCCTTTCTACGACGAACTTCGTTTTATCTTCAAGGTGCGTGAGGCACACCTGTTGGAAGGCGAAGAGGACCACCTCCACGCAGACCGCATTGAGGATAGGAACTCAGACATTGTTGGAATTGCCGGCGAGGAGAGTGTTAATTCCAACAACCCTCATTATGATCCGGATGAAGTGAATCAGTTTCATCCTCCTCTCCCATAATTTATGTTTTTTGTACTATGCCTACTTTTATTTTATTTTGAATAAAAGTTATCAGTTTGTAGAATTATTATTGATTTTGAATATTTACATTTATCCAAAATCAAGATCTAAACCCCCTAATTAACAATAATAAAAAGAAATATTCTAGTATTTGAAATTATCTAATCCAAAATATATCTCGGAGGCAAAACGGTATCTGAAAAAGGGGATATGATCGTCCTTCAGCAGATCTAGTGACTTCCCCCGCATAAGAAGTTCAATGCAACACAGCGTGTAGATTCCACAATCTCCACTGCAAAGTAGCAAATGAAATTAAATCAAAGTTCAAGGATCGCTTGCTCGATAAGGGCAATCTACTACGAGAACAGTGTGATCAAGTTATAGAAAGATGCAATCTAGTACTAGATAAGGATAATCTAGTACTAGATATTGAAGTTTTTTCTATATTATTTTCAGTTAATAAGTATTCTTTACGTACCTCCGTGTATTTTTTGGGCTGTTCTCCACAAGTTTCAGCTTCCAGATGCTGGTGAGCTTGCTGCCCAAATGCTGGAACTTTCCAGTCTGTGCTAATAGTCTGGGGAAGAAGACACATAAATGATTCAAGGCAATCTGGTAGTTCCTTGCATCAAGTGGTGCAGAGGTGCTGTTATATATCCTGATCGTTTCCTCATTAATCAGAATCTCCACGGCAATCCAGTGAGAGTTCCCAACATTTACTGCATCGTAAAATTTATTTGCTCCGTCCCACGGCTGTCTATGCAGTGATGGTGATGCAGCAGGTCTTGTGTGATCCAGAACATTGGTCTGCCATTTGAAGGGAACATTCCAAATGCCCTTCACCGCCTCCATTGAATGATCCGCAGTTTGGAGGTCAATGTTCTCTGTATTCTTCACACTCCTGCCAGCCTTGCCACCCTTGACACTCTTCGCCTTATTTGTCCTTCTGATAACCACGATATTGCCATCCTCGCCAATCCCTACAGAATCATACTCATCAATGAGCCCCCTTGCCACGTAGTAATTCACCTTAAGATCTTGGAAGAAGGTCTCATCAAGGACCCCACAATCCTGAGCATATAGATCCACGCGTGTCTTCTGTTTAATCCTTAAATTGGCCAAACACTCTGTCACATGCTGAAATGGTGTGAACGAAAATAATTTGATAGATAAGGATCTAGTGATAGATAGGGGAAATCTAGTACTCGATATAAAGGATCTAGTGATCGATAGGGTAAATCTAGTACTCGATACATAAGGGTCTATTGATAGATAGGGGAAATCTAGTACTACGACACATTTATGTTTTGCTATATTTGTTATTGTGAATTTGTTTACCTCGGAGTGCAACCATTTTCCCGTTGCGAGGAGGACTTGCATTTCTTCATTGTTAAACTCATGAGTCTTTCCTCGAATTCGCTCTTGTGGGTTGGCACTGAACGCCCAGTGGTATAAGGAGCTGGAAGTTGAATTCTCTCCCATTCTAGAAAACCATTTGGCGAGAGTAAGATGAATGTCAGCTGCAGTTTCTTCCTCTTCCGAAAAAGGCTGATGGACAACCTGTGGCTGAGCCTCCAAGGTGGTTGATTGTGTAGCTCTGGCTCTGGCTCTAGCCGGGCAAATCCGTTTATATTGGGCCGCAGTATATGGAGAGAGGAGGTAGGCCGCCCTTCTTTTAGTTCTCTTTGGTCTTGTTCTACTTTTACTTTTAGGGGCCTCCAACTCCTGCTGCACCATTACATTACTGCGGGCCGTGTCTTGGGCCGCTTTCTCCAAATGCTGCAATATTTTATCCAAAAATACCTTTGTAGATTCGTAATTAGCATCTGTTTTGGAGAGAAGGTTATCCATAAATTGTTGAATTTCTGGAGGAAGTTTAAATGCAGCAGCTCCTGAGGGTGTTGTGGGGGATCTAGTGACATTTGGGGGTGTTGTTGGACCGGGTGGGTTGGTTGTTGTGTCTGGTGGGGGTGGTGTGCACCAATAATTGCCCCAATCGGTATGTTCTCCAGCGAGTGATAGAGGTACTGATGGGCACCAATCATTGCCATCATCATGATCTGGCTCCTTTGAATACAGTGGCGGAGGGGGCAAGTCATTTCCAATGATCAACTGTGTGCACCCTTCCAAAATTTGTTTCAGATCATCAATGGGTGCATCATCAACATCCGTAGGTTCTTGCAATCCAGACATATAACTCATTGTTTTCTCCCTGGCGGATGGAAACAAGAATGGACGGACGGCTACCCGATTCTGATACATAATTTAAAAATATAAAAAAAAAAGAAAATGGCTGTGAAAAACCAAATAGATCGAGTAAGCGAATTACATTTGTAAAGAGTTTTTGCTTAATAATCTAGTACGCGAATGAGGTGTTCTAGTACTAGATTACATTTGTAAAAAAGTTTTCGCTCAATAATCTAGCACGCGATTGAAATGTTCGATAACTAGATTATTCTTGTATATAAATTTCATTAGTTTTTGAGATCAAACCTCGAGACCATGATTATCTATTTGGGCACAGAGATCCTCCATTTCCAAGGACAGACCTTTGGACTGCATCCATCTAAATAGCCTGGGGAGTGGCAGCATGGACGTTCCATCTTGAGGTTGTAGTCCACTCCCATAACTTGCTATAGTTGGGCACATTTCGTAAGCCCAAGCCTAATCACAAAACACAAAAAAACTCAGAAAAATAACGAATGCAAATTATTATCATGAAGAGTCGAAGGTTCACCTGCAACGCCCAAGGAAAACCACTAAGATGATAGGTCCTCTGTTTAGGCACTTCCATAGGATCCCATTTGGCAATATCACTTAACCTATTTTTTATTGTGTCTATTGTCGCTTTGAATGACAATAGACCCCATGGGTATCTGTAGAAAAACTTCAAATCAATGGCAAAACAAATATAATCCATTTTCACCACTCTTCCCTTCTCAATCCTAAGTAAAATATATTGAACGAAGAGCACAAGAGCAATTTTCTTGCGATTGCTCACATTAATATTCATATTTTTTAACAGGGGCTCCAACTCCGTATCCTTGACCTTCTTATCCCATTTATCTCCGAGCACCTTCTTACGAAAATCCTCCGACGCCTTTTTAACGTTTTCAACCTCAATTCCTTCTGCGATTACACCAGAACCACAATTAAGCCCGGTAACCAGAGCAAACTCCCTTAAGCCAAATCTGATAGGCTTTCCTCCTATCAAGAACCAAAGTTCATTTTGTTTTTCTGTTGGAAGGGAGTACATCATGAGAAAATGGAAGAGGTTGCCTGAGAAACCCTTATTCCAACCTAGAGGAAGCTTCTGCGTATATTTTCTAAACACTCTTGCGAGCGATACACGGTTTTTTTTCAGGAATCTTTTAATGGGGGTAATGCGTTCCCATGAAGCACGGATTGTAATCCTCACTTTTGACGAGAAGAAGCAACGGTCACAGAGCGGGAGCAAATGGAATTTTGAAAAATCGATGCCGCGGGTGACCTCTGACTCCATCTCCTCCGCATGCATATCAGATTCGTTCCCCACCGCCTCGATATATGGTGTCATGGTCATGAAATTCTCCGTCTTAGAATCATCTTGGCGGCGCTTACTCCTATTTTCTTGAATAAAAAATCTCGCCGCTTCATCTTCCTCATTGTTACTGGAACTAGTACTGGTACTGGTACTGTGATTATCATCAGGCGTATTCCCTTGCATGGGCTCTGTAGTTGTTTCTGAATCTACGACGGGGTTAACGTTCGCTTCCTCTGATGCCATATCTACTCTTTTGGAAAATTTGATAAAAAGTGGTGAAGTCAACTGGACAGAAATGGAGAAAACCCTAGTTTTTTTTTTTAAAATGATCTCTGAAGATTCAAAGATGAAGACGATGAATAGAAAAGTAGTGAGCTGTTGAACAGTCTTTTTTCTCTTTTTCTCTCTTACGCAAATAAGGAAATGATTGCGATTGGATTAACCAATTGACAGTAAAATAATAAAAAATCGCTCAACTGTCAGACAAAAGCACAACTTCATTTAAAGCTTGCCGCCTTTTTTCGAACGTCCCAGTCATACAACTTTTGGGAAATCCTGGAAAAATAAGATAAAAAAAATTAAAAGGGGCAATTCTAATGGAGGATCTAGTGATAGATACCCACGATCGAGTGATAGATACGCCCCCCCCCCCCCTTTGGCCCAAAATGAAGACCAGCGGCCCTTGTCTGGCCCCACACCCTTGGGGAGCCTGTTCCATCACGTACGTTTGGGCGGCTGTGCACAATCCTGGCGAACCCAAGCGTGGGGTTCCCCCCAACTCCCAAGGAACTAGTCTATGATAATGGCTTGGGTTTTTGGGGTTACACCCCAATGTTGCACCAGAAAAATCCAACTTCATCAAGATCAACCTGAAGTGTGCGTGGAAAAGCCTATGGTTGGGGTGTGGAGGCCTGGAAAAATACCAAAAAAATTAAAAGGGGCCATTCTGATGGAGGATCTAGTTATAGATACCCACGATCGAGTGATAGATACGCCCCCCCCCCCCTTGGCCCAAAATGAAGACCAGCGGCCCTTGTCTGGCCCCATACCCTTGGGGAGCCTGTTCCATCACGTACGTTTGGGCGACTGTGCACAATCCTGGCGAACCCAAGCGTGGGGTTCCCCCCAACTCTCAAGGAACTAGTCTATGATAATGGCTTGGGTTTTTGGGGTTACACCCCAATGTTGCACCAAAAAAATCCAACTTCATCAAGATCAACCTGAAGTGTGCGTGGAAAAGCCTACGGTTGGGGTGTGGAGGCCTGGAAAAATAAGATAAAAAAATTAAAAGAGGCCATTCTGATGGAGGATCTAGTGATAGATACTCACGATCGAGTGATAGATACGCCCCCCCCCCCCTTGGCCCAAAATGAAGACCAGCGGCCCTTGTCTGGCCCCACACCCTTGGGGAGCCTGTTCCATCACGTACGTTTGGGCGGTTGTGCACAATCCTGGCGAACCCAAGCATGGGGTTCCCCCCAACTCTCAAGGAACTAGTCTATGATAATGGCTTGGGTTTTTGGGGTTACACCCCAATGTTGCACCAAAAAAATCCAACTTCGTCAAGATCAACCTGAAGTGTGCGTGGAAAAGCCTACGGTTGGGGTGTGGAGGCCTGAAAAAATACCAAAAAAATTAAAAGGGGCCATTCTGATGGAGGATCTAGTGATAGATACCCACGATCGAGTGATAGATACGCCCGCCCCCCCCCCCCCCCCCTTGGCCCAAAATGAAGACCAGCGGCCCTTGTCACCCCCTTGGGGAGCCTGTTCCATCACGTACGTTTGGGCGGCTGTGCACAATCCTGGCGAACCCAAGCGTGGGGTTCCCCCCAACTCTCAAGGAACTAGTCTATGATAATGGCTAGGGTTTTTGGGGTTACATCCCAATGTTGCACCAGAAAAATACAACTTCATCAAGATCAACCTGAAGTGTGCGTGGAAAAGCCTATGGTTGGGGTGTGGAGGCCTGGAAAAATACCAAAAAAATTAAAAGGGGCCATTCTGATGGAGGATCTAGTGCTAGATACCCACGATCGAGTGATAGATACGCCCCCCCCCCCCCCTTTGGCCCAAAATGAAGACCAGCGGCCCTTGTCTGGCCCCACACCCTTGGGGAGCCTGTTCCATCACGTACGTTTGGGCGGCTGTGCACAATCCTGGCGAACCCAAGCGTGGGGTTCCCCCCCACTCTCAAGGAACTAGTCTATGATAATGGCTTGGGTTTTTGGGGTTACACCCCAATGTTGTACCAGAAAAATCCAACTTCATCAAGATCAACCCGAAGTGTGCGTGGAAAAATCTACGGTTGGGGTGTGGAGGCCTGGAAAAATACCAAAAAAATTAAAAGGGGCCATTCTGATGGAGGATCTAGTGATAGGTACCCACGATCGAGTGATATATTTGATTTTATTACAAAATAAAACACCAAAAATACCAAAAAAATTAAAAGCGGCCAATCTGATGGAGGATCTAGTGATAGATACACACGATCGAGTGATGTATTTGATTTTATTACACAATACAACACCAGTTACATTGTGAGTTTTACAATCCAAATAACCAGAATTACTGTTAAAAGAAGCATCTGGCCTACTACCAACTTGTACACCATATTCTGTTCTCCTCCAGCTGTAACGATTGGTGTCCTCCGGCTCGAAACCTCAACACCTTCGTCGTTATATGGGTACGGATCTTCCACCACGGGGTTACACCAATGAGAAAAGCCATGCTGATTGCACTAATAAGATAGTCTTCCCCGATTCAAATTATTTCTCTCTACCACCTTTATTGTAGTCCACTGATCGCATTCCCTGCACTTCTCCTTTCTATATCTCAGTGTTTTTTTATGGATATAACTAGAGCTAGCTGAACTTGCCATAATCTTTAAATTCGTTAAATGATAATCAAATGACCTATATAAATATAAATCCAACGAACCCACCAACGGCTATAATAACGGCTACTATATTAACGGTTATAAATATTTTGTAATATTAAGAACTTTCAGGGGCGCTTTTGTAAATGACCAAAAAGTTAAGTATTTAAACCCGCTAAGCCCTAAATTTTATCCTTTCAATTTCAATTCCATCGTTTTTTTTTCTCTGCCGTAGCCGTCGGCATTCCCTGCTTCCGCTCCCACTACCCCCCTCCTCCTCTTCCTCTTCTTCTTCCTCTTCCTCTGCCTCTACTCCTCATCCTCTCTCTCTTCCTCCCCCGCTTAAGGCCAAAAATCCTGTGCAAATCTTTGAGAGTCTGCCCTATTAGTTTGAATTGCTCTTGAAAATTATCATGTTTGTTGTATGATTTCCGCCATACAGTAGGAATCAATAGGTGTTTCTTTATTTGGTCCATGTAGTGTTTACTCGTTGTAGATGAACTATGCGATGGGCAATACAGGAGATAGTTTTGAGATGCTTAGTGCAACCTTTGCATAACAATGGAAAGAAACCCTTGAAAATGCAATTGAAGTCTATAATAAAGCTTCAATTGCATTTTCCAGGGTTTCTTTCATTTTTTATGCAAAGGTTGCACGAAGCATCTCATAACTATCTCTTGTATTGCACATTGCATAGTTCTTCTACAATGTCTAACGATCTATTGCAAGGCCAAACAAAGAAATCTATTGATTGTTACTGTTTGGCAACAAGTCCTACGGAAATGACGATTTTCATGAACATTTCAATCAAATACGGCAGATTTTGTGATTAAGGAAGAAGACCAGATCAACTTAATATTTTACATGTTAATATTTTCTTCTGTTAATATTTTATTTTATTAGAAGTTATATGTTATTAAATCCTGGTGCTAGATCCTTTGAATCTAGTGGTAGATCCTTAAACTCTTTTTTTGCAGCCTGGTTTCTAGTACTAGATCAAATAAATCGAGTGATAGATCCTGAGACGCACTGCTTGATCTACTGATAGATCCTTTGAATCTAGTGGTAGATCCGTTGAATCTACTGCTAGATCAATAAGTTCGTGTACTTGATTTAAATGATCTATCACTATATTACATAATCAACTTTCTTTAATTACAAGAAAACACAAAAAATATATCCGACACCCTTTTACTTGTGATTAAGGAAGAAGACCAGATCAACTTAATATTTTACATGTTAATATTTTCTTCTGTTAATATTTTATTTTATTAGAAGTTATATGTTATTAAATCCTAGTGCTAGATCCTTTGAATCTAGTGATATATCCTTAAACTCTTTTTTTGCGGCCGCGTTTCTAGTACTAGATCAAATAAATCGAGTGATAGATCCTGAGACGCACTGCTTGATCTACTGATAGATCCTTTGAATCTAGTGGTAGATCCGTTGAATCTACTGCTAGATCAATAAGTTCGTGTACTTGAATTAAATGATCTATCACTATATTACATAATCAACTTTCTTTAATTACAAGAAAACACAAAAAATATATCCGACACCCTTTTACTTCTGATTAATTATTCGTTTCCTCGACAGCCTGGTCACAGGTAGTTCTTTTATGTCCCTTTCCACCACACTTTGAACAAGTATTGTATCTTTTCCTTCCCTCATAAGGAGCCAGGAAACGCGTCATCCTTTTTCTTCCGATGCGAGAGTTTAGTGTTGGTGGTTTTACTTGTTTTATCCCTGTGTCTTCAGGCAAATCCCACTCGAAATCTGGAGGTGTTGGGAATATTGTCTCAGAATATGCAAATATGTAATAATCAACTTTGTAAAATTTGGAGCATACGTCATATATTCTTTGTCCAAAATGTTCTTCGTTGCACTTCTTTAACGCCGCCAATGCATGGGGACAGGGGATCTTCTCCGCCTGGAACACACCACATGTGCAGGTCAGATTGTTCAAGTCAACCATCACCGGATCTCCAAGGCCGCGGACAGAAAATACATGAGCGTTGAACTGCTGTGCAACGCAACCTTTAGATTTGTCCAAACTAATCCGCAGAACTTTCTCTTTTGAAGGCACCAGGATTGTACTGCACTTCAACATATCAGTTCGTCGGTCGTGGAACCATTTCCCCAAAATTCGTATGATAGACTCAATCAAAGAATGGATAGGGTACCCTCTTTCAGCACGTAGCCTAGAATTAATAGACTCGGCGATGTTGCTGGTCAGGACATCAAACCTGTTTGATTTAGAACGTACCCGGCTCCATAACTCAAAACCAACCTCATCTTTTAAGTATTCCGCAGCACGTTGGTGAAGACGTTCTATCTCTTTGTAGTGCTCCATGAAATCTCTGACAGTGTATGCTTTCACTGCCCTAAAAAATGGATCAAGGATCGCACTCTTTTTAAACCGTTGTTTTAAGTTCTCCGACAAGTGCTTTCCACAAAATCCATGGTGCGCAGTTGGATAAACCTTAGCAATCGCATTTTTTATGGAAACGTGTCTATCGGATATTATACAGAGATCGGCACTATCAGGTACAAAGCTTTTTAGATTGTTAAATAACCATTCCCACGATGCATTATTCTCTGAATCGACCACTCCCCATGCAAGAGGAAACGTATGGTTCTCACTATCTTGTGCAGTAGCCACAAGCAACGTACCGTCATACTTACCCTTCAAGAAGCAACCGTCAACGGCTAACACCTTGCGCATGTATTCAAAGCCCCGTATGCAAGGGCCAAATGCAACAAAAAAATGCAGAAACCTGCCTTCGGTGTCAAGAACCAAATCAGTGATGCTTCTTTCATTCGTTCTTGTTAGCATATACCGATATGCATCTATTATTTCATATCCATGCTTCGGTGAGCCCCTGACAATATTCTTAGCATGATTTCTGCCCATCCAACACTTCCAGTAGCTAACCTTCATGCCCAATTGAAGTTCGATGTGCTTTTTAATAGCGCCTGGTGTGGGGTCTTTCCCGTCAAGAAACATATGCTGCACTAACTCCCCTATCATTTGGGCTGTTGCCTGATGATCATGATTAGTCATCTCCTCCAACCCACAATTGTGAGTCCGAATATACTTTCGGAGGTAAAATCTGTCAGAATTGTGAGATTTAACACACCGAACCCACCATTTGCAATCATTGCAACAGCATCGCAGAACCAGAAGGGACTTTGACGATTTTAGTGTTCGGAATTGGAAGCTTCCCTTACATGCAACTATGTTGAATTTAGAACTTCTTCTTGTTTGTTTTTAAACTCTTCGTCATCCTTAAAACCTGAACCATCATCCCACGTATGTCTTTCAATCCCGACCTCTGAATTATAATAACAGACGATGGCTTCTTCCTCGTTAATATATTCATTGGGCACTTCTTCCTCAGAGGGATGTTGTAGATCTGCTTCGGTCCCACACTTTACAATTTCGTCGTTTACACCATCAGGCTGAGAGACGTCTTCGTCGTTTGATAGACAAATCTTGAACCCAAGTGTAAGTTCTAAATTCGATTGCAACACTTAAGGTAACGTATCCACAGGGAAGGGAACTCAACAACCACTTCTATGACTATTTCTAATCTAGAGACCGAACAAGATTGACAGTGTTGTACTATACTACTATGACGAAATTAAACTAAGCAATAAGTAATCAATCACACGAGCTAACAAATAAAAATCAAGATTAAACCACTTAATTAAAGCAGGCCGGGGAGTAAATCATATGCCCTTCAGTGATCAAATCAATACTCAAGTACGGATGTATGATTCTTCAACCTAATCACAATTTTATACCTAGCTTCTCTCAAAGACTAGATGTCTAATTAATCAAGCCAAGTGTTGTTCTCACAATCACTCAGTAACCAAATTAATCGAATAAAGCAAGATTAGTTTATTTAAAACCTAGCGGCTTGGCATGGAATTCTAAATACGTGTTGTAGAAATTAGGGTTAAATTTCTTTAAGCCCAAAAAGTCTAAGTTTTGGAAAACAATCACAATTATCCTCAATCTCTCGATTATCGGATAATTTACACTATGTTCATGGATGGCCAATCCACTCCCAATCTACTCAATTCCGTTTTCCTAACAAAGAATCACACGAATTAACTCAAGCATTAACTCAAACACCTTAGATGCATAATCCTTACCCCCTAACCCTAGGAGATTAGCTCCTCATAATAGACTCAAAACTCATTAAAATCAAAGGAATTGCATTCAAAACATTCATGTCTAACATAACCATCAAACCGGAATTAATACTTCTGAAATTCTAACCTAATTATCAAAACGAATCTAAAGCAATAAAACTAACTATCCTAGAATTTAAAAACCAACGCTTGAGGAATTAGTTTGATAGAAAAGCAGTAAATAAAACCAAATTGATCAAGTCTTGTGATTTGATTGAGTCTTCAACTCTATGTCTTCGTGTTTCTTCCTTCTCCGATTATTCTTGAACTTCTGGGAAGCTATCCGTCAAAAAGCTCCCAAATTCCGCCTCAAAACCGTGTATAAATAGAAGTCCTTAACCCAGCTCCGCCACGTGACACGGGCGTGCAGAGCCCATGCACAAAAATGTGACATGCCCGTGTCATATATAAAAAACGTACTCGCGCTTTTCTTCTTGACACGGGGGTGTCAAGAGTTGTTCTTCTGAATGACACGGGGGTGCAGAAGCTGCCAGGCCTCTCTGTACCGAGACACGGGGGTGTCGAAGATTGATCTATGTTGGTGACACGGGCGTGTCACCATCTGGAATCCGAGGGTCACTTCTGTATTGAGACACGGGGGTGTCTCAGTTTACTCTTCCAAGGGGACACGGGCGTGTCCCCTAGAATTTCTCGTTTTTCGCCTTTTATTGCATGGTTTTGCTCCTACTTCGTCTCTTCAACTCCAAGGTGAAAGGTACCTAAAAGGGAGCATAAATCGCATTATAAGTTCTTAAAACTACTTGAATTTAACTCAAATTGCCCTACAAATCCATGCAAAAACCCGATACATCAAACTCCCCCAAACTTGAATATTGCTCGTCCTCGAGCAATCGAGAAAATTACATCAAACCAACCTCGAAATCAATCTCTCAACAGGGCAATTCTCAGAATTTCACTTAAGCAAGTCTAGCCTATCAAACACATTACAATCAAGCACAAGAATCAACGCAATGGTATAAATAGAATATCCTCGTGTAGTGTGTGAATTCGAACAAAATAATGTACAATGGTTAGAATACCAACTAATGATTCCTTCCTAAATACCAATGATAGACTTCGGAAAACATTCTTCTAACCTATCTCCACTAATGGAATTAACCCAGAATTAAGGATCGGAAGGTCTTTCGAAGCTTGTAATGTGGGCTCGGGGTCAAGGTTATGGAATTTTTAGTATAGTAGTGACTCAACACACCTAGCTCACCCATTCAAATCTCATCGGTCGCCATCTTTGTCTTTCCCCGTCAAACTCCCCCAAACTTAGACCTAGTCTAAGTTTGTCACATGCAGACAGTCTAAGAGTTTCTTCTGTTTCAAATCTACTCAATCACTTTTCTCTCTTTTTTTTTTTTCTTTTTCTTTCTACTTATTGCTTTACACAACTCGTTCTTTTACTACTTCCTTTTGAATTCTTCTTTTCTTTCAGCATCTAAGATTATCTCTTATTTCTTCTCTCGGCTTTTCATCAGGAATTTAGCAACATCTTCAATCGATTCAACCGAGTGAGCAAAGTGTGACTCTAGGATAGGTTTATGGTGTTGTGCCTGTGGCTTATAATGTGGCTACAAAAATTTAATGGCACAACACTTAGGCTCAACGGGGTCAACAGGATTTCGTTCTTTAGTAAAACTGGCTCAATAGCGAGGCTACCTCCGACATGAATGCCTAAGTCATCTCCCTAACTCTTTGTCAATTCAAAATTTCGCCTCAATAGGACTAAAATGCATCCTAATCTACTTCTCAGTATTATTCAAGAATTACTAACTCAGCATCCTAAACTAAGTACATGACCTTGTTCAATTGTGCACAAAAATATGGATATCCCACCATTCCAAAGTATCAATACTCACACCTAACTTCATGCATTCGACTAGCCTAACTCACTTTGGCAAAAGTTCCAACAATCAAACCTCATCGAAAAATTTAAAATTTTGGCTTATTTTCAGCAATCATCTTTTCATTCTCAAAGATATCACAATACAAAGTAAATAAATCCCCCCAATGCATCTACCTATGCAAAATATTAGCAATACACTCCAAAACTTTTTGCCCCTCTCCCCCAAACTTAAACCATGCAATGTCCTCATGCATAAAAGAAAAAGAAAGAGGGCAAAAAGAAAACTCCCTCAATACAGCGAAGAACCCGACAACAAGTTATTCATCAAGCCTAACCTGCACTTAAACGACTAAAACACGGAGCATAAGCTAAGCAAAGCAAATGATAATCAACATGCAATTAACAAGAAATCCCTGTCGTCAAGTACCTACTATAACCATAACAATAGTTAGCACAGTGCGAATAGTTAGGGTAGAGTGGTGAAATATATTATCATAAAGACCAAAGCAAGAAAAACAGGAAGCTAGAAAAGAACCCAATCAAGGATAAGGCGGCGGGTAATGTGGGGGCGGGCTCGAACTACTCGGTCCGGCACCTCCAAATTGCTTGGCAAGATATGCGTGGAGATTCTCGAACTGACCATCAATGTGGAGCTGCAAGGCATCAAGCCGGGAGTCCACATGCTCTACAAAGTTATCCATCCGCGCATTCTGAGATGCCATATAATCCCGCATGTAAGCGGGGATCTCCTCATCGTCATCTTGGACCATTGGCATCGGTGCTCCTCGCCCTGCTTCCTCTCGATCCGGTATCTGTGCAAGCCTCCTCTGCTGATCGAGGGTGAGGTCATCATACTTTGCCACACCCCACCTGTACATCCGCTCAAACCGGTTCCTTTCCTTCTCCGGATACCAGGGTAAAACCCTATCCTTTAAGCTCCCGACAGGCCATCGGATGAATAGATCCATCTTGATGAACGTCTGCTCTTCAACATAGGGAAAGTTGGATAAAGGCTCCGCTTCCTCTGGCTGCCACCCTACCTCCTTGGCTAGCTTCGTTACATAGGCTCCATGGCCTATAGTTCCCGACGCCCTGCCTGCCACCTCCTTCAACTTGTACATGAACTCGGTCGTGGCATCAAACTGCACCCCCTCCTTCATAAAGTACATAATGGCCAATTCAAACCCGTTGATATTTCCATCGCTCTCATGCCTAGCACATATTCCCATAGCCAGGAATCTATGCACCAAGCGCTAAACTAAACTATCAATCCAGGTGGCCTTAGTATTCCGTGGGTTGTAAGCCGGGGCACCAGCTTTTAGAGGGAATGACCGCCACACCGCCTCTCTGTCCTCCGTAGACTAATTGGGCAACACTGACATCTCGCAACAAGGAAACCCTAAGGCGTCACGAATCTCGTCTATATTTAATGATTGGGCATCCTCCCCATCTAACGTGAAATTTAGCTTGGTTGCGACCTGGTCCCAAGTCATAGTGGTGAAGAATGCTATTGTCAACTCCGGATATGTGTTAGCCGGAACCATCATAAATGTCTTCCACCCTATGTTGTTAAACAAAGCCTCGATCTCATCCCAGACTCCTAACCTCCGAAGTGTAGCGAGATGCGGGAACTTGGTGGGCATAATATTCCGCGTGGTATTCCTGTTATAAGGGTTCCCAAGCCCTTCCAAAGTTACATTCACGGAATCCCGTGGTTGGCGGCCGGTTGGGCCGGATGATGAGGTGAGTTGCAGAGGGGTGGGTCTCTTGTTGCGTCCCATACTTCCTTCATAGAAATACCCCCAAATCAACAACAAAAAGTAATATAATTTCAAAGGGCATTTTATCGAACACCTTGTGAGCACAAGTAAAAAGTCTAGAGTTCCATCAAAGAAAGCATACCATTTCATCACCCATAACCTAGACTCAGCCCTCTATATTACCAAACTCGTTGAACTATCATAGGGCCTCAATTTCTCCCACAAACATGTAAATAACCGCCCACAACAAACCTCCACAATTTGTAAAATTCAAGTAAATATGTAAGAGCAAAGGCCTAATTTTCCACTACATAGCAAACACCTAATCCCCGCATGTGCAAAACTCGACCAAGGAGCAAAAACTCAAGAAATTATATTCAACATGCCTCAAAGAGAAATTAGGGTTCATAGTCTAGAAGGCCAAAATTTGCAAATTTATGCCAATTCCTAATTCTAAACATGCCAAAACTCGAAATTGAATCAAGAATTTCAACGAATACACATCATAAGCATGGTTTATAGAACTAGGGTCTAACCCTTCTCAATTAAATCCATGAAATTTAAGTACCCAAGAGAAGAGAAGACTGACCCGATTAATATTAGAAGAAAGGTGTAATGTGTGTGTTGTCTTGCCGGAATCTGATCTACAAACAATAGTGGTGGTGCTTGTGCCGTATGGGGAAAGGGGGAAGAAGATAGAAGAGAGATGAGAGAGGAGTGTTGTAAATGACATGAACATAAGTGGAACTCCCTTTTTATTTCAGCCCAGCGGACGTGACACGCCCGTGTCGTCAAGTGTGCTATATGGATGACACGGGGGTATCATCCTTTACCTGGAGAAGTCTGTACCATGACACGGGGGTGTCGTTTTTGTTGAGAGAACTTGACACGCCCGTGTCGTATCTCGGCTGGCGAATCTGTACCTAGACACGGAGGTGCCACAAAATGCTTAAAGATGGTGACACGCCCGTGTCACCCTCAATTCATCAAAACTTCTTCTGTACCGAGACACGGGGGTGTCTTGGTATATGCTCTGTGGGAGTCACGCCCGTGTCTCCCTCAAACTTAGAATTTCAGCACGAAACTCCGTGCAAAAGTTCCTTGGTGTTTGCATCCGCTAAATTTGCACCTATTAGCTCAAATTCATCCAAGACCTTCGTACTCCATCCACTCGATTCGAACCAATTTACCTGAAACACAAGACAGAAGATACCTATCAATCACAAACTTTACTGACTAAAGAAAGGAAAGAAAAGAGAAGAAAAGGGAAAGAAGAATAGTTCTAAGTTATAGTCATTAGCTTGACTTCATGACTCAGGTCTAAGGCGCTGGAGCCGTTAACACGCACGAGACGTGTTCGCCAATTCGATCTCCGACAAGATATGGCTTGAGTCTTTGGCCATTCACCACAAAGGATGGTGAACCTTCATTGCCTATCTCCACCGCTCCATTCGCCAAAACTTTTACCACTCTGAACGGACCGGACCACCTTGACTTAAGTTTCCCGGGAAAGAGCTTCAATCTAGAATTGTACAACAACACCAATTGACCCTCGACAAACTCCTTAACCCGAATATGCTTATCATGCCACTACTTCGTTCTCTCCTTATAAATTCGAGCATTTTCGTAAGCTTCTAACCTTAATTCCTCCAACTCTTGCAAGTCAAGTATCCTTTTCTCTCCGGCTCTCGTGAGATCGAAATTTATAGCCTTAATGGCCCAATACGATTTGTACTCGATCTCGACTGGGAGGTGACATGCTTTACCATAAACCAACTGATACGGAGAAGTTCCTATAGGTGTCTTAAACGCGGTCCTATAAGCCCATAACGCGTCATCCAACTTCGAGGACCAATCTTTCCTAGAGGGGCTCACTACCTTCTCCAAAATCCACTTCAACTCCCTATTCGTGACCTCAGCTTGCCCACTTGCTTGGGGATGATACGCAGTAGTTACCCGATGCTGGACCCCGTATTTCTTCAACAAAGCTTCCAAGGGCTTGTTGCAAAAGTGCGTACCCCTATCTCTGATTAATGCCCGTGGAACTCTGAACCTATTGAAAATGTTCTGTTGCAAGAACTTAATCACCACCTTCGAGTCATTGGTCGGAGTTGCCACGGCTTCGGCCCACTTGGATACATAATCCACCGCCACCAAGATATATTGATTCCCATTCGACGGTGGGAAAGGTCCCATGAAATCGATTCCCCAAACATCAAACAGTTCAACTTCCAAAATATACTTCATTGGCATCACATCTCTTTTACTAATGTTCCCGGCTTTCTGACAAGCGTCACATTCCTTGGCAAATCTGTAAGCATCCTTAAACAGCGTTGGCCACCAAAACCCTGACTATAATACCTTAGCTGATGTCTTTCGCCCACTTGAGTGTCCTCCATATAAGCTCGCATGACATCTCCCTATCACTTCATCAGCTTCAACCTCCGGAACACACCTCTGCACTAACCCATCCGAGCAGTGTTTATATACATATGGCTCTTCCCAATAATAACGCTTCGCTTCTGACAAGAACCTCTGTTTCTGATGGAAATTCATGCCTGGTGGTAAAGCTTTGCAAACCATGTGATTCACAATATCTGCGTACCAAGGAACTATCGCATCGGCTGCAAACAGCTCCTCGTCAGGGAAATTCTCAGTAATCTCCTCCTCATACTCATCCTCCTTTTCCCCAACTTCTAACCTTGACAAGTGATCTGCAACTAAGTTCTCCGTCCCCTTCTTGTCACGAATTTCAAGATCGAACTCCTGAAGCAATAGAATCCATCTAATCAAACAGGGCTTTGAATCCTTCTTCGAAAGGAGATACTTGATTGCTACGTGGTCCGTGTAGACGATTGTCTTCGAACCTATCAAGTAAGACCGAAACTTGTCAAAAGCATGCACAATAGCTAATAATTCTTTCTCAGTAGTAGCATAATTTAATTGTGCATCATTCAAAGTTTTGCTAGAATAAGCGATAACGTGTAAATGCTTCTCCCTTCGTTGGCCGAGAACAGCTCCAATGGCCAAATCGCTCGTATCGCACATTAACTCAAACGGTAGAGTCCAATCCGGTGCAACCATAATTGGTGCCGAGGTAAGCTCCTTCTTCAACCTATCAAATGCAAGTAAACAATCATTATTAAACACGAATTCAGTATCTTTTTGTAGTAACTTGCATAAAGGTAAGGTAATTTTTGAAAAGTCCTTGATAAACCGGCGATAGAAACCGGCATGACCAAGGAAACTTCTCACTCCCTTGATATTAGTAGGTGGAGGCAATTTTGCGATCACATAAATCTTGGCCCTATCCACCTCAATGCCTTTCTCTGAAATCTTGTGACCCAACACTATCCCTTCCTTTACCATGAAGTGGCACTTCTCCCAATTCAGAACGAGGTTAGTTTCTTCACATCGCTACAAAACTTGAGCAAGATTATGCAAGCATGAATCAAAAGAAGAACCAAACACAGAAAAGTCATCCATAAAGATTTCCATTATGCGTTCTATAAAGTCAGAGAAAATGGCCATCATGCATTGTTGAAAAGTAGCCGGGGCATTACACAACCCAAAAGGCATACGCCTATACGCAAATGTACCATAAGGGCAAGTAAACGTACATTTTTCCTGATCCTCTGGGGCTATAGCAATTTGGTTATACCCTGAATACCCATCCAGGAAGCAGTAATAAGAATGTCCGGCTAACCTTTCTAACATCTGATCAATAAAGGGAAGTGGAAAGTGATCTTTACGAGTGGCATTGTTCAACTTCCTATAATCTATGCAAACTCTCCAACCCGTGACTGTCCTAGTTGGTATTAACTCATTCTTCTCATTTTTAATTACAGTCATCCCCCCTTTCTTGGGCACTACCTGCACAGGGCTAACCCACTTGCTATCCGAGATAGGGTAAATTATCCCGGCATCTAACAGTTTTAGTACCTCAGCCCTAACTACCTCCTTCATGTTTGGGTTCAATCTACGCTGATGTTCTACGGAGGGTTTATGGTTATCTTCCATAAGAATCTTATGCATGCAAATAGATGGGCTAATCCCCTTGATGTCAAAAATAGTCCAACCTATCGCTCGTTTGTGTTCTCTCAAAACCCTCAACAAAGCATCATGATGTGAATCAGTTAAATCAGAGGCAACTATAACAGGCAATGTTTCAGATTCACCCAAATAAGCATATCTCAAATGAGCGGGGAGGGGTTTCAGTTCTAACTTAGGAGCTTTCTCAACAGAAGGACGAAGAGTGGGCTTACCTGTACCCAACTCTTCATATACAAACCTCTTTCGGAATGGTATGTATGGGGTGGCCTCGAGTGCCTTTGCGTAGGCGGCCAATTCTTCTAGTATGTCTTCCCCATCAATGTGGTCCGTGAGTCCTCTTAGACAGAGTTCGAGAGGGTCCTCGTTGCTTATAGACATCGGTGTCTGTGCTTTGATTTCCACCATGTTGCATTGTTCTTCGATTACCGGTCCTTTCATTGCCTTGAACAGATTAAACTCCACCTGTTCGTCCCCTACACAAAGAGTTAGAATGCCACTCTTCACATCAATTAAGGCTCCTGCTGTGGCTAAGAAAGGCCTCCCTAAGATGAGCGGCATGTTTTGATCTTCCTCCATCTCCAACACTATGAAGTCTACAGGTAGGTAGAACTTCCCAACTCTGACCAAAATATTTTCTAGGATTCCCGTGGGGTACTTGACTGATCGATCGGCTAGCTGCAAGGAAATGGTAGTCGGTTTCAATGAATTCAGTCCAAGTTTCCTGCAAACAGACAATGGCATTAGACTCACACTAGCACCAATATCACATAAAGCTTTATTAAAGGACAATTTGCCAATTGTGCAAGGAATTGAAAAACTCCCTGGATCCTTAAGTTTCGGAGGAAGCTTATGTTGTAGAATGGCACTGCACTCCTCAGTAAGTGCTATCGTGGCATAGTCCTCCAATTTTCTCTTGTTGGAGAGGATCTCCTTCAAGAATTTGACGTACGTGGGCATCTGGGCTAGGGCCTCGGCAAAGGGAATGTTTATATGTAGTTCTTTGAAGATATTCAAGAACTTCTCGAATTGTTTCTCCAACCTTTGCTTTTGAAATCTCTGCGGGAAAGGAAGTGGTGGCACATACGGCTTGGGTGCCACTGGTGTCTTTGGCTTGGAAGGGAGCTCAGTCGTCTGTGCTTCCTTCTCCTCTTTTGCTGGCTCGACTACTTTCTCAGATTCCACCACGACTTCCTTTTCTCTTCTCATTTCTGTCTCCACCGGCATTGCAGGCCCCTTGTAAGTTGTGCCACTTCGTAGTGTAATGGCCTTGCAATGCTCTTTCGGATTCTCCTCAGGTTTGCTTGGAAACATGCCTTGGGCTCTAAAATTGATCATATTTGCCAACTGGCCCACCTGTACATCCAAATTTTTGTTCTGAACCAGCACCTGTTCTACCTGAGATTCGAGTTTCTGATACCTATCATTCGAGACATTGATGAACTTCTCGAGGGCCACCTCCCACCCCGGTTTCTGTTCTTACGGTGGTTGTGGAGGGGTTGCGAATCTCTGCTGATTTTGATGTGGTGGATGTGGTCCCTGTTGTCTCGGTTGGAAGTGTGGTCTCGGGTTTGGGTTTGGGTTTTGAACATTCTGATTGTTTGACCACGAGAAGTGCGGATGATTCTTCCATCCTGGGTTGTAGGTGTTCGAGTATGGGTCATTTGCTGGCTTTTGATTTTGCACGTAATTCGCTTGCTCCTGACCAACAACAACCTGTGCACCTGCATTGGTAGAAGGACAAATATCAAACGAATAGGGACCACCACAAATTTCACATAATACCTGTAAGGCGTTTGACTGTGCCACTGTGTTACGTGCTGTAGAAATTGCAAGTCGGTCTAGCTTCTGGTTCAGTGCTTCGAACTTGGCATTGAAAGTTGTCACAGTGTCAGTGGGGAGTATGTCTGCCTCAGGTCTCGGTAGAGGAGGATTGCTCCTCTCCTTTGTCCAACTGCTATTTGCTGCCATCTTATTCAGAAGTTGCATTCCTTCTTCTTCGGACAGTGCCATAAATGCTGCTCCCGCTGCTGCATCGACCATGATTTTCATGTTTTCTGTCATTCCGTTGTAAAAGATTTGTACCAGTTGCCATCCTGGAACACGGTGATGTGGGCATTTCCTTTGCAAATCCTTATATCTTTCCCATCCTTTGTACAACGTTTCCCCATCATAGAGCCTGAAGCTCGTTATTTCGTCTCTGTAAATCCGTAGCACGTTGGTGAAGACGTTCTATCTCTTTGTAGTGCTCCATGAAATCTCTGACAGTGTATGCTTTCACTGCCCTAAAAAATGGATCAAGGATCGCACTCTTTTTAAACCGTTGTTTCAAGTTCTCCGACAAGTGCTTTCCACAAAATCCATGGTGCGCAGTTGGATAAACCTTAGCAATCGCATTTTTTATGGAAACGTGTCTATCGGATATTATACAGAGATCGGCACTATCAGGTACAAAGCTTTTTAGATTGTTAAATAACCATTCCCACGATGCATTATTCTCTGAATCGACCACTCCCCATGCAAGAGGAAACGTATGGTTCTCACTATCTTGTGCAGTAGCCACAAGCAACGTACCGTCATACTTACCCTTCAAGAACCAACCATCAACGGCTAACACCTTGCGCATGTATTCAAAGCCCCGTATGCAAGGGCCAAATGCAACAAAAAAATGCAGAAACCTGCCTTCGGTGTCAAGAACCAAATCAGTGATGCTTCCTTCATTCGTTCTTGTTAGCATATACCGATATGCATCTATTATTTCATATCCATGCTCCGGTGAGCCCCTGACAATATTCTTAGCATGATTTCTGCCCATCCAACACTTCCAGTAGCTAACCTTCATGCCCAATTGAAGTTCGATGTGCTTTTTAATATCGCCTGGTGTGGGGTCTTTCCCGTCAAGAAACATATGCTGCACTAACTCCCCTATCATTTGGGCTGTTGCCTGATGATCATGATTAGTCATCTCCTCCAACCCACAATTGTGAGTCCGAATATACTTTCGGAGGTAAAATCTGTCAGAATTATGAGATTTAACACACCGAACCCACCATTTGCAATCATTGCAACAGCATCGCAGAACCAGAAGGGACTTTGACGATTTTAGTGTTCGGAATTAGAAGCTTCCCTTACATGCAACTATGTTGAATTTAGAACGGCTTCTTGTTTGTTTTTAAACTCTTCGTCATCCTTAAAACCTGAACCATCATCCCACGTATGTCTTTCAATCCCGACCTCTGGATTATAATAACAGACGATGGCTTCTTCCTCGTTAATATATTCATTGGGCACTTCTTCCTCAGAGGGATGTTATAGATCTGCTTCGGTCCCACACTTTACAATTTCTTCGTTTACACCATCAGGCTGAGAGACGTCTTCGTTGTTTGATAGACAAATCTTGAACCCAAGTGTAAGTTCTAAATTCGATTGCAACACTTAAGGTATCGTATCCACAGGGAAGGGAACTCAACAACCACTTCTATGACTATTTCTAATCTAGAGACCGAACAAGATTGACAGTGTTGTACTATACTACTATGACGAAATTAAACTAAGCAATAAGTAATCAATCACACGAGCTAACAAATAAAAATCAAGATTAAACCACTTAATTAAAGCAGGCCGGGGAGTAAATCATATGCCCTTCAGTGATCAAATCAATACTCAAGTACGGATGTATGATTCTTCAACCTAATCACAATTTTATACCTAGCTTTTCTCAAAGACTAGATGTCTAATTAATCAAGCCAAGTGTTGTTCTCACAATCACTCAGTAACCAAATTAATCGAATAAAGCAAGATTAGTGTATTTAAAATCTAGCGGCTTGGCATGGAATTCTAAATATGTGTTGTAGAAATTAGGGTTAAATTTCTTTAAGCCCAAAAAGTCTAAGTTTTGGAAAACAATCACAATTATCCTCAATCTCTCGATTATCGGATAATTTACACTATGTTCATGGATGGCCAATCCACTCCCAATCTACTCAATTCCGTTTTCCTAACAAAGAATCACACGAATTAACTCAAGCATTAACTCAAACACCTTAGATGCATAATCCTTACCCCCTAACCCTAGGAGATTAGCTCCTCATAATAGACTCAAAACTCATTAAAATCAAAGGAATTGCATTCAAAACATTCATGTCTAACATAACCATCAAACCAGAATTAATACTTCTGAAATTCTAACCTAATTATCAAAACGAATCTAAAGCAATAAAACTAACTATCCTAGAATTTAAAAACCAACGCTTGAGGAAATAGTTTGATAGAAAAGCAGTAAATAAAACCAAATTGATCAAGTCTTGTGATTTGATTGAGTCTTCAACTCTATGTCTTCGTGTTTCTTCCTTCTCCGATTATTCTTGAACTTCTGGGAAGCTATCCGTCAAAAAGCTCCCAAATTCCGCCTCAAAACCGTGTATAAATAGAAGTCCTTAACCCAGCTCCGCCACGTGACACGGGCGTGCAGAGCCCATGCACAAAAATGTGACACGCCCGTGTCACATATAAAAAACGTACTCGCGCTTTTCTTCTTGACACGGGGGTGTCAAGAGTTGTTCTTCTGAATGACACGGGGGTGCAGAAGCTGCCAGGCCTCTCTGTACCGAGACACGGGGGTGTCGAAGATTGCTCTATGTTGGTGACATGGGCGTATCACCATCTGGAATCCGAGGGTCACTTCTGTACTGAGACACGGGGGTGTCTCAGTTTACTCTTCCAAGGGGACACGGGTGTGTCCCCTAGAATTTCTCGTTTTTCGCCTTTTATTGCATGGTTTTGCTCCTACTTCGTCTCTTCAACTCCAAGGTGAAAGGTACCTAAAAGGGAGCATAAATCGCATTATAAGTTCTTAAAACTACTTGAATTTAACTCAAATTGCCCTACAAATCCATGCAAAAACCCGATACATCATCGTTGTTGTCAGGAAGAGCTGGGATCCAGTTTTCATCATTGTTATCACGAAGAGCTGGGGTACAGTCTTCATCGTTATTATCACCAAGAGTCCAGTCGTCCTCGTTGTTATCAGGAAGGGTGAAATCCTCATAATTATGTTCGTATTGATCATTATCATCCTCAGATGTAGTGACCACTGTTGTCCCAACCCGTACGGATTCTGTTTCACTCTCCCTCCTATCAAAAGAAACATTCAAGATCGGCCTCCAGCCCTGAGGATGGATATCTGCTAAGTAAACTTGAAGGTCACGATCAGACTTTATTTCAGTTGGATGACTAGTTGGAGGTGCACTTGAAAGAAAATATTTCACATGTACGTCATCATGGGAGTAAGCAAGTCCTGATTGTTCAAGAACATCACTTATCAACATTCGAAGTGTAGTCTGATTGGTGACAACAAGAGCAGTTGTTTGCTTTTTGTCCGCAACCCAGTTCCAACGAGTGGATTCTTCTTGCCACACTCCAAATTCAACTCCAACAACAAACGTCCTGTACACAGTAGGAAAGAATATTTAATTATCCATACATGCATAAGAATCATCCAGCACGCGATCAAATGAATCATGGGCTACTGAATAAAGAAAACCCTATACAAACCATGCATGCAGTAAAAAAAAAAAAGAACAAAAAGGGATCGAATGCTAGATATATGTATTCCAGTGCGCGATACGTGATCTATCACTAGAATATCATGATCTAGCACTAGATATATATCAATCAAGCACGCGATCAAATGAATCATGGGCTATTGAATTAAGAAAACCCTATAGAAACATGTTGCATGGAAAAAATAAAAAAAAAGTAGAAAAAAAGGATCGAATGCTAGATATATGTATTCCAGTGCGCCATACATGATCTAGCACTAGAATATCATGGTCGATCACTAGATATATATCAATCCAGCAAGCGATCAAATGAATCATGTGCTATTGAATTAAGAAAACCCTATAGAAACACGTTGCATGGAAAAAATAAACCATGCATGCAGTAAAAAAGAAAAAAAGAAAAAAAGGATCCATCACTCGACATGGTATGATCTATCAGTAGATATATGATCTATCAATAGATACTTTTAATCTAGTAATCGACCACTGTTAAGAGAATGAAGAAAGCCCACGACCGTGTTTTTACTTCGAATCAATCAAGGATGAGTTGAAATACCATATGGACATGTTGTATTGGCGTCCAAAACAGGTTAGAAGCTGTTCTGTATTAAACCCAGAAAGATAGCAAAGCCGAACCCAGGTGGGTAAAGAGTGATTCTTGATTTCTCAGTGAAAACGCAGAATAGGGTTCCGAAAACACTTCGTACGAACCGAAATCTATCTTACCTTTGATTGTCGTCGTTTGCCATTGTCCGTGTAATTAGATAGATGTGTTGATACTTTAGGGGTCTTCGAATAATCAAACGAACAGCACAGATCGAAGAAGAAATTACAGAAAAATTGGGGTTTGGGTTCTTCGTCGCAGAGCCAGGAGAGGAATTAGGTTGAATGTGCTTTTGGGTCAGATTCTAATTTTCTGTAAATACTGGGGTCAAAAAGAAGCTCCAAAAAAATGACGTGGCAATGATTTGATTAGGCTGAGTAATTAACTAAGGCATAATTACACCTTAATGAAGCGGAGGGTCATATACCTAATTCTTTAGAAACTATGGGTTACATAACGAAAAAAAGACTTGTGGGGGTCATTTAATGAACTCCCTCGTAGAGAGAGACGGTTGAAGGAGAGAGAGAAAGTGAGGGTGAGACATGGGAGGGGCACAGATGTAATTTTTTGTTCAAAAGTAAGGGCAAAAATGACCTTTCATTCAACCCAATGGCATCAGTGTATTTAGCTGCTGATTTTTGAGCTTGTAAATACCCCATCCTTTTCCAATGATTTCCCGGGGCTCCAGGTTAAGCCCCAAAAACAAAACAATTGAAGTAAAAGGCTGGAAATGGTGGTTTATCTAACCAAACCATCATTTCCAGCAAAAGTAAAGACCCCCTTAATGTGCTAAATACAGTTCTTCTACATTTGGAACCTTTTATAGGTTGTATATACGAAGGTAATATATAGGATTATAGGGCTAGTAGAACCACCTTTGTGGTTTTAGTTAGAATTTTTAGTTAGTATTTATCCACTATTCCCCGTTGATTGTTTAAATTTCAATTTCATTAAAAGTACAAAACTTGGCAATTATCTAGAGTATTATAGAGAAACAGTGATCGATTAGTAATGTTTATACGGTATATAATAGATTAATTCAATTATGTGGTGTGGTGACCAGATTATGATAAATTCAATTTGTAATTTGTAAATTTTAATGTGTCCAAATTATCGAAACTCAAAACTTTTGTATGATTTGTAACAAAAAAAAAAAAAAAAGAAAAGGATTTGTATGAATTCAAGATGCATGCAAATGGCACCCACTAACTTTTTGAAATCACACACACACACACATGCATCACGCATTCATGTGTTTTTGCCATGCCTTGACTCCTCAAAAGGCCGACACAAAATCCCACCCTGCAAAAAAATAAGCCAAGTTTCTTGCTTTAGCAATGATGATGAGACAGCTCAAGTTAATGCTCTAACTTCACCCATCGTCTATATTTGTTGCTTGGGTTCTATAGCAATTAGCATACATCATTTCATTGGGTTGGCATGTTTCCAAATACATGCATCATGGAATTGCACAAATTCATCCAACTATTAGAATTATACAAAAACATTTCATGTTATTAACATCAATATGCAAGTTATTCCATGTTTTCCATTTTAATACGAATTTATTTGGCAAGAAGTATGAAGAATCATAACATAAATACCAATTTATTTTTCAATTAAATGAAGTTTTTTTTTTCCTTTTAAAGGGATTTTATAGAGGATTCCGTCTCAACAGAAAAATAAGGAAAACAATAAACACAACCAACGGTCAAGAAAATAAATAAAGGAAATACTACTTCACATCCAATAAAGCATCTAGACTTGTAATCGGGAAAAAAAAAATAAAAAAATAAAGCATTTAGACCAAAATAATCTTCATCAAAATTCTCATTATTTTCATTTTTATAAATTAGGGTACAATGGAGGCGAGCTTCTCCGGATATTGATATCTTCAAATCTCTAGGGCTTTCACTGTGATTTTGCAAAAAGAAACATATGTATGAATGTTTCTGAATCATTCTACATGACTTCGTTTTCCTTGTGTCTCTGGGGATAGATCCATTTCGTTTGACCGATAGTATCATCTGAATACTGAAAATCTTGTTTTTCAATTTATTGTCAGCTCAAGTTGTCAAATCTATGACTGATTTAAGTTTTGAATCAGGTTTATCCCGAGTCCAGGCTGGGTGAACTGAAAAAGTTGTTTGTATGATTGAGTTATCAGATTGGTCTTAAACTAAATGAACCTTCTTTAATTAATTACAAGCAAGTTTTATACGGACTTTGTCACTTTGATAAATCAGAGAAGGCTGAAATTGTAATTTATATGTGTAATTGGGCCGTTTTGGCCAAAAATAGGCCCAGAACGATGCATTTTGGGCTTTTATAAGAAAACTGGGCCATGTTTTGGGAACATTCAATATCTCAGAATTGCAGCCCAGTTATATATAAGGCCCAATAACAAATTCAAGTCCACCAATATTCCACGGGAGTCGGAAAAAGACTCCATTTTCTCGAACTCGACTCGAATTATCGGAAAATACATAGCGTAATTATTTCTCTTTGGTTTTCCGTTTGATTCGTTGTGCAGAAGTGCAGTTGAGGAAGAGAAGGGAGAAATGGGAACAACGGAGGAGATTTTGACGGAGCTTCTCGGTGTTGAAATGGAGCTAAAGGATGTTCAGGGTATGTGTTTGATTTTGTTACACATATTTTTGCCTATTTCCCCGTTTGTTGTTTCCGTTTGTCGACGGTTGGTTGATATTTTGCATTTGTGCGGTTTTTTAATGTGTTCAAATTCTCACCTTCTCTATTTTCCTGGTTTGATGCATGAAATGGAGCTAATATGGATTAATTTAGTTTCAACTGAAGTGCATTAGTATAAATTGAGTGAGTATTAGTATGTAGTTTGTGATTATAATTGTTCTGAGCTTTTGTGCTGTTCCGCAGAGCAAATAAGTGTGCTGTTTGATCAGCAAGAGAAGCTATATGAGAGACAATCTGAGCTTAAAGCCCTTTTGGAACATAATGAATCGTCTAGGAGCCAGGGAGGTGGTGAAGCTTCTGTTTCTGCGGAGAACTGGTCTGGACCATTTGAATGGGATGTTGAAGCTGATGATGTTAGGTTTAACGTATTCGGTATATCTTCATACCGTGCAAATCAGCGAGAGGTTGGCCAAATTTAATTAGACATATATGTCAAGCTGTTTATCCTCCTGAAAAGTGAACATACAATAAGCTAGGTTTTACCATCAATTGTTGTGGACATGCAGGTTATTTGGATGAAGAACACATGCATGTTAGTTTATTTTGGTTTTCTCTTAGAAATTCCACTTGAGTGATATGTTTTATTTTATAGCTGTTAAAGAGATGTGGAACTATTCTAATGCTGAAGCTCATACATTTCCCCAGAGTCTTCACTATTGTGATTCACATAGGTTTGCTCTTAATGATTTATGCTTTTGGAGAATATTTCATGGAGTCCAACAATTACTTGCCTTGCTTGCATGGAGCAAATCTTGGCAGTTGGAAAGTTATGAAATGCCAGCAGGATCCATTTTTGCATATCTTTTTGAGTCAATTCTTTATATTGAAGTCCCTCGTGCAGTTTTATATGGAATTCACTCAACAATGGGTTCCAGTTTAGTTCATGCAGTGGCATGGATTATTCTGTTTCTTAATTCAGATGCCATTAAGTTGTCAAATAAGTTGATGTTAACTGTTTGCTTTCAACAGATCATAAATGCAATCATGAGTGGAAGGGATGTTTTAGTAATCATGGCTGCTGGTGGAGGCAAGAGTCTGTGCTACCAACTTCCAGCAGTTCTTAGAAAGGGAGTGGCTCTTGTTATCAGTCCTCTGCTCTCACTTATTCAAGATCAGGTTATATCAACTCATAGTTCTTTTGTAGCCTGCTTTCAGATTAGCAGTTCTGATTTTATCATTGCTTCAGGTAATGGGCTTGGCTGCTTTAGGTATCCGAGCATTCATGTTAACATCAACAACAAACAAGGAAGACGAGAAGTTCATATATAAAGCTCTAGAAAAAGGGGAAGGGGAGCTTAAAATATTGTACGTCACACCAGAGAAGATATCGAAAAGTAAGAGATTTATGTCAAAATTGGAGAAGTGTCATCATGCTGGTCGCCTCTCTCTAATTTCTATTGATGTAAGTTTATGACATACATATTCTTTGAGCGTCATAAAAAATCACCTAATGCAATATTGGGTTAATGCAGGCTGCATATATATGTTATTTTCATTTTGTGTGTTGGTGGATAAGGGATATAAGCGATGTAATTGTTTGAGGGTAGGAAAGTTTTTCGTTCTACCAAAAATTATAGGATCCTGAAATCTCATTATTGGTTTTTTACTTCTGGTGTTGGTCTCTTCAAACTCTATTACTCTGCTGTTTAATTTACATTTAGATGGGAGTAGCTGTCTTTAGATCATTTAGGCCATTGATGAGCCACTTGAATTACTAGACTCATATTGGATTAGAGATTTGATAACTGGATGTTTGGATTTATTATGAGAAATTAATTTGAACAAAGGAATCGTTTCCCTTAGTTCTGGCTGCACAATCCCTTCACCCTGTTATATCATTATATTTGCCTACATTTTTAGCGTCTATGAAATCCATTTGGACGCTCTTCTCATTTTTGTTGTTCATGTTTCCCTTGCTTAACAATTAACACTATTGTTTTGTTTTATTGAAATGAGGTACACAATACAGACGATTGATTGCTTATATGGGTTAAATTTTCTTGTAATTGCTTTCCAGGAGGCACATTGTTGTAGTCAATGGGGCCATGATTTTCGTCCAGATTACCGGAATCTGGGTATATTAAAGACCCAATTTCCCAATGTTCCCATGGTTGCGTTAACTGTACGTCATGTTATTTAAAATGTGCCTTTCCAGCATAACTCAGAATGTTAAGAAGTAATATCTTTAGAATCCGAACTTGTCTTTATTTCTAGGCCACTGCTACAAAGAAAGTGCAAGAAGATCTCATGGACATGCTGCATATACCAAAGTGCGTTAAATTTGTTAGCTCTGTGAACAGGCCTAATCTGTTTTACATGGTATAGCTATCATCATTCATTTCTCCAAATACTATTTTGTGAATTGAGGTGTATTTTAAAATTCATTACATTTGTTTATTCCATGTACTTCAGGTACGAGAGAAATCATCTGTTGGAAAGTCCGTGATTGATGGAATAGCAGAATATATACAATCATCATATCCAAATAATGAATCTGGGATAGTGTATTGCTTTTCCAGAAAAGAGTGCGAACAGGTCTGATTTTCTTTTCGAGATTGACCATGATCATTCCTGTCATTCTTTTGTATGACAAAGAAGCTTCATGCATAGCCTTCTCTAATTAATTGGTTATACAATAAGTTATTTGATAAGCAAACCTATTCCATGAGTAAGTGTTGGGAATACCATGGGACCATGTTAAGGTGTGTTGGTGAAGATCTGGAGTTCTAAACTCAAATGATTGTTTTACCTTCGGGCTTCACTTCACTTTCTTAATTTCTTGTTTAGGAACTTCAAGTTTGATACTGCCCTGGGGACATACATCGATAAGATTCCTTGTACCTCTTTGGTTTTGTGATATTTAAAATGCATGCTTTCAAATTAGCTAAAGCCTTGTAGTTGTGATTGAGCATGTGCAGTTCTCCAGTCTGAAAATCATAATTTATTCTTGCATGTCATATTGTTCTTATTATTGCTTGGGTGTCATTGCCAATATGGATTAAACATGCATGATAATTAGGCAACTTCAGTTCGTGAATCATGTTATTTTTGATAGCTTGTTTGTTGAGTGATTGGTGGAAAGTTCTTTTTAGATACTTTTATTTCAAGCATAATGAATTAATCCCAAATAAATTAGGTTGCAAAAGAATTGCGCGAGAGGGGAATATCAGCTGACTACTATCATGCTGATATGGATGTTCATGCTCGTGAAAAAGTTCATATGAGGTACTAGTTTGCTCTCATCTTAACATGATTTTTTATACTGCTTTGTCATCAATAACATGTGTATTAAGTGCGTAAAGATCAATGCACGTTCAGGCCCCCCCACCCACCCCCCACAAAAAGAAAAAAAGGTGGAAAAATTTCTTTTTAGGAGATTTCATATTCTTTTTGAAATTGAGAACATTATCAACTTTTTTATTATCCAAATCCTTGAAAAAGTTGAATCCCTACCAACCATTTTAAATGGTTTTGATGAGTATATAAGTAGCTACATCAGAATTGGATGTGGAAAATGAATTACTGCTTTTAGGAATGAATGAGGAGGCTTTCATGAGCTTAGCTGGCCTCAGAATATATCTTTTACTTGGGCATTATGTTATATAATGTTGTTTTGGATTATTGCCTTTGAGTGAATTATTTATGAGCAGGATGGTAGCACACATTCCCCATAATGTAAAGGAAATGTTGGCTTGAATAAATCAGTACAGTATTTGTTGGTTCTTCACTTTTGCATATAGAAACAATTTCATATTCATTGTAATTGGCCTTTGGAGCCGAGTTTGGCTTTAGTCACAAGCTGGTGCTTATTGCTATAATATGATTGACTTGGTGAGTTTGTCATGTGATTTGATGTCATAGGTGGAGTAATGGCAAGTTACAAGTCATTGTTGGCACGGTATGTGGAGGAAATTTTTGCACTTGAATGAATGATGTCAATTCAATCATTTGGGTTTCTTTTTGTGTTGCAGGTCGCATTTGGAATGGGAATCAACAAGCCAGATGGTTAGTAATTGTTGTTTTCTTCGTCTACCATGAGCACTGTCAGTAATTATGATCATGTATTCCTATAAGTTATAGGAGTGAGTCAAATTTCTAAAATTTAAGTGATTGTTCAGGTTAATGAGCAGTCTATATCATGTATGTTTGCCTTTCATTTATGGATAATGATGAATTCTTTGCTTTTTGTGCATTTGTTATGGTGATATTTGGTTGTAGTCAGGTTTGTTGTTCATCACAGCTTAAGCAAATCAATGGAGACATATTACCAGGTTTGTATTGCCTTGCTAAATCTTATTTTGTCTTTATACCTTTCTTCGTGTAATTTCTTATATTACAGGAGAGTGGTAGAGCTGGAAGAGATGGACTTCCTTCTGAATGCTTGCTATTCTTTAGACCAGCTGATGTTCCTAGGCAGGTAATTATTTAGTGAATCTTTTAACCTCACTTAGTTATTAAATGTATCATGATTCTGATTTCAATACTTTTTCTGCAGAGCTCAATGGTCTTCTATGAAAATTCAGGATTGCAAAATCTGTATGACATTGTGAGATATTGTCTGGTATGCTTCGTTAGTTAGCTTTTAGCAAAATCATATTCTACTTTACCCCCACCACACACAAACACACACACACACACAGACCACCCTAGAAGGGGGAAATAAAAAACAGACTAATTATAGCAAAAGGATTCATCAGAAAGTTTAATATATGTTTAAATCATTACCTTCAGCTTCCATCTCTATGATTGTATGGCGGTGAAAAAAAAAAGGGTCATTAAGTAGAACATATGGTCTTGTGCGAATAAGTGGCAATGAGTTTTGGAACATATTGTCTTGTCCAAATAATTGGCATGACCTTTCAAGCTTGGACCTATTGTTTATTTTTCTAAACTTCATTGGGTTTGAATTCAACTGATGAATTTTTCATTGTGAGATATTGTCTGGTATGATTGATTAGTTAGTTGATTACAAAATCATTCTACCTCCCACCACCACCACACACATACACACCGGCCCAGAAGGAAACGAAAAGGAGTAATTTATAGCAAAAAGATTCATCAGAATCCAACTTGCTTGGCTTCTTTGGGCTTGAATTCAACCTATAAATTTGTCGTTCCTATCATTTCTCTGCTTTCACGAAGCACCAAGTTATTGATTTAGCTTTCATCTCTTTTGTGTAGTCTAAAAGGCAGTGCAGGCGAGCTGCTTTCTTCAGACATTTTGCTGAGCCCTTACAAGATTGTAATGGTACGTCTTGGTGCTGATATGCTACCATTGATCAATATATCATTTGCTTTTTCTCAGACAACCTTACTAAGCCTTCCTATTTCTTTCTCAGGCATGTGTGATAATTGTGCATCCTGTGATGAGATCAAGGAATTGGATGTTTCTGGTATGCCAATTTGGTTTCTGACTCAAATTTTTATGATCTGATTACTAGTTTAAGCTGAACACATATCTAACGTCAGATATTTAACAAACTCATTGGATAAATGAAAGCCTATATTTCTTTCATCGCCAGGTAGCCAGAAGAGTGATGGTCCATAGCCAAGTGAAAAAGAAAATGCTGGAATTGTCCATAACTTTACCTTTATGATTCTGTGAAAACTCAATTAACTTAATCGCTGTGTCGTTGTTGCAGTGGGCAATAGATATATAATGTACTTCAGTACTTGGGTATTTCGTGTGGCATACATGGAAATTTAGTCCTATTCTAATGTCAAATACAAACTGCAGGTCATGCAAAACTAATAATATCATTTTTGCAAGAAATGCAAGAGAATGATCAGAGGATAACAATGTTGCAGTTGGTTGACAAGCTTAAGATCAGGAACAAGGATCTCAGTGAGTGCTAGATTTCCTTGGAATAGGGATCATAGATCCTTAAATATGTGCATGATACTGAATTTCTTTGTATATTTATTCAGATCCTGATGTAAGAAAAGAGGAATTGGAAAAACTTGTTGTGCAACTTGTGGTGGATCGAGTTTTGGTGAGATTTTTGAGTTCCTGCTCTGATTCTTTTCTTTAATCCACCGTTTCTGTATCCAATTCGTACTAAGAGTAGTTTTTGCTATATGATCTACAATCCATGTGTCCTATCATAAATGCCATCATTTCATCCCTCAAACAATAGGAAATAATAACGAAATATTAAGTCCTTTATCTTTTCCTGAGGCGTGTTGCTACTGTCGTGCAGAAAGAAGAGTACCAGCATACTGCATATTCTACAAATGCTTATGTGACCTTAGGACCATTGGCAAAGCAAGTATTGCATGGTATTGGATTCTGAATTCTATTTTTCTCTATTATTTTGGTTTTTCACGTATTACTCTTTGGTGAGTGTTTGAATTTCCAACCATTATTGTATTACTTGCAGGAAAAAAGTTAGTGAAGCTTGAAATTCAATGCGGACAGAAAAGTAGCTCAATCAATTCAAAAACCAACAAGCGTGGCAGATCTAATGAGTTGGAATTTAAACTTGATGAGTTACGAAAAGAACTTGCTTCACTTGATGGTGGAATATTTCCTCACTCAATATTATCCACTCAACAGATCAGCATGTTGAGTGCCAAGAAGCCAAAATCAATGGAAGAGGTAAAATTGCTATCTGTTTATCATGTTGAATTTCTTTGCCAGACTGTGCTCCTTGGAAATGCTTACTATGTGCTACTGGGAGAAAACTGATCCATATATTGATATAGGGTAAATTGTGTAATTTTCATTGCTTAAAATGTTAGTTTAGAGAGAAAAAGAACCATTAATATCGTGTTGTTTGTGTCTTGCACAACATTGTCTATGCTATACATACATCATGTTTTTGACTAATTACCATAAAGTTTTTCTTTTAATTACTTGATTGGCATTTTGAAGGGCCTGCATAAGCCTCCAATTTGCATTATAAACATTAGGGATAATTACTGATATACCCAGGCTAATTACACAAGCTTCCATCGGGGTTTGTGTGTCCCCAGTTAAAGAATTTTTTTCATAGATAGATATATGAATTTTGATATCATCTCTAATTTGTATAATTAACCTATTTTGGCCTCGACGCTCACTGATTAATGCTTAAACTTAAATTTATGACTATAATGACATGCACCACCCAAACCTGAGGGTATGTGTGGGTAGGTTTCTGTAATTTCTCTAACCTTAGGAGAAGTATGCCAAACCTGGGTATCCAAGTGTAATTATTTCTAAAGATAACTATGTGCTACACATAATATTGAATGTCATATTATACCATCCTTAAATCATGTTATTCTTTCCTCGTTGCAGCTGGAGAAGATTATCGGAAAGTTGAAGGCTGAGAAATACGGGCCGAAAATTCTCGAGGAAATTATCAATTACTTATCCAACAACCCGACAGAGGATGACTTTTCAGGCGGAGGACAAGATGATAGTATCGGCAGAAGTGTTAAAAAGTTGAAAACAAAGAAAGCCCTTCTTGTTATTGAGAGCAGTGAAGATGAAGCGTGAAGCAATCTTATCCTTAGGTCATTTGAAGATCCAAGGTGGAAAGAAGTGTTGATCTTAGTGGTAGTACAAAGTACACAAATTTCAATTCGTTGATTGATAATTTTATTCTGTTGTCTGCGTATTTGAATTTCTAGCTAATTTATTATGTATATTTATCAAACACTCTGAACAAAGAAGCAGTCAGTTTTTTGCTTTTAACTAGCTACAATATTTATTTTTATTGTTTTAGCTACAAAAGGGATTTGAATTTGTGGCCCATATATTTGTGTTTGTATTAAGTTATTTGATTGATTTGTTTGCGTCTTAGATGTTTGTCACTAAGCTATATGATTTGTCGTTTAACAAAATATTTACTTGGAATCTCGATAATCTATATGAGCACAAAGGGAAACCCTTGTCTTGCGTGTAAAGCCACTTGTTTCGGACCTCATCAGCCCACAACGAAGTAATTTTATTTTGGAAAGGAGTACTCTTGACAACATTCTATTGTTTTCACACACGGCAGAATTCTCAAAGCAGAAAAGGAGGTATATATGATTCTTAAAATTTGGGTATTTCTAATTCGAGTCTGATTTGATCAACTCAGTGTAACGAGAATTCGAGTATTTTACACTTGTTGTGTGTTAGAGAGAGTGACAAATCAAATGGCAAGTGTACTACACTTGTCCTTTTGATGAAAAAGTCAGAGAGAATGACAAATCAAATGACAAGTATAATACATTTGTTTTTTTAATTGGTTGGGTTCCGCTGAATCGAGTTTGAGCTTGAATTTTCCGTCTTGAAAAAACTTATGACAAAAAGTTAATTGGAAATTTCTCAAAGAAACTCTTGAATTTTTTGGATACTTTGGAAGGGGAAACCTACGTCCTCGATTGTTCCAACCTGCGGGATTCGACAAGGAGATCCAATACCACCTTATCTCTTTGTTCTAATAGCCGAGTGCCTTTCCTTCCTTATTGAGGAATTTGTTTAGGATGGTATATGAGAGCCGATTACGGTCTGTCGAGAGGCCCGAGAATCTCCATCTACTTTTTGCTGATGATATATTTTAGTTGCTAGTCAATAAAGTAAACACAGGTGTCATCAAGGCTATGATTGATTGCTTTTGCGAGGCCTCGTGTCTCAAGGTGAATATAGCGAAATCAAATGTTTTCTTTGGCACTCATGTCCCTCTTGCTACATGCCGGTAAGCAGGGGTGTCAATTCGGGTGGGTTCGGGTCGGGTTGAGGTGAGGGTATTACATGAAAATTCTCAACCCGAACCCGATCCGACCCGAATTTGAACCCGAAAATCCCAACCCGAACACTGTTCGAGTCACTCGATAACCCGACCAACCCGAATAACCCGACCCGATTTCCTTTTTTCTTTTTTTTTTTTGATTTTTTTAAAATTCTAATTTATGTTTAAATTGTTTTAAAACTTGATAACAATATATAAAAATATATAGTTTGGAAGGTTTGACATAATTGCAATTAATATAAGATAAAAAAAATTAATACATAAATATTATTAAGTTCTAATTCTAGGTGTAATTATAAATAAGTTCTATATCAACTCTATTTAAATACCTATTTATATAAATTCAATAAAATTCAATCAATAAGGTAATTATGTACAAAATAAAAATTAGATACATAAACATTATTTCGATCGAATAATATATTTTCTATTAAACTAATCATAATGCAATTCTAATTCTTTAAGTCCAAATAAATACATTTCTTTTTGTCCATAAATTCCATTTAATTTTAATCATATTACAATCATATATGTCTTTCTAATTACTGATTTCACTAATGTTTGGATTTTTGGATTTTTTTTGAAATTTATTGGCCGCCAAAATATCCTTACAATAATGATTTCACTAATGTTTAATTAAGTTAATTATGTAAACCAATATGTATTATAAATTATTATTGAAATTTTATAAGTATTTAATTATGGATAGGAATTTGGTTACAAGTCTAATTTTAGTCAAATTCTAAATCTAACTCTAATAAATTGTACCCACATTAAAAACTTGTTTATAATATTAATTAAAATGGGTAAAATGGATCCAAAATGGGTAAAAAATAGATCCAAATGGGTAAAATGGATCCAAATGGGCAAAATGGATCCAACTGAGTAAAATGGATCCAAAATGGGTAAAATAGATCCAAGTGGCTTAAATGGATCCAAATAGGTAAAATGGATCCAAAATGGATAAATTAGATCCAAAATGGTAAAATGGATCCAAGTTGGCTAAATGGATCCAAGTGGATAAAATTGATCCAAAATGGATAAAATGTGGGTAAAATTGATCCAAGTGGGTAAAATGAATATAAATGGATCCAAGCATCCAAATGTGTAAAATGGATCAAAAATGGATTCAAAATGGGTAAAATGCATCAAAATGTGTAAAATGGATAAAAAATGGGTAAAATGGATCAAAATGGGTAAAATGTGGGTAAAATGAATTCAAATGAGTAAAATGAATCCAAAATGGGTAAAATTGATACAAAATGGGTAAAATTGATACGAATTGGTAAAATTGATCTAAGTGAGTAAAATGGATCCAAAATAGGTAAACTGGATCCAAATGGGTAAAATGAATCCAAAATATGTAAATTGGATCCAAATGTGTAAAACGGATCCAAGTGGGTTAAATATGAGTAAAATGGATCCAAGTGGGTAAAATGGATTCAAATGTGTAAAATGGATCCAAGTGGGTAAAATGGATCCGATTGATTCAAATGGGTAAAATTGATCAAAATGGGTAAAATGAATTCAAGTGGGTAAAATGGATCCAAATAGGTAAAATTGATCCAAATGAGTAAATTTGATCCAAAATGGGTGAAATGGATCCAACTGGGTAAAATAGATCCAAATGGGTAAAATAGATTCAAAATGAGTAAATTGGATCCAAAAGGGTAAATTGAGCTCAAATGGGTAAAATGGATCCAAGTGGGTAAAATGGATCCAAATGGGTAAAATTGATCCAAAATGGATATAATTGATTCAAATGGGAAAAATTGATCCAACTGGGTTAAATGGATCCAAATAGGTAAAATGGATTCAAATGAGTAAAATTGATCCAAAATGGGTAAAATGGATCCAACTGAATAAAATGGATCCAAATGGGTAAAATAAATCCAAAATGGGTAAATTGGATCCAAAAGGGTAAAATGAGTTCATATGGGTAAAATGGATCCAAATGGGTAAAATGGATCCAAAACGGGTAAAATACATCCAAATGTATAAAATGGATCCAAAATGGGTAAAATTGATTCAAAATGAGTAAAATGTGGGTAAAATGGATTCAAGTGGGTAAAATGAATCTAAATGGATCCAAAATATGTAAAATGAGTCCAAGTTGATAAAATGGATCCAAAATGGGTAAAATGGATACAAAATGGGTAAAATTGATACAAATTGGTAAAATGGATCCAAGTGATTAAACTGGATCCAAAATAGGTAAACTGGATCCAAATGGATAAAATGGATGAAAGTAGGTAAAATGGATCCAAAATACGTAAATTGGATCCAAATGTGTAAAACGGATTCAAGTGAGTTAAATATGGGTAAAATGGATCCAAGTGGATAAAATGGATCCAAATGTGTAAAATGGATCCATAATGGTAAAATGGATCCAAAATGAGTATATTTGATCCAAATGGTTCAAATGGATCCAACTGAGTAAAATGGATCCAAATGGGTAAAATGGATCGAAAATGGATCCAAATGGGTAAAATGGATTCAATCATAATACAATTCTAATTGTTTAAGTTTCAATAAATACATCTTTTTTTTTTTTTTTTTTTTCCATGAACTCCGTTTAATTATAATCATATTACAATCATGTATGTCTTTCTAATTAACAAAATTATATAATTTAGACAAATTATATAATATTAACATTATAAATCACGTTATTCTCAATTAATAAATTAATTATTATTTTTTAAGTATATCTAATCCTAAACCAATTATCATTTCATAAATTTTTATCTAATTATAATACACCATATAATTTAAATATATTAAATATATATTAATTTTTTTTTTAATTTTCGGGTCGGGTTGGGTTGGTTCGGGTGGGTTCGGGTTGTTGGGTCACCTGCATGATTTTTCGGGTTGACTCGGGTCCACCCGAACCCGACCTATCTCCTTCGGGTCCGACCCGATTTCAACCCGACCCAAAAACCCCCAACCCGAACTTGATATTTTTCGGGTTGGGTCGAGTCGGGTTGAGAATTGACAGCCCTACCGGTAAGTGGCGAGTATGGTTGGCTTTGATGAGACTGAGGAGCTTAGTCAATACCGAAGGTGAAATTGGGACATGTTGCAACAAAAAAGAACTCTTCGACATATCATTGAAAGAGTTGAAGACAAACTAAGCAGTTAGAAAGCAAAAACCCTCAACTTGGCGGGCGTATGATCTTGTTCAATCGGTGATGAATGATGATGTTTATTCGGGTGTATCATATGCATATTAGTTAGCTGCCCTGCTCGTTTTGTGATCGACTCATGGTTCGCCGTCGCGGTCGTGGGAAACGGAACGGAGGGTACCGTTCCAGTTCCATGAGGCCGTCGCGGAACGGTCGCGGCAAATTACGGAACGAAGGACATTTTTACAATAAATATATACGTGCTAATACAAAAAAAAGTTCATATATATTAATGTGCTAATACAAAAATCTTTATATTATATGTATTTCATATATACATATATATACATATATTTTATATATATGCAATTAATTGTTAATATTTTTATTATTAGTAAGAAATTGATAATAAATATAATTTGGTGATCTAGCACTTAATTAAAAATATATCAATGTTAAGGTATCACTCTACACCATAATAAATATTAAGATAAATGATATTAAGATTATAGAATATTAATAAAAATATTATTAATTAAACACTAATATTATTCATATAATTTAACTCAATTAAAATTTTTTTGAAAGGAATTCAATTAAATATTATTATTCCATAAAAGTGATACACCCATTTATTAGCCATAATATTTTAACCTCTTAATAATTATCTATTTATTTTTTTTCTAACATAATATCTATTTATATAAGCAACTCTAGCTAACAGTTAAAAAAAATTCTTTTCAGCTCGAAAACTTGCATAATGGCGCTAAAACATAGCAGCAACAAAATTGGAAGGAAAATTGGGATATTAATAGGGTTTGTCACACTTTCCCCCCAAAAAACCCCAATTAGGGTTCTTACTTCTTCAATCTCCATGGCTGCTGCAAACGATGTTTTGGATCTGATTTGTTTGGGAAGCTCCAACACTCCATCTGACTTGTTTGGGGATTTGATTTGAAACTTCTGGGAAGCGATGAGGGCATCCTTGGACGACAACCCACATGAGTGAATGAGGTAAGAAATGGTTACAGATCTCTCTGAGTCATTTCCGCAAACACCTGGTGCTGATGTCTCGGAGGAGAATAGCTTGACAAAGACTGCAAATCTGGAATCAACAAATTGCCGGCCGAGAAAATTACTCTCTTTTATGGGAATGCTCAGCCATCTTCGGCGGAGAACGGAAAACATCGATTGAGATTTGTGCTTCAAAATTCCTGAAACACTGCCGGCTGTTGAGAATTGAGATTAGGGCTCTGCCGCTTCCGCCAACAAGGAGATGAAGAATGTGATTCTTGGGTTTCTTTGGGGGGGGGGGGGGGGGAAGTGTGTATGATTGTTTCAAAAGAGTGTATGAACCATTCCTAATTGGGTTTTTTTTTGGGGAAACTGTGACAAACCCTATTAATATCCCAATTTTCCCTCCAATTTTGTTGCTGCTAAGTTTTAGCACCATTATGCAAGTTTTCGGGCTGAAAAGAATTACCTTCACGGGCCACGTGCATGGCATGTTGTCTTTTTCGTCAAGTTTTTAACGCCGTTTGGCAAAAGGACCAAAATTAAGAAATTTTGAATCTAAAAGGATGTAAAATGAGAAAAGTCAATAGATTAGAACCAAAAACGAACAAAGCCTTCTTCAGAGGACTAAAAATGAAATTTTCCCAAAAAAAATAGTTCATGGCAATAAGAAATTTAGACCATTAGCTACTTCATTAAAACATAAAAATATCCCATTAATTCATTTAGTTAAATAAAACCTAGTCCATTAAAATCTAGCCCACTAATACATCTCCCTCTTCAACGAGTAAAATAGATCCGCCGTCTTCATCTCTGGCATCGCCGTCTTCATCTCTGACATCCATCCGTTCATTGTCCGTTCCGGCCGTTTTTTAACGTTAAAACGGCGTTCCATGCCGATTTCGACCGAGAAAACGGGGTGGAACACAGTTCCGGCCGATTTTGCGGCGTTCCACCCCCGCTCCAAGACGCCGGCGTTCCACCCCTGTCAAGGTGGAACGCCCACGGCCGATCCGGTTCCGGAACGCCCGTTCCGGCCGTTATCCCGGCGTTCCGGCAAACCATGGATCGACTGGACCAACTTAACCGTAGTTTCCTTTGTGTCATGGAATGCTTCAATTTGGAGCCAAAGTTCAGTTTTAAAGGGAACCGTTGGATGAGTTTCATTGTGGACGGCCGGATCTCATTTAAAAGGGATGGCCGAAACGCTGCCGTTCCAACTAATCCAAGTATTATCGTGACCGTTGAATCTAGCGCAAAGGATCTAATAGTGGGGAATGAGTCTGGAAAGCTATTAATCCCAACCATTGATCAAGGACAAGATCTTACGGCTGACAAGCTTTGGGATGCTGCTGTCGGGGGGGGGGGGGGGACCAATTCCAGCTCTGAGGAAGAAACCGTTGTTGCAGAATTCATTCCTTGATTTTGTTATTCTCTTTATGGCGTGTCATGTGTTTTGTTGCGCACGTTATTTAGCTAAGTAAGGGTCATTTTTAGGGATCAAGTTTTGAGCTGTAAGCTAGTCTGTTTCTCATCCCTGTCTTCTTCCCTTTCTCAACTCTCTTCTGTAAGTTTTGTTACTGTTGATTGTGGAGATAATACAATTTCAGTTCATTTTATTATATATTCTGTTTTTAGTATTATATATTTACCCAGATTGTTACATTTGGTATTCAGAGCCGACGAATCCATACGGCCTGAAGCATGGCAGATGGGCTACGTTCTAAGGATATGCAGGAACTCAAGGGATCACTGATTGAGGAAAGAGCCATGAGATTGGCTGCGGAACAAAAGATGGATACAAGATTTGATGACCTGACCGGAGCTTTGGAGAAATTGACAATGCAAGTAGGGGCTATCGCGGACCAGGTTCAGAATTACAATCGGAATAAGTCTGTCTTGGGTGATGGATTATCAGCTTCAAACGGGAAGGGCGGTGGATCTGTGTCCAAAAATATGCTACAGACAAAAATGCATTCACAGGGTAGCTTTGGTGGCCACTCTTCATCTCATAAGTATATCGATTTTCCCTGTTTTGATGGCTCTAATCCAAGAAGCTGGGTGAGGAAAGCACAAAGGTACTTCCAGTTGTTACCTACTGTGCCTGAGCATGAACATATTACTTTATCATCTATTTATTTCTCGGGTGTAGCAGAAACATGGTTGCAGAATCTTATTGAAAGTAAACCAGATTTGATGTGGGAACAACTGATTGATGAAGTTCTTAAGAGGTTTGATGCAGGCGATAGACAGTTAATTGTGGGAGAATTTCATAATCTGAAACAGGGGCGTACAGGTTTGAAGAGCTTAAATCTCAGCTGCTATTATTCTACAAAAATTTAACTGAAGATTACTTCATAGCTGCTTTTATATGTGGTCTAAAGGAAGAAATCAGGGCATCTGTTTTTGCTTATGAGCCCCAGAATTTAGGAGATGCTGTTAGCTTCGCAAAAAATCAAGAGGCTACAGTGGATGCTTTTCTTGCAAGGGAAAATATGGGGTTGAAACATACGAATCAAGTGAAACAACAAGTGAGAGCTGTACCTTAGAATGGCCCCATGAGAAGCTGGAATGGTAGTAACAAAGTCATGCAAAGTAGCAAACCCTTCCCAACTCCAAGGAAGTACTTAACAGCTTCTGAGATGAGGGCTAGGAGGGAGAAAAATCTATGTTACAACTGTGATGAAACTTATTCTCCAGGGCATAAATGCACCCAGAAACAGCTGTTCATCATTATTCCAGAGGAGGATGACTGGGGTGGACTAGAGGAGTGTTTTCAGGTGGATGATGGATTACAGAATGAGGGGAGTGACAATGAGGAACTGACTATTTCAATACATTCTATCTCTGGAAAAGGTAGTCTTCATATGTTTAAAATGAAAGGGAGCATTGAAGGTAAGGAGGCCTTAATTTTATTAGACTGTGGGAGTTCCACTTACTTTGTGGATGGAGAAATGGCCAGAACTCTAACAGGGAGGAAGGAGAACACTAAACCAATGAGAGTTAAAGCAGCTGGAAAAACTCAATTGATTAGTGATACTATTTATCCAGAATTTGAATGGGAGATTCAGAATCATAAGTTCAAATTTTCGACTAGAGTTTTGGATTTAGGAGGGGTGGATATGGTAATGGGTGGTGATTGGCTGAGTAGCATGACACCTGTGGGGTTGGATTACAAGAATAACAGGATTTCAGTGTTAAAAAATGGAACAAGAATCAGCTTGTAAGCCCTTAAGAATCAGTCTGATATTGATTTTATATCTGCAGCAGGAATTGAGAAAATGATCAAGAGTGGGGAAAATGTGGACATTGGTCAACTGTATTCTCTTACAACCACTCCTGGCATTGAAGAAGTTGGGGATTCAGCATTAAAAGAAGTGTTGGATCAGTTCAAAATTGTGTTTGAAGAACCAAAATCCTTACCACCTGTAAGGGAAATTGAACACAAGATTGAGTTGAAATCTGATGCTGTGCCAAAAAAGCAATTTTCTTACAGGTATTCCCATGTGCAGAAGGATGAAATTGAATCTCTGGTCAAAGGAATGTTAAAGGAAGGGATTATTAGGCCAAGCTAGAGTTCTTTTGCATCCCCAGTTTTACTTGTTAAGAAGAAAGATGGGACATGGCGCATGTGTGTTGATTACAGGTATCTCAACACCCTGACTATTAAACATAATTTTCCAATAGCTGTGATAGATGAATTGTTGGATGAATTATATGGTGCAAGCTATTTTTCTAAGATAGACTTGAGGTCTGGCTATTTCCAAATTAGAATGAGAGAAGGGGATATTTCTAAGACTAGCTTTGTTACACACAATGGCCACTATGAATTCCTTGTCATGCCATTTGGACTGTGCAATGCACCCTCCACATTCCAATCACTGATGAATCAGATATCTTTTCCCTACTTGAGAAAGTTCATTTTGGTCTTCTTTGATGATATTTTGATATATAGCAAATCTTGGAGTGAGCATTTGGAACATATCAAGGTTGTTCTAGCTATCTTAAAACATCATGAATTATATGCCAAGATGAGCAAGTGTAGCTTTGGAAGAAGAAGTATTGATTACTTGGGACACATCATTTCTGAGCAAGGGTTATCTACTGATCCGGATAAGGTGGAAATAATGAAACAATGGCCTAAGCCTAAGACTGTCAAGGAGTTGAGAGGGTTTCTAGGGCTGACAGGATATTATAGGAAGTTTATACAGCATTATGGGTTGATCAGTAAACCTCTTACTGATCTATTAAGGAAGGATAACTTTCACTGGAATGAAAAGGCAGAAATGACATTTGAGAATCTTAAAGCAGCAGTTACTTCAGCACCAGTGTTAATACTCCCAGATTTTCAAAAAACATTTACTCTAGAAACAGATGCTTGCAATGATGGGATAGGAGCTGTATTGATGCAACAGAACAGGCCCATTGCCTTTTTGAGTAAAGCTTTTGGGGAAAAGAACAAGGGACTCTCTGTGTATGAGAAAGAATTCTTAGCTATTCTCATGGCAGTTAAGAAATGGAGACACTATCTGCAAGGGCATCATTTCATTATAAAATTAGACCAGCAGAGTCTTAAACATATGTTGGATCAAAGGGTGGGCACATTGCTACAACAGAAATGGATATCAAAGCTGTTGGGGTTTGATTATGAGGTGCACTATAAGAAGGGGGTGGAGAACAAGGTTGCTGATGCTTTATCCAGAATCAACCATGATGATCTCCAGTGCCATTTCATCTCATCTGTAGTACCATCTTGGGTGACAGAGGTAAGTGAATCCTACACCAATGACTCCTTACTTACTCATATACTGCAAGCAAAAGCTGTTGATATGAATGCCTTCCCTGATTATGGGTGGAGTGGGGGATTATTAAGGAAGAAAGGGAAAATCTGTGTGGGTGGTGATGCTAAATTAAAGGAAAGAATCATACAAGCTCTGCATGATACTTCATTGGGGGGTCATTCAGGGATTCAGGGCACATACCAAAGAGTCAGATCCATGTTTAATTGGCCTAATTTGAAGAGAGATGTAGAACAGTGGGTGAAGGAATGTGATGTTTGCCAGAAAGCAAAACATGAGAATCTAAAATACCCAGGCTTGTTACAACCCTTAATCATTCCTGAGCAAGCTTGGACTCACATTTCCATGGATTTTATTGAAGGGTTACCAAAATCAGAGGGAAAGGAGGTGATCTTAGTGGTGGTTGACAGATTTAGTAAGTATGCACATTTCCTTGCTCTATCTCACCCATTTACAGCTGAAGTCATTGCCAAAGTATTCTTAGACAATGTGTATAAGCTACATGGGATGCCACAATCAATTGTATCAAATAGGGACAGAATCTTCACCAGTAATTTCTGGAAAGAGCTATTCAAGTTGACAGGAACAACCTTAGCACTATCAACAGCCTACCACCCTCAATCCGATGGTCAAAGTGAGAGGGTAAATCAGTGCTTGGAGACATATTTGAGATGTATGTGTCACATGTGACCTAAACTGTGGAAAAAGTGGTTGTCTATGGCTGAATTCTGGTACAATACCAATTACCACTCAAGCCTCAAGCTTACTCCCTTTGAGGCCTTGTATGGGTACACTCCTGCTAAGGTTATATTAGGGCACTATTTTGAATCTGAAAATGATGGGGTAAAGGATCTTATACAGGAAAGGATCAGGTTCAACATTGTCCTCAAGGAAAACTTGGAGAAGGCACAACTGAGGACGAAATTGTATGCGGATCAAAAGCGTACTGAGAGAACATTTCAATATCTGAGACTGCAGCCTTATAGACAGAGTTCTTTAGCTCTGAAGAGGAATTTAAAACTGTCCCCCAAGTATTTTGGTCCATACAAGATTATCTCCAAGGTTGGACAGGTTGCTTATAAACTGGAATTGCCCAATGAAAGTCAAATTCACCCAGTTTTCCATGTATCTTTACTTAAGAAAAAGATTGGAAATAAGCATGTCCCATGCAGAAAATTACCGGAGGTTAGTGAAGAAGGGGTATTCAAAATCTTTCCCTTGGCAGTATTGGACAAGAGACTGGTTCCGCGTAACAACAGACCAGTGGCTCAAATTTTGGTGCAATGGAATCAGGGAACTAAAACAGACGCTACATGGGAGGATTACAATGCCATCACTGCCAGATTTCCAAAGTTTGATCCTTGGGGACAAGGATCTCATAAAGAAGGGGGTAATGTCATGGAATGCTTCAATTTGGAGCCAAAGTTCAGTTTTAAAGGGAACCGTTGGATGAGTTTCATTGTGGACGGCCGAATCTCATTTAAAAGGGATGGCCGAAACGCTGCCGTTCCAACTAATCCAAGTATTATCGTGACCGTTGAATCTGGCGCAAAGGATCTAATGGTGGGGAATGAGTCTGGAAAGCTATCAATCCCAACCATTGATCAAGGACAAGATCTTACGGCTGACAAGCATTGGGATGCTGCTGTCATGGGGGGGGACCAATTCCATCTCTGAGGAAGAAACCGTTGTTGCAGAATTCATTCCTTGATTTTGTTATTCTCTTTGTGGCGTGTCATGTGTTTTGTTGCACACGTTATTTAGCCGAGTAAGGGCCATTTTTAGGGATCAAGTTTTGAGCTGTAAGCTAGTCTGTTTCTCATCCCTGTCTTCTTCCCTTTCTCAACTCTCTTCTGCAAGTTTTGTTACTGTTTGATTGTGGAGATTATACAATTTCAGTTCATTTTATTATATATTCTGTTTTTAGTATTATATATTTACCCAGATTGTTACACTTTGATCCTATGACACCTTGAAGAAAAAGACGCATCTTATGGGGTGGGATTGAGTGAGGAAAAACAAACAGTTGGGAGGCGTTGGTATAAGAGAGGCACAAAAAAATAATATTGCAATGCTTTCGAAAGTGGGTGGGAAGGTGGCTACGAGGAGTAACAGTATTTGGGGCAAAAATTTTGAAACAAAATACCATAGAGGGGAACACATTTTGGATCACTCACCGAAAACAAACGCATCTCGATATTGGAAGCATGGTTCGCCGGAACGGGAACGGCAGCCTCCTTTCCGCTGTTCCGGTATGGAACGGAAATCGTTCTGGAACGGCGATTTTTTGCAATGGAACGCCGTTCCGTGGCGTTATAACAGAGGAACGGAACGGAACGGGCAAAAAAGAGAAGAAAACGTCTTTTACCTGCCTTCAGATCCGATCCCAACTCCCAGATCTGATTTTGACAAGAAAGAAATCCCAACTCTGACTTTGAACGAGAAAGAAATCAGATCTGATTTTGGGAAGAGAAAAAAGAAGTCCCAACTCTTAACCCTCACTCTGTCTTCAGACACGATCCTAACTCCCAGATCTGATTTTGGCAAGAAAGAAATCCCAACTCTGACTTTGAACGAGAAAGAAATCAGATCTGATTTTGCGGAGAGGAAAAAAAGTTCCAACTCTCAACCCAGATCTGCAAGAGAGAAGAAATTATTTTGCAAGATAAAAAAGAAGTCACAAATTTACTTCGTGAGAGAAAGAAGAAGTGGCGTGTAAAGCTTTTAGACTAGTTACGGTGAAAATTCTTTGAGCAGAAGAACCCGATCCCCATCTCTCCCACATTCATCGGTTGATTAAAAATTTCAAGTGAGTGGCTATATTTTCTATTTTAAATTCATTTTTATTTTATTTTTGAATGTAATTTTTTTTATTTATTGCTTATCTTTTAATTTGCTCACATATCTTTTTATTTCATCATTCATGGTGTAGTATGTTAAACAATTTTTCTTTTGTAGTAAACATTGACACAATTATGTTTATTGTATGATTCCGTAGTGATTATAAGAATGTGTGCAATCTCTTATTTGAGTAAATATATATAACAAATCTTATAATACTAATTGATTTTAATACAAAATTACAAATTAAAATGAGTTTTAAAACAATTTTTTGGGATTTTATACATCTTTTAACAAAGTGGCCGCGTTTTTGCCGCGACCGTTCCGCATCATTCACGGTGGCCTCCGTTCCGTTCCCCGCGACCGTTCCGACGAACCATGATTGGAAGGGTATCGTTAAAAGCATCAAGGATTTGGAATTGGATGGAGGATTGGCGATGGTCGTAGCATCTCAATCTGGGATGATTATTGGTGTGGCAATGGGAAACTGCGTGAGCCACTTGAGGATTCAATTAATGCCAAAGATAATTACCTTAATGTGGCATGATTAATGATACGGGTGGCTGGACCTTCGATAAATTGAAAACCAACTTGCCTAAGATGTCCAAAATGACATTCTTTCTGTTTCCTACTTTCCTTTCATTTCAGTGCAACACACTGAGGTATGAGCGCAATATGAGCACCAGTGCAAGCTGTAACATTTGGAAGGCGAGGAATTTGTTGGAATATCAGGATAGGAAGGAGCCTGCACACATTACTTTGAGGAATGCTATTATGTTAGCAACGGACATTGAATATAGCTTGAAACCAAAAAAGTCAGAATGAAAGCACTCAAACACCGCTCAACAATTGGTGTAACCCACCACCCGGGTGGGTTAAACTGAATACAGATGGTGGCCGTATCGCTTGGAGAAACTTAGACAGCAGCCGGAGGTCTCATTAGGGACGAAAAGGGTAATTGGATATGTGTCTTCTCCATGAAACTTGGAAATGTTTCCACTGTACAGGTGGAGCTACTAGGGCTCTGCGAGGATCTAAGGGTTGCTTGGGAACCATGATTCAGAAGAATTATGGTTGAATGTGACTTGGAGATTGTAATGATTTGATTAAGTAAGATGACGTGGAACAATATCCATATGGCATAGTTATTAATAACTGTTATAACTATTTGAAGATGCCTTGGGAAGTTGATTTGAAGTACATTTTTAGATCTGTTAATGGCCATGCTGATATCTTTGCCATGGGGCAGAGTATCAATGAGGCTACAGATTAATAGAATGACAAGCCATTAAGGTCCAGAATTGGATAGAGTTGGAGGATAAGACTTTGCCTTACTAGTTTCTTTGTCGAAAAAAAAAAAAAAAAAAAGAGGTCCACGAATATTATGTAGTTGGAAAGTAGAATTATATTAATTTGAGGTGATGATCTAGTTTGTTTTAAAAATGTTTTGGAATGATATGTTTATATAATAATAATAATAATAATAATAATAATAATAATAATAATTCACGCAATGTATGTATAAATAAAAATGATTATTATATATAATAATTATAATTTTATAAAATAGTGGCTTTATAATGGCTACATTATTCATATAATGTATTATTACTTTATACAATTCATTTATTTTTTCCTACTATAAATAAGTGTGCTTATTGTAAGTTAGGAACAAACTTTTCCTTAGGAGCTCTCTTTCCTTTGTATTCTCTCTACTCTTGTAAAATATTTATAAAAGAGAAGTTTGGAAAAAGTCTGAAGATTTGAAGTGTTCAAATTAAGTACTTTTTATTGTTATTCTACATTTATATGTTGTGTTGATTGCCGCTTAATATGCCCGGCTAAATCTTTTTGTGTTGAATAATATCATGATACTAAAATCAATGTGCATGGCGGAATATAAAAATAAATAAATAAATAAAATAAAATAAAAAATGCCCATGTACCGAATCGAAAAATTTTATTTCTAAGATGGTTAGAATTAAAATTGTTGGAAGGTTTAGTTTGATTCCGAAGTCTGGATCCACCCGTTTTATTGCCATTAATTAAGCCTTTTTAGGGTTTTTCTCCATGATTGAATAAGAATTAAATCTCTGGTTATTTTAATTCTGTAAAAATTAGCATGTAAAAATACAATTTTTGGGTTTGGTCTCACCAAATTATTTATATTTACGTACTTTAAATTCTGCTTTAAATAAAAGATCCATTGCTATGGTATTAGAGCCATGGAATTGATTTTAGGTTATGGTATTATTCAACACAATCTATTCATGATGAATATCATAAGAAATAGAGATATTGTTAAAAATAATATAGAAGAAGAGTATGATATCCCTCAATGTAACGCCCCAGTTTTCAGCCGTTCAGGTACGCGCGCCACACATGTGAGTTTTGAGGTTTAGGATTTATTTAATTCCTTTTCGTTATTTAATTGGGCGATTTAATTTACTTAATTTGTATATTTGTGATTTATGTGATTTTAAATTTCTAACTTCGTGAATTGAATTACGTGAGTAGTGTATTTCATTTCCCGAGCATGATTTATATGTTTAATTATTTCTAATTTGAGAATCGTATGCCTAATTGGTCTTAATTGTTACCTTTTGAAACTGGTGGACCTAATTGATAATACTTGAGGACTAATGTGCGACATTCCTATCTTTCATACTTGATTGCATTCATTTAAATTTACTAGGGACCAAGTTGCAATTTTCCCTTTTCCTTCTCCTTCCTTACACGATATATACACATATACATACATCTTATTCTTCAATCTTCATTTCAACCAAGAAACAAGGCAAGATAACTCTTATCTTTTCTCCTTCCAATATCGATCCAAGCCAAGCAAGGAGAAGCCAAGGAATTATCTTCCATCATCACCAAGAATCAAGCTCCATACCATCTCTCTCTTTTCCCCTTCATCTCCTCCATCTTCAAGGTGAGATCATTCATATATCTTTGATGATTCATGAAGCAAGGTTAGGGTTTATTGATTCTTTTGCCTTCTTGAGTTAAAATGAAGAGTATGTGATGATTGTGAGTTAGTTTCATGCATATTTGACTTGAGTTCAAGAAACTTGGAGCATATATGATCATAGCACTCTTATGGGTTTGTTGGATGCATTTTGGATGGTCAAGCATGCTTAATGTGTTTAAACTTGAAATTAAATGTGTATTTGATGCTCCTAAATGGTATATTACATGTTTGGGGTGATTTGGATTCGATTGTTTCAGTTGGGAATGATCAAGGGGATCATCCCCTATTTTCCCGTAGCCTTCCCCTGTTTATTTTTCTGACAGAGCCTTCCCAGACGCCCATTTGGACCCCCCTGTTTTGACCCGAGAGCTTCCAAACGTCCGTTTCTGCTTTCAGTTCTTTTTTCAAACGACAGTTTACCCCCTCAAACGTGCTTCGATTAACCTGAATTTTAAACCACAGAAACCTTTTGAAGTCTAGAGTATTTTACAATTGGAATCACATTAATATCTTTTCTGGTTTGTGAGTTATAACTATTTAAATTTTTGTCGCCACTTTACCGGAATTCTGCATTCATCCAACTTCGGACTTACGCCATTTGCTCCTCGCTTTGAACTAGAATACGAGCTATATATCATTGAAAAGATCTATTTGTCTAGTTTTATACCCAATAAACAAAACTCAATTCCAACTTCTATAACTTGAGATATTCCAATTTTCCTACAGCTTGTGCGTTTCCAAAAACTGTCAACTATTGCCAAACTTCGCCAAAACTTCTCTTCTTGCGTTCCTTTCACTTGACTCCCGTATGTGACTTATATGGATAGTATGCTTGATTAATTGATAATTATGCTCTTATTTGAAACTCCTTGGTCCTTAGTTGCTTAACTTGATTGTTTAACTTCGTGATATATATATGAAAGGAATTTGTATGATTAAATGGCATGAATTCGTGATCTCCTTAAGTTTATTGCATGTTAAATTATTATATGACTTGATACAACACTTCATGAACATTGCCGTGCATCCTATTTGGTATCATATTAAGTATCCTCTCACGAGTACACATTATTTCCTTTATTGGTAGTTATTCTCCAAGGCGGAGATCATCGATCGAGTAGACACTATCTTGCACACTTGTCTTGTTCCGTCGCTTGGCAGGTGAGGGTGTTTTTCATTCTAGTTACCTATATAAACCCTAAAACTTGCTTGAACAAGTTTTGGCCTAAAATCATAATTATATTTATATTGTTTCCAAGAATGAAATCGAGTAAACCTCTATTGAATTGAACCTATTGTTATTGTTACTTACTAATCCTTCATGTTTTGGCGAGATATTGTACTGCACATCGTATTGTGGGCCCTGCGACTTGTGTATTGAGCGAGCCTGTGAGGCATCGGGCCGACGGTGAACTCTTGTATTGTCCTACATTGTTGGGATGACCCCTGAATCCACTAGGTGGTTTGGTGGAGGAAGGATTCCAGGGTATAGTAGTCATGTTCCTGATGCTTAACGAGACTGGATGGTTGAAGGCTAGCTAACCTTCCCATCACCGGAGGGAAAAGGAGATCATGCGGGAAGACCGGCACCACGAATTGCCCCATGGATTAGTGTCTTGACTGATTGCACTGATTGATTACACTGTTGCACTGATTGCACTGTATTGTATCGATTGAATTGCATGATCACCTTTATAATTGGAACCTAATTATTGTACACAGTTGGAGTAAGGTTGGAGATTGTGCACGCTCACTCACCGAGCCATTGATAGCCTAAAATTGTAACTAATTGCATAACTTGATAGTTGTAAAGTCCGAGCATTGATCAATTGACTTCTTGCCTTCACGGGAACTACTTTACCTAAAACTTTGCTCGGGATTTACAACTTGCATGTGCATGTTTCTTTATATATGTATGCCTCCTGCTCACCCAGTCTTCTAGAGATTGACCCTCATTTCCCTTCCTTCTAGTTCTTGTGCAGGTTGTTGCTAGGCGGGAGTCGCGGCATAGAGTCCTTGATCGAGTCATGCACCTTGTACACTCATTGCATATTATACTGCTTATTATATCGCATTGATTTAATTATTGGGCCTGTGAGCCATTTATTTATTAGATTGTACTGGATTGGGATATGTTGCTTGCATAGCTGAACCTATTGTTAGGTTGTATGCTGTTAGATAATCGAATTGTTGATATGATTATTATTGTTTCCGCGCAATACTATCTTGCATACTCTGATTGATTGGTATAGGGTTAGATTCCGCCTAGCCAGAATTGTCTTTTCATTGTCTTCCGTTCGCTGTGAGTTTGGTTTATGTATGGATTCATCCATTTCATACGTGGACCAAACTCATAGTGCGGGGGATGTGGTGCTCTCGCTCCGGGTGCTACGTCTTAAAGTGGTATCAGAGCTCCAGGTTGCAAAACCGGAGTTCTAGTATTGTGTCGTCTCAAGTCTAGGTCGTACGGCTTAGGAACTACTTGAAACGTGTGCATTGCATTGCTCTTGAGCATTGAAATGTGTTTCTTTCAAGACTCTGTTGAATTATATGTTGCATTTTGCATTAAATCCGTGTTTTTGGTGCTAAATATGGCATGAGCATGCACTAACCTCATGCATTTATATCCAAGATGAGTTGTGATTGTAGGTTACTATGATAACATCAAGCCACGACCAATTTCTATGAAAACAACAATTTATCGCAAGTTCTTCTCTCAAGCACGAAAGTTTTAAGGAATGCACCGGGACTATATACAAGAATTTGAGAGTTGTGGCCTTTCCTAAATGGGGCTATGGTTAGAGTGGTAGAATCCGGAACAAGAGGTCAATTTATGAGGAGAAATTCGCAATTCCTACTGGAGATGGTGAATCCTCGATGAGATAGAGTTGGGGTGTATGGTAATTACGACAACCGGGTTACATAGGATCACCTAAATTTAAGAATGGAGTGAAGAAATCTTGAAGGTATTTAAATTCGAGGTTCAGACCAATAAATAGGCGATAACCTTCAAGAAGACTCAAGGTAAAATAGGTTCATTGGGGGATGAGCAACAAAGATCACCAAAGAAGATGCAATACAATAGGATCAGCGGATGGTAAGCAATACGAATTGCCCAGGAAGAGTTTTCAAGTAAATTAATCTATTAGAAGTCAAGTTCAGCAAAAAAGGAAAAGAAAAAAATGAGCTGGGAGACTTTGCATTTCGAGTAAGATAGAAGTCGAATTTGGGAAGAGATAAAGAGAGTCAATCAACACGGTGAATACATACCTATAGAAGGTAACAATGCTAAAGGTTTTATCTTCGATGGAATTGGAGTTATTTTCCAGATCAAAGCTGAATTATCGTGTTGTGAGGTCTAATTGGGAGATATGGAGCAACAAATAGAAACGATAAAGAAAGGCAAAGAGCTTTTGGAGGGAACTTTGACCACTATGGTGAAAGTCCGGACAACAATTGGAGATCAATTCTTGGGAAGAAGTCAAGATACCAATTACTTGGGTATCGAAGAATTTGGGTTCAAGAAATTACAAGCTCGAGCCATGGGAATATACAAGTTGATGCAAGAGAATTTTGAAGATCTAGAAGACCGTGGGTAAACAAGAAATAATCAACAAATTCGAGACAAGTCCGTAGTTGAAGAAATGAAGAACAAGTTACCGAGCTAAAGTTTACCACTACGGTGACAGGTGTATCGTATTCATAGCACGTGCATCATATATCATATTAAATTAGTTAACCTCCTTTATTTATATGTACGCTCATTTCTAATTGATATAATTTCTCCAACGTATCGCATCTTTAATTATTTGAAAGAGTGCTATGTGCATTGGCATATTAACCCGACATGTATTGTTAAGTGTTTATTTGATAGGAAGTTTCCTTCACGTCACTTATCAAGTTGTTTTCAATCGAGCCATGTTCGAATTAAGAAAAGGAAAAATTTTTGGATCGCACCGGTTGATTAAAAAGAAAAGTGGGAATTCCGAGGTTCGAGAAAAGTAGAGTTGGAAATAGGAATGAAAGAAGTGGGTTGCTATCCTTACTGATCACTTCAAAATAAAGGTGAGCAAGACTACCGAGCACATGAAGCAACTAGAATCGTTTAAACCAATGACACAAAAATGATCGAAGTCAAGAATCTTCAATTTAAGAGGCGATGTCACGAGCTCAACGGATAAGGACAAAAATCTTAAGGGGGAGAGCACGACCGGGAGTTGAGTTAAATCCATGGTTGTGCTCGATTGGGTCACATCTAGTAGGAACAGTAGAAATGCAAGAATAGACAAATAACGAGGACCTACCCAAAGTGGCAATGGACAAACTAGCAGAATCTCCAACAACGAAGCAAGTGTTGAATCGGAACATTACAATGGAAGACCCCAATCAACGATGAACGGTACATCAAGCATCCATGGCATATGCATACACGCAACTTAAATTCGAATAATTTCATGATGCTAAGTGCTTCGATCGCTTGTTGTATTAACTGCTTTTGTATGAATGATATTTGATGTATTTGATATTTTCCTACCTATTCCTTATGTGGTTGTTGTGTGATTGTTTATTTAATTATTCTCTTGGGCTGTTGTGTTTGTTGTTTGAAAGTTTTCGAGGTTCTCTTTCTTTGTTTTTGGGAGACAGGGTTCTCTCGTTATTTGATCGAGGTACAGGGTTCTCTCGCTGTTTGTTTGAGAGATGGGGTTCTCTAGTCGCTCCTTGTTACCTGTTTAGCTTGCCTCTGGTAGCAGCTTAGAATTTCTAGTGTTTAGGTTTCGGTGAGTTAAGGGCTGTAACTTAACAATAGTTGAAGACCCCTGGTTGCTTGAAGACCTTTTCCGAACAAATTCCTGACGGGGAGTTGCTAACCCGCGTGGGATGAACACAGGAGAGTCTGCTTAAGAGTCCGAAACTCGAGGTAGTAGACCTGGGGACCAGGTCCTCTTAAGGGGGAGAGATTATAACGCCCCAGTTTTCAACCATTCAGGTACGCGCGCCACGTGTGTGAGTTTTGAGGTTTAGGATTTATTTAATTCCTTTTCGTTATTTAATTGCACGATTTAATTTACTTTTTTATATTTGTGATTTATGTGATTTTAAATTTCTAACTTTATGAATTGAATTACGTGAGTTGTAACAGCCCGTAATGGGGCCTGGTTGAAATGGTAAGCTGGCAGTGGTAAAGCGTTTATAGACCATGATCCAACTTTACAAAATCTCATGCATTGCATTCTTATCTGATCAACGTGCTCATATGTGATTTTTAGTACGTTAAGGGGGAATTCTTTACCTTTCACCCATTTTACTATTCATTTACCGAGCCTACCTTACCCATCTTGTCACTCGAACCCTAGAGGTTCATAATCCATGTTTTCCAATCATTCGAACTTGTTTTCCAAGGTTCAGAGTCCTTTTTTTAGCATTAAGGACATTTCGGGCACTTACCGTCCAAAGTTACTATTCATTTTGCAAAAGAGTTTTTTGGACACCTTTCACTACTCAAATTTATAGTCAAATCGATCCTTGAGTCGATACGAGTCTTTTGAAATCATTCTTGACTTGAAAATCTACTTCAAACTCCATTTTTAATTAAACGTTTATTTAAAACCCTAATTCACTATTCTTCCTACGAACGGTTTTTCGTTCGGAAAACTTCTACTCTTCAAATTTTGAAGTACTTCTTGATTTATTTCATGATTTTTGAGATTTATTACATTTCTTTGTTCAAGCCCTAACTTGAGTTTTGAATACAACGGTTTTTAAAAATAAGTTACTATTCATCCTACGTTCTAACTTTTTATCGGGAAAACTTTTTATAGTCAATATTGGGCTCAAAACGATTGTCGATTTATTTTATGACGTTTTAAAACAATCCGGACTTTCAAATCATGCTCGGAGGTCGTTTTTCATTCATATTCGTTTAAAACGTTCAAATTTCTATTCTTTAAAACTAATATATCTTTCTAACGGTAAATCCGTTTTCTTCGAGTAAATATTCGTTTCAAAGCTAATTTTTGTCCGATTCACATATGTCAACTTCCAGCAGCTCTTCTTCATGTTTACCATGTTAAATTACCTGAATACCCTTCATTTCCCATTTTTATTTAATGCCTAAAGCTAAGCTTACAAGAGAAGCTACTACCATTTGCTCTCCTACCCTTGGAGATAGTTTTATTGCAAGGTGAGGGGCCTCCCAACAAGTATAAATACCCCCCTAACTCATTCATTTCATCTTGCACCAAGTCTTGTGTTGACAAGCACTCCACTCTCCCTCAATTTCCCTCTTGGCCGAGAGCCTCCCTTCCCCTTTAGGTTAGTTGTTTTATTTTTTTAGGCTATAGTCTTATGTTATGTTTTAGGTTAATTTATGTTTTTATGTTATGGTATATTTATATTATGTTTAGGTTGGGTCTTAGGGTCTTCCGTAAGCCATATAGGATTTTATTTTATGCATTTATGGTATAGTTTTTATGATATATTTGAATAGTTGTTCATGTGATTTAATTGTTTATAATATGCTATGATATGTTTTGAATTAGTTTAATATATGCTATGATCATGCTTTAGGGTTTATATATGTTGTATATTGATGTATGCTTATAATATTTAAATTATGTTCATGCATGTTATTTAATGGAATAGTATTATATGATCAATTATGTCACAATATGTTACATATTGTCAATTGATTTAGTTGTCACATATTATATGATCAATGCTGATGCTATGCTATGACTTATGTTATGATATGATGCTACCTTATTATATGATTCATATATTATGAATTGATCTTATGTTATGACTTGGATTAATGGAATATTGTTTGATCATATCTTATACACTTGATTAGTGTCCCAACTTATAACCTAAGATAGAATAGTACTTTAATTAGACCTTGTAACCTTAGGTTATGTAACATCCCGCTCGTCCGACTTATAAGGTACGCCGCGTTCCAACCTTTTTATGTGTTTAATTATGTGATGTTATGTTTTGCTTGGCCCTATTTTGAACTCTTTTAGAGTTTAGGGACCCCTTTGTAATTTTCTCTTTTTAGGGGTTTTTCGGTCATTTCTCGTTTGATTGAGTTTTTGACTTTTTCGACCCCTTCAACGCGTTCGGGGCATCGAGACGAGTCCGTAGACTCTGAGTTTGCCCTATTCTGACGTCGTTTGCCCCTTCTACCGTTCGTTTTGAGTGCGAGGACCTGGGATAAAAGACCCGTATCCTCGTTTTTCGTACCAGATCTCAGCTCTCTCTCTCTCCCGCGATCTCTCTCTCATTTCACGATCCCACACACACACTTGAGGTGTGATTTCACACACATGCCCTGTAACGCCCCAGCTTTCGGCGATTCAGGTATGATCGACACGTGTGCGTTTGAGAGTTAGATTTTAATTTTATTTGATCATTTCTTTAATTTTCCATTTCATGAGACATAATTTTATAAAATTATATTCTTGGTATTTTATTGAAAATTCATATCATATCATATTTATCGGATATATTGAACGTGATTGCAATGTGAATTATTTTTCCCGAATGTGATTTAATTCTTTTATGGCCTTAATTGATCATTTTCATGAATTTGGGACTTAATTGCATCGGACTTGATTGATCATTTAATTATGGAAGTGGACCTAATTGCATAACTTACTAAGTGAAAGGATTTAATTGCAAAAATTGGCCATCTCTTCCCCTTCATTAGCAGCATTTCACGTACCATTACATTTCCTTCATACAAACATTTCATCTTTGCCCAATTTTCTTTCCTTGCTCAACCGATCCAAACCCTACCAAGAGAGGTGGGAGATTTCATCTTGCAAGCATCATATTTGTGGGATTTGTGATATTTGAAGCATCATCAACATCATTTCTTCTTCTTGGCTTCCATTTCTTTCATTTGAGGTAACTTTGGAGATTTCATGATTTTCTTGAATAAATGGCATAAATAGGGCTTTGCATTGGATTGGATAAATTGTGTATTTTTTGTTGGAAATATGTATGTGAACTTTGAGCTCAAGATTGATGCATATAACTTGTGATTTATGGACTTGGAGCATGAGTGTTGATATGGGTTTGGATTGATGAATTATTGATGATCTAACATTGAAATGAGTGTTTAAATGAGTTGTTATTGATCTATATGTATGTTAGCATATGTGTTGCATCAAATTTATGCATTTCATCTTGAGTTGATCCATTTTTGGTTGATTGAGTTGTGGTTTGTGGTTGTTCTGCTGCTGTACTCTGTTTTCAGCTGCTCTCGTATTTTGAGAACGGCCCTTCCCAACCCCAGTTTAAAACTGGAACGGCCGTTCCCATGATTCAGAGTCAACAAGGCCAGCGAGACTGGGAACAGCCGTTTCCATTTTGGCCTGTGTGCTGGAAGGGCCGTTCCCAGCTAAAACGTTTTCCCTTTTTTAAAAAAACGCTGGCGCGTTTTTGTAGGCCATGGGAACGGCCCTTCCCATTTTCAAAGGGAAGCCGAAACGGCCATTCCCAGACTCCAAAAAGTGTTCAAAATTCACTGCATAAAAGTGCGATTTTAGCCCCTCGATCCGACGGCTTCTTTGACCCCTAATTGCTATTATATGATTGCATACATGTCGAAACGCGATATTTTCATGGTACATTGCATTTTTCCCATCATCTCGTTGCATTTCCGCCTTTCGTCATATTTGGTACATTTTGAGTCGTGTTTCACGAACATTTGTCTTTCTTGCCCAGACCAGTTTCCTGGTGACGAGGAGCAGGCCCCGTGAGCTGTTTCCTTGGTTGTTTTTGGGTTGTTCAGCTGAGGTTTAATTTTAGATACGTAGGACCTGTATAACCCTATGTGAAATTTTAAGCCAAAACCTATCTATATATTTATAGTTTTCAAACGAGATTGGTTTTCAAAAGATTTAGTGAACAATTGATTGATTGATTGATTGATTTGGCGAGTATTGTATTGCACTGTGGGCCCGAGGGTAGTGACTCGAGCCAACCGGGAAAGCATGGGCTGACGGGTAACTCGAGAGCTATCCTCACCAAACTGGGATGACCCCTGAACCCCCTAGGAGATTAGGGGAGGAAGGAATTCCGGGCTTAGGGATTTATGTACCCTCTGCCCAGATTGATTGGATGGTGGGGCCTTGCAATCCCACCATCACCCGGAGGAAGAAGGTGTTATTGAAACTGCTAATTGAGCACAATAATAAATTGCTTGATCACTTAATCACCTAAGAATTAATTGATTGATTGATTGTACATAGTCGGTGTAAGGTTGGAGAATTGCCCCACTCGCCGGGCCACAAATTGATTGCATTGAATTGGTTAAATTGAAATTGAATTAGTTGTAACCTCGGGCGATAGTATTCCTTTTATTCTATTAAATTGTATTGTTTTCCAAAAATTATTACCCGAGAGTATGACTTGCATGTTTGTGCGCTTATATTTATTTATACCCCTCGCTCAGTCTGTGTTGGACTGACACCTCAACTTTTCAGTTGTTTTGCAGGGCGTGCTAGGCGGGAATTTAGAGTCTAGTTGTCTTTAAATTTGGGTCTAGCACACTTCATTCCTACATTTTGTTCATGTATAGCTACTTGGGATATTTTGTATCATGCCTTGTTACTTACCTTGTTTGGAGATGATATTGTATTGATAGTGTAATTGTTGGTACCTATTAGGAAATAAATAAATATGGTACCTATAAATATTTAATGAATGTTATTGCTTCCGCTTTCATAACTCTGAATTGTTCTACTGATTGTTGGGTTGGTTTTAATTGAGGGTACCCGCCTAGCCTTGTGTCATTTTATTGCCTCCCGTTCGCTATAGCTTTGATTCATGTATGGATTGTCCATTTCATATGTGGATTGGGGCTATAGTGCGGGGGATGTGGTGCCTAGCGTTCCGGGTGCTACATGCCCAAACTTGCTCGTTTCTCGACGGATTTCGATGAACCCTTAGTGCTTTTCGACGATCTCGACGAGCCCGTTACAATGGTACCAGAATCGCGGTCAACCGACGAACGATGGTGGAGATATGGCGGATTTTCAGTCACGGCTGTAGAGGAGTGGCGGAGCCGCCACTTCGCCGGCGTCCCGCGATGGTTTCCGACCAACATTTTTGACACGTGCCCCAAGGACGGATAGAAGACTCCCCGGCGCATCGTTCTGGACAGGCGGCGCCGCCATCGGGGTGGCGAGGAGGCCGCACGCCCCGCCCAAAGCGGGCGGCGGGTGGCGGGCGGCGGTGCTACTGTAGCGGCGCGATTCCGTCGCCTCCGGCGATCTTTTTCGGTGAACTTCGACAGTTTCCAAGGTTTTTCGGGGCCCTGGTTCCATTTCCGGCCTCCTTTTCGTCAGATTTGCGGCGGAGATAAGGTTTTCCGGCATGGTGGTTGCGCGGGTGAAGAAGGCGGCGTTCGGCCTTTTCCGGCGAGTTTTTGATATCGGACCCTTCACAAGAATTACTCAGCACGACGAGGCCGAATTTTCCATATAGGTGGCGGCCCAAGAACCGGCCGTTGGCGGTGGACCGGTGGTGAACCGGCGGCGGACCGGCTGCCTATTTTTCCGATGTTTTTTCTAGCGTTTGGCTAGGGGACTTTCGTAGGGCTCGTTACGGGCTTTCCAACGGTATATTCAAATTTTGTTTTCGTTTTGCGGTTTGCATTTAATTTCAGTTTTTGTCATTGAGATTTAGTTCGGTTTTTCGTCAACGAAGTCTGGCGTGTTTGTTATTTTCTGAAATTGGTTGAGGGCTTTTGTCGAGCAGGCCGAGGCACACATTTTTGTGCTTCCGGGGAATTTTCCGACCACCGGAGGTGGTGGTCCGGCGGATGCACGTGGCGGTTCGGTGGGTTCCGGCGGCGGCGTTCCGAGGCCCTTCGTACAACGAGTTCCTTTCGTCGTGGTGAGTTCAACGCCACTTTCCGTTCGTTAATCGGGTGTCCGGTTGATTTGTTTTGGATTTTTGAAGTTTTATGAATCAATTGTTAATTGCTCTAATTTGTAATTCGTTCATGTATGCTTAGCAATTTGAGGAATATGTGTTGTATGGAATCTGAAAATATGTATTGAATTATGGAACAAATGAATTTATGATTCGTTGTTGATATTAGCCTCGTTTTATGCCTACAGTTTGAATATGATTATTGGACGAGGAACGTTTATGTAATTTTAGGAGAAAATAATTTTGTATGATTTGAATTAATTAAACTTTGTAACTTGGTAAATAAATATGCTAATTATGATTTCGTTATAAGAAGTTAACATCTATAACCTTGAAACTTTGAATTAAGGTTTAATCATGTTAATCGTAATTTGATCTATCATGAAACTTGTGAATTCGTTATACATTATAAAATTATACGAAACCTTGCATAATTAAATAACTTAATATTCTTCGTTTGTACATTCTATGATTCGGTTGGAACTTGTTATGTAACTTCGTTATCTTTAAATAAATTCGTAGCATGCTAATATATGATTTATTTGGCTTGGTAATACGTGCAATTTTATGAAATGTAATAGGTGAATTTGAGTTGATTTGATTGCTTTGTAAAGGTGTAATATAGGAATCCTTTATGCGATATTTGAATTGAATGAGACTTATATGATTAAATTAGAAACCTTTGCATGTAAGAATGGTTTAATTACACGAATGTAGATTGGTTATGCAATATATGAGTTAATATGATTTCTCCGAATTATATAATGAATTATTTTGTAAGTAATTGATATGAATTTGAACCCTGCTTATGTGACTGTATTTCTTAAGTGTTTGAGCATGTGCCGTGCGTCTCTATGTGATGGTTTGAGTCTGTTTGAGCCCTGTGTTGTGTTTTGTGTGGTCAGTTGGTTTAGGTGCACCCGGGGTGGTGACAGGTGGGTCTTGTAGGTTTCGGGGTGGACCATTTGCTGTGTCTTTGGCTCTGTTTGGTATCAGGTGAGGTTAGGATATAGTTATACCCTATTGCAATGTGCTCGTTTTCTAATGTACGCGATTTATAAGCCTTGTATATACGTAGATATGTGTGAAATATGTACTTTGATGGCTTTGCTATAAGTTTGAAAGTATGAATTTATGTATAAGCCTATGTAAGCTTAGCTTTGATTTTGTTATGATTTTGAGGTCAGTCTGCGTGATATGTACGTTCGTTAGCTAAGTACGATATGCATGAGATATGTCTGTTCGTCTGTCTGTTGCGGGTTAAGCTTCCGATTTCCGTGATCAGTGTAAGTGTGATTTTTGCGTTATGCCTGGGGCCCCGACGATAGGATCAACCCGGAACCCACCATGAGGAAGGTGGGGGATGGAGTCCTTGGGTGTGAGTGTCATGAAACTCATACCCTGACATATTAGTGTGCATGGTTAAGGTATGTACAACCCTTCCATCATCCGGTGAAAGGTATGTGTGTTTGCCTTATGTTTTATGATTTGCATTTTGGTTTTGAGTTGTGTCTGTCAGTCTCAAGTTCGTGAAACGGGGGTAGATTCCTAAATTAAGATAAAATTTGGTGTACTTTCAATCTAATAAAATATGCTCCGGTATGTGTGCTAAATCCGCATGTACGTGTGCTAGTCAGTATGAGTTTGAACGTATGTTTTGAGTTATGTATAAGTTAAGTTTTGTTTGTTCTGTTTTGATAAGTCACCCTATATCTATATTATCACGAGGAAATATTTTGGTGTGCAAAAACTAATCCCGGGTTCAAGAACAGTTTAATTTTGAACGTGCTGTGCTCTGTATATATATGTATAGTGTGCGTGTGTTAACCCCTCGCTCAGTCTTTGGACTGACCCCTCCCCCTTTATGTTTTAGTTTTAGGTTCTGGTCATCGGAGTTCGTGCTAGGCGGCGGTGTGTCGTGTCTGTTGAGTCTGTGTCCATTTGTTTAAGTATGTTAAGTTTTAGTTCTGAGTTATGATTTGTGAATTCGGTATAAGAGATACTCTGTACAGGTTGCATGTATGATTTGAATGTTTGAAATTCGGGACAGGTTAGGACAGGTGCTCGGATTAGTTGAACCCGTTTTGATGTGTAATAATTCGGGACAGGTTAGGACAGGTGCTCGGACTAGTTGAACCCGTATATTTGATTCTGATGTATGTACTATGTTGTATGCTTGGTGTGTAAAAGTTTTTGAAAGTTGGCATTTCGTACTACTTCCGCTGTTATGTTTTTGCATATTTTCTTTTGTACAGGGTTAGGTACCGCCTAGCTAGTGTGTGTGTTTTCATTTGTCACCCGTTCGCTGTGACGTGGTGCGTGTGCGGACTCTCTATTTCGTACGCGTGTCGGGTCATAGTGCGGGGGTGTGGTACCCCACCGCTTGGGGCGCTACAGGTTATATCTTTTAATATAGATCACACATACCTCTAATAACATGAACTTGAACCGTAGGTTATAACAAGATCATAATTTGATTAGAGTGTGTGTGTGTGTGTGTGTGTATGTGCCGTGTGTGTGCATGTGTGCGTGTGTGTGTGCGTGTTCGTGTGTGTGTTCATGTGTGTGCATGAGTGTATGTTTAGTGTGTGGGTTTGACCCGAACCCTTTGACCCGATATGTGAATAGTAACTATGAATAGTAATCTTGAATAGTAACCTTGAATAGTACTTTTGAATAGTAAAATGAAATAAAATTCGGGATACCTATTTAGACGTTTGCACTTAGGGTTTTCCAACCTCGGGTCTAAAATATCTTTCCAAAATTGGTTTTCTTTCGTGGATTTGTTTCATAACCTTAGGGTTGCGATAGGAATCATAATTTGACTAATACTTACTCGACTTTAGTAAGATCATAGTCTCACGTTAAGATAACTCACTTCAACGTGTTTCTTTATGTGATACCTTATCTCTAATACCTTAAATGGTATTACTCTCATGTCTTATCTCCTTATGTGACTTCATCATTCATATGCATCATGTAGAGTGGGTCTTAGTTCTTAAGCTCACTTTAGTACGTCACGTACAGGAGTTAAGGTTGAGCACTGGGATCCCCAGGGCACTGTTTAATCATACTAAGCATCTTTACCTATTACTAGGTGAGGTTAACTATTTCAAACTGGAACCATGATTATATCTATTGTATCCAATGTTTTCAAAACCAACACTTAGTTCTTTCAATGCATTACTTTAAACCACTCCCTTATCGGGACAACTCTTTCATCAATCATTTACTTCATTTATCATTTATTCAAATATCATATATCATTTCAAATATCATATTTATTCATCTCATTTATCTTGTCAAACAATCATATTCATTTATTCAAAGTTTATCGTTCATCGTTTATCATTCATCGTTCATCATTGCATCATTCATACATGTCCTTCACGGACTTCATTATATTCAAGCATTCAGATTTACTCCGAATGTTCATTCATATGCAAGCTTTATCGTTCATCGTTATTGGGCCCGACGGTTATGTGTGGAAGTGATGCTCGGGAGGTGAGCGCCAACGACATCACTAATACCGGCCGTCACCATTAGACAATTAACACTGACTTTAATCGGAGGTTGGTTAAGTCAGGACAATCTGTCAGAGAAAAGACCGCAAATCCTTATCTCATTCATCGTTTATCGTTACCTAGGGCTAGCTACCCGAAGTGATACCGGAGAAGGGTGGTGCATGTGTGTATGTTTAAGATGTTGTTGATCTCGGTCCAACATCGCTCATCGTTCATTGTTTACTAGGAGTAAGGGTGGAAGATGCCTAGCTTGCGGCCATAAATCATTTTATAAACATTGGTTCATATTTATCAAAGTTTTCCTTTACCCCTATCCCGTTTTATTAAAATCATATGAACCAAATCATATCATATGTGCGCGCGTGTGACATCATCATTTTCATATCAAATGTTTTCATAAAGTATTTATCTTTCAAATCATTCTTCAAGGTAAACTTTATTCATTTCAAGTAACCTTTCATTTCAAGAGTATTCCTTTTAAGTACTCCCTCACTTAGTCACTTTGACTAATACCTCTACCTGTTTTCTGGCCTCATGGTTTTAGGTCTTGCAGCCGCACTCTAGAGGTATCTTGAAGCTCTAGAATGTCTATTTTGCCCGAGTCAGAACTTATATGTTATTAATCTATTTTGTGTCCTGTATTATGATTTATGGCTGCATATGTTCCTAGCTTTATTCTGTAACATGATATACTGCTACTCTACTTATTATATGCTCCCGTGATATTGTCCAATTACTTATATCATATCATTACTTGTCTCTTCTACTTAAACGCGACTGTATTGTTTTTCATATGTGTTCATTACTTGTCACCACCACGCATGGATTTAAAAGTTTCAAAATTTCCTAAATTCCGCTACATTATCATTGAGCATTCATCATGATCTTCATCAACCGTTCGCCGGTGTATTTGTTAAGTGATGGCTTACACCATTATTTGATGAGTATATCGGGGGGGGGGGGGTTTGGAGCGTTCCTCTCCATATATATATACAAGTGGGGCGCTACATGAGTAGTGTATTTCATTTCCCGAGCATGATTTATATGTTTAATTATTTCTAATTTGAGAATCATATGCCTAATTGGTCTTAATTGTTACCTTTTGAAACTAGTGGACCTAATTGATAATACTTAAGGACTAATGTGCCACATTCCTATCTTTCATACTTGATTGCATTCCTTTAAATTTACCAGGGACATAGTTGCTATTTTCCCTTTTTCTTCTCATTCCTTTCACGTTATATACACATATACATACATCTTATTCTTCAATCTTCATTTCAACCAAGAAATAAGGCATGATAACTCTATCTTTTCTCCCTCCAATATCGATCCAAGCCAAGCAAGGAGAAGGTAAGGAATTGTCTTCCATCATCACCAAGAATCAAGCTCCATACCATCTCTCTCTTTTCCCCTTCATCTCCTCCATCTTCAAGGTGAGATCATTCATATATCATTGATGATTCCTGAAGCAAGGTTAGGGTTTATTGATTCTTTTGCCTTCTTGAGTTAATAAGAAGAGTATGTGATGATTATGAGTTAGTTTCATGCTTATTTAACTTGATTTCAAGAAACTTGGAACATATATGATCATAACACTCTTATGGGTTTGTTGGATGAATTTTGGATGATCAAGCATGCTTAAGTGTTTAAACTTGAAATAAAATGTGTATTTGATGCTACTAAAAGGTATATTACATGTTTGGGGTGATTTGGATTCGATTGTTTCAGTTGGGAATGATCAAGGGGATCATCCCCTGTTTTCCCGTAGCCTTCCCCTATTTATTTTTTTGATAGAGTCTCCCCAAATGCCCGTTTGGTCCCCCAGTTCATTTCCCAAACGCCCGTTTGGACCCCCCTGTTTTGACCCGAGAGCTTCCAAACGTCCGTTTCTGCTTTCAGTTCTTTTTTCAAACGACCGTTTACCCCCTCAAACATGCTCTGATTGACCTGAATTTTAAACCACAAAAATCTTTTGAAGTCTAGAGTATTCTCCAATTGGAATCACATCAATATCTTCTCTGGTTTGTGAGTCATAACTATTTCAATTTTGTGTCGCCACTTTACCAGAAATCTACATTCATCCAATTTCCGACTTACGCTATTTGCTCCTCCCTTTTTACTAGAATACGAACTATATATCATTGAAAAGATCTATTTGTCTAGTTTCATAACCAACAAAAAAAGCTCAATTCTAACATCTATAACTTGAGATATTCCAATTTTTCTACAGCTTGTGCGTTTCCAAAAACTGTCAACTTTTGCCAAACTTCGCCAAAACCTCTCTTCTTGCGTTCCTTTCACTTCCTTGACTCCCATATGTGAATTATATGAATAGTATGCTTGATTAATTGATAATTATGCTCCTTTTTGACACTCCTTAGTCCTTAGTTGCTTAACTTGATTGTTTAACTTCGTGATATATATATGAAATGAATTCGTATGATTAAATGGCATGAATTCGTGATCTCCTTGAGTTTATGGCATGTTGAATTATTCTATGACTTGATACACCACTTCATGAACATTTCCATGCGTCCTTTTTGGTATCATATTGAGTATCCTCTCACGACTACACATTATTTCCTTTCTTGGCCAGTTCTTCTCCAGGGTGGAGATCATCGATCGAGTAGGCACTATCTTGCACACTTGTCTTGTTCCGTCGCTTGGCAAGTGAGGATGTTTTTCGTTCGAGTTACGTATATAAACCCTAAAACCAGCTTGAACAAGTTTTGGCCTAAAATCATAATTATATTTATATTGTTTCCACGAATGAAATCGAGTAAACCTCTATTGAATTGAACTTATTGTTATTGTTACTTACTAATCCTTCCTGTTTTGGCGAGATATTATACTGCACATCGTATTGTGGGCTCTGGGACTTGTGTATTGAGCGAGCCGGGGAGGCATCGGGCCGACGGTGACCTCTTGCATAGTCTCACATTGTTTGGATGACCCCTGAATCCACTAGGAGGTTTGGTGGAGGAAGGATTCCCCGGGCATAGGAGTCATGTTCCTGAACGAGACTGGATGGTTGAATGCTAGCTGACCTTCCCATCACCGGAGGGAAAAAGAGATCATGCGGGAAGGCCGGCACCACAGATTGCCCCATGGATTAGTGTCTTGACTGTATTGACTGATTGCACTGATTGCATTGTATTGTATCGATTGAATTGCATGATCACCTTTAAAATTGGAACCTAAATATTGTACACAGTTGGAGTAAGGTTGGAGATTGTGCACGCTCAGTCACCGAGCCATTGATAGCCTAAAATTGTAACTAATTGCACAACTTGATAGTTGTAAAGTCCGAGCATTGATTAATTGACTTCTTGCCTTCACGGAACTACTTTACCTAAAACTTTGCTCGGGATTTACAACTTGCATATGCATGTTTCTTTATATATGTATACCTCCTGGTCACCCAGTCTTCTAGAGATTGACCCTCCTTTCCTTTCCTTCTAGTTCTTGTGCAAGTTGTTGCTAGGCGGGAGTCGCGTCATAGAGTCCTTGATCGAGTCTTGCACCTTGTACAATCACTGCATATTATACTGCTTATTATATCACATTGATTTAATTATTGGGCCTGCGAGCCATTTATTTATTGTATTGTATTGAATCGGGACATGTTGCTTGCATAGTTGAACCCATTATTAGGTTGTATGCTGTTAGATAATCGAATTGTTGATATGATTATTATTGTTTCCGCGCACTACTATCTTGCATACTTTGATTGATTGGTACAGGGTTAGATTCCGCCTAGCCAAAATTGTCTTTTCATTGTCTTCAGTTCACTGTGAGTTTGGTTTATGTATGGATTCATCTATAAATTTCATATGTGGAGCGAACTCATAGTGCGAGAGATGTGGTGCTCTCGTTCCGGGTGCTACACTCAAAATGTTTACTTAATAAATGGACTATTCCTAAAATAAATCCAAAAATAATTTATAAATTTGAATCCTTTGAGAAAATATGGTTAAAATAAGTGGTCAAAACCACTAAAGAAATAATTTCTCTTAATAAAGATGATATGATATTCAGATAATTTATATTGTCAAATGATTGATAAACCATTGAATGAAACCACTCTCATAAAAACAAATTTTAGTACCAGTAGGGTTTTTCTCTTTTCTTTCTAGAAGTCGTCTTCTCTTCCTCTTTGCTTTGTTTTCCAACGCGATTCAGATCTCGTTAAGTTCTTGATCTATTGTGACACCGCGACCGTTCATCCGTACAGATATGATGTATGTGCGCATTTAAATTTATTATTTATGCATTTTACTTTTATTTTAATTGTTTATTTTCATTATTGAAATTACTTGAATACTTTAAGTGAATGTTAAGGTTGTTTCAATATGTTTATGCTTCGTTATCGTTTGATTTGAGATCGGTTTCGTGCCATTTTGATATGTTGGAGTTTTGTGAGTCGTGAACTTGAATAGGTGCTCGCTATGTGTTTTCGGGTTTATATGTTGGGTTTTCGGGAGTTCGTTTTGGTTGGGTGACCTAAAGGGGGCTAAAGTGTTCTTAGCGCACGGGTAGTATAATTTGAGCTCGGGAATTCGGATTTGAATTCCGTCAACTCCGTTGGACTTGTTTCCATGATCCGAGTTCAATGGGACAAGCCTTTTAATTTTTCAACTTCGTTTGATACCCCGAAACCCCTCCGAAAATATGCCTCGTATCTATATGACCTAATTACCCTAATTTGCACATAAGTCCTTTAATTTCCCATAATTTCCCACAAAGCTTGGACCCACTTTTCCCCTACAAAACACACTCTCAGCTCTCTCTACCCTCACACACGAACAAACACAAGAAAAGGGAGAAAAGACCTACAATCTTGGAGAAACCTCATTCTATTCAATTCTACTATTCACCAAGAAGGATTTTGAGCTTAATCTCTTTCTCCTTCCAACATCATCAAGAGGTAAGTTTGGATTTGTAATCTCCATGATTATGTAATCATTTTCATCCATGATTTCCTTCTCTTTAGCCTTGAATAGCATGAGTTTGGTTAAAGCGGTGAATAGTTAGGTCATTAATGAGTTCTTGTTATTCATTGGAGGAATATTTGGTTTGAAACATATTTTTGATCCTTGTGCCTTGTTTATGATTATGTGAACTTGAATTTAATGTTGGCCAAGTGGTTGGTGATTTGCCATTAATGAGGTTTGAAATTTTCTTAAGATTTTCTTCTAATTCTTGTTGGTGATGTTTATGGCTTGTTGTGGGACCTTTATGCATGAGTTGGGAGGTGATATATGCTGAGTTTTGTTGCATTTTGATGCCTTAAACTTGTTGTGTTTGTTGCCTTTCCCATGGTGTTGGTTGGATTGGTTTTGCAGGGGAAAAACAGGGCTGAATCTCGTGTAATTCAGCCCCAGCGATGAGGTAACGGCCGTTAAGGCCTTTTTGTGTGTTTGGAGGTAACGCCCATTACCTCCTTTGCCTGAACGCCTGTAGCTATTAACGGGCGTTCCTGCCTGTGGTCATAGGCAGCGGTAACGGCCGTTAACTGCGCAGGATTTTGCTCCTGTGCCAGTTAATGGGCGTTACCCATTTTATGCATGTTTGGGGGTAATGCCCGTTCCCCTCCCTTGTTTGTGCTTGTGTTTTTCTTCGTTCTTCGCTTCCTTTGCTCGTTTCTTTTTCTCTGCTATGAACTTTTATGCCTTAAGTGATACGCATATGCTCCTCATTTGCATTCATTGCATACGTAAGCATTGTCGAGCGTTTAATTGGTACATTATTGAGTCTAAGTCTCGGGTTTTACTTTGTTTTGTTACAGAGCCACTTCCAGAGGACGTTGTGCCTGAGGCATAGGTGTTTGTTGATCCGTTTGGTCCTCCTTTTTGCATCTCTTTTGTCATAAGGTGAGGTTTAGGATATTTGTATTAGTTATCGACCTACGACCTTAATGTGGTGTTTTCTTGCCTCGTATGAAAATATATGTTTTATATAATTAACTACGCATGTTTATGATATGAGTATGATTTTGTGGGAAACATTTAAATCTTTTGAAATTGGTATACATAAGAGCATAGATAAGCTTTGTTTTGAAACCATTTGTATGTTATATTCTGTTCTGAGCGAGGTTGCCTGAAATTTGGGAAGTTGGTAAGTGGTTTGATTTGTTGGGCCCCAGAATCATGGGTAAGGATACCCGGGACGACAAGGGTCGTCGGGTTTGGCCTGTGCATGATTCCATTTGAGATATTCACGCGCGACTCTTGGAGCTTGAGAAGGCGTGGTATCTTGAGCCCTCGGTTGGATGACCGGGGAAGGCATACCGTGGGATAGCTACCCCGTATGTATTTGCACATTGTAGGCGGTGAGGGTTTGATTCCCGAATGCTTTGGAGGTTGAGGTTGGATTTGTGTTTGTGATTTGATGTTTGTTACGTAATTGAGAAGTGAGGGAAAGTCCGTACTCGCCGGACATTTATCTTTTGTTTTGTTGATGAGTTATGAATCGAGATAGGTCATCTCTTGTATTATATGTTATTCTTTTGGCAAATGTTTTGGTATGCAAAACCCTAGACTCGGTTTATGATCATCGCTTTAATATCTGCTCTGATATATATTTATGTATGTGTTTGGGTGTGCGTTAGCCCCCTCACTCAGTATTGTGTGGCTGATTCCTCTCTTTTCCCTCTTTAGGTGTAGGTGTGCTTGAGCTAGGTGGGGAAGTGCGTCTGGAGTCGTACTTAGCGTCCTAGGTCGAGTCTGCATGCATTCTACTTTCATTTTGCTACTCTGTTGTGTATTTGAATTATGTACAAACTCTTGGAAGACTTGTGACATTATCTATTATATTTTGGGCCTTGTGTGGCCATGTACATGGTATATGATATATGTTAGAGCTCTTTCGATCCTTTTGGGGCTTCCGCATTATTTATTATCTTTGTTTGCGCGCTCTGTTGTGTTCTAGCCCCGCTTAGCCTAGTGCGTGTGTTTAGGTCCCCGTTCGCTTAGACTCGGGCTCATATATGGACTCCCATTTCATATGTGAGTTTGGGTTTAGGTGCGGGGGATGTGGTGACCCAGCGCTCCGGGCGTCACATCTATGTTGTTAGCAGTTTATTCCTCTTTGCTTTGTTTTCCAACGAGATCTGGATCTCTTTGAGTTCTTGATCTATGTTGTTTGCAGTTTTTTCCTCTTTGCTTTGTTTTTCAACGAGATCCAGATCTCGTTTGAGATATGGATCTCTTTGAGTTCTTCATTTATGTTGTTTGCAGTTTATTTCTCTTTATTTGGTTGTTCCTCTCGTATGAGAGTAGTTTTTCTCTAGTATGAGAGCTATTATCACCTCTCGAATGAGAGCAGTTTTAATTTCTTTTTCTTTCGAGATCTCATCTTATTGCAGGGGCTTCTCCCGGTGCTGCGCTTCCTTTGTCACTTTTGGATGAATGCGTTTACTTCACTATCAAATCAGAAGGATACACGCCTGATCACGAATCGACCTATATGACTCAATCTTTAGCAACTACAAAATCTTCAAGTGCTGAGAATCTGGTGGTGGAAAAAGTCGTTGATTGTATTCTCACAGTCTTTACAAGTATTAGATCTAGTTTTGAGAATGTCTGTTTTATTAAACGTGGAGCAAATATGATTGCCCACAAAATTATTAGAATTGCGGCCTCGATCCTGCGTTGCTTTTTTCATTATTCCATTGTATGTTTTAGTTTTGGTTGATTTAGTAAATTTTCCCTTCGGGGTTTGCGTTTCACAAAAAAAAAAAAAACAAAAAAAAAAAAAAACAAAAAAAAAAAAACTAATTTTAGTAGATCTAAAATTAATACTAGTAGATCTATTAAATGAAGAGAAATAACGTTTTCAAAAAATTAGGTTATAGAACAAGCAGTACCTGTATCCCTAACTAAATCCCTAACTAAATCAATCTTCAGTACTGTCTCTACAGTCTATAATATTATAAAATCGTTAATTTATAGGCACTTCACCACAATAAAAAAAGATAAGATTGACTAATATAAGCGAACCTTATTAATTAGTGATTAGGGCACTTATTGGGAACCTCAGATCCCATACTTAATCTGATAGCATAATCAATGGATATTCACATCAAAACTTAATTTATAACGTAAATAACTATTTTGAAATTTTGCCAAACTTAGGAGCAATATAGGTTTTTCGGCCTATATTTTAATCGGTAGCATATGCCTCATGTTATACACGATATTAATATACAATATAATTTTTAATATTAATAAATTTTGTAAATTAAAATAAATAATTAAATTATATAGAATAAAAAATAATCTTTACGATACATATTTTTTATAAATAATAAATGAATTATTACTAAAGTGTTTTCTTTTTCATCAGATTAATTATCCGATCCTATAAGATTGGAATTTGATAAGGGTGAATCCGAATCATATATGACTCAATTCAGATTCACTTTTATGAATTTATTATTGGATTCGGATCTGAAATGCAAAATTCGATCCGAATTTGACCCGTTGATTGCCACATATCATGCTTTTTCCCACCAACGACGCAATCGATAAATTGAAAACTTTTTTTAGGGAATTTTTTTTATTATCAAATAATCTATATATATTATAAAAGTATGAGTTGGGTTTTTGATTTTTTGAAACTTTGTGATTGGCCAAATTATCCTCACTATAATACTTTCAACAATATAAAACCAGAGGGTGATTTGGTAAATCATACTATATATTATTGTACTTAAAAATTTTAAAATACTTATTGAGTGTAATAGAACTCTTTAATAAATTAGAATCAAAACTCCTTCAATCTATAAACAACATATACAGTAATGAGGACTCTTTCTAAAATTAATTAAAATAAGTTATATTATAAGATGTTATTATATTTAAAAATTTAAAATACTTATTTGCGTGAAAATAGAACTCAATAGAATTAATAATCCTCCAACCTATACAAAATATATAGAGCATCATAATAAGAACTTTTTCTAAAATTAATATATTAATTATAAGTTATATTATAAGATATTTTTACATTTCAAAATAAAATTAATAATATAAAAATAAATATTTACAGCGTTTCACATGAATGTATATTTTTACTATAAAAATTATTATTATTATTATTATTGATAAACAAAAAAGATATCATTTAGTTGTACAACTAAAACTAAAGAGAAAATATATGAAACTATTAAAGAGTTTTAAAAAAAATTAATAGATAGAGACAAGTACAAAAATAAAAAATAAAAAAGTAGATAAAATTTTGAGTTGAAAAAGGAAATACATACTTAAATAGTTAATAAGATATTAGATATATTATAATAGACAAAGTTTTAATAAATTTGAAATTTTTGTTACTTCCAAAAAAAAATTCTACATACCAAAATTACAGGTTTAACCATAGTTACTTAAAATTAAGGAATCTCAAAAGATCCACGCGTGCACACATAAAAAATAAGATATTTTAATTTTATAATAATTTTTTTTATAGTGTTCAATTAAGCATTCATTTAATTTTTTATATAAAAATACTCTTTTAACCATTTATACTACATATATAAACGATAAAAAAACTAAAACTAATCTTAAATAATACTTATTAAAAAATATAAATAAAAAAATACACGATAAAAATAAAAGGGAGAAATAAAAAAAATATAAGGGATAATTATTTAAAAGAAATATAAAATTAAAACTTAATTCAAATAATTATTTTAAGAGTCAAAGCATTATTAAAAATAATATCAATTGATATTTTTGATATAATTTTAGCTAAAATTTCAACTTGTGATAAATATTAAAATAAAAAATTAATTTGCACATTTGAAAATAAATAAACACATAAAACAAAAATATTGGATACCATAAAAGCTTGGAGACGTCAAATGTGTGAAAGAAAAGAAAAATTAAAAAATAAAATTACACTTCTACGAATTCCAACGAAATTTATTCCATCAAAAACACTGAATTCCGATGAAATTTTGAGGGAATTCCGACGGGACGCAGCCCGTAAGAAATACTTATTACTTTATTAATAATATAAATATTTTTTGTGTAAATTTACAATTTAGTCCAATATTAGTTCCTATTAAATTTATTACTTTACAAATAATATAAACACTTATTGAACTCATATACATTTTCTTTATTGTAATTATTTACTAAAATTCGTGTATAAGATAATATAAGGAACAATATTTTATTTTATGCGAATATATATTTGTACTACTTTAATATAATACTATACATTTGATACAAAAAATTCATAAATTAAATTATATTAAATAAAAATGGAAAATATAGACAATGAATATACTAACAAAGAGTAAGTGTATAAAGTAGAGAGGAATAGAGATGCCGGAAAATATGTATGTTTGTAAAAGAGTGAAGTGAGATAGAAGATAATTACAAAAATGTTAATACATTAATGTAATTAAAATATTTTTACAGTTCATATTATATTGATCTAAAGTTAGTAGTTTTAAATATTTTGTAAGTGTATAAACTGTTAAATTTTATTATATTGGACTTAAATAATATATTTCGAAAATACTCCTATAACGTTGACGTGTATGTTAAAGTAAACTCTCATATTTTATTTATCATAGATATATTTATTATTTTAATATAATATTAAAAATAAATATTTGGTAACATGACATAATTCAATTGGATTATATGAGCGTACTAATGGGAACCCCTTGGACCCTAAGTCCACTATGGGTGAGAACCATGAAAGGCCACGTGGACACCTCCCAAGGGTGACATACGAACTTCAACTTTTGAGGTCAAATTATATGGCAAAGTTATACTAACCAAGAAGTGGCCCACACATGAGGTCGTTGAGTCGACGAGTTGAAGCAAATGGGTTAAACAGTCAAAGTCAGCCTAGATAACCTTCACATCAACCAACATACAAGAAGTTGTGAGGTCGATCCCGTAGCTAAGCGGGCCATTGGCTAAACCTTAAATTCCAAAAGGCCCTATGGACCAAACCCTAGGTTGAGAGTTCGATAAGATATTACGAGGCAAACTACTACCAACAACCTGACGATCTGAGCATGAAATAATGCCAACTTATAAGTTCATGTGTCAGACTCTCAGAAAATATATAATGTCAAAGATATTAGATGCGACAAAAAAATAAAAAGTCAAAGTATCCATTCAACCAGATCGAAAGTATGGGTTAGTAGTAACAAATTATGAGAAACACATTTATGGGTGAGTTTACTCTAATGGATTAGGGGATGGTTGTTAATTAACCCCCTAATCTACCTTTTACTTTGATGGTTTTAATTATCTCAGCAAATCCCAGAGCCCCGAGTTAACGGTGGAATACCATGGAAAAAATAGTCATGTTCAAAAAGGGATGACTAATTAGCCAGCAATCGTGGTAGGGGCGAAATTATATTTTTGCCCCCAACATTTTCATCAAATTTCAAGGGATTGCTTCCATGTCTACGTCTTTAAATATTTGATTGTAGCTAAAAACACTTGAGATAGTTTTTAACATTTAATTATAATTATATTTAAATATCTACGTTTGTACTTATTAAATAAAAAGTAATTTTTATTGACTTTCAAGTTCTAAAAAAAAGAAAAAAAGAAAAAAGTAATTGACTTTTGAAATTCATTGTAATAATTATCTTCTTAAAACGTGACACCTTTTAGGGGTTCTCAATTGTTACTTTGAGACAGTTCAGTAGATGAAAAGGTAAACCACACACAAATGGAATAATTGAGAAAAAGTAAAGGAACGCAAGGATTTATACAGGTTCGGCAAGCCTACTCCTGTCCCCAAGCTTTGAACTTGGGAGTTTTTAAAGGGTACTTTATTAAAGCTTAGAGAATTCACTTACAAAGCTTCGTGATTCTTACACCACAAAGTAGGATAGATAAAACCCTTTAATCTATCTATCTTACTACAAACACTAAGTAAATAACCCAGACCCAGTATCTGATCTACCAGAAGGACACACCCTTCTAACCACAACTCTCAGACTCTCCTCTGAAGTTGTAACCTAGAGATACACTTATCTTATAACCTTACAAACGCTCTCAAAGAATTTAAGCACTCTTTAGCAGCTTTGTAACTTTTTCACTCTTCCATTCAGAACTTCCAATATATAGTTGTGAGAAGGCATTATGAATGGCAAGTATCCGTTGGTACCTACTAATTGGCATGATTGTGTCTGCTTGATATCTCCATGATTTGCTGTCCCTTTTATTTGCTTGATACTTACAAGAATTTAAGATGATACAAAAGGAAACAGTTTGACTTTCTTAAATCAGGAAAAACTCAAACTAACAATCTCCCCTTTTTTTCCCGATGACTGTGACAGATATAACACCTGCAAGAAGCTAGCAATAGATATATAGAAAATCATAAAGCAGGAAGTCTCCCCCTGTCAAGTAGGTCATGCATGAGAGCTGTGCTCCCCCTGTCAATAAACCAGGCAGTTTAATCAAAAAGCAATACAAAATTTAAAGTAAAGTACCAAGGTCCAACCCAAGGAGCATAATTGTTTTAAGTACAGACAAAAGGTAGAGATAAGTAGGAACAACTTAAATCAGGGCAGAGGGATCATCATCCTTGTCAGCAACTCCTTACTTGGTGGTCGCATCTTCTTTAGCAGCATCAGCTTCTTCTCCCCCTTCAGGAGCAAAAAAGGTTCCAGAAGCTGCGGGCGGGGGTTTCAAAGCATACTATGGATGTCCATCAGGCGCGTATTGACTGTTGGAAAACACGAATCAGAAAGCAGCGGAATTTAAAAATATTCCCAACAAAAGGATCTTGGACTCGCAATCGTGTAACCAAATTCGTAGAGATAGAAAACTTACTTTTCTTTTATTCTTTCTTGAAGCGTTTCAAGCCACCCAAGAACGCTCTTCTCGCGGCTTGATCCCTCTCCTTGGTAAAGCTCGAATCTTCAAACTTCTAACTTGAAGCTCTCTAGAGATAGTCCACCAACTTGACCACAATCTAACTAGTAAGGGTGCTAGTTCTCTAGTTAGTGTTTAGGCTTAACCTAGGGTTTTATTTAATCTTGGAGAAAGGAAGGTGTTCAACACATGAACCAAAAGAATTGCCAATTAGCTCCTAGAGGAGCTCGAGCTCCCCTATTTATAAGAGGGGGAGTGCCGAAATTCCTAGTCCTTAATGGGCTAGGATTTTGGTCTCTCTCTCTCCTATTACTTGATCATCAAGTAATTTTGACTTTGACTTTGAATACTAATTCAAATCAACTTTCAAGAGAGCTAAAAATATCCAAACTATTTTTGGATAATTTTATACTTTATTTATTTAAAATAAATAACTTATTTTATCTAATTAATTAATTCATAATTAATTAACTAGATTATTTTTCTCCAAAATAAGACTTTCTTGTTAATTCAAAATTAAACCAAAGTCTATTAAATAATTAACAAATTAATTATTTAATATATATATACAATATATACATATTCACGTGTGTGACACGTGTCACAAGAACACGTGTTACTCACGTGACCCACACGTGTGGCTTCACACGTGTGGAACCCTCTTGGCCCGATTAACTCGTTTAATCATTTTCAAGCCTCAACTCATGTAACCAAGTTGTTGTGTGTGACCCTCTAGGTTCTCAATTCAATTAGCAGTGACCCTAATTAATTAATTCACTAATTAATTAATCAGTCCACAGATTAAACGACCATAGTCTAGCAACAGGTGTTTAACCCCTAGCTGAATTGGAATGTTCGGATTCGACAGAACCTTTAAGTCATTGATTCATGTGAGATACAATCCTCCTACTTACTATCTCTCAACCAAGATCTAGAGCAAGGGAATAATCAGAACCCTAATAATCTGGTCTTAAAGCTAAGTGCATTTCATATCCATTTGATCTCAATCCAAGAAACCCTTTTCTTGATGTCTTGATCTACTGCCTTGGCCAAGGACTCCATATGGCATATGAATGACTTACACAATAAGAGATCACCTTGAAAATGCAAGTTTAGGTCCTTTCTTGATTCTCATTCACTTTCATGAATCACTTGTGCAGCCCCAGCATAAGCCTTGAATCAGTTGTCTAAGGCGACACCCTTTAAAGCTTATACCTAAGACTACAGAGTTAACTCATAAAGTGACAAGGAACCTCAAGTCTAAGGATCACTTAATCACATCAATGACTCGTGAGATATTTCCTAATCTGGAAGTTTCCATTTCCTGAAATAGAAACTTCCTTTCCCATTTAGGAATGTTCTCACACGGGGCACCTCAGTGAACTTACTTATTAAAGTAAGCACCCTCTTATATCACGCACGTATCAACTATACACTTTGCACCTCCATGAAACAAGGTGGTCCTTCTTAAGGGCGTGATCCCACAAGCAAGCCTTAGAGGAGTCAGGTTGACACTCCCACTGTCTGTAGGACTCATCAGCTTGGAGTATTTTACTAATCATGACTTATGTGATATAGGGCTCGTTTCATGAACCATTTCACCTAAATGGTAGAGTCCTAAAGTCATCAGGATTAGGGGAGTTCTCATACATGCACAGCTAAAGTAAACGCATACCAAACAAGAGCATATAAAGAAGTGTTGCCTCAATTCGTTATTTCATTCAAAGATTGTCTGTGATTACAATAAGGAAAAGCACAAAGCGGATATACAATCGGCTTTCTAGGGCACTATTCCTAACTTTGACGTCCATGATCTTCAGCTTGGGAAAGCGAATATCAGTAGCAAGTTCTTCGGATGTGATTGTTGAAGACCCTGAAGGTTCCCCCAAAGCTACAGAAGGCCCAGCTTCATCAAGGGACCTTTTGGTGCCTTTTTGCCAGACACCGGAATCAGAGACCTGGATATGCATCTTTGACAAACCCTTTATGTCAAGTACCTTGTAGTCAAAGTCATCTTCTTTCAGAGAGGCAGGAAGAATAACCCCCTCTTGTGCCCGTAAGAAGGACAAGATCAAGCCATAGGGAAGATTGAATGTCTTTAGCTGGAAACAGTGCTGCATATACTTGAGAATGACAAATCCCAGGTTAACCGGAGCCCCTTTAGACACTCGAAATAGCAGATATGCAGATAGATAGGATATGTCGGTGGAATGATTTCCACTGAGCATGGAGGCCAAGAGAATTGAAGGCCGACTAACCTTGTGCCAGAACAATTGCTCAACAAACTTCAGATTATTGAGGGCATCTCCTTCGGACATGTCATACTCTTCGTCGCCCCCAAAACAGATTTTTAGCCTCAGTCCATAGCTCTTGATCTGCCCATTTCCCAAACCCAAAAAACTTCTCACCATAGTTTGGGAGTTGGAATAGGCGATTCACTTTTTCCACATCAAATACCACATCTTTCCCAAGAGCAAAAGAAGTAACAGTGACATCTGAGGACTTAGGGTTCTAGGTGAAGCACGCATTAGCGTAAAATAGTTTAACCAGGGAGGGGTAAACTTTTGCATCAATAGTAACAAATGTATCCCAACCAAGTGCCATAAGTGCATCAATACTAGTAAAAGAGGGAAGATCTGAAAGATTTACCGCACGACCGCGATTTACCTCTACCTTGCTGAAGTAGTTGAAGAATAGATCTGAGGTGGTGTCGGTGTGAAATTTGATTTCTGCCGGTAAGGGATCAAGTGGAGAGCTTTTGACCTCAGTCAGGTCCAGATATGCAACCCCGATGGGGGATGAGACACCAAGAGATTCAGGGGAGCGTTCACGTTTCGCCGGGGTGAGATTCTGGTAACTTTTGTGAGTTTGGGGCTTCCGCTGACGAGAGCCACTTTCTTTGCCTTTCGCCATTTTGAGATAGGGTTTGAAGGAACGACAGAGAGGTATTTTTTTTAGGGTTTGTGTAGAGTGAAACAAGATGTGAAATAAATAAGCGGAGATGCGACCTTTCGAATGCTCAAGGAAAGATTTGAAAAGCAATTTGAGAGATTTTGAAAAGAGATTTGAAAAAGCAATTTTAGGAAAGTGAGCAAAAAATTTGCAAAAGATAACATGAAACCATACGAAATCCCTTTTAACCAAGGTTTTGGGCGGAAATAATTCCCAATGAGTGACGAAGAGCACAAAATTGATCTTCAAGATGCCCTTTGGTAAAAAGTACCTGGATCTCATTTTTTTGAATGTGGTCACAAAGGAAGTGATGCTTAATTTCAACGTGTTTGGTTTTGGAGTGTAAAACGGGATTTTTGGAGATGCAGATATCAGTTGTATTATCACAGTAGAGAGGTATTTGGGAAAAATTTACACCAAAATCAGATAGAGTTCTCTTCATCCAGAGAAGCTAGGCACAACAACTACCCATGGCCATATATTCAGCTTCGGTTGTTGGAAAAGCCACTACGGTTTCTTTTTTACTGGACCAACTAACAATACAGTTATTGTACAATTGATAAGACCCACTGGTACTTTTACGTTCAATGGTATAACCTGCATAGTCTGCATCAGAGAAACCAATCAAACTAGCGGTATCTGTTCTTTGATACCAGAGACTGAAATCGGTAGTTCCTTTTAAATATCGGAAGATACACTTGACTGATTTGAGGTGAGATTCCTTAGGACAAGATTGAAAACGAGCACAAAGGCCAGTTGCGAACAATATGTCAGGTTTGCTAGTAGTTAAATAAAGTAAATTTCCGATCATACCTCGATAGAGTTTTTCTGGTACTTCCTTACCATCAGGATCAAGATCCAATCATGTGGACGGGTAGATTAGTGTAGGAGCTGCTTTGCAGTCGGTCATCTAGAATTTGGTCAGGATTTCCTTTGTATATTTAGCTTGATTGATGAAGGTGTTAAAAATAGTGCCCTAGAAAGCCGATTCGACGTAATCTGCTTTGGGACTTTTCTTGTATCACAGACAATCTTTGAATAATATACGATTGATCATAGGCAAACACTTCTTTATATGCCAATACGTGTTTTGAGTGTTTCCATTATGTGCGCATGTATGAGAACTCCCCTAATCCTGATGACTTTAGGACTCTACCATTTAGGTGAAATGGTTCATGAAACGAGCCCTATATCACATAAGTCATGATTAGTAAAATACTCCAAGCCGATGAGTCCTACAGACAGTGGCAGTGTCAACCTGACTCCTCTAAGGCTTGCTTGTGGGATCACGCCCTTAAGAAGGACCACCTTGTTTCATGGAGGTGCAAAGTGTATAGTTGATACGTGCGTGATACATGAGGGTGCTTACTTCAATAAGTAAGTTCACTGAGGTGCCCCGTGTGAGAAGATTCCTAAATGGGAAAGAAAGTTTCTATTTCAGGAAATAGAAACTTCCAGATTAGGAAATATCTCACGAGTCATTGATGTGATTAATTGATCCTTAGACTTGAGGTTCCTTGTCACTTTATGAGTTAACTCTGTAGTCTTAGGTATAAGCTTTAAAGGGTGTCGCCTTAGACAACTGATTCAAGGCTTATGCTGGGGCTGCACAAGTGATTCATGAAAGTGAATGAGAATCAAGAAAGGACCTACACTTGCATTTGCAAGGTGATCTCTTATTGTGTAAGTCATTCATATGCCATATGGAGTCCTTGGCCAAGGCAGTAGATCAAGACATCAAGAAAAGGGTTTCTTGGATTGAGATCAAATGGATATGAAATGCACTTAGCTTTAAGACCGGATTATTAGGGTTCTGATTATTCCCTTGCCCTAGATCTTGGTTGAGAGATAGTAAGTAGGAGGATTGTATCTCACATGAATCAATGACTTAAAGGTTCTGTCGAATCCGAACATTCCAATTCAGCTAGGGGTTAAACACCTGTTGCTAGACTATGGTCGTTTAATCTGTGGACTGATTAATTAATTAGTGAATTAATTAATTAGGGTCACTGCTAATTGAATTGAGAACCTAGAGGGTCACACACAACAACTTGGTTACATGAGTTGAGGCTTGAAAATGATTAAACAAGTTAATCGGGCCTAGAGGGTTCCACACGTGTGAAATCACACGTGTGGGTCACGTGAGGAGCACGTGTCCTTGGGACACGCGCCTCACACGTGTATATGTATATATATGATATATATTAAATAATTAAATGTGTTAATTATTTAATAGACTTTGGTTTAATTTTGAATTAAAAAGAAAGTCTTATTTTGGAGAAAAATAATCTAGTTAATTAATTATGAATTAATTAATTAGATAAAATAAGTTATTTATTTTTTAAATAAATAAAGTATAAAATTATCCAAAAATAGTTTGGATATTTTTAGCTCTCTTGAAAGTTGATTTGAATTAGAATTCAAAGTCAAAGTCAAATTACTTGATGATCAAGTAATAGGAGAGAGAGAGACCAAAATCCTAGCCCATAAAGGACTAGGAATTTTCGGTCCTCCCCTCTTATAAATAGGGGAGCTCCAGCTCCCCTTAGAGCTAATTGACAATTCTTTTGGTTCATGTGTTGAACACCATCCTTTCTCCAAGATAAACAAAACCCTAGGTTAAGCCTAAACACTAACTGGAGAACTAGCATCCTTACTAGTTAGATTGTAGCCAAGTTGGTGGACTATCTCTAGAGAGCTTCAAGTTAGAAGTTTTGAAGATTCGAGCTTTACCAAAAAGTGGGGATCAAGCAAAACGACCAGAAGGGATGATGAAACGATTCTGAACCCGACATGAAACGAATGAAAAAAACGAACCAAAGAAGATGGCGAAAACCGTTCGTCCATATCCTGAAGGATGAATTTTTTCACGAGGGTTTTGTGACTGGCAGTTTTCTACTTTCGCGAAACTGGTTTTCGAAGGGAGTTTCAATCCTGCTTTTCTCGTTTCATGTTTCTTTCTTTATGTTATATTGTTAAGAACTTCCCTAACATGAATTGAATCTAGGTTGGTTTGGATTGCTATCCCGACAATGGATTCTGAAGTAGAAAGAGACTTTCGAGGGATGGTTTGTCAAGCCGCGAGAAGAGCGTTCTTGGGTGGCTTGAAACGCTTCAAGAAAGAATAAAAGAAAAGTAAGTTTTCTATCTCTACGAATTTGGTTACACGATTGTGAGTCCAAGGTCCTTTTGTTGGGAAAATTTTTTAAATTCCGCTGCTTTCTGATTCGTGTTTTCCAACAAGTGGTATAAGAGCCACCTCGTTAATCGTGTTTCTGATTCGTCTCAATTATAATGAATTTGGTAGAAATTCTTAGGCTTGATGCGATTGAGTATTTGTAATTGTTTTAGAAAGCCTGAATTACGAAACTGTATTTTTTCCTGAAAGTTTCTGAAAATTGATTCTTGCAAAATTTAATTTTTGAAAACTATTTTAGATTTGAAACTGTATAAACTGTTTTTGGATTTCTTGGATTGGTTTTGCTTTTGAACGAAAACACGAAACGGAAAGCCTGGATTACGAACACACGAAACCCCGCGCGCGAAGGCGTCGCGCGCGCGGGCTTCGCGCGTCGCCGCCCGCCTGTCCTAGGCGTGCGCAGGCCGTGCGCCTACTCCCTCCCGCAACCGCACGGGAGGCGTTCCGGGCGCGTCTAGGCACACCCGCCCAGGGCTGCCGACGCCGTCCGCCCAGGCTGGGCGAGAATCCCGCAAGGCGTTCGGGATAGCTCGCCCAGGCCGCCCGCCATCCTTGCCGAGAGGCGCGCAGGAACACGCGGCGTTCACGCTGTGCGCGCGCACTCGGGCGGCCTTGGCCGCACGCTGTGCGCGCGCTTACGCCTGCGACGAGCGGCCCTTCTCGTGCAAGGGCCCCGTTTTCATAATCCATTTTTCGTTTATCGTGCAATCCAGTCCCAATTTTATTTTAATTTTAAAATTTTATTTTTTGAATATTTATTTTAATTTTTGAATAAAACTTAAAATTGGGATTTTTGAGAAATAGAAACGGTTTATATTTTGGGAAAGTACATCTTTGATAAAATTATTAATTTTCAGAAATTAATTGGAATTTATTTGTTTTGGTAATTTGGGATTTATTGAAAACTTTCATAAATAAGACTCGCATCAAGTCGTGTTTTAAGTCATTAGGACTTGAAACGAGAATTTTAATTTATTGGTTAAATTTAAATTCTCGCAAAAGCATGTTAGGTGATCATGGGTTTAGACTTATGTATGGTTTTAATTTGTGCACATGGATGGTTTAAATTGGGGTTGGAGCCCTATAGTTGCGTTTTTCAATTGAGGTTGGAGCCTCACTTATGTGCGTACTGTTATGTGATTTATTATGTGGCTTTCCATATTACTGTTTTTGAGGCCGGGGTATGCCCCGTGTAATTGTCTAAGGCCAATATGAAGATTGAGCCTTATTACTTTATGTCTTTTTCTTTTTACTGTAATTTGAGAGTAGAGATAGGTTGTGAGGTTTTATTTTCATTTTGGAGACAATGCACCCATGGAGTAAGATGGACCACAGTCAAGTAACAAGGAGGCCATAAGTGAAGACCCCTCAAAATGTTAGGGAGGGGAATCTCAATTGTTAAATGTAATAGAGATAGGGCTCGTATTTTGTTACCGCTTTCCCTTATGTGATTTAAACTGTTTATGTGGCATGTATGTTAGAACTTGTGATTGTGGAGTGGCTCCCACATATCACGCATAAGATAGGTAGAATCCATGATCATTACATGTTAGTATCATGCTAGGACATGTTATCTGTTTATGTGCTTGTTTGAAATGCATTTAAGTTGTACTTGCATTAATCAAGACTAATAAAATTGGATAACATATATGTTGGTGAGGTCGAACCGAACAACTCTTCGGTTGATTCGAAAATTCCCATTAAATATTAAGCTAATTTCGAACAAATAGGTGTTTAATTCGAGATGCAAATTTTGAATTAAATTCCTAGCATTCCATCAATAGGTTTTAAGTTTAGTAAGTAAAGCTAGTTATTGTCCGCGAGTCGTGGGATAGCTAGTGGAGCTTATTAGTTCTTAGTTACCTAATTAATCATTTTAAATGATCAATATTTCATGGTCGATTTTAGCAAGGGCGATGTCCGCGAGTCGTGGGTCGTTCGAACTAAGTTTTGGTCATGATCTTATGATTGATGGGTCTAGCTTAACGCCTAAGTAAATATGGATGTCGCACGAGTCGTGGGTCCATATTGAAAGATAGGTGATGCAAAAACAATTACTAAGAGTTCTAAAGGTGTTAGAATTGGTAAGTTGTACCTACCTAGGGTTCTTACTTAGAATGTCCGCGAGTCGTGGGTTCGAGGTAAAATGCTTGGGATCTTAGTACCCATTGGGAAACGTGTTCCTCTTAGATCTTTGGGAATTATAGATCTTTGAAAAACAGTGGGAGCTACATTAAATTAAAGACCTTATCTTTTGTATATCGTTATAATTCAGCATGCTCACCTAGTTCTCTGCTTAGCATTTAGGTTGTAGTTCTGTGATTCTCTACAATATGAAATGCAAACCCATTCGTATCCATCCTTAAGTCAAAAGAGTTGACTAAGTCCTAACTAACTCTAGATTGGCTTTGGACCCTAAAGTTCGTTTTAGATTCCGAATAAGAGAAAGGCGTTCTCTAAAGGGCAAAGTTTTCAATTGTGAAAATTCGACCCGGGCCAAAAGAGAAGCAATCTGAGGTGAATGGATTTTTTCGAAACCACTTAAGAGCAATTGAACCACCTCATAAAAATGTTACAAGGTATAACATTATGGAATTATTCAATATTCCAAATGAGGAAACAAGTACACACGAACAAGGTCTAAAGATCTTATTTGAAGATCTTATGGTCTCGATCATCAACCGAGAAAAGAGTTCTCTATGCACTGATTGCTTACATTGCTTCCACCATCATTCAAACCCTTTATGCTCAATTAGAATGATGCTAATGTAGCATAGTTAATCATTTAGTTGATAATGGTTGAGAGCATCCTTAAGAAGGAATAAAAGGTTGAGATGGTTAATTCTTCTTCTAAACTCCCTAAGTTAAAGGCTTGAACGCCTAAAGAAGAAGAAACCCTTAAGAGCCCAATGGAGGGGCATGTAAGGGGTGCGCCCAAAAGACACTAGAGATCAAATAGGACGTTTGCTTCTATGATAGCAAATAAGGACTTTGAAAGGGAACTGCGAAGAGTATGAGTACTCTGAAATGTTACCTCGTTTAGTAATTCTACTAGGAATAGAATTCACTAGTCTTGAGTCAATTCTGCATAATCCGTTGTGCAAAGACTCAAGGCACTAATGTTCTGAACATACAACGAGATAACAAAAGTAAGTGAGATGACAAAGCTTCGAATTACTTTGGAACGTTGAGATATAAAAGGATTAGCAACTCAGACACCTTAGGATCATTCTATGAAAATAAACCTATAGAGTTGACTTCCTGTGAATCCTATCTCAAAGGGAAAACGTTCCCGGAACATTGTTTAGGTGAAACATGGAACATTCCAAAATTATATTGGATTTCGATCCATGCTGATGAATGTAAGATGCTTAATGTAAGCACTAGATACAATCGTCAGTTTAATCATTATGAATGAATGTACTTGTTAAAGTACAAATTCGAAACTTATATGAAATTCTTAGAATTTAAAAAGGGAGGTTAGGAACCAAAGTAGTCATAATTTATAGGCAAATCGATATGATCGAGATAGCCAATATCTTATCAACTAATTCCTTAGTCATCTTAGAGATAATAGGATTATCTCTCAGTAAACTAATTCGAGATCACCTTAGTGTTTCCGAATGAGGGAATGAAACCTAATGCAACATGGTCCATTCCATAGCAAGCTTTACTGACTTATAATCATTCTAGGAATAAACTCCCAGAATATGCAGTTAGAGATTTTGAATTTAGTACCTTCCAAAATCAGTCCTTTAGTTGCACTATGCAATGTGGCATATTAAATTCCCTAATTATTCTTATCCAAGAATTTAGTAGAATCCTCTTAAGTGAAGAGGATAGTGGGAGATAAGTTTGAAATGAGTTCAAGTTTATACAACGATATTGAATATCGTTTCTGCAATTCCCTTAGACAAAGGTTGTTTGTCTCAAGGAATGTATCTTTCTTAAGGAATCGTTCCTGTAGAAGAAGAAAGACAAGCAAGCAGACCTCAAAGAAATTTGAGGATAAATATCCACGCTACATATAGAAGAAACGAGCCCATCTGATAAAACTTAGCCAAATTTTAGAGCATGTACACGTGTGAAACCCTTCTCTTAAGACGTGTTTAGAACGCGTTCCTAGATAGCCAAGTAATTACTTGAAGAGGAGACACTGTCAGATTTGGAATCTGAGTAGTGTAAGCAAGCCTTGAAGTCCAATATGGATTCCATATACTCAAACCAAGTTTTGACCTTGGTTGATCCACCTGATAGGATCAAGCTCGTGGAGCTTCGAGTAAATGGAAAGCATTACAACCTTCTTGACGATTGAAATGCAAAAGTCCATTTGGATTATGTTTATCACATCCTCATATTCTGACTATGAGATATGATAAATGAATATGAGAACTATCTTGTTCAATATGAGATTGAAAGAGACTGAAATAAGGTATTTCTATAAATCTCATATTCAGTGGGAGTATGCATAAGGTATGCAAATCCATAAAGTCAATCTGTGGATTGATAAAGGCTTCTAGGAGTTAGAAAATTCAATTCCATAGGATAGTCAAATCGTTTGACACAGCTGGAAGTCGAATAAGTCTTAAAAGTGTACATATGAAAGTTAGTGATGTAAGAGTCAATTTTTGGTTCTTTAGAAGACGACATCCTTCTCATTAGGAATGTCAAGGATAACGTGAAAGTTACCAATTCTTGTTTAAGAAACAATTTGACATGAAAAATCTTAGTGATTATCCTAAATTCTCGACATTCAGATCTATAGAAGATAGATCTAAGAGAATAAAAGGATTATCACAAAACGAGTACATAACCATAATACTAAAAGGAGTTTAGTAGGGACAATGGGACATCTCTTTTGAAGAGTATGTGTCCTAAGATAACTTTAAGAAAGTTAGAATGTCCAAAATCCCTTTAAGTAAAAGGGTGCATAATGTATGAAATATTATGTACTAGACTTGATATGGCGCAACACTAAGCGTAGTGGGCCGAATCTAATATGACCTCAGAGAAGGTCATTAGATCTCTGTAAAGGATGTCCTCAGAGTACTTGAGAAGAAATGAGGATATGTATTAGTTTACAGAGCCCAAAAGATCTTATCATTGAAAGGATATTTTGATGTAACCGTTCATCAAACATAGATGATTATGAAATCATTGAAAGGATACAACTTCTACCAGAATGGTAATGCAATGTGTTGGAAAGGGGTTCCAAGGACGGACATTGCAAAACTCGACATCGTAGTTGAGAACTTAGTCGTATTGTATAACGCTAAGTTAAGTGTTTGGGTAAGAAACTCCATCTAACTAGTTAGATGAAGTTCCTAGCATGAAACAACTCCTTTATCATATTGTATGATAAAATGGATGGTTGCTCAAGTAAGAGAACCAAGACCTCACCAAGAGACTGAACACGTGATTACGAATCACTTTATAAGGAAAAGGTGTTTCCTAAGAGATGTGTAAACAAGAGGGTCACATCAGCAGAGAATATAGCAGATCCACTTTGGAAACGCCCAAAGTCAATAGGCTCTCAAATTGCATCTTGAGAAGATGGGACTTAGAGTACCTAAATGGCTTTTACGGGCAAGTGGGAGATTGTTAGAAATAGTGCCCTAGAAAGCCGATTCGACGTAATCTGCTTTGGGACTTTTCTTGTATCACAGACAATCTTTGAATAATATACGATTGATCATAGGCAAACACTTCTTTATATGCCAATACGTGTTTTGAGTGTTTCCATTATGTGCGCATGTATGAGAACTCCCCTAATCCTGATGACTTTAGGACTCTACCATTTAGGTGAAATGGTTCATGAAACGAGCCCTATATCACATAAGTCATGATTAGTAAAATACTCCAAGCCGATGAGTCCTATAGACAGTGGGAGTGTCAACCTGACTCCTCTAAGGCTTGCTTGTGGGATCACGCCCTTAAGAAGGACCACCTTGTTTCATGGAGGTGCAAAGTGTATAGTTGATACGTGCGTGATACATGAGGGTGCTTACTTCAATAAGTAAGTTCACTGAGGTGCCCCGTGTGAGAAGATTCCTAAATGGGAAAGGAAGTTTCTATTTCAGGAAATAGAAACTTCCAGATTAGGAAATATCTCACGAGTCATTGATGTGATTAATTGATCCTTAGACTTGAGGTTCCTTGTCACTTTATGAGTTAACTCTGTAGTCTTAGGTATAAGCTTTAAAGGGTGTCGCCTTAGACAACTGATTCAAGGCTTATGCTGGGGCTGCACAAGTGATTCATGAAAGTGAATGAGAATCAAGAAAGGACCTACACTTGCATTTGCAAGGTGATCTCTTATTGTGTAAGTCATTCATATGCCATATGGAGTCCTTGGCCAAGGCAGTAGATCAAGACATCAAGAAAAGGGTTTCTTGGATTGAGATCAAATGGATATGAAATGCACTTAGCTTTAAGACCGGATTATTAGGGTTCTGATTATTCCCTTGCCCTAGATCTTGGTTGAGAGATAGTAAGTAGGAGGATTGTATCTCACATGAATCAATGACTTAAAGGTTCTGTCGAATCCGAACATTCCAATTCAGCTAGGGGTTAAACACCTGTTGCTAGACTATGGTCGTTTAATCTGTGGACTGATTAATTAATTAGTGAATTAATTAATTAGGGTCACTGCTAATTGAATTGAGAACCTAGAGGGTCACACACAACAACTTGGTTACATGAGTTGAGGCTTGAAAATGATTAAACGAGTTAATCGGGCCTAGAGGGTTCCACACGTGTGAAATCACACGTGTGGGTCACGTGAGGAGCACGTGTCCTTGGGACACGTGCCTCACACGTGTATATGTATATATATGATATATATTAAATAATTAAATGTGTTAATTATTTAATCGACTTTGGTTGAATTTTGAATTAAAAAGAAAGTCTTATTTTGGAGAAAAATAATCTAGTTAATTAATTAGATAAAATAAGTTATTTATTTTTTAAATAAATAAAGTATAAAATTATCCAAAAATAGTTTGGATATTTTTAGCTCTCTTGAAAGTTGATTTGAATTAGAATTCAAAGTCAAAGTCAAATTACTTGATGATCAAGTAATAGGAGAGAGAGAGACCAAAATCCTAGCCCATAAAGGACTAGGAATTTTCGGTCCTCCCCTCTTATAAATAGGGGAGCTCGAGCTCCCCTTAGAGCTAATTGACAATTCTTTTGGTTCATGTGTTGAACACCATCCTTTCTCCAAGATAAACAAAACCCTAGGTTAAGCCTAAACACTAACTAGAGAACTAGCATCCTTACTAGTTAGATTGTAGCCAAGTTGGTGGACTATCTCTAGAGAGCTTCAAGTTAGAAGTTTTGAAGATTCGAGCTTTACCAAAAAGTGGGGATCAAGCAAAACGATCAGAAGGGATGATGAAACGATTCTGAACCCGACATGAAACGAATGAAAAAAACGAACCAAAGAAGATGGCGAAAACCGTTCGTCCATATCCTGAAGGATGAATTTTATCACGAGGGTTTTGTGACTGGCAGTTTTCTACTTTCGCGAAACTGGTTTTCGAAGGGAGTTTCAATCCTGCTTTTCTCGTTTCATGTTTCTTTCTTTATGTTATATTGTTAAGAACTTCCCTAACATGAATTGAATCTAGGTTGGTTTGGATTGCTATCCCGACAATGGATTCTGAAGTAGAAAGAGACTTTCGAGGGACGAGTTGTCAAGCCGCGAGAAGAGCGTTCTTGGGTGGCTTGAAACGCTTCAAGAAAGAATAAAAGAAAAGTAAGTTTTCTATCTCTACGAATTTGGTTACACGATTACGAGTCCAAGGTCCTTTTGTTGGGAAAATTTTTTAAATTCCGCTGCTTTCTGATTCGTGTTTTCCAACAGAAGGTGCCATCATCTCGTTGGTTTATTTGAAATCCGAGAAAGAAGGATAGTTCTTCCATAAGACTTATTTCGAATTCCTTCTGCATACACTTGGAAAAATCTTGACTGAGACGGGAGTTTGTACTCCCAAAGATAATATCATCCACATAAATTTGAACAAGCAGAAGATCTGAGTCCAGTTTTTTTATAAAAAACGTGGTGTCAATTGTTCCAATCTGGAACTCATTTGAGATTAAATAATTTTTCAGGCACTCATACCAAGCTCTAGGGGCCTGTTTTAGCCATATAGGGCCTTTTTTAAGTTTGAAGACATGGTTTGGAAACTCAGCATTTTCAAAGCCAGGAGGCTGTTCGACAAAAATTTCTTCATTTATGGTCCCATTTAGAAAAGCACGTTTAACATCCATTTGAAAGAGAGTGAAATTTTTCAGGCAAGCAAAAGCGAGAAGCATTCTTATAGATTCTAGTCTAGCTACGACGGCGAAAGTTTCATCAAAGTCAATACCTTCTTATTGGTTGTAGACTTTTGGACACAAGCCTGGTTTTGTTTCTGGTAATTCTGCCTTCCTCATCCAGTTTGTTTCGAAAAACCCATTTGGTTCCAATGATTGTGTGGTTTGCTATTTTTTCAACCAGCGTTCAGACATTGCATTTTGTGAATTGGTTTAGTTCCTCTTCCATGGCCTTGACCCAACTTTCATCTTCCAAGGCTTGTTTTACGTTTTTGGGTTCAATCAGAGAGACTGAGGCCTGGTGACCGGTAAGAGAATCTATTTGCCTATGCGAGAGAGTCAACATCCTTTGATTTGGATCACCTATGATGTTGTCCAGAGGATGACTGGAAGCATGCTTGAACTTGCTAGTTTTTTCTTTCTGAATCTCTGGGTATGATGTGTCCGGATGATCTAGTTCGTTTTTTGCTTCATCTAGTGGTTCTGGATCAGTGACAACTGGTATCTCAATTGTACCTTAGGAAAATTGCTCAAGATATCCTTGGCACAGGGGTTAGTCTCATCAAAGATGACATTTACAGATTCTTGTACGATTCTTTTGCGTTTGTTAAAGACTCTGTATGCCTTGCTATGAGTGGAATATCCGACAAATACTCCTTCATCGGTTTTAGCATCAAATTTCCCTAGATTATCTTTGTCATTTAAAATGAAGCATTTGCAACCAAAAAAATGAAAGTAAGAGATGTTGGGAATCTTATCACTCCATAATTCGTAAGGATTTTTTCTTAAGATGGGTCTGAGAAAGACCCTATTGGAGATGTAGCAGGCGGTATTGATGGCTTCACCCCAGAAGAATTTGGGCAAGTCGTATTCGTTGGTCATGGTACGTGCCATTTCTTGCAAAATCCGATTCTTTCGTTCCACAACCCCGTTCTGTTGCGGGGTTCTTGGGGCGGAAAATTCATGAAAATAACCATTTTCTTCGTAAAAACTTGTAAAATTTTTCTCATCAAACTCAGTACCATGGTCACTCCGAATCCGTTTTACAGTAAGTCGTCTTTCATTTTGAATGCATTTATAAGAGGAATGAAGGACTTAATTGTATCGTTTTTGTGAGCCAAGAACAGTACCCAAGTGAATCGAGAAAAATCATCCACAATTAAAAAAACATACCTCTTTCCTCCCATGAATTCGGTTCTCATAGATCCAAAACTATCAAGATGCAAAAGTTCCAGAGGATGAGTTGTGGAGACTTCATCTTTAACCTTGAAGCTGGTTCTGACCTGTTTCCCTTTTTGACAAGCGTCGCAGGGCTGATCTTTCACAAAGCGGAACTTTGGAATCCCTCTGACTAATTCCTTGTTGGCAATATGATTTAGCAGATCCATGTTTGCATGCCCAAGCCTCCGGTGCCAGATCCAGTTGGTATCATCTGTAACAGCTAGACACTCAACATTTGATTAGCTAAATCACGCAAGTGAAACGTATCGAGTTTTTTCTCTGTGTTTGCAGAGAAGATGGTCTCTCCACCCTTCGTGATCAAGCACTTGGATGGACATAACTTTACCTCATACCCACTGTCACAGAGTTGACTGATGCTAATGAGATTATGTTCCAGTCTTTGAATGAGTAAGACCATCTCTATTTTTTGTTTGGAATCGCTTCCAATACAGCCTCTTCCAATGATTTTTCCTTTGGTGTTATCAGCGAAGAGTACATTTCCACCTTCACTTTCTTCTATTTCAGAGAAGCAATCTTGGTCCCTTGTCATGTGTCTGGAACATCCACTATCTAGTACCCACGTTTTGGTTTCGGATGCTCCAAGATTGGTTCCCTACAATAGTCATTTGGTTTTAGGTACCCAACTCTTTGTGGCTACTTCATTGTTAGAGCGAAGGGCAAAAAGAGTGTTCTGGTTTTTCTGACAGTCAGTTTTAGGGATCCAGACCCATTTGATTCCTTTTGTGGAATTTCAAGTGTATTGAAGGTGACTGGTTTTTCCACAATTGTAACATTTTTTCTTAGAGGTTTTTGTATTTTTCCTAGGACTTTGTTTTATTTTGTGCAGAGATGTGCTAAGTCTGGAATTTTCTTCAAATAGATGCTCTTTTTCCTTTTTAAGCAAATCTTTTTCAAATCTGAATTGATCTATAGCTTGCAAGAGTCTATGTTCCATATCCTATTTTTCTTTGATTATTTTAAGAAGATTTTCCTCCAGTTTTTTGTTTCTAGACGATAGATTTTCAATTCTAGAGGAGCAAGTTTCAAATAATTCATTTACATTAAAATCATCAAGATCATCACAATCAGTGAATTCATCAAGAGATGAGGTAGAGGTACTTACTTGATCGTTAGCAATAGAGGCTATGCAGTCTTCTTCACTGTTGAAGAATTCCTGTGCAAACTCTTGATCCCAATTAGCCACGTACGAGCTCTGTCTTACCTCTGTTTCCTGGTTTTTTTTTAGCTGTGGGAAGTTTGCTTTGATGTGTCCTGGTTTCTTGCATTTATGACAAATGATGCTTTTGTTGTGTTGAGGATACTGAAAACCATTGTTTGACTGTATGTCGTTAGGATGGATTGATTCCCGCTGTTTGACTGAGAGTTATTTCCAGCCATCTGGTACCTGCGATTCCTCCTGTTGAATGCGACTTCTTTCAGTCTTCTGGATAGAAGTACCAGTTCATCATCAGATTTATCTTCCAAGTTCAGTTCCTGATCCATTGTGAATGCAATATTTTTCTTTTTGTCGACGTTCTCTTATTTGGGCAGAAGAGTGAGCTCATGGGATATGAGAGATCCTATCAATTCAGCCATAGTCAGGGTGCTCAGTCTCTTTGCCTCTGTTATTGCAGTAACTTTGGGTGTCCACTCTTTAGGGAGTGATCAAAGGATTTTTCTCACTTGCTGTCCTTCGGGAAGTGGACCTCCCAAAGCACTCATTTGATTTGCAAGGGCAACAAACCGGGTATGCATCTGGCTTATGGTTTCACCAGGAATCATTTGAAAAGCTTCGTACTGGGTAGTCAAGATAGCCACTCTTTCTTCACGTACCTGTGCCTTCATGTGTGACATGAAACATATAGTGATGGTTTTTAACGTAATAACTTTGTACAAAATTTTTAAAAAATTTAAAAAATTGAACAAGTTATGAATAAAAATACTTGATATACATTTTAAATATTTGATTGTAGTTAACAATACTTGATATAGTTGTTAACATTTAATTATAATTATATTTAAATATCTACGTTTGTACTTATTAAATAAAAAGTAATTTTTATTGACTTTCAAGTTTTAAAAAAAAAAAAAAAAAGAAATAAAAAAGTAATTGACTTTTAAAATTCATTGTAATAATTATCTTCTTGAAATGTGACACCTTTTAGGGGTTCTCAATTGTTACTTTGAGACAGTTAAGTAGATGAAAAGGTAAACCACACACAAATGGAATAACTGAGAAAAAGTAAAGGAACGCAAGGATTTATACAGGTTCGGTAAGCCTACTCCTGTCCCCAAACTTTGAACTTGGGAGTTTTTAAAGGGTACTTCATTAAAGCTTAGAGAATTCACTTACAAAGCTTCGTGAATTCTTACACCACAAAGTAGGATAGATAAAACCCTTTAATCTATCTATCTTATTATGCACACTAAAGTAAATAACCTCAAATACCAGACATAATATCTGATCTACCAGAAGGACACACCCTTCTAACCACAACTCTCAGACTCTCCTTTGAAGTTGTAACCCAGAGGCACACTTCTCTTATAACCTTACAAACGCTCTCAAAGAATTTAAGCACTCTTTAGCAGCTTTGTAACTTTTTCACTCTTCCATTCAGAACTTCTAATAGATAGCTTTGAGAAGGCATTATGAATGGCAAGTATCCGTTGGTACCCACTAATTGGCGTGATTGTGTTTGCTTGATATCTCCATGATTTGTTGTCCCTTTTATTTGCTTGATACTGCAAGAATTTAAGATGATACAAAAGAAAACAGTTTGACTTTCTTAAATCAGGAAAAACTCAAACTAACAAAATGATTTCTTTTAATAATAATAATAATAATGAGGAGGAGCAGGAGGAAGAGGATGGCAAGTTTGTCTCCTATGATATATTCGAATTATGAATATCCATATATTTTAATTGTTGAGTTCACAAACATATGATGTACGTATATTTTTAAAAAATATTATTTGTTATATTATGTCGTATCGGATATATAATGTCTGCTACTCCTTATGTGAAAATTTTAAAAAAAAATTGTATTGTCATATTTGTATAATGTCATGTTCGTATCTGTGCATCATAATTAAAAACTAAAAAGAGGGCAAAAGTGGGAAAATGCTATTAATTAATGGATTTAATAATGGAAAGTAAAGACATATAATTTTGGGTTGGCACAGTGCCAACCTTTTAATAAGAACTGCTTTTATATATATTTTTGCATGAACCTGTACATGATCGTGTTTCTTGATAAGAAGAAAGACAGGGATATTAGTTGCTGGATGAGTAATAAGGCCAAGTGTGAAGTGATTCATGTGGAGCTACAGGTTAAGTTTGCTTTTCTGACTAATTGGAATGTGGTAACTAGAATTTATATTACACTTAATCTGCTCTTGGCCGAGATGATTCTGTGCAGAAAGGAGATACATCAGAGCACACAATGGAATCTTCATGGCTTTTGTTATGGCCAGTCTGCAACTATGAATTTGACGGATATTTTGTACATATGGACTGATGCCAACCGAATAACGACTCGCGCAGCCCTGAGGATGTTAATGTTAAGAAGACAATCAACCGTTGCCATATGAGTGCCACGCTGACATTCAAATACACAGCCCGGATGACTGGGCACCTATCGAATAGGCCAACGGGAGATCCGACAGAAGGGGCCAGATCTCATACATTACTCATGGGTGTATTTAAGTTGCCTCTGGGTCTACAACAACTATTTGGGCAAGCACATGGTTGCCACAGTCCCTTGATATTTTTTGGATGACATAGGGCCTTGGAGATTTTTCGATTTTCACGTTTTAAGAAGTCATTTCTGTATTTCGAGTCTGAACGATCCTTAGATCATGAACATTTGTATTGCCTTCTTGTCTTTGGTTGGTTTATATATGGGGAGGGGGCCTCGTTAACAACCCTGCGGCGCGCTGCCGGTTTTTATAAAATATATATATATATATATATATATATATATATATATATATGGGTTATTTACAGTAAATGATAAACACTGAAGTAAATGGAATTTTGGGTATATAGTCAATAAATTACTATTTATAATCTTGTCAATGGATAACGAACTTTCAAAGAAAACCCACCCTAATAAAATAATTTTACTGTGTGATGTGTGTGTTTTAGATGTCCTATTAGATTAAATTTGTAATGTTTTCATATAAATTTAATGAGATTTTACTAGAAGGAATAATATAAATGTTAAAAGAAGAAACTTTCTATTATCAAAAGAAACATACTGACATTATTTCTACATGCACAAATAATTATGTTTTAAAAAAAAGAATCATTAATAAATTATAGATATACTTGTATATAGTGGTATGTGATGACATTAATGTTGAGTGAGTAATCGATAAATACACAATAAGAAGAATTGGTCGAAAGAATAAAAAACAAAGAGAACTGGACGAAGTGCTACTGTGCTGATAGTTGAGAGAGAGAGAGAGAGAGGTGTGAAGGAAAAATCGTGGTATGGAGTTTAGAGAGTTGAGAGAGAGCTTATATATAACCTACAAGATCATTAGTGCATATTATCAATGCGAATTTTATGTTATGATAAGTAAATCAATAAAAATAAATAATTTTTTGTTAATACATTTTGCTAATATGAATTACACTACAAAAAAAATAAGCTATTACTACACAATTGTCCCTTCAGTTTTTTATAACCGTAGCAATAGTTGAATCTTCCTACACTTTTTCCATAAGTGTAGTAAAAAGTAAAATAATTCATTTTAATTTACTTTTTCATTTTTCTCTTCCTACACTTTTTCAACAAGCGTAGTAAAGAGTAAAATAATTCCTTTTAATTTATTTTTTTATTTATTAAATATCTTTTGCCGCTAAAGAATTTGGCACCAATTATTTGCCGCTCAAAAAAATTTTAGATATTTTTAAAATCTTATCAAAATTTCACAGTAACTTAAAGAGATAAGTTTCTCTTCCATTATCTTTTTTCCTATACCTTGTCTACACTTATTCTACTGTATCGAGATAAATTTCTCTTCCATTATCTTTTTTCTCTTCCATTATCTTCTTCCCATAAATTCTCTACAGGTTATTCTAATGTATTATAGAATTTCTTCCAACCAGTCAAGACGACAGAAAAGATTGAAGAAAATTAAAGGTATAATCTTTTTTTTCTTTGTATATATATTTGCAGATTTGTCTTACTAAAGGTTTATCGTTCTATATTATAGAAATTCCTTTGGAAAGGCTTTACTAACAGAAAAGATTGAAGATTGGTAAATTACAGGTATAATTTAATTTTTTCTTCGTATACCTATTCATATTCGTCTTATATTAAGATTCAAAGTCTTAAGTGATATGTTATTTTGGTACATGAGTTATACATAATTGATGACAGTTCAGTTCTCTAATTAATTTCTTTTCATGTAATTGTAGGTACGGAATAGCGCAAGGAGATATATGGATAGCTTAAGCATATAAAGTTGGAAGTTCTTCGTATTTTCAATTTTTTGTGTAGTGTTTTGGTTCAAAATAGGCCAATTTTTTCTTACAACAGAGTTATGTACTAATATTACGATTGTAATTTAGTTATATTTATTATGTCTTTGTATATTTATTAAATGAATATTGTATTTGGATCTTGAATTATAGTGAAATACAAAATTTATTAATTATGTTAACTACACGTTGATTAGTAACTTATGTCTTTCTACAGGTTTATTTTTTGTTCCATTATGTAAAATATATAAGAACTTGAAGTGTGTTCCATTATGTAAAATATATAAGTTATAGATGCAATAACTGTTAGTTGAAAACAAATAACTATTCTTAATTATTATTATTTTAACACACACCCCCCAAGTGGTCCAAGGGATTCGAACCCGGGACCTTGCCTTTGAGAAAGAACGCTCAGACCTCTTGACCAACCCCTGTTGGCCAATTATTATTATTATTCTTAATTATGAATATAATGTAATATGCATTATAGAAAATTTATTAATATAATAATTTAAAATTTATTTTCTGTTGCTACACTTCAAAATGTAGTGTAAATATAAATTATGTTACTACACTTCAAATTGTAGTATAAACTCTTACTACATCAATCGCTGTTACACTTGCAAAAACCGTAGTATGATTTCAAATGTAGTAAGAGATTTATTCTCACTACACTTAAAAGTGTATGGATAACCTATTTTTTTTGTAGTGTTACTTCTTTGTTTTATTATTAATATTATGGTATTGTTTTATTATTAATGTTATGGTACAGACCAGTAAGAGTTAATTAATGACGATTGAAATTTAATAAATAATACAACTAATTTTTGATAAGTTTATTATTGGTATTTTTTTTAATTATACTTAAATCAATGAAATAAATTATCAATTATCAATTAAAAATTAAAAATTAAATTATTTTTTTGTATAAATATAAAATAATTGCTAATAACTATTAAATAACAATTCATTATAAATTGAAATTATAAACCTTCAATTTTTAATATATATATAAATTTTCATAAATATAGATATAATTTTTTTTATAAAGATACATAATTAGTAAAAATTTTCGCATTGAACTATTCCGGTTAGATTCGAGTGAATATAAGTGAATTTGTGATCTTTTAATTCAATTGGGATGATTTGTAATTTGACAGCTTGATACAAGTTGTAGTTTTCATATTTTAAACTTAGTTCAAATATTATCAACACTATATACTTATTATAAAGTATTAAATTTATTAAAAATACTTATTATTTAAACTATGATGGATAACTAATAAAATAGAAACGAAACTCATTAATCCAAAGAAAACATGAGTGATTTTATAATCAGACTAAGTATTTTAGAGTCATAAAAATAAAATACAAATTATAATTTAAATTTTCAGGTTAATTTTATAATTTATATATATTTATATATATATATTTGTATATGAGTGAGTGTCTATGATGCAAGGATACAAATATGATACAACATAAATTAATTTTTAAATTTAACAAGTGAGAGATGTTTGTCATGGTGTTCAACTTGAACATGACACAACACTATACGATAAAATATATATATTTGTATATGAGTGAGTGTCTATGATGCATGGATACAAATATGATACAACATAAATTAATTTTTAAATTTAACAAGTGAGAGATGTTTGTCATGGTGTTCAACTTGAACATGACATGACACTATACGATAAAATAATATTTAGAACTGTTTGAGTATCATATATAAGAGTGTTAATTTAAAACTATAAATTTTTTTATTTATATATGTGAGAGTGTCTATTAAAAAATTAAATTTCAATTGAGATCTCATCACTATATTTAAAATTGAAAACTCGATGTTTTAAATATTTTTATTTTAATAATTTAACTATTTAAAATATTTAGATAAATCGTATACTTAATGTGTAACTCACATTGTTTTTACTAGTAATCCCAAAAGAGGTAAATCAGTATTTTTGTTTTTGTTTTTACACCAAGCTCTAATAATTAACAAACATACGCATATAAAATTAAGACTTAGTTTAAAAACTGCAAAATTAATAATTAGTAGATAAAAACACCAATTGTATCAGATATGCGATTTACCCGTTTATAGAAAATGCAAAAAATAGCAGTTACAATTGGATATTCGGTTTAAACTTAATACGGATGGGAGTGTTTTCGAAGAGAAGAGAATGGCGGCAGCGGGTGGGGTGGTCCGAGACGATGAGGGAAAGTGGATATTCGGTTTCACGATGAAAGTGGCAACCCCAGACATTGTTGTAGCGGAAATTATGGGGGTCAGGGAAGGACTGCGTCTGGCATGGGAGCGACGCTTCAGGAACATCGAGGTGGAAAGTGACTCCGAAATCGTGGTTGACCTTATCAAGGAAGCTAACACTGAAGAACATCCTCTGGGATTGCTTATTGAGGATTGCAGGACCCTCATACATATATAAGCCTTGGAACTGCACTTTGCAGCACGTGCGCCGGGAAGGGAATTCTTTGGCTGACAGATTGGCCAAAATGGGGCATATGGTGGAAGATCGCTACATCTGGGATGATCCCGTTTGAGTTTGTTTAGGCTTGTGCCCTTGCTTTTGCACCAAAAAAAAAAAAAAAATTGCATAATTACTAAATAGATAAATCAATAGTTGATAATACATTTACTACCCTGTCCCTAGACAATTAATTCAAAATATTTAATCTAGCTAATCTTTAATTTATAACGGGGTGCTGAAATTTTATAATCACATCTAATTATCACTATGAATTAAGTTAAATTATAAAATTAAATTAATATAAATTCATTTGTTGCGTGCTCATATTTTTCGGATAATGTGGGATAAATCTCTAATTGGGCATCATATTTTTACTTAACTCCCCATTGTGGTAAAATGTCGTATAATTTTCACATAATGTAGTACTTAAAATACCTCACAAAATATGTTGTATATTTTTCATAAAATGTAGTACTAAAACGTTCTAATGCAGTATTTATATCCTATTATATTGTATAATTTTATGGGGAGTAAAGTAAAAATATTCCAAACTGATGGGGAGTTATTTAAAACTGCCCCCATATTTTTTAAACATCAAATATGATAATTTATAAAAATAAAAACAACTCGTACCTTAAGAGATTAAGCTAAAAATTTCGAAAATCTTACAAACTTCATTAGTCTCGTCAAAAATTTCAAACTTCATTAGTCTTGTCAACGAATCAAATTCCAACTTGATATTCTAAAAATAATTAATTCAAAATATAAAATTAAATTAAGGCAAAAATGTAAAATTGGTCATGTAAGTTTTTCATTTTGGCAATTTTGTCATGTCGAATTCCCATTTTACAATTAAGTTATATAACTTCCAAAAATTTGCAATGTTGGCCCGAGTTTTGCCTGAAAATCAATTTGTCGCCGAAAGTGTTTATGTGGCAGCCACATCAGTAACATGAATTAGAAAAAATGATGACTCAGTAAAATGTTGACTTAAAGGTTCTGTAAGTTTTCCATTTTGACAAATTTAGTCCTGTTCATATTATCATTTACAATTAAGACCATACCTTTTAAAATTTCACAATGTCTATCCGATTTTCACCGAATAATTAATTTATCGACGAAAATATTTACGAGGTTATCACATCACCGATATAAATTGAGAAAAATATCGACTTAATAAATTGGAAAAAATGTTAACTCAAACTAAATTGTTGACTTGTTAATAGATGTGAAATAAAAGGAAAACAAAAAATATACATGGTAATTTTAAGATTTTTTTTTTAATTTTTATGGTTTAATATAATTTAAACATTTTTTTTTATTTTCTACCACATGCATAAAATTAGAAAGAGTATTTTAAAGTATAAATATAATATAATTTTAATGCCACCGACGATCATGACATTCTCCTTTTTTTTTTTTTTTTTTTGTTTCTTTTATTCCACATATTTTAACAAGTCAACAATTTAGTTTGAATAAGCATTTTTTCAATTTATGCCGGTGATATGATAACCACGTAAATGTTTTTGATGATAAATTAATTATCTTGCGAAAATCGGGCATACATTGTAAAATTTTAAAAGTTTGGGTCTTAATTGCAAATGACAAAATGAACAAGACTAAATTTGTCAAAATGGAAAATTTATAGGATCAATTTTGCCTTTTTTTTTTTTTTTTTTTTTTTTTTTTTTTTTCTGAGTTAGCATTTTATTGAGTCGTCATTTTCTCCAATTGATGTTGCTGACATGACTACCACACAAATATTTCCAGCAAAAAGTTAGTTTTTTCGGCGAAAATCGAACCAACATTGTAAATATTTTAAAATTATAGGACTTAATTGCAAAAGTAAATTCCGACAGGACTAAATTGCTAAAATAAAAAACTTATAGAACCAAATTTATATTTTCACATTAAATTAATACAATTAAAGTTTAAATTATTTTAACAACAACAAAAACAACTTGCAGCTTGTTACAACCTGGATTTCGAGGACAGGATAAAACAGGTAAGTAGAGAGTTAAGAGAAAAGCGTTTATAATCTCAATCCATTATTATGAAACGCCTATCACTACTCACTCACCGAGTCTAAATCTTTACCTATTCCTCATGAAAACCGTAGAAACTTAGAGTCCACATTTTGTGGCCTCATATCCTAGCTTTTGGTTATTCCAAATCCTACTTTGGAAATTGTTTGTCAAAAATTCCCATTAGGTCCCTAGTCACTATTCATTCTTTAATGTAGAAATTCTTCGGGACACTTTTACCTATCAAATATTGGGTTCAAATGAATTCTTACGAAATTTTATGAATTATGGTACCATTCCCACACCCTAATTCTTATTATAACTCTCATAGTAACCGAAACCGACTAGAAACCCTAGTTTAACCCTAATTTAGAGATTTTCGAATTTCAACATTTTCCCTATCCAATATTACAACCAATGTAACCTCCCGATCGTTCGGACTTACATGTATGTTGGTAGGGTGTGATATTTGCACAATTTCATTCTTAATTCATGCACTTATTTGCTATTATTAATGTTCTGATGATATATGAACTTAATTGAATTAGAATTTGCTCTTTGTACTTGAGTTTTAAACGTTCATGAATACGTGTCTTTGAACTTGAGCTATATATATCCGATTTTCGTGAAATTTTGATATGCATGAAATACCTGAGTTATGAACATGATTATATGCTCATTATGAGATTTTGAATTTATTTGTCTTGGTTTTGGCTCATTTTTGTTTAGCGGAACCGAAAGGAAGCTAAAGGGCATTTAGCGCACCTTGGGTTCCGGGCGGTGTATCTTGGGCTAGGGAATTCGGATTCGAATTCCGGAAGAGAAGTTGGACTCGTAACGAGATTTGGGTTCTTGGAAACCTAACCTTTTATTTCTATAAATCCTTTTGGATCTCTGAAATTCAACCGAAACGAGCAACTTGTACTGGAAGTACCACCGTTGACTTATTTGGGCATAACCATTTCATTTGATCACCTTTTTGACCAATTCTTAGCCAACCACTAACTCTCTTATCTATCTCCTTCTCTCAACTCATTTCGAGCTTCACTCAAAAAGAAAGAGAAAAAGAGCTGCTAAGTCTGATCTCCAAGAAGAAGAAGGAAGAAAAGAGACACTATTCAATTTCTTGAGATTTTGAATTCTAACCACCATCAATTCTCTCCCAATGAAAGAGGTAAGTTGATATTTGATATCCCCATGATTTTTTGATCATTTTGACTTCAACTTTGCAAGATTTCACCATGATTTGAGTAATATATGGCATATATGATGAATAGTGAGGGTTTGGGGCAATTTGTTGATTCTAGCATGAACTCTTGTGGAATATTTTGATATGAAGCATATATAATGATCCTAAGACATCATTTATGATTTAGGTGAGCTTGCCTTTAAGTGTTAGTTGAGAATTCATGACTTTACCGTTAATGATTTTTGAAGGTTTTTAAGAACTTGAACTCTTTTCACTTCTAGCATGTGTTGTTGCAAGTTTGGACCATTTCATGACTTGTAATGCATGGATTCTTGCTTCCCTTTGTTACCTTTAAGTGTTAGCTTGATGTTGGCTTGGTTTGTTTGGAGTTTTAGGGAGTTTTCACGATTTTTCTCAAAATTTTGGCCCCTGACTCAAATCCACGGCTGTGGATTTTTCCTTTGAAAAAAACCATGGGGGTGGATTTGAGGCAGGCCCTCTTGGAACTTGTCTCACCTAAATCCACAACTGTGGATTTTCCCTTTGAAAAAAATCCACCGGGGTGGATTTAGGGCAGCAGCTCCCTTTGCTCCGAACTTTGTTTTCTTGTTTCTTTTCGTCTGTTTCTTTCTCTCCCATCCCTAATTTGATCCCCATGCTTTGGTAACATGTTTTAATATGTGTTATGGGTATTGCATTAAATTTATAGATCAATTTGATATAAAACGTGCATGATATGTTCATTTATGCGTTACTTGTTACCTTGTTGCACTTCGTACATATCATTCGCACCCATATGCATTTACCGAGCATCTATTTTGTTTATTTTGAGTCTAAGAGTATCCTTTGTTATTTGTTTTGCATAGAGGACCTTCCCGTTGACGGTGATCTTGCTCCTTAGGCATCCGTTTCACACTTTTGACCTCAATACACGCATATTTAAGGTGAGGTTTTGTTCTTTTAGCTGCAACGACCTATGACCCTATGGGCTTTGAAGCCTCGCATGAAAAATATGTATATTATAGGATAAATATGACCCTATGGGGCTTGTCCCATTTGTCATTTGATCTTGAAAATGTTTTGTATACATATATAAGTTATTTTACCTTTGATTTGAAAACGTGGATAAGTGTGTGTGTGTAAGCGAGATTTGAATCTTGAAAGATAAGCTTTGTGAAAGTTATGCCTTTTGAGTTATGCAGTTGGGCCCCGGAGAGTGGTATGGTATCTCGGGATGGCCGTGGGGTCACCGAGCTCTTCCATCAACATTTTCCATTTGAGAGTGTCACCCAGCCTTAGGAGGTTGAGGAAGGGTGTTTCTCTTGAGCCTGCGGAAGCAATCCGTCGAAGGTTTTAAGGACGTTATTAAGCCTTGCCTCGTGTGCATTTTTCCGATAGCTAGGGCCGTCAACCTTTCTATCACCCGGAGAAAGGATGGTTTATGATTTCATTTTGATTATGCGTTTGATTGTGGAAGTTGAAGAGATAACTCATTCTCGCCGAGTTGTATGTCTTTGTATGACCTATGAAACGAGAATGGATTCCTAATTACTTAAAACTTGTCATTTTGGCCTATGGCCTTAAACTTCTCTTTTAAGTATATACCTACTATCAAGGGAAAACGTTTTAACTTGCAAAAACCATTCTCGGTTCATGGATCTTTATGAATTTTGTTAAGTGCCTTGCTCTATACGTATTATGGGTGCATGTGTTAGCCCCCTCACTAGTCATTAGGACTAACCCTTGTTGTTGTTTCTTTCTTTTCCCTTTTTCTTTTGAGTTGAAGGTATAGATAGAGTCGAGCTAGGCGGCAAGTGTTCTTCGAGTCTTACTTGTGGTTTAGCTCGAGTCGCATATGCTGTAGTGGTTATAAGCTTTGCTACTTATGATTATTTTGGAGATATGTATTATGAGTACTTCGCTATACTTTGATATTTGTTATATTTTTGCCCCGGATGGGCATTGTACATTTGTATATGATTCCAACATGCTAGTTTGAATCTATTTTGATATATGTATTGATCTTGGGATTTGATATGAATGTTTAATTGCTTCTGCTATACTCTGGAATTCATATACCCTCTGTTTGAGGGTCTAGACCGTCTAGTTAGTGTGTGATTTTTGTTTGTCACCCGTTCGCTATTGTTTGATACGTGTGCAGACTTTTCATTTCGTTACACGTGTCGAACTCTAGTGCGGGGGATTTGGTGCCCTACGCTCGGGGTGCTACAACCTAAAGTGGTATCAAAGCTCTTGGTTGTAAAACTGGAGCTCTGGAGTCATGTTGAGTCTGTTTAAGTCGTTCGGCTTAGGATTATGTGACTTATTTGTTTAAATTTGTATTATTTGCTTACACGGACATATACTGAACCCCATTCATCAATATTTTCTTGATTTGTGACTTTTAGGATGCCTCCACAAAGGAGAATAAATAGGGAAGAGATACCCGATCTCAATCACCCTCCTGTATAAGCACTACCACCACCACCATTGAATGCTGAGAATATTGTTTAGGCTATTCTTAATCAGCTACAACAAAACCAAAGGAATAACCTACTGGGAGAAGCGCAAGAGGGATTGGTTACACCGGCCTTTAGGGAGTTTCAGAATAATTACCCGCCGAAATGGTATGGTGGTGATGACATCAAAGCAGAGGAATGGCTATCCAAAATTTCTGGGATTTGGGAGATATGCCCCGCACCTTCTCATGAAAAAGCCGTTTGTACGGCTCATTTTGTTCAAGGCCTGACATCCAATTGGTTGAAAGCTATGAGGGCCCGACTAGAGAGGATGGGTGAAGAGTTTAATTAGGAAAGCTTCACAAGAGAGTTTCGGCAGAAGTATATTCTCCCGAGTGCCCGGGAAAGAAGGCTCTAGGAATTTACGGAGTTAAAACAAGGGAATAGATCCGTGGAGGATTATATTTTGAATTTCGAGAGACTCGGCCCATATCACTAATGATGATGCTCAGAAAGCTCAAAATTTTGTTCATGGGTTGAGGCATGAGATTCAAAATGCCCTACAAGCTGCTACCGTGGGTACTTGGGAAAAGGCTACGAGGAAGGCACTAAAAGTGGAAGCTAATAGATTGAGGTTGAGGCCCTCGGCTTATTCTTTGGGGCAAGGTTCAGGCTCTGGATCAAATTTGGGTAAGAGGCCCGCCACTTAAAGTGGGCCTCCGGTCTTCAAGCCCCAAGGTTCTAACACTTTCAACAAGAAAGCCCGACCTCCTGTACCTCCTGTACCGGCCCTACCGGCTTCAATATGCTTATTGCAATGGTCCTACCCATACCAAGGAGACGTGCCGAAAGAAATTGAGAAGGTGTTATGGTTGTGGAGAGCCCGGTCACTTGGTTAATGCTTGTCCGAAGAAGAAGAACCCACAACCCTTGAATGCTATTCCTCCGAGAGCCCCTATTCAAGCTAGGGCGTATGCTTTAGAAGGAGAGAAAGACGATTCCGCAGTCGATGCTAACGCTGTTGTGGAAGGTACTATTAGAGTACATGGCATTCCATTGCATGCATTGTTTGATCCGGGAGCAACACATTCTTTCATTGCTTCCTGGCTTGTTCCTACTCTTTCCTTGCCTGTTGTTTCTGTTGCTGATTCTTTTCTGATAAGTTCTCCTTTCGGGGGGATCTTGGTGACGGACCGAGTGTTTTGAGAGTGTCCGGTGAGTATTGAGGGCCAAGAGTAGCCGACAGACTTGATAGAGATGCCCATAAAGAAGTATGGGGCGATTTTAGGATTGGATTGGTTGTTCCGACATAGAGCGAAGATGGATTGTTTTGCTAAGAAAGTTACTTTGGGTTCTACGGTGTTTTCGGGTCAGAGGTTGAAGGTCTGCCCATTTGTTTCCTTTATGGAAGCCAATAGGATGTTCCGGGACGGTGCGATGGGCTATGTGGCTTATCTTTTAAATAAACCGAAAGATCAGGCCAAGCTCGAGGAGACGAAGATTGTAAAGGAATTTCTCGATGTTTTCCCGGAGAGTTTGGGATCTCTACCCCCGGATCGCGACATTGAGTTTGTAATCGATCTCTATCCCAGAGTGGAACCTTATGCTAAATCTCCCTATAGAATAGCTCCAGCAGAGTAGAAGGAGCTGAAGATGCAACTTGATGAGCTCTTAGAATGTGGTTACATTCGCCCGAGCACTTCTCCTTGGGGTGCTCCCGTCCTGTTTGTAAAGAAGAAATAGGGGACGTTGCGGATGTGTATTGACTATCGTGAGCTGAACCGGTTAACGGTTAAGAACAATTACCTACTTCCTCACATTGAAGAGCTATTTGATCTCCTTCAGGGTTTGTGTGTCTACTCCAAGTTGGATCTGAGGCAAGGGTATAATCAGTTGCGTATTCGGGAGGAAGATATACCGAAGACGGATTTCAACACTCGTTACGGGCATTTTGAGTTCATGGTCATGCCTTTTGGCCTTACAAATGCCCCGACTGCGTTTATGGATATGATGCACCCAATATTTCGGCCTTACCACGATAAATTCGTGGTCATCTTTATAGATGATATTCTGGTGTATTCGAGGTATGTGGAAGAGCATGCTCAACACTTGAGAACGGTATTGTCAAAGCTTCGAGAGCATCGACTGTTCGCCAAGTTCAGCAGGTGTGAGTTCTGGATAGATCGAGTTTCCTTTTTGGGTCATTCATTTCGGGGAAAGGTGTAGAAGTTGATCCGGTAAAGATAGAAACAGTCATGCTATGGAAGCAGCCGAAGACTGCCTCGGAAGTGAGAAGTTTTCTCGGATTAGCGGGATACTATAGGCGCTTTGTGAAAGATTTCTCGAGGATTGCCTCCCCATTGACCCGGTTAACAAAGAAAGAGGCTAAGTTCGAGTGGGATGAGACGTGTGAGAAGAGTTTTCAAACTCTTAAGGAAAGGTTGACTACGACACCGGTCTTAACCCTACCCGAAGGTTTCAAAGGCTATTCAGTTTACATCGATGCGTTGAAGAAAGGCGCCCTCGGTTGTGTGTTAATGTAGAATGGCAAAGTTGTAGCCTAAGCCTCTAGAAAGTTGAAAGATCGCGAGAAGAACTATCCCACTTACGATTTGGAGCTTGCTGTAGTTGTCTTGAACTTAATGAAGTGGTGCCATTACCTTTGCAGAGCTACTCTTGATGTGTTCACCGACCACCAAAGCCTCAAGTATTTGTTCACTCAGAAAGATTTGAACGTGAGACAGAGACGTTGGGTGGAGCTTCTTGAGGATTATGATTGTCAGATTCAATACCACCTAGGTAAGGCTAACGTGGTAGCCGATGCTCTGAGCAGGAAGGCTAGTACTTCGAGTTTAGAGGTGGGTCCGAGCAAGTAGAGTTCGGTGGTTTTAGTTTCAGAGGCACGCCTGGCAAATTTCTCTGTTCAACCGGTTTTGAAGCAAAGATTGATTGAAACTCAATCTAATGATCCGGAAATTCAGAGATTGGTGGCGAAAGCAAGGATTGATCCAGAAACCAAGTTTGGGTTTGATGATTCGGGTTTGTTTCGGTTCAAGGCTCGAGTTTGTGTTTCGGAAGAGTTTAAGAGGTTAATTCTTGAAGAGGCACATAGGTCGGCTTATACGGTATATCCCGGTACCACGAAGATGTATAAGGATTTGAGAACTTTATATTGGTGGAACGGCATGAAACGAGACATCGCTAACTATGTGAGAAGATGTCAAACATGCCAAGTGGTGAAAGTTGAACACCAAAAACCGGGAGAAACTCTCCAACCACTTCCAATTCCTGAATGAAAGTGGGAGCAAGTGACAATGGACTTTGTATCCGGCTTGCTAAGGACCAAATGAGTTTTGATGGGATTTGGGTCATAATTGATCGATTCTTGAAGTCGACCCATTTTCTCAAAGTTTGGATATCTGATAAAGTGCCTAAGTTAGCCTGGTTGCATCGGAGAGAGATCATAAGATTACATGGTGCATCGGTTAGCATCGTTTCAAACAGAGATCCACGGTTCATGGTGAGTTTTTGGAAATAGTTAAAGAAGTGTATGGGTACTAAGCTCCAATCCAGCACCGCATCTCACCCACAAACAGATGGTCAATCCGAGAGGTTAATAGAGTATCTTGAGGACATGCTTCATGCTTGCGCCTTGGATTATTAAGACACGTGGGATGAGCATTTGGACTTGGTCGAGTTCGCCTATAATAATAGCTTTCAAGCATCGATTGGTATGGCTCCGTAGGAGGCACTATATGGAAGGAAATGCCGGTTACCTCTATTTTAGCATATAGATGAGCGGAGGTGGACCAAAGATGGTAAGGTCAATAGAGCTAAGAAACCAGCGGAGATTTAGAGTACCATAGAAAATGTGAAAGTGATTCAACAAAGATTAAAGGCGGCTCATGACCGACAAAACAGTTATACGGATAAGTGAAGACGACCCTTAGAGTTTGAAGTGGGAGATAAGGTTTTCTTGGAAGCATCTCCTAGAAAAGGGTTTGCTCGGATTGGTAAAGGCGGGAAGCTTAACCCACGCTACTTAGGCCCCTTTGAGATTCTTGAACGAGTTGGGGAAGTAGCCTATCGACTTGACTTACCACCGAGGGATTCATAATGTTTTCCATGTCTCACAGCTAAGAAAATTCTATCCCGATGAGTCTTCTATTCTTCCTGTTGAAGAGGTACAGCTTGAGCCGGACTTAACAATCAAGAAGTACCCGTTAAGATCTTGGACCGGAAGATGCAAGAGTTGCGAACCAAATTCCTTTAGTGAAAGTCTTGTGGCGTGATCAGAAGTCTGAAGAAGCCACTTGGGAAATCGAGAAGAAGATGAGTCAATTGTACCCGAAGTTGTTCCAGACCTCGTTTCGAACCTGAGGACAGGTCATTTTGAAGGAGGGGAGTTTGTAACATCCCGATCGTTCGAACTTACAGGTATGTTGGTACGGGTGTGATACTTGCGCAATTTCATTCTTAATTCATGCACTTATTTGCTATTATTAATATTTTGATGATATATGAACTTAATTGAATTAGAATTTGCTCTTTGTACTTGAGTTTTAAACGTTCATGAATACCTGTATTTGAACTTGAGCTATATGTATCCGATTTTCGTGAAATTTTGATATGCATGAAATACTTGAGTTATGAACATGATTATATGCTTGTTATGTGATTTTGAATTTATTTGGTTTGGTTTTGGCTCGTTTTTGTTTAACGGAACCGGAAGGAAGCTAAAGGGCATTTAGCGCACATTGGGTTCCGGGCGGCGTATCTTGGGCTAGGGAATTCGGATTCGAATTTCAAAAGAGAAGTTGGACTCGTAACGAGATTTGGGATCTTAGAAACCTAACATTTTATTTTTATAAATCCTTTTGGATCTCTGAAATTCAACCGAAACGAGCAACTTGTACCGGAAGTCCCACCGTTGACTTATTTGGGAATAACCATTTCATTTGATCACCTTTTTGACCAATTCTTAGCCACCCGCTAACTCTCTTCTCTATCTCCTTCTCTCAGCTCATTTCGAGCTTCACTCAAAAAGAAAGAGAAAAAAAGCTGCTAAGTCTGATCTCCAAGAAGAAGAAGGAAGAAAAGAGACACTATTCAATTTCTTGAGATTTTGAGTTCTAACCACCATCAATTCTCTCCCAATGAAAGAGGTAAGTTGATATTTGATATCCCCATGATTTTTTGATCATTTTGACTTCAACTTTGCAAGATTTCACCATGATTTGAGTAATATATGACATATATGATGAATAGTGAGGGTTTGGGGCAATTTGTTGATTCTAGCATGAGCTCTTGTGGAATCTTTTGATATGAAGCATATATAATGATCCTATGATATCATTTATGATTTAGGTGAGCTTGCCTTTAAGTGTTAGTTGAGAATTCATGACTTTACCATTAATGATTTTTGAAGGTTTTTAAGAACTTGAACTCTTTTCACTTCTAGCATGTGTTGTTGCAAGTTTGGACCATTTAATGACTTGTAATGCATGAATTCTTGCTTCCCTTTGTTACCTTTAAGTGTTAGCTTGATGTTGGCTTGGTTTGTTTGGAGTTTTAGGGAGTTTGCAAGCTTTTTCTCGAAATTTTGGCCCCTGACTCAAATCCACGGCCGTGGATTTTTCCTTTGAAAAAATCCATGGGGGTGGATTTGAGGCAGGCCCTCCTGGAACCTGTCTCACCTAAATCCACAGCTGTGGATTTTCCCTTTGAAAAAAAATCCACCGGGGTGGATTTAGGGCAGCAGCTCCCTTTGCTCCGAACTTTGTTTTCTTGTTTCTTTTCATTTGTTTCTTGCTCCCCACCCCTAATTTGATCCTCATGCTTTGCTACCATGTTGTAATATGTGTTATGAGTATTGCATTAAATTCATAGATCAATTTGATATAAAACGTGCAAGATATGTTCATTTATGCCTTACTTGTTACATTGTTGCACTTCATACATATCATTCGCACCCATATGCATTTACCGAGTGTCTATTTAGTTCATTTGAGTCTAAGAGTATCCTTTGTTATTTGTTTTGCATAGAGGACCTTCCCGTTGACGGTGATCTTGCTCCTTAGGCATCCGTTTCACACTTTTGACCTTACTACACGAGTATTCAAGGTGAGGTTTTGTGCTTTTAGCCATAACGACCTATGACCCTATGTGTTTTGAAGCCTTGCAAGCGAAATTTATTTATTATACGATAAATATATGTATGATATGTACTTTAAGGGATTGTCCCGTTTGTCATATGATCTTGAAATCATTTTGTATATGTATATAAGCTATTTTACGTTTGATTTGAAAACGTGGATAAGTGTGTGTGTGTAAGCGAGATTTGAATCTTGAAAGATAAGCTTTGTGAAAGTTATGCCATTTGAGTTATGCAGTTGGGCCCCGGAGAGTGGTATGGTATCTCGGGACGGCTGTGGGGTCGTCGAGCTCTTCCATCAACATTTTCCATTTGAGAGTCTCACCCAACCTTAGGAGGTTGAGGAAGGGTGTTTCTCTTGAGCTGGCGGAAGCAATCCGTCGAAGGTTTTAAGTACGTGATTAAGCCTTGTCTCGTGTGCATTTGTCGATAGCTAGGGCCGTCAACCCTTCTATCACCCGAAAAAGGGATGGTTTATGATTTCGTTTTGATTATGCGTTTGATTGTGGAAGTTGGAGGGGTAACTCATTCTCGCCGAGTTGTATGTCTTTGTATGACCTATGAAACGAGAATGGATTCCTAATTACTTAAAACTTGTCATTTTGGCCTATGGCCTTAAACTTCTCTTTTAAGTATATACCTACTATCACGGGAAAACGTTTTAACTTGCAAAAACCATTCTCGGTTCATGGATCATTATGAATTTTGTTAAGTGCCTTGCTCTATACGTATTATAGGTGCGTGTGCTAGCCCCCTCACTAGTCATTAGGACTAACCCTCGTTGTTGTTTCTTTCTTTTCCCTTTTTCTTTTGAGTTGAAGGTACAGATAGAGTCGAGCTAGGCGGCAAGTGTTCTTCGAGTCTTACTTGTGGTTTAGCTCGAGTCGCATATGCTGTAGTGGTTATAAGCTTTGCTACTTATGATTATTTTGGAGATATGTATTATGAGTACTTCGCTATACTTTGATATTTGTTATATTTTTGCCCCGGATGGGCATTGTACATTTGTATATGATTCCAACATGCTAGTATGAATCTATTTTGATATATGTATTGATCTTGGGATTTGATATGAATGTTTAATTGCTTCTGCTATACTCTGGAATTCATATGCCCTCTGTTTGAGGGTCTAGACCGTCTAGTTAGTGTGTGAGTTTTGTTTGTCACCCGTTCGCTATTGTTTGATACGTGTGCGGACTTTCCATTTCGTTACACGTGTCAAACTCTAGTGCGGGGGATTTGGTGCCCTACGCTCGGGGTGCTACAACCAAAACGATCCTTGAATTATTTTATGAATTTTAAGACCTTTTCCAAACCCTAGTTCAAATCCTAGGTCATTTTATAAATTTTTCCTATTTATTCTAAAGTACTATTTCCGCCGTAAAAACAAACTTTTAAACCATACGGTGTTTGGTATCCAATATTATACTCAAAATAATCTTTAAATTATTTTATGAATCATGAACACTTTCTTGGAAATTAATTCTTATCCTAGCTCCGTTTTAAATATTTTCTCATATTTTTCAAAATTCCAAACGCTTACTACTTCAATTTTAGACGTTTAAACGTTAAGTGTTTATAATCATCGGAAAGCTCTTTCGATTCTCTTTCTTTTATAATTTTTCTCATTTCAAACTAAAATCTAGAGTTACTTCTACATTTTATTATTATTTTCACCCTATTTTAGATTTATTTTATTGTGATGTATTTATTAAGTACTATACCTATAAATAACCACCCAAATTCATTTCCATGACTAAGGTGTGCTTTTATTTTATTATTCCATACTTTATATATTTTTCTTAGTATAATGTAGTTTTAGCATGCTTAGAATTATTTAAATTATGCCGTAGGAATTTTATTTTATGAAATATATGCATAACCGTTAGTTTTAAAAAAAGATGTGCCTACATTTATGAATTTTATTTAATTAAATGAATGAATTATGATATGATATAATGTGATTATGTGTTTAAATATTCATGATCTTATTTGATTAAATTCATGCTTAGAATAATTTATTTAGAATTATTTTTATGACTAAAGTTACATAAAGTGCTACATTTTAACTTTAATCATATGTTATGAACTTAAAATCTATTCAATATGATCATGAACTAATATGAACACATTAATAAGTCTAAGAACATGTTCATAATATTCTTGAATCAAGAATGGTGCACGTGTGATACCGTGTGTGTGTGTGTGTGTCTAATTTTTTGTTATAAAGTGTTTAATTCTTAGAAATTTGAATAGTAAATTTTTTTCAATAGTAATTTTGACTTTTTGGTGAACATTTATAATTAATATTTCAATAATTATTTAAAAATAATTATAAAATAAGTTTTTGAATTTTTAAAGAAAGATTTTATCTGAATTTTTCCAAAAATCGGTAAATTGTAAAACATTTTCAAAACATGACCTACATTTTCAAATTAAACCCTAAAGTTCATTTCTAATCTTATAATTAGGATCATAATGTGATTAATAAATATTTTATTAATTAAAGATTTCATAAAGTCTAATTAATTAAAGAAATTCACTTAAACGAGTAAAATTAGGGTTTATCGTATATTCATTAATGTGTTTGTAGCACACGGAACGCTAGGCCCCACATTCCCCGCACTATAGTCTCAATCCACATATGAAATGGGTAATCCATACATGAACCGACACTATAGCGAAGGGGAGACAATAAAAAAAACGACACAAGGGTAGGCGGGACTAACCCCAAACCAAACAATCAATTCAGAGTAATAAAAGCGGAAGCAATATTTCATTCAATACTTATAGATACCATATTTACATATCTACTAATAGGTACCAACAATTACATTATCAATACAATATCATCTCCAAGCATAAATCCAAGACATGCTACCAATAATATAAAGTATCTATACATGAACAAAAGATGAAGGTGAAGTGTGCTAGACCCGAATTAAAGACACACTAGACTCTAATTCCCGCCTGGCACGCCCTGTAAAACAACTGAAAAATCGAGGTGTCAGTCCAACACGGACTGAGCGAGGGGGTATAAATAAATATAAGCGCACATACATGCAAGTTACAATCTCGGGTAATAAATTTTGGAAAATAACTATACAATTTAAAAGAATAAGAAAAAGTAATACTATCGCCCGAGGTTACAACCAATTCAATTTACCAATTAAATCAATTCAATACAATCAATTTGTGGCCCGGTGAGTGAGGGCAATTCTCCAACCTTACTCCGACTGTGTATAATCAATCAATCAATTATTAAGTTATTAGGTGATCAAGCAATTCATTATAGTGCACAATTAGCAGTTTCAATAACGCCTTCTTCCTCCGGGTGATGGTGGGATTGCAAGGCCCCACCATCCAATCAGTCTGGGAACAGGGTACATGAATCCCTAATCCCGGAACTCCTTCCTCCCCTATTCTCCTAGGAGGTTCAGGGGTCATCCCAATTTAGTGAGAGTAGCTCTCGAGTTACCCGTCAGCCCATGCTTTCTCGGTTGGCTCGAGCCACTACCCTCGGGCTCACAGTGCAATACAATACTCGCCAAATCAAACAATCAATCAATTCCTTCAATAGTTCGGTAAATCATTTGAAAACCAATCTCATTTGAAAAATTATAAATATATAGATAGATTTTGGTTTAAAACTTCACATAGGGTTATACCGGTTCTATGTATCTAGAAATAAACCTCACCTGAACGACCCAAAACCAACAAGGAAACAGCTCATGGGGCCTGCTCCTAGTCACCAGGAAGCTGGTCTGTGCAAGAAAGACAATTGTCTGTGAGACAAGACTCAAAATGCACCAAATAGGACGAACGGCGAAAATGCAACGAGATGACGAGTATGATGGAATGTACCATGAAAATATCTTGTTTTGACATGTATTCAATCATAATATAACACGTATCGATCAATTAAGGCAATAAAAACGGGTTTGGAAAATGTAATTTTATGCAGTGAATTTTGAACACATTCTGGAGCCTGGGAACGACCGTTCCAGTTTTGAACTGGGGCTGGGAAGGGCCGTTCCTAGCTCCCCGAACCAAATCCCGTGCGTCTGTAAGTTTGGAAATTTTGGGGCTGGGTGTTGGAAAACACGAATCAGAAAGCAGCGGAATTTAAAAAATTTTCCCAACAAAAGGACCTTGAACTCGCAATCGTGTAACCAAATTCGTAAAGATAGAAAACTTACTTTTCTATTATTCTTTCTTGAAGCGTTTCAAGCCACCCAAGAACGTTCTTCACGCGGCTTGATCCCCTCTCCTTGGTAAAGCTCGAATCTTCAAACTTCTAACTTGAAGTCTCTAGAGAAAGTCCACCAACTTGATCACAATCTAACTAGTAAGGATGCTAGTTCTCTAGTTAGTGTTTAGGCTTAACCTAGGGTTTAATTTAATCTTGGAGAAAGGAAGGTGTTCAACACATGAACCAAGAATTGTCAATTAGCTCTAAAGGGGAGCATGAGCTCCCCTATATATAGGAAGGGGAGGGGCGGCCGAAACTAGTCCTTATTGGACTAGGATTTGGTTCCTCTCTCTCCTATTACTTGATGATCAAGTATTTTCCAACTTTGACTTAGAATTCTAATTCTAGTCAACTTTGAAGAGAGCTAAAAATATCCAAACTATTTTTGGATAATTTTATACTTTATTTATTATAAAATAAATAACTTATTTTTATCTAATTAATTAATTCATAATTAATTAACTAGATTATTTTCTCCAAAATTAGACTTTCTTTTTAATTCAAAATTAAACCAAAGTCCATTAAATAATTAACTAATTAATTATTTAATATATATATAATATATATATACACGTGTGTGACACGTGTCACAGTGACACGTGTCACTCATGTGAGCCACACGTGTGATTTCACACGTGTGGAACCCTCTTGGCCCGATTAACTCGTTTAATCATTTTCAAGCCTCAACTCATGTAACCAAGTTGTTGTGTGTGACCCTCTAGGTTCTCAATTCAATTAGCAGTGACCCTAATTAATTAATTCACTAATTAATTAATCAGTCCACAGATTAAACGACCATAGTCTAGCAACAGGTGTTTAACCCCTAGCTGAATTGGAATGTTCGGATTCGACAGAACCTTTAAGTCATTGATTCATGTGAGATACAATCCTCCTACTTACTATCTCTCAACCAAGATCTAGGGCAAGGGAATAATCAGAACCCTAATAATCCGGTCTTAAAGCTAAGTGCATTTCATATCCATTTGATCTCAATCCAAGAAACCCTTTTCTTGATGTCTTGATCTACTGCCTTGGCCAAGGACTCCATATGGCATATGAATGACTTACACAATAAGAGATCACCTTGCAAATGCAAGTGTAGGTCCTTTCTTGATTCTCATTCACTTTCATGAATCACTTGTGCAGCCCCAGCATAAGCCTTGAATCAGTTGTCTAAGGCGACACCCTTTAAAGCTTATACCTAAGACTACAGAGTTAACTCATAAAGTGACAAGGAACCTCAAGTCTAAGGATCAATTAATCACATCAATGACTCGTGAGATATTTCCTAATCTGGAAGTTTCCATTTCCTGAAATAGAAACTTCCTTTCCCATTTAGGAATGTTCTCACACGGGGCGCCTCAGTGAACTCACTTATTAAAGTAAGCACCCTCATGTATCACGCACGTATCAACTATACACTTTCCACCTCCATGAAACAAGGTGGTCCTTCTTAAGGGCGTGATCCCACAAGCAAGCCTTAGAGGAGTCAGGTTGACACTCCCACTGTCTGTAGGACTCATCGGCTTGGAGTATTTTACTAATCATGACTTATGTGATATAGGGCTCGTTTCATGAACCATTTCACCTAAATGGCAGAGTCCTAAAGTCATCAGGATTAGGGGAGTTCTCATACATGCACAGATAAAGTAAACGCATACCAAACAAGAGCATATAAAGAAGTGTTGCCTCAATTCGTTATTTCATTCAAAGATTGTCTGTGATTACAATAAGGAAAAGCACAAAGCGGATATACAATCGGCTTTCTAGGGCACTATTCCTAACAATGGGAACGGTCGTTCCGGCCACAGGCCAAAACTGGGAAGGGTCGTTCCCAGTCTCGCGGGACAGCTGGCAAGGGGTGGGAACGACCATTCCCAGAATGAACAGGGACGGAAAGGGCCGTTCCCAATATGCAGATGCAACAGAAACAGAGCAGTAGCAGCATAACAACAACGTACCAAAACTCAACCAACAAAAATGGATCAAACTCATGTTTAAATGCTCAAATATCATGATATACACCTACTAGCATACATATAGATCAATAACAATTCATAAAAACACATATTTCCACACTAGATCATCAAGAATTCATCAATCCAAACCCATATACTCATTCATGCTCCAAGTCCAAAATTCACAAGATATATGCATCCCACTTAAGCTCAAAGTTCATAAACATATTTCCAATAACCAATACACAATTTAATCAACACATAGCAAAACCCTATCTATACCATTTATTCAAGAAATCATCAATTCTCCAAAAATACCTCAAATGAAGAAGGATGGGAAAAAGATATGATGTTGATGATGTTTCAATGACCAGAAATCCCACAAATTATAGCTTGAATGATGGAATCTCCCACTTCTCCAAGAAGGGTTTTGGTTCGGTTGGCAAGGGAAGCAAGAGCAAATGTGTATGTAATGTTTGTATGTAATGAGAAGCAAAGGTACGTGAAATGCTGCTAAGTAAGGGGAAAAATGGCCAATTTGCTATTAAGTCCTTCTATTATTTAAGTCATGCAATTAGATTCAATTCCATAACAAATGCCCAATTAGGTCCAATGCAATTAAGTCTCCAAAGTTCATGAAAATAAGCAAATAAGGCCATAAAAGAAATTAAATCATGTATGGGAAATCAATTCACATTGCAATCACGTTGAATATATGTGATAAATATAATATGATATGAATTCCAATAAAAATACTTAGAATATAATTTTATAAAATTATGTCATGACATGAAAATCAAAGAAATGATCATTTAAAATTAAAATCTAACTCTCAAACTCACACGTGTCGATCATACCTGAATTGCCGAAAGTTGGGGCGTTACAATCCTCCCTCCTTAAAAGAATCTGGTCCCCAGATTCACTGATCGGAAGGGAATACCTCGGGATGGAACCGTCTCATCTTTTCTTCGGTCTCCCACGTGGCTTCTTCGGTCTTGTCACTTCTTCAAAGAACCTTAACCATGGGAATCTTCCGGTTTCTTAATTCCTGAAACTTCTTATCCAATATCTTAACCAGTTTCTGAACAAAGGTTAGATTCGGTTCCAATTCCACTTCTTCAACTGGAATGATCTTGGCTTCATCGGGGTAATATTTCCTTAACTGAGATACGTGAAATACATTATGAATCCCCGTGAGGCTCGGTGGTAGGTCCAATTTGTAAGCAACTTCTCCAACTATTTCCAAAATCTCATAAGGGCCTAAGTAACGAGGTTTAAGCTTACCTGTAACGCCCCATTTTTCAGTCATGCATTATGTTACCTTATATTAAATTTCATCACATTATATGCCTTATATTCTCATGTGTTTATATGAACTTCCATTAACGTGGAAATTTCGTGAACTAATTGATAACGTGCTTAATTGTATGAATTCAGTGATCTAATTGAATTAAATGTCCTTAATTGCTCTCTAGTGTGAATTCTTGGATTTAATTGTATTTCATGACTTGGAGCTAAATGAATTAATTGTTAGAGTTTATCCTTGAGTGCATTATATAAATAAATATATGGACTTAATTGCATTGCATAATTTGGGACTTTGAAGATCATATCCCATGGAATGATATTTGATTGAATGAATTTAATTAACTTGAGGACCTAATTGCAAAATTTGATGATTCATCCATTTTGTTGGAAGACTTTGGATTATATGTATATCTCTCTTTTCATCTACACATTTCATCATCAAACCACACACACACACACACTAATACACGGTTTTTACACCATAGAAGAGAAGAAGGAAAGATTTCTTTATAATTCAAGCTAAAGTTGAGGAATTGAAGAATTAGGATCATCATCAACATCATATCATCATCTCATCAACCATCTCTTTGATTCAAGGTAGAAATTGGAAATTCTATGAAATTCTTGAATATGTGATCAAGTATGAGTTTAGGGATTTGTTGTTGAATTCTTGCATGATTGAAGTTGAGAGCATGATCTTGATCTTAAGGAGTAAGGATTGCATGAAAATCTTGAAATTATTGAAGGTTGGGAGCATGTGTATAATATGGGGTTTTCATGAGAAATTCTTGATGTTGGGATGTTTATTTCTTGGTTGAATTGATGAATATTGGAAGTATGATGCATATATGAGGTGTTTGAAGCATAAGTTATGGTTGGAGTTTGGTATATTTTGGTTTGGGGTTGGTTTTGCATGGAAACCCCTGTTTCTCCCCTGTTTTTTCGGTCACGCACAGTTGACACGGGGGTGTCAACTTTGCTTTGTGCTGGCGACACGGGGGTGCACGTTGGTTTGATTTTCTGTACCGTGACACGGGGGTGTCACGGTTTGCCTTATATTGACGACACGGGCGTGTCACTTTCCTGCATTTTGGCCAACTTCGGACGAACGCCATTTTCACCTCGGTTTGAATTAGAAAGCGTGCCATATAGCGTTGGAAAGGTCTATGTGTCTACTTTCATACCCAATAAACAAAACTCGATTCCCACTTCTAGAATTTAAGATATTTCAGTTTTCCCACAACATGTACATTTCCAAAAATTGTCGGTTTTGGCCAAACTTCACCTAAACCTTTCTTATTGCTTTCCTTTCACTCTCTTGGCTCCCATATGTGAATTATATGTTGTATATACTTGATTAATTGATAAGCATGCTCTTACTTGACACTTCTTGGTACGTAATTGCTCAAACTTGATTGTGTAATTCCATGCACTATATGAATTGAACTTGAAATGATTGAATATGTGACTCCTTGAGATTTATTTCATCTTTTAAGTGTTAATTGGTTCTCATATATGATTAAGTGCCACTTAATTGTTAATATGTTTGGTTATTAAAGTGCTGGGATGGTTATTTATTTACACGAGCGTTGCCGTGCGTCATAATTGGTCTCATTATTGAGTCATGTCTCACGAGTTCCCACATTTCCTTTCTTGTTCAGTTTCTCCAGGGAGGAGATCATTGATCGTTTGGGCACTTTCTTGTATCCTTGTCTTGTTCCGTCGCTCGTCAGGTGAGGTTATTTCTATTTGTAAAAGAACCCTACGACCCTATGTGGCTTTGGACCAAAACAAATAATTATATCTATAGTTTTCCGAAAATTGAATTGTTCCTTTATTGATCGATTGATATTATACCGAGTAATTGTCACTGACTATTGAATTGGATTGATTGAATGTTTTGGCGAGTAAATCATGTTCACAGAGGGCCCGAGGGTAGTGTATTGCGCCAACCGGGAAGGCAAGGGCCGAAGGGTAACTCTTGCACTATCCTCACCAAATTGCGGGATGACCCCTGAATCCACTAGGAGATTAGTGGAGGAAGGAGTTCCGGGTATAGGGAATCATGAACCCTATACTCAATGAGATTGGATGGCGGGGCCTTGCAATCCCCCATCACCCGGAGGGAGAAGGATGGATTGATTGAAACTGTCTATTTGTGCACTGAATTGATTGCCTGATCACTTAATTGATAAAATGGAATTAATGTACACTGTCGGAGATTGGTTGGAGATTTGCCCTCACTCACCGGGCCACTGATTATTGAATTGTATTGAAATAACTGAATTGAAAATGGAATGATTGTAACCTCGGGCGAGCCTTGTTTATTTATTAAACTAATATTGTTTATGAAAATCTTACCCGAGTTTACAATTTGCATGGTATTTGCGCTTTTAAATTATAAACCCCTCACTCAGTCTGTGGTAGACTGACACCTCACACTTTTCAGGTACTGTCAGTGGCGTGCTAGGCGGGAGTCCGAGTCGTGTCCAGTTGCCGAGTTGAGTCTAGCATTGCATTTTCATGTTCTTGGTATTTTCGGCTCATCATGTTAGTGGTTTTGGGTTATTTATACATGTATAATGTATTGATAAGTGTTGGTACCTACTATTATATAAATGTTGGTATCTATAAGTAAATATGTAAATATGGTACCTATAAGTATTGATTGCTATTGCTTCCGCTTTTATTGTTCTGAATTGTTTATTGGTAGTATTCGAGGGTACCCGCCTAGCTCTTGAGTTTTTTTTATTGTCACCCGTTCGCCATGAGTCCGGTTCATATATGGACTACCCATTTCATGTGTGAGCTAGACTTATGGTGCGGGGGTGTGGCATCTCGGCGTTCCGGGTGCTACATCTAAGGTGGTATCAGAGCCCTGTTGCAAAACCGCGGTTCTAGCGTCGAGTCGTGTCATGTCTAGGTCGAACGGCATAGGATTATTTGATAATTGCGAGTCTTGCATCTTATTTGGAACTACTTGAACTTATTTGAATTTATTTGAACTTACCTGAACATTCTTGAGCTACCTGATAACTTGCTCGTTTTATTAATACATGTCACTACATGAGGATTAATTGATCTTCTATGACTTGGAATTTATATGTTTGATGTGTTTTCTTTAATTTAGTTGAATTAATTATTGCGTTTTGCATCAAATATATGGTTAAATGCTAATTATGTGACATGAGCATGTACTAACCGCATGCATTTAGCTTTGAATTAATTTTGAGTTATAGGTTATGAAGATTATATCAAACCACGACCAATTTCTACGACAACCTCAAGTTATCGCAAGCTCCTTTTTCTAGTAAGGAATGCACCGGGAAACTTCACACAAGAAAATCAAGAGTCATGAATTGCTCTAGTTGGGTTATACTTCAAGTGTTAAGATTCGGGAATTGAAGGACCAAAGGCGGGAGTAACTTTCAAGCTCTAATGAAGTTGGTAGATATTTAGCGGGATAGTGGTAGGGCGTGATGCCTACAACTTGCAAGATTAACACTCACACGCCTATATTGCAAAAGTCTTTTCAACGGGAATCCGTAGGATCATTTCATTCAAGAGCAAAACTGAAGAAAAACCTCTAAAGTGTTTTAAGTTTCAAGGTCTCAATCACCGAGGAGGCCTCGAGGGTACTAGGGACTTAGGGTTCGGAGTTGAAAGTAAGTTGAGGATTTTCCACCATTGGAATCGAAAGTCAAGTTGTGGGATGATCTACGAGCTCTAGGTAAGTTGAAGAAGTTCAAAGAGGTGGAGTTGGGGTAGATGATGCTAGGTTATCATAAGACTAATAAATACACCATGCCACATCAAAAGTTAAGTTAGTTAACCAAACTCAATGAGGTTGTGCAAACCGAGGGATGGAACGAAGGGAATCTTGGAGGAGGTTAGATCGATGAAGAAGAATGAAGAGATTAAGAAAAAGGGGAATTGAAGTCACTACGAATTTTGAGTAAGGAAGAAGTTGAATTGGAAGATATGGAGCAAAAATAGAAACGGTGAAAGAAGGTAACGAGATTATAGAAGGAAACTATATGCTTGAGTGTAAGCAATTGGAGGGTGAGTTCGTTCGACTATTTAAACTCATACAAATTAAATCGAGGATTTCGATTGAGATGATAACTAGGTGAAGACTTTGGATAACAATTAGAGACTACTTTTCGAAAGAGGGCTAGTTATCAATTTCACGGAAGTAGAAGCACTGGAGTTCAAGAATCATAATTTGAGTACCAAGTTATACGAGTCGAGATAAGGAAGCTTTGAACGAGAAGATATTCAAGGTGGAGGTTCGAACCACACTTAGAATCTATAAATTGAAAGGAATACTTGGGGACAGAATTGAGTTCAAGAAATTTCAATCTTCGAGTGATGGAAACATACGGGTTGATGTTGGGGATTTTGAAGAAAATTGGAAGACCGTGGGTAACAAGGAATAACCAACAAATTTGAGGCAAGCTCGTAATTCAACAAAACAAAGAACAAGTGCTAAGTTAAAGGATGCAGCTACGGTGACAGGTTCAAAGCATTCATGGCACGTGCATCATACATTGTTTAAATTATTTAAATTTCTTTAACTATATATGCATTACTAGTTGAGCGTAAATTTTCCAACTTGTGTATTTATTATTTATAAGTGTAATACGTGCATCGACATCTTAACCCAACATGCACTTTAAGTGTTTTCTTGATAGAAAATCTTTCCACCTCATCTATCAAGCATTACTTCAACTGAGACACAACCGAAGCATGATTCGGAAAGAATTGGGTTGCAAAGTGAGGAACAAAAAGGAGAAAGAACAATTGAAAGGCCGGGAAAAGTAGTTAGGAGTTGGATGGAAGAAGTTGTCCCTTCAAAAATAAACGTGAGATGAAATGTCCGAACAAGTGGCGAAATTTAAGATTTCTGATATCAAGGAAGTTGAATCGACTGGGGAAATGACTTCAAATTTGTGGTTTTGCTCAAAGGAATTACATTTGTTAGAAGTAACAAAAGTGTAAGGGTTACAAATGATGGGGGTTACTTGAGAGCAACAACAAGGGATGAATTAGGAGATTGAGATGCTTGATGACCTCGAAGGTCAGGATGAGGATATTTAGGAAATGATTTTTGGAAAGGGTGAGAGCTTCAAGAAATGAAATAGATATTCAAGAATGAGGAAGGATTCAGTGTTCGTTGGATTTCCAATTGAGATAGAGAAATATTTCGGGAACGAGATCGAGAGTTAGAGGTATTTCAAGAGAATCAGAAAGAAGAGGAGCTTGGATTTGAAAAAGGGTAGAACTAGTTCTAGAAGTTAGACAGAAAATATTCCTATGTTCTTAAGGGGGAGAGCCGGTCGGGGAACAACTTAAAATCCATGTTTGGATCTCACTTGGGAGAGTAGAAACTCCAAGGAAAATGGTTCTTTCGGGAACTCTCTATCAGAACTAGGTGAATGAAGTTTTCAATAATTTAAATCTCGTGCGCCTAGAGTTCTCAAATGGAGATTTTAAAAGCCATAAGGAGGCATATCTTGAGCCGAGTTGAAATTGAAACAAATTTGATGAGAAATGGGATAGATCATGATTTTTATAAGTTGAGTAAGTATACTTTGATCAAAGGTAAGAATTTTTCAAGGAAAGCGACTGTCATTCAAGATTTGCACGAAGTGACCAAAGAGGTGCGATACTATTAGCATATTACAAGATAAAAACAACTCGACGGGAACATTCTCTATCGCAAGGGTTCACATGAGAGTTACTTGAACCGGGGGTATTATGAAGGATAAAAGGTAGACCTCGAGTCATCAAATAATTAGTCCGGGCATCGGAGGAGGTCAACTATAACTGGTAAGAAGAATGGGTGGTCGGATTACTACCAAGTGCATATTCAAGAATTGAATCTTCGAACCGTGGTGGTAGAAAGGTTAGAAAATTTGATCGCGGGATGGAGATTGAGTAATTATTGGGGTACATACTGGCATCAGGCATCCGAGGAATAGCATTTTGGTTAGAAGGGATTCTGATCAAAGAATCAAGTATTAAATCAAGTTGCTGCCATTGAAGTTTCTAAGACCATGGTGAATGGTACACCTAATCATGCATATCATGTGTAATATACATTTTATTATCAACCGCATGGTTCTTTGTCTTTATTAATTGCTTTTGTAAAACTAGATGGTATATTTGATTTCCTCCACTTGTTCATTACGTGAAGTTCGGTATGAATGTTTAATTAAGTGTTCTCTTGGAATTCTTGCTTGTGTGAGAGTCGGGGTACTCTCCCTAGTTGTTTGAGAGACGGGGAGCTCTCACTACGTGTTAGAGAGACGGGGTTCTCTCATTTCTTGTTCGAGAGACGGGGTTCTCTCATTTCTTGAGGAGAGACGGGGCTCTCTCGTTACTTGTTTGAGAGACGGGGCTCTCTTGTTGCTTGTGCATCATTTTAAAACTCGGCAGTGGACCTGGGGACCAGGTCCTATTAAGGGGGAGAGAATTGTAACGCCCCATTTTCAGTCATGCATTATGTTACCTTATATTAAATTTCATCACATTATATGCCTTATATTCTCATGTGTTTATATGAACTTCCATTAACGTGGAAATTTCGTGAACTAATTGATAACGTGCTTAATTGTATGAATTCAGTGATCTAATTGAATTAAATGTCCTTAATTGCTCTCTAGTGTGAATTCTTGGATTTAATTGTATTTCATGACTTGGAGCTAAATGAATTAATTGTTAGAGTTTATCCTTGAGTGCATTATATAAATAAATATATGGACTTAATTGCATTGCATAATTTGGGACTTTGAAGATCATATCCCATGGAATGATATTTGATTGAATGAATTTAATTAACTTGAGGACCTAATTGCAAAATTTGATGATTCATCCATTTTGTTGGAAGACTTTGGATTATATGTATATCTCTCTTTTCATCTACACATTTCATCATCAAACCACACACACACACACACTAATACACGGTTTTTACACCATAGAAGAGAAGAAGGAAAGATTTCTTTATAATTCAAGCTAAAGTTGAGGAATTGAAGAGTTAGGATCATCATCAACATCATATCATCATCTCATCAACCATCTCTTTGATTCAAGGTAGAAATTGGAAATTCTATGAAATTCTTGAATATGTGATCAAGTATGAGTTTAGGGATTTGTTGTTGAATTCTTGTATGATTGAAGTTGAGAGCATGATCTTGATCTTAAGGAGTAAGGATTGCATGAAAATCTTGAAATTATTGAAGGTTGGGAGCATGTGTATAATATGGGGTTTTCATGAGAAATTCTTGATGTTGGGATGTTTATTTCTTGGTTGAATTGATGAATATTGGAAGTATGATGCATATATGAGGTGTTTGAAGCATAAGTTATGGTTGGAGTTTGGTATATTTTGGTTTGGGGTTGGTTTTGCATGGAAACCCCTGTTTCTCCCCTGTTTTTTCGGTCACGCACAGTTGACACGGGGGTGTCAACTTTGCTTTGTGCTGGCGACACGGGGGTGCACGTTGGTTTGATTTTCTGTACCGTGACACGGGGGTGTCACGGTTTGCCTTATATTGACGACACGGGCGTGTCACTTTCCTGCATTTTGGCCAACTTCGGACGAACGCCATTTTCACCTCGGTTTGAATTAGAAAGCGTGCCATATAGCGTTGGAAAGGTCTATGTGTCTACTTTCATACCCAATAAACAAAACTCGATTCCCACTTCTAGAATTTAAGATATTTCAGTTTTCCCACAACATGTACATTTCCAAAAATTGTCGGTTTTGGCCAAACTTCACCAAAACCTTTCTTATTGCTTTCCTTTCACTCTCTTGGCTCCCATATGTGAATTATATGTTGTATATACTTGATTAATTGATAAGCATGCTCTTACTTGACACTTCTTGGTACGTAATTGCTCAAACTTGATTGTGTAATTCCATGCACTATATGAATTGAACTTGAAATGATTGAATATGTGACTCCTTGAGATTTATTTCATCTTTTAAGTGTTAATTGGTTCTCATATATGATTAAGTGCCACTTAATTGTTAATATGTTTGGTTATTAAAGTGCTGGGATGGTTATTTATTTACACGAGCGTTGCCGTGCGTCATACTTGGTCTCATTATTGAGTCATGTCTCACGAGTTCCCACATTTCCTTTCTTGTTCAGTTTCTCCAGGGAGGAGATCATTGATCGTTTGGGCACTTTCTTGTATCCTTGTCTTGTTCCGTCGCTCGTCAGGTGAGGTTATTTCTATTTGCAAAAGAACCCTACGACCCTATGTGGCTTTGGACCAAAACAAATAATTATATCTATAGTTTTCCGAAAATTGAATTGTTCCTTTATTGATCGATTGATATTATACCGAGTAATTGTCACTGACTATTGAATTGAATTGATTGAATGTTTTGGCGAGTAAATCATGTTCACAGAGGGCCCGAGGGTAGTGTATTGCGCCAACCGGGAAGGCAAGGGCCGACGGGTAACTCTTGCACTATCCTCACCAAATTGCGGGATGACCCCTGAATCCAATAGGAGATTAGTGGAGGAAGGAGTTCCGGGTATAGGGAATCATGAACCCTATACTCAATGAGATTGGATGGCGGGGCCTTGCAATCCCCCATCACCCGGAGGGAGAAGGATGGATTGATTGAAACTGTCTATTTGTGCACTGAATTGATTGCCTGATCACTTAATTGATAAAATGGAATTAATGTACACTGTCGGAGATTGGTTGGAGATTTGCCCTCACTCGCCGGGCCACTGATTATTGAATTGTATTGAAATAACTGAATTGAAAATGGAATGATTGTAACCTCGGGCGAGCCTTGTTTATTTATTAAACTAATATTGTTTATGAAAATCTTACCCGAGTTTACAATTTGCATGGTATTTGCGCTTTTAAATTATAAACCCCTCACTCAGTCTGTGGTAGACTGACACCTCACACTTTTCAGGTACTGTCAGTGGCGTGCTAGGCGGGAGTCCGAGTCGTGTCCAGTTGCCGAGTTGAGTCTAGCATTGCATTTTCATGTTCTTGGTATTTTCGGCTCATCATGTTAGTGGTTTTGGGTTATTTATACATGTATAATGTATTGATAAGTGTTGGTACCTACTATTATATAAATGTTGGTATCTATAAGTAAATATGTAAATATGGTACCTATAAGTATTGATTGCTATTGCTTCCGCTTTTATTGTTCTGAATTGTTTATTGGTAGTATTCGAGGGTACCCGCCTAGCTCTTGAGTTTTTTTTATTGTCACCCGTTCGCCATGAGTCCGGTTCATATATGGACTACCCATTTCATGTGTGAGCTAGACTTATGGTGCGGGGGTGTGGCATCTGGGCCTTCCGGGTGCTACATTACCTCCTTTCCTAATCCGAGCAAATCCTTTACGTGGAGACGCTTTCAAGAATACCCGGTCTCCAACTTCAAACTCGAGATCCCTTCTACGACAATCGGCGTAGCTCTTCTGTCTGTCCTGAGCTGATTTCATCCGTTTTTGTATTAATTAGACTTTCTCAACCATAGCTTCAACAACCTTAGAAGGTTTTTCCAATTTCTCACCTTTCTTAACACCTACCTGCTTAGTCCATTTCCACTCTTCCAAATCAAAGAACAACGGAGAACGACACTTCCGACCATAAAGTAGCTCATACGGTGCCATTCCAATCGAAGCCTGAAAACTGTTGTTGTACGCAAACTCAATCAAAGGTAGCTGATCATGCCAAGAAGACTGAAAATCCAAAGAACAAGCTCGAAGAAAATCCTCGAGATATCTTATTAATCTCTCGGACTGACCATCAGTCTGAGGATGAAATGCTGTACTAAACTGGAGCTTCGTACCCAAAACCTCTTGCAATTCACGCCACAACTTCGAAGTGAACCGTGGATCTCTGTCTGAAACTATACTAACCGGAATCCCATGAAGTCTAACAATCTCTCGGTTATAAAGCTCGGCTAGCTTGCGAATCTTATACGACATCCGAACCGGCAGAAAATGTGCAGACTTCGTCAAACGGTCCACAATCACCCAAATTCCATCGAACCCACCTTTCACTTTAGGTAATCCAGACACGAAATCCATCGTTACCTGTTCCCACTTCCACTCAGGAATAGGTAACGGCTGAAGAAGACCTCCCGGTTTCTGATGCTCGGCTTTCACTTTTTGACAAGTAAGACAATGCTTCACAAACTCGGCCACATCTTTCTTCAATCCACGCCACCAATAATATTGCCTTAAGTCCTTATACATCTTGTTTCCTCCGGGGTGGATAGAATAAGCCGATCTGTGAGCTTCCTCGAGCAATACCCGTTTCAACTCTTCGGGTACAGCCACTCGGTTCTTGAAACGAAGAAGACCGGTTTCATCGAACCCGAATGGACACTCCGGATCAGCTCTTGCCTTAGCTATCAATTTCTGAACTTCCACATTCGTACTCTGAGCTTCAAACAACCTGTGCTTCAGATCCGGCTGAACCGAAATATTAGAAACTCGAGCCCTTAAAACAATTGGCTCGATTCCACTACTTTCACCCACTTCCAAGCTCGACACACTAGCCTTCCTACTAAGTGGATCGGCGACCACATTGGCTTTTCTGAGATGGTACTTAATAGTGCAATCATAATCTTCCAACCTTTCCATCCAACGCCGCTGCCTCATATTCAAATCCTTCTGAGTGAATAAATACTGGAGGCTTTTGTGGTCGGTGAAAATCTCGAAAGACACCCCATACAAATAATGTCTCCACTTTTCAAGTGCAAAGACTATGACGACGAGCTCAAGATCATGTGTCGGATAATTCTTTTCATGCTCTTTCAACTTCCGGGATGCATAAGCAATTACCTTACCCTTCTGAGTCAACACACATCCCAAGCCTTCCTTAGAAGCATCCGTAGAAACAACATATCCTTCAGAACCTTCCGGAAGGGCTAACACTGGAGCAGAAACTAACTTCTCTTTCAAGAAAGTGAAACTCCTCTCACAATCTTCATCCCAATCGAATTTCACATTCTTCTTCGTCAACCGGGTTAAAGGAGCTGCTAACTTGGAGAAATCCTTAACAAACCTCCGATAATAACCTGCCAATCCCAAGAAACTCCTGATCTCCGAGGCATTCTTAGGTTTCTCCCACTTCAAAACCGAATCAATCTCTGAAGGATCAACCTGCAAACCATTACCTGAAATCACGTGCCCCAAGAAAGACACCCTGTCAATCCAAAACTCACACTTACTAAATTTGGCAAATAACTGATGCTCCTTCAAAGTCCTCAATACCAACTGAAGGTGCCTTGCATGCTCCTCGACAGACTTAGAGAAAACCAGGATATCATCAATAAAGATAACCACGAACTTATCCAGAAAAGGTCTGAAGATCCTGTGCATCATATCCATAAAAGCTGCTGGGGCATTAGTAAGCCCAAACGGCATCACTACGAACTCATAATGCCCGTACCGAGTATTAAATCCTGTATTAGAAATATCCTCAGCTCGGATTCGCAGCTGGTAGTACCCTTGTCTCAAATCCAATTTCGAATAGACTTTAGATCCGAAGTATGTCAAACAACTCTTCGATATGTGGAAGAGGATACTTGTTCTTGATCGTCATCCAGTTCAACTCCCTATAGTCTATACACATTCTCAAAGTCCCGTCCTTCTTCTTTACGAACAAAACTGGTGCACCCCAGGGAGAAGAACTCGGTCTAATGTACCCAATCTCCAACAACGCATCATGTTGAGTCTTCAACTCTTTCAACTGGGCCGGAGCCATACGATACGGAGTCTTGGAGTACGGCTCTGCATTAGGGTATAAGTCGATCACAAACTCAATTTCCCGTTCTGGAGGTAACGAATCCAATTCCTCAAGAAAGACCTCGGGAAACTCCTTCACTACTTCTGTTTCTTCCAGCTTACTTTGATCCTTTGGTTTGTTGAGAATATAAGCAATGAAACCCGTGGCTCCATCTTGAACCCACTTATGAGCTTCCGAGAAAGAAAGTAGAGGCACGGTCTTGGAACTCCAACCCACTACCAAATCTGATCCCAACTGAACCTTCTTCGCCCTGTAATCAACTGTGGCAGAATGTCTGTACAACCAATCCATGCCCAAAATGGATCCATAGCAAGTCATCGGCAGCTCAATGAAGTCTGACAAGAAAACTCGACCCTCGATGCTCACCGGAACCTCTCTAAACACCCGATCAGATTCTAAACTACCACCAAACGGAGTACTAACCACATAACATGCAGAAGAGCGAGTAACAGGCAAAGGCAAAGAAACAGATATAGCACTCGAAAGAAAGGAGTGAGTAGCTCCCGGATCAAACAAGGTGTGAATGTTCGTGCCATGTATGCAAATGGTACCTTCAACTACCGCGGCTGGATCAATATCAGCATCCTGCTGCTCTCCGTCCAAAGCATAAGCACGAGCCCTGATCAGTGGTCTCTGTGCTCCCGGTGGCAGCATTCTGCGGTCTGGACATCCATCTACCATATGCTCGTCGCTCCCACAAATCAAGCATAAACCCAGACGCCTCCTGCAGTTATCATAGATGTGCGTCCTCTGACCACAGAAGGTACAAGCAGGCCTCTCGGGTGGTGGTGGCATAGCTGGAGCAACTGGAGCTCTAATCACTGGTCCTGCTGGTCGGGCTTCTTCCCTGGGCCCTTCGGAGCTGGTGGTAGAGAAGAATAAACCATCGGCCTCTTGCCTGAAGCAGAACCTGAACCTGAACCCTTATACCCCGATCCGAAACCTCTGAAACCCTATCCGGACCCTGAGCCCGAACCTGAACCTGAACGATAAGTAGACAGCCTCGCATTCACTGAATCCTCAACCAATAATGCCTTCTTGGTGGCCTTCACCCACGTGCTCGTGTTGACCGCCTCAATCGCCGTTTGGATATCCGGTCTAAGGCCCTGAACAAACTGTATCGCCTTATAGAAATCGTCACTCGCTATATTAGGAGCATAGCGGGACAATCTCTCAAACTCGGCGATATACTCTGAAACTGACCTGCTTCCTTGCTTCAATTCTGTGAATTCCCTCAATCTTCGAGTGCGAGAAGATGGAGGAATAAACTTTTTCTTGAACTCCCTGACGAAAAGTTCCCAATTCACTTCCTCACCTGCAGCATCTAACACAATCCGGGCACTCTCCCACCATGAATATGCCTCGCCCTGAATCAAAGAAATAGTACATCGGGCCTTCTCCTGGGACTCACACGGGATAAGCTCCCATATCCTCTCAATTTCCTTCAGCCACTGCTCAACCTGAATATCATTTCCTTTATAAAACTTGAGAGGATGCTGGTTCTGGAACTCCCTGAAAGCTAATGAAATCTGGCCTCCCGGCTGTGGTGGTGGAACTGGTGGTGCTGGAGGAACATAATCTCGGACTCTCTAGTCAATAAGACCCACCACTGCGTTCATAAAGTCCTGTGGCTGAGCCTAAAGAGGTGGAGGAGGAGGTGGTGATCTCTCACGGCGATGATGTCTAGCGCGAGCCATCCTGAAATCAAGTCACTATTATGCATGTTCAATTAGTAGGTGCAAATGTGTGCAAATAATTCACAAATTTCACAAAAGTTATAAAATTCAAACAATTCACCAAATTCAAGTAAGTTCAAGTAAATCAAGTAAGTTCAAATATGCCAAATAACGATGCAAGACTCTCAAGTTGATAAATAGTTCCTACGCCGTGCGACTTAGACTCACAAGACACGACACTAGAGACCCGGTTTTGAAACCGAGCTCTGAAACCACCGTAGGATGTAGCACCCGGAACGCTAGGCGCCACATCCCCCGCAATATAGTCTCAATCCACATATGAAATGGGTAATCCATACATGAACCGACACTATAGCGAAGGGGAGACAATAAAAAAAACGACACAAGGCTAGGCGGGACTAACCCCAAACCAAACAATCAATTCAGGGTAATAAAAGCGGAAGCAATATTTCATTCAATACTTATAGGTACCATATTTACATATCTACTAATAGGTACCAACAATTACATTATCAATACAATATCATCTCCAAGCAGAAATCCAAGACATGCTACCAATAATATAAAGTATCTATACATGAACAAAACATGAAGGTGAAGTGTGCTAGATCCGAATTAAAGACACACTAGACCCTAATTCCCGCCTAGCACGCCCTGCAAAACAACTGAAAAGTCGAGGTGTCAGTCCAACACGGACTGAGCGAGGGGGTATAAATAAATATAAGCGCACATACATGCAAGTTATAATCTCGGGTAATAAATTTTGGAAAATAACCATACAATTTAGAAGAATAAGAAAAAGTAATACTGTCGCCCGAGGTTACAACCAATTCAATTTATCAATTAAATCAATTCAATACAATCAATTTGTGGCCCGGCGAGTGAGGGCAATTCTCCAACCTTACTCCGACTTTGTACAATCAATCAATCAATTATTAAGTTATTAGGTGATCAAGCAATTCATTATAGTGCACAATTAGCAGTTTCAATAACGCCTTCTTCCTCCGGGTGATGGTGGGATTGCAAGGCCCCACCATCCAATCAGTCTGGGAAGAGGGTACATGAATCCCTAAGCCCGGAACTCCTTCCTCCCCTAATCTCCTAGGGGGTTCAGGGGTCATCCCAATTTGGTGAGAGTAGCTCTCGAGTTACCCGTCAGCCCATGCTTTCCCGGTTGGCTCGAGCCACTACCCTCGGGCTCACAGTGCAATACAATACTCGCCAAATCTAACAATCAATCAATTCCTTCAATAGTTCGGTAAATCATTTGAAAACCAATCTCATTTGAAAAACTATAAATATATAGATAGATTTTGCTTTAAAACTTCACATAGGGTTATACCGGTTCTATGTATCTAGAAATAAACCTCACCTGAACGACCGAAAACCAACAAGGAAACAGCTGACGGGGCCTGCTCCTCGTCACCAGGAAGCTGGTCTGTGCAAGAAAGACAATTGTCCGTGAGAAAAAACTCAAAATGCACCAAATAGGACGAACGGCGAAAATGCAACGAGATGACGAGTATGATGGAATGTACCATGAAAATATCTTGTTTTGACATGTATTCAATCATAATATAACACGTATCGATCAATTAAGGCAATAAAAACGGGTTTGGAAAATGCAATTTTATGCAGTGAATTTTGAACACATTCTGGAGCCTGGGAACGGCCGTTCCAGTTTTGAACTGGGGCTGGGAAGGGCCGTTCCCAGCTCCCCGAACCAAATCCCGCGCGTCTGTAAGTTTGGAAATTTTGGGGCTGGGAACGGCCGTTCCGGCCACAGGCCAAAACTGGGAAGGGTCGTTCCCAGTCTCGCGGGACAGCTGGCAAGGGGTGGGAACGACCATTCCCAGAATGAACTGGGACGGGAAGGGTCGTTCCCAATATGTAGATGCAGCAGAAACAGAGCAGTAGCAGCATAGCAACAACGTACCAAAACTCAACCAACAAAAATGGATCAAACTCATGTTTAAATGCTCAAATATCATGATATACACCTACTAGCATACATATAGATCAATAACAATTCATAAAAACACATATTTCCACACTAGATCATCAAGAATTCATCAATCCAAACCCATATACTCATTCATGCTCCAAGTCCAAAATTCACAAGATATATGCATCCCACTTAAGCTCAAAGTTCATAAACATATTTCCAATAACCAATACACAATTTAATCAACACATAGCAAAACCCTATCTATACCATTTATTCAAGAAATCATCAATTCTCCAAAAATACCTCAAATGAAGAAGGATGGGAAGAAGATATGATGTTGATGATGTTTCAATGACCACAAATCCCACAAATTATAGCTTGAATGATGGAATCTCCCACTTCTCCAAGAAGGGTTTTGGTTCGGTTGGCAAGGGAAGCAAGAGCAAATGTGTATGTAATGTTTGTATGTAATGAGAAGCAAAGGTACGTGAAATGCTGCCAAGTAAGGGGAAAAATGGCCAATTTGCTATTAAGTCCTTCTATTATTTAAGTCATGCAATTAGATTCAATTTCATAACAAATCCCAATTAGGTCCAATGCAATTAAGTCCCCAAAGTTCATGAAAATAAGCAAATAAGGCCATAAAAGAAATTAAATCATGTACGGGAAATCAATTCACATTGCAATCACGGTCAATATATGCGATAAATATAATATGATATGAATTCCAATAAAAATACTTAGAATATAATTTTATGAAATTATGTCATGACATGAAAATTAAAGAAATGATCAATTAAAATTAAAATCTAACTCTCAAACTCACACGTGTTGATCATACCTGAATTGCCGAAAGCTGGGGCGTTATAGTGTTACACTTTATGTGCTTCATGTACCTTATGTGGTTATTTGATTAGACTAATAAGAACTTAGTCCTAAGTCTGTAGTAGCTATTACTTTCAGGCGATGATAGGATTGAAGAGTGGAATCCCCACAATTCCACTTGAATTTCAACACTAGGTGAGGGTTAAAACATTTTCAACTGGAATCATTCCTATATATATGTATCTATATATAAAATGGTTTTCAAGCCTACCCATTATTTGATTTCCTACCTATACATATTAATATAATATAATATCCCTCTTTAAGAGGAAAATACTTTTATGTCGGAATAAGAATCTTATTTGGACACTATATATTTTAGTCCTATTATTACTAAGAACTGATTCCCGACTAAGCAAGTAAAATATTTATTTGTTATAATTATGGGCCCCGACACGCTTTCGTATCGAGCAATTACCCGGAAGGTATCGGGCCGAGGGTATTGTTGGTGATACGGACTGCCACCAACTCTTGGTAGTGGTTTAGCTGGAGGTTAGTTACTCCACGCCAAGAGATAAGGGAGACAACCTCCCGGGAATGTATGTCCTAATTATTACATATATCGTCTCAAGGGTTTGATTCCCTATTGACACCACGGAGTAGCGGAGGTATTATTATACTTGGTTTTCTTAAAGCATCGGCGTCTTGATCAGCCCGATACTGTTTTAACAACTATTTAAGAAGTGCGGTTGGAGAGGCCTTACTTGCGGGCAATGCAAACTCTTTCATTCAACGGTTCATATTTTATAAATAATTTCCATATACCCCTACCCCTATTTTAAACTTATTATGAACCGTATTATATTTGTTATATCCTATTGCTATCATTTTAGACCGAGAACCTCTTGGTCCTATATATATATATAAATACGTATACATATAAACTAATATTCCTTCACTTAGTTACTTTGACTAACCTCTCGCCTGTTTTCAAATGCATGATTTCAGGAAGCGAGAAAAACGACATCTAGAGGTATCTTGAAGCATTAGGTGTCGGAAGTATTAGGTCAGGATTAAGTTAAGTGCATTTAATCCTGATTATGTATATATTACAAAGAGTTGCCCTTATTCATTATCTCCGTATGCTACTCTGCTACATTACCCCTTTATAATGTTATTATCGTTTGCACTTTATGTGTGTTAATATCCTGTTTACTTACAAGTTTTAAATTTCTCTATCTTCCGCTGTATTTTACCTTACGCTTTACTTAAGTACCGTCTATACCGTCCTCCGTAGTATTTCTCGATTGCTGAGTCTCACATCCACTCGAGGGTAGTATGGTACGGGAATTGTAGTGTTAGGGGGCGCTACACAGCTTAAGAGATAAAGGCAAAAATCTTGAAAATTTTTCAAACATCGTCCACCTCATCAAGTAACCCAATTGCTACTTGATATTCTAAAAATAATTAATTCAAAATATAAGATTAAATTAATATAATTAAACTTCAAATTAATTCATTTGTTGGATATCAATAGTTTTTAAGCCACAAATATGATAATTTATAAAAAAAAAACTCACACCTTAAGAAATTAAGTAAAAAATCTTGAAAATCTTTTAAACTTCGTCAACCCTTGTCAAGAATTTCAAACTTCGACAATCTCATCAAGATCATCGAATTGCAGTCGGATGTTCTAAAATTTTTGCTTTAGTTTTTCTTTATCGGTCTATTTATTTTAAATAATTTATCCTCTCAATATATAAACTTTAATTAATAATAGTATTAAATATCTCCTTAATTGTGGGGCGGTGGATGTGTGATTAATAATAATTATTAGTCAAAACTTTCTTATCCTAAACAAAAAAAATTGGCACAATATTAGCTATTTCATTTAGTATAGATACGTAAACATGCAGAATAAATTAGGGACCGACCATTCCTTAATTATCCAATCAGTGTTAGTTATATATGTTAATAAAAATAAATATAATTTAAAAATCAATTTACAATTGAAAAGTATATTTTTCTATTTAATTAAATATTTTAAAAAAACCAAAAAAATTCTATTCAGTTAAAATTGCACAATTAAAGTCAAATATTATTGATAAGAAGAACTTTACCCCCTAAGTGGTCTGTCCCGACAGAAAATCCTAATGGAATAGCGCAAAAAATTGATAGAATTTTTAAATTTTCTTTGTATTCTTTTCAACCTTTTATTTCATACCCTATACTCTTTTTCCTTGTAGTTCATTTATATTGACTCTGCCGAGTCGACGTGGTACTGAAAAAATATAAAGCTGGTATATCCTACACTGAATATAAGTAAAAATAGAGGTGATAAACAAAAATTCACCTTGCTTTCTTAATTTGTCCACGTTATTTTATGGAGACATTAATAGAAAATTCTTGCACGCACCATATTTGAATCCCTTGTGTACTCACCAGTTTAAATTTCACACCATCCTTAGCGTACACATAAAAAAGTTGTTTTGTATAAGAATACTCCAAAAATAATGAATATATATAAAAGAAAAAAATATATTAATATTCGAAATCAAACACTTTAATCAATTTATTTATTCATTATTAAACGAAAACAACAATAACAACAATGTTGATACGTATAACGTGATACGTATCAACTTTATTTCTTAATTTGCTCTGAAACATTAGTTTAACGAACGCGAGGGATATAAACTACGATGCCATTGCAATCAACAGAAACCCGAACAAGATCACAAAGGATAAGCGGAACAACAGGACACACGTAACCGCCGCCGTCCGACGTAATAATGACTCTGACCGAAGGATTCTCAGCCTCAATGATCTTGGCCGCCTCACGACCATTAGTTCCGACCAACTCCGGCCACGCTAACTTTCCTATATCAACAATATCATATATATGGCTTAAAGATCTGATTAATTACTACCCCGAAACAAAATAGAAATGATTATCATAATTCTTACCTTGACATTCCATATTTAGCCTACTTGTGGACTCTTCTTGCTAATTATATGATGTATTTTGAGCGATGGATTACATCCATATTTATAGATAGTAATATGCAACAGGCATCCCTTCAGAAAATAAAAAAGAGGTACATAAATTTAGACACATGTTTTGTATTGTGAAATGAAAGAAATAAAATATCAGGATAAGGTTGTACGAAGGAAAAGGTTGTGGTTGGTAATACTTGTCATACAATTCACGTTGTGTTAAAACTAGGTTTTTGATAGTGATATTGCATATTTGTTAAAGATGTATTAAAATTGGGAAGAAACTCGTATGTGGTGTAATATCTAACTATGTAAGAGATTAATCATGTTTCAAATTTTATTCACGTAAAGATGAAAGATATGGGTGCACACCCAACTTCTCATAAACTACTTTCTTTGTAATTTTGTTTTCAACTATTAGTGATTTCTCAATTTACATCACGTAATTTTTTTTTTTTTTCCAAATATCGTCCCACCGTTAATTTTCGTCAATTCTGAATGATGGCACATGCACAACATGTGATTGATAAAAATATTGCATTTTGTTTCATTTTGTTCATTTATATTTTCAAAACTATTCCAAACTTATTTAAATTATATATTTCACCCTAAAAAAATTAATTATATATATGTGAGCGTCTGTTTGTCTAATACATGTTTTATAGAAACTGCATATAAATTTTTTATTCTAGTAAAATTTGATGTCAATTGATAATATATATATTATATATTATGAATATATCATTATTTAAAATTTTCTTACACATATATCAAAATTTTATATATAAAATAGAAGATTAAAAAATGACAATTTTACATTGAATAATTCAATAAATTCTTACATAAATATAAAAATTCTTAATAAATTTATCTAATATCATAATAACATCAAATTTTAATTGAATAAATTAATTAGAAAAAGGCAAAATAAAAAACTATGTACTGTTTAAATTCAAAATTCAAAAGAAAATTAAAAAGTAGAGAAAGGCAAACCCATATCCCCCTCCCATCCCATCTCCACCGCCACTTCCAACTAGGGATGCAAACAAATCTAGCCAATTCAAAAATCGTTCTATAGTGACGAGCCAAGCTGAGCCCTGGCTCGACCCTTGCACCTTCAGACCCAAACCCAAGCCACATACTTTTTATTCGATGACTCATGAGCTAGCTCGCGAGCCATTTTATAATTTTAATAAAAATTGTGTTAAAAAACCCTTGCCCCCATTCGTTTTCTTTCCCAAAGACGCAGTGCAACGGCAACACCATGTCACCTCCTCTCTCTTGCGCAGTTGCGCCACCGCCCACCACCTCCGCCACCATAATTTTCCTTGCTCCTCCAAAGTTTAGTTGCCGTAGCCACAGCGCCGCACGGCCCACACCACCACCTCATCTCTGTCGCACCACCACCTCTCCTCTCTCGCACCACGATCCACCGCACAATCACCCTAACCTACCTTGGTCCTTCAACCGCAACATAACTATAGTTTTGGCACTTATAGTTTTTCAATTTCAATGTACATATATTTCAGGTCTGTAACTTGTATATAGATAGGATTTGGTTGTTATGCTTTATAAATTTTGCTATTATTTTTGTTATTTTTATGCCATTGGTTATATGAACTATGTGAAAATTATGAATTTATGGAGTTGTGAATTAAAGTAGGCTATTTATTTGTGTGTTGTCCTTTTTCTCTACTTTAGTGTGGTGTGTGGGTGTAAATTACTTTTGAATGAAACCATTCTCAAAGAAACTAATTTTAGTAGACTTGAGATTACTACTTGAAGAAATCTGCAAAGCGTATTTAAGGCTCTTAGAGTTAGAGGAAAGCAATAAGTGATAGACGAAAAAAGAATCTATTGATTATTATTCCCAAAAATAAGACTAATGGTCCTTTAAATAGTCAATACACACTCAATGGTAGGGTTGTAAACCGGCCGAGCTGAGCTGAGTTTGACCTAAAATAGCAGGATTGAGCATGAGTTTGATATTTTTGCCCTGTCCTGAGCTCGAGATCGAGCTCGTCAAGCTTACCATTTTACGGCTTGAACTCGGCTCGGCAAGGCTTGGAATCGTTTTCTTTTCTTTTGTTTTTCTAACTATTTCTTTTCGAAAAAGAAAATAAATAAATAAAATTATATATATATATATATATATATATATATATATTACAATTGTATAAATTAAATCAAAATAATTGATCATATATATTAATATTATATTATTAAATAATATTTATTAAAATTTCATCACACGAAAATATATAATATATAAGAATATATTACACATAATTATATAATATAATATATATATATATATATATATATATATGTTACAATTATATTAATTAAATCAAATTAATTGATCATATATATTAATATTATATTATTAAATAACATTTATTAAAATTTCATCACACAAAAATATATAATATATAAGAATATATTTGGGGGTTTGATCAATTATTAAACCCACATATGATATTGATGGGGTTTAATCCGATGTGGTAACTTCCAACACTTTAGAATTTGTAATAGGGGAAACCAGAGACTAGAACTCAAGCAAGGGCTTCCGGAATTGTGTGGGTTCAACCTGCTAGGAACAAACACCAAAGAGATCAGAAGGCCAAGCTGGGGGAATGGGGGGTGATACTCAGTTTGGCTCTCCGACGCTCAAGTCAGAATTCGGTTGAAGAATGTAAAACAGAGCTTTTGTAAATGAAGCTTGCTTACAGAGCATGCGTGTGATCTAAGTATTTATGATTGAGGGTCATGGCCTTTTTGGTAATTGTTACCTTGTGGTCCTGCGTTGATATTGCCCTAGACACGTGGCGCAATGAGGAGTCTCTGAAAGGGATCTCCTACAAAAGCCTGTGAAAAGGTTGATGGCTGCAACAGTGGCAGGTGCGTAGGCATGTCCTTTGTGTCAAAGAGCCTTTTGGGTTGTTAACGAGCACCAAGCACGCTCGGGTTTGGATAAGGGCTTGTGGGCTCGCTTGGTCCTAGGGGACGCCTGGGCCAAAAACATGATCATGAAGGTTATAACTTTACCCTTGTGATGTCAGGAGAGAGCTTTGGAGTGCCAGTTTGGGAGCACTCTCAAGGATTGAGCGGCGTCCGTACCTGAAACCTTGTTCATATGCTCAAAAAAGCCAAGGTCCCTTGCGAAGATAAGATGGTCATCTCCCCGAGGGGAATACCCAATTCTCGCGAAGGGGGGGGGGGGGGGGGAGTGGGATTTTAAGTGTCCTTGGGGCCCCATGTAGTGATGCAAGGACTGGGCCACGTGTCACTTACGTCACAAGCGCAATTTAACCTCATTCCAAGGCGTTTGGGTTTGCGGCCAACCTGCACTGCTATGACGAGGCTTAAAAAGCCTTCAACTTAGCCATTGGGCTACTGATCACATTGGGCTTAGCACCTCCCACCGCTCTAAAGCACTGGCACATGGGCCTTCAATATGATGAGGAATTGAATGCTCCTTCTGCTGACGAGGGGAACCCGGAGGACAGCTTGGCGGAACCGGAGTATGCTGAGCTCCCTTCTTCAAGAAGAGTTCATGGTGGCGCACGAGCATGTCGAGGAGCCTAACGCCAAGGAGGATGATGAGGGATGTCGTACCTATTCCTGAGGGTCCCCCCCCAAGCGCCGGTCACTGTTGAGGCTCTTGCTCCCGCCGTTGACGTCACCGAGCCCCAATCTCCAAAAGCGCCTACGGACGCTCCCAACCCTAAAGTGGTGGACTTGGAAAGCGGCCAAGGCCAAGATGCCCAAACCCAGTCTGAAGCATCACAACACACTGCCCCTCACTAGTATCCCATATGCTCTGTAAGTTATTTATGTCCTGACACTGTGGGTACTAGTTTGGACTTAATTCCTGTGATATTTTCTAGGGGTTCAATCTCGTAGACAGGAATTAGATAGATACCTCCGATTGTCTTCTATACCTCTGCCATTTTCCTTTAAGAAAACCTTGTAATCTTCTGATGTTTATCCCTGGCTTGAATGCCCACCTTTTGTACTCGAGTTTAAGCTCCTTTTGAATGAATGAACATCAGTTGGTCATGAATGCTTTTATTTCTTGCCTTTGTATTTACTTTGTATGCTTATATCCTTTTAAATTTTGTCATGAGAAACTTTGAGAATAAGGCTAAGTAAAGTTGGCCTGAAAGTTAGCATCATTGGCGTTAAGTATAACAACGCCAGGGGCCTACTCCCGAGGGTACCCTGGTTAGATTACAAAATTACTTAGACAAATCCCTTAAGGAGATTACCCTTGGAAATTTCTCTTTGAAAGGAATTGTGAGGGGCTTGCTCTAAATAAGAAATTACTTAGGGAATTTCCTTAAGGATTATACCATAAGGAATCGCTAGGGTCGCGTTTTCGAGGGTGCCTTGGTTGAGTTTTTCCATAAGAAAAAATAGTAATCAAAGTACGCGAGGGGCCTACTTCCGGGGGCACCCTAGTTACTTAGAAATTTCAATGAACGCGAGGGGCCCTTTCTCGAGGGCACCCTGGTCATTTAGAAATTTCAATAAATAAGAACGTGAGGGGCCCTTTCTTGAGTGCACCCTGGTCACTTAGAAAATTACTTAGCAGATTTCTTTTTAAGGGAATTGCAACGGGAATTCTCTTTATCAAGAAGCGCGAGGGCCCTGTTTCCGAGGGCGCCCTGGTTCTTTGAGAATGTCATCCAAGGAATTTCCTTAAGAGAATTTGAGCGGAGGGTCCCTTTTTCGAGGGCTCCCTGGCCGCTTAAAGTCTTCTCATTTTAGTGAGTTTCCCATAGGAAATCTTGCTAAGTGTTCCAATGTTTCGAGCGTGTACTAGGAGCGGGTTCTAGTTGCTCATCTGGGGTTTTCGTGCGCGAACTGGATATGGGGTCTAGTTGGTCTACCCTGGCTTTGCCATCCCAGAACTATCTTAACAGTTGGGGATACTGACGAGCGCTTTGCCACGCTTGTTAACACGGAGGATGCTCGACGCAGAGTTAGCCTTGGCGAGAGCGATATTATCGTTGGACAAGGGACCTGCTCGCCTTGGGCCTATGTGGCTATTCACCAAGGAAACCAAGGGGGGAAATCTGGGTAGTGTGTATCTAAAAAGGAGTAAATTCATTTACTTTCTCTCTTTAATAAAAAGATTACATTGAGCCCAAAAAATGGGATTTTACAGAGTGCACCTTGCAAGAGACTTAAACATAAAACCATCAAAGGTTGCATGCATTCCATGACCGAGGGAGACGCTCTTTTTGAAGCGTTTCAAGCGCGTAAGTGTTATTGCCTCTCACTTGGGTGACCATGAATGGCCCTTCCCAATTTGGATCCAGTTTGCGCACGTGCTTAGATACTTCAGCTTTCTTTAGAACCAAGTCTCCCAATTGGAACGTTCTTTCTTTGACACGCTTGTTGTACTACCGAGCCACGGAGGCTTTGTATCTGTGGACACGCATCCAAGCGTTATCCCTCTTTTCTTCAAGCAAATCCAACTCGAGCGCCCTATTTTCCTCGTTGGTGTTAGGTTCGAAGTAAGCTACTCGTACGGACTCTTGAGCAATTTCTGTAGGTATTATAGCTTCTGAACCGTAGACGAGGGAATAGGGAGTTTCACCCGTGGCCGCTCGAGGTGTTGTGCAATACGCCCATAAGGCTCCTTGCAGCTCTTCAGCCCATTCACATTTCTTGCTTTCGAGCATAGTCTTCAGATTTTGTAAGATGATCGTGTTAGTAACTTTAGCTTGACTATTGGCTTGAGAGTGCCCCACGGAAGTGAATCGTTGCTCGATACCTAATTCTGAGCACCAATCTCGGGTATCTACAACGATGAAATGGGTTCCATTATCCGAAATTAATACCCGTAGGATGTCATATCTGCATATGATGTTCTTCCAGATGAAATCTCTGACTACACGGAAGGTGATTTTGGCCACTACTTCTGCCTCTGCCCATTTTCTGAAGTAGACTACTGCCAAGATAACAAACTTCTTTTGCCCCACGAGAATCAACAAAGGCCCCATGATGTCAATACCCACTGATCAAAAGGCCAACCAACATCTATTGGAGTCATCTGAGCTGCGGGTAGTTGTGGAATGTTGGAATGGAAGTGGCACTTGGGGCACTTTTGGAGAAAGCCATTGCATCTTGTAAGACCGTGGGTCAATAGAGGCCACTTCTTAACACTTTCTTGGCGAGGCTACACCCCCTAGAGTGATTCCCGCAACTTCCATTGTGAATATGCTCCAGAACTTCTTTGGCCTATGAGGGCCTTAAACATTTCAGCGGAGGGCCTTGATAGGATCGCTTGAAAAGTCTCCCCTCCTGGTCAAGAGAAAACCGAGAAGCTTTGTTCCTGATTTTCCTGGCTTCCACCTTGTCCGTAGGGTAGATTCCATCCTTGATGAATCTTATGATATCATCGAGCCTTGATCAATCATTGCTACCTCTTGAGGGTGTATCTTTTCTTTTATCAAAGGCTCCTACACTGTTAGAAAAGTAACGGAGTGCTCACACGATCCCTTGAGGGCTGACACAAATTTAGAAAGGGAATCTATGTGAACGGAGTGCTCGCATGATCCCTCGAGGGCTGACGCAAATTTATAAAGGGAATCTGTGTGCTCGTTTTCCGCTTGTGGGACCTGTAATAGGTGAAACTCTTTAAACTTGCCGATGACTTCCCTCGCCTTTCTCAAATACTGCACCATGGTGGCTTCTCTAGCCTCATATGCTTCTTCCATCTGGCTCGCGATCAGTTGAGAGTTAACATAGGCAGTGATTCGAGATGCTCCATTTTGAAGAGCAATCCTTAGCCCTTGGATGAGAGCCTCATATTCTACCTCATTGTTCGTAACTTGGAAATCCAAACTAATCGCGAAATCTATTTCAGCTCCCTTGGGGTCTCTAAGGGTCACCCCCGCTCCTTCCCCTTGAGAGGTCGAGGAGCCATCTGTGTGCAGGAGCCATAAATCGTTGTCTTCTGTGGGTATGGGCTCTAGGCCAAGGCGCTCGACTAGCAAATCAGCAACCACTTGCGCTTGTACGGCCGTCCTTGGCTCGTAGCTAACGTCAAACTAGCTTGGCTCAATTGCCCATTTGATTAACCTTTTTGAAACATCAGGTTTTGACAAAACTTGTCACAACGGTTGGTCTGTAAGCACTGTGATTGAGTCTGCCTAAAAATAGGGTCTCAGCCTTCACGATGCGTTTACGAGGGCGAATGCAAACTTCTCAATCTCTAGGTATTTCTTTTCTACGCCCTACAGAGTTTTACTCCAATAATAGATTGATAGGTGTTTGCGCTTGCATATAGTCACGAGGACCGCGCTCGTTGCTTCCTGGGAAACCGAGAGATAGATGAACAACCTTTCATTCTCGATCGATTTTGTTAGCAATGGCATGCACGAGAGGTAGGCCTTCATATCCTGCAATGCTTTCTCGCACTCCTCTGTCCACGCGAAGTTTCTAGCATTGCACAATATTTTGAAGAATGACAAGTTTCTATCCACCGAGCGTGATATGAACCTGTTAAGAGAGATTATCTTCCCCACCAGGACTTGTACTTCTCTAACGTTTCGAGGGGAAGGGATTTCCATGATGGCTTTGATTTTTTCAGGATTGACCTCAATTCCGCGCTGGCTGACCACATATCCCAAAAACTTGCCCCCTCGGACTCCAAAGGTACACTTAGAGGGATTCAATTTCATACCATACTGGCGCAGTATATCAAAGGTTCATTTCAAATCCTCCAGATGGGAATGCTCTTGCTCGCTTTTGATGATCATATCGTCCACGTACACCTCCATTGAACCGCCTATCTCACGCTCAAACATTCTGTTAACCAGGCGCTGATATGTTGCTCCCGCATTTTTTAACCCAAACGGCATATCCAAGAAACAGTACACTCTCATGTGCACCACAAAGGAGGGCTTTGGGCGATCCTCGGGGGCCATGAAAATCTGGTAATACCCCTGCAATGCATCCATCATGGTCATTAATTCGCAACCTGCTGTTGAGTCTACCAGCTGGTCAATTCGAGGCAAAGGGTACGGATCTTTAGGACAGACTTTGTTGAGATTTGTAAAGTCATTGCACATCCTCCATTTGTTGGCATTTTTTGGCATGAGAAACGACATTGGATAGCCATTCTGGATATAAGATTGGCTCAATGTAGTGAGCCTCAAGGAGCTTGTTCACCTCCTCCTTAATAACTTTCTTCCGAAATCCGTGGACATCTCTTTTTTTTTGTTTGATGGGTTTGAAGACAGGGTCCACGTTGAGTCTGTGGACGATGACACTGGGGTCAATCCCGGTAAGATCTGAAGCTTTCCATACAAAAATGTCAATATTTTCCCTTAAAAAATCGATCATCATGATCTGCGAGGGTCCAGTAAGGCTCGAACCAATTTGAGTGGTTTTATCTTTGTTGCCAGGCTCGAGCACAATGGTTAAATTTTTTTTCAGTAGGCTCAATTCGTACCTCAGGGAGGGAGTTTCGAGCGCTCTCTTCTTACATGTGAGGTGGTTGCCCTCACCCTAGGGCTCGCCCTCGCTCATTTCCTCTTCTAAGAAGGATGCTTCCACTGCTCCCAGTGGACCACCCTCGGAGTTGTCTTTCCCGCTCGCAGCTTTCTTTTTGTTTTTCTTCTTGTAGAGTTTTGCTCGTTTCCTCGTGGGACCATCCTCATCTAAATTGGAAAAATCTACAGACGTTTTGAAGGACCCAATCTGGAAAGTTTTCTCCGTTTTTGGTTTTCTGAGGGACAATATGTAGCATTCCCACACCACCTTGACATTGGACAAAATCTCGCCCGTTCCCTCCGGGCTGGGGAACTTGATCTTCTGGTGGTAAGTGGAAATGATCGCCTTGAAATCAACAAGGGCCGAGCGCCTGATAATGATGTTATAAGGGATCTCAATTTCCACTATTGTATATGTTACCATCAGAGTCTTCTGCTGTGGGGCACGACTAAATGAGGTGGCCAAGCGAATTTGTCCTCGAGGGACAACCTCAGAACCTCTAAAGCCAATGACGACCGTTTTGAGGGGTTCGAGGGGAATGTTTGTGATGTTCATTTTCTGAAAAATGGAGTAGGGGAGAACATTTGCTGAGCTTCCACTATCGACAAGAACCCTCTTTACAAAGTGGTTATGCACGTCTAGGCTAACCACCATGGGGCAGTCAGAGGTCTCACTGACCCCATTGAGTGTTATAATATGTCCTAGGTCCCTATTACTGAACCCTATCACTTCATTCTCCTTAGAGTTGGGAAAGCTCGACTCTTTGATGGTATATACTTGCTTGGGCACCGAGGGCCATTGACCATAGCTACACACATAACGCCGGCGAGAGGCATTGGAATCCCCTCCTGAGGAGCCCCCGCCGATCATGTGGATGACTGAAAATGGCGTATTCTCCTATTTAGACACCTTCTATTAGCCCGTATTGCTGCTTTCTGGGTGTTGCCCTCAGGGGGTTCTCGAGCGAGATGGGCTCCTTCTCCTGTTCTTAGCCCGCTCGCTACAGTGTTCGTCATACCTTTCCAAAAATTTAACAAACTCCTTCAAATGGCCGTCGGCGATAAGTCTTTGTATCTCACTTTCCAGCTAATGGCATTCATCTGTGTCATGCCTCTTTTGTTTGTGGAAGGCTCAATACTTTCTTGAGCACCTTTGGGCCCGTTTCTGGGGCCTTTTGAAGAGCTTCTTGTCTGAAAGTGAATAAATCTCGGATATTGGCCGGTTGAGAGGAATGCGCTCGTGCCTGCTAGGGGAGGTGGTGATTTGCGACGATCCTTGTGAGTGTCCTCCCGCCCTCGATCACCCTTGTGGTGGCTCGTTGCTTGAGGGGCATTGGATTTATATATATCCTCGAGCGCGAAAAAGGGTTCAGCGATCTCTCTCATCGTCATGAGGGATTTGGGCCTCTTTTTGACAATAGCCTCGGAGAACTCGTTGCTTACTTAATGCTTGTGGTTGATGGCTTTAAAGAACACATGGATTGGGAAATCCATCGAGGGCCGCTAGACCAAGAGTACTTCCTTGTTGAACCAAGCGAAGAAAGAACAGAGGGACTCATTTTTGCCCTGGACCAAGTTGTACAGGGCCGTGGGCGCAGTGACTGGAGCTTTTAAGGAATTGAAGTGATTTAAGAAAGCATTGGTAAGGTCTTCATACCCCCTAATCGCGCGGGGTGGCAGTCGCTGGTACCATTCCTGGGCCATCCCCACGAGTGAGGTGACAAACACCTTGGCCCAATAATGACTGGAATGCTCGTAGAGATGTATTCAGATGTAGAAAATGGTCTAAATATTCCGCAGGGTCAGTGGTTCCATCATAGCGGTTGATGGAAGTGGGGACTTTGCCCATTCTAGCTTGGGCCATCAAAACTTCCTCAACGAGGGGAGAGCCCCTCGCCAGGGGATGGTGATATCCCCCATCATTGTCATAATCTTCATAATTCTCCTCCTATTCCTGGGGTCGAGGAGCGAGGTTCCGATTGGCATGGCGGCGACCGTCTTTGGCCTTGATTCTGATCCTCGACATGAGGGGCTTGGGACCGCGTTCGAGAGTGCTAATCAACCATATCCTGCAAACCTTGCAGCTGGTCTTGCACAGCCATGAGTAGGTTTGGGTCTTCTCTATCTGCTTTGCTACCACATTTCGAGGTTTGAGAGTGAGCCTCAACATCGACATCAATTCTTTCCATGGGATCTTTACCTTTGTCCGCCCTCTCGGGGGAGCTTCTTTGTTGTTGACTGGTGGGGTGGTGGCCGAACCTGTAAAACGGCTTGAGCGGCCATCAACGAATGAACCTGCCAGCCCCCATAGGTAGGGCAATCTGAGCGGTTTGCCTTGTGGGGAAATAGGTGGCTGTAAAGTTTTTCCAGGCATTCTGTGCCGCCTGGACCTTGCATTGAGTGTAAATGGCTTGCAACTGTCTGGGTGTCGTGGGGGATATCTCCACCTCCTTAATCTCCTTGGGAACCACCACGGGGAGTTGCAGCTGCCCGGCATGATAGGGCTGAATGGTGGGAATCATGCTGGTTGGCGCGAGCGTGTTGCCAGGTGGTGGCATCATCATGGAGTATCTACCCAGGTGTGCTGCGGTGGCGGATAGCTGGTTTAGGGGGATGTTTGAACTTGATCCCCCTGTTCCTCCTACGGTGGAAAACTCCTAGTTGTTCTCCGGGGTGGGTTCACCTGGTCCCCTCAACAGCGGGGCCGCTCCGATGTTGGGCAGAACACCTGCAACGTCAGGGATGGGCACACTTCCATCGCCACCTTGGGGAGGATCACCTCCTCCCCCAACAGCTCTGGATCTCATAGTTACCATAGTGAATGGAAGTGTTTGTTTCTCAACTAGCAAAAAGGAAAAGAAGATTGGTTTCCTACAGACAGAGCCAAGAATGATGGGGTTTGATTCGATGTGTTAACCTCCAACATTTTAGAAGTTGTAATAGGGGAAACCATAGACCAGAACTCAAGCAAGGGCTTCCGGAATTGTGTGGGTTCAACCTGCTAGGAACAACACCAAAGAGATCAGAAGTCCAAGCTGGTGGAATGGGGGGTGATACCCAGTTTGGTTCTCCGACGCTCAAGTCAGAATTCGGTTGAAGAATGTAAAACAGAGCTTTTGTAAATGAAGCTTGCTTACAGAGCATGCGTGTGATCTGATTATTTATAGTTGAGGGTCAAGGCCCTTTTGGTAATTGTTACCTTGTGGTCCAGCATTGATGTTGCCCTAGACACGTGCGCAATGAGGAGTCTCTGAAAGGGATCTCCTACAAAAGCATGTGAAAAGGTTGTTAGCGGCAACAACGGCAGGTGCGCGGGCATGTCCTTTGTGTCAGAGAGCCTTTTGGGTTGTTATCGAGGGCCAAGCATGCTCGAATTTGGATAAGGGCTTTGTGGGGTCGCTTGGTCCGAGGGAATGCCTGGGCCGAAAACATGATCATGAAGGGTATAGCTTTACCCTTGTGATGTCAGGGGAGGGCTCTGGAGGGCCAGTTTGGGAGCACTCTTGAGGGTTGAGCGACGTCCGTACCTGAAACCTTCTTCATACGCTCGGGAAAGCCAACGTCCCTTGTGAAGATGGGATGGTCATCTCCCCGAGGGGAATACCCAATCCTCGGGGGGGAGGGGGGATTTGAAGTGTCCTTGGGGCGCCATACAGTGATACAAGGATTGGGTCACATGTCGCTTACGTGTCACAAGCGTAATTTAGCCTCATCAGATATAATATAATATAAATCTATTTTAATATATAACATATTATATACGTTATCTTATTAGATAATACCACCAAGACATTAGTAAATTAAACATTATTAAGATTTAAGTAATAATATATTATTTATCATATATATTATGTTCCTAAATAAGATACATTATTGGCTCATATATTATTAATACACATACATATAATATATGATACATAATTACATATAATCTCATTAAATCATAGTAGTTAGTACCATACATGTTGGTAAATTATTATATATGTAATTAAGCATGTGAGACACAAAGTTATAAACATATAAAATGCATGAAATATCAAAAACACATGTACACATATATAATAATGATTTAACCTATTAAGATGGATAATATATTTATATATATTATGTTGAATTATAAAATCAAATACATTATTAGCTCATCTATACTATCTATTAATGGAGAGACCCAAGTTTTGGTCTCTTGGGCTCTAAAAATAATTTATTTTCTATTTATTTATTGATTGATTTCATCCCTCTTTATCTCTTCCACGTTTTCTTAATTTCTTTTTTCTATCTTATCACTTCTCTTTTTAATTTTTTTGTCCTTATCACTTGCATTCTTTTTCTTTATTTTATTATAATTTTTATCACTTTTTACTAATATTTTAAATTTTTATTATTACTAATATGATATTATCTTATGCTACTTATTTAAATTTTTTTTATCATAAATTAGTAATTATATTAGAAATAACTACATAGTATATATTTAATAAAAAAATTTAGTTTTAAAATATTTATATAATAATTATTTTTTATTTGCACATGCATCAAATGTGCAATGTTGCTAGGATATTATCAAGAGTCACATACATAATACATGATTGATATTATCTTGTTAAACTATATACATTGACAAATCATATATTTTGAAGATTTTAAGATATATATATAATATACTATATGATACATAAATGTACATTTTCATAATATAATATTGGAGTTTGGCTATTTATAATTAACTATATTATATTTATATGTTAAATCTATATATAATATAATATATACATAAATATTTTATAAAAAATATATATATAAAGGCCTAGGCTCGTGAGCTAGCCTAGGCACAACAAGATCGAGATTAACTTGATGGTGAACTCGGGATCAATGGAGCTCAGATCGAGTAGAGTCACGATTTCAAGCCAAGCCAAATAGAGTTCGGCTCGCCAAACTCGCAAGCTGGCTTGGCTTGTTTGCAGTCCTACTCAACGATCAAAAGAAAAAAAAAAAAAAACTAACTCAAGTCAGAAATCAAGAATTGTAAAAATAAATATAAAGAAAAAAGTGCTTTTAGCACAATTCCAACAGCCTCCCCAAGTTGGAGCTCCATTGAAGAGAAAGCCCAACTTGCCCAACAAGCGTCGAAGATACGGTCCACTTAAGACCTTGGTAAAAGAATGACCTAATTGTTTCGTAGAAGGCACAAACTTGAGTAAAATAAACCCACTTTTATACTTATTTCGCACCACTTGACAATCTATCTCCAAGTGCTTTGATTTTCTGTGATGTGCAAGGCTGCTTTGTTGTCACATCAAAGTGGAATTGGCAAACGTACATGGATGCAGAGGTCCTCAAACGGGTAACTAATCCATTGCAACTCGCATACTGTATCTTCCAAACTTCTATATTTCGTTTCACAAGGAGATCTACTCACTGTCTGTCGCTTCAAGAATACAATACCCTGTTAGTGATTTCTGTATCAAAGCACAAGTGGCCCAATTAGCATCACTATATGTTGTCAGAGCTATGGAATTGCCTACTGGGAAGAACGAACCAACCTCCCTAGTTCCAGTAAGATACTTTAATACATGAGAGGCAGCTTCCCGATGATATTGCATTGAGTTGCCCACATGTTGGCTTAACTATTGCACAGTAAAACTTATGTTAGGACGGGAAATATTTAAATAAAGTAAATGTCCTACTAATCGTCAATACTTCGCTTAGTCCTCAAAGACCGTATCACCTGTAACAGAAAGTTTATGTCCACAGGGCAAAAGAGTAGAAGCATGCTTACATTAAGTAAATCCAGTATCAGTAAGTAAATCATTTATGTATTTTTTTTTGTGTAATTACCATAACATTAGTGCAGCTGGCTATTTCTAAGCCCAGAAAGTACTTGGCTGTTCCCAACTCTTTAACAGTGAACTCATCATGCAAAAAGGTTTTAACCTTCTGTATTTCACTATCATTAGACCCTAAAATTAAAATATCATCAACATATACAATGAGTATAAGAAAATAAGTCATGTTGGTAAAGGTAAATAAGTAATCGTCATGTGAAGATTGTTCAAACCCATAGTCAAGCAGTTTAGATGTGAGCTCTTTATTCCGCTGTTGAGAGGCCTGTTTAAGGCCATATAATGATTTTTGAGCTTACAAACCTGCTTTAGTTTGGCCTTATCATAACCCTCTGGAGATATCAAATAGACATCTTCATGAAGGCTTCCATGAAGGAGTGCATTGTTGATGTCTAATTGATAAATCCCCCATTACTTAGCGGTGGAAACAGGAGAAAAAAAAACAAAAACTCTAACTGTAACCAATTTTTCCACAGGAGAGAAGCTATCATAATAATCTATGCCAATGGTTTGATTAAACCCCTTGACCACTAACCTAGCTTTAAATCTTTCCACAGACCTAGCTGGGTTAAACTTTGTTTTATACACCCACTCAGATCCAGTGGGCTTTTTCCCATTAGGTAAATCAGTTAACTCCCATATTTGATTACTTTCAAGAGCATGCAACTCTTTTTCCATAGTCTGAACCCACTTAAGATACTTAGTAGCTTGTTTAAAGTAAATTGGTTCAGGACCAAATGCAATATTGTTCATAAAGGAAATATAACTTGAAGCATAAGGAAAATCAAAGACATTCAAGACATGCAATGATTTATTGAGCTCATGAGGCACTATATAAGTATTAGAGTATATATAATCATTCATCCAGATTAGAGGGTTTTTAACTATCTGACTTTGTCTAGGTTTGCTGCTCATGAAGGGCATCAATGGTATCACTGGTTGTTTGATCAGCAAGTTCAGTTTTTTTTTCTGTTGATCAATTGTATTTTCACTAATGCTTTCATGTTCCTCTTGTATGGAGGCATTATTATTATAACTAGTGTCATGTGTGAATCAATGGTGCAACACAACTTGAAAGCTTATCATCATTATAAGGAAATATGTGTTCAAAAAACTTAACATCCCTGGAAACTATTATAGACTTAGTATCCAGATTGTAGAGTTATAACCCTTTTTACCACAAATGTACCCTAACATTACACATCCTAAAGCCCTTTGTGAAAACTTATGCTTATGAGGCCCAAGTGTCGACAATATCTTTTGTAAATATGTGAGATATGCTCATTGATTCCTTTCCTTGGTTAGCGGATGTAATTAGGGTTGTAATTAAGATTAGTCTCTTATTAATATTTATATTGTACTGTAACTCTATACAACACAGAAACAATGAATTCAAACAATTGTTCTTCCCTAATCTTATTTCTCAACATGGTATCAGAGCGTGTTTTGATTCAATAAAGATTCGAATACCTTGCTCATCACCTACCAATGGCCTCACCCACAAAATCGAACCCGATGTTGGCGGACTTTCTTGCTCAAGTGGCTGAACTCCTCTGACAAAAATAACCCGAACCTAGCAACACAACCACCATCAACATCAAACTCACCGACAACAATTATGCAATATGGTCAAGAGCAATCCATTTGGAACTTCTTGGCCGAGGAGGATTGGGATACATCATTGGAAAACGGTGTCGCCCATCCTGATGATACTGGATTCGAAGCTTGGGAACAGACGAATGAATCTGTTTAAAGCCTTATACTTAACTCGATGGAACCCGAGATCGCCGCACAATTCATTGTTTGCCCCAATGCTAAGGAATTGTGGGGCAAATTTGAGGTCACCTACCACGACGAAGGTGACAAATTGAAATTGTATGAACTTAAGCAATGGACTAATCAAGGTGATATGTCCATAGATCAGTATTACCAGACTGTCTAAGGGAATTGGAGAGAAATCGACTTTCGGCAGCCTCAAATGATGAAATGCAAGGAGGATAAAAAAACTTACAATTTGAAGAAAAAAGAAGACAGAGTCTTTGTGTTTCCTTGTGGATTGGACGGGAAATTTGACCCTATTAAGAGAGGTTTACTCAGAGCCTCGAAACCACCAACCCTGGAAGAGGCGTAAAATGTCGTTCGGCGAGAGGACCGATGAATCACCACCATGACAAATCCCCTCTCCACCGGTGGGACAGCATTGGCGGCGAAAATGCAGTCAGCAAAGATCTCATCATCTTGCGGTCAGAGGCAACCTCCACACCCAAAAAAATACAGTAATGACTCTAAGTGCGAGGTATGCGGGAGGAACCGACACAATAAGGAGACATTCTTTCACATTGTTAGATACCCGGAATGGTGGGTCAAGTACCAAGCAAAGAAGACGGGGAAAAAAGGAAAGAATCTCGCCAGCGTGAACAGCAGCGACGGCACGACCTGGTCATCGTCTATAGAAGCCGCCGTCTCCCAAGGCGTATAGGAACTACAAGGGGTGATGGAAATGGCAATGGGATGGAACAAAAGCGACAGAACCATCCACGACACCACCACTCAAAAAGAATCCGAGTCCGAACCAAATCATGAGTGGCTCATTGACTCTGGGGCTATCGATCACATGACCAATATGGTCCGGCATATCCAATTTTCCACTACTCCCCGAGAAACGATCATAATAAATGCAAATGGTGTCCCTCACCCGGTTATTGGAGCAGGAAATATTAGTTTGTCAAATTATTTGAATCTAACACATTGCCTTATTGTTCCTGCTCTTACTACGAAATTACTATCTGTGAGCCAGATTATCAAAGAATTAAATTGTACCGTGCTGATATACCTTCTTTTTGCCTATTGCAGAATATTCGTACCGGGGCAATCATTGGGCATGGTACTAAGAGAGATGGGTAATACTACATTACTGACATGTCACAAAAAGGATCAAGTTTTGTTGCTCAAGGCAAAAGTGATAAGCAGTTGTGGCTATGGCATCGATGGTTAGGGCATCATTCCTTTCAATATATGAAACAGTTGTTCCCAAGTTTATTTTCTGCATCTAGTACTTTACATTGCGAAACATGTGTACTAGCCAAAAAGCCACCAAACTACATTTTCAAGTTCGACGAATAAAACAGATGCCCCTTTTGTATTGATTCATTCTGACGTTTGGGGACTAGTTCTAAGTCATATTTCTTCGAGATATCGATAGTTTATACTGTTTATTGATGATTGCACCAGATTCACATGGATTTATTTCTTGAACCATAAATTCGATGTCCCCACAACGGTAAAGAAATTCTTACAGATGATCCAAAACCAGTTCTCGATGACAATTAAAGTTGTTCGCACTGAAAACCTCCAAGAATTCTTCTCTCAAAACGGAGTTATTCATGAAACCTCATGCCTACACACCCCTCAACAAAATGGGGTTGCTGAACGAAAGAACCGTTATGTTCTGGAAAGTGCTCAGGCTTTTCTCTTTGAAGCCTACGTACCTAACAAATACTGGGGTGAAGTTGTGTCTATGGTGGTCTATGCCATGAATCGGTTACCCACTCGAGCTCTGAATATGGATACCCCTCTTGACACACTTCGGCGATTTCATTCCATTCCATCTATACTTCTGCTGCCTCCATGAGTATTCGGATGTGTGACCTTTGGATACCCCTCTCGACACACTTCGGCGATTTCATTCCATTCCATCTATACTTCTGCTGCCTCCATGAGTATTCGGATGTGTGACCTTTGTATATGCACCGAAATACTCCCACTCCAAACTCGAACCCTGTGCCATCCGGTGTGTCTTTCTTGGCATTAATCCTACTTAAAAAGGGTATCATTGCTATGATCTAATTGAGAACCGTTACTACATCACCATAGATGTGGACTTCCTAGAAACATACTACTATTTCAGACCAACTTCCAAATCACCCCTTTAGGGGGAGACGAGGAATTAAGGCATAAATTGGATGTACGACAGACTAGAACCGTTACATGAATACAAATCTCACATTACTTCCCATCCTGAAGAGCCCGTGGAATCCCCATCTCTCTCCACCTCAGACCACCTCAATGATCAGCCTCTAGCACCGAATATGCCCGAGCTTAGTAACTCTGACTCATCTGATTCCATACCTATACCGAGTACTTATAACTTATCCCCCGAAGCAACAGAGGTGTCCCACCAAATAGGTACAGCCCAGACAGGGGAAGTAACTCTAGGTATCCAGTGGTCCACCACATTACCGCCAATACTGCTCTACTGCTCAGGGCCTTTATCCATGCCCTATACTCCTATCAGGTCCGCAACACTGCTGACAAAGCCCTGAATGATCCACTGTGGAGGCCAGAAATGGAAAATGAAATTGAACCACTTGATAAAAACAATACATGGGAAGTTTGTCCATTGCTGGCAGGAAAAAAAACCAGTTGACTGCAAGTGTGTCTACAACATCAAACATAAGATGGATGGTACGATCGAAAGGTATAAGGCCAGACTGATGTCCAAAGGGTACTCACAGACGTATGGGATTGACTACATGGAGACTTTCTACCCCATAGCAGAATTGGACACAATTTAGATTCTGTTATCCATAGCAGCCAACTATGGATGGCCCCCGCAACAGTTCGATGTAAAGAATGCATTCTTACATGAGGATCTTGAGGAAGAAGTTTACATGGATCTTCCACCTGGATTTGAGAAACATGAAAGTCAGCACACGGTGTGCAAATTGAAACGGTCACTCTATGGGCTTAAACAATCACCTAGAGCCTGGTTCGGGAGATTCACCATGGCTATGAACAAGTATGGGTATAACTAGAGCAATTCAGACCACACCCTATTTATCAAAAGGAAATACGGCCTCATCACCCTACTGATCATCTACGTTAACGACATGGTGATGACTAAAAGCGATACTGAAGAGATAGCCAATCTTTGGAGGAACTTATCACGAGAATTTTAAATGAAAAACTTGGGAGGGTTGAGGTACTTTCTTGGCATCGAGGTGATGAGATCAAATAAAGGCATTTTCATCTCATAGAGGAAATATATACTTGATCTTTTGATAGAAGTTGGGCTTCTTGACTGTAAGCCGACCGATACCCCTATGACTTAGAATCATCAGTTGGGCGTATTCGAAGATCAAACGCCTGCTGATAAAGACTGATATCATAGACTTATAGGCAAACTGATCTACCTGGCCCATACAAGGCCAGATATTACCTATGTCGTTGGGTTGTAAGCCAGTTCATGCATAACCCTAGCAAAGAATATATAGAGGCAGTCATGAGGATCCTGAGATACATAAAGTCATCTCTGGGAAAGGCCTCATATTTAACAGGAATGGACACACCCGAATCATTGCCTACACTAATTCAGATTGGGAAGGAAGCGTCACAGATAGGCGATCTATCTCTGGATACTTCAACTTTGTTGGAGGCAACCTAGTGACTTGGCGAAGCAAGAAATAGAAGGTGGTGGCATTTTCCAGTGCTGAGGCGAAATTCATGGGAATAGCTCGAGCGATTACAGAAGCCCTATGGATACGAAAGTTCTTAACCGAGATTGGCTTTCCTCCTAAAGAGGGTGTCAACTTGTACTGCGATAACAAGACGGCAATTAGTATCTCCCATATCCCGGTATAGCATGATCAGACCAAACACATGAAGATCGACCGCCACTTCATTATAGAAAAAATTGAATCCGGGGTGCTTAAGCTTCCGTTTGTCAAGTCAGAGGATCAGCTCGTAAATATATTAAAGAAAGTTGTTAGTAGCCAGAACTTCTACTGCGCATTGTCCTAGTTGAACATGATCGAACCCCATTTTCCAACTTGAGGGGGAGTGTCGATAATATCTTTTGTAAATATGGGAGATATGCTAATTGATTCCTTTCCTTGCTTAGCGGATGTAATTAGGGTTGTAATTAGGACTAGTCTGCTATTAATATTTGTATTGTACTGTAACTCTACACAACACAGAAACAATGAATTCAAACAAATGTTCTTCCCCAATTTTATTTCTCAACACCAAGATCTACTGCATAACAGAGGCATTCAAAGGTTTTAATATGATCATAAGCAGGCTGAGTGCGGAATAGTAGTAAGGTGTCTCCTAGTTAAGTATCCTGCTGGGTATTCTATTTAACCCATAAGTGGCATTTAATATAGCATCACCCCAACATTATATGGGCAACATGGACTAAAACATTAAAGACCTAGCTTTCTGCAGCAAATGCTTGTGCTTAATCTCCACAACTCCATTCTGTTGTGGAGTATAAACACAAGTTGTTTGGTGTAGTATACCTTTTTCCAAGAGAAGTGAAGTGCAATTTTGATTTACAAATTCACTGCCATTATCACTTCTTATAACCTTAACCTCAACATTATATTGAGTTTTAACATAAGATATGAAATTCTTGATTATAGAATAGGTGTGATCTTTCTAGGGCATTAGGTAAGTCTCCACACTTCTGGAATAGTCATCTACAATTGTCAAAAAATAGTGACATCCATTGTGCGTAGGCTTCCTGTAGGGCCCCCAAAGATCAAGATGTATAATGTCAAAAGGTTTAACAGTGGTTATGGTGCTAGGAAAAAAATAGAGCCTATGTTGCTTAACCTTCTGACAAACATCACAAACACCATTATCAGGAAAATCAATGCAACCTGGAAGTTTTGTATGTTGCATATCAATATCAGATATGTGGCCTAGTCTTTTATGCCACAAGCAGTAACTATGAGTTTTAGCAGACAAGCAGCTAATGTCCCTATTACATTGGTTTCTAGAAACACCAAAATATCCCTTACTTAGGGGATTACAACAAGAATCGGAAACTTTCAAATTTTATGAAATAACAGAAAGTTTACACTTAAGGTTCTCAGTGTCTTGAATGTAGAGTGAATTAAAGACTTTACCAAGTGCCAATATCTCTTTAGTTTTTTGGTCCTGCAAAGTACAACAATCCTTAGAGAAGACAAACTCATTATTAGTGGCATTAGTTATCTTGCTAACCGAAATCAAATTAAACTTGAAAGTAGGGATACATAGAACATCTCTTAAAATAAGTTTGTCAGAAAACTGTATTGACCTAATGAATTTAACATGGTGAGAAATGCTATTTGGAAAAAATATTGAAATTAAGTCTTTAGGTATTATAGGATCAATAAACATCTCAATTTTAGAGCCTATATGACTAGTAGCACCAGTATTTGTAATATTTCAGCGAGTTTATTAGAAATGGGCATAGCATAAGATAGGGTCATACCTGAAAAATCTGAGGTGAAGTGAACCTGTTCATTATTTACAATAGCCTTTACTTCGAAAAATTTGATCATCTCTTGTCTGATCAGGTCTGAGATATTGCCACTGTATTGGTTGTATGAGGAAGCAGGGGAATTATGACACCACGTTTTTTCCGATCGTCTGAGTTGGCGCCATGTGTGATTGATCCTGTGTGTTTATTTATTTAATTATCACTTGCTTGATGTTTGACGTGCCTTTTATGTATTTAATTATGTAATTTTGTGTGTTGTGTAGCCCTATTTCAAGCTCTTTAAGAGTCTAGGGGCTTGTTTGCAATTTTCTCTTTTTAGGGGTGTTTTGGTCATTTATCGTTCGATCGAGATTTTGACCAAATGGACCTCTTGAACACATTCGGGGCATCGAAACGACTCTGCAGACTCTAAGTTTGCCTAATTCTTATGTCGTTATCCCTTCCTACCGGTCATTCTCGCTCGTTAGGACCCGGAATAAAATATCTGGATCTAAGCTTTGACCGGTTAAACCAATCAATCGGTCTCTCTCTCCCCTCACCCGATTCCTATGATGCACGGATACTTCTAAAAATATCATTTTGCCGTGTCGTGTCATGCCGTGTCGTGTCGAACACTCATGTTCGACACCGTGTCCGACACTCCTTACGTGGGAAATTCAAGAAAAAATCCGTGTCGCCGTATCCGTGTCGTGTCATGTCCGTGTCGCCGTGTGTCCGTGTCCGTGCATCATAGCCCGACTCTCTCTCTCTCTCCTTCTACACCTACCACACACTAAAAACATGCATAAACTCGAAAGCGGCTATTTCTCGACGGATTTCGACGAATGAGTAGTGTAAATCGAAGAGGTCGATGAGATGAACACAACAGTACCAAGATCTTGGCCTGACGACAAGCGACAGAGGCGCTATGGTGGGATTTTAGTTGGCAAGAGGGGCAAGTTTTAGCAACCACTGCACCGATGATTTACAGCGATTTTCGGCAGCAGCTGGCAGAGGTTATGGGTTGGATGGAAGCGTCTCTCATCGACGCATCTTCCTCGGGTGGTGCCGTGACTTGAGTCATGGCGGTGGCGGCGCAGAAGTTCTCGCCAGGCGGGGTTTCAAGTGCCGTGACCTTTTCGGCAGGCTTGCGGCGGTTTTAGGCGGTGGAATTGGACGAACTTCAGCTGGGTCAGGTGCGGAATTGTCACGCGCACATTTTCGCATTCGCGGCTAGGCCAAAGGAGCCGCGACGGCTGTGCACACACCGACTGAAGCTCACGACGGCGGCGCGTGTTACTGCGGCAGCTCTAAATGCCCCCATCTGGCTGTTTTTTTTGATGGTTCAGGGCGGTTTCCTACCTTTTTTGTAGCACCCGGAGCGGCGATTCACCATATCCCCCATACCTAAACCCAAACCCATATATGAAATGGATGTCTATACATGAGCCCAAGTCTAAGAGAATAAGGACCTACACACACACGCTAGGCTAAGCAGGGGTAGGACATAGATAGAGCGCACAAAAACAAATAACAAAATGCGGAAGCAACATACAGGATATAAAAGAGCTTATTAAACACACACTAACATATATACATTGTCCTCACGGTCCAAAAATTACATCAAGTATTCATAATTATCCCAAAATATACAAGTCAAATTCATATACATAACCAAGAGTATCAAGATGCAACATATAATATGCAGACTCGACCTATCCTAGCTAGTGCGACACCAGGACACACTTCCCCGCCTAGCTCGAGCCACCTACAACTAAAGTGTTAAGGAAAGGGTCAGTCTAAACTCGACTCAGTGAGGGGGCTAACGCACACCCACACATACATACATATAGAGCATAGCAAATAACAGAAGTGGATAGTCATGAACCAAGCTACGGTTTTGCATACCAAAACATTTTCAAAAGCTTAGCATATAATACGTAAAGAAAATCCTAACTCGATTCATAATCCACCAAAACATAACATAAATATATGTCCGGCGAGTACGGACCTCCACCAACTCCTCATAACATATCATAAATACGGAAATCTTAAATATCAATCCACCCACACAACCTTGGTGTTTCGGGAGTCAAACCCTCTCCACCTACAATACAAATACATACGAGGTAGCTAACCCATGATATGCCATCCCCGGTTGTCCACCGAGGGCTCAAAGTACCACGCCTTCTCAACCTCCAAGAGTCGTGTGCCATACTTCAAATGGAATCCTGCACAGGCTTAACCCGACGACCCTTGTGACACCCCGATATTTCGGCCGTACAGGTATGACGTATGTGTTTACCAATTGCGCGAATTAATTGTTTATAAGTGTTTTGTATATTTAATTTTATATATTAAATGTTAAATAATTATATCTTGAGTTTATTAATATTAAATTTATGTGAATTCCTTGACATTTATATCTTAATTTTATTAATAGTAAATGTATATTTAATTCATGCACTTTGATTCATATTTAAAAATGAATTCACTTTTTGTTATTTATTATGGAATATTATGAATTTATAAATGCATTGCTCATGAGTGTTATAAACGCGCTTCGTTCTTATATGATTTCATATCGAAATTTCGTGAAAATTTAATATGTCAGAGGTATACGTGTCCTGAATATGAATATATGTTCGTTTCATGTTTTCGGATTCATTTACATGAGTTTTGAATTTATTTTGTTCTTGGAATCCAAATCGGGGGCTAACGAGCAATTAGCGCACCCTTGGTTCCGTATGTGATATCTTGAGCTCGGGAACTCGGAATCGAGTTCCGTCAACTTTGTTGAACTCATAACAAAAATTTGGGTTTAATGAACTTAGCCTCATATTTTTCCAAAATTATTTGAACCTCCGAAACTCAACCGAAATGTGTTACGTTCGTCAAAACTGCCACAGCTCACTAAAATGGCCATATCTTTCACAAACGTTGACCAAATTAACCATGGTTTGATTCCTTGGAACCCTAAATCAACTCTCTAACAGCCCTTAATCACCCCAAACCGAACCAACCCTCCACACTTAGAGAAAATTCAGCAAGAACCCCTGCTCTCCAGTTATTCCCGTAACCCTTGCCATACTTGGAAATTCAAGGCTCAAATCTCTTCCAACTTTCATCCAGTCCAAAAGGCAAGCTTAGGGTTGTAATATACATTCATTTATGATCATTTTGAACCATACATCCCTAATTTTGAGCTTGAATCCATGGAGATTTGAAGGCATAAGTGAATAGTTAGGTTATAACATAAATCCTTGATCTCATGGGATACTTGATGCTTTTGTTGATTTTAAAGCTTGAAACTGATCATCTTAACTTCCTTATTTCATTTATGAGCATATATTTTGTGGTAGTTGAGAATTGGTTGAGTTTCCATTAATGAAACTTGGAAGAAATTGAATAATTTGAGCCCTTGCATCTTCTTCCTTACGTTATGGCCTGTTGCTGCGTTTTAAACTTGATATTTGCTGCCTTATTTTCACCTTGTTGTTGCTGGATTGATGGTTGAAGGGTGCAAGAGGTTGCTGCCCTATTTTTGTGATGTTTGTCCCCTGTTTTTGGCCGTGAGCTGCTGTTGTCTGCTACCTGCTGTTACACTCTCCCCGGGCGGGGAGAGTTTGTGTTGGAAATTTCCCCGGGCGGGGACATTTATGTCGTTTGCTTCTGCATCTCCTTCCCCGGTCGGGAAGGTTGTGTTGTGAATTTTACCCGGGCGGGGAGTTTGTGCAGTGAGGTTGCTGCTGTGTTTTTTTTTTCTTTTCCGCCATACATTTCCTTGAACTTTGCTTGGTATGTTGCATTGCATGCATGCCTACGTATGTATATATATGTGTTGTATACATGGCTGTTGATTTTGCTTTGTTTTATTGTTAATTGAATGCATGTTGGATATTTATATATATAAATATAATGATTTGCATGCATGGTTCATACGTGAGATATATATGTATATTATTTTAGTTTGTGCATGTGTGTTATATTGTTTTAGTGCATGAATGTGTTATATTATATAAATATGCATGCGTGTGTTCATGTGTATATATATATATGTCTTGGAAAACACGAATCAGAAAGCAGCGGAATTTAAAAATTTTCCCAACAAAAGGATCTTGGACTCGCAATCGTGTAACCAAATTCGTAGAGATAGAAAACTTACTTTTCTTTTATTCTTTCTTGAAGCGTTTCAAGCAACCCAAGAACGCTCTTCTCGCGGCTTGATCCCCTCTCCTTGGTAAAGCTCGAATCTTCAACCTTCTAACTTGAAGCTCTCTAGAGATAGTCCACCAACTTGATCACAATCTAACTAGTAAGGATGCTAGTTCTCTAGTTAGTGTTTAGACTTATCCTAGGGTTTCGTTTATCTTGGAGAAAGGAAGATGTTCAACACATGAACCAAAAGAATTGCCAATTAGCTCCTAGAGGAGCTCGAGCTCCCCTATTTATAAGAGGGGGAGTGCCGAAATTCTTAGTCCTTAATGGGCTAGGATTTTGGTCTCTCTCTCTCCTATTACTTAATCATCAAGTAATTTTGACTTTGACTTTGAATACTAATTCAAATCAACTTTCAAGAGAGCTAAAAATATCCAAACTATTTTTGGATAATTTTATACTTTATTTATTTAAAATAAATAACTTATTTTATCTAATTAATTAATTCGTAATTAATTAACTAGATTATTTTTCTCCAAAATAAGACTTTCTTTTCAATTCAAAATTAAACCAAAGTCTATTAAATAATTAACTAATTAATTATTTAATATTTTATTAAACAATCACGTGTGGCACACGTGTCACAATGACACGTGTCCAGTCACGTGACCCACACATGTGGTTTCACACGTGTGGAACCCTCTAGGCCCGATTAACTCGCTTAATCATTTTCAAGCCTCAACTCATGTAACCAAGTTGTTGCGTGTGACCCTCTAGGTTCGCAATTCAATTAGCAGTGACCCTAATTAATTAATTCACTAATTAATTAATCAGTCCACAGATTAAACGACCATAGTCTAACAACAGGTGTTTAACCCCTAGCTGAATTGGAATGTTCGGATTCGATAGAACCTTTAAGTCATTGATTCATGTGAGATACAATCCTCCTACTTACTATCTCTCAACCAAGATCTAGGGCAAGGGAATAATCAGAACCCTAATAATCCGGTCTTAAAGCTAAGTGCATTTCATATCCATTTGATCTCAATTCAAGAAACCCTTTTCTTGATGTCTTGATCTACTGCCTTGGCCAAGGACTCCATATGGCATATGAATAACTTACACAATAAGAGATCACCTTGCAAATGCAAGTGTAGGTCCTTTCTTGATTCTCATTCACTTTCATGAATCACTTGTGCAGGCCCAGCATAAGCCTTGAATCAGTTGTCTAAGGCGACACCCTTTAAAGCTTATACCTAAGACTACAGAGTTAACTCATAAAGTGACAAGGAACCTCAAGTCTAAAGATCACTTAATCACATCAATGACTCGTGAGATATTTCCTAATCTGGAAGTTCTCATTTCCTGAAATAGAAACTTCCTTTCGCATTTAGGAATGTTCTCACACGGGGCACCTCAGTGAACTTACTTATTAAAGTATGCACCCTCATGTATCAAGCAAGTATCAACTATACACTTTGCACCTCCATGAAACAAGGGGTCCTTCTTAAGGGCGTGATCCCACAAGCAAGCCTTAGAGGAGTCAGGTTGACACTCCCACTGTCTGTAGGACTCATCGGCTTGGAGTATTTTACTAATCATGACTTATGTGATATAGGGCTCGTTTCATGAACCATTTCACCTAAATGGTAGAGTCCTAAAGTCATCAGGATTAGGGGAGTTCTCATACATGCACAGCTAAAGTAAATGCATACCAAACAAGAGCATATAAAGAAGTGTTGCCTCAATTCGTTATTTCATTGAAAGATTGTCTGTGATTACAATAAGGAAAAGCACAAAGCGGATATACAATCGGCTTTTTAGGGCACCATTCCTAACAATCTCCCACTTGCCCGTCAAATCCATTCTAAAGCTACTCTAAGTCCCATCTTCTGAAGATGACCTTGGAAAGCTTCTCGACTAAGGGGTTTAGTAAGTGGATCTGCCACGTTCTCTGCTGATGTGACCCTCTCAATTTGCACATCTCCTCTTTTGATAATATCACGGATTAGGTGATACTTCCTCATAATGTGCTTGGTCCGTTGGTGAGATCTTGGTTCTCTTGCTTGAGCAACCGCCCCAGTGTTGTCACAAAACACAGTAATGGGTTCTTTCATGCTAGGAACAACATTCAACTCTTGAATGAAGTTTCTAATCCAAACACCTTCCTTAGCTGCATCATTTGCAGCTAAGTATTCGGCCTCAGTGGTCGAATCTGCAGTTGTAGTTTGCTTGGAACTCTTCCAACTCACTGCTCCGCCGTTTAGGCAGAAAATGTATCCTGACATTGACTTAAAATCATCTAAGTCAGATGCAAAGCTTGCATCGCAGTATCCTTCGACAGTAAGATCTTTCTGACCTCCGTAAACTAAGAATAAATCTTTAGTACTTTTCAAGTACTTAAGAATATTCTTCACGGCAACCCAGTGACCATCTCCAGGGTCAGATTGGAAACGACTCGTCACACTAAGTGCGTAAGCCACATCCGGTCGAGTACATAACATTGCATACATTATGCTACTTATTGCTGATGCATAAGGTGTATGAGTCATTCTTTTCTTCTCAAGGTTAGTCTTAGGACACATCTTCTTTGAAAGACATGTTCCTACACTCATAGGAAGGTTCTTAACCTTTGCTGACTCCATATTGAATCTCTTCAATACTTTGTCAATGTACATCGACTGTGATAGTCCTATTAATCTTCTAGATCTATCTCTATAGATTTTAATTCCAAGGATATAGGACGCATCACCAAGATCGTTCATCTCGAATTGGTTCGATAACCATAACTTAGTCACTTTCATGTCATCCTTCGAATTCCCAATAAGAAGGATGTCATCAACATAAAGTACTAAGAATTGCACTGAGGTCTCCAATTCCTTTCTATACACACAGGACTCATTCGAAATTTGAATGAAGCCAAACGCTTTGACTGATTCATCAAATCGAATGTTCCAATTCCTAGAAGCCTGTTTCAATCCATAGATTGATCTTTGGAGTTTGCAAACCTTTTGTTCACTCCCACTGAATGTGAAACCTATGGGTTGCTCCATATAAATGTCTTTGTCAATGTCACCATTGAGAAAGGTAGTTGTCACATCCATTTACCATATCTCATAGTCATAATATGCAGCAATGGCAAGCATGAGCCGAATAGACTTTTGCATTGCAACTGGCGAAAAGGTTTCATCAAAGTCCACGCCGGGTCTTTGAGTGAATCCTTTCGCAACCAGTCTTGCTTTGTAGGCTGCAATGCTTCCATCAACTCCAAGCTTTCTCTTAAAGATCCATTTGCAACCTATGGGTTTGACCCCATCAGGCAAATCTACCAAGGTCCAAACTTGGTTGGAGCTCATGGAGTCTATTTCGGATTTCATGGCTTCTATCCACTGTTCAGAGTCAGAATCTGAAAGTGCCTCCTCATATGTTAAAGGATCATTATCCTTTTGAGAGATTTCATGGAAGAATCCATACCATCTCTACGGCTGTCTAGGAGTGCGTTCAGAACTCCTCAGAGGAGGATTTACGTGTGTATCGAAATTCGTGATTGGTTGTAGTTGATCAGAAGGGGACGTTTCTTCAGTGGGTGGTGTGGGGTTACTTTGTACTTCTTCTAATTCTATGATCTTACCTTTCTTTTCTTTAAGGAACGGTTCCTCAAGAAAAGTGGCATTTCTGGAAACAAACACCTTTTGCTCAGATTGATCATAGAAGTAGTATCCTATGGATTCCTTAGGATAACCTACGAAGTAGCATAAGTTAGAACGAGATTCTAACTTATCTCCCACTGTCCTCTTCACGTAAGCAGGAAAACCCCAAATTCTTAAGTAAGAATAGCTAGGGATTTTACCATGCCACATTTCATAGGGCGTTTTAGGGACTGACTTAGAGGGAACTAGATTCAAAATCTTTGCTGCACTTTGTAGGGAATAACCCCAGAAAGAAGGTGGTAAGTCAGTGAAACTCATCATGGAATGAACCATATCAAGGTTCGATTCCTTCTCTCAGAAACTCCATTAAGCTGAGGAGTTCCCGGAGGAGTCCACTGAGAGATAATCCCATTATCTTTGAGATGATTAAGGAATTCTTCACTAAGATACTCGCCTCCTCGATCAGATCGAAGTGCTTTGATCTTGTGACCAGTTTCGTTTCCAACCTCCTTTTGAAATTCTAAGAATTTCTCAAAAGCTTCAGATTTATACTTCATTAAGTATACGTAACCATACTGACTGAAGTCATCAGTAAAGGTTATGAAATACTGATGATTGTTTCTAGTGCTTACACTAAGCGGTCCACAAACATCAGTATGGATCAAATCCAAAACCTTAGTGGCACGTTCCACAGTTCCTTTAAAAGGAACTTTGGACATTTTTCCATTGAGACAGGATTCGCAAGAAGTTAACTCTTTGAGATCATTTTCAGAGAATGAACCTAAAGTGTTTATCTTGCTAATTCTGTTCTTGGAAATGTGTCCTAATCTAGCGTGCCATAAGGGAGCTGAAACTTTATCATCTCTCTTACGCTTTGTTTCTCGTTGTATATTCATAACATTGATATTTTGAGTTAGATAAATTCCATTACTTAGAGTACCGATGTGAACGGAAGAGTTGTTCCGTTTGATAAAGTATTTACCATTCTTAATATAAGTTTCATAACCTTCACAATCTAAAATTGGAACAGAAATTATATTACGAATAATGCTCGGTACATAAAGGACTTTATTTAAGACTAACTCAAAACTACCTAAATCTACTCTAATTGTGCCTAAAGCTCGAGCTTCAACGTTTGAACCATCGCCGATCTTCAAGACACATTCTCATTCTTTGAGTTGTTGGACTTCACTTAGCATCTGTAAATCATTACAGATATGAGTTCCACAACTGGTATCAAGTACCCAAGAACTAGAATTAATAGAAAGATTTACTTCAACGAGAAAGATACCTTTCTTTAGAGTAGCCTTGTACTCTGGGCAGTTTCTCCTCCAATGTCCCGCTTTGCCATAATGGAAGCAAACATCCTCTTTCTGATCACGCTTCTTCTTTTGGGCCTTCCCCTTCGAAATGCCACCAGTGGGCCTAAGGGGTTTCTTCTTCTTCTTTTGGGCTTTCTTGCCCTTACCTTTAGAAGGCCCAGAAGAGGAAGATGGAGCATTCACCATCAAAACTTTATTGCCCTTCTTGATCGTGCTTTCAGCAGTCACAAGCTGACTAATCAGCTCAGCTACAGTAGCACCAGCATGATTCATGTTGAAGTTAAGGACAAATGGGTTGAATGATGGTGGGAGCGAAGCTAGCAACAAATCCACTGAAAGCTCATCTTTCAGTGGCATGTCCATGGAAGCAAATTTCTTAGTAAAGGGTAAGAAACTTGAGTCCATATTCATGGACACTTGAACCTTCCCTCATTCTCAAGTGGAACAATTCATTTGAAGTGTTATACCTTGTAACACGTTCATGAGGGCGGTAAAGTTGCTCTAAGTGGTCGTAAATCTCCCAAGCGAATTCCATGGCCTCATGTTGCCTTTGCAAGTCCGGAGACATGTTAGCCAACATAAGGTAACGGGCTTGGAGATTATCATCCTTCCGCTTCTGAATCGCGTCCCGCTCGGCCCGAGTGGGAGACTCCCCTTCGGGACTAGGCTCCCCTTCGAAGAGAACATAAGTTCTCTTCTCAGAATCTAAAATGATTTTTAGATTCCTCAGCCAATCAGAATAGTTGGGACCAATCAACTTGTTTGACTCGAGGATCGATACAAGAGGGTTTTTGGTTGCCATTTCAAAACACGTAGAGAATCACAGAATCTACGACCTAAATGGTAAAACAGAGAACTAGTGAGCATGCTGAATTATAAAGATATACAAAAGATAAGGTCTTTAATCTAATGTACCTCCCACTATTTTTCAAAGATCTATAATTCCCAAAGATCTAAGAGGAACACGTTTCCCAATGGGTACTAAGATCCTAGGCATTTTACCTCGAACCCACAACTCGCGGACATTCTAAGTAAGAACCCTAGGTAGGTACAACTTACCAATTCTAACACCTTTAGAACTCTTAGTAATTGTTTTTTTTAGCATCACCTATCTTTCAATATGGACCCACGACTCGTGCGACATCCATATTTACTTAGGCGTTAAGCTAGACCCATCAATCATAAGATCATGATCAAAACTTAGTTTGAACGACCCACGACTCGCGGACATCGCCCTTGCTAAAATTGATCATGAAATATTGATCATTTAAAATGATCAATTAGGTAACTAAGAACTAATAAGCTCCACTAGCTATCCCACGACTCGCGGACAATAACTAGCTTCACTTACTAAACTTAAAACCTATTGATGGAATGCTAGGTATTTAATTCAAAATTTGCATCTCGAACTAAACACCTATTTGTTCGAAATTAGCTTAATATTTAATGGGAATTTTCGAATCAACCGGACAGTTGTCCGGTTCGACCTCACCAACATATATGTTATCCAATTTTGTTAGTCTTGATTAATGCAAGTACACTTAAATGCATTTCAAACAAGCACATAAACAGATAACATGTCCTAGCATGATACTAACATGTAATGATCATGGGTTCTACCTATCTTATGCGTGATATGTGGGAGCCACTCCACAATCACAAGTTCTAACATACATGCCACATAAACAGTTCAAATCACATAAGGGAAAGAGGTAACAAAATACGAGCCCTATCTCTATTACATTTTTACAATTGAGATTCCCCTCCCTAACATTTTGAGGGGTCTTCACTTATGGCCTCCTTGTTACTTGAATGTGGTCCATCTTACTCCATGGGTGCATTGTCTCCAAAATGAAAATAAAACCTCACCACCTATCTCTACTCTCAAATTACAATAAAAAGAAAAAGACATAAAGTAATAAGGCTCAATCTTCATATTGGCCTTAGACAATTACACGGGGCATACCCAGGCCTCAAAAACAGTAATATGGAAAGCCACATAATAAATCACCTAACAGTACGCACATAAGTGAGGCTCCAACCTCAATTGAAAAAACGCAACTATAGGGCTCCAACCCCAATTTAAACCATCCATGTGCATAAATTAAAACCATACATAAGTCTAAACCCATGATCACCTAACATGCTTTTGCGAGAATTTAAATTTAGCCAATAAATTAAAATTCCCGTTTCAAGTCTTAATGACTTAAAACACGACTTGATGCGAGTCTTGTTTATAAAAGTTTTCAATAAATCCCAAATTACCAAAATAAATAAAATTCCAATTAATTTATGAAAATTAATAATTTTATCAAAGATTGTATTTTCCCAAAATATAAACCGTTTCAATTTCTCAAAAATCCCAATTTTAAGTTTTATTCAAAAATTAAAATAAATATTCAAAAATAAAATTTTAAAATTAAAAATAAAAATTGGGACTGGATTGCACGAAACACGAAAAGGCCAGATCAAGAAAACGGGACCCGTACGCGGAGAAGACCGTACGCACGCGGTGCGCGTGCGGGCGCGCGACAGGCCCACATAGCTTGGCCGGGCGAGTGCGCGCGCTGCTGCGCGCGGTCTTCCCGCATGCTTGCGGGCGGCGGTGGGCGGCCAGTCTCGGCCGCCCTGGGCGGGCGTGCCTAGGCGCGCCCGGAAGGCTCTCGCACGGCGTGCGGGAGGTGCTGGGCGGGACGCCCTGCGCGCGCCTAGGCCAAGCGGGCGGTGCTGCGCGCAAAGCCCGCGCGCACGACTCCTTCGCGCTCGGGGTTTCGCGTGTTCGTCGTAATCCGGGTTTTGTTTCGTGTTTTCGTTCAAAAGCAAAACCAATCCAAGAAATCCAAAAACTGTTTATACAGTTTCAAATCTAAAATAGTTTTCAAAAATTAAATTTTGCAAAAACCAATTTTCAGAAACATTCAGGAAAAAAATACAGTTTCGTAATTCAGGCTTTCTAAAACAATTACAAATACTCAATCGCATCACGCCTAAGAATTTCTACCAAATTCAGTATAATTGAGACGAATCAGAAACACGATTAACGAGGTGGCTCTGATACCACTTGTTGGAAAACACGAATCAGAAAGCAGCGGAATTTAAAAATTTTCCCAACAAAAGGATCTTGGACTCTCAATCGTGTAACCAAATTCATAGAGATAGAAAACTTACTTTTCTTTTATTCTTTCTTGAAGCGTTTCTCGCGGCTTGATCCCCTCTCCTTGGTAAAGCTCGAATCTTCAAACTTCTAACTTGAAGCTCTCTAGAGATAGTCCACCAACTTGATCACAATCTAACTAGTAAGGATGCTAGTTCTCTAGTTAGTGTTTAGGCTTATCCTAGGGTTTCGTTTATCTTGGAGAAAGGAAGGTGTTCAACACATGAACCAAAAGAATTGCCAATTAGCTCCTAGAGGAGCTCGAGCTCCCCTATTTATAAGAAGGGGAGTGCCGAAATTCCTAGTCCTTAATGGGCTAGGATTTTGGTCTCTCTCTCCCTCCTATTACTTGATCATCAAGTAATTTTGACTTTGACTTTGAATACTAATTCAAATCAACTTTCAAGAGAGCTAAAAATATCAAAACTATTTTTGGATAATTTTATACTTTATTTATTTAAAATAAATAACTTATTTTATCTAATTAATTAATTCGTAATTAATTAACTAGATTATTATTCTCCAAAATAAGACTTTCTTTTCAATTCAAAATTAAACCAAAGTCTATTAAATAATTAACTAATTAATTATTTAATATTTTATTAAACAATCACGTGTGGCACACGTGTCACAATGACACGTGTCCAGTCACGTGACCCACACGTGTGGTTTCACACGTGTGGAACCCTCTAGGCCCGATTAACTCGCTTAATCATTTTCAAGCCTCAACTCATGTAACCAAGTTGTTGTGTGTGACCCTCTAGGTTCTCAATTCAATTAGCAGTGACCCTAATTAATTAATTCACTAATTAATTAATCAGTCCACAGATTAAACGACCATAGTCTAGCAACAGGTGTTTAACCCCTAGCTGAATTGGAATGTTCGGATTCGACAGAACCTTTAAGTCATTGATTCATGTGAGATACAATCCTCCTACTTACTATCTCTCAACCAGGATCTAGGGCAAGGGAATAATCAGAACCCTAATAATCCGGTCTTAAAGCTAAGTGCATTTCATATCCATTTGATCTCAATCCAAGAAACCCTTTTCTTGATGTCTTGATCTACTGCCTTGGCCAAGGACTCCATATGGCATATGAATGACTTACACAATAAGAGATCACCTTGCAAATGCAAGTGTAGGTCCTTTCTTGATTCTCATTCACTTTCATGAATCACTTGTGCAGCCCCAGCATAAGCCTTGAATCAGTTGTCTAAGGCGACACCCTTTAAAGCTTATACCTAAGACTACAGAGTTATCTCATAAAGTGACAAGGAACCTCAAGTCTAAGGATCACTTAATCACATCAATGGCTCGTGAGATATTTCCTAATCTGGAAGTTTTCATTTCCTGAAATAGAAACTTCCTTTCCCATTTAGGAATGTTCTCACACGGGGCACCTCAGTGAACTTACTTATTAAAGTAAGCACCCTCATGTATCACGCACGAATCAACTATACACTTTGCACCTCCATGAAACAAGGTGGTCCTTCTTAAGGGCGTGATCCCACAAGCAAGCCTTAGAGGAGTCAGGTTGACACTCCCACTGTCTGTAGGACTCATCGGCTTGGAGTATTTTACTAATCATGACTTATGTGATATAGGGCTCATTTCATGAACCATTTCACCTAAATGGTAGAGTCCTAAAGTCATCAGGATTAGGGGAGTTCTCATACATGCACAGCTAAAGTAAACACATACCAAACAAGAGCATATAAAGAAGTGTTGCCTCAATTCGTTATTTCATTCAAAGGTTGTCTGTGATTACAATAAGGAAAAGCACAAAGCGGATATACAATCGGCTTTCTAGGGCACTATTCCTAACAATATATATATATATATATATATATATATATATATATATATATATATAATATATTATGTAGTGTTCTTAATATATGCATGCATGTGCGTGTAAAAATATATAAAGGTATTTATATATATTATATATATGTTATGAATTATTTATTTATTTGAATTAAATTTTTATCTATTTCATGTTCTTATCTAATTTCTGAACTTGAGTTGAATATATTTATTTGTTATTCTCTAATTGTAAACATGATATAGTACGTGTTATGATCGTTATTTGAATTTCTTGGATCGATTTGATATAAACACGGATTTAAACGTTTCTTGAAAGGAATGGAATGATAGTATATATATCTTTAAGTTATTAATCGTGCACATGAACGTGTTCCTTACATAATATCATCTTTTATGCATTCATATCATGATCATTACATTGTCGAGCGTCTTTTATGGTCATTTGAGTCTCACTTCACCTTCCTTGCACAGATTTCGATCTAGTTGGAGATGAGGCCGGTCAGTGAGGCTCTTATGCACTTCTTTTTGTCGTTCTAAGGTGGGTTTCTCTACTATTTAGTTAAATGACCCTATATACTCCTAATGTGCAAAGTTTTCAGCCAAAATTTATTATATGCATATAGAGTCATTTCAAGAGTAAATGATTGCAATGTAAAGCCTTTATTTTATGAACCCTACCAAATGTTTTTGCGAGAATGAATGAATGCATAGAATGGGGCCCAGGGACTTAGTGTGAGTGGCTATCTGGGGAGGCATGGGCCGACGGTGATCCCTTACACTAGTTCCAACCATATAACGGCATAACCGGACCTCGTTAGGAGTAAGCGAGGAATGGACGCTGAGTGCCATCTGGGGAGTCATGTAATCCCTTTTGGTCAATGAATGGATGGTCAGGCCTTGCAAACCTGTCCATCACCCGGAGGGAGAAGGTGTAAATGATTATGTATGTGCACGAAAGAAAGAATGAATGTTTAATGAATTACATAACGTGTTGGTTGGAGATAACACACGCCCACTCGCCGGGCCACGAAAGACCTAACGAAAATTGGTTGTTATAATCCCTTTTGATGATTTTCTTATTTCACCCACTTGGGAAATGCTTTAAAAACCTCATTTGGGATTATAGCTTGCATCTGAATGTTTAAATACTGTCTTATATTATATTTATGCCCTGTTTCATACTCACCAGTCCCTTTTGGACTGAACCTGTTTGATTTTCAGTTGTACATGTGTTAGTGGAGCTAGGCGGGAATTCTAGTCATCGTGTCTCGCATTTGTCTCTAGCTCTAGTATTTTTGGATTTTACACTTGCATACTCATATTTACGGTTTATGTATATACCTTATGACCTGGAGCGTACATGCTTTGAGCCGTGATGGCATGTGAATATTGTAAATGGTCTATATTTTTGGAGCTTGAATGCTCATTGTTTATATCATGATCAGTTATTGGTTCCACTTTAATGGTTAACTTTGATTTTATGATTTAAGGGTTAGTCCCGCTTAGCATAGAGTGTGTGTATGTCCTCGTTCGCCGTGATTTAGCTCGGGTATGGAGTGTCCATTTCATATTCGGGTCGGAGGGTGCGGGGGAGGTGGTACCTTGCGCTCGGGTGCTACATCCCTTTCCATCCCGGGCATCCTTACCCATAATTTCGGGGCCCAACGTACCAAATCTTACCATATCCCAATATTTTAGGGCATACCTCACTTATACCATAACATAAACGTACAAAAGGATTCAAATCAAAAGCTTACGTATGCTCATACTTATACCGACTTCATAAACTTAAAGGCAATTCATAAATCATAAACATAGCTTAAATACACATATTTAATTATATAATAAGTATATAGTCGTATGCGGGGTGAGAAAACATCACATAATGGCCATAGGATTCATAACTAAAACAAAATTCCTAAGCCTCACCTTGTAGTAAAAGAAGATAGAAACCGGGGCCAAAAGGAGCAAACGGACACCTGAACCTCGAGCTCTGCGAATTCCGAAAGAGGCTCTAAAACAAAAGAACACAATACCTGAGACTTAGACTCAATATATACCAATTAGACGTTCGTTAATGCTCATGATGCAATGTGTACATATGAACTGCATAAACGTACCACTTAAGACATATCGATTCATATCTCATACAAATCATACCAAATTGATTCGAAAATTTAATACAAACAAGTTAATACATAATATAACATGCTAATAAGAATTAGAAGTCATAAACGAAGTAGAAAATTATGAAACAGATGAGCAAAGAGCAAAACGAAGAGCAATCACACAAAACAGGTGAGACACGGCTATGTCTCCTCGGTAGTACAAAATGAAAGATGACTATGTCTCAGTACAGAACCAAAATGGTTCGAGATCAGGGCTGAGACACGACCTGTCTCTCCCCAAGCACAGAAAGAGTTACCGTCGTGTCTCAGTACATAAATTGGGGCCAAAGGAGACACGACGGTGTCTCTCGTGCGCAGGAAAACTATCACCAGCGTAGCATGCAAAAAGCTTTGATTTCTCCATGGAAAGGAGTGTTAACCCCGGGTTTTCCTCCATAAACATAATAGAAATATAATAAGATACAAAGGAGCAAAGAAACCACAAAAATAAGTCACAAAACCATGAAAAAATAAGTTCTATACGCACACATACTGCATACCAACAGGAAGAGAGGGGGGAAAAAATGCAAGTTTCAACCATTTTCTTCCAAGAAAGCTACGGAGCATTAATGGAAACTTATACCACATTTAATTACCATCAAATAGGAGCAACTATTAGCACTAAATGAGCCATTAAGATCAACATATATGTCCCCAAACTCCAAACAAGCAAGAGATGAGCATATTCTTCGATTTCTCTAACAAACCCTTACTATTCCTCATGTATGACATATTTATAGAATCTCTATTATAAAACATGATCCATGTAGAGAAAAATGATCACAAGAAAGTAGAGAACAAGAATCCATACTTACCTCTAAGGTTGGAGCAAAAAATAGACTATCTTGAGCTCAAAAGGGACCAAAAATAGAGGTTTGGCTTTGTTGCTTCTTCTTCCTTCTTGGGGCTGAGTTTGGTTCAAATTTTAGGAGCAAAAAGGAGATAGGGATGGCTTTGATTGAGTTTTGGGTCAAAACAAGTACAAGTATAAGTCTTAAAAGCTCAAATACAGGTCACAGTGGAGTATTAGGTACGCTTGGCTAAAATCTGCATCGTCAGGGGTCGATATGGCATCGAAAATTACAAGGCTTGTTCCATTGGGTCCGAATTGTCGATTTGAGTCCAACGGTGAAGAAGGAACTCGAATACGAGTTCCCGAGCTCAAGTTATGAACAAATGACTCAAGGGTGGCCAATTTGCAAAAAGGCCCAAATCTTTAAATATCCATGGAAAGGAGTGTTAACCCCGGGTTTTCCTCCATAAACATAATAGAAATATAATAGGATACAAAGGAGCAAAGAAACCACAAAAATAAGTCACAAAACCATGAAAAAATAAGTTCCATACGCATACATACTGTATACCAACAAGAAGAGAGGGGGGAAAAAAATGCAAGTTTCAACCATTTTCTTCCAAGAAAGCTACGGAGAATTAATGGAAACTTATACCACATTTAATTACCATCAAATAGGAGCAACTATTAGCACTAAATGAGCCATTAAGATCAACATATAAGTCCCCAAACTCCAAACAAGCAAGAGATGAGCATATTCTTCGATTTCTCTAACAAACCCTTACTATTCCTCATGTATGACATATTTATGGAATCTCTATTATAAAACATGATCCATGTAGAGAAAAATGATCACAAGAAAGTAGAGAACAAGAATCCATACTTACCTCTAAGGTTGGAGCAAAAAATAGACTATCTTGAGCTCAAAATGGACCAAAAATAGAGGTTTGGCTTTGTTGCTTCTTCTTCCTTCTTGGGGCTGAGTTTGGTTCAAATTTTAGGAGCAAAAAGGAGATAGGGATGGCTTTGATTGAGTTTTGGGTCAAAACAAGTACAAGTATAAGTCTTAAAAGCTCAAATACAGGTCACAGTGGAGTATTAGGTACGTTTGGCTAAAATCTGCATCGTTAGGGTTCGATATGGCATCGAAAATTACAAGGCTTGTTCCATTGGGTCCGAATTGTCGATTTGAGTCCAACGGTGAAGAAGGAACTCGAATACGAGTTCCCGAGCTCAAGCTATGAACAAATGACTCAAGGGTGGCCAATTTACAAAAAGGCCCAAAACTTTAAATAAAAGTTCATTTGAGTCCACCAAAGTTCAAACAAGTCCAAATCAAGTAAAAAACATACAATGAAGTCCTAAGATCATATAAATCACATATTTCATGAATTTAGCATGCTAAGGATTCAAATTCATATTTCACAATTTTCACGTATCGCAAGAATTCATATCATAAGTTCAAATAGGGAAAATTCGTATCAAATAATTCAAATAATTCAAACGATTCATATAAAAAATGGAATAATGAAATATAATTCATATAAATGCATCACTTAAATATGAAATTAAATGCAAATATGGAAATTAAACTCACATGTGGTACAAACCTGTACATACGAGCAGATGGGATGTCATATTTTTCGACCCCCTGAACATGATGGTGACCTCGAATTGAGCTAAAAATGGCCGTAGAAGAAGGATTCCAGCAAAGGCAGCGGTGTGTCAACACTCCGGTGACTTTGTTCGGCAAATATCATAGGCGTTACGAAGGTCTTATCGCGGGTAAGGCAATGCAATTTACGGATTTAATTTTTATTTTTCGATTTTGAAGTAATTTGATTTTGAAGATTTTGGGGTTTTCATATTGTTGGATCTAAAATTGGGGACGATTGGCTTGAAATTTTTAGAAATTGATCAAGGATTTGGAACGAGCACGAGAGTACTTGCACGAATGTTGTGTAATTTTGGGATAATGTAAATTTGTATGATTTGAATTAATTAAACCTTGTCATTTGATAAATAAATATGCTAATCTTGACTGTATAAAAATGAGTTATCATGCCTTGAATGATTAAACTTGAAACTTTCACAATTAAAGTCTAATTACTTAAATTGATTATGAACCTATTATGCGATATATGAATTGTATGAAACGTTGTATGATTAAATTAGAAACTTTTGTATGTAAGAAATAATTTGTTCGTATGAATATGAATTGGCTATGTATTCTATGACTTTGATGAAATATTGTTTCTTAATTTAAAGAAGTGGTATGATTTGATTTCACAAAGAAATATGTACAATGTGAAACTTTATGTATGCTTTAATTATGCATGGGAATGACATGGTTGGGATCCGTTATCTGCTTCTTTGACCAAATTGTATCTTTTAAAGAATAAATTGTGAATTGTAACTTGTTTTCGTGTGATAATTAGATAAGTATATGATCTATTTGGCCTTATAATGTGTTAATTTTATATGAAACGTGGTATATGAATATATAGTGCTTGTTTACGGATGTATATCGTATGTGTTTAGTTTTGTGCATTTATGAGTATTTCGTGCGTCCTTGTAGTTCATTCTTGAGTCTGAGTCCTTCATTTTGTGTTCAGTTGGTACAGGTGCACCCGAGGTGGTGACAAGTGGGTCTTGTAGGTTCCGGGGTGAACCGTTTGCTTTATCTTCAGCTTTTTTTGGTACCAGGTGAGGTTAGGATATAGTTAAACCCTAATGCATTATGCTCATTTTTCATGCATGCGACTTATAAGCCTTATGTATATGTAAATATGTTCGAGGTATGTATTTTGATGGTTTTGGTTATACGTTTGAAAGTATGAACGCTATGTATGAGCATATGTATGCTTGTTTTTCAATATGATTCATATTCATGTGGTAAGTACGTATGTGTGTATGTATGATACGTATGTATATAGCAAGTACATATGTGTGTGTATATGTACAATACGTATGCATGTAATACACACGAAATGACTAGGTATGTACGTTTGTAGCGGGCTTAAGATATGGACTTAAACTTGACTTGACTTGATGGGGCCCCGGAGACTCTGGGTAAGGAGCACACGGGATGACCAAGGGGTCGCCGGGCACACCTTCTATGCATAGTCTCCACTTGATGACTTGATAAGGACTTACCGGAACCCACCAGGAGGTTTAGTCGAAGGATGGAGTCCTGAGGGTTGGAGAAGCATTGAGAACTTCCCTCATCTGCTTGGATAGTTAGGGTCGCGTAGCCCTTGCATCGCCCGAAGAAGAGGTTGACACATTTTGACTTGGTTTGGTATGTCTGTTTTGTTTGTTTGTTTGTCTTGATAAGCTATGTCTTGGGAGTATGGTCAGTTTGAACTCGTACCCGTCGAGTCTAGTTACGTTTTGTTATAAGTTCTTGAAATGGGGGTAGATTCATTAATTAAGATAAAATTTGGAATATTGTTAACCTAATAAAATGTGCTTAAAATGTATGCTAAGTTCGCTTTGATACGAATGTACACTTTGATATATGTAAGCTAAGTCTTGTTTGTTTTGTTTTGTCAAGTCAATCTATATATATATATATATATATTATCACATGTAAATATTTTGGGGTGTAAAAACTAATCCCGGATTTATGAACATCTATTTTTTTTGAACGTATTGTGCTACGTATATGTAGGTGTGTGTGGGTAGCCCCTCACTCAGTCTGTGTGGGTAGCCCCTCACTCAGTCTTTGGACTGACCCCTCCCCTCCCCATGTTTTTAGTTTGCAGGATTTGCTTTGGAGTTCAAGCTAGACAGCGTTGTCCGTCTTTGGAGTCTGTTTTGAGTCAAGTCTTTTGTATTCATTCAACTCCTTGCACACACATTTTGAATTCGACTAAGTTGTATGATGTGATAATACGTACGTATACCTATGCATTGTTTTAAATATGTTATGAATATTCAAGATAGGTTAGGAGAGGTTTCTTGGATTAGTTGAACCCGTCTTTATTGTATGATTATTCGGGACAAGTTAGGATAGGTTCTTGGATAGTTAAACCCGTATAGTTGACTTGTTATATATATGGATTGTATTGTTATGCTTGATGTATGAAGTTTTTTGAAAATTCATATTTTGCATCGCTTCCGCATCCAGGTCTCGCATCCTCTTGTTGTTCAGGGTTTAGGTAGCACTTAGCTTAGGTTGGATTTTTTTTTTTGTCTCCTGTTAGCTTTGACTTGGTGTGTGTGCCGACTTTCCATTTCGTACATGTGTCGGGTCTTAGTGCAGGGGATGTGGTGCCTTTCGTTTGGGATGCTACGAGAATCATGCACAAGATCTAGTGGAGAGTTAGCTATGGCACTTGCCATGTTCTTAGACAACTTTTTCCCATTGTTACATCCATTATTCTTGTTTTCCTTATATATCTTGTACCAATCAGGTTCACCGGTGATCTTGAAACAAGTATCAGTATTATGTGTATTTTTCTTGCATATTTCACACCACATTTCCCCTTTATCCCTTTTCTGAATAACTCCTCTACCCATTCAAAAAAATTTACCGTTAAAGATTTTTAGGCAAGCGTAGTAGAGTTTTCACTAAAATCATTGAAAGTAACTCGCACATCCTTTTGTGCCTCAACATGAGATATAATGGAATATGCCTTATTAACTGTAGGTAAAGGTTCCGTTACAAGTATCTGACTCGTAATAGCACTATATGTATGTTCTGGGTTTTCTCGAAAGTTTAAATTAAAACCCTATGTAGTGTAAGTGTACACATGACATTTGTAGCACATAGGTGTCGATCCCACAGGGATGGAGTAAGCCAACCAATCGCATCGTATTTTCATTAATCGATAGATCGAATCAATCATTTAAGGGGTTTTCTACACTAGCATACAAGGACTAAGCAAATGAACTAAACTTAATCAACAATGGTGAGAAGCAGGGAATAATAATTTCATGGAATTTTATAGTAATGCATTGTTTAATGAATGTTCAATTTTCACAATTATCATTACGAATATAAGTGCAAGTCTTTATTAAGATCAAGCACATGTACTCTGTAACATCTCGCTCGTCCTGCCGTACAGGTACGCGGTTCGAGAGTGCTATGTGCGCATTTAAATTATTTTAATTATGCTAATTACGTGTTTATTATATTGTTTATGTAATTTATTTGAATTATATTTGAACTTTAATTGAATTATTTGAACGTTTTTATCCTTTTTACGTCTTTTTTAATCCGTTTGAACCCATTTTCGTTTCTAACTTTCATGATTACGTGATATGCTTGATTTATACGTGTTATGAGTATGTTTTTATGTTCGTTACATGATTTTGTGTTTGTTTGATATGGTTTTCGAACCATTTTAACTGTTAAGGGATTCGAAGGCCTAACTCGTTTAGCGTATCTTGGGTTCCGAAGGGTGTAACTTGAGCTCGGGAATTCGGATTTGAATTCTGGAAGAGGATTCAGACTCATAACGAAGAATGGAAGCTAGAGAACCCAACCTTGTATTTTTCTAAGCCCATTTGGTTCCCCATATTTCACCCGTATTGAGCCTCGCGTGCAATTCCGACCCTTCTTGACCATTTTGAGCATAACTTATTCATCCTTTGACCAAATTAACTAAAGTTTGAACCTAACTAACCATAGTTAACCCCACTATTAGCCCTTAACCTCCCCCTTTTCGTCCCACATCAGTAAGGAGAAGGAAAAAGGGGTTTTTCTCTTGCTACCCGCCAATCCACGAGAAGGAAGAGGAATAGGGTGAAATTTCCAAGTTTTGGCCTCAATACTTGATCAAATCGCCTCAAATTCGAAAGGTTAGTCCATGAATGTATTCTCCATCTTCTTACCTTCAATTTGATACCTTATTTGCTCATTTTCATGGAGAGATGATCTTGTTTTGTCTAGTTTGATGAATAGTTAGGTCTTATGATAGAAATTGGAAGAACTCATGCCATACTTGCTTCAATCCTTGAATTTATGAATGATAAATGATCTCATGACATTATTATGTGATAATATGATCTGAAATTTGGAGGAAATTCGTTGAAAATTGATCCACCATTTTTATATTTTGAGAAACTTGAACTTGAAGAAGGATATATGATTTCTTGCCTTTGAGCTCATTTCTTGCTTGGTTGCCGCATGTTTGGTTGTTGATTTGAGCTCATTTTGTTGCCTTTTCCTTGGTCTTTTCCTGCTTGAAGTTGCTGCTACGCTGCTGGGGTTGGAGAGGAGAAAACAGGGCTGGAATTTTCGCCATTTTCGGACTGCGCAGGCGCGACCGCGGGAAGGCCAATTTAGGTCGCGCCCGCGACCTGATTTTCACCAAGTTTTGACTTGAACAGTGCTGGTAGGCTGCTAGAGGAGGTGTTCATGGCCGCGACCACCGGAGAGCTGTGGGCGCGACCCCATTTTGGTGCAGTTTTGAGAGGTGCTGCTGCGTTGTTTTGTTTTCCGTTTCTTTCGTGTTTTGTTTGATTTTCTTACTTCTTTCTTGTCTTTTATGCTTATATAACTTGTTATATTATATGTTACGTGGATATTTGTGAATTAATTACGTGAATTCGATGCTCATAGGTGAAATATATGGCCTAAAATGTGTTGTATGTTCTTCAACGTACGTGCATGAATCAATGTGACGTTTGATTGCCTCTTGTGATATTTTCTTGCTTTGTTTGTGATATACATGAAATATTAATGTGATGAACTATGTGTTATATGTTGCATTATTAATTTATTATGTGAAATTGGTGGAGTTATTTTACGTGAAATATGTGAATATGATTTAATATGAACTTACGTGACCTTCTACGTGCATGCATGCATTAATATGGCATTTCCTTGTCTTGCATGATTTTCCCTTATTTCTTTTAGAGTGTGCATACATGTCTATCATGTTATATGACGTGATGTGCTTGTTATATAATTTTTATGAATTCGTTTAATGTGAAATATACGAGTTATAAATTAATATGATTCTATATGGCTTCAAATGACCTAATTGACATCTCATTGCATTCCTTATGCATCATTTGCATCCATATGCATTTGCCGAGCGTCTAATTGATACATTTCGAGTCTAAGTTGTCTTTTGTTCCTTACTTTGTCTTAGGTTCGTTTGGTGGGTGACGAGGAGGTTTTTTAGAGGTGCTTTGGTCCGTTTCGTTTGGTTTGGTCGACAAGGTGAGGTTTCTTTCTTTTAGTTAAAACGACCTCCAACTTTACCTGTATTTTGAGCCCGCATACGAATTATGTATATATATATATATATATATATATATGTACATATATATGTATATATACACTTAGATATGTGTATGATACGTATTTTGTGGGATTTGTCCCATTTGCTATGAAATCATTGAAAACACTTTTATATATACATAACCTATTTTACATTTGTTTGATTTGAAAAAGGATTGGTGTGTGTGAACGATTTTGAAAATAGCGAGATTAAGAATTTGAATTAGAAGTCGAAAAATTCTAAAATTTTGAAATTAATAAAATTATGACTTATGATTTTTGAAATGGGCCCGGGGAAGTGGTATGTGATTCTCGGGTCGACCATGGGGTCGCCGAGCTCTCTCATCAACACAACTCCATTTTTGGGTGACTTCGCATAACCTCGGGAGGTCGAGGGGAAGGCGGGTCTCCTTTTGGCTGACGGTAACCCCGTCGGTGGAGTGGGTAGGATCCCCCGTATCTGAACTTTTGACGAAAGTACGGGGTTGAGGGAGCGCTTCCTCATCCCCAACCGGAGAAGAAGGATTGATTATGAATTTAGTATGTTTTTCGTTTTGATTATGATATGAAAGGAGTTAGGTGGGTTTGAACTCGTTCTCGTCGAGTTATTTTGATTCTGATTATGAATATGGTTCGTGAAACGGGAGTGGACTTATAATTTCTAAAATTGGTTGATTTTGGCCTTCGGCCCTAAACCCTTTTTGTTTATATGTATTACCACGGGATAAAATGTTTTAGATTGCAAAAACCACGCCCCAGTTCATGAACTTTCTAATTTGAATTTGATTTGCTCTTACTTATATGTATGTGTGCGTGGGTTAGCCCCCTCACCAGTCTTTAGGACTAACCCCTCCTCGTTGTCTTCTTTTTTCCCTTTTTGTTTCCTTTGAGTTGCAAGTTCCAGTTTTGAGAAGTTTGTGCTAGGCGGCAGTCTTCTTTCAAGTTTTGGGTCGTTTAGAGCGTTTCATGCATTTTACTAACTTTATTGTATACTTTCGAGCTTGTGAAGGCATGTATATGGCTATGAAATTAACTTGGAAATATTTGTGTACAACTTGACTAGCTTCATTTTTGTGTATCCGACTTTATTCTAAGCATGTTTGTAAATATGTTTGAATCCTGGGCTCCCGTGTGCAATGGTTGTTATCTTGCGCACTTTGATTTAGGGTCTAGACAGCCTAGCCTACGTGAGATTTTGTTTGTCTCCCGTTCGCTGTAGCTTGGCACGTGTGCGGAGTTCCCATTTCGTTACACGTGTTGGGCTATGGTGCGGGGGATGTAGTGCTCTGCGCTCCGGGGTGCTACATACTCAATTAGTTCTCTTTGCCTATTCTCATCATCCATTGTCTCCCTAATCAAGCCATTAGCACAAGATGGCTGTAATTAATTAGCAGCGGCTTTGTCGTACTCCAACCAATTACGAATTGCTTAGAGTCAAGTTAAATTTCTTTATACTTGAAACCCTAAGTGATACGAAATTCATTCTAAGTCTATTAGTATCTTTCAATTATCAAATAAACTCTAAACCATGTCAAAGGTGATCAAGCTCTAATATGTCTATCAATCCAATTTTGTAGCATAAAAATCATTCATCAACAACACATCACATATTCAATTCCAATCCATCATTATCCCCACTATGAGGAAATTAGTTACTCATCATCACTAATAGCAAAACATGAATATAGTCTAAAATACTCATACTCATAAATAACGATGATAATAATCTCCAAATTCAATCATAAAACAAAGTATAAAAACAAATTAAGAGACATTAGTTTGCATACTTGTGAAATACGAATAAATTTAACTAGTTCAACATAGAAAAACCGAATATTGTTTGTCGAGGTTGAAGAAGACTTGAGGTCCTTCGTCATTCCTTCTCCGTATCGTAATGCGCTTCACTTCTGGCTTCTCCTCCCTAGGTCTTAGGATTTTCTCATATAAATACCCTCTCAATAAGTAAAAAGCCCAAAATTCTCGAGATTCCATGCCTGGGTTGATTCGCGGCCGCCAACTTTCCAAGGCAAAGTTATTCGTGGCCGCGATTCTTGAAGAATCGCTAATACGCTTTCAGCTTCCTTCGCAGCCGCTAACTTCGCAGTGTAAATTCCTCACGGCCGCAAGTTTCCTCGATCAACTTCTCTTTTATGCTTATTTCATTTTTTTTTCCTCCAAATTTGTCATTTCCGACTCCTTAGTGAAAATTACCTGAAAAGGGTAAATTCACGCAATAAATAGCTCATAATTGACAATAAAACATATGGAAAATAGTCCTCAAATATCAAGTATATTTCGCCTAACAATGCCCCTCATGTACTTTTTTATGGAATTCTCTATTCCATGGATCTGGAAATGGGCTCCAAAAATTGGTTATACCCAACAAAAATTCCCCATTTGAAAAGAACTTTTTATACAAATTTCTGGAAAAAAAAATTAATCCAAAAAGAAAAAGATGGTTTGTATGGACAAGAATTAATTAATGAAATCAAAGAAAGAATCAAATTATATAAAATCCAAAAGAAGAAAAGAGTTCTTTCTATGAACCAGAGGATAAAATCCTGCATAGAGGAATTGAAAAGAGGGTTGATAAATACCTTTGATGAAGAAATTAGCTCAGATGTATCAATGACTTCATCATCTAGAGAAGAAATAATTCTTCCTGGAGAATCTGAAAACCCTTATGATGATGAGGGAATATTGACAATGATTGACAATCTGAAGGATATAATCAAAGAAAAAAATTCAAAAAAAAGATCAGAAGTATCTTCTGTGCAAAATAACATCCAAGAAGAAAAAGAAAATAGTCAGCAAAAAAAAAAAAAGTCTAAAAATAATAATGGGAGACAGGAAGTGAAGGCCATTTTTATAGTGGGCATTAGCGGCTTTATAATGGCTACATTATTCATATGTGTATTATTACTTTATACTATTCATTTACTTTTTCCTACTATAAATAGTGGTGCTTATTGTAAGTTAGGAACAAGCTTTTCCTTAGAAGCTGTCTTCCCTTTGTATTCCCTCTTACTCTTGTAAAATATTTATGAAAGAGAAGTTTGGAAGAAGTTTGAAAATTTGAAGTGTTCAAATTAAGTAAGTTCTATTTACTTTTTATTGTTATTCTACATTTATATGTTGTGTTGATTACTGTTTAACATGTCCAGCTAAATTTTCTTGTGTTGATTAATATTATGATACTAGAATCAATGTGCATGGCGGAATAATAAAATGAAAAAAATACCCGTGTATCAAATCGAAAAATTTTATTTCTGAGATGGTTAGAATTAAAATTGCCAGAAGGTTTAGTTTGAGTCTGAAGTCTGGATTCGCCCGTTTTGTTGCCATTAATTAGGCATTTTTAGGGCTTTTCTCCATGACTGGATAAGAATTAAATCTCTCGTTATTTTAATTCTATAAAAATTACCATGTACATTATATAATTTTTGGGTTTGGTCTCACCAAATTATTTATATTTCTGTACTTAAAATTCTGCTTTAAGTAAAAAATCCATTGTTATATTTCCGTATTTTAAATTCCGCTTTAAATAAAATATCCATTGCTATGGTATCAGAGCCATGGATATTGATTTTAGGTTTAAAACAATATAGAAGAAGAGTATGATATCCCTTAAAATTTAGATTTACTTAATAAATGGACTATTCCTAAAATAGATCCAAAAGTCATTTATAAATTTGGAACCATTGAGAAAATAGGGTTAAAGCAAGTCGTCAAAACCACTTAAGAAAACAATTTCTCTTATTAAAGATGATATGATAATCAGATAATCCACATTGTCAAATTGTTGATAAACCATTGAATGAAACCATCCTCATAGAAACTTATTTTAGTAGATCTGAGATTACTACTAGTAGATTGGAAGAATAACATTCCCAGAAAATTGGGTTATAGAACAAGCAGTACCTGCCATCCCTAACACTGAATATCATAAGAAATAAATATATGTATAGAAGGAGAGTATGAAATCCCTCAAAAGTTAGATTTACTTATTAAATGGACTACTCCTAAAGTAGATCCAAAGTCACTTATAAATTTGGAACCTTTGAGAAAATAGGGTTAAAACAAGTGGTCAAAACCACTGAAGAAACTATTTCTCTTAATAAAGATGATATGATAATCAGATTCTCACTAATAGAGATCTATATAAATATAAAAGATTATATAAATTTATCCATATTGGGTTAATTCAGGTTGCATTTAAACCAGTTACTTTAGAAGGATTGCTAGAGAATTTTATAGCAGCTCTCAGAGATGGTAGAAATTTAGATTGGAAACAATCTTTAATGGGAATTATACACTCTAGCTTAGCACATGGCCCACTATATTTTAATGTTTATTCTAATTTACAGTTATCATTGTCTGATGTTAATATTTTGTATGCTTTAACTTTGAATGTCAAAACGCATGGTTATAATTGTGCTCTTGTATCTAAAGTTATTTGTATTTGTTATAGATTTATTGATAGTGTCTAAATCCGAATTGATACGTTGGACGCTCACCTAGATTCTGAACCACCCAAACGTGAGTAGTAAGATCTGGATCTATTTGGAAGTTGGAAATAATAACAAATGTGAGCTCAAGTGCCAAAACAGGAAAAACAGGGATTTGAACCTGTTTTCCCTCTTTGACACTCAAAACAGTCAGGCTGGCTGATATGAAGTTGATGTAGAGTGAGAAAGTAAGAGGGTATTAAATGCAAGAATGGTTGCTACCCGAGTAATAAATGAGGAGATATTTATATGAGAGCCTTGTGCATGCTTAGTACACATAGTTAACGATGCATTTGATGCATTGTATGGTACAGGTAAGCAGCAGTATGGTTCCTCGTACCAGTTCTATCAGAGGATTTGCAAGGTGTGATAGACATTTAATACGCCTACAGAAGGGGATGTTTTGCATACATTAAATGTTGCTTCCGTACCTGACACTTTGGGTTGAACCGACCAGTTGCTCAATGGGTTGTCGGTGTCGAAAGACCTCCTTGCTCGAGGGAGGCTTGATCTCTTTCGCTATATCAATATATTATGTATATATATTTTTATTGGCATTATAAAATAATTAAATAAAATTTTTAATTTATAAAAACTACTACAATACGTTACTGAAAAAATATAAAATTATATGCTTGTGATTATTTTTTTGAAAAAACTTTTAATGAAAAAACTTATATACTAACAAATAAAAATAATTATATAAATTTATATATATTTAAAAATAAAATTAAAACTAAAAAATAAAAATCAACCAGCCAACATATATATGGGGCAACTTTTAATAACTCCCCTTGACTTGCAAAAATTTTACATTATCCCCCATTCCCAAAAGTTTGTCGACTAACTACCTAATTCACTTTTATAATTTTCCCTCACTCCCTACCCACCTAAAAAGTCGGATATACCCTCAATAATCTCCTTTTATGTACCAAATCTAATACAACCTAGGGTTCTTCTTCTTCCAACAAATTCTTTCCAATTCAGCCAGAGCACTACCCCAATCCGCCAGCAACGACTCATAGCCAGCAACAATGGGCTATTTCCTCAAGAAATGACATTTTTCTTCCCTCTATCATATACATCTCAATAGGGCTTGTTGTTGGTTGTTCAAGTGAATTGGCAGCGGAAATTGGTGGCAAAAATCGAGCTTCGGAATCTCTCTCTGACGAACTCCAGGGCTGAGTTCTCAATCCCGTGGTCTCTAACCTCAGGCAACTTCATTCTTTTTCTCTATTTCTTAGGGTTGATTCTACATTTCGTGGTTCTTTCAGGGCTCGGGTCTTGTGCCAATTGCAGGCCCGTCTTTCTCAAATCTCAAAATTCGCAAAAAGGTAAAGAAAGTTTTATTCTTTTTTGGTTTGAATTTTGTTTTTGCTTGATTATTCATCTTGAATGATATTTCTGAAATGGGTTTTTGTTGTTCTTTGTTCTTTCTCGTGGAATTTGGTGCTAATTAGTGCAAGGGTGGCATAAGAATGCAAGTAGCTGAGGAAGAGTACGGGGTGAAGCAAATGAGAGATATGGCTGCTGCTAAAAACTATAAAGAGATGGGAGGCTCTAGTAATTTTATTTTGAATTCTAATTTTTTTGATTATTCTAGTGTTCTATGTAAATTTATAGAAATCATGAATTTTAATCACAGTTTGGTACCTTTAACACTAACATTGTCAAGTTAGTGGCTCATTTGTAGTATATTAGAACAGAAAAATTAAGTCTAGTTTATATTTGAGTTAGTTATTATACATTTAGCTCGTTTTTACTAGATTGCTGCTTATTATTCGTGTTGCAATAAAATGTGTATTGATTACAGTACTGAAACATATATTCTCTAATTTAGGTCTTGGATGGAAAAGTTAAAGTTTTAACTCCAAGAGAATCTGGATATGCCATTCAACTCTCAAATAAACCCTTACTCGATGTTCGTCCCTCTATTGAGCACAAAAAGCTGAGTTAACACTCTTTTCTCAGGCTATAATTTTGTATTCCTATTTCTCTAGTTTTTCCTAAGGTGTTGGGTATTGCAATTTAGCCTTTTTCAGATTGATTGATCTTTGGTTGATTATATGAATACAGGATTCAGCGTCTATGTTTAATTCTTTCGATTGACTTTCATGTTGTAATAATTGATTTTGGGTTTTCTTCGATTTTGTTGGGAAGAAATGGGTCAAAGGTTTTACATGGGTTCCAATATTTGAGGTTGATGATTTCATTGATGCTGGTACTATTTCGAGAAAGGTCATAGAGTTTATGATGGGTAATACCTGATGTGCGAGTTCAACCTGGACTTAGAAGACAAAAGAAAATACCATCCCAAATTGTCAAAAGAGATCTGACATATTCACATTACAAGCAAAAGGGCCACAATTGAAGTGGCTGCAAAGAACCTCTTGAATCGTAAAGTTGCATGATCTGTTAATCTGTGTATTTAGATTATTCAACTCATTGCGTGAACTTTATTATCTGTATTAAATACTTGATTTTAGGATATTAGTACTCTATTATTCTTTCTTTGTGCTGCATATCGCGTAATTAGTACTATATCTGAAATTTGGCTTGAGATCACAAAACCTGGATTTTAAAGAATTTATACTTTATAGCCACATATAAATACTCTATTATTGTTTTCCTATACTAAATTTCGCCCTATTTTTACTAGAGGAAAAAGGTTGTATAGAATCACGCCTCTTGGTCAACTAGATGAAATCCTTGTCTTTTACGAATTTATACTCCATAATGCTAATTAAATACCTTAATTTTGTTTCCTTGTACTATATATCGCCCTATTTGTACTCTATTGGAAACGTGACAAAAGCTTGCTTGTCCGGGATTAATACCTTATAGTCAGGTTTATACTCTATTATTGCTTCTTTATACCACATGTCGCCAAATTTGTACTACAGGAAAAAAGTTGTACTAAAGGATACATACTAATTAATACAAATGATAAGTTGTGTGACAAATATACTAATTGATATAAATGATCAATATAGTAAATGATAATGATCAATATAAGATTATGTGATCATATGCTAAATGATACATACTAAATGATCAAATTTACTAATTGATACAAATGTTATGTTGTGTGACAATATACTAATGATACAAATGATCAATATAGTAAATGATAATGATCAATATAAGATTATGTGATCATATGCTAAATGATACATACTAAATGATCAAATTACTAATTGTTACAAATGATATGTTGTGTGACAATATACTAACGATACAAATGATCAATCTAGTAAATGATAATGATCAATATAAGATTGTGTGACCTGATCATATATGCAGCACCCGCATCGATAGGCGCCACATCCCCCGCACCATGAGTCCAATCCACATATGAAATGTAATCCATACATGAACCTAACACGTGGCGAACGGGTGATAAGTAAAAGAACTCAACCTAGCTAAGCGGGGCTAACCCTTAATCCAAATTATAAAATGATGCAATAAATGGAAAGCGGAAGCATAATTCATTTAATTCACATAATAATCTCCAACAAAACATATAATTCAAGTAATCCATCCTGTAGCATACACAGTAACCAAATATTTACAATGCTTCTCCCAAAAATAGTATAACACATAGCCAAAATTAGATAAGTATGAGATGCAACAAGGTAGATACATGTTAGGACCAAAATAAAAACTTCAAGAAGACCTTATTCCCCGCCTAGCACAACCTGCAAAAGGCTAAAACAAAGTGGGGTGTCAGTCCAAGGACTGAGTGAGGAGCATAATAAATATATCACATGCACATGCAATCCATAACTCTAAGTAAAGTGTTAGAAACTTCCAAGTGGATAATTAAAAGAAGCATTGCTCGGAATTACGGATATCATATTATTATTTGACAAATCATAACTTAACGTGGCCGCCCGGCGAGTAGGCAAATCTCCAACCTTACTTCCATAGTGTGTGCGTAAAACTTGATTAAGCGTTCATGCATAACATAATCATAATATTCATATCATAATCATAAGCATAATCGTGAGAAATTATCATAATTTTCCATCCTTCTTCCTCCGGGCAGTGGAAGGGTTTACGAGGCCCAAACCACCTCATAAAACAATATCGAGATGGAGGATCATGACTCCTACCCGTTCCTTCGATGGGTTAAACACCAGCTCAAGAATATCTCACCTTCCACACTACACGGTCGCGTGAGAAATTCTCAAAGGGTACTATATGTAATGGCTTTCTTGACGGCCCGATGCCGTACCGGTTTCCAATCACACAATTCCCGGGGGCCCAATAACATGTGCATGATTCTCGCTAAAACATTTTCATGAAAACATTTGAAAACCTTTCATACATAAATCATTTTCCAAAATATACATATAGTGTTACATTTTAGCTTAAATAGTCACACGAGATTTTAGGGTTCTAATTAACTAAGAATAAAACCTCACCTTGACAAAAGAGTGTGGAAAGAGAGGTGAAGAAGAGAAACCTAAGGATCTTGCTCCTGAACAACGGGCTCAAAATCTGTGCAAGAAATACAAGTGTGCTAAGACTCTAGACTCATGAACCAAATAATCGACGAACGGCATGCTTATGCGATGATGTGATATGAGATGTTGAAGTTAACTTATGAAAATGTTCACTCACTTTATATTTTTGCACGTTCCAATCAACTCAATCCATAAATCTCATATAATGATCAAAACACATAAGAACACATGTTAATAAGACATAGCAGTTATAAAAGAGGTGGGACGAGATCAACCAAGTTAAGGAAAACAAGAAAACGAAAAACGGAACAACAGGAGTTGCTGACAGGATCTATGGTCGTGGATTTGAGATCCACGGCCGTGGATCTTGGTCCAGAAAAAGGCAACTCCCTGCCTCAAAATCCACGCCCGTGGATTTATTTCAAAGAAAAATCCACGGTCGTGGATTCAAGTCTAAAACTCTGAAAATTGCAATAAAACAGGGCAGCAACTTACACAGCACAAAACCAACACAAATTACCAACAAAATGCACAAATCAAGTCTTAACAAGTTCATAACACTTATACACATTACATATTCCAATTACAACACATAATACACAAGTTTGAGCCAAAGATCAATCCAAACAATCATATAAACTCTTCCAAATTTCATGTATATGCATATCATCCAAGTAACAAGGAAACAAGGCTAGGAATTCATGAATTCACATATATTGTTCAAGAAGTCATGCTAGATCATCAAGATTAAAGTCCAAAATCCAAATCTCTAACAACCCTCACATATAAGCACACACACACACACCCCCTATATATATACCAACCTTGTATGAAAGAGAGAAGAGTGTATAGAGATGATGAAGATGATGAATACTCCTTAATTCTTCCTCTCCTTCTTCTTGCTAAATCAAAGATGGGGTGTGTGTGTGAAGAGAATGGGAAGAGAGGGGTTTTGTGAGTGTAGAGATTTAGTTTGTGTTATGTGTGTGTTCTTGTTTATATAAAATATAATGTATGTAATATATATATATATAGATATATGATATATATGTATAAAGTAGAAAAAGTAAGTATTATGTATATTATATTATATATAAATGCATATGTTTTATATATGAGTGTATATGATATATATATATATATATATATATATATATATATATATATATATATATATATGTATAGATGAGTGTATATATTATATATATAATGCATGTTTCTTGAAAATATACATGAATGCATATATATATGTATATAAATGCCACTTGCTCAAGAAATTAGTTTAAGTATATATATATATATATATATATATATATATATATATATATATAAATGTGATATGTTGAAGAAATATATGAATTATGAATTATGTACATGCTATGATATGAAATGAATAAAATGGAATCAAAATTCTCACAAAAACAATTAAACCACATATTCACTTATTCACATAGGCATATTGACCAAATAAGCATGTAAAACAATTCTAACTCTCAAACTCACATGTAAGGCGCGCGTACCTGAATAACGAAAACTCGGGGCGTCACAATATACTACATAATACATACTAAATGATCAACTAGGGGGCTTATTCTCCCAACATACTAGATTTCCATGAATCAATACCTCATAATAGGATATAAATACGGTATTACACCCTTTTTGTACTACATTAGGTGAGTTTAATACTACAAAAATGTTATCAACTATGGGGCTTATTGTCCTAACATACTAGATTTCCATGAATTAATACCTCATAATGGGATATAAATACGGTATTACACGTTTTTTTATACTACATTAGGTGAGTTTAATACTACAAAAATGTTATCCACTACGGGGTTTATTGTCCCAAGATACTAGATTTCCATGAATCAATATCTCATAATGGGATATGTATACGGTATTACACCTTTTTTATACTACATTAAGTGAGTGTACTACTACAAAAATATTATCAACTACGGGGCTTATTGTCCTAACATACTAGATTTTCAGGAATCAATACCTCATAATGGGATATAAATACGGTATTACGACGTTTTTATACTACATTAGGTGAGCTTACTACAAAAATCTTATCAACTACGGGGCTTATTATCAACTACAAAAAATTTGAACTTGCATATCTAGCCATCCACCATAATATCAGTAATGTGATATCAATACTATAATATTACATTGTAGTACTAAAAAATGTGATACCACTACTTACATATCCCTAAACAACAAACATCATAAAGTTCAAGGGCAAACAACAAAAATGCAGCCCTTCACAACAACAGACCAAAAACAGACCAAATATCCACTTACCAATAACAGACCAAGTACCCAACCAACATATCTACACATCAGTTTTCAATCACCATTAAAATTATATTCTGCTGACAGGATAGTAGCAACCAAATGAACATGATAATTGGGCATCTTCATATTCAAGGACTCATTTCAGAAAGTAGGATCATCCCGTACGAAACATTCGAGAAATAAGCAAAAAAAGGCACCACAATCGAAGCTGTCAGCACGTTGAATTCTGAAGTAGTTACTAAACAGAATTCTGAAGCCGTAGAGGGAACAAGAATGCCTTCGCCCACAGTAAAATTAGAGGTTTTCACGTCATATCTGGATAATAACAGCTTGATTCGAGAATTTGAGGCATACGTAAAAGACATGTTTATGAAAAAATCAGATAGACATCGAGATATGGCATCTTCGTGTTCAATCTTTATTGAAACCCGAATATGTTGCATTTCAGTGCAAAAGACCATTGGGAACATCGAGTTTGAATGGTAACATGCCTCGGCTCAGCCATTTCTGCCAGAAATAACATCATAAGATTAAGGCATAAGGCTTTTAGATTCAAATAACCAACTAAAGAATTAGAGCATTTCAATTCAAGCAACACACAAACAAATCAGGGCACTTCAGTTCTATCAACGTACTGAAAATTTCGTGTATAGAAAAGGAGCAATAACGTAGCTAAAAATAGAAATATCGTATTGGAGCATAAGCGGTGGAAAAAAGGCTAGGGCTTTTAGATTCAAACAACCCACAAACAAATTAGGGTATTACGGTTCAAGCAACACACCAACTAATCAGGGCATTTCAATTCAATCAACTTAATGACCATTTCGTATACAAAAAAGGTGTAATAGTGTAGCTAAAAACTGAATTAATATCGTATTGGAGTAGAAGAGGGAAAAAAAGACTAGGGCTTTTAAATTCGAACAACCCACTAAAAAAATTAGGGCATTTTGGTTCAAGCAACATACAAACAAATCAGGGCATTTCAATTCAATCAACTTACTGAGAATTTCCTGTAAAAAAAATGGGTAATAACGCAAAGAATGGAGAAAAGACAAAACCTTAAGGGGAAAAACCTATATCGACGTCCTCATCGTCGTCCTCGTCAGCGGCGGTGCCTGAAGGTCGTTCTCACCGTCGTTATATCGCAACCTCTCCGTGGCAAAAACCACTCAGCGCCGAAAATCTCTCACCTTCCTCACTCGTTAGCGTCATAAACCCACTCACCATCGGCACCCGTCAGCTTCAGAAACCGTCTCGTCGTAGTGTGGTTGATGTTTTGAGCAAAAAAACCCTTACCCTCTTACCGGCGTAGGATTTTTGAGTTCACAAGATGAAATGGGGGAAATGTTATGTTGCAAGGACAATTTGGTAAATTCTCACCAAATGGGTAGTGAAGTAAAATCAGCAAATTCAACTAGGGAGTTAGTATAGTTAAACTTTACACGAGGGAGCTATGTAAAATTTAGATCCACCATTGGGGAGTTACAACATATTTCCCGTATATATATATATATATATATATATATATATATATATATATATATAATATATAAAATGAAATTAAAAAAAAAAAAAAAAAGATAAAGAAAAAACATCACCCCCACCCCAAAACATCGCCCCTCCCTTCTTTCTCTCATCCCCGCCTTGCCTCTTATGCAAATTGGTCATAGCCAACCCCACACATTCACACCAACTCTATACACACCCAAAATCCTTCTCCCCTTCTGCAAATCTATCAAAGACAGTTTGCGTAGTGGTGGATATAGTATGGTGGCGGAAACGATTTGGTGCGCTAGTAGTGCTGGCGGCAACTACGATTTATTGGGTGTTTGGTGGTGGTAGCAACTTGGTGTGATGGTGGTAGTGGTCGTAGTGATTTCTTAGTTGTGTGGCAGCGGTGGCAACGATTTGTTGAAGGTCTGGTGGTAGTGGCAGGGCGGCGACATGGTGTGATAGTGGTGGTGGGGGTGACAACGATTTGTGGGTGTGTTGTGGTAGTGGTGGTGGAGGGGCCGGTGGGAGTAGGGTGCTGGTGGTGGCCTATGACGAATGGCACTTTAAAGAAACTGTGTGATATATAAACCTTTATTCACCAATTCACATTCAAGTGCACTTTATTTGTTAAGTTTATTATGATATAAATATATATTTAGTTGATATATTTATTTGTTAAATATATTTTATGTTTATAAATAATAATTTAGTAAATAATATCATTCTAAATGAATATAATATATTTATTATATGAAATAATACATAAAATAAGTTATTATATTTATATAAAATTATAATCTAATATATAAATGTATAAATTAAATATATTACTATATTTGTATAAATCCTAGACTTTATTTGTGTGTAAAAGGTTAATTAAGGATATTAATATTTTTATGAAGTTATCATCGTCTACACAGAATTCTTATAACGTACGAGCTATAGGGGGTGTTTGCAAACTCTACTCCATAAGTAGAAGCTAAAGAAGAAGCCGAAACTGTAAAAAATCGCAGTAGTAAAACCAGTGAATCTTTGTGAAAAAAAGTGATAAGAAGAAAATAATCAATTGAGTGTTTGCAGAGAAAAATTGATAATCACTTTTAACTTTTATAAACTTACTAATTCACCCTTAAATATTTTGAAATATTTTTGGGTGTTATAATATGATGTAAGTATTATATTAAATATATATTATTATAATTTTGTATAAGATTATTTGTAATTAATCAAACATAGAATTATTTTATATATATCTTTACTTATAAATTTATAAATTTTAAAAAGAGAAAAGATTTACCTGGTAATTGTAGATTTTTTAGTTATGAAATTCCTTAAGGGTTAATTAAACAAACTTCCCGTCCTTTGGGTCTTAGGACGGGTAACCCCCCATCCTTTCATTTTGCGAGATTTGCAACACCCCCCCCCCCCCCCCAAACCTTTCAAAATTGTTGCACTTAATCCCTTTCTGGTGGAATCTAAGGGAATATCCCGTTAATTTTTTTTTTTTTTTGGCGTGATTTATAAGGCTAAATTTGTACAAATCAGATTTCAAACGTGTAGATATTATATATCAAATCGAAGGTCTCGACATAAAGAACAAAAAGGTGGTCTCAAAATCAAAATCCGACAACCAACGAATAAGGAATCATCGGTCAAAGATGACGAACAGCCTGAGAAGCTTTGCATACAAATTCCAACGCTTCCGACGGCCAATAGGGTCAAATGGGATATGTATTAATTTGTTCTTCTTGGGGAACGGAACACGATGGTAGTAGTCCTAACTCTTGGATCGATGTGATGGAGGAGAAATCGACGGTTAAAGTTCAACATAGTTAAAATATTCCGCCAAAAACTTTAAAAAGGGGTTAAGTGCAATAATTTTGAAAGGTTGGGGGGCAAATCGTCCAAAATGAAAGAATGGGGGGCAACCCGCCCTAAGACCCAAAGGACAGGGGGTTTGTGTAATTTGCCCTTTTTTAAAATTACGAAATTTTTATTGGAGTAAAAAAAAAAAAAAAAGAAAAGAAATAACGAGAAGAAAAAAAAAAGATATAACAAACATATAAACTTTAGAGTTGTATTTGTATTATTTATATTAAAAAGTTAATTTAGGAATATTAATGTTTTAGTAAGGATATTATTGTCAAACCGCAATTTTAAATAAATGCAGGAAATCGTATAATCTATAAGTAGAATCTAAAAGCACTGCTTCAAGATTATAGCTTATTGCTACTTAAAATAAGTAGAAGTTGATTTTACAAAACTATTGAAAATAAACACTTATTTCATAAGTGCTTATTTTTAGAGTTTACAAATACTTTCATAATCAGAATCTAAAAGCAGCCGTGGGTTTTTCAAACACTCCAAAATTGCTAAAAAATAAGTGCATAAGCGTTTATTTTTAGGGTTTGGATTGAAAGTTCAATTTCTATGTGAGTGTTTGTAAACTCTAGTAAAAGTTGTAAAAATTTGCAATGATAAAAACAGTGAGTGTCTGGAAAAAAAAAAAGATGATAGACAGAAAAATAATCAATCAATAAGTGTTTGCAGGAAAAAGTTGATGATCACTTTTAATTTTTCTAAAGTTACTAATTTACCATGAAATATTTTGAAATATTTGTGGGTGTTATAATATGATTTAAGTATTATATTAACGCAAAAATTATTATAAGATTATTTATAATTAATCAAATATAAAATTAATCTACTTTTATTTATAAATTTATAAAAATTAAGAAATGAGAAAAGAATTCTCTCGTAATTGCATATCTTTTAGGTATGGAACTTCTTTATATTACAAAATTCTGATTCTGGGAGAAAAAAATATATATAACCAGCAGAAAAAAAAAAAAAAAAAAAAAAAAAAAAAGAGAAGATATAATGATCATAATATACCTAAGAATTGTATGTAAGGTTGAGTTTAGAAATATTAATATTTTAATAATGATATTATATCAAAACATAATTATAAATGAATTTAAAAAATCGTATATCTAATTCATAGGTAGGATCCAAAAGCATGTCAAAACTATTAGAAATAGGTACTTACTTATCTCATAAGTACTTATTTTGAGTTTGCAAACACTCCTTATTCATCAATCCCAAAAAGAATTTGTTCTTTTGGCGAAATGACAAATGTATAAGATAAAAATACGATAACTCTCCATTACAATTAGAAAATTAGAATGAAAATGCATTAACCCATATAAGCATCAAGAGTCCTGCATCTCTAGAGAGTCGTTCAATTTAATGTGAAGAAAAAACCGATCACTATAAGCAACTCATTCTTCTACCCTACGTCTCTACCTACGGCCGATGGCCGACCACCATTTACCACCGCCGATTTCCTTGACGGCGGCCGACCCGTCTCTGATTGCTCCCGCTGGGGGAGGTCAGGAGACAACCACAAAAAATCTGGATGTTCCTAAGAAATCTTATGCGGCAGCACTCAACAGGAACCCTAACGTGCCGTTGAAGGTTACTTCATCATCTGCATCAGGAACGAGGCAGACTATTCAATCTGGCAAGATATTTCTGTTCAATAGAAAGGATCAGAATAGGAGGTATGGTACAGTATCTGAGCGAAACGGTCTAATCAACATCAGTTATACAGATTCTGAGATTGAAGAACTATCAGCACCATTCAAACATGCTCTAATCGGAAAATTTTCTCACGGATATCCAACGATGTCTCGCCTTCATGAGCTATTCATGGGACTTGAACTGTCGGGTGAGTTTAAATTAGGCTTGTTAAATGTGAAACATGTTCTTATTCGATTGAATTGTGATGAAGATTACACGATATTGTGGATGCGTAAGATTATTATGTTTGATGGTTTCCCGATGAGACTCTTTAAATGGACTCCCTCCTTCAACCCTAATATCGAATCCTCAATTGCACCTGTATGGATCAGACTTACTGATCTCAAGACACAATTTTATGATGTTGATGCCATATATGATATTGCACGGGTTATTGGGGAACCTTTATGCATTGATGAAGGGACAAAGGACGCGAACAGGCCAGCGTATGCGCGTGTCTGCGTTGAATTGGATCTATTGAACTCCCAACTGGACAGAATCAAAGAAAAAAGGGGGATCCTTTAGGTAATGGCGGAAAAGGACAAACAAAAGGATGGGTTGAGAAAACATTTACCAAAACGGATGCCAGGAAAAAGGAGACAGCACAGGAAAATAAGGATAACCCATCTGTAGACCTTATCTCTAATCAGATGGAAACGGATGATAATGTGCAACATAAGATTACAGATATAGAAGACACATCCTCAAAGAAAAATCATGGTGAATCAAATGTTGAGCAGGAAGGTGAAAAAAATATCACTCAACCTGAATCTCAGCATGAAACGGTCCAACACGAACAGAATGTGCAGCAAACTATGGAGGCTAGAGATGGTCCACTTCAGCTTGTTGTGGATCTTGGACCGATAGAAGAAGTGAATGGGCATGACGATGGAGAAGATTCACAGTTGTTGATAGAAGGGAACGAGGATGGGGAAACTCAGGAATCTGAGGATGATGATGATGCTCACATAAAAAACTTGATGGCACATCACAGACGTTCTGCCTCTTTAGACGACAAGGAAATTGAAGGTCAACAATGGCAGCAAGCGGGAAAAAAGAAGAAAAAAAATCCAACTGATACTCAAGGCCCTAAAAGGACGCTTCGATCGTCGGCCTCATATACTGGTGGATCATGACTTTAAACAGTCTCATTTGGAATATTCGGGGAATACGTAATGACGGGCGGCAACGTATCCTAAAAAAATACTGTAAGAAGAATAAATTAGATTTCATGGCCATCTTGGAACCTATGGTTGAGTTTGATTATTTCTATTTTAGATGTGCCTTTCAGTTTCCTTATGTTATCTCTAATTGCTCTAATCACATATGGTTTTTCTTTGGCGAGGGGCTTAACGTGGAAGTGTTAAAGAATGATCGCCAATTCATGGACTTGAAAATCAACGGAAACAGTTGGAACAAACCACTATTTCTGTCTGTGGTTTATGCTAAATCTACTACTCCTGGCCGTCGAGACATATGGGAGTATTTTCGAGATGCACATCATCAGAACGAGCCTTGGTTAATTGGAGGGGACTTTAACATTATTACTAAGGCTGAAGAACGGCGTGGAGGCCGAGACCCTGACATCCTAGGTATGACTGAGTTTAACGAGTTTATTCAAGACTGTTCCCTTCAAGAGCCTACCTTTGAGGGATCGGCCTTGGCGTAAAGACAGAATGTGGCAGAGGTTGGACCGGGTGCTTGTCACTGAATCTTGGACTGATTTGTATCAAAATACTCATGTAAAGCACCTAGCTAGAGGATCTTCAGACCATTGTCCTTTGCTCATACGATGTGAGGATAATGTTACTCGAGGCCCGTCTTCTTTCAGATTTCAAGACATGTGGATTCGTCATGCCTCAATCATCCCAACTATAAGGCAAAATTGGGAGCAGCCGGTTGGGTGTGGGGGAATTTGGAAATTGCACAAGAAGCTTTCTAGACTAAAACAATGCTTAAAAATATGGAACAAGGAAGTGTTCGGAAACATATTCGACAAAGTTAAGGAAGCGGACAACGTAGTGCTTCAAGCTGAGCGTGAATTTGATGTTCAACCTACTGACGAGGCCCTCATTACTCTAAACCGTAGTTTGGCATTACGTAATAGAGTGCTTGCAATGGAAGAGGATTTTTGGAGGCAAAAGGCTTCGGTGAGATGGATAGAAGATGGGGAACGAAACACAAAATACTTCCACTCGTTGGTTAAGAAGAAGAGATTTCGCTCTCATATTCGGACTATTAAAGATGGAAGTGAGACTTTGCAAAGCTTGGATAGAATAAAGAAATCAGCAAATTCTTATTTTAAATCTCTTGTTTCTTCTGAAGGAAGACAACAAGTTCTTGATCGGCACTTAGCAGGGATGCAGAAGGTCTTAGATGATTCAGATGGCGAAAAATTATGCTGCATGCCGACTTTGGAGGAGGTACGTTTGGCTGTTTTCTCTATGAACCCAAATGGAGCTGCCGGATCAGATGGTTTTGGGGTTCGTTTTTATCAAACTTTTTGGGAAATTATTGGTAATGACGTTTTTGAAGCGGTTTTGGATTTCTTTGAGGGTACGCCTCTGTCGATTGCCTATACGGCAACCTCAGTTATTTTGATTCCTAAGAAAGAAAACTCGGCCTTTTGGAGTGATTACAGACCGATAAGCTTATGTAATGTTTCTAACAAAATTATTGCCAAAGTCCTAAATGGTCGTCTTTCAAATATCTTGTCGAGAGTAGTGTCGCCAAATCAGTGTGGTTTCGTAAAGGGTCGATTGATAAGTGATAACATACTATTGGCCCAAGAAATGGCTCATACTCTAGATGCTAAAGGAATTCATAAAAATTTCATGTTAAAACTAGACATGGCGAAAGCTTATGATAGGTTGGATTGGAATTTCCTATTGGCCATATTGCGGAAGAAGGGATTTCCAGAGCTGTGGGTCAATTGGATAGCTAAATGCATCCAAAATTGCTGGTTTTCGGTTATTATCAATGGTGAATCGGTAGGATTTTTCCATTCTACACGAGGGCTGCGACAAGGCGATCCAATCTCTCCCTCGCTTTTTGTCATCGCTTCTGATTTTCTTTCATGTTCTCTTAATAAATACATAGAGGAAAATGCACATGGAAGATTCCGTAACACAGTTGGGACTCTGATTTCCCACCTTGCTTATGCCGATGACACTATTATCTTCGCAAATAGTCGGATGTCTTCTTTGCAGTCGATAAAACAGATTTTAGTTACTTATGAGGAATTATCCGGGCAACAAGTTAACACACAGAAGAGTACATTTATTGTTGGGAGAAACTCGGATACCGCTGCTGCACAAGTAAGGGATGTCCTAGGATTTTCAAGGGAATCTCTTCCGTTCAAATACCTAGGGGCACCTATTTACAAGGGAAGGAGACATATAGTGTTATTTGATAATCTCATTGACAACTTGCGAGCTAAACTGAAAGGATGGGAAACTGTTAACTTAAGCCATGGAGGGCGATTGCAATTAATTAAATCGGTTCTCTATTCTAGTTCAATGCACATCTTGCAGATCATAGAACCCCCGAAAGGTGTGATTTATCAACTAGAAGTGTTATTCAATAGATTTTTTTGGGGTTCTAGTGTGGATAGAAAACGTATACACTGGACGAATTGGAAAAAGATGTGTTATCCAACAGCAGAAGGTGGAATTGGAGTTAGAAATATTGAGGATGTGGTTGATGCTTTCTCGATAAAGCTATGGTGGAAGTTGAGAACTAGTACCTCATTATGGGCTATATATATGTTGAGAAAATATTCAGCGGGATCCCATCCGTTGCAAGCAAGAGCTATACGACGGCACTCACACACATGGCGTAGGCTTTGTCGGATAAGATTGCAGGCGGAACAACATATAATCTGGGATTTGGGTAGAGGGCAGATCTCATTTTGGCATGACCAATGGTTTGAAGGGAAAAGTCTCATAGCAGCTGATATGGAGGGGTCAAACTTAGATAATGTCTGTTCTTTCTGGATCAATGAGACTTGGAATTTTAATATGCTTCAAGCCGCTGTGGGTTTAGATATGGCAAAGAGGATTGAATTGGTACACATTGAGGCATTAAAGAAGGACAAACCTTTATGGAGGGGCTCTAATGATGGAAATTTCTTGCTTAAATCTGCATGGCAGGTTATTCGGAAGAGAAATGAGTCGTCTGACCTTTTGAAGAAAATCTGGAGGACCAACTTGACGCCTACTATATTAATCTTCTTGTGGCAACTCGTTAACGACTGGATCCCGGTGGATGAAAGGCTTCAGCGTAAGGGCATTATCTTTCCTTCTAAATGTAGTTGTTGTTCGCAAAGTGAAAGCTTGGAACATTTATTTATTTCTGGAAAGAAAACACAGGAAGTATGGGCTTTTTTTGGGGAGACATTTCAGGTTAATGTCCCTGTAGATGGCACGCCTATAATGATGTTTCAAAGCTGGATTTCGTCTACTCATTTCAGTGGCGATAATCATATTCGGATTCTGATACCATCTTTGATTTTTTGGTATATATGGGCTGAGCGAAATCAAGCGAAGCATAGGGGGAAAACATTCTCCCCTTTGAATATTATTCGCCAAGTCCGTGTGCATGTCAAGAGAATGAGTGAGACATCACGCATGAATAGAAAGAATTGGAGAGGTGATATATGTCATTCTATAAGTTTCGGAGTGCGTTTTGAGAAGCAAAAAACGAATTCCTTCATGGTGGTTAGATGGATGAAACCTGGACAGGATGAGTGGAAATTGAATACTGACGGCCCGTCAAAAGGAAACCCAGGATTAGCGGGTATTGGCGGAGCCATCAGGAATCACCATGGCTCCTTAATAGCTGCGTATAGTGAGGGTATCGGATCGGCGACCAATACGAAAGCTGAGCTAATGGCTTTAGTTAAGGGCGTAGAACTTGCTGCAAGCTTGGGTTGTATTCGTCTGTGGATCGAGCTTGATGCGAAGGCGATCATTGCCATCATACAAAGGCAACAATCAGGTGATTGGTTTATCAACAAATTGTTAATTGATTTTAACAAAGCTATTAAACACATGCAGGTTCGCATTTCTCATATTTATAGAGAAGGCAACGGGGTTGCTGATCTTTTGGCCTCACGAGGTGCTGAGCAACAAATGCAATGGTCCTTTCCAGAGAATGAATGGTTGAGTGAACTCAAAGGATTCATCTTGATGGACAAATGGGGATTACCTAATTTCAGGTTCAAATAGTCCTGGTTTTATTTGCTCATGAGTTTAGCTAGTATCAGTTTTCCTAGACTTACTAGTATAGGAAATAGTAATTTAAATATTGTGTTGGTTATGATTGATCAGACTACTGCTGACATGGTGTGCATTATTTGTACTAAATCTAACAAGATGATTTTGTGGAGGTTTTGGAAAGGAAAATTTGCTATGCAGGTTAGCTGTCCCAAGAAGCAGATTATTACGAGGAGCAACAGTAGCTTATGGACTCAGCTACCAGATATTCACTTTAAAGGAATTGACGGAAATAATATTGTACATGTTGTCCGGAATCGCGCGAAAACCGACTGCTATCCTTTTCAAAGGACAGCCTCTAAGAAAGGTCCTGAGGATGCCGCTGTTGTATATGCGAACAATTGTTGTGAGGTTTGGGATAGCCTTTATGTCCTAACCGAAGCCCGGAAGTCTGGGCGCCACATCCATGGGCCAACGATTGCTCTGGTTAGTACAGTGTGTAATAGGGATCATTTTCCTACATATGCCATTGCTTCTGAGATTTGTTATAGTATTTCTATATGGCATTTTGATTGTAATAGTCTCTCGGATGTTTGGATTATGGCGCATTACACACATGTGGTTTTCGTTGGCTAATAATACGAGGGGGGGGTCCTCCTTCAACCCCACGGTCCCTCTGACCGATTAAAAAAAAAATTAAAAAAAAAAAAAAAAAAAGAGTCCTGCATCTCTATAATCTGAAGAAGAAGATAATAGATCTAGTTCTCTAAGGTTGCACATCCGCAGAAGTACCGGTGGTGCCGATAGCAATAGGCACCGTTACACCTCGCTGACCACATTGCCGGCCGCCAACCCGATAGTCTTTGTACGCCTACAAGTGTTTCCGCTTCTGTGTGTGCGTGTCCTATACAACATACTTACGGAAACATCACAATGACGAGATGATCAAAGTCAAACACACACATATAATATCAAAAACTATTTTCAATGTTAAAAATGGGTTCTTTGAATTCTACGTACTCATTCAATCATCGATAAGCTATGATGCATGGACACTTTTAAAAATATCATTTTGCAGTGTTGTTCCTTGTCGTGTCGGACACTGTGTCCGACACCCCTCACGTGAAAATTTTTAAAAAAAATCTGTATCACCGTATCTGTATCCGTGCATCATAATCAATAAGCTTTTGCTTTCACAAAATACCGATACACACATAAAAAGAGCTCGAGATACCAATCTTTCTTAACATACCTATCCAGATAACTGGTTTGGCGGTGGGGTAGAATTTTCCTGAATGGTGCGAGGTTGTTGAGTATTAATATGATAACCCATGATTTAGTAATTTATTTATGTGGAATAGGTTTATATGCACGTCTAGGCCACCAATTTGTTCAACAAATTGCCAGCTACGTCATTGTTCCTTTCCGAGAATATCTATTTAAACTAGCATAATAAAACAATAGGGATTATTATATGAGTAAGAATTTTACTTCTTGTATAGATCATATAATAAAATCGAATTTAAATTTAATTCCCCAGCTAATCGTGCTGATAACATGTTATAGAACTAATCATAAAAAATAAAAATAACAACAATAAAAATAATATTAAGAAAACCGAAAGAAAAAAGAGAAATATTATTTCATTTTTTAATACTGTCTCTATAATATTACAAAAACCTGAAATTTTGCCAAACTTAGGAGCAATATAGATGTTTCGGCCTATATTTTAATTACTAACAAATATCCTGTACGATACACGGTATTAATATATAATATAATTTTTAATATTAACGAATCTTATAAATTAAAACAAATAATTAAATCATATAGAATGAAAAATAACTTATACAGTACATATTTTTTATAAATAATAAATGAATTACTACTAAAGTGTGTTCTTTTTCATCATATTAATTATCCGTTCCGATAAAATTCGAATTTGGTGTGGGTGAATCCGAATCATATATGACTTAAATTTCATTCGTTTGCCTTATCCAAGTGGTATAGATTAGCGGTTTGGTGCTATACTAGTTTAACCAGAGGTTTCGAGTTCGAATCCCTAAAAAAGAAGTTATCATTAGTAGAGAGAGAGTTTTACACCCTAAATGATTTGTCCCGAAAGAAAATCATAATGGAAAAGCGCAAACAATTGATAGAGGGAGAACTTTACACCCTAAATATCATCCCAAAAGAAAATCCTAACGGAAAAGCGCAAACAACTGTTAGAATTTTTAAATTTTCTTATGTATTCCTTTTCAACATTTTCTTTCATATTATACTCTTTTTCCTTATAGTTCATTTATATTGACTGAGCCGAGTGCCAAACCATTTAATACTATCACTTGATGGTATATCCTTCACTGAATATAACTAAAAATAGAGGTGATAAACAAAAATTCACCTTGCTTTTTTAATTTGTCCATGTTATTGTATGGAGAGATTAATAGAAAATTCTTGCACACACCTTATTTGAATCCCTTGTGTATTCACCGGTTTAAATTTCACACCATCCTTAACGTACACATAAAAAAGTTGTTTTGTATAAGAATATTCCAAAAATAATGAATATATATAAAAGAAAAAAAATATATATATCAATGTTTGAAATCAAACACTTTACTCAATTTATTTATACATTATTAAACGAAAAACAACGTACAATAACAACAATGTTGATAGTATAACGTGATACGTATCAACTTTATTTCTTAATTTTCACTGATACATTAGTTTAACCAACGCGAGGGGTGTAAACTACGTTGCCGTTGCAATCAACAGAAACCCAGACACGATCACAAATGATAAGTCCAATGGCAGGACACGTGTAACCGCCGCCGTCCGATGTAATAATGACTCTGACCGAAGGATTCTCAGCCTCAATGATCTTGGCCGCCTCACGACCATTAGTTCCGACCAGCTCCGGCCACGCTAACTTTCCGATATCAACAATATCATATATATGGCTTAAAGATCTGATTAATTACTACTCCGAAACAAAATAGAAATGATTATCATAATTCTTACCTTGACATTCCATATTTAGCCTACTTATGGACTCTTCTTGCTAATTATATGATGTATTCTGAGCGATGGATTACATCCATATTTATAGATAGTAATATGCAACAGGCATCCCTTCAGAAAATAAAAAAGAGGTACATAAATATAAACACATGTTTTGTATTGTGAAATGAAAGAAATAAAATATCAGGATAAGGTTGTACGAAGGAAAAGGTTGTGGTTGGTAATACTTGTCATACAATTCACGTTGTGTTAAAACTAGGTTTTTGATATTGATATTGCATATTTGTTAAAGATGTATTAAAATTGGGAAGAAACTCGTATGTGGTGTAATATCTGTTGGATTTGATGAAAAGTTTTAAAACTTAAAAATCATAAACTATAAATTAATTTGTGTAACTTCCATAATGTCATTTATTTGGTTTTGATTGTCTTAAGTTACACATTGCATTCCAACACTATAAATAGGGTCCTAAGGGTCTAGACTAACACATACAAGCATCCTACAACTCACTAACGTGATAAGGTTTCGTTCCATAGTTTCCTTGTGATCATGCTCACAATATGAGACTACGGTTGTGGCCTTTTGGGTTTTATCTTGGGATGGTGGTGAGCCGACAATACCCGTACGGAGGGAAGACCATCACGATTTTAAAACTACGTTAAGTGGCGTAACTCCTACAGGCCAACCGTTCTTTAATTATTCTTCTAACTATTATTATTACTAATTTATTTGTGTTATTTACTCATGAGAAAATTTGTTCAATTTCCACAACAATTTAAGATCGTGATAGGTTTATGATAAATTGTTTGATGTGCTAAATTATTTGATTATGTGATGTGTTAATGTAGTCAAAATTAATTCATTTTATAAATTTCCGTAAGATCTTTAAAAATAAAAAAATAATAAAAGTAAATCGACAAGTTTTGTTTCTTTAAAGATTCAATTTATTGCGTTGGTACAGATTAATTATATTGGATGTTTAGTTTGCATTTTGTAAAGATTCAGTTTATCATACTAGTACAAATTATTTGTATTTGTTTTCTTTCTTTAATTATAAACATCTAGGAATCCATTGGTTATAGATAGCACACAACCCATTACATAAGCGGACGTAATTATATTTTAATTGATTCAGAATTATTTTAGACTTAATTCAAATAAGTCTGAATTTATTTAGACGTAGGTTAGATAGAGCTTGTATGGTTTGATTCAAAAGGTCTAACGGACCATCCCATAATTACTTCATAACGTTAAAACTATTTACAATTTATAACGTTAAATTTTGTTGACAAATGTAGAGATCAATTCTGCATTTCATTAGTCTACATTAAATTGTGTAATTAACTTAAGTGTATTAAATTGTTTGTTATATAGTGTGTTTATTGTGAAAATTAGTACACGTTTTAACTCTCGAAATATATTTTACAAAAGAATTTCAATCACCAAATTTAACTCTTTAAAGGTGCAATCTGCTACCAAGTTTTAGATCCTGGAAAAATTGTTTATCAAGTTCCAAGTACTTCTTACCACCAAATTGATCCGGGTGTCTTTTGTTCAAAGAACAATTTAACTTCTCCATTATTTTCGAACTAAATTGTGTTAGCCCCGTGAGATATGGGAAGCTTTCAAGTACATTTCAACTGCCCGAGAGAAACGGTATAATTTCAAGGTGATTTGAAAATCGAATTAATGAATGTAGTGGAAAGCAGTCTTCCTATGATGCTGACTGTGTTCTTGAACTTGAGGTATATCTTCTGCATAAATGGTACGTGGCCCATTATTATTGCCAAGTTACCCTATCATATAAGCTTAAAATAAGAATAATAATAATTGTCTATTTCCAAATTAATGTTCATTAATAAGTTTTAGAGAGAAAATGTGGAAATTTCATGTATATTAGCACGGTATAATTTTCCACTAAAATTATTTAAGAAAATGGTGAATTTATGATTCGGTCAGTGGATGAACCATGCATGATTTTTTTTGTGTATAAGATTTTCTTTATGTATACTCAAATGAGAAATTAGGAATTGATTATGTAATTACATTCTATTAACTAAAATTTATTGTATTAATTATGGACCGTTTTGAATTTAAACATGTTGTACAATTGCTAAATTTACTGTATTGGTAGTAACTGAATGCCTGAGAGTAACGAGATGAACCAACTAACAGAAATTAATTATATTATAACATGTGCATGCAATATACTAAGTAAATTTTGTGATAAATGTAGTGTGACCGTTATGTGGCAAATAAAAGTATAGTAACTCTTTTATTTGTGAAGTTAGGAATTAAATTTATAAAATTCATGCAAATCATTGAGTTATCTACACATGACATGCATGTTAAGTAAATTCAAACCATTTGGTGTATCCTGCAGTACCTGTGTATCTTTAGAAAGTAGAAACTATATGAATAAGAAACCTACGTGTGTATATATTCTTGATATTATACAATATTGTTACTTATTGAGGGCATTTATCTATTAGGTGTGAATACAACCAAATTATATTGACGGGTATTATTTAATGCTCTAATGCATATATAGGGAGTTATAAAATATTATTAGAGGATTTAAATTCACTCCATAATATCTGTTGGACGTTTCTTGTGATTACAATTAGAGATTTTCAATAACATAGTAATGGTTACTGTTAGAAGATTGGCTTAGTTTTGGAAAGGATTTACTTGTCTTAGTTTAGGATGCTGTCAATCCCTAATTTACGGTGTTTTCTTTGCTATTTATCCTAGGGTTGATTGTACTCTTTGATAGAGAACAATACAATGAATACAATAACCTTTTTCCCTTTCCTCTATACCTTAACATGGCATCATAGCGGTGTCAATGATCACCGGGACTCAGTTCCAACATCATCGTCCTAATACCTTTCCCAACCCTTTGAAATCAACCAAGATCCACAGCACCTTCAAAACACAAAAGAAATGACAGAACCATTAGACACAACCAAACCAGAAAATCTCCAACTTGCCAAAACATGGCAAAACAACATACAAACCCCAACCAATTCAGAAAATCTCTCAATTGGAATCAAATTGAATAGCGACAATTACCCAATATGGTCCCGATTGATGAAAATGGCAAAACGTGCCAAAACAACATGCAAACCCCAACCAATTCCGAAAGTCTCTCAATTGGAATCAAATTGAATAGCGACAATTACCCTATATGGTCCCGATTGATGAAAATGACAATCGGGGGGCGCGGTGGTCGCTCGCATCTCACCGGAAATCCTCTAGCTCCAGCAATCGACAGTCCAGAATATGATCAATGGGAACAAAGAGATCAAAACGTGTTCAAATGGATCATCCAGAATATGGACATAAATTTGATAAATAATGTGTTACAGTACCCGACGGCGAAAGCCCTGTGGGATGGCTTGGCCACGACGTATGGCAGTGGTTCTGGTCCGCTCCAACTTTTTGAGCTTGTGCCAATACCTAGAAGCAAGGCCTCGATTGCTTGGAAGACTTCTGGACCAAACTACAAGCTATCAGGGCGTCAATCGATCGAAAGCAACCTAATCCGATGAAGTGCCAAGACGACATCGCCACCTCCAATCTGATCATACAGGAACAAAGATTGTATCAATTTCTCACCGGTGTTGACAAAAAATACGACTTTGTGAGAAGGAAACTTCTGAAATTGGAGGTTAAGCCCTCAGTGGAATCCATGTATGCCGCTATCCGAAGGGAGGCTGCTCGCCTTTAGATCTTGAAAACGGCGACCGACGACGCAGTATATTCTTCATCATTGAGCGTAGGGTCTGGACTCATCGTGAAGAAGGAGAAGAACTATCGAACCATATCCGACGGGGCCAAGCGGAGTGAAGGCGGAACCCGACGACCTCCACCACGGGAAGACAAGTCCCTTTTGGAAAGCTCTCACTGTGGGAAAAAAAATACATAGTTGAGGGCTGCTTCGAACTCATTGGGTATCCCGATTGGTGAAAGGGTAATAGGAAAAATGGAGGAACGACTGTGAATGGTGGCCGGCGAGCCAATGCGGCGATGGCGAATAAGGAGAGCCAAGACAGGGCAACGCACTGCAGGCGGCATCAATGGAGGAGCCACCGATATAGCGGCGGCTGGGACACGGCGGGCCAACTCGCCACTTCTGTTCCCGCATCTGCCATGGGAGAAGGAGGCGCAGCAGGTATTGGGTTTGAGGGTAATGACCCAAACCCTAATTCTCATTTAATTAAAGGCCCCCAAATTCCTATATTTGCAACTAAATCCTTGAGTTCTAATCCTATGAAAGTCAAACCCCCTATAAATTCAGATTTACAAATGGGCCCGTATCTTCCTAAAGTTGGCATAATTACCCCTAAAAGTGGAATCTGTCACACAAAAGCCTATCCACCAAAAAATTCACAGTGGATTTTCGACTGCGGAACCACTGAAACTATGAAATTTGACCCTTCGGATATAATTGAACCCACCACTCCGAAACAAACACACATTCAATCAGCTAATGGGGAACTTGTAGAAGTTAGGCGGGAGGGTTTGGTTTCCATATCACCCAAATTGCAACTCAAAAAAGCATATATGTTCCTTCCTTATCCTGTAAATTGTTATCACTGAGTCATCTGACAAGTGAGCTTAATTGTGTGGTTCTGATCCACCCTCAATTTTGCTTGATACAGGACATTCATATGAAGGAGATAATTGGGAGGGGTACTGAGCGAGACGGCCTGTACTACATGGAAGCAATGGAATCACCTTCCAAAGGTTTTCTCTCAAGGGTACTTCGGATACACAAGTTTGGCTTTGGCATCGAAGACTTGGGCACCCATCTGTAGGGTATTTACGTTTATTGTTTCCTACTTTGTTTCAGAACAATTCGCATTTGAGTTTATCTTATCAAACTTGCTCTATTGCAAAAATTCATAGAACGGTTTTTAAACCCACGAACACTCGGGTTGAGTTTGTTTTTTCATTGGTTCATTCGGATGTGTGGGGACCTGCCCCAATTTCAAGTCAGAATCGATTTCAGTAATTTATTTTGTTTATTTATGATTGTTCCCGAATGACCTGGGTTTACTTTCTTCGCAACAAACCAGAAGTATTTGAAACATTTGTGGCTTTTTTTAAGTTAAACCCACGAACACTCGAGTTGAGTCTGTTTTTTCATTGGTTCATTCGGATGTGTGGGGACCTGCCCCAATTTCAAGTCAGAATCGATTTCAGTAATTTATTTTGTTTATTGATGATTGTTCCCGAATGACCTGGGTTTACTTTCTTCGCAACAAATCAGAAGTATTTGAAACATTTGTGGCTTTTTTTAAGATGGTACAAACACAATTTAACCAAAAAATTCAGATCCTTCGTTCGGATAATGGACGTGAATATGTCAACCAGTAGATGAGTAACTTTATCCAAGAACATGGCTTGATTCACTAAACCACATGCCCAAACAGACCCCAGCAGAATGGCGTTGACGCAAGAACCTAACCCTTCTTGAGATGACCCGTACCCTCATGATAGAATCCAGCGTGCTAAAACATTTTTGGCCAGACGTCGTGGCCATCGCCACTTACCTCACTAACCGCCTACCCACAAAAATACTTAACCACCAAACCCCACTGTCCATCCTACAAACACACACCCATACCCCCATCCCTTACAATGCCTCCTCAGATTTTTGGATGCTTCGTGTTTATTCATGTTCCTAAGGGAGAACGCACAAAATTGGACCCTTGTGCGATAAAATGCGTGTTTGTTCGATATGCCCCACATCAAAAGGGGTACCGTTGCTATAACCCCACCACACATCGGGTTCATGTCATGATGGATTGTGAATTTTTGGAAACAGAATATTACTTTCAGGCCCAGCATAACGCTCAAGGGGAGAGTTTGGATGACTCTCTATGCTGGCTAACTGATTCAAACAACAAGGAACCGACACCATCCCCCTCCATCGAGCTCAGTACACCACTAATCATCCTCCTCCGCATAATGTCCAAAACGAGGTAGCTGACTCTGTCCCCCCTCTTCCAATTCCCAATAGTGAGAATACTATTGCAGATACAGTTAATCCTATTTCAGATGATGCAGTAAGTCACAGGTACTCCTTACCTCAGAGAAGCAATACTTCTGATCGGTTATCTCAAACATCCAGATATCCAGTGGGAAATGTGGCCAGGGGGAGCATATCTGAAGTGGCCAAATCATTCTTGGGAACTCTTTACAGGGAAACAATTCCTAGAACAGTTCAGGAGGCCATTCAGGATGAAGAGTTGAGGGAAACTATGGAGGTGGAAATGAATGCACTAATAAAAAATGGAACTTGGGAAAAATGTGAACTGCCCCAAGGCAAGAAACCAGTGGGGTGCAAGTGGGTCTTTACTATCAAACATAAGTCAGACGGTACAGTGGAGAGATATAAGGCTCAGCTAGTGGTGGAGGGGTACACTCAAACGTATGGGATCATCTACTCTGAGACCTTCTCTCCGGTGGCAAAGATAGATACAGTTCAAATTCTATTGTCAATAACTGCAAATCAGGATTGGCCACTCCATCAGTTCGACGTTAAAAATGCCTTCCTGCATGGAGACCTTACTGAAGAAGTGTATATGGAAGCACCTCCTGGGTTTTCAGATAAGTTTGGGGGTAATGAAGTGTGCAGACTTCGAAAGGCCTTGTACGGACTCAAAAAGTCCCCACGAGCTTGGTTTGGGAGGTTCACTGTGGTAATACAGCGGTACGGGTACAAACAAAGAAATGTTGATCACACACTGTTCCTGAAAAAGAGAGCCGAATTGATCACCTGTCTGATCATATATGTGGATGATATGATCATTACAGGGAGTGACAGAGAAGAGATGGATAGATTTCGTGACAATCTTGTTTAAGGAGTTTGAAATGAAGGATCTGGAAGGGTTAAAATACTTTCTAGGAATAGAAGTTCTAAGGTCCCAGCGAGGAATCTTTATTTCTCAGAAGAAATATATACTGGATCCGCTTGCAGAAATCAGGATGGTGGAATACAAGCCAGCTGACACTCCGATTTAAGTGAATCATAGGTTAAAGATTGAGGAGAATAGGGAGCCGACTGACAAGAAACAATATCAAGTTTGGTGGGAAAGTTGATTTACATCTCTCACACTAGGCCCGATATTGCCTATGCCGTTGGGGTGGTCAGCCAATTTATGCACCATCCCCAAAGAGAGCATATGGAGGTAATCATGAGAATTGTAACGTACTTAAAGGGCTCTGCCGGGAGTGGGATCATATTTGACAAGCATGGTCACTTGAACATTGAGCCGTTCACAGATGCTGATTAGGTCGGTAATCCAAACGACAGGAGGTCCACTTTAGGGTACTTTACTCTTGTCGGAGGGAACGTAGTGACATCGAGAAGTAAGAAACAAAAAGTTGTTGCACTTTCTAGTGCAGAACCGGAGTTCAGGGGTATTGCAAAGGCATTGACAGAGATCATTTGGCTGAGGAAACTAATGATTGAGTTGGGGATGGCCCCGAGAGGACCTGGGCAACTGACATGTGATAATAAGGCGACAATTAGCATCTCAGGGAACCCTATGCAGCACGATAGAACTAAACACATGGAGGTTGATAGACAGTTCATCAAGGAAAAATTGGAAGAAGGCACCATTGAGCTTCCGTTTGTCAGGTCCGAGGAACAACTAGCTGACATCCTAGCAAAGGGAGTTACCAGACAAGTTTTCGAGACAACGTTAGACAAGTTAAGTATCGGAGATCCCGTTACTTAACTTTAGGGGGAGTGTTAGAAGATTAGCTTAGTTTTGGAAAGGATTGACTTGCCTTAGTTAAGGATGTTGTCAATCCCAAATTTATGGTGTTTTCTTTGCTATTTATCTTAGGGTTGATTGTACTCTTGGATAGAGAACAATACTATGAATACAATAACCTTTTTCCCTTTCCTCTACACCTTAACAATCACCTATACTAACAATTGGTGTCATGAATGCTATCACATTAAGAATATATTTTATTAGTGAATAATTTGTGGTTAATATGTGTTTGAGTGAAAACTTATAAACCTGACTAATTTTCTATGTATTCTTTCCATGAGATAAATTATTTGAGAGTAATAACTTAGTTGATCTCGTACTGGAAGTTATTGTATCAAATTAGTACAACTTGAGTCATGGAGTCTTATTTGATATGAAGATCTAAATTTTATCCGAATGCAAGGTATGTCCGATAGATCTTCATAGATTAAATATAAATATTTTGACAATCTAATCGAATTAGAGCTATTTGAGGGCTAACTATAAAAGAATGCAAAGAGATATTATATTTCCTTCAATTTTGTGTAGATGCAATTAGTTTAAAGTGTTATGGCAATTTAAAGTATTTATGGTGAAATACATGGATATTCTAGTTAATTGTGACATTAATAGGTCGGTGATGACAATTCTCACAATGACCAATTTTGTTAGATGTAGTCATGCTGGTCATTCATAATTTATGGCTATTGGAGAAAGTTATATGTCCTTGTCAAAAAAATTAAAAAAAAAAATGTTGGTCTACCCTTACTATACCTTTAAGACTTGAGTAGAAGTATAGAACTCATATGGAAAGTGAGCTTTATTTTACATGACTATTTCTCTTGGAAATAGATTATAATACTGAAAATAAACTGGTCTTATAATTTCCTTTTACTTAATAGAATGAGGAGTCTACCCTATTATGAATTATCTATATACGTGGAGGTTGGTATAATAAATTGAGGTGATGTAACAACTCCCCATTGTTGAGAAATGTGGGCGTACACTTGATATGTTTTCGGGTAATGTGGGATAAGTCCCCAAATGTGCATCACATTTTTACTTAACTCCCCATTTTGGAAAAATATCGTAGACTTTTCACAAAATGTTGTACTTAAAAAAACTCTCAAAATATGTTGTATATTTGTCACAATATGTAGTACTAAAACGTTCTAATGTAGTATTTATATCCTATTATGTTGTATAATTTTATGGGGGAGTAAAGTAAAAATATTCCAAACTGATGGGAAGTTTTTTGAAATTACCCCATTTGTTTTACTGATTTATTTACAAGTGTATAATTTGTCTATTTACATGATAATGCATCTTCTCCTAAATAAGTGAAGTGTCGGGGTAAATATTATAAAAATGAGGTAAGAAATTTTATTCAATCAATTCTCGTATATACTCAATTATTGGGTATATGATTTTAGAATTAATTTTTACATGTTAGAACTTTATTCAAGGAAAATGTGGGGGTTTACTTTGATTATCATGGAGTTATCAATGTATAATATACTTATTGGGGCTATAAATATGATCTGAGGAAAAGAATTGCTTTATAACAAAGTATTTAAATGATGGGCCAAAAGAGAGACACTCTTCTGATAATAATTTCTGGTGGATCATACTAAAAATGCAGGTTTTTATGAATATTGGCCTATTGGGAAAGAACCGATGCAAGAAAAATAATCTATAAAGAGTGGTGATGATCAAGGGATCGGGTGGTGATAATTTAACCAAACATTATCTTATTAAGTTGATATTATCTTGTGGCATTTGTTTTGTGAAATAGGTATACAAACACATGGGAAAATATACGAGAAGAGAAAGAAGGAAAAAAAGAAAAACAAAAAATATATTTATAAATGGCACTATATATTATTCCACGAGGTGGAAATTGCAGCAAAAACTAGCGAGGCTAGTAAGAGGGATTACGATAATCCATGAGATGGAAAAACTTGCCTCGGGGGATAGCGTAGAGGCTAGATCCTTTATTATCGAGGGGGATGGGCTAAGCCCATAAGGGAGTAACCTCCGGGAGTAACCTAACCTTTGTGATTGGAGACCCCATGAAGAAGGTTCAATGTGGTAGAAACAACCCGCAATGCGTGACTTGTTATATAACACATTTTGAGAAGTGTGTTCAACAGATACCTCCTTCCCATCCCTAAGGTGAGTGCTATAAGAAAAAGGTGCATTAGGCTGGGTGTTACCCTTAATAAGACCAAAGCAGGAAAATCCGCGAGGTATGGGCACATGTATCTTTGAGGGCTCACCTAAGTGAGAGTTGCCATGGGACCGTGGCTATGGGTTTGGACTAACCCTAGAGACTCTCAAGAAAATCAAGATAAGAGCGCATCGCCGTTAAGAGCGCTAACCCGTTTGAACGAAAACCGATGTCAATACCGTGTGTATGATGTATTGAAGTTTGGCCAAGGGACCTAATTCAAGGCGTAGTCCATTATGGCTCCCTCAAATGGAAATCATCAACACTAAGTATAGGCTCAAGCCCAGAAGGCTCCTCTGCCCATTGCACGGTATTTAGTTTCCCTTGTCTATTTTCATATATAAATATATATTTATTTTTTTAAGTTATAAACCTTGTGGGGGATTGTTGGATTTGAAAAGTTTTAAAACTTAAAAATCATAAAATACAAATTAATTAGTGTAACTCCCATAATGTCATTTATTTGGTTTTGATTGTCTTAAGTTACACATTACATTCTAACACTATAAATAGGGTCCTAAGGGTCTAGACTTACACATACAAGCATCCTACAACTCACTATACACTTATTCTCATATACTATAGTTTTGGGTAACATGAAAAGGTTTTGTTTCATAGTTTCCTTGTGATCGTACTCACAATAGGAGACAACGGTTGTGACCTTTTGGGTTTTATCTTACGATGATGTTGAGCCGACAATACCCGCACAGAGGGGAGGCTATCATAATCTTAGGATAACATCAAGTGGCGTGACTCCTACAGACCAACTGTTCTTTAATTATTCTTCTAACTATTAGTATTACTAATTTATTTGTATGTTATTTAATCATGAGAAAATTTGTTTAATTTCCCCAACAATATCTATCTAAGAGATTAATCATGTTTCAAATTTTATCCTCGTAAAGATGAAAGATATGGGTGCACACCCAACTTCTCATTAACTACTTTCTTTTTAATTTTAATTTCAACTATCAGTGATTTCTCGATTTACGTCTCGTAAATTTTTATTTTTTTCCAAATATCGTCTCATCGTTAATTTTCATCAATTCTGAATGATGGCACGTGCACAACATGTGATTGTTAAAAATATTGTATTTTGTTTTATTTTGTTCATTTGTATTTTCAAAATTATCCTAAACTTATTTTAATTATATATTTCACCCTAAACAAAATTAATATTATATATGTGAGCGTGTGTGTGTCTAATATATGTTATATGGAAACCGCATATAAATTTTTTATTCTAGTAAAATTTTATTCTAGTAAAATTTGATGTTGATTTATAATATATATATATGTTATGAATGTTTTTTTTTACACACATATCAAAGTTGTATATATAAAATAGAAGATAAAAAAAACTCCCACTAACAACTGTTGTTTCTGTACTCTCGGCGCCTCCGGAAGTCCTGTGTGTATGTACATATAATTAGTGAAACTTATAATCCTGTTTCCAAATAGACCAAATCTACTCAGTTTTTTTTTTTTTTTTTTTTTTTTGTAGAAAAACAAATGAGGAACACTACACGCTAGCTTCCTCCAAAACCAAATCCAAAACCTCTTGAAGAGGTTCAGTCCAGCACTTCCAATTGTCCTCGCTATGACCTCTCTTGGCCATCCAGTCCGCGCAGTTGTTTAACTCCCTTCGAACATGTCGGATCTGGACTTCCCAAGGCTTTTGCATCAACTTTTTACAATCCACAAAAATATTGTAAAGTGGAAGATCCTCATCGACTCCCTTTCGAATCATGTTTTCCACCACTTTCGAGTCGACCTCGATTTCCAGTTTCGTAATACGCCTTTCCCAAGCAATACGAAGCCCTTCCCGGAGCGCTAACAGCTCGACAACGGTAATAGAGGCATTCCCAGCCCTCTTAGCATAACCAACAAGCCACCTTCCATCCGAGAATAGCTCCTCCAAACGACGCTGAACCATGTTCTCTAATAACGCTTCCATCCGAGTTTAATTTGCACCAACCATCGGGTGGTTTAATCCAAGACCCTTTCTCAACATGTCTACTATTATTCTTACCCCCCTCAAAGCTCTTCCACATGTCAAGACTAAGAGATTTAATTTGATTAACAATCCATTCAAAAAGCATTTTCTTCTGTTGAAACACCCACAAGTTTCTAACTCTCCAGGCGATCCAAATGGTAGCCGAAAAAACGATTGGCCAAGGACACTCCGGGGACAACTATGTTACGAAAGGATTTACAAAAATTCTCTTTCAACCAGTTGTCATCATTAACATGTAAGAAATAGAGGTACTCCGTAGGTATGATGATAGACTACCATTTCTTGCAGCTCTCCGGGTAATCTCTCAGGAGGTGCATAATATCCTCTCGATTGCCCTGACACCTAGTGCACTCATCCGAATCTGTTACGCCCCTATCGGAACGAAGCGTATTCGTCAAGAGACTCTTATGGCTGCACAACCAAAAGAAAAATTTAATCTTCTGAGGCCCTTGAAAATTCCAAATCGAATCCCAATTGGTATTTCCAATCTCCTCTGACCCTCAAAGAAAATTATAGGCAGCTTTACAGGAGAATTTTCCATTGATTGTGTTTCCCCAAATTCGAAAATCCTCCCGCTTATCAAAGGGGATAGGATAACTTAGAATTTTGCTAATAATCTCCGCAGGTAACTCTGTCTGAATACGAACGAGGCCCCATCTTCTGTCTTGGGAGATAATGTCAGCTACAGCAACCGATTCATCAACATTCATAACTTCAGATGGAAGAAGATCCGAGATCGGTTTCGAGTAAGCCCACCGATCAAACCAAGGAGAGATTTTAGTCCCATCTCCAATTCTCCATCGGACATTCTCTTCCAGGGCCTTCATACTCTTAACCGCCCCTTTCCATAGCCGAGAAGACATATTCGACACCTAGTGGTCCAAGATATCCTCTCCCTTGAGGTATTTATCGTGAAAGAGTTCACACCAAGGGTTCTTGTCACGCCGGAGTACTTTCCAACCCACCTTTGCAAGCATGGCAATATTAGTTTTGCGAGCTTCTCTTAAACCGAGTTCCCCCTCCTTTTTACTTTTAATGACCTTCTCCCAACCGACCAGGTGCATACGCTTCTTCTCCACGTCCAAAGACCAAAGAAAGCTTCTATTCAGTTGATCAATTTTTTTGCAAACATGCGAAGGGAGCCAACAGGACTGCATACCGTAAATCAGGATGGCAGAGGTGACCGATTGGATTAGTCCCGGCCAGATTGAGAGCTTTGGCTTTCCAATTAGTGAGTCTCTTCTGAATTTTGTCAATGATGTCCATATGGTCCTCTCTTCTACCTTTCCCCATTCGTATTTTCATCCCCAAGTAACTGCCCAAATCCGAGGTTCTCGGGAAGCCCAAGATTGACGTGATATCCCGTTGGGTTTCCACGTTCACCTTTGGGGCAAACAAAATTCTAGATTTCGCCTTGTTAATCCGCATTCCAGACGCTTCACAGAAGTCCTCCAGGATGGTATGTATGGCCTCAGGATTCACATGCATTCTCTTTGCCATTAGAAGAATGTCATCCGCAAAACAAAGATGAGAAATTCCCCTGTTGTTGCTACAGAGAGGCTGAAGTTTCCAATTCCGAGACTCCATAGCTTCAGTGATAAGGTAGGAAAGCCTTTCCATAATGAGAACGAAGAGATACGGAGAGAGTGGGTCCCCCTGACAAAGGCCACACTTCGGTTGTATCGGATCAAGCGCTTCTCCGTTCCAGAGTATACTCGATTGAACACACTGAAAGGATCCCATAATCAGAGAAACTAACTTATCCGGGAGGTTGAACATGATCAAAGTCTCTTCCAAGAAATTCCAATTCACCCTATCATAAGCTTTCTCAAGATCAATATTGATGACCATCCCTCTACGGCGATCCTTCGACTTACCAAAAGAGTGGAGGATTTCTTGCGCCATAATAATATTATTGTGAGTTGAGCGGCCCGGGTTGAAACTGCTTTGAAGTGGGCTAATCAAATCACTCATGAACGGTTTGAGGCGGTGAACAATAGCTTTGGAGACAATCTTGAATAGCACATTGCAAAGTGCTATAGGCCGAAATTCCTTAACACAGGTTGGGTTATCTGTCTTGGGGATAAGAGTGATATAAGAGACTCCAACATCTTCAGGAATTCTGCCCGTGGCGAAACAGTTCCTGACGAACCTCCCAACTGAATCACCCATGATTGGCCAATACTTTTGGTAGAAAAAGGCTTGACACCCGTTGGGTCCCGGCGCCTTATAAGGACTCATGCTCTGGATCACTTGAAAGATTTCTCCATCAGTCATAACCTTATTCAAACTCTCCACAGCTCTATCATCTAAACGCATTTGAAAGCTACTGGTTTGAAGGCTAATATGTCGCTCCTCCGTTCCCTGAAAGAGGCTATTGAAATAATTCCAAACATGTTGCTTTATAGTGGTGGGATCCGTAACCCATTGCCCATCCACTCGAAGTGTGGAGATCTTATTTCTCCGTCTCCTGCTCAGAGTTGATAAGTGAAAAAAGGACGTGTTGCAGTCCCCATACTTAAGCCACTTGACTCTAGATTTCTGAAACCAAAGGAGTTCCTCTTGGTTAAGAACTTCATTGTAGTCCGTAATGAGTTCCTTCTCCCTCTCACGTAACCGAGGGTCGCCTGTTCTAGTTAAAGCAAATTGAATTTTCTCTAGTTTGTTCCTCAGCTCCCTCTTACAAACAAAAATATTCCCAAAACGGTTATTATTCCCCTCTTTAGCCCGTTTCGGGAGATCCGCGAGAGCTGGTAAGACATCCACTTTCTCCTTCCAAACATCCCCAATTAAAAGCTCACACTCCTTGCTCGTAGTCCACGCAATTTCAAACCGAAATGGTCTCGGATCTCGCCCTGTCGGAATACCCTCACAGAAAGTGAGCAACGGGTGGTGATCTGACAGGGTGCACGCAGGACAAGAGTTACACCCTCCGGAAAGGCCCAATTCCACTCCATATTAGCCATTGATCTATCTAATTTCTTCTTGATTGGCTCCCCGAATCTCCCTTTGCTGACCCAAGTAAATTTTGGTCCTTACATAGTGACATCCGAAAGACCACAATCTTGCGCATGATCTCGAAATCTCGTGCATCTGTTCCAAGAAGGCAAATTCCCTCCCCTTCTCTCCCCAAAGCTTGCAATATTGTTGAAGTCGCCCGTCAAGAGCCAAGGGCGATTATAATTACTACTGAACTCCTTGAGTTATTTCCAAAGGTCTTCCCTCTTATCTCCATTTAGGCTCGCATACACACCTGAACACAGCCAGCCCTCTTCCAATCGAGGTCCTATGAGCACGTGAACAACTTGGGGAAGGACCAAACATACAAAAACCTGGATTTGTGCTTCATTCCAGAGGAGCCAAATCCCGCCTTCACTACCCTTTGTGGGTGCACGGATAACATTGGTGAACCCCAAACTCGTAGAAATTTATTCTGCCTGATCTTCTGCGACTTGAGTTTCCAACACAAAGATAACATCTGGGTTATACAATCTAACAATTTCCTTAAAGTGCCTACGAAATGAGGCCTTACCGGCACCTCGATAATTCCATGAGAGAACTTTCATTGGAAACTTCTGGGGGAATTCGGTGGAAGTCGGGAACTCAAGTTGACTCCCCAAGGCACTCCATATCCACTGCTCCACCAGGGCCAGAGCCAACCAGGTATGTCGTTCCCTCTCCATCAGAGTAAGCCGCGTTACCATCTTGCATATCCACGGTATCCGATTCGCTCTTGGTCCCTGTATCTTCTCCTCCGGGTTCAATCTCATCGAGACGCTTACCTGCCAGAACAAGGGGTGTATTGTCCCTCAGTTGACAAATTGTTCCTCCAGCTCTTCCATAGTTTCCAATCTTGGGCTCTCCATCCTCTCTTGTATCAACACATAGCTCTCGTCCGCTGCTTGATCCGATGGGATTTGAGCCTCCATGGTTGGAATTGAAAACGCTAACCACTGTTCCAGTTTTCGAACTGTGTTCTGTTTTTTCCATCGTTGAATTGGAATCCTTATTTTTCAGGCTTGATGAGTCACCAGCGATCCACTTACTGTGTTGTAAGTTACCGTAAGACTGTAAACTTGTAAAACTTGATTTTACCTGGGAGTTAAATTGGGTTTTGGTGTTTTGACTTTTCAAAACTCCTGCTGCTTTCCTAGCTTTATATAACTCCCTAGGATTGGACGAGGTTCCGATATGGAAAGTCTTGGGGTTAGTTCCACCAGCTCTAGTTTTATCTTGTTCCCTAAAGATGTAATTTGTCCTTGGCCCTGCTTGAGTATTGTCAGCCCCTTCTGTACTCAAGTTTGAAAATCTATTTCCATGTCCCATTTTGGGGGGTTGATGCGAAGCTCTTTTGCTAGCTGCTTTAGGGTTTCTCTTTTTAACCAGCATCCATTCACCAAACCGTTGCTCTTGTATTTTCTCCGAGATTTTACTCGCCGCCGGCACTGAGTCATTTGGGGATCCGCTGGACTCCTTACCGTCCTGGAAGTTAGTGTTTCTGTGTCCTATCTTTCGGCATTTAAAGTTAATAGCTTGGTCGTTCTCATATTCCACCGGAAGAACTTTCTGATTGAATTCTACGGTGTTGACCAATGGCTTTTCCAAATCGATTTCAACACATACCCGTTGGTATCGACCTTTGGAAGAATCATACGTCCTCTTATCGATCTTGGCCGGTGAACCAATGGTGGAAGCAAGAGCCTCAATAATCTCTTCGTGGTAGTACTCCATTGAGACTTCCGGTATTCTGACCCAGGTAATGACTGTTGTGAGACGATCCTTGGAAGGTTGGAAGTTAGGGATCCACTTTTACACAACGAGGTACTGACCGTTTATAGACCAAGGACCCTCTGAAAGAATCATCTCCGGTTTTGCTTGATCGTGAACCTTAAGGATAAAACATCCATAGCCCAGATCAATTAGCTCAAATTGCCCTTGAAGTTTCCACATCGAGTCTATTCTAACCTAAAGGATAGGGTGGCTGATGTTTCTTCCCATCATCCGAAGAATAATGGCTTTCCTCCACGGTTCTTGAAGTTGTTCATGAAGGTCATCCACAATAATGACGCGGGGAATAGGACAATCCTCAGAAGCTTTGATGACTGTGATCTTTCCTTTGTCCAGTGAGTTCTTCCTGGAGAACTTAACAGCTTGAGGTCCAATATTAGCTCCCATGAGAGACTGAAGGTAGGACGACTTGGAGGCTGGAGAAGGAAACACCATAGCAGGAGCAGTGGTGTCCTCCAAAATATCTTCTGTATATTTATCAACCATCTTGACCTTTTTGGAATTCGGAGGTTCGTCGGGGGGACATCTGCTTCTTAAGTGGAAAGGGGAGGAAAGTCTCAGAAGAGAGAAAATATTTTATGATCTGCTGTCATATGCAATTTCTGAAAATAGTTAGTGTTTTTTTCTCCTCAAAATATAATCAATGTGATCTTCCCGGGCAACTAATTAATGGTGCACGTTCCTCGATCGAATACTTATATATAGCTGAGTTGCCCAGTATAAACTTTAAAACTTCTATACATTCAAATTTCATGTATCTCACGTCTACCTATTACATTTTTTCTTTTTGATAAACAATCACAATTATTAATCAATTACACGGGCATTGTTGGCTTATTTGACCTCGTGGAATTTAAAAATTAGGCATGCCAGCTACATGAATATTATCTATCGCATAGTCAATGATTATCTATCTTTAAAATTCGTAGATCTTTATTATGACGATATTACGTCAATGAAAGTGCTAATTAAAGACGTGGCAAGTTAGAAATATTCGTATTAAAGTATGTATTTGGCTTAATTCACCTCAAAAGCTAGTTAATAAGCAAAAAGTTCTACCTCGAGCTTGGCTCGGCCAAATGGGTATAACGAGGAGACGAGTGTCTCACACTTGTCGTGTGGTTAGTGGAAAATTTAGGGAAAGTGACCAATCAAATGACAAGTATAATACACTTGGCTTTTTAATTGATTGAGTTCGGCCGAATTAAGTTCGGGGTAGAATTTTCCTGAATGGGGTGAGGTTGCTGAGTATTAATATTGTGGGATTATTTTATTCCACCTAATCTATATCTGGCATATTAAGTTGAACTAAGTTCAATTGAAACAAGTTAATATTCCGTTTGATATGGCATATTGACATTTTGCATTCCAGTTAGTTATAGTTAATAAAGTAATTGATACTTAACATTACACAAGGGTGGTAGAGTACAATGACTAAATTGCCCCAGGAAAATACCCTCATCACTAGGATGAAAATCCAATGAGAAAATCTCATTCTTACCCAACTGCATGGAACTAACCAGGAACAAAAAGATGCACTACCAACATAAAACACACTCATTACATAGATCGAACTATTATCAAGGCAAATACACGCATGACAGCTTGAGAATTAAATAAAAAAAAATGAATTCTTTGTAAATGCATACTGTTTCACAAGTGGAATTCAGCTAACAATTTAAACATGTCATCAAATTTTCAATAATCCAGCTGATAGAGTCTCTATTGGAAAAGTAAAACATGGATAACTAACTAAATGGAACAACACTATCTAAGAAATTTTCAATGGTTGTTCCTAGTTTTGTTGAACCATTCACGACAAGAGTTCCTCTACGTGTACGGTACTTTTGTTGAATGTTTTGGTGAACAATCACTTCGACATACGTGCCAACCAAAAGTACTTAGACATTCCTAAAGCGTAATTGCAGGAAGGTATTAACAATAATCGATAAAAATAACAGCTAATTCAGATTGCATGCTTGATCGACAAAACACATTACTATCCATTCCAATCTATTTATTATGAAAGTAGGAGTATCTTAAGTTTGAAGTAGTAATCCATTTCGAATTATTGAAGGTAGCCAAACAAAAAAAAGGCGAAGCTCAACCACATATTGATTCATTGTGCGTCAAGTGCAAAACTAACAGGGGAAAGAATTTTTTGGATGTAGCACCCGACATGCTAGGATGCCACATCCCCTGCACTATAGTTCAGTCCACACACGAAATGGAAAATCCATACATAAACTAAACATATAGCGAAGGGGTGACCATAAAAAAAATCATCCTAACTAGGCGGGACTAAGTCCGAAACCAAATAAACTGTACAATATAAATCAGCCGAAGCATAACCATTCCACTAAACAAGACTATGTATAACAAAAGTTCATAATTTCCAACACGTGCAACTAGATCCATATATGTACAATAATTCCCCAGAATAGCATAATCAAGTAATAGGTACGCTAGAAATATCCAAAATATGCCATAAATGCAAGTGATATGCTAAACTTGAATTAAAGGCAAGACCCGACTCTAATTCCCGCCTAGCACGCACCTGCAAGAACCTGAAAGGTGGAGGCGTCAGTCTATGGAAGACTGAGTGAGGGGTATAATAAATATAAGCGCAAGTACATGCAAGTTATAACCTCGGGTGGAGTTTTGGGTAAAATACAATATAAGTTCAATAATAAGACAACTATCGCCCGAGATTACCACTATCAAGTTTAGCAATTAATTCAATTTCAGTCAATCAGTGGCCCGACGAGTGAGGGCAATTCTCCAACCTTTACTCCGACAGTGTATAATAGTTAGGTTATCAATTTGTTAGGTGATCATGCAAGTATTACGGTGTAATCAATCAATAGCAGTTTCAATGTCCCTTTTCCCTCCGGGTGATGGTGGGTTTGCAAGGCCTGACCATCCAATCATGGTGAGCATAGGGAACATGAATCCATGCCCGGGATTCCTTCCTCCACCAAACCTCCTGGTGGATTCAGGAGTCATCCCAAAATGGTGAGGATAGTGCAAGAGTTACCCGTCAGCCCTCACTTTCCCGGTTGGCTCAATACACTACCCTCGGGCCCACAGTGCAGTACAATATACTCGCCAAAAATACGGTCGATTCAGTATAATAAAGATGGTTCATTTGAAATCAATGGATGTAACGCCCCGTTTTCAATTTATGCATTATGCGATAATTGTAATGTGCTTAATTGATATTATGTGATACTTTATATATATTTTCATAACATTAGATGCATAATATTTCCATGAGCTTTTATGAATTAATTGTCAACGTGACTAAATGCTCATATATGTAAATGTGTGGATTTAATTGCATGACTTAAATAGAGTTAGATACTCATTTTACATGGATTGAAACTTAATTGCATGCATTCATATAATGGAGGGACTTATGTGCAAAAAGTGATGAGTCATGCATATATGTGGAAGACTTTTGTAAATATCTCATTCATCTCTTCCATTTCATTTCATTCTCATCAAATTAACCTCACACACACACACACTAAATACCGATTTTTACACCATGGGAGAGAAGGAGGAGTTTTGATCATTCCAAGTTAATTTCAAGGAGGAATTGCATGAGTATGAGGCATCACCATCATCTCCATAGTTCCTTTCATCTTTCCATTCATTCTTTCAAGGTATATATATGAATTGCTTGAGCTTTTGATTATTTGGTTGAGTAGGGTTTGATGATTGATTGATTGATGCTTTCATGCTTATTCATGATTAGAAGCATGTTTAGGTCCTTGTTTCTTCATTTCTTGCATGAAACTTGAAGTTATGTTGAAGTTGGGAATATATGATTTTATATGGGTCTTTGATTGATGATTCCTTGATGATATTGCTTGGTTCCTTGGATTAATTGAAGTCTAATTGATATATGTGAGATATATGCTTGATATATGATGGTTTTGGGGTGAATTCTTGTCTTGGTTTGATGTGGGTAGGCTTGGGAGCCAAATCCCGTAGGTTTGCCCTGTTTTGCCCTCTTTTGTTCTGCTGCGTACAGTTGACACGGGGGTGTCGACTTTGCCTTGTTCAGCGTGACACGGGGGTGCCGTGTCACGGTTTGCCTTGTAATGGTGACACGGGCGTGTCACCTTTTATTTCCTGCATTTTGTCCAACTTCAAACCAACGTCATTTTCACCTCGGTTTGAATTAGAAAACGTGCCATATAGCGTTGGAAAGTTCTTTGTGTCTACTTTCATATCCAATAAACAAAACTCGATTCCCACCTCTAGAATTGAAGATATTCCAGTTTTCCCACAACATGTACATTTCCAAAAATTGTCGGTTTTGGCCAAACTTCACCAAAACCTTTCTTATTGCTTTCCTTTCACTCTCTTGGCTCCCATATGTGAATTATATGTTGTATATACTTGATTAATTGATAAGCATGCTCTTACTTGACACTTCTTGGTACGTAATTGCTCAAACTTTATTATGTAATTTCATGCACTATATGAATTGAACTTGAAATGATTGAATGATATGAATATGTGACTCCTTGAGATTTATTTCATATCTTAGATATTGATTGGTTCTCTTACATGCCAAGTGTCACTTGATTGCTAGTTCTACTTATTTACATGAGCATTGCCGTGCGTCATACTTGGTTTCATATTGAGTCTTGTCCCACGAGTTCACGTTATTTCCTTTCTTGTCCAGTTTTTCTCCAGGGCGGAGATCATTGATCGTTGGGCACTTTCTTGTATCTTTGTCTTGTTCCGTCGCTCGTCAGGTGAGGTTTAAATTCTAGATATATAGAACCTTACAACCATTATGTGATTTTCGGCCAAAACGTATCTATATATATCTATAGTTTTCGAACCTTATGATTTTCAATTGATTTTACGAAATTGGATTGATTGATTGATTGATTAACGCATTGATTGTTTTAGCGTGTAACTATTGTTCACGTTGGGCCCGAGGGTAGTACATTGAGCCAACCGGGAAAGCAAGGGCTGACGGGTAACTCTTGCACTATCCTCACCATTGTGGGATCACCTCTGAATCCACCAGGAGGTTTGGTGGAGGAAGAAATCCCGTACGTGGGAGTCATGCTCCTGACGTACACCGTGCCTGGATGGTTGGGTCTTGCAAGCCCGCCATCACCCGGAGGAAGAAGGAGTTATTGATTGAAATTGCTAATTTTGCACTAAGTTCTATTGCTTGATCACTTAATTAATTACAACTGAATTATTGTACACTGTTGGAGAAAGGTTGGAGAATTGCCCTCACTCGCCGAGCCACGTACTGAATTGATAATGATTGAATTATTAAATTGATTAGTTGTAATCTCGGGCGAGTTATCTTTTACTATTAAACTTATATTGTTTCTATTTTATGAACCCTTACCCGAGATTATGGCTTGCATGTTACTTGCGCGAATATTTATTTATAAACCCCTCACTCAGTCTGTGGTAGACTGACACCTCACACTTTTCAGGTACTGTCAGTGGCGTGCTAGGCGGGAGTCCGAGTCGTGTCCAGTTGTCGAGTTGAGTCTAGCATTGCATTTTCATGTTCTTGGTATTTTCGGCTTATCTGGTTAGTGGTTTTGGGTTATTTATACATGTATGATGTATAGGAGATGATAATGCATTGATAAGTGTTGGTACCTACTACAATATAAATGTTGGTATCTATAAGTAAATATGTAAATATGGTACCTATAAGTATTGATTGCTATTGCTTCCGCTTTTATTGTTGTGAATTGGTTATTGGTAGTATTTGAGGGTACCCGCCTAGCTTTTGAGTTTTTTTTTATTGTCACCCGTTCGCCATGAGTCCGGTTCATATATGGACTACCCATTTCATGTGTGAGCTAGACTTATGGTGCGGGGGTGCGGCATCTCGGCTTTCCGGGTGCTACATCTGAGGTGGTATCAGAGCCCGGTTGCTAAACCGCGGCTCTAGTGTCGTGTCTGGTGAGTCTAAGTCGCACGGCATAGGATTATTTGATAATTGCGAGTCTTGCATCTTATTTGGAACTACTTGAACTTATTTGAATTTATTTGAACTTACCTGAACATCTTTAAGCTACTTGATGACTTGTGCATGGCATTGATTTATGTTACTACTTGATGATTAATTGATCTTCTATGACTTGGAATTTATATGTTTGATGTGTTTTCTTTAATTTAGTTGAATTAATTATTGCGTTTTGCATCAAATATGTGGTTAAATGCTAATTATGTGACATAAGCATGTACTAACCGCATGCATTTAGCTTTGAACTAATTTTGAGTTATAGGTTATGAAGATTATATCAAACCACGACCAATTTCTACAACAACTTCAATCTACCCCAAGTTCTTTTCTTTTGCTTTGAAGTTGTAAGGAATGCACCGGGGAACTTCATACAAGAAAATCAAGAGTCATGGATTGCTCTAGTTGGGTTATACTTCAAGTGTTAAGATTCGGGAATTGAAGGGCCAAAGGTGGGAGTAACTTTCAAGCTCTAATGAAGTTGGTAGATATTTAACGGGATAGTGGTAGGGCGTGATGCCTACAACTTGCAAGATTAACACTCACACGCCTATATTACAAAAGTCTTTTTAACGGGAATCCGTAGGATCATTTCATTCAAGAGCAAAACTGAAGAAATCTCGAAAGTGTTTTAAAGTTTTAAGGTCTCAATCACCAAGGAGGCCTCGAGGGTACTAGGGACTTAGGGTTCGGAGTTGAAAGCAAGTTGAGGATTTTCCACTATTGGAATAGAAAATCAAGTTGTGGGATGACCTACGAGCTTTAGGTAAGTTGAAGAAGTTCAAAGAGGTGGAGTTGGGGTAGATGATGATAAGTCATCATAAGATTAATACATACACCATGCCACATCAAAAGTTAAGTTAGTCAACCAAACTCAACGGGGTTCTCCAAACCGAGGGATGGAACGAAGGGAATCTTGGAGGAGGTTAGATCGATGAAGAAGAATGAAGAGATTAAGAAAAAGGGGAATTGAAGTCACTACGGATTTTGAGTAAGGAAGAAGTTGAATTGGAAAATATGGAGCAAAAATGGAAACGGTGAAAGAAGGTAACGAGCTTATAGAAGGAAACTATATGCTTGAGTGTAAGCAATTGGAGGGTGAGTTCGTTCGACTATTTAAACTTATACAAATTAAATCGAGGATTTCGATTGAGGTGATAACTAGGTGAAGACTTCGGATAACAATTAGAGACTACTTTTCGAAAGAGGGCTAGTTATCAATTTCACGGAAGTAGAAGCATTGGAGTTCAAGAATCATAATTTGATTACCAAGTTATACGAGTCGAGATAAGGAAGCTTTGAACGAGAAGATATTCAAGGTGGAGGTTCGAACCACACTTAGAATCTATAAATTGGAAGGAATACTTGGGGACAGAATTGAGTTCAAGAAATTTCAATCCTCGAGTGATGGAAACGTACGGGTTGATGTTGGGGATTTTGAAGAAAATTGGAAGACCGTGGGTAACAAGGAATAACCAACAAATTTGAGGCAAGCTCGTAATTCAACAAAACAAAGAACAAGTGCTAAGTTAAAGGATACAGCTACGGTGACAGGTTCAAAGCATTCATGGCACGTGTATCTTACGTTGTTTAAATTATTTAAATTCCTTTATTTATAAGTGCATCTCTGTTTGAGCTTAATTGTCTGATGTGTTGCATCTTTAATTATTTATAAGTGTAATACGTGCATCGACATCTTAATCCAACATGCATTTTAAGTGTTTTCTTGATAGAAAATCTCTCCACCTCATCTATCAAGCATTACTTCAACCGAGACACAACCGAAGTATGATACGGAAAGAAATGGGTTGCAAAGTGAGGGACAAAAAGGAGAAAGAACAATTGAAAGGCCGGGAAAAGTAGTTAGGAGTTAGATGGAAGAAGTTATCACTTCAAAATAAACGTGAGATGAAATATCCGAACAAGTGGCGAGATTTGAAATCGTTGATATCAAGGCAGTTGAGTCGACCGGGGAAATGACCTCAAATTTATGGTTGATCTTAAATGGATTACATTTATTAGAAGCAACAAAAATGTAAGGGTTACAAATAATAGGGTTACTTGAAAGCAACAACAAGGGATGAATTAGGAGATTGAGATGCTTGATGACCTCCAAGGTCAGGACGAGGATATTTAGAAAATAATCTTGGAAAAGGTGAGAGCTTCAAGAAATGGAATGGATATTCAAGAAATGAGGAAGGGTTCAGTGTTTGTTGGATTTCCAATTGAGATAGAGAAATATTTCGGGAATGAGATCGAGAGTTAGAGGTATTTCAAGAGAATCAGAAAGAAGAGGAGCTTGGATTTGAGAAAGGGTAGAACTAGTTCTAGAAGTTAGACAGAAAATATTCCCATTTTCCTAAAGGGGAGAGCCGGTCGGGGAACAACTTAAAGTCGATGTTTGGATCTCCCTTGAGAGAGTTGAAACTTCAAGGAAAATGGTTCTTTCGGAAACTCCCTATCGGAACTAGGTGAATGAAGTCTTCAATAGTTTAAATCTTGTGCGCCTAGAGTTCTCAAATGGAGATTTTAAAAGTCATAAGGAGGCATATCTTGAGCCGAGTTGAAATTGAAACAAATTTGATGAGAAATGGGAGAGATCATGATTTTTATAAGTTGAGTAAGTTTACTTTGATCAAAGGTGAGAATTTTTCAAGGAAAGCGACTGTCATTCAAGATTTGCACGAAATGACCAATTAGGTGCGACACTATTACCATGGTATAAGATAAAAACAACTCGACGGGAACATTCTCTATCGCAAGGGATCACCTGAGAGTTACTTGAACCGGGAATATTTTGAAGGATAAAAGGTAGACCTCGAGTCATCAAATAATTAGTCCGGGCATCGGAGGAGGTCAATTATAATTGGTAAGAAGAATGGGTGGTCGGATTACTACCAAGTGCATATTCAAGAATTGAATCTTCGAACCATGGTAGTAGAAAGGTTAGAAAATTTGATCGTGGGATGGAGATTGAGTAATTATTGGGGTACATACTGACATCAGGCATCCGAGGAATGGCACTTTGGTTAGAAGGGATTCTGATCAAACAATCAAGTATTAAATCAAGTCGCTGCCATTGAAGTTTCTAAGACCATGGTGAATGGTACACCTAATCATGCATATCATGTGTAATATACATTTTATTATCAACCGTATGGTTCTTTGTCTTTATTAATTGCTTTTGTAAAACTAGATGGTGTATTTGATTTCCTCCACTTGTTCATTACGTGAAGTTCTGTGTGAATGTTTAATTAAGCGTTCTCTTGAAATTCTTGCTTGTGTGAGAGTCGGGGTACTCTCCTTAGTTGTTAGAGAGACGGGGTTCTCTCTTTATTTGCTAGAGAGACGGGGTTCTCTCATTTCCTGTTCGAGAGACGGGGTTCTCTCATTTCTTGTGGAGAGACGGGGCTCTCTCGTTACTTGTCTAAGAGACGGGGCTCTCTTGTTGCTTGTGCATCATTTTAAACTCGGCAGTGGACCTGGGGACCAGGTCCTCTTAAGGGGGAGAGAGTTGTAACGCCCCGTTTTCAATTTATGCATTATGCGATAATTGATAATGTGCTTAATTGATATTATGTGATACTTTATATATATTTTCATAACATTAGATGCATAATATTTCCATGAGCTTTTATGAATTAATTGTTAACGTGACTAAATGCTCATATATGTAAATGTGTGGATTTAATTGCATGACTTAAATAGAGTTAGATACTCATTTTACATGGATTGAAACTTAATTGCATGCATTCATATAATGGAGGGACTTATGTGCAAAAAGTGATGAGTCATGCATATATGTGGAAGACTTTTGTAAATATCTCATTCATCTCTTCCATTTCATTTCATTCTCATCAAATTAACCTCACACACACACACACTAAATACCGATTTTTACACCATGGAAGAGAAGGAGGAGTTTTCATCATTCCAAGTTAATTTCAAGGAGGAATTGCATGAGTATGAGGCATCACCATCATCTCCATAGTTCCTTTCATCTTTCCATTCATTCTTTCAAGGTATATGTATGAATTGCTTGAGCTTTTGATTATTTGATTGAGTAGGGTTTGATGATTGATTGATGCTTTCATGCTTATTCATGATTAGAAGCATGTTTAGGTCATTGTTTCTTCATTTCTTGCATGAAACTTGAAGTTATGTTGAAGTTGGGAATATATGATTTTATATTGATGATTCCTTGATGATATTGCTTGGTTCCTTGGATTAATTGAAGTCTAATTGATATATGTGAGATATATGCTTGATATATGATGGTTTTGGGGTGAATTCTTGTCTTGGTTTGATGTGGGTAGGCTTGGGAGCCAATTCCCGTAGGTTTGCCCTGTTTTGTTCTGCTGCGTACAGTTGACACGGGGGTGTCGACTTTGCCTTGTTCAGCGTGACACGGGGGTGCAGGTTGGTTTGATTTTCTGTACCGTGACACGGGGGTGTCACGGTTTGCCTTGTAATGGTGACACGGGCGTGTCACCTTTTATTTCCTGCATTTTGTCCAACTTCAAACCAACGCCATTTTCACCTCGGTTTGAATTAGAAAACGTGCCATATAGCGTTGGAAAGGTATTTGTGTTTACTTTCATATCCAACAAACAAAACTCGATTCCCACTTCTAGAATTTAAGATATTCCAGTTTTCCCACAAAATGTACATTTCCAAAAATTGTCGGTTTTGGCCAAACTTCACCAAAACCTTTCTTATTGCTTTCCTTTCACTCTCTTGGCTCCCATATGTGAATTATATGTTGTATATACTTGATTAATTGATAAGCATGCTCTTACTTGACACTTCTTGGTACGTAATTGCTCAAACTTTATTGTGTAATTCCATGCACTATATGAATTGAACTTGAAATGATTGAATGATATGAATATGTGACTCCTTGAGATTTATTTCATCTCTTAGATATTGATTGGTTCTCTTACATGCTAAGTGTCACTTGATTGCTAGTTCTACTTATTTACATGAGCATTGCCGTGCGTCATACTTGGTTTCATATTGAGTCTTGTCCCACGAGTTCACGTTATTTCCTTTCTTGTCCAGTTTTTCTCCAGGGCGGAGATCATTGATCGTTGGGCACTTTCTTGTATCTTTGTCTTGTTCCGTCGCTCGTCAGGTGAGGTTTAAATTCTAGATATATAGAACCTTACAACCCTTATGTGATTTTCGGCCAAAACGTATCTATATATATCTATGGTTTTCGAACCTTATGATTTTCAATTGATTTCACGAAATTGGATTGATTGATTGATTGATTAACGCATTGATTGTTTTGGCGAGTAACTATTGTTCACGTTGGGCCCGAGGGTAGTGTATTGAGCCAACCGGGAAAGCAAGGGCTGACGGGTAACTCTTGCACTATCCTCACCATTGTGGGATCACCTCTGAATCCACCAGGAGGTTTGGTGGAAGAAGAAATCCCGTACGTGGGAGTCATGCTCCTGACGTACACCGTGCCTGGATGGTTGGGTCTTGCAAGCCCGCCATCACCCGGAGGAAGAAGGAGTTATTGATTGAAATTGCTAATTTTGCACTAAGTTCTATTGCTTGATCACTTAATTAATTACAACTGAATTATTGTACACTGTTGGAGAAAGGTTGGAGAATTGCCCTCACTCGTCGGGCCACGTACTGAATTGATAATGATTGAATTATTAAATTGATTAGTTGTAATCTCGGGCGAGTTATCTTTTACTATTAAACTTATATTGTTTCTATTTTATGAACCCTTACCCGAGATTATGGCTTGCATGTTACTTGCGCGAATATTTATTTATAAACCCCTCACTCAGTCTGTGGTAGACTGACACCTCACATTTTTCAGGTACTGTCAGTGGCGTGCTAGGCGGGAGTCCGAGTCGTGTCCAGTTGTCAAGTTGAGTCTAGCATTGCATTTTCATGTTCTTGGTATTTTCGGCTTATCATGTTTGTGGTTTTGGGTTATTTATACATGTATGATGTATAGGAGATGATAATGTATTGATAAGTGTTGGTACCTACTACTATATAAATGTTGGTATCTATAAGTAAATATGTAAATATGGTACCTATAAGTATTGATTGCTATTGCTTCCGCTTTTATTGTTCTGAATTGGTTATTGGTAGTATTTGAGGTTACCCGCCTAGCTTTTGAGTTTTTTTTTATTGTCACCCGTTCGCCATGAGTCCGGTTCATATATGGACTACCCATTTCATGTGTGAGCTAGACTTATGGTGCGGGAGTGTGGCATCTCGGCGTTCCGGGTGCTACAATGGAGGTTTTGAAGAAAGTATATATATATATATATATATATATATATATATATGTACATTTTGGCCGAAAATTCACATAAGGGTTGTAAGGGCTCTATGTATCTTGAAATTAAACCTCAGATGTGCAGACAAAAGAGAACAAGGATACAGCCTACGGAGCCTACTCCTCGTCACCAGGAAACTGGTCTGTGCAATAAAGATAAGTGTACGTGAGACACGACTCAAATGAACCAATTAGGAAGAACGGCGTATCCATGAAGCAAGATAACGTGCATTGGTAATTGATGGAGTGTCATGATCATTTTCATGCATAAAATGAGCATATAATAACACGTATCGATCTTTTAGGGTCTTAGAAACGGATTTGGAAAATTAATTTTTATGCAGAAAATTCACAAAATCCCCTGGAGCATGCGAACGGCCGTTCCGGATTAGAACATGAAGTGGGAAGAGCTGTTCCCGGCTCCCCGAATTGATCCCGCGTGTTTGTAAAGATTTTGGGCTGAGAACGGCCATTCCGGCTGTAAGCCAAAACTGAGAAGGGCCGTTCCTAGTCTCTTGCGCCAAACCTATCAGGGGTGTGAACAGCCGTTCCTAGAATGAACTGGGACGGGAAAGGCCGTTCTCGTTTTGCAGAAGCAACAGAAAAACAGAGCAGTAAGCAGGAGAGTTCGAACCATAACCCAAAAATCATCAAACTCCAACAAAACTCTTCCAAACGCATTTAAATAATGGAATAAACATGTATTAATACTCATAGTGCACTAAAACCCATCAATAACACATAATCCAAGCTTTGATCACCAAGAATCTTCATCTCCAAACCCATATATCAACTCATCAAGTAGCTCCATAAATTCCAAAAATTCAAGCATAAATTCAAGCTAAAAGCATGTATTCATGTCTCCAACAACAAATAATCAATTTATCTAATAAATTCATAAACCCTAGCTTCATCAATTCAATTCAAGAATTCATACAAAATCCCATATATACCTTGAATGAAAGAAAGAAGAAAATAGATGGAGTTGTGATGGTGATGAGCTTCAAATTAGGGAAAAAAATTTTGAACTTCCTGAACTATCGTCAAATTTGGACTTTGCAACCCAAACTAAAAAAGGTGATCGACGGTTGCCACATGAACTATTTAAATTTCTCAGTTTGCATCCTAAGTTGAAAAACCGGCCACTTTTGTCATCGGAGACACTTAACACTCGTGACACGTGTATATACTAAGGGCATATGTGTAATTTCGACCTTATATACATATATGCATATAAAAAAATTCAAAAAAAAAAAAAAAGAGAAAAAAGAAGAGAAAGCGGAAGAGGACCACCACTCCTCCGTCATCTTATTCGAAAGAAGAAGACCCAGATAATTTCTGGGATTGAGTCGCATAAGATCTCAAATTGCTCTGAAGGCGTAATTCCATCTGCAGAATCCCTGATCTTTGAGTGCCTCCACTGCGCCAATGCTTGCTGCAACCAACCAAGCTTTGCTTGTTGATGAACTCATTTTCTTTTCTTCTTAGAGAGTAGAAAATTGGAAGAGGTGAATATTTTGCTTTGCGTTTGTGTTGCTCTTGGATTTGTGATGATGATTGAGGTGAAATCTCCATTGGAGAAATGCTTTGGAAAGCTCCAGTATCCTTTGCAATTTTCAACAAAAATTTTTTTTTTCCCAAAAAAAAAAAAAAAACAGAAACTTTGGAAGGCCTCGTCGTTTCACGGCAGGGGTTCCGATCCGGCGGCAGAGATGATTCCCAGGCCGAGGATGGTTCCCGATTTGCTCTCGGGGAGAAGATCTGCGGTGGAGACGGCGGTGGTGATGGTTGTGCCACCGAGGCTGATGAAGTTACTGCTGAACGTGATGATACAGACGAGCCCCGGCGCGGTGCCCGTGCTGATTCCGCCGGAGGCTATAGTGGCGGAGTCCATCGCGGCGGCGCTCTGCCAGTGTACGAAGGAGGCACGGCGGCCGGTTCTGCAGGCGTGGTGGAGAAGACGAATTCTTCTCCCCATTTCTCTTCTTTTTTTTTTTTTGAATTTTTTTATATACATATATGTGTATATAAGGTCGAAATTACATTTATGCCCTTAGTATATAAATGTGTCACAAGTGTTAAGTGTCTCCAATGACAAAAGTGACCGGTTTTTTCAACTTAAGATGCAAACTGAGAAATTTAAATAGTTCGGGTTGCATCGACCTTTTTTAGTTCGAGTTGCAAGTCCAAATTTGGCGATAGTTCAGGATGTTTAAAATTTTTTTCCCTTCAAATTATGCAATTTTTGTCGGTATATAGCTTGAAATTGATTAAATCCCTTCTCCTTCTTGAAGCTTTGATCGAGAGAAGTATGGGAAGCAAAGGAGTAAAGTGTTTTTGTATGAAATGAAATGAAGAGGAATGTTACGTAAATGCCTCTCTTACAATGGATTAAATGGATCAAATTGTAATCATGTCCCTCAAGTTTATTAAGTAATGCAATTAAGTCCTACCTCATAAGAAATGATAACTTTAGTCCAAAGAAGTTCCCATGCAATTGAGTCCTCACATTTGGCAATTAAGTCATGTATCAATTGAATTCAATTTACGCTATAAGTTTCAAATTGCTATGAATTTCATATAAACACTTTGAAATATAATTCATATAATATCATGAAATGCACAATTTAATAAACAAAAGAATTAAAATAAATCCTAACTCTCGAAAACTCACACGTGGCGTGCTTACCTGAACATCCGGAAAAACTAGAGCGTTACAATCCTCCCTTCTTAGAAGAATCTGGTCCCCAGATTCACTGATCGGAAGGAAACAACTCTGGATGGAACCGTTTCATCTTGTCTTCGGTTTCCCAAGTAGCTTCTTCGGTCTTATCACTTCTCCAGAGAACCTTAACCATTGGGATTTTCCGGTTTCTTAACTCTTGTAACTTCCTGTCCAAAATCTTAACCAGTTTTTGAACAAATGTTAAGTTTGGTTCCAATTCCACTTCTTCAACGGGTAGGATCTCGGTTTCATCAGGGTAATATTTCCTTAGTTGAGACACATGGAACACATTATGAATCCCTGTGAGGCTCGGTGGTAGGTCCAGTCGAAAGGCTACTTCACTAAATCTTTCAAGAATATCAAAAGGACCCAGGTAACGAGGATTAAGCTTACCTCCTCTCCTAATCCGAGCAAATCCTTTACGTGGAGACGCCTTCCAGAATACCCGGTCTCTGACTTCGAACTCGAGATCCCTTCGGCGACGGTCGGCATAGCTCTTTTGTCTATCCTGAGCTGATTTCATCCGTTGTTGTATTTGTTGGACTTTTCCAATCATGTCCCTTATGGCCTTAGAAGGTTTCTCCAATTTCTCACCCTTCTTAACGCCTTCTTGTTTAGTCAATTTCCACTCCTCTAAGTCGAAGAACAACGAAGATCGACATTTTTGACCATAAAGTAGCTCATACAGGGCTATACCGATCGAGGCTTGAAAACTGTTATTATATGCAAACTTGATCAAAGGAAGTTGCTCATGACATGAAGTCTGAAAATCTAAAGCGCAAGCCCGAAGAAGTCCTCGAGATACCTTATTAATCTCTCGGATTAACCATTCGTTTAAGGGTGAAATGATGTACTGAACTTGAGTTTCGTACCCAGAATGCCTTGTAATTCTTGCCACAACTTGGAAGTAAACCTCGGATCCCTGTTTGAAACGATGCTAATCGGAATCCCATGAAGTTGAACAATTTCCCTGTTATATAACTCGGCTAGCTTGCGAAGCTTGTAAGACATCCGGACTGGTAGAAAATGTGCAGACTTAGTTAACCAGTCTACAAACACCCAAATACAATCGTACCCGCCTTTCACTTTCGGTAACCCGGATAAAAAATCCATCGTCACCTGCTCCCACTTCCATTCTGGAATAGGTAACTGATATGTTGCATATTTGTTGAATTATTGAGCTTAAAATTGATATATATTTAGCCCCATGACTTGGTTTAATTGTAGAGAATTAATTGATCTTATGCTTCTTTGTAGGAAAGCAATGGCTTGCTAAACTTTGGAGATTTAGGTGATATTTTGAGGTGGCAGACGTACATGATGATTAAAAAGGCATTTGACTTGTAAAGGCAAGAATGGGCTTTGGGCTTATTGATTATCTTTAGTGGTAGCACTTGAGAAGGCCCATTTATTTCACAATTAAAGGTCCATTCACGCAGCACTTGAGGAGGTCCAGCTTTAGCTTACAAAGAGTCCATAACCTCTAGCTTTGACTTTGGACATTAATTCTCACAAGAGAGGGGCTGCACGTTTGGACGGTTTCAAGATGGGCATTACTTTGAGAATTATTATTCCAAATGACGACGGAACGTGGAGAAAATCATGGAGGAGTGGGGAGAAGAATTGAAGCACGCCACAACACTACAAAAGGCATGCAGTAGTGATCCGGAGGGGGGGGGGGGTGGAGCAGGAGAGCATCACACTAGTTTATTCTTCTTTCCTTTGTTTCGTTCAAACTATGTTGCAATTTTATTTTCATGCTTTGAATTTCGTTTTGGATTTCTAGTTCGTTTATAGTTGGGATTTTCCAAGCGTGCTTTAGATGTTGTGAGACAATTTCCTTTGGTTGATTAATTCAAGTTATCCATTTGTTTTCCGATTTCATGTCATTGAGTGTTGTTCAATTCTTTGATTAGTGTACGAATCCTAGAGTTATCAACACAGATACAGCTAGTTAATCTATTTGGTGGAGTTAGCCGGATAATTAACAAAGTGGCAATGAACACTAGGTTGTTAAGCTCGGCTGAATTTTGTGTTGTGGAATAATTCGGTCTAATAAGGCGAAGTAGGAGTTTCTACTAAGTCGGTTAGGGTTAGTGTTTCTTTAGCTCGTAAAGCAACTAGTTAATTGAATCTTTGAAGGAGTTTCTGATACGGTTATTAGCTAGTTAGGGAATAGTCTTTAGGAGTTTCTTCAGATTATTTTAAAAATACGAAGAAACGAGAGAGCCTAAGGTAATTGGTAACTATAGCTAGCCTAACGAGGAATTAATCACCTTGTCCGTGATCATAGTCTGATGCATGGGTAGAAAAATCCCGGCTATTTGATTCCCACTGAATTTGTCCTAGTTTAATTTACATCTCAATTTAGTTCAGTTAAATTCTCGTTTGTTTATTTAGTTAAATTCATTATTAGTATAATCAAATCTGAAAATGCCCCATTTTAATTGTTTGTTCATTTCCTTAGCATATAAAAGTTACTATTTCACCCAATCCTCGTGGATCGATACGCGTTGCCACTATTTTGCAATTTAATCGTGTGCAATATTTGGGATTTATTTTGGGTGGCTTCGACACCCATCAATTCTTGGCGCCATTGCCGGGGATTGGTAACTAATTTTTTTTCTTTTTCTTATGCTCAGGAACCTTCGTGAGCAAGCAGGAGTTGGTAAAAGTTCAAAATTGTTTGAGCTGAATTTTGATAGTGAATCTGAACAGGAGTTTGAGGTTTAAGAGCAGATTGTTAGAAAACTTGACAGTGATCACGGTCAAGATATGGCTCAGAACAGAACACTTTGGGACCTTGCCCAACCTACTGAAGCACAAAAACCACTGTGTATTACCTTTCCTGACTTACCGGAAGGCTTTGAACTGAAGTCGGGACACATCCATTTGTTGCCAACCTTCCGTGGGTTGGAAAATGAGGATCCGAACAAGCATTTGAAGGAATTTCACCTTATGTGCACATCCATGAAGCCATAAAACGTGACAGAGGATCAAATCAAGCTAAGGGCTTTTCCCTTCTTATTGCAAGATGTAGCTAAGGAGTGGCTATATTACTTACCTTCGGGTACCGTCAAAACTTGGGCGGAAATGTCAAGACAATTCCTTGAGAGGTACTTTTCGGCTTCTCGAGCTACAAACATTAGGCGAGAAATTTGTGGCATGAAGCAAAGGGATTCCGAAAGCCTTTATGAGTATTGGGAGAGGTTTAAGAGGTTGTTAGCAAGCTGCCCCCAACATGGAATATCGGATCAATTGGTTATCCAATACTTTTACGAAGGCCTAACTCCAATGGAACGCCGGATGATGGATGCCGCAAGTGGTGGAGCCATAAAATGAACGTAGGTACTCCTCCACATGCAAGGATGTGTGGCATTTGTACTAGCCTCGATCACGTAACCGATGCGTGTCCTTATTCGAATGCCTACAATCCCGGATGGGCGTACCACCCGCATTTCAGTTATGCCAACAACCAACCGAATAATCAGAACTTCCGTCCACTGCCTCCACCGCAGCCACAACCACAACACCCTCCGGGTTCAGGTACGCCTCTTAGTGAAATTGTTCGTATGTTGGCTATTAATACCGAGAAATATCAACAGGACACGACGAACATGATTCAAAAGATGGAGGACACTATAAAGACCATGGCGACTCATATGGGACAAATTGCATCATCAGTGAGCAAATTGGAGAGTCGAGGCAAATTACCATCGTAAACATACAATGTGAGTGCGATTGTGTTGCGAAACGGGAAGGAATTGCAGCCTCCAGTCAACAGGAGTGACAAACATGATCAGGTACAGGTATCTTGGAACGCCCCAGCTTTCGGCATTGCAGGTATGAACGCCACGTGTGAGTTTGAGAGTTAGATTTTAATATTAATTGATCTTTTTCTTCAATTTTCATGTCATGACATAATTTTATAAAATTATATTCTAAGTATTTTTATGAAATTCATATCAAATTATACTTATTGCATAAATTCAACTTGATTGCAATATGAATTAAATTCCCGAGCATGATTTAATTTCTTCTACGTCCTTACTTGATCATTTTCATGAAGTTGGGGACTCAATTGCATGAATTAATTATGGGACTTAATTGCTCATTTAATATGGAATTGAACTTAATTGCATAACTTAATAAGTGAAGGGACTTAATAGCAATTTGGAGCCATTCTTTCCCCTCTATAGCAGCACATTACGTACCATTCCTTTCCGTCTTTCATACAAACATCATATACACTTGCTCTTTCTTCCTTGTTCAACCGAGACAAAACCCTCACCAAGTAGAGGAGGAATTTCATCATTCAAGCTATATCTTGTGGGATTTGTGATCATTGAAGCATCTTCAACATCATATCTTCATCTCTTCATCCATTTCTTTCATTTGAGGTAACTTTGGAGAATTGATGATTTTCTTGAATAAATGGGTTAGATAGGGCTTTGTTATATGTTGGTTAAATTGTGTATATGTTGTTGGGATTATGTTTATGAACTTTAAGCTTAAGATTGATGCATATATCTTGATGTTTTTGGACTTGAAGCATGAGTGATGATATGGGTTTGGATTGATTGATTCTTGATGATCTAATGTGGAAATGAGTGTTTATATGAGTTGTTATTGATCTATAAGTATACCAGTATGTGTATATCATGAATTATATGCATTTGATCTTGGTTTGAGTTCATTTTATTGGTTGGAGTTTTGGTTCGTGCTTGTTCTGCTGCTGCTGCTCTATTTTCTGCTGCATTCGCATTTTGGGAACGACCCTTCCCGTCCCACTTTATTCTGGGAACGGCCGTTCCCACCCCATGCCAGCTGTCCCGCGAGACTGGGAACGACCCTTCCCAGCACTAGTTCAAAACTGGAACGGCCGTTCCTAGGCTCCAGTGGGTGTTCAATATTTTCTGCATAAAATTTCATTTTCCAATTCCGTTTCTAATACCTTAATTGATCGATACGTGTTATTATATGATTGTTTTATGCATGAAATTGATCATATCATTCCATAAATTGTTATCGCACGTTTTATTGATCATTATCACGCCGTTCATCCTAATTGGTACATTTTGAGTCGTGTCTCACGGACAATTGTCTTTCTTGCACAAACCAGCTTCCTGGTGACGAGGAGCAGGTCCCGTGAGCTGTTTCCTTGTTTGTTTTGGTCGTTCGGGTGAGGTTTAATTCTAGATATATAGAACACGTATAACCCTATGTGATGCTTTAAGCCAAAAATGTATCTATATATCTATAGTTTTCAAATGTTATGGGTTTTCAAAGGATTTAACGAACCGTATTGTATTGATTGATTGATTGTTTTGGCGAGTACCGTATTGTACTGTGGGCCCGAGGGTAGTGGCTTGAGCCAACTGGGAAAGCATGGGCTGACGGGTAACTCGAGCGCTATCCTCACCAAATTGGGATGACCCCTGAACCCCCTAGGAGATTAGGGGAGGAAGGAGTTCCGGGCTTAGGGATTCATGTACCCTCTACCCAGGCTGATTGGATGGTGGGGCCTTGCAATCCCACCATCACCCGGAGGACGAAGGAGTTATTGAAACTGCTAATTGTGCACTGTAATTGATTGCTTGATCACCTAATCATTGAATAATTGAATTATTGTACACAGTCGGAGAAAGGTTGGAGAATTGCCCTCACTCGCCGGGCCACTAATTGATTGTATTAAATTGATTGAATTGATAAATTGAATTAGTTGTAATCTCGGGCGAGGAATTATTCTATCCTTGAACTCTTATTCTTTCTTTTATAAAAACCTTACCCGAAATTATTGCTTGCATGGTAATTGTGCATATACTTATTTATACCCCTCGCTCAGTCCGTGGTGGATTGACACATCAACTTTTCAGTTTTGGGTCTATCTTGCTTAGCAGGTGCGTGCTAGGCGGGAATTAGAGTCTATCTTGTCTTTAATTTGGGTCTAGCACACTTCACCTCATATTTTGTTCATGTATAGATACTTGATATATTTTGTAGCATGCCTTGGCCTATTTTGGGAGATGATATTGTAATGATTTGTAAATGTTAGTATCTATTAGTAGATATGTAAATATGGTACCTATAAGTATTGAATGAATTATTGCTTCCGCTTTTATTACTCTGAGTTGATTGTTTGGTTTGGGGTTAGTCCCGCCTAGCTTCGTTGTCATTTTTTTTTTATTATTGTCTCCCGTTCGCTATAGCTTTGGTTCATGTAAGGATTGCCATTTCATATGTGGATCGAACTATAGTGCGGCGGATGTGGTGCCTAGCGTTCCGGGTGCTACATATCTGATGGAGAAACTGAAAAAGAGATTGAGAAGGAGCTTGTCCATGATCACGGCCAGAATTCCAGTCCATCTGAAATCATTCAGAAGCCCAAGCCACTGGTAGTCCCGCCACCATTCCCTCAGAGACTGGCTCAGAGCAAGAAAGATAAAGAAGATAAGAGCATCTTGGCTCTTTTTGAAAAAGTTGAAGTAAACATTCCACTCCTTGAGGCCATTGAACAGGTTCCACGTTACACAAAATTTCTTAAGGAAATGTGCACGAATAAGCGTAAGTTTATAGGTAATGATTGCTTGAGTGTAAGTGAGAATGTTTCAGCTGTCTTATAGAGAAAATTACCTCCTAAGTGCCACGACAAATGTATGTTTTCTATCCCATGCAAGATTGGACATATTGGTATTACTAAGGCTTTGTGTGATTTAGGATCTTCTATCAATGTGATGCCTTTATCTGTCTATAATTCTTTGGGTCTTGGTCCATTAGCTAGTACCGGAGTTATAATTCAATTAGCTGATCGATCAATTGTCTATCTGGAAGGTGTCTTAGAAGATGTTTTAGTACAAGTTAATGAATTGATTTTTCCAGCTGATTTCTTTGTGATTGATATGGAAAATAATTATTCATCTGAGTCCTCTGAGATCTTATTGGGTAGACCTTTCCTTAGTACAGCTAAAGCTAAAATTGATGTGCATGATGGTTCAATAACCTTAGAGTTTGATGGTGAAGTAGTGAAATTCAATGTTTTTTATCCCACTAAGCATGTTGATGATGTGTCTTGCATTTATAGTATTGATGTCATTGAGAATTTGACTCATGAGGATCTGATCGGTTTAAGTCTTCTAATGGTAATCTTGATAAGTTTCATACTTTAGAAGGCAATAAGACTACGAGTTCAAAATTTGTGCCTATTGAGCTATCTCGGTCAGAAACTGAACTGTTACCTTCCATTTTGCAAGCTCCAACTTTGAAACTCGACAAGCTACCTGAGCTTTTAAAACGTGCATATCTGGGTGATAGGGAGCCACTACCAGTGATCATAGCTAGAATGCTTGACAGTCTGGACGAGGAAAAACTAATCGGAGTACTTCAAAAATACAAAGAGGCTATTGAATGGACCATCACAAATGTCAAGGGACTGACGCCTTTGGGGAACATGCATGATATTGTTCTGGAACGAGGATCCAAGTCCCATAGAGCAGCCTGACGTAGGCTAGACCAACCTATACTGGAGACGATGAAAATGGAGATCCTTAATCCCCCTGATCGAATAATTGAAAAATTGGATAGTTAGGTGAACGGGCATAGACTTAAGCCACTTTATGAGGGATTTGCATCGCACATGGTTGACAAGATCAATCTAGAGGATCCTCCTCTAGAAACTTGAGGAGGTCTGGCTTTAGCTTACAAAGAGTCCATAACCTCAAGCTTTGACTTTGGACATTAATTCTCACAAGAGAGGGCATTACTTTGAGAATTATTATTCCAAATGACGACGGAACGTGGAGAAAATCATGGAGGAGTGGGGAGAAGAATTGAAGCACGCCACTACACTACAAAAGGCACGCAGCAGCGATCCGGAGGGGGGGGGGGGAGCAGGAGAGCATCACACTAGTTTATTCTTCTTTCCTTTGTTTTGTTAAAACTATGTTTCTATTTTATTTTCATGCTTTGAATTTCGTTATGGATTTCTAGTTCGCTTATAGTTGGGATTTTCCAAGCATGCTTTAGATGTTGTGAGACAATTTCCTTTGGTTGATTAATTCAAGTTATCCCTTTTATTTCCGATTTCATGTCATTGAGTGTTGTTCAATTCTTTGATTAGTGCACGAATCCTAGAGTTATCAACACACATACAACTAGTTAATCTATTTGGTGGAGTTAGCCGGATAATTAACAAAGTGGCAATCAACACTAGGTTGTTAAGTTCGGCTGAATTTTGTGTTGTGGAATAATTCGGTCTAATTAGGCGAAGTAGGAGTTTCTACTAAGTCGGTTAGGGTTAGTGTTTCTTTAGCTCGTAAATCAACTAGTTAATTGAGTCTTTGAAGGAGTTTCTGATAAGGTTATTAGCTAGGTAGGGAATAGTCTTTAGAAGTTTCTTCAGATTATTCTAAAAATACGATGAAACGAGGGAGCTTAAGGTAATTGACTATAGGTAGCCTAACGAGGAATTAATCACCTTGTCCGTGATCATAGTCTGATGCATGCGTAGGAAAATCCCGGCTATTTGATTCCCATTGAATTTGTCCTAGTTCAATTTACTTCTCAATTTAGTTCAGTTAAATTGTCGTTTGTTTATTTAGTTAAATTCACTATTAGTATAATCAAATCTGAACCCCCCCCCCCCCCCACTTTTAATTGTTTGTTCATTTCCTTAGCATATAAAAGTTACAATTTCACCAAATCCTCGTGGATCGATACCCGTTGCCACTATTTTGCAATTTAATCGTGTGCAATATTTGATATTTATTTTTGGTGGCTTCGATACCCATCAGTAACGGCTGTAGAAGCCCTCCAGGTTTCTGGTGCTCAGCTTTCACTTTCTGATAAGTTATACAATGCTTCACATATTCGGCTACATCTTTCTTTAATCCATGCCACAAATAATATTGCTTCAAATCTTTATACATTTTCTTGCCTCTAGGGTGGATAGAATAAGCTGATTTGTGAGCTTTCTCAAACAACACCCGTTTTAATTCCTTGGGTACTACCACTCGGTTCTTGAAACGAAGAAGACCGATTTCATCGAACCCGAATGGACATTCCGGATCAGCTCTTGCTTTGGCTACTAACCTCTGTACTTCTGGATCATTATTCTGAGCCTCAAATAACCGATGTTTCAAATCCGGTTGAATAAAAATATTAGAAACTCAAGCTTTTATAATGATTCCACAACTTTTACCCACTTCCAAATTCGATACACTCGCCTTCCTACTAAGTGCATCGACGATCACGTTAGCTTTTCCGGGGTGATACTTGATAGTTTAAGTTTAAGATGTCTCGCGTGCTCTTCAGCAGACTTTGAGAATACCAAAATATCATCAATAAAAATTACCACAAACTTATCCAAAAACGGGTGGAAGATTTGGTGCATCATATCCATAAAAGCTGCAGGGGCATTAGTTAAACCAAACGGCATCACCACGAACTCATAATGCCTATATCGAGTATTGAATCCCGTCTTTGAAATATCCTCTGCTCGAATTCGCAGCTGATAGTACCCCTGTCGTAGATCAATTTTTTAATAAACTTTTGACCCTTGAAGTATATCAAATAATTCCTCAATATGTGGAAGGGGATACTTATTCTTGATCTTTATCCTATTCAACTCCCTATACTCAATACACATTCTCAAAGTTCCGTCCTTCTTCTTTACGAACAAAACCGGCGCACCCCAGGGAGATGAACTTGGCCTAATGTACCCAATCTCCAAGAACGCATCAGGTTGAGTCTTCAACTCTTTCAACTCGGCCGGAGCCATACGATACAGAGTCTTGGAGAATGGCTCTGCATTCGGGTATAAATTGATCACAAATTTGATTTCTCGATCCAGAGGTAAAGAATCCAGTTTTTTGGGAAAAACTTCTGGGAAACCCTTCACCCCTTCTGTTTCCTCCAATTTAATCTGGTCCTTAGGCCAGTTAAGAATGTAAGCAATGAAACCCGTAGCTCCGTCCCGGACTAACTTCTGAGCTTCAAAAAAAGAAAGTAGAGGCACCGGTTTTGCACTCCAACCCACAACCAACTCTGATCCCAACTGAATTCTTTTTGCCCGAGAATCCCCGGTAGCACAATGCCTGTATAACTAGTCCATGCCCAGAATAGATCCATAGCGAGTCATTGGCATCTCAATGAAATCTGTCAGGAAAACTCGACCCTCAATACTCACTAGAACATCTCTGTACACCCGATCTGTTTCTACACTACTACCAAAAGGCAAACTAACCACATAACATGCAGAAGAACGAATAACAGGAAAAGGCAAAGTAACAGAAATAGCACTCGAAAGAAAGGAGTGTGTAGCTCCCGGATCAAATATAGTATGTATGTTCGTGCCATGTATGCATATAGTACCTTCATCTACCGCGGCCGGATCAACATCTGCATTCTGCTCCTCGCCGTCCAGAGCTTAAGCACGAGCTCTAATCAACGGCCTCTGACCCCCGGTAGGTGGATGTCGACGATCTAGACATCTATCAACCATGTGCTCTACGCTCCCACAAACCAAACATAAACCCAGTCGACGTCTACAACCTTCGTAAGTATGAGTGTCTTGCCAGTAAAAAGTACATCTAGGTTTCTCTGGAGATGGTGGTAAAACGGGTACAGCTGGAGCTCTTAACACGGGTCCCGCGGGTCGGGACTTCTTCCCAAGTCCTCTAGGAGGTGGTGGAGATGTATAAGGAATAGGCCTCTTACCGTGCCAGAACCCGAACCTGAAACCTACCTTGAACAATAAGTAGATCTCCTGGCATTTACGGCGACCTCAACCTTCGAAGCTTTTGTAGTAGCTTTCACCCAGGTCCTCGTGTTGACCGCTTCAATAGCTGCCTGAAGGTCGGGTCGAAGTCCTTGAACAAACTGCATTGCCTTGTGAAAATCATCACTCGCTATATTAGGGGCATAGCGAGACAAGCTCTCAAACTCTGATTTATACTCTGAAACAGATCTCCCTCCATGCTTGGGCTCAGTAAACTCCTTCAATCTACGGGTGCCACAAGATGGAGGAATGAACTTATTTTGAATTCTCTAACAAATACCTCCCAAGTGACTTCCTCGCCGGCGACATCCAATATAATCTTTGTGCTCTCCCACCAAGAGTATGCCTCACCCTGGATCAAAGAAAAAATACACCGGGCCCTCTCTTAAGAGCCAAATGGAATAAGCTCGCTAATTCTCTCAGCTTCTTTCATCCGCTGCTCAGCTTGAATATCATTTCCCTTAAAGAACTTGGGGGGTGTTGGTTCTGAAATTCCCGAAAAACTGTAGAAATCTGTGCTCCCGGTTGTGGTGGTGCACTGGTGGTGCGGCAGGAACATATTCCCTCATCCTTTGATCAATTAAATGAACCACTGCATTTAGGAAATCCTGTAGCTGAGCTCGAGGGGGTGGAGGTGGGGGAGAATGATCACGACGGTGATGCTTATATGACTAGGAGAGTACTCCCGACGAGGTCTACCGTGAGGCATTCTGAAATCAAGACACTGAATATGCATGTTGAAATAATAAGTGCAAAAGAGTGCAATTAAATCTCATGATACAAATAAATCACATAATTCAAGTAATCAAGTAGTTCAAATAATTCAAGTAAGGATGCAATACTCTCAAATTGACAATTAATTCCTTATGCAGCACGACCTAGACTCACAAGACATAACATTAGAGACCCAGTTTTGCAACCGTGCTCTGATACCACCTTAAGATGTAGTACCCGACACGCTAGGATGCAGCATCCCCTACATTATAGTTTAGTCCACATACGAAATGGAAAATCCGTACATAAACTAAACGTATAGCGAACGGGTGACAATAAAAAAAACCATCCTAACAAGGCGGGACTGACTCCAAAACCATATAAACTGTACAATATAAATCAGCGGAAGCATAACCATTCCATTAAACAAGACTATGTATAACAAAATTCATAATTTCCAACACGTGCAACTAGATCTATATATGTACAATAATTCCCAAAAATAGCATAATCAAGTCATAGGTACGCTAAAAATATCCAAAATATACCCAAAATAGCATAATCAGGTCATAGACCCGACTCTAATTCCCGCCTAGCACGCACCTACAAGAACCTGAAAGGTGGAGGCGTCAGTCTATGGAAGACTGAGTGAGGGGTATAATAAATATAAGCGTAAATACATGCAAGTTATAACCTCGGGTGGAGTTTTGGGTAAAATACAATATAAGTTCAATAATAAGACAACTATCGCCCGAGATTACAACTATCAAGTTTTGCAATTAATTCAATTTTAGTCAATCAGTGGCCCGACGAGTGAGGACAATTCTCCAACCTTTACTCCTACAGTGTACAATAGTTAGCTTATCAGTTTGTTAGGTGATCATGCAAGTATTACGGTGCAATCAATCAATAGTAGTTTCAATGTCCCTTTTCCCTCCAGGTGATGGTGTGTTTGCAAGGCCCAACCATCCAATCATGGTGAGCATCGGGTACATGAATCCCATGCCCGGGATTCCTTCTTCCACCAAACCTCCTGGTGGATTCAGGGGTCATCCCAAAATGGTGAGGATAGTGAAAGAGTTACCCATCAGCCCTCGTTTTCCCGGTTGGCTCAAAACACTACCCTCGGGCCTATAGTACAGTACAATATACTCGCCAAAAATACAATCGATTCAGTACAATAAAGATGGTTCATTTGAAATCAATGGAGGTTTTGAAGAAAGTATATATATATATATATATATATATATGTACATTTTGGCTGAAAATTCACATAAGGGTTGTAAGGGCTCTATGTATCTAGAAATTAAACCTCACCTGTATAGACAAAAGAGAACAAGGATACAGCCTACGGAGCCTACTCCTCGTCACCAAAAGCTGGTCTGTGTAATAAGATAAGTGTACGTAAGACACGACACAAATGAACCAATTAGGACGAACAACGTATTCATGAAGCAAGATAACGTGTAATGGCAATTATGGAGTGTCATGATCATTTTCATGCATAAAATGAGCATATAATAACACGTATCGATCATTTAGGGTCTTAGAAAGGGATTTGGAAAATCAATTTTCATGTAGAAAATTCACAAAATCCCCTGGAGCATGGGAACGGCCGTTCCGGGTTTGAACATGAAATGGGAAGGGATGTTCCCGGCTCCACGAATTGATCCCATGCGTCTGTAAAGATTTTAGGTTAGGAAAGGCCGTTCCGGCCGTAAGCCAAAACTGGGAAGGGTCGTTCCCAGTCTCGCGCGCCAAACCTATCAGGGGTGGGAACGGCCATTCCCAGAATGAACTGGGACGGGAAGGGCGGTTCCCGTTATGCAACAGCAGTAGAAAATAGAGCAGTAAGCAAGGGAGTTCGAACTATAACCCAAAAATCATCAAACTCCAACAAAACTCTTCCAAATGCATTTAAATCATGGAATAAACTTGTATTCATACTCAAAGTGCAATAAGACCCATCAATAACACATAATCCAAGCTTTGATCACGAAGAATCTTCATCTCCAAACCCATATACCAACTCATCAAATAGTTTGGTAAATTCTAAAAATTCAAGCATAAATTCAAGCTGTTGAATGAAAGAGAAAAGAGAAGAGAAAAGAAAAGAGATGGAGTTGTGATGGTGATGAGCTTCAAATTATGCAATTTTTGCCGGAAAATAGCTTGAAATTGATTAAATCCCTTCTCCTTCTTGAAGCTTTGATCGAGAGTAGTATGGGAAGCAATGGAGCAAAGTGTTTTTGTATGAAATGAAATGAAGAGGAATGTTACGTAAATGCATCTCTTACCATGAATGAAATAGATCAAATTGCAATCATGTCCCTCAAGTTTATTAAGTAATGCAATTAAGTCCTACCTCATAAGAAATGATCACTTTAGCCCAAAGAAGTTCCCATGCAATTGAGTCCTCACATTTGGCAATTCAGTCATGTATAAATTGAATTCAATTTATGCAATAAGTTTCAAATTCCTATGAATTTCGTAAAAACACTTGGAAATATAATTCATATAATATCATGAAATGCACAATTTAATAAACGAAAGAATTAAAATAAATCCTAACTCTGGAAAACTCACACCTGGCGTGCTTGCCTGAACATCTGGAAAAACTAGGGCGTTACAATCCTCCCCCTAAGAAGAATCTGGTCCCCATATTCACTGATCGGAAGGAAACAACTCTGGATGGAACCGTTTCATCTTGTCTTCGGTTTCCCAAGTGGCTTCTTCGGTCTTATCACTTCTCCAGAGAACCTTAACCATTGGGATTTTCCGGTTTCTTAACTCTTGAAACTTCCTGTCCAAAATCTTAACCGGTTTCTGAACAAATGTTAAGTTCGGTTCCAATTCCACTTCTTCAACAGGTAGGATCTCGGTTTCATCAGGGTAATATTTCCTTTGTTGAGACACATGGAACACATTACGAATCCACGTGAGGCTCGGTGGTAGGTCCAGTCGATACGCTACTTCACCAACTCTTTCAAGAATATCAAAAGGACCTAAGTAACGAGGATTAAGCTTACTTCCTCTCCCAATCCGAGAAAATCCTTTACGTGGAGATGCCTTCAAGAATACCCGGTCTCCAACTTCGAACTCGAGATCCCTTCGACGACGGTCGGTGTAGCTTTTTTGTCTATCCTGAGCTGATTTCATCCGTTGTTATATTTGTTGGACTTTTCCAATCATATCCCTTATGGCCTTAGAAGGTTTCCCCAATTTCTCACCCTTCTTAACGCCTTCTTGTTTAGTCAATTTCCACTCCTCTAAGTCGAAGAACAATGGAGATCGACATTTTCGACCATAAAGTAGCTCATACGGGGCTATATCGATCGAGGCTTGAAAACTGTTATTATATGCAAACTTGATCAGAGGAAGTTGCTCATGCCATGAAGTCTGAAAATCTAAAGCGCAAGCCCGAAGAAGTCCTCGAGATACCTTATTAATCTCTAGGATTGACCATCCGTTTGAGGGTGAAATGATGTACTGTACTTGAGTTTCATACCCAGAATGCCTTGTAATTCTTGCCACAACTTGGAAGTAAACCTCGGATCCCTGTCTGAAACGATGCTAACCGGAATCCCATGAAGTCGAACAATTTCCCTGTTATATAACTCGGTTAGCTTGCGAATCTTGTAAGACATCCGGACTGGTAGAAAATGTGTAGACTTAGTTAACCGGTCTACAATCACCCAAATACCATCGTACCCACCTTTCACTTTCGGTAACCCGGATACAAAATCCATCGTCACCTGCTCCCACTTCCATTCTGGAATAGGTAACGACTGTAGAAGCCCTCCAGGTTTCTGGTGCTCGGCTTTCACTTTCTGATAAGGTATGCAATGCTTCACATATTCAGCTACATTTTTCTTTAATCCATGCTACCAATAATAGTGCTTCAAATCTTTATACATTTTTTTGCCTCCAAGGTGGATAGAATAAGCCGATTTGTGAGCTTTCTCGAGCAACACCCGTTTTAATTCCGCGGGTACTACCACTCGGTTCTTGAAACAAAGAAGACCGATTTCATCGAACCCAAATGGACATTCCTGATCAGCTCTTGCTTTGGCTACTAACCTTTGTACTTCCGGATCATTATTCTGAGCCTCAAATAACCAATGTTTCAAATCCGGTTGAATAAAAATATTAGAAACTCAAGCTTTTATAACAATAGGCTCGATTCCACAACTTTTACCCACTTCCAAATTCGATACACTCGCCTTCTATCCTAAAACCGTTCCATCCGACGTCGTTGCGTGGAGGCTTTTGTGGTCGGTAAAAATCTCAAAAGATATCCCGTACAAATAAAGTCTCCATTTCCCGATCGCAAAAATCATGGCTGCAAGCTCAAGGTCATGTGTAGGATAATTCTTTTCATGCTCCTTCAACATCTGAGAAGCATAAGTAATCACTTTTAACTTTTGAGTTAACACACAACCCAAACCTTCCTTGGAAGCGTCCGTATAAATTGCATAACCCTCAGAGCCTTCCGGAAGTGTCAAAACCGGAGTAGAAACTAATTTCTCCTTCAGAAAGTTGAAACTTTTCCCACAATTTTCATCCCAAACAAATTACACTTCTTTCTTCGTTAACCGGGTTAAAGGAGCGGCGATCTTGGAGAAGTCCTTTAAAAATCTTTGGTAATACACCGCCAATCCCAGGAAACTTTGAACTTCCGAGGCATTCTTCGATTTCTCCCATTTCAATACAGACTCAATCTTGGAAGGATCCACTTCTAATCCATTCTCCGAAACAATATATCCCAAGAAAGAAACTCGATCAATCCAAAATTCACATTTGCTAAACTTAGCAAATAACTGATGCTCCTTTAAAGTTTGCAACACGAGTTTAAGATGTCTCGCGTGCTCTTCAGCAGACTTTGAGATTACCAAAATATCATCAATAAAAATTACCACAAACTTATCCAAAAAAGGGCGGAAGATTCGGTGCATCATATCCATAAAAGCTGCAGGGGCAACCAAACGGTATCACCATGAACTCATAATGCCTGTATCGAGTATTGAATCCTGTCTTTGAAATATCTTCTGCTTTAATTTGCAGCTGATAGTACCCATGTCGTAGATCGATTTTCGAATAAACTTTTGATCCCTGAAGTATATCAAATAATTCCTCGATATGTGGAAGGGGATACTTATTCTTGATCATTATCCGGTTCAACTCCCTATAGTCAATACATATTCTCAAAGTTCTGTCCTTCTTCTTTACGAATAAAACCGGCGTACCCCAGGGAGACGAACTCGGCCTAATGTACCCAATCTCCAACAACACATCAAGTTGAGTCTTCAACTCTTTCAACTCGGTTGGAGCTAGACAATACAGAGTCTTGGAGAATGGCTCTGCATTCGGGTACAAATCGATCACAAATTCGATTTCTCGATCCGGAGGTAAAGAATCCAGTTTTTCGGGGAAAACCTCTGGGAAATCCTTCACCCCTTCTATTTCCTCCAATTTAATCTGGTCTTTAGGCCTGTTAAGAATGTAAGCAATGAAACCCGTAGCCCCATCCCGGACTAACTTCTGAGCTTCAGAAAAAGAAAATAGAGGCACGGTTTTTGCACTCCAACCCATAACCAACTCTGATCCCAACTGAACTCTTTTTGCCCGATAATCCACGGTAGCACAATGCCTGTATAACCAGTCCATGCCTAGAATAGATCGATAATGAGTCATCGGTATCTCAATGAAATCTGTCAGGAAAACTCGACCCTCAATACTCACTGGAACATCCCTGTACACCCGATCTGTTTCTACACTACTACCAAAAGGCGAACTAACCACATAGCATGCAGAAGAACAAATAACAGGAAAAGGCAAAGTAACAGAAATAGCACTCGAAAGAAAGGAGCGTGTAGCTCCCGGATCAAATATAGTATGTATGTTCGTGCCATGTATGCATATAGTACCTTCAACTACCGTGGCCGGATCAACATCTGCATTCTGCTCCTCGCCGTCCAGAACATAAGCACGAGCTCTAATCAACGGCCTCTAACCCCCGGTAGGTGAATCTCGACGATCTGGACATCTATCAACCATGTGCTCTACGCTCCCACAAATCAAACATAAACCCAGCCGACGTCTACAACCCTCGTAAGTATGAGTGTCTCACCCGTAAAAAGTATATCTAGGTTTTTCTGGAGGTGGTGGCAAAGCGGGTACAACTGGAGCTCGTAACATGGGTCCCGTGGGTCGGGACTTCTTCCCAGGTCCTCTAGGAGGTGGTGGAGATGTACAAGGAATAGGCCTCTTGCCCGTGCTAGAACCCGAACCTGAAGCCTACCCTGAACAATAAGTAGATCTCCTGGCATTTATGGCGTCCTCAACCTTTGAAGCTTTTGTAGTAGCTTTAACCTAGGTCCTCGTGTTGATTGCTTCAATAGCTGCCTGAAGGTCGGGTCGAAGTCCTTGAACAAACTGCATTGCCTTGTGAAAATCATCACTCGCTATATGAGGGGCATAGCAAGACAAGCTCTCAAACTCTGATATATACTCTGAAACAGATCTCCCTCCTTGCTTGGGCTCAGTAAACTCCTTCAATCTACGGGCGCCATAAGATGGAGGAATGAACTTATTTTGAATTCTCTAACAAATACCTCCCAAGTGACTTCCTCGCCGGCAACATCCAATATAATCATTGTGCTCTCCCACCAAGAGTATGCCTCACCCTGGATCAACGAAAAAGTACACCGGGCCCTCTCTTGAGAGCCACATGGAATAAGCTCGCTAATTCTCTCAACTTCTTTCAACCACTGCTCCACTTGAATATCATTTCCCTTAAAGAACTTGGGGGGTGCTGGTTCTGAAATTCCCAAAAAACAGTAGAAATCTGTGCTCCCGGTTGTGGTGGTGCACTGGTAGTGCGGGAGGAACATATTCCCTCATCCTTTGATCAATTAAATGAACCACTGCATTTAGGAAATCCCGTGGCTGAGCTTGAGGGGGTGGAGGTGGGGGAGAACGATCACGACGGTGATGCCTATGACCTGGAGTGTGCTCCCGGCGAGTTCTGCCGCGAGGCATCCTGAAATCAAGACACTAAATATGCATGTTGAATTAATAAGTGCAAATAAGTGCGATTAAATCTTATGATACAAATAAATCACATAATTCAAGTAATCAAGTAATTCAAATAATTCAAGTAAGGATGCAATACTCTCTAATTGACAATTAATTCCTTATGTCGTACGACCTAGACTCACAAGACACGACACTAGAGATCCGGTTTTACAATCGGGCTCTGATACCACCTTAAGATGTAGCACGCGACACTAGGACGTCACATCCCCCGCACTATAGTTCAGTCCACATGCGAAATGAAAAATCCATGCATAAACTAAACTTATAGCGAACGGGTGACAATAAAAAAAAACCATCCTAACTAGGCGGGACTAACTCTGAAACCATATAAACTGTACAATATAAATTAGCGGAAGCATAACCATTCCATTAAACAAGACTATGTATAACAAAAGTTCATAATTTCCAACACGTTCACCTAGATCCATATATGTACAATAATTCCCCAAAATAGCATAACCATGTCATAGGTACGCTAGAAATATCCAAAATATGCCATCATTGCAAGTGATATGCTAGACTCGAATTAAAGGCAAGACCCGACTCTAATTCCCACCTAGCACGCACCTGTAAGAACCTGAAAGGTGGAGGCGTCAGTCTATGGAAGACTGAGTGAGTGGTATAATAAATATAAGCGCAAATACATGCAAGTTATAACATCGGGTGGAGATTTGGGTAAAATACAATATAAGTTCAATAATAAGACAACTATCGCGTGAGATTACAACTATCAAGTTTAGCAATTAATTCAATTTTAGTCAATCAGTGGCCCGACGAGTGAGGGCAATTCTCCAACCTTTACTCCGATAGTGTACAATAGTTAGGTTATCAATTTGTTAGGTGATAATGCAAGTATTACGGTGCAATCAATCAATAGCAGTTTCAATGTCCCTTTTCCCTCCGGGTGATGGTGGATTTGCAAGGCCCAACCATCCAATCATGGTGAGCATCGGGTACATGAATCCCATGCCCGGGATTCCTTTCTCCACCAAACCCCCTGGTGGATTCAGGGGTCATCCCAAAGTAATGAGGATTGTGCATGAGTTACCCCTCAGCCCTCGCTTTCCCAGTTGGCTCAATTCACTACCCTCGGGCCCACAGTGCAATACAATATTCTCGCCAATAATACGTCGATTCAGTAGAATAAAGATGGTTCATTTGAAATCAATGGAGGTTTTGAAGAAAGTATATATATATATATATATATATATATATATACATATATATATATATGTGTGTGTGTGTGTGTGTGTACATTTTGACCGAAAATTCACATATGGGCTGTAAGGGCTCTATATATCTAGAAATTAAACCTCACATGTGCAGACAAAAGAGAACAAGGATACAGTCTACGGAGCCTGCTCCTCATCACCAGGAAGATGGTCTGTGCAATAAAGACAAGTGTACGTGAGACAGGACTTAAATGAACCAATTAGGATGAACGGCGTATTCATGAAGCAAGATAACGTGCATTGGCAATTATGGATTGTCACGATCATTTTCATGCATAAAATGAGCTTATAATAACACGTATCGATCATTTAAGGTCTTAGAAACGGATTTGGAAAATCAATTTTTATGCAGAAAATTCACAAAATCCCCTGGAGCATAGGAATGGCCGTTCCGGGTTTGAACATGAAATGGGAAGGGCTGTTCCCGGCTCCACGAATTGATCCCGGTTGTCTGTAAAGATTTTAGGCTGGGAAAGACCGTTCCGGCCGTAAGCCAAAACTGGGAAGGGTCGTTCCCAGTCTCGCGCTCCAAACCTATCAGGGGTGGGAACGGCCGTTCCCAGAATGAACTGGGACAGGAAGGGTCGTTCCTGTTATGCAACAACAGCAGAAAATAGAGCAGCAAGCAGGGGAGTTCGAACCATAACCCAAAAATCATCAAACTCCAACAAAACTCTTCCAAATGCATTTAAATTATGGAATAAACATGTATTCATACTGAAAGTTCATAAAACCCATCAATAACACATAATCCAAGCTTTGATCACCAAAAATCCTCATCTCCAAACCCATATACCAACTCATCAAGTAGCTCCATAAATTTAAAAAATTCAAGCTAAAAACATGTATTCATGTCTCCAACAACAAATAATCAAATTATCTAATAAATTCAAAAACCCTAGCTTCATCAATTCAATTCTAGAATTCATACAAAATCCCATATATACCTTGAATAAAAGAGAGAAGAAAAGAGATGTAGTTGTGATAGTGATGAGCTTCAAATTATGCAATTTTTGCCAGAAAATAGCTTGAAATTGATTAAATCTCTTCCCCTTCTTGAAGCTTTGATCGAGAGAAGTATGGGAAGCAAAGGAGCAAAGTGTTTTTGTATGAAATGAAACGAAGAGGAATGTTACGTAAATGCATCTCTTACAATGAATGAAATGGATCAAATTGCAATCATGTCCCTCAAGTTTATTAAGTAATGCAATTATGTCCTACCTCATAAGAAATGATCACTTCAGTCCAAAGAAGTTCCCATGCAATTGAGTCCTCACCTTTGGCAATTAAGTCATATATCAATTGAATTCAATTTATGCAATAAGTTTCAAATTTCTATGAATTTCATATAAACACTTGGAAATATAATTCATATAATATCATGAAATGCACAATTTTTGCCCCTCGAATGAATTATTAAGAAATTGACTTGAATGGTCTTGTAATTAGAGTCTGTGGATTATTAAGAAACTGAAATCAATTGATTTTTCTGCACATGCTAAGTGGCTCGCGAGCTGGCTCGAATCATGCCCGAGCCAAGTCCTAAGTGGCTCACTAGCTCGCGAGCAAAGTCCGAGCCAGCTGTATGAGTCACGAGCCCGAGCCATAAAAAATCACAAAAGCTCGCCTCGGCTCGTTTGCATCCCTAGGCATAATCGATGGATATTCACATCAAAACTTAATTTATAACATAAAGAATTATTTTGAAATTATTTTGGGAGCAATATAGATGTTTCGGCCAATATTTTAATTATTAGCATATGTCTGTGCAATACACGATAATATACACGATAACTTTTAATATATATTAATGAATTTTGTAAATTAAATAAATAACTAAATCATATATAATGAAAAATAATCTATACGATACATATTTTTTATAAATAATAAATGAATTACTATTAAAATGTTTTCTTTTTCACCAAATTAATTATCCGATCCAATAAAATTCGAATTTGGCATAGCTGAATATTCCGAATCATATATGACTAGTTTGATGATTTTATTATTGGATTCGGATCCGAAATGTATAAATTCGATCAAAATCTGTTCCATTGATGGCCACATATCAGGTTTTTTTCCACCAACGATGCTATCGAGAAATTGAAAGCTTTTTTTGGAACAAAAAAAATTTTAATTTATCAAATAATAATCCCAAATGAGAGAAATCAGTACTTTTTGTTTATTCTACACCAAGCCATAATAATTAACAAACATACGCATATAAAGTTAGGGGTCGTTTACTTATCTTGTTGGCTATCCATTAGGGATGGTTTAAATTTTTGAAAAATTTTGGTTATTTAAACCGGTGGTCTATTTACATTGATGGTTGGGAATTTAGTTTAATTAGACCAAAATTACAACCCTTTACTTTAATAGAGAGTAAACCATTGGAGATTGATGCAAATGACTACATTACCCTTGTTTTGAAGGGTGTGCACAACAGTTCTATTTATCCCAATTCCTTGCCCTAATTATTCCCAATTTCAGGGAAACAGTAGCGTAATTAATTAGCTTATTTCTCTGTTAATATTTGTTGCATTTGAGGTGAGCAAAAAAGACTAGGGAAAAAAAAATCTTTACATGGTCCAAACTCTTGCTCCAAGTGAACTCCAACAAAAACTACACGAGAGATTGAAGATAAGATGGAAAAGTCCTGCATTTAAGCATGGGCTTGTAAAAAGACGCCACAATTCATAATCTTCTATGAAATATCTCTGAAAAGAGCCCCCATAACATCAACCTGTTGCAAACCGTGACGTGCGCCGGTTCTCGCTTTCTTTTATACATCGCCAGATTTTGAGCTTTCCAAATACTCCATATGGTTGCCATAAAGATGTTAAACCAACTGCCCTGCACATCAGTTTTCAACCTAAAGGAGCCTCTCATACATTTTTGGACCCAATCTTCCTTTTCCACTTGCAAGAAACGTGCAGTGTCATCCTCGTGGATGATTCTCTTCCAGAAGGCTTGAGCTGAATTGCAGCCACACAAGACATGCCAGATGTCCTCCCGTTCTGCTCCACATCGCACGTATATTGCATTATCACTAAAATTCCTGTCATATTGCAGCGCCTTAGTCATCAAACTCTTACGTTCAATCAGCCAGGTGAAGGTTTTGAGTTTATTTGGAAGTTTCATCTTCCAAATCCAAGTTCATTTCCTAGTATTTCCTACGCCTTGTCCCGCAACACGTCGTACGTAGATCTGCAGGAGTAGTTGCCATTTCCTGACCCTTTGCAGAACAGTTGGTCAGGTATCGCTCTATGCTTGGGTATCGAAATCACCATAATTTCTTTAATGATCTCCTCTGGAAGCTTCGTTTTCAGACCACGTAAATTCCATTTCCCTCTTCATCAATAAGGTCAGCTACTTTCATCCTTCGGTTGGATGTCTCTTGGATTCTATTTCTAAGGCTCATATTCCCCAACCATTCATCATCCCATACAGCAATGGTACCCATCGCCAAGTCGCCAGCCCAGGTTAAAGAAAATCAAAAAATTCTTCGTCATCAAAATCCAAATTTATCAAGTTTACAATTCAAGAAACTCCAAATTCCTCTGTTCAGTAACACCTTTTCCATATCATGGTATCATACCCTAGTTTAATCTACGTATTACCACGTTGAATCGAATCAACAAAAGTTTAACCCATTTCAATAGGTTATAGGTCATTATACTGAAAATTGAATTCAAGACGAATATCGATGAAGTAGAAAATGACTCATGCAGAAGTCGTGGAGCCGAGAAGGGGGTTTTCGGAGAGCGGTTGAAATGAGAACCTCCCGAATTCTTTGAGGGCACACTCTGCATGAGAATTTCCCAAAATCATTGACCATCATCGTGGCAGTGAATGCTATCAAATGGAGGAAGACGAATAGAGAGATGAGCCATGTGTTCTCCTTTCGCTGAGATAGTGGCCTGAAGAACGGGAATGGGATATTCTGTTCTTTGAGCAGTTCTTCAGCGGTGAGTTCGGTTGATATTCATGGCTGCAGGGTTTGAATAGGCTTGATTTCAATGTGGGTTTGGAGTTTTGCCGGTTTTGGGGTTTTCGCCATTGGAATTGAACAAAAATGAGTTACAGAGAAGAGAGATTTGCCACAGAGAAGGTTCTGTTTGGGGGGGCAAAGCTATAAATTCTTGTGTGAAATTAGGGACAAAAATGATATTTCCAGCAAACCATTGCAACCAGTGTATTTAGCTGCACATTTTTTAGCAGCTAAATAAGCCATCCTTTACCACTGAAATCCCGGGGCTCCAGGTTAAGCCCAAAAAACACACCTATTGAAGTAAAGGGCTGGAATTGGTGGTTTATCTAACCAAACCACTATTTCTAGCCAAAGTAAACGACCCCTTAGACTTAGTTAACCTAATTTTCGGGTTGTCCTAAACTGCAAAATTAATAATTAGTAGATAAAAACCAATTGTATCGGATACGTGATTTACCCATTTATAGAAAATGCAAAATATAGTGCATAATTACTAAATAGATAAAACAGCAAATGATGAAGAAAAAAAAAAAAGTCCAACATAATATGAATACCTTCTAACTCTCCCAAAGGCTAAAACCCTAATCTATGTGGTTTAAACTTAAGCTAAGGTAGTCAATTGAAGTTTCGATCCGGCGGTGGAGAATACTATCATTACTTTACCGCCGGATTGACTCAATTCTATTCCGTCCTCAACTTCTCAGATTTGTTCTGTCGAAATCTGCCCAGATCTGCTGTCACTCTCTCAGATCTACCGCAATCTTCTATCAGTTTTGTCGCCACACTTCCAGATCTATTGTCATCCTCCCAAATTTAGCTGGATTTTCTGGTACAAAGACGATTTGCGTCTCTGTTTTTTTCTTTTACGTTATGTTTTCTTTGGTCTCTTCCGTATGGAAGTTTTGTCCCTTCCGTATGGAAGTTTATTTAGTTTCTTTAGGTTAAAATTTTTTTTTTTTTTTTTTTTGTGATTCTTCGAGGAAATTTTTGGGCGGGTTATCTGCTGTAGACCAAGGTAACCATTCTTCTCAATCCGAAGAAAAGACGGCTGTGGAGTTTCACCCGGATCGGATTATCTTCAACTTCAAGAAGTCTTTTTCTTTTACTAGACGTGATACTAATATAATAGCTCACAAATTTATTGGAATTACGGTTTCGGCCTGCGTTAATTTTTTTGTTATTCCTTCTTATATTTTTCTTATTGTTCTTCTTGATTTGCAATAATATTCCCCTTTGAGGGGTTTGTGTAACGCCCCAGTTTTCTAGTCGTTCAGGTACGCGCGCCACGCGTGTAAGTTTTCGAGAGGTAGGATTTGTTTAATTCGTTTATTTCTTAACTTATGCATTTAATGATAATTTGCAAATTTTATTACTAAATGATTATGTCAAATTGTTATCAACTTGTGAAATATGGCATGATTTGTATTTAATTGATACGTGAATTAATTGTCGAGCATGTCTTAGTTGATTAATTGTACTTAGTTTACCACTTTCATAGTTGGAGGATTTATTTGAATTGGACTAAATTGACTACATTTTATAAGTTGGCACCTAATTGCATTAACTTAACAACTTGGGGACCTAATTGCAATTTGTGGAATCTCTTCTCTTTTGGCTTACTATATCACGTAACATACACATATACATACACAACACATACAAAATATCCTTGCTCTCTCTCTCCTGGTGAAACTCCAAGGAAGAAGAAGGAGTAGCTTCATCAATTCCAAGCTTGAATTTTCGGCAATTAACGATCTTTGAAGCTTCAATAAACCACCCAACTTCATTTCTCTTTCTTCCCCTTTTCTTTTAAGGTATATATGAGTTATGTGTGAATTCTTGAATTTATAGTTAAGGTTAGGGTTTATGAATTTGAAGGTGCTAACTTGTGTATGAGAGGTTGGAAACATGATTGTGAGCTTTGGACTTGAATTTCATGCATATATTGTGAAATTATGGAGTTGGATGATATGATGTTATATGGGGTTTGATATTGTATTTCTCGGATGATCAAGCTTGAATTAAGCATTTATGATGGATTTTATTGTACTTTAAGTGCCTAAGTATGTTTCCTTCATGATTTAATGCATTTGGAGGAGTTGTTGTTGTTGTTTTGGTGTTTTTGAAATTGGTCCGAAGCAATCCCCTTCTTGTAACACCTCGATTTCCGGCTACTCAGGTACGCATGACATGTTTGAGTTTTCCGAGAGTAGGATTTATTCTAATTCTTTCGCTTATTAAATTCTTACATTTCATGAAAATTATACGAAATATATTTCAACATGTTTGCGTGGAGTTATGTGAAATTTGTATCAATTTGAGAATTGTTGTACAAAGTGAATCCGACTGTTACGTGAATTAATTGTCGAACGTGACTTAATTACTTAAGCGTCCTTAATTGATAATTCTTTTAAATTAAAGGGCCAAATTTCATGATTATTTCCTTGGATCAAATTGATTATTTTCCGAATCTTTTATCCTTAATTGCATGAGTTTATACATTTGGAGGATCTAATAGCAAATTGGAGATATTTTCTTCCTTATTTAGATGTATCACGTAACACATTTCATCCACAATCTTCATACACAAACATACATACCATTTTCCTTCTCCTTCATCCCGATCAAAGCTAAGAAGAGGAAGAAAGGATTTCATCAATCTCAAGCTAGTTTTCCGGTAAATTTATAAGCCTTGAAGCTTCCTCAACTTCATCTTCTTCTTCTATTTTCTTCAAAGGAATAGAGATGGAGGTTCTATGTGAATTCTTGATAATCTTGATTGAGGCTAGGGTTATGATTTTGATTGAATAACTTGTGTTTTAATTGTTAGAAGCATGAGCCTAAGCTTTTAACTTGAATTTATGCATGAATTCTTGAAGTGCATGGGCTTAGTTGATGAAATGATATATGGTTTTGATATTGATGACTATTGATGATCAAGCTTGATTTAAGTGTTTATATTGGATTTTATTGCACTTTAAGCATGAATATATGTTTATTCTCATGAGTTATAGCATTTAGACTTGAATTATGATGGTTTTGATGAATTTGGAGATTGGTTCGTGCATCCCCTGTTTTTGGTTCTGTTTTTTTTTTTTTCTTGGTGCTTTTGAAGGTCACGGTCGCGACCGCGAATAGAGTAAAAATGGTCGCACCTGTGACTCGCTCTCGCATTTAGCATAACTTCAGGTCGCGCCCACGACCTGAAATGCACATAAATCGTATCGCGGCCGCTACCAAAAATTGGCCATGTTTCGACTTGTGAAAAATTGCATGAAAAATTCATGAAAAAAAAAAAAGGTCACGCCCGCTACCATTTTGTGAGCAAAACGCGACCCCTGTATAATCTGCTTGAAATTTTGATTTTATGACCCTTCTTTTATGGTTTCCTTGGCTCACTTCCGGTATGTACATTTCATTAACATACCATATAATGTGTTATCTTATGTGTTATGAAGTTTCATGATTTTTCGTGGAATATTTTACGAGTTATGCTTCAACGTGTCATCATTGTTCCAATTATGAACATGCATGGATCTTTGCTAGTAATATGAACTTATAAGGACTCGAATATTTCTTAAAATGAATGATTATGTGCTTTAATTGTCATTATATGATATATTTCATGCAAAAACATGATTATTACAGGTCACATTTGTCAATGCTTGTCATCTCGTGCATAATTTCGCCATGCGTCCTATTTGGTATCATTATTGAGTCATGTCTCACGAGTACACAATGTTCTCTTTTCTTGTCCAGTTCTTCTCCAAGGCGGAGATTATTGATCAAATGAGCATCTTCTTGCATCCTTGAGTCATCGTGTCGCCTGCCAGGTGAGGTTTAATTACTAGTTTTCTAGAACCCATATAACCCTTATGTGAATTTTCAACCCAAAAGGTATAGCTATATCTACAATCTTTCTAAAACCCTTAAATGATTGAAAGCAAGTCATGCTCATTGAAAGCAAGTCATGTATTATACTGAATCAAGCATGTTGGCGAGTAACCATGTATTGTTTACTGTGGGCCCGAGGGTTAGTGTACGAGCCAACCGGGAAAGGATAGGGCTGACGGGTAACTCTGCACTCCCTCACATCATTTGGGATCACCTCTGAATCCACCAGGAGGTTTGGTGGAGAAAGAAATCCCGTACATGGGAGTCATGTTCTTGACGTACACCATGATTGGATGGTTGGGCTTTGCAAACCCACCATCACCAGAGGGAAAAGGGTTCCTGAAACTGCTACTTGTGCACTGCAATAAATTGCATGATCACTTTTGAATTAATAAATCAAGCATGTATTGTTCACTGTTGGTGTAAAGGTTGGAGACTTACCCTCACTCGCCGGCCCACAGATTGATTGAAATTGACTGATTAAATGGTTAAACTTGATAGTTGTAATCTCAGGCGATGTCTACCTCACTACTGAACTTACATTGTTTCCGTTACTAAAACTTCACCCGAGGTTATAACTTGCATGGTATCTCCACTGATATTTATTTATGCCCCTAACTCAGTCTTTATAGACTGACACCCTCACCTTTCAGGTACGTGCAGGTGAGGGCTAGGCGGGAGTAGAGTCGTGTCTTGTTGTCCAGTTGAGTCTAGCTTAGCTCACTTTCATTTTATTGACACATTCGGATTGACTATGCCCTTGCTATTATGTTTTGAAGAGTTACGCATGTTGCTATATGTTAGACATGAGACACTTTTAATGTAAATGAGCTGGATATATGATGCATATAACGAACGAATTATGCTTTCGCTTTACATTTCATGCATGATCCTGGATTGATTTGGGATTTAGTCCCGCCTAGCTAGCTTGTTTCTTTTAATTGTCACCCGTTCGCTATATGTTTGGTTTATGTACGGATGATCCTGTCGTATGTGGACCGAGCTATAGCACGGGGGATATGGTGCCTTGGCTTATAAGGTGCTACATCTTAGGTGGTATCAGAACTCGGTTGTAAAACCGAGGTTCTTGTGTCGTGTGGTGTCAAGTCTAGGTCGTACGACATAGGAATTAATTGTTAATTTGAAAGTCTTGCATTTTGTTTGAATTTCTTGACCTACTTGAATTCTCTGAATTATTTGAATTACTTAATAACTTGTGTATTGCATCAATTCTGGCCACTAATTGTTGATTAATTGACCTTATATTGCCTGAAATCCTTATGTTCAGCGTGTTTTATTTTTAATTTTGTTGAATGGATTGTTGCATTTTACATTAAATTCATATTGTTGGAAACAATTATGTGACATGAGCATGCCTTAACCGCCTGCATTTATTTTCAAATGAGTTATGATTCACAGGTTACAAAGATGCTATCAAACCACGACCAATTTCTACAACAATAATGAACAATCTTTAACTTTATTTTCGACGTGGAAGGTGTAGTAATCAGGATTCGTGATCTTTCTTAACCGGGACCCACGGCTCGAGTGATTAAATCCAGGACAGATGAGCAATTCGTAGAAAGGGCTACAAGCTTTGTGAAATCAGAATGAAATGAGGAAATCTTGAAGGTGGGCAGATATGAGACTTCGGTTGATAAAGAAGTGATGCCTCTTAAGGGAATTCATGGTAAGGTAGGTTCTGGGTTGATAAACAATAAAGATCATCTAACTTGGGAAAGAAGCAAAGGAAAAGATGGGAATAATGGAAGATCGGGGTTAAATCGATGAGGAATGGTAAAGAAATTAAGAAAAGGTGAATTAAGTTACTACAAATTTCAGATAACAAATAAGTTAGATTGGCGAATGTTAAAGAGACCCGATGATTTCGAGTTCATGGGAAGCCAAGCTGCTAAAGGTTTCATCTTTAGATAAGTTGGAGTTAATTTTCCAGATCCCAGCTGAATTGTCGTGTTGTGAAGCTGAATTACGAGATATGAAACAATAAATGGAAACGATAAAGAACGATAAAGGACGATTGGAAGGAAATTTCGTGTTCAAGTGTAAGCCATGAGAAAGTGAGTTCATTCGACTATTTGAACTCATAAATGATGAATTGCAGAAGCTTTGAGTAAATTACCAACTATGACGAGGAAGAACAATCTTTAGAGATTAATTCTCAAGAGAACCTCTGATTCCAATACCCCGGGTGTAGAAGAATTCGGGTTTCAGAAATTATAATCTTAAATCATGAACCTCACATGTTGATGTAAGATACTTTGGTGAAACTGGGAAGACCATGGGAAGCCGGAGATGATCAATAAAGATTGAAGCAGACATGTGATGTGGGAACGCAGGACAACATACCAGATTAAAGTTATCAATACTATGGTGACAGGTTCAATGCATTCATAAGTAGATGCATCATATGTTGCATTAACTTAATTTGCCTCTTATTTAAGCATGTTACTATAATTGTTATCCAAGATTGTATATCAGATATGTGCATTTATTGTTTAAATTATTTAAATTTCTTTATTTACCTGCATACCTCCAACCGATACAATTATTTCCAACGTGTTGCATTTAAATTGTTTATAAGTGTTATACGTGCATTAACATTTTACCGCCATGCATTATTTAGTGTTTATGGTTAGTAGGCTCTCTACTTTCTGCTTCAACCATCGACTCAATCTATTTCTACCAACTTGAGATTAAAGAAGAATATTTCCTAGTCATCGGGTATCATGTTTGCAACCGGGTCATCCGATTCTACTTGAAGTCTAACAATATGAGAATTTGTTGTTATCTGCTGATCCATGACTTTAGTATAATATAGAATTGCGGTGATATTGGAAGAATCTGGCATTTGGATATTATTATGTTTCTTTATTAGAGCAAGGATTATTAAATTTGTGGATTAGCTGGAACCGTTTATTTTGAGAGAATCAAGTTGTGAGAATTGAGATTTTGATCCGGGAGGGGACATAACAAGTTCAAGTTTTTAGAAAATAATTTCATTTATTTATTTTATTTTCTTAAGGGGGAGAGCCAGCCTGAAAACAACCCGATCCAATGTTGGAACCTCGCTTAAGAGAGTTGGAATTTCAAGAAAATGGTTCTTCAGGAATCTTATATTAGAATCATTTGAAGGAAGTCTTCAAATACCTTAAATTTCATGTTTCCAAAGTTTCTCAAATGGAGACTCCTAAAGTCTTAGTGAGGCATATCTTGAGCCGAGCTGAAATTAAAAGAAGTTGGATGAAAATGGAATAACCAATGGGTTCTATGAGCTGATCGGACATACTGATCACAGATGAGAATCCTATAAAGGAAAGCAACCATCATTCAAGAGTGGAGGGAAATAACCACAAAGGTGCTACACTGTCACAAGGGTGCTGGATAATAACAACTTGATGAAGATTGAAGGTTAGAACTTGAGCTAGTAAATGAATACCCAATCCTCCGAGAAGGTTGATTAGAATTATGATGAAGTTAAGAATGAGCTATGGAAAGAACAAGTAGGTTAGGCTGAAACAAAGCATATACTCGAGAGGGAAATTCCAACCTGTGATGTTAGGAAGGATAAAGAATTTCAGTGTGGGGTAAAGATTGAGTGGTTATCAGAATATATACGTTGGACATTTGAGGCATGGTATTACAGTGAAAAGAAATCTCAACCAAAGAATCAAGTATTCAACCGAATTGTTACAATGCAAGAATTTCAATCCACGGTGAACGATACACTTAAACATGCATATCACGTGCATCATGTATTTTACTATCGCCGTATATAATTCCTTGTTAGTTATTAATTTGTTTGTATATGAATAATAAATTGAAGTAATTGATATTTTTTACCTGCTCCTTATGTGATAATTATGTAAAAGGGTTATTTAATTGTTCACCTTAATTTTATTTTGTGTGCGTGGGAGACGGGGATTCTCTCAGTGTTGTTCGAGAGATGGGGTTCTCTCGTTGTTTATTCGAGAGTCGGGGTTCTCTCGTCGTTTGTTGAGAGACGTGGTTCTCTCACTGCTTGCTTGAAAGACGGGGCTCTTTCATCATTAATTGCTACTTGTTAACCTGTTTTAGAGACATATTAGATTTTTCCCTCGAGTGTGTAGATTCCGGTAAGTTAAGGGTCGTGATTTAACAACATTGGAGAAACTTTGTTGGTTGAAGACCTTTTCCGAACAAATCCCTAACGGGGAGTTGCTAACCCGCGTGGGATGAACACGGGAGAGTGAATCCGAGGACTGATTCTCTTAAAGGGGAGAAAATTGTAACGCCCCGATTTCCGGCTACACAGGTACGCACGACACATGTGAGTTTTCCTAGAGTAGGATTTATTCTAATTCTTTTGTTTATTAAATTCTTACATTTCATGAAAATTATACGAAATATATTTCAACATGTTTGCGTGGAGTTATGTGAAATTTGTATCAATTTGAGAATTGTTGTACAAAGTGAATCCGACTATTACGTGAATTAATTACCGAATGTGACTTAATTACTTAGGCGTCCTTAATTGATCGTTTTTTTAAATTAAAGGGCCAAATTACATGATTATTTCCTTGGATCAAATTGATCATTTTCCAAATCTTTTATCCTTAATTGCATGAGTTTATACATTTGGAGGATCTAATAGCAAATTGGAGATATTTTCTTCCTTATTTAGATGAATCATGTAACACATTTCATCCACAATCTTCACACATAAACATACACACCATTTTCCTTCTCCTTCATCTCGATCAAAGCTAAGAAGAGGAAGAAAGGATTTCATCAATCTCAAGCTAGTTTTCTGGTAAATTTATAAGCCTTGAAGCTTCCTCAACTTCATCTTCTTTTTCTATTTTCTTCAAAGGTATAGAGATGGAGGTTCTATGTGAATTCTTGATAATTCTGATTGAGGCTTCAATCCGTGCTGGACCGATCGATATACCAATAATCAAGCCTTTAGTCAACTGGTGGAATACATCGCATCAACCTGGGAGCATTAGCCGATCCGGTACATCAATACATGTTTCTATGCCCATTCCAATCTTGTCTAACTTTGCTAAATCTCCCTTATCAACCCCTATCTTGTTCGTTCTGGAAACACGTCTTCCTATTCCATCTTTTCTCGAATCTCCTTTAAAGGAAGAAATAGAAGCTCGAGAAGGAATACCAAAACCTAGTTCACTCGCCTCTTAGCATCCATGGCTGAATGGTTAAAGCGCCCCAACTCATAATTGGCGAATTCGTAGGTTCAATTCCTACTGGATGCACGCCAATGGGACCCTTCAATAAGTCTATTGCAAGAACAAACTATTTTGATTGGAAACATTCCTTTGATGAATTCCCTAGGAACTTTTATAGTAAATGGAATCTATCGAATTGGGATCAATCAAATACTGCAAAGCCTCGGTATTTATTACCGATCAGAATTGGACCATAAGGGAATTTCGGTCTATACCGGTACCATAATATCAGATTGGGGAGGAAGATCGGTTTATCTCTCCATCGAATCAAATTGGCCAATGGTGTGCGTTCATGAGCCCATGCTAAAGTTTCAATCAATTCCTGCCAATATCCACGCCAGGAGATTAAAAACATAAATCCAGTAGCTAGGGTTATGATTTTGATTGAATAACTTGTGTTTTAAGTGTTAGAAGCATGGTCCTAAGCTTTTAACTTGAATTTATGCGTGAATTCTTGAAATTCATGGGCTTGGTTGATGAAATGATATATGGTTTTGATATTGATGACTATTGATCATCAAGCTTGATTTAAGTGTTTATATTGGATTTTATTGCACTTGAAGCATGAACATATGTTTATTTTCATGAGTTATAGCATTTAGACTTGAATTACGGTGGTTTTGATGAATTTGGAGATTGGTTCGTGCATCCCCTGTTTTTTGCTCTTTTTTTTTCTGCTGCTTTTGAAGGTCGCGGTCGCGACCGCGAATATAGTAAAAACGGTGGCGCCCGCGACTCACTCTCGCATTTGGCATAACTTCAGGTCGCGTCCACGACCTGAAATATACATAAATCATGTCGCGGCCGCTACCAAAAATTGGCCATGTTTCGACTTGTTAAAAATTGCATGAAAAATTCATGAAAAAAACATAGGTCGCGGCCGCAACCCCTGCATAATCTGCTTGAAATTTTGATTTTGTGACCCTTCTTTTATGGTCTCCTTGGCTCACTTCTGGTACGTACATTTCATTAACATGCCATATAATGTGTTATCTTATGTGCTATGAAGTTTCATGATTTTTCGTGGAATATTTTACGAGTTATGCTTCAACGTGTCATCATTGTTCCAAGTATGAACATGTATGGATCTTTGCTAGCAATATGAACTCATAAGGACTCGAATATTTCTTAAAATGAATGATTATGTGCTTTAATTATCATTATATGATATATTTCATGCAAAAACATGATTATTATAGGCTACATTTGTCAATGATTGTCATCTCGTGCATAATTTCGCCGTGCGTCCTACTTGGTATCATTATTGAGTCATGTCTCACGAGTGTACAATGTTCTCTTTTCTTGTCCTGTTCTTCTCCAAGACGGAGATTATTGATCAAATGAGCACCTTCTTGCATCCTTGAGTCGTCGTGTCGCCTGCCAGGTGAGGTTTAATTACTAGTTTTCTAGAACCCGTATAACCCTTACGTGAATTTTCAAGCCAAAAGGTATAGATATATCTATAATCTTTCTAAAACCCTTAAATGATTGCAAGCAAGTCATGTTCATTAAAAGTAAGTTATGTATTATACTGAATCAAGCATGGTGGCGAGTAACCATGTATTGTTTCCTGTGGGCCCGAGGGCTAGTGTACGAGCCAACCGGGAAATGATAGGGCTGACGGGTAACTCGGTACTCCCTCACATCATTTGGGATCACCTTGAATCCACCAGGAGGTTTGGTAGAGGAAGAAATCTCGTACGTGGGAGTCATGTTCCTGACATACACCATGATTGGATGGTTGGGCCTTGCAAACCCACCATCACCGGATGGAAAAGGGCTCTTGAAACTGCTACTTGTGCATTATAAAAAATTGCATGATCACTTTTGAATTAATAAATCAAGCATATATTACTCAGTGTTGGTGTAAAGCTTGGAGACTTGCTCTCACTCACCGGCCCACGGATTGAATGAAATTGACTGATTAAATGGTTAAACTTGATAGTTGTAATCTCGGGCGATGTCTACCTCATTACTGAACTTACATTGTTTCCGTTACTAAAACTTCACCGAGGTTATAACTTGCATGTTATCTGCACTGATATTTATTTATGCCCCTCACTCAGTCTTCATAGACTGACACCTGCACCTTTCAGGTACGTGCAGGTGGGGGCTAGGCGGGAGTAGAGTCGTGTCTTGATTATTAGAAACAGTGCCCTAGAAAGCCGATTGTATATCCGCTTTGTGTTTTTCCTTATTTTAATCACAGACAATCTTTGAATGAAATAACGAATTGAGGCAACACTTCTTTATATGCTCTTGTTTGGTATGCGTTTACTTTTATCTATGCATGCATGAGAACTCCCCTAATCCTGATGACTTTAGGACTCTACCATTTAGGTGAAATGGTTCATGAAACGAGCCCTATATCACATAAGTCATCATTAGTAAAATACTCCAAGCCGATGAGTCTTACCGACAGTGGGAGTGTCAACCTGACTCCTCTAAGGCTTGCTTGTGGGATCACGCCCTTAAGAAGGACCACCTTGTTTCATGGAGGTGCAAAGTGTATAGTTGATACGTGCGTGATACATGAGGGTGCTTACTTCAATAAGTAAGTTCACTGAGGTGCCCCGTGTGAGAACATTCCTAAATGGGAAAGGAAGTTTCTATTTCAGGAAATGGAAACTTCCAGATTAGGAAATATCTCACGAGTCATTGATGTGATTAATTGATCCTTAAGACTTGAGGTTCCTTGTCACTTTATGAGTTAACTCTGTAGTCTTAGGTATAAGCTTTAAAGGTTATCGCCTTAGACAACTGATTCAAGGCTTATGCTGGGGCTGCACAAGTGATTCATGAAAGTGAATGAGAATCAAGAAAGGACCTACACTTGCATTTGCAAGGTGATCTCTTATTGTGTAAGTCATTCATATGCCATATGGAGTCCTTGGCCGAGGCAGTAGATCAAGACATCAAGAAAAGGGTTTCTTGGATTGAGATCAAATGGATATGAAATGCACTTAGCTTTAAGACTGGATTATTAGGGTTCTGATTAGTCCCTTACCCTAGATATTGGTTGAGAGATAGTAAGTAGGAGGATTGTATATCACATGAATCAATGACTTAAAGGTTCTGTCGAATCCGAACATTCCAATTCAGCTAGGGGTTAAACACCTGTTGCTAGACTATGGTCGTTTAATCTGTGGACTGATTAATTAATTAGTGAATTAATTAATTAGGGTCACTGCTAATTGAATTGAGAACCTAGAGGGTCACACACAACAACTTGGTTACATGAGTTGAGGCTTTAAAATGATTAAACGAGTTAATTGGGCTAAGAGGGTTCCACACGTGTGAAATCACACGTGTGGCTCACGTGAGTGCACGTGTCCTTGTGACACGTGTCCCACACGTGTAAATATATATATATTGTATATATATATATATTAAATAATTAAATGTGTTAATTATTTAATAGACTTTGGTTTAATTTTGAATTAAAAAGAAAGTCTTATTTTGGAGAAAAATAATCTAGTTAATTAATTACGAATTAATTAATTAGATAAAATAAGTTATTTATTTTAAATAAATAAAGTATAAAATTATCAAAAAATAGTTTGAATATTTTAGCTCTCTTGAAAGTTGATTTGAATTTGAAAAAGTCAAAGTCAAAATTACTTGATGATCATGTAATAGGAGAGAGGGACCAAAATCCTTAGCCCATAAGGACTAGGGATTTTCGGCCACTCCCTTATTATAAATAGGGGAGCTCGAGCTCCCCTTAGAGCTAATTGGCAATTCTTTTGGTTCATGTGTTGAACACCATCCTTTCTCCAAGATAAACGAAACTCTAGGTTAAGCCTAAACACTAACTAGAGAACTAGCATTCTTACTAGTTAGAGTGTAGTCAAGTTGGTGGACTATCTCTAGAGAGCTTCAAGTTATAAGTTTGAAGATTCGAGCTTTACCAAGGAGAGGGGATCAAGCCGCGAGAAGAGCGTTCTTGGGTGGCTTGAAACGCTTCAAGAAAGAATAAAAGAAAAGTAAGTTTCTTAACTCTACGAATTTGGATACACGATTGCGAGTCCAAGGTCCTTTTGTTGGGAAAATTTTTTAAATTCCGCTGCTTTCTGATTCGTGTTTTCCAACAAGTGGTATCAGAGCCACCTCGTTAATCGTGTTTCTGATTCGTCTCAATTATACTGAATTTGGTAGAAATTCTTAGGCTTGATGCGATTGAGTGTTTGTAATTGTTTTCGAAAGCCTGAATTACGAAACTGTAATTTTTTCCTGAAAGTTTCTGAAAATTGGTTTTTCCAAAATTTAATTTTTGAAAACTATTTTAGAATTGAAACTGTATAAACTGTTTTTTGGATTTCTTGGATTGGTTTTGCTTTTGAACGAAAACACGAAACGAAAAGCCTGGATTACAAACACGCAAAATCCCGCGCGCGAAGGCGTCGCGAGCAAGGGCTTCGCGCACCGCCGCCCGCTTGTCCTAGGCGCGCGCAGAACGTGCGCCTACTCCCTCCCGCAACCGCGCGGGAGGCGTTCCGCCCAGGGCTGCCGACACCGTCTCGCCTAGGCCACCCTCCATCCAGCCGAGAAGGGCTGCGTGCACTCGCGCGTGCACTCGCGCGGCCTTGGTCGCGCGCTCGCGCGCACGCCTGGGACGCAGCCCTTTTCGTGCAAGGGCCCTGTTTTTCGTAATCCGTGTTTTCGTATTTCGTGCAATCTAGTCCCAATTTTTTATTTTAATTTTAAAATTTTATTTTGGAATATTTATTTTAATTTTTGAATAAAACATAAAATTTGGATTTTGAGAAATTGAAACAGTTTATATTTTGGGAAAATACATCTTTGATAAATTTATTAATTTTCAGAAATTAATTGGAATTTTATTTATTTTGTTAATTTGGGATTTATTGAAAACTTTCATAAATAAGACTCGCATCAAGTCGTGTTTTAAGTCATTAGGACTTGAAACGGGAATTTTAATTTATTGGCTAAATTTAAATTCTCGCAAAAGCATGTTAGGTGATCATGGGTTTAGACTTATGTATGGTTTTAATTTATGCACATGGATGGTTTAAATTGGGGTTGGAGCCCTATAGTTGCGTTTTTCAATTGAGGTTGGAGCCTCACTTATGTGCGTACTGTTATGTGATTTATTATGTGGCTTTCTATATTACTATTTTTGAGGCCGGGGTATGCCCCGTGTAATTGTCTAAGGCCAATATGAAGATTGAGCCTTATCACTTTATGTCTTTTTCTTTTTATTGTAATTTGAGAGTAGAGATAGGTGGTGAGGTTTTATTTTCATTTTGGAGACAATGCACTCATGGAGTAAGATGGACCACGTTCAAGTAACAAGGAGGCCATAAGTGAAGACCCCTCAAAATGTTAGGGAGGGGAATCTCAATTGTAAAAATGTAATAGAGATAGGGCTCGTATTTTGTTACCGCTTTCTCTTATGTGATTTAAACTATTTATGTGGCATGTATGTTAGAACTTGTGATTGTGGAGTGGCTCCCACATATCACGCATAAGATAGGTAGAACCCATGATCATTACATGCAAGTATCATGCTAGGACATGTTATCTGTTTATGTGCTTGTTTGAAATGCATTTAAGTGTACTTGCATTAATCAAGACTAATAAAATTGGATAACATATATGTTGGTGAGGTCGAACCGGACAACTCTCCGGTTGATTCAAAAATTCCCATTAAATATTAAGCTAATTTCGAACAAATAGGTGTTTAATTCGAGATGCAAATTTTGAATTCAATTCCTAGGATTCCATCAATAGGTTTTAAGTTTAGTAAGTGAAACTAGTTATTGTCCGCGAGTCGTGGGATAGCTAGTGGAGCTTATTAGTTCTTAGTTACCTAATTGATCCTTTTAAATGATCAATATTTCATGATCAATTTTAGCAAGGGCGATGTCCACGAGTCGTGGGTCGTTCGAACTAAGTTTTGATCATGATCTTATGATTGATGGGTCTAGCTTAACGCCTAAGCAAATATGGATGTCGCACGAGTCGTGGGTCCATATTGAAAGATAGGTGATGCAAAAACAATTACTAAGAGTTCTAAAGGTGTTAGAATTGGTAAGTTGTACCTACCTGGGGTTCTTACTTAGAATATCCGCGCATCCTGGGTTCGAGGTAAAATGCCTAGGATCTTAGTACCCATTGGGAAAAGTGTTCCTCTTAGATCTTTGGGAATTATAGATCTTTGAAAAATAGTGGGAGCTACATTAGATTAAAGACCTTATCTTTTGTGTATCGTTATAATTCAGCATGCTCACTAGTTCTCTGTTTTACCATTTAGGTCGTAGATTCTGTGATTCTCTACGTGTTTTGAAATGACAACCAAAAACCCTCTTGTATCGATCCTCGAGTCAAACAAGTTGATTGGTCCCAACTATTCTGATTGGCTGAGGAATCTAAAAATCATTTTAGATTCTGAGAAGAGAACTTAGTTCTCTTCGAAGGGGAGCCTAGTCCCGAAGGGAAAGCTCCCACTCGGGCCGAGCGGGACGCGATTCAGAAGTGGAAGGATGATAATCTCCAAGCCCGTTGCCTTATGTTGGCTAACATGTCTCCGGACTTGCAAAGGCAACATGAGGCCATGGAATTCGCTTGGGAGATTTACGACCACTTAGAGCAACTTTACCGCCCTCATGAACGTGTTACAAGGTATAACACTTCAAAGGAATTGTTCCACTTGGGAATGAGGGAAGGTTCAAGTGTCCATGAATATGGACTCAAGTTTCTCGCCCTTACTGAGAAACTTGCTTCCATGGACATGCCACTGAAAGATGAGCTTTCAGTGGATTTGTTGCTAGCTTCGCTCCCACCATCATTCAACCCATTTGTCCTTAACTTCAACATGAATCATGCTGGTGCTACTGTAGCTGAGCTGATTAGTCAGCTTGTGACTGCTGAAAGCACGATCAAGAAGGACAATAAGGTTTTGATGGTGAATGCTCCATCTCCCTCTTCTGGGTCTTCTAAAGATAAGGGCAAGAGAGCCCAAAAGAAGAAGAAAAAACCCCTTAGGCCCACTGGTGGCGTTTCAAAGGGGAAGGCCCAAAAGAAGAAACGTGATCAGAAAGAGGATGTTTGCTTCCATTGTGGCAAAGTGGGACATTGGAGGAGAAACTGCCCAGACTACAAGGCTACTCTAAAGAAAGGTATCTTTCTCGTTGAAGTAAATCTTTCTATTAATTCTAGTTCTTGGGTACTTGATACCGGTTGTGGAACTCATATCTGTAGTGATGTACAGATGCTAAGTGAAGTCCAACAACTCAAAGAAGGAGAATGTGTCTTGAAGATCGGCGATGGCTCAAACGTTGAAGCTCGAGCTTTAGGCACAATTAGATTAGATTTAGGTAGTTTTGAGTTAGTCTTAAATAAAGTCCTTTTTGTACTGAGCATTATTCGTAATATAATTTCAGTTCCGATTTTAGATTGTGAAGGTTATGAAACTTATATTAAGAATGGTAAATACTTTATCAAAAGGAACAACTCTTCTGTTCACATCGGTACTCTAAGTAATGGACTTTATCTAACTCAAAATATCAATATTATGAATATACAACGAGAAACGAAGCGTAAGAGAGATGACGAAGTTTCAGCTCCCTTATGGCACGCTAGATTAGGACACATTTCCAAGAACAGAATTAGCAAGATAAACACTTTAGGATCATTCTTTGAAAATGATCTTAAAAAGTTAACTTCTTGCGAATCTTGTCTCAAAGGAAAAATGTCCAAAGTTCCTTTTAAAGGAACTGTGGAACGTGTCACTAAGGTTTTGGATTTGATCCATACTGATGTTTGTGGACCGCTTAGTGTAAGCACTAGAAACAATCATCAGTATTTCATAACCTTTACTGATGACTTTAGTCGGTATGGTTATGTATACTTAATGAAGTATAAATCTGAAGCTTTTGAGAAATTCTTAGAATTTCAAAAGGAGGTCGAGAACCAAACTGGTCACAAGATCAAAGCACTTCGATCTGATCGAGGAGGCGAGTATCTTAGTGAAGAATTCCTTAATCATCTCAAAGATAATGGGATTATCTCTCAGTGGACTCCTCCGGGAACTCCTCAGCTTAATGGGGTTTCTGAGAGAAGGAATCGAATCTTACTTGATATGGTTCGTTCCATGATGAGTTTCACTGACTTACCACCTTCTTTCTAGGGTTATGCCCTAGAAAGTGCAGCAAAGATTTTGAATCTAGTTCCCTCTAAGTTAGTCCCTAAAACGCCCTATGAAATGTGGCATGGTAAAATCCCTAGTTATTCATACTTAAGAATTTGGGGTTGTCCTGTTTACGTGAAGAGGACAGGGGGAGATAAGTTAGAATCTCGTTCTAACTTATGCTACTTTGTAGGTTATCCTAAGGAATCCATAGGATACTACTTCTATGATCAATCTGAGCAAAAGGTGTTTGTTTCCAGAAATGCAACTTTTCTTGAGGAACTGTTCCTTAAAGAAAAGAAAGGGAAGATCATAGAATTAGAGGAAGTACAAAGTGAGCCCAGGCCACCCACTGAAGAGACGTCCCCTTCTGATCAACCACGACCAATCACGAATTTCGATACACACGTAAATCCTCCTCTAAGGCGTTCTGAACGCACTCCTAGACAACCGGAGAGATGGTATGGATTCTTCCATGAAATCTCTCAAAAGGATAATGATCCTTTAACATATGAGGAGACACTTTCAGATTCTGACTTTGAACAGTGGATAGAAGCCATGAAATCCGAAATGGACTCCATGAACTCCAACCAAGTTTGGACCTTGGTAGATTTGCCTGATGGGGTCAAACCCATAGGTTACAAATGGATCTTTAAGAGAAAGCTTGGAGTTTATGGAAGCATTACAGCCTACAAAGCAAGACTGGTTGCAAAAGGATTCACTCAAAGACCCGGCGTGGACTTTTATGAAACCTTTTCGCCAGTTGCAATGCAAAAGTCTATTCGGATCATGCTTGCCATTGCTGCGTATTATGACTACGAGATATGGCAAATGGACGTGAAAACTGCCTTTCTCAATGGTGACATTGATAAAGACATTTATATGGAGCAACCCATTGGTTTCACGTTCAGTGGGAGTGAGCAAAAGGTTTGCAAACTCCAAAGATCAATCTATGTATTGAAACTAGGGGTGAGCATTCGGTTAAAAACCGAAATTTCGGTTCGCCATTTTACTAACCACTTACCGAACCGAAGAAGCACGGTTTCGGTTCGGTAAAAACCGAAATATTTCGGTATGGTTTCGGTTATTTACCGTAAAACTGAAATTTGATATAAAATTAAAAAAAAAAAATTTTGAAGAAAACTGAAAAACCTAAAAATTAACCGTAACCGAAGCCTATTACCAAAAATTGCCAAAAAACAGAAAACTAACAGAACTACATATTACAGAACTGAAGGTCCAAGTTAACAACATACAAATTACAATGTAGGCACATCGCAAATTCATCACAAGTAGCAGCAAAGGTCCAAGTTCAATCCAAGATTCCAAGTATCAAACAACCAATTGTATAATTACCATATACAATGCAACAGAATGTCTAATAATATTTCATCAAATTGCAAGTTTGCAAATAATTTCAATTGCAATCTTCTTGATCCTTGCTCTGAAAACCCAGCAGGCAACAGTCAACACCACACTAGGAACATCACAAATTCATTCAACAACCTACAAATGCAGAGCTTCTGTTCAAACTTCAAAGTTAAAATCTTTAACTAATCCCAGATTTCAAAGGAAAAAAAAAGAATATTCGAAATTTTACCAAACAAGAAAAAAAAGAAGAAGACTTACCGATCTGTTGGAGGCGGCGCTGCTGCGGTGGTCGCCGGTGGCGGACGACTGGAGCGGGGAGACTAGCGGAGGTGGGTGGGTAGTCGGTACTCGGTAGAGCCGTTGAGGCGAGCAGCTGCAGCGATTTTTTAGGGTTGAAAGAGGAAAAACTCCAAGGTAGAAGTGAGAAGTCTGACCTCCTTTTCTTCCCCAAATGCAAACACGTTTCCAGACTCCAAGGTAAAATCGTGTATAACTTATGCTGGGGTTCGGTTTTTTCAGTAAAAACCAAAAATGTGTCGGTTTTTACCGAAACCGAACCAAAACCGAAAAAATACAAAACCACTAACCGAAACCGAACCGAACCATCTTCGGTTCGGTTCGGTTATCGTCGGTTCGACTTCGGTTCGGTATGGTTTTCGGTTTCGGTTCGGTTTCTGCTCACCCCTAATTGAAACAGGCTTCTAGGAATTGGAACATTCGATTTGATGAATCAGTCAAAGCATTTGGCTTCATTCAAATTTCGAATGAGTCCTGTGTGTATAGAAAGGAATTAGAGACCTCAATGCAATTCTTAGTACTTTATGTTGATGACATCCTTCTTATTGGGAATTCGATGGATGACATGAAAGTGACTAAGTTATGGTTATCAAACCAATTCGAGATGAAAGATCTTGGTGATGCGTCCTATATCCTTGGAATTAAAATCTATCGAGATAGATCTAGAAGGTTAATAGGACAATCACAGTCGATGTACATTGACAAAGTATTGAAGAGATTCAATATGGAGTCAGCAAAGGTTAAGAACCTTCTTATGAGTGTAGGAACACGTCTTTCAAAGAAGATGTGTCCTAAGACTAACCTTGAGAAGGAGAGAATGACTCATACACCTTATGCGTCAGCAATAGGTAGCATAATGTATGCAATGTTATGTACTCGACCGGATGTGGCTTATGCACTTAGTGTTGCAAGTCGTTTCCAATCTGACCCTGGAGATGGTCACTGGGCTGCCGTGAAGAATATTCTTAAGTACTTGAAAAGTACTAAAGATTTATTCTTAGTTTACTGAGGTCAGAAAGATCTTACTGTCGAAGGATACTGCGATGCAAGCTTTGCATCTGACTTAGATGATTTTAAGTCAATGTCAGGATACATTTTCTGCCTAAACGGCGGAGCAGTGAGTTGGAAGAGTTCCAAGCAAACGACCACTGCAGATACGACCACTGAGGCCGAATACTTAGAATGATGCAGCTAAGGAAGGTGTTTGGATTAGAAACTTCATTTAAGAGTTGAATGTTGTTCCTAGCATGAAAGACCCCATTTCTGTGTTTTGTGACAACACTGGGGCGGTTGCTCAAGCAAGAGAACCAAGATCTCACCAACGGACCAAGCACATTATGAGGAAGTATCACCTAATCCGTGATATTATCAAAAGAGGAGATGTGCAAATTGAGAGGGTCACATCAGCAGAGAACGTGGCAGATCCACTTACTAAACCCCTTTGTCGAGAAGCTTTCCAAGATCATCTTCAGAAGAAGGGACTTAGAGTAGCTTTAGAATGGCTTTGACGGGCAAGTGGGAGATTGTTAGGAATAGTGCCCTAGAAAGTCGATTGTATATCCGCTTTGTGCTTTTCCTTATTGTAATCACAGACAATCTTTGAATGAAATAACGAATTGAGGCAACACTTCTTTATATGCTCTTGTTTGGTATGCGTTTACTTTTATCTGTGCATGTATGAGAACTCCCCTAATCCTGATGACTTTAGGACTCTACCATTTAGGTGAAATGGTTCATGAAACGAGCCCTATATCACATAAGTCATGATTAGTAAAATACTCCAAGCCGATGAGTCCTACCGACAGTGGGAGTGTCAACCTGACTCCTCTAAGGCTTGCTTGTGGGATCACGCCCTTAAGAAGGACCACCTTGTTCCATGGAGGTGCAAAGTGTATAGTTGATACGTGCGTGATACATGAGGGTGCTTACTTCAATAAGTAAGTTCACTGAGGTGTCCCGTGTGAGAACATTCCTAAATGGGAAAGGAAGTTTCTATTTCAGGAAATGGAAACTTCCAGATTAGGAAATATCTCACGAGTCATTGATGTGATTAATTGATCCTTAAGACTTGAGGTTCCTTGTCACTTTATGAGTTAACTCTGTAGTCTTAGGTATAAGCTTTAAAGGTTGTCGCCTTAGACAACTGATTCAAGGCTTATGCTGGGGCTGCACAAGTGATTCATGAAAGTGAATGAGAATCAAGAAAGGACCTACACTTGCATTTGCAAGGTGATCTCTTATTGTGTAAGTCATTCATATGCCATATGGAGTCCTTGGCCAAGGCAGTAGATCAAGACATCAAGAAAAGGGTTTCTTGGATTGAGATCAAATGGATATGAAGTGCACTTAGCTTTAAGACCGGATTATTAGGGTTCTGATTAGTCCCTTACCCTAGATCTTGGTTGAGAGATAGTAAGTAGGAGGATTGTATATCACATGAATCAATGACTTAAAGGTTCTGTCGAATCCGAACATTCCAATTCAGCTAGGGGTTAAACACCTGTTGCTAGACTATGGTCGTTTAATCTGTGGACTGATTAATTAATTAGTGAATTAATTAATTAGGGTCACTGCTAATTGAATTGAGAACCTAGAGGGTCACACACAACAACTTGGTTACATGAGTTGAGGCTTTAAAATGATTAAACGAGTTAATCGGGCCAAGAGGGTTCCACACGTGTGAAACCACACGTGTGGCTCACGTGAGTGACACGTGTCCTTGTGACACGTGTCCCACACGTGCAAATATATATATATTGTATATATATATATATTAAATAATTAAATGTGTTAATTATTTAATAGACTTTGGTTTAATTTTGAATTAACAAGAAAGTCTTATTTTGGAGAAAAATAATCTAGTTAATTAATGACGAATTAATTAATTAGATAAAATAAGTTATTTATTTTAAATAAATAAAGTATAAAATTATCAAAAAATAGTTTGGATATTTTAGCTCTCTTGAAAGTTGATTTGAATTTGAAAAAGTCAAAGTCAAAATTACTTGATGATCAAGTAATAGGAGAGAGGGACCAAAATCCTTAGCCCATAAGGACTAGGGATTTTCAGCCACTCCCTTATTATAAATAGGGGAGCTCGAGCTTCCCTTAGAGCTAATTGGCAATTCTTTTGGTTCATGTGTTGAACACCATCCTTTCTCCAAGATAAACGAAACCCTAGGTTAAGCCTAAACACTAACTAGAGAACTAGCATCCTTACTAGTTAGATTGTAGTCAAGTTGGTGGACTATCTCTAGAGAGCTTCAATTTAGAAGTTTGAAGATTCGAGCTTTACCAAGGAGAGGGGATCAAGCAGCGAGAAGAGCGTTCTTGGGTGGCTTGAAACGCTTCAAGAAAGAATAAAAGAAAAGTAAGTTTCTTAACTCTACGAATTTGGATACACGATTGCGAGTCCAAGGTCCTTTTGTTGGGAAATTTTTTTAAATTCCGCTGCTTTCTAATTCGTGTTTTCCAACATTGCTGTCCCGTTGAGTCTAGCGTAGCTCACATTCATTTTATTGACACATTTGGATTGATTATGCCCTTGCTATTATGTTTTGAAGAGTTACGCATGTTGCTATATGTTACACAAGAGATACTTTTAATGTAAATGAGTTGGATATATGATGCATATAATGAACGAATTATACTTCCTCTTTACATTTCATGCTTGATCTTGGATTGATTTGGGGTTTAGTCCCATCTAGCTAGCTGGTTTCTTTTAATTATCACCCGTTCCCTATATGTTTGGTTTATGTACGGATGATCCGTTTCGTATGTGGTCCGAGCTATAGTGCGGGGGATGTGGTGCCTTGGCTTATAAGGTGCTACACTACTTCTGCTTTGTTTTGAGCCTTTTGCAGAACGGGATCGATCCTTCCCATTTTCACCTGTTTTCCAAAGGGCCGTTCCTATGTTTCAGAGTGTTCTGGCGCGAAGGCCGGAAGGCCGTTCCCAGTTTTGGCCTTGGGCCAGAACGGACGTTCCCAATCATGAACAAAATGTGAATTTTATACAGACGCGCGGGATTATTTTGGGGAGCTGAGAACGGTCGTTCCCAGTTTGTTTTATTGCTCAGAACGGCCGTTCCAGTTGTCCAGAGACCTATTGTGATTTCTTGATTAACTTTACATGTTTCAATTCTATTCTTAAGGCTTTTATGTGATAAATACATGCTAATATATGTTAATTGCTTGCATGAACATATCCATGACATTACATAATTATCAATTCACGTATATCATTTCATGACTATGTCGTGCGTCATATTTGGTATCATTATTGAGTCTCCTCTCACGAGTACACCTTGTTTCCTTTCTTGTCCAGTTCTTCTCCAGAACAGAGATCATCGATCGAATAGACACTATCTTGCATACTTGTTTTATCTCGTCGTTTATCAGGTGAGGGTGTTTTCATTCTAGTTACGTACATAAACCGTAAAACCTTTATGAATGAGTTTTGTCTTAAAATCATACTTATATTTATATTGTTTTCAAGACTGTAATCGAGTAAACTTTTATTGAACTGAACCTATTGTTATTGTTATTTACTGACCTTTCTTGTTTTGGTGAGATATCGGCCTGCACATCGATTATGGGCCCTGGGACTTGTGTATTAAGAGAGCTGGGGAGGTATCGTGCCGATGGTAACCTCTTGCACAGTTCCACATTGTTGAGATGACCCCTGAATCCACTAGGAGGTTTAGTGGAGGAAGGATTCCCGGGCATAGGAGTCATGTTCCTGATGCTTAACGAGACTGGATGGTTGAAGGCTAGCTAACCTTCCCATCACCCAGAGGGAAAAGGAGATCGTGTGGGAAGGCCGGCACCACAGATTGCCCTACGGATTAGTATCTTGATTACATTGACTGATTGCACTGATTGATTACACAATTGCACTGATTGCACTGTATTGTATCGATTGAATTGCATGATCGTCTTTAAAACTGAAACCTAATCATTGTACACTGTCGGAGTTTGGTTGGAGATTATGCAGGATCACTCGCCGAGCCACTGATAGCCTGTAATTGTAACTAATTGTAAAATTGATAGTTGTAAAGTTCGAGCATAGAATAATTGATTTCTTACCTTAACGGGAAATACTTTACCTAAAACTTTGCTCGAGATTTACAACTTGCATGTTCATGTTTCTATATATACGTATACCTCCTGCTCACTCAATCTTCTAGAGATTGACCCTCCTTTCCCTTCCTCCCAATTCTTTTGCAGGTTGTTGCTAGGCGGGAGTGGCGTCATAGAATCCTTGATCGAGTCTTGCACCTTGTACACTCACTGCATACTATACTGCTTATTGTATCACATTAATTTAATTATTGGGCCTGTGAACCATTTATTTATTATTGTATTGAATCTGGAAAGATTGCTTGCATAGTTGAACCCGTTGTTAGGTTGTGTGCTATTAGATAATCGAATTGTTGATATGATTATTATTGCTTCCGTGCACTACTATCTTGCATGCTCTGATTGATTGGTACAAGGTTAGTTTCTGCCTAGCCAGGACTATCTTTTCATTGTCTTCTGTTCGCTGTGAGTTGGTTTATGTATGGATTCGTCCATTTCATATGTGAACCGAACTCATAGTGCGGGGGATGTGGTGCTCTCGTCTCGGGTGCTACAGTTTGGCTTTCAAAAAAAAAAAAAAAAGATAAATCAGTATTTGATAATACATTTACTACCCTGTCCCTAGACAACTAATTCAAAATATTTAATCTGGCTAATCTATACTATAATATATAGGAAGGGTGTATTTGACCTAATTGAACCAATTTTGACTGAATAGAATTTTATAGTTTTTTTAAAAAAATTTAATTAAAACTGAAAATTGTAAATGGTTGATAATATTAAATTTATTTATTTGATTCAAAATTTCACATCTCTTGATTTTTGGAAGTTGTCCTAAATTAAAGTGTCAATTTATGATATAATTTATTTGGTAGCATAAGTTTAGGTAACACACAAAATTCGAATACAACTCATGAAATTCAATTTTTATTTCTCATATTTTTTGAAAATTTTTAACTATAATAAAATTCTCATTGATTGATATCTATGTCTATACGTCAGGGCTATCTGTTCACATTTTAATATCTATACTATAATATATACTATAAAATTCTCAGTAATGTTTTCTCACTACAATCAAAGCTCCATCAAGTTCAAAGGTGCAATGACAAATGAAGAGGTGGAGTAGTCATTTTTCATAAGTTACGGAGGGGTAACTTGATGTTTTATCATAATTTCTTTTTATATTTGATATATTTTTATTGGTCTATTTTCTGCTTTTCTACTTTATTCTTATTTCATTTTAGATTTTTTGATTTGGTTGCTTTATAATTCCAAGATTTTATTTATTTTAAATGGATAATGAGAAATTTGTTGACCATTGATTAAGTTAATTTTACAATATTTACTTAATTATTAATTAAAATACTATATTTTGCCAATAATTTTATTCATTTAAATCATTTTAGTATGTTTATTTATGTGGTTATGTTTTCATGTATATAATGTAGCATAATATTACTGGACCACGTGGCATGCCCAACGCGGAGTCACGTGGACCTCGCATCACCTTGACCTAACCTGAGTTGAGATTCACGCCCCATGGGCTGTATTGATCTCGACCTCAAATCCACCCCACTCACATGCACCCGAATCGGGCAAATAGGTTTTGGGGTCGGATCAAGGCAGGTCTAATCCCACATGAGCCAAGCCTCACATCCAATGGTCCAACCTCTTGCCTCCCTTTGACAGAGTAAGTAAGGCTTGGAGGCCATCGACCCCGCTTATCGACGCCTCGCGTCAAGCCCCTCTCTGCACGCCCAAGACATGTCTCTGTCAAGACACGTGTCCCGCTCTCATTCCCTAGTACAGACGCATGCCGGTGCATTTAATGCCTACTGCGATAGGTCTTACCAAAAAGGGAAAATTGGCGCGCTTTATGTCCCTTGCTGGGATCGAGCACTCCTCATTCAGGATAACTGCACGACCGTAATTAATGCATAGCTGCCATACACGCACTACTGTGTTAATTCCCCAAGGCTATAACACTACTAGAAATCTGTCATATAGCAATGGAAATTTAGCAACGGAAATTATTCGTTGCTATTTAGCAACGGATATAGCAACAACAAGAAAAATTCGTGGCAAAATGCTTTAGCAACGGAATTTTCGTTGCTAAATCCATTGCTATATATGAAAAAAAAATAGCAACGGATTTTTCGTTGCTAAAATTAAATAATACAAAAAATAAATAAATTGGTATATATAACGACGGAAATTCCGTTGCTATTAAAATAAAAACCTAATAAAAAATAATATAATATTTATAAATATTTGTAACGAAAAATCCGTTGCTAAATAGTTTCGTTGCTATATGAAAGGAAAAAAAAAGAAATAAATATAAAAAATATTAGCAACGAAAAATCCGTTGCTAATTTAGCAACGGATTTTTTGTTGCTATACGGAAGAAAAAAAAGAAATAAAAATAAACAAATATTTAAAATATTAGCAACGGAAAATCCGTTGCTATTTAGCAACGGATTTTTCGTTGCTATAAGGAAGAAAAAAAAAAGAAATAAAAATAAATAAATATAAAAAAGATTAGCAACGGAAAATCCGTTGCTATAAACATATGATTAAAAAAATTAATAAAATATTTATAATTTAGTAAAGGATTTTTCGTTGCTATATGGAATAAAAATAAATGAATAATAAAAAATAGAGCAAATTAAATTTTTGGTCTCATAGGATTGCGCCGTTTTCAATTTTGGTCCCATTCTTTTAGAATTAGACAAAAATAGTCCCGTTGGTTTCATTTTGTTACATTTTTTGTCCCAACCGTTAAATTTTGAACGGAACCGTTAAGTATATTTAAAAGTCAAATAAAATTTCGTTCAAACAAAACATCAATGGATTGTATCCAAGTTGGTTGGATGCTCATTTTCTTTTCATGAGGTCCTGGGTTCAATCCCAGGCTCTCCCTTTTTTATATATGTATATATATATATTTATTATATAATATATACATGTATAAAATACATATTATATATTATATATTAGTATTATTATAATATTATATAATATTTAATATATTGATATTATAGATATCGTATTTATATTAAGTTATTCAACTACGATTGCTAAATAATACAATACTTCCTCAAAATGCAGATATTGTTCTACAGATGTATAAGTGAATACTTCATATTGACATAAAATTAGTTCTTTATTCAACTACCAACTAAATCTAATTATTTAATTATGTAAAGTTTCATCTTTTTTTTATATGTCATAAAAACTTATACTTAAGTTGATATACATTACTATTATATATATACATGCTTGGGGTTTATATAGAATTTAACACAATAATTCTACAAATTCAAATATAAATGTTTCATATTAATAAAATAATTCTTCATTAAGTTATTCAACTACGATTGCTAAATAATACAATAGTTTCTCAAAATGAAGATATTATTCTACTGATGTTTAAGTGAATACTTCATATTGACATAAAATTAGTTCTTTATTCAACTACCAACTAAATCTAATTATTTAATTATGTAAACTTTCATTTTTTTTTATATATGTCATAAAAACTTATACTTAAGTTGATATACAATATTATTATTATTATTATTATATATATACATGCTTGGGGTTTATATAGAATTAAACACAATAATTCTTCAATAATTAGATATAATTCTACAAATTCAAATATAAATGTTTCATATTACCAAAATAATTCTTCATTAAGTTATTCAACTACGATTGCTAAATAATACAAATGTATAACTGAATACTTCATATAATATAAAAGTTCTTTATTCAACAACGAATTAAATCTAATTATTTAGTTATGTAAAACTTTCATCCTTTTTTTTGTATATCATGAAAAGTTATACTTAAGTTGATATACATTATATTTTTATCTCGTAACTAAAACTTGAGATATGTAGTTAATTAATAAATTTTTAACGGAATATGTATTATAATATAAATAATTATATATTTAAAAATATTTTTATTTAAAATATATGATAACAAGTATTTAATTATTTAAATTAGTATATGAATATTTGATAGTGGTTAAATATAAAAAATTACATAACAATAACAACAATGGAGTTAGCCCAGCTGGTTTGGGGTTCAACCTTCTTCACATGAGATCCAGGGTTCAATTCCTACTCAACGTGAATATGTGGAATTAATGTGTTGGCTCGGTTGGGGCTCGTCTCTCACGCGCTTGGTTGGGGCTCGGCTCGGCTCGGTTAGGTGGGGTGATCCGGGCCCCGCAAATGAATTTTTAATTTATTAATTTGAATTATTAGTTTTTGCAACGGATTTTGCAACGGGAATTCCGTTGCAAAAAGGCAAAAAATTAATTAATTATTGGTTGGTTTGCAACTGAAAATCCGTTGCTAAATCTATTGCTAAAAAAACCGTTGCTAAAACCGTTGCTAATTTCCGTGGGTAGTAATTCGTTGCTAAATTCGTTGCTATAAGTTCGTTGCTAATTCCGTTGCTAATATTTATTGCTAATAATTTGTTGCTAAATCCGTTGCTACAGATTAGCCACGAGGGTTATAGCAACGGAAAATTTTCGTTGCTAAATCCGTTGCTAAGCCAAAATCCGTTTCTAATAGGGCCAAAATCCGTTGCTAAATCCGTTGCTATAGGGCTTTTTTCTGGTAGTGTAAATATGGCCTCCCTTGAACAGCTATTGGTAAGCAATTTATGAGCATTTAATAGCCTCCTTAGCATTATTTCTCCCTCTAAGCGTACGTTGTACTGACTTGAGCGTCGGAGAGCCAAACTTGCGCCCAACCCCAAGTTTTCCAATTTGGCCTTTGAGCTCACGTGTGTTTGAGTGTTTTCAGATCGATAAAGAACCCATTTCTATAAATTCTTGACTGATCGACCTGGAATTGCCAGCTAGATTGCCATCTTAGCCAAACCAATTTTGAGTCGGATCAGTTTGGCATCGTCTGTGGGAATAGTCTCTCTTTCTCTCTTCATATCGATCTGGACAAAAAAAAAAAACACCCACACACCTCATCTGCAACAATGGTGAACAAGAGATTGACCATTCGCGACGACGACATGGAGGAGGTCGCCAAACGAAGGCATGATGCTAACGCCTCCACTGCTCTTCCCGCCGCTGGGAACTTTGGCACTACCACCAGTGTTATCTTACCCCAACAAGCGATGACCCCCAAGATCACCGTCACTTAGGCGGACCTGGATGCCTTTCTCGACCAGTGGCGGGTCGAGATCGAACAGGCTCAAACCGAGGGCTGCGAACCCAGATGCCCTAAGCTACCCCGCGCTAGCCCTGTCACTATTCCGAGCCCCGTCAGGCCCAACGTCGCAGGGCCCTCAACCCAAGCATTTGGGCAGCCTATCCCGTTTTACATCCAACCACTTGATGGCCAAGCTCCCCAGGTCATATGGGGATTCACCCCCAAGACCGGCCTGGGCCAAACCCAAAGATTCGTACCTCCTACTCCTCCCCCTGCCGGAAGCAAGCATGGCTTACCCGAATGCCGGGATGAATCCGACCACCCAGCCGCGCCAACCGCAGCAAGAATGTGGTCGACGAGAACCACGAAAATTTCGATGACCTATGGACCCGGATTCCGGCCCGGTCCGCTAGGGAAGAGGCGCCTCGAATCGCCGCCGCCCGATAGGGCAACCAGCCTGATCGATGCTGTAGCACCCGAGACGAGAGCATCACATCCCCCACACTGTGAGTTTAGTCCACATCTGAAATGGCTAATCCATAGATAAACCAAACTCACAGCGAACGAAGACAAATAAAAGACTGTCTTAGCTAGGCGGAATCTAACCCTGGAATCAATGAATAGGAACGAAAATACGACAGCAAGGCAGTCATTCATTCAATATCAAGGAAATAAATGCAACCCCAAACAAAAAAGTAAATACGAGTTCCACTACACGAGGAATCCTGTCCTAACCTGTCCCGAATACCATACAAAGCAAGATCATAAAAACGGGTTCAACTAAATTTATAAACCTGTCCTAACCTGTCCCGATTCAATACACTTCAATAATAAATGGCACACATGCCCAATAATTAAATCAATATGATACAATAAGCAGTATAACATGCAGTGAGTGTACAAGTGTAGGACTCGAACAATGACACGACAACTCAATCCCGCCTAGCAACCACCTGTAAAGAACCTGGAGAAAAGGGGAAGGAGGGGTCAGTCTCTAGAAGACTGAGTGAGCAGGAGGTATATGTATATATATTGAAACATGCACATGCAAGTTGTAAATCCCGAGCACAATTTTGGTAAGGTAATTCCCGTGATGGGTAAGAAGTCAATTAATCAATGCTCAGACTTTACAACTATCAATTTATACAATTAGATACAATTTTAGGACATCAGTGGCTCGACGAGTGAGCGTGCACAGTCTCCAACCAAACTCTGACCGTGTGACAGTGATAATCTTCTTATTAGGTGATCAAGCAATTATTAGGTTTCAATCGTTACAATACAATCAATTCAATAACAGTGCACAATCATTCCATCCTTCTTTCTCCGAGTGATGGTTCGGGTAGCTAGCCCCCGCCATCCGATCAATGTAGCCAATGTGTGCATGAATCCCCAAGGACCGAGACTCCATCCTCCACTAACCTCCAAGTGGATTCTGGGTTCATCTCAACAATGTGGGGAGTGCAAGAGATCACCTTCGGCCCGATACCTCCCCGGGTTACTCAATACACTTAACCCTGGGCCCCAATCGATGTGCAGTACAATATCTCTCCAAAACAGGAAGGGTCAGTAAATAACAATAACAGTAGGTTCAGTTTAATAAAAGTTTACTCGATTACCGTCTTGAAAACAATATAATATAAATATGATTTTAGGCTAAACTCATTCATTCGGATTTTAGGGTTTAATACATAACTAGAACGCACCCTAACCTAACAAGCAACGGGATAAGACAAGTGCAAGATAGTGCCTATTCGATCGATGATCTCCGCCCTAGAAAAGAACTGAACAAGAAAGAAAACAATGTGTACTCGAGAGAGGAGACTCAATATGATACTAAGTAGAACGCATGACAATGTTCATGAAGTGATGTATCATGTCATGAATAATTCAACATGCAATAAACTCGAGGAGGTCACTAACTCATGCTATTTAATCATAGGCACGAAGTTAATAATCAAGTTTAAGTAATTAAAGAGCATAAAGTATTAAATAATAACATAATTATCAATTAATCAAGCATACAATTCATATAAATCACATACGGAAGCCAAGGAAGTGAAAGGAACACAGAAGAGGGATTTGGGCAAGTCTTGGTAAAAGTTGACAGTTTTCGAAAATGCGTAAGCTGTAGGAAAATGGAAACATCTCGAGTTCTAGAAGTTGGAATTGGGTTTTGTTTGTTGGGTATGTAGACAAATAGAACTTTCTGATGATATATGACTCGTATTCTGGTTCAAAACGGAATGAAAATGGCTTAGGTTCGAAGTTGGGTTAACGCAGATTCGTGACAGTTTGGCGGCACCAAATTAAAACGGCCATACCTCACTTGTCGGAACTGATATTGATGAGCCGTAAAAAGGAGAATGCTCTAAACTTCAAGTACTTGCTTCAGGTGAAAATTCAGAGTAATTGGAGTAGGGGAGGGGCGTCCTAGCTGGGATTAAAAATAGTCCCGACCATGATCCTGGAGCAGACAGTTTTCTGTGATATATATCCCGGCCGGGATTGAATTTTCACTAAAATGGATCCCGGCCGGGATCCTACAACAGTCAGTAGCGAAAAAAACAGGGGATGATGGAAATTGGCTCCCAAGCCACTCTTACACCAAGCCAATACAAGAAATCAACCCAAAACTAACATATATCATGTATAGGTCTCAAATATACCAATTAGGCTTCAATTAATCCAAGAAAACATGCTTTGATCATAGAAATCATTCATGAAACCAATATGAAATCAAGTGATCATTCATGCTTCAAACCTCATGAATTCAAGTTATAAATGTATGAAACTAATTCAAGATCATCATATAAGATTCATATAACCTCAAGGAAACCAAAAGAATCATAAACCCTAACTTATATTCAAATACATCACATATATATACATATAGCTCACCTTGTTGAAGGAGATGGAAAGGGAAAGGTAAAGATGAAGTTGTGTGATGATTCTCTTGGAGAAAATGGAAGAAATTCTTGGCCTTCTCCTTGTTTGGCTTGGATCAAAATTGGAGGGAGAGAAAGATGGATTGTTCTTGCTTGTCTCATGGAAGAAAAATGAAGAAAAGTAATGTATATGTGTATGTATATGATATTTAGTGGAAGAAAAGGGGAAAGAAAATGGAAATTGCAACTTCGTCCCCAAGGAATTTAAGTTAGTGCTATGTGGTAACCAATTCATAGATGTTACAATTAAGTCCTTATCAATTAATCAATTAAGTCCACAAGATTTAGAAATGTTGTAATTAGAACTAATTATAAATATAATTCTAAATTAGAAATAATTTAGACATATAAATCACATTCGAGAAATTAAATACACAACTTTCGTAATTAAATTCACGAAGTTAGAAATATAGATTCACATAATCACAAGTATACGAACTAAAATAAATTAAATCGTGCAAACTAATAAAGAAAAGAAATTAAATAATTCTAAATCTCAAAACTCACATGCGTGGTGCGCGTACCTAGCTTGCCGAAAAAACTAGGGTGCAACAGATGCATCGATCCCTCGAGGAGAAGGGCCTAGGACCGACTGGGAGATAGAGGTTCATATATCTCCCAGAGGTAGGTCGATCTGCGAGAAGGGCTGAATCGCCGCCCACTGCTCTTCCGGAGCGATCGAGAAGAGGCTTTGCCCTTCTCCGAAGATATCCTCCGCACCACTTGCGAGGGTGAGAGGATCCCAACAGGATTGCCTCACTACAACGGGATGGCCCCGAAAAGCATGTGATATCTTTCGAGAACACCATGTTGCTCCAACTTACCCCCAACAAATATGGGCCAAGCTCTTCGTCACCATGTTGACCGGCAGGGTGCAAGATTGTTTTATCCACTTGCCGCCTCGATGCATCACCACTTACAACCAATTTGTGGAACGGTTCCTCGCACACTTCTCCTCCGTGATAGGGGAGAAGCTGCCCCCATCCTACCTCAACAACCTCCTCCAAGAAGAAGGTGAGACCCTTCGAGATTTCTTCACGAGATTCTCACGAGAAGTGGGCCGGGTTGAGGACCCGACTATCGACCATCTACTTCCTGTGGTCCTTCAAGCCCTGTGCAATCAATCCTGGGCAGATGAGATCATGTGGGCGAGACCTCAGAGCCTGACTGAGATCCAGGACATTGCCCATGGATTTATGAGGATCGAAGAAATGTCCCTCGCCCATGGGCCCCTGTCCCGATCGAAGGGTCCCCATTTTGGGTCCTGCTCGAACCCCAACCGCAGCGGGAATGAGCCTATGAAGAACAAGGGAAAAGTCAATCTGCTGACCCAGATCGACCGACGAAATTATATCCCCTTGAACACGATCGTCGAAAAGATCTTTACAGTCATGGATAAGAAGCTTCTAAAGTAGCCGAAGACCATCCGCGAAGGTCTGAAAGCTCAGAAGTCAGGAAAATTCGTGGCTACCACCAGCAGCATGACCACACCATGGAGGGATGCAATGCCCTTCAGAACAAGATCGAGAGACTCATCCGCGGTGGGCATTTGACGGAGTTCGTTCGCAAACTTGACCACTTCTCCGAGAAGGCCGGTCGACACAGGGAACGCTCCAAATCCCGTTCCAGATCTCCTACCCGCTGAACCGGAAAGCAGCCGCTCGAGAGGAAGGACAAAAATAATGACACAACCCACGGTACGTTCTACATGATTGTCGGGGGTCATGTCGACGGCGATTCGAACACGGCTCGAAAAAGGGCTCACCGGAGAGCGGCTCGAGATTACGAGGGCCCACACGAAGAAGTCTACCGGATCGAGTAAAGACAGGACTGGGTAGAGCAGGAGGTTAGCTTTAGCGATAGCGATAGCTGCCTAGGCCGCCATCGGGAAGGCGATGCGCCTAGTTGTCTGATGGTGGTGACCTTAGGCGTGGCAAACTATAATGTAACCAAATGCCTCTTTGATAACGGAAGCTGCACAAACATTACCCTTTAGTCTACACTTGTTAAAATGCAATTACACAATCTGAGATTCGATCCCATCCGAACTCCGTTACACGGATTCGGCGGATCCGAGGTTTTACCCTTAGGGCACATTCGGCTACTCACCTCGATGGGATCTGACCCGTGTCGGGTAACCCGCGAGGTTGAGTATGTAGTCGTAAACATGCCCCTACCATACCACATCATCTTTGGCCGACCCGGCCTCATCCAGTTTTGGGCCAAGATCTCCACTTTCCATCAAAAAATCAAGATGCCCACCCCAAGTGGTGTCGGGGAAGTCGGTTGCGACGTGGTGGACAGTTGGGCATGTTATGCCATTACCTTGAAGAAGCCCAAGGATAGAGAGGTCAACAAATGCCTCAACCTGCAAACTTACGCCGAAGGCGAGATCGACTTACCCACCTCCCTGTCCGGCGAAGAGGGTTCCTAAACAGCAAGGAAAAGAAAGCTCACCGAGTGACTCGAAGCCTCCGAGTCATCTAAGGAAGTGTTGTTGGTCCCAGGCGAGTGCAGCAAAACCACGTGCATTGGGGCGAACATGTACCCTGAGCACGAAATTATGATGATCGAGTTCCTCTGCGAAAATGTCGACATTTTCGCCTGGACAGCAAAGGACCTATCAAGCATCGATCCGAAGGTAATCTACCACAGACTCTGGCTCGATCAGTCACACAAGCCCTTCAAGAAGAAGTTAAGGGTCAAAAGCAAGGAGAGAAATAAAATCATCGAAGGCGAGGTTAATAAGCTCCTCAATGCAGGCTACGTAACCCCAATTCAGTACGTGGACTGGTTGTGCAACGTAGTTCTTGTGCAAAAGACCAGCAGGAAGTGGAGGATGTGCAACGATTTCACCGACCTTAACAAAGCCTGCCCGAAGGACCCATACCCTTTACCCCGCATTGATCAACTTGTTGACTCGACGGTGGATTGCGAGATGCTCATCATGATAGACGCCTTTCAAGGGTACTACCAGATCTCCATGGCGCCGGGGGATAGGTCACATATAACCTTCATAGTGGTGAAGGGCATCTACTGCTTCAAGGTAATGTCGTTTGGCCTAAAGAAAGCGGATGCCACCTACCAAAGATTGGTTAATTTAATGTTTAAAAACGAGATCGGGAAAATGATGGAAATTTTCATTGATGACATGATCGTCAAAAGAGAAAGAGCTAGGGATCATCTTGACCACCTACATCGGACCTTTGACATATTGAGACAATATGGCATGAAGCTCAACCCGAAAAAATGTACCTTCGTGGTCGAGGGAGGTTGTTTTCTGGGCTACATGGTAAGCCAACGTGGGATTGAAGCAAACCCTGCCAAGATCAAAGCAATCCAAATCATACCTCGACCTCAATGCATTTGCCAGGTGCAATCCTTGGTCGGCCGGATCATCTCGCTGAACCGTTTCATCTCCCGATCTTCAGAGAGAAACCTTTCATTTTTCAAGGTCTTACGCAATTTAAAGAAGTTTCAATGGGATGAAGAGTGCGATAGAGCTTTTAAACAACTTAAAGAATACCTGTCATCTCCGTCGTTGTTGGCTAAACCCAACGAAGGGGAAACCTTGTACCTCTATCTATCTCTTTCCCATGAAACCTTCAGATCGGTCCTTGTCATGATTCGGGATTGGAAGCATCTGCCTGTGTACTACCTAAGCAAAATACTGCATGGAGCCAAGCTCAACTACTTGGAGATAGAAAAAATCGTGTTTGCGTTGGCTCATTCGGCTGGCAAGCTAAGGCCCTATTTGCAGGCGCACTCGATAGTCGTGCTCACCGACCAACCCCTCAGATAAATTCTCGCCAAACCCGAGGTTTCGGGTCGGATGATGAAGTAGGCGGTCGAGCTTGGGCAACACGATATCTCTTTCCAACCACGAGCCACCCAACAAGCTCAAGTTCTGGATGACTTTGGGAAAGAACGTTGCTCCTCCAAAATCGATCCCTTTAAGCTGGACAATGCACGTAGATAGCTCATCAACCTCTCAAAGGGGAGGTGTGGGTGTAACACCCGCATCGGAAGGTGTCACATCCCCCGCACCACCTGTCCAATCCATGCACAAAATGAATTTTCATACATAAATCAAACACATGGCGAACGGGTGACAAAGAAAATAAACAGCCTAGCTAAGCGGGGCTAACCCTTAAACCAAAATCAACTAACGATGCATTAACATTAAGCGGAAGCATATATACATAGTTAGCACATGATTAGGTTATACAATCAAAGGCCATCCCCGACCACCACATAAGATATACAATAATTCTCCAAAACGATAATACATAATTAAAGTGTAAGTATGTAATTATGCAACAACCAAAAATACTCAAGCTAGGCTACAAAATAAAGACTTGACAGACTCTATTTCCCCGCCTAGCGAGACCTGCAAAAGCTGAAAGTGAGGAAGGTTAGTCTATGAAGACTAAGTGAGGGGTTTAATATATATAAAACTCACATAACATGCAACCCATAATCCCGAGCATGGTTTTAGTAAAGGTCCAAATAGATAACTAAAGAAAAGAGCCAATGCCCGGATTTACAAGTATCATTTAATTATAATTAGCATTTGGCATTCGTGACCCGGCGAGTGGGTAAATTGCATCCAAACTCCGACAGTGTACAGTGTTCAGTTCAAATAAGAGGTGATCATGCAAAACAGTATTCAAATAATCAGTCAATTGATAACTTAATATCCCTCCTTCTTCCATGGATCAGTGGTCGGTTTGCAAGGCCCAATCCACCTAAATATAATGTGAGACGGGGGCTCATGACTCCTACCCGCTCCTTCGATGGTATGGGAACCACCGGCTCAGGAATACCCCGCCTTCCCGTATCCTAGGTCGCGCGAAGGTACTACGTGTAGAGGTTCTCTCCGATGGCCCGATGTCGTTCCGGTCGCCAATCCCACGTTTCCCCTAGGGCCCAAACAATACAGTGCAATATCTCGCCAAAACAAAATGGTAGGTAGGTTTTTATTAAAAGAAACAGGGTTCTTTTATAAATCACTTTGACATTTTGGGAAATCTATAATTATAATATAAGTTTTGGCCGAAATAGTCACATAGGGATATTATGGGCTTTAGATACGTAAAGAAAACCTCACCTTAACCAAAAGAGTGAAGAAATGAGAAGCCTAAGGACCCTGCTCCTCAACCGGATCGAGCACTGTGCAAGAAACACGAGTGTACATAAGACTCTAGATGAATGAACCAAATAATCGACGAACGGCATGCTTATGATATGGGATGATGATAATTATAAGTCATGAGAATGGTAATTCACAAATAATACTTCAAATAGCTACATATGGGAGCCAAGGGAGTGAAAGAAATGCAAGATGAGGTGTTTTGGCGAAGTTTGGCAATTTTTTGAAACGCGCAAGCTGTGGAAAATTGGGAATATCTTGAGTTAGTTGGAATGGAGTTTTGTTTGTTGGATATGAAAGTAGACAAATAGATCTTTCCAAGCATATAAGGCTCGAATTCTAGTTCAAAGTGAGGTTAAAATGGCGTAGGTCCGAAGTTGGGTCAACGTAGATTTCCGGAAAAATGGCGACACCAAAAAGAATTGATCATATCTCACAATCTAGATATGATATTGAGGTTATTCCAATTTGAGGTTGTTATAGACTTGAAGAGATTTCGAACGGTTCAAAAATCAGATGAATCGGAGTTCGTTGAAGGTGTCGCGGCAGTGACAAAATTGTACTAAAAAACAATCGCGGCCCGGAAGGAAGAACAGAGGGTTCCCGGGTTGTTGGTCGCGGCGGTGACCAAAAATGGTGACGAAACGGTCGCGGCCACGACCACAACTCTAGCAGCAGCAAATGTTACGGGAAAAACAGGGCAAGCACGAAATTGGCTCCCAAACCACTATCACACCAAACCAAGGCAAGAGTTCAACTCCAAACTATCATATAACACCAATATACATCTAATACTTCAATTACAACACATATATCCATCATTTGAGCACTTAAATCAATCAAACAAATCCTATAAAAGTCATGAACCTAATGAACCAATAGCTTCAAGTATTCACGCCATAATCAAAGATACACACCTATATGATCACATATTCAAACTTAAATCAAGAAGAAACATCTAAGTCAAGAAACCCTAGATCATCAACTCATAATCAATCCCAAATATACCATACCAACCTTGGAATGAAAGAAATGAAATGAATAAATGATGAAGATGATGCTTATGATTCTTTATGATTAATTCTTCTTCCTTCTCCTTCTTGCTTGATTATCAAAGTGTGTGTGATAAGAATGGAGGTGAGTGTGTGTTCTTGCATATATGATATATGTATATAATGTATAAGAGTGATTATATGTATAGATATATATATCATATATGTAAAAATTCATAAAGTAAAATACTAGGTATAAAATATGTATATATTTCCTCTTAGTGCTTGTTAATATATGCATATATAATGCATGTGAGTGTATTAATATATATAGGTGTTATGTATGAATATATATATATATATATATTACATTTTTAATGACTAATTGCATGAAGTGAATGAAAGTGGGAAAATAAATATTAATCTCATAAATTTTAGTTTAAGTGTAGAGATATATATATATAAAATATGTTATGAAATGAATGTATGAATTATGCATATGTTGGATATGATATAAGATGAAAGGAAATTAAATTGAGTCAAATAGGCAATTAATTCATGTAAATTCAAATAAACACATAATTCCCAAAGCATGCGTACGATTTCTAACGCTCAAACTCACCCGTGTCAGATGCATACCTGAATCGAAGATATGGGCGTTACAATCCTCCCCCCTTAAAAGAATCTGGTCCCCAGATTCACTCGGCCTGAAACAACTCCGGATACAAACTCTTCATCTTGTCCTCGGTTTCCCAAGTAGCTTCCTCGATTTTATCACTTCGCCATAACACCTTTACCAAAGGAATTTGTCGGTTCCTTAATACTTGAAACTTGCGATCCAAAAACTTTACCGGCTTCTGAACGAAGGTCAAATCCGGTTGTAGATCCACTTCTTCAATCTCATCAACGGGAAGAATTTCAGACTCATCGGGAAAATACTTCCTTAACTGCGACACGTGGAAGACATTATGAATTCCCGTTAAGCTCGGTGGTAAATCCAACCAATAAGCAACTTTTCCAACTCTTTCAAGAATCTCGAACGGACCTAAAAATCCAGGGTTAAGCTTCCCACCTCTTCCAATCTGAGCAAATCCTTTACGAGGAGACGCCTTCAAGAACACTCGGTCTCTAACCTCAAATTCAAGATCCCTTCTCCTATTATCGGCGTAGCTCTTCTGTCTATCCTGAGCTGCCTTCATCCTTTGTTGGACCATCTGAACTTTCTCGATCATATCTCTTACAGCCTTAGAGGGTTTTTCCACTTTCTCACCCTTATTCTTCTTAACACCATTTTGCTTTGTCCATTTCCACTCCTCAAGATCGAAGAACAACGGGGATCGACACTTCCGTCCGTAAAGTAACTCATAGGGTGCCATACCTATGGAAGCTTGGAAGCTATTGTTGTAGGAGAATTCAATCAACAGTAATTGTTTATCCCAAGAGGTTTGATAATCCAACACGCAAGCCCTTAGAAGATCCTCAAGGTACCGAATCAACCTCTCGGACTGACCGTCTGTCTGTGGATGAAAAGCAGTGCTGAACTTAAGTCTCGTATCCAATATTCCTTGTAACTCTTGCCACAACCTCGAAGTGAACCTCGGATCTCTATCCAACACAATACTAACCAGAATTCCATGAAGACGAACAATCTCTCTGACATAAAGCTCGGCTAGCTTATTGATCTTATCGGACATCCGAACCGGTAAGAAGCGAGCTGACTTAGTCAAACGGTCGACAATTACCCAAATTCCATCATAACCACCCTTAACTCTTGGTAACCCCGAGACAAAATCCATAGTTTCTTTTCCCATTTCCATTCCGGGATTGGTAATGGTTGAAGAAGACCTCCAGACTTTTGATGTTCGGCCTTCACTTTCTGACAAGTCATACAATGCTTAACAAACTCGGCAACATCCTTCTTCAATCCATTCCACCAATAATATTCCTTTAAATCCTTATACATCTTATTACCTCCCGGGTGAATAGAATAAGCCGATCTATGAGCCTCTTCAAGTAACAACCTTCTCAACTCTACGGGAACAACCACTCTATTCTTAAACCGAAATAAGCCCGTCTTATCATACCCGAATGGGCATTCCGGATCATCCCTTGCCTTGGCCACGAGCTTTTGAATTCCTGGATCCCTTGTTTAAGCCTCAAGCAACCGGTGCTTCAACTCCGGTTATATGGTGATGTTAGTCACCCGAGCCTTTACCACAATTAGCTCATCCTTACTTCCTTCATCCACTTTTAAACCCGCTATGTTAGTCTTCCTACTAAGTGCATCGGCAACGACATTGGCCTTACCGGGATGATACTTGATCTTGCAATCAAAGTCCTCAAGAGTCTCCATCCATCTTCTTTACCTCATATTCAAATCCTTTTGGGTGAACAAATATTGAAGACTCTTGTGATCGGTGTAAATCTCGAAAGGAATTCCATACAAGTAATGCCTCCACTTACCAAGAGCAAATACCACGGCACCAAGTTCCAAATCGTGTGTAGGATAGTTCTTCTCATGATCCTTTAACTTTCTAGAGGCATATGCAATAACTTTCCCGTTTTGCATCAAGATACAACCCAATCCTTCCTTCGAAGCATCCGTATACACCACGTAGCCTTTGGAGCCTTCAGGAAGTGTCAAGACCGGGGCTGTAGTCAACTTCTCCTTCAAGAGATTGAAGCTCTTATCGCACGCCTCATCCCACACAAATTTCACCTCTTTCTTGGTCAATCGGGTTAAAGGAGCGGTGATTTTCGAGAAGTCCTTCACGAATCTTCTATAATATCCCGCTAAACCCAAGAAACTTCGAATTTCAGAGGCATTCTTAGGTCTCTCCCACTTAGAGACGGTCTCAATCTTGGAGGGATCCACTTCAACTCCTTTTTTCTGAAATCACATGACCCAGAAATGAAACCTTATCAATCTAGAATTCACACTTACTGAATTTCGCGAACAACTAATTATCCTTGAGGGTCTGTAAAACCAATTTAAGATGCCTTGCATGTTCCTCGGTAGACTTCGAATACACAATGCCTTGCATGTTCCTCGGTAGACTTCGAATACACAAGAATATCGTCTATAAATATCACCACGAACTTATCCAAGAATGGCCTGAATATTCTGTGCATCATATCCATGAAAGCTGCGGGGGCATTAGTTAATCCAAACGGCATCACAACAAACTCATAATGCCCGTACCGAGTGTTAAACCCTGTCTTTGAGATATCCTCTTCCTGAATTCTTAATTGATAATACCTTTGGCGTAGATCAAGCTTAGAATAAACCGTAGATCCTTGAAGTATATCGAATAACTCTTCAATCCGTGGAAGGGGGTACTTATTCTTAATTGTCATCCGATTCAATTCTCTATAATCTATGCACATCCTCAAGGTTCCGTCTTTCTTCTTTACAAACAGAACCGGTGCAACCCAAGGTGATGAACTCGGACGAATGTACCCACTTGATATCAATTCCTCGAGTTGCTTCTTCAACTCCTTCAACTCGGCAGGAGCCATCCTATAAGGAGTCTTAGAAAATGGCTTAGCCTCCGGGTACAAGTCAATTAGAAATTCTATTTCTCGTTCCGGAGGTAAAGACCCCAAACTCTCTGGGAAGACCTCGAGAAAGTCCTTTACAACGTCCGTTTCCTCAAGCTTAGCTTGGTCTTTAGGCTTGCTAAGAATATAAGCCAAGAAACCCGAAGCACCATCTCGAATCATCCTAGAAGCCTCAGTGAAGGACAACAAAGGTGGAGTCTTTGAACCCAAACCCACAACAACATCCGAACCCAACTGGACTCTCTTAGCTCGACATTCAACTGTAGTATCATGCTCAAAAAGCCAATCCATACCCAAAATTGCACCATACCGAATGATAGGCATCTCAATGAAGTCCGTTGGATAGTCACGACCCTCAATTCTCACCGGAACTCGCCGAGACACCCGATCAGAAATAAGGCTCCCCCCCAACGGGGAACTAATCACATAACAAACAGAAGTACACACAATAGGCAAAGACAAGGAAGCAGCTATGCCACAAGAAATAAAGGAATATGTGGCTCCAGGGTCAAACAATGCATGTATGCTCGTGCCATGAATGTGTATTGTACCTTCAACAACGGCGGCGGGATCCACCTCAGCATTCTGCTCCTCCCCATCAATAGCATAAGCACGAGCCCTCACAATTTGCCTCTGTCCCGCATTCAGGGGTCCATTCTTTTTCGGGCATGTATCAACTTTATGGTCCATGGCCCCACATCTCAAACAAGCTCCTAAAAGGCGTCGACACTCCTCCCAAGTGTGGTTGTTCCAACCACAATGAGCACACGGCTTAGTATTTGGGGTAGGAGGAATTGGTGCGATAGCAACCGGAATAGGTACGGCCAGTTTTGGATTCTTCCAAGGCAATCTATGTTGTTGGGGAGCTTGTACCATGGGCCTCTTAAAACTGGACCCTGAACCTTGTCCCGACTGAAAAGATCGAGGCACGGGATCTTTCTTCTTGAACTCCTCCTCTTGAACAAAAGCCCGTTGCACCGTGTCAGCGAATGATTCAAAATTATCCCCAGCTTGTCCATGTCTTAAAGTTTCTTTCAGCCCAGCAATAAACTTCCTTGCCTTCTTCTTCTTATCGCGAGTGACCTAAGGAGCATACTTACCAAGGCGATTGAACTCCGCCAAATATTGAGCTACCGTCCGACCCCTGTTTGAGATCCATAAACTCTTGTTCTTTCCTTTCACGCACCACTTCGGGAATGAAAGCCTCCCGAAATTCTCTTTTAAACACATCCCAATTCAATTCTTCCCCAGCCACGTCAAGTTTCTCACGGGTTCTCTCCCACCAATCATAATCTTCCCCGTCTAGTTGAAAGATAGCAAATTGGGCCCTTTCAAGTGAGGTGAAAGGACGAATGTTGTAGATCCTTTCCAATTGTGAAATCCAATCCTCCGCTATGGCATCATCCGTAGTACCCGCAAACCTTGGAGGATTATAGCTAAGAAAAGTGCCATGAGAGTCTCTAACCGGTGGTGGAGGTGGTGGAGGTTGAACCGGCTGTGGTGGAGGTGGAGCTTGTGCCCTTCTATGCTCAACATAATTATAAACGGCCTCCGTAAAGCCTTCCATATTCATTTGAGGCGGTTGTTGAGGTTGATGATGTCTAGGAGGTGATGGAGATCTCTTATCCTGACGAGCAGGTCTACCACGAGCCATCTACAATAATAAATATAAGAAATGCATACCGGGATTAAACAATATATCCATGATATGTAAATAAACCAATTAAGAATGCCCAAATATCAAATCAAGACCTTCAAGTTGACACGTAATTCCTAAGCCATACGACTTAAACTGACAAGACACGACTCAAGAGCCCGGTTTTGCAACCTAAGCTCTGATACCACCAAAGGAGTGTAACACCCGCATCGAAAGGCGTCACATCCCCCGCACCACGTGTCTAATCCATGCACAAAATGAATTTTCATACATAAATCAAACACATGGCGAACGGGTGACAAAGAAAATAAACAACCTAGCTAAGCGGGGCTAACCCTTAAACCAATATCAACTAACGATGCATTAACATTAAGCGGAAGCATATATACATAATTAGCACATGATTAGGTTATACAATCAAAGGCCATCCCGGCCACCACATAAGATATACAATAATTCTCCAAAACGATAATACATAATTAAAGTGTAAGTATTAGGGAAAACGTTGAGTTTCGAAAATCTCTAAACTAGGGTTAAAGTAGGGTTTTTGGTCGGTTTTGGCTACTGTGGGAGCTACAATGGGAATTAGGGTTTGAGAATGATATCATAATTCGTAAAATTTCATAAGGATTCATTTGAAACCAATATTGGATAGGTAAAATTGTCCTGAAAATTTTCTAAATCTAGGAATGAATAGTAACTAGGGATCTAATGGGAATTTTTGACAAACAATTTTCATAGTGTATCTCGGTATAATAAAAGCTAGGATATGAATCCGGAAAATGTGGAACCTAACTTCCTAAAGCTTTAAGAGGAATATGTGAAGGTTTAGGTTCGGTGAATGAATAGTGATAGGTGTTTCATAATAAGATACGGATCAAATTTAAAACATAAAGGCATATAATTCACATAAATGAAATGCGTGATGGATTGAGACTTTAAACGCTTTTCTCTTAGCCTTTTACTTAGCCGTGTTATCCTGATCTTGAAATCCGGGCTGTTACAATCCTCCCCCCTTAAAGAGAATCTGTCCTCAGATTCTATTCCTGTTTCGGAACAGCTCTGGGTAATGCTTCCGCATCTTTTCCTCAGTTTCCCAGGTTTGTTCCTTTGTCCCATGTCCTTTCCATAACACTTTATCTAGGGGGATTTTCCGGTTCCTCAGCTCTTGGAATTTCCTATCCAAGATTTTGACTGGTTTTACTTTATAGGTTAGGTCAGGTTCTAGAGGTATTTCTTCCGCGGGAAGGATGGGGGAGTTATCAGCAAAATACTTACGAAGTTGGGACACATGAAATACATTATGTATTCTGGTAAGATTTGCTGGTAGGTCTAGGCTAGTCCGACACGCTCTATGATTTCGAACGGTCTTAAGTATTTGGGACTCAATTTTCCGCCTTTCCCAATGCGTGCTAAACCTTTTGTTGGTGATGCTTTCAAAAACACCTTTTTGCCTATCACAAATTCTATGTCCCTTCTTCGAATATCATCATAACTCTTTTGTCTATCTTGGGCAGCCTTCATTCTTTGTCAAATAATCTCAATCTTTTCCATAGATTCTGCTATCCATTTCTTAACAACCTTCTTCGTATCCCCTTTTTCCGTTGCCTTAGCTTCATCCATATCCCAATAAAATCGAGATCTACATTTTCTTCCCTATAAAGCTTCGTAAGGGGCTGCTTTAATGGATGCCTGATAACTATTATTGTATGCAAACTCTACGAGAGGCAAACATTCCTTCCAATCTTCTTGGACGTCCAACGCACAAGCTCGTAACATATCTTCTAGATATTTGATGGTTCATTTTGATTGACCATCAGTCTGAGGATGTGTTGCTGAACTGAAGTGTAGGTTAGTCCCCATTATTTCTTGAAGATTCAGCCACAACTGTGAAGTGAATTTTGGATCTCTATCGGAGACTATGCTAATAGGCACCCCATGTAACCTCACAATCTCTTTCTGATACAGTTTTGCCAAAGAACTGGCCTTGTCAGTAGTCTTGACTGGTACGAAGTGCGCAGACTTAGTTAATCGGTCAATGATAACCCATATACTATCATATCCTCCTCTAACCTTTAGTAATCCCATAATAAAGTCTATAGCGACTTGTTCCTATTTCCAGGTAAGGATTGGTAATTATTGTAATTTCCCTCCAGGCATCTGGTGTTCCGTTTTAACTTGTTGGCAAGTCAAACACTTCTTGACATAGCCAGCAATGTCTCGTTTCATTCCATTCCACCAAATATGTTTCTTGAGATCATGATACATCTTTGTTCCTCCTGGATGTATCGTATATCGGGTCTTATGTGCCTCATCTAGGATTTCTCTTCGAACCGTAGGAGGTACGCAGACTCGTCCTTTATATCTCAAAATGTTGTGTCCATCTGTCGTGAATTTGGTCTCAATATCTTTTTCTTTAGAATTGAGACACTTCTTGATCCATTCATCCTGCGCCTGGGCTTCTCTAAGCCTTTCCTTTAATGGCGAGGATATCACTATATAGTCTAGTCAGGATTTTGAGATGACAGTTACAGGTTCACTTCTCCCGTACAACGCCGATAGTCTAGATTTTCGGCTCAAGGCATCTGCCACTACATTGGCCTTTCCTAGATGATACTGTATGATACAGTCGTAATCTTCCAAGAATTCCATCCATCTCCGGTGTAACACCCCCGGAGCGAGGGGCGCCACATCCCCCGCACCATAGCCCAACACATGAAGTGAAATGGAACTCCGTCCACGCATCAAGCCATGGCGAACGGGTGACAAACAAAAACCAACCTAAGCTAGGCGGTCTAGACCCTACTCAGAGCGCGCAACAAAACAAATAACGAATGCGGAAGCACCAAAATCTCACAACAAATAAACATACTCGAGACATAACAAAATAACGACTCGAGTTATACAAACCTTTACAATTCCGAATTTAATTCATAACTTATACATATTTCAAAATTTGCAAAATGCATAAATAAAACAAAATACAATGCATGCGACTCAAGCTCTCCGAAAGAAAGACTCAAAGACAACCGCCTAGCCCCAACTTAGATAAAAAATGCCAGGATAAGGATTCGCACGGGATATTGAATTAAAAAAAAAAGGAAACAGGACAGACAAGTAAGGCACGAAGAGGCTCCAATAAGGTTTAGGCTTGAGGTTTACGGTAGCCTTAAGAGCAGTAGGGGGTTGAATCATATAAAATAGGCATGGAATGCAAGCTGTGATTGAGAATCTACAGCAGAGAGGAAGCAAGGGAGCGAAGTTACTACTGCAAATAGCCTATATTATTATATAAATAAGTAAGAGCTCTTAGAATGGTTTGTGCAATTGAAGTTGTTTTTTCACTCCTCAGAACGAGTACCTGCAACTCAAATCAAAGGGGGAAAAAGATAGAGATAATGAGGGTCAGTCCTAGAGACTGGTGAGGGGGTTAAACTCACACACCCGATAAATATATAGAGCGTAGCACTTAACAACCCAAAGAATCCATGGACCGAGAATGGTTTTTGCACGCCAAAGTGTTTTCCCGTGTTATAGATATATGCATACTTTAAAGAAAACAAGGGCCGGAGACCAAATGACAAGTTTTAAGAACTTATAAATCCTTTCTCATTCCATAGATTATACAAGATCCACTAACTCGGCGAGTACGAGTCACATCTCCAAACTTCCAAAAACAAAGGGGCAAAGCAAAGCAAAACAAAACAAAATCCAACCTTCACACCGGGTGATAGAAGGGTTGACGGCCCTAACTATCCAAAAATCACGCGAGACAAGGCTTAATCACGACCTTGAAACCTTCGACGGTTGCCTCCGTCGACTCAAGAGAAACACCCTTCTCCAAACCTCCCGAAGTTGGGTGCGTCTCTCAAAGGGAAAATGTTGATGGAAGAGCTCGGCAACCCCGCGGTTGACCCGAGATTACCATACCATTCTCCGGGGCCCAAACATCTCACAAAAATCACGCAAAGAGCAAAGCTTATCTTTCAAACCCACATATCTCGCTTACACACACACGCTTAATCAAAGGCTTTTCTAAACAAAGGCAAAATAGCTTAGATACTTATACAAACCGTTTTCAAGATCATATAACAAATGGGAAAAGCCCTCAAGATACATATCTGACACTTATCTATCATATAATATACGTATTTCGCATGCGAGGCTTCAAACCATATAGGGGTTGTAGGTCAAATAACTAAAAGAAACAAAACCTCACCTTGACGCGGGTAGTGGAACAAAAGAGTAAGAACTGGGCGCTAAGGAGCGACCTCGTCGTCCACGGGAAGGTCTTCTAAATAAAACAAACACAAGGGTTACACTAAGACTCAAAATGAACCACATTGACGCTTGGTAAATGCGTATGTATGTTTATGATGCAAATGAAATGAAACGAATTCACACTTAAGTCATATGAGAGCATGAATTGTATATAAGATCATAATTCACAAAATAGGTTATAAAACGAGTCAATGATTCACAACATAAAGCTTAACACATAATATAACAAGTTAATCAAGCATACAAGTCATAAAACAAGACAAGAAAACCAACTAAAAGCAATGGAATCAACAAAAGAAATCCTCCCGAAAGCTAGCGTGCAAGGTACGGCCGAGCCCAAGACTCGAGGGCCATCTCCCCGCCCGGGGGAGATTTTGTTCTTTAAAGTACCTGCCCGGGTACGACATGCAGAAAGTTTCTGCATAAGAAGTACCCGGCCGGGTACTTCCCAGGCCAAAATCTCCCCGCCCGGGGAGACCATTCCAGTTGCGAGAAATGGTGGTTTCACCCCGGTTCAGCCCTGAAAACCTTCCCAAACAAATACCAACTCATCTAGGCATGTTAGGGCATGAAGTAAGGTAACAAAACAACACAAAAACTCCACCAAACTTGATCAAATCGAGCAACAACTGACAGGAACGAAAAGGAAGCAATACACAAGCATAACTCTTTAAAACCTCAAGAACACTAATGGTGGATTCATGTAATCATCTCTAACACTTGAAAAAGTCCATACAACTCAAAGTGGATGACTAAGGAATCATAATCATGCATCAAGCTCAAATAATTCACAAGGAAACATGCTAGAATCAAGAAAATGCATCAAACCCTTACTATTCATCTTATATGCCAAAACTCATGAAATCAATGGTGAAATCTTGCAAAATGAGAGGTAAAAGATGCACAAAGACATGGAGAATCCAAAAAGAGACTTACCTTTAAAATTTGAGAAGAAATGGCCAAGGTTTGAGCTCAAAACTCCAACTTATGGAAAGGGGCTCTTTCTCCCTCTTCTTTCTTCTTTCTTGCTGCACTTGGGGAAACTTTTTCTCTTCTTGGGGTGAGGGGGTTCGAATGGAAGCTGGCAGGGGAAGAGAGAGGGAGATATTTTGTGTTAAAAGTCAAGGGTTGGCTTAATTAGGGTCATGTGGGGTCCACAACTCAAGACTAGTCAACAAAAGGGTGCTCTTGGTGCGAAGTGCTTGTTCCGGTCGAAATTAGAAGGCTCAAATGGTCTTAGAAAAGTATAAATCTTGATTCCTTGGCTTCCTTTCTTTGTTGCGAATCCGAAGCATCTTCCGGAATTCGAATCCGAATTCCCGAGCTCAAGTTACGCCTCCCGGAACACAAGGTGCGCTAAAGCTAGTTAGGCCCTTATGTCCCTATGACATAAAACGGTTCCAAAAACCTTTGCAAATGAACTCAAAGACAAGTAACGAGCACAAAGACATACTCACAACACGTATGAATCATGAATAGCACATAGTCACGGTAATCAAGAATGGAAACGGGTACAAACGGAATAAGAACGAAGCAAAGAAGGCAAAGACGTACAAATAAGTCACATACGGTTCAAATAAAAGTCATGTAATTCAAATATATCACATAAAGAGTATAAAGAACAAGTAATTCACATAATTAAATAAATAAAAGCACACGTAGCTCTCTTGTGAAGACATACCTGGAAAGGCCGGACGAGCGGGATGTTACAACCTCCCCTCCTTCAAAAGGACCTGTCCTCAGGTCCTAAGCGAGGCCTTGAACGACTCTGAAGACAACCAAACTCTAAGCTTCCACAATCACACTCTACCCTCGGAGATCTTAGGCTTCTAAGATATTACCTCCTTGGTTAGCAAACCGGACACACAGTCCAAGTCGTCTGCTCCCACATCCCAAATTAAAATTCGGGAGTAGTTGGAGAATCCTCAGCCTTGGCATATACAGACGTTACTACACGAGGTCCATAACATCTTTCTTATGCCACCACTACCGATCTCCCAAAATCGAACAACTTCAACCCAAGAGTAGGATAAGTTCGTGACATTGCACTTCTCAAGGCGTAGGCTACTATTCTACTACAAGCAACACACAAAAAAGGCCTTCCTTTATGCCTCGGTTGGAAACAGAGTAGCCTTCGTACCTCCGGTTAGGCAAAAGCCAACACCGGGGTAACTCTCTTCAACCGCCTCTTCCCACTCCAAACCGTGCCTCTTAATTATCACACATGTCAATGGGTTGGCTTTCTTAAAGGAGATTGCCTAGTATTCCCCAACACTAGGGACTTCTCGCTTGAGGCAATTCTCGGCTCTTCTACAGAAATATCAATGGGTTAGCCTTCAATTTAATGCCCGTAAATATCGTTGAGCCCCGAACGGACCTCCTCGAAGCAACCACCAAGTTCAACTCGACCCTCACAACTTACCCTCCCGAGCACTCAACTTACCAAACTCTCGACAAAAGAGAGTTCACACAAGAAGGCAACAAACGCAACCACAACAAGCAATAAGCAACAAACAAAAAGGAGCAAATAAGGGAAACAATTCAATCAAGCAAGTGGGTTTCCCCAAGATTAAAATACGTATGTATGAATGCCATGAATGCTTCATGTACCGTTCACCATGGTTGTAGAGTCGAACTTGGCATCCACCTCTTTGCTTTCCAAGATGGTACCTTGTACTTGAACCGGGATCTTGAAGTTACGGCGTCTTGAAAATCTCTAATTCTTATTGCTTGAATGATCGCTTTCCAATTGTCCCAACTCTTCCTATTTGAAGCACTTTTCACTTCTTCCCCATTATTTAGCCCTTGGCCGAAGATTGTTGAATCGATTTCGATATCGAGGCATCAAATCAATCCTTGGTAGCGAATCCTTCTTACTCTTGACATTGTCACATCTTGAAATCCTTGAAGATCCTTCCTGAGGTTTGGATTCCTTTCTCAAGTTAGGAATCGAACCAAATCCTTCCTTTGCATTCAAACTCAATCCTGGTTGTTCTTGTCCCACGTAAGAAATATGAGATTAGAACCCTTGGTTGTCCGCCTCCCTTATAACTGCACCCCTTAATTCTAAAATGAGTAAATACACTTGAACTTGGGAAGCCTTTTGAATCCCATCTTCACTTGAACCACTTCGCTACTCCCTTAGGACTAACTATACGTCGTAAATCTTGAATTGTTGATCATCATCTTCAATTCCCATTTAAGGTTCGAGAGTTCTCCAAATTATTATTATTATTATTATTTTTTGTCATTATCCTTGGAGGGATGAGCACGTTGTAAAACCCCAATTAAGACCTCCAAAATGGACTTTCTCGAGTTCTTCGAATTCCTACTTCATTCTTTTGAATTTCCTTGAAGCTCGAATTTTGAATTAAACGGGTCATGTACTTTATCTTCTCCTGGAATACCCCCCAAACCAATCTTTGTCGTCTCCAGATCACTTAGATTTCCAATAAAGAGTCCTCCATCTTTTCCATTCCATTGTACTTGGAGGGGATAGACTTATAGAAAAGTTTTCGAGTAGGATTTCTAAAATGGGCTCCTCTCGGACTCCTCAAACTCCGACTCCACTTCTTGAGCCACTTGAACCTTGACCTCAATCAATCATCATTTAACTTGGACATCTTCCACATCGAACCATTTCAATGGATCAAAATGTCTAAACTTCTAGGTATACCATAAGCTCTTGCCTCCTTTGCCCCCTTCCCGGTGATACTCCTAGACATTGAGATGATTCCCTGAAATAAAACATAATTCCCAAGAAATATCGATGCACGCAGGGTTTCGATGAATGTTCTTGTACACGATTAATGCAAATAGTTCAAATAATTCACATATTTGATGAGGATGAATGCAAACAAGCACATAACCCTAACCCGAACGACCTAGACAAACCCAACATGACACTAAAGCTCCGGTTTTGCAACCCAGAGCTCTGATACCACTTAAGGATGTAACACCCCTGGAGCAAGGGACGCCACATCCCCCGCACCATAGCCCAACACATGAAGCGAAATGGAACTCCATCCACACATCAAGCCATGGCGAACGGGTGACAAACAAAAACCAACCTAAGCTAGGCGGTCTAGACCATACTCAGAGCGCGCAACAAAACAAATAACGAATGCGGAAGCACCAAAATCTCACAACAAATAAACATACTCGAGACATAACAAAATAACGACTCGAGTTATACAAACCTTTACAATTCCGAATTTAATTCATAACTTATACATATTTCAAAATTTGCAAAATGCATAAATAAAACAAAATACAATGCATGCGACTCAAGCTCTCCAAAAGAAAGACTCAAAGACAACCGCCTAGCCCCAACTCCTCAGAACGAGTACCTGCAACTCAAATCAAAGAGGGAAAAAGATAGAGATAATGAGGGTCAGTCCTAGAGACTGGTGAGGGGGTTAAACTCACACACCCGATAAATATATAGAGCGTAGCACTTAACAACCCAAAGAATCTATGGACCGAGAATGGTTTTTGCACGCCAAAGTGTTTTCCCGTGTTATAGATATATATATACTTTAAAGAAAACAAGGGCCGGAGACCAAATGACAAGTTTTAAGAACTTATAAATCCTTTCTCATTCCATAGAATGTACAAGATCCACTAACTCGGCTAGTACGAGTCACATCTCCAAACTTCCAAAAACAAAGGGGCAAAGCAAAGCAAAACAAAATAAAATCCAACCTTCACACCGGGTGATAGAAGGGTTGACGGCCTAACTATCCAAAAATCACGTGAGACAAGGCTTAATCACGACCTTGAAACCTTCGACGGTTGCCTCCGTCGACTCAAGAGAAACACCCTTCTCCAAACCTCCCGAAGTTGGGTGAGTCTCTCAAAGGGAAAATGTTGATGGAAGAGCTCGGCAACCCCGCGGTTGACCCGAGATTACCATACCATTCTCTGGGGCCCAAACATCTCACAAAAATCACGCAAAGAGCAAAGCTTATCTTTCAAAGCCACATATCTCGCTTACACACACACGCTTAATCAAAGGCTTTTCTAAACAAAGGCAAAATAGCTTCGATACTTATACAAACCGTTTTCAAGATCATATAACAAATGGGACAAGCCCTCAAGATACATATCTTACACTTATCTATCATATAATATACGTATTTCGCATGCGAGGCTTCAAACCATATAGGAGTTGTAGGTCAAATAACTAAAAGCAACAAAACCTCACCTTGACGCGGGTAGTGGAACAAAAGAGTAAGAACTGGGCGCTAAGGAGCGACCTCGTCGTCCATGGGAAGGTCTTCTGAATAAAACAAACACAAGGGTTATACTAAGACTCAAAATGAACCACATTGACGCTCGGTAAATGCGTATGTATGTTTATAATGCAAATGAAATGAAACGAATTCACACTTAAGTCATATGAGAGCATGAATTGTATATAAGATCATAATTCACAAACGAGGTTATAAAACGAGTCAATGATTCACAACATAAAGCTTAACACATAATATAACAAGTTAATCAAGCGTACAAGTCATAAAACGAGACAAGAAAACCAACTAAAAGTAATGGAATCAACAAAAGAAATCCTCCCGAAAGCTAGCGTGCAAGGTACGGCCGAGCCCAAGACTCGAGGGCCATCTCCCCGCCCGGGGGAGATTTTGTTCTTTAAAGTACCCGCCCGGGTACGACATGCAGAAAGTTTCTGCATAAGAAGTACCCAGCCGGGTACTTCCCAGGCCAAAATCTCTCCGCCCGGGGAGACCATTCCAGTCGTGAGAAATGGTGGTTTCACCCCTGTTCAGCCCTGCAAACGTTCCCAAACAAATACCAACTCATCTAGGCATGTTAGGGCATGAAGTAAGGCAACAAAACAACATAAAAACTCCATCAAACTTGATCAAATCGAGCAACAACTGACAGGAACGAAAAGGAAGCAATACACAAGCATAACTCTCTAAAACCTCAAGAACACTAATGGTGGAGTCATGTAATCAACTCTAACACTTGAAAAAAGTCCATACAACTCAAAGTGGATGACTAAGGAATCATAATAATGCATCAAGCACAAATAATTCACAAGGAAACATGCTAGAATCAAGAAAATGCATCAAACCCTTACTATTCATCTTATATGCCAAAACTCATGAAATCAATGGTGAAATCTTGCAAAATGAGAGGTAAAAGATGCACAAAGACATGGAGAATCCAAAAAGAGACTTACCTTTAAAATTTGAGAAGAAATGGCCAAGGTTTGAGCTTAAAACTCCAACTTGTGGAAAGGGGCTCTTTCTCCCTCTTCTTTCTTCTTTCTTGCTGCACTTGGGGAAACTTTTTCTCTTCTTGGGGTGAGGGGGTTCGAATGGAAGCTGGTAGAGGAAGAGAGAGGGAGATATTTTGTGTTAAAAGTCAAGGGTTGGCTTAATTAGGGTCATATGGGGTCCATAACTCAAGACTAGTCAATAAAAGGGTGCTCTTGGTGCGAAGTGCTTGTTCCGGTCGAAATTAGAAGGCACAAATGGTCTTAGAAAAGTATAAATCTTGATTCCTTGGCTTCCTTTCTTCGTTGCAAATTCGAAACATCTTCCGGAATTCGAATCCGAATTCCCGAGCTCAAGTTACGCCTCCCGGAACACAAGGTGCGCTAAAGCTAGTTAGGCCCTTATGTCCCTATGACATAAAACGGTTCCAAAAACCGTTGCAAATGAACTCAAAGACAAGTAACGAGCACAAAGACATACTCACAACACGTATGAATCATGAATAGCACATAGTCACGGTAATCAAGAACGAAAACGGGTACAAACGGAACAAGAACGAAGCAAAGAAGGCAAAGACGTACAAATAAGTCACATACGGTTCTAATAAAAGTCATGTAATTCAAATATATCACATAAAGAGTATAAAGAACAAGTAATTCACATAATTAAATAAATAAAAGCACACGTAGCTCTCTTGTGAAGACATACCTGGAAAGGCCGGACGAGCGGGATGTTACAACCTCCCCTCCTTCAAAAGGACCTGTCCTCAGGTCCTAAGCGAGGCCTTGAACGACTCTGAAGACAACCAAACTCTAAGCTTCCACAATCACACTCTACCCTCGGAGATCTTAGGCTTCTAAGATATTACCTCCTTGGTTAGCAAACCGGACACACAGTCCAAGTCGTCTGCTCCCACATCCCAAATTAAAATTCGGGAGTAGTTGGAGAATCCTCAGCCTTGGCATATAGAGACGTTACTACACGAGGTCCATAACATCTTTCTTATGCCACCACTACCGATCTCCCAAAATCGAATAACTTCAACCCAAGAGTAGGATAAGTTCGTGACATTGCACTTCTCAAGGCGTAGGCTACTATTCTACTACAAGCAACACACAAAAAAGGCCTTCCTTTATGCCTCGGTTGGAAACAGAGTAGCCTTCGTACCTCCGGTTAGGCAAAAGCCAACACCGGGGTAACTCTCTTCAACCGCCTCTTCCCACTCCAAACCGTGCCTCTTAATTATCACACATGTCAATGGGTTGGCTTTCTTAAAGAAGATTGCCTAGTATTCCCCACTAACACTAGGGACTTCTCGCTTGAGGCAATTCTCGGCTCTTCTACAGAAATATCAATGGGTGAGCCTTCAATTTAATGCCCGTAAATATCGTTGAGCCCCGAACGGACCTCCTCGAAGCAACCACCAAGTTCAACTCGACCCTCACAACTTACCCTCCCGAGCACTCAACTTACCAAACTCTCGACAAAACAGAGTTCACACAAGAAGGCAACAAACGCAACCACAACAAGCAATAAGCAACAAACAAAAAGGAGCAAATAAGGGAAACAATTCAATCAAGCAAGTGGGTTTCCCCAAGATTAAAATACGTATGTATGAATGCCATGAATGCTTTATGTACCGTTCACCATGGTTGTAGAGTCGAACTTGGCATCCACCTCTTTGCTTTCCAAGATGGTACCTTGTACTTGAACCAGGATCTTGAAGTTACGGCGTCTTGAAAATCTCTAATTCTTATTGCTTGAATGATCGCTTTCCAATTGTCCCAACTCTTCCTATTTGAAGCACTTTTCACTTCTTCCCCATTATTTAGCCCTTGGCCGAAGATTGTTGAATCGACTTCGATATCGAGGCATCAAATCAATCCTTGGTAGCGAATCCTTCTTACTCTTGACATTGTCACATCTTGAAATCCTTGAAGATCCTTCCTGAGGTTTGGATTCCTTTCTCAAGTTAGGAATCGAACCAAATCCTTCCTTTGCATTCAAACTCAATCCTAGTTGTTCTTGTCCCACGTAAGAAATATGAGATTAGAACCCTTGGTTGTCCGCCTCCCTTATAATTGCACCCCTTAATTCTAAAATGAGTAAATACACTTGAACTTGGGAAGCCTTTTGAATCCCATCTTCACTTGAACCACTTCGCTACTCCCTTAGGACCAACTATACGTCGTAAATCTTGAATTGTTGATCATCATCTTCAATTGCCATTTAAGGTTCGAGAGTTCTCCAAATTATTATTATTATTATTATTATTTTTTCATTATCCTTGGAGGGATGAGCACGTTGTAAAACCCCAATTAAGGCCTCCAAAATGGACTTTCTCGATTTCTTCGAATTCCTACTTCATTCTTTTGAATTTCCTTGAAGCTCGAATTTTGAATTAAACGGGTCATGTACTTTACCTTCTCCTGGAATACCCCCCAAACCAATCTTTGTCGTCTCCAGATCACTTAGATTTCCAATAAAGAGTCCTCCATCTTTTCCATTCCATTCTACTTGGAGGGGATAGACTTATAGAAAAGTTTTCGAGTAAGATTTCTAAAATGGGCTCCTCTCGGACTCCTCAAACTCCGACTCCACTTCTTGAGCCACTTGAACCTTAACCTCAATCAATCATCATTTAACTTGGACATCTTCCACATCGAACCATTTCAATGGATCAAAATGTCTAAACTTCTAGGTATACCATAAGCTCTTGCCTCCTTTGCCCCCTTCCCGGTGATACTCCTCGACATTGAGATGATTCCCTGAAATAAAACATAATTCCCAAGAAATATCGATGCACGCAGGGTTTCGATGAATGTTCTTGTACACGATTAATGCAAATAGTTCAAATAATTCACATATTTGATGAGGATGAATGCAAACAAGCACATAACCCTAACCCGAACGACCTAGACAAACCCAACATGACACTAAAGCTCCGGTTTTGCAACCCAGAGCTCTGATACCACTTAAGGATGTAACACCCCTGGAGCAAGGGACGCCACATCCCCCGCACCATAGCCCAACACATGAAGCGAAATGGAACTCCATCCACACATCAAGCCATGGCGAACGAGTGACAAACAAAAACCAACCTAAGCTAGGCGGTCTAGACCCTACTCAGAGCATGCAACAAAACAAATAACGAATGCGGAAGCACCAAAATCTCACAACAAATAAACATACTCGAGACATAACAAAATAACGACTCGAGTTATACAAACCTTTACAATTCCGAATTTAATTCATAACTTATACATATTTCAAAATTTGTAAAATGCATAAATAAAACAAAATACAATGCATGCGACTCAAGCTCTCCAAAAGAAAGACTCAAAGACAACGCCTAGCCCCAACTCCTCAGAACGAGTACCTGCAACTCAAATCAAAGGGGGAAAAAGATAGAGATAATGAGGGTCAGTCCTAGAGACTGGTGAGGGGGTTAAACTCACACACCCGATAAATATATAGAGCGTAGCACTTAACAACCCAAAGAATCCATGGACCGAGAATGGTTTTTGCACGCCAAAGTGTTTTCCCGTGTTATAGATATATACATACTTTAAAGAAAACAAGGGCCGGAGACCAAATGACAAGTTTTAAGAACTTATAAATCCTTTCTCGTTCCATAGATTGTACAAGATCCACTAACTCGGCGAGTACGAGTCACATCTCCAAACTTCCAAAAACAAAGGGGCAAAGCAAAGCAAAACAAAACAAAATCCAACCTTCACACCGGGTGATAGAAGGGTTGACGACCCTAACTATCCAAAAATCACGCGAGACAAGGCTTAATCACCACCTTGAAACCTTCGACGGTTGCCTCCGTCGACTCAAGAGAAACACCCTTCTCCAAACCTCCCGAAGTTGGGTGAGTCTCTCAAAGGGAAAATGTTGATGGAAGAGCTCGGCAACCCCGCGGTTGACCCGAGATTACCATACCATTCTCCGGGGCTCAAACATCTCACAAAAATCACGCAAAGCGCAAAGCTTATCTTTCAAAGCCACATATCTCGCTTACACACACACGCTTAATCAAAGGCATTTCTAAACAAAGGCAAAATAGCTTAGATACTTATACAAACCGTTTTCAAGATCATATAACAAATGGGACAAGCCCTCAAGATACATATCTTACACTTATCTATCATATAATATACGTATTTCGCATGCGAGGCTTCAAACCATATAGGGGTTGTTGGTCAAATAACTAAAAGAAACAAAACCTCACCTTGACGCGGGTAGTGGAACAAAAGAGTAAGAACTGGGCGCTAAGGAGCGACCTCGTTGTCCACGGGAAGGTCTTCTGAATAAAACAAACACAAGGGTTACACTAAGACTCAAAATGAACCACATTGACGCTCGGTAAATGCGTATGTATGTTTATGATGCAAATGAAATGAAACGAATCACACTTAAGTCATATGAGAGCATGAATTGTATATAAGATCATAATTCACAAACGAGGTTATAAAACGAGTCAATGATTCACAACATAAAGCTTAACACATAATATAACAAGTTAATCAAGCAAACAAGTCATAAAACAAGACAAGAAAACCAACTAAAAGCAATGGAATCAACAAAAGAAATCCTCCCGAAAGCTAGCGTGCAAGGTACGGCCGAGCCCAAGACTCGAGGGCCATCTCCCAGCCCGGGGGAGATTTTGTTCTTTAAAGTACCCGCCCGGGTACGACATGCAGAAAGTTTCTGCATAAGAAGTACCCGGCCGGGTACTTCCCAGGCCAAAATCTCCCCGCCCGGGGAGACCATTCCAGTCGCGAGAAATGGTGGTTTCACCCCTGTTCAGCCCTGTAAACCTTCCCAAACAAATACCAACTCATCTAGGCATGTTAGGCCATGAAGTAAGGCAACAAAACAACATAAAAACTCCACCAAACTTGATCAAATCGAGCAACAACTGACAGGAACGAAAAGGAACCAATACACAAGCATAACTCTCTAAAACCTCAAGAACACTAATGGTGGATTCATGTAATCAACTCTAACACTTGAAAAAAGTCCATACAACCCAAAGTGGATGACTAAGGAATCATAATCATGCATCAAGCTCAAATAATTCACAAGGAAACATGCTAGAATCAAGAAAATGCATCAAACCCTTACTATTCATCTTATATGCCAAAACTCATTCAATCAATGGTGAAATCTTGCAAAATGAGAGGTAAAAGATGCACAAAGACATGGAGAATCCAAAAAGAGACTTACCTTTAAAAGTTGAGAAGAAATGGCCAAGGTTTGAGCTCAAAACTCCAACTTGTGCAAAGGGGCTCTTTCACCCTCTTCTTTCTTGTTTGTTGCTGCACTTGGGGAAACTTTTTCTCTTCTTGGGGTGAGGGGGTTCGAATGGCAGCTGGTAGGGGAAGGGAGAGGGAGATATTTTGTGTTAAAAGTCAAGGGTTGGCTTAATTAGGGTCATGTGGGGTCCACAACTCAAGACTAGTCAACAAAAGGGTGCTCTTGGTGCGAAGTGCTTGTTCCGGTCGAAATTAGAAGGCTCAAATGGTCTTAGAAAAGTATAAATCTTGATTCCTTGGCTTCCTTTCTTTGTTGCGAATCCGAAGCATCTTCCGGAATTCGAATCCGAATTCCCGAGCTCAAGTTACGCCTCCCGGAACACAAGGTGCGCTAAAGCTAGTTAGGCCCTTATGTCCCTATGACATAAAACGGTTCCAAAAACCGTTGCAAATGAACTCAAAGACAAGTAATGAGCACAAAGACATACTCACAACACGTATGAATCATGCATAGCACATAGTCACGGTAATCAAGAACGAAAACGGGTACAAACGGAACAAGAACGAAGCAAAGAAGGCAAAGACATACAAATAAGTCACATACGGTTCAAATAAAAGTCATGTAATTCAAATATATCACATAAAGAGTATAAAGAACAAGTAATTCACATAATTAAATAAATAAAAGCACACGTAGCTCACTCGTGAAGACATACCTGGAAAGGCCGGACGAGCGGGATGTTACATCCGGTGCCTCATATTCAACTGTTTTTTAGTGAATAAGTACCTCAAGCTTTTATGATCTGTGAAGACTTCAAAAGTTACCCCGTATAGGTAATGTCTCCACTTAGCTAGGGCAAATACAATCGCCGCTAACTCTAGATCATGTGTTGGATAATTCTCTTCATGAGGCTTGAGTTTTCTTGATGTATAGGTTATAACTTTGCCATGTTGCATTAAGCTGAATCCTAACCCCTCTTTAGATGCATCTGTATAGACCACGTAGCCTTCTTTCCCTTTAGGTAAGTCTAGTACTGGAGCAGACATTAATCTTTGCTTTAATTCTTGTAAACTCTGTTCACACTCTTCTGTCCATTCAAATTTGTTTTCTTTCTTGGTCAATTGAGTGAGAGGTGTAGCTATCTTGGAGAAATCTTTCACAAATCTCCTATAATAGCCGGCAAGTCCTAGAAAGCTTCTCACTTCAGATGGGTTCTTCAATGTCTGCCAGTTCATCACTGTTTCGACCTTTGAAAGGTCTACATCTATTCCCGAACCGGATATAATATGTCCAAGAAAAGTCACTCTTTCCAACCAGAATTCACATTTGCCAAACTTTGTGTATAATTTATGCTCCCTTAGGGTACTCAGCACTATACGAAGATGTTCAGCATGCTCTTCTAGAGTTTTTGAAAATACCAAGATGTCATCAATGAAGATAACCACGAACTGATCCAAGTATGGTCGGAATATCCGGTGCATTAAATCCATAAATGCAGCAGGTGCATTTGTCAGCCCAAATGGCATAACGAACTCAAAGTGACCATAACGAGTATTAAAGGTAGTTTTCGGAATATCCTCCTTTCTGATCCTTAGTTGATAATACCCTTGCCTTAAATCCAGCTTGGAATATACTCGGGATCCTTGAAGTATATCGAATAACTCTTCCATATAAGGGAGAGGGTATTTATTCTTGATCGTCATACAATTGAGTTCTCAGTAATCAATACATAATTATAATGATCCATCCTTCTTCTTGACAAATAGCACAGGTGCTCCCTATGGAGATGTGCTAGGACGGATATATCCTGATTCTAATAACTCATCAAGTTGTTTTCTCAATTCTTGGTAAGGTCTTTTGGAAAATGGCTCAGCTCCAGGAGCCAAGTCGATTACGAATTCTAATTCTCTGTCAGGAGGTAATGAATTCATATGTTCAGGAAATACATCAATGAATTCCTTTACCACCTCTACCTCCTCAATTGTGAGCTGATCTTTGGGTCTATTCAACAGATATACAATGAATCTTGTGGCTCCTTCACCAACTAATTTCTTGACTTCTACTATGGTGACCAATGGTACTTGTTCCATCTTGTCTTTTAACACGACACTATCACATTTTCCTAAGGTGGCTTCTTTCTTGATACAAGCTAACTTAGCATGATATTTAGAAGCTAATCTATTACTAAAATAGCTCCGTAACTTGACATTGGTAGTCCAATAAGATCTATAAGGTAATACTAGGTAGTAAGCCTTATAAGGCAGCGTTTATAAACTCTATCCGTGATAAAGCGAGTTCCTAAAGGAGAACTTACTTTTGAACTCATAGGTGTTGTATTGATTTTATAAGTTAAACCAATCGTGCAAGTGTACACTGAAATATACACGTAGCACAACAGGATCGTACCCACAGGGAAGGGAAATCAATCACGACTCAATATCTTTTTCTAATATGAAGACCGAACGAATTCACGTAGTTATCTATCTACTAAAATGGAAGTAAACGATTAACTAGAATAAAACACAATTAACAACTAACAGGCGTGGATTAAAATCAATAAACTAATTAGGCTGGAGAGTAATGACTATGCATTCAGGATTCAGTATAATACTCATTTGACAAGTGCAATTCTATAACCTAGTCACTTAAGTTTTTATTATCCTCTCTCAAGGTATAATCAAGTGTTCAATTAAGCTCAACGTTGCTCTAGCAATCATCAATAATTAATTAAACCACTACGATCAAGACTAGTGCAAATCAAGTTCTAGCGGCTTGGCATGGAATAAGATTTACCGTTGTATAGATTAAGAACCAAATCTCTTTGCATTCCTAAAATCTACTAGTTATGAAACCAATCCCAATTACCATTAATTTCTCAATTCTCAGGTAATCCTAGATTATGCTAAAGGTGATTAGGCCGTTGCAATTCACTTCGAATAAGTTTTCAAACTGAGAATTAGCACAAGTCATTCAAGCATCATATCAAACACTTACCATGCATTCATCATCACTCCTCTAGCCCTAGGGTTTTAGCTACTCATAATTAAATCAAAACTCATAAAACTAAAAGAAATTGCATTAAAGAAATTCATGTTCATCAAGTCTAAACAAAGTTTCAAAAACGAAAACCTAAACATTCATAAATTTTGGAAAACAAATCTAAGATGAAAAACGAATTGAAACAAGACTTAGAGGAATTAGTTTAATAACTAAAGCAATAAATAAAACTAGAAAAACTGAAATAGTTTTAAGAACTCGATCCTTTCTGTTAGGAATCGTGCCCTAGAAAGCCGATTATATATCCGCTTTGTCCTTTTCCTTATTGTAATCACAGACAATCTTTGAATGAAATAACGAATTGAGGCAACACTTCTTTATATACTCTTGTTTGGTATGCGTTTACTTTAGTTGTGCATGTATGAGAACTCCCCTAATCCTGATGACTTTAGGACTCTACCATTTAGGTGAAATGGTTCATGAAACGAGCCCTATATCACATAAGTAATGATTAGTAAAATACTCCAAGCCGATGAGTCCTACAGACAGTGGGAGTGTCAACCTGACTCCTCTAAGGCTTGCTTGTGGGATCACGCCCTTTAGAAGGACCACCTTGTTTCATGGAGGTGCAAAGTGTATAGTTGATACGTGCGTGATACATGAGGGTGCTTACTTTAATAAGTAAGTTCACGGAGGTGCCCCGTGTGAGAACATTCCTAAATGGGAAAGGAAGTTTCTATTTCAGGAAATGGAAACTTCCAGATTAGGAAATATCTCACGAGTCATTGATGTGATTAAGTGATCCTTAGACTTGAGGTTCCTTGTCACTTTATGAGTTAACTCTGTAGTCTTAGGTATAAGCTTTAAAGGGTGTCGCCTTAGACAACTGATTCAGGGCTTATGCTGGGGCTGCACAAGTGATTCATGAAAGTGAATGAGAATCAAGAAAGGACTTACACTTGCATTTGCAAGGTGATCTCTTATTGTGTAAGTCATTCATATGCCATATGGAGTCCTTGGCCAAGGCAGTAGATGAAGACATCAAGAAAAGGGTTTCTTGGATTGAGATCAAATGGATATGAAATGCACTTAGCTTTAAGACCAGATTATTAGGGTTCTGATTATTCCCTTGCCCTAGATCTTAGTTGAGAGATAGTAAGTAGGAGGATTGTATCTCACATGAATCAATGACTTAAAGGTTCTGTCGAATAAGAACATTCCAATTCATCTAGGGGTTAAACACCTGTTGCTAGACTATGGTCGTTTAATCTGTGGACTGATTAATTAATTAGTGAATTAATTAATTAGGGTCACTGCTAATTGAATTGAGAACCTAGAGGGTCACACACAACAACTTGGTTACATGAGTTGAGGCTTAAAAATGATTAAACGTGTTAATCGAGTCTAGAGGGTTCCACACGTGTGAAATCACACGTGTGGGTCACGTGACTGGACACGTGTCATTATGACACGTGTGCCACACGTGACTATTTGATTAGATATTAAATAATTAAGTTGTTAATTATTTAATAGACTTTGGTTTAATTTTGAAATAAAAAAGAAAGTCTTATTTTAGAGAAAAATAATCTAGTTAATTAATTATGAATTAATTAATTAGATAAAATAAGTTATTTATTTTAAATAAATAAAGTATAAAATTATCCAAAAATAGTTTGGATATTTTTATCTCTCTTGAAAGTTGATTTGAATTAGAATTCAAAGTCAAAGTCAAAATTACTTGATGATCAAGTAATAGGAGAGAGAGAGACCAAAATCCTAGCCCATTAAGGACTAGGAATTTCGGCACCCTCTCTCAATAAATAGGGGAGCTCGAGCTCCTCTAGGAGCTAATTGGCAATTCTTTTGGTTCATGTGTTGAACACCTTCCTTTCTCCAAGATAAACGAAACCCTAGGATAAGCCTAAACACTAACTAGAGAACTAGCATCCTTACTAGTTAGATTGTGATCAAGTTGGTGGACTATCTCTAGAGAGCTTCAAGTTAGAAGTTTGAAGATTCGAGCTTTACCAAGGAGAGGGGATCAAGCCGCGAGAAGAGCATTCTTGGGTGGCTTGAAATGCTTCAAGAAAGAATAAAAGAAAAGTAAGTTTTCTATCTCTACGAATTTGGTTACACGATTGCGAGTCCTAGATCCTTCTGTTGGGAAATTTTTTTAAATTCCGCTGCTTTCTGATTCGTGTTTTCCAACAAGTGGTATCAGAGCCACCTCGTTAATCGTGTTTCTGATTCGTCCCAATTATTTTGAATTTGGTAGAAATTCTTAGGCTTGATGCGATTGAGTATTTGTAACTGTTTTAGAAAGCCTGAATTACGAAACTGTATTTTTTTCTGAAAGTTTCTGAAAATTGGTTTTTGCAAAATTTAATTTTTGAAAACTAATTTAGATTTGAAACTGTATAAACTGTTTTTGGATTTCTTGGATTGGTTTTGCTTTTGAACGAAAACACGAAACGAAAATACGGAATACGACGAACACGCCAAACCCCGCACGCGAAGGAGTCGCGTGCGCGTGCTTCGCTCGCACCGCCCGCCTGGCCTAGGCGCGCGCAGGGCGTCTCGCCCAGCACCTCCCGCACGGCGTGCGGGAGCCTTCCGAGCGCGCCTAGGCGCGCCCGCCCAAGGCGGCCGAGACTGGCCGCCCACCGCCGCCCGCAAGCATGCGGGAAGACTGCACGCAGCCGCGCGCGCACTCGCGCTGCCTTGGTCGCGCGCTGTGCGCGCCTGTCGCGTGCGTGCGGTCTTCTCCGCGTACGGGTCCCGTTTTCGTGATCCGGCTTTTTCGTGTTTCGTACAATCCAGTCCCAATTTTTATTTTTAATTTTAAAATTTTATTTTTGAATATTTATTTTAATTTTTGAATAAAACTTAAAATTGGGATTTTTGAGAAATTGAAACGGTTTATATTTTGGGAAAATACAATCTTTGATAAAATTATTAATTTTCAGAAATTAATTGGAATTTTATTGGTTTTGGTAATTTGGGATTTATTGAAAACTTTTATAAACAAGACTCGCATCAAGTCGTGTTTTAAGTCATTAAGACTTGAAACGGGAATTTTAATTTATTGGTTAAATTTAAATTCTCGCAAAAGCATGTTAGGTGATCATGGGTTTAGACTTATGTATGGTTTTAATTTATGCACATGGATGGTTTAAATTGGGGTTGGAGCCCTATAGTTGCGTTTTTCAATTGAGGTTGGAGCCTCACTTATGTGCGTACTGTTATGTGATTTATTATGTGGCTTTCCATATTACTGTTTTTGAGGCCGGGGTATGCCCCGTGTAATTGTCTAAGGCCAATATGAAGATTGAGCCTTATTACTTTATGTCTTTTTCTTTTTATTGTAATTTGAGAGTAGAGATAGGTGGTGAGGTTTTATTTTCATTTTGAAGACAATGCACCCATGGAGTAAGATGGACCACATTCAAGTAACAAGGAGGCCATAAGTGAAGACCCCTCAAAATGTTAGGGAGGGGAATCTCAATTGTTAAATGTAATAGAGATAGGGCTCGTATTTTGTTACCGCTTTCCCTTATGTGATTTAAACTGTTTATGTGGCATGTATGTTAGAACTTGTGATTGTGGAGTGGCTCCCACATATCACGCATAAGATAGGTAGAACCCATGATCATTACATGTTAGTATCATGCTAGGACATGTTATCTGTTTATGTGCTTGTTTGAAATGCATTTAAGTGTACTTGCATTAATCAAGACTAATAAAATTGGATAACATATATGTTGGTGAGGTCGAACCGGATAACTCTCCGGTTGATTCGAAAATTCCCATTAAATATTAAGCTAATTTCGAACAAATAGGTATTTAATTCGAGATGCAAATTTTGAATTAAATTCCTAGCATTCCATCAATAGGTTTTAAGTTTAGTAAGTGAAGCTAGTTATTGTCCGCGAGTCGTGGGATAGCTAGTGGAGCTTATTAGTTCTTAGTTACCTAATTGATCATTTTAAATGGTCAATATTTCGTGGTCAATTTTAGCAAGGGCGATGTCCGCGAGTCGTGGATCGTTCGAACTAAGTTTTGGTCATGATCTTATGATTGATGGGTCTAGCTTAACGCCTAAGTAAATATGGATGTCGCACGAGTCGTGGGTCCATATTGAAAGATAGGTGATGCAAAAACAATTACTAAGAGTTCTAAAGGTGTTAGAATTGGTAAGTTGTACCTACCTAGGGTTCTTACTTAAAATGTCCGCGAGTCGTGGGTTCGAGGTAAAATGCCTAGGATCTTAGTACCCATTGGGAAACGTGTTCCTGTTAGATCTTTGGGAATTATAGATCTTTGAAAAACAGTGGGAGCTACATTAGATTAAAGACCTTATCTTTTGTATATCGTTATAATTCAGCATGCTCACTAGTTCTCTGATTTACCATTTAGGTCGTAGATTCTGTGATTCTCTACGTGTTTTGAAATGGCAACCAAAAACCCTCTTGTATCGTTCCTCAAGTCAAACAAGTTGACTGGTCCCAACTATTATGATTGGCTGAGGAATCTAAAAATCATTTTAGATTCTGAGAAGAGAACTTATGTTCTCTTCGAAGGGGAGCCTAGTCCCGAAGGGGAGGCTCCCACTCGGGCCGAGCGGGACGCGATTCAGAAGTGGAAGGATGATAATCTCCAAGCCCGTTGCCTTATGTTGGCTAACAGGTCTCCGGACTTGCAAAGGCAACATGAGGCCATGGAATTCGCTTGGGAGATTTACGACCACTTAGAGCAACTTTACCGCCCTCATGAACGTGTTACAAGGTATAACACTTCAAAGGAATTGTTCCACTTCAGAATGAGGGAAGGTTCAAGTGTCCATGAATATGGACTCAAGTTTCTTGCCCTTACTGAGAAACTTGCTTCCATGGACATGCCACTGAAAGATGAGCTTTCAGTGGATTTGTTGCTAGCTTCGCTCCCACCATCATTCAACCCATTTGTCCTTAACTTCAACATGAATCATGCTGGTGCTACTGTAGCTGAGCTGATTAGTCAGCTTGTGACTGCTGAAAGCACGATCAAGAAGGACAATAAAGTTTTGAGGGTGAATGCTCCATCTTCCTCTTCTGGGCCTTCTAAAGGTAAGGGCAAGAAAGCCCAAAAGAAGAATAAGAAACCCCTTAGGCCCACTGGTGGCGTTTCGAAGGGGAAGGCCCAAAAGAAGAAGCGTGATCAGAAAGAGGATGTTTGCTTCCATTGTGGCAAAGCGGGACATTGGAGGAGAAACTACCCAGAGTACAAGGCTACTCTAAAGAAAGGTATCTTTCTCGTTGAAGTAAATCTTTCTATTAATTCTAGTTCTTGGGTACTTGATACCGGTTGTGGAACTCATATCTGTAATGATGTAAGAATGCTAAGTGAAGTCCAACAACTCAAAGAAGGAGAATGTGTCTTGAAGATCGGCGATGGCTCAAACGTTGAAGCTCGAGCTTTAGGCACAATTAGATTAGATTTAGGTAGTTTTGAGTTAGTCTTAAATAAAGTCCTTTATGTACCGAGCCTTATTCGTAATATAATTTATGTTCCAATTTTAGATTGTGAAGGTTATGAAACTTATATTAAGAATGGTAAATACTTTATCAAATGGAACAACTCTTCCGTTCACATCGGTACTCTAAGTAATGGACTTTATCTAACTCAGAATATCAATATTATGAATATACAACGAGAAACGAAGCGTAAGAGAGATGACAAAGTTTCAGCTCCCTTATGGCACGCTAGATTAGGACATATTTCCAAGAACAGAATTAGCAAGATAAACACTTTAGGATCATTCTCTGAAAATGATCTTAAGGAGTTAACTTCTTGCGAATCCTGTCTCAAAGGAAAAATGTCCAAAGTCCCTTTTAAAGGGACTGTGGAACGTGCCACTAAGGTTTTGGATTTGATCCATACTGATGTTTGTGGACCACTTAGTGTAAGCACAAGAAACAATCATCAGTATTTCATAACCTTTACTGATGACTTCAGTCGGTATGGTTACGTATACTTAATGAAGTATAAATCTGAAGCTTTTTAGAAATTCTTAGAATTTCAAAAGGAGGTTGAGAACCAAACTGGTCACAAGATCAAAGCACTTCGATCTGATCGAGGAGGCAAATATCTTAGTGAAGAATTCCTTAATCATCTCAAAGATAATGGGATTATCTCTCAGTGGACTCCTCCGGGAACTCCTCAGCTTAATGGAGTTTCTGAGAGAAGGAATCGAACCCTACTTGATATGGTTTGTTCCATGATGAGTTTCACTGACTTACCACCTTCTTTCTGGGGTTATGCCCTAGAAAGTGCAGCAAAGATCTAGTTCCCTCTAAGTCAGTCCCTAAAACGCCTTATGAAATGTGGCATGGTAAAATCCCTAGCTATTCTTACTTAAGAATTTGGGGTTGTCCTGCTTACGTGAAGAGGACAGTGGGAGATAAGTTAGAATCTCGTTCTAACTTATGCTACTTTGTAGGTTATCCTAAGGAATCCATAGGATACTACTTCTATGATCAATCTGAGCAAAAGGTGTTTGTTTCCAGAAATGCCACTTTTCTTGAGGAACCGTTCCTTAAAGAAAAGAAAGGTAAGATCATAGAATTAGAAGAAGTACAAAGTGATCCCACACCACCTACTGAAGAAAGGTACCCTTCTGATCAACCACAACCAATCACGAATTTCGATACACACGAAAATCCTCCTCTGAGGCGTTCTGAACGCACTCCTAGATAGCCGGAGAGATGGTATGGATTCTTCCATGAAATGTCTCAAAAGGATAATGATCCTTTAACATATGAGGAGGCACTTTCAGATTCTGACTCTGAACAGTGGATAGAAGCCATGAAATCCGAAATGGACTCCATGAACTCCAACCAAGTTTGGACCTTGGTAGATTTGCCTGATGGGGTCAAACCCATAGGTTGCAAATGGATCTTTAAGAGAAAGCTTGGAGTTGATGGAAGCATTGCAGCCTACAAAGCAAGACTGGTTGCGAAAGGATTCACTTAAAGACCCGGCGTGGACTTTGATGAAGCCTTTTCGCCAGTTGCAATGCAAAAGTCTATTTGGATCATGATTGCCATTGCTGCATATTATGACTATGAGATATGGCAAATGGATGTGAAAACTGCCTTTCTCAATGGTGACATTGACAAAGATATTTATATGGAGCAATCCATAGGTTTCACATTCAGTGGGAGTGAGAAAAAGGTTTGCAAACTCCAAAGATCAATCTATGGATTGAAACAGGCTTCTAGGAATTGGAACATTCGATTTGATGAATCAGTCAAAGCGTTTGGCTTCATTCAAATTTCGAATGAGTCCTGTGTGTATAGAAAGGAATTGGAGACCTCAGTGCAATTCTTAGTACTTTATGTTGATGACATCCTTCTTATTGGGAATTCGAAGGATGACATGAAAGTGACTAAGTTATGGTTATCGAACCAATTCGAGATGAAAGATCTTGGTGATGCGTCCTATATCCTTGGAATTAAAATCTATAGAGATAGATCTAGAAGGTTAATAGGGCTATCGCAGTCGATGTACATTGACAAAGTATTGAAGAGATTCAATATGGAGTCAGCAAAGGTTAAGAACCTTCCTTTGAGTGTAGGAACATGTCTTTCAAAGAAGATGTGTCCTAAGACTAACCTTGAGAAGGAAAGAATGACTCATACACCTTATGCATCAGCAATAGGTAGCATAATGTATGCAATGTTATGTACTCGACCGGATGTGGCTTACGCACTTAGTGTGACTAGTCGTTTCCAATCTGACCCTGGAGATGGTCACTGGGCTGCCGTGAAGAATATTCTTAAGTACTTGAAAAGTACTAAAGATTTATTCTTAGTTTACGGAGGTCAGAAAGATCTTACTGTCGAAGGATACTGCAATGCAAGCTTTGCATCTGACTTAGATGATTTTAAGTCAATGTCAGGATACATTTTCTACCTAAACGGCGGAGCAGTGAGTTGGAAGAGTTCCAAGCAAACTACCACTGCAGATTCGACCACTGAGGCCGAATACTTAGCTGCAAATGATGCAGCTAAGGAAGGTGTTTGGATTAGAAACTTCATTCAAGAGTTGAATGCTGTTCCTAGCATGAAAGACCCCATTACTGTGTTTTGTGACAACACTGGGGCGGTTGCTCAAGCAAGAGAACCAAGATCTCACCAACGGACCAAGCACATTATGAGGAAGTATCACCTAATCCGTGATATTATCAAAAGAGGAGATGTGCAAATGGAGAGGGTCACATCAGCAGAGAACGTGGCAGATCCACTTACTAAACCCCTTAGTCGAGAAGCTTTCCAAGGACATCTTCAGAAGATGGGACATCGAATAGCTTTAGAATGGCTTTGACGGGCAAGTGGGAGATTGTTAGGAAGAGTGCCCTAGAAAGCCGATTGTATATCCGCTTTGTGCTTTTCCTTATTGTAATCACAGACAATCTTTGAATGAAATAACGAATTGAGGCAACACTTCTTTATATGCTCTTGTTTGGTATGCGTTTACTTTAGCTGTGCATGTATGAGAACTCCCCTAATCCTGATGACTTTAGGACTCTACCATTTAGGTGAAATGGTTCATGAAACGAGCCCTATATCACATAAGTCATGATTAGTAAAATACTCCAAGCCGATGAGTCCTACAGACAGTAGGAGTGTCAACCTGACTCCTCTAAGGCTTGCTTGTGGGATCACGCCCTTAAGAAGGGCCACCTTGTTTCATGGAGGTGCAAAGTGTATAGTTGATACGTGCGTGATACATGAGGGTGCTTACTTTAATAAGTAAGTTCACTGAGGTGCCCCGTGTGAGAACATTCCTAAATGGGAAAGGAAGTTTCTATTTCAGGAAATGGAAACTTCGAGATTAGGAAATATCTCACGAGTCATTGATGTGATTAAGTGATCCTTAGACTTGAGGTTCCTTGTCACTTTATGAGTTAACTCTGTAGTCTTAGGTATAAGCTTTAAAGGGTGTCGCCTTAGACAACTGATTCAAGGCTTATGCTGGGGCTGCACAAGTGATTCATGAAAGTGAATGAGAATCAAGAAAGGACCTACACTTGCATTTGCAAGGTGATCTCTTATTGTGTAAGTCATTCATATGCCATATGGAGTCCTTGGCCAAGGCAGTAGATCAAGACATCAAGAAAAGGGTTTCTTGGATTGAGATCAAATGGATATGAAATGCACTTAGCTTTAAGACCGGATTATTAGGGTTCTGATTATTCCCTTGCCCTAGATCTTGGTTGAGAGATAGTAAGTAGGAGGATTGTATCTCACATGAATCGATGACTTAAAGGTTCTGTCGAATCCGAACATTCCAATTCAGCTAGGGGTTAAACACCTGTTGCTAGACTATGGTCGTTTAATCTGTGGACTGATTAATTAATTAGTGAATTAATTAATTAGGGTCACTGCTAATTGAATTGAGAACCTAGAGGGTCACACACAACAACTTGGTTACATGAGTTGAGGCTTAAAAATGATTAAACGAGTTAATCGAGTCTAGAGGGTTCCACACGTGTGAAATCACACGTGTGGGTCACGTGACTGGACACGTGTCATTATGACACGTGTGCCACACGTGACTATTTGATTAGATATTAAATAATTAAGTTGTTAATTATTTAATAGACTTTGGTTTAATTTTGAATTAAAAAGAAAGTCTTATTTTGGAGAAAAATAATCTAATTAATTAATTATGAATTAATTAATTAGATAAAATAAGTTATTTATTTTAAATAAATAAAGTATAAAATTATCCAAAAATAGTTTGGATATTTTTAGCTCTCTTGAAAGTTGATTTGAATTAGAATTCAAAGTCAAAGTCAAAATTACTTGATGATCAAGTAATAGGAGAGAGAGAGAGACCAAAATCCTAGCCCATTAAGGACTAGGAATTTCGGCACCCTCTCTCTATAAATAGGGTAGCTCGAGCTCCTCTAGGAGCTAATTGGAAATTCTTTTGGTTCATGTGTTGAACACCTTCCTTTCTCCAAGATAAACGAAACCCTAGGATAAGCCTAAACACTAACTGGAGAACTAGCATCCTTACTAGTTAGATTGTGATCAAGTTGGTGGACTATCTCTAGAGAGCTTCAAGTTAGAAGTTTGAAGATTAGAGCTTTACCAAGGAGAGGGGATCAAGCCGCGAGAAGAGCGTTCTTGGGTGGCTTGAAACGCTTCAAGAAAGAATAAAAGAAAAGTAAGTTTTCTATCTCTACGAATTTGGTTACACGATTGCGAGTCCTAGATCCTTCTGTTGGGAAAATTTTTTAAATTCTGCTGCTTTCTGATTCGTGTTTTCCAACACTTTCGTCTTCTCGAAATTCTCTGAACAACTCTCTCAAAAGCTCTGTATCTCCTCCTCCAAGCTAGGTCAACAACGGAAGAAAAAGATCATCCATAAAATATATCCAAAACGCGCTATAAATAGCTATCCAGAAATCTGCCTCGCCGCCCTAGGTAACGGGCGTTACCTTCTCAAGAACAAAATACCTTAACGCCCGTTACCTACTAAAATTGTGATTACAGTTTTATAAGTGGTAACGGGCATTACCACTTTCCTTCTGCCCAGGGGTAAAGGGCGTTACCCCTTCTGCACCAAAAATCTCTCTTCCACTGCCATTGGTAACGGGCATGACTAGAGTTCTTCTTCCAGGGAGTAACGGGTGTTACTCCCATACCTTACCGAAAGTGATGCTCCTGGGTCTGTTAATGGGCTTAACAAAATTGTACGTCCAAAGAGTAACGGGGGTTACTCCTAATTTTTCCAAAAATATGCAGATTCGCCTTATTTCGCCGTTTCTTAACTCCAACTCCTTAAACACCTAAATGGAGCAAAATAAACACATAAACGCATCAAACAACACAAAAATATACTCTAATTAACGCTTAAATTCATGTGAATTCTTCACTCAACAAATTCCCCTACACTTGCCTATTGCTCGTGCTCGAGTAATACCAAAATAAGAAAACACATCCCCATCAAACCTCGACTTCAAAGCAATCATCGAACCTTCCCCTAAACAAGTCTAACTCATCAAATCAAGTACTCATAAACACAAGATCATCAAAAATAGTATGAAAAGTATACCCTTGTGTAGTGTGTGATTCGAACGAAATAATGTACAAAGATTAGATTGAAAAATTCACAATTTCCTCCTAAGTTCCAATCATCAACTTCGGAATACACTCTTCGCATCTATCTCGACTAATGGAGTTAAATCAAGACTCAGGATCGGTAGGTCTTTCGAGCTTGTAATGTAGGCTTTGGGTAAGGTTATGGATTTTTTGGATCAAGTGAGAACTTACCAAGCTTACATCATTCAATCTATACAAAACATGGCACTTTCATTTGCCATTAAACACTTCCCCCACACTTGAACATTTACATCCCACTCTTTTAGTTTCACACTTCGCACAATTTTTCTTTTCTTTTGTTTTGCCTTTTCCTTTCTTTTTCATATCCTTTTCTTTTTCACACTTTCTCTCATTCTTTTTTCTTTCTTTACATATATCTCTCAATTTCAATCACATGAACAATCAAAAGGGATCCAAAGATAAATATTCACTATAAGATCACACGAACAAGCCTTGGTGTAAAAATTAACAAGGTGGTTTCTTTTGTTGTGCATTAGGCTTATAATGTGGCTACAAAAATCTTTGCACAACAATTAGGTTCAGCGGGGTCAATAAGATCATCTTATTTAGTGAAAAACGGCTAAAAGAAAGGCTTAAAATCCTCCAACAATGAATGCCTACTTCACTTCCTTAATCTTTCATTAACTCAAAATTTTGCCTCAATAGGACTAAAGTGTATCCTAATCAAATCTTAGAGTCCTTTGGAAATCATCAATTCACCTTTCTAAGCAAAGTACATTATCCCGTTCAAAAGTGCTCAAAATATAAGGGCATACTAACACACTAACTTATCCCATCTCATGCAAAGTTTCCTGAATTCAAATAACCTAACTCGCTCTAACAAAGGCTCAACAATCAAACTTCGAAGAAAAAGTTCAAAACGGCGAAATTTTTTCAAAATTCTCGCAATTAATCAATTCCTAACAATTCACAAGGTTAACAAGACATCTACTCATTCAAATATCCCACTAAATCTCATAATCATGACCCTATCTTCTCCACACTTAGTCTTTGCAATGTCCTCATGCAAATGAAAGAATTAAAGTTCAAGAAAACTCCATTATCAATTGAAGACCCGACAACATGCTATCAAAGCTTCCAAAACCTGAGATATGTGACTAGAAAACACGGATCAGGTGCAAAGGCAATTGATAATCAACATGCATTCAACAAGCAACACACAAGTCACGAATTCAAGAAAAGAAAGGGCACATTGCATAAAAATAATTCATGGAGTTCAAAAGACAATAGCAAAGAAATAAGAATGTCAAAAGTATCAAAATCTAGCAATAAGTACATGATCAAAATAGAATATCAATAAAGCAAGGGAAACATAATTGCAAAGCGATCAGGGCTCAGGGAGCTGTTGGGGTCCTCTGAAATACTGATCAAGACGAGCGTAGAACCTCTCAAACTTGTCATCAACATGAGCTTGCCATTCATCAAATCGCTCATCCACATAATGAGCTAAATCTTCAATCCTCGCGGTCATGGTGGTCACATCAGCTCTCAATCCAGCCAACTCCGTCCTAAGACTCCTCACACTAGCCGGAGCACCTTTGATGGGTGTCGAGGCCACCAATAATAAATCCCAATTATTGCACACAACTAAATGGTAGGATAGTGGCAACGGGTATCGATCCACGGGGATTGGTTGAGCTTGAAATCTTTAATATGCCAAGAAATGAAACAAACAATTAAAAATGGGGGGGGGGGGGGGGGGTTTAAGACTTTTAACCAAACTAATAATGAAACTAAATAGACGAGAATAAAACTGACTAAACAGATAAAAGATTAACAACTAACTCAGCTGACACTTAGATTAACTCAGTGAATGATGAATAGCTGGGATTTTCCTATGCATGCATCTGACTATGATCACGGACAGGGTGATTAATTCCTCGTTAGGTTAGCTATAGTTACCAATTACCTTAGGCTCCCTCGTTTCTTCGTATTTTTAGAATAATCTGAAGAAACTCCTAAAGACTACTCCCTAACCAACTAATAACCCTTATCAGAAACTCCTTCAAGGATTCAATTAGTTAATTGCTTTACGAACTAAAGAAACACTAACCCTAACCGACTAGGTAGAAACTCCTACTTCGCCTAATTAGACCGTAATATTCCACAACACAAAATCAGCCGAACTTAACAACCTAGTGTTGATTGCTACTCCGTTAATTACCCGGCTAGACTCCACCAAATAAATTAACTAGCTTTATGTGAATTGCTAACTCTAAGATTCGGCGCCAAAATCAAAGAATAAGGCAAAACACAATATCGTGAAATCGGAAATAAAACGGATAACTTAATTAATCAACCCAAAGCAAATTGTCTCACATAATCTAATACATGCTTTGGAAAATCCCAACTAAAATATAAATTAGCTACTCATAACGAAATTAAACAAACAAAGTTCTAGAAATAACATAGTACTCAAATAAAAATAAAAGGAAGGAAAGGGAATAAAACTATTGATGCTCCAAAGTTCCTTTCCCCTCCAGAATTAGAGTTTCTGCTGCGTGAATTTTGAATAGGAGAATGAAGTTGTGTCCCGTGCCTGCATGATTTTCTCCCAACTAAATAATGCAAGGTGGGGCTGTTGTTGCTCTTCCCACTTCTCCCATGTTCGTCCGTTATGAAGGCCACTATCTCCATCATTTGCTTCAACATTTGTAACCCCCATGTTCTGTAGAGTAATTGCCCCATTCTCCAAAAGAAACGTAACTCCACTATCTTTAAGTTCTGCCAGAATAAATGGCCACGTTCTCCACACGTTTTGTACAAGTTACTGCCCGAAAAACGGGTCAGGGTTCCTGACCGTGACCTCAGGCAAGCTGCTTCACTATTTTTCCACATTCTCTCTTCAATAAATGCCCACTAACTCTTTCATATAATGCCATAACTCCCAAGAAACGTGCTGAACGTGTGTAACACCTGAAAATTCTTATCAACTTAAGGGTTGATCTTGTGGGCTTTCCCTAAACTTGGCCTTCCGAATGAGGAGGCATGGGCTTGATTTGGAGCTGAAGGAGTTGTAACACAATTGAGCCCAATTTCCCTCAAATTCATGCAAGAAATAATTCCCTACAAGAGAACATTAAACCAATCAATAATCCATCATGAAACTTAATCAAGGGCCCAAAATATCATATTTTTTAAGCTCAATTATAAGGTGAATATGCAACATATCAATTCCCCCCACACTTAGGCAATGCTTGTCCTCAAGCATAACATAGAATCAAGGCTACACTCACCATCTAAATTCCAACTACAGCAATCCGTTGTGTAAACTAGGAAACATTTGTTGTCACCAAAGACTATGTATAAAAACGCAATCAACAAAGCCAAGTTTGAAATCAACCTTCCAAAGCAAGAATAAATGAGCTTGAATTCCAATTATAATCATGCACGATGAGTTCAAGTTCATTAATCCAATGCAAACAAAGGAAACAAGTATAATGTGGTTAGCTTAATCCAATATCAATCAATTTTGCGCATATGTTAAAGAATACCAAAGATAGGAGAGGAGCTAAGTTTCATTCTTCTAGATAAGCAACCTATAAAACCTAGAGAGCTTTAAAAAACAATACTCTTCCAAAATATCTCTCTTTTCTTGTTTCCATCACTCCCTTTTTTTCTGTCAGCAACTCTTTTTTTCTTTTTGTCTCTTTTTTTTTTCGTTTCTTTTCTGAGTTTTTCGCAAAGCAGGGCGAACTCCAGTTGTTTATCCCTTTAAGTGTTGGGGAAACAATTTCGAGAGCGGCCGGCATTCGGCCCTACTCATGGCACTTTAATGATTTGGAATTCTTCCAAGGCCAGAGGAGTAGTCGCGCGAGTTCTACTGACCAACCTTTCTCTAGTTGGCCCCTCGCAAGCTCTCCCTCACACTAAACGCTTATCAAGTCAAACTTAACTTAGCTCAACACCAAACTACCGTTTCTCAACATACTTGCAAAATTTAAAAGATATTAAATCAACTAACCACTTTAGACAAGATTCACTCGTAGCATGGTTCCAATTTAGCACACACAAACTTAGTTCAACTATTTATGCTCAAGCTCACATAATTCCTACTATGTCAAGTGTCAAACAAACTCAACTTCATGTCATGCGAATCATAAATAATCAAGGGTTCAAACTCAGTTTCCTTTTCAAAATTCGATTCCATCACAAACAAGGAGCTGTAGGAAGTTCATTAGAGAGGATATAATGCCATAGTAAACAATTCCATGCTATCATGAGAATGACTGATTTGCAGCAGCATTAGCAGCATATAAACTCTAAACTAACCGCCCTAGTCATGCATCTAAAATAGCAAAAAATTACCCAAAAAGCAAAGACAACAGTAGCAGCAAAATTCTCAGCCAAATATCATCAAAAACATATAGCATATCAGTCCTAAATGCCCCAAATTATCAGCCCCTAGCCGTGTTCAAAATACCTAAAAAAAATTGACTTCCATCCTGCCTATAACCCCCCCACACTTAAAGCATGTTGTCCTCAACATAAAGCAAAGCAAAAAAGAGTAAAAACGAGGACTTCCCTGAACCCGGGGGGGTGTGATTAGCGAGAGGGAGACGTGAGGAATCGTGTCTATGATCACGGATAGCCTTCCTGTCAGTAGCATTCGACCCCCTTCTTCAATTTTGTCTGACTGCTTGTTGGCCTTGATTGTTTTCAAACTGGAGGCAGAGGAATGGAACAGGATGGCGTGGATGGTGGTGAAGACTAGGCGGTAGATCTATGAGGGCGTAGTGGTAGTGGCGGTGGTGAGGACGTGTGCCGCCATCGATCTTGAGCGGTGGTTTGTTGTGCTTAGTGGACCTTTCTCTTTCCCATGGGTAATTGAGGGTTGGAAGCTCTTGCAATTGTGGGAGATTTTGGGGAATTGAAGGAATGGAGTGCTAGGTTTTGGGAATTTGGGGATTTTTTTTTTTTGTTTTGATGTGGAGCTTTAGGGATTTGGTTCAAGAAATTGGGGGAAGGGATCATCTGTAATGGGTTTATGGTGGAGAGATGGGTCGGTTCGGATAGTAAAGCGGGTCGCGGATCAGGGTAGTTGTATGACTAGGGGCTCCGTTTTGTTAAAGCTGGGTCCAGTACCCTGTCCGTGACCTCAGACAGGTTTCATCACAGTAGCGTAATACCAAATTCACCAGTCTTTGCATCACCAAAATTCGAAAATTGATCAACCTGGAACACTCCCCCACACTTATCCAAAGATGTCAGCTTCCATTCACCTGAAAACACGCAAATAGAAAACTTACAACGGGCAAGGAAAACGAGCAAAGAAAGAGAACGAAAAACAAAGGAAACGAAAGCAAGGTAAAAGAAATATGGGTTGCCTCCCATACAGCGCCCTTGTTTAACGTCGCGGACTCGACGAGTTCTTGGTTTCACACTCAAGCCCCTAGAGGGGGATCCTCTAGATTCATCTTTTCAACCGTGTGTGGCTCGAATCCCTCGTAAAATGGCTTAAGTCGATGCCCGTTCACCTTGAATGTCTTATCCGTATCAATTTCCCCAATTTCCACAGCTCCATGTGGAAAGACTTTAGTCACAACATACGGACCAGACCATCTTGATCGCAATTTGCCAGGAAAAAGTCTCAATTTGGATTGATAAAGCAACACCTTTTGTCCGACTTCGAAACTCTTCCTAGACAACATCCCATCATGAAATGCCTTAGTTTTAGACTTGTATATTTTGGAATTTTCATAGGCATCATTTCTAATTTCCTCTAACTCTTGCAATTGAAGCTTTCGATACGTCCCGGCCTCCTCTAAGCCAAAGTTACACTTCTTGATCGCCCAATAAGCTCGATGCTCTAGCTCAACCGGGAGGTGGCAAGCTTTCCCAAAGACCATTCTATAAGGTGACATACCGATCGGAGTCTTGTACGCCGTCCTATAGGCCCAAAGTGCATCATCAAGTCTCAAACTCCAATCTTTACGGTTAGGACTAACCGTTTTCTCCAGAATAGACTTGATCTCCCTATTCGAGACTTCGGCGAGGCCATTTGTTTGTGGATGATAGGCCGTGGACGTACGATGGGTCACATGATACTTCTTGAAAAGCGCCTCGACCGTACGGTTGCAAAAATGGGTACCCCTATCGCTGATTATGGCTCGAGGAATTCCAAACCTGACAAAAATGTGAGACCTAACAAAATCCACGACAACTTTAGAATCATTAGTTCGGGTGGCTTTCGCTTCCACCCACTTCGACACATAATCAACAGCAAGAATGATGTATAGATTACCATAAGACGAAGGAAAAGGACCCATAAAATCCATACCCCACACATCAAAAATTTCGCAAATAAGTATAGGATTAAGAGGCATTTGGTTTCTAGGACCTATATTTCCTGTCTTTTGACAATTAGCACAACTTTTGCAACACAAATATGCATCCTTAAAAAGTGTAGGCCAGAAAAATCCACTTTCTAACACTTTATGAGCTGTTCGTTTAGGACCGAAGTGACCGTCATAAGCATGACAAAACTCTAGTATGGATTTGATTTCATTTTCAGCTACACAACGCCTAATAATCTGATCGGTGCCTATTTTCCACAAGTAAGGGTCATCCCAAATATAGTGTTTAGAATCAGACTTGATTTTATCTTTCTCAGACCTAGACAAATGATCAGGAAAAGCACCAGTAGCTAAAAAATTAACAATATCAGCATACCAGGGAGTCAGGAAACCTGTCTGTGACCTCGGGTAGGATTCTTGAGCAGCAAAAAGTTGTTCATCTGGAAATTCATCATTGATGGGCAGAGAATCTGGCTTAAGTATTGGAATTCGGCTGAGATGATCAGCTACCAGATTCTCGCATCCCTTCTTGTCTCTTATCTCCAAGTCGAACTCTTGTAAGAGTAGAATCCATCGAATGAGCCTTGGTTTCGCATCCTTTTTGGTGAGAAGATACCGTAAAGCTGCATGATCAGAATACACAACAACTTTAGTACCAAGCAAATAAGGACGGAATTTATCTAAAGCATAAACAATTGACAAAAGCTCCTTTTCGGTAGTAGTGTAGTTGCTTTGGGCATTGTCTAGCAACTTCGAGGCGTAAAAGATCACGTGAGAGTTTTTGTTGATCTTTTGTCCAAGTACAGCCCCTACAGCATAATCGCTTGCATCACACATGATTTCGAACGGGTACTCCCAATTCGGTGGTTGAATGATCGGGGCCGAAATCAATTTTTCTTTCAACAAGTCAAAAGAAGCTTTACATTCATCATCAATCTCGAACTTCACATCTTTTTGGAGCAACTTGCACAATGGTTTGGTGATCTTTGAGAAGTCCTTAATAAAGCGCCTATAAAAACCTGCATGTCCAAGAAAGGAACGTACTTCCCGCACACTTGCGGGGTAAGGCAAGGACTTAATGACATCAACTTTAGATTTGTCAACTTCAATACCATGTGCAGAAACAATATGTCCCAAAATTAAACCTTTATCAACCATGAAGTGACACTTTTCATAATTCAAGACCAAGTTCGTTTCAATGCAACGTTTTAATACTGTAGCAAGATTATTGAGGCATTCATCAAAAGAGTTTCCATAAACCGTAAAATCGTCCATGAATACCTCAATAATTTGCTCAACATATTCAGAAAATATACTTACCATGCACCTTTGAAAGGTGGCCGGCGCGTTGCAAAGTCCAAAAGGCATTCGCCTAAACGCAAAGGTCCCAAATGCGCATGTGAAAGTCGTCTTTCCTTGGTCTTCGGGTGCCACCGGAATCTGATAGAACCCTGAATAACCATCAAGACAACAATAGTGAGTTTTTCCAGCTAATCGTTCGAGCATTTGATCAATAAAGGGGAGGGGAAAATGATCTTTCTTAGTAAGAGAATTAAGACTTCTATAATCCGTACACACCCTCCAACCATTTTGAACTCTAGTAGGAACTAACTCACCATCCTTGTTTTCAACAACCGTAATTCCCGTTTTCTTGGGCACAACTTGAACGGGACTTACCCACTCGCTATCGGATATCGGATAGATCATACCTGCATCAAGGAGTTTGATGATCTCCTTTTTCACTACCTCCATCATTGGTGGGTTGAGTCTTCGTTGTGCTTCACGGCGTGGTTTGGCGCCTTGTTCCAAAATGATTTTATGCATGCACGTGGAAGGACTGAGTCCTTTGATATCAGCAATGGTCCATCCAATAGCCTGTTTGTACTCCCGAAGAACTCTAATCAATTTCTCCTCTTCCAGACTGTTGAGCGTACTGGCTATGATCACTGGCAGTGTCTCTTTGTCTCCCAGATATGCATACTTCAAGTGTTGCGGCAGTGTCTTAAGTTCTAGCTTAGGGGCCTGCAAAACAGAAGGTAAAAGTTTAGATTCAAACCGATTAAGCTCAAAAGGTACAAATTTAGAACTTGTAACTTGGAGAACTTCCATAGCATAAATTATCTCAAGCATATCTTCAGAAAGTCTGAATTTATCATCAAATTTCTTTATTTTATCAACGGACAAGCTATGGCATAAGACATAATTCAATTCATCATCATGGTTCAAAGCAAACACTTTATTAGTCAAGTTATCTATGATATCAACATTGTAGACATAAGACACATCATCACCATATTTCATAGCATCATACATATTAAACTTGACCATTTCACCATCAAACTCCAAAGTCAAAGAACCACTATGAACATCGATTTTCGCTTTAGCCGTGCTAAGGAAAGGTCTACCCAATAGAATGTCCGAAGACTTAGTAGAACTATCCTTTTCCATATCAAGAACAAAGAAATCGGCGGGGAAAATTAATTCATTCACTTGTACCAAAACATCTTCTAAGACACCCTCGGGATAAACAAGCGAACGATCGGCTAGCTGAATAATGACCCCGGTATTAGCTAATGGACCAAGACCTAAAGAAGTGTAAATGGACAGAGGCATCACATTGATAGAAGCTCCCAAATCACACATAGCCTTACCAATACCAATATTACCAATTTTGCAAGGGATAGAAAACATACCTCTATCGCGACACTTAGGTGGTAATTTCCTTTGTAAGACGGCTGAAACATTTTCACCAACACTCACCTTCTCATTACCTGTCAACTTACGCTTATTGGTGCATAATTCCTTAAGGAATTTGGCGTAGCGTGGAACCTGTTTGATGGCCTCGAGAAGTGGAATGTTTACTTCAACTTTTTCGAAAAGAGCCAAGACGCTCTTATCCTCTTTATCTTTCTTGTTCTGAGCCAATCTTTGAGGGAATGGTGGTGGTACTACCAGGGGTTTAGGCTTCTGAGTGATTTCAGCCTGGCTGGAAGTCTGTCCGTGATCACTGGCAGGATTCTTCTCAATTTCTTTTTCAGTTTCTGTATCAGAAGCTTGCATCTGATCACTTTTCGAAATCTTGTCTACTGGAGGCTGCAATTCTTTCCCGCTTCGCAACACAACCGCACTCACATTGTGTCTAGGGTCGTGGGTTTGCGACGGGAGTTTTCCTTGGGTCTCCAATTTACTCACTGAAGAGGCAATTTGTCCCATATGAGTCTCCATGGTCTTGATAGTGTCTTCTATCTTTTGAATTCTGTTCGTCGTATCCTGTTGATATTTCTCGGAATTAGTGGCCAACAAACGAACAATTTCACTAAGATGCGTACCTGAACCCTGAGGGTGTTGTGGTCTTGGCTGCAGTGGAGGCGGTGGATGGAAATTCTGATTATTTGGTTGATTATTGGCATAGCTTAAATGCGGGTGGTACTTCCATCTGGGGTTGTAAGTGTTCGAATAAGGATCGAACTTTCTCTGCTGAAAATCCATTGCATTTACATCCGCGGGTGTCTCCTCATGGAGTGTAGGGCACGCATCGGTAGGGTGCTCGGGACTAGTGCAAATGCCACATACTCTCGAGGGTGGATTAGTACCTACATTCATTTTCTGCACCAAGGTTGTTAGCAAAGACTCAATTTTATTAAGAGGACTAAGAGTTACCTCGTTCACCCTTCGAGGGATGTCTTCTCGAGCTCCAAATTGTTGAGAATTTGCAGCCATAGTAGAAATAAGCTCTCTAGCTTCGGCGGGGGTCTTGCTAACGATAGCTCCACCACTTGCGGCATCCATCATTCGGCGTTCCATCGGAGTCAAGCCTTCATAGAAATATTGGATGACTAATTGATCCGAAATTCCATGTTGAGGGCAACTTGCTAGCAACCTCTTGTATCGTTCCCAATACTCGTAGAGGCTTTCGGAATCTTTTTGTTTAACTCCATAAATCTCCCGCCTAATATTGGTGGCACGGGAGGCTGGAAAGTACCTTTCTAGAAATTGCCTCGACATTTCAGCCCAAGTAGTGACCGTACCCGAAGGTAAGTAATACAACCAATCCTTAGCTGCATCTTGCAATGAGAATGGGAAGGCCCTAAGCTTAATTTGATCCTCCGTAACGTTGTGTGGCTTCATGGATGTGCACACAAGGTGGAACTCTTTCAAATGTTTATTCGGATCTTCATTTTCCAAACCACGGAAAGTAGGCAACAAATGGATGAGACCTGACTTCAGTTCGAAGCCCTCTTGCAGTGCTGGAAAGGTTATGCACAGTGGTTGTTGAGCTTCAGTTGGTCGGGCAAGCTCACGAAGCGTTCCGTTATGAGCCATATCCTGACCGTGATCACTGTCAGGTTCACTGACAATCTGTTCTTCAAATTCTAACTGCTGTTCAACTTCAATGTCCGAACCCAATTCAAATAGACTCGAACTTTCACCAACTGCTACTTGTTCTTTCCTTTGTCTTGTCCACTTCCTAATCTTCTTAGCGGTTTTTTCGATCTCGGGATCGTATGCAACGAGTTGTCCCGAACGAAGATTCCTGGACATAAGAAAAGAGACAAAATCAATTAAAAACCAATTCCCCGGCAACGGCGCCAAAAATTGATGGGTATCGAGGCCACCAATAATAAATCCCAATTATTGCACACAACTAAATGGTAGGATAGTGGCAACGGGTATCGATCCACGGGGATTGGTTGAGCTTGAAATCTTTAATATGCCAAGAAATGAAACAAACAATTAAAAATGGGGGGGGGGGGGTTTAGACTTTTAACCAAACTAATAATGAAACTAAATAGACGAGAATAAAACTGACTAAACAGATAAAAGATTAACAACTAACTCAGCTGACACTTAGATTAACTCAGTGAATGATGAATAGCTGGGATTTTCCTATGCATGCATCTGACTATGATCACGGACAGGGTGATTAATTCCTCGTTAGGTTAGCTATAGTTACCAATTACCTTAGGCTCCCTCGTTTCTTCGTATTTTTAGAATAATCTGAAGAAACTCCTAAAGACTACTCCCTAACCAACTAATAACCCTTATCAGAAACTCCTTCAAGGATTCAATTAGTTAATTGCTTTACGAACTAAAGAAACACTAACCCTAACCGACTAGGTAGAAACTCCTACTTCGCCTAATTAGACCGTAATATTCCACAACACAAAATCAGCCGAACTTAACAACCTAGTGTTGATTGCTACTCCGTTAATTACCCGGCTAGACTCCACCAAATAAATTAACTAGCTTTATGTGAATTGCTAACTCTAAGATTCGGCGCCAAAATCAAAGAATAAGGCAAAACACAATATCGTGAAATCGGAAATAAAACGGATAACTTAATTAATCAACCCAAAGCAAATTGTCTCACATAATCTAATACATGCTTTGGAAAATCCCAACTAAAATATAAATTAGCTACTCATAACGAAATTAAACAAACAAAGTTCTAGAAATAACATAGTACTCAAATAAAAATAAAAGGAAGGAAAGGGAATAAAACTATTGATGCTCCAAAGTTCCTTTCCCCTCCAGAATTAGAGTTTCTGCTGCGTGAATTTTGAATAGGAGAATGAAGTTGTGTCCCGTGCCTGCATGATTTTCTCCCAACTAAATAATGCAAGGTGGGGCTGTTGTTGCTCTTCCCACTTCTCCCATGTTCGTCCGTTATGAAGGCCACTATCTCCATCATTTGCTTCAACATTTGTAACCCCCATGTTCTGTAGAGTAATTGCCCCATTCTCCAAAAGAAACGTAACTCCACTATCTTTAAGTTCTGCCAGAATAAATGGCCACGTTCTCCACACGTTTTGTACAAGTTACTGCCCGAAAAACGGGTCAGGGTTCCTGACCGTGACCTCAGGCAAGCTGCTTCACTATTTTTCCACATTCTCTCTTCAATAAATGCCCACTAACTCTTTCATATAATGCCATAACTCCCAAGAAACGTGCTGAACGTGTGTAACACCTGAAAATTCTTATCAACTTAAGGGTTGATCTTGTGGGCTTTCCCTAAACTTGGCCTTCCGAATGAGGAGGCATGGGCTTGATTTGGAGCTGAAGGAGTTGTAACACAATTGAGCCCAATTTCCCTCAAATTCATGCAAGAAATAATTCCCTACAAGAGAACATTAAACCAATCAATAATCCATCATGAAACTTAATCAAGGGCCCAAAATATCATATTTTTTAAGCTCAATTATAAGGTGAATATGCAACATATCAACCTTTATCGTCTTTATCAACAACAACCGATGCAGCATTACGGAGGACCTCAAACTCGTTATCCGGCCCATCGGGAATCAGATCTAAGAACTCCTTCTGCACATCAGAAAGCTCCTCATAACAAGCCTCACCGCAACTATACATCTACTAGAACCTATCTCTGTCCAGGATTGACCACCATGGCAAGATTTGCTCCTTATGTCGTCCACTCTCCTATTCAATAGCTAGACCCAAGTTCTCCAGATATTGCGCACCAATATCATAACCAAAATCAACGGGGTAACAATCCTCTAGGCCTCCAATCCACCTCACGGGCAAACATAGTCACAAACGCGCCATGGGCAATTGTCCCGGTAGCTCTCCCCGTAACTTCTTGAAGCAACCAGAGGAACTCAGTTGTACCATCGAATTTGATGCCTTCCTTCATCATATACATGATTCCCAACTCCATCTCATTGATATGGCTCTCACTCCCGTATCGGGCACGGAATCCTATAGCTAAGATCCTATGCACTATCACCCAAGCTATCAAATCTAAGTAGCTATCCTTTGTGTTTTGGGGGGAATAATTCGGGACACCCTGACGCAGCTGAAAGGATCTCCACACCGCCTCTCTCTGAACCATATCCCACTTAGGCAATGAAGTAGTAGCATGGCCTGGAAAACGTAGAATTTCCCTTATCCAATCCGTACCCCAAACTTGAGTTTCCCGATCATCCAAAGTGAAACTCAATATGTTATCCACCGGAATAAAGTTCATCGTAGTGAAGAAGACGGCAGTCATTTCAGCATATGTCAAATCCTTCTAAGTAAGGAAAGGCAACCAACCGATGTTAAATAGCCTTTTCACCTCTTCCCAAGCCTCAGGTTTCTCCATCCATGCATCCTTGAAGAACCGAGTGGATATAATATTCCTTGTCAAATTCCTTTGAAACGGATTGCCCATAGTATTCACAGTTATATTAACCGAATCCCGCAGTTGATTATCCACGGGGGGATGAGGCAGTGAAGGATTCAATGGGTCGAGGACACTTAGTACGTCCCATGGTACCTGAAATAAACAAATATAGCAAAGCAAAGCACACAAATATCAATCACAATTCACTTAAACAACTTATCAAACACCTTATGTGCATAGGCCTAGGGTGTGAGTTTTAACTAAAATTCTTCAACCTACCCAACTCAATTCAATACCACCCTAGAGTATCACAGACTAAGCATGAAATTCTCCACATTCAACCTCAAATTCGGATTCAAGGGTTAATTAGAGACTAGGGTTCTCCAAGAGTTCAACCAAATTAAATCACTTCCTGGCATCTTTCCTGACTCTAGCATGCATAATCTCTCCAAATTCATCAAGTCTATCCCAAAATTCATCTTGAATTTGCAAATTAATTCCCAGGTTTCAATCCTTAAATTGGAAGAATTAAATCCAAACTTCATGCTAGGTATGGGAAGAGAATTTACTTACCAAGATTCAAAGGGAAAGAGAGTGGGTGATTGTGATGGTGGGTCGCCGGAAAGTCGTCCGACGGTCGTGCTTTGTTGGTGGCGCGGTGGTGCTTGGCCAAGGGCAACTACAGCTGCTCTACTTGTGGTCTCTTGTGGAAAAGAGGGAGTGGGGATGGCTTTTATAGGTTTGTGTGGGAGAGGAATCCGAACTCGGAAAGGAAAAGAGAAATTAAGGCAAAAACGTGTTTTCTACCCCAGTACGGATTCGTGAATTTGCCCCGTTAACGGGCGTTAATGGTTTCAGCCCTGCAAAGGGTAACGTCCGTTACTCCAACTCCCCATATGCCTTACTCGATTAACGGGCATTACCTAAAATCAACTGACCAGGAGTAACGCCCGTTACCTTAATGTTTTGAAACGCCTGCCTCTAATAACGGGTGTTACCTAGAATTGCCAACAAAGTGGTAACGTCCGTTTCTAAACACGCCCAACAAGCTCACGTTAGACACAAACACAACTCGGAAAGTGCTTAATCACGTTAATTAACATAAATTAACTTATAAAAATCAATCAAACCATAGTGCACCAATCTCGAAAAGTGTTTAATCACGTTAATTAACACAAATTAGCTCATAAAAATCAATCAAACCATAGTGCACCAATCTCAAAAACACATAAACATCTAACAACACATATTGTAATAAATCGCACCAATTCATTCTCCACATAGATAGATCAGTCACATGCACACGCATACGAACAAAGTAAATAGACCTCAATGTTGACATTTATGCTCAAGTCACGGTCCTTGCATTCATTCCAACTTCAAACTCCGGCAACACCTCAACTAACCTGCACTAGAGAGAGATAACCAAAAATAAACGTGAGAGAAAAACGAGAACGAAAGAAAAGAAAACAAATAAAGAAAAGAAAAGGGGGAAAAATTAGTTCTAAGTTATAGTCGTTAGCTTGACTTTGAAAACCGGAATAGGGATCAACAATCCCCACGTGACGAGTCACAAGGAGTGACCTCGTTCTTGCTAATCATGACGCCGAAGCTTGATTTGCACGTATCTAATTCCAACACATTCTCTCTTCTTGAATTTCGAGACTTCGATTTTCTTCCCCAATTAATCGAATCCCTTTTCGGCGTGAATAGCACCACTCCGTCCGTGGTCTCACTTATAGCCCCGATCATACAACACTCACCTGGTACTGGTGATGGTGTTATGGAACTAAAAATCCTAAATTCCATTCTTACATCCCCTATTTTGAACTCGAGACGTCCATTTTGAACATCGATATCCGCTCCAACCGTTGCTAGAAAAGGTCTTCCAAGGATCAATGGTGAACTTTCATCGCTCTCAACATCAAGGACTACAAAATCATTAGGGATGCAGAATTTTCCAACTTTTACCAGCACATCTTCAAGAATTCCTATTGAGTATTTCAACGATCCGTAAGCTAGTTAGAGCGTCATGTTAGTCGGTATGAGCTCCTTCACTCCTAATTTCCTACAAGTAGGTAAAGGGATTAGACTTACACTAGCTCCTAAATCACATAAAACATCATGAAATTGTAAGGAACCAATAGTTAAAGGGAAAGAAAAACTCCCAGGATCCTTGAGCTTCTGGGGAAGCTTATGCTGAATAATAGCACCGCAGTCCTCAATAAGTGCAACCGTGGTGAAGTTTTCAGACTTCCCTTTTCTCGAAACCAACTCTTTTAGAAACTTGAAGTGCGTGGGCATTTGAGCTAATGCCTCCACAAAGGGGATATTAATGTGAAGTTGCTTAAAGGTACTCAAGAACTTCTCAAATTGTTTCTCTAATTTCTGCTTTTATAATCTCTGAGGGAAAGGAACCGATGGCACAAGTTCCTTGGGTGCCACACTCAACTTTGGGTTTGAAGGGAACTCTTCCTTTTGCTCCTCTATGCTCACCTTTTCAATACCAACTACCTCCTCAACCTTTTCACAAGCAAAATCGTCAACATCAGAATCTGTAAGCAACCTTGGACCTTCATACTCTCCACCGCTTCATACAAATATGGCCTTGCAATGTTCCTTAGGATTGTTCTTGGCTTGACTTGGCAGCATTCCTGGGCCACTCATATTCAAAGATTGGGCAATCTGACCAATCTGAGTTTCCAAATTCCTGTTCTGATTTACCACCTGTTCCACTTAAGTCTCCAACTTCTGATATCGATCTATAGACACGGCTATGAATTTCTCAAGTGCAGCCTCCCATCCTTACTTTTGTTCCTATTGAGGTGGTGTAGCGTTGTATGGAGCTGGTGGTCTTGGTTGGAATTGCTGCCTAGGCTGAAACTGAGGTCTCGGTTGAGGTGGTTGTTGAACATTCTGATTGTTAGACCAAGAGAAATGGGGGTGGTTCTTCCATCCAGGGTTGTAGGTGTTTGAGTAGGGATCATTCATTGGTTTGGAATTGTTTGCATAATTCACCTGCTCTTGTACCTGCTCTCCTGCATTGGTATGAGGACACATGTTAAACACATGTGGAACACTTCAAATTTCACAAGTTACCTGAACTAGTTGGGATTGTGTCCCAACTGCATTCACAGAAAGTTGATCCAATTTCTTATTGAGGGCCTCGAACTTGGCATTGATGGCGGTTAGGCCATCTAGCTCGATAACTCCTGCTTGCACCTTGTTAGGTTGAGAATGGTTCCTCTTATGCACAAAATCATCGTTTTGTGACATATTATTTAACAGTTCAGTGGCGACCGCTTAAGATTTTGACAAAAATGCTCCGCCAGCTGCGGCATCTATCGCTCCTCTAAAAGTAGGGGACATCCTATTGTAAAATGTCTGAATCAATAGCCAACCGAGAATGCCATGATGAGGGCACTTCTTCTGCAAATCCTTGAATCTCTCCCAAGCCTCATAGAAGGATTCCCTATCTAATTGTCTAAATCCTTGAATATCATTCTTGTACTTCGTAGTTTTGCTGAGAGGGAAAAACTTGGCTAGAAAAGCATGAGAAATTGCATCCCAGCTCTAAAAGGATTCATTCGGTACAGTACTCAACCATGCTTTGGCTCGTTCCCTCAGTGAGAATGGGAAAAGTCTAACTCGGATAGCATCCGGTGTGATGTTGTGGATCTTGAAAGTATCACACACCTCGAGAAAGAACTCAAGATGTGATATCGGATCCTCCAGTGGTAATCCTGAAAATGGATTGTTCTGCAGCAAATTGATTATAGCTGGTTTGATCTCAAAATTGTTGGCTGCAATCGGGGGACGGGTTGTGGTCTGAATTGCCCTAGCATTCGGCAAATTGTAATCTGTTATGGCCGGTGGTGGTGGATCTTGAGGTGGGTCAGCCATCAGTACGGTAGTCTATTTCTTATCTTTCTTTCGCTTATTCCTAATAGCACTAAATGTTCTCTCGATCTTCGGATCGTAAGGTACTAGTTCCGGATCTTGAGATCGTTGCATGCACCGTGAACCTGCACAAAGGAAAAGAAAATCCTTAGCTCAATTCCACAATGTCAAAAGACTATGAACATAAAGTAAAGTAATGGTCTAAAGCACTAGATCAAAATATTTAAGTAATATTGATTTAAAACGCCTTCCCCGGCAACGACAGCAAAAACTTGTTGTATTGATTTTATAAGTTAAACAAATCGTCCAAGTGTACACTAAAATATACGCATAGCACAACAAGATCGTACCCACAGGGAAGGGAAATCAATCACGACTCAATAGCTTTTTCTAATCTGAAGACCGAAAGAATTCACGTGGTTGTCCATCTACTAAAACGGAAGTAAACGATTAACTAGAATAAAACACAATTAACAACTAACACGCGTGGATTAAAATCAATAAACTAGTTAGGCTGGAGAGTAACGACTATGCATTCAGGATTCAGTATAATACTCGTTTGACAAGTGCAATTCTACAACCTACTCACTTAAGTTTGTATTATCCTCTCTCGAGGTATAATCAAGTGTTCAATTAAGCTCAAGTTTGCTCTCGCAATCATCAATAATTAATTAAACCAATACGATCAAGACTAGTGCAAATCAAGTTCTACCAGCTTGGCATGGAATAAGATTTACGGTGGTATAGATTAAGAACCAAATCTCTTTGCATTCCTAAAATCTATTAGTTATGAAAACAATCTCAATTACCATTAATTTCTCAATTCTTAGGTAATCCTAGATTATGCTAAGGGTGATCAGGCCGTCGCAATTCACTTCGAATCAGTTTTCAAACTAATAATTAGCACAAGTCATTCAAGCATCATATCAAACACTTACTATGCATTCATCATCACTCCCTTAAAAGAAACTCATAAAACTAAAAGAAATTGCATTAAAGAAATTCATGTTCATCAAGTCTAAACAAAGTCTCAAAAACAAAAACCTAAACATTCATAAATTCTGGAAAACAAATCTAACATCAATAACTAATTGAAACAAAACTTAGAGGAATTAGTTTAATAACTAAAGCAATAAATAAAATCGGAAAAACTGAAATTGTTTTAAGAACTCGATCCTTTCGTCTTCTCGAAATTCTCTGAACAACTCTCTCAAAAGCTCTGTATCTCCTCCTCCAAGCTAGGTCACCAACAGAAGAAAAAGATCATCCATAAAATATATCCAAAACACGCTATAAATAGCTATCCAGAAATCTGCCTTGCTGCCCTAGGTAACGGGCGTTACCTTCTCAAGAACAAAATACCTTAATGCCTGTTACCTACGGAAATCGTGATTGCGCTTTTATAAGTGGTAACGGGCTTTACCACTTTCCTTCTACCCAGGGGTAACGGGCATTACCCCTCCTGCGCCAAAAATATCTCTTCCACTGCCTCTGGTAACGGGCGTTACCAGAGTTATTCTTCCACCGTTACTCCCCATACCTTGTCGAAAGTGATGCTCCGAGGTCTGTTAACGGAGGTTAACAAAATTGTACATCCAAAGAGTAACGGGGGTTACTTCTAATTTTCCCAAAAATGTGCGGATTCGCCTTGTTTCGCCGTTTCTTAACACCAACTCCTTAAACACCTAAATGGAGCAAAATAAACACATAAATGCATCAAACGGCACAAAAATATACTCTAATTAACGCTTAAATTCATGCGAATTCTTCACTCAACACAAAAACTTGTTGTATTAATTTTATAAGTTAAACCAATCGTGCGAGTGTACACTGCAAATATACGCGTAGCACAACAGGATTGTACCCACAGGGAAGGGAAATAAATCACGACATAATATCTTTTTCTAATCTGAAGACTGAATGAATTCCCGTGGTTGTCTATCTACTACAACGGAAGTAAACGATTAACTAGAATAAAACACAATTAACAACTAACATGCGTGGATTAAAATCAATAAACTAATTAGGCTGGGAAGTAATAACTTATACATGCTTGATTCAATATAATACTCGGTTAACAAGTGCAATTCTACAACCTAGTCGCTTAAGTTTGTATTATCCTCTCTCAAGGTATAATCAAGTGTTCAATTAAGCTCAACGTTGCTATCGCAATCATTAACGAATTAATTAAACCAACAAGACCAAGACTAGTGCAAATCAAATTCTAGCGACTTGGCATGGAATAAGATTTACCGTTGTATAGATTAAGAACCAAATCTCTTTGCATTCTTAAAATCTACTAGTTATGAAAACAATCTCAATTACCTTCAATTTCTCAGTTCTCAGGTAATCTTAAATTATGCTAAGGCTGTCCAGACCGTTGCAATTCACTTCGAATCAGTTTTCAAACTAAGAATTAACACAAGTCATTCAAGCATTATATCAAACACTCAACATGCATTCACCATCACTCCCCTAGCCCTAGGGGTTTAGCTACTCATAATTAAATCAAAGCTCATAAAACTAAAGGAAATTGCATTCAAGAAATTCATGTTCATCAAGTCTAAACAGAGTCTCAAAAACAAAGCTCTAAACATTCATGAATTCTGGAAAACAAATCTAACATGAAAAACGAATTAAAACCAAACTTAGAGGAATTAATTTGATAACTAAAGCAATAAATAAAATCGAAAAAACTGAAATTGTTTGAAGAATTCAATCCTTTCGTCTTCTCGAAATTCTCTGAACTCCTCCTCCAAAAGCTCTCTATCTCTCTCTCCAAGCTAGGTCACGAACGACTCCTCCCCTAAAAAAGAAACCTAACCGCACTTAAATATCTGCCCAAAACTTTGGTCTAGACGACTCTGGGTAACGGGCGTTACCCTTCCATGAACAAATCCTATTAACGCCCGTTACCATCCTGAAAATAGTATGCGCTTTTAGAAGTGGTAACGGGCGTTACCACTTTCCTTGTGCCCAGGGGTAAAGGGCGTTACCCCTCCTGCGCCAAAGATCTCCTGCTACTGCCTCTGGTAACGGCGTTACCAGAGTTGTACTGCCAGGGAGTAACGGGCGTTACTCCCATACTTCGCCAAAAGCGATGCTCCTGTGTCCGTCAATGGGGGTTAACAACATTGTACGTCTAAGGGGTAATGGGGGTTACTCCTAATTCCTCCAAAAATGCCTGAATATGCTTCGTTTCGCCGTTTCTTAACTCCAACTCCTTAAACACCTAAATGGAGCAAAATAAACACAAAAACGCATCAAACGGCACAAAAATATACTCTAATTAGCACTTAAATTCATGCGAATTTTTCACTCAACAAATTCCCCCACACTTGCCTATTGCTCGTCCTCGAGTAATACGAAAATAAGAAAACACATCCCCATCAAACCTCGACTTCAAAGTAATCATCGAACCTTCACCTAAACATGTCTAACTCGTCAAATCAAGTACTCATAAACATAAGATCATCAAAAATAGTATGGAAAGTATACCCTTGTGTAGTGTGTGATTCGAACGAAACAATGCACAAAGATTAGAATGACAAATTCACAATTTCCTCCTAAGTTCCAATCATCAACTTCAGAATACACTCTTCGTACCTATCTCCACTAATAGAGTTAAATCAAGACTCAGGAACGGTAGGTCTTTCGAGCTTGTAATGTAGGCTTTGGGTAAGGTTATGGATTTTTTGGATCAAGTGAGAACTTACCAAGCTTACATCATTTAATCTTTTCGCACGACACTTTCATTCGCCATTAAACAAATTCTCTGATTTACCATTTAGGTCGTAGATTCTGTGATTCTCTACGTGTTTTGAAATGACAACCAAAAACCCTCTTGTATCGATCCTCGAGTCAAACAAGTTGACTGGTCCTAACTATTCTGATTGGCTGAGGAATCTAAAAATTATTTTAGATTCTGAGAAGAGAACTTATGTTCTCTTCGAAGGGGAGCCTAGTCCCGAAGGGGAGGCTCCCACTCGGGCCGAGCGGGATGCGATCCAGAAGTGAAAGGATGATAATCTCCAAGCCCCGTTGCCTTATGTTTGCTAACATGTCTCCGGACTTGCAAAGGCAACATGAGGCCATGGTGTAGCACCCTAACCCCCCTGGGCACCCCATCCCCCGCACTATAGCCTCGATCCACGTATTAAATGGAAAGTTCATACATAAACCAAAACTATAGCGAACGGGTGACAATAAAAATGACGAGCTTGGCGGGACACTCTCCCCAACAACATCAAAACGTACATGATAATGAAAGCGGAAGCAATAAAATCACTCATACATATAGGTACCATATTTACCGAATAAATACTTATAGATACCACTTTAACTATCAATACATTATCATCTCTTAATAATATACATAACCATGTATCCAAAAATACTAATACCGATCAATAACATGAAATATCTCAAAAGTAATATACATGAAGGTACGGTGCTAGACTCATGAAAATGCAAAACTCGAACGACCGGACACTCGCCTAGCACGACCACGCTCAAAGGTACCTGAAAAGTGAAGTATCAGTCTACCGAAGACTGAGTGAGGGGAAATAATATATATATCACACGTCACATGCAAGTTGTAGCCTCGGGTGAAGACTTTAGAATAAAATAGATATGTAATTCAAGAAGTTTAATCTTTGCCCGAGATTACAACCAATCATTTTAACACGTTTATTTATCCATGCTTGTCAATGTCATGAACATGTGGCCCGGGCGAGCAAGGGCAATCTCCAACCGAACTCCCAATAGTGAACAATACGTGATCATGCTTGCTTGCTTGATAAATACGTGATCATGCAATTTATTTAGTGCTCACATAGACAATTTCATGCTTGAAATCATGCAATAACCCGACATGCCGGATTAATCCCCAGTCTCCTTCTTCCTCCGGGTGATAGCGAGTTTGCAAGGCTCGACTATCCACGACATGGTGTGTGTAGAGGACATGACCCTCTAGACACGGAACTCCTTCCACCACTAATCTCCTAGTGGCTTCGGGGGTGATCCCAACAATGTGAGGATAATTCAGGAGTTACCCGTCAGCCCTTGCTTTCCCGGTTGGCTCAAGAATTACCCTCGGGCCCACGTGCAATCATGTACTCGCCAAACATGCTTGAAATCATGAATTGCTTGCTTGAAATGTTCATGGTTTTGAAATCATTCATAATTATAATACGCTTTGGCCGAAAACTAGCACATAAGGGTTATAGGGTTCGTTTTACCAAAACAAAACCTCACCTTTCTTACAAAATACAATAAAGAAGTGTTCTAAGGAGCTTGCTCCCTGTCCACGGCCTCGTGACCTGTGCAAATACGACGTATAAACATGAGACATGAACTAAAATGACCAAAATATAACGAACGGCGGAAATGTGTCGAGACGACCATGAAAATGCAATGTGGTATGATAACATGTCGTTTCACATCATATTAGCACATATTATAGCAATTCGCGGTCAAAGAAGTCGTTGGATCGAGGGGTCATTTTCGTAATTTTATGCAGAAACTTTTGTTCTGCAATCCAGGTGGGAACGGTCGTTCCGGGTTCCTTTGCAAAATGGGAACGGTCGTTCCCGTTGCCCAGAAAACGCGGCAACGTTTTCCCCCATTAAAATGCGCCTTTGAGCTGGGAACGGCCCTTCCGGCGCAAGGCCAAAATGGGAACGGCCGTTCCCATGCTCGGCCGCCCTTTTATTTGAAAAGAGATGGGAACGCCCGTTCCCACAAAGCCTTGAGGCTGGGAACGGGTGCTACATCTACAGGTGGTATCAGAGCCCGGTTGCAAAACCGAGGTTCTCGAGTCGTGTCGAGTCAGTCTAGGTCGCACGGCATAGGATTATGTGGTATTTGGGAGTCTGCATTTGGTTGACTTACCTGAATTACTTATTTCTTCGCATTATTTGAGCTACTTGATCTTCTTTGAACATGTGCTACTTGATATTATGGAAATTGTGTGCACACATTTGCATTTATTGATCAAGCCACGCATGTTTAGTGATCTAATTTCAGGATGGAGCACGACAGACATTCCAGTGACCGATCCTCGAGGCACAGACATCATCACCGCCGACATCATCGCCGCGAGAGATCACCACCTCCTCCACCTGCCCAGGCACAACCCCAGGATTTTATGAATGCAGTAGTGGGGCTAAATGATCAGAGGCTACAGGAAAGGGTTCCTCCACCACCTCCAGCACCAGTAGCACCTCCGGAGAACCCCATTTCTGCCATATTACGAGAGTTTCAGAACCAGCGTCCCCCGAAGTTCTATAAGGGAGACGATATACAGGCAGAGATGTGGCTAAAAGAGATCGAAAGGATTTGGCAGCTTATCCCTTGTGACAGTCAGGAGAAGGCTCGCTGTACACTTACTCTTATTCAGGGCGAGGCCTATTCTTGGTGGGAGAGCACCCAGATCGTTTTGGAGGCAGCTGGGACAGAGATTACTTGGGAGGTCTTCGTACGGGAGTTCAGAAACAAGTATATTCCTCCAGCTTCCCATACTCGCAGGTTGAGAGAGTTCACCGAGTTAAAGCAAGGAGGCAGGTCTGTGGGTCAGTATATCGCCGAGTTCGAGAGACTTTCTCGCTATGCACCCAACATAGCGAATGATGACTTTCACAAGGCGATGCAGTTCGTTCAGGGACTCAGGCCAGAAATTCAGGATGCGCTGAAAGCAGCCAATACCAGCACCTGGGCAAAAGCTACCACTAAGGCCCTAAAAGTTGAGGATTCGGATAATGCTAGGAAAGCTACTGCACGGACCGGACAGGCTTCGGGCTCGAGAGCAGGTCAGGGATCGAGCTTAGGAAAGGGGCCGATGATTCACTCTGCACCCCCAGCTCAGAAGAACCCCGGGAAGAAGCTTAAGGCGACAGGGCCATTTCCGAGAGGTCCAAGAGCTCCAGCACCACCCCAGCCACCTCAGAGACCGGGCTGCAGATGGTGTGGACTTCCTACACATACCTACGATAACTGCAGGGGCCGGTTGGGTTTGTGTTTGATCTGCGGGAGTAATGAGCACATGGTTGACGGCTGTCCGGATCGTCAGGATCCACCACCTGCAGGACCGAGGCCACTTGTGAGGGCTCGAGCTTATGCACTCGCTGGAGAGGAGCAGGATGCAGAGATAGACCCCGCCGCGGTAGTTGAAGGTATTATTTGCATCCATGGCACAAACATCCATACATTATTTGATCCACGAGCTACACACTCCTTTCTTGCGCACTCTATTGCTATTACTTTGTCATTGCCTGCTATGTTTACTTCTGTGCGCTATATAGTTAGTACTCCTTTCGGTAGTAGGCGAGAGACGGATCAGGTTTACAGGGATGTTCCAGTGGTGATTGAAGGCCGGGAGTTTCTGACAGATTTCATTGTTATGCCAATGGAGAGATACGGAGCTATATTGGGGATGAAATGGTTATACAGGCACTGTGCTACAGTTGATTGTAGAGCTAAGAAGGTTCAGTTGGGGTCAGAGGTTGTTACGGGTTGTACTTCGAAGACCGAACCCCTACTTTCGTTTTCAGAGGCTCAGAGATTAGTCAGAGAAGGGGCTACAGGGTTCATTGCTTATATTCTGAACAAGCCAAAAGATCAGGTGAAATTAGAGGACACCGAAGTGGTAAAGGAATTCCCCGAGGTATTCCCAGAGAAATTGGATTCTTTGCCTCCTGAACGAGAGATTGAATTTGTGATCGATCTTTTCCCGAATGCTGAGCCATATTCAAAGACTCCGTACCAGATGGCTCCAGCTGAATTAAAGGAATTAAAAGTCCAGCTGGAAGCATTGTTGGAAGTTGGGTACATTCGACCGAGTTCTTCGCCTTGGGGAGCGCCAGTTTTATTTGTAAAGAAAAAGGACGGGAATTTAAGAATGTCCATTGACTACAGGGAGTTGAACAAGATGACTATCAAGAACAAGTATCCCCTCCCTCATATCGAGGAGTTATTCGATATACTTCAGGGTTCCAAAGTTTATTCGAAACTGGATTTAAGACAGGGGTACTATCAGCTGCGAATCCGAGCAGAGGATATTCCTAAGACATGATTCAATACTCGGTACGGGCACTACGAGTTCGTGGTTATGCCATTTGGATTAACTAACGCTCCTGCAGCTTTTATGGATATGATGCACCAGATATTCAGGCCTTTCCTCGATAAGTTCGTGGTGATTTTTATTGATGACATTCTGGTTTTCTCAAAATCAGCGGAAGAGCACGTGAGACATCTCAGGCTCGTTCTTCAGACTCTAAAAGAACAACAGTTGTTTGCTAAGTTCAGTAAGTGTGAATTTTGGATCGATCGGGTTTCCTTCTTGGGGCATGTGATTTCAGGAAAAGGGTTGGAAGTCGATCCCTCGAAAATCGAGGCCTTGCTCAAGTGGGAGAAACCAAAAAATGCCTCGGAAATTAGAAGCTTCTTGGGATTGGCCGGGTACTACAGAAGATTTGTTCAGGACTTCTCCAAGATTGCTGCACCCTTAACCCGATTGACAAAGAAGGATGTTAAGTTTGTCTGGGACGAGAAATGTGATCAAAGCTTCAACTTTTTGAAAGAAAAGTTAGTCTCAACTCTGGTGTTAACTTTACCCGAGGGTTCAGAAGGATATGCGGTATACACAGATGCTTCTAAAGAAGGCTTAGGTTGTGTTTTGACTCAGAAAGGAAAAGTGATTGCTTATGCTTCCCGAAAGCTAAAGGAACATGAAAGGAATTATCCGACACACGACCTAGAGCTTGCAGCCGTGATCTTTGCTCTCGGGAAATGGAGACATTATCTTTACGGGACTTCCTTTGAGATTTTTACCGACCATAAGAGCCTCCAGTATTTATTCACACAGAAAGATTTGAATATGAGGCAACGGTATTGGATGGAAAAGCTAGAGGATTATGATTGTACAATTAAATACCATCCCGGGAAAGCAAATGTAGTCGCCGATGCACTTAGCAGAAAGGCGAGTGTATCGAGTTTGGAAATAAAGGAAATTGAAGAAGTTGTCCCGATTGTGTTAAAGGCTCGGGTTTCTAATATCACAGTTCAGCCGGAATTAAAGCATCAGTTATTTGAGGCTCAGAATAAGAATCCGGAAGTGCAGAAGCTTGTAAGTAAAGCTAAAGATGACCCGGAGAGTCCGTTTGGGTTTGATGAGACCGGGTTGCTTCAGTTTAAAAACAGAGTAGTAGTACCTGAAGAATTGAGACGGGTCCTACTTGAAGAAGCTCACAAGTCAGCCTACTCGATCCACCCAGGAGGGAATAAAATGTATAAGGATTTGAAACAATATTATTGGTGGAACGGGATGAAGAGAGACGTGGCAGAGTACGTGAAACATTGCTTGACTTGTCAGAAAGTGAAAGCTGAGCACCAAAAGCCCGCGGGACTTCTACAACCGTTACCTATTCCCGAGTGGAAGTGGGAACAAGTAACGATGGACTTTGTTTCTGGATTACCGAAGGTTAAAGGCGGGTTTGATGGAATTTGGGTAATCGTGGATAGATTTACAAAGTCTGCTCACTTTCTACCAGTCCGGATGTCCTATAAGATTCCGAAGTTGGCTGAAATTTATAACAGAGAGATTATTCGACTTCATGGCATTCCGGTGAGCATAGTCTCAGACCGAGACCCGAGGTTTACTTCTAAGTTGTGGCAAGAATTACAGGTTGTCTTGGGTATGAAACTTAAGTTCAGTACAGCATTCCACCCACAAACAGACGGTCAAACTGAAAGGTTAATCAGGTATTTGGAAGATCTTCTTCGGGCTTTCGCGATGGATTTTCTGAACTCTTGGGCAGAACAGCTTCCCTTGATCGAGTTTGCTTATAACAACAGCTTTCAGGTTTCGATCGGGATGGCTCCTTATGAACTCCTTTATGGAAGAAAGTGCCGATCTCCGTTGTTCTTCGACTTGGAAGAATGGAAATGGTCGAAACAGGAAGGAGTAAGGAAAGGGGGAAGATTCGAAAGGCCTTCCAAAGTCGTCCAAACAATGATTGAAAAGGTTCAGATGATTCAACAACGGATGAAAGCCGCGCAAGATAGGCAAAAGACCTATGCTGATAAGCGCCGAAGGGATCTAGAATTTGAAGTTGGTGACCGGGTATTCTTGAAGGTGTCACCAAGGAAAGGTTTCCCCCGGATCGGGAAAGGAGGAAAACTTAATCCTCGCTACTTAGGTCCGTTTGAGATTCTTGAAAGAATAGGCGAGGTAGCCTATCGACTGGACCTACCACCGAGTCTTACGGGGATTCATAACGTATTTCATGTTTCACAATTAAGGAAATATTACCCCGATGAGACTACGATTCTCCCCGTGGAAGAAGTTGAGCTGGAACCGAATTTGACGTTTGTTCAGAGGCCGGTTAAGATTATGGATCGAAAATTTCAGGAACTAAGAAACTGGAGGATTCCCATGGTTAAAGTGTTGTGGAGAAGCGATAAAACCGAGGAAGCCACTTGGGAAACAGAGGATAAAATGAAACGGTTCCACCCGGAGTTGTTCGAGCAAGGCTAGAGAATCTGGGGACCAGATTCTTCTAAGGGGGGGAGAGTTGTAACGCCCCGGTTCCGGATGAACAGGTAAGCACGCCACGTGTCAGTTTGAGCGTAGGTTTTATTTATAATTCTTTTAATTTCATAATATATTACGTGGCATTTCACATTTTGATAAAATTCAAGAAACATTATTTACATCAATTATTTGATTTCATATCATTGAAAATATTATTTCATGACATGGAAAATATTTTCAATGATATGAAATCAAATAATTGATGTAAATAATGTTTCTTGAATTTTATCAAAATGTGAAATGCCACGTAATATATTATGAAATTAAAAGAATTATAAATAAAACCTACGCTCAAACTGACACGTGGCGTGCTTACCTGTTCATCCGGAACCGGGGCGTTACACATGGAATTTGCTTGGGAGATTTATGACCACTTAGAGTAACTTTACCGCCCTCCTGAACGTGTTACAAGGTATAACACTTCAAAGGAATTGTTCCACTTGAGAATGAGGGAAGGTTCAAGTGTCCATGAATATGGACTCAAGTTTCTCGCCCTTACTGAGAAACTTGCTTCCATGGACATGCCACTGAAAGATGAGCTTTCAGTGGACTTGTTGCTAGCCTCGCTCCCACCATCATTCAACCCATTTATCCTTAACTTCAATATGAATCATGTTGGTGCTACTGTAGCTGAGCTGATTAGTCAGCTTGTGACTGCTGAGCGCACGATCAAGAAGGACAATAAGGTTTTGATGGTGAATGCTCCATCTTCCTCTTCTGGGCCTTCTAAAGGTAAGGGCAAGAAAGCCCAAAAGAAGAAGAAGAAACCCCTTAGGCCCACTGGAGGCATTTCGAAGGGGAAGGCCCAAAAGAAGAAGCGTGATCAAAAAGAGGATGTTTGCTTCCATTGTGGCAAAGCGGGACATTGGAGGAGAAACTGCCCAGAGTACAAGGCTACTCTAAAGAAAGGTATGTTTCTCGTTGAAGTAAATCTTTCTATTTTCTAGTTCTTGGGTACTTGATACCGATTGTGGAGCTCATATCTGTAATGATGTACAGATGCTAAATGAAGTCCAACAACTAAGAGAAGGAGAATGTGTCTTGAAGATCGGCAATGGCTCCAATGTTGAAGCTCGAGCTTTAGGCACAATTAGATTAGATTTAGGTAGTTTTGAGTTAGTCTTAAATAAAGTCCTTTATGTACCGAGCATTATTCGTAATATAATTTCAGTTCCAATTTTAGATTGTGAAGGTTATGAAACATATATTAAGAATGGTAAATACTTTATCAAACGGAACAACTCTTCCGTTCACATCGGTACTCTAAGTAATGGACTTTATCTAACTCAGAATATCAATATTATGAATATACAATGAGAAACAAAGCGTAAGAGAGATGACAAAGTTTCAGCTCCCTTATGGCACGCTAGATTAGGACACATTACCAAGAGCAGAATCAGCAAGATAAACACTTTACGATCATTCTTTGAAAATGATCTCAAAGAGTTAACTTTTTGCGAATCCTGTCTCAAAGGAAAGATGTCCAAAGTTCCTTTTAAAGGAACTGTGGAACGTGCCACCAAGGTCTTGGATCTGATCCATACTGATGTTTGTGGACCGCTTAGTGTAAGCACAAGAAACAATCATCAGTATTTCATAACCTTTACTGATGACTTTAGTCGGTATGGTTATGTATGCTTAATGAAGTATAAATCTGAAGCTTTTGAGAAATTCCTAGAATTTCAAAAGGAGGTTGAGAACCAAACTGGTCACAAGATCAAAGCACTTTGATCTGATCGAGGAGGCGAGTATCTTAGTGAAGAATTCCTTAATCATCTCAATGATAATGGGATTATCTCTCAGTGGACTCCTCCGGGAACTCCTCAGCTTAATAGAGTTTCTGAGAGAAGGAATCGAACCCTACTTGACATGGTTCGTTCCATGATGAGTTTCACTGATTTACCACCTTCTTTCTGGGGTTATGCCCTAGAAAATGCAGCAAAGATTTTGAATCTAGTTCCCTCTAAGTCAGTCCTTAAAACGCCCTATGAAATGTGGCATGGTAAAATCCCTAGTTATTCTTACTTGAGAATTTGGGGTTGTCCTGCTTACGTGAAGAGGACAGTGGGAGATAAGTTAGAATCTCGTTCTAATTTATGCTACTTTGTAGGTTATCCTAAGGAATCAATAGGATACTACTTCTATGATCAATCTGAGCAAAAGGTGTTTGTTTCCAGAAATGCCACTTTTCTTGAGGAACCGTTCCTTAAAGAAAAGAAAGGCAAAATCATAGAATTAGAGGAAGTACAAAGTGACCCCACGCCACCCACCGAAGAAGCGTCTCATTCTGATCAATCACAACCAATCACGAATTTCGATACACACGAAAATCCTCCTCTGAGGCGTTCTGAACGCACTCCTAGACAACCGGAGAGATGGTATGGATTCTTCCATGAGATCTCTCAAAAGGATAATGATCCTTTAACATATGAGGAGGCACTTTCAGATTCTGACTCTGAACAGTGGATAGAAGCCATGAAATCCGAAATGGATTCCATCAACTCCAACCAAGTTTGGACCTTGTTAGATTTGCCTGATGGGGTCAAACCCATAGGTTGCAAATGGATCTTTAAGAGAAAGCTTGGAGTTGATGGAAGCATTGCAGCCTATAAGGCAAGACTGGTTGCAAACGGATTCACTCAAAGACTCGGCGTGGACTTTGACGAAACCTTTTCACCAGTTGCAATGCAAAAGTCTATTCGGATCATGCTTGCCATTGCTGCATATTATGACTATGAGATATGGCAAATGGATGTGAAAACTGCCTTTCTCAATGGTGACATTGATAAAGACATTTATATAGAGCAACCCATAGGTTTCACATTCAGTGGGAGTGAGTAAAAGGTTTGTAACCTCCAAAGATCAATCAATGGATTGAAACAAGCTTCTAGGAATTGGAACATTCGATTTGATGAATCAGTCAAACCGTTTGGCTTCATTCACATCTCGAATGAATCGTGTGTGTATAGAAAGGAATTGGAGACCTCAGTGCAATTCTTAGTACTTTATGTTGATGACATCCTTCTTATTGGGAATTCGAAGGATGACATGAAAGTACCTAAGTTATGGTTATCGAACCAATTCGAGATGAAAGATCTTGGTGATGCGTCCTACATCCTTGGAATTAAAATCTATCGAGATAGATCTAGAAGGTTGATAGGACTATCACAGTCGATGTACATTGACAAAGTATTGAAGAGATTCAATATGGAGTCAGCAAAGGTTAAGAACCTTCCTATGAGTGTAGGAACATGTCTTTCTAAGAAGATGTGCCCTAAGACTAACCTTGAGAAGGAAAGAATGACTCATACACCTTATGCATCAGCAATAGGTAGCATAATGTATGCAATGTTATGTACTCGACCGGATGTGGCTTATGCACTTAGTGTAACAAGTCGTTTCCAATCTGACCCTGGAGATGGTCACTGGGCTGCCGTGAAGAATATTCTTAAGTACTTGAAAAGTACTAAGGATTTATTCTTAGTTTAAGGAGGTCAGAAAGATCTTACTATCGAAGGATACTGCGATGCAAGCTTTGTATCTGACTTAGATGATTTTAAGTCAATGTCAGGATACATTTTCTGCCTAAATGGCGGAACAGTGAGTTGGAAGAGTTCCAAGCAAACAACCACTGCAGATTCGACCACTGAGGCTGAATACTTAGTTGCAAATGATGCAGCAAAGGAAAGTGTTTGGATTAGAAACTTCATTCAAGAGTTGAATGTTGTTTCTAGCATAAAAGACCCCATTACTGTGTTTTGTGACAACACTGGGGCGGTTGCTCAAGCAAGAGAACCAAGATCTCACCAACGGACCAAGCACATTATGAGGAAGTATCACCTAATCCGTGATATTATCAAAAGAGGAGATGTGCAAATTGAGAGGGTCACATCAGCAGAGAACGTGGCAGATCCACTTACTAAACTCCTTAGTCGAGAAGCTTTCCAAGGTCATCTTCAGAAGATGGGACTTAGAATAGCTTTAGAATGGTTTTGACGGGCAAGTGGGAGATTATTAGGAATAGTGCCCTAGAAAGCCGATTGTATATCTGCTTTGTGTTTTTTCCTTATTATAATCACAGACGATCTTTGAATGAAATAACGAATTAAGGCAACACTTCTTTATATGCTCTTGTTTGGTATACGTTTACTTTAGTTGTGCATGTATGAGAACTCCCCTAATCCTGATGACTTTAGGACTCTACCATTTAGGTGAAATAGTTCATGAAGTGAGCCCTATTTCACATAAGTTATGATTAGTAAAATACTCCAAGCCGATGAGTCCTACAGACAGTGGGAGTGTCAACCTGACTCCTCTAAGGCTTGCTTGTGGGATCACGCCCTTAAGAAGGACCACCTTGTTTCATGTAGGTGCAAAGTGTATAGTTGATACGTGTGTGATACATGAGGGTGCTTACTTTAATAAGTAAGTTCACTGAGGTGCCCCGTGTGAGAAGATTCCTAAATGGGAAAGGAAGTTTCTATTTCAGGAAATGGAAACTTCCAAATTAGGAAATATCTCACAAGTCATTGATGTGATTAATTGATCCTTAGACTTGAGGTTTCTTGTCACTTTATGAGTTAACTCTGTAGTCTTAGGTGTAAGCTTTAAAGAGTGTCGCCTTAGACAACTGATTTAAGGCTTATGCTGGGGCTGCACAAGTGATTCATGAAAGTGAATGAGAATCAAGAAAGGACCTACACTTGCATTTGCAAGGTGATCTCTTATTGTGTAAGTCATTCATATGCCATATGGAGTCCTTGGCCAAGGCGGTAGATCAAGACATCAAGAAAATGGTTTCTTGGATTGAGATCAAATGGATATGAAATGCACTACACGTGTGGCTCACGTGAGTGACACATGTCTCACACGTGTGTAAATATATGTGTATATTTATTTGTGTGTTAAATAATTAATGTGATTAATTATTTAATAGACTTTGGTTTAATTTTGAATTAAAAAGAAAGTCTTATTTTGGAGAAAAAATAATCTAGTTAATTAATTACGAATTAATTAATTAGATAAAATAAGTTAGTTATTTTAAATAAATAAAGTATAAAATTATCCAAAAATAGTTTGGATATTTTAGCTCTCTTGAAAGTTGATTTGAATTTAAATTCAAAGTCAAAGTCAAAATTACTTGATAATCAAGCAATAGGAGAGAGGGACCAAAAACCCTAGTCCATGAGGACAAGGATTTCGGTCCTCCCCCCTCCTATAAATAGGGGAGCTCGAGCTCCCCTTAGAGCTAATTGGCAATTCTTTTGGTTCATGTGTTGAACACCATCCTTTCGCCAAGATAAATTAAAACCCTAGGTTAAGCCTAAACACTAACTAGAGAACTAGCATCCTTACTAGTTAGATTGTGATCAAGTTGGTGGACTATCTCTTGAGAGCTTCAAGTTAGAAGTTTGAAGATTCGTGCTTTACCAAGGAGAGGGGATCAAGCCACGAGAAGAGCGCTCTTGGGTGGCTTGAAACGCTTCAAGAAAGATAATTAAGAAAGTAAGTTTCTTATCTCTACGAATTTGGATACACGATTGCGAGTCCAAGATCCTTTTGTTGGAAAATTTTTAAATTTCCGCTGCTTTTCTGATTCTGTTTTCCAACATGCACAACAATTAGGCTCAGCAGGGTCAATAAGATCACGTTATTTAGTGAAAAACGACTAAAAGAAAGGCTTAAAATCCTCCGATAACGAATGCCTACTTCACTTCCCGAATCTATCATCAACTCAAAATTTCGCCTTGATAGGACTAAAGTGCATCCTAATCAAATCTTAGACTCCTTTGGAAATCATCAATTCACCTTTCTAAGCAAAGTACATTATTCCGTTCAAAAGTGCTCAAAATATAAGGCCATACTAACACACTAAATTATCCAATCTCATGCAAATTTTTCTCAATTCAAATAGCCTAACTCTTTCTAGTAAAGGCTCAACAATCAAACATCGAAGAAAAAGTTCAAATCAGGGGAAATTTTCAAAATTCTCGTAATTTCAATTTCTAACAATTCATAAGGTTAACAAGACATCTACTCATGCAAATATCCAAGAAATTCAAAATCATAGCCCAATTTATACATGTACTGTCCTCCCCCCACACTTATCTTTGCAATGTCCGCATGGAAATAAACAGTTAAAGTTCAAGAAAACTCCCTTATCAAATGAAGACCCGACAATGTGCTAGCAACGCTTCCAAGGCCTGAGATAAGTAACTAGAAAACACGGATCAAGTGCTAAAGCAATTGATAATCAACATGCATCTAATAAATAACACACAAGTCACAATTTCAAGTAAGGGAAGGGCACATTGCGTCAAAATTAAAAGAGTTTAGACATAAGCAAAGAGAAGAGGTAGCAACAGTATCAAAAGGTATTAAAAAATATCAATAATACAAAACCAAATAGCAAACCAATAGAATAACAAAATCAAAGGCAACAAGATCACTGATCAGGCGGGGGCTCTGGGCCTCAGAAGTACCGATCCAAGCTCTGATGGAGGCCCTGAAACTGCTCATCGACATAAGTCGTCTAAGTATCAAACCGCTGATCCACATGAGCTCTGAACTCCCCCATCTCATGCCTCCACTCGGTCATCCCTGTCTCAAGTCTAGCCAACCGAGCATTCGAGTCTGCCAGATCTAGCTGCATCGCTGCCATACTAATATTCAAGGAGCGCACCGACATAGTCTTATCACCCTCCTCCTGAGGGACCGGTCGTGGGGCATCATTCCCGCGCTCAGGGGCATCCGGGATCTCATCAATAGACGCCTTAAGCTCATCAGGCATCTCATCATATGTAGCGAATCCTCAAGTATACATCTGCGTAAACCTGTCTCGCGTCCTCTTCGGCCACCAAGGCAACAACCTTCCTGTTAGAGGCCCCTCCTTCCATTCCATAATCAAACGCATATGCTTCCAATTGGCCTCATCCAAAAACGGATACTGAGTCAATGGCTCAGCCTTCCGGGCCCTCTAACCTACTCTCTTGGCGATCATAGTGACATACGCCCCGTGGCCTATGTCCCCCTTGGTCTGGTTCACCACATCTTGTATTCTCTTAATCAGGTCCCAAGTTCCATCAAACAGCTTCCCTTCTCTCATCATCCACATTATACCCAACTTAGTGGCTTGAATATTACCTTCACTCTCATTCCAAGCGTAGAAGCTACTACTCAAAATCTTGTGCACGATTCGCCACACTAAGCTGTCCAAATGAGCAGTTTTCGTGTTCCTCACATGATAGATGGGGGTGTTGGGCTTCAAAGGGAAGGACCTCCAAATGGTTTCCCTAACCTCAGTGCTCCAATTAGAAAGCCTGTGATCACCTTCACTAGGAAAACCAAATACTTCCCTTAGCGAGTGCACGGGGAAGTGTGAACGTCCTTCTAATATATAGAGCAAAGGAGAGGGGCTCATCCAAACTGAGATCCCACTTCATGGTGGTGAAGAATGTAGCGGTAAGCTCTGGATAAGTGTACTCATCTTCCTCCAAAAATCTCAACCATCCAATTTTGTTGAACAACCTTGCTATCTCATCCCACACTCCAAGTCGGACCAATACATCCCGTTTGAAGAACTTGGTGGGAAAGATTGTCCTAGAGAGGGTCCGATCATACAGATTCCCTATGCCTTCAACAACCATGTTACGAGATTCACTTTGTGGCCGAGCCCTAGAAGTTCCCGAACCTGATGCTCCATCGGTACGAGCACGCTTTAACCGCCCCATAGTATCAATAAGATGACAATGTACTAAGGCAAAATACACAAATATCAATCAAAGTTCATTCAGACAAAACATCGAACAACTTGTGGACATAAATCTAGGGTATGAGTTTTAACTAAAATTCTTCAATCTACCCAACTCAAAGCAACACTACCCTCTATTATCACAATTCAAGCTCGTAAAATCACCCACATTCTACCCCTAATTTCAGACCCAATAGCAATTCATGAATAGAAATTAGGGCAATCTCCAAATTCACTAAACTCAACTAAAAGTCATTCCAAAGCAACAATCCGAATTCTAGCATGCAAGGCTTCATAATGTTCATCTATTCATCCCATAATTGATCCCAAATTGCAATATGAAGACTAGGGTTTAAGCTATAAGTTGGGAGAAGTAGTTCAAAATTCTACACAATGGGGAGATCAACTTACCTATTAACAAAAGAAGAGGGATGTGCGTGAGCGTGTCTGGTGGTGCGCCGAAAACGCAACGGCGGCGGCTTGTGGTGGCAGCGTGGTGGTGCTTCATGTGAGAGAGGGATTGCTGCTGCTTTGCTTCTTGTCTCGTGCGGTTATGTGTTTGTGAAAGGAAAGAGGAAGGCTAGGTTTAAAATATGGAGAACTTACTTTTGAACACATAGGGTAATTGTCCAAGTAGAAAAATTGAATCGCACGCATAATTGAGATGTGATAAATGAATGCTTGGCGCCTGGATCTTATAAGGCAGTAACTGGCATGTTTAGAATACGTACCTTTAACAGTTTTGGGGATGACATTTATAACTGTAATCACCCTTATAAAGAGAATATAATGCATAATAGTTGAGAATGATTTACAGATGGTCATGAGAATAAGAGTTTCTAGGTAATAGCAATTAATAACACAACACCTTTAGTAAAGATACAACATGTAAAGGCACAGGAACCAATATGTTAACTTTCGGTCCTACTGGTATCCTGAAGCGACTCTAACAACTCGAGACTTGAACAAGTTAGGGAGTATAAGTGAAGTATTTCTCATAAGCTAGAGGTACGAGTAAGATGATGAAAGAGAAGTAGGTCCTACAATCGAATCTGCCAAGAATTTGAGGATTCTAAAAATTCTGAAGAATCCGAAGTGATTAAGGATTTTAGTGCAGATTAAAAACTATATGGTAGACTTGATGAAGGAAGAATTTAGTACTATAATTGTAACAAATCACATACTGGTCGGCCTCCCCAAGTAGTGATTGATCACAATTTAAGCACTAAGGACAGGAGAATACTTGTGAAACTCTACATACCCCAGATTTTCGCAACCTGGGGCTCTGATACCACCTCAAGCTGTAGCGCCCCCTAACACTACAACTCTCGCACCGTACTACCCTCGAGTGGATGTGGGACCTAGCACTAGAGAAGTACTACGGCAAACGGTATAGACGGTACTTAAGTAGAGCGTAAGGTAAAATGCAGCGGAAGATAGAGAAATTTAAAACTTGCAAGTGAACAGCATAGTAACACACAGAAAGTGTAAATGATAATATAAGAGGGGATAATGTAGTAGAATAGCATACGAAGATAATGTATAAGGGCAACTTATTTGTGGTATATACATGATCAGGATTAAATGCCCCCTTATCCTAATCCTGACCTAATATGTTCGACACCTATAGCTTCAAGATACCTCTAGGTATCGATGCCCTCGCTTCCTGAAATTATGCATTTGAAAATAGGCGAGAGGTTAGTCAAAGTGACTAAGTCAAGTGGTATTAGTATATACGTATAGTACTTTTATATATATACGACCAAGAGATTCTCGGTCCCAAAATGATAACAGTATGATATGGCAAATATATTACGGTTCATAAGTATAAAATAGACATAGGGGTATATGGAGATTATTTGCAAAGTATGAACCATTTAATAAGAGATTTTGTATTGCCCGCAATTAAGGCCTCTCCAATCGTACTCCTTAAATATTTGGTAAAACAGTACCGGGCTGATCAAGGCACCGGTACTTTAATAAAACCAAGTATGATAACAACTCCGCTACTCCGTAGTGTCAATAGGGGATCAAACCCTGGAGAAGATATATGTAATAAGTGGGAAATACGTTCCAGGGAGGTTGTCTCCCTTATCTCTTAGCGTGGAGTAACTAACCTCCAGCTAAACCACTACCAAGAGTTGGTGGCGGTCTGTGACACCAACAATACCCTCGGCACTATACCTTCCGGGTAATTGCTCGACACAGCTGCGCACTGGGGCCCATAATAATAATAAATAATTATTTACTTGCTTAGTCGGGAATCAATTCTTATTATTAGTAGGACTGAAGTATATAATGTCCGGATAATATCCTGATTCCGACTTAAAAGTATTTTCCTCTTAGAGAGGTATATTGTACTGTAATAATATGTATAGGTAGGAAATCAAATAATAGATAGGTTTGGAAATCATTTTGATATAGATACATAGATATAGGCATGATTCCAATTGAAAACATTTTAATCCTCACCTTTCGTTGAAACTTAAGTGATGGAATCGTGAGGATTCCACTCTTCGATCCTACTGTCGTCTGAAAGTAATAACTACTACTGACTTAGAACTAAGCTCTTATTATTCTAATCAAATAATCATATATAATATCCTAATCAAATAATCACATAAGGTACATATCATGTAACATATTAGAGAATTCCCGATAAACCCTAATTTTAACCGTTTAAGGAAATTTAATTAATTAATTATGTTCTATGAAGTCTTTAACTAAACAAATATTTATTAATCACATTATGATCCTAATAAGAATATTAGATATGAAATCCAAGGTTTAATTTGGCAATGTAGGTTAGATTTTAAAATTATTTCATAACTTACCGATTTTTGGAAAATTCGGGTAAAATCTTTCTTTAAAAATTCCAAAACATATTTTATAATTATTTTTAAATATTTTTCGAAATTTTTTTAGTAAATGTTGACCAAAAAGTTAAAATTACTATTGTAAAACATTTACTATTCAAATTCTTATGAATTAAACACTTTATAACATAAAATCGTACTCACACACACACACACACACACACACTATCACACATGCACTTCAAATCATTAAAGAACAACATGAACATGTTCTTAGACTTATGAATGTGTTCATATTAGTTCATGATCATATTTAATAAATTCTAAGTTCATAACACATAATTAAACTTAAAATGTAGCACTTTATGTAACTTTAATCATAAAATTAATTCTAAATAAATTATTCTAGGCATGAATTTAATCAAACAATATCATAATTATTTAAATACATATTCACATTATATCATATCATAATTCATGCATTTAATTAAATAAAATTCCATAATGTAGACACTATTTAAAACTAACAATTATGCATATATTTCATAAAATAAAATTCCTAAAGCATAATTTAATTAAATCTAAGCATGCTACAACTATTATTATACTAAGAAAATAATATAAAGTATGAAATAATAAAAGAAAACACACCTTAGAGAGAGAGAAGGATGGCTACCGTGAGTGAGAGTGAGGGAGTGATGATTTTGGTGTGAATTTTTGTGAATGCTCTCTAGGGTATTTATAGGTATAATCTTGGGGGCTTAAATGCAATTATCTTATAGTTTAGGGTAATGACTAAAAGTGTAGGGTAGCTAGGTATATAATTATAGGGTACTTAGTTGGTATGCTAGGTGTATAGTGTTGTAGGAGCTTATGTGTACATATATTATCTAGTAATTATGTCAAAATAAAATAATTCTAAAATAGGGTGAAAATAATAATAAAATAGTAGAAGAATCTCTATATTTTAGTTTGAAATGAGAAAAATTGAAAAAGAAAGAGAATCGAAAGAGCTTTTCGATGGCTATAAACACTTAACGTTTAAACGTCTACATTTAAAGTAGTAAGAGTTCGGGATTTTGAAAAATATGAGAAAATACATAAAATGAAGCTAGGATGAGAATTAATTTCCGAGAAAGTGTTCATGATTCTTAAAATAATTTAAGGAATATTTTGAGTATAATATTGGATACCAAATGTTGTACGGTTTGAAAGTTAGTTTTTACGACTAGAATAGTACTTTAGGGAAAATAGGAAAAAATTATAAAACGAGCTAGGAGTCGAATTAGAGTTCGGAAAAAGTCTTAAAATTCATAAAATAATCCAAGGATCGTTTTGGTTATAATATTGGATAGGGAAAGCGTAGAATTTTGAAAATCTCTAAACTAGGGTTAAAGTAGGGTTTTTGGCCGGTTTTGGCTACTGTGGGAACTACAATGAGAATTAGGGTTTGGGAATGATATCGTAATTCATAAAATTTCGTAAGGATTTATTTGAACCCAATATTGGATAGGTAAAAGTGTCCCGAAAATTTTCTAAATCTAGGAATGAATAGTAACTAGGGATCTAATGGGAATTTTTGATAATTTTCATAGCGTATCTCGGGATAATAAAAGCTAGGATATGAGTCCGAAAAATGTAGAACCTAACTTCCTAAAGCTTTAAGAGGAATATGTGAAGGTTTAGGTTCGGTGAATGAATAGTGATAGGTGTTTCATAATAAGATACGGATCAAATTTAAAACATAAAGGCATATAATTAATTCACATAAAAGAAATGCATGATGGATTGAGACTATAAACACTTTTCTCTTAGCCCTTTACTTACACATGTTATCCTGATCTTGAAATCCGGGCTGTTACACATACCTTAAGAAATTCAGTCAAAAATCTTGAAAACCTTTTAAACTTTGTCAACCCTTGTCAAGAATTTCAAACTTCGACAACCTCGTCAAGAAATCGAATTGCAATCGGATATTCTAAAATTTTTGCTTTAATTTTTCTTTATTTGTCTATTTATTTTAAATAATTTATCCTCTCAATATATAAACATTAATTAATAATAGTACTAAATATCTCCTTAATTGTGGGGTGGTGGATGTGTGATTAATAATAATTATTAGTTAAAACTTTCTTATCCTAAACAAAAAAATTTGGCACAATAATAGCTATTTCATTTAGTATAGATATGTAAAAACATGCAGAATAAATTAGGGACTGACCATTCCTTAATTATCCAATCAATGTTATTTATATATGTTAATAAAAATAAATATAATTAGAAAAAAATTTACACATGAAAATATATCATGAATCTTACTAAAAATAATTATTTTCCTTTGTTACTATTTATTTTTTAATTAAATTATATACAAAATAAAGATTATACAATCATATTTTTATATTTCATTAAATATTTTTAAAAAACCAAAAAATTCAACTTAGATAAATTTGCACAATTAAAATCAAATATCATTATCAAATATATAATAGCATAGACAAGACAACAAGTAAATCAGCAGTTACTATGTAATTAATTTGACGGCTAAATCTAATTTACGACACAATTATGCTCTGATTTAACTTAGCTTCCATAATTTTACGGTTAAAGATGCTCTGTAGTTCATTTATATTGACTGAGCCGAGTCGTACTAATAAAATATAAAGTTGGTACCCAAAAATTCGAATGCGAAATTTCTAATTAAAATAACATAATATCAAACCATTAAATACATTACTCGATGGTATATCCTATACTGAATATAAGTAAAAATAAAGGTGATAAACAAAAAATTCACCTTGCTCTTTTAATTTGTCCATGTTATTATATGGAGTCATTAACAGAAAATTCTTACACGCACCGTATTTGAATCGCTTGTGTATTCACCGGTTTAAATTTCACACCATCCTTAGTGTACACATAAAAAAGTTGTTTTGTATAAGAATATTCCAAAAATAATGAATATATATAAAAGAAAAATATATATATCAATGTTCGAAATCAAACACTTTACTAAATTTATTTATTCATTATTAAACGAAAAACAACAATAACAACAATGTTGATACGTACAACGTGATACGTATCAACTTTATTTCTTAATTTTCTCTGACACATTAGTTTAACCAACGCGAGGGGTATAAACTACGATGCCGTTGCAATCAACAGAAACCCGAACACGATCACAAATGATAAGTGGAGCGACAGGACACAGGTACTTGCCGCCGGCCGACATAATAAGGACTGTGACCGAAGGATTCTCAGTCTCAATGATCTTGGCTGCCTCACGACCATCAGTTCCCACCAACTCCGGCCACGATAACTTTCCTATATCAGCAGTATCATATATATGGCTTAAAGATCTGATTAATTACTATTCAAAAACAAAATAGAAATGATTATCATAATTCTTACCTTGACACTCCATATTTAGCCTACTTGTGGACTCTTCTTGCTAATTATATGATGTATTCTGAGTGATGGATTGCATCCATATTTATAGAGAGTAATATGCAACAGGCATCCCTTCAGAAAATAAAAAAAAAGGTACATAGATATAAACACATGTTTTGTATTGTGAAATGAAAGAAATAAAATATCAGGATAAGGTTGTACGAAGGAAATGGTTGTGGTTGGTAATACTTGTCATACAATTCACGTTGTGCTAAAACTAGGTTTTTGATAGTGATATTGCATATTTGTTAAAGATGTATTAAAATTGGGAAGAAACGCGTATGTGGTGTAATATCTAAGAGATTAATCATGTTTGAAATTTTATTCTCGTAAATATGAAAGATATGGGTGCACACCGAACTTCTCATAAACTTTTTTTTTTTTTTAATTTTGATTTCAACCATCAATGATTTCTCAATTTACGTCTCGTAAAGCTTTTTTTTCAAATAGCGTCCCACCGATAATTTTTATCAATTCTGAAAGATGGCACATGCATAACATGTGATTGTTAAAAATATTGCATTTTGTTTCATTTTGTTCATTTATATTTTTAAAACTATCGCAAACTTATTTAAATTATATCACCCTACACAAAATTAATTATATATATGTGAGCATGTGCGTCTAATATATATTATATGGAAATCACATATAAATTTTTTATTCTAGTAAATTTTTTTATTAATAGATAATATATATTATATATTATGAATGTATAATTATTCACATTTTTCTTACACATATATCAACATTGTATATATAAAATAGAAGATAAAAAAATGACAAAGTTTTACATTGAATAATTTAATAAATTTCTTACATAAATATGAAGAATCTTAATAAATTTATATAATATCATAATGATATTAAATTTTAATCGAATAAATTAATTACAAAGAGACAAAATAAAAAATATGTACCGTTTAAATTAAAAATTCAAAAAAAAATTAAAAATTAGAGAAAAGCAAACCCATCTCCCCCTCCCACCACATCTCCACCGCCACTTTCAACCGGGGATGCAAACAAATTGAGTCATTCAAAAATAGTTCTATATTGACGAGTAGGGGTGGTAAATGGACGGGTTGGGCTGATTTTGAGTTGGGTTCATGTGGATGGGGTTTAAATTATTTGGTTCCAAAATGAGTTGTATTTTAATGGGTTTTTAATGGTTTGGGTTTTAAATGGGTCTTAATGAGTCATGATGGGTTTTGATGGTTTATTATGGGTTCAATAATTGATTTTTAATGGGTTCGTACTCAATCCAAGTACCTAAATGTCCAATATATGTTTCACTAATATTTTTTTTTGTTTTTTGGTCAGCTACCCTTCACTAATACATTTGACTTGTTTTAAACCAATTTGACCCAACTAACCTATTTACAACCCGTTTGTCATGTTTTGAATATGTTTGATCCATTTGGACAATTTTGGGCCCGTTTTTCGTTTTTAATCTGTTTGATCAATTTTAGACTCATTTGACCCGTTTTGGGCCCATTTCATCCGTTTTTCGACTTGTTCGACCCATTTATGATTCATTTGACCCGTTTTGGATCCATTTCACCCGTGTTCAACCTGTTCGACTCATTTTAGACTCGTTTGACCCGTTTTGAGCCTCATTCACTCGTTTTTTGACTTGTTCAACCTATTTATGACTCTTTTGACCCATTTTAGACTCGTTTCACCCGTTTTTTCGACCTTTTCGATTTATTTATGACTCGTTTGACCCGTTTTGGGCTAGTTTCACCCGTTTTTCGACCGTTCGATCTATTTCAAAATCGTTTGACACATTTTAGGCCCGTTTAACCCATTTTTCGACCAGTTCCACCTATGTATAACTCATTTGACCCGTTTTGGACCCGTTTATTCTATTTTTCCACTTGTTCGACCTATTTTTGATTCATTTAATACGTTTTGGACCTATTTTACCCGTTTTCAATATGTTCAGCCTATTTCAGACTTATTTGGCATGTTATGGTCTCGTTTCACCCATTTTTCAACCTGTTCAACCTATTTTTGACTCGTTTCATATGTTTTGGGCCTGTTTCATCAATTTTTCGAGCCATTCAACCTATTTTGGACTTGTTTGACATATTTTGGGCTTGTTTAATCCGTTTTTCGACCACTTACATATTTCTTAACTTGTTCGACCTAGTTTGGATACATTCGACCCATTTGGATCCATTTTGAATTTATTTTCTCGTTTGGATCGATTTTATCCATTTTGGACCAATTGGACGTATTTAGATCCACTTGACCCGTTTGGATCCATTGGATACATTTAAATCCATTTTATCCATTTTGGATTATTTGATCCGTTTAGATTGATTTGTCCCGTTTAGATTCATTTTACTTATTTTGGATCCATTTTATCCATTTGAATTAATTTTTACCCATTTTGGATACATTTGACACATTTGGATATTTCTAGTTTACCCATTTTGGCTCAATTGGACCAATTTTACCCATTTAGAATCTATTTGATTCGTTTAGATCCATATTACTCATTTTAGATACATTCGACCCATTTTGATACATTTTCTCCATTTTTTATCATTGAATCATTTGTATCCATTTTACCCATTTTCAATCCATTTGATCCGTTTAAATCTGTTTTAGCCATTTTGGATACATTTAACCCGTTTGAATTCATTCTACCCATTTTGAATACATTAGACCCGTTTGGATTCATTCTACCCATTTTGAATACATTAGACCCATTTGGATCTATTTTACCCATTTTAGTTCAATTAGACCCATTTGAATCTATTTGGATCCATTGGATCCATTTTACCCATTTTGGAAACATTTTGACTTGTTTGGATTCATTCTACCCATTTTGAATAAATTAGACCCATTTTGATCCAATTGGACCCATTAGACCCATTTGAATTCATTTTACTCATTTGGACCCATTGGATCCATTTTACCGATTTAGGATCAATTTGACCCGTTTAGATCCATTTTACCCATTTTGGATACATTCAACCCATGTAGGTCCATTTTATCCATGTTGGATCAATTTGGCCCGTTTGGGTCTATTTGACTTATTTGGATCCATTTTACCTATTTTCAATCAATTTGACCCATTTGGAACCATATTATCCATTTTGGATCCATTTGACGCGTTTGGATCCATTTTACTCATTTTGACTCAATTGGACCCATTTGGACCTATTTACCTATTTTGGATCAATTTGACCCGTCTGGATCTATTTTACCCATTTTGGATCAATTTGACCTATTTAATATCGATTGAAAAGGTTGAAAAATAGATCAAATGGGTTCAAAATATGTAGAACAAGTCTAAAGATAGGCAAAATAGTTCCAATATCGATCTAAAGTGTCAAAAATAAATCGAATAGAATGAAAAATGGGTGAAATTAGTTCAAAATAGGTCAAACAAGTCCAAAATTAGTTGAACAAGTAAAACAACGAATCATATGAGTCTAAAATAGATCGAACATATCAAAAATTGGGTCTAATAGGTCCAAAATGGACCAAACAAGTCCAAACTAGATCAAACAGGTTGAAAAATTGGTGAACGAGTCCAATATAGGTTGAACATCTCAAAAAACGAGTGAAATGGACTCAAACCAACCCAATTCAAATTTCACCAAACCCAAACCAACCCATCCCCTGACGAGCCGAGCTAAGCCTTGGCTCGACTCGTGCACCTTGCGAGCCGAACTCAAGCCACATGCTTTCTATTCGATGACTCATGAGCCAACTCGCAAACCATGTTATAATTTTAAGGGATAAGTACTTTTTACCATCCGAACTATGCTCATTTTTACGTTTTACCATCCGAACTTATTTTCGTTGCAAACCACCATCTCATCTATGTGATGTTTACAAACCGCCATCTCCATCCAATTTTGAGTGGTTTTACGGATTTTTAGTGATTTTTTGGTGTTTAAACACTCCTCAGGCAATGTGCACATGTTTTTAATAAAAGTAAATTCTTTTTTTCATTATTTCGGTCATTTTTTGAAGTTTTAATATAATAGAAGTTAGTCACAACTCTTATTTTTTCATTTTTCTTCAATCTTCTGATCACTTGATTATGAGATAATGTGTTAAAAAAGATATATGTAATTGCAAATTCGCTGATTGGATACGTTAAAGTTTTAAGAAAGAAATTATCTTATCTTACATACATTCTAGTCTGAAAATTTTCTATCTTACTTATGCAGATTGTGGTCCATAATCTTTCACGTCATCAAATTCTCCCTAATTAATGATGGATATAATAAATATAGTAAATAAATAAAAGCATTTCTTATGTATTAATACCTCGAGGGAAAAAAAGAAAGAGGAATGATAAAAGAATGAAAAAAAATAAAATAAAGGACCAAATCGTTTCAAAAAGATTAGGATGTATCAAATAGTTTTCTCATATAAAATACGGATAAATCAATTAATTTCGAAAATCTTAAGGGTTATTGCGTTTGACGGTCTTGAGAGAATAAAATTTAAGAGATTTTCAGCCCTAACTTCTCAATTATAGAACCCTCATTTGTTAGATAATAACTAAGATAATGGAAAGACTAATTTATTCTTATTAAAAACACATGCACATCACGGGTTAGGTATTCAAATATTGGAAACGACTTAAAATTGAATAGGGATGGCGGTTTCATAAAAATCGTATAGATATGAGATGGCGGTTTGTAAAAATTGTATAAATGGGATGGTGGTTCTGTAAAAATCATGAAGATGGGATAGCGGTTTGCAACGAAAATAAATTCAGATGGCAAAGTGTAAAAATGGGTATAGTTCGGATGGTAAAAAATATTTATCCCTAATTTTAATTTATAAATTATTTTAAAAAACCCTTGCCCCCATTTGTTTTCTTTCCCAAAGACGCAACGCAACTTCCTCTCTCTTGCGCAGTTGCGGCACCGCCCACCACCTCTGCCATCATAATTTTCCTTACTCCTCCAGAGTTCAATTGCCGCAGCCACAACACCGCACATCCCACCGCACCACCACCATAACCTACCTTGGTCCTTCAGCTGCAACATAACTACAGTTTTGGAACTTGTAGTAATTCAATTTCAATGTATAACTTGTATATAGATAGGATTTGGTTGTTATGCTTTATTGATTTTGCTATTATTTTTGTTATTTTATGCCATTGGTCGCTTGGACTATGTGAAAATTATGAATTTAAGGAGTTGTGAATTAAAATTAGCTATTTGTTTGTGTGTTGTCCTTTTTCTCTACGTAGTGTGGTGTGTGCGTGTAAATTATTTTTTAATGAAATCATTCTCATGGACACTAATTTTAGTAGATTGAGATTACTACTCGTAGATTTATTAGATGGAAAGAAATAACATTCCCAGAAAATTGGGCTATAGAACAAACAACCTGCTATCCCTAACACTCAATATAATCCTACTAATATTGTTCAAACTCCTGAAGGAGATGTTCAAATACATTTTGAACCAACTAGAAGGTCTCTAGGTTATGACACCCTGTCTTCTCGGCAATCCAGGTGTGGCATCACGAGTGAGTTTTATTACTTAATTTAATTGTTTTAATTGTACATATGTGACGTTGCATACCTAACGTTATTACGTGTTTGGACTCGAAAGTCCATTTAATTGAAGATTAGGGACGATTAGGGACCTAATTGTAATTAGGGTGTTTGAGTCGTTTCTTAGCTAACTTGAGCTCAGGGATTCGAATTCGAATTCCGACCCCACCATTGGATTTATTTTGACGATTCGGGTCCGATGGAACTAGCCTCACCTTTTTCTAGAGCCGTTTGAACCTTCTACCGATTTAATTTCTAACCGATTAAACCGAACCCGTCGTAAACTGAACCGAACCGGTTTTCTTGGCCTTAAAACCAGACCAGCCCTCCTTTCTTCCCCATTTCCTCCATCTCGTTCCAAGGAGAAAGGAAGAGGAAGAAAATTGGTACTATTCACCCTGAACTTTGAGCTCAAGTTCCGGCTTCCTCTCTCGCCCGATCAACTATCCAAGGTAAGTAATGTGTTCCTCTCGTCGAGTACTTCGTTTTCTCCCGATTGAATCTTACTTTAAGTGCTTGAATTCATGCGTTTCATGAAGATGATGAATAGTGTTAAAATATGAAAATTTACTCCCAATGTGCTTATATGTGATTTAATCTAATTAGAATCAAACTATGTTGTTCCCGCGAGTGTGCTTGTCATTTATTTGTTGGATTTTTGACCGTTTCATGCCCCGAACTGGAGTCACTATTGTTGTAGCACCCCGCACGTGAGGCACCACATCCCCCGCACTAAGGCTCAGCATGAGTAACGAAATTGTAAATCCGCACCCGTATCAAACCCTAGCGAACGGGAGACAAACATAAAAACCTTCCTAAGCCAGGCGGAGCTAGACCCTGCAACGAATACCAATTCACAAAGTAAAAGCATAGCAAAGCCAGAGTTCAATTATATCAACCATAACCAGAATTGGGCTCTTCAGGCCTCTTTTAAACTCATAATTACAGTCCAATAAAACAATTCAATTATGATTACATAATTATTCAAGTTCATGATACCATAGAATCGATACAGACATAAATTCAATACATGAGTGAGTGCAAAGACTCTCCTAACCTAACTCGACCAACTTAAAACTCCAACACCTCCGCCTAGCCCGAAACTCCAAAGATCAACCCTGCACACTAAAAGATTGGGGAGGGAGAGAGGTCAGCCTCTAGAAGACTGAGTGAGCAGGAGCGATACATATATATAAAACATGCACATGCAAGTCATAAATCCCGAGCAAGGTTTTATTTGAATTTAGTTCCCAAAAAGGACAAGAAAATAGATAAACAATGCTCGACTTTTACGACTAATTCATAATAAATTCATTCCATTCATAAATCATACATAAATATAAGGCTCGGCGAGTGAGCGTGCACAACCTCCATCCAAACTCCGACCGTGTACATAAATATCAGTAATATATTGATTAGGCGATCAGGCAATATATCATAATACACACAGACCATAAATCATAACATAAACATATGCGTTTGGGCAATCCGTGTCCCGGCATTCCCGCACGGTGCATAATTCTATCAAAACATATACATAAGAAGAGGCATAAATCCTAACCAACCTTCTTCCTCCGGGTGGTGGACGGGCTTGCAAGACCCGACCACCTCAATCATAGGCCAATGGGGTTTCATGACTCCCCCAAGGGCACTCAGCTCCCATTCCCCGCTAAACCTCCTAGCGAGGGCCGGTATCACCGTAGTTTGGTTGGGACTAGTATATGGGATCCCCGTCAGCCCTTGCTTCGTCGGTTAGCAACATATACTACGTCCCGGGGCCCGTGAACATATCATATTTGCATAATCTCGCCAAAACATATCAATTCATAAGTACAGAACATAATTCATAATTACATATCATAATTCATAAGTACATAACATAATTCATAAATACCTTACCGTGTAATTCGGCATATGCTATATACGTACCTCTCCGTGTCATTCTATTCCGTAGCTAGCATGAAGACACACGGTTTGGAGCATAGCCTCATTACAAAACCATTTTTAAGCTCATATACGCTCATACGTATAATTCAGAAGAATTTACTCGATAACTTCATTTGAAAACCAAATATATATATAATCATAAGGTTTTGGCCAAAGCTTTTCACATAAGGGTTGTAGGGTTTGTTACATAGCTAAACCGAAAACCACCCTCACCTTAACCGTGAAGAACAAGGATCGAGCACCAAGTGCCTGAACGATCAAAAGCTCTCCACCCTGGAGACAAACTGTACAAAAGACCACAAGACGTGTTCGTGAGACTCAAGACTCTAAATGAACCATATATGACGCACGGCAATGCACAATCATGATATGAAGGCATAAAGATCATATTAAGTCATGAAAATCATATAACCAATTCATTCACTTGTTCGATCATAAATCACTCAAATTCTTCAATTCATATGTCCAATCAATTTATTTCAAGAACTCAAATAGGAGCATAGAACATATTCAAGCTCTCCCAACAAGCTACTATATACCTCATATTACATAAGATAGTATATTTCCAAGGTTTGACAACAAGAAGAAATCATATGATATGGAAAATAAGTTATGCGATTCATAAACGACGTATAAACACACATAAACGGCATTACGTAAAAGCATGCCTATAACACATCCAAAAGCCATGAAATTACACCATATTACTCCTAACATATAGTAAAACAAGTTCATATTTCAACACAAAAGGAGATAAAGCCATTAAGGAGGTGAAACAAATCAAAACCGAAAAGGAAGCAACACGGACTGCACAGGGGAAGGGACACGGGGGTGTCACCTTCCTTAGCCAAACTGAGCCACGGGCGTGGCTCAGTACAGAGCTGCCCAGAAGGTGTGACACGCCCGTGTCTCACTCTTATGAGTAAATGAGACACGGGGGTGTCACGGTACAGAACCAAAACCGTTCACAAAGTTAAACCGGCAAAACTGATCCCTTACAAACTCAATCCAAAAACATACCAAATGAACTCCAAATGCTCTGAAACTTAATATACAACATATTTGGCATGTTATGAACAATTTTCATTTAGAGTGCAAAGGCTAAATCACACGTTAAGATCACCGAATCCATGCAACAAAACTGGGTTGCCAAAATCGCACATATGAGCCCTAATGATTCTATCATGCCTTGATCACGTACTTAGGGGTTGAGTTTGGATCTGAAACTTTGGGGAAAGCATGCTAACATACTAAACAACTAATATACATCATATATATGAAAAATGGCACAATTTAAAGCACATTAGGGTGACCAACAACCACACATAGGCAACAGCAACAAATCTGTCATGGAGCATGCATAGAAACAGGCCATGTATTTCGGTTTTGAGGCTTCAAATGGATCCAAATACTTGAAACATGAATGCTAACATATATAAAACTGAGTATACATCAACTCCAAGCAATTGCACACGAAATGGAGACCATTTGATCAAGCAACAATACAATATTTCTCACAGCAGTTCGAAAACAGGGGAAGTAGTTTGATCATCAAGTTTGGAGCTCCATATCTCCTAATTTCATTAAAGGGTCAAGAGATGAAATCCTCCTAATCTCATATACTATCAGTTAGGAAAGAAAAGAGCCAAGAAACAAGCTCATATAGTCATTTACAAACAAGGAAATCGGCTACACAAGCAAACAAGATCATAAGAGCAAATTTCCCCAAAAACCCTAACCAAAACTGATCCAAATCATGATGTAAGGAGATGAAATCAAGTATAATAGAGTAGAGAAGACATAAATATTCATACCTTGAAGATTTGGTGAAAGAAGATGGTGATTTGAGCTCCAAAATCACAAAGGGCCAAGGGTTTCTTCCTTTCTTCTCTTCTCCCCTCTCTCGATCAGGCTCAGCAGAAATGAGGGAGATATGGTTCGGTTTTTGCTGCTAAAAGGGAGAGGAAGGAGTTAACTCTAGGTACAAAAGTCATGGTTAAGGTATGGTTAGGTTAAGAGGTGTTATGGGGTCCCACCATGAAGACTAGTCAACCAAAAGAAGTTCTTCTTGCACGAGTTGCTCGTTACGGTTGGATTTCGGAGGTCTTAATGATCTCAAAAAGGTATGAGGCTTGTTCCATTGTCTCCGGATTGTCGATACGAAGGCAACGGAGGTGTCGAAATTCGAATCCGAATTCCCGACCTCAAGATATCACGTACGGAACCAAGGGTGCGCTAATTGCTCGTTATCCCCCGACTTGGTTCCAAAAATCAAATTAAATTCATAAACACGCCAAATGAATCCGAAAACATAAACCGAGCATATAGGCATGTTCATAACACACATATTTACGACATATTAAATTTCCATACCAATCCGATATCATTACATAGAAGAACGAAGCACAAATAGAACACTCATGCGCAAGAACGAATTCATAACGTTAAAATTTAGTTACTAAAACTTAAATTCCATTTTAATTAAATTATAACCAGCTAATAACATGTTGAACTTAATTAACAGAATTACCGAAATAGTTAAGATAACACAAAACCTTAATCGAGAATTTAACACTAAATATCAAAGTAGAATTAAAATGAATTAAATTAAATATTAATAGTTTATAGTTTAAATCAAATAAAAACACTTATGAACAAGTAATCATATAATTAAATAATTGAATCGCGCAATTTATAAACAAATACGCCACATTATTTAAACTGAAAAACGGGGGCGTTACAATCTCTCCCCCTTAAAAAGAATCCGTCCTCGGATTCAAAACACGCTTGAAATCAAACAATGAGAGATTCCCCGTCTCTCACAAACAACAAGGAGAGAGCCCCGTCTCTCGAGCAGCAATGAGAGAACCCCGTCTCTCCAACAACAATGAGAGAACCCCGTCTCTCGCAAGCAAAGAGAGTACCCCGTCTCTCAAACAAAAATAAGAGAATCCCCGTCTCTTAACCGAAAATAAAGCAAGGAAGTCTCCAATACTCCCAAGCAACTCACGCAAAACCAAATTTGAAATCACGTAAGGCACCCAAAGCAAGTAATAAATATCATCCATATTGATTACCAATTATTCCAAGTAATTCAACACAGTACAGATCAAAACACCTAACATAAGAATTATAAAAGTTAAATTTGCATGGATGCATGTATCATGAATGCTATAAGTATCGTTCACCGTAGTTGCAAAATTCCGATTTGTGAGTTGTCGTTGTCCAAGGTATGATCTGTCCTGAAAGTAACTCAGTGCCCAACTTGTCTTGAACCTCTTCAAGGTTCCTCGGTGAAGCAATTGATGAATTCTTTTTGGATTATTCTTAGATCCCTTTTTGACTTGTACTGCTTCCAGTTTTCACCATTTCCCTCAATCCTCATTCGCCCAACCAACTCTTTTTAATTAACCACGCTTGGCCTCCCGAATACCCTTAGATCATCTGTCTCGAAGTTAGACCCATAGGCTACTATCTTACTCATATCAAAGTTTAAAATACCCTCGAGAATAACTACCCCTGACCACCTTGACGATCCAATCCCTACCTTGAGGTATCTGTCAATAGGATCTACCTTAACACGAATCCTTTTTCGTCTTCTGTGCATATTATCCATTCATTCCCTTTAACCCCTTAAGGTTACATTCGGCATCAGGCCCCACATTTCTTGTATTGAAGATAGAATGTTCTTGATGATTCTTGTCGTTTGATGTAAATCCTCCAATGATCATCTTTTCCGGTTTGGTTTCTTCGTGGATTTCCTTCCGGATCACCTTTGATAGAACCGATAACTTAATAATGTTGTCTCGGATCCCTTAATACTTTTACTAAATAAATCTTGGCCGACAACATCCCCTCATATAATAGATTGATCCAATTTTCCTTTAGTTAATTCCATCTTAGGAGGTCACAGAAACTCCCATATAATTTCATTACTCCCAATTCGGACTTCCAGGCCCTAGAGTCGTTCAGTAAACTTTCTTCTTTATCTCGAAAAATCTTCCCCCCGAATTTGGCATTGTCACTTCTCTCTTAACAACTTAACCATTACCGTCCTCTTATTCCTTTCCAATGGCCACCATTAGGATATCCAGATTCTCCTTAATTTGCATCCCCGTTGTTGCTATTGACATATTTATTCGAGCACTACTTCCATCCTCCATTTTATCTCTCGGTCGTACTCTCCCCCTTAAAATTTTTGCTCTTTCATCGAACTCCCTCAATCTCTCTTCCCCATTCTTATTCGATCCGAACACCCCAAAGATGAATCTAATCCGACTTTCCTTCGGAGGTCCTTTCCACTAACCTATCCCTTACCTGAAGTTCTTTATTTCCCAATTGTCTTTCTTGTCATGTGCCACGCCATTATTTCCTTTCCCTTAACTCAGATACGGTTCGAGCGAGGATATACTTGACAATTGAGGTGCCAGATTTTCCTATCAAGTAAACACTAAAATGCATGTCGGGTAAAGATGGCAATGCATGTGTCACGTTTACACCAAGCAATTATACCACACATTAGCGCAACAAAACCAATTAGAAATGTACGGATAACATAAGATCAAGAGAATAAATAATTAATGCAAAATATGATGCACGTGCTATGAATGCTTTGGAACCTGTCACCAATGGGGTAAGTAGTTAGCTCGACAGCTTTTCCTTGCCACTCCAAGTCCCGCGGTTACTTTGACTTGGTAATTATTCCTTGCCTTTCCCACGGTCTTCGAGATTCCCATGCATCTTTATAAATCAACTTGTATCTTTCACTTCCAAGGAGTTAGCATCCAATCTATTCTCTAAATTCGACCTTTACTTCCAATCGTCGTCTCAATCAAGAATCCCGCGCTTACCCTTTCGAAAGTTCAATTCACCTCCCCCTGCTTACATTTGACCGCATGATTTCCTTTCAAGGAGTGGTTGTCTTTCTTTACCGTTTCCATTTGTTGCTTCATATCTTCCATTTCAACTTCACAACATGACAATTCAGCTTGGTCTTGGAAAAACAAGCTCATCTCCCACTCAACACCTTGCTTATGATTATCGTGACTATTGTTTATAAGTTTACCATCACGATCGAAATCCAGAGCACCCAAGTCCAACTCTTCCCGGTCTTAACTTCGATAGACTTGATTTCAATTCACTAGGCTTAATCATAGATCCTTCTTGTCGACCCCAGATACACAGCTCCTACTGAACCCATTTTATCTTAGTCTCTCCTAATTACTGAGACCTCTTGAACGATCCAATCCGGGATCAAAATATCTTCAAGGTTCGTTCACTTCATCCTTTAGGTTGAAAGATCTTGCTGAATCCAATTAAAACACTCCGAGTAGCAGATTCTTATAATTTAGTCTTTTAAGTCCCAACAATCCCATGATTAACTCCTATTCCAATTTCACCAGATATCCCTCTGCCATCGCATCGCCAAAGTCAAACCTCCCATTCAGAATCCTACCCGTTAATTGTAACTCAGTCTATGAAGCCGCGCATCTAGCATTCTCCACATTCTTCCCCGGAGTATCCTGCCCATCTTCCATGTCTCAGAAGGTTTGCAATCGATCTTCTTTGTCATAAAACTTGGCCGTGGTTTGATATTATCTCCATAACCTATAAATCATAGCTTACTTCAAGAGTAGATGCATGCGATTAGTGCATGCTCATGACACATATTCAATACGAAAGACAAGAATCCAAAAAAAAATGCAACAAGTAATTCAACGAAATTCTTAAAGAAACCAAGTTCCATATTCAAGATCGATGCAATGCACATAATATCACATAGTCCCTATGCCGTTCGACTTAAACTGACTCCGACACGACTCAAGAACACCGGTTTTACACCCGGGCTCTGATACCACTTAAGGATGTAGCACCCCGCACGTGAGGCACCACATCCCCCGCACTAAGGCTCAGCACGAGTAACGAAATTGTAAATCCGCACCCGTATCAAACCCTAGCGAACGGGAGACAAACATAAAAACCTTCCTAAGCCAGGCGGAGCTAGACCCTGCAACGAATACCAATTCACAAAGTAAAAGCATAGCAAAGCCAGAGTTCAATTATATCAACCATAACCAGAATTGGGCTCTTCAGGCCTCTTTTAAACTCATAATTACAGTCCAATAAAACAATTCAATTATGATTACATAATTATTCAAGTTCATGATACCATAGAATCGATACAGACATAAATTCAATACATGAGTGAGTGCAAAGACTCTCCTAACCTAACTCGACCAACTTAAAACTCCAACACCTCCGCCTAGCCCGAAACTCCAAAGATCAACCCTGCACACTAAAAGATTGGGGAGGGAGAGAGGTCAGTCTCTAGAAGACTGAGTGAGCAGGAGCGATACATATATATAAAACATGCACATGCAAGTCATAAATCCCGAGCAAGGTTTTATTTGAATTTAGTTCCCAAAAAGGACAAGAAAATAGATAAACAATGCTCGACTTTTACGACTAATTCATATTAAATTCATTCCATTCATAAATCATACATAAATATAAGGCTCGACGAGTGAGCATGCACAACCTCCATCCAAACTCCGACCGTGTACATAAATATCAGTAATATATTGATTAGGCGATCAGGCAATATATCATAATACACACAGACCATAAATCATAACATAAACATATGCGTTTGGGCAATCCGTGTCCCGGCATTCCCGCACGGTGCATAATTCTATCAAAACATATACATAAGAAGAGGCATAAATCCTAACCAACCTTCTTCCTCCGGGTGGTGGACGGGCTTGCAAGACCCGACCACCTCAATCATAGGCCAATGGGGTTTCATGGCTCCCCCAAGGGCACTCAGCTCCCATTCCCCGCTAAACCTCCTAGCGAGGGCCGGTATCACCGTAGTTTGGTTGGGACTAGTATATGGGATCCCCGTCAGCCCTTGCTTCCTCGGTTAGCCACATATACTACGTCCCGGGGCCCGTGAACATATCATATTTGCATAATCTCGCCAAGACATATCAATTCATAAGTACATAACATAATTCATAATTACATATCATAATTCATAAGTACATAACATAATTCATAAATACCTTACCGTGTAATTCGACATATGCTATATACGTACCTCTCCGTGGCATCCTATTCCGTAGCTAGCATGAAGACACACGGTTTGGAGCATAGCCTCATTACAAAACCATTTTTAAGCTCATATACGCTCATACGTATAATTCAGAAGAATTTACTCGATAACTTCATTTGAAAACCAAATATATATATAATCATAAGGTTTTGGCCAAAGCTTTTCACATAAGGGTTGTAGGGTTTGTTACATAGCTAAACCGAAAACCACCCTCACCTTAACCGTGAAGAACAAGGATCGAGCACCAAGTGCCTGAACGATCAAAAGCTCTCCACCCTGGAGACAAACTGTACAAAAGACCACAAGACGTGTTCGTGAGACTCAAGACTCTAAATGAACCATATATGACGCACGGCAATGCACAATCATGATATGAAGGCATAAAGATCATATTAAGTCATGAAAATCATATAACCAATTCATTCACTTGTTCGATCATAAATCACTCAAATTCTTCAATTCATATGTCCAATCAATTTATTTCAAGAACTCAAATAGGAGCATAGAACATATTCAAGCTCTCCCAACAAGCTACTATATACCTCATATTACATAAGATAGTATATTTCCAAGGTTTGACAACAAGAAGAAATCATATGATATGGAAAATAAGTTATGCGATTCATAAACGACGTATAAACACACATAAACGGCATTACGTAAAAGCATGCCTATAACACATCCAAAAGCCATGAAATTACACCATATTACTCCTAACATATAGTAAAACAAGTTCATAGTTCAACACAAAAGGAGATAAAGCCATTAAGGAGGTGAAACAAATCAAAACCGAAAAGGAAGCAACACGGACTGCACAGGGGAAGGGACACGGGGGTGTCACCTTCCTTAGCCAAACTGAGCCACGGGCGTGGCTCAGTACAGAGCTGCCCAGAAGGTGTGACACGCCCGTGTCTCACTCTTATGAGTAAATGAGACACGGGGGTGTCACGGTACAGAACCAAAACCGTTCACAAAGTTAAACCGGCAAAACTGATCCCTTACAAACTCAATCCAAAAACATACCAAATGAACTCCAAATGCTCTGAAACTTAATATACAACATATTTGGCATGTTATGAACAATTTTCATTTAGAGTGCAAAGGCTAAATCACACGTTAAGATCACCGAATCCATGCAACAAAACTGGGTTGCCAAAATCGCACATATGAGCCCTAATGATTCTATCATGCCTTGATCACGTACTTAGGGGTTGAGTTTGGATCTGAAACTTTGGGGAAAGCATGCTAACATACTAAAAAACTAATATACATCATATATATGCAAAATGGCACAATTTAAAGCACATTAGGGTGACCAACAACCACACATAGGCAACAACAACAAATCTGTCATGGAGCATGCATAGAAACAGGCCATGTATTTCGGTTTTGAGGCTTCAAATGGATCCAAATACTTGAAAAATGAATGCTAACATATATAAAACTGAGTATACATCAACTCCAAGCAATTTCACACGAAATGGAGACCATTTGATCAAGCAACAATACAATATTTCTCACAGCAGTTCGAAAACAGGGGAAGTAGTTTGATCATCAAGTTTGGAGCTCCATATCTCCTAATTTCATTAAAGGGTCAAGAGATGAAATCCTCCTAATCTCATATACTATCAGTTAGGAAAGAAAAGAGCCAAGAAACAAGCTCATATAGTCATTTACAAACAAGGAAATCGGCTACACAAGCAAACAAGATCATAAGAGCAAATTTCCCCAAAAACCCTAACCAAAACTGATCCAAATCATGATGTAAGGAGATGAAATCAAGTATAATAGAGTAGAGAAGACATAAATATTCATACCTTGAAGATTTGGTGAAAGAAGATGGTGATTTGAGCTCCAAAATCACAAAGGGCCAAGGGTTTCTTCCTTTCTTCTCTTCTCCCCTCTCTCGATCAGGCTCAGCAGAAATGAGGGAGATATGGTTCGGTTTTTGCTGCTAAAAGGGAGAGGAAGGAGTTAACTCTAGGTACAAAAGTCATGGTTAAGGTATGGTTAGGTTAAGAGGTGTTATGGGGTCCCACCATGAAGACTAGTCAACCAAAAGAAGTTCTTCTTGCACGAGTTGCTAGTTACGGTTGGATTTCGGAGGTCTTAATGATCTCAAAAAGGTATGAGGCTTGTTCCATTGTCTCCGGATCGTCGATACGAAGGCAACGGAGGTGTCGAAATTCGAATCCGAATTCCCGAGCTCAAGATATCACGTACGGAACCAAGGGTGCGCTAATTGCTCTTATCCCCCGACTTGGTTCCAAAAATCAAATTAAATTCATAAACACGCCAAATGAATCCGAAAACATAAACCGAGCATATAGGCATGTTCATAACACACATATTTACGACATATTAAATTTCCATACCAATCCGATATCATTACATAGAAGAACGAAGCACAAATAGAACACTCATGCGCAAGAACGAATTCATAACGTTAAAATTTAGTTACTAAAACTTAAATTCCATTTTAATTAAATTATAACCAGCTAATAACATGTTGAACTTAATTAACAGAATTACCGAAATAGTTAAGATAACACAAAACCTTAATCGAGAATTTAACACTAAATATCAAAGTAGAATTAAAATGAATTAAATTAAATATTAATAGTTTATAGTTTAAATCAAATAAAAACACTTATGAACAAGTAATCATATAATTAAATAATTGAATCGCGCAATTTATAAACAAATACGCCACATTATTTAAACTGAAAAACGGGGGCGTTACAATTGTTGTACCTTGTATGAGCATTCATGGAAACTTGTTTCATACTTCGATTCTTGAGTTTATTTTGTGTTTAAGTTGTTAAGCATGTAATTTGGGGCTTGTGTATGCATTTTGGTGTGATTTGGGCTTGTGGTTGCGTTGTTGCCGAGTTTGCCTTCTTTTTTCCTTGTTTTCGCTCGCTATGTCTGCTCCTTGAAGTTTGGAGACGAAGGGGAGACACGGCGGTATCTGGCCGTGGGTGGGCTGCCTGTACTGTGGCACGACCGTGTCTCAATTTAGGCGTGGAGGGAGGCATAGCCGTGTCTCCTTGGTTTCCTCGAACCTCTGTACTGAGCCACGGCCGTGGCTCAGTTTGTTCGGTGGCTCCCCCTTTGTGTGGAGTTATGTGTTATGTTTTGTTTGTATGTTCGTTTTATGCTTTTGTCCCTCCCCTTTCATGATCCCAACTTGATTTATGACCTAATATGGATATGAATTCATATGTTAAGGTATGTTTTGTGATTTTATGATATGGATTTAGTGTTTAAACATGTTATGCGTTCGTATATGAATAAGTGCTATCTTATGCATTTCATTTGTAAGTATTTGCATTAATTGTGCATATGAACATCTCTCGAGGTGTTTTATGATTTTCTTAAGCTTTGGTATATCTTCCTTTGCTTGAAATTGATTTGCTTATGAGCCTTGCCTAGTGGTTGCATCCCTTAAGTGCCTATGCATATGCCGTGTGTCTATGTGGTTCATCCTTGAGTCTGAGTTCCATGTTTTGTCTTCAGTTTGTCCAGGTGCACCCGGGGTGTTGTTTTGTGAGCCGTGGTGATTCCAGGATGGATCACTTTTCATGTTCTCGGTCTCATCGGTAGAAGGTGAGGTTAGGTTATAGTTAAACCCTAATGAAACGTGCTCGTTCACTATGCATGCAAACTATAACCTTAAGTATAAGTAAATACGTGCGAGATATGTAAGTTTATGACTTTGCTAAGCATTTGCAAGTATGATACGCTATGTACAAGCCTATGTACGCTTGTTCTAATTTGGTACGATTCGTTATGGTTGCAACATCAAACTATGCTTCAAATCATGTGCCTCTTATGAGCCGAGTGCTACAAGCTATGGATATGTTATGGATTTGACACGGAGAGGTATGTATAGCATAGTTGTTGCAAGGTAAGGTCTATTAGGTTTCTTATGATACGATATGTTCTGTAGCGGGTTATTTGCTCTGTTCTGTTTGTCTGTCTATTAGGCCCCAGAGAATATGGGTTAGGAATCCTGGGACGGCGTCGAGCCGTCAGGCTTGCCCTAGACATAGTCTCCAATTTGACTGGATTACTCCTGAACCCGCCAGGAGGTTTGGTGGGGGATGGATATCTTGAGGGTTTGGAGTTACTTGCACTCCCCTCACCTGTATAGATGGTTAGGGTCGCGCAACCCTTCCATCGTCGGAGAAGGAGGTTTGTTCTGTAAGTATGTCATGTTTGAATTTGATTTGCTATGTTATGACTCGTATGAGGAGCGCAGGATGGGATTTGATACTCGTACGCGCCGAGTTATGTTTGTATGCTCTGTTAAAGTTTGTGATACAGGGATAGACTCCTAATTAAGATAAACATTGGATCTTTTGAAAGTATAGGCTAAAGATATGAAACGGTTTGATATGATTTGGTATGGTATGTTATGTAAGATACGTATGAATTTGATAAGTTAAGTTTTGATCTGTTTTAATAAGTAACCCCTATTGTTGAAAGTAAAATTCGAATGAATTTGAGCATTAATTAGAGTATATTTTTGTGCCCTTTGATGCGTTTATGTGTTTATTTTGCTCCATTTAGGTGTTTAGGAAGTTGGACTTAAGAAACGGCAAAACTATGCGAATTTACGCATTTTTGGAGGAAAAAAGTGTAACACCCATTACTCCTTGGAAGAACAAAATCGTTCACCCCCGTTAACGGAGGCAGGGGGTAGTCTTTGGCGAAATAGAGGGAGTAACGCCCATTACTCCTTGGAAGAAGAAATCTGGTAACGCCCGTTACCAGAGGCAATAGGCGAGGAATTTTGGAGGGGTAACGGGCAGTGTAAAAGTGGTAACGAGCAGTGTAAACCACTAATAAAAGCGTAAACACGATTTTGTTGGTAACGGACGTTAATGAAGAATATGCATGAATAGGTAACGCCCGTTACCTAGGACGGCGAGAGGAGATTTGGAGTAGCTATATATATGCGCGAGATGTCTTAGTTTTAGAGAGCTTTTTGGAGATCAAAACCCTAGCATCCTTACAGCGAGACAGACATTGAGAGAAGAGTTTTGAAGAGATTCGAGAAGACGAAAGGATTGAATCCTTTGAACAATTCCTTTGATTACGGTTTATTTATTGCTTTTTAGTAGCAAACTAATTCCTCTAATTTTAGCTTTAATTCGTTTAGAACGTTTAGATTCATTTTTCTGAGTTTATGAGTGTTTTTTAGTTGGTTTTTTGAGAATTCGTTTTGACATGAAGAAGTTGATTTCAATTAATGCAATTTCCTTTAGTTTTATGGATTTTGAGTCAATTATGGGTAGCTAAATCCTTAGGACTAGGGCAGTGATGATGAATGCATGTTAAGTGTTTGATATAATGCTTGAATGACTTGTGCTAATTCTTAGTTGTGAAAACTTGGTTTAATTTAATTGCAACGGTTTGGCCACCCTTAGTATAATCTAGGATTACCTAATTGTCGAAAGATTATTGGTAATTGTGACGTTTTCGTAACTAGTGGATTTAGGGTTTAAAGAGATTTAACTTATAATCAATATAACTCGTAATTCTTATTCCATACCAAGCTGCTAGAGTTTGAATTGCACTAGTTTTGGTCAAATTGGTTAATTTGGTGATTGATGATTGAGAACAACATAGGAACTATTTTAACTCTCGTTTATACATTGAAAGAGGATAGCACGAATCTAATTAACTAGGTTGTAGAATTGCACTTGTCAAACGAGTATTCTATTGAATCATGCATGCATAGCTATTACTCCCAAGCCTAATTAGTTTATTGTTTAATCCACGTGTTAAAATCAGCTAATTGTGCTTTCTTCTAGTTAATTGTTCAATTTTGTTTTAGTAGATAATTAACCAACTTGATACTTGATCGGTCTCTAGATTAGAATTAAGTATAAAAGTAGTGATTGATTTCCATTCCCTGTGGGTACGATCCTATTGTGCTACGCGTATATTCAAGTGTACACTTGCATGATCGGTTTTAACTTAAAATCACAACAAGTTTTTGGCGCCATTGCCGGGGAAGGCGTGTTAAATCAATATTACTTAAACACCTAAATCTAGTGCTTTAGACCATCTATTTTATTTGTTCTTTTCGCCACTTGCTACTTTAGAATTGAACTAAGGATTATCTTTTCTTTTTGCAGGTGTACGGTGCATGCCGCGATCTCTAGGTTTGGAACTAATACCGTACGATTCGGAGGTTGAAAGGACACTCCCCGCTATTCGAAGAAAAGACAGACATTCAGCTCCTGAACAAATGGCTGAAGATCCGAACAACGTAAGAGACGGGGGAGTTCAAGATCCACCACCCCCACCTCCTCCGGCACTTAGAGACTACAACATACCAAATGCTGGAGCAATTCAAAACAATGTAGTCCGTCCTCCTGTTGCAGCAAACAACTTTGAAATTAGGCCTGCTATACTAAACATTCTGCAGCAAAATCCGTTTGGGGGATTGGTTTCTGAGGATCCCACGGCACACCTTGCTCGTTTTCTAGAGGTGTGTGATACTTTCAAGATCCACAATGTTTCTAGTGATGCTATCAGAGTCAGGCTATTTGCCTCTCCCTGAAGGATAGAGCCCACGTATAGATCAGTTCTCTACCTAGTGAGTCTCTTCGGACTTGGGAGGTTCTATCTCAAGCTTTCCTGGCGAAATTCTTTCCACCGAGCAAGACTACGAAATACAGAAATGATATCACTACCTTCCGATTGTTTGATGGAGAGTCCCTATATGAGGCTTGGGAGAGATACAAGGATCAGCAAAGAAAATGCCCACATCATGGCATTTCAGGTTGGTTCTTAGTGCACACATTCTATAACGGGATGTTTCAAGTTACGAAAGGTACGATAGATGCAGCAGCTGGCGGGGCATTCATGGCAAAATTTGAAGAAGTTGCCCTTGAACTCCTAGAAAATATGGCCATCAATGATAGCTATGTTCACGAGAGGAGCAATCCTCAACCAGTTAAGGGCGCGGCTGGAGTTCTTCAGCTAGATGGATTGACAGCTATCAATACCAAAGTTGATGCCCAATTTGATGCACTAAGCAAGAAGTTGGACCAATTGACCGTGAATGCAGTTACCACACCTCCTCAACCAGCACCTCTGGTATAGGTAACTTGTGAAATTTGTAGTGGTCCACATGCATTTAACGTTTGTCCTTATACCAATGCAGGTGAACAGGTGGTTGTCGGTCAAGAGCAAATGAATTATGCATGTAAACAATTCAAAGGCTGTGAACAATCCTTACTAAAGCACCTATAACCCAGGTTAGAGGAACCATCCCCATTTTTCTTGGTCTAACAACCAAAATGTTCAACAACCACAAGCACCACCTCAACCCATACCACAATTTTAACCCGGGCCACAATTCCAACCAAAGCCACCAGGCTAATACCAAATGCCACCACAAAATCCACCTTTCCCTACACAAAATCAACCTCAATAGGAGAAAAAGCAAGGTTGGGAAGCAGCCCTTGAGAAATTTATCAGGGTGTCTACAGATAGATATCAGAAGTTGGAATCTCAAGTGGAACAGGTGGTAAATCAGAATAAGAACTTGGAGGTCCAAATTAGTTACATTGCTAATTATTTGAACATGAGAGGCCAAGGTATGTTACCAAGTAAAACGGAGACGAATCCCAAGGAATAGTGTAAGGCTATCACTTTGAGGAGTGGTAAGGAATATGAGGGACCATCTGTTTCTAAGGAGAAGGAGACCGATCTTGGAGTTGGTGATAAAGTGGGTAGAGAGGAGTCGGTTGAGAAGGATAATAAAGAAGCAATGAATGATGAGCTCTCTTCAAAGCCAAATAAGAAGGTGGTACCAAATCCATATGTGCCACCGGTACCTTTCCCGCAGAGGTTACAGAAATAGAAAATTGAGAAGCAGTTTGAGAAGTTCCTTAGTATCTTTAAGGAGCTGCACATCAATATTCCCTTCACAGAGGTATTAGCTCAGATGCCCACTTATGTCAAGTTTCTAAAGGAGATCCTCTCTAACAAGAGAAAATTGGAGGAATATGCCACAATTGCACTTACTGAGGAGTGCAGCGTAATTATACAGTATAAGCTTCCCCCGAAGCTTAAAGGTCCAGGGAGTTCTTCCATTCCTTGTACTATTGGCAATTTAAATTTTAATAAAGCTTTATGTGATCTTGGTGCTAGTGTCAGTCTAATGCCTTTGTCTATTTGTAGGAAATTAGGATTGAATGCTCTGAAGTCGACTACCTTCTGGTAGACTTCATTGTGCTTGATATGGAAGAAGACAAAGAGATGCCATTGATCCTAGGAAGGCCTTTCCTAGCCACAGCTGGAGCCTTAATCGATGTCAAGAATGGATTTCTGACTCTAAGAGTGGGGGAGGAACAAGTGGAGTTCAACTTGTTCAAAGCGGTGAATGGCCTAGTGTTAGAAGAACAATATTTCATGGTAGATGTAAAGCCCGATCAAACAGTGATTTCCACACCACAGAATGATCCCCTTGAGCTGTGTTTGCAAGGATTGGACGACCAAATCGATGGGTAGGAATTGCTAGAAGAACTTGCAGCCTATACGAAGGCACTTGAGGCAATCCCATTTGTTCCGTTTCGGCAAAGGTTTGTGTATGAGGAGTTGGATACAGGTAAGCCCACTCCCCCTCCTTCGATTGAGAAAGCTCCTAATTTGGAATTGAAACCCCTCCCCAATCATTTGAAGTATGCTTATTTGGGTGATTCTGAAACTTTACGTGTTGTTGTTGCTTCTGATTTGTCCGATTCATAATTAGATGCATTGTTAAGAGTTTTGAGGGACCATAAAAGGACAATAGGTTGGACAATTTTTGATATAAATGGGATTACCCCGTCTATTTGCATGCATAAAATCCTAATGGAAGATGAGCAGAAACCCTCTGTAGAGCATCAATGCAGGTTAAACCCGAATATGAAAAAAGTTGTTAGGGCTGAAGTTCTTAAATTGCTAGATGTTGGGATCATTTATCCCATTTCAGATAGTAAGTGGGTTAGCCCTGTTCAGGTTGTACCTAAGAAAGGGGGAATGATTGTAGTGAAAAATGAAAACAACGAATTGATTCCTACTAGGACAGTCACGGGGTGGAGAGTTTGCATTGATTATAGGGAGCTTAACACTGCAACTCGAAAAGATCACTTTCCCCTTCCCTTAATTGATCAGATGTTAGAGAGATTAGCTGGGCAAGCATATTATTATTTTCTGGATGGGTATTTGGGTTATAATCAGATAGCCATAGCTCCGGAAGACCAGGAAAAATGCACTTTCACTTGTCCTTATGGCACTTTTACTTTTAGGAGAATACCGTTTGATCTATGTAATGCCTCTATTACGTTTCAGATATGCATGATGTTATTTTTTCTGATTTCATTGAGCGTACTATGGAAATCTTTATGGATGATTTTTCTGTGTTTGGATCTTCTTTCGAATCTTGTCCGTAGAATTTAACCCGAGTTTTGCAGAGATGTGAAGAAACTAACCTAGTTTTGAATTAGGGAAAATGTCACTTCATGGTGAAAGAAGGGATTGTACTTGACCACAGGATTTCAGAAAAGGGGATTGAGGTTGATAAGGCCAAGATTGAAGTGGTTGCCAAAGTACTACCACCTACGAACATTAAGGGAATTAGGAGTTTCCTTAGTCATGTTGGATTTTATCACCGGTTTATCAAGGATTTCTCCAAGATTACTTTACCTCTTTGCAAGCTTTTACAAAAGGATGCAGAATTTGTGCTTGATAATGATTGTTTGCTTGCTTTTGCAGGTTGAAGAAGGAGCTTACTTCAGCTCTGATTATGGTGGCACCGGATTGGAACTTACCATTCGAGCTAATGTGCGATGCGAATGATTTGGCCATAGGAGTTGTACTTAGCCAAAGAAGGGATAAACGTTTACATATTATCGCATATTCTAGCAAAACACTTAATGATGCACAATTAAATTATGCCACCACTGAAAAAGAATTATTAGCAATTGTGTATGCATTTGATAAATTCCCTTCTTATTTGATAGGTTCGAAGACAGTGGTTTACACGGATCACGCAGCCGTCAAATATTTTTTGTCAAAGAAGAACTCCAAACCGAGATTGATTAGATGGATCCTGTTGCTTCAGGAATTTGATTTGGAGATCCGAGATAAGAAGGGGATGGAGAATGTGGTAGCTGATCACTTGTCCAGGTTAGAATTTGAGGAGAAGGTTGAGGATAGAGAGGAAGCTATTGTAGAAAACTTCCCGGATGAGCAACTGTTTAAGGTGGATTCTGGAGTACCTTGGTATACATCTTTCGTGAACTATTTGGTTAGTAGAGTTGTCTCCCCCAACCTTAGTTTCCATCAAAAGAGGAAGTTCCTTTCAGATGCAAAGTATTATTATTGGGAGTAATCGTTGCTGTACAAACACTGTCCAGATGATTTGGTGAGAAGATGTGTGCCTCAAGATGAGATTGAGAAAGTGTTGTATCAGTGTCATGCTAGCCCTTACGGAGGTCATGCGAGTGCGAGTAAAACAGCTGCAAAGGCATTACAGTCTGGATTTTGGTGGCCATCGTTGTTTAAGGATGAGCATAAGTTTGTGACTAAGTGTGATGCATGTCAGAGAACAGGGAATATAGGAAAGAGGGACGAGATGCCTTTGAGATATATTTTGGAGATCGAGCTTTTCGACGTTTGGGGCATTGATTTCATTGTTCCATTCACATCGTCCTGTGGAAATAAGTACATCCTCGTGGCTGTTGATTACGTGTCTAAGTGGGTGGAAGGCGTGGCAACTCCTACAAATGACTTGAAGGTTGTATTGAAGTTCTTGAAGAAGAATATTTTCAGTAGATTCGGAGTTCCACGAGCACTTATTAGCGATGGAGGTTCCCACTTTTGCAACAAGCCTCTCGGGATCCTCTTGAAGAAGTATGGAGTTCATCATCGAGTGGCGACGCCGTATCATCCCCAGTCGAGGGGGCAAGTAGAGATTTCCAATAGGGAAATTAAGCAGATTTTAGAGAAGACAGTGAGTAGCTCGAGGAAGGATTGGGCATCTAAGTTGGATGATGCATTGTGGGCATACGAAACTGCTTTTAAGACACCGATCGGAACGTCCCCGTATAAGTTGGTTTATGGTAAGGCGTGCCATCTTCCGCTTGAGCTCGAGCACAAGGCATATTGGGCCATTAGGGCCATTAATTTTGATCTCAAGCAAACTGGAGAGAAGAGGGCGTTGCAATTACATGAGTTGGAGGAATTCCGGTTAAATGCATACGAGAATGCCAAGATTTACAAGGAGAGAACGAAGAGATGGCATGATAAACACATCCGGGTAAAGGAGTTTGAAGTAGGACAATTGGTATCGTTATTCAATTCAAGTTTGAAGCTTTTTCCCGGGAAATTGAAGTCCCGTTAGTCCGGTCTGTTTTGAGTTGTTAAAGTAATGCCAAGTGGGGCCGTGGAGATAGGAAACGAGGCTACGGGTACATTTGTGGTGAATGGGCAGAGATTGAAGTCGTATCTAGTTGGTGAGCCCATAGAAAAATACACCTCGTGTGTGTTAACGATTCCCTCAAACTAAGCCAGGTTCCAAAGTCAAGCAAACGACTATAACTTAGAACTACTTTCACTCTAATTTCTTTTCTTTCTTTCTTTTCTATTCTTTCGTCTTCGATTTTTTATTTATTGATTTTGTATTTTCGTTTCTGTTGTGTGTTGAAATTACATGATTTTTGAGCATTAATTCGATGACAAATTGTTCCCTTTGATGCTTTTACGTGCTTAAATTGGCCGTTTTAGGTAATTTTAGTGTTGGAGTTACGATACGGCGAGGCATGACGATTTCACGTGTTTTGCGGAAAGAATGATGGTAACTGTAGCACCCGAACCGGAAAGGTGCCACATCTCCCCCGCACCGAGACCCGACCCGAATATGAAATGGACAATCCATACCCGAGCTAGATCACGGCGAACGGGGACTCACTCACTCCTTAGGCTAGGCGGGAACTAAACCTTCGCAACCAAATCAAAAGAACAAGGATCAATGCCAAATCAGAAGCATAACATATAATCTCATAATATTTCAAGCCACCTAACCGTTTGAACTAGCACAATAACCTGTTCTCGAAAATTCGATCATAACATAATTCCATAATCTTTATCATATTTATACATTTATCCATTCTTGCAAATTCAATCAAGTTACAAGATGCAGATGAAATGACTCAAAACTTAACCAATAGACCTGACGAACTAGACTCCCCGCCTAGCACTCCAACCTGCAAAGAAACTGAAAACCAACCGGGTTCAGTCTATACGAGACTGGTGGGTATAAAATGAGGCATAAATAACGTATACAACAATATTTAACATTCACATGCAAGTTATAATCCCAAATGAGGGTTTTAGAACAGTTCCCAAGTGGGTAAAATAAAGAAGTCATCAAAAGGGATTATAACTTTCATTTCCATTCTTTAGGTCTTTTGTGGCCCGGCGAGTGGGCGTGCATCAACTCCAACCAACACCATGTGTAATTCAATAATCATTCACTCATTAAATCGTTCATGCATATCATTCTTTGTGCACAATCAATCGATTCGATTCAATCGGTCATATACACCTTCTTCCTCCGGTTGATGGCCGGGTGATCGGCCCGAACTATCCAATCATTGACCAAAAGGGGTTACATGACTCCCCAGATGGCACTCAGCTCCCTTTCCCCGCCAATCTCCTGACGAGGTCCGGTACCGCCGTTCAATAGTGGGACTAGTGTGAGGGTTTACCGTCAGCCCTTGCCTCCTCGGGTCCCCACTCACACCAAGCCCCTGGGCCCCATTCAGTGCAATCAATCATTCATTCATTTCTCGCCAAAACGTTTGGTGGGTTCATAAAAGAAGGGCTTTACTTTCAAACATTTACTCATCAAAACGACTCTATATACATATATATATTTTTGGCCGAAATCTTTACACGTTGGGAGTATATAGGATCATTTAACTAGATAGAAGAGAAACCCACCTGTACGCATCTTACCGAACAAAATCAAGAAGGCAAGAAGACCCGAAAGTGTCCTATGAACCCGGCATCTCTGCCCTGGAGAAAACTGTGCAAAAGACAATGTAACTTGTTCGTGAGACTCAAGACCCCAAATGAACTATATATGATACACGGCAATGCTATGAATATGATATGAGGGTATAAGATATGATATCATGTCTTAGAAACATTCTTGTGTACAATTAATGTCTTAAAGACATATAAGCGTTCAATGCATTCCTTTCGATACTCATATAAAATCATTTAGGTTCATCACTTCATAATCATACCCAATTAATCCAAGTAATTCAAATAATACGCTTAACTTCTAGTACAATAGGTAAACAATTCATATAAGCTATTAAAAGAAGTAAGATGCCACTTAGGATCCCAACATGAAGCATCAAGGCATACGTTTACCATTTTAATTCATTTAAGTTCATATCTCTCATAGATCAAGCCAATTCAATCCAAGAATTCCAAATAACAAGCATAACGCGTCATATAGTGTGTACACCGATCATACAAGTCATAAAATAAAAGATAGCAAGCAATTAGGGTTCATCTTAGACGCAAAGGATCCATGCATGCATACATTAGGAGCATTAATGACATATGAAGCCACAACTCGGAAAATAATTCAAGAAAAATTATAAAACTTCATAACACACAAGTTAACACATTATATGACATGTTAATGAAGTGAAGGAACCAAAACAAATCCAATAAAGCCATGCAAATGGGGTTTGAAAAACAAATTTTCATGCAGCCATGCAGGGGTCGTGGGCGCGACCCAAATTACTCATGAAATGGTCGCGGTCGCGACCTAGTAAAATCCGAATTTTCATGCAATTCATGCAATTAACGTGAGCAAATGTGTACAGTGGTCGCGGGCGCGACCTGAAATGCAAAGGATTCAGGTCGCAGGCGCGACCTGAGAGAAAACAACGCAGCAACTGTGTGTATGTCGCGGCCGCGACTGGTTTTGCACCAATCGCGATCGCGGCCGCGACCGGCCATATCCAGAACCAAAACGCCCGAAAAACAGAGCAGAACCAAACCAACCTCCTACCAACAAGTTCAGGTATGATATGGACATATAAATGCAATATAACAACTCCATTTTAACATATAAACAAGCTTCCAAGGTGATCAAATGTGAGATGGAAGAATAGGTGATCATTTCATACATTTTCTTCAAAATCTCATTAATGGAAACTCATGAAATACTTAACCCCCATAAAATACATGATCATGGATGTAAAGAGGAAGTTCAAACAATCATATTCATGCTTGGAATCAACTTAAATCATCAAAGAATGAGAGAGATCTACACATGACTTCAAAACCTAACATTTCCTTCATATCTTCAAAATCCCACCCACACATGCTCAAAATTGGGGATGCATAGCTTAAAATGACACATTTTGAATGTATAATACAATCCTAAACTCACCTTGAAGGTTGGATGAAAGATGAAAGAGATTTGAGCTTGAATCTCCAAGGTTGGGCATGGTGACGGGAATGAACTGGAGCAGGGGTTGGGGCTGGTTTTTCTCTTGTTTGCTGAATGTATCTCGGTTGGGAGAGTGTGTGGTTAGATATTGGGTGTAACTAGGGTTCCATAGCTTCCAACCATGGTTAATTTGGTCAAGGTTTGAGGGAGATATGTTGAAAATGGTTAAGGGTGGCCGATTTACACTTGTTTCGGTTTTCGGTTGGATTTCGGGAGTCCAAATGATCTTAGTAAAATATGAGGTTAAATTTATTGAACCCGAATATTCGTATTGAGTTCAACGGAATTGACGGAACTCGATTCCGAGTTCCCAAGCTCAAGATATCACATACGGAACCAAAGGTACGCTAATTGCTCGTTAGCCCCCGGTTTGGTTCCACTCATACCAAATTAATTTAAAATGGAATTAAAAAAATCCGAAAATGTAAAACGAGCATACGTACACATTCGCGATGCACATATCTATAACATATCAAATTTCCACCAAATTTCGAATTCATTTCATATAGTAACGACGCGCAACTTGTCACGTGAATGCAAATCGTTTCGAGATTTCAAACATTCCAAAATTCAATTAAAATTAAGAATCCATTTAAAGTATTTAATAAAATTATAACAAATGCATATAATGGAAAAATTGATGAAAGTAACGATTAGTAATTAGCAAAGGCGATTAGTTAAGCAATTACATAATTTAAACGCGAAATTACGGAGCACACAAGTTATTCATATAAATTCCAATTTTAATATTTCATATATTTAAATTACTCACTTATTTAACAATTTAAACAATGAAAATTAATTATAAAAACATTGAAAGCCAATTAATTTTGCGCAAATTAGTAAACACATATGTCATTTTAAAAATACCGAAAATCTGGGGGTTTACAATAACCCCCGTTACCATACAATAGCATACTATGGGTAACCCCCATTAACGTGTACTGGAGCACCACGTGAGACAAATCAGAGGAGTAACGCCCGTTACTCCATGGCAGCACAAAGTTACTAACACCCGTTAATGGCCACAGGAGGAGTTGAGTTCTGGGGAAGGAATGGTAACGCCCGTTACCCTTTCACTGAAGAAAGTCGTTAAACGCCCGTTACTACTCATGTAAGCGCAGAGACGATTTATCCGATTAATGGGCGTTAACGAGAATTGCATGGAGTCAGGTAACGCCCGTTACGCTTGTCGGCGAGGAATTTTAGGGTTAGTATTTAGGCGCGTTTTGAGGTCTTTATGAGAGAGGAGCGAGAGACGGAAGACTTGGGAGAAGAGATAGAAGACAGCTGTTGCAAGAAAATTCAGAAGAACTCGGAGAATTCATACAAATCAATTGAGACAAATTCCTTCTTCTAATTTTATAGCCTTATTATTCAAGCTAATTCCACTTAGTTTCAGTTTCCTATGTTAGATTTAATTTTCTGAATTATTTAATCTCAAAAGTGAAATACAGATTTTGAAATCTAACAATAAAAATCTTGAAGATAGAGTTTTTACATTGAAATTTTTTAATAAAGGAAAACAACCAATTATTTATCCTGAAATGGAAAATCAAATCACATTTTCAGAGGATGAAATTTTTTTATCAACTTTGGAAATGGTTACTTCTCAAAAATGGTTTATAAAACTTTCTCTTCTCATTGATGGAAATTTTTAAAAAGAACTCACAACACTAGTTGATAGTGGTGCAGATTTAAATTGCATACAAGAAGGTATGAGTCCAACCAGGTATTTTCATAAAACTACTCATTCTTTAAAGTTCTGCAAATGGTCAAAAAATGGAAATTAAATATAAAATTCCTAAAGTTTATGTTTGCAAAAGTAAAGTTTGTATTCCTAACAGTTTTTTACTTGTCAAAAACATTACAAACCAAGTTATACATGGAACAACATTATTAAAGAAAATATTTCCTATAAAGAATACTGATGAAAAATGTTGTGCTGGCACATTTGAAGGAAAGGAAATATCTAAATAAAGGATTCTTATATAAAGAATAAAGAAAATCAAATAAAATTTCTTAAATAAGAAATCAATTTTATAATATTGAAAATATTTTAGAAAATCCTAAATTACAAGAAAAAATAAAACTTCTTAATAATCAATTTTCGTTACAAATATGTAATGATCATCCAAATGCTTTTTAGGATAGAAAAAGACATTGTTTCTCTTTCATATGAAGAAAGTTTTGATGAAAAAAAAAATCCTATTAAGGCTAGGCCTTGTAAAATGAATAGAGAATACTTAAATCTTTATCAGAAAGAAATTGAGTCTCTTTTAGGTAAAGGATTAATAAAACCTTCTAAGTTTCCATGGTCTTGTACAACTTTTTATGTTTATAAACAGGTTGAACGAGAAAGAGGTGTCCCCAGGTTAGTTATTAATTACGAACCTTTAAATATAGCTTTAAAATGGATAAGACATCAAATTCCTAATAAAAAGGATTTATTAGATAGATTTCATGATGTTTTAATATTTTCAAAATTCGATTTAAAATCAGGTTATTGGCAAATCTAAATAAATGAAGAATATTTATAAAACTGCTTTTAATGTCCCTTTTGGAAAATATGAGTGGAAGGTTATGCCATTTGGATTAAAAATGCACATTCAGAATTTCAAAATATTATGAATGATATAGTTAATCCTTATAGTGATTTTATCATCATATATATAGATGATATTTTGGTATTTTTCAAAAATATAGAAACTTATTTTACACATCTTGATATATTCAAGAAAATTGTTATTCAAAATGGTTTAGTTATATTAAAAATGTTACTTTTTCAAACAAAAGTTAGATTTCTTGATCACAATATTGAAAAGGGAAAAATTATTCCAATTAACAGGAGCATAGAATTTGCTTCAAAATTTCCTAATCAAATTATTGATAAAACTCAACTTCAGATATTTTTAGGAAGCTTGAATTATGTTTCTCCTTATTATAAGAATCTAGCTGAAAATACAACTATTTTATATGATAGGTTTAGAAAAATCCTAAGCCTTGGTCAGAGAATCATACTTAGGCAGTGTGACACCCCGTTTTCTCGGCAATCCAGATATGACGTCACGAGTGAGTTTAACTGCACAATTTAATTGATTTTAATTGTAAATTTGTGACGTTGCATGCCTTACGTGTCAATTTGTATCTTATTTTAATTATGTACGCTTTAAAATTTAATGAATTGTACGTGATTTCGAATTCGAATTTCATCCTTGTCATTGAGTTCGTTTCGACAATTGGGATTCGATGAAATTAACTTCGTATTTTTCTAAAGTTGTTTGATAGCCCTACCATTTTAATTCGGATCGGATCTTTTGACCCGACCCATTTTCACTTGATACTACCCATTTTAGCTTTAAAAAGAGCTGAAATATCAGCTCTTCCCACCCCATTTCAAATGAGATAAGCAAGAGAGAGAGGAAGGAAGGAAAAACCCAAGCTCCATAGCCATTTCACCTTTGAGCTCAAGCCCCGTCTCCATTTCTCGTCCGATCAATCCAAGGTAAGCAATGTGATCCTCTCATTACGTGCTTCGTTTTCTCCTGATTAAATTTTGTTTTCTTTGCTTGAATTCTTGGATTTGGAAGAGATGATGAATAGTGACTTTTACAGGAAAAATTGATCTCTGGCCTTCATACTTGAAGTATATGATCTAAATTTGATGTATGTTGTTCTCTTGAGCTCCCTTGTTGCATATTTGTTGGAAATTTTAAGTGTTGAGTGGTTTTTGCATGAAACTCCATTGTTGGAGCTTATTTGAGCTTTAATGGAAACTTGTTATAAACTTGATTTCTTGACTTGAACTTGAGATATGTGATAAAGTATGTATATATGAACTTATGCCTTGAATTTGGAGTGTTTTGGTTGAGATTTGAGGTGGTTTTGGTGAATTTTGGTTTCTCCCGTGTTAAGCCCTATTTTTGCTCGGGCGGGGAGTTTTTGTACTAAAAAGTACCCGGGTATGCAGAAGGTTTTCTGCACTGCTCTCCCCGGTCGGGTAAATTTTTGCCTTGTTTTTCCCCGGCCGGGTATTTTTAGATACGATCAACACTTTTTAGTCTAGAAAAATCTTCAATTGGAATCACCCCAAAATTCGTTCTAGATTGTGAGTTTTAACCGTTTTAATTTGGTGTCGCCGCTTCGCCGAGATTCTACATTTGTTCAACTTCAAACCTACGCCATTTTCGCCTTGCTTTGAACCATGATTCGATCCACCTACCATTGAAAGATCTATGTGTCTAGTTTCATCCACAGAAACAAAACTCAATTCCAATTCCTGAAACTCAAGATATTCCCATTTTCGTACAGCTTGTCCGTTTTGTAAAACTGTCAGTTTTGGCCCAATGTCACTCGGAACCCCCTTTTTGTGTTTGTATTTCATTTTTTTTGCACCTTTCCACCTCCAAACTTGTTCCTAACTTGTTATAGCATGTGTATGTGTATGTATTTGTCCCTTTTATACATTTTATGTTTCTTAAGTAATGTGACTTGTTTGCACGAATCGCATATGTGCCTTGTTAGGTGTTTAGATGCTTCATTATGCATTAATTGTGCACATGAACATGCTTTAATGCATATTATGAATTTGTTAATCTATGATACGTGTGTTTTTGAACGTCTTGCATGAATTTGATATGTATATGAGCTTTTGACTAAGTATTCGCATCTCTTACGTGACTAAGCATATGTCGTTCGTCTATATGGTTTATCCTCGAGTCTAAGTCTTGCATTTTGTCCAGGTGCACCCGGGGTGGTGTTTCATGATCCGAGTTGATTCCGGGGTGAATCATTTGTCTTGTTCTTGGCTACGTCGGTGAAAGGTAAGGTTAGGTTATAGTTAAACCCTATGAAATGTGCTTGTTTTCAATGCATGCGAACTATAACCTTAATTATAAGTAATTATGTGCAGAATATGTAAGTTTATGAATATGATAAGTCTTTGCAAGTGCAATACGCTATGTACAAGCCTATGTACGCTTGTTTTGATTTGTTATTATTCGTTCCATTTTACAACATCAAACTTGCTTCAAACCGTGCACCTCTTATGAGCTGGGAGCTATGAGCTATGGATAAGCTAAGGATTTGGCACGGAGAGGTATGTATAGCATAGTTGTTGCAAGGTAAGGTTTGGAACGTAAGCTAATGTTTAATGTTTATAATGTTAATTTTTAATGTTGCGGGTTTGTACGTAATAAATGTAATGTAATGTTTTACGTTTGAGTAATGGGCCCCGAAGTTGTGGGTAAGGGATACCCGGGACGGCTATGGGGTCGCCGGTTATGACCCCTGTACACATCTCCACAGTTAGTTCAGATTACCCCTGATCTCACCAGGAGGTTTGGTGAGTGATGGAGATCCTGAGGGTTTGGAGTAGCTTGCACTCCCCTCATCTGTAATGGATGGTTAGGGTTACGCAACCCTTCCATCACCGAAGAAGGAGGTTATTCTGTAAGTATGTTATTTGTTTATCTGCCTTTGCTTGTTTGATTAGTCGGAGGAGCGCAGGATGGGATTAGGTACTCTTACCCGCCGAGTTATGCATGTGTTACTCTGTTAGTGTTCGTGAAACAAGGATAGACTTATAATTAAGATAAAATATGAGTCTTTTAGAATTATAAGATAAGATATGTTATGAATTTGTTAAGTTTTCTTAATATTTGATATATAAGAATTTGTTAAGTTATGTTTTGTCCGTTTTGATAAGAATTCCTTTATATATGTATCATGGACAAATGATTTAGTGTGCAAAAACTATCCCTGAATTCACGAACATTACATGTTGTATGTGCTTTACTCTCTATACGTATGTAGTGTGTGTGGGTAGCCCCTCACTCAGTCCGTGTGACTGACCCCTCTCCTTTTTTGTTTTTGTGTGCAGGTGTCGCTTGGAGTTTGAGCTAGGCGGCATGTTGAGTCCTTTGAGTCTGTCAAGTCTTTGTCTTGGTTGAATTGGTTGCATTTCATTTTATTCGCATATTATATAAGTATGTTAATTTGTTATGAAAGTTTTGTTGAGGTATGCATTTTGATTTCGGGACAGGCTTCTAGGAACCAGAGTGAACTCGTGCGTCATATGATTTATGTAAACATTCGGGATTAGGTATTTATGCTAGTTGAACCCGTCACCTGCAGCTTGTGCTTTATTATTTTGAATGAATGTTTAGCTTCCGCATACGCTTTTGATTTTGTGGTTTGTTTTTAATTGACAGGGTCTACGTTCCGCCTAGCTTAGGTGTGTGTCTATCGGTCTCCCGTTCACCTCTGCTTGGTTCATGTACGGGTTTCCATCTGGTATGTGGATTGGGCTTAGGTACGGGGGATGTGGGGACCCACCGTGCGGGGTGCTACATCCTAAAGTGGTAGCAGAGCTCTGGGTTGCAAAACTCGGGCTCAGAGCCATGTTGTGTTGGTCTAAGTCGAACGGCATAGGACAACATGATTATATGTTTGCATTTGCAATATGATTTGCTATAATATATGCTTAATATTCACTTTCTTGTTGATACATCTTACGTGATGCATTGCATTTTTCCTAGTTGCTCTTACTTGACTTATCTATTTTGCATTCTCACGTACTAACCGACATGCATATAGCTATATGTTGGAAAACAGGAATCAGAAAGCAGCGGAAATTAAAAAAATTTCCAACAAAAGAATCGAAACTCGCAATCGTGAATCCGAATTCGTAGAGATTAGAAACTTACTTTTCAATAATCTTTCTTGAAGCGTTTCAAGCCACCCAAGAACACTCTTCTCGCGGCTTGATCACCTCTCCTTGGTAAGGCTCGAATCTTTAAAACTTCTAACTTGAAGCTCTCTAGAGATAGTCCACCAACTTGACTACAATCTAACTAGTAAGGATGCTAGTTCTCTAGTTAGTGTTTAGGCTTAACCTAGGGATTATTTTATCTTGGAGAAAGGATGGTGTTCAACACATGAACCAAAAGAAATTGTCTATTACTCTCTAAGGGGAGCTCGAGCTCCCCTATATATAATCAAGGGAGGGGCGGCTGAACCTAGTCCTATTGGACTAAGGATTTGGGCCCTCTCTCTTATTACTTGATCATCAAGTAATTCCAACTTTGACTTTAATTTCTAATTCAAATCAACTTTTAAGAGAGCTAAAATATCCAAACCCTTTTGGATATTATTATACTTTATTTATTAATAAACAAATAACTTATTTATCTAATTAATTAATTCGTAATTAATTAAATAGATTATTTTTCTCCAAAATAAGACTTTCTTTTTAATTCAAAAATTAAACCAAAGTCTATTAAATAATTAACACATTAATTATTTAATATATACAATATATATATATATATATATATATATATATATACACGTGTGAGACACGTGTCCCAAGGACACATGCCACTCACGTGAGCCACACGTGTGATTCACACGTGTGGAACCCTCTCGGCATGATCAACTCATTTAATCATTTTAAAGCCTCAACTCATGTAACCAAGTTGTTGTGTGTGACCCTCTAGGTTCTCAATTCAATTAGCAGTGACCCTAATTAATTAATTCACTAATTAATTAATTAGTCCATAGATAAAACGACTATAGTCTAGCAACAGGTGTTTAACCCCTAGCTGAATTGGAATGTCTCGATTCGACAGAACCTTTATGTCATTGATTCATGTGAGATACAATCCTTCTACTTACTACCTCTCAACCAAGATCTAGGGTAAGGGAATAATCAGAACCCTAATAATCTGGTCTTAAAGCTAAGTGCATTTCATATCCATTTGATCTCAATCCAAGAAACCCTTTTCTTGATGTCTTGATCTACTGCCTTGGCCAAGGACTCCATATGGCATATGAATGACTTACACAATAAGAGATCACCTTGCAAATGCAAGTGTAGGTTATTTCTTGATTCTCATTCACTTTCATGAATCACTTGTGCAGCCCCAGGATAAGCCTTGAATCAGTTGTCTAAGGCGATACCCTTTAAAGCTTATATCTAAGACTACAGAGTTAACTCATAAAGTGACATGGAACCTCAAGTCTAAGGATCAATTAATCACATCAATGACTCGTGAGATATTTCCTAATCTGGAAGTTTCCATTTCCTGAAATAGAAACTTCCTTTCCCATTTAGGAGTCTTCTCACATGGGGCACCTCAGTGAACTTACTTATTGAAGTAAGCACCCTCATGTATCACGCACGTATCGCCTATACACTTTGCACCTCCATGAAACAAGGTGGTCCTTCTTAAGGGCGTGATCCCAAAAGCAAGCCTTAGAGGAGTCAGGTTGACACTCCCACTGTCTGTAGGACTCATCGGCTTAGAGTATTTTACTAATCATGACTTATGTGATATAGGGCTCGTTTCATGAACACAGTTTGGTCCTACTTTTTTTTTCATTTTGTCGCTTTGTTTGAGGAAGGAGAAGAGGCTAGTTCGTAGCGGCACGGAGTACGGTAGAATTCCTCGGTATTTCACCTAAATGGTAGAGTCCTAAAGTCATCAGGATTAGGGGAATTCTCATATATGCACAACTAAAGTAAACGCATACCAAACAAGAGCATATAAAGAAGTGTTGCCTTAATTCGTTATTTTATTCAAAGATTGTCTGTGATGAAAAAAAGGAAAAGTACAAAGCGGATATACAATCGGCTTTCTAGGGCACTATTCCTAACAATCTCCACTTGCCCGTCAAAGCCATTCTAAAGCTACTCTAAGTCCCATCTTCTGAAGATGACCTTCGAAAGCTTCTCGACTAAGGGGTTTAGTAAGTGGATCTGCCACGTTCTCTGCTGATGTGACCCTCTCAATTTGCACATCTCCTCTTTTGATAATATCACGGATTAGGTGATACTTCCTCATGATGTGCTTGGTCTGTTGGTGAGATCTTGGTTCTCTTTCTTGAGTAACCGCCCCAGTGTTGTCACAAAACACAATAATGGGGTCTTTCATGCTAGGAACAACATTCAACTCTTGAATGAAGTTTCTAATCCAAACACCTTCCTTAGCTGCATCATTTGCAGCCAAGTATTAGGCCTCAGTGGTTGAATCTGCAGTGGTCGTTTGCTTGGAACTCTTCCAACTCACTACTCCGCCGTTTAGGCAGAAAATGTATCCTGACATTGACTTAAAATCATCTAAGTCAGATGCAAAGCTTGCATCGCAGTATCCTTCGACAGTAAGATCTTTCTGACCTCCGTAAACTAAGAATAAATCTTTAGTACTTTTCAAGTACTTAAGAATATTCTTTACGGCAGCCCAGTGACCATCACCGAGGTCAGATTGGAAGCGACTTGTTACACTAAGTGCATAAGCCACATCCGGTCGAGTACATAACATTGCATACATTATGCTACCTATTGCTGATGCATAAGGTATATGAGTCATCCTTTCCTTCTCAAGGTTAGTCTTAGGGCACATCTTCTTAGAAAGACATGTTCCTACACTCATATGAAAGTTCTTAACCTTTGTTGACTCCATATTGTATCTCTTCAATAGTTTGTCAATGTACATCGACTGTGATAGTCCAATTAACCTTCTAGATCTATCTCGATAGATTTTAATTCCAAGGATATAGGACACATCACCAAGATCTTTCATCTCGAATTGGTTTGATAACCATAACTTAGTTACTTTCATGTCATCCTTCGAATTCCCAATAAGAAGGATGTCATCAACATAAAGTACTAAGAATTGCACTAAGGTCTCCAATTCCTTTCTATACACACATGATTCATTCAAGATCTGAATGAAGCCAAACGATTTGACTGATTCATCAAATCGAATGTTCCAATTCCTAGAAGCCTGTTTCAATCCATAGATTGATCTTTGGAGTTTGCAAACCTTTTGCTTACTCCCACTGAATGTCAAACCTATTGGTTGCTCCATATAAATGTCTTTATCAATTTCACCATTGAGAAAGGCAGTTTTCACATCCATTTGCCATATCTCATAGTCATAATATGCAGCAATGGCAAGCATGATCCAAATAGACTTTTGCATTGCAACTGGTGAAAAGGTCTCATCAAAGTCCACGCCGGGTCTTTGAGTGAATCCTTTTGCAACCAGTGTTGCCTCGTAGGCTGCAATGCTTCCATCAACTCCAAGCTTTCTCTTAAAGATCCATTTGCAACCAATGGGTTTGACCCCATCAGGCAAATCTACCAAGGTCCAAACTTGGTTGGAGTTCATGGAATCCATTTCGGATTTCATGGCTTCTATCCACTGTTCAGAGTCAGAATCTGAAAGTGCCTCCTCATATGTTAGAGGATCATTATCCTTTTGAGAGATCTCATGGAAGAATCCAAACCATCTCTCCGGCTATCTAGGAGTACGTTCAGAACGCCTTAGAGGAGGATTTACGTGTGTATCGAAATTCGTGATTGGTTGTGGTTGAACAGAAGGGGATGTTTCTTCGGTGGGTGGCATGGGGTCACTTTGTACTTCCTCTAATTCTATGATCTTGCCTTTCTTCTTTTTAAGGAACGGTTCCTCAAGAAAAGTGGCATTTCTGGAAATAAATATGTTTTGCTCAGATTGATCGTAGAAGTAGTATCCTATGGATTCCTTAGGATAACCTACAAAGTAGCATAAGTTAGAAAGAGATTCTAACTTATCTCCCATTGTCCTCTTCACGTAAGCAGGATAACCCCAAATTCTTAAGTAAGAATAACTAGGGATTTTACCATGCCACATTTCATAGGGCGTTTTAGGGACTGACTTAGAGGGAACTAGATTCAAAATCTTTGCTGCACTTTCTAGGGCATAACCCCAGAAAGAAGGTGGTAAGTCAGTAAAACTCATCATGGAACGAACCATATCAAGTAGAGTTCGATTCCTTCTCTCATAAACTCCATTCAGTTGAGGAGTTCCCGGATCTTTTGACCCGACCCATTTTCACTTGATCCTACCCATTTTAGCTCTAAAAAGAGCTAAAATATCAGCTCCTCTCACCCCATTTCAAATGAGATAAGCAAGAGAGAGAAGAAGGAAGGAAAACCCCAAGCTCCATAGCCATTTCACCTTTGATCTCAAGCCCCATCTCCATTTCTCGTCCGATCAACAATCCAAGGTAAGCAATGTGATCCTCTCATTACGTGCTTCGTTTTTTCCCGATTAAATTCCGTTTTCTTTGCTTGAATTCTTGGATTTGGAAAAGATGATGAATAGTGACTTTTACATGAAAATTTTATCTCTTGCCTTCATACTTGAAGTATATGATCTAAATTTGATGTATGTTGTTCTCTTGAGCTCCCTTGTTGCATATTTATTGAAAATTTTAAGTGTTGAGTGATTTTTGCATGAAAATCCACAGTTGGAGCTTATTTGAGCTTTAATGGCAACTTGTTATAAACTTGATTTCATGACTTGAACTTGAGATATGTGATAAAGTATTTATTTATGAACTTATGCCTTGAATTTGGAGTGTTTTGGTTGAGATTTGAGGTGGTTTTGGTGAATTTTAGTTTCTCTCGTGTTAAGCCCTATTTTTACTGCATTTCATGTGCCCAGAATGACACCCCGGGCGGGGATTTTTTGTACTAAAAAGTACCCGAGCTGGTAGTTTAGTGCAGAAGGTTTTCTGCACGGCTCTTCCTAGTCGGATAAATTTTTACCTTATTTTTCCCCGACCGGGTACCCCCATACGAACTCCGTTTGACCTTATTTTCGGATAGGATCAACATTTTTGAGTCTAGAACAATCTCCATTGGAATCACCCCAAAATTCATTCTAAATTGTGAGTTATAACCGTTTTAATTTGGTGTCGCCTCTTCGCCAAGATTCTGCATTTGTTCAACTTCAAACCTACGCCATTCTCGCCTCGCTTTGAACCATGATTCGAGCCACCTACCATTTGAAAGATCTATGTGTCTAGTTTCATTTCCAAAAAAAAAACTCAATTCCAATTTCTGAAACTCAAGATATTCCCATTTTTGTACAACTTGTCCGTTTTGGTAAAACTATCAGTTTTGGCCCAATTTCACTCGGAACCCCTTTTTGTGTTTGTATTTCGTTTTTCTTGCACCTTTCCGCCTCCAAACGTGTCCCTAACTTGTTATAGCATGTGTATGTGTATGTATTTGTCCTTTTCATGCATTTTATGTTTCTTAAGTAATGTGACTTGTTTGTACGAATCGCATATGCGCCTTGTTAGGTGTTTAGATGCTTCATTACTCATTAACTGTGCACATGAACATGCTTTAATGCATATTATGAATTTGTTAAGTTATGATACATGTGTTTTTGCACGTCTTGCATGAATTTGATACGTGTATGAGCTTTTGACTAAGTATTTACATCTCTTACGTGACTAAGCATATGTCGTGCTTCTATATGGTTCATCCTCCAGTCTAAGTCTTGCATTTTATCTTCAGTTTGTCCAAGTGCACCTGGGGTGGTGTTTCGTGATCCGAGTTGATTCCGTGGTGAATCATTTGTCTCGTTCTTGGCTACATCGGTGTAAGGTGAGGTTAGGTTATAGTTAAACCCTATAAAATATGCTTGTTTTCTATGCATACGAAGTATAACCTTAATTATAAGTAAATATGTGCAGAATATGTAAGTTTATGAATATGATAAGTCTTTGAAAGTACAATACGCTATGTACAGGCCTATGTACGCTTGTTTTGATTTGTTATTATTCGTTCCGTTTTGTAACATCAAACTATGCTTCAAACCATGCACCTCTTATGAGCCGGGAGCTACGACCTATGGTTATGCTAAGGATTTGGCATGGAGAGGTATGTATAGCATAGTTGTTGCAAGGTAAAGTTGGGTACATAAGTTAATTTTTATAATGTTAATTTTTATTGTTGCGGGTTTGTACGTATTGAATGTAATGTAATGTTTTGCGTTTGAGTAATGGGCCCCGAGGTTGTGGGTAAGGGAGACCTGGGATGGCCATGGGGTCGCCGGTTATGACCCCTGTACACATCTCCACTGTTAGTTCGGATTACCCCTGATCTCACCAGGAGGTTTGATGAGTGATGCGGATCTTGAGGGTTTGGAGTAGCTTGCATTTCCCTCACCTGTAATGGATGGTTAGGGTCGCGCAACCCTTCCATCACCGGAGAACGAGGTTATTCTGTAAGTATGTTATTTGTTTATCTGTCTTTGCTTGTTTGATTAGTCGCAGGAGCCCAGGATGGGATTAGGTACTCGTACCCACCGAGTTATGCATGTGTTACTCTGTTAGAGTTCGTGAAACAAGGATAGACTTATAATTAAGATAAAATATGAGTCTTCTGGAATTATAAGTTAAGATATGTTATGAATTTGTTAAGTTTTGTTAAGATTTGATATATAAGAATTTGTTAAGTTACGTTTCGTCCGTTTTGATAAGAATTTCTATATATGAATCACGGATAAATGTTTTAGTGTGCAAAAACTATCCCTGAGTTCACGAACATTACATGTTGTATATGTTTTGATCTCTATATGTATGTAATGTGTGTGGGTAGCCCCTCACTCAATCCGTGTGACTGACCCTTCTCCCCTTTTGTTTTAGTGTGCAACTGTCGCTTGGAGTTTGAGCTAGGCGTCGTGTTGAGTCCTTGGAGTCTGTCAAGTCTTTGTCTTGGTTGAGTTGGTTGCATTTCATTTTATTCACATATTGTATAAGTTTGTTAATTTGTTATGTATGTTTTGTTGAGGTATGCATTTTGATTTCGGGACAGGCTTCTGGGAACCAAAGTGAACCCTTGTGTTTTATGATTTATGTAAACATTTGGGATTAGGTATTTATGCTAGTTGAACCCATCACCTGCTGCTTATGCTTTATTATTTTGAATGAATGTTTAGCTTCCGCATACGCTTTGATTTTGTGGTTTGTTTTTAATTGACAGGGATTACGTTCCTCCTAGCTTAGGTGTGTGTCTATCGGTCTCCCGTTCGCCTCTGTTTGGCTCATGTACGGGTTTCCATCTCTTATGTGGATTGGGCTTAGGTGCGGGGGATGTGGTGACCCACCGTGGGGTGCTACAGGCAGTGAAAAAAATATAAAAAATAAGGTAGTGAGCCTACCTTAGTTAATGTTAGCTAATCCTAATTGGGAAAAGGTTATTGAAACTAATGTTTCAGATATAGGATATGGAGGTATATTAAAGCAAATATCTCCTACTGATAAAAAAGAATATCTTGTCAGATTCCATTATAAAAAATGGAATAGTAGCCAAAAGAATTATGCTACAATATCAAAAGGAATATTGGCCATACAAAAATGTGTTTTAAAGTTTAAAGATGATTTGTATAACCAAAAGTTTATTATAAATACTGATTGTCAAGCAACCAAGTATATGTTTAATAAAGATTTTAAAACAGATGTCTCTAAGCAAATGTTTGCTAGATGGAAAGCTCAATTTGCTCCATTTGATTTTGAAATTATTTTTAAAAAAGGAATTGATAATAATCTTCTTGATTTTCTAACTAGAGAATATTTACAGGATGGACAATGATGGAGAATCTTCAGCGATAGGAGATCCTGCCCGTCGTCCTATCAATTGGAAAAAAGTTAATAAAAAGAAGAATTTCATATAACAACTAGTTTTTATAACTCAAGAGTTTGATAGAGATATCAGATATTGAGAAAATAAAATCCATTTTGATATTCTTGGTAATATCAATATTGATTATCGAAAGAGAAAAGATTATTTTTGAAATGGCTAATAGTTTTATTCAAGAAGATGGGATTCATAAGGAGAAGGTTATCGGACTGATTACTAATCTCATTGCATAATTTTTATTACAGGTATAGAACCCCCTTCTAAGAAAAGGAAATTTGAAAAAACCATCAATGATTATAATTGGAGGAAATTCAAGAATGAATTTTATCCTTCTCTAATAGGACCCTACGATATTAGAGCAAATGTGAAAAAACCATCCCCTTTGATTTATATTAACTTAAATGGAATTCCAAGGTTAATAGCACAACAAAGATATCTTGAAGCAACTATTCAAGATACTAAATTTTTGCATTATTTTTTTAATAAACATGACCTTGGGATATATCTTAAGGTAGATAAGGAAGAGCTTAAAATAATAAAAGCTCAATTAAGTAAGCTAATAGCTTAAAATTATTATGTTGCACGATGATACTTCGAGGAGGTAGAATGTAATGCCCCAGCTTTCGGCAATTCAGGTATGAACGACACGCGTGTGAGTTTGAGAGTTAGATTTTAATTATTATTCGATCATTTACTTCCTTTTTCATGTCATGACATAATTTTATAAAATTATATTCTAAGTATTTTTATTGAAATTCATATCATATTATAATTATTGCATAAATGAAACTTGATTGCAACGTGAATTATTTTCCCGAACATGATTTAAATTCTTTTATGCCCTTACTTGCTCATTTTTATGAAGTTGAGGACTTAATTTCATTGGACTTGATTGATCAATTGTTATGGAATTGCATCTAATTGCATAACTTAACTAATAGAAGGACTTCACAGCAAATTTGGCCATTTCTTTCCCCTTCATAGCAGCAATCACGTACCATTTTTCTTCCATTTCATACAAACACATTACATACACGTTGTTCTTTCTTCCTTGCTCAACCGAGCCAAACCCTCACCTTGAAGAGAAGAGATTTCATCATCCAAGCATCATTTGTGTGGGGTTTGTGATCATTGAAGCATCATCAACATCATCTCTTCATCTTAGCTTCCATTTCTTTCATTTGAGGTAATTATGGGAACTTGATGATTTTCTTGAATATATGGGTTAGATAGGGTTTTGCAATGGTTTGGTTAATTTGTGTATTGGTTATTGGAATCATGTTTGTGAACTTTGAGCTTAAGTTGGATGCAATTATCTTGAGTTTTATGGACTTGAAGCATGATTGAGTATATGGGTTTCAAATGTATGATTCTTGATGATCTAAGGTGGAAATATGTGTTTTATTAGTTATTGTTGATCTATATGTATGCTAGTACGTGTGTTGCATCAAATATATGCATTTAATCTTGAGTTTGATCCATTTTTTGTTGATTGTGTTTTGGTTTGTTGCTGCCCTACTGCTGTACTCTGTTTTCTGCTGCATTCGTATTCTGGGAACGGCCCTTCCCGTCCCCAGTTCATTCTGGGAACGGCCATTCCCACCCCATGCCAGCTGTCCCGCGAGACTGGGAACGACCCTTCCCAGTTTTGGCCTATGGCCGGAATGGCCGTTCCCAGCCCCAAAATTTCACAAGTTTATACAGACGCGCGGGATTTGGTTCGGGGAGTTGGGAACGGCCCTTCCAAGCCCCAATTCAAAACTGGAACGGCCGTTCCCAGGCTCCAGTGGGTGTTCAAAATTTTCTGCATAAATTTACATTTTCCATATCTGTTTCTAATGCCTTAATTATTCGATACGTGTTATTATATGATTGTTTTATGCATGAAATTGATCATATCATTCCATAAGTTATCAATGCATGTCATATTGATCATTATCATGCCGTTCGTCCTAATTGGTACATTTTGAGTCGTGTCTCACGGACAATTGTCTTTCTTGCACAGACCAGCTTCCTGGTGACGAGGAGCAGGCCCCGTGAGCTGTTTCCTTGTTTATTTTGGGTCCTTCAGGTGAGGTTTAATTCTAGATATATAGAACCCGAACAACCCTATGTGATGTTTTAAGCCAAAATGTACCTATATATCTATAGTTTTCAAATGTTATTGGTTTTCAAATGATTTTCCAAACTATTGTATTGATTGATTGATTGATTGTTTTGGCGAGTATCGTATAGCACTGTGGGCCCGAGGGTAGTCGCTCGAGCCAACCGGGAAAGCATGGGCTGACGGGTAACTCAAGAACTATCCTCACCAAATTGGGATGACCCCTGAACCCCCTAGGAGATTAGGGGAGGAAGGAGTTCCGGGCTTAGGGATTCATGTACCCTCTGCCCAGATTGATTGGATGGTGGGGTCTTGCAATCCCACCATCACCCGGAGGAAGAAGGTGTTATTGAAACTGCTAATTGTGCACCGTAATGAATTGCTTGATCACCTAATCACTTGATAATTGATTGATTGATTGTACACAGTCGGAGTAAGGTTGGAGAATTGCCCCACTCGCCGGGCCACAAATTGATTGTATTGAATTGATTAAATTGATAAATTGAATTAGTTGTAACCTCGGGCGATAGAATCTCTGATTTTACTAAATTGTATTGTTATTTTCCAAAAATTATTACCCGAGATTATAACTTGCATGTATGTGCGCATATATCTATTTATACCCCTCGCTCAGTCCGTGTGGGACTGACATCTCAACTTTTCAGCTTTTGCAGGTGCGTGCTAGGCGGGAATTAGAGTCTAGCTTGTCTTTAATTTGGGTCTAGCACACTTCACCTCATCTTTTGTTCATGTATAGATACTTGATTTATTTTGTAGCATGCCTTGTGGCTTATTTTTTATATGATATTGTATTGATAATGTAAATGTTGGTATCTATTAGTAGATATGTAAATATGGTACCTATAAGTATTGAATGAATTACTGCTTCCGCTTTTATTACTCTGAGTTGATTGTTTGGTTTGGGTTTAGTCCCGCCTAGCGTTGTTGTCGTTTTTATTGTCTCCCGTTCGCTATAGTTTTGATTCATGTATGGATTGACCATTTCATATGTGGATTGGGGCTATAGTGCGGGGGATGTGGTGCCTAGCATTCCGGGTGCTACATAAAACTTCCTCTCACAGAGGAAGAGGAAAAAAATTGCTCAGTTTGGGAATCATAAGCTTATAGCTGCTAATATTGCAAATTTGGCATCTTCATCAAGTGATAATATTCCAAAAGATGCAAATGATCCTATCTACCAGGAATTCTTGAAGTTTCTAGCAAAAAGGAAAGAGGAAAATAATCCTCTATCATATGCGAAGGTAATAACCGAAGAAGATAATGAGGATCCTGCAACTTATGAACAAAGCAACCACAAAGAAGTCATAATACTGCTGGAGAATAAGGATCTAAAATGGCAAGATGACCCATGGCATTTCATGCAAAGGTATCTTGATACGGCATCATATGCAGCTATTTTTTATAAGCAAAGAATGAATTTCGAGTATCTTCTAAGCTATTTAGGATCATGTAAATTCACACATTCCTATCCTTCTAATAGCAAACAATCTTATAAGTTCAGTAAGGTTGTCATAAAAAAGGTCTTAACTTCAGAATCTTTGGGATTAAGTTGGAAAAACGGGAGTCAAAAGCAGCGGAAAATTAAAATTTTCCCGACAAGAGGACCGATGACTTGCAATTTTCACTCTAAAACGAAAGGGATTCCTAAGAACTTACTATGAATTAGTCTTTCTTGAAACGTTCAAACCGCTTATTAAACGTTCTTCAACCGGTATTGAATCCACGTCCCTTGAATGGTTCTTTCTTCTTCTTCAAGACTCCAACATAGAAGTCCTCTAGAATGTATCCACACCAACCTTGGCCACGATCAAATCAGGGAGGATGCTAGTAGTTTGATTTGTGTAAAGGCTAGGGCTTTAAAAGAACTATATTTTTTTCTATTTCTCCGGAATACAGAAGATGACACTTCAAGAATATCGTCTAAGGAATAATAGAACTCTATCTCTCTTTTATTATCTTAAGTAACAACCCGATGATAAGAGAAATCAGTTCTAGAATGTTTAAAAGAATATAAGATAACTAGTGTAAGATAATTAATTAAAATCATATTTTAATTAATATCTTTTTCAAGAAACTTATCTCAACAACTATGAGATATTATCCTTTTATTTATTTAGTTTATAAATAAATAATTTAGATGTTATCTTTTATTTATTTCATAAATAAACAAAATAAGATATTATCTTCTATTCATTTATTTCATAAATAAATTAATTAATATTCCAAATTCATAATTAATTATTTATTGAACTTTTAATTATGAATTAGGCTTAATAATTAATTTTTTAATTAAAGCTCAAAATTAATTAAACCAATTTAATTAATTGAAACAGCACATGTGTGGCATATGCCACAAGTGTGGCTCACGCCCAACAGGTGCCACGCACGTGTAGGCCCCACCGGCTACAATTAGTCGGTTCGATTAATTTAATTAATCGAACAAGCCTATACGCTCGTGACCTGGCATTTATGTGTGACACTCTAGGTTCGTTATTTGATTAGCAGTGACCCTAATTAATTAATACCCTTAATAATTAATTGGTTCACATATCACACGACCATAGTCTAGTAACAGGTGTGTGACCCTTAGCCGAATAACGAATAAATTGAAAGAACCTTTAAGTCAATGACAACTTGTGAAATACGATCCTCCTACCATCCTATCTCTCGATCAAAAACTAGGTCACGGAAATAACTAGAACCCTAATAATATAAATCTAAAGCTAAGTTCGTTTCATATCCATTTGATCTTGATCCAAGAAATTTATTTTTTGATCTCGATCCACTCCCTTGGCCAAGGACTCCGAGATGGATTATGAACAACTTATGCAATAAGAGATCTTCTTTCCTTAAGCAAGCGTAGGTCCCTTTTATTGATTCTCATATGCCTCTATTGCCACTTTGCAACCCCAACATAAGTTATAATTCAAGTGTCTCAGGTTACATCCTTTTAGACCCATATCTAAGATTATCTAGTAAGATCACACAAGACATCAATAAAATCTCAAGTCTAAGGATTAATGAAAGACATCATTGACTTGTGAGATATTTCCTAATCTGGAAGTCTCCAAGTCTTGAAGTTGTTACTTCCTTTCCCATTTAGGACTTCTCATGCGGGACACCTCGGTGTACTCATTCTAAGTAGCTAGCACCCTTGTGTATTGCGCACGCATCGACTATGAACTTTACACCCCATGAAACAGGATGATTCATTCTAAAGGACGCAATCCCACAAGCAAGTCTCAAGTGAGCCTGGTTGACACTCCCACTGTTCGTTGGACTCATCGACTTGAAGTAATTTCTAATCCATCTTAGATTTGGGTTTATTTCATGAATATTACTTTGAGTGACTAAGTCCTAAAAGCTTGATGGATTAGTGGCGTTCTAATACATTCGCACATAAACGTAAACACCCAAAACATATAAGAGCACATATAAAGAAGTGATTGCCTCTGATATAAATCAGTTCGTCTATTATTCAAAGATTGATTGTGTTTTTACAAGGAAATAGATAAAGCGGACTATACAAAGTCAGCTTTAAGGGCACTATTCCTAACAATCTTCCACTTGCCCGTCAAAGCCACTCAGGTACTAGCCACTACAAGAAAACAGGCGAATTCCGAGGGAATATTTCCCTCGGAAATCCCTCGGAAATGTTAGTGCCAAGGTTAGCCGCCAAGTTTTCCGAGGGATTTTCGAGGGAATCCAATATTAAATCTTGACTTTTCCGAGGGAATTTCGAGGGAAAATTCCCTCGAAAAATTAAAACTTATTAATTTTTAAACTAAAATTAGTTTCTGAGGGATTTCTGATGGAATAATTCCCTTGGAAATTCCCATGGAAAATTTAAATATGTTAACATTTCCGAGGGAATTATTCCCTTGGAAATGTTCTAATATTAAGTCTTGAATTTTCCGAGGGAAGTTCTGAGGGAAAATTCCCTTGGCAAATTAAAACTTATTAATTTTTAAACTAAAATTAGTTTTCGAGGGATTTCCGAGAGAATAATTCCCTCGGAAATGTTCACATATTTAAATCTTGAATTTTCCGAGGGAAAATTCCCTAGGAAAATTAAAATTTATTTAATTTTTAAATTAAAATTGGTTTCTGAGGGATTTTCGAGGGAATTATTCCCTCGAAAATGTTCTAATATTAAATCTTGAATTTTTCGAGGGAATTTTCGAGGGAAAATTCCCTCGAAAAATTAAAACTTATTAATTTTTAAACTAAAATTAGTTTCCGAGGGATTTCCGAGGGAATAATTCCCTCGGAAATGTTCACGTATTTAAATCTTGAATTTCCGAGGAAAATTCCCTTGGAAAATTAAAACTTATTTATTTTTTAAATAAAATTTCATGTTATTAAATTGATATTTTAAAGTATGATTTTCTTTTTTAATGTATATTTTATGTTATGGAAAATTCCGAGGGATTTCCAAGGGAATTGGAATTCCCTCGGAATTTGCCTTAACTATTTTTAATTATTAAACATTATGTAACGATTTGTTGAATTTAATTACAATCCATGATAAGTATATGCATTATTAGTAAATATGGTAAGCTATGGTAGTCATTATATTAATAATTTGTAATTATACATATGTAATTAAACTTTGGATAAATATTTCGAACGATATCAATATGGAAGTTTGTGTTCTTTTCAATTGAAATTGAATTTTTACATCACATATAATATATTTGTGTGACATTAATTTTTTTTATTTATTTCATTAATAAATAAAATTTCATGTTATTAAATTGATATTTTAAAGTATGATTTTTTTTCTTATATTTTATTTTATGGAAAATTCGGATGGAATTTCGAGGGATTTTCGAGGGAAAATGGAATTCCCTCGAATAATTTGCCATAACTATTTTTAATTATTAAACATTATGTAACGATTTGTCGAAGTTAATTACAATCCATGATAATTATATGCATTATTAGTACATTTGGTAAGCTATGGTAGTTATTATATTAATAATTGGTAATCATACATATGTAATTAAACTTTGGATAAGTATTTCGAACGATATCAATGTAAAAGTTCGTGTTCTTTTCAATTGAAATCGAAATTTTACTCCATATATAATATAATTGTGTGACATTAATTTTTTTTTATTTATTTCATTAATAAATAAAATTTTGTGTTATTAAATTGATATTTTAAAGTATGATTTTCCTTTTCAATGTATATTTTATTTTATGGAGCTTTCCGAGGGAATTCCGAGGAATTTCCGAGGGAACTTGGAATTCCCTCGGAATTTGCCATAACTATTTTTAATTATTAAACATTATGTAATGATTTGTCAAATTTAATTACAATCCATGATAATTATATGCATTATTAGTAAATTTGGTAAGCTATGGTAGTCATTATATTAATAATTGGTAATTATACATATGTAATTAAACTTTGGATAAGTACTTCGAACGATATCAATGTGGAAGTTCGTGTTCTTTTCAATTGAAATCAAATTTTTACTTCATATATAATATATTTGTGTGATATAAATTTTTTTTTATTTCATTAATAAATAAAATTTCACGTTATTAAATTGATATTTTAAAGTATATTTTCTTTTTTTATATTTTATTTTATGGAAAATTCCGAGGGATTTCCGAGGGAAAATGGAATTCCCTCTGAAATCCCTCGGAGTTCCCTCGTAATTTGCCATAACTATTATTAATTATTAAACATTATGTAACGATTCGTTGAATTTAATTACAATCCATGATAATTATATGCATTATTAGTACATTTGGTAAGTTATGGTAGTTATTATATTAATAATTGGTAAGTATACATATGTAATTAAACTTTGGATTAGTATTTCAAACGATATCAATGTAAAATTCGTGTTCTTTTCAATTGAAATCGAATTTTACTTCATATATAATATATTTGTGTGACATTAATTTTTTATTTATTTTATTAATAAATAAAATGATTGTTATGATCATATTGTGGAAGTATATCTCAATCCTCATTTTCCCCTTTTCTAATTAGGTTAAACACCTACAGACTGTTCTCTAACTCTTCCCCAACAACTATGGCTGCCCTACCACTTTCCTCTTCCCCCGTTTTTTTCGCCGCCACCAGCCATCTTCCTCGTCGCCTGCCTCTGTCTACCCCAACCAACGCATTCGGCAGCGGCCGACATCCCCAACCCCTCACCATCGTCTCCGCTCTAGCCCTTCCTCCAGTATCTCACCATCGCCTCCTACCAAGGCCGCATTTCAAGCTCAACCTTCATCCACCGGCCCAGCTTGTAGCCCGTCCTCTAGCTTCGACCTTCAGCCTCAGCTGCTGCCGCCCTCAGGTCCCCTCCGACGCTCTCCCTTTCACCCTCTCCAATCTTCAAATTCTTAGTTTTTATTTACTATTTTTATTTTTATTTTTGCCATTGTTAATATTACATGTATTTTACTTTTCTATATAGGGATTCTTTGAAGGGGCTCTAAAAGTCTGTCTGAGTAGTTGGAAGGTTAGATTCTAATTGAAGATAGCTATATAACATTTGCTTCTAAACTGTTTATTATGCTGTGAAGTTTTCCATCCTGTTTATTAGTTTGTCAATTTTTTTTTTTTTTTTGAATTTCTGTCAGAAGAAAATATTGTTAAATTTCAGTTGCAAGTATAAATTGTTCAATTTCTGTTGATTTGTATGTACTTTATAAGAATAGAATATTAGATTTCTAAGGAATTAGTAGGTAGTCCCTTGTTGTTATTGTGTAAGTGCTCTAGAGAAATCTGGGTTGTTGAGTTCTTTGATGCGAGATTAAGTTCCTTCACACTGCAAGGTTTAATTTCATGTGATAAGTGTTGTTGATGTTTCCATTGCAAGGTGGTTGGTCCACCAAAGGTTGAATTTATCAGTTTTGTGGTTAGGAAAATGATTTCTTTACATGGTTAGTTAGTAGAGTTTGCTCCATTTGTTTGTTTGGCAACTTTCTTGTGATGATGAGATAATCAAAATTGAAAACAGGGATCTTTACGTTTAAATGCCAGCATGAATTGGAAGATAGGTTATTATTTAAAAATGCTTGATCTTTTGTTATTATATGTAGCACCCGGAACGCTAGGTAGCCACATCCCCCACACTATAGTTCAATCAACATATGGAATGGTCAATCCATACATGAATCAAGCCTATAGCGAACGGGAGACAATAAAAAAAAACGACTCAATAGCTAGGCGGGACTAACCTTCAAATACATACAACCATGCATACCGATAAAGCGAAAGCAAAACACTATACATTCATTATCATCTTCGGGTCGATCACATCAATATACACAACCATCTTTCCATAACAAGTTATGATATATATAGGTACCAAAACAATTCATGAGTCATACATATATTAACATGAAAAAGGAATGCTAGACTCAACATGAAGACCCAAAATAAAGACCAACTCCCGCCTAACACTCAACCTGCAAAACTGAAAATGTGAGGTGTCAGTCTATGAAAGACTGAGTGAGGGGTTTAAATAAATATAAGCTCACATATCATGCAAGTTATAATCTCGGGTAAGATTTTATAAGAGAATTAATATAAATTTATGAATAGAATATATTCTCGCCCGAAATTACAACTAAGTCAATTTAGTAATCAATCATTATCAATTCAATCCATGGCCCGGCGAGTGAGGGCAATCTCCAACCTTACTCCAAAAGTGAATAATCATGAACGTTTCAATTTATTAGGTGATCATGCAAGTCATTATGTGAGATCAATTAGCAGTTTCATGAACCCTTCTTCCTCCGGGTGATGGTGGGCTTGCAAGACCCAACCATCCAATCATGGTGTACGTCGGGAACATGACTCCCATGCACGGGATTTCTTCCTCCACCAAACCTCCAGGTGGATTCAGATGTGATCCCAACATGGTGAGGATAGTGCCAGAGTTGCCCGTCAGCCCTTGCTTTCCCGGTTGGTTCAATACACTACCCTCGGGCCCCAGTGCAATTCAATATACTCACCAAATCAATCAATCAATCAATTCGTTCATTCATGAAATCTGTTGTAAATCCATAAGATTTGAAAACTATAGGTATATATATACTTTTTGGCTAAAACTTCATATAGGGTTGTAGGGGTTCTAGGTAACTAGAATTAAACCTCACCTTACCAACCAAAAACAGCAAGGAAACACCCTACAGAGCGTGCTCCTCGTCTCCGAGAACGTGATCTGTGTAACAAGGACAAGTGTACGTAAGACTCGACTCTTATGAACCAATTATGACGAACGGCAAAGTTATGAAATGTCAATCATGCTATTATAATCATTAAATGTCATAAATAAGTCCAATTAATCAGTTAGATAACAAGAAATGAGCATGCAATTCATAATTCAAGGTTTCACAAAATTACACAAACCACCCCTGTCATAGAAAATCTCGAAATACGAGTCGTTCATGGTGAATTATGAAATGTCATAAACATGATTGAAACAAGCATGATTTATCACAAAATTAGCAATTAAGAACACACGGGGCATAATAGAATTAATTGGAGAACGGATAATTTTTACACGAAAACCACTGTTCACCTAGAGAGAGGTCCCGCCGGGATTAATTTTCAGTTTAAAAGTGTCCTGGCCGGAATCACGGTCAGGCAGCCCCAATGCCTAGATGTCCCGGCCGGGACAGTTTTTATAAAGAAAAGGATCCCGGCCGGGATACAATACTCGAGATACAGGGCAGCAGCAGGGGAGTCCTAAACTCATGCAAAACCAACCATAAATCCAATTCCAATCCATAAGAAATGATCAAACATAGCATATGCACATAATACTTCAATTATACCACAAACCAACCATCAAAACATGCTTAGATCATCAAGAATCTATCCATAAAACCCCATAATATTTCATATATGCCAACTTCCATATAAATTCATATTTTCATGCAAGACTTGAAATAAAAAGGCCCTAAACATGCTTCTAACCAAGAATGAGTAAGAAATCCTAACATAAACATCAAACCCTATATTTTCACATATTCAAGAGATCAAACAATCTCATTTATACCTTAAAATGGAAGAAAGAAATGGGTGAATGGATGAGATGAAAATGATGCTTCAACTTGTGCAAACTTCCTTGAATTCTAGCTTGAAAATGAGATGAAATCTTCTTCCTTCCTCTTGGTGTTTTGATCGGTATTTTGTGTGTGTGTGTGTGTGTGTGTGTGTGTAAGATTTTTGATGAAAATGTTATGAATGAAAAATGAGAGATAAAATGCATATGATATATTATATCTCCCGCTAACTCTCACTAATCACCATTATTGCACTTAGGTCCCTACGCTTTTTAAATTCATGCACTCATGTCTTATTCCATAACAATTGATCAATTAAATCCAAATTCATGTTATGCAATTGAGTCCATAAATTTATGATATGATCAAGTAAGGACATATATAGGCATTTAATCACTTTGCAATTAATTCACGTATTTATTCACGTTAATGAAAATTCTTATAAATGCATAGAAGTATAATGCATAATAATGTAATAAAAGTTATAAATAAATAAATAAAATAATTAAAATAAGCCCCCAACTCCCGAAGACCTGCACGTGGCGTGCTTACCTGAACTTCCGAAAATTGGGGCGTTACATTATATTATTTTATTGCAATGAGGTAGATGAAATTTATAAGATATGTTGCGTAATTGATAGACCAATCAAGAGTGAATGGCCAGAGTGGTTTGAAATTACATGTTATCAATTACCCACTCCCTCAAGTGAGCATTCCAATCAAGAGGTCTCAAGATTGCTTGTTCATGAGATGCAGGTTTGTTTTCTTGATGATGACAATAATTACAGATCACATGCAAATTTTGTAATATCCCCTTTGAGCTAGCTATCATCTTTCACGGGCAAATTGGTATACATTATCAACTTGACTAATTTACCATTTTTTGATACATTTTATTTTCTGCGTATGTTAGTAATTTGGGTTAGTATTGTGTAGAGGAGGAGTTTAGGACTTGGGGGAAGGGGTGGAGACTTCCTATTGTGTGATGTTGATTTACTGGTGCTTGCTTGTTGTGATGGAATAGGTGGATGATACATACTCTGTGACAATATATATACATGAGGATGACTATACATGAGGCTTATTTTAAAACTAAGCTAGACTTGGAATAAAACTAAGCTAGACTTGGAATAAACTAAGCTATACATTGTTCTTAAAAGTGAATCGAATGAGAGCTTATATAATGTAACGCCCCGTTTGCTCGACAATCCAGGTATGACGTCAAGGGTGAGGTCAGATCGAGTGCTATATGGTTTAATTATTTAATTACATGACTTGAGTGCTATTATGTGCTTAAATTATTTGATTGTATCAGTTAATTGTAATACATGAACTTGCCTTCGATTTATATTATTACGTGCAAGTACTTTTGTAACTTAAATTCAGAGCATGATCTAAGTGTCTAATTTTATTCTAATTACTTTTTAATTGAAATCCTTAGATTCATTTCAACTCTGAATTTAGATCAAATTGCTCACCTATCAAACCTTGGCACCCAAATTCAAGAGCTTAAACTCTTGGAGGACTTGAGTGCAATTTCCCTTTCTTCTCCCTCTCTCTTTCACGATATAACATACATATACATACATACTTCTCTTCTTCCTTCATTTCATCAAGAACAAACACAAGATACACACCCATATTTCTTATCTCTTTTTCTCGATCAAACAAGGAGGCTAAGGGACAAGGATTCAAGCTTTTTTTCTTCAAGAAATCAAGCCAAGACCTCTTCTTCTTCTTCATCCCTTTCTTTTCTTCCATCCAAGGTAAGGTTGTATATGTATATATGTTATGAATGTGGGTTTTTTGAGCTAGGGTTTGAGGTTAAGGTGGTAAGCATGATTTCTTGTCTATTTGTTGTGAGAACACTTGAAATTCATGAATCAATTGCATGGAACTTGGGGTTGTTCGATGTATCCATGTTCTTGAATAAATGTATGTATTTGGGGGTGATTAAGCATGCTATAATGTGCTATAACTTGCTAAGAAGTTGTATTAAGTGTTTATACATGTTATGTGATTGTCTTTAATGTGTTTAATGCCTTGGTTTAGTGTTGGAGTGAGTTTGGGAGCTATTCCCGTGAACCCCCTGTTTTCCCCTGTTATTTTTTCGCCTAGCGGCTTCCCAAACGCCCGTTTGGCTTTCCAGTTCATGCACCAATCGCCCGTTTGGCACTGTCACAGGAGACTTTCACAGGCCCATTCTGCTTTCAGACCAATTTTAAAACGGGTGTTTCTCCCTCATAAGAACTTCAATTGACCTAATATTTTAGGCCACGGAAACCTCTTGAAGTCTAGAACACTCTCCAATTGGAATAATCTCAATATCTTTCCTCGTTTGTAAGATATAATCAATTCTTTTAGGTGTCGCCACTTTCCCGACAAACTGCACTCGCCTAAATTCAAGCTTATGCCATTTACTCCTCGTTTGGAACTAGAATACGAGCCATATATCATTTTAAAGGTATACATGTCTAATTTCATATCCAACAAACAAAACCTAATTCCCACTTCTATAACTCTAGATATTCTTGCTTTTCCGCAGCTTGTACATTTCCGAAAATTGTCAACTTTGCCAAACTTCGCCAAAACCCCTCATATGGCATTCCTTTCGCTTCCTTGGCTCCTGTATGTGACTTATATGAATTATATGCTTGATTAATTGATAATTATGCTCTTATTTGGCACTCCTTGGTTTTTATTTGCTTTAAGTTTGATTGTTTTAATCCGTGTTTGATACATGAATTGAATTTGTGTGAGTAATTGAGCATATGAACATGATCGAACCCTTCCATGACATGCTTATGCTTTATTCCATATTCAGTCATCTCATGACACATTACACCATTTCATGAGCATTGTCGGGCGTCCTACTTGGCTCCATATTGAGTTGTATCACACGAGTACACATTGTTCCCTTTCTTGTACAGTTCTTCTCCAGGGCGGAGATATCATGATCCAATAGGCACCGGCATAGATCTTGTTCTTGTATTGTCGCTTTCCAGGTGAGGGTGTTTTCTGTTCTAGTTTGGTATTAAACCCTACAACCCATATGTGAATGTTTTAGCCAAAAACCTTACCGTATATCTATATTATTTTTCAAAGGATCATCGAGTAAATATTTAAAAGAATTGAACCGTTTCCAATCAAATGAACTGAATTACTGATTCCCCGTTTCATACTGTACTGATTGTCTCCCGCGACTGGGCTACCCCTGGCTGGGAGAAAGAATTGGATTGTCTCCCGTGACTGGGCTACCCATGGCGGGGAGAAAGAATTGGGTTGTCTCCCACGACTGGGCTACCCCTGGCGGGGAGAATGAGTTGGATTGTATTGTTCCTGTTTATTTTGAACCTGTTAATTAACTGATTGATTGAATGATTGATTGCATGATCACGATTTAATAGTTATTCTCTATTGATTGTACACGGTCGGAGTTTGGTTGGAGATTTATGCACGCTCACTCACCGAGCTATTATGATTATCATGAATTATGAACTCAAAGGATTTAATATGAATTAGTTGCATAGTTCGAGCATTGGTTATCTATCTTCTTGCCCCTCGCGGGAACTAACTTCACATAAAACCTTTCTCGGGATTTATGGCTTGCCTGTGCATGTTCTATACATATGTATCGCTCCTGCTCACTCAGTCTTCTAGAGACTGACCCCTCTCTCCCACTTTTCTCAGTTCTTGCAGGTTTTGCTAGGCGGAAGTCAAGTCTTAGGGATTGTCTCGAGTCTCACTTGTACACTCGAGTCACATTCTACATTCATTATGTGTATCTGTATCATGTATTTTATAGGCATGTGTGCCAACGTATGATTTATGTATTATTGAACTATTGAGTATTGATTCGGGACAGGTTGCATGAGTAGTTGAACCCGTTGTTACGATGCATGTTGGATTTAAATTATGTTATGGAATTATTGGGCTTGTAGCCATTATTGAAATTCATGTTAATGTTTATTGCTTCCGCACCTTGTTTTAGCATTGTGATTTGATTGGTACGGGGTTAGATTCCTCCTAGCTAGAGAGTTGTTTTTATTTTGTCACTCGTTCGTTATGAGTCCGGTTCATGCTGGATCATCCATTTCACGTGTGGACTAGACTTGTAGTGCGGGTGATGTGGCGCCTATTGTCACGGGTGCTACATGTAATATGTTTGTTTATGGAACAAGATGTAGTTAAAATCTGCATTACCACATTTTTAAGCTAGACTTGGTAATTTTTAGTTGAAGATGGCTTGGAATAAACAAAACTATACTTTTTAGTTTTTAACTAAGCTAGACTTGGAATAAACAAAACTGCATTACCAAAATATTTTTAATAGTTTTTACTTAGTCTTGCATATTTACATTATAGTATTTCTTGAAAATATAGCAATACAAATATTGATCCCAATATTATATATCCCAGCACTCAAGAATTCTTATTGTAAAATTTTAGTTTTAAAATATTGGGTATTTGTTTTTGTGTTTTCTTCTTTATATTTATTGTTATTATGCTTTCATATATGGTTAAGTATTTTTTGGGATAAATATATTCTCTGATTTATAGGAATTTATCAAATTAATTGGAGTCGGTGATAATCTCTCCTTACCCTTAATTTGTTTTTTAGGGTTAATGTTTGCTGAATGTAGAACATTTTAACTGAACTCGAGTTTTTGCTATTTTAGGAGGGATGCTTATGAGAGGACAAAAGGCAGATGGAGTGGTGATGAGATGAAACTGTATGGTTTTAAATTATGGCTTTATAAGATTGCCTTGTAGTATGCTTGATTGTAGTAATGAATTAGATGAAATTGTATAGTTTTGCATAAGTTTGTTGGATTATGGCTATATAATATAGATTTGCTTACTTTTATTACATCATTTGTAGTATGGATTGACTTCAAAGCGAAGAATGTTTGAAGATTTTGAGTAGAAATAATATATTTGGATTTTCATAATTTGATTATTCATATAAAAAATGTATTTAGAATTAGAATGTATCTCAAATTTTTAGATTCAAAACAGGTATATTAATAAATAAAAAAAATAAAAACTAATAACTTTAAATTTTCTGAGGGAATTTCATAATTTTAAAGTTTCCGAGGGAATTCCCTCGGAAATGTTTTTGCCCAATTTTTTTTTTAATTCTATTTTCCAAGGAAATTTTCGAGGGAATTCCGTCGAAAATATTTGTCTAATTTTTTTAATTTTATTTTCCGCGGGAATTCCCTCAGAAATCTTTTTGTCAAATATTTTTTAAAATTTTATTTTCCGAGGGAGTTTTCGAGGAAATTCCCTCGAAAATATTTTTCTCGGTACATTTCGAGGGAATATTTTTTTTATTTTATTTCCCTCGGAATTCCCCTTAGAAATGTATTTTCGAGGGAATTCCCTCGAAAATCTTTCCCTCAGAACCAATTCCGACGAGGCTTTTTCCGAGGGAATGGTTTCCCTCGGGAAACGACATTTTCTGAGGGAATCCCTCGGAAATTGTTGTTTTCTTGTAGTGAGTCTAAAACCCATCTTCTCAAGATGTCTTTCAAATGTCTGTTAACTTAAGGCTTTTGTAAGTGGATCTACTATGTTCTATGTCAATATGATCCTTTCAATTTGCACATCTCCTCTCTTGATGATATCACGAATCACATGATACTTCTTGTAATGCGCTTGGTCCGTTGGTGAAATCTTGGTTTTCTTGCTTGAGCAATCGCCCCATTTTTATCACAAAATATGGTAATGGGGTCTTTCATGCTAGACACTACACCCAACTCCTAGATGAAGTTTCTTATCCGAACACCTTCCTTAGCGGCGCCATTCGCGGCCAAGTATTCAGCCTCAGTGGTCAAATATGCAGCAGTAGTTTTGTAGCACCCCGGAGCAAAGGACACCACATCCCCCGCACCATAGCTCAACACGTGTAACGAAATAGGAACTCCGCACACGCACCAAGCCATGGCGAACGGAAGACAATTAAAAACATACCCCTAGGCTAGGCGGTCTAGACCCTAAAACAGAGTGCGCCACAATTACAAAATCAAATGCGAAAGCAACAAGATCACAAATACACTCAATCATACGAGATCTCAAATAGAAACAGGCGACGGGTTCAACTAGCATAGATACCTAATCCCATAAATCAAACATAAAACATACATACATAACGGGTTCATTCTTATCCTAGAAACCTATCCCGAATCATATCAAATCAACGAGATACATTAAATACATAATCATAAGCTTATACATATTCAAAATTCCATGGCATAGTGATAAAGATGCAGAATGCAAAAAGACTCGAACAACTTGACTCAAAAGAACTAAAAGAAGCCCGCCGCCGAGCTCGACCCGAACCCTGCACCTGCATCTAAAGGGGGGAAAATAAGAGGGGTCAGTCTACAACTCGACTGAGTGAGGGGGCTGAACACATTCACACGATACATAATATAGAGCATAACACGTATTAAACAAAAGCCTATGAACCGGGAATAGGGTTTTACACACCAACGTCATTTTCCAAATTAATTCGTACTAAAATCATATATTCGTATATTCTTAAGTTTGAAAACTCTTAAGGGTTCATAGATTCAAAAACGTATATGGATTTATATTAAAACTCATAATGATTCATAAACTCATAATGATCCAAACCTTAACATATAAATCTCTTATTGAAATCGAAAGATCCTATCCGGTTTCATAATAAAAATAACAAAATAACTCAGATACCCGGCGAGTACGGGTCTCCAACCTTACCCCTTAAGAAAGATTCAAAAGAAAATATAAGGAAACATAAATACATAAGATTCACAAGACTCATACTCCCGAATTCCATCCTCCTTCAGAAGTTTGTACATGGGTTACGGGCACTCATCGTGCAATTCTATATACGTGGGGTAGCGATCCCGCAACGTACCTTCTCCGGCCTTAGCCAAAGGCTCAAAGCACCAAGCCTTCTCCATCTCCCTCAGAGTCGCGCGTAGATACTTCAATGGAGAACATACACAAGCTTAACCCGACGGCCCGACACCGCCTCGGGCGTCCTTACCCACGTCTCTGGGGTCCAGGGATTCATAAGACTCATAAGATTCTTAGGAAATATACCTAACTCGTGAAACATAAAAACGTACGATTCATAACTTAAGAAACATACCTTACCGTGCAACTCGGCATATGCTATGCACATACCTCTCCGTGTCTTCCTAATTCATAATATGCTGAGGGAAATCCATAGTTTGCTTGAAAATACACAGTTTGGAGCATAGCCTCGTTGCAAAACCATTTTAAGCTTATATACGCCCAAACGTATAATTTCAGAAAAATTCATGTTAAATCGAATTAACAAGATTCATAACATATTATAAGACACCTATTTAATATACATATAGTATATTCGCATGCGGGGTTGAAAACGAGCATATAGGGTCGTAGGTCGCATTAACTAAAAGAAAACAAACCTAAACCTCACCTTGACGAACAAACCGAACGGACGGCTCAAAGCACCCCACGAGCAACTCCCTTCGAACAATCTAAACACAAGAAACAAGGCTAAGACTCCATATGAACCATAGAAACGCTCGGCAAATGCATATGGATGCAAATGATGCAATGCACTTCAGATAAGTTCATACATAGGCATAATGGAGCAATTAACGAAACATCACAAAAATAACTCAAGAATCAAACTCATAACACGTCAAATAAATTCATAACATATCAAATAAGCTCATATCATATCATAAAATATCATACCACATGCATTCATAAGGTTAAAGTTCATATATACAAGATCGAAATATTAAAATCATACTATACAGAAAAAATAAATCAAATACAAAATAATTAATTTCATAACACACATTATAATATATATATATACACCTATGTATTACATACATGCATAATGTATATTACATACACACATAATATATAATATATAATATATACTCATGCACCACACAACAAAAGCTACATACTATATATATATATTTAGAAACACAATCATGCATTTACGTAAATACACACGAACACACATGCACAAAATTAAGATCATGCAGCACCTTAACAATTACATGCATGCAAAATAAAGCAAATCACATACACAAAAGAAGGGGAAAAGATGCAGGAAGCTACTGCATATAGCCTCCCCGGCAGGGTACACAATCAAAGCAAAATCTCCCCGCCCGGGGAGATCTTTTGCCGAGAAGAATGGGCAGCAGCAGGCCATAATTCCCCTGTTCGACCTCCAACCAGCAAGCAAGGCTCCAAAGCAAAAACATAACATGTTTAAAGAAACAACAAATCACACAATTTCCAGCCCTTAACTTCACACAACTATCAACAGCAACCATGTACGAAGGCAACAGCAAACGGGAGGGAAAAAAAACTTGAAATCCATTAATGGTAGAATCTCACACAAAGAATATAACTCAAATTCAAGGTTAGGAATAGATCAAAGATGTAACAAAGAGCACATAGCACTTCACGGATCAAGAATTGAACCATAAACGAGCAAGAATCACACAAATCTTCACAAACCCACAACTATTTACATAGCAGCCCCAAACCATGCTCAAAACATCATCAAATTCAGAAAATAGGTACTTAAAAGAAAGAGGAGAATATGGAAAATAAAACCATGGACTTACCTTTCGAATTTGAGGCGAACCGGAGGAGTATTGATCTTAAAACCTCCAAGGTGAATAGTATGGGCGAAAATGGAGTTGTTGCTCCAAAGATGCCAAAATATCTCTCCCTTTTTCAGCTATCCCCGGTCAAGAGAGGGTATCGGGTGATAGTGTATTGAGTTTATGACATGTGGGTCCAAGTTTGAGGGTAAAATGTTGAGAAATGAGGGAGTTATGTGCAAATTAGTGAAAGTATGTCAAGCGGAAGCATAGCCGCGTATCGATGAAGTTTCGGAGAAATTTCGGGGTACCAAACGAGATTAGAAAAATACGAAGCTAGATTTCTTAGCTCCCAATTTTGGCACGTGTCCGGTGATACTTCCGGAATTCGAATCTGAATTCCCTAGCTCAAGTTACGGTCTCCGGAATCCAAGGCGAGCTAAAACTAGTTAGGCCCTTGAATCCCCAACAATTAAACTATGGTGCGTTGCCATATCAAACAAGTCCGAAAAACTAAAACGAGCACATATTCAAGTTCACGACTCACGAATTTCCAACACATTAAATCGACACGAAATTTCTATCTCAAATCGAACACAAACGCAACACATTTTCAACAAATAAACATATTATTCATATAATAAAATTAAATTTTCAAAGAAATAATAAATAAAATTTTAAAATAATAATTAAACGAATTAAGATAAATAAAATTTTATTAAAAAGGCTATTTTTCAATTAGGTCCAAAACTTTCAAAAATTGTCAAATAAGTCTAAGTTCAAATTTTCAATTAAGTCCAAAATTAAATAAATCATAAAATTAAGCCCCTTAATTCATATGAATCACATAATTCACAAAAATTAGCAGGCTCGGAAATTAAATTCACATATCATAAAATTCATATCATAAAGCACTTAAGCAAATTTTGACATATAATTCGAATATTTCATATAAATTCAAATAGTTCATATAAGAATTTCAAATAATAAAGTATAATTCAATTAAATATGAAATTAGAATAATTCAAATTGCACATTTAGCTCTCTCGTAGGCACGTACTTGGATGGCCGGAAAACCGGGGTGTCACAATCTCCCTCCATTAAGAGAAACTGGTCCCCAGGTTCGCTTACTTGAGTTTCAAGCTCGAACAACTTCCCGTATTCACCCAAGTTCGAGGTTCATGACGTCCCGACAAGGGTTAGCCCAGTAAGGTCTTCATGTACAACGGGTTTGTTCACTTCTTCAAATCTTGATGGAGTAATTCCTCACTGCTTGATCCGTGCTAGGAGCAACTAAAATGTTTCGCACGATAGGAGGGTCCAAGTTTGATTCAACACCCATCGTTTGATTCATTCCAACTACTCAAAAGCTCGGTGTTACACGAATGGCGTCGTTACCGAACCTCCACCAATCGCACCTTCTAATTCAAGAAGTCCTTTTGCTAGAGAACTAGATCACCACTCCTTGCTCGCTCCGGAAGACCGTTGTAACCACGACCCTCAACAACTTACCGACCACTCGGGCACTCTCCTTACGAAAACTCCCTTCAAAAAAAGAGTTCACCACAAAGAAAGCATAACAACAACAACAACAAGAAACACCAAGAAGCAATGAGAAAAGAAAACTAAACAAGTGGATTTCCCCGAGATTAAAATATGCATGTATGAAATGCCATGAATGCTTTGTGTACTGTTCACCATGATGGTAGAGTTGAGCTCGGCATCAATTTCTTTTCCTTCTAAAGTATCATTTTGAGCTTGAAGGGGGATCTTGAAGTCATGGCGTTTTAGAAGGTCTCAAATTCTTGTTGCTCAAACAACCGTTCCCCAAATATCCCAACTCTTCACACTTGAAGTATCCTTCTAATTAATCCTATGAATTCCTCCATATAACTCGAACCTCGGCGAGAGAGTGTTGAATCAATTCCGGTGGGGGAGGGGACATCGATTCTATCTTTGGTAGACATTCTCCTTGTCCTTGATATGGTTAACATTTTGAAGTTCTTGAAGATTTTCTTGAAATTTGGACCCTGTCTTGTTCTAGAACTCAAGCCGGGTTCTTTTCCCAAATAATAAGTGTGGAATTTTGAGCATCATTAACTCATTTCCACTTGAACCGTATTCCTTATTTTCTCGGACCGATTATAAGGGTTGAAACTGGAAAAACTCTTGAATTCCATATCGATTCCTTGTAAAATCTCCGGATGTTAAGGCAATCTTCATCGTCTCCCTACTTATCGAATTCCCAAATAAAATCACCTATCTTTTCCAATTCTTGTCCAAGAACTAGGAATTCTTGAAATCTTCTTACCGCTGCACTTGAATGGATGCACTCGGGTCAAATCTCTCGAACAATTCCGTCCATACAAACTCTTTCCCGAACTCTTTCAATTTCAGTTTCATCTTCTCGAGCTACTTGAAACTCGGCCTTGAAATAAATGAGAATTGCTTCTCCTTTCTTTTGTAAATTCCGAACAACTTCCTAAATCCCACCATCTCGAATAACCATCCTTCAATCTTGGCATCTTCCACATCGAACAACCCCGAAGGATCAAAATTCCCAAACTTCTTCGTATCCCTTGGACTCTTGTTTCTTTTGCCCAATTCCCGGTGATATCTATCGATATTGAGAGAGCATCCTGAAATAGAATACAATTCCAGAAAATAACGATGCATGGGGTTTAGTAAATGCATGTGCATGTGAACAATTAATGTAAATAATACAATTAATTCACATATATGGTGCGACCCCTTTCGCGTACGGGCCCCGTTTTTCTCGTGATCCGTTTTCGTATTTCGTGCAATCCAGTCCCAATTTTTATTTTAATTTTAAAATTTTTATTTTATGAATATTTATTTTAATTTTTGAATAAAACTTAAAATTGGGATTTTTGAGAAATAGAAACGGTTTATATTTTGGGAAACTACGTCTTTGATAAAATTATTAATTTTCAGAAATTAATTGGAATTTTATTAGTTTTGCTAATTTGGGATTTATTGAAAGCTTTTATAAATAAGACTTACATCAAGTCATGTTTTAAGTCATTAGGACTTGAAACGGGAATTTTAATTTATTGGCTAAATTTAAATTCTCGCATAAGCACGTTAGGTGATCATGGGTACTAGTCTATGTATGCTTTACATTTATGCACATGGATGGTTTATATTTGGGGTTGGAGCCCTATAGTTGCGTTTTTCAATTGAGGTTGGAGCCTCACTTATGTGCGTACTGTTATGTGACTTATTATGTGGCTTTCCATATTACTGTTTTGAGGCCGGGGTATGCCCCGTGTAATTGTCTAAGGCCAATATGAAGATTGAGCCTTATTACTTTATGTCTTTTTCCTTTTATTGTAATTTGAGAGTAGAGATAGGTGGTGAGGTTTTATTTTCATTTTGGAGACAATGCACCCATGGAGTAAGATAGACCACATTCAAGTAACAAGGAGGCCATAAGTGAAGACCCCTCAAAATGTTAGGGAGGGGAATCTCAATTGAAAATGTAATAGAGATAGGGCTCGTATTTTGTTACCGCTTTCCCTTATGTGATATAAACTGTTTATGGGGCATGTATGTTAGAATTGTGATAGTGGAGTGGCTCCCACTTATCACGCATAAGATAGGATAGACCCATGATCATCTCATGTTAGTATCATGCTAGGATATGTTATCTGTTTATGTGCTTGTTTGGAATGCATTTAAGTTGTACTTGCATTAATCAAGACTAATAAAATTGGATAACATATATGTTGGTGAAGTCGAACCGGACAACTCTCCGGTTGATTTGAAAATTCCCATTACATATTAAGCTAATTTCGAATAAATAGGTATTTAATTCGATGTGCAAATTTTGAATTAAATTCCTAGCATTCCATCAATAAGTTTTAAGTTTAGTAAGTGAAGCTAGTTATTGTCCACGAGTCGTGGGATAGCTAGTGGAGCTTATTAGTTCTTAGTTACCTAATTAATCATTTTAAATGATCAATATTTCGTGGTCAATTTTGGCAAGGGCGATGTCCGCGAGTCGTGGGTCGTTCGAACTAAGTTTTGATCATGATCTTATGATTGATGGGTCTAGCTTAACGCCTAAGTAAATATGGATATCGCACGAGTCGTGGGTCCATAATGAAAGATAGGTGATGCAAAAACAATTACTAAGAGTTCTAAACGTGTTAGAATTGGCAAGTTTTACCTACCTAGGGTTTTACTTAGAATGTCCGCGAGTCGTGGGTTCGAGGTAAAACGCTTAGGATCTTAGTACCCATTGGGAAATGAGTTCCTCTTAGATCTTTGGGAATTATAGATCTTTGAAAAATAGTGGGAGCTACATTAGATTAAAGACCTTATCTTTTGTATATCGTTATAATTCAGCATGCTTACTAGTTCTCGGTTTTACCATTTAGCTCGTAGATTCTGTGATTCTCTACGTGTTTTGAAATGGCAACCAAAAACCCTCTTGTATCGATCCTCGAGTCAAACAAGTTGACTGGTCCCAACTATTCTGACTGGCTGAGAAATCTAAAAATCATTTTAGATTCTAAGAAGAGAACTTATGTTCTCTTCGAAGGGAAGCCTAGTCCCGAAGGGGAGGCTCCCACTCGGGCCAAGCGGGAAGCGATTCAGAAGTGGAAGGATGATAATCTCCAAGCCCGTTGCCTTATGTTGGCTAACATGTCTCTGGACTTGCAAAGGCAACATGAGGCAATGGAATTTGCTTGGGATATTTACGACTTCAAAGGAACTTCAAAGGAATTGTTCCACTTGAGAATGAGGGAAGGTTCAAGTGTCCATGAATATGGACTCAAGTTTCTCGCCCTTACTGAGAAACTTGCTTCCATGGACATGCCACTGAAAGATGAGCTTTCAGTGGACTTGTTGCTAGCCTCGCTCCCACCATCATTCAACCCATTTGTCCTTAACTTCAATATGAATCATGCTGGTGCTACTGTAGCTGAGCTGATTAGTCAGCTTGTGACTGTTGAAAGCACGATCAAGAAGGACAATAAGGTTCTGATGGTGAATGCTCCATCTTCCTCGTCTGGGCCTTCTAAAGGTAAGGGCAAGAAAGCCCAAAAGAAGAAGAAGAAACCCCTTAGGCCCGCTAGAGGCATTTCGAAGAGGAAGGCCCAAAAGAAGAAGCGTGATCAGAAAGAGGATGTTTGCTTCCATTGTGGCAAAGCGGGACATTGGAGGAGAAACTGCCCAGAGTACAAGGCTACTCCAAAGAAAGGTATGTTTCTCGTTGAAATAAATCTTTCTATTAATTCTAGTTCTTGGGTACTTGATACCGGTTGTGGAGCTCATATCTGTAATGATGTACAGATGCTAAATGAAGTCCAACAACTCAGAGAAGGAGAATGTGTCTTGAAGATCGGGAATGGCTCACATGTTGATGCTCGAGCTTTAGGCACAATTAGATTAGATTTAGGTAGTTTTGAGTTAGTCTTAAATAAAGTCCTTTATGTACCGAGCATTATTCGTAATATAATTTCAGTTCCAATTTTAGATTGTGAAGGTTATGAAACTTATATTAAGAAAGGTAAATACTTTATCAAACAGAACAACTCTTCCGTTCACATCGGTACTCTAAGTAATGGACTTTATCTAACTCAGAATATCGATATTATGAATATACAACAAGAAACTAAGCGTAAGAGAGATGACAAAGTTTCAGCTCCCTTATGGCACACTAGATTAGGACACATTTCCAAGAACAGAATCATCAAGATAAACACTTTAGGATCATTCTCTGAAAATGATCTCAAAGAGTTAACTTCTTGCGAATCCTGTCTCAAAGGAAAGATGTCCAAAGTTCCTTTTAAAGGAACTGTGGAACGTGCCACTAAAGTTTTGGATTTGATCCATACTGATGTTTGTGGACCGCTCAATGTAAGCACTAGAAACAATCATCAGTATTTCATAACCTTTACTAATGACATTAGTCGGTATGGTTATGTATACTTAATGAAGTATAAATCTGAAGCTTTTGAGAAATTCCTAGAATTTCAAAAGGAGGTTGAGAACCAAACTGGTCACAAGATCAAAGTACTTCGATATGATCGAGGAGGCGAGTATCTTAGTGAAGAATTCCTTAATCATCTCAAAGATAATGGGATTATCTCTCAGTGGACTCCTACGGGAACTCCTCAACTCAATGGAGTTTCTGAGAGAAGGAATCGAACTCTACTTGATATGGTTCGTTCCATGATGAGTTTCACTGACTTACCACCTTCTTTCTGGGGTTATGCCCTAGAAAGTGCAACAAAGATTTTGAATCTAGTTCCCTCTAAGTCAGTCCCTAAAACGCCCTATGAAATGTGGCATGGTAAAATCCGTAGTTATTCTTACTTGAGAATTTGGGGTTGTCCTGCTTACGTGAAGAGGACAGTGGGAGATAAGTTAGAATCTCGTTCTAATTTATGCTACTTTGTAGGTTATCCTAAGGAATCCATAGGATACTACATCTATGATCAATCTGAGCAAAAGGTGTTTGTTTCCAGAAATGCCACTTTTCTAGAGGAACCGTTCCTTAAAGAAAAGAAAGGCAAGATCATAGAATTAGAGGAAGTACAAAGTGACCCCACGCCACCCACCCACTGAAGAAATGTCCCCTTCTGACCAACCGCAACCAATCATGAATTTCGATACACACGAAAATCCTCCTTTAAGGCGTTCTGAACGTACTCCTAGACAGCCGAAGAGATGGTATGGATTCTTCCATGAGATCTCTCAAAAGGATAATGATCGTTTAACATATGAGGAGGCAATTTCAGATTCTGACTCTGAACAGTGGATAGAAGCCATGAAATCCGAAATGGATTCCATGAACTCCAACCAAGTTTGGACCTTGGTAGATTTGCTTGATGGGGTCAAACCCATAGGTTGCAAATGGATCTTTAAGAGAAAGCTTGGAGTTGATGGAAGCATTGCAGCCTACAAAGCAAGACTGGTTACAAAAGGATTCACTCAAAGACCCGGCATGGACTTTGATGAAACCTTTTCACCAGTTGCAATGCAAAAGTCTATTCGGATCATGCTTGCCATTGCGGCATATTATGACTATGAGATATGGCAAATGGATGTGAAAACTGCCTTTCTCAATGGTGACATTGATAAAGACATTTATATGGAGTAACCCATAGGTTTCACATTCAGTGGGAGTGAGCAAAAGGTTTGCAAACTCCAAAGATCAATCTATGGATTGAAACAGGCTTCTAGGAATTGGAACATTCGATTTGATGAATCAGTCAAAGCGTTTGGCTTCATTCAGATCTCGAATGAATCGTGTGTGTATAGAAAGGAATTGGAGACCTCAGTGTAATTCTTAGTACTTTATGTTGATGACATCCTTCTTATTGGGAATTTGAAGGATGACATGAAATTAACGAAGTTATGGTTATCAAACCAATTCGAGATGAAAGATCTTAGTGATGCATCATATATCCTTGGAATTAAAATCTATCGAGATAGATCTAGAAGGCTAATAGGACTATCACAATCGATGTACATTGACAAAGTATTGAAGAGATTCAATATGGAGCCAGCAAAGGTTAAGAACCTTCCTAAGAGTGTAGGAACATTTCTCTTTAAGAAGATGTGCCCTAAGAAAACCTTGAGAAGGAAAGAATGACTCATACACCTTATGCATCAGCAATAGGTAGCATAATGTATGCAATGTTATGTACTCGACCGGATGTGGCTTATGCACTTAGTGTAACAAGTCGTTTCCAATCTGACCCTGGAGATGGTCACTGGGCTGTCGTGAAGAATATTCTTAAGTACTTGAAAAGTACTAAAGATTTATTCTTAGTTTACGGAGGTCAGAAAGATCTTACTGTCGAAGGATACTGCGATGCAAGCTTTGCATCTGACTTAGATGATTTTAAGTCAATGTGAGGATACATTTTCTGCCTAAACGGCGGAGCAGTAAGTTGGAAGAGTTCCAAGCAAACAACCACTGCAGATTCGACCACTGAGGCCGAATACTTAGCTGCAAATGATGCAGCTAAGGAAGGTGTTTGGATTAGAAACTTCATTCAAGAGTTAAATGTTGTTCCTAGCATGAAAGACCCCATTACAGTGTTTTGTGACAACACTGGGGCGGTTGCTCAAGCAAGAGAACCAAAATCTCACCAACGGACCAAGCACATTATGAGGAAGTATCACCTAATCTGTGATATTATCAAAAGAGGAGATGTGCAAATTGAGAGGGTCACATCAGCAGAGAACGTGGCAGATCCACTTACTAAACCCTTTTGTCGAGAAGCTTTCCAAGGTCATCTTCAGAAGATGGGACTTAGAGTAGCTTTAGAATGGCTTTGACGGGCAAGTGGGAGATTGTTAGGAATAGTGCCCTAGAAAGCCGATTGTATATCCGCTTTGTACTTTTCCTTATCGTAATCACAGACAGTCTTTGAATAAAATAACGAATTGAGGCAACACTTCTTTATATGCTCTTGTTTGGTATGCGTTTACTTTAGTTGTCCATGTATGAGAACTCCCCTAATCCTGATGACTTTAGGACTCTACCATTTAGGTGAAATGGTTCATGACACGAGCCCTATTTCACATAAGTCATGATTAGTAAAATACTCCAGGCCGATTAGTCCTACAGACAGTGGGAGTGTCAACCTGACTCCTCTAAGGCTTGCTTGTGGGATCACGCCCTTAAGAAGGACCACCTTGTTTCATGGAGGTGCAAAGTGTATAGATGATACGTGCGTGATACATCACTACTAGAAAAACGCCCTATAGCAACGGATTTAGCAACGGATTTTGGCCCTATTAGCAACGGATTTAGCAACGAAAATTTTTCGTTGCTATAACCCTCGTGGCTAATCTGTAGCAACGGATTTAGTAACTAATTATTAGCAACGGAATTAGCAACGAACTTATAGCAACGGATTTAGCAACGAATTACTACCCACGGAAATTAGCAACGGTTTTAGCAACGATTTTTTTAGCAACAGATTTAGCAACGGATTTTCCGTTGCAAACCAACCAATAATTAATTAATTTTCTGCCTTTTTGCAATGGAATTTCCGTTGCAAAATCCGTCGCAAAAACCAATAATTCAAATTAATAAATTAAAAATTCATTTGCGGGGCCCGGATGACCCCACCTAACCGAGCCGAGCCCCAACCGAGCGTGTGAGATACGAGCCACAACTGAGCCCCACGCGAGCCAACACATTAATTCCACATATTTGCATTGGGTAGGAATTGAACCCTGGACCTCATGTGAAGAAAGTTGAACCCCAAACCAGCTGGGCTAACTCAATTGTTGTTATTATTATGTAATTTTTTATATTTAACCACTATCAAATATTCATATACTAATTTAAATAATTAAATACTTGTTATCATATATTTTAAATAAAAATATTTTTAAATATATAATTATTTATATTATAATACATATTCCGTTAAAAATTTAAATATTTATTAATTAACTACATATCTCAAGTTTTAGTTATGAGATAAAAATATAATGTATATCAACTTAAGTATAACTTTTTATGACATACAAAAAAAAGGATGAAAGTTTTACATAACTAAATAATTAGATTTAATTGTTTTTTGAATAAAGAACTTTTATATTATATGAAGTATTCACTTATACATTTGTTTTATTTAGCAATCGTAATTGAATAACTTAATGAAGAATTATTTTTTAATATGAAGCATTTATATTTGAATTTGTAGAATTATATCTAAATATTGAAGAATTATTGTGTTAAATTCAATATAAACCCCAAACATGTATATATATAATAATAATAATAATAATAATAATAATAATAATAATAATACTGTATATCAACTTAAGTATAAGTTTTTATGACATATAAAAAAAAATGAAAGTTTACATAATTAAATAATTAGATTTAGTTGGTAGTTGAATAAAGAACTAATTTTATGTCAATATGAAGTATTCACTTATACATCAGTAAAATAATATCTGCATTTTGAGAAACTATTGTATTATTTAGCAATCGTAGTTGAATAACTTAATGAAGAATTATTTTATCAATATGAAACATTTATATTTGAATTTGTAGAATTATATCTAAATATTGAAGAATTATTGTGTTAAATTCTATATAAACCCCAAGCATGTATATATACGTATATATATAATAGTAATGTATATGAACTTAAGTATAAGTTTTTATGACATATAAAAAAAAAAGATGAAAGTTTACATAATTAAATAATTAGATTTAGTTGGTAGTTGAATAAAGAACTAATTTTATGTCAATATGAAGTATTCAATTATACATATGTAGAACAATATCTGCATTTTGAGGAACTATTATATTATTTAGCAATCGTAGTTGAATAACTTAATATAAAGAATTATTTTCTTAATATGAAACATTTATATTTGAATTTATAGAATTATATCTATACACTGAGGAATTATTGTGTTTCGCAACCGTACATTAGATGTTAAATTAAGAAGTTTTCTTTTAATATAATGAATTTATATTAAAATTTGTAGAATTAAATCTAAATATTAAGAAATTATTGTGTTATGCAACCGTTACACGTTAAATGAAAAACTTTTCTCTTAATATTAATGATTTATAATGTATATTATACACACATATTATATATATGTACGTATATTATATATAAACATATAATATTAATTATTATTTAATATTTAAGATATAAGATATATATGTCTATATATTAAATATTATATAATATATATACATATATATAAATAACATTGTGTGTGAGTGTATATGTAGATGTGTATATGTTATTATATAATATATATATACTTATATATAAATAACATTGTGTGTGAGTGTATATGTAGATGTGTATATATATATATATATATATATATATATATATATATATATATATATAAACGTATATATATTATAAATATTTTATATTTAATTATACATAATATACGTTTGTATATAACGTTATATGTATTATAAATATTATATATTTATATATAATATACATATGTATATAATATTATATGTATTATAGATTATATAATATTATATAATATATAATATATATACTATATATATAATATCAATATATTAAATATTATATAATATTATAATAATAATATATATTGTATAATAAATATATATATACATATATAAAAAAGAGAGAGCCTAGGATTGAACCCATGACCTCATGAAAAGAAAATGGGCATCCAACCAACTTGGATACAATCCATTAGTGTTTTATTTCATTGAAATTTTATTTGACTTTTAAATGCACTTAATGGTTCCGTCCAAAATTTAACGGTTGGGACCAAAAATGTAACAAAATGAAACCAACGGGACTATTTTTTTCTAATTCTAAAAGAATAGGACCAAAATTGAAAACGACACAATCCTATGGGACCAAAAATGTAATTTGCTCTATTTTTTATTATTCATTTATTTTTATTCCATATAGCAACGAAAAATCCGTCACTAAATTATAAATATTTTAATTTTTTTTATTCATATGTTTATAGCAACGGATTTTTCGTTGCTAATCTTTTTTATATTTATTTCTTTTTATTTCTTCCTTATAGCAACGGAAAATCTGTTGCTAAATAACAACGGATTTTCCGTTGCTAATATTTTAAATATTTGTTTATTTTTATTTCCCTTTTTCCTTCTATATAGCAACGAAAAATCCGTTGCTAAATTAGCAACGGATTTTTCGTTGCTAATATTTTTTATATTTATTTCTTTCTTTTTTTCTTTCATATAGCAACGAAAAATCCGTTGCTAACAACGGATTTTTTGTTGCAAATATTTATAAATATTATATTATTTTTTATTAGGTTTTTATTTTAATAGCAACGGAATTTCCGTCGCTATATATACCAATTTATTTATTTTTTGTATTATTTAATTTTAGCAACGAAAAATCCGTTGCAATTTTTTTTCATAAATAACAACGGATTTAGCAACGAAAAATCCGTTGCTAAAGCATTTTGCCACGATTTTTTTTTTTTCGTTGCTATATCCGTTGCTAAATAGCAACGAATAATTTCCGTTGCTAAATTTCCGTTGCTATCGGGCGTTTTTCTAGTAGTGCATGAGGGTGCTTACTTCAATAAGTAAGTTCACTGAGGTGCCCCGTGTGAGAAGATTCCTAAATGGGAAAGAAAGTTTCTATTTCAGGAAAATGGAAACTTGCAGATTAGGAAATATCGCACGAGTCATTGATGTGATTAATTGATCCTTAGACTTGAGGTTCCTTGTCACTTTATGAGTTAACTCTGTAGTCTTAGGTGTAAGCTTTAAAGGGTGTTGCCTTAGACAACTGATTCAAGGCTTATGCTGGGGCTGCACAAGTGACTCATGAAAGTGAATGAGAATCAAGAAAGGACCTACCCTCGCATTTGCAAGGTGATCTCTTATTGTGTAAGTCATTCATATGCCATATGGAGTCCTTGGCCAAGGTAGTAGATCAAGACATCAAGAAAAGGGTTTCTTGGATTGAGATCAAATGGATATGAAATGCACTTAGCTTTAAGACCAGATTATTAGGGTTCTGATTATTCCCTTACCCTAGATCTTGGTTGAGAGATAGTAAGTAGGAGGATTGTATCTCACATGAATCGATGACTTAAAGGTTCTGTCGAATCCGAACATTCCAATTCAGCTAGGGGTTAAACACCTGTTGCTAGACTATGGTCGTTTAATCTGTGGACTGATTAATTAATTAGTGAATTAATTAATTAGGGTCACTGCTAATTGAATTGAGAACCTAGAGGGTCACACACAACAACTTGGTTACATGAGTTAAGGCTTTAAAATGATTAAACGAGTTAATCGGGCCAATGGGGTTCCACACGTGTGGTTCACGTGAGTGACACGTGTCCTTGGGACACGTGTCTCACACGTGTGTAAATATATGTGTATATTTATTTATGTGTCAAATAATTAATGTGATTAATTATTTGATAGACTTTGGTTTAATTTTGAATTTAAAAAAAAAGTCTTATTTTGGAAAAAATTAATCTAGTTAATTAATTATGAATTAATTAATTAGATAAAATAAGTTATTTATTTATTTAATAAATAAAGTGTAAAATTATCCAAAAATAGTTTGGATATTTTTAGCTCTCTTAAAAGTTAATTTGAATTAGAATTAAAAGTCAAAGTCAAAATTACTTGATGATCAAGTAATAGGAGAGAGGGACCAAAATCCTTAGCCCATAAGGACTAGGGATTTTCGGCCACTCCCTTTCCTATATATAGGGGAGCTCATGCTCCCCTTAGAGAGTGATTGAATTCTTTTGGTTCATGTGTTGAACACCTTCCTTTCTCCAAGATCAAGTAAACCCTATGTTAAGCTTAAACACTAACTAGAGAACTAGCATCCTCACTAGTTAGATTGTAGTCAAGTTGGTGGACTATCTCGAGAGAGCTTCAAGTTAGAAGTTTTGAAGATTCGAGCTTTACCAAGGAGAGGGGATCAAGCCGCGAGAAGAGCGTTCTTGGGTGGCTTGAAACGCTTCAAGAAAGATTATTGAAATGTAAGTTTTTAATCTCTGCGAATTTGATTACACGATTGCGAGTCCAAGATCCTTTTGTTGGAAAATTTTAAAATTTCCGCTGCTTTCTGATTCCTGTTTTCCGACAGAACGACCTAGACGGACCCAACACGACACTAGAGCTCCGGTTTTGCAACCAAGAGCTCTCATACCACTTTAAGATGTAGCATCCCGGAGCGAAGGGCACCACATCCCCCGCACCATAGCTCGACAGGTGTAACGAAATAGGAACTTCACACACGCACCAAGCCATGGCGAACGGAAGACAATTAAAAACATACCCCTAGGCTAGGCGGTCCAGACCCTAAAACAGAGTGCGCTACAATTACAAAATCAAATGCGGAAGCACCAAGATCTCAAATACACTCAATCATACGAGATCTCAAATAGAAACAGGCGACAGGTTCAACTAGCATAGATACCTAATCTCGTAAATCAAACATAAAACATAAATACATAACGGGTTCATTCTTATCCTAGAAACCTATCCCAAATCATATCAAATCAACGAGATACATTAAATACATAATCATAAGCTTATACATATTAAAAATTCCATGGCATAATGATAAAGATGCAGAATGCAAAAAGACTCGAACAACTTGACTCAAAAGACCCAAAAGAAGACCGCTGCCTAGCCCGACCCGAACCCTGCACCTGCATCTCAAGGGGGGAAAAAGAGAGGGGTCAGTCTACAACTCGACTGAGTGAGGGGGCTGAACACACTCACACGATACATAATATAGAGCATAACACGTATTAAACAAAAGACTATGAACCGGGAATAGGGTTTTACACACCAACGTCATTTTCCAAATTAATTCGTACTAAAATCATATATTCGTATATTCATAAGTTTGAAAACTCTTAAGCGTTCATAGATTCAAAAACATATAAGGATTTATATTAAAACTCCTAAAGACTCATAAATTCATAATGATCCAAACCTTAAATATAAATCTCTTATTGAAATCGAAAGATCCTATCCCGTTTCAATAATCAAAATAACAAAAGAACTCAAATACCCGGTGATTACGTGTCTCCAACCTTACCCCTTAAGAAAGATTCATAAGAAAACATAAGGAAACGTAAATACATAAGATTCATAAGACTCATACGCCCGTATTCCATCCTCCTTCAGAAATCTGCACGTGGGTTACGGGCCTTCATCGTGCAACTCTATATACGTGGGGTAGCGATCCCGCAAAGTACCTTCTCCGGCCTCAGCCGAAAGCTCAAAGCACCACGCCTTCTCCATCTCCCTCAGATCGCGCATAGATACTTCAATGGAGAATGTGCACAGGCTTAACCTGACGGCCCGACACCACCCCGGGCATCCTTACCCACGTCTCCGGGGTCCAGGGATTCATAAGACTCATAAGATTCTTAGGAAATATACCTAACTCGCGAAACATAAAAACGTACGATTCATAACTTAAGAAACATACCTTACCGTTCAACTCGGTATATGCTATACACATACCTCTCCGTGTCTTCCTAATTCATAAGATGCTGAGGGAAATCCATAGTTTGCTTGAAAATACACGGTTTGGAGCATAGCCTCGTTGCAAAACCATTTTAAGCTTATATACGCCCATACGTATCATTTCAGAAAAATTCATATTAAATCGAATTAACAAGATTCATAACATATTATAAGACACCTATTTAATATACATATAGTATATTCGCATGCGGGGTTGAAAACGAGCATATAGGGTCGTAGGTCGCTTTAACTAAAAGAAAATAAACCCAAACCTCACCTTGACGAACAAACCGAACGGACGGCTCAAAGCACCCCACGAGCAACTCCCTTCGAACAATCTAAACACAAGAAACAAGGCTAAGACTCCATATGAACCATAGAAATGCTCGGCAAATGCATATGGATGCAAATGATGCAATGCACTTCAAATAAGTTCATACATAGGCATAATGGAGCAATTAACGAAATATCACACAAATAACTCAAGAATCAAACTCATAACACGTCAAATAAATTCATAACATATCAAATAAGCTCATATCATATCATAAAATAGCATACCACATGCATTCATAAGGTTAAAGTTCATATATACAAGATCGAAATATTAAAATCATACTATACAAAAAAAAAAATCAAATACTAAATAATTAATTTCATAACACACATTATAATATATATATATATACACCTATGTATTACATACATGCATAATGTATATTACATACACACATAAACAAAAGCTAAATACTATATATATGTATATATATATATATAAACACACTCATGCATTTACGTAAATACACACGAACACACTTGCACAAAATTAAGACCATGCAGCACCTTAACAATTACATGCATGCAAAATAAAGCAAATCACATACACAAAAGAAGGGAAAAAGATGCAGGAAGCTACTGCATACAGCCTCCCCGGCCGGGTACACAATCAAAGCAAAATCTCCCCACCCGGGGAGATCTTTTGCCGAGAAGAACGAGCAGCAGCAGGGCATAATTCCCCTGTTCGACCTCCAACCAGCAACAACAGCATGCAAGGCTCCAAGGCAGCAACATAACATGTTTAAAGCAACAACAAATCACACAATTTCCAGCCCTTAACTTCACACAACTATCAGCAGCAACCATATACGAAGGCAACAACAAACGGCAGGGAAAAAAAACTTCAAATCCATTAATGGTAGAATCCCACACAAAGCATATAACTCAAATTCAAGGCTAGGAATAGATGAAATATGTAACAAAGAGCACATTGCACTTCACGGATCAAGAATCGAACCATAAACGAGCAACAAACACACAAATCTTCACAAACCCACAACTATTCACATAGCAGCCCCAAACCATGCTCAAAACATCATCAAATTCAGTAAATAGGTACTTAAAAGAAAGAGGAGAAGATGAAAAATAAAACCATGGACTTACCTTTCGAATTTGAGGCGAACAGAAGGAGTATTGAGCTTAAAACCTCCAAGTTGAACAGTATGGGCGAAAATGGAGTTGTTGCTCCAAAGATGCCGAAATATCTCTCCCTTTTTCAGCTATTCCCGGTCAAGAAAGGGTATGGGGTGATAGTCTATTGAGTTTGTGAGATATGGGTCCAAGTTTGAGGGTAAAATGTTGAGAAATGAGGGAGTTATGTGCAAATTAGTGAAAGTATGTCAAGCAGGAGAGTAGCTGCGTATCGATGAAGTTTCGGGGAAATTTCGGGGCATCAAACGAGATTAGAAAAATACGAGGCTAGATTTATTAGCTCCCAATTTTGTCACGAGTCCGGTGATACTTCCGAAATTCGAATCCGAATTCCCTAGCTCACGTTACGGTCTCCGGAATCCAAGGCGGCTAAAACTAGATTGGCCCTCGAATCCCCAACAATTAAAATATGGTGCGTTACCATATCAAACAAGTCCGAAAAACTAAAACGAGCACATATTCAAGTTCACGACTCACAAATTTCCAACACATTAAATCGACACGAAATTTCTATCTCAAATCGAACACAAACGCAACACATTTTCAACAAATAAACATATTATTCATATAATAAAATTAAATTTTCAAAGAAATAATAAATAAAATTTTAAAATAATAATTAAACGAATTAAAGTAAATAAAATTTTATTAAAAAGGCTATTTTTCAATTAGGTCCAAAGCTTTCAAAAGGTGTCAAATAAGTCCAATTTCAAATTTTCAATTAAGTCCAAAATTAAATAAATCATACAATTAAGCCCCTTAATTCATATGAATCACATAATTCACAAAAATTAGCATGCTCGGAAATTAAATTCACAAATCATAAAATTCATATCATAAAGCACTTAGGCAAATTTTGACATATAATTCGAATATTTCATATAAATTCAAATAGTTCATTTAAGAATTTCAAATAATAAAGTATAATTCAATTAAATATGAAATTAGAATAATTCAAATTGCACATTTAACTCTCTCGTAGGCACGTACCTGGATGGACGGAAAATCGGGGTGTGACAATCTCCCTCCATTAAGAGAACCTGGTCCCCAGGTTCGCTTGCTCGAGTTTCAAGCTCGAACAACTTCCCGTATTCACCCAAGTTCGAGGTTCATGACGTCCCGACAAGGGTTAGCCCAGTAACGTCTTCATGCACAACGGGTTTGTTCACTTCTTCAAATCTTGATGGAGTAATTCCTCACTGCTTGATCCGTGCTAGGAGCAACTAAAATGTTTCGCACGATAGGAGGGTCCAAGTTTGATTCAACACCCATCGTTTGATTCATTCCAACTACTCAAAAGCTCGGTGTTACACGGATGGCGTCGTTACCGAACCTCCACCAATCGCACCTTCTAATTCAAGAAGTCCCTTTGCTAGAGAACTAGATCACCACTCCTTGCTCGCTCCGGAAGACCGTTGTAACCATGACCCTCAACTTACCGACCACTCGGGCACTCTCCTCACGAAAACTCCCTTCAAAGAAAGAGTTCACCACAAAGAAAGCATAACAACACCACCAACAAGAAACACCAAGAAGCAACGAGAAAAGAAAACTAAACAAGAAGGGTTTCCCCGAGATTAAAATATGCATGTATGAAATGCCATGAATGATTTGTGTACTGTTCACCATGATGGTAGAGTTGAGCTCGGCATCAATTTGTTTTCCTTCTAAAGTATCATTTTGAGCTTGAACTGGGATCTTGAAGTCACGGCATTTTAGAAGGTCTCAAATTCTTGTTGCTCGAACAATCGTTCCCCAAATATCCCAACTCTTCACATTTGAAGTATCCTTCTAATTAATCCTATGAATTCCTCCATATAACTCGAACCTCGGCAAGAGAGTGTTGAATCAATTCCGGTGGGGGAGGGGACATCAATTCTATCTTTGGTAGACATTCTCCTTGTCCTTGATATGGTTAACATCTTGAAGTTCTTGAAGATTTTCTTGAAATTCGGACCCTCTCTTGTTCTAGAACTCAAACCGGGTTCTTATCCCAAATAATAAGTGTGGAATTTTGAGCATCATTAACTCATTTCCACTTGAACCGTATTCCTTATTTTCTCAGACCGAATATAAGGGTCGAAACTGGAAAAACTCTTGAATTCCATGTCGATTCCTTGTAAAATCTCCGGATGTTAAGGCAATCTTCATCGTCTCCCTATTTCTCGAATTCCCAAATAAAATCACCTATCTTTTCCAATTCTTGTCCAAGAACTAGGAATTCTTGAAAACTTCTTACCGCTGCACTTGAATGGATACACTCGGGTAAAATCTCTCGAACAATTCCGTCCATACAAACTCTTTCCCGAACTCTTTCAATTTCAGTTTCATCTTCTCGAGCTACTTGAAACTCGGCCTTGAAATAAATGAGAATTGCTTCTCCTTTCTTTTGTAAATTCCGAACAACTTCCTAAATCCCACTATCTCGAATAACCATCCTTCAATCTTGACATCTTCCACATCGAACAACCCCGAAGGATCAAAATTCCCAAACTTCTTCGTATCCCGTGGACCATTGTTTCTTTTGCCCAATTCCCGGTGATATCTATCGATATTGAGAGAGCATCCTGAAATAGAATACAATTCCAGGAAATATCGACGCATGGGGTTTAGTAAATGCATGTGCATGTGAACAATTAATGTAAATAATACAATTAATTCACATATATGGTGCAAATTAATGCAGACAGACACATAATCCTAAGCCGAACGACCTAGACGGACCCAACACGACACTAGAGCTCCGGTTTTGCAACCAAGAGCTCTGATACCACTTTAAGATGTAGCACCCCGAAGCAAAGGGCACCACATCCCCCGTACCATAGCTCGACACGTGTAACGAAATAAGAACTCCGCACACGCACCAAGCCATGGCGAATGGAAGACAATTAAAAACGTACCTCTAGGCTAGGCGGTCTAGACCCTAAAACAGAGTGCGCCACAATTACAAAATCAAATACGGAAGCAACAAGATCACAAATACACTCAATCATACGAGATCTCAAATAGAAACAGGCGACGGGTTCAACTAGCATAGATATTTAATCCCGTAAATCAAACATAAAACATAAATACATAACGGGTTCATTCTTATCCTAGAAACCTGTCCCGAATCATATCAAATCAACGAGATATATTAAATACATAATCATAAGCTTATACATATTCAAAATTCCATGGCATAGTGATAAAGATGTAGAATGCAAAAAGACTCGAACTACTTGACTCAAAAGACCCAAAAGAAGACCGCTGCCTAGCTCGACCCGAACCCTGCACCTGCATCTAAAGGGGGGGAAAGGAGAGGGGCCAGTCTACAACTCGACTGAGTGAGGGGGCTGAACACACTCACACGATACATAATATAGAGCATAGCACGTATTAAACAAAAGACTATGAACCGGGAATAGGGTTTTACACACCAACGTCATTTTCCAAATTAATTCGTACTAAAATCATATATTCGTATATTCATAAGTTTGAAAACTCTTAAGGGTTCATAGATTCAAAAACATATAAGGATTTATATTAAAACTCATAAAGATTCATAAATTCATAATGATCCAAACCTTAAATATAAATCTCTTACTGAAATCGAAAGATCCTATCCCGTTTCAATAATCAAAATAACAAAAAAACTCAAATACCCGGTGAGTACGGGTCTCCAACCTTACCCCTTAAGAAAGATTCATAAGAAAACATAAGGAAACGTAAATACATAAGATTCATAAGACTCATACTCCCGTGTTCCATCCTCCTTCAGAAGTCTGCACGTGGGTTACGGGCCTTCATCGTGCAACTCTATATACGTGGGGTAGCGATCCCGCAAAGTACCTTCTTCGGCCTCAGCCGAAGGCTCAAAGCATCACGCCTTCTCCATCTCCCTCAGATCGCGCATAGATACTTCAATGGAGAACGTGCACAGGCTTAACCCGACGGCCCGACACCGCCTCGGGCGTCCTTACCCACGTCTCCGGGGTCCAGGGATTCATAAGACTCATAAGATTCTTAGGAAATATACCTAACTCGCGAAACATAAAAACGTATGATTCATAACATAAGAAACATACCTTACCGCGCAACTCGGTATATGCTATGCACATACCTCTCCGTGTCTTCCTAATTCATAATTTGCTGAGGGAAATCCATAGTTTGCTTGAAAATACACGGTTTGGAGCATAGCCTCGTTGCAAAACCATTTTAAGCTTATATACGCCCATACGTATAATTTCAGAACAATTCATATTAAATCGAATTAACAAGCTTCATAACATATTATAAGACACCTATTTAATATACATATGGTATATTCGGATACGGGGTTGAAAACGAGCATATAGGGTCGTAGGTCGCTTTAACTAAAAGAAAACAAACCTAAACCTCACCTTGACGAACAAACCGAACGGACGGCTCAAAGCACCCCACGAGCAACTCCCTTCGAACAATCTAAACACAAGAAACAAGGCTAAGACTACATATGAACCATAGAAATTAGTTCATACTTAGGCATAATGGAGCAATTAACGAAATATCACATAAATAACTCAAGAATCAAACTCATAACACGTCAAATAAATTCATAACATATCAAATAAGCTAATATCATATCATAAAATAGCATACCACATGCATTCATAAGGTTAAAGTCCATATATACAAGATCGAAATATTAAAATCATACTGTACAAAAAAAATAAATCAAATACTAAATAATTAATTTCATAACACACATTATAATATATATATATACACCTATGTATTACATACATGCATAATGTATATTACATACACACATAAAATATAATATATAATATATAATATATAATATATACACATGAACCACACAATAAAAGCTACATACTATATATATGTATATATATATAAACACACTCATGCATTTACGTAAATACACACGAACACACATGCACAAAATTAAGACCATGCAGCACCTTAACAATTACATGCATGCAAAATAAAGCAAATCACATACACAAAAGAAGGGAAAAAGATACAGGAAGCTATTGCATACAGCCTCCCTGGCCGGGTACACAATCAAAGCAAAATCTCCCCGTCCGAGGAGATCTTTTGCCGAGAAGAACGAGCAGCAGCAGGCCATAATTCCCCTGTTCGACCTCCAACCAGCAATAGCAGCAAGCAAGGCTCCAAGGCAGCAACATAACATGTTTAAAGAAGCAACAAATCACACAATTTCCAGCCCTTAACTTCACACAACTATCAGCAGCAACCATATACGAAGGCAACAGCAAACGGGAGGGAAAAAAAACTTGAAATCCATTAATGGTAGAATCCCACACAAATCATATAACTCAAATTCAAGGCTATGAATAGATGAAAGATGTAACAAAGAGCACATAGCACTTAACGGATCAAGAATCGAACCATAAACGAGCAAGAAACACACAAATCTTCACAAACCCACAACTATTTACATAGCAGCCCCAAACCATGCTCAAAACATCATCAAATTCAGCAAATAGGTACTTAAAAGAATGAGGAGAAGATGTAAAATAAAACCATGGACTTACCTTTCGAATTTGAGGCGAACCGGAGGAGTATTGAGCTTAAAAGCTCCAAGGTGAATAGTTTGGGCGAACATGGAGTTGCTGCTCCAAAGATGCAGAAATATCTCTCCCTTTTTCAGCTATTCCCGGTCAAGAGAGGGTATGGGGTAATAGTGTAATGAGTTGGTGAGATGTGGGTCCAAGTTTGAGGGTAAAATGTTGAGAAATGATGGAGTTATGTGCAAATTAGTGAAAGTATGTCAAGCAGGGCGTAGCTGCGTATTGATGAAGTTTCAGGGAAATTTCGGGGTATCAAACGAGATTAGAAAAATATGAGGCTAGATTCCCTAGCTCCCAAATTTTGTCACGAGTCCGGCGATACTTCCGGAATTCGAATCCGAACTCCCTAGCTCAAGTTACAGTCTCCGGAATCCAAGGCGCGCTAAAACTAGTTTGGCCCTCGAATCCCCAACAATTAAAATATGGTGCGTTACCATATCAAACAGGTTCGAAAAAATAAAACGAGCACATATTCAAGTTCACGACCATAAATTTCCAACACATTAAATCGACACGAAATTTCGAACTCAAATCGAACACAAACGCAACACATTTTCAACAAATAAACCTATTATTCATATAATTAAATTAAATTTTCAAAGAAACAATAAATAAAATTTTAAAATAATAATTAAACAAATTAAAATAAATAAAATTTTATTAAAAAGGTTATTTTTCAAATAGGTCCAAAACTTTCAAAAAGTGTCAAATAAGTCCAAGTTCAAATTTTCAATTAAGCCCCTTAATTCATATGGATCACATAATTCACAAAAATTAGCATGCCCGGAAATTAAATTCACAGATCATAAAATTCATATCATAAAGCACTTAGGCAAATTTTGACATATAATTCGAATATTTCATTTAAATTTAAATAGTTCATAAAAGAATTTCAAATAATAAAGTATAATTCAATTAAATATGAAATTAGAATAATTTAAATTGCACATTTAACTCTCTCGTAGGCACGTACCTGGACGGCCGAAAAACCGGGGCGTCACAAGTTTGCTTGGAACTCTTCCAACTTACTGCACCACCATTAAGGTAAAAAATATATCCAGACATGGATTTGTAATCATCTATGTCTGATGTGAAAATCACATCGGAATATCCTCTAATGACAAGATCTTGTCCTCCGTAAACGAGAAATACATCCTTAGTTCTTCCCAAGCATTTAAGGATATTCTTTACAGCAGTCCAGTTGTAACGCCCCGTTTTCAATTATACCTTACGTGATATTATGTGAATTACATTACTAAGTGTTTAAGTGAAATTATTATAAATTTCATGACATTATATGTATTATGTGACATCACGTGAGTTATGATTCTAAGTGATTATATGAAATACGTGTTAAATTTGGAAATTATTGTATGATTTGTTCCTATGTGAGACGTGAGTTAATTTCCCGAATGTGATTTATATGTCAACTCGAAAATTATTGCATGATTTATTTCCAATTGATACGTGCATTAATTGCTAATATGTGATCTTATTTGACCGTTTCATAAATATATGGATCTAATTGCATTTCATAATTTGGGAGTTTGATGATCATATTTCATGGATTGGAACTTATTTGCATTAATTCATTAATTGAGGGACTTAAGTGCAAATGTAATGATTCATGTAGTATAGTGGGGGGATTATAATATATCATATATGTAGATCATCTCTACCACATTTCATTCCTCATTTCATACAAGAGTTTCAGACACACACACACACCAAGAACCGATCCAAACACCATAGAATGAAGGGGAAGGATTTCATCATATTTCAAGCTTTAATTCAAGGAAGAATTGCATAAGTGGAAGCTTCATCATCCTTACTTCATATGACTCTTCTTTCTTGCATCCAAGGTAGATATGGAGATTTAATTTAATTCTTGAAGCCATGAGTTAAGTAGGGTTTGTGAATATTGATATGCTTTCTTGTTTATTTGTGATTAGAAGCATGATTAGGGTCTTTAGACTTGGAAACTTGCATGAATTCTTGATGAATATGAGGGTTGGATGATATGAAATATATAGGGTTTTGTTGATTGATTCTTGATGATCTATACATGTTTCCATGGATTAAATGGTGCCTAATTGATATATATGATCATATGCATGTTATATGATAGTTTTGAGTTGATTTCTTGATGTGGTTTTGTCTTGGGAAGGCTTGGGACCCAATTCCCGTGCATAGCCCCTGTTTTCCCCTTGTTTTTGGGTCAGATCTCTTCCAAACGCCCGTTTGGGATCCTAGTTATAACACCAAACGCCCGTGTGGGAACCTACTGTATCACCCGAGTGCTTCCAAACGCCCGTTTCTGCTTTCAGACCATTTTTCAAACGGGCGTTTCTCCCTCATACGAACTCCGATTGACCTGATTTTTAAACCGTTGGAAACCAATTGAAGTCTAGAACAACCTCCAATTAGAATAACCTCAATTTCATTTCTATATTGTGAGATATGATCAATTCTTTTAGATGTCGCCATTTTCCCGACAAACTGCACTCGCTTAACTTCAAGCTTATGCCATTTTCTCCTCGCTTTAAACTAGAAAACGAGCCATATATCATCGGAAAGGTCTTTGTGTATAGTTTTATATACAACAAACGAAACTCAATTCACACTTCTAGAATTTAAGATCTTCCAGTTTTCCCTCAGCATGCGCATTTCCGAAAATTATCGACTTTTGCCAAAACCTCTCTTATTGCATTCCTTTCACTTCCTTGGCTCTCGTATGTGACTTATATGAGTTATATACTTGGTTTATTGTTAATTATGCTCCCACTTGACACTTCTTGGTACGTGAATCCTCAAACGTGATTGTGTGACTCCATGCTTCCTACGAATTGAACTTGAAATGGTTAATGATATGAATACGTGACTCCTTGAGAGTAACCTCATCTCTTAAGTGTTAATTGGTTCTCATACATGTTAAGTATTACTTGATTATCAATTTATTTGGTTATTAAAGTGTTGGGATAGTTTATTTATTTACATGAGCATTGTCGTGCGTCATACTTGGTCTCATTATTGAGTCTTGTCTCACGAGTTCACGTTGTTTCCTTTCTTATCCAGTTCTTCTCCAGGGCGGAGTTCATTGATCGAATACACTCTTTCTTGTATCCTTGTCTTGTTCCGTCGCTCGTCAGGTGAGGTTTAATTCTAGATATATAGAAGCCGTACACCCCTACGTGATGTTTTTGGCCAAAATGTATCTATATATCTATAGTTTTCCAAACCTTATGATTTTCAAGTGATTTCACGAAATGGATTGATTGATTAATTGATTGATTGATTGGGCGAGTAAAGCATGTTCACTTTGGGCCCGAGGGTAGTGTATTGAGCCAACCGGGGAAGCAAGGGCTGACGGGTAACTCTTCCACTATCCTCACAAATTTTGGGATCACCTCTGAATCCACCAGGAGGTTTGGTGGAGGAAGAAATCCCGTGCGTGGGAGTCATGTTCCCGACGTACACCATTCATGGATGGTTGGGTCTTGCAAGCCCACCATCACCTGGAGGAAGAAGGGTTCATGAAACTGCTAATTGTGCACTGTAATAACTTGCATGATAACCATTGAATTGAAACCTAAATATTGATTGTACACTTTTGGAGAAAGGTTGGAGAATTGCCCTCACTCGCCGGGCCACGGATTGAATGGATCTTGACTGAATTATTAAATTGATTAGTTGTAATCTCGGGCGAGTTCTACTTTATTATTGAACTTATATTACTTTCTCTTATAAAACCTTACCCGAGATTATATCTTGCATGGTAATTGCGCTAATATTTATTTATAAACCCTCACTCAGTCTTTCGTAGACTGACACCTCACATTTTTAGGTTTACAGGGTGTATGCTAGGCGGGATTGAGTCAGGTCTTTATTTTCGGGTCTAGCATGTTCATTGTACATTATTGATGCATATATGTATTGTTGTGTCTTTTGGTACCTATGTATGAAGTATGACTAATTTTGGTAATTTTGGGAGATTGTATACATGTAACTGATGGAAGGGATTGTTTTAATGAAGTGTATGCAAATCATGCTTCCGTATTATTGATTATACATGTTGGTAATTAATTGAGGGTTAGTCCCGCCTAACTAGGAAGTTTTTTTTTTTATTGTCTCCCGTTCGCTATAGGCTTGATTCATGTATGGACCGTCCATTCCATATGTGGATTGAACTATAGTGCGGGGGATGTGGCTACCTAGAGTTCCGGGTGCTACATCAGTAGCCCTCTCAAGGGCCTACGTAGAACCAACTTGTCACGCTTAGTGCATAAGCCAAGCCCGATCGAGTACATAGCATAACATATATTATGCTTCCTTTAGCTGATGCAAGGAAGTTTGGACATCCCTTCTTTATCAAAGTCAGTCTTGGGACACAGCTCCTTCGAAAGAACTGTTCACGTGTCCATTGGAAGTTTCCCTTCCTTGGATCTGTAACGCCCCGGTTCCGGAAGCACGCCACGTGTGAGTTTTGAGCGTTAGGATTATTTATTTTATTTCCTTAATTTATTAATTTCTTACATTTCGTTATAATTATATAAATTTCATTTCAACATATTTATGTGAAATTATATGAATTTATATCAAATTGGAAATTATCGTATGATTTGAAAATGATTGTTACGTGAAACAATTGCCAAACGTGATTTAAATTCTTGAATTGTCCTTAATTGATCATTTAATTAAATTAGAGGACCAAATTGCAAGATATATTTTGGACCAAAGTGATCAAGTAGCTAGGAATGGAACTTGATTGCATGACTTAGACTATTGAGGGACTAAATTACAATTTGAGACTTTCATCAAATTCAAAAAAAATTGATGAATCATGAAAAATGGTTTCTCCATGCTTCCATCTTCATTTTCATCCATTTCAACCAAACTTTGCTCTCTTTCTTGCTTCCATAACCACGAGACAATCAAGAGAAGAAAAGAAAATTGGGAATCATCATCTTGAAGCTCAAAATTTCCAAGGAATTATATATTTGAAGCTCAATCACGAATCCCCTCCATCTCTTTTCATTCAAAGTGCATGTAAGCTTGATTATGTGATCTCTTGATGATTATACATGAAGCTAGGGTTTAGGAATTCATTGAATAAATGGATTAATTGTTGTTTGATACATGAATATATGCTTTTTCCATGGATTGATGCATGAATTCTTGAAGAATTTGAAGTTATATGATGAATTGGTGTATGAACTTGAAAGTGGAAAATGTTGATGATCATGCTTGATTTGAATGTTTATATTGAACTTTATGATACTTGGAACATATATGCATGATATATGATGGTTTGGAGTGATTTAAATGCCTTGGTTTGGTGTTAGTATGGCTTGAGAACCATTTTTTCCGCCTTTACTCTGTTTTCCTGAAGCTTTTGCTACTGCTGGAGTTGGGGGTCGCGCCCGCAACCGTTTCGTGACCATATTTGGTCGCGCCCACGACTGTTTTTAAGTACAATTTTGTCACAGCCGCGACACCCTCATATGAACTCTGATTGACCTGATTTGTTAACCCACGGAAACCTCTTGAAGTCCAAAATATTATCCAATTGGAATCACCTCAATATCTTCTCTAAATTGTGAGATATAATCAATTCTTTTTGGTGTCGCCACTTCATCGACAATCTACATCTATCCAACTCCGGGCCTACACCATTTTCACCTCGCTTTGAACCAAAAGACGAGCCATATATCATCGGAAAGGCATATGTGTCTAGTTGTATACCCAAAAAACAAAACTCAATTCCAACTTTTAGAACTCAAGTTATTCAAGTTTTTCTACAGTGTGTGCATTTCCAAAAACTGTCAGTTTTTCCTAAACTTCACCAAAACCCTTCATATTGTATTCTTTTTACTTCCTTGGCTCCCGTATGTGACTTATATGAGTTATAAACTTGTTTTATTGATAATTATGCTCTTATTTGACATTCGTAAATTGTTATTGCATGACATATTGATCATGACTTTATCGTGCGTCTTAAATGGTTCATACGAGTCGTGTCTCAGGTACACTTGTCCTTGTTGCACAGATCATCTTCCCGTTGACGAGGAGCAACCTCTATAGCTGTATCCTTACTTTCTTTGTTGGTAAAGGTGAGGTTTAATTGCTAGATATATAGAACCCTTACAACCCTATGTGACTTTTGGGCCAAAATTTATATATACGTATATCTATAATCTTTCCAAAACCTCAAGTAATTGCAAATGATTATCATGACATATTGAAATGATCGTGATATCGTGATTGATCGTGTTTTGGCGAGTATATTGTTCACTGTGGGCCCGAGGGTAGTGTATTGAGCCAACCGGGAAAGCAAGGGATGACGGGTAACTCTTGCACTATCCTCACCATTTTGGGATCACCTCTGAATCCATCAGGAGATTTAGTGGAGGAAGAAATCCCGTGCGTGGGAGTCATGTTCCCGATGTACACCATGATTGGATGGCTAGACTTTGCAAACCCACTATCACCCGGAGGGAAAAGGGTTCATGAAACTGCTACTTATACACTGTAATTGAATTGCATGATCACATGATTAATTAAATCAAGCATGTATTATTCACTATTGGTGTAAAGGTTGGAAATTTGCCCTCACTCGCCGGGCCACTGATTGAATTGGATTGAATGGAATGAGTTGTGGAAATTGGATAGTTGTAGTCTCGGGTGAAATCTATTTCATTATTGAACTTATCTTGTTTCTTTTATAAAACCTTACCCGAGACTATAACTTGCATGTTACTTGCGCTAATATTTATTTAAACCCCTCACTCAGTCTTTCATAGACTGACACCTCCCTTTTCAGGTTTTGCAGGTTGTGTGCTATGCGGGATTGGAGTCGAGTCAAGTTTTCGTTTCGAGTCTAGCACGTGTCCATTCTATCTTTGATGCATATGTAATATTTGTGAATTATTGTATATGAGAATATTATATAGAGTGAAACTGGAGATGATGATGATATGTTTAAAGTATGTTTCCGTTATAGTGTTATGCATCGTTGATATTATTTGAGGGTTAGTCCCGCCTAGCTAGTTGTTCCTTTCTTTTGTCACCCGTTCGCTATAGTCTTGGTTCATGTACGGATTATCCATTTCGTATGTGGACTGAGCTATAGTGCGGGGGATGTGGCTACCTTGCCTTCCGGGTGCTACATCCTAAGGTGGTATCAGAGCCCGGTTGCAAAAACGCGGTTCTAGTGTCGTGTTGTGTGTGTCTAGGTTGTACGGCATAGGATTAATTGATAACTTGAGAGTTTTGCATCTTATTTGAACCAACTTGAATTCTTTACATTACTTGTATCTTATAGCTTTAATTGTATTCACTTACATCCATTAATCCAACATGCATATCTAGTGTTTCGATTATAGGATGCCTCGTGGTCGTCCTCACCGTGAGCACTCTCGGGGTCCTGGGCGACATCGCCGTGATCGTTCTCCTCCATATCCACCCCCTCCGGCTCAACCTCAAGATTTTCTTGATTCTATAGTTCGTCTTATTGATCAGAGGATGAGATATTACATTCCTCCAGCACCACCAGCTCCACCACCACAACCGACACAGATTTTTGTCGTGCTCAGGGAGTTCCAAAATCAGCAACCTCCAAAGTTCTACAAAGGAAATGATATTCAGGCAGAACAGTGGCTTAAGGAGGTTGGGAGGATTTGGGAGCTGATTCCACGTGAATCGCAAGAGAAAGCCCGATGCACTATCTCACTAATGCAGGGCGAAGCTTATTCTTGGTGGGAAAGTACAAAGATTGCTCTAGATGCTTCCGGTGAGGAGGTAACATGGGAAGTATTCGTCCGAGAGTTCAAGAATAAGTTTATCCCTCCATCTTCTCGGACCCGAAGGTTGAAGGAATTCACTAAGTTAAATCAAGTAGAAATGTCTGTTTCGGAATACATATTCGAGTTTGAAAGGTTTTCTCGCTATGCGCCTAACATAGCGAGTGACGACTTCCACAAAGCCATGCAGGTCGTACAAGGACTTCGACTGGACATACAGAGAGCATTGGAAGCGGTTAACATGAGTACTTGGATCAAGGCTACCACGAAAGCTTTGAAAGTTGAAAAGTCGGTGAATGCGAGGAGGCCTATACCTCATTCCGGACAGGATTCTAACAATGGGAAGAGGTCTATTTCTTATCATACACCGTCACCTCAAGAAGGACCTCAAAAGAAGGAGTTTCGATCAACTGGGCCGGTTCCGGAAGCTCCACATCCATCGGCTTCAAAGTCACCTTCGGGGAAGCCTCTTTGCACTTATTGTGGACATGACACCCACACTTATGAGAATTGTAGAAGGCGTTTGGCCTTATGCTTGCGATGTGGTAGTGATGAGCATCAAGTGGACACGTGTCCAAAGCGACGGGAGGTGGCTGCCGAGGGTCAGAGGCCACTAATTAGAGCTCGTGCATATGCTCTAGAGAGAGAGGTGCATAATGCAAATGTGGACTCGGCTATGGTAGCAGAAGGTACCAATTGCATGCATGGCACCATCAACGGTGAACGGTACACTTAATCATGCATAGCACGTGCATCATGAATTTTGATATTCTCGTATATAATTTCTTTTTAGTTGCAACTTGCTTATATATGAATGGTAATTGATGTGATCAACATGGTCATATTTGCTCTTTATGTGAAAACTATGTAAATGTTTATATAATCGTTCTCTTGAATTGTTATCTCGTGTGTTTAAGAGACGGGGTTCTCTCATTGCTTGTGGAGAGACGGGGTTCTCTCATTGCTTGTTAGAGAGAAGGGGCTCTCTCATTGTTTGCTAATTTTAGAACTAGACAGTGAATCTGGGGACCAGATTCTTTTAAAGGGGGGAGAGTTGTAACGGCCCGGTTCCGGACGAGCAGGTAAGCACGCCACGTGTGAGTTTTGAGCGTTAGGATTATTTATTTTGTTTCCTTAATTTATTAATTTCTTACATTTCATTATAATTATATAAATTGCATTTCAGCATATTTACGTGAAATTATATGAATTCATATCAAATTGGAAATTATCGTATGATTTGAAAATGATTGTTACGTGAAACAATTGTCGAACGTGATTTAAATTCTTGAATTGTCCTTAATTGATCATTTATTTAAATTAGAGGACCAAATTGCATGATATATTTTGGACCAAAGTGATCAAGTAGCTAGGAATGGAACTTGATTGCATAGATTATACTTTTGAGGGACGAAATTGCAATTTGAGACTTTCATCAAATTCAAAAAAATTGATGAATCACGTAAAATGGTTTCTCCATGCTTCCATCTTCATTTTCATCCATTTCAACCAAACTTTGCTCTCTTTCTTGCTTCCATAACCACGAGACAATCAAGAGAAGAAAAGAAAATTGGGAATCATCATCTTGAAGCTCAAAATTTCCAAGGAATTATATATTTGAAGCTCAATCACGAATCCCCTCCATCTCTTTTCATTCAAAGTGCATGTAAGCTTGATTATGTGATCTCTTGATGATTATACATGAAGCTAGGGTTTAGGAATTCATTGAATAAATGGATTAATTGTTGTTTGATACATGAATATATGCTTTTTCCATGGATTGATGCATGAATTCTTGAAGAATTTGAAGTTATATGATGAATTGGTGTATGAACTTGAAAGTGGAAAATGTTGATGATCATGCTTGATTTGAATGTTTATATTGAACTTTATGATACTTGGAACATATATGCATGATATATGATGGTTTGGGGTGATTTAGTTGCCTTGATTTGGTGTTAGTATGGATTGAGAACCATTTTTTCCGTCGTTACTCTGTTTTCCCAAAGCTTTTGCTACTGCTGGAGTTGGGGGTCGCGCCCGCGGCCGTTTTGTGACCATTTTTAGTTGCGGCCGCGACCAACAAGTCGAGAATTGGCTATTTTTCCTTCGCTGCCGCGACTATTTTTAAGTATAATTTTGTCAACCCTCATATAAACTCCGACTGACCTGATTTTTAAACCCACAGAAACCTTTTGAAGTCTAGAATATTTTCCAATTGGAATCACCTTAATATCTTCTCTAAATTGTGAGATAAAATCTATTCTTTTTGGTGTCGCCACTTCATCGACAATCTACATTCATCCAACTCCGGGCCTAAGCCATTTTCACCTCGCTTTGAACCAGAAAACGAGCCATATATCATCAGAAAGGTATATATGTCTAGTTGTATACCCAACAAACAAAACTCAATTCCAAATTTTAGAACTCATGTTATTCAAGTTTTTCTACAGTGTGTTCATTTCCAAAAACTGTCAGTTTTTCCTAAACTTCACCAAAACCCTTCAAATTGTATTCTTTTCACTTTCTTGGCTCCCGTATGTGACTTATATGAGTTACAAACTTGTTTTATTGATAATTATGCTCTTATTTGACATTCCTTAATTGTTATTGCATGACATATTGATCATGACTTTGCCGTGCATCTTAAATGGTTCATACGAGTCGTGTCTCACGTACACTTGTCCTTGTTGCACAGATCATCTTCCCGTTGACGAGGAGCAACCTCTATAGTTGTATCCTTACTTTCTTTGTTGGTAAAGGTGAGGTTTAATTGCTAGATATATAGAACCCGTACAACCCTATGTGACTTTTGGGCCAAAACTTATATATACATATATCTATAATCTTTCCAAAACCTCAAGTAATTGCAAATGATTATCATGACATATTGAACTGATCGTGTTTTGGCGAGTATATTGTTCACTGTGGGCCCGAGGGTAGTGCATTGAGCCAACCGGGAAAGCAAGGGCTGACGGGTAACTCTTGCACTATCCTTACCATTTTGGGATTACCTCTGAATCCACCAGAAGGTTTGGTGGAGGAAGAAATCCCGTGTGTGGAAGTCATGTTCCCGACGTACACCATGATTGGATGGCTAGACTTTGCAAACCCACCATCACCCGAAGGGAAAAGGGTTCATGAAACTGCTACTTGTGCACTGTAATTGAATTGCATGATCACATGATTAATTAAATCAAGAATATATTGTTCATTATTGGTGTAAAGGTTGGAGATTTTCCCTCACTCGCCGGGCCACTGATTGAATTTGATTGAATTAAATGAGTTGTGGAAATTGGATAGTTATAGTCTCGGGCGAGATCTATTTCATTATTGAACTTATCTTGTTTCTTTTATAAAACCTTACCCGAGACTATAACTTGCATGTTACGTGCTCTAATATTTATTTAAACCCCTAACTCAGTCTTTCATAGACTGACACCTCACTTTTCAGGTTTTGCAGGTTGTGTGCTATGCGGGATTGGAGTCGAGTCAAGTTTTCGTTTCGAGTCTAGCACGTGTCCAGTTCTATCTTTGATGCATTTATAATATTTGTGAATTATTGTATATGAGAATATTGTATAGAGTGAAACTGGAGATGATGATGATATGTTTAAAGTATGATTCCGTTATAGTGTTATGCATCGTTGATATTATTTGAAGGTTAGTCCCGCCTAGCTAGTTGTTCCTTTCTTTTGTTACCCATTCGCTATAGTCTTGGTTCATGTGCGGATTATCCATTTCGTATGTGGACTGAGCTATAGTGCGGGGAATGTGCCTACCTTGCGTTCCGGGGTGCTACAGAATCCTTCCATACTAAACCTTTTTAGTATTTTATCTATGTAGATCGCTTGTGATAATCCTATCTATCTCTTAGATCTATCCCTATAGATCTTTATACCCGATAATGTTGGATACATCACCAAGATCTTTCATCTCGAATTGGTTCGCTATCTAGGCCTTGGTGACTGTCATGTCATCCTTCACATTCCCAATGAGAAGAATGTCATCCACATAAAGTACCAAACATTGAACTAAGGTTTCCAACTCCTTCTTGTACAAGCAGGATTCATTCGTAATTTGTATGAAGTCAAATGATTTGACCGCTTCATCTAATCGAATATTCCAACTCCTAGAAGCCTGTTTCAATCCATAGATTGATCTTTGGAGTTTGCAAATCTTTTGTTTGCTCTGAATGTTAAACCCATGGGTTGCTCCACGTAAATATCTTTATCAATGTCTCCATTGAGAAAAGCGTTCTTCACATCCATTTGCCATATCTCATAGTTATAATATGCAGCTATAGCGAGCATGATCCGAATGAACTTTTGTTGTAGCACCCGACATGTCCGGATGCCACATCCCCCGTACTTTAGTTCAGTCCACATATGAAATGGAAAATCCGTAGATAAACTAAACATATAGCGAATGGGAGACAATAAGAAAAACCATCCTAACTAGGCGGGACTAACTCCGAAACCAAGTAATCCTGTGCAATATATATTATAGCGGAAGCATAACATTCACTACTCGTGACCCATTTACATCAAAAGTATACAATCTCCACATATACAATACATACGATCTCCAAAATGTAACCATCCAATCATACTTATTCCATATGCAGCCATAGTATGAAGGTGAGCTATGCTAGACAGAAATTAAAGACTCCAACATACTCTCTTTGCCCGACAATCAACGGTAGCACAGTGTCTGTATAGCCAATCCATACCCAAAATAGATCTATATCGAGTCATCGGCATCTCAATGAAATCAGTCAGGAAAACTCGGCCCTCAATACTCAATGGAACCTCTCTGAACACCCAATTAGTTTATATGCTACTACCACAAGGAGAACTAACCACATAGCATGCAGAAGAGCAAACAACAGGCAAAGGCAAAGTAATAGCAATAGCACTTGAAAGAAAGGAGTGTGTAGCTCCCGAATCAAACAAAGTATGTATGTTTATGCCATGTATACATGTAGTACCTTCAACTACCGCGACGGGATCAACATCAGCATCTTGCTCCTCTCCCTCTAGAGCATAAGCACGAGCTCGAATAAGCGGCCTCTGACCCCCGACAGGTTGTTCACGATGATCCGGACATCAATCAACCATATGCTTAGCACTCACGCAAATCAAACATAAACCCAAACGCCTTCAACAATTATCATAATTATGTGTAGGTTGCCCGCAGAAAGTATATTTGGGCTTCTCGGGAGGTGATGGCAAAGTAGGTGCAGGTGGAGCTTTCTGAACCAGTCCCACTGGTCGGGCCTTCTTCCAAGGTCCTTTAGGAGGTGGTGGAGATGTATAAGAAATATGCCTCTTGCCCGTGCTAGTACCCGAGCCTGAACCTGAACTTGAAGCCTGACCGGATCGGTAGGTAAATCTCCGAGCATTCATACCATCCTCAACCTTCAAAGCTTTTGTAGTAGCTTTCACCAAGGTACTCGTGTTAACTGCTTCAATGGTTGTTTTTATATCCGGTCTGAGTCCCTGGACAAACTGCATTTCTTTGTGAAAGTCATCACTCACTATATTAGGTGCATAGCGAGATAACCTCTCAAACTCTGATATATACTCTGAAACGGACCTCCCTCCTTGTTGTGCTCGGTGAACTCCTTCAATCTGTGGGTGCGGGATGATGGAGGAATAAACTTGTTCTTGAATTCTCGGATAAATACCTCTGAAGTTACTTCTTCACCGGTGGCATCCAAGATAATCTTTGTACTCTCCCACCAGGAATAGGCCTCGCCCTGGATCAACGAAATAGTACACCGGGCCTTCTCTCGAGATTTACAAGGAATGAGCTCTTTAATCCTCTCAACTTCCTTCAACCATTGCTCTGCTTGTATATCATTGCCCTTAAAGAACTTTAGAGGGTGCTGATTTTGAAATTCCCTGAATACAGCAGAAATCTATGCTCCCGGTTGTGGTGGTAGCACCGGTGGTGCTGGAGGAACATACTCTCTCATCCTCTGATCAATAAGATGAACGACGGCATTTAAAAAGTCCTGTGGCTGAGCTTGAGGGGGTGGAGAAGGAGGAGAACGATCACGGCGATGGTGTCTGTGACCCGGAGAATGCTCACGGCGAGGTCTACCACAAGGCATCCTGAAATCAAGACACTGAATATGCATGTTGAGTTAATGAGGGCAATTAAAATTCTCAAGTTGCAAGTAAAACACATAATTCAAATAATTTCAAGTTATAATGCAAGACTCTCACGTTAGAAAATAATGTCCTATGTCGTACGACCTAAACTCACAAGACACGACACTAGAGCCCCGGTTTTGCAACCGGGCTCTGATACCACCTTAAGATGTAGCACCCGACACGTCTGGATGCCACATCCCCCACACTATAGTTCAGTCCACATACGAAATGGAAAATCCGTACATAAACTAAACATATAGCGAACGGGAGACAATAAAAAAAACCATCCTAACTAGGCGGGACTAACTCTCGAAAACTCACACGTGGCGCGCTTACCTGAAAGCCGGAAAACTGGGTCGTTACATTTACATTGCAACCAGGGAGAAGGTTTCATCAAAGTCTACTCCTGACGTTTGAGTGAAACCTTTAGCAACTAGTCTTGTTTTAAAGACTGCAAGGTTTCCATTTACTCCAAGCTTTCGCTTTTAAATCCATTTACACTATATAAGCCTGATTCCTTCAGGTGGATCAACCAAGGTCCAAACTTGGTTTGAGAACATGGAATCCATTTCAGATTTCATGGCTTGTTTCCACTGCTCAGAGTCTAAATCTGATATCACCTCCTCATAAGTCAGTGGATCATTATCCACTTGAGATGTTTTGTTAGAGAAAATCATACCATCTCTCAAGCTCTCTAGGAATACGTTCAGAATGTCTTAAAGGAGAAGAACTTTCACGTGTACTACTCTCTAAGATTGGTTGAGTCACACCAAATGGGTTTGTTTGTTCTAATTGTGGCGTGGGGTCTTCTCCTTGAATTTTATCAAAGTTCATGATCTTACCTTTCTTCTCTCTTAGGAATGATTCATCAAGAAAGGTAGCATTCCTTGAAATAAACACCTTTTGTTCAAGGGGATCATAGAAGTAATATCCTATAGACTCTTTAGGATATCCTATGAAGTTGCATAAGCTTGATTTAGGTTCAAGCTTATCTCCCACTGTCCTCTTCATGTAAGCAGGATAACTAAAAACTCTTAAGTAAGGGTAACTAGGGCTTTTATATGTCACAGTTCATATGGTGGTTCGGGGACTAATTTGAAAGGAACAGGATTCAGAATCTTCGCTGCGCACTCTAGGGCGTAACCCTAGAATGCATGTGGTAAGTTAGTGTAACTCATCATTGAACGAACCATATCCAATAAGGTTTTGTTCCTTCTCTCAGAAATCCCGTTCAGTTTAGGAGTTCCCAAAGGAGTCCACTTTGAGATAATTCCATTATCTCTGAGATAACTAAGGAATTCTTCACTAAGATATTTGCCACCTTGATCAGATCGAAGTGTTTTGATCTTACAGGCCATTTGGTTCTCAGCCTCCTTTTGAAATTTCAAAAAGTTTTCAAAAGCTTCAGACCTGTACTTCATTAAGTAAACATAACTATAACGACTAAAGTCATCTGTAAATGTTATGAAATACTGATGATTGTTCTTTGTGCTTACACTAAGCAAACCACATACATCAATGTGGATTAAATCCAAGATGTCTTTGGTGCGTTCCACATTTCCATTGAACGGGGCTTGGCCATTTTTCCTTTGAGACATAATTCACGGGAAGTTAATTCTTTAAGTTCATTTTCACAGAATGATCTTAAGTTAGTTAACTTGCTCATCCAATTCTTGGAAATAAGTCCAAGCCTAGCGTGCTAAAGTTTTGCTTAAACTTTCTCATCTCTCTTACGTTTCTTTTCTCGTTGTATATTCAGAATATTGGTGTTTTGTGTCAAATAAAGTTCGTTCGATAATGTCCCAAGAATAAACAACGAACCATTCTTCTTTATATAAAGTGAACTATTACTAATAAAAGTTTCAAAACCTTCACAATCGAGTACTGGAATTGAAATTATGTTCCTAATGATGTTTGGTGCACAAAGGACATTATTCAATATCAAAACAAAACTACCTAAATCTAATCTAACTGTGCCTAAAGTTTGAGCCTCAACACTTGAGACATCTCCAACCTTCAAGACATATTCTCCAGCTCACAACAGCTTCACCTCACTAAACATCTATACATCATTACAGATATGAGATCCACAACCGGTATCCAATGCCATGAGTTAGAATTGATAGATAGATTTATTTTCGATAAGAAATGTACCTTTCTTTTGAGTATCCTTATACTTCTGGAAATTTCTCCTCCAATGCCCCGATTTGCCACAATGGAAGCAAACATCCTCACTCTGATCTTTCTTCTTCTTTTAGGTCTTTCCCTTCTTGACGCCTCTAGTGGGCTTAAAGGGTTTCTTTTTCTTGGGGAACTTCTTTCCCTTTCCCTTGTTGGTCATTGAAGAAGAGGGAGCCATAACTATCAAAGCTTTCTTGTCCTTATTGACTGTGCTCTCAACAGTAACCAACTGACTGATCAGCTCTACTATAGTAGTATTTGCATGATTCATGTTAAAGTTGAGCATGAAGGGATTAAATAATGGTGAAGCGAAGCCAACGGTAAATCCACTGAAAGCTCCTTTCTCAGTGGCATGTCCATGGATGCAAGTTTCTTAATAAGTCTAAGAAACTTCAGACCATATTCGTGGACACTACTACATTCCCCCATTCTCAAATGGAACGGTTTCTTTGAAGTGTTATACCTTGTAACACGTTCATGAGGGCGATAGACTTTCTCTAAATAGTCGTAAATCTCCCAGGCATTTTGCATTGTTTCATGCTGCCTTTGTATACCCGGAGACATATTAGCGAGAATGAGGCAACACGCCTGAAGATTATCATCCTTCCATTTTGCAATCGCTTCTTTTTCAGCCCGAGTCAGAGTTTCCGCTTCAGGAACCGGCTCCAGCTCTAAGAGAACATACTTTCTCTTTTCAGAATCTAGAATAATTTTTAGATTGCTAAGCCAATCAGAGTAATTGGGACAGGTCAACTTGTTCGATTCGAGGATTGATACAAGAGGGTTTTTAGTTGGCATTTCACACTTGCAGAGAAACACAAAAACTGCAACATAAATGGAAAATAGAGAAACATAAGCATGCTGAATAATAACGTTATACATAAGATTAGGTCTTTTATCATATGTAGCTCCTACTGTTTTTATAAGATCCATAAACCCCAACAATCTTAGAGGAAACATGTTTTCCCAGTGGGTACTGAGATCCCAAGCATTTTATCTTTGGACCCATGACTCGAGAAACATTCAAAAAATAAAACCTTTAGTTAGGTATAACTTTCCAATTCCATCTCGATGGAATGGTTAATAATAATCTTGCATCACCTTTCTTTCGATCATGGACCCACGACTAGTGCGACATCCATATCTACTTAGGCATTCAGGAGAACCCATCAATCATAAGATCGTGATTAAACTTAGCTCGCACGACCCACGACTCGTGAGACATTTCACTCCCCAAAATAATCATGAAATATCAATTAAAGTGATTGATCAGGAAATTAAGAACTAACAAGTTACCCCACTACTCGTGAGACAGCAACTCATTAAACTTAAATCTTACTGATGGAATGCTAGAAATTTTATTAAAGTTTGCACTTTAAATAAATTTCCTATTTTCGAAAATTGCTTAATATTTGTGGGATTTTTTGAATTTTGGAGAGTTGTTCGGATTGATCTCACCAACATATAAATTTATCCATTTAATTAGTCTTGATTAATGTAGTTTCACATAAATTGCAGCATACAAGCACTTAGCAGATAACGTGTCCTAGCATGATACTTACATGAGATCATCATGGATTTCCTATCTTATGCACAATTATGGGAGTTACTCCATAATCACTAGTTCTAAATATTTATGCCATATTGAACTTTATTTCGTATAAGGGAATAAAATAATTTAATGAAGCCCTATTCTATTACATTAATAGAATAACCCTTCTCAAACATTTTGAAGGGTCTTCAACTTATGGCCACCGTACTCCTTTCTTTGTGGTTCCATCTTACTCCATGGGTATTTGTCTCCAAAATGAACATAAAACCTCACCACCTAAGTTCTACTCTCAAATTACGTTAATAAGGAAAAATAAACTTAAAATAATGAGGCTCAATTTTCATATTGGACTTAGACAAATACACGGGGCATACCCCGACCCAAAAAAAGTAATAAGGAAAGCCAAATAATAAAGTAAGTAAGATGCGCATATAAGTGGGACTCCAACCACAATTGAAAAAACGCAAATAGGGGCTCACAGACCCAAATTGAAAAACCATCCATGTACAAAAAATTTTAAACATCCACAAGACTATAAACTCATGATCATCTATACATACAATCCACAAGAGTTTAAATTTACCAGTTAAATTAAAATTCTTTGACTTTGAGTTCAAATAATTCAAAGTTCTAATCCAACAATCAATTCATTATTCAAGAATTCTTCTAAATCTCAATTTAAATCCATTTTGATAAAGTTCTAATTAATTCAAAATTAATAATTTTATCAAATATTATTTAATATTATTATTTTTCTTGAAAGACTAATCTACTTTTAATTCCCAATTATCCCAAATATAATTTTTATTTTAAAAACAAAATTATTTTAATTAAAATCATATTTTAAAACTGGGATAAAGTTTTGCTCAGTTGAAAAACGCATTTTTCAAAAATTTTACGCTTCTATACTTGGTCGCGGCCGAGGCCAAAATCCATAAGGACCGATCACGACCGCGAAGAGAGTTAGCGGACGTGAACAAATTCATAAGAATCGTTCGTGGCCGTGAAGCGAGAATTTCCAGATTACCAAAATTCGAAAATTTTCTTAACCGATCAAAATTCCGGAATTAAACTTCAATTCTTCTAAACTAGATATAAAACTATTTTTATAAACAAGATTCAAACAATAGAGTATTTTAAGAAAATATCAAGATTTAAAATTAGGATTTCTAAATGAATTCCAAAATACTAACTATCATCGCAATTCAAGAATTTTTATAAAATTCAATTAAAAGATACGTTTTAGAATACACGTTGTACGCGTAGCTTTGATACCACTTGTTGTAAAACACGAGTCAAAAGCAGAGGAAAATTAAAATTTTTCCGACAAGAGGACCGATAGCTTACAATTTTTACTCTAAAACGAAAGGGATTCCCAATAACTTACTACGAATTAGTCTTTCTTGAAACGTCCAAACCGCCTATTGAACGTCCTTCAAGCGGTATTGAATTCACGCCCCTTGAATGATTCTTTCTTCTTCTTCTTCTTCTTCCAGACTCCAACATAGAAGTCCTCTAAAATGTATCGACACCAACCTTGGCCACGATCAAGTTAGGGAGGATGTTGGTACTTTGATTTGTGTAAGGGCTAATGTTTGAAAGAACTGTGTTCTTTTCTTTTTCTCCTAAAATACAGAAGATGACACTTCAAAAATGTCGGTCTACGGAATAATAGAACTCTATCTCTCATTTATATTCTCAAGTAGCAACCCGATGATAAGAGAAATCAGTTCTAGAATTTAGGTTTCTTGTTTAACGTAATATTAGATAACTAGTCTAAGATAATTAATTAAAATCATATTTTAATTAATATCTTTTTTATGAAACTTATCTCAACAACTTTGAGAAGTTATCCTTTTATTTATTCAGCTTATAAATAAATAATCTAGATATTATCTTTTATTTATTTATTACTTAAATAAATAATCTAAGATATTATCCTTTATTATTTATTTTATAAATAAATAAAATAAGATATTATCTTCTAGTTATTTATTTCAAAATAATTGAACTAATATTTCAAATAATTAATTAATTCATAATTAATTATTTACTGGACTTTTAATTCCGAATTAGGCTTAACAATTAATTTCTAATTAATTAAGGCCCAAAATTGATTAAACCAATTTAATTAATTGAAACAATGCACATGTGTGGCTCATGCCCCACCGGCTACAATTAGCCGGTTCGATTAATTTAATTAATCGAACAAGCCTATACCATCATGACCGGCATTTGCGTGTGACCCTCTAGGTTCATTATTCGATTAGTAGTGACCCAATTAATTAATACTCTTACTAATTAATTAATACCCTTATTAATTAATTAGTTCAGTTCATAGATCACACGACCATAGTTTAGCAATATGTGTTTGGCCCCTAGCCGAATAACGAATAAATCGAAAGAACCTTTAAGTCAATGGCAACTTGTGAAATACGATCCTCCTACCATCCTATCTCTTGATTAATATCTAGGGCACGGGAATAACTAGAACCCTAATAATATTAATCTAAAGCTAAGTTCGTTTCATATTCATTTGATCTCGATCCAAAAAACTCATTTCTTGATCTCGATCCACTGCCTTGGCCAAGGACTCTGAGATGGATTATGAACAACTTATGCAATAAGAGATCTTCTTGCCTTAAGCAAGTGTAGGTCCTTTATTGATTCTAATATGCCTCCATGTGCCACTTTTGAAACTCCAACATAAGTTATAATTCAAGTGTCTCGGAAGACACCCTTTTAGACCCATGTCTAAGATTACCTAGTAAGATCACACAAGACATCAATGAAATCTCAAGTCTAATGATTAATGAATCACATCATTGACTTGTGAGATATTTCCTAATCTGGAAATCTCCACGTCTTGAAGTAGTTATTTCCTTTCCCATTTAGGAATTTTCACACGCTAGACACCTCAGTGTACTCGTTCTAAGTAGCGAACACCCTTGTGTATTGTGCATGCATCGACTATGCACTTTACACCCTAAGAAACAGGATGGATCCTTCTGAAGGATGCAATCCTACAAGCAAGTCTCAAGTGAGCTTGGTCGACACTCCCACTGTTCGTTGGACTCATAGACTTAGAGTAATTTCTAATCCAGTTTAGTTTAGGGCTTGTAACGCCCCAGTTTCCCAGCTGTCCAGGTACGCGCGTCACGCGTGTGAGTTTTCGAGAGATAGGATTTATTTATTTCTTTATTAATTACTTTACACATTTTATGGCATTATATGAATTCTATTCTTACTTGTTACATGAAAATATGTGAAATTGTTGTCAATTCGTGAATTATTGTATGATTCGTAATTTCTTGATACATGAATTAATTGTCGAACATAACTTAATTGTCTATATGTCCTTAATTGATCACTTCTTTTAATTGGAGGACTAGATTGCATGAGAATTTCATTGGACCAAATTGATTATTTTTCATAAGTTTGGGAGCTAATTGCATCAAGTTATAAAATTGGGGATTTAATTGCAAATTGGAGCACTTTATCTCTTTTAATTGCTGCATTCACGTAATACACACATACACAACATACATACACTTTGTTCCCCATCCTTATCTCCCTCGAACCAAGATCCAAGGAAGAAGAAGAGATTTCATCAACTCCATACTATATTTCCGGCAAATTCGAACTTTGAGGCTCCAATCAACCCATAACTCCATCTCTTTTCTTCCCCTTTTTATTCAAGGTATATATATGAGATATATGTGATTTCTTGAGATTAATTAATGAAGATAGGGTTTGTGAGTTCAAGTGATAACTTATAATTTAGTTGGTGGAAGCATGATTATAAGTTGTTAACTTGGATTTTACGCATGAATTTGCAAGTATATGGAAGCATATGGCATGAACTTGTGTGGGTTTGATATTGACAATCTTGATGATCAAAGCATGATATGAGTGTTTATGTTAGTTTTGATTGTATTTTAAGTGTACAAGTATGGTTCTTTCATGTTTTAATGCATTTAGAGAAGTTTTATGGATGTTTTGGTGTTTATGGTTTTGTGTCCGAGCATCCCCTATTTCCTGCTCTATTTCTGGAGCTTCTGCACAGCGGGAACGGCCCTTCCCGTTCCCTTTGATTTCCCGGAACCGCCATTCCCATCCTGGAATGATCTGGTGCGCGAGACTAGGAACGACCCTTCCCAGGTAGCAAAAATGGCATTTTCTTACAGACGCACGGGATTTTTCGGGGAGAGCTGGGAACGGCCCTTCCCATTTTACACTGAAACCCGGAACGGCCGTTCCCATGCTCCAGGAGGTTCTGTGAATTTTCTGCCCAAACTTAACTGTTTCCATTTCAATTCTAAGCCTATAAATAACCGATACGTGCCATCATATGCTCATTTTATATATGATTATGTCCATGACTACGTCGTGCGTGATAATTGGTATCATTATTGAGTCTTCTCTCACGAGTACATATTGTTCCCTTTCTTGTTCAGTTCTTCTCCAGGCCGGAGATCATCGATCCAATAGGCACTATCGTGTACACTTGTCTTATCCTGTCGCTTGTCAGGTGAGGGTGTTTTCGTTCTAGTTACGTACATAACCCTAAAACCTGCATGAATGAGTTTTGGCCTAACAACCATACTTATATTTATATTGTTTCAAAAACTGTAATCGAGTAAACGTTTATTGAAATTGAACCTATTGTTATTGTTATTTACTGACCCTTACTGTTTTGTTAATATATTGTACTGCACATTGATTGTGGGCCCCGAGACTTGTGTATTGAGCGAATCGGGGAGGTATCGGGCCGACGGTGAACTCTTGCACAGTCCCACACTGTTGGGATGACCCTGAATCCACTAGGAGATTGATGGAGGAAGGAGTTCCGGGCATAGGAGTCATGTTCCTGATGCTCAATGAGACTGGATGGCGAGGGCTAGCTACCCAAACCATCACCCGAAGGGAGAAGGATGGAACTGATTGTACACTGTTACTGAATTGATTATATTGTAACGATTGAAACATAACAATTGCATGATCGCCTTAAATTGAAATTTAATCATTGTACACTGTCGGAGTTTGGTTGGAGATTGTGCACGCTCACTCGCCGAGCCACTGATAGCCTAAAATTGCAACTAATTGTATAAATTGATAGTTTTAAAGTCCGAGCATTGATTAATTAATTTCTTGCCTTCACAGGAATTACTTTACCTAAAACTTTGCTCGGGATTTACAACTTGCATGCGCATGTTTCTATATATATGTATACCTCCTCCTCACTCAGTCTTCTAGATACCGACCCCTCTTTCCCCTTTTCTCCAGGTTCTTTTCAGGTGGCAGCTTGTAACGCCCCAGTTTTTCAGTTATGCATTACGTGATATTATGTGAATTATATTATTAAGTGTTTAAGTGAAATTATTGTAAACTTGAGAATTATTGCATCACTCGAATTTAATTGACACGTGAATTAATTTTCGAACATATCTTATTTGATTAATTATCTTTAATTGATCATTTCCCATAACATGAGAATTATTATATGATTTATTTCTCATTGATACGTAAAATAATTGCCGAACGTGACTTAATTGCCTATGTGTCCTTAATTGATTATTCACTCAAATTAGAGGACTTCATTGCATGAACCATTCTTGGCCTTAATTGATTGGTTTCCATAATTTAAGTACTTAATTGCATTAGATTGATTTGAGCATATATCATAAGACTTATACTTAATTGAATTAACTAAAGATCTTGAGGGGCTTGATTGCAAATGGTGGTCATTTCATCTCTTATATGCAAGACTTGGCATTTTTCCTCATTAAAACACACATACACTCTTGCTTTCCATCTCTCCCTCTCTCGATCAAAAACCTCAAGAAGGAAGAAAGAGGAATTTTCATCTTCAAGCAAATTTTGGTCTTTCAAGCTTCAATCAATCATTGGAGAAATTCATGAATTCATAAGTGGAGCTAGGGTTATGATTTTGCATTGATAACTTGGATTTTAGCTAGAAGAAGCATGATCATGAGTTAGGAACTTGAATTCCATGCATAATTCTTGAGTTTTCAGTGAGAAGGATCATGATCACATATGGGTTTGTTGGATGAGTTTTGGATGATTAAAGCATGTTTCCATGGATTATTTGATGCCTAATTGATATATATGAGATATATGCATGTTATATGTTAGTTTGGGGTTGAATTATTGCTTTGATTTGGTGTGAAAGTGGATTGGGAGCCAAAATTCGAGCTTGCCCTGTTTTTCCCGAAGCTTTTGCTACTGCTGGAGTTGTGGTCGCGCCCACGACCGTTTTGTGACCATTTTTGGTCGCGGCCGCGACCAACAATTCGAAAGTTGGCTATTTTTCAATCGCGGCCGCGACTGCTTTTCAGTACAATTTTGTCACAACCGCGACACCCTCATCCGAACTCCGATTGACCTGATTTTTGAACCCACGGAAACCTATTGAAGTCTAAAATATTGTCTAGCTTGTGAGATATAATCAATTATTTTTTATGTCGCCACTTTACCGACAAATTGCATTCACCTAGGTTCGAGCGTACGCCATTTTCTCCTCGTTTTGAACTAGAAAACGAGCCATATATCACCGAAAAGGTCTTTTTGTCTAGTTTCATATCCAATAAGCAAAACGCAATTCGAACTTTTAGAACTCACGTTATTCTAGTTTTTCTACAGTGGGTGCATTTCCCGAAATTGTTAGTTTTGCCCAACTTCACCAAAACCCATCTTATTGCAATCCTTTCACTTCCTTGGCTCCCATATGTGACTTATATGATTTATATGCTTGGTTAATTGATAATTATACTCCTATGTGACACTTCTTGGTACTTAATTGCTCAAACATGGTTGTGTGACTTCATGCCCTACGAATTAAACTTGAAATGTTTGAACGATATGAATATGTGAATCCTTGAGATTTATTTCATCTTTTAAGTATTAATTGGTTCTCGTACATGCTAAGTGCCACTTGATTGCTAGTTTTATTTATTTACATGAGCATGGCCGTGCGTCATACTTGGTCTCATATTGAGTCTCGTCTCACGAGTTCCGGTTATTTCCTTTCTTGTCCAGTTTTTCTCCAGGGCAGAGATCATTGATCGTTTGGGCACTTTCTTGGATCCTTGTCTTGTTTCGTCGTTCGTCAGGTGAGGTTTAATTCCTAGATATATAGAACCCTTACAACCTTATGTGATCTTTCGGCCAAAATGTATCAATATATCTATAATTTTCCAAAAACCTCATTGATTTTCAATTGAATTACCGAATTGTATTGATTGATTGAACTATCGAATTGTACCGATTGATTGATTGATTGATTGTATTGTGGCGAGTATATCGTACTGTTCACTATGGGCCAGAGGGTAGTGTATTGAGCCAACCGGGAAAGCATGGGCTGACAGGCAACTCTTGCACTATCCTCACATTGTTGGGATGACCCCTGAATCCACTAGGAGATTAGTGGAGGAAGGAGTTCCGGGTATAGGGAATCATGAACCCTGTACTCTCACTGATTGGATGGGGGGGGCCTTGCAATCCCCCATCACCCGGAGAAAGAATGATGGATTATTGAAAATGCTAATTGTGCACTGAAATGAATTGCTTGATCACTTAATCAATGAATAATTGAATTATTGTACACAGTCGGAGAAAGGTTGGAGAATTGCCCTCACTCGCCGGGCCACTGATTGATTGAACTGAATTGTACCGAATTGATTGTATTGTTAAATTGAAATAGTTGTAATCTCGGGCGAGGAATTATTGTATTCTTGAACTTATATTGTTTCTTCTATAAAATCTTACCCGAGATTATGGCTTGCATGGTAATTGCGCTAATATTTATTTATAAACCCCTTACACAGTCTTTCATAGACTGACATCTCACATTTTCAGGTTTGCAGGGTGCATGCTAAGCGGGATTGAGTCGGTCTTTCCTTTTCGGGTCTAGCACTTTCTTTTCCATAATTGATGCATATGTATTGTTGATGACTTAGTATGGTACTTATGTATTATTATGACTTACTTATGATATTTTGAAGATTGTAAATGATAAAACTATTGGAGATTGAGACTTGAATGATGATATGTCTATTATGTTTCTGCTCTACCCATATTGCATTGTTGTAATTCAATTGAGGGTTAGTCCCGCCTAGCTAGAGTGATTTATTTTTATTGTCTCCCATTCGCTATAGTTTGGTTCATGTATGGGTCGTCCATCTCATATGTGGATTGAGCTATAGTGCGGGGATGTGGCATCTTTGCGCTTCGGGTGCTACACAGCTAGGCGGAATTGAGTTGTCGGTCTTTATTCGAGTCCTGCACTTGTACACTCACTGCATATTGTATTTATTTATTGCATTGATCTATCTATTGAACTGAACTGAACTCGGGACAAGTTTCTAGGACTTTAGGTGAACCCGTTTTATATTATTGCCTTGTATTGATTCAGGACAGGTTAGGACAGGTGCTTTGCTTAGTGGAACCCATATTTACTTTCCTGTTGAAGTTACATTTATTGACTTGATATTGAATAAATAATTGCCTTGCTTCCGCACCTTTGTTACTGTTGAATTGTTCCAGGGTTAGATTTCGCCTAGCTAGGACAGTCTTTTTCATTGTCTTCCGTTCGCTGTGAGTTTAGTTCATGTATGGATTAGACCATTTCATATGTAGATCGAACTCATAGTGCCGGGGATGTGGTGCTCTCGTCGCGGGTGCTCTTGATAACTTGTGTATTGCATTGATTCTTGCCACTAATTACTGATTAATTGACCTTACATTGCTTGAATTTTATATGATCAACGTGTTTTACATTGAACCTTGTTGAGTTATTTGTTGCATTTTGCATCAAATCCATGTCTTTGGTAATAATTATGTGGCATGAACATGCACTAATCGCATGCATTTAGCCTTGAATTAGTTTGTGATTTATAGGTTAAGAAGATCATATCAAACCACGGCTAATCTCTACAACGACAACGAACTATCTCCAGCCCTACTTTCAACTGTGGATGATAAAAGGAATGTACCGGGATTATATACGGGAATTTGGGAGTTGTGGTCTTTCCTAACTGGGCTATGTTTCGAGTGATAAGATCCGGAATAGAAGGACCAACAGTAGGAGTAATTTGTAAGTTCTATTTAAGTTGGTAGATATTCAACAAGATAGTGGTAGAGTGTGATGCTGACAACTTGCAAGAGCAACATTCTCACACCTATATTACAAAAGTCACTTCAACCGAATTTCGTAGGATTATCTTATTCAAGAGAGAAGTGATGATTCTCAAGGGAATTCACGATAAAGTAAGTTCGGGGTTGATAAGCAACAAAGATCATCTAACTTGAGAAAGAAGCAAAGGATAAGATGTGAAGAATTATAAATCGGGGTTCGATCGATGAGGAACGATAAAGAGACTAAGAAGAGGTGAATTGACACCACTTCGGGATTTCGAGTAAGGAAAAAGTCTGATTGGAAGGAGATAAAGAGAACCGATCAATATAGTGATTTCAAGTTCGCGGAAAGCCAAGATACTAAAGATTCTATCTTCGGTCAGATTGAGTCTAATTTTCCAGATCCAAGTTGAATTGTTGTGTTGTGGGGTTGAATTAGGAAATATGGAGCAACAAATGGAAATGATAAAGAAAGGCAAAGAACTTCTGGAGAAAAATTATGTGCTCAAGTGTAGGTAATTAGAGGACAAGCCATACAACCAATTCAAACTCATAAAGAGTAAATCCAGAGGACTCCAATCAAGGTTATGACTAGATGAAGATTCGGGACAACAATTGGAAATTAATTCTTTCAGAGAAGTCAAGATACCAATTTCATGAGGGTAGAAGAAATTGAATTCAAGAATCACAGTCTTGTACCATAATGTTATGCAAGTTGATACAAGGAAATTTTGATCAAGGAGATAACTACGGTGAAGGTTGGACAACACTTAGAGATAGATACTAGGGAGAAATGGGTTCAAGAAATTTGACTTTCGAGTCATGGAAATGTACAAGTTGATGCCAGAAAATTCTAAAAAAAAAAAAATTTAGAAGACCGTGGGAAAACAAGAGACGACCAACAATTCGAGACAAGCTTATAATTCAACAGATAAGAAATAAGTGTCGGGATTAGCTTCCCACAACTATGGTGACAGGTTCAATGCATTTATAAGCACGTGCATCATATATCACTTTAAATTGTTTAAATTTCTTTATTTACATTTGTATCTTTAATTGATATAATTGCTTCAATGTGTTGCATCTTTACTTGTTCACAAGTGTGATACGTGCATTAATATCTTAACTCGACATGCATTATTTAGTGTTTATTTGTTAGGATGCTCTCTCCATCTTCTGCTTCAACTATCGCCTCCATCCAGGTTCTACTTAATTGAGGTGAAGAAGAATATTTCTTCGTCATCAGTTATCACCCTTTTTCAATTGGGAAATCCAATTTTATTCGAAGCCACGATATTCTGAGAATCTGTGATTACCTATTGATCCATAATTCCGGTCTATTCTGGAGTTTGTGCAGATATTTAAGAAACTCGTCGTTAGTGTGCTGCCACGTTTCTCTCAGGCAGAGCGGGGAAAGTTTTGAACAATTGGACAACTGAATCCAAGTTTTAAGAGGATTAAGAAAGGAAAGAAAAGAACACGGAGGTTTGGGAAAGTAGACTTAGTGTTGGAAAGTAGGATACTACCCCTATCAATCACTTCTAAGTAAATGTGAGCGAAATCATCGGGCATGTGGAACAATTAGAACCGTGTAAACTGAGGATGCAAAAATGAAAAGTAGAGAATCTTCAATTTAAGAGGCGATGTCGCGAGCTCAACGGATAAGAATAGAAATTCTTAAGAGGGAGAGCCGACCGGAAGATGACTTGAAATTTGGGATGGTGCTCGAAGGGGTTACTTTTAATAGGGGCAACAAAAATGCAAAAGTCACAAACAAAGGGATTTCTCAAAAGTGGCAAAAAGGGATGAAATAGAAGATTCAGATGCTTGATGACCTCCATGATTGGGGTGAGACAATTTTGAAAATAATTTCGAAAAGGGTAAGTGCTTCAAGAGCCGAAAATGGGTATTCAAGAGATGATGGAAATTTAGTACTTGATTCGATTTCAAACCGAGGTGGATGAGACTTCGAGAATAATATTGGAAGAGGTAGGTACTTCAAGAGATGACGATATAGATTCAAGGAACGCTTAGGAATTAACTCAACAAGACGAGGCAAAGGATAATCGATGGTAACTTCAGTTGCAAGATCAATGCCGTTAGTTTCTTATTACGGGGTCATACGAACTCAATCTTCCAAGGTTGCAAGGATAGTGCTTTGTATAACGTGTTCCATGCTTTGAAGAATTTCAAGAATTGACAAGGAGAATATTGGATAAGAAAACTCAATCAGATAATCATATCTTGAAATGGAAAGTGAGAGTCAATTCAATTGAGCGTTGGAAGTGGAATGTTTAGGAAGAAATCACAACATGAACAAAAAAGATTACCGATTCATCAGTTATTTTTCCATGCTGAACCGGGAGAGTTATGAAAATTAGAAACTAGACCTTAAGCTATTAAATAATTAGACTGAGCATTTGATAAGGTTGATTATCATTCGTAATGAGAGATGAGTTAGTTTGGGTGAGCATACATTCAAGAGTTGAACCTTGGACCTTGATGTGTAATAGGAATAAGAAGATAGATCGTGGAATAGAAACCGGGTGGTTATCGAAGCATCGAATACGTCAGGAATTTCAAAGCTTGGCACTACGGTTAGACGAGTCTCTTACAAAGAATAAAGTATTAAATCAAATCATTACCATTGAATCTTTCTGAAACAACGGTGAACGGTACATTTAAACATACATATCACGTGCATCATGCATTTCATTATTACTGTATATGGTTCCTTATTATTTGTAATTGCTTTTGTATGAGTGATAATTAATGTATTTGATAATTTTCTACCTATTTCTTACGTGATGGTTTATGTGAGTGTTTATTTAATTGTTCTCTTGGGTTGTGTTGCGTGTTGAGAGACGGGGTTCCCTCGCTGTTGTTTGAGAGACGGGGTTCTCTCATTGTTTGCTTGAGAGACGGGGCTCTCTCCTTGTTACTTGCTACTTGTTTAAGTTGCTTTAGCGACAGCTTAGATTTTTCGAGTGTTTAGGTTCCAGTAAGTTAAGGGTCATGACTTAACAGCAATGGAAGATCTCTAGTTGTTGAAGACCTTTTCCGAACTAATCCCTGAAGGAGAGTTGCTAACCCGCGTGGGATGAACGCGGGAGAGTTTGCTTAAGAATTCGGAGCTCGAGGTAGGGGACTTGGGGACCAGGTCCTCTTAAGGGGGGGAGAGATTGTAACGCCCCAGTTTCCCAGTTGTCCAGGTACGAGCGTCACGCGTGTGAGTTTTCGAGAGATAGGATTTATTTTATTTCTTTATTAATTACTTTACACATTTTATGGCATTATATGAATTCTATTCTTACTTGTTACGTGAAAATATGTGAAATTGTTGTCAATTCATGAATTATTATATGATTCGTAATTTTTTGATACGTGAATTAATTGCCGAACATGACTTAATTGTCTATATATCCTTAATTTATCACTTATTTTAATTGGAGGACTTGATTGCATGAGAATTTCATTAGACCAAATTGATTATTTTTCATAAGTTTGGGAGCTAATTGCATCAACTTATAAACTTGGGGATTTAATTGCAAATTGGAGCACTTTATCTCTTTTAATTGCTGCATTCACGTAATACACATATACACAACATATATACACTTTGTTCCCCATCCTCATCTCCCTCGATCCAAGCTCCAAGGAAGAAGAAGAGATTTCATCAACTCCATACTATATTTCCGGCAAATTCGAACTTTGAGGCTCCAATCAACCCATAACTCCATCTTTTTTCTTTCCCTTTTTATTCAAGGTATATATATGAGATATATGTGATTTCTTGAGATTAATTAATAAAGATCAGGTTTGTGAGTTGAAGTGATAACTTATGATTTAGTTGGTGGAAGCATGATTATAAGTTGTTAACTTGGATTTTACGCATGAATTTGCAAGTATATGGAAGCATATGGCATGAACTTGTGTGGGTTTGATATTGACAACTCTTGATGATCAAAGCATGATATGAGTGTTTATGTTAGTTCTGATTGTATTTTAAGTGTACAAGTATGGTTCTTTCATGTTTTAATGCATCTGGAGAAGTTTTATGGATGTTTTGCTGTTTATGGTTTTGTCTCCGAGCATCCCCTATTTCCTGCTCTGTTTCTGGAGCTTCTGCACAGCGGGAACGGCCCTTCCCGTTCCTTTTGATTTCCCGGAACCGCCATTCCCATCCTGGAATGATCTGGCGCGCGAGACTGGGAACGGCCCTTCCCAGTTTTGGCCTACGGCCGGAATGGCCCTTCCCAGGTAGCAAAAATGGCATTTTCTTACAGACGAGCGGGATTTTTTGGGGAGAGCTGGGAACGGCCCTTCCCATTTTACACTGAAACCTGGAACAACTGTTCCCATGCTCCAGGAGGTACTGTGAATTTTCTGCACATACTTAACTGTTTCCATTTCAATTCTAAGCCTTTAAATGACCGATAGATGCTATCATATACTCATTTTATATATGATTATGTTCATGACTATGTCGTGCGTGATAATTGGTATCATTATTGAGTCTTCTCTCACGAGTACACATTGTTCCCTTTCTTGTTCAATTCTTCTCCAGGGCGGAGATCATCGATCGAATAGGCACTATCTTGCACACTTATCATGTCCCGTCGCTTGTCAAGTGAGGGTGTTTTCGTTCTAGTTACGTACATAACCCTACAACCTGCATGGATAAGTTTTGGCCTAAAAACCATACTTATATTTATATTGTTTCAAAAACTGTAATCGAGTAAACGTTTATTGAAATTGAACCTATTGTTATTGTTATTTACTGACCCTTACTGTTTTGGCGAGATATTGTGCTGCACATCGATTGTGGGCCCTGGAACTTGTGTATTGAGCAAACCAGGGAGATATCGGGCCGACGGTGAACTCTTGCACAGTCCCACACTGTTGGGATGACCCCTGAATCCACTAGGAGATTGGTGGAGGAAGGAGTTCCGGGCATAGGAGTCATGTTCCTGATGCTCAATAAGACTGGATGGCGAGGGCTAGCTACCCGAACCATCACCCGGAGGGAGATGGATGGAACTTATTGTACACTATTACTGAATTGATTATATCGTAACGATTGAAACCTAACAATTGCATGATCGCCTTAAATTGAAACTTAATCATTGTACACTGTCGGAGTTTGGTTGGAGATTGTGCACGCTCACTCGCCGAGCCACTGATAGCCTAAAATTGCAACTAATTATATAAACTGATAGTTGTAAAATCCGATTATTGATTAATTAATTTTTTGCCTTCATGGGAATTACTTTACCTAAAACTTTGCTCGGGATTTACAACTTGCATGTGCATTTTCTATATATATGTATACCTCCTACTCACTCAGTCTTCTAGAGACTGACCCCTCTTTCCCTTTTCTCCAGGTTCTTTTCAGGTGGCCGCTAGGCGGAATTGATTTGTCGGTCTTTGTTCGAGTCATTGCATATTGTATTTATTTATTGCATTGATCTATCTATTGAACTGAACTGAACTCGGGACAAGTTTCTAGGACTTTAGGTGAACCCGTTTTATATTATTGTCTTGTATTGATTCGGGACAGGTTAGGACAGGTGCTTTGCTTAGGGGAACCGGTATTTACTTTCCCGTTGAAGTTACATTTATTGACTTGATATTGAATAAATAATTGCCTTGCTTCCGCACCTTTGTTATTGTTGAATTGTTCCACGGTTAGATTCCGCCTAGCTAGGACAGTCTTTTTCATTATCTTCCGTTCGCTGTGAGTTTAGTTCATGTATGGATTAGACCATTTCATATGTGGATCGAACTCATAGTGCCGGGGATGTGGTTCTCTCGTCGCGAGTGCTACAGGGCTTATTTCATGAATCATTACTCGGAATGACTAAATCCTAAATGTTTGATGGATTAGAGGAGTTCTAATACATGCACACATAAACGTAAACACCCAAAACATACAAGAGCACATATAGAGAAGTGATTACCTCTGATATAAATCAGTTCGTCTATTATTCAAAAATTGATTGTGCTTTTACATGGAATTAGATAAAGCGGACTATACAAAGTCAGCTTTAAGGACACTATTCCTAACATAAGTACCGTGAAAGAAAAGGAATACCACCATCTTGAATTAAAGGTACCAGTTAAATTTAATTACTAGGATTACGTAGAAGACTTTAATAAAGCTTTTTTATATGAGAATGTTAAGAGAAAACATTCATGGTTTGTTAAAATATGCTCCAATGTTTATAAAAAGGAGACACTAAATTTGTTCTTTCAATGGTGGATTAATTATGGTCTATCATCTGTGAATATACTCCCAGAATCCTAAAGGTTTATATACCGAATGGGTGAGTGTCTGGCTATGTTGCACGGACACGGACACGGCGATACGGACATGACACGACACGGACACGGCGACACGGATTTTTTCAAAATTTTAGGCTCCGACACGGCTATATTTTATATAAATAAATAAATTTTATATATAAATAAAAATATTTTATATAAAAATAAAAATATTTTATAAGTATAATCTACGTAACATAAAACATTTATAAAAATATATAATATTAAAAGCTAAAATAAGTTTTGTTATTTCAATTTTCTCTCCAAAAAATTCAAAAAATATTAAAAAAAGCATTAAAAAATGATCAAATTTGCCCCGCCGTGTCCGACACCATGTCCCAATTTTTTTGTTTTTTGTTTTTTTTTCCGGACACTCCTTCAGCTCGTCGGAGCCGTGTTCGTGTCCGACACGTGTGGGACACTGCACGGGCCATTTTTTAGGCGTGTCCGTGCTTTAGAGGTGTCTGGAAATGGGCTCCAAAAATTGGTTATACCCAACAAAAAAATTTCTTGATTGAAAAGAAAAAAAAATTAATTCAAGAAACAGAAAGATAGTCTGTATGGATACGAATTAATTAATGAAATCAAAGAAATAATCAAAGGATATAAAATCCAAAAGAAGAAAAGAGTTCTTTCTATGAACTAGAGGATAAAATCCTGCATAAAGGAAGTTAAAATAGGGTTGATAAATACTTTTGATGAAGAAATCAACTCTGATGTACCAATGGCTTCATTATCTAGAGAAAAAATAATTTTTCCAGGAGAATCTCAAGACCCTTATGATAATGAGGGAATACTGAAAATGATTGACGGTCTGAAGGATACAATTAAAGAAAATTTTCAGAAAAAAATCAGAAACATCTTCTGTGCAAAATAGCAGCCAACAAGAAAAAATAAAATAGTCAAAAAAAAAGAAAAAACAGTCTAAAAATAATAATGGGAGACATGAAGTGAATGCCATTTTGATATGGTGAACGTGTTATAGTTGTCATTTTTAAGTGGGTATTAGTGGCTTTATAATGGCTACATTATTATATGTGTATTATTACTTTATACTATTCATTTACTTTTTCCTACTATAAATAGGGGTGCTTATTATAAATTAGGAACAAGTTTTTCCTTAGCAGCTCTCTTCCCTTTGTATTTTCTCTACTCTTGTAAAATATTTTTAAAAGAGAAGTGTGGAAGAAGTTTGAAGATTTGAAGTGTTCGAATTAAGTAAATTATATTTACTTTTTATTGTTATTCTACATTTGTATGTTGCATTGATTGATAAGGAGAGCTATGGAGAGGAATCGGGGAATGATAATATGTCCAATAAGGGAGACAGTGAATCTGTGTCAGAAAGTGAGCATGATACGGAGGCTTAGACTGAGGTGGATCGGGAACAAATTAAGCCCGTAGATTTAAATCTTCTGAGAATGCTATACAACAAGCTAAAGCAGCAATTGTTCAGGCTACTCAGAAAACCAATGTGAAATGCCATTTGAATAAATCAGATACGGCCCCTTCCCAATCGGACAGGGATACGTGTGATAGATCAAAGCATCCAAATCCTGGTGTTGAGGACTCCCTCAATGCCATTATCGTGAAAACGGTTAAGAAAACGGATGATGGTGATTCTATTCCTTTTACGATTCGGGAAGATAATTCTGAGTACAGTGATTTTTCACCTCGAAAGACACGGAGTGCTACGCGAGGAGGTTACTATAGAGGAGGGCGTTCTAAAGGAGTTAGAGGAGGTTACCATAGAGGAGGGCGTTCTATAGGAGTTAGAGGATGTTACTATAGAGGAGAGCGAGGTGGATATTAACCCGCGTTGGGACGTGGGATTGCCTAAACATTTACTTAGGCAATTGGTTCTTGTGCGCGGAGGGTAGTTGGGTGGAACGCGCACGTATTGGCCTGAGTGCCTTCGTGCGTGGATTTTTTTTTTCTTATAATTCTCTTGTTTGGTTTTGGTTTTGGTTTTCTAGCCCAATTTAGATTTGGGTTCGGTTTTGATTTCCGGCCCAACATGTTTGCCGGCTCGGGTTTGTGTTGTTTACTTAGGTTTTAAAACTACTTTGTAAACTGCCACGAAAAAGAGACTCTGGTCCCGATTATGGAAAAAAAATATATGTTGTGTTGATTGCCACTTAATATGTCCGGCTAAATTTTCTTGTATTGAATAATATCGTGATACTAGAATCAATGTGGATGGCGAAATAAAATAAATAAATAAATAAATAAAATTCTCGTGTACCAAATCGAAAAATTTTATTTCTAATATGGTTAGAATTAAAATTGCTGCAAGGTTTAGTTTGATTTCGAAGTTTGGATTCACCCGTTTTGTTGCTATTGATTAGGCGTTTTTAAGGTTTTTCTCCATAGCTGGATAAGAATTAAATCTCTGGTTATTTTAATTCTATAAAAATTACCATGTACAGTATACAATTTTTGGGTTTTGGTCTCACAAATTATTTACATTTCGACTTTAATTTTAATTATAATATTTATGATAATTAAATGAATAGATAAAACAAGATAATACTTGGTAGAAAAATAGCTCAAATGTTAAAAATTAGAAAATAATAGTATAGGTAATTAGTGTGAAGTATAAATATATCTTTCTACTGAACAAAAAAAAATAATAATAATAAATATATCTTTCTTATTATATATGTGTGTGTGGTCCACCGCCTCGCGCTCATAAATCACAAAAAGACGTTGGTGAGTTGTGCCCTAGCACCACACCTGAGTTATTGGCAAAATTCCTAGGGCTTTTTCAATCTTCTTCGCGCGGTACCAAATTTCTGGAATTTTCTCCTTTCCGAGGCCATTCGATTAAGCAGCAACATGGCGGCGGCGGCGGCTGGGAGTCAGAGAGGCGGAGGCGGGCGGCGCGCGATGGAGGAGGACGATGCCAAGCTCGTTTTCGAGACTTCCAAGGGGGTGGAGCCAATTATGAGCTTCGACGAGATGGGAATAAAGGATGACCTCCTCCGAGGAATCTACAACTACGGCTTCGAGAAGCCTTCCGCTATCCAGCAGCGTGCGGTTCTTCCGATTATCTCAGGACGCGACGTCATCGCTCAGGCGCAGTCTGGTACGGGGAAGACTTCCATGATTGCCCTTACTGTTTGCCAGATGGTTGACACTAAGTCCTCAGAGTATGGTTTCTGCTCTCTATTCTTCCTCCATTTATTTGTTACATTCAATTATTATATTTTTTAAAAAATTTCTTTTACAAGTAAACATCCAATTTCTTGCGAATTGATTCCTGTTTAGTGCTGACTGATTGCGAATTTTCTTTTACAAGTAAACACCCAATCTCTTGCGAATTGATTACTGTTTAGTGCTGACTGATTGCCTCAGAGCATCATAACTGTGGCAATGCAATTTGAATTTGAATGGTTCTTTTGATGGGAAAATAAATTAGAAGCACCTCTTTTCTAAATAGTTGTTTTACTTATTTCTTACCATTAGAGTCCAAGCCTTGATATTGTCACCAACAAGGGAGTTGGCATCCCAGACAGAAAAAGTTATACTGGCAATTGGTGACTATATAAATGTACAAGCTCATGCTTGTGTTGGTGGTAAAAGTGTGGGCGAGGATATTAGAAAACTTGAGCATGGAGTTCATGTGGTGTCAGGCACTCCTGGAAGAGTTTGCGACATGATCAAGAGGAGGACTTTACGAACTAGAGCAATCAAATTATTAATTTTGGTGAGTTCCATTTTCTTCTCTCATTTGATGCTTGCAATAGTTGTTCATGGCATGGTGCTATTGTTATGTTCATATTACTTCACTATGATTTGATAGCTTAATTAATCATGTTTTTTTGAGTTTATGTTGAAATTTTCTCTTCTTAAATGTTGTTAGGACGAGTCTGATGAAATGTTGAGCAGGGGGTTTAAGGATCAGATTTATGATGTATACAGATATCTTCCACCAGAGCTTCAGGTCTCTCTCTCTCTCTCTCTCTCATGCTTATATACATTTACTAGAGAAGAAAGTTACTAAGGCCATGCAACTTCTTAAATAGGGAGCCATTGACATGGAATTGTGGTTTGTCAGGTTATCAGATCTAATTGAAACATTATTCGTACAATGGTATTTCTATTTTCTAGATTAATGTGATAGTTGTGTTGCCAGGAATTACACAACTCTTGACCATTAGGTCGGCCTCAATTTGCAAAAATGGAAACACGGCTTGGATCGTTTAAGTAAAAAGATCATGCACCAATAGTTTGTACTTGGTGTCTTCATGTTTATGTTTTTATCAATTTTGTATAGTTGTGACATCCCCTAAAAAGCAGTGAGGATGACATAATGCCCTACTTTTTAACTTAACGAGTGGTAAACTTCAAAATATTTCAGTTTATTAACAAACAAAAAGAGAGGTCCTGTTGGAAGTTCTGAAATTGACTAGAGATTAATGGATACCTAGTATATTGCTAATTACACGAATATTATTTAATATTATTTGTATCAATATTTTTATCGATCTCATTGTAGGTGGTCTTGATATCTGCTACCCTTCCAAATGAAATATTGGAGATAACAAGCAAATTCATGACAGATCCTGTTCGTATCCTTGTAAAACGTGATGAATTGACGCTTGAGGTAAATTTCAGTGTATTTCGAGTTCAAATTTATATGCAAGATTTACAGCCTGTTCACAAGTTTTTCTCAGTGAATATTGAATAGCAGTCTTTTTAGTAAATAGCTGAAGCAACAAAAAGGCATTGAAGTTTATACGAAAGCATGTGTTGATCCCAAAATATTGATATTTTGCTTGTTAGCATCACGGGATCCTCCTTTGCCTTGAAAAGAATCTTTAAACATCTTTTGCCATTTACAAAATTGCCATGGACTTGTCACATGTTCTCCTGTTCTGCTTCATGTTTTCTTTCCCTTCTGTTGTGACAGGGCATCAAGCAATTCTTTGTTGCTGTTGAAAAAGAAGAATGGAAATTCGACACCTTGTGTGATTTATATGATACCCTTACTATTACCCAGGCTGTTATCTTCTGTAACACAAAGAGGAAGGTAAATTTTCCGGTAGTTAGGTTCACATTCACACATAGTTTTATTTTTTGATAAGAGCAATTTTCGTCTCTGCAATTTAATGCTTTGGCCCTCTGTGACAGGTGGATTGGCTAACAGCTAAAATGCGTGAGAATAACTTCACTGTCTCCTCTATGCATGGAGATATGCCACAAAAGGAGCGAGATGCAATTATGGGAGAGTTCCGTTCTGGCCAGACCAGAGTTCTTATCACAACAGATGTTTGGGCTAGGGGACTGGATGTTCAGCAGGTACTCCAATTCTTTCTCTCGCTATGTTTTTTTTATTTCCGTTGTATTATGGAAAGTGAGAGGAGGGAGAGGCAACAAGATTTTGTTTCAAGAAACTACAGACCCTAATGGACCAATTCAAATTCTCGTGTTTGACTTATCCAGTTCAGCAACTCTTAATTAGGGATGGGATATGGTGAATTGAGAGTGAGTGGGGTTGTACTTTAAGTAAATGAACTTCATGACATGTAAAAGATTAAAGTGTGAAAACATCCTTTTTGATGTGTTTCTGAGTTTATGGAAATTCCTGTATCTGAAGTCTGCGCTATCTTTTATCTATGGCTATTGCATTTGGAATTGGGCATCAGCATTCAGTTTATGTTTTATTATTGCAAGCAGCAACATCCGAGAGGGGGTGTTCCATTTGGATAATTTGCGGATAGAATTTTGCCCATTGAAGTGATTTGAGTCTTGGAATACTAGTATTTATGTGGGATCTATTTTTCATCCTATCCTCTTACCCTTTTAATTTGTACAAATTGAGTAAATCACTGATTTGTGTAATTTGGTTTGATTTCTAAGGTATCTCTGGTGATTAATTATGATCTTCCAAACAACCGTGAGCTTTACATTCATCGTATTGGTCGATCTGGACGTTTCGGGAGAAAGGTAATATCCCTGGCCTTTATGCCCCTATATTTTTCATGTTTCTTTGGAAATACTGCATCAACTATAAAAATTGAATTGTCGCGGACTTCTGTTTTTTCCTTAATTCCAATTTTGATCATGCTAAAAATTAATTAGTTCCCATTTTCCTGTTCAAAGAAACCATTATCTCCTTTGTTAGTACTGTACTGGTTTTTTAATTCAACTTGAATTTTCAAATTAGATGGAGACGAGTTATTTCTCTCGTCCTTCCAAATTTTTCGACCAAATGTAACTTCAGCATTTGCATGTTTAAAATATTCAGCAGAAACTCAGTAGAAATAATTAGAATTCACTTGTGCATTTCCTCATTCTTTTGTTGAACCTTTTTCAATTACATGGTTAATTATGCAGGGTGTTGCCATAAATTTTGTCAAGAGTGATGACATCAAAATCCTGAGAGACATCGAGCAGTACTATAGTACACAAATTGATGAAATGCCGATGAATGTGGCTGATTTAATATAAACTGATTTTCACTGTTGTGCAATTTGCAAGTTGGAGCTTTCCCGTTCAGTAAAATGCTGCAGGTGGCTTGTATGAACTCGTGTGGAGGATGTGGATTTGATTAGTAATAGCACTCTGCCGCCATTTATTTGGAAGATGTTCTGAGTGATTGATAATTGCACGTTTTAGCATTGTGTTTTTGTGCATGGTTCGGGGTTGTATCATATTTTAAATTCACTTGAATTTAATTTTGTTAACTTAGACAACAACTACTTGTTCTGTTCTGTCTTTTTTAAGTATTAAAAGCTTTCCCAGATTGAAGTTTCATATCTGTGCTGACTTCAGAAAGACATACTAGTTGATTGTAACTTGTGACGACTGGTCTTCTGATTATATTGTGATTTTGCATGTTTGCTTTGTTTTCAATCTTTTTCGGTTCTCAGGGGGTTGCCGCCTCAAATTTTCGCTTGTATATAGGCTATGATAAGGATTTTGCTTTTTCGAAAATTTTAGGTCGAGTTCACCCCTCTCTCTCCCCTCACACACATTTATGCCGTGAGATCTTTTATTCATCAAAAAATATCGATCTTGGTGAAAACTAAAATAATTAATTCTAGATAAAGTAATTAGTAGCATCATTGTTATAGTACAATTTAAATTACATACTCGTATGCTAAAATTTGTTTATGACATATTTTGAATTAGAATAACATTGAAAAGAAAAGTATACATCCTTTAGTTACACTGGTGGGTGGTGACGAACTATTTCATGAGCCCACGAATATTTTAATTAACTCTACTCGAATCTACTCAATAGGCATAATGCAGAGTCTCGATTAGCTGTGAATTTTTTGGTTAGTCAATTTAGTATAAATAGTCATCACAACAGCTCTTGCTTGTTGATTAGAACCAACATACAAACCTATCCGCCGTATATACAAAATTCATATCTACCGATTGATTTTCTTGGCCACCTGCTCTCCAAAAGGCCTTCACACTACGACAAAACGACTGTCGGAAGAATGAGCATGTGAGTCCTTTTGGGGCATTGGAATTGAGATAAAAAGCCTGTTGACAACACGAGCCACACTGAGCTCTTACCTGCAAGAACTATATAGCAACCTGTCAAGCATAATATTGGGATGCCCATCAGGTGCACTAGCAGCTACAATATTAAACATCAAGTGAACCGTCCTTCAAATAATGATAATAGAAAGTTATTTAACACTCCGAAATCCATACTTCCCGCAACCTCAGCCAACTACACAACATGTACAGGCTATTCATTAGACATGGGTGATAATAGATTCCAGAAAGGTATATCGCAATGTTTTAACAAACAAAATTATCGAAACAAACTAGAGATGACTTCCTATAATCGATCATCTATACTAATGCATGCATTATTAGAGTTAATTTTAGCCAAAAGATTTATGATTCTAAAGTAGATTAAAAAAGGTGTTTACTGAAAATTGAGAAAACACAATTCTAGCAAACACCATCCTCACCGAAGTCATGAATACATGTAGCCATACTAAAAGAGCAACTTTGCACTACATAAGTAAGACATGTCAAACTGCATACAAGAATCGGAACATCAAGATATATAAAATTTGGAGTTCAGCATAGAGTAAATAGCAGGTATTGAAAAGGCTATAATTGTACCTATCATTCACCAATACAGCCCACAATGGCACAATGTGGAGAGCATCACAAGAGAACAAATGAGAGTTCACTAGAAGCCAATATCATCAGGATCTCCTGTGTATTCAGCAATCTGCTCAAGGGTCACATTGAGCAACTCATGTGTATCTGCATTTCGGACCACAGCAGTCTCCTTCTCTGAATCTCGCTCCAGTAGAGACCCATATACACCCTTGTGCTTACCATACAAAACGATCACTGGGCCTCCACGTCTTGGAAGTGCAGTCTCCAACAACTCCTGATCCACCCCTTGTACTAACTCTCTGCTCTCATCCATTGATATATCGCAAATCCCAGGCCCCACAACATCCACCACAACCCCTTTTTTCAAGAATAGTTTCCCGGCCTTCAACTTCTCACTTACAATCCTTACTCTTATATGATTCCTCAGCCAATTTACTCTCTCAGTCCCTCGTTTTCCTTCTTCATGCCCCCTCTTCCGTGAATCAGTTCTATCCTTTCTACTATCCTTCCTATCTTTATTAACATCTTTCTCTTTGGTCAACATTTCTTTAAATTTTCTCAAGAACTTCTCCTCCTCTGCAGAACCCACCTCCGTAACATCCTTGGTTTGAACTTTCACCTTCTCATTGTTACTTGATGTCCTCAAAACCAATGAATCTCCACCACTCCTCACCTCTACAATTTTGCCCTTCACTCCCATCTCCCTCCCATTCACTACCCTCACCGCTTTCCCAACACCAAATTTGTTTTCTTTTTTCTGATCTTCCTTCTTCTCCCTCCCAACTTTCCCATTTCCAAGATTCTCACCAGCTTTAGAGTTAGCATCAATCCCACTCCCAGGCAAATCTGCGTTGAACCCCAACCCACCTCTCCCAACCTTCTTTACAACCTCAGAAACTTTAACATCTTCTTTAGCATTGCGGCCAATGCCTTTACCCTCTTTCCAGCCATATCCGGACAGCAAAGCCGCACCAAATCCCTCCACGGGAACATCCTCGAATTCGTCCATCCCAGTATCTTCCGGAAGCCTCTCCAAATCCTCCCTCAATTTCTTCAACTCCAAGTCCGAAATTCTTTCAAAGCGATCCTCGCCAGAAACAACAGTGGCAGAAGCAGAAGGTTGGCGTATATTGAGGCCATAACTCATGGAACTATCTGTCGCTTCCGGATTCGACCCCGGATCCAGCTCGAATTGTAGCGCCGAATCACCGCCGTTCGAAATTTGGGGGAGATTGTGGAGGTTTTTGAGTTTTTTATTGGGGCGCCACTGGTTCGGAATCGGAGCAATTGATTTGGTCTTCGATTCAGCCGTCCGTGGAGCTTCGGCAGGATCAAACTCCGTGACATAGCTTTTGGTTTTGGATGAAGAATCGCCGTCGGTGGCATGGGTGAATGACAAGGAGGGTTTTTTGACGCGATTGGATTGGGATTTCGAGTTAATCGACAACGAAAAACTCGTCTTGGAACTCATAACGGAAGATTACAGCGGAAGAGATGTTCAATTTCAATCAGAAAACCTAATCAGGGTTTGGCGGAAGTGTAGAGAACCGAGAATCTCACGAGAGAAGGGAAGAGGATATTTCAATTTTGTCCGAGTTGACCTAGAATTGGGAATATTAGTATTACCCACAAAAAAAAAAAAAAAAAAAAAAAAAAGTATTACCCAAATCCGTGTCAGTGTTCGATTGGTAAAATAAAAATAAAAATTTCAAATTTCAGTTTTTTGATTTTAATTAAATAAAAATCGGGTAGCTAAAATGCAAAATTTTGGTTTGGGTTATGTAATTCTTTTATATAAAAATATAAATTATAATTTTTTTTTGTGTGTGTCTGTGGGTTCGGTTAAAAACCGGAATAAAATTTAAAAAAAAAACTCAAATATAGCGTTTTTTTTTTTTGTTCGCTCAGAAAGCGGCCGCCTCTCAGGAAACCCCAAAAGGAAAAGGGAAGAGAAATAAATATAGCGTTGAATAGTCTACAAAAACTGAATGTCGAGAATTGATTTTTTTTTCAAATCAAAATCTACGGAGATCAAGAATCTTTAGATATTAAATGATCTAATTGGGAAAAGAAGAAGGGACGAACTGAAAAAGATGATAAATTGTGGTGAACAAGACCTTGATTTGCGTTGAATCAGAAATTCTAATCAGGGTTTGCCCGAAGGAAGACGCTGTGTGTAGGGGTGTCAACGGATCGGATCCGGATTGGATTTAGAATTCCCGAAACCGAGTCCGATAATGTTATTGGATAACTGAATCTGAGTCCGAACCCTGTAGGACTCGGGTTCGTCTTCGTCTAGACGAGATTCGGGAAATATCGGATTGAATAATCCGATACAAAAATTCGATGTGATAAATTTTCAGAAGGAGAAATCGGAGAAAATAGAAGAGAAAGAAAATGAAATTTACAGCGCCGGAAGCGCAACAGGAGGAGCTACGGTGGAGGTGGATGACTGTAGACGTGCAGTGAAAGAAAAAAGGAATTCGGGCGATGGAGGGTTGGCCGAGGCAGCGGTGGCGGTGGCGGTGGCGGAGGCGGAGGCGGCTGAGATCTGATGTCAATTTGAAGGTGTGTGGAAGGTGGCGGAGACGGTTGAGATCTGACGGCTTTCAAGTTTGGGACATGGGGCTAGGGTTGTCTTTTTCATTTTGATTATATTATGTGTACGTGTGTTTTTCCTTTTTCACCAGTTTTATTCTCTTGTTTTTTCCCTTTTTATTATTTTTCTTTTATACATGCTTTTCCTGTGCTCACGTGGTTTTCCTTTACCATTTATCCGTTCTTTTTCATTCAGGGGTCGTTTACATTTTTGAATATGTTTATGCATGTAATGTTTTAGTGGGTTAGTGATAGGAATCTAACCTATGTTTACTATCCATATTGGAAGGAATTATAACACCATGTTAATTTGTTTTTGGTTGTTTACCTGGTGTGTATACAAGGCATGTTAGTTGTAAATGACGAATTTACAACTGCCTTCAATTTTAAATGAGCATCCTTCATTCCTTCTCCATCCTTTTCTTTTTCCTATATGCAATCTACAGTGAAGCAGAAAAATTATTTGAGGATTATATATATATTTTTTAAACGACCCCAGTAATTAAATAGATACGGTAAGTGTATTTATATGTTACATTGTATTTATAACCAAAAAAAAAGCTATATTTTATTTAAATTACATAATGCATATGTATTAATACTTGGGGTTTTTTTTTTCTTTAGAAACAAAGGAATATATATTTAGTTTTTTTTGTTTTTGTTTTTTTTTAATCTCTCAGAATTTCCTCTCACCCAATTGAGTGAAGGCCTAATCTCTTGAGGTAGTTGAAGGCGTTTATTGCGTGGACCTCTCCCAACGTAATTTTTTACATCCACAAGATTCGAACCCGAGACATTGTTTAAGTGAACTCAAATCCCCTATCCACTTGAGTCAACTGTCCGTTGGTAAAGGAATATATATTTAGTGTATATGACATATATAATATAAACAATATATATTTAGTATATATGCTATATATGTAATAAATAAAATAATTAATTTTAATAAAATGTCGGATTTAGATCTTTAACGGATCGGATTTGTAGCACCCGCACGGTGGGTCACCACATCCCCCGCACCAAAGTCCGATCCACATACGAAATGGAGAGTCCGTACATGAACCAAACAGTGGCGAATGGGAGACTGACAAACTCACACCTAGGCTAGGCGGAACTTAGACCCTGAAAGCAAAACTCAAACCAAAACCAGAATGCGGAAGCGAAACAAGCCATGCAGTAATCAAAACATTCATAAGCAGTTGACGGGTTCAACTAGCATAAATACCTAATCCCGAATGTCAAACATTAATCATAAATCCAACGGGTTCAACTAAACCGAGCAACCTGTCCTAACCTGTCCCGAGATATACATATCACTTCATATATAAATTCCAAATAGCATACACAACCACATCTTATACATAAGCCAAATGAAAGAAGTGCAAATGCAAGACCACCTACTAGACAAGGACTCGAAAGAAAACTGCAAAGGACTGACACACTCCGCCTAGCACGAACTCCAAGCAGAACCTGCAAACTAAAAAGGTAAAAAGGGAGGGGTCAGTCTTAACTCGACTGAGTGAGGGGGTTAACACACTCACACTATATATATAAGAGCAAAGCACGTACAAACTCATAATGTTCATGAACGCAGGGATAGTTTTTGCACACTAAATCATTTCCCGTGATATATATATATATATAGGGCTAACTTTAGCAAAAGCAACAAACCAAACTAACTTACCGAACAAACTTAGCAAAGTTTATTAATTCTTAACATATTCAAAACTTAGCTTATCTTATAAACTCCCTTTTAGTTTAACTTAGAATCTATCCCCGTTTCATAAACCTTAGCAGAACATACATATCATATCATATAGAACTCGGCGGGTACGAGCTCCGACTCCCCCAATCTCTTCATAACATAACATATCAGAATCAAAACAGAAACTTACATACATATCATATCATATCATATCATCCTCAACTCCGGGTGATGGAAGGGTGTATACGCCCAAACCATCCAAACAAACGAGGGGAGCGCCTTGTGAGTACTCAAACCATCAGGATTCCTTCCCTCACCAAACCTCCTGGTGAGTTCAGGGGTGATCCTCTGCAGACATATGGAGACTATGCACAGGCTTAACCTCGACGGCCCTATACCGTCCCGAGGGCTCCTTACCCATAGCTCCGGGGCCCAACATACACATAACATATCATATCATACCCCGCTACAACAGAGACAGACAGACATAACTTATACGTATATACATATACATACCACTTTCCGTTTCAATCAAACTCGGTCCTTGCCAAACTTGGCTCATGAGAAGTATACGGTTAGAAGCATAGCTTCACGTGGCAAAACATAATAAAGCATTCCAAATCAAGCATACATAGGCTTGTACATTGCTTAACATACTTGCAAACTTGAGGCATATTCAACAAATACATATTTCACACTTATTTATATACATATAAGGCTTATTAAATCACATGCAATCAAAACCGAGCACACTGCATTAGGGTTTAACTATATCCTAACCTCACCTGACACCGAAGAGGCCGAAGACACAACAACTGATCCACCCCAGAATCAACACGGCCAACAAAACACCACCCCGGGTGTACCTGAACAAACTGAATACGAAAACAGGACTTAGACTCAAGAATGAATCACATAGACGCACGGCATATGCTTATGATTGGCATGAAATCATGGGTCACATATACATGCATAAATCATTCATTTAAGGTCAAATAATAGGACACCGAATACATTTTACGCAATTAAAAAACCAAACTAAAGTTTGGGATGAAAATGACACAACTATCATGCATAAAATACTCATTCTTTAATATTAAATTACAATTCATGCACCTAATATAGCATATAATGCGAATTCATATCGAAACATGCAATACAATTAAGATATAAATCAATAAGAGGCAAAAGAAATCAAATAAAAGCATAAAAACCCAAAACCAACTCACTGGACCACGGGAAGGGCCGTTCCCAGACACAAGGCAAAACGGGAACTGCCGTTCCCACGAGCGCTGCCCGAAAGGGCCGTTCCAGCCCAAAGAGCAAAACGGGAACGGCCGTTCCCATACGCGGATGGGAAGGGCAGTTCCGGCCCCAAGGCCAAAACGGGAATGGCCTTTCCGGACCGTCCTGCTCGAAAAAACAGAGCAGAAGCAGCAATGGCGTCGGGAAACACCACCAACACACACCCACAACCACAAACAACAATAAAATCATGCACAATAAATCATATATAACATATAGAACACATAATTACACTTAAGAGCTCAAGAAACGAACTTAAACACGCCAAACCCCCGACCCACTACTATTCATCATCTTCCCCAACCAAGCACGTAGGCACAAATCCGAGGTACGAAAGAGACGATAAATTACAACACGTAACGAGAGGGTCACAAATCTTACCTTGGGTCGTTGATCGGACGGTTGGATCTTGCAAACCCGATATCAAGGCTTGATGGCCAAAAATGGGGAAAAAACTTCTCTTTCTCTCTTCCTTGCTGCTGCTGAAAGATCAATGAGGGAGAGAGAGGAAAGGCTGGCCCCTTTTGGGGCTGGTCAAACGGGTCGGTTAAACGGGTAGGGTCAAACAGTATCCGGTCCAAACGGATCAGATTTAGAACGGTAGGGCTATCAAATGGCTTTAGAAATTAAATGGTTAAATCATTGAATCCGAATCATCGAAGCAAACTCAACGATAGGGTCGGAATTCTAATTCGAATTCCCGAGCTCAAATAGCAACGAAGGCTCAAGCGTCCTAATTACAATTAGGTCCCTAAATTGCAAATATTGGACAATTGAGTCCAAGTACAATTTAATTAAATTCTAAGGCACACGTAATTAAATTAAATCCCACGTTGACACGTAAGCATGCTTAATCACATAATTCACAAAATACTGAATTAAACTCTCTCGTGACGTCGTACCTGGAATGCCGAAAAGACGGGGCGTCACAGGATTCCTTAATTTCGTATCCGTTCCATTTATTTCGAATAATGAATATTTATAATTGAAATATGATCCATTAATTTTTTTATCAGACGAATATAACTAAAATTGGATTCAGATTAAAATCCGATCCATTGACAGCCCTAACTGTGTGAGTCCATAGTGGACCTAAATTGGGCATCTCCTCCTCAATTTCAATGAAAAATAAGGTTATAGCTATTCCTTTTGGCCTTTTCCCCTCTACACTCTCCAGAATTCATTTACGGAATTTCGATTCCCCTCCGCTCATTTTTTGATATTTGATGCAACCAAATGACCAAATTGTTGGGTGTAGCTTGTGAAGGTGAAGTACATAAGCATAGCTAAACTTATCTCATTTTTAATAACCAATTTTTGGAAGTTGATTCAATTTCAATTCTCCGATTTTTTTTTTTGCAGCAATCACCTCCGGCGTTCGACTCTTCTCTGTGTTGGAGTGGAAAATGTTGTCACTCAATATATAGAAAAAAATGAGGGATGATATACTTGGGAACAACCCCAAAATTTCGCAGTATGTATTTGTGGGAAACCTTTGTTTTTTTTTTTTTTTTTAAGAAATTGGCAGGAAGTCGTAGAGTTATTAATGAGAACCTACCCCATCATAAATACCAATCAAACAAAACGAATACAATTGTTCATGATCCAAGGATCAATGATACTATTTCATACAAGTATGTCCACGGAAAGTAAAAACAAGGTTATTACAAAGGGCATTATTCCAAAATTTCCAAGAATCATTCAAGATATCACAGCCATGATATCCTTGGTACGTTTTAATAGAGAATTACAACCCCACATGCTAAGCAAATTCATCGGATCAACCTACTAAAGAGACTTCCAGACTTCCGGGCAAGTTCGATGCACATCGATGTGATGTACATCTGGCAATGGCTGATCGCTTTTATCTTGCTCTCGTCCTCAAGGTAAATATTAAGATTATTTAGTTGGTGTCGGGCAACATGTACATAGTATAAATCATCAGTACCAAAGTTGCATACTAGGCGCCTATATCACATATTAGGTCATATATTGCACATAAAAGCATCGAATTCACGTATGATATTTAATAAAAACTTTTTAATTTTAATATATTTATATAATAATTATTTTTATTTGTACATGCTTAGAATGTGCAAAGTTACTAATATATATATATATATATAATTCTCTCTCTCTCCCCAATTATCTAAACAGAGAATCTGTCTCGGTTTCTCTCCTCTCTCTCACTCTCTCTCCTTCTCTGACGACAAACACATATACCATAACTCAGTCCAAACAAGACCCAAAGTAACATCATCATAAGTGCAAATATCATTTGTGGGAAACCTTGATGACGTAATTCTTGGAAGGAAGTAAAATAATTCAAATGGCATGTCATGTAAATTAGAACAAATTATGGGTAGGATCGTAAAAATGCATGAACTTATAAATGGTAGTTTATATAAAGGCTTAATTTTGAGTGGGCTAGCTACACGGCCCATAAGAAGTCTTATGGGCAGGCTCAATGGTTACATAGTTACATGCGGGCCTGGGAACTATTGAAGTAAATGGGCTAAAATGCCTCTTTAATTTTGTTGACTAGAGTTAATGGGCAAGTAAACGTGCCCTCTTAGTTAATCCAGACTAGTAATTTTACAAACCCAATGTGTGTGCCAAAAAAAAAATAATAATAATAAATTTTCATGTTATTATTTGATTTATAATTATTTTTAATATAATTATAATTTTATGATGAATAAACTAAATAAGATAATTCAAATTAAAAAAAAAAAAAGAACTAAAGATAAATAAGTGATATAAATAAAAAAGAAAAGAATTTGAGAGTCCCGTGAATATATAGAAGAGTCTAAGTAGAAAATTATAAATGTAGGTGGCTAGAATTTAATTAAAAAAATAAAATAAAAAAAGAAAAGAAAAGAGTCCATGACATGTCTCTCGATTAATATAATAGTATAGATTATATAACCGGAACTCCGACTCCGAGTACTTTTTGGAATGCTTTGCAATAAACTAAAAAGTTCTTTTTTTTAAAAAAATTAAATGGAAATCAGGATTTTCTTTTCTTTTATTTCCCCCCGGCAAAAATAAAGGTTTGTTTATACTGAATTTTCAGGTTTTTTCATTTTTATTATTATTTTTTTGGTTCTGTTTAATTTTAAAGAAATTAAAAACATTGATAAAACCTAAAGGGTATATTGGGGTTTTCCTCCTATTTTGAGCTGGTCAGGTTCATAAGTCATAACAAGTAAACCACTGTGGTATTTGGGGGTCTAAATACCCCATAAACAGGCAATGATAGTAAGCATTGAGTTTGGTTAGTAATAAAAATTTTACACATTAAAATAAAAATCGATCCAAGTAAAGTAAACCATTTTTAAATAATACTAACATACCATGGTTTTTATTATAATGAGTGAACCTTTGAGGATACTGCTAACCCAAATATGATTATGCAAGACCAGTGTAACGAGAGTGCGAATATTTTATACTTGTCGTGTAATTGATAAAAATTTTAATAAATATTCAAGCTTGTTACTAATGAAAATGATTTTTGTTTGACTTATGAACTTAAAACAATGTTAGTTCTAATAGATTGAGGATGTTGAAGCAGGAAAAATTAAGTGTCATTACGGCATTAGTTGATAGTGCCACTTGTTTGATAACTTTATTGAATGAAAATGAAATGAATTGAAGGTGAAATAGTACAAATATATACATATAGATTAGGTAATTAAATAGAGGGAATGACAATTTTACCCTAACTAATATCATGTGCAACTCACATGTATGGTTTTCAATTCAAGAAATACAGTTGTTATTTAACATTACCGTATACGGAAATTTGGAAGCATTAATTTTATTTGGTTGGGTATACCAGTCCAGATTTATGACACATCTAAGCCAAGCTAAAATGAGTAAATGAACACACTAGTAAAACAGGCCGGTTTTATTTATTTATTTTACACTCATGGCGGCAGCCGCCAGGTATTCAAAATACAAGAAAGGTGGTGGCGAAGGTACAGGTTATGGCGAGGGAAAACATGTGAAATGCGAGAGGGAAGTGATCGATTTTCTGCAGCTGTAAGAAGAACAGCGACGACTCCAGCGCCGATGTAAAGCACAGAGTAAGATGTATGCCTGAAATTAAAATTTATCGAAATATTCTTCATGATCGGTATTTGATGGCTGATCATGATCAGTCTCATTGTTGGTTTGTTGAATTTTTTGCTTTAACCAACCAAGGCAATCACGAACTTTCCAATGAACACTTTTTGAAAGTTCCATTTCCCCCTTTTCTCTCTCTTTGTGGGTTACTTGGAATGAATGGCAAAGGCATGTGCTTAAATATACTGGTAGAGCCATAGCGCGATCTCAGTGTCATGCGCTCGTTTGAACAAACTGAAACAGGAAATCAATTAATGTCAACCAATTATCATGCGAGGAGTATTTCAAGGGCATACAGACGAGTTCATTGTCAATCTAAGTCAAAAAAATATGTATCAATAACGGCTAATCAAGAAGGCTACACAAAGGAAAGGAGTTGCAGCACAGAACTTTCCCAGAAATATCTCGCTAATAGACTTGTTTATGCAGTGCATGTTGGACAAGGATAATTCTAGTTCGAATTTGATTCGATCAAACTGTAAATCGATATAAAAGGGATGAGTATTTATATTTTTCAGGTGATTGGTGAAAATTTTTTTAAAAAATAATAAATCAAATAATAAATATATTACGCTTATTACTATAATTAATTGATTTGGATCGATTTGAATTTAAATTAAAATTTTTGAATATCCGGAGGAAAGTTTCGAAAATAATGATACTGTTTTGTGAGTAGTTGTCGGGAAATTGTGTTTTATGTGGGAGATAACATGAGTGGGACCGGGAAAAAATCCAATTGATATTTCTTTCTTTTTTTTTCTTTTTTTTTTTAACACACACGCCCTAAGTAGCCGAAGGGATTCGAACCCGAGACCTTGCCTTCGAGAAAGAACCCTCAGACCACTTGACCAACCTCCGGTTGACATCCAATTGATATTTCTTGAATCTTGAATAGTCTGATACGAACATAACATATAATCATAATCCTATGGAATTCACTAAGTGGAGCATAATAGGATTTATTTTGATAAATAAAATGGTAAGTTTAATTTTTTATTGTTTTTATGACATGAAATACAATCTAAATTTTCTGCGTAAGTGCAAACCATAAAGACTTTTTGTCCAAAAATCTTGTATGAAGTCAACTAGAATATTACGGTTTGCAGATTTTATACTTAGTAGACGTGTTGATGATTTTTAAATTATGTCAATTTAAGTTTTATATATGATATTTTACTAATCATTATATATATTTTAATCACATGGTATGGATTAAACTCTATAAACTATCACGTACATATGATTATAGATTACATGTACAACTTTCAAATGATGATTTTATCTTTTGTACTCTCAAAATAACTTGACAATTTATATTTCTAAATCTTTAATTTTATAATATCAACGAAATGTGTCTTTTGAACGAAGAAATTCACCACTTTTTGAGTATTACATGTTCCCCCTTATTTTCTTGACCTTTCTGGCGTGTATTTGTTGGGGGTTGGAATGTGATTTATGAGTGGCTTACTCTTTTTTTTTTCCGAAACAAGAACCAGTATTATTACTCGACATAAACGTTCTATGTTACAAAAGTCAAAGTGTGATCAGGGATATCAAAGTCCCTTTCTTATAAAACAGAGGCGTTCCTAGCTAGACTGTGTGCTACCTCTTTCCTGTCCTACGAACACACTGAAGAGAGACAACAGGAATAAGAGATAGAATTTCCCTAATGTCATCAAATAATAGCACTGTTTGTGGAGTAATCTGGGTAGTCGTCTTTGAGCTTATTGATAACGTTTTGTGCATCACCCTCAAATTCCACATGGGACCAGCCTCTCCTGACTGCAAGCTTTACGGCTTCTAGCACGGCAAAGGTCTCGACAACCTCTGGGTTAAAAATACCCGATCCCCGTCTTGAGACCCAACCAACAAAGTCTCCCTTTTCGTTTCTTGCTACAACCCCCACTCCAAACTGTTTGTCCTTTTCAAATATAGCTTCGTCAAAGTTTAATTTTACGTAGGGTACCACTGGGGGTTGCCAATTCGCCGACAAGCTCTTAGGCACAGCCACTGTGTGGTTCTCCACTTCCACCTCCCTGTAGGAATGCCAGTAGGAGCGAGCATATCGGATGAGCTCTAGTGGTGAGAGGCATTCTCCTTCCATGAGCATCCTATTCCTGTTCCACCACATCGACCACACAATCAACAAAAATAAAGTTGAATCCTGCTCACATAGTCTACTTATCACCATCCTCATCCACCCTTCCGAGCTCCCTCTCCATTGCCCTATAACTGCCCAAGGAAGGTTGCTCATTGCCCATGTTATGCGGGTTGATGGGCACCCGAGAAAGATGTGGCAAGTGTTCTTTCGTTCTGTCCTATACTGAGGGCATATCAACCCCTCCCCACAAGCTCTGTTTCCTCAAATTTTCTGCGTTTGGGAGTGCTTAATGTCAAATATAAACATTCATTTATACATCGCTATCAAAGCTCTTGGTCACCACCTTCCATGGTGTCATTAGAAGTGTGCCGTCATCATAAAGTTTAATTTGTATGTAATAAAGTTGGAATATTTATACATAAAGTTTGTCTGTATATAGAGCATTAGTTTTTCTTCATGCAAGGAAACTAATGCTCTAAAATTCTGTTATAATAAGAGATTGTGGTTGAATAGAAGTAATTCATCCATTCTTAATTAAATGTCAGCTGGATTTGAATTCTATTTTAAGAATAGAATAGTTTTAAATATATGGCAAAATTGCAAGATTCGTCCTGTAAGTTTCAACTTTTCGGACTTTAGTCCTCTTCGATTCCATTTTTTCAATTTTGTCCTGTAAGTTTAAAATTTTAGCAAAATTGGTCCGATTTCGGCCCGAATTATGCAAAATCCCCAATTTGGTCCACGTGTCACTAATTCGGGCCTAATTTGGGGATTTTTTGGCTGACTGTGCCAATTAAAAATGACGTGTACATGACTTGGAAGTTGATTGTGTAAAATCTCATTATTGCTAAAAATAATACAAAAAATAAACAAAAAAATAAAGGAATGAAGCAGTAGCAGATTCCGGCGACTCGCCACCACTTAAGGCCACCTTTGCCGCCCATCACCCTTGCCAACTATCACCGCCGACAAACACCCCAGATCCGGTCACCAACCACCGCCGACAACCACCTTTCCCCTGAAAATTTTCGTTTTCACAACCACAACATTCGTTTCCGCCATTCCTCCAACTACGAATCCACCTCCAACTACGAATCCACTTCCTGTCACCTTCACATTCACAGCCCCACCATCCATATCCTCTCCTTCCCAATACAAATTTTTCATTTTCTTTTTCGTATTTTTCTTCAACATTCGAACCCCTATTTCTTTTAATTTTTTGCAAAATGTTGTAGAGAGAGAGATATATAAAGGGATTATGTGGGCGTGAGGGGGGATCTCCAGCGGCTGTTGGTCAGGGAAGGAGAAGGGGGCGGCGGCAGCTGTTGGTCGGGGAAGGAGAAGGGGGCGGCGGCGGCTGTTGGTTGGGGAACGAGAAGAGTGAGTGGCCACCCCGGGCGGCGAATCGGGGAAGGAGAAGGAGGTCGGTGGCGGCGGCGGTAGATCGGGAAGACAAAGTGGTGGATTGGGGCTGGTGGTTCTGCCGTCTGCGCATCTTCTTGGGGAAGAAGATGGGGGGTGGGGGCCGGGTGGGGGGGGGGGGTGGAGGTTTATATTTTTATGTAATATAGTAATAGTATATATAATAATAAAAATACATTTTTATATATTTTTATATTGTATTATGTATATATTTATTTAATATATATGTATAAGTAAATGTATATACATATATAAATAATATATTTTTTATAAAAATATATAAATAATATTTATGTACATTTTTATTTATAAATAATAGTTTTAAATAATATTTTTAAATAATAGAAATACATTGGGGTTAAATAGAAATATAATATGCATATTTTAAAAATAATATAATTATAATATTTTTATTCTTAATACATTAAATATTTACATTTTTAATATTTTAATATATAAAATAAGAGTATTTTAGGGTTAAAAGATTTAATAGTTGACCAAATGGAATAAGGGGGCGGTGTGCAAAAAATAAAATAACATAAGGTTTTTTGAACTAATTTTTATAATAAAATTAATATTATATTTATTTTTATATAAAATATTTTATAATAATGCTATGCTTTGTTGGAATTTCTTTTTTTTTTTTTTGGTATTATTTTTTAACACAATTATTGAGATATTACACAGTCATTCGCCAAGTCATCTACATGTCAGCAAAATTAGGCCCGAATTAGTGACACGTGGACCAAATTGGGGATTTTGCATAATTCGGGCCGAAATCGGACCAATTTTGCTAAAATTTTAAACTTACAGGACAAAATTGAAAAAATGGAATCGAAGAGGACTAAAATCCGAAAAATTGAAACTTACAGGACGAATCTTGCAATTTTGCCTAAATATATTGATTAATTGTTTTATACTATGAGGTATCTACTAACTAGTCAGGAAGGAGATTAACCATTGTAATAGGACGGTGAGCCTATAAATATTAATCACAGCAGTCAAAAGTGGGCCTACAAATCAATTAGGAGACTAGTCACTGTAATTGACGGTGGATATCTATACTATTATATATTTGATAACGATGTTTGACTTTTTATTGTACATTTTGATGACGTGTAATTTTGTGGTTTTTTTTATTAAATTAATTTTAATGGTTAATTACTTAAGTCACGGATACAATATCCATAAAAAAAATCAGTGATTGGCTTATCTTTATTTTGTATATTATTTTAAAAAAAAGTAGTAACTAAGGAAAATAATTAATCTTGGTAAGTTTGACCAAATGGAATTAATTTTGATATTTCTATTAATTAAATAAGGTTAATATTATATTCATGTATTTGATATTTCTATAAATTTATTAAATTAATTTTAATGGCTAATTACTTAAATCACGGATACAATTTCCATAAAAAAAATAACTACAATTTTAAATTTAAATTCAAACATTACAAAATACAGAGAATTAATTAAGTTTCTTAAATTACTCCATCAAATTAATTAATTTTTTTAAATCTAAAGTTAATAGTTAATATATATATATATATTAAAATATGGAATACGAACTAAATGCTATACTATTTATTAATTTGAAAAATTAATTCATTTAACTTTAAATTCTTTTAATTACTTAAGAAAATTATTATTAATTTATTTATTTGGAATGCATTATTTATATATACACATATAAATAAATTTGGATGAAATCTAATCTATAAATGTAAATAATTATCTACCAATCCATACCTAATTTTTTGTCACTATATGATTTCAAATTTTGAAAATCATAATTAATGCTGATTGATTTTATACATAGTAATATTTTTACATAATTACAAAATATTTATTTATCCTACATTATAAAATGAGACGTACTTCTTCCTTTTCATTCATCTTTTATACTACTCACTTTATTATATTACTCTCTCTCTCTCTTTAACAAACAATTTTTTTCTCGCATATGTTCCTTCATTGTGTTGTTAAATTACGTGTTTTGATTTTTTTTTTCATAGTAGATTATTTTTGTTATTTAACCTTTTAGGTTAATTATTCGATATTTATATTTTTTCTTTCAGTTTTGTCAATCTGTTTTTCTTTTTGTTTATATACAATCGTTCATGATTATTTTGATGTAATTAACTTATTGTTATTCAGGAGCTTAGTGACAGGTTTAACATCAACTCCTAGCTCGAGCACTTGCAGGCCAGGTATGACGGCACTGGTCATGTCGAATTGACTCGATTTGAAAGGGCGGTGAACATCCATCAAGATAGTTATGCATTTTATGTTGGCCATTATCCAATGTTGGCCTACTTCATCATCACCGAGAACGAACCTATTGGCGAGGAGGGATACAATTTTATGCAGAAAATATTATTGTCACGTGATCTTCCTCCGGAGAGAGAAGTTGAACAAAGTGATGGTTCATATGCCTATTGAGAGTTATAAATTAGACTTTTTAAGATCCTTTGGGACTTAATTTACTTCTTGTGGGTTTAGTCGATGTGAATCTTATTCTGAAAGATTTGATTTTGTTCTATAAACTTTTATTTTGAAAGGTGTTTTTCTATAAAATGGAGAGATGTATGTTGAATTCATTAATTTGATATAGAACAAAATAAATAAATAAATAAATATATATATATATATACTTATTTTTTCTTCGCCCTATTTTTTTCTAAATTCTACGCATTTTTCATATCTTTTTAAGTGTATTTTAGTTTATCTTATTTTAAGTTCGTGGTTTTTAAATTCTTATTTTGTCCATCTTCACCATATTATTAATTATGAAATAATAATACCTTTTTTTATGTTTTATATTATTTCGGTGTTTGATATATATATCTGAATTTAAATAGATGTTTTTTAGTGTAGTTGGGAAACCATCATTAATCATCTTTTAAAATAATAAATATCTTTTTAAATCTTATTTAAAGGTTTATATTTAATTTTGAGTCTTTAAGGGCGACATCTTTTGGATGAAGAAAATAATTAATAACTTTAATTCAAGTATTATGGATTTTTCCATATTAGTTTTGGTCAAAATTTTCCTTTGTTAAGAGTTAAGGGCAACATCTTTTGGACATTGAGTCTTTATATATCGTATTGGTCAAATCTTTCTTTTCTTTTAAAAATCAAATTATATATTTAGACGAATGTTTTTAAACCATAATTAGTTCAATTATGATCAAATGGTGACTTTTTAAAAATTTATATTATTTTATTAGAAGAAATATTTAAACTATTAATCAAATTTAAAATAATGTTTATGGAATCCCTTAATTTAAGCAATAATCATAGTTATCTTAGCTAAAAACTTTATTATTTATGGTAATTGTCAAAATTTGAGATTTTTTCTTCAAGCTTTTATAGTTTAAAATATTATTTCTTCCATAACTAAAATCCATTATTTAATATGTTTAAGAAAGTAATAAAAGTTTCGATTGCTGAACTCTATATCTTGAAAAATAAATTGAAGAATAAGCACAGTTAATGGTGAATGATAATCCATTTGTAATGAAATTCTAAGAATAAATTGGTATTTTTTGATAGGTTGGAATTTCACTTTTTAATTCCTATACATTTAATTGATTTACTACATTTTTTTTATTATGTTGAAGATTTTCTTGAGATTTTGAAAGCCATTATTTTATAGTTTTATGAGTTTTATATTATTTTACTCATTTTTAATGATTTAAGTTTCAATCTTGACAGGTCTTATATTCTTAGATACATATATTAACCCTTTTATATTTCTTATTGCAATTTTAAGATTTTTTTTTAGTTCTTCTCCGACCTTTACATTTATCATTCTCATTACATTTTGAAATTTATCAATGAAGGTATTTTACATCGTTTTATTTTTATTTTATAATTTTTATCTTCTTGAATGCATTTATATGTGTAGCTTTTCACCAAAAAAAGAAATTATATACGTAGCATTCTTTCGATTATTATATTTCATATAGTTTACACGAAAAATGATATTTTAATACCTTTTAACCTTATTATTTTTTTAAATCTTTGTTCATGTCGGTTTTCTTTTCGTATCTTTAACTTTTCATCTTGATAGGTTTTATATTCTTAGATACATATATTAACCTTTTTCTATATTTCTTATTTCATTTTAAGATTTTTGTAGTTTTTCTCCGACCTTTACGTTTATCATTTTCATTGAATTTTGAGATTTATCAATCAAAGTATTTTACATTGTTTTATTTTTATTTTATAATTTTTATCTTCTTGAATGCATTTATATACGTAGTTTTTCACCAAAAAAGAAATTATATACTTAGCATTCTTTCGATTCTAATATTTCGTATAGTTTACATGAAGAATGATATTATGATGTCTTTTAACCTTATTACTTTTTAAATTTTTTGTTTATGTCATTTTTCTTTTCTTATCTTTAATATCCTTAGATTGAATACATAGCATCAAAATAGGTAAATATCCTAAATAACTATCAACAATAGTGAAAGTATCCATATAATTCTTACCTTTATTGTGTGATATAATTTTTAAATAAAATATAAAACATGCAAATGTTTTCTTTCTCTCTTATCTCTGCATGAAGTGAAAAAAAATATTTAAAAATATTTTTTTCTATCGATCATTTTTTTTCTTTGTTGAAGAAAAATGTCAATAAAAAATAATATTGAAATAATTTCCGTGCATCGCACGGGGTTTATGCTAGTTTTGATTTAAACAAAGGGAAAAGAATAGTTTTCCTTTTATAATTTTCTACTTTATCTCTGTTTTCACTATTCTATATATGTCAAGTGTATTGGTGGGCAATTGAGATTAGAAAAGAAAATCTTTTATCAATTTTGTATAACACAATTCTTTTTTCTTTCCAATGTCAATTGCAATATCAATACATGTGGCAAATGTGAGTGGAATGAAATAGAAAATGTAACCGGAGATCTATACACGCAGCTTTTTTTAATATACATCAAACGAAGAGTTAAATGTATTATCATACTCGTGTTGTTTTGTGTAGGCTCTTTACCCTTTTCTAGGGGTGCCGGGACCATTACGTTTGTCACCCGGGTGCATTTTAATATCCGCTTAACTTAAATTAAATACAATTTTTTGTATTTCAACCAACTAAAATACATGATGGATCAGATCTGAATCCACTGTCCAAAAATCCGAACACATAGAATAATTACAAAATCAGGCAATATGATCCGTCAATTTTTAGAATCCTTAATCTTAATATATTTTTTTAATAAAATGACTATATATAAATTATTAGATGCATCAGTTAATTTGAACATGAAAAGTGGTACTTAATACTTAATAGTGCACTTATAATTGTTTAACGAATATTTTAGTCAAGTTTTCTATGAACACATTACACATGTTCTTACGGACCAAAAAAAACAAAAAATATTTACAAATATTCATAAACTTCACGCTGCCTAGTTTCAAATGTCTATGAAAAATTATAATATACAATCTATACTATTATATATTTGATAACGATGTTTGACTTTTTATTGTACATTTTGATGACGTGTAATTTTGTGGTTTTTTTGAAGTTTTTAATTAGATAGAAAAAATATGATTGGCTTATCTTTATTTTGTATATTATTTTTTTATAAAAATAAGTAAAAAAAAAAAAATAGTAACTAAGGAAAATAATTAATCTTGGCAAGTTTGACCGAATGGAATTAATTTTGATATTTCTATTAATTAAGTAAGGTTAATATTATATTCATGTATTTGATATTTATATAAATTTATTAAATTAATTTTAATGGTTAATTACTTAAGTCACGGATACAATATCCATAAAAAAAATCAGTGATTGGCTTATCTTTATTTTGTATATTATTTTAAAAAAAAGTAGTAACTAAGGAAAATAATTAATCTTGGTAAGTTTGACCAAATGGAATTAATTTTGATATTTCTATTAATTAAATAAGGTTAATATTATATTCATGTATTTGATATTTCTATAAATTTATTAAATTAATTTTAATGGCTAATTACTTAAATCACGGATACAATTTCCATAAAAAAAATAACTACAATTTTAAATTTAAATTCAAACATTACAAAATACAGAGAATTAATTAAGTTTCTTAAATTACTCCATCAAATTAATTAATTTTTTTAAATCTAAAGTTAATAGTTAATATATATATATATATATATATATATATATATATATATATATATATATATATATATATATATATATTAAAATATGGAATACGAACTAAATGCTATACTATTTATTAATTTGAAAAATTAATTCATTTAACTTCAAATTCTTGTAATTACTTAAGAAAATTATTATTAATTTATTTATTTGGAATGCATTATTTATATATACACATATAAATAAATTTGGATGAAATCTAATCTATAAATGTAAATAATTATCTACCAATCCATACCTAATTTTTTGTCACTATATGATTTCAAAATTTGAAAATCATAATTAATGCTGATTGATTTTATACATAGTAATATTTTTACATAATTACAAAATATTTATTTATCCTACATTATAAAATGAGACGTACTTCTTCCTTTTCATTCATCTTTTATACTACTCACTTTATTATATTACTCTCTCTCTCTCTTGAACAAACAATTTTTTTCTCGCATATGTTCCTTCATTGTGTTGTTAAATTACGTGTTTTGATTTTTTTTTTCATAGTAGATTATTTTTGTTATTTAACCTTTTAGGTTAATTATTCGATATTTATATTTTTTCTTTCAGTTTTGTCAATCTGTTTTTCTTTTTGTTTATATACAATCGTTCATGATTATTTTGATGTAATTAACTTATTGTTATTCAGGAGCTTAGTGACAGGTTTAACATCAACTCCTAGCTCGAGCACTTGCAGGCCAGGTATGACGGCACTGGTCATGTCGAATTGACTCGATTTGAAAGGGCGGTGAACATCCATCAAGATAGTTATGCATTTTATGTTGGCCATTATCCAATGTTGGCCTACTTCATCATCACCGAGAACGAATCTATTGGCGAGGAGGGATACAATTTTATGCAGAAAATATTGTTGTCACGTGATCTTCCTCCGGAGAGAGAAGTTGAACAAAGTGATGGTTCATATGCCTATTGAGAGTTATAAATTAGACTTTTTAAGATCCTTTGGGACTTAATTTACTTCTTGTGGGTTTAGTCGATGTGAATCTTATTCTGAAAGATTTGATTTTGTTCTATAAACTTTTATTTTGAAAGGTGTTTTTCTATAAAATGGAGAGATGTATGTTGAATTCATTAATTTGATATAGAACAAAATAAATAAATAAATAAATATATATATATATACTTATTTTTTCTTCGCCCTATTTTTTTCTAAATTCTACGCATTTTTCATATCTTTTTAAGTGTATTTTAGTTTATCTTATTTTAAGTTAGTGGTTTTTAAATTCTTATTTTGTCCATCTTCACCATATTATTAATTATGAAATAATAATACCTTTTTTTATGTTTTATATTATTTCGGTGTTTGATATATATATCTGAATTTAAATAGATGTTTTTTAGTGTAGTTGGGAAACCATCATTAATCATCTTTTAAAATAATAAATATCTTTTTAAATCTTATTTAAAGGTTTATATTTAATTTTGAGTCTTTAAGGGCGACATCTTTTGGATGAAGAAAATAATTAATAACTTTAATTCAAGTATTATGGATTTTTCCATATTAGTTTTGGTCAAAATTTTCCTTTGTTAAGAGTTAAGGGCAACATCTTTTGGACATTGAGTCTTTATATATCGTATTGGTCAAATCTTTTTTTTCTTTTAAAAATCAAATTATATATTTAGACGAATGTTTTTAAACCATAATTAGTTCAATTATGATCAAATGGTGACTTTTTAAAAATTTATATTATTTTATTAGAAGAAATATTTAAACTATTAATCAAATTTAAAATAATGTTTATGGAATCCCTTAATTTAAGCAATAATCATAGTTATCTTAGCTAAAAACTTTATTATTTATGGTAATTGTCAAAATTTGAGATTTTTTCTTCAAGCTTTTATAGTTTAAAATATTATTTCTTCCATAACTAAAATCCATTATTTAATATGTTTAAGAAAGTAATAAAAGTTTCGATTGCTGAACTCTATATCTTGAAAAATAAATTGAAGAATAAGCACAGTTAATGGTGAATGATAATCCATTTGTAATGAAATTCTAAGAATAAATTGGTATTTTTTGATAGGTTGGAATTTCACTTTTTAATTCCTATACATTTAATTGATTTACTACATTTTTTTTATTATGTTGAAGATTTTCTTGAGATTTTGAAAGCCATTATTTTATAGTTTTATGAGTTTTATATTATTTTACTCATTTTTAATGATTTAAGTTTCAATCTTGACAGGTCTTATATTCTTAGATACATATATTAACCCTTTTATATTTCTTATTGCAATTTTAAGATTTTTTTTTAGTTCTTCTCCGACCTTTACATTTATCATTCTCATTACATTTTGAAATTTATCAATGAAGGTATTTTACATCGTTTTATTTTTTTTTTATAATTTTTATCTTCTTGAATGCATTTATATGTGTAGCTTTTCACCAAAAAAAGAAATTATATACGTAGCATTCTTTCGATTATAATATTTCATATAGTTTACACGAAAAATGATATTTTAATGCCTTTTAACCTTATTATTTTTTTAAATCTTTGTTCATGTCGGTTTTCTTTTCGTATCTTTAACTTTTCATCTTGATAGGTTTTATATTCTTAGATACATATATTAACCTTTTTCTATATTTCTTATTTCATTTTAAGATTTTTGTAGTTTTTCTCCGACCTTTACGTTTATCATTTTCATTGAATTTTGAGATTTATCAATCAAAGTATTTTACATTGTTTTATTTTTATTTTATAATTTTTATCTTCTTGAATGCATTTATATACGTAGTTTTTCACCAAAAAAGAAATTATATACTTAGCATTCTTTCGATTCTAATATTTCGTATAGTTTACATGAAGAATGATATTATGATGTCTTTTAACCTTATTACTTTTTAAATTTTTTGTTTATGTCATTTTTCTTTTCTTATCTTTAATATCCTTAGATTGAATACATAGCATCAAAATAGGTAAATATCCTAAATAACTATCAACAATAGTGAAAGTATCCATATAATTCTTATCTTTATTGTGTGATATAATTTTTAAATAAAATATAAAACATGCAAATGTTTTCTTTCTCTCTTATCTCTGCATGAAGTGAAAAAAAATATTTAAAAATATGTTTTTCTATCGATCATTTTTTTTCTTTGTTGAAGAAAAATGTCAATAAAAAATAATATTGAAATAATTTCCGTGCATCGCACGGGGTTTATGCTAGTTCATTAATAAATAATATTTCCTCACTGTTGAAGATCACGTATATATGGTATAGCTGATTGTGCCCAATTTGGTAGTGATTGGCCCTGATTTGTAGTGATCTTGCTTCCTGTTTGGTTTGTTATATACTCTTGTTCTAGAGTAAATCCTGTAACACAGAAATATACAAACAATACTGTAACACAAAAATATACAAACAATACAATGAATACAATCAATTTCTCCCCAAATACGATGCTTTGACATGGTATCTGTTTGCACTAAAAATTCGTTTTATTGATTTTTAGTCAATATCGAATAGATAATACAAATTATTTGAAAATTAAAGTACAAGTGGGTCTTCGATCTTCACTTGATCCTCTGATTCTTCTTTCAGATTTAAAGTTGTTGAATCTTCAAACGGTTCTTTGATGAATTTGGTGTTTGATCTTCTTCAACTTGAGATTTAGCTTGAATAACGTTAATACGTAGGTCCTTCGACTTATTTACGAATCAAACGCTGGATTTTAGAAAATTCCGCCAAGAACGCCGAAGAACTCGTTGGTAATTCCGTGAATTTAGCTTGAATAATAACGCCGATTCGCCGGTATAACGCCTTGATAACGGATCAAATGCTTAAATTTGATAACTTCGGGAAGAAAGGTTTTTAGTCTTTCTTGAACTTTTAGAGAGGTTTTTAGCCTTTCTTGAACTCGTAGAGAGGGTTTTAGCCTTTCTTGAATTCGTGTTGTGTGTAGAATGAACTACACATAACCCCTTTATATAGGTGTAGGATCCAAGACTTGTGGCCCAAGTCAGCTTTTATTTAATAATTATCTCTTATTTTTTTTGAAGAGATAATATCAAATAAATCATATAAATTATTTATCCCTTTAATATTTTTATTTTTATTTTAAAGAGATAATATAAGACTTGAATTTGATTGGTCGGTGTGACACAATACGCCACGTGTCGCCATATGATTTGTCTTGGCTTTCTTTAACTGCAAGACTTGATTTAATTGGTCAAAAGATATCACTTTGACACGTGTCATCACTTGATTTGTGGATAAATAAAACATTATAATATAAATTTAAATTTAACCATTTAATTTTGAAATTAAATTTAGGATAATTTCAAAACATATAATAGCAAATTTAAATTAATAACATAAAGTTTATTTACTTATCTACAAATGCCCCCACTTCAAGGCTCGGCGAAGAACATACCAAGTATTTGTAAGAAGGCGGGACTTGAAGTACTTAAATTTCCCAAATTTTTATTTTATTTTATTTTAATTTGGAAAATTTTAAATGATTCAAACATGATCTATTAAATCATATTTAATCTCAACTTTGAACTTGTCTTTGGATCCCAAAGCACATGGGCTTACGGATTTCTTCAACAATTCAGAATTTCCAAAAATTGAATTTGCATGGGACTTATCCATGCAATACGTACATTTTGCATACATGAACTCTTTCCACTTTTTTATGGAAAGACATTGCAACGTGTCCATGACAAAATTGGATAGGACAAACTTTTCATAAATTGAGATAATCTCTGTGACAATTACTCTTAATTGAAGTAAATATCATCCACGTCTCTTCATAGCTTGACTATCAAGGCAATAATGACTTCCATTAGTTCTTAGAAGTCTAATTTGACTCCACTTCGGAGTCATAATCCTGTCAGGATATTGATATGCATCTTGCCTATAAATACATGAGCTTCAAACCTCATCATCACACCACAATCAAAGCAACAGAAGAGCAATTGCAGAGGAGTAATCTCGAAGTGGAGCAATAACTCCATCATCAACCTCGAAGCATACAAGTGGAGCAATCCTAATTTGAAGGAGTAATCAAGAAGTGGAGCAATAATTCCATCATCAACTTTGAAAGTCCGAGACATTAATTTGAGGAGCAATTGACGATCAGCTTTGCGGAAATTATAATTTGAAGCAATAAGCAGCGCAGCATTAATCCCAGAAGTAGCAGCACTAATTCGAGGAGCTACATATTGATTTATTGGAATATCAACTTCCGCAGTATCAATCCGAAACAAAACCCATCTTTCCGGAAGCTACGATTCGGCAACGACAAGTTACGTTGATTCTTTATTCTTGGTAGTGAATCGAGCATTAGCTCCAAGGTATTATATTCGATTTTATTCCTTTATTCCTCTTTTTTTTGGTTTGAGTTTTATTGGTAACTTGCTCTTTCTTCTCCCTTCTTTTTTTTTTAAGATCACAATGGTGTACTTTAGAGATATCTCAACTCTAGCCGGTGTCAAGCACTTACCGATCCTTGACGACGAGAGACAATCCGAAGAGAAAGCTACTTGTTTGGAGGTGCATGACTCTTTACTTGGTTCATATGGAGGTCGTTGGCCAAAACTGATTATGTCGGTACGATTAAACCCTAAAGGTGTGGGCTCTACAGGCTGCGCACCATCAACTTAAGCAAGCCATCAAAGGTGTGGGCTCTACAGGCTACGCACCATCAACTTAAGCAAGCCATCAAAGGTGTGAGCTCTACAGGCTACGCACCATCAACTTAAGTAAGACATCAAAGGTGCGGGCTCTACAGGCTGCGCACCATCAACTTAAGCAAGACATCAAAGGTGCGGGCTCTACAGGCTGCGCACTTACCGAAGGGGCAGATTACTTATCCTCGCAGTATCAACTTATCGAAGGGCCAGATTACTTAACCTCGCACCATCAACTTACCGAAGGGCCAGATTACTTATCATCGCAGTATCAACTTACCGAAGGGCCAGATTACTTATCCTCGCAGTATCAACTTACCGAAGGGCCAGATTACTTATCCTCGCACCATCAACTTATCGAAGGGCCAGATTACTTAACCTCGCACCATCAACTTATCGAAGGGCAGATTACTTATCCTCGCAGTATCAACTTATCGAAGGGCCAGATTACTTAACCTCGCACCATCAACTTATTGAAGGGAGAGCCAAGTGCAGTTAGCCGATGCGAAGACAAGTTATCGATGGATACTGGGGGTGGACTGAAGATATCCTTAGCCGATGGAGTGTTTGGTGGAGAATTTTGCTTTAACGATGGATACCGAGAATGGACTGAAGATATCTTTAGCTGATGCGAAGAGAAGTTACATGCCGCTCAACTACATAATGTGGTACAAGCCTCCTTATTTACCTATGATCGCCAACTCCAATTATCAAGGCGTTTTTCGAAGCATGGTGTCCATCTACCAATACCCTCGTCGAACTATCCATATCATTGCGGAATTTACTTGAGGAGTTGAAGAATTTCAAATTGAAGAAGAGATCAAAACAAAGTTGTGAACTCATTCAACTTGTGATTTGTGATTTGATAATTACTTGAAGATTCTTCTATCCAACAAGAAAATACAAATCAAAGCAAAGCTGTCAACTTATTCAACTTGTGATTTGTGATTTGGTACTTACTTGAAGAATTTAAAATCCAGGAAGGGATCAAAACAAAGTTGCGACTGAACTTATTTCAATTTGATATTTACTTGAAGACTTTTAACTCAACAAGGAAACATAAATCAAAACAAAGTTGTGACTGGACTTAGAAAATACCTAAGCTGCCTACGTACCCTTTTAAAATGGATCAAGTCATAACGTAGTTCAAATGGTCAACTTTGTTTGACGGGGGGAGCCGTACACAGTTTATACTCATGCGGGCCAGGAGTATTCAAAGTTTAACCACCCTGAACAAGAGTGGGGAATTTCTAATTTAGCCACATGAAATACCATCAGTGGAGTAAGTTAGCAGTTTATCCACATACTTTACTATTGGTGGTTACCGTACATAGTTTATACTCATATGGGTCAGGAGTGACATGCAGTTTAGGCTCGTGCGTCGAGGAGCATTCTACTTTATCATGCGTGATATTTCTTCAAGAATTTACCATTTATAGGTCCGATGCGCAAGCCATCCTTGTCGAGCAACTTGTAGGCACCATTTGTATACACTTCCTTTACCACATGCGGACCGTCCCATTTTGACATAAACTTATTTCCCATACGCTGAGTGATGGTAATTGGTCTTCTCACTGCTAAGACCAAGTCCCCTACTTGGAATGATCGCGGATGCACCTTCTTATTAAATGCTCTCATCATTCGGGCTTGGTAGCATTCAAGTTGTTGTTGAGCTGCAAGTCTTTTCTCATCAAGTGCTTTCAACTCTTCAAGTCTGAGGCGAGCATTATCCTCCGGAGTAAGACCTTCTTGAATTGCTATGCGCAGTGATGGTATTTGGCTTTCTAAAGGTAGCACAGCTTCGACTCCGTAAACTAACGAGTAAGGGGTAGCCTGAGTAGCGTTTCTATGTGTTGTCCGGTATGCCCATAACGCTTCCCCAACTTTCTCATGCCAATCCTTTTTTGAATTAGACACAACTTTTTTCAAGAGATTGCACAATGTCTTGTTAAATGCTTCTGCCAAACCATTTGCAGCTGCATTATACATTGACGAGTTATGTTGCTTAAAGCCAAATTGCACGCATAGTTTGTCCATCAGCTTGTTGTAAAAGGGTTTACCATTATCAGTGATGATGCATCGAGGCACCCCATATCTAAAAATCAGATTATTTCGGATGAACTCAACTACTGTTTCCTTTTTCACCTCTTTAAGGGGTACTGCTTCCGCCCACTTTGAGAAGTAATCAGTAGCTGCTAATATGTAGGAATGACCACCTGAAGATTTAGGAGTTATTGGACCCACTACGTCAAGAACCCACGCATCGAATGGCTATGAAGCTACTGTAGGATGTAAAGGTTCAGGAGCTTGGTGAATGAAATTGGCGTGTATCTGACATGCTTCACATTTCCTTGCGTAATCCAAACAATCTTTAACCATAGTAGGCCAATAATAGCCCATCCTTTTGATCCGAAAATGTAGTTTTGGACCTGATTGATGTGCTCCACATACTCCTGAATGCGCTTCTGTCATAGCTTCGAGAGTCTCCTCACCATTTAAGCAACGCTGATAAGTTCCCTCAAAAGAACGTCGATACAAAGTATCTTTGTACAAAATAAAGCGAGGAACTCATCTACGCACTTCAGTTTTATGTCGAGGATTTGATGGTAATTTTCCGTGCTTTAAGTAGGCAATCAATGGAGTCCTCCAATCATCCTCTTCATCAACCGAGATTGATATGGCATTTATATTTTCAATATCAGATCCACTTGATAATGGCACAGCCCAACGATTGCACACGGGCACACTTGTTGTTTTCCCTTTCGATAGAGCCATAACAGTCGCCAAATTAGCCAAAGCATCAACTATTCTATTTTCTTCCCTTGGTATATGACTCAAAATTATATTCTCAAAATTTGTCATCAAAACTGACGCTTGTTGATGGTAGGGGATCAAATCTTCTTTCTTGACTTCATACTCATTTAGGAGTTGGTTGATTATCAGTTTGGAGTCACCATATACTTCTATACTGAGAATCTTCATTCCTTGTGCCATTTGAAGTCCAATAATCAGAGCTTGGTACTCAACAACATTATTTGAGCATAATTCAACCAACACAAAAGAGTATGGTAAAACAAGCCTTTCTGGAGAGACAAAAACTACTCCTGCTCCTGCTCCATTTGATCGAGCCGATCCATCGAAGAACATCATCCAAGTTGGTGAAGGTTCGACAAAAAAGACTTCTTCATCGGGAAAGTCATCGGATAGTTCCCACTCTACCGGAATTGGATAATCAGCTAGGAAATTGGCGAGTGCTTGGCCTTTGACAGCTTTCTGAGGTACGTATGTTATCTCGTACTGATTAAATATGATTGACCACTTAGCTAACCGTTCGGATAACACTGGTTTCGACATTACATATTTGACCGGATCAGCTCGAGATATGAGTTTTATGGAACATGCCTCGAAGTAATGCCTTAGCTTCTTGATCGCGTAAAACAAAGCCAAACATATCTTTTCAACCGGAGAATATTTTAACTCATTTTCAGTCAAGGTTCTGCTGAGATAATATAACGCTCTCTCCTTCCCTTCTTCATTTTCTTATGCCAATAGGGCCCCGATTGACCGTTCTTGCGCAACAATATATAGGATAAGAGGTTTACCTGGTATTGGAGCTCCTAATACTGGTAGGTTCATGAGATGCTTTTTGATACTTTCAAACGCGTTTTGACATCCTTTATCCCATTCAAAATTGACGCCCTTTTTTATGAGATGACTAAAAGGTTGACATCTCCCTGCCAAATTTGATATGAACCTGCGAATAAATGCTAGATTGCCTTGTAAACTTCTCAAATCCTTAAGATTTATTGGCGCGGGCATCCTTTGGATAGCATCTATCTTAGCAGGATTAACTTCGATTCCACGGTGGCGAACTATGAAGCCAAGGAATTTTCCTGAAGTGACACCGAAGGCACATTTAAGGGGGTTCATCTTCAAATTATACTTACGGAGCCTATCAAACACAACTTGTAGATCCTTAAGATGATCATCTCTTTTCTCGGTTTTAACTACGAGGTCGTCCACATAACACTCCACGTTCTTGTGCAGCATATCATCAAAGATGTTTTGCATAGCACGTTGATATGTAGCACCCGCATTTTTTAGTCCAAAAGGCATAACCTTATAACAGTAGATACCCTTCGGGGTACAAAACGCAGTACACTCCTCATCCTGGGGCGACATTCTGATTTGATTATATCCTGAACATCCATCCATAAAAGATAAGGCCTCATGTCCGGTAGTCGCATCAACCATAAGTTCAATAACGGGTAGCGGAAAGTCATCATTTGGGCATGCCTTATTCAAGTCTCTGAAATCAACGCATATGCGAATTTGACCATTCTTTTTCTTGACTGGAACAATGCTAGAAATCCAAGTGGGGTATTTGACTTCCATAATGAACCCATCATCAATAAGTTTGTTGACTTCGGCTTCGATTAAAGGAACTAATTCTGGACGGCATACTCGTTGCGATTGTTTTACCGGTCGAACTCCATGCTTTATGCCAAGACGGTGAGTTGCAATCTTTGGATCCAACCCAGGCATTTCCTTGTACGTCCAAGCGAAGACATCCTTGTATTCCTTTAGGAGACTTGTATACTGGATCATTTCTTCAGAAGACAGAAGTGCGCTTACAAATGTAGGTTGATGCTCCTCTATTGTTCCGAGATTGATTTCTCGCAGCTCATCTACAGTCGCTTGTACGCCATCTTCAAGTTGTGGAGGTGCCTCTTTAACTTCGTTTTCTACCACTTCAAAGTCAAGATCTTCTTTGATTGAGATATGGTGGCATGTCTTTATGGTGACAGGTTCTTCCGAAGTAATAAGCAGGGACATGCCCCCAACTGAGAGATGAAGAGTTTGATCTCGCCTCGTTTGTGGTTCTATTGACTCCCCATGATTTATGTCTCTATCAACCTTTGCGCTTTCTCCAAGACGATCGAACACTGAACGATGGTTTGACGCATGTTTGTCCTCAAAAGTCTTTTGGCCCTTAGACCCGAGTCTCTTGAACACAGAAAGATGTTTCATAGGAACACCGAGTCGATCAAACACTGAAACACGTTTATTCTTAGTTTCAATTCTCAATGCAGATATGTGTTGCACGTTCACTTGTTTATCTTTTCGGGACACGCGTATTCTCACCGGTTCCATATGAACATATCCTACGCCCGTCTTAGGCTGATCAACACGAAGTCCTTTCTCTTTCAGCTTAAGTTGTGCTTTCGTGAGCCCATGAATCTTTTCACCAGTCAATTCTGGTCTTAGCCTGCCTAAGGCTGACGGCTAGAAAAGTCGTATCCTGATCTTTCTAAGAGTGTGTAAGCCTTCGGATCAAATACTCCTTTTATTTCTCCTGATGACATTGTTGGAGATGGTCCATTTGTCGAATTCAAACTGGTGATGGGCATTATCAGGTTCGATTTCGAAGCTTCAAAGTTATTGACTTTTTCTTCAGGCATAACTTCCGGGTCCAAGTATAATTTGGCATCAGCAAAGTGGGATTCCGCATCAGTAAAGGGTTTTGCATCCGCATCCACTTTCATGATTTCTCCATCTTTCAGATACTTAAAACATTGATGTAGGGTGGATGGAATAACGTTATTCTCGTGGATCCATGGTCGCCCTAATAGAAGGTTATAAGAAGTCCTAGCATCAATCACATGAAGTAGAGTGCTTGCCTTCAGTTCTCCAATTCGAAGATCTGCTCGAATCATTCCTATAGCTCGTTCTCCTCCTTGATTGAATCCTTGAATGGTCAGACGACTTTGAGATAATTCTTCGATAGAGATCCCCAATTTCTTCATAGTGGACTTCGGCATGATATTAACGGCTGAACCTCCATCGATCAATATGCGGTTAACTTTCTCTTCTTGCATGAATCCTGAGACGAAAAGTGGTCGATTGTGCGGTTTCGGCCCTAGTAACAAATCATCGTCCGTGAAGGCAATTACCGCTCTAGTAACATGATAAAAAACAACATGGGAAATTTCTTCATCATAGGAGGTAGGACTCATATTTTCTTTGAAGTATTTCTTCGGAAAAAAGTCGCCCAAAGTCATTGGTTTCCAATAGCGATTGTTTGAAGGCCTTTTATGGTTGGCAGGTGCTCTCATCCTTCTCTTTGACACACTTTGTCTATACTTGATCGGAGTTGATGTTTTTATTCAAGTAGGGTGAAACTGCTCTACACGTCGCCTTTGTCTTCGTCGACGCGTCACTACGGTCCATTCACCATCATCTTCAACTTTGGTTGTTGTATGTACTTCAACTTTAACTTCTCTATTGGACATCAACTTTGAAACTAACATTGGTTCCAAGCTTCCAAACTGGATTTTTGTGGATGCCCCCAATATTGTTGGTGATGTCATCATACTCTTGTTGCTCTTAACTTTATTGACATTTGTTGAAGTTACAACACTAGTAGCGTTTGCGTCGGCTGCATCTTCACTTTCAAGGATAATTTTACCTTCTCTTGCTAGAGCCATGATCTTATCTTTCAACACAAAACATTTCTCTATCGGGTGGCTAACGACTCGATGATACTTGTAGTATTTCGGGTCATTCACTTTCCCACTCTCCTCGGGGCGTTTTGGCTGCGGTAGCTCTATCAGTTTTTTCGCCAGCAATTCGTCAAAAATGTGTGAGACTTCGGCGTCTGGAAATGGGTATTCCTTTTCTTGCATCTCTTTCAGTGTAAGTCGACGCCTTTCATCCTGCATTGGTTGATCTTTTGTTTTGGCTTCACCCTTCTTTTCCTTAGAGGGAATTTTGACAGGTGTTGCCTTCACTGCCATAGATTCCTTTGCAAAAGGCTTGACGAATTTTTCACTCCTCCGAATATCCCTTCTATCTTTTCTTTGATTTTCAGCCGGAAAGTTAGTACCGTAATATGCAATACTTAGTTCCATATCATGAGCTCTCGTAGCCAATTCTTCAAATGTTCGGGGCTTGATCCCTTGTAAGATGTAAAGCAATCCCCAGTTCATGCCTTGAATACACATTTCTATTGCAGATATTTCTGACAGTCTATCCTTGCAATTCAAACTCAATGCTCGCCAACGATTGATGTAATCGATGACCGGTTCGTCTTTCCACTGTTTTGCATTAGTGAGCTCGATCATACTTACAGTGCGACGAGTGCTATAGAAACGATTCAAGAACTCTCTTTCCATCTGGTTCCAACTGTCTATCGACTCTGGCTCTAAATCAACATACCAATCGAAAGCGTTTCCTTCAAGTGACCTCACAAATTGTTTTACCAAATGATCACCATATGTCCCCGCATTGTTGCATGTTTCCACGAAATGAGCAATATGTTGCTTCGGATTGCCCTTTCCATCGAATTGCTGAAAACTCGGTGGTTGATAACCCATTGGCATCCTCAAAGAATCAATGCGTTTAGTATACGGTTTTGAGTATGTTGGGGAATTTTGAGAGGGTGCACCATACTGAGCTCTAATTGTATTAGTTATCATATTTTGCAGTTCTTGCACAGATAGAGCGGCGATGGATGCAGCGGAGTTATTTATCCTCATCGGGAGTCATGCTTCTGAGGAAGAAAATTCACTTGTTTTCCATCAGTGACTTGAGCCGAAAAAGTTTGAGGGTTACGACTAGACTGACCAGGATCGCGATTTTCTAACTTGTTCATAAGTTGAGCAATCTGGAAGTCTTTATCCTCCAAAGTCTTTTGCAAGTTAGCCATTGCTTGAGCCATTTGGGCAACTTGCTCTTCAAGAGTCATAGTCTCCGCCTCTTCAGTAAAAAGAGTTTCCTTTGATCTAGTTTCTCTAGGGGGTTGAGGGAGTTGAACCATCTGATGATTTTGAGTCATGACCGTCTGTAGAAGACCGCACGGTGCCATCAACTCCTTTGTTCTTCAAACTTTGTTGGTTCGCCCCATCAGCTCCCTTACTCGCGCCATCAGCTCCCTTATTCTTCGGGTTGGGTTGGATTTTAGGAGCCATTGAATATTTGAACTTTGGTATGAGAAGGAAGAGATGAGAGGTAAGATGGTCCCACTGGGCGTGCCAATCTGTTTGCACTAAAAATTCGTTTTATTGATTTTTAGTCAATATCGAATAGATAATACAAATTATTTGAAAATTAAAGTACAAGTGGGACTTTGATCTTCACTTGATCCTCTGATTCTTCTTTCAGATTTAAAGTTGTTGAATCTTCAAACGGTTCTTTGATGAATTTGGTGTTTGATCTTCTTCAACTTGAGATTTAGCTTGAATAACGTTAATCCGTAGGTCCTTCGACTTATTTACGAATCAAACGCTGGATTTTAGAAAATTCCGCCAAGAACGCCGAAGAACTCGTTGGTAATTCCGTGAATTTAGCTTAAATAATAACGCCGATTCGCCGGTATAACGCCTTGATAACAGATCAAATGCTTAAATTTGATAACTTCGGGAAGAAAGGTTTTTAGCCTTTCTTGAACTTTTAGAGAGGTTTTTAGCCTTTCTTGAACTCCTAGAGAGGGTTTTAGCCTTTCTTGAATTCGTGTTGTGTGTAGAATGAACTACACATAACCCCTTTATATAGGTGTAGGATCCAAGACTTGTGGCCCAAGTCAGCTTTTATTTAATAATTATCTCTTATTTTTTTTGAAGAGATAATATCAAATAAATCATATAAATTATTTATCCCTTTAATATTTTTATTTTTATTTTAAAGAGATAATATAAGACTTGAATTTGATTGGTCGGTGTGACACAATACGCCACGTGTCACCATATGATTTGTCTTGGCTTTCTTTAACTGCAAGACTTGATTTAATTGGTCAAAAGATGTCACATTGACACGTGTCATCACTTGATTTGTGGATAAATAAAATATTATAATATCAATTTAAATTTAACCATTTAATTTTGAAATTAAATTTAGGATAATTTCAAAATATAAAATAGCAAATTTAAATTAATAACATAAAGTTTATTTACTTATCTACAGTATCAGAGCAGTGTTGAGATCCCAGGGACTCAGAATTAACATCATCATCGTCCCATACCTTATCCCAGCCTAGAATCGGCCTGAACCTACAAGCAACAAAACAACAATGTCAACCCCAAACAACAAAAACCAAGAACTTGCAATTCAGATTGCTCAACAATAGGAGTTAAACTAAACAGTGACAATTATCCGGTTTGGGCTAAACTAATGAAGATGGCGACCGGCGCCAAAAGGGGTCGTTCTGATAGACAAATCTTGAACCCAAGTGTAAGTTCTAAATTCGATTGCAACACTTAAGGTATCGTATCCATAGGGAAGGAAATTCAACAACCACTTCTATGACTATTTTTAATCTAGAGACCGAACAAGATTGACAGTGTTGTACTCTACTACTATGACGAAATTAAACTAGGCAATAAGTAATCAATCACACAAGCTAACAAATAAAAATCAAGATTAAACCACTTAACTAAAGCAGGTCCGGGAGTAAATCATATGCCCTTCAGTGATCAAATCAATACTCCCTAACCCTAGGAGATTAGTTCCTCATAATAGACTCAAAACTCATTAAAATCAAAGGAATTGCATTAAAAACATTCATGTCTAACATAACCATCAAACCGGAATTCATACTTCTGAAATTCTAACCTAATTATCAAAACGAATCTAAAGCAATAAAACTAACTATACTAGAATTTAAAAACCAAAGCTTGAGGAATTAGTTTGATCGAAAAGCAGTAAATAAAACCAAATTGACAAAGTCTTGTGATTGGATTGAATCTTCAACTCTATATCTTCGTGTTTCTTCCTTCTCCGATTATTCTTGAACTTCTGGGAAGCTATCCGTCCAAAAAGCTCCTCAATTCCGCCTCAAAACCGTGCTTAAATAGAAGTCCTTAACCCAGCTCCGCACCGTGACACGGGCATGCAGCGCCCATGCACAAAACTATGACACGCCTGTGTCACCTATAAAAAATGTACTCGCGCTTTACTTCTTGACACGGGGGTGTCAAGAGTTGTTCTTCTCGATAACACGGGGGTGCAGAAGCTGTCAGGCCTCTTCTCGAAGCTTGCTCTACGATGGTGACACGGGCGTGTCACCATCTGGAATCCGAGGGTCACTCCTGTACTGAGACACGGGGGTGTCTCAGTTTACTCTTCCAAGGGGACACAGACGTGTCCCCTAGAATTTCTCGTTTTTCGCCCTTTATTGCATGGTTTTGCTTCTATTTTGTCTTTTCAACTCCAAGGTGAAAGGTACCTAAAAGGGAGCATAAATCGCATTATAAGTTCTTAAAACTACTTGAATTTAACTCAAATTACCCTACAAATCCATGCAAAAACCCGATACATCAAACTCCCCCAAACTTGAATATTGCTCGCCCTCGAGCAATCGAGAAAATTACATCAAACCAACCTCAAAATCAATCTCTCAACAGGGCAATTCTCAGAATTTCACTTAAGCAAGTCTAGCCTATCAAGCACATTACAATCAAGCACAAGAATCAACATAATGGTATAAATAGAATATCCTCGTGTAGTGTGTGAATTCGAACAAAATAATGTACAACGGTTAGAATACCAAACTAATGATTCCTTCCTAAATACCAATGATAGACTTCGGAAAACATTCTTCGCACCTATCTCCACTAATGGAATTAACCCAGAATTAAGGATCAGAAGGTCTTTCGAGGCTTGTAATGTGGGCTCGGGGTTAAGGTTATGGAATTTTTAGTATAGTAGTGACTCAACACACCTAGCTCACCCCTTCAAATCTCCTCGGTCGCCATCTTTGTCTTTCCCCGTCAAACTCCCCCAAACTTAGACCTTGTCTAAGTTTGTCACATGCAGACAGTCTAAAAGTTTCTTCTGTTTCAAATCTACTCAATCACTTTTCTTTTTTTTTTTTTTTCTCTTTTTGTCTACTTATTGCTTTACACAACTCGTTCTTTTACTACTTTCTTTTGAATTCTTCTTTTCTTTCAGCATCTAAGATTATCTCTTATTTCTTCTCTTGGCTTCTCATCAGGAATTTAGCAACATCTTCAATCGATTCAAACGAGTGAGCAAAGTGTGACTCTAGGGTAGGTTTATGGTGCTGTGCCTGTGGCTTATAATGCGGCTACAAAAATTTAATGGCACAACACTTAGGCTCAGCGGGGTCAATAGGATTTCGTTCTTTAGTAAAAATGGTTCAATAGCGAGGCTACCTCCGACATGAATGCCTAAGTCATCTCCCTAATTCTTCGTCAATTCAAAATTTCGCCTCAATAGGACTAAAATGCATCCTAATCCACTTCTCAGTATTATTCAAGAATTACTAACTCAGCATCCTAAACTAAGTACATGACCTTGTTCAATTGTGCACAAAAATAAGGATATCCCACCATTCCAAAGTATCAATACTCACACCTAACTTCATGCATTCGACTAGCCTAACTCACTTTGGCAAAAGTTCCAATAATCAAACCTCATCGAAAAATTTAAAATTTTGGCTTATTTTCAGCAATCATCTTTTCCTTCTCAAAGATATCACAATCACAAGCAAATAAATCCCCCAATGCATGCAACATATTAGCAATATACTCCAAAACTTTTTGCCCCTCTCCCCCAAACTTAAACCATGCAATGTCCTCATGCATAAAAGAAAAAGAGAAAGGCAAAAAGAAAACTCCCTCAATAAAGCGAAGAACCCGGCAACAAGTTATTCATCAAGCCGAACCTGCACTTAAACGACTAATACACGGATCATAAGCTAAGCAAAGCAAATGATAATCAACATGCAATTGACAAGAAGTCCCTGTCGTCAAGTACCTACTATGCCCATAACAATAGTTAGCACAGTGCGAATAGTTAGGTTAGGGTGGTGAAAGATAGTATCATACAGACCAAAGCAAGAAAAACAGGAATCTAGAAAAGAAAAACCAATCAAGGATAAGGCGGCGGGTATTGTGGGGGCTGGCTTGAGCTACTCGTTCCGGCACCTCCAAATTGCTTGGCAAGATATGCGTGGAGATTCTCGAACTGTCCATCAATGTGGAGCTGCAAGGCATCAAGCCGTGAATCCACATGCTCTACAAAGCTATCCATCCGCGCATTCTGAGACGCCATATAATCCCACATGTAAGCGGGGATCTCCTCTTCGTCATCTTGGACCATTGGCAGCGATGCTCCTCGCCCGGCTTCCTCTCGATCCGGTATCTGTGCAAGCCTCCTCTGCTGATCGAGGGTGAGGTCATCATACTTTGCCACACCCCACCTGTACATCCGCTCAAACCGGTTCCTTTCCCTCTCCGGATACCAGGGTAAAACCTTATCCTTTAAGCTCCCGGCAGGCCATCGGATGAATAGATCCATCTTGATGAACGTCTGCTCTTCAACATAGGGAAAGTTGGATAAAGGCTCCGCTTCCTCTGCAAGCCACCCTACCTCTTTGGCTAGCTTCGTCACATAGGCTCCATGGCCTATAGTTCCCGATGCTCTGCCCGCCACCTCTTTCAACTTGTACATGAACTCGGTCGTGGCATCAAACAGCACCCCCTCCTTCATAAAGTACATAATGGCCAACTCAAACCCGTTGATATTTCCATCGCTTTCATGCCTAGCACATATTCCCACAGCCAGGAGTCTATGCACCAAGCGCCAAACTAAGCTATCAATTCAGGTGGCCTTAGTATTCCGTGGGTTGTAAGCCGGGGCACCAGCTTTTAGAGGGAATGATCGCCACACCGCCTCTCTGTCCTCCGTAGACCAATTGGGCAACACTGACATCTCGCAACAAGGAAAACCTAAGGCGTCACGAATCTCGTCTGCATTTAACGATTGGGCTTCCTCCCCATCTAACGTGAAATTGAGCTTGGTTGCGACCTGGTCCCAAGTCATAGTGGTGAAGAATGCTGTTGTCAACTCCGGATATGTGTTAGCCGGAACCATCATAAATGTCTTCCACCCTATGTTGTTAAATAAAGCCTCGATTTCATCCCAGACTCCTAACCGCCGAAGTGTAGCGAGATGCGGGAACTTGGTGGGCATAATGTTCCGCGTGGTATTCCTATTATAAGGGTTCCCAAGCCCTTCCAAAGTTACATTCACGGAATCCCGTGGTTGGCGACCGGTTGGGCCGAACGATGAGGTGAGTTGCAGAGGGACGGGTCTCTTATTGCATCCTATACGTCCTGCACAAAAATTCCCCCACATCAACAACAAAAAGTAAAATAATTTCAAAGGGGCATTTTATCGAACACCTTGTGAGCATAAGTAGAAAGTCTAGAATTCCATTAAATAAAGCATACCAATTCATCACCTATAACCTAGACTCAGCCCTCTATATTACCAAACTCGTTGAACTATCATAGGGCCTCAATTTCTCCCACAAACATGTAAATAACCGCCCACAACAAACCTCCACAATTTGCAAAATTCAAGACAATGTGTAAGAACAAGGGCCAAATTTTCCACTCCATTCCGAACACCCAACTCTAGCATGCACAAACTCGACTAAGGAGCAAGAATTCATAGAATTGATATCCAACATGCTTCAAAGAAAAATTAGGGTTCATAGTCTAAAAAGGCCAAAAATTTGCAAATTATGCCAATTCCTACTTCTAAACATGCCAAAACTTGAAATAGAATCAAGAATTTTACATCATAAGCATGGTTTCTAGAACTAGGGTCTAACCCTTCTTAATTAAATCCATGAAACTAAAGTACCCAAGAGAAGAGAAGACTTACCCGATTAATATTAGAAGAAAGGTGTAATGTGTGTGTTGTCTTGCCGGAATCGGATCTACAAACAATAGTGGTGGTGATGCTTGTGCCGTGAGTGAATGGGGGAAGAAAAGATGAGAGAAGAGAAAAGGGTTCTTGTGTTTTAGATTACAAGACAAAGTGAGGAACCCTCGTTTTAATTTAACTCCGCAGACGTGACACGCCCGTGTCAATAAGTGAACTATATGGACGACACGGGGGTGTCATCCTTTACCTGGTGAACTCTGTACCGTGACACGGGGGGTGTCGATTTTTCTTAGGGAACTTGACACGCCCGTGTCTCCTCTCGGCTGGCATCACTGTACCGCGACACGGGGGTGTCGCGGATTTCTCCTTGTGGAAGGCACGCCCGTGTCTCCCCCAAACTTAGGAATTCAGCACGACACTCCTCTCAAAATGTTCCTTGGTGTTTGCATCCGCTAAATTCGCACCTATTAGCTCAAATTCTGCAAAGTAAGACCTTAGTACACCAAGTTAAGCACCATATCACTTCATTTTAAAGAAAAACATACACAATACTCATGCACCCATTCGAAATTAAAAACACAAAAGAACCTCAATACCGATTACCATCCAAAACCCTCATACTCCATCCACTCTAAACGAACCAAAGTACCTGAAACACGAAACAAAAGATAACGTCAATCACAAGCTTAACTAACTAAAGAAGGGGAAGAAAGGAGAAAGAAAAGGGAGAGAAGAATAGTTCTAAGTTATAGTCGTTAGCTTGACTTCATGACTCAGGTCTAAGGTGCTGGAGCCGTTAACACGCACTAGACGTGTTCGCCAATTCGATCTCCGGCGAGATATGGCTTGAGTCTTTGTCCATTCACCACAAAGGATGGTGAGCCTTCATTGCCTATCTCCACTGCTCCATTCGCCAAAACTTTTACCACTATGAACGGACCGGACCACCTTGACTTAAGTTTCCCGGGGAAGAGCTTCAATCTAGAATTGTACAACAACACCAATTGACCCTCGACAAACTCCTTAACCCGAATATGCTTATCATGCCGCTTCTTCGTTCTCTCCTTATAAATCCGAGCATTTTCGTAAGCTTCTAACCTTAATTCCTCCAACTCTTGCAAGTCAAGTATCCTTTTCTCTCCGGCTCTCTTGAGATCAAAATTTATAGCCTTAATGGCCCAGTATGACTTATACTCGATCTCTACTGGGAGATGACATGCTTTACCATAAACCAACTGATACGGAGAAGTTCCTATAGGTGTCTTAAACGCGGTCCTATAAGCCCATAACGCGTCATCCAACTTCGAGGACCAATCTTTCCTAGAGGGGCTCACTACCTTCTCCAAAATCCACTTCAACTCCCTATTCGTGACCTCCGCTTGCCCACTTGCTTGGGGATGATACGCAGTAGTTACCCGATGCTGGACCCCGTATTTCTTCAACAAAGCTTCCAAGGGCTTGTTGCAAAAGTGCGTACCTCTATCACTGATTAATGCCCGTGGAACTCCGAACCTATTGAAAATGTTCTTTTGCAAGAACTTAATCACCACCTTCGAGTCATTGGTCGGAGTTGCCACGGCTTCGGCCCACTTGGATACATAATCCACCGCCACCAAGATATATTGATTCCCATTCGACGGTGGGAAAGGTCCCATGAAATCGATTCCCCAAACATCAAACAGTTCAACTTCCAAAATATACTTCATTGGCATCTCATCTCTTTTACTAATGTTCCCGGCTCTCTGACAAGCGTCACATTCCTTGGCAAATCTGTAAGCATCCTTAAACAGCGTTGGCCACCAAAACCCTGACTGTAATACCTTAGCTGCTGTCTTTCGCCCACTTGAGTGTCCTCCATATAAGCTCGCATGACATCTCTCTAGCACTTCATCAGCTTCAACCTCCGGAACACACCTCCGCACTAACCCATCCGAGCAGTGTTTATATACATATGGCTCTTCCCAATAATAAAGCTTCGCTTCTGACAAGAACCTCTGTTTCTGATGGAAATTTATGCCTGGTGGTAAAGCTTTGCACACCATGTGATTCACAATATCTGCGTACCAAGGAACTATCGCATCGGCTGCAAACAGCTCCTCGTCAGGGAAATTCTCAGTAATCTCCTCCTCATACTCATCCTCCTTTTCCCCAACTTCTAACCTTGACAAGTGATCTGCAACTAAGTTCTCCGTCCCCTTCTTGTCACGAATTTCAAGATCGAACTCCTGAAGCAATAGAATCCATCTAATCAAACGGGGCTTTGAATCCTTCTTCGAAAGGAGATACTTGATTGCTGCGTGGTCCGTGTAGACGATTGTCTTCGAACCTATCAAGTAAGACCGAAACTTGTCAAAAGCATGCACAATAGCTAATAATTCTTTCTCAGTAGTAGCATAATTTAATTGTGCATCATTTAAAGTTTTTCTAGAATATGCGATAACGTGTAAACGTTTCTCCCTTCGTTGGCCAAGAACAGCTCCAATGGCCAAATCGCTCGCATCGCACATTAGCTCAAACGGTAGAGTCCAATCCGGTGCAACCATAATTGGTGCCGAGGTAAGCTCCTTCTTCAACCTATCAAATGCAAGTAAACAATCATTATTAAACACGAATTCAGTATCTTTTTGTAGTAACTTGCATAAAGGTAAGGTAATTTTTGAAAAGTCCTTGATAAACCGGCGATAAAAACCGGCATGACCAAGGAAACTTCTCACTCCCTTGATATTATTAGGTGGAGACAATTTTGCGATGACATCAATCTTGGCCCTATCCACCTCAATGCCTTTCTCTGAAACCTTGTGACCCAACACTATCCCTTCCTTTACCATGAAGTGACACTTCTCCCAATTTAGAACGAGGTTAGTTTCTTCACATCTCTGCAAAACTTGAGCAAGATTATGCAAGCATGAATCGAAAGAAGAACCAAACACAGAAAAGTCATCCATAAAGATTTCCATTGTGCGTTCTATAAAGTCAGAGAAAATGGCCATCATGCATCGTTGAAAGGTAGCCGGGGCATTACACAACCCAAAAGGCATACGCCTATACGCAAATGTACCATAAGGGCAAGTAAACGTACATTTTTCCTGATCCTCTGGGGCTATAGCAATTTGGTTATACCCTGAATACCCATCCAGAAAGCAGTAATAAGAATGTCCGGCTAACCTCTCTAACATCTGATCAATAAAGGGAAGTGGAAAGTGATCTTTACGAGTGGCATTGTTCAACTTCCTATAATCTATGCAAACTCTCCAACCCGTGACTGTTCTCGTTGGTATTAACTCATTCTTCTCATTTTTAATTACAGTCATCCCCCCTTTCTTGGGCACTACCTGCACAGGGCTAACCCACTTGCTATCCGAGATAGGGTAAATTATCCCGACATCTAACAGTTTTAGTACCTCAGCCCTAACTACCTCCTTCATGTTTGGGTTCAATCTACGCTGATGTTCTACGGAGGGTTTATGGTTATCCTCCATAAGAATCTTATGCATGCAAATAGATGGGCTAATCCCCTTAATATCAGAAATAGTCCAACCTATCGCTCGTTTGTGTTCTCTCAAAACCCTCAACAAAGCATCATGATGTGAATCAGTTAAATCAGAGGCAACTATAACAGGCAATGTTTCAGATTCACCCAAATAAGCATATCTCAAATGAGCGGGGGAGGGGTTTCAGTTCTAACTTAGGAGCTTTCTTAACAGAAGGACGAAGAGTGGGCTTACCTGTACCCAACTCTTCATATACAAACCTCTTTCGGAATGGTACGTATGGGGTGGCCTCGAGTGCCTTTGCGTAGGCGGCCAATTCTTCTAGTATGTCTTCCCCATCAATGTGGTCTGTGAGTCCTCTTAGACAGAGTTCGAGTGGGTCCTCGTTACTTATAGACATCGGTGTCTGTGCTTTGATTTCCACCATGTTGCATTGTTCTTCGATTACCGGTCCTTTCATTGCCTTGAACAGATTAAACTCCACCTGTTCGTCCCCCACCCGAAGAGTTAGAATGCCACTCTTCACATCAATTAAGGCTCCTGCTGTGGCTAGGAAAGGCCTCCCTAAGATGAGCGGCATGTTTTGATCTTCCTCCATCTCCAACACTATGAAGTCTACCTGTATGTAGAACTTCCCAACTCTGACCAAAACATTTTCTAGGATTCCCGTGGGGTACTTGACTGATCGATCGGCTAGTTGCAGGGAAACGGTAGTCGGTTTCAATGAATTCAGTCCAAGTTTCCTGCAAACAGATAATGGCATTAGACTCACACTAGCACCAAGATCACATAAAGCTTTATTAAAGGAAAAATTGCCAATTGTGCAAGGAATTGAAAAACTCCCTGGATCCTTAAGCTTCGGAGGAAGCTTATGTTGTAGAATAGCGCTGCACTCCTCAGTAAGTGCTATCGTGGCATAGTCCTCCAATTTTCTCTTGTTGGAGAGGATCTCCTTCAAGAATTTGACGTACGTGGGCATCTGGGCTAGGGCCTCGGCAAAGGGGATGTTTATATGTAGTTCCTTGAAGATATTCAAGAACTTCTCGAATTGTTTCTCCAACCTTTGCTTTTGAAATCTCTGCGGGAAAGGAAGTGGTGGCACATACGGCTTGGATGCCACGGGTGTCTTTGGCTTGGAAGGGAGCTCAGTCGTCTGTGCTTCCTTCTCCTCTTTCGCTGGCTCGACTACTTTCTCAGATTCCACCACGGCTTTCTTTTCTCTTCTCATTTCTGTCTCCACCGGTATTGCAGGCCCCTTGTAAGTTGTGTCACTTCGTAGTGTAATGGCCTTGCAATGCTCTTTCGGATTCTCCTCAGGTTTGCTTGGAAACATGCCTTGGGCTCTAACATTTATCATATTTGCAAGCTGGCCCACCTGTACTTCCAAATTTTTGTTCTGAACCAGCACCTGTTCTACCTGTGATTCGAGTTTCTGATACCTATCATTCGGGACATTGATGAACTTTTCGAGGGCCGCCTCCCACCCCGGTTTCTGTTCTTGCGGTGGTTGTGGAGGGGGTGCGAATCTCTGCTGATTTTGATGTGGTGGATGTGGTCCCTGTTGTCTCGGTTGGAAGTGCGGTCTCGGGTTTGGGTTTGGGTTTTGAACATTCTGATTGTTTGACCACGAGAAATGCGGATGATTCTTCCAACCTGGGTTGTAGGTGTTCGAGTATGGGTCATTTGCTGGCTTTTGATTTTGCACGTAATTCACTTGCTCCTGACCAGCAACAACCTGTGCACCTGCATTGGTAGAAGGACAAACATCAAACGAATGGGGACCACCACAAATTTCACATAATACCTGTAAGGCGTTTGACTGTGCCACTGTGTTACGTGCTGTAGAAATTGCAAGTCGGTCTAACTTCTGGTTCAGTGCTTCAAACTTGGCATTGAACGCTGTCACAGTGTCAGTGGTGAGTATGCCTGCCTCAGGTCTCGGTGGAGGAGGATTGCTCCTCTCCTTTGTCCAACTGCTATTTGCTGCCATCTTATTCAGAAGTTGCATTCCTTCTTCTTCGGACAGCGCCATAAATGCTCCTCCTGCTGCGGCATCGACCATGATTTTCATGTTTTCTGTCATTCCGTTGTAAAAGATTTGTACCAGTTGCCATCCTGGAACACGGTGATGTGGGTATTTCCTTTGTAAATCCTTATATCTTTCCCATCCTTCGTACAACGTTTCCCCATCATAGAGCCTGAAGCTCGTTATTTCATCTCTGTACCTCATGGTCTTGCTAGGAGGGTAGAACTTGGCTAAAAAGGCCTTAGAAAGGTCTGCCCATATCTGAAGTGTCTCATTTGACAAGGTCAAAATCCATGTCCGGGCTTTGTCCCTTAAGGAGAAGGGAAAAAGCCTAACCCTGATCGCGTCATCTAAAGCATTATGGATCTTAAAAGTCGAGCAAACGTCCAAAAAGTAGGACAAATGTGATGCGGGATCTTCATGTGGTAAACCCCCAAACGGATTCTGTTGTAAGAGGTTGATGAACCCAGTTTTGATCTCAAAATTGTTCGCCTCCACCGTGGGGCGAATCAAGTTGTTCTGGATTAGGCCAATGTTAGGAATGGCATAATCCTGAAGTGTGGTTGGTTGCTCGTTATTGGGTTGTGCCATTGGAATTGGGTTTACTTCCTGCTTCTTTTCCTTTCTTCGCCTCGTTCGATTTGCCCGACAAGTCCTCTCAATTTCAGGATCGTACGGCAAAAGTTCCAAGCCTTGCGATCGTAGCATGCACTAGGTACCTGCAATTGGGAAAACCCGTGGTCAAATTCAATGCACTTCAAAAAGAAATCAAGCAGAAAGGGTGGTCTAAAGCACCAGAAAAAGTCAATAAAGTAATATTGAATTGAACGCCTTCCCCGGCAACGACGCCAAAAACTTGATAGACAAATCTTGAACCCAAGTGTAAGTTCTAAATTCGATTGCAACACTTAAGGTATCGTATCCACAGGGAAGGGAATTCAACAACCACTTCTATGACTATTTCTAATCTAGAGACCGAACAAGATTGACAGTGTTGTACTATACTACTATGACGAAATTAAACTAGGCAATAAGTAATCAATCACACGAGCTAACAAATAAAAATCAAGATTAAACCACTTAACTAAAGCAGGTCGGGGAGTAAATCATATGCCATTCAGTGATCAAATCAATACTCCCTAACCCTAGGAGATTAGTTCCTCATAATAAACTCAAAACTCATTAAAATAAAAGGAATTGCATTCAAAACATTCATGTCTAACATAACCATCAAACCGGAATTAATACTTCTGAAATTCTAACCTAATTATCAAAACAAATCTAAAGCAATAAAACTAACTATACCAAAATTTAAAAACCAAAGCTTGAGGAATTAGTTTGATCGAAAAGCAGTAAATAAAACCAAATTGACAAAGTCTTGTGATTGGATTGAATCTTCAACTCTATATCTTCGTGTTTCTTCCTTCTCCGATTATTCTTGAACTTCTGGGAAGTTATCCGTCCAAAAAGCTCCTCAATTCCGCCTCAAAACCGTGCTTAAATAGAAGTCCTTAACCCAGCTCCGCACCGTGACACGGGCGTGCAGCGCCCATGCACAAAAATGTGACACGCCCGTGTCACCTATAAAAAACGTACTTGCGCTTTACTTCTTGACACGGGGGTGTCAAGAGTTGTTCTTCTCGATGACACGGGGGTGCAGAAGCTGTCAGACCTCTCTGTACCGAGACACGGGGGTGTCGAAGCTTGCTCTACGCTGGTGACACGGGCGTGTCACCATCTGGAATCCGAGGGTCACTCCTGTACTGAGACACGGGGGTGTCTCAGTTTACTCTTCCAATGGGACATGGGCGTGTCCCCTAGAATTTCTCGTTTTTCGCCCTTTATTGCACTGTTTTGCTTCTATTTTGTCTTTTCAACTCCAAGGTGAAAGGTACCTAAAAGGGAGCATAAATCGCATTATAAGTTCTTAAAACTACTTGAATTTAACTCAAATTGCCCTACAAATCCATGCAAAAACCCGATACATCACGTTCGCACATAACCGGCAACCCACCGACCCCGGATGAATCTGACCCAAAGTTTGATTCGTGGGAACAGAGAGATCAACAAGTATTTACCTGAATCATACAAAACATGGAGAGTAGCCTAGTCAACAATGTTCTCCAATATCCGACTGCGAAGGCGTTGTGGGACGGAGTTTCCACCACCTACGGCAGTGGAAGAGACCCATTGCAACTCTTCGATTTACATCGGAAAGCCAATACCCAACGTCAAGGACTAGAGAGCCTTGAAGATTTCTGGAACAAACTCCAAAGCCTATGGATGGTGATCGACAGAAGGCAACCAAATCCAATGAAATGCCCCGACGACATCAAGGCTTTCAACCTCATCACCCAAGAACAGAGACTTTATCAATTCCTCACTGGAATTGATGAGAAATACGAACCAATACGGAGAGATATTCTAAAACAAGATCTCAAACCAGCTGTGGAATCGGCCTACGCTACCGTACACCGCGAAGCCGTCCACCTCTAGATCCTAAAATCAACAGCCGGGAGTGATGGGGATTCCAGTGTTGGAATAGGCTTGGTAGCAAGAAGAGAAAAAGGTGGTCGGAGCACTACACGCTCAGATGGCGCTGGATGCAGAGAGGGTGCCAGACGCCGGTCATCATGGCGTGAAGACAAATCTGGCATCACGTGCGGTGTATGTGGAAAACCCAAGCACACCTCTGAACAGTGCTTTGAGGTAATCGGTTATCCCGATTGGTGGGAAGGCCACCGGAACGACGGTGAAAGGCTGAAGTAGGAGAGCAAACCTCGAGATGGGTGATGGAGGTGGAGAGAACGCCGCTGCAGGCGTCGTCTGGGGAGACACCGGTATAGCAGGTGGTGCGACGGTGACCAGCCACGCCAATCTCGCCATTATTTCCGGCGATGGTGACGGAGCAGATTCAAGAGAGAGGAGACGGAATTCAGTGTAACAAGTAATGGGCTTGGGGGTTGTGTCCCAAACCCTAGTTTCCATTGATATATATCTCCCAAATTTGATGAGAAGCCCCAATTTCCTATGAATTTGTGAGAAGGTCCCCAGATTTCCAGAAAACAGCTAAAGTTCCCCAAATAGAATTTCAAAGTGGATTTTCGGTTGTGGTGCTATTGACTCCTTGACTTTCGATGCTTCTGATTTAACTAACCCAATTGATCCTGAGCAATCGCATATTCAAACTGCAAACAGGGGTCAAGCTTTGGTTAAAAAAGAGGGTTCTATCTCTGTTACACCGAAACTGAAGTTGAATAATTGTCTATATGTGCCTTCATTGTCATGCAAGTTACTTTCTTTGAGCCACATTACGAAAGAGCTGAATTGTATGGTTCTAATATATCCTCAGTTTTGTTTGATACAGGACATTCATATGTAGGGGATCATTGGGCGTGGTACTGAGAACGGAGGTCTATACTATGTTGATGAAGTGGAGAATCAGTCTAAAGCTCTGTTTTCATTGAGAAAGGCCAAGACATAACTCTGGCTCTGGCATCGTCATCTTGGACATCCCTCAGCTGGGTATTTGAAGTTGTTATTCCCTACATTATTTCAGCATAGTCAAACTGTGGATTTTTCTTGTCAGACTTGTTTAGCTTCTAAAAGCCATAGGACATCATTTAAACCCAGTAATACATGGGTAGATACTGTTTTTTCTGTGGTGCATTCTGATGTTTGGGGACTGGCCTCGGTTGCAAATCAAAATCAGTTTCAATACTTTGTGTTGTTTATTAATGATTTCTCACGCATGACTTGGGTTTATTTTCTGCGTCATAAGTCTGAGGTTTATACAACTTTTGTTGCATTCTATAAGATGTTCCAAACCCAGTTCAATCAAAAAATCAAAATTCTTCGATCTGATAATGGAAGAGAGTTTGTTAATAAAGAAATGAGCAGTTTTTTCACAGAACAGGGTCTTATACATCAAACCTCCTGCCCAAACACCCCTCAGCAAAACGGTGTTGCCGAAAGAAAAAACCGTAGCATTATTGAAATGACCTGGGCCCTCTTGACAGAGTCTCATGTCCCAAGTCACTTCTAGCCTGAGGAGGTTGCTACCGCTACATACTTAACCAACCATTTGCCCACAAAAATCCTCAACCACAAAACACCCTTATCAGTTTTCCAAACACAAGTCACCATACCCTCTCATCTTACCATGCCACCTCGGATCTTTGGCTGCACGGTATTCGTTTATGTTCCTAAAAATGAGCGAACGAAGTTGGAACCTTGTGCTGTGAAGTGTGTTTTCATAGGTTATGCACCCCATCAGAAGGGGTATCGGTGCTATAACCCAGCCAGCAAATGGATTCATGTTACTATGGATTGTGAGTTTGTGGAAACTGAATACTACTTTCTCACCCAGCCCAGTGATCAGGGGGAGACACAGAATGAACCATTGTATTGGCTGAATTACCCCGAGGATACAGTAGTGGCACTCGGATCTGAACCACATAGCGAAGACCTCGGTACCACCTCTCCTTAAATGCCCAATGATCCTCCTCCGCATGATGACCAAACCGAGGTAACAGAATCCCTGAACTCCCTCCCTGATGTTCATGATACTATTAATACCACAAATACTGCTGATATTGTTGCTCCTGAGGTTGCCGCAGTAAGTCACAGGTACTCTCTACCGCAGCGAAGCAACAGAGGAGTTTCCCCACACAGATACTCTCCGGAGCAAGTTTCTAAGTCTTCCAAGTACCCCATAAGTAACTTGGTAAGGGGGAGCATGTCCAGAGTTGCCAAAGCCTTCTTTGGAAATCTCTGTACAGAAACCATTCCGAAGACTGTGGAAGAGGCTAGACAAAATAAGGAATTGACGCAGGCTATGAATACAGAGATGGAGGCTCTAATGAAGAACGAAACATGGGAAAAGTGTCAACTACCCGCAGGAAAGAAAACAGTTGGGTGCAGATGGGTGTTCATAGTGAAGCACAAGGCAGATGGATCGGTCGAGAGATACAAAGCCCGATTGGTGGTAAAGGGGTACACTCAAACGTTCGGAATTGACTACTCCGAGACCTTTTCCCCAGTGGCGATGCTAGATATGGGTCGGGTACTACTGTCTGTTGCTGCTAACTTAGACTGGACACTTAATCAGTTTGATGTGAAAAACGCGTTTCTACACGGGGATCTGTCAGAAGAAGTCTACATGGAACCCCCTCCAGGGTTCGCAGGGAACTTTGAGAGAAATGAAGTCTGCAAACTCCGGAAGGCTCTGCACGGACTAAAACAATCACCTCGGGCGAGGTTTGGCAAATTTACATTGGCAATACAGCGGCATAGATATGTTCAGAGTAACTCAGACCATACCTTATTCCTAAACCAAAGAGGAGAACTGATCACGTGCCTAATTATTTATGTGGATGACATGATCATAACGTGGAGTGCTACAGAAGAAATACATCAGCTCAGAGAGAATCTCTTCAGGGAATTTGAAATGAAGGATCTTGGGGGTTTGAAGTACTTCTTCGGGATTGAAGTCCTACGGTCAAAATTGGGAATTTCATCTCACAAAGAAAGTATGTCCTTGATTTACTTGCTGAGACTGGTATGATCGATTGTAAACCAGTTGAAACTCTGATACAGGTAAATCACAAGTTGAGGATAGATGAAAGTGGGGAACCAGTTGAAAAGGAACGGTACCAACGCCTAGTTGGTAAGCTGGTCTACCTGTCTCATACGAGACTGGATATCGCGTATGCTGTGGGGATTGTAAGCCAGTTTATACATCAGCCACAGAAAGAACATATGGATGCAGTTATACGGATCATTCGGTATCTCAAAGGGTCAATCGGGACAGGAATCATGTTTGGCAGACATGACCACTTAGATATTGAAGCTTACACTGACACAGACTAAGCAGGAAACCCGAATGACAGAAGGTCCACCTCCGGGTTCTTCACATTGGTTGGGGAAATGTAGTGATGTGGCGAAGCAAGAAATAGAAAGTTGTGGCTTTTTCTAGTGTAGAGGCCGAGTTCAGGGGCATAGCAAAAGGAGTAGCTGAAGTAATTTGGCTAAGGAAGTTGATGACTGAGATTGGTATAACTCCCGCTGCGCCAACTCCACTTAGGTGCGACAACAGGGCCGCTATCAGCATCTCAGAGAACACCGTCCAACATGATCGGACAAAGCCATGTGGAAGTTGACCGACACTTCATTAAGGACAAGCTTGAAGGTGGTATCATCACGATTCCTTTTGTCAAATCTGAAGACCAGCTAGCATATATTCTGATCAAGGCAGTCACAGGCCAGATATTTCAAGCTGTGTGAAGCAAGTTAAGGATTGACGACTCCATCACTTAACTTGAGGGGGAGTGTTGAAAATCACGTACATATGGTATAGTTGACTGTGCTCGGTTTGGTAGTGATTGACCTTGATTTGTAGTGATCTTGCTTTCTATTTGTTTTGTTATATACTCTTACTCCCGTGTAAATCCTGTAACATAGAAATATACAAACAATACAATGAATACAATCAACTTTCTCCTCAAATACCATGCTTTGACACTCACTATTATAATTTATATATAATCTTATTCACATGCCTGATTTCACTTGATTTGATACTACAATTTTATATACCAACTGACGCGTGAGTTATGATTAAATTATATATTTTTTCTTAAAATTTGAGAAATTACTAACGGTAGGGATTCACTTAAATCTTAATAAATTTTGTGGTTTCTATGATTATTTAATTATGATTTATTCTTCATGTTCATGATATTGGGTGATTAGATATCAATTATCTAAATAACCTCTTCTATGACAATCAAATAGACTATAGTCCAGCAATTTTTATTATTATTTTTTTTTTTGAAACTATAGTCCAGCATTTAGATCAAAGCAAATTCTCCTTTTATATATAATGCTTCTCGACAATTATAGTGACAAGAAAATAGTCTCATAAAAACTAATAATTAATATCAAGAATTGGAACTAAATCACTCGACATAGATCAAATATTACTATTTACAAATCAAAATACAGAAAATCAAGTCTATAGAAGTTTTAGAATCCAAAAAGATTTATTTCGCGCTACTAAAAAAACCTAGGACAAATATTCTATTATTTCCGAACGACTCAACATCCAAATCTGATGGAAGCAAAACCTTGGCCCATTCGATTCCTGCTCGTGCAAATACATTTGTGGGTCTCTTTCTCCAAATTCGGTTCCTCCCGATCATAGGTCCGATCAAGCTGCAAGTCAAATAAATTATAAACTACAATCAATTCAATCGATAAAAATAGTCAATAGATCATATATAATGATTATAATTATATACTTTCAACCGATAAAAATATTTGATGAATCATATATAATGATAATAATTATATACCTTTTTTTGGGTGAAAAAAATTATATACTTTCAGCAACCTATTATTTAGATGAGTACTATGTCGAAGGATTACTACTTACTAGGATTATAATTATATTCTAAGTGTCGTATGAGATTCATGTAACAAGAGAGTAATAATTACCTCATTCCTAGGATAAAGTCAATAGCCTTTGCTTTAGTTCCGACGGCACAAAGTTGATGTTGATCTAAGCTTATATTGGCGACGTATTTGATATCAATTCTTGCGAAATCTTGTCGTAAATGATTATACTGATCTATAATGATATCTGAATATTGGTAGTTAATCATAACTCGATAATGCCACTCAACATTCAAAATTTTGTCAAATAACATGACACGCCGCCGTGAAACCTTGATTATTCCGTGAGGACGCACCCTAATCACCGTAAGATGGTACGGTACTCGATGGTACGGCACTTGATAGAATTGTCCGGACTCTACCGACGGCTTCACCTCCTCCGCACACAATAAAATATGATAATGGGTTTGATTGCATATTGTGGTGGTTCGCCAATCTAGAGCACAACCCATGATATTGATATCTATCTAATATATTCTATTCTATTGATTGTAAGATTTATTATGTGTTTATAATGCTTCATTTTTAATTCTTTTACTAGTAGGGTTCGAGTCCTATTAGAATTCTTCTTTAGCTATTTCAATTTTTGGTTTCAGATTGTTTTAGTTTTGGATTCTTAAAACTTTTTTTTATTTCTTTTAAATTTCAACTGTTTAAAGAAAAAAGAAAACGGAAAAATCTAATATAGTAGTTCGTCGAATTCTTTTCCTTGTAGGATTTTATAATCTTATTAAAATTCCTCTCTAATTAGAATTTCAATATTTCAATTTAGTTTCTCTCTATAATTTAGTTTTAAATAATTTTAGTTACATTTCTTAAAAACGCTCTTCTATTAGAGTGCGTATGAACTATGAAGTGGCGCGAAAGAGAATGGTGGGAGGTGGAGATGTTGCTCAGCCCTCTGTCATAAGGAACTGTGATTTCATATGGCGTCGGAGGGTCGCTCCTAAAGTAAAAGTTCTTCCAACAGGGCAAAACTTACGTCGTTGGCAAAGTTTACGAGCGTCGGGGTGTCCTTGTTGTGGGTGAATGTCATGTATTTATCACCTGCCCTTTTGCAAGACAGTGTTGGGGACTGTCTAATCTTTCTTGGAGGGTGATCTTGGGTTGGCATGGCAGCGGAGAGGCGTGGTATCGACAAGTTGTGGGCGATGTGGAGAGTCGAAATCGGAGGTGGGCGGAAGGTGAGATGGATGAGCCAGCGGATGCGGTGGCTGCTGCTAACATCCAATTTAGTGTTAGCCGAAGTTGTGCTGAACAAGTGATGCCATTGGAGCATCATTCCATTAATTCAGTTTGGCAGCAATCTTCTGAAGGGTTGTGAAATTAAATGTTGATGGAGCTGTATTTGATGATGTTGGTAGTGTAGGTTGGAGCTTGATAGTGCGTGATTGGATGGGGAGTTGTTTGGATTGGAAATGTTGCTGGAGAAAGGGCTCTGTGTCAGCGGAGTTGGTCGAGATTTTAGCAATTAAGGAGGCTGCAAATTTTGCTCGTAATAAGGGAAATGATTGAGTTATCATTGAGAGCGATCGTCTTAATTTAGTTCGCAAATTTTGTTCCAGATGACTTTGCTCAAGAGAGCATTGTACATTACAAAGTGGCTAATTTATTGGTGGGATTTACAAGAAATCTCTGGAGAAAGGTGGTGGCGAAGGTACAAGTTATGGCGAGGCAAAACATGTGAAATGCGAGAGGGAAGTGATCGATTTTCTGCAGCTGTAAGAAGAACAGCAGCGACTCCACGGCCGATGTAAAGCAGAGAGTAAGAAGTATGCCTCCAAAAATACAGAAAGTTAAGTGACTCCAAAAATATTTATTTAGTGCTACTAAAAAAACTTAGGACAAATATTCTATTATTTTGATCCGAATGACTTAACACCTAAATTTGATGTAGACCAAACTTTGGCCCATTTGCAAAAACCCTTGTGGGTCTCCTTTTCCAAATTTGGTTCCTCCCGATTATAGGTCCGATCAAGCTGCACACATCAAATAAATTGTAAATCACAATCAATTCAATCGATGAAAATATTGGATAGATCATATGTAATGATTTTAATTATATACTTTCAATGGATAAAAATATTCGATAAATCATATATAATGATCATAATTATATACTATTTTTTTGGTGAAAATAAATTATACTTTGGACAACCTATTATTTAGATGAATACGATGTCAAACGATTACTAGGATTATAATTATATTTTAAGTGTTGTATGAGATTCATGTAACAAGAAAGTAACAATTACCACATTCCTAGGATAAAGTCAATAGCCTTTGCTTTAGTTCCGATGGCACAGAGTTGATAGAAGCTTTCATTGGCGCATATTTGATGTCAATTCTCGTAAAATCTCATCGCAATTGATTATATTGATCTATAATCATATCTGAATATTGGTCGCCAATCTTAACTCGATAATACCACTCAACATTCAAAAATTGGTCTAATAACATGATGCGCAGTCGTGAAACCTTGATTGTTTCGTGAGGACGCACTCTAATCATCGTAAGATGGTACGACGCTAAATAGAAATCTCCGGACTCTCCCGACGGCTTCACATGCTGCGCACGCAATAAAATATGATGATCCGTTTGATTGCATATTGTGGTGGTTTGCCAATCTGGAGCGCAACCCATATATTGATATCTATTCTATTGATTGTGAAAATGTATCTCATTCACAAGATTATGTATTTATAATGCTTCCTTCAATTCTTTTTCTAATAGGGTTCGAGTTCTATTCGGTTTCTTCTTTAATTATTTCAATTTTCAGTTTCAGATTGTTTTAGTTTTGGATTCTAAAAACTCTTTTTTATTTCTTTTAAATTTCAATTCTTTAAAGAAAAAAAGAAAAAGGAAAAATTTAATATAGTAGTTCGTCCAGTTCTTTTCCTTGTAGGATTTTATAATCTTACTAGAATTTCAATATTTCAATTTAGTTTCTCTCTATAATTTAGTTTTAAATTATTTTAGTTTACTGCCAATTTAGTTTTAATAATGCACTTATAATTGTTTAACTAATATTTTAGTCAAGTTTTCTATGAACACATTACACATGTTCTTAAACTTCACACCGCCTAGTTTCAAATATCTATGAAAAATTATAATAAACAATCCATTAATAAATAATATTTCCTCACTGTGATATATAATCTTATTCACATGCCTGATTTCACTTGATTTGATACTACGATTTTATATATTATTTCATACCCATTTTCTTTTATAAGTTGACGGTACTCCTCCCATGACTTCCATGATCACATATATCATATATGGTATCGGAAGGGTTTTCAACCATATATAAACATAGAGATAATTACAAACAACCCCGTTACATATTTTTTCCTAAAATTTCTCAAATTTAAGAAATTACGAACCTTAGGGATTCACTTTAATCTTAATAATGTTGTGTTTTTTATGATTATTTAATTATGGTTTATTTTTCATGTCATGATATTGGGTGATAAGGTATCAATTACCTGAATACCCTCTTTTATGACAACCAAAATGCGGCCATAGACTATTTTTTTCTTTTTTTTATTTAGATCAAATCAAATTCTCCTTTTATATATAATGATCATATTTATATACTTTTTTTTTTGGATAAAAATAATTATATACTTTCGACAACCTATTACTTAGATGAATAAGATGTCCTAGAACCTGGGTAGAACCTTAAAGGAACTAGGTGAGGCTGAGGATGATGCTTGCTTCTTCTTTGAAGACAAGAACGCTGAATCACATTTGAAATTGAAGTCTTCCTGATGAGGAGAAAACTTTTTGTTTATCCGACAAAAATCCACTAGGAACTTCCAGTCCAGAAGCTTGCTGTGCTAAAGATGATGGAGCAGCTAATGATGGCAACGGGTTCAAATTGGCCTCTTTGAGAAGTGCCGCCGCACTTTCTGCTAAATCAGAAGCTTGGAGATGCTCATGGATAAGTTGCAAAAGTTCCCTGAAATTGCAATGGAAGTGTGCATTTGAAACTGGATGTAAAATATCAAATTTAAAAAATTATATTTAGCCAAGCACAAGAATCGTCAAATACCTTGAATGATAAGACATAGGAGTAGCTGCAGCTATGGCTGCTCTTTCAAGGTTGGGGTTAGGGGTGGGATTGGGTAGGGTTGGTTTTGGTAAAATTTAAATCGGGTTGGTTTGAGTTGGGTCAATAATGGGTTAAGAAAGTATTGGGTCCTTCATAGGTTAGGGTGGATTGATAATGGGTTTGAATTGAGCCCTTAATGGTTTAAGATTAATGATCTAATTTTAATGTTCTATTACTATTTTAACCTTCTCATAAATTAAATATTATATTTCTATTCATAAACTTTTTAAACATAATTACATATTTTTTACACACACTAACACAATTTTACATACATTTTCACACAATAACATATTTTTTACACACATTTACACACTAACATAATTTTACACGTATTTTCACACACGAACACGATTTTTAACTCGTTTGACCCATTTTTCAACCTGTTCTATTTATTTTAGACCCGTTCTACCCATTTTGGATCAATTTCACCCATTTTTTAACATGTTCAATCTATTTTGAACTCGTTTGTCCCTTTTTAAGCCGGTTTCACCTGTTTTTCGACTTGTTCAACCTATTTTGTATTCGTTTGACCCGTTTTGGACCATTTTAACCCGTTTTTCGATCTATTTGACCTATTTTGGACTCGTTTGACCAGTTTTGGACCCGTTTCATCCTTTTGTCGACCTATTAGACGTGTTTTGGACTTATTTGGCCCATTTTGAGCCCGTTTCAACCGCTTTTCGACTTGTTTAACCTATTTTGGACTCGTTTAATCCGTTTTGGACCATCTTAACCCGTATTTTGATATATTCAACCTATTTTGGACTCGTTTGACCAGTTTTAAACCCGTTTCATCCATTTGTCGACCTATTAGACCTGGTTTGGACTTATTTGGCCCATTTTGAGCCCGTTTTACCCCACTACAAGAAATTCTGCAAATTCCGACGGAAAATTCCGAGGGAAACAGGCCGTCGGAATTCCCGAGGGAATTCCGACGGAATTTGTTGTTTTTTTTTTTAAAATAAAAATTAAATAAATCCGACGGAAATTCCATTGGATTTTAAAAAAAATAAAATTAACAAATAATATTAAATAATTCCGATGGAATTCCCGTCGGTTTTTTAAATATAAAATATAAAAATTAAAATTAAATAATTCCGATGGGATTCCCGTCGGAATTCCGTCAGATATTTTAAAAAATAAAATTTAAAAATAATATTAAATAATTCTGACGGAATTCCGATGGGATTCCCGTTGGTTTTTTTAAATATAAACTATAAAAATAGAAATTAAATAATTCCGACAGGCATTCCGTCGGAATTCCGTCGGGTATTTTAAAAATAAAAATTAAAAATAAGATTAAATAATTCCGACGGGATTTCCGTCGGTTTTATCTATGCTTAAATTGAATTCTGATGACGTATTATAATATTTGTAGTTATAATTAATATTTTCTTAGAACTCAATTTTAAATATAGTCTACAAAATTTGTGATTTTATTATTTCAAATGATACATAAATATTTGTATCAAACTAAACCAATGAATTGATCTAGCTCAACTGGTTTTCCTTGGTTTCCATAATATCTTCCTACCGCGAGGTTGGGTGTTCGAATCCCCAGTGGCTTATTAAGTTTTTATTTTTCCAGTAAATTCCGAGGGAAATTCCGTCGGAAATAATTAATTAAATTTTTTTTTAAAGCAAATTCCGAGGGGATTCCGAGGGGAATTCCGTCGGGAGGTATATTTTATTTTTTTCAAAAATACGACTATTCCGACGAGATTTCCCTCGGAATTTTTTTAATTTAATTTTTTTTTTTTCTGATTTTTGTCCTTCGGTTTTCCGTCGGTTTTGAATTCCGAGGGAGGGTTTTCCTACGGCATGTGTCCCGTCGGAATTCCCTCGGAATTTTCCGTCGGAATTTGCAGGATTTCTTGTAGTGCCCGTTTTTTGACTTGTTCAACCTATTTTGGACTCGTTTGACACGTTTTGGACCATTTTAATCCGTTTTTCGATCTATTCAACCAATTTTGGACTCGTTTGACCAGTTTTGGACCCGTTTCATCAATTTATCGACCTATTAGACCTGTTTTGGACTTATTTGGCCTATTTTGAGCCCGTTTCACCCGTTTTTCGACTTGTTCAACCTATTTTGGACTCGTTTTACCCATTTCGGACCATTTTAACCCGTTTTTTGACCTATTCGACCAATTTTGGACTCTTTTGACCAATTTTAAACCTATTTCACCCTTTTTCAATCGATTCGATCTATTTTGGACTCATTTGACCCATTTTAGATATATTTCACCGAATTTATTTATGTGTTTGACTTATTTTTCGTTTTTGGATTTGTTCAACCCATTTTGGACTTGTTTCACCTATTTTTCAATATGTTCGATTTATTTTGGACCTTTTAGACCGATATTTGATATGTTTCACCTGTTTGGGTAAAATGAATCCAAAATGGTTAAATTGGATTCATGTGAATTAAATGGATCCCAATTGGTAAAATGGATCCAAGTGGGTTAAATGGATCCAAGTGGGTAAAATATGGGCAAAATGGATCCAAGTGGGTAAAATGGATCCAACATGAGTAAAATAGATTTAAATGGGTAAATTAGATCCAAAATGGGTAAAATGGATCCAAGTGGATTAAATGGATCCAAATGGGTAAAATGGATCTAAGTCGGTAAAATATGGGTAAAATGGATCCAAGTCGGTAAAATATGGGTAAAATGGATCAAGTGGGTAAAATGGATCCAAAATGGATAAAATGGATTCAAAATAGGTAAAATATGGGTAAAATTGATCCAAATAAATAAAATGGATGCAACTGGGTTAAATGAATCCAAATGGGTAATATTGATCCAAGTGGGTAAAATGGATCCAAATTAGTAAAATAGATCCAAAATGGGTAAAATGGATCCAAGTGGGTAAAATATGGGTTAAATGGATTCAAAATGGGTAAATTAGATCCAAAATGGGTAAACTAGATTCAAGTGGATTAAATGGATCCAAATGAGTAAAACGGATCCAAGTCGGTAAAATATGGGTAAAATGGACCCAAATGGATAAAATATGGGTAAAATGGATCCAAGTGGGTAAAATGGATCCAAAATGGGTAAAATGGATTCAAATGGATAAAATGGATCCAATTGGGTAAAATGAATCCAAATGGGTAAAATGGATCCAAGTGGGTAAAATTGATCCAAAATGTGTAAAATTGATACAAATGGGTAAAATATATCCAAGTGGGTGAAATGGATCCAAGTGAGTAAAATGAATCTAATTGGGTAAAATGAATCCAAAATGGATATAATATGGGTAAAGTGGATCTAAAATGGGTAAAATGGATTAAATGGATCCAAATGGGTAAAATGGATCCAAGTGGATAAAATGGATCCGAATGGGTAAAATGAATCCAAATGAGTAAAATGGATCCAAGTGGGTAAATTATGGGTAAAATGGATCCAAATAGATAAAATGGATCCGAATGTGTAAAATGGATCCAAGTTGGTAAAATGGATCCAAAATGGGTAAAATGGATTCAAATGGGTAAAATTGATCCAAATGAGTTAAATGGATTCAAATGGCTAAAATTGATCCAATTGGGTAAAATGAATCAAAATGGGTAAAATGGATCCAAAATGGGTAAAATGGATCCAAAATGTGTAAAATTGATACAAATGGGTAAAATAGATCCAAGTGGGTAAAATGGATCCAAGTGAGTAAAATAGATCCAAGTGGGTAAAATGGATCCAAGTGGGTAAAATGAATCTAATTGGGTAAAATGGATCCAAAATGGATATAATGTGGGTAAAGTGGATCCAAAATGGGTAAAATGGATTAAATGGATCCAAATTGGTGAAATAGATCCAAGTGGGTAACATGGAACCAAAATGGATAAAATATTGGTAAAATAGATCCAAAACTGGTGAAAAGGGCCCAAAACGAGTCGAACGAGTCCAAAATAGGATAAATAGGTCAAAAAACGAGTTAAAAGAGTCTAAAATAGGTCGAATAGGTAAAAAACGGGCCTGAAACAAGTAGAATGAGCCTAAAATAGGTCAAACAAGTCAAAAAACGGGTGAGATGGGCTTCAAACGGTCTAAAACGAGTCCTAAATAGGTCTAACAGGTCCAAAAAGGGGTTAAAATAGCCCAAAATGGGTCAAACGAGTCTAAAATAGAACAAACATGCTGAAAAACGGGCGAAATGGGTTAAAATCGGGTCAAATTTGTCCAAAATAGGTCAAATAGGTCGAAATACAGGTTCAAATGGCCAAAAATGGATCAAACGAGTCTTAAATAAGATGAACAAGTCAAAAAACGAATGAAACGGGCCCAAAATGGGTCAAACGATTCCAAAATAGGTTGAATAGGTCGAAAAACGGGTGAAAGAGGCCCAAAACGAGTCGAACGAGTCAAAAATAGATCGAATAGGTTGAAAATTGGGTGAAATGGGTCCAAAACGGGTCAAACGAGTCCAAAATAGGTCGAACATGTCGAAAAAAGGGTGAAACCGACCAAAAATGGGTTAAACGAGTCTAAAATAGAACGAACATGTCGAAAGACGAAAAAACGGACTCAAAATAGACCAAATGGGTTGAAAATATATTAATTGGATCAAATAAATCCAAAATAAGTTAAATATATTAGTGAATGGTATATTGGACATTTAAGTACTTGAGTTGAGTTGGAACTCATCAATAACCCATTATTGAACCCATTAACAAACCATTAAAACCCACCACCACCCATTAAAAACCCAACCCATTAAGAACTCATTAGTGTAGAACCCATTTTTGACCCAATCCATTTAGACCCAACCCATATGAACCTAACTCAAACCCAGCCCAACCTACCCATTTGCCACCCCTAGTTGGGGTAGCAGCATCGCTAGCTACTAATGTACTGGCACGCCCAGAATTAGTTACCACCTTCAAATGGAATGAATAAATAAATACCTAATCAATAGGGGTGGCAAATGGGTAGGGGTCGACCTATTAGACCTGTTTTGGACTTATTTGGATCCATTTTACCCATTTGGATCCATTTTACCCAAACAGGTGAAACATATCAAATATCGGTCTAAAAGGTCCAAAATAAATCGAACATATTGAAAAATAGGTGAAACAAGTCAAAAAACGGAAAATAAGTCAAACACATAAATAAATTCGGTGAAATAGGTCTAAAATGGGCCAAATGAGTCCAAAATAGATCGAATCGATTGAAAAAGGGGTTAAATAGGTTTAAAATTGGTCAAAAGAGTTCAAAATTGGTCGAATAGGTCAAAAAACGGGTTAAAATGGTCCGAAATGGGTAAAACGAGTCCAAAATAGGTTGAACAAGTCGAAAAACGGGTGAAACGGGGCTCAAGATAGGCCAAATAAGTCCAAAACAGGTCTAATAGGTCGATAAATGGATGAAACGGGTCCAAAACTGGTCAAACGAGTCCAAAATTGGTTGGATAGATTGAAAAACGGGTTAAAATGGTCCAAAACGTGTCAAACGAGTCCAAAAAAGGTTGAACAAGTCAAAAAACGGGTGAAACGGGCTCAAAATGGGCCAAATAAGTCCAAAACAGGTCTAATAGGTCGACAAATGGATGAAACGGGTCCAAAACTGGTCAAACGAGGCCAAAATAGATTGAATAAATCAAAATACGGGTTAAGATGGTCCAAAACGGATCAAACGAGTCCAAAATAGGTTAAACAAGTCGAAAAACGGTTGAAACGGGATCAAAATGGGCCAAATAAGTCCAAAACAGGTCTAATAGGTCGACAAAAGGATGAAACGGGTCCAAAACTGGTCAAACAAGTCCAAAATAAGTCAAATAGATCGAAAAACAGGTTAAAATGGTCCAAAACGAGTTAAACGAATACAAAATAGGTTGAACAATTCGAAAAACAAGTGAAACCGGCTTAAAAAGGGACAAACGAGTTCATAAAAGATTGAACAGGTTGAAAAATGGGTGAAATTGATCCAAAATGGGTAGAACGGGTCTAAAATAAATAGAACAGGTTGAAAAATGGGTCAAACGAGTTAAAAATCGTGTTCGTGTGTGAAAATACGTGTAAAATTATGTTAGTGTGTAAATGTGTGTAAAAAATATATTATTGTGCGAAAATGTATGTAAAATTGTGTTAGTGTGTGTAAAAAATATGTAATTATGTTTAAAAAGTTTATGAATAGAAATATAATATTTAATTTATGAGGAGGGTAAAATAGTAATAGAACATTAAAATTAGATAATTAATCTTAAACCATTAAGGATCCAATTAAAACCATTATCAATCCACCCTAACCCATGAAGGACCCAATACTTTCCTAACCCATTAGTGACCCAACCCAAACCAACCCAATTTAAATTTTACCAAAACCAACCCAACTCAACCCAACCCACCTATAATGGGTTCAACCCATTTTGCCACCCCTAGTAATCAACAGAATAACATAATAATGAAGGATGGACACAAGTAGCTCTAGAAAACGGGCATCTTGAGATTGTCATAGAAGAAGAGTGGACAAATGAAGATTATATTGCAAGGAATTTCAGTTTCCAAATGACATAAAAGTTATCTACTGAATAAGTTCTGACAACTTTTTCCCCCCCGAAACATAAATCAATAGACAATAAATATCAAGTCCTTGTACAACTGTTGAACATGTTTCCAGTTAACACGGTTAATTTAGCTACCCTAACCTGAAGCTTTGTTAGTATATGAACGATTGCATCGTCTCTTCCTAAACCAAGAAGAACTTGGCATGTCAGAGCACGAAGACAGTCCAGAGCAGCAGGCGATGTCACCATCCGGGGTTGGAGAAGCTGAAGGTTCTGATACCATTGTTAGCACGAACGCCTTCTCTAGCTTGATGATAACCTTGTTCTAGCTGTGCAGCAAGCCCAGCACAACCCGCTCCAGCACCTAATGATATCCTGCGGTCTTCGACTAATCCAGAAGCAACAGTAGATGCAGACGGTTGTGAGCAATTATTACCAATAGATGAGGTCGAAACTACTGATGCTCCACCTCTGTCCACAGAAGCAGTTTCCCCATTTCACTCTCTTGGTTCACTCTTGGAAGGAATGCTGACAGCTCGGTCAGGGATGTTCCTCTCAGCAGTTCTGTCTCTAGATTCCATAGTAGAACCATTTCCAGTTTGGGTAGAAGAAGCTTGTTGACCTGGCATGGTAGGACTATGTTTATTGTTAATTGACGGAGGGAGGCAAACAGGATTTATCAACAGGTTCAAAGCCGGTTCCACAATCTGAAATGTTAGAAATCAAATACAACCAAGTCAATAAAGGACAAATATTTTCATAAATGTGTTGAAAGCAGGCATGCATCAGTTACCTTAGGTTCAACATAACCGGCCCCATTTGCTGCATCCAAACAACTTTACCAACTCAATCATTGCTTAATGTGGCATTAACAATAGGTTTGCGGCTATAAGGAACCGGAGTTACAATATGCAGCACACCAAGTGCATACTGAAGCAAGTCATGCAAATAAGGCTCAACAGGAGGGGCCTATAAGGTAAACAATTATGTCAGCCAAACAAAGGACAGTTGAGATATATACACCAAAAGGAGTATGGAAACACTAAATCACACCTGACACAACTCCAATATGGTAATATGACCATTTGAACTAAAAAATATGTCGACTACAGCCCAACGAGTTCTAACAAACACGGGGCCAAGTTTTTGATCCTGCTGTATTAGATGAAATACAGTATCCATTGCCTCGTTACTTATGTCAAGTGGCTTGTAGGCTGCCCTTGAAATATTCCTTGGTGCACTGCAAATGGTTTTTGTTGGTCGAATAGAATCCACAAGTAAGAGGAGATGTGCTCTGAAATATTGTCAGAGTGCTACACAAGTGTGGTAAGCTATCTGCTTCTCTGAAGAGGTCAGGACCTCTACTGGGGACCGATCATTTCGAAGAGATGCTGAGTTATTTGATGGCCCAGGAGAAACACCAGATCCAACTGAGGCAGCATCATGCAAAAGAGATAATAGTTTCTGCAAACCTTCCTGCGCATCAAATGCATCAATGACAGCTCTGAAGACAAATGCAGCAGCAAAGAATAAAGCCGCATTCTTTCTGGCTTGATGATCCAATGGATAGCGAGAAGTTGAAGAGCCAACTCCACAATCTGATGCACTACATATGAATGAAGTGCACAAACACGCTCCATTATACCCTGCACATATATCTTGTGAATCCAAACTGGATTGAAGTAATTTAATCTCTAATAATGAAAACACAAGTACAAGTAATATATAGGACAACTTCAGGGGCATACGGAGAACAACACTGTAAAATCAAACTTCAGAGAGCAAGGACAACTGGAGATATACAGGCGAAACAAAAATTACCTGAATCGAACCAATTGTGAATAAGCATGAAGACAAACAAAAAAAATGTTTTAGAATTTCTCGGGACACTAAGGAGTCTCTGCAGCACGATCTACAAATAATGCAGCAAATTTACGATGCGCAGCCAATGCACAGATCAAGTTCAATATATCAGGCAACAGGAGCATAGCTTTTGAGGCCTCTTTATGTTTGCAACTTCGTTGCAACAGTGCAAGAGACACATCAACTCCTTTCTCGTGGAGTACAGGACTTAGAACTTCAACGTACTCCCCTAGAATAACAAGACACTGTATACAGAGTTTCTCCCTCAGTTTTGCAAGGGAGTAGATATCAGGAATTGAAAATTCAGCGATATCTTCATTAATTTCTGGCTCTGTCGGCTTTGAGTTCCCTATCTCACCATCAGCGTTGCTTGAATTCCTACAAGCAGCAAAAAAAAAAAAAAAAAAAAAAAAAAAAAACAGATGATAGATTAAGTAAATAAATGGTCATGGCCAAAATATGCAACAACAGATATTAGCCAATAGCGATCATAAAAGGAATCTCACAAAGGGTATCATTACCGACCTTGATAGAGCAACCACATTACCAGCATCCATAACAGTGGATGCAGCTCTTGAAGCAGCAACCAAAGCAGCTACTTCATCATTTTTCTTTTTGTACTCCTGAATTAGGGAAACAAGGGTATGCGAAAGTTCGTGTGAGTATGAATTCATCAATGTTAAAAGGCATATTAAACACATGTTTATATTTTATATGGTTAGTATAGGATGATATTTTTGATAGGTTATTCTAGGGTTTCTTCCCTCTTGTATATATATAGGGTTGTTGTATTGTTGTTACACAAGTAATGAAAATCCTCTTCTACCAAACTTCACATGGTATCTAGAGCCAAAACTTGGTTCACCCGCAAACCCTAATTTTTTTTTCAAGCGGCCGTCCCCCCGTTTAGAGAATTTTCAGCAACCGTCCTCTGCTCTAATTTTTTTCTTTTTTCACCGGTGTCATGGATGCCAAAAGCCTCTCCAATTCGTTGTTTCAAATTACTAACCACAAGTTAAACGGTAGTAATTATCATCACTGGTCCATCTCTGTTGAAGTTTTCCTCGAAGGCCTTGGAAAAGATCACTATCTTAGCGATGATCCACTAGATGACACTGACGCTAAGCAAAGTGCTATTTGGAAACAAGAAGATCGCCAGATTATGTCAGCCCTATGGAATTCCATGGAACCTCATATTGCTGACTTGTGTATTAATTTTTGGAGTAGTAAAGCAATTTGGTTACATCTCCAAAAGTTATACACGAGCAACTTATCTCGTATGTATGAGGTCACTGCTGAATACCAATCTCTTCGTATGGATGGTCGGAGTTTGACGGACCACTTTGGAAATTTTAGTCGTATATGTGCCGAGCGTAACAGTTTATTTCCCATCTATGCTGATGCCTCCGCTTTGCAGAAACAACGCGATCAACTGGATGTCCTTCAATTTTTATCCACACTTCCGCCACAGTATGAGTCGTTTCGTTCACAAATCATCTCAAGTTCTGACATTCCTAGTCTTGAAGAGGTTTACTCCCGGGCTTTGCGTTTTTCCTCATATCAAACTTCTTCAGTTACACCTCCCATGGAAGACCGTTCTGCTTTGGCCACGAACCATGTCACACAAACCACCCGTAATAGTCGAGGAGGTCGCACCAATATTCGTGGAGGACGCACTGGTTTAGGTCGAGAGTTGAAATGTGACCATTGTGGTCGTCCCCATCACACCAAAGAAATTTGTTGGGATTTACATGGCAAGCCTCCACGGCAGGCAAATACAGCCTCTTTAGATTCTCCTACACCGGGCAACCCCTCTTCATCTAAGAGCATATCTTTATCAGAGGATGAGTATGCGCAGTTCCATCAGTACCAAACTGCTCAACAGGCTTCCGCTCCTATTGCCTCTATTGCTCAACTAGGTAACTCCCGCACTTGTCTGTTATCTAATCATACTATATCTAAACCTTGGATTCTAGATTCTGGTGCATCTTACCACATGACAGGTAATCCTAAAGCCTTCTCCACTCTTCAGTATTCAAATTCCCTACCCCATGTTACTTTGGTCAATGGTTCTCAAACGCAAGTTCAAGGCATTGGCAGGGTTCCCCATTCATCTACCTTGTCATTGTCTTCTGTTTTATACATTCCTAATCTTTCTTTTAGTTTACTATACATCAATAAATTAACTAAACAACTCAATTGCTCAGTTGCCTTTCTCTTTGACTTGGTTGTGATACAGGATTTAAAGACTGGGGAGACGATTGGCACAGGACATGAGTCTCGAGGACTTTACCATATTGAACCGTCGTCTACCACTGTTTGTCAGGCAACTGCCTCTTCATTCCACATACACTGTTGTCTTGGTCATCCCTCGTTGGGACAGTTGCAGAAGTTAGTTCCCAATCTTGGTCGTATTACGTCTTTAGAATGTGAGTCATGTCAACTAGGTAAACATAGTCAAGTTTCTTTTTCGTCTCGTGAAAACAAATGTGCTTTGTGTACATTTGATGTCATCCACTCCGATGTGTGGGGTCCATGTCATACTGTGTCTCACTTAGGATTTCGTTATTTTGTATCGTTTGTTGATGATTTTTCACGGAACACTTGGATTTTCTTAATGAAGGATCGTTCTGAATTATTTTCTATCTTTTGTGCTTTTTATGCTGAGATTAAAAATCAATTTGGCTGTTCAATTCGTGTTTTTAGAAGTGATAATGCCAAAGAATACTTCTCTAATGATTTTAACACTTTCATGACTACAAATGGCATTTTACACCAATCCTCTTGTCCTTACACTCCCCAACAAAATGGGGTTCCTGAAAGGAAAAACAGACACTAGTTGGATGTTGCATGCACAATTATGTTTCATGCACATGTTCCTAAAACGTTTTGGGGAGATTCTATTCTCACTGCTTGCTTTTTAATTAACCGCATTCCCTCCACTGTGTTAGGGAATATTTCTCCTCACTCTGTCTTATTTCCAAATGAACCAACTTTCAAACTCCCACCGCGTATTTTTGGTTGTGTCTGTTTTGTCCATCAAATGAGTCCCACAATAGACAAGTTGAGTCCTAGATCTATTAAATGTGTTTTTGTGGGATATTCTCGGTCTCAAAAAGGTTATCGGTGTTATGACCCCGTGTCCAGAAAGTTCTTTCAAAGTGCTGATGTCACCTTCTTTGAGTCAACCCCGTATTTCTCCACCTCTTACATGTACTCTGACATTGAGAACTCGATCACACTCCCTAACCCTGTCCCTCTCCACCCAACCCCCGCCCCCTACTGTTTCGAGGCTATCACATCCTGACTTGCAGGTGTATGTTCGACGTCACAACCGTGTAAGTTCTCCAGTTTCATGTCCCGACATGTCCTCTCCACCGTCTTTAGATTCTGCACTACGACAAGCCTCAAATTTAGAGGTACCTATTGCCATTCGTAAAGGTAAACGTACTTGCACCTCCCACCCCATCTCCAATTTCGTGTCTTATGATCGCCTATCTCCCAACTTTTCTTCCCTTATCTCTACTATTGATTCTATACATGTTCCCACTAAATTACATGAGGCTATTTCTGATCCTGGTTGGAAAGAGGCAATGGATACGGAAATGTTTGCCCTTGGGCACAATGGGACTTGGGAGCTCGTTCCTCTCCCCTCTGGTAAGTCTGTTGTTGGTTGTAAGTGGGTGTATACGGTAAAGGTTAATCCGGATGGATCTGTTAATTGCCTTAAAGCCCGTCTTGTGGTTAAAGGATATACTCAGGTTTATGGCTTAGATTATTCTGACACTTTCTCCCCAGTTGCCAAATTGTCTTTTGTTCGTTTGTTAATTTCTTTGGCAGCTACTCTGTCTTGGCCATTACACCAGCTGGATGTTACTAATGCTTTTCTCAACGGCGATCTTACTGAAGAGGTTTATATGGAGCAACCTCCAGGGTATGTTGCTCAGGGGGAGTCAGGGTTGGTGTGTCGCCTCAGAAAATCACTATATGGGTTAAAACACTCCCCTCGAGCCTGGTTTGGACGATTTACTAAAGCGATAATGTCCTTTGGCATGAATCAATGTCCAGTGGAACACTCTGTCTTTCATAAACGTACATCCACAGGTCTTATTCTTCTTGTTGTGTATGTTGACGACATTCTCATCACGTGAGATGACAATTTGGGGATACAACAATTAAAGTCATTTTTACAGTCTGAATTTCAAACGAAAGACTTGGGTGAGTTGAAGTATTTTTTGGGTATTGAAGTTGCGAGGTCCCATCTTGGCATCTCACTCTCTCAATGAAAATATACTCTGGATTTATTATCAGAAACTGGTATGTTGGGAGCTAAACTGGCTGACTCTCCTATGGATGTCAATACTAAGTTGTCTGACAGAGAGGGAGAACCATTAGACAATCCGGAAAGATACAGAAGACTGGTGGGAAAACTAAACTACCTAACTGTAACTCGACCGGATATTTCATTTGCAGTCAGTACCATTAGTCAGTTCCTCAACTCACCCAAAACTCCTAACTGGGATGCTGTTACAAGAATTTTGAGGTATCTAAAGAAGTCACCCGGCATGGGTTTATTATACAAGAATCATGGTCATCTCGACATTGTTGGATACACTGATGCTGACTATACCGGAGCCATAACTGACAGAAGGTCTACCTCCGGGTACTGTGTTTTTGTTGGGGGGAACTTGGTTTCATGGAAAAGTAAGAAGCAAAATGTGGTATCAAGATCAAGTGCTGAAGCAGAATATCGAGCAATGGCTTACACCTCTTGTGAGTTAGTATGGATTAAAAACATGTTAGAGAGTCTCGGGTTTCAGCAAATTCAGCCGATGGAGTTAGTATGTGACAATCAAACAGCTATCCTTATAGCTAACAATCCCATGTTTCATGAGAGAGCAAAACATATTGAGGTTGATTGTCATTTTGTTCGAGAAAAGGTACTCTAGAATGTCATTAGAACAACTCATGTCCAAACCAATGATCAAGCGACTGATTTGTTCACCAAAGCTTTAAATGGAGTTAGATTGAAGTATCTTTGTAACAAGCTTGGAGCATATGACATATATTCTCCATCTTGAGGGGGAGTGTCAAAAGGCATATTAAACACATGTTTATTTTTTATGTGGTTAGTATAGGATGATATTTTTGGCACGTTATTCTAGGGTTTCTTCCCTCTTGTATATATATAGGGCTGTTGTAGTGTTGTTACACAAGTAATGAAAATCCTCTTCTACCAAACTTCACAAACAAGAATGAAATATATGCTCACCTCCAATGCAGCGGTTTTAACCACTTCCGCAGCAACATCACAGCTGCCCTTATGGCTCCTGCAGGAGCATTGGCTGCTCTTGCTTCAGCTTCAGCGGCTCTGACAGCTTTTCTAACCCAATCTGTTATGTCTTTTGTGCCAACTTTGCATTTTTGGAAACAATCATCGTTATGATCTCTTTCAGGTATAGAATAGTCCGCATTGTTTCTGCCTAGGCCATTTTTAGCATCCGAAGCTCTTTGGTTCCTTGTCACACTCCTGTCTTTCACACTCCGTGTCTAGCCTGACCTGCTGCGCGAAACTGGATAGGTCAAAAATTGATCATTCTCTAATATTCCTTCACTGGACCTACCCTCTCCTCGAGATCTAGAAAATCCACGATTTGTCCTTCGTCTCGATGAGTCATCTCTCATATTATCATCAAAGTTTTCTTCCCTAAGAGATTTTCCACCAGTTTTTTTTTTAATTTTTTTATTCACGAAGATCCCTAATATTGCTTTAATCTTCAAAATCCGCATCTTCCTTATAAGCATCAACCTCAAGAACCATATTATCAACAGGTTCCTCATCACCCCAATATTCATCTCCATAAGCTTGCCTACTGACACACCTCTCACGATCTCTATCAGGATCATCGAATGATGCAGAATCTCTATCACGATTCCTTTCACTAGAAAATACTCTTGAAGTGTCGACATCCAAGTGCAAACTATCTGTCACTTGCCACAACCAACCCCTGGCTTTTGTGCACACCAAATTTGATGCACTTTTGTTGTCAACCAATGGGGTACCATCTCTCTGGTTTGTGTTAATTTGTGTCGCGCGCCCAAAACTCGGAGACAAAGATATCACATTAGTTTAGCAGATAAACCAGATGTTAACACATCTTCCACCAGTTGACCGCCACTGAAATATCCCAGCCAATAGAAAGTTACAAAAAAGAACAACGAAACTCATTAAAGAAGATGACCCCCACCCCTCACCCACCGAATAACAATAATAAGAACAAAACAATAATGAAATATTAAAAAGGATAACCCCCACCCCAGAGTTCTCGATCTGACTCCAAACTGATGTTTTGGCTCGATCACAATCCATTAATAAATAATATTTCCTCAATATTATATATAATGTTAAGACATGGTATTCGGGGAAAAAGATAATTGTATTCATGTTTGTTTGTATATTCTGATGTGTTACAATGTTACAGGAGAGCAAAGGTATATAACAAATGTGCAAGGAACCAAATCTCTACAAATCAGGCATGAATCCTGCCATAACGGGACAAGGTCAAACATGCTTATATATGTGATTTCTAACACTCCCCTTCAAGTTAAGTGATGGAGTCGCCAATCCTTAACTTGCTCAGTGCCTCTTGAAATATGTGGCTTGTAACTGCCTTGGTCAAAATGTCGGCTAACTGGTCCTCTGATCTGACAAATGGAATAGAGATGATGCCTCCCTCCAGTTTCTCTTTAATGAAATGTCGATCAACTTCCATATGTTTCGTCCTATCATGCTGAACTGGGTTTTCTGATATACTAATCGTAGCTCTGTTATCGCACTTGAGCGGGCTTGGTCCTATCGGAGTGAAGCCAATCTCAGTCATAAGTTTCCTCAACCAGATTATTTCAGCCACCCCTTTCGCTATGCCCCTAAATTCAGCTTCTGCACTGGATAAGGCCACAACCTTATGTTTCTTGCTGCGCCAAGTTACCACGTTTCCTCCAACGAGTGTAACAAACCCTGAGGTGGATCTTCGGTCGTTTGAGTTTCCCGCCCAATCTGTATCAGTATAGGCTTCTATGTCTAGATGCCCATGCCTTCCGAACATAATCCCTGTTCCAACGGTCCCTTTCAGATACCTGATGATCCGTAGCACTGCCTCCGAATGTTCCTTCTGAGGTTTATGCATGAACTGGCTAACAATCCCTACAACATATGCAATATCGGGCCTTGTGTGAGATAGGTAGATCAGTTTACCAACCAGGCGTTGGTATCGTTCTTTCTCATTTGTTTCCCCACTCTCTTCTATCTTTAGTTTGTGATTCACCTGTATGGGAGTGTCGGCTGGTTTGCAATCGAGCATCCCAGTCTCAGCCAGTAGATCAAGGATATACTTCCTCTGAGATATGAAAATACCTCGTTTAGAACGCAGAACTTCAATCCCTAGAAAATATTTCAGACCCCCAAGGTCTTTCATCTCAAACTCTTTGAAGAGATTCTCTATGAGTTGGCTTATCTCTTCTGCATCGCTCCCCGTAATAACCATGTCATCTACATAGATAATCAAACACGTAATCAGCTTCCCTCGTTGCTTCAAGAACGGGGTGTGATCTGAATTACTCTGAACATATCCATAGCGTTGCATAGCCAGTGTGAATCTACCAAACCATGCCTGTGGTGACTGTTTTAACCCATACAGAGCCTTTCGAAGTTGGTAGACTTCGCCTTTCTCAAACTCTTCTGCGAACCCTGGAGGGGGTTCCATGTAAACCTCTTCTGAAAGATCCCCATGAAGAAAAGCATTCTTCACATCGAACTGATGAAGGGGCCAGTCTTGATTGGCAGCTATAGACAGTAATACCCGAACTGTGTCAAGCTTTGCCACTGGAGAAAAAGTCTCTGAGTAATCAATTCCGAAAGTCTGAGTGTACCCTTTGGCTACTAGTCTGGCCTTGTATCTTTCCATTGATCCATCGGCTTTATGTTTTATGGTAAACACCCATCTGCATCCAACCGGTTTCTTTCCTTTGGGGAGTAGGCATTTTTCCCAAGTTCCATTTTTTGTTAATGACTCCATTTCAATGTTCATTGCCTTTTCCCACTCATTGTTTTGGCTGGCCTCTTCCACTGATTTCGGAATGTCTTCTCTGCAGAGGTTCCCAAAGAAAGCTTTGGCAGTTCCAGACATACTCCCCCTGACCATGTTTCTTATAGGATATTTGGACGCCCGAGATTTATGATCAGGGGAGTATCTAGGTGGTGGAATCCCTCTGTTACTCCGTACCGGGTACCTGTGCTCTTCTGTTACATCCTCAGAAATCATATCAGCAGTATTTGTAAAATCAGTATTACCAAGAACATTAGAGGAGGAGGGATCAGATACTGTTACCTCGTTATGGACATCATCCGGAGGAGGATCATTGGGAAGTTGAGGAGTGGTACTGAGCTCTTCTCTATTCTGTGTGGGCTAAAAAACAATGATTGTATCCGGATAGCTGAGCCAATGCAGTGAGCCATCTGAACTCTCCCCTTGAACACTGGATTGGGTGAGGAAATAATTTTCGGTTTCGACAAAGTCACAGTCCATGGTGACATGAATCCGTCTGCTGAGAGGATTAAAACAGTGATAACCCTTCTGATGTTGGGCATATCCCACAAAGACACACTTGGTCGCACAGGGTTCCAACTTGGTTCTTTCTGTCTTCGGAATGTGCACAAACACAATGCAGCCAAAGATTCGAGGAGGAAGGGTAAGGTGGGGAGGTATAGTGGTTTGGGTTTCAAGCACTAATAGGGGTGTTTGGTAGTTGAGGATTTTGGTGGGTAATCTGTTTGTTAGGTAGGTCGTAGTGGCAACCGCCTCAGGCCAGAAGTTAGGTGGAACATGAGATTCGGTTAATAGTGCACGGTTCATTTCCAGTATAGTACGGTTTTCCTTTCGGATACGCCATTCTGTTGCGGGGTGTTTGGGCAAGTAGTTTGATGAATGAGTCCCTGCTCCTGGAAAAACTTGTTCATTTCCTGATTAACAAACTCCCTGCCATTATCGGATCGGAGTACCTTAACCGTTTGATTAAATTGAGTCTGAACCATTTTAAAGAATGCCACAAATGTTTCGTAGACTTCAGATTTATGGCGAAGAAAGTACACCCATGTCATGCGTGAGAAATCATCAATAAATAACACAAAGTATCGAAACTGATTCTGGTTTGTAACTGGGGCAGGTCCCCAAACATCTAAGTGAACTAATGAAAAAACAGTCTCAACTCTTGTACTATTCGGTTTAAAAGAAGTCCTATGACTTTTCGCACTTAAATAAGTCTGACAAGAGAAATTCAAAATTTGACTATTCTGAAATAAAACAGGAAATAAGACTCTCAAATACCCCATAGAGAGATGTCCCAGACATCGATGCCACAACCAGAGTTGTGTATTTGCTTTTCCCATTGACAGAAGAGCTTTAGACGGAGTTTCAACTTCATCAACGTAGTACAATCCCCTGCTCAGTACCACGCCCAATGATCTCATTCGTATGAATGTCCTGTATAACACAAAACCGAGGGTAAATCAGAACCACACAATTCAATTCTTTTGTTATCTGGCTAAGAGACGGCAATTTGCAGGATAATGACGGGACATATAAGCAGTTGCTCAATTTTAGATTCGTGTAACAACAACAGGACCCTCTTTTTCAACCATAGCAGACCCCCCATTTGCAGTTTGAATATGAGATTCCTTCAAGTTTATTGGGTCAATTAAATCAGACTGATCATATGTCATAGAGTCCGTAGCACCACAGTCAAAGATCCATTTCGAGGCATTATTAGATAAATTTCGGGTATAAAATCCAACACTTGTAGAAAGATGGGATTGTTTTTGCAAACTCTCAAAATTTGGGGGCTTATTAGCAAATTGGGTAGAATTATAAATTAGGGAACTAGGGTTTGGGACACAACCCCCAAACCCGTTACCTGTGGTTGCGCCGAAATCTGTTCCTCCTCCTTCTCTTTCATTTCCGCCACCGCTGGAGACGATGACAGCATTGGCACGATCAATTTCAGCCGTAGTGGAGGCGGTCCTCGAGTCTCCATGGAAGATTCCGTCCGCCCCCCCCTCCCCTCCCCCCCGGTTCTCTGTCCTCCGTCGCTCACAGCAGCGTGAGCCCTTCTCCCGCCGCCTTTCGCCGCCCCTCCAATAGTGGGTTTTCGGTGGCCCTCCCACCACTCTGGATACCCGATAACTTCTAAGCATTGCTCACTTGTATGCCTGGGCTTGCCATATTGACCGCACACTAAGCCGGCTTTATCATCCCGCGATGATGATCGACGATTGCCGCCGTCGGAATGGCCGCCATCTGAGCGTCCATACGCCTTCCCACCTTTCTCCTTTCTTGCTGTAAGTCCGAATCCAATCCCTTGTGTTCCGGAGTCACTGTCGCCTTCGATTTTTGCCTTGAGAATCTGGAGCCGTGCCGCCTCTCTCCGGACGGTGGCATAGGCGGATTCCACAGTTGGCTTTGGATCCTGTTTCAGGATGTCTCTCCGGATGGGCTCATATTTTTCATCGATTCCGGTAAGGAACTGATACAATCTTTGTTCTTGGGTCAATGAATTGAACGCCTTGATGTCGTCAGGGCATTTCATGGGGTTGGGCTGTTTTCTGTCGATTGCCATCCATATGGATTGGAGGTTATTCCAGAAAGCCTCAAGGCTATCTCCACCCTGTTTTTTGGTGTTCGCTCTTCGGTGCAAATCGAAGAGTTGAAGTGGATCTCCGCCACTGCCGTAAGTGGTGGCGAGGCCATCCCATAAATCCTTCGCCGTCGGATACTGAAGGATATTGTTGATGAGGGTTGGCTCCAAGTTCTGAATTATCCAGGTAAAAACCTTTTGATCAGTTTGTTCCCACTTATCGAATTTTGGGTGTGTACTTTCTGGTGCCGGTGGGATGCCGGTTAGGTGCGAGCGGCCGCCTCTACCTCCGATTGCCATTTTTATGAGGCATGCCCATATTAGATAATTGTCCCCGTTTAATTTGATCCCGATGAACAGGTTGTCCGAGTTGGGCACCATTGTTTGGTTGTTGTTTGTCATCAGACTTGTTGTCTGGATTGCAAGATCTAGGTTTGTGTCTATGGGAATTGACATGTTGGTTTGGTTTTTCTGATTTTCAACCATATATAAATATAGGGATAATTAAGAACGAAACCAATTTCGTGAGTTATGAGGAAATTATAAATTTTTCTCTGAGAAATTACAAACAGTAGGATTTAATTAAATCTTAACAAGGTTGTGTTTTTTATAATTATTTGATTATCATTTATTTTTCATGTCATAATATTGGGTGATTCGGTATCAATTATCGAAATACCCTCTTTTATGACAAGTTGACAACCATGCAGTCATAGACTATAGTCCAGCATTATTTATTTATTTTTTTGTTGAAAACTATAGTCCAGCGTTTAGATCAAAGCAAATTCTCCTTTTATATATAATGCTTGTCGACAATTATAGTGACAAGAAATTGTCTCATCAGAACTGACTAATAATTAATATCAAGAGTTGGAATTAAATCACTCGACATATACCAAATATTACTTTTTAAAAAACAAAATACAGAAAGTCAAGTCCATATAGCACTACTACAAAACTTAGGACAAATATCCTATTATTTTGATCCGAACGACTGAACACCCAAATTTGATACAGGCAAAACCTTGGCCCATTTGAGTCCTGCTTGTGCAAATATATTTGTGCGTCTCTTTCTCCAAATTCGGTTCCTCCCAATAATAGGTCCGATCAAACTGCAAATCAAATAAATTATAAACCGCAATCAATTAAACCGACAAAAACACTTGATATAGATGATATATAATGATTATAATTATAAACTTTCAACCGATAAAAATATTGGATGAATGATATATAATGATCATAATATATACTTTGGTCAACCTATTATTTAATTAGATGAATAGGATCATAATTATATTTTAAGTGTTGTATGAGATTCATGCAACAGGAAAGTAATAATTACCTCATTCCTAGGACAAAATCAATAGCCTTTGGTTTAGTTCCAATGGCGCAAAGTTGATATAAGTTTTCTTTCGCGACGTATTTGATGTCAATTCTCGTAAAATCTCGTCGCAGGTGATTATATTGATCTATAATCATATCTGAATATTGATCGTCAATCTTAACTCGATAATGCCACTCAACATTCAAAAATTCGTCTAAAAACATGATGCGCAGTCGTGAAACCTTGATTGTTTTGTGAGGACGCAGTCTAATCATCGTAAGATGGTGCGGCACTCGATAGAAATCTCCGAACTCTCTGGACGGCTTCACATGCTGCGCACGCAATAAAATATGATGATCCGTTTGATTGCATATCGTTGTCGTTTGCCAATCTGGAGTGCAACCCATGATATCGAAATCTATTCTATTGATTGTGAATATGTATCGGATTCATAAGAATTATTATGTATTTATAATGCTTCCTTTAATCCTTTTCCCAATAGAGTTTGAGTCGTATTAGAATTCTTCTTTAATTATTTCAATTTTTAGTTTCAGATTGTTTTAGCTTTGGATTCTTAAAACTCTTTTTATTTCTTTTCAATTTCAATTGCTTAAACAAAAAAGACAAAGGAAAAAGTGATTAGTTATCCGAAAACCCGCCGGAATTTTGTGAAGTTGAATAGGAATTGTTCCGGCAAAAGCAGGGGCTAGTCCTCGCTAAAAAATTTTGTATCTCAATATATTAAAATAATAATAATAATAATAATAATTTAAATTAATTAAAATATTCAAATTACATAAGATGTTTTTACAATTTTTATGAGATGCTAAAACTCATAGATCCTAAGTGTTTTCGACGATTCGTCATTCTTTCAATTTCTTTTGCATTTTTTTTCAAATCAAAGTTTTCACATATAGATACTAATATGGTCCTTTCTAAATATATATAAAAAAAAAAAAAAACTAGAATTTGTTTCGGAATTAAAATATTCACTATCACTATCTGAGTATAGTAATTAATCATTTCGCTAAATTATAAGTTAAAGTATAGACAGTTGAATAAAAAAAAATTAATTATTTTATATTTAAAATTAAAATTTGAATTCACAATATTTTATTAAAAAAAAATGTGTTAAAAATTAGAATTTTTTGTTATATTAATTCGACATAATTAAGTTTTTATAAGAATTACTCAAGTGATATAATATTTTTTATCTCTCTCGCATTATATGATACATTATCTATAGAATAAGATACACCACACTAATTTTTTCTGGCATAAAAACACAACACATTAATTTTTTCCTGAAATGTTCTGCGCATTATAATAAAAATTGCACACTTTTAATTATTTCGTATTCGAATTAAACTTAAATTAGATCTAATATAATAAATAAAATACATTCTTCTGTACTTTAACATGTCACTTGTATCAGAATATTGGCATTGTAGCACCCACACGTAGGGCCACATCCCCCGCACCATAATCCGAACCCGAATACGAAATGGAATGTCCGCACCCGAATCCGAATCATAGCGAACGGGAGACCAAACACACACTCTAGGCTAGGCGGAGCTAAACCAACAACGAAACAGAGTGCGCGGAAGCAATAAATAAAACCATAAACAGAATCATCACATATATATACGTAGGTACCAACTCACACCTATCCATATTGTATTTACTTATAAATACCAACACGTGCTGTACAGAAGCCATCCCGGCTCGAACAAAATAATGTATCAGTAGGTATATACAAATCAAAGCTGCATAACTACAAAATAATAAAGTGCAAGAAGGTAAATGCACCTAACGAGACCTAGACTGACAAGTGCATAAAGCAGACACACTTCTCCGCCTAGCTCACGCTCCCAAAACCTGCAACTAAAAGAGTAAACGAGGAGTCAGTCAACTGACTGAGTGAGGGGGGGCTAACACACACCCACACCCTACATATATATTTAGCAAAGCACAAAGCAAATGGCGAAACTATGAACCGGAATAGGTTTTTCAAACTAAAACTTTACAAAACAAATACATATACTTTAAAACCTTTTATAAACACTATCCCGATTCATATTTCTCAAACATACACAACAAACATAATGCTCGGCGAGAACGAGCTTCCAACCTTTACTCCTCAGAATAAACAAAACAGAAATCATACATACTCCTCAACACCAGTGATGGAAGAGCCACCGGCGGCCCTAACCATCCATACATATACAAACTCACGAGGGGTAGCGAACCCACATCGTGCCCTCCCCGGTTTTTACGCCGAAGGCATCGAAATATCACACCTTCCCAAACTCCCAGGGGTCGCGTGTGATATATCGGATGGAGACTACGCACAGGCCGAACCTCGACGGCCCGAACCGTCCCGAGGGTTCCTTACCCGTAGCTCCTGGGATCCACACATACAAATCATATCATATCACATGCCAAATCTTTCATGGCGATCTCGCTAACAGAATCGTAAAGCTTTTCCAAAATATAGCTTACATAGGCTTACTTAATATCTTTTCCCAAAACAAAGTTGTTCACAAGATCATAAACATATTCTAATCAACACATACATATCTATATATATAATATATAGTCACATGCACGGCTTGAAAACATCACATAAGGCTTTAGGTCACTTTAGCTAATAAAAAAAAAATCCTAAACCTCACCTTGTGCGTGATCAAAAATATGAGCAGACGTGAACCTACGCCTCGGGATCGTCAACTGGAACCTCCTCTGAAAAGAAAACACGAAAGCCCAAGACTTAGACTCTATATGAACCAAAGAAGACGCTCGGCAAATGCATGATTCATGCTCATAGACAAAATATTACAATTAGGTCATATAATTTACAAATCATATACATAACATATTTATATACAATTCAATATGCAAAACAATCAATTATAACAATTAAAATGCAAAAGAAAAGCATTTAAAATCATGCAAATGCATAAACAAAGCAAAGAGAAGAAATGGCAAAATCCACCCTAGCGGATTTTTCCAAAGGGGAAAATCCACCCCCATGGATTTTTCTTGAGCTACTGCCTCAAATCCACCCTCGCGGATTTTTCCAAAAGGAAAAATCCACGATCGCGGATTTGACCCAGTGGGAGGGTTCCGGACATGGGAACGGCCGTTCCCATTCCCAGTACAACTGGGAACGGTCGTTCCCACGCTCGGCGGTGAATAGTATGGCCTGGGAACGGTCGTTCCCAGTTCAAAGCTGGGCGGGAACGGCCGTTCCGGCCTGGTTCGAGAGCTGGAGCAGAACATTTTATTACAGAAACAGGGGAGCTCCATTTTTGAGCCAAAAATGGCCAAAAATCAATCATAAATTTTGCCACAACTTCTCAAAATGCACACACAAAACATATAAATCATGCTTGACATATAAACACTCAAATAATGCTAGAAAACGGAATGAAATGGCATGATCAAGGTTATGCAATATTCAAGCTAAAAACATGATCAATCATAAATACCCCACCTACCATGGATGAAATGCAATAAATGCAACTTATATAGCATATACCACTCATATATAAAGCTAGAGATCAAACACTTCAAGCAACGAGCACATATCCAAGTTTTTAGCAAAACCCTTACTATTCACGTAGGGAGCAAAGGCATGCCAAACTCATTCCAAACTCAGAATTTAAACCATGGAAACGAAGAGCATGACGAGAGGATTCTAAAGCATACCTAAGTTCGAGAAAAGGCGAAGAAACGAGGAAGATATTGGCTCGGGAAGTTGGATGATCAACTTGAGGGTTTAAGCTTCCTTGTCTCTAGAGTTGTTGCTGAAAATAACGTGAGAGTGAGGAGAGGAAGAAATGGTTCAGCCTTTAAGGCTGAGCCGGGTCGGTTCACGGGTTCGGTTCAAGGTTTCCGGTTCAAGTTGGTTCGGTTTAACACATACGGGTTCAAATAAGGCCAATTCAAATTAAAACGAATAACACACATGCAACACTAATTCAAATAAATTCATATAAGTTCAAATAATTCCAATAAGTCATATACAAATAATCTAAAACGCAAATATTGATAAATCACATAATTTACCTGTACCGACTGTGAGTCGGGGTGTTACAACCTCCCCCCCTTCGGAGAACCTGGTCCCCAGGTTAACTGTCTGACCTGAGAACAACTCTGGATACAACTGTCTCATCTTCTCCTCAGTCTCCCAAGTAGACTCTTCGGATTTCTGATCTCTCCAAAGAACTCGGACCAAGGGAATCTGTTTATTCCTCAACACTTGAATCTTCCGGTCTTGAATCTCAACCGGATGTCTTACTATCGTCAAATCCAACTCAAGTTGTAACTCTTCCACAGGGAGTATAGTTGATTCCTCGGGATAAAATTTCCTGAGCTGCGAAACATGAAACACATTATGTATCCCGGTCAATCTCGGCGGTAGGTCCAACCTATACGCCACTTCTCCAACTCTCTCAAGGATTTCAAAAGGTCCAAGGTATCTCGGGTTAAGTTTCCCACCTCGACCTATTCGAGAAAATCCCTTCCTCGGAGATGCTTTCAAGAACACCTTATCTCCGACTTCAAACTCAAGGGGCCTTCTCCTCTTATCCGCATAGCTCTTCTGACGGTCCTGAGCTGCCTTCATTCTCTGCTGAATCAACTTAACCTTGGCAGTGGTCTTATCCAATCTCTCTTGAGGTGTAGCTCTTTCGAGCTTGTTCTCCTCAGTCCACCGCCAATCTTCTAAGTCCCAAAATAGAGGCGATCTACACTTCCTTCCATATAATGCCTCGTAGGGAGCCATACCAATAGAAGTCTGAAAACTGTTGTTATAGGCAAACTCAACCAGAGCTAAATGCTTGTCCCACTTTTCCTGAAAATCCAAAGCACACGCCCTCAACAAATCCTCTAAATACTTAATCAGTCTCTCTGATTGTCCATCTGTCTGAGGATGAAAAGCGGTGCTGAAATTAAGCCTTGTACCCAACCTACTCTGAAGATCCTGCCAAAACTTAGCTGTAAACCTCGGATCACGATCTGAGACAATGCTAGCAGGCGCCCCATGAAGTCTCACAATCTCATTACAATACAATTCGGCCAACTTCGGAGTCTTGTAAGACATCTTCACCTTGAGAAAATGAGCAGACTTGGTCAATCGGTCGACTATCACCCAAATTCCATCATAACCTCCTCTTGATTTTGGCAAGCCGGACACGAAGTCCATAGTCACTTGCTCCCACTTCCATTCAGGAATCGGAAGTGGTTGGAGGGTTCCTCCCGGTTTCTGGTGTTCTGCCTTCACCACTTGGCACGTGAGACACCGCTTCACAAAGTTCGCGACATCTCTCTTCATGCCATTCCACCAGAAGTATTCCCTCAAATCTCGGTACATCTTCGTACCACCGGGGTGAATGGAATATCCAGAACGATGTCCTTCCTCAAGTATTAACCTCTTGAGGTCTTCTGGGACACAAACCCTGGTCTTGAACCTGAACAACCCGGAATCATCAAACCCAAACTTCGTCTCGGGGTCTATCCTAGACCGAATCACTAGTCTCTGAATCTCTGCATCCGAAGCCTGAGAATCCAACAACCTCTGTTTCAAATCCGGCTGAACTGAGATGTTAGCTAACCGAGCCACTGAAACCAAAACTGTCGAATCCTGTCCTGAAGACTCTGCACTCAAACCTGAAACACTTGCTTTTCTGCTCAAAGCATCTGCCACGACATTAGCCTTGCCCGGATGATACTGAATCGTGCAGTCATAATCCTCTAAGAATTCCATCCAACGCCTCTGTCTATTATTCAACTCCTTCTGAGTGAAAAGATACTTGAGGCTCTTATGATCCGTGAATATCTCGAAAGTTGTCCCATAGAGGTAATGACGCCACTTCCTCAAAGCAAATACAACCGCTGCAAGCTCAAGATCATGAGTGGGGTAGTTCTTCTCGTGTTCCTTCAACTTCCTAGAAGCATAGGCCACCACTCGGCCATTTTGCATCAATACACATCCGAGTCCCTCCTTAGAAGCATCTGCAAAAACTGAATAGCCCTCGGATCCCTCGGGTAGGGTAAGAACTGGTGCTGAAGTTAATTTTTCCTTCAAAACTTGGAAACTTCTCTCGCACCCATCATCCCACTCATATTTCACCTCCTTCTTGGTTAATCGAGTCAACGGGCAAGCAATTTTGGAGAAGTCCTTCACAAATCTCCTATAGTAACCCGCTAACCCGAGAAAACTTCTTATCTCGGAGGCATTCTTCGGTCTTTCCCACTGAACCACAGTCTCAATCTTGGAAGGATCAACTTCAATTCCCTTACCTGAAATAATATGACCCAGAAAAGACACTCTGTCGAGCCAGAACTCACACTTGCTAAACTTAGCATAAAGCTTGTGCTCTCTAAGCGTCTCCAACACAATTCTGAGGTGAGATGCGTGCTCTTCTGCAGACTTAGAATACACCAAGATGTCGTCTATAAAAATGACCACAAACTTGTCAAGATACTGTCTGAACACTCGGTGCATCATATCCATGAACACGGCTGGAGCGTTAGTTAACCCAAACGGCATTACTACAAACTCGAAGTGTCCATAACGGGTATTAAACGCAGTCTTAGAGATATCCTCTTCCCGGATACGAAGTTGGTAATACCCCTGCCTCAAATCTAACTTAGAGTACACCTGCGACCCTTGCAAGATGTCAAACAACTCTTCGATGTGAGGTAAAGGATACTTATTCTTCACTGTCATCCGGTTCAACTCGCGGTAGTCTATACACATCCTCAAAGTCCCATCCTTCTTCTTCACAAATAACACCGGAGCACCCCACGGGGATGTACTCGGACGGATGTAACCGCAAGTCAAAAGCTCATCCAGCTGAGTTTTCAACTCCTTCAACTCAGCAGGAGCCATCCGATACGGTGTCTTAGAGGAAGGCTCAGCTCCAGGATAAAGGTCGACTACAAACTCGATGTCCCTATCGGGTGGCAAAGAACCCAAATTCTCAGGGAATACATCGGGAAACTCGCTCACGACCTCTGTCTCCTCAAGTTTGGCCTGATCCTTCGGTTTATTCAAAAGATAGGCCACAAAACCTGTCGCACCGTCCCGGAGGAGCTTACTTGCTTCCATAAAAGACACAAACGGGCTGGACTTCAACCTCTCACCCGTAAAGACCACTGACCCCAACGAAATCTTCTTCTCATGACAGTCCAACTGAGCTCGGTATCTGAAGAGAAAATCCATGCCCAAGATAACCCCATACTTCTTCAACGGTAGAACTATCAAGTCTGCAGGGAAAACTCGGCCCTCAAACACCACCGGACACTCCCTGAACACCCTGTCAGCTTCCACAGATCCTCCCAAAGGAGTATTCACCACATACACATGCGCAGATAAATCATCAAGTACAGGCAAAGAAGCAACAATATCCCGGGAAATAAATGAATGCGTAGCCCCGGGATCAAACAATGCATGTAGTGAGATGCCATGAATGTTGATTGTACCTTCTATCACGGCATTCGGGTCGACATCAGCAGCTTCCTCCTCTCCGTCCAAAGCATACACACGAGCCTGCACAACCGGTCTCCTATTCGGGCAAGCATTCACCAAGTGATCAGAGGACCCGCACACAAAGCATTTGCCCTGAAGTCTCCAACACCGCTCCACTGGGTGTCTCCCCTGACAATGTGAACAAACGGGTGGTCCCTGAGCTGGAGCCGGTCGAACTGGAGCAACAGGAGGTGCTACGGGACCGGTAATACGGGGCTTCTTGTTCCCTAGACCCTGGGGACGAAAAGCCGGTGGGACAGGAGCTCGTGGAGCAAAAGAAATGGGCCTCTTACCCAATCCAGAACCGGATCCTGCAACCCGTGTAGAAGAGAAAGGTGGAGGCTTCAATCGAGCCATTTGGGCCTCAACTTGAATTGCCCTCTTGGTAACCTTGGCCCAGGTACTCACATTCGCCGCTTGTAAAGCTTCTTGAATATCCCGGCGAAGTCCATGAAGAAAAGCTCGGGCCTTATGATCATCATGGTCGGTGATGTGAGTAGCATACGGAGCTAGCCTCTCAAACTCCAATAAGTAATCCTCCACCGTCCGGTTTCCTTGCCTCAAATTAGTGAACTCTTGAAGGCGACGTTCTTGTGCACTATGAGGGATGTATTTCTCATGGAATTCCTGCACGAACGTCTCCCAGTTAAATTCCATACCCATCCTCTCCAACTTGGATCTCACACTCCTTAGCCAAATGGCTGCTGGCCCTTGAATAATACGCCCGGTGCAAATAGCCTTGTCCTGAGAAGTCCCTGGACATATCTCCCAAATACCTCGAATCTCCGACAACCATTCTTCTGCCTTGATATCATCACCTCCATACCACTTTGGAGGGTTGTTGTTTCGGAAGTCCCGATATGTAGCTGAAATATCTTGTCCTTCACCCGGATTTACATTACCCCTTTGATTTTGTTGGAGTTGATTGAGTAAGGCTTGAACCACATTTTCCGCGTTCATAGGTGGTGGCGGAGGCGCGTTATGTAGAGCCGGTTCATTCAAATCAGGGGTTTGTTCACGGTTGTTATGTCTTCTTGGAGGCATCCTGAAATTCACAAATTCAAGCAATATGGATGCATGTACATTAGTGTATGAATATGTATACAATTTAAGAAAATAATCAAATAATCCAGAAATCACACATTCAAATCATAGATGCACATAATCACACAATCACGTTGTCCTAAGCCGTACGACCTAGACAGACCCACACGACACTAGAGCCCGGTTTTGCAACCGCGCTCTGATACCACTTCAAGATGTAGCACCCACACGTAGGGCCACATCCCCCGCACCATAATCCGAACCCGAATACGAAATGGAATGTCCGCACCCGAATCCGAATCATAGCGAACGGGAGACCAAACACACACTCTAGGCTAGGCGGAGCTAAACCAACAACGAAACAGAGTGCGCGGAAGCAATAAATAAAACCATAAACAGAATCATCACATATATATACGTAGGTACCAACTCACACCTATCCATATTGTATTTACTTATAAATACCAACACGTGCTGTACAGAAGCCATCCCGGCTCGAACAAAATAATGTATCAGTAGGTATATACAAATCAAAGCTGCATAACTACAAAATAATAAAGTGCAAGAAGGTAAATGCACCTAACGAGACCTAGACTGACAAGTGCATAAAGCAGACACACTTCTCCGCCTAGCTCACGCTCCCAAAACCTGCAACTAAAAGAGTAAACGAGGAGTCAGTCAACTGACTGAGTGAGGGGGGGCTAACACACACCCACACCCTACATATATATTTAGCAAAGCACAAAGCAAATGGCGAAACTATGAACCGGAATAGGTTTTTCAAACTAAAACTTTACAAAACAAATACATATACTTTAAAACCTTTTATAAACACTATCCCGATTCATATTTCTCAAACATACACAACAAACATAATGCTCGGCGAGAACGAGCTTCCAACCTTTACTCCTCAGAATAAACAAAACAGAAATCATACATACTCCTCAACACCAGTGATGGAAGAGCCACCGGCGGCCCTAACCATCCATACATATACAAACTCACGAGGGGTAGCGAACCCACATCGTGCCCTCCCCGGTTTTTACGCCGAAGGCATCGAAATATCACACCTTCCCAAACTCCCAGGGGTCGCGTGTGATATATCGGATGGAGACTACGCACAGGCCGAACCTCGACGGCCCGAACCGTCCCGAGGGTTCCTTACCCGTAGCTCCTGGGATCCACACATACAAATCATATCATATCACATGCCAAATCTTTCATGGCGATCTCGCTAACAGAATCGTAAAGCTTTTCCAAAATATAGCTTACATAGGCTTACTTAATATCTTTTCCCAAAACAAAGTTGTTCACAAGATCATAAACATATTCTAATCAACACATACATATCTATATATATAATATATAGTCACATGCACGGCTTGAAAACATCACATAAGGCTTTAGGTCACTTTAGCTAATAAAAAAAAAAATCCTAAACCTCACCTTGTGCGTGATCAAAAATATGAGCAGACGTGAACCTACGCCTCGGGATCGTCAACTGGAACCTCCTCTGAAAAGAAAACACGAAAGCCCAAGACTTAGACTCTATATGAACCAAAGAAGACGCTCGGCAAATGCATGATTCATGCTCATAGACAAAATATTACAATTAGGTCATATAATTTACAAATCATATACATAACATATTTATATACAATTCAATATGCAAAACAATCAATTATAACAATTAAAATGCAAAAGAAAAGCATTTAAAATCATGCAAATGCATAAACAAAGCAAAGGGGAAAATCCACCCTAGCGGATTTTTCCAAAGGGGAAAATCCACCCCCATGGATTTTTCTTGAGCTACTGCCTCAAATCCACCCTCGCGGATTTTTCCAAAAGGAAAAATCCACGATCGCGGATTTGACCCAGTGGGAGGGTTCCGGACATGGGAACGGCCGTTCCCATTCCCAGTACAACTGGGAACGGTCGTTCCCACGCTCGGCGGTGAATAGTATGGCCTGGGAACGGTCGTTCCCAGTTCAAAGCTGGGCGGGAACGGCCGTTCCGGCCTGGTTCGAGAGCTGGAGCAGAACATTTTATTACAGAAACAGGGGAGCTCCATTTTTGAGCCAAAAATGGCCAAAAATCAATCATAAATTTTGCCACAACTTCTCAAAATGCACACACAAAACATATAAATCATGCTTGACATATAAACACTCAAATAATGCTAGAAAACGGAATGAAATGGCATGATCAAGGTTATGCAATATTCAAGCTAAAAACATGATCAATCATAAATACCCCACCTACCATGGATGAAATGCAATAAATGCAACTTATATAGCATATACCACTCATATATAAAGCTAGAGATCAAACACTTCAAGCAACGAGCACATATCCAAGTTTTTAGCAAAACCCTTACTATTCACGTAGGGAGCAAAGGCATGCCAAACTCATTCCAAACTCAGAATTTAAACCATGGAAACGAAGAGCATGACGAGAGGATTCTAAAGCATACCTAAGTTCGAGAAAAGGCGAAGAAACGAGGAAGATATTGGCTCGGGAAGTTGGATGATCAACTTGAGGGTTTAAGCTTCCTTGTCTCTAGAGTTGTTGCTGAAAATAACGTGAGAGTGAGGAGAGGAAGAAATGGTTCAGCCTTTAAGGCTGAGCCGGGTCGGTTCACGGGTTCGGTTCAAGGTTTCCGGTTCAAGTTGGTTCGGTTTAACACATACGGGTTCAAATAAGGCCAATTCAAATTAAAACGAATAACACACATGCAACACTAATTCAAATAAATTCATATAAGTTCAAATAATTCCAATAAGTCATATACAAATAATCTAAAACGCAAATATTGATAAATCACATAATTTACCTGTACCGACTGTGAGTCGGGGTGTTACAGGCATCCATCAAGATACTGTTTTCTAGAAGTGTTTGTATTTATTTCAGCTGATTATATTTGTGGAAGAGCACAATTAGACCGTAGGCATCCCAAATTTGCATTTGCTGGAGGTAACATTGGTTATTTTATCCTGGTTTAGCATCAGATTTTACCTATGATGCAAGGACACTCCTAAAAATATCATTTTGTCGTGTCGTGTCGGATACCGTGTCCGACACTCTTCACGTTGAAAATTCAAAAATAAAATTTGTGTCGCCGTATCCGTGCTGTATCGCCGTGTCTGTATCCGTGCATCATAGGATTTTACTTCGTCAAATACTCTGCATCGTATCATGAATATCATAAAACATATATTTCAAGTATATTGCGTATTAATGAAGCTTGGAATTAAATTCAAGTAATATAAGATAGGTACGAGAAATTAAACGTTGAATTTAAACATATAGAGCATGAAGACCACTTAAACAAGTGATTTAACATATAAATTAAATTAAAAGAGCATAATAACATAAAGGGATAATTACCAACGTCCTCCTGAGGTTTGACGTTATTACAGAATACCCCCTGAGATTTCGAAAATTACGAACTCCCCCCTGAGCCGTTATCTCCTCCATTAAATTTAACGGATTGTGTGAAATTTACTATTTTACCCCTACTATGTTGAAACTCAGGGGGGGTATATGTAATAAAGAGACAAAGGTAAGGGGGCTAATGCAAGGACTGAAATTGTTAAAGGGGTTTGATGTAAGTACTTGAGTTTTGTGTCTACCTAGAATTTTTTTTTAATAAAATGCTACTTAATGTTATTTTAATATTTTTATGTTTCATACCTACAGTTTATGGGTGTTTAATATTTTCTGTAGATATTGACCATACATGTTCAATGTTTGAAATAATTGTTTAAACGGCTGGCCGATATTTTTGTGAATTTACTAATGTATTTGTTGATATTAGTGTATTTGTTATGATTTTCAATTTTGAGGAAAAAAATTGATAATGCACTAGTTGATCTTTGTGTGAGTTTTTTTATATGAATTTTTATTTTGAGGGAAAATTTGTTATAATTGCAAATAAATTATTTTAAATTAACTTTAAATGGACTTGTACAAAATATATTTAAAACTAAGAAATAAATATGAAAGGAAATTTGCAACTTATCATATTTTATAGAAATAAATATGCATGGAATATCTAATTCAATTTATATTTATAGTTAAAATATAAAATATTAAATTAAATAACAACTTTTTAAATACAAAAAATCCAAAATTAACTAATATTACAATTATATCATTAAACTCTAAGTAAAATTAAAATATACCCCCTAAGGGTGTTTTTGGAATTTAAATTTGAATTTAACGGTGTAATTAACGGTCGGTGCTATTTGTAAGCGAGGGTGTACTATTCAGGGGGGAGTTCGTAATTTCCGAAACCTCAGGGGGTATTCTGTAATAACGCCAAACCTCAGGGGGGCGTTGGTAATTATCCCTAACATAAATAAACCCTCTCATGATGTCATACTTGGCTTGCTGAAGAAACGGGGTGTCACATATAGAGTTCGAGCATTTTCTCGGGGATGGGTACTCGAAAACCATTCTCAACCGCTAGGAAGTTGATCGCTATGCAATTCTCGGGCGGGTTGGTCATTCTATCTCCAGGCTTTGGCTTTAACACCTTGTAACCCCCGAACTCCGGAACTCCACCAAAAAGCATATCCTATATATCTCTCACCTTATCCCATGAGATACTACAGGGAATCGCTCGAGGATCTTTCACGAGCCGTCCATCAGGCTTGACATTTTCCTCCTCTTCCTCTTCTTCTTCTGCTCGACCTGATGTCGATAACTTCTTATCGCCGACTCGAGCCACGACAACCTCTTCCAATTCCGTCTCAAGGGCCGGGTCTAATACTTCCAAAATCTCAACATCCTCATCGACCCCTTGAGGATTTGTAGACCTTGTCTCCAATGAAGACACCGAGTAAGATGAGTTGGAACTCGACCCTACAGACAACTCCTCCACCTCCATACTCCTTGGCTCACTCTCTCCCTGATCCGTCGACATCCTACATTTATTGAAAATAACTTAGAAGCTTATTTGTTGAAAAGGATTCAAATCGAGAGAGAGATAACTCTCGGTGAAGGAAGTGGCGAGCCTCTCCCTCGAAGCTACCATAAAATAAAAAAGAAAGGAAATTACAAGTTTGAGTCGATGGAGTACCTGTGTGTTTGAAAGGTCGAAAACTTCTCTTCTCGAGAACGGGCGATCACTCGACAACACAAACGCTTGGAATCGCTTGAAAACGCTCGGAGCTTTCTCTTCAAGTTCTTTAGATACGGTAAAATGAATTTATAGAGGGGCCCTATTTATAAAGGTAAATTTGGCTGGAATCGAGAAGATGAAAGGATGCAATGATTACGATGGGCCCCACCTCGGGGAGATGAAACATCGCTTCCACGTCAGCCTCAGCAGACGACGTTTCGGGTGGCTCATGATGTGGCATGGATCCATCTTCCCACGTGGACCTATGATCACTCGCCATGTGGCATCTCAACCGTATCACGATGCTTCTCTGAACTCTCATTCACCTCGATAGGTTTTACTGCCATGACCTCGACCGTACGTGGCTGACTCGCCTCTCAACCCTATGCCTTGAGCCCTCGACACTCTCCGACCCCATGCTGGAGTGGCCACTAACTAGCCTATGGTAGAGTGGCCGACTAATCATTTAATGCACCACCTTAGTGGGACACCTGTCAGCTTGAGGCGTTAACACGTTGACCGAGTTCATCATTACTCTTACCCTATATAAATACCCGCATTTATGCCTTAGGTAACAACTTCCATCCTCCACATTTACTGCACTTTAACTCGATCATTATCACTCGATAACTGACTTGAGCGTCAGAGTGCTAACGGGGGATTGCACTCCTAATTCCCCCGGGGTTGGCCTCGAGTTCACCCCTTCCTTTCATCCTTTTCAGATCTCGAGTCATCCCCTTCAACAAATTTAAGTGCTCGATCCAGAGTTCTCGATCTGACTCCAGAATGATGTTTTGGCTCGATCACAATCCATTAATAAATAATATTTCCTCACTATTATATATAACCTTATTCCCATGCCTGATTTCACTTGATTTGATACTACGATTTTATATACTATTTCATACCCATTTTCTTTTATAAATTGACAGTACACTATTTCATACCCTTTTTCTTTTATAAGTTGACAGTACTCCTCTCCTGACTTCCATGATCACATATATGGTATCGGAAGGGTTTTCAACCATATATAAATATAGGGATAATTAAGAACAAAACCAATTTCGTGAGTTATGAGGAAAGTATAAATTTTTCTCTGAGAAATTACAAACAGTAGGATTTAACTAAATCTTAACAAGGTTGTGTTTTTTATAATTATTTGATTATCATTTATTTTTCATGTCATAATATTGGGTGATTCGGTATCAATTATCTAAATACCCTCTTTTATGACAAGTTGACAACCATGCAGTCATAGACGGCACCGGATCTTCTACTCCATTCTGATGCTTCATCTCATACTCCACCGAGTAGATGCGTGACACGTATAAGATTTTGTCTGATTTTCTAACAAAGAGAATGATGGTATTATAAATAAAAGGAAAAGAAAATCTTTATATATCTAATATTTATAAAAAAAAAAAAGCAAAATTTATATATCCAATAAATTAAAAAACAAGTCGTTATTATTTTATAATATTCAAAGTAAAAATATTAAATTAGTTTCGTCTTTTTAAAATTTTTATTTTTAAGTTATAATCTTTTTAAGAGCAAATATTAATATTAATTATAATTTATAATATTTAAAATGAAAAATATTTTATAATATTTAAAATGAAAAATATTTTCAAACCTTGACCCGACCCTATCCGGCCCGACCCGTTGACTCGGTCAACCGAACCGCTATCCGACCCGTTTCCTGACCCGCGCCAAAACCAATCTGAAACGTCCGTACTCGATGACGTGGCGTGATCTCCATCGTCCATGTGTCGCGCCATGTGGTGGCGCTGACCCGCTGACGTGGCGTGACACGTCACCTGCCATGTCAGCACTTTGCCACGTCACCAAAAATTTTTTTTTTCCGAAAAATTTTGTTTTCTCCAAAATAAGATTTCGGGCATTTCCAACTCTTTGGAATTTAATTTATTTTCTCAAAATAAATTCCTTGGCTATTTTCAAACTCTTTGAAAATTCATTTCTCTCTCTAGTTTTAATATTTTCTCTTTGATATTCATCGGGGCTTGCGGGGGGACCTGCAGGACTAATTAATTTTAGCTCCAAACGGGTCAATCTATTATCATCCCATAACAATAATTGATTACCGTTTAAAAATATTTAATTCCACTAAATAAATATTATTGAACTCTAAAATTAATTAAATTATTCACGAATTTCTCGATCTAGAATAATTTTGCATTGTACTCCTCTGTATAGATATCCATGAAAAATAAATTAATACTACTATCATTTATTTTTCACATCCAATTTGAAAATTTTGATTTGCCTTAAGTCCAGATTCCCTGTATGTGAAACACATTCAACATACAACTTCGGTGATGCACACACGAAGTACTCTGGCCAAAGTTTTAATTCGAACGTTTGCAAATCTATTTCAGGGACATCTTTAACCTTCCAGCAAGGTTACAGATTCCTCGATCAATATTTCTCTTTAGCACATTTTATGCAATCACCGAACGTACAAAGTATTTTGGCCACCCGTTACCGAGACCTCACTTTTGAGTACATCACAGTGATTAACACTACATGCCTAAAGTAGAAATACTGCCAGGATTAAGAGTCTAATGCTTCCGAGATTTTGTTCATTTTAGATAGCAGTATAAAATGAACAATCTTAGTGGTCCAGTTCGATGTTTCCAATCTCATTGAAAATCATCACTGTGTTATAATCGGAAACTCCATTTCCCTATGACGAAAGACTAATCATCTTATATAACACATTGTAGTCTTGATAAGAACATTTTCTTATCATACCGACTAGAACTTTTAATGACACGTGATTTTTGGTATTTAAAGTCTTTTCCTATGAAACACATTTCATATAAAAATACCATCACACGCCATTAATTATTAAATTGTAAAATACTCATAACTTGCTTTAATTTCAGTTTTATTAATCCAAAATATTTACAATATAATTGGATTTTCAGGGCATAAACCCCAACAGAAAGAAGATTAGGGATTGGATAATTAATATGATTCAATATTTACGATATGTACTAGTTGGGATAAGATTCTAGGATTTTGTAATTAGTGCTAGTATAGGAGTTTTTATTTAATTACCTTATTTTCCTTTGTTAGATTCTATAGTCTAGGGATGTCTTTTATTTATATATCGTAGTATTGGAGTAAGAAAATATCAATAAAAATAATATCAAATTTCCAATCTTTTCTCTCTACAACTCTTCTCACTCAAATCTCCTTCTCTCCTAAATTTCACCGGCCGGTCGATCTTACCGGATTATCTCTCTCTTCCCTTTTTCTTACGAGTCCGAGACTACTCTAAAGTCTCTTAGGATACGAATATATATATCATTGGTGCTTTCATTGTTCTTGCAAGATGTGTGAGTCCGTCAGCGTGGCAAGTTTTAAGAATTTCAACAACATAGTGCAACAAATTTTCAGAAATTCCAACACCAAATCAAGACACGTTTCAAGGAATTTCAACAACAGGTTCGACCGGTTGTTCCCGAGTTACACCTTGAGGACAAGGTGGTGTTTGATGGGCAAGGGAGTGATATGGACGGAGATCCACGATATCAAGAGAGAAGATTAGGGATTGGATAATTAATATGATTCAATATTTACGATATGTACTAGTTGGGATAAGATTCTAAGATTCTATAATTAGTGCTAGTATAGGAGTCTTTACTTAATTACGTTATTTTCCTTTGTTAGAGTCCATAGTCTAGGGATGTCTTTTATTTGTATATCGTAGTATTGGAGTAAGAGAATATCAATAACAATAATATTAATTTTTCAATCTTTTCTCTCTGCAATTCTTCTCACTCAAATCTCATTCTCTCCTAAATTTCACCGGCTGGTAGGTCTTACCAGATTATCTCTTTCTCTCTCTCTCTCTCTCTCTCTCTCATCCCCGTTTCTTAGGAGTGCGAGACAACTCTAAAGTCTCTTGGGGTACGAATACGTATCATTGGTGCTTTCATTGTTCTTGCAAGATGTTTGAGTCCGTTAGCGTGACAAGTTTTAAGGAATTTCAACAACATAGTGCAACAAATTTTTAGGAATTCCAACACCAAATCAAGACACGTTTCAAGGAATTTCAACAATAGGTTCGACAGGTTGTTCTCGAGTTACACCTTGAGGACAAGGTGGTTTTTGATGGGCAAGGGAGTGACATGGACGGAGATCCACTATATCAAGAGAGAAGATTAGGGATTGGATAATTAATATGATTCAATATTTACGATATGTACTAGTTGAGATAAGATTCTAAGATTCTGTAATTAGTGCTAGTATAAGAGTCTTTACCTAATTACGGTCTAGGGATGTCTTTTATTTATATGTCGTAGTATTGGAGTAAGAGAATATGAATAACAATAATATCAATTTTCCAATCTTTTCTCTCTACAACTCTTCTCACTCAAATCTCCTTCTCTCCTAAATTTCACCGGCCGGTCGGTCTTACCGGATTAGCTCTCTCTCTCTCTCTCTCTCATCCCCTTTTCTTACGAGTCCGAGACTACTCTAAAGTCTCTTGGGATACGAATAAGTATCATTGGTGCTTTCATTGTTCTTGCAAGATGTCTAAGTCCGTCAGCGTGGCAAGTTTTAAGGAATTTCAACAACATAGTGCAGCAAATTTCTAGGAATTCCAACACCAAATCTAGACACGTTTCAAGGAATTTCAAAAATAGGTTCGACCGGTTATTCCCGAGTTACACCTTGAGGACAAGGTGGTTTTTGATGGGCAAGGGAGTGATATGGATGGAGATCCACGATATCAAGAGAGAATATTAGGGATTGGATAATTAGTATGATTCAATATTTACGATATGTACTAGTTGAGATAAGATTCTAAGATTCTGTAATTAGTGCTAGTATAGGAGTCTTTACTTAATTAGTTTATTTTCCTTTGTTAGATTCCATAGTCTAGGGATGTCTTTTGTTTATATATCGTAGTATCGGAGTAAGAGAATATCAATAACAATAATATCAATTTTCCAATCTTTCCTCTCTACAACTCTTCTCACTCAAATATCCTTCTCTCCTAAATTTTACCGGCCTATCGGTCTTACCGGATTATCTCTCTCATTCTCTTATTCCCTTTTCTTACGAGTCGAGACTACTCTAAACTCTCTTGGGATACGAATACACATCATCTTCACTCTGGAAACTTCTATTGCCATCTTCCGGAACTAATGTTTTCTTTCCCTTTTCCTTCTTCTTTGCTAAACTATGTTTGGAAGATTGGCTTTCATCAGGAAGACTGCCACTGTGGGTGGGAGATGCAGATGGCAAAAGCTGAAGATCCAAGGAATTTCCTGCTTCAACAGGCTCCTTAGACGGAGAACTCGCACGTCTTTCTTCTGAGAGTCCTTGAGGATCTCAACTGTCTGCTCACACAAAAAAGGTGGCATCTTAGGTTGGCACTTCTTAGTAAACAAAGGTCATATAAGAATTTTTGGAAAAATTGCAATTTTAGTCCCATTGGATTCAAACCGTTGCAATAAAGGTCCCATTGGTTTGAAATATCCAAAACACATCCCATTGGATTCTAAAAGGTTGCAATAAAGGTCTCATTGGTTTAAAAATCCAAAATACATCAAATTTGATTCTAAAACATTGTAAGTGATGGGTTCTAAATATGGGTTACAGAGTCCGATCACTTTAGAATTTGTTTTGAGTGAGGAAACCGCTGGAAGTTCGCCGGAAAGAATGGGGGTTCTACCTGCTAGGACAAACACTCAAACAAAAGTCATAAGGCCAAGCTGGGGGAACTGGGGGTGATACCCAGTTTGGCTCTCCGATGCCCAAGTCAGATGAGGATCTGAAAGAGAAAGTGTAAGCTAAGTATGAATTTGCAGAAATGGGGGTTGCTTACAATGAAGGAGATGACTCTGTTTATTCATAGTTGAGGGTCAGGGACCCTTTGGTCATTTGCCGCATGTGGTCCAGGCCGAATGTTGCCCTAACACGTGGCGCTGTGAGAGAGAAACCTAGGAGGAATCTTCTGCAAAAGTTGCTGGAAGTTAGTGTTGGCAACAGTGGCAGGTGTGCGGGCATGTACGGTGTGTCAGAGAGCCGTTTGGGGGGTTGGTAACGAGGGCTTGAGAGCGCGCTTGTGACAACCAAAAGCCTTGGGGGCCAAGGAATCCGCTAAGGGATGAGGGCCAAGGTTTGTGTAAGGAGTTGGAGGGGAAAACCACTCTGAGGGAATGTAGCGCTCGAAGTGGGCTCTCTTGATAGATTGAAACATTTCCCATATAATGTAAATGGCGCTCGTGAGAGAGCGGTAGCGATAATCATGTGCGTAAGTACCAGAGACGGCACGTGCTTTTGAAGGATATTGGCGCTTGTGAGTCTGAGCTCTCGTGTGTGCCTGATGCAATCTTAGAGAGGCAAGTGTCATCATCCCTGAGGTGCCATGTGTCAAGATGGGGATGAGCGTATTTTGACCCCATCAGCAAGATTAGTCCCATACTTGATCAACTAACAAAATAATTAGATGTTTCGTTAGTGTAAAAGATTTTTTTTTTTTTTTTGGGAAATCACCATTTTTTTTTTCTAAAATATTTTATTTTCACCCATATTTATTCGAATTTTTAATATTTTATTTTCCCCCATATTTCTCATAATTTCCACCTCATTTATGTCATTTTATTAAAGATTTTTTTAAAAAAAAGTTAATTATTTCCTTCCCTATATCTTTTGATTTGCACCAAAATTTTCTATTTTTTTTATTATGAGTATTTTTTTTTTTAAATTTCTATAATGCACTATGGATTACAATGAAATAAATAACTCCTATTGTAAGTAATTCAAAAGGAGATTTTCATTTCTTACATCAAAAGTATCATATATATATAAATATGCCAAACAATGTTTTCATTTATAAGGGGAAAAAGGTAATTTTTTTAAAAAAGAACTCTTTAATAAAATGATAGAAAAATACTCTTAATAAAAATTAAAAATACTCATAACAATAAATAAATAAATAAATAAATAAATAAGTCCTCTAATGAGTAATCGAAAAGAAGATTTTCATTTCTTACTTGAAAAAAATCATATAAATGTGCCAAACAATATTTTTTATTTCCTCCCCTACAAATAAAAACATTGAAAAATTTGAAGTTCTTTTTAATTTTTATTAAGAGTAATGTAGAATTTGAAAAAAAGAAAATACTCTTAATAAAAAGATAGAAAATTTTGATGGAAATCAAGAGATATAGGGGTGGAAATAATTAATTTTTTAAAAAAGAACTCCTTAATGAGACCGTAGAAATGGGGTGAAAAATAGGAGAAATATGAACGAAAATAAAATATTGAAACTAAGAGAAATACGAGTGAAAATAAAATATTTTATAAAAAATAGGTGATTTCCCAATAAAATAAGCAAAAAAGATAAACAGTAATGAAATAGGTAATTATTTTGTTAGTTGATCAAATATGAGACTAATTTGCAATGTTTTAGAATCAAATGGGATGTATTTTGGATTTTTAAACCAATGAGACCTTTATTGCAACCTTTTAGAATCCAATGAGATGTGTTTTGGATATTTCAAACCAATGAGACCTTTATTGCAACGGTTTGAATCTAATGGGACTAAAATTGCAATTTTCCAAGAATTTTTCCTCAAAAAAAAAAAAAGAAAAAAAAAAAAAAGAAAAAGAGTATACCAAATTAAAAGAAAGATATCCTCGAGCCATACAAAGTGTCACCAACTACCAAGAAACACACACACAAAAAGAGTTAAACCTATTACCTTCATTTTGTCATCATCATATGGAGCATCTCGTGCAGTAATTCGAGTTCTCTCACTGATGCAAGAGGATACAACTGCCTTTACATCTACATGAGAATGCTCCAAGAGCTCTTCTATGACCAGAGCTTTCATAATCGCAGAAAGGGCATTTTGCATCGACTTCGCAGGTGACTGCTCCACCTTTGATAGAATTTCTTCAATTTTCTAATTGCATATCAAAGAACTCAAATTATAAGAAACTCACAATAACAAATCTAACAAAATGCATTGGAACTTTTGGCGAAGGCATTGAAATAAAATTATTAAACTCAAGACATAACATGATTCAAAATAGTCATATATTATGCTCAACCTACATGACCCGGAATCCGATCTAAGCTCATCAAGAACTAATTAGAATTTCTTCAATTTTCCTATTGCATAACAAATCTAACAAAATGTGACTAAACAACTGGGCATTTAATAAATTATTGCACTCAAGACTCAACATGATTCAAAAAGGTCATAAATAATGCTCAACCTACATGACCCGAAGTCCGATCTAAGCTCATCCAGAACTAATTAGAATTTCTTCAATTTTCTAATTGCATAACAAATCTAACAAAATGCGACTAAACAACTGGGCATTGAAATAAATTATTACACTCAAGAAACAACATGATTCAAAATGGCCATAAATAATGCTCAAGCTACATGACCCGGCCGAATCCAATCCAATCTCGTGAAGAACTAATGAGATGTAAAAAAGAATCTGTGAAGTCTTACGTGGAGAAGTTGAAGTAGTTCATCCACCGGCGGAAGCCCAAGAACACTGCTCGCAGCTGCTGTAAGCTGCTCTTCCAGTTCTTCATCCGATAGCCGCATTGTGTCACTCTTTGAATTCGAATTCAACGGCATCAGTTTTCTGAAGTGAACATACGCCCAAGAATCGCGTTCTTTATCAAATCTTTCCATACTCAAACACCAACCAATTCGTAGTTAATGAAGAAACTTACGAAAGAACGAGTGACGGTATTTAGAGATGTTGAGCATCCAATGTTTTGATTTGATCAACAAAAAGTGTTGTATGGGAACATTCACTGGAACTAATCATTCTAGCAGAACACTCAAGATCAATCAGCTAAAATAAGCTGCACAGGTTTCAAGGAAATGCATATTATTATTCTTGAATTTAAAATTGACTTGAAAAATCTCTCATGCAGATGCTCTCTAACTGAAACTTAGTGGAAGCCTCATTCTCTCTCCCATTTGCATCTGATTTGTTGAAGAATAAACTGGTACAAATTATCTCGGGAGATATGCCCATTTTGAATATTCAAAATGGATGCAACGGTCACATTGTGGGAGCTATAAAAGAAGCTCATCTGCAACACAAGAAACTTGATTCTACCAAGTTTTGTGTTATCTATAGAGAAAGACATATTTGTGGAATTCTTTGTTTTATTGACTGTAATTCTGTATATCGTAATACATACAAAGGGATACAATATATAACACAAGAGTCCACCTATACTAGGTAAGTTACAAGAAGATATACACAAATCCTTGATTTGTAGTTCCTAATTTGTAGCTTTCCTAACACTCCCCCTCAAGTCGAGTATCGGATCAACGATGCTCAACTTGCTCAAGACTTCGCTGAAGATCCTTCCATTTACCGCCTTTGTCAAGATATCCGCTAACTGATCCTCCGACCGGACAAATGGAATGTCAATAACTTGCTCCTTCAACTTTTCCTTAATGAAATGTCTATCTACCTCCACGTGTTTGGTCCTATCATGTTGTACCGGATTCTCTGATATACTAATGGCAGCCCGATTATCACACCTCAACTTGCTAGCTCCTACTACTGGATACCCAATTTCTGCAGGTAACTTCCTTAGCCATAATACTTCGGTTATTCCCCGGGCAATACCCCGAAATTCTGCTTCTGCGCTTGAAAGCGCTACCACTTTCTGTTTTTTACTCCTCCAAGTCACCAAATTCCCTCCAACTAATGTGAAATACTCAGAAGTAGAACGTCTATCCATTGGGTTTCCGGCCCAATCTGCGTCCATATAAGCCTCGATGTCGAGGTTTCCATGTTTCCCAAATAGAACACCTTTTCCTGGATGCCCCTTCAAATATTGACAAACCCTTAATGCTGCATCCATATGATCTTTCTGAGGTCGATGTATAAATTGACTAAGAACCCCTACTGCATAGGCTACATCCGGCCGAGTGTGAGAAAAATGGATCAACTTGTAGCACTCGAGCGTAAGGTACCACATCCCCCGCACTGCGACCCGACTCGAATATGAAATGGACGATCCATACTCGAGCTAAGTCACGGCGAACAGGGACAAACACACACGCTATGCTAGGCGGGCTAACCCTTAAACCATAAAATTCAAAGTAAACATTAAAGCGGAAGCATAAACTGAACATATAACATATATATATATATATATACCATGAACATCAAAGCTCCAAAAATAAGCCATATACCTCATCAAATGCCATCAAGGCTCAAAACATGTACGCTCCATTAATATTCATATACAATGATCAAAAGTGCAATATGCAAGTGTAAGACCAAAATACAAGAGTTAAAAGTGAATGCAAGACCTATGACTTGAATTCCCGCCTAGCCCCCGACACCTGCACAACACAATTGAAAACCAAACGGGTTCAGTCCAAAAGGGACTGGCGGGTATAAAAACAGGGCATAAATATAATATACGACGGTATTTAAACAGTCACATGCAAGCTATAATCCCAAGTGAGGTTTTTAAAGAATTTCCCAAGTGGGTGAATAGAAATCATCAAAAGGGATTATAACGATTCATTTACATTAGGTCATTATTGGCCCGGCGAGTGGGCGTGCATTATCTCCAACCAACACCTTGTGTAATTCATTAACATTCATTCATTCTTTCTTTTCATGCATAACATTCTTTCGTGCACATTCAATAACATTTCCACCTTCTTCCTCTGGGTTGGTGGCGGGTTTGCAAGGCCCAACCACCCATCCATTGACCAAAAGGGGAACATGACTCCCCAGATGGCACTGAGCGTCCATTCCTCGCTAACTCCTAACGAGGTCCGGTTACGCCGTTCATTGGTGGGATTAGTGTGAGGGTTCACCGTCAGCCCATGCCTCCTCGGGTCACCACTCATACCAAGTCCCTGGGCCCCATTCTGTGCATTCATTCTTTCTTTCTCGCCAAAACATTTGGTAGGTTCATGAAAGAAGGACTTTACTTTGCAAACATTTACTCTTTAAAACAACTTTATATACGTATATTAATTTCGGTCGAAAACTTTTCACATTGGAGGTATTTAGGGTCATATATCTAAATAGAAGAGAAACCCACCTTAGACGGCAAAAGGAGAACACAAGAGCCTCACTGACCGGCCTCGTCTCCAACGGAATCAAAATCTGTGCAAGAAAGGTGAAGTAAGACTCAATATGACCATATAAGACGCTCGACAATGTAATGATCATGATATGAATGTATAAAAGATAAGATTATGTTATGAAAATGTTCATGTGCACTATTAAGGAATTTAAATCATATAACCAAGCCATTCAATCATTCATCCATTCATTCAAATCCATAAATTCACATTTCATATTAATTCAATCCAAGAATTTCAAATATGAGCGTAGCACGTGTTAAATCGCATTTACAATTAGAAAATAGATAATTAAATACATGCAATTCAATATCGGAAATTAAATAAAATATGAAATAGGTAACAATTAAATTCTATAATTCAATTAAATCAAATATTATTTAATATATAATAAACATATATAAATATATATATTATATATATATATACATGCAACGTACAGCAATATGCATGCAAATTACTTAAAATGCATGCAAACATATCCAACTATATCTATATATATATATATATGTGCATGCATACGCACCAAAATGCATGCAATTTCATGCATAATACCAAATTTTACATGCATGCATTTTACACTTAACAAATTTCATGCGTCAAATACCAATACCATGCATGCAACAATTAAAATTACAATATATGCCTACCTACTAATATAACACAAAATAAACTGAAACTCATGCATTAACATAAGGAAGGAAAGGAAAGCAAGCAACAACAGCAGTTAAAGCAACAAACAGCAGCAACACAGGAAAAAGAAGGAAAATAAAGCAGCAGCAGTCTCGGTTCCAGACCATCTCCCAGCCCGGGGAGATTTTTCACGTAAAAGTCCCCGCCCGGGGACGTCATGCAGTGGAGTTTCTGTAAAAGGGCTCCCCGGTCGGGGAGAGGCAACAGAAAGCAATCGCAGCAGCAACACAAGCCTGACCCCTATTTTCTTTAGCATGAAACGGAGCAACAAGAAGGCAGCAATCAAGGCAACTGATGCAGCAACAAAGGCATGGAATGCAGCAACGAAACAGCCCTAACAACTCTCTAAAACTGACAGCAACAAGCAAGGTAAAATGCTGCAGTTTACAGCAGCAAAAACCAGTCCAAAACAGGGCCAAAACTACGTAAAAACAGGGCAACATCTGATCTTCTTCAACTCAACATGTTCAGGTCAATTAGGCTATCCAATACGCAGCAAAACAACACCAATTTGATATATAAATCAGTCCCAAAAGAGCACAAACGTGAGATGCAGGCATACGTGACCCTTTCATGAAATTTCTCTCAAAGTACCATTAATGATATCTCATGAATACTTCAACTACCATGTAATCAATGATTAAAAATGAGAAGAGGATGTCAAAAATATCATATTCAAGCTTGGAATCACTCAAAACCATCAAGAATTGAAAGAGATCAACATAAATGCCCAAACCTAGCTATATCTCATAATCAGCCCAAAATTCATGAAACCATGGTCAAAATTGGGGATGCATAGCTTAAAATGACACATATTGAATGTATATTAAAACCCTAAGCTTACCTTGTTGATTGGATGAAAGTTGGAAGAGATTTGAGCTCCAAAATCTCCAAGGAAGGTAAGGTTGCGGGAAAGACTGGGATGCAGTAGCTTTGGCTGAGATTTCTTGGTTGTGTGAGGATAAGTTCGGTTAAGGCTGAGTATAGGGAGATAGTGGGCTACACTAGGGTTACAAGGACTCCAACCATAGTTAATTTGGCTAAGGTTTGATAAAGTTATGGTTATTTTAGTAAAAAGGTGGCAGTTTTGTCGCCGTTTCGTTTTTCGGTTGAATTTCGGAGGTTCAAATGATTTCGGAAAAATATAAGGCTAGGTTTATTAAACCCGAATCTTCGATACGAGTTCAACGAAGTTGACGAAACTCGAATCCGAGTTCCCGAGCTCAAGATATCAAATACGAAACCTAGGGTGCGCTAATTGCTCGTTAGCCCCCTACTTGGATTCCAAAATTAAAATAAATCCGAAACACATGCAAATGAACCCGAAAATACGAAACGAACATATATTCATATACAAGACATGTATAAGTCCGACATATTAAATTTGCACGAAATTTCAGTATCAAATCATATAGAAACGAAGCACGTAAATGTCACTCATAAGCAATGCAACAAGAAAATCCATAATTTTAACAAATAAAAAATATAAATTAAATTCGTAAATAAATAAAGAAAAATGAAAGTAAAGTCAACGAAAATGGAATAATATTTAATAGTGGTTAACATGATTAAATTACATAATTAATTTAATAACAATTTTCATTAACATATAAATTAATATTGATAAACTTAAACTATAATAATTAACATTTAATATATTTAAAATAAACTTAAATATATAAAACACGTATAAATAATTATTTCGCGCAATTTGGTGAACACTTACGTCATACCTGTACGGCTGAATTATTGGGGCGTCACACAACTTCCCTACTAACCACTGATACTGGCCCTTATCAGCTTCTTCTTCCCCTTCTACTATTTGTAATCCATGATTGACGACTATTGGAGTGTCAGCTGGCTTGCACTCAAGAAGTCCAATCTCAGCAAGAAGGTCTAGAACAAACTTCCACTGGGAAATAAAAATTCCCTGTCTCGACCTCAGCACCTCGACACCTAAGAAGTACTTGAGCTCCCCAAGGTCCTTCATTTCAAACTCTCGAAACAGGTATTCCCGAAGTCGGGATATCTCCTCTGAGTCATCACCAGTGATGATCATGTCATCCACGTAGATAATGAGGCAAGTCACCTTACTTTCTCTCATTTTCAGAAACAAGGTATGATCTGAGTTACTCTGATGATACCCGTACCTTCTCATAGCAACAGTGAACCTTCCAAACCAGGCACGAGGCGAATGTTTCAAACCATATAGTGCTTTCTCAATCTGCATACTTTCCCTTCACCATATTTTCCTGACAATCCCGGTGGAGGTGTTTCTCTCAGATCCCCATGCAAGAACGCATTCGTTACATCAAACTGTGTAATTGCCAATTCTGATTTGTTGCAATAGAGAATAGGTGTGACACCCCGAGTTTTCACACGTGCGGGTAAGTATTATGTGCGTATTTATATTTAATTATATGATTTTATATTTTGAGTTGTTAATTGAATTTGTTTATAATTTGATTTATTTGTTTAAAAATTTCTTATGATTGTCTATGTGAGCTATGAATATATGACCGGATTTGTGAAAATGTGAATTTTGTGATTATGGTGCTAATTGAATGAAATTACTTGTTCCGTGTAATCCGTGAACTTAATTGTAATGTATTTGAATGTTTTGGACTCAATTGGAAATTGAGTTTGGGCTTAATTGCCACTTTTTGAAAGTTTAGGGACCTATTCGTATAATAGGCAACCCTGAACGGTTTTCACGATATCTTGAGCTCCGGACCTCGAAATCGAGATCCGTAACCGGCGTTGAACTTGTTTCGACGTTACCTACCCTTTGAACTTGACCTTGTATCTTTTCGGTATCATTTAAACCTTCGACAACGAACCGTTCCATAACCCGATTTTATAACTTGATTGAACCTTTTCTTAAACGAACCGAACTTGGACCAACCCGTATCCTACCCATTTTTCCTTATTAGATATCAGCAACTTGCTTCCTTTCTCCCCATTTTGATCGATCAAAATCAGCCAAGGCAAGAGCAAGGAAGAGATAGCCAAGAAACCCTCCATTCTTGACCATCCAAGCTTTGAGCTCAAGTCTAGCTTCCATCCGATCTTTTCCCAAGGCGAGCTAGGATTTGTAACCTCCATCTCCTCCTCTATATTTTCATCTAAGCAAAGCATGATAGAAGTTGAGGACTTATGTGTTTGAATATATGAGCATGAAGTGAGGGTTTGGTTTGATCCTTGGTTTTCATGGTTTGAATTGAGATTTGGTGCTTGATAAATGATTCTTGTAAGCTTTCCATCATTCCTACATGTTTAAATTTAAGGTTTGTAGAGGAGGGCATGAGTTGCCATTGGAGGAGCTTCAAGCTCCATGTTTGTTGATCATGTGCATTGATGATGTTTTGGCCAATTTCATGCTTGTATTCTTGTGTTTTTACTTGAGTTGCATGTTGTATATGAATAATATGGACTAAAAGCATGTCTTTAGGTGGTTTAAGAGCTTCTTGGTGGCTGCCCTGTTTTTGCAAGCTTTTCCCTCGCCTAACAGAGCTGATGCTCTGTATTTCTTTCAAAACGATGAGCTGACACGGCCATGTCAGCTCTGAACTGAAAATTAACACGGCCGTGCTGGGCTCTCGACTTTGTTTTTTTTCAGATTTTAACCTCGGACACGGCCGTGTCCAAATCCTTTGAAAACTCAACACGGCCGTGTCCAAATCCTTTGAAAACTCAACACGGCCGTGTCAAGCCCTCGACTTTGAATTTTCTGATTTTTAAACCTCGGACACGGCCGTGTCCATTTCCCTTTGAAACTCAACACGGCCGTGTCATTTGAATTGGCAGCCTTGGGAAGTCTCTTTTCTTGCTTGAATTACATGCGCGACTCGTATTTGTAGGTTATATTGAACGTGATTCCAATTAAGCTATGTTTATGATTGTTATATAATGCAAGAATGCAAGCATGATAGTTATGATCGGTTATATGTTTCAAGACATTAATAGTGCACACGAACATGTCCATTATATTTGTTTATGCGTTCATATCATAAGCAAGGCATTGCCGAGCGTCTTAATTGGTCATTAGAGTCTCACTCACTTGTTTTGCACAGATTTTGATTCCTTTGGAGTCGAGGCCGGTCAGTGAGGCTTGTGTGTTCTTCTTTTGCCGTTCGAGGTGGGTTTTTCTTCTACTTAGCTATATGACCCTATAAATACCTTAATGTGGAAAGTTTTCGACCAAGTATATATATATATATATAGAGTCATTTTCATAGAGTAAATGTTTACAACGTACAGCCTTAATTTCTAAATCCTACCAAATGTTTTGGCGAGAAAGAAAGAATGAATGTTATGCACGAATGGGGCCCAGGGACTTAGTGTGAGTGGCTATCCGGGGAGGCATGGGCCGACGGTGATCCCTCACATTAGTTCCACCAATTAACGGCGTAACCGGACCTCGTTAGGAGTTAGCGAGGAATGGATGCTGAGCGCCATCTGGGGAGTCATGTAACCCCTTTTGGTCAATGAATGGGTGGTCGGGTCTTGCAAGCCCGTCGCCAAACCGGAGGAAGAAGGTGTAAATGTTAATGAATGTGCACACAAGATTGAAATGCATGAACAGAATGAATGAAAGAATGTTTAAATGTTTTACACGAGGAGTTGGTTGGAGATAATGCACGCCCACTCGCCGGGCCAATAATGACCTAATGTTAATGATTTGTTATAATCCCTTTTGATGATTTTCATTCACCCACTTGGGGAAATTCTATAAAACCTCACTTGGGATTATAGCTTGCATGTGAATGTTAAATTACCATCATATATACTATTTATGCCCTGCTTTATACCCATCAGTCCCTTTTGGACTGAACCCATTTGGTTTACAGTTATTTTGTGCAGGTGTCAGGGGAGCTAGGCGGGAATATGAGTCGTAGGTCTTGCATTCGCTTCTAGCTCTAGTGTTTTGTGTTACACTTGCTTACTCGTACTTTTGGTTATTGTATATAAATGTTGTTTTGGGCCGTGATGGCATGTATATGTTGATTTTGATTTAGAGCGTACTTGTATTGAGATTTAACTTCCGTGAATTTAAATGTTGGTACATAGGGCATAGAGCTCAATATATGCAATAAATGTTGGTACATAGGGCATAGAGCTCAATATATGCAATAAATGTTAGTACCTAGAGCATATAGCTCAATCTATGATTTATGATTTGTTGCTTCCGCTTTTCTGTTATTCTGCTACTTTGATTGTTGAGGTAGTTGTGGTTTTAGTGATAGGCTAGTCCCGCCTGGCTTAGATGTGTGTGTGTGTGTCCCCGTTCGCCGTGATTTGGGTCGGGTATGGATCGTCCATTTCATAAACGGGCCGGGTCATGGTGCGGGGGATGTGGTACCTCGCACTCGGGTGCTACATCCTTAAGTGGTATCAGAGCTTAGGGTTGCAAAACCCGGGCTTTCGTGTCGTGAGAGTCTGTCTAGGTCGTTCGGCTTAGGAACTAATTGACAATGTGTTGCATATACATCTCTTTTGTGCTCGATTGATTTAAATTTTGGTTTATGGTTGAATTAATTGCATTATCATGCATGAGCTAAGCCTAGCACACATTTTAGTGTTTATTGACAGGATGCCTTTACGTAGACACCGTTAGCGATCTCTAGGACGACATCATCATCGTGATCGTACTCCTACGCCTCCACCTCCACAACCACCACCAGCTGAGGCCTTTGTTAATTCGGTTATCAACATTATAGACCAGAGGCTTCGAGATTATGTACCACCAGCACCTCCGGTACCACCTGCACCTGCTGTACCGCATGAGACACCGATTTCGGTTATACTTAGGGAGTTCCAGAACCAAAGACCTCCTAAGTTTTTCAAGGGGAATGATATGCAGGCAGAAATGTGGTTAAAAGAAGTCGAGAGGATATGGGAGCTCATTCCATGTGAGTCCCGAGAGAAGGCTCGATGCACCATCACTTTGATACAAGGGGAAGCCTACTCGTGGTGGGAAAGCACACGAATTGCATTGGAAGCAGTTGGAGAAGAGATTAACTGGGAAGTCTTTTCAAGGGAATTCAAGAATAAGTTCATCCCTCCCTCCTCCCGTACTTGAAGATTGAGGGAATTCACCGAATTGAAGCAGGGATTGAGATCTGTGGCCGAGTACATTTCGGATTATGAGAGATTGTCTCGTTATGCACCTAACATAGCAGGTGATGATTTTCACAAGGCTATGCAATTTATTCAGGGACTTCGACCAGACATTCAGGCAGCTCTTGAGGCGATTAACACGAGTACCTGGGCAAAGGCTACTTCGAAAGCCTTAAAGGTTGAAGATTCTGTCAATGCTAGAAGGCCAGCTTATCGCCAGGGACAAGGGTCAGGATTCGGCTCAGGATTTATTAAAGGGAAGAGGCCGATGAATTTACCAGCTCCACCCCCAAAAGGACCTTTTAAGAAGCCTAGAGCAGGAGATCAGATTGCACTCATTCCACGACTACCTCAGGCTCCACCGGATCCTAAGGGATCTCGCAATGATCAGCCTCCGTGTACTTATTGTGGATGGCCAACCCATTCTTACAACAATTGCCGAAAGAGATTGAGGTTGTGCTTGATATGTGGAAAGGGGGATCATATGACTTTTTCATGCCCGGACAAGACACCAAGGTATCAAGCTGGAGCTCCGAGACCGATGGTTCAGGCACGAGCTTATGCCCTTGAGGGTGAGGAGCAGAAAGTTGAAGCTGATCCAAATGCTGTGGTGGAAGGTACCGTTTGCATTCATAACACGAGCATTCACGCATTATTCGATCCGGGTGCCACTCACTCTTTTATATCTTCTGATTTATGTGCCCCTCTGTGTTTATCTGTTATTTGTTCCAATTCTTGTTATTTTGTGAGTTCGCCTCTTGGAGGTAGTTTGCAGACAGACCGGGTTGTTAGGGGTTGTTCGGTGTTGATAGAAGGGAAAGATTATCCGGCAGATTTTATCGTGATGTCTATGAAGAAGTATGGTGTAATTTTCGGGATGGATTGGTTGTATCGGCACCGGGCCAAAGTGGATTGTTTTAAGAAGAAGATTAAATTGGGTAATGAGTTGATTGGAGAAGTTGGGTCGAAGGATATACCTCTATTGTCGTTTACGGAAGCTCGTAAATTGGTGAAGGATGGAGCCACGGGATTTATAGCCTATCTCCTTAATAAACCCAAGGAGCAATCAAGTTTTGAGGAGACGGCTGTAGTAAAGGAATATCCCGACGTATTTCCAGAGAATTTGGGTTCTCTACCACCGGATCGGGAGATTGAATTTGTTGTTGATTTATATCCAGGATCAGAACCGTATTCCAAGACTCCTTATAGAATGGCTCCGGCGGAGTTGAAAGAATTGAAGGTTCAGTTGGAGGAATTACTCAAGATTGGTTATATCCGATCGAGTTCATCTCCGTGGGGTGCTCCGGTTCTCTTTGTCAAGAAGAAAGATGGGTCGTTGAGAATGTGTATAGATTACCGGGAGCTTAATCGGATGACTATCAAGAATAAGTACCCGTTGCCCCACATCGAGGATTTATTTGATATGCTGCAAGGTTCAGGGGTTTATTCGAAGTTGGATTTAAGGCAATGTTACTACCAATTGAAAATCCGGGAAGAGGATGTACCGAAGACAGGATTCAATACCCGGTATGGGCATTACGAGTTCGTAGTGATGCCGTTTGGATTAACAAATGCCCCTGCAGCATTTATGGATATGATGCATCGGATTTTTCGGCCTTACTTGGATAAATTCGTTGTAATCTTCATTGATGATATTCTCGTGTATTCTAAGACTCCGTAGGATCATGCTAGGCATCTCAGGTTGGTATTGGAAATGTTGAGAGAGCACCGGTTATACGCAAAGTTTAGTAAGTGTGAGTTTTGGATCGACCGGGTTGCTTTTCTAGGCCATATTATTTCGAATAAGGGTTTGGAAGTTGATCCTTCAAAGATCGAGACAGTTACTCAATGGCAGAGTCCGAAGAATGCTTCTGAGGTAAGAAGTTTCTTGGGATTGGCAGGTTATTACCGAAGGTTTGTGAAGGATTTTTCGAAGATAGCAGGTCCTTTAACTCGATTAACTAAGAAGGAAGCTAAATTTGAGTGGGATGAGGCATGTGAAGCGAGTTTCCAACTCTTGAAGGAAAAATTAACCACTGCACCGGTATTAGCACTTCCCGAGGGCACTGAAGGATACATGGTTTATACGGACGCCTCGAAAGAAGGGTTGGGATGTGTTTTGATGCAGAAGGGTAAGGTGATAGCTTATGCCTCGAGGAAATTAAAGGATCATGAGCAGAATTATCCCACTCACGATCTTGAGCTTGCAGCAGTGATCTTCGCTTTGGGAAAGTGGAGACACTATCTCTATGGAGTTTCTTTTGAGATCTTTTCCGACCATAAGAGTCTTCAGTATTTGTTCTCTCAGAAGGAATTAAACAAGAGACAGAGGCGTTGGATGGAGATGTTGGCGGATTATGAGTGTACGATTCGTTACCATCCCGGAAAAGCTAATGTGGTTGCGGATGCACTTAGCAGGAAGGCTAGTGTGTCTAGTGTGAAAGTGGAAGATGGAGAAGAATCTGGGTCTTTCAAGCTGAGAGCTAGTATTCAGAATATCACGGTTCAACCAGACCTTCAACAAAGATTGTTTGAAGCGCAAAGGATGGATTCCGAGGTTCAGAAGTTAGTGCAGAAAGCTAGAAATGATTCAGAGAGTCCGTTCGGATTTGATGACACCGGGCTTCTAAGGTTCAAGAACAGAGTCGTGGTTCCGGAAGAATTGAAACGGTTGATATTGGAAGAAGCTCATCGATCAGGGTATTCGATACATCCCGGGGGAAATAAGATGTATAAGGATTTAAAGAAATTTTATTGGTGGAATGGACTTAAGAGGGATGTGATCAATTTCGTGAGGCATTGCTTGACTTGCCAGGTTGTGAAAGCAGAACATCAGAAACCATCGGGGCTACTTCAACCGTTACCTATCCCAGAATGGAAATGGCAGTAAGTGGCGATGGATTTCGTTATAGGTCTTCCACGAGTGAAGGGTGGTTTGGATGGAATTTGGGTAATAGTGGATCGATTAACGAAGTCAGCGCATTTTCTTACGATTTGGATGTCGGATAAGGTGAATAAATTGGCTAAGAAATATGTTGATGAAATTGTGCGACTTCATGGTGTACCGGTCAGCATTGTATCAGATCGGGATCCGAGGTTCACTTCTAGGTTTTGGCAAGCATTATAAAGGAATCTGGGAACAAGGCTTCAATTCAGCACAGCTTTCCATCCTCAGACAGACGGGCAATCCGAGAGATTAATCAAGTATTTGGAGGATATTTTGAGAGCATGTGCATTGGATTTTTCGAGTTCGTGGAACGAGCAACTACCTTTGATTGAATTCGCCTATAATAACAGTTTTCAAGCATCGATAGAAATGGCTCCATATGAGGCTCTCTACGGACGGAAATGCAGATCACCGTTGTTCTTTGATTTAGAAGAATGGAATTGGACAAGCAAGAAGGTGTAAAACGAGAGGAAAATAAGGAAAGACCTTCTAAGGCCGTGCAGGAAGCAATTGATAAGGTCCAAATAATCAGACAACGGATGAAAGCAGCCCAGGATCGACAGAAAAGCTATGCAGATAAACGGAGGAAGGATCTTGAGTTTGCAGTTGGGGATAGAGTGTTTCTGAAAGCTTCACCTCAAAAAGGATTCACTCGAATTGGAAAGGGAGGAAAGCTAAATCCCCGATATTTGGGACCATATGAAATTCTAGAGAGAATTGGAGACACAGCCTACCGTTTGGATCTACCCCCGAGTTTGACAGGAATTCATAATGTATTCCATGTTTCTCAGCTTCGGAAATATTATCCGGATGAATCCGAGATCTTAACCGTTGAAGAAGTGGAACTTGAGCCTAACCTTACCTTCGTTTAGAAACCGGTTAGAATCTTGGATCGGAAATTTCAAGAATTAAGAAACCGGCAAACCTAACCATATGTTTGTGTGTACCCTTTGGCAACTAATCTGGCCTTATACCTTTCCACGCTGCCATCTGCTCTATGCTTGATCATGAATACGCATCGACACCCCACTGCTCTTTTTCTATTGGGGAGTCTACATTTCTCCCAAGTATTATTTTTCTTAAGCGCCTCCATCTCATCTTCCATAGCAGGAACCCATCTATCATCTTTCAGTGCTTCTTCTACCTTACTCGGCACTGAGGCAGAGTATACTGAGGTGGCATAGGTGTTGGGGTTAATGCCCTGAAAATCAAATTATATTGTAAATATTTTGGATTAATAAAACTGAAATTAAAGCAAGTTATGAGTATTTTACAAATTTAATAATTAATGACGTGTGATGGTGTTTTTATATGAAATATGTTTCATAGGAAAGGACTTTAAATACCAAGAATCACGTGTCATTAAAGTTCTAGTCGGCATGATAAGAAAATGTTCTTATCGACACTATAATGTGTTATATAAGATGATTAGTCTTTCGTCATAGGGAAATGGAGTTTCCAATTATAACACGTTGATGATTTTCAATGAGATTGGAAACATCGAAGTGGACCACTGAGATGGTTCATTTTATACTGTTATCTAAAATGAACAAAATCTCGGAAGCATTAGACTCTTAATCCTGATAGTGTTTCTACTTTAGGCATGTAGTGTTAATCGTTGTGATGTACTCAGAAGTGAGGTCTCGGTAACGGGTGGCCAAAATACTTTGTACGTTCGGTGATTGCATGAAATGTGCTAAAGAGAAATATTGATCGAGGAATCTGTAGCCTTGCTGGAAGGTTAAAAGATATCCCCGAAATAGATTTGCAAAAGTTCGAATTAAAACTTTGGCCAAAGTACTTCGTGTGTGCGTTACCGAAGTTGTATGTTGAATGTGTTTCTCATAGAGGGAATTTGGACTTAAGGCAAATCAAGAAATTTTAGATTGGAAGTGAAAAATGAATGATAGTAGTAGTGATTTATTTTTCATGGATATCTGTACGGAGGAGTAAAATGCAAAAATATTCTAGATCGAGAAATTCGTGAATAATTTAATTAATTTTAGAGTTCAACAATATTTATTTAGTGGAATTAAATATTATTAAACGGTAATCAATTATTGTCATGGGATGATAATAGATTGACCCGCTTGGAGCTAAAATTAATTAGTCCTGCAGGTCCCCCCCGCAAGCCCCAACTAAGATCAATGAGAAAATATTAAAAGGAGAGAGAGAAATGATTTTTCAAAAGTGTTTGAAAATAGCCAAGAAATTTATTTTGAGAAAATAAATTAAATTCCAAAGAGTTGGAAATGCCCGTTATTTTATTTTGGAGAAAATGAAATTTTTTGCAATTTTTTTTTGATGACGTGGCGAAGTGCTGACGTGGCAGGTGACGTGTCACGCCAATTCAGCGAGTCAGCGCCAAGTGGCATTGACTGGGCACCGCGTGGCGCGACACATGGACGCGGCAGATCGTGCCGCGTCAGCGCGAGTCAGTGGCCCAGATTTGATCTCCACGTCAGCGCGAGTCAGCGCGAGCAAAGGTTCGGGTCGGGTCGGTTCAAGTTAAACCGACCCGGACACGTGGACCAATGGAAACTCTCCACGTGGCATCGGTCTGGACCAAGTTGAACCGACCGGTTCATGTTTGAACAGGTCCAGTGGTTGAACCGCGGTCTGACCAAACCGGACCGGACACGTGGCAGCTGCCTGGTGCAGCATGCGTGCCACACACGCCAAGCACACAACCGCCACATGGGCAGCGCGTGTGGGCGCGTGCCGCGCAGCGTTGGTTTCCTTGGTGACCAAGCTGTCTCGTGGCGGTCTCGGATTGGTGATCTGAGCTTGGCGTCCAAGGAAAATTTCCGAAATTTGCTGCAGAGGTCCTCATTTGAAGCCTATAAATAGGGTGCCAACCTTTTCATTTTAATCATCAGTTTTGGCAATTCATTTTCCAGCTTTCAAAGCCATTCGGCTCTCTATCCATAATATTTAATTAATCCTTAAGTAAGGATTAATTAATTACTTAATTAGGTGGTTATATAATTAATATATAATCCATTTAATCATTAGAAAATAAGGATTTTCAGGTTTTAGAAAAAAGGGTTTTTCTAAGAAAATATTTTCTCAAAGTATTTAGGGAAATATTGCCGGAGCCCACACTCCAATTTCTTAATCGGGAATATTGCGGGGAAGCTCTGTCGGTTTCACGAGAAAATATCGAGGAGCTGGAAAAGTGCCGTTGATAGCCATTTTTGCAGTACGGTAATACCGTTATGCTGCTCAAATTATTATTTGCATATTGTGATTATATGTTGTGTGATTTAAAATTATGTTATCGACGCCTGTATATATTAGAGTTATGCTGCCCGATTTTTTCCGCTGCTTTATTAAAATATTTTGGAAATATTTTGATAACGAGGTTATGGTGAAGTTTTTTGAAATATTCCGCTGTACCGTCACTCTGCCTCGGGCCCGCCACACCAACAACTGGTATCAGAGCGGGGCTTTGATTATATACTCGCATTGATAAAGCATAAGATGCATAATTTTAAATCTGATACTGTGCACGTAAATTCTGTCAAAGGAGGCTGGGTTTTAAGTGGACCGTTGTGACCCCTCCAGTGTTTCCTGTGAATTTGCGTGGAATGGTAATTTTCTGGGAATTGATTTCAATAATCTTCCTAGTTAATTGCCGAATCAGTAAATATGATTTAAATTATGTGATAATTTAAAACATATTTATTTAAGGGGTCATTAAAAATTTAAAGCGTGATAATTATGTGATAATTATTTGCAAGCGTGCTTTTAATTTTAAAAATGGCATGATAATATGTGATATTATATTGTTTCAATTATGCATGATTTATTTAATATGATTAGATAAATAATATTTAATAGAGATTAAATACGATGCATAATTGGATTAATATTTTTTGGCTTAAATTAGTAAAGAGTTATTAAAGCCTTAAAATATTATTAGGATTATTTAATAATCCTAGTGGAGCATATTAATTAGATTAATTACTTCCAAAATTAATAAGACGCCAAAAGTGATTAATTAATAATCAAAGATAATCCACAAATTCTATAAAATTCAAGTGGGAGCGAGATGAAAAGAGTTGGATTCTCACGGCCTCCATTACCCGTCTATAGTATAGTGGATATATACTACTCCCTTCGGCGGGTATGTATTCGCGGTATACAAGATTAGACTTCTTCGGATAGAATGAAGTACTGGGAAAGTCAGCTCGACCACGCCTCCGTGGAGTGTCTGATCTACTCGTACGAATTTCTAGGTAATGGTATACGCTTGACTAAGTAATGTATTAACCTCCCTTCGGAGCTATGTTACATTCACTTAGAGGTCAAGGGTGAACGTGGTGGATTAACATAGTTTGGTAAGAGTTACCTAGATGACATGTTAATTAAGATTAATTCTTGCTTTTCTAAGCGGTTTTCGACCTCGCTTCCGGGGAGTCAACTGCGGTTAGATAAGTCACCATTGTGTAAACCAAAAATGCTTACATGGATTTCATTTATTGGTTAGACGCAAAAGAAGTAAAATACAGAATCATAACTTGCACCTTTTAAAATATTTCAGTTTTAAAGCAATGACGACCGCTAGCCCGCTTCAATCGATCCTAAAGGAAAATAGGCTTGAAGGATCTAACTATGCTGACTGGAAAATGAATCTTGACATCGTTTTTGGTCACGAGAATCTGAAACAAGTGCTCACTGAACCTTGTCTGGGGGTACCGGAAACTACGGCCAATCAGGATATGGGAAATGCTTATGCCAATTGGATCCAGTCCAATGATTTGGCTAGGTCTTATATCCTGGCATCTGTCTCCAATGTTCTCAAGCATCAAATGCATGAGATGCCAACTGCTAGGAACATGATGGATCATCTCCATCAGATGTTTGGAGGACAGAATCAAGCCAAGAGGCTCGAATTGATGCGGAGGCTGTTAGTTACCAAGATGTCTGAGGGATCACCTGTTCAGGATCATGTTATGAACATGATGGCTTGCCTGAACGAAATTGAAAGCCTTGGTGCTAAATTTGATGATCTTAGCAAACAGGATATGATCCTATGCTCTCTGCCAAAGTCGTTCGACACATTCAGGCAAAATTATTCTATGAATAAATTGGATTTTTCTCTGCCTAAATTGATGAACGAACTTAAAGTGGCAGAGGGAGTGATGAAAGCTAAGGGAACGGTTCTCCTGGCTCAGGTATCGACTTCCACGGCTCAAAAAGCCAACAAGTGGAAAAAGGGAAAGGGAAAGGTTCTCAATCCCAAGAAAAAGGTTCAGAAGAAGAAAGGCAAACCCAGCAAAGGAAAATGTTTCCACTGCGGAGAGAATGGGCACTGGAAAAGGAATTGTCCAAAATACTTAGCTAGTCTTCCTGCTAAGACATCTGGACAAGGTATATCGATATCTTGTTTAATTGAATTATGTTTAGTTGGAAGTCCACCAGATTCCTGGTGTGTGGACTCGGGTTCAACTAATCATATTTGCAATTCGTTGCAAGGGTTCAAGCTAACTAGAAAGCTTGAAGATGGCGAAATGCAGCTACTGCTCGGGGATAATACAAGTATATCTGTATTAGCAGTAGGGACTGTAAATTTGTATTTTGGTGATAGGGTTTTGATGTTGAAAGACACTTTGTACATACCGTGTGTTCGCAGAAATCTGATTTCTGTGAGTTGTTTAATAAATAATGGTTTTAGTGTTTGTTTTGAACAAAATTTTACCATTAAGCAAAATAAAAGGTTTATTTGCTCTGACACGGTAAAAGATGGTCTTTTCTTGTTATACCCCGATAAAAACCCTAATTCCGAACTTAACACTACTAAGCTTGACTTACCATCCAAAAGAAAAACTCCTATGCCTAACGAGGCGTACAAGTGGCATTTACGTCTTGGTCATATTAATACAAAAAGGATCTAAAGACTAATTTCAGACGAGTTGTTGAGTCCCTTGGACTTAACAGAACTATCAGTCTGTGAATCCTGCTTGTAAGGTAAAATGACCAAGAGATCTTTTAAATCTAAAGGTAATCGAGCCACAGAATTGCTTGAGTTAATTCATACGGATGTGTGTGGTCCTATGAGTATTCAAGCAAGAGGAGGTTTTGAGTATTTCATCACTTTTACGGATGATTACTCCAGATACAGATACGTTTATTTGATGAGATATAAGTCTGAGTCTTTTGAAAAGTTCAAAGAATTCAAAGTTGAAGTTGAAAATCAAACCGAAAAACATATCAAAGCACTTCGATCAGATCGTGGTGGTGAGTATCTGTCTACAGAGTTTCTAGAATTTCTCACTGTAAATGAGATTAAATCTCAATTATCTGCACCGGGTACACCCCAGCAGAACGGTGTTGCAGAAAGGAGAAATAGAACTCTGATGGAAATGGTAAGATCTATGATGAGTCATGCTACCCTACCAAGTTCGTTTTGGGGCTTTGCACTCGAAACGGCGACACACATATTAAACCTTGTTCCATCCAAGTCGGTTCCTAAAACACCAATGGAACTGTGGCGAGGGTGAAAGCCCAGTATCTCCTATCTCCGGATATGGGGAACCCCAGCTCATGTGTTAAGGAAGGATCCTGACAAGTTGGAATCAAGAACAGAGGTTTGCTTGTTTATAGGTTATCCTAAAGGAACAAGAGGTGGTATATTTTACGATCCGAGAGATCACAAAGTGTTTGTGAGCACTAACGCTAAATATCTCGAAGATGATTTCGTAAATGACCACAAGGGTAGAAGCAAAATTGTGTTAGAAGAAATAACAACATCAGATTCTGAATTCCAAGAACCCATAGTAACTGAAAATGTGTTAGATACATATGATGTACCAGATATAACATATGATGTTGGGACGAGTAAACAGCAGCCTCGTCGTAGTAGGAGGATTGTCAGGGCACCTGACAGATACCTGGGATTAACCCAAGTGGTTGAATCTGAAGTATCTGATCCTGTCACATATGATGAAGCTATAAAGGATATAGACACTGACCGTTAGGTCAGAGCCATGGAATCTGAATTAGATTCAATGTATTCCAATAAAGTCTGGGAACTTGTAGAGGCGCCTGAGGGCATTAAACCTATTGGATGCAAATGGGGCTACAAGAGAAAGAGGGGAGTTGACGGAAAGGTTGAGAACTTTAAAGCAAGGCTTGTGGTAAAGGGTTATACCAAAAAAGAAGGTATCGATTATGACGAAACCTTCTCGCCTGTAGCAATGCTTAAGTTCATAAGAATTCTCCTATCCATTGCTGCTCATTTTGATTATGAGATTTGGCAAATGGATGTAAAGACTGCCTTCTTGAATGGGCACCTTCAAGAAGAGATATACATGGTTCAGCCTGAAGGCTTTATAGCCAGAAATCAGGAGCATATGGTATGCAAGCTTAATAGATCTATTTATGGTCTTAAGCAAGGGTCTAGATCATGGAACATCAGATTTAATGTGACAATTAAATCGTTTGGGTTTATACAATTGCCTGATGAACCATGTGTGTACAAGAGACATCATGATAGTGTTGTAACATTTTTAGTTTTATACGTGGACGATATTCTGCTCATTGGGAATGACACAGGAATATTGTCAGCAGTTAAGATTTGGTTGTCAAATCAGTTTGACATGAAAGACCTAGGTGAAGCCAGTTATATTCTAGGGATCAGAATTTATCGTGATCGTAAGAATAAAATGATTGGTTTATCACAAGCAGCATATATAGATAAGATGCTGGCAAGATATAATATGGCTAACTCCAAGAAAGGATCGTTACCTTTCAGACATGGAGTTCATCTGTCTCGGGATTAGTGTCCCAAGAACCCAGAAGAGACAGAACAAAAGAAAGATGTTCCGTATGCTTCGGCAGTCGGAAGCCTCATGTATGCCATATTATGTACAAGGCCAAATATCTGTTATGCTGTAGGTCTAGTCAACAGATATCAGTCAAACCCTGGACCCTAACACTGGATAGCTGTAAAGCATATATTAAAGTACGTGTGAAGGACTCGGGATTATATGCTTGTGTATCGCAGTGATGAGCTCATTCCTATAGGGTACACAGATTCAGATTTTCAATCTGATTTAGATTCTAGGCGTTCGACGTCTGGATACGTGTTTACCCTAGGAGGAGCAGCCGTAAGTTGGAGGAGTATTAAGCAAACTTGCATTGCTGACTCCACCATGGAAGCCGAATACGTGGCACTTCGGAAGCAGCCAAAGAAGCATATTGGTTCCGAAATTTCCTAATGGATCTAGAAGTCGTCAAGGACGGACTTACGCCGATCACATTGTATTGTGACAATGCTGGAGCGGTGGCCAACTCCAAGGAACCTCGAAGTCATAAACGTGCAAAGCACATCGAGAGGAAGTTTCACATTATACGTGATTATGTGGAACGTGGAGAAGTGGCAGTGGTGAAAATTAGCTCATTAAATAATCTGGCAGATCCCTTCACTAAGACTTTGGCGCAAAAGAGTTTTGACGCTCATGTAGAAGGGATGGGCCTTAGATGTGTAGCCAATCGGATTTAGGGCAAGTGGGAGATTGTTGGGTTAATGCCCTGAAAATCCAATTATATTGTAAATATTTTGGATTAATAAAACTGAAATTAAAGCAAGTTATGAGTATTTTACAAATTTAATAATTAATGACGTGTGATGGTATTTTTATATGAAATGTGTTTCTTAGGAAAGGACTTTAAATACCAAGAATCACGTGTCATTAAAGTTCTAGTCTGCATGATAAGAAAATGTTCTTATTGAGACTATAATGTGTTATATAAGATGATTAGTCTTTCGTCATAAGGAAATGGAGGTTCCAATTATAACACGTTGATGATTTTCAATGAGATTGGAAACATCGAACTGGACCACTGGGATCGTTCATTTTATACTGCTATCTAAAATGAACAAAATCTCGGAAGCATTAGACTCTTAATCCTGATAGTGTTTCTACTCTAGGCATGTAGTGTTAATCACTGTGATGTACTCAGAAGTGAGGTCTCAGTAACGGGTGGCCAAAATACTTTGTACATTCGGTGATTGAATGAAATGTGCTAAAGAGAAATATTGATCGAGGAATCTGTAGCCTTGCTGGAAGGTTAAAAAATATCCCTGAAATAGATTTGCAAAAGTTCGAATTAAAACTTTGGCCAAAGTACTTCGTGTGTGCGTCACCGAAGTTGTATGTTGAATGTGTTTCTCATAGAGTGAATTTGGACTTAAGGCAAATCAAGAAATTTCAGATTGGAAGTGAAAAATGAATGATAGTAGTAGTTATTTATTTTTCATGGATATCTGTACAGAGGAGTAAAATGCAAAATTATTCTAGATCGAGAAATTCGTGAATAATTTAATTAATTTTAGAGTTCAACAATATTTATTTAGTGGAATTAAATATTGTTAAACGGTAATCAATTATTGTCATGGGATGATAATAGATTGACCCGTTTGGAGCTAAAATTAATTAGTCCTGCAGGTCCCCCCCGCAAGCCCCAACTAAGATCAATGAGAAAATATTAAAAGGAGAGAGAGAAATGATTTTTCAAAAGTGTTTGAAAATAGCCAAGAAATTTATTTTGAGAAAATAAATTAAATTCCAAAGAGTTGGAAATGCCCGGAATTTTATTTTGGAGAAAATGAAAATTTTCGGGAAAAAAAAAAGTTTCTTTGATGACGTGGTGAAATGCTGACATGGCGGGTGACGTGTCACGCCAGGTCAGCGAGTCAGCGCCACTGGGCACCACAGATCGCACCGCGTCAGTGTGAGTCAGCGACCCAGATTTGATCTGGGCTGAATCGGGTCGGAGCAAAGGTTCGGGTAGGGTCGGTTCAAGTTAAACCGACCCGGACATGTGGACCAATGGAAACTCTCCATGTGGCGTCGGTCTAGACCAAGTTGAACCGATCGGTTCATGCCTGAACCGGTCCAGTGGTTGAACCGTGGTCTGACCAAACCGGACCGGACACGTGGCAACTGCCTGGTGTAGCGTGCGTGCCGCATACGCCAAACACACAGCCGCCACATGGGTGGCACGTGTGGGCGCGTACGACCACGTGGCGGAGCGTGCCGCGCGGCGTTGGCTTCCTTGCTGACCAAGTTGTCTCGTGACGGTCTCGGATTGGTGATCTGAGCTTGGTGTCCATGGAAAATTTCCGAAATTTGCTGCGGAGGTCCTCATTTGAAGCCTATAAATAGGGTGCCAACCTTTTCATTTTAATCATCAGTTTTGGCAATTCATTTTCCCAGCTTTCAAAGCCATTTGGGTCTCTCTCCATAATAATATTTAATTAATCCTTAATTAAGGATTAATTAATTACTTAATTAGGTGGTTATATAATTAATATATAATCCACTTAATTATTAGAAAATAGGGATTTTCAGGTTTTAGAAAAAAGGGTTTTTCTAAGAAAATATTTTCTCAAAGTATTTAGGGAAATACTGCCGGAGCCCACACTCCAATTTCTTAATCGGGGATATTGCCGGGAAGCTCTGTCGGTTTCACGAGAAAATATCGAGGTGCTGGAAAAGTGCTGTTGATAGCCATTTTTGCAGTACGATAATGCCGTTATGCTGCTCAAATTATTATTTGCATATTGTGATTATATGCTGTGTGATTTAAAATTATGTTATCGACGCCTGTATATATTAGAGTTATGCTGCTCTATTTTTTCCGTTGCTTTATTAAAATATTTTGGAAATATTTTGATAACGAGGTTATGGCGAAATTCTTTGAAATATTCCGCTGTACCGTCACTCTGCCTCGGGCCCGCCACACCAACAATAGGCTCTAGCTTGAGGTGAGAGGTTTCCATTAGCAAGATTAGCTATTGGATACCTCGGGGCTCTATTTCTGAGTTCTGGCTCGTATCTCCTCGGAGGTATTCCTCTATTTGCCTGAGGGGGCAACACATATCTGTCTTCTTGTGGTGTTTCGGTGTTTGGTTCTCTTTGTAACTGTATCTCAGCCTCCCCCTGATCTTCCTCATTTCCTGCACTATTATATTCAAGTGGATCCATGGAAATAGTACCAACAAACTTACTATCACGTACCTCAGGATTTTCAGAGGGAGTGACTGGGCTACTATGATTATGCGTAGGAGTCTGTACTAAGGGAGAGGCAGGCTCGGTGGTTCCGCCTACTTTCTCTGGTGGGACTATGTCTGGCCAGGAGTGTGACAGCCAACCTAGTGGCTCCTGCGGTCGCTGACTACTCTCCCCCTGAGCACTGGGTTGGAGAAAGTAATACTTTGTCTCAAGGAAGTCACAGTCCATGGTTGTGTACAAACGCCGAGTGGGAGGATGATAACACCTATACCCCTTCTGGTTTACCCCATACCCGACAAAGACACACTTTAGAGAACACGGGTCGAGTTTGGTTCGGTCAGATTTGGGAATATGGACGAAGACAGAACTACCAAAGACCCGAGGAGGTAGGGTTAGCATGGATGGTATGTTAACATGAGTGCTAAAGTATTGTAGTGGGGTGACAAAATTTAGAGTTTTAGTAGGAAGCCGGTTTGCAAGATGGATTGATGTGGTGACTGCTTCGGGCAGAAAGACTTAGGGTAGTGAGATTCAAGTAACATGGCCCGAGACATCTCGAGGAGTTATCGGTTTTTTCTTTCAGCAACCCCGTTTTGTTGGGGAGTATTAGGACAGGAAGTTTGGTGTACCAACCCATGTTCCCCGAAAAACTGTTTTAGAGTAGAATTCACATACTCCCCCCCATTATCTGATCGGAGAATCTGAATCTGAGTTTTAAATTGTGGCGCACCATGTTGAAAAACTCAATGAATTTAGAGGAAACATCAGATTTTTGCTTAAGAAAATAAATCCATGTCATTCGAGAACAATCATCCACAAATAACACAAAGTATTTAAAACCATGTCTAGAATTGCAATCTCCAGAAACTGGTGCTGGACCACAAACATCAGAATGAACCAATGAAAAAACGTCTTTAGCTCTAGAGTTTGACACAGAAAACAACTGTCTATGACTCTTTGAAAGTATACAAGTCTCACACGAGAACTTATCACTATTTTGGAAAAACTTAGGAAATAATAATTGTAGATACCCTGGTGAAGGATGTCCTAAACGTCGATGCCACAACCATCTCTGACGGTCCACTGTCCCGTGAGCAAGAGATGCAGTTCCGTTTTGAGCCACCTCATCAACAAAGTACAATCCCCCACTCTCAGTACCACGCCCAATCATCTTGCCCAACTGAATATCCTGTAGCAAACAGAAAGAGGGAAACATTAGAACCATACAATTTAGTTCCCTTGTGACATGACTTATAGACAGAAGTTTACAAGACAAATCGGGTACATAAAGACAAATTTTCAAATTTAAAGTGGGAGATAGAGCTATGGTCCCTGCCCCTTGAACTCGGGAAAGTCCGCCGGTTGCATTCTGAATAGCGGTTCTTTGAGGGACAGTCATGTCTAAGAGATCAGTTTGATCATAAGTCATAGTGTCAGTGGCCCCACAATCAAAAACCCAACGAGAGTCCTTTTGCCCCATATTCATATAACTTGATAAACCTGCCTTACTGTCACAATTAAAGGGAATGCAATTCTGTTGACTTTTCAAAGCAATTGACTGATTAAAATTTAAATCATCAAAAAAGGAGATAAAGGAGGGGCATTTCGGGTATTCACCATACCCATCCCCAATACCTAAATTCTGATTTCCCACTCCATTCCTGAACCGCGCCGCACCAATTGTTGGGGTTGGGGTTTCGTCTCCTTCTCCTTCTTTGTTGCTCTGGCCGGCAGCCACTTGAGCCATCGCAGAGGTTCCTGCGTTCCCACCGCCATTTCCGTCGACGGCTAACCTTGTTGTACCGTATCCCGACGTTGCCCCGTCGCGTCGCTGGCTATGCCAGCCCTCTGGGAAGCCAATCAATTCGAAACAATCCTCTCTTTTATGTCCTAACCTCTGACATTTGCTGCACTTTACCGGTGGCTTCTTGGTGTTATTGTTCCGCCATGGTTGGGTCGTGTTCCGGCGAGGCGATCCTGACCTGGGTTTGTCACCACACGGTGCTGGTCTCTTCTGTGCTTGTCCTTGGGCGGTGAGCCCTATCCGATTCCGACACTAGCCAATGATGAAGTCCGAGATTCGCCTCGAGCGTTGAGGATTTCTTGCCTTGCGGTGTCTCGCTGGAGGGCCGCGTAGGCTTTCTCCACCGTTGGCAGGGGACTCTCCTTCAAGAGTTCTCGTCGATCGGCATCATAGGAATCGTTGACCCTGGCAAAAAACTGAAAAAGGCGAGTCTCAGACCTGAGCCGATTAAAGGTCCTGATGTCCTCCTCGTGAACCATCGGGTTTGGTTGTCGGATATCAATCTCTCTCCATAGCCTCTGTAAGTTGCTATAATATTGTTCGATTGAATCCGACCCTTGTTTCGTGCTATTCGCCTTTACTGTGAGGTCATAGATTTGCAAACCGTCTCCTCCTTGGCCGTATGTGGCTGTCAGACCATCCCAGAGGGCTTTCGTCGATGGGTATTCGGCGAAATTGGCTATGAGTTCCGGTTCCATGTTATCGAGAATCCAGGAACAAACGATCAGATCCGTTTGTTCCCATCTGTGGTATGTAGGATGATCCGTCGAAGGTGGTGCTGGCACATCGGTAATATGCTCCAATTTCCCCCTTCCCCCGATTGCTATTTTCATTAGTCGGGACCATAGAGAGTAATTGAATTGATTCAATTTCAGGCTAATTGTTACTGTTTGTGGGATATTTTGTTGATTTTGTCCGGTTTGGGGCTGTAAGTTTTGGAATAAACTGGCTAACTGAGTGGCCAAGGAATTGACGGGCTGCTGCGATTCCTTGCTGGTGCTGGATTGGGGCCTGGTGTCCGCCATGGCCGAGAAAGGTATGAGGTAGATGATGAACAAGGTTCAGATCCGTTTAATGGATCGTCGCCCGCTCTGATACCATGTTATCTATAGAGAAAGACATATTTGGGGAATTCTTTGTTTTATTGACTGTAATACATACAAAGGGATACAATATATAACACAAGAGTCCACCTATACTAGGTAAGTTACAAGAAGATATACGCAAATCCCTGATTTGTAGTTCCTAATTTGTAGCTTTCCTAACACTTTGTTGCTGCTATCTTTTCATTGTATAAAGAGTTGGTTTCTTTGGTGGGTAGTTTAGCAAGAAGATTGCACTACTAGAAAAACGGGATTTTGTGACGCTCGAAAACGTCACGTTAGAAGGGTTATTGTGACGCTTTCGCTTTGGTGACGCTATATGAAAGCGTCACTTGATTCACCGTCACAATACGATATTTTGACGCTCATATTATGACGCTTCTAATTGTGTCATTAAATGTGTCATGTTGCGACGCTTTTAAGTGTCATTATAAATTGGTATCTACCATAACTGTCCAATAATGCGACGGTTATAAGCGTCTCAATAATTGTTATAGTGACGCTGTAAAACGTCATTAAAAAGCTTTTTTGGCCGGTTTAACCGCTATAACTAACAACTAATGTGACATTGAGAAGCGTCACAATATGTTTATTGCGACGCTACGGAGCGGGCATGAAATATGTGATACGGCGCTTTATAGAGTCCTAATAAAGTTAATTAAGACCCCAGCTAGCGTCACAATAGATTGTGTTAAGACGCTAAATAACGTCCTTATAATGTGTGATATGACATTGTAAGACGTCATAATAAATTGAATTAAGACCCGAAATAGCGTCACGTAAGATGGTGTTGAGGCGGGATAAAGCGTCATTATACAGTCTGTTATGATGGAATATAACGTCACATTAAGCTTGTTTCGATGAAATGGGGTGTCATGAAAACATATGTTATGACAAAGAAAAGTGTCATTTTAACATATATTATGATGGATTCATGTGTCATTATAAGATTAAGATAAATAATATTATAAAATAAAAATTAATATTAAAGCCGTATTTTCCCTAATAAATGTAATTCTATTCGAATTATTTAGTCTCTACAAACAAATGTAAGCAACAACATATTTAAATAAACCGGAGCAAATAACTTAATATTAACGTGTTCGCATAATTTGCAATCCAAAATAATATTAGTTACAAAGGATACCTAATATATAAATTAGGTCATATGCAACAAAAATGCCAAAAGGTTAAGTATCAATACCAATTTAGAGAAATTAGTGCAATTGTGTGTTAAACCAAAACGGAGCAAGTCTTGGAAAGGGCCGATGTCAATCTTCACACATAGCAACCTACAAACAAAATTACCTTATTGTAATCAATATTAAATATAGATAGAATGAAATGTAGGTAAAGCTAATGTCCAATCCTTACCATATTTTTGGGCCATGGAACGACCTCCCCAATCGCATCACCAATAGTTTTGAAGTGTGATGTAGGTCGTATTAACTCCTCATGAACTTCCACTACAACGTTGATGACCACCTCACACCAATTGTTTCCCAAAGACACTTGTCCAACTCTTTCCGAAGGATCTAAACTTCGAACAAAACCAATCGCCACATTTGTCGATGAATCAAACGCACTCTTTAACAATACTTTTGACCCAACCTAAATCATTTAAACAAAATGTAAGCAAGTTCCCTTTAGCCTGAAGCAAACTGGACAAACAGAATATGAAACAGAGAACTTCACACCCACAACTGCCTTAACAAAACCAACAACTTCACAAAAAACTGCATAAGTGATATTTAACCTCCATTTCCAAAAGAGTAGGGACAGATAAATACAGTTAAAGAACTTGTCTGGTTCAATTTTGCCTCCTGTAATCTACTGTGATCATGCATCAAATACCAAATAAGACCATAGTTTGCATAACATAGAACTCATGTTCAGTTGTTCCTGACTATATCATTAATCAGCAAACCATTGAATAAATCCAGAAGCATACACCCAGAAATCATAAAGATTAAACCTTCATCTCAATTTATGCTTCACAATAGCAACCCACAAACTCCAACCCTTTGCCATGCATAACAGTTTTAAAACCATAAATGCTCCCAAAATTTCAATGAAGGAGCGACTGAAATTTACCATGTTTGGAATAATTATTTACCTGAAGAGGCATGTTGTTCATTGATGATGGTGTGGAGGGCCGAAATGTTGGAGCATGAAACCGGGATGATGACGATGAAGGGACTCTAGTTTCTTCTGGAACAGAGTTATGAAGTGTTCGTAGCATGTTCACTTTTAGGAGTTCTTGTATTTATCTATTTTGTTCTTGCACAATCTGCTTCAATTCATCAATATCTTTCTTGTAATTCATGTGCTTCCGAGAAGATTTACCTCCAACAACAATATCACCATACACATCAGACCTGGAGATCCCGTAGCCATACATCTGTACTCTTCCCCATTTGTCTTCTCCAACAACTTGAGAAAATATATCGTTTGGACCAACATCTTTTAAATAGAGAGCAAGTTCTTTTCTCTTGTCTTGCATTTTTTGCTGTCGATAAAAGCATGAAACTAAAATGTAAAGGCAAGCATAGTACCTGAAGTAATAAATATTTCAGAGCAAAAAAAACATCCAAAAAAATAAAGCTTAGTCTACCCATGTCTCTGCTACAGCAGGAGTAGAAGTCTCTCCATCCTTTGTATAACATTTTGCAAACAAGTCCACTCTACTCGGGTCAACACCATCTTCGTTGTCTCCAGTTTCATCAGCCACATCATTCTCTACACTGTTTATTGTCTCTGTTTCTTTCTGAGAAGTAATGCCATGTATATTAATCCTTCCAGTCTGGTATTTTACAGAAACAACTAAAAACAAAATACTCAAACCTTCATTTGATCTCTAATTTGAGAGAAACTTCTTTTTCCCGTGATATGCATTATTTTCTTTTGAGCCCGATTCTCCTTGTTTTGAGCACTAATTTTCTGAAACGAATGTCACAGAAGATATAAGTTTCATTGGTATGAAAATCTGAACCTTAAATATTATTCAGTTTGGAAAATCTTACCCGGGCTTTATCACTGCTCCAGCGAATCACTAGATTCTTCCATTGATCAGGGAGAACTCGTTCATCATCCGTATCAGGCTGCTTGCGCAAGTTTTCTTCTAGTGATGAGTTTGGGTCGAAGTATTTATTCTTAACTCTGTTTTTCCAAGCTCTCCAACTTTTTGATAAGGTATCCCAAGATACATTCTCAAGATCAAATGATCCACAAAATTTCTCCTGAAAATTAGAAGTCAATTCAGCTCCATAATCACAAAACTCATAAATAAAGTATATTAAACACAGTAACATGAAGGTGATGCATTGTAGTATCACCTTTATCAGATCGATCAGATTTTTCTTAATAGACATTGACACTTTATGCCAATCTTGGTAGTCTAGTGGTATTAAGCCTCCATTTCTAACTAAAGTACCGATAAACTCGACATATTCACTTTTGGTTGGACCTATTGGCTTTCCAAGATTATCAAACACTACTGCCACTTGTTCTTTTCTAGCCCAAACACGTGGCATGTTAGTACATCCTCGAGTCTTTGCCTTAACCATATCACCTACAAAAAATGTAACAGTTATCATATACTCATACTTCATAACCACACAGTAGGAAGAACATATGCTCCAAGCATACCTTCATTAGTAGCCACTTCAACATCTATATTATTTAAATGAGTGTCTGTCGAAGGGCTTTCGACACCTGATCCACCTCGTTCACTGCGTCTAACATCCTCTAATACTGTAAAATATAGTCAGTCGAAAGTAGTGCTAATATTATTCACTGACATTGCATAAAAACATTAATCCATCAACTTATTTCACCTGTGTTTTCGTCCTCTGCGTAGCAGTGTGGATGGTTGTGGTTGTGCTTCTCGGCCACCAACTTGTCTGCCCCTGCCACGCTTACGTCGCCTCATACCTACCAATACAAATACAACCCAAGGAAAATGTAGAAATGGCATACTAAGGTGGTTTGATAAACATGTAACAGGAAAAAAAACTGCAGAAATTAACAGTCTGGAACTATTGATCCACATAGAAACATCCTAAATTTACAGCAGATCATTTCTTCCTAACTCAACTACAGAAATGTTTAGAGCTCCTTTACGAATCCAATTAATTTCTTCTCCTTCATCAAGCGGAAGATTGTGTGTAGACGTGCTCTGTAATATTGTGTCAATATCATCAACACTCAAGTTTCCACCATCTTCAAAGTTATCCCTTGCTTTGGTATTAATCACAACCTTCCAATCCTTTTCGTTTGGGTCGTCTACATAAAAAACTTGTTCCACTTGTGTTGCGAGGACGAAGGGCTCATTTTGGCGCTTTATATTGGCAAAATTGGCCACTGTAAATCCATCACTATTTTCTTTGAGCTTGCTTCCTTTAGAGACCCAATCACAGTCAAATAACACAATCTTTCTCCCACTCGTGTAATCTAGTTCGATTATGTCCTTCACAATTCCATAATATGCCATCTCTTGGTGAATAGGTCTCATATCCTTCTTGCTTGCAAAACTTGTTGTACTTGCTTTAACCATCACGCCACAATTTTGAGTTTTTCTTCTTCTCTCCCCTTCTTTAGTATGAAATCGAAAGCAGTTCACTTTGAAGCCCTTATATTGTATACCAACGGGGATAGGGCCCCTTGCAAGCCGGCTTATATCAATCAATTTAGGGTCAGTTTCACCGGACCTAAGTTCTCCAACCTGCAATAAAGAACAGATGGAATCACTATTGTCTCGTATTAATTTTTGTGTAACTTCTTAAACCACCTACATATGATTGTAGAATAAGGCATTTCAAACAACAAAAAGTCAGTAGGGACTAAAATAGCATCACAAAATTTGAGGTAACCCATATAATAAATCTGGACCCCTGTTTTTTGCATCCAATGTAATATTAATTCCTAAAAAGAGCTAAATGATAGCTAAAAACTGGGTTTAAACCACTGCTTCTGACCAATAATATTTATGCTTCTCTCATAAATAACAGCTAACAACAGGGATTTACAAAGTTAATTAATTAATGAATTCATGTCTATGTGTATCACTAAACTGACCCTTAAACCAGGCAGCAAATGACTCACTATGGATTCATTTGATTTCGTGTTCCCTCGATCGATGCTTCTTACGTCTGACCCAAGCTTCATGTTCACTGCATAGTTAACTGGAAAATGTGTTATTGCTATCTAGTTCGAGAATCTGTACTGACTAATATAGAATTACAAGATGGAAAAATTTAGATCAACTAACTTACACTCTATATTCTTGAATGTCATCGCAATTGAACAACACATACCGATGCGCTTTCGTCAGTTGGTCATTATTCAAAATAATCGACTTTCCTTTCCACAATGAAGCTCCTGAGAAAATATCAATACTTGTCGTGCTTGTCCCAAACCCATCATCATCATTACGACTTGGTCGATGATGCCTTGTTTCAACATTTTCAACAAAATATAAAGAACAGAAAGATAAACACTCCTCTGCCAAGTATCCTTCTGAAATTGAGCCTTCTGGACGACCTCTGTTACGGACATATGATTTCAAAGTACTCAAATACCTACACAGTTCATAATATGAATAAGTACGTTAGTAAAATATCAAATGTAACAATCCAACTATAATAAAAGTTAACTAGTACTTATTACAATGTAAGCCTACCTTTCAATAGGATACATCCAACGATAATGGACTAATCCAGCTAACTTTGCCTCAGTGACCCAGTGTACAGTCAAATGTACCATGATATCAAAGAAAGAAGGTGGAAAGATTTTCTCCAACTGACATAGTATGACAACAATCTCTTTTTCCAACCGGGATAAATCATTGGGGTTCAGTGTCTTAGAACACAAATCTTTAAAATAATGACACAAATGAATCAGGGATTTGCGTATTGGACTCGGAAGAAGTTTACGTAGAGCAAGGGGTATCAATCGTTGCATCAACACATGACTGTCATGACTCTTCAACCCAAATATCTTGGGTGGTTTAATATGAACACACCTTGAGATATTTGAAGCATAGCTTTCTGGAACTTTAATGCTCTTCAACCGTTTGCAAAATCTTTCCTTCTTAGTCTTATCCAGTGCAAAGGAGGCTGCTGGCAGCCACTCCTGTCCAAGCTCATCGGGGAAAGGATGGAGTTTTGATCTTATCCCCATAATCTGCAAATCCAAACGAGCATTATAATTATCTTTCGACTTGTCCGAGTCCAATAATGTATATAAAACCTTGTCGCATACGTTCTTCTCAATGTGCATAACATCTAGATTGTGTCTCACTAAATTCGTTTCCTAATACGATAGGTCAAAGAAAATGCTTATCTTCTTCCAATTGTAGGGCAGTTTCTGATCTCCAACCTTCTTCCCAAATCTGTTCTCAATGTGCTTTACCTCATCAAATGCCACAGCTCCTTTCAAATACGGGGTTGGTGTTCGATGCTCTACAGTTCCATCAAATGAGCTTTTATCCCTCGGATAAGGATGAACCTCGGGGAAAAATATTCGATGGCACATATAACAGAACTTGCGAGATCTATCTAACCATATTGAATTGGTGTACTTATGACAGACCGGGCATGCGTATTCGCCTTTAGTACTCCACCTCGATACAGCTGCGTGGCCTGGGAAATCACTGATTGTCCATAGCAAAGCTGCACGTAGTTGAAAGCTTTCCTTAGTTGAAGCATCATACGTTTTTATTCCCTCTTCCCACATCTCTTTTATCTTTGCAACAACCGGCTGTGGATATATATCGATGTTGTTACCTGGTCCAGAAGACCCAGGTATAAGCAAAGACAACATCAAGTATGTCTTCTTCATACAGTCTCCAGGCGGTAAATTATAGAGAATCAATATCACCGGCCAGGTACTGTGAACGACACTCATCGTTCTAAACGGATTGAATCCATCCGTAGCCAAGCTTAATCTTACATTGCGTATATCTTTTGCAAACTCTGGATGCTGATGGTCGAAAGTTTTCCAAGTTGGAGAGTCGACAGGATGTCTCATTATACCATCTTCAATGCGATCGGTATCATGCCATCTCATGAGGGCTGCAGTTTCCTTGTTCATAAATAATCTTTGTAGCCTTGGCTTTAGCGGGAAATGCTATACCATCTTCGTAGGTATTTTCTTATTCCCTTTTGATATTTTACAGGAATCTTGTCGATCACCGACATTAGCTTCAGGTGCAGCCGTTATCCACCGTGGCTCGTCACGTGTATCACACTTTGTTTTGCCTTCATTCACACCCCAATACAGCATACAGTCATTCCGGCAAGCATCTATCTTTTTATAATTCAACCCCAGGTCTTTTAGTATCTTCTTAGTTTCATAATAGTTCTTTAGCAATTGAACACCTTCTGGAAGTGACTCTCTTAGTAATTCAAGCATCATGGTGAACGAACTGTCACTCCAATTCCCAAGACACTTGATTTGGAGCATTCGAACAATGAAATGCAGCTTTGAGAAGTTCTTACACCCCGGGTAAAGCTCTTGTTCTGCATCTTCCATGAGTTTATAAAACCTCTCTGCTTCTTTACAAGGCCTATCATGTTTCTCATCTCCTGTTGTTCTTTCAAAATTATCTACGTTATCTTGCATTCCAAAAGCATCATTTAGCATTTCTCGCATATTGTTGGATGCATTTTGGCCTTCATACACATAGACTGTCGGCCGACCGTTAGATGACAACTCACCATGCAACACCTATTTAGTGTACCCAGGTAAGAATCCATGCCAAAGAACATGTTCTTCCACAATGCTCCTTTTTTTTTAACAGGGCATTTTTACATTTCTTGCACGGGCATAGGATGGTTGCTCCATTTGAATTCGAGAAGGCAAGATCCAAAAAATATTTCAACCCAGTTCGATATTCATTACTATCCCTATGCATGTTCATCCACGTCCTATCTATAATATTCTTTATTGACAGAATGTAATTACCTTCGACCTGACGACAGTTTCAAACTTGCAGCTTGATCAGAAACAAGAATTGGATTTTTGGCTGCAAATAAAGCAAAAAGAAAAAGATAAGTTCATCCTGACAGAAATTAATATTTACTCTTACAGAAATACTATTCATATAAGATTTTTGATAATAGCTAATGAAAAATATCAAGCAATTAACGAAAATAGTTTAGCACTGTGTTTTAAGTTCAGTCACCCATCCTCTTAGGCTATAAATTATGCCAGCTGAGGTTTGAGGTTACTCTAACAGGAGAAAAGCTTTGGTAATTTCCATCGTCAATCCTACAACACTTGTACGATCGAATATCTCGGATATTTAACCTATACAGTAACTGCCCAAATTAACCAATACCAAGACTCACATGGGATTACAAAGAAAAAATATGTAAGGTCTAAGAAATATAAAATGCAATATTAGACTCACTTGGGATCTATCACTTCGTATTCCTTGCTCTAACTAATAAAGACTCGGTCTACTTGCCTCTGCCTGCTGAACATAAGCCTGCAATTAACCAATAAATTATACATAATTCTATAATAATTATTTACCTACAATTAATGAAAACATATTTATTAATTACAATATATATTTCAGACTCAGACTTGCCTTCTTTCCTGAGCCTGCTTTGCCTCTGATTTAGACAAAAAAATGAAAAAGACACAAGTAAGATGAATATATAGTAACTAGCAGATTCAAACAAAGAGTTATGAGAAACTTTAGGACTTATTTTCCTCAATATGGCCATACACAAATTACATGTAGTATTCTTAACTTCCTACAGTACATCAATGATCTTGTATTAACAACATGCATTATAAATTCACACTTAGATCACTTGAAGTGTTTCTATAATTAATGATCACAACTTTGAATTTCCCTATTTCTTTAAAAGAAAGACAAAAAATAAAACTTGTTTGGCTAAATTCACTCTAATAAGTACACATGATCGATTACACTTTCCTGGAGTTACATGTGAAGTTACAAATGCCATCTCTTAATTGTATACTTCCAGCGTATTTTCTGACATTTGCAATAAATGTGTAAAACTATACCAAAAATCCACTTCCAGAGTCTCAATAGGTTTATTTCCAAGTGTATTAACAACAGTATCAATCTCCACCAGGAAAGCTAATGATAATTCGGACAATTATCTCAAGTTCTACGAAAGCTTCATAGAAAAACATTTATCTTATTAAACTTAAAATCAAACCTCAATGTTGAGTAACAGTAAAAACAGGCCATTTCAAAATCAACAGCATGTTCGTAGTCCAGAAAATCAAAGTTGTTCAATGAATTGGGAGATTGGCAAACTCATATGGCTCCACAACTCTTCTTTCTAATTTCACCAACAAGAAGTTGCTACCTCTTCAATCATCCATCCTACCTGGTAGGAAGATTTGTCTAGACCAGAACGCCAATCACAAGAGAATGAATTGAATGAAGAAATTATCCTCGGAAGCTCCTCAGGAAACACTGAAAATTGGACAAAACTGATTTAAGAGTCCAATCACATAAAGCACGGTCTACTTACAGTTTCAGCTATACTTGAAACACCAAAATTTTGCACTAAGAAATTTAAATCTCATCAAGGTGCTTAATTCTATTAGATCAAACTCAGGCTGAAACCATAGGCTTTGTCATTGATTCTTATGTTAGCATATCACCATAAAGCACGGTCTAATTACTTTTTCCCATGAATTAGAAGATACACACAAGCTCACGTATGGTTGTAAATCAAGCAGCCTAAATACACAATCTACAAGGGTTCTTTCCAGAAATTTTAGACAAAAGAATATCAGTTACTACCCATCTAATACAAAATGAATGGGGAATAAGAAAGAGCAGAAAACATTATACAAACATGAATAAAGTTCTTCTCTTGATGAGCTTCACTTTGAGAACGACCCTAAGCTCATGAATCTCAAAAATTACGTAAGGACATCTCCAGTAAAAACACGAATTTGCAGATGGGCATTTGATAGACAAACATGAAAAGATCCATTCTTTGAACTTATACAGACCACAAAATTGAAAAGTCACTAAAATCTTCTCAGAACAAAGATTTCTTCAACATTAATCCCTTAACAACTAAATCAAACAACCAACCCTATCTCGAAATCATAAATTACCCCCACCATCTTCTGCATTCCCAAACAATCACCAAGAAGCATGCGCAAACACCCAACCAAACAAATCAAGTAACATTATGGATAAATTGACTGACCTGTCGATGAGTGTTGCCTTCAAAACTCCGCTGTTGTCGCAGTACTTCGACCAAGAAAAACAATCAGTTCGTTCCAGAGGCCACAACCAAAGGGAATAAATCGACTCAGTACTTTCAAGAGAGAGAAGCAGCCGCCGGTGGAGGCTGCTGGTGGAGATCCACTTCCTTGTCTTCAGGTGAAACTTTGGATCAACAATTTTGGAAAGCCAGACTTAGGCAATCTAATTTTGGAGCGGCAATTTTGCTGATTTTGGAAAGTGTTCCCTCCGTTTTTGATGTTATGGTTCCCTCCACTTCTTAAGTTCAGACTGCCAAAATTTGGTCCCTCAAAACAGGATATTAAGACGCTTTTAACATGCCTATAACGACGCTATTGATATAGCGTCTCAATAACATCCACCTATTATAACACTAATTACATAAATGTCTTAATAATTTCAGAAGAATAGTTAACTAATTTAAGATATAAATTAAATTATTTATAAAATGCCAATTCTTGAAAAAGCGTCACAACAGGTATCATATTAGGGCGTCTTTACAGACAGTTTTTCTAGTAGTGTGGGAATCCTGGAGCTTGGTCTGTTTAGTACTCGCCTTTGTTGCAGAGTGTACCGGATAGACTCCATTTGTGTTGTATTTTGTAATCTTTCATCTATTATAGTGATCCGTTGAAAATCCTAAGCTTAACAACCTTAGGTAGAGGATTAATCTCATTGGTTAGTGTTTTTTCACAACCTTTGGGGCCAAACCTCTCTAAACATCTTGTCTCGTGTTCTCGCATTTCTTTATTATTGGTTGAGACTTGTTAGCTCAAGGCTGAGCTATTCTTCTGAGCATTATCTGATCTATATTCATCATATTGATTAGCTCTTGGTTGAGCAACTGGACTACACGAATCTTGTGTGGTTGAAATATCTTGGTTTAAGCTTTATGACCATTGAACCTATCATTTACCAAGATTTGAAGCTGTGATAGTTTGAAGCTTTGCTTTAACTGGTTTAAAGCCTAAATCATGACCAAAGAACCTAGATTGTGAAACTGCAGTGTTCAAGATCTGAGCTGAAAAGTTGTAATCAAGATCTTTGTCTTGACACTTATATTGATTCAAGTTGAATCATTGCAGGTTGATTTAGCTGCATTATCACTCTGATACTTCTGCATGAGGTTGCTAGCTTTGAATCTTTGCTATTGACTTAACAAAATTATCTCTGACATATTTATGTGTTGTTGGTCACTCTGATTGATCTATTAAAGTTGTGCAAATTATTGTCCGAAAAAGTGTATAAGATCAATTCACCCCCTCTTGAAGCTAACAAGAGATAAACCCAAGAATTGTTGTTCCAATTCTTTATAAAATCTTTTTAAAAAGAACCAATCAATTCGATTGCATCGAATCGTTAGTTAATGCGAAACTAAGTTATAGCGAGGGAATTTAGAAACTGGAGGGAAGAGTCAATGAATTAACCAGAATGCCGTTGGGTGCTACGCTATTATCAGATATTAGTAATTATATATATAGTGTAATCAGTAATCCCGCGTGGGCAAGTAAAAGTTAATATTATTTATATTAAAATTAATTTTGATATTAATATATATTATACAAATATTTTTGTTTTTAATATAATTATTAAATTATGATAAGTAATTTAAGATAATGTTATATTAATTAAAAACTTCAAAAATATGAAACGAAAATATAAAAGTTATATAAAAAAAGAATAAATATTGAAATTGAGTGATAGAAAGAAGGAAAGTGAACGTTGTTTGAGTGATGAAAAAAATAAATTTTTAAAAAATAAAAAGAGTCGACAACGATAGTTTCACCATATAATTTAAATTGAAATTATTATGGTTAATAGTGGTTAAATTATTATCTCTTAAAAACTAAAAGAAACCTCTCGGGCCCCCCTCCCCCCCCCCCCCCCAAAAAAAAAAAAAAACCTGAATGAGTAATACTACTCATATCAGGAATTGTTAAATGTCCCACATCGAATAATTAGTGATGTGGTGTTCAATATATAATGACATGGCAAACCTCCTCTCAACAACTAGCTTTTGGGGGTGAGTAAGACCAAAACTCATTATTCAATATGGTATCAGAGCTTGCATCACAGATGTTCGATTCCTGTGCCTGTCTCTTCATTCCACCCAGCTTGCAGATGTTCATTCTTGCAATGTTCACTTGCAGATGTTCATTCTTGCAATGTTCACTTGCAGATGTTCATTCTTGCAATGTTCACGCACCAATTTGGGCGTGACAGGGGTGTGTTAAATGTCCCACATCGAATAATTAGTGATGTGGTGTTCAATATATAATGGCATGGCAAATCTCCTCTCAACAGTTAGCTTTTGGGGGTGAGTAAGGCCAAAACTCATTATTCAATAGGAATTTAATGTCAGCTTAAGGCAGTTCTTTCCCCCAATTTACCTGAATTTCAACAATTTTACTGATTTGCTTAGAGACACAGGCTGGAAAACTATGTATTCATCAATCTGGTTTATGAATTCTGGCCGGAAAGTTTGTCTTGCCAATTTAACAACCCGTCTCTTCATCACATCATACACAGCATCCCGAGTGTTCTGTGTGCTTCTAAGGGTTTCAAGAATATAATGAGAGCCAATGTTTGATGTCATAATGAGAACCGTATTGACTAACTGTCCGTCCTTGAGCATCAGTGATTCTTCCATCATCCAACAATGGCAGAAGGATGTTGAATACATCATGATGTGCCTTCTCAATTTCATCAAACAAAACAAAAGAGTATGGCCTTTGGCGGACTACTTCTGTCAACTGTCCACCCTCTTCATATCCAACATAGCCAGTTGGTGCACCAACCGACCATGAAGCTGCATGTTTCTCCATGTATTCACTCATATCAAGTCGCACAAGAGCATTTTCAGAGTTGAAAAGGTAACCAGCAAGAGCTTTTGCGAGTTCAGTTTTACCAACACCTGTAGGCCCCATAAACATGAAACTTGCAATAGATCGATTTGGGACAGAAAGTCCAGCCCTCGAACGAGATATTGCATCGACTACGGATTTGACTGCGGTTTTCTGCCAACAACCCTTCTGTGGAGGACCTGCTCTAACAAGACCAGACCCTGCTGGAGATTAGACAGCGGTATGCCAGTCCATCTGCTAACTATTTCAGCAATATCAAGGTCTGTCACTTCCTCCCTAAGTAGTGACCTCCCAGATTCTCGATAATCAGCAATGCTTCTCTCGGTCTATTCAAGCTGGTCCTGGAGTGACATCAGTGTGCCATATTTGAGTTCAGTAGCATGATTAAGATTGTAATCACGCTCAGCAGCTTCCATTTCTAAGTTAACTCTGTCATCCATTCAAAGAACTACAACAAATAAGTCTTAAGATATTTCAGCAACAATATTGGTCCTCTCATGAAAATCTGAACTAAGACCATTACCTCTTCTTTAATGGATCGAACTCGGTTCACATGAACTTTCTGTCGTTAAGTTGAATAGACATTGAAATAGGAGTTGAATTGTATTTGAGTTGTATTGATTCGTAATAAGAAAAAGAGTACATGGGGAAAGCATAAATAGAATAGAGATCCTAAATCAAGGGAGTAATACAATCCCGTAATAAGGTAAAGGATTTTTTTCTAAAATACTTAAGTCAACACTCCCCCTCAAGGTAGGTCGTGGGATACCCAACACCTAGCTTGTCCAAAACGTCATGAAACACTTTCCCCGTAACAGCCTTCGTGAGAATGTCCGCCAACTGGTTTTCAGATCGCACAAAGGGAAGAGATATCACCCCACTCTCTAGTTTTTCTTTGATGAAGTGGCGATCAATCTCTACATGCTTCGTTCTGTCATGCTGCACCGGATTTTCGGATATCTGAATGGCGGCCTTGTTATCACAGTTGAGAGGGCACGCTTTATCTGGAGAAAACCCGAGTTCAGCCATCAACCTTTTTAACCAGAGTACTTCAGATACTCCTTTTGCAATGCCCCTGAATTCTGCTTCGGCACTAGAGAGTGCTACGACCTTTTGTTTCTTGCTCCTCCATGTGACTAAATTTCCCCCAACGAACGTAAAGTAGCCAGAGGTTGACCTTCTGTCAAGTGGGTTGCCTGTAATTTTTGGTTAACAAATTCGCCTCCATTATCGGACCGGAGTATCTGAACCTGCGCCTTAAATTGAGTGCGGATCATGTTGTAGAAGTGAATAAATTTGTCAAGAACATCAAACTTGTGCTTCAAAAGATAAATCCAACACATACGGGTGCAATCATCAATAAAAGTCACGAAATATTGAAATCCTCCACCACCAAGAACTGGGGCCGGTCCCCAAACATCAGAGTGAATTAAAGAAAACGGGATATCAACCCTTGTATTATTCAATGGAAAAGAATGTCTGTGACTTTTAGCTAACACACAAGTATCACAAGATAAATGTTCACTCGAAAAATTAGGAAACAACTTCTTCATATACCCATCAGACGGGTGTCCTAAACGCCGATGCCATAACCAACTCTGTTTATCATCCAAAGTCTGAGCCATTAATGTCCGTCCCCCAGAGACAACTTCGTCAACAAAATAAAGACCCCCTCGTTCAGTGCCACGCCCAATTATCTTCCTCGAACGGATATCCTGCAGAACACAGAATGAGGGATACATTACAACAGTGCAATTCAGTTCTCGGGTAACATGACTGACAGAGAGTAGTTTATGAGATAAGGACGGAACAAGCAAACAGTTTGAAAGTTTCAATGTGGGTGAAAACTCAATCATTCCCCCTCCTTTTACCGACACAATTTCCCCACTAGCTGTTTGAATTTTCTTTCGATTCGGGGTTTGAGGTGTAATAATATCAGATGAATCATACGTAACAGTATCCGTTGCACCACAATCAAATATCCAGTGAGGAGTTTTAGAATTGCCCGAGTCACTCATAACATTAATACCACCAATATCCTTTTCAATAGAAGTAATGGTTTTAAAAGAAGGGCAAAGAAGGGATTTCCCCCTCTTGTGCCCTATACCTGGAGAATATTGGCTGTCTCCCTCATTTCGTCTGCTGCTAGATGAGCCACCACCACTCCTTTGAGCTATTCCTGCCGCCACCACTCCTGTGTCGCCGGTGTCGGCGTCTGTACCAGTGGCGGCCGCCGCGACGCCACGACCTTGTCTCCGTTTAGCGCCTCCCCTCTTCTCGCGCGGAACCCACCACTCCGGAAACCCAATTAGTTCAAAACACCCTGCCTTCAAGTGGCCCTGTTTCCCGCAGTGCTCGCATTCAAGGTCCGATTTATTGTAGGAAGGAGGCGGCGGAGCCTGGCGCTGTGGGTCGGTCCGGCGTGCGGGTTTGCGTACCACTGATCTGGTTCTTGTCCCTTGTCCCTGTACAATCAGTCCTGTTCCGATACCCGATGATGGGTTCGCCTCGTTGGAGGCTGCCGACGGGCCTAAGATGGTTCTCCTGGCGGCTTCCCAGCGAACGATGGCGTACGCGGCATCAACTGAGGGTAACTCTGTCTCTTTCAATATGTCTCTTGTTATCGCATCAAATTCTGGGTTTAGGCCATAGAGAAATTTGAATAGTCGGTGTTCATCTTGGATTTTGTTGAATTTGGTGATGTCACTTGGGAATTCCATGGGATTGGGTCACCGCCTATCGATTTCGGCCCAGATGCTTTTGCTGATGCTGAAGTATTCTTCGAGCGATGTTTGATCTTGTCTAATTCGATCTGCTTTGGTCATTAGATCGAAGATCTGTAAGCTGTCTTCTCCGGACTGGTAAGTGGTTGATAATCCGTTCCATAAATCTCTTGAAGTTGGGTAATGAATGAACTGGGTTACCAGGCTAGATTCGATAGCCTGTGTAATCCAACTAAAAACTTGCAAATCCCTTTGTTTCCAGGTTGGATATGCATCATCTGACTCCGCCGGTGGTGCCGGACTGCCGGTTAAGTGGTTAAGACGCCCTCGCGCACCAATCGCGATTTCGAGCATCCTTGCCCATAAGACATAATTATCGTTGTTTAATTTTATGTCTATGGTTACTGGACCATCAGAATTGGGTTGTGATGGTTGTGGTTTCTGTTGTTGCAGAAGTTGAGCAATCTGCTGGGAAAGGATAGTTGCTGCCTCGGACAACGCCGGCGACGAGGCCTCTGGCTCGTTGCCCATTGTTGAACGGTAGATGATGACGCCAATCACAGATCCTTACGATCGTGTGGCTCTGATGCCATGTCGTTAAGTTGAATAGACATTGAAATAGGAGTTGAATTGTATTTGAGTTGTATTGATTCGTAATAAGAAAAAGAGTACATGGGGAAAGCATAAATAGAATAGAGATCCTAAATCAAGGGAGTAATACAATCCCGTAGTAAGGTAAAGAATTTTTTCCTAAAATACTTAAGTCAACACTTTCTCGTTTTCCCATTGCTCATTCAGCTCCCTCTGCTTTTGTTTGAGAACTCCTAAATCATGCTCCAGCTTGCTCAACCGCTCTTTTGAAGCTTTTGTGTGTGGTTTATCGGAGATAGCTTGTCCATTTCCAACTAAAGCACGGCTCCGTCTATTTCATCCAACTCAGTGGGCTTGGAAGTGGTCTCCACTTTTAATTTTGCAACAGCTTCATCAACGAGGTCAATGGCTGGGATAGCACAATTTTATTAATAATTATATGAGTATGTAACTATAGGAGTAGTGGAGTACTAGTTAAAACCCCATGTCATGGCACGGCCGACATGTTTATTTAAAAATCATATCATTTATAATTATCAAGTTTTCTTTATTTTATATATAATTTATGTAATTAAATATAGTATTTTATTTTGGAAAATAAGAACAACCAATCTTTAGTAATTTTTTTATTAAAGTATCAGTTTATTTTGAATGATAAAATCATATAAGATATTCTTTCGGTTTAGTTTGTTTCTATATTGATAGCAGAACAGTAATGTTAGTACACTAAATGAACAAATAGAAACACAGGAAAACACATCCTGCCAAATAGGCACGTAAAAGCACAAAATCGATTACCTATGTCCGGAAGAAAGCGCTCTGATATGGTCAATGTGCAGCAGAGTGACGATGCACAGCAGACAGGTGAAGATGCTGGAATGCGCAGGAGTGATCGCATTAAGAAATCTCCAGCTTGGAGCAAAGACTACGTTATGCGTTAGTGATAGGATTAGTTTTCTTAGTGCTCAAGTTTGTTAATTAGTTTCCTTTGCTGAATTGATTAGTTTTAAGAGTCTTAGTATTAAGAGGTGTCTTCCATTATATATTGTCAAGTTACGGATACGATTTGATTCAAGCAATAATATTTCAAGTTCTCCAACCTAAATTCTGTGCTCTTTTCTCTACCCAATATTTCCCCCGCTCCGATCGGTCTCGCCGGAAAACTCCCTTCTCTAATCCCTATCTCTTCGAGCTCGAGACGACTCCAACGTCTCTGTGAGATAAGTGCCTCCTCCGCGAGTTTCCCCCACACGAATTGATCTTTCCTCAGCAAATCTGTCAAAGGGGCGGCTAAGTGAGCATACTGATGGATAAACCGCCGATAGTAACCCGTGAGGCCAAGGAACCCCCGGAGCTTCTTTACTGTCGTAGGCTTAGGCCACGTTAACATGGCAGCGATCTTGTCCTCATCCACCTTCAAGCACCCCGCAGAAATAACGTGTCCCAAGTAATCTATAGATTCTTTGGCAAAGGAACATTTCGATAACATGGCAAAGAAATCATTAGCTTTTAACAAGGACAACGTGACTTCTAAATGCAACACATGATCAGCTAAGGATGGATTGGTGTTATATAATCACCGTGTTTGTATTGCACGTTCTTCAGATCTTCGCCATCAATTATTGCGAGAATATCATGATTCGCCATCCGGGGGACATGCGGGTGTACATCGAACTTTCCGGAGACTATCTACGGCCTTTTATTAGCCGAATATGAGGGCGGATGTTCGTAAGCATATCGCTGCATGTTTACCGTGTCAAACCACAAAATTTTCGACTGTAACGCCACGACTTTTCAGTCGTACAGGTATGACTTATGTGATAGTTATTTGCGCGTTTAAATTCATTTAATTACACATTATATATATATTTTTTATTCTTACTTTTAAATAAAGGGGTGTCAATTCGGGTGGGTCGGGTGGGTTCGAGTCGGGTTGAGGTAGGGGTATTACATGAAAATTCCCGACCCGACCCGACCCGACCCGACCCGACCCGACCCGAATTTGAACCCGAAAATCCCAAACCGAACCCGAACCCGACCTGATCGGGTTCGGGTAACCCGATAACCCGGTCAACCCGAATAACCCGACCCGAAATGATTTTCTTTTTCCTTTTTTTTTTTTGATTTTTTTAAATTCTAATTTATGTTTAAAGTATTTTAAAACTTGATAACAATATATAAAAATATATAGTTTGTAAGGTTTGACATAATTGCAATTAATATAAGATAAAAAAAATTAATACATAAATATTTTTAAGTTCTAATTCTAAGTGTAATTATAACTAAGTTCTGTATCAACTCTATTTAAATTCCTATTTATATAAATTCAATCAATAAGGTAATTATGTAAAATAAAAATTAGATACAAAAACATTATTTAGATCGAACAATATATTTTCTACTAAACTAATCATAATGCAATTCAAATTCTTTAAGTCCAAATAAATACATCTCTTTTTGTCCATAAACTCCGTTTAATTCTAATCATATTACAGTTATATATGTCTTTCTAATGAACAAAACTATACAATTTAGACAAATTATGTAATATTGACTTTATAAATCACATTTTTCTCAGATAATAATCACATGTTTATAGAAAAAAATATTTTACTAGCCCTTTTTTTAATAGTCTATTATATTATATTATAAAAATACGAGTTGATTTTTGGATTTTTTTTGAAATTTATTGGCCGCCAAAATATCCTTACAATAATGATTTCACAGATGTTTAATTAACTTAATTATGTAAACCAATATGTATTATAAATTATTATTGAAATTTTATAAATACTTAATTATGGATAGGAATTTGGTTACAAGTATAATCTTAATCGAATTCTAAATCTAACTCTAATAAACTATACCCACATTAAAAATTTGCTTATAAATTGTACTTTGATTGTCTCTTTCTGGGTAAAATTGATCCAAATGTGTAAAATGGATCCAAAATGGGTAAAATATGAATAAAATTGATTAAAATTGGTAAAATGGATCCAAGTAGGTAAAATGTGGGTAAAATGGATCTAAATGGATAAAGTGGAATCAAAATGAGTAAAATGGATCCAAATGGATAAAATGGATCCAAACTGGGTAAAATTAATCCAAATTGATAAAATGGATTCAAAATGGGTAAAATGGATCCAAAATAATGAGTAAAATGAATCCAAATGGGTTAAATACATCGAAGTGGTAAAATGGATCCAAATGGGTAAAATATGGATAAAATTGATTAAAATGGATCCAACTTGATTAAATGGATCCAAGTAGGTAAAATGGATCCAAAACGGGTAAAATGTGAGTAAAATGGATTCAAGTGGGTAAAATGAATTTAAATGGACAAAATAGATCCAAAATGGGTAAAATGGAACCAAATGGATAAAATGGATCAAAAATGGGTAAAACAGATCCAAAATGGTAAAATTGATCCAAATGGGTAAAATGGAATCAAAATGGGTAAATATGGGTAAAATGGATCCAAGTAGGTAAAATGGATCTAAATGGATAAAATGAATCAAAAATGGGTAAATTGGATCCAAGTGGGTTAAATGGATCCAAAATGGGTAAATTGGATCCAAGTGGGTTAAATGGATCCAAAATGGGTAAAATGAACCTAAATGCACAAAATTGATCCAAAATGGATCCAAATGAATAAAATGGATCCAAAATGGGTAAAAAATGGATCCAAAATGGGTAAAACAAATCCAAATGGGTAAATGGATCCAAAATGGGTAAATTAGATCCAAACTGGTAAAATGCATTCAAAATGGGTAAATGTGGGTAAAATGGATCTAAACTGGTAAAATGCATTCAAAATGGGTAAATGTGGGTAAAATGGATCTAAATGGATAAAATGAATCCAAAATGGGTAAAATGAGTTCAAGTGGATAAAAATGGATCCAAAATGGGTAAATTGAATCTAAATGGGTAAAATGGATCCAAGTGGATTAAATAGATCCAAGTGGATAAAATAAATCCAAATGTATAAAATGGATCTAAAATGTGTAAAATATTGATAAAATTGATTAAAATGGGTAAAATGGTTCTAACTGGATAAAATTGATCAAAGTAGGTAAAATGGATCCAAAATGGGTAAAATGGATACAAGTGGATAAAATGATTCAAAATGGGTAAAATAGATCCAAATGGGTCAGATGGATCCAAATGGATAAAATGGATCTAAAATGGGTAAATTGGATCCAAATTGGTAAAATGGATTCAAAATAGGTAAAATATAGACAAAATGGATCTAAGTGGGTAAAGAGGTAAAAAAATGAGTCCAAAACAAGTAGAACGAGTCCAAAATAGGTCGAACAGGTTGAAAAACGGGTGAGATGGATAAGAATTTGGTTACAAGTCTAATCTTAATCAAATTCTAAATCTAACTCGAATAAATTGTAACCACATTAAAAATTTGTTTATAATCTTAATTAAGATTTAATTCTAAGTGTAATTATAATTAAATTTTATATCAACTCTATTTAAATTCTTATTTATATAAATTTAATAAAATTCAATCAATATGGCAATTATGTAAAATGTAAATTAGATACATAAAATTATTTCGATCGAATAATATATTTTCTACTAATTGTTTAACTTTAAATAAACGCATCTCTTTTTGTCCGTAAACTTTTGGTTAATTCTAATCAAATCATGTATGTCTTTCTAATTAACAAAATTGTATAATTTAGACAAATTTATATAATATTAACATTATAAATCACGTTATTCTCAAATAATAATCACATGTTTATAGAAAAAAAATTATTTTATTAACCTTTTTTTTTAATATTCTATTCTGTTATATTATAAAAATACGAGTTAGTTTTTTAATTTTTTTTGAAAGGCGCTCTTACAATTAAAGGAACAAATGCAATCCAGAAGTAAAAGTGCCACCCTGCAAAGTAAAATCAGACAAATAATCACATCTACGTAAACCAATATGTATTATAAATTATTATTGAAATTTTATAAGTACTTAATTATGGATAGAAATTTGGTTACAAGTCTAATCTTAATCAAATTCTAAATCTAACTCTAATAAATTGTACCCACATTAAAAACTTGTTTATAATCTTAATTAAGATCTAATTCTAAGTGTAATTATAATTAATTGTTATATCAACTCTATTTAAATTCTTATTTATATAAATTTAATAAAATTCAATCAATAGGGCAATTATGTAAAATATAAAATAGATACATAATAATTATTTAGATCGAATAATATAATTTTTACTAAACTAATCATAATGCAATTCTAATTGTTTAAGTTTAAATAAATACATCTCTTTTTCTCCGTGAACTCCGTTTAATTCTAATCATATTACAATCATGTATGTCTTTTTAATTAACAAAATTATATAATTTAGACAAATTATATAATATTAACATTATAAATCACGTTATTCTCAAATAATAAATTAATTATTATTTTTTAAGTATATCTAATCCTAAACCAATTATCATTTCATAAATTTTTATCTAATTATAATACACCACATAATTTAAATATATTAAATATATATTAAATATTGTTTTAAAATTTTTTGGATCGGGTCAGGTGGGTTCGGGTTGTTGGGTCACCCGCATAATTTTTCGGGTTGAATCAGGTCAACCCGAAACCCACCCGAACCCGACCTCTCTCATCCGGGTCCATTTCGGGTCTGACCCGATTCCAAGCCGACCCCAAAACCCCCAACCCGAGCCTGATATTTTTCGGGTTGGGTCGGGTCGGTGGGTCGGGTCGGGTCACAATTTGACACCCCTACTTTTAATTGTTAAATTCTTTAATTATATGAAATTATTTGAAATGAATATTATGAACTCTTGAGCGTTATGTTTCTTACATGACTTGATTGCGTGCCGTTTCTATATGAATTGAATCTCGATTTTTGTGTAAATTGAGTATGTGCTAGATTTACGTGTTATGAACGCTTCATGTGATCAATGGAATGTTAGTGTATATGTCTTTAAGGCTTTAATCGTGCACATGAACATCTCCATGACATAATATCACCTCTTATGCATATCATATCATATTCATTTCATTACCGAGCGTCTTATATGGTCATTTTGAGTCTTACACTCCCTCTTTTGCACAGATTTGGGTACAGTCGGAGACGAGGGTGAGCCTTGAGTTCTTGTGCCTCTCTTTTGATTTTAAAAGGTGAGTTTCTCTTCTAATAGCTATGACAACCCAATATATCCCTTATGTGAAAGATTTGAGCCAAATTAGTATATATATATATATAAATCGAGTCATTTTGGGTAAATGATTTCAAACTTATGACCTTTTATTTATGAATCCTACATTATGTTTTGGTGAGACATGATTGTTATGCACGGGCCCTGGGACTTAGTGCATGTGGCTATCCAGGGAGGCAAGGGCCGACGGTGACCCCATGTACTAGTCCCAACCAAATGAAATTGATAGTCATAATCCCGTTGATGTCTTCTTTGTTTTGCCCTTTTGGAAAATTTTTTATCAAACTTCACTCAGGATTAGGGCTAGCATGAATGTGTTTAAATTATGCGATATTTATATCTTATGCCCTGTTTTATACCCACCAGTCTCTTTTGGACTGAACCCAGTTTGTTTTCAGTTGTTTTGTGCAGGTGTTAGAAGGAGCTAGGCGGGAATTCGAGTCTTGCACTCTAGTCTTGTATTTATGTCTAGCTTTTGTCTTTTAGGTTTGCAAACACACATCACATTTTGCACTATGTTTATGTTTAGAGCGTTTACGTTTTATTAGGCCGTGTGGGCCATGGATTACTAAACTTGAACTTGTACATCTATTTTTGGAGCTTCATAGCTCATTGTATATAATATATGTTCGTTCTTGCTTCCTCTTTAGATTATTACTCTGATTTTTGTTATGTTTGGTTGTTGAGTGGTTTCAGGGTTAGCTCCTGCCTAGCATAGCGTGTGTGTGTGTCCCCGTTCGCCGTGATTTGACACGTGTATGGACTTCTATTTCATATACGGGTCAGGTCTCGGTGCGGGGGATGTGGTACCTTGCGCCCGGGTGCTACATCCTTATATGGTATCAGAGCCTAAGGTTGCAAAACCCGGGCTCTCGTGTCGTGTTGAGTCGGTTTAGGTCGTAGGGCTCTAGGAATAATTTGTCAATATGTTGCTTATGCATCCTTTATGTGATTTTGTGCTTTAATTTCCGGATTTAGATTGAATTACTTTCACTTTCATGCATGGATTAAAAATAGCACGCATTTCAGTGTTTCCTTGGCAGAATGCCTCCAAGGAGAGATAGACACAGGTCACCGGATCGACGTCGTCATCGTGACCGTTCTCCTACACCTCAACAACAACCTCAACAACCACAACCGGCCCAGTGGATATGGAAAACTTCATGGAAGCTTTTTTTAATTATGTTGAGTATAGGAGAGCTCAAGCTTCCCCACCACAACCCGTTGAACAACCGACTCCACCTAACAACAATAGGGATTCTCATAAGGTATTTCTAAGCTATAATCCCCCACGGTTTTCTGGTTCTCTTGATGATGCCGTTTCAGAGGGATGGTTGACTAGGTTGGAGAGAATTTATGGAGTCCGACAGTTCACCACGCAAGAAAGGGCTTAGTTTGCTATATTCCAACTTGGCGGCGAGGCGTATGATTGGTGGGAGAGAACAAGGGAAAAGTTAGAGGTTGATGGAGAGGAGATTACTTGGGAAGTTTTCAAACCGGAATTCCGGGAGTGTTTTGTACCCGAGGTTGTAAAAGAGTGAAAGGAGCAAGAATTTATGGATTTGAAGCAGGACAACATTTAGTGGCTCAATATCTTGCAACCTTTAACAGGCTTGGGAAGTATGCTCCTCACATTACACGGGATGAGAAGAGGAAGGCCAAGAAATTTATTGCAGGTTTGAGGCAGGATTTAAGGCATGGACACTGCGGCCATAATTTTGAATCTTTCGCCGACACTGTGCAAAGAGCTTTAGTTCAAGAGGAGGAGTACAAGAAGATAAATCCGGTTTTTAGAGCACCAATAGGACGAGGTTCTGGATCAAGTTCGGGGAAGAGACCGATGGTTCAAGCTACTCCCCCTCCCAAAATTCCTTTTAAGAAGGCTCGGATGGGAGGGCAAGCTTCACAAACTCCGAAGGCTTTACCACCGGCACCGACAACTACCACTTCAGGCCGAGATGTACCTCCATGTACTCATTGTGGAGAACCAACTCATACCTATAACAACTGCCGAAGGAGGCTGGGATTATGCCTCATATGTGGGAAAGGCGATCATATGGCGGATGCTTGTCCTGATAAAGATCCAGGGTTTCGAGGAGGTGCTCTGAGACCTATGATCCAGGCACGTGCTTATGCCCTTGAGGGCGAGGAGCAGGACGCTGAGGTTGACCCGACCGCAGTGGTAGAAGGTACTATTTACATTCATACCACGAACATTCATGCATTATTTGATCCGGGTGCCATACATTCTTTTATTTCTTATGACCTTGTTGCTTCTATGTGCCTACTTATTATTTCTTTATCTTCTTGTTATTTGGTGTGTTCTCCCCTCGGTGGAAGCCTTCAGACAGATCAGATGATTCGGGATTATTTGGTTATGTTAGTGTTGGAAAACAGGAATCAGAAAGCAGCGGAAATTTAAAAATTTTCCAACAAAAGGATCTTGGACTTGCAATCGTGTATCCAAATTCGTAGAGATTAGAAACTTACTTTTCAATAATCTTTCTTGAAGCGTTTCAAGCCACCCAAGAACGCTCTTCTCGCGGCTTGATCCCCTCTCCTTGGTAAAGCTCGAATCTTCAAAACTTCTAACTTGAAGCTCTCTAGAGATAGTCCACCAACTTGACTACAATCTAACTAGTAAGGATGCTAGTTCTCTAGTTAGTGTTTAGGCTTAACCTAGGGTTTACTTTATCTTGGAGAAAGGAAGGCGTTCAACACATGAACCAAAAGAATTCAATCACTCTCTAATGCTCCCCTATATATAGGAAAGGGAGGGGGACACCGAACCCTAGTCCTTTTGGGGCAAGGATTTGGTCCCTCTCTCTAATTACTTGATCATCAAGTAATTCCAACTTTGACTTTGAATTCTAATTCAAATCAACTTTTAAGAGAGCTATAAATATCCAAACTCCTTTTAGATAATTTTATACTTTATTTATTAAATAAATAAATAACTTATTCTATCTAATTAATTAATTCATAATTAATTAACTAGATTAATTTTCTCCAAAATAAGACTTTCTTTTTAATTCAAAATTAAAGCAAAGTCTATTAAATAATTAATCATATTAATTATTTAATATATAAATTAATATACACATATATTATTACACTTGTGGCACACGTGTCCCAAGGACACGTGTCCAGTCACGTGACCCACACGTGTGGTTTCACACGTGTGGAACCCTCTTGGCTCCATTAACTCGTTTAATCATTTTAAAGCCTCAACTCATGTAACCAAGTTGTTGTGTGTGACCCTCTAGGTTCTCAATTCAATTAGCAGTGACCCTGATTAATTAATTCACTAATTAATTAATCAGTCCACAGATTAAACGACCATAGTCTAGCAACAGGTGTTTAACCCCTAGCTGAACTGGAATGTTCGGATTCGACAGAACCTTTAAGTCATTGATTCATGTGAGATACAATCCTCCTACTTACTATCTCTCAACCAAGATCTTGTTGGAAAACGGAATCAGAAAAGCAGCGGAATTTAAAAAAATTTCCAGCAAAAGGACCTTGGACTCGCAATCGTGTATCCAAATTCGTAGAGATAAGAAACTTACTTTTTTTTTTTTATTCTTTCTTGAAGCGTTTCAAGCCACCCAAGAACGCTCTTCTCGCGGCTTGATCCCCTCTCCTTGGTAAAGCTAGAATCTTCAAACTTCTAACTTGAAGCTCTCTAGAGATAGTCCACCAACTTGACTACAATCTAACTAGTAAGGATGCTAGTTCTCTGGTTAGTGTTTAGGCTTAACCTAGGGTTTCGTTTATCTTGGAGAAAGGATGGTGTTCAACACATGAACCAAAAGAATTGCCAATTAGCTCTAAGAGCTCCCCTATTTATAATAAGTGAGTGGCCGAAAATCCCTAGTCCTTATGGGCTAAGGATTTTGGTCCCTCTCTCCTATTACTTGATCATCAAGTAATTTTGACTTTGACTTTGAATTCAAATTCAAATCAACTTTCAAGAGAGCTAAAATATCCAAACTATTTTTGGATAATTTTATACTTTATTTATTTAAAATAAATAACTTATTTTTAACTAATCAATTAATTCATAATTAATTAACTAGATTATTTTTCTCCACAATAAGACTTTCTTTTTAATTCAAAATTAAACCAAAGTCTATTAAATAATTAACACATTTAATTATTTAATATATATATATATACAATATATATATTTACACGTTTGGGACACGTGTCACAAGGACACGTGTCACTCACGTGACCCACACGTGTGGTTTCACACGTGTGGAACCCTCTTGGCCTGATTAACTCGTTTAATCATTTTAAAGCCTCAACTCATGTAACCAAGTTGTTGTGTGTGACCCTCTAGGTTCTCAATTCAATTAGCAGTGACCCCAATTAATTAATTCACTAATTAAATAATCGGTCCACAGATTAAACGACCATAGTCTAGCAGCAGGTGTTTAACCCCTAGCTGAATTGGAATGTTCGGATTCGACAGAACCTTTAAGTCATTGATTCATGTGAGATACTATCCTCCTACTTACTATCTCTCAACCAAGATCTAGGGCAAGGGAATAATCAGAACCCTAATAATCCGGTCTTAAAGCTAAGTGCATTTCATATCCATTTGATCTCAATCCAAGAAACCCTTTTCTTGATGTCTTGATCTACTGCCTTGGCCAAGGACTCTATATGGCATATGAATGACTTACACAATAAGAGATCACCTTGCATATGCAAGTGTAGGTCCTTTCTTGATTCTCATTCACTTTTATGAATCACTTGTGCAGCCCCAGCATAAGCCTTGAATCAGTTGTCTAAGGCGACACCCTTTAAATCTTATACCTAAGACTACAGAGTTAACTCATAAAGTGACAAGGAACCTCAAGTCTAAGGATCAATTAATCACATCAATGACTCGTGAGATATTTCCTAATCTGGAAGTTTCCATTTCCTGAAATAGGAACTTTCTTTTCCATTTAGGAATGTTCTCACACGGGGCACCTCAGTGAACTTACTTATTAAAGTAAGCACCCTCATGTATCACGCACGTATCAACTATACACTTTGCACCTCCATGAAACAAGGTGGTCCTTCTTAAGGGCGTGATCCCACAAGCAAGCCTTAGAGGAGTCAGGTTGACACTCCCACTGTCTGTAGGACTCATCGGCTTGGAGTATTTTACTAATCATGACTTATGTGATATATGGCTCGTTTCATGAACCATTTCACCTAAATGGTAGAGTCCTAAAGTCATCAGGATTAGGGGAGTTCTCATACATGCACAGATAAAGTAAACGCATACCAAACAAGAGCATATAAAGAAGTGTTGCCTCAATTCGTTATTTCATTCAAAGATTATCTGTGATTACAATAAGGAAAAGCACAAAGCGGATATACAATCGGCTTTCTAGGGCACTATTCCTAACAATCTTCCACTTGCCCATCAAAGCCATTCTAAAGCTATTTTAAGTCCCATCTTCTGAAGATGGCCTTGGAAAGCTTTACGACTAAAGGGTTTAGTAAGTGGATCTGCCACGTTCTCTGCTGATGTGACCCTCTCAATTTGCACATCTCCTCTTTTGATAATATCACGGATTAGGTGATACTTCCTCATAATGTGCTTGGTCCGTTGGTGAGATCTTGGTTCTCTTGCTTGAGCAACCGCCCCAGTGTTGTCACAAAACACAGTAATGGGGTCTTTCATGCTAGGAACAACATTCAACTCTTGAATGAAGTTTCTAATCCAAACACCTTCCTTAGCTGCATCATTTGCAGCTAAGTATTCGGCCTCAGTGGTCGAATCTGCAGTGGTCGTTTGCTTAGAACTCTTCCAACTCATTGCTCCGCCGTTTAGGCAGAAAATGTATCCTGACATTGACTTAAAATCATCTAAGTCAGATGCAAAGCTTGCATCGCAGTATCCTTCGACAGTAAGATCTTTCTGACCTCCGTAAACTAAGAACAAATCTTTAGTACTTTTCAAGTACTTGAGAATATTCTTCACGTCAGCCCAGTGACCATCTCCAGGGTCAGATTGGAAACGACTTGTTACACTAAGTGCATAAGCCACATCCGGTCGAGTACATAACATTGCATACATTATGCTACCTATTGGTGATGCATAAGGTGTATGAGTCATTCTTTCCTTCTCAAGGTTAGTCTTAGGACACATCTTCTTTGAAAGACATGTTCCTACACTCATAGGAAGGTTCTTAACCTTTGCTGAATCCATATTGAATCTCTTCAATACTTTGTCAATGTACATCGACTGTGATAGTCCTATTAACCTTCTAGATCTTTCTCTATAGATTTTAATTCCAAGGATATAGGACACATCACCCAAATCTTTCATCTCGAATTGGTTCGATAACCATAACTTAGTCACTTTCATGTCATCCTTCGAATTCCCAATAAGAAGGATGTCATCAACATAAAGTACTAAGAATTGCACTGAGGTCTCCAATTCCTTTCTATACACACATGATTCATTCGAAATTTGAATGAAGCCAACTTTGACTGATTCATCAAATCGAATATTCCAATTCCTAGAAGCCTGTTTCAATCCATAGATTGATCTTTGGAGTTTGCAAACCTTTTGCTCACTCCCACTGAATGTGAAACCTATGGGTTGCTCCATATAAATGTCTTTATCAATGTCACCATTGAGAAAGACATTTTTCACATCTATTTGCCATATCTCGTAGTCATAATACGCAGCAATGGCAAGCATGATCCGAATAGACTTTTGCATTGCAACTGGTGAAAAGGTTTCATCAAAGTCCACGCCAGGTCTTTGAGTGAATCCTTTTGCAACCAGTCTTGCTTTGTAGGCTGCAATGCTTCCATCAACTCCAAGCTTTCTCTTAAAGATCCATTTGCAACCTATGGGTTTGACCCCATCAGGAAAATCTACCAAGGTCCAAACTTGGTTAGAGTTCATGGAATCCATTTCGGATTTCATGGCTTCTATCCACTGTTCAGAGTCAGAATCTGAAAGTGCCACTCCTCATATGTTAAAGGATCATTATCCTTTTGACAGATTTCATGGAAGAATCCATACCATCTCTCCGGCTGTCTAGGAGTGCGTTCAGAATGCCTTAGAGGAGGATTTACGTGTGTATCGAAATTCGTGATTGGTTGTAGTTGATCAGAAGAAGGCTTTTCTTCAGTGGGAGGCGTGGGCTCACTTTCTACTTCCTCTAATCCTATGATCTTGCCTTTCTTTTCTTTAAGGAACGGTTCCTCAAGAAAAGTGGCATTTCTGGAAACAAACACCTTTTGCTCAGATTGATCATAGAATTAATATCCTATGGATTCCTTAGGATAACCTACAAAGTAGCATAAGTTAGAACGAGATTCTAACTTATCTCCCACTGTTCTCTTCACGTAAGCAGGACAACCCCAAATTCTTAAGTAAGAATAATTAGGGATTTTACCATGCCACATTTCATAGGGCGTTTTAGGGACTGACTTAGAGGGAACTAGATTCAAAATCTTTGCTGCACTTTCTAGGGCATAACCCCAAAAAGAAGGTGGTAAGTCAGTGAAACTCGTCATGGAACGAACCATATCTAGTAGGGTTCGATTCCTTCTCTCAGAAACTCCATTAAGCTGAGGAGTTCCCGGAGGAGTCCACTGAGATAATCCCATTATCTTTGAGATGATTAAGGAATTCTTCACTAAGATACTCGCCTCCTCGATCAGATCGAAGTGCTTTGATCTTGTGACTAGTTTGGTTCTCAACCTCCTTTTGAAATTCTAAGAATTTCTCAAAAGCTTCAGATTTATACTTCATTAAGTATACATAACCATATCGACTAAAGTCATCGGTAAAGGTTATGAAATACTGATGATTGTTTCTTGTGCTTACACTAAGCGGTCCACAAACATCAGTATGGATCAAATCCAAAACCTTAATGGCATGTTTCATAGTTCCTTTAAAAGGGACTTTGGACATTTTTCCTTTGAGATAGGATTCGCAAGAAGTTAACTCCTTAAGATCATTTTCAGAGAATGATCCTAAAGTGTTTATATTGATAATTCTGTTTTTTGGAAATATGTCCTAATCGAGCGTGCCATAAGGGAGCTGAAACTTTGTCATCTCTCTTACGCTTCGTTTCTCGTTGTATATTCATAATATTGATATTCTGAGTTAGATAAAGTCCATTACTTAGAGTACCGATGTGAACGGAAGAGTTGTTCCGTTTGATAAAGTATTTACCATTCTTAATATAAGTTTCATAACCTTCACAATCTAAAATTGGAACAAAAATTATATTACGAATAATGCTCGGTACATAAAGGACTTTATTTAAGACTAACTCAAAACTACCTAAATCTAATCTAATTATGCCTAAAGCTCGATCTTCAACATTTGAGCCATCGCCGATCTTCAAGACACATTCTCCTACTTTGAGTTGTTGGACTTCACTTAGCATCTGTACATCATTACGGATATGAGTTCCACAACCGGTATCAAGTACCCAAGAACTAGAATTAATAGAAAGATTTACTTCAACGAGAAAGATACCTTTCTTTAGAGTAACTTTGTACTCTGGGCAGTTTCTCCTCCAATGTCCCGCTTTGCCATAATGGAAGCAAACATCCTCTTTCTGATCTCGCTTCTTCTTTTGGGCCTTCCCCTTCGAAACGCCACCAGTGGGCCTAAGGGGTTTCTTCTTCTTCTTTTGGGCTTTCTTGCCCTTACCTTTAGAAGGCCCAGAAGAGGAAGATGGAGCATTCACCATCAGAACCTTATTGTCCTTCTTGATCGTGCTTTCAGCAGTCACAAGCTGACTAATCAGCTCAGCTACAGTAGCACCAGCATGATTCATGTTGAAATTAAGGACAAATGGGTTGAATGATGGTGGGAACGAAGCTAGCAACAAATCCACTGAAAGCTCTTCTTTCAGTGGCATGTCCATGGAAGCAAGTTTCTCAGTAAAGGCAAGAAACTGGAGTCCATATTCATGGACACTTGAACCTTCCCTCATTCTCAAGTGGAACAATTCCTTTGAAGTGTTATACCTTGTAACACGTTCATGAGGGCGGTAAAGTTGCTCTAAGTGGTCGTAAATCTCCCAAATGAATTCCACGGCCTCATGTTGCCTTTGCAAGTCCGGAGATATGTTAGCCAATATAAGGCAACGGGCTTGGAGATTATCATCCTTCCACTTCTGAATCGCGTCCCGCTCGGCCCAAGTGGGAGCCTCCCCTTCGGGACTAGGCTCCCCTTCGAAGAGAACATAAGTTCTCTTCTCAGAATCTAAAATGATTTTTAGATTCCTCAGCCAATCAGAATAGTTGGGACCAGTCAACTTGTTTGACTCGAGGATCGATACAAGAGGGTTTTTGGTTGCCATTTCAAAACACGTAGAGAATCACAGTATCTACGACCTAAATGGTAAAACAGAGAACTAGTGAGCATGCTGAATTATAACGATATACAAAAGATAAGGTCTTTAATCTAATGTAGCTCCCACTGTTTTTCAAAGATCTAGAATTCCCAAAGATCTAAGAGGAACACTTTTCCCAATGGGTACTAAGATCCTAGGCATTTTACCTCGAACCCACGACTCGCGGACATTCTAAGTAAAACCCTAGGTAGGTACAACTTACCAATTCTAACACCTTTAGAACTCTTAGTAATTGTTTTTTACATCACCTATCTTTCAATATGGACCCACGACTCGTGCGACATCCATATTTACTTAGGCGTTAAGCTAGACCCATCAATCATAAGATCATGATCAAAACTTAGTTCGAACGACCCACGACTCGCGGACATCGCCCTTGCCAAAATTGACAACTAAATATTGACCATTTAAAATGATCATTTAGGTAACTAAGAACTAATAAGCTCCACTAGCTATCCCACGACTCGCGGACAATAACTAGCTTCACTTACTAAACTTAAAACCTATTGATGGAATGCTAGAAATTTAATTCAAAATTTGCATCTCGAATTAAATACCTATTTGTTCGAAATTAGCTTAATATTTAATGGGAATTTTCGAATCAACCGGAGAGTTGTCCGGTTCGACCTCACCAACATATATGTTATCCAATTTTATTATCCAATTTTATGATCATGGGTTCTACCTATCTTATGCGTGATATGCACTACAAGAAAACAGGCGAATTCCGAGGGAATTCCTAGGGAAATCATTCCCTCGGAAAAAGCCTCCTTGGAATTGGTTCCGAGGGATTTCCGAGGGAAAAGCTCATAATTTTGGTAGCATTTTTTCGGCCCTTTTGGCTGAGAATGCTCTCTCTCCATTTTTTAGTTTAATTAACCCCTAATTAAGGGATTAATTAATGTTTAATTTGATGTTTATATAATTAATATATAATCCACTTAATTATTAGAAAATTAGGGAATTTTCTAGTCTAGAAAAATTAGTTTTTCTAGAAAAATATTTTCTCGAGTATTTAGGGAAATGCTCACGGAGCCCACACTCTTAGGGTCAAGTCGGGGATATTGCGGGGAAGCTCTACGGGTCTCACGAAAAGATAAGAAGCTGGAAAAATGCCGTTAGAATGCCACGTTTGCAGTACGATAATATTTTTCAGTTGTATTATTTTAAACATGATAAATTAAATGCTCTTAAGTGTTAATTGCATGTTAGATATTTATCTGCTTAAGTGATTTAAAATTTATTATCAATTGCATGTATATACTTGAGTAGATCCGGCTAGTCTTCCGCTTTGTATTAAAATGTTTTAGAAATATTTTAATACTTGTATTATGATAAAATCTTAAAAATGTGGTCCCGGACCGCTACTGTTATGGGCCCACCTTCCCAGCGGGAATATCATTCGAGATCTTTTCCGATCACAAAAGTCTCAAATATTTGTTCTCTCAGAAGGAATTGAACAAGAGACAAAGGCGTTGGATGGAAATTCTAGCAGATTATGAGCGTACAATACGATACCATCCCGGCAAAGCCAATGTGTTCGCTGATGCACTTAGTAGGAAGACTAGCGTGTCCAATATTAAAGTGGAGATTGGGGAGGAAGATGAGACACTTAAATTGAGGGCTAGTATTCGGAATATCTCGGTTCAGCCAGATCTTCAACAGATGTTGTTTGAGGCTTAAAGAAATGATCCCGAGGTTCAGAAATTAGTAGAGAAAGCTCGAGTAGATTTTGAGAGTCCGTTTGGGTTTGATGATACGGGACTTCTAAGATTTAAGAATAGAGTTGTTGTGCCGGAAGGGTTGAAATGGATTATTCTAGAGGAAGCCCATCGGTCAGGGTATTCAGTACATCTTAGAGGAAATAAAATGTACAAGGACTTAAAGAAATTCTATTGGTGGAACGGCTTGAAACGGGATGTGATTAATTTCGTGAAACATTGTATGACCTGTCAAGTGGTAAAAGCGGAGCATCAAAAGCCATCGGGGCTATTGCAGCCTTTACCTATTCCGGAATGGAAGTGGAAACAAATAGCTATGGATTTTGTTTTGGGTTTGCCAAGAGTGAAAGGAGGCTTGGATGGAATTTGGGTAATTGTGGACAGGCTAACAAAATCGGCCCATTTTCTTGCTATCAGAATGTTCGACAAGGTGAGTAAACTAGCCAAGAAATATAATGATGAGATTGTCAGGCTTCATGGGGTACCGATTAGCATTGTCTTGGATTGGGATCCGAGATTCACTTCCAAGCTTTGGCAAGAATTATAGAAATATTCGAGAACAAGGCTTCAATTCAGCACAGCTTTCCATCCTCAGACAGACGGATAATCAGAAAGGTTGATTAAGTATCTGGAGGATATGTTGAGAGCGTGTGCATTGTATTTTCAAAATTCGTGGAATGAAAAGTTGCCGTTAATTGAGTTTGCTTACAATAACAGCTATCAAGCCTCGATAGAGATGGCCCCTTATGAAGCTCTCTACGAACGTAAGTGTAGATCTCCGTTGTTCCTTGACTTGGAGGAATGGAATTGGACTAAACAAGAAGGCGTGAAAAGAGGGGAGAAAAAGGAAAAACCCTCTAAGGCCGTACAAGAGGCTATTGATAAGGTCCAAATAATTAGACAATGGATGAAAGCTGCTCAGGATCGGCAAAAGAGTTATGCGGATCTTCGAAGAAAGAATCTTGAATTTGAAGTTGGATATAAAGTCTTTCTAAAGGCTTCTCCACGGAAAGGGTTCTCAAGGATTGGTCAAGGAGGAAACCTGAACCTTCGGTATTTGAGACCGTTTGAAATTTTGGAGAAAGTTGGGGATACAGCCTATCGGTTAGATTGGCCTCCAAGTTTGACCGGAATCCATAATGTATTTCACATCTCGTAACTCCGAAAGTATTACCGGGATGAATCTGAAGTCTTACCAGTTGAAGAAGTGGAATTAGAACCAGATCCCACCTTTGTTCAGAAGCCGATTAAGATTTTAGACGAAGTTCCAAGAGCTCAGAAATCGGCGTATTCCATTAGTCAAGGTTCTATGGAGAAGTAATCAAACCGAAGAGGCTACGTGGGAAACGAAGGAAAAGATGAAAAGATTCCACCCTGAGTTGTTTCGGGGCGAACACTGAATCCGAGGACGGATTGTTTTAAGGGGGAGAGATTGTAACGCCCTGACTTTTCAGTGGTACAGGTATGACTTATATGATAGTTATTTGTGCGTTTAAATTCATTTAATTACACATTTATATATATATATATATATATATATATTATTCTTACTTTTAATTGTTAAATTCTTTAATTATATGAAATTATTTGAAATGAATATTATGAACTCTTGAGCGTTATGTTTCTTACATAACTTGATTGCGTGTCGTTTCTGTATGAGCTGAATCTCGATTTTTGTGTAAATTGAGTATGTGCTAGATTTACGTGTTATGAACGTGTATGTGTGCTCGTTTTATGTTTTCAATGTCGTTTGACTTGGTTTTGAATTTTATTTTGGAGACGGGACCGAGTTGGGGGCTAACAAGCAATTAGCGCACCTTCGGTTCCGAGCGGCATATCTTGAGCTCGGGAACTCGGATTTGAGTTCCGTCAACTCCGTTGGACTCGTATCAAAGATTTGGGTTCAATGAATCAAGCCTCATATTTTTCTAACCTCGTTTGACTCCCCGAATTTCACCCGGAACTTGAAAATTCGTCCAAAATGACCACTTCTCACTTATTTAACCATAACTTGAACCATAGTTAACCAAACTAGGTGAAACTTGATCGTAATTAACCCTATTTTAACCCATGATCAGATATCCTCACTCTCATTACATTTTTCACTCCCAAACTTAGCCAAAAACTGCTGGAAACCGAGACCCACTTGAAGGAGAAAAATAATACTATTCACTTTCAACCAATTGAGCTCAATTCTCTTCCAAATCACTCCCAACTTGAATGGTAAGCCCATGATTGTGTTTTTAACCTTCTCCTCTTTCTTTTGACTCCAATATGGATGAATTTGATGGATTATTGAGCATGTATTTATGATATAGGTGAATAGTGAGGGTTTGATGAAAATTTGAAGATGAGGATGAATTCTTGTGTTTTCTTTGAGTTTGATACATCATAAATGAACCTTTTGTATCCATTATTACTTGTATGAACTGATTGTCTTGGTAGTTGAGGAATTGGTTGGCTTTCATTAATGAACTTTGCAAGAAATGGGTGAACTTGTATTTCTTCTCTTCCTTGATCATGTTTGGACTTGTTGCTTTGGTTTAATGCATGGAATAAGGAGTAATTGTTGAGTTTTTGTTGCCTTAACTTGTATTGATTCGCTGGTTATTTGTTGGTTGAAGTTTAGTACGTTTTCCCTTGTTTTGGCCGCGAATTTTTGTACAGAAAATAGGTGTCGCGACAAGAGCAATCTTGCTCGCGGCCGAGACCCACTCTCAAATTTGTTCCGCATGCATGGGGTCGCGCCCGTGACCCGTTTCATGTTGTTTTTCAGTCGCGGCACTACCAGTTTTTAGCCTTGTTTCGAGATGTTGAAAAATTGGACAAAATTCAGAAAAAAATCAGGTAGCGGCCGATACCATTTTGTGAACAAAATGGGTCGTAGCCGCGACCCTCTTGAAATCTGCATGCAAATTCGGTTTTCAAACTTAAATTGCATGGTTTCCTTGGCTCGTTTTTGGTTCATACACTTCATTAACATGTCATATAATGTGTTATCTTGTGTGTTATGAATTTTTGTGATTTTTCGTGGATTATTTTACGAGTTATGCTCTAATGTGTCTTCAACACTCCAAGTTCTTGCATGCATAGTTCTTCTGCTTCATATATGAGACCTAAGTGACATCTTTCTTCCTTTTTATGACTTATATGTAATATATACATGTTAAGGTATGTGTTATGATCATTATTTGGAATTTATGGAGCATGTTGATATGATTTATGAGAGATATGAATTGGTATGAATATGAACGCTTCATGTGATCAATGAAATGTTAGTATATGTGCCTTTAAGGCATTAATCGTGCACATGAACATCTCCATGACATAATATCACCTCTTATGCTGGCACAGATTTGGGAACGGTCGGAGACGAGGGCGAGCCTTGAGTTCTTGTGCCTCTCTTTTGATTTTAAAAGGTGGGTTTCTCTTCTAATAGTTGTGACAACCCAATATATCCCTTATGTGAAAGATTTGAGCCAAATTAGGATATATATATAAATCGAGTCATTTTGGGTAAATGATTTCAAACGTATGACCTTTTATTTATGAATCCTACCTTATGTTTTGGTGAGACATGATTGTTATGCACGGGCCCTGGGACTTAGTGCCTTTGGCTATCCGGGGAGGCAAGGGCCGACGGTGACCCCATGTACTAGTCCCAACCAACTACGGTGATACCGGACCTCGCTAGGAGATTAGCGGGGAATGGGAGCTGAATGCCCTTGGGGGATTCATGTACCCTCTTTGGCCTATGTATGGACCGGTGATCGGGTCTTGCAAACCCATCCACCACCCGGAGGGAAAAGGAATATATGTATGATTATGAATCGTATGAATGTGCACAAATAAGATATGTATGATAACGAATGAAATTATGATTATGAATACACAAGGTGTTGGTTGGAGATAATGCACGCCCACTCGCCGGGCCATGAAACCCTATGATTATTTATGAATGAAATTGATAGTCGTAATCCTGTTGATGTCTTCTTTGTTTTGCCCTTTTGGAAAAATTCTTATCAAACTTTACTCGGGATTAGGGCTTGCATGAATATGTTTAAATTATGCAATATTTATATCTTATTCCCTGTTTTATACCCACCAGTCTCTTTTGGACTGAACCCGGTTTGTTTTCAGTTGTTTTGTGCAGGTGTTAGAAGGAGCTAGGCGGGAATTCGAGTCTTGCACTGTAGTCTTGTATTTATGTCTAACTTTTGTCTTTTGGGTTTGCATAAACACATCACATTTTGCACTATGTTTATGTTTAGAGCGTTTACGTTTTGTTAGGCCGTGTGGGCCATGGATTACTAAACATGAACTTGTACATCTATTTTTGGAGCTTCATAGCTCATTGTATATAATATATGTTCGTTCTTGCTTCTGCTTTAGATTATTACTCTGATTTTTGTTATGTTTGGTTGTTGAGTGGTTTCAGGGTTAGCTTCCGCCTAGCATAGCGTGTGTGTGTGTCCCCGTTAGCCGTGATTTGGCACGTGTATCGACTTCCATTTCATATACGGGTCGGGTCTCGGTGTGGGGGATGTGGTACCTTGCGCTCGGGTGCTACATCGATGCTACCGCCTGCCGGGTTGTTGCAACCTCTGCCTATTCCCACGAGAGTTTGGGAAGATCTGAGTATGGATTTCGTAACCGGGTTGCCAATGTCGCGGAGCAGTATGGTGATATTGGTTGTCGTTGATCGGCTGACTAAATACGCCCACTTCGGGGCTCTACCGACGGATTTCGATGCTCACCGAACGGCGCATTTATTCACGGAGATGGTCGTTAAATTGCATGGGATACCTTCTTCGATCGTTTCTGATTGTGACGCGATATTCATGAGCCGATTTTGGCGGGAACTTCATGTTTTAAGTGGGACTACCCTTAAGCATAGTTCGACGTTTCATCCACAAACTGACGGGCAAACGGAGGTCATGAACTATATTTATGAGCATTTTGCCATGAACAGGAGCATCGTTGAACGGTGTTGTTTCGATGGGCGGAATATTCTCTAAATACTAGTTATCATTCGGGGCTTAAGATGACCCCTTTTCAGGCGGTCTATGGTCGGTCTCCGCCTGACTTGGTACCGTACCGGCATGGAGATAGTAGCTTACCGGAAGTGGATGATGTGCTGGTTGAGAAGGAGGCGTTGTTGCGCTTGTTGCGCAAGAATTTGGTTGAGGCGCAGGAGCGGATGAAGAGTATAGCAGATGCTAGGTGTAGGGATGTGAATTTTGAGGTTGGTGAATGGGTGTTGTTGAAATTGCAACCTTATCGCCAACACTCTGTCACACGTAGGAGTAATCAGAAGCTTGCGCAGAGGTTTTATGGGCCTTTCGAGGTGTTGGAAAAGGTTGGTTCAGTGGCGTATAAGCTTCGGTTGCCGGAGTCCACACGAGTGCATCCTGTTTTTCATGTTTCCCTCCTGCGGAAATACAAGGGGAATTTGGCTACAGAGACGCCTCGAGAGCTTCTGGATGAATTTGGGGGAGGCAAGGTTCTTTCGAAGCCGATCAAGGTGCATGAGGTGCGAATGGTGCTTCAGAATGGTCATTGGGAAGAACAGTGGTTGGTGAGTTGGAGTGATAGGTCTCTTGATGATGCTATGTGGGAACCAGCGACGAATATACAGCATTTTTTTCCGGCTGTTCACCTTAAGGACAAGGTGGTTTTCAAAGGGAGGGGGTGTGATATGGTCAATGTGTAGCAGAGTGACAATGCGCAGCAGACAGGTGAAGATGCTGGAATGCGCAGGAGTGATCGCATTAGGAAAACTCCAGCTTGGAGCAAAGACTACGTTATGCGTTAGTGATAGGATTAGTTTTCTTAGTGCTCAAGTTTGTTAATTAGTTTTCTTTCCTGAATTGATTAGTTTTAAGAGTCTTAGTATTAAGAGGTATCTTCCATTATATATTGTCAAGTTACGGATACGATTTGATTCAAGCAATAATATTTCGAGTTCTCCAACCTAAATTCTGTTCTCTTTTCTCTACCCAATATTTCCCCCGTTCCGGTCGGTCTTGTCGGAAAACTCCCTTCTCTAATCCCTATCTCTTCGAGCTCGAGATGGCTCTAACGTCTCTGTGAGATAAGTAACCTTATCATGCTCTGTGATGTATCTATCTGAAGGAATTGCTGCTGAAACAAGAGCTTTCAAATATTTTTACCCCATGGTGCAGTCTATAACGCTCAAGCAATCCACACAAACTGGAGATCGTATCTTCAACAGATGGCTGTCCAGAAAATACTTGTTGAAATTAATGTTCCAAAGGAAGGTCTTTTTTAACGTACTTCCTATATTAGTTCAGTGTGGTGGCTCCAATGCATCTAAGTTCTCCTCGGCTATGCATGGGTTTCAACAAATTTCCAGCATCCATTGCATCTCCGGTAGCCCCCTGAAGCTGAAGAAGAATATGTTTACTCTCCATGAAAAGATTCAGATAGATTGTGGATAAAAAAACAAATATGAATAAGGAAAAGTAACAAGAACTAAAACTGGCAAATTCTTTTATGAACAGCCACGAAACTAGCTAGCTCAAGAAACATCTCCAGAGATGATTCTTTTTCACTTTTTCAATAGAAAGGTTTCTCAAGCAAAGTTCCAACATTAGTCAATGAGAATAGATTATCTTTCATCTAATGTAAAACTAATCGGGTATAAGTACCGATAAATTATGGTGAAAAAATGCCAATATTCCAAACCTGCACCAACTACAGTGTGTATTTCATCAATAAACAATATAGTAGGTCTATTTGAAACAGTGACTTCCTTCAATGCATCTTTCAACCTTTCCTTGATATTTTGCACTAGCAAGCAAGGAGATCAACTAAAGTAGACATGCCAAAATGAATGACAATAATCAAAATGACAAAAGGAGAAATATGCAATTGAATTCGGACAGCATGAACAAAGCCAGAATTCTATATCTAAAGAACAACCATCAGCTTCAATCTTAAACACACTTGCTACATCATGGAGATATTAACACCAGATGAAAGATGTGCAGTGATTAAAAATACCCTAAAAAAGGATTTCTTTAAAAAATGCTAACTTTCGAACTAATGAAAACAATTGGTTAAGTAAATGCAAAGAATTTCTTTAAAACATGCTAACTTTCGAAACTAATGAAATCAATTGATTAAGTATATGCTCACTACAACACAACCTTCCCATTCAGAAGAGGCTCTGGAACATCTCCACTGACAATCTTTTGAGCTAACCTGCAAAACACATTTGAGAACAGGGTCAAGTTAAGTCATTCTCATACTTTTCAAGTGCTTCATATTGCCTCAGGATCTGTGCAACTGCAACGAACAAATAAACTAATAGAAGACAAAAGTATGTTAAGCAAATCCTTTGATCAGTTACCCTTTGACTAAAGCGAGACAACTTGGACAGCATCCTTTAAAACCTTCTAACTTTGTTGAGGATTATTGAATAGAAGTTGTCCAAATCTCTTATCCAGAGAAGATTGATCAGATTGGGGACAGAAGTAGGGGAGAAGAGAACTAAAGAAGATGATAGAATTTACAAGAAAATAGCAAAGCTAACATCTGCTTTAAGGGCACTATTCCTAACAATCTCCCACTTGCCCGTCAAAGCCACTCAGGTGCTAATCTAAGTCCCATCTTCTGAAGATGTCCTTGGAAATCCTGTTGACGCTTTAGTAAGTGGATCTGCCATGTTCTCTGCCGATGTGACCCTTTCAATTTTCACATCTCCACTCTTGACGATATCACGAATCAAGTGATACTTCCTCAAAATGTGCTTGGTCCTTTGGTGAATTCTTGGTTCTCTTGCCTGAGCAACCGCCCCGGTGATGTCACAAAACACTGTAACGGGGTCTTTAATGCTAGGAACTACACCCAGCTCGTGGATGAAGTTTCTTACCCAAACACCTTCCTTAGCAGCATCATTTGCAGCTAAGTATTCGGCCTCAGTGGTCAAATCTGCAGTGATCACTTGCTTGGAACTTTTCCAACTTACTTCTCCGCCGTTCAAGCAGAATATGTATCCTGACATGGATTTAAAGTCATCCATGTCTGATACAAAGCTTGCATCACAGTATCCTCTAATGACAAGATCTTGCTGGCCTCCGTAAACCAAGAACAAATCCTTAGTTCTTCGCAAGTACTTAAGGATGTTCTTTATAGCAGTCCAGTGACCTTCACCAGGGTCAGATTGGAATCGGCTAGTCACGCTAAGTGCATAAGCCACATCCGGTCGAGTACATAGAATCGCATACATTATGCTTCCTGTAGCTGATGCATAAGGAATTCTAGACATCCTGGACTTTTCAAGTTCAGTCTTCGGACATAGCTTCTTCGAAAGAACTGTTCCCGGGCCCATTAGAAGTTTTCCACGTTTGGATTCTTCCATACTAAACCTCTTTAGTATTTTATCTATGTAAACCGACTATGATAATCCTAACAATGTCCTCGATCTATCCTGATAGATCTTTATCCCGAGAACGTAGGATGCATCACCAAGATCCTTCATCTTAAATTGGTTCGATAACCAAGACTTTGTTACTTTCATGTCATCCTTTGCATTCCCAATGAGAAGGATGCCATCTACATAAAGTACCAGAAATTGAACCGAGGTTTCCAATTTTTTCTTGTACAACAGGACTCATTCAGATTTTGAATAAAGCCAAATGATTTGACCTCTCCATCAAATCAAATGTTCCAATTCCTAGAAGGTTGTTTCAATCCATAGATTGATCTTTGGAGCTTACAACATTTTGTTCGCTCCCACTGAATGTGAAACCCATGGGTTACTCCATGTAAATGTCTCTATTGAGAAAGGAAGTTTTCACATCCATTTGCCATATTTCGTAGTCATAATACGCTGCAATGGCAAGCAATATCCTAATGGACTTTTACATTGCAACCGGGGAGAAGGTTTCATCAAAGTCTACACCTGGTCTTTGAGTGAAACCTTTAGCAACTAATCTTGCTTTAAAGGCTGCCACGCTTCCATCTACTCCAAGCTTGCGCCTATATATCCATTTACACCCTATAGACCTGATCTCATCAGGTGGATCAACCAAGGTCTAAAATTGATTAGAGTACATGGAATCCATTTCGGATTTCATTGCTTCTTTTCACTGTTCAGAGTCTGAATCTAACAATGCCTCCTCATAAGTTAATGGATCATTATCCATTTGAGATGTTTGGTGGAGAAAACCATACCATCTCTCTGGTTGTCTAGGAATACGTTCAGAACGTCTTATTTGAGGAGCATTTTTGCGTGTATCACTCTCTTGGATTGGCTGAGGGACGTTAGTCTACAAACTTAGCGTGGGACTTTGGTCTCGAACTTCTTCAAGTTCTGCGATCTTGCCTTTCTTTTCTTTAAGGAACGAGTTCTCAAGAAAAGTGAAAATGGGGTTTTGGGTACATATTTGGAGGGAACAAGACTCAGAATCTTAACTGTTGATTCCGGGCTATAACCCCAGAATGAAGATGGCAATTCAGTGAAACTTATCATAGAATGAACCATATCAAGTAAGGTTATGTTCCTTCTCTCCGAAACTCCATTTAATTGAGGAGTTCCCGGAGGAGTCCACTGAGAGATAATTCTATTATCTCTAAGATGACTAAGGAATTCGTCACTTAGATATTTGCCACCTCGATCAGATCGAAGTACCTTAATCTTGTGACCGGTTTGGTTCTCAACCTCCTTTTGAAATTCCAAGAATTTGTCAAAGTCTTCGGATTTATACTTCATTAAGTACACATAACCAAAACGACTAAAGTCATCTATGAAGGTTATGAAATACTGATGATTGTTTCTTGTACTTACACTAAGTGGTCCACAAACATCAGTATGGATTAAATCCAATACTTTAGTGGCACGTCCCACTTTACCATTAAAGGGAGTTTTGGCCATCTTTCCTTTAAGACATGATTCACAATGAGTTAACTCTTTAAGTTTATTATCGTAGAATGATCCTAAATTAGTTAACTTAGCAATCCTATCTTTGGAAACGTGGCCTAAACGTGCATGCCATAAAGAAGCCGAGATCTTGTCATCTCTTTTGCGTTTGTTTATTTGTTGTATATTCAGAATATTAGTGTCTTTAGTTGTATAAAGTCCATTAGATAATGTACCAAGTAAAACAGATGTTTTATTCTTCTGAAGATAAAAGTTTCCATTTCTAGAAAAAGTCTCAAAACCTTCACAATCAAGTATTGGAATGGAAATGATATTACGAATAATAGAAGGTACATAAAGGACTTTGTTCAAAACTAAAGTAAAAACACCTAAATCTAATCTACACGTCTCGATGGCTTGAGCTTGAACGCTTGATCCATTCCCAACCTTCAAGACGCATTCTCCTTCTTCAAGTTGTCGAACCTCATTTAGCATCTATACATCATTACAGATATGAGCTCCACAGCCGGTATTAAGTACCCAAGAATTAGAATCAATAGATAGATTTACTTTAACAATAAACGCACCTTTTTTTAGAGTATCCTTGTATTCTTGGCAGTTCCTCTTCCAATGCCCTTTCTTATCACAATGGTGGCGAACGTCCTCTCTCTGATCCCTTTTGTTCTTGGTCTTTCTCTTTTTAACCCCTCCTTCGGGTTTAAGAGATCCCTTCTTCTTGGGAACTTTCTTCCCTTTGACTTTAGAAGGCCTAGAAGAGGAAGTGACCATCATTACCTTATGATCCTTCTTTATCGTGTCTTCAGCTGTTACAAGTTGACTAATCAACTCAGCTACAATAGCATGAGGATGATTCATGTTGAAGTTTAAAACGAAAGGATTGAATGATGGTGGAAGCGAAGCGAGCAACAAATCCATAGCGAGTTCTTCACTCAGTGGTATTTCCATGGAAGTCAGTTTTTCGTTCAAAGCAAGAAACTTTAGACCGTGCTCATAGACACTTGTACCTTCTTTCATTCTGAGATGAAGGAGCTCCTTAGAGGTGTATAACCTTAGAACAAGCTCTTTGGGGTAGTACAATTACTCGAGATGGTCATAAATCTCCCAAGCATTTTCCATTGACTCGTGTTGCCTTTGCATGTCCGGAGACATGTTAGCCAACATGAGGCAACGGGCTTGAAGATTGTCTTCAGACCATTTCGCAATAGCCTCTTTTTTGGCCCGAGTCGGAGCCTCGCCTTCAGCGATAGGCTCTCCCTCGAAGAGAACATATCTTCTCTTTTCAGAATCTAAAACTATCTTTAGATTCCGAATCCAATCAGAGTAATTAGGCCCCGTCAACTTTTTTGATTCGAGGATGGATACCAAAGGGCTTTTGGTTGCCATTTCAGAATGTAGAGAATCACAGAACTATAACCTAAATGGAAAAACAGAGATATCATGAGCATGCTGAATAATAACTATTACATATTATCAAGGTCTTTAGAAATATGTTCTCCCACTGTTTTTAAAAAGTCTATAAATCCCAAACGACTTTAGAAGAAACTTATTTTCTCAATGGGTACTAGGATCCCAAGCATTCTTAGTTTAGACATCCAAAGGTCTAAGAATCTTTAGGTAGGTACTAATTGCCAATTCCATCTCCATGGAATTCCTAGTAATGTTTTTGCATCACCGATCTTTTAATCATGGACCCACGACTCGTGAGACATCCATATCTACTTCAGTGTTGAGTAGGACCCATCAATCATAAGATCTCAACCAAACTTAGTCCGGAACGACCCACGACTCGTGAGATATCGCCCATTCTAAAATGGTTGAGAAATATTAATTATTTAAAGTAATTAATCAGGAAACTGAGAGTTAATAAACTACACTAATTACCCCACGACTCATGAGACATCAATTAGTTTCACTTATTAAGTCCTAAATCCTATTGATGGAATGCTAGGGATTTTATTACAGTGATAAAATACCTATTTATTTGAAATTGCTCAATATTTAATAAAGGGATTTTCGAATTTCCAGAGAGTTGTCTGGAATGACCTCACCAGCATATATTGTTATCCAAATTTTAATTGTCTTGTTTAATGCAGTTTCACATAAAGTGTATCACAGAAGGAATTAGCAGATAACATGTCCTAGCATGATACTAATTATGAGATGATCATGAATATCCTATCTGATAGGTGATTTTGGGAGCCACTCCAAAATCACTAGTTCTAACATTCATGCCACATAAGACAGTTCATATCACATAGGGGTACATAATTTAATGGAAAAACGCCCTATCTGTTACATTTAATAGAAACCCTCCTAAACATTTTGAGGGGTCTTCTTATGGCCACCGTTCTTCGAGTGCTCCTTGTGGATCCTTCTTATATGGGTGCTTGTATCCAAAATGAAAATAAAACCTCACTTCCTAAGTTCTACTCTCTTTACATAAAGTATTATGGCTCAATTTTCATATTGGCCATAGACAAATACACGGGGCATACCCCGACCCAAAAACAATAATAAGGAAAGCTACATAATAAACACATAACAGTACGCACATAAGTAGGGCTCCAACCCTAATTGAAAACGAGTAACTATGGGGCTCCGACCCCAATTGAAATCATCCATGTGCAGAATTTAAAACATACATAAGACTAACCCATGATCACCTAAACTAGCATGATTCCGCTCGAATTTAAATTTACCAATTAAATTTAAAATTCCCTTGACTTCAAGCTACACATAACTTAAGTAATTTGAATATTAGTTCATTATTCAAGAATTTATTCAAAATCGAACCCGGATCAATTTGACAAAACCACAATTAATTCAAAATTAAATTTTTGTCAAAAATATCATTCAAAGTGATATTTAATATTTTCTCGAAAAATAAGAACTTGACTTTAATTCATAAAAACCCCAAATTTTATAATTATTTCAAATACATAATTTTAGAAAATTAAAATCAAATTTTGAAATAAAATACGATTTTACAAAACGGGATTTTCACGAAAGCTGAAAACACGAAACGAAAGTGGACCCGGAATAGCCCCGCTCGAGCTACCCGTAAAAGTGCGCGCGCAAGCAGGCTGTCTCGCGCAGCCGTTCCAGGCAGCAACGGTATCGCCCTCGCGGCTGCGTGTACAGGGCCACACGCGTAGCTTCGCTGCGTACGCTTGCGAGGCATGTGCGGGGAGGACCAATAGCGGGCAGGCGGTGGGCGGGCGTCCTAGGTGATGCGCACGCTGATGCGCGCGATGCCAAGGCGGGACGGCGAACGCGCTAGGGCTGCGTGCGGCTATGCCCCGTTTTGATTTTCGGTTTTGTAATATCTATAATTCACAGTTTCAGTTTCGAATCAAAACAGTTCTAAATAATCTAGATTAAAATAGCTTAAAACCAGATTTTACGAAAACAATTTTTCAAGAATTTTCAAGAAACAGTTTTGATCCGACAGATTCGTTTTAAACCAAAAACCAAGAATACGTAACTAATACCCAAATTCAAGAATTTTCAGTCAAAATTCCAAAAGTAATAAAGATACAATACGAACGTTGCAAGGTGGCTCTGATACCACTTGTTGGAAAACACGAAAGAGTTGAGCAGCGGAAGTTTAAAATTTTCCAAAAGTGTAATCGTTGTCTTGCAATTTTTGTATCGTATCGTAGGGTGTTTTAGAAACTTACAAAGGTAGAAGCTTTCTTGTGATGTCGTTACCACCTAACGAACACCCTTCAAGCAAAATCCCTCGAACGACCTTCGAATTAGACTCCAAATTAGAAGTAAAGCGCATCCACACCAATCCTAGAACATGATCAAGCGAGTGAGAATGCTAGTTCTATGGCTTGTGTTAGGCTAGGATTTTTACTTTGAAAACTTTTCTTTTGGATTTTCTCAAAAACTTAACATTTCTTGAGTGTTGGTCTAAAAAGTAAGAGAAGCACCTCCATTAGTATAAATACTAGTGGGGTTCGAACCATCTAGGGTTTCCAAGACCCAATGGGATTAGCTTTCTTGCCGACTAATTAACTCATTTAATTATTAATTTAATTGGAATAATAAGTTCCTAACTTATTCTCCAAGTCTTGCAAGAGAAGCCTTCTCTCTCTTACAATAGGAAGTTTGACTTTTCTACTTTCCTAAAGTTAAAAGTCAAGATTTAATAAATAATTTAATTTCTAATTAATTATTTATTGGGTTAAGTTTATTTAAGAATAGTCTTAACAATTAATTCAAATTTAATTGAAAGACTAAAATTAATTAATTATAATTTAATTAATTAATTCTAGAAAAGAATTCATGTTTAATATAATTACATGTGTAGAGCACACGTAGCCACGCAGGCCACGTGACACGTGGCAGTCACGTGTCTTTGCCCCATTTTCGATCAACAATTTGATCCTTCGTTAATCGTATTAACATCCTACCATAACTGTAGCACCCCGAGCGAAGGGCACCACATCCCCCGCACTAGAGTCCGACACGTGTAACGAAATGGAGAGTCCGCACACGCATCAAACAATAGCAAACGGGAGACAAACAAAACCCACACTCTAGCTAGGCGGCCTAAACCCTCAATCAGAGTGCATATCAATCAATAACATAGCGGAATCGATAAAACAATTATCTCAAATCCCAAGATCAACATATATACATATCATATACTCATAAGAGCATGCTAAGTTTATATAACCCAGAACCCAATGTGTGCTAAAAACAGTTTAGCCTCCTTTAGGTCACAAACAAGCCAAGCTCCCAAAACCCCAACAAATAAATGCGAAAAAAGTCAATGAGCACATAAACACGTTCATAACTCATAAATTTCATGCGTAGCAAATTGGCATAAAAATCAAAATTCAAATCGAGCAAGAACGATGCAAATAACAACAAAATAAGCATAAATGTTTAAATAAGGATTTCAAGTAAACAAAAGAACGATATTTAAACATTTAATATAATCATATAAACACATAAATAATTAATTTAAATGCGCAGATACGTTATACCTGTATGACCGAAAAGTCAGAGTGTCGCAATAACTATGATTGAACTCATGTTTGATGAAAGTAAATTTGTGTTTTTTCTTGAATTCTTAGTTAATCGGAAGATTTGCAACGTGGAGAGATAATAATCTTATGATTTTTGTCAGGTTGTGATTAAATACCATGGGAAACATGTTAAAAGATGAATTCCTTGATAAATTGATGGCTTGTGCTTAATTGAGAATCTGACTATTGATATATTAGATAAACTTTATGGTTTTGATAGTTTGAAAAGTATGAATCATTGGGTTTTTAGGTGTTTTACATAATTAGGAGTGATGTAGTCTTGTTTTAGCATGAATTCTTGGCTTTTGTTTATTTGACAACATGCCACCAGAGATTTCAAAAGTGAATTCCGAATTTGTGAGATATCGTTTTCAAAAACTGTTTTCACTAGAGATTCATAACATATTGTGGTACATATCTGCCAAATTTGGTACTCATCCGAGCCCTTTTGGTACCTGAAATAAATCCCGAAAGACACTGCTGTCCCCTGTTTCTCCCTGTTTTCTGATAAAAAATCACAGACTGAGCAGAGAGGGTAAACCTTCGAATTTTACAAAACTGTTTTATAGAAAAGTACGTATATGTGTTGGGAGTATACCTGTAAAATTTCAGAATTTTCTGACTTTGTTTAATATGGTAAACAAGCTTATGTTTGAAAGGTGTCACTGCAATAGAGTTGATATATTATTTAAACTTTGCTAAAAAATCTGTATTTTTGCAGAATGGTCTAAAAACTTAGGCATACATTGTTTGAAAGACATGGTCGTCTAGTTTACTAGGAATTTTACTGCTTCTTAAAATACTTTCCGAGCAATAAGTTATGATGAATTTTCTACAATGTGTGTGTCAATAAGGTTTATGCACAAATGTACTTGTATGAATATTGCATGAACTATGTTGTCATGGCTGCCGTAGCTTGTTTCCTTTATTTTCGCTGTACCTATTCTAGATTCCCAGCCACGTACATGCTACCTTGTATATGATATGATACTATTACTTGTCTAAGTGTATTACATGGCATTAATCGTACATATAAACATGCTCATGCCATTTTATAACTTTTATTACATCTTATCCCATCTCATGACATTATATTTCAATGTCGAGCGTCCTTATTTGGTCTTGTTAGAGTTTAATGTCACCCATACATCTATCTTGTGTTCAGGTGATCCTCCCGAGGATCCGATCGTTTAGGTTGTCTTGTTCTCCTGCCCCTTTTTATCGAAGTCATCCAAGTGAGGTTTATTCTCTTACTGTAGCCAATACTTAAACCCGTATGACCTGCACGTTTTAGATTGTTACCAGTATATGGACTAATATATGTATACATATACCTATCTATTAACTACGTGATTGTCTACCGTTTTATTGATTATGTTTAAAAGGAAATTTCAAGTATTAAATGAGTTATATATATATATATATATATATATATATATATAGATGTTTTCTCGCGCTCGTTCATGCTTTTGGAAAACGGTAATAAAAAAATGTTTGGCATGCATTGCATTACTCGAGCGCGTGTGATTGTTCCCCTTTGGCTTGTTTCCATTGGGAAGGGATCCGAGTCAACGTGGGTAGGGAATCCGGGAAGGCAAGGGCCGATGGTGAACCTATCTCACGCCCTCTATAGGTGCACGTGCTATCATCGAAGGTAGGTTGTAACGCCCCGGTTTCCGGATGAACAGGTAAGCACGCCACGTGTGAGTTTGAGCGTAGGTTTTATTTTATTTCTTTTAATTTTATAATATATTACGTGGCATTTCATATTTTTATAAAAATTCATGAAACATAAATTATAACAATTATATGATTTCATATCATTCGAAAATATTATTGTATGTCACGAAAAATATTCATTGCATAAAATTTTAGGGGCATGATTGATCAATTCTCAAAACTTTACATACCTAATTGCATAACTTAAACAACCAAGGGATTGATTGGCAAAATTGGATTTTCACCCATTTCAAGAATGGAATGCAACGGTATAAGGCTTCCATGATCTTCTTGATCAAATATCATCAAAATTTGTCAAACATTTTCCCCTCTCTCTCTCGGTATTCATAGAAGAAAAGGAGAAGAAAATATTTTCATCAATCATCAAGATTTCAAGAAGTATTGCAAGGAATTAGGAGTTGATCATCTTCTTCATCTATCTTCTTCATTTCTTTATCTTCAAGGTTGGTATTTGCATGAATTCATGATGCTTGATCATTTCTATGATAGCTAGGGTTTAAGTTGTATATGCTAGATGAAGGAGTTAGACTTGGAAACATGATTGAATGATTATTTCATGAATTATTGCATGATTTCTAGATTGAATTCTTGAATAATTGCCAAGTTTGATCAAAGTTGGCCATGAACATGAAATCTTGAGAATCTTGTTATATTGCATGTTTTGTGTGTTAAAGTGTGATATTATTATCCCATAAGTGTATTTGCATCATAATTCCAGAGATTATAGCAATTGGGGATCAAAGTTGGGTTTTGGTTGCTTTGTAGCTTCTTCCCCGAGAGCATGCTCTGTTTCTGCCTCTGTTTTTCATTTACAGAGACTGGGAACGACCGTTCCCAGCCCCAAGGCATCGCGGGAACGGGCGTTCCCATTCCTTTTCAAAATATGCGCGGCCGACCATGGGAACGGCCGTTCCCACTTTGGCCTTGGAACCGGAAGGGCCGTTCCCAGCATCGGCGCATTTTAAAATGAAAAAACGTTGCCGCGTTTCTTTGGGCAACGGGAACGACCGTTCCCAGTTTTCAAAGGAAGCCTGGAACGGCCGTTCCCAAGGGGCTGACAGTGTAAAATTCACTGCATAAAATTACGAAAATGACCCCTCGATTTAACGACTTCTTTGACCCCGAATTGCTATAATACGTGTCAATATGATGTGAAACCAAAAGTTATCATACCACATTGCATTTTCGAGGTCGTCTCGACACGTTTTCGCCGTTCGTCATATTTTGGCCATTTTAGTCCATGTCTCATGTTCATATGTCGTATTTGCACAGGTCACGAGGGCGTGGACGAGGAGCAAGCTCCTTAGAACGCTACTTTATTTTATTTTGCAAGAAAGGTGAGGTTTTGTTTTGGTAAAACGAACCCTATAACCCTTATGTGCTATTTTCGGCCAAAACCCTATTATAATTATAAACGTTTTCAAACTTATAAACATTTCAAGCAAGAATGTATTGATTGTAATGATTTTCAAGCATGTTGGCGAGTACATGATTGCACGTGGGCCCGAGGGTAATTCTTGAGCCAACCGGGAAAGCACGGGCTGACGGGTAACTCCTGAATTATCCTCACATTGTTGGGATCACCCCCGAAGCCACTAGGAGGTTAGTGGTGGAAGGAGTTCCGTGTCTAGAGGGTCATGTCCTCTACACACACCATGTCGTGGATAGTCGAGCCTTGCAAACTCGCTATCACCCGGAGGAAGAAGGAGACTGGGGAGTAATCCGGAATGTCGGGTTATCCTCGGGTTATTGCATGTTTTCAAGTATGAAATTGTCTATGTGAGCACTAAAGTATATTGTATGATCACTTATTTATCAAGCAAGCAAGCATGATCACGTATTGTTCACGATTGGGAGTTTGGTTGGAGATTGCCCTTACTCGCCGGGGCCACATGTTCATGATATTGACAAGCATGATTAATTAAACGTGTTAAAATGAATAGTTGTAACCTCGGGCAAAGGATGAGATTTCTTGAGCTATATAATTATTGTTTTCTAAAAGTCTTTACCCGAGGCTACAACTTGCATGTGACGTGTGTTATATTTATTATTGCCCCTCACTCAGTCTTCGGTAGACTGATACTTCACTTTTCAGGTATCTTTTGAGCGTGGTTGTGCTAGGCGGGAGTTGGTCGAGTCTTGCATTCCCACGGGTCTAGTTTCATACCTTTCATGTACAGTACTTTGAGACATTTCATGTTATGGATTGATATTAGTATTTTGGATTCACGGTTATGTATATTATTAATAGACCCTAATGTAGTGACAGTAAATGGTACCTATATGTATCTATGGAATAAATATGGTACCTATATCTATATATGAATGACTTGATTGCTTCCGCTTTTCTATTCATGTTTGTTGATTATGTTGGGGAGAGTGTCCCGCCTAGAGCGTCGTTTTGTTGTCACCCGTTCGCTGTGGTCTTGATTTATGTATGAACTGTCCATTTCATACGTGGATTGAGGCTACAGTGCGGGGGATGTGGCGCCTTGGGGTCTAGGGAGCTACATCTACAGGTGGTATCAGAGCCCGGTTGCAAAACCGAGGTTCTCGAGTCGTGTCAAGTCAGTCTAGGTCGCACGGCATAGGATTATGTGGTATTGGGAGTCTGCATTGGGCTGATTTACTTGATTTACTCCCTTATTCACGTTAATTACACTACTTGATCTTCCCTGAATATGTGTTACTTGATATTATGGAAATTCTATGCACACATTTGCATTTATTGATCAAACCACGCATGTTTAGTGATCTGATTACAGGATGGAGCCCGATAGACATTACAGTGATCGATCCTCGAGGCACAGGCATCATCATCGCCGACATCATCGCCGTGAGAGATCACCACCTCCTCCACCTGCCCAGGCACAGCCCCAGGACTTTATGAACGCAGTAGTGGGGCTTATTGATCAGAGGTTACAGGAACGGGTACCTCCACCACCACCACCAGCGCAGGTAGCACCTCCAGAGAATCCCATTTCTGCTATCTTGCGAGAGTTCCAGAATCAGCGTCCCCCGAAGTTCTATAAGGGAGACGACATACAGGCAGAAATGTGGTTGAAAGAAATTGAGAGGATTTGGCAGCTTATTCCTTGCGACAGTCAGGAGAAGGCCCGCTGTACACTTACTCTTATTCAGGGTGAGGCCTACTCATGGTGGGAGAGCACAGAGATTGTTCTGGCGGCAGCAGGGACCGAGGTTACTTGGGAAGTCTTCGTACGGGAGTTCAGAAACAAGTACATTCCTCCAGCTTCCCGTACCCGCAGATTGAGGGAGTTTACAGAGCTAAAGCAGGGAGGCCGATCTGTGGGCCAGTACATCGCCGAGTTCGAGAGGCTTTCTCGCTATGCACCCAACATAGCGAATGATGACTTTCACAAGGCGATGCAGTTTGTTCAGGGGTTGAGACCGGACATTCAGGATGCGCTGAAAGCGACTAATACGAGTACCTGGGCAAAGGCTACCGCAAAGGCCCTGAAGGTTGAGGATTCTGATAGTGCCAGGAGGGCTACTCAGCGAGCAGGACAGGCTTCAGGCTCGAGAACAGGTCAGGGATCGAGCTCAGGAAAGAGGCCGATGGTTTATTCAGCACCTCCAGCTCAGAGGGACCCTGGGAAGAAGTTTAAGACTGCAGGATCATCACAGAAGGGTGCAGGGCCGTTACTGAGAGGTCCGAGAGCTCCAGCACCACCTCAGCCACCTCAGAGACCGAGATGTACATGGTGTGGACATCCTACGCACACCTATGATAACTGCAGACGTCGGTTGGGCCTATGTTTGATCTGTGGGAGTAACGAGCATCTGGTTGATGGTTGTCCGGATCGTCAGGATCCGCCACCTGCAGGACCGAGGCCACTTGTGAGGGCCCGAGCTTATGCACTTGCTGGAGAGGAGCAGGAGGCTGATATTGACCCCGTTGCAGTCGTTGAAGGTATTATTTGCATCCATGGCACGAACATCCATACATTATTTGATCCAGGAGCTACACACTCCTTTCTTGCGCATTCTATTGCTATTACCTTGTCTTTGCCTACTATGTGTACTTCTGTGCGCTATATAGTTAGTACTCCCTTCGGTAGTAGGCAAGAGACGGATCAGGTTTACAGGGATGTTCCAGTTGTGATTGAAGGCCGGGAGTTCTGACAGATTTTATTGTGATGCCAATGGAAAGATACGGGGCTATTTTGGGGATGGAATGGTTATACCGGCATTGTGCTACCGTGGATTGTCGGGCCAAGAAAGTTCAGTTGGGTTCAGAGGTTGTTACGGGTTGTACTTCGAAGAATGTACCCTTACTCTCATTTTCAGAGGCTCAGAGGTTAGTCAGAGACGGGGCTACAGGGTTCATTGCTTATATTCTGAACAAGCCAAAGGATCAGGTGAAATTAGAAGATACCGAAGTGGTAAAGGAATTCCCCGAGGTATTTCCAGAGAAATTGGATTCATTGCCGCCTGAACGGGAGATTGAATTTGTGATTGATCTTTTCCCGAATGCCGAGCCATATTCCAAGACTCCTTATCGGATGGCTCCAGCCGAATTAAAGGAACTAAAAGTCCAGCTTGAGGCTTTATTGGAAGTTGGGTACATTCGGCCGAGTTCTTCGCCGTGGGGAGCGCCGGTGTTGTTTGTTAAGAAAAAGGACGGGACTTTAAGAATGTGCATCGATTACAGGGAGTTGAACAGGATGACTATTAAGAACAAGTATCCCCTTCCACATATCGAGGAGTTATTCGATATACTCCAGGGTTCTAAAGTGTATTCAAAATTGGATTTAAGACAGGGATACTATCAGCTGCGAATCCGAGCAGAGGACATTCCAAAGACGGGATTCAATACTCGATACGGGCATTATGAGTTCGTGGTTATGCCTTTTGGGTTGACTAATGCCCCTGCAGCTTTCATGGATATGATGCACCGGATATTCAGGCCTTTCCTCGACAAGTTTGTGGTAATATTTATTGATGATATTCTGGTTTTCTCAAAGTCAGCCGAGGAGCACGCAAGACATCTCAGACTCGTTCTTCAGACACTAAAAGAGCATCAGTTATTTGCGAAGTTCAGCAAGTGTGAATTTTGGATAGATCGGGTTTCCTTCTTGGGGCATGTGATTTCAGGGAAAGGATTGGAAGTCGATCCCTCGAAAATTGAGGCCGTACTTAAGTGGGAGAAACCAAAGAATGCCTCGGAGATTAGAAGCTTCTTGGGATTGGCCGGTTACTACAGGAGATTCGTTCAGGACTTCTCCAAGATTGCTGCACCGTTAACCCGATTGACAAAGAAGGATGTTAAGTTTGTCTGGGACGAGAAATGTGATCAAAGCTTCCACTTTTTGAAAGAGAAGTTAGTCTCAGCTCCGGTGTTAACGCTTCCCGAGGGTTCAGAAGGGTATACAGTGTATACAGATGCTTCTAAAGAAGGCTTAGGTTGTGTTTTGACTCAGAAAGGAAAAGTGATTGCTTATGCTTCCCGAAAGCTAAAGGAATATGAAAGGAACTATCCAACACACGACCTAGAGCTTGCAGCCGTGATCTTTGCGCTCGGGAAATGGAGACATTATCTTTACGGGACTTCCTTTGAGATCTTTACCGACCACAAGAGCCTCCAGTATTTATTCACGCAGAAGGATCTGAATATGAGGCAACGGCGTTGGATGGAAAAATTGGAAGATTATGATTGTACAATTAAGTATCATCCCGGGAAAGCCAATGTGGTCGCCGATGCACTTAGCAGGAAGGCGAGTGTATCGAGTTTGGAAATGAAGGAAAGTAAGGAAGTTGCCCCGATTGTGTTACGGGCTCGGGTTTCTAATATCACCGTTCAGCCGGAATTGAAGAATCAGTTATTTGAGGCTCAGAACAGGGATCCGGAAGTACAGAAACTTGCAAGTAAGGCTAAGGATGACCCGGAGAGTCCGTTTGGATTTGATGAAACCGGGTTGCTTCGATTTAAGAACAGAGTGGTAGTACCTGAAGAATTGAGACGGGTCCTACTCGAGGAAGCTCACAAGTCAGCCTACTCGATCCACCCAGGAGGGAACAAGATGTACAAGGATTTGAAGCAATTTTATTGGTGGAACGGGTTGAAGAGAGACGTGGCAGAGTATGTGAAACATTGCCTGACTTGTCAGAAAGTGAAAGCCGAGCACCAAAAACCCGCGGGACTTCTACAACCGTTACCTATTCCAGAATGGAAGTGGGAACAAGTAACGATGGACTTTGTTTCTGGATTACCGAAGGTTAAAGGCGGGTTTGATGGAATTTGGGTGATCGTGGATAGATTTACAAAGTCTGCTCACTTTCTACCGGTCCGGATGTCCTATAAGATCCCGAAGTTAGCTGAAATCTATAACAGAGAGATTATTCGACTTCATGGTATTCCGGTGAGCATAGTATCAGATCGAGACCCGAGGTTCACTTCTAAGTTGTGGCAAGAATTACAGGCTGTCTTGGGAACGAAACTTAAGTTCAGTACCGCATTTCACCCTCAGACAGACGGCCAGACTGAAAGATTAATCAGGTATTTGGAAGATCTTCTTCGGGCTTGCGCGATGGATTTTCAGAACTCGTGGTCAGAACAGCTTCCCTTGATCGAGTTTGCTTATAACAACAGCTTTCAGGCTTCGATTGGGATGGCTCCTTACGAGTTACTTTATGGAAGAAAGTGCCGATCTCCGTTGTTTTTCGACTTGGAAGAGTGGAAATGGTCGAAACAGGAAGGGGTAAAGAAAGGTGAAAGATTCGAAAGGCCTTCCAAAGTCGTTCAAGCTATGATTGAGAAAGTTCAAATGATCCAACAACGGATGAAAACCGCGCAGGATAGACAGAAGAGCTATGCAGATAAGCGCCGAAGGGATCTAGAGTTCGAAGTGGGTGACCGGGTATTTTTAAAGGTGTCACCAAGGAAAGGTTTCACCCGGATCGGGAGAGGAGGAAAGCTTAATCCTCGCTACCTAGGTCCGTTCGAGATTCTTGAAAGAATAGGCGAGGTAGCCTATCGACTGGACCTACCACCGAGTCTTACGGGGATTCACAATGTGTTTCATGTTTCACAACTAAGGAAATATTACCCCGATGAGACTACGATTCTCCCCGTGGAAGAAGTTGAATTGGAACCGAATTTGACATTTGTTCAGAGGCCGGTTAGAATCATGGATCGGAAATTTCAGGAATTGAGAAACCGGAGGATTCCCATGGTTAAGGTTTTGTGGAGAAGCGATAAAACCGAGGAAGCAACGTGGGAAACAGAAGATAAAATGAAACGGTTCCACCCGGAGTTGTTCGAGCAGGACTAGAGAATCTGGGGACCAGATTCTTCTAAGGGGGGGAGAGTTGTAACGCCCCGGTTTCCGGATGAACAGGTAAGCACGCCACGTGTGAGTTTGAGCGTAGGTTTTATTTTATTTCTTTTAATTTTATAATATATTACGTGGCATTTCATATTTTTATAAAAATTCATGAAACATAAATTATAACAATTATATGATTTCATATCATTCGAAAATATTATTGTATGTCACGAAAAATATTCATTGCATAAAATTTTAGGGGCATGATTGATCAATTCTCAAAACTTTACATACCTAATTGCATAACTTAAACAACCAAGGGATTGATTGGCAAAATTGGATTTTCACCCATTTCAAGAATGGAATGCAACGGTATAAGGCTTCCATGATCTTCTTGATCAAATATCATCAAAATTTGTCAAACATTTTCCCCTCTCTCTCTCGGTATTCATAGAAGAAAAGGAGAAGAAAATATTTTCATCAATCATCAAGATTTCAAGAAGTATTGCAAGGAATTAGGAGTTGATCATCTTCTTCATCTATCTTCTTCATTTCTTTATCTTCAAGGTTGGTATTTGCATGAATTCATGATGCTTGATCATTTCTATGATAGCTAGGGTTTAAGTTGTATATGCTAGATGAAGGAGTTAGACTTGGAAACATGATTGAATGATTATTTCATGAATTATTGCATGATTTCTAGATTGAATTCTTGAATAATTGCCAAGTTTGATCAAAGTTGGCCATGAACATGAAATCTTGAGAATCTTGTTATATTGCATGTTTTGTGTGTTAAAGTGTGATATTATTATCCCATAAGTGTATTTGCATCATAATTCCAGAGATTATAGCAATTGGGGATCAAAGTTGGGTTTTGGTTGCTTTGTAGCTTCTTCCCCGAGAGCATGCTCTGTTTCTGCCTCTGTTTTTCATTTACAGAGACTGGGAACGACCGTTCCCAGCCCCAAGGCATCGCGGGAACGGGCGTTCCCATTCCTTTTCAAAATATGCGCGGCCGACCATGGGAACGGCCGTTCCCACTTTGGCCTTGGAACCGGAAGGGCCGTTCCCAGCATCGGCGCATTTTAAAATGAAAAAACGTTGCCGCGTTTCTTTGGGCAACGGGAACGACCGTTCCCAGTTTTCAAAGGAAGCCTGGAACGGCCGTTCCCAAGGGGCTGACAGTGTAAAATTCACTGCATAAAATTACGAAAATGACCCCTCGATTTAACGACTTCTTTGACCCCGAATTGCTATAATACGTGTCAATATGATGTGAAACCAAAAGTTATCATACCACATTGCATTTTCGAGGTCGTCTCGACACGTTTTCGCCGTTCGTCATATTTTGGCCATTTTAGTCCATGTCTCATGTTCATATGTCGTATTTGCACAGGTCACGAGGGCGTGGACGAGGAGCAAGCTCCTTAGAACGCTACTTTATTTTATTTTGCAAGAAAGGTGAGGTTTTGTTTTGGTAAAACGAACCCTATAACCCTTATGTGCTATTTTCGGCCAAAACCCTATTATAATTATAAACGTTTTCAAACTTATAAACATTTCAAGCAAGAATGTATTGATTGTAATGATTTTCAAGCATGTTGGCGAGTACATGATTGCACGTGGGCCCGAGGGTAATTCTTGAGCCAACCGGGAAAGCACGGGCTGACGGGTAACTCCTGAATTATCCTCACATTGTTGGGATCACCCCCGAAGCCACTAGGAGGTTAGTGGTGGAAGGAGTTCCGTGTCTAGAGGGTCATGTCCTCTACACACACCATGTCGTGGATAGTCGAGCCTTGCAAACTCGCTATCACCCGGAGGAAGAAGGAGACTGGGGAGTAATCCGGAATGTCGGGTTATCCTCGGGTTATTGCATGTTTTCAAGTATGAAATTGTCTATGTGAGCACTAAAGTATATTGTATGATCACTTATTTATCAAGCAAGCAAGCATGATCACGTATTGTTCACGATTGGGAGTTTGGTTGGAGATTGCCCTTACTCGCCGGGGCCACATGTTCATGATATTGACAAGCATGATTAATTAAACGTGTTAAAATGAATAGTTGTAACCTCGGGCAAAGGATGAGATTTCTTGAGCTATATAATTATTGTTTTCTAAAAGTCTTTACCCGAGGCTACAACTTGCATGTGACGTGTGTTATATTTATTATTGCCCCTCACTCAGTCTTCGGTAGACTGATACTTCACTTTTCAGGTATCTTTTGAGCGTGGTTGTGCTAGGCGGGAGTTGGTCGAGTCTTGCATTCCCACGGGTCTAGTTTCATACCTTTCATGTACAGTACTTTGAGACATTTCATGTTATGGATTGATATTAGTATTTTGGATTCACGGTTATGTATATTATTAATAGACCCTAATGTAGTGACAGTAAATGGTACCTATATGTATCTATGAAATAAATATGGTACCTATATCTATATATGAATGACTTGATTGCTTCCGCTTTTCTATTCATGTTTGTTGATTATGTTGGGGAGAGTGTCCCGCCTAGAGCGTCGTTTTGTTGTCACCCGTTCGCTGTGGTCTTGATTTATGTATGAACTGTCCATTTCATACGTGGATTGAGGCTACAGTGCGGGGGATGTGGCGCCTTGGGGTCTAGGGAGCTACATAGGTGATACCACGTGTTACCTGTAACCGGATTTGGCTAAAGGAGCATAACACCAAAATGGGCTATCACTCCGTGTTCTTGGATGGTTAGGGCATAATTAACCCTTCCATCACCCGGAAGAAAAAAGGTATTTCTTACTATTGCTCTTGTATTGTGGAGTCAGGTTGGAGAATGTTATGGCTGGATACCAAATGATCGATTGAAAATCCTTAATTCAATATACGTCTTTTATTCTTGAACTTGATTGTTGTATTGCTATTGAAAATATAAAGGTTATATTGAATCAAGGCGTGTATTCTTATATTGCATCTCTCTTTTCTTGTTGCACTATACATTGTATACGGTTCACCAGTCGCTCGACTGACCCTCTCTCTCTTTCTTTCTTGTTCCTTTTGTTAGTTGCAGGTAGGAGTAGGCTAGACGGCGTGTGTCTAGCCTTTTTCCTTTAGAGTTGAGTCCAACTAGGATTACTGTGAGTCTGTACTTAGCTTACTTTAGTTAATAGCATGTATATTAATGATATATGTTGAATACTGTTATACTTTTGATAACTGTAGCCTGTGCGGCCTAGCTGTAGGATGTTTATTCTGGCCAGTGTAACCTGCTTCTATATATATGGTTGTGAAGTTTGAATTAACATACTTTAAATATCGTCGATCCGTGACCACTACTTGTTGAATGATTTATTCTTTGACGACAATATGTATAGTGCCGCCTAGTTAGTCGTAAGTCTAGAGTGTCTACCGTTCAATAGTGCTTGGTGTGTATACGGATTGCCTATTTCATATATGTACTGGGTTCTAATGCAGGGGATGTGAGGGCTCTACGCTCAGGGCATCACACTGGTTATCCGAATGTCGATCTCTGCAAACAATTTCTTAGCCACAAGACTCCTGCCACTCCTTGAGTAATCCCTCTGAATTTTGCCTCTGCACTTGAAAGTGCAGCCACCTTCTGTTTCTTACTTTGACATGTCACCACGTTTCCTGCAACAAGAGTAAAGTAACCAGAGGTAGACCTCCGGTCCCCCAGACTTCCAGCCCAATCTGCATCTGTATAGGCTTCAATGTTCAGATATCCATTCTTCTGAAACAGACCCCCTCATCCTGGACATCCTTTCAGGTATCGGCAAACCTCACAGTTGCATCTAAATGTTCCTTCTGAGGCTGGTGCATGAACTGACTCAGCACCCCTACTGCACAGGCTATGACAACTTCCCTACCAGGTGTTGATATTGTGCCTTATGTGCCTCTGGTGCTCCCTCAACAATTCTTAGCCCTTGATTGACCATCATGGGAGTGTCAGCTGGTCAGCACTCCAATAGCCTTATCTCAGCCAACAGATTAAGCATGAACTTCCGTTGTGAGATGTATATGCCTTTCCTGGATCTCATTACTTAGATTCCGAGAAAGTACTTTAGCCTCTCGAGGTCCTTCATCTCAAATTCCCTGAATGAGTTCTCCCTTAGTTGGGAAATTTCTGTTGTGTCATCTCCTATAATGATCATGTCGCCCACATATATAAATGATGAGACATGTTACTAGTCCATCATTCCTCTTGATGAAGAGCGTGTGATCTCAGTTACTCTGATGATACCCATACGCCTTCATGGCTACTTTAAATCTTCCAAACCAAGTTCGAGGTGATTGTTTCTTTAACCTGTGAATCTCTCCTCCTCCGAAATCCTGGGTGACCCTGGTGGGGTTTCATGTACATTTTCTCTCGAAGATCTTCGTGCAAGAATGTATTCTTGACTTCAAACTGGTGTAGCTCCCAATCTCGATTAGCTGTTAGCGAGAACAACACCCTGATTGTGTCAATCTTCGCCACTGGGGAGAGAGTTTCGAAATAATCGATGCCGCAAGTCTGTGTATACCCTTTTGCTACCAGCCTTACTTTGTACCTTTCAATACTCCCATCTGTTCGATGTTTTACTGTATAGACCCATCGGCACCCTACCACATTCTTTCCTTGGGGAAGTATGCACTTTTCCCATGTTTTGTTCTTCTCAAGTGCCTCCATTTCAGTTTCTATTGCCTGAACCCATTTCTCATCGGCTAGAGCCTCCTCTACAATTCTCGGAATCCTATTTGCATGGAGTACTACAGTAAACGCACAAGCTTGTGCAGATAAGCTCCTTCTGGCTAGGTTAGCTAGTAGGTATCTTGGAGTCCTGCCTGTGTGCTCTGGTTCATAGCGCTTCGGTGGGACCCCCATGTTTGCTCTCGGAGGTAACATGTACCTCCCTACTGCTTCTCCACCTGTTTCCTCCGCATTGTCTTGTATCTCCCTATCTCCTTGTTCCTCATTACTGCCTTCATTGTTAGGAATATATGGAATCGGAGAAATACTATCACAAGTATTGTCATGTACCTCAGGATTATTCGCCGGGGTGATTGGCTCTGTGAAAAGAATGGAGGATTGTACCATAGGAGGTGGTGGCTCTTTGGTCCCGCCTACTTGTTATGTTAGGACTACGTCTGGCCAAGAGGATGGTGGCACCTCACTCAGTGGGTCCTGCTGTATCTCCCCCTTACCACAGTGTGGGGAGGCAAAAAAATATTCTGTCTCAATAAAGTTACAATCCATGGTGGTATACATGCGCCAAGTGGGTGGATGATAGCACCTGTAACCTTTCTGATGCATACCATACCCGACAAAGACATACTTAACCGAATAGGGATCAAGTTCCGTACGATCGACTTTGGGAATGTAGATAAAAACTGATCACACCAAACACCCGGGGGGGGAGGGGGGGGACGGGTATATCTAGAATAGACGGAATACTAACCTGACTAACTAGACACTTCAGGGGTGTATTAAAGTTGAGGGTTTTAGTCGGCAGTCGGTTAGCTAATTAGATAGATGTAGCTATAGCCTCGGCCGATAAGGCTTTAGGACAATTAGACTCAAAGAGAAGAGACCTAGACATCTCTAGCAGCTGGCAGTTCTTTCTTTCAACTACCCCATTTTGCTGAGTGGTGTGAGGACACGAGGTTTGATGAATTATCCCATTTTCCTGAAAAAAATTGTGCAAGGCTGGAACCCATGTATTATCCTGCATTATCAGACTTAAAAACCCTAGCATTAGACTGATACTGTCGATGAACCATATGATAGAATTTTGAGGGAACATCAGATTTATTTTTAATAAAATACACCCAAGTCATTCTTGAAAGATCGTTAATAAAGAGAACAAAATACTTCAAGTCAGGATTCCAATCAGTGTTCGGGGCAGGCCCCCATACATCAAAGTGAACTATAGAAAACATAGAGTTTGCCTGGAAACTAAAAACAAGATAGGACTATTTATCACTCTTAGCTAACCTACATGTCTCACAATGAAACTTATTGTCTTTGTGAAAAAACTGGGGAAAAAGTAACTGAAGATACCCTGGGAATGGATGACCCAAACGACGATGCCACAACCACTGTTGGTGATTCACTGCTGTTGAGCCACCTCATCGACGTAGTACAACCCACCATGCTCAGTACCACACTCATTCACTTCCCTTGACTGAATATCCTGCAAGAGATAAAATGAGGGAAATATCAACACCAAACAGTTGAGCTCTTGAGTGATGTGACTAATAGAAAGCAACTTGCAAGATAAACTCGGGACATAAAGGTAATTTTAGAGTTTTAAATTGGGGGATAATTCAAGTGTTCCCGCTCCATGTACGGGAGAAATACCCCTATTGGCAGTTTTAATCTCTGTTTCTTGGATTCACTGCATTATGTTAAATCATTTGGGTCATACGTCATGGTATTGGTGACTGCATTATGTTAAATCATTTGGATCATACGTCATGGTATTGGTGGCCCCGCAATCAAATAGCCACCGAGTACTCTTACCACCCAGTTGGGAGCTGATTTGTAGTGCGTGTCCTGTCTTATCTGTGTCTTCATTACATAGAATAAGAGAAGAGGGTGGATGATCTTCATAATTACAAACTGAAGGGGTGGGGTGGTTGCAAATAATTAAAAAAGGGGGCATATTGCATTTAAAAGAAAGAGAGCAGAGGTAGAAATATCCGCCCAAACCCAATACCTGAAAAGGACGCCCCCACTTCTCTTTTAGAAGCCGCCACATCTGCTCCCTTGCTTCCTCCATTCTCTCCTTTGTTCTTGGCTGAACCCCCATCGGTAATCAGCTTCGTGCCGTAGCCCAGAGCAGCACCATCTCTCCGCTGAAAAGCCTATTTTCTCGTAGCATTCATCCTTTGTGTGTCGGTTACAAGATCCTATTCCATGTTGTCTAATATTCAAGAGCAGACAATGAGATCGACTTGTTCCCATTTGTGGTACTCTTGTTTCCATCTTCATTAGCTTGGCCCATGGGGAGTAGTTGAACTGGTTAAGTTTGATACTGATTGTTACAGTTTGTGGGATTTGTGACTTAATTGGTTCGTTTCTGGGTTGCAGGTTTTGCAACAAATTAGCGAGTTGTGTATCAAAGGAATCAGCATCCTGGGATCCCTTGTCGGCGCTAGACTGCTGGCTGCCATGGCCGAGACTGGTATGGGGTATGTGATGAGCCAGAAACCAGATTAGATCCAAATCAACTCTAATATACCATGTTGTTTTATAGAACACCATATTTGGGAAGAATTTTCTGTTGTATTCTATTGTGTATAAAACCACTATACAAGGTACGTATAAATAGATAGAATCTACAATAAACCCTAAGCTAGAAATAAGGAAAGATAGGATAACTATACTCAATAATGTAACAACAAACTCTCCGAACTTCTAGCTTCCCTATCGTCAACTTAGGGCTCCAAATTAATTGTAGTAAACATTAGAAATGAGTGTGTGACATATCGAACACACCAATTTCTAATAAAGTAAATAATTTCTAGTTATCTAATTTCTAAGATCTTTTTTCGTGGAGAGAAACTCATTTGTGTATTTCTCCAAGTTTTAATTAGATTTTTTTCCGTACTTTTCTCGTGAAGAGAAACTCATTTGTGTATTTCTCCAAGTTTTCACAGGTTGGTATATATATACTTAAGTTGTAATCAGAGCAAGAGCCAGGTTTTAATTAGGGGTAATTTTTGAAAACTCCCCATGGGTTTGAAAAGTTCCTTTTAGCTTGTCATTTTCAAATACATCATTTGGGGTTTTAGATACGCGATTCTGAGATTTAGATACGCGATTCTGGGATTTAGATACATGATTTTTTCCTTGTATTTCAAATACATCATTTGGGGTTTTAGATACGCGATTCTTGAGTTTTAATACATCATTTTTGAAAATGGGGAGCTAAAAGGAATTGGACTTATCATTTGGGGAGTTTTCGGGAATTCCCCGTTTTAATTATGTGGGGGCGAAATAAAATTTTAAATATATGAAGGGCCGGGTGAAAAATATATATTTTTGATAAACTTGATTGACCAATATAAACATGACTGTAGAAAATTTCAATTACCAAATGCCCTGTATTTTTAAATTATATTTTTTACATATATTATTTTTTATTTTCTTCTTTTATGGTCCTTCACAGCAATAAGTTTGCAAACTGTGATTGCTTTATGTATTTATGTTGTTTATCGATAGGGTTATTTTAGTGGCATGTATTTAGGGGTGCAAACAAGCCGAGCCAGCTTGCGAGCTCTACGAGCCGAGCTCAAGCTGACTCGGCTTGAGATCGTAGTTGGACGAGTTCGATCCGAGCTTTGACGAGCTCGATCTCGCCCTCGAGTCGATCTCGATCCTGATGTGCCTAGGCTCGCGGCTTGCGAGCCAGCTCGCGAGCCTGGCATATATATGTTTTTTTTTTTTTTTATTTATATTTTATAATATATATATATATATATATATATATATATATAACATATATGTATATTAGGTTATATTATATGTAAATATATATTTTATGTTTTATATATATATATATAATTTTTAATATATATACATATAAATAATCTTTTTATTAATCATATATGGTCCAAACTCTAATATTATATTATGTAAATGTACATTTATATATCATATAGTATATATTATATATATCTTAAAATCTTAAAAATATATGATTTACCAATGTATATAGTTTAACAAGTTAATATCAATCATGTATTATATGTGTCCCTTAATAATATATGAGCTAATAATGTATTTGATTTAATAATTAAACTAATATTTATTTATATCTTATACATCTTAATAGGTTAAATCAATATTATATATGTTTACATGTGTTTTTGATATTTCATGTATTTTATATGTATAACTTTGTGTGTCAAATGCTTAATTACATATATAATTTACTAACATGTATGGTACTAACTATTATGATTTAATGAGATAGTATGTAATTATATATCATATATTATAATAAAATATGTATGTGTATTAATAATATATGAGCTAATAATGTATCTTATTTAGTAACATAATATATATGATAAATATACATTATACCTTAAATCTTAATAATATTTAGTTTACTAATGTATATGACGATATTATCTAATAAGATAACGTATAAAATAAGTAATATATTATAATAGATTCATATTATATTATATCATATTTGGGTTTAATAATTGACCAAACAATCATTTATATTCTTATATATTATATATTTTTGTGTGATAAAATTTTAATAAATGTTATTTAATAATATAATATTAATATATATGATTAATTAATTTAATTTAATTATAATATATATATATATAAAACTAATTTTATTAAAAATAAAAGGAAAGAAAAAAATTTCAAGCCTTACCGAGCCGAGCCGAGCCGATCCCGAGCTAGGGGCGAGCCGAGTTCAAGCCCTAAAATACCAGGCTTGACAAGCTCGATCCCGAGCTCGAGTCAGGACAAAAAATATCAAGCTCAAGCTCAAGCCTGTTATTTCATGCCAAACTCGGCTCGGCTCGACTCGTTTGCAGCCCTACATGTATTACAATGACTATTTCCCTCAATTAAGGCGATATGCACCTGCGCATGTATTATACAGTTGGAACAATGAGAGTTCATATATTCAGAATTTGTGTTGTAATGTCAAGAAACCATAGCTGATTATTGATTTAATGTTCCTGTCCGCAAATGAAACATTAATATCTTGATTTCTTTTTATTGGTATTTATGTTAAAGTTTGACAAAAAAAGATTTGCATATCAATTGTACAACAGACATATTTTTTTAGATTTTCTCTATATTAAGCGAATTGAGTTCAAATGAGTTTTTATCGGCTCGGGTCCACGTAATTAACATATTTGATTATTTTTCAATTATTCGAGTCCAAATCTAAAATATGACCAAAAAAAAAGAAAAAAACAAAAGTGTAGTCAAATAATTTATATGAAGTTTTTATAGTCAATTTCGAGTACATTAAATAGTTTGATAAATAATTTATATGAAGACTTATTATTATTATTATTTTTTAAAACACATGCACACCCAAGCGGGGTTCGAGCTTAGACCTTGTACTGGAGAATGAACCCATTAACCGTATTGGAGAATGAACTCATTAACCACTTTAACTAACCTCAGGCAAATAGAATTATTAATTTAATCATCTTTAAGTAAACATGCTATTAGAATTATTAATTTAATCATCTTTAAGTAAACATGCTATTTATTTATATTATAAGTTATAATTAATTAACTATTAAAGTATGGGGAAATATGCGATAAATCCCCAAATGTGGACTCAATTTTTAGTTTGCTCCCCATTTTCAAAAATATTTCAGTTCACTCCCCAGATGAGATGCATATTTTGAGTTTACTCCCCATTTTTCGGGACACTTACGACATATGGCCAAAAATATACGACATAACACGATTTAGATACGCGATTCTTCAGTTTTTTCATCTGGGGAGTGAACTGGAATATTTTTGAAAGTCGAGAGCAAACTAAAAAAATTTCAACTCATGGGGAGTTTTCAAAGATTGCCCGTTAAAGTATTAGATTCAATTTTGAATGAGTTTCCTACATGATTGCTTGTCGTTCGATTTCTAAAAATAATTGAAAACTGAAAATTAAAAAATGGGGAAGTATAATGTTTGATTGTAGTCATGTTTGAATAACCATGGCATATCAACCCTTCTTTCGCATAAAACCAAAACGGTCATAATATGCCCCAACAATTACAGGGAACCCTTCTTTCGCATAAAAACATAATATGCCCCAACAATTACAGGGAACGAAACATAGTTTCATCAAAACCAAAAATTAAGATCAAGAATTGGAATAAAATATTACAATTGTGAAAAAGACAAAATACAGAACTGAGGTTTAATAAACCCACCAAGATTTATTTTGTACTACTTATAATAAAAGTTCGATCCGAATGATTGAACACCCAAATATGATGTAGACGGATGCTTGATCCAGTTGCGTCCTGCTCGTGCAAATATGAATTTGGATCTCTTTCTCAAAATTCGATCCTATCCAATAATATCTCCAATCATACAACTGCAAATAAAACAAATTACACACCACAATTAGTGCAACTGAGATCATATTATATAATAATTAGGGAAAATTACAAAATCGGGACACTAAGTGACCCCCACTAGCGTTTTCGGGACACCAGTTTCTCTGGCGACAAAATGTGCCAGTAAGTCCCAAAATTTGTCAATTTCAGGACGCAGGTCGCCGGAGCCTGCTGACATAGCACCGGAGTGCTGACGTGGACGCATATACTTTACACGTGGACACAAATTTTGGGAATCAATGCCCACGTGTAAAGTATATGTGTCCACATCGGCACTCCGGCACCACATCAGCAGACTCCGGCGACCTTGTCTTGAAATTGACAAATTTTGGGACTTACTGAAACACTTTTGTCGTCAGAGAAATTATTGTCCCGGAATTGCTAGTAGGGGTCACTTAGTGTCCCGATTTTGTAATTTTCAAAATATACCATTTGTCGGAGAAAAGCACAAATTCCTCTCGAATTATAGTACTCTCAAATGAAACGTAGTTCGATTTCCAAACACTAATCCTTGATTTATTAAGTTGAGCCCCCATGTGGACGAATCAGAAGCTGCCACGTGTCATCTATACACGTAGAAACCCGTACAAGTTTGAAGCTTTTCTTGAGCTTATATATATGGCAATTGTCTTCCCCTATTTTCTCATCCATCAATATTCAAACTTGTGTGTGTTTGATAACTAAGTTATAAGTTCCTCTTTTCTTTCCACACTTTAAGGTACATTTGTAAGAGAAATATGTCCTACCTCTCCAACATCAACAACATTTTGTACAAGATTGACGATGTTGGTAGTCAAAGCTTCGGTGACGAAGGGTACCGTTACCCTCCGCCAATGACTCACAACCTGATTGAAAGGGATGGAGATGATGATCAAAACGACGATGGGACATACAATTACGCGTCGGCTGCTTGAAGATTGCCCTGCGAGAGACCACCTTCATGTTTGTCATGGAAGTGTTCTTTACGGAGTAGATTAATATAAGAAATGTAGCTTTGTAATGTTATAGAATTATGAAAGCAAAGACCCAATTTGAATTTTAGTACTGAAAAATGCAATGCTTCAATCTCCAAATTAACAAAAAAAACCTTGAATCCATGTCAAGTGGAGCTTCCATGTGGATGAATCACGACACAATATGCGAGACGGCGTCGGCTCGTCCACATCATTAAGACACAATGAGCACACCCTTTCACATTCAAACCCTAAGCTACTTCACGCTCGGCTGAATTTCGAGCTTTCTTGAGCTTATTTATAAGTGTCTATGGTCTTCACTTGCTATGGCGTCCATAAAAAATTCAATAAAATATATTACTACCAAGTGTATCACTAATTATTAATTCCCCCGTTTCCATACTTTAAGGTATATTTTAAGAAGAAAAAATATGTCTTCTCTTTCAAACAACAATAACAACTCATTGTACGAGAATGTCGTCCTTGGTGAAGAATTTGGTGACGAAGGGTACAATTATCCTCTTCCTGCAACTGTACCGCTTGAGGGGGATGGAGATGATGATCAAAATGATGATGGGACATACGATTACGCTCCAGCAACTTGAAGATAGGTCTGTAGTGACTAGCTACTGGTTTTTGTAGTAGAGAGATAAGATAACCTTTATTTTCATCAGCTGAATTGGGGTTTTCACTATTTGAACCGCGCTCCTTCATGTTTGTCATGAAAAGTGTTCTTCACGGAGTGGATTAATATATGATAAAGAAAATTATAAAATCGGGACAGTAAGTGACCCCTACTAGCAATTCCGGGACAATAATTTCTCCGGCGACAAAAATTTGTGTTAGTAAGTCCCAAAATTTGTTAATTTCAGAACACAGGTTGCCGGAGCCTGCTGATGTGGCACCGGAGTGCTGACGTGGGCACAAAATTTTGGAAGTCAATGTCCACGTGTAAAGTATATGTGTCCACGTCAGCACTCCGGTGCCACATCAGCAGGCTCCGGCGACCTGTGTCCTGAAATTGACAAATTTTGGGACTTACTGGCACATTTTGTCGCTGGAGAAACTGGTGTCCCAAAAACGCTAGTGGGGGTCACTTAGTGTCCCGATTTTGTAATTTTCCCTAATAATTATAAAATGACGCACAATATCAATTAAGTTCAAACAATTAAGAAAGCAGTTATTACCATCCGAATAGAAAAGGGTTGATCCTCTTTGCTTTAGTTCCAATGGCGCAAAGGTTATAGGATCGTCGTCGTTCATTTTCTCGGATGTATTTGAAATCAATTCTTGTGAAATCTCGACGCAAGTGATGATGGTGATCTATAAGTATATCTGAATATTGGTCGTCGATCTTGATCCGATAATACCACTCGCGATTCAAGAATTTGTCTAATGCCTGGATATAGGGTCGTGAGACCTCGGTTATTGTGTTGGGAGGCACTTTAATTATCGTACGATGATACCCATAGTAGGAGAATCTCGACGGTATCCGCGTTTCTGTTTGATACGGCCCGTCTAGTACAAATCGAATAACATGATCTGTTTGATTGGATAGTATAGTTGTTCGCCAAAGTCCAGCAACCCAAGCCATGATATCTATCTTCTGTTCTATTGATTGTCAATTGTGGATCTCATGCATGAGATTTATCACTTATTTATAATGCTAGATCCTTTAATCCTTTTTCGAGTACGATCCGAGTCCTATTAGAATTCTTCTTTAATTATCTTTTTTTTTTTTAATTATTTTATCTTTGAATACTTATTATTATTATTATTATTATTGAATATTAATTCCTCATGCAAATTAATTCACCATAAAAGAAAAGAAACCTAATGCATGCATGATGAACATAACTAATGATGATAATCTTGGATCGCCTGCATATGAATTTCTGATCATGCACGTTCCGTCCGAGGAGGACCTGTCATGCACGTTCCGAAGAACAATCGATTTTCCAGAAATCTTCTTTTTCTTGCTCATCTTCTCCGGGACATCTTCCAAGTGTACGTTCTCTGTTGATGAGCTCGAATCCGCGGCACACCATTTCCACTTTTGATGAAATTGTGTACTCTGTTGACATGCCAAACGTAATTTTCGGCATCATCACTATTTCCTTCCAAAATTTTCTGAAAAGAAAAATATTTAACTTAATTGTGTTGACATACCACCCTAAGGTTAGATTCAACTGCACAAACTTCCATGAGGTTTGACAAGTTACAAAAACTTCTTTGGTTATACTAGATCGAGATTAATTTTAATGATATATATATCACCTTTACATTTTTATGAATATCCTATTTTGAATTTTACACTTATTGATAATTAACGTATTTGTCTAATTATTGAACTTGAATTAATACATTATGTCTCGTAATTTGACTTAATTGTGGATATTAAATTGATCTTGTGTTTCTTGATAGGAAAAGTGCTGACTTGGCCATTTGGTGATATTTGGTGATATTTGAAGCAGCGTGGCCATTTGAACAGGAGTGGATTTTTGATAATATGGAATAGTTGGCTATTTGGAGAGCAACACAACACATTTGGAGATTGTACGCCATGTTGAATTGTAAATATTTTTCTATGGGCTTTTCATAAACTGTGATGGCAGCAAGGAATGTTGGTCCGTTATTTCTAATTGGAGTTGTATGGGAGAAGTAATTTTGGTATTTCCTGGAGTCATGTGATCCACGCAGGCAGCACTTGGTATTAATTCTAATTGGAGTCCTATTCAGGAACTTGCGATCTAATTGAATGAAGCATGAGTCTGTGCCTAATCGATTAGGGTTAGTGTTTCTTTGGTACTTAATACAATTGATTAATTGAATTCCAGAGAGGGCAACAAAGGGCTTATTAATTAATTAGGGAAAAATTCTTTGATTGTTCTAAAATTAAGAAGAAACGAGGGAACCAGAGGTATATATAGACATTCTTTAGTAGTCAGAGCGAGAATCGGCGCCTCCTTCCACGCCAAATCCACATCGCCGTTCAAGCTTTGCGGCGAGTTTCTTGCCGCCGCTATGTTGCGCCACGATGGCAGACAGTGGCGCTCCAAACGCTGCCACGCCGCACGTCGTTGCGCAACAAGGCGTAGCCTTGCACGTGACTGTTGTGCTACATCCCGCGACGCCAACGCCGCCCCTCGCTGCCAATCACCCATCTTATGCAGCGGTTGTTGCGGGGTCCCATCGCGAAGCATTCCTCCTCCCCGATGAGAAGGCACGCATCAAGGCTTTTGGTCTCAACACGTTCACGCCATTAGGCACAATTACAGAATTTAAGGGGCTGCTGACGGTTTTTTTCTCGCATAAAGAGTGCGAGGTTTTGAACCGTCCCTTCAAGTTAGCTTTGATTGGGAAATTTGCACAGGGCTATCCAACGATGTCCCAGCTTCGCTTCTATTTCTCCAAGATTGATTTCAAAGGTAAGGTTCGTATTAGTTTGTTAAACGAAAGTCATGTCTTAATTAGATTCAACAATTCTGAGGATTATGCTAGATTGTTCATGAAAGAGGTCTGGTATTTTCGAGACTTTCCAATGCGGATTATGAAGTGGTCACCGGATTTCAACCCTAATTTTGATTCACCTATAGTTCCGGTTTGGGTCTCTTTTCCGAGATTGCCTTCGCAATTAGTATATAAAGAGGGTTTATGGAATATTGCTTCGTTGATTGGTAGACCTATTCGTGTGGATGAATTAACTGCTAGAACAGATAACACGTATGAGTCGAGGGTGTGTCTCGAATTGGATGTATCTAAGACTCTGACAACATCTGTTTGGGTTAGATATGGAGATTGGAGCTTTCTACAGAAAATTAATTATGGAAAAATCCCTAAAATTTGCATGAATTGTCATTGTTTGGGTCATGAAATTCAAGATTGTAAGGGGGATGATGATGAGGAAGGAGTTGATGGAAGAGAAGGCATGCGTGAATATCGGGTTGAAGATGTTCATGTGCCTAAAAAAGACTCTATGCCTCAAGTGGACAGTGATGGCTATGTGCGTGAGGATCGAGAAGAGAAAGAACATGAGGATGCACGTGCGCCTAAGACTTCTTTACGCTCGAGAGAAAACCAGCAAACCATGCTACTAGTATAGTTTGGGTAGAACCAACAAATATGAAAAAGGAAAAAGAAGTCGATGCAACTGAGAAAAACACAAAACAAAACCTCGTGTTTGGACAAGTTGGAATTTGGAAAAAGATAGAGGACCCTAATCCGTTTACTGTGCATGATAATCCTTTTGCGAATTTGTGTAATGAAACCTCGAATGACGGCCCTATTGCCTTTGAGGAAAAAGGAAGAAAATTAGGAGTTGGAGAAAAAGAGGATTTAATGAATCTTCAAGAAGATGAACATCACCATGATGCTGAAAAAACTGATGATGACATGCCCTCGGGGTCTGATGATGATCTGGATTCTGAGGTAAACCAAAAGACTGAGGATAAAAATGAAGAAGAAGAAGAGAGTGAATTTGTATCTGAAAGCGAGGAAGAGTTACAGAGTGAGGTGGCTAAAGAGCAGAATAAGGCTGTTGATTTGGATTCTTCGGAGATTGCGATTGAACAAGCCAAAACAGTTATTGCTCAGGCTAATCAGAAGGTGGTTGAGGATTTGAAGGTTAGAGAGGAGCCTAATAATCGTGTGGTTTAGGATTCCCTTAAGGCAATTATTGCTAAAACGGTTAAGAGAAATACGGAGAGCACCTCGATACCTTTTTCGATTCAGGAAGATGTTGACGAGGATAATAATCACACGATAGAGGATCACGAGGATGGTAGGGTTGAGAAGCACTTTGGCAATCCTTCAAACTCAGAAGATGCTTCCTATACTAGTAAAAGTAAAGGGTCTTCTTATGAAGACTCGAGTCATTTTTCCCCACGCAAGACTAGAAGTGCTTCGCGAGGTACTTATACTAGAGGAGGGCGTGCTAGAGGAGAGTGAGGTGGATATTACCGCCGGGGGGGGGGGGGGGGTCCCTATGGTGGTAGGTATTAATTAATAAATCCGTCATTTGATTCATGGCGGGATTTGTATAGGGAGTGATGGCTTGGGCTAAGTTCTTCGACTTGGCTTTAGTGGCCTTTTGGGCTTTGCGCATGTTCTTTCTTGGGTGTTTTTCAGTTAGCTTTGTTAATCAACCCATTTAGATTTGGGTTTGGTTTTTTTTTTTTTCCGGCCTTTTTGGGTTTCCGGCCTAACATGTTTGCGGGCTCGGTTTGTTTGTTTATTTTGGGCCTAATTTCCTTTGTAAACTTTTTCGGTTGGGTTATTTTATTCCGAGAGCTGCGCCTCTTTTTTTTGGAAAAAAAAAAAAAAAGAGGGAACCAGAGGTATATGATGACTATAGCTAATCAGTCACCAACCAATGAAAATCTTTGAGTCGATGATCTTAATCTATGCATAATCAGGAATTTCCTGACTAATTTGTTATTTATTAAATTAATTTGAATTTAATTTGAATTATTAGTTCTTGAGTCTTTGTTTAGTTTAATTAGTCTTTATTATTTGTTTAATTTAATTATTAGTTAAAATCTAAAAAAAAAAAAACCTCTTTTTTAGCTTTCCTTCGTTCTTTGGCTTATTTAATAGCTAAAAATTCATCCCATCTCCGTGATTCGATCCCTTTTGTCATTATTTGCAATTTAATTATACTTGATATTTGAGTAATTATTTTTGGTGGTTTCGACGCGTATCACTTGTGGATTGATATTTGATTTTAAATTTGTAACTCTAACAATACACATTGGGCAAGATTTTATGGTGTGTCCTGTTATGTTTCAATAGCTTTTCAATCTTTTGGGGAATTTGTGTAAAACATCATGGTATGCTATTGTAATTATCCCAAAGAAAATTAGTTGCAAGTTGCAACATTTAATTCAATTTTTGCAGGAAAAGATAAAATTGAAGTCAGAGATGAGGTTCTGCTTCTTTGTAATATTGTAAATAATCGCAAGTTTCATTATGACGAATTTAAGCAATTCGGGACTTTGTTTTTCAAACACTCACCTACCATTTTTTTTTTTTTTTAAACTCACACACCCTAATTGGTCCAAGGGATTCGAACTTGGGACCTTACTTTCGAGAAAGAACTCTCAGACCACTTGATCAACTCTTGTTGGCCAAACACTCACCTACTTATTTCTCCTAATTCTCACTATTTCTTCAAAATATATATTTTTTTCTGCGACAACTACTTTTTTCTGCAATTTTAACTACTTCAATTAGAAGCAAAAAATATGCCTAGAACAGATTCAATGTTTTGCATATGTTCGTTGACGAGCTTGTCGAGGGTTGGAAATTGAAAAGTTTAAAATCTTCAAAACATGACATATAAATTAATTTTTGTAACTCCCACAATATCATGTATTTAGTTTTGATTCTCTTTAAGTTACTTATTACATTCCAACAATATAAATAGGGTTCTAGGTGTCTAGATTAGAATGCACACATTGCAAAAAAAAAAAAAAAAAAAAAAAAAAAAAAAAAAAAATTGCACCAAAAAAAAAAGATTAGAATGCACACAAGTATTCTACATCTCACTATATATCATTCTTGTAGATTATAATTTTGGACAACATGAGAAGTTTCGTTCCTTAGTTTCCTTGCGATCGTGCTCACAATAGGGGATGTGGATTGTGGCCTTTTGAGTTTTATCTTGGGATGGTGATGAGCCGACAATACCTGCACGAAGAGAAGGCCGTCACAATTTTAGAACAACGTCAAGTGGCGTGACTCCTACAGGCCAGTCATTATACTTATACTTCTAACTTTTGTTATTACTAATTTATATGTGCATTACATATTCATGAGAAAATCAATTCAATTTTCACAACAATCTAAAATTGTGATTGTCTATGTTAAATTGCTTAATTATCTTCATTGTTGATTTGTTTGATTCAGTCTATGCCTAATTGTCTTGATTTGTTAATCTATATAATTATCTGGATGTGTTTAGTTGTTTACTTCTCTTTTCGTGTTTGAATTGAAAGTTATTGAATTTTTAATCTATGATCCTACGCAGACCATATTTATGATGCATGGATACAGATACGGAAACACGGACACAACACGACACAAATACGAGAACATAAATTTTTTCTTGAATTTCCCACGTGAGGAGTGTCGGAGACGAGTGTCTGATACAACACGATAGGGCAAAATAATATTTTTAGAAGTGTCCGTGCATCATAGGACCATACATTTAGTATCCCGTTCGCCCTAAATTACTCCACCAAATTTAGTTTTAGTTCTACGTTTCAGGGTGCACGTCCATACTACCGGACCATACATTTAGTATCGCATTAGCCCTGAATTACTCCACCAGCTTAAGTTTAGTTCTACATTTCAGGGTGCAAGTCCATACTACACAGACCAGACATTGGCACTCACCAAAGAATATAAAACAAGCCAATATATACTGCAAATAATTACTGGACATTGGAAATACATGTTCCATAAATGTATGATTACAATCGAGGGTGGACTATTACCAAAAATGAAAAATCACACATAATCTTACACCAAAAGGATTCAAAATAAGCTTCGTACTGTGACAGAGAGCAATGAAACAAGAAAAAGAGTTACCAAAAGATTACTTTTTATTTTCAGAGTTCTGATTTCAGTGTCCCGGACATTGATCTTTTTGTTATAGTTGGAAATAAGTGTTATCGTTTCAGGGGTCGTTCCTTGATCGATCAACTCCCATATGGACTCATTCGAATTTTGAATGAAGCCAAAGCTTTGACTGCATCATCAAAACAAATGTTCCAATTCCTAGAAGCCTATTTCAATCCCTAGATTGATTTTTGGAGTTTACTAACCTTTTGCTCACTCCCACTAAATGTGAAACCTATGGGTTGTTCCATGTAACTGTCTTTATCAATGTATCCATTGAAAAAGGAAGTTTGCACATCCATTGACCATATCTCGTATTCATAATACACTGCTATGGAAAGTATGATTCGAATAGACTTTTACATTGCAACCGGTGAAAAGGTTTCATCAAAGTTCACACCTGGCCTTTAAGTGAATCCTTTGACAATAAGTCTTTCCTTGTAGGCTGCAATTTTACCATCTACTCCAAGCTTTCATTTATAGATCCATTTGCACCATATGGATTTTACCCCATCAGGCAGATCCACTAAAAGTTGGTTGGAGTACATGGAGTCCATTTCGGATATCATGGCTTATTTCCACTGTTCAGAATTCAAGTCTGATAGTGCCTCCTCATAAGTTAGAGGATCATTATCCTCTTGAGAGATTTCATGGAGAAAACCATACCATCTCTTAGGCTATCTATGAATGCGTTCAGAACTGTAACACCCCAAAAGGAGAAGTACCACATCCCCCGTACTAAGACCCCGACCCGGTCACGGAATGGAAGATCCATGCCCGAATCCGAATCAAAGCGAACAGGAGACCAACTCACACACTATGCTAGGCGGATCTAACTCGACAAACTCAGAGCGCTGAAGCAATTTAAACATTCAAAACAAGATAGCGGAAGCATTGAAATCAACATTCAAACAAGTGACGGGTTCAAATAGCATAGATACCTAGTCCCGAATATCAACAAGCATAACAGATGACAGGTTCAACTAGCATAAATACCTAGTCCCGAATATCATAATGTAATAATCATCAAGTGCCACAGAGGGCCGAATACGAATGCCACACGGGGCTACAGAAAGGTAAAGTATAATCTCAAGTCTACAAGTCATAACATAAGTAAAGTGTATGAAAGACAAATGCAATAACTATAAAGACTAGACCGACAAAGTGCAACTCAAAGGACTCACTCCTGCCTAGCAACGCCAACAGACCTGCACCTAAAAGTTAAATGAGGGGTCAGTCAACTTGATCGAGTGAGGGGGCTAATCCACACCCACAATATATATATATATATAGCACATCACATAACAGAAGGGTGGACTCATAAACCGGAGATAGGTGTTGTATACCAAAGACATTTCACCCAAAAGGTAGATATATATAAGTTTTAGAAAACGTTTCGAAAACTCTATCTCGATTCATGATTCCCAGACAGAACAGATCAGATGCCTCGCGAGTACGAGCTTCCAACCTTTAGGGAGTCTTTACTTCACTTGTTTGCTTTCCATTGGGGATGGTTTAATTTTTATGAAAATCTTGGCTATTTTACCAAGTAGATTCTTTACTTTGATAGTTAGTGTGTTGGTTTAAATAACCTTAATAATTGTGTCTTTGCCTTGATAGATAATAATCTCCCATTTGGTATGTAATTGACATTTTTGCCCTTACCTTGAATAAAGTGCACAACGGTAAAGAATGAGTACTAATTACACATTTCATACCCTTCTCTTGGACTGAAGTTTTATCTTCTTCTTCCATATTCTCGCTTAAACGTTCTTCAATTCAAACGTTAAAGGTAAGAATTAAGGACTCTGATCATAGACCTATGCAGTAATAAGCAACATGGACATGATAAATACAGCGATATGAATTTTTTCTTGCATTTCTCACGAACACGGTTGGGTGTATATTTTCCCAAAACATCATATCTACTGCAAATTACCACTAGTCTCCAGACAAAACAATTATTTGTCAATTTCACATAAACCTCTTTAAAAAAAACCCATGTCTAGCACAAATTATGGCGAAACAATTATTTATCAATTTCACAAAAACCTCAAAAATTAAGGATATAAGTAACTTGAATGCTGCAACCAAGAGCATCACAGGCATTTACAGTCATCTAATGGAATGAACTTAACTATTGTTTTGAAATAAAAAAAAAAACACTTAGAAGCATAGAGTTTAGACGTTAGATCATACACTTCTCCTAATTCCAAGAACAATCAGAAAAATTCATTTTTAAAGCAGTACACTTTTGATCTGATGTCCAAATTTTTGGGACTCCAAAGACGCACTTCATTGCTGGGGACGTTCATGATGAAAAGAGACATATCCACGTAGCGTTGAGCGCAGTTGGTGAGACAGTTTCACTTGAACTGAACTTGCTTCCAGGAGAACCAGTGATGCATTTGTCCTAGCAAGCTGATGTTAGTTTTCCAATCATTTCATTCACCAGAGCCTTTTGCTTTTCTTGCTGAAAGGATTCAGACATTAAATATGTCAAGAAAAAGGCCCTTTGCGAGTAAACTCAATAGACAATCACCAGATATCCAAGTATTCTTGAACATGCTTTCCGATTACCATCATAAGTTCATAAAAGTGAATGACTAGATACAATTATACAAATTAATGGTTATGTTTAACAGGGACAGCGAAGCTCCATGTCTATCTGCAGAGAATTTAAAGGGACAAAGAAAAATGAAAACGAAAGATGGTAAAGAACATTAAAACAAAGATTCAGAGATTATTTATTAGAATCTGAATTAAAGATCGTCCACAAGTGATCATGTGAACCAATCATAGTTAGTGCTTGATAATCCAGAAAAGCCTTTTTACGGCCTCAACAAAAAGGGATGTTTAAGTGGATATTCAATATCACTTCCAGTAGACCATCAACTGAAGCGCAAGTTATTTACAGTTGCTGCAATTAGTTGTGTATGTTGCCCAAGATACTACAGGAGAGCTTCCAACAGTATATACTTCTAATAAATAACTCCAGAAGCTTTTGGCAGTAATTTTGCAGAAACTATCCAAAGTGCGAATTCAACAATTTTCCATTTTGTTCAAGGGCGTGATCAGCTAGAGGCGGAAGCAAAAAGCACTACAACTAATCTGATCACTACGTTTAAACCAATGTAATTACTGGTGCAAGCAGGTGAAACTGGGCTCATCACTTCAGGAAAGCTCTCTACATATTGTTCAATCTTTTCCAGTTCACAGATATGCCAAATCAGCAAAAGAATAAACACTAAACAGATCCCTCTATATGGACTAAATCATAAACCCATAATCTGATCAGTTTCCCTCCACCCAATACTTCGAAAAATCTTTAACAATTCATATAACCTAATAAACAATCCCTTCTTAAATAAATTAAACAGATTGAAGAACAGCAAAGAAGAACCCAATTCAGACAAACATCTGCAACAGTTAAAATCGAACATGCATACACCAACAATCAGTTGGAATTACTTACATTGAGAAATTGCTGCAATTCAGGGGAGTTGAGCAGTGAAGGATCCATTGGAGTCCCTTCTCAGTTGCAAACTTGCAGGAAACAAAATGAAACACCAGTCACCATGGCTGAAAATAAACTTGAAGTTGTCGAATCAAGAATTTCGTGTAAATTAACGAGAATTGAAGGGATGCATCACTTAGTATGTCAACAAACAAATGAACAATATGCGTTCTAACACCCACAAAAAAATACCAAAATTCACGCACTGAATGAAATAAAAGAATCATTCATAAAGAAAGCAGACGAGGTACATCACCTAGGCAAAATAAATACTTCACAATTTCGCAGCGTAGCTTACAATATCCACCTCCGGCCACAGTTGTCTGCTAGATTTAAGGAGAAAATTGTAAGATAGAAGATATAGCAACATGAGTAGCTATCCATTCCGCATCATATAATTCAATGGAAGCCATAAAAAAATATGCACAGTTCACATTACTTACCTCAGCCAAAGACACACAACAGACGTCCAGCTCGCAGAATGGCTAATCGATGATCTAGGGCTAGTAACTGAGGTTCAATCGGTGATGACGAAAAGGGTGGAAATTTTGGGGAAAATGGTGGGAATGTTTTCTTAGAGCGGTGAGGGCAGATAGTGTAATTTTTGTAAAAAATTGAGGGGTATGACGGTAAAATCGGGTAATCCATCCCCTCCCAGCTTAAATAGCAACAACCTTTTTTTATGGCAAAAATCACCATCCATTTCCACCAATTTCTCGGGGCTCCGGGAATAAGGCTTATTGCCAAACTTCCAAAGTAAAGACTAGATAAGGGGGGGGGGGGGGTTATTTAGCCAACAAGTTAATTCTTTTAAAGTAAAGATGTTCTTACTCCTCAGAACATATCAAAACATAGAATACAAAATCAATCCCACCATCACACCAATGATGGAGGAGATGTACCGTCTCCAAACCATCCAGAACAGACATACCCTCAAGGGGTAGCGAACCTACAAGAGTCCTCCCCGGCTGTACACCGAAGGCTCAAGATATCACGCCTCCCCTATCTCCCTGAGTCGCGCAATGATATCTCAAATGGAGACTAAGCACAGGCCGAGCCCTAACGGCCCTATACCGTCCCAGGGATTCCTTACCCATAGCTCCTCGGATCCATATCAGAACAGAACAGAACAGATACCATATATCATGGCTAACTCGCTACAGAACAGATCATAACATAACATAACTTTTCAAAACAGCTTACATATGCTTTCATATCTAATTTTCCAAAACAGAGCTGATGCACAAGGCCATAAACATATCATATCCAACACATACGTATTTATAATAAAGTATACTCGCATGCAAGGGTAGAAATCAGCATATAAAGGCCATAGGTCAATAACTATACAAAATCCTAAACCTCACCTCGTAGTAGTAGAGTCTGAGAGTGTGAAGGGCCAAACACTCTAAACCTCGGGCTCACCGGCACCACCAAACTCTGTGACAAGACAAACACAAGCCCAACTTAGACTCTACATGAACCAAGTAAGATGCACGGCGTACAAAGTATGAATGACATGCGAAATGGAATGATGTTTATCAAATTAGTCACAAAGGATAATTCAAATATTCAAGTATTTCATGCAAATAATAAAGTAATAAGGTTCAGAGATGCATTCCAAGTCATATCGGATCATACAAGTCAAGTAGCAACTCAAACGAATCGAATACGCACGAAAAAGCACTTAAAAAGGGTCACAGACGCATGGGAACGACCATTCCCATGCACAACATAGCATGGGAACGGGCCTTCCCACGCCAAGGCCAAGCGAGGCTGGGAACGGCCGTTCCCAGACCAAGCACACATGGGAACGGTCGTTCCCATATTCGGCCGCCAACAACCAAACCCTAGCCCAGAAGGGCCGTTCCGGGCTCAAAGCACAAACGGGAACGGCCGTTCCGACCATAGATCTGGAGCAGAAACTTGACAGTTTCGGGAAGAAGAAGGGGAATACCAAAAATCATCCAACCAACACGAAATCTACCATAAATCATCATGAAATTCAAGTATAACATCATATAAATCATGCTTAGCATCAAAACATCAATTAATTTAAGTTTAAGAAGGTTTTTGCCCAAAATCCCAAACACCCATTTTCATGAATTTCAAGCTTAAACATGGAGATATGAATTCCTAGTCTTCTATACACGAATTTCCAGCAACTAAGACACATAAGGAGCATTCAAATCATCAAGGCTTGCTCAAGGAATTCAAGATCTCATCATTCAAGTTCATGCTAACAATTTCATGCTCCAATCTAAGAATAGAAATGAAATACTCATCAAAAGAGATCCAGAGCTTACCTTGACTTGTGAAGGAATGTGGAATCAAAGAATATGAGCTCTTAGAATGAAAGATGGTTCAAGTCTTGATCTTCTCTTGAAGTTTCTCCATGATTCTCTTTGAGGCTAACTTGTATGGTTTGAAATGAAATGAAAAGGAATAAAGCTATTTATATGGTGGCTAATAGTTTTAGGTCAAGGTTAGGGTTTAATATGAGGCTAAAGGCTTTAATAGGAGTTGGGCTCAAATAAATGACTTCCGGTCCAATAGGTCAAAGTAAAAGGGTTTAAGGTTTAAACGGTTTCCGAAAAATATAAAGTAAATTCCATTGGACCCGAATCACCGAATCAAGTCCAATGGTGGTGTCGGAATTCGAATTCGAATTCCCGAGCTCATATTGGTCCCGAACGACCCAAACCCACCTAACTCAAATTAGGCCTCAAACACACAAATAGGTCCAAGTCCTATTTAAATTCAACTCCAACAATTAATTTAAATTCATCCAAGTTCCATTCTCAAGTTGTCATGCAAGAATTCATATTTTACCATTTTGGATTCTTATCAATTAAGTCACATTTTTAGTCAAAGTTGGAATTAAATTCATAAAAGGAAATTAAGTCACATAAGTGCGTAAGGTAAACTCTCTCGTGGCGCATACCTGTACGATTTATCCGACGGCGCGTCACAACCTCCCCCTCTTAGGAGAACCTGTCCTCAGGTTCGCTGTTTGAAATAACTCCGGATACAACTTCCTCATCTTTTCTTCAGTCTCCCAAGTCGATTCCTCAGATTTCTGATCTCTCCACAACACTCTGACCAAGGGAATCTGCTTGTTTCTCAACACTTGCACTTTCCGATCCAGAATCTCAATCGGATGCTTCACAATCGTCAAATCAGACTCAAGTTGTACCTCTTCAACCGGTAAAACCGTTAACTCATCGGGGTAGTGTTAGGAATAGTGCCCTAGAAAGCCGATTAGTCATAATCCGTTTTGGGACTTTCCTAGTATCACAGACAATCTTTGAATAATATACGATTGATTAATATCATAGGCAAACACTTCTTTATATGCTCTTGTTTGGTATGCGTTTACTTTAGCTGTGCATGTATGAGAACTCCCCTAATCCTGATGACTTTAGGACTCTACCATTTAGGTGAAATGGTTCATGAAATGAGTCCTATATCACATAAGTCATGATTAGTAAAATACTCCAAGCCGATGAGTCCTACAGACAGTGGGAGTGTCAACCTGACTCCTCTAAGGCTTGCTAGTGGGATCACACCCTTAAGAAGGACCACCTTGTTTCATGTAGGTGCAAATTGTATAGACGATATGTGCGTGATACATGAGGGAGCTTACTTCAATAAGTAAGTTCACTGAGGTGCCCCGTGTGAGAAGATTCCTAAATGGGAAAGGAAGTTTCTATTTCAGGAAATAGAAACTTCCAGATTAGGAAATATCTCACGAGTCATTGATGTGATTAATTGATCCTTAGACTTGAGGTTCCTTGTCACTTTATGAGTTAACTCTGTAGTCTTAGGTATAAGCTTTAAAGGGTGTCGCCTTAGACAACTGATTCAAGGCTTATGCTGGGGCTGCACAAGTGATTCATGAAAGTGAATGAGAATCAAGAAATGACCGACACTTGCATTTGCAAGGTGATCTCTTATTGTGTAAGTCATTCATATGCCATATGGAGTCCTTGGCCAAGGCAGTAGATCAAGACATCAAGAAAAGGGTTTCTTGGATTGAGATCAAATGGATATGAAATGCACTTAGCTTTAAGACCAGATTATTAGGGTTCTAATTATTCCCTTACCCTAGATCTTGGTTGAGAGATAGTAAGTAGGAGGATTGTATCTCACATGAATCAATGACTTAAAGGTTCTGTCGAATCCGAACATTCCAATTCAGCTAGGGGTTAAACACCTGTTGCTAGACTATGGTCGTTTAATCTGTGGACTGATTAATTAATTAGTGAATTAATTAATTAGGGTCACTGCTAATTGAATTGAGAACCTAGAGGGTCACACACAACAACTTGGTTACATGAGTTGAGGCTTTAAAATTATTAAACGAGTTAATCGGGCCTAGAGAGTTCCACACGTGTGAAACCACACGTGTGGGTCACGTGACTGGACACGTGTCATAGGGACACGTGTGCCACACGTGTTTATTTGATTGAATATTAAATAATTAATTTATTAATTATTTAATAGACTTTGGTTTAATTTTGAATTAAAAAGAAAGTCTTATTTTGGAAAAAAATAATCTAGTTAATTAATTATGAATTAATTAATTAGATAAAATAAGTTATTTATTTTAAATAAATAAAGTATAAAATTATCCAAAATTAGTTTGGATATTTTTAGCTCTCTTGAAAGTTGATTTGAATTAGAATTCAAAGTCAAAGTCAAAATACTTGATGATCAAGTAATAGGAGAGAGAGGGACCAAAACCTTAGTCCATAAGGACTAGGATTTTCGGCCACTCCCATCCTATAAATAGGGGAGCTCGAGCTCCCCTTAGAGCTAATCGAGAATTCTTTTGGTTCATGTGTTGAACACCATCCTTTCTCCAAGATAAACGAAACCCTAGGTTAAGCCTAAACACTAACTAGAGAACTAGCATCCTTACTAGTTAGATTGTAGCCAAGTTGGTGGACTATCTCTAGAGAGCTTCAAGTTAGAAGTTTTGAAGATTCGAGCTTTACCAAAAAGTGGGGATCAAGCAAAACGATCAGAAGGGATGATGAAACGATTCTGATCCCAACATGAAACGAATGAAAAATCGAACCAAAGAAGATGGCGAAAACCGTTCGTCCATATCCTGAAGGATGAATTTTTTCACGAGGGTTTTGTGACTGGCAGTTTTCAACTTTCGTAAAACTGGTTTTCGAAGGGAGTTTCAATCATCTCTTTCTCGTTTCATGTTTCTTTCTTTATGTTGTATTCTTAAGAACTTCCATAACATGATTTGAATCCAGGTTGGTGTGGATTGTTATCCCTACAATGGATTCTGAAGTGGAAAGAGACTTTCGAGGAACGGGTTGCCATTACCGCATGAAGCGCGTTTGAGGGCGGCTCAAAACGTGTCAAGAAAGCTACTACCCAAGTGAGTTTCTTGATCTCTACGAATTTGGATACACGATTGCGAGTCCAAGATCCTTTTGTTGGGAAAATTTTTTAAATTCCGCTGCTTTCTGATTCCTGTTTTCCAACAAGTGGTATCAGAGCCACCTCGTTAATCGTGTTTCTGATTCGTCTCAATTATTCTGAATTTGGTAGAAATTCTTAGGCTTAGATGCGAATTGAGTATTCTTGAGTTCTTTTAGAAAGCCTGAATTACGAAACTGTATTTTTCCTAAAAGTTTCTGAAAAACGTTTTCGAAAATTTGATTGAAATTATTTGGATCAAATATATTTAAATTGTGTTTTAAATTTTGGATTGTTGGTTTTTGAACTAAAAGTACGAAACACGAAATCGCGTCACGAGAACGCGAGCCTAAACGTGCTAAGGCGTAGCACGCTTAGGCCCGCGTGCCCGTTCGCCCAGCAGTCCCGCAACCGGGCCGGACTACCCGCCGCTGCTGCTCGCCTGCGCCTAGGCGCGCCTGCTCGTCTCCCGCAACCGCGCGAGAGCCTCGCCCGGTACGCCCTGCCTGCAGCTGCGCACGATGCGCGCAGGGCGCGCACTGGCAGCCTTCTGCTGCCGGTCTCGCGCGGTGCTGGCGTGCGCGCCTAGCGCGCGATGTCGCGCGGTGTGCGGGCGGACAGTCCGGGCATTTCGGGCCATTCGTTTCGCGATCTTTATTTTCGTGTTTAGTCCAATCCAATCTCGATTTAATTTTTCCTGAAAATTTTTATTTTATTAAGTTTGAATTATTTTGAAATAATTATTTAAATTGGGATTTTAAAAATGAAGCGATTTAAATTTTGGGAAAATTGCAAACTTTATTTTTTGAAAATATTGAAAGAACAAAATTGTTAATTTTCAGAAATTAATTGGAATTTTATTAGTTTATTGTTTTTTCGGGTTTTATTGAAAAGGCTCTTGAACAAGAATTGCATCTAAGTCGTGTTTTAAGCTATTAGAACTTGAAGCGAGAATTTTAATTTATTGGTTAAATTTAAATTCTTGCAATTTATGCATGTTAGGTGATCATGGGTTTAGACTTAAATATGGTTTTAATTTATGCACATGGATGGTTTAAATTGGGGTTGGAGCCCTATAGTTGCGTTTTTCAATTGAGGTCGGAGCCTCACTTATGTGAGCACTGTTATGTGATTTATTATGTGGCTTTCCATATTACTGTTTTTTAGGCCGGGGTTTGCCCCGTGTATTTGTCTAAGGCCAATATGAAGATTGAGCCTTATTACTTTATGTCTTTTTCTTTTTATTGTAATTTGAGAGTAGAGATAGGTGGTGAGGTTTTATTTTCATTTTGGAGACCATGCACCCATGGTGTAAGATGGACCACATTCAAGTAACAAGGAGGCCATAAGTGAAGACCCCTCAAAATGTTAGGGAGGGGAATCTCAATTGTAAAATGTAATAGAGATAGGGCTCGTATTTTGTTACCGCTTTCCCTTATGTGATTTAAACTGTTTATGTGGCATGTATGTTAGAACTTGTGATTGTGGAGTGGCTCTCACATATCACGCATAAGATAGGTAGAACCCATGATCATTACATGTTCGTATCATGCTAGGAGATGTTATCTGTTTATGTGCTTGTTTGAAATGCATTTAAGTTGTACTTGCATTAATCAAGACTAGTAAAATCGGATAACATATATGTTGGTGAAGTCGAACCGAACAACTCTTTGGTTGATTCGAAAATTCCCATTAAATATTAAGCTCATTTCGAATAATAGGTATTTAATTCGAGATGCAAATTTTGAATTAAATTCCTAGCATTCCATCAATAGGTTTTAAGTTTAGTAAGTAAAGCTAGTTATTGTCCGCGAGTCGTGGGATAGCTAGTGGAGCTTATTAGTTCTTAGTTACCTAATTGATCATTTTAAATGATCAATATTTCGTGGTTAATTTTGGCAAGGGCGATGTCCGCGAGTCGTGGGTCATTCGAACTAAGTTTTGATCATGATCTTATGATTGATGGGTCTAGCTTAACGCCTAAGTAAATATGGATGTCGCACGAGTCGTGGGTCCATATTGAAAGATAGGTGATGCAAAAACAATTACTAAGAGTTCTAAAGGTGTTAGAATTGGTAAGTTGTACCTACCTAGGGTTCTTACTTAGAATGTCCGCGAGTTGTGGGTTCGAGATAAAATGCCTAGGATCTTAGTACCCATTGGGAAACGCGTTCCTCTTAGATCTTTGGGAATTATAGATCTTTGAAAAACAGTGGGAGCTACATTAGATTAAAGACCTTATCTTTTGTATATCGTTATAATTTAGCATGCTCACATTTTCTCTGCTTAGCATTTAGGTTGTAGTTCTGTGATTCTCTACAATATGAAATCCAAACCCATTTGTATCCATCCTTAAGTCAAAAGAGTTGAGTAAGTCCTAACTAACTCTGATTGGCTTCGGACCCTGAAATTCGTTTTAGATTCCGAATAGAGAAAGGCGTTCTCTAAAGGGCGAAGTTTTCAATTGTGAAAATTCGACCCGGGCCAAAAGAGAAGTAATCTGAGGTGAATGGATTTTTTCCAAACCACTTAAGAGCAATTGAACCACCTCATAAAAATGTTACAAGGTATAACATTATGGAATTATTCAATATTCCAAATGAGGAAACAAGTGCACACGAACAAGGTCTAAAGATCTTATTTGAAGATCTTATGGTCTCGATCATCAACCGAGAAAAGAGTTCTCTATGCACTGATTGCTTACATTGCTTCCACCATCATTCAAACCCTTTATGCTCAACTAGAATGATGCTAATGTAGCATAGTTAATCATTTAGTTGATAATGGTTGAGAGCATCCTTAAGAAGGAATAAAAGGTTGAGATGGTTAATTCTTCTTCTAAACTCCCTAAGTTAAAGACTTGAACACCTAAAGAAGAAGAAACCCTTAAGAGCCCAATGGAGGGGCATGTAAGGGGTGCGCCCAAAAGACACTAGAGATCAAATAGGAGGTTTGCTTCTATGGTAGCAAATAAGGACTTTGAAAGGAAACTGCGAAGAGTATGAGTACTCTGAAATGTTACCTCGTTTAGTAATTCTACTAGGAATAGAATTCACTAGTCTTGAGTCAATTCTGCATAATCCGTTGTGCAAAGACTCAAGGCACTAATGTTCTGAACATACAACGAGATAACAAAAGTAAGTGAGATGACAAAGCTTCGAATTACTTTGGAACGTTGAGATATAAAAGGATTAGCAAGTCAGACACCTTAGGATCATTCTATGAAAATGAACCTATAGAGTTGACTTCCTGTGAATCCTATCTCAAAGGGAAAATGTTCCGGGAACATTGTTTAGGTGAAACATGGAACGTTCCAAAATTATAGTGGATTTCGATCCATGCTGATGAGTGTAAGATGCTTAATGTAAGCACTAGATACAATCGTCAGTTTAATCATTATGAATGAATGTACTTGTTAAAGTACAAATTCGAAACTTATATGAAATTCTTAGAATTTCAAAAGGAGGTTAGGAACCGAAGTAGTCATAAGTTATAGGCAAATCGATATGATCGAGATAGCCAATATCTTATCAACTAATTCCTTAGTCATCTTAGAAATAATAGGATTATCTCTCAGTAAACTAATTCGAGAACACCTTAGTGTTTCCGAATGAGGGAATGAAACCTTATAGGATATGGTCCATTCCATAGCAAACTTTACTGACTTATAATCATTCTAGGAATAAACTCCTAGAATATGCAGTTAGAGATTTTGAATTTTGCACCTTCCAAAATCAGTCCTTTAGATACACTATGCAATGTGGCACACTAAATTCCCTAATTATTCTTGTCCAAGAATTTAGTGGAATCCTCTTAAGTAAAGAGGATAGTGGGAGATAGGCTTGAAATGAGTTGAAGTTTATACAAACAATATTGGATATCATTTCTGCGATTCCCTTAGACAAAGGTTGTTTGTCTCAAGGAATGTGTCTTTCTTAAGGAATCGTTCCTATAGAAGAAGAAAGACAAGCAAGCAGACCTCAAAGAAATTTGAGAATAAATATCCACGCCACATATAGAAGAAACGAGCCCATCTGATAAAACTTAGCCAAATTTTAGAGCATGTACACGTGTGAAACCCTTCTCTTAAGACGCGTTTAGAACGCGTTCCTAGATAGCCAAGGAATTACTTGAAGAGGAGACACTGTCAGATTTGGAATCTGAGTAGTGTAAGCAAGCCTTGAAATCTAATATGGATTCCATATACTCAAACCAAGTTTTGACCTTAGTTGATCCACCTGATAGGATCAAGCTCGTGCAGCTTCGAGTGAATGAAAGCATTACAACCTTCTTGACGGTTGAAATGCAAAAGTCCATTTGGATTGTGTTTATCACATCCTCATATTCTGACTATGAGATATGATAAATGAATATGAGAACTATCTTGTTCAATATGAGATTGAAAGAGACTGAAATAAGGTATTTCTATAAATCTCATATTCAGTGGGAGTATGCATAAGGTATACAAATCCCTAAAGTCAATCTGTGGATTGATAAAGGCTTCTAGGAGTTAGACAATTCGATTCCATAGGATAGTCAAATCGTTTGGCACAGATGGAAGTCGAATAAGTCTTAAAAGTGTACATATGAAAGTTAGTGATGTAAGAGTCAATTTTTGGTTCTTTAGAAGACGACATCCTTCTCATTAGGAATATCAAGGATAACGTGAAAGTTACCAATTCTTGTTTAAGAAACAATTTGACATGAAAGATCTTAGTGATTATCCTAAATTCTCGACATTCAGATCTATAGAAGATAGATCTAAGAGAATAAAAGGATTATCACAAAACGAGTACATAACCATAATACTAAAAGGAGTTTAGTAGGGACAATGGAACATCTCTTTTGAAGAGTATGTGTCCTAAGATAACTTTAAGAAAGTTAGAATGTCCAAAATCCCTTTAAGTAAAAGGGTGCATAATGTATGAAATGTTACGTACTAGACTTGATATGGCGCAACACTAAGCGTAGTGAGCCGAATCTAATATGACCTCAGAGAAGGTCATTAGATCTCTGTAAAGGATGTCCTCAGAGTACTTGAGAAGAAATGAGGATATGTATTAGTTTACAGAGCCTAAAAGATCTTATCATTGAAAGGATATTTTGATGTAATTGTTTCATCAAACATAGATGATTATGAAATCATTGAAAGGATACAACTTCTACCAGAATGGTAATGCAATGTGTTGGAAAGGGGTTCCAAGGACGGACATTGCAAAACTCGACTATCGTAGTTGAGAACTTAGTCGTATTATATAACGCTAAGTTAAGTGTTTGGGTAAGAAACTCCATCTAACTGGTTAGATGAAGTTCCTAGCATGAAACAACTCCTTTATCATATTGTATGATAAAATGGATGGTTGCTCAAGTAAGAGAACCAAGACCTCACCAAGAGACTGAACACGTGATTACGAATCACTTTATAAGGAAAAGGTGTTTTCCTAAGAGATATGTAAACAAGAGGGTCACATCAGCAGAGAATATAGCAGATCCACTTTGGAAACGCCCAAAGTCAATAGGCTCTCAAAGTGCATCTTGAGAAGATGGGACTTAGAGTACCTAAATGGCTTTTACGGGCAAGTGGGAGATTGTTAGGAATAGTGCCCTAGAAAGCCGATTAGTCATAATCCGTTTTGGAACTTTCCTAGTATCACAGACAATCTTTGAATAATATACGATTGATTAATATCATAGGCAAACACTTCTTTATATGCTCTTGTTTGGTATGCGTTTACTTTAGCTGTGCATGTATGAGAACTCCCCTAATCCTGATGACTTTAGGACTCTACCATTTAGGTGAAATGGTTCATGAAATGAGCCCTATATCACATAAGTCATGATTAGTAAAATACTCCAAGCCGATGAGTCCTACAGACAGTGGGAGTGTCAACCTGACTCCTCTAAGGCTTGCTAGTGGGATCACGCCCTTAAGAAGGACCACCTTGTTTCATGTAGGTACAAATTGTATAGTTGATATGTGCGTGATACATGAGGGAGCTTACTTCAATAAGTAAGTTCACTGAGGTGCCCCGTGTGAGAAGATTCCTAAATGGGAAAGGAAGTTTCTATTTCAGGAAATAGAAACTTCCAGATTAGGAAATATCTCACGAGTCATTGATGTGATTAATTGATCCTTAGACTTGAGGTTCCTTGTCACTTTATGAGTTAACTCTGTAGTCTTAGGTATAAGCTTTAAAGGGTGTCGCCTTAGACAACTGATTCAAGGCTTATGCTGGGGCTGCACAAGTGATTCATGAAAGTGAATGAGAATCAAGAAAGGACCTACACTTGCATTTGCAAGGTGATCTCTTATTGTGTAAGTCATTCATATGCCATATGGAGTCCTTGGCCAAGGCAGTAGATCAAGACATCAAGAAAAGGGTTTCTTGGATTGAGATCAAATGGATATGAAATGCACTTAGCTTTAAGACCAGATTATTAGGGTTCTAATTATTCCCTTACCCTAGATCTTGGTTGAGAGATAGTAAGTAGGAGGATTGTATCTCACATGAATCAATGACTTAAAGGTTCTGTCGAATCCGAACATTCCAATTCAGCTAGGGGTTAAACACCTGTTGCTAGACTATGGTCGTTTAATCTGTGGACTGATTAATTAATTAGTGAATTAATTAATTAGGGTCACTGCTAATTGAATTGAGAACCTAGAGGGTCACACACAACAACTTGGTTACATGAGTTGAAGCTTTAAAATTATTAAACGAGTTAATCGGGCCTAGAGGGTTCCACACGTGTGAAACCACACGTGTGGGTCACGTGACTGGACACGTGTCATAGGGACACGTGTGCCACACGTGTTTATTTGATTGAATATTAAATAATTAATTTATTAATTATTTAATAGACTTTGGTTTAATTTTGAATTAAAAAGACAGTCTTATTTTGGAGAAAAATAATCTAGTTAATTAGTTATGAATTAATTAATTAGATAAAATAAGTTATTTATTTTAAATAAATAAAGTATAAAATTATCCAAAATTAGTTTGGATATTTTTAGCTCTTTTGAAAGTTGATTTGAATTAGAATTCAAAGTCAAAGTCAAAACACCTGATGATCAAGTAATAGGAGAGAGAGGGACCAAAACCCTAGTCCATAAGGACTAGGATTTTCGGCCACTCCCATCCCATAAATAGGGGAGCTCGAGCTCCCCTTAGAGCTAATCGAGAATTCTTTTGGTTCATGTGTTGAACACCATCCTTTCTCCAAGATAAACGAAACCCTAGGTTAAGCCTAAACACTAACTAGAGAACTAGCATCCTTACTAGTTAGATTGTAGCCAAGTTGGTGGACTATCTCTAGAGAACTTCAAGTTAGAAGTTTTGAAGATTCGAGCTTTACCAAAAAGTGGGGATCAAGCAAAACGATCAGAAGGGATGATGAAACGATTCTGAACCCAACATGAAACGAATGAAAAAATCGAACCAAAGAAGATGGCGAAAACCGTTCGTCCATATCCTGAAGGATGAATTTTTTCACGAGGGTTTTGTGACTGGCAGTTTTCTACTTTCGCAAAACTGGTTTTCGAAGGGAGTTTCAATCATCTCTTTCTCGTTTCATGTTTCTTTCTTTATGTTGTATTGTTAAGAACTTCCATAACACGATTTGAATCCAGGTTGGTGTGGATTGTTATCCCTATAATGGATTCTGAAGTGGAAAGAGACTTTCGAGGAACGGGTTGCCATTACCGCATGAAGCGCGTTTAAGGGCGGCTCAAAACGTGTCAAGAAAGCTACTACCCAAGTGAGTTTCTTGATCTCTACGAATTTGGATACACGATTGCGAGTCCAAGATCCTTTTGTTGGGAAAATTTTTTAAATTCCGCTGCTTTCTGATTCCTGTTTTCCAACAGGTAGAACTTCCGAAGTTGTGAAACGTGGAACACATTATGAATTTCGGTCAAACTCGGCGGTAGGTCCAACCTATACGCCACCTCTCCAATCCTCTCTAGAATCTCAAACAGTCCAAGATATCGAGGGCTAAGCTTTCCACCTCTACCAATATGAGAAAAGCCCTTCCTAGGAGATGCCTTCAAGAAGACATGATCTCCGACCTCAAACTCAAGGGGCCTTCTCCTCTTATCCGCATAACTCTTTTGTCTATCCTGAGCTGCTTTCATTCTCTGGTGAATCAACTTAACCTTCTCAACCATCTTCTCAATCTTAGACGAGACCTTAGCTCTCGTGAGCTTACCCTCCTTAGTCCATCGCCAATCCTCAATATCCCAATACAGTGGCGACCTATACTTCCTCCCATAAAGTGCCTCGTAAGGAGCCATACCAATCGAAGCCTGGTAACTGTTGTTGTAAGAAAACTCAACCAAGGTCAAGTGTTTATCCCATTTATCCTTAAAATCCAATGCACACGCCCTTAACATGTCCTCAATATACTTAATCAGCCGCTCTGGCTGTCCATCAGTCTGAGGATGTGATGCGGTCCTAAACTTAAGCTTTGTACCCAAACACTTCTGAAGATCCTGCCAAAAACTAGTTGTAAACCGAGGATCACGATCTGACACGATGCTAGCCGGAACACCATGTAGCCTCACTATCTCATTACAATACAATTCAGCCAACTTAGGTACCTTATCCATCATCCGAACCTTAAGGAAATGGGCAGACTTAGTCAAACGGTCTATCACTACCCAAATCCCGTCGAGTCCTCTCCTAGACCTTGGTAGGCCGGACACAAAGTCCATAGTCACCTGCTCCCACTTCCACTTCGGTATAGGAAGTGGTTGGAGAGTACCTCCCGGTTTCTGATGTTTTGCCTTAACCATCTGGCATGTCAAACATCGCTTCACAAAGAATGCGACATCCCTCTTCATGCCACTCCACCAATACAACTCTTTCAAGTCCCGGTACATCTTCGTACCTCCTGGGTGAATGGAATAACCGGAGCGGTGCGCCTCCTCAAGTATTACCCTTTTGAGCTGGTTAGGCACACACACTCTTGCCTTGAACCTGAACAAACCAGAATCATCAAACCCAAACTTAGTCCCTGGATCATCTCTCGAACGAGCAACCAACCTCTGAATCTCGGGATCCGTAGACTGAGCCTCTAACAATCTCTGCTTCAAATCGGGCTGAACCGTGATGTTGGCTAACCTAGCTACCGAAACTACAACAGTCGAACTCTGCTCAGAAGATTCTGCCATTAAACTCGAAATACTGACCTTCCTGCTCGACGCGTCAGCAACCACATTAGCCTTACCCGGATGGTACTGAATCGTGCAATCATAGTCCTCTAAGAACTCAACCCATCTCCTCTATCTTAAGTTAAGCTCTTTCTACGTGAACAAGTACTGAAGACTCTTATGATCCGAGAATACCTCGAATGTAGCACCATAGAGATAGTGGTGCCACTTAGACAACGCAAACACGACTGCTGCAAGCTCTAGATCATGGGTGGGGTAATTCCTTTCATGCACCTTCAACTTCCTAGAGGCATAAGCTACAACCCGACCATTCTGCATCAACACACAAACCAGTCCTTCCTTAGAAGCATCTGCATAAACCGCATAACCCTCAACCCCCTCGGGTAGGGTAAGAACCGGTGTTGTAGTCAACCTTTCCTTTAAAGTCTGAAAACTCATCTCACAACTATCATCCCATTCATACTTGGTTTCTTTCTTAGTCAACCTAGTTAGCGGGGCTACAATCTTAGAGAAATCCATCACAAATCTCCTATAATAACCTGCCAAACCCAGAAAACTCCGTATCTCAGAGGCGTTCCTAGGCCTCTCCCAATGTAACACCGTTTCAATCTTAGAGGGATCGACCTCAATTCCATTGCCTGAGATGATATGACCCAGAAAAGTGACTCGATCAATCCAAAACTCGCACTTACTAAACATAGCATACAACTTGTGCTCTCTAAATGTTTCCAACATAATCCGGAGATGTTGTGCGTGCTCCTTAACCGATCTTGAATACACCAAGATGTCGTCTATAAAGATCACCACGAACTTATCAAGGAACGGTCTAAACACCTGGTGCATCATATCCATAAATACAGCAGGAGCATTCGTCAACCCAAACGGCATAACCACAAACTCAAAGTGCCCGTATCTCGTATAGAATCCAGTCTTAGAGATATCCTTCTCTCTAATCCTCAACTGATAGTATCCCTGCCTCAAATCCAATTTGGAGTACACTCGTGAACCTTGCAAGCTATCAAACAGCTCCTCAATATGGGGTAATGGATACTTGTTCTTAATTGTCATCCTGTTCAGCTCACGATAGTCTATACACATCCTTAACGTCCCATCTTTCTTCTTAACAAACAGGACGGGAGCACCCCACGGAGAAGTGCTCGGACGAATGTATCCACTGACCAAAAGCTCATCCAACTGCTTCTTCAGCTCCTTCAACTCGGCAAGAGCCATCCTGTAGGGGGTCTTCGAATAAGGCTTAGCTCCGGGATAGAGATCCACTACAAAATCAATATCCCTATCCGGTGGTAAGGACCCCAAACTCTCCGGGAACACATCCAGATACTCCCGTACGACCTCCGTCTCCTCAAGCTTGACCTGGTCCTTGGGTTTGTTCAGAAGGTAAGCCACGAAACCTGTAGCACCATCCCGGACTAACTTACTAGCCTCAAGAAAGGATATAAACGGGCTGGATCCCAAACTCTCTCCTGAAAACACCGCAGAATCAAAAGAAATCCTCTTCAATCGGCAATCCATAACTGCACCATGTCGGGAAAGCCAATCCATCCCAAGAATCACCTTAAATCTCCCCATCGGCATCACAATCAGATCAGCAGGAAAAACTCGACCCTCAAAACTCACCAGACACTCACGAAACACTCTGTCCGTCTCCAAGCTTCCCCCTAAGGGAGAACTCACCACAAACACATGCGCAGATATCTCAGCAAGCAAAGGCAAAGAAGCAACAATATCCTGGGCAATAAAAGAATGAGTAGCCCCGGGATCAAATAATGCATGTAATGATATGCCATGAATATGTATTGTACCTTCCACTACAGCATTCTGATCAATCTCTGTTGTCTCCTCCTCGCCATCCAGAGTATATGCACGAGCCTGAACTACCGGCTTCTTCTTCGGACAAGCATCCACCATGTGATCAGCCGACCCACACACAAAGCATCTACCCAAATACCTCCAAGACTTCTTCAACGGATGAACACCCTGACAGTGAGAACAACGAGCTGGAGCCGGTGCCGGTAATGCTGGTGGTCCTGTAGGAGCAGCGGGATGAGGCTTCTTGTTAATGAAGCCCTGTGGACGAAAAGCTGGTGTAGAAGTAGTCGAGATATGAGTAACGGGCTTCTTGCCCGATCCGGAACCCGAACCACGCCCCGAAGAGAAAGATGGGGGGCCCAACCTCAGTCTCTGAGCCTCGACCTGAATAGCCCTCTTGGTAACCTCATCCCAAGTGCCAACATCGACAGCCTGAAGAGCTCTCTGAATGTCCTCTCGAAGCCCATGAAGGAAGTGACGGGCTCTGTGTGCATCAATATCAGTGATGTGGGAAGCATAGGGAGCAAGCCTCTCAAACTCCAGAATGTAACCCTCGACAGATCTGGATCCCTGCTTCAGCTCAGAAAACTCTTGAAGTCTGCGCTCTCGTGCACTATGAGGTATATACTTCTCCTGGAACTCATGCACGAAAGTCTCCCAAGTGAACTCCATACCACTCCTCTCAAGTCTGGATCGAACTCCCTTGAGCCAGTTAGCTGCCTGTCCCTAAATGAATCGAACAGTACAAACAGCCCTATCCTGAGAACTCCCTGGGCAAATCTCCCAAATACCACTGATCTCAGCTAACCACTCCTCAACCTTAATGTCATCTCCCCCAAACCACTTAGGAGGGTTGTTGTTCCGAAACACCCTATACGCAGCTGAGATAGTACTATCCTGACCATCAACTGGTGGTGTCTGCTGTCTCTGATTCTGTTGCAACTGATTGAGAAGTGCCTGAACAATGTTCTCCGCATTCAGTGGTGGTGGCAAAGGCGGATTAGGCGCATCCGGTGAAACCTCTCGGTCACGGCGTTTAGGAGGCATCCTGAAATTCAAAGATTCAAGCAATATTGATGCATGTGGATTAGTACCTGTGTATGTATACAAGTATTAGAAATAAACAAGTATTCAAGTAAATGAGTCACATAATCACATTGTCCTATGCCGTATTAACTGGACAGACTCGACACGCCACTAAAGCTTGGTTTTGCAACCTAGAGCTCTGATACCACTTAACAGCCCAAAAACCCACGTTCGATATTGTCCGCTTTGGCCAGGGTAGACCCCAAGCGCCTCACGGTTTTACTTTTTCCCGACAGAATTTAAACCACCACTTAAGGGGTGTCTACCCAGGAAAACGCGTCTACTAAGGGAAGGGGGGATCCACTGCTTATAAAGCAGCTTCAAGCCCACCTCCAATCCGATGTGGGATATTACAAGAACGCCTTAGAGGAGGATTTTTATGTTGGGATTAATGCCCTGAAAATCCAATTATATTGTAAATATTTTTGGATTAATAAAACTGAAATTAAAGCAAGTTATGAGTATTTTACAAATTTAATAATTAATGACGTGTGATGGTGTTTTTATATGAAATGTGTTTCATAGGAAAAGACTTTAAATACCAGAAATCACGTGTCATTAAAGTTCTAGTCCGTATGATAAGAAAGTGTTCTTATCAAGACTGTAATGTGTTATATAAGATGATTAGTCTTTCGTCATAGGGAAATGGAGTTTCCAATTATAACACATTGATGATTTTCAATGAGATTGGAAACATCGAACTGGACCACTGAGATCGTTCATTTTATACTGCTATCTAAAATGAATAAAATCTCGGAAGCATCAGACTCTTAATCCTGATAGTGTTTTGACTTTAGGCATGTAGTGTTAATCACTATGATGTACTCAGAAGTGAGGTCTCGGTAACGGGTGGCCAAAATACTTTGTACGTTCAGTGATTGCATGAAATGTGCTAAAGAGAAATATTGATCAAGGAATCTGTAGCCTTGCTGGAAGGTTAAAAGATATCCCTGAAATAAATTTGCAAAAGTTCGAATTAAATCTTTGGCCAAAGTACTTCGTGTGTGCGTCACCGAAGTTGTATGTTGAATGTGTTTCACATACAGGGAATTTGGACTTAAGGCAAATCAAGAAATTTCAGATTGAAAGTGAAAAATAAATGATAGTAGTATTGATTTATTTTTTATGGATATCTGTACAGAGGAGTAAAATGTAAAATTATTCTAGATCGAGAAATTCGTGAATAATTTAATTAATTTTAGAGTTCAACAATATTTATTTAGTGGAATTAAATATTGTTAAACGGTAATCAATTATTATCATGGGATGATAATAGATTGACCCGTTTGGAGCTAAGATTAATTAGTCCTGCAGGTCCCCCCGCAAGCCCCAACGAAGATCAAAGAGAAAATATTAAAACGAGAGAGAGAAATGATTTTTCAAAGTGTTTGAAAATAGCCAAGGTATTTATTTTGAGAAAATAAATTAAATTCCAAGGAGTTGGAAATGCCCAAATTTTATTTTGGAGAAAATAAAAAGTTTCGGAAAAAAAATTTTTTTTTTTTGATGACGTGGCACTGACGTGTCATGCCACGTCAGCGGGTCAACGCCAAGTGGCGCTGACTGGGTGCCAAATGGCAAGACACGTGGACGGCTGGGATTCGTCCACGTCATCGAGTTTCAACGGCCCGGATGTGTTGACTGAAAAGTCAACGGGTCGTGGAAGTGGGCCATCGGGTCGGATCGTCGGTTAGGGTCCGGGTAGGGTCGATCATGGTTTGACCGACCCGTATACGTGGACGAATGGGATTTGGACACGTGGCGCTTCTGGAGCCCAACTTGAACCGATCGGTTCATCCCTAATCGGTTTGAACCACGAACCTCCGGTCGGATCGGACCGGTTCGACACGTGGCAGCTGCCTGTTGCTGCGTGCGTGCCACACGCGCCAAACACACAGCCGCCACATGGGCGGCGCGTGTGGGCGCGTGCGGGACCTGTTCGGCGCGTGCTCAACGCCACCGTGCTCGTGGCGGCGTGTGCTTCCACGTGGCGCCTCCAGATTAGCTGCATGAACTTGGGGTGCATGGCAATTTTTGGATTTTTGACGAAAATAGCCCTCAAATTGGCCTATAAATATGTTGCCAATTTCATTCTTTAAAATGATGATCTTGGCTCTTCAATTTTGATCAGTTTCAAAAGTTCCGAAGCTCTCTCTTTTTATTAGATTAATTAATCCTATTTAAGGATTAGTTAATTAGTTAATTAGGTGGTTATATAATTAATATATAATCCACTTAATTAATAGAAAATAGGGATTTTCAGGTTTTAGAAAAAAGGGTTTTTCTGAAAAAATATTTTCTCAAAGTATTTAGGGAAATACTGCCGGAGCCCACACTCCAATTTCTTAATCGGGGATATTGCGGGGAAGCTCTGCCGGTTTCACGAGAAGATATCGAGGTACTGGAAAAGTGCCGTTGATAGCCAATTTTGCAGTACGGTAATACTGTTGTGCTGCCAAAATTAATATTTGCATGTTGTGATTATATGCTAGATGATTTAAAATTATGTTATCGATGCCTGTATATATATTAGAGTTATGTTGCCCAATTTGTTCCGCTGCTTAATTAAAATATTTTGGAAATATTTTGATAACGAGGTTATGGCGAAATTTTTTGAAATGTTGCTATACCGTCACTCTGCCTCGGGCCCGCCACACACCAACAACTGGTATCAGAGCGGGGCTCTGATTATATACTGGCATTGATAAAGCATAAGATGCATAATTTTAAATCTGATACTGTGCACATAAGTTCTGTCTAAGAAGGCTGGGTTTTAAGTGGGACCATTGTGACCCCTCCAGTGTTTCTGGGAATTTGCGTGGAATGGTAATTTTCTGGGAATTGATTTCAATAATCTTCCTGGTTAATTGCCGAATCAGTAAATATGATTTAAATTATGTGATAATTTAAAACATATTTATTTAAGGGGCCATAAAAATTTAAAGCGTGATAATTATGTGATAATTATTTGCAAGCATGCTTTTAATTTTAAAAATGGCATGATAATATGTGATATTATGTTGTTTCAATTATGCATGATTTATTTAATGTGATTAGATAAATATTATTTAATAGAGATTAAATACGATGCATAATTGGATTAATATTTTTTGGCCTAAATTAATAAAGAGTTATTAAAGCCTTAAAATATTATTAGGATTATTTAATAATCCTTGTGGGAGCTTATTAATTAGATTAATTACTTCCAAAATTAATAAGACGCCAAAATTGATTATTTAATAATCAAAGATAATCCACAAATTTTATAAAATTCAAGTGGGAGCGAGATGAAAAGAGTTGGATTCTCACGGCCTCTATTACCCGTCTATAGTATAGTGAATATATACTACTCCCTTCGGCGGGTATGTATTCGCGGTATACAAGATTAGGCTTCTACGGATAGAATGAAATACGGGGAAAGTCAGCTCGACCACGCCTCCATGGAGTGTCTGATTTACTCGTACGAATTTCTAGGTAATAGTATACGCTTGACTAAGTAATGTATTAACCTCCCTTCGGAGCTATGTTACATTTACTTAGAGGTCAAAGGTTAACGTGGTGGATTAACATAGTTTGGTAAGAGTTACCTAGATGGCATGTTAATTAAGATTAATACTTGCTTTTCTAAGCGGTTTTCGACCTCGCTTCCGGGGAGTCAACTGCGGTTAGATAAGTCACCATTGTGTAAACCAAAAATGCTTACGTGGATTTCATTTATTGGTTAGATACAAAAGAAGTAAAGTACAGAATCATAACTTGCACTATTTTAAAATATTTCAGTTTTAAAGCAAAAGACGATCGCTAGCCCGCTTCAATCGATCCTAAGGGAAAATAGGCTTGAAGGGTCTAACTATGCTGACTGGAAAATGAATCTTGACATCATGCTTGGTCACGAAAATCTGAAACAAGTGCTCACTGAACCTTGTCCGGGGGTACCGGAAACTACAACCAATCAGGATATGAGAAATGCTTATGCCAATTGGATCAAGTCCAATGATTTGGCTAGGTCATATATCCTGACTTCTGTCTCCAATGTTCTTAAGCATCAAATGCACGAGATGCCAACTGCTAGGAACATGATGGATCATCTCCATCAAATGTTTGGAGGACAGAATCGAGCCAAGAGGCTCGAATTAATGCGAAGGCTGTTAGTTACCAAGATGTCTGAGGATCACCTGTTCAGGATCATGTTATGAACATGATGGCTTGCCTGAACGAAATTGAAAGCCTTGGTGCTAAATTTGATGATCTCAGCAAACAGGATATGATCCTATGCTCTCTGCCAAAGTCGTTCGACACATTCAGGCAAAATTATTCTATGAACAAATTGGATTTTTCTCTGCCTGAATTAATGAACGAACTCAAAGTGGCGGAGGGAGTGATGAAAGCTAAGGGAACTGTTTTCCTGGCTCAGGCGTCGACTTCCACGGTTTCAAAGGCCAACAAGTGGAAAAAGGGAAAGGGAAAGATTCCCAATCCCAAGAAAAAGGTTCAGAAAAAGAAAGGCAAACCAAGCAAGGGAAAATGTTTCCACTGCGGAGAGAATGGGCACTGGAAGAGGAATTGTCCAAAATACTTAGCAAGTCTTCCTGCTAAGCCATCTGGACAAGGTATATCGATATCTTGTTTAATTGAATTATGTTTAGTTGGAAGTCCACCAGATTCCTGGTGTGTGGACTCGGGTTCAACTAATCATATTTGCAATTCATTGCTGGGATTCAAGCTAACCAGAAAGCTTGAAGATGGCGAGATGCAGCTACTGCTCGGGGATAATACAAGTATATCTGTATTAGCAGTAGGGACTGTAAATTTGCATTTTGGTGATAGGGTTTTGGTACTAAAAGACATTCTGTATATACCGTGTGTTCGCAGAAATATGGTTTCTGTGAGTTGTTTAATAAATAATGGTTTCAATGTTTGTTTTGAACAAAATTTTACCATTAAGCAAAATAAAAGGTTTATTTGCTCTGGCACGGTAAAAGATGATCTTTTCTTGTTATACCCCGATAAAAACCCTAATTCCGAACTTAACACTACTACGCTTGACTTACCATCCAAAAGAAAAACTCCTATGCCTAATGAGGTGTACAAGTGGCATTTACGTCTTGGTCATATTAATCCAAAAAGGATCCAAAGACTAATTTCAGACGAATTGTTGAGTCCCTTGGACTTAACGGAACTACCAGTCTGTGAATCCTGCTTGGAAGGTAAAATGACCAAGAGATCTTTTAAATCTAAAGGTAATCGAGCCACAGGATTGCTTGAATTAATTCATACGGATGTGTGTGGTCCTATGAGTATTCAAGCAAGAGGAGGTTTTGAGTATTTCATCACTTTTACGGATGATTACTCCAGATACGGATACGTTTATTTGATGAGATATAAGTCTGAATCTTTTGAAAAGTTCAAAGAATTCAAGGCTGAAGTTGAAAATCAAACTGGAAAACGTATCAAGGCACTTTGATCAGATCGTGGTGGTGAGTATCTGTCTACAGAGTTTCTGGAATTCTCACTGCAAACGGGATTAGATCTCAATTATCTGCACAGGGTATACCCCAGCAGAACGGTGTTGCAGAAAGGAGAAATAGAACTCTGATGGAAATGGTAAGATCTATGATGAGTCATGCTACCTTACCAAGTTCGTTTTGGGGCTTTGCACTCGAAACGGCGGTACACATATTAAACCTTGTTCCATCCAAGTCGGTTCCTAAAACACCAATGGAACTGTGGCGAGGGCGAAAGCCCAGTGTCTCCTATCTTCGGATATGGGGAACCCCAGCTCATGTGTTAAGGAAAGATCCTGACAAGTTGGAATCAAGAACAGAGGTTTGCTTGTTCGTAGGTTATCCTAAAGGAACAAGAGGTGGTATATTTTACGATCCGAGAGATCACAAAGTGTTTGTGATAGGGTTTTGGTAAATTTGCATTTTGGTACTAAAAGACATTCTGTATATACCGTGTGTTCGCAGAAATATGGTTTCTGTGAGTTGTTTAATAAATAATGGTTTCAATGTTTGTTTTGAACAAAATTTTACCATTAAGCAAAACAAAAGGTTTATTTGCTCTGGCACGGTAAAAGATGATCTTTTCTTGTTATACCCCGATAAAAACCCTAATTCCGAACTTAACACTAATACGCTTGACTTACCATCCAAAAGAAAAACTCCTATGCCTAATGAGGTGTACAAGTGGCATTTACGTCTTGGTCATATTAATCCAAAAAGGATCCAAAGACTAATTTCAGACGAATTGTTGAGTCCCTTGGTCTTAACAGAACTACCAGTCTGTGAATCCTGCTTGGAAGGTAAAATGACCAAGAGATCTTTTAAATCTAAAGGTAATCGAGCCACAGGATTGCTTGAATTAATTCATACGGATGTGTGTGGTCCTATGAGTATTCAAGCAAGAGGAGGTTTTGAGTATTTCTTCACTTTTACGGATGATTACTCCAGATACGGATACGTTTATTTGATGAGATATAAGTCTGAATCTTTTGAAAAGTTCAAAGAATTCAAGGCTGAAGTTGAAAATCAAACTGGAAAACGTATCAAGGCACTTCGATCAGATCGTGGTGGTGAGTATCTGTCTACAGAGTTTCTGGAATTTCTCACTGCAAACGGGATTAGATCTCAATTATCTGCACCGGGTACACCCCAGCAGAACGGTGTTGCAGAAAGGAGAAATAGAACTCTGATGGAAATGGTAAGATCTATGATGAGTCATGCTACCTTACCAAGTTCGTTTTGGGGCTTTGCACTCGAAACGGCGGTACACATATTAAACCTTGTTCCATCCGAGTCGGTTCCTAAAACACCAATGGAACTGTGGCGAGGGCGAAAGCCCAGTGTCTCCTATCTTCGGATATGGGGAACCCCAGCTCATGTGTTAAGGAAAGATCCTGACAAGTTGGAATCAAGAACAGAGGTTTGCTTGTTCGTAGGTTATCCTAAAGGAACAAGAGGTGGTATATTTTACGATCCGAGAGATCACAAAGTGTTTGTGAGAACTAATGCTAAATAACTCGAAGATGATTTCGTAAATGACCACAAGGGTAGAAGCAAAATCGTGTTAGAAGAAATGACAACATCAGATTCTGTATTCCAAGAACCCGTAGTAACTGAAAATGTGTTAGATACATATGATGTACCAGATACAACATATGATGTAGGGACGAGTACACAGCAGCCTCGTCGTAGTGGGAGGATTGTCAGGGCACCTGACAGATACCTAGGATTAACCCAAGTGGTTGAATCTGACGTATCTGATCCTGTCACATATGATGAAGCCATAAACGATATAGACGCTGACCGTTGGGTCAGAGCCATGGAATCTGAATTAGATTCAATGTATTCCAATAAAGTCTGGGAACTTGTAGAGGCGCCTGAGGGCATTAAACCTATTGGATGCAAATGGGTCTACAAGAGAAAAAGGGGAATAGATGGAAAGGTTGGGACCTTTAAAGCAAGGCTTGTGGCAAAGGGTTATACCCAGAAAGAAGGTATCGATTATGACGAAACCTTCTCGCCTGTAGCAATGCTTAAGTCCATAAGAATTCTCCTATCCATTGCCGCTCATTTTGATTATGAGATTTGGCAAATGGATGTAAAGACTGCCTTCTTGAACGGGCACCTTCAAGAAGAGATATACATGGCTCAGCCTGAAGGCTTTATAGCCAGAAATCAGGAGCATATGGTATGCAAGCTTGATAGATCTATTTATGGTCTTAAGCAAGCGTCTAGGTCATGGAACATCAGATTTAATGAGGCAATTAAATCCTTTGGATTTATGCAATTGCCTGATGAACCATGTGTGTACAAGAGACATCATGATAGTGTTGTAACATTTTTAGTTCTATATGTTGACGATATTCTGCTTATTGGGAATGACATAGGAATATTGTCAGCAGTTAAGATTTGGTTGTCAAACCAGTTTGACATGAAAGACCTAGGTGAGGCCAGTTATATTCTAGGGATCAGACTTTGTCGTGATCGTAAGAATAAGATGATTGGTTTATCACAAGCAGCATATATAGATAAGATGTTGGCAAGATATAATATGGCTAACTCCAAGAAAGGATCGTTACCTTTCAGATATGGAGTTCATCTGTCTCGGGATCAGTGTCCTAAGAACCCAGAAGAGACAGAAGAAATGAAAGATGTTCCGTATGCTTCGGCAGTTGGAAGCCTCATGTATGCCATGTTATGTACTAGGCCAGATATCTGTTATGCTGTAAGTCTAGTCAGCAGATATCAATCAAACCCTGGACCCCAACACTGGATAGCTGTAAAGCATATATTGAAGTACTTGAGAAGGACTCGGGATTATATGCTTATCTATCGCAGTGATGAGCTCATTCCTATTGGGTACACAGATTCGGATTTCCAATCTGATTTAGATTCTAGGCGTTCGAAGTCTGGATATGTGTTTACTCTAGGAGGAGCAGCCGTAAGTTGGAGGAGTATTAAGCAATCTTGCATTGCTGACTCCACCATGGAAGCCGAATACGTGGCAGCTTCAGAAGCAGCCAAAGAAGCGTATTGGTTCCGGAATTTTCTAATGGATCTAGAAGTCGTCAAGGACGGACTTACGCCGATCACATTGTACTGTGACAATGCTGGAGCGGTAGCCAACTCCAAGGAACCTCGAAGTCATAAACGTGCGAAGCACATCGAGAGGAAGTTTCACATTATACGTGATTATGTGGAACGTGGAGAAGTGGCAGTGGTGAAAATTGGCTCAGTAAATAATCTAGCAGATCCCTTCACTAAGACTTTGGAGCAAAAGAGTTTTGACACTCATGTAGAAGGGATGGGTCTTAGATATGTAGCCAATTGGATTTAGGGTAAGTGGGAGATTGTTGGGATTAATGCCCTGAAAATCCAATTATATTGTAAATATTTTTGGATTAATAAAACTGAAATTAAAGCAAGTTATGAGTATTTTACAAATTTAATAATTAATGACGTGTGATGGTATTTTTATATGAAATGTGTTTCATAGGAAAAGACTTTAAATACCAGAAATCATGTGTCATTAAAGTTCTAGTCCGTATGATAAGAAAGTGTTCTTATCAAGACTATAATGTGTTATATAAGATGATTAGTCTTTCGTCATAGGGAAATGGAGTTTCCAATTATAACACATTGATGATTTTCAATGAGATTGGAAACATCGAACTGGACCACTGAGATCGTTCATTTTATACTGCTATCTAAAATGAATAAAATCTCGGAAGCATTAGACTCTTAATCCTGATAGTGTTTTTACTTTAGGCATGTAGTGTTAATCACTATGATGTACTCAGAAGTGAGGTCTCGGTAACGGGTGGCCAAAATACTTTGTACGTTCGGTGATTGCATGAAATGTGCTAAAGAGAAATATTGATCAAGGAATCTGTAGCCTTGCTGGAAGGTTAAAAGATATCCCTGAAATAAATTTGCAAAAGTTCGAATTAAATCTTTGGCCAAAGTACTTCGTGTGTGCGTCACCGAAGTTGTATGTTGAATGTGTTTCACATACAGGGAATTTGGACTTAAGGCAAATCAAGAAATTTCAGATTGAAAGTGAAAAATAAATGATAGTAGTATTGATTTATTTTTCATGGATATCTGTACAGAGGAGTAAAATGTAAAATTATTCTAGATCGAGAAATTCGTGAATAATTTAATTAATTTTAGAGTTCAACAATATTTATTTAGTGGAATTAAATATTGTTAAACGGTAATCAATTATTGTCATGGGATGATAATAGATTGACCCGTTTGGAGCTAAGATTAATTAGTCCTGCAGGTCCCCCTGCAAGCCCCAACGAAGATCAAAGAGAAAATATTAAAACGAGAGAGAGAAATGATTTTTCAAAGTGTTTGAAAATAGCCAAGGTATTTATTTTGAGAAAATAAATTAAATTCCAAGGAGTTGGAAATGCCCAAATTTTATTTTGGAGAAAATAAAAAGTTTCGGAAAAAAAAAATTTTTTTTTTGATGACGTGGCACTGACGTCAGCGGGTCAGCGCCAAGTGGCGCTGACTGGGCGCCAAATGGCAAGACACGTGGACGGATGGGATTAGTCCACGTCATCGAGTTTCAACGGCCCGGATGTGTTGACTGAAAAGTCAACGGGTCGTGGAAGTGGGCCATCGGGTCGGATCGTCGGTTAGGGTCCGGGTAGGGTCGGTCATGGTTTGACCGACCCGGACACGTGGACGAATGGGATTTGGACACGTGGCGCTTCTGGAGCCCAACTTCGACCGGTTCATCCCTGAACCGGTCTGAACCGCGAACCGCCGGTCGGATCGGACCGGTTCGACACGTGGCAGCTGCCTGTTGCTGCGTGCGTGCCACACGCGCCAAACACACAGCCGCCACATGGGCGGCGCGTGTGGGCGCGTGCGGGACCTGTTCGGCGCGTGCTGAACGCCGCCGTGCTCGTGGCGGCGTGTGCTTCCACGTGGCGCCTCCAGATTGGCTGCATGAACTTGGGGTGCACGGCAATTTTCGGATTTTTGACGAAAATAGCCCTCAAATTGGCCTATAAATATGTTGCCAATTTCATTCTTTAAAATGATGATCTTGGCTCTTCAATTTTGATCAGTTTCAAAAGTTCTGAAGCTCTCTCTTTTTATTAGATTAATTAATCCTATTTAAGGATTAGTTAATTAGGTGGTTATATAATTAATATATAATTCACTTAGTTAATAGAACATACAGATTTTCAGGTTTTAGAAAAAAGGGTTTTTCTGAAAAAATATTTTCTCAAAGTATTTAGGGAAATACTGCCGGAGCCCACACTCCAATTTCTTAATCGGGGATATTGCGGGGAAGCTCTGCCGGTTTCACGAGAAGATATCGAGGTGCTGGAAAAGTACCGTTGATAGCCAATTTTGCAGTACGGTAATACTGTTGTGCTGCCAAAATTAATATTTGCATATTGTGATTATATGCTAGATGATTTAAAATTATGTTATCGATGCCTGTATATATATTAGAGTTATGCTGCCCAATTTGTTCCGCTGCTTAATTAAAATATTTTGGAAATATTTTGATAACGAGGTTATGGCGAAATTTTTTGAAATGTTGCTATACCGTCACTCTGCCTCGGGCCCGCCACACACCAACATTTTAAGTGTATCGAAGTTCGTGATTAGTTGTGGTCTATCAGGTTGGGACGTTTCTTGTAAATGTGGCGTGGGTATTCCTCGAATTGCTTCGAGTTCAGTGATCTTGCCTTTCTTTTCTTTAAGGAATGGTTCCTCAAGAAAAGTTGCATTCCTTGAAACAAACACCTTTTGTTCCAGTTGATAGAAGTAGTATCCTATGGATTCCTTAGGGTAATTTGCATCCAGGTACCCTGTGTTATACGAAATTATCATTAAAAACCCTGTCAAAAAAAATATACCATAAAAGACCCTATATTTTTAAAAATGTGTACAAAAAACCCTACGACCAAAACCTGCGCTTGACTGCAAGTATGATTGAGTTTTTTATCACTTCTTCATCTCAAATGACTATTTTGCCCATGTATTAATTTAAAAAAAAAAAGAAAAAAAAAAAAGAAAACGAAAAAAGGGGGAACACTTCATCTTCTTCCCCTTGTATGGAGGTCGTCTTCTCCGTTGATGCAACCAGCATAGCCGGCGGCCTCCATAACTATCTCCCCAACCCAAACAAAAATTCAGCCGCTGGCAAAACCACAACCATCGACCATCGTCTCTCGCAACCATTTTCCCCATATGTGATTTTGTCTGAGGCGGAGAGGTGGGGAGGAGTTCTGGGGCTATTGTGTGAGGCGGTGCAGGCGGAGAGGTGGAGGTGGAGGTGGAGGTGGAGAGGCGGTGGCGGCGTTGGGAGACCGGAGGTGGAGAGAAGAGAGCAGCAGCGGTGGCAGAGATCGAGAGGCGGCGGCGGAAATCTTCGGCGATGTGTGAGGCAGTGGAGATGGAGAGAAAAGAGCCGCGACGTTCGACGGCGGAGATCGAGAGGCGGCGGCGGGAGACAGGAATGTGGCGGCGAAGTTGGAGTTGGGCGGCGGCGGTTTGGGCGTCTTGAGGAAGACGATGAATGTATATATGTATATACAGATGTGTGTGAATATATATATATATATATATATATATAATTATTATTATAGTGTATTATTATATACATATATATAATTATTTATTAATTTATTAATATTTTTAATAAATATGATATTATAATTTAAAAATGTAATTCGCATATTATAAAATTTTAATTTGAATTTTATTTAGTTTTTAAAAAATTAACTATAAATATATTTTAAATTTTTTTATAAATTCATTATGTATATATATATATATATATATTAGTTATTATAGTTAGTATATAATATATATATATATATATATATATATATTAAATAATATGTAAGTGTATATGTATTGTACATATATATTATTAATACGCATAATATGTATTATGTATATTATATATATAGATGCAATTAATTTGTTAATTTATTAACATGTTTATGTGTATATTAAATAAGGTTTTATAAATTTATATATATACATTAGTAATATGCATAATATGTCTTATGTATATCATATATATAGATGCAATAAATTTCTTAATTTCTTAATATGTTTATGTATATATTAAATAAGATTTTATAAATTTATAGTATAATATATATACATATATATATATTAGTAATATGCATAATATGTATTATGTATATTATATATATTTACAATAATTTTGTTAATTTATTGATATAATGTACAAGGGTATAATGGACTTTTCAATTTTTTTCCGTGGACCAAATGGAGGTAGGCGGTGGTGAGTTTATTTAATAAAACTCAGGGTTTTCTATATCACTATTTTTTTCACAAGGTTTTTTATGATGATTTCGAATAACACAGGGTTTTTGGGGTTGTTAGCTCGATTCCTTAGGATAACCTACAAAGTAGCATAAGTTAGAACGGGCTTCTAACTTATCTCCCACTGTCCCCGTCATGTAAGCAAGACAACCCCAAATTCTTAGGTAAGAATAATTAGGGATTTTACCATGTCACATTTCATAGGGCGTTTTGGTGACTGATTTAGATAGAACAATATTCAGAATCTTGACTGCACTTTCTAAAGCATAACCCCAGAAAGAAGGTGGTAAGTCAGTCAAATTCATCATGGAACAAACCATATCAAGTAGGGTTGTAACATCCCGATCGTGCGGATTTCCAGGTACGCCGTAACGGGAGAGTTTTATGCTCATTTAAATAATTTAATTACGTATTTGGGTGTTATTTTAATGCTTGTATGATTATTTGAATTATATGAAATTAATTGTTTATATTATGAACTTTGAAAGTTAAAAGTTTAAGTTTGCATACTCGTAATTTGCTCGTTATGTGTCGGAATTCAATTCCAATTTTTGTGAAATTTTGATATGTGTGATATATGTGAGCTATGAATATGTTTACATGCTCGTTTTAAGTTTTTGTGTTCGCTTGTCGAGGTTTTAAACCTTATGTATTTGACGAGGGACATGAGGGCCTAACTAGTTTTAGCGCGCCTCGTGTTCCGGAGGCCATAACTTGAGCTCGGGAATTCGGATTCGAATTTCGGAAGATGCGTCGGACTCGTAACAGAGAGATGAAACCAAGGAACCTGAATTGGTATCTTTATAAGCCTATTTGGATCCTCGTTTTTCACCCGGAACGAACAGCTTGTGCTAAAGCCACCTTCTTTTACTAGTCTTCTTGTTGGGACCCATTCTAACTTAACCAAAGCCTAACCATGATCCTTGGGGCTGAGTTAATTATCCCTTACCTTCTCCTAGCCCTTGAAACCGAGCCAAACACCCTCCCTTTTTCTGCAAATGATCGAGACAAAGGAGGAGAAGAGAAGAGAAGAACTTTGGTCCCTTTTTGTGGATTTTGAGCTCAAATCACCATCTTTCTTCTCCAAATCTTCAAGGTATGTATATTTTTGTATTCTCTACACTTTTATACAAGTTTTGATCCATTTAATACTTGTTTTGCATCAGATTTAATTAGGGTTTGGGTAGGAGCATGAAGAGGGATTTTTGGGGATTTTTGCTCTTATGTATTAACTTGCTTTGTGGCTGATTTCTTGCTCATAAAATGAAGTATATACACGTGTTTCTTTGATCATTTGATGCTTAACTGATAGTATATGATGTTTGGATGATTTTCTCTTGAGATCCTTTGATGAAATTATGAGTTTTTGATCCTCAAACCTAAGCTAGAAATCTGCTCCCCTGTTTTGGAACTACTGTGACGTTTTGTGCCTTGTTGCTTGAGTTAATGGCTTCCAATTCGTGTGAATTTGCATGGAGATGTTTTATACTAATTGCTTTACATGTTAGCCCTGCTCTTGCAAGCTTTTAGATCCATTTTCAGCTCCTAAACCGAAACATGAAGCCTATTTGTATGCTATGTGCGAACTGAACTTCTGTCACGTTATTGAGTTCAAATGATTGAATTCTTGCCTCCAATTTCGTGTGCTAATGCTTGGTCATGTAATATACATGTTGTTCTATGAATGTGCTTCGTTTTGCCCTGATCTCATGCTTTATTTTGGCCACAAACTTGAGTTCTTGCACCTTAGAAACTGTTGTTGCAAATCTGCTCATTTTCACCAAGTTGCTGTCATGTTTTTGAGGTTTGCTTGAAGGATTCTTACATCCAATTTCGTGTATTAATGCATGGTTATGTGTTACACTTGTTGCTCTATGAATATGCTCGGTTTTGGCTTGATTTCATACTTCATTTCAACCTTAAACGTGAGAATATAATATGTTCTTCCCGGTTTGAACTGCTGTCAGATTTTGTGCATGGTTTGATGACTTTTTGAACTCCATTTCGTGTGAAATTTCATGGACATGAAGTATATAAGTTGTTCTACATGTTACCTAAATGTTCGTAAGCTTTTATGCCCTATTTTGCCCTGTTTTCATACATCATTGCTGCTGCAAATTTGAGACATGGCATAGCTTAATTTCGTTCCTTCCTTGCACCAGTTTTTATGGTTGAACTTTGAGTTGTTTGTTTCTGCTTATTATGGCATGTTAATGTGTGATTGAGTGTTCATTTCATGCATGTTATATGTGTGTTTGAGGCCTAAGAATCCCTCCCCAGGCTGCTGCACGAAATGCCCTGCTTTGCCTTAAAAAATGAACTGCTGGGTTTTGTTTCTCTTCATGCCGAGGATCACGACACGGCCGTGTCCAGTTTGTGCTGTTTCCTGACACGGCCGTGTCAGGGCCTCGACTTGGGCTCTTGATTTTATTAAATAGCTTGATTTGCTTGCTCATTTTCGAATTATGACTTCATATGTGCGATATGCTCCTCTAACGTGTGTTTATAACTTCTTGCCTTGTTTATATGCCTCGCATGATCAATCCTTGCTCTTTATATGGTATGAAAACTTTGATAACATGTTGTATGATATGATATGCGTGGTATATGAAACTTATGGATTCGTTTGACGTGATTTATGAAACATATGATTAAATATGAACTTGTATGCATTATATGTCAATTTGTTAAGCTTCATACGCATCACTCGCATTCATATGCATTTTCCGAGCATCAATATGGTTCATTTTGAGTCTAAGTTGTCCCTTGTTCTTTGTTTTGCTCTTAGGTTTGTTCTGGTTGTGAGGAAGTGGTTCATTTGACTCCTTTTGGCCCGTTTTGTTCGGTTTGGTCGACAAGGTGAGGTTTTCTTTCCTTTTAGACATGATGACCTAAAACCTTAATTGAATTTCGAACCCCGCATGCGACTTATATATATATATATATAGATATGTGTTTGGATACGTATTTTGTGGGATTTATCCCGTTTGTTTTGAGAATTTGAAAACGCTTTTATATGTATATAAGCTCTATTTTCGTTTGTTTTGACAAGCTTTGATAAGAGTGTGTGTGTGTAAGTCTGATAAGATTTGTGGATAAGTTTCGTATGGTAAGTTTGATAAGTATGATCAGCGGAAGTATATGTGTTTGTGTGATGGGCCCCGGAGTTGTGGGTAAGGGAGACCCGGGACGACCATGGGGTCGCCGGTTACGACCCCTGTGCACTTCTCCATAAAAGGGAGACTTAGCTCATCCTCGGGAGGTCGAGGGGAAAGTGGATCTTCTTGAGCCGATGGCGTGCTACGTGACCCGTCGAAGGAGCGGGTGGATCCCCCGTCTCATTTCGTGTATATGTGGGGGTTGAGAGGGGCACCTCTCTTCCCCAAACGATGTTGGGGTGGGAATGATTTATGATTTGTTTTGTAATTCACTTCGCCTTTGCTTCTGGAGTAAGTAGGATGGATTTAAGCTTTCGATTCGTTATGTTTCGTTTATGGTTGTGAAACGGGGGCAGATTTCTAAACTCTAAAATTTGACCGAATTTGACCTTCGGCCCCAAACTTCTTTCTTTATATAAATTACCACGGGTTAAATGTTTTAGAATGCAAAAACCGTGCCCGGTTCACGAACCCCTTTCAGCTTTGTATATGCTTTGCTCCTATGTATACGTATGGGTGCGTGTGTTAGCCCCCTCACCAGTCTCTAGGACTGACCCTCGTTATTTCTATCTTTTTCCCCCTTTGATTTGAATTTGCAGGTTTTCGTTCTGAGGAGTTAGAGCTAGGCGGTTGTCTTTGAGTCTTTTTTTTTGGAGAGCTTGAGTCTCATGCATTGTATTTCGTTTATTTTACGCAATTTGTTAGTTTTGAAATATGTATTAATTTTGCTACTTAGTTCTGTCCTGGGATTCAGTTTTATATAATTGTTTTGTATCTAAGGTTGTATGAGTATTATGTGGAGAACACGATATGATTTGTGCTTGCATGCTATAGGTTTTTAGTTGTTGGCTTCCGCGGATTTGTTTTGCGCGCTCTGAGTAGGGTATCGACCGCCTAGCTTAGGTTGGATTTTTGTTTGTCACCCGTTCGCCGTGGCTTGATACGTGGACGGAGTTTCCATTTCGCTTCATGTGTTGGGTTATGCTGCGGGGGATGTGGCGCCCTTCGCTCCGGGGTGTTACATCTTTAGGTGGTATGAGAGCTCTGGGTTGCAAAACCGGAGCTCTCGTCTCGTGTCGGGTTTGTCTAGGTCGTTCGGCTTAGGATTACGTGTTTGTTGGCATTCACTACATCACTTATGTGAATTATCTGACATTAATTGATATTATTTGCATTAATAGTTCACATGAACATGCACTAAAACCCCGCATGCATAGATATCTCTTTGAATTGTATTTTATTTCAGGATACTCCTTCGACATCAACAAGTATTACCGGGAAAAGGACAAGGGAGACAGGTATATTCGGGCTATAAGGAGCTTAGAGATTTTGATCTTTGGAAGTGATTTGAAATGTGGATATTAAGGCCAAGTTCTAGGTGATCAAGAGAATGAAGTTGAGATTTGAGGAGTCCGAGAAGAATTCTTATGAGGGAGTTCTATTCGAGACCTTTGTATAACCACCTCATTTCCAAGTTTGATGATAAGAAGATTTCAATTTGAAAGATGAAAGAAGATGGATGATTTCACATAAGGGTGTGAAAGATTGGGTACTTTCAAGGACCATGCTAGGGTTCGGAATTATTTGCAAGTAAGTAGGCATGGAATTCGATTGAATTTTCAAATTCTAAGAATATGTACATGATCCAAGGATGCAAGATACATGGGGCTATGAAGGAATGGGTGATCAATGGATTGAATCTCATACATCACTTATATGAAGAAAAGATCGGTTTGGGGTTAGAAGATCAAGCAAGGAATCCAAACTTCAAGAAATTCTTAGGAGGATTCAAGATACCAATAACGTCAACAAAAAAAAAAAAAGATTTCAATGCCGAGTGGAAGGATCAAATTAAGAGGGATTAGGAAAGTGTTTCAAGTCCCGTTGGACGGGAGAATACTTTAAGATTAAATAATTGGAAGACAAGGCGAGAAAACCAAGAGACAAGAGAAATTTTTGAAAACTTAAGACTTCAAAGTTGCTGACTATAAGAAGATTCAAATAGCCAAGATGGATTTTAGTGTTCATATTGTATAGATTCGAGGCACAAGAAAAAGGAAATTCAAGAATCTCATGAGGTCACCAATATTAAACAAGGAAGGATTCCAATACTGAAGGTGAGAGAATGATTCAAGTATTGAGAAATTGAAGACATGATGAAAGTTAACCGAACAACAAGAGGTTGAGGTCTTCAAAGAAATGCCATGACTTCAAGATCCCGGTTCAAGCACAAGATCATCCTCCCGGAAAACAAGAAGGTGACACCACACTCAACGCTACTACTATGGTGAACGGTACATGAAACATTCATGGCACTACATACATGCATATTTAAATCTAGGGAAAACCCACGTGCTTATTGTTTTATTCCTTGCTCTTCGGTGATCCTTGATTACATTTGTTGCATAATTGCTTTCCTTCTTGTTCTTGTTCATTGTGTGTTTCTTTCCCATCTTGGCTCTTGCTTGTAGTGTGCTTCCTTCCTTTCTCAATTTTGCTTGTGTGCATTTCTTTTCCATTCTAGTTCTCGCTCGTTGTGTGCTTTATTTTCTTCTGTGTCGACCCTCTTTGGAGGGAGTTTGTTGGTGCAGAGTGTTCGTGAGTGTTTGGCGAGTAGAGTAGTGATTAATTTCCCTTCCCTATGGGTACGATCCTATTGTACTACGAGTATATTTAAGGTACACACTTGCACGATTGGTTTTAACTTAAAATCACAACAAGTTTTTGGCGCCGTTGCCAGGGAAGGCGTTTTAAATCAATATTACTTGAATATATTGATCTGGTGCTTTAGACCATTACTTTATTTGTGTTCTTAGTCTTTTGTCATTGTGGAATTGAACTAAGGATTTTCTTTTTCTTTGTGCAGGCTCATTGTGCATGCGACGATCTCAAGATCCGGAATTAGTAACTTATGATCCGAAAATTGAAAGAACACTTCGTGCCATTAGGAGGAAGCACAGGCAAGAAAAGCAGTCAACTACTAAACCAATGGCCGAGAATTCGAACAATGGAAGGGATGGGGTTCCTCAAGAACCCCAAGCCCCTTCACCGTCTGCGCTCAAAGATTATAACATGCCGAATGTTGGAGCAATTCAGAACAATGTGGTCTGTCCCCTAATTACTGTAAATAAGTTTGAAATTAAACCTGTAACAGTCAATTTGCTACAGAAGAATCAGTTTGGAGGGCTACCAATAGAGGCTTCAACATCACACCTCTCTTACTTTCTCGAGGTGTGCAACACTTTCAAGATTCACAATGTCTCAAGTGATGCTATCTGGGTCAGGCTATTCCTATTCTCGCTAAGGGAAAGAGCCCGAGCGTGGATTAGCACCCTACCGAGTGAGACCCTTGTTGTGTAGAAATTACATGATTTTAAGCGTTAATTAGATTATAATTTGGTGTCGTTTGATGTGTTTACGTGTTTAATGTGCCCCGTATTTGGTGATTCTAGAGTTGGAGTCACGAAACGGTAAAAATAAGCGATTTCACGCACTTTTTGAGGAAAAGTGGTAACCCCCGTTACCATGCAAGAGTACAAAATTTGTGACTCCCGTTAACGAACACAGGAGCACTACTTGAGGCGAATTAGAGGAGTAATGCCCGTTACTCCAAGGCAGCACAGATCTAGTAACGCCCGTTATCAGACACAGGAGGAGATGAATTCTAGAGAAGGTAGGGTAACGCCTGTTACCCTTTGACTGAAGAGAAGTAGTAACGCCCGTTACTACTTATAAAAGCGCAGGCACGATTTAGCTTTGTAACGGGCGTTAACAAGAGATGGTGCCTGCATTCAATATTGATCCATGCAATATGAAATGGTGCCTGCATGCAACCATTCATGTAATTGCCATTTTCAAGGAGCATTTCCAACTTAATCAAAGATAATTGAATTATCTTTGCAACTTCATAAATAAACTTACAAGAATATATATATATATATATGCACGCATTGTTTATATGTATATAATATATAATTTTAAAATAATTACGAAAGTAATTTTTTCACTCTTTCGTATATGCTTTCGTAGCTTTTCGAAGAGATAGTCACCCTTAAATACCAAAGGGGTGTCTTGACAATAAGGGATGTCTTTATTTCATTAATTAAGGTACATAAAATATCTCTAATTAATTCATTATCTCATCATAACCGAATAGGTGCTTCAATTGAGTGAAGGGATGCTTTCAACATTTCATTAAGATAAATATATTATCTTAATTAACACATTATTTCATATATATTTTTTTCATTTTGAATTATTATTTTATAAATAAAATAAACACTTCACCAAATATATTTTTACACATATATAATCGAATCGAATAAAAATAGAGCCATAAATTTGTTGGAATAAAACTATCATGCATAATTGTGCAAAAATAATCAAATCGATAAATATATCTACTGAAGATATATATTTGAAGCACATAATTAAAATGAAACGCGTACTTGGATGGTCCCTTTTGGAGTTTCAATCGAACGATATCTTTTGGTTGTCGACGTTTAAAATCAATTTATGATTAGTTTCTCTGATTTTTCTTCTATTACCAACTCAGTAACCGACTTGACAATCAAAGCAACAACATTGAAGTTAGAGTTCGTATCGACCATAGTAAATTCAACAAAAAAATTTGTCTTAAGTTTGTTGGATATTTTTTTGAGCAAACAAAGGGTGTGATTTTACTATGGTTATTGCAAAGGTCATATAGCGCCCCAAACAGAAGGCGTCACATCCCCCGCACTCAGGCCCGACCCGTATATGAAATGGAAAGTCCATACACGTGCCCGATCAGAGCGAACGGGGACTCACTCACTCACTATGCTAGGCAGGAACTAAACGTTCGAAACCCAATAAATAAGTACAAAGAGAAATGACAAAAGCGGAAGCATAGCATATAATCCAATACCAATTCAAGAAAATAAAGGTTCAACTAACTAAATGACCTAGTCTCGACATTTCATACATAAACATAATTCATAATCATAATCATAAACTTAATGTAATTCGTGATAACTAAATAATTAACAATATGCAGTGGTGTGACTCGGACTCAACCACAAGACTCGATAGACTTGAACTCCCGCCTAGCACTCCAAACCTGCAAAATCTGAAAACAAAGCCGGGTTCAGTCTATAGGAGACTGGTGGGTATAAAACAGGGTTTATAATAATAAATAGTGCAGAATTAAACACCCTCGCATGCAAGTCATAATCCCGTGCGAGGTTTTGAAATAATTTCCTAAGTGGATGAAAACACGGAAAACAATGCTCGGGATTACAACAGTCAATTTCATTTATTCGTTACAATCATGCGGTCAATACGTGAGGTCGGCGAGAGGGCGAATTCTCCAACCTCCACCTCGTGTGTGCATTTATTCATTTATTCGTTCATTAGCGATCACACAATCATTCATTCAGTCACAATCATACGTTCATTTAATCATTCATTCATTCAATCAATCATGCAATCAATCAATACACTTACACCTTCTTCCTCTGGGCGGTGGACGGGTTAGCAAGGCCCGGCCACCTCAATCATTGACCAAAGGGGTGTCATGAGTTCCCCAAAGGCGCTCAGCCCCCTTCCCTCGCTGATCTCCTAGCGAGTTCTGGAATCTGTAATTTGGTTGGGACTAGCACATGGATTCCCCGTCAGCCCTTGCTTCCCCTATTCGTCACGTGCACTAAATCCCAAGGGCCCCATTCAGTGTGATCAATCAATTCTCGCCAAAACATTGGTAGGGTAATCATTAAAAAGGGTTTAACGTTCGAAATCATTGACTCTATGAAAAACTCGATATAGATATAGATATACTTTGGCCGAAATCATGCACATTAGGGTATGTTGGGTCATTTTTTAACTAATAATAGAGAAACCCACCTGTTACACCTTACCGACCGATACCAACAAGAAAAGAAGACTTGGAAGAAACTATGAACCCGACACGTCTCCACCCTGGAGAAACTGTACAAGAAACAACACCGTGCAAATGTGAGACTCAAGACTCCATATGAACCACATATGACGCACGGCAAGGCTATGCACATGATATGAATGCATAAAAGATGATATTAGGCCATGAACACATTCATGTGCACTATTAATGCATTTAAGGCATATAAATAAGCCATTCAGTCGTTCAATGAAGCTTTCATATTCATTCGAGTCATGAATTTCACATTTCTTATCAAATCAATTCAAGAATTTCATACAACAATCAAAAAAATAGACAAATAAAACGCTCAAGTCATGTTCGGAAATTAAATAACATGAAATAGGTAACAATTCAATTCTAAAATTAAATGAATTAAATAACACTTTAATATATATATAATTAATCATATCTAAATATGTATATATATATATATATATCTTCAAGAGTTCCATGCACTAATCATATATATATATATATATATATATATACTCAGCACTATAAATAAGAATGAACAATCAATGCATCAACATGAATTAAGTAATTACACATGCATGGAGAACACACAGCAACGAAATGCATGAAAAGGGACAGACAGGCGCGGCCGCGACCTGTACCTTCACAAAAATGTCGCGGCCGCGCCGCCATTACAGAAGCAAACTGGGCATGCAATCGCGGCCGCGATGCAAAACCAAACATAACAGTTGCGCGGCCGCGACGCTGCTTGCAGCAGAAAAACGCAGCAGTGCAGCAGTTCGGAACAGGGGAAGGCAAGGCCAAACTCAGCAGCAAAGATCAGGCATGAAAACAGCAAGAAATAACAGCGTAACATGAACAAATCACAGCTAAAAGCCTCACGTAACAGCAGCAGCTCAGAAGAAAGGAAGCGGAACTAAGATCAAGCACATTCATGACTTCAAACCTTCAAGTATTCATGGTATCTTCAATATAGCTCAACTACCATCAAAAGCAAGTCCATAATTGAAATAAGGAAGTTAAAATAATCAGTTTCATGCTTTAAAACAAATAAAAGCCCCATAGATTCAACATAAATCAAGAAATGGTTCAAAACCTAACTATTCACTCATGCCTTCAAATCTCCAAGAATTCATGCTTAAAATTAGGGATGATGATATGAATGTGCGCCATGGGACTAATACGGCAAGTATGGGACAAGGCCAGAAATTGGTGATGAATGATGTTGGGAGCCAAAATGTTGATTCACAAGATGGTGCTGAGTTACAGAAATCGGGCGTGGGAGATTTGGGTCCGGTACGTAGAAGCAATAGGATTCCTAAACCGCCAGACTGGCAAACCGCGTATGATATGCACAAGAAATAGCATGTTACTCTATTTATTCTGTTATTTAATTTCCGCATAGATTAGTAAGTAGTTTTCCTTTTAGTGCTGGAGTCTTGTGTAATCTCATTATATGTTTATTAGAGATTGCGTAGTAAGTAGTTTTCCTTTTAGAGTAGGAGTCTTGTGGTAACCTTATTTATATGTTTGTCAGTGATTACGTGAGGGGATTATCAGCAATAATATCCAAATTTCCAATCTCCAAATTCTCTCAATTCTCTCTAACCTATATTTCTCCGACCGGCCGGTCTCGTTGGAATCTTCAAGTTCGAGATGACTTTACAGTCTCTTCCCGATACTTAACGTATCATTGGTGCTTTCATTGAATTCTCTACGATGTCTGACCCAACCAATTCTTCGGTGTCTATACCAATTAGCGAAGCAAGATTGACAGAGTTCCAACACCACATCGATGTGCAGTTAGGGTCCCAAAACGCCGCTATGCAACAGTCGATGCAACAATTAAATCTGACAGTTCAGAAATTGCAACAGGACCTATCGCTCGTTCTCTCTCGGGCTGATAAAACCAGGGTTGAAGGGGAGACGTCTAGCGTACTTCGCGGCGGCGATTTGCGCCCAGCGGCTCCTATGGGCCCGGTTAATAGGCTACGACTCGATATGCCTAAGTGTGATGGTTCTGACCCTTTAGGCTGGCTATTTCAAGCACACGAATATTTCGTGTTCTATGATGTGCCGGAGGGTTCACGCTTGGCGACAGTTGGTTTGATGTTAGAAGGCCCCGCGTTGGATTGGTTTCGGTGGTGCCAGCGCATAATTTGGTGGATTCATGGGAGGATTTCGTCAACAAATTCAAACTTCGCTTTGACCCGTTAAATTATATTGATTATTTTGGCATGTTGGCCAAAGTTCAGCAAACTGGATCGGTTCTGGATTATCAAACTGCTTTTGAGAACATTCTGGTTAACGTCACGAACGTGTCGGAGCCCAACTTACAATCCTTGTTTCACGCAGGACTTAAGCCGCATCTGCAACATGAAATTGTCCTCCTAAAACTGGATTCGTTGTCTGCCTCATTTGCCCTTGCACGTGAGTTGGAAGCCAAGCATCAGGCTTGGACGACGGCAATACCCCCGTTGAACGTGGCTACTCCGGCTGTGCCATATATTCCCCCGTCATCGGTACCATTGCTTTCCCCACCGACGCAACAACCACCCCAGGGGCAGCCTTCTCCTTCGCCTCCGATTAGGCGTTTGACTCGTGTTGAGCGCTTCGAAAGGGATGCTAAGGGATTATGTTATAATTGTGATGAAAAGTGGGTTAAGGGCCACCGTTGTGGTCGCTATTTATTGTTGTTGGGCGATGGCGACGATGAAGGGGTTGATGCGGATTGGGACGGTGCCGACGCGGTAGTAACCACTGATATCTCCACTTTGCACAGTCTATCAGGTGGTCCTATTCCCCGGTCCTTGCGTATTTCGGGCATGATTGATAATTTAATGGTTGACGTGCTGATTGATGGTGGGAGCACCCACAATCTTATACACCCATCCGTCGTCGAGAAGTTGAGCTTATCGGCGGTTGCTGCACCACCCTTGCGGGTTTATGTTAGTAACGGTGCTTCTTGATTGTGTAAACAACAGTGCCTCGAGGTCCGTTTATTACTGCAGGGCACGCCGTTTCTTGTAGATCTTTTTGTTGTTCCCATTCACGGGCCACATGTGGTTTTAGGTGTTCAATGGTTACAGTTACTCGGCCGTGTTTGTCATGATTATGCTAATTCGATCATGGACTTTACTTGGGAAAATAAGCTGATTACTTTGCAGGGGAGCACACCAACTTCGAAGGAATTGCCGGATGCCACGGTTCACCTTGAGGACAAGGTGGTTCTCGAAGGGGGAAAGAGTGATATGAATGTGCGCCATGGGACTAATACGGCAAGTATGGGACAAGGCCAGAAATTGGTGATGAATGATGTTGGGAGCCAAAATGTTGATTCACAAGATGGTGCTGAGTTACAGAAGTCGGGCGCGGGAGATTTGGGTCCGGTACGTAGAAGCAAGAGGATTCCTAAACCGCCAGACTGGCAAACCGCGTATGATATGCACAAGAAATAGCATGTTACTCTATTTATTCTGTTATTTAATTTCCGTATAGATTAGTACGTAGTTTTCCTTTTAGTGCTGGAGTCTTGTGTAATCTCATTATATGTTTATTAGAGATTGCGTAGTAAGTAGTTTTCCTTTTAGAGTAGGAGTCTTGTGGTAACCTTATTTATATGTTTGTCAGTGATTGCGTGAGGGGATTATCAGCAATAATATCCAAATTTCCAATCTCCAAATTCTCTCAATTCTCTCTAACCTATATTTCTCCGACCGGCCGGTCTCGCCGGAATCTTCAAGTTCGAGATGACTTTACAGTCTCTTCCCGATACTTAACGTATCAGATGAATGGTTTACAATGACCACAATTGAATATATAACACAACCCTAAACTCACCTTGTGGATTGGATGAAGGTTGGAGGAGATTTGAGCTCCAAAATCTGCAAGGATTGCAAGATGACGGGAAGAACTGGAAAACAGGGGTTTTGGCTGAGTTTTTCTCCTTGTGTGACGGTTGGTTCAGTTTGGAGAGAGTGGAGGCTGATAGAGGGTTAAGTTAGCTTTCCAAAAAGTCAAACCATGGTTAATTTGGTTAAGTATGGTGAGAGATATGGCTATTTTGGTGAGATGTGGCAGTTTTGACGAACGTATCATATTTCGGTTGAATTTCGGAGGTCCAAATAACTTTGGAAAAATATGAGGCTAAGTTCATTAAACCCGAATTTTTGTTAATAGTTCAACGAAGTTGACGGAACTCGATTCCGAGTTCCCGAGCTCAAGATATCACATACGGAACCAAGGGTACGCTAATTGCCCGTTAGCCCCCGTTTTGGATTCCAAGATCAAAATAAATTCAAAACCCAATCAAATGAATCCGAAAACATGAAACGAGCATATATACACATTCATAACACGTATAACTCCAACATATTAAATTTTCACGAAATTTCGGTATCAAATCATCTAAGAACGAAGCGCGATTACAACACTCATGAACAATGCATTTACAAATTCATAATATTCCATATTAAATAACATAAATTCAATTTCATTTTGAAATGAAACAAAGTCAACGTATTACATATATAATTTAATATTAATAAAATTAAAGATATAAATATTTAACATTTTAACATTTAATAAAAATTAAATATACAAAACACTTATAAACAATTAATTCCCGTAACATATACGTTATAATAAACGACTGAAAAAGCCGTGGCTTTTACAGGTCAAGACAAGAATGATCTGTTGCTAAGTGAAGAATTTTTGGAGAACTGCTTGGTAATGTTTTCAATTGCTTCCAGAGAGCCTGAAGCAAATAAAAAAGCATTTCAGTCAAAAAATATAAATAATAATCTTGGATGAAGTGTACACAGAGACAATTTCTACCGCATAAGGAGTGCGTTCAAGTATGGGGCCCACAAACTCGGTCAAGTTCTTTTACAACCAAAAGTTAAAGTTGCTGATATGATCCTTAAATTTTTAATTGAATTGAGATAAAGTCTTAAACATAATGAAATAATTATCATGTATATTTGTGAAAAAATATATTTAACAAATAAATATATCTACTAATCATATCTTTGTAACACATAATCAAAATGAATAAACGAAAGCGTACTTGGATTGTCCATTATGATGTCAGGGTTTCAATCGAACACCATCTTTTATTGCCATCGTGTAAAATCAATTTCGATGAACTTGAATTAGTATCATAGCATAATCAATAGAAATTTCATCTTATGATACTAATTCAAGTTCATCGAAATTGATTTTAAATGAAGACAATAAAAGATGTTGTTCAATTGAAACCCTGAAATCGTAGAGGACTATCCAAGTAGGCTGGTTGGTCGATATTTTTACTTGTTAAATATATTTTTTCAAAAATATACATGGTAATTATTTCATTATGTTTAAGACTTTATCTCAATTCAATGACAAAATTGCCCTGCTCAGGTGCTTACGGAGTAACGACAATCGTCTCCCAAGATACAACGACCATTTCTCGTAATAGTAGCGCTACAAATTACGAGAACAACGAACTCTAAGTTTTTTTCACTCTCTTATAACTTAACTACTAGTGTATGTATTCTAGACTATAATGAATTGGATGATCGAAAATGCATAATGGTGGGGTCTATTTATAGATGACAATGTATCTTTTCAAAAGGGTGTTTACCTATTCACTTTTAGTTATTAATTAATAAGACACCTTTTTGATTATTACCGAAATAATGCAACGTTACATGATACCTTTTCAAATAAAGTGACAACTATTCATCACAATTATTAATCCAAAGGGTCATGTCGTTTGGTAAATATTGCATACGTTATATATAAATGTGCCTTATTTATTAGTAACTTTAGTTTTAATTTTCTCATTCAATAATTATTGAACTTTGATAAATAAAAGTATCAAAATTCCGACAATCCCCCACATGAATGGAAAATTATCCTTTTGAATATATGCATGACTAATGCGGACGCATAAGAGAGTTTATGCAAACAATTATTGCATCGGGATAGGTAGCTTGTGGCTTTGAACCTTCTGTAGTGATGTATAATGGGATCTACTTGGCTAATCAGTGAACAGTTCAGCCGTTAGTGTAGACCAAGATAATGAAACTTACGCAATAATCATTCTAACAATTCTGGTTCTCATGATTGTATCCGTTTCGGTCTTGGACAACATCTTGGATTCATAATTGTTTTCATTTGAATCGGCCATGTTCACGCTTACATAGGTGATCTCATAATAAGTCTTAACTTAATCTCTTACCCTTGGCAGGCCTCACTTTTATTGTTTTAGGAATGAGTTGTAAATCGTTTTCCTACGTGCTCGACTAGTCCTTGTTACTTTGTTGTCCCATTGAACTAAGATCTTGGGATCTCCAATCAACAATGTTAGTTTACCATTACTTGGACTTAATTAGTGGGTTTTAATCTCATTCCCCTCGATAAGCAGTGTACCTGATCTCTAAGTGGGCCTTTCGTAAATGGATCCACTATGTTTTCTTTTAATTTTACATAGTCAATCATTATAAATCCACTAGAGATCAACTGTTTAATGGTATTATGACTCCATCTTATATGACGAGACGTACCGCTATACATATCATTTGAACTCTTTCAATTGTCGTTTAACTATCACTAGTATAGCACATGTGTGACACCCCGACTTTCAGACAGTACAGGTATGACGGATGTGCGCGATTTATTTTATTTAAATTCATATTCTTTATTCTTTTCATTCTTGTTTCAAATATTTCTTATGGATTTGAATGAATTTTATATGATTATGAATGCTATTTGTTAAGATTTGATTCGTTGATGCTTGAATTGAATCCAGAATTTTCTGTTGTTTTAGGATGATAGAGAATTACATGTTATGAACTTGGATATATGCTCGTTATATGTTATCGAATCTATTTGTTGAGCTTTTGAATTAATTGTTACGTTCAGAACCTAAAGGAGGTTAAAACGCTTTTAGCGCACCTTGGGTTCCAATATGTGTAATTTGAGCTCGGGAATTCGGATTCGAATTCCGTCACCACCGTTGAACTCGTTTCGACGATTCGAGTTCGATGGACTAAGCCTTATAACCTTTTAAGCTCATTTGGTACTCCGAAATCCGACCGGAAACTTACCTCGCTCCTATATGACTACCTTTCGCCTAATTGCAATTTAACCCTTCAATTTTTAACCTTTTCACTTGAGACTTGGGCCCACCCTCCACCAACACTATATACTATCATCCCTTTCCCTCTTAATGTCGGTATACACAAGGGAAAAGAGAGAAAGTGCAGCAACTTTGGAGTTTAAGCTCAAACCCGTCACTATTCACCCTAAGGAGATATTGAGCTCTAATCTCCATTTTCTTCCAACATCTTCAAAGGGTAAGCTAGTATTTGATATGTACTTGAATATATGGTCATTTTGAGCTATTAATTCCATGCGTTGGGCTATGTTTGATGCACATATGGAACATGACATGAATTATAAGGGTTTGATGATCACCTTGGTTTCATGGAGTTATGCTTTGATTTGAAGATATATATGTGATCTCTTATGGCCCTAACATGTAAATATGGTCTTGCTTTTGAATATGGTTGAGCATGGTGGAAGTTGCCATTGATGGAATTCAATTTCTTGCATGAGAATTCTTGATATATATGTGGATTCTTGAGCTTTTGTGTTGATTGGGAGATTATATGTTGATTATGAAGTGCTTTGCTATGATTTACTTGAGTTTTGTGGCTTGAATTAGTTTTTCTTGTTACTGCGTGCTTGCTCTGCTTCCTTGCCCTGTTTTTGCTACTGAAACACTGTTGTTGCTGTTATTTTTTTCGAAGACGATAGGCCAACACAGCCGTGTCAGCTTTGTGCATGTTTTGGACACGGCCGTGTCAGCCTCTCGACTTGGAGCAATTTATTTTTATAAAACCGGACACGGCCGTGTCCATTTTGAACTAAAACTCAACACGGTCGTGTCAGCCTCTCGAATTAAGCTCCTGAATTTATTTTAACCGGACACGGCCGTGTCCATTTTGAATTAAAACTCAACACGGCCGTGTCATTTGAAAATGTGACGGCGACAATTGCTCGTTTTATCGCTTCGTTGTTTTTCTTTGTATTTTCTTTCTTCGTTTATGATTCGTATGCATCGTTAGCTTGTTATTTTACGCGTTACAGGCCTTGTTTTGAAATTGTAATCTTATTTGATATGAATGGTATGAGTATGATTTGGTCTGATTAAATTGGCATGTTTATGCATCTCATTCGCATTCCATGCATTTATAAGCATTTCCGAGCATCTAAGTGGTTCATATGTGAGTCTAAGTCTCGGGTCTTGCGTGCTTTTGTTTCAGAGCCTCTTCACGAAGTTAAAGAGCCCGAGGTTTAGGTGTCCGGTTGCTTCTTTTGTCCGATTTTCACTCCGCTTCCACTTCAAGGTGAGGGTTAGGATCCTTTCTTATAGATAAGCGACCTATGGCCTTTATGTTATTGATTTCCTATCCCGCATGTGGCTATATATGTAATATATGGTTAAATACGAATGCTTATGATATGTTTATGACCTTATGAATTCCTCTTATGAATTTATGGAAAAAGTATAAGTATAGGCGTATATGAGCTTATGGTTTTGAATCACTGGTACGTTTCTTTTATGACTCTACGAGATGTACCCTGAAAGATGGGATTATTGGTATGTTTCTTATGAATCCGGGCCCAGGGATTGTGGGTAAGGACGCTCGGGACGGCAAGGGCCGTCGGGTTAAGCCTGTGCACATCCCATTTGAAGTTCCGACGCGCGACTCTGAGGGAGATGGAGAAGGCGTGGTTCTTTGAGCCCTCGGTGAATAACCGGGGAAGGCATATCGTGGGTTAGCTACCCCGTATGTATATAGAATCCATATGGGTGGAGAGGGTTTGATTCCCGATCACCAAGGCGTTGAGAAGTTATGAATTTATGAATTCTTATGTATTTATGATTTACATGAGGAGTTGAGGAGGTCCGTACTCGCCGGACGTTTATGTTTCATTTATGCTTTGGTGGTTGTGAAACGGGGTTAGGATTTCCTTTGTATTATATGTATGTTTTAAAAATGATTTGGTATGAAAACCCTAGCTCGGTTCATGATCGACCCCTTTGACTATTTATGATGCTCTATATGTATTTATGGTGTGGGTGTGCGTTAGCCCCCCTCACTCAGTCGAGTTTTGACTGACCCCTTCCTTTTAACACTTTAGTTGCAGGTTTCTCGAGCTAGGCGGGGAAGTGCGTCGGTCGTGTCGTACTTTCGAGTTTAGATCGAGTCGGCATATTTACCTGCTGCATTTTGATTACCTTTGTGAATTGTACCCGAATTCTAATTTTGTCTTATGGAGATTATGAACTTTTGATGTATATATTTGATCTATTTTTGGGCCGTCAGGCCGTTGTATATGATGTATATGTTAGTATAGAGCTCCTTTGCGATCCTTATGTTGTTGCTTCCGCATTCTTCTCTGTTTGTTTTGCGCGCTCTGTTCGAGTTTTAGCCCCGCTTAGCCTAGCGTGTGAGTGTAGGTTCCCGTTCGCTTAGACTTGGGCTTATGTATGGAAATCCATTTCATATGTGGGTTCGGGTTTAAGTGCGGGGGATGTGGTGGCCCACCGTTCTGGGCTCTACAACATGCTTTAGGCAATTTTAGCCCTCGTGCTGTGCTCTAGTTTTATATTAGCTCGATGATCATAAATTGAATTTTCATCTATTCGATCATCACCATAAGTTCTTTTCTTAAAACATACTCTTTTCTTCCTTCACAAAGAAAAATATCTTCGAATGATACAAATACTCTTCATTTTGAGTATCGTGATCTTACTTATTTTAGGAACTTATTCAAACACCCCTACATTTTAAAGTATTTATGAAACACTTGTGACATTTCCAAAATTCATATAATTTTGTTCCATCGGATAAAAATTTCTCAATTTATAGAGAATGACGTGTCTTTCGAAAGGGATGATAAACTTTTCATTAATAAAACATAATTAATAAGAAAATTTTTTGCATCAATCACCGAAAAGGTGTTATTAAACACTCGCAACTTTTTGGATGCAAATGAATAATTAAAATTGCTCAAAGTCTCTTTCGATTTTAAATGCAACTTTTCGGCCAATGAACGTTACACTCTGGCCAATTGCATTCAATATTGATCTATGCAATATGAAATGGTGTCTGCATGCAGCCATTCATTTAATTGTCATTTTCGAGGAGCATTTCCAACTTAATCAAAGATAATTGAATTATCTTTGCAACTTCATTAATAAACTTACAAGAATATATATAGTATATAATACACAATATTAAATAATTGCGAAAGCAATTTTTTCACTCTTTCATATATGCTTTTGTAGATTTTCGGGGAGATAGTTACCCTTAAATGCCAAAGGGGTGTCTTGATTTCATTAAATAAGATACATCATATATCTGTAATTAATTCATCATCTCATCATGACCAAATGGGTGCTTCAATTAAGTGAATGCATGCTTTCAACATTTCATTAAGATAAATATATTATCTTAATTAACACATTGTTTCATATATTTTTTTTTTTATTTTTTTTTTTTTCATTTTCAATTATTATTTTATAAAAAATAAAATCACTTCACCAAATATATTTTTGCACATATATAATCGAATCTAAATAAAGCCATAAATTTGTTAAAACAAAACTATCATGCATAATTGTGAAAAAACAATCAAACGACAAATATTTCTACTGGAGATATATATTCGAAGCATATAATTAAAATAAAATGCGTACTTGGATGGTCCCTTGTGGAGTTTCAATCAAACGACGTCTTTTTGTTGCCAACGTTTAAAATCAATTTATGATTAGCTTCTCTGATTTCTCTTCTATAACCGACTCAGTAACCGATTTAACAATCAGTGCAACAACATTGAAGCTAGAGTTCATATCAACCATAGTAAAATCAACAAAAAATTTTGTCTTGAGTTTGTTGGATATTTTTTTGATCAAACAAAGGACGTGATTTTATTATAATTATTACAAAGGTCGAAGCCAGAATGATATGTTGCTGAGTGAAGAATTTTTGGAAAACTTCTTCGTAATGTTTTCAGTTGGTTCCAAAGAGCCTGAAGCAAATCAAAAAGCATTTCTGTCGAAAAATATAAATTATGAACTTGGATGTAGTGCACACAGAGATAATTTCTACCGCATAAGGAGTGCGTTCAATTATGGGGCCCACACACTCGGTCAAGTTCTTTTACAACCAAAAGATAAAGTTGGTGATGAGATCCTTAAATTTTTAATTGACTTGAGATAAAGTTTTAACATAATGAAATAATTAGCATGTATATTTGTGAAAAAATATATTTAACAAATAAATATATCTACCAACCATATCTTTGTAACATATAACCAAAATGAATAAAACAAAATGTACTTGGATAGTCCCTTATGATGTCAGGGTTTCAATCGGACACCATCTTTTATTGCCATCGTGTAAAATCAATTTCGATGAACTTGAATTAGTATCATAGTAAAATCAACAGAAATTTCGTCTTATGATACTAATTAGAGTTCATCGAAGTTGAGTTTAAACGACGACAATAAAAGATGGTGTTCGATTGAAACCCTAACATCATGAGGAACTATCCAAATACGCTTTCTTTTATTCATTTTGATTATATGTTACAAAGATATGGTTAGTAGATATATTTATTTGTTAAATATATTTTTTCACAAATGTACATGGTAATTATTTCATAATTTTTAAGACTTTATCTCAATTCATTTATATCTATTTTCTATTTTCAAATATTATTTCATCTTATGATACTAATTCAACTTCATCGAAATTGATTTAAACGACGACAATAAAAGATGGTGTTCGATTGAAACCCTGACATCATAAGGGACTATCCAAGTACACCTTCTTTTATTCATTTTGATTATATGTTACAAAGATATGGTTGGTAGATATGTTTATTTGTTAAATATATTTTTTTCACAAATATACATGGTAATTATTTCATTATGTTTAAGACTTTATCTATATTCAATAGCGGAATTGCCCCGCTCAAGTATTTACAGATTAACGACAATCGTCTCCCAAGATACAACGATCACTTTTTTGTAATAGTAGCACTACAAATTACGAGAACAACGAACTCTAAGTATTTTTCACTCTCTTATAACTTAACTACTAATTTATGTATTCTAGACTAGAATGAATTGAATGATCGAATATGCATAATGATGGGGTCTATTTATAGATGATAATACTTCTCTTCAAAAGGGTGCTTACCTGTTCACTTTTAGGTATTAATTGATAAGACACCTTTTCGGTTATTACCGAAATAATGCAATGTTACATAACACCTTTTCAAATAAAGTGACAACTATTCATCACAATTATTAATCTAAAAGGTCATGTCTTTTGAAAAATATTGCATATGTTATATATAAATGTGCCTTATTAATCATTAACTTTAGTTTTAATTTTCTCATTCATAAAATATTGAATTTTGATAAATAAAATTATCAAAATTTCAACAGTTTCTAGCTAAATCTGCATCAGAAAATAGATGAAGTGAGAGGAGAATTTTTATGAAAATAAATGTCCTTACCAATAGTACCAACTAAATAACGAATCAAATGCTTCAAGGCTTGCCAATGTTTGACTGTCGGACAATGAGAGAATTGTGATAATTTATTGGCAGCAAATGCTATATCAAGTCTTCAAACTAAGATATTGTAATGAACCAACTAGTGTCCGGTATTTCGCAAGATCAGATAAATGAGCACTATCATCAAGACACAAAGTGTTACCTGTGGATAATGGAGTAGAAACACCATTAGCACCTTGTATTGAGGCTCGGTCCACAATATCCCCGATATACTTTTGTTGGGGAAAAAATAACCTTTAGATGTGCGAGCAACTTGGATGCCAAGAAAATATCCAAGTGAGTTTAAGTATTTAATAGAATAGTCGACTAAGATTTTGTATAAAGCGATTTATAACTTGCTGGTCATTTCTAGTCACAATTAAGTCATCTACATAATCAATAAGGTAGATAACAACACCATGAGAGGTAAAAATAAATTAACAATGATCAGAGTGAGATATATGAAAATTTGAGGAAATAAGATATTCCTTCAACTCATCATACCTAGATCGAGAAGCTTGCTTCAGGCTATAGATAGCTTTATGTAGTTTGCACACATTATTAGGTTTAGAAGAATTAATAAACCCTTTAGGTTGAGCCATATAAACATTTTCTATTAAGTAAGCATTATTAACATCCAATTGTCGTAAACACCAATTATGAGAAACAATAAGAGATAAAATAGCACGCACAGTAGTATGCTTAACAACTGGTTAAAAAGTTGCAATATAATCATACTTGGCCGTTGAGTAAAGCCCTAAGCAACTAACCTTGCCTTATATTTGTTTAGCGATCCATCGGGATTCTTATTAACTCGAGAAATCCATTTCGATCCAACAAGGTTTAGTGATGGTAGTGGAGGGACAAGTGACCAAGTATCTTGTTTTTACAATGCATCAATCTCTTCTTGCATGGCTTGTTTCCGGTGAGGATCCTTAAGGGCTTGAGACACTCATTTCGATTCATGTTTTAAGATGTTACAACCAGCTTTAATTTGGTTACAAAATTTAGGCATAGTTTTTGGATTGGTTTTCAAATATTGTTTTGAGCTTAGGTTATCATGGAATGTGTGGGTCGAGTGTTAGAACAAGAGGTAGATGTGGTTGGTGGTAAATTAATTAGCATGTATATCTGTTGCAAATACTGTTGGAGTTGGAAGTGGCTAATATGGAAACTGATGGTTGTATTTCTGATTGAGGAGTAGTTGAAAGTTTCAGATCAGTAGGTTGTTCTCGAATATCAGTTGTAACAGGCACAAAAATAATAGGTGATGAAAATAAACTTTGGTTAACAAAAATATCCTTACAAGAGTTTCATATCGTTGATTTTGATATTGTACTTCAAGATTTATTATCACGTGGTTCTCTAGTAACCGTGTCAGTTGTAGATAAAGCATCACCTTAAGCTAAAGGTATAACATGTAGTGTTATATCATCCATATTGAGTGGTGAACCGATGGTGTTTAACGTGGTAGCCAACTGCTTTATATGTTGAAGTGAATGGAAGAAGGCGGGTCCTTGAAGGTTTTGGATATAAATTATGCAAGGTTGTCTAGACATCATAAGACGTTTATGTTGAATTGACAAGTGGTACTACATCTGTTGATAGAGAGGCAATTGAGGCGCTTCGGATGAATTGATCTTGGCAGTACCAAAGATCAGACATTGTTTGTTGTCTTTTAGGAGCAACAGTAACATTGTGTAGAATCATAGCCAATAAGAGCATATATCCATTGAGAGTACCATGTCTGATAGCTTGTGTTGGAAAAACAGGGTTCGCAAAGTAGCAGAAATTTAAAAAATTTCCTACAAGAATCGTTGGCTTGCAATTTTTATTTCAAAGCTCAAGAGAAAGTTTTTTAGCAACTTACTTGACTAGAATCTTTCTTGAAGTGTATTGAGCCGCCCTCAAACACTCTTCATGCGGTAATGAATTTTTCTGTCTCACGATCGGTTCCTTTCTTTGAGACTTCAAAGTAGAAGCCCTGTCGAATGTATCCACACTTGTCCTAGGCACAAATAAGATTAGTGAGTATGCTAGTACTATAATTTGGGTATTGAAAGAAACACGAAACGAGAAAAAGAGAGCAAGAAATTTCTCCCGTAAAACCCAATTGATGTGTGAAATAATTTATGCTTGAATTCCAAAGAAAAAGCCTCCATCTTTCTACAGGTTATAGTTGAGAGAGTTTTTCTTTTCTTTTCTCCAGAATAAAGAATGACGCTGCATGAATGCCGGTCTAAGAGAATGAGTGAAGACTCTTCTCGTTTAATCTGATAAGAAACGTAAAACTTAGAGAGAGAGAGAGAGAGAGAGAATTTCTTTTCCTTCTCTAACTTTATTTACGTCATGAGACAATTTAGATAAATAATTAATAATTCAGTTATTAATCATTATCTTTATCCTAAGTACTTTAGAATATTATCTCTTGTTTATTTATTTCGTAAATAAATAACTTATGACTTTATATATCTATTTATTTCATAAATAAATATTTTATGATATTATCCTTTTATTTATTTCATAAATAAATATTTATGATAATAACAACTTGATATTATCTTGTATTTATTTCAAAAATAAATACTAATAATAACAACTACTTGATATTATCTTTATTTATTATCTTGATATTATCTTGTCACTTATTTTTCAAATAACATAAGATAATATCATCTCCTTTATTTCTGAAATAAGGATGATAATATATTTTATTTATTTTTTAAAGAAATAACTCTGTTAGGACTGTGTCTGGCCAGGGCAGTGGTGGCACCCCACTCATTGGATCCTGACTACCCCTACTCTCCCCCTGACCATTGAGTGGGGGAAAATAAAACTTTATCTCAATAAAATCCCAATCCATGGTGGTATGCATACGATGCGAAGGGGGATGATAACACCTATACCCTTTTTGATGTGCCCCATACCCAAAAAAAAACACATTTAATTGAATAAGGATCAAGTTTAGTACTTGTTATTTTGGGTAGATGGACAAACACGGAACACCCGAACACCCGTGGCTGAAGGGTTAAGATAGAGGGGATACTGACTTGACTAGCTAGGACTTTCAAAGGTGTCTCAAAGCCAAGGGGCTTTGAAGGAAGTCGGTTGGCTAGATAAACCGATGTAGCAACGGCCTTAGGCCACATAGACTGGGGACAGTGAGACTCGATGAGGAGAGACCGGGACATCTCAAGTAACTGACTGTTCTTTCATTCGGCTACCCCATTTTGTTGTGGGGTGTGTGAGCAAGAAGTTTGATGGATCAACCCGTGATCATGGAAAACTGCTTTAGGGTAGAATTCACATATTCCCCTCCATTATCAGATCTAAGCACCTGGATATGAGACTGATACTACGTACATACTAAATTAAAGAATTTAATAAATTTTGATGAAACATCAGCCTTATTTTTTAGAAAATATACTCACGTTATATGGGAACAATCATCGATAAATAGAACAAAATACTTAAAACCATGAATTGATTCAGAATTCAGAGCAGGTCCCCGTACATCCGAATGAACTAGTGAAAACACAGTTTTAGATCTACGGTTCGACACAGGGAATGACTGTCTATGACTCTTCGCAAGGATACAAGTCTTACAAGAAAAACTAACTTTCTCTAGAAAAAGTTGGGGAAATAACAAATGAAGGTACCCTGATGTGGGATGACCCAAACGACGATGCCACAACCACTGTTGACGGTTCACTGTCCCGTGAGCAAGCATTGTAGTTCTCTGTTGAGCCACCTCATCGACGTAGTATAACTCACAATCCTCAGTACCACACCCAATCACTTTCCCCGATCGAATATCCTACAACAGAAAAAACGACGGGAAAATCAACACCATGCAGTTTAACTGCTTTGTAACTTGACTGTTAGAAAGTAGTTTGTGAGACAAGCTGGGAACATAAAGACAATTTTTTAATTTCAAATTGGGTGACAAGGTCACGGTTCCTGCTCCTTCTACCGAGGAAAGTCCCCCATTAGCATTAATAATCCCTATTTTGGGTGGAGTCGTGTAATTTTCCAGATCTGCTTGATCGTATGTCATCGTGTCTGTGGCTCCACAACCAAAAATCCAATGGGAATCCTTGGTAGTATTCCGTGTGCTGACTTGGAATGTTGTACCTGCTTTATTTGGACTTGATACAATTAACCTCCTTCTTCAATGATGGTCTGGGTAGCTAACCCTCGCCATCCAGGCAGGATGATCTGTGGGTTCATGATTCCCCTAGATCCGGAGCTCCATCTTCCACCAAACCTCCTAGCGGATATCCGGGTAGTCCAATAGGATGGGACTTGTGCAAGAGGTCACCGTCGGCCCGATACCTCCCCGATTCGCTCCATACACAAGTCCCTGGGCCCAAGAACAGGTACAGGGATCCACTCCGGCTAGCCCAGTGCTCGGAGAGCCGGTGGCAACAACAGGATCTCGTAAAACAGGCTCAGGGTTAACAATATATAGTTTATAAACCATTTCCGTCACATAGCCGGTATAAAAGATGTGGTTTATTTAATATGAAAACCATTTGGCCTATTTAGAGCATGTAAGGTTATAGGTCATTTATAAAAGAAAACCCTCACCTCCATGTGTAAGAAAAACCAAGAGAGAAACCACGAAGCTGGAAAAGTCTCCACCGAGGAGAGCACTGTACAAGAGAGGAACACGGTGTACTTGTGAGACACGACTCAATATGGAACCATGTAGGACGCACGTCAACAAAATAAGAATGAAATGATGCGATGAGGAAATCAAATTATGTCATGAACAAGTTCTTGTGCACAATTAATGTTCCACGTAAGCTTTAACGAGAATACAATGCATAGGAAGTATAAAAGGGGGGTGGGAGAGGAATAAGGAAGCAAAGAAAACAAGAAAAACGAAACCGGAGCAACAAAGACCGGCTGGACAGAATCCACCCCCGTGGATTCCAGTCAGAAACTCCTCTGCCTCAAATCCACCCCCGTCGAAACAAACTGAATGATAAGGTTGGAATTCGAATTCGATTTCATGAGCTCAAGGTATCCACGAAGGCCCCAAAACACCCTAATTAAAATTAAGTCCCTAACTTGCAAATATTGGACAATTGAGTCCAAGTACAATTTAATTAAATTCTAAGACGCACGTAATTAAAATAAACTTCACGTTGACACGTATAGTGTGCGACGTCACATAAATCACGTAAAACTAAATTAAACCCTCTCGTGACCTCGTACCTGGCGTGCCAGAAAAATGGGGTGTCACAACCTCACCCCCTTAAGAAGGACCTGTCCTCAGGTCCACTACCTCAAGTACTGGATTCTAAGCAAAAACCTCTCCGTGTACATCCCACGCGGGGTTCGCGACATCCCAACAGGAATTAGTTCGGAAAGGATCTTCAAGCACAAGGGGCTTCAAATGAACTCTGCAAGCTACTCACGAACTTGATCCGACCATGAGTAGTCCGGACGTCTCGCATGATAGGAGGGTCTGAAATGAGATTCAGCTCCCACCGTTTGAATCCATCCTAACCATCCCACACTCGGTATCACAAGTGGAATAGTTAACAAACTTCCACTACTCGTTCTCCAACCCCAAACGGGTCTTCTATCACCACATTAACTTCATGGTTTGAAGTTGGTTTCTTGAGCCGCCATTAGCTTCTAAACATGGTCTCCAAAGACCTGTTGCATAGTCCGTTGCACGGGAAGATCCTCGTCTCACCGTGTAACTATGCCACCCGTTCACTCCAAAAGTAACTAACAACTAACAAGCAATCACATACGACAGAGATTAAAGGAAATGCATGATGCAAGTGATGTGTAATTTTAAATGTACCGTTCACCGTGGTTTGGAAAGCTTCATGGCAATGACCTGATTTAGCATTTGCTTCTTTGTTGGAGATTCCTCTAATTATAGAATCATACCTCAAAATCCCCGATGTATTCGATACTTCGATCACCACCCTGTCTCCATTTCACGGTCAATCTTCACCCACGATTTATTCTCTTATCCTTACTAACCTCCACAGTTCGAGGTTCTACTCTTGAGTACCTACTCGATCTTAACCTAGTCAATTCACTCTTCTCTACAAATTATACTCAACCCTTTTTTTTTGGGATGCTCGGGAGGTATGTAGTAACTCGAATTCCATTCTCCCGTCCAAATGGCATTTCCAGCTCATCATGGGAAAACGATCGACGAGCCGGTAACCTGTCTTGTTTAGGTTGTAACCTCTCCTAGACATTCCACTTTCAATGCCCGATTGAATTGACTCTCACTCCCCATACTTGGTTGAATTGACTTTCACTTTGCCCATCACGGAATATGATGATCTGGTCAGCTTCTTCTATCCAATACACTCCTTACCAATTCTTGAAATTCCTTCACGGTCCCATCATCTTCAAGACATGAAACCCGTCATACCACACATCCCTTTCAATCTTGGGAGATTAATTTCGCACGCGACCCATAATAAGATACCAACAACATTGTTTCTGCAACCGAAATTACCATTGATCATCCTCTACCTTGTCTTATCGTTTCAACACCCAAGCATTCTTTGAATTCATATCTTCACCTCTTGGAGTATTTATTCCTTCCGATGTTATGATAGAATTTCACCCACCTCGATCTTGAAATCTCATAGAGCACCAGGTCTCCCGATTCATCTCTTGCTACTTTTGTAGAATACGGTTACTTATTGCTTCTTGCATTGCCATTGTTCTTACTAGAAGTAGCCCGTCCGAGCACAACCGTGAATTTGATTTATTTCCCGGTCGGCTCTCCCCCTTAAGAGTTTCTATCCCAATTCCTTAGACTTGTTCTATCACTTCTTGGATCAAATACTTTCGACCTCTTCAACTTAAATTCCCCGGTATAAACGGTTCTAATTGGATCACGTGCCTGTTAAACTCGTACACATCCACCTTGAAGTGATTGGTAAGGATAGGAACCCACTTCATTTATTCCAACTCCAGTTCTACTTTCCCGAGCCTCTAAATTCCTCTTCCTTTTTGTTCTACACTTTGCAACCCCAAAATTCTTCTTATCTCGATCCGAATGTGGCTCGGTTAAAATAACGTTCGATGGTGAAGCAAATAAAGTTTCCTATCAAGTAAACACTAAACAATACATATCGGGTTAAGATGCCAATGCACGTAGCACATTTCCAACAATTAAAGATGCACGCACATATAGATAAAGGAAATTAAATAATTTAAAGCGATGTATGACACACGTACTTTGAATGCAATACACCTGGCACCGTAGTGGTAAACTTTGGGTCGGCAATTTGTTCTTCATTTTCTTAAGTACAGGCTTGCCTCGAATTTATTGATCATGGCTTGTTTACCCATGGTCTTCTAAATCTTCGAAGTTTCCTTGTATCAACTTGGATGTTCCCATGGCCTGAGATTGTGATTCTTGAACCCAAAGTCTTCTACGGTCATGGAATTGGTATCCCGACTTATCCTTTATGAGTTCAATTTGATGGGATAGACTTGTCCTCTAATTGCTTGCACTTGAGCTCATAATTTCCCTCCAAAAACTCTTTGCCTTGCTTTATCGTTTCCGTTTGTTGTTCCATATCTCCCGTTTCGGCCTCACAACACGACGATTCAGCTTGGATCGGGAAAATAAACTCCAATCCGACCGAAGATAGAACCTTTAACATTGTTACCTTCCAAATCCAACTCCCACTACATCCAAAACCCAAAACATCTTCTTCTTGCCCGAACTTAGCTTCAAAGAGCTTGAATTAGGTGATCCTATCAACCACGAACCTACTTTACCTTGAGTTCCTTTGAAGGTCTTTGTCTCCTCGTTGATAGAAACTGCGAACCTAAAACACCTTCGATATTCTCTTCGCTTCTCTCTTGAATGAATGATCCTATGGAATCAGAAATCTTCGTAGTGAAGGCATACATGTTGATCTCAGGAGTTTTAAGAGCCTCACCTTACCACTATTTTAGGAAACTTTCACCAACCACCACAAAACTTGGGAAATTTTCCACAAATCGGCCTTCTATTCCGGATCCTACCTTCCATTCCTAGCGAAGGGATCTTTTCCCTTGATTTTAAGCTTAGGAATTGACAAAACACGGTCTTCAATCTGAGTAAAGCTATTACCAATAGAAACCTCACAAGTGCGAGGTATAGGTTCTACATCATAATTGTTGATCCCCAAAGCATTACTGAGAACTGACATCCTCACTTGTGGTTTCTGTCTTGACTTCTCTACTAATGAGGCTTTTTGAAACGGCGAGGAAGTTTTGGTGTACCGTTGTAAAGACAACAAAGAACATAGTGCTGGGAGGTGGACCCAGAACAGTAGCAGTCCGGGACCACATTTTAAAATTTTACTTTAATATACAGGTATCAAAATATTTCTAAAATATTTAAATACAAATAGCTGAAGACTAGCCGGAACTACTCAAGTATATACATGCAATTGATAATAAATTTTAAATCACAAAGCAGATAAATAAAGCATGCAATTAACAGTTAAGAGCACCTAATTCATCATGCTTAAATTAAAAAAAATATAAAATACCTTTCACCGAAGATGGCTACTGCACCCGGAGCTCGCCTCCCGAGAACCCGATTCCCGATCTCCTCGCGAAACCGGCAGAGCTTCCCTGCAATTACCCCAGGGACACCCTCGGAGTGTGGGCTCCGAAAGTATTTCTCTAAATACTTAGAGAAAATAAAACTTTAAACTAAAAACCCTTTTCAGGGTTTATTCTCCCGAAATCAGGCGTTTATATATAAACATCTAATTAAAATTAATTTCAAAATAAATCGGAATTAACTAGGAGAATGGGATATGGTTTCAAAGCTTAAACTCAGCCAAAACCACCTCCCAAAGTTAGATGGAAAAAATGAAATGCCAAGGCCCCTATTTATAGGGGAAAAACCGAGGGCAAAATAGTAATTTCACCCCCCACTTGCGTGTGCAACTTACGCATGTAAACCAAGGTGACTACGTCATAAATCTCTCAGCCACGAGTCCAACGCCGCCGGCCGTTCGCCGATCGAAGATCTCACGCGCCCACATGCGCGGCCACAAGACGACGCGTGTGATCACTTGCGGTTTAGGGTTTCCGGTGACGTGGCCTCTTCTGGAGCTGCCACGTGTCCGGGTCTGGTCCGACCCGGAACCGGACCCGATCCGACCCTATCCGCGAACCGACCCGTTGACCCGGCCCTGACCCGTTTGACCGACCCGGTCCGGATCAAATCTGGACCGTTGATTCACGATGACGTGGTACGATCTGGGCCGTCCACGTGTCGCACACGTGGCGTGCCACGCGGCTGCCCAGTCAGCGACACCTGGGCCCACTTGCTAACGTGGCGTGACACGTCAGTGCCACGTCACCTGCCACGTCAGCATTATTATTTTTTTTTTTTTATAAAAAAATTTAAAATTTTATTTTCTCCAAAATAAAATTCCGGGCATTTCCAACTTTTTGGAATTACAATTTATTTTCTTAAAATAAATTTCTTGGCTATTTTCAAACACTTTGAAAATTTATTTCTTTCATTCCTTTTAACGTTTTATCTTCGGGTTTTCGATTGGGGCTTGCAAGGGGACCTGCAGGACTAATTAATTTTAGCTCCAAACGGGTTAATATATTATCATCCCATGATAATAATTAATTACCGTTTAACAATATTTAATTCCACTAAATAAATATTGTTGCACTCTAAAATTAATTAAATTACTCACGAATTTTTCGATCTAGAATAATTTTGCATTTTACTCCTCCGTGTAGATATCCATGAAAAATAAATTAATACTACTATCATTTATTTTTCACTTTTAATCTGAAATCTCCTGATTTGCCTTAAGTTCAAATTTCTTGTACGTGAAACACATTCAACATACAACTTCAGTGACGCATCACACGAAGTACTTTGGCCAAAGTTTTAATTTGAACTTTGCAAATCTATTTCAGGAATATCTTTTAACTTTCCAGCAAAGCCACAGATTCCTCGATCAATATTTCTCTTTAGCACATTTCATGTAATCACTGAACGCACAAAGGTTTCGGTCATTCGATATCGAGACCTCACTTATGAGTAAGTTACAATGATTAACACTACATGCCTAAAGTCGAAATACTACCAGGATTAAGAGTTCAATGCTCCATAAGATTTGTTTATTTTAGATAGTAGTTTAAAATGAACTATCTTAGTGGTCCAGCTCAATGTTTCCAAATCTATTGAAAATCATCAATGTGTTATAACTGGAAACTTCATTTCCCTATGACGAAAGACTAATCATCTTATATAACACATTATAGTCTCAATAAGAACTTATTCTTATCATATCGACTAGAACTTTAATAACACGTGATTTCGACATCCAAAGTCCTTTCCTATGAAACACATTTCATATAAGAATATCATCACACGTTATTAATTATGTTAATATACTCATAACTTGCGATAATTTCACTTTTATTAATCCAACAAAATACGAAGTATTTACAAAGAAATTGAATTTTCAGGGCACTAATCCCAACAATCTCCCACTTGCCCTAAATCCAATTGGCTTCACATCTAAGCCCCATCCCTTCTACATGAGTATTAAAACTCTTTTGCGCCAAAGTCTTAGTGAAGGGATCTGCCAGATTGTTTACCGAGTCAATCTTTACTACTGCCACTTCTCCACGTTCCACATAATCTCGAATAATGTGGAACTTTCTCTCGATGTGCTTTGCACGCTTATGACTTCGAGGTTCCTTGGAGTTGGCCACCGCTCCAGCATTGTCACAGTACAATGTGATTGGTGTAAGTCCATCTTTGATGACTTCTAAATCTATCAGGAAATTTCTAAACCAATACGCTTCTTTGGCTGCTTCTGAAGCTGCCACGTATTCGGCTTCCATGGTGGAGTCAGCAATGCAAGATTGCTTAATACTCCTCCAACTTACGGCTGCTCCTCCTAGAGTAAACACATATCCAGACTTCGAACGCCTAGAATCTAAATCAGATTGTAAATCCGAATCTGTGTACCCAATAGGAATGAGCTCATCACTGCGATAGATAAGCATATAATCCCGAGTCCTTCTCAAGTACTTCAATATATGCTTTACAGCTATCCAGTGTTGAGGTCCAGGGTTTGACTGATATCTGCTGACCATACCCACAGCATAACAGATATCTGGCCTTGTACAAAACATGGCATACATGAGGCTTCCGACTGCCGAAGCATACGGAACATTTTTCATTTCCTCTGTCTCCTCAGCTGTCTTGGGACACTGATCTCGAGATAGATAAACTCCATGTCGGAAAGGTAATGAACCTTTCTTAGAGTCAGCCATATTGTACCTTGCCAGCATCTTATCTATATATGCTGCTTGTGATAAACCAATCATTTTATTCTTACGAACACGACAAAGTCTGATCCCTAAAATATAACTGGCCTCACCTAGGTCTTTCATGTCAAACTGATTTGACAACCAAATCTTGACTGCTGACAATACTCCTGTGTCATTCCCAATGAGCAAAATATCGTCTACGTATAAAACTAAAAATGTTACAATACTACTCTGATGTCTTTTGTACACACATGGTTCATCAGGCAACTGTATAAATCCAAAGGATTTAATTGCTTCATTAAATCTGATGTTCCATGATCTAGACGCTTACTTAAGACCATAGATTGATCTATTAAGTTTGCATACCATATGCTCCTGATTTCTGGCTATAAAGCCCTCAGGTTGAGCCATGTATATCTCTTCTTGAAGGTGCCCGTTCAAGAAGGCAGTCTTTACATCCATTTGCCAGATTTCATAATCATAATAAGCGGCAATGGAGAGAAGAATCCTTATGGACTTAAGCATAGCTACGGGCGAGAAGGTTTCATCGTAATCGATACCTTCTTTCTGAGTATAACCCTTTGCCACAAGCCTTGCTTTAAAGGTTTCTACCTTTCCGTCCACTCCTCTTTTCCGCTTGTAAACCCATTTGCATCCAATAGGTTTAATGCCCTCAGGCGCCTTTACAAGTTCCCAGACTTTATTAGAATACATTGAATCTAACTCAGATTCCATGGCTTTGACCCAACGGTCAGCGTCTATATCTCTTATAGCTTCATCATATGTGATAGGATCAGATACGTCACATTCAACCACTTGGGTTAATCCTAAGTATCTGTCAGGTGCCCTGACAATCCTCCCACTACGACGGGGTTGTAGTGTACTTGTCCTTACATCATATGTCGTATCTGGTACATCATATGTATCCATCACATTTTCAGTTGTTATGGGTTCTTGGAGTTCAGTATCTGATACTGTCATTTCTTCTAGCACTATTTTACTTCTACCCTTGTGGTCATTTATGAAATCGTCTTCGAGATATTTAGCATTAGTGCTTACAAACACTTTGTGATCTCTCGGATCGTAAAATATCCCACCTCTTGTTCCTTTAGGATAACCTATGAACAAACAAACCTCTGTTCTTGATTCCATCTTGTCAGGATCCTTTCTTAACACATGGGCTGGGCTTCCCCATATCCGAAGATAGGAGATACTAGGCTTCCGCCCTCGCCACAGTTCCATCGGTGTTTTAGGAACTGACTTGGATGGAACATGGTTTATTATGTGAGCTGCTGTTTCGAGAGCAAAGCCCCAAAACGAACTCGGTAGGGTAGCATGACTCATCATGGATCTTACCATTTCCATTAGAGTTCTATTTCTCCTTTCTGCGACACCATTCTGTTGGGGTGTACCCGGTGCAGATAATTGAGATTTAATCCCATTTTCAGTGAGAAATTCTAGAAACTCTGTAGATAAATATTCTCCACCACGATCCGATCAAAGTGCCTTTATACGTTTTCCAATTTGATTCTCGACTTCAGCCTTGTATTCTTTGAACTTTTCAAAAGCTTCAGACTTATGTCTCATCAAATAGACGTATCCGTATCTTGAATAATCATCCGTAAAAGTGATGAAATACTCAAAACCTCCTCTTGCTTGAACACTCATAGGACCACATACATCCGTATGAATTAATTCAAGCAACTCTATGGCTCGATTACCTTTAGTCTTGAAAGACCTCTTGGTCATTTTTCCTTCTAAACAGGATTCGCAGACTGGAAGTTCTGTCAAGTCCAAAGGACTCAATAGTCCATCCGAAATTAGTCTTTGGATCCTATTCGAATTAATATGACCAAGTCGTAGGTGCCACTTATAAGCCTCGTTAGGCATAGGAGTTTTTCTCTTGGATGGTAAGTCAAGTTTAGTAGTGTTAAGTTCGGAATTAGGGTTTTTATCAGGGTATAGTAAGAAAAGACCATCGCTTACTGTACCAGAGCAAATAAACCTTTTATTATGCTTAATGGTTAAACATTGTTCAAAATAAACACTAAAACCATTATTCATTAAACAACTAACAGAAATTAGATTTCTGCGTATAGACGGTACATATAAAGTGTCTTTCAAAATCAAAACCCTACTGCCAAAATATAGTTCTACAGTCCCTACTGCTAATACAGATATACTAGTATTATTTCCGAGCAGTAGCTGCATCTCACCGTCTTCAAGCTTCCTGGTTAGCTTGAATCCCTGCAATGAATTGCAGATATGATTAGTTGAACCTGAGTCCACACACCAGGAATCTGGTGGACTTCCAACTAAACATACTTCTAACAAACAAGACATCATCATACCTTGTGCAGACGACTTAGCAGGAAGACTGGCTAAGTATTTTGGGCAATTCCTTTTCCAGTGCCCATTACCTCCACAATGGAAACATTTTCCTTTGCTTGGCTTAGCTTTCTTCTTCTGAACCTTACCTTTAGGATGGGAAATTTTTCCCTTTCCTTTCTTCCACTTATTGGCTTTTGGAGCCGTGGAGGTCGATGCCTGTGCCAGGAGAACCGTTCCCTTAGCTTTCATTACCCCTTCTGTCACCTTGAGTTCATTCATTAGTTCAGGCAAAGTAAAATCCAACTTATTCATAGAATAGTTCTGCCTGAACGTATCGAATGATTTTGGCAGAGAGCACAGGATCATGTCCTGTTTGCTGAGATTATCCATCTTAGCACCTAGGCTCTCAATTTCGTTCAGATAAGCCATCATGTTCATAACATGATCCTGAACAGGTGATCCTTCAGACATCTTAGTTACCACCAACCTTCTCATCAGCTCGTGCCTACGTGCACTATTCTGTCCACCGAACATCTGATGAAGATGTTCCATCATATTCTTAGCAGTAGGCATTTCATGCATTTGATGCTTAAGAACATTTGAGACAGATGCCAGGATGTAAGACATAGCCAGATCATTGTGCTTGATCCACTTGGCATAGTTGTCTTTCAAAGCCTGGGTGGCTGTGGTTTCTGGTACTCTCGGACAAGGTTCAGTGAGCACATATTTCAAACCCTCGTGTCCAAACACGATATCAAGATTCATTTTCCAATCAGCATAGTTTGAACCTTCAAGCCTATTTTCCTTAATAATCGATTGAAGCGGGCTAGCAGATGTCATTATTTTAAAACTGAAATATTTAAAATATGCGCAAGTTATGAATCTGTATATTATTTCTTTAGCGTCTAACCATTAAATGAAATCCACAGAATGCATTTTGGTTTACGCAATGATGACTTAACTAACCGTAGTTAGCTCCCCGGAAGCGAGGTCGAAAACTACTTAGAAAAGCAAGAACTATTCTTAATTAACATGTTATCCAGGCAACTCTTACCAAACTATGTTAATCTACCACGTCAACCTTTGGTCTCTAAGTGAGTGTAACAGAGCTCCGAAGGGAGGTTAATACATCACTCAGTCAAGTGTATACCATTACCTAGAAATTCATACTAGTAGGTCAAGACACTCCACGGAAGCGTGGTCGTGCTTGACTTTCCCCGTATTTCATTCTATCCGAAGAAGTCTAATCTTGTATGCCGCGAACACATACCCGCCGAAGGGAGTAGTACGTATCCACTATACTATAGACAGGCAATGGAGACCGTAAGAATCCATCTATTTCATCTTGCTCCCACTTGAATTTTTTAGAGTTGTGGATTATCTTTGATTATCACATAATCTATTTGGCGTCTTATAATCGGAAGTGATTAATCTAATTAATATGCTCCCACTTGGATTAATAAATCGTATTTATAACCCTAATAATATTTTTAAGTCTATTTAATAACTCTTTATTAATTAGGCCGAAATAATATTAATCCAATTATGCATCTTGTTCAATCTCTATTAAACATTATTTATATAATCATATCAAATAAAATATGCATAATTGAAAATAGCATAATATCTCATATTATCATGATCATGCCATAAAATAAAACAATTAATTAAGCATGCTTTCACATAATTATCATATAATTATTATGCTTAAAATAAATGGCATAAAGTAAACATGTTATAAATAAATTATCACATAATTTAAATCATGTTTACTGATTCGGTAATTAACCAGGAAGATTATTGAAATCGATTCCCGGAAATATTACCATTCCACATAAATTCCCAGGAAACACTGGAGGGGTCACAACGGTCCCTCTTAAAACCCAGTCTCCTTTGACAAAATTTACGTGCACAGTAGCTGATTTAAAATTATGCATCGCATGCATCATATCAATGCATGTATATATCTAGAGCACGGCTCTGATACCAGTTGCTGGGAGGTGGACCCAGAACAGTAGCAGTCCGGGACCACATTTTAAAATTTTACTTTAATATACAGGTATCAAAATATTTCTAAAATATTTAAATACAAATAGCGGAAGACTAGCCGGAACTACTCAAGTATATACATGCAATTGATAATAAATTTTAAATCACAAAGCAGATAAATAAAGCATGCAATTAACACTTAAGAGCACCTAATTCATCATGCTTAAATTAAAAAAAATATAAAATACCTTTCACCGAACATGGCTACTGCACCCGGAGCTCGCCTCCCGAGAACCCGATTCCCGATCTCCGAAACCGGCAGAGCTTCCCTGCAATTACCCCAGGTACACCCTCGGAGTGTGGGCTCCGAAAGTATTTCTCTAAATACTTAGAGAAAATAAAACTTTAAACTAAAAACCCTTTTCAGGGTTTATTCTCCCGAAATCAGGCGTTTATATATAAACACCTAATTAAAATTAATTTCAAAATAAATCGGAATTAACTAGGAGAATGGGATATGGTTTCAAAGCTTAAACTCAGCCAAAACCACCTCCCAAAGTTGGATGGAAAAAATGAAATGCCAAGGCCCCTATTTATAGGGGAAAAACCGAGGGCAAAATAGTAATTTCACCCCCCACTTGCGTGTGCAACTTGCGCACGCAAACCAAGGTGACTACGTCATAGATCTCTCAGCCACGAGTCCAACGCCGCAGGCCGTTCGCCGATCGGAGATCTCAAGCGCCCACACGCGCGGCCACAAGACGACGCGTGTGATCACTTGCGGTTTAGGGTTTCCGGTGACGTGGCCTCTTCTGGAGCTGCCACGTGTCCGGGTCTGGTCCGGCCCGGAACCGGACCCGATCCGACCCTATCCGCGAACCGACCCGTTGACCCGGCCCTGACCCGTTTGACCGACCCGGTCCGGATCAAATCTGGACCGTTGATTCACGATGACGTGGTACGATCTGGGCCGTCCACGTGTCGCACACGTGGCGTGCCACGCGGCTGCCCAGCCAGCTCCACCTGGGCCCACTTGCTGACGTGGCGTGACACGTCAGTGCCACGTCACCTGCCACGTCAGCATTATTATTATTATTTTTTTTTATAAAAAAATTTAAAATTTTATTTTCTCCAAAATAAAATTCAGGGCATTTCCAACTTTTTGGAATTACAATTTATTTTCTTAAAATAAATTTCTTGGCTATTTTCAAACACTTTGAAAATTTATTTCTTTCATTCCTTTTAACGTTTTATCTTCGAGTTTTCGATTGGGGCTTGCAGGGGGACCTGCAGGACTAATTAATTTTAGCTCCAAACGGGTTAATATATTATCATCCCATGATAATAATTAATTACCGTTTAACAATATTTAATTCCACTAAATAAATATTGTTGCACTCTAAAATTAATTAAATTACTCACGAATTTTTCGATCTAGAATAATTTTGTATTTTACTCCTCGGTGTAGATATCCATGAAAAATAAATTAATACTACTATCATTTATTTTTCACTTTTAATCTGAAATCTCCTGATTTGCCTTAAGTTCAAATTTCTTGTACGTGAAACACATTCAACATACAACTTCAGTGACGCATCACACGAAGTACTTTGGCCAAAGTTTTAATTTGAACTTTGCAAATCTATTTCAGGATTATCTTTTAACTTTCCAGCAAAGCCACAGATTCCTCGATCAATATTTCTCTTTAGCACATTTCATGTAATCACTGAACGCACAAAGGTTTCGGTCATTCGATATCGAGACCTCACTTATGAGTAAGTTACAATGATTAACACTACATGCCTAAAGTCGAAATACTACCAGGATTAAGAGTTCAATGCTCCATAAGATTTGTTTATTTTAGATAGTAGTTTAAAATGAACTATCTTAGTGGTCCAGCTCAATGTTTCCAAATCTATTGAAAATCATCAATGTGTTATAACTGGAAACTTCATTTCCCTATGACGAAAGACTAATCATCTTATATAACACATTATAGTCTCAATAAGAACTTATTCTTATCATATCGACTAGAACTTTAATAACACGTGATTTCGACATCCAAAGTCCTTTCCTATGAAACACATTTCATATAAGAATATCATCACACGTTATTAATTATGTTAATATACTCATAACTTGCGATAATTTCACTTTTATTAATCCAACAAAATACGAAGTATTTATAAAGAAATTGGATTTTCAGGGCACTAATCCCAACACATAGCTCCATTTAGAAAAAGGTCACGACCCTTGGATCCTTATAGGTAACCCCGGTACATTCCTTACATCTCTCATGCTTGAAAGTAGAGCTTGTAATAGGTTATGGTTGTCGTACAGATTGGCCGTGGTTTGATTTTGTCTTCGTAACCTATAATTTAAAATTCGATTCAAGAATGAATGCATGTCATTAGTGCATGTTCATGACACATAATCAACGCCAAGATCACGAATTGATGCGAGATGCAACATTTAATCCAAAAAGGTCTTGAAAGGAATGCTATGAACATGTTGACAAGTAGTTCCTAAGTCGTACGACCTAGACTCGACAAGACACGATGCTAGAACTCCGGTTTTGCAACCTGGAGCTCTGATACCACTTAGGATGTGACACCCTGAACGGAGGGCCCCACATCCCCCGCACTTTGAACCCGGTCCACACATGAAATGGAAAGTCCATACATAAACCAAGCTCACAGCGAACGGAGACAGAAACAAAAACCTCCTTCGTTAGGCGGGGCTAGACCCTGTATCTAGAATTCAACAAGAACAAGAATGCGGAGACAAGGCAACGAACATTCACAATTAACAATGTAATTACAATTCAAGTAGGAATATAAATACGGGTTCAACTAATTCAAAATCTTATCCTAACCTGTCCCGAATCGATACAAGGTAATAACACATAAACGGGTTCAACTAGGGCCCTAGAAACATGTCCCGAGTTCAATAAAGCAAGGTAAAGATACAAGATGGCCTACAAGGCCTAATACAGTACAGGAAGTATACAAGAGATGTAATGCAGAGTACAGGACCAAGACTCAAACAAAGAACTCAACAGACTCCGGCCTAACAACCACTGAACCAGCAAGACAGACACTAAAAACAACTAGAGGGAGGGATCAACCAACTGACTGAGTGATGGGGTTAACACATGTATATATATATATATATATATAAACAGGCAATCAACCAGGCGTAACTCCACTATACGTTATTGGTTATTAAAACAAGCGACAGGAATCAGGAGTCAATACATACGTACGGGTCGAATTATGCCAATATATGCAATCAGGTAAACAGGATGTACAATGCATGTGCCGATATCCGTATACCCTCTGTTGATGCCCATTTTACCTTAACGATCCACGAACTCGGGTGCTGAATAGGGACTGGGGGTATGCCAGAGGTTACCGATATCTATGTATTACGTTTTAAGGGACCGACGAGAACGGGTATTTATTCCATCCTGGACTCCACTTCTCAGTTAATAAATGACAGGAACAAGCAGGTATACAGGAAACAAGCAGGAATCAGGATTTATTACAATTATAAATAGCGGGAAACAAGTACAATTAACCTCCTTCTTCAATGATGGTCTGGGTAACTAACCCTCGCCATCCAGGCAGGATGATCTGTGGGTTCATGACTCCCCCAGATCCGGAGCCCATCTTCCACCAAACCTCCTGGCTGATATCCGGGGTAGTCCAACAAGATGGGACTTGTGCAAGAGGTCACCGTCGGCCAAATACCTCCCCAGTTCACTCCATACCCAAGCCCCTGGGCCCAAGAACAAGTACAGGGATCCACTCCGGCTAGCCCAGCGCTAGGAGAGCCAGGGGCAACAACAGGATCTCGCAAAACAGGCTCAGGGTTAACACTACACAGCTTATAAACCATTTCCGGTACATAGCCGGTATAAAAGATATGGTTTATTTAATATGAAAGCCATTTATCCTATTTAGAGCATGTAAGGTTATAGGTCATTTATAAAAGAAAACCCTCACCTCCATGTGCAAGAAAAACCAAGAGAGAAGCCACGAAGCTAGAAAAGTCTCCACCGAGGAGAGCACTGTACAAGAGAGGAACACGCTGTACTTGTGAGACACGACTCAATATGGAACCATGTAGGATGCAACGAATTAAGAATGAAATGATGTGATGAGGAAATCAAGTTATGTCATGAATAAGTTCTTGTGCACAATTAGTGTTTCACGCAAGCTTTAACGAGAATACAATGCATAGGAAGCATAAAAGGGGGGTGGGAGAGGAATAAGAAAGCGGAGAAAACAAGAAAAACGAAATCGGAGCAATGGGAACCGGCTGGACAAAATCCACCCCCGGTGGATTTTTGAAAGCGGAAACATCCACCCCCGTGGATTCCAGTCCGAAACTCCTATGCCTAAAATCTACCCTCGTGGATTTCTTCAAGGCTAAAAATCCACCCTTGTGGATTCAAGTTCGAGCCCAAAACACAGCAGCAACAGGGTACTTACGCGGGAGAAGCCAAAACTCAACAAAACCACCTCAAATCTCAACCAAATGGAATAAAAATCAAGGTATAACATCCCAAACACATGCTCTATCATAAACCATCATTAATTAGACATGAAACAAGGTAGAAACCAAGTTGCCATCTTCATACACCTCAAGCTCCATTAATGGAGTTTCATGAAATAAACAACCAACAATCAGAATTGCACCAAATATACAACAAGGAAGCTTGAGGGAGAAACATATATCCATCTTGTAGCAAATAATTCAAGTTTGAGAGCATGGAATCAAATTTCATATAAGTGCACTATTCATCTTCTTCCTCAATTAGCACATAGGCATAAGTCCGAGACACGAAAGACATATTAAATCAAAGCACGTAACGAATTGAGCACAAATCTTACCTTGGGTCGTTGATCGGACGTCGGATCTCGCGTGCTCGAGCTAGGGACCAAAAGTGGGGAAAGTTTCTCCTTCTCTCTCTTCCTTGTGTTGTAACGTGAGAAATGGGTGGAAGAAAAGGGCTTGGCCCTTTTTCTTGGCCAAGAAACAGGTAGGGTCATACGGGTAGGGTTAAATGATATCCGGTCCATTCGGATTGGATTTTAAAATGGTAGGGTGATCAAATGGTTTTAGAAATATAAAAAGCTAATTCATTAAACTCGAATTATCGAAACGAACTCAATGATAAGGTTGGAATTCGAATCCGAATTCACGAGCTCAAGGTAGCCACGAAGTCCACAAAACACCCTAATTAAAATTAGGTCCCTAACTTGCAAATATTGGACAATTGAGTCCAAGTACAATTTAATTAAATTCTAAGGAGCACGTAATTAAAATAAACATCACGTTGACACGTGTAGTATGCGACATCACATAAATCATGTAAAACTTAATTAAACCCTCTCGTGACCTCGTACCTGGCTTACCGGAAAAATGGGGTGTCACAGATTTAAGACCTTAAAAGTGGACAAAGGTGTTAACGCACATAATGAACAACTGTTATTACTGTTGATTGGAGTAACTGATATAAAGGGGAGTATAACATGGTGGCAGGATGGTGTAAAACTTGAGGGTAGCTGATTTAAAACATAAGTATACACAGAATTATGTATCCTTAGTATCAGTCCCGGCCTAATGGATATGACAACTTACTGCTTCAAGATACCTCTATATGTCGTTCCCTTGATTCCTGAAATCATATATTTTAAAACTAGCAAGGGGTTAGGCAAAGTGACTAAGTGAAGGGGGTATCATAGTTTATATGTAACAGTACAGGACCAGCCCAGTATGCAGATATTGTCCGCTTCGCATGCCCTTAATCGAAACGGCCTTACGGATTTGTTCTTCCCAGTGGGTTAGGCCACCAAGGAAAACGCGTCTGCAAGGTAAGGTTTCCATTCCCCTTATAAGGAGGACTTCGTTCTCCTTCCCAACCGATGTGGAATGAGTGCACATCCACCACCCCCCCCCCCCCAGGGAGAGCTCAGTGTGATACCATTTGTAACAGTACAGGACCAGCCCAGAAGGCAGATATTATCCGCTTTGCACGCCCTTAATCGAAAAGGCCTCATGGATTGGTTCTTCCCAGCGGGTTAGGCCACCAAGGAAAACGCGTCTGCAAGGTAAGGTTTGCATCCCCCTTATAAAGAGGACTTCGTTCTCCTTCCCAACCGATGTGGGATGGGTGCACATCCACCCCCCCTAAGGAGAGCTCAACGTCCTCGCTGAGGACCTGACACATCAGCTTCCTGGCACCAATTTTGATACCATTTGTAACAGTACAGGACCAGCCCAGTATGTAGATATTATCCGGCCACCGGTGTCCCCAGGCACAGGTTTTGTTCTTCCCGGTGGGTTAGGCCACCAAGGAAAACAGAACAAAACCCGTGCCTGGGGACACTAGTGGCGGGACAATATCTGCATACTGGGCTGGTCCTGTACTGTTACAGATGCTTTCTCTCTCCTACAATATGAAATTTGACTTTTCAACCTTTACTTATTAAAGTCAAAAGTCAATTTATTCAATAAATAATATAATTCATAATTAATTATTTATTGGATTAATTATTTTAAGAATAGTCTATACAATTAATTCGTAACTAATTAATAGACCAAAATTAATTAATTACAATTTAATTAATTAATTCTAGAAAAGAATTCATGTGTGGAATAAACTACACGTTATTGTCAAGTCATTAACACATGTACGTGACACGTGGCATTCACGTACCGTGTGTGACACGTGGCTGGGGTTCACGTTCTCGTGGCCCCATTTCGATCACAGTTTGATCCTTCGTTAATCCAATTAACATCCTACCATAACCCTCGTATTCTAGCATTTGTGTGTGACCCTTTAGGTTCATTATTCGATTAACAGTGAAAGTAATTAATTAATTCTCATAATTAATTAATCACTTCACATATCATACTACCGGAATCTAGCAATGGGTGTGTAACCCTAGCCGAATAACGAAATGAATCAAAGAACCATACAGTCAATGACAATCAGTGAAATACCATCCTCCTACAACTCCATCTCTCAGTCAAGAACTAAGGCATGGGAATATTCTCAGAGCTATGTTATTCTTGATCTTTAAAGTTAAGTTCGTTTCATATCCCTTTAGATCTCAATCCAAGAAAACCCTATTTTCTTAACGACTTGATCTTTTATCCACCTTGGCCAAGGGTTTAGTATTTAATAGACTACGAAAAACTTAATCAGTAAGAGATCATTCTTGTTCTTAACAAGTGTAGGTCCTTTATCGATTCTACTAGTAATCCCAACATAGGCCATGGTTCAGGTGTCTATATGGCGACACCCTTTTGAGCCTATATCAAAGATTACAGAGTTAGCTCATATAAGATATTACAGAATCTCAAGTCAAAGGATTATTAATCACGTCATTGACCTATGAGATATTTCCTAATCTGGAAGTTTCTAGGAGACTTCCTTTCCTATTTAGGAATGTTTTCAAGCGGGACATCTCAATGATGAAGTTCTTGTAACAATCACCCTTATGTATTATGAACGCATCATCGTATACACTTACCATTCCATGAAACTGAATGATCCTTCAAAGGACATAATCACATAAGCAAGTCTCAACAGAGTCAAGGTCGACACTCCCACTGTCTGTCGGACTCATCGACTTGGAGAAGTTTTTAATCCTTGCCTATGGAGTTAAGAACTTGTTTCATGTGCCATTCTCATAAGGGCAAAGTTCTTAACTACCTCATCAGATTAGGGGAGTTCAAAACATGCAAAACACAGTCAACCCAAACAGACATAAATAAGCATATAAAGAAGTGATTGCCTATGAATAAAATCATCTCGTTTATTATCCAAAGACTGTTTGTAATTTTACAAGGAAATAGTAAAGCATAAACACTGCTTTTAAGGACACTATTCCTAAAATCTCTCACTTGCCCGTCAAAGCCGTTTAGGTGCTAATCTAAGTCCCATCTACTGAAGATGTCCTTCAAAAGCCAGTTGACTAAGAGCTTTTGTAAGTGGATCTGCCATGTTCTCTGTCGATGTGACCCTTTCAATTTGCACAACTCCTCTCTTGATTATATAACGAATCAGGTGATACTTTCTCAAAATGTGCTTGGTCCTTTGGTGAGATCTTGGTTCTCTTGCTTGAGCAACCGCCCCTGTGTTATCACAAAACGCTACAACGGGGTCTTTAATGCTAGGAACTACACCCAGCTCGTGGATGAAGTTTCTTACCCAAACACCTTCCTTAGCAACATCGTTTGCAGCTAAGTATTCGGCCTCAGTGTTCGAATCTGCAGTGGTCGCTTGCTTGGAACTTTTCCAACTCACTGCTCCTCCATTCAGGCAGAATATGTATCCTGACATGGATTTAAAGTCATCCATGTCTGATGCAAAACTTGCATTACAGTATCCTCTAATGACAAGATCTTGATGGCCTCCGTAACCAAGAACAAATCCTTAGTTCTTCTCAAGTACTTAAGGATGTTCTTTATAGCAGTCCAATGATCTTCACCAGGGTCAGATTGGGATCGGCTAGTCACGCTGAGTGCATAAGCCACATCCGGTCGAGTACATAGCATTGCATACATTATGCTTCCTATTGCTGATACATAAGGAATTTTGGACATCCTGGACTTTTCAAGTTCAGTCTTGGGACACAGCTTCTTCGAAAGAACTATTCCCGGGTCCATTGGAAGTTTCCCTCGTTTGGAATCTTCCATACTAAACCTTTTTAGTATTTTGTCTATGTAAACCGACTGTGATAATCCTAACAATCTCCTAGATCTATCCCGATAGATCTTTATACGGAGAATGTATGATGCATCACCAAGATCCTTCATCTCAAATTATTTCGACAACCAAGACTTTGTTACTTTCATGTCATCCTTCGCATTCCCAATGAGGAGGATGTCATCTACATTAAGTATCAGAAATTAAACTGAGGTTTCCGATTCTTTCTTGTACACGTAGGACTCATTCGGATTTTGAATAAAGCCAAACAATTTGACCGCTTCATCAAACCAAATACTCCAATTCCTAGAAGCTTGTATCAATCCGTAGATTGACCTTTGGAGTTTACAAACCTTTTGTTCGCTCCCAGTGAATGTGAAACCCATGGGTGAGGTCTTCTCTATACACCGGAGCCTTTATTTCATATTTCATTTAATCAATGATATTGGTAACTTGTATAGTTCACACCACACTCTTTGGCTCTACCCATGAATGGTCCAGTAACAGGTCTTTCACAACGAGACCCACCTATACAGTAACGGTATTTAATTAGGAAAGTTAGCTGGGGTAGCTGACCCTCGTAGTCCGTTCTTGACTGAGTGAGAACTTCATTTTTCTGTTTTTTTGAATTTCAATAAGATTTCCTCCGCTTAATGGATAAGCATTCGCTACCAATGGAGAATTGCTTCTCATCTTAAATTCAGGTGATTGGATTTGCACCAACGGAAACCATAAACTTTCTACACAAAAGAGGGATCGATTTGCTTATTTTTAGATAGTGAATGGAGTTCCTTCTTTTACTCGATCCGATTCCCTGGTCCTGATCATTCATACTGGAAAGCGGTTTTCTTGCTTTTTTTGTGTCAGCTCATGATCTAAACGAGTCCATGTAAATGTCTTTGTCAATATCTTCATTGAGAAAGGCAATTTTCACATCCATTTGCCATATCTCATAGTCATAATATGCAGCAATGGCAAGCAAGATCCGAATGGATTTTCGCATTGCAACCAGTGAGAAGGTTTCATGAAAGTCTACACCTGGTCTTTGAGTAAAACCTTTAGCAACTAATCTTGCTTTAAAGGCTGCCACGCTTCCATCTACTCCAAGCTTGCGCTTATATATCCATTTGTACCCTATGGGCCTGATCCCATTAGGTGGATCAACCAAAGTCCAAACTTGATTGGTGTACATGGAATCCATTTCGGATTTCATTGCTTCTTTCCACTATTCAGAGTCCGAATCTAACATTGCCTCCTCATAAGTCAATGGATCATTATCCATTTAAGATGTTTGGTGGAGAAATTCATACCATCTCTCTGGTTGTCTAGGAATTCATTCAGAACGTCTTATTTGAGGAGAATTTTTGCCTGTATGACTCTCTCGGATTGGATGAAGGACGTTAATCTCCAAACTAGGTGTGGGACCTTGGTCTCGAACCTCTTCGAGTTCTGTGATATTGCCTTTCTTTTCTTTAAGGAACGAGTTCTCAAGAAAAGTAGCATTTCTGGACACAAAAACCTTTTGTTTAAGGGGATCATAGAAATAATATCCTATTGACTCTTTAGAATATCCTACGAAGTTACATAAGTTTGATCTAGCTTCAAGCTTATCTCCCAATGTCCTCTTCACGTAAGCAGGATAACCCCAAATTCTTAAATAAGAATAATTAGGGATTTTGCCAAACCACATTTCGAATGGGGTTTTGGGTACAGATTTGTAGGGAATAAGATTCAGAATCTTAACTGCTAATTCTAAGGCATAACCCCAGAATAAAGGCGGCAATTCAGTGAAGCTCATCATGAAACGAACCATATCATGTAGGGTTCTCTTCCTTTTCTCCGAAACTCCATTCAATTGAGGAGTTCCCGGAGGAGTCCACTGAGAGATAATTTCATTATCTCTGAGATGACTAAGGAATTCATCACTTAGATACTCGTCGTCTCGATCAAATCGAAGTGCCTTTATCTTGCGGCCGGTTTGGTTCTCAACCTCCATTTGAAATTCCCAGAATTTCTCAAAGGCTTCGGATTTATACTTCATTAAGTACATATAACCAAAACGACTGAAGTCATCTATAAAGGTTATGAAATACTGATGATTGTTTCTCGTACTTACACTAAGTGGTCCACAAACATCAATATGGATTAAATCCAACACTTTAGTGGCACGTTCCACTTTACCATTAAAGGGAGTTTTGGCCATTTTTCCTTTAAGACATGATTCACAATGAGTTAACTCTTTAAGTTCATTATCATAGAATGATCCTAAATTAGTTAACTTAGCAATCCTATCTTTAGAGATATGCCCTAAACGTGTGTGCCATAAAGAAGCCGAGATCTTATCATCTCTTTTGCGTTTGTTTATTTGTTGTATATTCAAAATATTAGTGTCTTTAGTTGTATAAAGTCCATTAGATAATGTACCAAGCAAAACGGAAGTTTTATTCTTCTTAAGATAAAAGTTTCCATTTCTAGAGAAAATCTCAAATCCTTCACAATCAAGTATTGGAATGGAAATAATATTACGAAATAATAGAGGGTACATAAAGGACTTTGTTCAAAACTAAAGTAAAGACACCTAAATCTAATCTACACGTCCCAATGGCTTGAGCTTGAACGCTTGATCCATTCCCAACCTTCAAGACGCATTCCCCTTCTTCAAGTTGTAGAACCTCATTTAGCATCTGTACATCATTACAGATATGAGCTCCACAATCGGTATCAAGTACCTAAGAATTAGAATCAATAGATAGATTTACTTCAACAATAAATGCACCTTTCTTTAGAGTATCCTTGTACTCTTGGCAGTTCCTCTTCCAATGCCCTTTCTTGCCATAATGGTGGCAAACGTCCTCTTTTTTATCTCTTTTTCTTCTTGAGCTTTCTCTTTTTAACCCCTCCATCAAGTTTAAGAGATCCCTTCTTCTTGGGAACTTTCTTCCCTTTACCTTTAGAAAACCTAGAAGAGGAAGTGACCATCATCACTTTGTTATCCTTCTTGATCGTGTGTTCAGCAGTCACAAGTTGACTAATCAGCTCAATGACAGTAGCATGAGCATGATTCATGTTGAAGTTCAGCATGAAAGGATTGAATGATGGTGGAAGTGATGCGAGCAACAAGTCCACAGCGAGTTCTTCACTCAGTGGCATCTCCATTGAGGTCAGTTTCTCATTCAGAGCAAGGAACTTGTGACCGTGTTTATGGACACTTATACCTTCTCTCATTCTGAGATGAAAGATCTCCTTAGAGGTGTTGTATCTTAAAACACGCTCTTTGGGGCGGTACAATTGCTCAAGGTGGTCATAACTCTCCCAAGTGTTTTCCATGCTCAGCGTCCCTCCAGTTGTTCCCAAAAATGCTTTCCTACTGCTGTGAGGGTGCCATCTGCTGCTCATTCACCTCCTGCTCTCCTTTCTGCTTAACATCTTTCCTATAGTGGTTCCATCTGGGTAGGTTCCCCCTGGTGGATCCCTTCCAGGTAAATTCCTTCCAACTGTATTTCGCCTCGGGAACATTTCCCATTCTTTCACATGCTCCAAACATATTAATTTTTGGAAATATCCCTCCTGGATCAATCTCTCAATTTCGTACTGAAGATATCTGCATTCATCAGCGTCGTGGTCATAATTGTTGTGGAATTTGCAAAACTTTTCAGAAGGAGACTTATGTGATCCGCTATCTGAATTTCTAAACCAGTTTAGCAATCCTTTGCCTTTGATATAAATTAGAATCTCTGAAGGTGTCGAGCGTGATGTCGTATCGAGGGTCCAGATCGAAAAGATGCTCTCGCCGTTCTGGTACTCTAATCCTCTTAAATGGACCTGGTAGGCGTCCATCCTCCATCCTCTCTTTTCTCTTTTCGTTGATAGCTTGAATGTCCATACCTTCCTACTTCTGCCTCTTCGGTGTTAACATGCTTTTCAGCTCTAGCCAGGAGCTCATCCCAACTGGAGGGTGGCTCCATAGCCAATGACCTGTAAAACTCCCTTCAGGCACACTACTAATGCATTGATGCACCACTAGTGTGTGGACATGCGCCACACACACTTCTCATCCTATAAATAACCTCAGCATTTATGGCATTGGTAAGTTTTCTACTATTCATTCGACCGTCTATACTTCTCATATATCATGGAGTAAGTACCTAACTTGAGCGTCGGAGTGCCAAAACTAGGTAAAACTCCAAGTCCCTTAGTTTGGCCCTTAGCTCACGTTTGTCTATCCTTGACAAATAGCTTTCGAGAGATCTCACTTTTTAAAAATTCTAAGTGATCGAACTACTAGATTTCGAGTTGCCTCAACAAAACAATTTCGAACACGATCAAATAATAATAATAATAATAATAATAATAAAGGTTAAATGACTTAACAATATGCTTTAAACTTCCTAGCATTATAGAGATGTTTTAAATGTGTATAAAATACTCTTAACTAATTTAGAAAGGTTAATATCCGGTCTTTGATTAAATAGATCCTAGCCAACTATTTCCAAATAGTGTCTTATAATTCTAGTCGCGGTCCATTTCCAAATAGAGTCTTATAAGTCTAGTGTTAAATATTATAATCTTTTTCATAATCTTTCATTAGTAAAATAACTAGAGAGGACTGAGTCCGTATCAATACAAAATTACAAAATTAGCTTAAGGTGCTCTCATCACCCCAATTCCATTCCATTTTGCAATTGCAATTAGAAATGGGCAAAGAAACGCAGTGGTGCAAACAAAATTTCCGGCATTTGCAAAGAGAAAATTAGGATCATTATCGGGAACAATCGGTCTTGACTTCAAGCAGGGATGTCCTTTGTCAAGGAAAAAATTGATGAAGGTTTCCCTAACCTTCTTGGCCGGCCACTCCAAATTAGCTGCCGGTGGAGCCATAAAGTGCCGAGAGAATGATGACTCGTCGGAGGTGGCGGTGGCAATTAATGGTGCCGCGGCGGAGGAACTATTTGTACTCTGCTTCCCGCGAAAAAAAAATTAAATGGGTGAGGAAATTAATTAGAAATTAAAGATAGCATGATCTCGAAGACTCAAACGGCTAACATGATCTTTGGGCCTGTATGATTTCTATCATGATACATGAAATATTTATATTTTTTGGCCAAACTAGGGTTGTACATAGCCCAATTGAGAAATCTTTAGTAAAAAACCTTCGTTTTTATTTTTTCCTTGAACTTTCGTTTTATCAGAGTTTGGATTCATTATTATAGTTTTATTATTATTTATATTATAATATTAAATCAAAGATCAAAATATGATCTTTTGAACTCTAAAAATTTTATTTATTTATTTTTTTTTTCCATTAACTCTGAAATTATTTTATTTATTTATTTTCTTATCGCTATTTCATTAACAGGTTTCTCTTCACTTTAAGATTCTATTATTTTTCACTTGTTTTTTCCCACCACTCCCACAATTATTTATTTTTTCAAATCCTTTTTTTCTCTCACTTGGCTCTAAGGTTTTTTCATATTATATTTTTTATTTCTCACCGTATTTTTTATTTTTTTTAATTATTATTTTATACTGAGCTAATATTATTATATTATATTTATTCATTTATTTATCATAAATTTATAATTATATTAAAGATAATTATTAAATGAATATTAATATAAATAATTTAATTTACTATTTTTAAATCACAATAATTGTTTTATTCATACACGCATAGAATGTGCGGAATTTTTTTTGTTTTTTTGCCGATCAGCCACAAAGGCTAAGAACTAAGAAACATCAGCAAAAAGAGCATCCGAAACAAAGGACGGAAAATCCAACGAACCCACGCAGGCCGAAGTCACATTACGAGTTAAAAGGTGGGCTACAAAATTAGCACCACGCTTAGTGAAAGAAAACCCAACACTAGTGAAACAAGCCCAAAGAAGCTTGATGTCTTCAACAACGTTACCCACGTCCGAGAGGTCTTCAACCTCGCTGAGAACGCGATTCACCAGACTTAAGCAATCTCCTTCGAAGATAACCTTACGCCACCCAAAATCTCTCGCAAGGTGCATAGCCGATAACGCCGCGCTAGCTTCAGCCACCAACGGGTCTACCGAATTTCTCTTCTTATCCGTCTCCCAACCTACAGATACCCCATTCTCATCTCGAGCTACAACGCCGATGCCAATTGCATTATCATCCCCAAAAGTAGCCCCATCATAATTGAGCTTGATCCAGCCGCTGGGAGGTTTAACCCATTTCGCCTCCTCCGGGATACGCTGTAACTGAACAAGCTCCTCATTAATGGCCAAAATACTCAAAAGATTGGAGTGAGTACTGGCTAATACCGCGTGGGGCTGCTTACAATCTCCTTCCTCTCTGAGCCGGTTTTTATATCTCCATATGGCCCAAAGGATTGTCACTAAGAGGCTTCCTTCATCGCTACTCAACTTGCCCAAAGCATGAATCAAGTTAGTCGCGAAATCACCATACAAGCAGTCGATGATATCCCTTAGTATGCTAGTAATGTTTCAAATCTGTGTCACCCAAGGGCAGCTCAGAAATGCATAGGTTAGGTCTTCAGAATGAGAGCTATAATGAATACAACCGGAATCCACCTCAATGTGTCGGCGTCTGAGATTGTCCGCCGTTGGAAGGATCCCATGGCAAGCACGCCAGACAAAATGTTTAACTTTAGGTTGAGCCTACAAGTTCCAAATTGAAGTCCAAACCTGAGAATTCAACGGATCCTCCGGGGTAGCGGTTTCTCTTCTTTCTAAAACCCAAGCGAGATGATAGGGACTCTTAACCGAAAAAACACCATTCTTGTTGTAATGCCAGACAAAAGAATCACTCCTCGGGACAGATCCAAGAGGGATACTGAGAATTGCACGTGCGTCACACTCTAAGAAGACATTCTCTATCAGCTCCTCGTTCCACTGCATTAACCCTAGTTTGAGCAAGTTCGAAACCCATTCCAGAGAGAGAGAGAAGTCCCCGGTCTAAATTTCGGCTTAAAATCCCGAACATTCATAATCCATTTATCATGCCAAACTTTCGTAGATTTGCCATCTCTAATCCTCCAACCCGATCCTGCAGCTAAGAGATAAAGGGCCTCCCTGAGGCTTCGCCAAGTATAGGAAGGAGAACGGCCTAGAGGAGCGTGTTAAAAGTCTATCCGTGGAAAATACTTGGCCTTCAGAAGACGCCCCAAGATGCTATCTGGACAACGAACCAATCTCCAAAGCTATTTAGCTAACTTAGCAAGATTGAAAAGATGAAAGGATCGAAATCCCAACCCTCCAAGCTCTTTACGACAAGAAATCTTCTTCCACGACAACCAACGCATTTTTCGGGTTCCTCAGTTGCTCCACCAAAATTGGGCCAACTATAGAATCAATGTCATGTTTAACATTTTCAGGGAGGAGGAAACAATTCATAGCATAAGTAGGCACCGCTTAAAGGACAGCTTTAATAAGAACTTCTATCCCCACCTTCGATAAGAATTTCTCGAAAAACCCCTGCACTCGCCGTCTAATTTTGTCTAAGATGCTACCAAAAACAGCCCGTTTAGATCTCACCACCACCGAAGGCAACCCGAGAGAGTGATTCAACTTGTCAACCCTTTTAACTCCCAAAGCTTTTGCCAGAATCAATTGATTTCCCATCTCCACATTTTTGCTAAAAGTAATGGAAGATTTTTGGCAATTTATGGCCTGACCCGATAGTTTCTCATACTTGGCAAGCACCTCTTTAATACACTCCATCAAGTCCTTCATAGCATTCCCACAAATCATGGTATCGTCAGCGAACAGTAAGTGGGAGGTATTCGCGCGCGCGTGGGTGGGGATGGGGCTACAGATAGTGATACCACTCAAACGAGCACCATTCTCTTCTACCTGTAACAAAACTAAAAGAACTTCTGCACATAGGAGAAAGAGATAAGGGGAGAGGGGGTCTCCCTGGCGAAGACCCCTCTCCAGGACCAGAGAACCGAACTCACAACCATCCAAAAGGAAAGAATACGAAACTTGGTCTTAATTTTTCCAGGTGGGGAGTGTCTAATCCAACAAGCTAGAAAGTTGAAATTACAACTTGCACAATACAATGTACAACTTCTCGAAGTGGCTATTCCTCCACTATCCCTTCCATTTCCGTACACGCATTGAACATCACATCATAACCACAGCATTTGGATGAAAATCTAGAACAAACTGTCCAAATCAGCCTGATAACAAAAAGGGGTGTGTTCATAGGAACATTGGCCACATTTTTATAAATCATTGCATTATTAGCATGTTAAAGTAACACGCTAATAGAGCAATGGTTTATAAAAGTGTGGTAAAAGTTGCCATACACGATTGAGTAAGTTCTGTGCCTTTCTTCCAATCTAATGACTCAATCGATATAAATTATGTGACACCCCGACTTTCAGACCGTATAGGTATGACGTATGTGCGCGATTTAAATTATTTTAATTCTTATTTTATAATTTCTTTTGAAATTTGAATTTTCTTATATGAAAAATATGCTCTTTTGTTGAAATTTGCTTCGTTTGTGTTTGATTTAAGATCGAAATTTCATGTCTTTCTGATATGTTGGAATTTCATGAGTTATGAACTTGAATATATGCTCGTTATGTGTTTTCGGGTTTATATGTTGGGTTTTCGGGACTTGTTTTGTTGGATAACCTAAAGGAGGCTAAAATGTACTTAGTGCACCTTGGGTTCTGGGTAGTGTAATTTGAGCTCGGGAATTCGGATTTGAATTCCGTCACTTCCGTTGTTCGTGTTCGATGGACTAAGCCTTATATTTTTCTAAAATCATTTGGTACCCCGAAATCAGCCCGTAACTTTGTCTCACACTCATATGACCATCTTTCACTAATTTGCACATAAGTCCTTCAATTTTTGAGCTTTTCATTTGAAACCTGGTCCCACATGACCCCAACTTGATACTCTTTCATCCCTCTCTCCTTCACACCGATTCAAACAAGCCAAAGGAAGAGAATTCAGCCATTTTTGGAGAAATACACAGCAATCCCGTCACTATTCACTCAAGTGAGATTTTGAGCTCCAATCTCCATTTTCTTCCATCTTCTTCAAGGGGTAAGCTTATATTTGATATGTACATGCTTATATGATCATTTGCATACAAGAAATTTAGAATTTGATCCATGTTTGATTGAGATTTGATCCATGAAGTGAATAGTTAGGTTTATGCTCCATTTTTTAATCCTATGACTTTTCTTGGTGTTTTGTTTGAATTGAGGCTATAAAATTGATCACTTATGCTCCATTTATTGATGTATATACCTGAATTTGGTGGTAGTTGAGGCATGAGTGAGTTACCATTAATGTTCTTGAGCTTTTGTTGAGGTATATGCATGAGTGTGATCTCTTTTCCTTCCCTCAAAGTGTTGTTCATTTTTTATCACTTTGGTGGGCTTATAAGACCTGATTTGCTGCCTCTTTTCTTACCTTTGCATGCCTAAGTTATTTGGTATTTGGTTTGGTTGAGATGCAGGGCTGAACAGGGGAGGAAAACTCCATTTTTCGCGCCTGGAGTGTCTCCCCGACCGGGGAGATTTTGGCCTTGAAAAGTACCCGGCCGGGTACTCTTATGCAGAATGTTTTCTTCATGAAAGTCCCCGTCCAGGGGACTTTTAAGTGCAAAAACTCCCCGGGAGGGGAGATGGGAGATGGCCATTTCATGCCTTATTTGTTTTTCCTTCCGTTGATTTGTTATTTCTTTGTTCCGGGCTTGATTCTTGAGTATTAATTGATGTTTTATGGTATGATATGAGTGTGATTGAATTATATGGAGATATGAACTGATTTGGTTGAGTAATTTGTTGATTTCATATGTGAAATTCCGAATTATGATTCGTTATGACTTAAGTAGTATGAATATGCATCTTAATTGCATCATTTGTATTCATGAGCATTGTCGAGCGTCTATATGGTACATTTTGAGTCTAAGTCTCGAGTCTTGCTTTCTTTTTGTTTCAGAGCCTCTTCCGGATGTGCAAGAGCCCAAAGTCTACGTGGTTATGTGCTTCTTCGACCCGGTTTCCGCTCTTTTTTGCTTTAAGGTGAGGTTAGGAATGTTTGTATTAGCTAAGCGACCTATGACCACTTATGTGTTGATTTCTTACCCCGTATGTGAATATATACCTTATATATATATATTAAATACGAGTGCTTAAGCTATGTTATGATTTTTTGAAATATGTTTTACGTTTTCGAAATTTGTACAAGTATTGGCATAAGTAAGCTATGTTTTGAAATTCGTTATTCGTATATGATATGTATGAGCGAGTTGTGCCCTGAAAGATGGGAGTTTGGTTTGATTTGGTTTGTTGGGCCCCGGAGATGTGGGTAAGGGAAACCCGGGATGGCCACGGGGTCACCGGTTATGACCCCCTATGCACGCTCTCATTTGAGATATTCACATACGACCTATAGAAGTTGGGAAGGCGTGGTATCTTGAGCCCTCGGTGGATAACCGGGGAAGGTATATCGAGGGTTAGCTACCCCGTATGTGTTGGTAATGTAGGTGATAGGGTTTGATTCCCGATGCACCATGGATGTGGGGTTGGAATTGTGTTATGAATTCGATTTTATGTTATGTTTGAAAGAGTAAGGGATAGTCCGTTCTTTCCAGACTTATGTTATGTTATGTTTAGTTCGATGGATTATGAATTGAGTTAGGATCTCTTCATGTACTATATGTTATGTTTTAAGCATTTTGGTATGAAAAACCTTAGCTCGGTTCATGACCATCACCTTTGCTATTTGCTCTGCTTTATATGTAATTGGGTGTGGGTGTGCGTTTAGCCCCCTCACTCAATCGAGTTTTGACTGACCCTCCTTTTCCCTACCTTCAGTTGCAGGTTGACTCGAGCTAGGCGGGGAAGTGCTTTAAGTCTTGTCGTACTTCTAGTTTAGGTCGAGTTGCATTCATATTTCCTGTCTTTTGAATACTCCTCTTAAGTATTTAATAGCATGACTTGTATTTTGGAGAATTATGAACTTTTGATGTATAGACTTGGTGTTTTGGGCCGTGAGGCCATGTATGTGATAATATGCGTATATGCTAGAGCTCTTTAGATCCTGTTTGTTGCTTCCACATATTTATATGTTTGTTTTGCGCAATCTGTCCGCGTTTTAGCCCCGCTTAGCTTAGGGAGTGGGTGTAGGTTTCCGTTCGCTTAGACTTGGGCTCATGTATGGAAATCCATTTCATATGTGGGTTTGGGTTTAGGTGCGGGGGATGTGGTGGCCCACCGCTTTGGACGTCACCTAACAAACATCTTCACACATAACTAAATTTATACCACTATCTAATGGACACATCAGGCAATTCATTACAAGGAGATGATGCAACTAGCACACAGCAACCATGGCCAACTTTTCCGTTTTTCCCCTACATGTAGATGTCAAGTCTTTGGCACCTAAAATCATTAGCGACAATCGAATCGTCATCCTGGACGTTACTTCTATTTTTTTCTTCCGCTTTAGGATCTGTTTTTCACTACGTTCACTGCATCCTCGACCTTCAAAGCCTTCGAAGTAGCTTTTACCCAAGTGCTCGTGTTAACTGCTTCAATGGCTGCCTGAATATCCGTTCGGAGTCCCTGAACAAACTGCATAGCCTTGTGGAAATCATCACTCGCAATATTAGGTGCATACCGAGACAACCTCTCAAACTCGGATATATACTCGGAAACGGACCTCCCTCCTTGCTTTAACTCGGTAAACTCCTTCAACCTGCGAGTGCGTGATGATGGAGGAATATACTTGTTCTTGAATTCCCTAACAAATACATCCCAAGTATCTCCTCACCGGCGGCATCCAATATAATCTTAAAACTCTCCCACCAAGAATAAGCCTCGCCCTGAATCAAAGAAATAGTACACCAGGCCTTCTCTTGAGAGCCACATGGAATAAGCTCCCAAATTCTTTCAACTTCTTTTAAACACTGCTCCGCTTCTATGCCATTGCCTTTAAAGAATTTCGGAGGGTGCTGATTTTAGAACTCTCGAAATACACCAGAAATTTATCCTCCTAGTTGTACCGGTGGAACCGGTGGTGCCGGAGGAACATAATCCCTCAACCTCTGATCAATTAGGTGAACCATTGCGTTAAGGAAGTCCTGTGGAGGTGAAGGAGAACGATCACAATGGTGGTGCCTATGACCCGGAGAATGATCACGACGAGGTCGACCATGAGGCATCCTGTAGACAATACACTGAATATGCATGTTGGATTAGTAAGCGCAATTGAGTGTAATTAAAATTCCATAATACAATTAAGGCACATAATTCAAATAATTTCAAGTTAGAATGCAAAACTCTCACATTGGTAAATAATTTCCTATGTCGTACGACCTAGACTCACAAGACACGACATTAGAACTCCGATTTTGCAATCTGGAGCTCTGATACCACTTTAGGATGTAGCACCCAATACGTCAAGATGCCACATCCCCCGCACTATAGTTCAGTCCACATACGAAATATAAAATCCATACATACACCAAACGTATAGCGAAAGGGAGACAATAAATAAAAAAACAATCCAGACTAGGTGGGACTAACCCCGAAACCAAGTAATTCAACATGAGACTATTAAGCGGAAGCATAATATTACATCGATCAAGGACTATTTACATCAAAAGTACACGGCTACAATCCATAATAACAATAATTTACCACAACCAAGAGTAGCATACGTAAGTCATAAGTATGATAGCAATATCCCCAAATGCAATAACAATATGATAGCGTTCTATGCTAGACAAGACTCTAATTCCCACCTAGCACGCACTTGCAAAAGTTTAAAAGGTGGAGGCGTCAGTCTATGGAAGACTGAGTGAGGGGTATAATAATTATAAGCGCAACTAACATGCAAGTTATAACCTCGGGTAACGTTTTATAAAAGAAAAATATAAGTCAATAATAACTAAACATCGCCCGAGATTACAACCATCAGGTTTAACAGTTTAAGCAATTTCAGTCAATCAGTGGCCCGGCGAGTGAGGGCAAGTCTTCAATCCTTACTCCGACAGTGTACAATGGTTAGGCTATCAATTGGTTAAATGATCATACAAGTAATTACAGTGCAATCAATCAATAGCAATGAAAATGACCCTTTTTTCTCCGGGTGATGGTTGGGTTTGCAAGGCCTAAACCATCCAATCTCGTTGAGCATAGGGTACATGAATCCCATGCCCGGAAATCCTTCCTCCACCAAACCTCCTGGTGGATTCAGGGTTCATCCCAAAATGGTGAGGGTAGTGCAAGAGTTACCCGTCAGCCCTTACTTTCCCGGTTGGCTCAATACACTATCCTCGGGCCCACAGTGCAGTACAATATACTCGCCAAAACAAGGTCGGTTCAATGTAAGAAACACGGTTCATTTTCAATCATTTGTGGTTTTGAGAAATAATTATAGATATATATACCTTTTGGCCGAAATTCCACATAGAAGTTTTAAGGGTTCTAGGTAACTAGAATTTAAAACTCACCTGCCGAGACAAAATAAGAAAAAGGATACGGCCTACGGTGCCTACTTCTCATCACCCGAAAGCTGGTCTATGCAATAAAGACAAGTGTACGTGAGACGCGACTCTTATGAGCCAATTAAGACGAACAGCAAAATCATGAGATGATATGATAAATATTGACAATTATAGAATGTCATGGATATGTTCACGTATACCATTAATGTTCCAAGGACCAAGTAAACGAGCCACGTAACGTAAAGTATGAAAATTACACAAGGTAAGCTGCCAGTGTACAATCCCGACCGGGACTATTTTTAGTGGAAAGGGGATCTCGGCCGGGAGGCTGCGTTTGCATAATTATCCCTGCCGGGAAAAGTTTTAGGCTGAAAAGGATCCAGGTCGAGATCAGTGCGCAACTAATCCCCCTGACATAGGTTCCCAACCGGTATGATTTTTGAACTGAAAGCGGTCCCAGCCGGGAACCTCTGCTCGAGAAACAGGGCAGCAACAAGTCAGTTCCGAAACCTTAGCAAATCCACCCAAAAACCATTCTCAAGTTGGAACAATCACTTATAACATGTATACACACATCATACTTCACTTAGACATCAAATATCACTATATAGCATGCTTAGATCATCAAAATTTCCAATATAAAACCCATATATGTTCATGTCTTCCAACACCATAACCTTCGATGCACAAATTCAAGTTTAAAACTCATGATCATACTTTCAACAACAAATAAACAAGTTATCAATCCAAAATCATAACCCTAGCTTCACATGAGAATCTCAAGAATTCACACATAACTCATATTTACCTTAAAAGAAAAAAGGGAAGAAAAGAGATGAAATTATGAGGATGGTTGGAGCTTCAAAGTTCGTAATTCGCCGGAAAAGCTTGAAAATGAGAAATCCCATCTTCTCTTCTTCCTTGGTTTTGATCGAGATAATGGAGAGCAAAGAGATGATATGTGTGTGAATGTGTTGTATGTATGAAATATGTTACGTGATTCTTCTAAATAAGAGATGAAATGTGTGACGCCCCGAACGTAGAGCCATCACATCCCCCGCACTAGTACACAGTACATATACGAAATGGGCAATCCGTATACACACCAAGCACTAGTGAACGGGAGACACTCAAGACCCACGACTAACTAGGCGGCACTAAACGTACTATCGTCAGAGAAAGCATACACTAGCGGAAGCGAATAAAGAATTACACAAGTAGTGGTCACGGATGAACGATATTTAAAACATGAGAATTCAAATTTCATAACTTATATATATACGTACGCAAGTTATACGAGCCAAAACAAACCTCCTACGGCTAGGCCGCACTGGCCATAGTTATCAAATGTATAACAGTATTCAACTTATATCATTATTATACATGTTATTAACAAAAGTAAGTTAAGTACGGGCTCACAGTAATCCTAGTTGAACTCGACTCTATAGAAAAAGGACTAGACACACACGCCGCCTAGTCGACTCCAACCTGCAACCAATAAGGAAAGCAAGAAAGAGAGAGAAAGAGAGTCAGTCGAGTGACTGGTGAGGCGGGAACAATATACAAGGTATATAATGCAAGAGAAGAGGTATGCAATACAATACAATGCAATCACCTTGACCCGATATAGCCCCTTTTAATCTTCTAATATCGATACAATCATTTTAGATTCAAGAACAATGGGCCTATATCGAATTAAGGGTTTTCAATCAATCAATTTGGCACCGAGTTATGCCATTCTCCAACCTTTACTCCACAATCAAACACGATCAATAACAATAACAAGAAATCCTTCCTTCTTCCTCCGGGTAACGGAAGAGGTAGCTAACCCCTAACCATCCAATAACACTCGAGTCATAGCCCATTTCGGTACTATGCTCCTTCGGCGTACCGGTCACAGTAGACATGCGTATTATCAACTACCTCCGATGATAATACGGGCCTCTGTAGAGGTCGCGATTAAGGTTCTCCGTCGGCCCGTTGCCTCCCAGGATCACCTCGTACACGTTGCCTCGGATCCCTTCCCAATGGAATTACCATTGAGGATTCATTTAACAAGCACTCCTTCATGCAATGCATGTAAAACACCTTCGTTTCATTTGTTTAAAGTTATGAACTCACTCGAAAACATATATGGATAACCCATTTAGTGTTTGCAATACGCTTTTAATAAAATCAATAATATGGTAGTCAATCACGTATTTGTTATAGTATACATATACATATACATATACATATAATATGCCACAAGCGAGGAGCAAAGCCAACTCATGTAGGTTATATAGGTATAGGCTATTGGTTGCAGCAAGAAGATAACCTCACCTGGATGACCTCGACAAAAGGGCAGGAGAACAAGATAACCTAAACGATCGGATCCTCGGGAGGATCACCTGGACACATGACACAAGTACGGGTGACATTAGACTCTAATAAGACCAAATAAGGACGCTCGGCAATGAGACATAATGTAATGAGATGATATAAGATGTAATAAGAGTTATGAAATGGCATGAACACGTTTATATGTATGATTAATGCCACATAATACAATTAGACATATCATAGTGTCATATCATATACAAATTAGCATATATGTGGCTGAAAATCTAGAATAGATGCTTTGGAAACCAAGGAAACGAGCTAGGGCAGATATAACAACAAGTTCATGCAACATTAATACAAGCATTTTTGTGCAGAAACTTTCTTCATGCCACGTTGTAGAAAATTCGTCATAACTTATTACTCGGATATTATTTTAACGAACCGTAAAATTCCTAGTAAACTAGACACGTAGACCTTTCACGTGGTATAGGCCTCAATCCCTGGATGTTTCTGTATTATTACAGATTATAGAACAAAGACAATGGAAAAACAGGATTACTACTGCAGAAACACATTTCCAAAAAGTTTACCGTTACCCTATCAAATGAAGTCGAATTAATCTGAAAGTTTACGGGGATATACTCAATACATTCATAAATACCCCTGTAAAACACTTTTGAGAAATTCATACGTTTACTCACTCTTCTCAAGCCTATAGTCCAGACCGGAAAACAGGGGACAGCTGAGTCGTTTCGAATTTTTCTCGGGTATCAAATGGACTCGGATTAATCTAATTTTTGACGGACAGAAACCTTAATATGCTAGGAGTATCCCGTAAAAACAGTTTTGAAAATTGAGGTCTTATGAGTTCGGAATTTACGTCGGAATTCTCTGCGTATAAGCTGTCAAAGTTCAAACAATACAGCAACTTGGCTGCAGCGACACCTTTCAAAGACCGGCCTGTTTACCATATCAAACGAAGTCGGAAAATTCTGAAACTTAATAGGTATACTCCCAACACATATAGGTAGTCCTCTGTAAAATGGTTTTGCAAAATTCGAAGGTTTAGTCCCTCTGCTCAGCTGCTGTTCCAGATCAGAAAACAGGGCAAAAACAGGGGACTGCGGCATCTTTCGAGATTTTTTCGAGGTATCAAACGGGCTCGGAAAATTACGAAATTTGGCAGATATGAACTTTAATATGTTATTAATCTCCAGTTAAAACAGTTTTTGAAAACGGCATCGCACGAGCTCGGAATTTGCATTTGAAATTTCTGTAGTCTTGCTGTCACATAAGCAAAAAGCCAAGAACTCATGCCAAAACAAAACTACATCATTCCTAAACATATAAAACATTTAAAACTCAATAATTCATGAAAGTAATCCGAAGAGCACACGTTTTTACACAGGTTCTGTGCTATTATAATTAACACATAAAGAATATATCTCTATTTAGGCTTATGCAATAATCAGTGATCGAATATCAAGAAATATAACACTAATTCTTATTCATGATGTTGTTCTCATCAGAGCATGAAAATATAATAATAATAACACTAAAAGCCTAAAACTTCATAACAATCATCAAGCTCTTAAATTCTCAAGTAACCATACCGATTTAATTAGACTAAGAATTGAGACAGAACACCATTCTTATTCTCTTGTTATGTGATATACGTGTGTATCTATATTTACAGATTTATAAAAACCCCAAAGTCATTCATCGTATAGTTTCAGAATAAAATATATAATTTATAAAGTACAGAATACCTTAATCAAAAAAGGGAAATTGTTGGTCTGAACTTTGGATCGAGAATTCCTTTTGGTTTACAACTGAGAAAATATGAACTCAAGTTCTCAAAGGAAAAGGATGAGCTGAAAAGGTAAAAAGGTATAAAATAGTTCTCAACATCCTAATATATTATTATCTCTAGTCGGTTTACGTTATTTTATTTATTCAAAGGAACCTTAAATGTTATGCTTGAGGACTATTAAAATAATATACAAAGAAATATAAACAAAAACTAATTCTATTATCATAATCAATATAGGTGGATGGCATGCAGATATTAACTCAATGACTAAGCCATCCTTGCAACTTGCAATGCATTACTCCTGCACGTGTACATCAATTTACTTTCATTTAAATATACGTAGATGCATTTGCACTTATTATTAAATATGAACTTTTGATGATATGGCTAGCGACTATAATTAAAATGAATATAAGATGACATGTTATTTAAATAATGCTAAACGATCATAGGTCTAGGTCAATAAAATACGAGATTATAAATTGATAAATAAACGTATAACTCCGAAACTCACACGTAGCGATGTCTTGTCCTATTTCGGAAATATAGGTTGTTACAAAATGTCTCCAATTTGCAATTAAATCCTCAAGTTCTTCAAGTTCATGCAATTAAGGTTAAACTTATGAGAAATGATCAATTTAGTCCATGGAAATTCTCATACAATCAAAGGCCAAACAACCAATAAATCATGTTCGACAATTAATTCACGTGTCAATCGGATACAATTCATGCAATAATTCATAAGTTGATAAAAATTCCATATGAACACTTAGTAAAATAATTTGCAATTTATCATGAAATGCACGAATTAAGAAATAAACGAATTAAATAAATCCTATCTCTCGAAAACTCACAAGCGTGGCACGCATACCTGAACGGCCGAAAAAAATTGGGGTGTTACAGGACATGTGTGATATCCATGCACCAACTTGAGGGGGAGTGTTGAATAGTCAAATATATTAATTCCTAATTAATAGTGTGTTAATCTAATACTTTGTATTTTTTATTTTTTTTTTAGTTCCTTTCCTTAGAAGGACTCTAGAGAAGTACATATATATACTACTTTGTATTTGTACGTTTGTAATACACATAAATAAAAGAAAACTTTGTCTTCTCTAAATTCTTCAGTCTATCTTTCACACGATTCAGCTGCATATTCAAAATGATAATGTGATTAGATCACAAGATACTTGCGCATACACAATGTGAGCTAATAGGAGAAATGTAAGATAGACCGTTCTTCAGAAAGTTTGAATGCGCAGCGTGGAGCAGCATGCTATTCAGTAGTTAAATTGATGACACATCAAGTAACATGGATGATGAATATGTCGTTTCTAGCCTCTAGAAGGTATTTAATATTAGCTAAAGGCAGTTCTTTCCCCTAATTTACCTGAATTTCAACAATTTTATTGATTTGTCTAGAGTCCAGGGGCTGGAACACTATGTATTCATCAATCCGATTCATGAATTCTGGCCGGAAAGTTTGTCTTGCCAACTCAACAACCCGTTTCTTCCCGTCTCTTCATCACATCATACACAGCATCCTGAGTGTCCTGTGTGCTTCTAAGGGTTTCAAGAATATAATGAGAGCCATGTTTGATGTCATAATGAGAACCGTATTGGTGAAACTAACTGTTCGTCCTTGAGAATCAATGATTCTTCCATCATCCAACAACTGCAAAAGGATGTTCAAAAAAATCATGATGTGCCTTCTCAATTTCATCAAACAGAACAAGAGAGTATGGCCTTCGGTGGACGACTTCTGTCAACTATCCACCCTCATCATATCCAACATAGCCAGGCGGTGCACCAACAAACCATGAAACTGCATGTTTCTCCATGTATTCACTCATAAGCCATATCAATCACACAAGAGCATTTTTAGAGTTGAAAAGGTAACCAGCAAGAGTTTTTGCGAGTTCAGTTTTACTAACACCTGTAAGCCCCATAAACATGAAGCTTGCAATAGATCGATTTGGGTACAAAGTCCATCCCTCGAACAACATATTGCATCGGCTACAGATTTGACTGACATGTGCTGCCAACAACCCTTCTATGGAGGACCTGCTCTAACAAGACCAACTTCTCCCTCTCAATCTGCTGGAGATTAGACAGAGGTATGCCAGTCCATCTACTAACTATTTCAGCAATATCAAGGTCTGTCACTTCCTCCCTAAGTAGTGACCTCCCAGATTCTCGATAATCAGCAATGCTTTTCTCGGCTTCTTCAAGCTGGCGGTTCAGTGACATCAGTGTGCCATATTTGAGTTCAGCAGCACGATTAAGCTTTTACTCACGCGCAGCAGCTTCTATCTCTAAGTTAACTCTGTCAATCTATTCAAAAAACTACAACAAATAAGTTTCGAGATATTTCAGCAACAATATTGGTCCCGTCATGAAAATCTGAACTAAGACCATAACCTGTTCTTTGGTGGACTGAACTTAGTTCGTTAGAATGTTCTCATTTTTCCCATTGCTCATTCAGCTCCCTCTACTTTTATTTGAGGATTCCTAAATCATTCTCCCGCTTGTTCAACCGTTTTTTTCAAGCTTTTGCAGTGTTGTTTATTAGAGGTAGCTTTTCCATTTCCAACTTAAGCATGGCTTTGTCTATTTCATCCAACTCAGTGGGCTTGGAAGTGATCTCCATTTTTAATTTTGCAGCAACTTGCTACATCAACGAGGTCGATGGCCAGGATAGCACAATTTTATTAATATAATTTTATGAGTATTTAACTATAGTAGTAGAGTACTAGTTAAAACCCCATGTCATGGCACGGACAACATGTTTATTTAGAAATCATATTGTTTATAATTATTAACTTTTCTGATTCAAAAAAAAAAAAAAAAATTTATTAACTTTTCTGTTATCTAGTTTATGTATATATAATTTATTTAATTAATTAAATATAGTATTTTATCGTGGAAACTAATAATGACCGATCTTTATTTATTTATTTTTTATTAAAGTATTAGTTTATTTTGAATGATAAAATCATGGAAGATATGTTTTCAGTTTAATTTGTTTCTATATTGATAACAGAACAGGAATGTTAGTACACTAAATGAAGAAATAGAAACATAGGGAAACAAGTCCCGCCAAAGAGGCACAGACAAAATCAAAACGATGTACCTTTGTCCTGCAGAAAGCGCTCCGTGATGTATATCAGAAAGAATTGCCGCTGAAACAAGAGTGCTATCAGATATTTTTAGCCCGTGGTTCAGTTCATAACATTCACGCAATCCATGCAAAATGGAGATCGTATCTTCAACGGATGGTTGTCCACAAAATACTTGTTGAAATCTACGTTCCAAAGAAGGGTCCTTTTCAATGTACTTCCAATAGTCGTTCAGTGTGGTGGCTCCAATGCATCTAAGTTTTCCTCAGCCAAGCATGGGTTTCAACAAATTTCTAGCATCCATTGCATCTTCGGTAGCTCCCTGTAGAAGAAGTAGAAATTTTTTACTCTCCATGAAAGGATTCAAATAGATTGTGGTATTAAAAAAACAAATGCGAAAAAGGGAAAGTAACATGAACTAAAACTGGCAAATTCTTTTATGAACAGCCACGAAACTAGCTAGCTCAAGAAACATCTCCAGAGAAGAGTTCTTTTCCACTTTTTCAATAGATCGGTTTCTCAAGCCAAGTTCCAACATTTGTCAATGAGAATAAATTATCTTTCGTCTGACCTAAAACTAACCAGGTAAGTACTGATAAATTTAAGGTGAAAAAATACCGACTCAAAAGGCATAGATATTCCAAACCTGCACCAACTACAGTGTGAATTTCATCAATAAACTACATAATCTGTCCATTTGAAGCAGTGACTTCCTTAAATACAGCTTTTCACCTTTCCTCAAAATCTCATATATGCTTTGCACCAGCAAGCAAGGAACTCATGTCCATGGAGATCAACTAAAGTAGACATGCAAAAATGAATGGCGGTAATCAGAATGACAAAAGGAGAAATATGCAATTGAATTCGAACTGCATAATTGAAAGAAACAAAGCCAGAATTCCGTATCTAAAGAATAACCAACCTTGATATTTTTGGTATTTAAGTCCACTAGGTAGAATTCACCCTTCATTACCTTAATTAGGTTAACATCACGCTAAAATGAAGATAGAAGGGTAATTAAAAAAATAAGAAAATCACACGAAAAATTAAATCACATAATCATAGTAGGAGAAATAAATCCTATTCGAAGTTACTGTTTCATCATCAGCACTTAAACACATACTTAGTCCGAACTTGCTACATCATGGAGATATTAACAAGAGATGAAAGATGTCCAGTGATTAAAAATAAGCTATAATTTCACAGAAGATTCAGTTCAAATCAAAAAAGAATTTCTTTAAAAATTGCTAACTTTCGAACTAATGAAAACAATTGGTTAAGTAAATGCCCGCTGCCTAAATTGAGTTGTTTACATTGCACCTGTGACAGAGATGGCACAACCCTTTCGATTCAGAAGAGGCTCTGAAACATCCCCATGTACAATCCTTTGAGCTAATGTGCAAAACACATTTGATAACCAGGCAATAATGTACTCCGAGAACACCATACCTTCCAATGCTAATACTATCTACATTTATGGAAGTCTCTACTAATCAACATATATGACAGAGAACATTCACACCTCTACAAGAGTCAAAGACATTATCGAATACAAATGAGGCATGTTTATGTGAAGGAAAAGGGATGATATTCTCAAAAATATCTTGGACTTGGTGTTGTTTAAGATTGCTCATCTACTGATGACAACACTAATACCATACTTATATTGCATTTCTCTGAACTATATGTCTGAGATAGAAGCAAACTGATAACAAAAACGGGTGGTAAAGCCACACCGCAGACAACCAATATAGTCATAATTAATCAGGCACCCTTGAACTGCAATACTCGTATAGAATTTTCTAAGGATATGAGTCAGCCTCCACCATCATATTCGACAAAAATTTCAACATAATACCAAAGGAGAATTAGACTAAATTTGAATATAACTGAGACAGAAAATTTAGATTAACTGATTAAGCAAACATTTCTTCTATACACTGATTCTGAGAGTAAATATGAGCTAAAGCAAACTACAGTGTTACAGATTCAATGATACTATCTGAACCACAAAAACCAAGCCAAATCCTCTCAAGAGTTGGAAAACTTCCAGGAGAAGTATCATCAGATTACAACTTGCCATAGTTTTTATAGATTGTAAATAAAAATAACAAGGCACATGATTGAAAATATTCAAGCTAGCGAAAGATCTAAGCTGATAACAAAATTTAGTTTCTATACAAATGATTCAATAATACTTAGCACGAACATAATGAAAACAAATCTTTTAAGTAATATAAAACGAAATAGAGGCTTTCTAGGTAAGAATCACGACTGCAAATTTTGGGATGGTACCCTTCAGCGATCGCAGTTTTTCCAACTCCAGGTTCCCCAATTATAACAGGGTTGTTCTTTGTCCGGCACAATAGAATTTGAATGCAGCGCCGTGTTTCATCATCATGTCCTATAACAGGGTCAAGTTTTCCATGTCTAGCAAGTTCAGTTAAGTCATTCCCATGCTTTTCAAGCGCTTTATATTTACCTTCAGAATCAGTGCAACGAATAAATAAATTAACAGAAGACAAATAAGTCAGCTGAAAGATGAAAGAATGAAAGAAACGTCCCCCAAAGTTACCATTTGACTACCGCGAATAGCTTGAACAGCATCCTTCAAAGTTTTCTGACTTAGTTGAAGATTATTGAACAGCTGTTGTCCAAATGTCTTATCCAAGGGAAATATCAAGACAAGATGCTCAGACTGGGAAAGGAAGTAGGGGAGAACTAAAGAAGATGATAGAATTTGAGGTACTGGACCTTGTGATTGAGAATTGAGATTTGTGGCATATGTTTCAAAATTAAGAATAAAATTTGGGTGGGCATGGTAAAATTCCAATGGGCTTGGATCATTGTGAACTGTGAAGTAATGGATTTATGGACTAATGGGATAAATTATAAATTATAATGGAATAGATAAAAAAAATTAATAATTTATCTAAACCAATAAATCACACTACTTTTTTTTTTTTTCTAACACACACGCCCAAGTGGCCAGAGGGATTTGAACTCGGGTCTTTGCCTTCGAGAATCAACCCTCAGACCACTTGACCAAAATTATACCTGAATATACATTTAATGTTGAACAAGTTGACATAACTCCATAAAGATGCTGAACTTAACCCTAATATTTAATACGAGTTTGATTTTCCTCTTTGAAAATTCAAATTTCCGAAGTTTTGGTGCCATTTCTTCCTCCTCGAAACATTATCCATTTGAATTTGTGGCTAGGATCTCACAGGACAACGAAGTCCATTCATCCACTTCCCGCCAGTAAGAACCCGTTTTTTACTATAATTTTAAGGTTGGCTCAATGTCCCCTCACTTGTAAGAATTCGGACAGGAAACACACTCGCGGATTTAAAAAAAGAAACGAGATATAAATGCAAGCTAAGAAAGAACCATGAGCAGAATTCTGACCTCTCATTCCCATACCATGCTGTGGGAGATGGCATCATGGCAATCACCGCTTATTCCAATTTATTCTGTACAAAGATATTCACAAGAGAGAGAGAGACTTCTACAATTAGTATTGGGAGATTGCCTATTCTTGTAGATGAACTGGTTTTCTCTTTATTATCTGAGGGCTAGAGTATTCAAGACTGCTTTCAGATGAGATGGATGAATCTGGAATCGAACTCGATACAGATTCAGATTGTTCGTTTTGACTTCTTTAACTGCGGGAAGCAATTTGCTGAGGTTGTCTAACTGCTGAAGTGTCATGATCTTCAGCAACAAGTTTGTTTAATATGTTCACTATGGTTGGGAAGAATCTTGTTGACAGACCAATAAGCCCGGAAACCTGCACAAAACGTCCTAATTACCCTTTCCCAACCCCAAAAAAATGGGAGTCTGATTTTCCAAGAAAGCAATAATTAAAAAGTGTAATAGAACTTACAAAACCATGTTGGAACAACTCCGGAATGTCTGTCTGTACCCATATGGCTTTCCCAAGCAAGTATATAACGAATAATACAAGAAGGTAAAGAGGGTTCCTGTTATAGCAGCAAGTTATATGACATGATATAAGATGACTATGGAGTGAAGTGAAACTATGCAGTGGAGACATACCTCAAAAGAAGCATGAACTCATTGAACCCAAGAATGATCATTGCCAGAATTGCCCAAGGAGGAGGTAACCAACTGTTACCTTGCTTGTACGCCTCCTATACAGAGTAAATATTTAGATTAATAGGTAACTGCATTAGAGGCATACTGAGAATTCAGAAGCAAACACAATAGCTGTGCAGAAATAGCTTGGGAGACAGTATACTCTGGATCATTTTAAGAATCAGCTCATTTTACTGCACTCTAGCTCGATCACATTCTCTCACACTCGAGATACTAAGCGTCAAAGTGCCGACCCTAGGTCCAGCCCCAACCTTGTCCTAGGTCGGCCTCTAGCTCATTTTTGCTTCTTCCTTTTCAGACAAACTTTCAGCTCCACTTTCCCTCGAATACAAATACTTGATCCCACTCGAGCACAAGCAGCCAGATTTTGGCACGATCAGCCCTCAAGCGCAAGCTAAAAAATGGACTCGGGCTTAACTTGAGCTCGAGTCATTACACGCCTGATTCACATATCATTACCTTTGGTTGTTGAGATATGAAGTTATCTGTAGACTGAAGAAAGATGTGTTGTCGATCCCAGTTTGGTGAATATTCTTCTTGCCAGCCCATCCTTTTGTTCTAAAAGGGCTTTAATTAGATGCTCAATTTCTACCACTTGATTCTTGCTGTCTCTTGCCGCCGCCACAGATCCAGCAACTCCATCCCATGCCATCTCGGTGAACTCTGAGTTGCTAATCGCTAAAGGCCTCGTTTACTTGTCATGGTGGGTTTATGTGTGTTAGTGATTTTAAGCAAACATGCATCATGTTTTTAAGGTTTGTGTGTTTACCTTGTGTATTTGTATAAGCATGACATGGGTCATTTTACCCCTGTGTTAAATTTATACCAATTCTTCAACCGTAGACTTAATTTGTGAGGCCTGGGAGTTCCCAGTTGCTATAGCAGGGCAAGCTATGACAAAGAACTACTGAACACATTACCATGGGATACTACATTACGAAATTGTTGGGCACTTTGTTGACCAAATGCTTTCCATAAACAGCTCCTTCGAACTTGTTGGCGCCACCAGTCTTCTGAACATATCTGTCCAGTGGTTCTAAAGCAGCATCAAAGTATGGCTGATCATCAATTAAATTGAATTATAAAAAGAAGATTAGAACAAATATTATAGAAAATATATTGCACACAAAATTACACAAGAATATTGGATCAAGATTAACCTCAGAAGTATGCAATGCAAGCACGATATTTTGTCAAGATTTGCCATTTCCCAATATTCAGATTTCAGAGTAAATGTATGTGTGTAAAAATGTGTAACATATGCTAATAACAGAAGCTGCTACATGATACCTTTAGCATGTCACTAATATAAAAACAAATGTGCCAGGAACCAGTATTGCTGATATACATTCCCCTTTACTGTTTCTCACCTTCAATCAAGGAAGACTTGAATGAGATTAACCTTTATTCAAGAAAAACTGAAAATTTGAAAAGGAAACTGAAGAAAAGGCAAATCTGAAGTGCAGTTCATCATCTTGATTAACTAATGTCAGTAAACCTGCAAAGAAGACCGAAACTATCAAGTCCATAGAGAGATGAACTAATGTCATCTTGATTCCGTGGCCTTTGATGTGAACAATTTGTATACACATCATTTCCAAGATGAGAAGAGCCTCACCATCATCGCCCGTCCAAATCCATTCTATTAACGAAGAAAAAATTTCTTAATAAACAACTCTCACTCATGATTACATTTGTAATGCAGGGCATAAAATTGATTTACGAGTACAGTTCACATTTTCAGAACCAATCACGATAAACAAGGTTAAAAATTGATATGCTATAGTATGCATTTGCTAATAAGAACTGATAGAACTTGGACAAATTTAGAGCATAATGTACCGGACCGACCGAATTCGAGGGACAATCGAGGCTATTTTCCACATTCGGGCAGATTTGGAGGTTCGGACAAGTCTAGATTGTTCTAGACTTAACTTTTGCTAGAATAGCTTGGAATTCTCTAGAATATCCTAGAGAAGACTTGTAAATACTAGGAAACTCTCCATAGTACTTAGAATTCTCTAGAGTAGCTAGAATTGTACGGAATAGTCTAGAGGGTTATTCTTAGCCGTTGGATCGAAACGATCCCAACCGTCCATTTCTTAGGCAAGCCCTATAAAAGGGGGAAGCCTCATTCATTTGCACCAATCAAGCAAACTTGTAAGCATTCAAGCTTTGTAAAGAGTTCGAGTGAATTAGGTTCTCTTCTTACACACTTTCATTCCTTGCCTTTGTTCTTTCGTTTCCTTCACACTTTCGGGAGAAGTTTAAGGCTGCTTAGCTAGATTCGCGAGGGGCGAACGAGGGGCTAAGGCCGCACGCGACCTTGTAAGGGACAAGTCCGTGACACGTGGTATCAGAGCCCGGTTTGGGCTTAAAGTGTGAAAGAAAAGCATCATGGCGAAGGATGATAATGTTTCGGCGATAACGGAAGAGACCCGCGGGCGAGAAAGCTCAAGCCAACCGCCCAAGGACAAAGCAAAGAAGCCCCGCGATCCAAGCAAGGGCCGGGAGGCGGTTGTCTTGACTTCGGCAGTAGAAGATTTGGGAGAACGAGTGGAACGGCTCGAGCACAACGTCGAGACACTGGAGGGTCACGTGTTCCAGCAACTAGACTCATTCAAAGATGATCTCCAACTAAGCGTTGAGGCCGAAGGCATGCGGGAGCAACGTCTTGCTAAGGTGGAATCGGTTCTGCAAGAAGCGATCCAATCCTTGCAAGCTAGCATCGAGGGGATGCGCAAGGAACTTGCCGCGTGCAAGCAAGCCGCCGCTAGCGCGGGAGCTAGCGTGAGCAACACAGGGCCGAGGGTCGAGCACCCGAAACCCAAGACCTTCGATGGGCGAAGGGATGCCAATGAAGTCGAGAACTTCTTGTGGCAAATGGAATCCTACTTCGAGGCACTTAGTTTATTAGACGAAGCAACCAAGGTACGCACCGCTTCCCTTTATCTTTCCGGTATAGCAGCATTATGGTGGCGTAGAAAGCACGCCGACGCGGAAAGGGGCATAAGCCGGATTGAGAATTGGGACGACTTCAAGAAGGAGCTTAAGAAGCACTTCTATCCCGAGAATGTGGTCTATGAAGCTAGAAAGAAGTTGCGGGAATTGAAGCAAAAGGGAGGCATAACCGACTACGTGAAGGAGTTCACAACACTTATGCTTCAAATTCCCAACATGTCCGAAGAAGATTTATTATTCTACTTCATAGACGGGTTGCAAACGTGGGTTAAGCAAGAAGTACAACGAAGGGACGTGAAATCGGTCGATGAAGCAATAGCCGTGGCAGAATCTATGACCGAGTTCCAAAGGAGCCATACACCGACCAGCTCCTTCAAGAAGCCCGAGAGGGGTAACCCCGCCAAAGGTGGGGGAGAGAAGCGAGAGACCAAGGTTGTCCGAGAGAAGCCCGCATTCAATCGTAAAGAATACGAAGAGAGGAAGGCTTCATTCGTGCCGAAAGGAGGATGCTTTGTGTGCAAGGGGCCACATCAAATGAAGAATTGCCCAAAGCTGGGGTCTTTGTCGGCAATTGTGGAAGAACGTGAGGCCAAGGCTGATCACGAGGCGGGTCATATGGGGTCGTTGCAGCTTCTTAACGCCCTCAATGCCAAGGCCGTGCCCACGACAACGAGCAAGGGGCTGTTGTACGTGGATACTATCATTAACGGGACATCCACTAAGGCCATGGTGGACACGGGAGCAACACACAACTTCATCACGGAGGATGAAGCTAAAAGATTGGGCCTTAGCATGACCAAGGGGGACGGATGGCTCAAAACTGTTAACGCAAGTGCCAAACCTTTGCACGGGACCGCCAAGGGGGTGGACATGAAGTTAGGCACTTGGAAAGGGCGAGTGGATTTCTCGGTGGCACCGATGGACGATTTCAAGGTGGTGCTAGGCATGGACTTCCTTCGGAAGGTAACCGCTATTCCTATGCCATACTTCAATTCCGTATGCATTTTAGATAGGGATATGCCGTGCATGGTTCCCGCAACGGACGCACCCACCAAAGCATCCGAAGCAAGGCAACTATCCGCAATGCAAGTTGCTAAGGGAGTGAAGAAGGGCGAGCCAACTTTCCTAGCAACATTGAAAATTGAGGGAGAGAAGTCCGTTGAGGCCAATGATGATATACCACCAATCATCGAGGAGGTTCTACGGGAGAACCAAGATGTTATGCCACCCGAGTTACCCAAGAAGCTTCCACCTAGGCGAGAGGTGGATCATAAAATCGAGCTAGAGCTTGGAGCTAAGCCACCCGCGATGGCACCTTATCGGCTAGCACCGCCCGAGTTGGAGGAGCTAAGGAAACAACTGACCGAGCTGTTGGATACGGGGCGAATCCGACCATCAAAAGCACCTTATGGCGCACCGGTACTATTCCAAAAGAAGCACGACGGATCATTGAGGATGTGCGTGGACTACCGGGCGTTGAACAAGGTAACCGTTAAGAACAAGTACCCGATTCCTTTGATAGCGGACTTATTTGACAGACTTGGAAGTGGCAAAGTTTATACCAAGATGGACTTGCAAAAAGGCTACTACCAAGTCCGGATAGCTGCGGGGGACGAGCCAAAGACGACGTGCGTCACTCGCTACGGCTCTTATGAATGGTTAGTCATGCCCTTCGGCTTGACTAATGCGCCGGCAACATTTTGCACGCTTATGAACAAGTTATTCCAACCATATTTGGATCGGTTCGTGGTGGTATACTTAGATGACATCGTGGTTTATAGCAACACCTTGGAGGAGCATGCTGACCACCTCCGTACCGTATTCAAGATATTGCGGGACAATGAACTTTATGTCAAGAAGGAGAAGTGTGCATTCGCAAAGCCGGAGGTACCATTCCTTGGCCACATCATTGGGCATGGAACGTTGAAGATGGATGAATCGAAGATTAAAGCTATCATGGAGTGGGAACCGCCCAGTAAGGTGACGGAGCTACGGTCATTCCTTGGATTGGTAAACTATTACCGACGGTTTATTAGTGGTTACTCGGCGCGGGCAGCCCCATTGACGGACCTTCTCAAGAAGAAGAAGGCGTGGGAATGGTCCGACCCATGTCAAGAGGCCTTTGAGGACTTAAAAGCCGCCGTGAGCAAAGAGCCGGTGTTAGCATTACCCGACTTCGGTAAGTCATTCGAGTTACATACCGATGCTTCCGATTTTGCTATTGGAGGGGTGTTAATGCAGGAGGGACACCCGATAGCTTTTGAAAGTCGTAAGCTCAGTGACACGGAGCGACGGTACACCGTGCAAGAGAAGGAAATGACGGTCATAGTACATTGCTTGCGAGTATGGAGACATTATTTGTTGGGGTCGAAGTTCGTGATCAAAACCGACAACGTTGCCACGAGCTACTTTCAAACACAAAAGAAGCTCACGCCAAAACAAGCAAGGTGGCAAGATTTCTTAGCCGAATTCGACTACCACTTGGAGTATAAGCCGGGCAAAGCAAATGTAGTGGCCGATGCACTAAGTCGCAAGGCGGAGCTTGCAGCCATAAGTGCAATCAAGGGAAGCATTCCGGATATGATTAAGGAAGGTTTGGAGCACGACCCTATGGCGAGGGAGCTCAAGCGCTTAGCCGAGGAAGGGAAAACCCGGCAATTTTGGATCGAGGAGGGACTCATTTTCACCAAGGGACACCGTCTCTATGTTCCAAGGTGGAATAATCTAAGGCGAAGCCTTATTAAGGAGTGCCATGATACAAAGTGGGCGGGACATCCGGGACAAAAGAGGACACTAGCACTTCTCGAGAACGCCTACTTCTGGCCTCAAATGAAGGATGAAGTGGAAGTCTACGTCCGGACATGCCTTGTTTGCCAACAAGACAAGATAGAGAACAAGCAACCGGCGGGACTGTTGGAGCCTTTACCCGTGCCTGAGCATCCGTGGGACTCAATCTCCATGGATTTCATTAGTGCATTGCCCAATTCCGAAGGGTTCGGTTCGATCATGGTCGTGGTGGACAGGTTTTCCAAGTACGGGACGTTTATACCATGCTCGAAGGACTGCACTGCGGAGGAGGCGGCACGGGCCTTCTTCAAGAATGTGGTGAAGTATTGGGGGCTACCAAAAAGCATCATAAGTGACCGAGACCCCCGCTTCACGGGTAAGTTGTGGACTGAACTTTTCAAGTTACTCGGTTCACAATTGTGCTTCTCTACTAGTTTTCACCCGCAAACCGATGGGCAAACGGAGAGGGTGAACGCGCTCTTGGAAGGATACTTGAGGCATTTTGTGAGCGCGAATCAAAAGGACTGGGCTAAGCTCATGGACGTGGCACAATTTTCATATAACTTGCAAAGGAGCGAAGCCACGGGGCGAAGTCCATTCGAGCTAGCAACGGGGCGGCAACCGAATACTCCACATACTTTAGCATCAACACTTGATGACGGGAGAAGCCCCGGAGCAACAAGGATGGCTAAGTCATGGGAGGAACAAGCGGACTTAGCCCGATCGTGTCTTGAGAAGGCACGAAACAAGATGAAAAAGTGGGCCGACGAGAAACGAAGACCGATGGAGTTCCGAATAGGCGACCAAGTCATGATAAAGCTTATCCCACAACAATTCAAGGCGCTTAGAAGCGTGCACAAAGGCTTGGTTCGCAAGTATGAGGGTCCGTTTCCGGTCGTGGCGAAGGTAGGTAAAGTTTCTTACAAACTCGAACTACCTTCAACCTTAAAGATTCATCCGGTCTTCCATGTGAGCATGCTTAAACCCTACCAAGGAGACAAGGAAGACCCAAGTAGGGGAGAATCCCACCGAGCACCTCCCGTGGTAACCAAGTCTTACGACAAGGAAATTGAAGAGGTGCTAACATCCCGAATCATAAGGCGACGAGGCGTGCAACCTAGCACACAATATTTGATTAAGTGGAAGGGACTACCCGAGTCAGAGGCAACGTGGGAACCAAGTGAGGACTTGTGGCAGTTCCGAGACAAGATTCAAGCCTTCGAGACGACGAGGGCGTCGTCGGCTTAGGTGGGGGAGAATGTACCGGACCGACCGAATTCGAGGGACAATCGAGGCTATTTTCCACATTCGGGCAGATTTGGAGGTTCGGACAAGTCTAGATTGTTCTAGACTTAACTTTTGCTAGAATAGCTTGGAATTCTCTAGAATATCCTAGAGAAGACTTGTAAATACTAGGAAACTCTCCATAGTACTTAGAATTCTCTAGAGTAGCTAGAATTGTACGGAATAGTCTAGAGGGTTATTCTTAGCCGTTGGATCGAAACGATCCCAACCGTCCATTTCTTAGGCAAGCCCTATAAAAGGGGGAAGCCTCATTCATTTGCACCAATCAAGCAAACTTGTAAGCATTCAAGCTTTGTAAAGAGTTCGAGTGAATTAGGTTCTCTTCTTACACACTTTCATTCCTTGCCTTTGTTCTTTCGTTTCCTTCACACTTTCGGGAGAAGTTTAAGGCTGCTTAGCTAGATTCGCGAGGGGCGAGCGAGGGGCTAAGGCCGCACGCGACCTTGTAAGGGACAAGTCCGTGACAATAAGTTCCGACAAGAAGAGCTAAAATTATGACGCCAAACGTTCCATTATCAACACGCGGTCCAAAGTCGCCTCTACTGCTCTACATCGTATCCAATATACATAAACTCAGTACGTTAATAAAATAAAATAAAATGAATAGTTAAAAGTATTTTATTAACTAAAATACTCACGTAAAATAAATTAACGATTTTTGTCAAATTCAAAGGGAGTCTACTGCTTTGAATTTTTTCAATGTTTCGATGAGTTCTAAATAGAGTTATTTACACCATACCCCCTGTGTTAGGTGAAATTGACAAGAAAAACCTTGTGTTACAAATATTAACACAGGGAACCCTGTGTTTTCAAAATATTTGCATGCTGAACCCTGGAAATTTTTAGTATCTGTAGAACACTAATTTTCTCTATTTATTGAATGCAAAATAACTAATTTAACCTTTTATATTATGATATATATCATCTTAAATCTCTCTATATTATTCAATATTTTTTTATGTGCGCCGAAATCCTTTTTTACATGCACCGAAACCCTGTACAAAATAAAAATTGTATGAAGAACCGTATAAACAAGTATAAAAAATTATATATAGAGAGATTTAAGATGATGTATATCATAATATAAAAGGTTAAATTAGTTATTTCGCATCCAATAAATAGAGAAAATTAGTGTTCTACCGATACTAGAAATTTCTAGGGTTAAGCATGCAAATTTTTTGAAAACACAGGGTTCCCTATGTTAATATTTGTAACATAGGGTTTTTCTTGCCCATTTCACCTAACACAGGGGGTATGGTGTAAATAACTCGTTCTAAATATGACAAGCATGCATAATTCATAAACTAAGTATAAATATTTAATAAAAAAGTAAAATTAATGGTTAAAAATGTATTTTATTAGTTAAAATACTCACAAAACATAAGTTTTCGATTTACGCCAACATCCAAAGAGGTACTTCTTTGGATTTTTCCAATTTACTGAAAAATTTTAGAAAATATTTGAATCATGTCAAATACCTATAAACTAAGAAGTAAGAACAAATGTTTTTTTTTTTTTTCTTTTTTTAACTAAGGACAAATGTTAATAAAGAAGTAAAATGAGTAAGTTACCTTCTGGAAGCATCATACTGGCAGCAAGATCCCTGTATTTCATCCAAACATCCCCAAATCATATTTTCAGGAATGATGAAGTGATGAACTCATCCTTGAAATAATCCGGTACCATGTCAACTCTCTTCCCAACCTTAATTTTAAAACCGATTTCCTCGTCACTACTTGATAAATCACTAGTTTTGCTCGCAAAATGAGGTAGAATATAGAATAACGGAGCTGAGGCGGAAATGAGTAGTGAGTAAGACGTGTTTCGCAGAGACGCGGAGTACGAGTTATCTTTCTTTGGTTATCGTCTTCTCTCCCTCCTTCGTCGTCGCCTCCGCCTGCGCCTCAGGCCCTTCGCCGCAATTATTGTTGTTATTATGGTGGACAAGTGCGTGAAGGGGCGTGAAATGGGAAATCCGATTGTGTATATGAGCTTGTACATGAAGAAGTAAGCGTTTGTCCAGAAAGCGTTAGCGGAAGGAAATAGCGGTAACGACGGAGGTGGTGGTGGGCGGGAAGGATGTCACGGAAATCTTCAATTTGGAGCCAATTGCTCATTTGAATGAGGGCCCTTGGATTGGATTGTATCGTGGCCGTAGGATTGGTTTTAAAGCTGAGACATTAAACGGCGTCGTTCCTACTTATCCTCATCCAATCACAACCGTTCAAAATGGCGCAAGTAATCCAAGGGCTAAGTTTCAATTGGATAAGGATTTAATCCAAGCCCTCCATCACGTTAAAGATCCAACGGTAGGGGAGCTTCGGGTTGTTGGAGATAGGGAGGGGACCAGTGTTCAGCTACAAACCTGAGCAGGGGACGTGCAAGATGTGATTATTCCTTTTTCTTGTTATGCAAGTGTTAGGTGGATTCATGGTTGTGTGTTCTCGTATTTAGGCCGGATTGTTTGGCATTGTTAGCTAAGTTTTTGGTGTAAGTAATTTCTGAATATTTCTCATCCCCTGTTCTTCTGTTTCTCATCTCCATTTCTGCTATTGTACTGTTTTATCAAGTTTTCATCAATATAATTCATATCTTTGCTGGGTTCTTGGTGTTCATTTTACTAGTATTCATTAAGTTTGTTACATTTGGTATCCGAGCTGATCAGATCCTTACGGCCTAGAGATGGCAGATGGCTTGAGATCCAAAGATCTGCAGGAATTAATTAAGAAGCAGGAAGGCTTACTGATAGAGGAAAGAGCGATGCGAGTAGCTACTGAGCAAAAGATGGACGCTAAATTCGATGATCTGACTGGAGCCTTAGAGAAATTGACAATGCAAATGGGGGCTATCGCAAATCAAGTGCAGAATTATAACAGGAATAAGTCAGTTATGGGGGATGGTTTATCAGCTTCAAATGGAAAAGGTATGGGTTCTGTATCTAACAACACTACGCCAACAGAGATGCAATCTCAAGGAAATTATGGAGGAAATTCTTCGTCGCACAAGTATATTGACTTCCCCAGTTTTGATGGAGCGAATCCAAGAGGATGGGTAAGGAAAGCACAAAGGTATTTCCAACTCTTACCAACTGTGCCTGATCATGAACACATTACTTTATCTTCCATTTATTTTTCGGGGGTTGCGGAGACTTGGCTGCAGAATCTTATTGAGACTAAAACGGGTTTAAACTGGGAACAATTGATTGATGAGGTCTTAAAAAGATTTGATGCTGGGGATAGGCAACTGATAGTGGGAGAATTTCATAAGCTAAGACAGATTGGTACTGTTGAGGAGTATTTAGTGCGTTTGAAGAACTTAAATCACAACTACTCCTGTTTTGTAAGAACCTCACTAAAGATTACTTCATTGCTGCTTTGATCTGTGGATTGAAAGAGGAGATAAGGGCATCTGTGTTTGGTCATAAACCTCAGAACCTCAGTGATGCTGTTAGCTTTGCAAAGAATCAAGAGGCTGCAGTAGATGTTTTATTAGCTAGAGCCAATATGGGGTTTAAGAATGCTAATTCTGTTAAGCAGCAAGTAAAACATACAGCTCCAAGTAACCCCATAAGAAGCTGGAATATGGGTAACAAAGGAACACAAAGTAACAGATCTTTTCCAACTCAGAGGAAGTACTTAACATCTGCAGAAATGAGAGCTAGGAGGGAGAAGAATCTCTGTTACAATTGTGATGAAGTGTATACCCCAGGCCACAAGTGCACACAGAGGCAGTTATTCATCATCATTCCTGTGGAAGATGATTGGGGAGGGTTAGAGGATTGTTTTAATGAAGGAGAGATAACTGAAGATAGCAGTGAAAACGATGAGGTCACTATATCCATACACTCCATTTCTGGAAGGATAAACCCTCACATGTTCAAATTCAAGGGGGAGATTGAGGGAAAGGAAGCCCTGATTATGTTGGATTGTGGCAACACTACATGCTTTGTGGATGAGGAAATGGCAAGAACCCTGAATTACAAGAAAGAAAGTACTAAACCAATGAAGGTTACAGCTGCTGGCAGAGTTCAACTTGTCAGTAATGTGATTTTTCCTGAGTTTGAGTGGAAAATACAGGATCACACCTTCCAATTTCCAACTAGAGTTTTTGATTTGGGAGGAGTAGACATGGTCTTGGGAGGAGATTGGTTGCATAGTAAAACTCTTGTGGGGCTTGATTATAAAAATAATAGAATTTCAGTTTTAAAGGAGGGTAAGAGAATTAATCTGCAAGCCATCAAACCTCAATCAAACATTGATTTCATTTCAGCTGAAGGTATTGATAAGCTACTGCAGAAGGGAGATAAGTGTAATATTGGACAACTATACTCTCTAACAGTAGAGCCTATGAGTGAGGGCATTGATGATTCAAATGTGAAAGAAGTATTGGATCAGTTTCAGGAAGTCTTTGAGGAACCAATAACATTGCCTCCAAAAAGGAACATTGATCTACAACCTGAGGCTATACCAAAGAAGCAAATACCTTATAGGTATTCACATGCCCAGAAGGATGAGATTGAGAGTTTAGTGAAGGGTATGTTGAAAGAAGGCATCATCAGACCTAGCCAAAGCTCATTTGCATCTCCAGTACTGCTGGTCAAAAAGAAAGATGGAGGAGCTGTGCGCCTAAGTGCGAAAAGACAGTGCAAGCTCTCTTATGCCGAAACCTAAATGTTAAGTCAGCAACACTTCCAAATGCCACTTCTTCCCGTCGCATCCGTCTTCAGGACGATCTAGTCACAGGTTTTCACTTCTCAGTGAGTGAAAGATTTGTCCCCGGGTCTACGTTGAAAGTTTCTATAGTAGAACTCATTCGAGAGGGCTTGGGGGTCTTAAAAATGGAGGATGTGTGTGGATTACAGGTATCTTAACACTTTAACTGTGAAACATAATTTTCCTATACCTATTATTGATGAGTTGCTTGATGAGTTACATGGATCTAATTATTTCTCCAAGATAGATTTAAGGCTTGGATATTTCCAAATAAGGATGAGAGAAGGAGATATTGCTAAAACCAGTTTTGTTACACACAATGGACATTATGAGTTCTTACTAATGCCATTTGGGCTGTGTAATGCACCTTCCACTTTTCAATCATTGATGAATCAGATTTTCTTTCCCTATCTCAGAAAATTCATCTTGGTTTTCTTTGATGACATCCTCATATACAGCAAAACTTGGGAAGAACACTTGAAACACCTTCACACTGTACTTACCATATTGAAACAGAATCAATTGTATGCTAAGATGAGTAAGTGTAGCTTTGGGAAGACAAGTGTTGATTATTTGGGACACATCATTTCTGGGGAGGGAGTATCTACTGATCCTGATAAGATTAAAATCATGGTTCAATGGCCTACACCAAAATCTGTAAAGGAGTTGAGGGGGTTCTTGGGGTTAACTGGATACTATAGAAAGTTCATACAACACTATGGTATGATAAGCAAACCTCTCATAGATCTTTTAAAGAAGGATGGTTTTGTGTGGAATGAGAAAGCTGAAATGGCATTTGAGGAGTTAAAAAGAGCAGTAACTTCAACCCCAGTATTGGTTCTTCCTGATTTTCAAAAGCCCTTCATTCTGGAGACAGATGCAAGTAACGGTAGAATAGGGGTTGTTTTAATGCAACAAAACAGGCCTATTGCTTACTTCAGTAAGGCTTTAGGTACAAAGAATATGGGATTATCTGTTTATGTGAAAGAGTTCTTGGCAGTACTCATGGTTGTGAACAAGTGGAAGCATTATCTCCAAGGTCATCATTTCATCATCAAATTTGACCAACAGAGCTTAAAACACATGTTGGAGCAGAGAGTAGGCACCATACTGCAATAGAAATGGATTTCTAAGCTTCTTGGATTTGACTATGAGGTGCAGTACAAGAAGGGAAAAGAGAATTTAGCTGCTGATGCATTATCAAGGGTTGACCATTCCAGTTTGCAGTGCAATCTTATTACTTCTGTGGTGCCAGGTTGGGTAACAGAGATAAGTGAATCTTACCACCAAGATCCTTTATTCCCTCAGATAGTACAAGCAAAGTCAATGGATATCAACACATTTCCTGAGTACTCTTGGAGTAGGGGATTGTTAAGAAAGAAGGGAAAGGTCTGTGTGGGTAATGATTTGGAATTAAGAAAGAAGATTATTCAGAATCTGCATGATTCTTCGTTAGGTGGTCATTCTGGCATACATGGTACATACCAGAGAGTTAAATCCATGTTTAATTGGCCAAAACTTAAGGAAGATATAGAAGTTTGGGTCAAGGAATGTGATATCTGTTAGAAGATGAAGCATGAAAATGTGAAGTACCCAGGGTTATTACAACCAATAGAGGTTCCAGATCAAGCTTGGATCCACATCACCATGGACTTTATTGAAGGCTTACCAAAATCTGAAGGTAAAGATGTTATATTGGTTGTGGTGGATAGATTCAGTAAGTATGCTCATTTCTTTGCATTAGCACACCCCTTCACTGCTGAATCTGTATCTAAGATCTTCTTAGACAATGTGTATAAGCTTCATGGGATGCCTCATTCTATCATAACTGATAGAGACAGAATTTTCACCAGTAGCTTTTGGAAAGAACTATTCAAGATGACTGGAACAATTTTGGCACTAACAACAGCTTATCATCCTCAATCTGATGGTCAAAGTGAGAGGGTAAATCAATGCCTGGGAACTTATTTGAGGTGCATGTGTTATATGAAGCCTAAAATGTGGAAGAAATGGTTATCCATGGCTTAGTATTGGTATAATACAAACTACCATAGCAGTCTCAGGTTAACACCCTTTGAGGCCTTGTATGGGTACACTCCAGCTAAGGTGATTCTTGGACCTTATTTTGAATCTGAAAACAGTGGAGTGAAGGATCTTATACAAGAGAGGATCAGATTTAACATCATCCTCAAGGAGAATTTGAAGAAAGCTCAGCAAATAACAAAGATGTATGCGGATAAGAAAAGGACAGAAAGATCTTTTGAAGTGGGAGACATGGTTTACTTGAGACTTCAACCCTACAGACAAACATCAGTGGCACTAAGGAAGAACTTCAAACTCTCACCCAAGTATTTTGGGTCTTAAAGAATCTTGTCCAAGATTGGGAAGGTTGCATACAAGTTAGAATTACCAAGGGACAGTCTGATACATCCTGTGTTCCATGTATCTTTATTGAAGAAGAAAATTGGTGATAAACATGTTCCTTGTAGCAAGCTGCCGGAGTTCAATGAGGATGGAGTTTTTAAGGTGTTTCCTTTGGCGGTTCTGGATAAAAGGTTGATTCCAAGAGACAACAAACTGGTGGCTCAAATCTTGGTGCAATGGAATCATGGCTCTAAGGAAGATGCTACATGGGAAGATTATAATTCCCTGGTCTCCAAATTCCCTGACTTTAATCCTTGGGGTCAAGGATTTCAAAAAGAAGGGAGTATTGTCACGAAAATCTTCAATTTGGAGCCAATTGCTCATTTGAATGAGGGCCCTTGGATTGGATTGTATCGTGGCCATAGGATTGGTTTTAAAGCTGAGACATTAAACGGCGTCGTTCCTACTTATCCTCATCCAATCACAACCTTTCAAAATGGCGCAAGTAATCCAAGGGCTGAGTTTTAATTGGATAAGGATTTAATCCAAGCCCTCCATCACGTTAAAGATCCAACGGTAGGGGAGCTTCGGGTTGTTGGAGATAGGGAGGGGACCAGTGTTCAGCTACAAACCTGAGCAGGAGACGTGCAAGCTGCGATTATTCATTTTTCTTGTTATGCAAGTGTTAGGTGGATTCATGGTTGTGTGTTCTCGTATTTAGGCCGGATTGTTTGGCATTGTTAGCTAAGTTTTTGGTGTAAGTAATTTCTGAATATTTCTCATCCCCTGTTCTTCTGTTTCTAATCTCCATTTCTGTTATTGTACTGTTTTCATCAATATAATTCATATCTTTGTTGGGTTCTTGGTGTTCATTTTACTAGTATTCATTAAGTTTGTTACAAAGGATCGCGGAGAATGTTTGTGAAGGACGGAAAAGAGGCCGTGAGTGGAGCAACCCATAACTATCTGGTCAATTGATTGGACGTTGAATCAAGCCGAAATGAAGACTCTCAAGCAAGGCCCATAAGCAAAAAAAAAAAAGAAAAGAAAGGAAAAAACAAGGTCCATTAGGCATGTATACTTAGATTAATTTCAATGGGCCCGGTCTAGACTCGATCCAAAACCGTTAAAGCATAAATGGGTCCAAACCTTTTTCAAACCCGTTAGATTCGTTGGGTTCATTTTTTGACTCGGCGGATCCGAATCTAGGCCCGAACCCGTTTAAGTCCCGTTTATTCGTTTTTGATTCGTTTTGCATATTTTTTATTCGTTCGATCCGTTTTTCACACGCCCAACTCATTACGTTTGACCCATTTTTGGCAGTTTGGTTCATTTTCGATCCGTTTTTGCACATCTGTTCCATTTTGAAACTGTTTGACCCATCTTCAACAAGTTAACCCGTTTAATTTATTTGGATCTGTTCGATCCATTTTTCATGCTTCCGACCCATTTTAGAATTGTTTCTCATTTTTGGCTGAGTGACTCGTTTTTTACTCGTTTACCGTATTTAGATTCATTCAACCCATTTTGAATTCGTTTGATCAATTCGATAGTTCAACTCGTTTTCGGCCCCTTTAACCTATTTGGGGATCCATTCGACTCATTTTTACAACCCCGACTCATTTTGGATCCGTTTAACCCATTTTTGGCAGGTTGCCCCGTTTAACCTATTTGGATCCATTCTATATATTTTTTACACGTCCGACCCAAGTTAGATCAGTTTGATCCATTTCTTGCTGTTGACTCGTTTTCAATTTTTTTGACCTATTTGAATTCGTTCATCCAATTTTGCACACGTCCAACCCATTTTAAATCCGTTTGACCCATTTTCCACATTTTGATTTGTTTTTAACCCGTTTAATCTATCTGAATCCGGCCGACCAGTTTTTCACGCGTCCAACCCATTTTGAATCCGTTGACCAATTTTCGACAGTTTGACTCGTTTTTTACCCGTTTAATCTATTTGAATCCGTTCGGTCCGTTTTTACACATCCGACCCATTTTGAATCCATTTGATCCATTTTCGATAAATTGACCCGTTTAATCTATTTGGACATGTTCGATCCATTTTTCACACGTCCGACCCATTTTCAATTTATTTGACCCATTTTCGACAGATTGACTCGTTTTCGACCCATCTAACCTATTTGGATTTGTTCAACCCATTTTATATCCGTTTGACTCATTTTCGACAGTTCGACCCCTTTCGATCGATTTAACCTATTTGGGTCTATTCGACCTATTTTTAGACGTCCAATCCATTTTGAATCCGTGTAATTCATTTTCAACATGTTGACTCATTTAACCTATTGGATATGTTGAACCCATTTGAAAAGAAGTGAAAATAATCAATATAATATATTATTTAGTAAGTTTATACAATTCTTTATATATATATAATCCTCAAAAGGGCTAAATTGCTAATTTAGTCCCACAGGATTGGTCCCTCGTCAATTTAGTCCCGTGCTTTTGGAATAATTCAATTTAGTCCTAAATCCTAAAATTCTCAACCAATGTGGTCCCAAATGCTAACGGACGTTAGAAAACTAACGAAATTGACCATTTGACACACTGACTTAGAGTTTGGAGGGTGAAAAACAGAACCCTAACACATCCAATTTACTCATTCATACTTCCCCCAAATATTTTACCCTTTCTTTTACAAAAAACCCTAGGAGCCCCCTTAGATTTTCTTCGATTTGTAGAGAAATTTCCAACATTTCTCCATAATAATACTCTCACATGTTTATTACCGTCCAAAAACTTGGTCAATCCCGTTAGTTTTCTAACGTCCGTTAGCATTTGGGACCAAATTGGTTGAGAATTTTAGGATTTAGGACTAAATTGAATTATTCCAAAAGCACGGGACTAAATTGGCGAGGGGCCAATCCTGTGGGACTAAATTGATAATTTGGCCCCTCAAAATATATATTATTGTTAGCATGTTAATTGATTGTCTTTTTTTTAAAGAAAAACATGTTAATTGATATTGAAATGTAATAAATTGAAATAAATTTAGTAAAATAATTGATATAAGTGTGTTTTTTTAATTATAATTATATAATTTTCCGTAAAAAAAAAATGTCTTAAAAGAATGCATATGATCTATGCTTGTATTTTCTGTTACCTAGTTAACGGTGGGACTATTATTATAACGGGTGGGACTATTATTGCAACTACGGGATTATTATCACAACAGTTTCTTAAAGTATGGTACTTTTTTTGGATTTTTGAAACGAGTGGGACTAATATCGCAACGTTCTAAATTGAATGGGACCAAAAATGCAATTTTCCCCAATAAAGATTTTCCAGCCATAATTCAGTGAATCTAGAATTGACCCAAATCTTGATTAGCAGCCAATGGTGAGGGAACTTTATTTCATAATTAATCAAACACATCTTAATTTATTGAAAAAATAAGGTATATATTGATAAGATTGTGTTTTGTATATACGTTTCTTCCTTTCTTCATCTCAGTCATCATATTGGCTATGTTTCGTGATCCACCCTTCTTGTTTTCCATCATCTCTTTATACCAATCTGGTTCGCCATGCAGCTTGAAACAAGTTTCTTTTGTATGCCCTGTCCATTTGCAATGAGAACATACAATCCCAGATTTGTCAGTCTTCTTGTTGGTATTGAACTTCCCGCTGTTTGCATGTTTCTTGAGATTATTATTGAAGATTCCATGCCTATTTCCATCCCTTTTGTTTACATACATCGCACTATTCTCACTTGCTTCCAAATAAGAGTTGTGCACCTCCTTCTGTTTTTCAACTCTCAAAATCATGGAGTAGGTTTTATTGACATCGGGGAGAGGATCCATTACAAGAATTTGGTTCCTTATGTGATCAAAGTTATCGTTTAATCCCATAAGGAACTGAACTAACCTTCCAGACGAAGAGTACTCATTTAATTGCTTCGCGGCACCACAATGACACTCCGGAATACGCTGCAATTGTCGCAATTCATCCCATAATTTTTTTAGCTTTGTGAAATACTGAGAAACGGTCAAATCTCCTTGAGAAATTGAAGCAATCTCTCTCTGTAATTGATAAAGCAACGGACCGTTGCATTCCCCAAATCTCTCCTCTAATTCCTTCCATAATTCGGCAGCGGTGGTTGTATACAAAAAGGCCTCAGCGAGTTCAGGAGATATAGAGCTTATAATCCAAGAACGGACCGTATAATCGACTCTCATCCACTGTTCATAAGTATCAGAATCCTCTTTGGGTTTTGGGATTTTTCCATCGATAAACCCTAATTTTACTTTTGCACCCAAAGCAATTCTCATAGATCTACTCCAGGGTATGTAATTATTGCCAGTAAGATGAGAAGTGATCAACGGCATACCTGGACCATCTGAATTTTGCAAGAATTACGGATCGCCATTGTAGATGACAGTAGGCTTGTTTCCATTCTTCTTCTCAGTGTTATCCGCCATTGTTCCAGATTTCAATTGCAACTTCAATCAAGAATAATTTCTTCAATAGAGTATCAGGATCGCTAAACTGCTCTGATACCATGATAAAACTGAAATGGATACAAATCATATATATCCAGAAGAGTATAATATTATTGAGAAAAAGATATAAAAGCTGTACAAAACAGAGAAGAAGAAGGAAGATATATACAGTCTCTTCCAACGGCTAAAAGACAGAGAAAAGGAAAAGACCTAAAGTCAATAAACTCCCAAAAATAAAAGAATCTATCCAAATCTTCTAGAGAAAATAAACTAATAGACACATGAGGAAAAGGAGAAAACGTATATACAAAACACAATCTTATCATATATATTATCAAGCATATAATATCAAGATCATGCATATTAATTATGTACAATAATATACATAGGTGCTCATGTCATATATCATTGCTCATGCTTATATTAATACAATGCACATACTTTGTATTCATATAAACTCCTTGTAAAAACAAAAATAGGATATTTATTGCTTTTTTACCAAAATAGTAGCCTTTTTTTTAATTGAGTACAAGGTAAACCGTGTTTGTTGTGATTCATATCATAGATAAATACTTGAATTTGATATGACTAAAAAGTATCAGGCTTTAGGAAACAAAAGAGAAACACCGAGAGTCAAATCCTAGAAATTCCTCAATAGAGAAACTCACCCACCAATTATAATATTCCAAGCCACGACATCTTTGTGCGACATTTTATTAAACACCATACGGGCTTCCGAAATCAACCCACAAGCAGAGTATCGACCTCATTCCCTAGGACTGAATGTCTCTTAGTACCAACAGGCAGTTGGCTCAAGTGGATAGGAGTTTGAGTTCACTTAAGCAAGGTCTCGGGTTCGAACCTTGTGATTGTAAAAAACTATGTTGGAAGAGGTCCCCACAATAAGCGCCTTCAACTACCTCGGGAGATTAATCCTTCACTCAATTGGATGGGGGGAAACTCTGGGAGATCAAAAAATTAATGTCTCCTAGTACTTGGAGTTATTCAAAAGGGAAAAGGAGTACGAAGTGTACAGCCTTAGTTAGGTCAAAAATAGCAAAGTGTTAGGTCAATTACGACGCCATTAATGATATACCTTAGTGTGTGTACTTAATGCATTAATAGCCCAAAGTTATTAATATGTCCTTCACTCAATTGGGTTGCGGGAAACTCTGATAGATCAAAAAATTAATGTCTCTTAGTACCTGGAGTTATTCAAAAGGGAAAAGGAGTGCGAAGTATACAGTCTTAGTTAGGTCAAAAATAGCAAAGTGTTAGGTCAATTACGACGTCATTATTGTAAAAACAAAAATTGGATATTTATTCCTTTTTTACCAAAATAGTAGGCTTTTTTTTAACTGAGTACAAGGTAAACTGTGTTTGTTGTGATTCATATCATAGATAAATACTTGAATTTGATATGACTAAAAAGTATCAGACTTTAGGAAGCAAAAGAGAAACACCGAGAGTCAAATCCTAGAAATTCCTCAATAGAGAAACTCACCCACCAATTATAATATTCCAAGCCACGACATCTTTGTGCGACATTTTATTAAACACCATACGGGCTTCCGAAATCAACCCACAAGCAGAGTATCGACCTCATTCCCTAGGACTGAATGTCTCTTAGTACCAACAGGCAGTTGGCTCAAGTGGATAGAAGTTTGAGTTCACTTAAGCAAGGTCTCGGGTTCGAACCTTGTGATTGTAAAAAACTATGTTGGAAGAGGTCCCCGCAATAAGCGCCTTCAATTACCTCGTGAGATTAATCCTTCACTCAATTGGATGGGGGGAAGCTCTGGGAGATCAAAAAATTAATGTCTCCTAGTACTTGGAGTTATTCAAAAGGGAAAAGGAGTACGAAGTGTACAACCTTAGTTAGGTCAAAAATAGCAAAGTGTTAGGTCAATTACGACACCATTAATGATATACCTTAGTGTGTGTACTTAATGCATTAATAGCCCAAAGTTAGTAATATGTCCTTCACTCAATTGGGTTGCGGGAAACTCTGGGAGATCAAAAAATTAATGTCTCTTAGTACCTGGAGTTATTCAAAAGGGAAAGGAGTACGAAGTGTACAGCCTTAGTTAGGTCAAAAATAGCAAAGTGTTAGGTCAATTACGACATCATTAATGATATACCTTAGTGCGTGTACTTAATGCATTAATAGCCCAAAGTTATTCATACTCATTCTTTGAACAGTAGTTGATAAGCACATTTAATTACATCTATTTTCTATCTCTAAGAATACAATACTGGCTTGAGCATTGGAGGGGATTCGCTGACAAAAACCCTGGTTGTTTACCTCCTTAGGTGTTAGCTGTTTTGCAGGCGAGAAGAAACCACACTTATAAATTCTTGATTGATCGATCTAAGTCGTTCACTCAACTTGTGATCACAGCTCGGCCAAGTTTTAGCACGATCACCACCGAAAAAAGAGTTAAATGTGATCTTTTATAAAAGTTGAGGGGTAATCACATTGATTCAAAGGTTAGAGAATTTAAAGAATGAGAGTTAGTCTGGAATTTGCCCAAAATTAAAACTAAAAACGTTACATTGCGTCAAACATTAAAAAAAAAATTATAATCAATTTCATCATGTTCCGTTGTTATCAACTAATTGCATAAAGATATTAAGAAATTACCTTGACAGAAAAAAAAAATTGTTAAGAAATTACATAAAGGCAATAGGAAAACTTTGTTGGGTTATACATTCTATAAAGCCAAATCAGTTTAATCATACTACTTTTGGAAAGTGGGATTTGGGGATTGATCGATACAAACAAGCTAGGTTTAGAAAAAATAGAATTCAACTAATAATAATAATAATAGGATTGTTTACATTTGTACCTCCTACGAGATTGAATAATTATAACTCGTATCATCTTAGATGAAAATATTACACAACCTGTTGGAAAACAGCAGAGTAAACGCAGCGGAAGTTTAAAACTTTTTCCAAAAGGGATCTAAAAGACTTGCAATGTTCGTATCGTAACGTTGGGACTCAAGAAACTCACACGAATTGAAGCTTTCTCGAAACGTATTGAGCCGCCCTCAAACGTTCTTCATGCGGCATGAAAATCCCCGTTTCTTGATTCTTTCTTCGAGATTCCAAAGTAGAAATCCTCTAAAGTAATAATCCACATCAACCTAGATTCAAATCATGTTAGTCAGTATGCTAGTACTGTGACATGCGTATTAAAGAAACAAGAAACGAGAAATAGAGAGCAAGAGAATTACCCCCAAATTCCATGAAGGTTGGACGTGATTCTCAAATCATGTGTAAGTCCCAAAATCGTGCCCCAAGTCTCTTTTATAGGCTAGGGTTCGAAAAACCTAGCTTGTAGGAATTAGGTCTCCTACTTTGATTTTGTCTTCTGTTCTTTCTTTCTCTCCAAGTAAATAATATCTTATCTAATATAAGATATTTATTTTCTAAAAAATGAGCTCCTAACTAATTTAGAAATATTTAATAAGAACTTCATCACTGAGAGTGCCCGCCGTGAGAAGATTTCTAAATGGGAAAGGAAGTTTCCTGAAACTTCCAGATTAGGAAATATCTCACATGTCAATGACGTGAGGAATTAATCCTTAGACTTGAGATTCCACATTGTCTCATATGAGCTAACTCTGTAATCTTTGATATAGGCTCAAAAGGGTGTCGCCATATAGACACCTGAACCACGGCCTATGTTAGGATTACACAAGTGGCATATGAGAATTTTTGGAATCAATAAAGGACGTACACTTGCTGTAAGCAAGATGATCTCTTATTACACAAGTCGGTCATGATTCCATCCTGAAATCCTTGCGCAAGGTGGTTAGATCAAGACATCAAGAAAATGGGGTTTTCTTGGATTGAGATCAAATGGAATATGAAGGGAACTTTGTTTTAAGATTAAGACTAGTAGGGCTCTCTATATTACCATGCCCTAGATCTTAATCGAGAGATAGGATGGTAGGAGGATCGTATCCCACATGATGTCATTGACTGAAAGGTTCTTTCGAATATACATTCACATTTTGGGTTGGGTGCACACACCTGTTGCTAGACTATGGTCGTGTGATCTGTGAGGTAATTAATTAATAAGTGTATTAATTAATTAGGCTCACTGCTAGCTGAAATTGAACCTAGAGGGTCACACCCAAATACCGGGTTCAAAGGGTATTAAAGAAAGATCAAATAGTTGATCGAAACGAGACCATAGTGTAAAGTACACGTGTGGATATCGAAGAGCAATCTTTGGACGTGTGGTTCCAATTAAGGAATTGAACCATGTATTAATTAATTGGAGAATTAATTATTAAGTCCAAATATAATTAATTGGAGAATTAATTATAAAACCGAGATATAATTAATTGGAGAATTAATTATAAATCCCTAAATATAATTAATTGAAGAATTAATTATATAGCCGAAATAAAATTAATTGGAGAATTAATTTTTATCTCGTTAGAATTAATTAGTGAATTAATTCTAAAGCCCTTCATAGAATTAATTGGAGAATTAATTCTAAGTATTTAATTATTTACTTATTCTAATTTGATTAGAATAAAGAAATAAATAAATATCTTCTATTTTATTATTCTAATAAAGTATTAGTTCTAATATGATTAGAATAAATATTATTAGGATAAGATATTTAATTATTGCTAGAATAATGCAACCATCACCCTTATGTATTATGAACACATCAACCCATGCACTTATCACCCCATGAAACCGGGTGATCCTTCTTAAGGACATAACTACACAAGCAAGTCTCAACAGAGGCAAAGTCGACACTCCCACTGTCTGTCGGCCTCATTGACTTGGAGAAGTTTCTAATCCTCGCCTATGAGTTAAGAACTTGTTTCATGTGTCATTCCCATAATGACAAAGTTCTCAACGGCCTCATCGGATTAGGGGAGTTCTAGACATGCACACGTAATGGAAACACTCAAAACACGTATTGGCACATAAGAACTGTTCGACTGTGATTATAATCATTCATATATTATTCAAAGATTGTTTGTGATATAGGGAAAGTCCCAAAGCATAACAACTTTCTAGGGCACTATTCCCAACACAACCTATCCTTCCGAGTTTGGAAAATTACAAATGAACCAATTGCGGTTAGATTTTTTTACAAAATCATTCTTGAATTGATTATATCTCACCACTAATTAGTTTCTCATAACAACTCACACATCATTCTCAAGTGAATGATAGACACATAATTTACGAAATTTTTTGCAGGATCAACACATTATTCGTTTGTACATTGATATTCATAATTCTTTTCCCTCAATTAGCGGTGAGAAACTAATTAGTGGTGAAATATAATCAATTCAAAAAAAATTCGCAAAAAATCCTACCGGAATGAGTTCATTTGTCAAACTTAAAAGGGTAGGTTGTGTAATATTTTCATCTAAGGGAGGTATGAGTTATAATTACCTAATCTCGCAATGGGGTGTAGATATAAAAATACTCAATAATAATAATAATAAAAGTTAAGGGTTCAATTGGCCGATCTAATCGAACCGAAAACAGCTTAAATGTTTTAGTAATATTCATTAAACTTCCTAAAAGCATTTCAGAGAAGTTTTAAATGTATGTAAAAGGGAAAAAATGCAAGCTTAGTCCTGTAATTTTGTAGTTTTAATTTAGTCTTGTTCATTTTAAAATTTACAATTAAATTCTATAGATTCTAAAGTTTTATAATTTATGTTCGATTTTCACCGAAAATTTAATCAATTGCTGAAATTTACCACGTGACACATTTTTTGTTGACTTAGCGGGATGAAATGGCTATACATATCTAATTTGTATAAAACATGTGACGCAAATTTGTCTTGTAAGTTTTCAATTCTGACAATTTGGTTTTATAAATTTTCAATCTTGACAATTTAGTCTTTTTTGTTTCATGATTTGCATTTGTAAGTTTTCCAATCATTTACTAGTGTTGCCTTTATTGGTTAGGAAAAAGGAAACAATTACAAACTTATATGGATTTAATTGCAAATTACGAAACGAACATGACAACCAGGAGGGTGTAGTTGAGTGGAAGAGACTCATTCATCCTTAACCAAAGGTTAGGGGTTCGAATCCTGACTTTGAGTATGGAGCAGCTTTAAATTTGCTGGTCAGTTGTCCCACCCTATGAGGTGTCTATAATTCAGTGAGGGCACTAGTCACTATAGTAAATGGAGGATGTCTTGATCTAGACCCAAAAAAAAAAAAAAAAAAAAAAAAACGAAACGAACATGACCAACTTGCCAAAATTGGTAACTTACATGACCAAATTGATAAAATTGAAATTTTACATGACCAAAATTTGCAAATAATCGAATATAGATTGTAGGACATATTGTAGTCGACGGTGGATATCCTAGTCAAGGAAAAAAAAAAAAAAAAACGAAACGAACATGACCAACTTGCTAAAATTGGTAACTTACATGACCAAATTGATAAAATTGAAATTTTACATGACCAAATTTGCAAATAATCGGATATAGATTGCAGGACTTAATTACAAATTTTAAAATAGATGTAGAAATAAATTACCAAAATTACAAACGTACAGAATCAAATTTGTATATTCACCTGTATAAAATAATATAGAAGAGTAATCTCCATTTTTTTATCAATAGATCCTATCCACCCATTTTCCTGTGGAGTCTTATAATTAGGGGAAAGTTTTCTTGTTTCTAGTTGTGCTTAGCTAGATTATTATGGCGTAGATAGAGAAAGAGGGAACATAGATGCAGAATACACTCAACAATCTTTTAAGTTCTCGTCTTATTTACTTCCTATTAACATAAACTATATTATCAAACCTAATTGCCTCTTAGTCTACTCAACAACTTTTAAGTTCTCCTCTTGTTTACTTAAATTCACAAGTACACGAATTCAGTTTCTCTTGTATTAACTCATTCTTTGTGTTTCTTTCTTGATGACGTCAACAGATTTTTGGAAACCCTTTGCATGAAATTAGCAGATCTTAGAACCCCTTCCCTAGATTTCGATTCGTAGAAAATACGCCTACCTTTACATCAACATAAGAATGCTCCATGAGCTCTATATGACTAGTGCAATTCTAGTTATTTCACTGATACAAGAAGATACGCTTATCTTCATGTCAATATTAAAATGCTTCATGAACTCTACGACTAGTACTTTCATTAGTGGAGAAAGATCATTTTGCTAATTGCATATCAATGTCAAATTAAGATACGCTTATCTTAATGCTTCATGAACTCTGCATGACTAGTACTTTCATTAGTGGAAAATGGTTATTTCGCTAATCTCATATCAGAAAGAAAATAAATTATAAGATATCATACACGATGAAAAAACCAGCTCAAAATTTAACTAGACAATTTCATGTTTACATGTTATGAACACTAACATATTATCTACCGATGTTTGATGGTGTTTCCATTATATTAAAAATACGATAGGATCATAAACTATCATTTCATATAGTCTTATGAAGACCTTTAATAAAACAATAAAGATTTTTTATATTAAATACTAGAAAAGAATTAGTCACCGTTAAATTTGCTCTACAAATTATGCAATTAGTTCTACATTACCACTTGATTACTCCGTAAACTGCACATTTAGTTCTACGTTGAATTCTTTCCCATTTTCAATTCTTTACTTTACAGATCAAGGGGTTAGTTCCACATTGCCACTTCATTACTTCATGAACTGCACATTTAGTTTTTGATTGAATTTTTTCTCGTTTTAAATTATTTACTAGCCAGATCAAACAGTTAACTCCACATTGCCACTTCATTACTCCATAAACTGCACATTTAGTTCTACGTTGAATTCTTTCCCGTTTTAAATTATTTACTAGATAGATCATGCAGTTAGTTTCGCATTACCACTTCATTATTCCATAAATTGTATTTTTAATTCTACGTTGAATTCTTTCGCGTTTTCAATTCTTTACTCTACAAATGCAAGCGGTTAGTTTCACATTACCCCTTCATTACTCCATAAATTGTACATTTAGTTTTGGATTGAATTCGTTCCCATTTTGAATTATTTAATAGACAGATCAAGCAGTTAGTTCCACTTTACCGCTTCATTACTCCGATCCATAAGCTGCACATTTAGTTATGTGTTGGATTTTTTCCCGTTTTGAATTATTTACTAGACAAATCACGCAGTTAGTTCCACATTACCACTTCATTACTTAATAAACCGAACATTTAGTTCTGTAAAAAAAATCATTTCAACTAAAACAACAAAACATCAATTTATTACACTGATCAAATAACGATTTCATTCCAACCACAACCATACAATTTATTTCTAACCAATACTAATAAACATCAATTTATTATACTGATCAAACAACGATTTCATTACCACACAAGTAAACAAATTGATACAACCTATACAAGCACTTCATTACCACATAAGTAATCAAATTGATACAACCTGAACAAACACTTCATTACCAGGATCTTTTCTCATCTCTTCATTACCACATAAGTAAACAAACTGATACAACCTGAACAAACACTTCATTACCAGGATCTTTTCTCATCTCTTCTTTCTCTCAAATTGATACAACCTGAACAAGCACTTCATTACCAAATAAGTAAATAAACTGATACAACCTGAACAAACACTTCATTATTGTAACATCCCGCTCGTCCGACTTATAAGGGTTTTTCGGTCACTGCTCGTTCGATTGATATTTTGACCTCTTTGACCCCTTCAACGCGTTCGGGGCATCGAAACGGGTCCGTAGACTCTAAGTTTGCCCTATTCTGGCATCGTTAGCCTCTCCTACCATTCGTTTTGCGAGCGAGGACCCGTGATAAAACACCCGGATCCTCGTTAAACGTGACAGAACATGCTCCAACTCTCTCTCTCTCTTGTGACGCCCCATATTTTCGTAAATTAGGTATATTTTACGTGAGAGTTTAAATTGTGTTTTCGCCACTTACAATCCGCATCCCTAATTTTTAACGAAACTTAATTTGGTGAATTATGTGCTAAAGTGGAAATTTTGAGGGTATTTGCATAATTTGGAAAAAATAAAGGAAAACTAATTGGACTTAATTAATTTTAGCTACAAATTAAAGGGGAGAATTGCTTCAACATTATTTTAGAAGGGTTTTTAAATGCAATTAAGATGGAAAATTGGTAGACTTCTTTCCTATGTATTACACGTGCCTCTTTGCTCATTTTATTAAATCTCCTACACCATTCCATCTGATGTGAGCAAGTGAAACAAAGGAAAAAAATAAAGTCTCCATTTCTCATTCATTTGGCCATCTCCCACGGCAAACACCACGAACCACCCTACCTCACCATCATCTTCCTCTCTTCCCTCCATCACACACACCACGAGCAGCACAACTTAGCTAGCTCTCCCTCCTCTTCGAATTTCAGCAGCTAACAACAGGTAGAAATCCACTTTGTGATTCCTTTCTCCATTTAACAAGATGATATGGTGTATATATGGGTGCTGATGGATTTGAACTTGATAGATTGATGAAGTTCCTACAAACATATGTTAGAATTATGGAATCTGATGGTTCTGATGTTAAAGAGTCTGAATCTTTGTGAGTTTGTACAATTTGAAAGTCTAGCCATGATATACGTGTGAGTTATGGTGCTGTCATGATTTGTGCAATGACTTCGGACGTAAATTCCGAACACATACGACCTTATTTTTCAAAACTGTTTCAACTAGGTATTCCTTACATATTCAGGTTTATCTCCGTAAAATTTCGTGTTCATCCGAATCCATTTGATACCTCGAAAAAAATCCCCAAAAGACACTGTTGTCACCTTTTTGCCCTGTTTTCAAATCTGAAAGTTCAGACTGATCAGAAGGACTAAACCTTTGAATTTTGCAAAACTGTTCTAACTGGATAATCCTAGTATATTAAGGTTTATGTCTATCCAATTTTATGTTAATCCGAGTTCATTTGATACCCCGAAAAAATACAGAACGCCCTGCTGTCCCCTGTTTCTCGATCTGGATTTGCAGCTTGAGCAGAAGTAGTAAACCTTCGAATTTTTCAAAACTGTTTTACAGGGGTGCTCTTATATGTGTCTGGAGCGTGCCTACAAAAATTCAGATTTTTTCGACCTCGTTTGATATGGTAAACATAATTTTCTTTAAAACGTGTTGCTGCAGGCAAATTTCTGTTTCATGTCAACTTTGTATTTAAATCTGTAATTTTACAGAAACATACTGGGAGTAAGACCTATAACATTTGAAAGATTTGTATGTCTAGTTTACTAGGAATTTTGCAGTTCATTAAAATACTTCCTGAGCAATAAGTTATGACGATTCTTCTACGATGTGTACATGCTGAAAGTTTCTGCACAAACATGTTATAAGTGATGAACTTTGATTTTAGTTTGCTTTGTGGTTGTTATGAATTAAATTCGGGTAATTAATTCTCATACCAATATGATTTAACAAATCTCATTTTCTTACTTAAATGTGAATCATGCAAACATGTTGCATCCATATTTCATCTTTATTTCATTTAATCATTATCAAACATAAGTCGTGCGTCTCTTGTATGGTACATTGAGTCGTGTCTCATTCTAGATTTTGTCTTTAACACAGGTGATCCACCAGCGGAGGAATAGACGTAATAACTTATCTCTTTTTGGCTTTTGTCCTTTCTGCAAGTCCAAGGTGTGGTTTCTTTATCCAATCTTACAATACAGTCAATCACCACCGCGACGGGCGTCGAAAGCGGATATGACCTTAACCTCGAGTGATATTGCTTTATCATCCCGCATGCGACCATATTATATATATTATACATATAGATATGTGTAAGGGTTATTGATTGTTATATCCAATTAAAATTGCTTCCATAAAGTGATAAGTGTATTTATGGGACAGTTACCCAAATGTTTTCACGCGTGAGTCAAGTGCAAAGTGTTTTACTTAAAGTGTAACAAATGAAATGTTTCAGCGAGATAAATGGAATTGATGTTCTCTATGAGGACGCTCATGGGGTAAGTGTTATTGTGGGCCCAGGATTGTTTATGAGGTGAACCGAGGAAGCAAGGGCCAACGGGAATCCAATTATATGATCCCCATAGTGACACGGGATCCTAGAACACCACTGGAGGTAGTGGGACTATAGGGTTCTATGCCGTGGCGGGTTTCATTCCCCCCGAAGAAGGCGTTGGGAGTCATGCACCCACATCTTAATGTAGTGAGGTAGTGGATGGCTAGAGAAACATATACCCCTCTTCCATCATGAGTGGGCGTGAAGATTGGATTGTTTTATTATTGTTTATGATTTAAAATTATATTTGAGTGGGAGTAAAGGTTGAGGAATGGCTCGTATCTCGCCGAGCAAGTGAAATGGTTTTTGTGTGCATGAGTTATGGTTCTTGATGTTGAGTGAGCTTATACCCTTTATATTATTATCTTTCAACTCACCAGTCTTGGACTGATTCCTTCTTTGGGCGTTAACTGCAGGTACAAGTGTTGAGCTAGGCGGAGTATACGTGAAGTCGTGGTCTTTCAGTTTAGAGTCTAGCTCATTTCGTTTATTCGACTTGTATATGCATACATTAGCATACTTTTATGTACTTGGTGAACCATTTTGGCCATGATAGTGCTTGTATATATATAGATGGTATCTGATAGCGCTAGCCCTTAGTGGGACTTAGGATTACATGATGACTGTGTTGAGGATATTTTGGATACTTGTGGCCAGTGCGGCCTTTATGCTAGTTGACTAGTTTATGTTGATCCTTTAATCGCTTCTGCATGTGTATCTATTTCGCGCACTTTAAGTTTTGGTTGTCATAGGTTCCGCCTAGCCAGGGAGTGAGTGTGTCTCCCGTTCGCAGTGAGTTTGGCACATGTACGGATTTTCCTATTTCGTATGCGGGTTGAGCTTCGGTGCGGGGGATGTGGCATCACTTAGCTCAGGGCGCTACATCCTTAAGTGGTATCAGAGCTCCAGGTTGCAAAACCGGAGCTCTAGTGTCGTGTCAGTTTAGGGCGTACGGCTTAGGACAATGTACTTAATTGCATTAATTGTTCAATTTTACTTGCTTTTAAATGCTAAATTAGTTGTTTTTACCATTTACATATGCATAGACTAACTTACATGCATGAATATCTATGGTTTGTGATTGTAAGATGCCTCGAGGTCGTCCATGTCGTGACCGTTCACCACAATATCAACCGGATCAAGGGTTGCCTCTACCACCACCACCGATACCTATTTCACAGGATGCCTATACAGAGATGTTCCATTTTTATAGAGAGGCTCGGAGATAGCAAACTCAACCAGTCCCTCAATCGGAGAGGGCTGTTATGGAGCCCGTATATGATAGATTTCGGAGGAACAACCCACCTCAATTTGTGGGGACTACGGATGACATCGCGGCAGAGTATTGGTTGACACAAATTAGTCGTATCTTTCAGATTTTCCCACGTATGGAGGAGGAGAAGGCCCAGTGTACCATTCATTTACTTCAAGGCGCAGCTTATGAGTGGTGGGAGAGTGTTCAGTCCCGACTTGAGGCTATGGGTACGGCGATTACTTGGGCCGTATTTGAGAGGGAGTTTCGAGCTCAGTATATCCCTCAAGTGGCTATGGAAAGGAGAGAGCAGGAGTTTATGGATTTAAAATAGGGTACGAGGACCGATGTGGAATATATTGCTGCGTTTAATAGGTTGGCACGTTATGCTCCTCATATTACGAGGGGTGAGAAGAGAAGGAGCTCCACATTTGTGAAGGGCTTGAGATTTGAGTTACGAGATGCTTTACTTGGTCATGACATCTATGATTGGGCCACAACTACTAGCAAAACCCTTATGGTTGAGGCACAGAGAGCCGAGCTCCGTAGAGAGGGAGCATATGGGAGTTCTAGTTCGGGGCCTGGGAGTAAAAGACCCCCACCACCTCAGTCTCAATAGCACCGCCCTCAAGACAAGAAGGGCAAGGGTATAGGAGGTCGCCCAACACCACCAGTGCCACAGATTACTAATCCGGGTGGTTGTAGATATTGCAATCGCCCTAATCACACCGAGGATCATTGTTGGCAGAAGTTATGAAGATGCCTTATTTCTGGGAGTACTCAGCATATGATGGATAAGTGTGATAAGAAGAGACGCCCGTTTATACCTGCAGGAGAAGCCCAGCGAGGTGTTGTAGCTCGTGTTTATGCCCTTGAGGGTGAAGAGGAGCAGGCTTATGTTGACCCGCAGCCGTGGTGGAAGGTACACTTTGCATTCATTGCTCAAGCATTCATGTATTGTATGATCCGGGTGCTACGCACTCATTTCTTCCGTATGTGATTGCTAATACCCTGCATTTACCTGTTTCACGTTCTTCTGTGCGATATTATGTGACTTCTCCTTTGGGTGGTTATTTTGAGACGAATCGGGTGTTTCGTGATTGTCCGGTGAGGATTGAGGGACGTATTTATCTAGCAAACTTAATCGAGATAGTGATGAAGAGGTACGGGGTGATTCTTGGGATGGATTGGCTTTTTGAAAACCGTGCAAAAGTTGATTGTTTCGAAAAGAAGGTGATATTGGGTTCCGGAGTTGTCACAGGCGTGAAATCAAATGATAGCCCATTCATATCACTTATGGAAGCAAAGAAACTTGTTCGAGATGGAGCCATTGGTTATGTTGCTTACCTTCTCAACCGGCCAAAGGATCAGTCAAAGTTGGAGGAAACCGAAGTAGCCAAGGAGTATCCAGACATGTTTCCAAAAAACTTGGGGACATTACCCCCTGATCGGGACATAGAGTTCGTGATTGAGTTGTATCCGGGAGCCGAGCCTTATTCGAAATCTCCATATCGAATAGCTCCTACAGAACTTAAAGAATTGAAGACTCAACTTGACGAACTCTTAGCAATTGGATACATTCGACCAAGTTCATCGTCTTGGGGAGCGCCGGTATTATTTGTGAAGAAAAAGGATGGGTCGCTCTGTATGTGCATCGACTATCGGGGAGTTGAACAGGATGACAGTGAAGAACAAATATCCCCTCCCGCATATTGAAAAGTTATTCGACCTACTTCAAGGGTCGAGAGTTTATTCCAAACTTGACCTTAGGCAGGGCTATTACCAGTTGAGGGTCAAAGAAGAAGATATTCCAAAAACTGGATTCAATACACGTTACGGGCACTGTGATACCCCGCCTCTTCGGCATTCCAGGTACGGCGTCACGAGAGAGTTTAATTCTATACTTTACATGAATTATGTGATTTAATTGTCGTTTTATTTCTTATAATTTTCTTACTTGTCCTATTTAAATCTATTTGAACCTATGTGAAATTTGATTATATCGCATTTATGATAATTTTGGACTTGAACCCAACACCTTTTGAACCAAACCAAATTGAACCGGAAACTTTGAACCGAACCCCCCCTTGAACCGAACCGGTCCAAGACTTAAAGCCTTGAACCCTTTCTCTCCCCTCATTTTACGTTTAACACAAGAGAGAAGAAGGAAGAGAAGCTCTCCCCTTGCTCCCAAGCTTTGTTCAACCTTGAATCATCATATCTTCTCCATTTCTTGATTAATTTCCGATCCGAAGTAAGTTTTGAACTCCCCATGACATCCTTCATCTATCTACCGATTGTTTTCTCTTGAGAATGTGATTTTGTTTGAGTTTGGAGAATTATGTGAATAGTAAGGGTTTTGGCCAAATTTGAAGAACTTGAATTCTTGGTTGGATTTAATTATTGTATGACTTCATTTATGTGTTCTTTATGTCAAGAGTGTTGCATTTAATTCTTGGTTTTGGGTTGGAGATTTCATTTATGGCTTGACGCATTTATTATGCTTGGACCTTCATGAATTAGGTTTGTGAATTTTGGAACTTTGTTGCATGATTCATGGTTGTATATGCATACATTAGTGTATTTAGCATGTTAAGTGTTGAGCTTGTTGCATTTATTGGACAAATTTTGGTGTTTTGGAAGTTTTGGTTTGAACCCCTGTTTCTCGCCAGTTTTTCGCTCCAGACGCGATCCAAACGGACGTTTGGTGTCTTAGTGTATTTTGCAAATGCCCGTTTGGGAAGCCAAAATCATCACAGAAGGGTATGACACGGGCGTTTGACCGTACCTTAAGGTCACGACACGGGCGTTTCGTATGATGCTGTGTAAAATGTGATTTTTCAACTTTTTTGGTTCGATTCCTTTGCTTCCAAAATACTTTTATATGTCCTTTTGAGTGTTAATTTGCTACTTTCATGTTTCGTTCTTGTCGTGTGCCTTGTCTATGCATGAGCTTGAATTTCTATGCCTTTGTTTGAATCAATATGGCTTGAGTGACGTGTTTATGCATCTCATTTTGCATCCTTTGCATTCATAAACATTACCGAGCGTCATATTTGGTTCATTTTGAGTCTAAGTCTCGGGTCTTGTCTTGTTTTGTTTCAGAGCCTCTTCCAGTCGTGCCAGAGCCCGAGGTTTAGGTGCTCCTTTGTCCGTTCGTTTTGGTTTCGCTTCTTTTGCTTCAAGGTGAGGTTTAGGTTCTTTTCTTTTTAGTTAAGCGACCTAAGACCCTTAAATGCTCGTTTTCTAGCCCGCATGCCACTATAATATATATATAGTTAAATACGTTCAATGTATAATATGTTTATGATCTTGTTATCAAGGTTTCAGCTTTCTAAAGGGCTATATCTACGAGCATATATGAGCTCACGTTTTTAATGAAAGTTTAAGGTTTATGAAAGTTTAATGTTAATGTATGTAATGTTAATGATTGGTAATGAGCGAGAATGCAATGAAAGGTAAGGTAACGGTAAAGTTGGATCCATGGAGACTACGGGTTAGGACGCCCGGTACGGTGAGGGCCGTCGGGTTTAGCCTAAATGTGGTTTCCCTCCAAGGTATTACGTTCGACCCTCGGGAAGTTGGGGAAGACGTGGTGCTCTTGATGCCTTCGGAATGAACCGGGGAGGACTCGTGCGGGTTAGCTACCCCTCGAGGAATTTATAATGGTACTCGTGTGGGTTAATAGCCCATCGAAGAATTTACTAATGGATGGTCAGGGTCGTGCAACCCTTCCATCACCGAAGGGGAGGATTGAATGTGATTTCTGTTTTATGTAAACCTTAATGTAATGTGAAGTAACGGTGGATGCTCGTACTCGCCGAGCTTAATGAAATGGTTGGATTATGGAACGGGAATAGAGTCTTTAATAATGTAATGTATACGTATATGATATGTAATGTCCTTTGAAAATGATTTGGTGTGTAAAACCTATTCCCGGTTCATAACCTTTATCTTTTATGTGCTTTGCTATTTATATGTATAGTGTGTGGGTGTGCGTTAGCCCCCTCACTCAGTCGAGGTATGACTGACACCTCTCTTTTACCACTTTTAGTTTGCAGGTCTTTTGAGCACGAGCTAGGCGGAGAAGTGGGTCATTCGAGTCTCACTTTTAGGTATAGGTCGTGCTAGGTGCATTGCACTCATTTTGTCTTGTATTTAATGAATTGATCATATTATGGATTTATGTTTTGGAGGCATGAATTATTATGGATACGTATATTTGATCATTTGATGTATATGGTAATTTTGGAATTTTAAATTACTAGAACTCCTTGCTTCCGCTATTTGTCTATTTGTTGCGCGCTCTGAGTATGTTTTAGCTCCGCCTAGCCTAGTGAGTGTGTGGTCTCCCGTTCGCTTAGAATTGGGCTCGTGTATGGACTTCCCATTTCATATGCGGGTTCGGGTTTAGGTGCGGGCGATATGGTGGCCCGCGCTCCGGGTGCTACATCCTAAAGTGGCATCAGAGCTCCGGGTTGCAAAACCGGAGTTCTAGTGTCGTGTTGAGTCTGTCTAGGTCATACGGCATAGGACAACGTGAATATGTGACTTCATGTGCTTATTTGTTTATCTCTTTGTTAATGGTGCACATGAGCATGAATTGACCCGCACGCATATATATTATAAATTCTTAAATTTTTGCAGAAATATGCCTCCAAGAAGATATCATCGTCGAGATAGATCTCCCGAGCGTCGTCATCATCGGGATCACTCTCCTCAATAAAAGAATAACAATCCACCACCACCACCACAAATGGATCTGGGGAACTTTATGGAAAGGCTCTCGGTAGTTTTAGAGCAACTTAACCAAGAAAGAAATAATGCCCCGCCGACCGGTAATCATGGAGGAGGTCTTATTACAGCCACCCTTAGGGAATTCAAGAATCAAAACCCACCGGTTTTCATTGGTGGGAATGATATTCAAGCCGAAGAATGGTTGGTTCAAACAAATCGGACATGGAATCTTATACCTTGTGGATCGGATGAGAAACTTCAATGCACCCTCACCATGGTACAAGGACAAGCGTATAATTGGTGGTCGAGTGTTCAAGTGAAGCTAGAGGCCTCCGGGGAAGAAATTACTTGGGAGGTGTTTGTTCGGGAGTTCAAGAGCAAGTATGTCCCGAAAGCTACCCGAAATAGACGCTTGAGATAGTTTATGGATCTCAAGCAATGAGGGATGTCGGTAACGGATTATATTAAAGAGTTCGAGAGGCTTTCTCGCTATGCCCCAAGTATTGCAAATGACGATGAGAGTAAGGCCTCGCAATTCCTTCAAGGACTTCGGGAAGATATGAAGGATGCATTGGAAGCTTCAAACACTAGCACGTGGGCAAAAGTGACGGACAAGGCCTTGAGAGTTGAAGACCGAGTGGTTATGAGAAGGAAGAATTTACGTGTCGACCAAGGTTCTAGTTCGGATTCTCACTCAATTCTTGGAAAGAGACTGGTGTACGAAATCCATCCCCTTTCGAATCCTCAAAACAAGCAACCTAAACCAGCGAATCCAAATCCTCCCATGGCTATCAAGGGTCCCGAGTGTGTGCATTGCCGACGAACAAACCACTTATCGGAAAACTGTTGGAAACTTCACAAGAGGTGCTTCGGATGTGGGTCATCGGAGCATATGTTAGATCGATGCCCACGCAAAAGGCCGGATTATGTGCCGGGAGGAAATCCGAGGCCCATGATTCAAGCTCGGGCATACGCTTTGGGTGGAGAAAGAGAAAAAAGGGTAGAAGTTGATCAAAATGTCTCGATGGGAGGTACACTTGCATTCATGGCATAACATCACATGCATTGGTCGATCCCGAGACCATTTATTCGTTATTGTCGGGATGCATTGTTGTGATAGTTGTTTTGTTATTTTCGTTCTCTTGCATGCCCTATTACTTGCGCATGACTTTGTTGTGAGTTCTTTTTGAGAGTTCTTGGTGAGATTTCTTTGACGGGAGTGTTCGGTAAGCTTGAGGGTCGAGCTTCCATTGTCAACTTGTTAGAGCCTTCGAGAAGAGGTAAGAATTGAGGTGCAAGATCAAAGAAGGCAAGATATCGAAAGTCGAAGAGTCCACTCGAGATATCAATGAGAAGATGTATCGGGAGTGATTCGAGCTCCCGAGCCGGACCTGAGGACAGGTCCTTTTTAAGGGGGAGAGTTTGTGATACCCAGCCTCTTCGGCATTCCAGGTACGGCGTCATGAGAGAGTTTAATTCTATACTTTACGTGAATTATGTTATTTAATTATCGTTTTATTTCTTATAATTTTCTTACTTGTCCTATTTAAATCTTTTTGAACCTATGTGAAATTTGATTATATCGAATTTATGATAATTTTGGACTTGAACCCAACACCTTTTGAACCAAACCAAATTGAACCGGAAACTTTGAACCGAACCCCCCCTTGAACCGAACCGGTCCAAGACTTAAAGCCTTGAACCCTTTCTCTCCCCTCATTTTACTTTAAACACAAGAGAGAAGAAGGAAGAGAAGCTCTCCCTTTGCTCCCAAGCTTTGTTCAACCTTGAATCATCATATCTTCTCCATTTCTTGATCAATTTTCGATCCGAAGTAAGTTTCGAACTCCCCACGACATCCTTCATCTATCTACAGATTGTTTTCTCTTGAGAATGTGATTTTGTTTGAGTTTGGAGAATTATGTGAATAGTAAGGGTTTTGGCCAAATTTGAAGAACTTGAATTCTTGGTTGGATTTAATTGTTGTATGACTTCATTTATGTGTTCTATATGTCAAGAGTGTTGCATTTAATTCTTGGTTTTGGGTTGGAGATTTCATTTATGGCTTGATGCATTTATTATGCTTGGACCTTCATGAATTGGGTTTGTGAATTTTGGAACTTTGTTGCATGATTCATGGTTATATATGCATGCATTAGTGTATTTAGCATGTTAAGTGTTGAGCTTGTTGCATTTATTGGACAAATTTTGGTGTTTTGGAAGTTTTGGTTCGAACCCCTATTTCTCGCCAGTTTTTCGCTCCAGACACGATCCAAACGGGCGTTTGGTGCCTTAGTGTATTTTGCAAATGCCCGTTTGGGAAGCCAAAATTGTCACAGTAGGGTATGATACTAGAGTTTGACCGTACCTTAAGGTCACGACACGGGCGTTTCGTATGCTTCTGTGTAAAATGTGATTTTTCAACTTTTTTGGTTCGATTCATTTGCTTCCAAAATACTTTTATATGTCCTTTTGAGTGTTAATTTGCTAGTTTCATGTTTCGTTCTTGTCGTGTGCCTTGTCTATGCATGAGCTTGAATTTCTATGCCTTTGTTTGAATCAATATGGCTTGAGTGACGTGTTTATGGATCTCATTTTGCATCCTTTGCATTCATAAACATTACCGAGCGTCATATTTGGTTCATTTTGAGTCTAAGTCTCGGGTCTTGTCTTGTTTTGTTTCAGAGCCTCTTCCAGTCGTGCCAGAGCCCGAGGTTTAGGTGCTCCTTTGTCTGTTCGTTTTGGTTCCGCTTCTTTTGCTTCAAGGTGAGGTTTAGGTTCTTTTCTTTTTAGTTAAGCGACCTAAGACCCTTAAATGCTCGTTTTCTAGCCCGCATGCCACTATAATATATATATAGTTAAATATGTGCAATGTACAATATGTTTATGATCTTGTTATCAAGGTTTCAGCTTTCTAAAGGGCTATATATACGAGCATATATGAGCTCACGTTTTTAATGAAAGTTTAAGGTTTATGAAAGTTTAATGTTAATGTATGTAATGTTAATGATTGGTAATGAGCGAGAATGCAATGAAAGGTAAGGTAACGGTAAAGTTGGATCCATGGAGACTACGGGTTAGGACGCCCGGTACGGTGAGGGCCGCCGGGTTTAGCCTAAATGTGGTTTCCCTCCGAGGTATTACGTTCGCCCCTCGGGGCTCTTGATGCCTTCAGAATGAACTGGGGAGGACTCGTGCGGGTTAGCTACCCCTCGAGGAATTTATAATGGTACTCATGTGGGTTAATAGCCCCTCGAGGAATTTACTAATGGATGGTCAGGGTCGAGCAACCCTTCCATCACCGAAGGGGATGATTGAATGTGATTTCTATTTTATGTAATGTAATGTAATGTGAAGTAACGGTGGATGCTCGTACTCGCCGAGCTTAATGAAATGGTTGGATTATGGAACGGGAATAGAGTCTTTAATAATGTAATGTATACGTATATGATATGTAATGTCCTTTGAAAATGATTTGGTGTGTAAAACCTATTCCCGGTTCATAACCTTTATCTTTTATATGCTTTGCTATTTATATGTATAGTGTGTGGGTGTTCGTTAGCCCCCTCACTCAGTCGAGGTATGACTGACACCTCTCTTTTACCACTTTTAGTTTGCAGGTCTTTTGAGCACGAGCTAGGCGGAGAAGTGGGTCATTCGAGTCTCACTTTTGGGTATAGGTCTTGCTAGGTGCATTGCACTCATTTTGTCTTGTATTTAATGAATTGATCATATTACGGATTTGTGTTTTGGAGGCATGAATTATTATGGATACGTATATTTGATCATTTGATGTATATGGTAATTTTGGAATTTTAAATTACTAGAACTCCTTGCTTCCGCTATTTGTCTATTTGTTGTGCGCTCTGAGTATGTTTTAGCTCCGCCTAGCCTAGTGAGTGTGTGGTCTCCCGTTCGCTTAGAATTGGGCTCGTGTATGGACTTCCCATTTCATATGCGGGTTCGGGTTTAGGTATGGGGGATGTGGTGGCCCGCGCTCCGGGTGCTACAGGCACTTTGAGTTCGTGGTGATGCCCTTTGGTCTCACGAATACGCCCGCGGCGTTCACGTATATGATGCATAGGGCGTTCAGGCCGTATCTAGACAAGTTTGTCATTATTTTCATTGACGATATTTTAGTATATTCGAGGTCTAAGGAAGAGCACGCGATACATCTCAGGATCGTGCTAGACACTCTAAGGGAGCACCAACTTTTCGCAAATTTTAGCAAGTGTGAATTTTGGATAGACAGGTCACTTTCCTTGGATACATCATCTCAGGAAATGGAGTTGAAGTAGACAATACCAAAATTGAGACGGTTTTAAAATTGGAGCAGCCGAGGAATGCTTCAGAGGTCCGTAGTTTCTTGGGTTTAGCAGGTTATTATCGGAGATTTGTGAAAGATTTCTCCAAGATCGCAGCACCGCTTACCCGTTTAACTAAGAAAGAGTCAAAGTTTGAGTGGGATGATAAATGTGAAGTAAGCTTTCAACGGTTGAAGGAGCTCTTGACTGCGGCACCAGTGTTAACCCTACCCGAGGGCATTGAAGGGTATACAGTTTATACCGATGCATCCAAAGAAGGCCTGGGACACGTTCTTATGTAACACGGAAAGGTAATTGCCTATGCCTCACTTAAGTTAAAGGTTCATGAACAAAACTACCCCACTCACTGTTAGGAATAGTGCCCTAGAAAGCCGATTGTATATCCGCTTTGTACTTTTCCTTATTGTAATCACAGACAATCTTTGAATAAAATAACGAATTGAGGCAACACTTCTTTATATGCTCTTGTTTGGTATGCGTTTACTTTAGCTGTGCATGTATGAGAACTCCCCTAATCATGATGACTTTAGGACTCTACCATTTATGTGAAATAGTTCATGAAACGAGCCCTATTTCACATAAGTCATGATTAGTAAAATACTCCAAGCCGATGAGTCCTACAGACAGTGGGAGTGTCAACCTGACTCCTCTAAGGCTTGCTTGTGGGATCACGCCCTTAAGAAGGACCACCTTGTTTCATGTAGGTGCAAAGTGTATAGTTGATGCGTGCATGATACATGAGGGTGCTTACTTCAATAAGTAAGTTCACTGAGCTGCCCCGTGTGAGAAGATTCCTAAGTGGGAAAGGAAGTTTCTATTTCAGGAAATGGAAACTTCCAGATTAGAAAATATCTCACGAGTCATTGATGTGATTAATTTATCCTCAGACTTGAGGTTCCTTGTCACTTTATGAGTTAACTCTGTAGTCTTAGGTGTAAGCTTTAAAGGGTGTCGCCTTAGACAACTGATTCAAGGCTTATGCTGGGGCTGCACAAGTGATTCATGAAAGTGAATGAGAATCAAGAAAGGACCTACACTTGCATTTGCAAGGTGATCTCTTATTGTGTAAGTCATTCATATGCCATATGGAGTCCTTGGCCAAGGCAGTAGATCAAGACATCAAGAAAAGGGTTTCTTGGATTGAGATCAAATGGATATGAAATGCACTTAGCTTTAAGACCAGATTATTAGGGTTCTGATTATTCCCTTACCCTAGATCTTGGTTGAGAGATAGTAAGTAGGAGGATTGTATCTCACATGAATCAATGACTTAAAGGTTCTGTCGAATCCGAACATTCCCATTCAGCTAGGGATTAAACACCTGTTACTAGACTATGGTCGTTTAATCTGTGGACTGATTAATTAATTAGTGAATTAATTAATTAGGGTCACTGCTAATTGAATTGAGAACTTAGAGGGTCACACACAACAACTTGGTTACATGAGTTGAGGCTTTAAAATGATTAAACGAGTTAATCGGGCCTAGAGGGTTCCACACATGTGGGTCACGTGACTGGACACGTGTCATAGGGACACGTGTGCCACACGTGTTTATTTGACTATATATTAAATAATTAATTTATTAATTATTTAATAGACTTTGGTTTAATTTTGAATTAAAATCTAATTTTGGAGAAAAAATAATCTAGTTAATTAATTGTGAATTAATTAATAGATAAAATAAGTAATTTACTTTAAATAAATAAGGTATGATAATATCCAAAAGGGTTTGGATATTTTAGCTCTCTTAAAAGTTGATTTGAATTGGAATTCAAAGTCAAAGTCAAAGTCAAAATTACTTGATGATCAAGTAATAGGAGAGAGGGACCAAATCCTTAGCCTAAAAGGACTAGGGTTTGGGCGTCCCTCCCCCTCCTATAAATAGGGGAGCTCGAGCTTCTCTTGGGGCTAATCGAGATTTCTTTTGGTTCATGTGTTGAACACCATCCTTTCTCCAAGATCAAATAAACCCTAGGTTAAGCCTAAACACTAACTAGAGAACTAGCATCCTTACTAGTTAGATTGTAGTCAAGTTGATGGACTATCTCTAGAGAGCTTCAAGTTAGAAGTTTGAAGATTCGAGCTTTACCAAGGAGAGAGGATCAAGCCGCGAGAAGAGCATTCTTGGGTGGCTTGAAACGCTTCAAGAAAGATTATTGAAAAGTAAGTTTCTAATCTCTACGAATTTGGATACACGATTGCGAGTCCAAGATCCTTTTGTTGGAAAATTTTTAAATTTTCGCTGCTTTTCTGATTCCGTTTTCCAACACTCACGACCTCGAGTTGGCTGCTATTATTTTTGCATTGGTAAAGTGGCGACACTTTCTCTATGGTGTCACTTTTGAGGTTTTCTCCGATCATAAAAGCCTTCAATTTCTATTTACTGAAAAGGAGCTTAATATGAGACAAAGAAGGTGGATGGAGTTCCGAAGACTATGATTGTACCATTCGCTACCATCCAGGTAAGGCAAATGTGGTTGCCGATGCTTTGAGTCGGAAGGCTAGTATGGCTCATGTGGAGGTTGGAGAAAGGAATTTAGGATCTGAGGTTCTTATTTCATGACCGAGAGTGGCCAACATCTCGATTCAACCTGATTTAGCTCCAAGAATTCTAGATGCTCAACAAATCGATGAGTGGATTCAGGAACAAGTTCAGAGAGCAAGAGATAATCCTGAATCCAAGTTTGGATTCGATGATATGGGGATTTTTCGGCACAAAACTCGTATCTGCGTGCCTAAAGGGCTACAACGCCTGGTTCTTGAAGAGGCACACAAGTCTGCATACACCGTACACCCGGGAGGTAACAAGATGTATCGAGACTTAAAAAGCATGTATTGGTGGCCTAGAATAAAGAGAAATGTCGCGGATTTTGTAAGAAAGTGTCGAACGTGTCAACAAGTGAAAGCTGAACATCAAAAACCGACGGGACTTCTACAACCTTTGCCTATCCCTACTTGGAAATGGGAGCAGGGTGACAATGGATTTCGTATCCGGTTTACCGAAGGTGAAGGGCAGCTATGATGGTATTTGGGTTGTGATCGACTGTTTGACGAAGTCTACTCACTTTCTTCCGATCCGAATGTCCGATAAAGTTAGTAAGTTGGTCGAACAATACAATCGTGAGATCATTCAGTTGCATGGAATTCCGTCCAGTATAGTCTCCGATCGAGATCCTAGATTCACTTCGAAGTTGTGGAAGGATCTTCAAAGTTATTTGGGGATAAAATTGAATTTTAGCACCGCCTCGCATCCTCAAACAGATGGTCAATCCGAAAGGTTGATTAAATATCTTGAAGATATGATGCGAGCTTGTGCTTTGGATTTCCATAATAGTTGGAACCAACAAATTCCCTTGATCGAATTTGCATATAACAACAACTATCAAGCATCGATCGGGATGGATCCATACGAGGCGTTGTATGGAAGGAAGAGTAGATCCCCCTTGTTTTGGGATCTTGAGGATTGGCGTTGGACAAAAGATGGAGTTAAAAGAGGGTTGCCACCAAAATTCATTCAAGAAGCAATTGACAAGGTTCAGATTATCCAACAAAGAATGAAAGCAGCCCAAGATCGATAGAAAAGCTACGTCGATAGAAGACGACGTAATTTGGAGTTTGAAGTCGGGGATAGGGTGTTCTTGAAGGCATCCCCGAGGAAAGGATTTGCTCGAATCGGAAAGGGAGGAAAGTTGAACCCTCCTTACATAGGTCCTTTTGAGATCTTGGAAAGAGTTGGTGAAACAGCTTACCGGTTGGACCTACCGCCAAGTCTTACTGGGATACATAACGTTTTTCATATCTCTCAACTTCGAAAGTACAACCCCGATGAATCAACAATCCTCCCAGTTGAAGAAGCACAACTTGAATCGGATTTGACTTTTATTAAGAAACCAGTGAGAATAATGGATAGAAAATTTCAAGAATTGAGAAACCGAGTGATTCCCTTGTTAAAGATCTTGTGGAGGAGCGATAAATCAGAATAAGCCACTTGGGAAACTGAGGACAAGATGAGAAGGTATCATCCAGAATTATTCCCACCAGAGCAAGGAATCTGGGGACCAGATTTTTTTGGGGGGGGGGAGGTTGTGACGCCCCGTATTTTCCTAAATTAGGTATATTTTACGTGAGAGTTTAAATTGTGTTTTCGCCACTTACAATCCGTACCCCTAATTTTTAACGAAACTTAATTCGGTGAATTATGTGATAAAGTGGAAATTTTGAGGGTATTTGCATAATTTGGAAAAAATAAAGAAAAACTAATTGGACTTAATTAATTTTAGCTACAAATTAAAGGGGAGAATTGCTTCAACATTATTTTAGAAGGGTTAAAAAGCAATTAAGATGGAAAATTGGCTGACTTCTTTCCTATGTATTACACGTGCCTCTTTGCTCATTTTATTAAATCTCCTACACCATTCCATCTGATGTGATCAAGTGAAACAAAGGGAAAAAATAAAGTCTCCACTTCTCATTCATTTGGCCATCTCCCACGGCAAACACCACGAACCACCCTACCTCACCATCATCTTCCTCTCTTCCCTCCATCACACACACCACGAGCAGCACAACTTAGCTAGCTCTCCCTCCTCTTCGAATTTCAACAGCTAACAACAGGTAGAAATCCACTTTGTGATTCCTTTCTCAATTTAACAAGATGATATGGTGTATATATGGGTGCTGATGGATTTGAACTTTGATAGATTGATGAAGTTCCTACAAACATATGTTAGAATTATGGAATCTGATGGTTCTGATGTTAAAGAGTCTGAATCTTTGTGAGTTTGTTCAATTTGAAAGTCTATGAATGATATACGTGTGAGTTATGGTGTTGTCATGATTTGTGCAGTGAATTCGGACGTAAATTCCTAACACATACGACCTTATTTTTCAAAACTGTTTCAACCGGGTATGCCTTACATATTCAGGTTTCTCTCCGTAAAATTTCGTGTTCATCCGAATCCGTTTGATACCTCGAAAAATCCCGAAAGACACTGCTATCACCTTTTTGCCATGTTTTCGAATCTGAAAGTTCAGACTGATCAGAAGGACTAAACCTTTGAATTTTGCAAAACTGTTGTAACTGGATAATCCTAGTATATTAAGGTTTATGTCTGTCCAATTTTATGTTAATCTGAGTTCATTTGATACCCCGAAAAAATATGGAACGCCCTGCTATCCCCTGTTTTTCGATCTGGATTAGCAGCTTGAGCAGAAGTAGTAAACCTTCGAATTTTTCAAAATTGTTTTACAAGGGTTCTCTTATATGTGTTTGGAGTGTGCCTACAAAAATTCGAATTTTTCGACCTCGTTTGATATGGTAAACATAATTTTCTTTAAAACGTGTTGTTGCAGGTAAATTTCTGTTTCATGTCAACTTTGTATTTAAATCTGTAATTTTACAGAAACATACAGGGAGTAAGACCTATAACATTTGAAACATCTGTATGTCTAGTTTACTAGGAATTTTGCGGTTCATTAAAATACTTCCTGAGTAATAAGTTATGACGATTCTTCTACGATGTGTACGTGTTGAAAGTTTCTGCACAAACATGTTATAAGTGATGAACTTTGATTTTAGTTTGCTTTGTGGTTGTTATGAATTAAATTCGGGTAATTAATTCTCATACCAATATGATTTAATAAATCTCATTGTCTTACCTTATGTGTTAAATGTGAATCATGCAAACATGTTGCATCCATATTTCATCTTTATTTCATTTAATCATTATCAAACATAAGCCGTGCGTCTCTTGTGTGGTTCATTGAGTCGTGTCTCATTCTAGATTGTGTTTTTGACTCAGGTGATCCACCAACGGAGGAATAGACGTAATAACTTTTCTCTTTTTGGCTTTTGTCCTTTCCGCAAGTCCAAGGTGCGGTTTCTTTATCCAATCTTTCAATATAGTCAATCCCCACCGCGACGGGCGTCGAAAGCGGAAATGACCTTGACCCCGAGTGATATTGCTTTATCATCCCGCATGCGACCATATTATATATATTATACATATAGATATGTGTAAGGGTTATTGATTGTTATATCCAATTAAAATTGTTTCCATAAAGTGATAAGTGTATTTATGGGACAGTTACCCAAATGTTTTCACACGTGAGTCAAGTGCAAAGTGTTTTACTTAAAGTGTAACAAATGAAATGTTTTAGCGAGATAAATGGAATTGATGTTCTCTATTGGGACCCTCATGGGGTAAGTGTTATTGTGGGCCCGGGGATTGTGTATGAGGTGAACCGGGGAAGCAAGGGCCGACGGAAATCCAATTACATGATCCCCATAGTGACACGGGATCCTAGAACATCACTGGAGGTAGTGGGACTATAGGGTTCTATGCCGTGGCGGGTTTCATTCCCCCCGAAGAAGGCGTTGGGAGTCATGCACCCACGTCTTAATGTAGTGAGGTAGTGGATGGTTAGAGAAACGTATACCTCTCTTCCATCATAAGTGGGCGTGAAGGTTGGATTGTTTTATTATTGTTTATGATTTAAAATTGTATTTGAGTGGGAGTAAAGGTTGAGGAATGGCTCGTATCTCGCCGAGCAAGTGAAATGGTTTTTGTGTGCGTGAGTTATGGTTCTTGATATTGAGTGAGCTTATACCCTTTATATTATTATCTTTCAACTCACTAGTCTTGAACTGATTCCTCCTTTGGGCGTTGACTGCAGGTACAAGTGTTGAGCTAGGCGGAGTAAACGTGAAGTCGTGGTCTTTCAGTTTAGAGTCTAGCTCATTTCGTTTATTGGACTTGTATATGCATACATTAGCATACTTTTATGTACTTGGTGAACCATTTTGGCCATGATGGTGCTTGTATATATATAGATGGTATCTGATAGCGCTAGCCCTTGGTAGGACTTAGGAACACATGATGACTGTGTTGAGGATATTTTGGATACATGTGGCCAGTGCGGCCCTTATGCTAGTTGACTAGTTTATGTTGATCCTTTAATCGCTTCCGCATGTGTATCTGTTTCGCGCACTTTGATTTTTGGTTGTCATAGGTTCCGCCTAGCCAGGGAGTGAGTGTGTCTCCTGTTCGCCGTGATTTTGGCACGTGTACGGATTTTCCTATTTCGTATGCGGGTTGAGCTTCGGTGCGGGGGATGTGGCGTCACTTAGCTTAGGGCGCTACATCTCTTCTCCAGCTCTCTCTCTCCACGACATTCACACACACTTGAGGTGTGATTTCACACACTACTCAAACTCGACCGATACTCGACGGAATTCGACGAACCAATAGTCCATTTCGAAGAGCTCGACAACGCGGTAATAACCGTACCAAGATCTCAGCCCGACGACGATCGACGGCGGAGATATCGGTGGATTTTAGTCACGTCAGGCGGTGGTGGCGGACCATGGCGGCTTCCGGCTGCGATTTTGGGGCACCCGCCCTAGACCCAAAAAGGAGACCTCCCTGCGTTTGATCTGACGTCGGCGGCGCGGCCATCCGGGCCGCAATGGCGCCGCATGCGCCGCCTAAAGCTCGCGGCGGTGGCGCGATTTACTGTAGCGGGGGGTTAACCGCCTCATGGTTGTGTTTTTCGACGGGGCTTGATGTTTTCCAAGGTTTTCGACCGTCCCGAGTCCATTTCCGGCATCAATTTGAGTGAATTGTGGCCATAGGTGGTGGTCCCGGTGAGCCGATCGGTGGCAGAAACTTTGGCGGCCAATGGGGGCCTTTTCCGTCGATCTTTTGGCCACGGGCTCTTCACGAAAGTTGTTCGGAACGTTGAGAACTATCATCATTTGATCACGCGACTCCAGATTTGGCCGTCTGGTGGCAGCTCACGGTGGCGCAGTGGCGGTGCAACGGTGGGGCTAGCTCCGGGGATATTTTCCAGCAACCACACTTGGAGTTTCGAAGGGCTCGTCACGGGTAAGACAATGCTTCTTTCGAATCTCATTTTCGTTCACCGGTTTAGAAGTAATTGGACTTTGAAGATTTTAGGGTTTTTGTATTCTTGGATTTGAAATTGGGGACGATTGGCTTGGAATTTCCAGCAATTGATCGAGGATTTGGAACGAGCACGAGGAATTCTTACAAGCATGAATTTTCGGGATTTTTCCAGCACACTTCGGCGGTGGCCCAGCGGCGGCTTGCCACTGTTCTGGCGGCTCCGGTAGCGGTGTTCCGACGGGTTTCGACAGTTTATCCGCCTCGTTATGGTGAGTCCAATATAGCTTTCCGTTCGTCAATCGGACACTCGATTTATTTGTTATGAATTTATTTGTGTAATTGGCATGATTTGATTTAATTGTTCTAAATGCAAATTAATTGCGATACGCTTAAATTGTCGACCGAATTGTATTTCAATATATACGAAACCATGTATGAAATGAAATGTGATATGTATGGAGACTTTGATTTGATAAATTGAATCTCGATATGTTAAATTTGTGCTATTTGTCTAACTTGAAGGGGTGTATGTGTAATTTTGGAAATGATATGAATTTGTTTCATTTAATTAGGTAAACCTTGTCAATTGAATCCGTTCTGTGATATACGAATTGGGTATGCCATGTATGAATTATATGAACTTAGTATGGTTGGAATTGATAGATAACCTCGTGAGAATTATATGAAGTTCGAAGCATGCTATTATGTGATTTGGTTGTTCTTGTACTACGTGCTTTTATATGAAATGTGGTATGTGTAAATTTACATGATATGAATTAACTAAACCTTCTTAATTGAATCTATTATCTAACATATATGAATTGGTTACGTGACATATGAATTGATATGAGATAATATTAATTGTATTACCTTTCGATTCATTTTAGTGGCGCGACACTGTAGCGACAGGTTTCGCGGCCTTCTGGCGGCTTTTTCGGACCAAGGTTGGTGTTTCCTACCCTTTTCCGATCCCCTGAGTCCATTTTCGGCATCGTTTTCACCCAATTTTGGCCGTAGGTGGTGTTTCGGGGGAGGCTTACGGCGGCAGAAACTTCAACGGCCAACAGGGGCCTTTTCTAGCCATCTTTTGGCCTCGGGCCGTTCACGAAAGTTGTTCGGAACGACGAGAACTAGTGGCCTCTAATCACGCGACTCCTGATTTTGCCGTTTGGTGGCAGATCGCGGTGGCTCAGCGGCGGTTCAACGGCGGCGCCACCTCTGGGGATTTTTCCAGCGAGCTACCTTAGGGCTACCTTAGAGCTACCTCTGGGGATCGCGGTGACCGATTGACCAAGTCTGCTCATTTTCTCAAGGTGAAGATGTCTTACAAGACTCCGAAGTTGGCAGAATTGTATTGTAATGAGATTGTGAGACTTCATGGGGCGCCTGCTAGCATTGTTTCCGATCGTGATCCGAGGTTCACAGCTAAGTTTTGGCAGAATCTTCAGAGTAGGTTGGGCACGAGGCTTAATTTCAGCACCGCTTTTCATCCTCAGACAGATGGACAATCCGAGAGACTGATTAAGTATTTAGAGGATTTGTTGAGGGCGTGTGCTTTGGATTTCCAGGAAAAGTGGGATAAGCATTTAGCTCTGGTTGAGTTTGCCTATAACAACAGTTTTCAGACTTCTATTGGTATGGCTCCCTACGAGGCACTATATGGAAGGAAGTGTAGATCGCCTCTATTTTGGGATATGGAAGATTGGCGGTGGACCGAGGAGAACAAGCTCGAAAGAGCTACACCTCGAGAGAGATTGGATAAGACCACTGCTAAGGTTAAGTTGATTCAGCAAAGAATGAAGGCAGCTCAGGACCGTCAGAAGAGCTATGCGGATAAGAGGAGAAGGCCCCTTGAGTTTGAAGTCGGAGATAAGGTGTTCTTGAAAGCATCTCCGAGGAAGGGATTTTCTCGAATAGGTCGAGGTGGGAAGCTTAACCCGAGATACCTTGGACCTTTTGAAATCCTTGAGAGAGTTGGAGAAGTGGCGTATAGGTTGGACCTACCGCCGAGACTGACCGGGATACATAATGTGTTTCATGTTTCGCAGCTCAGGAAATTTTATCCCGAGGAATCAACTATTCTCCCTGTGGAAGAGGTACAACTTGAGACGGATTTGACGATAGTAAGGCACCCGGTTGAGATTCAAGACCGGAAGATACAAGTGTTGAGGAATAAACAGATTCCCTTGGTCCGAGTTCTTTGGAAAGATCAGAAATCTGAAGAGTCTACTTGGGAGACTGAGGAGAAGATGAAACAGTTGTACCCAGAATTGTTCTCAGGTCAGACAGTTAACCTGGGGACCAGGTTCTCCGAAGGGGGGGAGGTTGTAACACCCCGACTCACAGTCGGTACAGGTAAATTATGTGATTTATCAATATTTGCGTTTTGGATTAATTGTTTACGACTTATATGAATTATTTGAACTTATATGAATTTATGTGAATTTATTTGAATGAATGTTGCATGCAATTTATTCGTTTTAAATTGAGTTGGCCTTATTTGAACCGGTATTTGTTGAACCGAACCAACTTGAACCGGGAACCTTGAACCGAACCCGTGAACCGAACCGGTCCAGCCCTTAAAGGCTGAACCATTCTTCCTTCCTTCATTTCACGTGAAACAACAGCAACCCCAAGCCAAGCTAAGAGCCAAACCCTCTAGTTGATCATCCAACTTCCCAAGCCTATATCTCTCTCGTTTCTTCGTCTTTTCTCGAACTTAGGTAGGTTTCGGAATCCCCTCGTCGTGCTCGTCGTTTCTATGGTTTAATTTCTGAGTTTGGAGTGAGTTTTGCATGCCTTTGCTTCCCTACGTGAATAGTAAGGGTTTCATGAAAAACTTGGATACTTGCCCTTTGCTTGAAGTGTTTGATTCCTAGCTTCATATATGAGTTGTATATGTTGTATGTGTTGTATTTATTGCATTTAATCCATGGTTGGTTGAACATTTATTGATGATCATAAATTTTGCTTGAAAGTTGCAATCCTTTGATCATGCCTTTTAATTCCGTTTTCTTGAGTTATTTGAGTGATTATATGTCAAGCATGATTTATATGTATTGTTTGTGCATTTTAAGAGGTTGTGGCAACTCTTGGGTGTTGGTTTTGGCCATTTTTGGCACCAAATGAGCTTCCCCTGTTTCTGTAAAATGAAATTCTGTTCCAGCTTTCGAACCAGGCCGGAACGGCCGTTCCCGCCCAGTTTCAAACTGGGAACGACCGTTCCCAGGCCATACTGTTCATCCCGAGAGTGGGAACGACCGTTCCCAGTTTGTACTGGGAACGGGAACGGCCGTTCCCATGGCCGGAACCCCTCCTACTGGATTGAATCCGCGGGGGTGGATTTTTCCCTTTGGAAAAATCCGCTAGGGTGGATTTGAGGCAGTAGCTCTGGAAAAATCCGCTAGGGTGGATTTTTCCCTTTGGAAAAATCCATGGGGGTGGATTTTGCCATTTTTTTCTCATTACTTTAATTATGCATTTGTATGATTTTAATTGCTTTTCTTTCGCATATTAATTGTTATAATTTGATTGTTTTGCATAATGAATTGTAAATACTTATGTTATGCTATGATTTGTGCATTATATGACCTAATTGTGACATTTTATCTATGAATATGAATCATGCATTTTGCCGAGCGTCTTCTTTGGTTCATATAGAGTCTAAGTCTTGGGCTTTCGTGTTTTCTTTTCAGAGGAGGTTCCAGTTGACGAGCCCGAGGCGTAGGTTGTTCACGTCTGCTCGATTTTGTCACGCACAAGGTGAGGTTTAGGACTTTTATTAGCTAAGCGACCTAAAGCCTTATGTGATGTTTTCAGGCCGTGCATGTGACTATATATTATATATATAGATATGTATGTGTTGATTAGAATATGTTTATGATCTTGTGAACAACTTTGTTTTGGGAAAAGATATTAAATAAGCTATGTAAGCTATGTTTTGGAAAAAGGCTTTACAATTCTGTTAGCGAGATCGCCATGAAAGATTTGGCATATGTTATGATATGATTTGTATGTGTGGATCCAAGGAGCTACGGGTAAGGAACCCTCGGGACGGTTCGGGCCGTCGAGGTTCGGCCTGTGCGTAGTCTCCATCCGATATATCACACGCGACCCCTGGGAGTTTGGGAAGGTGAGATATTTCGATGCCTTCGGCGTAAAAACCGGGGAGGGCACGATGTGGGTTCGCTACCCCTCGTGAGTCTGTATATGTTTGGATGGTTAGGGCCGCCGGTGGCTCTTCCATCATTGGTGTAGAGGAGAGTGTATGATTTCTGTTTTGTTTGATCTGAGGAGTAAAGGTTGGAAGCTCGTTCTCGCCGAGCATTATGTTTTGTTATGTATGTTTGAGAAGTATGAATCGGGATAGTGTTTATGAAATGTTTTAAAGTATATGTATTTGTTTTGGAAAGTTTTAGTTTGTAAAACCTATTCCGGTTCATAATTTCGCCCTTTGCTTTGTGCTCTGCTCTATATATATGTAGGGTGTGGGTGTGCGTTAGCCCCCTCACTCAGTCAGTTGACTGACTCCTCGTTTACTCTTTAGTTGCAGGTTTTGGGAGCGTGAGCTAGGCGGAGAAGTGTGTCTGCTTTATGCACTTGTCAGTCTAGGTCTCGTTAGGTGCATTTACATACCTGCACTTTATTATTTTGGAGTTGTATAGTTATGATTTGTATATACTTACTTACTATTTTGTTCGAGCCGGGATGGCTTTTGTACAGGTTTACTTGTTGGTACCTATATGTAAATACTATATGGCTAATTAAGTGTTGGTACCTATATATATATATGTGATGATTTTGCTTATCGCTTTTATTTATTCGCTTCCGCGCACTCTGTTTCCGTTTGGTTTAGCTCCGCCTAGCCTAGAGTGTGTGTTTGGTCTCCCGTTTGCTATGATTCGGATTCGGGTGCAGACATTCCATTTCGTATTCGGGTTCGGATTATGGTGCGGGGGATGTGGCCCTACGTGTGGGTGCTACAGTACTACTTCCGTTGTCATGCTTCGCATATTTTCTTTTGTACAGGGTTAGGTACCGCTTAGCTAGTGTGTGCGTTTTCGTTTGTCACCCGTTCGCTGTGACTTGGTGCGTGTGCGGACTATCCATTTCGTACACGTGTCGGGTCATAGTGCGGGGGATGTGGCGCCTCACGTGCGGGGTGTTACAGGTTGTCTGTCTGAGTCTGAGCTTTGTGGTCTGTTTTGTGTGTTCAGTTGGTTCAGGTGCACCCGGGGTGGTTACTTGTGGTCGTGCAGGTTCCGGGGTGGACCATTTGCGGTGTCTTCGACTTTGTTTGGTGTCAGGTGAGGTTTAGGTTTTGTTTTCTTTTAGTTAATGCGACCTACGATCCTATATGCTCGTTTTCAAGCCCGCATGTGAGTATACTATTATATGTATATTAAATAGGTGTCTTATGATATGTTATGATTCTTGTCATTCGATTTAATATGAATTTTTCTGAAATTATACGTATGGGCGTATATAAGCTTAAAAATGATTTTACAACGAGGCTATGCTCCAAACCGTGTAGTGTAAAGCGAACTATGTATCTCCCTCAGCATATTATGAATTTGGAAGACACAGAGAGGTACGTGTATAGCATATGCCGAGTTGCACGGTAAGGTATGTTTCTTATGGTATGTTTATTAAGTATGAATCGTATGTTTCTAGGTTTCGCGAGTTAGGTATCTTTCTTATGAATCTTATGAATCCTTGGGCCCTGGAGGCGTGGGTAAGGACGCCCGAGGCGGTGTTGGGCCGCCGGGTTAAGCCTGTGCACGTGCTCCCTAAGGTACGTTGTGGGATCGCTACCCCACGTATCGGTATCGAGTTGCACAATGTGGGCCCGTAACCCGCGTGCAAACTTCCGGAGATGGTAGATGGAATACGGGAATATGAATCTTATGAATTTTATGCATTTATGTTTCTTTACGATTCTTATGAATTCTTTTGGAAAAATGGTTTTGGTATGCAAAACCCTACTCCCGGTTCATAATCTTTCTTTTGATACGTGCTTTGCTCCTTATTATGTATAATGTGTGTGTGTTCAGCCCCCCTCACTCAGTCAGTGGACTGACCCTCGCCCCACCTATGTTTTTAGTTTGCAGGTTAGCTTTGGAAGTCTTTGGAGTTCGTGCTAGGCGGCTGTTAGTGTCTGTTGAGTCTATGTCAGTTTATCGGAGTTTGTTAAGCATTTTGTTCTGAATTATGTTTGTAAATTATATATAAGTTATGCTGCGTTCATATTTGAAATTATGAATCGATTGTATGATTATTCGGGACAGGTTTCTAGGGCCAGTTGAACCCGTTTTGTTGTTTAATTGTTCGGGACAGGATAGGACAAGATTGATTATTTAGTTGAACCTGTATAGTTGGTTTTGATGTATGATTGATGCTATCATCCTTATTGTATGAAAAATTTGTGAAAAGTTGGTATTTCGTATTGCTTTCGCTGTTATGTTTTGCATTCTTTCATTTGTACAGGGTTAGGTAACGCCTAACATAGGTTGGATTTTTTTGTCACCCGTTCGCTGTGGCGTGGTGCGTGTGCGGACTTTCCATTTCGTACACGTGTCGGGTCATAGTGCGGGGGGTGTGGTGCCCCACCGCTTGGGGTGCTACATCTTAAGTGGTATCAGAGCTACCAGATTCAGAACCGGTGCTTTGGAGTCGTGTTGTGCCAGTTTAGGTCGTACGGCATAGGAATACTTGTGCATTGCATTTGTCTGATATGAAATTTTGACTTCTCTGCTTGAATTTGTCTGAGCTTATGTGATTGTGAGCACACTATGATTACGATTTTTGTAAAATTATCATTGTTATGCTTTAAATTTTATTAAATTACGTATTGCATCTGCATCACTTAAGTGTTCTTAATTGCTTTTATTACTTGACATATCCACATACTAACCCGCATGCATAGATATTTATTCAACTTGTGAATTGCAGGGCGTTGCTTCGATGTCAAATTGTAAATGATCGTGACAATTCTTCCCAAGTTTACAAATCTTTGATAGGAGATTCAAAGCAGCCATACTCTAATGAGAGAAAATGGACCTCTAGAAGAATTCAAAACAAGGAATCAATACTATCGTTATGAAAACGGGTATTATGCATTCATGGCACGTGCATCATGCATTGGAGTAAATTTTAACTATTTCGAACATTTGTTTTACGTGTTTGACTGGCTTCTTTGCTAGATACGAGTGCATGCCATTTACATCCCCAATCCCGCATGCATTAGTTTCGTGGTTATATTTAGGTGACTTCTTTACCTGTTCCAACGAGTGTTGTTTTTAGTGGAAGCTGCATTGGGATCTGAATAGGGGTGGATCAGAAAGTGTACAGTTGATTTAACAAACTCAGGGTATAGGGTGGATAAAAGAAGATGTTTGTATACAAGGGAAACAAGAGACCTTTTAACTAACAAGGTGCCCTCAAGATATATACTTAACTACTTGGAGGTACTCGAGGGTAGCAAATTTTGTAAGAAAGTCAGAATTTCTAACTCTGGATGGCGTGAGGTGACAATGAAGAGATCAAGGCACTTGTACCATTCAGAGAATTCCAAGTAGGGAGTCAGATTACTATTACAAAGACACCCACAAGAGTAGTTACACTTACATTAAAGAAAAGGGGGGAAAATTGTGTAAGTTATGAAATTTTGTACCGAGGTCATTGAAGATCAACTCCACCAAATATTGAGGATAAGGACATCGTTTACAATGACGGTGTACTAAGCAAAACTGTTTAAAGATTCTTCATTTATCTCTCCACGATTGTCCTGAGAGATTTTACCGTTGAAAGAAATAGCAATTCCCCATTACCGAGGATTTTATTGGGATTTCCAGAGATTCCACTGATCACTATACTGCGAGAATCAAGTGAGACGGTCCAAGACCATTTGGGTACCCGAGAATCTGAGGGAATACTAAAGAATGCAAGTTTAAAAGAAGGGTTGGAACCACTACTAATAAAGGATTCGATTATCCTTCCAAATTATAGAATTGCCAACCTCGACTTCATTGCCACGGTGAACGGTACACTGAGCATCCATGGCACGAGCATACATGCATCCTTTAGTTTGATTACTTGTTGTTATTATGTGATATATTTGTCAAGGGTGCTATGAGTTGATTGTTGTGATTTTCTGATTCTGCTTATGTGCTTGAGTGAAAGGGAGATTTGATTCTCTCTGTTTACGTGCTAGGGGGAATGTTAATTCTTCCTATTTGTGTGTTAGAGAGATGTTGGATTCTCTCTATATTGCGTGACAGAAAGATGTTGGATTCTTTCTGAGTTTTGCACACGAGAGATGTTGGATTCTCTTGTACTTAGGTGTTCGAGGGATGCTGGATTCTCTTGAATTTAGGGGTTTGAGAAATGTCGGATTTTCTCAAACTAGAATGTCTGGAAGATGTGGAATCTGTCAGACTTAGGTTGAGAGACGGGGTTCTCTCGATTTTGTGTTTGAGAGACGGGGCTCCCTCAATTATGTGCCTGAGAGACGGGGTTTCTCTCTTTTGTGTGTGCTGAGGGACGGGGTTCTCTCTTATTTGTCATGGTTGACTTACGCGTGGCCTGACGACAGTCTGCAAGCAACGAGGATGCGATAGTACAGAGCTTTGGGTGCAGTGGCCTAGTGGTGATGAATGAGTTTGAAGTGACCAACGATCAAGTGCTCAGTGGGACCTCAGTGACAATGAGGCACTATGAAGGGAGTTGATGTCAACTAAGGGAGAAGTATCCTGGGAGTTTGCAGTTCGCCTAGATCAGAGTTGCGCAGCGGAAGCTTGAAGTGGAATTCGTTTCAGAGTCGATCAAGATCCTGCTGCCGGACCTGAGGATAGGTCCTTTTGAAGGAGGGGAGTTTGTAACATCCCGCTCGTCCGACTTATAAGGGATTTTCCGGTCACTGCTCGTTCGATCGAGATTTTGACCTCTTTGACCCCTTCAACTCGTTTGGGGCATCGAAACGGGTCCGTAGACTCTAAGTTTGCCCTATTCTGGCGTCGTTAACCTCTCCTACGGTTCGTTTTACGCACGAGGACCCGTGATAAAACAACCGGATCCTAGTTAAACGTGACAGAACACGCTCCCGCTCTCTCTCTCTTCTCCCGCTCTCTCTCTCCACGATATTCACACATACTTGAGGTGTGATTTCACATACTACTCAAACTCGACCGATACTCGACGGAATTCGACGAATCAATAGTCTATTTCGAAGAGCTCGACAATGCGGTCACAACCGTACCAAGATCTCAGCCCGACGACAACCGACAGCGGAGATATCGGCGGATTTCAGTCACGCCATGCGGTGGTGGCAGACCGCGCTTCATCGCCCTTTCGCGGCGGCTTCCGACAGCGATTTTGGGGCACGCGCCCTAGACCCATAAAGGAGACCTCTCTGCGCTTCATCTGACATCGGCGGTGCGGCCATCCGGGCCACGATGGCGCTGCACGCGCCGCCTGAAGCTCGCGGCAGCGGCGCGAGTTACTGTAGCGGCGGGTTTCGCCGCCTTCCGGCCGTGTTTTTCAACGAGGCTTGATGTTTTCCAAGGTTTTCGACCGTCCCGAGTCTATTTCCGGCATCAATTTGAGTGAATTATGGCTGTAGGTGGTGGTTCCGGTGAGGCGATCGGCGGCAGAAACTTCGACGGCCAATGGGGGGCCTTTTCCGTCGATCTTTTGGCCACGGGCTCTCCATGAAAGTGGTTCAGAACGACGAGAACTATCATCCTTTGATCACGCGACTCCAGATTTGGCCGTTTGGTGGTGGCTCGCGACGGTGCAGTGGCGGTGCAATGGTGGGGCTAGCTCCGGGGATATTTTCCGGCAACCACACTGGGGTTTCGAAGGGCTCGTCACGGGTAAGACAATGCTTCTTTCGGATCTCATTTTCGTTCACCGGTTTAGAAATAATTGAACTTTGAAGATTTTAGGGTTTTCGTATTCTTGGATTTGAAATTGGGGACCATTGGCTTGGAATTTCCAGCAATTGATCGAGGATTTGGAACGAGCACGAGAAATTCTTACAAGCATGAATTTTTAGGATTTTTCCGGCACGCTCCGGCGGCCCGCCACTGTTCCGACGGCTCCGGTGGCGGCGTTCCGGTGGGTTTCGGATAGTTTATCCGCCTCGTTATGGTGAGTCCAATGTCGTTTTCCGTTCGTCAATCGGACACTCGGTTTATTTGTTATGAATTTATTTGTGTAATTGGCATGATTTGATTTAATTGTTCTAAATGCAAATTAATTGCGATACGCTTAAATTGTCGACCGAATTGTATTTCAATATATACGAAACCGTGTATGAAATGAAATGTGATATGTATGGAGACTTTGATTTGATAAATTGAATCTCGATATGTTAAATTTGTGCTATTTGTCTAACTTGAAGAGGTGTATGTGTAGTTTTGGAAACGATATGAATTTGCTTGATTTAATTAGGTAAACCTTGTCAATTGAATCCGTTCTGTGATATACAAATTGGGTATGCCATGTATGAATTATATGAACTTAGTATGGTTGAAATTGATAGGTAACCTCGTGAGAATTATATGAAATTCGAAGCATGCTATTATGTGATTTGGTTGTTCTTGTACTACGTGCTTTTATATGAAATGTGAAATGTGTAAATTTGCATGATATGAATTAACTAAACTTTCTTAATTGAATGTATTAGGTAATATATATGAATTGGTTACGTGACATATGAATTGATATGAGATAATATTATTTGTATTGTCTTTCGATTCTTTTTAGTTGCATTAATTATGCACTTGAGCATGTCATAATGTTTAGTATGATTTGATTGAATTATGTAATGTTTGTTTTGCACGGATTGGTATGAAGGTGAACCCTTATTATGTGATTGCATTTGCCATGCGTCTCTGTGTGGTTGTCTGTCTGAGTCTGAGCTTTGTGGTCTGTTTTGTATGTTCAGTTGGTTCAGGTGCACCCGGGGTGGTGACTTGTGGTTATGCAGGTTCCGGGGTGGACCATTTGCGGTGTCTTCGACTTTGTTTGGTGCCAGGTGAGGTTTAGGTTTTGTTTTCTTTTAGTTAATGCGACCCACGACCCTATATGATCGTTTTCAAGCCCGCATGTGAATATACTATTATATGTATATTAAATATATGTCTTATGATATGTTATGATTCTTGTCATTCGATTTAATATGAATTTTTTTGAAATTATACGTATGGGCATATATAAGCTTAAAAATGGTTTTGCAACGAGGCTATGCTCCAAACCGTGTAGTGTAAAGCGAACTATGGATCTCTCTCAGCATATTATGAATTTGGAAGACACGGAGAGGTACGTGTATAGCATATGCCGAGTTGCACGGTAAGGTATGTTTCTTATGGTATGTTTATTAAGTATGAATCCTATGTTTCTAGGTTTCGCGAGTTAGGTATCTTTCTTATGAATCTTATGAATCCTTGGGCCCTGGAGGCGTGGGTAAGGACGCCCGAGGAGGTGTTGGGCCGCCGGGTTAAGCCTGTGCACGTGCTCCCTAAGGTACATTGTGGGATCGCTACCCCATGTATCGGTATCGAGTTACACGATGTGGGCCCGTAACCCGCGTGCAGACTTCCGGAGAAAGTGGATGGAATACAGGAATATGAATCTTATGAATTTTATGCATTTACATTTCTTTACGATTCTTATGAATTCTTTTGTTAAGAAGTAAAGTTGACCCGTACTCGCCGGGTAATTTACATTCGTTTTATTATGTTGATTATGAAACGGGATAGGATCTTTCGGTTTCAATAAGATATTTTTATGTTAAGGTTTGAATCATTATGAATCTAAGAATCCTTATGAGTTTTTAATTATGAGTCTTCATGAGTTTTAATATGAATCCCTATGAGTTTTAATATGAATCCTTATGCGTTTCTGAATCTTTGAATCCTTACGAGTTTTCAACCTTAAGAAGATATGAATATATGTATAACTATGGGCTCTTTTGGAAAAATGGTTTTGGTATGCAAAACCCTACTCCCGGTTCATAATCTTTCTTTTGATACGTGCTTTGCTCCTTATTATGTATAGTGTGTGTGTGTGTTCAGCCCCCCTCACTCAGTCAGTGGACTGACCCTCGCCCCATCTATGTTTTTAGTTTGCAGGTTAGCTTTGGAAGTCTTTGGAGTTCGTGCTAGGCGGTTGTTAGTGTTTGTTTAGTCTATGTCAGTTTGTCGGAGTTTGTTAAGCATTTTGTTCTGAATTATGTTTGTAAATTATGTATAAGTTATGCTGCGTGCATATTTGAAATTATGAATCGATTGTATGATTATTCGGGACAGGTTTCTAGGGCCAGTTGAACCCGTTTTGTTGTTTAATTGTTCGGGACAGGATAGGACAAGATTGATTATTTAGTTGAACCCGTATAGTTGGTTTTGATGTGTGATTGATGCTATCATCCTTATTGTATGAAAAGTTTGTGAAAAGTTGGTATTTCGTATTGCTTTCGTTGTTATGTTTTGCATTCTTTCATTTATACAGGGTTAGGTACCGCCTAGTATAGGTTGAATTTTTTTTTTTTTTTTGTCACCCGTTCGCTGTGGCGTGGTGCGTGTGCGAACTTTCCATTTCGTACACGTGTCGGGTCATAATGCGGGAGTGTGGTACCCCATCGCTTGGGGTGCTACAATTATCAGGATTTTTTCTCATCTCTTCTTTCTCTCAAATTTCTTTTTTGTTTCTTCTTTATCACCAAGCTACATCGAATTTGAAGAACACAATAAGAAACATTAGAACTTGCAATTTGAGAAAAATTTTGAATATCATCTTTAGTGCCTCAGTTACTGACCTGGATAGAGTGGTTGTACATTTCTATTACACAAAATTAATTACATTGATAAAACGCGAAGAGTAGTTCAGGAAAGAAGATAATATACTCAATTGCAAATTGTCAGTTTAGAGTAAAATGAAAATCTCAAATTTAAGCAGAAATATCTTGAGATATATCAGAAATTTCAAAATCTCATAGCATAAAACTCAAACAAAGATTTATGCAAAAATATATAAAAATTTATAATATATACAGAAATCTCAAGTCTCATAGCACCCAACAACATCAAATCTAAATCTCCCGAGACATATACAAAAATATCAAATTTCATAACACCGCAAATATCTTTAGATAAATGTAGAAATCTTAGAAATCTCAAACAAATTCTTAAAAAAATTTCAAATTTTTATAGCAAAAATTTGTTTAAAGATGTGAAGAAATCTCAAATAAATCTTTTCAGATAAATACAAAAATATTATATCTTGTAGCATAATTTTCTTTATATATATATATATATATATATATAAATCTCAATCTCAGACAAAAATCTTAAATTTCAAAAATCACATATCCTACCATTGAAAATTGCGGGTAAGACCAAAAATATAGGGGAGAGATAAATCATATATTCATACTTTATCACCGAGGATCCATTTTCAAATATTGAGATTTTCTGATTAGTGGTTGATCACCGAAATTCTTTCAGCTAGGTCTCCAATTTCTCTATTTTCTCTTGTAAAGGTTGATTGTCAAAACTCGTCCAGATTCTCTTGAAGATGATGATGCATGACAAGATACTACAAAATTCATGATTTTTCTATGAATAACTGACAGTAAAGGTGCTTGTCGGCGGGGAAAGGTTCGAACATGGTGGTTTTGTTCGTTATGTAGATTTTTATTTATTTATTTTTAATTTGGGAGGAAGTAAGTTGATCGCCGAAATTCTTTCAGCTAGGTCTCCAATTTCTCTATTTTTCTCTTGTAAAGGTCTATTGCCGGAACTCGTCCAAATTCTCTAAAAAATCATGATGCATGACATGACACCGCAAAATCCCTGGTTTTTCTATGAACATCTGACAGTAAAGGTGTCCGTCGACGGGGGAGGATTCGAACATGGTGGTTTTGTTTGTAATGTAAATTTTTATTATTTTTTTATTTGACACGGCGCCGTAAAATCCATGATTTTTTTAATTTTTAATTTTTTTATTCTTTTGGATATCTGCAAGTTGCAAATTTTATTTTTAACAAAGTGTTTTGTTTTCTAATGGGTTACTACATAAAATTATATAGATAATTGTAATTGGAATCTAATTGGACCAAATTAATGTAATGAAGGGAAATATTTTACCTTTGTTTTATAATTAATGTAAAATTAAATAAAATAATAAATATAATATATTTGTCTATATAATTGGTTTGATTAAAGGTTGAATTGAAAATTTTCAAAATATACTAATACAATCATATGTGTGTCATGCGGGTCAACTAAATTAAATCAATATGCTACCGTATTAAGTTTAAACAAAAATGTGAGGGAATTTTAATAATTTTGTATTCGGAGTTTGAATTATTATCATTATAATTATCTTAAATTATTAAGAAGAATAATTCTGGTCCTAGTTTTGCCAGGTGAGGGCTGAGGAGTACCAGACCAAACACCTTAGAAAGTGAAAGTGAAAGTAAAGTACAACTTGTACATAACAATGTACAACCCCGAAAAGCAGCGATTTCTACGCTCTCCATTCCATTTCCGTACACGCATTCAACATCCCAGCCACAGCATTTGCATGAAATTCTAGTAGAAACTGTCTCCCAATTAGCCTGATTTTGAGAAATTTCGTATCCGTATACGCATAATATACTCTCTCCCGTATGAATACATAGATATAGATCGCTTTGAGGTTATTGATTTTGTTGTATTGGGTGAAGTATGGAACTGATCTGCTCAAGTTGTGTTTATGTTTCTGCGTCTGCATCGCTGCTAGCCCCGGCGATTAGTTATCGGAAAACCCGCAGGAATTTTGTGAAGTTGAATAGGAATTGCAGCTCCAAAGTTAGAAGTAGAAGAGAGGTGGGAATTCGAGCTCAGAGAAGTGGTTCATTGGTACAGGAGGCAGTCCCCAGTACGAGCGGCAGCAGCGCCTTGGAGCAGCTGGATATTGAACGCGGTGTTTGTGTTCCGTTTCGGAAGTACACGCCGGAAGGAGTATGTAGTTATATTTTCATCTGTCACTGTGAATTTTCCTCCTTCCCTTACATGTCACTTGGATCAGAATATTGGCATCCATCAAGATACTGTTTTCTAGAAGTATTTGTATTTATTTCTGTTGATTATATTGGCGGAAGAGCACAATTAGACCATAGGCATCCCAAATTTGTAACATTGGTTATTTTATCCTGGTCTTGCATCAGATTTGACTTTATCAAATAGTCTGCGTCGTATCATGATCATGGTACACAATTTGTTTGTTTAGTTTTTTCAACAGATTTACAGACGATATTGGTTGCTTGTTCAGGTTAGGAATAAAGTACTGGAATCAAGAGGTGCTATATTGTCATTAATTGGTAGAGGAGTGGAAATTGTGTGGAGTTTGGGACTTTATTGGTCCACATTGATGTATGATTGTTTTGTTGGTCGGGATGAAGAAGTTGTTCCTTTCCGTGCTCGGCAACTGAGGAATCTCCTCTGTGACTTGGGCCCTTCTTTCATCAAAGCTGGACAGGTTTTTCCTTTACTTTAGGTTCCATTAGCTTATGGTGTTTACCACTTTGGGTATACCTGTTATTTTTCTTCACAATATGACTATTACATAGAATTTGGATGAGTTGGCAAAGGAAATTGTGGAGGAATACTATATTTGAGGGTTTTCTATTCAAACTGTGCTGGACTAAAAAGGAACATGATTTTGCAAGGGGTTCATTGTCGTAAAATAAAAGAAGAAACATATAATATAAAGCTGCTGAAGAGTATTGGAGTTGCTCCTTACTCTAGTACTTGCCTCCTTTTGATTAACTCATTAGTAAATTTTTTATGGGCTTCTTTCTAACCAAAGTTTCGGTTCATTATATTTTTCTATAAAGGTGCTTGCCAATAGGCCTGATATCATCCGAGAAGATTACATGAATGAACTTTGCATACTTCAAGATGATGTTCCACCTTTCCCTAATCAGGTAGTTACTTCTCTTTTCCCTAATGCATATTTCTCATATTATTTTAAATTGAGCAACCAATCATTAGGGTGGTGTAGGTAGCTTTTGACATCATAGAAGAGGAGCTAGGCCAACCTCTTGAGGCTGTTTTCAGCAAAATTTCATCAGAGACAATTGCAGCAGCAAGCTTGGGTCAGGTTTATCGAGCTACACTACGGTCATCTGGAGAGGATGTTGCTATTAAGGTTCCTGATTCTATATTTAATTAATTTCCACTAGAGTGCTTTTATTCTAGAACTGAGGTTCTCTTGCAGAATTTGTTCTTCCGTTTTGATGGATTTAATGTATGATACTTTTACTTATGAGTTATCACACTAAGTCTGGCTCCCATGCTCAATGATACAAAGTCTGGTTAGGATTATTTTGCTCATAATTAACTGATGCAGAAATGCTTGCTGAGAACCTGAGACTAAGTGGAGGGAGATAGTTAGGGCTAGCAAACAAATTTCTTCTTGAGTTTCTTTGTACCAGGAGTTGAATATTCTGGAATACCATAAGGGTTTCCTTTTTCTTTGTTTAAACATGGTTCTCTTTGCTATTTGTTCTCCTTTGGCATGATGCTTGTAGTACTTATCTTGTTTAACTATTACTTCCTGATTTGATCTTAATTATGTACTTGTAGGTCCAAAGACCCGAGATTGAGCCCATTATCTATAGGGATCTTTTTCTTTTCCGTACTCTAGCATCATTCTTGAATGGCATCAGCCTGCAAAAGCTGGGTTGTAACGCGGAGCTTATAGTTGATGAGTTTGGAGAGAAGCTTTTGGAGGAGCTTGATTATACCTTGGTATTACCATTTTCTCTTATGGACTCTCTCTCTCTCTCTCTCTCACGCACACACACACACAGAGAAACATATATATGAATGTATATGTATCAGTCTGTCTACCTAGCTCCTTGCCTCATACACTGAAACAGACAGAGCCATAGAATATGTGTAAAACCCCTGACTCCTGCTAGGCTTACCATTTTAATTTTGTATGTACTGCTATTTATTTATAGAACTTTAGCTAAAAGTTTTTAGTTGTATCATTGTTCCTTGGAAAACAAAATTAAAATGCTTTTTCTATGGTATGTACAAAAATAAACCTGTCTTTCCCTTTTCCTTCTAATCAATTCATATTGCTTTTGTACAAAAATAGACCTGTCTTATGAATTATATTCGTGTTCAGTATAAAATTGAACTTTCATAAGACTTAGATGCCCTTCTCATTTGTTTTCCCAGGAAGCTCGTAACATTGAAGATTTTATTGAGAATTTCAAAGATGACCCTACTGTTAAAATTCCGCAAGTTTATAAGCAACTCTCTGGTCCGCGTGTGTTAGTGATGGAGTGGATTGATGGAATTCGATGCACGGACCCTCAGGTTTGAATGTCAATCAATATATATAGTATTCAATTGGGTGTATGTCTAACTATGGCTCTTCATCAATACAGGCTATCAAGGATGAAGGAATTGATGTAAATGGATTTTTAACTGTTGGGGTGAGTGCTGCCTTGCGACAGTTGCTAGAGTTTGGTCTATTTCACGGGGACCCTCACCCTGGAAATATCTTTGCCATGCGCGATGGACGTATTGCATACGTGGATTTTGGAAATGTGGCTGTTCTCAGTCAGGTAACAATTGATAATCTAATTTAGCTTTTGTCCTCTTTCGTGGTTCCGTAAGCTCCACCTAGTTTACTGCAAGTGCCTTTTATTTGCTTGTCTTGATTTCTGATTTGTTCTTCTAGTCTTCAATCTTTTTTTGGTTACTATTGTTTCTCCTGGTGAGGGGTTCAAGGAGGCCATAAAAGTAGAATGCCTTATAATGTTCAAACCATGGCTACAGCTTCCATTAAGTCCTAACTTGTATGCTCTGTATATGTCTGTGGGAAAACTAAGTAGCTAGATGCTGAGTGTTCCAGCCCTCAATGAAAATAAGTTTTAAGAACATTTTCTGGGAATTTATCTGCATGAAAAAAATTAGGGTTTACGGATGGACTAAAACCTGGCTCTGATACCATGTCAACTTTGGAGGAAGAGGATTTTCATTACTTGTATAAAACACTAATACATACAACACTATATATACAAGAGAGTAGGAAACCCTAAAATAACCTACCAAAAATATCATCCTATACTAGCCACACAAAATATAAACATGTTTTAATATGCCTTTTAACAGGGAACAAGTGGATCTTATTCTACCTTCTCATGTTTATTATTTATTTCTTAGATTTCTGCATGAAAAAGAAAGAAATAAAGCCTGGTAAAATCTCATTATTGCCAGCTTCTATCAGCATAGCTGCTGCCATTTTTTCTTCAATTTATTTGCTGTTGAAAAAGAGATGTTATCCAGCTTGTTTTGTTATTCTTTTGCAGCAAAATAAACAAATTCTTATAGATGCGGTTGTCCATGCTGTAAATGAAGATTATGTTGAGATGGCCAATGATTTTACCAGGCTCGGTTTTCTAGCCAGTGGAACGGATGTCTCCCCCATTGTTCCAGCCCTGGAAGCAATATGGCAGAACTCTGTTGGAAAAGGGCTCTCTGACTTTAATTTCAGAAGTGTTACAGGTATTCTAAGTGATTTCTTCCCGTGTCTGAAAGGATTGTGTTGTTTCTTGTTCTTTTCGGTGCACTCACACTTCAATTTTTGTGGTCAGTATTGAACTCAACCAGTCATGTTCTTGTACTTCCTTGTAGCCATGTTCTGTTTTCACAAACGTTTAATGGTGTTTAGTTACTTACCGGCTGATGCCTTTTCAGTATTAGGAACTGACCCCATTAATGAAGGAATATAGTATTTAACCAAAATAAGCAGAATATAAATTGTTCCAATTGTCCTGATTTGTATATCTATGACCATAGGCAATTACATGGAATTACCTTTTATCTAAATCAGCATGCTGAAGTTTCGTCCTGTGACTTTGCTAGTTTTCTTTTAGCTGATGTTGTTACTTCGATTTCGTTTTTGTAGTTTTCTGGTTAACTTTGTTGCATTTCTTGCAGGGAAGTTTAATCAGCTAGTTTACAATTACCCTATCCGCATTCCAGAGAGGTTCTCTCTTGTTATTCGTTCATTATTGACTCAAGAAGGCATCTGCTTCACCCTGCAGCGTGATTTTAAATTCCTTGAGGTATTTTGTTTTTTCTTTTTACCTAAGTAATAATTTTTATAGTTTTAGCTCTTAGACATGAAGATGAACTCTGGATGAATTCCCTATTTCATCTTTGTCCAATCTTGTCTGATATATGTTTATAAGCTATTTTCCAGAACTTTGGAATCACTTGGGACATGTATACCGAATATACTGTCTGGAACTTCTTCTGCAATCGTTTCAATCCCGACTTCAATCAATTTACTGTTGGCCTAAAATACATCCGCATCAATAGAAAGCTGCTTTGCTTTTAGTATTCTCCAACAGGGAATAGTGATCATTGTGGTCAATTGTTTTAGGTAGTGTATTTGTGATCTCTTTGTGCGGTAATAGGGGATATCAATATTGTAAACATGGAAATATACAGAATTCATCCATTGTGTCTTATAATCTAACAAGCGTCAAATGTTAGAATGAACTTTTTCACTAATAACTGTATTCATCTAAATTCTTGTTCTCAATTTTGCTTACAGTTTTCACCTATCTTCCAGTTATTATTATTTTTTTGTTTATAATTGGTATTTTGATAATCATTGTGACCAGGTTGCTTATCCTTATGTGGCAAAGCGCCTACTCACGGATCCCAATCCTGCATTACGTGAACGTCTTATTCAGGTTGTCTTCTGCTTTTGAGGTCTTTTTTTTGTAAATGTTTTGTTTTCCTTGAATTGTCATTGCATTACATCCTCTCTACTGTTGTCAGTTTGTATCCAACTAAAGATGAGAACTGAACTAGGATCGTTTGTAGTATTGGTTTTCCAATGATTCTGAGGCAGTGCTGTGACCTAACAACTAATGATGTATGGCTCTTATCATGACAGTGGCTGATAATGTAAATACACTAATTTTGAGCTCCATTAAGGGATGATGTCGTGCTTAATATACTACAAGTCTGCTAATCATTTGAGACACAAGAGCCGTAAAGATGTCACGTGTTTGTTAATTTCACTGTACCCTATAAATTACATATACATCTCATTTAAGAAGAATGCTTTCATTTGAAGATACATCTGGGTACAATATAATATTGCAATGAAACTAGATATAGCATATTTGGCTTTGGACTTTGTAATATGATCACTTGCTTAGTAACCTGATGTGATTATTGATGTAATGCTCAGATTTACAACTTTTGCCTGATGTGTTGTTTCCATTGGCAAATAATACTGATTGCTGACTTTGTCCTCGGCTTATTTTCAGGTATTATTTAAAGATGGGGTTTTCCAGTGGAAACGACTTGAGAACCTAATTGTTCTGGCAAAAGAAAATGTTGCAATGTTGAGCAGCAACCCTGCTTTTCAGGGAAATAAGATGTTTGTATCCCATAACCTTGTATCTTGGTTTCTGCCTCCTTTTTTTCGTCACAAGCAAATCTTTTAATTTTTATTTATTTTTCTGAACACTTCATCTTTTGCCAGACAAAGGTTTAGCGATCAACAAAGGCAAAACAAATTGGACCTCACAGACACAATCAAGGATGGGACTCGTCTTTTCCTAATTGATGAAGGAATTCGTAGGCAGCTTCTTCTTGCTCTTACTGAAGACTCCAAGCTTCATGTTCAAGAGGTTTGTGAAGAAGTTTACGGAGTGATTACAAATTCAAAAATAAATAAATAAATAAATGTTTTCTACTTTTAGCTTAAAAATGCAGAAAAAGCAAAACTAGAGTGTCTTGTTCTGCTGCTCATACTTAAAATAAGCAAGCACCTGATGGGTGGGGGCCGTTTTTTTCCGGTTTCTATGTTCTTTTTCCAATTTTTAGTAGTGGCATGTCATTTTTTTCCCCCAAACACTCTTCACTTCCATGACATTTTTGATAGGGACAAATTACACAAACTTACACAAACTTTCCCTAATGTTGGAGAAACTATGAAAATCCCACTATCAAAGAATTACATTACATCCGGATCCATCCAATTTTGTGATTTCATTTCTACTTTCTATGAATATCTTATTTTGTTCCGGCTCTTACCGATCAATATTTAACTTCAAATTCATGACTATAATAAATCTTGGAGCATGTGAGGGGAACTTCTTGTAATTTCTCAAAATTGAGGGAAGTTTATGTAACTAGGCCAAACGCAGAAGTTCTTGCAAATACCACCTCAATGTGTGTTTTCTTTACAAGATCCACCGTATCTAACAAGAAACATCCTTTTGCAGCTTGTTGATGTATACAGACTGCTCGAGGACCAAATAGATGTACCTTCAGTTGCCATGCAAGTAGCACAAGGTAACCATAAAGTTTGAGAAAACTTCCAAGTTTAATTCATGCACGCAGTTTATAATGTCTCAAAATCGCCGCTTTTACAGATCTTCCTTCTCTCGCACGGGATGTAATGCTTTCGTGGAGTGCATCCATCTTATCTGATAGATAAGACCAGTTTTGCTATGCAGTTATACTCCAATTTTATCTGCAGGAGCATTCTCTAATGCAAAATGCAGCTCTTATAGCTAGGCTTAGAGGGTGTGACATCAAAGATTCGTTTCAATCTTTGTACATAGAAATACACATCTCAAAGGTATATACATATATGTTGATCAAACCATTAATCTAACTGTACACTTTAAACACAAATTCTCACTTCTTCCTATAGGTAGAGATGGTTTTTATTTTACTTAAAAAGCTCGAAGCTGTATCAGCTTGTAATAATTTCACAAGGGGGTTGAAAAGTATACACATTTTCTCTAATAATTGAAACAGTAACGTTGATTGTTGGGTGTACCACACTTCACTATGGGAAATATGGGGAAGTTGGGTACCTCCAAGGATATTGTCAGGATTTAGAATAAGAGGGGTCGAAAATTAAATATAAGAAATATAAATAATACTAAATATGGTGAAACTATATTTTGTTTAAAGTGAGGACACAACTTTAAATTTTGGGGAGGGAGGCAATATATAAATTCCAAACTTTATATATAAAAATAATTTTTTTAAAAATTTTAGGGGGTGGGTGCCACTCCTGCCCTCCTAGCTCCGTCACCGGGTACCTTGACGTTGATTCTCTATTTCATGTACTAAAGTGGTGTTGTTCTATACAATGAATCTTGATCTTGTATATTTTTATTATCGCAATATAAGAAGGATAGATATTTACTCATAATTTTATAAAAAAAAAGATGCAATTTGAGTATTTGGTTGTCACCCCTAAAGTTTTGAGGGAAATACAAATTTATCCTCTGTAGTATAATCGTTGTTTTAGTTTTTTATCGAAATTTTCAAATGTTTTAGATTGTCATCTGTATTTTGTAAAAAATTTTAGATTGCCATTTAGGTGTCAACATGTGGCTCATTTCTTGTCAGGAATTATTAATTTTTCGCGCTGAAATGAGATACGTGTTAACACGTAAATAGTCGAGATGACAATTTGAATTTTTTTTACGAAGTACGAATGATAGTCTAAAACATTTAATAGCTGATAAAAAGTTGAAAAATGGGTACTAATACAGAGAGTAAGTTATTTTTTTCTCTAAAGTTTTTATCTACACAACTATTTTGCCATGTTTTTTAACCTACCAAGGATAAGAGCCAATATCGGGTGAATTATGTCTACCTTTTAATTATAATATAATCGAATCTTAATATTATTCTACGCATTTCATTACCTTTCTTGTCTCAATCAATGTCGAGGAGTTTTTGTGTTCTCGGATGAATTTGACGATTTAATTAGCTAAAACTGATGGTGCAATTAATATATGAGAAATTTTTTGACATGTAATAAGTGAATTAACCCTATTTTATTTCTTGTCTTAATCACCTAGTGCTATGCACAAAAGGAACATGGAAAAGAATTTAAAAGAAAATATCAAAAAAGAAAAAAAATTTAAATGCCAAATTGATTAGATGATAGCCACTTGTTGTATTGTCTACATAAGTTTTTCAAGAAAAAACATCTTTTGTAAGAACTACGTGTCATGTATAGAATTTTATTTAATTAATTGACAGTTTAAAGTCCCAAAAATAATTAATATACCAGAGAATTCCCGAAAACTCCCAAATGGAAACTCAAATTCTTCTTTACTCCCCACTTTCAAAAATATTCCTCTAAACTCCCCAGATGAAAATCAAATTTCCTTTTTACTCCCTATTTTTTTGATATGTTGTATAAAAACTAAAGAATCGCTTATCCAAATCCCCAAATCAAATAACTAAATCCCCAAATGATGTATTTGACGTGATTTGGGGATTTGGGTACGCAATTCTTGAGTTTTTATACAACAATGGAGAGTTAAAGGGAATTTGCCCTGTCATCTGGGAAGCAAACGGGAACTTTTTTTAAAGTAGGGAGTTAAAGGGAATTTTTTCAACTTATGGGTACTATTCAAAGAAAACCCCACATGTTCCCGTATATATAAAATTCTTCCTAAAAAAAAATATATATATATATATATATATAAAATTCCTGTCATGAAAATAAATATATATTTTTCACAAAGACAAACACGTAAATAGCGAATCTGAAAACGGGCCAGACCCGGTCTAATCCGGGTCAAGATATTGAAGGGATCGGGTTCTGACTCGTGAACCGCAAAGCAAACTAACATATTTTTTCATGTTATTTGTTATTTATAAAAGGAGGGTCATCCCTGTTTATCAAAATCGAAACCCTCGTCCCCCTAACACTCCACACCCACAGGAAAAATTCAATAGATTAAGGAGGAATAACAAGAATTCTTCGCGCAAGATCCTCTTCAGGTGATAATTGGTACGTATGCATCTTTTGTTTTATGTGTGTTTCTTAATTTGTGAATGTTGAGTGCATACTCCTAGCTATGGTTGCATCTATGGATCCGGCATTATTAGTTTAATACTCGTGAATTGACAAGAAAAGTGGCAGTTCATTGTTTTATTCGAGAACGCTTGAATTGGAGTGGTAATTTATGGGTTTTCTGGGCTCATTGTTTCTTTTTTTTTTCCCCCTCTGTTTCTGGTGTCAGTTACATGGACATTTCTGTGTTCTTAATTCTACCCCCTTGATTCTTTTATGGAATTTTGTGATGGGATTGTTGTGAATTGTTGCAAATGAGCTCCAGTTTTGGTTATTTGATTCTATTCGCTGTTGATGGTAGGACTTCGTTACGATGGTCGCATGATTTACTGGTTACATGCAAGAGCTCGCAGCTATCTGGAAATTTTATCGGATGGCAGTTTATGATTATAAATTATTTCCAATAATTACGGAGGCATTCAACTGAGTGGAACTTGGAGAAGGTTTTACAGAATGGCTCAACAGTCATCGCGGCTTAATCGGCTGCTCACTTTGTTGGACAGTATCCTTTATATTGCAATTTTATGTCACAATATTTCGGAAAGTTTTGTGCATGCAGAATCAAACATTGAAATGATGCACCTGATACGAGTGTCCTTATGTATTGGTGGATTTGTTAATTGTCTACTGTAAATTGTTGTCCACGTTGAATATATGTACTTTTTCCTTAACCAATGCTAAGCGGGTTCAACCCAAGCAACAAGGTTTTCTGCAGCAAGGCAGATAGGCGAAATTGCCAAGTCTCATCCACAGGATCTCAATGCTCTTTTGAGCAAGGTATAAATTCATGACTTTATTTGTTTTATTTCATAGATTGCTCCAGAAGTTAGTATTAGCTTGGTAGTATTGTTGATAGAACATCAAATACAATTCTTTATGAAATATAATTACGATTATTGCAGTTGTAATCAAGAATGAATCTGTCTTGCAGCTTCAGATATTTAAGATTATGTAATGTTGATGACTGAACTAAATATTTACTTAACTTGGTTTCCTGGGGCATTTTGGAATTTGATCCTATTGGTTTGGAAGTTTTCCCATTTTTGAATTAGTAAAATGTTGGATTACACGGTGTTGGTTGGCGATATTTTTCGTGGGCTGAGAGGCAACCCTACCAGTTATGCTGGTTTAATTGGACGTTGTTGATGGCTTTACCTGTAGAGATTTTAACATTCTGTTTAAACAAAACACATCACTTATATTATCTTGTGAAAAACACAAACTTATGATTGTTAGTCTAGGCTGGAGGTTCTTAACTAAGAGCTCGTTCCTTTTTGATGGAGCTGCAGTTTGCTGGTTAAAGTCACTTCCTAAATTTGTTGTATAACTGTCAGGATTTAGTTCTGTCACAATGTTGTTAGTTTCATTTTGACAAATTGCATCATGAGAAATGTAGGTAGTTTCTGGATATGAAACTTGGGCAACGTGCTTCTTTGATTTCGTCATTTTTAATCTGGTTTAGATCTGCTCTCCTAGTATGATGTATATTCACATATTTTATTTGCTTCTTTTACTCATGTTCTGCAATATTTTTCCTGATTGAGCACAGGAAAATACTCAGATTGCTTTTGGCTTTCCAGTTTTTAATGTCTTGACTCTTTTTAACTGCAAGTGTAGGTGTCCCAGTATTTATGTAGTAAAAAGTGGGATACCAGGGTAGCTGCTGCTCATGCTGTGGGAGCTATAGCAGAGAATGTCAAACATACATCTCTCACTGAACTTACTAGTTGTGTTGAGGCGAAGATGTCAGAAGCTGGGATGTCTGCCACCTTTGATGATGTGGTGACCTGGCACAACTGTCATTCTAAAATTGGAGCAGGCACTTCTTTCAGAAGGTTTGTCAAATTCGTTTTGTATTTGTTGCATTCCTTCTTGTAGTTTGCATAACAACATTTAGCCTGGTTATGTAAAAGTGGTGTCGTCTCATTTACACTCCAGATTTTTGTTGCTTATGTCAATCAAATCCTTGAATGTTGCAGTTTTGATCTAAAAAAGGTCTTGGAGTTCGGGGCACTGGTGGCATCTGGTGGACAAGTATGTTCAATATTTCATTTTAAAGATGAATACAAATTCATTTCCTTAAACCAATTTGGACCTTAAATGCGTGCCCGTTTTATGTTTTTGGAACTACATTGTTTATATGTATTGTTTATGTTTCTATATCGTTCTAGTGGCTGACTGGTTAAAATTTTAAAATAGCTCTGGGGTTAAAGCTTCAAATCTGAGAGCCATGTGATGATGTGATGAATCATATGGTTTCCATCCTATGTTCATTAAGATATCAATGGAGTTTTCATGACCTGATAATTTTAGTGTGTCAGTTTTGTGTTGTTCTTAACTTTGTAGTTAAATAATTTATTGTTTCGGTCTGCTTCTGTTCTCTGATGTGTAAAAACTTTAGAATAGTAGCGGTTTTAGAGCTTCAAATCGGGGAGCCATGCGATGAGTCATATACTTCTCATCTTATATGTTCATGAAGACATCCACCGATTAAACCTGATATTGTAGTGTGTCAAGTTTGTGATTCTACTTAAGTTTGTGATCGTATACTTTTTTCCGTATGTCGATGTGTGTCATTGGGTGATCACTCATAATGGAAAAAGTGAGATCTAATTTCCAATTTGGTAAAGGTAGCATAATTTTTGTATTATAACACGTGTTGGTATATGTAAACTTTTAAATGCTAGCAGTTGATCATCTATGTACAAAATTTCAGGAATATGATATTGCAAGTGATAACTGCAAGAACCCCAAAGAACGATTGGCTCGGCAGAAACAAAATCTTAAGCGTCGATTGGGTCAGTGCTAGCTTTTCTGATACTTTGTCGAATTAATACATACCTGCTTTTGGTCTTCTGTCTCTGGATTAATATTGAATGGCCTGTACCTAACTGGTCCTACTATTGAGCAAAATGACTGCTTAACCACAATTTTGGTCAGGAGTAGAACTACTGTGAGATAATTGGGAACTCTCAAATTTTCATGCACTAAACTTTTTGGTGTATTTCTTATATCCAGGTTTAGATATGTGTGAGCAGTTCATGGATGTCAATGATGTTATAAGAGATGAGGACCTCATGGTGCACAAAATTAATTATCCTGGGAATGGATTTCTGTCTCAGTATTACTCCTCACAGCCTTTACGTAATATTCAGCAATTTGTGACAAGCATGGTGCCCACATCCAGATCAAGACGGCCCAGTGCCAGGGAGCTGAATCTCTTGAAACGGAAGGCCAAAAATAATAAGGACCAGTCGAAAGGGTGGACAAAAGATGGGGATACAGAGGGAACACAATCACATGATATGATGTCACCAAAGAGCATTTCTGCAGACTCATCGAGTTCTCAAAAGGTGAATGAAGCGCTGTCTTTGATTTTCTGCACATTATTGAAATGTTTCGAAACCGGCCATATCTCATGTCTCAGTTATTGTCTTTTCTTCTTCTGGATCCAAAATCCGCACTCATAATTACTATAAGAATGGTACTCCCTAGAAATGTTAATTCAAAGTATTTCCATTTGCATTTCCCTTTAATAATGGTTTTTCTAGTATGAACTCTCTTATAAGAACCTTCCAATGCAAACCACTGAAGTACTTCTGAATGCAGCAATTTGCAGATACCATTTCTGATGATGACAGTTTTGAGAATGATGGAGATGGGGTTTGGCCCTTCCAAAGTTTTGTTGAGCAACTGCTGCTTGATATGTTTGACCCGGGTAAGTGTTTTCTTGCTTTACAACATTGAATCTTGACAAAATATGTGAACTCACACAATATGGTTATGTTATTTCAGTTTGGGAGGTCCGCCATGGCAGCATTATGGCTCTTAGAGAGATATTAACATGTCAAGGAGCTAGTGCTGGAATTGTTATGACTGAAGTCAGCCGTCCTGGTGCTTCAGTTTCTAACTTGAAAGATAAAGATAATGAATCTGCAATCAAAAGAGAGAGGGAAATTGATCTGAATTTGCATGTTTCGGCCGACGAGGCAGAGCCAGTTTTGAAGAGACCAAAAGTTGAAGACACACCATATCAGGTGGGGATCTCTACGGAAGGAGATATTGATGATTGTATGAAAGTAGATGATGGAGGACAAATTCCTATTGCATATGCAAATGGAACAATTGATATTAGTGTTGTGAAGGTGGAATCTCAATCAGGCATCGACAGTGTCTGCAATTCTACCAATGATGTTGCAGTGACGAAAGAATATTCTGAAGGCAAGCAATCATTGGAGAGGATGAATTTATTGTATAATCTTCCTCAAAACTCTGAACTCATGAACTTCATCAAAGATGCCAGGACTTCTTGGCTGAGAAACTGTGAATTGTTGCAAGAATGTGCAATTCGCTTCTTGTGTGTCTTGTCACTGGACCGGTATGATTTGTATTATAAATTAAAGAACAGCCAAGAGTTTTTTTCTAGTGATAAATATTGAATTCCGAGAAGGAAACTAAAACTAGAAGAAAAAGGAGCTCCGTGACTCGTACAATGGAGATCATATCTTGCTTCGGCATGAGTTTTTCATTATTTTTGAATATTTTATTTTCTCCCATTATTATGGATCAGTGAGTTCCAGTTTGCTGGCTCAGTTTATGAAGATTGATTCATTCGGGACTTTGAGAGATCTCATTTGGTGGTTGGCTCTCTTTACAGGTTTGGCGACTACGTGTCTGATCAGGTTGTTGCACCAGTAAGGGAAACCTGTGCGCAAGCTTTAGGTGCTGTTCTCAAGTACATGCATCCAACATTAGTTCAAGAGACATTGAACATTTTGTTGCAAATGCAGGTAAATATTGAACAAAAATGTTTAACTTCTTAAGACCATGGATACAAGGACCTAATTCTTTGTTATCGCAACATCTTTTTAATTATCCCTTCGCTTCTTTCAGCGTAGACCAGAATGGGAGATTCGTCATGGGAGTCTTTTGGGTATTAAATATTTAGTTGCTGTGCGCCAGGTACATTTTTCTTGCACACCCTTGTTTTTCATGAATTCATGGCTTGATTTAATCTCCTAATTTGATTCTATGTTTGATGCAATATGAATCTATTCTGCATTCTCTGAACCATGATTGCTGTCTGATTTTTTAAGATACTAAATGACCTACTATGATTCTGTACCTTGATGTTACGGGTTCACAGTGAGAGGTGATGTAAAAAGGAGCAAAGCGTAATATTAAAAAAATAAGTAATAAAAGAAGAGGTTTATTGCTGCGCCCAACAACTCTCCTTTGTATTTCTCATGTATGTGACATGAGAAACATAAATTGAAGAAACCTGGCCTGTATCACTGATGTTGAATTTGTCAGTTATGGATAATTTGATTTCCTTGGGTAACTTATGCTGAGATGCCATGTTGTAATGTAAACTTTACATGAAGAGATACGAGTGACATTCGCCTTGTTAGCCCTCACCAAATGCTTTGGTTGTTTAGTTGCATTTTTTTTTGGTCATTGACACTTTAGCTTTTCCTTGAGGTATGAGTAGCTTAGCTTGAAGCAAACCCGTATCAACTCGTTCACATATTGAGCTGTTTAGCTGGAACAGATATTGATTGAGATGGTTTCATTCCCATAACATCATATTTAAATAGCATATCATGCAGGGGAGGCCTGATCTTGTCTGCAAGAAAATGTATTTTGTAATTAAACACTTACATTGCTTTGAAGTTGCTAGTAAGATTCTTATGTTGATACAGGAGATGCTCCATGATTTACTGGGTTATGTTCTCCCTGCTTGTAAAACTGGGCTTGAGGATCCCGATGATGATGTGAGAGCAGTTGCAGCCGAGGCTTTGATACCAACTTCTGCTGCTATTGTTTCTCTCAAGGGTTCAATATTGCACTCTATTATTATGCTGCTCTGGGACATTTTGCTCGACCTTGATGATTTGAGTCCCTCGACCAGCAGGTACTTTGTGTTGACTTTATATTGTTGACAAAGTTTTCTTTTTTCTGTCTATGACCTTCTCTACTTAATTTGCTGTGTTTAGAATATCCTTCTCCCTTTTTCCCATCAACTCCTTAACCATTAAGAAATATGTGCTGTTTTTATTGTCTCGTGCATTATGTTGTATATTACTCTTTTTTGGGTGGTCAACTTATTTGTTAAATTACTACAACTTTTTATAAGAAATCTTAATCTTAACAGGAGTACATATGGTCCTGAAACTATTCTGTTTCTTATTTCCTAGGGCTTCTTCAACTTTAACTGTCATGTTCTGCTCGTTCCAAGTCTGATAGTTTGTTCGACCGACATTTTTGACCCATTTCGATATGTTTGCCTCTAACTCTGTTTTGGTTTCTTAATCTCTTACTGAACATTTTGGCCACCATGATTTGCCATCAACACTAATTATTTGTTTGCTTCACCATGAAGGACTAGCTTCACTCGTTTGTTTCATTTGGCACGTGCATTGAGTTTTTCTCTTCCTTTATTCTGTTAAGCTTCCTTTCTTTCCTGATACTTACTATTTTCCTACCTAGCGCGATAACCCCTGCAATACATATCTTTTCATGATTGTACTATTGTCCTCCCACTGAAACATCACCACAGTTTCTGGCCTACGAGTGGGGGTCCTTTCTGGTTCATAGTTTTATAACATCTTTTTTTTCTGGCATCCATTCAGTCTCTTTCATTTTCCTCAAGAAGAAACTTGCATCCAAGTAAATGATTACTGATGATGGGGAGATGGATTCTGGATCAAGAGTTTATCTCTGTGTCGGTTGGTACTTGGTAATGAGGCAGAGTGTCTTGATTTATATGGCATATTTTTGGGTACAATTATTCTGACTTGTTTACAGGAACTTTTTTGAGTCATTGAGTTGTCCCCTTTAATTAGAGTCTTTACTTAATGGCATATAAACTTTTAGCTTTCAAATATACTGATGATGTTACTTGTTAATGTGTTGTGTGTGTATAATATAGGGGTACGTGATGTGTATATATATATATATAGATATATGGGTGTGTGTGTGCGTGTACCTGTTCCATAATTTGCTGCGCGGAAGGGGGCTTGACTGCAAATCCCAGTATTTATGATGATGTTTGTGTAATTTATGATTTGGTTTGTGTTGAATATTAGCTATAGTTACTTTACATGTCTGTAGGTTTTTCAAAATTTTTGATATTTCTGTAATCTCTATTGCAGTGTAATGAATCTATTAGCAGAAATTTATTCCCAGGAGCAGATGATTCCAAAAACTTTTGGTACAGTGGACTCTAAAGAGAACTTAGAGCTTGACCTTAATGAAATTGATCATGCGGATGATCCTGAAGAAGGAATGGGTTCTCTAGAAAACCCCTATATGCTATCAACACTGGCACCAAGGTTATGGCCATTTATGAGGCATAGTATCACTTCAGTCCGCTTATCAGCAATCCGCACCCTGGTAGTATATTACACTCTTTTTATCTGGGCTACCATGTATTACAACTTAAAGAGTTTTTTTTTTTTTTTTTTTTATTTTTAATTTTACTTTTGAAGATCGATTTTAATTCTGTTACTTTTTTTAGGTGACCTTCCCATTAGATGACCTTGTGGGATAAATTGTATATAATCTTGCCAGACTTTTTTACTGCTTTTATATGTAAATGGTTGTTGGAAAAAATTGAATGTTGTACAACTATTTGCAGGAACGCCTGCTTGAAGCTGGTTATAGGAGGAGCATCACTGATGAATCTAGCTCATTTTGGCCTTCTTTTATAGTTGGTGACACCCTAAGGATTGTTTTCCAGAACTTGCTGCTTGAATCGAATGAGGAGATTCTCCAGTGCTCAGAGAGGGTTTGGAATCTCTTACTCAAAGTGAGCATTTTGCTGTTTCGTCTTTGTTTTCACTGTAATCGTTATTATTACGTTATCTTTTCAGCTAATTGTTGAATGGTGGTGTCAAGACTGTTCTTTAAGTTTCTGTGTGGTTAATATTGATATTAGGATCTGAAATGATGCACTTTTTTTGGTAATGAATTACAATTAAGAAGGTTGAGAAATAAAATACGGAAGGGATCTCTACCAAGTGTAATATGTGCTGAAAGTGTGAGTTTATGAAGTCTGGCAGTAGCCATTGTCCATCAGCTTAGCTGCTCTGAGCACCTTAACATGCTTAATTAATTTGATTAAGTCTATCCTGATTCTTTATTTTACCTTTATGCATTCAAGTGTTTCTAGTCGACCCTGTTGCAACATGCTTGTGCCATCTATTTTTGTTTTTCTACCATTACTAGCATTATGATTACCCTGTCAATGAATGCGGGTGCTTAAGTTAATTTTTCTACCACCATTGAAAGAGTTTCCAGTCTTCTCTCTAAGGCCATGGATCTAATGCAGATGAATAGCCTTGTTAAGATTATATCATACCAAAATGGAATGAACTACTATTGGCTTCATCTTTTTCTAGCGAAGTTCGAACAAAATGAACATCTCTCCAGCTCTCGTTTTGCAGCCTTCTGATATAACATTGATTAAGTGCAGTATAATTTGTGTTGGGTTTCTATGGCATGCTAAAATGCTCTGAAACTTTTAACAGTGTGCATATAGTAATCCTTTTTTAGAAGTATATTGGGTGTCTGAAGCTGTCTGTTTTATTTCTATGCTTTCCTCGGTGGACACTAAAGTTTTCTTTCAATTGATCAGTGTCGAGTGGAGGACTTAGCAAGTGCTGCAAAATTATATTTCTCTTCCTGGATCGAGCTTGCTACTACTCCTTATGGTTCTCCCTTGGATGCTACAAAAATGTTTTGGCCTGTAGCACTACCTCGTAAAAGTCACTTCAAAGCAGCAGCTAAAATGAGAGTAGCTATGCGGGAAGCGGAAATTCACAGATTTACGGCCTTGGAAACTACAGAAAGCGTACCAGCAGATCAAAATGGTGATGCTTCTGGAAATTCCACCAGGATAGTTGTTGGTGCGGATTTGGATATCTCAGTGACTTATACAAGAGTAGTTACAGCAACCGCTCTGGGCATAATGGCTTCTAAGTTAAATGGTCCGTCCTTGCAGTATGTTGTGGACCCGTTGTGGAAGGGATTGACTTCTTTATCAGGAGTTCAGCGCCAGGTATATTTTGGATGAGGGAAAACTAATGATGTGTTTTAAGTCTTCCGTTTTTATGTCTGGGTATATTTCTTGTGTTATGTATGGGGTAGATGATGTACTGATGACTTCTCTCTTGTTGGTTGTCTCAGGTGGTCTCAATGGTCCTTATAGCTTGGTTTAAAGAACTGAAAAACTTTCCAACGTCTGATGAAGCTATAGTTGCCATTTCAAGTAACTTTAGGCTATGTCTGTTAGATTTGTTATCTTGCAGTAACCCTGCATTTCCCACAAAAGATTCACTTCTACCTTATGCTGAGCTGTCAAGAACATATAGTAAGATGCGGAATGAGGCGAGCCAGTTGTATCACGCTACAGAGGCATCTGGCTTGTACAGTAATATTTTGTCATCTATTAAAGGGGACGTTGAGGATTTGACTGCAGATGCTGTTGCGCATTTTGCATCAAAGTTTGAATTCAAGAGTAATGGTATACCTGGCTCAGAATCGGAAGGAAGGAATTTATTTGAGGAATTAGTCTCTCTAAAGCAAAAGCTTTTGACTACTGCAGGATATCTGAAATGTGTTCAGGTGCATTTTAGCTGCAGCATGGAACCATATTATTTAGTAAATAATTCATGTCTTATAATATGTGCCATTTTATCTTTCCCTGTGCTCATGCTTTGAGTTTTTACAAGTGAGGGATTACCACAAAAAGAATACTTGCACATCACCCAAAAATTAAAAAAAAAAAAAAATCTAATTTTGCTGTGTGTAGAAAAGCTTCAGAGATTTTCTGACATTTAAATTGCTATTTCCTGGGTGGTTTCAGAGTAATTTGCATCTTACTGTCTCGGCTTTACAAGCGGCTGCGGTTGTTTGGATGTCGGAGCTTCCAGCAAAACTGAATCCAATTATTCAGCCTGTTATGTCTTCCATTAAAAGAGAACAGGTATTTTGTATTTTTTGTTTGAAAGCTGAAACTCGTGAATTCACTCTTAAGATTATTCATTCATCTTTGCCTTAGGAGGAAATATTGCAAAACAAGGCTGCCGAGTCGCTAGCAGAGCTCATACATCATTGTATTGAACGTAAGCCTGGTGCCAATGATAAATTAATTAAGAATCTTTGTAATTTAGCATGTACGGATCCACGTGAAACGCCCAATGCCGAAGCCCTAAAATCTGTTGAGATAATTGAAGACCAAGACCTTCTATCCTTCGGAAGCAGTAGTGGCAGACAAAAGGGAAAAGTTAACGTGCTTTCTGCTGGTGAAGACCGATCAAAGGTTGAAGGCTTTATCAGCAGACGTGGTTCTGAACTTGCACTGAAATATTTATGCTTGAAGTTCGGCGGCTCTTTGTTTGACAAGCTTCCTAAGATCTGGCATTGCCTTGTTGAGGTACTTAAACCTTTCAATCTTGAAGGCCTGAACCCAGACGATGAGAAGCTGATCCATCAATCTATTGATTCCTTTGAAAATCATCAGAGTTTGATAAATAATATTCAAGTAAGCAGGCTTAGGCTCTACTAAAATACATTTTATTTATAGCATGTGTATGATAAGAATCGGGGTTGTGCATATTCCATTTCATCTGAACATATCTAATCAAAGCACTATATTCCCTGTGTTCCTTTGGTTGTGTCACAGTTATGTTTTAAATCTATTAAGAGTTAAAACCATTTTTTTTTAATCATAATAAAGGTGACTGGGAGAACTTCTAATGTGCTTCCCACTTCAGTTCTTCGTGTTTTTCTCTTCATTGCTCTTTTTCTTGTCGTGGCAGGTGGTGCGTTCAATTGCTCCTTACCTGGATATGACACTGAGGCCGAAACTACTCTCTCTCTTACCATGTATATTCCGATGTGTGCGACATCCTCATATTGCTGTAAGATTATCGGCTTCAAGATGTATCACAGCAATGGCAAAGTCAATGACGCTGGATGTTATGGCCCCACTTATTGAGAATGTTATTCCTATGTTAGGTGATAAATATGTGCCTGCTAGGCAAGGGGCTGGTATGCTTGTTAGTTTACTTGTACAGGGACTAGGTTTGGAACTTGTCCCATATGCTCCTTTGTTGGTTGTTCCCCTTTTGAGGTGCATGAGTGACTCTGATCATTCAGTCAGACAGAGTGTGACTCACAGTTTTGCTGCCCTGGTGCCTCTTCTTCCTCTAGCACGTGGTATCCCTCCACCTGTTGGCCTGGCCGATAGTTTGTCTAGAAATAAGGAAGATGCACAGTTTCTGGAGCAACTAGTTGATAATTCGCACATTGATGATTACGTACTCCCGTTTGAACTAAAAGTGACTTTGCGGAGGTAAATTACATATTTCCTCTTTCACTACTAACACTTCTTTCTTGTGTAAATTCCAATCAGATTGGATGCTGGAGCTTTGTGAAAATAAGCTGGAGTATGTTAATATTTGTATCTAACTAAGTGGAGGAAATTGACAGTGTTTTTAAAACTGTACATACTCTTTTTCAGATGATCCATTGGCTCCCTTTCTCTTTTGCTCATTTTCATTATATCTAAGTGCTCCTTTGCTTTCTCTCAATTGGTCTCATGCACCATGTTAATAGTGTTGAACAATAGAGCAAATTACATACGCGTTTAAGGAGCAAAGGCATTGACATGCTATTTTCTGTACCATAAGCTTGTTGGATGTTACACCATTGATGATCGCTTTGTTTCTTTTGTACTTTCAGGTATCAACAAGAAGGTATAAACTGGCTAGCATTTTTAAAGCGGTTTAACCTTCATGGCATCTTGTGTGATGATATGGGTCTTGGTAAGACCCTTCAATCATCAACAATTGTGGCAGCTGACATAGTAGAGCATATCGCTGCAAATAAGGGTGAGGACTTGCCACCGTCATTAATCATATGCCCGTCAACCCTTGTTGGACACTGGATCTATGAGATAGAGAAGTTTATTGATCCTTCTCTTTTAACAACACTTCAATACATTGGTTCTACTCAAGAGCGCTCTTCTTTACGGACCCAGTTTAACAAGCATAATGCAATTGTAACATCTTATGATGTTGTCCGGAAAGATATTGATCATCTGAAAGAGCTTTTCTGGAATTACTGTATCCTAGACGAAGGTCATATTATAAAGAATTCTAAGTCCAAAGTCACATGTGCTGTGAAACAACTTAAAGCTAAGCACCGCCTCATATTGAGTGGAACACCAATTCAGGTCTGTCATCAAGCTGAAATTCCTGTTGCTAACATAGGTTTGTACTGCTTGCTGACTAAGTAATGCTTCTAATTGCAGAACAATGTGTTGGATCTTTGGTCTCTTTTTGACTTCCTTATGCCAGGTTTTCTTGGAACAGAAAGACAGGTATGTGATATAACCCACATTTTTTAGAAACTGAATCTCGTTATATTTATCCATGACAGTTGTAAAATTTTATTGACCGACACAATTTGGATTATGCTTAAGATTTGAAATTTAGTTTGTGTGTGATCATCTATGATACTGAATTTCAAAGGGATTTGACTAGCTATTGGGTGTTTTGATTAGTAGAATGGCCTCTGTGTTGGTGGGTATTTAGTGATGCTCGCATTTGCTCTGTTATTTTTTCTTCTTCTATATTTCTGTTTGTTTGACTGGAGAAGAGATTAAGAGAATTAGTAGCCCTTTGGAACTAGGAAAGAAAGCACATGTGATTCAGAGGTATGCTAAGCAACATAACCACAAAACAGGTAGCATATCTTGAAAATTCCTCAAGACTATCATCAATCAAGTGATACCTTAATGTACATAATCTAAATGAATGTTTCTAATGACATGTTACTCTAGTTCAGTTCTCGTAAATCTTTTTGGAGATTATCCAATTAATTTGAGATGTTCAGAAAGTCAAAACAGTTTATATTCTATTCTAGATCCTTGTTAACTGAATTGGCTTGCCCTCGTTTCGAAAGAGTGTCCTGTAGTACGATAGTAACAGAACTTGCACAGAAATAGTCTAAATTGGTGATTATCAACCCTGCAACAGTTTAGTGAAATCCTCATGATCTTCACCTAAAGTGAATGGGGAGACAGACCTACATTAACTGTATCAAACTTTGATGTGCAGTGGTAAATTGAACTGTGCAGTACTTGTATTATTATTACTTTTTCATGCTTACATTTTACTTAGGTGTAGTAGTTTGTGCTACATTATACGTCTGTACTTTTTTGTTTTCCCAATTCAAATTGATAAACTGACGTCACTTGGGTCTCTCTTCAATCTATTTACAAATGTCCACTAGTCATGAGTCTAATAAACTTCCTTGGTATTCAACAGTTTCAGGCCACTTATGGGAAACCTCTATTAGCATCTCGAGATCCTAAATGTTCAGCAAAAGATGCAGAAGCAGGGATACTAGCCATGGAGGCATTGCACAAGCAGGTGGGTATTATCTTTTGAATGTTTCATGTCGTTGCAACTATTTATTAACAGGTGTTTGTATGCTTGGATTATAACCTGTCCCGGATGGTGGGATTCTCCTCTGATAGGTTATGCCTTTCCTTTTACGCCGTACAAAAGACGAAGTTTTATCTGATCTGCCTGAGAAGATTATTCAGGACAGATATTGTGACCTGAGTCCTGTACAACTGAAATTGTATGAACAATTCTCGGGTTCACATGTAAAACAAGAAATCTCAAGTATGGTTAAGCAAAATGATGATGCAGGAGGGGCACCAAAAGCATCTTCTCATGTTTTCCAGGTACGTAGATATTATGTCATTTGACCTCTATTTAATTTAGGGAAACATACTGAAAACCCCTTGAAACAAATCTGAATTTGTATATCTAAAGAACCTATGAAGTTAATTTTTAATCTTGAAAACCCTTTCCATCTAATTTTCTAATCTTTTGACTTATACCCCATAGTTGTAAAAAATTACCCTTGGGTTTGTTACATTAATATTTAATTGATAAAATAATTTTATTTACCTTTATAAGTTTACATATAAGAAGTAAATTTACAGAACTATTTCTTTAATACACTTTTAATATTTTGTAATTTAAAATAAAATATATTCTATGTATCTTAAAATTCATGAAATCTGGGCCTTACTAATCTCTCTATTCTGTTTCAGGCACTTCAATACTTGTTGAAACTTTGTAGTCATCCATTACTTGTCACTGGTGAAAGAATCCCAGATTCACTAGTACCTGTGCTGTCAGAACTTCTTCCTGCAAATTCTGATCTTGCAGCAGAGCTTCATAAAACACATCATTCGCCTAAACTTGTTGCTCTTCAGGAGATAATGGAAGAGTGTGGAATAGGTGTGGATGCATCTAGTTCTGAAGGCAGTATGACTGTTGGGCAGCACAGAGTTCTGATATTTGCACAGCATAAAGTAACCGTTCTTCGAATTCGTAAATATATCTTCTCCGGTGTATTGTTTTTATTTCTTTGTAATACTGGTCGTTAATGCAGGCCTTCTTGGACATTATTGAAAAAGACTTGTTTCATACTCATATGAGAAAGTAAGTATCCTCCTCTCAATATATTTATTTTCCCAAAAATGGGTGAATTACATTGGCTACCCCTGATTTTAAGCTGAAATTAAAAATTAATCTCCCTTGTTTGAAAATTACGGTATAGCCCCTGACATTTGAATCGATATGTAGAACTTTCAAAAAAGTACACCTGGAAATAATCCTGCTGAAACCACAAGTAGGGGTATTTTTGGTAGTTTTACATATTTATTGCAAATGTCAGGGACTATGCTGTAATTTTTCATACGAGAGGGATTAAATGTAATTTACCTGGGATAGTAAAAAAATTCGCCTGCCTTAAATTTAACTCATCCGGAGTTTTGGTACTTAGTGTTTCCCCTCCTCCGTGAAGTTCATGTGTGTTCCTGCTGGGAATTTCCTGAGAAGGATACTTTTTATTTTCTCACAAGCAATTTACCTTCTTGATGTCTCTTTGTAAGCAGTGTTACGTATTTGCGGTTGGATGGCTCGGTTGAACCTGAAAAGCGCTTTGAAATTGTCAAGGCATTTAACTCAGACCCTACAATTGATGCTCTCCTGCTCACAACACATGGTACTGTCTTTAACCTTGCCAAACTCCACGTAACACGTAACTTTTTGCAACTTGGACCTTATAATTGCTCAATGCAGTTGGCGGGCTTGGTTTAAACTTGACATCAGCTGATACCCTCGTTTTTATGGAGCATGACTGGAATCCCATGAGAGATCACCAGGTAGTGCTGCAGCTTTTCTTTGTTAAAATTTCTTTAACGAATTCGTAGCTTTGGATTGCCAAGAGCAGATTTCTTATCACTTATAGAAACTTGGGATTTCCTTTTATGGATCAGTAATTCACAATCGCTTATCATTCTATCCACACCTATACTGCACTGCATTATAAATTTCTGTGGAGCTTTTATCACTAAACTCTTTTTATTTTGTCTAAGTAGCAGTTGTTGGCTACTGTCCCGTAATTTGATCTGAATAAGTGTTCATGAGGATAACCTTATTCATTTGAAACTTTCTTCCATACCGTATGTATCTCTTAAGGGATACACTTGCGTAAAATGTCATTTTGAGCTATTTTTGTTATGCTCGTTTCATGATGCATCATTGTATATATATTTTAGATTCCACTTCCGACAAAGAACTAAACCAGATGAAGAAACAATTCCTGTACCTTTTACTGTCTAAAGAGAATTTATTATTAACACCACTTGCAACAACTTCCAGGCCATGGACAGAGCCCACAGATTAGGACAGCGCAAAGTAGTCAACGTGCACCGTCTGATCATGCGAGGCACCCTTGAAGAAAAAGTCATGAGTCTCCAGAAGTTCAAAGTTTCCATAGCTAATGCCGTCATAAATGCAGACAACGCAAGCATGAATACAATGAACACAGATCAGTTACTCGATCTGTTTACATCTGCAGACGGCAAAAAGGTAATCATCTCATCATTTCTTCCTACACCCGTATTCATACATTCCACATCTCTAACATTCTGTATCCATTCACTATTCAGGGGGCAAGAACATCAAAATCATCAACGGAATCTGATGCGGATGCAAAACTACCGGGCAGAGGGAAAGGACTAAAAGCCATTCTTGGTGGTCTCGAAGAGCTTTGGGACCAATCACAGTACACGGAGGAGTACAACTTAAACCAGTTTTTAGCAAAGCTAAACGGCTAAAGATTTCGAAGTAGAATTACAATGCAGCATAACAGTGTTCCTGACTAGTGCTGCGCAGGATGTACAAAGTGTATATTATTCCAAGGCGCAGCTGCAATTTTGACATTTAGCTGTAGTTGTCTTTTCCCTTTGTTGATTTTCTGAGTTGGTGCATTTTAGTGCTTGCGGAAAGCCATCTAGTATTTGTTTAGTTTCAGGCTTTCTGGCTGTGCAAGCCAATGCATATAGGTGGGGTGGAGCGGGGCTGGGCGGGGCCAGAATCTGTAAATTTTGGATACTGTAAATACATTCAGATATTCATGATTTACAGTATATAAGATCAAAATAATCTCCATCTCTATTCTGCATTAAGACTGAATAATTGATTTATTTTATTTGTTGGTTGGTACTTACACTGACATACTCTGTGGATTGGTCTAATTATATAAAAAAAATTTTCTGAGTTTTGAGAATTACTTTGCTCCCTATACCTTGATGTATGCTCTTCTAAAAATATTATTTTATTATGTTATGTCACGTTGGATACTATTGTGTTTGATACTTTTCATGTGGGATATTTAAAAAAAAATTTGTGTCGACGTATTCGTGTTGTGTTTGTGTTCCTGTGTTTTTACTGTACATCATAGGAGGATATTGTGTCCGTATTCTTGCATGATATTATGTCCGTATTCGTGTGTCTGTATTTTTGCATGATACTATGTCGGTATCCGTGTATCAGAGGAGGAGCACCTTTAATTTATTCTAATTATACAAGTATGAGACATTATTTGATTAAAGTGTAAATTATAAGGTGAATTTCGGATTAGTAGCAAAAATTAAGATGTTATTTGATTATAGGGTAAGTTATAGGATCAATTTCCGATTAGGAGCACAATTAAGTTATTTGATTCAAGTATAAATTATAAGAGCAATTTCGTATTAGAAGCAAAATTATGAGACCTTATTTCATATTTTTTCTAATAAATTTAAATAAAATAAACAAAAATTTATCTGAAATTTTATCTCCGCAGCTTCAAAATTCATGAGCTGCATCCTTTTCCAGAACCTGGCCAAATGTGTTCGATGTAAGGCAGTAAGGGTGTTCATAAGATCGAAACTGAAGCATCGAACTGGGTCTAATTGAATCAAACTGAACCAAGGCTGATCGAACCGAACCAGAATGATTCGATTTTAGTTTGGGTTAGTGGTTCTCTGGAATTTCAGTTTCGGTTAGGTTTCATTAAAAACCAGACGGTTTTTGGTTTTTACCGATAAGTGATAACCGAACCAATAGCCATAATATACACGTTTCTTCCTTTTATTTGGTTTTACGTTTTTATTGTTCTTCCTTTCTCGAGTCTCTCTCTCATCCTTGTTCACCTCCTCCACCAGCACAAGCCACCAATTTATTTTAAAAATAAATATTTTTAAATCAAAAATTATGTTGAAACTCCTACTTTTCCTTTTACTACCAAGTTTAATTTAATATATTTATTTTTCAATGAATAATCATTATAATTCACCTACTTTATCTACTACAACTTATAAAAAAAATATATCCTAAAATCAATAATCATTTTTCTCAATGTTTAAGCTCCTACTTTTTCTCCAACCAAGAAAATATTTTTTATTTTAAAATTCTATATATTTTAATATTAAAAATTAATTAAATTTGCCTATGCAAATCATGTTGTTTGTGAATTTATTATCATGTAATTAAATACTAAATTTCTAATGAATCGTATTTTTTTATAAATTTAAAATGCAATTTTGTAGCTTTAGTAATTAAACAAATATAGATAATTATTAAGTTTAGTATAGAGTTAAATAAGATTGACTGGATTAAATTTATGAAATTAATCTTTATTTTTATTAATACAATCAATTTATTTACCAAAAAAAAATTAAATTTTTATTAGATTTTACCATCGAATAAGTGTACATCATATATGATAATTTATTTTAATTTAAAACTGATCAATATACATATAATCTTTTAATTGTCTCGATTAAAAAATACAGGATCATGTAAATTTAAAAAGTGAATCATATTAATTAACTCATTGTTATTATTTGAGAGATATAATATTTCTAAATTAAATATTATTTAATAAATATTGTTTTGTTTTTAATCACAAGACAACCTTCGGTTCTGACTGGCGAGACCTCAAGTTTTCGTTACACCTCTTTTGGGCTTTACAAGCCTAGGTAGGTTTGAAATTTGAAAAGAACCTTGAGTTATATAAATATTTAAAATATCTAATTGTGCAAGTGTACACTAAAATGTACGTGCAACATTATAAATATCGAATCAACAAGGAAGAAAAATCAAGTACCACTTCGTATTGCTCTCTAATTGATAGACCAAATAATAATTTAGTAAGACATTACACTATTAAGCACGAAAACAAAACTAAAGAGATAAATAATTAAATACGAAACAGGAGAAAAATAATTTTGACTTCAATAAATAAGGATGACTAATGTACAATACTCGAGTGATGATGTTTGATCAGATGTCAAGGTTTAATCACTCAAATTTTGTATATTAGGGGGTTAGGTTCGAGCGCTAAAAAAAGATAGTATGATGATAATTTAAACAGTGAGTCATATTAGTTATATACGTCACTATTATTATTTGAAAGACATAATATTTCTAGTTCAAATATAGTTTAATAAATAAATGATGTAGTTTTAATAAAGCAAAATAATATAAATAACATTATATATATATATAGGGAAAATTACATCCAACTACCCTGTAGTTAGGCCTAATTACAACGCAATCCATCATTATCACGAAATTACAAATAAGTCCCCAACTTTCATGTTCCATCTGAGGTCCCTGGCGCCGTTAGGGTTCCGTTAGGATTAGACCCTATAATACCGAAAATACCCCTAAATATTTTATTATTTTTATAATTTTACTAAAATACCCTTGGGACTGCAATGTTAATGTCATATTATGCCAGGATCGTTTTGTTAGAAGATGTATTAAATAAGGATGATTTTGTAAATTTCATCATCAGATTAATAAAATCATTTAATTATTTTAATATTTTTTATTATCTTTATAAACACTAATATTATATAAATATTGAAATTAATCAATAAATATAGATTATTTTTATATCAACAATGCATATAAGATTGGATATTGTAAGTTAAAATTACACATTCGAAATTTCAATATAATAAATTCTCAAAAAAGAAAAAAATTACATATCAAATTACGCATTCGAACTTCCATTGAATAAAATCACATCTCCAATTTTCACACACACAAAAAAAAAGACATAATACATCCTAAGTACAAGGAATTAAAACTAAAGGAACTTATAAATAAAATTTCAGATTATACAATCCACCAGAGTCCAGAACAAAGATTGATGTAGCGATTTTTTACAATATACAAAAATGAAGTAACAATTTGCTCCAAAGTTGCTTCTAATTCTCAGCACATCATTTAACAACTGTAATTATCTGTACAACCTGCAATTAATACTCAGAACGAGAGCAAGAGAGAATCAGTTCCGCCAACACCACTTCGCAAATTCTTCCATGTCGCGAGAGAAAGAGAGAATCAGTTCTTCGTTCTCTTTTTTTTTTTCCGCACAAGAGAGAGAATCAGTAATTTGTCATTGTAATTTGCACTTTGGTATACATTATCTGAAGAAGGTCAATTTTGTCATTTCTAATTTTTAATATTTAATTAAAAAATTTAAGAAAAACAGGCTGCAATTCCGTCAGGGGTAGGAGGGTAAATTTACATCTTCCGTCAGGAACCTCAATCCAAACAATACTTATAGGGACTTATTTGTAATTTCGCGATAATGATGGACTGCGTTGTAATTAGGCCTAACTACAGGGTAGCTGAATGTAATTTTCCCTATATATATATGTGTATATATATATATATATATATATATATATGAAATAAATGGCATTATATAACGATTAGAAAACTACGAAATATACGTTCATTTTAATAATAATAATATGAAACTCTTTTAAAATTATTAATACACTACCCAAAAATCATGTATATATAGTATAATAGAGCAAAACAGTATTGTACACTTTATCATTTTTAGCTGAACAAGAAATTATCAATTTGAATATCATTCATTTAAGTTCTTACCATTCCAAAAGAAAAATATATATGAAATATTCAATGCATATGATTTTCCAATAATAATTTGTGGAACACTAGTTTATTTAATGAAAAACAAGTCAAAATAAAAAGGGTATTTAAGATATAGAAAAAAAAATTATTATCCATGTTAGAATAATTTTAAGGTTTTTAAATTATTATATTCTTTTCATTCTAGTTAGTTTAGTAATTCAAATTAATTTAAATGTGTTCTACCCTAAGTCACATAATGCGAATGCGAGAGCGGGTGCGGGTGCGAATGCGCAATGCGTAAAATTTTAAAAAAAATTGAGTGCGGGTGCTCCTTAAAGCGTTTAATAAAAAATTATTTTAAAAAATTATATTTATAATATTATTTTATTTTATTTAACTTTGTATATAAAAAAATTGATTTTATTTAAGTATTGATTATAATAACTTAATTTCATCATTATATAATAATTATATATTAAATCAAAAAATTAAAATTCATCTTTCATATTATTATACGTGTGTATTAAATAAATTTTAAGTCTTCTTAAAACGAGAAATGTGCACAAATTCGTCAGTGCGAAGAACTAAAATTTTAAGTCGTCTTAAAGCGAGCAATGCGCACAAATTCGCCAGTGCGAGAATTGAGTGCGAGTGCGTTGAGTATGATAGAAGGATTATGTGACTTAGGTTCTACTTCTACTTCTACCTATACATTAAATTTGTCACAGCTATATATATATATATATATACCAGCCACAATTATATTGATGCTTTGTATGTTAAATAATCCGAATGAACAATATTTGATAAACGCATTTAAAGCATTCGAATTCATTAAATTCTCTCTAAGAATCCAATACTAACTTAAGCGTCGGAGGGGCTTCGCCAGCTAAAACCCCAATTATCTTACCTGTTACGTATTAAGTGTTTGCAGGTCAAGAGAACTCACGTTATAAATTCTTGACAAGCTGGATTAAGAAGGACACTCAGCTCGACCCAATTTTAGCACGATCAAAATGAATAAATAAATAAACCTAACTTTCATTTTAATTTCTCTTAAAATTTAAATCAAATATATAATAACTTTATAATAGCAAAATAGAGCATAACTAAATTACTCATGTAACTCAAAGATTATATTTAGGTGGATAATTTTATGGTTTTTGAATTATTATATGTAAATATCTATTTTATTTTAGCTTAATTCAATAATTTATTTTTTTTAAACTATGTATTAAATTTGCAACCATTATAATTAAGAATTTGAAATTTAGTATATAAAATATTAAAATATTATAACTTTTATTGAGTATCTCATACTAAATACATAAATGTACCTATTATATATATATACTTAACTCTTTAAAGCAGGAATAAAAATGAATAAATAAATATAATTTTAATTCGATGTTGTTTTAAATTTACACTAAATATATAATAATGTTGTATGTGACATATTAAAGCATAACTAGCGGATATATATAAGTCAATTAATATGATATTTAAATTGGATAATTTTAAGGTTTCTGAGTAAATATATATAAATATTTATTTTATTCCAACGTAGTTTAATAATTTTTATTTTTGTCAAATGAAATTAAATATGCAACTATTATAATTGAAGATTTAATGTCTTTTATTTTCAATCAAATATGACTTTGTTTTTATCATTTTCCAACTAAAAATTCGTGTTATGATTAAGATATTGGTTGTGGGTGTTAATTGTAATAATATTAAAACATTGACAGTTTTTTTTATTTTTTTTTATTTTTTTTTGAATTTGAGTTTGAGAAGAGTTCAATTTCAGTCAAATTCCGTTAATGTGAAACGCAAACGTAATAATTTGAAACTGACAAATTCCAAAAGAACACTCAAATTACATATATTTCTCTTGATAGTGTGCAAACCAATGGACAGAAAGCAGAAAACAACCGAAAGATGTCAACAATTACAGGAAAAAAGTACTCACAAACCAAGGGCATATTGCGGGTTGAAAGCAAATCTTCGAGCGGGTATTGATCGTGTGGGCAGAATATTGAATTTCACTTTCAAATCAAACAAGATCAAATACAAATTGAGAAACAAAACAAATTGATTGAGTGGACTTATGCTATCCATTATCAGAGTAATAACCACTATTCACACTTCAAAGGCCGTAGAAATAATTATTTTCGGCCAAGATACACCATCATGATAAAATTGATTCACAATAAAACCGAACAAATTTAGAGGAAATTAGGCTAAATAACTGGACTGCACCTTATTTGGCATTTCCGATCATATCAAAGCATAAGTCTAACTACATAATTCACAAAAAAAAACAAAAAAAACAAAAACAAAAACAAAAACAAAATTCACAAAAATTAGAGAAAGGAGACTTGTAAAGCAAAATACGGAAGGAAAAAGACATGGATATCATTATTGTCGGAATTAATGCAGCCCGTCGAGCAAGAATTGCAACAGTTGAAGTTGTCCAACTTCAGTTAGGCGAAAGAATGGGGTTGTGGTGGAGAGTGGTCTCAATGCCTCCCGCCAAGTATTTCTCTACCGCTGATAGGCTGGTGCAACAAAGGAAGAGCAGGCCGATGAAGAAGAGGAATGCCGGAAATAGTCGAGCACTTCAGTAGAAAAGGAGGAAGTCGTTTTCTTTGGAAGTTGGGTTTGCGAAGGGCAAAAAAAAACTGATAAAGTGAAAAAAATTTAATTGAAAATAAAGAAAATAAATAAACGTTAAAGATGAAATTTTTTTGACGAAATAAAGAAGAAATTTAAGAGTGAGAAAAAATTAGATAAACAAGATTTGAGAGAGAAAAAATTGATTTAAGAGAGAGAAAAAAATTAATTAAAAATTAAAAAAAAATGAATGAACGTGTTCTAAAAAGATGGGATTTAAGTGAGAATAAATTTAGATGAACAAGATTTGAGAGAGAAAAAATTGATCTAAGAGAGAGAGAAAAACTAATTAAATAAATAAAAAAAAAACGAACGTGATTTAAGAGAGAAAAAATTTAGATGAACAAGATTTGAGAGAGAGAAAATTGATTTAAGAAAGAGAAAAAAATTAATTAAAAAAAATGAAAAAATAAACGAACATGTTCTAAAAAGACGAAATTTAAGAGAGAAAATTTTGATGAACAAGATTTGAGAGAGATAAAATTGATTTAAGAGAGAGAGAAAAATTAATTAAAAATAAAAAAAATAAACGAACGGGTTGTAAAAAGACGGAATTTAAGAGAGAAAAAATTTAGATGATTATGATTTCAAAAGTATACAATTGAAATGATTAAAAAATAATTATATATTTTAAATGAAATAAGATACACAAAAATTATCAAATGTTGTATAAATAATTTAATATCTGTTTTCATACAAAAATTATTATATGAAAATATATAAATAATAAAATAAAAATTGATTATTAATTATTTTATTATATTATGCACATAAGGTGGGTGTGAAAAAAATATTTTATTATTATTTTAAAATAAAACTATTAATTATTATTCTATTTTAACTTTATTTATCTACTTTTTTAACATATATATGTGTATGTGTAGTGTATTTGAAAAATGAAATAAAAAATATTTAAAAAATACAAAGAATAATAAAAAATATTTAAAATGGATATCGTATTATAGCTTACATTTACTCAAATTAAACAAAATAAATTTTTATGTTAAAAAACTTACTAAATTTATTAAAAATGTCCATTAAAAACATATGTAATTTTTTTAAAATAAAATATTAAAGAGAAGTTGAGTGATTGCATATATATATATATAATTTAAAATTGCACAATATTTAAAATTTATTAAAAAAATATTATAATACAATCTAGTACAGACCGACCTCATGTAAGGTCAGTACAGATTGAACTTTTGTTAGACATCCCCAACTCTTCTTCTCTTTCTTTTTTTAATATTCGGTTTTTTAATTTTTTTACCACTGAACCGAAAATTTTCGGTTGTTACCGAATCGAAACTGCTCCCTTTCGGTTCAGTAAACGGTCAGTTTTTTACCGAATTCTCGGTTAACCGAAACCAAAAAAGCAAATTTTCGGCTTTTATTGATTGAACACCTCTTGTTCGATGAATTGCCTCACAGATGATGTTCCAGCGAAGGCGGAGCTTCGACCATCTTATTTCCTTTGTCGAAAGCTTTCACCCAATAATTCAATTTCAAAAGCGTAATCTTGTCAATGTAAAGCTCAAGTGGGTAAAAGACCCTGTTCTCGATTCTGTAGTTTCGGATGGTATAGGACTCAAGGCTACTTGCACCCTTGTTTCGCTTATAGGATGCAGTCCCGATTCTTCTCTTCCCATTTACTGCCTCACGAGGTATCGTGGGCATCTGGGCCTCCATCCAGACGTCAAAGTCTCCACCTTTGTCCGTCGTTACCCTAATATTTTCCATGAATTCTATCGTCCTGATTCTGGAGGTACGCCTGTTCCTTGTTATAAACTAACACCTGAGGCATTGGATGTTTATGGTCAGGAAATGCGGATTGTTTATGAAGATTGTTATGTCGATATTTTGAATAGGCTGCAAAAACTGTTTATGCTTACGAAAGACAGATTTCTCCCTCTTCAAACAATTGATCAGCTGAGATGGGACTTGGGCTTGCCGCATGATTACGAGAGAAAGTTGGTTTCCGGGCACCCAGAGTTATTTTCTTTTGTAGAACTCCCTGATAGGCGTGTGGGAGTAAAACTATTAGTTTGGGATGATTCTTTAGCTGTGTCCCATTTACAGTCTAGAAATTCTATTATCACCCAAAATCATACGGCGTTGGCATTTCCTATTGGGTTCACGAGGGGTTTTGGCTTGAAAAGGAAGTGTATGGAATGGTTGAATGAGTGGCAAAAGTTGCCTTACACTAGTCCTTATGTTGATGCATCCCATTTGGATCCAAGAACTGATGTTTCTGAAAAGAGGGTTGTTGGGGTTTTTCATGAGCTTCTGCACCTCACAATTCTTAGGAAAATGGAGAGGAAGAATGTGAGTAATCTGCGTGGACCTTTGGCTATGCCTCAAAAGTTCACTAAGGCTATTGAGAGGCATCCCGGGATATTTTATATATCTAAAAAGGGGGACACACAGACTGTTGTTCTGAGAGAGGCTTATGACCGTGGACAGCTAAATGAGAAGCATCCATTGGCTGATATTAGAGAAAGATATGCAAGTATGATGAAGAAAGGTCTTTTGGATCGAAGCAGGGGATTATATAAGAAGGAGAGGGAGGAGTGTGAGGATGAGTTGCTGGAGATTCGTGCTCGTGGCAGAAGAAGGGTGTATGAATTTGTGTCTGAAACAGAGACAGATCTTGATTTAATTTCTGATTATGAATCTGATGAAACTAACAAAGAGTTCTAGAACACAGTATATCTGATGAAGGGTCGTTGTACTCTGTTCGGAAATCAGATCTCATCTGTCTATTATGGAGAACAGGCAAAAAAAAAAAAAGACATATGTGAGTATGATCAAGAATATATCTCGTTTTTTGATTTTGATTTTATGCATCAGAGTTGTTTCGTTGTATTTATTGCAAAAAAAATTAATACTTCTGTTCAGAGTTATAATGCATTGTGGCTTTTTTGTGTCGGGGGGGTTGGATGGGATTTCTTCTTGAGTGGTTTTGATTGCAAAACCTGTAATTTAAGCCCCATAATACATTTATATTGCTTCAGCATCTTCATTTTAAACTGATGTAATTCTGACTTGAATACTTTTGTTTTTTCTATTTGGATGAAAAGAAGGTTTAGTTTGGAATGTGTTCTTTGATTTTGGAATGTTGTCTTTGGTCTTGTAGGGGGAAGGACAAAGCAAGCAGATTCGGTTGGGAAAGCTGAATGTGTTGGTCTACTATTTCATCATCCTTTGAGGCATCTTGTAAGAATATTTTATCTTCCCCATGCTTCAACTCTTCCTTAGGTAATACAATTTATGTGATTAGGATAGATTAATTCACATACTGCAGAAATACAAAAGATGTTTACTTTGCTTGTTGTGAGTTCTTTTTTGTTAATGTGGTATGTGCCCTATGATAATTGAGAAATCTCTTGATTACAATTGGAAAATGAAAAGTCTAAATGCCAACTAATTATGAAACTATGGTTATGTTCTATTAATTATCACAGGTTTTCTGACTGTTAAATATTAGAATTAGACCAAGGTTCAATATCACCTGTTCTTCCCAAAATAGAAATTCTCTTCTTTGAAGTCCCATTATATATCTGCTGATCAAAGTATGTAAAAAAGCATATACATCTTGAATAGAGAATGTATTATGAAAGAAAAGAAAAGGATCCCGTGATTGAGAAAAGTATAAGTAGAATTTGTGTGAGAAATATAGTTCTAAGTGTAAAAACGATACAGTTTGTTATGACTTTAGGAAGTTGGATTGTATGGCACCTCCGGACAAAAATTGAAATGTCATCAGATTACAAGAAATTGTACCTGCATGAGTTGATAAAATTTATTAGGACAATAAGGAGAATTAAAATTTCACTAGGAACATTAGGCTATATTAATGAGCCAATTGTGATGGATGAAACCCCAGATGAGGTGGGTTACCTAAAACCTTTAATAATTGTTAGCAATCATTAAAACCAACAATATTAGGATCTTTAGATGAGGTTTGAAATGAGAAAGTAATCTCTCTCATATTTAGGACTGGGACTGAAATAAAATATTGAATGCATTTTCCATTCTGTGCAGAGTCTTCAAATTGTTGCAAATGGATAAAAGACTTGACATTTTCAAGAGATGTGGACAAAGCATATCTTACCTTAAAATTCTTTGTGTCCAATTCCTTATCCAAGTTTTTGATGACATTCTTAATTCCTTGTGTAATGAGTCCTCTTCCTTGGAGTGTGGTGATGAAAAGATTGAGGCCTAAATATAATTAGGAGACAAAACGAAAAAAACTGGTTGGCTTGTAATGCTTCTTTTTGTATGAATAGAAGAGCATAGAAGGAAAAGATAGATAGATAGGGGGGGGGGGGGGGGGGGAGAGAGAGAGAGAGAGAGAGAGAGAAATGAACTTACCCGCAACTTAGTGGAACAGACCATGATGGTGGGTTGTATTCCCTATCATTTTCGGGCAAAGATAGGTATTTTTTCCAGTCATCGAGCAATATTTCTAAATCATGGATTTTATTATCCAAACCAGCACAACAATTTGCATGCATTGTGCTTACCAAATTCAAGTCCTTGCTAGTCTCACAGAACCCTCCAAAATAAGCTGTGTCCAGAAACTTGATCTCTAATCCTATCTCCCTAATATATGGATTATACTTTATCCTGTTAAGCACATCTTGATCGTGTTTTCTAGGGTAATGTTCTCGTGCTTTGTACCAGAATTTGTAGAACTCTATTGTCTTATTGCTTGATCGAACATAATTGAAACCTCCATTGGGAGCATTGTTCAAGTCAGAGGGGTTTCCCATAAAGCTATCACATGAAATTTGGAAATCGGTATCCAAGTAAAAATGTGGGAATGGATTTCTCAACCACATGATATCTGCATCCTGCACAAATAAATTTAATATTTCATTTAAACTTTTACATTTACAAAAATATTGACTTGATTTACTAATTCAGTGATAGAATGTACCGTGAAAACGAAATTGTATCCAATTTCAAGAACGGTTCGAAGGAAATCAATTCTTCTCCACATCATCTTTATGTAGCCTGGAGTATTGAAATATTTCTCTCCCGAGAAGTCAATGCCTTCAGTTGTTAGGAAGTAGCAGTTGAGATGTCTCCTTAGACAGTGATCAAATGCCTTTTGATCCAGAGCAATAACCACCATATGTTTAAGAAGCCCAAGGGTTTGGTTCCCTATTCTGAAGCTTTCAAGAAAGAGATCAAAGACTGAATCTGGTTCGATCCATGCTTCATTTACGGTTGTTATAATTACCGTTTTGTCTGGCATGGCTGCCCTTTTCAGTACTTGCTTCAACTCATTTCCCTGAAAGAGAGAAAACATATAACTAACTTGTAATATTAATAAGTATCTGATAGAAGTTTTATAGCCATATCATCTTTAGCACATAGTCTTAACAGAGGGGTTGGGTGCCATTAACTCTTATCATACGACCTCGTTCTGAATATCTGCTATGGAGAACTGACATTGAAGGTATGTAATTCATACCATTGCATTCGAAACATATTTTTAGTCTGGATTTAGAACAAACCTGATAACTGGAACTTTTTGCTTGAGAGGAGAATGAATGGATAGATCGTGGGAGAAGCTCGAAAGTACTCTCGGAGTTTCGATAAAGCATAAGGCATGTTAAACTAATGCTAGCAAAAAGTAACACAACTGTAAGTAGGTGAAGGAAAACGCGACTGCTTTGATTAACTTTCAGCTGGTGGTCGCTGCCCGACTCCGGTAGCATTTGGTTGCCTTCGCAGATAATCCCTGAGGATCGAGTGAACCTTCTAAGCATTATGTCCTTAATATTCAGTCTTAGTATTAATTACATTGCAATTTGTGTAGGTTAACCTGGATCTGTGTGAAGGCTAGGACTGGAAAGACTTAGAAAATTAGTCCCACATGCTTGGTTTCTGGTAAAACAAGCAACAACATGGTAAGAGGAAAGTTACCTAATGCACTGTTTGTTGACTTCAAGGTAAATTCTTGAAATATATGTTTTCATTGGTTGAAAATGAGTATAAATAGTTGACATTTTCTCACTGCAGAAACTTGGTTCTTTTTGTTTTTTGTGTCATAATAGATGGTACTTATGTTATAATCTATCATGTACGAACGCTTCTAAAAATATCATTTTTTCTGTCGTGTCGGATACTCGTGTCTTACACCGTGTCCAACACTCTTCACGTGAAAAATTCAAAAAAAATTCGTGTGGCCATATCCGTGGCGTATCCGTATCCGTGCATGATACGTTATAATCGAAGGACTAAAAATAGTATCTTGTACTTTAGTCAAAGTTCACTTCTTTCATACTAACTTTATTGAACTTGATCGAATTATTATTGATTCTAGAACCACTTATTTTGTATATTACTTCTCCGCATTCAATTTTTCTCAATCTTGACTGTGCTTTAGTTGGTTGTAAACCATGTCCTATGATTTCTGGGACATTCTATATTCCTAGGATTTCAGTTCAGTCCCTTGTTTTACAGAACTGCACTCTTTGAGATCTGCTGCACATGTTCATAATTCCGATGATCCTGTAATATTTTGACTGATTAATGTATATAACATATGTTTGTGTTTACTTTGTATATATACACATATAGACAGTGAGGTAGCCAAGATTTATTCATTTCAAGGTCGGGCGAGATTAATAATATGAGAATATAAATATAGGGTGGGGCGACAACCCAGAAAATTGCAATCTTTAAGTTTTTTTTTTTTTTTTTTTGAATTTTTGTAATTTCAAAAAAAATAAAATAAAAATTACACACATATCCATGCTTGAAATTCCTTCCAAGTTGACATGGCTTTCCTTGCAGTTTGAGGGTTTTTTTTTTCTAAAAATATAGTAGTTGAAAAAACATATTGCAAATTTATTGAACTTTTTGGAGATATTGCAAATTTATTGTAAGCCAGTTACACTGTAGCCGGCTACAGTGAGTTTTTTTTTTTTTTTTTTTGAAATTTTTTATTAAAGCCTATTACGTGATAACCGGTTTTAATTTTTATTTAATTTTTTTTTTGAAATTCCAACGAAATTGAATTAAATGAAACCTTTTTTTTCATAATTTTGATTAAAGCCTACTACATATAACATAATAACCGGTTTTAATTTTTATTTAATATTCTTCGTAAAATTCCAACAACAAAATTGAATTACATTAGACTTATTTTTTTTCATAATTTTGATTAAAGCCTACCACATGATAACCCATTTTAATTTTTATTTAATTTTCTTCTTGAAACTCCAACTACAAAATTAAATTAAACGAAAGCATTGAACCGCGTTCACGACTTCACGTTGTTCAGTTTTAACTTCTTTGGTAAATTGGTTTCATTTAATTTCACTCAAGTAAGTTATAATAATAGAAAAAATTTAGATGGATTTTTTTTGTATCCGTTTCTTTATTGTAAATTAATAATTAAAACTTTCTTTAAACTTAATTGAAATGAATATTCAGGCTTAATGTTTTTCTTTAAACTCAATTTCTTGTAATGCAATTATATTTTAAAATTTTCACCAATTTTGTTTTCATTTAATTTCACAAAGAAATTACATTAATAGAACAACATTAAAACGGATTTGAGTTTTTTTTTTTTCTTATTTCTGTAAATTAATAATATCAGGCCAGGAAAAATTCGGCTCCATATGAAGATGAAATTTTACGGAAATTAAACTTATATTTCATTTAATATTAGGACTTATGAGTTTAACATATGTCGTAGGCTTCATTTAATTTAATTTTGTAGTTGGGATTTTAGGAAGAGAATTAAATAAAAATTCAATTTTATTGTTGGAATTTTAGGAAGAAAATTAAATAAAAATTAAAACCGGTCATCATGAAATAGGCTTTAATCAAAATTATGAAAAAAAAAAAATGTTTCATTTAATTTAATTTCGTAGTTAGATTTTGAGAAAAAAAATTAAATAAAAATTAAAACCGGTTATCATGTAGTAGGCTTCATTAGAAATTAAAAAAAAAAAAAAAACTCCCTGTAGCCGGCTACAGTATAACCGGCTTACAATAGAATTGCAATATCTTCAAACAGTACAATAAATTTGCAATATTTTTTTTATACTACTATATTTTTAGAAAAAACCCTTAGCAATTTGACAATTTTTAGTAGTTTCTTCAATTGTACGTCACTTTTGTCGAAAATAAACCATACAAAGATGTTGCTCTGATGGACTTTGGATTTGGTAAAACCATTCTTAGTCGTGTTTCCCTTTAAGTTTTTCTTTCTTTTTTTTTTTTTTTTACTTTTATTTTTTATTATTGAGTCTGGTCTAATCACTTAACTCTAAATTTTTTTCTATTAGTGGTAGTTGTTGGAACTCGAATTTGAGATCTCGATTTAAGTTAGTTGGTTGGTTCTTGTTTGTCTTTAGTTTTTAATTCAATTTGAAACTTTGTATAAACTTTATCTTTTTTCTGGATAAATTATATTTAACAAAAATAATAAGAAATATCGAAGAGCTATGATCACCACCATTATGTAACAAACAGGTCTCCGAAACTAATAAAGTATAATTATAAATGAAGAAACTACAAAAAAGAAAAAGAAGAAATACTATTTAGCCTACATTTGTACACCTAGCAAGGCCAATCTCCACCTAGGGATGTATACGAATCGAATTGAAGTGAATTTTACTGTTTTTTTCTTGCTCGAGTTCAAGTTCGACGAACCCTATTTTTTTGATTCGAAGTTCGGTTCGTCCAATGGTTCGAGTTCGGTTCGGTTCGGTTCGGGTTCGGCTTGGTCTCGAGCTATGATGCACGAACACTCCTAAAAATATTATTTTACCATGTCGTGTCTCCTCACGTGAGAAATTCAAGAAAAAATCCGTGTCATCGTATCTGTGTCGTATCGTGTCCGTCTCGCCGTGTCCGTATCCATGCATCATAGGTCTCGAGTTTGAACCCAAGATATAATTTATAAAAAAATAAAAAATAAAATATTATATATATATATATATATGTGTGTGTATATAAAATATTATATAAATATATATAATATTTTCAAAAAATATAATAGGTTGGCTCACGAACCGGCTCGCAAGCCACGAACAAAGAATAAAAAGGTTCAGGTTCGAGTTCGAATTCGATTCGAACTTTTCGAATTCGAATTCGAACCCTAACTAACTCGGCTCGGTCAACTCGCGAACTGGCTCGGTTCGTTAACATCCCCTATCTCCACCTAAACCTGAAACATGTTAAAATTCATTAAAGAAAAAACAATTAGTACCAAAATAAGAGAGAGAATCAAATACAAATATTTTAACACTAATAAAGAAAATAATTACCTAAAATTAGCCAAAATTTCACTCAGGGAGAATGTCATTCCGGTTGACTTGCATCGGGACCCCTCTTCCATGGGGTATATATGATGAGTAAACGAGTCAGGACTACATAATAAAAAGAAGAAAACATCAGCCTAAATTCCTTTAAAATTTTAGTTCAAACTCGTTTCTGTCGAACCTAATCGCTCGTGTAGCCGTATCAATGGCGGAGCCACCTTGAAGTGAGGGGGTATAATTGACCCCCCTCAATTTTTATGTTTTTTAATTATTATATAGATATATAGATATATGTATATGTAATTTTATGAGATTTTTCATTATTGACCCCACTCATCCAAGTTAAAATTAATACTAGTGGGGGTCAATATAGTAAATTATTGATAATTGAGATCACATTAAAAAAAAAATTATTGGATTTTTCTTTAGTATTATGTTTTGGTCGACTCCCCTAAATAATATTTCTGGTTCCGCCACTGAGCCGTATAGGTAAGTGTACTACTATATTTGTTATTTGTTTGATTCTTTTTCTTAAATTTTATGGGATCATATGATAAGTATATATATAACATTCTCCGCTTTGTTACGCTGTACTAATTTATATACGGTATTTGGTTGGAGGGTTTTCATAAAAACGAAGAATATGTAGAACTAACTAAAAAGATTAACGAATTAACTTAAATTACCCGCATTTTTGTGGAATAGTCCATGAAGTTGGGTTGTTTTCCCTCTCATCTTCTGGCAAAGATTTGTACTTTGTCCAGTCCTCAAGCATGATTTTGAGATTGTGGATCTTGTTATCCATACCAGCACAACAATTTGCATGCATTGTGCTTACCTGATTCAAATCCTGGCTGGGTTGACAAAACCCTCCAAAGTTGGCTGTGTCAAGAAACTTCATATCTAATCCGATTTTCTTTATGTAAGGATGGTACTTGATCTTGTCCAGCACGTCCTGATCATGGTATCCTGGATAATCCTCTCTTGATTTGTACCAGTACTTTTAGAACTCGATCGTTTGGTTGCTCGATTTTACGTAGTTGAAGCCTCCGTTAGGGTTGTTATTTGACACACTTGGTAGGGTTTCCCCAGTACCTGTCGCATGAGATCTGGAAGTTGCCTTCTGGGTAGAAATGTTTGAATGGATTTCTGAACCACAAGATATCTGCATCCTGAAGAATGAAAGAATGGAGAGAATTAGGGTTTGTGATGTGTCGATCCATCAATGCCAAAGAGCATACTTTTGGAGATGGAAAAAGAAAAACCGTCTCAAATTGTCATGAATCGATATAGAAATGCATAACCAAGCGAAATGATCCGGCACAAATTTTTATCAAACTGGATCAAGAACTTATACATACTTATATACAATTCAAATGGGGAAATAGTTACGGTAGTTGACAGTACATGTTATATTCTAAGGAAAATGTGGTCATCGAGAAATGTACTTACCTTGAAGACGAAATTGTATCCCAACTCAAGAAATTATCTAAGGAAATCGAGCCTTCTCCACATCATCTTCAAGTAATTTGGCGTCATGAAGTGAGCTTCGCATCGCCGGAGAAGTTGACACCTTCGGTTTCCAGATAATAGCAATTGAGGTGATGCTTTAAGCAATGATCAAATGCCCTTAGGTCCAAAGCAACAACCAACACATGTTTTAGAAGAAAATGTGCTTCTCCTATGATGTGGACCTAATTTCCACATTATTTAATTAAGAAATATTGGATATTATTGGATATAGAAAGAAGAAGGAGTTGAGAAGAAAAGGGGAGAAGAAGTCAACAACCACGTAGTTTTCAAAGTTGAGAACGTGCCAAGATTTTAGGAAAAGAGTTAACTGCTTTATGTGGAGAGAATAAAAAGAGGAGGAGAGAGAAAGAGAAGAGAGAGACTCATTCACGTACTTTCACAGAAACCCTACAACACTCATATTCTCTCAAGCTTATCTGCAGAGGAGTTCTACGCCATTGCCCCTTTCCTTCGTTATTTTCTATCAATTTTCATAGAATTCTCTTGTGTTACAGAATATCTCAATTGTCAAGATTTCTGTTCGGAGTTATCGTCGAATTATTGCTTGATTAAGTCCTCCATTTCCCACATATAAATTGTGTTGGTATTTCGCTAATTTTTGGCAAATATCATCTGGCGCCGTCTGTGGGAAAAGATTAAATCGAGCAAAAGGCGTGAGTTTTCGTAGTTTTTCATGGCATCCAAGATCGGATCTAGCGGGGTGTCAACTCCGATCAACCCGTCCGCTCCGGCAACGACGGGCACTGAAAAAGCTGTTGGGAGTGCTTCAAATCCGCTATTCATCGGAAGTATTCCCGTGTTGACCGACTCCACCGTCGTTACGGTTACGGGAGGCGCGCCACTAACCAAGGACTGCGCGGATCTCCCGGAATCCAGCTTGACGGGAGGTTTGAAGAATCCGCGAAGCGATAACCTCGAAGTTGAAGGTGCAGGCCGGCTGACCCCTCCAGGTGCAGGGGGCTCCTCACCTGGAAGGACGTCCCTGCCTGAAGGGCTGAACCTGCCCGTGGGGGCAGACAGGCAGGCGGGCAACCAGCCGTCTACGGAAGAGCTGGAGGCATTGCTGAGCCTTAACTTCAACCCCCGGCAGACTACCAGGGTGGCAGATATACCTGGAGGGGTATCGTCGGGAAGCAGCGCCGCTGCTATGCAGTTTCAGGCTAAACAAGCAGCTGACGGGGCTGGTGGATCAGGAAGTGGCTCTTTACCGCCAGACGCGCCCATTCACCTTACAGCTAAGGAGTTCCAACAGTGGATTAACGCAGCTGTAGCTGCTGCTTCGGCGCAGCGAAACCAGCCGTTGGCCCAGGGGCGCGGAACAGCCCCGCCGCTGTATGAAACAGAACCAACCATGAGAAGAATGATACCCCCTTCAGCTGGAGACGGCTTACCTCCAGTTGGGGACCCCTTGGGGCTGCCAGGAGCAGACGGGATAGGAAACGGGGCAGCAGGCAGAGCTGCATGGCAGCTAATGGCGCCACCGCCACCCGTAAATTACCAGATGGGAAGAAGAGAGCCAGGCCTCCCTGAGCAGCCCGACTGGGCTGCCAGGTTACAGCAGAGGCTAGAAGAGATGGAGAGGCAAATGAGAGCAGGACCTGCCAGGGTGACCAGGAGAGGCGGACCCTTCAGCCAAAGGGTCCTGGCTGACGAACTCCTGCCAGGTTGCAAGACATCCGGGCTGCCGGAGTACAATGGTGCAACGGATCCCCAAAAGCATTTGGATCGGTTCGAGAACTTGGCCCTCCTGTACCAGTACAGTGAAGGGGTGAAATGCAGAGTATTCTTGACCACATTTACGGACAATGCGCAAGAATGGGCTCGGCAGCTTGAGCCCGGATCTATACATTCCTTTGACCAATTTGCTGCACTGTTTTTACATCAGTTCGCTAGCAGCAGGGGCTACCAGAAAACTCCAAATGCTCTTTTCGCGGTAAGGCAGAGAGAGGGGGAGTCTTTGAGGAGCTACATCAACAGGTTCACCAAAGCCGTGTTGGAAGTCCCGTCTGCTACTGCGGAAGTGCGCGCTAGTGCCTTCCAAGAGGGCTTGAGGAAAGGAGCGTTCTTCACCTCGCTCTCCAAGAAGCCGCCCACCAGCTGGGATGATCTCCTAACCAGGGCGGAAAAGTACATCAATTCGGAAGAAGCAGAAGCGGGGAAGGACGCAGCAATAGCAGCTGACAGGAGGAGGGAAAGAAAGGAGGACGGGCGGCTGCCCGCTCCAGCTAAAAGGATCAGAATACCTGAAAGGAGAGAGCACCTTTTGAGCCTTGGGCCCCGGTATGACCGATATACCCCACTGCGTACGACACCCGCTCAAACTCTTATGCAGATCCAGGGAACGGGCCTCTTGAATTGGCCCCGGAATGCGGAAAATGGGCCCCTCAAGTCCCCCTCAGAGAGGTTTTGTCGGTTTCACAACGACTACGGACATGACACGGATGAATGTCGCCACCTGCGTGAGGAAATTGAGAGATTAATTCAGGAAGGATACTTGCAGGAGCTGATATGTCGAGACCGGGCAAAAGGCTGGGGGATGTTCCCAAAGAGGAATGCAGCAGGAGGGAGGCAACCTGCAAGAAATCTGCCCGGAAGGAACGGACCTGGAAGGGGTACACCAGGAAGGAGGATACCAGGAGGGAATCCTCCCAGGCAGAACTACGGCAGAAGAGATCACCAACCAAGGGGAGGGGAGCAAAGAAGGCACCTCTCACCTCATAGGCCACTGATTGAGGCACCCCCAGCTGAAGCAGCAAGAGCAGGAAGGCGCGAGCAGGAGGAAGCCCCACAGCAGAAAGGCTTCATTCACATGATAATTGGGGGGCCGACGGATGGGGACTCCCATCGGGCTAGAAGAGCACACACGCAGGAGGCTGCCCTTCACACGCAGGCAGGGTCGTTCATCATGAAGGTCGATCAGGCAGGACCGCAGCCCACGCTTCAGTTTGGACCAGAAGACCTGGAGGGAATTCAGGCCCCTCATAATGACGCTCTGGTCATAACAGCCAGCATTGCTAGCTATGGCATGGGAAGGGTCTTTATAGACAGCGGGAGTTCAGCAGACATCCTCTACCGAGAGGCATATGAACAGATGGACCTAGGAAAGATTGAGCTTGAACCCGTAAAGACCGCCTTGTTCGGATTTGGAGGAGAGGTGGTACGGCCTATGGGGATGATTTCCCTACCGGTTGCGTTGGGAACCAAGCCTAGGACGAGGACCCGGATGGTGAGGTTCCTAGTGGTGGACAAACCCTCAGCTTACAATGCCATACTCGGGAGACCAGCTATGAATTCTTTCCAGGCGGTTATCTCCACTTACCATATGAAGATAAAGTTCCCAACGCTGGAGGGAGTTGGAGAGGTGTCGGCGGACCAGCATTCCTCCAGGAAGTGCTATGTCAAAGCTGTCCAGCAAGCAGACAGGAAGGAAGCTAAGAAGGAGGGAGAGAAAAGAACTCGAAGTGATAAAAAAAGAAAGCTGGAAGAAACCGAGCAGGAAGATAAGCAGGAAGGACCTCACCCTAAAATAGAGCCCGCTGAAGAGCTATTGAGCATCGAGCTGGTCCCCGGAGATCCCGAAAAGACAACAAGGATAGGATCGCAGCTGGACCCCAACTTGAAGGAGGAGCTGACAGGTTTCCTCAGGAAGAATGTGGATGTTTTCGCATGGACCGATGATCAGCTGGAGGGGATTGACCCCTCTGTGGCGGTTCATAGGCTGAATGTAGACCCAAAGATCCGCCCGGTGAAACAGAAGAAGAGGACGCACGGACCTGAAAGGGATAAGATCATACAAGACCAGGTGGACATGCTGCTAGCTGCCGGTCACATCAAGGAAATTCAGTTTCCTGAGTGGCTCTCAAATGTAGTCCTGGTCCCGAAGAAGGAGAACAAGTGGCGCATGTGCGTGGATTTCAGAAACTTGAATAACGCATGCCCCAAGGATTTTTACCCACTGCCTAACATAGATCAGCTGGTGGATTCCACCTCCGGGTGTGAGCTCCTCAGTATGATGGACGCCTCGCAGGGCTATCATCAAATCCCTTTGGATCCGGCAGATCAGAGGAGAGTGAGCTTCATCACAACAGGAGGAACATATTGTTACGTGGTCATGCCCTTCGGGCTGAAGAACGCAGGAGCAACCTACCAGCGCCTGGTAGATAGAATGTTCAAAGATCAAATAGGGAGAAACGTGGAAGTTTACATAGATGACATGCTGGTGAAAAGCAGGAAGTCAGACACTCACCTGGCAGATTTGGAAGAGGCCTTCCAGGTCCTGCGCAAATACAACATGAAGCTGAACCCTTTAAAGTGCTCCTTTGGGGTAAAGGGAGGAAAATTCCTCGGTTACATTGTCACAGAGAGGGGGATTCAAGCAAACCCTACAAAAATCCAAGCAATACGAGACATGAAGGCCCCGACAACACCGAATGAGGTGCAATGCCTGACGGGGAGGATGGCAGCTCTGAGCCGTTTCATCTCGAGGCTAGCAGAAAAAAGCCTCCCTTTCTTTGGAGTATTGAGAAAGGCGTGCAAGTTTGCATGGGGTCCGGAATGCCAGAAGGCTTTCGAAGACCTGAAGGTATACCTGGAAGGAATACCCCTCCTGGTCAAGCCTGTACCAGGAGAGCCTCTATACGTATACCTGGCAGTATCAGGCCAGGCTGTCAGCTCCGTTCTGCTCCGGGAGGAAGGAGGAACCCAGAAGCCGGTGTATTATGTTAGCAAGGTGCTCAAAGGAGCAGAACAGCGGTACCCGGATATGGAAAAGCTGGCATTGGCACTCATGGTTACAGCGCGAAGGTTGCGACCATACTTCCTATCGCACGCGATAGTGGTCCGCACGAATTATCCCATGAGGCAAGTGCTCGGGAAGCCGGAGACATCAGGAAGGCTAATTAAATGGGCCATGGAGCTAGGGGAATTTGATATATCGTATTCCCCAAGGACAGCAATCAAAGCACAAGCCCTGGCGGACTTCATATCAGAGATGACCACGACGCCCGAGCAGGAAGGGCGCAGGTGGCTGCTACACGTTGATGGTTCATCCACCAGCTCGGGGAGCGGAGCTGGAGTGGTGATAACCAGCCCCGAAGGAGATGAATTCGAGTTTGCTATCAGATTCAACTTCAAAGCATCCAATAATGAGGCGGAATACGAGGCAGTGATCATGGGGCTGAAGCTAGCCAAAGAAGCTGGAGCGCAGCACCTGGTGCTGTATTCAGACTCCCAGCTGGTATCCTGTCAGGTGGAGGGAAAGTATGAAGCTCATGAAGAAAGGATGAAGGCCTACTTAACTAAAGTGAATGAAATGAAGACAGAATTCGTTACCTTCCAGCTGGAGCAGATACCACGAGATGAGAACAAGAAAGCAGATCGATTAGCCAAGATGGCTAGTTCGTTCGAGGGTGTCCATACCAGGAAGATTACGGTTCTGACACTCCCTGCTGGGGCGCTAGAGCAGGACGCGAATGCAGACCAGGAAGTGCTGATAGGGCAGGAAGAGCAGGACTGGAGGGAGGAGATTCTTGATTACCTGCTACATGACATACTTCCAGCTGACAGGAAGGAAGCGCTGAGAGTGCAACGAAAAGCTGCCCGATTTGTGGTGATGCGAGGTTTCCTATATAGAAGATCGGTGACAATGCCCTTGCTCAAATGCTTGTCGCCGGAGGAAAGCCATTATGTGCTGCGAGAGATACACGAAGGAAGTTGTGGAAGTCATTCTGGCTGGACCTCGCTGGCGGGAAAGGTGTTGAGAGCGGGATATTTTTGGCCGACCATCAAAACGGATGCTAAGGAGTTCGTTGCAAAGTGTGAGCAATGTCAGAAATATGCTCCCCTCCTGCACCAGCCAGCTGAGCCCCTCACGGCTATGTACTCACCATGCCCCTTCGCCAAATGGGGCATCGATATAGTTGGCCCGCTTCCCCCTGGGAAAGGGCAAACACGATTCATGATCGTGGCCGTAGATTACTTCAGCAAGTGGGTGGAAGCGGAAGCTTTAGTGAAGATCACGGAGAAAGAAGTGATAAAATTCCTACAACGAAATATCGTGTGCCGTTTTGGAGTCCCGAGAGAGCTGGTCTCGGATAATGGGAGACAGTTCATAGGAACGCAGCTGAAGGAATGGTGCCAGCAGCTAGGGATTCGACAATGCTTTTCAGCGGTCTATCACCCGCAGGCAAACGGACAGGTGGAGGTAATGAACCGACTCATCTTACATGGTCTCAAGACTAGAGTGGAAGGAGCTAGAGGAAAATGGGCTACCGAGCTACCCGCAGTCTTGTGGGCTCACCGAACCACTCCAAGTGTGACCACGGGAGAGACACCTTTCAACCTGGTATACGGTGCCGAGGCGGTCATTCCTGCTGAGATAGGCATGCCCTCGCCACGAGTGGAAGCCTATAATGAAGAAGAGAACGAAACGTTAATGAGGGAAAACTTGGATACTATAGAAGAGGCAAGGGATCGAGCACTTATACGAATGGCGAGGTATAAAAATCAAATGGTGGCAGCTTACAATAGGAAGGTGAAAGCGCGCGACTTCCAGGTGGGGGACTTGGTGCTTAGGAGGGCGGATGCCTTGAAACCTGTTGGCAAACTAGGGCCCAGCTGGGAAGGGCCCTACAAAGTCGTAAGGATCGTGGGTCGAGGAGCTTATGAGCTGGAGGATGCTAACAGAAAGAAGCTATCACGACCCTGGAACGTGCAAAACCTAAAAAGGTTCTTCTGCTAAGCAGGCGCGCGGCCCGCGCCTGGAAGGAGAGCAGAAGGAGGAACGCATTACCAGAACTTCCAGGTTCCAGTCAAAACTTGAAAGGGTTTTTCTGCTAAGCAGACACGCGGCCTGCACACCTGGAAGGAGAGCAGAAGGAGGAACATATGATCAGAACGTCCAGGTTCCAACGTTTTCTTTTCCGCATGCTTGATAGTTGTTTATACAGAATTTTCTATATTTTGATTCATGCGAATGAAGAAGACTATGTTTCATGTTTATGTTTTATCTGAATAACTAACTTCATGGGATTTGTGAGAATGCATTATGATGAGAAAAAGAACCAGCTCGTGTGATGCCCTCGATGCATACACATTGTAATGAGGAAAAAATGACTTATGCTGGGATATGCTCTGAATGCACCGTATTATTATTAATTTGACACTTGAGACAGGCACATGCAAAGCCTCCGCGGCTATATTACCGAAAATCTGAACATTTTCGATGAATGATTACCCGGGATAAAGGGGGCACACAAATAAGTCCCTCTTGGGAAGGCGCGTTGATTACGCATACACCTTGGGAAGAGCTGGAAGAAAGGCTCTTGGGAGTGATTCTCCACCTGCTTCCACCAGTCGGGTTGGCCACCTAGCTGGAAGGAGGCAGCTATTGCTAGGGTCGGAGAGAATACCCTCAGCACGAACGGCTCTGGCAGCCTTGTACCGTGAAAACCTGGCATGAGGGACAAATTCTCAAATGAACAGAAGAGCAACAAGCAGAACAGGGAGAAGGCCCACACCAGAACCGCATTCAAACCTTCTCCTTGGGCTGTCTACTCCCTGCTAGCGGGTTACAAAGGCAATGAAAAGCTAACACAGCCAGATGCCCATACAATACAATAAACATGTGCCAAAACAACAAAATCAAGTGTTCAACCATATATTCCATTCAAAAAGCCCTCAAATGTTCCGGGCAACCAGGAAAGAGAAAGTTCAGGTGCATACTCGAGGAAAATGAGCCAAAACATAGTCATCCAAACAAAAAGCATACCAAGGAAAACCAGAATCCAATGAGTCTAAGTCCCAAAAATGCTAAGTCTAGAGCCGGAAATATCAACGGCTCGCAAAAGATGAGTCAATAGAGAAAGAAAGATGTCCAAAGAGAGAGGCGTAAAGAAAGCTAAGTCTGTGGCCCTGGCGGGTCTACCTGCCCGACAGTAGGGGCAGCAGCAGGAATGGTGGAAGCAGCAGGTGCAGTGTCTGGAAGATAGCTGGCAGGAGGAACGTGAGCTGGCGGGATACTAGCAGGAGGCGCGGAAGTAGCAGGGCCGTGAGCAGAAGTGGAGGCCCCTCCCAGGCTAGCATGCAGATCAACAGTAACCGCTTGCCCCGGCAGGCTGGGGTGATGTCCCTCCATGAGGCTAGCGTCTCTAGCTGGAGGGGGAGTAGAGAACTCACCTGCAGCGAAAACAAGAAGAGTTGATCACTAACAGAAGTTGAAGGAAAATCATGAAAAACGAGAAGAAGGAAATAATACAATGAAGCATGAAGACCAGCGGGCACACGCACCTGAAGGGAAAGACTGAGCATGATGAATATCTGTGGCAGAAGGAGTGGTACCAGGAGCAAGAAGACCCAAGGATACCAGGCGGGCATAACCAGCACGAAAGCCCTGCTCGAAAGCAGAAGCAGAAGCTGCTGCAACTTTCTGCATGGAGGCCTCGTCAACGGCCTGCTGGAACGCGGGAGAAGCCAAGTACTCGGCCTGGCGAAGCAACAAGCGCCCATCCAAAAGAGCCCTCCCTGCTGTCGTCTTCAGGAACTGATCAACTGCCTGGAGGGAAATGGGTTGCGGGGCAGCTGCTGCGAGGCGCTCCCTCCGCTCCTGGTCATAGGATTTCTGCAAGTCCTTCAATTTCCCTTCTGCAGCATTCTTCAAAACGTGGGCCGCCACAAGCTCATGGCGGAGAGTATCTGTCTCTCGCTGAAGATTGGTCAACTCCTCGGCAACAGAAGGAGGGACGACCACCTCCTAATCATGCCAGCAGCCAAGGAGCATCCCCGCCTGCGAAAAGGGGGATAGGTGAGGGAAAAAGACAAGAACGGCATCATAATGGAAGCAAAAAGAGGAGGTGAAAAGCTGGATTTACCTGCGCGAGGTGGAGTGCAGCTCGGGCAGGAAGGGCCTCTCGGGAGAGCCCAGCCATGAACTCCCTGTCTGTTGCTGAAGGTAGACCCTTCAAAAGCCTCAATCCCAGATCACCCTGGGAATCAAAGAAGATACAATCATCCTGGTCAGGCGGGCGCTGAGAGGAAGCGGTGTGACGACCAGAGGTAGGAACTGCAGATGATGTGCCAGTAGCAGGAGGGACGAATCTCTCCCTGCTCCTCCGGTCCTGGTCCTGTCGCCCGCCAGGAGGATGAAGAGGCCCTTTCCCTTTAGAGACCTGGACGGTCTGCTCATCGACGGGAGGGCTGAGAGACCTACGCACCTCTCGGTGCCTCTTGCGGGGCTCGTCAGAGCGGTGAGGAGAACGCTTGCGGGATGCACGACCAGGAGGGTCAAGCTGGCGGCCTGCCCGGTGAGCAGGATGGGGAGGCCCCCAGAAGGATCTACCCCCCGCCTGCTGGTAGCCCGCAGCAGCACCAGAGCGTGGCTTGCGACGCCTGCGAGGAGGTGCGTCTGGAGAATCCTCTTCAACTTGAGCAGGAGGGGGCCGACGCTTCACGCGATATTGCCTCATAATTTCGTCTGCGAAGTAAGGAGAAAGCCAAATATCAGAAAGAGAGCAGGAGGCGTATGATGCAAGTTATCACATAAAGCAGATAAGATCATATAAAAGATAAGAATGAACAGGCTACCAATCGGCCTCTCAAGAGGCACGTGCTGGGGGATCAAACCAAAGTATGAAAGGAGGGAACTGGAGCATAGCTCTACGGCGGGACATAAATATCCCTGCAATATCTTCCGACGAGCTTTGGACTCTGAAGAAATATCCGTCAACTGGGTATGGGCAACAGAGGAAGGACGTGACCGCCAGTCGGTATACATCTGCCTGCCCCATCCCTCGCTAGAAGGGCGCACGAAGAAATATCGGGTATCCCAATCCCGTGGAGAATCACGAAGTCGCAGGAAGGCGGGTTTCACCCGAGGGGTGATGTAATAGAACCCGTAGTTGTTCATCCGCAAAATGAAATCATCTCGAAACTCCATAGGCCCTGTCGGTACTCCTGTATAGCTCGTAAGGACGGCATAGCTAAGTAGTAGAGTCATGGCATTGGGACACAACTGGCCCAGGCTCATGCGAAAGGTGTCAGATACCTCAGCCAGGAACGAAGGGACCGGGAAGCGTAGGCCGGCATCCACCTGGGCTACGAAAAAGCAGGCCGCCCCTTCTGGTGCATGGTCGGGCCCCTCGCCTGGACCTGGAAGGAATGCCTCCCAACCAGCAGGAAGCTCTAGTCGCCTAACAACTCCCTGTAACTGCTCCTCCGTCATGGTACAAGACTTATAATCATACTCCCCTTCATCTCCAGGATCCGAGTCCGTCGTATCATCAGAATCAACCTCATGGGCCCCTGTAACATCCGTGGGGAGACTGGCAGGAGGAAGGGGAGCAGAACGGGTAGCTGACGGATCAGCAGAGCTGCTAGTAGCAAGATCAGGAGCAGAGCGGATAGCTGACGGATCAGCAGAGCTGCTAGTAGCAAGATCAGGAGCAGAGCGGATAGCTGACGGATCAGCAGGACTGCTGGTAGCAGGATCAGGAGCAGAACGGGTAGCTGACGGATCAGCAGAGCTGCTAGTAGCAAGATCAGGAGCAGAGCGGATAGCTGACGGATCAGCAGAGCTGCTAGTAGCAAGATCAGGAGCAGAGCGGATAGCTGACGGATCAGCAGGACTGCTGGTAGCAGGATCAGGAGCAGAGCGGATAGCTGACGGATCAGCAGGGCTGCCAATAGAGATATCAGGAGCATAAGCCGAAACTGGTGGATCAGCGGGGAGACCCTGGTCCGTAGTGGTGCGGAGAACAGCAGGAGGGCCCATGAGCAGGAGAGGTGCCGGACAGGCTATAGGATATTCTTCCAGCTCTTTGTCTTGGGAATCCATACCTGGAGGTTCCTGTAATTCCCCCAGCGGCAGGGATGAAAAAGAAAAAGTGCAAGCAAGACAACAAGACAGAGGGAAATAGCATGTTATACACGTGGCAAGCAGCAATCTCACTTAACGCACGCTCAACAATAGCAAGGAAATAAGTAAATGACAAGGGGATGCAAATGTAATTTCCCAAAACAAGACAAAGAGAAGGAAGCAATTTTCCCGACAACAACCCCACAACACATGCATTATAAAAGTTGTGTCAATACACTTTTATTACAAAAATGCAATTTTCAACACTCAATACAGGAAGAAGACAATCAATCGTCTTTATTACAACCAAGCAACAACCCAATAGATTTTCAAGGGAGAAATCACAATCTTCACCTTTAGAAAGCTGGAGCAGTATCTACGAGAAGACCATCAATTCGGCAACAAGCACCCATCCAACATCGAGCAACATGCCAACAAAGCAACAAGAATTCACGATATCAATTATCTTTTCTCAACAGGGGACATCCCTAACAACTATCAACAAATTCAATCCATTCCACAATACAATAAGTGCTTACCAGCAAGGAAATTTTCCTCAGCGGAGGAGGTATTATCTAAAATAGCCAACAACGAGTCAATGTATGCCTCTGATCTACAACAAGAGGAAAAGCGGTTTTTAGCAAATCAATAACAAGAGTTGAATCGCCGGTATTACATGAGGAGGGAGGAGAATATGGCAGATCTAGCCAGGTTTCCCACGGGGCTTTTACGCAGAGGATGATTGGCGGCGCATCAGCCCCGACACCTCGCCACGGCCGCGAGCACGGTCACCCACAACAGGCAGTGGTGGTTAGAGGCGACCGAATCAGGCCCCCACCTTTCAGATCCGATTTCGAATATCCAAACCAAAAAAAAAAAAAAAAAGAAGAAAAAAAGAAAGGGAGGAAACCCCAGATCTCACCTGGGCGAGCGGCGAACGGCGGCGTCGCAACGGGAAGTGGCGGCGCTGCGAAGGAGTCCAAAGAAGCGGTCAGATTCGGCAGATCTAGATCCGACTCTCACAAGGAATCTCCAGAAAAAGAAGGAAAGAAGAGGGATGGCTTGATGCCCTTACCTGCGCAGACGGTGAGAGGCGGCGACGTGGCGGCACCGCGGCGGAACCCCAGCAACACTGCAAATAGTCGAAGAAGACACTTAGATCTACCATGTCTAAGGTCCAATCTCCCCGAAAAACGGAAAGAAAAAAGGGGAAAAACGCCGAGAGCGGTGGTGCTTTACCTGAACGACGGCGGCGCTACGACGGAGAGTCCCGGCCGAGGTTGCTCCCGGCGGAGGCTTAGGCTCAGACCTGTGAAAGGGGGAAGCAAGATCAGTCCCCCTCACCAAAAAAAAAAAAAAAAAAAAAAACAAAGAGAGAAAGATAGAAGGGGGAGTCCGTAGCCGACGCGGCGGCGGTGGTGGTGCGCCGCTGGTATGGTGGCGGAGTGATGAAGGGAGGACGAAGTCTGTAGTTCTCTTACCTAAGGGAGAGAAACGATGACCTTGTCACAAGGAAGAGAGGGGGAATCGGTTTTTAGCCTGTGAAAGAGAAGAGCAGCAGCTTTTGCACAAGGGAGAAAAGAAGAGGGGATTTTGAATTAATTCAAGAAAAGGAGACCTATATCACTAGAGTTCTTCTAATCCCGGTGATATCTTTTCCCTTCTCATAATTTATTTCCCTTCATAAAATTTCTTATCATATGATAAATTATGAGTTTGTCGATGAGCATAAGATTTATTTGGGTGATTTTAGGTTATCTAATTGATATAAGCAAATCATTTCCGTAGATACCCTGTCCCAAGAGAACTAATCTTGATAATCTCAAAAAAAACTATTACTATTACTTTAATTCCTGAAAATTCATCCTATCTGATTTGTTAGTTTCCTTCCAAGATATGTTCAGATTGTTTGCAATTTGGGATATAATCATATCTGGAACCACATCATGTCTCGAGAAAATAGGTTGCAGGAATTCCCGCCGAACTTTGGAGAAGAAGGGGAATTGTTCATAACTAAGTTGGCGGGAAAGAAGAGCAGAAGGGAATTGAACGGTCAGGGAGAGGAAAGGAGAAAGGAGCACGTAAAAAGCAGTTAAGCTGAAAGTCCATTAAGCTGGAAGGAGCAATAAGCTGAAGGGACAAAGACACTAAGCAGGAAGTCAGGAGGGAACCAATCGCCGAAGCAGAACCGAAAGAAAACCTTGGGTACGGGACGCAACGGTTGCACTCTTTTTACTCATGAGGGTTTTGTCCCACGTGGTTTTCCCGAGTGAGGTTTTTAACGAGGCAATCACCGTACCCAGGAAGGGAGTTCAGCCAGTTTAACACATTCCATCGCTAGAGTTGTTCTCCAAAATTTACTACTCTCACAGTCGTCCATACCGTTCGACTGTAAGAGTAGGGGGGAGTGATGATGTGGACCTAATTTCCACATTATTTAATTAAGAAATATTGGATATTATTGGATATAGAAAGAAGAAGGAGTTGAGAAGAAAAGGGGAGAAGAAGTCAACAACCACGTAGTTTTCAAAGTTGAGAACGTGCCAAGATTTTAGGAAAAGAGTTAACTGCTTTATGTGGAGAGAATAAAAAGAGGAGGAGAGAGAAAGAGAAGAGAGAGACTCATTCACGTACTTTCACAGAAACCCTACAACACTCATATTCTCTCAAGCTTATCTGCAGAGGAGTTCTACGCCATTGCCCCTTTCCTTCGTTATTTTCTATCAATTTTCATAGAATTCTCTTGTGTTACAGAATATCTCAATTGTCAAGATTTCTGTTCGGAGTTATCGTCGAATTATTGCTTGATTAAGTCCTCCATTTCCCACATATAAATTGTGTTGGTATTTCGCTAATTTTTGGCAAATATCATCCTACATCGAAGCTCTGAAGAAAGAGATCAAAGATTGAATCGAACCAAGAAAAAGATCAAAGATTGAATCGGGCTCAATCCATGCTTTGTTTAGGGTTGTCACGATCACTGTTTTGTCCGACAAAGCTGACCTTTCCAATACTTGCCTCAACCATAGCTTTTCAATCCTCTAAAAAACACATTGTAAACATCATCATCAAGAGCATAAATGAATAATGGGGTCATCGATTAGTCACTAATCAGTGACCGATAATGGGGTCACCGAAAATCGATAAAAAAAATTTGTTTTCTAGTAGCTAATGAATGTTTGCAATGGTAGGAAATATGAATGCTATAATATACTATGATAACCTATAAAAAGAGAAATTATAGAATTGTCGTTGGCATAATTAGTAGAAATGGAGAGGGATGAGTATATTGTTGGGAATATCTACAAAGGACTTTCAGAATGTTTATAAAGCATAAGGAATGTGAAAGAAAGCATGGTGAAGAATAGCCCAGCTTCAAGGAGGAGGGGAAAAAAGTATTGTTTGCGGTTAGGGTTCAGGTGGTGGTGGCCGTGGTGGTAGTGGTCGCAGCCGCCCAACTCCGGTGGCAACATGGGGTGGCTGCAACCTTTGCTTCAACCATCTGAATCCATGCCTCCCCTCCTTGGATTTCCAAGTCCTTTTAGAATTCTTGTTTTCTCCTATTTCTTTTTATGTTTAGGAATTAAAATATTTTTATGAATAAATAGGTTGTCCAAATTAGAATGGATTCCAGTAAAGGCTCGGAGTGGAAGTAGTTCCAAGAATTAGCATACCACACACATGGAGTGAGGAATATCATAATTACCACTAGTATATGTTTTTGTGTGAATTATTTAGTTATTTTCTATAAAATATCATTTAATTCTCCTCACAAAATTGTATATTCTGAGAAAAAGATAAATAATTTGAAATTTTCAGAAAAAATTTGCAACTTATCCTCCCTTTCTGGGGATGCTAAAGGGCTTCCCTTATTTTTCTTTGGCTTGGGATCCCCTGTTACGTTATCCTGTTTCATCTCCTGTTATAGCTTTAGATTACTGACATGTGGCAGTGTAATATTACACCCGGAGCATAGGATAATTTTCTGGACTTTGGATTTAAGGCCATTCATTATTTTCGCTAATTTGTCTCTCTAAACTCATCCAAAAAAACAGAATTATTCTTCCCCATTTTCGCAAAATTCACCGAAAATTCTTCTTCCTCATTTTTGCAAAACTCACGAACAGATCAAGAACCGGCGAATCAAATCCTCATCCGTGTACAATTTTCTTGTCACTCTTCAATCTGTTCCCCCATTGCACATTCCACTCTCCACCCTACCCTGCAATCGAAATCCATATTTTCTAAAAGTTCTTGATTTTGAAGCTCCAATCCTACCCATCAACGGCGGCCCCAACTCCCTTCACAAATTTATCTTGTTTGAACAAACAACTTGGGTCTTCCTATTGTTCTCGGACATTTGTTACGTAATAAATGTGTGCAAACAAAATCAGTATTGCTTTAATTTATCTCTATATTGTGTGTAATATTGGTCTCTTCGTGTTTATATCTGTCTGTGCACTGTAGATATTCGTAAACACTTATTTTGATGTTAATTAATATTGATACACGCGATTACTTCACCATTATCCTATCTAAAGGTCTTATCGTGTAATCAGAATTATAGTTTGTTTTCAAATAAATGATGTATTTCTGAAACATATTTATTGCAAAATTCAACAATGGTTCTGTAATTCCTCAAATCAGATAAATTAATCTGAATACCTAAATGTAATTCGTCCGATAAACAAATTAATTTTCTATCGATTCAATCTTAGATAATGCACAATTTCACGTAACCAACAGATCGATCACTACACTCCTTTGCAATAAGCTTATTACACTTTCCCCCCAAAACGTAAACAAAACTTATACGAATTGACGAACATCCCAAATCAGCAAACCGACTATTTTACCCACAAATCCTCGGAACAGTCCAGGACCTCGAACTTGGATTCCTCTCAACTCCACCAGGCAAAGACATATACCTTTTCCAGTCATCCATCGCCATTTTTATATCATGGATCTTGTTCTCCAGCCCGATGCAGCAGTTTGCATGCATGGTGATCACAAGATCCATATCCTTACTGGGTTCACAGAACCCGCCAAAATAAGCCGTATCCAAGAACCGGAACTGCACCCCGATATCGGACACGCAAGGGTCGAATTTGATCTCGTTGAGAACATCCTGATCGTGTTTTCCTGGAAAGTAGTCCTTCCTGTTGTACCAAAACTCGTAGAATCGAATAGTCCGGTTGTTCGACTTCACATAGTTGAAGCCTCCGTTCGGGGAGTTATTCAAGTCGGTGTAGTTGTACCAGTAGTGGTCGCAGGCTATTTGGAAGTCGCCATCCGGGTAGAATCTTGGAAATGGATCCCGGAACCACATTACATCTGCATCCTGGATTCACGGACATGAAGATTGAATTGAATTCAAGAAGTGGAGAAATTGTGTTAATTAAATTTGTGGGTTGGAGTTAGAATTTTGCATTATTTGAGGGCTTTGTTAGATTTTGGTAATTTCGTTTTGGATGAAAGATTTCAAGCATTTTCACAAAAGGGATGATTACATTGAGTTTTTTTTACTTAATTACACAATTTCTTTTCTAAAATTTTGGAAATGTAACCATTGAAAAATAGAGATAACATTATTAAAATTTAATTTTGACTAACTGTTTTTTAATAAAATACAATCTAATTTCAGTATTTCACGTACTGTTCGACACATGAACGATATGTGACTTGAAGCAGATGACTTTTGTGATCGAAAAGTTATGGAGACTATGAAAATTTAAAGTGATCAGTTAATAAAAGAAAATATATAGCATAAGGTTGTCAAAAAAACTTTTTTCTTTACATTCTTTGACGGATCAACTTCTTAATTTGTCAAATTTGAAGAAAAAATTGTGGAACGTAGACCACTTCAATTGTTTCTTAAATATATATATATATAAATTATAAAATCGGAATACCAACTTACCCAAACTAACAATTTTAGGAGGCCTTTTGCTCCGGCAACAAATAAGTCCATTAACTCTCAAAATGTGTCAATTTTGGGACAAAGTTCACCAAAAAACCACTTTTGATCGCTGGAATTTTGGAAATAAATTGATAGGTCAGGCTTGTATTCCCGCGACCAAAAGTGGTTTCAGATAAACTTTATCCCAAAATTGGCACATTTTAAGAGTTAATGGACTGATTGGTCGTCGAAATAAAAAGTGTCATAAAATTGCTAGTTGGGGTGAGTTTGGTATCCCAATTTTGCAATTTTCTATATATTTATTAAGCGAGAGAGCCAAGTTTCGTCTCTTGGACTCTAAAAATAATTTATTTTCTATTTATTTATTGATTGATTTCTTCCGATTTTATCTCTTCCACGTTTTATAAATTTCTCTTTTCTATCTAATTACTTCTCCTCTTAACTTATCTTTTTTTTTTTTTCTATCACTTACATTCTTTTTCTTTTTTTTATTTTAATTTTATCACTTTTTATTTATATTTTAAAATTTTATAATTATTAATATGACATTATCTTATACTACTTATATATTTGTTATCATAAATCATTGATTATACTAGTTACAAACCCGTGCCAAGGCACGGGCCAAATTTTTATGAAAATACAATAAAAAAATCAATTAAAATATATTGTTAAGATAATAACTATTATCAAATTTTTATTTAAAATATTTAAATAGCATGTAGAAATATTAACTTATAAAAGAAATACTACTAAAATTAGAGAGAAAACTAAAATTATTGTAAATTATATAAAATAATGAAAAATAAAATTTATATTTAAAATTAAAAGCATATTTATTAAAATTAAAACAAATAAAAACAAAACTTTCTAATATTGTACAGTACATTGTTATATCTATAAAGAAAAATAAAATATGTTACAAATTTTAAAAGACTTTTACAAATAAATTTATATATATATATATATATATATATATATATATATTTTTTGGTATATGGATAAAAATAGGTAAGAAAATACCTTTTTTATTAGAATCCAAAAAATTGAGTAGAATAAAACTTACCTCAACGCATAAGGGGAAAAAAATTATATTGATCAGAATAAGACTTACCACCACAGAGATGTATTTGGATAAATTAAGTAATTTGAATTTGAATGGGTAATTACAATATTTATACAAACTTACCTTAAAAAAAATGATCGTGCATTAAAAAAAAAATTCAAATATGGATATGAAAAAAAATTTACCTATATTAAAAAGAAAATTTATATATAGATATGAAAAGACATAAGAAAATAATTTTTCTATTAGAATCGAAATAAAAACAATTGATTAGAATAAAACTTACCTTGACGAAGAATGTCAGACTTAATTAGAATAAAACTTATCTCGACAAAGAATGATGGTGCATGAGAGGAAAAAATCATATATATTAGAATAAGATGATGAAGAATGATCTGCATGAGGAAAAAAAAATTATATATGGAGGAGAAAAATAGTTGAGAATTGAGTGTGATGATTAAAACTTTAAATACTATTTCTTTAGGGTGTATGATTTCACTAAAATTTTAAAATTTTCATAACAAACTTATCTAAAAGAATATAGATATATTTAGATAAATTAATTGATTTAAATTTGAATCCATAACTACAATATCTATATAAAATTCTTAATTCTTTTGGATAAAGGTGATTTGTTATAGAAAGCAGACTTCCATAGTACGCGTATTTTAAATTTAAAGTTAGGTGATTTGTTATAGAAAACAGAATTTCATATTAATGCGCGTATTCTGAATTTAAACTTTTCTAATAACAGAATTTAAAAAATATTAAAATTTTAATCTATTGAGATATTCAAAAAATTTTGAGACTATCCACGTGTATACTTACGTGGATAGCCTCAAGGGTTCTAAATTATATATATATAGATTAAAAAACTATAGAGTATATAATTAATGAAAACTTTTTAATTTTAATATATTTATATAATAATTATTTTTTATTTGCATATGCATCAAATGTGCAAAATTACTAGTACATATCATTGAAGAGAATTAACTTACCGTGAAAACGAAATCGTAACCGATTTGTAGAACAGTTAGTAGAAAATGAATTCTTCTCCACATCATTTTCAAATAATTCTTAGTCATGAAAACAGCTTCGCCGGAGAAGTCGACGCCTGTGGTGGCAAGGGCGTAGCAGTGGAGTTGCTCCTCCGTGCAACGAGCATACGCCTTCTGGTCCAGCGCCGCCACCACCACGTGCTTCAACAGCCTTTGGGTTTCGTTTCCGACTCTGAAACTCTCCAAAAATAGATCAAAAATGGAGTTTGGTTCCGTCCATGCTGCGTTTAGAGTTGTGATTATCACTGTCTTGGTATCCTTCATGGCGGCCTTCTTCAATATGTTTTCCAATTTAATTGTTTCCTCGTTTACCTATGAATGAGAAAATTAATTAGAAGGGATTAGAGAATTAATTAGGACTAGTAAATGCCACACACTCGTTGCGTGTGCAAATGAAAATAATACAATTATTAAATATATTAAAATTAATTTTTATATTGATATATATTCTATAATCAATTTTAATATAATTACTAAATTATGGTAAATAAAAAATATAAAATATAAGGAGAAAAAGATAAAAATTATAAATTAAAGAAAAAAAAAGAATTAAAGTAGAATGAGAGAAAAGTGAAATAATGAAGATGGCGTTCGAGCCGTAAATAAATAAGAAAATAATTGAAGTGTTCAATGAATGGGGAAGAGATTAAGCAAAAAAAAAAAAAAGTTAAAATACGTGGGCATAATTTGTGTCTAAAAAATAAAGAAAAAAAGAGTCCATGAATTTAGGATAATACGTTAATAAATAAAAAAAAAAGAAAAATTAAAAAGTTAGGGACAAAAAAGGAAAGAGTCCAAGACACCACATTTGTCCCTGACGTTTAATAATATAGTATAGATATAATACATATTAAAAATGGCGTCTTTACTAAATGATAGATTTAAAGGAAATATTAGCGAATTACAATTAAAAACTATAACACCAAGTCGTGTTTGAGCCCCGAGAATAGAGCTATCGTCGTTAGGAAGAATTTTATATTGAAATGATTGGATGCGATTCCAATTCAAATAATTACGTTAATGAGTGAAGTTGGATTTTACCTGAATTTGATAATTTGAAAAATCAATTTCCCAGAAATATGGTATTTTTAAGGAAATGAGGTCACTTAGAATTTTTTAAACTCATAGGAAGAAATTTGTAATATTTTTTATAATTTTTTTTTGGTGGAATATTTTCCTATAAATGGATATTAATTATTGTTAGAAATTAAGGACTACATCTTTATTTCTTGTGTTGTGTTCTAACCCTAACCACTATCCTAAATTAAGGCGTAAATTAAGCCACTAATCCCTACAAGTCAGGGATTCAATAAATCAATTATATAAAGTAACAAGATCCTCTCCTGATTGCTCGTATTTCCCAACACTCCCCCTCAAGTTGAATCATCGGATCCCCGATATACAACTTGCTCAAGACTTCACCGGACATCTTTTCTCCGTTATTATTATTGATTTTCAGCAACTGCTTTCTTGTCGCCGGTGACCCGATCCTCACGATTCTTGGTGCGAACGAATCTGCTTTTCTCGTAGACAGTTTATGCTCATATCAAGGAGTTATGTTTTTCTTCTTTTGATAGTTTATGCTCATATCAAGGAGCCATGCTTTGGATAGTTTATGCTCGTATCGAGGAGTCATGGTTTGATTTTGTTGACAGTTTATGCTCGTATCAAGGAGCACTGTTTTTCTTCTTTTGATAGTTTATACTCATATCAAGGAGTTTCCTTTTTTGCCGTGCCGCCTCTCATTCTCTTCCTCAACTGAACTTTCAGATGAGTTTGAATTTTTTTCTTTTTTTCAAATTTTCGCGGCAACGCTGATTTCGCCGTCATAGTCTGCCACCTTTGTTCTCTTTCCTTCTTCTCGAGAGCTGGATGTGCTAGTCTTGATGCCGGAGCCTCCCGCCCCTCGTTGAAGTTGCTGCTTCTCCAAGATCTTCGGCTTGGAGAACTTTGCCCCCCTTTTTTTTTTTTTTCGATTTCTAGCGTAGCCAATTTCACATTACCATCCAAAGAGCAACTGTGATGGAATTTCCTCCATTATCAATATGTATGATGGTATTACAAGTGAATAAGCCATCATCATTAGTGTTAATGACTTGTCTCCCACTAACTCCAAAATTAACTCCACTTATGAAATTATGAATTTCATCCTGAGATGAATTATTTTGGGACTTCGTGAGAGAGGATTCCACTTCCCCATTCAAAGAGAAAACATGTATCTGTGGGTACTGGATGTCCTTTTGAAATTCTTTGGGACACCAGAAAGGCTGAGTTGAGGCCTCAGAAGGAAATTGTTGTGAACAATTTTCTTCATCTAGTGGCGGAGAGCTCACTGGCCCCCTATGTTCCTTCTTCAGATCTGATTTTTCAGATCTTACAGTTGCTTCCGTTGTAATCCCAGATCTGGTTGGCCGCTGCTCAGCCATCGATGGCCTACGGTTGATGATGTGCTAGGCGGAAGCTGTCCCAATCAATGTGGGTGAGTCGTTTTCTGTTCACATGGTGACCGGCGGCACTGATCTCGCCGCCGGTTCTCTCTGCCTCTGTGACGGTGGCTATGGCGGCACTCCTAGTGCTACCGTCACCGGCACACCACTATGTTTCTCCGTTGCACGATGATGACCCCGGCTTCGGTGGTCGCCGATCTGAGCGCGGTTTGGGAGAGTTTTCATGTCCAAGGCTGCTGGCGTGATTTTGTTTTCGTAGGAATGGGACAATCTGACTTGCCAAGGTCCCACTGTCGGTATTCTGACTGTGTTCAACCTGATTTCATTTGAGTCAGGCATGGTTGATTTGATTTGAGTATTGTGTTCAGCAAGTCTGCAATCTGTATTGAGGGCTCTTGTTGGTTGGTGTTTGTTGATTTTTGGTAATGGTGGCTAATTTAGTGGCTAAGGAAACGATGGGCTGTTCGGATTCCTTGCCGGTGCTGGACTGATTGCTACTGTGTTCGGCCATGGCCGGGAAAGGTATGGGAAAGTGATGAGCAAGGTTCAGATCCACAGATCGTCACCCGCTCTGATACCATGTTAGAAATTAAGGACTACATCTTTATTTCTTGTGTTGTGTTCTAAAGCACTGAGAATACAAGTTTAAATAGCAAAATACAACCCTAACCACTATCCTAAATTAAGCCGTAAATTAAGCCACTAATCCCTACAAGTCAGGGATTCAATAAATCAATTATATAAAGTAACAAGATCCTCTCCTGATTGCTCGTATTTCCCAACAATTATAATTATGAAATATTCTTAGAAGTGAGGGTGTAAAAACCTCTAAATTAATATATAATTAATAGATGTGGTAATGTAATAATGGGGTTTGAGATTAAGCATATTCCTCGTGGAACATGTTTCATAAAGAAATTAATTAATAAAATTTGAAACAAGGTACGATGATGACTACGATGCTCTTTTCATGGTATAATAATTATTTATATAAATTAATGTTTTAATGAATAAATCCTCAAATGATTTAATCAAGATATATATATCGTAATCGTAATTATGAAAAATAGAATGATTTTGAACATAATTGGTCTTGAAATTATTATTCTACTTATGTGGGAACACCCATTAACAAAAAAGAAAATTATAAATTAGAAAATAAAACTCATGTATATAATTATTGTGGACCGTGATGGGGTCTAATCCAATATGGCAAACTCCAACACTTTAGAATCTATTTGTTGGGGAAACTGGTTCGAATAGATCAGGCGAAGGTCACCAGAAAAGGTGGTTTCTACCTGCTAGGAACAAACACGAAAACAATCAGAAGGCCAAGCTGGGGAAATGGAGGGTGTGTGACCCAGTTTGCCTCTCTGACGCTCAAGTCAGGCGATGAAGAAGATGAAATAAAACAGAGCTCAAATATATGAAGCTTACTTACAGAGTGTAAGTGATCCTGAGTATTTATAGTTGAGGGTCAAGGTCCTTTTGGTAATTGTCACCAAGTGGTCCTGCATTGATACTGTCCTAAACACGTGGCGTAATGAGGAGCCTTTAAAAGGGATCTCCTGCCTATAAAAAGGTGGGTGGCGGGCAACAGTAGCAGGTGTGCGTTGATGTACTGTTTGTCAGAGAGCATTGCTGTGTTGTTACCGAGGGCCAAGCACGCTCGGATTTGGTATGGGCTTTGGGGCTTGTAGGTCCGAGGGGACATCTGGGCCCAAAGAGGTGAGGCAAGTGACTTCGCCTTTTCAGTTATGGGCTAACCCTCGAGGGGAACCTTGGGGCACCCTCAGGTCTCGCATTGTAGTTGCATCGCCAGCCCTGCACGTCAGCTCGGGGAAGAGGCTGAGATTTTCTTTCAAGATAAAGTGGATGGTCCCTCGAGGGTAACGATTGGCCTTCGAGGGGGCCTGAGATATTGAACCTGAGATGCCGCGATGTCATGCTCTGATTGGGCCACGTGTTGCATACGTGGCTAGAGCATATTTTGGCCTTATCATTTTGCCCCCAATTCTGTAGTCGCTGTAATGTGGACTATAGAATTCACATTTTCAAAACTCCAAGGGTCGTCCCTTGGGGAGAGACTATGCGCTCTAGGGATCTGTTTTGAGAAAGCATTTAATGCGGTCCTTTTATCTTGACCACCCGGATTGTCAGACACTAAATGTCATTAAGCGAATGGGTGCGACTTTTCAGGAAACGACGGTGTGTGACGGTTCACAAAAGTAGGTAGTTACCTAGGCGGAAATGATTACAACTTTAGAATTTATTACCCAAAATCCCACCAACTCTCTCTCCTATAAATAAGGAGATTTGCATCAATCTGCAAGTTTCCTTTCACGCAACATCTCCAGAGCATTTTAGAACTTCAAAAGTTCCTTTGCATCTTTAGCAGATCCCGGCGACCCCCAGACTCTCAGACTTAGGTATTTGGTTTGAATTCTTTTCTAACTTTCTTATTTGCTAACATTAGAACAGTAGGTCTTCTTCTCATTCCTTCTCTTTTCAATTTCAACCATGTCCGGTGAATACATTGATGAGGTGGTCAGAGAAATAGGGGATATGGCGAGTTCTAGTTCTTCACCCCTAATCCCACTCCCCATCATCAAACGGTGGAGGAAATCTTTGGTGAGGTCAGGGATGTGGAACTCGATGCCCCTGTGTCGGCTATGGGGGAACACCATCTGGGGGGTGTAGATCACCTCTTTGAGGAGATGGATTTGGTCTTGGAGATGGAGCGTCAAGGGGTTACTCTGCCCTTGGTGGACGGTTCCACTAATCCACATCGTCGCTATCCATGGTCCGCCGCCTGAGGAAGCGTCCGAGGGGTCTTCAGAGGAACCCAGCACAAAACGCCGGAGGAAGAGTAAAAAAATCAAAATACTGGTAGAGGGGGAGCGTTTAGGCATGCAGGCCACAGATAGGACCCCAGATGAGATTAAAAGCACCATGACCGTAGGGGATTTAGTCACATTGAGGGCTTCAAGTCATTTGGAGGAGAGATTTGCTTTCCGGATGCCAGAGGAGCATGAGAGAGTCAATAATCCGTCCGCCGGAGAGATGATAGTGTATAAGGACACCATTGCAGCAGGGCGGTTAAGGTTCCCAATTCCAGTTCCGATGGCGAGCATTCTCAATTACCTGAACTTGAGCCCCTCCCAGATTTTTCCCAATGGGATAACTCTCATCAATGCCTTCATCATTCTGATGGAGTGTACTGGGCAGGAACCTTTGATTCACAACTTCACAAGCCTGTTTTAAGTGGCCCGCTCACCCCGCTCGTCTCCGAGGGCTGGGTTTTATTATGTCCAGGCGAAGTCCAAGCTCAGGCTGATTGATTCACCCTCGAGTTCATATGGTAGTGAGTGGAAGGAGAAAATTTTCTTCGTAAGGGCTCCTGAGGGTGAGGACTTTGGAGTCCCTCGAACGTGGGTTATTCATGGCGAGGGGCCCCTTGTGAAATCTCGCATAGAGCCCACCTTTCCCATAAAATGGGCTCAGGACCTGGCTCTCCTGATGAAGAACCAGGGCTGGCTTATTTCAGCCAAGGATTTGATGGATGATGAGGAGTTGTTATTCCTCTGTGGGCTTATGAGCTCTCCTGAGATGATTGCTAACCCTCCCGAGCGGAGTTTGGAGCGTGATGGTTAGAATCTAGGATGCTAACTTCTTAGATAGAAGTACTAACTCTGCCCATTGAATTGTTGAATAGGATATTGACCCTCGTTTCCTTTCCTTGGCCAGGTATTGATATTCTGATGGCGGGAAGAGGCATGGCTAATGTGGCCGCACTTTTGGGTGCTCAGAAAAACCAAGGGCGTCCTTAGCATCAATAACAACAACAGCAACAAAGGCCAGGCTGCTCGGGCGGTTGTCGAGGAGGCGGCCTCGGTGAGAGTTCGAGCACCCCTGGTAGGGGTCTAGGGGAAGGCCGAGGGGCCAGGGGGACAGCTCCAACCAATAAGGCAGGGAGCGGCCTCTTCAAATTGCTCCTAATGAACATCAAGGCCAGCGCACGTGGCAAGCTCCAGCACTTTAAAATTTGTAATGTGGGGAAACAGGGATCAAAAGCCCATACGAGGGTCGCCGGAATTGAATGGGTTCTACCTGCTAGGAACAAACACGAAAACAGTCAGAAAGCCAAGCTGGGGAAACGGGGGGTGTGACCCAGTTTGGCTCTTTGCCGCTCAAGTCAAGCAATGAAGAGGATGAAATAAAACAGAGCTCAAATATATGAAGCTTGCTTATAGAGTGTGAGTGATCCTGAGTATTTATAGTTGAGGGTTAAGGCCCTTTTGGTAATTGCTACCAAGTGGTCCTGCATTGATGCTGCCCTAAACACGTGTAATGAGGAGCCTTTGAAAGGGACCTCCTACAAGAGACTGCAAAAAGGTGGGTGGCGTGTAATAGCCTAAGGTGCTTGTCCCACATCGGTTGGAGAGGGGAACAAAGCCTCCTTTATAAGGGGGTGGATACCTTTCCTCCTGGGCAGGCACCCCTTAAGTGGTGGTTTAAATTCTGTCGGGAGGAACAAAACCTGGCCAGTTTCCGCTGCGCAGGACAATATCTGAGGGTGGTTTGGGGCTATACCCTTACACCCAAAGAGGCCTTTTCCTGGGTGGGCGCCTTCGGGCTTAAGTTCCACCGGGAAGAACAAAACCGTGAGGGTGGTGTCGCTTAGCCCACCAAAGCGGACAATATCGACAGGCGGGTTTTCGGGCTGTTACATGGCGGGCAACAGTAGCAGGTGTGCGTTGATGTACTATTTGTCAGAGAACGTTGTTGGGTTGTTATCGAGGGCCAAGCACGCTCGGGTTTGGTATGGGCTTTGGGGCTCACAGGTCCGAGGAGACATCTGGTCCCAAAGAGGTGAGGCGAGTGACTTCACCTTTTCAGTCATGGGCTAACCCTCGAGGGCGAACCTTGGGGCACCCTCGAGGCTCGCATTGTAGTTGCATCGCCAACCCTGTACGTCCGCTCGGGGAAGAGGCTGGGATTTTCTTTCAAGATGAAGTGGATGGTCCCTCGAGGGGAACGGCTGGCCTTCGAGGGGGAACCTGAGATATTGACCCTGAGATTCCACGATATCATGCTATGATTGGGCCACGTGTTGCGTACATGGCTAGAGTGTATTTTGGCCTTATCAGACCGACAATGCTTTTACCTAATCATAATAATATTCTACAAATTTGATTATTCAAAATGTGATTACAACTACGATGCATGGATGCCGATACGGTGGACATGCACAATACAATATAAATATGACGAGATATAGTTTTTCTTAAATTTTCCACGTGAGAAGTGTTAAATTTATATATCTAACACGATACAATACAATACGATAAAATCATATTTTTAAAAGTATTTACTAGGTTAGAGATTGCGTTCGCAATAAAACAAGAGGTAATTATGAAAATAAATAATTAGCCAACTTGTTCTTTGATTAATTAAAAGAATTAATTAATTCCTAATTAAATTATAATTAGTCAGGTCCGGATCTCTCCTAATTTCGTTTATTTTTAATGGGCCAATAAAATTAATGTGATTCAATATATATATATATATACATATATTGTTAAAAAATGAGCATCCAACCAACTTGGATACAATCCATTGATAACATATAGAATGTGATTCAATATGATTGGTGAATAAGAATCTCATACCTCAAACTAGGGCGGTCAACGGGTTGGATTCGGGTCGGATCAGGAGATTCCGTGTAACGCCCTAATATTTCAAAAATGCGATATGTGATTTAATGTGAAATAATTGCCAATTATGACTTAATTGTTTAATTGCATAATTGTCCTTAAGTGGTCATTTTATTAATTTGAGGACCTAATTGCATGAAATAGTCTTGGATTTAATTGATCTTTTTCCATGAGATTTAGGACTTAATTGCATGACTTATGTTTTGAGGGATTAAATTACAATTTGTGCTTAGTCTTTTAATATCTAGCATATCATTTGGTTGCATACAAACATATACACACATGATCCCTTCCCTCTCTCCCTCATCTCGTCCAAACCCAAGCAGGAAGAAAGAAGAGAAGTTCATCATTTGAAGCTTGAATTCAAGGGGAAATTGCACACGTTGAAGCATAATCATCATCACAACATCATCTCTTTTCCTTCTTTTCATTCATTCAAGGTATGAGCTTAGTTGGGGAAATACATGAATAAATATAAGAACTAGGGTTATGGTTTGAGCTTGCCTAAATGTGTTTTAGTTGATGAAAGCATGACTATAAGGTTATAGCTATGATTTGATGCATATATTGTGAAGGTTATAAGCTTGGAGCATGAGTTCATTTGTGGGTTGATCTTGATGATTCTTGATGATTAAGCATGGATTTAAGAGTTTATATGAGTTATTATTGAACTATAAGTATGCAAGCATGTTTATTTCATGATTTATATGCATTTGGAGCTTGTTAAGTGATCATTTGTGCATTTATGGTTTTGGTTCATTCTCCCCTGCATAACTGCTCTGTTTCTGTAATTTGTAGAAACTGGGAACGGTTGTTCCCGCCTTAGTGCATTTTGGGAACGGGCGTTCCCAGGCTTCTGTGTGTGTTTAGGCCAGCGAGACTGGGAACGGCCGTTCCCACTTTGGCCTTTGTGTCGGAAGGGCCGTTCCCAGCCAAAGCGTGTTTTAATTTTAATAAAACGCTGGCGCGCTTCTGAAGGGCCATGGGAACGGCCCTTCCCATTTTCAAAGGGAAGCCGGAACGGCCGTTCCCGCATGCCTGACAGAACAAAATATTCTGCATAAAAGTGCATTTTTAACACCTCGATCCGACGGCTTCTTTGACCCCGATTTGATATTATATGATCTAAAATGAAGTGAAACAAGATATTTTCATGGTACATTCCATCATGCTCGTCGTCTCGTTGCATTTTCGCCGTTCGTCATATTTGGTACATTTTGAGTCATGTCTTACGTATACTTGTCCTTGTTGCACAGACCAGCACACCAGTGACGTGGAGTGGGCTTCTTAGGCCGTGCCTTTCTCTTTATTTTGTCGGTACAGGTGAGGTTTAATTGCTAGATATCTAGAACCATTACAACCCTATGTGATGTTTTAAGCCAAAAGGTATGTATATCTATAGTTTTCCAAACTCTATTAAATTGCAACTGATTTACTGAAGTGTACTGTATTGATTGATCGTGTTTTGGGCGAGTATATTGTACCGTGCACTGTGGGCCCGAGAGTTAGTGTTTGAGCCAACCGGGAAAGCATGGGCTGACGGGTAACTCTTACACTCCTCTCAACCGTGGGGATGAACCCTGAATCCACCAGGAGGTTTGGTGGAGGAAGGAGTCCCGTGCGTGGGAGTCATGTTCCCGACGTACACCGTGTTTACCGTGGATGGATCGGGCCTTGCAAACCCACCATCATTGGAGGAAGAAGGCGTCACTGAAACTGCTTCGTGTGCACTGTAATTGATTGCATGATAACTTAATTAACTAATTAAAAGTATCGTGATTGTACACTGTCGGAGTAAGGTTGGAGAATTGCCCTCACTCGCCGGGCCACTGATTGATTGATTGAAAATGATTGATTGTTAAATCTGATAATTGTAATCTCGGGCGAGCTTTATGTTGTTGAACTTAGATTGTTTTCGGTTATAAAACCTTACCCGAGATTATGATTTGCATGTTATCTGTGCTTATATCTATTATGCCCCTCGCTCAGTCTGTGGTAGACTGACACCTCACCTTTCAGTTTTGCAGGTTGTGTGCTAGGCGGGATTGGTGTCGAGTCAAGTCCTTCTTTTCGGGTCTATATCATTTGTGCATTTATGGTTTTGGTTCGTTCTCCCCTGCATAACTGCTCTGTTTCTGTAATTTGTAGAAACTGGGAACGGTTGTTCCCGCCTTAGTGCATTTTGGGAACGGGCGTTCCCAGGCTTCTGTGTGTGTTTAGGCCAGCGAGACTGGGAACGGCCGTTCCCACTTTGGCCTTTGTGCCGGAAGGGCCGTTCCCAGCCAAAGCGTGTTTTAATTTTAATAAAACGCTGGCGCGCTTCTGAAGGGCCATGGGAACGGCCCTTCCCATTTTCAAAGGGAAGCCGGAACGGCCGTTCCCGCATGCCTGACAGAACAAAATATTCTGCATAAAAGTGCATTTTTAACACCTCGATCCGACGGCTTCTTTGACCCCGATTTGATATTATATGATCTAAAATGAAGTGAAACAAGATATTTTCATGGTACATTCCATCATGCTCGTCGTCTCGTTGCATTTTCGTCGTTCGTCATATTTGGTACATTTTGAGTCATGTCTTACGTATACTTGTCCTTGTTGCACAGACCAGCACACCAGTGACGTGGAGTGGGCTTCTTAGGCCGTGCCTTTCTCTTTATTTTGTCGGTACAGGTGAGGTTTAATTGCTAGATATCTAGAACCATTACAACCCTATGTGATGTTTTAAGCCAAAAGGTATGTATATCTATAGTTTTCCAAACTCTATTAAATTGCAACTGATTTACTGAAGTGTACTGTATTGATTGATCGTGTTTTGGGCGAGTATATTGTACCGTGCACTGTGGGCCCGAGAGTTAGTGTTTGAGCCAACCGGGAAAGCATGGGCTGACGGGTAACTCTTACACTCCTCTCAACCGTGGGGATGAACCCTGAATCCACCAGGAGGTTTGGTGGAGGAAGGAGTCCCGTGCGTGGGAGTCATGTTCCCGACGTACACCGTGTTTACCGTGGATGGATCGGGCCTTGCAAACCCACCATCATTGGAGGAAGAAGGCGTCACTGAAACTGCTTCGTGTGCACTGTAATTGATTGCATGATAACTTAATTAACTAATTAAAAGTATCGTGATTGTACACTGTCGGAGTAAGGTTGGAGAATTGCCCTCACTCGCCGGGCCACTGATTGATTGATTGAAAATGATTGATTGTTAAATCTGATAATTGTAATCTCGGGCGAGCTTTATGTTGTTGAACTTAGATTGTTTTCGGTTATAAAACCTTACCCGAGATTATGATTTGCATGTTATCTGCGCTTATATCTATTATGCCCCTCGCTCAGTCTGTGGTAGACTGACACCTCACCTTTCAGTTTTGCAGGTTGTGTGCTAGGCGGGATTGGTGTCGAGTCAAGTCCTTCTTTTCGGGTCTAGCACGTGTCCATTCTACCTTGTTGCATATGTATTGTTATCTACGGTTGTATATAATGTTATGTATTTGAGAGATGATAATGTATTGATAGGAGATTAGAAATGGTGTTGCTCAGTTCATGTATGGATTGTCCGTTTCATATGTGGACTGGGCTCTAGTGCGGGGGATGTGACACCTTTGCGCTTCGGGTGTTACATTCCGCATACGAATCCGATAAGAGAATCCTATAGGATTTAGATTCATTGTTTTTGAATCCACACATAATCGGGTCGGATACGATCCGATAAAAGATCTGATTCGGTAGCAATAAAATCTATTTTTTTAAATAACAAATTTGATATAAAAAAATAAATGTAATTACGTAATATTTAATAAATAATTATTATTTAATGAATTATTTGATAGTTTTATTTATATTTATTTAAAATAATTAATTTACTTATTAATAAAATAAAATATATACTTTTAGAGTAAAAATTTAAATTTTATTATTGTTTAAAATGATAAATATGTGAAAATTTTAATTTTAATCATTTTATTTAATACTATGTACTAGTAAATAATTTATTTAATTAAATATTATATATAATATCGGATTCAGATTCTTAACAGATCAGATTCCTTAAATTCATATTCGCTCCATTTATTTCGAATAACAAATATTTATAATTGGATATGATCAATCGAATATTTTTATCGGACGAATATGTTAAATTTCAGATCGAATTCGGATTAAAATCCGATCCATTGACAACCCTACCTCAAACTTATAATTGACAATTCAACATATCATTATATATGAAAAGTCAGACTTAGTAGGAATAAAATAAAGTGTATATATAAACAAATATATACTGTCGGCATCAATTATGAAATTTCAGACTTATTTATTTTCCAATTAATTCAGCACCACTTAAATTGATAATTATCGGTCACTTAGTTTTCTATTATGATACATGGACAATTCTAAAAATATCATTTTATCGTATCGTGTCGTGTTGTATCCGATACTCATGTCCGACACCGTGCCCGATACTTCTTACGTGGAAATTTCAAGAAAAAATCCATATCATTGTATCGATATCGTGTCGTGTCCGTATTGCCATGTCTGTATCCGTGCATCATAGGTTTTCATCGGAGAAATATTCAAGGTTTTGCTAATTTAGTCTGAAGCAAATTCATACGACACAATATAAATACGATAATATATATTTTATTCTAAATTTAATATATAATAAATATTTGTTAAGATATGATATGATAAAATAATAATTATAAAGATATTTCTGCGTCAGCTAAAATTTCAACATGCTATTAGCTCGATCTAATCCATGCTAACTTTTTGACAATATTCTATTCATTTGTTTTATATATATTTCGTTATAGATTCAAAGTCGAGTTGGATCACTAAAATATAAAGTATTCCCTAACTAAGATAGTCGATAGTTCTATACACAAAAACTCGAACAAGATGATGTTTACGTTTATTTTACCATAAAACTCGACTGTTGATCTATGAGGATCGATTGTGGCAATATGCTATGCATCATTAATATCATATAAGCTCAGAATTTCTTCCAAAAAGGAGTTCATTAATTCATGCCCACTCTTAACGTCAAAGCAACAAGGAGAGAAAAACACACACACACGTGTGTGTGTGTGTGTGAAACTTACTTGAGAAGAAGCATGGTTATCACAAGACCCTGGAGAAGAAACATTTGATGAAATATTCTCTTGAAGCCCTGAAAATGAATAAGACCTCTCAAACAACTTCGTTGGGTACGCAGATTGATTTAGGATCAAGCAAGTTACTGCCACCACCACAAATACCAACGTGATTCTAACGGCAACGCTCGAAAAATTCTGGTGGGAAGTCGAGTTGCGGTGGTAACCGCCGGACTCGAGGTGGTCGACGTCGTTGTGCCCGGCCTTAGGGTTGGAGCCACCAACACCAACACCGCCGTCTCCACCGCCATCGGCCGACGACACCATGTTTTCTCTTCCCTTGGTTTGTAGTGAAATATTATGTTTGAGCAAAATTAAATGAAGTAGCTTAGGATGTATATATTAAGATGTAAGTCAACTTTGAGCCTTTTTCTAGTACCTGAAGCAGCCAAAGTTTAATAATAATTCTATTACAACTGGTAAGAATATTGGCTTCTGAATTTAGAGATTAGGAGATATTTTGATCCATGGTACGTGGACCTAACTTTGTTTAATGGGTCATAGTCTACGAAGCACGGACACTTCTAAAAATATCATTTTTCCATGACGTGTCGTGTCGGATACTCATCATGCCGGACACCGTGTCCGACACTCCTCAAGTGGAAAATTTAAAAAAAAAATCCGTATCACCGCATCCATGTAGTCTCGTGTCTGTCGCGCTGTATCCGTATCCGTACATCATAAGTCATAGTTTAAGATATTTAATTTCTTTTTTTTTTCCAACTATGCCAACTATATGCCCTTAATTACCAATTAATTAATGTTTCTATTGTTTGCACGAAGGTCTATATAATTGGCAGTTTGGCACAGTTTATTAGTTAAGACTTTAGACCAGACACGTCGCATGCCAAATTAAAAAAATAGGGATATTTACATCTAATTATCCAGTATTTAGGCCAAATTACAACGCAGTCTATCATTATCGAAAAATTATATTTTAGTCCCTATAAATCTTATTTGGTCTGATGTCCCTTAATGAGATTTATAAAAGTACACTTATGCCCCTAATGATTTTATAAGTATTATATTGAATATATGACCAAAATTACAAAATCATCCCTAAAGTTTACAAATTTAAACAAAACGAACAACAAATTATGAATTAAACAACAAATCAGAGTTATTTTTGGAATGGTATAACGGATCCCTAGGGACCACAAACGGTTTCAAAGTTAGGAACGAAAATGTAATTTTCTAATAATGATGGATTACGTCGTAATTAGACTTAAATATAGGGTAGTCAGATGTAAATTTTTCAAAGAAATATAGTCTAACTATATCATCTTTTCATGTGGTAGTTTCTCTAATGCACATAAATTCCGATTTTTCATTCCGTGTGTATCTAATATATGTCAGATATGAATACAATTCGTATATAATATCGATACGTGTTTAATATAGCAAAAAATGTTCAAAATTTTTCAAAAAAAAATTCGATACGACAAGGACACATGTTGGACACAACGGTAATAAGCTGTGTCCAATTTCAAGTCCTTGCTAGTCTGACAGAACCCTCCCAAATAAGCTGTGTCCAGAAACTTGATCTCTAATCCTATCTCCCTAACATATGAATTATACTTTATCCTGTTAAGCACATCTTGATCGTGCTTTCTAGGGTAATGTTCTCGTGCTTTGTGCCAGAATTTGTAGAACTCTATTGTCTTATTGCCTGATCAAACATAATTGAAACCTCCATTGGGAGCATTGTTCAAGTCAGAGGGGTTTCCCATAAAGCTATCACATGAAATTTGGAAATCGGTATCCAAGTAAAAATGTGGGAATGGATTTCTCAACCACATGATATCTGTATCCTGCACAAATAAATTTAATATATCATTTAAACTTTTACATTTACAAAAGTATTGACTTGATTTACTAATTCAAGTGATAGAATGTACCGTGAAAACGAAATTGTATCCAATTTCAAGGACGGTTCGAAGGGAATCAATTCTTCTCCACATCATCTTTATGTAGCCTGGAGTGTTGAAATATTTCTCTCCCGAGAAGTCAATGCCTTCAGTTGTTAGGAAGTAGCAGTTGAGATGTCTCCTTAGACAATGATCAAATGCCTTTTGATCCAGAGCGATAACCACCATATGTTTAAGAAGCCCAAGGGTTTGGTTCCCTATTCTGAAGCTTTCAAGAAAGAGATCAAAGATTGAATCTGGTTCGATCCATGCTTCATTTACGGTTGTTATAATTACCGTTTTGTCTGGCATGGCTGCCCATTTCAGTACTTGCTTCAACTCATTTCCCTGAAAGAGAGAAAACATATAACTAACTTGTAATATTAATAAGTATCTGATAGAAGTTTTATATCCATATCATCTTTAGCACATAGTCTTAACTGAGGGGTTGGGTGCCAATAACTCTTATCATACGACCTCGTTCTGAATATCTGCTATGGAGAACTGACATTGAAGTTATTTAATTCATACCATTGCATTCGAAACATATTTTTAGTCTGGATTTAGAACAAACCTGATAACTGGAACTTTTTGCTTGAGAGAAGGAGAATGAATAGATAGATCGTGGGAGAAGCTCGAAAGTACTCTCGGAGGTTCGATAAAGCATAAGGCATGTTAAGCTAATGCTAGCAAATAGTAACACAACTGTAAGTAGGTGAAGGAAAACGCGACTGTTTTGGTTAACTTTCGGCTGGTGGTCGCTGCCCGACTCCGGTAGCATTTGGTTGCCTTTGCAGATAATCCCTGAGGATCGAGTGAACCTTCTAAGCATTATGTCCTTAATATTCAGTCTTAGTATTAATTACATTGCAATTTATGTAGGTTAACCTGGATCTGTGTGAAAGCTAGGACTGGAAACAGTTAGAAAATTAGTCCCACATGCTTGTTTTCTGGTAAAACAAGCAACAACATGGTGAGAGGAAAGTTACCTATGCACTGTTTGTTGACTTCAAGGTAAATTCTTGAAATATATGTTTTCATTGGTTGAAAATGAGTATAAATAGATGACATTTACTCACTGTAGAAACTTAGTTCTTTTTGTTTTTTGTGTCCTAATAGATGCTACTCACTATATAATCTATCGTGCACGAACACTTCTAAAAATATCATTTTTTCCTGTCCTGTTGTGTCGTGTCGGACATTCAATGTCTGGCACCGTGTCCGACACTCTTCATATAGAAAATTCAAGAAAAAATCTGTGTGGCTATATTCGTGGCGTGTCATGTCTGTATCCGTGCATTATAAGTTATAATCAAAGGACTAAAAATAGTATCTTGTACTATAGTCAAAGTTCACCTCTTTCGGACTAACTTTATTGAACTTTTTTTTTTTAAATATACATACACCCAAGCGGGATTCGAACCCGGATATTGTCTTGGAGAATGAACCCATTAACTATTTGGACCAACATGTGTTGACGACTAACTTTATTGAACTTGATTGCAATATTATTGATTCTAGAACCACTTATTTTGTATATTACTTCTCCACATTCAATTTTTCTCAATCTTGACTGTGCTTTAGTTGGTCACTTGGTTGTAAACCATGTCCTATGATTTCTGGGACATTCTATATTCCTAGGATTTAAGTTCAGTCCCTTGTTTAAGTTACAGAACTGCTCTCTTTGAGGTCTGCTGCACATGTTCGTAATTCCGATGATCCTGTAATATTTTGATTGATTAATGTATATAACATATGTTTGTGTTTACCTTGAATGTATACACATATAGAGTCGGGATTTAATTATTTCAAGGTCGGGCGAGATTAATAAGATGAGAATTATAATTTATAAATATAGAGTGGGGCCAAAATCAAGAAAATTGCAATCTTTCTTTATTTTATTTTATTTTATTTTTTGTAACTTAAAAGAAAATAATAATAAATTACACACATATCCATGTTTAAAATTCCCTCCAAGTTCACTTGGCTTTCCTTGCAGTTTGAGCAATTTAACAATTTTTAGTAGCTTCTTCAATTGTACAGAAGACTTTTCAAAAGTAGGCTACTTTTTAAACCTTTTTACAGTTTTAGTGCAAAACGTATATGGAAAAAACGTCTTCATATTTCCATGACACAGTTGATATTTTCTTACAAATCAATACAAGAAACTTTTGAAATATTATATTTTCACCCACAATACTTTTTAAAATGAAAGGATATAATGAATATTTAACAGATCTATACGAAGAATATAATAATCATAAAAACTTATACTTAGTAGCTAGAAATAATGGACACTGGTATATCACGAGATATCATGAATATTGGGCAGAATATTATCAAGAACAGATACAAAAAACTATTTCAATACTAAAGCGATTTAAAAAATAAAATGAATGAACAAAAGAAAATTAAAACTGAGATAAGAAAATTTGGAAAAAAATTGGATGTTGCAACAAAATACGATGCTATTATGAAAGAAATTTTTATATATCCCAATGAGATAAAAAAATATAACAGACAATGTTAAACAAATTGATACAATAAATACAAGATTAATAGAAAATATATCAACGGGAAATGAATGGATAAAAATGGATCAATTTAATAAACAGATAAAACGAAGAGAATTAAGACTGATTCGGAGAATAATAAAACAAGAAATTTTAATTTTAAATTCAATAACTAATCCAGCAAACTATAAGATTCAAGAAGAAATTCTTAATAATAGGAAACGAAGAGAAGAACAACTCATAAAAAATGAAATATATACTCCAGTTAATTTAATAAAATTAGAAAAATACATGAAATGGTTAAAACAACATAATGAACAGACAGAAGAATTTAGAGAACAAACTGAAAATACACTACAATGGTGCAAGAGACTAAGAACTAAAATAAATATACTTTCATCAGCATGAGTTTTACACAAGAATTACAAAAATTTGTAGAAACATTAAACGAACAAGTACAATCCCTAAATAATACAGTACACACATTAACTGAACAATTAATAAATACTAATGAAAAAATGTCACGATTAGAAGATTCTATAAACAATATAAATAAAAAAGAAATTGAATCATATACAATTGATCAAAACATTTTCTCTTGTCATCAGGAGGGGGGAGAATATCCACATTTATTTCATACTACTTCAAATCCTCAACTAAACACTATAATAGATATGTTACAACAAATTCTTTTAGATAAAAAACAAAATGTTATAAATGAAATCGATAATACACAAAAAATTCTTAATAAACTTCTAAGAGAATTCAGAGGAAAAGAGAAAGAAAACCAAATCGAAACATCTGACGAGAAACAAATAATACTTCCAATGTCAAACTGTCAAGAATTATTAAAACAACTTAAAGAAGTAATTATACGAAAAGAATATTCTAGACATATAACTATTGCCGATCTTGAAACATATTTTGGAAACAAAAATCTTAAACCTTTTCAAATAGAAGCTCCATGTCTATAATGGAATCCTTTGATTTAGAAGAAAAAATTGCAGAATTAAACAATTTATTAGAATCATTAAAAATAGTTGATGAAGAAAATAAACAAACTCATACATTAGAAGCGATAAAATCGGAAGTAGAAAATGAAGAAGTAATATACGGATATGAGTCATCAGAAGACGATGTATTAGGAATGAAACATGATTTAAAACGAGAAAAAGATAAGAAAGATATTCCAGAAGCTAGTAATACAAAAAAGGAAGAAGATATTAAATGGGAAACTTATCAAGAAGATAAATATACTAATCCTCTAAAAAATTCAAGCATACAATACAATTTTAAAAAGGGATATATTCCAAATAAAAAAGGAAGATGGTCTAAAGTACCTGAACAATATATACCTACAAAGGGAATATTAGGAGTTGATGGAATATTAAATTTAGACTGTGTAACAAACAAATCAACACTTATTACCGAATGGGCACATAAACTAGGACTAATTATTGAAACCGAAGATAGATTAAGACTAGGAATTTTTAAAACAATATTTAATTTTGTACAATATAAAACAATAGGAAACGTAACACATTACTTAGCTTCATTATCAGAAGAACAAAAAACACTCCTGATAGGAGGAGATTCTATAGATACTTTTTGGAATATAGTTGCAAAAATACATTCAGAATTTGTTGGAATACCTATACAAGATTCAGGACTCTTCGTAAATAAAAAAGAACAAGATAGAGCAGCTTTCCATTTAGCTAATACACAAATATTAGACATGTGCGCTATAGAACACTTTAACTGCGAATACAATATGTATTACTATGATTTAGACAGAGAAAATAGAGAAAAGTACCTATCATTATACTTCAATAAATTACCCTACCCAGTAGGACAAATAGTATATGCAGAATTTAAGAAACAAGTAAACGAAGGATTTGTTTCAGAAACACTAGGAGGAGAGCAAACTGTAGTAGAACAATTTTTAGGAGACAAATGTTATGAAAGAGACTTACACAATGCCGTAAAAAACAAGGTTACGATATGTTGCGAGGGAAATCCTTTAGTACCTCAACAATATGGAGAAAGTCCATACATAATTCGACCAAATAAAAAAAGAAAATACAGGAGAAAGGATAAAAGATATAGATGGAGAAAGAAACCTAAAAGATGGGTAGACAATAATAAACATAAATTTCAAAAAAGAAGAAGATACTTCGGAAGTGGAAACTCGAGCTTTTACCTCGAGAATTTGAACTTCGAACAGACTTAAAATACTTAACAAACTTCTACAGGTATACACTTCGAGACAACTATAATCAAGGAAGATTGATACGTTGGCAGCTCGAGATAAGAAGATACCAGTTTCACATCGTATACATAAAATCAGAAGAGAACGCCCTTGCAGACACACTCACACGAGAATGGAGGCCGCGATAGCCTTGATGAAACAAAACATTGAAACAATTGATCGTGAGATACAACAATTCACGAAGGCTAAATATTTGGAGATACAAAGATTCACAGAATCTAAGATGACACAATGTCAAGAGCTTCTTGCCGCGTTACACGCTGTTCAACAAGCAGCCGGACTTCCACCATCAGAGTTACCAGCAAGCGTGGTGGATCCATCACCCAAAACATTCACAAAATCCAAAACATTTCCACAAACAGCAGCAGAAGGAAATACTTCATCATCAGTAGCTACACAAGACAGTGAAGATGAAAGGAAACAAGTTAAACAATGGTATGTTATATTCAATGGCTCAAGCCGAGGTATATATGATCAATGGTCAAAAGCCAATGTTCATATACAAGGAAACCCAGCAATATCATACAAAACATACAACAGTCTTTCAGAAGCCAAACAAGCCTTTGAAGAAACAAAAACCTACAAAAACTCCCTTCAAACCACTCCAACACTCCAAGCCCAAAACAGTTTTAAAGAAAAGATGAGAGTCCTTGGAAATATACCCACGGTAAACCCAATGGACCGTGTTCAAACATCAGCCCAAAAAGAGGCCCAAATACAACCCTCAAAAGAAAAATTTGACAAACTTCTGAAATCCATTTTTGAATACAATCCAGAGACAGACAAAAACAACCTTTTTTGGTATCCAGTAAACAGAAACGGCCCAAAAGTCGTTATATTTGAACAAGCAGACCCAGGCTTGATATACCAATGCTTCATACATGGATTTCTTGACACCCTATACTTCAAAAACCCAAACTGTTTTCGAAAATTCAGCACAAAACTAATGTCAACACTTCAGGACTATGCTAGACGAGTCTCAAAAGGAAACATAGATAAAGAAATAGTCTTCAAATCTACACTTTCATACCCTATCTTCAACGAAGAAGGAGTATCAGTATACTCTCATGGAATTATCAAACTGATAGTTTCAAATGGAGAATACCCCTGCATTGATACAATGAAGACACTTGATGACATAAATGAGATAGTTGCAAAACAACTAAATCAAATATTTTATGCATCACAAGAGATAAACAAGGACAGTAATGTCAAGATAAACTATAAATCCAATTATCATCTGATATATGGATCTTCGAGATACACAATTCCACCGTTACAGCTAAAAACGTTGGAAAACTTTGAGAAAACTTTTATCAAAATTGAAGAACACAGCCTGAAGACACTGCCTAAGGAAATCAAGCTCAGTTTCTGTGAGTACAACGAAATAATTGATGAACACAGCTGTACAATCTGCCAAGACAAACCTGAAGACAAAGCTGAAGAAACGGGGTCCCATAATTCAAACGAGTCAATAAAGGAAGACACTGTTACTGAAGAATAATGTAAACTGACGCATGCAATGACGCCAAACACTCAAGGAAATACGTAAGCAATGACGAATACACCTCAATAATGCAGACTTTATGTCTCTGTCTGCTTTTAGGTGCAGTTGTTGAGCACCATTATTATCTTTTTGACTTTTGTACATTAGTGTGTATTATTTGCTTTCTGCATTATTGGTCTCTGTAATAGTGAGTTGAGCGCCTATATAATGGCCTCAATGTAGTATGTAATATTCAGACTTTAATAGAAGGAAAAAGATCATGTGTTGATCAAAAAACTCTCTGAGTTTTAAGCCTTTGAGCTTTTCTTTTCTGTTGGCCTCACGCCTGAATAGCAGAACTATACACAACCATACACAACCAAACAATTTTCATACAAAAATTCAAACATATACTTCGAAGAGATGATGAACATGTAACATGGAGTGCATGAAGACAGTAGATATGAACACACAAACAGGTAAACAATACAAACTTCGTTCTGAAAACGTTATTCATATTTTTGTATACTAAAGATTATATACATGGAAACGAGTTTAATAGATCAGATTGAACATTGTGAAACAACTGAAGAATATGGATACTTTTCTCAAGATATTGTTATAGACAACAAAAAATTAAACAAAGTAAGAAGAAAAGAGTTAAACTTAATTGATGGACAAGATATGAAAACAGATTTAAAAACAAAACTAAGTAGAAAAAACATTATATTATATGGAAAATTTACATGTGAAACACCTATTGAAATTTCTACAACTAAAGGAACACAGGCTATTTCGTTAATAAACAAATCTGATATAATTCAGAAAATTAAAAAAGCAAAACATACACCTAGCGAAATAGGATATATACATATTTCCACAATACAGATACTAATTAAGAGTACATTTGCTGAAGGAATAAACTCACCCATAAAACTAGCTATATGTGATGACAGAATTATGAACATAAAAGATAAAATACTTGGAATAGTTGAAGGAAACTTGGCTTATACCAAACTACTTTTTAATGTAGCTTTACACTATGCTGTACCTCTTATAACAGAAAAACTAGACAAATCCTTAAACATTGCCTATAAATTTGAAAGACAAGATTTGATGGAAACAAACGATTATCCATTCTCAATAACATACACAATTGGATATGCTCTGACAAATAGCCATCATAGCATACAATTTAAAAACACCGATAAGATATATATGGAAGACATTTTTCGAGAAGTCTCTCGTATAAAATATATACCAAAGACACCGATTATAAAACATGTTAATACTAATGTTTTTCAAAACAAAACGCCTAAACTTTTAAAAAGTAAAAGCACATGTTATACATATTTACCACCAAACCAAAGAACTAATGAAACTAGTACACGGGCCTCTATTAAAAACTTTAAAGAAGAGGGATCTTCTAATGAAATAATTGAAAACGAATTCACACAATTAGCCGATCAAATGGCTAAATTAACCACCACTATAAAGGAAACACTCTGATTACTCTCTGGTATCAGAGCCCGTATACGATTCAAAACATTACTACTGAAAATCACAGATTTATAATATGTATGAATATAATAGACAAGAATTTTATAAAGATAACATAAAATCAATAAACGAAAGTTATGCTAAAGAAGTAAGACTTTACTTGAAAGCTAAAAACGAAGGTCGTAAAACAGACGAGACACAACATTTGAAAAACATTATTAGTTTAGAAAAATCAAAACAAATAGTTACACAATTAACTATAGCATAATGGAAAGATTTAATTACAAAACAAGAATAACACGAGATATACGAGAATTAGAAGAACAAGTTATTATAGATGAATATCTTGTTAAAATGGCATACCATAATTTAAGACACAATAAAGATTTATCACAACGAATTCAAAAAATAATGATAAAATCTGCAAACGAGGATTTAACAAATACCAAAAGAAAAAGAGATACAGCATATCAAATGACACACCCTTAATTATGAGTTATAAACCAAAGATAGAGTTAGATACGATAACAGAAGAAAAACAACAAGTAAAAGAAAATATGAAGACTAAAAATATTAAACAATAAAATCAAATGATGAAGACGTTGGGCAAATACACGTCTTACACTAATATTACAAAAACTTTTCAAAACACACTAAAATTATAATATAAAAAACAAAAGACACCATCATTACAATTTCACCAATTGTACATCACTTTTGTCCAAAATAAACCATACAAAGACGTTGCTCTGATGGACTTTGGAATTGGTAAAACTTATGATGCATGGATATAGACACGACGACACGGACACGACACGATAAGGATACGGCGATATGAATTTTCTCTTGAATTTTCCACGTGAGGAGTGTCGAATACGGTGTCCGACACGACACGACACGACACGACACGACACGACAAGACACGACACGAAAAAATGATATTTTTAGAAGTGTCCGTGCATCATAGGGTAAAACCAATCTTAGTCGTGTTTCCCTTTAGTTTTTCTTATTCTTTTTTTTTTCAGGGTCGGGTTGCATCATTTAGGTGTAAAATTTTTTCCGTTAATGATAACTAGTTGGAACTTGAATTCGACATCTCGGATTAAATTAGCATACGTCAAACTATTAAGTTATACTATTTGGTTGGTTCTTGTTTCTCTTTAGTTTTTTATTCAATTGGAAACTTTGTATAAACTTTATTTTAGTGTCAAATAATCCAAATCCGAAATAGTGAAACTTTTCTTTTCTCTGGATAAGTCATATTTAACAAAAATAATAAGAAATATTGAAGAGCTATGATCACCACCATTTTGTTACAAGGCAGGGTCTCCAAATCTAATAAAGTATAAAAAAAAGGGAAAAAACAAAAATTGTCATCCGAACTTTGTTCATTTTTACAAATTATCATCACAACAAATTTTTATTGTAAATCGTCATTCAATCTTTGTATTCGTAACAAACCGTCATTTAAACTTTTTTTTGGTGGTATTTGTAAAAATACAGCTGATGTGTATGTATTATAAACATGTCACGTGTCAAATTTTTTCGTCAAAACTACCCAAAAAAAAGTTTAGATGGTGGTTTGTTTCAAATGCAAAAATTGGATGACGGTTTGCAATAAAAGTTTGTTGGGATAGTAAATTGTAAAAATGCGTAAAGTTCGGATGACAAAAAATCTTTTTTCCTGAAAAAAATATTGAAGAAACTACAAACAAGAAAAAGAAGAAAAAACTATTTAGCCTACATTTGTACACCTAGCAAGGCCAATCTCCACCTAAACCTGAAACATGTTAAATTCATTTAGGGTTCGATCCGTGCTTCGTTTAGGTATGTTACTATCACTGTTTTGTCCGGCAAAGCACCTTTCCAATACTTGCCTCAACCATAGCTCTTCAATTCTCTAAAACACATATTACAAACATCATCATCATGAACATAAATGAATAATGGGGTGATCGATCAGTCACTAATTGGTGACCGATAATGGGGTGATCCAAAATCGATCAAAAAAGTTTGTTTTCTAGTAGCTAGTGCATATTTACAATGGTAGGAAATATGAATGCTATAAATATACTATGATAACCTATAAAACAAGAAGAATTTCTTGAAGAAATTGAAAGGTCAACTTACAGAATTGTCGTTGGCATAATTAGCAGAAATGGAGAGGGATGAGTATATTGTTGGGAATATTTGCGAAGGACTTTCCGAATGTTTGTAAAGCACAAGGAATGTGAAAGAAAGCATGGTGAAGAATAACCCAGCTTTAAGGAGGAGGGGAAACTAGTATTGTTTCCGGTTAGGGTTCAGGTGGTGGTGGCCGTGGTGGTAATGGTCGCAGCTGCCCAACTCCGACGGCAACATGGGGTGGCTGCCACCTTTGTTTCCACCATCTGACTCCATGCCTCCCCTCCTTGGATTTACAAGTCCTTTCAGAATTCTTGTTTTTCCCCTATTTCTTTACAACGCAATACATCATTATTGAGAAATTACAGTTTAGTTCCTATAAATTTTGTTTGGTCTGAGGTCCTTTAATATAATTTGTAAAAGTACACTTATGCCCCTAACTTTATGAGTGTTACATTGGATAAGTGATCAAAATTACAAAATCATCCTTAAAGTTTATAAAAACAAACAAAATGATCTTTACAAATTATGAATTTAATAAAAAATCAGAGGTATTTTTGGAATGACATAATGGAACCTAAGGACCACAAACGGTTCACAAAGTTAGAGATTAAAATATAATTTCCCAATAATGATGGATTGTATTGTAATTAGGTTTCAATACAGGATAGTCAGATGTAATTATTTTTTATTTTTATGAATAAATAGGTCGTCCAGATTAGAATGAATTCGAGTGAACGCGCGCTCGGAGTGGAAGTAGTTCCAAGAAATAGCATACCACACTGACACACATGGAGTTAGGAATATCATAATTACCACAAGTATATGTTTTTATGTGAATTATTTAGTTATTTTCTATAAAATATCATTTAATTCTTCTCACAAAATTGTACATTTTGAGAAAAAGATAAATAATTTGAAATTTTCACAAAAAATTTGTAACTTATCCTCCCTTTTGGGGGATGCTAAAGGGCTTCCCTTATTTTTCTTTATCTTGTTTGAACAAACAATTTGTGTCTTCCAATTGTGTAATGTTGGTATCTTTGTGTTTATATTTGTGTCTGCGTACCGTATTCGTAAACGTTTATTATGATGTTATTTAATATTTATACACGTGTTTACTTCACTATTGTCTTACGTGTAATCAAAATTATACTTAGTTTTTAAATAAATGATGTATTTCTGAAACATATTTATTGCAAAATTCAACAATTGTTCTGTAATTCCTCAAAAGTCAAATCAGATAAATTAATCTGAATACCTAAACTAAGATAGTAAATGTAATTCGCCCAATAAACAAATTAATTTTCTATCAATAAAATCTTAGATAATGCACAATTTCACGTAAACAACAGATCACTACACTCACAAATTGCCAACAAGGGTTGGTCAAGTGGTTTGAGGGTTCTTTCTCGAAGGCAAGGTCTCGGGTTCGAATCCCTTGGACCACTTGGGGTGTGTATGTTAAAATAAAAAAAAAAATAAAAAAATAACTACACTCCTTTGCAATAAACTTATTACACTTCCCCCCAAACCATAAACAAAACTTATACGAACCGACGAACATCCCAAATCAGCAAACCGACTATTTTACCCACAAATCCTCGGAACAGTCCAAGACCTCGAACTCGAATTCCTCTCAACTCCACCAGGCAAAGACATATACCTTTTCCAGTCATCCATCGCCATTTTTATATCGTGGATCTTGTTCTCAAGCCCGATGCAGCAGTTTGCATGCATGGTGATCACAAGATCCATATCCTTACTGGGTTCACAGAACCCGCCAAAATAAGCCGTATCCAAGAACCGGAACTGCACCCCGATATCGGACACGTAAGGGTCGAATTTGATCTCGTTGAGAACATCCTGATCGTGTTTTCCTGGAAAGTAGTCCCTCCCATTGTACCAAAACTCGTAGAATTGGATAGTCCGTTTGTTCGACTTCACGTAGTTGAAGCCCCCGTTGGGAGAGTTATTCAAGTCGGTGTAGTTGTACCAGTAGTGGTCGCAGGCTATTTGGAAGTCGCCATCCGGGTAGAATCGTGGAAATGGATCCCGGAACCACATTACATCTGCATCCTGGATTGATGGACATGAAGATTGAATTGAATTCAAGAAGTGGAGAAATTGTGTTAATTTAATTTGTGGGTTGGAGTTGGAATTTTGCATGACTTGAGGGTTTTGTTAGATTTTTGTAATTTCGTTTTGGATGAAAAATTTCAAGCATTTTCACAAAAGGGATGATTACATTGAGCTTTTTTTTAACTTAATTATACAATTTTTTTTCTAAAATTTTGGAAAATTACAAAAAACCCTTTATGTATCCTGAGATTTGACGTAACCCACGTGATTAGAATAGTGGATTTCAAATTAAATATTGATCCATGAGTATCAACTATCAAAAATTGGGAATTAATGTAACCACTGAAAATTAGAGATAACATTATTAAAATTTAATTTTGACTAATTGTTTTTTTATAAAGTGAGATCTAATTTTACGTACAGTTCAACACATGAACGATATGTGATCTGAAGCTGATGACTTTTGTGATCGAAAAGTTATGGAGACGATGAAAATTTAAATGATTAGTTAATAAAAGAAAATATATAGCATAAGGTGGTCGAAAAAACTTTTTTCTTCAAATTCTTTGACGGATTAACTTCGTATTTTTTTCAAATTTGAAGAAAAAATTGTGGAACGTAGACCACTTCAATTATTTCTTAATATATATATATATATATATATATATATTATTGAAGAGAATTAACTTACCGAGAAAACGAAATCGTAACCGATCTGTAGAACAGTTCGTAGAAAATTAATTCTTCTCCACATCATTTTCAAATAATCCTTCGTCATGAAAACAGCTTCGCCGGAGAAGTCGACGCCGGTGGTGGTGAGGGCGTAGCAGTGGAGTTGCTCCGCCGTGCAACGAGCATACGCCTTCTGGTCCAGCGCCGCCACCACCACGTGCTTCAACAGCCTTTGGGTTTCGTTTCCCACTCTGAAACTCTCCAAAAAGAGATCAAAAATGGAGTTTGGTTCTGTCCACGCTGCGTTCAGAGTTGTGATTATCACTGTTTTGGTATACTTCATGGCAGCCTTCTTCAATATGTTTTCCAATTTAATTGTCTCCTCGTTTACCTATGAATGACAAAATTAATTAAAAGGGATTAGAGAATTAATTAGGATATAATACTTATTAAAAATGGCATCTTTATTGAACGATAGATTTTAAACGAAATACTAGTGAATTACAATTAAAAACTATAACACCAAGTCGTGTTGACTCCAAAAATACAGTTATTATTGATGGGGAAAAATTTACATTTAAATTATTGATTGAACTCGAATAATTACGTTAATGAGTGAAGCTGGATTTTACCTAATATTTGATAATTAGAAAAATCAATTTCCCAGAAATATTGTATTTTTAAGGAAATGAGGTCATTTAGAATTTTTTTAAACTCATAGGAAGAAATTTGTAATATTTTTTATAATTTGTTTTTGGTGGAATATTTTTCTATAATGGATATTAATTATAATTCTGAAATATTCCCAGAAGTGGTGGTGTAAAAACCTCCAAATTAATATATAATTAATAGACGAAGACATATGTAAGAGTTTTTTTAGTGGTAATGTAATAATGGAGTTTGAGATTGAGCATTTTCGTCGTGGAACATGTTTCATAAAGAAATTAATTAATAAAATTTGAAACAAGGTACTCTGGTTGGACAGTCAGCCAGCACACCAGCAACAGCTCGCTCTTGATCAACCCCGGGCAATCAAGAGATGCTCTTTTTATGGTATAATAATTATTTAAAAATATAAATTAATGTTTTAATGAATAAATCCTCAAATGATTTAATTTATACAAGATAGATCGTAATCGTAATTATAAAAAATACAATGATTTTGAACATAATTGGTCTTCAAATTATTATTCTACTTATGTGGGAACACCAATTAATAGAAAATAAAACTCATATATATATAATTATTGTGGACCGACAATGCGTTTACCTAATCATAATAAAATTTTCTACAAATTTGATGCATTGACGTCGATACCGTGGACATGCATGACACGATATAAATATGACGATATATATTTTTTTTTAAATTTTTTACATGAGAAATGTTGAATTTATATCTAACAAAATACGAACAATAAAATAATATTTTTAAAAGTGTTCGTGTATTGATTGCATTCGGATTAAAATAAGAGGTAATTATGAAAAGAAATAATTAGCCAACTTGTTCTTGGATTAATTAAGAGAATTAATTAATTCGTAATTAAATTATCATTAGTCAGGTCCTGATCTCTCCTAATTTCTTTTATTTTTAGTGGGCCAATAAAATTAATGTGATTCAATATGATTGGTGAATAAGAATCTCATACCTCAAACTTATAATTGACAATTCAACACATCATAATATATGAAAAGTCAGATTTAGTAGGAATAAAATAAAGTGTATATATAAACAACTATATACTGTCGGCATCAATTATGAAATTTCATACTTATTTATTTTCCAATTAATTCAGCACCACTTAAATTATCAATCACTTTTCTGCCATGACTAGTTGGCATGGAAAAGTATCAAATAATTGGAGAAAGATTCAAGGTTTTGCTAATTTAGTTCAAGTCTGATACTCATTATATGATACAGAAATGATAATATATATTTTATTCTAAATTTAATACGTAATAAATATTCTTACAGTACCACACAATAACATGATAGTCATACAAATATTTGTGCATTATAGGTCATCATACGAAATCTCTAACATGCTATTAGCTTCAATTGTTCTCTAATCCATCCTAGCATTTTGACAATATCCTATTCATTTGTTATATATATATATATATATATATATATATATATATATCATTATGAATTTGAGTCGAGTCAAACCATTAATATATAAAATATCCCAATTAAGTTACGATAGTCCATACACAAAAACTCAATCAAGATGATGTTTACTGTTAAATTAACGTAAAACTTTACTGTTAATCTACAGCGATGGGTGGTGGCTATTTATGTTATTCATCATTATCATATAAGCTCATAATTTCTTCCAAAAAAGAATTCAATTACTCTTAATGTCAAAGCAATTACGAGGAGAGAAAAAAGCACGTGTGTGTGTGTGTGTGAAACTTACCTGAGAAGAAGCATGATTATCACAAGACCCCGGAGAAGAAACATTCTCTTGAAGCCCTGAAAATGAATAAGACCTCTCAAACAACTTCGTTGGGTACGCAGATTGATTTAGGATCAAGCAAGTTACTGCCACCACCACAAATACCAACGTGATTCTAAGGGCAACGCTCGAAAAATTCCTGTGGGAAGTCGAGTCTCGGTGGTAGCCACCGGACTCGAGGTGGTTGAAGTCGTTGTGCCCGGCCTTAGGGTTGGAGCCACCAACACCAAGACCACCGTCTCCGCCGCCATCGGCCGATGACCCCATGTTTTCTCTCTTCACTTGGTTGTAGTGAAATGTTATATATGATTGAGCAAAATTAAATGAAGTAGCTAGGATGTATATATCAAGATGTAAGTCAACTTTGAGCCTTTTTCTAGTACATGTAGCTGCCTAAGTTTAATAATAATTTTAGTACAACCGGTAAGAATATTGGCTTGTGAATTTAGAGATTAGGAGATATCTTGATCCATGGTACGTGGACCTAACTTCGTTTAAGGGGTCATAGTTTAAGATATTTAATTTCTTTTGTTTTTTCAACTATGCCAATTATATGCCCTTAATTACCAATTAATTAATGTTTCTATTGTTTTCATGAAGGTCCATATAATTGGCAGTTTTGCACAATGTATTAGTTAAGACTTTCGACTAGACACGTCTCATGCCAAATTAAAAAATAGGGATATTTGCATCTATTTACCCAACATTTAGGTCTAATTACAATAGAGTCTATCATTATCGAAAAATTATATTTTAGTTCCTATAAATCTTGTTTGGTTTGAGGTCCCTTAATGAGATTTATAAAAGTACACTTATACCCGTAACGGTTTTATGAGTATTATATTGAATAAATGATAAAAATTACAAAATCACCCCTAAAGTTTACAAATATAAACAAAACGATCCCTACAAATTATGAATTCAACAACAAACCAGGGTTATTTTTGGAATGACATAACGGAACCCTAGGGACCACAAACGGTTTTCAAAGTTAGGTACTAAAATGTGATTTTCTAATAATGATGGATTACGTTGTAATTAAGCCTAAATATAAGGTAGTCTGATATAAATTTCCCTAAGAAATATAATCTTACTATATCATCTTTTCTTGTGATAGTTTCTTTAATGCACGTAAATTCCGATTTTTCATTCCGTGTGTATCGAATATATGTCAGATATGAATACAGTTCGTATATAATATATAATATCGAATATGTCTTATATTAAAAGGAAGAACAGATGAAGACGAAGAAGATGATGGTTTCCACAGACGGGTCCAAAAATGATGGTGTAAATACGGGAAATGTACTAAATCACCAACACTTTAAGATTTTTTTGAGGGGGAAGACCATCACAGGCGTAAGAGCCTCAGGAACTGGGTTTCCCAAAGAGTGTGGGTTCTTCCAGTTAGGATAACACCAGGAGAGAAAATGCAGTAAGAATGCAAAAATGGTGAAGTATGCAGAGCTTGGGAGGAAGAAAACCAGAGTAGGAATGGAGGAGAATGCCCAGTTATGAATGTAGTGTCTGTGTAGAAGATGACTTAGTTGGGGAATGTATGAGAATTCCCATATTTATAGGTTGAGGGTGAGGGTGATTTGGCAAATGCAACCAAGTGGTCCTAAACCCAATGTTGCCCTAGACACGTGGCGTTGTGTGATGGCCTGAAAGGGACATTCCTGAAAGATACCTACGGATAGGTGGCAACTGTGTGTCAGAGGAATGTGTGTGCACTACCTCTGTGTGTCAGAGGCGATTACAAAGCTGTTAATAAGCGTCGGGGAGCTCAGGATAGTTTGCTCCTCACGCTATTGGGTGTGCCTTCACTGGGAACCCTTTGTCGAGGAGGGGACTGGCCTCTAGAAATCATTAATGCCTTGTTGTAGTGACGGTATGGACGTCAAAGGAGGTCTGAGCGCAGATAGGCTCTGGAGGAATTACCCGATCGCTGGAGCGCTCGAGGAGAGGATTCCCCCGGGGACTTTATCCGAGCGCTGGGATGCTCGAGATGGGTAAGGCACCTGACCGCGGGAGGTCCTCAAGGGAGGGCTGAACTGTGCGAAGAGGAAGGCCTTCATGAGAGTAATGATCATCTCTGAGGCCTCCATGCGAGCGCTGAGAGGGATTAGTGGGGAACCTCACACTCGATGTATGGGCCTTGACAGGCAGGCCTTAGGGATTAAGGTAGTGGGTCATATATGGGGTGGATCTGCTTCACAAGCCCACGTGCGCGAGCGTCTAAGCTCAAGTGATTCCTGGGTCATTGGAATAAGCCGCCTGGATTATGACACATGTACGGATCTGATCCGAGCGTGATTTGACCCCATCACAACAAATCAACTATTTATATATTTTATATCTATAAATCCACTGTAGTTATCGAAAATATCAAATAGCAAAAAATAAATTATAAAGATGTTATTGAGTATTTTATATAATTTTAGAATTTTTCCTTATATTTCACAAATTCTAATTATTCTATATTTTGAGTACGTTTTTCTATATTATTTTAAGTGTTTCTAAAATATTTTTTAATTATTTCTCAGTATGAAAAATAATTTATTTATATAATAAATAATAAATATCATTTTAAATCAACAAATTAATAATATTTGATAAATCTAAAATATAAAAAAGCCTACTGATTGTTTGGCAAAATATTTTAAGTGGTTTGTCTTAATTAAGTCATGAAAGGGTTATTAATTTAGAACTTTAATTTCTCTAACTATGGTGAAAATATGTTTGACAACATATGGTACCGAATTGCATCTCTTGGAAAGCACCTTAATTAATTATTTAAAATATATGAGCAAAGTCTTGACTTCATCAACCCAATGGGTTAAAGAAAAAATGGTGGAAGAGTTGTTCCCTGATGAAGTTGTTTAAAAGCACGAGGGCCTTTAGTTGACCATAGTTTCTAGTAGACTATTACAGAAAATAAATTTTAGAATCTATTAATTAATGCAAAATATTCTCGAAGCATGTGAAAATTTGAGGGCGACGGTGTCAAATTTCAAGACATGGTATCAAGGGCATAGAGTTTCCTGATTTGTCACTAATGAAGGAATTAGGACAAGTAATTTTTGAAATGTACCACACCTAGGGATGTATACGATTTGAATGAAGCCGAATTTTATTATTATTATTATTATTATTATTTAGGTCCGATTCTAACTTTTTGAATTCGAACTTTAACCAGCTCGATTTGACCGGTATACATCCCTAACCACACCTATTAAGAAGAAATTAAATATAAAACATCCTAACAATTAACAAAAACATAAATTATTGGAAGTCATCATTTATGATAGGCTTATCTTTCCTTGATACCTGACTGATTCTTTTGCTTGATTGATTGTATTGATTTATTGTAATTATTCTTTTTCTTTCTTGGTTTTAGGGTTAGACTCTTGTATAAATTCTTGTAACATTTTTTTCAGTCGTAATGCAATGAAATCAATTCATTCACCACTTTCTACATGGTATCGGAGCAGGTTCCATAAAACCATTGTTTTACTTTCTTCTCATATTAAACATGGCCTTGGAAAATAAGAAGGCTAAGATTGAAAACGAGTTAATGATGAAGCTCGGGCAAAATAAATCGGCCCAATCCTTGAAGAGAAATGAATCTCAACAGAGAAGGAGCGATCCCAACCAGTCATGTGGAAACCGCCCTGCAAGCCCAGAACAAATTCAAAGGCTCATGACCCTTTTAGAAAATAATAAACTACTCACTGGTAACATGCAGGCAGGTATGACAACCTCGACCCCTTCTTGTAAGAGCAACGAATGGATTGTCGATACAGGGACCCACAAACCACATCGCATGTGATGTTAACTCCTTATCGAAGGTCTATCTTCATCCGAATACACCACTTGTGCAGATACCGAATGGTGCTACATAAAGAGTTCATGCCTTAGGGCAAGTTGATTTTGGGAACAAACTCGCACTAGAACGAGTTCTTGGTGTTCCGAATTTTTGTTTCAATTTATTATCTGTTAGCAGATTGACGAATGATCTTCAATGTACAGTGACATTTACACCTGATTCCTTTGTAATTCAGGATTTGAAGACGAGGGAGCTGATTGGAAGGGGGAGAGAGTGCAATGGCCTTTATTATATGGAGCAGGCGAGAGGGGCAAAAGCGTTGGCTACTAGAGATCTGGACAATACGAATTTATGGCATTATCGATTGGGGCACCTACTAGTCAACCGCCTGCACTTGGTTCCGAATTTACCAAGTTCTTTTGATTCCAAGAACCTCTCTTTTGTGATGCTTGTTGTAAGGCGAAGTAAACTCGCTTACCCTTTTCGAGCAGTGTGAATAAAACGATGCAAGCTTTTGAATTGGTGCACTGTGACAATTGGGGGCCATATAAAACTGAATCTTACTTCATGAAGCACAAGTCAGAAGCCAAAACCTATCTGTTGCAGTTCTTTAATTGGGCCAATACACAATTTAAATTGTCCGTCAAAATCTTGAGAACAGACAATGGAATGGAATTTCAGCATTCGGGCTTGAAGGATTATTATGCCAACCATGGCATGGAGCACCAAACGAGTTGTGTCTACACGCCGCAACAGAATAGCGTGGTTGAACGCAAAGACCGACATGTCTTGGAAGTTGCTCGAGCACTCCGATTCCAGGCAAATCTCCTAATCACATTTTGGGGAGAACATGTGCTCACAGCAGCCTACCTCATCAACTGCATGCCACTTTCCGTCTTACAAAACAAGACTCCTTTTGAGGCTTTTCTTGGGAAGGTTCCTACTTATGAGCAGTTAAGGAGCTTTGGATGCCTTTGTGATGGTCATGTGAATGAGGCCGTACTGATGTTGAATTTGTTAGTTATGGATAATTTGATTTCCTTGGGTAACTTATGTTGAGATGCCATGTTGTAATGTAAACTTTACATGAAGAGATACGAATGACATTCGCCTTGTTGGCCTTCAACAAATGCTTTGGTTGTTTAGTTGCATTTTTTTTGTCATTGACACTTTAGATTTTCCTTGAGGTATGAGTAGCTTAGCTTGAAGCAAACTCGTCTCAACTCGTTCACATATTGAGCTGTTTAGCTGGAACAGATATTGATTGAGATGGTTTCATTCCCATAACATCATATTTAAATAGCATATCATGCAGGGGAGGCCTGATCTTGTCTGCAAGAAAATGTATTTTGTAATTAAACACTTACATTGCTTTGAAGTTGCTACTAAGATTCTTATGTTGATACAAGAGATGCTCCATGATTTACTGGGTTATGTTCTCCCTGCTTGTAAAACTGGGCTTGAGGATCCCGATGATGATGTGAGAGCAGTTGCAGCCGAGGCTTTGATACCAACTTCTGCTGCTATTGTTTCTCTCAAGGGTTCAATATTGCACTCTATTATTATGCTGCTCTGGGACATTTTGCTTGACCTTGATGATTTGAGTCCCTCGACCAGCAGGTACTTTGTGTTGACTTTATATTGTTGACAAAGTTTTCTTTTTTCTGTCTATGACCTTCTCTACATAATTTGCTGTGTTTAGAATATCCTTCCCCCTTTTTCCCATCAACTCCTTAACCATCAAGAAATATGTGCTGTTTTTATTGTCTCGTGCATTATGTTGTATATTACTCTCTTTTGGGTGGTCAACTTATTTGTTAAATTACTACAACTTTTATAAGAAATCTTAATCTTAACAGGAGTACATATGGTCCTGAAACTCGTCTGTTTCTTATTTCCTAGGGCTTATTTCACTTTAACTGTCATGCTCTGCTCGTTCCAAGTCTGATAGTTTGTTCGACCGACATTTTTGACGCATTTTGATATGTTTGCCTCTAACTCTGTTTTGGTTTCGTAATCTCTTACTGAACATTTTGGCCACCATGATTTGCCATCAACACTAATTATTTGTTTGCTTCAACATGAAGGACTAACCTCACTCGTTTGTTTCATTTGGCACGTGCATTGAGTTTTTCTCTTCCTTTATTCTGTTAAGCTTCCTTTCTTTCCTGATACTTACTATTTTCCTACCTAGCGCGATAACCCCTGCAATACATATCTTTTCATGATTGTACAATTGTCCTCCCACTAAAACTTCACCACAGTTTCTGGCCTACACTTTCAGTTCCTCATCTCATCTGCCTTATTAAATAGTAGGCCATTTGTTCCATATTTTGCATACTACTTGTACGAGTGGGGTTCATTTTTGGTTCATAGTTTCATAACATCTTTTTTTTTTCTGGCATGCATTCAGTCTCTTTCATTTTCCTCAAGAAGAAACTTGCATCCAAGTAAATGATTACTGATGATGGGGAGATGGATTCTGGATTAAGAGTTTATCTCTGTGTCGGTTGGTACTTGGTAATGAGGCAGAGTGTCTTGATTTATATGACATATTTTTTGGTACAATTATTCTGACTTGTTTACAGGAACTTTTTAGAGTCATTGAGTTGTCCCCTTTAATTAGAGTCTTTACTGAATGGCATATAAACTTTTAGCTTTCAAATATACTGATGATGTTACTTGTTAATGTGTTGTGTGTGTATAATATAGGGGTACATGATGTGTATATATATATATAGATATATGGGGGTGTGCGTCCGTGTACCTGTTCCATAATTTGCTGCGCGGAAGGAGGCTTGACTGCAAATCCCAGTATTTATGATGTTGTTTGTGTAATTTATGATTTGGTTTGTGTTGAATATTAGCTATAGTTACTTTACATGTCTGTAGGTTTTTCAAAATTTTTGATATTTCTGTAATCTCTATTGCAGTGTAATGAATCTATTAGCAGAAATTTATTCCCAGGAGCAGATGATTCCAAAAACTTTTGGTACAGTGGACTCTAAAGAGAACTTAGAGCTTGACCTTAATGAAATTGATCATGCGGATGATCCTGAAGAAGGAATGGGTTCTCTAGAAAACCCCTATATGCTATCAACACTGGCACCAAGGTTATGGCCATTTATGAGGCATAGTATCACTTCAGTCCGCTTATCAGCAATCCGCACCCTGGTAGTATATTACACTCTTTTTATCTGGGCTACCATGTATTACAACTTAAGAGTTTTTTTTTTTTTTTTTTTTTTTAATTTTACTTTTGAAGATCGATTTTAATTTTGTTACTTTTTTTAGGTGACCTTCCCATTAGAAGACCTTGTGGGATAAATTGTATATAATCTTGCCAGACATTTTTAGTGCTTTTATATGTAAATGGTTGTTGGAAAAAATTGAATGTTGTACAACTATTTGCAGGAACGCCTGCTTGAAGCTGGTTATAGGAGGAGCATCACTGATGAATCTAGCTCATTTTGGCCTTCTTTTATAGTTGGTGACACCCTAAGGATTGTTTTCCAGAACTTGCTGCTTGAATCGAATGAGGAGATTCTCCAGTGCTCAGAGAGGGTTTGGAATCTCTTACTCAAAGTGAGCATTTTGCTGTTTCGTCTTTGTTTTCACTGTAATCGTTATTATTACGTTATCTTTTCAGCTAATTGTTGAATGGTGGTGTCAAGACTGTTCTTTAAGTTTCTATGTGGTTAATATTGATATTAGGATCTGAAATGATGCACTTTTTTTGGTAATGAATTACAATTAAGAAGGTTGAGAAATAAAATAGGGAAGGGATCTCTACCAAGTGTAATATGTGCTGAAAGTGTGAGTTTATAAAGTCTGGCAGTAGCCATTGTCCATCAGCTTAGCTGCTCTGAGCACCTTAACATGCTTAATTAATTTGATTAAGTCTATCCTGATTCTTTATTTTACCTTTATGTATTCAAGTGTTTCTAGTCGACCCTGTTGCAACATGCGTGTGCCATCTATTTTTGTTTTTCTACCATTACTAGCATTATGATTACCCTGTCAATGAATGCAGGTGCTTAAGTTAATTTTTCTACCACCATTGAAAGAGTTTCCAGTCTTCTCTCTAAGGCCATGGATCTAATGCATATGAATAGCCTTGTTAAGATTATATCATACCAAAATAAAATGAACTACTATTGGCTTCATCTTTTTCTAGCGAAGTTCGAACATAATGAACATCTCTCCAGCTCTCGTTTTGCAGCCTTCTGATATAACATTGATTAAGTGCAGTATAATTTGTGTTGGGTTTCTATGGCATGCTAAAATGCTCTGAAACTTTTAACATTGTGCATATAGTAATCCTTTTTTAGAAGTATATTGGGTGTCTGAAGCTGTCTGTTTTATTTCTATGCTTTCCTCGGTGGGCACTAAAGTTTTCTTTCAATTGATCAGTGTCGAGTGGAGGACTTAGCAAGTGCTGCAAAATTATATTTCTCTTCCTGGATCGAGCTTGCTACTACTCCTTATGGTTCTCCCTTGGATGCTACAAAAATGTTTTGGCCTGTAGCACTACCTCGTAAAAGTCACTTCAAAGCAGCAGCTAAAATGAGAGTAGCTATGCGGGAAGCGGAAAGTCACAGATTTACGGCCTTGGAAACTACAGAAAGCGTACCAGCAGATCAAAATGGTGATGCTTCTGGAAATTCCACCAGGATAGTTGTTGGTGCGGATTTGGATATCTCAGTGACTTATACAAGAGTAGTTACAGCAACCGCTCTGGGCATAATGGCTTCTAAGTTAAATGGTCCGTCCTTGCAGTATGTTGTGGACCCGTTGTGGAAGGGATTGACTTCTTTATCAGGAGTTCAGCGCCAGGTATATTTTGGATGAGGGAAAACTAATGATGTGTTCTAAGTCTGGGTATATTTCTTGTGTTATGTATGGGGTAGATGATGTACTGATGACTTCTCTCTTGTTGGTTGTCTCAGGTGGTCTCAATGGTCCTTATAGCTTGGTTTAAAGAACTGAAAAACTTTCCAACGTCTGATGAAGCTATAGTTGCCATTTCAAGTAACTTTAGGCTGTCTGTTAGATTTGTTATCTTGCAGTAACCCTGCATTTCCCACAAAAGATTCATTTCTACCTTATGCTGAGCTGTCAAGAACATATAGTAAGATGCGGAATGAGGCGAGCCAGTTGTATCACGCTACAGAGGCATCTGGCTTGTACAGTAATATTTTGTCATCTATTAAAGGGGACGTTGAGGATTTGACTGCAGATGCTGTTGCGCATTTTGCATCAAAGTTTGAATTCAAGAGTAATGGTATACCTGGCTCAGAATCGGAAGGAAGGAATTTATTTGAGGAATTAGAGTCTCTAAAGCAAAAGCTTTTGACTACTGCTGGACATCATGTGTTCAGGTGCATTTTAGCTGCAGCATGGAACCATATTGTTTAGTAAATAATTCATGTCTTGTAATATGTGCCATTTTATCTTTCCCTCTGCTCATGCTTTGAGTTTTTACCACTGACGGATTGCCACAAAAAGAATACTTGCACATCACCCAAAAAAAAAAAAAATAATCTAATTTTGCTGTGTGTAGAAAAGCTTCAGAGATTTTCTGACATTTAAATTGCTATTTCCTGGGTGGTTTCAGAGTAATTTGCATCTTACTGTCTCGGCTTTGCAAGCGGCTGCAGTTGTTTGGATGTCGGAGCTTCCATCAAAACTGAATCCAATTATTCAGCCTGTTATGTCTTCCATTAAAAGAGAACAGGAATTTTGTATTTTTTGTTTGAAAGCTGAAACTCGTGAATTCACTCTTAAGATTATTCATTCATCTTTGCCTTAGGAGGAAATATTGCAAAACAAGGCTGCCGAGTCGCTAGCAGAGCTCATACATCATTGTATTGAACGTAAGCCTGGTGCCAATGATAAATTAATTAAGAATCTTTGTAATTTAGCATGTACGGATCCACGTGAAACGCCCAATGCCGAAGCCCTAAAATCTGTTGAGATAATTGAAGACCAAGACCTTCTATCCTTCGGAAGCAGTAGTGGCAGACAAAAAGGAAAAGTTAACGTGCTTTCTGCTGGTGAAGACCGATCAAAGGTTGAAGGTTTTATCAGCAGACGTGGTTCGGAACTTGTACTGAAATATTTATGCTTGAAGTTCAGCGGCTCTTTGTTTGACAAGCTTCCAAAGATCTGGCATTGCCCTGTTGAGGTACTTAAACCTTGCAATCTTGAAGGCCTGAACCCAGACGATGAGAAGCTGATCCATCAATCTATTGATTCGGTTGGGAATAGTGACCTGAAAATTCAATTTATTGAATTAATTAGACAGAATATACAGCAAGTTGTGAGTTTTTCACATATTGATAATTAATGGCGTGTGATGGTATTCTTATATGAAATGTGTTTCATAGGAAAATATTTTGAATACCGAAATCACGTGTCATTAAAGTTCTAGTCGGTAAGATAAGAATATGTTCTTATCATGACTATAACGTGGTTATATAAGATGATTAGTCTTTCGTCATAGGGAATAGTGATTCCAATTATAACACGTTGATGATTTTCAATAGGATTGGAAACATCGAACTGGACCACTGAGATTATTCATTTTATACTGCTATCTAAAATGAATAAAATCTTAGGAAGCATTGTACTCTTAATTCTGATAATGTTTCGGCTTTAGGCATGTAGTGTTAGTCACTGTAACATACTCGAAGTGAGGTCTCGGTAACGGGTGGACAAAATACTTTGTATGATTCGGTGACAACATGAAATGTGCTAAAGAGTTATATTGATCGAGGAATCTGTGGCCTTGCTGGAAGGTAAGAAATATCCTTGAAATAGATTTGTAAAAGTTCGAATTAAGATTTTAGCCAAAGCACTTCGCGAGATACGTCACCGAAGTTGTATGATGAATGTGTTTCACATACAGAGAATTTGAACTTAAGGCGAATCAATAAATTTCAAATTAGAGATGAAAAATAAATGATAGTAGTTGCAATTTATTTTTCATGGATATCAACACGGAGGAGTAAAATGCGAAATTATTCTAGATCGAGAAATTTGTGAATAATTTAATTAATTTTAGAGTGCAACAATATCTATTTAGTGAAATTAAATATTGTTAAATGGTAATTAATTATTGTCATGAGATGATAATATATTAACCCGTTTGGAGCTAAAATTAATTAGTCCTGCAGGTCCCCCTACAAGCCCCAAATTAGAAAACCCGAAGAAAAAATATTAAAAGGAGAAAGAGAAATGATTTTTCAAAGTGTTTGAAAATAGCCAAGGGATTTATTTTAAGAAAATAAATTGAAGTTCCAAAGAGTTGGAAATGCCCGAAATTTTATTTTGGAGAAAATAAAATTTTAAATTTAAAAAAAAAAATAAAAAATTGCTGATGTGGTAGGTGACGTGGCACTGACGTGTCACGCCACGTCAGCAAGGTGGGCCCAGGTGGCGGTGACTGGGCCGCCGCGTGGCATGCCACGTGTGTGACACGTGGACGACCCAGATCGCGCCACGTCAGCACGAGTAACGGTCCAGATTTGTCTGGACCGGGCGGTCAACGGGTCGGATACCGGGTCAACGGGCCGGTCAACAAATCGGATCTCGGGTAGGGTCGGACCAGGTCTGGACACGTGGCCGAATGAGAATCGGCCACGTCAGCCCCAAACCCTAGCCGAGGGTAAAGGCGGCGCGTGATGGCGCGTGAGATGTCCAATCGGCGCGTGACTGGTGGCGACGAGACCTTGAACGTGGTCATCTCGGTTTTCGTGTCCAAATTGGCTACGCAAGTGGGTTGTGAAATGACCATTTTACCCTTGTTTTTATATCCAAAATGACCGTTTTGCCCTCATATATTTGCCTATAAATAGGCTGATACCCACCTCATTTCTTCATAATAAGTTTGGGAGGTGGTTTTGGCTGAGCTTAAGCTTTGAAACCATATCCCTTTTCTCCTAGTTAATTCCGATTTGTTTTGGAATTAATTTTAATTAGGTGTTTATATAAAACGCCTAATTTCGGGAGATTAAACCCTGAAAAAGGGTTTTCTAGTTTAAAGTTTTATTTTCTCTAAGTATTTAGAGAAATACTTTCGGAGCCCACACTCCGAGGGTGTCCCTGGGGTTATTGCAGGGAAGATCTGCCGGTTTCACGAGGAGATCGGGTATCGGGTTCTGGAGGTGAATTCGGGAGCTGGAAAAATGTCGTTAGATAGCCATGTTTGCAGTACGGTAATATTTTTCAGTTATTTTATTTTAAGCATGATAAATTATGTGCTCTTAAGTGTTAATTGCATGTTAGATATTTATCTGCTTAAGTGATTTAAAATTTATTATCAATTGCATGTATATACTTAAGTAGATCCGGCTAAGTCTTCCGCATTGTATTAAAATGTTTTAGAAATATTTTAATACTTGTATTATAATAAAAATTTTAAAACGTGGTCCCGGACTGCTACTGTTTTGGGCCCGCCTCCTAGCAACTGGTATCAGAGCCGTGCTCTAGATATATACATGCATTGATATGATGCATGTGATGCATAATTTTAAATCTGATACTGTGCACGTAAATCCTATCAAATGAGATTGGTTTTTAAGTGAGACCAATTGTGACCCCTCCAGTGTTTCCTGGGAATTTGCGTGGAATGGTAATTTTCTGGGAATCGATTTCAATAATCTTCCTGGTTAATTGCCGAATCAGTAAACATGATTTAAATTATGAGATAATTTATTTATAACATGTTTACTTTATGTCATTTATTTTAAGCATGATAATTATGTGATAATTATATGAAAGCATGCTTAATTATTTTTATTTTATGGCATGATCATGATAATATGAGATATTATGATATTTCAATTATGCATATTTTATTTAATGTGATTAAATAGTATTGTTTAATAGAGATTAGACGCAATGCATAATTGAACTAATATTTTTCGGTCTAATTAATAAATAGTTATTAAATTGCCTTAAAATATTATTATTGGGATTTTAAATATGATTTAGTAATCCTAGTGGGAGGGTATTAATTCGATTAATTACTTCCAACAATAAGACGCCAAAAGGTGATTATAAGATAATCAAAAGATAATCCACAATTTTTTTAAATTCAAGTGGGAGCGAGATGAAAAGAGTTGGATTCTCACGGCCTCCATTACCCGTCTATAGTATAGTGAATATATACAACTCCCTTCGGCGGGTATGTATTCGCGGTATACAAGATTAGACTTCTACGGATAGAATGAAATGCGACGAAAGTCAGCTCGACCACGCCTCCGTGGAGTGTCTTGACTTACTCGTACGGACTTCTAGGTAATGGTACACACTTGACTAAGTAATGTATTAACCTCCCTTCGGAGCTCTGTTATATTCACTTAGAGGTCAAGGGTTGACGCGGTGGATTGACATTGTTTGGTAAGAGTTACCTAGATGACATGTTAATTAAGAATAGTTCTTGCTTTTCTAAGCGGTTTTCGACCTCGCCTCCGGGGAGTCAACTGTAGTTAGTTAAGTCACCATTGCGTAAATCAAAATGCTTACGTGGATTTCATTTATTGGTTGGACGCAGAAGAAAGTGAAATGTATAATCACAACTTGCATTTATTTATTTATTTCAGTTTTATAATTACGATCTCCCTTAGCCCACTCCAAATGACTTTAAGGAAATAAGTTAGAAAGGGTTCAACTATGCTGACTAGGAAATGAATCTTGACATCGTATTGAGATACGAAAGTTTACGTACTCACTGAACCTTTTCCGAAATTTTCGGAAACTACAACCAGTCAGGATTAGAAAGACGCTTATTTTAAAATGGATCAAGTGTGATGATCTGGCTAGTCATATATCCTGACATCTGTCTTAAAAGTTCTTGAGCATCAGACGCATGAGATGTCTACTGATAAGAACATGTTTTGAAGATAGAATCGTATGAAGGTACGAGCCAATAAGAAGGTTGTTAGTTATGAAGATGTTTGAAGGATCACCGATTCAGAATCATATTATGAATATGATAACTAATCTGAATGAGATTGAAAGCCTCTGTGCTTAAAGAAACAATCTTAACAGATAGGATATGATCCTATACTCTCTGCCTAAGTCATTTGAACGTTCAAGATTATTTTAAATAATTTTTTTTTTAAAACCAACTAACGACCTCAATATGGCAGAAAGGGTGATATAGACTGAGGGAAAGTTCTCTTAAATCAGACATCAATATCCACGGCCTAGAAAGCCAGTAAGTGGAAGAAAGAAAAGGAAAGGTTCCCAATCTTAAGGTTCAGTAATAGAAAGTCAATCCGACAATGAAAAAGTGTTTCTATTTCGATGGTAACGAGTATTGGAAAAGAAATTATCCAAAATACTTAGTCTGTCTGTTTGTTATGCCGTTTAGATAAGATATGAAGATATCTTACTCGTTGTAAAGTATGTTTAGTTGGAAATTCACCGGATCCCTGGTGTGTGAACTTGAGATCAACTAATCATATTTGCAACTCGTTGCGAAGATTCAAACTAACTAGAAAGTTTGAAAAATGGCTAACACACAACTACTGCTCGGGTATAATACAAGTGCAATTGTATTAGCAGTAAGGACTATAGAGTCGTATTTTGGCAATAGGGTTTTTATATTATATGTGCCATATATACAGAAATTTGATTTCTGTAAGTTATTTGATAATTAATGGTCTAACAGTTTATTTTGAATAAAGGTTTACCATTAAACAAAAATAAAAGGTTTATTTGCTCTGGCACAATAAAAGATGGTTTTTTATACCTCAATGAAAATCCTAATTTAAGTTTAACATTAAGAAGCTTGACTTACCATCTAAGAGGAAAAACTTCTACATGGCACCTGTCTATTGGTCAATTGAATAGGATCCAAAGACTTATTGTTAAGTCCTATTGACTTGAAAATAGTATCAATCTACGAATCCTATTTAGAAAGTTAAAATGACCAAGAAGTTTTTTATTAAGACAAAGGGTATTTAAGCCATGAAGTGCTTGTGCCAGTTCATACGGATATGTGATCCTATGAATGTTCAATTAAGAGAAAGTTTTGAGTACTTCATCATTCATTTGAATGATTACTCTAGATACAGATATGTTTATTTGATGAAACTTAAGTCTGTATATTTGAAGAGTTCAAAGAATAAAAGACTGAAGTCAAAGAGTCAAATTAGAAAACATCTCAAGGTACTTCGATTAGATCGAAGTAGTGATAAGTATCTAAGTTCAGAGTTAAATAGAATTTCTCAAATGAGATTAGATCTCAACTATCTGTATGAGATATGACTTAGCAAAGATGTATTACAGAAAAGAGAAATAAAACTCTAATAGAGATGGTAAAGATTCATGAAGAGTCATGCTACCCTACGAAGTTCGTTTTGGGGTTTTGCGCTCAAAACGACAATGCACATTAAACCTAGTTCTATCTAAGTCAGTTCCTAAAACACTGATGGATCTGTAGCTGGGGTGAAAACCCTGTATCTCTTATCTTCGGATTTGAGGTAACCTGGTCCACGAGTTAAGGATGGATCCTGACAAGTTAGAATAATGAACAAAGGTTTACTTGTTCTAAGGTTATCCTAGAAGAACGAGAGGTGGTATATTTTGTAATTTGAGAAATCACAAAAGATGTTTGTGAATATTTCAAAGATAATTACATAGATAACCACAAAGGGTGGAAGCAAAGTAGTGTTAAAAGAAATAACAGTATTAGATACTGATTTCCATAAACCCGTGATAACTGAAAATGTATTAGATACATGTGATGTACCAAATACAACATGTGATGTAGAGACATGTACACGAGAGCATCATTGTAGTGGGAGGATTGTCAGGATACCAGACAAGGTACCTAAGATTAACCCAAATGGTTGAATCTAACGTATCTGATTCTGTCACATGTAATGAAGTTGTGGATGATATAGACGCTGACCGTTTAGTCAAAAGCCATGGAATCTAAGTTAGAATCTCTGTATTCTAACAAAGTCTTGAGCTTGTAGAGGCGCCTGAAGCATTAAACCCATTAAATGCAATTGGGTTCTACAAGACGATAAAAGGAGAAATGGACAAAAGTAGAGATTTTAAAGCAAAGCTTATGGCAAGGGATTTTACCCAGAAAGAAGAAATCATTTATGAGATCTTCTCGCCTACAGCAGGGCTTAAGTCTATGAGAACTCTCCTCTCTATTTTATCTCATCATCGTTTATGAGATTAGATAAATGGATACAAGGACTATATTCTTGAACGGGCACCTTCAAGAAGAAAAACATGGCACAACCTGAAGGCTTCACAGCTAGAAATCAGGTGAATATAGTATGCAAATTTAATAGATCATTATGTGATCTTAAGCAAGCGTCTGAATCATGATACATCAGAATTAAAGAGGCAATTTAAAATCTTTCGATTTATGCAATTGCCCGATGAATCATGAGTGTACAAAATAACATCATGATAATGTTGTAACATTTTCATTTCGTATGTAAACGATATTCTGCTCATTGGGAATGATGCAAGAATTTTGTCAGTGGTTAAGATTCGGACGTGAGACCAATGATATTCCAAGGATCAGAATTTTGTCGTGATCATAGGAATAAGGAGATTGGTTTATCACAAGAAGCATATATAGATAAGATGCTGACAAGGTATAATATGACGAATTCCAAGAAAGGTTCATTACCTTTTAGATATGGAATTTATCTATCTTGGGATCAGTGTCCTAAGACAACTGAAGAGATAGAAGACATGATTAGAGTTCCGCAGTGGAAGCTTTATGTATGTCATATTATGTACAAGGCCAGATGTCTATTATCAATTAGGTCTAAGTCAGCAGATATTGGTCAAACCCTAGAATCTTACGTTGGGTAGTAGTGAAAGTGTAACATCCCGACTGATCAGACTTTTCAGGTGACCTCTTATGTGCGCTATTTAATTATTTTTTTAAATGATTATGCGATATTTAATTGCTAACGTGGATTAATTGAAGTTATTTGAACTTAATTGCGTTGGTATGAACTTGTTTAACTTGAACATTTAACTTTCCTTCACTTTGTATTTTGCTCGTTTTAGATTCGTATTTAATTCTGATTTTTGTGAATTCGTGATATGTGTTAATTATATGCTTTATGGACTCGTTTATGTGCTCGTTATTTGTTTTGGTATTTGTTTTGATTGCCTTTTTGGGTTCGTTTTGGAGACGGCACCTAAAGGAGGCTAAAGAGCATTTAGCGCACCTTGGGTTCCGGGACGCGTATCTTGAGCTTGGGAATTCGGATTCGAATTTCGTCACCTCCGTTGTACTTGTTTCGATGATTCGGGTTTAATGGGACAAGCCTCACATTTTTCTAAGCTCGTTAAGGCCTTCGGATTTCACCCGTAACGAGCCCCTTATGCTTGAGAGACACCTTTTTGACCTAATAAGTCTTTGTGGACCCCACTTAAACCTTAACCAAGCCTTAACCATGAGTTATACCTTGAGTTGAGCCTCTCTTATCCCTTTTTCTGCTGGAAACCGAGCCAAATCTCTCTCTCTCCAACAAGAACTGATCAGCCAAGCAAAGCAAGAAGGAAGAAGAAAGCCCTTTGTCCATTTTCTTGATTTTGAGCTCAAATCTTCACCCAAGCTTCTCAAATTTAAAGGGTGAGTTCATGGTTGTCATCTACTCTCCCTCTTCTCTCTTTTATGTGCTCTTGAGTTCATTTCCATGGTTGATTGATGAGATATAGCAAGCATGTGAATAGTAGGTGTTGGGAGAATTTGTTGGATTCTTGTTCCATTCTTGTTTCCTTGAGTTTTGATGATGATATTATGCTCTTAGGACTTGATTCTTAGCATTTTTTACTTTTCTTTGCTTGGTAGTTGGAGTATGAGTGTTTGGTCTTAATTGGGTTGCTGAGTTTGATGTTTGAGCTGTTTACGTTTTTCTGTACCGAGACACGGGGGTGTCTCGGTTTGCCCTTTGTTGGTGACACGGGCGTGTCACCTTCTGGAATCCGTTGTTCGATTTCTGTACTGAGACACGGGAGTGTCTCAGCTTGCCCTTCCAGAGGGGCACGGGCGTGTCCCCTAGGAACTCTAGTTTTTCGCCCGCCTTTGCTTGGTTTTGCTTCCTTTCCGTTGCTTCTTGTTGATCCTTCTTGCCTCGTTTTTGGTGTGTATGCATGACCAACTTGTTATATTTTGTGTTAAGCCTTATGTTATGAATTTGTGACTTGATTTACGCCCTCGTTTATGATATATGTCCGAATATGCATTGAATGCTCATAAACGATCTAAATGTGGATTCATTTCATACCATTTGCATCATAAACATACATGCGCATGTACCGAGCGTCAATGTGGTTCATATTGAGTCTAAGAGTGTTCCTTGTTGTTTGTTTTGTTCAGAAGACCTCCCTGTAGAGGACGAGCTTGCTCCGTAGGTGTCCGGTTGTCACACTTTTGTCTCCACTACGTTCGTTGACAAGGTGAGGTTTTTGTTCTTTTAGTTACTCGACCTACAACCCTATTTGATTTGAAACCTCGCATGCGAATACGTATAATATATAGTAAATAAGTGTATGATACTTATGTTGCGGGATTTGCCCCATTTGTTATAAGAGTTTGAAAACGTTTTGTATAAGTATATAAGCTATTTTGCTTTCGTTTGAAAAGTTTAGTTTTGTGCAAGTGTGTGTGTGTAAGCGAGATGTGGCTTTGAAAGATAAGCTTTGAGATATGTTTGTGTGACTTTCGTGATCTGTTTGGGCCCCGGAGTGTGGTATGGTAATCTCGGGACGACCGAGAGGTCGCCGAGCTCTTCCATCAACACCTCCATTTGAGAGTTTCACCCAACCTTGGGAGGTTGAGGAAGGGTGTTTCTCTTGAGCCGGCGGAGGCAACCGCCGAAGGTTTCAAGGTAGTAATTAAACCTTGTCTAGTCTGTGTATGTGGATAGTTAGGGCCGATCAACCCTTCTATCAACCGGTGTTGGGGATAGATTCTGATTTTTTTTGCTTTGCTTTGTTCTTCGTATATGGAAGTTGGGATGTGTGTGACTCGTACTCGCCGAGTTGGTTTAGCTTTGTATGATCTATGGAACGAGAGTGGATTCTTAATTTACCTAAAACTTGGAGTTTAGTTTTTGGCCTTTTTCCTTTTCTTTAACCTATATATATCTATATCACGGGAATTAATTTGGCTTGCAAAAACCACTCTCGGTTCAAGGATCCTTCCGTTTTGATTAAATGCTTTGCTCTATATATATATATATATATCGGGTGCGTGAATTAGCCCCCTCACTAGTCGCTAGGACTAACCCTCGTTGTGGTTTTCCCCTTTTTCCTTTCTTTTGAGTTTGCAGGTTCTTCTGAGTCAAGCTAAGCGGCAAGTGTCTTTTGGGTTTACTTGTGGTATAGCTTGGGTCTTCATGCATCGTAGTGGATTTCCTTTCCTTTACTTTACGCATTTTGGATGATGTATTCTGAATACACTTATGCTCTTTTGGCCGTGATGGCATTGTATATTTTGTATATAAGCTAGCTTGTTGATTGGAATACTTGACCCTTCCCCATTCTGATATGTATATATGTGATCTTGGGAATTTTGTTAGCTTATGAATTGCTTCCGCTACTCTGATTTTTTTTTATTTTCGCAGTTCTTGAGGGTGTAGGCCGCCTAGCGAGGGTGTCAATTTTGTGTGTCTCCTGTTCGCTATGGTTTGATACGGGTGCGAACTTCCATTTCGTTACTCGTGTTGGACCTTAGTGCGGGGGATGTGGCACCCTTCGCTCCGGGGGTGTTACAGAAAGCATATATTGGAGTACTTGAGAAGGACTTGAGATTATATGCTTGTCTACCATAGTGATGAGCTCATTTAAATAGAGTGCACAGATTCGGATTTACAATCTGATTTGTATTCTAGATGTTTGACACAAAATACGTGTTTACTCTAGAAAGAGCAACCGTTAATTGGGTAATGTTAAGCAAGACTTATATTGCTTACTTCACCATAGAAGTTAAATATATGGTAGCTTGAGAAGCAGCCAGTTAAATGTATTGGACTCATGATTTTCTAGTTGTTGGCTCAGAGAAATATCTAATAGATTCCTTCACTAAAGTATTGGCGCAAAAGAGTGCAAAACGAGTTTTGACACTCATGTGGAAGGAATAAGAATTAGATGTGTGGCCAAATTGAATTTAGGGCAAGTGGGAGATTGTTGGGAATAGTGCCCTGAAAATTCAATTTGTTGAATTAATTAAACTGAATATACAGCAAGTTGTGAGTTTTTCACATATTGATAATTAATGGCGTGTGATGGTATTCTTATATGAAATGTGTTTCATAGGAAAATACTTTGAATACCGAAATCACGTGTCATTAAAGTTCTAGTCGGTAAGATAAGAATATGTTCTTATCAAGACTATAACGTAGTTATAAAAGATGATTAGTCTTTCGTCATAGGGAATAGTGATTCCAATTATAACATGTTGATGATTTTCAATAGGATTGGAAACATCGAACTGGACCACTGAGATTATTCATATTATACTGCTATCTAAAATGAATAAAATCTCAGGAAGCATTGTACTCTTAATCCTGATAATGTTTCGGCTTTAGGCATGTAGTGTTAGTCACTGTAACATACTCGAAGTGAGGTCTCGGTAACGGGTGACCAAAATACTTTGTATGATTCGGTGACAACATGAAATGTGCTAAAGAGTTATATTGATCGAGGAATTTGTGGCCTTGCTGGAAGGTAAGAGATATCCTTGAAATAGATTTGTAAAAGTTCGAATTAAGACTTTGGCCAAAGCATTTCGCGTGATATGTCACCGAAGTTGTATGATGAATGTGTTTCACATACAGAGAATTTGAACTTAAGGAGAATCAATAAATTTCAAATTAGAGATGAAAAATAAATGATAGTAGTTGCAATTTATTTTTCATGGATATCAACACGGAGGAGTAAAATGCGAAATTATTCTAGATCGAGAAATTCGTGAATAATTTAATTAATTTTAGAGTGCAACAATATTTATCTGAAGGGACATCCAGGAAGAGGTGTTCTGTATCAGAAATATGGGCAATTAGACATTATGGCGTACACCGATGCAGACTGAGCTGGGAATCCAATGGACAGGAGATCGACATCGGGGTTCTTCACACTGTTTGGAGGAAACTAGGTAACTTGGAAATCCAAGAAGTAGAAAGTGGTAGCATTGTCTAGTGCAGAAGCGGAGTTCAGGGGAATTGCTCGGGGAGTAGCCGAAGTCTTGTGGTTGAGAAAGGTGCTTGAAGAAGTTGGATTTCCAACAAAAGATGCTTGCAAACTGAAATGCTATAACAGGGCATCGATCAGCATATCAGAAAATCCGGTTCAGCATGATCGAACGAAGCATGTGGAAGTTGACAGACACTTCATTAAGGAAAAGTTGGAAGAACGGGTGATTAATATTCCGTTTGTGAGATCTGAAGATCAATTGGCAAATATCCCAACCAAAGCAGTAAATGGAAGGATTTTCAGCGAATTTTTGAGCAAATTGAGTATCGAAGACCCGACACTCGACTTGAGGAGGAGTGTTAGGAAAGCTGAAAATTAGGGATTCCCTTTGTATATGGTATAGTTGACTTACCTTTATTAATTGATAGCTTGTAATTACTTATACCGTATCATTGTACAATGTAGCATACAGAATTCAGTAATACAAGAATTATTCCCCAAATCATGTTCTCTCTAAACTCTAATATATCCCAAATCAGCAAACTGACTATTTTACCCACAAATCCTCGGAACAGTCCAAGACCTCGAACTCGAATTCCTCTCGAGTCCACCAGGCAAAGACATATACCTTTTCCAGTCATCCATCGCCATTTTTATATCATGGATCTTGTTCTCTAGCCCGATGCAGCAGTTTGCATGCATGGTGATCACAAGATCCATATCCTTACTGGGTTCACAGAAACCGCCAAAATAAGCCGTATCCAAGAACCGGAACTGCACCCCGATATCGGACACGTACGGGTCGAACTTGATCTCGTTGAGAACGTCCTGATCGTGTTTTCCTGGAAAGTAGTCCTTCCCGTTGTACCAAAACTCGTAGAACCGGATAGTCCGATTGTTCGACTTCACGTAGATGAAGCCTGAGTTCGGGGAGTTGTTCAAGTCGGTGTAGTTGTACCAGTAGTGGTCGCAGGCTATTTGGAAGTCACCATCGGGGTAGAATCGTGGAAATGGATCCCTGAACCACATTACATCTGCATCCTGGATTGATGGACATGAATGAAGATTGAATTGAATTCAAGAAGTGGAGAAATTGTGTTAATTTAATTTGTGGGTTGGAGTTGGAATTTTGCATGATTTGAGTGTTTTGTTAGATTTTTGTAATTTCGTTTTAGATGAAAGATTTCAAGCATTTTCACAAAAGCGATGATTGCATTGAGTATTTTTTACTTAATTGTACAATTTTTTTTCTAAAATTTTGCAAAATTATAAAAACCCCTTTGTGTATCCTGAGTATCAAAAATTAAATATTGATCCATGAGTATCAAAAATTGGGAAATGTAATAACCATTGAAAAATAGAGTAACATTATTAAAATTTAATTTTGACTAATCGGCTTTTGATAAAGTGCGATCTAATTTTACGTATAGTGAAACACATGAACAATGTCAATATGTGATCTGAAGCTAATGACTTATGTGATCAAAAAGTTATGGAGACGATGAAGATTAAAATGATTAGTTAATAAAAGAAAATATATGGCATAAGGTCGTCGAAAAAACTTTTTTCTTCAAATTCTTTAACGGATTAAATCGTATTTTTTCAAATTTGAAGAAAAAATTGTGGAACGTAGACCACTTCAATTATTTCTTAATAAAAACTATACATATATATATATGTGTGTATTGAATAGAATTAACTTACCGTGAAAACGAAATCGTAACCGATTTGTAGAACAGTTCGTTGGAAACTAATTTTTCTCCAAACCACTTTCAAATAATCCCCAGTCATGAAAACTGCTTCGCCCGAAAAGTCGCCATCGGCGGTGGTGAGGGCGTAGCAGTGGAGTTGCTCCGCCGTGCAACGAGCATACGCCTTCTGGTCCAGCGCCGCCACCACCACGTGCTTCAACAGCCTTTGGGTTTCGTTTCCCACTCTGAAACTCTCCAAAAAGAGATCAAAAATGGAGTTTGGTTCCGTCCATGCTGCGGTTAGACTTGTGATTATCACTGTTTTGGTATCCTTCATGGCGGCCTTCTTCAATATGTTTTCCAATTTAATTGTCTCCTCGTTTACCTATGAATTAGAAATTTAATTAAAAGGGATTAGAGAATTAATTAGGATATAATACATATTAAAAATGTCGTCTTTATTGAATGATAGATTTAAAGGAAATACTAGTGAATTACAACAACACCAAGTCGCATTCAAGTCCCGAGGATACAACTATTGTTGGTGAAGAGGGATTTTCATTTAAATGATTCGATCGACTCGAACTCAAATAATTATGTTAATGATCGAGAGAAGCTGGATTTTACCTAAATTTGATAATTAGAAAAATCAATTTCCCAGAAATATTGTATTTTTAAGGAAATGAGGTCATTTAGAATTTTTTTTAAACTCGTAGGAAGATATTTGTAATATTTTTTATAATTTTTTTTTGGTAGAATATTTTTCTATAAATGGGTTTTAATTATAATCTTTTTTTTTTAATTATTAATTATAATCTATCTATATCTATACTATTATATATTTGAAAACCACATTTGACTATTTGACTTTTTAGTATTGTGATGATGTGGAATTTTGTGGATTTTTTTAGACTTTTAATTAAATAGAAAAATGTGATTGGTTGATTTTTATTTCATATATTATTTTATTATGAAAATAAGTAGTAACTAAGGAAAATAATTATCCCTGACAAGTTTGACTGAATGATATTTTGTGTTTTTTTTGTTTAGATTTTCAATTACATAGAAAAAATGTGATTGACTTATATTTATTTTGTATATTATTTTATTATGAAAATAAATAGTAATTATCTTTGACAAAATTCATAATATACTTTTATGTGTAGTTTTTTTTTTTTTTTCCTAATGATGAATTCTTATAATTTTGAATTTGATGGGTTCCGAATAGGGGGATTAGAATCCGATCACTTTAGAATTTGTTTGAGTGGGGAAACCGCCGGAATTTCGCCGAAGAAGATGAGGTTCTACCTGCTAGGACAAACACACTGAAAAGTCAGAAAGCCAAGCTGGAGGGACCGGGGGTGATACCCAGTTAAAATTTCAACAGATATATGTTTTCTATTTAAAATTTTATATTTTGTTTTGATTTTTTTATTATCTATAGTTTTAGAGAGATATTTTTGGTCAAATCTTTTCTTTGTTAAGGACTAAATCTTTTGGACGAAGAAAATAATTAATAACTTTAATTCGTGTGTGATGGATCTTATCATATTAGTGTTGGTCAAAATCTTTCTTTTGTTAAGGGCAATACCTTTTGACTGTTATATACAGGAAGAGCGTCTCTGATCATAATTAGTTCAATTTCCATGATTTTTCAAAATTCTGAATTATTTTATTTTGAGAAATAATTATACTATTAATCAAATTAAAAGTAATATTTATTGAATCCCTCAATTTACACCGTAATCATAGCTATCTTAATTAAAGATTTCATTATGTATGGTAACGGTCCAAATTTGAGATTTTCCTTCATCGTTTATTGTTTACAATATTAACAATTTCATGGCTAAAAACAATTATTCCACATGTTGTTGGACAGGATATATAATAGAGGTTCTGATGGCTACTCACTCTTCACCCTGAAAAATTAACTGAAGAATAGGCACAAGTATCGTGCATACTAATACTCCATTTGACATAAAATTCTATGAACAAATTGAAATTTTTTGGGAGGTCGAAATTTTGTTTTTTAATTCATGTGCATTTATTTATCTTCTTTGGATTTTTAATTGCTTTTTTACTTTTTTTTTATGTTATGTTAAATTCTTTTTTATAATTTTGAAAAGTCATTATTTTATAATTTTATGACATTTATTTTACTTTTCTTATGTATTGTTCAATAGACTTTTTATTTTTAAATACGTGTGTTAATCTTTTTATATATTTGTCATTACATTATAAGATTTTTTAAGTCCTTCTCGGCCGTTTCATTTTATTTTTTCCATTACATTTTAAGAGTTAATTTATCGATTAGAGTTTTTTACATCATTTTATATTTGTTTTATAGTTTTTGTTTTCTTGAATGCATCTATACATGTAGCATTCAAACAAAATGAAGTGATGCAAATTTTTTAGAACTTATTTTAGAGCTTCTTGAATCTCTTGATTTTGAACTTAATTTTTAGATAAAATTTAAAGCATGCAAATGCTTTTTTCCCCTCTCATCTCTTTTTTTTATCTCTCAGAGTTTCCCCCCACTCAATTGAGTGAAGGACTAATCTCCCGAGGTAGTTGAAGGCGCTCCCCTCTCATCTCCATGATGAAGTGAAAAAGAATATTTAAGAATATTTTTTCTATTGATCACATTTTCTCAATTTTGAAGAAAACAAATTAGTAAAAAATAATATTAAAATAATTTCCGTGCATCGTACGGGTCGTATGTTAGTTATGAAATATTCCGAGAAGTGATGGTGTAAAAACCTCAAATTTAATATATAATTAATAGACGACGAAATATATAAGAATTTTTTTAAGTGGTAATGTAATAATGGAGTTTGAGATTGAGCATATTCGTCGTGGAACATCTTTCCTAAAGAAATTAACTAATAAAATTTGAAACAAGTTACCATGATGACGACGATGCTCATTTTATATATGGTATAATAATTCTTTTAAATTCAAAATTATTTAAAAATATAAATTAATGTTTTAATGAATATGTCCTCAAATGATTTAATTAATACAAGATAGATCGTAATCATAATTATAAAAAATACAATGATTTTGAAAATAATTGGTCTTCAAATTATTATTCTACTTATGTGGGAACACCAATTAATAGAAAATAAAACTCATATATAATTATTGTGGACCGCGACAATGCGTTTGCATAATCATAATAAAATTCTAAAAATTTGATTATTCAAAATGTGATTACAGCTATGATGCATGGATGTTGATACGGTGAATACGCATGATACGATATGTATATGACGATATTTTTTTTTTTTTTGAATTTTTCATGTGAAAAGTGTCGAACTTATATTCGACACGACACGGTAAAATGATATTTTTAAAAGTGTTCGTGTATTATAGATTGCATTCGGATTAAAATAAGAGGTAATTATGAAAATAAATAATTAGCCAACTTGTTCTTGGTTTAATTAAGAGAATTAATTAATTCCTATTTAAATTATCATCAGTCAGGTCCTGATCTCTCCTAATGTCTTTTATTTTTAGTGGGCCAATAAAAATTAATGTGATTCAATATGATTGGTGAATAAGAATCTCATACCTCAAACTTATAATAGACAATTCAACCCATCATAATATATGAAAAGTCAGATTTAGTAGGAATAAAAATAAAGTGTATATATATACAAATATATACTGTCGGCATCAATTATGAAATTTCAGACTTATTTATTATCCAATTAATTCAGCACCACTTAAATTATCTATCACTTTTTTGCCATGACTAGTTGGGATGGAAAATTATCAAATAATTGGAGAAAGATTCAAGGTTTTGCTAATTTAGTTTAAGTCTAATACTCATGATATGATACAGAAATGATATATATATTTTATTCTAAATTTAATACGTAATAAGTATTCTTACGGCACGATACAATAAAAAGATAGTCATACAAATATTTGTGCATTATAGGTCATCATAGGAAATCTCAACATGCTAATAGTTACAACAGTTCCATACACAAAAACTCAAACAATATGATGTTTACTGTTAAATTAACTTGAAACTGTACAGTTAATCTACAGCGATGGGAGGTGGCAATATGTTATTCATCATTATCATATAAGCTCAAAATTTCTTCCCAAAAAGAATTCAATTCATTCACACTCTTAAATTCAAAGCAACAAGGAGAGAAAAACACACACCCACATGTGTGTGCAGGGACGTAGCCAGGATTTACGAGGAGGGGGGGCCAACTAAAATTTTTTAAAATAAAATGGCTAAAATTTATAATTAGGAGGGGGGGGGGGGGAAGAAAATCTAAAATTAGGGGGGCAAAACTAAAATTTTTCTAAAATATATGGGGGGTAAATAAAATTTTTCAAAATTTGGGGGGGGGTGGGGGCCCGTGAACCCCATGTAGCTCCGTCCATGTTTGTGTGAAACTTACTTGAGAAGAAGCATGTTTATCACAATACCCCGGAGAAGAAACACTTTCTTGAAGCCCTGAAAATAAATAAAACCTCTCAAACAACTTCGTAATTGGGTACGCAGATTGATTTAGGATCAAGCAAGGTACTGCTACCGCCACAAATACCAACGTGATTCTAATGGCAACGCTTGAAAAATTCCGGTGAGAAGTCGAGTCACGGTGGTAGCCGCCGGACTCGAGGTGGCTGACGTCATTGTGCCCGGCCTTAGGGTTGGAGCCACCAACACCAACACCGCCATCTCCGCCGCCATCGGCCGACCATCCCATGTTTTGTCTCTTCACTTGGTTTGTAGTGAAATATTACGTTTGAACAAAATTAAATAAAGTAGCTAGGATGTATATATTAAGATGTAAGTCAACTTTGAGCCTTTTTCTAGTACACGAAGCTGCCTAAGTTTAATAATAATTTTAGTACAGCTGGTAAGAAAATTGGCTTGTGAATTTAGAGATTTGGAGATATTTTGATCCATGGTACGTGGACCTAACTTGGTCTAATGGGTCACCGTTTAAGATATTTAATTTCCTTTTTTTTTTTTTTCAACTATGCCAACTATCAGCCCTTAATTACCAATTAATTAATGTTTCTGTTGTTTGCATGAAGGTCCATATAATTGCAGTTTGGCACAATTTATTAGTTAAGACTTTAGACTAGACACCGTCTCATGCCAAATTAAAAAATAGGGACTATCCAATATTTAGGTCTAATTACAATGCGGTCCATTATTATCAAAAAATTATATTTTAATCTCTATAAATCTTGTTTGGTCCGAGGTCCCTTAATGAGATTTATAAAAGTGCACTTATGCCCCTAACGGTTTATGAGTATTATATTGAATATATAACCAAAATTACAAAATCATCCCTAAAGTTTATAGATATAAACAAAATGATCCCTACAAATTATAAATTCAATAACAAACTGGGATTATTTTTTGGAATGACATAACGGAATCCTAGGGACCACAAACGGTTCTCAAAGTTAGGGATAAAAATGTAATTTTCTAATAATGATGGATTACGTTTTAATTAGGCCTAAATATAGGGTAGTCAGATGTAAATTTCCCTAAGAAATATAGCCTTACTATCATCCTCTAAAGCACGGACACGCCTAAAAAATGGCCCGTGCAGTGTCCGACACGTGTCGGACACGGACACGGTTCGGACACGTGTCGGACACGGCTGAAGGAGTGTCCGAAAAAAAAAAAAAAAAAAAAAAATTGGGACACGGTGTCGGACACGGCCAGGTGGAGTGTCGGACACGCCTCGGACACGGCGGGGCAAATTTGATCATTTTTTTACGCTTTTTTTAATATTTTTTGAATTTTTTGGAGAGAAAATTGAAATAACAAAACTTATTTTAGTTTTTAATATTATATATTTTTATAAATATTTTATGTTACATAGATTATACTTATAAAATATTTTTATTTTTATATAAAATATTTTTATTTATATATAAAATATATTTATTTATATAAAATATAGCCGTGTCGGAGCCGTGTCGTGTCCTAAAATTTTGAAAAAATCCGTGTCGCCGTGTCGGTGTCGTGTCGTGTCGTGTCCGTGTCGCCGTGTCCGTGTCCGTGCAACATAGCTATCATCTTTCCGTGTGGTAGTTTCTCTAATTAATGCACGTAAATTCCGATTTTTCATTCCGTGTGTATCGAATATATGTCAAATATGAATACAGTTCATATATAATATCGATACGTGTTCAATATAGCAAAATATGTTCAAATTTTTTTTAAAAAAAAAATCGATACGACAAGGACACATGTTGGACACAACGGTAATAAGGGAAATTCAAAAAAATTAATTTTTTCATATATTCTTTTTTAAATTTGAGGATTATTACTTCAAAATGTTTGGGCGTTTAGACATGCCTACCATTCTGTGTAACGACTAATTATTTGCAGGTGAAAAATGTTAATTCACATTTTGTCCATAGCTGCAGCTGATGATGGCCCGAGTCAGAAAGAAAAGAATTATTGCAATTGAACCACACATTTCTGTGATTTGAGTTCATATTGTTTTTAATTCTTAGGAAGGACAGAAGTATGAAAGATTGAATACACATCATTACATCAATCACTTATCGGAATTTGTTTACTAACTACATTTCATACTTGGGTTCCAATGTTAAAAATCACGGGGAAGTTTATAGTTTGTTATATTTTAAATTCTGATATATTGTTTCAATTTGCCGAGAACCAACATAAAGATTTAAACAAAGCTACAAACTGCTATATAACTCAAATTGTCAAGAACCACATAAGTGTTTGTAATGCAAGTCAAATTGCCAAGAATCAATATAAGTGTTTTCAGTTGGATCAAATTGCAATGTAAATGTACTTTACAATAGTCCTGTATACAACCTGCTTTAATAGCTACAACAGCGTTAATAACGATGAGAGCCAAACGATGTATGAAATCAATTAATTGTACAATTTTGTGAATAAGTTGGTAGTGGAAACTTGATAAAAGCCTTGAAAGTTGTACTCTCAGGGCAAGTCGAATCGATCGCAAATAACACCATTAATGCACAACATGCCAACCCAATCACAGTTGAACATGTTGGCATTACCTAGCAATCTTTGCAACGTCGTTTGGAAGAGCCCGTCAGCATAAATCACACAAAAACCCGCCTTTACGAGAAGAAAAGCGGATATCATTGTCGTTAGACTTGTTGCCAAAACAACTTACATTCTCCTTTTACTCTGAAACATTGGATGATACTGTGGGTCCAGTATATTGGATGACGACTCTGGGTCCCACGGTATATTGGATGGCGAATGTGGGTCCCACGCTATTTTAATATGCAGCTCCCCTTCCAGCTCTCCAATACGGCCTTGCAGCTCGCAAGTGTAACTTTATTTTTAAAATAAGTTATAAAAAATGAATATAAAAAATCTAACTATTTATATATTTTATATCTATAAATCCCGAGTAGATATCGAAAATTGAATACAACAAACCAATATTTTAATACAAACTAGAAAAATCCGCATGCAATGCACGTGTAAGACTATTTTTAAAATAAGTTATAAAAATTGATTACAATAAATCAATTATTTATATATTTTATATCTGATGGGGACAAAACACGCTCGTTCCACGTTTGGACACGTGACAACTCAAGATAACGACACATGTCCTCTTGGATTAAGGTAATTATACACGAGCGTTCGAACTCCTCAAGCGCCAGCCTTCCTCAAGGACACGTGGCATCTCTGCTACGTGTACACGTGATCAACGTTGGTGCTCTCTAACGAGCGTGATTCATACTACATGGCTAAAGCTCCAATCAGCCAAGGAAACCCTCTTCGAGCGCTACCCTCCCTCAGGGAAACTTTCACTCCCCCTCATTGTATGAGCCTTGGCCTTCATCCCCTAGCGGATTCCTTGGTCTTCAAGGCTCTTGGTTGACACGAGCGTGCCCTTAGCCCTCGTTACCAACCCCCTAAAACGGCTCTCTGACATCCCGTACATGCCCTCGCACCTACCACTGTTGCCAACACTAACTTTCACCAGCTTTTGCAGAAGATTCCTCCTAGGTTTCTCTCATAGCGCCACGTGTTAGGGCAACACTTGGTCAGGACCACACGGTGCAAATGACCAAAGGGTCCCTGACCCTCAACTATAAATACGCGAGTTCATCTCCTTCAGTGTAAGCAACCTCCATTACTGCAACTCCATACTTAGCATATTTTCTCTTTCAGATCTTCATCTGACTTGAGCGTCGAAGAGCCAAACTGGGAATCACCCCCAGTTCCCCCAGCTTGGCCTTTTGACTTTGTCTTTGTGTTTGTCCTAGCAGGTAGAACCTCCATCTTTCCCGGCGAACATCAACTGGTTTCCTTACCTAAACAAATTCTAAAGTGATTGGACTCAGTACCCCATATTCAGACCCATCATTTTTGGCGCCGTCTGTGGGAAACCAGCTCTTAGCTCATTTCTCTCTTTCTGCTAGTTGAAAAACAAACACCCAGTATTTTCTCAACCATGGTAGCTACAAGATCCGGAGCTGTAGGAGGAGGAGAGAACCCTTCCCACGATGACAATATCATTGTTCCCTCCGCCGCCGCTGGGGGAGCACCACCCGCCAGAGATGTGACTCCACTTGCAGAATCTACGGTCCCCCCACCAGCACCACCAGCACCACCTGTTTCTAACGATGCTGGAGGTGCTCTGTTCCCCTCTTTCCCATAACTTCCCCAAAATCAGTGGATTCATACTCATGCTACTCCGGGAGGGCAACACTACATGACGCCGTCGTCGGGATACACGCTTACCCCCACCGTCGTGATGCCGCAGATTCAGCCTTACCATGCCGGCCAGATCCAGCTCCCGGTGGTGATCCCCAGGGAGATTGAAGGGTGGAGTTACCCCCTCTAACCTCCCAGCAGCTGAGGGCTCTTTACGCCCAGTGTGAGGTTCAGGCGGCCCAGGGGGCATGGGAGAGATTTCATTCCATGTATTTTCCCTTTGGACAGGCCACTCAAGCTGCTCCTCTTTTGGGTGGATTGCAGACATATCCGCTTAGGGAGGCTCAGGCCGCCCTGAGGGCTCAACCACCACCCACGCCCGCCAAAGAGACGCCCAACCGAGGCGAGAACGAGCGTCCCCATGCGGACAGGGACAGAGAGCCCACGGAAAGAATCCATGTGGAAGATGAGGGAGACTCTCATGCCTCCAAAAGAGCCTCCCGGGCCACAAAGCAAGGGGACAAAGAAGGAGATGGAAATCCTAACCTCCTCGCGGCTGTGCAAGACCAGCTGCAGGGGATAAAGGATATGGTTGGACAGCTCTCTCGAGCGCGGTCTCAGATCTCCCACAGCAGGGATGAACGAGCCGATGCCAGAGACGCTCGTCACAAAGACCGCCAGCCACGGGTCCCCCACTACAAGGAGCAGGAAGAGAACTTTTGCACTTACGAATATCATCCCCTGGCGAGGGGCTCCCCCCTCGTGGAAGAAGTTTTAATGGCCCAAGCAGGAATGGCCAAAATCCCCACTTCCGTGAACCGTTATGATGGAACAACAGATCCAGCAGAACAACTGGATTATTTCTTACATTTGATGCACTTGTACGAACATTCGAGCCACTACTGGGCCAAAGTCTTTGTCACCTCCCTAGTAGGAATGGCTCAGGAATGGTATAAGCGGATGCCCCCACGCTCGATACATTCATATGCAGAGTTGGCCAACGCTTTCTTAAACCACTTCAACTCTTTGAAGGCCCCCGTCAGAGCGCCCACTGCCCTCTACAATATAGTGCAAGGCAAGAATGAATCCCTTCTGTAGCACCCTAGACCCCAAGGCGCCACATCCCCCGCACTGTAGCCCCGATCCACGTATGAAATGGACAGTTCATACATAAACCAAGACCACAGCGAACGGGTGACAACAAAACGACGCTCTAGGCGGGACACTTTTCCCTAACATAATTAAAACAACCATGAATAGAAAAGCGGAAGCAGTAAAAGCATTCGTATATATATAGGTACCATATTTATTACATATATACATATAGGTACCATTTACTATCAATACATTATCATCTCACAAGCTACATCATTAAGTATTCAAAACGTGACAATAACTATCATAACATGAAATGTCTCAAAGTACTATACATGAAAGGTATGAAACTAGACCCGTGGAAATGCAAGACTCGAACAACTCCCGCCTAGCACGACCACGCTTAAAAGGTACCTGAAAAGTGAAGTATCAGTCTACCGAAGACTGAGTGAGGGGCAATAAATATATATAACACACGTCACATGCAAGGTGTAGCCTCGGGTGAAGATTTTAGAAATGAAAGGGATATATATATACAATTAAAGAACTTAATCTTTGCCCGAGATTACAACCACTCATTTTAACACGTTTACTTTATCATGCTTGTCAATATCATGAACATGTGGCCCCGGCGAGCAAGGGCAATCTCCAACCGAACTCCCAATCGTGAACAATACGTGATCATGCTTGCTTGCTTGATAAATAAGTGATCATGCAATACATTTAGTGCTCACATAGACAATTTCGTACTTGAAAACATGCAATAACCCGAGGATAACCCGACATTCCGGATAAATCCCCAGTCTCCTTCTTCCTCCGGATGATAGCGAGTTTGCAAGGCTCGACTATCCACGACATGGTGTGTGTAGAGGACATGACCCTCTAGACACGGAACTCCTTCCACCACTAATCTCCTAGTGGCTTCGGGGGTGATCCCAACAATGTGAGGATAATTCAGGAGTTACCCGTCAGCCCTTGCTTTCCCGGTTGGCTCAAGAATTACCCTCGGGCCCACGTGCAATCATGTACTCGCCAAACATGCTTGAAAATCATGACAATCGATACATTCTTGCTTGAAATGTTTATCATTTTGAAAACAGTTATAATTATAACAGGTTTTGGCCGAAAACCAGCACGTACGGGTGGTAGGGTTCATTTTACCAAAACAAAACCTCACCTTTCTTGCAAAATATAATAAAGAAGCGTTCTAAGGAGCTTGCTCCTCGTCCACGCCCTCGTGACCTGTGCAAATACGACATATGAACATGAGACATGGACTAAAATGGCCAAAATATGACGAACGGCGAAAATGTGTCGAGACGACCTCGAAAATGCAATGTGGTATGATAACTTTTCGTTTCACATCATATTAACACGTATTATAGCAATTCGGGGTCAAAGAAGTCGTCGGGTTGAGGGGTCATTTTCGGAAATTTATGCAGAAACTTTTGTTCTGCAACACAGGTCGGAACGGCCGTTCCGGTCCCTTTTGCAAAAATGGGAACGGTCGTTCCCAAGGTTCCCCAAAACGTGCCCGCGTTTCTTTCCCTTAAAGCGCGCCTTTGATCTGGGAACGGCCCTTCCGGCATAAGGCCAAAAATGGGAACGGCCGTTCCCATGCTCGGCCGCTTAAATTTTGAAAAGGAATGGGAACGCCCGTTCCCACCAAGCCTTGGGGCTGGGAACGGTCGTTCCCAGCTTCTGCAACTGAAAGAAACAGAGCAGAAGCAGAGCATGCTCTCGGGAAGAAACAACAAAGCAACAACAAATTTGATTTTTGATCCCAAATACCATAATTTCTGGAAATATGATGCATCTAAGTTCAATAGACACTAATATAACATTTAAACACATAAAACATGCTATATCCTCAAGAATTCATGCTTTCAAGTTCATGATCAAACTTGATCACTCATGCCAAATATCCAAAGTTTCAAGCTAGAATTCATGTAAGAATTCATGAAATAATCACTCCATCATGTTTTGCACAACTAACAATTCATCTAGTATGACCAACTCAAACCCTAGCTCATGCAAATATGATCAAGAACCATGGATTCATGCCAAACCCACCTTGAAGCTAGAAGAAATGAAGAAATATGATGATGATGATGATGATCACTTCCAATTTCTTGGAACACTTCTTGAAATCTTGATGATTGAAATGAAAATTATCTTCTTCCCTTTTCTTCCTTGAGATACCGAGAGAGAGATGAAGGAGTTGGGAAATATTTTGGTTGAAAATGATCAAGGAATGTGGGAGAAGAGGTGATACCGATACATCCCATTCTTGGTTTGTGTGAATTAAGCCAAATTGCTAATCAATCCTTGAAGTTCCTAAGTTATACAATTAAGTATGCCATGATTTAAAATATGCTCAATTTGGTCCTTAGAAATCATGCAATTAAGTCCCTAATATTTTAGAAAGTATTTAACTAGGGACAATTTGATAATTTTATCACTCTCGGTATTGGTTTTCATGCAAGAAATATTTTCCGAGTCATGAAATAATGTTTTGAATGATATAAAATCTTGTAATTGTTATAAATTATGTTTCATGAATTTTACAAAAGTATGAATGCCACGTAATATATTATGAAATTAAAAGAAATAAAATAAAACCTACGCTCAAAACGCACACGTGGCGTGCTTACCTGTTCTTCCGGAAACTGGGGCGTTACACCTTCGCTCATTCTTCGCCCGCTTTAACAAGGAGATATTGCAGGTAGAGAGGCCTTCCATGGATTTCTTGATCCCAGTGCTTTTTAAGGCTGTGGATCACAAGCAATACGTGAGCAAAAAATTTACCGATGCCATCGTGGAGAGAAGGCCAGGAACCCTCATGGCCTTAAGAGAAGTTACCGAGCCGTTCTTTGCGCTCGAAGATATGTATGGGACAATGGGCCCCGACATCACAGCCCGGTGAGACATGAGCATCACCAAGAACGGGGACGAGAAGACGTTAGCAGGAAAGAACGTAGGAAATCCTCTCCAGTCCCTCGTCGTTTCAAGCGCGTCCCCCTTACAAGGCCAAACTCAGAAGTTTATAACCTCTCTGACAAGAAACTCTTCAAAAGGCCCACGAAGATGAGGGAAACTGAGGCTTTAAGACGCACAAATAAGTACTGTGCTTTCCATAAGCAAAAGGGGCACGATATGGATGAATGCCGCCAACTGGAGGTGGAAATTCAGAGGCTCGTCGCGGGGGCCATTTGAAAGAATTTGTGAAAATATTGGAGCGCTATGACGAGTGTTGTCATGATCGTTCAAGGGAGAGGAGGAGGAGCCCATCGCCTTCAAGGAGCCCGCGAGGGAGAGGCCCTCCTGAGAGCAGCGATCGGGGCAAAGGAAAGGCCCCAGAACAAGAGAATACCCCTTTTGCAGTCATCAACATGATAGAAGGAGGTTCATCAGGAGGGGATTCCTATGCTTCCCGACGCCGATATATCCGGATCTACGATCAGCGCCCCTCGGCGCCCAAATCAGTTTATGCCATCCAAGAGGCAAAAGATCAGCGCTCAAAAGAGAATGATGTAATAGGATTTGCTGACAGTGATTTGGAACATATTGTAACTCCCTATGGGGTCAGTGAAACCTCTGACAGCACCATGGTGGTTAGCTTGGATGTTCACAATCACATTGTGAAGAGGGTGTTAGTGGATAGTGGAAGCTCTGTTAACGTTTTGCCCTACACCACGTTCCAAAAGATGAATGTTACCAACATCCCTCTCGAACCCCTCAAAACAGCCCTCATTGGCTTTGGAGGTTCTAAGGTCGTCCCAAGAGGGCAAATTCGCTTGGCCACTTCATTTGGCTGAGCCCCGCAGCGCAAAATGCTCATGGTCACATACGCAGTGGTGGAGATTGATATTTCCTATAACATCATAATCGGGAGACCGACTCTCGTGGATTTCAAAGCTATTATCTCCACTTACCACCAGAAAATCAAATTCCCCACCCCCGAGGGCGTTGGGGAAGTTTTGTGCAATGTGCGGGAAGCCTGGGAATGCTACATGCTATCCCTCAGGAAGCCTAAAATAGAAAAAGCGTTCCAAATCGGGTCCACCAAGAAATCCGTTGATTTTTCCAATTTGGACAAGGATAGTCCCGTGCACAAGAAGGCCAAGTTGAACAAGAAAAAGAACAAGAAGAAAGATCCCCGCGCCAAGGGCTCCCTCGAAAATACTCCGCCAGGGACAGTAGAAGAATCCTCCTCTGAGGGGGATGAGCGTGAGGGTGACGAGCCCCTTAATGATGGACGCTTGACGGGAAAAAAGAGATCGCTTGAACTCCTCCGCCCAGAAATGAGGATTGAGCCCACGGAAAAATTCCTTACTATTGAGCTAGAACCAGGGAACAAGGATAAAACTACTCAGATTGGGTCCAACCTCTCTGGACCCTCGCAGATTATGATGATTAACTTCCTCAGAGTAAACATTGACGTTTTTGCATGGAAAGCATCTGATCTTACATGGATTGACCCGAGCTTCATAGTCCACAGGCTCAATGTGGATCCCTCGTTTAAACCCATAAAGCAGAAGAAACGGGATGTAGACGGTTTTCGGAAGAAAGTTATGGAGGAAGAAGTTAACAAGCTTCTAAAGGCCCAGTACATTGAGTCCATCTTGTACCCAGAATGGCTGTGTAACGTCGTATTGGTGCCCAAGAGCACAAATAAATGGCGCATGTGCAATGACTTTACTGATCTTAACAAGGCTTGCCCTAAGGATCCATACCCATTGCCCCGGATAGACCAATTGGTGGATTCGACCGCCGGATGTGAACTCATAAGCATGATGGACGCCTTTCAGGGGTACTATCAAATCTTTATGGCCCCAGAGGACCGCCCCAAAACTTCATTTGTTGTTCACTTGAGGGTATATTGCTTCTTAGTCATGCCTTTTGGACTCAAGAACGCTGGAGCCACCTATCAGCGTCTCGTCAACAAGATGTTTGAAAAGGAAATTAGAGGATCCATGGAGGTTTACGTCGATGATATGATCGTCAAGAGCGAACGTCAGGACTCACATCTGGAGGATTTCAAGCGCACTTTTTCCATTTTGCGCCAGTATGGGATGAAATTAAATCCTTCAAAATGTACTTTTGGAGTACGAGGGGGAAAGTTCTTAGGCTATATGGTCAGTCAGAGGGGGATTGAGGCCAACCCTGAGAAAATCAAGGCTATCTTGGAGATCCTCTCCCCTCGAAATCTCCGGGAAATGCGAGTGCTAGTAGGAAAAATCATTTCCCTGAATAGATTCATTTCGCGCGCAGCAGACAGAAACCTTCCTTTCTTCAAAATTTTGCGAAACGCACGAAATTTTGCTTGGACTGAAGAGTGTGAAAAAAGCATTGCAAGACATGAAGGCTTACCTTTCGAGCGCTCCGCTCCTGACCAAACCCGTTGAAGGAGAAAGGCTATTTATGTACCTCTCCGTTTCAACCAAGGCAATGAGCGCGGTACTGATAGCTGTACGGGAATGTAAGCACTTGCCTGTTTATTATTTGAGCAAAGCATTACAAGGGGCCGAGAAGAAGTACTTGGAAATCTAGAAATTTGCATTTGCCCTCATCAATGCGTCAAGAAGATTGAGGCCTTACTTTCAAGTGCACTCAATAACGGTCCTCACTGATCAGCCTTTGAAGCAAGTGTTATCCAAACCAGACTTGCCTGGAAGATTGATAAAATGGGCCATTGAGTTGAGTCAGTTTGCCTTAAGTTTTGAACCCAGAACCGCTATACAAGCGCAGGTTGTAGTGGATTTGCTAGTTGAACGCTTCGGTTTAGAACCTGCTGCTCCAGAGAACGAGGGGCTATGGGTCCTGCACACGGATGGTTCTTCAACCTCTCAAGGGGGAGGAGCAGGGGTAACCCTTAGAGACCCCAATGGGATTGAGTTAGACTTTGCAATAAGGTTGGATTTTCAGGTTACCAATAACGAGGCGGAATATGAAGCTCTTGTTCAAGGGTTGGAAATTACCTTTCAGAACGGAGCCTCCAGAATCACCGCTTATGTTGATTCACAATTAATTGTGAGCCAGATTGAAGGAACTTATGAGGCTCGAGAAACCACCATGGTGCAGTACTTGAACAAAGCCAAGGAAGTTATTGGGAAGTTCAAAGAATTTCATCTACTTCAGATCCCACGGGCAGAGAACGAGACGCTGTGTCAAAATTTACCTCGGCTTTGGAAGGTACCTCCGAGCGTTCTGTCACGTTCCTTAGAACAGAAGAACCTTTGATCAAGGAGAAAATCGCCAAGCAGATGGTCGCTATAATTGATCCGCACGAGCCTTGCTGGCTTGACAATATCATCAGATTTCTTAAAGATGGCACGTGTCCCACTGACAAGGTGGAGGCTCGGAAAATCAGAAACAAGGCCCTTCGGTTTTCTTTAGACTCAGAGGGGAGGTTATTCAAGAATTCTCGAGCTCATTCACAATGGAAGCTGTGGAAACCATTCAGGAGGGCGTATCCTTGCAAAGAAGGTCCGGAGGAGTGGGTTTTATTGGCCCACAGTTCTCCAAGACGCCATTGAGTTTTCCAGAAAATGCCCTAAGTGTCAATTCCATTCTAACCTCCCTCAACTGCCAGCCGCTCAAATGATCACTATAGATGTCTCATGGCCCTTTGACCAGTGGGGAATCGACATCGTAGGCCCCTTGCCCATCGCGGTCGGACAGAGGAAATTTGTCATTTTAGCTATCGATTATTTTACCAAATGGGCCGAGGCTGAAGCCGTGGCAAAAATTACCTTCAGGGTCGTGAGGGACTTCATTTGGAAAAACATTATCTGCAGGTATGGTATACCAAGGGTGCACATTTCAGACAATGGATCCCAGTTCATAGCAGCTGACACACGAGAATGGTGTTCAGAGTTAGGGATTGAACAACGCTTTACCTCCGTGGGCCATCCCCAAGCCAATGGACAGGCGGAAGTCACCAACAGGGTCATTCTGCAGCATCTGAAAACAATGCTGGAGAGCAAAAAGAGTGAATGGGCAGAAAAATTACAAGGGGCACTCTGGGCTTATCGCACTACTCCACGAGCGGCCACTGGCGAGACATCTTTTGCGCTCGTATATGGGTCAGAAGCAATGATACCAGCAGAAATTGTACATGAATCCGCTCGTGTAGCTTACTTCGAGCCTCAAACTAACGAAGTTAACAGAGGCTTAGAGTTGGACTTACTGAGGAAAAAAGAGACGATGCGTGGGTAAAAATGCACAGATACAAGGCAGCTGTGGCACAATAATATAACAAGCGTGTAAGAGAAAGAACTTTCCAGCTGGGAGACTTGGTCTTAAAGAAGGTGGAAGTATCCAAGCATGTGGGGAAATTGGACCCCAACTGGGAGGGTCCCTTCAAAGTTATACAAATACGAGCAAACAACACCTACACACTAGAATCACTGCAAGGAGAGCGTCTCCCACGACCTTGGAACGCATGCAACCTCAGGAGGTTCTATGTTTGAGTTTATTTTGTAAAGCATGAAACTCATGTTATTTCTCAACGAAATTTATAATGAAAATTACTCCTCTCATTTATTTTGTCTAAGTATGCAGGCTACTGAGAATTCTCCCTTGGGATCTTAAACCCAAGGGGCACGAATTTTCTCGTAAATAAAGGATGGGCATAACTCCACGAGCGTGCTTGCCCAGCACCTCTGAGGATACACCCCAGAATCCGTATGCACGAGCATCCTAGTAGGTCTGGGTAGCCTATACTATGGGAACCTAGCGCACGAAAACGGGACTCGCTGCACAGAATTGCACCTCATCCGGGGAGAAGCTTTATGGCCAAATCCAGCCTCCGTATGAGATCTCTGAAGTGCCAAAAAGAAGAAAAATTTTCACAAGTCTTGAACGAGGGCAGTCTCTCAGTAAGACCCTCGTAATCACTCAAGACTTAGTAAAATTTTCTAAGTGAAGAAGAATTCTCACAAGTCTTGAACGAGGGCAGTCTTTCAGTAAGACCCTTGTAATCACTCAAGACTTAGTAAAATTTTCTAAGTGAAGAAGAATTTTCACAAGTCTTGAACGAGGGCAGTCTCTCAGTAAGACCCTCGTAGTCACTCAAAGACTTAATAAAATTCTCTAAGTTTTAGAAACAAAATTTACACAAGTCTTGAATGAGGGCAGCCTCACAGTAAGATCCCCATGATTACTCAAGACTTAGTAAAATTTTTCAAGTTTTAAAGACTTAACTAAATAGTACAATTTTTACTAAGCATGTTACACACAATCTTAGTATTACAAGATTTTGTTACAACAAGCGCAAAGTAAAATTTCACAATCAAGGGAATAAAAGGAGAACATTATGAAGAAAAGGAAGAACTTCGTTAATTAAGACTTTTGGTCGAAAATTACAAAACAAGGGCACAATGGCCCATAACATTCTTACAGAAAGAGTACTAAAGTCAAAAGAAGGAAATTGCAACATAAGCAGACTGAAAGGGAGCGTCAAGCGGCGGGAGCGACATCTTCATCCAGAACCACTAAGATATTCTGGGCCACGGGACCATGTATGGGGCCCACTTGCTCTTGCGCTTGGGGGGCATTTTCACCTTAGTTCTGAGCTGCTGGAGGAGGCGCAGGATCGTTATTCCCTGGCTCTTGAGGGGCATTTGGCTCGTTGGCTTCATTGGGAGGATCAGGAGCATTCTCGGCAGCAGGAGCGGGAGCGATAATAGCGGGTGCTGAAGGCTCGTTGGTCGGAGGGATGGAGGAGGAGTTAGTGACAGCATCCTCACCCTCATTTCGCCCCGTTTGAGAGGCTTCCGCCGGAGGATGAGTCGCCATATACTCATCTTGGATGAGCGTAGCCAGAAAGTTATATTCCGGCTCAGAGATGTTAGACTCCGGGTCCTTAGGGTCTTCATTGTAACGCCCCGATTTCCGGATGAACAGGTAAGCACGCCACATGTGCGTTTGAGCGTAGGATTTTATTTTATTTCTTTAATTTCATAATATTCTTATGTGGCATTTCATATTTTTATAAAATTCATGAAACCTTGTTTATATAAATTACTTGAATTCATATCATTGGAAATATTATTTCATGACACGGAAAAATATTTATTGCATGAAACAAGTACCGAAAGTGGTTCAAATTACCGAATTGTCCCTACATGATTATTTTCCTTAAACTTTAGGGACCTAATTGCATAGTTTTGAAGGGCCTAATTGATCCCATTTCAAAACCTTACATCCTTAATTGCATAACTTAAACATTTCAAGGATTAATTGGCAAAATTGAACAATTCACTCATTTCAAAAAGGGATTAATCGGTATATGCATCTGCAAGCTTCCATGAACTCATTTCAACAAAATATTTCCCAACCATTTGCTTCCTCATTCTCGGTATCAAGAAGAAAAGGGAAAGAGAAGAATTTTACACTTTTCATCAAAGATTTCAAGAAATTTGCCAAGTTTTGGCGAATTCATCATCATCATCATCCATCTTCTTCATTTCTTTCCATTTCAAGGTTGGTTTGCATGAGTTGATGATGTTGATCATATTAGACATGATTAGGGTTTGAGTTTGATATGCTAAATGGATTATTTGCTGAGCAAAGTATGATTAAGTGAATACTTCTTGAATTATGGCATGATTTGTGCATGATTTTGTTGAGGATTTGAGCTTGAGTGATCAAGATGATCTTGAGCTAGAGTCTTGGAAACCTTGATGAGCTTGCATGGTTTTGAGTGTTTATGTGTTAGGTTATCATTTCTTGAACATATATGCATCATATTCCCAGAAAATCTTAGTTTGGTTAATCAAAGATTGGAAATTGGTGCTTGCTTTGTTGTTTCCCGTGAGTGCTCTGTTCTTCTCTGTTCTTTCAGTTGCAGAAACTGGGAACGACCGTTCCCAGCCTCAAAGCATTGTGGGAACGGGCGTTCCCACCTTTTCAAATGAACTAGGCGGCCGAGCATGGGAACGACCGTTCCCATTTTGGCCTTGGTGCCGGAAGGGCCGTTCCCAGCTTCAGCGTGTTTTTAAAATGGAAGTCGTTGGCGCGCTTTTGGGGATTACGGGAACGACCGTTCCCATTTTTCAAAGGGGTCCGGAACGGCCGTTCCCACCTGACATGCAGAACAAAATTTTCTTCATAAAATTACGAAAATAGCCCCTCGATCCGACGACTTCTTTGACCCCGAATTGCTATTATATGTGCTAATATGTAGTGAAACAACATGTTATCATGCCACATTGCATTTTCATCGTCATCTCGATACATTTCCGCCGTTCGTCATATTTGGTCCATTTTAGGTCATGTCTCACGTATACACGTCGTGTTTGCACAGGTCACGGGGTTGTGGACGAGGAGCAGGCTCAGTAGAGTATATCCTTGTCATATTTTGTAAGAAGGTGAGGTTTTATTTTAAGTAAATCGACCCTATAACCCTTATGTGCTATTTTTTGGCCAAAACATATTTTCATTATAAACGTTTTCAAAGTTATAAATATTTCAAGCAAGCAAGTAATGATTGTCATGATTTTCAAGCAAGTTTGGCGAGTACATGATTGCACGTGGGCCCGAGGGTAATTCTTGAGCCAACCGGGAAAGCAAGGGCTGACGGGTAACTCCTGAATTATCCTCACATTGTTGGGATCACCCCCAAAGCCACTAGGAGATTAGTGGTGGAAGGAGTTCCGTGTCTAGGGGGTCATGTCCCCTACACACAACATGTCGTGGATAGTCGAGCCTTGCAAACTCACTATCACCCGGAGGAAGAAGGAGACCGGGGATTAATCCGGCATGTCGGGTTATCCTCGGGTTATTGCATGATTTCAAGCATGAAATTGTCTATGTGAGCACTAAATGGAATTGTATGATCATGTATTGGATTGATAAAGCAAGCACGTATTGTCACGTTTGGTGTAAAGGTTGGAGAATCGCCCCTGCTCGCCGGGGTCACATGTTCACGAAATGATCAAGTTAAACTGTTAAAATGATTAGTTGTAATCTCGGGCAAAGAACGAGTTTCTTGAACTATATATCTATTTCACTTCCAAAGTCTTCACCCGAGGCTACAACTTGCATGTGATGTGTGATATATATTTATTGCCCCTCACTCAGTCTTCGGTAGATTGATACTTCACTTTTCAGGTACTTGAGCGCTTGGTCGTGCTAGGCGGGTGTCCGGTCGAGTTTTGCATTCTCACGAGTCTATTACCGTACCTTCATGTATAGCACTTTTGGTATCTCATGTTATGGTCGTTATTAGTACTTTTGAATACCTGAATATGTATATTATTAAGAGATGATAATGTATTGATAGTTAAGTTGGTATCTATACGTATCTATTCGGTAAATATGGTACCTATATGTATAATTGAGTTATTGCTTCCGCTTTCGTTATCATGTTTGCTTTATTTATGTTGGGGAGTGTCCTGCCTAGCTCGTCATTTTTATTGTCACCCGTTCGCTATAGTTTTGGTTTATGTATGGACTTTCCATTTCATACGTGGATCGAGGCTATAGTGCGGGGGATGTAGTGCCCTGGGGGTTAGGGTGCTACATCTACAGGTGGTATCAGAGCCCGGTTGGAAAACCGAGGTTCTTGAGTCGTGTCAAGTCAGTCTAGGTCGCACGGCATAGGATTACTTGTTATTTGAGAGTCTGCATTTCGTTGAATTACTTGATTTATTTGTTTTCTCGCATTACTTGAGATATTTGACCATTCTTAAATGTGTGTTTATTGCTATCATTGAATTATATGCACACATTTGCATGTATTAATCAAGCCACGCATGTGTAGTGATCTGATTTCAGGATGGAGCACGACAGACACTCCAGTGACCGCTCCTCGAGATACAGGCATCATCATCATCGCCGGCATCAACGTCGGGAGAGAACACCACCTCCTCCACCCGCCCAGGCACAACCCCAGGATTTCATGAAAGCGGTAGTGGGGCTAATTGATCAGAGACTACAGGAAAGGGTTCCTCCACCACCTCTGGCACCAGTAGCACCTCAGGAGAACCCCATTTCTGCCATTTTGAGTGAGTTTCAGAATCAGCGTCCCCAGAAGTTCTATAAGGGCGACGATATTCAGGCCGAGATGTGGCTGAAGGAGATTGAGAGGATCTAGCAGCTTATCCCTTGTGATACTCGGGAGAAGGCTCGCTGTACACTCACTTTGATCCAGGGCGAGGCCTATTCGTGGTGGGAGAGCACACAGATTGTTCTAGAGGCAGCCGGGATAGAGATTACTTGAGAGGTATTCGTACGGGAGTTCAGAAACAAGTATATTCCTCCAGCTTCCCGTACTCGCAGATTGAGAGAGTTCACCGAGCTAAAACAGGGAGAAAGGTCCGTGGGGCAGTATATCGCCGAGTTCGAGAGACTTTCTCGTTATGCACCCAACATAGCGAATGATGATTTTCACAAGGCGATGCAGTTTGTTCAGGGACTCAGGCCAGACATCCAGGATGCCCTGAAAGCAGCCAATACCAGCACTTGGGCCAAAGCTACCTCAAAGGCTCTAAAGGTTGAGGATTCTGATATTGCCAGAAAAGCTACTCAGCGGACTGGACAGGCTTCAGGCTCGAGAGCAGGTCAGGGATCGAGCTCAGGAAAGAGACCGATGATTTACTCTGCACCTCCCGCACAGAAGGACTCCGGGAAGAAGCTTAAGGCGACAGGACCGTTACAGAGGGGTCCGAGAGCTCCAGCACCACCACAACCACCTCAGAAACCGGGCTGCAGATTTTGTGGACTTCCTACACATCATTATGATAATTGCAGACGCCGGTTGGGTTTATGTTTGATCTGCAGGAGCGACGAGCACTTAGTGGATGGCTGTCCGAATCGTCGGGATCCACCACCTGCAGGACCGAGGCCACTTGTGAGGGCTCGAGCTTATGCACTCGCTAGAGAGGAGCAGGATGCCGAGATAGACCCCGCCGCGGTAGTTGAAGGTATTATTTGCATCCATGGCACGAACATCCATACATTATTTGATCCGGGAGCTACACACTCCTTTCTTGCGCACTCTATTGCTATTACATTGCCTTTGCCTGCTATGTGTACTTCTGTGCGCTATTTAGTTAGTACTCCTTTCGGTAGTGGACGAGAGACGGATCAGGTTTACAGGGATGTTCCAGTGGTGATTGAAGGTCGGGAATTTCTGACAGATTTTATTGTTATGCCAATGGAGAGATACGGGGCTATTTTGGGGATGGATTGGTTATACAGACATTGTGCTACAGTGGATTGTCGGGCTAAGAAGGTTCAGTTGGGTTCAGAGGTTACCACGGGTTGTACTTCGAAGACTGTACCCCTACTTTCATTTTCAGAAGCTCAGAAATTAGTCAGAGACGGGGCTACAGGGTTTATTGCTTATATTCTGAACAAGCCCAAAGATCAGGTGAAACTAGAGGACACTAAAGTTGTGAAAGAATTTCCCGAGGTATTTCCAGAGAAGTTGGATTCTTTACCTCCTGAGCGAGAGATCGAGTTTGTGATCGATCTTTTTCCGAATGCCGAGCCGTATTCAAAGACACCATACCGGATAGCTCCAGCCGAATTGAAGGAATTAAAAGTTCAGCTTGAAGCATTATTGGAAGTTGGTTACATTCGGCCGAGTTCTTCACCCTGGGGAGCACCAGTTTTATTTGTAAAGAAAAAGGACGGAACTTTAAGAATGTGCATCGATTACAGGGAGTTGAACCGGATGACTATTAAGAACATGTATCCCCTCCCACATATTGAGGAGCTATTCGATATACTTCAGGGTTCCAAAGTGTATTCGAAACTGGATTTAAGACAGGGATACTATCAGCTGCGAATCCGAGCAGAGGATATTCCTAAGACAGGATTCAATACTCGGTACGGGCACTACGAGTTCGTGGTTATGTCGTTTGGATTACCTAACGCCCCTGCAGCTTTCATGGACATGATGCACCTGATTTTCAGGCCCTTCCTCGACAAGTTTGTGGTGATTTTCATTGATGATATTCTGGTTTTCTCAAAATCAGCCTAGGAACACGCGAGACATCTTAAGCTCATTCTACAGACTTTGAAAGAGCATCAGTTATTTGCTAAGTTTAGCAAGTGCGAATTCTGGATCGATCGGGTTTCTTTCTTGGGGCATGTAATTTCAGGAAAAGGGTTGGAAGTTGATCCCTCGAAAATCGAGGCCGTGCTCAAGTGGGAGAAACCAAAGAATGCCTCGGAAATTAGAAGCTTCTTGGGATTGGCCGGTTATTACAGAAGGTTCGTTCAAGATTTTTCTAAGATTGCTGCACCGTTGACCCGATTGACAAAGAAAAATGTCAAGTTTGTCTGGGACGAGAGGTGTGATCAAAGCTTTAACTTTTTGAAAGAAAAGTAAGTCTCAGCTCCGGTGTTAGCACTTCCTGAGGGTTCAGAGGAATATGCAGTGTATACAGACGCTTCTAAAGAAGGCTTAGGTTGTGTTTTGACTCAGAAAGGAAAAGTGATCGCCTATGCTTCTCGAAAGCTAAAGGAATATGAAAGGAATTATCCGACACACGACCTAGAGCTCGCAGCAGTGATCTTTGCTCTCGAGAAATGGAGACATTATCTTTACGGGACTTCCTTTGAGATTTTTACCGACCACAAAAGCCTCCAGTATTTGTTCACACAGAAAGATTTGAATATGAGACAACGGCGTTGGATGGAAAAACTAGAGGATTATGATCGTACAATTAAATACCATCCAGGAAAAGCAAACGTGGTCGCCGATGCACTTAGCAGGAAGGCAAGTGTGTCGAGTTTGGAAGTAAAGGAAGGTGATGAAGTTGCTCCAATTGTCCTAAAGGCTCGGGTTTCTAATATCACAATTCAGCCGGAATTGAAGTATCAGTTATTTGAGGCTCAGAATAAGGATCCGGAAGTTCAGAAGCCTGTAAGTAAAGCTAAGGATGACCCGGAGAGTCCGTTTGGGTTTGATGAGACCGGGTTACTTCGATTTAAAAACAGAGTGGTAATACCTGAAGAATTGAAACGGGTCCTACTTGAAGAAGCTCACAAGTCAGCCTATTCGATCCACCCAGGAGGAAACAAAATGTATAAGGATTTGAAGCAATATTATTGGTGGAACGGGATGAAAAGAGACGTGGCAGAGTATGTGAAACATTGTCTGACTTGTCAGAAAGTGAAAGCTGAGCACCAAAAACCCGCGGGACTTCTACAACCGTTACCTATTCCCGAGTGGAAGTGGGAACAAGTAACGATGGATTTCATTTCCGGATTACCGAAAGTTAAAGGCGGGTTTGATGGAATTTGGGTAATAGTGGATAGATTTACAAAGTCTGCTCACTTTCTACCGGTCCGGATGTCGTATAAAATTCCGAAGTTGGCTGAAATTTATAATAGAGAGATTATCCGACTTCATGGCATTCCGGTGAGTATAGTTTCAGATCGAGAGCCGAGGTTTACATCTAAGTTGTGGCAAGAATTGCAGGTCGTTTTGGGAACGAGACTTAAATTCAGTACGGCATTTCACCCGCAAACAGACGGCCAAACCGAAAGGTTAATCAGGTATTTGGTAGATCTTCTTCGGGCTTGCGCGATTGATTTTCAGAATTCATGGGCAGAACAGCTTCCTTTGATCGAGTTTGCTTATAACAATAGCTTTCAGGCTTCGATCGGGATGGCTCCTTATGAACTTCTTTATGGAAGAAAGTGCCGATCTCCGTTGTTCTTCGACTTGGAAGAATGGAAATGGTCGAAACAGGAAGGGGTAAAGAAAGGTGAAAGGTTCGAAAGGCCTTCCAAAGTCGTTCAAGCTATGATTGAGAAAGTGCAAATGATTCAATAACGGATGAAAGCCGCGCAAGATAGGCAAAAGAGCTATGCCGATAAGCGCCGAAGAGATCTAGAATTTGAAGTTGGTGACCGGGTATTCTTGAAGGTGTCACCAAGGAAAGGTTTCACCCGGATCGGGAAAGGAGGGAAACTTAACCCTCGCTATTTAGGTCCTTTCGAGATTCTTGAAAGAATAGGCGAAGTAGCCTATCGACTGGACCTACCACTGAGTCTTACGGGGATTCATAACGTATTTAATGTCTCACAACTAAGGAAATATTACCCCGATGAGACCCCGATTCTCCCCGTGGAAGAAGTTGAATTGGAACCAAATTTGACATTTGTTCAGAGGCCGGTTAGAATCTTGGATCGAAAATTTCAAGAGTTGAGAAACCGGAGAATCCCCATGGTTAAGGTTTTGTGGAGAAGCGATAAAACCGAAGAAGCGACGTGGGAAACGGAAGATAAAATGAAACGGTTCCATCCAGAGTTATTCACTCAAGACTAGAGAATCTGGGGACCAGATTCTTTTAAGGGGGGGAGAGTTGTAACGCCCCGATTTCTGGATGAACAGGTAAGCACGCCACGTGTGCGTTTGAGCGTAGGATTTTATTTTATTTCTTTAATTTCATAATATTCTTATGTGGCATTTCATATTTTTATAAAATTCATGAAACCTTGTTTATATAAATTACTTGAATTCATATCATTGGAAATATTATTTCATGACACGGAAAAATATTTATTGCATGAAACAAGTACCGAGAGTGGTTCAAATTACCGAATTGTCCCTACATGATTATTTTCCTTAAACTTTAGGGACCTAATTGCATAGTTTTCAAGGGCCTAATTGATCCCATTTCAAAACCTTACATCCTTAATTGCATAACTTAAACATTTCAAGGATTAATTGGCAAAATTGAACAATTCACTCATTTCAAAAAGGGATGATTCGGTATATGCATCTCCAAGCTTCCATGAACTCATTTCAACAAAATATTTCCCAACCATTTGCTTCCTCATTCTCGGTATCAAGAAGAAAAGGGAAAGAGAAGAATTTTACACTTTTCATCAAAGATTTCAAGAAATTTGCCAAGTTTTGGGGAATTCATCACCATCATCATCCATCTTCTTCATTTCTTTCCATTTCAAGGTTAGTTTGCATGAGTTGATGATGTTGATCATATTAGATATGATTAGGGTTTGAGTTTGATATGCTAAATGGATTATTTGCTGAGCAAAGTATGATTAAGTGAATACTTCTTGAATTATGGCATGATTTGTGCATGATTTTGTTGAGGATTTGAGCTTGAGTGATCAAGATGATCTTGAGCTAGAGTCTTGGAAACCTTGATGAGCTTGCATGGTTTTGAGTGTTTAAGTGTTAGGTTATCATTTCTTGAACATATATGCATCATATTCCCAGAAAATCTTAGTTTGGTCAATCAAAGATTAGAAATTGGTGCTTGCTTTGTTGTTTCCCGTGAGTGCTCTGTTCTTCTCTGTTCTTTCAGTTGCAGAAACTGGGAACGACCGTTCCCAGCCTCAAGGCATTGTGGGAACGGGCGTTCCCACCTTTTCAAATGAACTAGGCGGCCGAGCATGGGAACGGCCGTTCCCATTTTGGCCTTGGTGCCGGAAGGGCCGTTCCCAGCTTCAGCGTGTTTTTAAAATGGAAGTCGTTGGCGCGCTTTTGGGGATTACGGGAACGACCGTTCCCATTTTTCAAAGGGGTCCGGAACGGCCGTTCCCACCTGACTTGCAGAACAAAATTCTCTTCATAAAATTACGAAAATAGCCCCTCGATCCGACGACTTCTTTGACCCCAAATTGCTATTATATGTGCTAATATGTAGTGAAACAACATGTTATCATGCCACATTACATTTTCATCGTCATCTCGATACATTTCCGCCCTTCGTCATATTTGGTCCATTTTAGGTCATGTCTCACGTATACACGTCGTGTTTGCACAGGTCACGGGGTTGTGGACGAGGAGCAGGCTCAGTAGAGTATATCCTTGTCATATTTTGTAAGAAGGTGAGGTTTTATTTTAAGTAAATCGACTATAACCCTTATGTGCTATTTTTCGGCCAAAACATATTATCATTATAAACGTTTTCAAATTTATAAATATTTCAAGCAAGCAAGTAATGATTGTCATGATTTTCAAGCAAGTTTGGCGAGTACATGATTGCACGTGGGCCCGAGGGTAATTCTTGAGCCAACCGGGAAAGCAAGGGCTGACGGGTAACTCCTGAATTATCCTCACATTGTTGGGATCACCCCCGAAGCCACTAGGAGATTAGTGGTGGAAGGAGTTCCGTGTCTAGGGGGTCATGTCCCCTACACACAACATGTCGTGGATAGTCGAGCCTTGCAAACTCACTATCACCCGGAGGAAGAAGGAGACCGGGGATTAATCCGGCATGTCGGGTTATCCTCGGGTTATTGCATGATTTCAAGCATGAAATTATCTATGTGAGCACTAAATGGAATTGTATGATCATGTATTGAATTGATAAAGCAAGCACGTATTGTCACGTTTGGTGTAAAGGTTGGAGAATCGCCCCTGCTCGCCGGGGTCACATGTTCACGAAACGATCAAGTTAAACTCTTAAAATGATTAGTTGTAATCTCGGGCAAAGAACGAGTTTCTTGAACTATATATCTATTTCACTTCCAAAGTCTTCACCCGAGGCTACAACTTGCATGTGATGTGTGATATATATTTATTGCCCCTCACTCAGTCTTCGGTAGACTGATACTTCACTTTTCAGGTACTTGAGCGCTTGGTCGTGCTAGGCGGGTGTCCGGTCGAGTTTTGCATTCTCACGAGTCTATTACCGTACCTTCATGTATAGCACTTTTGGTATCTCATGTTATGATCGTTATTAGTACTTTTGAATACCTGAATATGTATATTATTAAGAGATGATAATGTATTGATAGTTAAGTTGGTATCTATACGTATCTATTCGGTAAATATGGTACCTATATGTATAATTGAGTTATTGCTTCCGCTTTCGTTATCATGTTTGCTTTATTTATGTTGGGGAGTGTCCCGCCTAGCTCATCCTTTTTATTGTCACCCGTTCGCTATAGTTTTGGTTTATGTATGGACTTTCCATTTCATACGTGGATCGAGGCTATAGTGCGGGGGATGTAGTGCCCTGGGGGTTAGGGTGCTACATCTACAGGTGGTATCAGAGCCCGGTTGGAAAACCGAGGTTCTTGAGTCGTGTCAAGTCAGTCTAGGTCACACTATCCCCCCGACGATCAAAATCCCACAAATATTCCTCCTCCGAGGAGGAAGTGTCTCCGTCTCCGCCCTTGGGGCCTTCAACAACTTGTTTGCCCTTGCCGGATATGGCGAAGGCATCAGGCATTCTCTTCCTCTTGCGGGAAGTTTGGCTAGCGCTCCCTTGAGCCCCGCTTATCACCACGCTTGCAGGGGGCCTCGTTTGATTGATGGCATTAGGGTTGACCACCCTCGCATCCGTTGCGGTTGGTGGTTGTACAACTATTCGGTTTTCCGTATTTGCCGCTCGGTTCTCCCCTCGTCCCTGCGGAACTTGAGCGCCAGGTACGGCGCTTGAGCTGGCGCCTTGGTGGCCGCCACGACCGTCACCCCGGCCTGCTCCATGGCCTCGGGGATTCTGTTGATCTCCCTGTTGGGCTTGACGCCTGTTAGCGTTGGCAAACCTAGCAGCGCTTCTTATGCCTCCAGCCATCCTTAAAATATCTGCTCCTACAAAGAAGGAGGAAACGAGGGTCAGAAACCCTTAGGTAAATTTTACAAAAAGTAAGTTACAAATGCAAAGGTACAGTTAGTATCCCTATCTAAAAGTTAGTGCCCTGAAGTCTAACCATCTCTCTCCAAATCTCGAGCGGGAGGGTGGCTGAGATAATGAGGGTCGTCAGTAAGCCCGCAGAGGAACATGAGCTCTGCATCATCTATCTAATCCTTGGCTTGAATTAACTGGCCCTCGTCCCTCAACGCTCCAGCCAAGTCCTTGGCCCAGTTCTCAGGAAAAACGGGTGTTAGGCGATTCTTCACAAGGGAGCCCTTCCCATGCGAGATCCACTCTCGTGATACCCCAAAATCATTATCCCCTGGGGCCTTGACAAAAATGAACTTCTCCTTCCAATCTAGGCCATAAGTGGAGGAAGGAGAGTTGATCAATTTCAAGTGGGCCTTCGCTTGTACATAGTAGAAATAACCCGTCTCAGGTGACGAGCGCGGTGAGCTAACTACTTGGAGAAGGGCGTTGAAATTCCGCATGAAGGGCTCGTACCCGGAACATTTCATAAGAATGACGAAACATGTTATCAAAGCGAGGCCGTTGGGCACGATTTGCGAAGGGCAGAGGTTCAAACCATTCAGAATGTTGGCCACTAAGACTGGAATTGGGAACCTCAAGCCCCCAGAACTGACTGCATCCTTATAAACCGCCATCTCACCGGGTGGCGGACGGTTGGCACGCTCGTGATCAGTAGGGATCCGCCATGTTAAGCGCTCGTCCCAGTATATTGGTGCCAACATGGTCTTCATTTCTCCCAAAGTAATTGTGCTGGGAGTCTCGTCGGGGGTGCGCTCAGTCGCTTGCATACCCGAGCCCTCACCCTTGTTTGACCCTTTGGCCTTCCTAGCTCTTCTGGGCCTCTGGGTTTTCTTGCCTTTAACCTTGTCATGGGATCTTCCTGAAGACCCCGCTCCCCCCTCGGATTATGGAGCCGAGGCTGCGATGGCCACGGTCACGGTGTGGCGGTGAGGGTGAGTTGCGCTCTCTGTTATCGGGAGAGTCCCCCCTTGCCTCTCCGCCTCCATCACCAGATTCATTTCTTCAAAAAGATGCTCAATCCCATCTGGGTTCCTTTCGTCTATGGCCATAACGGCCGCGTCCAACTCTTCGTCCCAGGAGAACCCTGAGGGGATGAACTCTGGGTAGCCATCTCCTCAACCACGCGGGTAAATTCTTCCACATGATCTCTGGCCATTGTTTTTGCAGAATCTGGAAGGGAGATGGAAATTTTGGAAGCAGGGAATGTTTAGAGAAATTTGGGATTTCTAGAGAAGGTGGAACTTGAAGGGTTACTAAATTCTAATCTGATTCTAAAGTTAGCAAAGTTAGAAGATTTCACCGGAGGTTACCTTGAGTTTTCTGGAAAGGTTTGAAGGAAAGTTTTGAAAGCTCTGAAACGTGTTTGCAAGGAGTTTTCTGCAAATTTGTGCTCTGAAGATTTGTTCGCGTAAAGGAAGATATGGATGCAGAATCCCTTATTTATAGGGATGGGAGTTGGTACGTTTCTGATAAATAATTGAAAATACAATCATTTCTCGCCTTGGAAACCGTTCACTTTATTGAACATTCATCTACTTCCCAAGAGTCACGCGCCCCACGCGCATCAACATTTAATGCACAAACGTCTCAAGCGGTCAAAATAAAGGACCGCATTTAATGTATAGACGTTTTAGGCGGCCAGAGGAAAGGACCGCATTTATGGCGCAGTCAGAAGGATGATCGCCCAACACACCATGTCTCGAACAAGCGCCACGCTCGATGGATTACATTGGTAGAATTTTACAACCCTTATCACTAAGGACTACAAAATTGGGGGGCAAAATAATGGGGTCAAAACACGCTCGTTCCACGTTTGGACACGTGGCAACTCAAGATAACGACACCTGTCTTCTTGGATTAAGGTAATTATACACGAGCGTTTCGAACTCCTCAAGCGCCAACCTTCCTCAAGGACACGTGGCATCTCTGCTACGTGTACACGTGATCAACATTGCCGCTCTCTAACGAGCGTGATTCATACTACATGGCTAAAGCTCCAATCAGCCAAGGAAGCCCTCTTCGAGCGCTACCCTCCCTCAGGGAAACTTTCACTCCCCCTCATTGTATGAGCCTTGGCCTTCATCCCCTAGCGAATTCCTTGGTCTTCAAGGCTCTTGGTTGACACGGGCGTGCTCTTAGCCCTCATTAGCAACCCCCTAAAAAGGCTCTCTGACACCCCGTACATGCCCGTGCACCTACCACTGTTGCCAACACTAACTTTCACCAGCTTTTGCATAAGATTCCTACTAGGTTTCTCTCATAGCGCCACGTGTTAGGGCAACACTTGGTCAGGACCACACGGTGCAAATGACCAAAGGGTCCCTGACCCTCAACTATAAATACGCAAGTTCATCTCCTTCACTGTAAGCAACCTCCATTACTGCAACTCCATACTTAGCATATTTTCTCTTTCAGATCTTCATCTGACTTGAGCGTCGGAGAGCCAAACTGGGAATCACCCCCAGTTCCCCCAGCTTGGCCTTCTGACTTTGTCTTTGTGTTTGTCCTAGCAGGTAGAACCCCCATCTTTCCCGACAAACATCAACTGGTTTCCTCACCTAAACAAATTCTAAAGTGATTGGACTATATACCCCATATTCAGACCCATCAATATCTATAAATTCATAGTAGATATCGAAAATATCGAATAGTAAAAAATAACTATAAAGATGTTATTAAATATTTTATGTAATTTTAGAATGTTTCCTTATATTTCACAAATTCTAATTATTCTATATTTTGAGTACGTTTTTACGTTTTTCTATATTATTTTAAGTGTTTCTAAAATATTTTTTAATTATTTCTCAGTATGAAAAATAATTTATTTATATAATAAACAATAAATATCATTTTAAATCAACAAATTAATAATATTTGATAAATCTAAAATATAAAAAAGCCTACTGATTGTTTGGCAAAATATTTTAAGTGGTTTGTCTTAGTTAAGTCATGCAAGGGTTATTAATTTAGAACTTTAATTTCTCTAACTATGGTGAAAATATGTGTGCCAACATGGTACCTAATTGCATCTCTTGGAAAGCACCTTAATTAATTATTTCAAATATATGAGCAAAGTCTTGACTTCATCAACCCAACAGGTTAAAGAAAAAATGGTGGAAGAGTTGCTGCCCGATGAAGTTGTTTAAAAGCACGAGGGCCTTTAGTTGACCATAGTTTCTAGTAGACTATTACATAAAATAAATTTTGGAATCTATTAATTAATGCAAAATATTCTCGAAGCATGTGAAACTTTGGAGGGTGCGATGTTATGTTGCACAGATACGGATATGACGATACGGACACGATACGACACGACACGGATACGGCGACACGAATTTTTGTGTGAATTTTCCACGTGAGAAGTGTCAGATACGGTGTCGGACATGAGTGTCTGACACAACACAACACGACACGACAAAATGATATAAAAAGCATCCGTACATTAGAGGTGCGATGTCAAATTTCAAAGCATGGTACCAAGGGCATAGAGTTTCCTGATTTATCACTAATGAAGGAATTAGGAGAAGTAATTTTTAAAATGTACCACACCTAGGGATGTATACGATTTGAATCAAGCCGAATTTTATTATTATTATTATTATTTTTTTTTGAATTCGTTCACTTTAACCAGTTTGATTTGTTCTGTATACATCCCTAACCACACCTATTAAGAAGAAATTAAATATAAAACATCCTAACAATTAAGAAAAACATGAATATAGCTAAAGATTTCATAAATGTTTGATATCTTATTTTATTTGGTTTGCTAGCTTATATACCTTAACCACATAATATAGAATTTTCTTATAAATTCTAAGTCAACGGGGAATTCCCGAAAACTCCCCAAATGATAAGTCAAATTCCTTTTAGCTCCCTATTTTAAAAAATGATGTATTAAAACTCAAGAATCGCGTATCTAAAACCCCAAATGATGTATTTGAAATACAAGGAAAAAATCACGTATCTAAATCCCAGAATCGCGTATCTAAATCGCAGAATAGCGTATCTAAATACCAGAATCGCGTATCTAAAACCCCAAATGATGTATTTGAAAATGGGGAGTTAAAAGGGAGTTTTCAAACCCATGGGGAGTTTTCAAACATTCCCCACTAAGTCAATGTGAGTAACTTTTTTTTTTTTTGGAAAAAATTCCAAGCCCACATCTCAATAACATTCTAGTTCAGAGCCCAAGGATGTGTAGCCCACAGAATCTGAGCTCATCTCACCTAAGGAGATGATGCCTGATCCATTGAAAACGGATTTGGATTTTAAAAAGTTTGCAGCCATAGTCAAAGATATAGTTAGTCAAGAAGGCCCTCATTTCCAAGCCCAAGCCCAAGGGCTTTTACATAAAGCTGAAGGAATACTAAGTAATAAAACGCGCAAGACTCCTTCAAATTTGATCAAGCCCAATGGAGGTGAGCTTCCTTCCATACTTTCTAACTCTAGCCCGGCGGCCCCAGCCCATATAGGAAATATTGCCCACCAACAGACACCGTTGTCGACCGTGGAGCCAACGCCAACCGAACAGAGCCCGTCAGTCCAACCACGGGCCACTTTGAAAGCCACTGCAACGCCGTTTTAGGGGGGGGGAATCAAACATCAGAAGCACAACTTTTGGGAAAAGAGATTGTTAGTTCCGAAAACAATAGATAAATCATTGGATGAAGAAGATGTGAGCCGTCGGTGGGAAGTTGACTCGATTGTTGATCAAATTGTTGATCGTGCTGTACCCGTGAACCAGAAAAAGAAGTAAACACGGAATAGATCAAAATCGACAAAAACTAAGACATATGATGAGAAGTTTAAGACCCAGTCAGATAACTCAATCATACAAGAACTTTTTCAGATTCAGCCGATCTCGACCCCGAATAAGCCTGATTCAAAACTTAAGTCTGCCATAGATTTGACGACTTGTATTGAAAATAAGTCAGGAAAAATAGATTTTCATCATTCAGTTGACACTGCAAGTCAAACGAAATGGGTCTATCCTCAGGGACACAAGGAAAACAAAGTCATAGAAGATGATCCAGAAACATTCAAACAGATGGCACTTTTTAGACGTTCGAATTCACTTGATAAAAACATGGATAAGATATCTTTTTTGCAAGATTATAGTGAAAGTTTTAGCCTTTTGAAGAGATCTATGTCTGGAGGAGATCGCCTCAATTGGACTTTAACTTATAAAGATGGAGATCGTGAGGATTTAGATACAGATTATTTTGGTCTTGATGCTTTATTGGATGGAAGTAGTACTTCCTTCTTTCGGCCGTTGGCTTTTTTTTTTTTTGTTTTCCTTATTTTTTTGTTGGGGTAAATGCCCCAATACCCCCTTGTGATTTTAGAAATTTTCAATAAACCCCCCCATAAAATATAAATTGTCTAAGAGACTCCTTGTGTTTTTTTTTAAATGGCACGGTGCCCCCTGCATACCTTGCGTGATATTCACGCGCAGATTTGTGAGAGTGGTATACGTAATTTTTTAATTTAAAGCCCTTGAATTGCCAAAATTACCCTTATTCTATTCTATACTGATATAATTAAGCTTCTTCTTCCTTTATTCCTATTCAGTTGGAAACCATTGTTGTTGCAGCTTGAAGCTCGAAGGGAAGGGTTTCGTCCATGGTGTCTTCTTCCAACAATCGGCAGACTGAAAATGGTCGATGCATCGATTTGAGGTACGACAGCACACGTACTGCAAATGCCCAGCAAAGTGTGATATCAAGGTTGTTGAATCCAAAGAAAAAGCTTCCAAGGGCCACCTCTATTACTGTTGCCCTAATAAAAATCCACAATGTAAGTTTTTTCGTTGGTGCAATCCTGTTAAAGCTACCCTAGGGTCGAGAGGTTTCCCAATTGAATCTGACGCAAGGGCTGAGGGTTTTGGCCAATCAAATGTCAAAGAAGAAAGTGAATGTGCAAATGATGGTGATGTGGCTTCAAGAGTGTCAATGGTGGGTGGTTCGCCAAGGAATGAAATGAGTGGGGCTTTCATACATGTTTCTTGGGTATTCACTGCCGTTTTCTTCACAATGATGGTAATTTGTTGGTTGAAAATGTAATATTTTTAAGTTGTTATTGTCAAGGGGTGTTAGTGTAATATTGAGGAGTTTGTATTAGGGGTCAATTTAGTTTCCTCAATTGTGTAATCTGTTTTGTAACCATTATCCTCTTGAATTAATGAAAGATTTAGTATTTTATCTACCAAATGCAGTGAATGATGGGAAATTCCTATCCCATTTCGTATCTACACTAAGCAAACTGTTTACAATTGGTAAAGGAGAAGAAAGGGTACAATACATCATACACAACAGAAATGGCAAAAACAACAGCGAAATGCATTCATACCATACAAAAATATTAACAGTTGGCAATGTATTGGTCATCTATATTCAACATAAACCAACAAACAAGTATGCATTTCACTTTCACCAAAATACACCATAATAGGATCACTAAGAAATCCCTATAGGCCAAACATAACTAAACGTTTCTAGTTGAAGGTTGCCTTCTTGCTTTTGTTGTTCTTGACGACTGCCTTGAAGATTGCACTGAAGTTTGCCTTCTTGCATGTGTTGTGGAGCTTCTGACAGGTGCTGCTTGCTGAACATTGTGAATTTGACTGCTCCCTTGGTCATCAGTTTCTGCAATAGATTGAGGTTGACCCTGGAAAAAATAAAAGATAAGTTTAGAAAATATTTTTGAAAATAATATTTTTGAAAATAACACAATTGCAGTTTATGAATCATACCTTGTAGAATTTGGACTTAGGGTGTGGTGGGTTGGTACAAGAGGCTCTGTTATGGCCAGTAGTTAAACACCTCTGGCAAGTGTGTGTTAAGCCTCTTCTTGTGGAAACACCTCCTTCATCTGCACCTTTCCTTCTAGCTTTAGTAGGTCTGCCACTCTTCACACTGATATGTGGAGCTCTCAGGGGCTCATAAGGTGTTTTAATATAGTCATCTTGGCCCGGGACACCATATATCATGTTATCATACACTTGCAAATAAAGTTCTTTGGTAAAGCAATCATCTACATAGTTCTCCACTTCCTCTCTTTTCTCTGTTATTGCAGCAAGTGCATGATAGCAAGGATAACCACACAGTTGAAACATCCCACAAGAGCAAATCCTTTTGTCAAGATCTACTATGTAGACATTTAGCACATGATGTATCTCATACTCTGCCCCACCACAATAAGTTGCAAAACAGTTTCTAGCAATCTTGGATTGTAACCTGATCTTTTTCATGATGTTTGGACAAAAGATTCCTTGGTATTTATCCATCATGCTCCTCTTTTGTTGAATTTTAATCATTAGCTTTGTTCTTATCCATTCAAACATAGAGATTATGGGCAGACTTCTAGCAACAAGTATATATGCATTGAAAGACTCAGATAAATTGTTCACAACAACATCACATTACAGAGCAAATCAAAGTGTGATCTTGTCCATTGCTGAGGTGGTATTTCCCTCATCCATTCAGCGGCAGTATTTATCCTCTCATCAACCTTAGGATCAGCCTTCTCTATTCTCTTCATTATCCTCTCAAATTCAGGTTTATTGGCTGTTGATGCTGCTTTCCAGAATAGTTCTTTCAACTCATTAGTTTTGAACTTTGCTTTGAAATTCTGGTAAAGATGCCTCACACAATATCTGTGCTCCGACTGGGGAAATAATTCCTTAACAGCCTCCACCAACCCTTTCTGCCTATCACTCAAGAAAGTCCATCTTCTTTGTATGCCTATGTCATCCAACAATTCTTGCAAAAACCAAGTCCAATATGCCCTGTTCTCAACTGGTACAACTACCATTGCAATTGGCCACATGTTATCATTTCCATCCCTCCCAATGGCTACCAACAACTGACCACCATAAACAGTTTTCAAAAAACATCCATCTAGTTGTATGATTGGCCTACAACCCACAAGGAATCCATTTTTCATAGCAGCTAAACTATAATACATTCTCTTAAAAACTGGAGGGTCAGTACCTTCTTTTTTCCTTAGAAGTATCTTGCTTCCTGGATTTTTATCTCTAACCGTTTCACAATAATCCCACAGCAATGCATATTGCTTACTATCAGCACCATGAATCTTTTGCAAAGCTGCTTTCTTGACTCTTGCCACTTTCCACTTGCTTGCATCAATATCAGCCTTTCTCTTGATTGTCTGTTTCAATGTCTCCACAGGTATACCTGGATTCTCCCTCACCAACTTCTCAATTCTTCCAGCTAAATATTTTGTCTTTGCTAACTTGTTTGAGTAACTCCTGCAACAAACATGATCACCTCTAAGAGTTTTAATTTGAAATGTTGAACAACCTTGAATAGGTGAGGCATGAATTCTCCAAGTGCAAGCCTCATTCAAACATCTTGCTGTGATCCTTGCATTTTCGTTTCTGATATAGTGTAAGTCAAAACCCTGTCTCACACAATAATCTCTCAGACATTCCCTAAACCACTGGGCTGTTGAGAAGTGTTGGCCAACGAAGGGCTTGAATAACTTCAAGTTTGTACCTTCTCTGAACCACAAATTGACATCATTCTCTACATCTGAATTGTGTGCATCAAGTTGGTGTGGACCATCATCTTCGTTGCAATCACTATACCAACCTTCATTCTCTACAGCAGGGGCTGACTGAGTTGCTTGCACAGGTGTAGCTTTGGCTATTTTCTCTTTATTCTTCATCTTCTTCAACTTGGCAATTAACTGTGCCTTTGTGGGATTCTTGTCAAGAAGGATGTTGTCATCATCTGAATCCTCCAAGTCAGCTAGCATTGCATCAGGAATAAGGTCTTCACCTTCACTGTCACTTGAGAGATGATCTGCTGCTTCATGGTAATCACTGTCTGAGCTGTCATCAAACTCAGACCTACTGGAATCCCCAAATACCTCTGGATCTCTGTCATGACTGCATCCAACCCCTTGTCTTTTTGTAGTAGATTGTGTCTTCTTGATGTTCTTTCTAGTAGAATGTGCAACCTTCTGTGGCACATCCTCATTGACAGTTGTTGGCATGTCACCACAACTAAACCTACAGAAATCCCCTGTTTCATACTCCTCTTCAGTGTATTCTGTACCAGCAAGGCCACATTCAATGTGATGGTCTGTGAATTCCTCCTCTTGAGCAACACCTCCTTGTTCATTGTTATTGTCTATGAATTCCTCCTCTTGAGCACCACCACTACTTTGTTCTTTATTGGGCTGTGAGAATTCATCTTCAGCAACAAGTGCTTCCCATATTTTACTCAAATCTTTTGATGTCTTTGCCACAGTTAAACTATTGACATTGAAGTCTATACTATTGATGATTTCATCCATGCCACTCTCCTTTTCAATCTGCACATTTGGCTGTGATTCCTTATCAATCACATCCCCTTGAGTGTTGAATGAAAACCAGTTGATATCTATCATTTGACTGTAGAATACAAGAGTTGTACAACTGTCAGTTATTCCCCAATCTTTGTAGCGATAGTGCATCAGCTTCCTCAATCCCTCCTCTAATGAGTGGCCAGTCATTAGCCAGTAGAAGTGCACTGAACAACGAGTACCACCCCCTTCTTCGTACACATCATATAGTTTAGTAAGGTTTAGTTCTGCCAAATTAATCCCGGACTTTTTAAATAGCCTTCCACCAACATATCTCATAGCTGGACTGTATTCAAACCTTCCCCCAATCCACATGTGTATCTCAACCATCTACAATTACAATAAAAAAAAAAAAAAAATTGAGATATAGTGACTAAGTGTAAAAAAAAACAGGGACACACTGACCTCCCTCATTTTTCGAACATGGACCACTTGTTTAAGTACATAAACAATAACAAACCGACAAGCCCCTGTCTCTCAGTAAAGAGACAACACACATTGAAAAAACCCAAACCTTTTAAACATGTCTGTAGGGACCAAAGTATTTCAATGGAACCCACCATTGTACCACAATAACTATCTCAACTGACCAAGTCCAAAATTTCACTATATCAGCTTCATAATCACAAAATTTTAAAACATTTACATGCAATTTCAACAACATTAGGTCACAAATTGAAGAACCGAAAAAACCCAGTAACAACATATTAACACTTGGGGGAAACTAACACAAACCCACCAACATCCTTTACATACCGTGAACATGCAACCCTTAGGCGATTCTTCGTGAGCTTCTTCTGTTGTGGATATTGTTGGAATCCAAAGTCTTTGCGAATGTCTCAAATCTTACCAAGAACCCATTGAAGAAGAAGGGTTTGCGTTTGAGAGGGAAAATTCTAAAGATTTCACTTAAGCTTTTAGCTTGTTCAACCGTTGAGTAAGGGCAATATATGAAGGGTAAATTTGTCTTTTCAAAGCTAAAATCAATTAAAAATTGACGCGGGAGGCAGTGAGCCTTTTTTTAAAAAACATAAGGTGTTTCATTGGGAATTTTTATCTTGCAGGGGGGTATTTTGACAATTTCAAAAATTATAGGGGGGTAAAATGTTATTAACTCTTTTTTGTTGAGACGGGGTCCTCTATAAAATTCCCCTATTTAAAAAAAAAAAAAAGAAAAAAAAAAGTCAATGTGAGTAACTTGAGCTCCCTTTTCTATTTAAACTTAAAATACATTGTATAATATAATTCTCTAAATTTTTATTGTAACAAAATCGTGTTTCAATTTTTCGCTTTTTCTTTTTACAATTCTTATAACTCATTTATTTGAGTTACAACCCAACCAGACCACTTAGATATAAAATTCTCGATCTTTTCTTATTAATAATAGTTGCATTTTCACAAATTCGAACATAAAACTGCTGAACTACAATATTTTGCGGTGGATTTCAAATTTGAAGACTTGAATCCGACTCGACCCATATTTTAGGGTCCAAGAAATTTGTTATGGGTTGTAATTTAGTTGGGCTGGGCTCCCAATGGGTCAAGCCCATTAATATGTCATTTCACTTATTTGATATTTATTATTTCATGACAATTGTCAAGCCGCCTCCCAACCCTTCACCCTTCCGCCGCCGACCCTCCGCCTTCATCCGCCGCGATTGGATTTGTCAAAGCCGCCTCCTGCACCACCATTCGCCGCCGCTGCCGGCCTTCAAAGGTTTTCAGCTCCGCCACGCTTGCTGTCTTTTGGGGAGTCTTCAACGCTCTACACCTCCGTCACGCCAGCTCGACGTCCGATACTTACAGCTGGAAGGGAGTGTGGTGTTTCCCGGCCAGAACTCTGCCTCTATCTTCTCACTCTGCTCCGACGCCGTTGCAAAATTGGTAATTTTCTTCCGAAGTTTTTTAGTTTCTGCCAATTTTGAAATTTAGGATAATTTTGGGGAACTAAGGGTTTTAGATGGGTTAGGGCTGAGCTGCTCGATGGAGGCAAAATTATAGTAGCTTAATTGATGATTTTGCGCTGCCAAGTTTGGGGATGTTTGATGGTTAGGCACTTGAGATTGAATTGATATTTTGCTCGAATTCGTTGTAGCATGCGCAGCACATCCGAACACTTTCAGTTGGGGAATATGCAATTATGGGATGATTATATTACCCTAATATTGACCAAAAAGAAGATTATATTGTCCTAATTATTATTTGGGATTTCTAGATGCTTAAACATAAGGTGTAACTATCTTATTTAATGTGGTCACAACTGAGAAGTGTATTGATTTGTTGTGTTGGTCCGGTTCTGAAGTAGCTCAGGATCAGGAATATATATTATTTCATTTTTCATTGTATTGGTCTGTATAATGTTCATGAAATCAAAATTCATGATTCTCAATGTTGCTTCTTGGCCAGCTAAGAAGGAAGGAGAAATGCATAAGAAGAGGATAGAAGACAAGGGTGGATCCTCAACCTCTCGTGGGGATGTGGAGGTACCAAAAATGGACATCAAGTCCATCCTAAAAGATATTGAGTTTTTAGGTAAACTTTTCTCTTTATTACGGTAGCCAATTCCTTTTAATGTAGCTCAACATACCATACTGTTCTGTAATTGGGTTCGTGCATAGAAATAGAATTGTCTTGTTAAAGTTTCAAGAAAACAATCACTGTGTGTGTGTGTGAGAGAGAGGGAGAGAAGAAAAAGAGGTGGCATTATGCTTATTATTCGACATAGAACCGACACTCTTAGATTGATTCGATCTGGCATTATGCTTATTATTTGATGTAGAACCAACGTTCTTAGATTGATTCAATCCGACATTGGAGATGTTTTACCAACAGTCGCCACCCATTTAGTATTTCATCAGTTAGTCGAATACTGGAGTTTTATGCTTCAAAAAAATACTTGTATTTACTTAACTTTTGATTTCTATACCAGGATCATCCCATATGACATGGAAACAGAAGAAGGACTTGGAGAACAGGAAGGTAGTATCTCTCGGTGGAAAAGTGAGTTCCTATCTCCTTATGAATTGCAGCAAACGGCTTGTTACCTTCACAAATTAACCATCTATATTTAATTTTACAGCCTCCAAAGCAACAGAGAGGTCAAATTAACCATCTATATTTAATTTTACAGCCTCCAAAGCAACAGAGATTACCTCTCAGTGTAGCACGAGTTAGAATGAAGAAACAAAAGGAAAGAGAAGAAAAACAGCTTGAGGAGGTAACTAACCAACCCTATCCCACTTCATTATTACTTACAGTATTCGAAATGTTCTCTAGAAATGGTATAATAAAACCAATCTTTCCAGAATGCAATACTCAGAAGATTTGGAGTCTATAACAGCAGTGGTGGTAAAAGAACAGCAGAGACAAGACGGCCCGAAGACAGAATTTTGAGGTCCACTGAAGGTCACTTTAAAAACGGGGTTCTTGATGTCAAACATCTATTACACTCCTCCACCCCTCGAGCCACAGACGACAGCAGCAGAGTATCTTTTAGTAAAGGGAAGAAAAACAAAGGGGGTAAAAAGGCTCAAGGCAAGAGAAAAGGTGGTGGTAAGAAGCGGCGATAGAGATTCACCAAAATTGTGTGAATTCGTTGTGAGAAACTATGTTCTGTTCCCCACTTTTGCTGATAAATTAAAGGGTCAGTTGATCTTTTTATCATATTTCACTATGTACCTCAAGTTTTGGTTTCTGTATGTTTAATTATGTCGAAGAGTAATAGTTCAGACTTCAGAATTGCATCACAAAGTTTTTAGTTGAATTCAAGTCCTGCCTTTGCCTGAAAATACATCATGCATTGGATATAATGCTGCAAAAGGAAAGAGATTTGTATCATTGCCATTTCTTGTAGCATATAATGCTGGAAGAAGTCTCCTTGTTTACGCATGTATATGAAATTAAAATTCCGATACAATCATCTTTTATTGCTGAGAAATGAAGTCTTCATATCCATCGCCTTCGGCCACGTGAGCTTTGTGCTCCTTGGAACCACATTTCCCAGCCAACCTCAGAAGGGCCCCTGGTCCTGCACAAGTTAACCAATATTATTTTTCACAATTTAGCAATCTACATTTTTCTTTCTATTATGTATGGGATTGGCATATGTAAGGATTTGGCTTAAAGAGTTAAAGGTTTAAGAAATTACAAGATCTTCCCCCAGTGCATATTACACATGATATTGTAAACATATGAATTCAAATGCTGAATAGGTGGTGGCAAAGTGTACGATCTGGCCTTGACAAAAAATGAGAGATATGTCATCCAACTTGGAGGAAGTTACTGTAAATTTTCAAATCTAATGGGTAGTTTGTGTAATTAGGCTAAAATTCAGGGTATGTCCCTGTAATTATCAATATATTATTTGGAGGAGAATTCTTACACTGGAAGGAGAGCATCTGGAACAGATTCCACGCTTGAAATTAGTCTGCCATTGAGAAAATTACACACCATAATCAGCGACAAGAAAGTCATTCTTCTACATTGCTAATCTGGTTTCAATTATCGCCCACTTGCATTATCAATATTACAGTTTCCAAGAAAAATATGCCTTGACAAGAACAAGTTAAAAGAAACAGTTTTGACTCACTTTTCTTGTCTTGTTGCAATCTGGATTAAATACTTGATAATTTTTAATCTAACTTAGTTTCAGATTCTACCAATAACATACCTAGAAGGGTGACAATCAATTCAAATCTTATGTTATGAGAGAGAGAGAGATTATCAAAATTACAGTAGCATGAAAAATAGAACTTAAAATTAAAAATGGAAAAAAGGGTTTACTCCTGGCAAACAGTAGATACTCCAGCGACAGTGTCAAGCTCATCTAGCTCATCCTGCACAAGAAAAAAAAAATTCTTTGGAAAAAAAAAAACTCAAAAGTCAACTAAATAATGGTCTTCTTCTCCTATCCTCAAAATCTGAGAATCTTGGGAAAAAAACCCGGTGACAAGATGCAGATTAAGCTGCAAAGGAAAACCTGTATAATTTGGATTTGCTGATTGAGGTGAGAAATAGCAGCAGCCATTCGGTGCTTTCCCATGTGAGCATGAGCCGTATTTGCAGGTGGTGGCATTGCAGGTGATGAAGAAGAAGAAGAGGGAGGAGATGGGGTGGGGTTGTATGGCTGCTCAGCCGCGCGCGGCGGAGGTGGCGGCTCCATGAATTCGGCCACCGCAGTCCGGTGGTTGGGGGTTGGGGAGTTGGGGAAAAGGGGTGGACCAAGTGTATGTAAACGGACTTAAAATTAAAAGTGGACAACGGCAAATGGATGGAAGTAGATGAGAATTGAGAAGCGACATGGAAAGTGGTCAAAAGTGGTACCCGGTAGGAACATCAAAATGTGGGGAATGGGGATAATTATGTCATCTTCTCCCTGTCTGTAATTAATATGATTCATATATGCACATCATGTTACCGATATAATTTAACGATGATTTTGAGTTCAAATTCTTAAGAATAAAGCTTATTACTAGACCCGCAAAAACAATTATGAAATCAAAAAAATATATACAATATAAAATTCTCTGTTGGTGTATTATGGGGGGAATTGTTTTATCTTTGATATTATTAAGAGGAAGATGTATAAATGGGGTCACTCATGACAAAGCCACTTTATAGATGTGATGTGTGCGACTTATTTTAAATTATTTTCTTAGCCGACACTGAAATAATCTAGCAAGAGTACAGTAGTGTGTTATCATAATCTCAACCTTTTTCCAAAATAATCTCTAACTTATAAAGTTCTCTAAAGTATTGTATGAGTTTTTCGAGAACTGTATTGGTAAACATTTTTATTAAGAAAATGTATGATATTTAGAGCTTGCAAGCTCCCACAAGAGTTACTCCTCTTATTTTGCTTTTGGAATAATTTAGATGTTATTACATAAATACTAAAATGAAATGGATATTTGTTGAATTTCTTATTTTTATATGTAGGGTTATTTTAAAAGTAATTATTCATGTGAATTTATCTTTATATTAGTGTTTTTTTATGTATAGTAAATTTATTTCAAGGGATTCGTTACTAGGGTTTTTAGTCGCATTGACAAAAAATTTCTCGAAGTATAATTATTTGATAATTACAAAATATTTGAAAGATAACTCTAGCCTGAAACTAATTCAGTCAAGCTGGTGTAATACGGGGTTGAGTGTTTTATGTCTATTGTGTAATTAATGCAAAATTTAGGGAGAATGACAAATCAAATAATTAATATAATATATCCGACCTTATAATTGATTGAGTTCGACCGAATGAAACAGATATATAATTTTCCATTTTGAAATGGGGGGTTTTGAATTTTGATCAAGTGCATATACATTTAATGATTTAAATTTATATTAGTTTTTAGAACTTTTAGAAGACCTAAGCAAATTTTAAACACTCAAAGGATAAATCCCCAATTGGGCATCATATTTTTACTTAACTCCCCCGTACAAATTTCACATAATGTAAGTATAAAAATATTATAAATACAGTATTTATATCCTATTATGTAGTATAAATTCATGAATTTTGTGGTTTTGGGGACAAATCACCATATTTTAACTCTCAAATTATGTTATATGATTTTCACATAATGTAGTACGAAAACATTCTAATACAATATTTATATCCTATTATGTAGTATAAATTAATAGGAAGTTAAAAGTAAAAATATTCCAACTCAGAGTTATTCGAAATTCCCCGTAACTTATAGATTTTCTTTAAAATTTGAAGGGAAAAAGCCCAAGCATAAGCTTACATAAAATTATCAAGATCCAATTTGTGAAAACGGCCCAAGAAGCCCATAAAAATAATCACTGGGCCCAATTCAAGAAGAGGTCCGATGGCAGCTGGGGAAGCCCAAACCCATGACCAGTAGCAGGAGAGAAGAGTCCACCTTCCTGCCAGGAAGTACGCTACAGCGCTGCGGGTCATCATCAGGAAGATGGTCGGGTTTGACCTGATTAGGTTAGCTCCTGCACGAAATCAATTAAGTTTAATGCAGTCACGCCTAGTCAGAGCACGTTCAGTTAGTTGTAGATATTAAGGGATAAGGGGAGTTTAAATTCAAAGTAGTGGGGAGATAACTTCTCCCCCATTTCTCTCCCAAACCCTAACCACCTCTAGCTAAAAAGTAGGGATAACTAGCTATATAAGGAGAAGGACTCCATCTAGAATGTAAAAATGGCCCTCTAGAGAAGATAAACGCATATTTTTGTATTTCTTCACTCACTACGTTTATGTGTAATCTCATTCTTTGATAAGCAATAATATTCCATATCTTTCTTCCCATTTTTAGTCCAATTTCATCTTCTTAATCCATAGTTCCAATTCATCTATACAAATTCAGTGTTGCCACATATTTTGTGAGCATTACCTGACGCCGTTTGTGGGAACTCTGGGTTAAGGCGTGAGGAAACCGTTCAACAATCGACACAGCTTCGGAAAAGCATAGTAAAGCGAACGTGGATGAGCTGAACAACCAGGAGGTGCAACCGCCTAGCTGCTGGAACGCTGACCAGCCAAGATGCAAAAATTCTCTTGGTTGTTGGGATGTTGAATGCCCAGAACGTGGAGAGTCTCATAGCGGCCGGAACCTTGACCGCTTAGGAAGTGCAGGAGTTTTTGGCGGCAGGAACATCGAGTGACTAGGAAGCGCTGAGCCGCGCTGTTTCCAGGTCTGCAGGGAATAACGGCCCAGGGGTCAAAAACTCAGGAAGGAGACCCGAAAGCAGTCTGATGGGGCTAACAAGCAGGCCATCCACCGGTGAACAGGATGAGCGTGGCGGAGCCCGATCAGGTGACGAATTAGCAGGCAGGACTGTTATCAGGTCTGTTACAAGGATCGAACATCCTAGAGCAGGTCGTAGAGAAGGCCAACATACCCCCTCTGCCGGTGAACAGGTCCGAGAATATTGAGTAGGTGACAGGAGGTTACACGCCTTTCTAGGAACCCCCTGCACCAGGGAGCGGCGCACATGGAGGGGCGAGACCCACAGGGACATCCTTACAGTTGACGTGGGACGGGTTCAACTGAAGAGTTACAGATCTGATTTAAAGCTCTGCTGTGAAGGTAGATGTAGCACCCGGAACGAGGGCACCACATCCCCTACACTATGAGCTCAATCCACATATGAAATGGCTAGTCCATACATGAACCAAACTCATAGCGAATGGAAGACAATAAAAAGGACTGTCCTAGCTAGGCGGAATCTAACCCTAGAACAATTCAACAATATCAAGATGCAGAAGAAAGACAATTATCTGTTCAATAACAAGTCAATAAATGCAACTTCAACGAGAAAGTAAATACGGGTTCCACTAAATAAAGCACCTGTCCTAACTTGTCCCGAATCAATACAAGGTAATAATATAAAACGGGTTCAACTAAAGTCCTAGAAACCTGCCCCGAGTTCAATTCAGCTCAGTAGACCGATCAATACATTAAATAATTCAATATGCAGTGAGTGTACAAGTGCAAGACTTCGAACAAAGACTGACAATGAAATTCCGCCTAGCAACAACCTGTAAAGCACCTGAAAGAAAGGGGAAAGAGGGATCAGTCTCTAGAAGACTGAGTGAGCAGGAGGTATACGTATATATAGAAACATGCACATGCAAGCTGTAAATCCCGAGCAAAGTTTTAGGTAAAGTACTTCCCGTGGAGGACCAGAAATCAGTTATTCTAAGCTCGGACTTTACAACTATCAATTTACCAATAATTAAAGTTACATGCTATCAATGGCTAGGTGAGTGAGCGTGCACAATCTCCAATCAAACTCCGACAGTGTACAATGATTAAGTTTTAATTTAAAAGCAATCATGCAATCATTAGGTTCAATCGTTCGATATATTCAATTCAATAACAGTGCACAATCAGTTCCATCATTCTTCCTCCAGTGATGGTCCGGGTAGCTAACCCTCGCCATCCAGTCAGTGTGGTCAATGGGTGCATGAATCCCCAAGGACCGAGACTCCATCCTCCACTAACCTCCTAGCGGATTCTGGGCTCATCTCAACAGTATGAGGAGTGCAAGAGATCATTGTCGGCCCGATACCTTCCCGGATTACTCAATACACTCAACCCTGGGCCCCAATCAATGTGCAGTACAGTATCTCACCAAAACAAGAAAGGTCAGTAAATAACAATAACAATAGGTTCAGTTTCAGTAAATCTTTACTCGCTCATCATTTTGGCAACACTATAAGTATAAATATGGTTTTAGGCCAAATTCCATTCATGCAGGTTGTAGGGTTATGTACGTAACTAGAACGAAAACACCCTCACCTGACAAGCGACGAGACAATACACGGATGCAATGTAGTGCCTATTCGATTGATGACCTCCGCCCTGGAGAAGAACAAATAGGATAGGAAGCAGGTGGTAGCTGGTGACAATGGCAACTGGGCTCGGTGGCTAAAATTGGTTACCCTTGGCGGCGTCAGTAGCTGAAAATGGGGATTTTCTCCTTGGGACAGCAGAAGGCACGGCGGTGGTGGGTCTTCAGTGGCGAGGCGATGGTGGTGTGTTGGAGACGGTGGTGGCAGCGATGCTGGTGGCGAAGCCGTAGTTACTGAATTCCATTGGGGTCGGGGTTGATTAAAAAAACTGGTGGTTTGGTAGGGAGCTATTGGCGGCACCGACGTGGGTCTGGGAGTGGTTGAAGTTGGGGTCGGGGTTGCGGTTTTCCGGCGAGGAGCGGGCGGTGGTGATGTGCAGCGCCGCTGCTGCTAAAGTGAGGAAAGGGAGAGATTGAGAGAGACAAGGGTGGTGGTTGACCGACGGTTGTGTGTTCAGTGGAGGGGAAGGCGGTAGTGTTGTGTGTTGCCGGAGAAGGTGACCGGCGTGGTGAAGAAGATGGCTACGCAGCAGCTGTCTGTTGGAGAGAAAAGAGGAAAAATAAAATGAAGAAGGAAGGCTAGGGTTACGAGGAAGAAAAAGGGAAATTCAGTCACAACATCCCAAAATTATAAACAGGTCCCCCAACAATCAATTTATGCAATTAAGTCCACAAAGTTCCAACTAAGGTCAAATAAGTCCAATTAAGTGTTCTAAAATTATAAAAGCAGCCACAACTATTAATGAATACAAATTAGCTCACATAATTTAAACTAAAAAGCAAATAGGTACCAAACGCAGGTTTTAATTAAGTACATATATTTTCATAAGATGGCAATTAAGGATCATTAAGTAATTAAAATATGAAATAACAAGTTATTCGTGTAATTTAAACAAATAAAATACCAAATTAATAGTTAAAACATAATTAAACATATAACGCTCAACCTGACCTCACTCGTGACGTCATACCTGGATGGTCTGGAAACACGGGGCGTCACAGTAGTGCAAGAAGCTTTGAAGGATTCCGTCCCAGTGGCACAAATCGAAGGAATAATACAAGAAGTGCACGACCGCACCGGGTTTGGTAATGGAAGCCCTGACCGACGATTCAAGACAACACCGACCAAGCCCGGGCGATGCTTCTAGACCACAACAAGAAGCACCCAACCATAACGCTACTCCAACCCCTATGTAGGTCTACAGTTTTCAGGATTACCCGAGAAAGCCGAATAATAGGCCTGATACTCAGATGCACACACCACTGGTGAGGACCTCCCAGGAAAGAAGGGAAAGCGGTACCTTACGGTTACAAGCAGCCTTCAGCCTTGCTCAGGAAGAAAGAGGGCACCCCATGTAGCCCCCTCAAGTCATTCAAGTGGGCTTAGGACCCAGACAAACAGGAGGAGACGTTAACATCACTTCCCAAGTTAACCTGCAGGATGGTTCGAACGTCGGGACAGGAGGAACAGTAGGAGTGTTAGTGAATCAGGAAGCAAAACCTGGGCCGACTGCAGAGCAGGGTACCAGCAAGGTGGAAGAAACGGAGCAGCTCGAGGACAGGACCGTCTGGCTGCGGCAGAGACTCGCAGAGATGGAAAGAAGGGTCCAAGTCGGGCCAGGCTTTCAGGAGAGGATGCCCGTTCAGTCCAGGAGTGATGGCCGACCACTTGCTGACAAGTTGTAAAATGTACGGCCTCCTCGAATATGATGAGACAATGGACCCCCAACACCATTTCACCTGCTTCGAGAACCTTGCTCTCTTGTATCAATACACGGATGGGCTTAAATGCAGTGTATTCTTGACAGCACTAACCAGGATTACGCAATGGTGGTCGAGCCAACTACATCACGGATCCATACACTTTTTCAATGACTTCTCGACTTTATTTCTCTATCAATTCGCTAGCAATAAGCAACAACAAAAGGGGACCATGTGCTGGGTGGGGGGCCCAGAACAGTAGCGGTCCGGGACCACATTTTAAAATTTTTATTATAATACAAGAATTAAAATATTTCTAAAACATTTTAATACAATAACGGAAGAATAGGCGGATCTACTCAAGTATATACATACAATTGATAATAAATTTTAAATCACTTAAGAAGATAAATATCTAACATGCAATTAACATTTAAGAGCACATAATTTATCATGCTTAAAATAAAATAACTGAAAAATATTACCGTACTGCAATCATGACTATATAACGGCATTTTTTCAGCTCCTTTCCCACTCGTGAGACCGACAGAGCTTCCCTGCAATAACCCCAGAGAAACCCTCGGAGCGTGGGCTCCGAAAGTATTTCTTTAAATACTTAGAGAAAATAAACTTTAAACTAGAAAACCCTTTTCAGGGTTTAATCTCCCGAAATTAGGCGTTTTATATAAACACCTAATTAAAATTAATTCCAAAATAAATCGGAATTAACTAGGAGAAAATGGGACTTGATTTCAAAGCAAAAAATTAGCCAAAATCATCCCAAAAATGTTATGAGAAATGAGGGAGGGGATCAGTCTATTTATAGGCAAAAATTAGAGGGTAAAATGGTCATTTTACACATAAATGGAAGGGCATTTTGGTCATTTGTACAACCGCGGACAAACCGTGTGTCATCTGGCCAATCGGAACACGCCACGTGGTAGCTCTCTCCGCCGTGGACACAACGCTGCCAACCACGTGGTAGCTCTCTCCGCACGCGCCCCCACACGCAGCCACAAGCCGGCCAAGTGGTTGGGGCGTGTTGAAACGCGTAGCCTAACCAGAGGCTGACATGTGTCCGGGTCTGGTCCTACCTGGATCGGACCCGGTCCGACCCTATCCGAGAACCGACCCGCCAACCCGGTTGACTGACCCGTTGATCGGCCCATCCCAGATCAAATCTGGGCCGTACATAGGCGTTGACGTGGCATGATCTCGGCCGCACACGTGGCGCACCACGCGGCCGCCCAATCAACGCCACATGGGCCCCACCCTGCTGATGTGGCGTGACACGTCAGCTGCCACGTCATTATTTATTTATTTTTTTAAAAAAAATTTTGAAATTTTATTTTCTCCAAAATAAAATTTCGGGAATTTCCAACTCTTTGGAACTTGATTTATTTTCTTAAAATAAATCCCTTAGCTTATTTTCAAACACTTTGAAAATTCATTTCTCTTTCTCATTTTAATATTTTCTCTTTGGGTTTTCAATTTGGGGCTTGTAGGGGGACCTGCAGGACTAATTAATTTTAGCTCCAAACGGATTAATATATTATCATCTCATGACAATAATTAATTACCGCTTAACAATATTTAATTCCACTAAATAAATATTGTTGCACTCTAAAATTAATTAAATTATTCACGAATTTCTCGATCTAGAATAATTTCACATTTCACTCCTCCGTGTAGATATCCATGAAAAATAAATTGCAACTACTATCATTTATTTTTCATCTCTAATTTGAAATTTATTGATTGGCCTTAAGTTCAAATTCTCTGTATGTGAAACACATTCAACATACAATTTCGGTGACGTATCACGCGAAGTGCTTTGGCCAAAGTCTTAATTAGAACTTTTGCAAATCTATTTCAAAGATATCTTTTACCTTCCAGCAAGGCCACAGATTCCTCGATCAATATAACTCTTTAGCACATTTCATGTTGTCAGTGAACGTACAAAGTATTTTAGCCACCTGTTACCGAGACCTCACTTCGAGTATATTACAGTGACTAACACTACATGCCTAAAGCCGAAATATTATTAGGATTAAGAGTACAATGCTTCCTGAGATTTTATTCATTTTAGATAGCAGTATAAAATAAATAATCTCAGTGGTCTAGTTCGATGTTTCCAATCCTATTGAAAATCATCAACGTGTTATAATTGGAATCACCATTCCCTATGATGAAAGACTAGTCATCATATATAACCACGTTATAGTCTTGATAAGAACATATTCTTATCTTACCGACTAGAACTTTAATGACACGTGATTTCAGTATTCAAAGTCTTTTCCGATGAAACACATTTCATATAAGAATACCATCACACGCCATTAATTATCAATATGTTAAATACTCATAACTTGTTGTAAATTCAGTTTTATTAATTCAATAAATTGAATTTTTGGGGCACTATTCCCAACACCATGACCCTATTTGCTATTAAGCAATAAGAAAACGAGCCCTTGAGGAGTTACATAGCGAGATTTAGCAGTGCTAGTTTAGTTATTCCATTAACCATCTCCGGGGTTCGGGCCATCACATTCGAGCAAGGATTACAACAAGGAGAATTCTTTAGATAGCTAGCTAGAGACCCCACCTGAAATGGGAATGATCTCCTAGCACGCGCTGAGAAGGAGGTGAATGTGGAAGAAGCCAAAGTAGGGAGATACAAAGAACCAAACGAGAGGCGAAGGGAGCGAAGAGAGGATGGCTATGTCCTCGGACCGCTCAAATGAACTAGGGGAGTTGGAAGAAGTTCCGCCTGGAGAGGACTAGTTAGGAAAGATCAAGCCTGGAGGGAACTAGCCAAGTGGGGTGCACCCAAGAGGGACGATTTTGCCTAACAAGCCCCGAGGAAGAACTGGAACAATGTGAGAGCTCCATCCAAACTGGGAGCCACGCGAACAAAGGTGTGATAAAGATTATTTTGAGAGGCCCGACTAACGGTGACTCCCATAGAGCCGGGAGGGCTCACATTAGGGACGCAAGTATGACGAAGCTGACCAACTCCGATGTTATGAGGCAGGAAGGAGGCGGAGACCTTCCTGCTAGGTAATTTAGTCCAGCTGACATGACCGAATTGTATATTCCTCACAATGACGCCCTGGTCATCACGTCTAGCATCGCCAGCTATGACGTGGAGCGGACCTTTGTCGATAGCGGAAGTTCAATTGATATATTGTACTACGATGCGTACAAACAAATGGACCAAGGAGAAGTGAAGATAGAGCCGGTCGAAACATCATTATTTGGCTTCACAGGAGGAAATAATGCACCTCTCCAGGAGATCAACACACTTAAAGATACATAAAGCAGTTATTCCTGAATCTGTACATGAATCATTCTCGGACGACTCATCACACCACCAAGTAGGCGGATATAATGTCTTGGATTCACACCATGTGGTGAACAACAACATTGTACCTATCTCGGGCCGTCAACAAGGTTCTAAAAATGGATCTACTACCCTGACATAACTTCCAACTATCCTGGGCCACCAGGATGGACAAGGAAACAGGCTTGCTACTTAGACGTGCGCACCACTGGCGCTGATCTCCCATGAAGGTGGAGAAAGCAGTCCAGGTACCCAGGCGCGGACGACAATTAACCAAGGGCAAGAAAGGGGGAAACGTTCCACACAACTCCCTCATATCATTCAAGTAAGGTTGCGACCGAACAAACCAACAAGTGGTGTCAGCATCTAATCTAACTTTAACCTACAAGGAGGTGTAAGCGATGAAACAGTAAGAACAACATATGTAGCACCCCTTGACACGTGGGGATGCCACACCCCCGCACTATAGGTCAATCCACATACGAAACGGTCAATCCGTACATGAACCAACCTATAGCGAACGGGTGACAATGCAATACACGACAAGCTAGGCGGGATAACTAAAACATGCAATAAGATAAAGCGGAAGCATAAAATAATTTCTAACAAATAGTTTCATTTATCTAATCATGATATTTCTCATTTATCAAGTAGTGCACAATCTAGAATATCATATCATCTTCCATCAACGAATAACAATAACTACAATTCCAAAATTAATATTAATAATTAAATGCACGAACCACTGATGACACGACTACATGAACTGGACCCGACTCGACTCACTCCCGCCTAGCGTGCACCTGCAATACCTGAAAGGTGGAGGCGTCAGTCTGTGAAGACCGAGTGAGGGGTTTACATATATATTAGCGCAGATAACAGGCAAGTTATATTCTCGGGTAAAGGTTTATAAAAGATAATTATACAAGTTCAATAATAACATAGCTTCGCCCGAGAATACAACTGTCAATATTAAATCCTTGTTCATTATCATGCAATCAATCAATACATGGCCCCGGCGAGTGAGGGCGGTCTCCAACCTTACTCCAAATGAACATGAACATGCTTGCTTGTTTATTAATCACGAGGTGATCATGCAATCAATTATCGTGCTATCGTGCAATAGTGTAATCAGGTAACATATTCATGGAGTAACAATCATGAAATAACCCGAGGCGCATCCGTGGTGCCGGACTCATCCCCAGTCTCCTTCTCCCTCCAATGATGGGAAGGTAGCTAGCCTTCACCATCCACGACATGTTGAGCAGAGGGTACATGAATCCCTAAGCCCGGAGCTCCTTCCTCCACTAACCTCCTAGTGGATTCAGGGGTGACCCCAAATGTGGTGAGGATAGCACCAGAGTTACCCGTCAGCCCTTGCTTTCCCGGTTGGCTCTAGTTACTACCCTCGGGCCCATCGTGAACGATCATGCTACTCGTCTAAACATGCTTGAAATCATGAACATGGACAATCTTGGCTTGCTTGCTTGAAACATGACTTGATAAAATGTAGCTATCAATCGTGGTCAATAGTTTATGGAAATTATAAATATAAATACCTTTTGGCCGAAATATCACATAAGGGATATACGGGTTCTATGTAACTAGAAATTAAACCTCACCTGACAGGCGACACACGACTCGTGAATGCGTGAACGTGCTCATGAGCCACAATCTCCGCCCTGGAGAATAACTGGACAAGAAACGGGACAATGTGCGTGCATGAGACCATAATTCAATCATATTATTCATATAATGACGCACGGCATAATCATACACGAGACATCGAGCAATACACAATGTAGCATGAAAACATGTTGTTTCGACATATAATCAATCATATAATAGCAATTCGGGATCAAACAAGCCATTGGAACGAGGGGCCAAAATTGTAATTTTGTGCAGAATATTTCTGCACTACCAGAGAGCTGGGAACGGCCGTTCCAGGTTCCAGTTCAAAGTGGGAAGGGCCGTTCCCGCTGTCGGGTTCCCCGAAGATGGGAACGGCCGTTCCGGCTTGCAAGCCAAAATGGGAACGGTCGTTCCCGTCCTCGCCGCCAAGCATATCATTCAAACAATGGGAACGGCCGTTCCCTACTTACAAAGGGAACGGGAAGGGCCGTTCCCGTTACGCAGGAAGAACATAGAACAGAACAAAACAGGGGATGCTCTCGGGACAAAACCAAGCATCCCCAATCTCTCCAAAATCATCCCAACATGCAAGAATTCTGGAAATATGCATGTATACATGCTCAATATACCTTAATATGCCATCAAAACATATAAATCATGCTTTAATCATCATAATCACCAACTTGAGCATATATATAAATTTATCACATAATCTCATATTCTTCAAGAATCATACTTGGAATTCAAGCCTAAGGCTCCTAATCATGCTTCTAACATTAAATCATGAATTATCAAGCTTGAATTATAAACCCTAGCTTCATACATAATTCAAGAAATCACATAATCCTCACTTACATGAACTTGGAGGAAGAAAGATGGATGATCATGGATGCTTAAGCTTGAATCATGAATTTCCTTAACAAATTCTAGCTTGAAGGTGATGATTTCTCCATTTCCTTTCTTGAAGGATGGTGGTTCGGTGGAGAGGAGCAAACATGGGATGATTGGTATGAAAATGAAGATGATTGAGAGAGAGATGCATATAACGTGATATATTTGGGGAAATATGTGATAATTATGATTAAATCCTCTAACTCCATAAGTCATGCAATTGAGTGTATCAAGTTTGGGAAATGATCACTTTAGTCCCCTAATATTTCATGCAATTAAGTCCTTAAAGAAAAGGAAATGAACACTTAAGGACAATTTGGCAATTAATTCAAATTGGACAATTAATTCATGTAATCATGTTAAATCACAATTTATAAAATTAACATAACACTTGTAAATTGAATAAATAAAATAATAAAATAATAAAGTAAGATCCTAACGCTCGAAACTCACACGTGTCGAGCGTACCTGACTGTCTGAAATTCGGGGCGTTACAACTCTCTCCTCCTTAAGAGAATCCGTCCTCGGATTCCATGTCCTGAATTCTTGGAATTTAATTGGCTCTTACATATTCATCCCACGCGGGTTAGCTACTCCCCGTCAGGGATTAGTTTGAAGAGATCTTCATTCCACAAGGTCCGCCAAGATATGAAATCACGACCCTCAACTTCCGGAGTCTAATCACTCGAAAGAAAATCTAGCCTTCCACTATAACAAGTTGGCAAGTAACTGAAAATACTGAGAGTGCCCCGTCTCTCAAACAATTAACGAGAGAGCCCCGTCTCTCGAGCAATTAACGAGAGAGCCCCGTCTCTCGAGCAAGTAACAAGAAAACCCCGTCTCCTGACAACCCTGAGAGAATCCCCGTCTCTCACGCACACGAATAAAATTCAAGCAAGTACTTAGACAAATATTAACACTTACCACACAAGGATCAAGTAAAATTATCATTTATGCAAATAATTGTTCACATAACAATTATTAATAAACAAGGAATCATATACAAGACTAACGAATTGATAATAAACAATTAATAACAACAAGGAGTCATATATAGAATTAACAAAATAATGGTAATGATAAATAATAATGCATGTGGTATGCATGACTAGGTGTACCGTTCACCGTGGGCTGAAATTCTGGGACTAAATGAATTCGGTTGAATACTTGATTCTTTAATTGAGATTTTCCCGCTTTGCACCACTACGGTTTGATATTCCCATTCTTGATAGCCATTTCTGCCGTTGTACTATTTTCTAATATAATCTGTAAATCATCATTAATCACCACATCTTCAGACCCGTCTGAATTACAGATTTGCCGGTTGAACCATCCTTGTACTGATTTCCACATTTACTTTCCGATTCCAGAATTGAGAACACCCTGATATTCCCGTTAGAGTGTAATTGCCCGTTCAAGCTTAAAAGACTGACTTTGGGTTCCAAGCAAGCTCTTGTCCAACGAGCAGAGAAAACAGGTGTTACCATTTCTCCGATCTCAATACTTAAGGTAACCTTTTCCCGAAGCAGCCTTCCTGACTCCTTGTTTGTAATCTGAAAGTTGAGCTCTTACTCCCTTAGTTAACAATACGGCGGATATTTGCAATAGAGGAATCAAGGTCGTCGTCCCGTGTGAGTAATTCAGCAAGCACACTTGCATAGATACCGAAAAAATTAAGTCCTAGTAACACGTCTTCCATTTGATCCCTGAAATTTGATAACATACCCAACAATTCCACGAAATGTCTTGAAAGAGAGGATCACCCAGTCCTCCATCTTTCTGAAGCGTTTATAGTAGACTGATATATTTATGAAGGCGACCACAACAGCACGAATGAGAGCACCGTGTACCATCCCAGGCATCTCTAGGGTATAAGTAATAACTTCGTAAGAAAACTCTTGTCAGATTAAACTTGGTTATCCATTTGCCCTCTACTTCCCACTTTCTTCCATTCCACTTATGATAAACACTCTGGATAGCAAGAGGGATCAAGATTCAAGATTTACTATCCAAATTTAGCCGGATCGGATCCCTATTTCCATTTACTGAGTCAAATGCTATCCTGAGTTTGTCGGAGGATTGCAGACAGTGTACCCACTTTCCTGGAAATGATGATAAAACAAAGGTACTGTCGATGATGAGACTTTTCTTTGTATAAGAGGGTGGAAGCTTACTTATTGAAAACTTCTTTCACATGGTTCTAATAGAGGATTCCCGACTCTCCTGAATGTTGTCCAGCTTCCGATTTAATCCATTCCCAGACCGGCTCTCCCCCTTAAGAAAATGGAAATTTTCTTATCCTTTGGGTTCCTTCTGTCCTTTCCCACTTGCAAGCTTCTCTGCTAATTCGATTCCCGTAACCCTTTTTCCTCGTCCTACTGGTCGTTGATCAAAATGTTGATCGATGATTTCTTTCTAATTCTGTCTGTTATCCACCTACTCAACTTGAAGCTCCTTGACTATCACCACTTTGATTTGATATTTAAAATTCTTCAATATCCTATACCCCTGCTGCTATTCATGAAAATGTCGTGTCCTGTAATTACCCTCTACTGCTTCTAAAATTGATATCTTGTCAAGCTAGCATCCTAATCCAAAACAAGAAAGTTCTTTCTCCGACCCTTACTGAATTTCCAAAATGCTAATTAGTTTCCGAAGGTTGAAAGACCCACTGAACATTTATCTTCTTGAAATTATCGTCATTTCCTCATTTTCCAAAATTTTCCAAATCTCTATATTGTACCTGCTTCTACGGAATCCTGAATCGACAAATTCTCACAGTCCCCAAACTTTATTAAACTTCAGGTCAGCTCGGACGACCCGGTTACAACCATGATACCCAATAATTCAAAACCCTCTTCCTTAAAATTCAAATTGTAGAAATAGGAGCAAAGATTATGCAGAACATCCGGAAAGCCTATTGACAGTAAACACTAAATAATGCATGATGGTTAAAGTGCACATGTACACTGTATACCTATCAACAAATTTGAAATGCAACACGTCGAATCAACTATATCACTTTGAAGGTATACATATAAATAAGGAAATGTAAAGAAAGTAAATAATTTAATCATGTATCCAAGGCATCAAGTAGGAAATTGCAAATATAATTAGAACAATGTTTATAAATAAGAAATAATTTAATTAACAATTACGATGCACGTGCTTATGAATGCATTGAAGAACCTGGCATCGTAGTATCATTAAGCTCGATTTCGATGTCCACTCTTGGTTGACCGAATTGCAACTTGATTCGAACGGCTGATCCATTTCTGAAATCCTCAAATCCTCCAGTCTTGATTCATATATTTTCAAAACCTGTTACTCACAACTTATTTTGCAAATAGATGCGTGTGGGTAAAGCGTGTTCAGGGCACGTAGTTGTCACATAATTCATACCAGCGAGAATTTAATATAAATGCAATAAGCAATTCATCAATACCTGAAATAAGCCACGTTGATCACATAATTTCAAGCAATTCAAGATAAATACATTGGCAATGAATACATAAATCAATACAAGGGCACAAGTTATCAAGTATTTCAGGTAATTCAAAGAATCCAAGTAGCCAAGTAATTTTCAATTAAAATGTAGGACTCTCACATTATCAAGTAATTCCTATGCCGTACGACCTAGACTTGACACGACACGACACGAGAACCTCGGTTTTGCAACCGGGCTCTGATACCACCTCAGATGTAGCACCCCTTGACACGTGGGGATGCCACACCCCCGCACTATAGGTCAATCCACATACGAAACGGTCAATCCGTACATGAACCAACCTATAGCGAACGGGTGACAATGCAATACACGACAAGCTAGGCGGGATAACTAAAACATGCAATAAGATAAAGCGGAAGCATAAAATAATTTCTAACAAATAGTTTCATTTATCTAATCATGATATTTCTCATTTATCAAGTAGTGCACAATCTAGAATATCATATCAATACATTATCATCTTCCATCAACGAATAACAATAACTACAATTCCAAAATTAATATTAATAATTAAATGCACGAACCACTGATGACACGACTACATGAACTGGACCCGACTCGACTCACTCCCGCCTAGCGTGCACCTGCAATACCTGAAAGGTGGAGGCGTCAGTCTGTGAAGACCGAGTGAGGGGTTTACATATATATTAGCGCAGATAACAGGCAAGTTATATTCTCGGGTAAAGGTTTATAAAAGATAATTATACAAGTTCAATAATAACATAGCTTCGCCCGAGAATACAACTGTCAATATTAAATCCTTGTTCATTATCATGCAATCAATCAATACATGGCCCCGGCGAGTGAGGGCGGTCTCCAACCTTACTCCAAATGAACATGAACATGCTTGCTTGTTTATTAATCACGAGGTGATCATGCAATCAATTATCGTGCTATCGTGCAATAGTGTAATCAGGTAACATATTCATGGAGTAACAATCATGAAATAACCCGAGGCGCATCCGTGGTGCCGGACTCATCCCCAGTCTCCTTCTCCCTCCAATGATGGGAAGGTAGCTAGCCTTCACCATCCACGACATGTTGAGCAGAGGGTACATGAATCCCTAAGCCCGGAGCTCCTTCCTCCACTAACCTCCTAGTGGATTCAGGGGTGACCCCAAATGTGGTGAGGATAGCACCAGAGTTACCCGTCAGCCCTTGCTTTCCCGGTTGGCTCTAGTTACTACCCTCGGGCCCATCGTGAACGATCATGCTACTCGTCTAAACATGCTTGAAATCATGAACATGGACAATCTTGGCTTGCTTGCTTGAAACATGACTTGATAAAATGTAGCTATCAATCGTGGTCAATAGTTTATGGAAATTATAAATATAAATACCTTTTGGCCGAAATATCACATAAGGGATATACGGGTTCTATGTAACTAGAAATTAAACCTCACCTGACAGGCGACACACGACTCGTGAATGCGTGAACGTGCTCATGAGCCACAATCTCCGCCCTGGAGAATAACTGGACAAGAAACGGGACAATGTGCGTGCATGAGACCATAATTCAATCATATTATTCATATAATGACGCACGGCATAATCATACACGAGACATCGAGCAATACACAATGTAGCATGAAAACATGTTGTTTCGACATATAATCAATCATATAATAGCAATTCGGGATCAAACAAGCCATTGGAACGAGGGGCCAAAATTGTAATTTTGTGCAGAATATTTCTGCACTACCAGAGAGCTGGGAACGGCCGTTCCAGGTTCCAGTTCAAAGTGGGAAGGGCCGTTCCCGCTGTCGGGTTCCCCGAAGATGGGAACGGCCGTTCCGGCTTGCAAGCCAAAATGGGAACGGTCGTTCCCGTCCTCGCCGCCAAGCATATCATTCAAACAATGGGAACGGCCGTTCCCTACTTACAAAGGGAACGGGAAGGGCCGTTCCCGTTACGCAGGAAGAACATAGAACAGAACAAAACAGGGGATGCTCTCGGGACAAAACCAAGCATCCCCAATCTCTCCAAAATCATCCCAACATGCAAGAATTCTGGAAATATGCATGTATACATGCTCAATATACCTTAATATGCCATCAAAACATATAAATCATGCTTTAATCATCATAATCACCAACTTGAGCATATATATAAATTTATCACATAATCTCATATTCTTCAAGAATCATACTTGGAATTCAAGCCTAAGGCTCCTAATCATGCTTCTAACATTAAATCATGAATTATCAAGCTTGAATTATAAACCCTAGCTTCATACATAATTCAAGAAATCACATAATCCTCACTTACATGAACTTGGAGGAAGAAAGATGGATGATCATGGATGCTTAAGCTTGAATCATGAATTTCCTTAACAAATTCTAGCTTGAAGGTGATGATTTCTCCATTTCCTTTCTTGAAGGATGGTGGTTCGGTGGAGAGGAGCAAACATGGGATGATTGGTATGAAAATGAAGATGATTGAGAGAGAGATGCATATAACGTGATATATTTGGGGAAATATGTGATAATTATGATTAAATCCTCTAACTCCATAAGTCATGCAATTGAGTGTATCAAGTTTGGGAAATGATCACTTTAGTCCCCTAATATTTCATGCAATTAAGTCCTTAAAGAAAAGGAAATGAACACTTAAGGACAATTTGGCAATTAATTCAAATTGGACAATTAATTCATGTAATCATGTTAAATCACAATTTATAAAATTAACATAACACTTGTAAATTGAATAAATAAAATAATAAAATAATAAAGTAAGATCCTAACGCTCGAAACTCACACGTGTCGAGCGTACCTGACTGTCTGAAATTCGGGGCGTTACAACTCTCTCCCCCTTAAGAGAATCCGTCCTCGGATTCCATGTCCTGAATTCTTGGAATTTAATTGGCTCTTACATATTCATCCCACGCGGGTTAGCTACTCCCCGTCAGGGATTAGTTTGAAGAGATCTTCATTCCACAAGGTCCGCCAAGATATGAAATCAAGACACTCGTTTCTGGATAATTCAAGAAATCTTCTCAAAAGATCATAAGTTGCCTTGGAGACATGACCATCCAACAAGTAATATCTTACCATGACTCTTTTTCATTATAAGAAATCATTATAATTGATACGTTATCGTTGTTGTAGGGTTACTTACATTTGTGATAACTAATATGTTATTTCTATTGTGTTGGTATGAATATATGGTATATCATTAAGAAATGAGTGGCAAAAGCGTGTGGTGTGAAAACCTCCATTAAGCCTAAGAAATTCCTTTCAAAGAAGATAACTTGAATCAATCATGTTATGAATAGAAACTTACGATGAAACCTCTTTTTTCATCTCACCTGCCTATTAACAAAGAGTAGGAAAGCAACCCCTTCAGATAGATAAGAAGAAATGATATAATTCCGAGTATTATTAATAGTCGTTTGTTTACTATATCTTTGTATATTAATCATGTATATAGGAATATAAATGAATATATGACAAAAGCCCAATGCTTACCAGAAGAGAAGGAATATATCGTGTTCATTCCCATTTTAAGTTGAAAAGTTGTGAGTATTGTCTTGCCAGCAGGCAGGAGTGACGGAGTTTGCCCTGCTCAACCAGCAGGCAAACAAGCTGTCTGGTTTAGCTTCTTGGTCATCTTGATAAAAGCCCACTTGACTAGCGTGACCGACATATGGCCCTGCAGAGAGTATAGGGATTATACATTCATTTAAAAATGTCAATTAAATTGTTATTCATAACTCTCAAGATGTGCAGGAAATGAAGCTAAAAAGAAGTCTATGAAGTATGAAAGTTTAGCAGCATCATAATAACAGAGGCTTGCAAACATCGGTCCAAGAACAAGAAGTGAAGAAGCACCCATCAAAGGAAAGAAAAGAGATATCAGATAATCAAGGAGCTGCCAAAGATTCAAGACCTTTCCATGACAGTAGATCAAGCAGGAGCGTCACCAGCAGCTGGAATATCAGTAACCTCCCGCTGGATCGTTTGAGTCATACTTCCTAGTTCAACAGCGTTGAGCGGATTTGTAGGACCATTTTCATTGGTCGCTTTGGCAGGACCCCCAAGCCAAAAAATGGTAAAAATAGACAAGGGACACACCTTCTGAAGAGAGAATAGGGCTGCTGCCCTTGAAAACAATATCGGGATCATCGAGATTCTCGTCAATGGCTTCCTTGGAGTTCAAGAAAGACAGAGCGGATATCAACACACTCGGGAGTAGGGTCGTTTACCTCTTGCTCCTCCTCTCCTACGGATGAACTTTCCTCCTCTTCCTCAATAGGACTACAAGCAGAGTCGCCACTACGTTCCTGCTTAGCAGGGCTGTTGCTTCTTCCTTGCTGACGAACAGGAGCGCTACTCCCTTCTTCCTGTTCGGTCACGAGAATCGGGCATTCAAGTTGCTGTGAAGCTAAACAACAAAAGGTAACAAGTATTGGCAAAACAAGATGAGGCCACTTAATTACACAAGAGAATAAACAAAGAATCCGATGACATACACAAACATGGCGTGGGTCAAGCACATGTGAAAAAGATCAAACTAAGGCCAATACAGGAAGTCAAAACTCAAATACTCAAAACCCAAAAGAAAAACGAGGAATTACCTGAGGCTAACGGCCTGAGCAAGAGTAAATGAAGAGCTAAGGAGAGAAGGGCGAAATCAGGCCTGTACATGATAAAGTGATTAATGAGGCAGGAGGTTCCGACAATTGATACGAAAATGAAAGAGAGGTCATCGCTGGAATTAATAAAAATGGAGAGAAGCCCTGCATATTACCTGGAAAATTATGTTCCTAATTTCTAAATCCACACCCCTAAAAGGTCGTTATACGCGTTGGTGACAAGAGAAAAACAAGAGACAAGGAAGCAAGGACACCCAAGGTCGTGAGATCCAAAGGAAAAGAAAAATTTTGAAACCCTAGCTCAGAGATGAGCAAGAAAAGCGAGGAGAGTCACCATAACCAAGAAGGAAAGAACATTACAAATCTTTACCTTGTCGGGTGCGCAGGAGCGGCAGCAAAAATTGCAGTGACGGCCATGGAGAAGCACCGGAAGCTATGGTAGTGGCCGCCTGAAAAAGGGGCAAATCGGTGGTGGCGAGAGGCGGATCGGCGAGAGACGGGAGAAAGAAGATGGATGGTTTTCTTCTAAAGAAAAGAGAAAACTTTAATGTAATTTTTTCTAGGTAAAAAGTGAATGAGGGTATAACAGGAAGACACTTACCAGAAAACGAAGAGCCTTGGCCTAGGGAGCACAAGAAACGAAGTAGAAAAATTAGTAGAAGAAACTCACACATTTTTTGTGGCTTATTTCATAATATTGGAGGTTACAATTCATAGAAAAAAAGAAGTGTTGCCTCAATTCATTATTTTATTCAAAGATTGTCTGTGATTACAATAAAGAAAAGTACAAAGTGGATATACAATCGGCTTTCTAGGGCACTATTCCTAACAGTTTTAACAAGAATCTTGGGAAATATCATTTTCTTGATTTGCATATGTCTTGAAAGATTGCACGAAGATTTGAGCAGTTTCTTCAAATATTTGGTGTCATCCGAAGTTATTATTGAAAGAATAATCAGGTTTATCAGAGAAAAGGAGTCCCAGATTTCCGCATAACCAGAACATCAAGCTGAGAAATTGATCAAGTAAAGCTGGTTAGCAGGATAGACGGTCTTGAAGTAATCAGGAAAGCAGGTTGAAAACAGCCCAGGGTGGTATGGTCCACTGGTTGTACTCTTTTTCCTTTATGAGGGTTTTCTCACGTGATTTTTCCTTATAAGGGTTTTAATGAGGCAGCCGCGCCGTACGTGGGTCGAAGAGATCGACTAAACTAAGCAGACTGGTAACGAAGATGGTCCTGGATTGAGGCAGCTAAGAGAATCGGCCGGACAGGCCTAACTAAGCACCTCATTCTTACTTCAAACGTTTAAGGATGCCAAAGGGGCTGGATCGCTGACACCAGGAGAGTTAATCAACTTTATTACTCTCACAGTCGGATACTTCCAACTATGAGAGTGGGGGGAGTGAATGATGTACCATAGAATCAGCCATAGCCCAATTGTGAAAACGGCCTAAGAAGCCCGTAAAAATAATCACTGGGCCCAATTCAAGAAAGAGGTCCGATGGCGGCTCGGGAAGACCAAACCCATGACCAGTAGCAGAAAGAAGAGTCCACCTTCCTGCCAGGAAGTACGCTACAACGCTCCGGGTCATCATCAGGAAGATGGTCGGGTTTGACCCGATCAGGTTAGCGCCTGCACGAAATCAATTAAGTTTAATGCAGTCACGCCTAGTTAGAGCACGTTCAGTTAGTTGTAGATATTAAGGGATAAAGGGATTTTAAATTCAAAGTAGTGGGCAGATAACTTCTCCCCCATTTTTCTCCCAAACCCTAGCCAACTCTAGCTAAAAAGTAGGGAGATAACCAGCTATATAAGGAGAACTGGAGAAGGACTCCATCTAGAATGGAAAAATGGCTCTCTAGAGAAGACATATGTATATTTTTGTATTTCTTCACTCACTACATTCTTTGATAAGCAATAATATTCCATATCTTTCTTTCCATTTTTAGTCCAATTTCATCTTCTTAATCCATAGTTCCAATTTATCTATACAAATTTAGTGTTGCAATATATTTTGTGAACATCAATGTCGTACTAAAACATTTTAATACAGTTATGTAAGTATAAATTAATAGGAAGTTAGAGTTATTCAAAATTCCCCCTAACTTATAGATTTTCTTTAAAATTTGAAGGGAAAAAAGCCCAAGCATAAGCTTACATAAAATTATCAAGATCCAATTTTTTCTTCCTCGCCCACATCCTAATGGCTACGCCAGCAGCTACAGCTTCTGCAAAATCACTTCTCAAAAAGTTGCTTTTCCACTGCCCATCATCCATGCTACCGCCAACAAGAATCTCTCCCCTTCGCTTTTACGTTTCCGCAACGACCAGAACAGCATACAGCACTTTGAAAAGCAAAAGCAGAAAGGAGAAAAAGCAGAAGCAGAAGCTGAAAACGGATTTGTTGGTGAAGCGGCGAACAAGGTCGGATAGAGAGCTCGACGAAGAGGGCTTCTCGAAGCAGTTTGGAAATGACAATCCTGCCCATGTCCCCGTCATGCTCGGCGAAGTTCTTGACGTCTTTGCTTCTGTGCCCCTCAAATCGTTCGTCGATTGCACTCTTGGTGCCGGCGGTCATTCCTCTGCGGTTGGTGAATTATTTTTCATTTACTGGGTTTTTTTATTACTTGATTTAATTTGGTATAATTGCTTTTGTGCTTGGAGATTGAATCCTATATGGGCGAAAAATCCATTTTTTCAGTGACATTGTAGTAGTTTGAGAACAACTGTTACTAATTTGAGTTGTTTGAGAAGAAATTGTTACTAATTTGAGTTGTTCGAAAAGAAATGGCTTCCAATAATTTGTGATATTACTTGATTATGAGTTATAATGGTAAAAATAGGGCATTGTTCACTTTAGCCATTGCAATACAGTGTTTTTTCGTTTTAGGAATTATAGGGCATTGTTCACTTTAGCCATTGCAATGTAGTGGAACTGATTCTTGTAAGTAACATGGGAGCATTCGTAGATTTTCTTGCCGACTAGTATATGGTTAAGTAATGGTACCTTGATGTAAAATGCAGATAATTCAGGCCCATCCGGAGATGGAATTGTATGTTGGATTAGATGTTGATCCTGTTGCCCATCAGATAGCTCAGGCACGTTTATGTAGTGTCTTGCATGGAGATTCGGGCACCTCGACCTCAGACTTGCAAATACATACTGTTGTGAAGAACTTCAGAAGTATTAAGTCTGTGCTTCGAGACATAGATGGGAAGCATACAGTTTCTGGAGTTGAAGGCATTTTGATGGACTTGGGAATGTCCTCCATGCAGGTATCCTGCATACTGAATTATTTATGCAACCAGTAGATCCTTTGTTCTTCATTTGTTTGAGGATGACTATAATAAACATATACCGGAATGCATCAGCATTTATCTCGGGCGTAGAATAAATGTTATGTTTAAAAAATTCTGTAGGTAAAGAAAGGCCCTAGTTTTTGGGTCGTGATGGTGTTTTTCTTGGTCATGTTCTGCAGGTGAACAATGCTGAAAGAGGATTTAGTGTACTCTCTGATGGACCTCTAGATATGCGCATGAATCCCCAGGTGAACATATATTACAAATTCTCAGTTATTTCTAGAAAGGGATAATTAAACGGGCATACCCTGAGCTTCGGCCTACTACACAAACTTTCCCTCAGGCAGAGAAATTAAAAAAACTTCGCCTGGCATACCCTCAGCTATGGCTGAAGAATGCTATGATAGTAATGAATTTATATTCAATTATTGATTTGTAACTGTCAAGGGCAAATTAAGGTATTCACAGAAAATTGAAATTAATATTAAGAAAATTCATTGATCTAGATATCCCCCAAATTCTTTGATAGGGGAAGTTCTGCTAATTTCTCAAATGTGGGGGGAAGTTTGTGTAATGAAGTCAAACCTTTGGAAATGACTGTAATTGTCTCGATTAGAAAAATAGATATAAGACCAGAGTATTTCTACTAAACGTGACCCTTTTTTTAGCTTGGCTATTTGTGAGAAAGATTAAGAAGTCAATATTTATTTCCAGATCCTACTTAAATAATGACAGGCTACTCTAAAGGCAGAAGACATTTTAAATTTATGGCCAGATGCTGAAATTGGGAGAATCTTAAGAGACTATGGTGAAGAAAGCAATTGGTTTTCTCTCCAAAATAAAATCGTCAAGGCTCGTTCCACTGGTGGGCTTCACTCCACCCGTGACCTAGTCGACCTCATTCGGAACTCCACTTCTTGGACAAGAGGTAGTTTTCGTTTCTCCTAGTTCTACTGCAGTATAGCTTTTTTATGCCATTGACCTCAAAATTTTGAACAGGAGCTAGGCAAGGCTGGATTAAGACAGCAACACGCGTATTTCAAGCTTTGAGAATAGCTGTGAACGACGAACTCAACACTTTGAAGGATTCAATAAATTCTTGTTTTGATTCCCTTTCGTCCGGAGGAAGGCTTGCCGTCATATCATTCCATAGTTTGGAAGATAGAATAGTGAAGCAGGCATTTCTCGACATAATCAACCGTGGTGATGATGGAGGCAGCGTAGGGAGATACTTGAGTAATCCTGAGAAATTCGATTCATACAAGGATAAAGAAGCATGGATAAAACAGATTGTCATAGCCCAGAATGCAGGCATCCTAACAAAGAGGCCTATTACACCATCTGAATGTGAAGAGAGATTGAACCCTCGAAGCAGAAGTGCTAAACTAAGGGTAATTGAGAAGATCTGAAGGCATATGCTGTTTTCTGGGGTGAAGCAGAAACTGTAGAAATTTTGTATTCATTTACAGCTATTTTCAGGGCTATTCTTGAGGCCTTAATTCATTTTGTTCTGAAATTTATTGTATTTAATTAAAGTATCTGATTTAATTTAAGCATATTCCACTTCAAATGCTTTTCATCTCTGTGGGTGCAACTCATTCAATGGTCATCTTCTCCAAAGATCATTAATTTCCAGAACCAGGTACACTTCATATCTTCTAATTTGTGTGTGTTGTCTAAAAATACGCTTTTACGTCATAGCTTTCTCGCAAAGATTGAATTTTTTAAAAACCCATTTAGAAAGAGAAATGGCAGCATGAATGTGGGTGCCTATGTTGTACGGATACGGACACGGCGATACGGACACGACACGGATATGGTGATACGGATTTTTTTATGAATTTTCCACGTGAGAAGTGTCAGACATGAGTGTTTGATACGACACGGTAAAATGATATTTTGAGAAATGTCCGTGCATTAGAGGTCGGTGCAAATAAACCGAAGTTATCAGAGTCCAATGCAAAGAGAGCAAATCTTTTTGCCAGAAAGGAAAGGATAAAGATTCCTAATTATGGTGATGAGGTTTACCAAGTCAATCTTTGACAAGGAAAGCTTTTGCAAGTTTTCGAACTTCAGGGGATGTTTGTGTAATTTGGCTAAACCGCAAGGCATGTCTATTCATTTATTAAAAGAAGGGTTAATTCTAGTCAACCCCATCCTTGGGGGGTAGGGGGGTGTGCGTTTTGCCTCCTTTCCTTTCAATCGGTGCACTTAACCTTTTCAAGAGTCAAAATCACTATCATCGTGTTCCTTTCTACATGACGAACAAAACCCATACCCCATTCGTCTCTATTGGCCGTCAGAAGCGTCGAAATTCACGTGCAAAGTTTCGTCGGTCATGCACCATCTTTGACCCGCGATTCTTTCTTTGTTGGTTGTCGGATTTTGATTTTGAAACAATCATTGTGTTCTTTACATCAAGATCTTCGATTAGATGTATAATATCAATACATTTAACATCTAATTTGTATGAATTTACCATTAGAAATCACGCCAAAATTTTTTCATAAAGTCCGGCAGAATATTCCTGAAATATTTCGCCGAAAAGGGGTTAAGTGAACATTTTTCAAAGGTGAGGGGATTAAATGCACCGATTGAAAGGCAAAGGGGCAAAGCACACTAAATCTTTCTAGCAAAATTGGACTTCTGAGCTTTGGAAAATTGGAGCTTTTGGTTGTAGAATATTGGATTATTACTACTTGATGATGCATTTTCCAACCCTCAAATTTGTGAGTTTCCTAAATTAGACCATATCTTGATTAGATAGAAAAATAGGATACAAGTTGCACCAAGAAAAAAAACGTATGAAATCTATAATTTGTACCATGCACTCAAAACTGTAAATTATCCTGACTAAATTAAAAAATTTATACTCAAATCAAATCAAATCTAACTGAAATGTTTTAATATTGAAAGTTTTACTAATTATGTACGTAAGAGGAATTATTTATAAAATTTACATGAAAATTTTAACATATATATTACTGCTGGGGACATAACTGGCCCTTATGAGCCCAACATATATATTACTGTTGTGGACATACCTGATGGCACCTATGAACCCAAACCCTGAGATCTGTTTGGGGTAAAGAGATATTTGTTCGCCTAATGAGAACGAACAAACAAGTAGATTGAGGACTCTTTTAGAGTATCCAACAAGTAATAATTAAAGTTAAGATAAGAATAAATCTAGATTAAATCTATAATTCTAATGAATTGAAAAACTATAATGATAAGACCTTGAATATCTATAAGTAAAGAGGAAGAAAAGGGATTTCGCTAGATTACCACAGACCTATTAGTCATATGCTTCACACAAGCGAGTCAAGTTTGCAGCCAGATAAGATAAGACAGCAAGAAAGAGAGAGAGAGAGAGAGAGAGAGAGAGAGAGAGAGAGAGAGAGAGAGCTACATCTTACTTGGAAAGGGACATAAGTACCTACCTCCGAAACGAGATCCCTCGGGACAATCGGAACACTTGGCTTTCGGTAACGCTAGCCAAGAAAGAGAAAGATCCTGCAAGTCACTGCTAGCAATCACAATTCACTAGGCTATGAGAATGAATGAACAACCAAAAACAAGATGAAGAATGCTTTTGACCTTTCTCACTTTAGAAAGCAGGCAAGTCAACCTATGCAAGAAGACAACATGACCGGTAGATGTTCAAGAAAACGACTGAACTGACACCTCAATCATACAAGCGGAGAATGCCAACCCTGCTACCACAAAGATCACTGCCCAACCACCGCTGGAGGGTACCAACTGAGCAAAATGGAGAAAGTTCGGTTGAGGTTTGAAGAGGCTCGACCACCGGGAGAGGAAGAGGAGATAGGGGAAAGAAGAGAGAAGAAAAAAGGAACGATCTTAGAAATTTAAATAAGAGCTTTTCCTCCTCGGCAAGTAGCTCAGCCAGTTACCAGTGCCTCTATCCTTTCTTTTGTTAGCTATCTTAACTCTTCGAGTCGAGTTCCAGTTGCTACAAGAAAATTATCCTGTTCGGGGTAAAGAGATATCTGTTCGCCTAATGAGAACGAATAGACAAGTAGATTGAGGAGTCTTCTAGAGTATCCAATAAGTAATAATTAAAGTTAAGATAAGAATAAATCTAGGTTAAATCTATAATTCTAATGAATTGAAAAACTATAATTATAAGACCTTGAATATCCAACAAGTAATAATTTAAGTTAAGATAAGAATAAATCTAGGTTAAATCCTATAATTCTAATGAATTGAAGACTATAATGATAAGACCTTGAATATCTAAGTAAAAGGGAAGAAAAGGGATTTCGCTAGATTACCACAGCGAGAGAAAAGGAAGAAAAAAGGGAAAAAGGGTTTGAATGGACGGTTACTCATCATTGGCGTCGTCTGTGGGAATACTTAAGTTTCCCATAGTATTATCTGACCTTTTTGAATCATTTTTCTTCTCTTGCCTGACGAGCTTGATCGATGGAGACAAGTCTAGAGTGGACCTTCGTCGGCTTCCAGTTCGAAAATCACGTACCTCCGAAGCATATATATTGATGGACTAAAGGATCAAGTTGTCATACATCGAAGCCATGAAATGTGAAACCCATTTTAACTAATGGAGATCAAGGATAGGAAGTTCACTACCTATAAATCGCAGCACCTCGATGACAAAATCCTTGCAATTGTGGGAATAACTAATTCCTGCTCGTTGTTTGTCGTGATAACCTTTGTTATTTGTGAGAATTAATTAATTCGAACAGGTTGCATGTGAGATTTAGAAGCATACCTTGTGCGAGATAAGTTTTCTTGTCTATATATCTAGTTTGATTATATTTTCTGATATATTATCTTGTATAATGGCTTTTGTAAGATATGTTTTCTCGTCTATCTTCTTCAATTATATTTTCTGATATATTATCTTGCGATTAATGGCAGACATTACATCTTGACAAAAATTTCGGACACAAGGTCCTTCAAAGGAGAAGGAGAACTCCAATTCGTCATTCTACTCTGTTTTCACATAGTCATAGAGGAAGGAAAAAGTTTTCATTGTATTCATCGTTTGATAATTGCATACAGATTATATCCGATACACTAGTTAAATAGCCTATAATCCCTACAAGTTAGGGATTGACATACTCTGTTAATTAGGGAAGAGTGTATCTTTATCACATATAATTATATTTCCTAACACTCCCTCTCAAGCTAAGTGATGGGGTCGCGAATGCTTAGCTTATCAAGCACTGTCTGAAAAATCTATCCCGTAACCGCCTTAGTCAATATATCTGCCGGTTGTTCCTCCGATCTGATGAAGGGAAGTTCGATGGTCCCATCTTCTAGTTTCTCTTTTATGAAGTGGCGATCAACTTCGATGTGTTTCGTTCTGTCATGCTGCACGGGGTTCTCTGGGATACTGATCGCGACTTTATTGTCACACTCTAACCGTTCTAGGCCTTGTGGGGCCATACCAATTTCAGTCATAATCTTTCTCAGTCAGATGATCTTTGTAACTACCTTCGAAATGCCTCAGAATTTGGCTTCCGCACTGGATAGAGCTACCACCTTTTGTTTCTTGCTCATCTATGTCATAACATTTCCCCCGACCATCGTAAAGAATCCCGAGGTGGACCTCCAGTCATTCGGGTTTCCTGCCCAATCTGCATCTGTATAAGCCTCAATCTCTAAGTGACCATGCCTACCAAACATGATCCCATTTCCTATAGATCCTTTCAAGTACCGTATAATCCTCATTACTGATTCCATGTGATCCTTCTTTGGTTAGTGCATGAACTGGCTGACTATCCCTACTGTATAGGCGACATCTGCTCGAGTGTGAGATAGATAGATCAGTTTCACAACCAGCCGTTGATATCTCTCTTTTTCTGCTGGCTCCCCATCTCCCTCTATTCTGAGTTTATGGTTCAATTGAATCAGAGTGTTGGCTGGTTTACATTCATCCCGGTTTCTGCAAGCAAGTCAAGAACATACTTCTTTTGTGAGATAAAGATTCCTTGTTTAGACAACAACACTTCGATCCCCAAAAAATACTTTAGTCCCCCTAGGTCCTTCATCTCGAACTCCTTGAATAGGTTTTCTCAGAACCTTTCCATCTCCTCCCTATCGCTCCCAGTGATGATCATGTCATCGAAGTAGATAATCAGACATGTAATTAGATTTACCCTCTTCTTCAGAAACATGATATGATCAAAGTTACTTTATCTGAACCCATATTTTTGCATCGCCACTGTAAATCTCCCGAACCAAGCTCGCGGAGACTGTTTGAGACCACAAAGTGCTTTCCTGAGTCTGCAAACTTCGTTGTTCTAAAACTGATCAGTAAATCCTGGTGGAACTTCCATATATACTTCCTCTGTTAGATCACCATGTAAGAAGGCATTCTTCACATAGAATTGGTAAAGTGGCTAGTCCCGGTTGGCTGCAACCGACAGAAGAACCCGAACTACGTCTATCTTCGCTACCAGAGAGAAAGTTTCGGAGTAGTCGATTCCGTACGTCTGGGTGTACCCTTTGGCCACTACGCGGGCCTTATACCGTTCCACGGTTCCGTCTACTTTGTACTTAATAGTGAACACCCACTTTTCACCACTGACCTCTTACCTTGGGGTAATTCACATCTCTCCCTAGTCTCGTTTCTGATCAAGGCATCCATTTTTACATTCATGGCCTTCCACCATTCTTTGTCTTGTACAGCCTCCTGTACAGAACTTGGGATTCATTCCCAGTAGACATTTCCCATAAAGGCTCTTGCCACTTCTGACATACTCCTCCTTGACCATATTTCCCACTGGATATCTAGCTGTCCGGGCCTTCTGATCAGGTGAATAGCGGTTTGGGGGAACCCCTCTATTACTCTTCTATGGCAGGGTGTACCTGTTACTTACTGCATCATCCAAATCGGGATTAACGTGAACAATATCTTCATTATTATGAACAGGTAGAGCGGGAGAAAAGTGTACCGGTTCACTTACCTCAGTTTGGACTTTATGCGGAGGAGGATGATTGGTGGTGGTACTGAGTTCGAAAGTGGGACGGATTTCTGAAACTTCAGAATAATCGAGTCAGTATAGAGAGTCACCCGGAATCTCCCTGAGTACTGTGCTGGTTCTGGAAGAAGTATTCTGTCTCAAGGAATTCACAGTTCATAGTGTTATGCATACGGCGTGTAGCTGGATTCTAACACCGGTACCCTTTCTCATGAGGTGCATATCCAACAAATACACACTTTATTGCACAAGAATACAATTTTATCCATTCAGATTTTGAAATATTCACAAAGACGGTGCACCCAAAACCCGAGGTGGCATTGTGAGGAATGCAGGAATGTCCGCTTGTGTTTGGAGGACAGACAGAGGTATTTGTCGGTCAAGCTCTCTGGTGGGTAATCTGTTTGTGAGATAGGTGGCGGTTGCCACTGCTTCAGGCCAAAAATGACTCGGTACGTGAGATTCTATCATGATCGCACGAGTCATCTCAAGTAACGTCCGATTCTTTCGCTCGGCTACACTGTTCTGCTGAGGTGTGTTTGCACAGGTTGTTTGATGAATAATACCATGTTCTTTTGTAAATTCATTCATCTGCTGGTTAACATATTTGCGCTCATTATCTGATCGAAACACTTGAATTCTCCTATTAAACTAATTTTGCACCATTTTAAAGAATACAACGAATATGTCATAAACTTCTGATTTGTGTCTCAGAAAATAAACCCAAGTCATTCGGGAAAAATCATCGATAAACAGAACAAAGTATTCAAATTGACTTTGATTAGTAACAAGGGCAGGTCCACAAACATCTGAATGCACAAGTGAGAAAGCAGACTCAACACGAGTGTTCGTTGGTTTAAAAGAAGTTCTATGACTTTTTGTAACTGAATATTTTTGACATGATAAATTCAAATGCTATTTATCCAGAAAAAGAGGAGGAAATAACACCCGTAGATACCTGATAGAGGGATGCCCGAGGCGCCGATGCCATAACCAAATTTGTGTATCCGTAGTGTTTTTTGATAATAGAACTTTGGAAGGAGGTCCCACTTCGTCCAGCTCAGTACCACACCCAATAATCTCCTTCGTATGAATGTCCTATATAAGACAAAATTGAGGATATATCAGAACCACACAATTTAACTCTCGTGTCAAATGGCTCAAAGATAACAATTTGTAAGATAAAGAGGGAACATATAAGCAGTTTCTCAATTTTAATTTTGATGAGATAAGAATTGAGCCCTCTTTTTCAACCACCACTAAGTCACCATTTGCTGTTTGGATATGGGATTGGTTTGGGGTAATTGGGTTTAGTATATCGGATGGGTCGAAAGTCATTGTATCCGTCGCTTCAGCAAAGGTGTGAGGCTTTATGATAAAAGGAGTTACGATTTGGGTTATCATTGTTTGATTTGAATCCAATCGATAGATCATCGGAATTGGACAGGTTTGTTATCTGTAATGTGAGATCGGTGTTGGGTTCTTGTGGATTTTCGATTTTGGTTTCTGTGGGGTTTGACATGGTTTAGGCTGATTAGGGTTCCGGGAAAGGTTTAGGGACGATGATAATGTCTTATGGCTGTGCCCTATGGATCTGAACACTGCTCTGATACCATGTTTTCACATAGGCATAGAGGAAGGAAAATGTTTTCATTGTATTCATAGTTTGATAATTGCATACAGATTATATCTGATACACTAGTTAAATAGCCAATAATCCCTACAAGTTAGGGATTGGCATACTCCGCTAATTAGGGAAGAGTGTATCTTTACCATATACAATTATATTTCCTAACATACTCCTTTCTTTCGGAGCTACTAACAATTGGTTGCATCTCCGAAAGTGATCGCTGACTCCATGACTCTGGCTGCTTCGTGAGTACCAATAGATCTACAACAGTTATACACTCTCCAACAACTTGGTGATTGCATTGAAACTTGAGAATGATGAAGCCGTATGCCACGAGAACCAATCAATTCCCGAGTACGATAGGCCGAAGAGTTCTAAAGTCATGAACCAATCAATTCTCGAGTGCGATAGGCATATAAGAGTTCTAAATTCACGAATTATAGGGTCTTCTGTTGAAGTAGGGGAAAAATATCACTTGAAGACGTTCGTGAGAAAATGCGTTCAACAAAGCTGTTCTAGAAGTATTTGAAGAGACCCAATCTCTCTGGGCCCTTCAAAGTCGTCGCCTTACTTTTTCTCGCGACTGACTTCTTGCTCCCACAACGAATTCCTGTTAGAATCCAACTACCGCTTCTTCCTCGATCTTGTTTGTGTTATGCAACTGAACTTGGAAGGAAACAACACAAACTCTCTGTTGCATGGCTGGTTGGGGATGATGAAGGGAACAATGGAAAAGATCACGTTTCTTAAAGTGCTAACACATTTCTCCAAGTGAGGACGGTTTCGTTTTGGTGTCTTGCGCCTAGCTTAACAAGAGTTGCTATTTTCTTTAGTTAATTATCTTTACGTTTTACTTAATTACCTAAAGCTTTATTGCTGTAGTTTGATTGGCCATTATGGCTTGCTCATGGTTTTAATCAGTTTAATATAGGCATGTATGTTGTTGGGTGTTGCCCAAGTTTTTGGAATGAATCATTCTCCCTTTCTAGCTTCTTTCTCTCTCGTCTGTTTTCTTCTTCTCCAATCTTCTCTATTTTCTGTGCTCAACAGTTTTGTGGCAGGGAAATTCCTTAATCATTGGCAGCTTTCATAACAGTGGCCTCAGAGCCTAGGAGGAAGATTTCTTGGGCACAAATGGCCAAGAGCAACACAACTCGAATAGATGATTTGGAGATAGCTTCTCTGGAGCTAAGAGAAGGCTAGGAGAAACTAAAGATCTAGCTAGAAGAATCCACTAGAGCTTTGAATCAGAAGCTGGATATCTTGATCCAGGGGATGGCAAAAGGAAATGAATCTGTTGAAACAAGTAATCTTGGTGAGATCTCTTTAAATGCAACCAAATAACATCATGATGTAGGTATACTTCCAACTCCAGGGAGTAGAATTACTAAAACTAATGGAACAGGAAATCTAAAAAGCAGATTAGATTTCCCTAAGTTTAATGGATGTGAACCCAGGCAGTGGTTACGAAAATGCCACAAGTTTTTTCTCTTTAATCCAATAAGTGACTATGAAAAAATTATATTAGCTGCAATGAATATGGAGGCTATGGCAGATAGTTGGTATCTGGATCATGTTGAGGGCAAGGAAACTATGGGCTGGGAATCTTTCCATGATCAAGTTTTACTGAGGTTTTCAAATCAGAATGAGGCTAATTTGATTGGGCAATTTAATATGCTGAAACAAGAGAAGTCTGTTGAGGAATATGCTCTTAAATTTGAAGAATTAAAGGCCTTCATGTTGAGCATCAATAGATTTTGTCTGAGGATTATTTTATCAAAAGTTTTGTGAGTGGGTTGAAGGAGGACATTAGATAAACGTTGGAGATGTTTAACCCGGGGAACCTAGATGATGCTATTAGCTTAGCCAAGAAAAAAGAGGCTCAGATAGAACTCAGAGAGAAAGAGAACAAAACAGGGCAAAAGACCTGGAGTTTGAAATCTGGTACAGCAGATCATGGAACCAAAAGGGGGTATGAACACCAACCAGGAGAAATATCCTCCTATCAAGAGATTAAGTGCAGAAGAAATGATGACTAGAAGGAAAAAGGGTCTCTGTTTTAACTGTGATGAATAGTACCATGTTGGCCATAAATGCAGGAATCTCTTTGTGATTATAGGAAAAGAAGAGGAGGAAAAGGTGGAACATAGCATTGAAATAGAAGAGAATGAGGATTCTGAAATGTATATATCTATTAATGCTATGTGTAGCACCTGAGCACAAGGCACCACATCCCTCGCACCGAGACCCGACCCGCTTATGAAACGGAAAGTCCATACACGTGCCAAATCGTGGCGAACGGGGACACAACACATACACTATGCTAGGCGGGATCTAACCCTTAAACCATTCAAGAACGAGATACAATCAGAGTATAAACATGAAAAGCGGAAGCATATCATATCATATCATAAAACATATACAATGAGCCATCAAGCTCCAAAATTGAAGTATATAAAATTGTACAAGTATCAACGGCCCACACGGCCTAACATAACAAAATATGCCCAATATTCATAGTCATAATACAAAATAATGATATGAGTGCAAGAGAGTGTAAAATAAAGTGCTAGACCCAAATGCAAGACCTAGACGACTCGTATTCCTGCCTAGCACTCTCCAAACCTGCACAACACAGCTGAAAACAAACCGGGTTCAATCTAAAGGAGACTGGTGGGTATAAAAAGGGCATATAATATAAATATCGCTAAATTTAAACATAGTTCATTTGTTATCAACGGGAAGCCCTAATCCTATGTAAAGTTTGATAACAATTCCCAAGTGGGCAAAACAAAGAAGACATCAACGGGATTACGACTATCATATTCATTTATTAGGGTATTCATGGCCCGGCGAGTGGGCGTGCATAATCTCCAACCTACACCTTGTGTAACCATAAACATAGTTCATTTGTTATCATAGATATAATCTTTCGTGCATATTCATAATCATAATCATACATATACACCTTTTCCATCCGGGTAGTGGACGGGTTTGCAAGGCCCGACCACCCATACATTACGGCCAGTGGGGTTTATGAATCCCCAAAGGCCTCAGCTCCGATTGCCCGCTCATCTCCTAGCGAGGGTCGGTATCACCGTAGTTTAGTTGGAACTAGTACATGGGATCACCGTCGGCCCTTGCCTCCCTGGATAGCCACATGTACTAAGTCCCTGGGCCTCGTGTTTTCATAATCATGCTCTCGCCAAAATCATAGGTAGGGTTACATAAAAGAAAGGCTTACATTTGAAATCATTTATTCTTGAAAGACTCGATATATAAATATACTAGTTTAGTTTAAAACTTTTCACATAAGGGGATATATCGAGTCATCATAGCTATTAGAAGAAAAACTGACCTTAAAAGGCAAAAGAATTGGCACAAGAATCTTAAGGATCGCCCTCGTCTCCGACCAAGCCCAAATCTGTGCAAAAGAGAGTGAAGTGAGACTCAATATGACCATATATGACGTACGTCAATGCTATGCACATCATATGAGATGCGTAAGAGGTAAAATTCATGTTATGAAGCCATATAACCAAGTAATTCATTCAATACGTTCAAGTACATTCAATACATAGAGATTTCACGTTCAACATTTCATAACTTTCATAAATCATATCAAAACGAGACATAAACTTGATACATTGATCATAACACATATATCAATATGTATACCAATCATATAAGTCAAAATAAGGCAAGGACAGAAGCAACGAAGCAAGAAAACGAGAAACCAACGCACTCACACACAAGGATGGGGCTAACCGCCGTTAGCCTCAATTCCTTCACAAGAAACTAACGGCCATTAGCCAGGTCAGTGACGACTACCCTGGACTAACGATCATTAGTCACACACACACACACTCAAAAGCACTAACCCCCGTTAGGGGGTTCAGAGAGCCACCCAAGGGGGTTAATGGCCGTTAAACCCCCAAAACACCCAAAATGCCCTAACGCGCGTTAGCTTCCCCTGGGGCTGAACTCTTTGAAATTTAGCCCTTGTTCAGCCCCAAAAGCTCAATCAAACCAAGCATACTCTAAGCTAAGACATTAAGGAAGATTCAAATGCTCAAAGTCCATGTAATTCATGCCTAGAAACTTGTTAAAATTGAGCTACAACATGCAACATATGCAAGAGATGGGATCAAATACATTTTCTTCCAAAAACCTCCAAGTTCATTAATGGCATACCATTTAATCCTCAACAACCAAACAATATAAGTCCATACCATTATAAATACATGTCTTAGGATCAATTAATACTCATGGAACTCAAAGAAATTACAAGGAAACAAGATTGAATCTCTAAATGACCATAAACCCTTACTATTCATCATCTTCATCATACCATACTCATAACTTGGTGAAATCATGCATAATATGACTTAAAATGACCACAAGAAGATATACATAAAAATAATGAACTTACCTTCAAGAAATGGTGAAAGATGGTGAAGAGATGAGCTCAAAATCTCAAAGGTGAATAATGTTCTTCATTCTCTTCTTTTCTCTCTTATGTCTGAGCTTCTTTTCTTCTTTTAGGGTGGGGTGATTCGAAATTTAGGGGTTAAGGGAGGAGAGAGGAGTGTGGCAAGTGGTATAGGTCTAGGTTTAGGTGTCTAGGTGTGGTAGGGTAGGTCCGTAGCTTAAGAATAGTCAAAGGTTGTCATTTTAGGTATGAGGTGCTGGTTTCGGTTGAAATTTGGGGACTCAAATGGCCTTAGAAAAATATGAGACTTGTTCCACTGTCTCCGAATTATCGATACGAATCCAATGGAGGTGATGTGTAGCGCCCGAGTACGTGACGCCACATCCCCCGCACTAAGACCCGACCAGCATATGAAATAGAAAATCCATATACGTGCCGAATCGAAGCGAACGGGGACACAACTTGTAGCACCCCGAGTGGTGGGCACCACATCCCCCGCAATAGAGTTTAACACGTGTAACGAAATAGAACTCCGCACACATGTCAAACAATAGCGAACAGGTGACAAATCAAAAATTATCAAAGTGCACAATGAACAAGTAAGCGGAAGCGATTTAAAACATAAGTTATTTCCAACTAGTAATATATATATATATATATCATAGTCTCCGAGTCATAGCATAACATCTACATATTCACACGCCCATCCCGGGCCAAAATAATAAGTACGTAGCAAGAATATATCAATACATATCCCAAAAGTAACATAAGTACATAATAAAAAGCAATAAATGCATGAGACTCGAGCTATCCACAAGTAAGACGACTAGACCACTTGCCGCCTAGCTCAAGACTCCCAAAAGAAGTACCTGCAGCTCAAAAGAAGGGGAAAAAGAAAGAACAACAATGAGAGTTAGTCCTAATGACTAGTGAGGGGGCTAGCATACGCACCCATATACGTAATAGAACAAGGCAATTAACAAAACAAGAAATAGTCCATGAACCGAGAATGGTTTTTACAATCTAAGGCAATTCCCGTGATACTAAATATATAAGTACTTAAAAGAAGTTAAAGGCTGGAGGCCAAAGCATCCAATTTTAAGTGTTTAAGAATCCATTCTCGTTCCATAAACTCAAGACAAGATAAGAACTCGACGAGTACGAGTTATCCCAAACTTCCCAAGATAAGACAAGACAAAAATCAAAGCAAAACAAGTCCATCCAAGCTTCAAGTGGAAAAGAGAGACGCGTTCCCTCAAATCCCATATCAAGTACCTGCTGAGACGGGGGCTAATTAATCCTACCCACTCCTTCGACGGTGGTAACCGTCGGCTCAAGAGAACTCACTTTTCCCCTCGACCTCCCAAGGTTGAGTGAATCTTCTGAAATGGAAATATGCACAGGAGGTGTGTTCGGTGACCCCACGGCCTTCCTGGATGCTCCTTACCCATATTCTCGGACCCAACCAAGTCACGAAACAATTCAAGTACTAAGAGTCTATCTTTCAAGACCATTTCTCGCTACAAAACCAAACGTACCTCAAGCTTTTCAAAAACAAAGTAAAATAGAGTATATATACGTATAAAAATGTTTCAAAGTCTTTCACAAGTAGTGTAGCACCCGAGCGCAAGGTACCACATCCCCCGCACCGAGACCCGACCCGAATATGAAATGGACAATCCATACCCGAGCTAAATCACGGCGAACGGGGACATACACACTCCATAGGCTAGGCGGGAACAAGACTTTCGCAACCAAATAGGACAATCCAACGGAAACATTACCAATGTGGAAGCAAAGTACTTTCATGAATAACAAGGTAAGTAAAGAGTAACGGGTTCAACTAGCATAGATACCTAGTCCCGAAATTCAATAAAATCATAAAACATCAGTTACGATTTCTTTTTGATCTTATAAATTCATTCAGAATTCATGATAGTAATAATAATCAATACAATTCTTACATCTTCATAACTACAACAAATCAAGGTACACTATGCATGTGAACCGACTCTGACTTGACCGAGAGACTTGACAGACTTAACTTCTCGCCTAGCACTCTAAACCTGCAAGAACACTGAAAACAATTCGGGTTCAGTCTATACGAGATTGGTGGGTATAAAATGAGGCATAGTAGCATATACAACAATATTTAAACATTCACATGCAGGTTATAATCCCAAGTGAAGTTTTTTAGAGCATTTCCCAAATGGGTAAAATAAAGAAGTCATCAAAAGGGATTATAACGTTCATTTTTTCATTCTTTAGGTCTTTCATGGCCCGACGAGTAGGCGTGCATTATCTCCAACCAACTCCTCGTGTAGTTCATTAAACATTCATTCATTCATTCTTTCTTTCATACATTACATTCTTTTGTGCACCTTCATGAACATTTACACCTTCTTCCTCCGGGTGATGGCCGGGTGATCGGCCCGAACCATCCATTCATTGACCAAAAGGGGAACATGACTCCCCAGATGGCACTCAGCGTCCATTCCTCACTAACTCCTAACGAGGTCCGATTACGCCGTTCATTGGTGGAACTAGTGTGAGGGATCACCGTCAGCCCATGCCTTCTCGGGTCACCACTCACACCAAGTCCCTGGGCCCCATTCTGTGCATTCATTCATTATTTCTCGCCAAAACATTAGGTAGATTCATAAAAGAAGGGCTTTACTTTTAAAATCATTGAGCCTTGAAAACGACTCTATATACATATATACTTTTGGCTGAAATCTTTACACATTGGGAGTATATAGGGTCATTTAACTAAATAGTAGAGAAACCCACCTGTACACCTCTTACCGAACAATACCAAGAAGAAAAGGAGACTCGAAAGTGTCCTATGAACTCGGAATCTCCACCCTGGAGAAAACTGTACAAAAGACAACGTAACGTGTTCGTGAGACTCAAGACTCCAAATGAACCATCTAAGACGCACGACATGCAATGAACATGATATGAGTGCATAAGAGATGATGTTATGTCATGAACATGTTCATGTGCACGATTAATGCATCTAGAGCATATAAACAAGTCATTCATTCAAGGACATTCAATACATGGAGGTTTCAAGTCCAATCGTTTCATATCTTTCGTAATCATAGCGATATCGAGCCAAAATCTTTGAACTATAATCACATTATACCTTTCAACATGTTTGCATTGAATATAATAAGTATAAAGGCAAAAGGCATCACTTGAGACATCAAAAGAATGCAAGAAGGTACTTAACGTTTCATATAGAAGCACTCAAACCATGCATAGCATTTCAAGTCATAATTTTCACATTTCATTCCAAATCAATTCATGAATTTATTATAACGACCATAACACGTACTATATCACGTTTACACAATTAAAGAATAGACAATTAATTACATTCAATTTAAAATTGGAAATTAGAAAGGAACATGAAATAAATAACAATTTAATTTCCATAATTTAATTAAATCAAACAATATTTAATATATCATAAACATATATATAATATACATAATTACTTTACATATATATTCACATGCACATGCATGCATATATTACTAATATAACACATTAATACTCACATTTAAACACAAACGCATGCATGCAATAAGGTAATAAATTAAATTTGCATGCAAATAAGTTTTATATATTACACATGCCTAATTAATTCCATGCATGCAAACATATACGTATATATATATATATAACCACAGCCATGCATGCATGCAAAGAAGGGAATTAAGAAGCCATTAAAAAGCCATGCGTTTAGAATTGCAAACTGAATTTTTTTGGAAAGAACAGGGGGTCGCAGCCGCGACCCATTTTCTTCATGAAATGGTAGCAGCCGCTACCCTATTTTTCAACAATTTTTCCCCAGATTACAGAAAACGTGAGCAACCCAAAAACCAGTCGCGGGCGCGACAAGAAACCCACGCAAAGCAAACCCAGCAGAACAGCGAAAAACAGAGCAACACCATTTCCATATTCAACCAACATGTTCAGATATGTTAAGATTACAAATATGCAAGGAAGCAACTCCAAAGCAACACACAACCATGCTCCCAAAGCATTGAAACGTGACATAGAGGGTGTGGTGATCATTTCATGATATATCTCCAATATTTCATTAATGATAACTCATGAATGCCTCAACTACCAGCTAATACATCACCATAAATGCAAAGAAGAGATCAAGACAATCATATTCAGGCTTAGAATCAATCAAATTCATCAAGAAATGGATGAGATCAACCTCTAAGCTCATAACCCAACTTTTCTTCAAGTCAGCCATATACCCATGAAAACATGATCAAAATTGGGGATGAATAGATCAAAATGACACATATTGAATGTATAATACAACCCTAAGCTCACCTTGTGAATTGGATGAAAGATGGAAGAGATTTGATCCTTGAATCTCCAAGCTTTGGCAAGGTTAAGTGAATGGACTGGAGTAGGGACTTGGGGCTGATATTTCTCTTGTTTGTGAGGGTTGGTTCGGTTAAGGGGAATAAAGGTCAGATAGTGTGCTTAACTAGGGTTCCATAGCCTCCAACCATGGTTAATTTGGTCAAGGTTTGAAGGAGATATGAGGAAAATGGCTAAGTGTGGCAATGTAGCGGCCGTCTCATTTTTCGGTTGAATTTCGAGGGTTCAAACGGTCTTAGAAAAATATGAGGCTAAGCTTATTGAACCTGAATTTTCGTTACGAGTTGAACAGAGTTAACGAAACTCGAATCTGAGTTTCCTAGCTCAAGATATCACATACAGAACCAAGGGTGAGCTAAGTGCTCGTTAGCCCCCGGTTTGGTCCCAACCACACAAAATAAATTTAAAACGCAATCAAACGAATCCGAAAACATGAAACGAGCATACGTACATATTCATGACACGAATATCTTTGACATATTAAATTTTCACGAAATTTCGATATCAAATCATATAAAAACGAAACACGTTTATAACACTCATACGCAATACATAAATAAATTCATAACATTTCATAATAATTAACAAAATTTAAATTCATTTTAAATGAAAATGAGGTCAACGAATTCAAATGTAATTTTAATACCAATAAACTTAAAATATAATCATTTAACATTGTAATATTTAATATAAAATTTAATATACAAAACACTTATAAACAATTAATTCGCTCAACTTGTCACGTAAATGCAAATCGACCAAGAATTCATATAGTTTTAAAATTCAAATAAAATTTAAGAATCCATTTTAAATATTTATTAAATTTATAACGAAATGCATATAATGGAGAAATTAATCAAAAGTTACTATTAGTAATTATAAAAAATGATTAATAAAACACTTAAATAAGTTAAACGCATGATTAAGGAGCACACAATTTATTCATATTATTCCAATTCAATTATCGAATATATTTCAATTAAATCATATATTTACCAATTGAACAAAGAAATTTAAATATAGAAAACACATGTAGCCAATTAGTAAACGCATACGTCATTTTAAAATACGAAAAGTTGGGGCGTTACAAGTAGGACAAGCCCTCAAAGTACATATCAAACACGTATCTATCATATAGTATATATGTAACACCCCAGTTTTTCGGCATGCCAGGTACGAGGTCACGTGAGAGTTCAATTCAGTATTTACATGATTTAAGTGAATCGCATGCCTATGCGTCAACGTGTAACTCTATTTAATTTCGTGCGCCTTATAATTATTTAAATTATTCTTGGATTCAATTGTCCAATAATTGCTCGTTAAGGACCTAATTATAATTAGGGTGTTTTGGGGCCGTTTGTGGCTACCTTGAGCTCAGGATTCGAATTTGAATTCCAACTTTAACATTGAGTTCGTTTTGGTAATTCAGATTAAATGAATTAACCTTTTAAACTTTTAAAGCCATTTGATCGCCCTACCATTTTAAAATCCGATCCGAATGGACCGGATACCGTTTAACCCTACCCATATAATCCGACCTGTTTAACTCAGCCCCAAAAAGGAGCCAAGTCTTCCTCCCTCTTTCATTTTCACGTACAAGCAAGGAAGAAGAGAGAAGAGAAAGGATTTTCCCCTTTTTTGGCCATGAACCCTTGAGCTCGGGTTTTCGAGATCCAACCGTCCGATCAACCACCTAAGGTAAGATTCGTGCTCTATTCGATACGTGCTTCGATTTAATATCCCTTTCGTGTCTTGAATTCATGTTATTTGGCTAATTGGGGAAGATAATGAATAGTGCCGACTTTAGGAGTTGATGTGTCCAAGCCTATTTTACGAGCTCTAACTTGCAAATATGTGATCTACATGTTATATAAGTCTTATGACTTGATTATTGTTTGGTTTTGGGTTGTGGTGTGGTGCTTGTGTGTGTTTGGGTGTGTTTTCTGCCATTGAGGGTGAAACTCGGAGTTGCAGTTCGAGGGGGAGTAACGCCCGTTACCCTTTTTTTGCTTAAAATTGGTAACCCCCATTGCCTTATCCCTTTTATCGCCTGACCCCGTTATCAAATTTTGCCTTAGAAGTGGTAACCCCCATTACCACCCCTTTAGACTGACCTAACTTTTTGTGCTTTTATTCTTTTCCATTCCGGTTTCATTCTCAAATGAACTCCGATTGACATGAAATTCGAACTGTAGAAACTAAATTGAGTCTAGAATATTCTCCAATTGTAATCACCTCAATATCATTTCTCATTTGTGAGTTATAATCATTTTAATTTGGTGCCACCACTTCACCGGGAATTTGCATTCATCCAACTTCGGGCCTACGCCATTTTAACCTCGCTTTGAACCACGATTCGAGCCACATACCATTTTAAAGGTATACTTGTCTATTTTCATATCCAAAAAATAAAACCCAATTCCAACTTCTATAACTTGAGATATTCCCGTTTTTCTACAGCATGCGCAATTCCAAAAACTGTCAGCTCTTGTCAAAACTCGCTTAAATCCGTTTTCTTGCTTTCTTTCCACTCCCTCGGACTCCGTATGTGGTTTAAATTCATGTACACATGATTAATTGGTATAAAATGATATGTTTTCTTAATTTAATTTTATGGTTTCATTTGATAAGTGTAAACATGACTTGAACAAATGAACGTTTAAATGACACATTTGAAGCTTTCTTGTATCCTTTGCCTCTCTTATGTATTTTAAACTCATGAATGCCTATGATATGTTGTGATATGTTGTATTATGTGTTATAATTATTGTGTGTTAGTTGTGAAGTGTCGATATGATTTTGTCGGGTAACAAGCTAATTTGCTATAACGTGGCTTAAGTGCTTCTATATGAAATGTTAAGTGCTTTCTTGCATTCTTTTGACGTCCTAAGTGAATCCTATTGCCTTTATATTTATTTTATATATTGTAAACATGTTTCTATGTGTATTATGATCATTGTTTTAAGGTTATGGCTCGATTTGCTATGATTCATGACTGATATGGAACGAATGAACTTCAAACCTTCCTGTACTTATTGAACTTGAATGACTGATCGTTTATGTGCCATTGTGACATGATTACCTATATTATGAACTTCATACCATGAGCATTTCATTGTCGTGCGTCATAATTGGTTCATATGTAGTCTTGAGTCTCACGAGTACACCGTGTTGGTTATTGTACAGTTTTCTCCAGGGCGGAGACGTGCCGGGTTCTTAGGCTTCTTTCAAGTCTTCTTTTCTTCTTGGTATTGTTCGGTAAGGTATAACAGGTGGGTTTCTCTGCTATTTAGTTAAATGACCCAATGTATTCCCAATGTGTAATGTTTTAAGCCAACTTATTATATATATATATCGAGTCTTTCAAAGAGTCTATGATTTTAATATTAAGCCCTTTTCTTTAGTGATACCCTACCTAATGTTTTGGCGAGTATTGAATGATTGCACGTATGGGGGCCCGGGGCTTGGTACATATGGCTATCCGGGGAGGCAAGGGCCGACGGTGATCCTATGTGCTAGTCCCAACCAAATCACAGATTCCGAAACTCGCTAGGAGATTAGCAAGGAAATGGGGTTGAGCGCCTTTGGGGAAGTCATGAAACCCCATTGGTCAATGATTGAGGTGGCCGGGTCTTGCTAACCCGTCCATCGCCCGGAGGAAAAAGGTGCAAGTGTAATGAATGACTGCATGAATGATTGTGACTGAATGAATGATTATGTGATCACTTATGAACGAATAAATGAATAAATGCACACACGAGGAGAAGGTTGGAGAATTCACCCTCTCGCCGGGCTCACGTAATGACCTCATGAATGAATGAATGAAATTGATCGTTGTAATCCCGAGCGTTGTTTTCCTTTGTTTTACCCACTTGGGAAATATCTCAAAAACCTCGCACGGGATTATAGCTTGCATGTGTGGATGTTTAAATTATGTGATATTATTATGATATGCCCTGTTTTATACCCACCAGTCACCTGTAGACTGAACCCGACTTTGTTTTCAGTTCTTTTGCAGGTTTGGAGCGCTAGGCGGGAGTCGTGTCGGTCGAGTCTTTTGATCTAGTCTGAGTCATATCATTGCAAATTGTAATTGATTATATTACCTTGAAATGCATTGATTTTATATTATTGACTCGGGACAGGCTTCTAGGGATAGTTGGAACCCGTTTTATGATTTATGATTTAAGTTTGAATTTCGGGACTAGGTATCTATGTTAGTGGAACCCCTCATTTGTTACTTGTCTTTATGGCTTCCGCACGTCCATTTTATTCTTTTGAATTGCTTATTTGGTTTCGAAGGTTTAGTTCCCGCCTAGCATAGCTGGTGAGTGAGTCCCCGTTCGCGTAACTTGGTACGTGTATGGACTTTCCATTTCATATGCGGGTCGGGTCTCGGTGCGGGGGGTGTTGTACTTTCCGTTTGGGGTGCTACAATATATACTTCGCATGCGAGCTTCAAAACATGTAGGGTTTTAGGTCGAATTAGCTAAAATAAATAAAACCTCACCTTACAAACAAAGCGGGAACAAAGAACGCCTAAGGTGCAACCTCGTCATCCTCGGGAGGGTTGGATGAACTAAACAAACAACAAGAGGATCTCTTAGACTCAATATGAACCAATTAGATGCTCAGCAAATGCACATGTATGTAAATGATGTGTATCAAGTGAAATAACGTAGCATGTTGCACACATAGGAGAATATGAGGTCATAACTCAAAAACGAGCAAGTGAATCAAACCATAAATTCAAAATATACAACTTAACACATAATAAAAGAAGTTATCCATGTATACAAGTCATAAACGGAATGAGAAAAGCCAATGAAAAGTAACAAAACGACGAAAGAAACTCCCCCGGGCGCCGACGACAAAGCTGACACGACCATGCCTAAAATAGACATAAAACGGACATGGCCGTGTCCGATTTTTTTAAAATTCAAGAGCCCAGGTCGAACCCTTAACACGGCCTTGTTAGAATTAGTTATATTCTGACATGGCTGTGTCAAGAACAAAATTTTGGAAAAAAGAATCGCAGCCGATCCATTCTTGCGGGAAAAACAGGGCACTTCGTGAGCGGCAACTAGGGAGTTTCTTAGGCTATGAAAACACATAAATCATGTATGAAATTATCTCCAAATCATCATGTATTCAAGCCATAAAATTCTAGCAACAAATTCAGCTCAAACATACAGGAAAACAAAGCAAGGAGGTGAATGAGTTCAACATACCAATCCTTCAAGTTTTGCAAGAGTTCATTAATGGTGGATCATTCAAATCTCAAATACCATGAAAGAAAATGTAATAAATACATTAAAAAAGGTCTTAGGAATAATATATATGCATCAATCCACAAGAAATTCCAGCAAGGAACAATAATTCATCAAAATCTCCAAAACCCTCACTATTCATCAAGATAGCCATAACACATTCAAAACTCCATGAAATTCAGATAAAGAGCACTTAAAAGAAATAGGAGAAGATATAGAACAACTTCATGGACTTACCTTTGAAATTTGAGAAGAATCGGAGGTGGTTTAAGCTCAAAATTACAAGAAATGAATAGTGAAGCCCTTTCTCTTCCTTCTCTTCTCTCTTGCTGCGATTTTTTCCCTTTTTCTCCAAGTGAGGTTCAGTTGGCTGAGTTTTTAGGGGATATCTGAGTGATTTAGGTTTAAGTGGGGCCAAATTTTAGGTAATTTGGTCAACAATTGAATAAGTTATGACTAAAATAGTACAAGGTGGTACGGTGGGGGCTCAAAGCGGTCAAGTTTCGGAGGTTCAAACGAGCTTAGAAAAATGCAAGGTTTATTCCATTGACTCCAAATTGTTAAAACGAGGTCAACAGAGGTGACGGAATTCGAATCCAAATTCCCGAGCTCAAGTTATGCTACCCGGAATCCAAGGTACGCTAAAAACGTTTTAGGACGTTTTTGGTTCCTCTCCAAACAAATGAACCAAAACACGAACAAACGAACTCGAAAACATAAAATGAGCATGATAACACATTCATAACATATATAACTCATGCTTCGCAAGTTGGCACAAAAATCGGAATTAAAATTGAGCACTTATTGAGCAAATACCAAAGAAATGAGCATATAGTTCATATATTCAAATTCATAAGTATAATCTAATAATTCAAATAAACAATTATAGCAACCAAACATTAAAATAAACATATAAGTGAAAAAATTAAATAAATTAAAATGCAAGAAATGCACTCGTAACGTCATACCTGTACGACCGAAGAACCGGGGTGTTACAACCTCTCCCCCTTAAAAAGGACCTGTCCTAAGGCCCTACTTCGGGTTTCGAACAACCTCGGATACAACTCCTTCATCTTCTCCTCGGTCTCCTAAGTGGCTTCTTCGGATTTCTGATCACGCCACAAGACTTTAACCAAGGGGATTTATCGGTTTCTCAATTCTGGCAACTTTCGGTCCAAGATCTTAACCGGGTTCTTTGTGATCGTCAAATCCGGCTCGAGATGTACCTCTTCAATGGGAAGTATGGAAGACTCATCGGAATAATATTTATGAAGCTGAGAGACATGGAAAACATTATGAATTCCGGTTAAGTTCGGTGGTAGATCAAGTCGGTATGCCACTTCCCCAATTTTCTCAAGGATCTCAAAGGGGCCTAAGTAGCGCGGGTTTAGCTAGCTTCCTACCTTTACCAATCTGAGCAAACCCTTTCGTGGAGATGCTTTCAAGGAAACTCCATCTCCAACTTCGAATTCTAGGGGTCGTCTCTTCTTATCCGCGTAACTCTTCTGTCAGTCCTGAGCTGCCTTCAACCTTTGTTGAATAACCTTCACCTTGTCGATGGTCTTTGAATCTCCACAGGTTTCTTCGCTGTTTTGAGCTTATTCTCCTCAATCCATCTCCAATCCTCGATATCCCAAAAGAGAGGAGATCGGCACTTCCTTCCATACAGTGCCTCATACGGAGCCATACCAATCGAAGCTTGGTAGCTGTTGTTATAGGCAAACTCAACCAAGTGGAAATACTCATCCCACTGACTTTGAAAATCCAAGGTACAAGCATGAAGCATGTCCTCAAGATACTTGATTAGTCTCTCGGATTGACCATCCGTTTGTGGGTGAGATGCGGAGCTGAAATGAAGCTTAGTGCCCAAACACTGCTGAAGCTCTTGCCAGAAAATCGAACTAAACCGAGGATCTCGATCCGAAACAATGCTAACCGGTACCCCGTGCAATCTCACAATCTCCTTGCAGTACAAATTGGCTAGCTTTGACACCTTGTAGGACATCCAGACTTGAAGAAAATGGGTTGACTTAAAAAATCGATCAACCACAACCCATATTCCATCGAAACCTCCTTTGGTCCTTGGCAAGCCGGACACGAAGTCCATTGTCACTTGCTCCCACTTTAATTCGGGGATCGGAAGTGGTTGGAGAGTTCCTCCCGGTTTCTGATACACGGCCTTCACAAGTTGGCATGTTAGACACCTCCTTACAAAGTTTGCCACGTCTCTCTTCATGCCATTCCACCAATATAAGGTTCTCAAATCCTTATACATCTTGGTGCCTCCGGGGTATACCGTATACACCGAACAATGTGCTTCATCAAGGATTACCTGTTTAAGTTCCTCCGGGACACAAACTCTTGTCTTGTTCCGAAACAACCCCAAATCATCAAACCCGAACTTGTTCTTCGGATCAACTCTTGCTCTTGAAACCAGTCTCTAAATTTTCGGATCATTAGATTGAGAGTCAATCAACCTTTGCTTCAAATCCGGCTGAACAGAAATATTTGCCAAACGGGCCTCTGAAATCAAAACCTCAGAAATCTACTTGCTCGGACCTGTCTCCAAACCTGAAACACTGGCCATCCTGCTCAAAGCATCAGCCACCACATTAGCCTTACTCGGGTGGTATTAAATCTTGCAATCATAGTCCTCAAGGAACTCCACCCAGCGCCTTTGTCTCATATTCAACCCCTTTTGAGTAAACAAATACTTGAGGCTTTGGTGGTCGGTAAACACTTCAAAAGTAGTTCCACAAGGGTAATGTCGCCACTTCAACAAAGCAAAGACAACTGCTATAAGCTCCAAGTCATGAGTGGGATAGTTCTTCTCGTGATCTTTTAACTTTCTAGAGGCGTAGGCTACTACTCTACCATCCTGCATCAACACACAACCGAGGCCTTCCTTAGATGCATCGGTGTAAACTACCTAGCCTTCGGAACCTTGAGGTAAAGTAAGAACCGGTGCTGTAGTCAATTGTTTCTTAAGATTTTGAAAACTCTTCTCACACACCTCTTCCCACTCAAATTTAGCCTCTTTTCTTATCAACCGAGTCAACAGGGCGACAATCTTAGAGAAATCTTTCACAAATCGCCGGTAATATCCTGCTAACCCGAGAAAACTTCTTATCTCGGAGGCATTCTTCGGCTGCTTCCATAGCATCACCGTCTCAATCTTCACAGGATCCACTTCTACACCTTCACCCTAGATGAAGTGACCCAAGAAAGAAACCCGATCAATCCAGAACTCACACTTGCTGAACTTAGCAAACAGTCGATGCTCTCGAAGCGTAGCCAATACCGTTCTCAAGTGCTGCGCATGCTCTTCAACCGACTTTGAATACACCAAAATATCATCAATAAAGATGACCACGAATTTATCGAGGTAAGGCCGGAATATTCGGTGCATCATATCCATAAACGCAGCCAGAGTATTTGTAAGGTCAAAGGGCATGACCACAAACTCAAAATGCCCATAACGAGTATTGAAACCCGTTTTCGGTATATCTTCTTCCCGGATACGCAGTTGATAATACCCTTGCCTCAAGTCCAACTTGGAGTAGACATACGAACCTTGGAGGAGATCAAACAATTCTTTAATGTGAGGTAGTGGGTATTTATTTTTAACCGTTAACCGGTTCAGCTCTCTGTAGTCAATACACATTCGTAAGTCCCATCCTTCTTCTTTACAAATAGGACAGGAGCACCCCATGGAGAAGTACTCGGATGAATGTAACCACATTCTAAGAGCTCATCAATATCAAGCTGCGTCTTCAGCTCCTTCAACTCTCCTGGAGCCATCCGATAGGGAGTCTTAGCAAAAGGTTCAGCTCCGGGATAGAGATCAATAACAAACTCGATGTCCCGGTCACGTGGTAAAGAGCCCAAACTTTTCGGTAAAACATCAAGAAAGTCCTTCACAATCTCTGTCTCTGTGAGCTTGGCTTGATCCTTAGGTTTATTCAAGAGATAAGCCACGTAGCCCATTGCACCGTCCCGAACTAAATGATTAGCTTCCATAAAGGAAACGAATGGGCTAGCCTTCAATCTTTGGCCTGCAAACACCGTAGAACCCAACGAAACCTTCTTAGCGTGGCAATCCATCTTAGCTCTATGCCGAAAAAACCAATCTATACCCAGAATTGCCCCATATCTCTTCATGGGCATCTCGATCAAGTCTGCAGAGTACTCTTGGCCCTCAATACTCACTGGGCACTCACGGAACACTCCGTTCGTCACCAAGCTCCCCCCGAAAAGAGAACTCACAACAAAGGAATCACCAACATAAATAACCGGCAAAGAAAGAGTAGGAACAAGTTGGGAAGCAATAAAGGAATGCGTTGCTCCCGGATCAAATAATGCATGCAATGGAATGCCATGAATATGTATAATACCTTCCACCACGGCGTTTGCATCGATCTCGACATTCTCTTCCTCGTCCTCAATAGTATAAGCCCAAGCTTGAATTGGAGGTCTTGGAGGGATAGCATTCACTGGTCTTGGATTCATGTTTTGAGGACAATCATTCACCTTATGCCCGGGTTGACCACAACCATAACAATTTTCGGACTTCTTGCGACACTCGACCTCTGTGTGATTAGGTCCTTTGCAATAAGAACATTGGATAGGGGCCGAAAGAGCAGGCACCATAGGTGGTAGCGGTGGTCGAGCCTTCTTGCAGGAAGTATTAGAACCTTGGGATTTGAAGACCGGAGGCCCACTTTGAGTAGCGGGCCTCTTACCCAAGTTGGTGCCCGATCCGGAACCCTGTCCTGAAGAATAAGATTGGGACTTCAATCTCGACCTTTGAGCTTCAACTTTGATGGCTTTCCTCATAGTTTTCTCCCAAGTATCAACGGTGATGGCTTGTAAAGCATATTGAATCTCTTGCCTCAACCCATGAACAAAATTTTGAGCTTTTTGTGTGCCATCATCGGTAATATGATGAGCATACGGAGCAAGTCTCTCGAACTCTAAAATATAGTCCTCTACCGATCAATTTCCTTGCTTAAGCTCTGAGAATTCCTGGAGCCTTCTTTTTCTTGCATCGGGGGAATATATTTGTTACGAAAAATTCCCTTGAAAAACTTTCCCAATTGAAGTCTTGCCCAAGCCTTTCCAATCTTCCTCTTGTTGCCTTCAACCAGTTAGAAGTCGGTTCTTGCACAAAACGGGCAGTACAAATAGCTTTTTTTTTGGGATGTAGTAGGGCATATCTCCCGTTTCCTGAAATCTCTGATAACCACTCTTCAACTTTGATGTCATCTCCCCCATACCACTTCGGAGGATTATTATTTCTGAATTCCCGAAAGGCCGGAGTCACTTGTCCTTCTTCCCCAAGGATGCCTGATTCCTTTGATTTTGTTGCAATTGATTCAAGAGAGCTTGGACAATGTTTTCGGCATTCATTGGTGGTGGTGGAGGTCCTTGTGGAGGTAGGTGATTAAGGTCCGATTTTTGCTCACGGTCTCTTCTTCGAGGCGGCATTCTGAAAATCACAAATCAAAATAAATGTCGATGCATGGGATTCAGTACATGTTCATGTGTACAATTAATAAACAAAGTCAAATAATTCACATAAAGATGTAAGTGAATGCAAGCAAGCACATAATCCTAAGCCGAACGACCTAGACAGACTCGACATGACACTAGAGCTCCGATTTTACAACCTAGAGCTCTCATACCACTTAAGGATGTAGAACCCTGAGCGGTGGGCACTACATCCCCCGCACTAGAGTCTAATATGTGTAACGAAATAGAACTCCGCACACATGTCAAACAATAGTGAACGGGTGGCAAATCAAAAACTTTCCTAAGCTAGGCAGTCTATACCCTCATATATCAAAGTGAGCAATGAACAAGTAAGCGGAAGTGATTTAAAACATAGGATATTTCCAACTAGTAACATATATATACATCATAGTCTCCGAGTCATAGCATAACATCTACATATTCACACGCCCATCCCGGGCCAAAATAATAAGTACGTAGCAAGAGTATATCAATACATATCCCAAAAGTAACATAAGTACATAATAAAAAGCAATAAATGCATGAGACTCAAGCTATCCACAAGTAAGATGACTAGACCACTTGCCGCCTAGCTCAAGACTCCCAAAAGAAATACCTGCAACTTAAAAGAAGGGGAAAAAGAAAGAACAACAACGAGGGTTAGTCCTAAAGACTAGTGAGGAGGCTAACACACGCACCCATATACGTAATAGAACAAGGCAATTAACAAAACAAGAAATAGTCCATGAACCGAGAATGGTTTTTACATCCATGGCAAATCCCGTGATACTAAATATATAAGTACTTAAAAGAAGTTAAAGGCCGAAGGACAAAGCAACCAATTTTAAGTGTTTAAGAATCCATTCTCGTTCCATAAACTCAAGACAAGACAAGATAAAAACCAAAGCAAAACAAGTCCATCCAAGCTTCAAGTGGAAAAGAGAGATGCGTTCCCTCAAATCCCATATCAAGTACGTGCTGAGATGGGGCTAATTACTCCTACTCGCTCCTTCGACGGTGGTAACCGTCGGCTCAAGAGAACTCACTTTCCCCCTCGACCTCCCAAGGTTGAGTGAATCCTCTCAAATGGAAATATGCACAGGAGGTGCGTCCGGCAACCCCACGGCCGTCCCGGATGCTCCTTACCAATATTCGTGGGGCCCAAACAAGTCATGAAACAATTCAAGTACTAGGAGTCTATCTTTCAAGACCATTTCTCGCTACAAGACCAAACGTACCTCAAGCTTTTCAAAAACAAAGTAAAATAGAGTATATATACGTATAAAAACGTTTCAAAGTCTTTAACAAGTAGGACAAACCCTCAAAGTACATATCAAATACTTATCTATCATATAGTATCATATACTTCACATGCGAGCTTCAAAACACATAGGGTTTTAGGTCGAATTAACTAAAATAAACAAAACCTCACCTTCCAAACAAAGCGGGAACAAGAAGGGAGCAAAGAACGCCTAAGGTGCAATCTCGTCGTCCTCGGGACGGTTGGTTGAACAAAACAAACAACAAGAGGTACTCTTAGACTCAATATGAACCAATTACATGTTCAGCAAATGCACATGTATGTAAATGATGCATATGAAGTGAAATAACGTAGCATGTTGCACACATAAGAGCATGTAAGGTCATAACTAAAAAACGAGCAAGTAAATCATACCATAAATTCAAAATATACAACTTAACACATAATAAAAGAAGTTATCCATGAATACAAGTTATATAGGGAATGAGAAAAGCCAACGAAAAGCAACGAAACGACGCAAGAAACTCCCCCGAGCCCCACTGACAAAGTTGACACGGCCATGCCCAAAATAGACATAAAACGGACATGGCCGTGTTTGATTTTTTTAAAATTCAAGACCCCAGGTTGAACCTTCAACACGGCCATGTGAGGATTAGTTATATTCTGACATGGCCGTGTCAAGAACAAAATTTTGAAAAAAAAGAATCGCAGCCGATCCATTCTTGCGGGAAAAACAGGGCACTTCGTGAGCAGCAACTAGGGAGTTTCTTAGGCCATGAAAACATATAAATCATGCATGAAATTAACACCAAATCATCATGTATTCAAGCCATAAAATGCTAGCAACAAATTCAGCTCAAACGTACAAGAAAATAAAGCAAGGAGGTGAATGAGTTCAACATACCAATCCTTCAAGTTTTGCAAGAGTTCATTATTGGTGGATCATTCAAATCTCAAATACCATGAAAGAACATGTAATAAATACATTAAAAAAGGTCTTAGGAATAATATATATGCATCAATCCACAAGAAATTCCAGCAAGGAACAATAATTCATCAAAATCTCCAAAACCCTCAATATTCATCAAGATAGCCATAACACGTTCAAAACTCCATGAAATTCAGCCAAAGAGCACTTAAAAGAAATAGGAGAAGATATAGAACAACTTCATCGACTTACCTTTCAAATTTGAGAAGAATCGGAGGTGGTTTGAGCTCAAAATTACAAGAAATGAATAGTGAAGCCCTTTCTCTTCCTTCTCGTCTATCTTGCTGCGATTTTTTCCCTTTTTCTCCAAGTGAGGTTCTGTTGGCTGAGTTTGGAGGGGATATCTGAGTGATTTAGGTTTAAGTGGGGCCAAATTTTAGGTAATTTGGTCAATAATTGAATAAGTTATAACTAAAATAGTACAAGGTGGTACGGTATGTGCGAGGGCTCAAAGCAGTCAAGTTTCGGAGGTTCAAATGGGTTTAGAAAAATATAAGGTTTATTCCATTGACTCCAAATTGTTGAAACGAGGTCAACAGAGGTGGCGGAATTCGAATTCAAATTCCCGAGCTCAAGTTACGCCGCCCGGAACCCAAGGTACGCTAAAAACGTTTTAGGCCGTTTTTGGTTCCTCTCCAAACAAATGAACCAAAACACGAACAAACGAACTCGAAAACATAAAATTAACATGATAACACATTCATAACACATATAACTCATGCTTGGCAAGTTGGCACAAAAATCGGAATTAAAATCGAGCACGTATGGAGCAAATACCAAAGAAACGAGCATATAGTTCACATATTCAAATTCGTAAGTATAATCAAATAATTCAAATAAACAATTATAACAATTAAACATTAAAATAAAATATAAGTGTGTAAATTAAATAAATTAAAATGCAAGAAACGCACTCGTGACGTCATACCTGTACGGCCGAATAACCGGGGCGTTACACTACTCACTCGCTAGGCTAGGGGGGAGCTAAAACCTCGAAATCAAATTACAAACCAACAAAACAAATGCACGTGCAGAAGTAGAACATATAATTAATCAGAAATACAAGCAATAATGATGGGTTCAACTAGCATAGATATCTAGTCTCGAAATTCAAACATAATAATAAATCACAATTCACAGGTTCAATCTATCCCTAGAAGCCTGTCCCGAATTCATAATAATATAAACATAACAATTCATACACTGTTTGTATAACTTATTCAATTTACAATATACCTGTAAAGTGACTCAGACTTAACCACAAGACTCGATAGACTCGAAATCCCGCCTAGCACTCCAAACATGCAAGAAACCTTAAAACAAACCGGGTTCAGTCAATAAGAGACTGGTGGGTGAAAACAAAGAAAACAACACGCGGGATTACAACTATCATTTTAACATTAGGTCATTCATGGCCGGGCGGGTAGGCATACATAATCTCCAACCTTCTCCTCGTGTACGCATTATCCATTCATTCGTTCATTAGCGATCATGTAACATTCATTCATTCATAATCATTTATAATCGTTCATTATTCATTCATGCATAATCATATACCGTCTACCCATACATGATGGCTAATGGGGTCCACGAAGCCCCAAAAGCCCGGTTCCCCTTTCTTGCCAACTCCTAACGAGGTCAGTTTCGCCATAGATCATTGTGGAACTAATGTACGGACAGGATCACCGTCAGCCCATGCTTCCTCGGATAGCCACGTGCATCAAGTTCCTGGGCCCGTGCTTGCATTCATGTCCTCGCCAAAATCATTAGGTAGGGATTCATAAAAGAAAGGCTTTACGTTGAAAATCATTTACTCATGAAAAGACTCTCTCTCTCTATATATATATAATAATAACTTGGCTTAAAACTTTCATGTTGGATATATCGGGTTAATTTTTATCTAATAGAAGAGAAATCCACCTGGCTATACCTTACTGAACAAAACCAAGAGAAAAGAAGACTTGAAGATAGCCTATGAACCTGGCACCACTCCACCCTGGAGAAAACTGTACAAAAAGACAATATGGTGCATTCATGAGACTCAAGACTCCAAATGAACCACACATGACACACGACAATGCTTTAACATGATAAGACATGCATGAGCAACAACAATGTTCTAATAAGATGTTCATGTCACAATTAATGGCACTTTGACACATAAACGATTTAATCTTTCATTACACGAATAAATCGTGTCCATTCATTATCATGCATTCAATCTATACCATTCGTTCGTTCAATATTCACTTCAAATACATTATAATACATGTCTACAATGCATATGAATCACTTAGAGGTGCAAAGAATTCAGTACACATATGAGGGATGCATTGGTTACAAGAAGAGTCACGTTATAACACTTAAACATTTACGCATAAATGTCATGTTTGTCCAACACAACTCAAGCCATAAAATCTCATAATCAAATCATAACATATCATTCAATAATCCATTAATATCATAAATACAAGTTTGAAGCAAAATAGACCAATTAAAACACATACGGAAGTCAAGGGGATGAAAGGAACGCAAGAAAATGGAATTTGGTGAAAGTTGACAGTTTTCGGAAATGCACAAGCTTTAGAAAATTGGAGATATCTCGAGCTCTAGAAGTTGGAATTAAGTTTTTTTTTGTTAGAAATGGAACTAGACAAATATATCTTTTCAATGGTATATGGCACGAATGATGATTCAAAGCGAGGTGAAAATGGCGTAGGTTTAAAGTTGTATCGATGCAGAATTTCGGTAAAGTGGCCACACAATTTTTAAAAGATTCCAATTGGAGAATGTTCTAGACTTCAAGAGGTTTTTATGATTAAAAATTCAGGCCAATCGGAGCTCAGACGAAGTTGGCACAGCCGTGTCAAAATTGGCCTGGAAGCTGACACGGCTATGTTGTGCCGGATATTTTTCCAACTGAAAACATTGACACGACCGTGTTGTAAATGAACTAAGGTTGGACACGGCCGTGTTGGGTCATCTTCTCCGAAAAACAAAGGTAAAGGAGCAAGGGTCGAAGGGAAAGCTTCCAAAACCACCCCAAATCATATCCGGATCAAATCATACACTAAAATACATCAAAATACACCATAATTCACATATATGGACACATATCATCACCAAATCATCATTCAATCCACAAATTCACAAATATAAATATACACATATTAACTCATACCTTGGAAGAGAGAAAAATAAAAGAAGAATTGGAGCTTGATTCTTGTCTTAAAGCTTGATGGAATTTCCTTGCTTCCTTGTCTCTTGCTTGGGGCTTGATTTGGAAGAGAAGGGATGACGGGTTGAAGCTTGTGTCTTGAAAGAAAATTAAAGAGGAAGAATGAGAGAAGAAGGAAGGGGATATTTTGTGTAATAAGGGGGAAAAAAGAGAGAAAATTGCACTTTGATCCCTCAACAATTTAAGTGCTTCAATTAGGGTCCCAAGGTTTGATAGGCGAGAAATTGGGGTCCAATTCAAAATTCGGTTGAGTCCAAGGATTTCATATAAGTTCAAATACATACATAATCGAAATAAAACAATTAATTAGCAAGTAAACATATTAAAATCGATTTTAAATAACATAATCAATTAAGTCATATAGGTCACATAATAGCAATTAGTTCGCGAAATTAATAAATTAAACAGTCACTTAGCAATTAAAACATAATTAAATCACATAACACTTGGTCTAAATCCACTCGTGACGTCATACCTAACTTTTCGAGAAAACGGGGCGTTACATGATGGAACTCGATTCCGAGTTCCCGAGCTCAAGTTATGCCGCCTAGAACCCAAGGAGCGCTAAATGCCCTTTAGCCCCTTTTTGGTTCGGATCACACAAACGAATCCAAAACTCAAACAAACGATAATAAAATCATGTAGCTAGCATATAAACATGATCATAAGGCACATAATTCACTCATACCAAGTTTACACGGAAAACGAAAATCAAATCGGAATCAAACAAGGCACATTCATACTCATATAAGTAATATGTTAGAATATTCAAATAAATTCAAAACGAATAAGAAATAAATCAAAGTATGGAAAGTAATGAAATGAATAACGAAATTTAAAACAAATAAACAATTAGATTACGTAAATAATAAACACATATATCATACCTGTACGGCCGAATGGTGGGGGCGTTACACTATGGATGGGAAACCTACTGCAAAAACCATCATGATTGAAGGGAAAGTCGGTAATGAATCTTTTACTGTGTTAATCGACTCAGGCAGCACCCATACCTTTTTAGATCCTGATTTTGCAAAAAAAGTGAATTGTGAGATAGAGTGCACTACTCCACTAATTGTGATTGTAGCAAATATGCAGAAGATGTGTTGTGATTCTAAATGCAATGATTTCAAATGAGAGATGAGAGGTCATTATTTTAGAACCAACACCAGATTATTAAGGATGGGATGATGTGACATAGTCATTTCAAATGGGAGATGGGATGATTTCAAAGCTTTTGAAGAACTGAAAATGGCAATGATTTCAGCACCTGTTTTAGCCTTACCAAATTTCTCAAAACAGTTTGTGTTAGAAACTGATGCATGCTACAAAGGAATTGGGGCTGTTCTTATGCAAGAAAAGCATCCCATTGCTTATCTCAATAAAGCACTAGGGCCGAAGATGTTGGGCCTATCAGTTTATGAAAAGGAGTTGCTGGCCATTATCCAAGCTGTGGAGAAGTGGAGAAATTATCTACTTCATGACACTTTTGTCATTTGAACAGATCAATGCAGCTTGAAATACTTGATTGATCAAAAGATTTAAACTCCTTTGCAGGATAAATACCTTACCAAACTACTGGGGTTTAGCTATGTGATAAAAGAGGATTGGAGAACAAAGCTGCAGATGCTTTATATAGATGGGAAAATGAAGAAGGGACTAGCTGTAGTGCTCTCACTGTGTTTCAGCCTAAGTGGATGGAAGAATTAGAACAAAGTTATGAAGAAGATCCTGAAGCTCAACGTATCATCACAGATTTACTTATGTTTCCAATGAATATGTCTTTGTATTCATACTCAAAAGGAATCATAAGATACAAAGGGAGAATCTATGTGGGAAAAGCTACTGAATTGAGGAAAAAAGTGATATTGAGCATGTCTTGGGGGATATTCTAGAATTCAAGGAACATATCAGAGGCTGAAGAGGATATTTTTGTGGCCTGAAGTGCTAAAATCTGTGGAAGAAACTGTTAAATGCTATGAAATCTGTCAAGTGAGCAAACATCAAAATGGAAAGATAGCTGAGCAGCTCCAACCTCTACCCATTACTGAACAAGCTTGGCAGCATTTAACAATAGATTTCATAGAACAATTACCAAAATCAGAAGGTAAGGATACAGTATGGGTGGTAGTGGATCGTTTCACTAAGTATTCTCATTTTCTTGCATTGGCTCATCCTTTCACAGAAACACATTTAGCCCACACATTTCTAAATGAGATATACAAGTTACATGGGATCCCTCAGAGCATAGTATCTGACAGGGATAGGCTCTTTACTAGCCAGTTGTGGAAAGAATTGTTAGAGCTTTTGGGAATCACACAATATCTTAGTACCTCATACCACCCTCAGAAAGATGGTCAAACGGAAAGGGTAAACTAATGTCTAGAGAATTACCTAAGATGCATGTGTGGCTTGTATCCTAAGAAGTGGAACAAGTGGCTTGCTATGGCAGAGATATGGTACGACACCAACTACCATACCTCTTTGATGATGACTCCTTTTGAAGCCTTATATGGTTATAAACCCACTCATATCACCATAAAAGCTTATGATCAGTTTACAGCTACTGGTTTGGAAGGATTGTTAGCTCAGAGAACTGAAATACAACAACAGTTGAAAGACCATTTGAGCATGGTTCAAAATCGGATGAAACAGGCTACTAATAAAAGGAGAACATAGAGAGAGTTTAAAGTAGGTGACGGGGTTTATCTTAAATTAAAACCCTATAGACAATTATCAGTTAGAAACAGCAAAATGTGAAAATTGAGTCCAAAGTTTGCTGGTCCGTTCTCCATTGTGGAAAAAGTGGGAGCAGTTGCATACAAATTACAACTCCCACCAGATGCAAAAATACATCCTGTTTTTCACGTTTCCCTTTTGAAGTTGAAAGTGGGATCTAATGAGGGAGTGATTAGCAATTTACCACCAATGGATGATGAAGCTCAGGTGATCCTTAAACCCATAAAACTTCTTGGTCGTAGGATGGTATAACGTAACAATACTGTTGTCACTCAACTTCTAGTCCAATGGTCTCACTTACCTATCTTAGAATCAACTTGGGAGGATTTTTATCCCATCATTGGTCAATTTTTTGAATTGGAGGCATGGGGACAAGCCTTGCTTGAAGGATGGCGTAGTGTTATGTAACTGAACTTGGAAGGAAACAACACAAACTCTCTGTTGCATGGCTGGTTGGGGATGATGAAGGGAAGAATGGAAGAGATCATGTTTCTTAAAGTGTTAACACGTTTCTCCAAGTGAGGACGGTGTTGTTTTGGTGTCTCGCGCTTGGCTTAACAAGAGTTGCTACTTTCTTTAGTTAATTGTCTTTATGTTTTACTTAATTACCTAAAGTTTGATTGTTGTAGTTTGATTGGCCATTATGGCTTGCTCATGCTTGTAATCAGTCTGATATAGGCATGTACGTTGTTGGGTGTTGCCCAAGTTTTTGGAATGAATCATTCTTCCTTTCTGGCTTCTTTCTCTCTCTAAATCTCTTTCTCTCTCGTTTGTTTTCTTCTTTTCCAATCTTCTCTGTTTTCTGTGCTCAACTGGGAGCACCTAATCTCTCGTCTGCTTTCTTCTTCTCTAAGCTTGAAGGAAAAGTGGGTAATGAATCTTTTACTGTGTTAATCGACTCAGGCAGCACCCATACCTTTTTAGATCCTGATTTTGTAAGAAAAGTGAACTATGAGATAGAGTGTACTACTCCATTTATGGTGACTGTAGCAAATATGCAGAAGATGTGTTATGATTCTAAATGCAATGATTTCAAATAGGAGATGGAAGGTCATTATTTCAGAACCAACACGAGATTATTAAGGATGGGAGAATGTGACATAGTCATTGGGTTAGATTCTTTAAGGAAATTAGGACCTGTCACTTTTGATTTTGATAAACAAACTCTCAAGTTTAAGAGAGGGGACAAGAAAATCATACTCCAAGGTGGACAGAGGGAGATGTCTTTAAGCATGATATCAGGAAAAAAGTTACAACAACTGTTCAAGATAAAAGGGAAATCTGTGATCAGCTATCTTTGTATGATCACAGCCATTGAAGATGGAGTGGAGTGTGAGTCTGTTCCAGAATTACAGCCATTGTTATCTAAATATGTTCATATTTTCAGAGAACCAAAAGGTTTACCACCTCAAAGAGAACATGATCACAGTATTACACTAAAAGAAGGGGTAGACAAGATGAAGCAGCATCCCTATAGATACCCTTATCTGCAGAAGTGTAAGGTGGAGAAGTTGGTTAAAGAAATGTTGGAAAATGGGATTATCTAACCAAGTAATAGCCCTTTCTCTTCCCCAGTGTTGTTAGTCAAAAAGAAGGATGGGGGATGGAGGTTTTGTGTTGACTACAAGCAGTTGAATGCTCTCACAATCAAAGATAATTATCCAATACCCCTAGTTGATGATTTATTAGATGAATTGGGGTCAGCTTCAGTCTTTTCTAAAATTGATTTGAGGGCAGGTTATCACCAAATCAGATTCAAAGCTGAGGACATTCCTAAGACTGCATTTGTAACTAGTGTGGGTTTATATGAGTTTAAAGTGATGCCATCTGGACTCACCAATGCACCAGCCACCTTTCAATCATTGATGAATCATATCTTTCAAAAGTATGTGAGAAAGTTTGTTTTAGTCTTTTTCGATGATATCCTGGTTTACAGTTGCAACATGGCAGAAATTACAGGAACATGAATTATATGCTAAAGCTTCAAAATGCATGTTTGGGCAGGATAAGATTGAGTATTTGGGGCATGTGATCAGTAAAGGTGGAGTATCAGCTGAGCCTGTAAAAATTCAATCTATGATTCACTGGCCTACACCAAAAACTGTTAAAGAGTTGAGAGGATTTCTTGGTTTAACTGGATACTATAGAAAATTCATAACTATAGTATCATTACTAAACCTTTGACAAATTTGACCAAGAAAGGAAGGTTTCAATGGGATTCAGTGGCTCACAAAGCTTTTGAAGAATTGAAGATGGCAATTATTTCAGCACCTGTTTTGCCCTTACCAGATTTCTCAAAACAGTTTGTGTTAGAAACTGATACATGCTACAAAGGAATTGGGGTTGTTCTTATACAAGAAAAGCATCCCATTGGTTATCTCAGTAAAGCACTAGGGTCGAAGATGTTAGGCCTATCAGTTTATGAAAAGGAGTTGCTGAAGGAGTTGCTGGCCATTATCCAAGCTGTGGAGAAATTATCTACTTCATGACACTTTTGTCATTTGAATAGATTAATGCAGCTTGAAATACTTGATTGATCAAAAGATTTCAACCCCTTCACAACATAAATACCTCACCAAACTACTGGGGTTTAGCTATGTGATTGAGTACAAAAGAGGATTGGAGAACAAAGTTGTAGATGCTTTATCTAGAAGGGAAAATGAACAAGGGGCCAGCTGTAGTGCTCTCATTTGTTTTAGCCTAAGTGGATGGAAGAATTAGAACAAAGTTATGAAGAAGATCCTGAAGCTCAACGTATCATCACAGATTTACTTATGTTTCCAATGAATATGTCTTTGTATTCATACTAAAAAAGAATCATAAGATACAAAGGGAGGATCTACGTGGGAAAAGGTACTGAATTGTGGAAAAAAGTGATATTGAGCATGCATGAATCATGTCTTGGGGGACATTCTGGAATTCAAGGAACATATCAGAGGCTGAAGGGGATATTTTTGTGGCCTGAAGTGCTAAAATCCGTGGAAGAAACTATTAAATGCTATGAAATCTGTCAAGTGAGCAAACATCAAAATGGAAAGATAGCTGGGCAGCTCCAACCTCTGCCCATTACTGAACAAGCTTGGCAGCATTTAACAATAGATTTCATAGAACAATTACCAAAATCAGAAGGCAAGGATACAATATGGGTGGTAGTGGATCGTTTCACTAAGTATTCTCATTTTATTGCATTGGCTCATCCTTTCACAGAAACACATTTAGCCCACACATTTCTAAATGAGATATACAAGTTACCTGGGATCCCTCAGAGCATAGTATCTGACAGGGATAAGCTCTTTACTAGCCAATTGTGGAAAGAATTGTTAGAGCTTTTGGGAATCACACAACATCTTAGTACCTCATACCACCCTCAGAAAGATGGTCAAACAGAAAGGGTAAACTAATGTCTAGAGAATTACCTAAGATGCATGTGTGGCTTGTATCCTAAGAAGTGGAACAAGTGGCTTGCTATGGTAGAGATTTGGTACAACACCAACTGTCGTACCTCTTTGATGATGACTCGTTTCGAAGCCTTATATGGTTATAAACCCACTCATATCACTATAAAAGCTTATGATCAGTTTACAGCTACTGGTTTGGAAGGATTGTTAGCTCAGAGAACTGAAATACAATAGCAGTTGAAAGACCATTTGAGCATGGCTCAAAATCGGATAAAACAGGCTGCTAATAAAAGGAGAATAGAGTGAGAGTTCAAAGTAGGTGACAGGGTTTATCTTAAATTAAAACCCTATAGACAATTATCAGTTAGAAACAGCAAAACGTAGAAATTGAGTCCAAAGTTTCCTGGTCCGTTCTCCATTGTGAAAAAAGTGAGATTAGTTGCATACAAATTACAACTCCCATCAGATGCAAAAATACATCTTGTTTTTCACGTTTTCCTTTTGAAGTTGAAAGTGGGATCTGATGAGAGTGTGATTAGTAATTTACCACCAATGGATGAGGAAGCTCAGGTGATCCTTGAACCCATAAAAGTTCTTGGTCGTAGGATCGTATAACGTAACAATACTGCTGTCACTCAACTTCTAGTCCAATGGTCTCACTTACCTATCTCAGAAGCAACTTGGGAGGATTTTTATCCCATCATTGGTCAGTTTTCTGAATTGGAGGCTTGGGGACAAGCCTTTCCTAAAGGAGGGCGTAGTGTTATGCAACTGAACTTGGAAGTAAACAACACAAACTCTCTATTGCACGGCTAGTTGGGGATGATGAAGGGAAGAATGGAAGAGATCACGTTTCTTAAAGTGCTAACACGTTTCTCCAAGTGAGGACGGTGTCGTTTTGGTGTCTCGTGCTTGGCTTAACAAGAGTTGCTACTTTCTTTAGTTAATTATCTTTACGTTTTACTTAATTACCTAAAGCTTTATTGTTGTAGTTTGATTGGCCATTATGGCTTGCTCATGCTTGTAATCAGTCTGATATAGGCATATACGTTGTTGGGTGTTGCCCAAGTTTTTGGAATCAATCATTCTCCCTTTCTAGCTTCTTTCTCTCTCTAAATCTCTTTCTCTCTCGTCTACTTTCTTCTTCTCCAATCTTCTCTATTTTCTGTGCTCAACAGTTTTGTGGCAGGAAAATTCCTTAATCATTGGCAGCTTTCATAACAGTTTGGCTACCGCGTGATCGCCCCTCAACTTCTTACCGAACTCGATCAACCCGTCATGGGGATAAAATACCAAACGAAATATCAAGATTTGGCCTTGTTGGGACATAGCTCGTTAGAAATCATGATTATTAGACGACCTAGAGGCTAGGATATGAGATAAACCAAGTGATTCATAAAATTAAACGAGAAAAAGTATCAGGCATTATTGGCACATGATCTGCTCGAAGTCGGAGATAATTCTGTTCTGAATCGTGAAGTCGGTATGAATCAAGAAGTTACCAAGATTTATAGATTTTTATGAGTCGTAGTAAGAAAAGCATCTGTGGGAAAGGTGGAATTGATAAACATCCCATAGGGGAGTCTTGAACATTGTAATAGATGGGGAAGAGGCAACAAACAGTTTCACGCGAGGACCACAAGTGAACCATACAGGGGCGGATCCAGGATTTGTAATCAGCGGGCGCTGAAAATTCCTAAACCTCAATATATTAAAAATAATAATAACTTGAAATTGATTAAACACATCAAAACTCATAGATGATAACTGTTTTCGACGATTCATGTTCCCTTCTATTTGCTCCCACCATTTTTTCTCAAACTAAAGTTTTCAAGTACAGATAGGTCGCTTATTAAAGAAAAAAATTAATATTTGTTTTGGGATTATAATATCCACTATCGAATGTAGTAATTAATTCTTTCGGTAAATTATAGATAAGTTAAAGTATAAACAGTTGCATAAAAAAAACTATTAAGTCTTTTATATTCGAAATTAAAATTCGAATTCACAATATTTTATTAAAATAATTTGTATTAAAAATTAGAATTTTTTTTGTGATATAATTTGACAGAGTTAGGTTTTGATTAGAATTACCTACGTGATATATGATATCTTTTATCTCTCCAATATTATATGATACATATTTTTTATTTGTTTTTTATATTGTATGATACATTATCTATACAATAAAATATATTACACTAATTTTTCCTTACATAAAAACACAATACATTGATTTTTCCTTAAAGTATTCGGCACCTCATAACAAAAAATTCACACTTTTAATTATTTTCATATTCGAGCGAAACTTGAGTTATATCTAATATAATATATACATATAACATTTATTATATATAATAGCTAGTAAATTTTATATTCTTAAAAAGAATTAATTAATTAATTTTTTATATATTTATATTTTAAAAAATTATTTTGAGGGAATTGATTAGTGGGATGGGGGTGGGGGTTGAGGGGGGCGGAACCCCTGGAACCATATATCAGCCATACACTCAACGTTGGAGTAGGAATTCAGGGATAGTCAAATTAAAGAAATTCCAAGAGTCAAAGATAAGTTTTCGTTGATTTAAATTCCACAACTTAATATCATGCTATGCTTTTAATTTACGATTAAAGAATACGCATTCAAAACTTCTGAATTGGACCTAAAATTTTGGCTACAAATTAAGCTATGGTAATAAATAATAGGGTTATTTATATATTTCACCTCTGTGTTAGGTGAAATGGGAAGAAAAAAAACACTGTGTTACAAAAAGTAATATAAAAACCCTGTGTTTTCTTAATATTTGCATGGCGAACCCTGAAAAATTATGGTGTTGGACACGCGCTAAAAGCACGACTAGAACTCTAATTTTCTCTATTTATTCGACGTAAAATGACTAATTTACCCTTTTATATTTTGATATACATCATCACACATCTCTCTATATTGTTCAATACTTTTTTATATGCACCAAGATTCTGTACAAAATAAAATCACATGTAAACAAGTATATGTTGAATACTTTTTTATATGCACAGAGACCCTGTTCAAAATAAAATTGCATGAAAAACCCTATAAACAAGTATAAAAAGGGGTATATAGAGAGAGATAAAGGTGGGCGTCGGGTCGGGTTTTCGGGTTTCGGGGTAAACGGGTCGGGTACCTATTTTTGCTACCCGAACCCGACCCGAAAAGATCGGGTACGCGATTTTCGGGTACTCGGTCAAGTCGGGTTTCGGGTACCCGACCTTTTTTATTTATTATTATGTTTTTTGGCTTTTTTTCCATTTTGAGACATTAATTACAGTCATTCCAGGATTTCCAACAACAAAAAATATCAAAAACACAAAACACCCATTATAGTCATTCCAGACATTCCGGTCATTCCACACTTCTAGCACATTGCACACCCCTAATTTCCAGTCATTACAGTGAGTTTCAGGTTTCTAGCACACAAAACAAATTTCAAATGCAAATAAAAAATATCCAAGATTGAAAACAACTTCAAGTAACAAACTTCTTCAATCTTCTTCTTCAAATATCAACGATTGTATTCTCAATTCCCATGCTCGCCAGTTCTACATAAAAACAAAGAAAATATAATTTAGTGACAAATTAAATAGAAATAAGTTGTTTATATTATACATTATTGTACCTTGTTCAAGTGATTCAACATCACACAAGTCTTCTTCCACATTCAATGGCATAGATTTCGACCGATGCCAATCTTGACCGTAAATAAGGGCTTGAACTATTCTAGGAGACAAAGAGCTCCTAAAAGCATCAAGAATCCGTCCACCGGTGCTAAATGCCGCCTCGAAAGCAACCGTGGAGACCGGAACCGCCATTATATCATGAGCTAACTTTGATAGAATTGGAAACCTTGGTGCATTTACTTTCCATCACTTCAAAATATCAAAATCTTCTTCATCCTCCTCTTGATCCTCGCTTAGGTATTTTTGCAACTCCGATTTCACTTGATCACTACTATTTCCCTGTTTTTTTCTTTTAAACTTCTCTTTCAAATAAGATCCAGACTTGCATGGGCCTAAAGAATCTACCGAACTTGAAGAACTTGATTGTTTTGGACTCACTACAAGAAAACTGCCGAATTCCGAGGGAAATTTCCGAGGGAATTCCGAGGGATTCCCTCGGAAATTGGCTGTTTCCGAGGGAATTCCGAGGGAATTCCCTCGGAAACCATTCCCTCGGAAAAACCCCCATCGGAATTGGTTCCGAGGGAAAATTTTCCGAGGGAAATCCCTCGGAATTATCTTTCCGAGGGAATTCCGAGGGAAATCCGAGGGAAATGAAAATCATTTTATTTCCCTCGGATTTCCCTCGGAATTCCCTCGGAATATATACAATGACGTTATTCCCTCGGAAAATTTTCCGAGAAAAATATTTCCGAGGGAATTCCCTCGGAAATTCCCTCAGAAACCAAAAAATTTCCATTATTTTGTTAAAATTCATTTTCCGAGGGAATTCCGAGGGATTTTCCCTCGAAATCTTATCTTGTATTTTAATTTTTAAATTATATTTCCGAGGGAACTCCCTCGGAATTCCCTCGGAAGTTTATATATAAAATTTATAAATTGTCAAAAAAAATTATATATTTTAATTTTAAATAAATACGGTACCTATTACGAAATATTTATTGGTAATCCAAAAATATATATATCAAAAGCCCAAATCTAAATACAAATATTATTAAATATATAGTGTCAAACGTAATCAATTCTTACATGAAACAAAACCTATCTATTGAAATGATCAGGACATGTATTAAATGAAAAGGGAATGATGAAAAGCTTCAGATGCCTTCTTGCTCTCTTTGAGATACTCGTCTTCTGCTTGCAGATCTGCAACAACAACAAGGTATCAAGTTTAGAGCAAGTAATCATGTTTCAGCAAATTACACTTACACCCCTTGTGAATATAAATGCATAAAACTTGCCTAGGAAAATGGATTAAACGAAATGATCATAAAGTATATCAATCAATTACACATCATATTGCATGTCTAGAACATGTATGAGGCTTAAGATTCGAGAAAAGGGCATGCTAAAAGCACAAAACCGGTTAGGAAAAACACAATATCATAGTTCATCAATTTTTCACATATATATCAATTTGTGCAGAAACTTTCTGCACGCACACGTTATAGAAAAATTGTCATAACTCTTTGCTCGGAAAGTATTTTAATGATCCGTAAAATTTCTAGTAAACTAGACAACCAAATATTTCAAATGGCATAGGCCTCAATTCCTAGTTCCTTCTCTGTAAATACAGATTTTATCGCAAAATTGACGAAAAACAGAAATATCGTTGCAGTGACACGTTCCCAAGAAAAATTCATTTAACATACCAAACGAAATCGAAAAATTCTGAAATTTTACAGGCATACTACTAACACATATATTAACTTCACTGTAAAACAGTTTTAAAAAATTCAAACATTTACTCCATCTGCTCCTGCTGCATATCCAGATAAGAAAACAGGGTGAAACAGGGGACAGAGGCATCGTTCGGGAATTCGCATTGTCACCAGTTTCATGCACAAAAAAATTTGAAACACAACAACCCTTCTTCTCCATTAAAGTCATGGATGCAAAGCTTCATATCCATGCTCAACATTCATCATTTCCTCACCTATTCTTCACATTACTCGCATTTTGCAACATATAGTTCATGCAATTCAAGTTGGAAGCAAGAAAATTACAAAAGCCCTACTTTCATGAAAGCTATACATACATGTCCAAACCTTCAAGAAATCATAGGAAACTCAAAATCTCTACATCCATTTACCTTAGAGGGGCTGGAATCGAGCCAAAGATGATGATTAAGCAAAAGAATCTCCTCCTTTGCGTCTTGTGTGTTTGTTGCCGAGAGGGAGAAAATGGAAAGCAAATCTTTGTTGAGTGTGTGTGTATGTATTGTGTATTTGAGGTGTGATTGCATTTCTTGGAATCAAATCACAAGTTTTCATATTATAGCAAAATAAGTTTTCAAGTAATTCAAATAAATCATGTAGTTCCAAATTCATCCTTCATGTTTTATTAAAAACTCCTTTATCCAATAACACCATTCCTCACGAATCACGTATACTATATTACTAACTTGATCTGACAACAAATTCATTTGAAATTTCAGACCATTACATCAGTAATATATGTTATAGACACAGATATGTATTTCTAGCCATTATCTTAATACACCACAAAAATATATATACATATTCCCAATCATTATAAATTATTTTAGAACAACAAATATTACATCTGAGGTTTGAAAGTTTACAAAGACTTCCCCTTTAAAAATTTACATTACATCTGCATCCATTCACTTTGATAATTTCATCTCTATTTTTTTATGAAGACCCTATTTTGCTCTTGGCACTTACTGATCAACATTTTACTTTAAATTGATGACTATAATAGCATGTGTTAAGCCAAATCTTAAGAGTATGCAAGGGGAAATACCGAAATTTCGCAGAGCACATGGGAAGTTTTTCTAATTAGGAAAAACCTCAGTGTATGTCAGTGTATTTATCTTTGAATTGAACAAGAGAGGAATTTGAGACTGACTCACCTTCACTCCCTCAACCCCCAATATTGTGTGTTTATAAGGTTCCATATGTTGCAATGGAATAGCAGCGTCCACCAATTCCAATATACTAGATTAAAATATATGTCAAGAAGGAGAGACAATGTATTCTTTACTTACGGTGAAAAAACAACAAATTCTCAAAAAATACAAGAACATACCTCTGATAACCACTTTCAAGTCCGGCTTTGAAAATCATTCCAGAAACGAGAAGCCCAGCAAGAGGATCAAGGAATCTAACAACGCATAAATTCCAGTAACTCCAGGAATTCCAGGAAATTGCTTGTTGTGAGAACCGTTCGAAAACCTCCGCCTTCAAATCTGCCGTCGAAGATCTGGACGGAAGCTCCGCCTTGAAATCCGCCGTCGAAGGCCTGTCTGGAAGCTCCACCGTCGAAGAACCACGCTGGAAGCTCCGCCGTTGAAGACTTGCCTGGGTTTGAGCAAATTTCGGCTGAGGCACAAGTGAAATGAGGTTTTTCCCTTTTGCCATGGCTGGATAAATTTGGGGGAAAATGTGTAAAAAATTTTGGGGAGAATGAGGGGTTGAGTACATTTTCGTGGGATTTTCTTTTCCTTTTGCCGCCCTGCATAAATTGTTTTTGGGGGTGTTGTCAAAATTTTAAGTTTGAAAATTTTAAGTTATGAATAGTTTTATTTCAGTAAATTTTTAATATTTAAGATATATTTAATATTCTTCTTGAATTTTTAGTTAATAGTTTTTAATTAATTCAAATATATACTTAAAGTTTTGAAATAGAAAAATTTTATATATTTTTTTTAGTTTAAGTAAATTCAAAATATCCAAATGATATATAGTAAATTCAATATATATTCTTTTATTAAATAAAAAATTTTAAAATTTAAAATGTAATATTAATTAAGTCTCCAAAAACAAAATATGATATGATTTTAGAATTTGATAAAGTAATGTATTGATTTAATGCATTTTTTCTCGAAAATCCCAAGAGAAAAAATTGTTTTTAAACTAATTTAATAACTAAAATTATCTTACTTTATTCACTAATTATACATATAATTGTCATGGATTGTATTTAAACTCCACAAATTATTATGTAGTGCTTAATTTTAAAAAATATATATTGCAAATTCCGAGGGAATTCCGAGGGATTTCCGAGGGAAAATGGTTTTCCCTCGGAAATCCCTCGGAATTCCCTCGGAATTCCCTCGGAATTTCGAAAAATCTAGATATTAAAAAAAGAGAAAAAATTGTTTTTAAATATTAAATGTAATAACATGACGTTTTCTTTGTTAGTTAATTAAATAAGAAAAAATTCTCTTCCAAAAATATGTGAAAATGAAATTCGATTTCAATTTAAAAAAAAAACGGAATGTCCTTAACGTTATGATATCGTTCGAAATACCTACCGAATGTTTGATTCATATGTATGACCATCAATTCACTCATTTAATAACTAAAATTATCTTACTTTATTCACTAATTATACATATAATTGTCATGGATTGTATTTAAACTCCACAAATTATTATGTAGTGCTTAATTTTTAAAAATATATATTGCAAATTCCGAGGGAATTCCCTTGAAAAATCTAGATATTAAAAAAAGAGAAAAAATTGTTTTTAAATATTAAATGTAATAACAAGACGTTTTCTTTGTTAGTTAATTAAATAAGAAAAAATTCTTTTCCAAAAATATGTGAAAATGAAATTCGATTTCAATTTAAAAAAAAAACGGAATGTCCTTAACGTTATGATATCGTTCGAAATACCTACCGAATGTTTGATTCATATGTATGACCATCAATTCACTCATTTAATAACTAAAATTATCTTACTTTATTCACTAATTATACATATAATTGTCATGGATTGTATTTAAACTCCACAAATTATTATGTAGTGCTTAATTTTAAAAAATATATATTGCAAATTCCGAGGGAATTCCGAGGGATTTCCGAGGGAAAATGGTTTTCCCTCGGAAATCCCTCGGAAATCCCTCGGAATTCCCTCGGAATTTTGAAAAATCTAGATATTAAAAAAAGAGAAAAAATTGTTTTTAAATATTAAATGTAATAACATGACGTTTTCTTTGTTAGTTAATTAAATAAGAAAAAATTCTCTTCCAAAAATATGTGAAAATGAAATTCGATTTCAATTTAAAAAAAAAAACGGAATGTCCTTAACGTTATGATATCGTTCGAAATACCTACCGAATGTTTGATTCATATGTATGACCATCAATTCACTCATTTAATAACTAAAATTATCTTACTTTATTCACTAATTATACATATAATTGTCATTGATTGTATTTAAACTCCACAAATTATTATGTAGTGCTTAATTTTAAAAAATATATATTGCAAATTCCGAGGGAATTCCGAGGGATTTCCGAGGGAAAATGGTTTTCCCTCGGAAATCCCTCGGAATTCCCTCGGAAAATCTAGATATTAAAAAAAGAGAAAAAATTGTTTTTAAATATTAAATGTAATAACATGACGTTTTCTTTGTTAGTTAATTAAATAAGAAAAAATTCTCTTCCAAAAATATGTGAAAATGAAATTCGATTTCAATTTAAAAAAAAAACGGAATGTCCTTAACGTTATGATATCGTTCGAAATACCTACCGAATGTTTGATTCATATGTATGACCATCAATTCACTCATTTAATAACTAAAATTATCTTACTTTATTCACTAATTATACATATAATTGTCATTGATTGTATTTAAACTCCACAAATTATTATGTAGTGCTTAATTTTAAAAAATATATATTGCAAATTCCGAGGGAATTCCGAGGGATTTCCGAGGGAAAATGGTTTTCCCTCGGAAATCCCTCGGAATTCCCTCGGAAAATCTAGATATTAAAAAAAGAGAAAAAATTGTTTTTAAATATTAAATGTAATAACATGACGTTTTCTTTGTTAGTTAATTAAATAAGAAAAAATTCTCTTCCAAAAATATGTGAAAATGAAATTCGATTTCAATTTAAAAAAAAAACGGAATGTCCTTAACGTTATGATATTGTTCGAAATACCTACCGAATGTTTGATTCATATGTATGACCATCAATTCACTCATTTAATAACTAAAATTATCTTACTTTATTCACTAATTATACATATAATTGTCATGGATTGTATTTAAACTCCACAAATTATTATGTAGTGCTTAATTTTAAAAAATATATTTTGCAAATTCCGAGGGAATTCCGAGGGATTTCCGAGGGAAAATGGTTTTCCCTCGGAAATCCCTCGGAATTCCCTTGGAATTCCCTTGAAAAATCTAGATATAAAAAAAAGAGAAAAAATTGTTTTTAAATATTAAATGTAATAACATGACGTTTTCTTTGTTAGTTAATTAAATAAGAAAACATTCTCTTCTAAAAATATGTGAAAATGAAATTCGATTTCAATTTAAAATAAAACGGAATGTCCTTAACGTTATGATATCGTTCGAAATACCTACCGAATGTTTGATTCATGTGTATAACCATCAATTCACTCATTTAATAACTAAAATTATCTTACTTTATTCACTAATTATACATATAATTGTCATGGATTGTATTTAAACTCCACAAATTATTATGTAGTGCTTAATTTTAAAAAATATATATTGCAAATTCCGAGGGAATTCCGAGGGATTTCCGAGGGAAAATGGTTTTCCCTCGGAAATCCTTCGGAATTCCCTCGGAATTTCGAAAAATCTAAATATTAAAAAAAGCGAAAAAATTGTTTTTAAATATTAAATGTAATAACATGATGTTTTCTTTGTTAGTTAATTAAATAAGAAAAAATTCTCTTCCAAAAATATGTGAAAATGAAATTCGATTTCAATTTAAAATAAAACGGAATGTCCTTAACGTTATGATATCGTTCGAAATACCTACCGACTTCTACATTCATATCGTTCGAAATACTTATCCAAAGTTTAATTACGTATGTATAATTACCAATTATTAATAGAATAACTACCATAGCTTACCAAATTTACTAATAATGCATATAATTATCATGGATTGTAATTAAATTCAACAAATCGTTACATAATGTTCAATTTTAAAAATAGTTATGGCAAATTCCTTCGGAATTTTTCATAAAATAAAATATAAAAAAAGAAAATCATACTTTAAAATATCAATTTAATAACGTGAAATTTTATTTATTAATGAAATAAATAAAAAAAATTAATGTCACACAAATATATATTATATATGAATTTAAAAAATAGACAAGTTTTGATTTTCCGAGGGAATATTTCCCTCGGAATTCCCTCGGAAAGTAGATTAAATCTAAAAATTAAATATATTTTTGATTTTCCGAGGGAATTTTCCCTCGGAAATTCCCTCGGAACACACTAAATTTAATTATGTGAATAATTCCGAGGGAATATTCCCTCGGGATTCCCTCGGAAAGTATATTAAATTTAAAAATTAAATAATTTTTTATTTTCCGAGGGAATTTTCCCTCGGAATTCCCTCGGAAAGTAAATTTATTTTACAAATTAAATACGTTCTAATTTTCCGAGGGAATTTTCCCTCGGAAATTCCCTCGGAACACACTAAATTTATTTATGTGAATATTTCCGAGGGAATTTTCCCTCGGAATTCCCTCGGAAAGTATATTATAATTTAAAAATTAAATCAATTTAATGTTTCCGAGGGAAATTTCCCTCGGAAATCCCTCAGAAAACTTGGTGCTTACCTTGGCGCTAACATTTCCGAGGGATTTCCGAGGGAATTTTTCCTCGGAAATTATTTCGGTGAAGTCCCTCGAAATTCCCTCGGAAATTCCCTCGGAATTTTCCGAGGGAAATATTCCCTCGGAATTCCCTCGGAAGTCCCTCGGGACTTCCGAGGGAATTCCGAGGGAATATTTCCCTCGGAAATTTCCCTCGGAATTCGCCTGTTTTCTTGTAGTGACTCGAGGAATTTCCATATTTCAGTTTATATAAACCGAAAACGTCTTGCATGCCACGACTCACCTTTTCCTTCATCAAGGCACTCTTCTCAATATAACTATACAAGTCGTCGAACGAAAAATCAAGAAATTCCCACTTGTGGCGTGGATCAAGTATCACCACAAAATATAAAAGTGAATTCATCTTCTCAATTGCACCCCAATATTTATCAAACTTTTGTTTCATTCTCTCGGACATTGCACGTAATTCCCAATCTTCACTATCTAACCATTCTCTTAAAAGCATATCAACGTCACTTATTTCATGAAAAATCATGTTAGCCGTAACATAAAGTGAACCGGAAACACACAATGTAAGTTTGTAGAAATGAGCTAAAAACTTACATAAAAGCTCGGCTCGTTTCCAATCACCATTTTTTGGGATGCCAATATTTGGTGCACTTGAAAGCTCATTCTTATATCCAAGATCCATATCCATGTAACGAACAAAAGCTTCCCGAAGAGACACTGTCGACTCCAACATCAAGTAGGTGGAATTCCACCTAGTAGGTACATCAAGACTCGATAATTTTTTGCTTTCAATTTTCTCAAATTCCACGGCCTCTTAAAACTTTTTGTACCTAGCGGGGGAGTTCTTAATGTATCTAATGGCACCTCTAATGCGACAAATAACATCATGTTCTTCTTTGTTCTTCAAGCCATCTTGCACCATAAGATTAATAATATGTGCCCCGCACCTCATGTGCAAACATTATCCACCCATTAGGCTTGTACCCCAAGCATCTAACCTTTTCTTCAAATATAAAATTGCACCGTCATTTGATGATGCATTATCAACCGTGACGGTATAAACCTTGTCGATCCCCCAATGAAGTAAGCACTTTTCAACTTCCTTGCCAACTTCCTCACTTTTATGTCCCAAAATAGGACAAAAGTTCAAGATCCTCTTTCGCAAATTCCAATCATCATCAACAAAATGCACCGTAAGATACATATAATTAACCTTTTGAATTGATGTTCATGTGTCGGTAGTGATGCAAACAGTTTGTGTGTGATGAAGGACTTTAACTTCGCCTTTTCACTTACATACAAGTTGTATATATCCTTAGTTATAGTCCTTCGTGATGGAATTATAAACATAGGATAAGCAACCGACATAAAATGCCTAAATCCCGGATTTTCAATGGTTTTAAAAGGAAACTCGTCAACAATCAACCAATAACTCATAGCTTCTAGTGTTTTATCTTGCTCAAATCTCCAAGATACGAGAGTTCCATCCTTATCACCATCCTTAGTTATTTGAAATGCAAGTCGGGTTTGATTTGTAGCAACGTCATGAGGTCATTTTTTATATGCTTCAAAATGATTCTTGAGAGCCTTTGTGCCGTATAGTTTCGGATCTGCCTTAAGTATTCTAAGACAATATATACACTTAGCTTTTTGAATCTTCTCTTCATCACGAAAGAACTTTACAAAGTGCTCCCAAAATTGAGACCTAGAAGCAACTTCTTTTCTAGTTCGTTTTTTGGATTGACTCGGGCCACTCGGCGCTTCTTCCTTATCAACATCATCTCCAATATCACCACCTAAATCGTTATTATCATTAGTTTCAAAATTCATATTACCAACCTCTTCTCTCATCATAGAGTCAACACCACAAAAGTTCTCATAGTCCATAAAGTTTTCTTCTTCAATTGCAGTTTCAGGATTTTGAGATGCTGGACTACTCATCTGTAAAAAAAAACACCTGAAATAAGTAATTAAGCAGGAAAAACATAAATCATTACTATAAACTGTAAAGCCTAAATACTAATATAAAAGTTCGCATTTAAATTAAATGAACCAAACAACAACAGAAGGCCAATAAATAACAAATAGAGCCTAAATCATTAATTTTTGAAATAGATAGCCAATCTCTGCTCAAAATACACTGCCACTGGTCTCTGTTAATTACTGTATGCATTTATGTCCATCTAAATTAGTAATCTTTTATTGTTTCCAGTTTTTATACATAAGAAACAAAGTTTGGAACCTTAAACCAGTCGAAGACCTTATTTATTAATCAAACAACTATTCAGTTTTAGGAATATAAATTGTAATTCAAACAACTTATGTGTTAAATTTTGAGCTTGAGCACAACCTGAATATAGATACACCTACCATATGCATATCATGAGCAATAGAGCCTCATGAGTAATGAGCAACAGAGCCTAAATCATTAATTTCTAGCAGAAAAAACAGCTGATAGAAAGCTCAATTCATGGTGATAAAAGGGCTACCAAAAAAATTTTTAAACAGGTACTTAACCAAAGAAGTTTGCTCACAGAAGAATGTGCAACTATTCGATGGCTTTACAGAAAAATTTTGAGCATGTACCTTCAATGGCTTCGTGAGATGTCTTGAATGTTAACCTAATGGTTCCCTTCCTTTCTAGGTGGTGTCGCCGCGTCGATGGTGCTGCCACGCCGGTGGTGTCACCGTCTGTTTCTATCAATTTGGGAGAAAGAAAAATTAGGGTTTCTGTCGATTTGGGAGAAAAGAGAAATGGGGTTCAGCCTGAAGTCCTGAACTCTTTTTAATATTATTACATATGTAAATTGTTAATATATATATATTAACCCTATATATATAATACATATTATATACGTATATAATTACATATGTATATTATATATATATATATATATATATATATATATATATATATTATATGAAAGTCGGGTATCGGGTACCCGTTCGGGTAGAATTTTTCTACCCGAAACCCGACCCGTAACCCGTTTTACCTGAAAATAGTTACCCGCTTGAAGATTACCCGATTGGGTAAACGCCCACTCCTAGAGAGAGATGAGCACTACCAAAAAAAACAGTTTTAGTGACCGCCAGATCGGTCACTAATATAGCAAAATTCGGTCACTAATCGACATTAGTGACCGATCAGTGACCGATCGGGGGCGGTTGGTAAAAACCTCGCAACTAATATTTCAGTGACCGATAATATCGGTCACTAAATTAGTGACCGATATATCGGTCACTAATATGAAAAATGGCGGTCACTAACGAGATTAACTACCTTTGCCTAATCGGTCACAAAGCGGTCACTAATTCTGTGACCGCACATAAATCGGTCACTAAACTGGCAAATGAGTTCGGTCAGTAATCGGTCACAAATTAGTGACAGATATAATCGGTCACTAATTTCAATTGGTTAATTTAAATTAGTGACCGATGTATATCAGTCACTAATTTTCTTCGATTATTGGCTCTATTTTGTGACCGATTATATCGGTCACTAATTTAACAGATTTATAATTTTGATATTTAATTAAAATTGTATTTTTTTTTATTTTTAATTCCTATATTATTTTAATGAATCGTTTAAAAACCTATTTAAAATAAACAAAAGTAATAATACCAAACAAAATACTTTAACATCCAAACATAATATCATAATCATATTACAAAGTATCGAATTAAAAGTACAAAATTTCTCAAATCATTAATAACAAGTCAAATAAGTTTTCATCACGTTTTGATCACCTTCGTTGCTTCATGTAAACTCCGAAAGACTTCTACTTTTTGGATGCTTGGCCCGAATTAGCTGCTTCTAAAGTATTCAATCTCTCTAAGCACTTGGCCAAAGTCGCCGATAAAGCTTCTTCTCGTTGTCTTGCCTCGTCAGCGATTTTTTTTGCTTCCTCAATGATTTTTGCTTCCCTAATTGCAGCCTCTTCTCTTTCTTTTGCTAACTTTTCTTCAATCACCTTCATTTGTTCTTCATTGAGTGTGGGGTATGAAGAATATACCGAGTTTGATTGGGAAGATTTAGCTCCTACTATATCTCTGTAGTGGATAGTGTTCCCAAATGAATAAACTCTTCCTTTAGATGGGCCACCACTTGCTTCAATCCACTTTACAGGATCAATCGAGCCTTCGGGAGTAGGGTTGCTATCATCCTCACTACGTGCCTCATAATTTTCCTAAAAAATATCAATAATACCATAAATTGTAAGTATACATAATTCACAAGTATAAATATATAACTACTAATTCAATTGCAAATGATTCCTAAATCCATTTTTCACAAACCAACGTCCCATCAATTAGATGTATTCTTGTCATTAATATTATTAAATTTTTTGGCAATACACCAAAGTTATTCACAACGCGCAGGACAATTCTCCAACTTGCAGGAGTTTTTCTAACTTCATCACCCAGAAATCATGCAAAAAATCTCAACCAATCAGACTACGAATAATTAATTTGTTGTACCCAACACAAAAATACGCATAAAAAAGCAAATTCACAAGGATGAAGGAGATAGATACATCTAGGTAGATGCCAATTCATAAGTCAACTTCAGAGCCATAGTAATGAAAAGGGATTGTGACAATTAAGCTTTTGGAACTTGTTTAAGGTGGAAGGTTAGTTAATTTTCAACACTAAAGTTATTGCACTAAAGGGACCATAGTAATCATCTTCTTGGATAAATTCACACAAACCAATTATCAAGTATATCATAATGTCAAAATCTCTAATGAAAAAAAACATCAATATTAAAAACCTTAACTTTAATTACCTTAACTTTTTTAGACCTTGGATCACAATATTCTCCTTCGCCCCTTTGTCTTCGGTGGGTTCGACCATGAACTTGAAAAGGTGTAATTTCCACAGTTGGATTATCTCTTGCCTACAAAAGAATAATTAAAGATATTAAAAAATATAAGAATGACTTGAAATAATATTTATAACATTAAAAACAACTAATTAAAACAAACCATTCTACGTCCGTGCTCCATATGTGAAATTGAACCTCCTGTGTGCACACTAATTGATCCATCTGTTTCAGTCATTCGATTTTGCCTTGCCTTAGCGCACTTCTCTTTGTAGTTCGGGGCACTCATGTAATCCACAATTTTGTTCCAATCTGTTGCCGACATATTCTTTGGACCAAATTCTCTTATTTTCTCCAAATCTTCACTACCAGCTTGCTTAATTGCATTTTGCTTGAACCTATAGATCACTTGTTTGTAGTTTCTAACATGAGTTTGCTCCCACGAGTGTCTAATACCACCGTCATGCTCGGGCAACCATGAGTAACGCTCCTGTTTAAAAGAAAATGAACAAACCATAATTATATCTTATCTAATTTTTAAATTCTTGAAATATTATAAACAATAACTTACTTTGAATTTTTGGAAAAGCATTTCTTTACAATCTGATGGAACTAGTTCCCATGTAGCACATCCTGGCATGTATTTTCTCAATATATCCATCACTCTACGAGAAACGTTATCTGGTATGAAGCTACATGATAATTTCAAACATTACAATCATCATAATCAACACAATGATCAAAAAAATATACTCAAAACATATTACCTGTCATAATATGGCTGAATTAAGTTACCATTATTTGTTACATGACTTCCTTGGGTATCTTCTTGTGCTCTCACTTCAGAAGAATTCTGGCCGAGACTATCAACTGCAACGATGGTTTCCATAGGTGCAAGAGCATTATCTTCTTGAAGTGGGCCATCAATACTTGGTCGATTTTGTATTGTCATATGGGGGATGTTTATCCTACTTCTTGCTTTTATTTTGCACACCGCTTTCCAATCTCCTATTTCTCTAGATTTGGTAGGAAAATTTGTGTAATACACTTGTTGTGCTTGTTGAGCCAAAATGAAAGGATCATTTGTGTTAAGCTTTCTTCGATGGTTGATCTCAACAAGTCCAATTTGTGGATACACTTTAGCTCCTCTATTGGAAACATCATACCAACAACATTTGAATAATACCACTTTGTTTCCTTCACCAAAATATTCTAACTCCAACACTTCTTCCAACACACCAAAATAATCAACTTCATTCTCGTTCCAAGAGTTACCCAATACACATACACCACTATTCGTGGTAGATTTGTGTTTTCCAAACTCAGCAGTGTGAAATTTAAATCCATTGACAAAGTACCCATTATATGATTTAACCCATCGACTAGGACCTTGAGCTATGCGCTTAACGCTTTCCTCAACAATGTTGAAAGGATTCATCACCTAGTCATATTTACTAATCAATGTTAGAACTATAGTTACATAATAATTTATTAAGTTATATAAATCATACTTACATAATTTTGTAACCATGTTGGGAATTTAGAATCTCGTAGTCTCCCCAAATCATCACTTGTCAAAGATGGATTTTGACTACACATCTCTTCGTCAAAGAGACTACACAAAAGTCAGAGAGTATGTATAATATACACAAATTAATATTAATATGAATATTATTATTATTATTATTATTATAGAGCAAGAAATGAAAACTTACGTTACTAATGGAATGAGTTCATCACAATTCAAGAGCACATATCTATGTGCTGAATCGTATTCACTATCATCTCGAAATAACCGGCCATGCTTTTGGCTTCCAACAGGCTTACCGGGATGGCCAAAAATTTGGAAACAACGACTTGAGATTCCCTCCCCACCATCATCATTTCTTGGGACTCGATTTAGTCGTGTTTCAACATCACCATCAAAGTACAATGAACAAAATGTTGAAACTTCCTCAACAATGTATGCTTCTACAATAGAGGCTTCCACGCGAGCTCTATTCTTGACTTTTTGCTTCAAACGACCCAAAAACCTAGGCATCATCTTAGCATTTAAGTTATAGGTGTTTTGATATTTTAATGTATAAAAATATGAATATATGTATAATTATACCTTTCAAAGGGATACATCTATCTATATTGTACAGGTCCCCCAACTTTAGCTTCATAAGCTAAGTGAATCGGAAGGTGTTCCATGACATCAAAGAATGCGGGCGGGAATATTTTCTCAAGTTTACATATAATTTCAACTATGTTTTTCTCCCATTGCTCCATATGTGAAACATGTAAGACAGTGGAGCATATATCTCTGAAGAAAACACTTAACTCTGATATTGATTCCCAAACAGGTTTAGGCAAAAGATCACGAAAGATCACGAAACAGGTGTCTAAATGCATCATAAGTTTCAACCCCTTCACTCCATAACTTTTTCAATTCATCGATGAGAGGAGGTAGAAACACATCCCATTTTTTGCCTGGAGATTTAGGGCCAGGGATAACCATATTCAAGAATATATATGGTTCATCCATGCAAATTCCAGGAGGAAGATTATATACAACTAACATTACAGGCCAACAAGAATAAGGAACACTTGAGTTATTGAATGGGGTGAAACCGTCTGTGCATAGACCTAAACGCACATTACGTGGTTCTGATGAAAATGATGGATGAGAAGTGTCAAAGTGTTTTCAAGCTTCACTATGTGCAGGGTGTCCCATACTATCATCTTGACATTGATTGTTATAATGCCATGTCATTTTCTCAGATGATGTTTTAGATGAGTAAAGTCTTTGCAACCTTGGAATTAAGGGCAAATAGCGCAATACCTTATAGGGAACATCCTTTTTTGAAGCTTTATTTCTAGGCTTATACCTATCATGTCCACAAATTTTGCATTTTGTCCTCTCGCTTTCCTCTTTATAATATAACATGCAATTATTGATACAAACATCAATTTTCTCGTAACCAAGACCTAGTTTTTGAACCATTTTCTTCGCATTATACATGTTATTTGGAAGCCTCTCATCTTCAGGCATCGTACTCTTCATTGTTGAGATGATGCGGTCAACACATGAATGAGATAAATTGAAATCAGATTTAATATTAAGCACTTCAGATATAGCAGAGAGCCGTGTATGTTTTTTACAACCATGCCACAAGGGTTCTTCTGCATCTTTCAATAAATCAAAGAACTTTTGGGCATCGGGATTAGGTGGGTCTTTTGTTGGATTTTCACCCCCATCAAACCCCCAATCAAAGTTTGGACCCGCCGTGTCCATAACCATGGTTCTCATTCTAGTGCTTCCATTATCTATAAGCCCCGAAGATTCTCTACTAGATTCTTGTAACCAAGGTTCCCCATGTGCATCCCATCTAGTGTAACCGTGCTCAAATCCATGTTTCATAAGGTGATAGTGAACATTATCACGACTATCAAATCTCATGTTGCGACATTTTGAGCAGGGACATTTTATATTACCACGATCAACAATTTCAGGATGAGAGTATGCAAATTCTAGAAAGTTTATAACCCCTTGATTAAACTCATCGGTTATGTATCCTTTATCATCGAATCGTTTCCACATCCAACTTCGATTACTATACATATTACTGCATAGATTATTAAAGACAAAATGGGTAAAACTTATATACAATCCAATGATAAAACCAAATCATGCAAAGCCCAATCAAACAATAAATGCTTGAAAATACAAAACATACCTTCTTACAAATCCACTAAAATCTTCAAGAATTAATTCTTCGGATTCTGATCTGATTGAAGAAGAAAAAGGGTGTAAAGTAAAGAAATACAATCAATATAAAAACAATCATTGATGCTCGTGACATAAGTTTATCAGTTTACGTCAATTTACAAAAGCTTCTTATTATACAGAAAAGATAGAGTTTGAGCAACTAGCCTATGAAATGGTAATCCCAAACAAAAAAGTTTCAAATTTCAATCAACCAGAACTAAAATTTCAATCAAGCTTCAATTGGCTAAAAGAGCCAATTAACAAGAGAAGTCCGACAAAAACTAAAATTTCCGAAATCTGTTTCAGGCAGAAATGAAACTCAACACAGATGTAAATACACCTCATTTAAATTTCTACCTTTAATACTCGTCTTGAGACCTTTCACTATCTTCCCACTGAAGAACTAGGTAGATCTGGAGGGAAAAGAAAAATAAAAAAAGTTCACAGACACAACATTTTCCAAAATTATCATTTTCAACAGATATGAAAAGGCCATGGACGAACTGCATCAATATTTCATCAATTAGGAATCTTATTTCTGATTAAATTCAACCACTATAGACTAATCAAGCGATTTGCACACGATTTACTCCAAATATTCCCATTTAATCATGATTATTTATATAATTATATGCCTAATGAAATTCCCATTCGCCCGCCAACCACGACAATTGGGGAAACCAAATGTAATTTACACTTTCTTGAATTCAATTACCAAAATCTCTTGAAATCTTCGTATATTTCCAAATCTCTTGAATTGAATTGAATATTTTAACTCAAATACAAAGAAGAAGTAGAAAGAATATTCATATAAGTCCATTTCTTAATTTTCAAAATTCCAACAATATATTATGTAATTTCTAGCCTACAAATGTAATTACTTAGAAAATAAAAAATAGAACTAGAGATAGAACCACAACAACCTCTTCCCAGCGCTACCCAGTTTAGAGAGAATGAGAGAAGGTGGCAGGATGGCTGAAGGCAGGGGCCGGCTATGTCGGCGGTGGGTAGCAGGCAGCGGCGGGCGGTGGCTTACGGCGGCAGCAGCTGTGGGTAGTATGAGAGATACATGGAGGCGGGTGAGAGAGAATTTTGCCCTAGCTAAGTATACTTGGGGGGAGAATGAAAGGGGGATATTAAATTTTGGGGGGAGAATGAAAGCGGGAGACAATTTTCGTGAATTTTGTGGAGAAAGCGGGATAGCAATTTCATAGGCTAAAACAAATTTATTGGGGAGAGAGAGAGAGAATGCACACCGAGAATTTGCTCTTCGATTTAGATGGAGTAACAGAGATGAGAGAACTGTATATGGGCTAAGTTTCATTGTAGAACCCACCTCCATTTATTAATAAACAAAATTGGTCAAAATGGCCCATATATTTAGATTTTGTAAAAAAAAAAATGTAATATTTTATAAGTAAATTTTGGGTAATTATTGTGGCTACTTGAGAATGAAATCCGGGTGATTTTGATTGCGATTTTGATTGTGATTTTGATGACGATTTTGTAGGAATTGAAGAATCAGTAATCCTCTTTTAAAGAATTCAAAAATAATAATAAAATTATACAATGTACATGGGACGCAAATCAGGCAAATCATTTTATATGTAATCGTGGTGTTTTCAAACATATTATGCACCAACATTTCAACTATTTATTATAATTTAATAATATAATGTTATATTAATTTTAATTAAAATTTTATATTGTCGTATTTTTATCTTATTATCTCATAAACACCAACACTGACCGGTTAATACAAGTGGTCTCCACTATTGTCATCATCCATTAGATGTTTCTAGATATTTAGCATTCTTCTAAGATATGAATTTTGAATCAATTCTCAAGTGGATCACTGTGATTCAGTGAATACTTCGAAATATATTTTTTAAATTAACATAACAAAGTTAAGTCGAGTTTCATATTAAATGCAATAAAATTTTGAAACTTGTTTTGATTTACGAATCGGTTCTAACGTTCTTCTAAAGTATGAATTTCAAATCAATTCTCAAGTAGATCATTTTGATTCAATCAGTATTTCGAATCATATTTAAATAGTTAATGATCAAATTCGACTTTGTTCAAAGAACAAAAGGACAATGTTTGGTATAGATTTGACACCATAGTTAATGATCAAATTTATACTTTATGAAAATAATTTCATTAAATCGTTTGATATATACGTTATTTGTATTTTAGGTATTTTCAATATTTTTTCACTAATATTAATAAATAAAAGCAATAATAAATTCAAAATTGATTTATTTATATTTTTATGTTTTTTTTAAATTAATTAACACATCCTGAAAAATGTGATAAGTGTCCAAAGTAAATCAAAATTAAACAATCTGTGACCGATCAGTGACCGATTATACCATTCAAACAATCAGTGACCGATCAGTGACCGATCAATAACCAATTCAGAAACCCAATGACCGATTAGTGACCGATAAAATATCAGTCACAAAATCAGTGACCCCATTATACCATGACCAGAAAATCAGTGACCGATCAGTGACCGATAATAATCGGTCACAGAATCAGTGACCGATCAGTGACCGATTAAATTTTGGGTCAGAAACTCAGTGACCGATCTGTGACTGACAGTAATCGGTCACAGAATCAGTGACCGATCAATGACCGATTAGTGACTGATTTGTTACTGAAATTTATGCAGTCACTAATCGGTCACTAATTATTATATATATGTGATGTCAGTCACTGATCGGTCACTGATCAGTGACCGATCTATCGGTCACTGAAAATCGGTTGGAAAAAGCCTGTTTTTTGGTAGTGTGAGATGATATATTTTAGAATATAAAAGGTAAATAAGTCATTTCACGTCCAATAAATAGAGAAAATTAGTGTTCTAGTCGCGCTTTTAGTACGTGTACAATACCAGAAATTTTCAGGGTTCGCCATGCAAATATTTTGAAAACACAGGGTTTTTTATGTTAATTTTTGTAACACGGGATTTTTTTTTACCCGTTTCACCTAACACAGGGGGTATGATGTATATAACTCTTAAATAATATTAGGGATAATTAGTAGTCATATTCAATTTTTCATTCTGATGACTTTTCCGCTGAGAACGAGAATCTCTTGGGGACTGCGAGCAGTAAGAGGGGACTATGAGCTTCACAGTAAGAGGACAGTTGTTCGAGATATAACAAACGATGGGAGTTTGCACCAATAATTATGTTAAAGATTAAGTTCTTTTTATTTGTTTCACCTCGGTTGCATCATGCATGCATAGTGATTTATTCTGTTTCATCACTATAGATCCTAAATATTTTTTCCTTGTGAAGTAAATGAAGGAAATGTGTGCGTATATGAATTGCGTCGTGTGTGGGTGAAATTTCAATGGTATGAGAGCCACTGCAGCGTTTGACATAAGATGGTCACAAATGAAACTAAGTATTCTTAATTAATGCATGAGGAATTAGACGTATAGAAAAGCTAACAACAACTATACAAATATCATACTCCTCTCAAGTGCAGTTGATAAATTGCTGTCAATAATACTACTATGTGCTGATTAATCTGATCGAAATCGCGAAGTGATACGTCCATGAAAATGATGGAGTGGAAGATTGATTGGGACTGCATTTGGGAGAAAGACGATTGAAGATCGAAAGGCATTCGATTTGATGGATATTGGAGTAAATTTCAAAGCTTGAGTGTTGTCACTCCTGCCATTATAGAATGCAAATAAATTTGACATAAATTAATCAGACCTACTATGAGAGAAAGTGGTCGAGTTCACTTGACATATGGATTTAATCAACGCCCCTCAGATTCATGTTTTCATGTGGTGGTGGTGAAATTAAAGGCAACATTGAGGAAATAGCATTAATAATGAGGGATTAAACAAGACCCCATGAATTTGGCCCTTAATCATACATCTTTTAAGTCCAGATGGCAAAATCCTTGCAATGGTGCGGGACAATCCAGACAGGATGTTGGTTAATTCACGAACTGACAAGGATGTGGAATCAATTCGTATGAGGAGTGGAATCAATTCGTATGACGAAAAATGACGATTAATTTGAAGTTTGATCTAATAGCTGCAACCAAGCAAGATAAGTTCTTCAATTTCAATTAGAGAGAATGATTTTTTTTCCATCCGAACTATGACCCCATTTTATAATTCACCATCTAAATTATTTTGACCCCAATAGCACCATCCAAACTATTATTTCTTGACAAACCACCATTCCAACTTTTTTTTAATAGTTTTGATTGTTTTTTCAACGGTTTTGACTGTTTTGACACATGTAAATCTGTCTCTCTTTGTTATTTTTCCATGGATTTACCCTTGGTGTTCTCACACCATATCACATGTGAGGTATTTTTGAGTCAAAACCACTGAAAAACTGTCAAAACCACTAAAAAATAAGTTAGAATGGAGGTTTGTCAAGAAATAATAGTTTGGATGGTGGTATTGGGGTCAAAATAGCTTAGATGGTGCATCGCAAAACGGATCATAGTTCGGATGATAAAAAATCATTATCTCTTTCAATTATGTCTAAGTTTAATTTCAATTATACTTATTTCAATTATGTTTCTCGTAGCCAAATTATCATCAATTTTCATCATGAATATATAGCGCCAATCCCAGTAATAGGCATTCATGCTATGGCCATAAAAATTATCAAGATCGAAATTAAGGGGCGAACTGATGATTCGGTGGTGAAAAAAGATCAAACAAATATTGATGATGAGAGAATGTTGGATCGAGCAACTCAAAAGTTTTGACGTAAAGAAATATCGTACGTCACCGGCCCTTGATTTTGCTTTGCCCAAAATCGGAGATGATCTAAGCATGCGATTCGACTAAGATAAGTTTCAAACTTAATTATAATTTTCATCATCGGATCTCTTATAACTACTTAAATACTAGGGATAATTACGAACAACCCCCTGATGTTTGAGAAATTTCGAACTCCCCCCCGACACGTTATCTCCTTCGTTAAACTTAACGGAATGTGTGAAATTTACTATTTTGCCCCTAATATGTTGAAACTCAGGGGAATATACGTAATAAAGAGTCAAAGGTAAGGGGATTAATGCAAGGATTGAAATTCTTAGGGGGTGATGGTGCAGAAACTTGTAAAGGATTTAAACACCAATCACTTTAGAATTTGTTTGTTGAGGGGAAGACCATCACAGGCGTTGAGCCTCAGGAACTGTGTTTCCAATGAGCGTGGGTTCTTCCAACTAGGATAACACCAAGAAATCGTGCAGCCAGGGTGCAGGAAATGGTGAAATATATGAAGCTTTGAAGATGAAGATGCCCAGGAAAATGATGCCAGTTCAGTAGTGTGTATATGGAAGATGACTTAGGGGAGAAAGCATGTGCTCTCCCTTATTTATATGTTAGGGGTGAGGGTAGATTGGGTAATTTGACTGTGTGGTCCCAAACCTGTGTTGCCCTAACACGTGGCTGTCTGTGGTGGCGTGAGAGTGATGACTCTGAAAAGTAGGCGGCGTGTCAGATGCAAGGTGCGCACCACCTTTGTGTCAGAGGTTGTTGGCGAGGGTCGTGCACAGAGATGGCCCAAGGGGTCATCTTGCTACCGTTCGGATCCCTCGTTAGGAAAAGGATCGAGCGTAGATGACGCTCGGTGGGCTCACGATTGGGTGCCTCACGGTACATGGTTTTTTAGCGTCAAATCCATGAGCGTCTGATAAAGGGGGTGACCTCGTGCGAGTGCCTCCCTGGGAAGGTTGACCCTGAGGACCAGTGTGCGAGCGCCAGGTCTGATAGCCCGAGCATTCTATTGAAACGGTTGACCGAGGCTCACGGGCCAGTATCAGGCCAGCAAATAAGTGGGTTGGGTTAACTCCGGAGCCCATTAGTGCGAGCGTCCAGCCTTCGAGTCAGCAGGTGGCGACACGTGGACGGCTCTGTTACGAGCGTAGTTTTGTGTCTCATCATTTTGCCCCCCAAATTCTGTAGTATCGCTCAAGCGTACTGTAGAATTTAAAAGAAGGGAGACTTGAATTTTGAATATCCGAGGGTCAAGCCTCCGCAAGGGAGGTGACCGCTTGACTTCCGTATCGGGCACAGTGTGACACTGCATTAAATGGTGTCATGTCCGCATTTAATGCTGAGTGAGAACGTGGGCGCGTGTACCCCGGGATGTGTGAGCCGGTTACCAAAAGTGGGAGTCTCCCAAGGCGGGAAATGATTGCTTTTGAATTTCTAACCCTAATCAATGCAAATCTCCCCCTATAAATAGGGACTTACAGAATTTTGGGACCTCTTTCACGCATTCAACTTTCTTTCTAGCGATTCAAAAAGGCAAGAATTTTCTGCACCTTCTGCGCAACCCAGCGAACTTCTTCTTCAATCTTCTAGGTAAAATTCCCAAAAATTTTATATTTCTGGTACTAACTTTTAGATTTAGGTTGAGAGAGTGAAACTCTTGAGGGAAGGAATCCACTTCTGGTGTTGAATTCTGAGACTTCTTTCTCCACTTTCTTCGATAAGCTGCGTTTTCCAAGAATCAAAGAACAGGCATGGCAGGACACCCTGCAGACGATTATGTGAGGGAGATAGATGAGATGTCCGTGGGGAGCTCTTCCCCTCAAGATGATGTGCCCATGGCTGTCCCGCTGGCCAGAGCCTCTCCTGGCGGTGAGGCCCCAATCGCCATTCCAGTGGCCAGGGCTCCGGCTGAAGCTAGGGACGAAGACGTTGATGCCTCCGTTCAAGGAATGAATGAGCGTGCTCCCGGGGGTGTGGATGATCTATTTGAGGAGATGGGTAACGTCATGGAGATGCAGAGGCAGGGAGAGAGGGTGTTCCATGTGCTTAACAGTGCTGTGCGGCCTCAGGATCATAGAATCACAGTGGCAGTCGGGCCCCTGAGGGCGGTGCAGGGCCGTCCGGGCGTCGTGTTGAAGCTGAACCTCCCAGAAAGCGTCAAAGAAGGGGAAAAGAGCCTGCAACACGAGTGAGGCAAAATAACCCCCACCAAACCGACAGATCTCCGGATGAGATTGAGAGCATTTTGACGCTCGATGATTTGGAGGAGTTGAGGGCAAAAGTGTATTGGGATGAAGCAGTATTTCCTATGCGACTTCCCGAGGAGGGAGAGAGGGCCAACCGACCGCCGCCCGGGATGTTGACGGTCTACTGGGACGCAGTCCTGGCCGGGGGCCTGAGGTTTCCCATCACGTCCTCCGTCGCCACCATCTATCATCACCTTGTGCTTTGCCCTTCACAAATTTTGCCGAACGGCATAGCCCTAATCAACACTTTTGTAATTATGATGAGAGCTCTAGGCCACGAACCCTCGATCGCCAATTTTGACAGTTTAATACAAGTGGCCCGCTCAACACGCTCGTCTCCTACAGATGGGTTCTATTACGCCCAGGCCAAATCGGGCTTCAAGATGATAGATTCTCCATCCACCTCCTATGGCGAGCATTGGAAAGATAAGTACTTTTTCGTGGGGGCTCCCGGGGGAATTTTTAGGGTTCACCGAGAGTGGTTGATACATGGCGAGGGGCCATTGATTAGGGAAAGGATAAGGAATAAGGTTTTTGAGGACTGGGCAAAGGGGTTAGCCCTCGAGATGAGGAGTGAGAAGAAGTGGATCAAGGCTGAGGTCTTGATGAAGAACGAGGGAGTGCTATTCCGTTATGGCCTATCTTGCCCCCCAAGTATGATAACCAATCCACCAGCTGATATCATGGCCCTCGATGGTTAGATTCTAGGAACTAACTGCTTCTAACTCTTAGAATAGTTTCTGACTTGGGTTGATTGTTATACTTCTGTGCTTGTTATCCATATAATCACCTTCTGACACTCGTGTTTTCTCATTTGCAGGCGTCCAGATATTATCATTAGGGATGAACACCGAGGCTCTTGCTCGTATAATAGGCGCTCAGGGACCGGGCATTGATCCTCAGCAACAACAGCAGCAGCAGCAGGAACGACCCCCAAATGCCCCAAGGGGCAGAGGAATCCGACGAAGGCAAGGACGAGGCGACGGGGGCAGGGGTGCTGGAAGTGAGGCTCCAGCTGTTGGCCCCGTTGAGGATCTAACAGTAGGTGGCGCTTGGGAGGTTACTCCGCCTCCAGCTGCCCCCGAGGGGCCTATAGCGCTCAGCTCCAGCACTTCCCATAATCGGTCCGGGGAGCTGGCCCGCTTCCATGATGCGATTAGGGCTGAGCGCCAAGGAAAAAGAAAGAGGATGCCGGACTCTATCCCAATCTCTGGTAAGGGAAAGGAGGTGGTTGTAGGCCATCGGGGCGAGGGTAGCGATACTTCTTCCTCTGAGGATGAGGATTTCTGGAAGATAAGCTGCCGGGGAGACGTTCGGTACAAGCGCCAAAGGAAGGATGGTCCCGTCTTACTGAAAAAGAGCGCATTCTTTGTCAACATGGTCTCCGACATCGTCGGAAAGCTCCAGTTCTCCGCCGATCATGACAAATTAAACGAGCATGATGCCGCTCGGGTCGCGGATGACGCATGCCACGCACTCCTGATGGTTAGCCCTTAATTCCCTTTATAAAATTCCCCCTTTTTCCATCTCTATTCTGATAGTGACTCTCGCTTATGGCTTCCCAGGAAGTAATCCCGAGACGGAAGAATTTGCAAGGTCGAGCGCAGGCCTTCTCTGAACATAAGGCCAAGTACAAGAAATTGCTGCTAGTCTCTGACCCCAGCCAACTGCAAGAGGATTACAATAACGTTCATGCTCAACTGACCAGCGCCAACCTGGAGAAGGACCGGTTAAAGGAAGATCTGAAGAAGTCCGATGACGCCTATCTGGTCCTTAACGAGCGTCATAGGAAGCTGAAGGAGGAGCGTGACCAACTGAGGGCCCAAAACGGGGAACTGAGCACGCAGCTGGCGGAGAGCACTAGTCAAAATGAAGAGACTGAGAAGGCCCTCGCGGACCTGCAGGGGAAAGTGGAAGGACTGGCGGCGAAGGTTTCCTGGGACGCGGTAATGAAGTTCATACGTTCCAAGGCTTTCATGTTCGCAGCCAACATCCATTGCTTTGACAACGCCCGGCGTTTCTTCCGCAAAGCAATTGGCAGATGGTGAAACTAGGGCTGGCTCCTGAGAGCGCTCGGACCGACGAGCGCCTGCGCATGGATCTAGATGAGAACTGCGAGCCCATGGTCCAAGACGAGGATCCCTCTGAGAGCCTGGCAGAGCCGGAGTACCAGGATCTGGTGATGAGGCTCCAGCGAGAGTTCATAGATGCCAATCCCCTGCGCCCCGAGCCCATTCAGATAGAGGACGAGGGTACCGTCATGGAAGCACCGAATGAAAAGGAACCTGGGGAGGCCCAGACTTCTGACGCCAATGTATTGGCCCCCGTTCCCCTTGCGACCGCCCTTCCGGAGCCTGACAACCAAGCCCAGTGATAATCCTCCAGCTGCTGTTCCCAAATCATGCTTGCTAAATTTCCCTTCCTGCTTAAGAACATTTAATATCTGTATTTAATTCTTAGGACTTCTTCAGCATATTTGACTTTCTTTATGCTTTTCCCCCGTTTATTTGGACCTTTTCTCTTACTGTCTGGATGTTTATGTGCATTTTCTTCTATTTTTAAATATTCATCGCTGTTGTTTCATTGCACTCGACGTTTGTACATTTGCCTTTCTTGTTTGAGCGTTTGCGATGGGTGTGTGTGCGCACGAGGGCGTTTTCTTTGAAGGTTCCCTGGCGCTTATCACAATGTGTCATCAGTTTAGAATTTGGTAGCGTCTAGTGACTTGAGAGCTGCAAGTATGGGCGCGAGGGTGTTCCTTATGAGGGTTCCCTGGCCGTATTCACAGTGAGGCTCGAATTTGAAGTTAGAAAACCTCTGAGGATTTAACTAAGTATTGGTCAAACAACGTGCACCTTCATCTTGATCGTTCCAGTGAATTGAACGTACTTAGAAACCAACAGTAGGATTTGCTAAGTATGGGATCAAAGCGAGCGTAACCGTAGGGTTAGCGTCATTCTGAGGGACCCATGAAAGGATTGGTCTAGGATCCACTATTTTACGAGCGTGCTCTTACCCAAGAAGTTGAGGGTCTCGGGGGTTTACGAGTGCGAGCTGGCGTGGTGAGCACCCAGTTGGCGTAAATTAAGCGTTTAGCATCCCGCCATTTGACACGCTCATCCTCGGGGCCTTCACGCTTATGAGCGTCAAGGTTTTTAATGTGGAGCATTTTTACCGCGTAGGTAACGTCGATTTGAGATTATCGGGGTATTAACTAAGCCGTTCGACGTGGAACACGCTCAACACGGAGTAAACTTTTTATTAACCAGACCATTAATCAAAGGGAAGAGCAAATTAATGACATAACAACATATAAAATACATACCATTACACTTGCAATGCTTTAAGCAATTACAATCATGCTTTCTGTCAAAAGAAAGTACAAAGTGCCGCGAGCGGACGATTACAAAGGTGGACACTTGTTAGGAATAGTGCCCTAGAAAGCCGATTGCATATCCGCTTTGTGCTTTTCCTTATTGTAATCACAGACAATCTTTGAATGAAATAACGAATTGAGGCAACACTTCTTTATTCCAATTTATCCACATGTTTAGAAACTTCAACTTTCTTGAGGACCAAGTCCCCCAGTTGGAAAGTTCTTTCCTTAACACGTTTGTTATACTGGTGGGCCACAGCCGCCTTGTACTTGTGGATGCAAGCCCAAGCTTTGTTTCTCCTTTCGTCTAGCAAATCCAATTCGAATGTCCGATTGACTTCGTTGATTGCAGGCTCGAAATAGGCAACACGTGCGGATTCTTGAGCGATCTCCGCAGGTATCATAGCCTCAAAGCCGTACACCAGAGAGTAAGGAGTTTCCCCTGTCGCCGCTCGGGGGGTGGTGCGATATGCCCATAGGGTACCTTGAAGTTCTTCAGTCCATTCCCCTTTCTTACTCTCGAGCATCGTTCTCAAGTGCTTGAGTATGGTTCGGTTAGTCACTTCAGCTTGACCGTTGGCTTGAGGGTGGCCCACGGAAGTGAATCGTTGCTCAATTCCCAGTTCATAGCACCACTCCCGTGTGTCAGCAGCGATAAACTGGGAGCCGGTGTGTGATATAAGCACCCTCGGGATGCCATATCTGCAGATGATGTTTTTCCAAATGAAATCTCTCACAACTTTGAACGTTATCTTGGCGACCGCTTCTACTTCAGCCCACTTAGTGAAATAATCCACAGCGAGGATCACAAATTTCTTTTGTCCTATCGCTATTGGAAGAGGTCCCACAATGTCGATGCCCCACTGATCGAAGGGCCAAGAAACATCTATAGGGATCATCTGAGTCGCCGGCAACTGGGGAGTGTTAGAGTGAAATTGGCACTTAGGACACTTTTTCGAGTAACTGATGGCATCCTGTAATAAAGAGGGCCAGTAAAACCTATTCCTCAAGACTTTCTTGGCCAATATTCGACCGCCCGAATGATTCCCACAACTTCCGCTGTGCATATGTTCCAACACTTCCCCTCGCAGGCATCTCAACGGTGGACCTTGAAAAGATCGTTTGAATAGCCGACCGTCGTTATCGAGAGAAAAACAAGGGGCTTTACTCCTAACTTTCCGAGCCTCCACCTTATCGCTCGGACAGGTCCCCTCCCTGATAAACTTAATGATGTCATCCAACCAACAAGGTTCAGCGAGGTCTATCATGCTCACCTCGCTCGAGGGTTCTGCCTCCCTAATCAGTGGTCTCTCTGTCCTGAGGAACGTGACTGAACGCTCGCATGAGTCATCGAGGGCTGAAGCGAATTTGGAAAGAGCGTCAGCACGTTCGTTTTCTGCTCGGGGGACCTGTAACAAATGGAACTCTTTGAATTTGGCGATCACATTCTTAGCCCTCGCTAAATACTGCACCATAGTGGCTTCTCGAGCTTCATAAGTGCCATCGATTTGACTTGCAATCAGCTGGGAGTCAGCATAAGCAGTTACCCGAATGGCACCATTCTGGAAGGCTATCCAGAGCCCTTGGATTAAAGCCTCGTACTCAGCTTCATTGTTGGTGACCCTTAATGCCAACTTAATAGCGTAATCTGCTTCTGTACCACGAGGGTCTCTGAGGGTCACCCCGCCTCCCCCCCCCCTTGTCAGGTCGAGGAGCAGTCTGTGTGCAGAAGCCATACCCCTTGCTCCGTTGGGGGCTCGGTATCCAAATTGAACCGCTCCACTAACAAGTCTGCTACTACCTGGGCCTGTATCGCCGTGCGAGGCTCGAAAGAGATGTCGAATTGGCTTAGTTCAATGGACCATTTGATTAACCTTCCTGATACGTCTGGCTTTGCTAAAACCTGCTTGAGGGGTTGGTCTGTGAGCACTGTGATAGAATGAGCCTGAAAATAAGGCCTTAGCCTTCGAGAATCATTGACGAGCGCAAAAGCGAATTTCTCTATTTCCATGTATCTTTTCTCCGCCCCTTGCAAAGTTTTGCTCAAATAGTAGACCGGCATGTGTTTACGCTCACGGATAGCCACCAAGACAGCGCTCGTAGCCTCTGCGGAGACTGAAAGGTAAATAATCAAGTTCTCTCCAGGGCTAAGCTTAGTCAAAAGTGGTGCGCTCGCGAGGTATCATTTCATATCCTGCAAAGCCTTCTCACATTCCTCACCCCAGGCGAAGTTGCGAGCGTTGCGCAAAATCCTGAAGAATGGTAGGTTTCTGTCCGCCGAGCGGGAGATGAACCTGTTCAATGAAATAATGTTTCCCACCAACACTTGGACTTCCCTCACATTTCGAGAGGAGGGGATATCAAGGATTGCCTTAATCTTTTCTGGATTCACCTCTATGCCACGCTGACTGACTATGTACCCCAAAAATTTACCACCCCGAACACCAAATGTGCATTTAGAGGGGTTCAATTTCATTCCATAATGGCGTAGGACGTTGAAGGTTTGTTTGAGATCCTCCAGATGGGAGCACCGACGCTCACTCTTCACTATCATGTCATCCACAAATACTTCCATAGATTTTCCAATTTCGCGCTCGAACATCCTGTTGACAAGGCGCTGGTAAGTTGCCCCTGCGTTTTTGAGTCCAAACGGCATGACCTTGAAACAATAAACTCCCAAATGCACAACGAATGAGGTTTTAGGGCGATCCTCGGGCGCCATGAATATCTGATAATATCCCTGAAAGGCATCCATCATGCTCATGAGCTCGCACCCCACTGTCGAGTCTACCAACTGGTCAATCCTCGGTAGGGGATAAGGGTCTTTGGGACATGCCTTGTTGAGGCCCGTGAAGTCATTGCACATGCGCCACTTGTTGGCGCTCTTGGGAACGAGTACTACGTTGCAAAGCCATTCTGGGTATAATATTTCCTCAATGTACTGAGCGTCCAGGAGCTTACCAGCCTCTTCTTCAATGACTTGCCTCCTAAAACCGTGAACGTCCCTCTTCTTCTGCTTGACTGGCTTGAAGGCCGGGTCCATGATGAGCCTGTAGACTATGACCCTCGGATCTATCCCAGTGAGATCAGAAGCTTTCCAAGCAAATACATCGAGGTTCTCCCGAAGAAAATCAATCATCATAACCTGGGAGGGACCGTCGAGATTAGAGCCAATCTGGGTGGTCTTATCTGGATTCCCTGGCTCCAACTCGATGGTCAAAAACTTTTCAGTGGGCTCAATATGAATCTCAGGCCTCGGAGCCTCGAGCGCTCGCTTTTTTTCGATAAGCCTGCCCCCTTCCTCACCCGAGGGCCCGACACTCTCGCTCTCGGAGGAAGATCCTTCGATGGCCCCAAGTGGCCCGTCTTCCGGGCGCTGGGCCCCAATGGGGATCTTCTTTTTATTCTTCTTTTTGCACAACTTGGTCCTTTTGCGTTCCGGTCCATCCTCATCCAATTTGGGGAAGTCAACCGACTTTTTGGTGGATCCTGCCTGAATGGCTTGTTTGGGCCTATGGCTTCGAAGGGAAAGGACGTAACATTCCCAAGCTTCCTTAACACTGCACAGAATCTCGCCCGTGCCCTCGGGGGTGGGGAACTTGACTTTCTGATGATAAGTGGAGATTATAGCTTTGAAATCCACGAGGGCTGGTGTAGCACCCGAGCGTAAGGTACCACATCCCCCGCACCGAGACCCGACCCACATATGAAATGGAAGTCCATACACGTGCCGAATCACGGCGAACGGGGACACAACACACACGCTAAGCTAGGCGGGAGCTAACCCTTAAACCAATCAAGCACCAACATATATATAATCAGAGTCAAAATGATAAATACGCGGAAGCATAATCATAAGTCATAATCAACGTGGCCACACGGCCTACAAAACAAGTACGCCCGAATTCATAATAATTCATATCATATAGTAGAGTATGACAAAATGAGGTATGTAGTGAGTGCTAAGTACAAATGCAAGACCTAGACGACTCGTATTCCCGCCTAGCACTCCAAAACCTGCATAACACAACTGAAAACAATACGGGTTCAGTCTATAGGAGACTGGTGGGTATAAAACGGGGCATAATATATAAGTATCGCGGAATTTAAACATATTCATACAAGTAGTAATCCCGACGAAGTTTTTTAGAATAATTTCCCAAGTGAGTGAAAACAAAGAAAGACATCTTCGGGATTACCACAATCATTTTCATTCATAAAGGTATTCATAGCCCTGGCGAGGGGGGTGCATTATCTCCAACCAACACCTCGTGTATTCATAATCAATATTCATTCGTTATCAAGCATAATCAATCTTTTGTGCACAGTCATACAATTCATAATCATACATATACTCCTTCTTCCTCCGGTTGGTGGACAAGTTAGCTAGACCTGACCACCGGTTCATACATAGGCACAATGAGGGTACATGAAGCCCTCAAAGGCACTCGGCTCCCATTCCCCGCCAATCTCCTAGGGAGGTCTGGAGTCGCCGTTAGTTTGGTGGAACTAGTACACGGGATCACCGTCGGCCCTCGCCTCCCCGGATCGCCACATGCACTAAGTCCCGGGGCCCGTGTGATTCATAATCATATCATGCATTCGCCAAAATCAGGTAGGAATTTATACATAAAAGTGTTCACGTTTAAAAATCATTTACTCGATAAAAAGACTCGATATACATATATTATAATTTTTGGCTTAAAACTTTTCAAGTAGGGATATATCGGGTCATCTTAACTAATAGAAGAGAAACTCACCTCGTGTAATCACAAGAATTACGCACAAGCAACTCAAGGCTCGCCCTCGTCTCCGACCGTACCCGAATCTGTGCAAAAGAGACAGTGTAAGACTCAAAATGACCACTTACGACGCACGGCAATGTTATGCATATGATATGAAATACATACAATTTTTAATTCATGAGATGAATTCAAATAAGCAATTAATTCAATTAATACATTTCATTCACAATGATTTCACGTTCATACGTTCCATAATTTATAAATCCTATATATCACATTACGAAAAACATATAACAATTCCATATTCAAGAACACAATTTTGTTGTCATAAAATAATTGAAATAAAACAAATAATTCAATTTAAACATTTAATACACACCTTTACAATTCCATCAAATTCATACAAATGCAAATATAAATATAACTTATAAAATACATATATATATATATATATAAATATTTAGTTTATATATATATATATATATATATATATATATATATATATACATACAATACATACGTATATATATAATATAAGATTGAATAATATATATATAATTACATATATAAAATACAATGCATGCATGCATATACTACTGTATATATATATATATATATTACATAATATATAGTTATACATATACACACGCACGCAGCTCATGCATGCACACACACACACCACAAACAACACACACACTAGATATAATATATACTCATGCACACACATATACTATATACTATATATACACACACGTACATATTTATACATGCATCACAATTACAGTAGCAGCAACACAGCAACATCAACACAGCAGCAGTTTACACAACAACAACACCACAGCAATACAAGCACGCAGCAACAACAATTCCGCACAATCACAGCCATAACTCAGGTACAAGACGCAACGAAACATAGCAACTTTCAGTCCATATTTACAGCAGCAGCAGCGGCATTCAGGGCAGGAAAAACAGAGCAAATCGCAACAGCATCAGAGCAGGCATAAGCAGCAAATTAAGGGCTGAACTCAAGCATAGATTCATGCCAAATTCCACAAGAAACAACAGCAATCACCAAGGCAACGCAGCAGACACAGAATAGACGCAACAACAATAGATTTCAGAAACAGAGAAGCAAAATTTTCAGATCTAATAAAGCTGTGATTAAATCACTTAAATCAGTTCATATATCATAAATCATACCCCTAAGTTCATATAAGATCCAAGAATTCAACAAAAATTAACAGGCAAGGTTTGAGCAATTTTAAAGTCTCTCAGATTCAAAACTGTGCACGAAATGCTCCAAAATCCATAAAATTCAAACCACAGCCAAGAACAATCGGTAGAATGGATTAAGAATAAAATCTAGACACATTACACACATTACCTGCAAGAAAGAAGCGACAAAGGAGAAGATAGAAGCTGGATTCTTCCTCTCTCGGCCAAGAACGAAGGAAATGGAGAAGGGCTTCAAACCGGCTGAATTCTTGCTTCTGTGAACAATGGCGGGGGTTGAGATGGTAGGTGGTATTAAATGTGAAGAATTTGGTGTAATATGGTCAAGGTTAGGTGAATTTAGGTTAGAGTATGGCTAAGTATTAATTTTAATGGCTGGAGAGGGTGTAATTTCTGCCGCGTCAAGTTTCGGTCGAATTTCGAAGGTTCAAACGGGGTTAGAAAAATATAAGGCTTGTTTCGTTCAACCCGAATTCTCGATATGAGTTCAGCGAAGGTGACGGAACTCGAATCCGAGTTCCGTAGCTCAAGTTACGGCTTTCGGAACCAAAGGTGCGCTAAATGCCCTTTAACGTCCATTTGGTCCCGTAAAAGAAATTAAATCCGAAACACGTAAAAACGAGATCGAAAACAAGCGTCGGGCATACACACGTAAACATAACTCACATAAGTTACACATATCAAAAATTCACAAAAATTGGAATTAAATTCGGACACGAACGGCGCACGTTTCAAAGGCATTAAATAATTATTCACAAAAATTCAAATAATTCCCAATATTTCGTAAAATAATTCGGTAATTAAAATAATTATACAATTAATTCATAATGACACTTAATTAGCAAAATGACATTAATTAATGCATACTTAACATATAAACACATAATTAACATAATAATTTACATTAACGTAATTAAATAAAATTAATTAATCTAATTACGAAATTAATTAATTAAAACTAACGAAAGTAAATAATTAAATTAAAATTAAATTAAATAAATAACCGAATAATTACATAATTAATTAATTTAAATTGCACAATTAATACACATACGTCATACCTGTACGAACGAAAAATCGGGATGTTACAGCTGGGCGCCCAATGATGATGTTGTAGGGGAGGTCCACCTCAACGACAGTGTATAGTACGCTCAAAGTTTTTCGCTGTGGGGCGCGACCAAAAGACTTGGCCAAGCGAATCTGTCCGCGAGGGACAATCTCCGAACCTCCAAAGCCAACGAGGGCTGTTCTGAGGGGTTCGAGAGGAATGTTCGTTATGTTCATTTTTTGAAACGTTGAGTACGGGAGAATGTTCATAGAGCTTCCACTATCAACCAAAACCCTCTTTACAACATGGTTATAAACGTCTAAACTAACCACCATGGGACAGTCAGAGGTTTCACCGATCCCATGGGGTGTTACAATGTGTTCCAGATCTTTCTCCGTAAACCCTACAACGTCATCCTCTTTCGAGCGTGGAGAGCTGTCGACAGAGAGTACGGGCTTGGGTAGGGATGAACGTTGGTCATAACTCCGAATGTGGCGGCGACTGGAAGCATTAGAATCGTCCCCCGAGGGTCCACCGGCGATCATATGGATGACCGCAAAGGGTTGATTCTTAACTTCCGCTGCCTTCCCCTTGCCGCGGTCGCTTGATTCGGTGGGATGGTGGCCAGGGCTGCGTGACCGTGATCGACTCCTTCCTCTACAACGTGCTCGCTCAGCGCAATGTTCATCGTATCTCTCCAGCACCCTTACAAACTCATTGAGGTGCCCCCCACCGATAAGCCTCTGAATCTCGCTCTCAAGCTGGCGGCACTCGTTGGTATCATGCCCCTTCTGCTTATGAAAAGCGCAGTACTTTCCTGAGCGCTTCTGAGCCTCGGTCTCCCTCAGCTTGGGTGGCCTTTTGAACAGTTTTTTGTCCGCCTTAGAGTATACTTCGGCGATGGGACGGTTAAGGGGAATCCGCCCGAACATACGCGGAGGCGAAGAATTACGGCGAAGGGGAATAGGGCTGCGGCGGCAACCCCTGTTAGAATCTCCTCTGTCCTCGGGGGCTTTGTTGAGGCGAGGGGCGCTTGCCATTTTCTGATCCCTCGCGATGTACATATCCTCGAGGGTAAAGAACGAATCAGCTATGTCCCTGATCTCCATCAACGAGCGGGGCTTTTTCTTAGCCACTTCCTCCACGAACTCTTTGCTGACATAGTGCTTCATATTGATAGCTCCAAAAAGAACATGCCTCAAGAAATCCATCGAGGGCTTCTCCACCAACAAGATTTTCTTGTTAAACCTTCCAATGAAGGACCGAAGCGTCTCGTTCGGCCCTTGGACCAGGCTGTAGAGAGCCGTCACAGCTGGGGTTGGTTCCTTCAAGGAGTTGAAGTGGCTCATGAAGGCATCAGTTAGATCATAGTATCCTCGGATCGAGCTCGGGGGAAGTTTTTTGTACCAGTCTTGAGCCATTCCAGTGAGGGAAGTGACAAACACCTTGGCCCAATAATTGCTCGGGTGATCATACAAATGCATAAGGTGCACAAAGTGATCCAGATGCTCGGCTAGATCAGTTGTCCCATCATATCTGTTGACGGACGTGGGGATTTTGTCTTTCCCCGCACGGGTCATCAATACCTCCTCAATGAGGGGGGAATCGCCCGTCACAATCCTGTAATCCCTGTATTCGGGATCCTCATAGCTGGCTTCCCTTCGGCGGCAAGAAATTGGGCTACGTGGTCGGCGGCGTCTCTGGCCATGGACCTCTCGCCCCCCTCGCGGGGGACTTGAGACCTTGCTCGAGAGAGCTGCTCCACCACATTCTGGAGCCCCTTAAGCTGATCTTGTACTGCGACAAGCTGAGGGTCACCGATATCTCTGCGGTTTGCCCTTTCTGTGGCCCTCGATTGAACCTCTTCGTTGTTTCCAACCCCCTCATTTTGAGGGGCCCTCTCATTTCCCGCTGGTTGTTGCCCTTGCTGGACCCTCGGCGGGGCCTCATTTTTCTGAATCGGTGGTGGGGGAGGTTGCTGGGCCCTCAGCGCATTTTGTGCCATTGTCAACAGGTGAGCCGGGAGTCCTCCCAAGGGCGGAGCCGCTCGAGCACCTGCCAAAGAGGGGAAATAGGTGGCAGTGAAGTGCTCCCAGGTGTTCTGTACCGCCTGCCCTTCACATTGCGCATAAAGCGCTTGGAGTTGCTGAGTTGTAACCTGGGGCATTTCCACCCCTTTTATTTCTCTAGGCAGCGACAGAGGGAGATTTAGTGTCCCCACCGGATAGGGCTGGACCATGGGCATCGTTCCGGGCATCATTCCCGGCTGCATATAGGCATATCCTGGCGGGGGCATGGCCATGGAGTACACGCCGGGATGGGAGGCTGGTACGTTTTGTGTGAAGGTTGGGGGAGGAGGATTGGAGCCAGATCCTCCTGCCCCGTTTCCTCCGGGGGGGGAGAGTTACAGCGGCGACCTCAGTATTTCCGGTGAGTGGAGAGGGCGTACCGCCAGCGGCGGCGTTATTCCCTGTATTCTCCTCGTTGACAGGGGGAGGAGCTGTTAGGAATAGTGCCCTACAAAGCCGATTGTACATCCGCTTTGTGCTTTTCCTTATTATAATCACAGACAATCTTTGAATGAAATAACGAATTGAGGCAACACTTCTTTATATGCTCTTGTTTGGTATGCGTTTACTTTAGTTGTGCATGTATAAGAACTCCCCTAATCCTGATGACTTTAGGACTCTACCATTTAGGTGAAATGGTTCATGAAACGAGCCCTATATCACATAAGTCATGATTAGTAAAATACTCCAAGCCGATGAGTCCTACAGACAGTGGGAGTGTCAACCTGACTTCTCTAAGGCTTGCTTGTGGGATCACGCCCTTAAGAATGACCACCTTGTTTCATGGAGGTGCAAAGTGTATAGTTGATACGTGCGTGATACATGAGGGTGCTTACTTTAATAAGTAAGTTCACTGAGGTGCCCCGTGTGAGAACATTCCTAAATGGGAAAGGAAGTTTCTATTTAAGGAAATTGAAACTTCCAGATTAGGAAATATCTCACGAGTCATTGATGTGATTAATTGATCCTTAGACTTGAGGTTCCTTGTCACTTTATGAGTTAACTCTGTAGTCTTAGGTATAAGCTTTAAAGGGTGTCGCCTTAGACAACTGATTCAAGGCTTATGCTGGGGCTGCACAAGTGATTCATGAAAGTGAATGAGAATCAAGATAGGACCTACATTTGCATTTGCAAGGTGATCTCTTATTGTCTAAGTCATTCATATACCATATGGAGTCCTTGGCCAAGGCAGTAGATCAAGACATCAAGAAAAGGGTTTCTTGGATTGAGATCAAATGGATATGAAATGCACTTAGCTAAGACCGGATTATTAGAGTTCTGATTATTCCCTTGCCCTAGATCTTGGTTGAGAGATAGTAGGTAGGAGGATTGTATCTCACATGAATCAATGACTTAAAGGTTCTGTCGAATCCGAACATTCCAATTCAGCTAGGGGTTAAACACCTGTTGCTAAACTATGGTCGTTTAATCTGTGGACTGATTAATTAATTAGTGAATTAATTAATTAGGGTCACTGCTAATTGAATTGAGAACCTAGAGGGTCACACACAACAACTTGGTTACATGAGTTGAGGCTTTAAAATGATTAAACGAGTTAATCAAGCCAAGAGGGTTCCACACGTGTGAAACCACACGTGTGGGTCACGTGAGTGACACGTGTCCTTGTGACACGTGTCCCACATGTGTTTATATATATATATATTGTATATATATATTAAATAATTAAATGTGTTAATTATTTAATAGACTTTGGTTTAATTTTGAATTAAAAAGAAAGACTAATTTTGGAGAAAATAATCTAGCTAATTAATTAAGAATTAATTAATTAGATAAAATAAGTTATTTATTTTCAATAAATAAAGTATAAAATTATCCAAAAATAGTTTGGATATTTTAGCTCTCTTGAAAGTTGATTTGAATTTGAATTCAAAATCAAAGTCAAAATTACTTGATGATCAAGTAATAGGAGAGAGGGACCAAAATCCTTAGTCCATAAGGACTAGGATTTTCGGCCACTCCCTTATTATAAATAGGGGAGCTCGAGCTCCCCTTAGAGCTAATTGGCAATTCTTTTGGTTCATGTGTTGAACACCATCCTTTCTCCAAGATAAACAAAACCCTAGGTTAAGCCTAAACACTAACTAGAGAACTAGCATCCTTACTAGTTAGATTGTAGTCAAGTTGGTTGACTATCTCTAGAGAGATTCAAGTTAGAAGTTTGAAGATTCAAGCTTTACCAAGGAGAGGGGATCAAGCCGCGAGAAGAGCGTTCTTGGGTGGCTTGAAACGCTTCAAGAAAGAATAAAAGAAAAGTAAGTTTCTTATCTCTACGAATTTGGATACACGATTGCGAGTCCAAGGTCCTTTTGTTGGAAATTTTTTTTAAATTCCACTGCTTTCTGATTCGTATTTTCCAACAAGTGATATCAGAGCTACCTCGTTAATCGTGTTTCTGATTCGTCTCAATTATACTGAATTTGGTAGAAATTCTTAGGCTTGATGCGATTGAGTATTTGTAATTGTTTTAGAAAGCCTGAATTACGAAACTGTAATTTTTCCTGAAAGTTTCTGAAAATTGGTTTTAGCAAAATTTAATTTTTGAAAACTATTTTAGATTTGAAACTGTATAAACTGTTTTTGGATTTCTTTGATTTGTTTTGCTTTTGAACGAAAATACGGAATACGACGAACACGCGAAACCCCGTGCGCAAAGGTGTCGCGCGCGGGCTTCGCGCGCACCGCCCGCCTGCCCAGGCCCGCGTAGGGCGTCCCGCCCATCACCTCCCGCACGCCGGCGCGCCCGCCAAGGGCGGCCGAGACTGGCCGCCTGTCGCCCGCACATGGCCGAGATGGGCCGCGCGCTGTGCGCGACTGTTGCGCATGCGCGCGCGCATGCCTACGACGTGCGGCCCTCTTCGCGTACGGGCCCCATTTTTCCTTCGTAATCCGGTTTTCGTATTTCGTGAAATTCAGTCCCAATTTTTATTTTAATTTTAAATTTTTATTTTTGAATATTTATTTTAATTTTTGAATAAAAGTTAAAATTGGGATTTTTGAGAAATTGAAACGGTTTATATTTTGGGAAAATACATCTTTGATAAAATTATTAATTTTCAGAAATTAATTTGAATTTTATTTGTTTTTACCAATTTGGGATTTATTGAAAACTTTTATAAATAAGACTCACATCAAGTCGTGTTTTAAGTCATTAGGACTTGAAACGGGAATTTTAATTTATTGGCTAAATTTAAATTCTCGAAAAAGCATGTTAGGTGATCATGGGTTTAGACTTATGTATGGTTTTAATTTATGCACATGGATGGTTTAAATTGGGGTTGGAGCCCTATAGTTGCGTTTTTCAATTGAGGTTGGAGCCTCACTTATGTGCGTACTGTTATGTGATTTATTATGTGGCTTACCATATTACTGTTTTTTAGGCCGTGGTATGCCCCGTGTAATTGTCTAAGGCCAATATGAAGATTGAGCCTTATTACTTTATGTCTTTTTCTTTTTATTGTAATTTGAGAGTAGAGATAGGTGGTGAGGTTTTATTTTCATTTTGGAGACAATGCACCATGGAGTAAGATGGACAACATTCAAGTAACAAGGAGGCCATAAGTGAAGACCCCTCAAAATGTTAGGGAGGGGAATCTCAATTGTAAAAATGTAATAGAGATAGGGCTCGTATTTTGTTACCGCTTTCCCTTATGTGATTTAAACTGTTTATGTGGCTTATATGTTAGAACTTGTGATTGTGGAGTGGCTCCCACATATCACGCATAAGATAGGTAGAACCCATGATCATTACATGTTAGTATCATGCTAGGACATGTTATCTGTTTATGTGCTTGTTTGAAATGCATTTAAGTGTACTTGCATTAATCAAGACTAATAAAATTGGATAACATATATGTTGGTGAGGTCGAACCGGACAACTCTCCGGTTGATTCGAAAATTCCCATTAAATATTAAGCTAATTTCGAACAAATAGGTATTTAATTCGAGATGCAAATTTTGAATTAAATTCCTAGCATTCCATCAATAGGTTTTAACTTTAGTAAGTGAAGCTAGTTATTGTCCGCGAGTCGTGGGATAGCTATGGAGCTTATTAGTTCTTAGTTACCTAATTGATCATTTTAAATGGTCAATATTTCGTGATCAATTTTAGCAAGGGCGATGTCCGCGAGTCGTGGGTCGTTCGAACTAAGTTTTGGTCATAATCTTATGATTGATGGGTCTAGCTTAGCGCCTAAGTAAATATGGATGTCACACGAGTCGTGGGTCCATATTGAAAGATAGGTGATGCAAAAACAATTACTAAGAGTTCTAAAGGTGTTAGAATTGGTAAGTTGTACCTACCTGGGGTTCTTACTTAGAATGTCCGCGAGTCGTGGGTTCGAGGTAAAATGCCTAGGATCATAGTACCCATTGGGAAAAGAGTTCCTCTTAGATCTTTGGGAATTCTAGATCTTTGAAAAACAGTGGGAGCTACATTAGATTAAAGACCTTATCTTTTGTATATCGTTATAATTCAGCATGCTCACTAGTTCTCTGTTTTACCATTTAGGTCGTAGATTCTGTGATTCTCTACGTGTTTTGAAATGGCAACCAAAAACCCTCTTGTATCGATCCTCGAGTCAAATAAGTTGACTGGTCTCAACTATTCTGATTGGCTGAGGAATCTAAAAATCATTTTAGATTATGAGAAGAGAACTTATGTTCTCTTCGAAGGGGAGGCTCCCACTCAGGCCGAGCGGGACGCGATTCAGAAGTGGAAGAATGATAATCTCCAAGCCCGTTGCCTTATGTTGGCTAACATGTCTCCGGACTTGCAAAGGCAACATGAGGCTATGGAATTTGCTTGGGAGATTTACGACCACTTAGAGCAACTTTACCGCCCTCATGAACGTGTTACAAGGTATAACACTTCAAAGGAATTGTTCCACTTGAGAATGAGGGAAGGTTCAAGTGTCCATGAATATGGACTCAAGTTTCTCGCCCTTACTGAGAAACTTGCTTCCATGGACATGCTACTGAAAGATGAGCTTTCAGTGGATTTGTTGCTAGCTTCGCTCCCACCATCATTCAACCCATTTGTCCTTAACTTCAATATGAATCATGCTGGTGCTACTGTAGCTGAGCTGATTAGTCAGCTTGTGACTGCTGAAAGCACGATCAAGAAGGACAATAAGGTTTTGATGGTGAATGCTCCATCTTCCTCTTCTGGGCCTTCTAAAGGTAAGGGCAAGAAAGCCCAAAAGAAGAAGAAGAAATCCCTTAGGCCCACTGGTGGCGTTTCGAAGGGGAAGGCCCAAAAGAAGAAGCGTGATCAGAAAGAGGATGTGTGCTTCCATTGTGGCAAAGCGGGACATTGGAGGAGAAACTGCCCAGAGTACAAGGCTACTCTAAAGAAAGGTATCTTTCTCGTTGAAATAAATCTTTCTATTAATTCTAGTTCTTGGGTACTTGATACCGGTTGTGGAACTCATATCTGTAATGATGTACAGATGCTAAGTGAGTCCAATAACTCAAAGAAGGAGAATGTGTCTTGAAGATCGGTGATGGCTCAAACGTTGAAGCTCGAGCTTTAGGCACAATTAGATTAGATTTAGGTAGTTTTGAGTTAGTCCTAAATAAAGTCCTTTATGTACCGAGCATTATTCGTATTATAATTTCAGTTCCAATTTTAGATTGTGAAGGTTATGAAACTTATATTAAGAATGGTAAATACTTTATCAAACGGAACAACTCTTCCGTTCACATCGGTACTATAAGTAATGGACTTTATCTAAACTCAAAATATCAATATTATGAATATACAATGAGAAACAAAGCGTAAGAGAGATGACAAAGTTTCAGCTCCCTTATGGCACGGTAGATTAGGACACATTTCCAAGAACAGAATTAGCAAGATAAACACTTTAGGATCATTCTCTGAAAATGATCTTAAAGAGTTAACTTCTTGCGAATCTTGTCTCAAAGGAAAAATGTCCAAAGTTCCTTTTAAAGGAACTGTGGAACGTGCCACTGAGGTCTTGGATTTGATCCATACTGATGTTTGTGGACCGCTTAGTGTAAGCACTAGAAACAATCATCAGTATTTCATAACCTTTACTGATGACTTTAGTCAGTATGGTTATGTATACTTAATGAAGTATAAATCTGAAGTTTTTGAGAAATTCTTAGAATTTCAAAAGGAGGTTGAGAACCAAACTGGTCACAAGATCAAAGCACTTCGATCTGATCGAGGAGGCGAATATCTTAGTGAAGAATTCCTTATTCATCTCAAAGATAATGGGATTATCTCTCAGTGGACTCCTCCGGGAACTCTTCAGCTTAATGGAGTTTCTGAGAGAAGGAATCGAACCCTACTAGATATGGTTCATTCCATGATGAGTTTCACTGACTTACCACCTTCTTTCTGGGGTTATGCCCTAGAAAGTGCAACAAAGATTTTGAATCTAGTTCCCTCTAAGTCAGTCCCTAAAACGCCCTATGAAATGTGGCATGGTAAAATCCCTCGTTATTCTTACTTAAGAATTTGGGGTTGTCCTGCTTACGTGAAGAGGACAGTGGGAGATAAGTTAGAATCTCGTTCTAACTTATGCTACTTTGTAGGTTATCCATAGGATACTACTTCTATGATCAATCTGAGCAAAAGGTGTTTGTTTCCAGAAATGCCACTTTTTTTGAGGAACCGTTCCTTAAAGAAAAGAAAGGGAAGGTCATAGAATTAGAGGAAGTACAAAGTGAGCCCACGCCACCCACTGAAGAAACGTCCCCTTCTGATCAACAACGACCAATCACGAATTTCGATACACACGTAAATCCTCCTCTAAGGCGTTCTGAACGCACTCCTAGACAGTCGGAGAGATGGTATGGATTCTTCCATGAAATCTCTCAAAAGGATAATGATCCTTTAACATATGACGAGGCACTTTCAGATTCTGACTCTGAACAGTGGATAGAAGCCATGAAATCCGAAATAGATTCCATGAACTCCAACCAAGTTTGGACCTTGGTAGATTTGTCTGATGGGGTCAAACCCATAGGTTGCAAATGGATCTGTAAGAGAAAGCTTGGAGTTGATGGAAGCATTGCAGCCTACAAAGCAAGACTGGTTGCAAAAGGATTCGCTCAAAGACCCGGTGTGGACTTTGATTAAACCTTTTCACCACTTGCAATGCAAAAGTCTATTCGGATCATGCTTGCCATTGCTGCGTATTATGACTACGAGATATGGCAAATGGATGTGAAAACTGCCTTTCTCAATGGTGACATTGATAAAGACATTTATATGGAGCAACCCATAGGTTTCACATTTAGTGGGAGTGAGCAAAAGGTTTGCAAACTCCAAAGATCAATTTATGGATTGAAACAGGCTTCTAGGAATTGGAATATTCGATTTGATGAATCAGTCAAAGCGTTTGGCTTCATTCAAATTTCGAATGAATCATGTGTATATAGAAAGGAATTGGAGACCTCAGTGCAATTCTTAGTACTTTATGTTGATGACATCCTTCTTATTGGGAATTCGAAGGATGACATGAAAGTGACTAAGTTATGGTTATCGAACCAATTCGAGATGAAAGATCTGGGTGATGCATCCTATATCCTTGGAATTAAAATCTATAGAGATAGATTTAGAAGGTTAATAGGACTATCAGAGTCGATGTACATTGACAAAGTATTGAAGAGATTCAATATGGAGTCAGCGAAGGTTAAGAACCTTCCTATGATTGTAGGAACATGTCTTTCAAAGAAGATGTGTCCTAAGACTAACCTTGAGAAGGAAAGAATGACTCATACACCTTATGCATCAGCAATAGGTAGCATAATGTATGTAATGTTATGTACTCGACCGGATGTGGATTATGCACTTAGTGTTACAAGTCGTTTCCAATCTGACCCTGGAGATGGTCACTGGGCTGCCGTGAAGAATATTCTCAAGTACTTTAAAAGTACTAAAGATTTATTCTTAGTTTACGGAGGTCAGAAAGATCATACTGTCGAAGGATACTGCGATGCAAGCTTTGCATCTGACTTAGATGATTTTAAGTCAATGTCAGGATACATTTTCTGCCTAAACGACGGAGCAGTGAGTTGGAAGAGTTCCAAGCAAACGACCACTGCAGATTCGACCACTGAGGCTGAATACTTAGCTGCAAATGATGCAGCTAAGGAAGGTGTTTGGATTAGAAACTTCATTCAAGAGTTGAATGTTGTTCCTAACATGAAAGACCCCATTACTTTGTTTTGTGACAACACTGGGGCGGTTGCTCAAGCAAGAGAACCAAGATCTCACCAACGGACCAAGCACATTATGAGGAAGTATCACCTAATCCGTGATATTATCAAAAGAGGAGATGTTCAAATTGAGAGGGTCACATCAGTAGAGAACGTGGCAGATCCACTTACTAAACCCCTTAGTCGTGAAGCTTTCCAAGGTCATCTTCAGAAGATGGGACTTAGAATAGCTTTAGAATGGCTTTGACGGGCAAGTGGGAGATTGTTAGGAAAAGTGCCCTAGAAAGCCGATTGTATATTCGCTTTGTGCTTTTCCTTATTATAATCACAGACAATCTTTGAATGAAATAACGAATTGAGGTAACACTTCTTTATATGCTCTTGTTTGGTATGCGTTTACTTTAGTTGTGCATGTATAAGAACTCCCCTAATCCTGATGACTTTAGGACTCTACCATTTAGGTGAAATGGTTCATGAAACGAGCCCTATATCACATAAGTCATGATTAGTAAAATACTCCAAGCCGATGAGTCCTACAGACAGTGGGAGTGTCAACCTGACTCCTCTAAGGCTTGCTTGTGGGATCACGCCCTTAAGAAGGACCACCTTGTTTCATGGAGGTGCAAAGTGTATAGTTGATACGTGCGTGATACATGAGGGTGATTACTTTAATAAGTAAGTTCACTGAGGTGCCCCGTGTGAGAACATTCCTAAATGGGAAAGGAAGTTTCTATTTAAGGAAATTGAAACTTCCAGATTAGGAAATATCTCACGAGTCATTGATGTGATTAATTGATCCTTAGACTTGAGGTTCCTTGTCACTTTATGAGTTAACTCTATAGTCTTAGGTATAAGCTTTAAAGGGTGTCGCCTTAGACAACTGATTCAAGGCTTATGCTGGGGCTGCACAAATGATTCATGAAAGTGAATGAGAATCAAGATAGGACCTACACTTGCATTTGCAAGGTGATCTCTTATTATGTAAGTCATTCATATACCATATGGAGTCATTGGCCAAGGCAGTAGATCAAGACATCAAGAAAAGGGTTTCTTGGATTGAGATCAAATGGATATGAAATGCACTTAGCTTTAAGACCGGATTATTAGAGTTCTGATTATTCCCTTGCCCTAGATCTTGGTTGAGAGATAGTAAGTAGGAGGATTGTATCTCACATGAATCAATGACTAAAAGGTTATGTCGAATCCGAACATTCCAATTCAGCTAGGAGTTCAACACCTGTTGCTAGACTATGGTCGTTTAATCTGTGGACTGATTAATTAATTAGTGAATTAATTAATTAGGGTCACTGCTAATTGAATTGAGAACCTAGAGGGTCACACACAACAACTTGGTTACATGAGTTGAGGCTTTAAAATGATTAAACGAGTTAATCAAGCCAAGAGGGTTCCACACGTGTGAAACCACACGTGTGGGTCACGTGAGTGACACGTGTCCTTGTGACACGTGTCCCACACGTGTGTATATATATATTAAATAATTAAATGTGTTAATTATTTAATAGACTTTGGTTTAATTTTGAATTAAAAAGAAAGTCTAATTTTGGAGAAAATAATCTAGTTAATTAATTATGAATTAATTAATTAGATAAAATAAGTTATTTATTTTCAATAAATAAAGTATAAAATTATCCAAAAATAGTTTGGATATTTTAGTTCTCTTGAAAGTTGATTTGAATTTGAATTCAAAGTCAAAGTCAAAGTCAAAATTACTTGATGATCAAGTAATAGGAGAGAGGGACTAAAATCCTTAGTCCATAAGGACTAGGATTTTCGGCCACTCCCTTATTATAAATAGGGGAGCTCGAGCTCCCCTTAGAGCTAATTGGCAATTCTTTTGGTTCATGTGTTGAACACCATCATTTCTCCAAGATAAACGAAACCCTAGGTTAAGCCTAAACACTAACTAGAGAACTAGCATCCTTACTAGTTAGATTGTAGTCAAGTTGGTGGACTATCTCTAGAGAGCTTCAAGTTAGAAGTTTGAAGATTCGAGCTTTACCAAGGAGAGGGGATCAAGCCGCGAGAAGAGCGTTCTTGGGTGGCTTGAAACGCTTCAAGAAAGAATAAAAGAAAAGTAAGTTTCTTATCTCTACGAATTTGGATACACGATTGCGAGTCCAAGGTCTTTTGTTGGAAAAAAATTTTTAAATTCCGCTGCTTTCTGATTCGTATTTTCCAACAAGAGCACCTTTACCTCCTACCGCTCCTGACCTTGTAGCAGTCACCATCTTTAAAGCCCAAGGTGTTATTTCTCAACTAGCTTTTAAGGGAAGAAATTGATGATGATGAGGACAGTGGTGATGGATTTCCCACAGACGACGCCAAAAAATGATGGTGCAGAAACTTGTAAAGGATTTAAACACCAATCACTTTAGAATTTGTTTGTTGAGGGGAAGACCATCACAGGCGTTGAGCCTTAGGAACTGTGTTTCCAATGAGCGTGGGTTCTTCCAGCTAGGATAACACCAGGAAATCGTGCAGCCGGGGTGCAGGAAATGGTGAAATATATGAAGCTTTGAAGATGAATATGCCAAGGAAAATGATGCTAGTTCAGTAGAGTGTATATGGAAGATGACTTAGGGGAGAAAGCATGTGCTCTCCCTTATTTATATGTTAGGAGTTAGGGTAGATTGGGTAATTTGACCGTGTGGTCCCAAACCTGTGTTGCCCTAACACGTGGCTGCCTGTGGTGGCGTGAGAGTGATGGCTCTGAAAAGTAGGCGGCGTGTCAGATGCAAGGTGCGCACCACCTTTGTGTCAGAGGTTGTTGGCGAGGGTCGTGCACAGAGATGGCCCAAGGGGTCATCTTGCTACCGTTCGGAGCCCTTGTTGGGAAAAGGATCGAGCGTAGATGACGCTCGGTGGGCTCACGATTGGGTGCCTCACGGTATATGGTTTTTTAGCGTCAAATCCACGAGCGTCTGATAAAGGGGGTGACCTCGTGCGAGTGCCTCCCTGGGAGGTTGACCCTGAGGACTAGTGTGCGAGCGCCAGGTCTGACCGCCCGAGCATTCTATTGAAACGGTTGGCCGAGGCTCACGGGCCAGTATCAGGCCAGCAAATAAGTGGGCTGGGTTAACTCCGGAGCCCATTAGTGCGAGCGTCCAGCCTTCGAGTCAGCAGGTGGTGACACGTGGACGGCTCTGTTACGAGCGTAGTTTTGTGTCTCATCAGGGGGTTTGATGTAAGTACTTGAATTTTTTATCTACCTAACATTTTTTTTCCAGTGAACTACTTAATGATATTTTAATATTTTTATAATAGACTAATTTCATACCTAGAGTTTATGTATACCTAATATTTTTCTATAGATATTGATCTCATGCATGTTCAACATTTAAAATAATTATTTAAATAACTCTGACTAATATTTATGTGAATTTACTAATGATTTATTGATATTGATGTGCTTGTTATGATTCTTAATTTTGAGGAAGAGTTTTGATAATGTACTAATTGATGTTTGTGTGGTTTTTTTATATGAATTTTTATTTTGAGGGAAAATTTGTTATAACTGTAAATAAATTATCTTAAATTAATTTTAAATGGGCTTGTACAAAATATATTTAAAACTGAGATATAAATATTAAAAGGAAATTTATAACTTATCATATTTTATGCAAATAAATATGCATGAAATATCTAATTCAATTTATATTTATAAATAAAATATTAAATATTAAATTAAATAACAACTTTTTAAATACCAAAAATCCAAAATTAACTAATATTACAAATATATCATCAAACTCTAAATAAAATTACAATATACCCCTGTAAGGGTATTTCTGGAATATAAATTGAATTTTAACGGTGTGATTAACGGCGGTGAAATTTGTGAGAGAGTGTGTAAATGTTAGGGGGGAGTTAGTAATTTCTCAAATCTCAGGGGATAATCTGTAATATCGCCAAACCTCCGGGGACAACTCGTAATTATCCCTAAATACTGTCAACTTTTGCTTTAGTTTACATCATATGGGGGTGTACATATCCACGCACAACCCACCAAATCCGTCTGAACAGCATCAAACCGCCCAAAAACCACCAGTTGAAATTAAGAAAAACATAACCGCGGTTGGAAAATATTGCAACCCGCTACTTTTCGGTCAGGTGGTGGGTTTAATAATTCAAATCCGTCTAACTGCAACTCGACCGCTATATATATATAATTGTAATTACATGAATACATTATACACAATACAAATGTTAAGTATATTATATGAGTTATACATATATATAATATATATTTTTGTGTTGAACTAATATTTTACAAGTTTTTTGACAAACTATAAAATTATACTACATGATGTATATTTATATGATTATATTATGTATTTAATAATATATATCATTTTTTTCATCCATTTTCAAATCATTGCGTATTTGTGTTGCAATGGGTTATTAAACTAGAATAAATTCTCATATTCTTCATATCTTTTTGGTTATTGAATTAAAATTATGACTATAGAATATTTTTATTGAAAAAATATATATAAAATCCATCAAACCGTCCATCCGCCCGCAGCACCCGTCCAATCCGAACAGTTCGATTTGAAAAAATAATTATATATTTACGATTTATATTTTTGCAAAACCGCATACTTCGGGTTGGATAATATTTTACTACAAAACCACCCACACCCGACCCCGTACACCCCAAACATCATACTTGACTGATTATTATCTCCCATAAAAGCTCACTTCCTTAACGCACTCATCATTGTTTGAATCAGTTCAGTGATCTTATTCGAGAATAGATTGCCATGGTTCGTTATACAGAGATGCTAACATGGATATTATCCTCATACATAAAGCTTGTGTGTTTTTTCTGTTGGAATGAATTCGAGTTTTCGTTGTTTTTCGTGAGAACCGTTTTCGTGGTTGTTCGTGAGAATTGACCGTTTGTTGTTGTTTGTGAAAATCGTTTTGTTGTTCGCGAGAGTCAGTGTTATTGTTCCTCATATGATTCTTTCTCCAATGACGGACCACAGTGAAAAGGAGCAAGAAACCCGATTGAAGGTGGAGGCAAAGTCGACATAGGAGATAAATCCCAGATCAAACACACGAATCCATCCTAGAGCAAGAGTCGCACCTCATGTTCGATGAAGAAGCCAATTGGTGGAGCGCTACACCTCTCTTCGCAAGGAAGAAAAAATCATAGATTTGAAACGCACGAAAAAGATAAGTTTATTGTTTAGATTATGTTTTTCGATTGATAATATTATATGACTCTTCGATAGAATTCAGTTCGAATATTTATGAGTTGGATCGCAATTTAGGTTGTTGGCTAGCATGTTTTTCTCCTAATTAGCGTAATGCTGTTGAAAATCAAATTTTATTTTGACTTTAGCATGTAGGTATTTGTTACACTTGCAATACTAAATTTAATGATCTAATTAGAGAGTCCCATCTATACCCATAAGTGACGCAGCATCCTCCATAATTTGGTGAAATTCAAAGAAACTTAGCTTGGTTTTACCATGACATAGAATGGGAAAGAAATTTAGTCAGCGGCTTGGTTTTGATCAGTTCAATTCGTTTGTGCGATGCAGGATATAAAAAACTTTGAATTCACCCCTTTTTTTTATGGTATATCATTGACAGTGAACGGAAAAGGGGAGTTCGCGGAAGAAACTTAAATAAATCAGCAAATCATTAACAGCCAGCAGAAAATTTAAAGAACTAGGCGAACACCTCCGCAACCAACTAATCGAGCGCAAGATCGCCAAGACAATAAGAAGTACGAGAAAGATAATACGGTCCTAACAAAAGGACAAGATGTCCAACAAAAGAGAAAGCTCAACTAAGTCAACAAGATGTCCAACAAAAGAGAAAGCTCAAGTAAGTGAAATTGAAGGTGCAAGCAACAAGATGTCCAATAAAAGAGAAAGCTCAAGTAAGTTCAAGCAGAGTTTGGATAAAATCGTCGTAAGATATAAGTATCTCCAACTTTATTTTCTTTTATTAATCAAGCGATTTATAAGAATATATAATATATTAATATTTGGGTTGTTCGTAACAACCTTGCGTGAATTTAGTCTCTCTTGCATGAATTTACTTTGGTATTCTTCTTGCGTGAATTTAGTTCGTTTTGTATGTTCGTTGTTTATTTAATCATTTATATTATTTTCTTTTCGAAAAATATTCTGCTATTCAAATTACTTGAGTAACTCGACCACGATAAATTTTCTATGCTAATTATGCTTGTGAATTTGATTTGTTTGTTCGAATTCGGTGATTCGAAGCCTTCGAGTTCGGACTATTGTCCGTTGTCCCACGCAAGGGCGACACTACACAGAGCCAAGTGGGGTCATTTGACCCCACTAACATTTTTGTCTCACCTATAATTTTATAATATTTAATGTGTAATATAGTGTCAATATATATAATTATAATATTTTGACCCCATATAAAATTAATAAAAATTGTGACCGACCCCTAATGCTTAATAAATAAATTTCGTCATTTTATCTAGATTAAATAAATTAATCCACAAATTAGTACTTTTTAATATTTTAGGGAGAATTTTCTATTAGTTTATATATATATGTACTATTATATTAAGTATGAAATTCCTTTTGATCTTTTAGACTTCTATTTTATGCATTTTATTCATTTATTTATTTTTCTTCACGAAATTCCTTCTGGTCATTTGGACTCTTTTTTATACATTAAATGTTTATTTATTTTTCCCACCGCATTCACAATGTTATTTATTTGTTAATTTCATTTTTTCTCATCTCACTTTTTTTTTTTTTTTTATTCTTCTCGCTCATATTTTCCAATTTATATTTTAATTATGTTTTTTAACATTTATTTATTTATCATAAATTTAATAATTATATTAAAGATAATTATAAAATATATATTATAATGAATAATTTAATTTAAACATATAATTAATATAAAAGCCCATTTAGTGATATTTAAAAAATAAATTTATTTGATCCCACTGATTCATATTTCTGGAGTCACCCCTGGTCCCACGGGAAAAGCAATAATTACTCTGAATCCATGTATGATCTTGACAAAAACTCTAAAGTATCAAGTTCCCTAAAACATCTCAGAGAAGTGCCCATAGAAACAGTTTACGTGTTGCAAAAAGAGAATACCATTCTAAAGTGGGTTAGTTTGTATCTATGATAAAGAGTCCATCCTTGGCTCGTGGTATCTTTTTCTATCTTAAGTATAATGTTTTCTTTTAGATATTGTTTTTGAGCATTTATGGCAATAGATTATTATTGTTGTGCGCTTTTAATTTTTCTCTTATATTGCAGTAGAGTATGATACATTTTCCGAGTAAATAGTAGCACGAATATGAGTTTTTATACTTTTCCGAGCAAAAAGTAGTATGAATGTGAATTTTTTTTTGAACAAAAAGTAGCATGAATATAAGTTTTTTGTACTTTTTCCGAGCTATTTCTAATGAATTGAAAGACTATAATGATAAGACATTGCATATCTATAAGTAAAAGGGAAGAAATCCCAAAATGGATTTCTCTAAATTACCAGAGAGAAAAGGAGGAAAAAGGATTTGAATGAACAGATACTAAGGGTTTGAATGAACAGATACTCATCAATTACAAATCAAAAGCTTAATTTCAATTTATAATTAATTATTATTTAGTTAGTAATTAACTTATATCTATATACTTTAACTTCTAATTTTGAATTAATAATTTTTGTCACTAAGCTAAGTAAATAAAAAATTCAATATTAAAATCACCTCAATTCATTATATTTTTAATTAATCGTTAATCATAATTAATTAATTAATTCTTACTTTTTACCAGAACATTAGTAATAAAATAAATATTTAATTTATATTAATAAATTGTAGCTGAAAGAGGTCATTATAACAATTATATTTTATCGAAAAATGACAGTTGGAAAACTTTATTTATAGTTAATTACAGTTAAACCCCAAGGGTAATATTGGAATAAAAAATTGACCAAAGTCAGCGAAGAGTATTTTAATAGCTTATATAATAGAGTTGCTATGTTCCAGGTTAGACAAGTAGAAGCCATAGATGGTTTGAAAGAAGACCTATTAGTCATATGCTTCACACATGCGAGTCAAGTTTGCAACCAGATAAGATAAGACAGCAAGAGAGAGAGCTACATCTTACTTGGAAAGGGACATAAGTACCTACCTCCGAAACGAGATCCTTCGGGACAATTGGAACACTTGGCTTTCGGTAACGCTAGCCAAGAAAGAGAAAGATCCTGCAAGTAATTAATTATTTCTTGAATAGTGATGTCTGTAATCTATGATGCACAGACACTTCTAAAAATATCATTTTGTCGTGTCGTGTCGTGTCGTGTCGTGTCGTGTCGTGTCATGCCGTGTCGGATCCGATACTCCTTACGTGGGAAATTCAAGAAAAAATCCGTGTCGCCGTATCCGTGTCGTGTCGTGTCCATGTCGACGTGTCCGTGTCCGTGCATCATAGTCTGTAATTTAATCTAAAAATAGTGATGAGTTATAATTATCCCGTTTAATTTGAGGGATAGGTGATGAGGTGAGGTTGTCTTGCATTTATTTTTTTGTCTTGTATTTATTAATTAGCACATGATTATATTTTTTTTGTAATGTGGGATGTTAACAATACAAACACGAAATGATATGGATACAACAAATTTTTTCTTTTTTAATTTCCCACACAAAAAATGGCCGATACAAGTATCCGATACGACACGAACGACACGATAAAATGATACTTTTAAAAGTATATGTGTATCAGAGCTACCAGCTCCTTTCATCTTGTCATAATCTTTTGTAATGAAAATTACAACCAAAAGAATATGAATAATGTGCTTGGCCCATGCCAAACACATTATTTATTATGAGGAGGTTCTATTCTAGATCTGTTTTTTCACCTACACATATTCAGTTTGTGTCACATGTTTTTCGCGGTCCCGGGTGTGAATGGGGTATGTCAAATATTTCACATTAAAATTTTAAAATGTGGTATATAATTCGGAAGGGTTTGACAAGTAACTGTTGGAGGTGAGTTCGATGTATTAAAATCTCATCATATTAAATCAAATATATAACAACATTATTATAAAATACAAAAACGAAAATGTAAAAACCCTAAATTGATCAACTCACCAACTAAAATGGCTCCCCCTTTTGTCATTTCATATCACTAAAGAAACAAAAGTAGTGAACTCAGAAATTAATCATCATTTTTTGTGATTAATGAGCGACCCTTCAACTAATTAATCAGCCATTTATTTATTAAATGAGAAATTAACATTTTGCATAGATTTGGACGAAAATGGGAGTGTTGTTAAAAGAGGTTGATGAACTTTCCAAATCAACTATCTCAACGTGTGGCAGAGTGCAATCTATCCGGGGAACATATGGTCTACGTATTAATGTACATTTAGTGTTTTCTCCGAAGAAATAGCACTAAGATTAGGTAAACCTACTCATTACCCCACAAAACGAGCCGAGCCGAGCCGAGCCGAGCCCTTTTTCCGGGCTTGGGCTCGGCTCGAGGCTCGACCATAATGTATTATTTTTGATAAAAAATAGTTTTTTTAATAATTTAATATATTTTTATATATAATAATATATATTAAATAAATATATTATTTTTTTATTCATTTTGTATAAAATTTAATAAATATATATATTATATTATATATTAATTAAATATTTATATATAAAAAAATAAAAATATTATTTTTTAATTAAATATATGGGTTCGCGAGCCACGAGCCAAGACTCAGAGGGCTTGAGTTCGGGTTTGGCTCGAGCTTGGCTCGTAGGCTCGTGAGCCGGCTTGGCTCGTTGCCATCCCTACCCAGTCCACAAATCATAGACAAAGTGACCCCACCATACAGATTAATATATTATATATATCCATATATATATACTAATCTCAAGCGTGTGTTTGCTTCAATATCATCTTTAATTAATTTTGCCAATTCCCATTCACAAAGTCACGTCCAGCAAATTAATATTCACAAGATTTTAACATATTTAAATTAAAAAATGGTTAATGTTTGTCTTTTCTTCCTCTTAAATCTTGTCCGTATCTCCAGAATTCTCAATCTCTTCACTATTCTCGATCTTCTTCATATCATATCTCCAGAATCCTTAATCTCAATCTCTTCACTATTCTGGATGTTTTTTGTATCTCCAGAATTCTTAATCTCTTCACTATTTTCAAAATCAGTCTTCTCTTCTCCATATTTGAATCTTGATCTCAAATGTATTCTGTAAAAGAATTTGAATTAATTTGAGCAACCAATCTCTTCAGTATTCTCAATCTCTTCGAGATCGATCTTCTTCTCCATATTTCAATCCAGAGGTTTTATTTCATTTTCTCCTCAAATTTATTCTCTAAAAGTATTTGAATTAATTTGAGCAACCTAAAGTTATATCTATAGTAAAAATTAAATACAACAAATCAACTATTTATATATTTTATCTCTATAAGTCCACAATAAATATTGAAAATATCAAGAAGTGAAAAATAATTTATGAGGATATTATTAAATATTTTATGGAATTCTAAAATTTTCCCTTATATTTCACAAATATTAATATAATTTATGAGGATATTATTAAATATTTTATGTAATTCTAAAATTTTCCCTTATATTTCACAAATATTAATATAATTTATGAGGATATTATTAAATATTTTATGTAATTCTAAAATTTTCCCTTATATTTCAAAAATACTAATTATTTTATATTTTAAGTACATTTTTCTATATTATTTTAAGTGTTTCTAAAATGTTTTTTAATTATTTCTCAATATGAAAAATAATTTATTCATATAATAAACAGTAAATATCATTTTAAATCAACAAATTGATAATATTTGAAAATTTTCAAATATAAATGAAGAAATTTTAAATAGATTATATTTCAAATCAAAATAGTATTAAAAAATTTTGTATATATATTACAATTTCATTTTATATTCCATTAATATTTGCCAAATAAGGAGTCTTCAAAAAAATTAATATCCTTAATTAATGTCGAAATATATTAAATTTATTTTCAATTAATTGAAATCAATCAATTAATTAAGATATGTGACACCCCGCTTGTTCGTACGTACAAGTTTATGCCAAGTGTGAGTTTACTTTATGTATTTACGCTTCTTTAATTATATCTAAATATTTATAACAATATTTAATTGTCATCTATATTTACAACTTGATTTACGTGCTAATCAAATCGTTTAAGTGATCAACGTGCCCTAAATGTTTTAAACTAATACGTATTTCCTCGTTTATAATTGTTTTACATGAATTTGGTACCGAACGTGTCCAGCATGTGAAATTAATTGAATTATATGTGTATTGGATGTGATTATAATTTATTTAAAAGTTTTGGGACTTAATTGAAAATAGGTTTTGGGCCTATTTGATCATTTTGAAAGTTTGAGCCCTATTTGAAAATAAGACACCTGAAGCTATTTTGTTCGATATCTTGAGTTCGGGAATTCGAATTCGAATTCCGTCTATGTTGTTGGACTCGTTTTGACGATTCGGATCAAATGGAACTGACCTCATAATTTTTCGATGCCGGTTGAACCTCCGACGAAGCAAATTTTGATCCAAATGAACCTTAAAGCCTAACCCTACCCATTTTTATCCCTTATGACCCGTTTTGCACCCTTTTAAGCTGAAATTCAACCACCCTTTTCATCACCAAACACGCAGCAAGCAAGAACAAGGAAGAAGAGAAGAAACCTTTGCCATTTTGTTCGTTTGAGCTCAAGAAACTTTCCAAAATCCATCCAAACTTCAAGGTAAATTCGGTTTTGGTTTCCTCATCTTCTAAGCTTCATTTTCATCCATGAGTATGTGATTTTGCGCATGGATTTGTATGATAGTGGTTAAGGTAGTGAATAGTTAGGGTTTATATAAAAATGTGAATAATATGTGCATCCTCGAGCCATTTGAGGATTTGAGACTTGTTTCTTGTTTTCCTAAGCTTCTTTAATGCATCTAAGTACTTGAAATCCATGGTAGTTGGCTCATATTAATTTCACCATTAATGTACTTTGAGATTTAAAGCATGGATTTTGGATGAAATTCTTGCACTTTGTTGTGGATTATGTGTTAAGGTGCTTGTGAGATTGAGTTTGCAAGTTTTTCCTTGAATTTCACTTGTATTTTGGACCCCTTTCGTGCTGCCCCTGCTGCTGCTCTTTTATTGCTTTGTTTCCTTGGAAATGGAGGTTGAACAGGGGTATACGTACTGTGTTGCTGTCAGCAGCCACAGCCGTGTGTGCTGTGGTGAATGAGGGAGGTCACGGGAGCTCTCTTTGGGGGTGAGGTTCTGCCTATGATGCACGGACACTTCTAAAACATATCATTTTGCCGTGTCGTGTCGTGTCGGACACTCGTGTCGGGCACTGTGTCTGACACTCCTCACGTGGGAAATTCAAGAAAAAGTCTGTGTCGTCGTATCCGTGTCGTGTCGTGTCGTGTTCGTATCGCCATGTTCGTATCCGTGCATCATAGGGTTCTGCCCTCACTCACCCCGGGACCCATTTTACTCATGGGAACAGTCACCGCCGTGATTGAGTAATGAAATTGAGCTCATGCATGCAACGTGTGAAATGTATTGATTTATAATTCAATTTCGTTTTGTTTCGTATATTTATTTACGCGTTTATCCCGTCCCGATTATGACTCCTAAGTGTTATTAACTTGTTATATTAGGTGTTATAAATTTTGTATTAAATTTTCGGGGTGATTTGATATGATTAGCTACAAACTTGAATGATTTAAGTGCTACTGTATGACGTATTATGTACATTCTTTGCATTTGTTGGGTGCTTTGAATAATTTCTTTTGCCTCTAATTTTATCTTATGATATTAATTAATGAATATATGTTGTGTTTTAATATATTTTTGAATTTTATGCTATGAAATTCAATGTGTAAAGTGAAAGGAAAACATGAACGTTTAATCGCTATCTCACGCCACTTTCTTGCATTTATTTGCATCGCCGTGCGTCTAATTGGTACATGATCAAGTCTAAGTTTTAAGTTTATGTTTGTTTGTCTCCGAGTTTGGTTCAGGAGGTGTTGGATCCCCCATTTAGCATCTTCTTGGTCGTCAACACTCGTTCGCGAGTTCTTCTCAATAAAAGGTGAGGTTTAGGTTTGTTTTATTTTTAGTTAATGCGACCTACAACCCTATGTGCTCATTTTCAAGCCCGCATGAGACTATACTATTATATTTATATAATAGATATGTATTGATAAAGTATGTTTATGGCTTTGTCCAATGATTTCGGGTTTTGAAAACTATACGTACAAGCATATGTAAGCTTAAGGGGAAAATGCAAAATCGGGATACCAATTGACCCCAACTAGTAATTTCGGGACACTTATTATTCCGGCGACAAAACAGTCCACTAACTCATAAAATGTGTCAATTTAATGATACATTGGTCGAAAATTACCTAATCATCGTCAGAAATCAGTTGACGTGTCCAAGTTGTTGATGTGGCATTACCACACCTTGCCACGTCATTTCCACATGCTTTTAAAATTTTTTTGAAATCCACCTAATACATTTTAAATATTATAAAAAAAAAACAAAAAAAAAAAAAAAACAAAATCAATCTAAAAAAATGTATGTATTTATATTTTACAATCCATTTAAAAAATATATCAATATATTATATATTTATACAGATATAGTACATGTATATTTATATATTATATTATATATATCTATATGTATATATTTTATAACTAATCAAAATTAATATTAAAATAATTTATTTTGTCAAAGATCATTTTGCCCCTGCCTCCCCTTCTTCCCCAAGAATCTCTACCTCTCTCTCCAACCCTCGCCGGTGCCGCCTTTATCTTCACAACCACTGTCGGCGGCCCTTGCTTCTCCACAACAAGCATTCGTCACCATCGTCATCCCCGCTTCTCCACTACAGCCAACCGCACACCAACATCGCCGCCGTCGCACCACCACACCATATTTTCGCACAACTACCGTCTTTGTCTTTGTAATTGTCGCTACCACACCATCACACCACCTCTATCTTCGCAACCTGGTTCCAATGGATGTGTGACACGTACCCCAATTTCTTCCACGTGTCACATGATGAGTGGAACCAGGTTGCAATTTATCACAAAACAATAATTGAGGATGCAAACGTAGACTTATTTTAGTTCGGGATGCAAAGTCCAAAAACCGCGATAGTACAGGATGTTCAGAATATTTATCCCTATATTATGTACTTTATTATTTGTAATGTATGTAGATACTATATATATACATATGTATATATTATGCTTTCATAATAATTAATATATATATATACAATATATTATATCTGTATAAATATATAATATATTGATATATTTTTTGAATGTAATTGTAAAAAATAAATATATACATTTTTTTAGATTTATTGTGTTTTTATTTTTTTATTTATTTTTTTTATAATTGATGCGCACAAAAATTGTGGCAACACTAAACTTATAGAAACTAGGTCGAAATTATTTGATAAACGAGAAGCTTGAGAGAGATAAGGAAAATGAGTATATTATTATTAATGGTGAGAAGAAAAAATACAGAGAGAATGAAAGATAGCAATATCACAAGTACGTGACAAAAGAACTATTATCACCTTTCCATAGGCCTTTTCCCTCTCTTTTATATGTGTTTTTCCCCTATATTCTAGCAAAAATGGTTTAGCTGGAGAGAAAATTTTTTTTTTTTGGGGGGGGGAGGGATAGAGAGAGAGAGGTATCCCATGTCAAATTTGAGTCCCCCATTTTCTCCACTTCCTCTAACAAACATAATATGACCTAAACTGATAAACCTCGATCTAGGCTCGTCTGGGCTGATCTCGGGCTCGGCCCAACTTGTATTAGGCCCAAACTCTCGTCAGGAAGTCAATGGCATTCCTCCTGCTTCGTACATTCCAGTTGGAACGTAAATTTATCCTTCTTGTTGGCTGGAACGTGAGTTCCTCCTTCCTGCTTCCTACTTTGGACATGTGTCACTTTTATGATACATCATTCACTCCCAGCACTCTCATAGTTAGAGAGAGAGCGGTCAGATTGTGAGAGTAGCCTGATGACCGCGAGGTACCAGCCTGGAACGTCTAAGCTGCATTCCTGTTTATTCCGCATGCACCCTTCTGCTTTGTTTAATTTCCCCTGTCTTGGCAAACTTTTCTCGTTTCTCATTTAGCGTGGTTGCCTCATTAAAAACCTTATGAAGGAAAACGTCGTGGGAAAAACCCCCATAAGAAAAAGAGTGCAATCGAGGCATTGTGTTGGCCATGATGCCTTGATATACTCCTTTGACTACCCCCAGCAGGGTTGTCCACCCCACCTTCCTGCTCCAGGTGATGGCCCAGCTGGAATGCCTTCAGTAGCACCTACTCGATCCATAGATGTGTGAAGAGCTTGAAGCTACTTCTTCATCAACATTTCATATTCTGATATCTTCTTCTTTTCCTGCTATTTGGACAACTATTTTGCATAGTCTCATTGCTTGAATTTATGAACCTGTTTTGCCATCTGGTTGGCTTCGGTTTTTGGACACCTTTGATGGTTGCTTCCTTACTCCTCGTTTTTGGGTCGATGTTTGCGAGCATCTGTTATTAATTAGGAACATGATGTTGCTGAATTTTCTCCATTCCTGTCACTTCCTTTGCTTGATTTACTGTATTTCCTGTTTCCTATGAGATAATGAGTAAGAGGTCAGACCTGGCAGGACCGTTCCTAGAGCGTGCCTGCCTGCCCGCAGGAATGAAACAACAACTTTTGCAATCCAATGTGGGATTTGAACCCGACCTTCCCAAGAGGTCGCTCAGACCTCTTCCCAAAAAGCTTCGCCACACTCCTTCCCAATACATGTTTTCTCCGGAGGTAACACTTTAACAGTATTTTATTGCAATCACGCAATCAAGGAGTACTAATCTAACTCCTTCCCAAGGGGACGTTTCCTCTCCCCCTCGACGGGTACCCAAGGCGAAATATTTTTTCTCAATGTCGAAATCATCGGGCTTTGCAAAATCACATTACTGTATCCACATATCATGTCACTTCGCAGTCTCATGCATTCCAACACATCAAATATTTTCACTTCCATCACACATAACTACTCACAATCACATGTATTTCACATATCTCAACGCATCAAGCACCATTATTTCTAATGTACAGATAAGACCAGTTTATTTATTCAAAAGAATGCTTTATTTATTCACAATAGTGGTAAAAAGGGAAATGAAATAAGCAATTTACTTGCTAGGTGGCAACATATCCACCCTTCCTGCTGGACTTCTCCAGGTGAAGCCCCATCCAGTCACTCCAGGTGGTCGTAACTGTAGCACCCACACGTAGGGAAATGAAATAAGCAATTTACTTATTCAAAAGAATGCTTTATTTATTCACAATAGTGGTAAAAAGGGAAATGAAATAAGCAATTTACTTGCTAGTTGGCAACATATCCACCCTTCCTGCTGGACTTCTCCAGGTGAAGCCCCATCCAGTCACTCCAGGTGGTCGTAACTGTAGCACCCACACGTAGGGCCACATCCCCCACACCATAATCCAAACCCGAATACGAAATGGAAAATCCGTACCCGAATCCGAATCATAGCGAACGGGAGACCAAACACACACTCTGGCCTAGGCGGAGCTAAACCAACCTAAATCAGAGTATGTTGAAGCAAAATAAAAACCACAAGTAGAAGATCATCACATATATACGTATAGGTACCAACACATACTTATCCATATCATATTTACATATAGGTACCAACATATCATCCTGTACAAAAGCCATCACGGCTTGAGCAAAAATATAAGTAAGTAACTACACACCATAGCTATACAAATACAAAATAATAAAGTGCAAGTATGTAAATGTACCTAACGAGACCTAGACCGACAAGTGCATAAAGAAGACACACTTCTCCTCCTAGCTCACGCTCCAAAACGTACAACTAAACGAGTAAACGAGGGGTCAGTCAACTGACTGAGTGAGGGGGCTAACGCACACCCACACCCTATATATATAAAGCAAAGCACATAGCAAAGGGTGGAGTTATGAACCGGAATAGGTTTTACAAACTAAAGCTCTCAAAACAAATACATATACTTTAAAAGATCTTTTCACAAACACTATACCGATTCATACTTCCCATACATAATGCAACATAACATAATGCTCGGCGAGAACGAGTTTCCAACCTTTACTCCTCAGAACAAACAAAACAGAAATCATAACACGTCAACCTCTACTCCAATGATGGAAGAGCCATCGGCGGCCCTAACCATCCATACATGTACAGACTCACGAGGGGTAGCGAACCCACATCGTGCCCTCCCCGGTTTTTACACCGAAGGCATCAAAATATCACACCTTCCATAGCTCCCGGGGTCGCGTGTGATATATCGGATGGAGACTACGCACAGGCTTTACCTCGATGGCCCGAACCGTCCTGACAGCTCCTTACCCACAGCTCCTTGGATCCACACATACAAATCATATCATATGCCAAATCTTTCATGGCAATCTCGCTAACTTGAAACGTAAAGACTTTTCCAAAACTTAGCTTACATATGCTTATATAGTATCTTTCCAAAGCAAGAGTGTTCACAAGGTCATAAACATACTCTAATCAACACATATACAACTATATATATAATATATAGTCACATGGCTTGAAAACATCACATAAGGCTTTAGGTCGCTTAACTAACAAAAGTCCTAAACCTCACCTTGTGCGTGACAAAAATACGAGTGGTCGTGAACAACCTACGCCTCGGGCTCGTCAACTGGAACCTCCTCTGAAAAGTAAACACGAAAGCCCAAGACTTAGACTCTATATGAACCAAAGAAGACGCTCGACAAAATGCATGATTTATGATCTCATATAAAATATTACAATTATGTCATATAATTCACAATTTATTGCATAACATATTTATTTACAATTTATCATGCAATTAAAATTAAGTTGTAACAATTAACATGCAAACGAATAGCAATATAAGTCACAAAATGGCATAATTTGAACAAAAGAAGCAGTGGCAGCTCCCAGGTTTCGGGAAAGGGGTGGGAACGGCCCTCTCACTGTACGGAACGGCCGATCCCACTCTCGCTTAGAGTTTCTGGAAGATGGGAACGGTCGTTCCCAGTTTGTACTGGGGACGAGAAAGGTCGTTCCCCAAATACCCGAAATCCTCCCCGAGCGTCTGTATGTTTTTGCAAAACTTTGGCCATGGGAACGGTCGTTCCCATTCCCAGTACAAACTGGGAACGGCCGTTCCCATTCTCAGAAAAACCCAAAAAGTGGCCTTTAAGGGCCGTTCCCAGTTTATAACTGGGGTGGGAACGGCCGTTCCGGCCTGGTTCAAAAAGCTGGAACAGAGACAGACATTACAGACACAGGGAAAGCTCAAAATTTGTCAAAAATGGCCAAAATCCAAAGCCTCAAAGTTTCCACAACTTCTCAAATTTTCATATAAATCATGCTTGACATATTAGCACTCAAATAACTCAAGAAAAACAGGATTTAAAGGCATGATCCAAGGATGCAAGAATCAAGCTAAAATCATGATCATCACTAAATGCTCAACTACAAAGGGATGTTATGCAATAAATACAACATATATATCATATACAACTCATATATAAAGCTATAATTCAAGTATATCAAGTAAAGAGCACCTATTCAAGTTTTTAGCCAAACCCTTACTATTCACGTAGGGAAGCAAAGGCACACCAAACTCACTCCAAACTCAGAAATTAAACCATAGAAATGACGAGCACGACGAGGGGAAACCGAAACATACTTAAGTTCAAGAAGAGATGAAGAAACGAGGGAGATCTTGGCTTGAGAAGGTTGGAGATCAACTTGGGGTTTTCTTCTTGGCTTCCTTGGCTTAAGAGCTGCTGCTGTTTCACGTAAAATGAAGGAAGAGAAAAATGGTTCAGTCTTTAAGGGCTGGACCGGTCGGTTTACGGTTCGGTTCAAGGTTTTCCTGTTCAAGTTGGTTCGGTTCAACAATTACGGGTTCAAACAAGGCCAACTCAATTAAAACAAGTAATTCACAAATGAAATTAATTCAAGTGAGTTCATATAAGTTCAAATAATTCATATAAGTCATATACAATTAATTTAAAACACACTTAATATTAAACCACATAATTTACCTGCACTGACTGTGAGTCGGGGTGTCACAACCTCTCCCCTTTCGGAGAACCTGGTCCCCAGGTTCACTGTCTGACCTGGGAACAACTCCGGGTACAACCGTCTCATCTTCTCCTCGGTCTCCCAAGTAGACTCTTTAGATTTCTGATCTCTCCAAAAAATTCGGACCAAGGGAATCTGTTTATTCCTCAACACTTGCATCTTCCGGTCTTGAATCTTAACCGGATGCCTTACTATCGTCAAATCTGTCTCAAGCTGTACCTCTTCAACAGGGAGAATAGTTGATTCTTCGGGATAATATTTCCTGAGTTGTGAAACATGAAACACATTATGTATCCCGGTCAATCTCGGCGGTAGGTCCAACCTATATGCCACTTCTCCAATTCTCTCAAGGATTTCAAAAGGTCCAAGGTACCTCGGGTTAAGCTTCCCACCTCGACCTATTCGAGAAAATCCCTTTCTCGGAGATGCTTTCAAGAAAACCTTATCTCCGACTTCAAACTCAAGGGGCCTTCTCCTCTTATCTGCATAGCTCTTCTGACGGCCCTGAGCTGCCTTCATTCTCTGCTGAATCAACTTAACCTTGGCAGTGGTCTTATCCAATCTCTCCCGAGGTGTTGCTCTTTCGAGCTTGTTCTCCTCTGTCCACCGCCAGTCTTCCATATCCCAAAATAGAGGTAATCTACACTTCCTTCCATAGAGTGCCTCGTAGGGAGCCATACCAATAGAGGTCTGATAACTGTTGTTATAGGCAAACTCAACCAGAGCTAGATGCTTGTCCCAATTTTCCTTGAAATCCAAAGCACACGCCCTTAACAAATCCTCCAAATACTTAATCAATCTTTCTGACTGTCCATCCGTCTGAGGTTGAAAAGCGGTGCTGAAATTAAGCCTGGTGCCCAATCTACTCTGAAGATCCTGCCAGAACTTAGCTGTAAACCGCAGATAACGATCTGAAACAATACTAGCAGGCGCTCCATGCATTCTCACAATCTCATCACAATACAGTTCTGCCAACTTCGGGGTCTTCTAGGACATCTTCACCTTGAGAAAATGAGCAGACTTGGTCAATCGGTCGACTATCACCCAAATTCCATCATAACCTCCTCTTGATCTCGGCAAGCCAGACACGAAGTCCATAGTCACTTGCTCCCACTTCCATTAAGGAATCGGAAGTGGTTGGAGGGTTCCTCCCGGTTTCTGGTGTTCTGTCTTCACCACTTGACACGTGAGGCATCATTTCACAAAGTTCGCAACATCTCTCTTCATGCCATTCCACCAGAAGAATTCCTTCAAATCTCGGTACATCTTAGTACCACCGGGGTGAATGGAATATCCAGAACGGTGTCCTTCCTCAAGTATTAACCTCTTGAGGTCTTCCGGGACACAAACTCTGGTCTTGAACCTGAACAAACCGGAATCATCGAACCCAAACTTCATCTTGGGGTCTATCCTAGACCGAACCACTAATCTCTGAATCTCTGTATCCGAAGCCTGAGAATCCAATAACCTTTGTTTCAAATCCGGCTGAACTGTGATGTTAGCTAACCGAGCCACTGAAACCACAACTGTCGAACCCTGTCCTGAAGACTCTGCACTCAAACCTGAAATACTCGCTTTCCTGCTCAAAGCATCTGCCACGACATTAGCCTTGCCCGGATGATACTGAATCGTGCAGTCATAATCCTCTAAGAATTCCATCCAACGCCTCTGTCTATTATTAAGCTCCTTCTGAGTAAAAAGATACTTGAGGCTCTTAAGATCCGTGAATATCTCAAAAGTCGTCCCATAAAGGTAATGACGCCACTTCCTCAAAGCAAACACAACCGCTGCAAGCTCAATATCATGAGTGGGGTAGTTCTTCTCGTGTTCCTTCAACTTCCTAGAAGCATAGGCCACCACTCGGCCATTTTGCATCAACACACATCCGAGTCCTTCCTTAGAAGCATCTGTAAAGATTGAATAACCCTCGGATCCTTCGGGTAAGGTAAAAACTGGTGCAGAAGTTAGTCTTTCCTTCAAAGCTTGGAAACTTCTCTCGCACCCATCATCCCACTCATATTTCACCTCCCTCTTGGTTAACCGAGTCAACGGGCATGTAATCTTGGAGAAATCCTTCACGAATCTCCTATAGTAACCCGTTAACCCGAGAAAACTTCTTATCTCGAAGGCATTCTTCGGTCGTTCCCACTGAGCCACGGTTTCAATCTTGGAGGGATCAACTTCAATTCCCTTATCAGAAATTATGTGATCCAAAAATGACACTCTGTCGAGCCAGAACTCACACTTGCTAAACTTGGCACAAAGCTTGTGCTGTCTAAGTGTCTTCAAAACAATCCTGAGGTGAGATGCGTGTTCTTCTACAGACTTAGAATACACCAAAATGTCGTCTATAAAAATCACCACGAATTTGTCAAGAAACTGTCTAAACACTCGGTGCATCATATCCATGAACACGGCTGGAGCGTTAGTCAACCCAAACGGCATCACCACAAACTCGAAATGTCCATAGCGGGTGTTGAACGCAGTCTTAGAGATATCCTCCTCCCGGATACGAAGTTGGTAATATCCATGCCTCAAATCTAACTTAGAGTACACCTGTAACCCTTGCAAGATATCAAACAACTCTTCGATATGAGGTAAAGGATATTTATTCTTCACTATCATCCGGTTCAACTCGCTGTAATCTATACACATCCTCAAAGTCCCGTCCTTCTTCTTCACAAATAACACGGGAGCACCCCACTGGGAGGTACTCGGACGGATGTAACCGCAAGCCAAGAGCTCATCCAGCTGAGTTTTCAATTCCTTCAACTCAGCAGGAGCCACCCGATACGGTGTCTTAGAGAAAGGCTCAGCTCCAGGATAAAGGTCGACCACAAACTCGATGTCCCTGTCGGGTGGTAAAGAACCCAAACTCTCAGGGACAACATCGGGAAACTCACTCACGACCTCCATCTCCTCAAGTTTGGCCTGATCCTTCGGTTTATTCAGAAGGTAAGCTACAAAACCTGTCGCACCATCCCGGAGGAGCTTACTTGCTTCCATAAAAGACACAAACGGGCTGGACTTCAACCTCTCACCCGTAAAGACCACGGACCCCAAAGAAACCTTCTTCTCATGACAATCCAACTGAGCTCGGTATCTGAAAAGAAAATCCATACCAAGAATAACCTCATACTTCCTCAAGGGTAGAACTATCAAATCTGCAGGAAAAACTCGGCCCTCAAACACCACCGGACACTCCCGAAACACCCTGTCAGCTTCCAAAGACCCTCCCAAAGGAGTATTCACCACATACACATGCGCAGATAATTCATCAAGTAAAGCCAAAGAAACAACAATATCTCGGGAAATAAATGAATTCGTAGCCCCGGGATCAAATAATGCATGTAGTGATATGCCATGAATGATTATTGTACCTTCTATCACGGCATTCGGGTCGACATCAGCAGCTTCTTCCTCTCCCTCCAAAGCATACACACGAGCCTGCACAATCGGCCTCCTGTTCGGGCAAGTATTAATCAAGTGATCCGAAGACCCGCACGTGTAGTATTTGCCCAGAAGCTTCCAACACCTCTCTACGGGATGCCTTCCCTGGCAATGGGCACAAACGGGTGGTCCCTGAGCCGGAGCCGGTCGAGCTGGAACGACAGGAGGTGCCACGGGTCCGGTAATACGGGGCTTTTTGTTCCCTAAGCCCTAGGGACGAAAAGCCCGTGGAATAGGAGCTCTTGGAGCATAAGAAACGGGCCTCTTACCCGATCCCGATCCTCGAGTAGAAGAGAAAGGTGGAGGCTTCAACCGAGCCATTTGGGCCTCAACTTGAATCGCCCTCTTTGTAACTTTGGCCCAAGTACTCACATTGGCGGCTTGTAAAGCTTCTTGAATATCCCGGCGAAGTCCATGAAGAAACTTTCGGGCCTTATGATCATCGTGGTCAGTAATGTGAGTAGCATAAGGTGTTAGTCTCTCGAACTCCAATAAATAATCCTCCACCGTCCGGTTGCCTTGCCTCAAATTAGCAAACTCTTGGAGACGACGCTCTTGTGCACTATGAGGGATATATTTCTCATGGAATTCCTGTACAAAAGTCTCCCAATTAAACTCCATACCCGTCCTCTCAAGCTTGGATCTCACACTTCTCAGCCAAATAGCCGCTAGCCCTTGAATAATGGCCCTATGCAAACGGCCTTGTCTTGGGAACTTCCCGGACATATCTCCCAAATTCCTCGAATTTCAGATAACCACTCTTCCGCCTTAATATCATCACCTCCATACCACTTTGGAGGGTTATTGTTTCGGAAGTCCTTGTACATAGCGGAAATGTCTTGCACGTCACCCGGAAATACATTACCCCTTTGATTTTGTTGAAGTTGATTAAGTAGAGCCTGAACAATATTCTCCGCATTCATAGGTGGTGGCGGAGGTGCATTCGGTACAGCCGGCTCATTCAAATCGGGGGTTCGTTCACGGTTTTGTCTTCTTGGCGGCATCCTGAAAATCACAACTTCAAGCAATATGGATGCATGTAATTTAGTGTATGAGTATGTATACAATTAAGAAAATAAACAAGTAATCAATTAGTCAAGGGATCACATATTCAAATCACATAGTCATATATGCACATAATCATATAGTCACATTGTCCTAAGTCGTACGACCTAGACAGACCCACACGACACTAGAGCCCGGTTTTGCAACCGCGCTCTGATACCACTTAAGGATGTAGCACCCACACGTAGGGCCACATCCCCCTCACCATAATCCAAACCCGAATACGAAATGGAAAATCCGTACCCGAATCCAAATCATAGCGAACGGGAGACCAAACACACACTCTGGGCTAGGCGGAGCTAAACCAACATAAATCAGAGTATACGGAAGCGAAATAAAAACCACAAGTAGAAGATCATCACATATATACGTATAGGTACCAACACATACTTATCCATATCATATTTACATATAGGTACCAACATATCATCCTGTACAAAAGCCATCACGGCTCGAGCAAAAATATAAGTAAGTAACTACACACCATAGCTATACAAATACAAAATAATAAAGTGCAAGTATGTAAATGCACCTAACGAGACCTAGACCGACAAGTGCATAAAGAAAACACACTTCTCCGCCTAGCTCACGCTCCAAAACCTGTAACTAAACGAGTAAACGAGGGGTCAGTCAACTGACTGAGTGAGGGGGCTAACGCACTCCCACACCCTATATATATAAAGCAAAGCACATAGCAAAGGGTGCAGTTAGGAACCGGAATAGGCTTTACAAACTAAAGCTCTCAAAACAAATACATATACTTTAAAAGATCTTTTCACAAACACTATCCCGATTCATACTTCCCATACATAACGTAACATAACATAATGCTCGGCAAGAACGAGCTTCCAACCTTTACTCCTCAGAACAAACAAAACAGAAATCATAACACGTCAACCTCTACTCCAATGATGGAAGAGCCATCGGCAGCCCTAACCATCCATACATATACAGAATCACGAGGGGTAGTGAACCCACATCGTGCCCTCCCCGGTTTTTACACCGAAGGCATCGAAATATCACACCTTCCCTAGCTCCCGGGGTCGCGCGTGATATATTGGATGGAGACTACGCACAGGTTTTACCTCGACGGCCCGAACCGTCCCGACGGCTCCTTACCCGTAGCTCCTTGGATCCACACATACAAATCATATCATATGCCAAATCTTTCAAGGCAATCTCGCTAACTTGAAACGTAAAGACTTTTTCAAAACTTAGCTTACATATGCTTATATAGTATCTTTCCAAAGTAAGAGTGTTCACAAGGTCATAAACATATTCTAATCAACACATATACATCTATATATATAATATATAGTCACATGCGCGGCTTGAAAACATGACATAAGGCTTTAGGTCGCTTAACTAACAAAAGTCCTAAACCTCACCTTGTGCGTGACAAAAATACGAGTGGACGTGAACAACCTACGTGTAACGCCCCAGTTTTTTTTTTTTTTTTTAGTTAGTACAGCATGGCGTATGTGTTTACCAAATTGCGCAAAATAATTATTTATACGTGTTTTATATATTTAATTTTATTTTTAAATATATTAAATGTTAATTATGTTGATTAGTATATCTTAAGTTTTATTAATATTAAATTATATGTTAATGAGTTAAATGGGATTAATTAGTTTTGAATTCAATTTTGTTAATTAATCTCAGTGTCATTTAATAATTTCGTTGATTTTATTTTAAAATATTATTATTTACGAAATTCATTTGCATATTATTTGTTAATGTATGGTTTTATTGTTGCCTTGCCCATGAGTTACATTTATGTGCTTCGTTTTTATATAAATTGATACCGAAATTTCGTACAAATTTAATATGTTGGACTTATACGTGTCTTGTATATGAATATATGTTCGTTTCGTATTTTCGTGTTCATTTGCATGTGTTTCGAATTTATTTTGATTTTGGAATCCAAGTCGGGGGCTAATGAGCAATTAGCGCACCCTTGGTTCTGTAATTGATATCTTGAGCTCGGGAACTCGGATTCGAGTTTCGTCAACTTCGCTGAACTCATAAAGAAAATTCAAGTTTAGTGAACTTAGCCTTATATTTTTCCAACCTCATTTGAACCTCCGAAATCCAACCGAAAAACGAAACGGCGACAAAACTGCCACCTTTTACTAAAAATGCCATAACTTATACAAACCTTGACCAAATTAACTATGGTTGGATGCTTTAGAATCCTAACTCAACCCCCTAACCATACTTAAACACCCCAAACTGAGATAACCTTCATCACATAAAGAAAACTCAGCCAAAACATTCTGCTCTCCAGTTTTTCCCGTAACCTTTGTGCCCTTGGAGATTTTGGAGCTCAAATCTCATCCAATCTTCATCCAATCAACAAGGTAAGTTTAGGGTTGTAATATGCATTCAATATGTGTCATATTAAGCTATGCATCCCCAAATTTGATCATGGTTTCATGAGTTTTTGGCTGATCTTGAAATATAGTAGGTTTAGAGCAAATTTGATGATCTCATTCGTTTCTTGTTGGATTTGAGTGATTCCAAGCTTGAATATGATTGTTTTGACATCCTCTTCTCATTTATGATCGTTTATTACATGGTAGCTGAAGTATTTATGAGATATCATTTATGGTTCTTTGAGAAAATTTCATGAAAGGGGGTCACGTATGTTTTCTTTTCACGTTGAGCTTTCTTGGGACTGATTTATATGTCAAATTGATGTTATTTTTCTACGTTTTGGATAGCCTATTTGACCTGAACATGTTGAGATGTTTGAGATTAGTCATGCCCTGTTTTTCGTGGATTATTTGCCTTGTTTTGGCCTGAATTTTCTGCTGTCAAACTGCTGCGTTGATTCTTGATTATTGCTGTCAGTTTTGTGAGTTGTTGGAGCTGATTTGCTGCTGCATTTCATGCATTTTGTTGCTGCATCAGTTGCCTTTCGTTGCTGTATCTTTTACTCTGTTTTAAGCAAGGAAAACATGGGACAAGTCTGTGTTGCTGCTGCGTTCGCTTTCTGTTGCCTCTCCCCGGCCGGGGAGATTTCGTGCATGAAAGTACCTGGTCGGGGAGTCCCTTTACAGAAACTCCTCTGCATGGCAGTCCCCGGGCAGGGACTTTTTGGCGTGGAAATCTCCCCGGACGGGGAGATGGTCTGAAGCTTCTGTAACTGTTGCTGCTTCATTTGTTTGTTGCTGCTTCATTTTTCTTTCTTCTCCTTTGCTTATAAATGCATGTATTGTATGTGCAGATGTAAGGCTTATTTTCAAGAATGTAATGAAATATAATAATGAAAGAGATGAAGTCCATGTTATGGCCCAATATTTGTTGGATAAGTTTGAGACGAAATAGCTGCAGCTTTTGCCAAAAGTTCATGAAAATGGCTTTAATTGTTTGCATGCATGGTTGTCTGTGTGTGGGCATATGATAGGTAGCAGGCTGCATGTGATTTGGGTTATGTTTGCATGTTTGTTATCTTGTACGTGTGCATGTATAATTATATATCCATATATGTATTTTAGATTGCATGCATGGAATTTGTTTGGGCATGATAAATTGCATACATATTTAATACATTAGTTTTGAATGCATGAATGTGTACGTGTACATGTATATATATATATATGTTTATTATATATTAAATAATATTTGATTTAATTGAATTATAGAATTTAAATGTTACCTATTTCATGTTTTATTTAATTTCTGATTTTTAAATTGAATGAATTTAATTGTCTATTTTCTAATTAGAAATGTGATTTAACTTGTGCTTTGATTCTATTTGAAATTCTTGAATTGAATTGATTGGAAATGTGAAATTATGAATTCGAATGAAAGTGAACGAATGATTGAATGGCTTGATTATATGATTTAAATTCCTTAATAGTGCACATGAACATTTTCATAACATAATTTAGCTTTTATACATTCATATCATGATCATAACATTTGCCGAGCATCTTATATGGTCATATTGAGTCTCACTTCACCTTTCTTGCACAGATTTTGATTCCGTTGGAGATGAGGCCGGTCAGTGAGGCTCGTGTGTCCTCCTTTTTGCCGTTTAAGGTGGGTTTCTCTACTATTAGATAAATGACCCTATATACTCCCAACGTGTAAAGATTTCAGCTAAAAACTATTATATGTATATAGAGTCGTTTTCAAGAGTAAATGATATCAAAGTAAAGCCCTGATTTCATGAACCTACCTAATGTTTTGGCGAGAATGAATGAATGAATGCACAGAATGGGGCCCAGGGACTTGGTGTGAGTGGTGACCCGAGGAGGCAAGGGCTGACGGTGATCCCTCACACTAGTTCCACCAATGAACGGCGTAACCGGACCTAGTTAGGAGTTAACGAGGAATGGACGCTGAGTGCCATCTGGGGAGTCATGTTCCCCTTTTGGTCAATGAATGGGTGGATGGGCCTTGCAAACCCGCCACCAACCCGGAGGAAGAAGGTGTAAATGTTAATGAATGTGCACGAAAGAATGATATGCATGAAAAGAAAGAATGAATGAATGTTTAAATGAATTACACAAGGTGTTGGTTGGAGATAATGCACGCCCACTCGCCGGGCCAATAATGACCTAATGTAAATGAATTGTTATAATCCCTTTTGATGATTTCTTTATTTCACCCACTTGGGAAATTCTCAAAAAACCTCACTTGGGACTACAGCTTGCATGTGACTGTTTAAATACCGTCGTATGTTATATTTATGCCCTATTTTTATACCCACCAGTCCCTTTTGGACTGAACCCGTTTGGCTTTCAGTTGTGTTGTGCAGGTGTCAAGGGAGCTAGGCGGGAATTCGAGTCATAGGTCTTGCTTTCGCTTTTAGCTCTTGTAGTTTGGTCTTACACGTACATATTGCACTTTTGATCATTGTATATGATCATTAATGGAGTGTACATGTTTTGAGACTTGATGGTATTGGATGATGTTATGATTTATTTTGGAGCTTTGATGCCATGGTATACCTATATGTTATATGATCAGTTATTGTTTCCGCGTTAATGTTACTCTTATTTTATGGTTTAAGGGTTAGCCCGCCTAGCATAGAGTGTGTGTACCACCCCGCACGTGAGGCACCACATCCCCCGCACTATGGCTCAACACGAGTAACGAAATGGTAAATCCGCACTCGTATCAAACCATAGCGAACGGGAGACAAACAGAAAACCCTCCTAAGCTAGGCGGAACTTAGACCCTGCAATGATAACCAATCAAGAAAATATAATGCAACGGAAAAACTAAAATTCAAACACACAAACCATAAGCAGACTTGGGCTCTTCAGGCCTCTTTTAAACTCATAATCAAAGCCCAACAAAAGCAATTCAATAGCAATTATACAAGATTCAACTCCATAATCTTACAAGGTTGATTCATTCCCAATTTAAATACATAAGGTGAATGCAGAGACGCTTCTAACTTAACTTGACCGACTCAAACTCAACATAACTCCGCCTAGCTCGAACTTCAATGCCAAACCTGCACACTAAAGTGTTGAGGAAAGGAGAGGGTCAGTCTCTAGAAGACTGAGTGAGCAGGAGCGATATATACATATATATAGAAACATGCACATGCAAGTCATAAATCCCGAGCAAGGTTTTATTTGAAATTAGTTCCCAAAAAGGGCAAGAGAATAACCAAGCAATACTCGGATTTTACGACTAATCATATTAATTTCATTAGGTTCATAATTTAGACATAAACATAAAGGCTCGGCGAGTGAGCGTGCATCATCTCCAACCAAACTCCGACCGTGTACGGCAAATATCAATAATACTTTAAGTAGGTGATCATGCAATATATCGTAATACACGCAAATCATATATCATATCATAAAACATATTCGTTTGGGCAATCCGTGTCCCGGCCTTCCCGCACGGTGCATAACAATCATATCATAATCATATTCATAAAACAAGTTCCAACCTTCTTCCTCCGGCGGGGGACGGGTTTGCAAGGCCCGACCACCTAAACACATCATTGTAGCTATGAGGTTCATGAGGCCTCAAAGCCCGGTTAGCGTTTCCCCGTCAAAACTCCTTGACGAGGTTCGTTTCATCGTAAACATAATGGAATCAGCACATGGGATCACCGTCGGCCCTTGCCTCCCCGGATAGCCACATGTACTAATTCCTGGGCCCGTGAACATAACATACATGCATAATCTCGCCAAAACATATCAGTTCATGTGAAACATATCATATTTCATAATTCATTTGAAAAGGGTTTACTCGATCAATATTTACTCGATAACTCTACTTTAAAAGTAACGTATATATATACATAAGGTTTTGGCCAAAGTTGGTCACATAAGGTTGTAGGGTTAATATGTAACTAAAACGAAAACACCCTCACCTGGAACATGGCGATACAAGGATACAAGTTACCGAGTGCCTAGTTGATCAAGATTCTCCACCCTGGAGATAAACTGTACAAAAGACAACATGACGTATTCGTGAGACTCGAGACTCCAATGAACCATATAAGACGCACGACATGCAATGATCATGATATAAATGCGTAACAGATGATATTATATCATAAAACGTTCATGTGCACTATTAAAGTTTTAAAGACATATAAACATTCAATTCATTCATTCAATGAAGCATTCGTATTCAAACGAGTTCATATCCTTCACATTCCACGTTAAAGGAATTTAAATCATATAATCAAGTCATTCAATCTTTCGTTCACCTTCATTCGAAGTCATAATTCCACATTTTCAATCAATTTAATTCAAGAATTCAAGTAGGAGCATAGCACGTATTAAGTCACATTTAAAATTAGAACATAAACAATTAAACACATTCAATCGCATTTACAAATAGAAAATAAACAATTAAATACATTCAATTAAATCAAATAACATTTAATATTTAATAAACATATATAAATATATATATATATATATAAATATAAATATGAATATACATATACATATAAGCATGCACGTACACACATGCAATACAAAAACAACAAGCAAGCTCATGATATGCATGCAAATTCCAAGTACAATTATGCATGCAAATTTTAAGTTTAATAAATCTCCATGCATGCAACTTATACACACAATATATATACATATATATATATATATATATATATATATATATATATATATATATACATATATCATACATGCATGCAAAATAGTTAAGTAATTTATGTATATATATATATAGCTTGGCACGCACACACACACCCAGCCATGCATGCACACACAACAGTAGATAAATATATATACAACAATCACACACATGCATGCAAGCGTAGGATTAAGTCTGGAATAAACAGGGTGACACCCCCCGTGTCACCAACCTGGGGCAAACCGAGACACCCCCGTGTCTCGGTACAGAAATATCAGGCCAACCCGCACCCCCGTTTCACGCTGGAGAGACAAGGAATGACACCCCCGTGTCAAATGCATGCAGCAGTTACAGAAGCAGCGCAGGAATGAACAAAAACAGGGGAGGAAAAACGATGAACAAGAGCAAGCCAAACCATGCATATAGTTTAAAATCAATTCATGCCAACACTCAGGGTAAGAAGAGGTTTCGAATTAACCTCGAAGCATGCAGCAAAACACAAGAAACAGAAGCAGTTCGCGCAAGGGAAAAACAGGGGAAGACCGAAAAAGAACAGAGCAAGCTTAACGAAATCAATCAACCGATTTTTCCTTCAACAAAAGAGGTAAAAAGAGACAACAATTAACATCAAAACAAACCCCAAAAGCTGGCAGCAGAATGGTACGTGAAGGAAGAAGAAATTCCAGTTTGAAGTTAAATCAATACATATCCATTGCATTGATGATATCTCACTTACCTCTTAACCAACAATTAATACAAGTATACTCAGTCATAAATGAAGGAAAAGGATCATATATACATCACCGAAACACATCAGGGGTCAAAGAAATTCAAGAAATCAGCAAAAACTCAAAACCTAACTGCTCATTCCCATCATTAAAATCCCCATGAAATCTGAGTTAAAAATTAGTGAAAAATGGATGAAAATAACCAGAGATGCATGTACATCATAATCCTAACTCACCTTGCTGATTGGATGAAAGTAGATTGAGATTTGAGCTCCAAAACCTCAAGGATTTGCACAGTTACGGGACTGACTGGAATTACATAGACTTTGGCTGAGATTTGGGGATTGTGTGAGGGTTGGTTTGGTTAGGGCATGATATATCAGGTTAGGTGGTTGAGTTAGGGATCAATAGAATCAAACCATGGTTAATTTGGTTAAATTTTGGATGAGATATGGCCATTTTTGTGCAGCAAGGTCAGTTTGGTCGCCGTTTCGTTTTTCGGTTGGATTTCGGAGGTTCAAATGACTTTGGAAAAATATAAGGCTAAGTTTACTAAACTCGAACTTTCGTTACGAGTTTAGAGGAGTTGACGGAACTCGAATCCGAGTTCCCGAGCTCAAGATATTAAATTCGGAACCAAGGGTACGCTAAGTGCTCGTTAGCCCCCGATTTGGTTCCACAATTCAAATTAAATTCGTTAATGCATCAAACGAGTTCGAAAACACACAACGAGCATATAGACATGTTCATAACGCATATATTTACGACATACTTCAATTTCACGACATTTCGATATCATTTCATATAAGAACGATGCACAAATTAAACAACCATACACATTTTCATAAAATTCCATGCATAATAAAATTAAACCAAATAAATTACATTCTAATATTAAATAAAATTAAAGTCAACATATATATATTTGAATAAATTAATTAATATGGTTAAACATGATTAATTAGCATAACTCACTTAATTAACATTAATCATTAAATTAATAATAATTTAAATAATCACTTAAGGTAACGTAATATATATATATATATAAATTAATATTAATTTGAAATAAAACAAATTAAAATAATATAATAACAATTTACAATAAGATTAAATATAAAACACGTAAAAACAATTAATTCGCGCAATTTTTAAACACATATGGCATAATTGTACGAATGAAAAACCGGGGCGTTACAGTGTGTGTATGTCCCCGTTCGCCGTGATATAGCTCGGGTATGGATCGTCCATTTCATATTCGGGTCGGGTCGGGTCGGGTCTCGGTGCGGGGGATGTGGTACCTCGCGCTCGGGTGCTACATCCTTAAGTGGTATCAGAGCCTCGGGTTGCAAAACTCGGGTTCTTGTGTCGTGTGGGTCAGTCTAGGTCGTTCGGCATAGGAACTATATGATAATGTGTGCATTGCATCGATCTTGAATATAAAATTGTCTTCCTTTTAATCTTGTTGAATTACTTGTTGCATTTTATATTGAATCCGTGCCTTTCGTGTTGAATATGTGCCATGAGCATGTCCTAATCGCATGCACATATCCTTGAAATAAGTTATGAATTACAGGTTATAAATATAATATCAAACCACGGCCAAGTTCCACGATAAAGACGATCTATTGTAAGTTCTTCCGGAGTCATGGGAGATAGGAGGGATGCACAGGGGAGGAATATGGAGAATTCAAGATATAAGTCCTTCCTATATGGAGCTGGGGTTCAAGGGTTGGGAGCCGAATGGGAGGTTCTACTTTAGGGATGCAAGGGTTGAGAGACACTTGATAAGACAAGAATTGATCGGGGAAAACATTTATGACTCCGAATATGGGTATATACGGCTCTCCTACATAAGATGCCATAATTGGAATCAATGGGATCGTTCAACCTAAGGAATGAAGTAAATGAACCTTGAAGGTATTTTGGTTCAGGGTTCGGACCATTGAAGAGGCACCGAGGACTGAGAGGAGTTAAGGTAAAATAAATCTGGTGGGAATTGAGCACCAAGAGTTGTCAAAGAAGGGCTTCTAAATAAATCTGGAAATTAGAAATCGATATTGTAGAAGTCAAGATCAGGAAGAGTTTAAATTTAGGTGCTCTGTATTTCGATTAAGATAGAAACGAGTAGGGAAGGGAATAGAGAAAGGCAATTGACGGGGTAAATACAAATTTAGGAAAGGTGGTGATGTGGAGGACGGGAATTGAGTTCGTTTTCCAAATTCAAGTTAAATTGCCGAGTTGTGAGGTTGAATTGGAAGATATGGAGCAACAAATGGAAACGATAAAGTAAGGTGAAGACTCTTTGGGAGGAAATCTTGTGCTTAAGTGTAAGTAATCGGAAAATTAGTTTATTTCACTAATCTCAACTCATAAAGGATAAGCACGGGAGCCATGATCACGGTGATGGCGAGAAGTAGGGTTCAGAATTACATTAGGGTTCAAGTTTGTAAGAGAATTTGGGCAATGTTGAAGGGTGATTCTAGGGGAGAAATGCAGAGGCCAATTCAGTGGATCTTGAAGAAATCAGGGATCGTGAAATTGCAATTCCAGATAGTGGAAGATACAAGTGATGCGAAAAGATTCATGGAAAACTGGAAGACCGTGGGAAAGACAAGGCAGGATGAGCAAGTCAAAGTAATCTCAGGATTGGAGGAACGAGGCAACTTACTATATTGGTGACAGGTTCCAAAACATTCATGGCACGTGCATCATATTTTGCATCGAATTATTATTTTCTTTACTCATGTTTGTGCGCGTATTTCTAATTATTTTGTTGCTCTACTGTGCGGCATATTTAATTGTTGCAAGCATGCCACGTGCATCATCATTTTAACCCGACATGCATTCTAGTGTTTATTTGATAGGAAGTTCTTTCATCCCGCTTATCAAGTATTTCTTCGATCGGGCCACATCTAAGTTAAGAGGAAAAGAAATAATGGGATGGTACGTTACAAGGAAGGTGATGTCGGGAAAATAAAGAATTTCAAGTAAGGGATAGGTTAATGGAAACCGGAATTCATAAGGAGAAGCGAGATTAGAGTTGATTGCGTGGTGTGTGGATCGGACAAGAATAGAAAAGGGGTTTCGGACACCAAGCGAAGTAGAAGAGAAGTTGAAAGGTAAAACTTTACGGTTGCCCTTCTGATTAAATCCTCCCTAATGCAAATTATTCATCCAGAATTTCGACAAAAGAAAAATCGATGGAGTTCAACACGTGACAATAGAAATTTAATGGGGGAGAGAACGACCAAGAAACAGATTGGAAGATTGAAGTGGTGCTCGAAGATTTATTTACAATTTATCATGCAATTAAAATTAAGTTGTAACAATTAACATGCAAAAGAATAGCAATATAAGTCACAAAATGGCATAATTTGAACAAAAGAAGCAGTGGCCGCTCCCAGGTTTTGGGAAAGGGGTGGGAATGGCCCTTTCACTGTAGGGAACGGCCGATCCCACTCTCGCTTAGAGTTTCTGGAAGATGGGAACGGTCGTTCCCAGTTTGTACTGGGGACGGGAAAGGTCGTTCCCCAAATACCCGAAATCCTCCCCAAGCGTCTGTAAGTTTTTGCAAAACCTTGGCCATGGGAACGGTCGTTCCCATTCTCGGAAAAACCCAAAAAGTGGCCCGGAAGGGCCGTTCCCAGTTTATAACTAGGGCGGGAACGGCCGTTCCGGCCTGGTTCGAAAAGCTAGAACAGTGACAGACATTACAGATACAGGGAAAGCTCAAAATTTGTCAAAAATGTCCAAAATCCAAAGCCTCAAAGTTGCCACAACTTCTCAAATTTTCATATAAATCATGCTTGACATATTAGCACTCAAATAACTCAAGAAAAACGGGATTTAAAGGCATGATCCAAGGATGCAAGAATCAAGCTAAAATCATGATCATCACTAAATGCTCAACTACCAAGGGATGTTATGCAATAAATACAACATATATATCATATACAACTCATATATAAAGCTATAATTCAAGTATATCAAGTAAAGAGCACCTATTCAAGTTTTTAGCCAAACCCTTACTATTCACGTAGGGAAGCAAAGGCACACCAAACTCACTCCAAACTCAGAAATTAAACTATAGAAATGACGAGCACGACTAGGGGAAACCGAAACATACTTAAGTTCAAGAAGAGATGAAGAAACGAGGGAGATCTTGGCTTGAGAAGGTTGGAGATCAACTTGGGGTTTTCTTCTAGGCTTCCTTGGCTTAAGAGCTGCTGTTGTTTCACGTAAAATGAAGGAAGAGAAAAATGGCTCAGCCTTTAAGGGCTGGACCGGTCGGTTTACGGTTCGGTTCAAGGTTTTTCGGTTCAAGTTGGTTCGGTTCAACAATTACGGGTTCAAACAAGGCCAACTCAATTAAAACAAGTAATTCACATACGAAATTAATTCAAGTGAGTTCATATAAGTTCAAATAATTCATATAAGTCATATACAATTAATTTAAAACACACTTAATATTAAATCACATAATTTACCTGCACCGATTGTGAGTCGGGGTGTCATAGTAACGTTCCAGCTTCTTCCCTTGGAAATATCTCCCACCCTTTTGCTTGGTCCCTACAAATTAGTTCTTCGAGTTATCCTTCTCGTGTTAGTCTTTCGATCTCATCTCTGAGGTGGAGGAAATCATCCGTATCATGCCTGAATTCGTTATGGAACCGACAAAACCGCCCGGAATGAGCCTTACGTGGGCCGTTCTCAGACCCCTTAGGCTAACTAACTAAACATGTATTTTGTATCTGCATCAAAATCTGCGAGGGTGTAGTATGTAATATGGTGTACTCATCGAATCTTGGCCCTAATGTCAAGGGCCTCTCACACACTTCGGTCCATCTGGTTCGTTTAAGTGGTCCCGGGACATAACCATCTTCTTTCCATTCCCTTCGTCTCTTGTTGGTCTCCATACACTTACTTATATCGGCTTCTTTCGCATTCACCTCCTTTTCGGCGCGTGTCAAGAGTTCATCCCAACTCCAAAGGGGTCTCTAGCTCGCGATCTATAGAGCTCTCCTCATCGCAATCCTTACTTAAATGCACGTGAACCTCCAGGGTGGCTAATGGAACATCTAGACTAGCCCTAGTAAACCTCGTTATGTAACTTCTCAAGGGTTCATTTTCTTATTGCCTAATAGCGAATAAGGTTATGTATCCTCTCTGTTGCTACTTGCTACTAGCGAATTGATGGAGAAACAGAGCCGAGAACTCGTTGAACGAGTGTATGGATCCCGGAGGCAGTTGACTCGACCATTCTTGCACGGTGTTTGTGAGCGTTGTCAAAAATACCCTGCATTTGACTCCATCTGTGTACTGGTATAAAAGAGCGAGGTTCTCAAAGCGAGTAGGGTGATGTTGGGGATCCGTGGTCCCGTCGAACTTGGGAAGGCCTGACATCTTGCAATCCGCTGGCAGGTAATCGACCATCACTCCTGGGCTGAACGGGCATCCTCTCCTCACCACCCAATGTGGCCCCGCGTGGACGTTTCTTTCTACTTCTAATAGTCTCTGCTGCAATCGGGCGGCCCAGTCTGCGAGCTGCTCGGTCTCTTTCCCCTTCCTGGTGCCTTGCCAGTTTGACAGTCCTGGTCCTACTTCCTGGTTCACCAGCAGCCCTGCTGTTACCCCTATTTCCGCCTTACACGTTGACATTCGTGCCGATATTGATGCCCCTACCGACTGCTAGGTCCCCAGCCTAATTGAATGACCGGGTGGAACTGTGTGGGGCATCCCCAACTTCTGATCCAGGACGATCAATCATCCATGGCTGGGTACCTGAGCCGCTACTTCCACCTTCCTGGGGGATCAACATTGACGGAGCTATTGTCGAAGTGATGGGTCGGTTGATACACGGGAAAGTAGGCACCTACGCTGGGGGTGGAGTAACATGGTTATGCACCTCTTAGCACGAATTGGGATTGCCACTTGCGTCCGGCTGCCACTGTGGCGTGCCACCGGTCAATGCCCCCATTACCAACTCTGGCGCTGTCGTGCGATTCACATCCTGTACCGGCAGAGTTGCACCACCTTCGTTGCAGAGCTCCGTATCAAATCTATGGCCCTTCGATTGAATTCTTCCCATATCAGGTACAAGGATACCCCAGCGGGTCCTACCAGCCTGCTGATGGTATCTCCAGGCAAACCTGTTTCTCGGGAAGGTGTACCCCATCCTCCACCTCCCTGAGGAGTAGAAGGGATTTGACTCCCTCCTCTTGCTAGCAACACCCCGGCAGGGAGGGTACCTCCTCTTACCCCGCGCCGTGAATCCTGTTCTCCGGTGGATAGCCTGCGTGTTAGTAGCCCCATCTGACTGCTTTCAGGCCTCCTTCCTGAGCTTTCTAACCCTGGGCCATTATTCCCTGTAGACCTGGCAACAGCGTGGCTCAGCGCTTCCTGGTCACTCGATGTTCCTGCCGCCAAAAACTCTTGCACTTCCTAAGCGGTCAAGGTTCCTGATGCTATAAGGCTTTGAACGTCTTGGCCATTCAACATTCCAGCAGATAGTAGGCTCCTCGCATCCCGACCGATTAAAGTTCCAGCAACCACAAGGTCACGCACTTCACTGCTGGTTAGGGTACCGGCAGCCAGGCGGTCCTGTATTTCCTGGTCGTCCGGTATTCCAACAGCCGCAGCGTTGTTCTTCTCGGTAGCCATGTCAATTGTAGAATGATTGTCTCATGCCCTAACTCAAGTTTCCAACAGACGGTGCCAAGTGATGCGCACAAAAATTGTGGCAACACTAAACTTATAGAAACTAGGTTGAAATTATTTGTTAAACGAGAAGCTTGAGAGAGATAAGGGAAATGAGTATATTATTATTGATGGTGAGAAGAAAAAATACAGAGAGAATGAAAGATAGCAATATCACAATCCATAGGCCTTTTCCCTATTTTATATGTGTTTTTCCCCTACATTCTAGCAAAAAATGGTTTAGTTGGAGAGAAAAGTTAGGGGGGGAAGGTTATCCCATGTCAAATTTGAGCCCCTCCTGCTGGGTTGGGCCCAGAACAGTGGCGGTCCGGGACCACATTTTAAAATTTATTTATAATACAAGTATTAAAATATTTCTAAAACATTTTAATACAATAGCGGAAGGCTAGCCGGATCTACTCAAGTATATACATGCAATTGATAATAAATTTTAAATCACTTAAGCAGATAAATATCTAACATGAAATTAACACCACTTAAGAGCATATAATTTATCATGCTTAAAAAAAGCACAACTGTAAAATATTACCGTACTGCAAACATGGCTATCTAACGGCATTTTTCCAGCTCCATTCCCTTTCGTGACACCGGCAGAGCTTCCCCGCAATATCCCCGACTGGACCCTCGGAGTGTGGGCTCCGCGAGTATTCCCCTAAATACTCGAGAAAAAATTTTCTAGAAAAACTCACTTTTCTAGACTAGAAAATTCCCTAATTTTCTAATAATTAAGTGGATTATATATTAATTATATAACCACCTAATTATGTATTAATTAATCCTTAATTAAAATGATTATAAAGGGGACGAGAGAGAAGCCCTATCTAATGCAAAAATTGGCTGAAAATTGAATGAGAAATGAGGGAGGGGGATCAACCAATTTATAGGCATAAAACGGAGGGCATTTTGGTCATTTTAGGCATAAATACAAGGGTAAAATGGTCATTTTACAATCCCGTATAAACCGCATCCCGGACGGCCAATCTGAACATACCACGCAGTAGCTCTCTCCGCCGTGGACACAATGCCGCCAACCACGGGCCGCCACGTGTCCCCACGCGCCCCCACGTGCCGCCACAAGGTGGCCAAGTTGTTGGTGCGTGTGCAAACACGTGACCTCACCAGAATTCGACACGTGTCCGGTCCGGCCCTATCCGACGAACCGACCCTTTAACCCGTTGACTGACCCGTTTGACCCGCCCGCCCAGATCGCATTTGGGCCGCACATGGGCGCTAACGCGGCGCGATCCTAGCCGCACATGTGGCGCGCCACGCGGTGCCCAATCAATGCCACCTGGGGCCCGATCTGCTGACGTGGCGTGACACGTCAGGTGCCACGTCAGCAATATATATATATATATTTTTTTTTTTTTTCGATGAAAATTTTATTGTCTCCAAAATAAAATTTCGGACATTTCCAACACTTTGGAACTTTGATTTATTTCTTAAAATAAATCCCTTGGCTATTTTCAAACACTTTGAAAATTCATTTCTCTTTCTCCTTTTATTATTTTCTCTTCGGATTTTCAATTTGGGGCTTGCAGGGGGACCTGCAGGACTAATTAATTTTAGCTCCAAACGGGTTAAGATACTATCATCACATAATTGTAATTAATTTCCGTTTAATAATATTTAATTCCACTAAATAATTACTGTTGCACTCTAAAATTAATTAAATTATTCACGAATTTCTCGATCTCGAATAATTTTGCATTTCACTCCTCCGTGCAGATATCCATGAAAAAATAAATTGCAACTACTATCATTTATTTTTCATCTCAAATTTGAAATTTATTGATTCGCCTTAAGTTCAAATTCTCTGTATGCGAAACACATTCAACATACAACTTCGGTGACGTATCACGCGAAGTGCTTTGGCCAAAGTCTTAATTCAAACTTTTGCAAATATATTTCAGGGATATCTTTTACCTTCCAGCAAGGCCACAGATTCCTCGATCAATATAACTCTTTAGCACATTTCATGTTGTCACCAAACGTACAAAGTATTTTGGCCACCGTTACCGAGACCTCACTTTGAGTATATTACAGTGACTAACACTACATGCCTAAAGCCGAATTATTATCAGGATTAAGAGTACAATGATTCCTGAGATTTTATTCGTTTTAGATAGCAGTATAAAATGAACAATCGCAGTGGTCCAGTTCGATGTTTCCAATCCTATTGAAAATCATCAACGTGTTATAACCGGAATCACCATTCCCTATGACAGAAGACTAATCATCTTATATAACCACGTTATAGTCTTGATAAGAACATATTCTTATCCTACCGACTAGAACTTTAATGACACGTGATTTCGGCATTCAAAGTCTTTTCCTATAAAACACATTTCATATAAGAATACCACCACATGCCATTAATTATCAATATGTGAAATACTCACAACTTGCTATAAATTCAGTTTAATCAATTCAACAAATTGAATTTTTAGGGCACTAATCCCAACAATCTCCCACTTGCCCTAAATTCAATTTGGCCACATATCTAAGTCTTATTCCTTTCACATGAGCATCAAAACTCGTTTTGCACTCTTTTGCGCCAATACTTTAGTGAAGGAATCTATTAGATGTTTCTATGAGCCAACAACTACGAAATCATAAAACCAATACTTCTAACTGGCTGCTTCTCAAGCTACCATGTATTTGGCTTTTATGGGGAAGTAAGCAATGTGTGTCTGCTTAACATTCCCAAATTAACGGTTGCTCTTTCTAGAGTAAACACGTATTCTGATGTCAAACATCTATAATACAAATCAAATTGAAAATCCGAATCTGTGTACTCTTTTGAAATGAACTCACCACTGTGGTAGACAAACATATAATCTCAAGTCCTTCTCAAGTACTCCAATATATGCTTTCACTACTACCCAGTGTCAGATTCTAGGTTTTGACTAATATCTGCTGACTTAGACCTAATTCATAATAGATATCTGGCCTTATACATAATATGACATACATAACGCTTCCGCTGCGGAACTCTAATCATGTCTTCTATCTCTTCAGTTGTCTCAGGACACTGATCCCGACATAGAAAAATTCCATATCTAAAAGGTAATTAACCTTTTTTGGAATTTGTCATATTATACCTTACCAGCATCTTATCTATATATGTTTCTTGTAATAAACCAATCTCCTTATTCTTATGAGCACGACGAAAGTCTGATCCTTTAGAATAACATTGGTTTCACTTAGGTTTTACGTGTCAAAATGATTTGACATCTGAATCTTGACCAGTGACAAAAATTCTTGCACCATTCCCTATGAGCAGAATATTGTTTACGTACAAAAATTTTACAATATTATCATGATGTCATTTGTACACTCATGGTTCATCAGATAATTGCTCAAATTCAAAGAATTTAAATTGCCTCTTTAATTCTGATGTTTCATAATCCAGACGCTTGCTTCAGATCACATAACAATCTATCAAATTTGCATACTATATGCACCTGACTTCTGGCTGTGAAGCCTTCAGGTAGTACCATGTTTTTCTTTTTTAAGGTGCCCGTTCAAGAACATAATCTTTACATCCATTTGTCAAATCTCATAATCAAAATGAGAAACATTGGAGAGGAGAGTTCTTATGGACTTAAGCCCTGCTATAGGCGAGAAGATCTCATAAATGATTTCTTCTTTCTGGGTAAACCCTTTGCCATAAGCTTTGCTTTAGAGTCTCTACTTTTCATCCATTTCTCGTTTTATTTTCTTATAGAACCCCCAATTGCATCTAATGGGTTTAATCCCTTCAGGCGCCTCCGCAAGTTCAAGACTTTCGTTAGAATACTAAGATTCTAACTATGATTCAATGGCTTTTGACCAAACGATCAGTGTCTATATCATCCACAGCTTCATTACACGTGACAGGATCAGGTACATTAGATTTAACCACTTGGGTTAATCTTAGGCATCTTGTCAGGTGTCCTGATAATCCTCCCGTTACAATGATACTCTCTTGTACGCGTCTCTAAATCACATGTTGTATTTGGTACATCACATGTATCTAATACATTTTCAGTTATCACGGGTTTCTGGAAATCAGTATCTAATACTGTTATTTCTTTTAACACTACTTTGCTTCACCCTTTGTGGTTATCTATGTAATCATCGTTGAAATATTCACAAACATCTTTTGTGATTTTTTAAATTACAAAATGTACCACCTCTTGTTCTTCTAGGATATCCTTAGAACAAGTAAACCTTTGTTCTTTATTCTAACTCGCCAGGATCCATCCTTAACACATGGGTTAAGCTACCTTAAATCCGAGCATAAAAGATACAGGTTTTTCACCCTAGCTACAGATCCATTAGTGTTTTAGGAACTGACTTAGATAGAACTATGTTTAATGTGCATTGTCATTTTGAGTGCAAGACCCCAAAACCAACTTCATAGGGTAGCATGACTCTTCATGAATCTTACCTTCATTATCAGAGTTCTATTTCTCCTTTCAGTAATACATCCATGCTTAGACGTACCTCATATATTTCTGAACATAGATACTTATCACTACTTCGATCTAATCGAAGTGCCTTGATATGTTTTCTAATTTGACTCTTTGACTTCAGTCTTATATTCCTTGAACACTTCAAAAATTACAGATTTAAGTCTTATCAAATAAACATATCTGTATCTAAAGTAATCATTCAAATGAATGATGAAGTACGCAAAAACTTTCTCTTGCTTGAACACTCATAATATGATACGTCCGTATGAACTAACTCAAGCAAGTTCATGGCTTAAAACCCTTTTGTCTAAAAAAAGCTTCTTTGTCATTTTAACTTTTCTAAACAGGATTCGCAGACTGGCAACTGTCAAGTCGAAAGGACTCCACAATCAGTCTTTGAATCTTATTCGGATAAAATTGACCAATAGATAGGTGCCACGTAGAAGTTTTTCCTTTAGATGGTAAGTCAAGCTATTGAGTGTTAATTTTGAAATTAGGGTTTAATTAGGATATAAAAGACAATCTTTTATTGTGCCAAAGTAAATAAACCTTTTTATTTTGCTTAGCGGTAAACTTTTGTTCAAAACAAATAGTTAAACCATTAGCTATCAAATAACTCACAAAAATCAAATCTATGTATATGTGGCACGTATAATATAAAACCCTATTGCCAAAATACGACTTTATAGTCCTTACTGCTAATATAATTACACTTGTATTATCCCCGAGCAGTAGTTGTATGTTAGCCGTTTTTCAAACTTCCTGGTTAGTTTGAATCTTCGCAACGAATCGCAAATATGATTAGTTGAGCTCAAATCCACACACCAGGATTCTGGTGAATTTTCAACTAAACATACTTTCAACGAGTAAGATATCTTCATATCTTATCTAAACGGCATAGTAAATAGACAGACTAAGTATTTTGGACAATTTTCTTTCCAATACCCGTTGCCACCGAAATAGAAACGCTTTTCCATTGTCGAATTTAACTCTCTATTTTTGAACCTTAGATTGGGAACCTTTCCTTTTCTTTCTTCCACTTACTGGCTTGCTAAGCCGTGAATATTGATGTCTGATTTAAGAGAACTTTTCCCTTAGTCTATATCACCTTTTCTGCCATATTGATGTCATTCATTGGTTCAGGTGGGTTTAAAAAAAATATTTAAAAATTAATCTTGAATGTTCAAACGACTTAGGCAGAGAGTATAGGATCGCCTCCTATCTATTAAGATTGTTTCTTTAAGCACAGAGGCTTTCAATCTCGTTCAGATTAGTCATCATATTCATAATATGATTCTGAATCGGTGATCCTTCAAACATCTTCACAACTAACAACATTCTTATTGGCTTGTACCTTCGTACGATTCTGTCTTCAAAACATGTACTTATCAGTAGGCATCTCATGCATCTGATGCTCAAGAACATCTAAAAACAGATGTCTGGATATAAGACTAGCCAGAGCATCACACTTGATCCATTTGGAATAAGTGTCTTTCTAATCTTGATTGGTTGTAGTTTCCGGAACTTTCGGATAAGGTTCAGTGAGTACGTAAACTTTCGTGTCTCAACACGATGTCAAGATTCATTTCTTAGTCAGCATAGTTGAACCCTTACTAGCCTATTTCCTTAAAGTCATTCGGAGTGGGCGAAGAGAGATTGTTATTATAAAACTGAAATCAATAAATAAAAGCAAGTTATGATCATGCATTTCACTTTCTTTTGCGTCTAACCAATAAACGAAATCCACGTAAGCATTTTGATTTACGCAATGGTGACTTAACTAACTGCAGTTGACTCCCCGAAGGAGAGGTCGAAAACCACTTAGAAAAGTAGACACTATTCTTTATTAACATGTCATCTAGGTAACTCTTACCAAACAATGTTAATCCACCACGTCAACCCTTGTCCTCTAAGTAAATGTAACAGAGCTCCGAAGGGAGGTTAATACATTACTTAGTCAAGTGTGCACCATTACCTAGAAGTCCGTACGAGTAGGTCAAGACACTCCACGGAGGCGTGGTCGAGCTGACTTTCCTGTATTTCATTCTATCCGTAGAAGTTTAATCTTGTATACCACGAATATATACCCGCCGAAGGGAGTAGTATATATCCACTATACTATAGACCGGTAATGGAGGCCGTGAGAATCCAACTCTTTTCATCTCGCTCCCACTTGAATTTTTTAAAAGGTGTGGATTAACTTTTGATTATCATATAATCACTTTTGGCATCTTATTTTAGGAAGTGATACGCTCCCACTAGGATTACTAAATCACATTTAAAATCTCAATAATATTTTAAGGCAATTTAATAACTATTTATTAATTAGGCCGAAAAATATTTGTCTGATTATGCATTGTGTCTAATCTCTATTAAACATTATTTATCTAATCACCTTAAATAAAATATGCATAATTGAAAATAGCATAATATCTCATATTATCATGATCATGCCATAAAATAAAATAATTAAGCATGCTTTCACATAATTATCATGTTTAAAATAAATGGCATAAAGTAAGCATGTTATAAATAAATTATCACATAATTTAAATCATCTTTACTAATTCGGTAATTTTTCAGGAAAAGCAAATTAAATTGTTTCCCAAAGAAATTCCATTCCACGTAAATTCCCAGGAAACACTGGAGGGGTCACAACGGTCCCACTTAAAAACCAATCCCCTTTGACAAAATTTACATGCACAATAGCAGATTTAAAATTATACATCATATCAATGCATGTATACATCTAGAGCACGGCTCTGATACCAGTTGCTGGGTTGGGCCCAGAACAGTAGCGGTCCGGGACCACATTTTAAAATTTGTTTATAATACAAGTATTAAAATATTTCTAAAACATTTTAATACAATAGCGGAAGGCTAGCCGGATCTACTCAAGTATATACATGCAATTGATAATAAATTTTAAATCAATTAAGCAGATAAATATCTAACATGCAATTAACACTTAAGAGAATATAATTTATCATGCTTAAAAAAAATACAATTGTAAAATATTTCCGTACTGCAAACATGGCTATCTAATGGCATTTTTCCAGCTCCTTTCCCTTTCGTGAGACCGGCAGAGCTTCCCAACAATATCCCCGACTGGACCCTCGGAGTGCGGGCTCCGCGAGTATTTCCGTAAATACTCGAGGAAAAATTTTCTAGAAAAACTCACTTTTCTAGACTAGAAAATTTCCTAATTTTCTAATAATTAAGTGGATTACATATTCATTATATAACCACCTAATTATGTATTAATTAATCCTTAATTAAAAGGATTTAAAAGGGGACGAGAGAGAAGCCCTCTCTAATGCCAAAATTGGCTAAAAATTGAACGAGAAATGAGGGAGGGGATCAGCCTATTTATAGGCATAAAACGGAGGGTATTTTGGTCATTTTAGGCATAAATACAAGGGCAAAGTGGTCATTTTACAATCCCGTATACAAACCGCGTCCCGGACGGCCAATCCGAACATACCACGTGGTAGCTCTCACCGCCGTGGACACAACACCGCCAACCACGTGCCGACACGTGTCCCCACTCGCCGCCACAAGGCGGCCAAGTTGTTGGCGCGTGTGCAAACGCGTGACCTCACCGGAATTTGCCACGTGTCCAGGTCTGGTCCGACCCTATCCGATAAACCGACCCTTTAACCCGTTGACTAACCCGTTTGACCCGACCGCCCAGATAGCATCTGGGCCGCACATGGGCGCTAATGCGCCGCGATCCTAGCCGCAAATCAACCACACCTGGGGCCCGATCTGCTGACGTGGCGTGACACGTCAGGTGCCACGTCAGCAATATATATATATTTTTTTTTCAATGAAAATTTTATTTTCTCCAAAATAAAATTTTTGGCATTTTCAACACTTTGGAACTTTGATTTATTTCTTAAAATAAATCTCTTGGCTATTTTCAAACACTTTGAAAATTCATTTCTCTTTCTCCTTTTAATATTTTCTCTTCGGATTTTCAATTTGGGGCTTGCAGGGGGACCTGCAGGACTAATTAATTTTAGCTCCAAACGGGCTAATATACTATCATCACATGATTGTAATTAATTACCGTTTAACAATATTTCATCCCACTAAATAAATATTGTTGCACTCTAAAATTAATTAAATTATTCATGAATTTCTCGATCTAGAATAATTTCGCATTTCACTCCTCCGTGCAGATATCCATGAAAAAATAAATTGCAACTACTATCATTTATTTTTCATCTCTAATTTGAAATTTATTGATTTGCCTTAAGTTTAAATTCTCTGCATGCGAAACACATTCAACATACAACTTCGGTGATGTATCACGCGAAGTGCTTTGGCCAAAGTCTTAATTCGAACTTTTGCAAATATATTTCAGGGATATCTTTTACCTTCCAGTAAGGCTACAGATTCCTCGATCAATATAACTCTTTAGCACATTTCATGTTGTCATCAAACGTACAAAGTATTTTGGCCACCGTTACCGAGACCTCACTTCGAGTATATTACAGTGACTAACACTACATGCCTAAAGCCGAATTATTATCATGATTAAGAGTACAATGATTCCTGAGATTTTATTCATTTTAGATAGCAGTATAAAATGAATAATCTCAGTGGTCCAGTTCGATGTTTCCAATCCTATTGAAAATCATCAACGTGTTATAACCGGAATCACCATTCCCTATGACAGAAGACTAATCATCTTATATAACCACGTTATAGTCTTGATAAGAACATATTCTTATCCTACCGACTAGAACTTTAATGACACGTGATTTTGGCATTCAAAGTCTTTTCCTATAAAACACATTTCATATAAGAATACCACCACAAGCCATTAATTATCAATATGTGAAATACTCACAACTTGCTATAAATTCAGTTTAATCAATTCAACAAATTGAATTTTCAGGGCACTAATCCCAACAATCTCCCACTTGCCCTAAATTCAATTTGGCCACACATCTAAGTCTTATTCCTTTCACATGAGCATCAAAACTCGTTTTGCACTCTTTTGCGCCAATACTTTAGTGAAGGAATCTATTAGATGTTTCTATGAGCCAACAACTACGAAATCATAAAACCAATACTTCTAACTGGCTGCTTCTCAAGCTACCATGTATTTGGCTTTTATGGAGAAGTAAGCAATGTGTGTCTGCTTAACATTCCCAAATTAACGGTTGCTCTTTCTAGAGTAAACACGTATTCTGATGTCAAACATCTATAATACAAATCAAATTGAAAATCCGAATCTGTGTACTCTTTTGAAATGAACTCACCATTGCGGTAGACAAGCATATAATCTCAAGTCCTTCTCAAGTACTCCAATATTTGCTTTCACTACTACCCAGTGTCAGATTCTAGGTTTTGACTAATATCTGCTGACTTAGACCTAATTCATAATAGATATCTGGCCTTGTACATAATATGACATACATAACGCTTCCGCTGCGGAACTCTAATCATGTCTGCTATCTCTTCAGTTGTCTCAGGACACTGATCCCGAGATAGAAAAATTCCATATCTAAAAGGTAATGAACCTTTTTTGGAATTTTTCATATTATACCTTACCAACATCTTATCTATATATGCTTCTTGTAATAAACCAATCTCCTTATTCTTATGAGCACGACGAAAGTCTGATCCTTTAGAATAACATTGGTTTCACTTAGGTTTTACGTGTCAAAGTGATTTGACATCTGAATCTTGACCAGTGACAAAAATTCTTGCACCATTCCCTATGAGCAGAATATTGTTTACGTACAAAAATTTTACAATATTATCATGATGTCATTTGTACACTCATCGTTCATCAGACAATTGCTCAAATTTAAAGAATTTAAATTGCCTCTTTAATTCTGATGTTTCATAATCCAGACGCTTGCTTCAGATCACATAACGATCTATCAAATTTGCATACTATATGCACCTGACTTCTGGCTGTGAAGCCTTCAGGTAGTAACATGTTTTTCTTTTTTAAGGTGCTCGTTCAAGAACATAGTCTTTACATCCATTTGTCAAATCTCATAATCAAAATGAGAAACATTGGAGAGGAGAGTTCTGGACTTAAGCCCTGCTATAGGCGAGAAGATCTCATAAATGATTTCTTCTTTCTGGGTAAACCCTTTGCCATAAGCTTTGCTTTAGAGTCTCCACTTTTCGTCCATTTCTCGTTTTATTTTCTTATAGAACCCCCAATTGCATCTAATGGGTTTAATCCCTTCAGGCGCCTCCGCAAGTTCAAGACTTTCGTTAGAATACTAAGATTCTAACTATGATTCAATGGCTTTTGACCAAACGGTCAGTGTCTATATCATCCACAACTTCATTACACGTGACAGGATCAGGTACATTAGATTTAACCACTTGGGTTAATCTTAGGCATCTTGTCAGGTGTCCTAACAATCCTCCTGTTACAATGATACTCTCTTGTACGCGTCTCTAAATCACATGTTGTATTTGGTACATCACATGTATCTAATACATTTTCAGTTATCACGGGTTTCTGGAAATCAGTATCTAATACTGTTATTTCTTTTAACACTACTTTGCTTCACCCTTTGTGGTTATCTATGTAATCATCGTTGAAATATTCACAAACATCTTTTGTGATTTTTCAAATTACAAAATGTACCACCTCTTGTTCTTCTAGGATATCCTTAGAACAAGTAAACCTTTGTTCTTTATTCTAACTCGCCAGGATCCATCCTTAACACATGGGTCAAGCTACCTTAAATCCGAAGATAAAAGATACAGGTTTTTCACCCTAGCTACAGATCCATTAGTGTTTTAGGAACTGACTTAGATAGAACTATGTTTAATGTGCATTGTCGTTTTGAGTGCAAGACCCTAAAACCAACTGCATAGGGTAGCATGACTCTTCATGAGTCTTACCATCATTATCAGAGTTCTATTTCTCCTTTCTGCAATACATCCTTGCTTAGACGTATCTCATACAGATAGTTGAGATCTAATCTCATTTGAGAAATTCTATTTATCTCTGAACATAGATACTTATCACTACTTCGATATAATCGAAGTGCCTTTATATGTTTTCTAATTTGACTCATTGACTTCAGTCTTATATTCCTTGAACTTTTCAAAAATTACAGATTTAAGTCTCATCAAATAAACATATATGTATCTAAAGTAATCATTCAAATGAATGATGAAGTACGCAAAAACTTTCTCTTGCTTGAACACTCATAATATCATACGATCGTATAAACTAACTCGAGCAAGTTCATGTCGTACTACCCTTTGTCTCAAAAAAGCTTATTGGTCATTTTAACTTTTCTAAACAGGATTCGCAGACTGATAACTGTCAAGTCGAAAGGACTCCACAATCAATCTTTGAATCTTATTCGGACAAAATTGGCCAATAGATAGGTGCCACGACAAAGTTTTTCCATTAGATGGTAAGTCAAGCTATTCAGTGTTAATTTTGAAATTAGGGTTTAATTAGGATATAAAAGACCATCTTTTATTGTGCCAGAGCAAATAAACCTTTTTATTTTGCTTAGCGGTAAACTTTTGTTCAAAACAAATAGTTAAACCATTAGTTATCAAATAACACACAAATCAAATCTCTGTATATGTGACAGGTATAATATAAAACCCTATTGCCAAAATAACACTTTATAGTCCTTACTGCTAATACAATTACACTTGTATTATCCTCGAGCAGTAGTTGTATGTTAGCCATTTTTCAAACTTCCTGGTTAGTTTGAATCTTCGCAACGAATTGCAAATATGATTAGTTGATCTCGAATCCACACATCAGGATTCTGGTGAATTTCCAACTAAACACACTTTCAACGAGTAAGATATCTTCATATCGTATCTAAACGGCATAGTAAATGGACAGACTAAGTATTTTGGATAATTTTATTTCCAATAACCGTTACCACCGAAAGAGAAACACTTTTCCATTGTCGAATTTGACTCTCTATTTCTAAACCTTAGATTGGGAACCTTTCCTTTTTCTTTCTTCCACTTACTGGCTTTCTAAGCCGCGGATTTTGATGTCTGATTTAAGAGAACTTTTCCCTTAGTCTATATCACCTTTTCTGCCATATTGAGGTCATTCATTGGTTCAGGTTGGGTTTAAAAAAATATTTAAAAATTAATCTTGAACGTTCAAACGACTTAGGCAGAGAGTATAGGATCGTCTCCTATCTGTTAAGATTGTTTCTTTAAGCACAGAGGCTTTCAATCTCGTTTAAATTAGTTATCATATTCATAATATGATTCTGAATCGGTGATCCTTCAAACATCTTCATAACTAACAACCTTCTTATTGGCTTGTACCTTCGTACGATTCTGTCTTCAAAACATGTTCTTATCAGTAGGCATCTCATGCATCTGATGCTCAAGAACATCTAAAAACAGATGTCAGGATATAAGACTAGCCAGATCATCACACTTGATCCATTTGGAATAAGTGTCTTTCTAATCCTGACTGGTGGTAGTTTCCGGAACTTTCGGATAAGGTACAGTGAGTACGTAAACTTTCGTGTCTCAACACGATGTCAAGATTCATTTCTTAGCCAGCATAGTTGAACCCTTACTAGCCTATTTCCTTAAAGTCATTTGGTGTGGACGAAGAGAGATTATTATTATAAAACGGAAATAAATAAATAAAAGCAAGTTATGATCATGCATTTCACTTTCTTTTGCGTCTAACCAATAAATGAAATCTACGTAAGCATTTTGATTTACGCAACAGTGACTTGACTAACAGCAGTTGACTCCTCGGAGGAGAGGTCGAAAACCACTTAGAAAAGTAGGAACAATTCTTTATTAACATGTCATCTAGGTAACTCTTACCAAACAATGTTAATCCACCACGTCAACCCTTGGCCTCTAAGTAAATGTAACAGAGCTCCAAAGGAAGGTTAATAAATTACTTAGCCAAGTGTGCACCTTTACCTAGAAGTCCGTACGAGTAGGTCAAGACACTCCACGAAGGCGTGGTCGAGCTGACTTTCCCGTATTTCATTCTATCCGTAGAAGTCTAATCTTGTATACCACGAATATATACCCGCCGAAGGGAGTAGTATATATCCACTATACTATAGACCGGTAATGGAGGCCGTGAGAATCCAACTCTTTTCATCTCGCTCCCATTTGAATTTTTTAAAAGGTGTGGATTATCTTTTGATTATCATATAATCACTTTTGGCGTCTTATTTTAGGAAGTGATACGCTCCCACTAGGATTACTAAATCACAATTAAAATCCCAATAATATTTTAAGGCAATTTAATAACTATTTGTTAATTAGGCCGAAAAATATTTGTCTGATTATGCATTGTGTCTAATCTCTATTAAACATTATTTATCTAATAACCTTAAATAAAATATGTATAATTGAAAATAGCATAATATCTCATATTATCATGATCATGTCATAAAATAAAATAATTAAGCATGCTTTCACATAATTATCATGCTTAAAATAAATGGCATAAAGTAAACATGTTATAAATAAATTATCACATAATTTAAATCATGTTTACTGATTCGATAATTTTTCAGGAAAAGCAAATTAAATTGTTTCCCAAAGAAATTCCATTCCACGTAAATTCCCAGGAAACACTGGAGGGGTCAAAACGGTCCCACTTAAAAACCCGTCTCCTTTGACAGAATTTACGTGCACAGTAGCAGATTTAAAATTATGCATTGCATGGATCATATCAATGCATGTATACATTTAGAGCCATCCCTGATACCAGTTGCTGGGTTGGGCCCAGAACAATAGCGGTCCGGGACCACATTTTAAAATTTGTTTATAATACAAGTATTAAAATATTTCTAAAACATTTTAATACAATAGCGGAAGACTAGCCTGATCTACTCAAGTATACACATGCAATTGATAATAAATTTTAAATCACTTAAGCAGATAAATATCTAACATGCAATTAACACTTAAGAGCATATAATTTATCATGCTTTAAAAAAACACAGCTGTAAAATATTACCGTACTCCAAACATAGCTATCTAACGGCATTTTTTCAGCTCCTTTCCCTTTCGTGAGACCGGCAGAGCTTCCCCGCAATATCCCCGACTGGACCCTCGGAGTGTGGGCTCCGCGAGTATTTCCCTAAATAATCGAGAAAAATTTTTCTAGAAAAACTCACCTTTCTAGACTAGAAAATTCCCTAAATTTCTAATAATTAAGTGAATTATATATTAATTATATAACCACCTAATTATGTATTAATTAATCCTTAATTAAAAGGATTTAAAAGGGGACGAGAGAGAAGCCCTCTCTAATGCCAAAATTGGCTAAAAATTGAATGAGAAATGAGGGAGGGGGATCAGCCTATTTATAGGCATAAAACGGAGGGCATTTTGGTCATTTTAGGCATAAATACAAGGGCAAAATGGTCATTTTACAATCCCGCGTATAAACCGCATCCCGGATGGCCAATCCGAACATACCACGTGGTAGCTCTCTCCTCCGTGGACACAACGCCGCCAACCACACTCCGACACGTGTCCCCACGTGCCGCCACAAGGCGGCCAAGTGGTTGGCGTGTGTTCAAACGCGTGACCTCACCAGAATTCGCCACGTGTCCGGGTCTGGTCCCACCCGATCCGACCCTATCCGACGAACTGACCCTTTAACCCGTTTGACCGCCCACCCAGATCGCATCTGGGCCGCACATGAGCGCTGATGCGGGGCCCAGCCAGCGCCATTTGGGGCCCGATCTGCTGACGTGGCGTGACACATCAGGTGCCACGTCAGCATCTGCCACGTCAACAATATATATATTTTTTTGATGAAAATTTTATTTTATCCAAAATAAAATTTCGGGCTTTTGCAACACTTTGGAACATTGATTTATTTCTTAAAATAAATCCCTTGGCTATTTTCAAACACTTTGAAAATTCATTTCTCTTTCTCCTTTTAATTTTTTCTCTTCAGGTTTTCAATTTGGGGCTTGTAGGGGGACCTGCAGGACTAATGAATTTTAGCTCCAAACGGGTTAATATACTATCATCACATGATTGTAATTAATTGCCGTTTAACAATATTTAATTCCACTAAATAAATATTGTTGCACTTTAAAATTAATTAAATTATTCATGAATTTCTTGATCTAGAATAATTTCGCATTTCACTCCTCCGTGCAGATATCCATGAAAAAATAAATTGCAACTACTATCATTTATTTTTCATCTCTAATTTGAAATTTATTGATTCGCCTTAAGTTCAAATTCTCTGTATGCGAAACACATTCAACATACAACTTTGGTGACGTATCACACGAAGTGCTTTGGCTAAAGTCTTAATTCGAACTTTCGCAAATCTATTTCAGGGATATCTTTTACCTTCCAGCAAGGCCACAAATTCCTCGATCAATATAACTCTTTAGCACATTTCATGTTGTCACCGAATGTACAAAGTATTTTGGCCACCGTTATCGAGTCCTCACTTCGAGTATATTACAGTGAAAAACACTACATGCCTAAAGCCGAAATATTATCAGGATTAAGAGTACAATGATTCCTGAGATTTTATTCATTTTAGATAGCAGTATAAAATGAATAATCTCAGTGGTCCAGTTCGATGTTTCCAATCCTATTGAAAATCATCAACGTGTTATAACCAGAATCACCATTCCCTATGACGAAAGACTAATCATCTTATATAACTATGTTATAGTCTTGATAAGAAAATATTCTTATCCTACCGACTAGAACTTTAATGACACGTGATTTCGGTATTCCAAGTCTTTTTCTATGAAACACATTTCATATAAGAATACCACCACACGCCATTAATTATCAATATGTGAAATACTCACAACTTGTTGTAAATTCAGTTTAATTAATTCATCAAATTGAATTTTTGGGGCACTATTCCCAACACCCCCTCTTCCCCCCAAACTTTTTCTCCACTTTCTCTAACAAACATAATATGACCTAAACTGATAAACCTCGATTAGGGCTCGTCTGGACTGATCTCGGGCTTGGCCCAAGTTGTATTAGGCCCAAACGCCCGTCAGGAAGTCAATGGCGTTCCTGCTTCTTTATACATTCCAGTTGGAACATAAATTTATCCTTCTTGCTGACTGGAACGTGAGTTCGTCCTTCCTTCTTCCTACTTTGGGCCTAATGCAATGGCGTTCCTCCTGCGTCGTACGTTCCTGCTGGAACGTAAATTTATCCTTCTTGTTGGCTGGAAGGTGAGTTCGTCCTTCCTGCTTCCTACTTTGGACATGTGTCACTTTTATGATACATCAATAATATTTAAAATGTAATGCGTGGATATTAAAAAAAATTTAAAAAAATATGGAAATGACGTGGCAAGGTGTGGTAATGCTGCATCATCAACTTGGACACATCAACTGATTTCCGGTGACGATTACAATTTTCGATGAATTTATCATTAAATTGATACATTTTTTTAGTTAGTGGGTTGTTTTGTCGCCGGAATAATAATGTCTTGAAATTGCTAGTTGGGGCCAGTTGGTATTGTTGTGCGTAGAAATTGCATGATTTTGAGCATTAATTAGATTATAATTTGGTGACGTTTGATGCGTTTACGTGTTTAAATTGCCCCGTATTAGGTGATTCTAGAGTTGGAGTCACGAAACAGCGAAATGAAGCAATTTCATGCACTTTTTAAGGAAAAAGTGGTAACCCCCGTTACCATGCAAGAGAACAAAATTTGTGACTCCCGTTAACGAACACAGGAGCACTACTTGAGGCGAATTAGAGGAGTAACGCCCGTTACTCCAAGGCAGCACAGATCTGGTAACCCCCCTTATCAGACACAGGAGGAGATGAATTTTGGAGAAGGTAGGGTAACGCCCGTTACCCTTTGACTGAAGAGAAGTAGTAACGCCCGTTACTACTGATAAAAGCACAGGCACGATTTAGCTTTGTAACGGGCGTTAACAAGAGATGCATGGGGATAGGTAACACCCGTTACCTCTGTCGGCGAGAGAATTTAGGGCTGATATTTATGCGTGTTTAGAGGATTATTTTGGGAGAGTTGGGCAGAAGAGTTCAGACCTATCTTGGAGACAACTGCTGCGGGAGATTTCAAGAGTTTTTTTTAGAGAATTCAGATGAATCAATTGAGAGCGATTCCATTTTTCTAGTTTTATTATTGCTTTATTATTCAAACTAATTCCTTCTAATTTCAGTTTTCTTCTGCTTTAGTAGATTTAAAATTTCCTGAATTGCTAGAATGTTTCTGAGTTCAATTTCTAGACTTTGTTTAGTTTTTGAGACGATTATTTATTTTAATGCAATTTCCTTTTGCTTTAATTTTGAGTAGCTAATTCTCTAGGGCTAGGGGAGTGATGATGAATGCATGATAGATGTTTGATATAATACTTGAATGACTTGTGTGATTCTTAGTTTGAAAGCGGACTTAAATTGAATTGCAACGGTCTGGTCAACCTTAGCATGTCTCAGAATTGCCTATAGATTGAGAGATTGATGGTGATTTTGATTGTTTTCAATACTTGTGAGTTGTAGGATACAAAGAGATTTGGTCCTAGCTTATACAATAGTAATCTTATTCCATGTCGAGCCGCTAGAATACTGAATTACACTAGTCTTGTTCCTATGGTTTAATTAACTATTGGTGATTACGAGAGCAACATTGAACACTAATTAAGCACTTGGTTACACCTTGAGAGAGGGTAATTCAAACATAAGTGACTAGGTTTTAGAATTACACTTGTCAGATGAGTATTGTATTGGCTCTTGACTGTATGATTCATTACTTTCCCTTGCCGGTTTAGTTTACTGACTTTAATTCGTGTGTTTAACCCTTTATTCGCAGTTTTATCCTAGTTAATTGTTCATTTCTGTCTTAGTAGATTAATTGACACAACAATTGTTTTTCGTTAGGTCTTTAGATTAGAGAAGAATCTAGAGTAGTGATTGATTTCCCTTCCTTGGGGGTTCGATCCTATTGTATTGCACATATGTTAGTGTACACTTGCACGATTGGTTTTTAACTGTAGTAAAACCTTACAACAAGTTTTTGGCACCGTTGCCGGGGAAGTCGTTTTAAATCAATATTACTTAAATATTTTGATCTAGTGCTTTAGACCATTACTCTATTTCGTGTTTGTAGTCTTTGTCATTGTGGAATTGAGCTAAGGAAATTCCTTGACCTTGTGCAGATTCGATGACCGAAGATCCGACAAACGCAAGAGATAGAGGGGTGGTCGATCCACCTCAAGAGCCACCCCCTCCTGCGATCAGAGATTACAATTTACCGAATGCTGGGGCGATTCAAACTGCAACTCGTCCCCCAATTGCAGCAAATAATTTTAAGATCAAACCAGCAATCATAAACTTGCTGCAAAATAATCTGTTTGCAGGATTACCATTTGAGGATCCAACTTCACATCTCGAGTATTTCCTGGAAGTGTGTGATACTTTCAAGATCCATAATGTCACAACCGATGCCATCCGAGTTAGAATCTTCCCATTCTCACTGAGGGAAAGAGCCAAGGAATGGTTGGGCACTGTACCGAATGAATTCTTTCTAAGCTGGGAAGCACTTTCTCAAGCCTTTTTGGCCAAATTTTTTCCTCTCAGCAAAACCACGAAATACCGAAATGAGATCCAAGGGTTCCGACAGATGAATGGAGAGCCATTCTATGAGGCTTGGGAGAGATTTAAGGATTTACAGAAGAGGTGCCCACATCATGGGATTTCCGGTTGGCTACTGATACAGACATTCTATAATGGGATGTTTTCTACTTTTTGAGGAGCTATGGATGCAGCTGCTGGCGGAGCTTTCTTGTCAAAGTCCGAAACGGTTGCTGCTGAACTTTTAGAGAATATGTCTCAGAATAATGTTTTTGTACACGAAGGGAACTCTCCTCAACCGATCAAGGTTGCAGCAGGGGTCACAGACCTCGATGTCCTGACCGCCATCAATGCTCAAATTGAAGCTCTCACTAACAGATTAGACCAACTCTCCGTGAATGCTATTGGAACACAATTCCAACCAGTGCAGGTAACTTGTGATATTTGTAGTGGTCCACATGTGTTTAACATATGTCCCTATTTCAATGTAGGTGAGCAGGTGCAAGAGCAAGTGAATTATGCTAATAATGTCAGCACCTACAACCCTAGTTGGGGAACTACCCTTAACAAACAATACCGCAGCTTAGACCGCCAATTCAACCTAGGCCTCAAGATTTACGCCGACCAATCCTAATCCATACTCCAGGCGGTTATCTGATGCAACCAAAACCTCCACCTTACATTCCTCATACTCAGCCCTTTCCGGAACAGAAGCAGGGTTGGGAGGCTGCGTTTGAGAAGTTCATAGCACTGTCTTCGGATAAATATCAGAAATTGGAAACTCAGGTAGAGCAGGTGGTGAATCAGAATAAGAACTTAGAGACTGAGATCGGTTAAATAGCCCAATCACTGAATACCATAGGTCAAAGGATGTTGCCAGATCAAACTGGAAACAATCATAAGGAACAGTGCAAAGCTATGGTCTTGAGAAGTGGCAAGGAATACTAAGGACCAAGGATGCCTACAGATTCTGGTGAAGGTAACACCGATGGAGAGAAGCCGGAAGGAGTAGTTGAGACAAATGAGAGAAATGTAGAAGAGAAAAAGAAAGAGCTCCCTTCAAAGCCAAAGGCGAACGTAGCACCCAAGGAGTATGTGCCGCCGGTTCCCTTTCCTCAAAGATTGCAAAAGCAGAAATTGGAGAAATAGTTTGAGAAGTTCTTAAGCATCTTTAAGGAGTTACATATCAACATTCCTTTTGCAGAAGCATTAGCACAGATGCCGACTTATGTTAAGTTTTTGAAAGAAATCCTCTCTAACAAGAGGAAATTGGAAGACTATGCCACAATTGCACTCACTGAGGAGTGCAGCCCTATTATTCAGCATAAGCATCCACCGAAGCTTAAGGATCCAGGAAGTTTTTCCATCCCTTGTACTATTGGCAATTTAACTTTCAATAAAGCTTTATGTGATCTTGGCGCTAGTGTGAGTTTAATGCCTTTATCTATTTGTAGGAAATTAGGGTTGGAAGATCTACAACCGACTACAGTGTCACTTCAATTAGCTGACCGTTCAATCACCTATCCTACCGAAATTTTGGAGAATGCTCTTGTGAGGGTCGGGAAGTTCTACCTCCCAGTGGACTTTCTTGTGCTTGACATAGAAGAGGACCGGGATATGCCATTGATTGTACCTTTTCTTGCCATAGCTGGAGCGTTGATTGATGTAAAGAATGAATTGCTGACCCTAAGAGTGGGGGAAGAGCAAGTGGAGTTTAACTTGTTCAAAACCATGAAGGGACCAGTACTGGAAGAACAGTGTTTCCTGGTAGATGATATTATTTCAATTTCAGCGCTGCAAGATGACCCCCTTGAATTATGTCTGCAGGGACTGGAAGAGAAAATAAACGGAGAGGAGTTGCTAGAAGAGATTGCTGCTTATTCGAGAGAACTTGAGGCAACTCCATTCGTGCCCTTCCGACAAAGGTTTCTTTATGAGGAGTTGGGTACAACTAAGCCCACTCCTCCTCCATCTATTGTTAAGGCACCCACTTTGGAATTGAAACCCCTCCCCAATCATCTAAAGTATGCATTCTTAGGCGAATTTGATACATTACTTGTTGTTGTGTCTGCGGAATTATCTGAATTACAATTAGATGCTTTGTTGAGGGTGTTGAGAACTCATAAACGAGCAATAGGATTGACTATTTTCGATATTAAGGGAATTAGCCCAGCTATTTGAATGCATAAAATTTTGATGGAGGATAAGCACAAACCCTCTATAGAACACCAACACAGGCTAAACCCAAATATGAAGGAAGCTGTTAGGGCTGAGGTAATAAAACTATTAGATGCCGGGATTATTTATCCTATCTCGGACAGTAAGTGGGTTAGTCCTGTTCAGGTTGTGCCTAAGAAATGGGGGATGACTGTAGTTAAAAATGAGAATAATGAATTGATTCCTACTAAGACTGTCACGGGATGGAGAGTTTGCATTGATTACAGAAAACTAAATACTGCGACCAGGAAAGATCACTTTCCCCTTCCCTTCATTGATCAAATGTTAGAAAGATTAGCTGGGCATGCATATTACTGTTTTCTGGATGGGTACTCAGGTTATAATCAGAAAGCTATAGCCCCGGAAGACCAGGAAAAATGCACTTTTACTCGTCCTTATGGTACTTTCGCCTTTAGGAGATGCCTTTTGGGTTGTGTAATGCCCCTGCTACGTTTCGAAGATGCATGATGGCAATTTTTTCTGATTTTATTGAGCGTACCATGGAAATATTTATGGATGATTTCTCTGTGTTTGGTTCCTCTTTTGAATCCTGTTTACAGAATTTACCTCAAGTTCTGCAGAGATGTGAAGAGACTAATCTAGTTCTAAATTGGGAAAAGTGTCACTTCATGGTGAAGGAAGAAATTGTGCTGCGCCATAGGATTTCGGAGAAGGGAATTGAAGTTGATAAGGCCAAAATTGAAGTGATCGTGAAATTGCCACCACCAACTAATGTTAAGGGAGTTAGGAGTTTCCTTGGTCATGCCGGATTTTATCGCCGGTTTATTAAGGATTTCTCCAAAATCACCTTACCCCTTTGTAAACTTTTACAGAAGGATGCTGAATTTATCTTTGATAATGACTGTTTGATTACTTTTGACAGGTTGAAGAAAGAACTTACTTCGGCACCCATTATGGTGGCGCCAGACTGGAGTTTGCTGTTTGAGCTAATGTGTGATGCTAGTGACTTGGCTATAGGAGTTGTCCTTGGCCAACGAAGGGAGAAACATTTACAAGTTATTGCATATTCTAGAAAAACACTTAATGATGCACAACTAAATTATGCCACCACTGAAAAAGAACTGTTAGCCATTGTACATGCTTTTGACAAGTTTCGTTCTTATTTAATAGGTTCAAAAACTGTGGTGTACACTGATCATGCTGCTATTAAGTACCTTTTGTCCAAGAAAGATAGTAAACCGCGCCTCATTAGGTGGATACTGTTACTCCAGGAGTTTGATTTGGAGATAAGAGACAAGAAGGGCACAGAGAACGTGGTAGCAGACCACTTATCGCGATTGGAAACTAAGGAAACAGTCGAGGAGAAAGAACAGGTTATAGTGGAGAACTTTTCGGATGAGCAACTGTTTAAGGTAGACTCTGGAGTACCGTGGTATGCAGATTTTGTGAATTACTTGGCCAGTAAAATCGTACCTCCTGATTTGAGCTTCCACCAAAAAAGGAAATTTATGTCCGATGCAAAGTATTACTATTGGGAAGAACCGTTGCTTTATAGACACTATTCTGATCATCTGGTGCGGAGATGCGTCCCACAGGATGAGATAGAGGAGGTGTTTTATCATTGCCATTCCAGCCCTTATGGAGGCCACGCTAGTGCAAGTAAGGCAGCTGCGAAGGCGCTACAATATGGATTTTGGTGGTCTTCATTGTTTAAGGATGCACATGACTTTGTGACTAAGTGTGATTCATGCCAGATGAAAGGTAATATTGGAAAGAGAGATGAGATGCCACTGAGGTATATTCTTGAGATTGAACTTTTTGACGTCTGGGGAATTGATTTTATGGGTCCGTTTCCGTCATCCAACGGGAATAAGTACATTCTGGTAGGAGTTGATTACGTATCTAAGTGGGTTGAAGCCATAGCATCACCAACGAAGGTTGTGTTGAAATTTCTGAAGAAGAATATTTTCAGTCGATTTGGAGTTCCCCGAGCTCTTGTGAGTGACGGAGGCTCTCACTTCTGCAATAAGCCTCTAGAGATTCTTTTGAAGAAGTACGGCGTTCACCATCGAGTGGCAACCCCGTATCATCCGCAATCGAGTGGGCAAGTGGAAATTTTCGATAGGGAGATTAAACAGATTTTGGAAAAAACAGTAAGTAGCTCGAGGAAGGATTGGGCTTCGAAGTTGGATGATGTCCTATGGGCGTATAGGACATCTTATAAGACACCTATCGGCATGTCCCCATTTAAGTTAGTCTATGGAAAACCATGTCATTTGCCATTGGAATTCGAGTATAAGGCATATTGGGCAATCAGGGCCATTAATTTTGATATGAAGCTAGCCGGCGAGAAAAGAGCTTTGCAATTGCATGAATTAGAGGAATTTCGACTCAGAGCATATGAAAATGCCAAACTTTATAAAGAGAGAACAAAGAGATGGCATGATAAGCATATCCGAGTGAAAGAGTTTGAAGTAGGGCAGTTGGTTTTATTATTCAACTCTAGGTTGAAGCTCTTTCCTAGGAAATTGAAGTCCCGTTGGTCTGACCCGTTTCGTGTTATTAGGGTGATGTCAAGTGGAGCCCGGGCACATTTGTAGTGAATGGACAGAGATTGAAGCCATATCTAGTTGGCGAGCCCATTGAGAAACACACTTCGCGTGTGTCACTGCATCCTGCCTATTAATCAGGATCACCTAGTCAAGCTAACGACTATAACTTAGAACTAACTTTTCTTTGCTTTTCTTTTCTTTTCTTTCTTTGTTGTTGTTTTCTCGTCTTGTTTTCTTGTGATTCTCTGTCTGTCTCCTTCGTTTGCAGGTTGGTTTGAGAGTTGTTCGGAGTCTGAAGTAAGAAATGATGAGAGGACCGTGCTTTTGAAGATAAGTGCCAATATTGAGGTTTATTTATTTAGTTGTGTTTTGCATACGCTTGAGATGTGCGAATGATTTGATACTATAAACTGTAATATATACATTAAGGTGTGTTTATCTATCATTGCGATGGTGCACTATGCTTTAACTGTCTTTTGTGAGTTGATTATTGTTAATTAACTGATTAAGCACCCACTATTTTGTGTTTGTGTCCAAATAAAGCTTTTAGCGAGTTAGGTGTAATGGGCCACCCCTCTTGGTTTATTCATGTAACATCCGTTATTAGCGTCAGGAGGATGGGGTACTTTAGGTAACGGGCATTCCAAATTCTCAGAATATTACTCGTAATGCCCGTTTTCTTAGCCACAGGCCTGTAGACCAGGTGGGGTAACGCCCGTTACCCCCATAAGGTGCAAAAATGTTAACGCCCGTTACCGTGCCAAAATCGCGAAAACCTGGGGCTTTACTAACACGTTTTTAGGAGAATTTTATTTTAAAACCTAAACTCTCCCCCCCCTCCCACAAACACAAACACACGCACACCCTAAAGAAAGCAAGCAGCGGCAGTTTCCACCACGAACCACCACCGGTCCAGTTCCTCCTCGCCGCCACCGCCATTCTTCGCGCAAGGCCCCCACATTCACACACTCACGCTTTTAATCTCTATCACTCCTGGTAAGTTCTTATCCTTTGTTAGAAAAATTATGCCCTTTAGTAGAATTTGGACCCTAGCATGAGAACTTGGGAATTCGGGACAAGTTGGAGTTGCTTTTGTTAAAATTAAAGACCTTTGGCATGTTAGAACTAGGTTTGGAAACTTGGTTGCAAATTTTAGTTGAGTTTGGGAGATTTGTTGTTTACCCTAATTTCTAGTCATACATTGCTATTGAAATCTGGAATTAGCGTAGAACGTAGGTGATTTTGGGCTATGTTTGTAATAAGATGTGGTAATGTTGGTTTGGTTTGGGGTAGATTGAAGAATTCTAGCTAAAGCCCCTATCTTAGGATTATGCCCACAAGGTGTTCGATGAATTGCCTAAGTAAATTTTTGATTGATAATTGCTTGTTTTGCCTGGTTATTCTTGCTAATTTCAGGAAATATGGGCCATTCAAAGCGTACTCGTATGGAAGGAGCTTTGAGTTACGGGACTTCTAGGGCTAGGGCCCAAAGTGAAACGAGAAATGTGGTTGTTGAGGGTATTGGCAACCCATTTGATAGGGCGCTTTCGAGGACGATTTTCCCCACAAAATTCTTTAAAAGAGATGCCTTGATCTGCATGGGAGTGTGGGATGAGATACAAACCTTATTTAACAACATTGGTTGGCTGGGATTTTTGGAGACAGATGCATCCACTTATCCGGAGCTCAGTGCGGCCTTCTTCACAACAATGAATTGGCACCCGGGTCATGATGAGCCGGTTACATTTTCTTTGGATGTTAGACGCCCATATTCCGTTTCCCTTGGTACATTGAGGGAAGTGTTTGGCTTTCCTCAGGACGGCGAGACTCGACTCCCCACTTGGAGCAATGAGGAGCGGGAGGAGATTTGGAGGTCCTTCCCTTTAAAGCCCAACACACCTAACTATCACATACAGAACACCAAAGCAACATATTTGGATAGTGTGGTGTGGAGGATCGTGTATAAGATTTTGAGTTGCAGCTTTTGTGCCCGCAATCTCAGTAAGGGCAATATCTAACCTACCGAGTTGGCCATCACGTACATGATGCGGGAAGGACGGCAATATAATGGTACCTAGGATTTAACTGCAAGAATGTTGGATGCTGCTAATAAGAACACAGGTGCTATAGGCCACGGGGCTTATGTGACCATGATCGCCAAGCGTTTCGGATGGCGGCCTAAGAAGGCCGAGCCACTGACAATGTATCCGTTCCTGGATGAGGACAATTGGAAGCACATGGGCTCAATCATTAAGTGGCAGGAGGAGCCCCTTGAAGGCCGTTTACTGCCATGGTGTCCAAAGAGGGCATGAGATAGGTTTCTGCAGATGTACTCTTGGGGGTACGCCTCCTATGATGAGTTGCCCGATGAGCTAAAGGCCTCTTTTGACAAGATCCCGGATGTGCCGGAAGGAAGGAATGATGTCCCGAAACCAGTTCCTCAGCAGGGGGATGATGAGCCCTTGTCCGTGCGGGCTCTGAACATCAGTATGGCAACGATGAGATCGGATCTTGCTGAGGCAAATGCCAGGATGGCCAGAGTTGAGACGGGATTGAATGATCAGAGGCAGGAGATAGTGGATTTCCAAGCTCACGTTGATCAGAGATTTGACACATGGACTACCCATGTAGATGAGCAGTTCCAGGGCTTCTACCAGCACTTGGATGGATATTTCCGAGGCCCTGCCCCACCGCCTGATCAGTGATTGTGTTGGCCTTAGCTCTGTCTTTTATTTCTTTGTTTTTTGGATTCTGTACTGTTACTACTTTGAAATATTTGTGCTACTGTTGCTCTTTTCTTTTCCCTGCTTTTGCCTTAGCCTCTTTGCTTTTTAATGCTATTGTGCTTTCTCTTATTTTGAATTTGTGACTTGTGTGATAGTTGTTGGATGTATGTCGATTGTCATTTGCCCTTGTACTAGACCCGTGTTTTCTAGTCACTTGTTCAGGTTTTGGAAGCTTTGCAAGCACATGACCGGTTCTTCTTTGCTCAGGGAGATTCTTGAACTTTAATTCTTTCATTTGCATGAGGGCATTGCAAAGTTTAAGTGTGGGGGAGGAATTTGCATGTTTGCTAAAATTCTTTATTGAATATTTGGATGTTTAGATGTAGTTTCACTTGTGATTTGCTAAAATTCGAGTAATTTTGAAAATTTTTGAAAATTTTCCCTCATTTTGAACTTTTTCTTTGAAGTTTGATTGTTGAGCTTTTGCTAGAGTAAGTTAGGTTTTTTGAATTGAGGAAAATTGCATGAGATTTGATAATTTAGTGTGTTAGTATGCCCTTATATTTAGAGCACTTTTGAACGAGATAATGTACTTTGCTTAGAAAGATGAGTTGATAATTTCCGAATGAGTCTAAGATTCGATTAGGATGCATTTTAGTCCTATTGAGGCGAAATTTTAAGTTAATGAAAGATTAAGGAAGTGAAGTAGGCATTCGTTGTCGGAGGATTTTAAGCTTTTCTATTTAGCTGTTTTTCACTAAATAACATAACCTTATTGACCCCGCTGAGCCTAATTGGCCAATGCACAACATAGAAATACCTACCTTGATAATTTTTACACCAAGGCTTGCTTATTTGATTTACATGGTAATTATCTATCTTTTGACCCCTTTTTATTGTTCTTGTGATTGACATTGAGAGGTTATTGTAAAAGAAAGAAAAGATATGAAAAAAAAAAAAAAAAAAGCAAAAGAAGAGAAAAAGAAAATTATGCAAAGTATAAATTTGAGAGTATAGGAATCAATGAAGGATTGGGCCTATGTTCGTATTGATGGCGAATGGAAGAGTTTCGTGTTTTGAATAGATTAAAGGATGTAAGCTTGGTGAGTAGTCACTTGATCCAAAACTCCATAACCTTAACCTAATCCTACATTACAAGCTTGAAAGACCTACCGATCCTAAGTTTTGATTTAATTTCATTAGTGGAGATAGGTGCGAAGAGTGTGTTCGGAAGTTGATGATTAGAACTCAGGAGGAAATTGTGAATTTGGCATTCTAATTTTTGTACATTGTTTCGTTTGACTCACACACTACACAAGGGTATACTTTTCATACTAAATTTTGAGGATTTCATGTTTATGAGTATTTGATTTAATTAGCTAGGCTTGTTTAGGCGAAGGTTTGATGATTGCTCTGAGGAGATGGTTTGATGAGGATGTGTTTTCTTAATTTCTATATTACTCGGGGACGAGCAATATTCAAGTGTGGTGGATTGTTTTCAATACTTGTGAGTTGTAGGATACAAAGAGATTTGGTCCTAGCTTATACAACAGTAATCTTATTCCATGCCGAGCCACTAGAATACTGAATTACACTAGTCTTGTTCCTATGATTTAATTAACTATTGGTGATTGCGAGAGCAACATTGAACACTAATTAAGCACTTAGTTACACCTTGAGAGGGGGTAATTCAAACATAAGTGACTAGGTTGTAGAATTACACTTGTCAAATGAGTATTGTATTAGCTCTTGACTGTATGATTCATTACTTTCTCTCGCCTGTTTAATTTACTGACTTTAATTCGTGTGTTTAACCTTTTATTCGCAGTTTTATCCTAGTTAATTGTTAATTTCTGTCTTAGTAGATTAATTGAAACAACAATTGCTTTTCGTTAGGTCTTTAGATTAGAGAAGAATCTAGAGTAGTGATTGATTTCCCTTCCCTGTGGGTTCGATCCTATTGTGTTGCGCGTATGTTAGTGTACACTTGCACGATTGGTGTTTAACTGTAGTAAAACCTTACAACAGGTATCCCGATATTGCATTTTTCCCGTAAGCTTAAAATGTTTTGCAACGAGGCTATACTCCAAACCGTGTCCCTCAAAGCTAGCTAAGGTCTACCTCAAACGTACGAATGGAATGACACAAAGAGGTACCGTTAAGCACATGCTAAGTTGCAAGGTAAGGCATGAATGCAAGGTACGTAATATTATCTGTTATGTTGCGGGTAATGAAATGAAATAATAATGTAATGTTAATGTTGGGCCTCGGAGACTATGGGTTGGGAAACTCCGTATGGTAGCGGGTCGTCGGGTAAACCCCAAACATAGTTTTCCTTTGAGGTATCACGCGCGACTCAGGGAGTTTGGAGAGGTTTTATATTCTTACGCCATCGGCGTCAAAAAAAATGAGGACACCTTGTGAGATTGCAACCCCTTCGTGGAAGTTCAAATAATGGATGGTTAGGGTAGCGCAACCCTTCCATCAATGGAGTAAGGTTGGATTGTTTATGAATGTTTTAATATTCTTATATATAATGTTTAATGAGAAGTAACGGTTGGATTGAGCCCGTCCCCGCCAGGTATAATGTAATAAAATGTAAATTCATGAGACGAGGATAGATTCTAATGAAAGTAATGCTTTGAAATGATAATGTATAATGTATATGTAATTGTAAAGTTTTTACGAAAATGTTTTAGTGTGCAAAAATTATCCTCGGCTCATGAATTAATGTGATATGTGCTATGTTGTATATCTATATAGTGTGTGGGTGTGCGTTAGCCCACTCACTCAGTCAGTGGACTGGCCCCCTCCTTTAAACCGTTTAGTTTGTAGGTTTTGGTTCGAGCTAGGCGAAGGAGTGTGTCGGTCGAGTCTCTCGAGTCGGTTTAGGTTGAGTTGCATCTCATATCATTTTTTGGGTTGTATAAAAGTTAATCAAGTTATGTATCTTATGAATTTTATGGTTAATGTTATGTTGATTTGGCCGTGCCGGCATTCATCATGTATTCCTGCTGATAATCGTTGAATTGTATGCATGCTTCCACTTTAATTGTTTTTGTTTGGCGCACTTTGAGTACGTTTTAGCTCCGCCTAGCCTACAGAGTGAGTAGGTCTCCCGTTCGTTTAAGCTTGGACATGTATGGACTTCCATTTCATATGTGTGTTCGAGTTTAGGTGTGGGGGATGTGGTGACCCACCGCTCTGGGTGCTACAAGATACTTATATTTGGATGTTTCTTTTAGGGATAATTGTGAACTCCCCAACTGAGATTTTGAGAAAAAAAAAAAAAAATTCCCCTAAGGTTTGAGAAATTATGAGCATCCCCCTAGGTTTATATTCTCTGGCACAAATTTTGCTGGCATCAGTATTATTATTTTTTAAAAATTTCAATTATACCCTTAGGGTGTATATTGTAATGATAATGAAAGTGTAATGGTATATTTGTAATGTTGGTTACATTAATTTGAAAATTTATAACTTAATTAATATTTATATTTTATCCATAAATATAAATCGGAATAAATATTCAATGCATTAAATATGATAAAAATTTATAAATTTCACCTTATGTTTTTGCCTTAGTTGTATGCATATTTTGCATAGGTTTAAACTGTTAGTTTAGAATAATAAAATTTCTTAATGAAATAGAAAATCATAATAGGCAGACCAACGTCAATTAATGTATTAGTCTATCAGAGTTATTTGAACAAACATTTCAAACGTTGGTGATTTCTAATGCGTGTACGTTAAATACGAATAACATTCTAATATGAATATGCATACCCAATTTTTTTTTTTAAAAAAATAAAAATTATTTGGCATCCTAAACTTTAGGGATAAAATTAGTTCATTACAAAAGCGTCAAAATATCATTAAGTAGTATTCTTTACTAAACCAAAAAAACAAAAATGATGTTAGGTAGACACAAAACTTAAGTATTTATATCAAATTCCCCAAAATTTTCAATATTTACATTAACCTCTTTGTTTTTGAACTCTTTATCAGATATACCCCCTTGGGTTTCAGGATATGAGGGGTAACATAGTAAATTCATATATTTTGTTAAATTTAACAGAGAAAATAACGAGTCAGGGAAAATTCGTAATTTCTCAAATCTGGGATATCCATAATTTCGCCAAATCCCAGGGAGCGTTCGTAATTTTTCCATTTCTTTTATTATGTGGAATCTTAAACGCTTGACATAAATAGAATATTATTAGTTGGTTTTTTTTTTTAAATTTATGAAATTAATATGTTAATTAATATAAGGGATAATTTGATTAATCAGTAAAACTTTCAAAATATTAAATATTATGGAGAGTCTATTGACCAATAAAATAATTTTTAAAAATTAAAAAAATTTAAAATATATATATATATTATTAAATACATCATTCTTATATATTATATATATTAAGTCAAAATTAACATATTTTTATTAAATACATCATTCTTATATATTATGGATATAGTCATCTAGATATCCACATCGGAAGCGTTTCATCTTGTTTTTGGGGTTGAAGTTCAGCCGGTAGGGCGAGACGGGGGGCAGCCACCCCCTCCGTTTTGGCCCCCCACTATTTTTTTTTTATTTTTTATTTTTTAGAATTTAAAGGAATATGTATTTAATGTTCCAATAATGCCCATAACCGTTTTACTGAAATTTGTAACAAGTAAATAAATTATTTTTGAAAATGGGACATGCCAAAATGGGTGATGTAGCAGCCAGCAGGGGCCAAGTTCCAACACTTGTCACATTTCTCTAAGTTGGGATCTCTGCTGCAGATTTTTCCTCAGCTTCAGAACTTAGAAATATATCACTTTTGAACAAGATATGATACAAAACGGGGTAAGATATACTGAAGCCATATCAATGGCCACAGCTAAATGCCACTCTGCTCGCTCCTCATTCCATGGTCATCTTCTCCAAAGACCATTAATTTCCAGAACCAGGTACTTCATTATCTTCAATTTTGTGTATGGTGCGTAAATACATTTTTCCGCAATAGGTTTCTTGCAAAGATTGAATTTTTTTTGACAATCCATTTAGAAAGAGATATGGCAACATTAGTGTGGGTGTAAGTAAAGCGAAGTTATCAGAGTCCAGTGCGAAGAGGGCAAATCTTTCTGCCAGAAAAAAGGAGAGGATAAAGCTTCCTAATTATGGTGATGGGGTTTACCATATTAGTAAGTTCTTTAGCCATCCATCTGGGGTTGAAGCAATTTTGAACACAAGGGCTTTGGAGAGCTATCAATCTCTTGATTGCAATTTGTACAGGTAGCGGTTGTCCATTGCCGGTGATGTGTTTGATAAATTGACTGAAACAACTTTTTACTTGCATAGATGGGAATATATTGAGGAATCTGCTGTACGTGTATGTAATTGTTTCCACAACTGATTTCAGCTATGTGTAGGTGTGTACTGCCACAGATCCAACTCCTCAGTTTTAGGGTTGCGCCGATTTTGGACTTGCAAGTAATTCCAACCAGTGAAGATTGTGTTGTTGAGATGTTGTCGTGCAAGGTGAGCTTGTGATTTTGAGACACAACTGAAACCAATAATATATCAAAAGTTTATGGCTTATTTCAGTTATGGACTTTACATCTAATGTTGGCGACTTGTGTTTGATATAGTGTCGAACTGTCTCTTTAACAATTTGCAGTTTGAGGGCACTGAATTGATGGAACGCCAGAATGAGCATTTTTCAGGTACATTTAAACTTAGAAGTTCTATAATTTGAATATGTACAGTAGTTTCCACTAGTTGATCATGTTTTGAAGTTAGGGGAAATATGGCAATTACAACCTGTTAGGATTGGATCATATGAATTTTACTTACAACTGCTTCGAGGCTTAAAGTACAATGACTATCAGAGCCTTCTATCAGGATTGACCTGCACGATCTGTTCTCATTTTTTTGCAGCTTCTATGAGGAACTGCTTAAAATGGGAAACTGTTGATGCTGAACAATTTTTGAATGTTGATGTCGCGTTAAATCTCGTTCTTGAGGTTGTTAGCTTGGTTGAACTTTTTCTCCCCTAAGCTATAATACCTTTTTCCCCTTTCGCAAAGGTGTCTGTTCAAGTCCAGAAAAAGTGAAAAACTAAGTCTAGCTATTAATCATCTTTTATAGTGTCGTTCATTTTATGCAGATCTACACGCAGCCATTTACAATGCTGCCGGTATCTGCTGTTGAGGGTCCGGGAAATATGTAAGTACTTAAAACATTGGGATAGTTACACTAGCATACTCCGAGGTTTGACCTTAATTTCACAAACTTCCCCTGACATTTGTATAAAAAAAACAAGTTCCCCCGAGTTTTGGCCTAACACATGCCATTGTCATACTCATTTATAGACCTAGATGTCAAGTAAAACTTTTGGCAAGGAAGGTTTTTCAACTTTTCGAACTTCAGGGGATGTTTGTGTAAGTTGCCCAAACCTCAAGGTATGTCAGTGAAATTCTCAACTTAGGAAAATTAGAGCTTTTGGTCGTAAAATATTGGTTTATTACTACCTTTTTTTTTTTTTTTTTTTTTTTTTTAACACACCCCAAGTGGCCTAAGGGATTCGAACCCGGGACCTTGCTTTCGAGAAAGAACCTTCAGACCACTTGACCAACCCCCTGTTAGCTGGTTTATTACTACTTGATTGTGTATTTTCCAACCCTTAAAATATTGGTTTATTACTCTTGATTGTGTATTTTCCAACACTTAAATGAAATTTGTGATCAGAGTGATGCAAGCTCTGGTAGATCAGCTTGTCCCATTGCTTGTACAACAGCTGCTGCAAGATTATGAGGAATGGATTCGTCAACAGCGTATTCTCCTTCAATGACAACAAACTCCTTTCATATGCTAATTTGTGAGTTCCCTAAAGTAGACCATATCCCTCTTTTCATATACTAATTTGTTCTTTTCATATACCAAGTTATGAGTTCCCTAAATTAGACCATATCTTGATCAGACAGAATAATAGGTTCTTTTGTGCGATATGTTCTACACATTTTGGTGGCATTATATTGTTCGGTTAGTTCAAAAAATTGCTTCTTAGTGCTTGTAACATTTGCAGGTGAAAATTTTTTATTCACATTCTGTCCATTGATGCAGTTGGCCCGAGGGAGAAAGAAAAGAAACATAGCAAACAAACACCACCTTTATGTGCTGAGTTGATATGTTTTACGTAGGAATGATTGAACGCACATTGATTATTATATCCAAATTTGTCTACTAACGATATCCAAAAAGATATCAAACAATTTCACGCTTGGATTCAAAGATAAAAATCACTGAAATGCGTATACTCTTTGTGTCTGTTATATTCCAAAGTCCGTTTCAACTTTCAATCCAGCAAAGGTTTGTCATGTCTGTGTCGGGGCTTTAATGTTACCATTTTGCCAGAAACCAACGTCAAGATCAAGACAAAGAGCCACAAGGGAACAACCTTGACTATACAACAATATGACCCGTTTCATCATAATTCAGTTATCCAACATCAATACTGACATGATCACTTACCATTGGGCAAACAGGATAAGATTCCCAGAAGAAGTTGAAGAGACTAATGACTGCTAACCATCAACGCTAAAATTGGCATTTCTTAAGTTTCACTTCTTCATGTACAAGAAATCATCAAACAATGTCACTGTTCAATGAAATCTTTAAAAAGTCCCTTCTCTGAGGTAATAACCCTGGGGCCTCAACTTGAATCTGTCGCCTGCAATTAGATGATCATTTGAAGGATGTAAGATATGGAAACACATGGCAACGCCAGAACGGAAGTAAAGAACGACTCCAATCTCCATAATGCAAAACATCTAACCCATAAATATAATCACTGGAGCAAGCTCCATTCTTGAATGCATAAAAGAAAATTGAATTTAGGGCCAATGGCCTATGAGAGAAAGGTGAAAAGTAGGTCATATAGTTGAATATGATTACTCAGCCTAATCCCCCAAAATACAAGGCCATTAAGCACGCTAAGCTATCGGTGATATACTGACCATTCACACATGGCAAAATTCTGTGAGTGGCTAATTGATCACCATAATCATAAAGTGTTCAAAGATGAAAAAAAAACAATGCAGGATTTTCTGCTTATTAACGACACCAATCAAAAACCAAGACAAGACCCAAGTCGTAAAGGTCCTACCTTTCGAAGTGGCAACGCAGGCTGAGCCGCCATGGATGTGGCAGAATTAGAGATCGGGCGTGTAGACTTCACCTCGCGTCTACATCACAGTATCGGCACTTGATTTCGTCTCCTTCGCATCCCTCTCTAAGAGGGATTGGCGACGGAGTAGGAGCGGAGAGTGAATTAGTAAACAATATATAAGGCGGTGAGTGGCGGCGGTTAGGGTTTCTGCAACCCTAGAGCTTGGATTATATTTTGAAGCCGTTTGGGGAAAATGGGGTATCCGAATTTTGTATTTTGTTAAAAACTAAAAATACGAAAATGTGTGGAAAATAAATATCTATACCATTTTATTATTATATAAATTATTGTTTTAATTGTATTTCCTTTGAAATCTCCCCCTATCTTAGACATAGTGGGAAATTTTAATCCGAACCTGGTTTGTTCAATGGTTGTAGCGAGAGGGTGTTTTTTATATTTGTCCTTATGGTTAGTGAGAAATTTAAGAAGAATAACAAATCAAATAATATAGTAAGAAATTTAAGAAAAATGATAAATTAAATAATAAATTTAATACACTTGTTTTTTTAATTGGTTAAATTCAATCGAGATGGGCCTGAACTAAAATTTTCCAATTTGTTGGATTCAATCGAGAAGAGCCTAAACTAGAATTTTTCAATGGAGTTAAATCTGAACTAAAATTTTCCAATCCATTTCGGTCGAGCTAGGTTCCAATCAGTTGGGATAGGCCAAATTAAGTTTGTTTGGCCAAATTGGGTTTCAATCAATTGATTTCGACCGAATTGAATCTGTTCGGCCAAGCCGGGTTCCAATCAATTGATTTTGACCGAATTGGGCCTAAACTAAAATTTTACAATGGTCGTCGTGTGAGTGTCCATGTACAACTTAATTAGGGCTGTCAACGGGTCGGATTCGGACCGGATCAAGAGATTCCGGATCCGAATCCAATAAGAGTATCCGATAACCGGATCCGAATCCGAATCCTATAGGATTCGGATGCATTGTTTTTGAATCCATACATAATCGGATCCGATCCGATCCGATAAAAGATCCGATCCGATTAACAATAAATTTTATTTTTTAAGATTACAAATTTGATATAAAAAATAAATATAATTACATAACATTTAATAAATAATTATTATTTAATGAATTATTTGATAATTTTATCTATATTTATTTTAAATAGGTTGATTTAAACTTATTAATAAAAGAAAATATATATTTTTAGAGAAAAAAATTTAAAATTTATTATTGTTTAAAGTGATAAATATGTGAAAATTTTAATTTTAATCATTTTACTTAATATTATGTACTAGTAAATAATTTTTTTAATTAAGTATTATATATAATATCGGATTCGGATTCTTAACGGATCGGATTTCGTATATCCATATTCGCTCCATTTATTTCGAATATCGAATATTTATAATCGGATATGATCCATCGGATATTTTTATCGGACGAATATGCTAAAATTCGGATCGGATTCGGACCGGATTCGGATTAAAATCCGACCCATTGACAGCCCTAAACTTAATTCATAATTTAGTATATATTCATTTGAAAAACCACCAATGATTATTGTAAAACTTTACAAAAGATAAAAAAAAAAAAAAAAACAAACGAAAAACAATGTTAGCTTGGAGATATACCTATCTTTATTTATGGAATTGAAATTAGCATCATGAAAGGGCAATATATTATATGGTTAAAGTGAAGCCTTTATCAAAGAGTTAAAATTCATATCTATATAACAAGAGCAAAACATAAGAGGAAATAACAAAAATGTACACTTAAAATCATCCAACTTCATTAAGGGTTCAAAAGAAAAAACTATGACAAATCCAAGTTTGAAGGAATAGTAACAGTCAAGCAGTGCCCTTGATAGGCTCATGAGCACCTTTGTCATCAGATTCCTCAAAGTAATCTTGGCGCTGATTATCTGCCAACATCAACGCCACCAGCCAAAAGAGGCAAGAATCTAGAGAGAGAAACGCTCCTCCGCCAAGAACGCCAGTCTTCGCTGTCGGGCACTGCGTTGCCATATCGTGATGGACATTGCGTTTGTGGTGAAGGTGTTCGGTTATAGTTGGCCATAACAACATTGCTCCTGCTAGTCCGGTTGTGGCCCTTCGACAAGAAAATCAAATTATGAATAATAATAGTTATAAAGGTTTATGATTGGGACGAAATCGATATCACAAATGGTGTCCACAAATTAAAGAATGCTTCAAATCAATGCCTAGATTATCAATTTTCAATTACACAAACCACTCCTGGAGGTTTGTAAATATTACACTTTACCATAATCTTTTCAATTTCACATGGGTGAGTTGTGTAATTTTATAAAATTTCAGAGAGTGGTTTGTAGTGCTTTAAAACTTTCAGCATCAATCTTAATATGGCAATCTCCGAGGAGGTGTAGACGCAACTGAGCCATACATATGGGGGTTTTCAGTGATTTCTCAAAAAAATACGTATACCCTATCGTCTTATTGTATTACAAATCAAATGTTCTATCCAAGATATATAGAGTGATATTACAACTGTGCTCTACAGAGACGGCAAACTATTGGTTTGTAGTGGTAAATATATGTCGCTATCTAACAACATAACTAAATTTGATTAATTATATAATGCAACGACGGACAATTCATACTACTAAAAAGCTCAAAAAAGACGAAGGGAATAATACAACAATCAAACACAAAAAGCAAAAGGTTTCGTGCATGTGTGAATGGAGACGGCATATATACTTACAAGGCAATGTTGAGGAAGATAACGAAAGCTTTGTTTTGGAATAAAACCGCCTTTGGAATAGTCTTTCCTTTGTAAGAGTAAAACAGAGAATAGTAACCAGCAAAAGTTGAGACAATAAGGAATGCGGTAGACAAGAATCCCAACGCAACAGACGGATCAGATGGATATTTGCAAATCACCACTCCCTTCCCAGTAATCATGGTGCCCGATGCAGGCTGCAAAATCCAACAGATAAATAGTATCAACTATCAAGAAAGAAGCACAATCTTGTCATCAAAGCCAAATTGCCACCCGGGGACGGCGAATGCTGATTGAAAATGGTAAAAACATCATTCATTACATTCATCGAATACTTCAGCCGCTCATGGAAGAAACAATTTTTCCCTAATAAGTTTAAAATCCGTATCCAAACGGTCGATCAAGACTAACACGCTTACGAACACAACAGAGCCCCATCATAATCGAAAACCCTAAGCATAATCAAACTAAAATTACAATGAAGGTCTCAGAAATTCAATTACGCTCTACATAAGTTTGATCCCAACTGATAACGCAGAACAAAAGGGATACCTTCTTGTTTTCAGCAATAACTCCAAATACAAAGGACAGTATCCCAAGAGTTGCCACTATGACAGACATTTGCTTGATGGTAAACTCCATTGCCTCTCAATTTACCTGTAGCAATTCAAACATCAACAAAAACAACAAAAATTGAAAAAAAAAAAAAGAAAAAACAGTAAATATTGGTAACTACGGAAAAGAGCGAGCAAACGATAAAAAGGTAAAGATTCAATTTTTATTTCACTTTCTTCCTCTCTTATGATCGAAACTAAAATTCCACACACACCAAAAGGAAAATCAAGAAAGGAGAAGGGTAAAACGAGAATACAGACACAAACAAAAGCAACCCACTAAAGAAAAAAGCAAATCTTTTCTCGAATCAACCAACCCACTTTAAGGAGAACACGAATATCGGAATAAAGACCGCAAGAAAGAGCTTAGAAACATACACGAGAAACCAAACAAAGAATCAAGAATCATAAAAGCGAAGTTATACCTGTAGCCCAGAAGAGTTCTCTCTCTAGAAGGGATTCAACGCCGGCATGAAAGAGGAGAGTGGTGGAGTGAGAGAGAAGACTGCTGACTTTGTAGGATTTGGCTGGCAATTTGCAGTAATAAGGAGTCTAAATGGGCAGGGATTCCGTGTCACGCCTCCCACGGGATGTACATGGACGCCAGTATAGGCTAAATTGGAAGGGAAAATCTTTGAATAGTACCAAAAAGTTGAAAAAATTTCTTTTAGGTCCCCAATTTTAAAAAAGTTCCCATTCAATCCCCAATTGAAAAACAAAATTCCTTTTAGGTCCCCACAAATAGTACAGGTTCGTACATTGTCTTTAGGAATTGCGTACATTTTTTAGGGAATTGCGTATAAAAATCCCGGAATCTCGTATATACGAGATTCCGGGATTTTTATACGTAATTCCCTAAAAAATGTACGCAATTCCTGAATTATTATACAACCTTGGGGAGTGAAAAGAAATTTTGTTTTTCAATTGGGGAGTGAACAGGAACTTTTTTAAAATTGGGGAGTGACAAGGAAATTCAGTTTACACTTGGGGATTTTTGAGGAATTGTCCGAAATTGTGGAATAATGGATTAGGATTTTCGCTAATTACATTGGATTATATTAGAATTTTGATAATTATATTGGATTTTGATTGAAGTTTGACTCTCCATAAATACTTTGGATACAAATCCTTATTAAGTAATTATTTAATTTGTTTTCAAAATATATTTATCTGTGATTTCATATTATTAAAATGTGATTTAATTTTTTTATTTTCATATATCCTATAGAACTTTTCTTCATATATATATTAGTCGTTTGAGACAAGAACATACTTTGGTGGAAGTATGAATATGTACATTTTGAGTTTCATAAGTAGTAATTAGAAAACCAATAATGATCATCTTAAAAATTATATATGCTAATCTTTTAAGGGATATATTTGACAATTTTAAATCGCATTTAGGTATGATGATTCAAAACTTATAAGGTTTTATTAAAAAATAAATTAGTAACTCCGTATGCCCATTATAGATAAAAAAGAATATATTATTTAAAAATATTAAAATCTGTTTGAAGATCTTTTGATAGTATGTTAATTTTTTTTAAGGATTTTCTTTCAATTTATTTGCTTGAAGATTTTCAGATGGTGTGTATATCTGCATTTTTATAGAGTTTGACTTTGAACAGTAGTTGATTTATTGTTAAGAGTATTGTACTTGTACTTTAAGTAGGCTGTCCAAATTAAATAATTAAAACAAAATAAAAATAGAGACTAAATCCAAGAAAATAGAAATGAATTCTATACTTAATAGAAGTATAGATTATAAATTTTGTAATATTTGTTTATATTCCCAAAAAGAAGTTACAACCCTTCTTTTTCTATTCATCTTATTTCGAAACACGGGAGTATTTGACATATAATACACAATCCTAGGGGATTAATGCTATTTGTCCTTATGTTTTGAAAACTTGCGTTATAATTCTTGAACAACCAAGAAATAGTTGACAATTGAAACCACCAAGGGTGAACTAGCTCTGTAGTTTCAACTTAGAATTTAGTCAAATCAGTATCAATCATTCTCTTTTCCCACCTCAAATTAGGACATTCCGATTTACCGACATTATTTTCTCGCTAAATGATAGACATTTTAAAAAATAAATATATCAAAAACTTTAAAAATATTCAAGTCCAAAATCATGAGTTGATAAAAAATTTAAAATTATTCAATATCAAAGTCATGATTCAAATATATCTGACGCATAATTAAGAAATCAACTGTATAATATTGTGAGATTTATTGATTTTGTGATATTGTACTTGTGTATGTAATACACAAGTTACCTTACCCAAAAGATAATTTAAAAAATAGAGAAAATACATAAGTTACATCCTCCTAAATAAAATTAGAGTACAAACAGGCCCCCTCAACACTAAAGTTGCAACTTACAACTAACACGAAGAATCTACTCATTAAGTTTAACTAGTGCAAATACTCAAAGAATTAGTTCACTTTCTTGACTATATACCGTACCCTTGCAACTATCACCAAGATCAAATTAGTTCATATTCTTTATCTTCAAAATAATCATCACGCGCGTTGACTGCGAGCATGAGACACACCAACCAGAAGAAGGTCGAATTCAGCGACAGGAAGGCAGCACCGCCGATCAAGCCGGATTTGGCGATGGGACATTCGTGGATAAGATCGCTGTGGACGTTGTTGATCTGGTGGAGGTTCCCCTGGATCGTTGGCCACAACAGAAACGCAAGAGCCCACACCGTCGAACCCCTATAAAGTTCACCGCATTAATGCTAGGGTACTCTGAATTCCCCGCAATACATAAATCCGTTAAAAAAACTATAATGTATTTACGTACAATGCGACGAAGATGTAGTAGAAGCACCACCGGGACCGGAAGATCGCGGCCCGGGGAACGGCCTTGCCCTTGTAGGGGTAAAAGATGGACCAGTATCCTGTAACGGAAGCTAGTGCGAGAAATACAATGGAGAAGTATCCACACAGTAAGAATGGATCAAATGGATATTTGCAAATAATTACACCATCCTTCCCTTTGCTGGGAGTTCCGTATGCCTGCATAGTTACATGCAGAATAAATAAGTTAATAAATACATAAAATATTCGTAAATATACGTATAATTAGTGCTTAAGTTATGTAGAAATGCCTTCTTGAGTTCTGCTACGATCCCAAATATGAAGGATATGAGACCTAAGATAGCCACAAGTATAGCAGTTTTTGCAGGAGTTGGTGTTAATGACAGTTCCATTTTCCAACAATGCTAAAAGCTTTTCAACCACCACTTTTTCCTTTCACCCAGAACCCTGCAAGAATCAGCTATAACCTTAATAAGAGAATGAAACACGACAGGTCTAAATAAAACCTGTTCTAGTTTTGACATTAGATTGAATAATGGATTTGGCCTAATTCAACCCTAAAAGCTAGTTTATAGAGCAGGATTGTTGAGTCGTTGTATTTTGCATGACACATTTTACAAATTTTTGACATGGGATATTTAACAATAGTATTTGAATCCGCACAACCCGACGTGCTTAAACAAAATATCGAAAAGAACAAGTCTTTATAAAGAATAGTGATAAGAAAATATAAATGTGTGTGTTGTGTGAAATACCTTGCTTGTGATGGTACTATGTGTTCTTGGGGTTTCTGGGATAAACGGGGAGGATGGTTGAATGCCTTAGAACTCCAGGAAAATGCTTCTATCAATCCTTCGTATTTTTGAATTAATTGGAGCAGACTTAGGAAGGCTGTTTAAATAATGATAATGTTAATGAATGTGGACTAAAAATATTATTGGGTTAGGTTCAATTTTGCTATATTGAGGGACATCCAGCCAACCCTTGCCCAAATAATTTGTGTTACTGGAAAGTGGAAACATTGGTGTCCCCTTAATTTTTGCTTCAAAGTTTTGAATGTTCATTTACTCCTAATTAGATGTGACATTAGTCAAATATTAATATCTAAGTTCACCATTTTTAGTAAATGTTGATTCATGAATCCTTAAGGTATTTAGTTTTAATCCTTAACCAAATGTTGAGTAAGGAGCTCGAGATTTGGTTTTGGGTACAAAACAACTTAAAATTTTTTTGTCAGCTATCTCATCTTTTGAGATTTTATAATTCAACAATGAAACTAGTTACTAGATTAAAAACTGCTCAAGGGGGTTGGGGATTGATGAGACCTAAAATCACGCTCGAATCAGAGCCGTCCACGTGTCAGCACATCGCTGGTTAAGGCCAAGACGCTCGCATTGATGGGCTCGTGAGCCTTCCCAGCCCACTCATTTGCCAGCTAATATAAACCGTCAAGCAGCGGACGACAATTCAGGTAAAGGGCCAGAACCGACGAGTTTGACGCTCGCATCTCGGCCCTCAGGGTTACCCTTCTCAGGGAAGCACCCACATGGGGGGCCCCATTAATGACGCTCGGGATTTTGGCGCTCAAAGGTCATCTATCATGGGGGAGCCCATCTGTGGATTGTTCGAGCGTCACCAACGCTCGGGAGTGACCCTACTTCTCATGCGACGGATCCTAGCCTTCACAAGCGGGTTTTGGTCCATCATCCCGCGCGACCCTCGCCAACAACCTCTGACACAAAGGTAGTGCGCACCATTGTACCTGACACGCCGCCTCCTTTGCAGAAACGTCACTCTCACACCCTCACAGGCTGCCACGTGTTAGGGCAACACAGGTTTGGGACCACACGGTCAATTTACCCATTTACCCTCGCCCCTAACATATAAATAAGGGGAGAACACATGCATTCGGCCCTAAGTCATCTTCTTCACTAAATACCACACAACCGAACTGGGCATCATCTTTCCTCTGCATCTTCATCTTCTCAAAAGTCTCATATACTCCACCATTTTCTGCACCTTTGCTGCACGATTTCTTGGTGTTATCCTAGCTGGAAGAACCCACGCTCATTGGAAACCCAGTTCCTGAGGATCCTACGCCTGTGATGGTCTTCCCTCCTACGTACAAATTCTAAAGTGATTGGTGTCTAAATCCTTCACAAGTTTCTGCACCATCATTTTTGGCGCCGTCTGTGGGAAATCCATCATCACCGTCTTCATCATCATCTTTTTCTTCCCTAAAAGCTAGTTGAAAAGTGACACCAGCGACTCTCAGCATGGTGACGGCGACAAGGTCAGGAGCGGTAGGAAGTAAAGGTGCTCGTTCCCCTGTCAACGAAGAGAATACAGGGAACGACGCCGTCGCTGTCGGTACGCCGCCTCCACTCACCGGAAATACTGAGGTCGCCGCTGCAACTCTCCCCCCCAGAGGAAACGAAGCAGGAGGATCTGGCTCGAATCCTCCTCCCCCAACCTTCACCCAAAACGTTCAAACCTCTCATCACGGCATGTACTCCATGGCCATGCCCCCGCCGGGATACGTCCATATGCAACCGGGAATGATGCCCGGAATGGTGCCCATGGTCCAGCCATATCCAGTGGGTACACTAAATCTCCCACTGTCACTACCAAGAGAAATACAAGGGGTGGAAATGCCCCAGGTAACAACCCAGCAGCTCCAGGCTCTTTACGCACAGTGTGAAGGGCAGGCGGTACAGAACGCCTGGGAGCACTTCACTGCCGCCTATTTCCCCTCTTTGGCAGGAGCTCGAGCGGCTCCGCCCTTGGGCGGGCTCCCTGCACATCCCTTGACGATGGCCCAAAATGCGTTAAGGGCCCAGCAACCTCACCCTCCCCCGCTTCAAGAAAATGAGGCCGCACCGAGGGTCCAGCAAGGGCAGCAGCCAGCGGGAAACGAGAGAGCCCCTCAAAATGAAGGGCTGGAAACAACGACGAGGTCCAGTCGAGGGCCACAGAGAGGGCAAACCGCAGAAATATCGGTGACCCTCAGCTTGCAGCAGTACAAGACCAAATTCGAGGGCTCCAAAACGTGGTGGAGCAGCTCTCTCGAGCACGGTCTCACGCCTCCCGCGATGGGGCCGAGAGGTCCAAGGCCAGAGACGCTCGCCGACCACGTAGGGCCATTTCCCGGCGCAGGAGGGAAGCCAGCTATGAGGATCCCGACGACCGGGATTATAGGATCATGACTGGCGACTCGCCCCTCATTGAGGAGGTACTGATGACTCGCGCAGGGAAGGGCAAAATCCCCTCGTCTGTCAATAGGTACGATGGAACCACTGATCCAGCCGAGCACCTGGATCACTTTGTACATTTGATGCATTTATATGATCACCCCAACAACTATTGGGCCAAAGTGTTCGTCACTTCCCTCACTGGGATGGCTCAAGACTGGTACAAAAAACTCCCCCCGCGCTCGATTCGGGGGTATTATGACTTAACAGATGCCTTCGTCAGCCACTTCAACTCCTTAAAAGCACCGGCCCCAGCCGCAACAGCCCTGTACAGCTTGGTCCAGGGGCCGAATGAGACCCTTCGGTCTTTCATGGGAAGGTTCAACAAGGAGATCTTGTTAGTGGAGAAGCCCTCGATGGATTTCTTGAGGCATATTCTTTTCGGAGCTATAAACATGAAGCACTACGTCAGCAAAGAATTTGTGGAAGAAGTGGCCAAGAAAAAGCCCCGCTCGTTGATGAAAATAAGGGACATCGCTGACTCATTTTTCACCCTCGAAGATATGTACCTTGCGAGGGACCAAAAAAATGGCGAACGCCCCTCGCACCAACAGATCCTTTGAGGACAGAGGAGATTCAACCAGAGGCCGCCGCCGCAGCCCTATCCCTGCTCACCGGAACTCTCCCCCTCGGAAATTCGAGCGAGTCCCTCTCAACCGCCCTATAGCTGAAGTGTATGCTATGGCGGACAAAAAGCTGTTCAAAAGGCCGTCGAAGCTAAGGGAAACCGAGGCCAGAAGCGCTCGGGAAAATATTGCGCTTTCCACAAGCAAAAAGGGCATGATACCAACGAGTGTCGCCAACTCGAGAGTGAGATTCAGAGGCTTATTGCCGGAGGGCACCTCAAGGAGTTCGTGAAAGTGCTAGAAAGATACGACGAACACTGTGCTGAACGAGCGCGTATTAGAGGGAGAAGTCGTTCGCGCTCACGCAGCCCCCGTCACCGTCACACCGAGCCCAGTGACCGTGGGAAAGGGAAGGCATCGGACGTGGAAAACCAGCCCTTCGCGGTTATTCACATGATTGCCGGTGGACCCTCGAAGGGTGATTCCAACGCTTCCCGACGTCGCTACATTCGGAGTTATGACCAAAGATCTTCTCAGCCCCGCCCGGTGCTCTCTGTTGATAAGTCGTCACGCTCGGAGAAGGATGAGAGCGTAGGTTTTACAAAGAAAGACTTAGAGCACATTGTAACACCCCATGGGGTCGGTGAAACCTCTGACTGCCCCATGGTGGTTAGCTTAGACGTTCACAATCATGTTGTAAAGAGGGTCTTGATTGATAGTGGAAGCTCCGTAAATGTTTTGCCTTACTCCACGTTCCAGAAGATGAACATCACAAACATCCCGCTCGAACCTCTTAGAACAGCCCTTGTCGGCTTTGGGGGTTCCGAAATCGTCCCTCGCGGACAAATTCGCTTGGCCACCTCTTTCGGTCGCGCCCCACAGCGAAAGACTTTAAATGTTCTTTATGTGGTGGTCGAAGTGGACCTACCATACAACATCATCATTGGGCGCCCAGCCCTCGTCGACTTCAAAGCGGTAATTTCCACCTATCATCAAAAAGTCAAGTTTCCCACTCCCGAGGGAACTGGAGAAGTATTGTGTAATGTAAAGGAAGCTTGGGAATGCTACGTACTTTCCCTTCGAAGCCACAAGCCCAAACAACCTACCCAGGCGGGCTCCACCAAAAAGTCCGTTGACTTCCCCAAGCTGGATGAAGATGGCCCCGAGCGCAAGAGGGCCAAGCTCTATAAGAAGAAGAATAAGAAGAAAGCCACGGACAAACCCGAGGGTGCTGGAAACTCACCCCTTGGAGAGGTTGGGGCTTCCTCCTCGGAGGACGAGGACCCTACACCCTCGGGAGGTACCAACGAGAGGGTCACAGGAAAGAAACGGGCGCTCGAACTACCGAGGCCTGAGATACGAGTGGAACCTACAGACAACTTCCTGACCATCGAATTGGAGCCGGGGAATCCAGATAAGACCACGCAAATAGGTTCCAGCCTCGACGGTCCCTCTCAGATTATGATGATTGAGTTCTTGCGGGAAAATATTGATGTCTTTGCTTGGAAGGCTTCCAACCTCACCGGCATAGATCCGAGCGTTATTGTCCATCGGCTGAACGTGGATCCAGCCTTCAAACCTATAAAGCAGAAAAAGAGGGATGTCCACGGATTCCGAAAGCAGGTCATAGAAGAAGAAGTCAATAAACTGATTGACGCTCAGTACATAGAAGAAATTTTATATCCCGAATGGCTTTGCAATGTGGTGCTCGTTCCGAAGAGCGCCAACAAGTGGCGTATGTGCAACGACTTCACGGACCTCAACAAGGCGTGTCCCAAAGATCCGTACCCTCTGCCTAGAATCGATCAGTTGGTAGATTCAACCGCCGGATGTGAACTTATGAGCATGATGGATGCTTTCCAAGGATATTATCAGATATTTATGGCTCTTGAGGATCGTCCCAAAACTGCGTTCGTAGTCCATATGGGTGTCTATTGCTTCAAGGTCATGCCCTTTGGGCTCAAAAATGCCGGAGCGACATATCAGCGCCTCGTCAACAGAATGTTCGAGTGTGAGATCGGAAAGTCCATGGAAGTATATGTGGATGACATGATCGTCAAAAGCGAACGCCAACATTCTCATCTAGGAGACCTCAAACGAGCGTTCAATATCCTGCGGCGTTATGGTATGAAACTGAACCCTTCCAAATGTACATTTGGAGTACGAGGAGGCAAATTTTTGGGATATATGGTCAGCCAACGAGGCATAGAGGCAAATCCAGAGAAGATCAAAGCGATCCTGGACATACCCTCCCCTCGCAATCTGAGAGAGGTCCAGGTGCTTGTGGGTAAAATCATTTCACTAAATAGGTTCATCTCCCGCTCAGCGGACCGGAATCTGCCCTTCTTTAAAATTTTACGTAACGCTCGTAACTTTACTTGGAGCGCGGACTGCGAAAAGGCCCTGCAGGACATGAAGCAGTATCTTTCGAGCGCGCCTCTGTTGACCAAACCTAACCCGGGGGAGACTTTGTTTATCTATCTGTCAGTTTCCTTGGAGGCCACGAGCGCTGTCCTAGTGGCCATTCGCGAGCGTAAGCATATGCCGGTGTATTATTTAAGCAAGACTCTACAAGGAGCGGAGAAAAGATATATGGAGATAGAGAAGTTTGCATTCGCGCTCGTAAATGCCTCTCGGAGGCTAAGACCATATTTTCAAGCGCATTCCATCGTGGTTCTTACAGATCAGCCCCTCAGACAAGTGCTTGCGAAGCCAGACGTTTCAGGGAGGTTAATTAAATGGTCAATTGAACTTAGTCAGTTCGACATCGCTTTTGAGCCCCGCACGGCGATACAGGCTCAGGCCGTGGCTGACCTATTGGTAGAACGTTACAACTTAGATACCATGCCCTCAACAGAGGATGGTTTATGGCTGTTGCACACCGATGGCTCCTCGACCTCCCAAGGGGGGGGAGCCGGGGTGACCCTCAGAGATCCTCTCGGAGCTGAAGTTGACTATGCGATCAAGCTGGCGTTCCAAGTCACCAACAACGAAGCTGAGTATGAGGCCCTCATCCAGGGGCTCAGGATTGCACTCCGAAATGGCGCCACTCGGGTCACTGCATATGTTGATTCGCAGTTGATCGCGAGTCAGATTGATGGTTCTTATGAGGCTCGAGAAGCCACTATGGTGCAGTATCTGGCGAGCGCTAAGGAAGTGATAGCCAAGTTCAAGGAATTCCACCTTTTACAAATCCCGAGGGCAGAAAACGAACATGCTGACGCTCTTTCGAAATTTGCATCCGCCCTGGACGGCCACTGCGAACGCGCTGTTACATTTCTGAGAACAGAGGAGCCGCTGATAAGTAAAGGCGAACCTTCGAAAGAAGTGCACATGATTGACCCTTCCGAGCCTTGTTGGCTTGACGAAATTGTCAGATTCCTCCAGGATGGAACCAGCCCGAGCGACAAAGTTGAGGCTCGGAAGATCAAGAGCAAGGCCCCTCGTTTCTCATTGGATGTCGAGGGTCGATTATTCAAGCGATCCTTCCTGGGCCCACCGCTGAGATGTTTGAGACCCTCGCAGGCTAAAGAAGTTTTAGAGCATGTGCACAGTGGAAGTTGTGGGAACCACTCAGGCGGGCGAATCTTGGCAAAGAAAATCTTAAGGAGTGGGTTCTATTGGCCCTCAGTATTGCAAGATGCCATTAGATATTCCAAGAAATGTCCCAAGTGCCAGTTCCATTCTAACACTCCTCGGTTGCCGGCAGCTCAAATGATTCCTATTGATGTTTCATGGCCTTTTGATCAGTGGGGCATTGATATCGTGGGACCTCTCCCAATGGCGGTCGGCAGAAGAAGTTCGTAATACTTGCTGTGGATTATTTCACTAAGTGGGCTGAGGCAGAAGCGGTCGCTAAGATAACGTTCAAGGTTGTGAGGGATTTCATTTGGAAAAATATCATCTGCAGATACGGCATCCCGAGGGTGCTCATCTCAGATAACGGTTCCCAGTTTATCGCTGCTGACACACGGGATTGGTGCTATGAACTAGGGATCGAACAACGATTCACTTCCGTGGGTCATCCTCAAGCTAATAGTCAAGCTGAAGTGACCAACCGAACCATACTCCAGCATCTGAAAACGATGCTCGAGAGTAAGAAGGGAGAATGGGCTGAAGAACTTCAGGGAGCTCTGTGGGCGTACCGTACTACTCCGCGAGCGGCAACGGGGGAAACCCCTTATTCCCTCGTGTACGGCTCTGAGGCTATGATACCTGCGGAAATTGCTCAAGAATCCGTACGCGTTGCCAACGAATCCAATCGAGCGTTCGAGTTAGATTTGTTGGACGAAAGAAGGAATGTTGCGTGGGCACGTATCCACAAATACAAAGCGACCGTAGCCCGCCAATACAACAAACGTGTTAGAGAAAGGACTTTCCAACTGGGGGACTTGGTCCTCAAAAAAGTTGAAGTTTCCAAACATGTAGGTAAGTTGGACCCTAATTGGGAAGGCCCCTTCAAAGTCATCCAGGTACGAGCAAACAATACCTACCTATTGGAAACTTTGCAAGGCGAGCGGCTCCCTAGGCCATGGAATGCATGTAACCTTAGAAGGTTCTACGTATAAACATCATCTTCTTTGTAAATTGCCCGTCTGCGGCATTGAGTGCTTCCCTTCGACGGAAAGCGTGTTGTAATCATTTCCAAAAATGCATCCATATAACAGTAAGTATTTAATTCTTTGCTCTTATTATTTGCTTGCTTTCTTATTTGATCTAATGATTCGAGCGACGAGAGGCCTACTCCGTGTCGAGCATCCTCCACGTCGAACGGCTTACACGACACATCGATCGTCCCAAAGCTACACTGTCCAGGTGTTGATAATCATCCACCCGGGACAGTTTAAACGATTGGAAAGAGCAAATCCTAAAAATGAGCGTGTTGAACAGCGGGGAGCACAATGCTTAACTTACGCCAGCTGAGTGCTCGCCACTCCAGCTCGTGCTAGTAAGAAACCTAATGACCCTCAACTTATTGAGTAAAAACACACTCATAAAATAATTGATTTTAACTCAATCCCTTCATGTGCTCCTCGAAATAACGCTAACCCCACGGTTACGCTCGCTTTGATCCCATACTTAGCAAATCCTACTGATGATTTCTAAAGTATCTACAACCTAATGGAGCGTTCAAGACGAGGGTGCATATTATGGGGCCAATACTTAGGCGGATCCCCAGAGATTTCCTAAGTTCAAATTCGAGCCCCATTACAAAAACGGCCAGGGAAACATCCTCGCGTTCATGTCTACGCCCCTCAAATGGGCAGGTGCTGCCAAGCTTTAAACTGATGACGCATCGCAATGAACGCCAGGGCACTTTCAAAAACAACGCCCTCATGCATACACACACTCATCGCAAACGCTCAAACAACAGATATCGATATGAAAGCGGTGAGCACAATGAAATAACATCATTCACCATTCAAGAGTATAAGAGAAAGCACTCGAACATCCAAGCGATAAAAGAGGAGTTCCAGTATATGAAAAGGAGCATAAAGGGATCCAAAATATTCAGAAAGTGACTGAAGGATTAAGTACAAACAATAATTGTTCATAAATATGACAAAGAATTTAAACCGACAAGGAAAGGGATCAACATAAGGAGCTTCACTGGGCTGGAGCATCGGACTCAGGAGGAGCGGTTGCGAGGGGAACCGGGGCCAGCACGTTGGCGTCAGAAGGTTGGGCCTTACCATGTTCCTCAGTGTCTGCGGTGTCCATGACGGTGCCCTCGTCTTCTATTTGGATGGGCTCTAGGGCTACAGTGTTGGCTGCAATGAACTCCCTTTGGAGCGTTTCCACCAACTCCTGGTACTCGGGCTCCGCCAGATTCTCAGTAGGATCATCAGGGACTATGGGCTCGCAGTTTTCGTCCAAGTCCATGCGCAACCGTGCATCAGTGCGAGCGCTATCCGGAGCCAAGCCTAGTCTGACCATTTGCCCAATGGCTTTGTGGAAAAAACGCCGAGCGTTGTCAAAGCATTGCATGTTGGCCGCAAAAACAAAGGCTTTGGAACGCACGAACTTCATCACCGCGTCCCAGGACACCCTCGCTTCCAAGCCCTGTACTTTGCCTCGCAAGTCAGCAAGGGCCTTGTTGGCTGCCTCGTTCTGGCGAGTGCTCTCCGCCAGCTGCTCACCCAACTCCCCATTTTGTACCCTCAACTGATCCCGCTCATCCTTCAATTTCCTGTGACGCTCATTTAGGACCAGAAAGGCTTCATCGGACTTCTTCAGGTTTTCCTTCAGCTGAACGTTCTCAAGGTTGGCAGAATTCAGTTGAGCGCTGACATTGTTGTAATCCTCCTGCAATTGGCCCGGGTCCGTGATGCGCAGCAACTTCTTGTACTTGGCCTTATGCTCAGAATAGGCTTGCGCTCGCCCTTGCAAATTTTTCAGCCTCGGGATTACTTCCTAGAAAGCCATCAGCGAAAGACACCGTCAGAATAAAAAGAAAAGAAGGGGAATTTTACTGAAGGAATCGAGGCCTAACCGTCAGGAGAACGTGGCAGGTGTCATCTGCGACCCGAGCGGCATCATGCTCGTTCAGCTTGTCATGGTCGGCGGAGAACTGGAGCTTTCCGACAATGTCGGAGACCATGTTGACAGAAAAGGCGCTCTTTTTCAGCAGGACACAGTCCTTCCTTTGGCGCTTGTACCGAGTGTCACCCCGGCAGCCAATTCTCCAGAAATCTTCATCCTCGGAGGAGGATGTGTCGCTACCCTCACCGCGGTGGCCTACAACCACCTCTTTTCCTTTATCGGAGATTGGGATAGAGTCCGGCATCCTCTTCCTTTTGCCTTGGCGCTCGGCCCTAATCCCTTCTTGGACGCGGACTAACTCCCCGGATCGGTTGTGGGAAGTGCTGGAGCTAAGTTCTATAGGCCCCTTGGGAGCAACTGGAGTAGGGGTAACCTCCCGAGCGCCATCCACAGTGAGATCCTCGACAGGACCAACAACTGGAACCTCGTTTCCAGCACCTCTGCCTCCATCGCCTCGCCCTTGCCTTCGCCGAATTCCTCTGCCCCTCGGCGCAGTTGGGGGTCGCTCTTGCTGCTGCTGTTGTTGTTGCTGAGGGTTAGCACCAGCTCCCTGAGCACCCAACATTCGGGAAAGGGCTTCAGCATTCATGCCTTGGGATAATATTTGGATGCCTACAAGTAAAGAGGAACGAGCGTCAGAAGATTGATTGATTGGATCGTATATACAAGAATACAACAATCACTGTAAGTTAGAGGGCTATTCTAAAGGTTAGAGCTGTTAGTTCCTAGAATCTAACCGTCGAGGGTCATGATGTCAGCTGGAGGGTTGAGTATCATGTCTGGGGGGCAAGATAAACCATAACGGAACAACTCTCCCTCATTCTTCATCAGGGTCTCAGCCTTAATCCATTTTTTCTCAGCCCTCATCTCGAAGGCTAACCCCTGTGCCCAATCCTCAAAGGCTTTATTCTTTGTTCTTTCCCTAATCAGAGGACCCTCACCATGTATCAACCACCCGCGGTGAACCCTGAAAATTCCTCCTGGAGCCCCCACGAAAAAGTACTTCTCCTTCCAATGCTCGCCATAGGAAGTAGATGGGGAATCTATCATCTTAAAGCCTTATTTAGCTTGAGCGTAATAGAATCCATCAGTAGGGGATGAGCGAGTCGAGCGGGCCACCTGTATCAAGCTATCAAAGTTGATGATCGAGGGCTCGCGACCTAGAGCAACCATCATAATCACGAAGGTATTAATCAGGGCTATGCCGTTCGGCAGAATTTGTGAAGGGCAAAGCCTCAAGTGATGGTAGATGTTGGCAACGACGGGCGGAATTGGGAACCTCAAGCCCCCGGCAAGGACCGCATCCCAGTAGACCGTCATCATCCCAGGCGGCGGTCGGTTGGCTCTTTCCCCCTCCTCTGGAAGTCGCATGGGAAATACTGCCTCATCCCAATAAACATTCGCCCTCAACTCTTCCAAATCGTCGAGCGTCAGAATGCTTACAATCTCATCCGGAGATCTGTCAGTCTGATGACGATTATCCTGCCTCACTCGAGTGGCAGGCTCCCTTCCTCTCCTCTGACGCCTTCTGGAAGGTTCAGCCTCAAATGGACGCCCGGATGGCCCCGCTTCACCCTCGGGAGCCATCATAGCCACTGTGATCCTGTGATCTTGGGGTCTCACAGTGTTAGGAATAGTGCCCTAGAAAGCCGATTGTATATCCGCTTTGTGCTTTTCCTTATTATAATCACAGACAATCTTTGAATAAAATAACGAATTGAGGCAACACTTCTTTATATGCTCTTGTTTGGTATGCGTTTACTTTAGCTGTGTATGTATGAGAACTCCCCTAATCCTGATGACTTTAGGACTCTACCATTTAGGTGAAATGGTTCATGAAACGAGCCCTATATCACATAAGTCATGATTAGTAAAATACTCCAAGCCGATGAGTCCTACAGACAGTGGGAGTGTCAACCTGACTCCTCTAAGGCTTGCTTGTGGGATCACGCCCTTAAAAAGGACCACCTTGTTTCATGGAGGTGCAAAGTGTATAGTTGATACGTGCGTGATACATGAGGGTGCTTACTATAATAAGTAAGTTCACTGAGGTGCCCCGTGTGAGAACATTCCTAAATGGGAAAGGAAGTTTCTATTTCAGGAAATGGAAACTTCCAGATTAGGAAATATCTCACGAGTCATTGATGTGATTAATTGATCCTTAGACTTGAGGTTCCTTCTCACTTTATGAGTTAACTCTGTAGTCTTAGGTATAAGCTTTAAAGGGTGTCACCATAGACAACTGATTCAAGGCTTATGCTGGGGCTGCACAAGTGATTCATGAAAGTGAATGAGAATCAAGAAAGGACCTACACTTGCATTTGCAAGGTGATCTCTTATTGTGTAAGTTATTCATATGCCATATGGAGTCCTTGGCCAAGCCAGTAGATCAAGACATCAAGAAAAGGGTTTCTTGGATTGAGATCAAATGGATATGAAATCCACTTAGCTTTAAGACCGGATTATTAGGGTTCTGATTATTCCCTTACCCTAGATCTTGGTTGAGAGATAGTAAGTAGGAGGATTGTATCTCACATGAATCAATGACTTAAAGGTTCTGTCGAATCCGAACATTCCAATTCAGCTAGGGGTTAAACACCTGTTGCTAGACTATGGTCGTTTAATCTGTGGACTGATTAATTAATTAGGGTCACTGCTAATTGAATTGAGAACCTAGAGGGTCACACACAACAACTTGGTTACATGAGTTGAGGCTTGAAAATGATTAAACGAGTTAATCGGGCCAAGAGGGTTCCACACGTGTGAAGTCACACGTGTGGCTCACGTGAGTGACACGTGTCACTGTGACACGTGTCACACACGTGTGTATATATATATTATATACATATTAAATAATTAATTAGTTAATTATTTAATAGACTTTGGTTTAATTTTGAATTAAAAAGAAAGTCTAAATTTTGGAGAAAATAATCTAGTTAATTAATTACGAATTAATTAATTAGATAAAAATAAGTTATTTATTTTATAATAAATAAAGTATAAAATTATCCAAAAATAGTTTGGATATTTTTTTAGCTCTCTTAAAAGTTGACTTGAATTAGAATTCAAAGTCAAAGTTGGAAAATACTTGATGATCAAGTAATAGGAGAGAGAGGGACTAAATCCTTTGTCCATTAGGACTAGGTTCGGCCGCCCCTCCCCTTTCCTATATATAGGGGAGCTCATGCTCCCCTTTAGAGCTAATGGACAATTCTTGGTTCATGTGTTGAACACCTTCCTTTCTCCAAGATTAAATTAAACCCTAGGTTAAGCCTAAACACTAACTAGAGAACTAGCATCCTTACTAGTTAGATTGTGATCAAGTTGGTGGACTTTCTCTAGAGACTTCAAGTTAGAAGTTTGAAGATTCGAGCTTTACCAAGGAGAGGGGATCAAGCCGCGAGAAGAGCGTTCTTGGGTGGCTTGAAACGCTTCAAGAAAGAATAAAAGAAAAGTAAGTTTTCTATCTTTACGAATTTGGTTACACGATTGTGAGTTCAAGGTCCTTTTGTTGGGAAAATTTTTTAAATTCCGCTGCTTTCTGATTCGTGTTTTCCAACAAGTGGTATCAGAGCCACCTCGTTAATCGTATTTCTGATTCGTCTCAATTATACTGAATTTGGTAGAAATTCTTAGGCTTGATGCGATTGAGTATTTGTAATTGTTTTAGAAAGCCTGAATTACGAAACTGTATTTTTTCCTGAAAGTTTCTGAAAATTGGTTTTTATAAAATTTAATTTTGAAAAACAATTTTAGATTTGAAACTGTATAAACTGTTTTTGGATTTCTTGGATTGGTTTTGCTTTTGAACGAAAACATGAAACGAAAGCCCGGATCGCGATGAACACGCGAAACCCCGCGCGCGAAGGAGTGGCGCGCGCGGGCTTCGCGCACCACCCTCCCGCAACCGCGCGGGAGATCCTCCCGGCGCGCCCGCCCATCATCGCCCAGGGCTGGCCGGAACAGACCGGCCAGTCGCCCGCACGCCGTCCGCCCGTCGCCGCCCAGGCCTGGCCGGGACAGACCGGTCAGTCGCCCAGCACCTCCCGCACGCCTGTGCGGGAGCCTTCCGGGCGCGCCTAGGCGCGCCCGCCCAGGGCGGCCGAGACTGGCCCCCCAATGCCCGGCAGGAGCTGCGCGCTCCAGCGCGCGCTGTGCGCGCATGCTGTGCGCACACGCCACACTTGGGGCGGGCAATCCCGTTTTCGTGATCCGGCCTTTTCGTGTTTCGTGCAATCCAGTCCCAATTTTATTTTAATTTTAAAATTTTATTTTTGAATATTTATTTTAATTTTTTTTGAATAAAACTTAAAATTTGGATTTTTGAGAAATTGAAACGGTTTATATTTTGGGAAAATACATCTTGATAAAATTATTAATTTTCAGAAATTAATTGGAATTTTATTTGTTTTGGTAATTTGGGATTTATTGAAAACTTTTATAAATAAGACTCGCATCAAGTCGTGTTTTAAGCTATTAGAGCTTAAAGCGAGAATTTTAATTTATTGGTTAAATTTAAATTCTTGCAAATGCATGTTAGGTGATCATGGGTTTAGATCTATGTATGGTTTTAATTTATGCACATGGATGGTTTAAATTGGGGTTGGAGCCCTATACTTGCGTTTTTCAATTGAGGTTGGAGCCTCACTTATGTGCGTACTGTTATGTGATTTATAATGTGGCTTTCCATATTACTGTTTTTGAGGCCGGGGTATGCCCCGTGTAATTGTCTAAGGCCAATATGAAGATTGAGCCTTTTTACTTTATGTCTTTTTCTTTTTATTGTAATTTGAGAGTAGAGATAGGTGGTGAGGTTTTATTTTCATTTTGGAGACAATGCACCCATGGAGTAAGATGGACCACATTCAAGTAACAAGGAGGCCATAAGTGAAGACCCCTCAAAATGTTAGGGAGGGGAATCTCAATTGTTAAATGTAATAGAGATAGGGCTCGTATTTTGTTACCGCTTTCCCTTATGTGATTTAAACTGTTTATGTGGCATGTATGTTAGAACTTGTGATTGTGGAGTGGCTCCCACATATCACGCATAAGATAGGTAGAACCCATGATCATTACATGTTAGTATCATGCTAGGACATGTTATCTGTTTATGTGCTTGTTTGAAATGCATTTAAGTGTACTTGCATTAATCAAGACTAATAAAATTGGATAACATATATGTTGGTGAGGTCGAACCGGACAACTCTCCGGTTGATTCGAAAATTCCCATTAAATATTAAGCTAATTTCGAACAAATAGGTGTTTAATTCGAGATGCAAATTTTGAATTGAATTCCTAGCATTCCATCAATAGGTTTTAAGTTTAGTAAGTAAAGCTAGTTATTGTCCGCGAGTCGTGGGATAGCTAGTGGAGCTTATTAGTTCTTAGTTACCTAATTAATCATTTTAAATGGTCAATATTTCGTGGTCAATTTTAGCAAGGGCGATGTCCGCGAGTCGTGGGTCGTTCGAACTAAGTTTTGGTCATGATCTTATGATTGATGGGTCTAGCTTAACGCCTAAGTAAATATGGATGTCGCACGAGTCGTGGGTCCATATTGAAAGATAGGTGATGCAAAAACAATTACTAAGAGTTCTAAAGGTGTTAGAATTGGTAAGTTGTACCTACCTAGGGTTCTTACTTAGAATGTCCGCGAGTCGTGGGTTCGAGGTAAAATGCCTAGGATCTTAGTACCCATTGGGAAACGTGTTCCTCTTAGATCTTTGGGAATTCTAGATCTTTGAAAAACAGTGGGAGCTACAATAGATTAAAGACCTTATCTTTTGTATATCGCTATAATTCAGCATGCTCACTAGTTCTCTGTTTTACCATTTAGGTCGTAGATTCTGTGATTCTCTACGTGTTTTGAAATGGCAACCAAAAACCCTCTTGTATCGATCCTCGAGTCAAACAAGTTGACTGGTCCCAACTATTCTGATTGGCTGAGGAATCTAAAAATCATTTTAGATTCTGAGAAGAGAACTTATGTTCTCTTCGAAGGGGAGCCTAGTCCCGAAGGGGAGGCTCCCACTCGGGCCGAGCGGGATGCGATTCAGAAGTGGAAGGATGATAATCTCCAAGCCCGTTGCCTTATGTTGGCTAACATGTCTCCGGACTTGCAAAGGCAACATGAGGCCATGGAATTTGCTTGGGAGATTTACGACCACTTAGAGCAACTTTACCGCCCTCATGAACGTGTTACAAGGTATAACACTTCAAAGGAATTGTTCCACTTGAGAATGAGGGAAGGTTCAAGTGTCCATGAATATGGACTCAAGTTTCTTGCCCTTACTGAGAAACTTGCTTCCATGGACATGCCACTGAAAGATGAGCTTTCAGTGGATTTGTTGCTAGCTTCGCTCCCACCATCATTCAACCCATTTGTCCTTAACTTCAACATGAATCATGCTGGTGCTACTGTAGCTGAGCTGATTAGTCAGCTTGTGACTGCTGAAAGCACGATCAAGAAGGACAATAAGGTTTTGATGGTGAATGCTCCATCTTCCTCTTCTGGGCCTTCTAAAGGTAAGGGCAAGAAAGCCCAAAAGAAGAAGAAGAAACCCCTTAGGCCCACTGGTGGCATTTCGAAGGGGAAGGCCCAAAAGAAGAAGCGTGATCAGAAAGAGGATGTTTGCTTCCATTGTGGCAAAACGGGACATTGGAGGAGAAACTGCCCAGAGTACAAGGCTACTCTGAAGAAAGGTATCTTTCTCGTTGAAGTAAATCTTTCTATTAATTCTAGTTCTTGGGTACTTGATACCGGTTGTGGAACTCATATCTGTAATGATGTACAGATGCTAAGTGAAGTCCAACAACTCAAAGAAGGAGAATGTGTCTTGAAGATCGGCAATGGCTCAAACGTTGAAGCTCGAGCTTTAGGCACAATTAGATTAGATTTAGGTAGTTTTGAGTTAGTATTAAATAAAGTCCTTCATGTACCGAGCATTATTCGTAATATAATTTCAGTTCCAATATTAGATTGTGAAGGTTATGAAACTTATATTAAGAATGGTAAATAATTTATCAAACGGAACAACTCTTCCGTTCAAATCGGTACTCTAAGTAATGGACTTTACCTAACTCAAAATATCAATATTATGAATATACAACGAGAAACAAAGCGTAAGAGAGATGACAAAGTTTCAGCTCCCTTATGGCACGCTAGATTAGGACACATTTCCAAGAACAGAATTAGCAAGATAAACACTTTAGGATCATTCTCTGAAAATGATCTCAAAGAGTTAACTTCTTGCGAATCCTGTCTCAAAGGAAAAATGTCAAAAGTCCCTTTTAAAGGAACTGTGGAACGTGCCACTGAGGTTTTGGATTTGATCCATACTGATGTTTGTGGACCGCTTAGTGTAAGCACTAGAAACAATCATCAGTACTTCATAACCTTCACTGATGATTTTAGTCGGTATGGTTATGTATACTTAATGAAGTATAAATCTGAAGCTTTTGAGAAATTCTTAGGATTTCAAAAGGAGGTTGAGAACCAAACTGGTCACAAGATCAAAGCACTTCGATCTGATCGAGGAGGCGAATATCTTAGTGAAGAATTCCTTAATCATCTCAAGGATAATGGAATTATCTCTCAGTGGACTCCTCCGGGAACTCCTCAGCTTAATGGAGTTTCTGAGAGAAGGAATCGAACCCTACTTGATATGGTTCGTTCCCTGATGAGTTTCACTGACTTACCACCTTCTTTCTGGGGTTATGCCCTAGAAAGTGCAGCAAAGATTCTGAATCTAGTTCCCTCTAAGTCAGTCCCCAAGACGCCCTATGAAATGTGGCATGGTAAAATCCCTAGTTATTCTTACTTAAGAATTTGGGGTTGTCCTGCTTACGTGAAGAGGACAGTGGGAGATAAGTTAGAATCTCGTTCTAACTTATGCTACTTTGTAGGTTATCCTAAGGAATCCATAGGATACTATTTCTATGATCAATCTGAGCAAAAGGTGTTTGTTTCCAGAAATGCCACTTTTCTTGAGGAACCGTTCCTTAAAGAAAAGAAAGGCAAGATCATAGAATTAGAAGAAGTACAAAGTGACCCCACACCACCCACTGAAGAAACGTCCCACTCTGATCAACCACAACCAATCACGAATTTCGATACACATGAAAATCCTCCTCTAAGGCGTTCTGAACGCACTCCTAGACAGCCGGAGAGATGGTATGGATTCTTCCATGAAATCTCTCAAAAGGATAATGATCCTTTAACATATGAGGAGGCACTTTCAGATTCTGACTCTGAACAATGGATAGAAGCCATGAAATCCGAAATGGACTCCATGAACTCCAACCAAGTTTGGACCTTGGTAGATTTGCCTAATGGGGTCAAACCCATAGGTTGCAAATGGATCTTTAAGAGAAAGCTTGGAGTTGATGGAAGCATTGCGGCCTACAAAGCAAGACTGGTTGCAAAAGGATTCACTCAAAGACCCGGCGTGGACTTTGACGAAACCTTTTCACCAGTTGCAATGCAAAAGTCCATTCGAATCATGCTTGCCATTGCTGCATATTATGACTATGAGATATGGCAAATGGATGTGAAAACTGCCTTTCTCAATGGTGACATTGACAAAGACATTTATATGGAGCAACCCATAGGTTTCACATTCAGTGGGAGTGAGCAAAAGGTTTGCAAACTCCAAAGATCAATCTATGGATTGAAACAGGCTTCTAGGAATTGGAACATTCGATTTGATGAATCGGTCAAAGCGTTTGGCTTCACCCAAATTTCGAATGAATCATGTGTGTATAGAAAGGAATTGAAGACCTCAGTGCAATTCTTAGTACTTTATGTTGATGACATCCTTCTTATTGGGAATTCGAAGGATGACATGAAAGTGACTAAGTAATGGTTATCGAACCAATTCGAGATGAAAGATCTTGGTGATGCGTCCTATATCCTTGGAATCAAAATCTATAGAGATAGATCTAGAAGGTTAATAGGACTATCACAGTCGATGTACATTGACAAAGTATTGAAGAGATTCAATATGGAGTCAGCAAAGGTTAAGAACTTTCCTATGAGTGTAGGAACATGTCTTTCAAAGAAGATGTGTCCTAAGACTAACCTTGAGAAGGAAAGAATGACTCATACACCTTATGCATCAGCAATAGGTAGCATAATGTATGCAATGTTATGTAGTCGACCGGATGTGGCTTATGCACTTAGTGTAACAAGTCGTTTCCAATCTGACCCTGGAGATGGTCACTGGGCTTCCGTGAAGAGTATTCTTAAGTACTTGAAAAGTACTAAAGATTTATTCTTAGTTTACGGAGGTCAGAAAGATCTTACTGTCGAAGGATACTGCGATGCAAGCTTTGCATCTGACTTAGATGATTTTAAGTCAATGTCAGGATACATTTTCTGCCTAAACGGCGGAGCAGTGAGTTGGAAGAGTTCCAAGCAGACTACCACTGCAGATTCGACCATTGAGGCCGAATACTTAGCTGCAAATGATGCAGCTAAGGAAGGTGTTTGGATTAGAAACTTCATTCAAGAATTGAATGTTGTTCCTAGCATGAAAGACCCCATTACTGTGTTTTGTGACAACACTGGGGCGGTTGCTCAAGCAAGAGAACCAAGATCTCACCAACGGACCAAGCACATAATGAGGAAGTATCACCTAATCCGTGATATTATCAAAAGAGGAGATGTGCGAATTGAGAGGGTCACATCAGCAGAGAACGTGGCAGATCCACTTACTAAACCCCTTAGTCGAGAAGCTTTCCAAGGTCATCTTCAGAAGATGGGACTTAGAATAGCTTTAGAATGGCTTTGACGGGCAAGTGGGAGATTGTTAGGAATAGTGCCCTAGAAAGCCGATTGTATATCCGCTTTGTGCTTTTCCTTATTATAATCACAGACAATCTTTGAATAAAATAACGAATTGAGGCAACACTTCTTTATATGCTCTTGTTTGGTATGCGTTTACTTTAGCTGTGCATGTATGAGAACTCCCCTAATCCTGATGACTTTAGGACTCTACCATTTAGGTGAAATGGTTCATGAAACGAGCCCTATATCACATAAGTCATGATTAGTAAAATACTCCAAGCCGATGAGTCCTACAGACAGTGGGAGTGTCAATCTGACTCCTCTAAGGCTTGCTTGTGGGATCACTCCCTTAAGAAGGACCACCTTGTTTCATGGAGGTGCAAAGTGTATAGTTGATACGTGCGTGATACATGAGGGTGCTTACTATAATAAGTAAGTTCACTGAGGTGCCCCGTGTGAGAACATTCCTAAATGGGAAAGGAAGTTTCTATTTCAGGAAATGGAAACTTCCAGATTAGGAAATATCTCACGAGTCATTGATGTGATTAATTGATCCTTAGACTTGAGGTTCCTTCTCACTTTATGAGTTAACTCTGTAGTCTTAGGTATAAGCTTTAAAGGGTGTCGCCATAGACAACTGATTCAAGGCTTATGCTGGGGCTGCACAAGTGATTCATGAAAGTGAATGAGAATCAAGAAAGGACCTACACTTGCATTTGCAAGGTGATCTCTTATTGTGTAAGTCATTCATATGCCATATGGAGTCCTTGGCCAAGGCAGTAGATCAAGACATCAAGAAAAGGGTTTCTTGGATTGAGATCAAATGGATATGAAATGCACTTAGCTTTAAGACCGGATTATTAGGGTTCTGATTATTCCCTTACCCTAGATCTTGGTTGAGAGATAGTAAGTAGGAGGATTGTATCTCACATGAATCAATGACTTAAAGGTTCTGTCGAATCCGAACATTCCAATTCAGCTAGGGGTTAAACACCTGTTGCTAGACTATGGTCGTTTAATCTGTGGACTGATTAATTAATTAGTGGATTAATTAATTAGGGTCACTGCTAATTGAATTGAGAACCTAGAGTGTCACACACAACAACTTGGTTACATGAGTTGAGGCTTGAAAATAATTAAACGAGTTAATCGGGCCAAGAGGGTTCCACACGTGTGAAGTCACACGTGAGGCTCACGTGAGTGACACGTGTCACTGTGACACGTGTCACACACGTGTGTATATATATATTAAATACATATTAAATAATTAATTAGTTAATTATTTAATAGACTCTGGTTTAATTTTGAATTAAAAAGAAAGTCTAAATTTTGGAGAAAATAATCTAGTTAATTAATTACGAATTAATTAATTAGATAAAAATAAGTTATTTATTTTATAATAAATAAAGTATAAAATTATCCAAAAATAGTTTGGATATTTTTTTAGCTCTCTTAAAAGTTGACTTGAATTAGAATTCAAAGTCAAAGTTGGAAAATACTTGATGATCAAGTAATAGGAGAGAGAGGGACCAAATCCTTTGTCCATTAGGACTAGGTTCGGCCGCCCCTCCCCTTTCCTATATATAGGGGAGCTCATGCTCCCCTTTAGAGCTAATGGGCAATTCTTGGTTCATGTGTTGAACACCTTCCTTTCTCCAAGATTAAATTAAACCCTAGGTTAAGCCTAAACACTAACTAGAGAACTAGCATCCTTACTAGTTAGATTGTGATCAAGTTGGTGGACTTTCTCTAGAGACTTCAAGTTAGAAGTTTGAAGATTCGAGCTTTACCAAGGAGAGGGGATCAAGCCGCGAGAAGAGCGTTCTTGGGTGGCTTGAAACGCTTCAAGAAAGAATAAAAGAAAAGTAAGTTTTCTATCTTTACGAATTTGGTTACACGATTGCGAGTTCAAGGTCCTTTTGTTGGGAAAATTTTTTAAATTCCGCTGCTTTCTGATTCGTGTTTTCCAACACACAGCGTTGTTCAAAACTGGGAATACTCTCCCCTGTCTCTGCATCTCCATCACGTTGTGCATCTCCTCAAAGAGGTCGTTCATCCCTCTGGGAGCACGCTCGTTCATCCCTTGAACGGCGGCGTCCACCTCTTCTTCCCCGGCGTCAGCAGGAGCCTGGGCCACCAAGATCGCCATGGGAATTCCTTCATCTGGGTGCGCCCTAACTAGGGGAACAGCTATGGGGACATCGCCATGAGGGGAAGAGCTCCCCACCGACATCTCCTCAATCTCCCGTACATAATCATCAGCTTGGTTTCCGGCCATGTTCGGTTTTCAACTTTTGGAAACGGGATTTCTGGCAGAGAACTCAAGGAGAGAAAAGAAATTTCTGAAGCAAATGCAATGGCAGGAACTGGCTCTTCACTCAAGGGTTTCACTCACTCAACCTAAATCTAAAAGTTAGTATCAGAATATCAAGATTCGTGGGGCTTTACCTAAAGTTGGAAGAATGGAAGCTCGCCGGAGTCTGTAAAAATTGCAGAAAATTCTTTGACTGCTTAAAGGCTGGAAGATATCTGAGTGCGTGAAAGAGGTTCCAAAGCTCTATAGGACCCTATTTAAAGGGGATAATTTACATGATTTAGGGCTGGGAATTCAAAATGCAATCATTTCCCGCCTAGGGAATCCCCCCACTTTTGGTAACCGCTTCACGTCTCCCGGAGTGCACGTGCCCACGTTCCCACTCAGCATTAAATGCGGACTTGACAGCATTCAATGTGGTGTCAGTTTGTGTCCGTTACGGAAGGCCAGCGGTCACATCTCTAAGTAAAGGCCTGACCCTCGGACATTCAAAATTCAAGGCTCCTTCTTTATAAATTCTACAGTACGCTCGAAGCGATACTACAGAATTTGGGGGGCAAAATGATGAGACCTAAAATCACGCTCGAATCAGAGCCGTCCACATGTCAGCACATCGCTGGCTAAGGCCAAGACGCTCGCATTGATGGGCTCGTGAGCCTTCCCAGCCCACTCATTTTCCAGCTAATATAAACCGTCAAGCAGCGGACGACAATTCAGGTAAAGGGCCAGAACCGACGAGTTTGACGCTCGCATCTCGGCCCTCAGGGTTACCCTTCTCAGGGAAGCACCCACATGGGGGGCCCCATTAATGACGCTCGGGATTTTGGTGCTCAAAGGTCATCTATCATGGGGGAGCCCAACAGTGGATTGTTCGAGCGTCACCAACGCTCGGGAGTGACCCTACTTCTCATGCGACGGATCCTAGCCTTCAGAAGCGGGTTTTGGTCCATCATCCCGCGCGACCCTCGCCAACAACCTCTGACACAAAGGTAGTGCGCACCATTGTACCTGACACGCCGCCTCCTTTGCAGAAACGTCACTCTCACACCCTCACAGGCTGCCACGTGTTAGGGCAACACAGGTTTGGGACCACACGGTCAATTTACCCATTTACCCTCGCCCCTAACATATAAATAAGGGGAGAACACATGCATTCGGCCCTAAGTCATCTTCTTCACTAAATACCACACAACCGAACTGGGCATCATCTTTCCTCTGCATCTTCATCTTCTCAAAAGTCTCATATACTCCACCATTCTCTGCACCTTTGCTGCACGATTTCTTGGTGTTATCCTAGCTGGAAGAACCCACGCTCATTGGAAACCCAGTTCCTGAGGCTCCTACGCCTGTGATGGTCTTCCCTCCTACGTACAAATTCTAAAGTGATTGGTGTCTAAATCCTTCACAAGTTTCTGCACCATCAGGGATAATAATAAAATTGGAAAAAGAGCTTTTGCTATTCGAACTTCGTCCCTTTTTGTAATTTACAATCCTAACAAACTTTCATTGCATATCGTCATTCAATGTTTGTATTTATGACATACTGTCATCTAAATTTTTTTTAGTGATTTTGGTTAAAAGATATGACACATAATATATTTACAAAAAAATATACACGTCAATTATTTTTTTAACCAAAAAAATTAGATGACTTTATCTTACAAATGTAAAAATAGAATGACTGTATGTAATAAAAGTTTATTGGAATGATAAATTGAAAAAAACAACAAATTTCAAATGAAAAAAAAAATCTTTTCCCCTAATAAAAATGAGATTAAGTTCCACCATTCCACCGATATTCAGGCTAAAAAGAAAATGACACACATAGTTAGCTCGGCCGCTTAGTGCCATTGAGAATTTGAGATAGCTAACTAGGTTATCCCTCTTGAGTCTTGGCCTTTTAATTTTTCTGATAATACGATAGATGTTTTAGTTAATAAAAATTAAAAAAAAAAGTTTTAATTTTAGTCAAATAAAGGAATATTTGTTAGGGGGAGTTATTAAACAGGACCAATAATGGTCAAAAGTTATCCTAAACACCCTAGTTTGAAAAATCTATGTTTTAGGTCAACAATACACAATATATTTTTCCTAAACCCCTTAATCACCTAAAAAGACTGGGTTGCCCTTACGTTTTTCCTAGCGCCAGTCCAAATTTGCTTCCTCCAAACCTCTGCTTTACTAAGTCTCACCAGCCCCCATCGGAGTCTTCTTTTGCAAGCTTGCTTTGCGCGATTGGTGCCGTAATTTTCATCTGGCGACGGAGACCAGGACAGTAAAGCATATCAAGGAAGTGTATGAGACCTTTTGTCGTTCTAGATTTGAATCTTTGATGTTGTATTCTTTCATGTTCTATTTGCATTTCATTTCCATTTTGGTTTATATCTGCAATGTTTAGCTGGAAATGGTATTGATGCCAACTAACGCTTCAATGGTTGTTAATGGGCAGATTATCTTGTTAAGATGTTTAATTCAACATCGTCGGTGCCGAATGAGTCGAGGCTGTTCTGTTATTGTGGTGTCCCAGCCCGTGTTTTCACTTCTAAGACTTCCAGAAATCCTCATCGGAGGTTTGCTAAATGTTGCAAGGGAACTTGTCGCTTATGGGTATGGATCGATCCAGAACCCACCCCTGAAATGAGAGCACTTTTCGCCAGCTACGATAAGAAGATCGTTGTCCGGGATGCTGAAATCAGACTTCTGAAGTTGAAGTTAAAATTTATGGTAGCTCTTCTTCTTGTCTCATGGATAGCCTTCCTAGTACGATCATTTATTTGATGATTCCCCTTGGTGTAAGATTATGGATGATTCTTCATTTTTGGTAGTATGGTCACCCTCGGTTGTAATCCTACATTTAAACAAGCATGTAAATATTTTGCAGTGTATATTCGGTTGTTTATTTTCTGCTTTGGCGAATGGGGAGAACCTGTGCTTGTCGAATTAAAAGATGAAAACTCGTAATTAAAAGTTGGGTTTGTCGAGTTAGGCTATGAAAAAGTTTTAATTAAAAGCTGGGTTTGTAGAGTTAGGCCATGAATATTCGGAATTAAAATCTGGGTTTGTCTAGTTAGGCTATGAGAATCGTAATTAAAAGGTGAATTTGTAGAGATCGGTGGTGAGATCTAAAAAATGGGAAACAAATGGGGATTTGATGATCGACCATTACAGAAAATGGGGAGCATCTTTGCACAGATCAGTGAGATCTAAATCATTCATAGATGATCGACCATTATAGATCTGTAGAAGTGGGGATTTGATGTCTGGCAGCCCACTGTCACCTTTAAAAGCAGTAAGTTCACCCCCTTATTGGTTTAGCTGTCACCGATTGTGTATAGATGCTCCCATGTTTATTTTCTTACCCATCTGAATTTGTTGCAGATGGAAAAAAGGGAGCATCTATACACAGATCGGTGAGAGCTAAACAAATACATAGATGATTTAGCATAAGAGATCTGAAGAAGTGGGGAGTTGGTGTTGAATATAAAGGAGACCATCTGTAATCACATTGCCTTGGGTAATGGGGGAATTAAATGCCGGGAGTTGGAGAGTCCCGCCTTGGAAGACTAAAAGCAGGGTTAAAAATGCGTAATTGAAGTCATAGTTTGTCCAGAGAAACTGTAATAATGCGTAATTAGATGGGGACTTTGTCCAGTGAAACTGGAATAATGCGTAATTGGATGTTGGACTTTGTCAAGTGAAACGGCAATAATGCGTAATTAGATGGGTGAAGTGTCAAGTGAAACTGTAATAATGCGTAATTGGATGGGGACTTTGTCCAGTGAAACTGGAATAATGCGTAATTAGATGTTGGACTTGTCAAGTGAAACTGTAATAATGCGTAATTGGATGGGGACTTTGTCCAGTGAAACTGGAATAATGCGTAATTGGATGTTGGACTTGTCAAGTGAAACTGTAATAATGCGTAATTGGATGGGGACTTTGTCCAGTGAAACTGGAATAATGCGTGGAATAATGCGTAATTGGATGGGGACTTTGTCAAGTGAAACTGGAATAATGCGTAATTCGATGGGGACTTTGTCGAGTGAAACTGGAATAATGCGTAATTGGATAGGGACTTTGTCAAGTGAAACGGTAATAATGCGTAATTGGATGGGGACTTTATCCAGTGAACTGGAATAATGCGTAATTGGATGGGGACTTTGTCGAGTGAAACTGGAATAATGCGTAATTGGATGGGGACTTTGTCCAATTAAAAAGGTTGTGATTAAAACATTGCAACATTTACAAGATTGATTGAATGATGATCATATAATTACAACAATACAGTTATGAACAAGATTGTGGTTAAAACATTGCAACATTAACAAGATTGATTGAATAATGATCACATCATTACAACAATACAGTTATGAACAAGATTGTGATTAAAACATTGCAACATTTACAAGATTGATTGAATGATGATCATATCATTACAACAATACAGTTATGAACAAGATTGTGGTTAAAACATTGCAACATTAACAAGATTGATTCCAGTTTCACTGGACAAAGTCCCCATCCAATTACGAATTATTCCAGTTTCACTTGACAAAGTCCCCATCCAACCATCCAATTACGCATTATTCTAGTTTCACTGGACAAAGTCCCCATCCAATTACGCATTATTACAGTTTCACTTGACACTTCACCCATCTAATTACGCATTATTCCAGTTTCACTGGACAAAGTCCCCATCCAATTACGCATTATTCCAGTTTCACTTGACAAAGTCCCCATCCAATTACGCATTATTCCAGTTTCACTGGACAAAGTCCCCATCCAATTACGCATTATTACCGTTTCACTTGACACTTCACCCATCTAATTACGCATTATTCCAGTTTCACTTGACAAAGTCCCCATCCAATTACGCATTATTCAAGTTTCACTGGACAAAGTCCCCATCCAATTACGCATTATTACAGCTTCACTTGACACTTCACCCATCCAATTACGCATTATTACAGTTTCACTTGACAAGTCCAACATCCAATTACGCATTATTCTAGTTTCACTGGACAAAGTCCCCATCCAATTACGCATTATTCCAGTTTCACTCGACAAAGTCTCCATCCAATTATGCATTATTACCGTTTCACTCGACAAAGTCCCCATCCAATTACGCATTATTACCGTTTCACTTGACAAAGTCCCCATCCAATTACCCATTTTTAATGTTTAACTGGACACACCCAACTTTTAATTACGCAATTTTTACCTTTTACTTGACAAACCCAACTTTTACTTACCAAATTACAAAGAAACTTTATACATACAAAATTATAAAAAAAAATAGTATTTCTTTCATACAAGCTGTTGAAGACCAAATTTTAGAAGCAAGTGGGCGATGTGAACACGGTAATCAGTAATGGGGACCTCTTTTACAAACTGGTTGTACTCCGCGGGTGTCCTTTGCAAGCGACTCCATGAAGAGGCAAATAAACGCCCCACAGTCCAAGCTTCCTGGTGCTTGAGTACGGCTGCATGTGGCTTCTAGGTGCCTTTCAGATGCAGCAACTGTGGCCATGCCCTTGTATTCCCAGTATGCTTTCATGAAACAACCCCATACCTTCTCCGCGTGGCGTGTTCTAGGCGAGCTCATGGAGTTGTACGCCAAGAACTTATTCTCCACTGTGTTGTACACTACCAAATGCCAATGATTGGTAGTGTTCAATGGGAATATAACGTACCGGCATTGGTCAAGGACACCGCTGTTGAGCCCTTCTAGCTGTAGCACCGCATACTTCATCAATTTGGGCTCTTCAAGAAATTTACCCATCTTTTTCGCTGAGAGATAGTGGGTTTTCGTGTATCCCTTAACCAAATCCATTATATGTTGTGTGAGAAATGAAGAAACGCAATAGATTTTGTGGGAATGTACTCACTATCCATCAGTATATGAAAATAGGCCTCGAAAACCCTTTGATTCATTGACTGACCCCATATCAGTCTCAGAATATCACTCACCAACACCCGCGTTTCATCGCCACACACATATACCACCTTATCACTGGGAATAAAATAAAAGACAATTACACATTGATACAGATTTGATTTTGAAATTACTAATTACGCATAAAAAACAACTTACTTGAACGTGCTAGCGTAGTCATCAATGATCCCATCGATCACCTCAAGGGCTTCATCGTTCAAAGATGCACGCCCGTCAAAATCCTTTCTACCTACAAAGTACTTCAAATCATCAGCAACAGAATAAACTGGGGCATCAACATCATCATCATCAGCCTCCTCAACAACATGAACTGCTTCATGAGGGAACTCAACGGCACCTCGCTCAACCTCATCAGCAGCAGCCCCCTCAACTTCATCCTCAGATTTCCCCCATTGACTCTTCAAATCACACATGACATCAGAAACAATAATGGCTACAGAATCACGCCTCGCAAGCTCCTGCACATCTTCAACCTTCTCCCCTACATCATTCTCATCCTCTACAACATTCTCCTCACCCTCATCCTGCTCCTCAGTTTCATCCTTCCCCTCAGCAACATCCCCTTCAACCGCTTGTACAACAGAGTTCTCAGCAGCTGCCTTCCTTCTTTTGTTAGACTTTGCACGCTTATTAGATTTTTTCCTCTTACCGTCTTTCTTCTCCTCGTCCACGCCATCATCATCATCAACCTCAATTTGAAAGACAGACTCTGGTAGATCCTCTACATAATCAAGCAACTTAAGCTCCTTTTTATTAACAGGTTTAATTTGATATAGCTGCAAGCAAACAATTAAATTGTATAAAATAAGTGTATAGCCCATCATAATTCATGTATACATAACGTTTTTAATCATAATGTTTACTTACGTCGGAGAAGGTCAGCTTGCTGAAACGCTTTTCAATTTCCTTCTTTTGTGCAGGCAAATTACTCTTCCCCCACTTCAAAAACCGTGGGAAGGCCTGCACCAACACGGCATGCCCACAGGAGGGAAAATGCTCAATGAACCAAGCCTGGATTTAAAACAGACTAGGGGGATCAAAAAGACAAACTCAACCGCGTAGATATAAAAACCAAGATAACAATATATATATTTTTACCATCAGCCCCATGGTACAACCGTCAAGAAACTGTTTGGAATCAACTTTGAACTTCTCAATTGACAAAACCAAAAAATTATAAACAGCAGCACCCCAAGCGAATCGGTCGATATACGTTAAGTCATCTACATAGCATATCAGACCAATTGGAAGCTTAAGACTGCTACGTGGAAAAAGCAATGTAGAAAAAACAAACAATATGAACATTCTTGCAAAATCATCGACGCCTTCGGCATCACTCCTACGAGCCAAGCCCTGTAACCTGGCCAATATGTTAGCACGTGTCACCCTACCGTTTTTGTTGTCAAAATACAGTTGCCGAAATCGTGATTTCACTCTAACATAAGGATCAACAGGGTTACCCTCACATTGTAGCCCCAAGACAATTGAGAGCTCTGTGTCAGTAAAGGGTACACTGACTTGCTCAAAGTTGAATGTCCGTAGATCCACGTTATAACGTTCCAGCAGCGCCCTAACGCGTTTGTTTGTACCTTGAACTCCATGCATTTGAAGGAATGACCCAAAAGGAGTCGCCAATATCCTCTGCCTTTGGGCATCAGTTAGCACACCAATTTCGACCATTTTTTCAGTAAAATATGTTGGCGAGCAACGACATTGTATTTCGTCGCGCCGCGTAGTTTTACTGCTGGACCTATTTGAGATTTGCTTCAATCTAGCCATTGGAACTAATTGAGAACGAAAACTGCCCAATTAATTGCAAGCCCTAAACGCGGAATTGGAATCCCTAAATGCCGAATTAATACCCTCAAATCCGGAATTAAAAACTTAAATTGCAGTATCAGGGTTGTTACAATTACCGGATGTAGGGGCGGAAGTATGGACGCCGGAGTGCTCGTCTGCGGCGGCGGATATCGGGTTCTCAAAGATGAAGCTTCGGGTTTCACTGGCATTCAAGGAGGGCAAAACGGCTTTTTCACACGTTTTGGGGGGTTCACAAAAAATATGTTGTGTATTGGGGATGTAAAATTGGTTATTTTCAAATTGGGGTGTTTGGGATAAGTCATTACCCTTATCAGGGATGAAACATTAATTATCCGTATTTGTTATCAGTTTCACTGTTCCACGGCTAGCAAGAAAATGTCACATATCAGTCAACTCGGCCACTTAGTGCCCTTGAGATAGCCAACTAGGCCATCCCTCTTGACCTTTTAATTTTTCTAATGATACGGTAGATGTTTTGATTTAGAAAGAAAAAAAATTCTAACTTTTGTCAAATAAAGGGAAATTCGTTATTAAATAAATATGGTGAATTACATTAATTACTTATCCTTACGGTCAGATGAAATTATAAATTGATCTCTCTTGTTTGAAAATTTCCAATATAGATCTATGTAAAGATTGTGTAAAACTTTCCAAAACCTTCTCGAAAATACCCTTTTTGTTATTATAAGTGAAGGTATTTCGAAAATTTTCGGTCCTTATTGTAATTTCATAAATAATAAGAATTAGTTTGGAATTTCACGTACTTAATTTGATATAGAATTATTCAAGTAGTAAAAATATAGTATATATTTCGTTCAAATTTCGATGTCAATTTATAAATTGCATTTATATGATCATTTGTAGTAATTACTCTTGGGCTATATAATATAATCACTTTATTCAAAGAATAGAATAATATCTTGAAGTCGTAAAGTATACAATAAGATTAAATTCCTTATTCCTCCTACAAGCTTGCAAAAAGTCGATGAATGTCCTTCATAACCATTAGCTGATTATGCGCAATTAGTGTACAAAATCAAAAGTTAATACCCACTTAATTACTCTGTAGAGATGGAAGATTCCCTTAACAAATTCTTCATATGTTATGACAGCGGATTGAATTTTTTTTTACTAAAAATGTTGAATCCCAAATCTTAAAGGTCTCTTATATTTCGATCCGATAAAATAATTGGGAGGAAATAAATGTGTGTTCCACAAATTTACGAAGAGTTCATGTAACGCCCCGATTTTTCAAGTCGTTCAGGTATGAATTATGTGATAATTACATGCGCATTTAATTTACTTTAATTACGTCTTTATTCGTTTTATTTTATATTATTAGAAATCCTTGATTTATTTATTTTTTTAATTTGAATTTATATGAATTCTTGAACTTTATGCGCATGTGTAACTTGTTTGCTTGTCGTTTCTATATGAATTGAATTCGAGTTTTCGTGTAAATTTAATATGTTGGAGTTATACGTGTTATGAATATGGATATATGCTCGTTTCATGTTTTCGGATTCATTTGATTAAGTTTTGAATTTTATTTGATTCGTGGAACCAAAACAGGGGCTAATGAGCAATTAGCGCACCCTTGGTTCCGTACGTGATATCTCGAGCTCGGGAGCTCGGAATCGAGTTCCGTCAACTTCTTTGAACTCGTATCGAAGATTAGGGTTTAATAAAATTAGCCTCATATTTTTTCAAAATCATTTGAACCTCCGAAATTCAACCGAAAAGTAAGTCGTCTGAAATATTGCCACCCTTAGCCATTTTCTTCATATCTTATTCAAACTTTGACCAAATTAACCATGGTTGGAGTCCTTGTAACCCTAGTCCAGCCCACTATCTCCCTCCACTCTCTCCAAACCGAAACATACACCACACTTGAGAGAAATTCAGCCACAAACCCCTGCTTCCAGTTCCATTCCCGTCACCTTGCATTCCTTGGAGATTTTGGAGCTCAAATCTCATCCAACCTTCATCCAATCCACAAGGTGAGTTTAGGGTTGTGTTATACACTCATTGGTGGTCACTTTGATCCATGCATCCCTAATTTTGAGGTTATATTCATGGAGTTTGGAGATTTATATGAATAGTTAGGTTATATATGAGAATTTTGATCTCTTGGAATTCATGATGCTTTTGTTGGTTTTATGGCATGTTTGTGATCACCTTAGTTTCCTTATTTCAATTATGAACTTGTATTTTGTGGTAGTTGAAGGATTTATGACTTGCCATTAATGAGTATTGGGAGAAATTGCATGATATGATCACTTGCACCTCATTACTCACGTTTGATCACTTTGATGCACGTTTGAGAGTAGGTTTGGGACTGATTTGTTGATCTTTTGTTGTCTTTCCTTACCTGTTCTTGTTGGTTGAGATTTGGTGTGGTTGAGACCCTATTTTTTCTGCGTTCTACTCCACAATTGAGCAGGTCGCGTCCGCGATCGAACCAAGAACAATCTTGGTCACGGCCGCGACTCGTGTGTGCGTGAGTTGGTTTGCTCTCTCAGGCCGCGCCCGGGACCTGAATCACTTGCATTTCATGTCGCGGCCTCTACTGATTTTTGGCCTGCTCACGTTATCTCAAAAAATTGCATGAAAATTCAGGATTTTATTAGGTAGCGGCCGCTACCATTTTTAGGACAAAATGGGTCGCGGCCGCGACCCTCATGCATCTGCATGAAATTTTCGAACTTCAACCCTATTTTGCATGGCTTTGTTGGATTGTTTATGGTTCATTCACTTCTTCAACATGTCATATAATGTGTTATATTGTGTGTTATGAAATTTCATGATTTTTCATATATTATTTTCCGAGTTATGGCCCAATATGTCTTCCTTGCTCCAAGATGGTACTTGCATGCATTGTTGCTTCATGTTTGAACCTTAAATGATGTCATGCTTCTCCTTAATGATTTATATGAAATGTTTACGTGTTAAACTACGTGTTATGATCGTTATATGAATTTCATGCATTGAATTAAGGTGTAACGTCGAAGTTATGAACTCGATTGATATTGAACATTTTTTTTTTTATAGAGAGAGAATGAATAACTTAGGTATATGTTCTTAATACGTTAATTGGAAACATGAACGTGTTTATTATATCATATCATTTCTTATGCATCCGTATCATATTCATTACATTGTCGAGCGTCTTATTTGGTCATTTTGAGTCTCACCTCACCTTCCTTGCACAGATTTTGGTTCAGTTGTAGACGAGGCCGGTCAGTAAGGCTCTTGAGCTCTCCCTTTTGCCGTTTTGAGGTGGGTTTCTCTTCTAATAGATATCTTGACCTATATATAACCCTTATATGAAAGGTTTTAAGTCAAAACGATGTATATGTATATGGAGTCTTTTCTCGAGTAAATGATTGCAAATGTAAGTCTTTTCTTTTATGAATCTTACCTTATGATTTTGGCGAGATCATGTATGTATGAGCACGGGCCCAGGGACTTAGTGTTTGTGGCTATCCGGGGAGGCATGGGTCGACGGTGATCCCATACACTAGTTCCAACCATGAACCACGGTAACCGACCTCGTTAGGAGTTTTAGAGAGGAAGAGGAATCGGGCTCTTGAGGATTCATGTACCTCACTAGCCATTATGTATGAGGTGATCGGGTCTTGCAAACCCTTCCACCACCCTGAGGAAGAAGGTGTATATGTATGATTATGATCATGAATGTATGTGCACAAAAGATATGTATGATAACAAATAAATTATGATATGTTTACACAAGGTGTTGGTTGGAGATAATGCACGCCCACTCGCTGGGCCTTGAAACCCTATGAATAATTATGAATGAATATGATTGTCGTAATCCCGTTGATGTCTTCTTTATTTTAACCACTTGGGGAAATTCTTCTCAAACTTCATACGGGATTAAGGCTTGCATGAATGTGTTTAAATTCTGCGATATTTGTATACTATGCCCGTTTTTATACCCACCAGTCTCTTTTAGACTGAACCCGGTTTGTTTTTAGTTGTTTTGTGCAGGTGCTAAGCGGGAATACGAGTCATCTAATCTTGCATTGGTGTCTAGCATTTCCCTTTTACACTCATATACATTTGATATATGTTTATGTATGGAGCGTATTTTGTTATGTTGAGCCATGATGGCTTTTGTTACTCCACTTATGTAAATACTTGATCATTTTGGAGCTTGGATGCTTAATGTGAATATTTATGCTTTATTGCTTTCGCTTTTGTTATTGTCACTCTGATTTAATTATGTTTTGGTTATGCTTGGTTTAAGGGTTAGCTCCCGCCTAGCTTAGCGTGTGTGTTGTGTCCCCGTTCGCCGTGATTTGGCACGTGTATGGATTTCCCATTTCATATGCGGTTCGGGTCTCGGTGCGGGGGATGTGGTGCCTTACGCTCGGGCGCTACAGTTCACCCTCAAAGTTCATATTGAATTTAAGAATGATATTCCCACACTGCACACCGTGAAAATTGAACATTATACCTTGAAGCAAATCTACCCTTCCGAAACCAACTACAAGTAGCAGATTGAATCTCCTGTTTTCACTTATATAGTTGCCTTTTATTAAACTCGTCTACAAATATCAAATGTATTAATAAGCGTCACGTTAGAGATTGGACGATAGAATATAGACTATATCAGTTATAAACCTATAGGAAAAAAATCGTTATAATATACAATAGTTTTGTAAAAAAAATTTTTAAACGTATGTTATTTATTTGAGTTTGAATTTGGTTGGATTATTTTCATTTATTTGGATTTCAGTAGATCAGATCATACGTAAAATTCTTTCTAACCATAATAGTTGTATATCTATAAATTCAGATATGAGACCTTTGATTAAGTAAGTATAACGCCAAACTATTAAATTACGTCGGTCGATGGTATTACGTAAACTTATGACGATGTAAACCAGACACTAGGGGTGTCAAATCTTGACCCGACCCGTGGATCCGTCTAAATATCAGGTTCGAGTTGGGGGTTTTCGGGTCGGGTTGAAATCGGGTCGGACCCAAAATATTGAACCTGAAGGAGAGAGGGCGGGTTCGGTTGGGTTTCAGGTTGATCCGGGTCGACCCGAAAAATTATGCGGGTGACCCAACAACCCCGAACCCACTCGACCCAACCGGAAAATTATAAAATATATATATTTAATTTATTTAAATTATATGATGTATTATAATTAGATAAAAATTTATGAAATGATAGTTGCTTTAGGGTTAGATATACTTAAAAATAATAATTAATTTATTATTAGAGAATAACGTGATTTATAATGTTAATATTATATAATTTGTCTAAATTATACGATTTTGTTAATTAGAAAGGCATACATGGTTGTAATATGATTAGAATTAAACGAAGTTTACGGACAAAAAGAGATGTATTTATTTAAACTTAAACCATTAGAATTTCATTATGATTAGTTTAATAGAAAATATATTATTCGATCTAAATAATTTTTATGTATCTAATTTATAATTTACATAATTGCCCTATTGATAGAAATTTAATAAATTTATATAAATAAGAATTTAAATAGAGTTGATATAAAACTTAATTATAATTACACTTAGAATTAGATCTTAATTAAGATTATAAACAAGTTTTTAATGTGAGTACAATTTATTAGAGTTAGATTTAGAATTTGATTAAGATTAGACTTGTAACCAAATTCCTATCCATAATTAAGTACTTATAAAATTTCGTTAATAATTTATAATACATATTGGTTTACATAATTAACTTAATTAAACATTAGTGAAATCATTATTGTAAGGATATTTTGGCAATCAATAAATTTTGAAAAAATCCAAAAATCAACTCGTATTTTTATAATATAATATAATAGGCTATTAAAAAAAGGGCTAGTAAAATAATTTTTTTCTATAAACATGTGATTATTATTTGAGAATAACATGATTTATAATGTGGCACCCCGATTTTTCGGCCGTACAGGTACGACGTAATTGCGCATTTAAATTCCTTATTTGTGCATTTATATGTTTATTAAATGTTTAAATGTTATTCTTTTAATTATTTGAATTCTTAATTTGAACGTTTATGCCCTTTTCGTTGGTAATTGCTTCGTTTTTAACCGTTTTCAATTCCGATTTTTGTGCTTCTTTGTTATGCATGAAATATATGTGTTATAAACATGTGTATATGCTCGTTATGTGTATTCGAGTTCGTTTGCTAAGCTTTTGAGGAGTTTGTTCGTTTGGAACGTAGAGGAGGCTAAAACATTTTTAGCGCACCTTGGGTTCCGGGATGTGTAACTCGAGCTCAAAAGTTCGGATTAGAATTATGTCACTTCCTTTGGCCTCGTTTCGACGATTCGGAGCCAATGAATTAAGCCTTGTATTTTTCTGAGCCCATTTGATACTCCGAAATTCTACCGAAACAAGCTACTTGAGCCTAAATGACCACCTTTCACTAAATTGCACATAACTCCCTCATCTTTCCACCTTTTTGTATGAATCTTGGCCCCACACTCCACCAACATAATACACTATCACCCTTTGCTTCCCCAATCTCGGTTCACATAAGAAAAGGGAGAGGAATTACTGTAAACTTGGAGATAAACTCTCATTCCCATCACTATTCACCAAGGGGAGTTTTTGAGCTCAAAACTTCATTAAACTCCATCATTTTCAAGAAGTAAGTGTATATTTGTTATCTCCATCCTTATGTGGGCTTTTTGCTCCATGAATTTTTGATTTTGAGTTAGATCTGATGGGGTTATGAAGCAAGAGTGGAATAGTAAGGGTTATGACCATTTTTGTTGATCTCTTGCCATCCATGGGGTTATGCCTTGAATTGATGATATATATGTGATCCTTGGAGCTTCATTTATGATATTATGATCTTTTTCTTGATGGTTGAGTATATTAAATGATACCATTAATGAATTTCAAGTTCTTGCAAGAGATATTATGAGATATATGTTGCCTTCTTGAATGTCCTTCTTTGCCGGTTGAAACATGATGTTGTTGCATGAATTTACTGTGTTTTATATGTATTTTATGGCTTTGTGTTGCTGCTTTGGAGTGTTGTTGCGTGCCCCGCCCCTCCCCTGTTCGAATGCTACTGCTGCTGCTCTTTTTTTTTCAAGAATGAAGGACTGTTGACTTCTTGGCTTTTAATTTGTTTTATATATTTTTTTCTAACTCTGCCTTAGAGTTGTGTTTTATTTTTCTTGCTCTTGCGTTTTTGTCACGAATGTTTTCTAGCCGCTAGACGCGTGTTAGTATATATTGGTAATGGCTCTGTATTTGTAAACCCTAAGTTCATTTAATCAAGTTTTGGTTTTATCTCTGCAAACCCTAATTCTCTTGCTTCCACCGCTTTGTGCTTCTTCATTTCTTCATGGTATCTAGAGCAAGTTGCTTTAGATCCTGATCTGCTACCTTGTTCTTCCTTTGATCTATTTGCTCGTCGTTCCTTTTCACTTGTTTTTGTCCTCTGATTCTCAGTCTCCATGGCTCTTGATGATAAGAACAAATCTGTTGTCTCTGCATCCTCATCCCCTCAGGATTAGTCTCTCAGCATCTCCAATAGCGATTCTTCGTTTTTTTCTGTGGTTACCATCACTATGGACGGTAAAAACTATCTTACCTGGTGAAGGACGATGAAAATCGCCCTGGAATCCAAGATGAAACTTGGATTTGTTGATGGAAGTATAGATCTGCCTTCTATTGATGATCCTACCTACAAATCCTGGAAGCGCGTGGACAGCACAGTTAAGGCTTGGATCTTGAACTCTCTTAAGCGAGAGATCCATCAGAGTTTTCTCTACGCCACCAACTCCAGAGAGCTCTGGGAGGATCTTGAACAAAGGTCTGGCCAATGCAATGGACCAATGCTTTACCAGTTGAAACAAGATCTGAGTTCGATTTTACAAGGTAACTTTTCTCTGGCCTCGTACTTCAATCGCCTTAAAATCCTTTGGGATGAGCTTGCTCATCTGAACGATCCGCCTGCGTGTGATTCTGGAAATACCTGTGTTGTTTCCTGATATATTACTGAGTCCCAGTCTTCTGATATGTTGATCCAGTTTTTGATGGGTTTAAACGATTCCTATAATGCTGTTAGGAATCAGATCTTGGTTATGGACCCTCTCCCTACTATTAATAAGGCCTATTCCATTATCTCTAGGGTTGAGTCTCAACGTGATGTCTATGTTGCTTTCAATGATATGTCAACTAAGGGACTGGTATGGGAAGGAGTTTCAACAAAAGGAACGACAAGGCTGATAGGCACTGTGACATTTGTAACAGTAACACACACAACACTGATACTTGTTTCAAGGTTACTGGTGAACCAGATTGGTATAAGGCCTACAAGGAAAGCAGATCCAGTGGAGTTGGTTCTTCTAAACGTTCTTTCAAAAATATAGCCAATTCTATGGCTGAGACTCCACTGGGTCTGGTTCAAAACTCAGGCCAATCTATTACTAACGTTTCTGGTGCCAATATGTCTGGTCTGATAAGGCAGGAATTGATCAAATTCTTTAAAGATAACAAAACTGGAAGCTCAGAGCAATTGCACTTCACTTCTGAGTTTTCAGGTATCCCTTGGGAGTGCATTCTTATTTGTTCTAGTAAGCTTACTCCTGATCATTGGATTGTTGACTCAGGTGCTACTAGTTATGTTTGTTTTATGCTTGATATGTTTACTGATTATCATGTCTCTGATAAATGCATACCTATTTACTTACCTGATGGGACTTCACACCATGTCAAGTTCATTGGAACAGTTAGATTTTCTCATAAACTTGTCTTAGAGAATGTGCTCTACATACCTTGTTTTAAATTCAATCTCATTTCAGTTAATAAGGTGACTGATAGTACTGACAGTGAGTTTATCTTCTCTAAAACTCATTGGACTTTGCAGGTTCAGAAATCTAAGGAAATTCTTGCCTCTGGACAAAGTTATAACTGCCTTTACATTTTTTATGCTAAACAACTTAATGTACACCATGTTACTGTTATTTCTGAAAACATTAATTTTTCTGATTCTACCTGTAATTCCCTTAAAGGGAATCTGAATAAGACTCCTGTAAATTGTAACAGAGATGACAACTACCTCTCTGTTAAAACTCAGGATTTTCATGTCTGGCATAAGAGGCTAGGACATGCATCTGACACTATTATGAAGCATTTAGATTTTTCTATGAATATTGATTCTAACAGTGTTGTTTGTGATGTTTGCCAAAGATCTAAGCAACACAGGCTTCCCTTTCCAGTAAGTAATATTTCCTCTAAGGAGCCCTTTGATCTTGTTCATATAGATCTTTGGGACCCCTTTAAGGTTAAAACCTATTCAAACTGTAACTATTTTCTTACTATTGTGGATGACTTTAAGATGTGTTTGGACTTACTTGATGCCTTATAAGGATCATACTTTTTCTTTACTCAAAATTTTTTTAAATCTTGTGAAAACTCAATATGGAAAAACAGTTAAAGTCATCAGAAGTGATAATGGAAGTGAGTTTGTAAATCTTAATTGCAAAACTCTCTTCCAAAATATGGGTATCACACATCAAACTACTTGTGTTTATACTCCACAACTGAATGGGGTTGTGGAGATTAAACACAAACATTTGCTCCAAATTGCTAGAGCACTCATGTTCGAGTCTAACATGCCTCTTCACTTTTGGGGGGATGCCATTTTGAATGCAACCTATATCATTAACAGGCTGCCTAGTAGAGTTATTGCCTGGGACACTCACTACTACAGATTATTAAATGCTAAACCTTCTTATGAGTCTCTTAAGACCTTTGGTTGCTTATGTTATGATGTCGATAATGGTCCAAATAAAAATAAATTTTCTTCTAGGGCTTTGAGATGTGTTTTACTAGGTCCTGCTAATGGTAAGAAGGTTACAAGCTTTTTGATTTGGATTCCAAAAGTTTTTTGTTTTCTAGGGATGTTAAATTCTTTGAAAAAGTTTTTTCTTATAAGAACATGCATGAAGATAATTCTGCTGCACCACAGATTTATATTAATGATTCTGATCCTCATGTTGACATTGGTGATAAGGTCCAGGTTAGGGATATTTCTAACACTTGGACTGGTTTAGTGGAACCTGGAGTTCCTCATAAGGATACTGATACTAATGATAATATTAATGAACCTGCTATTCCTGATTTGGTATATCCTAGGGAAAGTCATAGAGTTAGAACCACTCCCATTTGGATGAAAGATTATGTTTGCAATGCTGGACTTGAAGTTGTTAATGATATTACTAATATTGGTATGTTGTCTTTGAGTGATGATCTGTCTTATTCCTCTGGTTACTTGGCTTTTATGTCTAAAATTGCTCCTGTTCCAGAATCTGTTACCTATACTCAGGCAGTAAAATATCCTGAGTGGGTTCAGGCTATGGACAAGGAGCTAGAAGCTCTGGAACTTAATGAAACCTGGCACATTACTGATTTACCTCTTGGAAAGAAAGCCATTAGCTCTAAATAGGTTTTTAAGGTTAAATATAATCCTGATGGATCTATAGAGAGGTATAAGGCTAGATTGGTTGCCAAAGGCTTTAATCAAACTATTGGTATTGATTACTATGATAGCTTCTCACCTGTTGCTAAGCTAGTGACTATAAGAGTTTTTCTGTCTGTGGCAACTGCTAAAACTGGGGTTTATATCAACTTGACATCAATAATGCTTTTCTCTATGGTTATTTGGATGAGGATGACTATTTAGTTCCACTTGCAGGTTATACTAAAGCTGAGCCTGATCAGGTGTGCAAATTAAAGAAGTTTTTGTATGGGCTCAAACAGGCTTCCAGACAGTGGAATGTGGAATTCACTAATAAGTTGCTTGACTATGGTTTTACACAATCACCACATGATCACTGTCTTTTTACATTTTCTAGAGATTATTGTTTTATCATGCTAATAGTTTATGTGGATGATGTTCTTATTTCAGGATCAGATGATGCTATGATTCTGGATATCAAAAATTTCTTACACAATGCTTTTACCATTAAAGATTTAGGTACTGCTAAGTATTTCTTGGGGCTTGAAATATTCAGGTGCTCTAATGGAATGGTGCTTACTCAGAAGAAGTACATTTTGTTAGGAATAGTGCCCTAGAAAGCCGATTGTATATCCGCTTTGTGCTTTTCCTTATTGTAATCACAGACAATCTTTGAATGAAATAACGAATTAAGGCAACACTTCTTTATATGCTCTTGTTTGGTATGCGTTTACTTTATATGTGCATGTATGAGAACTCCCCTAATCCTGATGACTTTAGGACTCTACCATTTAGGTGAAATAGTTCATGAAACGAGCCCTATATCACATAAGTCATGATTAGTAAAATACTCCAAGCCGATGAGTCCTACCGATAGTGGGAGTGTCAACCTGAGTCCTCTAAGGCTTGCTTGTGGGATCACGCCCTTAAGAAGGACCACCTTGTTTCATGGAGGTGCAAAGTGTATAGTTGATACGTGCGTGATACATGAGGGTGCTTACTTTAATAAGTAAGTCCACTGAGGTGCCCTGTGTGAGAACATTCCTAAATGGGAAAGGAAGTTTCTTTTTCAGAAAATGGAAACTTCCAGATTAGGAAATATCTCACGAGTCATTGATGTGATTAATTGATCCTTAAGACTTGAGGTTCCTTGTCACTTTATGAGTTAACTCCGTAGTCTTAGGTATAAGCTTTAAAGGGTGTCGCCTTAGACAACTGATTCAAGGCTTATGCTGGGGCTGCACAAGTGATTCATGAAAGTGAATGAGAATCAAGAAAGGACCTACACTTGCATTTGCAAGGTGATCTCTTATTGTGTAAGTCATTCATATGCCATATGGAGTCCTTGGCCAAGGCAGTAGATCAAGACATCAAGAAAAGGGTTTCTTGGATTGAGATCAAATGGATATGAAATGCACTTAGCTTTAAGACCAGATTATTAGGGTTCTGATTATTCCCTTACCCTAGATCTTGGTTGAGAGATAGTAAGTAGGAGGATTGTATCTCACATGAATCAATGACTTAAAGGTTCTGTCGAATCCTAACATTCCAATTCAGCTAGGGGTTAAACACCTGTTGCTAGACTATGATCGTTTAATCTGTGGACTGATTAATTAATTAGGGTCACTGCTAATTGAATTGAGAACCTAGAGGGTCACACACAACAACTTGGTTACATGAGTTAAGGCTTTAAAATGATTAAACGAGTTAATCGGGCCAAGAGGGTTCCACACGTGTGGGTCACGTGAGTGACACGTGTCCTTGTGACACGTGTCCCACACGTGTAAATATATATATTGTATATATATATATTAAATAATTAAATATGTTAATTATTTAATAGACTTTGGTTTAATTTTGAATTAAAAAGAAAGTCTAATTTTGGAGAAAATAATCTAGTTAATTAATTATGAATTAATTAATTAGATAAAATAAGTTATTTATCTTAAATAAATAAAGTATAAAATTATCCAAAAATAGTTTGGATATTTTTAGCTCTCTTGAAAGTTGATTTGAATTTGAATTCAAAGTCAAAGTCAAAATTACTTGATGATCAAGTACTAGGAGAGAGGGACCAAAATCCTTAGCCCATAAGGACTAGGAATTTCGGCCAACCCCTTCCTATATATAGGGGAGCTCGAGCTCCCCTTAGAGCTAATTGGCAATTCTTTTGGTTCATGTGTTGAACACCATCCTTTCTCCAAGATAATCGAAACCCTAGGTTAAGCCTAAACACTAACTAGAGAACTAGCATCCTTACTAGTTAAATTGTGATCAAGTTGGTGGACTATCTCTAGAGAGCTTCAAGTTAGAAGTTTGAAGATTCGAGCTTTACCAAGGAGAGGGGATCAAGCCGCGAGAAGAGCGTTCTTGGGTGGCTTGATACGCTTCAAGTAAGAATCAAAGAAAAGTAAGTTTCTTAACTCTACGAATTTGGATACACGATTGCGAGTCCAAGATCCTTTGTTGGAATTTTTTTTTTAAAATTCCGCTGCTTTCTGATTCGTATTTTCCAACACATTTCTGACTTACTTTCTGATGTTAGGTTTCTCAATGTCAAGGGTGTTTCCACTCCTTTGCCTCATGGTCATAGGTTCACTCATGACTCTGAGGCTCCTTATCATGATCCAGCTCAGTACAAGAGGTTGATAGGCCGGTTATTATACTTGAATTTAACTAGGCCTGATTTAAGTTTTTCAGTGCAACAGTTAAGCCAATTTGTGTCTAACCCTATGCAGGCACATTGGGATGCTGCTATGTATGTGTTGTATTATCTTGCTGGCACTAAATCAGCTGGATTATTTTTCCCAGCTCATTACTCTCTCAATCTGACATCTTAAAGTGATGCAGATTGGGCTGCTTGCCAACTTACAAGAAAGTCACTAATGGGGTTTTGTGTTCTGTTAGGTGTCACCTTGATTTCCTTGAAGACCAAGAAATAAGCTACCGTGAGTAAGTCATCTTGTGAGGCAGAATATCGCAGCTTAGGAGCAACAGTTGCAGAGTTGCAGTGGTTGAGCTACTTGCTTCAGGATCTTCATATTCCTGTATCTTTGCCCATTGATCTATGGTGCGACAACAATGCTGCTATTCATATCACAGAGAACCCAGTTTTTCACGAACGGACTAAACACCTTGAAATCGATTGCTATATAGTTCGGAACCAGTTTAAGAGAGGTTTTATTCGTCTCGAGCATGTGCGTACTTCTCCGCAGTTAGCTGATGTTTTTACTAAAGGCTTGGGAGGTCCTCTTTTCCGTCGTATTTTGTGCAAATTGGGATTCCTCTTCAATGAAGCTCCAACTTGAGGGCGACTGTTGACTTCTTGACTTTTAATTTGTTTTGTATTTTTTTTTTCTAACTCTGCCTTAGAGTCGTGTTTTATTTTTCTTGCTTTTGCGTTTTTATCACGCGTGTTTTCAAGCCGTTAGACGCGTGTGTTAGGATATATTGGTTGGCTCTGTATTTGTAAACCCTAAGTTCATTTAATCAAGTTTTGGTTTTATCTCTGCAAACCCTAATTCTCTTGCTTCCGCCGCTTTGTGCTTCTTCATCTCTTCAAGGACAACATGGTTGTGTCTGTGTTGAACGTAAAATGGATGAGGCCGTGTTATATCTTCGATTTGGGCTGCTGAATTTATTTAAAACGGACACGGTCATGTCCATTTTGTACTGAAAACCAACACGGTCGTGTCCAAGCTTCGTTGATGGCCCCAAAATTTATTTTTAATCGGACACGGCCATGTCCATTTTGTGATGAAACTTGACATGGTCGTGTCGCTTGAGAGCAGTGGCGACAGTCATTTGTTTTGTGTTTTCGACGCTTTTCATTGTGCTTTCTCACTTCTTTTATGACTCGTATGTAGTGTTAACTTGTTATATTACGTGTTATATGCATTGTATTGAGTTTATAGCTCCATTTGATACGAGTTTTCCGAGTTATGAATTCCTATGACTTAAATGGTACGTTTATGCATTCCATTTGCATCCATTGCATTCATGAGCATTGTCGGGTGTCTATTTGGTGCATATTTGAGTCTAAGTCACGGGTCTTGTGTTCTTTTGTTTCAAAGCCTCTTCCGAACGTGTAAGAGCCCGAGGTTTGGGTGGTTGGTTGCCCGCTTTCATCCTACCCCTTCTCCTACTTTTATTAAGGTGAGGTTTAGGAACTTTGTATTAGTTATCGACCTACGGCCTACTATATGATGTTTTCTCACCCCGTATGCGAATATATACCTTATATATATATGTGTGTATGTGTGTGTGTGTGTATTTAAATACGTGTGTTTAAGCTATGATTATGATCTTATGGAAACGTTTGAATCTTATGAAATCGGTATAAGTAAGGGCATATGTAAGCTTCTCTTTTGAATCCTTTTATACGTTTATGTTATGTTATGAGCGAGGTTGCCCTGAAAGATGGGAATATGGTTTGTTTTGGTATGTTGGGCCCCGGGAATTATGGGTAAGGAATGCCCGGGAAGGCAACGGCCGTCGGGTTTGGCCTGTGCGTAGTTCCCTTTGAGGTATTCACTTGCAACTCTTGGAGGTTGGGAAAGTGTGATACCTTGAGCCCTCGGTGGATAACCGGGGAAGGTATATTGTGGGTTAGCTACCCCATATATGTTTGTACTGTAGGTGGAGAGGGTTTGATTCCCAAAACACCAAGGATGTCGGGTTGGATTTGTATTTATGAATTCGGTTTTTATGATATGTTATGAGGAGTTAGTGGAAGTCCGTACTCACCGGACGTTTGTTTATGTTATGTATTGATGGATTATAAATCGGGATAGGATTTCTTTTATGTATATTACATTATCTTTTGAAAATGATTTGGTATGCAAAACCCTAACCTCGATTAATGACTATACTTTTGATATATGCTTTGTTATATACTTATACGTGTGTGGGTGTGCGTTAGCCCCCTCACTCAGTCGAGTTGTAGACTGACCCTCTTCTTTACCCTTTCAGGTTTGCTCGAGCTAGGTGGGGAAGTACGTCGTGTCGAGTCGTACTTAGTTGTTTAGGTCGAGTCTGCATTCGTATGTTTCGCTTTTGGATACTTTATATTATGGACTTGTATATGGATTTGAAACTTGGGAGAATTTGTGAACAAGTACTTGTATTATTTTTGGGCCATGAGGCCGTGGTATATATGTTAGCGTATGCTTTCGTTGAGCTCTGTTTGTTGCTTCTGCACTTTTGATTTACTGTTTTGCGCCCTCTGTTGGTCTTTAGCCCCGCTTAGCCTAGTGTGTGTGTGTAGGTCCCCGTTCACTTAGGCTCGGGCTCATGTATGGACTTCTATTTCACATGTGGGTTCGGGTTTAGGCGCGGGGGATGTAGTGGCCCACCGTTCCGGACGCTACATATAATGTCAATATTATATAATTTGTCTAAATTTTATAGTTTTGTTAATTACAAAGACATATATGATCGTAAAATGACTAGAATTAAACGGAGTTTATGGACAAAAAGAAATATATTTATTTGGACTTAAAGAATTAGAATTGCATTATGATTAATTAGTTCAGTAAAAAAATATATTATTCAATCTAAATAATATTACGTATCTAATTTATATTTTACCTAATTACCCTATTAATTGAATTTTATTGAATTTATATAAATAGAAATTTAAATAGAGTTGATATAGAACTTAATTATAATTACATTTACGATTAGAACTTAATAATATTTATGTATTAATTATTATTTTTATTTTATATTCATTGCAATTATATCAAACCTTACGAACTATATATTTTTATATATTGTTTCAAGTTTTACAATAATTTAGACATAAAATAGAATTTAAAAAAATTCAAAAAAAAAAAAGAAAAAGAAAATTGATCGGGTCGGGTCGGGCCGGGTCGGGTTATTCGGATGGTCGGGTTATCGGGTGGCTTGAACAGTATTCGGGTCAACCCGAACCCGATCGGATCGTGTTCGGGTTGAGATTTTCGGGTTCAATTTCGGGTCGGGTTCGAGTTGTGACTTTTCGTTTAATACTCATACACCAACATGATCCGAACTCACCCGATCCAACCGAATTGACACCCCCTGCCGGACACATTGACTACAAAACTAATATAATTTAATATTGTACAAAAATAGGCCTTTTTTTACAATAATTCCTTAAATAATATTTCGTGCATGATGCAGCAGCACAAACTTAGAATAATGGGGAGAATTAATGTCGTTTTGTATTGGTTCTCGTCCCTTCACAAATCACCATGTATTATTGATTGGGAGGGCATACGTGTTTCATTTCACCTACAAAAATAAACATACTTAATTCAAATTTGAAAACCCAAAAACATGCTAAAGTAGTCTTGCCTGAGTGCTGATACCTTTCTTGAAACTTGTCTTAATCCAATATTAATAAAGTAGAAAACATTGCAGTATTGCACCATTCTTTGTGCACTCAATGCCACTGCACCACATGTACCCCTCCCCAGCAATACCATTTTTTTTACTCAGACTCAGTCCCCAACACTCAACAGTACTCCATTAAAGACACTCAAAGATCTATGAAAGATACTCCAAACAATGTCAACAAAAGAAGTTAATATAGAAATTAAAATTTATCAAGAATTAAATTAAAATAATTGCAAAATCCTCAAGAAGTTGGAAGTTGATTTTGGACGCTAATCTATACGTATTATGTGTTATTTGCAGCAATCTTGGTATAAAAGAAGGGGAAAAAATGATGAAGTCTATTCAATCATTATCATGGTAAAAAGATGCTATTACACAATGGATAATATAGCATAATAATTCCTTTTAAAATACATGTATCATGTATGAAATAATTCAGCTTTTTTTTTGTTTTGAAAAAGCTTCTGTCTTGACACCACATTAGCTAGCCGCTGCTTCTTTTTCTTTGCTGTCTGGGCTCCTACGCATTGCTCACGATTGTCTCCACCACTTTAATCGCTTGAAATCGAAAACCCTTGATTTATTCTCTTCGATTGATACATGATTTTTCCTTTTGTCCAATTTTTTCTACCTTCTTGCTAGATTGATTTACACCGTTCAAGCTTGCTTCTTGAAGTGTTTGCTTTTAAGTTCTTGAGTCTTTATCAGTGCTTAAAAGTGCGAATTGATCGCTAATCTTGAGACCCTTTTCGGTTTTCCCTTCTTTTTGAGGTGTCCATATCAAGATTATCATAGTCTGCTGCTAAGATTTTTTTAGGCCCTTTAAATTTTTATTTTTTTTTCTATTTTTTTCCCTTCAAAGTTGATAAAGTTTTGAGTTTTAATGGGTTTTTGGGGTCTGAAGCTTTATGGGTTGGTGGCCACAGCACTAGTGTTTGTATACATGGTGAATAGTGTGAATAGTATAGGGGCAAATTGGGGAACTCAGGCAAGTCATCCTCTGCACCCTTCAATTGTTGTGAAGCTGCTGAAAGACAATGGAATCCAGAAGGCGAAACTATTTGATGCAGAGGCTAGGGTTTTGAATGCCTTCAGTGGGTCAGGGATTGAAGTTATGGTTGGTATCCCTAATGATATGCTGGCAACTCTTGCTAACAGTGTTGCTGCTGCTGAGAAATGGGTTGAGAGGAATGTTTCTGCACATGTATCCTCTAATAGTGTTGATATCAGGTGATTCTTGTTTTTTCTTTTATCAAAAATATTGCTTGTTGATTTGATGATTCTCTGTTGCTTGCTTACCAGCTTGATTTATAGTTTTGCCCTTTTGGGTATATCCCTAATGATATCATGTTGGCAACTATTTGGTAAATCTTGATATCTGGGGAATACATCTGGATTCTTGCTTACATAGGCTGCATGTATATCATGTATGGGTGGACTTGAGGTGTTCTCCCTGTTGAATCTGGTGGTTCTTGAATAAGTGATTCTTCATTGGAAAAGTGTGATTTCTGTTTAAATTCAATGTTCACATGTGTATGTTTCAAGTTGGGCAACTTCTATAACTTGTTTTCTTGATCATTTGAGCTCTGTAATCTAGGAGAATCTCATGTTCTTGCTGCTGAGTAATATACTAATATGGTTCTTTCCTCTTACAAGGTATGTTGCAGTTGGAAATGAGCCATTTCTATCAACATACAATGGAACCTACCTCGGGACAACTTATCCAGCTCTCCAAAATATCCAAGCCGCCCTAATCAAGGCCGGCCTGGGTAACCGCGTCAAGGTCACCATCCCCCTCAACGCCGACGTGTACGAGAGCTCGTCCCCACAACCGTCCTCAGGCGACTTCCGGGCTGACATCCGCGACAACATGCTCCAAATAATTGCGTTTTTGGCCCAAAACAGCGCCCCGTTCACCGTCAACATCTACCCGTTCATAAGCCTCTATAATGACCCCAACTTCCCAGTCAACTACGCCTTCTTCGATGGGGCCTCCACCCCCATAGATGACAACGGACGGATCTACACGAACGTATTCGATGCCAACTATGACACCCTCGTGTGGGCCCTACAAAAGGCTGGGTACGGCAACATGACCATCCTTGTAGGGGAGATTGGGTGGCCTACGGACGGGGACCGCAGCGCGAACATGGGTTATGCGCAGAGGTTCAACCAGGGTTTCGTTGCCCACATGAGTAAGGGCACCCCCATGAGGCCAGGCACTGTCGATGCCTATCTGTTCAGTCTGATAGACGAGGATGCGAAGAGCATCCAGCCAGGGAATTTCGAGCGCCATTGGGGGATCTTCAACATCGACGGGACCCCCAAGTACAACCTGCCACTAGGTGGCTCCCGGGGGCTCGTGCCTGCCAGCAATGTCCACTACCTCCAAAGGAAGTGGTGCGTTATGGCGCCCTCCGCAAGCACCGACGACCCTCAAGTGGGGCCAAGTGTCAGCTATGCTTGCTCACATGCGGATTGCACAAGCCTCGGATATGGGACCTCGTGTGGGAATTTGGACGCGAGGGGGAATATTTCGTACGCGTTCAATACTTATTTTCAGACCAGCAATCAGTTGAATAGTGCATGTCAGTTCCCAGATAATCTTTCAGTCATTACGACTAGTGACCCGTCTGTCGGGACTTGTCGTTTCGGTATCATGATCGCGACGCCGGGGAAGGGGAACGGGGCGTTGTTGGAGCCGGTTGGGTTCTCGGTTCAAATGCTTCTGTTGTTGGTGAGTTTTTTGTGATTCTTATGTAGGGCATGATCTGTGATAGAGTTGGATAATTCTTTTGTTATACAGACAGGTGTTGTAATAAGTGATTTACATGATGTTTTGTCATAGCTTCAGTCACAATGAGCTTGCAACATATAATTGTCTTGAATTATAGTTGATTTGATTTGTTCTATGAGGAAACAAGCTCGATTACCTGTAACATAGCACCAGATATTACATGTTGCTTCTCAAAGTTCATACACAAGGTGAAGCTCAAGCCATGCTTTGGAGTTTGGAAAGCAAAACCCTTGATCGGATACCAGCATAAAGAAGATCAAGAAAACATTGTGCAGAAAAGTAACAAGTATGATGAAATTTATCAGCAATGGTTTGTTACAGTCAATGATAATATCAGCATTGATGCGTGGCCCCCTTCCCAGTCAACATCTGCCGGTTCATAAGCCTCTACAACGACACCAAGTCATCAGTCAAACGTACACGAACATGTTGATGCCAACTACGATACCCTCGTGCAGGCCCTACATAAGGCAGTTTACAGAAACCTGACCTTCATGATTGGGTAAACAGGGTGACCACGGACCCTGTTTCCCCACGGATGGGACCGCAATGGTAGTTGTTATTCAGATTGATTTCTTGTTGGACTTGGATTCATGGTTCAAATGCTTGTATTGTAGGTTACCCTCGTTATATATGCTTGTCTTCTGAATAAGTTATTATATGATCCTTTGTCATGACATTTGGGAATATACAATAGTTTGAGAAACAGACTTTGAAGGTAAGAGAATTATATTCATTCTTATTTATGATGAGAGTATAAATACAAATATCTATGTACACGACGAGAGCTCAACAAGCTCAAACATACAGCTTGTCAGACACAAGTCAGTCAGCTTAATCCATGCTCCCGGAGGCAGACTTTCGACCTGATATCAGCCTACAAGCGAAAGAACAAAACAGAGGAGTCGAATCAACTCCCAAAATCAAGAAAGCATAGCAACGGATATAAGGCATATAAGCAGATGAGTGTGTCGAAACTTATCAGCAAATCAAAGTGCTGACAAATATGCATTCTTTTAGCAGCCAAAATGTGTTTCACAACGGTGTTCAGATTTTCCCATTCGACCCTTTTGATTTCCACTCAGTTCATAAGGATACGAGATTCTGAATAAGGCAAACCAATTTCAACCTACTTAATTCTAAAACCAGTAATATTTGCCATAATAGGTTGATCACCAGTCCATATTACTTTTCATTTTATATGTTAAAAATCAGTTCATATAAGTGAAATATCAGTTGAACAACCATATTTAACAGAAACGCCTTCCTTTTTACCTGTCTTGTCGGTTCGGGGACCCGAAACCTGCAAGATAACCTGACAATTTTGATGGCAGTAGAAAGGGATATACGGTGGCCAACTGAAATATATATGGGTTTTAAGGACCCTTCGGTTGATCTCATTGCCTGCACCAAACTTGCAACTTAGTCACACAAACAAATACGGGTAATATATATTACTTGAGAACGAATATTCAGATTGACCATCAATAAGATTATAAATAACTGGCAAATGCAGCGAGAAAAACAAGAAGCTACATTACTTACTGCTCCTAAATTCGACCCTGAGTCACCAATCAAAGTGAAGATATCCGTAGATGAGTTCCCATTAACTTGAAGAAGTTGTTTGACTTTAGATTGTGTAATGCCATCAACATGGTGTAACTGAGAAAATTTCACAAAACCGTGACATAGAAAGAAAATCATCAACGCTATACTCTGTTGAAAATATCTTACATTCTTTCCGATCCCAATTGTGGGAAGATCAGCCAAAACACCGAGATGACAAGCCAATCCAAAGCCTACATCCATGACATAATTTTCAGATTTACAGACAACAATATAATCGAAAATATATTCAGAAATTTTTGACTGTACACAAGAAGAGTGCAGAGAATCCAAGTTCAAGGGTGGAAAAACATAATTTATCATTGGTTTTTTACACAAGACTGGAAAATGACTTGCCTCGAGGATGAAGCAATCCGTTGCCATCAACCATCAGCACCTGTAAAAGCAGAGGATTATAGATTTAAGCTTCTAATTCGAGGATATTAGGCACACAGACATACACAGAACGTGATTACCATGGAGAAGGTATGTAATGAATATGAATGATGGAATTGTTGGTTACCTGAGGATACAATGAAGGTGCAGCCTCCTTCATCTTCTCCAGAAGTTCTACCAGCACTGGAGCCTGAGATAAAGAACATGAAAGAAGAGGAGGCAATTTCATTTCATCATATCAAGAAACGACCCCTAAACAACGAAATATGAAAACAAAAATTAGGGTCCAAATATAATACCTCTCTGAAGGCCAAGAAACCGGGAACATAAGGAACACGAAGCGTAACAATGGCGGAATCTTCATGAACGACTTCTAGAGTAGCAAAATCTAAAACCACAAGAGTGGCACACGCAATTGAGGGATCATTTTTCGAGAAACTCAAGTCAACCCCACCTACATACTTGAGGGTTTCACCGCTGCAAGAATCTCCATCGTTTTCATTTCCTTCCAAATCGCACTGGGCTTTCTTCTCGGGCACTTTCCAGTTGAATCCATCTTCTGCAATAAGACGTTTCTTCAGTGAATCCTGAATCCTGCACTTCGTGTTTGGGATCAATTGGACATGTAATTGTTGGGGATCAAAACAAGAAAGAAATGCACGAAAGACGTACTTACTCAATCCATTTGTTCAACAGTTGTTGAGAACAGTGATTTTCTGAAGTTGAAGATGATGCTTCATCCATGGTGGGAAGAGAGACGGAGAGAGGAGGCCGGTGAAATGATTTTTAGTTATTTTAATTTCGCCCCAGAATTGTTCATCAAGTAACAAACTCCCCCCTAAACAATGGAATGTAACATTTAACACCCGAAACATAGCCGTTGGTCGGCACTCTACCTCAATTTTTAAATAATTCAATATAGTATTAATGAAAATCACATCCAATGTGTGTGAAAACGTAAGGGATTCATGTACCTAAATTGTTGGAAGGTTGGTGTAAACTCTTAATAAGGACGAGAGTGTGTTCTCACGTATTCATTCGACTATTTTTAGAGTTTTGAGGCGTGCTGCATAATGGATATAGTAAGTAGATTATTGGTTATGCACAAACTATCAATAATGACTGAGCTCCCAAGGCTTAAAGAGGGATTGCATGTGGCAGAGGGATATACGTACACCCCAAGGCTTAGAAGGATTTGAAGTGGAGAGTGATTTTGAAGTGGTGGTGCAACTTTGAAAATGATTGATGTTACATTTCACCCTATCCAAAAAAATTATTATCAATATTAGAAAAACTACTTAAACAATCATAGAAAAAGCATCATCAGAATTTCAAACCAAAATTCAATTTTTACGCCGCTTGATCAATTATATCATAATCTTGTCGATTTGTATATTTAATTCGATCCACTGATAGAGATGATAAAAAAAAAAAAATCACCAGAACTAATTGATGGGGACTCATCCTCAAGATGACACGTGGCTAACTCCCAGATAAGAAAAATTAGCTTGAATAAAAAGCTCGCATATTAGTGAGCCCTCAAAAGTGTCCTATGTATCTGAGGTTTCCAGTCAATAATAAAGACCCTTCTGACTCCGAGTTTTAGGTGTCATTGATAGGCACTAGTAAGTATGAAACCATACTGCGAAGACAAAGACTCATATTATGATGAACTAAACTCTAGTAGGACTCTCTCTCTATGCAGAAGGATCCTAAGTCAATGTATAAAGTCAAACTATATTCACACGAGAGAACAAACAAGAGGGAGAGAGAGAAATGATTCGACGAACATCCATAAAAAGAATTAATCATAGTAAGACTTAATATGACTTTCCCTATATAAAAGAGAATCCTAAATTAGTATATAAAATCAAACCATACACACACGCGAGAAAATAACACAGGAGAGACGACGAGTGAACCAGCACCCATCAAAAGAGTAAACGGTTTACCAATTTATAATCAATTAAAATAAGTAATTTGAATTATAGAATGAAATTAGAAGGAAGATTTGAATTGAATAAGACAATAAGTTGCAAATATGGATTATTGGGCCTTTTTGGCCCATATTTGCAACTTGACAACATCATCATGCACGTGGCGCCGGAAAACCCAAATCAGCAGTCAACAAACGGGTCGGGTCACCGGATCCTTCAAGACTCCTCCGCACAAACCGCCAACTACAAAATATAACCTATTAAAATAATACAAAAATTAAATAAACTAAAACGAAACCCTTAAAACGCAGTACCCCACGCTTCAACACCTGTACCTTTCATTCCCTTTCGTTTCTCCCTCCGTATAAATAGTCACAAACCACACGCAACACACTCAAAAATTCTCCGTAAACTGGAGAAATTTGGAGTTTCAAAATTGAACCAATAATCGGAGGAATTCATCCCCTCTCCCCCGTTATTGAGAATTGAGATCTAATTTTCGATCATTGTAGTTTAGTTAAATAATTCTTGTAATGGAGCCGCCGAGAGATGCTGAGCCTCAGGCGCAGCCGGAACCGTCGGCGGCGGCGTCGGAGGCGGCGGAAGCGGAGCTGGAGCAGCAAGAGCAGCAAGAGGAGGATGAGAATGAGGTTCTGATGGCGAAAGCACAGTCGTTGATGGATAAGATCACTGCCAACCCTGAGAACCCTAGTCCCAATGTGCTCCACGCTCTCTCCACTATTCTCGAGACCCAAGAGGCCAGGTAGAATATTTCTTGCATCAGTGTGCGGCCACAGCAGATTTTATACGGTTTCAGCGTGTTCAATTAAATGTTTCTTTATGTACATCTTTTTTTTGTGGGGTGCTTTGCGTGTATGGGGGGCTGTCACGGTTTCTATTGATTCAGGTGTTAGGGGTTATATCAAGGTGAGGCCTTTATCAGCCAAAAGGGTATCCGTTCTATAAACTGAGTTCCTCAGAACGCTAATTCAGAACGTTTACTTTAAAAAACAAAGTTACAGAGAAATGGGTTGGAACAGCCACTGATAATTAGGTTATGAAATTAGAATTGCAAATGCAAGCGGGAAAATGAGTTTGTAAGTGCAGGTGGCTGAAAACTGGAATTTTATTGTAAGTGAAATTGGATGAACTAGAACGCATACTTGTTTGGTTTGAAAGAGTAGTTGGAGGGAAAGTGAACCTAGATTATTATCTGATTGTAATGCTTGAAATACGAGAGATCCACCCAGAGCTAATTTTGTTGTGAAATATGAAGTTATAAGATGTATAAGACATTTGTAGTCATTATTGTGTTTAAATTTGATAGGAATGCAATTCAATTGTACTGTCTTGAAATTGAAAATGCCAGATCAATATATGGCTGTGTATGTTATGGTTTGTTTGTAGTCTGGTTCAAAGAGGGGGGTGATGGGAGTATTCCTATACTGACCAATTCGGGATGGTTATTTTGAATGAAGCTGATGTCACCATTTAGAATTTCTTGGCATGCATGCGAGTTGATTGGATCATTGGAATGGTGTACGGCATCAAAAGCCATGTGTTTTAATATTCTTGGTATTATGGAAAGAGAAATCTACCATGATTCTTTAATCTTGTTTAATCTCTTGTTTCAAGATTTTGAAGAGTTACATCTGCAAATGCTATTATTTTATTACACATTTTATAGTTTGGGATATGCTATGTATAGATACATGGAAGATGCGGACCACTCTACAACAAATAATGGCAGGTCTTCTCATAATATTGGACGGCTTGGCAACCTTATCCGGGTACTTCTTTATTGCTGATGTTTGCTTCTTCATTGTCAATTTCATTTATACTACAGTATTTCTCCTTTTGAAAACTGGGGTTGGGTAGGAATAGCCTCAAATGACTGCTGAGTACGGCTACATACCCGTGCGAATGGCAGAGGGAATTGCAGTTATTGGCATCCAGTGTTTTTTTTTCCCCCAAGATTTGGCATAAGCCATCATTTTACTCTTATTGATCTGTTCATTTTTCTTTCTTTGTGCAGGAGAATGACGAATTTTTTGAATTGATATCTTCAAAATTCTTAACTGAGAGTAGGTATTCAGTAGCGGTGCGGGCAGCTACCACAAGGCTACTTTTCAGTTGCTCCCTAACTTGGGCGGTATGGTACCAGCTAGCTTTGTGCAATTTTTTATTTGTTTTATTATATTGCAGTTGCTGCTTCTACTTCTGTAAGCCTTGTTTTTTCCTTTATCTCCGTGCCATAGTTTGATGTAACTGTAGTGATTTGAATACAGTATCCACATGTATTTGAAGATAATGTTCTAGCTAACTTTAGAGGATGGGTGATGGAGGAGATACCCAGGTCATCTGGTGATGATCGTAACTGGAAGCATGAAACGGGGAAAAGGAAAGCATCAGATTCTGAAATGTTACGGACATACTCAACTGCGCTTCTTGCTGTATGCTTGGCTTGGTAAAGGCTTAAGCTATCACTTTTTTGTCTTTTTTTAATATTTCATTATTGTTTTGTTCTTATTATTATTATTCGGTGGGTGAGGGGTGGGGGTTATCTTCTTTAATGAGTTTCGTTGTTCTTTTTTGTAACTTTCTATTGGCTGGGATATTTCAGTGGCGGTCAACTGGTGGAAGATGTGTTAACATCTGGTTTATCTGCTAAACTAATGCGATATCTTCGTCTCCGAGTTTTGGGCGACACAAACACAAACCAGAGAGATGGTACCCCATTGGTTGACAACAAAAGTGCATCAAATTTGGCGTGCCCAAAAGCCAAAGAGGAAGTTAGGGGTCGGTTACGGCAAGTGACGGATAGTTTGCACTTGGATGTCGACACTTCAAGAGTATTTTCTAGTGAAAAGGATCGTGATAGAGATCCTGCATCATTCGATGATCCTGATAGAGATCGTGAGAGATGTGTCAGTAGGCAAGCTTATGGAGATGAATATTGGGGTGATGAGGAACCTGCTGATAATATGGTTCTTGAGGTTGATGCTTACGAGGCAGATGCAGATGTTGAAGATAAAATCAATATTAGGTATCTTCGTGAGTCAAAAACAAAACCTGGTGGAAAATCTCTTAGGGAAGACGACTTTGATGATAATGTGAGAGATGACTCGTCGAGACGAAGGACAAATCGTGGATTTTCCAGATCTCGAGGAAAGGGCAGGTCCGGTGAAGGAATATCAGAGAATGATCAACCTTTGACCTCTCCAGTTTCTGGCAGCAGGTCAGGCCAGACACGGAGTGTGAAAGAGAGGAGTGTGACAAGGAGCCAAAGAGTTTCAGATGCTAAAAAGGGCCTAGGCAGAAACAATGCGGACTATTCTATCCCTGAAAGAGACGATAATGATGATTGTTTCCAAGAATGCAAAGTTGGCACCAAAGACATAACAGATTGGGTTAAAAAAGCTGTCAGAGCTGCTGAAGCAGAAGCAAGAGCAGCCAATGCTCCTGCAGAAGCCATAAGGGCAGCTGGTGATGATGCTGCGGAAGTGGTTAAAACTGCTGCATTGGAGGTGAGCATATATTTCCTTGTTGAATTCATACTCACACATAGTTATTAAAGGCGAGCGCCGGCGCCCGAGGCGTGAGGCGAGACCTTGTCGCCTTGTTATAGGTCAGGCGAGGCGAAGTTGAAGAGGCGAGCGCCTCTGGCCGCCTTGTTCACCTGCCGCCTTTAGGTCAGGCGCAATTGAGGCGTGCCTTTTGTGCAAAAATGAAATTTTTGTCTTTTTGTTACCTTTACGTTGCTTTTTCATTATTAATTGTTAGTGGGCCTTTTCAATTCAATAAAATAAAAATGTCTGGGCCCATTAACAAGTTAAAATTTAAATATATATATAAGGAGAGAAAGGTAAAACCCTAATCACGGTAAAAAGAAGAAAAAGACACAGCGGCTCTTCTTTGAAGAAATTCCACTTGATTCTACCGTTTCTAAATCGAGGCCAAGTGCATCTAGAAATGATCCTATAACCACCCGTCAACTTTTTGATGAAGTTGAAGAAAATCAAAATTTGGATGTAGATGAGGATGAGGATGAGCCTCCTATTGATGCAAATGAAGAAGATGATCTTGATTTCGATGTGGATGAGGGAGATCATTACTAAGGGAGATGACTTTCAATGGTTTAGTTCTAGAGTTTAGATAGAGTCATTAACCATCTTTTGTCTTATAAATTAATATATCATTACCTATAATTGAAGTTTTATATAAGTACTTATGTAGAGAAAGAGGTTTAATTAATCAACTATAATTTATAATATATTTCTATACTATTTTTGCATTACATATATTTTTTTAATATTTTTTTAATTTTATCGCCTTGTTCGCCTTTTTGTCGCCCGCCTCTCGCCTCGCCTTGAAAATACACCCTTCGCCCGCCTCTCGCCTCTCGCCTTTAATAACTATGTACTCACATGAAATTCCTCATACCCTTGTTTCCCTAATTCAGGAGTACAAAAAGACAAATGATGAAGAAGCTGCCGTGGTTGCTGCTTCAAGAGCTGCATCCACTGTTATGGATGCTGGTAATGTGGTTGCTCTATCAAGGTTGGTAATGATATCCTTTGTGAGATTCCTTTTATGATCGCCATTGGCTAATATATGTTGTTTCATATTTTGGCCATGAACATTTATTTACTTAAATCTAAATTATCATCTGTTTTATTCTTTTTTGGTGCTTGTAGGAATTCAAGCAACGCTGATGGTGAGTCAGGGAACTCAAAGCCGACAGAGCCAGAAGTTAATGAAGATCTTACTGAATTTTCAATTCCTGATATATACTCCCTTGCAAAACTGAGGGAGAAATTCTGTATACAGTGTCTTGTTATTCTAGGGGAGTACGTTGAAGTTCTTGGTCCTGTACTCCATGAGAAAGGAGTTGATGTGTCTCTTGCACTGTTGCAGCGAAGTTGCAAACATAAAGAGGCCTCAAAAGCTATGCTCCTGTTGCCTGATATATTGAAATTGATCTGTGCATTGGCTGCTCATCGTAAATTTGCTGCATTATTTGTGGATCGTGGTGGTATGCAGAGACTCCTAAGTGTCCCGAGAAATTCTGAAACATTTTTTGGTTTATCTTCCTGCTTATTCACAATTGGTTCAATTCAGGTAATTTTTGTTTCGCCTGTATATCTCCAGTTGTCCTTACTCTCTGAAGTTTGATCTTTCAGCGTTGTTCTCCATATGCCCCTGAAGTCGTCCTATATATTACTCTTGTATTTTCATTATTAGAGATTAAATTACTTCAATCCAGTTTGAATTCACAAGATACATGTGCAGGGTATAATGGAGCGTGTTTGTGCACTTCCTTCACATGTAGTGCATCAGATTGTGGAGTTGGCTCTTCAACTTCTCGGCTGTCCACTGGATCATCAAGCCAGAAAGAATGCGGCTTTATTCTTTGCTGCTGCATTTGTCTTCAGAGCTGTCATTGATGCATTTGATGTGCAGGACGGTTTGCAGAAACTACTGTCTCTTTTGCATGATGCTGCCTCTGTTAGATCTGGTGTTTCTCCAGGGCCATCGAATAACTCAGCATCTCTTCGAAATGATCGGTCCCCAGCAGAGGTCCTGACCTCTTCAGAGAAGCAGATAGCATACCACACTTGTGTAGCACTGCGACAATATTTCAGAGCACATCTCCTCTTAATTGTGGATTCGATTCGACCAACAAAAAACATTCGCAGTGCACCAAGGAACATTTCAAGGGCAGCCTACAAGCCACTTGACATAAGTAACGAGGCAATGGATGCTGTATTTCGTCTAATACAAAAGGATCGAAAACTTGGCCCCGCCTTTGTCAGGACTCGTTGGCCCGTAGTTGACAAATTTTTAAGTTCAAATGGTCATATTACCATGTTGGAGTTGTGTCAGGTGTGATTTAGTGTTTCTGTACTCCTTTTGGTGTATATATCTCAACTGTCCTTTGTTTGGCTGACATAATTGTTTACCTTATAGGCCCCTCCCGTTGAGCGTTATTTGCATGACTTGCTTCAGTATGCACTTGGCGTGCTGCATATTGTGACTCTGGTTCCTTATGGCCGCAAACCTATTGTTAATGCCACATTAAGCAATGATCGAGTTGGTATAGCTGTTATTTTGGATGCAGCAAATGGGGCTGGTTATGTTGAACCTGAGGTAACTGATGCATGCATGCCTGCTTTCAACACATTTGTGAAAATATTTTTCCTTTATTGACTTGGTTGTATTTGATTTCTAACATTTCAGATTGTGGAACCGGCTTTGAACCTGTTGATAAATCTTGTTTGCCCCCCTCCATCAATCAGCAATAAACCTAGTCCTACCATGCAAGGCCAACAAGCTTCTACCCAAACTGGAAATGGTTCTACTTCGGAATCTAGAGACAGAACTGCTGAGAGGAACATCCCTGACCGAGCTGTCAATATTCCTAGCCAGAGTGAACCAAGAGAGCGAAATGGGGAACCTGCTTCTGTGGACAGAGGTGGAGCATCAGTAGTTTCGACCTCATCTATTGGTAATAATTTCTCACAACCGTCTGCATCTACAGTTGCTTCTGGATTAGTCGGAGACCGCAGGATATCATTAGGTGCTGGAGCTGGTTGTGCTGGGCTTGCTGCACAGCTAGAACAAGGTTATCGTCAAGCTAGAGAAGCCGTTCGTGCTAACAATGGTATCAAGGTTCTTCTTCAGCTTCTCCAACCCCGGATGGTGACATCTCCTGCTGCTCTGGACTGTCTTCGTGCTCTGACATGCCGAGTTCTTCTTGGTTTAGCAAGAGACGATGCAATTGCTCATATACTAACAAAGCTTCAGGTTAGAGTAGCTAAATTAACTGTGTTAACTGGAAACATGTCCAACAGTTGTACAAGGACTTGATAATTATTGTCTATTGATTTCTGTTTCAGGTGGGGAAAAAGCTGTCAGAACTTATTCGAGATTATGGGAGCCAGACCCCTGGTGGGGAGCAAAATAGGTGGCAGGCTGAGCTCACCCAAGTGACTATTGAGCTGATTGGGGTAAGCAATCTATTCTCAACAATCAGAGAGAGAGAGAGAGGAGGAGGGGAGGTGTTGGGGGGTGCTTATCTGAATGGCTGTGCACAGTAACTTTAGTGCATTTAGTAGTGCAAAGACACCTTCAATCCTAGTCACATGTTCTGAAAGCAGTGAAAATAATTATAGATGATTAAGTGAGTTTGGCTAGGATGGATTAAAATTTTATACCTAAGACACTTTTTAGTTGCTGTCAATACGGAGATTAAAAAAAAAAAATCATAGTCAACGCCAACCCAATATAGAATATCTCTGAACCTTCATATTTCCTTAAGAAACCTTGCCATTTTGGGGTTTACAGTGGGGCTGCAGTTCTCTTGGCTCTTACATTCAGTGACATTCTTGTTTGTCTGTGAGATAGCTTTTGTCATTTGGAAACTGAAATTCCTTGCAATATAACCTTCATCTGTCCACTCTTCTATGACAGTATCAAGATGCTCGTTTTCTAGAGCTACTTGTGTCCATCCTTCATTATTATGTTATTCTGTTGATTACATATTTATTTATTTATTCCATTTGAAGGTGGTAACTAATTCTGGGCGTGCCAGTACATTAGCAGCTAGCGATGCTGCTACCCCAACCTTGAGGCGCATTGAAAGAGCAGCCATAGCTGCAGCTACTCCTATTTCTTATCATTCTAGGTATTTGACGATTCTTGTGCTTGGCTATATATGATTTTTTAAATTTGATATTTTACATCCAGTTTCATATGCACACTTCCATTCCAATTTTAGGGAACTTTTACAACTTATCCATGAGCATCTCCAAGCTTCTGGTTTAGCAGAAAGTGCGGCTGCACTTCTCAAAGAGGCCAATTTGAACCCGTTGCCATCATTAGCTGCTCCATCATCTTTAGCACAGCAAGCTTCTGGACTGGAAGCTACATCAGTACAAATTCAGTGGCCTTCTGGACGGGTCCCTAGTGGATTTTTGTCAGATAAACCAAAAGTTTCTCCTCATCAGGAAGACGTCAATTTCAAATATGATTCAGCTTTCTTGTCTTCAAAGAAGAAACAAGTGTCATCCTCAGCTGCACCTAGTTCCTTTAAAGTTCTACCCAGGTTCGAGGACAGTCCAATCCCATCAAACACCAAAACAAATGTCAGTTCACAAAAAGTTTCAGATGTTGCAGGAACTCCATCACTATCAGCTTCCAAATCTTTTGGTGATACAGACGTTCCTGTTAGAACTCCAATAGTGTTGCCAATGAAACGCAAATTGACAGACTTGAAAGAAAGTGGGTTACATTCATCAGCAAAGAGACTCAACACTGGTGAGCACACACTTAGATCTCCTGTATTTGCCACACCTATTGCTGCTCGTAGAAGCAGTCTGCAGCCAGATCCACACCTCTTCCTCACACCCAGTTCTACCCAAAAGGATCCACATAGTCGCAATATTCCGTCATCTGATATTGATGAAAACCAGTTTCCAGGTCAAACTCTGAACGATCCACAGCCTTCTGGCTCTGAACGGCTTACCTTGGACTCCCTTGTTGTTCAATATTTGAAGCACCAACATCGCCAGTGCCCAGCTCCTATTACAACCTTACCTCCTCTTTCCCTCTTGCAGCCTCATGTTTGCCCAGAGCCAAGAAGAAGCCTGGATGCTCCATCAAATGTAACATCGCGTCTCAGCACACGTGAATTTAGAAGCATGTATGGGGGAATCCATGGACGTCGTAAGGATCGCCAATTCGTTTACAGTAGATTCAGGCCATGGCGAACCTGTCGAGATGATAATAGTGGCCTTCTGACTTGCATTGCTTTCCTTGGAGATTCTTCTCGGATTGCTGCAGGTGGCCATACTGGGGAACTGAAAGTGTTTGACTCTAACAACAATAATGTTTTGGAGAGCTGCACCAGTCATCAGTCTCCTGTTACACTTTTGCAGACACATTTTTCTGGAGAAACTCAACATATTCTTTCTTCAAGTGCAATGGATGTTCGTTTATGGGATGCCTCCTCAGTATCTGTTGGTCCGAAGCATTCGTTTGAAGGAATCAAAGCTGCACGATTCAGTAATTCTGGTTCCATGTTTGCTGCATTAAGGTCAGATTCACCCAGAAGAGAGATTCTTCTATATGATATTCATACGTGTCAATTGGATCTGACCCTGACAGATCCATCTAACAATCCCTCTGGTCGGGGTCATACTTATTCTCTAGTTCACTTTAGCCCATCAGATTCTCTACTGCTTTGGAATGGAGTTTTGTGGGATCCTAGGGCCCCAGCCCCACAGCATAGATTTGAACTATTTACCGACTTTGGTGGTGGGGGCTTTCATCCAGCCGGGAATGAGGTATGGTACCATGCTTTCTTGTTGAACTCTTGGGTGTTTAGCTAAGCTTATAAGCTTAAAAGAAGTTGCCAAGTATTCTATATAGTATTTTAAAGACAGTAGCAGTTCTTAATATCTATGCTAGGATCAAATAAGCTTATGAAATAAGTGGGGGTAGGGTACCAACTTAACATATGAATATATCACCTTACTTTTCGGTCATGTTAATTACACAATTGCTGGTGCGTGGATCTTATAAGCACATGGGTCTTATGTTTTTATCAAAATACAAGCCCCAAAATTATCTATAACCTGGCTTTCTATATTCATATGATCTTATTTTTATGCGAACACTTTATCTTATATTTAAAATAAGATTTAACATCTTATAAGATGTGAGAGCTTATAAGCACTTTAAAATAAAGCTTAGCCAAGCACCACCAAAGTGGGAAGGTGCTTCCCCTCATTTTTACAAATTTCTGTCATTATTTGTCATTTCTCCGCTCAACACTTGTTGACAAATATGTTGAAACAGGTAATCATAAATGCCGAAGTCTATGATCTCCGGAACCCCAGGAGGCTTCTTCGAACCGTACCTTCCTTGGATCAGACGGTAATTACATTCAATGCCAGTGGTGATGTTATTTATGCAATCTTGAGGAGAAACCTTGAGGATGTGACATCTGCATTCAACACCCGCCGTGTCAAGCACCCTCTATTTTCTGCTTTCCGAACTGTAGATGCTGTCAATTATTCGGACATTGCAACAATTCCTGTGGACCGTTGTGTCCTCGACTTTGCAACTGAACCAACTGATTCTTTTGTGGGTTTAATTACAATGGATGACCAAGATGAGATGTATTCCTCTGCTAGGGTTTATGAAATAGGGCGGCGTAAGCCAACAGATGATGATTCTGATCCCGATGATGCAGAGACTGAAGAGGAAGAAGACGACGAAGGTGATGATGACGATGATTCACTTTTGGAAGCTGATTTGGATGGGGATGGAGATAGCGACGGCGATGATATGAACGATGATGATGATAGTGCGAGTGATTTTGATGATGATGAAGATGACGGGGATTTCATAATGGATGATGTTGATTTTGAAGGTGGCGGGATCCTGGAGATCGTCACTGAAGGCGATGAGGAGGAGGATGATGATATTGAGGTTCTTGAGTCTTATAGCAGTGGAGACGAGGATGATTTGTTGTGATAGAAATGATGCAAAATTAGTTTTTGGCAAAACTATCACATATCAATGGGAAAATAAGTTTGTTAAGAAAGCTATAGTGATAGCAAAAATGAGATGTAATTATAGGAATTTATTGGCTTTATAATATCGGGGAAAGGGAAATCTTTTGGGAACTTTTTATGTATGTTGGGACAGCTTCGAAAATTTTGTTTATGATTTTTTCGTTTTTAGTTTGCTTCGAGGATCTTATTTATGATTTTTTTGGAAATATGGCATACCCCGATTCCTTTTTATAATCCGGTGTTTGATAAGACACAGTAAAAAGGTATGTTTAGAACACAAATTAAGACAAGATTGTCGAACCATTGTTCAAAATTTCAGTTAATAAATGTATTTCTTGAACTGTATAGTTCTATTATCACATCGACAACAAAAATATGAATATGCATATCGTGTGAACAGAGGGACAACCTAAGAGGAACTCAAAACAGGAGGAATTACAGATGGCAGGCTTCTTGAGAAAGCCCAAGTCTCTTATCAAGCCTAGTTTTTCTAACCTAACTTCTTTAGAGGGCGAACAAGTAAGTTTCTTTCATCAAGAAAATTTTGATCTTTGTGTATGCACATAACGGTGTTATGATGTATACAAATCTCATCATTTAGAAATTACAACAACTTCCCCTGTTCAATAATTTGCATTACATCTTCGATGAATTTTGATGATATCATCTCTGCTTTTTTATGAATACCCTATTTCTCTCTTGACGTTTATTGATCAATTTTGAATTTAAGTCTATGACTAGTAGAGTGCTCCAGGCCAAACCACATGGTATGTCAGGGGAAGTTCTTGTAATTTCTCAAACCTCAGTAGAAATTGTAATCAGTCAAAACACCGGGTCTGCCAGTGTGGTTATTCTTTTCTATAACCAGCATTCAGTAAAAACGGGTGCTTCTCTTAGAATATTTCCACAGACACACACACATACAAACATTACATATACATATACATATACATATATATATACATTTTTTTTAGTTACATATACATATATATACATATATCAGTGTAACAGCAACAATTTTCTTGGATTTAATTCTTCCCCATTTGCTATTCCTAAATCAAGGAAAACAAGAAAAATGTACGGCCGATTAAGCCCTTTGATCACCATGTATTTTTTATTCTAAAAGTTCATGAATCGGCAGCCACTACTCACTCTTCTGGTTCCCTATGCTTCTAGACAGTCGCTTTGATAGAGGCCTCCCAACTAATGCAACTTGAATCACCACAAAAAATGAGACTTAGTCCTCGTTAAATAACTATAAAACATAATAAAAATGAACCTAATCAGATAATATTTGGTCTGTCTGCATGCATAAATGTGTTCATGAAGCTAGCATGTCATAATAACGATAATATTAATAATTTATACGATCTTGCATTCTACACTTTGGTTAGGCAACGACGTAATCTTTTGTTTAATATTTGGGGACAAATGGCTGATTTCCAACATGATTCGAGGGAAATTTCTTCTGGGATTGAACGTATGTTGACAACATGAAAATGGTTGTTATTGCAACCCTTGAAGGAGTTCTTCTATTTTATTTTGGTTAATACTTTTCAAGAAGACTGATCGTTCCTGTGTTCACATTAGTAGTAATCGTAACAACTAGGATAATACAACTTTGAAAATGATACTAGAAAGTTTGAAAATTGATTAAACTAGGTTGAAGTGTAGGACAAGTAGGCTACCAAGCTGCGGTAATACTGTTGATTGCAGAAAATTATAGAAATTTATCTTTTGGAAATTTAAATATGTAGCTCATTGATTAATCTAATCATAAAGGAGTAACAATTATTAAAATTTTATAAATGTGAAAATTGGCAGAAAACATCATATTCTGGTGAGATGCATGCCTTGACATCAGATCACAGGCAGACGTATGTATGTGCTGGTGTATTAGTAGATTACACAAACGCCCCTTATAGTTTTGGAGAATTACACATACATCCCTTGTTCAGAAATTTGTGAAAACTGCTGATTAAAGCTTAAGTAGTTGTCTTTCAACAATAATACTGCATGCATAATTGAGGCGGCCTTTCCTTATACTTATATATAATCAAAACAAAACTACTAAATATCATAACACAATGTTTCATATCAGCTTTATTTAATATCTGGACAAATTATCTATTGCTGGTTGTTATTTCCTCTGTTACACATCTTAGTCATGCACCAGTAATCTTCATCTGCAAGTTGAGGGAAATAACGGAGCAAGCGGTCATTATAAAATGTTATGTTAATTTGAAGTGTAAAACAAGTTAAGAGAAGATAGAGATGGATAGCTACTCTAGCAGTTGACTGTTCTTCAAAAGCTCGCCCCGACTTAATGATTTTTAACGCTAAACTCTTCGTTGCAAGATTATAACGGCTCCACTATCGATAATAAAAAGCTAAAATACAAAAACACGCCCTTCAAATTCATCAAAATCGTGCTGATTGTATCAGAACAGCACGAAAGTTAGAAAAAGAATTAGTTATTTAACATCCCATAAGTAAAAACAAAATCTTGTTATGTTTTTAGTGATCTGAATTCTTGTGCTAAGTTGGATTTTACAGCTTTTGAACTTTTGAAGAACTGTTGAGCAATATATTCAATGAAACTATCTAATTATTTGATATGTATTCATGGAATTATGAGTTAAGTAATAACAATTTTGAAGATTTTAATGATTTTTTCTCTTTCAGATATATTTAATATATTTATTTATTATAAATACATATTCTTAGCTTTTTTCAGCATAAATGATGAAGCATGATCTTTGCTTTGCCTGCATAGTGCAGACTGAACCGCTGCTTTCAGCTAACAACAATGGTCTACATATGTTTATTTAATCGAAAGTGAAAATATTATTTAAGAAAAATATAAACTTATAAGGTTTGACGGGTAAGGTTATTGTGAAGTAGGACCTGTCAAATACATACAACTCAATTTCAGTCTAATTATAGGTAATTATCGTGTATATTATAATATATATAAATATATAATATTATATAATATATAATATATGTGTAGACATAAATATATATTATGAAATAGTATGCTACACGTTTAGTATTGGTGGAATGTAAATATGTCATCAATTGGAATCTCATATTTGATATCATAATGGTGTACCAAGTTAATTAGTTCAAAGATATTAATCCAAAATAATGAAGAACCTACGAATTAAAATTGGATTCTGAACTTATATAAAGTAATTCTTTTTGTCAAAGAGAAAAATATAATAAAATACTCATATTTTAATATCATTGATCTGATCTCTTTATATATAGTCACATATATAAGAGATGTATATAGTTTTTTCAGGTGCACAACTACTATAAATAAGAGTTTTACTTGCGATTTTAAAACTATAATACGTCATTCCTTTAAATAGTTATGGAAATCTTTATGTTAATTAAAAAAGATGGAGAAAATATCCATATACGGTTTCTGTTAAATATTTAACTAAAACAAGAAGTTGAAACAAAAATATTCTATTTTTTAAACATACCTCCATAGTGGTTTGAGGGATTCGAACCTAAAGTTATTACTATAAAGAAAAAAACCTTTAATAGACTAAAATGAGAAATTGAAATCGTAACAAATCAAACATTATATACTTATTAGACGTAAAATACAAAAGTTAATCAACACAAATCAAATTAAAATTAATATAAAAAAACGTAAAATTATAGAAAAAAAAAATATATACAATCAACTAAAAAAGAAAACTACTCAAATTTAATTATCCAACTATCAATCAACTCAATACAATTTTAGTTCATTTTTGCCTTGGTTAGGGCAAAGCATGCATTATAACTTTCATATTCACCGATTTCATGGGCAATATTGCCATTTCACATTACAATCATTAAAATGCTCTAATACCTTGTACATTAAGACCGATAGTAGGTAAGAATTTCTGAAAAATAATCACCATATCTTCTCTCTCACCCTCCTTTTATAACCCTAATGTTTCTTGCTAACCTCAGGCAAGACATTATCTAATACTCTCTTGCAAGACTTTAACTAATTACAGAAACCCCCCATACCTCTTTTGTTTTGCATCATCATATGATCACTAATTACTTCACTCTTTCTCATCAACAAGTAAGCATATTTTGTTCGATCTATTTTTCTTGTAGGACAATTAAATGGAAGAAATAATTATGTCCTGATTCACAAGTTTTTAGTTTTTCTCCTTCGTTCTTCAAGCATATTACGCAAGAAATTATGAATTTATTTATCATTCTTGTTGAATTTTTAGCTTATTTTAACGGAATTTGATCTAACTAACTAGGGTTTTTTTAATTTGTGATCAATCTTTGGATCATTTCTTGAAGACTTGAGGGTGCTAGCTAGTTAGAGAAGACCTAATTAAGTAAAGGATCGGAGAAGTATATAGCAATGGAAGGTGGAGAAAAATCGAAGGAACACGAGACACTGCCACCGGGGTTTCGGTTTCATCCGACCGACGAAGAACTCATCACGTACTATCTCATTAACAAGGTTTCCGATGCGAATTTTACTGGAAGAGCTATCGGGGACGTCGATCTCAACAAAAGCGAGCCGTGGGATCTTCCAGGTAAGTGTAGTTAGCTACAAAATTAATGCTTGCTTTAGGTGTATGTTGGAAGTTGAAGGATGATGTTTGTGTAGCTAGGGTTTTGGGCATAACCTAATGAAGCATGCTGAAATTAGGGTTTTCGAGGAAATGAATCCTATATGTTAATTAATGATCATCTGCCCTAATTATAGTTCCGGATATTGATCCCGATTGTTAAAAGGAGTTAATAATCATCGAAAAAACACAAATTAAAGTATTTTGATCTTGGTCGTGTGGACACTACAAGAAATCTATCAAAAATCAACGAAAAAATTCCATTACCACAAGAGTTTATCCAATGGAAGCCGTCGGTTTCTTTTCGGAATCTATTTTTAGAATTGAAAACGGAATTTATTTCTAAATTTTCCGTCGGATTTTATGCATATTTTAACGGCTGCAGATTGATCCTAAGGCTTTTGCACGAATTATATGCAAAAGATAACATGGAAATAGTTTGGATGCAATGATCTTGGGGCTTATAATAAAGATCTCAAATTAATCTCATCGTTGCGTATTCATTGAACCTGTGTAGTTAGATTTATGTTAGAATTTAACATTTCAGTCTCTATATATAACTCTATTTTAATCAAGCTTTTTCTGAATTATTACGGCAAGACATATATTTATATATATGTTTAGCAATAACTTTTTGCAAATATTTACAAATATATGCTTCAACCCAAAATACACGGATAATTTTCCCTGCAGTTAGGTTAACGTTATCTTTTATTACAATAATACATTACATACAACATGCATGATGAACTACATATATATAAATGCTAATCACAAAGAATAAAATTCCAGGGAAGGCGAAAATGGGAGAAAAAGAGTGGTATTTCTTCAGCCTCCGTGACCGGAAATACCCAACCGGCGTGAGGACGAACCGAGCGACGAACACCGGTTACTGGAAAACGACTGGAAAAGACAAGGAAATATACAACAGCAACACGTCGGAGTTGGTCGGAATGAAGAAAACATTGGTGTTCTACAGAGGAAGAGCTCCTAGAGGAGAAAAAACCAACTGGGTCATGCATGAATATCGCATTCATTCCAAGTCTGCTTATAGAACCACCAAGGTATATATATTTCCATTTTTAATTACTCTTTCTAGGAATTGTGGGTTTTTTTGTTATTCTTCAATACTTTTTCTGCAGTGTTTGGTTAATTATACTATATATTTTACTCATTTATTTGCACTATTATATTATTGTTGTTATTTCTTTATAACTTTTAGAAACTAGTGTTTTAATTCATTACAAATTACTTTTCGACATTAAGATTTTCTACTAATTAAATTGGCATATTACACATGCATTAATTAATTAGTAAAGAACAAAAATAGTAATTTAAAATTTGGTCATATAAGTTTTCAAATGAGTAATTTTGGTCCCATTTCTGCATAAAATTAAGTGCGGCATCTTACGTGATATGCACTTTGTGATTGTCCTATCAATTTAAACCAAAATAGAACTAAAGTTTCTAAAATATCGAACTTACAGGATAAAATTGGTAAAATAATATAAGAGATGACGAAAATTAGAAGGTGTAAAGTTACGGGAACAATGCAGATAAAGTTTTAAAGTGAAATTATATATATATATGTTTATTATAGTTGAATTGCTTGTATTTAGAAACCAAAATATTTCTCAACCAATTATTTTCGACACTTCTCTCAAATTATGTAACTTCTTATGCCATAAGTTTTATCAACACATACTCTAAGAAAACATACAACTTATACATATTAAGAGGTAACCAGTTTTCTTGCAAGAGAGAAGAAGACAAAATTAATCTTCATACACTATGTGTAAAATATTTTGCATGTATACTTTTCCAAAATGCCAATATATGTTATTTTTGTCTCAATATCTCATCGTGGTTTCGGGTTGGATCGTATCATCAATGTGTAAAGCTTATAGTAACTACATATTTAAAAATTCGAGCACAATATCTTTATTATATGTCTAACTATCAAGGATCAGCGTTCAATGCCAATATTTGTGAAGTGTGAACTCATATTTTCACTATCTTATAAACCATGCAGCAAGATGAGTGGGTAGTCTGCCGTGTATTCCAAAAGAGTGCTGGAATCAAGAAATACCCATCAAACCACTCAAGAGCAGCCAACCCTTTCACCTACAATCTTGAACTCCCCCAAAATCCCATGCAACAGCAAATGAGTATTCCGGCGGATAACTTCCAGTTCCCCGGTCGGAACTACATGACTCCGGCAGAAATTCAGGAACTCAACAAAGTCTTTCGCGGCCCAGCCGGCGCCTCAAACTTGCCAATCCCACCGCCACAAGTGGTCAACTATGGCGGAGGAGGAGGAGGCGGCGGCGGCTCTTTCACCATATCTGGCTTGCACTTGAACCTCGGCGGCGGCGTCACTGGTGCCGCCCCGGATAACCCCCTCATGAGGGCAGCACCGCCACCTCCGGTCCCCCATGGAATGAGCCACCAGGACGTAACGTCGGCCATGATGGGCGGCGGTGGCGGCGTGGCGATTGCTGGTGATCATCAGGGTGTTGGATATGAAGGAGATGTGAATAATGCAAACAGGTTTATGAGCATGGATCAATGTGCTGATTTAGACCATTACTGGCCGCCTTATTGAAGCAAAACGAATTGAAGATCAAGATTTGGGGCTAAGTGTAAGATCAAAATTGTAGCTATCTATTATAGGGAGGAATTTGTAATAGCTTAATTGTGGTTTTTGTTTTGGGTATGGGTGAAGAAAACTTAGGTTGTTTACTTTGTTCAAGGGTGTTTGTTTGGCAGGCCATTGGAGTGTGCTAAAAGGATCATCACTTCATGAGCTGCTCATGCTGTTTGCTTAATATTAGCTACTTAATTTATGTTAGCTGGGAACTGGTCTTCATGAACTACCAGTTTGGATTTTATTTCCAATGAGGTAAGCTTATATTTAGGTTTAATGACACTTAAATTTAGTCCAAGATTAATTCAACTCAATTACAAAAATTTCAGTTGAGGTATGGAAGACTATTATAAGAACCTTTTTGAATACGCTTACTGATTATTTGAGTTTTTTTAACATCGTCTCTAGGGAAAAATTCTTGCATGCACCGGGTGTGGATCCCCGTGCATGCACCCCCTCATAAAAAAATGAAAAAAAATATTATTTATTTATTTTTGAGTTTTTTTTCATTGTTTAATTAATTTTTTTGAATTAAAAAATGCAAGAATTTCCCCTGTCTCTAGGTGTTCATGAATACACATACAAGGCTTCATGTTGTTGACAATGAGGTCAACTGACCCCACAAAATTTTATTTTTTAATTTTATATATGAGATTGAAATATATATATATATAATTTTAGTTTTAGGTTTTTTGAAGCCATATATATATGTGTGTAAATCTTTCTTTGCATCCCAACCTTTGGGGTCGGTTGGACTTTGGTATCCAACCTTTGATTTTTTACGAATCAGTATCCAACCTTTGTAAGTTGTTTAATTTCAGTACCTAGGTCAACATTTCGGCATAATTCTCAGGCCAAGGCATAGCGCGTGTGTTTCACGCGATTTCTTAAGGGTAATTTTTGTTAGGAATAGTGCCCTGAAAGCCGATGTAATAATCTGCTTTAGTACTTTCCTTTTGTAAATCACAAACAATCTTTGAATAATACGAATTAAGGCAACACTTCTTTATATGCTCTTGTTTGATTGTATGTTTACTTTAACTGCGCATGTACAAGAACTCCCCTAATCAATATGACTTATAGGACTCAACCATTTAGGAGAAGTACTGGTTCATGAGATGAGCCCTATATCACATAAGTCATGATTAGAAATCACTCCAAGCCGATGAGTCCTATAGACAGTGGGAGTGTCAACCTGACTTGTTCGATGCTTGCTCGTGTGATCACGCCCTTAAGAAGGACCACCTTGTTCATGGGGTACAAAGTGTATTGCTGATACGTGCGTGACACATGGGGGTGCTTACTCATTCTAAGTAAGTACACTGAGGTGTCCCGTGTGAGAAGATTCCTAAATGGGAAAGGAAGTTTCTATATCCAGAAATAGAAACTTCCAGATTAGGAAATATCTCATGAGTCATTGATGTGATTAAGTGATCCTTAGACTTGAGGTTCCATCGATACTTTATGGGCTAACTCTGTAGTCTTAGGTATAAGCTTTAAAGGGTGTCGCTTTAGACAACTAATTCAAGGCTTATTTTGGGACTGCACAAGTGGCACATGAAAGTATATGAGAATCGATAAAGAACCTACACTTGCATTAACAAGTTGATCTCTTATTGTGTAAGCCATTCATATGCCATCTAGGAGTCCTTGGCCAAGACAGTGGATCAAGACATCAAGAAATGAGTTTCTTGGATTGAGATCAAATGGATATGAAATTCACTTAACATTAAGATCAAGATTATTAGGGTTCTAATTATTCCCTTGCCCTAGATGTTGATTGAGAGATGGGATGTAAGAGGATTGTATCTCACATATGTCAATGACTTAAAGGTTCTATCGAATCGAGACATTCTTATTCAGCTAGGGGTCAAAAACCTGTTGTTAGACTATGGTAGTTTGATCTGTGAACTGATTAATTAATTAGGGTCACTGCTAATTGAATTAAGAACCTAGAGGGTCACACACAACAACCCGATCACGTGGGTTAAGGCTTGAATTGATTAAACGAGTTGATCGAACCATAAGAGAATGGTGGGGCCCACACGTGTGGGAGGCGTGTATAACATGTGTCCTTGAGGACACGTGTAGTCACGTGGTTTTATGTGTATATATTAAATAATTAATGTGTTAATTATTTAATGGACTTTGTTTTAATTTTGAATTAATATTAAAGTCCTATTTTGGAGAAATAAAGCCTAATAAATAATTAATTATGAATGAATTAATTATTAGTCTTGAAGTTATTTATTATATAATAAATAAAGTAAAAATAAATATCTAAGAGAGTTAGATATTTTCTTGCTCATCAAGTTAGTGAAAACTTAAGAGTTTTGGTCAAAGTTGGAAAGCTTTCTTTCCACGCAAGAAATAAGAAGCTAGTGGGTTAACAAATCCTATCTCCATTAGGAGATGGATTTCGAACCCTATCCCTTTAAATATAAGGGGATCGAGCCCCTTGATGATTGATACGAAATTCTCCTTTCTCCAATAATTATACACTAAACCTTAGAGTCTAAACACAGAATATAGAACTAGCATCCTCCCTATTCGGATCGTGATCGCGGTTGGTGGACTAATTCTCTAGAGGGCTACTATTGTGAAGTCCTGAAAGATTCGAATGAGCTTTTGGGGATCAAGACGCGTGAAGAGCTTTCTTGGGCGGCCAGAACGTGTCAAGAAAGCTACTACCTAAGTGAGTTTCTTGATCTCTACGAATTTGGGAATATAAATTGCAAGATTCGATCCTAACTTATAGGGATTTTTTTTTAAAAATTTCCGCTGCGTTTCTATTTCGTTTTCCCAACAAGTGGTATCAGAGCCACCTTGCAAGGCCTATTTCTGATTCGTCTCAATTGTTCTGAATTTGGTAGAAATTCTTAGGCTTAGATGCGAATTGAGTAATCTTGATTCTTTTAGAAAGCCTGAAATACGAAACTGTAATTTTCCTAAAAGTTTCTGAAAACTGTTTTCTTAAATCGTGTTTTTGAAAAACTGTTTTAGTTGAAATCTGTTTAAATCGTATTTTAATTTTGGATTGAACTGGTTTTTGAGAAACCTGAGATACAAAACGAAACGCGAAACGAACACGCGAGATTGAGACGTGCCAACGAGTAGAACACCTCAACCCCGCGTGCCACCATCGCACAACCGCGCGCAACGCCACCTAGGCACGCCCGCATCCCTCCCGCAACCGTGCGGGAGGCCTCCCGATAGAGTCCTGCAACCGCACGGGACGTGCGCCTAGAATTCCCCCCAGTCGTGTGGCGCTGCTGCGCATGGGCGCGTGCTACCGCGCGGCGGTGCTTCGCGATTTCGAGGCGTTCCGGGCCAGTTTTCGTGTTCTCTTATTTTCGGTCCTCGAAATCCCAATTTAATTTTTCTGTAAATTTTTTGTTTTATTAAATTAAATTATTTTTGAAATAATTGTTTAAATTGGGATTTTGAGAAATTAAAACGATTTAAATTTTGGGAAAATTACGAACTTTATTTTCTGAAAATATTGAAGGAATAAAATTATTAATTTTTAGAAATTAGTTGGAATTTTATTAGTTTATTATTTTTTGGGTTTTATAGAAAAGACTCTTCAACAAGAATTGCATCTAAGTCGTGTTTTAAGTCATTAGGGCTTAAGGCGAGAATTATAATTTATGGTTAAATTTAAATTATTGCAATTTATGCATGTTAGGTGATCATGGGTTTAGTCTTACGTATGGTATAATTTATGCACATGGATAGTTTAAATTGGGGTTGGAGCCCCACAGTTGTGTTTTTTCAATTGGGGTCGGTACCCCACTTATGTGCGTACTGTTATGTGTTTATTATGTGGCTTTCCATATTACTGTTTTTGAGGTCGGGGTATGCCCCGTGTAATTGTCTAAGGCCAATATGAAGATTGAGCCTTATTACTTTATGTCCTTTTCCTTTTACTGTAATTTGAGATTAGAGATAGGTGGTGAGGTCTTTTTCTTTCATTTTGGAGACAATACACCCATGGAGCAAGATGGATCCACACAACAAGTAACAAAATGGAGGCCATAAGTGAAGACCTCTCGAAGTGTTAGAGAGGATTTCTATTATTGTAATAGATAGGGCATCATTTTGTTTCCAATTCCCTTATGTGATTTAAACTGTTTTATGTGGCATGTATGTTACAACTTGTGATTGCGGAGTGGCTCCCACATATCACGCATAAGATAGATAGAACCCATGATCATTACATGTTAGTATCATGCTAGGACATGTTATCTGCTATGTGCTTGTGTGAAATGCATTTAAGTTGTACTTGCATTAATCAAGACTAATTAAATTGGATAACATATATGTTGGTGAGGTCGAACCGGACAACTCTCCGGTTACATCGAAAATTCCCATTAAATATTAAGCTAATTTTCGAAAATAGGTGTTTAATTCGAGGTGCAAACTTTGAATTAAATTCCTAGCATTCCATCAATAGGATTTAAGTTTAATAGAGGAAGCTAGTTACTGTCCATGAGTTATGGGGTGACTATGTGAAATCTATTAGTTCTTAGTTTTCTAATTGATCATTTTAAATGATCAATATTTCGAGGTCAATTTTAGGGAGGGTGATGTCCGCGAGTCGTGGGTCGTTCGAACTAAGTTTTGATCTTGATCTTATGATTGATGGGTCTAGCTTAACGCCTAAGTAAATATGGATGTCGCACGAGTCGTGGGTCCATATTGAAAGATAGGTGATGCAAAACCATTACTAAGAATTCCACAGTGATGGAATTGGTAAGTTGTACCTACCTTAGGCTTTATTGAGAATGTCCACGAGTCGTGGGTTCAAGGTAAAGTGCTTGGGATCTTAGTACCCATTGGGATAACAAGTATCCTCCAAGATCTTTGGGAATTATAGATCTTCTAAAACCAGTGGGAGCTACATAGACTAAAGACCTAATCTCATGTATATCGTTATTATTTAGCATGTTCACTTAGTTCTCTGTTTTTCCATTTAGGTCGTAGATTCTGTGATTCTCTATGTGTTTTGAAATGGCAACCAAAAATCCTCTAGTATCGATCCTCGAGTCAAACAAGTTGACAACTATTCTGATTGGGCTTAGGAATCTAAAAATCGTTCTAGATTCCAAGGAGAAAACTTATGTTCTTTACGAGGTGAAGTCCGTTCCCGAAGGGAAAGCTTCGACCCTAGCTAAGCGGGACGCGATCCAGAAGTGGAAGGATGATAATCTCCAAGCCCGTTGTCTCATGCTTGCTAATATATCTCCAGACATGCAAAGACAGCATGAGTCCATGGAAGTCGCTTGGGAGATTTACGACCACTTAGAGCAACTTTACCGTCATCATGAATGTGTTACAAGGTATAACACTTCAAAAGAATTGTTCCATTTGAGAATGAAAGAAGGTACAAGTGTCCATGAATATGGACTCAAGTTTCTTGCTCTCACTGAGAAACTTGCTTCCATGGACATGCCACTGAGAGATGAGCTTTCAGTAGATCTGTTGCTAGCCTCGCTCCCACCATTATTCAACCCTTTTTGTCCTTAACTTCAACATGAATCATGCAAATGCTAGTGTAGCTGAGCTGATTAGTCAGCTTCTGACTGCTGAAAGCACGATCAAGAAGGACAATAAGGTTATGATGGTCACCGCTCCATCTTCTTCTAAGCCTTCCAAAGGCAAGGGCAAGAAAGCCTAAAAGAAGAAGAAGTCCCTTAGGCCTAATGGAGGCATCATGAAGGGAAAAGCCCAAAAAAAAAACATGATCAGAAAGAGGACGTTTGCTTCCATTGCGGCAAACCGGGGCATTAGAGGAGAAACTACCAAGAGTACAAGGCTACTCTAAAGAAAAGTATGTTTCTCGTTGAAGTAAATCTTTCTGTTAATTCTAACTCTTGGGTACTTGATCCCGGTTGTGGATCTCATATCTGTAATGATGTACAGATGCTAAGTGAGGTCCGGCAGCTGAAGGGAGGAGAATGTGTCTTGAATATTGGGGACGGCTCAACGGCCAAAGCTAAAGTTTTAGGCACAATTAGATTAGATTTAGGTCATTCTGTTTTAGTTTTAAATAAAGTTCTTTATGTACCATACATTATTCGTAATATTATTTCAGTTCCAATACTTGATTGCGAAGGTTATGAAATTAATATGAAGAATGGTAACTTTTTCTTCAAAAAGAATAATTTTTCAATACATCTTGGTACATTAAACAATGGACTTTATCTAACTCAAAACAGTAATATTTTGAATAAACAACGAGAAACAAAACGTAAGAGAGATGACGAAGTCTCAACATCTTTATGGCACGCTAGATTAGGACATATTTGTAATAACAGAATTAGCAAGTTAACTACCTTAGGGATATTCTCTGAAAATGACCTTAAATAGCTAACTTCCTGCGAATCCTGTCTCAAAGAAAAGATGTCTAAAACTCCTTTCAAAGGAAGTGTGGAACGAGCCACAAAGATTTTGGATTTGATCCATTCTGATGTTTGTGAACCGCTTAGTGTAAGCACTCGAAACAATCATCAGTACTTCATAACCTTTACTAACGACTTTGGTCGTTATGGTTATGTGTACTTAATGAAGTACAAATCTGAGGATTTTGAGAAATTCTTAGAATTTCAAAAGGAGGTTGAGAACCAAACTAGTCACAAGATCGAGGCAGTTTGATCTGATCGAGGTGGCGAGTATCTTAGTGAAGAATTCCTTAGTCATCTCAAAGATAATGACATTATCTCTCAGTGGACTCCTCCGGGAACTCCTCAGCTTAATGGAGTTTCTGAGAGAAGGAATTGAACCCTACTTGATATGGTTCGTTCCATGATGAGTTTCACTGACTTACCACTTTCTTTCTGGGGTTATGCTCTAGAAAGTGCAGCCAAGATTTTGAATCTTGCTATTTCCAAGTCAGTCCCTAAAACGCCCTATGAAATGTGGCATGGTAAAATCCCTAGTTATCCTCATTTAAGAATTTGGGGTTGTCCTGCTTATGTGAAGAGGACAGTGGGAGATAAGTTAGAAGCTCGTTCTAACTTATGCTACTTTGTTGGCTATCCTAAGGAATCCATAGGATATTACTTCTATGATCAAACTGAACAAAAGGTGTTTGTTTCAAGAAATGCAACTTTTCTTGAGGAACCGTTCCTAGAAGAAAAGAAAGGCAAGATCACAGAACTCGAAGAAATTCAAGACACTCGCACGCCACATTTAGAGGACACGTCCCATTCTGACCTCCCAGAACCAATCATGAATTTCGATACACGTGAAAATCCTTCTCTAAGGCGTTCTGAACGCACTCCTAGACAGCCTGAGAGATGGTATGGTTTTCTCCATGAAATCTCTCAAGAGGATAATGATCCCCTAACATATGAGGAGGCTGTTGGAAAACAGGAATTAGAAAGCAGCGGAAATTTAAAAATTTTCCAACAAAAAGGATCGAAACTCGCAATGGTGAATCCGAATTCGTAGAGATTAGAAACTTGCTTTTCAATAATCTTTCTTGAAGCGTTTCAAGCCACCCAAGAAAGCTCTTCTCGCGGCTTGATCCCCTCTCATTGGTAAAGCTCGAATCTTTAAAAACTTCTAACTTGAAGCTCTCTAGAGATAGTCCACCAACTTGACTACAATTTAACTAGTAAGGATGCTAGTTCTCTAGTTAGTGTTTAGGCTTAACCTAGGGTTTATTTTATCTTGGAGAAAGGATGGTGTTCAACACATGAACCAAAAGAATTGTCAATTACACTCTAAGGGGAGCTCGAGCTCCCCTATATATAGGAAAGAGAGGGGCGGCCGAAACTTAGTCCTATTGGACTAAGGATTTGGTCCCTCTCTCTTGTTACTTGATTATCAAGTAATTCCTAACCTTGATTTTGAATTCTAATTCAAATCAACTTTTAGGAGAGCTAAAATATCCAAAACCCTTTTGAATAATATTATACTTTATTTATTAATAAATAAATAACTTATTTTATCTAATTAATTAATTCGTAATTAATTAAATAGATTATTTTTCTCCAAAATAAAACTTTCTTTTTAATTCAAAAATTAAACCAAAGTCTATTAAATAATTAACACATTAATTATTTAATCACATATACATATATATGCATGTGTGACACACGTGTCCCCAAGGACACGTGTCACTCACGTGACCCACACGTGTGGAACCCTCTCGGTATGATCAACTCTTTTAATCATTTCAAAGCCTCAACTCATGTAACCAAGTTGTTGTGTGTGACCCTCTAGGTTCTCAATTCAATTAGCAGTGACTCTAATTAATTAATTCACTAATTAATTAATCAGTCCACAGATTAAACGACCATAGTCTAGCAATAGGTGTTTAACCCCTAGCTGAATTGGAATGTCTCGATTCGACAGAACCTTTAAGTCATTGATTCATGTGAGATACAATCCTCCTACTTACTATCTCTCAACCAAGATCTAGGGTAAGGGAATAATCAGAACCTTAATAATCTGGTCTTAAAGCTAAGTGCATTTCATATCCATTTGATCTCAATCCAAGAAACCCTTTTCTTGATGTCTTGATCTACTGCCTTGGCCAAGGACTCCATATAGCATATGAATGACTTACACAATAAGAGATCACCTTGCAAATGTAAGTGTAGGTCCTTTCTTGATCCTCATTCACTTTCATGAGTCACTTGTGCAGCCCCAGCATAAGCCTTGAATCAGTTGTCTAAGGCCGACACCCTGTAAAGCTTATACCTAAGGCTACAGAGTTAACTTATAAAGTGACATGAAACCTCAAGTCTAAGGATCAATTAATCACATCAATGACTCGTGAGATATTTCCTAATCTGGAAGTTTCCATTTCCTGAAATAGAAACTTCCTTCCCCATTTAGGAATCTTCTCACACGGGGCACCTCAGTGAACTTACTTATGGAAGTAATGTGGCACCTCTCCTTTTCCCACTTTTAGTTTGCAGGTCTTTGAGCACGAGCTAGGCGGAGAAGTGGGTCGTTCGAGTCTCACTTTTGAGTATAGGTCGTGCTAGGTGCATTGCATTTCATTTTGGATGTGTACTTAATGATTTGATCTTAAATTATATTTTGTTATGTAATTATGATTCGATACGGATTTGTATATTTGGATACATGGTGCCTATGTTTGATCTTGAATTTTATTTTTCTAGAACTCCTAGCTTCCGCTATTTGTCTATTTGTCACGCGCTCTGAGTATGTTTTAGCTCCACCTAGCCTAGTGAGTGTGTGGTCTCCCGTTCGCTTAGACCTGGGCTCGTGTATGGACTTCCCATTTCATATGCGGGTTTGGGTTTAGGTGCGGGGGATGTGGTGGCCCGCGCTCCGGGTGCCACATCCTAAAGTGGTATTAGAGCTCCGGGTTGCAAAACTGGAGTTCTAGTGTCGTGTTGAGTCTGTCTAGGTCGTACGGTGTAGGACAACTTGATTATGTGACTTTATGTGCTTATTTGATTCTCTCTTTGTTAATTGTGCACATGAACATGAATTGACCCACACGCATATATATTGGAAATTCTTGAATTTTTTGCAGAAATATGCCTCCAAGAAGATATCATCGTCAGGATAGATCCCCAGAGCGTCGTCATCATCGGGATCACTCTCCTCATCAAGAGAATAACAATCCACCACCACCACCACAAATGGACCCGGGGAACTTTATGGAAAGGCTCGTGGTATTTTTAGAGCAACGAAATCAAGAAAGGAATAATGCCCCGCCGGCCGATAATCATGGAGGAGGCCTTATTACAGCTACCCTTAGGGAATTCAAGAATCAAAACCCACCGGTTTTCATTGGTGGGAACGATATTCAAGCCGAAGAATGGTTGGTGCAAACGAATAGAATATGGAATCTTATACCTTGTGGACCGGATGAGAAACTTCAATACACCCTCACCATGGTCCAAGGACAAGCTTATGATTGGTGGTTAAGTGTTCAAGGGAAATTGGTGGCCTCCGGGGAAGAAATTACTTGGGAAGTGTTCGTCCGAGAGTTCAAGAGTAAGTATGTTCGAAAAGCTACCCGGAATAGACGCTTGAGAGAGTTCATGGATCTCAAGCAAGGGGAAATGTCGGTAACGGATTATATTAATGAGTTTGAGAGGCTTTCTCGGTACGACCCAAGTATTGCCAATGATGATGAGAGTAAGACCTCGCAATTCCTTTAAGGGCTTCAAGAAGATATGAAGGATGCATTGGAAGCTTCAATTACTAGCACGTGGGCGAAGGTGACGGACAAGGCCTTGAGAGTTGAAGACCGGGTGGTTATGAGAAGGAAGAATTCACATGTTGGCCAAGGTTCTAATTTGGATTCTCACTCAATTCTTGGAAAGAGACCGGTGTACGAAATTCATCCTCTTCCGAATTCTCAAAACAAACAACCTAAACCGGCGAATCCAAATCCTCATTTGGCTATCAAGGGTCCTGAGTGTGTGCATTGTCAGCGAACAAATCATTTGTCAGAGGATTGTTGGAAACTTCACAAGAGGTGCTTTGGATGTGGGTCACCGGAACATATGTTAGATTGATGCCACGCTAATGGTCGGATTATGTGCCGGGAGGAAACCCAAGACCCACGATTCAAGCTCGGGCGTATGCTTTTGGTGGAAAAGGAGAAAGAGTGGCCGAGATTAATCAAGTTGCCGCGGTGGGAGGTACACTTGCATACATGGCATAACATCACATGCATTAGTCAATCCCAAGACCATTTATTCGTTATTTTCGGGATACATTATGGTGATTGTTGTTTTCACTCTCTTGTATGCCCTTTACTTGCGCATGACTTTGTTGTGAGTTCTTTTGAGAGTTCTTGGTGAGAGTTCTTTGACGGGAGTGTTCGGTAAGCTTGAGGGTCGAGTTCTCCTTGTCAACTTGATAGAGCCACCGAGAAGAGGTAAGGTTTGAGGTGCAAGATCAAAGAAGGCAAGAGATCGAAAATCGAAGAGTTAACTTGTGAGATCGATGAGAAGTTGTATCCGGAGTGGTTCGAGGTCCCAAGCCGGACCTGAGGACAGGTCCTTTTTAAGGGGGAGAGTTTGTGACACCTCTCCTTTTCCCACTTTTAGTTTGCAGGTCTTTGAGCACAAGCTAGGCGGAGAAGTGGGTCGTTCGAGTCTTACTTTTGAGTATAGGTCGTGCTAGGTGCATTGCATTTCATTTTGGATGTGTACTTAATGATTTGTTCTTAAATTATATTTTGTTATGTAATTATGATTCGATACGGATTTGTATATTTGGATACTTGGTGCCTATGTTTGATCTTGAATTTTATTTTTCTAGAACTCCTAGCTTCCGCTATTTGTCACGCGCTCTGAGTATGTTTTAGCTCCGCCTAGCCTAGTGAGTATGTGGTCTCCCGTTCGCTTAGACCTGGGCTCATGTATGGACTTCCCATTTCATATGCGGGTTTGGGTTTAGGTGCGGGGGATGTGGTGGCCCGCGCTCCGGGTGCCACAAGTAAGCACCCTCATGTATCACACACGTATCAACTATACACTTTGCACCTCCATGAAACAAGGTGGTCCTTCTTAAGGGCGTGATCCCACAAGCAAGCCTTAAAGGAGTCAGGTTGACACTCCCACTATCTGTAGGACTCATCAGCTTGGAGTATTTTACTAATCATGACTTATGTGATATAGGGCTTCTTTCATGAACCATTTCACCTAAATGGTAGAGTCCTAAAGTCATAAGGATTAGGGGAGTTCTCATACATGCACAACTAAAGTAAACGCATACCAAACAAGAGCATATAAAGAAGTGTTGCCTCAATTCGTTACTTTATTCAAAGATTGTCTGTGATTACAATAAGGAAAAGTACAAAGAGGATATACAATCGGCTTTCTAGGGCACTATTCCTAACAATCTCCCACTTGCCCGTCAAAGCCATTCTAAAGCTACTCTAAGTCCCATCTTCTGAAGATGACCTTGGAAAGCTTCTCAACTAAGGGGTTTAGTAAGTGGATCTGCCATGTTCTCTGCTGATGCGACCCTCTCAATTTGCACATCTCCTCTTTTGATAATATCACGGATTAGGTGATACTTCCTCATAATGTGCTTGGTCCGTTGGTGAGATCTTGGTTCTCTTGCTTGAGCAACCGCCCCAGTGTTGTCACAAAACACAATATTGGGGTCTTTCATGCTAGGAACAACATTCAACTCTTGAATGAAGTTTCTAATCCAAACACCTTCCTTAGCTGCATCATTTGCAGCTAAGTATTCGGCCTCAGTGGTCGAATCTGCAATGGTCATTTGCTTGGAACTCTTCCAACTCACTGCTCCGCCGTTTAGGCAGAAAATGTATCCTGACATTGACTTAAAATCATCTAAGTCAGATGCAAAGCTTACATTGCAGTATCCTTCGACAGTAAGATCTTTCTGACCTCCGTAAACTAAGAATAAATCCTTAGTATTTTTCAAGTACTTAAGAATATTCTTCACGGCATGTAACACCCGAGCTCAAGGTGCCACATCCCCCACACCGAGACCCGACCCGCATATGAAATGGATAATCCACACACGAGCTATGTCACGGCGAACGGGGACACACACACACTCTCTAGGCTAGGCGGGACTAACCCTTAACCCAAAGATCAGAGCAACATCAATAAAGCGGAAGCAATAAAAATCATATAGATAAGTACCATGAGCATTCAAGCTCCAAAAATGGAATTCATATACAATATTCAACCAAGTATTCAAGTTCTAACAACATAACGCTCCATAGTCATAATCATATACAAAAGGGAAACATGAGTGCGAGTGTAACCAAAATAAAAGTGATAAACACTAATGCAAGACCTAGACGACTTGTATTCCCGCCTAGCACTCCTTACCCTGCACCAAACCACTGAAAACAAAACGGGTTCAGTCCAAAAGGGACTGGTGGGTATAAAAATAGGCATAATATAAAAATATGGCAGAATTTAAACATATACATGCAAGCTATAAACCCATAAGAAGTTTTTAGAAGATTTCCCAAGTGGGTGAGATAAGGAAAGACATCTACGGGTTTACAACGATCATATTCATTCATAATTAATCATAGGGTTTCAAGCTCGGCGAGTGAGCGTGCATAATCTCCAACCTTCTCCTCGTGTATTCATAACATAACTTATTGGTTTTCATACATATCTTTCGTGCACATACATAAATGATCATAATCATACATATACACCTTCTTCCTCCGGGTGGTGGACAAGTTTGCAAAACCTGGCCACCTCATACATAATGGCGAGTGAGGTACATGAATCCTCACAAGCCCGACTAGCGTTTTCTCGTCAAAACTCCTGACGAGATCCGTTTCGACGTAAAATGGTTGGAACTAGTGCACGGGCTCACCGTCGGCCCTTGCCTCCCCGGTTCACCACGATACACTAGGCTCCGGGGCCCGTGATCATAACATACATGCAATCTCGCCAAAACAAAGGTAGGTTTTCATAAAAGAAAGGTTATACGTTCGCAATCATTTACTCGAGAAAAGACTCAATATATATATATAATCATATTACTTTGGCTTAAAACCTTTCACATAGGGAGATATATCGGGTCGTTTTATCTAAATAGAAGAGAAACCCACCTGAAACCGACAAAAGAAAACACGAAAGCCTCACTGACCGGCCTCATCTCCAACGGGATCAAAATCTGTGCAAGAAGGTGAAGTGAGACTCAAAATGACCAAATAAGACGGTCGACAATGTAATGATCATGCTATGAATATGTAAAAGAGAAGATTATATTATGAAAATGTTCATGTGCACTATTAAGGAATTTAAATCATATATTCAAGTCATTCCATTATTCGTTCACTTTCATTCAAATTCATAATTCCACATTTTCAATCGAATTAATTCAAGAAATTCAAATACAATCATAGCACAAATTAAACCGCATTAAAATTTAGAAATAAACAATTACATACATTCAATTAAATCAAATATTATTTAATAAATAATCAATATATATATAGACATGCACACGTACACAACATGCATGAAATTCAGAAGGTGACACGCCCGTGTCACCACTACATAGCAACCCGTGACACCCCCGTGTCTCGGTACAGCGGAACCAGGCAATTGTGCACCCCCGTGTCACGCTGAAGAAGAAAACGGTGACACGCTCGTGTCACGCGCGCAGCAGAGAAAAAAAAACGCAGCAGAAAACAGAGCACAACCAAGGCACAACATCTCAACACATTCAACCAACAAAAAACAACTAAGATGTAATGAAACCACTTAGAAATAACTCCCAATCATGCTCCCAAAACCTTGAAACGTGAGATGTAGTGTGTGGTGATCAATTCATGCCAAAGCTTCAATAACTCATTAATGGTGGCTCATAAATGCCTCAACTAACAGCTAATACATCACCATAAAAGTAAAGAGGAGATCAAAACAATCATTTTCATGCTTGGAATCATTCAAAAAGCTCAAGAATTGAAAGAGATCAACCAAAATGCTCAAAACCTAAATATATATCTATCTCTGCCAAAACTCATAAACCATGCTTAAATTTAGGGATGAAAGAATGAAAATGACTCATATGGAATGTACATAACATATCCAAGCTTACCTTGTGGATTAATGGAGGTCTGGAAAGAGATTTGAGCTTGAATCTCTTGTTAGGGCTTGAGTGACGGGATTCACTGGAAAGCAGCTGATGTTTGGCCAATTTACTCCAAGTGGGAAGGGTTAACTCGGTTTGGGGGGTTAATGGCTGAATAAAGGGTTGAGTTAGGGTTCCATAGGCTCAAACCATGGTTAATTTGGTCAACAATTGAATAAGTTATGATCAGTTTAGTGCAGCAAGGTCAGTTTAGGCGTCCGTTGTGTGTTTTGGTTGAATTTCGGAGGTTCAAATAACTTTGGGAAAATATAAGGCTAAGTTCATCAAACTCGAATTTTCGATACGAGTTCAACGAAGTTGACGAAACTCGAATCCGAGTTTCCTAGCTCAAGTTATCAAATAAGGAACCAATGGTGCGCTAATTTCTCGTTAGCCCCCGTTTTGGATTCCGAACCAAAAGAAATTCCAAAACTCAATCAAACAAGTCCGAAAATATAAAACGAGCATATAACCATGTTCATAACACATATACATCCAACATATTAAATTTCTACCAATTTCCGAATTCATACCACGAAGAAACGACAAGCAAATAATTCAATCAAGCGCAAATAGTTCAAAGAAAATTCATATAAATTCAAGTTCAAATATTTTCAAATAATTAAATATTTCTCTAATTAGTATAATGTAAAATAAAGAATGAAATACCGTAATTAAAATAAATTAAACGCACACGCAATTATCACATAATTCATACCTAAACAATTTTGAAAAGTCGGGAGGTTACATGGCAGCCCAGTGACCATCTCCAGGGTCAGATTGGAAACTACTTGTTACACTAAGTGCATAAGCCACATCCGGTCGAGTACATAACATTGCATACATTATGCTACCTATTGCTGATGCATAAGGTGTATGAGTCATTCTTTCCTTCTCAAGGTTAGTCTTAGAACACATCTTCATAGAAAGACATGTTCCTACACTCATAGGAAGGTTCTTAACCTTTGCTGACTCCATATTGAATCTCTTCAATACTTTGTCAATGTACATCGACTGTGATAGTCCTATTAACCTTCTAGATCTATCTCGATAGATTTTAATTCCAAGGATGTAGGACGCATCACCAAGATCTTTCATCTCGAATTGGTTCGATAATCATAACTTAGTCACTTTCACTTCATCCTTCGAATTCCCAATAAGAAAGATGTCATCAACATAAAGTACTAAGAATTGCACTGAGGTCTCCAATTCCTTTCTATACACACATGATTCATTCGAAATTTGAATGAAGCTAAATGCTTTGACTTATTCATCAAATCGAATGTTCCAATTCCTAGAAGTCTGTTTCAATCCATAGATTGATCTTTGGAGTTTGCAAACCTTTTGCTCACTCCCACTGAATGTGAAACCTATGGGTTGGTCCATATAAATGTCTTTATCAATGTCACCATTGAGAAAGGCAGTTTTCACATCCATTTGCCATATCTCATAGTCATAATATACAGCAATGGCAAGCATGATCCGAATAGACTTTTGCATTGCAACTGGTGAAAAGGTTTCATCAAAGTCCACGCCGGGTCTTTGAGTGAATCTTTTTGCAACCAGTCTTGCTTTGTAGGCTGCAATGCTTCCATCAACTCCAAGCTTTCTCTTAAAGATCCATTTGCAACCTATGGGTTTGACCCCATCAGGTAAATCCACCAAGGTCCAAACTTGGTTGGAGTTCATGGAATCTGAAAGTGCCATGAAATCCATTTCGGATTTCATGGCTTCTATCCACTGTTCAGAGTCAGAATCTGAAAGTGCCTCCTCATATGTTAAAGTATCATTATCCTTTTGAGAGATCTCATGGAAGAATCCTTACCATCTCTCTGGCTGTCTAGGATTACGTTCAGAACGCCTTAGAGGAGGATTTGCGTGTGTATCGAAATTTGTGATTGGTTGTGGTTGGTCAGAAGGGGACGTTTCTTCAGTGGATGGCGTGGGGTCACTTTGTACTTCCTCTAATTCTATGATCTTGCCTTTCTTTTCTTTAAGGAACGGTTCATCCAGAAAAGTGGCATTTCTGGAAACAAACACCTTTTGCTCAGATTGATCATAGAAGTAGTATCCTATAGATTCCTTAGGATAACCTACAAAGTAGCATAAGTTAGAACGAGATTCTAACTTATCTCCCATTGTCCTCTTCACGTAAGCAGGATAACCCCAAACTCGTAAGTAAGAATAACTAGGGATTTTACCATGCCACATTTCATAGGGCGTTTTAGGGACTGGCTTAGAGGGAACTAGATTCAAAATCTTTGCTGCACTTTCTAGGGTATAACCCCAGAAAGAAGGTGGTAAGTCAGTGAAACTCATCATGGAACGAACCATATCAAGTAGAGTTCGATTCCTTCTCTTAGAAACTCCATTGAGTTGAGGAGTTCCCGGAGGAGTCCACCGAGAGATAATCCCATTATCTTTGAGATGATTAAGGAATTCTTCACTAAGATACTCGCCTCCTCGATCAGATCGAAGTGCTTTGATCTTGTGACCAGTTTGGTTCTCAACCTCCTTTTGAAATTCTAGGATTTTCTCAAAAGCTTCAGTAATCGGTAAAGGTTATGAAATACTGATGATTGTTTCTTGTGCTTACGCTAAGCGGTCCATAAACATCAGAATGGATCAAATCCAAGACCTTAGTGGCACGTTCCATAGTTCCTTTAAAAGGAACTTTGGACATCTTTCCTTTGAGACAGAATTCACAAGAAGTTAACTCTTTGAGATCATTTTCAGAGAATGATCCTAAAGTGTTTATTTTGCTAATTCTGTTCTTGGAAATGTGTCCTAATCTAGCGTGCTATAAGGGTGCTGAAACTTTGTCATCTCTCTTACGTTTAGTTTCTCGTTGTACATTCATAATATTGATATTTTGAGTTAGATAAAGTCCATTACTTAGAGTACCGATGCGAACGGAAGAGTTGTTCCGTTTGATAAAGTACTTACCATTCTTAATATAAGTTTCATAACCTTCACAATCTAAAGTTGGAACTAAAATTATATTACGAATAATGCTCGATACATAAAGGACTTTATTTAAAACTAACTCAAAACTACCTAAATCTAATCTAATTGTGCCTAAAGCTCGAGCTTCAACATTTGAGCCATCGCCAATCTTCAAGACACATTCTCCTTCTCTGAGTTGTTGGACTTCATTTAGCATCTGTACATCATTACAGATATGAGCTCCACAACCGGTATCAAGTACCCAAGAACTAGAATTAATAGAAAGATTTACTTCAACGAGAAACATACCTTTCTTTAGAGTAGCCTTGTACTCTGGGCAGTTTCTCCTCCAATGTCCCGCTTTGCCACAATGGAAGCAAACATCCTCTTTCTGATCACGCTTCTTCTTTTGGGCCTTCCCCTTCGAAATGCCACCAGTGGGCCTAAGGGGTTTCTTCTTCTTCTTTTGGGCTTTCTTGCCCTTACCTTTAGAAGGCCCAGAAGAGGAAGATGGAGCATTCACCATCAGAACCTTATTGTCCCTCTTGATCGTGCTTTCAGCAGTCACAAGCTGACTAATCAGCTCAGCTACAGTAGCACCAACATGATTCATATTGAAGTTAAGGACAAATGGGTTGAATGATGGCGGGAGCGAGGCTGGCAACAAGTCTACTGAAAGCTCATCTTTCAGTGGCATGTCCATGGAAGCAAGTTTCTCAACAAGGGCGAGAAACTTGAGTCCATATTCATGGACACTTGAACCTTCCCTCATTCTCAAGTGGAACAATTCCTTTGAAGTGTTATACCTTGTAACACGTTCATGATGGCGGTAAAATTGCTCTAAGTGGTCGTAAATCTCCCAAGCAAATTCCATGGCCTCATGTTGCCTTTGCAAGTCCGGAGACATGTTAGCCAACATAAGGCAACGGGCTTGGAAATTATCATCCTTCCACTTTTGGATTGCATCCCGCGCGGCCCGAGTGGGAGCTTCCCCTTCGGGACTAGGATCCCCTTCGAAGAGAACATAAGTTCTCTTCTCAGAATCTAAAATGATTTTTAGATTCCTCAGCCAATCAGAATAGTTGGGACCAGTCAACTTGTTTGACTCGAGGATTGATACAAGAGGGTTTTTGGTTGCCATTTCAAAACACGTAGAGAATCACAGAATCTACGACCTAAATGGTAAAACAGAGAACTAGTGAGCATGCTGAATTATAACGATATACAAAAGATAAGGTCTTTAATCTAATGTAGCTCCCACTGTTTTTCAAAGATCTATAATTCCCAAAGATCTAAGAGGAACACACTTCCCAATGGGTACTAAGGTCCTACGCATTTTACCTCGAACCCACGACTCGCGGACATTCTAAAGTTGAACCCTAGGTAGGTACAACTTACCAATTCTAACACCTTTAGAACTCTTAGTAATTGTTTTTGCATCACCCATCTTTCAATATGGACCCACGACTCGTGCGACATCCATATTTACTTAGGCGTTAAGGTGGACCCATCAATCATAAGATCATGATCAAAACTTAGTTCAAACGACCCACGACTCGCGGACATCGCCCTTGCTAAAATTGACCACGAAATATTGATCATTTAAAATGATCAATTAGGTAACTAAGAACTAATAAGCTCCACTAGCTATCCCACGACTCGCGGACAATAACTAGCTTCACTTACTAAACTTAAAACCTATTGATGGCATGCTAGAAATTTAATTCGAAATTTGTATCTCGAATTAAACACCTATTTATTCGAAATTAGCTTAATATTTAATGGGAATTTTTCGAATCAACCGGAGAGTTGTCCGGTTCGACCTCACCAACATATATGTTATCCAATTTTATTAGTCTTAATTAATGCAAGTACAATTTAAATGCATTTTAAACAAACACATAAACAGATAGCATGTCCTAGCATGATACTAACATGAGATGATCATGGGTCTATCCTATCTTATGCGTGAAAAGTGGGAGCCACTCCACTATCACAATTCTAACATACATGCCACATAAACAGTTTATTTCACATAAGGGAAAGCTGTAACAAAATACGAGCCCTATCTCTATTACATTTTCAATTGAGATTCCCCTCCCAAACATTTTGAGGGGTCTTCACTTATGGCCTCCTCGTTACTTGAATGTGGTCCATCTTACTCCATGGGTGCATTGTCTCCAAAATGAAAATAAAACCTCACCACCTATATCTACTCTCAAATTACAATAAAAGGAAAAAAACATAAAGTAATAAGGCTCAATCTTCATATTGGCCTTAGACAATTACACGGGGCATACACCGGCCTCAAAAACAGTAATATGGAAAGCCACATAATAAATCACATAACAGTACGCACATAAGTAAGGCTCCAACCTCAATTGAAAAATGCAACTATAGGGCTCCAACCCCAAATGTAAACTATCCATGTGCATAAATGTAAAGCATACAAAGACTAGTACCCATGATCACCTAACATGCTTTTGCGAGAATTTAAACTTACCCAATAAATTAAAATTCCCGTTTCAAGTCCTAATGACTTAAAACACGACTTGATGCGAGTCTTGTTTATAAAAGCTTTCAATAAATCCCAAATTACTGAAACAAATAAAATTCCAATTAATTTCTGAAAATTAATAATTTTATTAAAGGTGTAATTTCCCAAATTATAAACCGTTTCTATTTCTCAAAATTTCCCAATTTTAACTCTTATTCAAAAATAAATTAATTTAATTAAAAACAAGTTTTAATAAAAATAAATAAAATTGGGACTGGATTGCACGAAATACGAAAAATGGATTATGAGGGAAAAACGGGGCCTGTACGCGAAGGGGCTGCATGAGTCGCAAGAGCACGCGGCCTTGCGCACACTGCGCGCCGCCCCTCTCGGCCTGCTTGCGGGCGACTTGGGCGAGGGATCCCGCACGCGTTGCGGGATTCTCGCCCAGCCTGGGTGGTAGTCTCGGCAACATGTGCTGAGACGGGCGGGCGCGCCTAGGCGCGTCCGGAAGGCTCCCGCACGTTGGTGCTGGGCGGGATGCCCATGCGCGCCAAGGCGCGGGAGGTGACGCGCGAAGCCCGAGTGCGGGATGCCTTCGCGCGCGGGGTTTCGCGTGTTCGCAATCCAGGCTTTTCGTTCGTGTTTTCGTTTAAAAGCAAAACCAATCCAAGAAATCCAAAAACAGTTTATACAGTTTCTAATCTAAAACAGTTTTTCAAAAACAAAATTTTCAAAACAGTTTTCAGGAACTTTCAAGAAAAATAAAGTTTCGTAATTCAGGCTTTCTAAAACAGTTACAAATACTCAATCGCATCAAGCCTAATAATTTCTACCAAATTCAATAAAGCGGAGACGAATCAGAAACACGATTAACGAGGTGGCTCTGATACCACTTGTTGGAAAACAGAAATCAGAAAGCAGCGGAAATTTAAAAATTTTCCAACAAAAAGGATCGAAACTCGCAATCGTGAATCCGAATTCGTAGAGATTAGAAACTTACTTTTCAATAATCTTTCTTGAAGCGTTTCAAGCCACCCAAGAACGCTCTTCTCGCAGCTTGATCCCCTCTCCTTGGTAAAGCTCGAATCTTTAAAAACTTCTAACTTGAAGCTCTCTAGAGATAGTCCACCAACTTGACTACAATCTAACTAGTAAGGATGCTAGTTCTCTAGTTAGTGTTTAGGCTTAACCTAGGGTTTATTTTATCTTGGAGAAAGGATGGTGTTCAACACATGAACCAAAAGAATTGCCAATCACTCCTAAGGGAGCTCGAGCTCCCCTATATATAGGAAGGAGAGGGGCGGCCGAAACTTAGTCCTATTGGACTAAGGATTTGGTCCTTCTCTCTTGTTACTTGATTATCAAGTAATTCCTAACCATGATTTTGAATTCTAATTCAAATCAACTTTTAGGAGAGCTAAAATATCCAAAACCCTTTTGGATAATATTATACTTTATTTATTAATAAATAAATAACTTATTTTGTCTAATTAATTAATTCGTAATTAATTAAATAGATTATTTTTCTCCAAAATAAAACTTTCTTTTTAATTCAAAAATTCAACTAAAGTCTATTAAATAATTAACAAATTAATTATTTAACCACATATACATATATATGCACGTATGTTTCACACGTGTGGAACCCCCTCGGCATGATCAACTCTTTTAATCATTTCAAAGCCTCAACTCATGTAACCAAGTTGTTGTGTGTGACCCTCTAGGTTCTCAATTCAATTAGCAGTGACCCTAATTAATTAATTCACTAATTAATTAATCAGTCCACAGATTAAACGACCATAGTCTAGCAACAGGTGTTTAACCCCTAGCTGAATTGGAATGTCTCGATTCGACAGAACCTTTAAGTCATTGATTCATGTGAGATACAATCCTCCTACTTACTATCTCTCAACCAAGATCTAGGGTAAGGGAATAATCAAAACCCTAATAATCCGGTCTTAAAGCTAAGTGCATTTCATATCCATTTGATCTCAATCCAAGAAACCCTTTTCTTGATGTCTTGATCTACTGCCTTGGCCAAGGACTCCATATAGCATATGAATGACTTACACAATAAGAGATCACCTTGCAAATGCAAGTGTAGGTCCATTTCCTGAAATAGAAACTTCCTTTCCCATTAATCACCTTGCAATAAGGATCAATTAATCACATCAATAACTCGTGAGATATTTTCTAATCTGGAAGTTTCCATTTCCTGAAATAGAAACTTCTTTTCCCATTTAGGAATCTTCTCACACGGGGCACCTCAGTGAACTTACTTATGGAAGTAAGCACCCTCATGTATCACGCACGTATCAACTATACACTTTGCACCTCCATGAAACAAGATGGTCCTTCTTAAGGGCGTTATCCCACAAGCAAGCCTTAAAGGAGTCAGGTTAACACTCCCACTGTCTGTAGGACTCATCAGCTTGGAGTATTTTACTAATCATGACTTATGTGATATAGAACTCGTTTCATGAACCATTTCACCTAAATGGTAGAGTCCTAAAGTCATCAGGATTAGGGGAGTTCTCATACATGCACAACTAAAGTAAACGCATACCAAACAAGAGCATATAAAGAAGTGTTGCCTCAATTCGTTACTTTATTCAAAGATTGTCTGTGATTACAATGAGGAAAAGTATACAGCGGATATACAATCGGCTTTCTAGGGCACTATTCCTAACAGAGGCACTGTCAAACTCGGATTCTGATCAGTGGAAACAAGCCATGATGTTCGAAATGGATTCCATGTACTCTAACCAAGTTTGGACCTTGGTTAATTTACCTAATGGGGTAAAACCCATAGGTTGCAAATGGATCTTTAAGAGAAAGTTCGGAGTGGATGAAAACATTGCAGCCTATAAGCCAAGGCTCGTTGGTAAAGGCTTCACTCAAAGGCCCGGCGTAGAGTTTGATGAACCTTCTCATCGGTTGCAATTCAAAAGTCCATTCGGATCATGCTTGCCATAGCTGCATATTACGACTATGAGATATGGCAAATGGATGTGAAAACTGCCTTTCTCAATGGAGACATTGATAAAGACATTTATATGGATCAACCCATAGGTTTCACATTCAGTGGGAGTGAGCAAAAGGTTTGCAAACTCCAAAGATCAATCTACGTATTGAAACAGGCTTCTAGGAATTGGAACATTCGTTTTGATGAAGCAGTCAAAGCATTTGGCTTCGTTCAAAATTTGAATGAGTCCTGCGTGTATAGAAAGGAATTAGAGACTTCGGTGCAATTCTTGGTCCTTTATGTTGATGATATCCTTTTAATTGGGAATTTGAAGGATGACGTGAAAGTTACCAAGTCATGGTTATCGAACCAATTCAAGATGAAAAATCTTGGTGATGCGTCCTACATTCTTGGTATTAAGATCTATAGGGATAGATCTAAGAGATTGATAGGATTATCACAATCGATGTACATAGACAAAGTACTGAAACGGTTCAGTATGGAGAATGCAAAGAACGAAGTTCTTCCCATGAGTGTAGGAACATGTCTTTCTAAGGAGATGTGTCCAAAGATAAACCTTGAGAAGGAAATAATGACTCATGTGTCTTATGCCTCAGCAATAGGTAGCATAGTGTATGCAATGTTGTGTACTCGACCGGATATGGCATATGCACTTAGTGTAATGAGCAGTTTCCAATCAGACCCTGGAGAAGGTCACTGGACTGCTGTGAAGAATATCCTAAAGTACTTGCGAAGCACTAAGGACTTATTCTTAGTATACGGAGGACAGAAAGATCTAGTAGTCGGAGGATACTGCGATGCAAGCTTTGCATCTGACTTAGATGATTTTAAGTCAATGTCAGGATATATTTTCTGCCTTAACGGTGGAACAGTGAATTGGAAAAGTTCCAAGCAAACAACCACTGCAGATTCGACCACTGAGGCCGAATACTTAGCTGCAAATGATGCAGCTAAGAAAGGTTTTTGGATTAGAAACTTCATTCAAGAATTGAATGTCGTTCCAAGCATGAAAGACCCCATTACTGTGTTTTGTGACAACACTGGGGCGGTTGCTCAAGCAAGAGAACCAAGATCTCACCAGCGGACCAAGCACAATATGAGGAAGTATCACCTAATCCGTGATATCATCAAAAGAGGTGATGTGCAAATTGAGAGGGTTACATCAGCAGAGAACGTGGCAGGCCCGCTTACTAAACCCCTTAGTCGAGAAGCTTTCGAAGGTCATCTTGCAAAGATGGGACTTAGATTAACTCCTGAATGGCTTTGACGGGCAAGTGGAGGATTGTTAGGAATAGTGCCCTGAAAGCCGATGTAATAGTCCGTTTTAGTACTTTCCTTTTGTAAATCACATACAATCTTTGAATAATACGAATTAAGGCAACACTTCTTTATATGCTCTTGTTTGATTGTATGTTTACTTTAACTGCGCTTGTACAAGAACTCCCCTAATCAATATGACTTATAGAACTCAACCATTTAGGAGAAGTGGTTCATGAGACGAGTCCTATATCACATAAGTCATGATTAGAAATCACTCCAAGCCGATGAGTCCTATACACAGTGGGAGTGTCAACCTGACTCGTTCGAGGCTTGCTCGTGTGATCACGCCCTTAAGAAGGACCACCTTGTTCATGGGGTGCAAAGTGTATTGCTGATACGTGCGTGATACATGGGGGTGCTTACTCATTCTAAGTAAGTACACTGAGGTGTCCCGTGTGAGAAGATTCCTAAATGGGAAAGGAAGTTTCTATATCTGGAAATAGAAACTTCCAGATTAGGAAATATCTCATGAGTCATTGATGTGATTAAGTGATCCTTCGACTTGAGGTTCCATTGATACTTTATGGGCTAACTTTGTAGTCTTAGCTATAAGCTTTAAAGGGTGTCGCCTTAGACAACTGATTCAAGGCTTATGCTGGGGCTGCACAAGTGGCACATGAAAGTATATGAGAATCGATAAAGGACCTACACTTGCATTAGCAAGTTGATCTCTTATTGTGTAAGTCATTTATATGCCATCTAGGAATCCTTGGCCAAGACAGTGGATCAAGACATCAAGAAATGAGTTTCTTGGATTGAGATCAAATGGATATGAAATGCACTTAACATTAAGATCAAGATTATTAGGGTTCTAATTATTCCCTTGCCCTAGATCTTGATTGAGAGATGGGATGTAGGAGGATTGTATCTCACATATGTCAATGACTTAACGGTTCTGTCGAATCGAGACATTCTTATTCAGCTAGGGGTCAAACACCTGTTGTTAGACTATGGTAGTTTGATCTGTGGACTGATTAATTAATTAGGGTCACTGCTAATTGAATTAAGAACCTAGAGGGTCACACACAACAACCCGATCACGTGGGTTAAGGCTTGAATCGATTAAACAAGTTGATCGAACCATTAAGAGAATGGTGGGGCCCACACGTGTGAAGCACACGTGTGGGAGGCGTGTATGACACGTGTCCTTGGGAACACGTGTAGTCACGTGGTTTGATGTGTATATATTAAATAATTAATGTGTTAATTATTTAATGGACTTTGATTTAATTTTGAATTAATATTAAAGTCCTATTTTAGAGAAATAAAATCTAATAAATAATTAATTATGAATTAATTAATTATTAGTCTTTAAGTTATTTATTATTTAATAAATAAAGTAAAAATAAATATCTAAGAGAGTTAGATATTTTCGTGCTCATCAAGTTGGTCAAAAGTTAAGAGTTTTGGTCAAAGTTGGAAAGCTTTCTTTCCAAGCAAGAAATAAGAAGCTAGTGGGTTAGGAAATCCTATCTCCATTGGGAGATGGATTTCGAACCCTAGCCCTTTAAATACAAGGGAATCGAGCCCCTTGATAATTGATCCGAAATTCTCGTTTCTCCAATAATTATACACTAAACCCTAGAGCCTAAACACCGAATATAGAACTAGCATCCTCCCTATTCGGATCGTGGTCGCGGTTGGTGGGCTAATTCTCTAGAGGGCTACTATCGTGAAGTCTTGAAAGATTCGAAGGAGCTTTTGGGGATCAAGCCGCATGAAGAGTGTTCTTGGGTGGCCAGAACGTGTCAAGAAAGCTAGTACCTAAGTGAGTTTCTTGATCTCTACGAATTTGGGAATAGGAATTGCAAGATTCGATCCTAACTTATTGGGATTTTTTTTTAAAATTTCCGCTGCGTTTTTTTTTCGTTTTCCCAATAATTTAGTCATTTTATTTTTTCACTAATTAAGAAATTAAAAAACACAAAAAAAACCAAAAAAAAAAAAAAGAAAAAGAAAATGGAAGAACTCAAATGGTGGAAAGATGAAGATGGCCGGAAATGATAAAGATAGCCGAAAAACGTATATGTCTCTGGCAAGCCCAGATCCGAAACAGATTTCAGCAGCTCCATCATCTCTCTTTGCTACCCCGTCAGCGTTCGTCCGATTCGCACTCCGGCGCCGCCCTCAACTGACCGGATCCACCTCAGATCCGACTAGCAAGAAAACACCACCACCTCCGCCGACAATCGCCAACTTCGAATCGCCTCCCATTTCCCCCTTTTCCTCACCTACCCTCTCTCTCCCTTTTCCCTCCTCGACCCAAAATAGCAAAAGGGATAAAAGCCCTCAACCGCCCCCGACTTCCAGCTCCGGTCGCAACCGCCGGTGCCGTCTCCACTTCTTTCTCCCTCTCTGAAGCAAGAAAGCCGGGAAACATACACATTGACCCAGATCTGAACCTCAAGCAGGGTTGGTTGAAGCTATGATTCTTTTGCATATATACATACATACATATATATTTACATACATACACATATATATTTATAGAGCGAGAGAGATGGGAATGTTGGTTGAAGCTATGATTCTTCTGCAGATTTGCAGAAGGTCCGGGTTGGAATCCCCCTTACGGGTTAATCTAAGAGGCTGTGATGATTTTTGGAATCCCAAATCTGAGCCTCAAGCCGTTGTTGACCCATAGCAGAAGCCCTTCCTCTTCATCTTCTCCACCATCTGAGTTCTTTCATTTTCTTCCATTTCTCCACCTTCCAAGAGACCAAACAAATTTTCTTTTTCTTTTTTTTTTTTTTTTTTTGGTTTTTTTGTGTTTTTTAATTTCTTAATTAGTAAAAAAAATAAAATGACTCAATTACCTTTAAGAAATCGCGTGAAACACACGCGCTCTGCCTTGGCCTGAGAATTATGCCGAAATGTTGACCTGGGTACTGAAATTAAACAACTTCCAAAGGTTGGGTACTGATTCGTCGAAAATCAAAGGTTGGGTACCAAAGTGCAACACATCCCAAAGATTGAGGTGCAAAGAAAGATTTTTCCTATATATATATATATATATATATATATAATTGACTCGAGAATTTATTGATCTCATTAATTGATAATTCTGAAATCGCTATTGCACACTTACTGATTATTTTAATTTTAAATTTAAATTTTTAGTAGCATACCTTAGGCTAAACATAAGGAGATTATGGAGGTGTCTTCAATAAGTAGAAGTTAATACAGAAGTTAAAATGGTAAAACATTGCAGTAGTAAAAGCAGTGAGTGTTTGGAAAAAAAAGTGATAAGTAGAAAAATAATCAGTTGAGTGTTTGGAAAAAAAAAGTGATAAGCAGAAAAATAATGTTTGCGGAGAAAAAATTATAATCATTTTTAATTTTTAAGTTTATTTAAAATTTGATGGGCCAAATCACACTCGAATCAGATTCGCACAAGTGTCGCAATCCGGGCGGCTTATCAAGATGAACCAAGAACACTTGAGCTTAGACGCTCGTGGATGTGGGCTCGTGAAACAGGTCCAGCCCATGCAACTTACTGCCTTGATCCCTGAGAACTGCCTGTCAAGGCCCAAACACCGAGAGTAGGATCCTCCGTTGATCCCATACAACGCTCGCATTCGAAGCCTCAGAGGAGGTTCATTACCTTTGCGGGGACCCTCCCTTTCACACCATGAAGTCTTCCCTTGAGGACCTCCCACGGCCGCGTGCCGTACACATCCTCCGAGCGTCCCAACGCTTGTATAATGCCGCCAGGGAACCTTCCCCTCGAGCGCTCTAGCGCTCGATAACCCTCTTAGGGTATATCCGCGCTCGTACCGTCTCTGGTGCCCTTGCCACCATGGCAACAGGGTACGTTCAGCTACCAGATGTTAATCCCGTCCTCAACAAAGGGTTCCCACCACGAGGGCACAACCAAGTGCATGAGGAACAATCTATGCTAAGGGCCACAACGCTCAGCGACAGCTCCGCAACCACCTCTGACACACAATGGTAGTGCCCGCACCATTCCTAACATCCACTACCACCTATCCGTAGGTATCTTTCAGGGGTGTCATTTTCAAGCTATCACACAACGCCACGTGTCTAGGGCAACACGGATCTGGGACCACTTGGTTACATTTACCAAATCACCCTCATCCTCAACCTATAAATATGGGAATTTACACTCACATTCCCTAAGTCATTTTAAGTCATCTTCCACATACAAACTCACACAAAGAACTGGGCATTTTTCCTCCATTTTTATTTTGGTCTCTCTTTCCCCAAGCTCTGCATACTTCACCATCTCTCCATTCTCAATGCATTTTTCCCCTGGTGTTGTCCTAGTTGGAAGAACCCATGCTCATTGGAAACCCAATTCCTGAGGCTACCACGCCTGCGATGGTCTTCCCTTTCCCAAAAAAATCTTAAAGTGTTGGTGTTTTAGTCCCTCTCCAGTTTGTACACCACCATTTTTGGCGCCGTCTGTGGGAAACCATCATCTTCTTCGTCTTCATCTGTTCTTCCTTTTCTCAAGCTAGTTGAGTTTAACACCTGCAAATCATACCATGGTGACTGCAACCAGGTCCGGAGCCTTGGAGACTAGGGGAGGTTTTCCTCCCGTCAACGAGGAAAACCCAGGGGACAGGGCACACAACGTCAACTTCCCCAATTCCAGAGTGAACGACACTCCGGCCACCGGCAGAGATGCCCCTGCCGCCGTGGGAGACAAAGGTAAAGCAACTTTGGTGGGATCTCTCCCCACTGGTGGAAATGAAGCTGGAGGTTCTGGGCCCGCCGCCAACGCCGTCGCGTACTCCACGACTATGCCACCGCCAGGGTACACTTACATGCAACCCGGCATGATGCCTAGAATAATGCAGGGCGTGATGCCCATGATACAACCCTATCAAGTGGGCACGTTACAGCTTTCAGTCTCCATTCCTAGAGAAGTCCAAGCAATGGAAATACCACAAATGACTCCGCAATAACTCCAGGCGCTCTACGCTCAATGTGAGGTACAAGCAGCCCAGAATGCTTGGAAGCACTTTACTTCTGCCTACTTTCCCTCTGGGGTGGGTGCTCAAATGGCCCCTCCGCTGGGAGGCAACAGATTCATCCCTTAATGGCTCCCCAGAATGTACTGAGGGCTCAACCACCACCACCGCCTCCAGCGCAAGGAAAAGAAGCTCCCCCGAGGGCTGAGCAGGAACAAAACCCAGCTGAGAAAGAGAAAATCCTTCAGGCGAGGGAGGATACAGAAGAGGAGGTCCAGTCAAGGATCTCTAGAAGAACAAGCAGGAGAGACGGAGGCGACCCTCAGTTGGCGGCTGTACAAGACCAGCTGAATGGGGTACAAAATATTGTGGAGCAGCTCTCTCGAGCGCGGTCTCAAGTCCCCCACACTGGGGACGAGAGAGCCATGGCCAGAGACGCTCGTAACCCACGAAACCCGGTCTCTCGCTGCTGGAGAGAAGAGGATTATGAGGACCGTGACGACGAGGGTGGGAACCACAGGCCTTTGACAAGCGGTTCGCCCCTCGTGGATGAAGTGCTAATGGCTCGCGCTGGAATGGGCAAGATCCCCACGTCCGTCGACCGCTACGACGGAACCACTGATCCGGCCGAGCATCTGGATCACTTTGTGCATCTAATGCACCTCTACGACCATTCCAGTCATTACTGGACCAAAATTTTTGTCACTTCCCTCGTGGGAATGGCACAAGACTGGTACAAGAAGTTGCCCCCTCGTTCCATTCGAGGGTACGATGACTTGACCAACGCCTTTCTGAACCATTTCAACTCGCTGAAGGTACCGACGCCTGCGGTTACGGCGTTGTACAGTTTGGTGCAAGGGCCAAATGAGACCCTCAGATCCTTTCTGGGGAGGTTCAACAAGGAAATCCTATTGGAAGAGAAGCCCTCGATGGATTTCCTGAGACATGTGTTATTCGGGGCAATCAACATGAAGAACTATGTAAGCAAGGAGTTTGTAGAAGAAGTGGCAAAAAAGAAGCCACACTCCCTGATAGAGATAAGGGAGATAGCTGATTCCTTTTTCACCCTCGAGGACATGTACATCGCGAGGTCGCAGAAGCTTGCCAATGCCCCTTGCATCGACAAAGGTCTAAAGGACAGGGGAGAATCTAACAGGTACCGCCACCGCAGCCCTACTCCCACTCGGAGAAACTCTCTATCCCCCGTAGGTTTGAGCGCATTCCCCTCAACAGACTGATTGCTGAGGTCTATTCCATGGCGGACAAAAAGATGTTCAAAAGGCCACAAAAAATGAGGGAAACCGAGGCCCAGAAGCGCTCGGGGAAATACTGTGCTTTCCACAAGTAGGAAGGGCATGACACAAACAAATGCCGTCAAGTTGAGAGTGAGATTCAAAGGCTCATTACTAGGGGGCACCTTAAGGAGTTTGTGAAGGTGCTTGAAAGGTACGATGAGCATTGTATCGAGCGAGCCCGAGCTAGGGGAAGAAACCGCTCACGCTCAAGGAGCCCTCGCAACAATCACCCCGAGAACAGCAGCCGTGGCAAACAGAAAGCTGCCGAAATGGAGAACCAACCCTTCGCCGTCATCCACATGATCGCTAGCGGACCCTCGGGAGGAGACTCCAATGCTTCCAGGCGTCGCCACGTGCGCAGTTATGATCAAAGGCCTTCCAAACCCAAGTTTGTACTCTCCGTCGACAGCACTCCACGTTCTGTTAGGAATAGTGCCCTAGAAAGCCGATTCGACGTAATCTGCTTTGGGACTTTTCTTGTATCACAGACAATCTTTGAATAATATACGATTGATTATAGGCAAACACTTCTTTATATGCCAATACGTGTTTTGTGTGTTTCCATTACGTGCGCATGTATGAGAACTCCCCTAATCCTGATGACTTTAGGACTCTACCATTTAGGTGAAATGGTTCATGAAACGAGCCCTATATCACATAAGTCATGATTAGTAAAATACTCCAAGCCGATGAGTCCTACAGACAGTGGGAGTGTCAACCTGACTCCTCTAAGGCTTGCTTGTGGGATCACGCCCTTAAGAAGGACCACCTTGTTTCATGGAGGTGCAAAGTGTATAGTTGATACGTGCGTGATACATGAGGGTGCTTACTTTAATAAGTAAGTTTACTGAGGTGCCCCGTGTGAGAACATTCCTAAATGGGAAAGGAAGTTTCTATTTCAGGAAATGGAAACTTCCAGATTAGGAAATATCTCACGAGTCATTGATGTGATTAATTGATCCTTAGACTTGAGGTTCCATGTTACTTTATGAGTTAACTCTGTAGTCTTTGGTATAAGCTTTAAAGGGTGTCGCCTTAGACAACTGATTCAAGGCTTATGCTGGGGCTGCACAAGTGACTCATGAAAGTGAATGAGAATCAAGAAAGGACCTACACTTGCATTTGCAAGGTGATCTCTTATTGTGTAAGTCATTCATATGCCATATGGAGTCCTTGGCCAAGGCAGTAGATCAAGACATCAAGAAAAGGGTTTCTTGGATTGAGATCAAATGGATATGAAATGCACTTAGCTTTAAGACCAGATTATTAGGGTTCTAATTATTCCCTTACCCTAGATCATGGTTGAGAGATAGTAAGTAGGAGGATTGTATCTCACATGAATCAATGACTTAAAGGTTCTGTCGAATCCGAACATTCCAATTCAGCTAGGGTTAAACACCTGTTGCTAGACTATGGTCGTTTAATCTGTGGACTGATTAATTAATTAGTGAATTAATTAATTAGGGTCACTGCTAATTGAATTGAGAACCTAGAGGGTCACACACAACAACTTGGTTACATGAGTTGAGGCTTTAAAATGATTAAACGAGTTAATCAAGCCAAGAGGGTTCCACACGTGTGAAACCACACGTGTATAAATATATGTGTATATTTATTTATGTATTAAATAATTAATGTGATTAATTATTTAATAGACTTTGGTTTAATTTTGAATTAAAAAGAAAGTCTTATTTTGGAGAAAAATAATCTAGTTAATTAATTATGAATTAATTAATTAGATAAAATAAGTTATTTATTTTAAATAAATAAAGTATAAAAATTATCCAAAAATAGTTTGGATATTTTTAGCTCTCTTGAAAGTTGATTTGAATTAGAATTCAAAGTCAAAGTCAAAATTACTTGATGATCAAGTAATAGGAGAGAGAGAGACCAAAATCCTAGCCCATTAAGGACTAGGAATTTCGTCCCTCTCCTTTCTTATATATAGGGGAGCTCATGCTCCCCTTTAGAGCTAATAGACAATTCTTGGTTCATGTGTTGAACACCTTCATTTCTCCAAGATAAAATAAAACCCTAGGTTAAGCCTAAACACTAACTAGAGAACTAGCATCCTTACTAGTTAGATTGTAGCCAAGTTGGTGGACTATCTCTAGAGACTTCAAGTTAGAAGTTTTGAAGATTCGAGCTTTACCAAAAGTGGGGATTAAGCAAACACGATCAGAAGGGATGATGAAACGATTCTGAACCCGACGTGAACCGAATGAAAAAAACGAACCAAAGAAGATGGCGAAAACCGTTCGTCCATATCCTGAAGGATGAATTTTTTCACGAGGGTTTTGTGACTGGCAGTTTTCTACTTTCGCAAAACTGTTTTCGAAGGGAGTTTCAATCCTGCTTTTCTCGTTTCATGTTTCTTTCTTTATATTATATTGTTAAGAACATCTCTAACATGAATTGAATCTAGGTTGGTGTGGATTGCTATCCCGACAATGGATTCTGAAGTAGAAAGAGACTTTCGAGGGACGGGTTGTCAAGCCGCGAGAAGAGCGTTCTTGGGTGGCTTGAAACGCTTCAAGAAAGAATAAAAGAAAAGTAAGTTTTCTATCTTTACGAATTTGGATACACGATTACGAGTTCAAGATCCTTTTTGTTGGAAAAATTTTTAAATTCCGCTGCTTTCTGATTCGTGTTTTCCAACAAGTGGTATCAGAGCCACCTCGTTAATCGTGTTTCTGATTCATCTCAATTAAACAGAATTTTGAGAAATTCTTGAATCTGAATTACAGTTAGGTATTCTTGAATTTGTATCGTAATCTGAGCTTTTGAATCTGAGAGGTTTCCTGATAAATTGAGAAAATCGTTTTCTGAAAAAAGGGTTTTTATTTTAGATTTATTAAAATCGCGATTTTGATTCCCGAATCGAGACGAAAATTTTTCTGAAAAATTTTGTACGCAAAACGGTGTGGGACGACGAGGACCAAGCGAGTTTGTCGCTCGTCGTCGCCGCACGCGGACGGGTCCGGACGAGGCCGGAACAGCCTGTGCGGGATCGCCCGCACACCCATGTGCGGGACTGCCCGCACGAGTCCGCCCAGCCCTGTGCGGGATCGCCCGCACACCCCTGTGCGGGACTGCCCGCACGCGTCCAGAATAGCCTGTGCGGGATCGCCCGCACACCCCTGTGAGGGACTGCCCGCACGCGTCCGCCCAGCCTTGTGCGGGATCGCCCGCACACCCTGTGCGGGACTGCCCGCACGCGTCTGCGCGGGGCTGTGCGGGATCGCCCGCACGCTTTCGGGCGGATGTGACGCGATGCGATTTTTCGTGTTTTTGGCCCAAATTTTATTTTAAAATTATTTTAAAAATCTTTTTTACTGAAAATATTTTTAATTTTGAAATAAAATTATAATTTGGGAATTTCGGGAATCAAAGTCAATTTTAATTTTTCGGGAAAAGTATAATTATTATTTTTTTGAAATAATGATTTTAATAAAATTGTTAATTTTTGAATTAACTTGAATTTTATCAGATTCTAGCTTTTGATTTTGAAATTATTCTTGAACAAGGAACTGTTTTTCAGATTACTTTGAGTTAGTCGAACTTAAAGTTAAAGGAATTTTAAATTTATTGGTAAATTTAAATTCTTGCAATTTAAGCATGTTAGGTGATCATGGGTTTAGATCTATGTATGGTTTTAATTTATGCACATGGATGGTTTATATTGGGGTTGGAGCCCTATAGTTGCGTTTTTCAATTGAGGTTGGAGCCTCACTTATGTGCGTACTGTTATGTGATTTATTATGTGGCTTTCCATATTACTGTTTTTTAGGCCGGGGTATGCCCCGTGTAATTGTCTAAGGCCAATATGAAGATTGAGCCTTATTACTTTATGTCTTTTTCTTTTTATTGTAATTTGAGAGTAGAGATAGGTGGTGAGGTTTTATTTTCATTTTGGAGACAATGCACCCATGGAGTAAGATGGACCACATTCAAGTAACAAGGAGGCCATAAGTGAAGACCCCTCAAAATGTTAGGGAGGGGAATCTCAATTGTTAAATGTAATAGAGATAGGGCTCGTATTTTGTTACCGCTTTCCCTTATGTGATTTAAACTGTTTATGTGGCATGTATGTTAGAACTTGTGATTGTGGAGTGGCTCCCACATATCACGCATAAGATAGGTAGAACCCATGATCATTACATGTTAGTATCATGCTAGGACATGTTATCTGTTTATGTGCTTGTTTGAAATGCATTTAAGTTGTACTTGCATTAATCAAGACTAATTAAATTGGATAACATATATGTTGGTGAGGTCGAACCGAACAACTCTTCGGTTGATTCGAAAATTCCCATTAAATATTAAGCTAATTTCGAACAAATAGGTGTTTAATTCGAGATGCAAATTTTGAATTAAATTCCTAGCATTCCATCAATAGGTTTTAAGTTTAGTAAGTAAAGCTAGTTATTGTCCGCGAGTCGTGGGATAGCTAGTGGAGCTTATTAGTTCTTAGTTACCTAATTAATCATTTTAAATGGTCAATATTTCGTGGTCAATTTTAGCAAGGGCGATGTCCGCTAGTCGTGGGTCGTTCGAACTAAGTTTTGGTCATGATCTTATGATTGATGGGTCTAGCTTAACGCCTAAGTAAATATGGATGTCGCACGAGTCGTGGGTCCATATTGAAAGATAGGTGATGCAAAAACAATTACTAAGAATTCTAAAGGTGATAGAATTGGTAAGTTGTACCTACCTAGGGTTCTTACTTAGAATGTCCGCGAGTCGTGGGTTCGAGGTAAAATGCCTAGGATCTTAGTACCCATTGGGAAACGTGTTCCTCTTAGATCTTTGGGAATTATAGATCTTTGAAAAACAGTGGGAGCTACATTAGATTAAAGACCTTATCTTTTGTATATCGTTATAATTCAGCATGCCCACATTTTCTCTGCTTAGCATTTAGGTTGTAGTTCTGTGATTCTCTACAATATGAAATGCAAACCCATTCGTATCCATCCTTAAGTCAAATAAGTTGACTAAGTCCTGACTAACTCTAAATGGCTTCGGATCCTAAAATTCATTTTAGAATCCGACTAGAGAAAGGTGTTCTCTAAAGGGCGAAGTTTTCAATTGTGAAAAGTCGACCCGGGCCAAAAGAGAAGCAATCTGAGGTGAATGGATTTTTCCAAACCACTTAAAAGCAATTGAACCACCTCATAAAAATGTTACAAGGTATAACATTATGGAATTATTCAATATTCCAAATGAGGAAACAAGTGCACACGAACAAGGTCTAAAGATCTTATTTGAAGATCTTATGGTCTCGATCATCAACTGAGAAAAGAGTTCTCAATGCACTGATTGCTTACATTGCTTCGACTATCATTCAAACCCTTTATGCTCAACTAGAATGATGCTAATGTAGCATAGTTAATCATTTAAGTTGATAATGGTTGAGAGCATCCTTAAGAAGGAATAAAAGGTTGAGATGGTTAATTCTTCTTCTAAAACTCCCTAAGTTAAAGGCTTGAAGGCCTAAAGAAGAAGAAACCCTTAAGAGCCCAATGGAGGGGCATGTAAGGGGTACGCCCAAAAGACACTAGAGATCAAATAGGACGTTTGCTTCTATGGTAGCAAATAAGGACTTTGAAAGGGAACTGCAAAGAGTATGAGTACTTTGAAATGTTACCTCGTTTAGTAATTCTACTAGGAATAGAATTTACTAGCCTTAAGTCAATTCTGCATAAGCCGTTGTGCAAAGACTCAAGGCACTAATGTTCTGAACATACAACGAGATAACAAAAGTAAGTGAGATGACAAAGCTTCGAATTACTTTGGAATGTTGAGATATAAAAGGATTAGCAAGTCAGACACCTTAGGATCATTCTATGAAAATGAACCTATAGTGTTGACTTCCTGTGAATCCTGTCATGAGGGAAGCGTTCCTGAATCCCGTTTATAAGAAACGTGGAACGTTCCAAAATTATAGTGGATTTCGATCCGTGCTGATGAGTGTAAGATGCTTAATGTAAGCACTAGATACAATCGTCAGTTTAATCATTATGAATGAATGTACTTGTTAAAGTACAAATTCGAAACTTATATGAAATTCTTAGAATTTCGAAAGGAGGTTAGGAACCGAAGTAGTCATAAGTTATAGGTAAATCGATATGATCGAGATAGCCAATATCTTAGCAACTAATTCCTTACTCATCTTAGAGATAATAGGATTATCTCTCAGTAAACTAATTCGAGAACACCTTAGTGTTTCCGAATGAGGGAATGAAACCTTATAGGATATGGTCCATTCCATAGCAAGCTTTACTGACTTATAATCATTCTAGGAATAAACTCCCAGAATATGCAGTTAGAGATTTTTGAATTTTGCACCTTCCAAAATCAGTCCTTTAGTTGCACTATGCAATGTGGCATATTAAATTCCCTAATTATTCTTGTCCAAGAATTTAATGGAATCCTCTTAAGTGAAGAGGATAGTGGGAGACAAGCTTGAAACGAGTTCAAGTTTATACAACGATATTGGATATCAGTTTTGTGATTCCCTTGCACAAAGGTTGTTTGTCTCAAAGGAATGTACCTTTCTTAAGGAATCGTTCCTATAGAAGAAGAAAGGCAAGCAAGCAGACCTCAAAGAAATTTGAGAAAAAATATCCATGCCACATATAGAAGAAACGAGCCCATCTGATAAAACTTAGCCAAATTTTAGAGTATGTACAAGTATGAAACCATTCTCTTAAGATGTGTTTAGAACGCATTCCTAGATAGCCAAGAGGAGACACTGTTAGATTTGGAATCTGAGTAGTGTAAGCAAATCCAATATGGATTCCATATACTCAAAACAAGTTTTGACCTTGGTTGATCCACCTGATAGGATCAAGCTCGTGGAGCTTCGAGTAAATGGAAAGCATTACAACCTTCTTGACGATTGAAATGCAAAAGTCCATTTGGATTATGTTTACCACATCCTCATATTCTGACTATGAGATATGATAAATGAATATGAGAACTATCTTGTTCAATATGAGATTGAAAGAGACTGAAATAAGGTATTTCTATAAATCTCATATTCAGTGGGAGTATGCATAAGGTATGCAAATCCCTAAAGTCAATCTGTGGATTGATAAAGGCTTCTAGGAGTTAGACAATTCGATTCCACAGTCAAATCGTTTGACACAGATAGAAGTCAAATAAGTCTCAGAGTGTACATATGAAAGTTAGTGATGTAAGAGTCAATTTTGGTTCTTTAGAAGACGATGTCCTTCTCATTAGGAATGTCAAGGATGACGTGAAAGTTACCAATTCTTGTTTAAGAAACAATTTGACATGAAAGATCTTGGTGATTATCCTATATTCTCGACATTCAGATCTATAGAAGATAGATCTAAGAGAATAAAAGGATTATCACAAAATGAGTACATAACCACGGTACTAAAAGGAGTTTAGTATGGACAATGGATCGTCTCTTTTGAAGAGTATGTGTCCTAAGATAAACTTTGAGAAAGTTAGAATATCCAAAATCCCTTTAAGTGAAAGGGTGCATAATGTATGAAAAGTTATGTACTAAATTAGATATGGCGCAACACTAAGCGTAGTAGGCCGAATCTAATATGACCTCAGAGAAGGTCATTAGATCTCTGTAAAGGATGTCCTCAGAGTACTTGAGAAGAAATGAGGATATGTATTAGTTTACAGAGCCCAAAAGATCTTATCGTTGAAAGGATATTTTGATGTAATTGTTGCATCAAACATAGATGATTATGAAATCATTGAAAGGGTACAACTCCTACCAGAATGGTAATGCAATGTGTTGGAAAGGGTTCCAAGGACGGACATTGCAAAACTCGACTGTCGTAGTTGAGAACTTAGTCGTATTATATGACGCTAAGTTAAGTGTTTGGGTAAGAAACTCCATCTAACTGGTTAGATGAAGTTCCTAGCATGAAACAACTCCTTGATCATATTGTATGATAAAAAGGATGGTTGCTCAAGTAAGAGAACCAAGACCTCACCAAGAGACTGAACACGTGATTACGAATCACTTTATAAGGAAAAGGTGTTTCCTAAGAGATGTGTAAACAAGAGGGTCACATCAGCAGAGAATATAGCAGATCCACTTTGGAAACGCCCAAAGTCAATAGGCTCTCAAAGTGCATCTTGAGAAGATGGGACTTAGAATACCTAAATGGCTTTTACGGGCAAGTGGGAGATTGTTAGGAATAGTACCCTAGAAAGCCGATTCGACGTAATCTGCTTTGGGACTTTTCTTGTATCACAGACAATCTTTGAATAATATACGATTGATTATAGGCAAACACTTCTTTATATGCCAATACGTGTTTTGTGTGTTTCCATTACGTGCGCATGTATGAGAACTCCCCTAATCCTGATGACTTTATGTAGCACCCGCACGGTGGGTCACCACATCCCCCGCACCAAAGTCCGATCCACATACGAAATGGAGAGTCCGTACATGAACCAAACAGTGGCGAACGGGAGACTGACAAACTCACACCTAGGCTAGGCGGAACTTAGACCCTGAAAGCAAAACTCAAACCAAAACGAGAATGCGGAAGCGAAACAAGCCATGCAATAAACAGACATTCATAAACTGTTGACGGGTTCAACTAGCATAAATACCTAATCCCGAATATACATATCAATACATATTTAAATTCTAACTAGCATATACAAACATATCTTATACATAAACCGAATTAAAGCAATGTGAATGCAAGACCACCTACTAGACAAAGACACGGAACAGACTCCAAAAGACAGACACACTCCGCCTAGCACGAACTCCAAGCAAAACCTGCAAACTAACAGTAAAAGGGGAGGGTCAGTCTTAACTTGACTGAGTGAGGGGTTAACGCACTCACACTATATATATATAAGAGCAAGGCACGTATCAAACTCATAATGTTCATGAACGCAGGGATAGTTTTTGCACACTAAATCATTTCCCGTGATATACATATATATAAAGGGCTTATTTAGCAAATCAAACAAACCAATTTAACTTACCGAACAAACTTAGCAAAACCTATTAGCTCTTACCATATTCAGAACTTAACTTATCTTATAAAACTCCCTTTTTATTTAACTTAGAATCTATCCCCGTTTCATAAACCTTAACAGAACAAACATATCATAACATATAGAACTCGGCGGGTGCGAGCTCTGACTCCCCCAATCTCCTCATAACAAATCATATCAGAATCAAAACATAACACTTACATACATATCAAATCATATCATATCATCCTCAACTCCGGGTGATGGAAGGGTGTATACGCCCAAACCATCCAGACAAACGAGGGGAGCGCCTTGCGAGTACTCAAACCCTCAGGATTCCTTCCCTCACCAAACCTCCTGGTGAGTTCAGGGGTGATCCTCTGCAGACAGATGGAGACTATGCACAGGCTTAACCTCGACGGCCCTATGCCGTCCCGAGGGTTCCTTACCCATAGCTCCGGGGCCCAACAAACACATATCATATCAGAACCCGCTACAACAGAGACAGACAGACATAACTTATACATATATACGTATATATACCACTTTCCGTTTCAATCAAACTCGGTCCTTGCCAAACTTGGCTCATGAGAAGTATACGGTCAGAAGCATAGCTTCACATGGCAAATCATGCAAATTATTCCAAACCAAGCATACATAGGCTCGTACATTGCTTAACATACTTGCAAACTCGAGGCATATTCAACAAATACATATTTCACACTTATTTATATACATATAAGGCTTATTAAATCACATACAATCAAAACCGAGCACATTGCAATAAGGTGTAACTATATCCTAACCTCACCTGACACCGAAGAGGCCAAAGACACAACAAACGATCCACCCCGGAATCAACACGGCCAACAAAACACCACCCCGGGTGTACCTGAACAAACTGAATACAAAACAAGACTTAGACCCGAGAATGAACCAAATAAACGCACGGCGTATGCTTATGATTGGCATGAAGTCATGGATCACGTATACACTCATAAAATACTCATTCTTTAATATTAAATTACAATTCATGCACCAAACATAGCATATAATACGAATTCATAACGAAACATACAATGCAATTAGGATATAAATCAATAAGCGGCAAAAGAAATCAATTAAAAGCATAAAAACCCAAAACCAACCTACTGGACCACGGGAAGGGCCGTTCCCAGAAACAAGGCAAAACGGGAACGGCCGTTCCCACCAGCGCTGCCCGGAAGGGCCGTTCCGGCCCAAAGAACAAAACGGGAACGGCCGTTCCCATACGCGGATGGGAATGGCCGTTCCTTATGGGAACGGCCGTTCCGGCCCCAAGGCCAAAACGGGAACGGCCGTTCCGGACCGTCCTGCTCACAAAAACAGAGCAGAAGCAGCAATGGCGTCGGGAGACACCACCACACACACCCACAACCACAAACAACCACCAAATCAAGCAAAAATAACACAATAAAGCATGCTCGACACGTAGGTCACATATTTCCACATTAAAACTCGTAAAACGGCCTAGATTATATAAAACTCACACCCCGGTTACTATTCATCATCTTCCCCAATTAGCCATATAACACATATCCGGGGCACGAAAGAGACGATAATTAAAACACGTAACGAAAGGGTCACAAATCTTACCTTAGGTCGTTGATCGGACGGTTGGATCTCCCAAACCCGAGCTCAAGGGCTTCTTGGCCACAAATGGGGAAAAATGCTTCTCTTTTCCTTTCCTTGCTACTGATCGATCAAAGTGGGAGAGAGAGAAAGGCTGGCCCCTTTTGGGGCTGGTCAGACGGGTAGGTTCAAACGGTATCCGGTCCACGCGGATCGGATTTAAAACGGTAGGGCTATCAAATGGCTTTAGAAATAAAAAGGGTAATTCATCGAATCCGAATCATCGAAACGAACTCAACGATAGGGTCGGAATTCGAATTCGAATTCCCGAGCTCAAATAGCTACGAAGGCTCAAACGTCCTAATTATAATTAGGTCCCTAAATTACAATTATTGGACAATTGAGTCCAAGACAATTAATTAAATTCTAAAGCACACATAATTAAATTAAATCCCACGTTGACACGTAAGCATGCTAAATCACATAATTCACAAAATACTGAAATAAACTCTCTCGTGACGCCGTACTTGGAATGCCGAAGAGACGGGGCGTCACAATCTCCCCCCCTTAAGAGAACCTGGCCCCCAGGTTCTACCGCTCGCAATAAAACTACGAGTAACTCTCCCGTATTCACCCAAGTTTGGAGCTTGCGACACTCCGACAAGGGTTAGCCCGAGAAAGGTCTTCCAAGCACGAAGGGGGTTTGATCAACACTTCAAGCTTCACACGAACTCGATCCCTACTAGGAGTAGTTCAGACTTCTCGCACGATAGGAGGCTCACAAGTGATTCAACTCCCACCGCTTGAATCAATCCAAACCAACCCACAATCCGGGACCACGAGTGGAGTTGTTAAAGAACTCACACCACTCGCTCTCCAACCCAAACAGGGCCTTCAACCCGTGGTTCGAAGTTGACATTCGAACGTTGATCACCTCAACCCTTGAACTCCGGGAACTTGTGGAGAAGACCGTTGCAAAGCACGACCCTCAACTTACCGTAAAACAACAACACTCGCACACTCAAGTCACCCCAGAGGGTAACCAACAACTCACAACAACAACATACACACCCAAAGCTAAGCAAAACAAAAGATGGATGATGCACGTGGTATGTATGTTTAATGTACCGTTCACCGAAGTGTTGGAATCTTATCTTTATGGTAATTTGATCAACTCCAAAGTTCCTTATTCACGGTTAAGTTCTGAAATTCCCAACGTCTCTCGAGCTTCGAATATCACCCTGATCTTTATCCCACTGTTGTTGCTTAGCTCAAATAACTCTTCTAATCCAATTCTCCACTCTTCATTGATCTCATTTTCCAAAGTATTTGAATTCTTGGGACTTTGATTAATCATTATAATTCCTCGCAGATCTGATGTGCTCCATAATTTATTCCAAATCTCATGGCCCGAGTTCTTTTTCCATTTGTGTATTGTGGAATTTTCCAATAATTGCCTTGCCTTGAAATCTTAGTTCCTTCCCAATAAGTGTTCTTCAAATTGGGTGCCGAACAACTCACCTTAACCCCCTTCTCTTAAATATATAAGAAAGTGCAACGTCCCTTGATTAATGCTACTGTTTTTCTTTGGTAACCCTGAGGTAACTTCTTGTGTGATCTATTCCACTCAGTGATTTAGGGAATCCTATAACCCAATTCCCGTAGTAATATGTTCCGTAGGCTCTCCCGAACCAATACCTTCTACTATACTTTAATTTCTTTCTCTTGAAGTTGAATAAAGGCTCGATTAGAATTTTCTAGCAAGTTCTTCTCTTCAAGGCATGGATAAAAAAAAAAAACCAATTGATCACCGTGCTCCCGGGATTTTAATTACTCATATTGTTGCCAAATCCTGAGATAAAATCTTGCTCTAAAATTAGTTTCCTTCCCATAAAAATCTTTCGAATGTGGCATCAATTTTCTTTACGGTTAAATGGAAAGCGGTTACCATTTCCCCAAGGTTGTAGTGGATTGTAATTGATCCCAAATCCTAAATTGATCTCTTGTTCTACTCTTGTTATTTGTTTAAAACTTTCGCCGATAGAAACTCCTTAATTCTTTCTCCCAATTATTTCCAAGAGTTAATTTCCTTCACTATTCTTAAATCCGAATTCCAAAACAAATCATGCCTTGCTTGGTGAAATAAGCTACCTCAAATCTTTAATTTCTCTTCAAAATATACCCCAATTCCTAAATTCTTCAACTTGGTACCGGGACCTCTCAAATCGTTCTTCTTTATCATATTTTCCATGTCTCCATAAACTCAACCCGATCTCCAAAAGAAATCCTCAATTTTTGTTCCAAACCCACCATCTCTTTCAATTCCCACAACTTGGTAACTTGAATGAAGAAATATCCTAAAATAAAACACTAAATATGCATGTTGAGTCAAAGTGCGAATGAGATGCATCACTTAATCGTCACTTAAACACATAATGGCATCAACAATTAATAATGAATAGCAATTAATGGCAATTAACAATTACGGCACGAAAATAAATAATTGTAATATTTAAAATGGAGGATGAATGCTCGTGCCATGAATGCAATTACCTCAACTTTCGGGTTTTTGTTGGTTTCCAATTTGAAGTCGTTGATCCCGTGCCTTTTGCTTGTTAGCTCTCGGTCGATCACACTCGGAAATCTTGTGCTCTGTTGACCCGCAAATGTAGCACCTCTTCAATCTGTCCCAACATGCTTCATAGGTATGAGTGGTTCCTCCACAATAAGCACATAATTGGGGCCTTTTCCCCAACCTTGAAGTATTCCAGGTCTTGTGTTTCTTTCCTCGAATTCTCTTAGCCCGAGTTCCATGTTGAGGAGATTCTTCTTCTACTTGTAAGCTTGAGCATAAACCCGACTCGACCTTAGACCCCGATACGTCTTCCTCCTTGCCCCTTGTCCTGATCCAAGTTTCGACTCTTAATGCTTTCTTTGTAGCTTTATCCCACGTGGTCGTATCCTTTGCAATTAGGGCTTCCTTGAATTCATCCCGAAGACCTTCCATGAAATATTTGGCCTTCATTTGTTCATTACCCGTAATGTGGGGCACATACATGCCCAATTTCTCAAATTCCTCCATATATTCCATAACAGTCCTATCTCCTTGCTTCAAGGCGAGAAATTCTTCAAGTCTTCGCTCTTGTAGAATAGCTGGTGCAAACCTCTTTCTGAATTCTTGAATAAATACTTCCCAAGTCAACTCTTCGTTCGTAGTCTCTAGTTGTTGAGCAACCCTTTTCCACCACTGTCTTGCTTGTCCTTGCAAAAGAAATGTAGCAAGGAGAGCCATGTCCTGAGAGTTGCGTGGCCATATTTCAAAAATTCCCTCTATCTCCGAAATCCAATCTTCAGCCTTTACATCATCTCCTTCTCGAAATTGGGGAGGCTTGAATGCTAGGAATTCTTGGTACATCATAGCCATCGGATTCATTACTAGTACTTTGGTAAAAGATTGTCCTTGAGATCACGGAGTTAGTTGAGAAGGTTAACCGTAGGGTTGTTAACTCGGTGGTACCCTGAAAAACTCAGCAACTACAATATATATGCGTGTCAATTAGTAAGTGCTCATGTCACGTAGTAAATCAAGTAGAGCATCAAAGAAATGCAATGTCTCACGTAATATAAATTCAACAAAGTATTGAAATTTCACATACATAGCTTATCAAATCAAGATGCAAATGCACACATAATCAAGTTGTCCTATGCCGTTCGACTTAGACAGACACGACCTGACACTGAACCCCGGTTTTTCAACCTGGGGCTCTGATACCACTTAAGGATGTAGCACCCGCACGGTGGGTCACCACATCCCCCGCACCAAAGTCTGATCCACATACGAAATGGAGAGTCCGTACATGAACCAAACAGTGGCGAACGAGAGACTGACAAACTCACACCTAGGCTAGGCGGAACTTAGACCCTGAAAGCAAAACTCAAACCAAAACGAGAATGCGGAAGCGAAACAAGCCATGCAATAAACAGACATTCATAAACTGTTGACGGGTTCAACTAGCATAAATACCTAATCCCGAATATACATATCAATACATATTTAAATTCTAACTAGCATATACAAACATATCTTATACATAAACCGAATTAAAGCAATGTGAATGCAAGACCACCTACTAGACAAAGACACGGAACAGACTCCAAAAGACAGACACACTCCGCCTAGCACGAACTCCAAGCAGAACCTGCAAACTAACAGTAAAAGGGGAGGGTCAGTCTTAACTTGACTGAGTGAGGGGTTAACGCACTCACACTATATATATATAAGAGCAAGGCACGTATCAAACTCATAATGTTCATGAACGCAGGGATAGTTTTTGCACACTAAATCATTTCCCGTGATATACATATATATAAAGGGCTTATTTAGCAAATCAAACAAACCAATTTAACTTACCGAACAAACTTAGCAAAACCTATTAGCTCTTACCATATTCAGAACTTAACTTATCTTATAAAACTCCCTTTTTATTTAACTTAGAATCTATCCCCGTTTCATAAACCTTAACAGAACAAACATATCATAACATATAGAACTCGGCGGGTGCGAGCTCTGACTCCCCCAATCTCCTCATAACAAATCATATCAGAATCAAAACATAACACTTACATACATATCAAATCATATCATATCATCCTCAACTCCGGGTGATGGAAGGGTGTATACGCCCAAACCATCCAGACAAACGAGGGGAGTGCCTTGCGAGTACTCAAACCCTCAGGATTCCTTCCCTCACCAAACCTCCTGGTGAGTTCAGGGGTGATCCTCTGCAGACAGATGGAGACTATGCACAGGCTTAACCTCGACGGCCCTATGCCGTCCCGAGGGTTCCTTACCCATAGCTCCGGGGCCCAACAAACACATATCATATTAGAACCCGCTACAACAGAGACAGACAGACATAACTTATACATATATACGTATATATACCACTTTCCGTTTCAATCAAACTCGGTCCTTGCCAAACTTGGCTCATGAGAAGTATACGGTCAGAAGCATAGCTTCACATGGCAAATCATGCAAATCATTCCAAACCAAGCATACATAGGCTCGTACATTGCTTAACATACTTGCAAACTCGAGGCATATTCAACAAATACATATTTCACACTTATTTATATACATATAAGGCTTATTAAATCACATGCAATCAAAACCGAGCACATTGCAATAAGGTGTAACTATATCCTAACCTCACCTGACACCGAAGAGGCCAAAGACACAACAAACGATCCACCCCGGAATCAACAAGGCCAACAAAACACCACCCCGGGTGTACCTGAACAAACTGAATACAAAACAAGACTTAGACCCGAGAATGAACCAAATAAACGCACGGCGTATGCTTATGATTGGCATGAAGTCATGGATCACGTATACACTCATAAAATACTCATTCTTTAATATTAAATTACAATTCATGCACCAAACATAGCATATAATACGAATTCATAACGAAACATACAATGCAATTAGGATATAAATCAATAAGCGGCAAAAGAAATCAATTAAAAGCATAAAAACCCAAAACCAACCTACTGGACCACGGGAAGGGCCGTTCCCAGAAACAAGGCAAAACGGGAACGGCCGTTCCCACCAGCGCTGCCCGGAAGGGCCGTTCCGGCCCAAAGAACAAAACGGGAACGGCCGTTCCCATACGCGGATGGGAATGGCCGTTCCTTATGGGAACGGCCGTTCCGGCCCCAAGGCCAAAACGGGAACGGCCGTTCCGGACCGTCCTGCTCACAAAAACAGAGCAGAAGCAGCAATGGCGTCGGGAGACACCACCACACACACCCACAACCACAAACAACCACCAAATCAAGCAAAAATACCACAATAAAGCATGCTCGACACGTAGGTCACATATTTCCACATTAAAACTCGTAAAACGGCCTAGATTATATAAAACTCACACCCCGGTTACTATTCATCATCTTCCCCAATTAGCTATATAACACATATCCGGGGCACGAAAGAGACGATAATTAAAACACGTAACGAAAGGGTCACAAATCTTACCTTAGGTCGTTGATCGGACGGTTGGATCTCCCAAACCCGAGCTCAAGGGCTTCTTGGCCACAAATGGGGAAAAATGCTTCTCTTTTCCTTTCCTTGTTGCTGATCGATCAAAGTGGGAGAGAGAGAAAGGCTGGCCCCTTTTGGGGCTGGTCAGACGAGTAGGTTCAAACGGTATCCGGTCCACGCGGATCGGATTTAAAATGGTAGGGCTATCAAATGGCTTTAGAAATAAAAAGGGTAATTCATCGAATCCGAATCATCGAAACGAACTCAATGATAGGGTCGGAATTCGAATTCGAATTCCCGAGCTCAAATAGCCACGAAGGCTCAAACGTCCTAATTATAATTAGGTCCCTAAATTACAATTATTGGACAATTGAGTCCAAGACAATTAATTAAATTCTAAAGCACACATAATTAAATTAAATCCCACGTTGACACGTAAGCATGCTAAATCACATAATTTACAAAATACTGAAATAAACTCTCTCGTGACGCCGTACCTGGAATGCCGAAGAGACGGGGCGTCACACTTTAGGACTCTACCATTTAGGTGAAATGGTTCATGAAACGAGCCCTATATCACATAAGTCATGATTAGTAAAATACTCCAAGCCGATGAGTCCTACAGACAGTGGGAGTGTCAACCTGACTCCTCTAAGGCTTGCTTGTGGGATCACGCCCTTAAGAAGGACCACCTTGTTTCATGGAGGTGCAAAGTGTATAGTTGATACGTGCGTGATACATGAGGGTGCTTACTTTAATAAGTAAGTTCACTGAGGTGCCCCGTGTGAGAACATTCCTAAATGGGAAAGGAAGTTTCTATTTCAGGAAATGGAAACTTCCAGATTAGGAAATATCTCACGAGTCATTGATGTGATTAATTGATCCTTAGACTTGAGGTTCCATGTTACTTTATGAGTTAACTCTGTAGTCTTTGGTATAAGCTTTAAAGGGTGTCGCCTTAGACAACTGATTCAAGGCTTATGCTGGGGCTGCACAAGTGACTCATGAAAGTGAATGAGAATCAAGAAAGGACCTACACTTGCATTTGCAAGGTGATCTCTTATTGTGTAAGTCATTCATATGCCATATGGAGTCCTTGGCCAAGGCAGTAGATCAAGACATCAAGAAAAGGGTTTCTTGGATTGAGATCAAATGGATATGAAATGCACTTAGCTTTAAGACCAGATTATTAGGGTTCTAATTATTCCCTTACCCTAGATCATGGTTGAGAGATAGTAAGTAGGAGGATTGTATCTCACATGAATCAATGACTTAAAGGTTCTGTCGAATCCGAACATTCCAATTCAGCTATGGGTTAAACACCTGTTGCTAGACTATGGTCGTTTAATCTGTGGACTGATTAATTAATTAGTGAATTAATTAATTAGGGTCACTGCTAATTGAATTGAGAACCTAGAGGGTCACACACAACAACTTGGTTACATGAGTTGAGGCTTTAAAATGATTAAACGAGTTAATCAAGCCAAGAGGGTTCCACACGTGTGAAACCACACGTGTGGCTCACGTGAGTGACACGTGTCATTGTGTCACACACGTGTATAAATATATGTGTATATTTATTTATGTATTAAATAATTAATGTGATTAATTATTTAATAGACTTTGGTTTAATTTTGAATTAAAAAGAAAGTCTTATTTTGGAAAAAAATAATCTAGTTAATTAATTATGAATTAATTAATTAGATAAAATAAGTTATTTATTTTAAATAAATAAAGTATAAAAATTATCCAAAAATAGTTTGGATATTTTTAGCTCTCTTGAAAGTTGATTTGAATTAGAATTCAAAGTCAAAGTCAAAATTACTTGATGATCAAGTAATAGGAGAGAGAGAGACCAAAATCCTAGCCCATTAAGGACTAGGAATTTCGTCCCTCCCCTTTCTTATATATAGGGGAGCTCATGCTCCCCTTTAGAGCTAATAGACAATTCTTGGTTCATGTGTTGAACACCTTCCTTTCTCCAAGATAAAATAAAACCCTAGGTTAAGCCTAAACACTAACTAGAGAATTAGCATCCTTACTAGTTAGATTGTAGCCAAGTTGGTGGACTATCTCTAGAGACTTCAAGTTAGAAGTTTTGAAGATTCGAGCTTTACCAAAAGTGGGGATTAAGCAAAAACGATCAGAAGGGATGATGAAACGATTCTGAACCCGACGTGAACCGAATGAAAAAATCGAACCAAAGAAGATGGCGAAAACCGTTCGTCCATATCCTGAAGGATGAATTTTTTCACGAGGGTTTTGTGACTGGCAGTTTTCTACTTTCGCAAAACTGTTTTCGAAGGGAGTTTCAATCCTGCTTTTCTCGTTTCATGTTTATTTCTTTATGTTATATTGTTAAGAACATCTCTAACATGAATTGAATCTAGGTTGGTGTGGATTGCTATCCCGACAATGGATTCTGAAGTAGAAAGAGACTTTCGAGGGACGGGTTGTCAAGCCGCGAGAAGAGCGTTCTTGGGTGGCTTGAAACGCTTCAAGAAAGAATAAAAGAAAAGTAAGTTTTCTATCTTTATGAATTTGGATACACGATTACGAGTTCAAGATCCTTTTTGTTGGAAAAATTTTTAAATTCCGCTGCTTTCTGATTCGTGTTTTCCAACACGTTCGAGGGAGAATGAGGTTGTAGGATTCACCGAGAAAGATCTAGAACACATTGTAACACCCCATGGGATCGGTGAAACCTCTGATTGCCCCATGGTGGTTAGCTTAGATGTCTACAACCATGTTGTAAAGAGGGTTTTAATTGATAGTGGAAGCTCAGTGCATGTTCTCCCTTATTCCATGTTTCAAAAGATGAATGTAACAACCATGCCCCTCGAACCCCTTAGAACAGTCCTCGTTGGCTTTGGGGGTTCCAAGATTGTCCCTCGTGGAAAAATTCGCTTGGCCACCTCTTTTGGTTGCGCCCCACAGCGAAAGACTTTGAGCGTCCTATATATCGTCGCTGAAGTAGATCTCCCTTACAACATTATTATTGGACGTCCAGTCCTCGTTGAATTCAAAGCGGTCATTTCAACCTACCATCAGAAGGTCAAGTTCCCCACCCCTGAGGGAACGGGGGAAATACTTTGCAACGTTAAGGAAACATGGGAATGCTATATCCTCTCTCTTCGCAGTCACAAGCCCAAGCCAGCGGTCCAAGCCTGATCCACCAAAAAGTTTGTGGATTTCCCCAAGCTAGATGAAGATGGCCCCGAACGTAAGAGGGCCAAGCTTTACAAGAAGAAAAATAGGAAGAAAGTTTCGAGCGGATCCAAGGACAATAAGGGCAGCCCTTTGGGAGCTGTAGAAGGGTCCTCCTCGAAAAGTGATGGCAACGAACCCTCGGGGGAAGTCCCTGGTAGGCTCACGGGGAAAAAGCGAGCGCTCGAAACCCTGCGGCCTGAGGTTAGAATGGAGCCCACTAAAAAATTTTTGACCGTCGAATTGGTGCCCAGGAATCCAGATAAAACCACTCAGATAGGCTCCAATCTCGACGGTCCTTCTCAGATCATGATGATCGATTTCCTTCGAAAAAACCTTGATGTATTTGCATGGAAAGCCTCAGATCTAACTGGAATAGATCTGAGCGTCATAGTCCACCGGCTCAATGTTGACCCTACATTCAAACCGGTCAAGCAGAAGAAGAGGGATGTTCATGGATTTCGGAGATAGGTCATTGAAGAGGAAGTCAACAAGCTCCTCGTGGCTCAATATATTGAGGAAATATTGTATCCAGAGTGTCTTTGCAATGTGGTGCTCGTGCCCAAGAGCGCCAACAAGTGGCGTATGTGCAACGATTTTATGGATCTCAACAAAGCATGTCCCAAAGATCCTTACCCTCTGCCGAGGATTGACCAGTTGGTAGATTCGACGGTTGGATGCGAACTTATGAGCATGATGGGTGCGTTTCAGGGGTATTACCAGATTTTCATGGCGCCCGAAGATCGCCCCAAAACATCCTTTGTGGTCCATGTAGACGTTTACTGTTTCCTGGTCATGCCATTTGGACTCAAGAACGCTGAAGCCACGTATCAACGCCTTATCAACAGAATGTTCGAGCGTGAAATTGGGAAGTCCATGGAGGTCTATGTGGACAACATGATCGTCAAAAGCGAGCGCCAACACTCACACCTAGATGACCTCAAACGAGCCTTTGATAGCTTACTCCACTATGGTATGAAACTGAACCCCTCAAAATGTACGTTTGGCATTCGAGGAGGAAAATTCTTGGGGTATGTGGTCAGTCAGAGAGGCATTGAGGCCAATCCGGAGAAGATCAAGGCAATCATAGACATTCCCTCCCCTCAAAACGTTAGAGAAGTCCAAGTGCTGGTGGCCAAAATCATCTCCCTAAACCGGGTTTATTTCCCGCTCAGCTGACAGAAATCTGTCATTCTTCAAAATTCTACGTACGCTCGGAATTTTACCTGGAGTGAAGAATGTGAGAAAGCTTTGCAGGACATGAAAAGATATCTCTCGTGCGCTCCGCTGCTAACAAAGCCAATCCCAAGAGAGAAATTACTTGTTTATCTCTCGGTTTCTTCAGAAGCCACGAGCGCCGTTCTTGTGGCAGTGCGTGAGCGTAAGCAACTACCGGTATACTAACTAAGCAAAACCCTGCAGGGCACCGAAAAGCGGTACATGGAGATAGAAAAGTTCGTCTTCGCCCTCGTTAATGCTTCAAGGAGACTGAGGTCATATTTCCAAGCTCACTCCATCACTGTGCTCACGGATCAACCACTCAAACAGGTCCTCGCAAAGCCGGATTTCTCTGGAAGATTAATAAAGTGGTCAATTGAGCTCAGTCAGTTTGACATCAGTTTTGAGCCCAAAACGGCTATACAGGCTCAAGCAGTGGCGGATCTGCTGGTAGAACGTTTTGATTTAGATCCCGTGCCCTCGTTGGAGGAAGGCTTATGGCTCTTGCACACAGATGGTTCCTCGATCACACAAGGGGGAGGAGCGGGGGTGACCCTCAGAGACCCCCAAGGAATTGAGATTGATTACGTAATCAAGCTAGCCTTTCAAGTCACCAACAACCAGGCCGAGTATGAGGCTCTCATCCAAGGGCTCAGAATTGCACGTCAGAATGGAGCCTCCCAAATCACCGCCTACATCGACTCCCAGTTAATTGCAAGCCAGATTGACGGTGCTTATGAGGCTCGAGAAACCACCATGGTGCAATACCTGGTGAAAGCTAAGGAAATTATTTTCAAGTTCAAGGAGTTCCATCTATTGCAGATTCCAAGAGCGGAGAATGAGCGTGCTAATGCCCTCTATAAATTTCCATCCGCCCTGGAGGGCTCATGTGAGCGCTCAGTCACGTTCCTTAGAACGGATAAACCATTGATAGCCGAAAAGAGACCCTCGGTTGAGGTAAGCACGATGGATCCATCCGAGCCCTGTTGGCTGGATAACATCATCATATTCCTGAGGAGCGGAACTTGCCCGCTCGATAAGGTGGAAGCACGGAAGATTAAGAGTAAAGCCCCTCGGTTTTCTCTTGATAATGAAGGTAGGCTCTTTAAGAGATCTTTTCAAGGTCCACCATTAAGGTGCCTGAGACCCTCGCAAGCCCAGGAAATATTGGAACACGTACACAGCCGAAGCTGTGGGAATCATTCTGACGGTCGTATTCTGGCTAAAAAGGTACTAAGGAGCAGATTCTATTGGCCCTTGGTATTGCAGGATGCCATCAATTACTCTAAGAAATGCCCCAAGTGCCAATTTCACTCCAACATCCCTCAGCTGCCAGCTGCACAAATGGTCCCAATTGAAGTGTCTTGGCCCTTTGATCAGTGGGGCATTGATATAGTGGGACCCTTACCAATGACGGTTGGGCAAAAGAAGTTTGTAATCCTTCCTGTAGATTACTTCACCAAGTGGGCCGAGGCTGAAGCGGTCGCCAAAATCACGTTCAGAGTGGTAAGGGATTTTATTTGGAAGAACATCATCTGTAGATATGGCATACCGAGGGTGCTAATTTCAGACAATGGCTCTCAATTCATCGCTGATGACACCGCTTAAACAACGCTTCACTTCAGTAGGCCATCCACAGACCAACGGTCAAGCTGAAGTCACCAACAGAATAATACTCCAGTATCTGAAAACGATGCTCGAGAGTAAGAAAGGTGAGTGGGCTGAAGAGCACCATGGAGCCCTATGGGCGTATCGCACTACCCCACGAGCGGCCACAGGGGAGACCCCTTACTCCCTCGTTTACGGCTCAGAAGCTATGATACCTGCGGAAATCACCCATGAATCCGTACGCGTTGCCTACTTTGAGCCTACAACTAACGAAAGTAACCGGATGCTCGAATTGGACGTGTTGGACGAGAGAAGAGACAACGTCTGGGCTCGTATGCACAAGTACAAAGCGGCAGTAGCTCACCAGTACAACAAACATGTTAAAGAAAGAACATTTCAAATGGGAGATCTGGTCCTCAAAAAAGTGAAAGTGTCCAAACATGTGGGTAAGTTGGACCCCAACTGGGAAGGCCCATTCAAAGTCATTCAGGTGCGAGCGAACAACACCTACCTGTTAGAGACTTTGCAAGGCGAGCGTCTCCCTCGACCGTGGAATGCGTGCAACCTCAGAAGGTTCTATGTGTAATTACAAACATTGTAAAACGCCCGCTCGGGACACAGTGTATTCTCTTTTGACAGAAATACAAACCATATACATCAGTATGCATTTTCCATATACACCATGAAGTCTTCCCTCGAGGACCTCCTGCGGTCGCGTGCCGTACACGCCCTCCGAGCATCCCAACGCCCGTATAATGCCACCAGGGGAACCTTCCCCTCGAGCGCTCTGGCTCTCGATAACCCTCTTAGGGTATATCCGCGCTCGTACCGTCTCTGGCGCCCTTGCCGCCATGGCAACAGGGTACGTTCAGCTACCCGATGTTAATCCCGTCCTCAACAAAGGGTTCCCACCACGAGGGCACACCTAAGTGCGTGAGGAACAATCTATGCTAAGGGCCACAAGGCTCAGCGACAGCTTCGCAACCACCTCTGACACACATTGGTAGTGCCCGCACCATTCCTGACATCCACTACCACCTATCCGTAGGTTTCTTTCAGGGGTGTCATTTTCAAGCCATCACACAACGCCACGTGTCTAGGGCAACACGGAACTGGGACCACTTGGTTACATTTACCAAATCACCCTCATCCTCAACCTATAAATATGGGAATTTACACTCACATTCCCTAAGTCATTTTAAGTCATCTTCCACATACAAACTTACACACAAAACTGGGCATTTTTCCTCCATTTTTACTCTGGTCTCTCCTTCCCCAAGCACTGCATACTTCACCATCTCTGCTTTCTCATTGCATTTTTCCCCTGGTGTTGTCCTAGCTGGAAGAACCCACGCTCATTGGAAACCCAGTTCCTGAGGCTACCACGCTTGTGATGGTATTCCCTTTCCCAAACAAATCTTAAAGTGTTGGTGTTTTAGTCCCTCTCCAATTTTTACACCACCATAATTAATCAAATATAGAATTATTCTATAATACTTTTATTTATAAATTTATAAAAATTAAGAATGGAGAAAAGATATACTTGATAATTGTAGATTTTTAGTTATTAGTTTTTTTTGGATTACTAAATTTTGATTGGAGGAAAAAAAAGAAAGAATATAATGAATAGAAAAGGAAAAGCGTAATGAACGTATACAAACCTTAGAGTTATATTTGTATGTAAAAAGTTAATTTAAGAATATTATTGTCAAAATAGAATTTTAAGTAAATATAAAACACTGTATAAGTAGAAGCAGAATCCAAAAGCATATTCTCGGTTGCTTCTGGATTCTGGCTTATTTCTGCTTAAATTAAGCAGAAGTTAGTTTTTCACACACTCCAAAACTGCTGAAAATAAGCACTTATCTCATAAGTGCTTATTTTGAGAATTTACAAACACTCCTTATCTCGACTTTAAATTGATATCTGATATACGTACACTAGGCCAGGATCCTTATCCAATGGAGCCCGTTATTTGTTTGACTGATTTGGCCTGGAGATATGGAAAATCCTAAATAAGGCCCATGAAATTAATTCTCAAATCTGGTTAAGACACGTAGAACTGGTAGCCTAGAATAAGCTAGGATGCTCAACTATAAATAGAACAATGTCCATCGAGAGAAAGAGAACTAGTACAAACTCTTTCCATGCTCTTACTTTCCTTTCCATTCAGGTTAAAAGATAATCCAACTTGAGCGTCGCAGGGTTAACGTCGGAGATAATTTCAATATTTCTCTCTAACGAAGTATTTGTTGTGTTTGGTTGACAATCGCAAGGCCAGCTTTAACAACCCATGAATTGACTTGTTGGATCAAAGGATAGGATACAGCTTGAAGCGTCGTATCAATATATATAATAGCATTTGTCAAGCTAAACATAAGACATGGAGGGAATTTGGTCCCAAGGGACGCCAAAGTCTTTTTTTAGGGATATAACCCTCAATTTCTTTTCCCTTTTTCTTTCTCGCCTATTATCTGACGTGGCAAGTTTAAATCATAAACCAACTGTAATTAGCTCGGTTTGTAAAAGAAGAAACCTTTGGGGCCATTTTGCAAAATATAATAAATATATAAATTGTAGACAAAAACCCTAATTCTCTTCATTTTCCTCTGTTCTCTCCTTCTTCATCTCCGCCGCTGCTTCATCGTCTTCTTTCCATTCTCTTCTCTTCGCCACTGCGTTGACAATGGAAGCTTGAATAATCTTGCCAACATTGAAATGATAATGGTGGTGTTGACGATTTGGTGTTTGTTCCATAACACAGAATAGTCAGTATAAACCCATTAAAATTTAGTCGCGTCTGTTCCAGAACAATCGCAATACGAGAAAGTCGACATTACTGAATTATCTTCCCAAACTAGAAATGATCATGGTGGTGTGGATGGTTTTGTGTTGTAACATAATAACACAGAAGCATCGATATCACCCTGATCATTCTAATCGAGTTTGAAGATACCAATAGCAGAACGAGTCAGTCGCATAAATTGAAATTCAACTGACAACACCAAATGCAATATGTTATTATACATTGTAGGCAAAGTAAATTGCTCTCTTGAGAACATGAATTAATAAAGAGATCCTACGGGAAGATCGATTGATAGGTAGCCTTATTCTAGTAGTAGATACTGTTATCTAGTGATAGATACTATTATTCTAATACTAGATGACATTATCGAGTGGTAGACAACCGTATTCTAGTACTAGATAAATATATCTAGTGATAGATAGAGTTAATCGAGCACTCAATTTGTTTGAAAAATTGAAAACTTTTAGTTTAGTTCACCTGAATATTTTAAATCAGCCTTATTTTGATTAAAATGCCTCTGAAAATCGTCATTACTGTATGGCTTGTTGCCAAATAAGAACAATTAATACATGTTTTGTAAAAATCACATAATCCTTACACATGAATTGCTTGATAATCCGTAAATGCTGACCCCAATCTCCACGACAATAAGGTGACTTATTGAGCTTCATGAACACCAATCCTTAAAAGCTAACTCCAAGCTCCAAACCGGTGATAGATAACATTATTCTAGTACTAGATACCTAGTAGAGTGATAGATACCCTTATTCTAGTGCTAGATAACACCTTCGAGTGATAGATACCCGTATTCGAGCACTAGATTCATTCGCTGACTATTTCAAATCAGCCGTATTTTATTGAAATGCTTTTGAAAATCGTCATTACTGTAGGACTTGTTGCCAAATAAGAACAATTAATAGATGTTTCTGTAAAAACCATCAAATCCTTAGCCATCCCACTGTGTGGAGATAGAAGATGAATTTTTAAAGTTTGGATTACTCATGAAAAGCTTGCCAATCCTTAAAAACTCACCTCTATCCCCATATTCAATGTAATGACAAAGATTACATGTAGCACTCGAAACGCTAGGTAGCCACATCCCCCGCACTATAGTTCAATCCACATATGGAACGAGTACCCATACATGAATCAAGCCTATAGCGAACGGGAGACAATAAAAAAACAACACTCTAGCTAGGCGGGACTAACCCTCAATTAAATACAATCATACATACGACGAAAACGGAAGCATAGTATACGTTCATGTCATTGTCATCATTCAAGTTCATTTTCATCATTTCAATATATACAATCTTCCAAAAGTACTAAAACAATTCATGATACATCATAGGCACCAAGAGGCATAAACAATATATATGCATCAATATATGAATGAAATGTGCTAGACCCGAAATAAAGACTTAACACGACTCCAATCCCACCTAGCACACACCCTGCAAAACTTGAAAAGTGAGGTGTCAGTCTATGAAAGACTAAGTGAGGGGTTTAAATAAATATAAGCACACGTATCATGCAAGTTACAATCTCGGGTAAGGTTTTATAAAAGGAAGCAGTATAAGTTCAAGTAATAAATGATTTCTCGCCCGAGATTACAACTATCCAATTCAACATTTCAATCAATTCAATTCAATCAATTAGTGGCCCGGCGAGTGAGGGCAAATCTCCAAACTTTCTCCAACAGTGTACAATAATTCAGTTATTAAGTGATTAGGTGATCAGACAATCAATTACAATGCACAATTAGCAGTTTCAGTAACTCCTTTTCCCTCCGGGTGATGGTAGGATTGTAAGGCCCCACCACCCAATCAGTGTGAGCGTAGGGTTCATGAGTCCCTATGCCCGGAACTCCTTCCTCCACTAATCTCCTAGTGGGTTCAGGGGTCATCCCAAAAGTTGTGAGGATAGTGCAAGAGTTACCCGTCAACCCAAGCTTTCCCAGTTGGCTCATGCACTACCCTCGAGCCTACAGTGAACAATATACTCGCCAAAACAGTCAATCAGTACAGTACAGTTCGGTAATTCAGTTGAGAATCAATAAAGTTTGGAAAACTATAGGTATATAGATACATTTTGGCCGAAAGATCACATAGGGTTGTACGGGTTCTATGTAACTAGAAATTAAACCTCACCTGGAAGACGACAATACAATAACATGAGCTAAGTCGGTGCCTATTAGATCAAGGTATCTCCGCCCTAGAGAAGAACTGGACAAGAATGGAAACATTGTGTACTTGTGAGGTAAGACTCAAAAATGATACCAAATATGACGCAACGGCGTAGTCATGAGTATATTCTTGTGTAAAATGAACACATACTTGTATGTAATGATCATATAGATTTTCATAAATGGAATGTAAATAATCCCAAGTAGGCAATAAATCTCACGGAGACCATGTATTCAAGACATGCAATCATATGAATTCGTTTCACATAAGGCACGGAGTTAACAATTAAGTTTAAGTAATTAAAGACCATAAAGTGTCAAATAACCACATAATCATCGATTATTCAAGTATTCCAATCATATAAATCACATACGGGAGCCAAGAGAGTGAAAGGAATGCAAGAAGAGGGATTTTGGTGAAGTTTGGCAATTTTCAGAAATGCACATGCTGTAGAAAAACTGGAATATCTTGAGTTCTAGAAATTGGAATTGAGTTTTGTTTATTGGATATCAAACTAGACACATAGACCTTTCCAAGGATATAAGGCTCGTATTTTATTTCAAAACGAGGAGAAAATGACTTACGCTCGAAGTTAGGTGATTGCAGATTTCCGAAAAAGTGGCAACACCAAAAATAATTGCTTATATCTCACAAATTACAAAATATATTGAGATGATTCCAATATGAGTTTTTTCTAGACTTCAGGAGATTTCCAACGGTTCAAAATTCATGTCAATCGGAGTTCGTTTGAGAGGGAAACGGGCGTGTGAACGATGCACTGGAACGGCCGTGTGGAAACTCTCGTGTGAGGCAGTAGGTTTCCACACGGGCGTGTGGTGATTGAACTGAGGGTCCACACGGGCGTTTCGAAAGTCGCTGGGCGAAAAAAACAGGGGAAAAACAGGGTATACACACGGGAATGGTTCCAAATCATTCCCACTCCCAAACCAAAGCAAGGAATCAACTAAAACTAACACATAACACGTATATGGTTCATATATACCATTTAGGCCACATTTAATCCAAGGAAACATGCTTTAATCATCCAAAATTCATCCAACAAATCCACATATTTTCATACCATCAACTTCTCATTTCCCTCAAGAATTCATGCAAGCTTTGAAGTGTAAAGGTCATGATCATGCTTCTAATCACATACACACAAGAATTCATACCATAATTCACAACCCTACTCAACATGGATTCAAGACTTCAATCATAAACTCACTCTACCTTGAAATGAAAGAAAGATGGGATGAAATGAGGAGATGATGATGATGCTTCCACTTATGCAATTCTTCCTTGAATTCTAGCTTGAAAATGAGATGAAATCCTTCTTCCTTTTCTTGGTGTTTCCAACGTGATTTAGTGTGTGTGAGTGTGTGAGATTCTTGAAAGAAAAATGATGAATGAAATGGAATGGAATGGAAGAGATAAAATGATATACACAAAAGTCTTCCAAGAAAAGAGATGAGTCACTACATTTTGCACAAAAGTCCCTAATATATTGAATTAATGCAAACAAGTTTCACCTCGTGGAATATGATCATATAACTCCATTTATGCTAATGCAATTAAGTCCACATATTTATGATATGATCACTTAAGGACAATTAGACAACTAAATCACGTTCGGTAATTAATTCACGTATTTTTCTCACGTTAACAATGATTTCATATAAATTCATGGAAATATAATGCATCTAATGTTATGAAATTCATATAATATCATATAATGCATAGATTGAGAAATCGGGCGTTACATTACATGGTTTCGACAAAAAAAAAAATTCTATTGATTTATTCAATTTTGGAGGAAATCATACAATAAACGTGATAATTTTCAAGAGCAATTCAATATAATAGGGCAGATCTTACATATTTGATTTGCACAGGAGATTGAATAGGGGAGGAAGTCCTGTTCTAGGGTTTTTTTTTTTTTTTTTTTGCTTTAATCCGAGAGGATGAGCTTGGTAATTGGACAATTTATAGAAAAAAATTAGTGATACATGCATTCAATTAGCCAGAACAGGAGTGGAGCTCGAAGTTGAAATATCCAGAATTGGGGTTCACGAATGATCTTATCAACAACAATAAGGTGACTTATTGAGGAAGATGGAGCATTCACCATCAAAACCTTATTGTCCTTCTTGATCGTGCTTTCAGCAGTCACAAGCTGACTAATCAGCTCAGCTACAGTAGCACCAGCATGATTCATGTTGAAGTTAAGGACAAATGGGTTGAATGATGGTGGGAGCGAAGCTAGCAACAAATCCATTGAAAGCTCATCTTTCAGTGGCATGTCCATGGAAGCAAGTTTCTCAGTAAGGGCAAGAAACTTGAGTCCATATTCATGGACACTTGAACCTTCCCTCATTCTTAAGTGGAACAATTCCTTTGAAGTGTTATACCTTGTAACACGTTCATGAGGGCGGTAAAGTTGCTCTAAGTGGTCGTAAATCTCCCAAGCAAATTCCATGGCCTCATGTTGCCTTTGCAAGTCCGGAGACATGTTAGCCAACATAAGGCAACGGGCTTGGAGATTATCATCCTTCCACTTCTGAATCGCGTCCCGCTCGGCCCGAGTGGGAGCCTCCCCTTCGGGACTAGGCTCCCCTTCGAAGAGAACATAAGTTCTCTTCTCAGAATCTAAAATGATTTTTAGATTCCTCAGCCAATCAGAATAGTTGGGACCAGTCAACTTGTTTGACTCGAGGATCGATACAAGAGGGTTTTTGGTTGCCATTTCAAAACACGTAGAGAATCACAGAATCTACGACCTAAATGGTAAAACAGAGACTAGTGAGCATGCTGAATTATAACGATATACAAAAGATAAGGTCTTTAATCTAATGTAGCTCCCACTGTTTTTCAAAGATCTAGAATTCCCAAAGATCTAAGAGGAACACGTTTCCCAATGGGTACTAAGATCCTAGGCATTTTACCTCGAACCCACGACTCGCGGACATTCTAAGTAAGAACCCTAGGTAGGTACAACTTACCAATTCTAACACCTTTAGAACTCTTAGTAATTGTTTTTGCATCACCTATCTTTCAATATGGACCCACGACTCGTGCGACATCCATATTTACTTAGGCGTTAAGCCAGACCCATCAATCATAAGATCATGACCAAAACTTAGTTCGAACGACCCACGACTCGCGGACATCGCCCTTGCTAAAATTGACCACGAAATATTGATCATTTAAAATGATTAATTAGGTAACTAAGAACTAATAAGCTCCACTAGCTATCCCACGACTCGCGGACAATAACTAGCTTTACTTACTAAACTTAAAACCTATTGATGGAATGCTAGGAATTTAATTCAAAATTTGCATCTCGAATTAAACACCTATTTGTTCGAAATTAGCTTAATATTTAATGGGAATTTTCGAATCAACCGGAGAGTTGTCCGGTTCGACCTCACCAACATATATGTTATCCAATTTTATTAGTCTTGATTAATGCAAGTACACTTAAATGCATATCAAACAAGCACATAAACAGATAACATGTCCTAGCATGATACTAACATGTAATGATCATGGGTTCTACCTATCTTATGCGTGATATGTGGGAGCCACTCCACAATCACAAGTTCTAACATACATGCCACATAAACAGTTTAAATCACATAAGGGAAAGCGGTAACAAAATACGAGCCCTATCTCTATTACATTTAACAATTGAGATTCCCCTCCCTAACATTTTGAGGGGTCTTCACTTATGGCCTCCTTGTTACTTGAATGTGGTCCATCTTACTCCATGGGTGCATTGTCTCCAAAATGAAAATAAAACCTCACCACCTATCTCTACTCTCAAATTACAATAAAAAGAAAAAGACATAAAGTAATAAGGCTCAATCTTCATATTGGCCTTAGACAATTACACGGGGCATACCCCGGCCTCAAAAACAGTAATATGGAAAGCCACATAATAAATCACATAACAGTACGCACATAAGTGAGGCTCCAACCTCAATTGAAAAACGTAACTATAGGGCTCCAACCCCAATTTAAACCATCCATGTGCATAAATTAAAACCATACATAGATCTAAACCCATGATCACCTAACATGCTTTTGCGAGAATTTAAATTTAGCCAATAAATTAAAATTCTCGTTTCAAGTCCTAATGACTTAAAACACGACTTAGATGCAATTCTTGTTCAAGAGCCTTTTCAATAAAACCCGAAAAACAATAAACCAATAAAATTCCAATTAATTTCCAAAATTAATAATTTTATTCTTTCATTATTTTCAGAAAAAAAAAATTCATAATTTTCCCAAAATCCAAATCGCTTTAATTTCTCAAAAATCCCAATTTAATCAAAATTTTAAAATAATTTTATTTTAACAAAAACTGATTTTAAAAGATAAAATTAAAATAAAATTAAATCGGGATTTTACGGACTGAAAACACTAAAAACATGAAACACGAAAGCGAGCCCGAAAAGGGCCTATCCGCGCGAGGCGTCGTCGCACAGCAGCAGCGCGCAGACGCGCGCCGCGCGCAGCAGCGCCCGCCGCGGCTAGGCGGGCTGGGCAGGCGTCCCGCGCTGTTGCGGGATGGGCTGGGCGGGCGCGCCTAGACAGCTCCCGCGCTGTTGCGGGAGGAGCTGGGCGGCGGCGACGGGCCTGGGCGTGCGACGTGCTAGCACGCCTAGGCTCGTTGCTTTTTCGTGTTCCTTTTCGTACTTTGGGTTTCTCCAAAACCCGGTTCAATCCAAAATTAAAAAATTCGATTTTGATAAATTTCAACTAAAACGATTTTCAAAAACAGTTTTAGAAATTCAGGAAAAATTACAGTTTCGTATTTCAGGCTTTCTAAAAGAACTCATGAATACCTAATTCGCATCTAAGCCTAAGAATTTCTACCAAATTCAGAATAATTGAGACGAATCAGAAACACGATTAACGAGGTAGCTCTGATACCACTTGTTGGAAAACACGAATCAGAAAGCAGCGGAATTTAAAAAAATTTCCCAACAAAAGGATCTTGAACTCGCAATCGTGTAACCAAATTCGTAAAGATAGAAAACTTACTTTTCTTTTGTTCTTTCTTGAAGCGTTTCAAGCCACCCAAGAACGCTCTTCTCGCGGCTTGATCCCCTCTCCTTGGTAAAGCTCGAATCTTCAAACTTCTAACTTGAAGTCTCTAGAGAAAGTCCACCAACTTGATCACAATCTAACTAGTAAGGATGCTAGTTCTCTAGTTAGTGTTTAGGCTTAACCTAGGATTTAATTTAATCTTGGAGAAAGGAAGGTGTTCAACACATGAACCAAAAGAATTGCCAATTAGCTCTAAAGGGGAGCATGAGCTCCCCTATATATAGGAAAGGGGAGGGACGGCCGAACCTAGTCCTTATGGACAAAGGATTTGGTCCCTCTCTCTTCTATTACTTGATCATCAAGTATTTTCCAACTTTGACTTTGAATTCTAATTCAAGTCAACTTTTAAGAGAGCTAAAAATATCCAAACTATTTTTGGATAATTTTATACTTTATTTATTATAAAATAAATAACTTATTTTTATCTAATTAATTAATTCGTAATTAATCAACTAGATTATTTTCTCCAAAATTAGACTTTCTTTTTAATTCAAAATTAAACCAAAGTCTATTAAATAATTAACTAATTAATTATTTAATATATATATAATATATATATATATATATATATATATATATATTCACGTGTGTGACACGTGTCACAAGGACACGTGTCACTCACGTGACCCACACGTGTGGCTTCACACGTGTGGAACCCTCTTGGCCCGATTAACTCGTTTAATCATTTTAAAGCCTCAACTCATGTAACCAAGTTGTTGTGTGTGACCCTCTAGGTTCTCAATTCAATTAGCAGTGACCCTAATTAATTAATTCACTAATTAATTAATCAGTCCACAGATTAAACGACCATAGTCTAGCAACAGGTGTTTAACCCCTAGCTGAATTGGAATGTTCGGATTCGACAGAACCTTTAAGTCATTGATTCATGTGAGATACAATCCTCCTACTTACTATCTCTCAACCAAGATCTAGGGCAAGGGAATAATCAGAACCCTAATAATCCAGTCTTAAAGCTAAGTGCATTTCATATCCATTTGATCTCAATCCAAGAAACCCTTTTCTTGATGTCTTGATCTACTGCCTTGGCCAAGGACTCCATATGGCATATGAATGACTTATACAATAAGAGATCACCTTGCAAATGCAAGTGTAGGTCCTTTCTTGATTCTCATTCACTTTCATGAATCACTTGTGCAGCCCCAGCATAAGCCTTGAATCAGTTGTCTAAGGCGACACCCTTTAAAGCTTATACCTAAGACTACAGAGTTAACTCATAAAGTGACAAGGAACCTCAAGTCTAAGGATCAATTAATCACATCAATGACTCGTGAGATATTTCCTAATCTGGAAGTTTCCATTTCCTGAAATAGAAACTTCCTTTCCCATTTAGGAATGTTCTCACACGGGGCACCTCAGTGAACTTACTTATTAAAGTAAGCACCCTCATGTATCACGCACGTATCAACTATACACTTTGCACCTCCATGAAACAAGGTGGTCCTTCTTAAGGGCGTGATCCCACAAGCAAGCCTTAGAGGAGTCAGGTTGACACTCCCACTGTCTGTAGGACTCATCGGCTTGGAGTATTTCACTAATCATGACTTATGTGATATAGGGCTCGTTTCATGAACCATTTCACCTAAATGGTAGAGTCCTAAAGTCATCAAGATTAGGGGAGTTCTCATACATGCACAGCTAAAGTAAACGCATACCAAACAAGAGCATATAAAGAAGTGTTGCCTCAATTCGTTATTTCATTCAAAGATTGTCTGTGATTACAATAAGGAAAAGCACAAAGCGGATATACAATCGGCTTTCTAGGGCACTATTCCTAACATACCCTAATGGCCAATATTCAAAATAAATTAAGAGATAAAGATTTTCGCCCATCCGAACTATGACCCTTTTAGTATTTCACCATCCCAACTATTTTTCACCCGAAACCGCCATCTAAACTTTCAATTCCTGACAAACCACCATCCCACAGCGGTTTTAACCCCTTTTTTAGCGGTTTTGACTCTTTTTTCAGCAGTTTTGGATGTTTTAACACATGTAAATATGTCTCTCTCTGTTATTTTTCCATAGATTATGTGTTAAAACATCCAAAACCGCTCAAAAAAAAGTCAAAACCGCTCAAAAAAGGGTCAAAACCGTTGTGGGATGGTGGTTTGTCAGGAATTAAAAGTTTAGATGGCGGTTTCGGGTGAAAAATAGTTGGGATGGTGAAATGCCAAAAGGGTCATAGTTCAGATGGGCGAAAATCTTTATCTCATAAATTAAATATTACACTAACAATAATAAAAAGAAATATTCTAGTATTTAAAGTTATCTATTCCAAAGAATATCTCGGAGGAAAAACGGAACCTGAAAAAGGGGACACGATCGTCATTCAGCAGATCTAGTGGTTCCCCACGCATAAGAAGTTCAATGCAACACAACGCGTAGATTCCACAATCTCCACTGCAAAGTATCAAAAGAAAATAACTCAAAGTTCAAGGATCGGGTGCTAGATAAGGCAATCTACTACTAGAACAGTATGATCGAGTTATAGATAGGTGAAATCTAGTAATAGATATGTGGAATGTATGTCGTCATGGTCATGAAATTCTCAGAATCTTGAATAAAAAAATTCGCCGCTTCATCTTCATCATTGTTACTGGTACTGGTATTATGATTATCATCATCGTCTCTTAACTCCTGAAATGTAATCAAACATCAAATGATAATAGTTTTTAAAAACTCAAGAATCTAGATGCTTGAAATAAACAAAAAAGAGAAAACAAAAAATATACAAAACTTACGTTATAATCAGGTGCCTGAGAATCTTGCATGGGCTCTGTAGTTTTTTCTGCTTCCACGACGGGGTTAACACTTGCTTCCTCCGATGTCATGTCTACTTTTTGGAAAATTTGATAAAAATGGGTGAACAACTGAACAGAAAAGGAGAAAACCCTAGTTTTTTTTTTAAATGCTCTTTGAAGAAGATGAAGAAAATAAGAGATGATGAACAGTCTTTTTTCTCCTTTTCTCTCTTACACAAATAAGGAAATGATTGCGATTGGATTGACCAAATGACAGTAAAATAATAAAATATTGATTAACTGTCAGACAAAAGCACTAATTCATTTAAAGCTTGTCGCCTTTTTTTAACGTACCAGTCATACAACTTGGTTGATTACAGTACGCAAACAATTTGGCTGAAGGAGGATCTAGTGCTAGATCACCACGATCGAGTGCTAGATATTCCCCTATGTTTGGCCCAAAATGGAGATCAGCGGCGTTTATCGTGTTCTACAACCTTGGGGAGCCGGTTCGATCACGTTTGAGTGGTAGTGTGTAACCCTGGCGGACCCAAGATTGATGATTCATCCAATTCTTAAGTAACAAGTATGTGATTATAACTTATGTTTTGGTGTTACATTCCAATGTTGCAACAACAAAAATCCAACGTGGTCAAGATCATCTTTTAATCGCATAGGAATCTAATAGATGGTGTATGGATCCTTGGAAAAATATTAAAAAAATTAAAAGCGGTCGTTCGGGAGGAGGATCTAGTGCTAGATCACCACGATCGAGTGCTAGATATGCCCCTATGTTTTGCCCAAAATGGAGATCAGCGGCGTTTATCGTGTTCTACAACCATGGGGAGCCGGTTCCATCACGTTTAGGCGGTAGTGTGTAACCCTGGCAGACTCAAGATTGATGATTCATCCAATTCTTAAGTAACGAGTATGTGATTATAACTTATGTTTTGGTGTTACATCCCAATGTTGTCACAAAAAAAATCCAACGTGGTCAAGATCATCTTTTAATCGCATAGGAATCCAATAGATGGTGTATGGATCCTTGGAAAAATATTAAAAAAATTAAAAGCAGTCGTTCGGAAGGAGGATCTAGTGCTAGATCACCATGATCAAGTGCTAGATATGCCCCTATGTTTGGCCCAAAATGGAGATCAGCGGCGTTTATCGTGTTCTACAACCTTGGGGAGCCGGTTCGATCACGTTTGGGTGGTAGTGTATAACCCTGGCGGACCCAAGATTGCTGATTCATCCAATTCTTAAGTAACGAGTATGTGATTATAACTTATGTTTTGGTGTTACATCTCAATGTTGCAACAAAAAAAATCCAACGTGGTCAAGATCATCTTTTAATCGCATAGGAATCCAATAGATGGTGTATGGATCCTTGGAAAAATATTAAAAAAATTAAAAGCAGCCGTTCGAAAGGAGGATCTAGTGCTAGATCACCACGATCGAGTGCTAGATATGCCCCTATGTTTGGCCCAAAATGGAGATCAGCGGCGTTTATCGTGTCCGACAACTAGGGGTGTGCACAATTCGGTAAAACCGACCGAACCGACCGAAACCGAAATTTCGGTCGGTACCGATTACCGAACTGAAATTTCGGTTCGGTATTCGGTTATTGTTTTTTTGAAATTTCGGTATTCGGTTCGGTATCGGTATTCCGATACGGTATACCGAACCGTACCGAATACCGAAATATTATATATATATATATATAAAATATTATATATAATATATAAATATATATATAATACATATTATATTTATATATATTAGTCAGATTATTACCCATACATAATATATATATATAATACTTTTAATATATTATATAATATATATGATATAATATATGTTTTTTTATTTTTTTTTCCAGATTTTATTTTTTTATATAAAATTTCGGTAGAACGGTTTTTTACCGAACCGAACCGAAATAATTTCGGTTTTTACCGAACCGAACCGAGAAGTTCGGTTCGGTATTCGGTTCTCCAAAATGTGTACCGAAATTTCGGTTCGGTTCGGTTCGGTATTACCGAATGAACACCCCTACCAACAACCTTGGGGAGCCGGTGATCTGGGCGGTAGTGTGTAACCCTGGCGGACCCAAGATTGATGATTCATCCAATTCTGAAGTAACGAGTATGTGATTATAACTTATGTTTTGGTGTTACATCCCAATGTTGCAACAAAGAAAATCCAACGTGGTCAAGATCATCTTTTAATCGCATAGGAAGCCAATAGATGGTGTATGGATCCTTGGAAAATTATTTAAAAAAATTAAAAGCGGCCGTTCGGAAGGAGGATCTAGTGCTAGATCACCACGATCGAGTGCTAGATATTCCCCTATGTTTGGCACAAAATGGAGATCAGCGGCATTTATCGTGTTCTACAACCTTGGGGAGGCGATTCCATCACGTTTGGGCGGTAGTGTGTAACCCTGGAGGACCCAAGATTGCTGATTCATCCAATTCTTAAGTAACGAGTGTGTGATTATAACTTATGTTTTGGTGTTACATCTCAATGTTGCAACAAAAAAAATCCAACATGGTTAAGATCATCTTTTAATCGCATAGGAATCCAATAGATGGTGTATGGATCCTTGGAAAAATATTAAAAAAATTAAAAGCGGTTGTTCGGAAGGAGGATCTAATGCTAGATCACCACGATCGAGTGCTAGATATGCCCTATGTTTGGCCCAAAATGGAGATCAGCGGCGTTTATCGTGTTCTATAACCATGGGTTTTGGTTTTACATCATTATGTTGCACTTAATAAATAATAGTCTTTTTTTCCAATATGATTATAAATTATAATGGTGTGAGGATGTTGGGAAAAATATTACAAAAAATTAAAAACGGTCATTCTGACGAAGGATCTAGTGGTAGATCACCCCGAGTGATAGATCCTGGGTGCAATAGTTGATCTAGTGCTAGATCCTTTAAATCGAACGTAGAATAAACAAAATATGGTAGACTCTGATTAAGTTGGAAGACAAATTGCACTGTAATGGAAGTTTATAAATTTTTTATTCAGAAAGAAAGAAATAAATTAATGGGAAAAAATACAAATTATACTTTAGATAATTTTTATATAATAAATTAGGCACCTTTGAGATCTACATATTACAAGGAAATAAACAAAAAAAATTTTGCTGTCTGCTATCTAATACTAGATCAAATAAATCGAGTGCTAGATCATTAAGTTCGAGTACTTGATTTAAATGATCTATCAATAGATTACATAATCAACTTTCTTTAATTACAAGAAAACACAAAAAATACATCTGACACCCTTTTACTTGTGATTAATTATTCATTTCCTCGACACCCTGGTCACACGTAGTTCTTTTGTGTCCCTTTCCTCCACACTTTGAACAAGTATTGTATCTTTTCCTTCCCTCATAAGGTGCCAGGAATCGCGTCATCCTTTTTCTTCCGACGCGAGACTTCAGTGGTGGTGGTTTTACTTGTTTTATCCCTGTGTCTTCAGGCAAATCCCACTCGAACTCTGGAGGTGTAGGGAATATTGTCTCCGAATATGCAAGTATGTAATAATCAACTGTGTAAAATTCGGAGCATACGTCATATATTCTTTGTCCAAACTGTTCTTCGTTTTGCTACTTTAACGCCGATAATGCATGGGGGCATGGGATCTTCTCCGCCTGGAAGACACCACATGTGCATGTTATATTGTTCAAGTCAACCATAACCGGATCTCCAAGGCCGCGGACAGAAAAAACATGAGCAGTGAACTGTTGTGCAACGCAACCTTTAGATTTGTCCAAATTAATCCGCAAAACTTTCTCTTTTGATGGCAGCAGGATTGTTCTGCTCTTCAACATTTTCGTTCGCCGATCATGGAACCATTTTCCCAAAATTCGTATGATAGACTCAATCAAAGAATGGATAGGATACTCTCTTTCAGATCGAATCCTAGAATTAATAGACTCGGCGATGTTGCTAGTCAGGACATCAAACCTATTTGATTTAGAATGTACCCGACTCCATAACTCAAAACCAACCTCATCCTTCAAGTATTCCGCTGCACGTTTGTGAAGACGTTCTATCTCTTTGTAGTGCTCCATGAAATCTCCGACAATGTATGCTTTGACTGCCCTAAAAAATGGCTCAAGGATCGCACTTTTTTTAAACCGTTGTTTCAAGTTCTCCGATAAGTGCTTTGTACAAAATCCATGGTGCGTAGTAGGATAAACCTTAGCAATCGGATTTTATATGGAAACATGTTTATCGGATATTATACAGAGATCGTCACTATCAAGTACAATGCTTTTTAAATTGTTAAAAAACCATTCCCATGATGCATTATTCTTTGAATCGACCATTACCCATGCAAGAGGAAACGTATGGTTCTCACTATCTTGTGCAGTAGCCACAAGCATAGTATCATCATATTTTCCCTTCAAGAAGCAACCGTCAACTGCTAACACCTTGCGCATGTATTTAAAACCCCGTTTGCAAGGGCCAAATGCAACAAAAAAATGGAGAAACCTGTCTTCGTTGTCAAGAACCAAATCAGTGATGCTTCCTTCATTCGTTCTTGTGAGCATATACCGATATGCATCTATTATTTCATATTCATGCTCCGGTGAGCCTCTGACAATATTCTTAGCATGATTTCTGCCCATCCAACACTTCCAGTAGCTAACCTTGACCCCCAATTGAAGTTCGATGTACTTTTTAATATCACCTGGTGTGGGATCTTTCCCGTCAAGAAACATATGCTGCACTAACTCCCCTATCATTTTTGCGGTTACCTGATGATGATGATTAGTTATCTCTTCTAACCCACAATTGTGAATCCGAATATACTTTCGGAGGATAAATCTGTCAGATTTGGTATATTTAACACACCGAACCCACCATTTGCAATCATTGGAACAACATCGCAGAACAAGAAGGACTTTGTTGATTTTAGTGTTCGGAATTGGAAGCTTCCTTTACATGCAACTATGTTGAGCTTCATAACGGCTTCTTGTTTGTTTTTAAACTCTTCGTCATCCTTAAAACCTGAACCATCATCCCACGTATGACTTTCAATCCCGACCTCTGGATTATAATAACAGATGATGGCTTCTTCCTCAATAATATGTTGATTGGGCACTTCTTCCTCAGAGGGATGTTGAAGCTTTGCTTCGCTACCACAATTTACAATTTCTTCGTTTACACCATCAGGATGAGAGACGTCTTCATCGTTGTTATCAGGAAGATCTGGGGTCCAGTCTTCATCGTTGTTATCAGGAAGGGTGAAATCCTCGTAATGATGTTAGTATTGATCATTATCATCCTGAGTAGTGAACGTGGTTGCCTCAACCTGTTCGGATTCTGTTTGACTCTCCCTCCTATCAAAAGAAACATTCAAGATCGGCCTCCAGCCCTGAGGAGAGATATCGGCGAAGTAAACTTGAAGGTCGCGATCAGACTTTATTTCAGTTGGATGACTGGTTGGAGGTGCACTTGTAAGAAAATATTTCACATGTACATCGTCATGGGAGCAAGCAAGTCTTGATTGTTCAAGAACATCACTTATCAACATTCGAAATGTAGTCTGATTAGTCACAATAAGAGCAGTCGTTTGCTTTTTGTGCGCAACCCAATTCCAGCAAGTGGATTCTTCTTGCCACACTCCATATTCAACTCCAACAACAAATGTCCTGTACACAGTCGGAAAGGATATTTAATTATCCATACATGCATAAGAACTTTAAAAAAAAAAACCAAAAAAAAAGTGCTAGATATATATAATCGAGTGCAAGATACATGATCTCTCACTAGAATATCATGGTCGAGCACTAGATATATATGAATCCAGCACGTGATCAAATGAATCATGGGCTATTGAATTAAGAAAACCCTATGGAAACACGTTGCATGGAAAAAATAGACCATGCATGCAGTAAAAAAATAAGAAAAAAAAAGATCTATTACTCGACATAGTATGATCTATCAATAGATACCTTTAATCTAGTGATCGACCACTGTCAACAAATGAAGAAAACCCAAGATCATGTTTTTATGGCGAATCGATCAAAGATGAGTTGAGATACCAAATGGACATGTTGTATTAGCGTCCAAAACAGGTTAGAAGATGTTCTGTATTAAACCCAGAAAGATAACAAAGTCAAACCTAGGTGGGTAAAGAACGATTCTTGATTTTTCAGTAAAAACGCAGAATAGGATTCCGAAAACACTTCGTACGAACCGAAATCTTTCTTACCTTTAATTGTCGTCGTTTGCCATTGTCCGTGTAATCAGATAGAGGTGTTGATACTTTAGGGTTCTTCGAATAATCAAACGAACAGCACATATCGGTGAAGAAATTACAGAAAAATGGCGTTTTGGGTTTTTCGTCGCAGATCCAGCAGAAGAGAAGAATTAGGTTGAATGTGATTTGGGGTCAGATTCTGATTTCGTATAAATTTTGGGGTGAAACTGAAACTCTAAAAAAATAACTTGGTCATGGTTTAATTAGGCTGAGTAATTAACTAAGCGCTAATTATACTCTAATAAAGACGAGGGTTATATATCCAATTCTTTAGAAACTATGGGTTACATTAAAATCTTGCGGGGGTCATTTAATGAACTCCCCCTAAGACATGTTGAGGCCTGAGAGGGTTTCATAATCCCTCAAATATCAAGAAAATTGTGTGATTAGAGAAACAAGTTTTTGCCAACAGGGTTGGTCAAGTGGTCTAAGGGTTCTTTCTCGAAGGCAAGGTCTCGGGTTCGAATCCCTTTGACCACTTGGAGTGTGTGTGTTAAAAAAAAAAAAAAAAAAAAAAGAGTTGGAATATGTTGGTATAATTATCTCTATTATATACACACCATTTGACCATATTCGAACTAGCCATTGTTCTTTATTTTCTTTAATTAAATTACAATTTTAATACTATATATTATATCAGTAAAACATTAACAATATCTATTAAATGTCAAATTTTTTCTTTATTTTCGTGCCCTTATGGTGTCTGTACCACACTTGTGCGCCTAAATGTCAAATTTCTGCCATAAATTCAATTCACTTTAAGGTAAAAAGTAAAAAGTAATTAAACAAAACAGGCCAATCACCCAAAACAACAAATAAATATAGCTCAAATATAATTAACAATAAACAAATTTATATTTTACTGGCAAAATCGAATCTGACATACAGTAGCAGACGAACTAGTTGAATCGTGGCACTGACAGTTTATACAGCCAACACAGACAAAAATGTAAACCAGCTTACACAAATACATGAACAGCCAATTCAAAACTACCTGTGACAAATCCTGGAAACTAGAGCGACCTATCCCCAATCTTCTCTTGTACATGAAAGTGAATGCACTAAAAGACTTTGAAATCAACGGTGTACTACATCAACAGATACAGCTACATTTGTTCTGAGCCCCCATTCGAGATCGAAATACACGAACCTGCAAGAATAACAGGAAAGTTCGTAAAATGAGGTTTTCCAAGCATGTTTTCATGTCTTTATTCATGCAAATGATGTAAACTGGCCACATGAGCAGGAAAGACCTGCTCAAGAATTTCGTGTTTTTTCTTTTCTTTGATTTGGTGAATCTCTGCTAAAGTTGTAAACATTACCTTGTGGTAAGCAGCGGTGAGGTGCTTTTGTCACTTGCTTTACTTGTCTGAATGTACACGTTTTCCTTTGCGACGGGTGGTGTTTGAATGACCGTTTCTGGTGGGCCTTGGTGTCTTTTTACTGAATGTTGACATATAGAGTTAGGAGAAACTATTACTAACAAAATTGGAGGGAAAGAAAAGGGCAGTTCTCTAAACGAGCAAATATGCATAAGCCCAAATCACTAACCCAAAGACGGCTGAACATATTTTCAACAGAAAAATGATGGGTAGCGCCAGCAGTGCAGATGCCTACAATATAAAGAGTTAGTTAAACAGAAATGGATGTATTTATCTTCACACCCAAAATGACGGAGGCATTGACATGAAAATGTTTTGAAGAACGTACCGAAAACCAAATCAGCTCTCTAGTTGCAAGAGGTTTTGTAAGCTCATGACTCTTCAGTTTCTCTTCAACTCTGTCTTGAACCTTCATCAGCCACAAAAAAGGACTTTAAGATGGTGAACAGTTGCACAAAATTAAGGAGATCAGAACATTATCGTATGTTTATTGAAAAGAAACGATCCACTATGTATTGATTTTTAATCAGACAAGAAGATCCCTGAGATTAATGAATTTTTAATATTTTGACCTACTCCCGAAGGTCAATACTCATTAGTAGGTGGAAAAGCCTAATTCTGAACTGATTTGAAGGTAATAGGGAATATGGATAGTGCAGTTAAGGTTCACAGTGTCTCATCTGAACAATAGTTCAAGAATAATGAATATATGGAAGTAACCAACTATTGCTCTGGGAATAAAAAACATCATTTTCAGCTCTTATACTAAAACCAATAATGTAATATCCATCTGCCTCCTGGAAGAAGACTAGATAGAAAAGATTCAGAAAAGAAATTGAGGTCTCGCAAAAATTGTATAAAGTTGCCTTCTCTGGGGTTTTCCAACAACTAAGATGGATAGTCAAGGAAATATTGAGGGGGTTTCTATTGTACTGATAACTTTCTACTCTAGTGAAGTCCCAGTCCACTGCTAACAATGACGGAGTTTGTTAAAAAGGATAAAGGGAGAAAGAACATTGTTAAACCATTCCAATTATTGATGCCAGTCAACCAATTCTACATCAAGTCTTCACTTGGACTTCAGTATTGTCCAAGTGAAGAATCAGTGCTCAAGATAGGTGAAATTTGTTATCTTTTAAGAGTCACCGGAACTTTCATGAAGTTAAGACATTCATATCAGTTACACATGATACCAAATGACCTTAGCATACCTGATGATGGTATACACTTGCTGACTCGAGGAATTTTCCATAAGCATGAACAGCCTCCTGTGTATATGGCTGTGCAGCAGCACGTAATTTTTCAACATGGGGTCTTGCAGCAGTGGCAATCTGATCAATGTATGGTTTGCTGATTTTTCTTAGCTCCTGCAAGGTTAAAAGTTTCCATCAGCCATTGGATTATAGATATAGCAACCAAACATGGATGGCCGGCTAGTCTTCTAACCTGAACATAAGGATCAGCAAGTTCCTGCACTTTGATGATGTGCGGAGTTACAGCATTCTTTGACACTTCATATATCTCAATAGTTTTTGCAGTCAGTGATTTCACATGCGGTTCAACATTTGTGGTTACAACTACCCACTGTTCCTTAATGGCTGGTATATATTTCTTTACATGCGGACATGTGAAGAAAAAATAGTTCAAGTTAGTGGAAGTGGAACACCCAAAGTTCACCAAATCAATCAAGAGGAGAAAAAAAAAAGTCAAATGTGTGAATCTTACAGTTTTCATTAGAACAGAGGAAATGTAGTAAGGCCAAGTTTATAAAAATCATATGTCCCAGAGGAAAAGAAAGAAAAGAAAACATCATAGATCACTATTGAAGGTACAGAGGGAACTCTCCATTTCAACCGACTCTAGAAAATCAAGAATAAAAACCAAAAGTTCTCAGAAGGCATTCGTGTAGATGACTTACAGTTTTAACCGTTTCCACATGTGGTGCAGCCCATTCTCCAACTTGGGCCTTCTTTTCAATTGCCTAATACCAGTGAAAACATGGAGTGGATTAATTGATAACATTACTGAAGTCTGAACGAAACCACGAGTGGTTGCATAAATAGCTCTCTCTTTAGACATAAACAAAATGCAAGAGGACATATGGCACATTTGCAGCTTAAACACTTGCCTTCTGCATCAACATCTCCAGAGCAGGCTTTCCATGCAACTTCCAGTTCTTCTCTATAAGTGACTGGATTACAAGGACAATCAAATTATTGTACTAACTAAAGCAATATAAGTTTTAGTTACATAAAAGCATATACCAGTACCTGATAATTATCACAATGAACTGCAAGCCAGCGTGGAAGCCAAGCCCCATGAATCTGATGATATAAATATAAGAAAAACAATCAAATATTAAAAGCAAAAATATCTCCTGGAATCCAATGAACACAAATATTCTTCTTGGCAAAGACCTTCAAAAATAAAGGATTGATGTATGTATTTAAGTTAATGGTGATATTAGTAACAGACATAAAGCTAGTATACAGACAACCAGGTAGGTATCATCCTATGTTATGGTTGCAAATGCATGAATTAAACAAATAAAGTTCTGGTGGTTAAGGTGGAAAATCAAGACACACACTCAATTGTATATGTGCATATTACTGTGGATTGTTCGTAAAGTACCAAGAAGAAAAAAAATTTAAGAAACTGAACATAAGTATACCTCCTCCAACTCTCTGATTTTGGATGTTGCTTCATACTTTGCCTTCATCATCTCTTCCTGTAAAGAACAATAAACAGTGTTTGACAATCATCCAAATCCAAGAAAAAAAAAGATTGATTTGTTGATAGCATACCTCAGCAATTTGAAGAGCACGTTCAGTTTTACGCAGCTTTGTTTTCTGGTCATTAATAATCTTTTGAAGCTGTATAACGAAAAAAGGAGTAATAACAATGAATTAATTGATAAATCAGATCTAAGCATTGGGAAGCTAAAATCCATTTTCCTGAATTTAATTACAGGGAAATCAAATCTAAGCAGAACAAGAAGCATCGCATACATAAATTTACCGATTAAAACCAAACATCATGCTTGTATTCAAGGTGTCTTTGAAGTTTCATACCAATAATTAAATACATGGTACACTGATAAGGAATGGTCATGGCATGCATCAAGTCTATCCAAAAGATTGACTAAAAAACCTTTTCACGAGCTAAGATTGACAATGATCTCACCTGGTGAGCACATATAAAATTTAACACATGAAGATCATGGAAGGAGACATCATTTCTTAGATTCAGCTTAAGTAAGAGACAAACACGTTTATATCATAGTTATAACTTTACAAACCAACAGGCAAGTTTTGCAAAAGGTAGCTGACTTACACTCTCAACTTTAGAATTCAATTCAGAAGCCTTTTTCTCCGCTTCAGCTACCCGGGCTTCCAATACACCTTTTTCCTTAATTTTCCCATCGATATCTTCTCTGAGTTTCTCCAACTGCTTTTCCAACTCTCCAGCTCTGGCATGTGCCTTCCCAACCTCTTCAGCAGCATCTAATTTGCCCTTTTTCTAGAAAAAAGACAATAGAAGACTTCTAAATCAGCAAGTTGATGTTATAGACAATAATAGTAATATGACATTTTCTAAGAAGCATGAATACTCACTAGCAGTGAAGCAATTTCACCCTCCAATGACACAATGCTGTCTGATTTTTCTTTGATTTTCTTCTCCTTAGCAGCTATCGCCTCATCTTTGCCTTTTATTTCTTTAGTTTTCTCATCAATCTGGGTTTCTTCATTTATAAGAAAAAAATAATAAGAGAACAAGGAAAGAGCAACTAAATCACATATTTCACGCTATCGAAAAGAAATGCAAGTATGCAACCAAATTAAACAAGTTCACATGTTCAACCTACGTTACATAAAAGCTAATTTTGCAGACTAAATCTAGACGGAAATAATACAGCAACACAAGGGAGGTTTCAATTCTTAGACATTCACTTCAATGGGATGAGCGGCATCATTCTTTTGGACAAAAAGACAGAAACTTGTGCCTGCTATGTCATTTCTGAAAGATCTACAAAAAATTATAGCGACTTTAAAAGATAAACAGCAATTAGGCAGTGTGTATAAATGTGTTTTACACAATCCAGCAATATACAGTCATCTATGAACGAGAATGATGCTTTCACCAGATTAATCAAAATCCTGAAGTGTTATTTGAAGCCAAACATTTTTGGTTTTCCCATAAAACCATGAGTCAAACTCCCTGTGCATCATACTAGTCTTTTCCCTTCAAAATGCACAATCCATGGTAGCATAGTTACTGAAACTAATCGCTAAGAATCATAACCCAAGTATCTTCTTTTAATCCAAATCAATCAATGTAACAAATACATGAAACTCTGGGGAAACGTTTCTCAACCACTGCCGCCCCATGAGAGTGCACAAACAACCTTGGAGTAAAGAAAAGCAATATAAGCACACACCAACGGGCACCCACAGATTAGGGCAACCTCCATTAATTACTGCAGCAATATCAACTCAATCAAAAGGCAAAACAACTAAGTTCCCCAAGTGGGACCTAAAAACTGCAGCCAATTTCAACAGAGCACATTACCATTACTAACTCAGCATCAGTATCTAGAAAACAACAAGCATGACACTAACGATTATCAACATGCCCAACTCCCCAGTTCAGAACAAATTAAATGGGTTTTCATCTTTTTATTCCTTCACTCCAATTTCTTTATCCATGTCTCCACCAATCATTAGCTCCACCAACAACCCACTCACACACCACATAACCTCCCCTTCTATTGGCACAAAACCAGTTCATAAAACGAAACCAACACATCGCAAATAAAAAACCACCACCAACATAAAAACTAAAAACCAATTTCCCCAACAAAAAACATAATAACTGAAAATTTTTCAGCCAACTAACCAAGATTACGAATCTTCGACTTGAGCTCCTCGAGGATGGATGAATCGACACCTTCCGATCTGGGGACTTCAACCTCGGAATCGACGTCCGAGACTGAGGCATCAGCGTCAACTCTGATTCCGGTGAGAATCAGGGAAACAAGTAAGGAGAAAACGAGAAGCTTCAACGACGCCATAAAGCCGGTAACGGAGGCTCCGGCGATCGGATTCGGAGCAGTTGATTTGTGCAGGATTTACTTTTGGAAAGACTTTGCCTTTACAGTTTTCTACTGAGTTTCTGCTTGAGAAAACCCCCACGATGCCCACCAGACCGAGTTTAAAGATATGTGGAATATCTTTCGAGTGTGTGAAAGCACTTGAATCGGGGATGTGAAAAGACGATTATGCCCTTTCTTTGAATATTATGGTCTTATTTGAAAATATAATTTCTTGTTTTTTAATTAATATAGTCTTTGTTTGACTTGCATGATTGAAAATTGAAACATTGCGATGTGTAATGACATTTGGTGGACTGTAATTTGGTGTTTGATGTTAGATCTTCAAATGTTAGACGGCTGTACCAAAAAGAAAATGAAATGTTAGTCGAATTTTTTAAAAATAATTAGAGAAAAATTTTGGACCAACAAGTATAAATTCTTGAAAATAGAGGTGAATGATGGTGATGATATGGGAATTGGTTGGTTGTCAAGTTGACTATTAATTGGTTGAGCAATTTTTCAAAAAATTTTCAAGGTAGACCATTTGATACATAATTCAGTAAATAGTTCTGAAAACTCAATTAAAAGCAGTGAAAAAAATTAGAGAGAATCAAATGTATTAATGTAGCAACTCAATTAAAAGGAAAGGAGCGGAATACCTTTATATTTTAGGTTTCATTACTCTCATTTTTGCCTTTCATCCACATTAATACCAATTATCTCTTTTTCCACTGGTTATGACAGAATTTATATAGCTTAAAACTCAATTTGAGGTTGTTTTCCAAATTATGTGCTAAAGCGGTAGTTAAAGAAGATATATATGTATATTTATAAAATTGAGCATATGCTCATAGTAGACGTACTTAGATTCACTAATAAAGTTGAGTGCATTTTGTCAAAAGAATTTTTGTATTAAATATCAATCTCCAACATATGCATTTCGACCTAGATGGTCGAGCGAATCAATCCGCTCGATCGGTAAATTAATCGACAAATATCAACCTCTTCACTTTGGTTGAAAATAATTAAAGATATAAAGTGTTTTGTCTCAAAAACCATCGCACGATTGCGATGTGCATCATTTAATTTAAAATAATACCACGTGTCATCTCGATAATATTTTTCATCACACTAATATTAAAATTAAACTGACAATCTTTAATTCAACAATATGATTTATTAAATTATATAAATTTTATTCCAGCGCGGACTACAATTTTTTTTTATTTGCACACAAAAAATGGCATCCTATTAAATAGACATAAAATTATGCCATAATAGTTTCACGCACCTTTCTCCTTCCTCATTCAATTATATTATGGACCAGAAATAAATATTTTTGGCAGGATATGAAGGGAAATAAAGTGAAGAGGGAGGGTAATGTGGTCATTTCGTACATGGATAGGAGTGTCGTTTGAGTATTTCAAGGAATGGAGTGCTGTTTAATGGCCTGCACGTGTCTCTATTCCCCTTGAATCTAACGATGACGGATTACTAATCTGTCCGCCTTCATTAGTTTCGGTAGTTGGTAGCCGTACCACCACTGCAGCACTAAGTGCAACCATTGTTCGGCGCTTCAAAGTCGGCATTGAAATTCATTATTAATTAATTAAGCAGAAGCCACCTAATTAGGTTAATAAAATTTGTGACGCTAAGCTAAGTAGTGTAGCAATGGGGACCCCTCTAAAGCAACTCTTTAGCAAAAGTAATACTTTATTTCTTTTGGCCTTTTCTTCTAGATTAATGGGAAAAAAGTAGATAGTATAATATTATACGGTAACTTTAGAAAGGGTTAGTTATACAATGTCAATTAATTATAATCTTACTTAATTATATTAATTAACTAGTCTATGTCCCGTGCTATGCACGGAAAATAATAGTTAATAATTTAAATTTTAGTTTAGTAATTAATGACAAAATTTATATAAATATTTTACATAATAGATATTAATAGTTAAATTTGCTACAAAGAAAAAACAAATAACAATTGTTATAATAAAAAATTATTAAACAAAAATAACAATAAATATTAAGAACAACAAACAATGTGGTAAAATAATAATAATGAAATTTACTCAAAGCAATATTGAATAACAAAAATAATAATAAAAGAAGAAAATTAACACGTGCAAGATTCGGGAATTGAAGGACCAAAGGCGGGAGTAACTTTCAAGCTCTAATGAAGTTGGTAGATATTTAGCGGGATAGTGGTAGGGCGTGATGCCTACAACTTGCAAGATTAACACTCACACGCCTATATTGCAAAAGTCTTTTCAACGGGAATCCGTAGGATCATTTCATTCAAGAGCAAAACTGAAGAAAAACCTCTAAAGTGTTTTAAGTTTCAAGGCCTCAATCACCGAGGAGGCCTCGAGGGTACTAGGGACTTAGGGTTCGGAGTTGAAAGTAAGTTGAGGATTTTCCACCATTGGAATCGAAAGTCAAGTTGTGGGATGATCTACGAGCTCTAGGTAAGTTGAAGAAGTTCAAAGAGGTGGAGTTGGGGTAGATGATGCTAGGTTATCATAAGACTAATACATACACCATGCCACATCAAAAGTTAAGTTAGTTAACCAAACTCAATGAGGTTGTGCAAACCGAGGGATGGAACGAAGGGAATCTTGGAGGAGGTTAGATCGATGAAGAAGAATGAAGAGATTAAGAAAAAGGGGAATTGAAGTCACTACGGATTTTGAGTAAGGAAGAAGTTGAATTGGAAGATATGGAGCAAAAATAGAAACGGTGAAAGAAGGTAACGAGATTATAGAAGGAAACTATATGCTTGAGTGTAAGCAATTGGAGGGTGAGTTCGTTCGACTATTTAAACACATACAAATTAAATCGAGGATTTCGATTGAGGTGATAACTAGGTGAAGACTTCGGATAACAATTAGAGACTACTTTTCGAAAGAGGGCTAGTTATCAATTTCACGGAAGTAGAAGCACTGGAGTTCAAGAATCATAATTTGAGTACCAAGTTATACGAGTCGAGATAAGGAAGCTTTGAACGAGAAGATATTCAAGGTGGAGGTTCGAACCACACTTAGAATCTATAAATTGGAAGGAATACTTGGGGACAGAATTGAGTTCAAGAAATTTCAATCCTCGAGTGATGGAAACGTACGGGTTGATGCTGGGGATTTTGAAGAAAATTGGAAGACCGTGGGTAACCAGGAATAACCAACAAATTCGAGGCAAGCTTGTAATTCAACAAAACAAAGAACAAGTGCTAAGTTAAAGGATGCAGCTACAGTGACAGGTTCAAAGCATTCATGGCACGTGCATCATACATTGTTTAAATTATTTAAATTTCTTTAACTATATATGCATTCCTACTTGAGCGTAAATTTTCCAACTTGTGTATTTATTATTTATAAGTGTAATACGTGCATCGACATCTTAACCCAACATGCACTTTAAGTGTTTTCTTGATAGAAAATCTCTCCACCTCATCTATCAAGCATTACTTCAACCGAGACACAACCGAAGTATGATACGGAAAGAATTGGGTTGCAAAGTGAGGAACAAAAGGGAGAAAGAACAATTGAAAGGCCGGGAAAAGTAGTTAGGAGTTGGATGGAAGAAGTTGTCACTTCAAAAATAAACGTGAGATGAGATGTCCAAACAAGTGACGAGATTTAAAATTTCTGATATCAAGGAAGTTGAGTCGGCTGGGGAAATGACTTCAAATTTTTGGTTGTGCTCAAATGAATTACAATTGTTAGAAGCAACAAAAATGTAAGGGTTACAAATGATGGGGTTACTTGAAAGCAACAACAAGGGATGAATTAGGAGATTGAGATGCTTGATGACCTCCAAGGTCAGGATGAGGATATTTAGGAAATGATTTTGGAAAGGGTGAGAGCTTCAAGAAATGAAATAGATATTCAAGAATGAGGAAGGATTCAGTGTTCGTTGGATTTCCAATTGAGATAGAGAAATATTTCGGGAACGAGATCGAGAGTTAGAGGTATTTCAAGAGAATCAGAAAGAAGAGGAGCTTGTATTTGAAAAAGGGTAGAACTAGTTCTAGAGGTTAGACAGAAAATATTCCTATGTTCTTAAGGGGGAGAGCCGGTCGGGGAACAACTTAAAATCGATGTTTGGATCTCACTTGGGAGAGTTGAAACTCCAAGGAAAATGGTTCTTTCGGGAACTCTCTATCAGAACTAGGTGAATGAAGTTTTCAATAATTTAAATCTCGTGCGCCTAGAGTTCTCAAATGGAGATTTTAAAAGCCATAAGGAGGCATATCTTGAGCCGAGTTGAAATTGAAACAAATTTGATGAGAAATGGGAGAGATCATGATTTTTATAAGTTGAGTAAGTATACTTTGATCAAAGGTAAGAATTTTTCAAGGAAAGCGACTGTCATTCAAGATTTGCACGAAGTGACCAAAGAGGTGCGATACTATTACCATATTACAAGATAAAAACAACTCGATGAGAACATTCTCTATCGCAAGGGTTCACATGAGAGTTACTTGAACCGGGGGTATTATGAAGGATAAAAGGTAGACCTCGAGTCATCAAATAATTAGTCCGGGCATCGGAGGAGGTCAACTATAACTGGTAAGAAGAATGGGTGGTCGGATTACTACCAAGTGCATATTCAAGAATTGAATCTTCGAACCGTGGTGGTAGAAAGGTTAGAAAATTTGATCGCGGGATGGAGATTGAGTAATTATTGGGGTACATACTGGCATCAGGCATCCGAGGAATAGCATTTTGGTTAGAAGGGATTCTGATCAAAGAATCAAGTATTAAATCAAGTTGCTGCCATTGAAGTTTCTAAGACCATGGTGAATGGTACACCTAATCATGCATATCATGTGTAATATACATTTTATTATCAACCGTATGGTTCTTTGTCTTTATTAATTGCTTTTGTAAAACTAGATGGTATATTTGATTTCCTCCACTTGTTCATTACGTGAAGTTCGGTATGAATGTTTAATTAAGTGTTCTCTTGGAATTCTTGCTTGTGTGAGAGTCGGGGTACTCTCCCTAGTTGTTTGAGAGACGGGGAGCTCTCACTACGTGTTAGAGAGACGGGGTTCTCTCATTTCTTGTTCGAGAGACGGGGTTCTCTCATTTCTTGTTCGAGAGACGGGGTTCTCTCATTTCTTGAGGAGAGACGGGGCTCTCTCGTTACTTGTTTGAGAGACGGGGCTCTCTTGTTGCTTGTGCATCATTTTAAAACTCGGCAGTGGACCTGGGGACCAGGTCCTATTAAGGGGGAGAGAATTGTAACGCCCCATTTTTCAGTCATGCATTATGTTACCTTATATTAAATTTCATCACATTATATGCCTTATATTCTCATGTGTTTATATGAACTTCCATTAACGTGGAAATTTCGTGAACTAATTGATAACGTGCTTAATTGTATGAATTCAGTGATCTAATTGAATTAAATGTCCTTAATTGCTCTCTAGTGTGAATTCTTGGATTTAATTGTATTTCATGACTTGGAGCTAAATGAATTAATTGTTAGAGTTTATCCTTGAGTGCATTATATAAATAAATATATGGACTTAATTGCATTGCATAATTTGGGACTTTGAAGATCATATCCCATGGAATGATATTTGATTGAATGAATTTAATTAACTTGAGGACCTAATTGCAAAATTTGATGATTCATCCATTTTGTTGGAAGACTTTGGATTATATGTATATCTCTCTTTTCATCTACACATTTCATCATCAAACCACACACACACACACACTAATACACGGTTTTTACACCATAGAAGAGAAGAAGGAAAGATTTCTTTATAATTCAAGCTAAAGTTGAGGAATTGAAGAGTTAGGATCATCATCAACATCATATCATCATCTCATCAACCATCTCTTTGATTCAAGGTAGAAATTGGAAATTCTATGAAATTCTTGAATATGTGATCAAGTATGAGTTTAGGGATTTGTTGTTGAATTCTTGCATGATTGAAGTTGAGAGCATGATCTTGATCTTAAGGAGTAAGGATTGCATGAAAATCTTGAAATTATTGAAGGTTGGGAACATGTGTATAATATGGGGTTTTCATGAGAAATTCTTGATGTTGGGATGTTTATTTCTTGGTTGAATTGATGAATATTGGAAGTATGATGCATATATGAGGTGTTTGAAGCATAAGTTATGGTTGGAGTTTGGTATATTTTGGTTTGGGGTTGGTTTTGCATGGAAACCCCTGTTTCTCCCCTGTTTTTTCGGTCACGCACAGTTGACACGGGGGTGTCAACTTTGCTTTGTGCTGGCGACACGGGGGTGCACGTTGGTTTGATTTTCTGTACCGTGACACGGGGGTGTCACGGTTTGCCTTATATTGACGACACGGGCGTGTCACTTTCCTGCATTTTATCCAACTTCGGACGAACATCATTTTCACCTCGGTTTGAATTAGAAAGTGTGCCATATAGCGTTGGAAAGGTCTATGTGTCTACTTTCATACCCAATAAACAAAACTCGATTCCCACTTCTATAATTTAAGATATTTCAGTTTTCCCACAACATGTACATTTCCAAAAATTGTCGGTTTTGGCCAAACTTCACCAAAACCTTTCTTATTGCATTACTTTCACTCTCTTGGCTCCCATATGTGAATTATATGAGTTATATACTTGTTTAATTGATAAGTATGCTCCTACTTGATACTTCTTGGTACTTAATTGCTCAAATGTATTGTGTGACTCCATGCCCTATATGAATTGAACTTGAAATGATTGAATGCTTTAAATATGTGACTCCTTGAGATTTATTTCATCTTTTAAGTGTTAGTTGGTTCTCATATATGATTAAGTGCCACTTAATTGTTAATATGTATGGTTATTAAAGTGTTGGGATGGTTATTTATTTACATGAGCATTGTCGTGCGTCATACTTGGTCTCATATTGAGTCTTGTCCCACGAGTTCACGTTATTTCCTTTCTTGTCCAGTTTTTCTCCAGGGCGGAGATCATTGATCGTTGGGCACTTTCTAGTATCCTTGTCTTGTTCCGTCGCTCGTCAGGTGAGGTTTAAATTCTAGATATATAGAACCTTACAACCCTTATGTGATTTTCGGCCAAAACGTATCTATATATATATCTATAGTTTTCGAACCTTATGATTTTCAATTGATTTCACGGAATTGGATTGATTGATTGATTGATTGATTAACGCATTGATTGTTTTGGCGAGTAACTATTGTTCACGTTGGGCCCGAGGGTAGTGTATTGAGCCAACCGGGAAAGCAAGGGCTGACGGGTAACTCTTGCACTATCCTCACCATTGTGGGATCACCTCTGAATCCACCAGGAGGTTTGGTGGAGGAAGAAATCCCGTACGTGGGAGTCATGCTCCTGACGTACACCGTGCCTGGATGGTTGGGTCTTGCAAGCCCGCCATCACCCGGAGGAAGAAGGAGTTATTGATTGAAATTGCTAATTGTGCACTAAGTTCTATTGCTTGATCACTTAATTAATTACAACTGAATTATCGTACACTGTTGGAGAAAGGTTGGAGAATTGCCCTCACTCGCCGGGCCACGTACTGAATTGATAATGATTGAATTATTAAATTGATTAGTTGTAATCTCGGGCGAGTTATCTTTTACTATTAAACTTATATTGTTTCTATTTTATGAACCCTTACCCGAGATTATGGCTTGCATGTTACTTGCGCGAATATTTATTTATAAACCCCTCACTCAGTCTGTGGTAGACTGACACCTCACACTTTTCAGGTACTGTCAGTGGCGTGCTAGGCGGGAGTCCGAGTCGTGTCCAGTTGTCGAGTTGAGTCTATCATTGCATTTTCATGTTATGGATATGTTGGAGATGATAATGTATTGATAAGTGTTGGTACCTACTACTATATAAATGTTGGTATCTATAAGTAAATATGTAAATATGGTATCTATATGTATTGAATGCTTTTGCTTCCGCTATTTTATTGCTCTGAGTTGTTTTGGTTTTAATTGAGGGTACCCGCCTAGCTCTTGAGTTTTTTTTATTGTCACCCGTTCGCCATGAGTCCGGTTCATATATGGACTACCCATTTCATGTGTGAGCTAGACTTATGGTGCGGGGGTGTGGCATCTCGGCGTTCCGGGTGCTACATTAGTAATTAATGACAAAATTTATATAAATATTTTACATAATAGATATTAATAGTTAAATTTGCTACAAAGAAAAAACAAATAACAATTGTTATAATAAAAAATTATTAAACAAAAATAACAATAAATATTAAGAACAACAAACAATGTGGTAAAATAATAATAATGAAATTTACTCAAAGCAATATTGAATAACAAAAATAATAATAAAAGAAGAAAATTAATAAAATAAATGAAAGGCTAAAACTATAACACAAAAATATAAACAAAAATAAAAGTTTAAATTCAAATTAAAGAAAACACAATAAAGACAAATCAAACAACAATAGTAGTACATATGCATATAACGAAAAATTATACTATTGGGAGAGAGTGCATTGTTTGTGCGCAGAAAAATAATAAATAAAGTTGTTGGTAGATAGAGTTTTTGTGCACGAAAGCAAGAATTGGGATATGAAGGGAGAAAGACGGCTATAAAAAATTAGAAAATGAATGAGAAACTTAGGACAAAAATTTATCCCACATAAAATTTTGAATTTAAATTGTATGTGATCCTTAATTTATGCATTCAAAATATTTTATCATAAATTAATACTTTAAATGAGGAAAAGTTTTAAAAATTAAGGGATATATTATTTTAATAAGTAAATATCAAATTATTGAAATTTAATAATCATCGACCAATCACAATTTTTTATTTTAATAAAATAATTTAAAATTACCAGAAAATAACATTCGGTCAATGCATATATTTTTTATATATAACCAAAGTATCAATTTAATATTTATGTGTCCCGACAAAACAAATATTTATTAAGAACAAAATTTAGCATATATTTGATAGTAATCTCTCATCAACCAAATATTAGGTTTTCATTTAACCAAATATTTTCATATAAAGACTAATCAAAGTATATACTCCTATGAATCCTAGATAAATAACCACAGTATTCTATATACTTCATGGAAAGATTGTAATAGAAAGAGAGACTAACCAAAGTATTACCAAGAGTCCCGATAGAAAAGAAAACATTTTATTGGGAGAAAATTTGACAAAACTGGCAGTCAATTAGAGTCTTAATATAATGATGGGTAGAAGCAACACAAATCATAAAAAGCCATCATAACTACTTCAAACAATTATCGATCCATCCAATAAAACAAAGGGAATATCCATTTTCTCTATTTTCTGAATCGTATATATTGATTCTAATATATTTTTAAATTCCAATAAAGCAAATATTACACTACAAATTGTTGCTTATAATAAAGGGATAAATACAGTCACCCCCCTATCCTTTGGGGGCATGTGCACTTTCCCCCCTATGCTTCAAATCGGTGCACATTGCCCCCTCACCTTTGCAAAATGGAACACTTCACCCCTTTGAACACACTTTGACCGTCGATTTCTCTTTCGTCACGGAGACCCAAGCTTCAAGACCACCGCCATCGTGTTCGTCTCTCCAAGGAGAACAAAACTCATACCCCGCTTGACTCTATTAGCCGCTAAAAGCTTCGTTCATCGTGCGTCGTCTTTAACTGATGATTTCTGCTTCGTCGGTTGTCGGATTTTGATTTCGAGACCATTGTTGTATTCCTTGCTTCGAGAGTTTCAGTTTGATATATAATATCAACACATTTGAAATCGGATTTGTACAGATTTACTTTGTTAAAGTTTATTGAAAGGGGTGAAGTGTTCCATTTTGAAAAGGTGAGGGGGCAATGTGCACCGATTTGAAGCATAGGGGGGAAAGTGCAAATGCCCCCAAAGGATGGGGGGGTGACTGTATTTATCCCTATAATAAATATTGTTTAAAAAAGAATGGTAATATAGTTATGGCGATCACATGGGTAATATACTAATAACAAAAAAAAAAAAAAGATATAAATACATAATTATCATTGAACAAAGCAGTGTATAAAAATCATCTTCTCATAATCGGTACTTGAACAAAACTTCAAAAAAAAAAAAATCTCTGTCAAAAAATAGAGAAAAAAAATTATAATTTTAAAAAATATGTAAACAATACATATTTTATCATTCAATGAAGATATGTATTAAATTATCTTATGATGGTAGGTGCTTGAGCATAAACTTTAGAGAAGATATTTCTCTATCAAAAAATGAAGAAAAAACTTGTAATACTAAAAAAATATGTAAATAATATATAAATTATCATTAAACTAAGATATTTAGAAAATTACCTTCTCACGGTTGGAACTCGAACAAAACCTCAAGATAGTGAAATAGTATACAAATAAATACCATGGAAAAATAAAATATAAATACATTCTGAAGATGGAAGGAAAAAATCTTACCTCTTAGTTCATAAAAAATCTTCTCACAATCGTACTTGAACAAAACTTGAAAAGAAAGTATTTCTCTATCAAAAAATAGAAAAAAAAATTATAATATCAAAAAAATATATAAACAATACATATTTTATTATTCAACAAAAATATGTATAAAATTACCTTCTAAGTTCTAACGTTATGTGCTTGAGCAAAAACTCCAAAGAAGATATTTTTCTATCAAAAAATAAGAAAAAACTATAATACTAAAAAGATATATAAATAATACGTAAATTATCATTAAACTAAGATATGTATAAAATTACCTTCTCACGGTTGGAGCTTGAACAAAAATCTCAAAACGGAGAAAAAAAAACTATAATTTAGTATACAAATAAATACCATGAAAAATTAAAGTATAAATACATTGTGAAGATGGAAGAAAAAAAAAATCTTACCTCTTAGTTCCTAAAAACCTTACCACGAACAATTTTTTTCTGTCATTAAAAATTACAGCGAAAAGAAAGTAAGAATTCAAAAATAATATACAAACAATATATACATAAAAAATAAGCTGAAATATATAAACCATTATCACAAATGATGTACAATGTTATTGTGGGACTGAAAATTCCAGAGAAAAAATCGAAATATTCAAAGTTGCAATGAAGAAAATGTTAGGTTATGTTTACTCTTCCTTATCAACTACATTTTTATATGAGTCACGATTTGAGTTGGAAGATTTGTGCACATATATGATATAATATTTGCTATAAATAAGTTTTAATAAACAAAGTTAATCCCCTTAATTTATGCTAAAATAAATTAAGTATATTTTCAATTAATTATGATTAATTAATTAATTAAGATATTTATATGAGTTGGACTTTCTTAAATTTAATAGATTAGTATCTTAATTAATTTGATTTTGGCAAATAATTAAAGCATTCAAAATATTAAATATTGTGGAATGTTTATTAACCAATGAAATAATTTTTAAAGATTAAAGAATTTAAAAAAAAAAAGAGAAAAAAGTATTCGGTTAAAATTGACATAATTAGGGTCAAACACACCATTCCTATATATTATAGTATATTTTTTTAGGTAAGTATATTATAGTATACAGATAGATGCATATATAAATATACTATATATTTTAATTTTTGAAAAATTAATTAATTTGATGGAGTAATTTAAGTAACTTAATTGATTCTCTTTATTTTATAATGTTTGAATTTAAATTTGAAATTGTAGTGACTTTTTATGGAAATTGTATTCGTGATTTAAGTAATCAGTGTTAAAATTAATTTAACAAATATATAGACATATCAAAGTATATGCATATAATATTAACCTTACTTAATTAGTAAAAATATCAAAATTAATTTCATTCAGTCAAACTTGCCAAATATAATTATTTTCCTTAGTTACTACTTATTTTTATAATAAAATAATATACAAAATAAAGATAAGTCAATCATATTTCTTTTACCTATTTAAAATTTTCAAAAAAACCATAAAATTCCACATCATAAAAAATGTATAATAAAAAGTCAAACATCGTTATCAAATATATAATAGTATAGATAACAGGAGGTTAATCAACGAATTGTAACCGGATCAATGTAGGTTGACGAGTAAGTGATCCGAATTCGAATGATTAAATATCGACTAATTAATCCCGAAATTAGGTAAAATTAAATTAGAGCCTATTGTCCTAAGTAATTAATTCTATTCTAGATTTTGCCTATTGTCCTAAGTAATTAAATGAATAAATCGTGTCCCGTTCCAAAGAAAATTAGAAATACAATAATGAAGAATGAGATTTAGAAGTTACATATATAAGTCCGTATCCAAAACATTATAATGTTCTTCAAAGTCGCATGAAAATAATTTTGAAAGGACAGGTAGGGTGTCTGCTACTTAAGAGATATAAATTGTAATTAATTAATACCATTGAACAATATTTATATGATATATGAATAATGAATTATTAAATGATGATTTCCATGAAGCCGGGGCTATGTGTAATAATTAAAACCAGAATTATAAATGTTCTTAATTTGAATATTATTCGTAATTAGTTTAACTTCTCGGTTAATCCTAAATAATCACGAAATTAAGAAAAAAAAAATCCAGATTTAGGCGTACGGAAGTATAACTTATACTAAAATTTCATCAAAAAATATTCACGACCGAAGAGCTCATCAAACAAGTCTCGGCTCAAACGTCGTCTATTTTGATAATAGTTTTTTTTTTCCATAAATTAAAATATCTATAGTCATCTAAAGTGATTAATTCTTATTGTTGTTAAGAATTCTAGTTTCTCATTTTCTCCGAAGTTTTTAAATTTGAATGAAAATTGAAAACAAAGTAGTTGAACAAGCAAAAGTAGCAAAAGGTTGAATTCCAATCCTAAGGGTCCTCCATACCCCGGCCCAAAAAAGCAAGTGGGAGGAGGTCCGTTAAGGGAGAGGTGTGTCACCCACAAGTCTACAAGGAGCCCACCCTCAAAGCCCATAATGGACTCAAGAATATTGCTCCCACACTGCAGCTTATGGGAATTGAACCTCGCACCTTGTAGCAATTATGCCCCTCTGGAACTAACTGAGCTACTGTGGCTCTTTTTTAAATTCTTAAAATGGCTGAATGAAATTACCAACTATGGAACCATATAATATAAAGACTATACTATTTTGAATTTTATGTTTCTGTTTTGTATTTTGTCTTTTATTTCAATTAAATATACTCAACACATATTTAAAATAGCAGATTGAGATTAATTAGGAGAGAAAAATAATTATAATATGAATAATAAAAATAAAATTTCGATAATATACTTAGCGAATATAGATGGATAAAATAAGAGATGAAACAGGAAAATCGAAGTTGTTATATACAACCCTCTATGTGAATTACGTAAGCCTATAATTAGTTGCAAACTCTAAATACACGTACAGTTCTCAAAATATCATTTTCTTATATGATATCCTGTCAAAAACTTCTCACGCGAAAAATTCCAGGAAAAAAAATTTACATCGCCATAATGGTTTTTTATCGTATTCATATCACCATATCCGAATCCGTATTTACAACCATCAACATGCTTTCTCGAGTCTTGGGGCTTCTACTTCCTAGGTTTCTGGTATCGATTGTTCTCGTACATGGCCTTAACCACAAGAGCATACAGCAACTCCGCTTCAGCCGAAGTATCATACGGCATCCCCACAATGCCACCAAGAAGCTCCTCCAAAACAGCTCTCTGCAATGGCGTCACATAATGAATACACCTTCTTGGACACTGACCTACTGCAATCTGAACTTTATAGTCTTCACCATGACCCTGAGATCTCAAACGTGCAGTCCCCGTCGCCGACGAAAATTCGAAAGCATGAGGCGCCGTATCCACGCACGAACACGAACAACCTCTGCCGGCACAGAGAACCTCATTAACGAAGAGATCAAACGCCTCGCATTCCGGTTGATCGAATGGATCCATACATTCGCTCTCGATAATCTCTGATCTGCTGTAGTTGGAGAGAATCTCGTAGGCCTGAATCACTCGTCGGATCATCAATTCCGAGTTTTGCTGCCCGTCTTTTGCTACGTCGGGATGGAACTGCTTCACTTTGGCTCGGAAAGCGGCTTTGAGCTGTGCGGATGAGAACGGTGGGTCGAGTCCGAGTACGCCGTGAGCCCATGAAGCGGTGCGGGGTTCGCCGTTTGAATAGTCACTCTCCCTGCTGTCACGACTGCAATTCAATCTAAACGACGAGGATGTCGATGAAGAAGAAGAGATTGAGGATTTGAAATTAGATACCGAATTGAATGTGATTTTCTTGGCGGAGAACAATGGCGATGAAGTTGTGAGTGCACCACGATTGCAGAGTGGCGAGACTTCCATTTTTACCGTGTGTCTCCGGTAAAAGAAAGATGAATGGTCGATAGTAGGCCTACCTAAGAAGAGGCAACCGACTTCATATCTCTTTAATTTGTGGCCAAGGCATTTCCACGCCTCGTCTTCATGGACCATGGTCCTTGGAGATTATTCAAGATTGTGTGTAGATACAAAGTCTACTATTCTACGTGCGCGATTTTTATATATTGGTGTTCTTCTAGAAAACAATGACAAATTTCATATCATGGCCTTACGATAAGACTCCGTAACTGTATAATTAATAGATAATCGATAGTAAAGGAGTGAACGCTTATTTATATAGGTGGATTTAGTTTCAAATTCCTCTTATCACAATTTTCTGTTTGTAAGTCCTATGTAAAAAAAAGTTTGCACTGATTAATAATCCAAATAAAATTCTATAATTCTCGAAAGGTCGATGATATGCCCTAACCTTAGAGATGAGGTAGTCACTCTTACTATTAAATTTTTATGTAAAATTGTACACGTACCCCACACACATATATATGTATATATATAAGTGAAATAAGAGATGCGATACAAAATTAAAATAGGAAATCGAAGTCCGAAACATACAATTCTTTATTCATATAGGAAAATTAACGTATGTACATAGTTATATTTTCACTTTGGATAAATGTAGTAAACATTCGATCCAATGTAATTCTTTTAATCAATCACTTGGCTCAAATGTAGAATATTTACTCCGATCTCCAAAATTCTTAATTTTTTAATATGTTAATATTTCATCCCTTAATAAAAATTATGATTTAGTGGAAATTATCGTCTCGCTAAACATTTATATTATATTATATAATAATTAAATTAAACATTTAGTTTCTATTATATAATAACGAAATCGGGGGAAATTGCAAATTAATTAGTTTAATATTTCCAAAATGAAATTCAATCAAAATGAAAAAAATAAGGGAAATTAATACTAAAAAGGGGAAAAGTAATAGAAGGGAGGAGTGGAGTAACGGTTTGGAAGAAGGACCGTTTGCGCAGTAGGTGACGTCAGGGAAATCACTATCAGCAAATTGGAGAGAATACCGACCAAAAGCAAACTTCCAGGAAAAATACAACTCAACACGACGTCGTTATAAAAGCCCCCGATCATTTCCACGACGTGTTCATGCCTCTCTCAGTCGCCCAACGCTCTCGCTCCTCCTCTTGCCGTTCACTCCGAGCCTTTTTCCTATCTATAATTCAGGTGAATTTTTTTAACCCCTTTTCATGATTGTGTGGTGATGGATTTTTTTTTTAATTGTGGATTTCTTTTGAGTGGGTGTTGTATTGGGTGGAGTTGTTGTGTGTTGATGGGTTTTTGATGAGTGAAAGATGTTTACTTGATTACTTGATCATGTTAATGGGGGGGGGGGGGGGGGTACGGCTTGAGGAAGCTGAAACAGTCTGAAGGACTGGAGTTGATGGTGTGAGGTGAAAGGGGCTGCATTTTATGTGACTGTATGGTGAAGGGAAGAGTGTTGAGGAGTTTTAATTCGTTGGTATGAAGCTTGATATTGATCAGGACTTCAAGGGTATATGTAGAAGCTGGAATTTGAAAATTACAGCTCTGCAACTTTTAAGCATCCCAAATTTGATTCTCTTACAGTGGTGCTTCTTTTTTTATCGGTTGGAGTGAGAATTGTTGTTTTTTGAACTTGTTTGTATCTACTATATAAAGAAATGGTTCGGGTGCGGAGTGTGTCTGGAGTATGCCTTGATGCTGCCGATGGATTTATGCACAGCATTAGCTTGCTAATAGATTCTGGATGCTTGTTTTACCTCACTAGAGAAAAGAGGTAAGAGCAGCCTGGGTTCATTGAGGAACATGAACTGAAAACTTCAGAGAAAATTGATAGTTCCCTCTGTAGGAATATGCATGAGGGCACCATTAGCACCCTTCACTGTCGCGAAAATTAAGCTTGGAGGTGCCTCGAATTAGAAGATGTAAGAAAGAGTATGAAAATCAGCATTTGCATGGATATTGGAAGAATAAATCATGGAAATGACTCCCTTCCAAGTGATTGTTACAAGCTATTGTGAAGTTCCAAAAGGCTTATGGTTTTAGGAACGATCTAATAGAGGATTTTTAAGGAGAATTGCTGGTCCCGTTAATATGTGATTGAGAACTCAGCTGCCCCTTTCGGAATTTGTTCCATAAAGTTTCTCATATTGCACGTGTACATTTTCTGTCAGTTATTTTCTACCACATCTTCTCGTCTGATATAATAAGTATGATCTGTATATTTGTTTGTATGCCGGTGTTTGTGTTATGCGTATTTCATTTCTGTCCCTGCTTGTTAAGTCTTGCCTTTTGTTTCTGATTTGTAACAACAGTTTGATTTATTGTTGATATATTTGCATCATTTTCTTACAGGAATAGTTTGTATTCTATTTAGGTTATTCTATTTTTCAAATAAACACATGTCACTGAACATATTTACTGGTTTGTCTTAATCCTCCTGGGCTAATAATTTAGAGTCTGATCAGATGTGTGTACTTTGTAACATGTAAATGCAGTATTTTCTAAATACACAACTTGTGAGAAAGCTGTGTTCTATGGCATGGGGAAGCATCTACAAGAGGCGCATGAAAGTTTTCACATTAGCTATTGTGATCTACCTGGATTATAAGGTAGCTCTACATACTTCTTGTTTTCTTTTGATTGTGGTGTGTTGTGACCAGAATATGCTTCTCTCATATTTTTGTTTCGATTCCTCTCGATCCTGAAGACCATCTATTCCCTTCTTTGTATGATTGTCTACAGGCCCTGCAACAGAGAGAGAAATGGACAAAGAAATCAAAGAGGGATGATCTTTGGGAGAAAGCTCATGCACGTAATGCTCGGCGTGTTCTTAAATTAATAGTAGATCTTGAAGGTTTATGGGTGAAACTAGGACAGTACCTATCTACACGTGCTGATGTTCTTCCCCCAGCCTATATACGCCTTCTAAAGCAACTACAGGACTCTCTCCCCCCTCGCCCCTTAGAAGAGGTAAGTTTCACTTATTGAACATCGAAGCAAGAATGCTAGTAGCACGGGTTTGCTGTATGTAAAAAATTTACAGGGTATAACTTTTCTGCTTATGTAGCAGTAAAAATTAAAAAAGACATGATGGGAACTCACCAGTCTAAATTATTGATTTATGCGAGAAAATTTTCTCCAAAATAAACTTTCATATATTCTATGTTCTAAACTTGCATATTTGAATAATTACGAATCAACCCAATTATGAAAAAACTGTACTAGTTAAGAAATTACAAAAAACACCCTGAACCATGCTGTTACTTGTAACATCTCAACTATGAGGGTTTTTTTCTTTGTAATTGGATTAAACCTCATGGGGTTATTCATAATTATCCCTGTATTCATTGTTATGAGGACAATACCACGGTAATGTGCTGAAATTAAGATGCCTTCATGCAACTTAGAACCTATTTTGAGGTCTTACAAGTTACTTTAACAATTCATGGTATAGACCTTTCCCCATTGTTTTTGTGTCTTAGCTGCATGAATTGTTAAAGTAACTTGTAAGACCTCAAAATAGGTTCTAAATTGCATGAAGGCATCTTAATTTCAGCACATTACCGTGGTATTGTCCTCATAACAATGAATACAGGGATAATTATGAATAACCCCATGAGGTTTCCAAAGAACTTTTTCTTGATCTCCCCTGAATGAATTGTTTCCTTTACACGTTTGGCTTGATTTTTTGGTGCAATGAATGTTCATTATCGGCCATCAATTTCTGTCTTAGCTTATCATCATCCCAATATATGTAAGTGATGGAGAAATTTCATTTCAAAACCGATAACAATATATCTATTTTTACTGGGTGGGGTTGCCAATAATACTGTAGTAATTTATAAAACATTGATAATCAAATTCCTGTTAGCAGAATAGTCAGTCAAAGTGAAAAACAGTTCAGCTAATTCTTGTGTGAGTTCAGATGTAATGGGATATACTAAATCCTCCCAGGTTTGGGATCTTGTCGGCTTAACACATAGGACCACACATAAATATTTTATGTTTCTATGTGCTTAGAATTCCTCCATATATACATGTTCTGCTAACTTCTTCTCGATCTATAACAAGCTTCATCTGTGCAGGTTTGCCAGACTATCACCAAAGAGTTGGGAAAATCTATGAATGATCTCTTCATGAGTTTTGATAATATACCACTGGCTACAGCATCAGTAAGAACCTGATCATAATATTATTGAAGGGAGAACTGAATAGATTTTGGCTTGCAATTATTGAGTTCACATTGAACCATAAGTATGGTTCCGCAAAAACAAAATAAGATAATAAAACCTAATGAATAAAGCATATTTGAAATATGCAGATAAAAAATTGACAGTAGCATTTTCTGATCAAAACCCTAACTCGAAAGTAGGATATTTCAGTCTAAATGACTCCAATGTTTTTATGTTCTATATTTATGCAGATAGCTCAAGTTCACCGCGCAACTCTGAATGATGGGGAGGAAGTTGTTGTAAAAGTTCAGCATGAGGGCATAAAGGAAATCATACTAGAGGTTTGCTTTTTGGTTTTTGGCTTTTGAGGACTTGATGTTTATTTTATGGCCTGCATATCTGTGTTCTCAATTTTGTCTTTTACAGGATCTGAAAAATGCTAAAGCAATCGTCGATTGGATTGCCTGGGCCGAACCACAGTATGATTTCAATCCCATGATAGATGAATGGTGCAAAGAAGCGCCCAAGGAACTCGACTTCAACATAGAGGCTGGTATGCTTTTTGATAATTCATTAAGTTGGTTTTTCATCTTCACTCTTCAGAATCATTTCACTTGTAAGATGCTTCTCTTGTTTCTGTAGAAAATACTCGGCAAGTTTCGAGGAACCTTGGCTGCAAAAGTAATAGTGATGATAACAACATAAATCATGTAGACGTCTTAATTCCAGAAGTTATTATGGTACTATCCTTTTCTAAATCCTTCCTGATATAATTTTTGGTCTGTTACCTCCCCCTGATATCCAAAATAACATAATGGGAATTTTATTTTGATTTGATTATTTCTGAATACCCTTCTATCTTGCCTTCAACTCCATTGCCAATTAAAATTTTCTTATTATAGTGCCAACTGATTTATTTTTTAAATCTCTATCATGGTGTAGTCGACCGAGAAAGTCATCATTCTAGAATATATGGATGGTGTACGTCTAAATGACTCTGAATCTCTTGAAGCACTGGGCGTAGACAAACAAAAACTAGTTGAGGAAATTACACGTGCTTATGCTCACCAAATTTATGTTGATGGGTTCTTCAATGGTGACCCACACCCTGGTACGCTCTCTCTTTTTATCACTCTTTTTTGCATTATGTACATGAGTGTCAACTGTGTGATTTTGTTTTTCTTATGGTTACTCTTCAAGGAATGTCATGATCTGTCTGTTAGACTTTTCATTTATGTCGTGTCCTGGATCTTCTATTGGTTATAATGTAGGAAATTTCCTTGTGAGCAAGGCTCCTCCGCATCGTCCTGTTTTGCTAGATTTTGGGCTCACAAAGAAGCTATCATCTTCACTGAAACAAGCTTTAGCAAAAATGTTTCTAGCATCTGCTGAGGTTTGTTCATTTTTCCCTCATGATTGGTTGCTTATAATAACTTATATTAGAAATATCGTCGATTATCAGCAAGTACAGAAGTACAGAACCAATGAGTTCACTTGGTTAACTTTAATCAGTCCTTGCTATCTGAAACCCATTTCTGCCTTCTCCTGGGGACATAATCAAAAACTTGAATCTTATTTTAGACGGAACTATTCTGTGATCTGCTTGTTTGTGAAGTGTTAGGGAACTTCCAAAGTTGGTAGGATTTAGTTCTAAATTCCACGAAGAGGATAACAGCCAAATATTGGCCCAAAGGCTTAAGCCGACTGCTTGTGGTCCCAAAAAAAAAAAAAAAAAAAAAATCCACCCCCGCGCGGCGCGTGCACGCCCTTTTGCAAGGGACTTCATCTCACATCTACATTTGCTGTCTATAACTTGTCTTCTTTTGTTCCTCATATATAGTCTGGGTAAAGTTCATGAAATATTTTGCTCAAGAAAACTTCGATACTGCTTCTTGCAGGGTGATCATGTGGCACTTTTATCTTCCTTCGCGGAAATGGGACTTAAGTTACGGTTAGACATTCCTGAGCAAGTGATGGAAATAGCAAATGTTTTCTTTCGCACTTCAACCCCAGCAAATGAAGCTCAGGTAAGCAGCCACATGTTTCGAAATGTCATTCTTCTTCTTCTTCTTCTTCATATTGAACTGATTCCATTATTGGGTGAAGCAAACCATGAAACGTTTTGCTGAGCAAAGGGAGAAAAACCTGAAGGTCCTTCAAGAGAAGATGAAGCTCAATGAGAAGCAAGTCAAGCGTTTTAATCCTGTAAGTCCAAATATATCCCGTTTATGTTATCAGCCAATTAGTCTGCACTTTCTTCTTATCCTCGAAATGCTTAAGAATATACTCTTCAGGTTGATGCTTTTCCAGGTGACATAATCATATTCAGCAGAGTCATTAATCTTCTCAGAGGTATATAATAAATCTATATATATATAGATCATGTTTTGGTGTGCAGTTTTCTATGAGTTTGACATTACTGTGGATTGCAGGTCTTTCATCAACATTGGATGTACGCATAATTTATTTGGATATCATGAGACCATTTGCAGAATCTGTTTTACAATGGTATGCCGTGCTTTTTTCAATTTCCTACAGGTCTGGGCATGCTCGTTACATTTACTCTTGCATAACTTGTTTCAGCAATGTGAACAGAGGGCCAGCATCCAATTCAAACTGGCTCCCTGACACTCCGGTCCTTTCTAATGTTGAGGACAAGCTTCGTAAGCTGTTGATTGAGCTTGGAAATGCCGATAAGATACTAGGAATCCAGGTAGAGGCCTCTGTTTCACAAGTGTGGATGAAAGCTAGTAAAATTTGGTTTTTTTTTTGGTTCAAATATAATATAGGAATACAAGGTGGCTGCAATCTGTCTCTGCAAAGTATCAGCATTTTGCTTTTATATACTATTTTTTTGGCCTAGTCCTGTTTAACAGTGATGAGAGAGAAAAGAAAACCTTATATTATTGATATACCCTTTTGAAATTCTGAACTTCTCCATACGTCCATTAGTTGGTAATTTTTTTGTATAGTTGATTTTGCATATGTTTTGTGTCTCTGAAGGTAAACATGGATATTTGATTTTCTTTCCAATTTTTTTTTTTTTGGTCTGTGTTCTTGAAAATGCCATAGATAGGCTAGAATTTACACCAATATACCGATCCAAGTCAGAAGACTCAGTTTCAGAGTTAGTCTAGACTCTATATGTGGCATAAGAAAGTGAAATCAGGCAATTAAGCATCAAAAAATGTATAGAGAAGTTAACTTGTAATATCAAAAATGATTTCCATCCTTTCTGAAATGATGTTACGACCCTATTCCGTTTTCATTTCAAATATATTCAGACTTTTTAATTGGTTTCTCACAAATGATGCAGCAGTCCTCTTTGGTGGAAATAAGCCTGTAAAAGTGGTTCTCCGGAAAAATTATGTTTTTAACTCAAGAAATGGCAAAATAACTGTTCTGGCACTCTTATATTCCCTACTCTACACAATATAAAGTCAATTTAGTTGTTTATATCTGAGTCCTTAACAAATTTTATCATTTTCCTCGGAGTTTCGTAGGTTTGTGCCTATAAAGATGGAGAAGTAATTATTGACACTGCTGCTGGGGTGCTCGGGAGATATGATCCTAGACCAGTCCATCCCGATAGCTTATTCCCTGTTTTTTCGGCATCAAAAGGAGTTACAGCCGGAATGGTTCATTGGCTGGTTGATAAAGGGTATGCAAAATTGTTGGTGCTTCCGTGTTGCGTGTTAGCATCAACGTAGTGCATTGTATGCTAATTCAGTGGTTTTGATAGTGACTTTTGAGTTAGTATTAGGAAATCTTAAGAGACTGCAAGTTACTGAAGAATGATTAGCTTTCTGTAAGGGTGGAGGAGGCAGTGTTTGCTATAAATGCTTAGAAAACTTACCATTCTAATATGACAAAAAAAATTTAACCCTAATTTCTTATGGTCCATAACATTACATATTTTACTTTTGAAAACGATTTCACTTTGTTTGGACATCCTTATCTTTCAGAGAAAAAGTTTAAAAATGTTCTAGAAAAGATTCCCCTGAAGGTATATGTGAAAATAAAAATGTGTTCATAAGCTGACTGGATTACATTTTTTGGGTGTTGCCTTCCATGAACTCCTTAGAAGATCATTTTGGGGCCTGTAAGTTACTCTTTTCGGGATAGGGTTTTGATTGTAACGGTCTGAAGTTCATGTATTAGGAAGCTAAAGCTCGAGGACAAAGTTTCAAGTATTTGGCCGGAATTTAGTTCCAATGGAAAAGATCAAATAAAGGTAATATTTCTTCGGCTATTGAAGTACTTAATATCTTATTGACAATATTATAAAATGGACATTGCATTGTATATCCAAGATAATATTTTAGAGTCAGATAATTATCTAGGTTTTCTCAATTTGATGCTAATACAATTAATTTATATTCTTTTTCTTAAACTGTTTATTAGTTTTTTTTTAATATCTTCAATTGATTAATTCTGATGTAGGTTCACCATGTGCTTAATCACACATCGGGTTTGCACAATTCCTTGGCCAGTCTTACACGCGAAAACCCTCTTCTTATGACTGATTGGGATGAATGTCTCAATTGCATTGCCAATTCGATCCCAGAGACTGAACCTGGCCGTGAGCAGTTGTACCATTATTTGTCTTTTGGCTGGTTGTGTGGTGGTATTATTGAGGTATTGTAGATCTTGCTTTCCCGCAATTACAGAAATTGCTGAGATTGGGACTTTTGGTCTATGAATCGACAACCCCCACCCTCACCCTCACCCCCACCCCCACCCCCACCCACAACAACAAAAGAGAAATGATTATCAAGAATTATGTCCTGATATATCCGGATTTGAAGATGAAATAAACCTGGGAATATGTCATATGTTACTGATTCTCATCATTTCTTGCTGTACAGCATGCATCGGGAAAGAAGTTTCAGGAGGTTCTTGAAGAAGCATTCATTCGGCCTCTGAATTTAGATGGCGAGCTATACATTGGAATTCCTCCAGGCATGTTTTAGCTCTTTTCATTTCTCTGGTTTATTGGCTTTATTAATCCATTTTCGTCAAAACGTATGTATCTTCGACAAACATGGTTGGAAATAAAAATAACATATTATCTCACACTGGTACTCCACTGGCGCTACAACTGATTTCTTCACCAAATTAACATCTAAAAATAAATAAAAAATTAAGACCTTCTGCATGTCACGTATGTTGCCATCAGTTAGATGCAATGTCAGTCGATATAAGATTAATATTTCAAGTTTCTAAAGATGCGTGTGTGCATTCTTTTTCTCTTTTTGTGGAGTCGGGGAATGGTGGAGATCGGGTTCAAACAACACCTCTTGAAAGCCACTTCATCCCAATTGATGGCGGCAAATAGTTTCTCAGATAATCTTTTTCCTTTTCTTTTCTTAGAAGTCTTGTATATACTATTTCCTTTCGTTTTTTATCAAAAAAAAAAAAAAAAAAAAGAAAAAGAAAAAAGAAAGATTGAGATAATTTGTGCTGGTTCTCCAAATGTTGCTCGTAGTTCACCCCTGATAATCCAACTCTTATTCCTTCTAGGTGTGGAATCTCGTCTTGCTTCCCTCACATCCGACATGGAAGATATCAAGAGACTCTCTGATATCTCCAAACAGCACTCAGTACTGCCATCCAGCTTCCAGTCCCAACTGCAAGATGTCTCTCAAATGGCTTCATCCCTTCCCGTGATATTCAACACACTTCATGCCCGTCGCGCCATCATTCCTGGTGCAAATGGCCACTGCTCTGCCCGTGCTCTCGCACGCTACTATGCAGCTCTCGTTGACCGAGGCCAAATCCCACTACCACATGCTTCTTCAACCCAACCTCGACTGGGAACGCATCCACACATTCCCAAATTCACCCCACAAGAAAAATCCAAAAAGAAACAAAAAGAGAGAAAAGACAGCGGCAAGGACTACACTAGAATCCCAACCAATGATATCAGCATCGATACCAACTCTAGGAGTACAGGTGGATTATCTGAAAATGGAAGGGAAAATGTTAAACTTTTCTCTTCAGACAGCCGAATTCATGATGCCTTCATGGGGGTTGGAGAATACGGGGATTTGACGCTTTCAGGTGGGCAGTTTGGGCTTGGTTTTAAGCGGTCTTATTCAGAGGATGGTAATTTGATCGGGTTCGGGCATTCAGGCCTCGGCGGGTCCACAGGTTATTGCGACATAAAGAACAGATTCGCCATTGCAGTGACTCTGAATAAAATGAACATTGGAGGCGTGACCGCAAAGGTGATCCAGTTAGTCTGCTCAGAACTCGATATTCCTTTGCCTGCTGATTTTTATAGATTTACAGAAAGGTTAAGTGATAATGAATCAAATGTAGCAATGCCTTTGATTAATTAATAGGAACCTTTCATTCTTTTTTCCAAGAATGGCAGAACTATAGTTCTGGAATTGCGTATATATTCATGTTCAAGAGGAATTGCTTATATATTCAAGCAAAACTGAAAAACAGTTCTGATACTTTACAGGGATTTCCCCCCAAAAAATATTATAAATGTAATAATTTTTTTACAAAATGATTAGAATGAAATATAGAGAATAGGTTTAATTACACTTTCCCATCCGAAGTACGATCTTTTACATTTTACAGTCTCCTGGTTGCAAGTTTACCGATTATCGCCCACATCATGTGCTAGTCATGAGACTGGAAAATCGATTTAGGTGACAAATTGTACATAGTGGAAAGGTTAGGTGATAATCGGTAAACTTAAAAACATCAGGTTGCAGAGTACAAACGTCCCTATTTCGGATTGAAAACTTGTAACTAACCCTAGAAAATATTACAAAGCTTCTTCTTGGTAAATCGACAGTCTTTATTGAGCAATCTATTGCATTCTGTTCCCTCTACGGCTCTTCCATTCGTTCTCTTCAGTTGCATTTCTTCTTGTTCCTGAAGATGTGTTGTTGTTCGTTGGTTTGGTGTTGCCAAATTTGAGGCGTACAACTGGCTTAATGTACAGCATTCCAGGTGAATGTCGTTTGTCCTTCGGTAGAGCTCTTAACTGAGGCAACCAGTATGACACAAACTCACCATCAAGATCGTAGTTTTGAGCCTGCATTCATGAAGAAAACCTTGTCGATAAAGATTAGGAAATTACATAGATATACCTTGAGGTTTGGCCTGATTACAATAACTTCCCCTGATGTTTGAGAAATTACAAAAACTTGCATACTTTGAGATTTGGCTTTTAGCCTTTTGACACAGGCTACTATAGTTATGAATTTAACATCTAATATCAATCAGTAAGTTCTAAGGCTAAATAGCGTTTATTCATAAAAATTAGAGGTGAAATCGTCGAAACAGATGAACCCACATCTGACGTAAATTATTTGACACGGGAAGGTTTTGATATTTTTCAGACCGCAGGGAAAGTTTGTGTAATTATACCAATGAGTATGTCGGCCTAACTATTCCTTGAGATTATTATTATGTTGAAACCAACATACCTGCTTTGGAATGCTGAAGTAGCGATCCTCTCTTGGGTCATTTCCAACACCTACAGAAAGAAGAAATCAAGAGAAATTCATGCAATAAAGATTTAAGTAAAAATGAGCTTATTTATAAAAAAAATACAGATAAAATCCTTGATTTCGTCAAAATACTGCAAAAATTTGCATGTTAATAACATGCGAAAGTGCCGTCAAGATTCACCTGCTCCATAAGTCCAATTTCCATAATTTGAACAAGGATCATAATCCAAAAGACATGTCTCGAACCATTCAGCTCCCATTCTCCAGTCTATGCCCATATCTCGAACAAGAAACGAACATACGATCTGTCCCGAAAGGAAAAAAGAAAAGCGATTTTAAGATTTAACTGCTAAAAAATATAGGACACTTTCATGAGATTGAAGAAAACAACCGACCTGTCGCCCTCGATTTGACATGAAGCCAGTAGCCAACAGTTCTTTCATGTTTGCATCAATTAGAGGGTACCTAAAGGATAACCGAGTACAAACTAAATTCCATAAAATATGTTGAAAAATGAGATACAAATACATATAACAAAGTTAAAGACTTCCCAACCGTACCCCGTCTGCCCATCTCTCCATGCACCAAAAAGTGCTTGATCTTGGCTCCAATTAGTCTGTACGTTTCTCGGACCGCCTTAAAGAACAAAAAAACATTGTTTAGAGTAATGTGGCAATTGCAGCTTAGGTTTCTGATCCGATGTTTGTTAAAGTTAGTTACCTATATGAAAAAGAGAGTTCCCTTGCTTGATTGATAGAAACCTGAAGTAGTCTCTCCATATCAGCTCAAACAATACCCTGGAGAAAAAGCATTACAAAATATTGAATTTTGAGAGGATTTTGAAGTAATTCAGATATTGGGGTAGACAGAGAAGTACCAGTACGTAGAATCATTTGATTCCCTCTGTTTTTCATATCTCTTCACCTAAACAATGAATGAAAATTCTCATTGTTTCACTAACGTAATATTGCTATTTAATGCGACGTTCGAGGAAAGTATGAAAAGAAAACAAATTATCTTTATAATTGTACCTCTTCGTAAATGAAACGGGGAGAAAGGCTTCCGGAAGCAAGCCAAGGAGAAAATTTTGTCGAATAGTCAGGTCCCAACATTCCATTTCGTGTTACTTTATAAATCCTCAAAAGATCCTACAACACCACAAAATCAAATATCACAAAATTATTTAGGTATAATTACACCGGACATACCCTAAGATTTGACATCATAACAGAAACTTCCCCTGAGGTTGAGAAATTACAAAGGAATTTACATTACATTGGATCAATAAACTTTGATGAGTTCATCTCTAATTTCTTATTAAAACCTTATTTTTGCCTCAACACTGATTGATCAACATCTGAATTTAAATTCATGACTATAACAGCATGCATAAGGTGAAATATTAGAATATAAAAAAAATGGGTTTTGTAATTTCTCAAACATCAGGGAAGTTTTTGTAATTAGGTCAAATATCTGGATGTGGCAGTGCAATTATCCAATAATCTATTTCGACTATATTAATATAGCATAAATTATACCTTCTTCCAGAAATATTCATGTAGTCTACTCAGAGCTGCACTTTCACCACCTACAAATGCCATTCCTTCGCCGACCTGCATAAATGGATATTAAAATCTGCATAAATATGCTAATATTTAGACATAATTAAGAACATGCCTTTTCAAACTGAAACCCAAGTGCAGAAGCTTCTGGAATAATTCCCCAATCTTCGATATTAGGAGCAGGGCCAAGAAAAGCTGGGATTTTTATACAACTCCGTATCACTGACTTCGACTCAACCGCCTGATCATCAAAGAACCCTTACATGAGAAAATCTCTTCTAATAAACATAATAACGCCTGAAATTGATTATAAGAAAAATGTAAGTACCTTTCGGAACTGAGTATAAATGTCTGGTAAGGAATCGCAACTGAACGGAAGATCATCAATATGGTACATAGTACATCCCCAAATCAATTCTAATTTAGTGACTTTCTCCAAATTCTTAGAAACTAATCTCTCAACTCTCAGCTCCTCGCTGCATGTTTCTTTCTGTGCATAAACCTATAATTTAGACCAAAAAAAACTTTTGTTTATAGCTACAAGGGTAAAATAATAGCTCAACTGATGAAAGTAGAGACATAAACGATTTTAAGGTCTCTTTACGTTGTGGGCTCCATATGATTTTGCAAGGGAAGGAAGAATTTGCTCTGGTTTTCCATGTTGTATCAGAAGGTTTAGACCCCTCTTCATCAAACTCCTTTTTAAGTCGGACAAACACTCTATAAGAAACTGTGCTCTTCGAGCTGCCCAGAAATAAGAAAGTATAAAAAGGTTTGAATAAGGTGCAAATGAGAATTAACAACACACAAAAAATCCAAGAAATATGATAAGAAATCAAGCCCATATTAAAATCCCAACTAAAAAACCTCACACTGTGAAGATCAAATGCCCAAATTGCAAAAGCTCTGCTTTTTCACACACACACACAATTCCACAAATGGAACCACAGCACTCTCACATTGTTTCTCAAACAAGACTGCAATCACACTACAAACATAAGCTACTTTTAACAAGAAAGAAAAGCAGATTACATAAACATCAACACTACCAACTCTCCAAAAACCCCATAAAAATACAAGCAGCAAGAATCAGGCATTATTACCTCCAGTTTTAGGGAACCCAAAGTAATGGGTGGTACCAAAAAGCCTAGGATCAACACAATAAACGGGCAAGACAGCCTCGGACGAAACCCAAGCCTTGTACAAAACCTCATTATCCAAGATTCTCAAATCATTCCTAAACCAAACAATAGCCACCCCTTTGCCCCTCCTCCTACCCGACCCATCAAAACTGTACCGTTTTAGCGCCTGCTCCGATACCTTCTCCATTTCCTCCGGCCCGAACTCCGGCACCGGTTGCACTGTCTGCGCAGCTCTAGCAGCAGTTAAAGATTGCATTTTTATGGCGTGGGAGAAGGTAATGAGGAAGAACTTGGGATGGAGTCCGGGTTTTGCTGTGAAGGGAAGAAGGGGGTTTAGTGTAATTCTGGGACGCGAAAAATTGATGGTGAAATTGTGAATCATGATGGGTTTTTCTTTGGTTATTTGTTGTGTAATTATAGTGTTTTTTGATGAAATTCTTTGAGCTGAGGGTAGTTGGTCGTTATTAGCAGTTGGGAAGTTGACACGTGGTGTGGAGACTGTATGGTGACGTGGTAGCTTGGTGGCCAATGAGGGTTAAGGTTGTGTTTGGATGAGTTTTTTAAGAGCTCTTTAATGAGATGGATGGATTATGGAATTTAATTAAAGATTTTGATTTTGGGAAATTGTAATTATTTTTATGAGTGAGACATTTACGTTTTAATGGTGTTATTCGATTTGAACTTGAATTGAATTACTGATGAAGTTGGGATTGAGGGGAGGGGACAAGATTGAAAAGAGCCACACTAATGTTGGAAGCAAAAAATTGAAAGGGTCTGACGTTCGTCCCTCGATTGTTATCTTGTTGATTGTTTTTTTATTACTACTAAATAAGAAAGGCTAAGTGTTTCAAAAAAAAAATAAGAAAGGCTAAGTCAGGGAATGACTGATTTCAACAGATCCATAAGTAATAACCTTTTCTTTTGAAATAGGTTAGATTTATTGGTATAAAGAATTTAAATTAAACTTATTTGGTACAAATTCTTAATATCATAAATAAACCCTTTTGTTTCAACAAGTAAATATAGAATCTTAAATAAATGCATTTTAGAATCTTAAATAAATGCGTTTTAGTTATCAAGATGCTTTACTAAGAGCAAATACAACAATGCTCCAAGCTATGACAACACTGAAACGGATATAACGATACGAATACAACACGATACGATTTGAATATGATAATATGGATATATTTTAAAATTTTTTATATAAGAAATGTTTGATAAAACATTACACACGAGATAAGTGTAGATACGTTAGATAGGATTAGTGCAATGATTCATGGGGCAATTGGGCCACAGGAGTGAAATACATAAATCTTTGGACCATTTGCACTTTCAATTTTAATTGGGGCAAAAAAATTTGAATGGGCTTACTTTTTCCTTTTTTTTTTTTTTTGGTCAAGGGCTTGCTTTTTTCTTTGATATTTTAATTATAAATATTAATTATACCCCAATTAAACGATTAAGGTGCTCTAATTCCTTTTCTTTTTCAAAACAATATAAGAAATTCAATGGATATATTTGTCAAAGTTAGGTGACACGACCTAATCTATAGGAGTTGATTAACACGTAATGTGGGAATATTGTGGCCAAGATAAGGACAACGAATAAGTCATTTAATATTTCCACCATTTATATGTGTCACTTATTTAATATTGATGCATAGAAGATAATTTATAACTGTCAATTATTGAATGTACAATATAATTATATATATAATAAGTTGCTTAATGTATGCTATGCTTGTTCAAAGTTTAATCACCTATGCAATAGATAGCCTAACCTCTGATTTACGTATATTTTTAAAAATATCATTTTCTTGTGTGTTAACATATCGGACGTTCGTTGATCGTGTTTGTTGCGTCAAGATACAATCATTTAGAATTTATTATATATGGAGTCGATTCCGAGCATCAATGGCTCGAAATTAGTATCAAGGAAGAATAACTTCGATGGTTGCAGATCCTTCATGTTAGGACAAGTACACGGTTAGAACGCCAGATTGGGAGGACGGGGGATTAGCCTAGTTTTGACTCTCCAATACTCAAGTCATGAAATTTTAAGTAGATATTTAAGTGAATTGGAGATAGAAAGTGATTGGAATTTACGCAATGTGGTAAAGAAATGGGGTGAGTTTACTGTAGTTTTTATAGGAGAATAACAAGGGTATCTACTGGCAGTTTGACACCAATGCAATGAGTGCTGAAGTTAGCCCTAAACACTTGATCAATTGAGAGGGTGTCAAGATATGAGTGACATCAACCCTACGGTAGCAGTAGAGACGAGCGTACGGAGACGTATGGAACGTTAGGAAATATACTAGGTGTTCCGAGGGTGGTGACCCTCGATGGGTCGAGATGGACCTCAATCCTTGGATAGAGCTATTAAACGGGAAATCTGAGGGTTAGTGTTGTCCTCCAAGGGCTCCGTCCCAAGGGGGAACTTGGGATTTTGGGATCTCGATAGATGTAACTATGCTTCCCTGGAACCATTGGTCACGTGGCGTGTTTCAACTAGGCTAGGGATCTTGACATGACGTAGCTTTATTGTGTCACATCACTCGTGACACATATTTTTCTTATCAATAATTCAATGGAAACCCGTGTTGTTATACTTGTATCGTGTTTGTAGTAATACATTATATATAGATAATAACTTAATACAAAATAGAAAATAAAATTAAATAAATAAAGATATAGTAAAAACGAAAAATTAATACTTACTCCCAATAAGGCTGAAAACTTATCCTAAAACCCTCACTTTGAAGTTCGTTTGTTTTAGATCCCTAATACTCAACATATTTTTCCTAAACCCCCCAAAATGCTTAAAAATACCATAATGTCCTTAGTGAATTGAAAAGCGTCACCTCATATCCCTTTAATCACCTCTCTCACCTTTCCCACTCTTTTTTTGAAGTCTCCACCACCGCCGTCTGAAATCCCTGTCGATCGCCGACTATCCCAATAAAAATTAATCGCAGTCGTACAACAAGAAGAAGTAGTCGGAGATGTTGCTTCCTCCAACCCATATTTGAGGAGCACCTTCCACCAGTTACCTCCCACTTCCCCATGCCACACCCCACTTCACACTTTGTCGGCTTTAATGGCATGTTCTAATAGGAAGGTATGTTGTTTTCTCAATAAATTATCTCAAATTCTCGTCGTTTCCATTCAACTCCAAAATCTGTTTAGTAATCAATTGATTTAACTCTATAAACTAGGGTTTCAGTATTTTGTTTAAATTTCTCCTTTTTCCCTTTCATTTGACGCATTTATCCGAAGTTACGATGATTTAATTGGATATTAAAATGATATTTTGTTGACAGATGGTTCTTTCAATATCGATGGTTCATTCGAAGATTGCTCCTTCTTCTGCTAAAATGAGCAGGGGAAAGAGAAAAATTTCAGAGGTAAGTATCCTTAATTGTGAGACTGTGCCGACTCTGAAGAAGCGTATATTTTTCATCTTGCATCAGTGCTCGATGGAGAAATTCAGTGAGAGTATTTCCCAAATTCATAGCCGAATGTCTCAAGTTCAACTTGAAGCTGTCCAAAAATCTCCATTTGGTTCTTTCTTGGGAGCACTGGCTTTTTCGGGAAGCATTTATAGAATTGGTTTCCTGTTGGACTACTACAACTACAACTACAACACGAATACATTTAAATTTGGATGCCAAGATGTTTTATTTTGTTTGGAGGAATATTTTAGCATTATAACTGACCTACGACATGTCGGTCATCTTATCCTACTATTGGGCAAATTAAATCAAATACCTTGAGCAAGCATTTCGGCGATAAGGGCAACAACGTCTCTCGAGTAAATATTGAGAATAAAGTAAAAGAATTCGTTGGAAGTACTGATGATGATAGAATTGATGATTTCGTGAGGATGTACATTCTCTTCGTATCTAATTGTTTGTTATTCTCGCATAGCAGATTTGTGTATACCTGATGGGCTTCTTTGCTACATTGATGATTTGTCTAAGATCGGCCAATACGCGTGGGGCACTGGTGCTCATATGTTTTTGATCAAAGGTATTAAAAAACATGTTGTTGGGAAACATGAATTCATTGATGGTTGTACCATGGGTTTGTAAGTCTTTTGAATTGGTCATCTATATTATTTCACTTTATATAGATATGTATACATGTTTACATTATTGTTTATGTCAGACATGGTTTCACAAACGAATTCAAAAGTTCAGTATGTCAAAGAGGTTGGTAGCATTCCCTTACTGGTTCAAGTAGAGGCAGAGTGCATTGTCTAATACGAAAGAGAATGCAAGGAGGCTCTGGAAATATTTACTGGACTGACATAAGCCCCTAATATCTATAATTTATTCAACCAATTGACTTCTTTCATTCAACATATTTGTACCTGATTTAATTGAATTTATAGATTGTTCCCATTCGAGCGGTTGACAAAAGGGAGAAAAATTATCTATAGGTTGTAGAAACAGTTTATGTTGAGGAAGATGTTGATGTTGATTGTGCCGAAGATGAGGCAGAAGGTGGCGATGAAGGACTCTATGATGTCCCAATCAATACGCAACAAAAGAGTGATAGCGATGGTGATAGTAATTCTGGATGACATGAGGTTAGATCGAAGCAGAAGAATGATGGAGGAGCGATGTGAAGAAGTGGTTAGATAATTCTTTTTTTAATATTTAATAAAATCTGACTTTATATGTAATTGATATGCTATGTGATATGTATATATTTGATATGCTATGACGAGGTTATGTCGGTTGGGACTAACGTGGATAATAGGTCAAAGGAGGTGCCCAAGGTTGTGAGGTTGCGACTTAAGAAATGCGTACTAACGCATTTAACTTGATTTTGGGATACAAAGAGGAGAAAAAGTAATTTTCCCTACTTCATTTAGTGGTTCGCCTAGACTAACTTGTATTGATGAATTAAATTTGCCGGTTTATCTAGTTATTTGAATTCATTTTGTTGCTTTCCAGAGGGGATATTGCCCATGTGAGCTGAAATATGCATTTTGTATTCGTGGAAGACCTACGAGATCTCATATTAGGGCACGAGACGAATGATAATGTTATCCAGGCTTACTACGACATGCTGACTAGTCCCGGCTACATTGTGCCTGTAGCACCCGGAACGGTAGGTAGCCACATCCCCCCGCACTATAGTTCAATCCACATATGGAACGAACACCCATACATGAATCAAGCCTATAGCGAACGGGAGACAATAAAAAAAACACTCTAGCTTGGCGAGACTAACCCTTAATTAGATACCAACATGCATAACAATTAAACGGAAGCATAATATACATACACTATCATTAACCTCATTCAAGTTCATTACCATCATCAGTATATACAATCCCTCAAAATTGCCATAGGAAAGTCATAACAAGACATAAGTACCATAGTAAAACATAAACAATACATATGCATCAATGATGTACATGAACCGTGCTAGACTCAAAACAAAAGACTCGACCTGACTCCAATCCCGCCTAGCACACACCCTGCAAAACCTGAAAAGTGAGGTGTCAGTCTATGAAAGATTGAGTGAGGGGTTTAATAAATATAAGCGCACATATCATGCAAGTTATAACCACGAGTAAGGTTTCATAAAAAGAAGCAACATAAGTTCAATAATACAATAGATCTCGCTCGAGATCACAACTATCCACTTTAACAATTCAGTCCATTCAATCAATTAGTGGCTTGGAGAGTGAGGGTAATTCTCCAACCTTTCTCCGACAGTGTACAATCATTCAGTTCTTAATTGATTAGGTGATCACACATATAATTACAGTGCACAATTATGAGCATTTTCAGTAACCCTTTTTCCTCTGGGAGATGGTGGGATTGCAAGGCCTCACCATCCAGTCAGTGTGAGCATAGGGTTCATGAGTCCCCATGCCCGGAACTCCTTTCTCCACTAATCTCCTAGTGGGTTTAGGGGTCATCCTAAAATTTGTGAGGATAGTGCAAGAGTTACCCGTCAGCCCATGCTTTCCCGGTTGGCTCAATACACTACCCTCGGGCCTACAGTGCGGTACAATACTCGCCAAAACAATCAATTAGTTCAGTTCGGTAATTCAGTTGAAAATCAATAGAGGTTTTGAAAAATTATAGATATATAGATACATTTTGGCCGAAATATCACATAGGGTTGTATAGGTTCTATATATCTAGAAATTAAACCTCACTTTTACCAACAAAAGAAGTAAGGAAACACCCTACGGAGCGTGCTCCTCGTCACCGGGAACGTGATCTTGAAAATAGAATAGAATGAAGGAGAAGAAGAGAGGAAAGTCTTGTGGTTGATTTCTTGAAGAAGAATGGAAGAAATCTTGGTCTTTTGCTTCCTAGCTAGGTTGGATCGAGAGTGAGAGGAAGAGGAAAAGAGATGTCTTGGCTTATCTCTTGGATGAAAATGAAGAAGATAAGGTATGTATATGTATATGTATATAATTATATGAGTCAAGATATATATACATATATATGTATATATATATATGTATACATTGTATATAATTAAAGTTGGGAGAAAAATCTTGGTATCAAACTTAATTGCACTTAAGCCCTTGCCTCTTATTAATTTACATGTTAGAAATGCATCAACTTGGCATGCATGGTAGATGATTATACATACATATATATATATATATATATATATATATATATATATATATATATATAAAAGGCTCTAAAAGAATAGGATGAAATGGAGTTGAATATATATATGTTATGCTAAATGGGTGTGATATCTTGAGCTCGGGAACTCGGAATCGAGTTTCATCACCTCCATTGGACTCGTATCGACGATTTGGATCCGATGGAACAAACCTTATATTTTTCTAAGCTCATTTGGACTCCCGAATTTCAACCGAAATGAGCACCTCGCGCCTAAAATGATAAACTATTGGCTTTTCCCAAGCTACGGCCCTAAAATGACACCCCTAGACCCTAAACCAAGACCTAAGCCCACTTGCATCATCTCTCCCTCTCCTTATCAGCCCCCCAACCGAACCCCACCCCTCACAACACCTAAAATATCAGCCAAGGAAAGAAAAGAAGGAGAAAAGAGAAGAAGATGAGGGAATAGTGCAAACCTTGGAGATTTGAGCTCACCTCCTTGCCATTTCTCATCCTTTCTTGAAGGTAAGCTCATATTTGTGTAGTATATCCTCTTATGATCATTTTATGCTAGATTTTACATGTTTTTACCAAGTTATGAATTAATATTAGAGAAGATGATGAATAGTGGAGTTCTTGCCCTTTTCTTGATTCACCTTTGATTCCTTGGAATTCCTTTGAGATGCATGAGTGCTAAGTGATCCTAAAGCATTTACTTAGGTTGGTTTGGACTTAGCTTGCATGGTTGTGGTTGATTTATAGACTTGCCATTGATGAAGCTTGGAGATATGATCTTTGTGATGAATTCTTGATGCTTTCCTTGAAGTTCTTGATATCTAATGTGATCAAGCTTGTATACATGAGATTATGACCTGAATATACATGCTTTTGATTGAGTTTCAAGTTGGTAACATGCTTCTTTTCCTTTCCCTTTCGTGCATACCCTGTTTGCTTTGTTTTTTGGCTACTGACCCAAATCCACGGGGGTGGATTTGAGTCAGTAGAGTTTCTGACCAGAATCCATGGGGGGTGGATTCTGTCCTGCGGGTTTTTTTGTTACTCCGGTTCTGTTTTTCTTGTTTTTCTTCCCTTGTTTGATCTTTCTCCACCTCTTTTATGACGTCTATGCTATACTAACATGCTTTATGAGGTGTTTTGATTAATGTATGAAGTTTATGACTTGAATAAATATGAAAGTTATGAACGAATGAACTTGATAACTCCATGTATTGAATGTACGTGATAATATGCCCTCATGACATGATTTTTACTTCATATACATTGTTAACATGTATTATAACGTGTTAGAGTTTGAATATTCAATGAACGATTGATATTAAATGAAATATTTGTAATGAACGGACACAATTTATTCGTGTAATGAATGAATAGCTTGATTACGTGACTAAATGACATTAATTGTATACATGAACATCATATTGGCATATTGTTATCACTCATGCATGTCTTATCATATTATTGCATTGTTGTGCGTCATATGTTGTTCATTTGGAGTCGTGAGTCTCACGAGTACATTACATTGTCCTTTGTACAGTTTCTCTAGGGCAGAGATGCCGGGTTCATAGGTTCTTCTCAAGTATTCTTGTCTTCTTGGTTTCGTTCGGTAAGGTGTAAAGGTGGGTTTCTCTTCTATTAGCTAAAACGACCCTATATACATCCAATGTGTAAAGTTTTAAGCCAAAATTTATATTATACGTATATCGAGTCGTTTCAAATGAGTAAATGATTTCAAACGTAAGCCTTTCTTTCATGAATGCTTACCCAATGTTTTGGCAAGATCAGTGAACACAATGTTTATGTGGGTCCGGGACTATGTGTACGTGGCTATCCGGGGAAGCTCGGGCTGACGGTGATCCTGGTGCACTAGTCCCAACAAACAATGACGGTGATACCGGACCTCACTAGGAGATTAGCGAGGAATGGGAGCTGAGTGCCTTTAGGGGAATTCATGTAACCCCCTTTGGTCAATGAATGAGATGGCCGGGTCTTGCTAACCCGTCCACCGCACAGAGAAAAAAGGTGTAAGTGTTTATGATTATAAATGTTAATGATTATGAATGATTATTAATGAACGAATGAATGATTGTGGTGTGATCACTAATGAATGAACGAACGAATGAATAAATGCACACACGAGGAGAAGGTTGGAGAATTCGCCCTCTCACCGGGCTCACGTAATGACCGCATGATTGACTGAATGATTGAAATTGATCATTGTAATCCCGAGCGTTGTTTTTCTTTGTTTTCACTCACTTGGGAAATATCTCAAAACCTCGCACGGGATTATAGCTTGCATGTGTGGGTGTTTAAATTCTGTGATATTATTATAATATGCCTTGTTTTATACCCACCAGTCTCCTATAGACTGAATCCGACTTTATTTTCAGTTCTTTGCAGATTCTGGAGTGCTAGGTGGGATTTTGTGTCGGTCAAGTCCTTTGGTTAAGTCAGAGTCCTTCCACACACACATTGTAATTTAATGGAGTCATATTGAAATATGTATAAATGCTAAGATTATGTTTTATTGATTTGGGACAGGCTTCTAGGGACAGATTGAACCCGCAGTTATGATTTATGATTTATGACTATAATTTCGGGACTAGGTATTTATGCTAGATGAACCCGTCACTTGCTACCTATATTTATGACTGATTACATGATATGCTTCCGCACGTGCATTTTGTCCTATTGAATTGCCTATTTGGTTTCGAGGTTCTAGCTCCCGCCTAGTATAGCGAGTGAGTGAGTCCCCGTTCTCCGTGACTTGGCACGTGTATGGACTTTCCATTTCATATGCTGGCTGGGTCTCGGTGCGGGGGATGTGGCACCTTCTGTTTAGGGTGTTACAGAAATCATGTGTTATTAAGGTTCTAGTCGGTAAGATAGGAATAAGTTCTTATCGAGACTATAATGTGTTATATAAGATGATTAGTCTTTTGTTATAGGGAAATGGAGTTTCCAGTTATAACACATTGATGATTTTCAATGGGATTGGAAACATTGAACTGGACCACTAAGATAGTTCATTTTATAACTACCATCTAAAATGAATAAATCTCATGGAGTATTGGACTCTTAATCCTGGTAGTATTTCAACTTTAGGCATGTCGTGTTAAGCATTGTAACTTGTTCAGAAGTGAGGTCTCGATATCGAATGACCGAAACCTTTGTACGTTCAGTGATTACATGAAATGTGCTGAAGAGAAATATTGATCGAGGAATCTGTGGCTTTGCTGGAAAGCTAAAAGATATTCCTGAAATAGATTTGCAAAGTTCGAATTAAAACTTTGGCCAAAGTACTTCATTTGATGTGTCACTAAAGTTGTATGTCAAATCAAGAAATTTCAGATTAGAAGTGAAAAATAAATGATAGTAGTATTAATTTATTTTTCATGGATATCTACACGGAGGAGTAAAATTCAAAATTACACTAGATCGAGAAATTTGTGAATAATTTAATTAATTTTTGAGTGCAACAATATTTATTTAGTGGAATTAAATATTGTTAAACGGTAATTAATTATTGTCATGAGATGATAATATATTAACCCGTTTGGAGCTAAAATTAAGTAGTCCTGCAGGTCCCCCTGCAAGCCCCAATCGAAAACCCAAAGATAAAACATTAAAAGGAAAGAAAGAAATAAGTTTTCAAAGTGTTTGAAAATAGCCAAGGGATTTATTTTTAGAAAATAAATCAAGTTCCAAAGAGTTGGAAATGCCCGAAATTTCATTTTGGAGAAAATAGAAATTTATCAATTTTTATTTATTTATTATTTTTTAAAAAATATGATGACGTGGCTTGCTGACGTGGCAAGTGGCTGACGTGTCAGCTAACTTGTTAGGCCACGTCAGCGCCTGAGGGTGAGGTAGCCCTGGCTCAGCGCCAGCGCAGCCGCCACACACAGAAACCCTAGAGGGCCGCGTGTGTAACACACGCGCCACCAGGGCACGTCCAGCATCAAATCAGTGCGTTCTCGGTGGCGTTGGACTTGTGGTGATGAGATCTTTAACGTGGTGTATTCAAAAGTCTGATACAAGTTGCACATGCAAGTGGGGATATGAAATTACCATTTTGCCCTCAAGTTTTTCCCTATAAATAGGGGCCTTGGATCCTCATTTTTTCTTACAACTTTGGGAGAGATTTTGGCTGAGTTTTTCGCTTTGAAACCATATCCCTTTTCTCCTAGTTAATTCCTAATTATTTTGGAATTAATTTTAATTGGGTGTTTATATATTTAATATATAAAACACTTAATTTCGGCAGATTAAACCCTGAAAAGGGTTTTCTAGTTTAAAGTTTTATTTTCTCTAGTATTTAGAGAAATACTTTCGGAGCCCACACTCTGAGGGTTTCTCTTCACGAGGAGTAATCGTGTATCGGATTTTCGGGAGATGATTCCAGAGCGCCGTAGCCATCTTCGGTGTTAGGTATCTTTTATTATTTTAAGCATGATGAATTAGGTGCTCTTAAGTGTGAATTGCATGCTTTATTTATCTGCTTTATGATTTAAAGTTTATTATCAATTGCATGTATATACTTGAGTAGATCCGGCTAGTCTTCCGCTGTTCATATTTAAATATTTTAGAAATATTTTTTGATACCCGTATATTAGGGAAATTTTTTTGAAGTACGGTTGCAGAACAGTACTACTTTCGGGCCCCTTACCAGCAACTGGTATTAGAGTCGTACTCTAGATATATACATGCATTGATATGATGCATGCGATGCATAATTTTAAATCTGCTACTGTGCAAATAAATTATGTCAAAGGAGATTGGTTTTTAAGTGGGACCGTTTGTGACCCCTCCAGTGTTTCCTGGGAATTTACGTGGACTGGTATTTCTTTGGGAAACAATTTAATTGCTTTTCCTGAAAATTACCGAATCAGTAAACATGATTTAAATTATGTGATAATTTATTTATAGCATGTTTACTTTATGCCATTTAATTTTAAGCATGATAATTATATGATAATTATTTGCAAGCATGTTTTTAATTTTATGGTATGATTATGATATTATGAGATATTATACTATTTTTAATTATGCATATTTTTATTTAATATGATTAGATAAATAGTATGTAATAGAGATTGAACGCGATGCATAATTGGACTAATATTTTTTGGCCTAATTAATAAAGAGTTATTAAATAGACTTAAAAATATTATTAGGATTATAAATGTGATTATTAATCCTACTGGGAGCATATTAATTAGATTAATCACTTCCGATTATAAGACGCAAAATAGATTATGTGATAATCGAAGATAATGCACAACTCTAAAAAATTCAAGTGGGAGCAAGATGAAAAAGTTGGATTCTCACGGTCTCTATTAGCCGTCTATAGTATAGTGGATACGTACTACTCCCTTCGGCGGGTATGTGTTCGCGGTATACAAGATTAGACTTCTTCGGATAGAATGAAATACGGGGAAAGTCAGCACGATCACGCTTCCTTGGAGTGTCTTGACCTACTAGTACGAATCTCTAGGTAATGGTGTACACTTGACTAAGTGATTTATTAACCTCCCTTCGGAGCTCTGTTACACTCACTTAGAGACTAAAGGTTGACGTGGTGGATTAACATAGTTTGGTAAGAGTTACCTAGATGACATGTTAATTAAGAATATTTCTTGCTTTTCTGAGTAGTTTTCGACCTCGCTTCCGGGGAGCTAACTGCGGTTAGTTGAGTCATCATTGCGTAAACCAAAATACTTATGTGGATTTTATTGAATGGTTAGACGCTAAAGTAGTAATATACAGATTCATAACTTGCACGTATTTTAAATATTTCAGTTTTAGAACCATGACGTCCGCTAGCCCGTTTCAATCAATTATTAAGGAAAATAGGCTTGAAGGTTCAAACTATGTTGATTGGAAAATGAATCTTGACATCGTGTTTGGACACGAGGGTTTGAAATATCTGCTCACTGAGCCGTGTCCGGGGGTACTAGAAACCACAGCCACCTAGGCTTTGAAAGACACTTATACCAAGTGGATCAAGAATAATGATCTGACTATGTCTTACATCCTGGCATTTGTCTCGAATATTCTTAAACATCAAATGCATGAGATGCCTACTGCTAAGAACATGATGGAACATCTTCATCAGATGTCCGGTGGATAGAATCGTGCACGTAGGCACGAGCTGATGAGAAGGTTGTTGGTAACTAAGATGTCTGAAAGATCACCTGTTCAGGATCATGTTATGAACATGATGGCTTATCTGAATGAGATTGAGAGCCTTGGTGCTAAGATGGATAATCTCAGCAAACAAGATATGATCCTGTGCTCTCTTCCAAAATCATTTGATACGTTCAGGCATAATTATTCTATGAATAAGTTGGATTTCACGCTGCCTGAACTAATGAATGAACTCAAGGTAACAGAAGGGGTAATGAAAGCTAAGGGAACGGTTCTCCTGGCACAGGCATCGACTTCCACGGCTCCAAAAGCCAATAAGTGAAAGAAAGGAAAGGGAAAAGTTTCCAATCCTAAAGGTAAGGTTTAGAAGAAGAAGGCTAAGCCAAGCAAGGGAAAATGTTTCCATTGTGGAGGAAATGGGAACTGGAAAAAGAATTGCCCAAAATACTTAGCCAATCTTCCTGCTAAGTCGTCTGCACATGGTATGATGATGTCTTGTTTATTAGAAGTATGTTTAGTTGGAAGTCGACCAGATTCCTGGTGTGTAGACTCAGGTTCAACTAATCATATCTGCAATTCATTGCAGGGATTTAAGCTAACCAAGAAGCTTGAAGACGGCGAGATGTAGCTACTGCTCAGAGATAATACTAGTATATCTGTATTAGCAGTAGGGACTGTAGAATTATATTTTGGCAGTAGGGTTTTGGTTTTAAAAGACACTTTATATGTACCATCTATATGCAGAAATCTAATTTTTATTAGTTGTTTAATGAATAATGGTTTTAGTGTTTATTTTGAAAGATGTTTAACCATTAAGCATAATAAAAGGTTTATTTGCTCTGGTACAATAAGCAATGGTCTTTTCTTATTATACCCCGATAAAAGCCCTAATTCCGAACTTAACACTACTAAACTTGACTTACCATCCAAAAGAAAAACTCCTATGCCTAACGAGGCTTACAAGTGGCACCTACGCCTTGGTCATATTAATTAGAATAGAATCCAAAGACTAATTTCGGATGGACTATTAAGCCCTTTGGACTCACTGAACTTCCAGTCTAAGAATCCTGTTTAGAAGGAAAAATGACCAAGAGGTCTTTCAAGACTAAAGGTAATCGAGCCACAGAGCTGCTTGAGTTAATTCATACAGATGTTTGTGGTCCTATGAGTATTCAAGCTAGAGGAGGTTTTGAGTATTTCATCACTTTTACGGATGATTATTCCAGATACGGATACGTCTATTTAATGAGACATAAGTCTGAAGCTTTTGAAAAGTTCAAAGAATATAAGGCTGAAGTCAAGAATCAAATTGAAAACCGTGTCAAGGCACTTCGATCGGATCGTGGTGGAGAGTATTTATCTACAGAGTTTCTAGAATTTCTCACTTCAAATGGGATTAAATCTCAATTATCTACACTGGGTACACCCCAGCAGAATGGTGTTGTAGAAAAGAGAAATAGGACTCTAATGGAAATGGTAAGATCCATGATAAGTCATTGTACCCTACCAAGTTCGTTTTGGGGCTTTGCTCTCGAAACGGCCGCTCACATATTAAACCATGTTCCATCCAAGTCAGTTCCTAAAACACCAATGGAACTATGGTAAGGGCGAAAGCCTAGTATCTTCTATCTTCAGATTTGGGAAAGCCCAACCCATGTGTTAAGAAAGGATCCTGACAAGTTGGAATCAAGAACAAAGGTTTGTTTGTTCTTAGATTATCCTAAAGGAACAAGAGGTGGGATATTTTAAAATCCGAAAGATCACAAAGTGTTTGTAGGCACTAATGTTAAATATCTCGAAGACAATTTCGTAAATGACCACAAGGGTAGAAGCAAAATAGTGTTAGAAAAAATAACAGTATCAGATACTGAACTCCAAGAACCTATAATAACCGAAAATGTGTTGGATACATATGATGTACCAGATACAACATATGATGTAGGGACAAGTACACCACAACCCCGTCGTAGTGGGAGGATTGTCAGGGCACCTGACAGATACTTAGGATTAACCCAAGTGGTTGAATCTGATATATCTGATCCTCTCACATATGATGAAGCTATAAAAGATATAGTCGTTGACCGTTGGGTCAAAGCTATGGAATCTGAGTTAGATTCAATGTATTCTAATAAATTCTGGGAACTTGTAAAGGCACCTGAGGGCATTAAACCTATTGGATGCAAATGGGTCTACAAGCGAAAAAGAGGAGTGGACAGAAAGGTTGAAACCTTTAAAGCAAGGTTTGTGGCAAAGTGTTATACTCAGAAATAAGGTATCGATTACGATGAAACCTTTTCGCCCGTAGCAATGCTTAAGTCCATAAGAATTCTTCTCTCCATTGTCGCTCATTATGATTATGAAATCTGGCAAATAGATGTAAAGATTGCCTTCTTGAACGGGCACCTTCAAGAAGAGATATACATGGATCAACCTGAGGGCTTTATAGCCAAAAATCAGGAGCATATGGTATTCAAGCTTAATAGATCAATCTATGGTCTTAAGCAAGCGTCTAGATCATGGAACATCAGATTTAATGAAGCAATTAAATCCTTTGGATTTATACAGTTGCCTGATGAACCATGTGCGTACAAAAGACATCAGAGTAATGTTGTAACAATTTTAGTTTTATACGTAGACAATATTTTGCTCATTGGGAATGACACAGGAGTATTGTCAGCAGCCAAGATTTGGCTGTCAAATCAGTTTGATATGAAACACCTAGGTGAGGCCAGTTACATTTTAGGGATCAGACTTTGTCGTGATCGTAAAAATAAAATGATTAGCTTATCACAAGCGGCATAGATAGATAAGATGTTGGCCAGATACAATATGGCTGACTCCAAGAAAGGTTCATTACCTTTCCGACATGGAGTTCATTTGTCTAGAGATAAGTGTCCCAAAACAGCTGAAGAGACAGAAGAAATGAAAAATGTTCCGTATGCTTCGGCAGTCGAAAGCCTCATGTATGCCATGTTATGTACAACGCCAAATATCTGTTATGCTGTAGGTATAGTCAGCAGATATCAATAAAACCCTGGACCCCAACTCTGGATAGCTGTAAAGCATATATTGAAGTACTTGAGAAGAACTCGGGATTATATGCTTATTTATCGCAGTGATGAGGTCATTCCCATAGGATACACAGATTCAGATTTTCAATCTGACCTAGATTCTAGACGTTAGACGTCTGGATACATGTTTACTTTGGGAGGAGCAGCTGTAAGTTGGAGGAGTATTAAGCAAAGTTGCATTGCTGATTCCACCATGGAAGCCGAATACGTGGCAGCTTCGGAAGCAGCCAAAGAAGCGTATTGGTTTAGAAATTTCCTAATGGATTTGGAAGTCGTCAAAGATGGACTTACACCAATCACATTGTACTGTGAAAATGCTGGAGCGGTGGCCAACTCCAAGGAACCTCGAAGTCATAAACGTGGAAAGCACATCGAGAGAAAGTTCCGCATTATTCGAGATTATGTGGAACATGGAGAAGTGGCAGTAGTAAAGATTGACTCGGTAAACAATCTGGCAGATCCCTTCACTAAGACTTTGGGACAAAAGACTTTTAATACTCATGTAGAAGGGATGGGCCTTAGATGTGTAGCCAATTGGATTTAGGGCAAGTGGGAGATTGTTGGGATCAGTGCCCTGAAAATCCAATTTCTTTGTAAATACTTCGTATTTTGTTGGATTAATAAAACTAAAATTATTGCAAGTTATGAGTATATTAATATAATTAATAACGTGTGATGGTGTTCTTATATGAAATGTGTTTCATAGGAAAAGACTTTGAATACCGAAATCACGTGTTATTAAGGTTCTAGTCGGTAAGATAGGAATAAGTTCTTATCGAGACTATAATGTGTTATATAAGATGATTAGTCTTTTGTTATAGGGAAATGGAGTTTCCAGTTATAACACATTGATGATTTTCAATGGGATTGGAAACATTGAACTGGACCACTAAGATAGTTCATTTTATAACTACCATCTAAAATGAATAAATCTCATGGAGCATTGGACTCTTAATCCTGGTAGTATTTCAACTTTAGGCATGTCGTGTTAAGCATTGTAACTTGTTCAGAAGTGAGGTCTCGATATCGAATGACCGAAACCTTTGTACGTTCAGTGATTGCATGAAATGTGCTGAAGAGAAATATTGATCGAGGAATCTGTGGCTTTGCTGGAAAGTTAAAAGATATTCCTGAAATAGATTTGCAAAGTTCGAATTAAAACTTTGGCCAAAGTACTTCGTGTGATGTGTCACTAAAGTTGTATGTTGAATGTGTTTCACGTACAAGAGATTTGAACTTAAGGCAAATCAAGAAATTTCAGATTAGAAGTGAAAAATAAATGATAGTAGTATTAATTTATTTTTCATGGATATCTACACGGAGGAGTAAAATTCAAAATTACTCTAGATCGAGAAATTTGTGAATAATTTAATTAATTTTTGAGTACAACAATATTTATTTAGTGGAACTAAATATTGTTAAATGGTAATTAATTATTGTCATGAGATGATAATATATTAACTCGTTTGGAGCTAAAATTAAGTAGTCCTGCAGGTCCCCCTGCAAGCCCCAATCGAAAACCCAAAGATAAAACATTAAAAGGAAAGAAAGAAATAAGTTTTCAAAGTGTTTGAAAATAGCCAAGGGATTTATTTTTAGAAAATAAATCAAGTTCCAAAGAGTTGGAAATGCCCGAAATTTCATTTTGGAGAAAATAGAAATTTATCAATTTTTATTTATTTATTTTTTTAAAAAAAATATGATGACGTGGCTTACTGACGTGGCAAGTGGCTGACGTGTCAGCTGACTTGTTAGGCCACGTCAGCCCCTGAAGGTGAGGTAGCCCTGGCTCAGCGCCAGCGCAGCCGCCATGCAACACAGAAACCCTAGAGGGCCGCGTGTGTAACACACGCGCCACCAGGGCACGTCCAGCATCAAATCAGCGCGTTCTCGGCGGCGTTGGACTCGTGGTGATGAGATCTTCAACGTGGTGTATTCAAAAGTCTGATACAAGTTGCACATGCAAGTGGGGATATGAAATTATTATTTTGCCCTCAAGTTTTTCCCTATAAATAGGGGCCTTGGATCCTCATTTTTTCTTACAACTTTGGGAGAGGTTTTGGCTTTGAAACATATCCCTTTTCTCCTAGTTAATTCTTAATTATTTTGGAATTAATTTTAATTAGGTGTTTATATATTTAATATATAAAACACTTAATTTCGGGAGATTAAACCCTAAAAAGGGTTTTCTAGTTTAAAGTTTTATTTTCTCTAGTATTTAGAGAAATACTTTCGGAGCCCACACTTCGAGGGTTTCTCTTCACGAGGAGTGATCGTGTATCGGATTTTGGGGAGGTGATTCCAGAGCGCCGTAGCCATCTTCGGTGTTAGGTATCTTTTATTATTTTAAGCATGATGAATTAGGTGCTCTTAAGTGTTAATTGCATGCTTTATTTATCTGCTTTATGATTTAAAGTTTATTATCAATTGCATGTATATACTTGAGTAGATCCGACTAGTCTTCCGCTGTTTATATTTAAATATTTTAGAAATATTTTTTGATACCCGTATATTAGGGAATTTTTTTTGAAGTACGGTTGCAGAACAGTACCACTTTCGGGCCCCTTAGCAGCAAAACCGACCACCATTTCTTATCAATGCACGCACATGCATGATTGTAAGAAAGTTTTAAAAGTTGCTAAGAATTACAGGAATATTGTGGGGTCCCAAGGTCCACCGTGTGTCGAATTTCCCCATCAGTGACCTCAAAGGTCACTGTGTTTGACCTACCGATGTTTGATCATACTACTTTTAAAACATAATTTTATCCTTCATAAAATAACAGATAATGAAAATAGTGTTGTGTTTGAGAGAGAGAGAGAGAGAGAGGGAGGGGGGGGGGGGGGTTGAGAAAGAAGTGGCTCGTGCTTCAATAGATTCATCGATATTTTCACCGCAAACAAAGGAGGCAGGCATGCAAAGTCGTACCATACCGCTTAGGGCCAACCAGCCCAACCCCTTTCATGTTGTTTAGCCAACCACAACTCTTTGTCTCTGACTTTGTCCATTTTTATTTTTCCAATAAAAAAAAAAAAATTGGAGAGGTTTGGTGAGAATTCGGGGTGTCCTTAAACGACAATTTTGTCATTTCATAAGGTGGCCTAATGTGTATTCAAAATCTTTTTTTTTTTTTTTTGGTCTTCAAATTGGTGTTGTAGCACTACCCTTCTTTTGCTTCAATCTATATAATTAATCTATTAATTAATATATATAATTTTATAATAATACTAACTTTTTTCTTTTTTACTTTTTCTAGTGGGCCCTAAGCGGTGCGGTATGACTATGCATGCCTGCATCCCTTGTTTGCTATGAAAATCTCGATGAATCAATTGACTCACGAGTCACTTTTCTCTCACTCTCCTTCTCTTTCTCTCTCTCAAACAAAACACTATTTTTATTATCTGTTATTTTATAGAAATTAGAATACAAGTGTCAGCTACTCCCCTAATTTATGTTTATTCCAACGTTTGCAAAGCTTTGTGTTTAAACAAAAAGGCAAAAGTCCATTTTATGTATCTTTGTATTCAATGAATAATTTCACGAGTACTTCAAGCTATGTATGACCTACCAATGTTAGATTATACTACTTCTAAATCACAATTTTATCCTTCATATAGTGTTTCCATTATAGTACAACATGATAGGATTATAAACTATTATTTCATACAGTCTTATGATGATATTTAATGGAAAAACAAAAATCCTTTGATATTAAATACTAAGAAAGGATTAGTCATCATTGAATTTACTCTACAGATGCGGTTAATTCCGCATTACCACTTCATTACTCCATAAAATGTACATGTAGTTCTATGTTGAATTCTTTCCCATTTTCAATTCTTTATTCTAGAAATCAAGCAATTAGTTCCACATTACCACTTCATTACTCCATAAACTGTACGTTTAGTTCTATGTTGAATTCTTTCCCGTTTTCAATTCTTTACTCCATAAACTGTACCCGCCGATAATTTAGTTCTAATTTATTCTGTATTTACTCTAAGCGTTGATAAATTAGTTCGACAATTTTAATTCCTTGATCAAGAAATCGGCATTATAATTGGTTAAAATTTCAAAAACACATATCCAAACCAAACTACAGTACACCAAGACGACAAATATTCCCCAAACATATCGTCATTCGTAAACTATAACCAGGACCTAAAAAAATAAAACATAAATACCAAACTACAATATTGTATTTCAAAAACGGAATGTACGATAGGGTCCATCATCATAAAATGGTAATGCATAGTTAAGAAGCTCGACCATTCTTCATGTTATGTGAGAAAACAAATTATTGTAAAAGGTGATTAGAATCTATTTACGGGAACAAACACAAAAACAAATAATCAGTCAGTTTGACACAGGTTCCTTGCACGTTTTGTTGTTATGCCTAGGCCTTTTACAAGATGAACACAAGATGTCAACTTTAACAACTTGGGATGGGAACCTAATCCGCTTCGGATGAAAGCCTAACTTTCGGTAGCCTAATCTTAACATCTACAACTGAATCCATGTCATCATTCAGTATCGGGAAAATTATGAGTTCATATGTCTTTTTATATGTATCAACAGAATATGCTTCGTTATAAGAATCATAAACCGACCACCATTTCTTATCAATGCACGCACATGCATGATTGCAAGAAAGTTTTAAAAGTCGCTAAGAATTAAAGGAATATTGTGGGGTCCCAAGGTCCACCGTGTGTCGAATTTCCCCATCAGTGACCTTAATGGTCACTATGTATAACCTACCAATGTTTGAGCATACTACTTTTAAAACATAATTTTATCTTTCATAAAATAACAGATAATGAAAATATTGTTTTGTTTGTGAGTGAGAGTGAGAGAGAGAGAGAGAGAGGGGGGGGGGGGGAGGGGAGGGGGGGGAGGAGTGAAAAAGAAGTGGTTCGTGATTCAATAGATTCATCGAGATTTTCACAGCAAACAGAGGATGCAGGTATGCAAAGCCGTACCATACCGCTTACGGCCAACCAACCCAACCCCTTTAATGTTGTTTGGCCAACCACAACTTTTTATCACTGACTTTGTCCATTTTTAATTTTCCAATAAAAAAAAGTATTTGGAGAGGTTTGGTGAGGATTCGGGGTGTCCTTAAACGACAATTTTGTCATTTTATAAGGTGGCCTAATGTGCATTCAAAATCTTTTTTTTTTTTTTTTCCGTCTTCAAATTGGTGTTGTAGTACTACCCTGCTTTTGCTTCAATCTATCTAATTAATGTATTAATTAATATATATAATTAAATTATATAATTTTATAAAAATATTAACTTTTTTCTTTTTTACTTTTTCTAGTGGGCCCTAAGCGGTGCGGTATGACTCTACATGCCTGCATCCCTTGTTTACTGTGAAAATCTCAATGAATCAATTGACTCACGAGTCACTTTTCTCTCACTCTCCTTCTCTTTCTCTCTCTCAAACAAAACACTATTTTCATTATCTGTTATTTTATATTATTTGAAATTAGAATACAAGTGTCAGCTACTCCTCTAATTTATGTTTATTCCAACGTTTGCAAAGCTTTGTGTTTAAACAAAAAGGCAAAAGCCCATTTTTTGTATCTTTGTATTCAATGAATAATTTCACGAGTACTTCAAGCTATGTATGACCTACCCATGATTGATTATACTACTTTTAAAACATAATTTTATCCTTCATATAGTGTTTCCATTATAGTACAACATGATAGGATTATAAACTATTATTTAATACAATCTTATGATGATATTTAATGAAAAAACAAAAATCCTTTGATATTAAATATTAGGAAAGGATTAGTCATCGTCGAATTTACTCTACAGATGTGGTTAGTTCCGTATTACCCTTTCATTACTCCATAAAATGTATGTTTAGTTCTACATTGAATTCTTTCCCATTTTCAATTCTTTACTCTACAAATCAAGTGATTAGTTCCACATTACCACTTCATTACTCCATAAACTGTACGTTTAGTTCTACGTTGAATTCTTTCTCATTTTCAATTCTCTACTCCATAAACTGTATGCGTCGATAATTTAGTTCTTATTTATCTTACATTTACTCTAAGTGTTGATAAGTTAATTCGACATTTTTAATTCCTTGATCAAGAAATCGGCATTATAATTGGTTAAAATTCTCAAAACAAATATCCAAACCAAACCATATTACGTCAAGACCACAAATGTTCCAAAAATATATCGTCATTCGTAAATTACAACCGGGACCGAAGAAAATAAAACATAAATACCAAACTACAATATTGTACTTCAGAAACGGAATGTACGACATGGTTTATCATCATAAAATGGTCATGCATCTTCCAGAAGCTCGACAACTCTTCATTTTATGTGAGAAAACAAATCATTATAAAAGGTGATTAGAATCTATTTACGGGAACAAACACAAAAACGAATAATCAGTTAGTTTGACACAGGTGCCTTGCACGTTTTCTTGTTATGCCTAGGCCTTTTACAAGATGAACGCAAGATGTCAGCTTTAAGAGCTTGGGATGGGAACCTTATCCGCTTCGGACGACCAGGCTGAGGCCTTGTTGGGAATAGTGCCCTAGAAAGCCGATTCGTCGTAATCTGCTTTGGGATTTTCCTTATGTCACATACGATATTTGAATAATATGCGATTGATTATTATCATAGGCAAACACTTCTTTATATGCAATACATGTTTTGTGTGTTTCCATTATGTGTGCATGTATTAGAACTCCCCTAATCTATAAGGCTGTTAGGGACTTTGTCATTAGGTGAATGACATATGAAACAAGCCCTAACTCAAGGCCGGATTAGAAACCACTCCATGTCAATGAGTCAAACAAACAGTGGGAGTGTTGATTAGGCTCGATTGAGGCTTGCTCGTGGGATTGCGTCCTTAAGAAAGAGCATCCTGTTTCATGGGGTGTAAAGTGCATAAGTTGATACGTACGCAATACATGAGGGTGCTCGTTATTAGAAAGGGTACACTGAGGTGTCCCGCGTGAGAAGATTCCTAAATGGGAAATGAAGTTTCCACTTCAGGAAGAGTAGAAAATATCTCACAGGTCAATGGCGTGAGTAAAGTAATCCTTTGACTTGAGATTCCATTGATGCTTTGTGAGCTAACTCTGTAGTCTTAGGTATAAGCTTTACAGAATGTCTCACGAGACAACTGATTTAAGACTTATGCTGGGGCAGCACAAGTGGCACATGGAAGCATATGAGAATCAACAAAGGACCTACACTTGCTTTAATGCAAAAAGATCTCTTATTGCATAAGTTGTTCATATGCCATCCTAAACCCTCGGCTGAGGTAGCGGATCAAGACATCAAGAAAAGGGTTTCTTGGATTGAGATCAAATGGATATGAAACGAACTTAGCTTTATGATCGGGATTAATGGGGCTCTCATTATTCCCATGTCCTAGATCTTAATTGAGAGATGGGATGGTAGGAGGATCGTACCTCACAGCTGTCATTGACTGAAAGGTTCTTTCGAATATATATTCATTGTTTGGGTAGGGGTCACACACCTGTTGCTAGACTATGGTCGTGTGATCTGTGAGTTAATTAATTAATAATGGAATTATTTAATAGGGTTCACTTCGAACTGAAAATGAACCTAGGGGGTCATACACAAATGTCAGGTTCAAAGGGTATTGAAGGAAAGATCAAATAGTTGATCGAAACGAGACCACATGTGCAAAGTACACGTGTGGCACGTGAGCATGTTTTGGGTCCAATTTTGAAATTAGACCACGTGTTGATTAATTAGAGAATTAATTATAAACCCAGGTATAATTAATTAGAGAATTAATTATATATCCCTAATATAATTAATTAAGAGAATTAATTATATTGATGGGTCTGAATATGGGGTGTCCAGAATCCGATCACTTTAAGATTAGTTTGAGTGTGGGGAAACAAAGTAAACTCACCGGAAATAATGGGGCTCAACCTGCTAGGACAAACACCAAGAACAAACGGTCAAAAAGCCAAGCTGGGGAAGTTGGGGGTGATGCCCAGTTTGGCTCTCCGACGCTCAAGTAAGATGAAGATCTGAAATCAAGAAGAAGAAGATGAAGCGAAATATGCAGAGTTCCAGTATCAGAGATTACTTACAGTGGGAGAGATGAAGTCCTTTATTTATAGTTGAGGGTCAGAGACCCTTTGGTAATTGTCACCGTGTGGTCCTTGCTTAATGTTGCGGGCAACAGTAGCAGGTGTGTACTGCATGTCAGAGAGCCATTTTAGGGTTGATAACGAGGGTTAGGTGCACGCTCGTGTTCAATATGAGCCGGGGCTCACAGATTCGAGGAGAACCCAGACCAAGGCCTTGAGGCGCTTGGGGAGAGTACTCTTTTGTATGATGATGTAGGAGGGTTTTCCCGAGTGCGAAGGCATGAGGGCGTTCTGAGGGTCACGGTATCGCGCTCGGGGGTTAGCCCTCCTGGCAACTAGAGTAACATGGGAAACGAGGGCAAGGCTCGTTTGTGGGCAGTTTCCATGGGCCGAGGTCGCCACGTGTTCCATGTGAACAAAGCCAAGTGTCAAAACGTTGGCTGAGCATGTTTTCTCCCCATCATTTTGCCCCCCAAATTCTGTAGTCCTTAGTAATGAGGACTATAGAATTCAAATTCTTTCAAATTGCGAGGGAATGTCACGGCGGGGAACTTTACGCTCGAGTTCTCCACTCTAAAACCGCATTTAATGTGGTCACTTCACATTGACCACTTGAAATGTCCATCATTAAATGCTGATGGGCGCGTGTGTGCGACTTTTCAGGAAACGACGCGTGTTTCTCGCATGACGTGTGATGGTACCCAAAAGTGGGCAGTTAACAAGGCGGGAATGATTGCATTTTGAATTTATTACTCAAAATCGTACCAACTTCCCTCCCTATAAATAGGGGATCTCTCATCTTCTTCAATCTTTACGCATTCACTCTCCAGAACACTTGAGATTCTTCAAAATCTTCGAAGCATCCTTCAGAAAGTTTCCAACCACTTTCGGGTTTCTCAAAGCTTTAGGTAATTCCTTGCACCATTTTACTGTCTGACTTGCTAAACCTAGATTGCTAGGTCTCCTTTTTCCCACTTTCCTTTCTTCTCCCAACTTTTCCTTCTTCAAATCTGCCATGTCTAAGAGGATTGTAGAGGAGACTGTTAGAGAGATCGACGAAATGTCCAGTCCAAGTTCTTCCTCTCATAACCCTACTCCCCATCACCAATCGGTGGAGGAGATGTTCTGAGATACCGGGGATGAAGATTTGAAGGCTGCAGTTTCCACCATGGGGGAGAGAAACCCAGGCGGCATAGAGCACATTTTTGAAGAAATGGAACTAGTTATGGAGGCGAAAAGACAAGGGGTCACATTGTTGATAACAGAGAGCGCCACCCATCCCCACCGCCATACCGTAACGGTGGCAATCTCAAACCGAATCCCAAAAAATGAGAGCGTCGGGCCCTTAGAAGGCCGTCCCGCTAAGCGTAGGAAGAAGGGGGAAAAAACCAAGAATTCCACCAAGGGTGAGGGCTCGGGTATGCAGGCCACCGAGAGGATACCCGACGAGACCCCCAGTACCACAACTATAGGGTATTTGGTCTCCATTAGGGTCCCCCCGATACTGGGATGAGCGCTTTACATATAGAATCCCAGTGCCGCACGAAAGAGCTAACCACCCCCCTCCAGGGAGATGGCGGTTTACAGAGATGCCGTCGAGGCCGGGGGGTTAAGGTTTCCCATAGCAGTCCCTGTGGCGAGTATCCTTAATCTTCTAAATTTGAGCCCTTCTCAAATAGTACCAAACGGAATAGCCCTCATCAACTGTTTCATTATCCTGATGAAATGTACTGGTAACGAGCCATCCATCCATAACTTCAACAGCCTCTTTCAAGTAGTTCGTTCGCCCCGCTCATCCCCAATAGCTGGTTTTTACTACATTCAGGCCAAGTCAAACCTTAGATTGATAGACTCCCCCTCGACATCCTATGGGATTGACTGGAAAGAGAAATTCTTCTTTGTGAGGGCCCCTGAGGGTGAGGATTTTGGAGTACCCCAAGAGTGGATTAACCATGGGGATAGGCCCTTAGTGAGATCCCGGCTGGACCCATTATTTCCCTTGTCCTGGGCCCAAGAATTAGCCATTGCTATGAGGAACACTTGATGGCTTATTAAATCCAAGGAGTTGATGGATAACGAGGAAGTCTTGTTTCTGTGTGGGCTCATAAATAACCCCGAAATGATAGAAATCCACCCGCTTGAAGTTTGGAGACAGATGGTTAGATTCTAGGGAACTAACTTTAGATAGACTTGCTAACTTTATTCTTGTATTTTGTTGAGTTTTGTAAGGAAGAGTTGACCCTCGTTCTTCTTTATTTTCAGGTGCCAGCATACTAATGGTGAGGAGGGGAGGAATGAGAAATGTGGCTAACTTTCTGAACGCTCGCCACCCGCAACAGCAACAGCAGTTTCAAAACCAGCAGCAACCGCCCCAGAATCAGCAAGGGCAAAATCAGGGCCGAGGGACCGGTCGAGGAGATGCTCGAGGAGGCCACCTAGGGGCCAGTTCTAGTTCAATCGACCGAGGTCGAGGAGAAAACCGGGTGGTCACTCTCGAAACCTGCATAGTTCCCCAGAGGAGGAGGGGGTACCCCTCAAGACAACCAGCAACGATCGTGCACGAGCGTGGTAATAAGAGGGCATCAAGGGAGCTAAGCTCAACACTCTCGGAAGAGGAAGAGGATGCCTGATGCCATTCCGATAGTTACCAAAGGCAAGCAAGTTGTCGAGGGCGACCGTGGGGATAGAGATACTTCCTCCTCCGAGGAGGACCAACTATGGAACTTTGAACACACGGGAGATAATGCGTTCCAGTGTGCGCCGAGCGAGGGCCCTATAATGCTGAGCAATCACAACTTTGTTCGGAACATAACTTATGGGCTCAATCAGAGAGTCCAGTTCATTGGGGGTCATAGAAAGTTATACTCTTAGAGCGCGGAGCAAGTGGCTGAAGATCTCGCTCATACGCTTATTTCCGTAAGATCGTTCATTCCCCTTATTCCTTTCAAATGTCTTCTTATACTTCCGTGAAACGCTAAGTATAGGAAAGTTGCTTTTTTCTTAAAAAAAAAAATACAGCAAGTGTTCCCGAGGGTCAGGAACCTCCAACGTCGAGCGACTGTATACTCCGAGCGCAAAGCCAAGTACAAAAACATGGCACGTTCGGCTGACCCAACACAACTTTAGGAGGAGAAGGACATTTTGAAGGCTCGACTAGAATCCCTCGAGACCGACCATGCAAAGGTGAAGAAGGAGTTTGATAAGTCTAAGGCGTCACGGAAGTAACACTGTGGGGAGACGACAAGGCTCACCTATGCCAACAAGAAGCTGATGGAGGATGTGAACGGGTGGATTGCGAAGTTCAATGCGGCTGAGCAGCAATATACTGAGGCCACCAAGAAGGCTTATGAAGAGGAGTTTAACAGGGTGCTTCCTGAGCGTATCGCGGAAGCTAACAAAGAAGCCCTTGTTCAATTTTGCCATTCCAAGGCATTTGGCTTCGCCGCTAACCTCCACTGCTATGATGAGGCCCAAAATGCATTTAACTTGGTTGTTGAGCAGCTTATCCATCTGGGTTTGGCGGACGCTTTCTCACGAGGGCGCCCGGATACCGGGCTTCGCTTCGATGAGCGCTGTTTGATTCCTGAGGAGGGCGAGGAGGACCCCGAGGCAAACTGACTAAGCCACAGTACAATGATTTGGTCACCCTCTTGCAAGATGAATTCATGAGGGCTCGACAAACGGAAGAGGGGCCCATTACTGAAGAGAACGAGGGGGCTAAGAATGTTGTACCCGCCCCCGAGGGCCAACCTGGCAACGTGATCCATGCCCCGGTTAGTGAGAATACTCCTGGCCCAATGGTTGAGATCTCCGTGCAGAATGCTCCTGCCTCCGATGCTCAAGCTTCACAAGTCCAAGAGCCCACCCCACAAGCGTAAAATGAAGTGGTGGACTTGGAAGACGACCCATCCTCAAATGCCTGAATCCTCTCCCTTCCTGAAGACTTAGAAATTTTTGCCTCCTGTGTAACATTTATTTCTGCTTTCCTGAATGAACTCCAAGGGCCAGAATGCCCTCGTTTTGTAATTCGAGCGTCTGCTCCTTTTTTTTCAATTTCAAATGAATGAACGTTCTCTTTTCCTACAATGTTTGTCTTTTATGCATTTTACTTCGGGCTTGTTTCATCAAACTCTTGCAATAAGAATTGAGTAAAAATCTAAGAACTTGTAAATTATGCCAAGTCTTTTAACAAACGTGAGGGGCATGTTCCGAGGGCGCCCGGGTTAAGGCTTATGAAAAATTATCTGAAAGTTTTGCGTAAGTATTATTTTTAGTGAACGCGAGGGTCTTGATTCGAGGGTACCCTGGTTTAGACTTATAAAAACTGGTTTAAAAACTTTTATGAGCATTGGAAGCGAGGGGTTCGCTTGGGCCCCTGGTCACCTTGACATATCTTAAAAATTTTCAATAAGCACGAGGGACCTCATTCTAAAGATTCCCTAATTACTTAAGAATTTTTTGCAAGAATTAGTAAAGCACGCGAGGGGTTCTCATTTGAGGGTTCTCTGGTTACTTAGTGGATTATATTGCAAGTTTTGAGAGAACACGAGGGGCTCTTCCCAAGGGCTCCCTGGTTAACATTTGGCGTTTCGAGAGTCGGTTTCAAATGAATCGCGAGGGACCTTTTAACGAGGGTGCCCTGGTCATTTGGGAACTTACACAAGGGTCCTTTTATGAGGGGCTCATATATGAGGACACTCTAATCATAGTATGCATGGGGAATTCCTGGTTTGAACGCGAGGGGCTCGTTGGCGAGGCCAACCTGGTTACTGCATATGCTCCCGCACATTACCTGTTATAAATTTTCCAAAGTTTTGGGAAACTCCGAGCGCCAGTGGGAGTAAGAATCCTGCTAGATATTTGGCGGCTTCGAGCGTGAGCCAGAAGTAAGTTCTGGTTGGCCTTGCTTTTCACCTTGAGACCAACTTTTAGAGTTATCGAGTGTTCCGATGAGGGCAAACCTTGATGTGGAGTTTAGCGCTTGATAAGCATAATTTATCCTTGGTAAATGGGGGATCCGCACGCCTTGGGCCTGTGTGGCTATTGCTAGGTTTCCAAGGGGAATTTCCCATCATATACATGAATATAATAAAGACCTTATCTATAAAGAAAATTGTTCCATTACATTGCACTTGTGAATAATAAGTACATCGAGCCCCAAAAAGTGGATCTTTACAAAACCATTTCAAGATTTAAACATAGAACTGTCGAAGGTTACATGCATTCCATGGTCGAGGGAGACGTTCGCCCGAAAGTGTCTCGAGTGCATAAGTGTTGTTAGCTCTAACTTGGGTGATTTTGAATGGACCTTCCCAGTTTGGGTCCAACTTTCCAACATGCCTTGATACCTCAATTTTCTTTAGGACTAAGTCTCATATCCGGAATGTCCTCTCTCGGACCCGCTTGTTATACTGTCGAGCCACGGATGCTTTATACTTGTGGATACGCGCCCAGGGGTTCTCTCTCTTTTCTTCCAAAAGATCCAACTCAAGTGCCCTATTCTCCTTATTAGTTTCAGGCTCGAAGTATGCCACTCGCGTGGATTCTTGCACAATTTCTGCGGGTATCATCGCCTCTGATCCATAAACAAGCGAGTAAAGAGTTTCTCCGGTGGCTGCTCGAGGAGTTGTGCGATAAGCCCATAGAGCCCCTTGTAACTCCTCAGCCCATTCGCCTTTTTTACTTTCAAGCATGGTCTTTAAATGTTGCAAGATGATCCTGTTGGTAACTTCAGCTTGACTATTGGCCTGAGGATGTCCCACGAAAGTGAAGCGTTGTTCAATACCTAATTCTGAGCACCACTCTCAGGTATTAGTTGCAATCAATTGGGATCCATTGTCTGAAATTAGCACCCTCGGGATACCGTACCTGTAAATGATGTTCTTTCAGATGAAGTTTCTCACTACCTGGAAGGTAATTTTGGCGACAGCCTCGGCTTCGGCCCATTTTGTGAAGTAATCAACGGCCAGGATGATGAACTTTTTCTGTCCGACCACCATTCGCAAGGGGCCTACAATGTCAATGCCCCATTGGTCAAAGGGCCAAGAAAAGTCTATTGGGGTCATGTGAGCAGCTGGTAATTGTGGAACGTTGGAGTGGAACTGGTATTTAGGACACTTTTTGGAAAATACAATGGCGTCTTGGAGGATCGAGGGCCAGTAAAATCCACTTCTCAGTATCTTTTTGGCAAGAACACGCCCCCCAGAATGATTTCCACAGCTCCCACTGTGGATATGTTTGAGGGTCTCTTTGGCCTGCGAGGGCCTTAAGCATCTCATTGGTGGGCCTTGGAAGGATTTCTTGAAGAGGCTCCCCTCGTGATCCAGGGAGAAACGAGGGCCTTGGTCCTGATTTTTCCGTATCTCTCCTTTGTTGGTGGGACAAACGCCATCGAGCCAGCATGGCTCGCTGGGATCAGTCATGGTTATCGCTCGGTCTGGGATTTTCTCCTTTATCAAGGGCTCCTCTGTCCTAAAAAAGGTGATAAAACGTTCGTATGGCCCTTCGAGGGCGGAAGAAAATTTAGAAAGAGCGTCAACGCGCTCGTTTTCCACTCTTAGGACCTAGAGTATGTGGAATTCCTTGAATTTCCTAATTATTTCTTTTGCCTTTACCAGGTACTGTACCATGGTGGTTTCTCGAGCCTCATAAGTTCTTTCAATCTGACTTGTAATCAGTTGTGAATCAACATAAGCCGTGATCTTGGAGGCTCCATTTTGGAAAGAAATTTTCAACCCTTCAATTAGAGCCTCATACTCTGCCACGTTGTTCGTGACTTGAAAGTCCAACCTGATTGCAAAGTCTATCTCTATTCCGTTGGGATCTCTAAGGGTTACCCCTGCTCCTCTCCCCTGAGAGGTCGAGGAACCATCCGTGTGAAGGACCCAAAGACCGTCTCTTATTGGAACGGCAGGCTCTAAACCAAAACGCTCAACCAGCAAGTCCACGACCACTTGTGCTTGCATAGTTGTTCTGGGCTCGAAACTGATGTCAAACTGAATTAGTTCAATGGCCCACTTAATTAGTCTTCCAGATACATCTGGCTTGGACAAGACCTACTTCAGTGGTTGGTCTGTAAGGACGGTGATTGAGTGTGTCTGAAAATAGGGTCTCAGCCTCCGTTATGCATTAATGAGGGCAAAGGCAAATTTCTCGAATTTCAGGTATTTCTTTTCAGCTCGTTGCAATGTTTTGCTCAAACAATAGACAGGTAGGTGCTTGCGCTCGTGTACTGCTACCAACAGTGCGCTCGTGGCCTCCTTTGAAACCGAGAGATACACAATTAAATTTTTACCCTCGATAGGCTTTGTCAGAAGTGGGGCGCATGAAAGGTAGGCCTTCATGTCTTGTAACACTTTTTCGCGTTCTTCTGTCCAAGAAAAATTTCGAGCGTTATGCAGAATTTTGAAGAAGGGTAGATTCCTATCCGCAGAGCGGGAAATAAACCTGGTCAAAGAGATTATTTTCCCCCCCAAGACTTGAACCTCTCTGACATTTCGAGGGGATGGGATGTCCAGAATGGCCTTGATCTCCTCCGGGTTCGCCTCAATTCCGCGTTGGCTAACCATATAGCCCAAGAACTTCCCCCCTCGTACCCCAAACGTACACTTAGAGGGATTCAGCTTCATGCCATATTGGCGTAATATGCCAAACGTGCGCCTCAAATCTTCCAGATGCGAGGATTAACGCTCGCTCTTTACGATCATATCATCCACATAGACCTCCATTGACCATCAAATTTCCTTCTCAAACATCCTACTGATGAGGCGCTTGTACGTAGCACCTGCGTTCTTGAGCCCAAAGGGCATGACCAAAAAGCAGTAGACCCCCATATGCACCACGAATGAAGTTTTAGAGCGATCCTCAAGGGCCATGAAGATTTGGTAGTACCCCTGGAAGGCATCTATCATGCTCATGAGCTCGCAGCCCGTGGTCGAATCTACCAACTGACCAATTCTGGGCAGGGGATAAGGGTCTTTTGGGCACACTTTATTGAGGTCTGTGAAATCATAGCACATTCGCCATTTGTTTGCGCTCTTTGGTACGAGGACGACGTTACAAAGCCATTCAGGATACAAAATGGGCTCAATATATTGGGCTTCGAGGAGTTTTTTACTTCCTCCTCAATAACCTTCTTTCGAAATCCATAGACATCTCTCTTCTTCTATTTCATGGGCTTGAAAGCAGGGTCCACGTTGAGCCTGTGGACTATGACGGTCGGATCAATTCCTGTAAGATCAGAAGCTTTCCAGGCGAAAACATCAATGTTTTCTCTCAAAAAATCAATCATCATGATCTGTGAGGGTCCCGAAAGGCTAGAGCCAATTTGAGTGGTTTAATCTTTGTTACCAGGTTCCAACTCGATGGTTAAGAATTTCTCTGTGGGCTCGATCTGTATTTCCGGTCGAGGGGCTTCAAGTGCTCTTTTCTTTCCTGTTAAGCGATTGTCAATGCCCTTTATCTCGCCCTCGTTCGTCTCTTCTTCTGAAGAGGATTCCGCAACCGCCACGGGTGGACCACCCTCGGGGCTACTTCCTACGATAGTATCCTTCTTTTTGTTCTTTTTCTTGTATAGCTTGGCTCTTTTCCGTACGGGATCGTCTTCATCCAGGTTGGGAAAGTTAACCGACTTTTTGGTGGACCCAATCTGGAATGCCTTTTCAGCTTTCGGCTTTTTGAGGGACAACATGTAGCATTCCCATGCTTCCTTGACGTTGCAGAGAATCTCACCTACCCCCTCGGGAGTTGGGAACTTGATCTTCTGGTGGTATGTAGAGATGATCACCTTGAAATCAATGAGGGCAGGTCGCCCGATTATGATGTTATAAGGAATCTCAATCTCCACCACCGTGTAGGTGACCATGAGGGTCTTTCGCTGTGGGGCACGACCGAAAGAAGTGGCCAAGCGAACCTGTCCACGAGGGACAACCTCGGAGCCCCCAAAGCCAATAAGGGTCGTTTTGAGGGGCTCGAGGGGAACGTCAGTGATGTTCATTTTCTAAAAAGTATTGTAAGGTAGAACATTAACAAAGCTTCCACTATCAACCAAAACCCTCTTTACAACGTGATTGTGGACATCTAGGCTAACCACCATGGGACAGTCAGAGGTTTCATTTGCCCTATAGGGTGTTACAATATGCCCTAAATCCCTATCACTGAACCCTATCACCTCGTTCTCTTTTGGGTGACTAGCGCTCGTTTCCTTGATAGCATGAACTTGTTTGGGCGCCGAGGGACGTTGATCATAGCTTCTGACATAGCGACGGTGGGAGGCATTGGAATCCCCTCCCGACGAGCCTCCAACGATCATGTGGATGACCGCGAAAGGAGCATTCTCCTATTCAGAGACTTTTTGCTTGCCACGGGTGCTGCTCTCCAGTCCCTGCCCTCGAGGGCTCCTCGAGCGTGATGGGCTTCTTCCCCTTTCCCTAGACCGCTCATTGCAGCGGTTGCCATAACGCTCTAGAACCTTTACAAACTCCTTTAAGTGGCCCCCGACGATGAGCCTTTGAATCTCACTCTCGAGCTGGCGGCATTCGTCAGTGTCATGCCCATTTTGCTTGTGAAAAGCACAATATTTTCCCGAGCGCTTTTGGAATTTCGTTTCCCTCATTTTTTAGGGCCTTTTGAAGAGTTTCTTATTAGAAAGGGAGTACATCTCGGAGATGGATCGGTTGAGGGGAATACGCTCGAGTCTGCGAGGGGGAGGCGAAGACTTTCGGCGCTCTCTGTGTGAGTCGTCACGCCCCCTTTCATTCCTTGGAGGACTGGGATGTTAGGAATAGTGCCCTTAAAGTTGCTTCTGGCTTTACTATTTCCTTGTAATATCACAAACAGTCTTTGAATAATAAACGAAATGATTTTGTTCATAAGCATTCACTTCTTTATGTGCTTATTTATGTCTGTTTGGGTTGACTGTGTGTTTGCATGTATTAAACTCCCCTAATCCGATGAGGCCGTTAAAAACTTTGTTGTTATGGGAACAATACATGAAACAAGTTCTTAACTCTATAGGCGAGGATTACAAACTTCTCCAAGTCGAGAGTCCGACAGACAGTGGGAGTGTCGACCTTGACTCTGTTGAGACTTGCTTATGTGATTATGTCCTTTTGAAGGATCACTCAGTTTCATGGAGTGATAAGTGCATACGATGATGCGTTCATAATATATGAGGGTGATTATTAGTAGAACTTCATCACTGAGATGTCCCGCTTGAGAACATTCCTAAATGGGAAAGGAAGTTTCCAGAATCTTCCAGATTAGGAAATATCTCACAGGTCAATAACGTGATTCATTAATCCTTAGACTTCAGATTCTGTAATGTCTCATATAAGCTAACTCTGTAATCTTTGATATAGGCTCAAAAGGGTTTCGACATACTGAAACCTGAACCACGACCTATATTGGGATTACACAAGTGACATATGTAGAATTAGTAGAATCAACAAAGGACCTACACTTGTTGCAAGAACAAGAATGATCTCTTACTGATTGAGTTGTTCGTAGTCCATTAAACTTAAATCCTTGGCCAAGGTGGATAAAAGATCAAGACATCAAGAAAAAGGGGTTTTCTTGGATTGAGGTCTAAATGGATATGAAACGAACTTAACTTTAAAGATCAAGAATATTTAGGCTCTAAGAATATTCCCATGCCCTAGTTCTTGATTGAGAGATGGAGTTGTAGGAGGATAGTATTTCACTGTATGTTATTTACTGAAAGGTTCTTCGATTTATTTCGTTATTCGGCTAGGGGTCACACACCCATTGCTAGATTACGGTAGTGTGATATGTGAAGTGATTAATTAATTAGTGAATTAATTAATTATTGTCACTGCTAATCGAATAATGAACCTAAAGGGTCACACACAAATGCCAGGACACGAGGGTTATGGTAGGATGTTAATATGATTAACGAAGGATCAAATTGTTGATCGAATTGGAGAGAGTAACACGTGGGCATTGCCACGTGTCAAAAGCACGTGACTGCCACGTGTCATGTACATGTGGCACGTACGTGTCTCCAAGCGTGTAATTTTATTACACACGAATTCTTTTCTAGAATTAATTAATTAAATTGTAATTAATTAATTTAAGTCTTTTAATTAATTTTGAATTAATTATTAAGATTTTATTTCTCAAGCTTAAACCAATAAATAATTAATTGGGAATTAAATTATTTATTGAATCTTGACTTTTAGCTTTAGGAAAGTTGAAAAGTCCAACTTCCTATTGTAGGAGAGAGAAAGTTGATTCTTGCAAGACTTGGAGAACAAGTTGGGAACTTATTTTCTCCAATTAAATTAATAATTAAATTATTTAATTAGTGAGCAAGAAAACAAAGCCCATTAGGTTTTGGAAACCCTAGGGGCTCGATCCACACTAGTATAAGTACTAGGGGTGGTGCTTTCTCATTCTTTAAACCAACACTCACGAAGTGTTAAGTTTTTTAGAAAAGTAAAAGAAAAGTTTTCAAAGCAAAACCCTAGCCATTAACACAAGTTATAGAACTAGCATTCTCACTTACTTGATCGTGTTCTAGGACTGGTGTGGATAAGCTTTGGAGGATCGCTGCTTTGGGATCTATCGAGAACCGTTCGAGGGACATTCCGCTTGAAGGGTGTTCAGTAGGCGGTACTGACATTACTAGAAAGCTTCAATCTACGTAAGTTTCTAAACACCCTATGATACGATACGAGAATTGCAAGTCCATGATCAATCTTTTGGAAAAAATTTAAATTTTCGTTGCGTTTCTATTTCGTGTTTTCCAACATGGGATGCCTGGGTGCATTGGATCCGTACATATCTTCGAGCGCAAAGAATGGCTCGACAATCTCCCGCATGGCCATTAGCGATCCTGGCCTCCTCTCGACAATGACGTCCGCAAACTTTTTGCTCACATATTGCTTGTGATTAACAGCCATGAAGAGCACAGGGATCAGGAAATCCATAGAGGGCCTTTCCACTAGGAGTATCTCTCTGTTGAAGCGAGCGAAGAAGGACCTAAGGGATTCATTTCTGCCCTGGACCAGGTTGTACAGAGCCGTGGGCAAGGTGACGGGACCTTTGAGGGAATTGAAGTGGTTTAAGAAGGCGTTTGCAAGGTCTTTGTACCCCCTGATCGAGCGGGGCGGCAGACGCTTGTACCATTCCTGAGCCATTCCTACAAGGGAGGTGACAAACACCTTGGCCTAGTAGTGGCTTGAGTGCTCATACAAATGCATCAGATGCAGGAAATGATCTAAATGCTCTGCAGGGTCGGTGGTCCCATCATAGCGATTGATAGAAGTGGGGACTTTGCCCATTCCCGCTTGGGCCATTAAAACTTCTTCAACAAGGGGAAAGCCCCTCGCTAGGGGGGTGGTAGTCATAATTCTCATAGTTCTCCTCCTGTTCATGGTGTCGAGGGGTGTGTTGCTGCCGTGCTTGGCGACGAGCGTCTCTGGCATTGGCTCTCTCGTCCCCAGCGTGGGGGACTTGAGACCGCGCTCGAGAGAGCTATCCCACCATATCCTGCAATCCCTGCAGCTAGTCTTGTACAGCCGCGAGAAGATTGGGATCTTCTCCTCTTGCCTTGCTCCCTCGTTTTGAGGCTTGAGAGTGTGCCTCGTCATCAACGTTAATCCTTTCCACTGTCTCCTTACCTTTGTCAACTGGTGGTCGTTCCTCCCCTCCCCTCGCGGGGAATTCCTTTTCTTTTGCAGGTGGAGGTGGTGGTCGGACTTGTAAAGCGGCCTGGGCCGCCATTAGAGGATGAACCTGCCATCCTCCCATGGGAGGGGCAATCTGAGCGGTAGTTCCCGAGGGAAAATAAGTGGCGGTAAAGTTTTATCAGACGTTCTGAGCAGGCTGAAATTCGTACTGAGTGTAAATGGCTTGCAACTGTCAGGGCGTCATAAGGGGTATCTCCACCCCCTTAATCTCTTTAGGGATGACAACGGAAAGCTGCATCCGGACAGTATGGTAAGGCTGGACCATGGGGAGCATAGGGGAAGAAGTCAAGGCGTAACCGGCCGGAGGCATCATGACAGGGTAACTTCCTGGGTGGACTTAGGTTGTTCCATGGTGATTCCTTCCGTAGTCGCAACTTGCTCTGCCGTGGGTAGAGCACCTTCAACTGGTGGCGCACCTCCGGTAACGGTTGGGAGTGGGAGGCCATCGCCGCCTCCTGCTGCTCCTGATCTGGTGGTGACCATAGTGAAGGTGGTGTCTATTTTTCAACTAGCGAAGAAGAAAGTAAGAGAGTGGTTTCCCACAGACGGCGCCAAAAATGATGGGTCTGAATATGGGGTGTCCAGAACCCGATCACTTTAAGATTTATTTGAGAGTGGGGAAACCGAGTAAACTCGCCGGAAACAATAGGGCTCAACCTGCTAGGATGTTGTGTGAAGAAATTGCATGATTTTAAGCGTTAAATAGATTATATTCTGGTGTCGTTTGATGCGTTTATGTGTTTATTTGACTCTGTTCAGGTGTTAATAGAGTTGGAGTTACGAAACGGCGAAGCAGAGCGATTTCACGCATTTTTTTGAGAAAAAGTGGTAACTCCCGTTACCATTTAGCAGTACACAAGGAGTAACTCCCGTTACTGGCCACAGGAGGAGAGGTTTTGGCGAGAACAGAGGGGTAACGCCCGTTACCCCTATATAGAAGAAAATTGGTAACGCCCGTTACCAGTAAAAGCGTTATGGCGATTTCAGGTCATTAACGGGCGTTAACTGGAGCAAGGAAAATATAGGTAATGCCCGTTACCTAGGGCGGCGAGAAATCTCCTAGGGCTGCTATATATGTCCGTTTTGGAGTCCTTAGGAGGAGACAGAGAACAGGAGGAGGTTCAAAGAGAGTTAAACAGAGAAAAAGAGTTTCTTTTCCAAGTCAAGACCTAGGGTTTGGAAGAAAACTCAGAAGTTCAGAAGATTTTCAGAGAATTCGAGAAGACGACATGATTGAATTCCGAGAACAATCTTTGGTTTTATTGTTGCTTTAATTTCCAAACTAATTCCTTTGATTTTAGTTTTAGTTTCATATGCTAATTTCGTTTTTAAGTATTACTGAATGTTTATGAGTTTAATTGTTAGACTTTGTTTAAATTCCTTGACGATGCTTTATTTTAATGCAATTTCCTTTAGTTTTATGATTTTTGCTTCAATTATGAGTAGCTAAGTATCTAGGGCTAGGGGGAAGTGATGATGATTGCATGATGGATGTTTGATGAGATGCTTGAATGACTTGTGTTAATTCTTAGATTGAAAACTGATTTGAACTGACTTGTGATGGCTTGATCACCCGTAGCATGTGTCACAATTACCTATAGATCGAAAGAATGATGGTGATTTAGAGGGTTTTCAATACTTGTAAGTTGTAGGGTACAAAGAGATTTGGTCCTAGCTTATACAACAATAATCTTATTCCATGCCGAGCCGCTAGAATACTGAATTACACTAGTCTTGGTCCTATGGTTTAATTAACTATTGATGATTGCTAGAGCAACATTGAACACTAATTAAGCACTTGGTTATACCTCGAGAGAGGGTAATTCAAATATAAGTGACTAGGTTGTAGAATTACACTCGTCAAACGAGTATCACGTCAGCTCTTGATTGTATGATTCAAAGCTTTTTCCCCTGCCTATTTAGTTTATTGAGTTAATTCGTGTGTTAAGTTGTTAATTGCAATTTTAATTTAGTTATTTGTTGATTTTTGCATCAGTAGAATTATAGAAATAACCTTTGCTTCCGTTAAGTCTTTAGATTAGAGAGAAATAGAGAGTGGTGATTGATTTCCCTTCCCTGTGGGTTCGATCCTATTGTGCTACGCGTATGTTAGTGTACACTTGCACGATTGGTTTTTAACTGTAGTAAAATCCGTTACAACATAGGACAAACACCAAGAACAAACGGTCAAAAAGCCAAGTTAGGGGAGCTGGGGATGATGCCCAGTTTGGCTCTCAGACTCTCAAGTCAGATGAAGATCTGAAATCAAGAAGAAGAAGATGAAGCGAAATATGCAGAGTTCCAGTATCAGAGATTGCTTACAATGGGAGAGATGAAGTCCTTTATTTATAGTTGAGGGTCAGGGCCTTCGGTAATTGTCACCATGTGGTCCTGGCTTAATGTTGCCCTAACACGTGGCATGATGAGGAGAAACCTAGGAGGAATCTCCTGCAAAAGCTGGTAGCGGGCAACAGTAGCAGGTGCGCGGGTGTGTACTGCATGTCAGAGAGCCGTTTTAGGGTTGATAACGAGGGCTAGGTGCACGCTCGTGTTCAATATGAGCCTTGGGGGCTCGCAGATTCGAGGGGAACCTGGGCCAAGGCCTTGAGGCGCTCGGGGAGAGTACTCTCTTGTATGATGATATGGGAGGGTTTTCCCGAGTGCAAAGGCATGAGGGCGTTCTGAGGGTTACGGTATCGTGCTCGGGGGTCAGCCCTCCTGGACAACTGGAGTAACATGGGAAACGAGGGCAAGGCTCATTTGTGGGCAATTTCCATGGGCCCAGGTCGCCACTTTGGCTGAGAGTGTTTTCTCCCCATCATATATAACCCAAAGCAATTAATTAGAGAATTAATTTTAGCCCATTGGAATTAATTAGGAGAATTAATTCTAAAGCCCATTATGGAATTAATTAGAGAATTAATTCCAAGTATTTAATTATTTAGTTATTCTAATTTGATTAGAATAAGTAAATAAATAAATAAATATTAAGTATCTTCTGTTTATTATTCTAATATGATTAGAGTAAATATTTATGTACTTATTATGAGAATAATTAAATATTCCTAATATGATTAGGAAGCTCTTTTTCTAGAAGAAATAAATATCTTATTTTGAATAAGATTCCTATTACTTGGAGAAAAAGAAAATAAAAGAAAAGTCAAAGTTGGAATCCAATTCCAACTTGACTTTGGGGGTGTTCGAAACCCTAGCCCTATTTTCTAAGGGGTTTGAAAATTGTCTCTTACGCGTGATAGAGAGATCACGCCCAAACGACAATAAGAGCTGGTGGAACAAATTTTTTCAAGCGAGATTTTGAGTGAAAAAATCGATCCACTATTTATGGCGAGCTCCGTTCGTATAAACGGCAAAGGGACGAGTTTTTTCAACGAGGATGTTCGCTTGAAAAAATAGGACAGGATTAGCAGTTTCCGATTTCGTCAAACTGGGTTTCAAAGGGAGTTTAATCATGCTTTTTTAATCTCGTTTCTTGTTTCTTTCTTTACACATGTCATAGTACTAGCATGCTCACTCACATGATTTGAATCTAGGACTGGTGTGGATTATTACTCTAGAGGAAACCTATCTTGGAATCTAACGTAGAAAAAAACTTTCAAGGGACGGGGTTGCCATTACCGCATGAAGCACGTTTGAGGGCGGCTCAAAACGTTTCAAGAAAGCGACGATTCTTGTAAGTTCTTGAATCCCTAAGATTGGAAATAGAAATTGTAAGTTCGATCTTGCTTCTTGAGAAAAAATTTTAAATTCCGCTGTGCATTCTGATCGTGTTTTTCCCAACAGGCCTAACTTCCGGTAGCCTAATCTCGACATCTACAACTGAATCCATGTTATCATTTGGTACTGGGAAAATTATATGTTCATATGTTTTTTTATACGTATCAACATAATATGCTTTGTTATAAAAATCATAAACCGATCATCATTTCTTGTCAATACATGCACATGCATGCTTGTAGGGAAGTTTTAAAAGTTGACAAGAATTACAGGAATATTGTCAAGTCCCAAGGTCCACCGCGTGTCGAATTTCCCCATCAATGACCTCAATGGTCACTGTGTCGGCGCGCTTGACATCCATGGTTCTGTCTGCTTCAAAATCCACCTTCAATATTATGTCTACGTCCATGGAAAGACGTGTTTCTTATTGGTGACTTTGCTCCCGTCTGTTGCACATCATGGTCATTTGTTGGCGTATACAGTCAATTAAGGCTACAATTGGGAGCGATCTCGCATCCCTCACCCAACTATTCCAGGACTCAACAATATTGTTATTGATAATACCATATCGATTAAACATAAATTATAAATTAGACCAGTTTTTAGTACAAGAGTTATTTATGAAATCTGTTACTCTAGGTATTGCTTTCAATATTCTGTTGATGTACAAGGAGTACTCAGCCCGAGTGGGAGCATATGTTGCTGCATTGAAAACATTAGTCTAGTGTTTCTTGTTTAGTTTGTGATAATGCTTTCTGAGAACTTGTGATAATTCGAATGACGACTAGTTTATTATAGAAAAACCAGGCAAATGACAATGCAAAGTTATCAAATCATTACACAAATCAATAAAACATGATAGGCTATTACACTACTCGAGTTCTGAAGTTACCCACCAAATGTCTCATGTAGAAGGCATGTTAGGAGCCTGAAAATACCCTTGGCACGTGCCTAATAAGGCTCGGAAGCCTGTCAGAGAATGTGTACTGTCTAAATTCAACAGTAGAGGTTGGTTCTCAAGTGCATATCTTAATTTATTGCAGAACCATTCCAAATTGGCATCATTCACCAAGTCAGCGACAATATATGCTATTGTAAACAACTTATTGTTCCCGTCTTTGGCTATCGCACAAAGTAAGTGGCCTTTGAATTTGCTTTTAATATGAGTGTCGTCCAGAAAAATTATTTTCCTACATCCTTTAAGGAAACCCAGCAAACAGTCATGCAGAGCGTAAACAATCGACAAAACCTATTATTCGGTTGCTTTCTCTCCAATTCACAAAAGCTACAGGGATTTGAGCATTTTACAACATTCACATACCAATGGAGTCGATTATAAGACCCAACATCAGAACGATGGATTTCATGCAATGTTATTTCCTTCCCCATTCACACCGTATGTTAAGAAATTTCCACTTGTGCTCGTTCCGGTTATAAGAAACTATATTTTTCGCTTTTTATTTTGGATTTGCAATAATATGACACTTCACTACACCGTCAATCCAATTTGAATCGGCATTATGATGTGCCCTTTTATTCATAACGGTTTTCAAATCACAAATATGTACGGGGTTTAACTTCCTTATGGTAAATTCATCGTCTCTCTTACGATAAGAAGCATACAACCTCCATTTACAGTTTTCAATCGGGCACGAGACTATAATCTTATCACTATCATTCTTCGAGTATTTAAACATACGATTCACGACAATATGGTAGTTTTTCAAATGAACCATGCGGTCATTAACATCCCTAAAGACTTGGCCAACACAACGGATGCATCGACTCCATCATTTATTGTTGTTGGAAGAGTGAATGACTAAGGCTTGACTGGTCAATGTCATTCCCTCGTCATCCCTTTTCAAATACAAAACAAACCGAACGAATACGAATTACCAACAAATAACAAACACGTCAAGAAAATAGGCATAAAACGGCATATGTAGCACCCCTACACCTGGAGATGCCACACCCCCGCACTATAGGTCGATCCACCTACGAAACGGGTAATCCGTACATGAACTAACCTATAGCGAACGGGTGATAAATGCAATAAAATGATAAGCTAGGCGTGTAGCACCCCGCACGTGAGGCACCACATCCCCCGCACTAAGGCTCAACATGAGTAACGAAATTTCAAATCCGCACCCATATCAAACCCTAGCGAACGGGAGACAAACATAAAACCTTCCTAAGCTAGGCGGAACTAGACCTTGCAATGAAATCAATCAACAAAATATAATGCATCAACAAGCTCAATTCAAACAAGTGAATCATAAGTATAATTGGGCACTTCAGTCCTCTTTTAAAAAAATCATAACAAAATTCAATAAAGCCAGTTTCCTAATAAATACATAGGTATTCAATTTCTCAATATAATTGAAACGAGTCATACATAACTCCAATACATGAATGAGTGGAGAGACTCTCCTAATCTAACTCGACTCACTTAAAGACTCCAGACACCTCCGCCTAGCTCGAACTCCAAAGATCAACCTGCACACTAAAAGAGTGGGGAGGGAGAGGGGTCAGTCTCTAGAAGACTGAGTGAGCAGGAGCGATACATAAATATATAAAACATGCACATGCAAGTCATAAATCCCGAGCAAGGGTTTTGTTTACAATTAGTTCCCTAAAAGGGCAAGAGAATAATTAATCAATGCTCGGATTTTATGACTAATTCATATTAAATTCATTCCATTCGTAAATCATACTTAAATATAAGGCTCGGCGAGTGAGCGTGCACAACCTCCATCCAAACTCCGACCGTGTACGACAATTATCAATAATATATTGATTAGGTGATCATGCAATATATCATAATACAGGCAGATCATAACTCAAGTCCTAAATATATTGTTTGGGCAATCCGATTCCCGGCATTCCCGCACAGTGCCTATCAATCGAAAATCAATCAGTCAATCAATCATTCAATTATAATTAATTCCAACCTTCTTCCTTCGGGTTGGTGGTGGGTTTGCAAGACCCGACCACCTCCGTCTTTGACCAAAAGGGGTTACATGACTCCCCAGATGGCACTCAGCTCCCTTTCCCCGCCAATCTCCTGACGAGGTCCAGTACCGCTGTCTAGTAGTGGGACTAGTATATGGGATCCCCGTCAGCCCTTGCTTCCTCGGTTAGCCACATATACTAAGTCCCGGGGCCCGTTCCGTCAGAAATCCGAAATGTGTCTCGCCAAAACATATCCATATATACATATGATACATACCATAAGAAATCATACCTTACCGTGTAACTCGGCATATGCTATATACGTACCTCTCCGTGTCATCCTAATCCATAGCTAGCATGAGGGCACACGGTTTGGAGCATAGCCTCATTACAAAACCATTTTTAAGCTTATATACGCTCATACGTATAATTCAGAAGAATTTACTCGATAGCTTCGTTTGGAAATCATATATATATAATCATAAGGTTTTTGGCCAAAGCTTTGCACATAAGGGTTGTAGGGTTTGTTACATAGCTAAAACAAAAACCACCCTCACCTGAACCGCGACGATACCAGGATACGAATATCAAGTGCCTGAACGATCAAGATCTCTCCACCCTGGAGATAAACTGTACAAAAGACAACATGACGTGCTTGTGAGACTCGAGACTCCAATGAACCATATATGACGCTCGGCAATGAAGTGAATATGACATGAATGCATAAATGATCATAGTATATCAATAAAATGTTCATGTGCACTATTAATAAATTTAAAACATATAATCATTCATTCGTTCATATATTTCATTCAATTTCATAAGTTCATAAATTCAATTAAATTTCATAAATTCATAAATTCATAATATTCGTAAATTCATAATTCATATCAATTAATCTAAAATTCAATTAATAAGCATAACACATATAATATTCATATTCACATTTAGGGGGTAAAATAAATAAAACGTTCAATCAAAAGTCAGTCGAATAAATACGCGAAATAGAAATCAATTAATTTCAATAATTAAATTAAATCAACTAATACTTAAAATATATAATGAATATATAATATAAGATTTATATATATAATCATATAATATCATAATACTAAAATACAATATCTATAATATATATATATATAGCTACGTACACACTCACACACACATGCATGCAAATATACATACTACATGCATATAGAATCACAAAACCATGCATGCATTATATAAAACTATATACATATAATATATACTATATATATTATTTACATGCATGCAACACATATTACTCATTCAACACACACACAACACAGACATATATATATGTACACACACACTTCATACAACCCATGCATGCAAAAATATACTACAATATATATATATATAAGTCATATTACATGCATACAACACAAAGCCATGCACACCATTCTCAACCAACACACACACACAACATACAGCAGCAAAAACCGCAGCACACTCACGCAGAGAAGAAGAAGAAGAAGACGCAGGAACAATTCAAAGAAAATGGGGTGACACCCCCGTGTCACCCTCCAAAACTAGACCGAGACACGCCCGTGTCTCGGTACAGAATTCCCAGACCACACAGCACCCCCGTGCCTCGCTGGGACGGCCAAAAATGGCACGCCCGTGACTCAGCAACAGCAGCCTCTGTTCTCGGCAGCAACAGACGCAGAACAGAGCAAGAATAAACGCAGGAAGACGAGGCAACAAAGGAGGCTAAACAAGGTACAAATTGCTGCAAGGAAACTCAGTTAATCCCACACCAAAAGCCATGAAAGAGGACAGCAAAAAGGAGAAGGAAAAACAGCAGTTTGACAGCAACATTTCTGTGTGAAAAACAGGGCACGGTTGCGGGAAAAACAGGGCAAGCTTGCTCTCAGCTCAAGCGACTCAGATCAGGTCCAAAAGGTCATCAAATACGCAGCAAAACATCATGAAACCAACACAAGATTCAGTCCCAAACAAGCTTACACAAGAAGGAAGCCATACGTGAAGAACATGAGAGATTTTTTGAAAATTTCATAAATGATTTCTCATACATATCTCAACAACCATGAAAGCAATGATCATAAATGAAATGAGGATGTCAAAACAATCATTCTCATGCTTGGAATCGGTCAAAACCGTTAAGAATCAAAGAAGATCAACAATTTGCTCAAAATCCTCATTTTCGGTATAATGGCCCAGAAATGATCAAACCATGCTCAAACTCATGAATGAAAGGATGAAAATACTCAGAATTAAACATATAATTCAATCCCTAACTTACCTTGATGATTGGTTGAAGTTTGGGGAAGATTTGAGCTCCAAAATCTCCAAAGGAAGAAGGGTTTCGGGACTGGAGGAGAGGCAGTAGCTTTTTGCTGAGTTTTGGGGATGATGAGAGGATAATCTCGGTTAGGGCTGAGTATATCATGATAAAGGGTTGAGTTAGGGTTTCAAAGGATCAAACCATGGTTAATTTGGTTATGGTTTGGGCAAGATATAGCTGAATTAGTGTAACAAGGTCATGTTGGTCGCCGATTCGTTTTTCGGTTGAAATTCGAAGGTTCAAACGACTTAGGAAAAATGTAAGGCTAGGTTTGCTAAACTCGAATCTTCGTTACGAGTTCAGCGGATTTGACGAAACTCGAATCCGAGTTCCCGAGCTCAAGATATTAAATTCGGAACCAAGGGTACGCTAAGTGCTCGTTAGCTCCCGTTTTGGTTCCTCAAATGAAATTAAATTCGTTAACCTATCAAATGAATTCGAAAACATAAATTGAGCATAAAATCATGTTCATAACACATATATGTATAACATATTACAAATTCGTGCCAATTGGATATCATATCATATAAGAACGAAGCACAAAATTAATAACAAAGCTCAATCATACAATTCATGCATAATTACATAATTCCATGCAAAATGAAATAAAATCCATGCCAAATAATTCCCATGCATAATCAGGATTTCATGCATAAATTATATTAAATCCCATGCATATATTGAAATTCATGCGTAACAACTCCCATGCGAAAATTATAATCTCATGCATCAATATGTTAAACCCATGCAAAAATATTTGATTTCATGCATATATGATTTCACGTATAAATATATATAAATAATTAGTTAATTAAAACATGATTAATTAATATAACATATAATTAGTATAATCATTAAAGTAATAATAAAATATTATATTATAATATAATAAATTAATAACAATTATAATAAAATTAAATATAAAAACACGTAAAACAATTAATCACATAATTAAATAATTTAAATTGCGCAATTTAGAAGCAAATACGTCACGTTATTTAAAACTGAAAAACTGGGGCGTTACAATCTCTCCCCCTTAAAAAGAATCCGTCCTCGGATTCAAAGCACGCTTGAAAACAAACAATGAGAGATTCCCCGTCTCTCACAAGCAACAAGGAGAGAGCCCCGTCTCTCGAGCAGCAATGAGAGAACCCCGTCTCTCCAACAACAATGAGAGAACCCCGTCTCTCGCAAGTAAAGAGAGTACCCCATCTCTCAAACAAAAATAAGAGAATCCCCGTCTCTCAACCGAAAATAAAGCAAGGAAGTCTCCAATACTCCCAAGCAACTCACGCAACAACCAAATTTAAAATCACTTAAGGCACCCAACGCAAGTAGTAAGTGCCGCCCACATTGATTTTCAAATGCTCCAAGTAATTTGACACCATACAAGATTAAAACACCTAGCATAGAAATTACGTAGGTTAAATTTGCATGGATGCATGTATCATGAATGCTATAAGTACCGTTCACCGTAGTTGCAAAAATTTAAGTTGTGAATTGTCGTTGTCCAAGGTATGCTCTGTCCTGAATGTAGTTCAGTGCCCAGCTTGTCTTGAACCTCTTCAGGGTTCTCCAGTGAAGCGATTGATGAATCCTTTTAAGGATCATATTCTTAGATCCGTTCCGACTTGCACTGTTTCCAGTCTTCACCATTTCCCTCAATCCTCATTTGCCCAACCAACTCTTTTGAATTAACCGAATTTGACTTCCCGAATCCCCTTGGACCACCCGTCTCGAAGTTAGGTCCATAGCTACTAGCTTACCCATATCGGAGTTTAAAATACCCTCAAGGATAACTACTCCTAACGCCCTTGACGATTCAATTCCTACCTTGGGGTATTCGTCATTAGGATCTACCTTAACACGAATCCTTTTCCATTTTCCGTTCATGTTACCTATTCATACTCTTTGACCCCTTAAGGTTATATTTGGCATCTAGCTCCACATTTCCTTGAGTCGAGGATAAAACGTTCCTGATGCGTTTTGAAGTTTGATGTAAGTCCTCCATTGATCATCTTTTTCCATTTGGTCCCTTCTTAAGTTTCCTTCTAGATCACCTTTGATAGAACCGAGAACTTAATAATCTTGTCTCGGATCCCTTAATACTTTTAATGAATAAATTTTGATCGACAACATCCCCTCACATAATTGATTGATCAAATTTTCCTTTAGTTAAATCCATCTTAGGAGGTCACAGAAACTCCCATATAATTTCATCCTCCATTTTATCTCTCGGTCGTGCTCTTCCCCTTAAATTTCTGTTGTCCCGGGTTGAACTCCATTGATTCTTCTTTCCTATTCTTATCCGATCCGAACACTCCATTACTTCCTTTCCTTTAAATCAGGTATGGTTCGGTTGAACTGACACTTGATAGTTGAGGCGAAAGGACTTCCTATCAAGTAAACACTAAAATGCATGTTGGGTTAAAATGACAATGCATGGGTCACGTTTACATCACGCAGTTATACAACACATTAGCATAACAAAACCAATTAGAAATGCACGAATAACATAAGATCAAGAGAATAAATAATTAATGCAAAATATGATGCACGTGCTATGAATGCTTTGGAACCTGTCACCAATGGGGTAAGTAGTTAGCTCGGTAGCTTTTCCTCGTTCCTCCAATCCCGAGGTCACTTTGACTTGGTGATTATCCCTTGCCTTTCCCACGGTCTTCAAGTTTTCCATGAGTCCATCACTTGTATCTTCTATTATCCGAGATTGCAATTTCTTGATCCTTACTTCTTCCACGTCCACTGAGTTAACATCCACACTTCTCCTCGCCATTCGACCTTTACTTCTAATTGTCACCTTGAGCAAGAATCCCGTACCTATCCTTTGTGAGTTCAATTCACCTCCAACTGCTTACATTTGAGTGCATGATTTCCTTTCTTTGTCGACCCCATGTGCACCACTCCTACCGGACCCATCTTATCTTAGTTTCTCCTAATTATTGATACCTTTTCAACGATCAAGTCCCGAATCAGAATATCTTCAAGGTTCGTTCACTTTATTCTTTAGGTTGTAAGATCTCGTGCATCCAATCCAAGGCACCTTATGTGACAGAGCCATATCGGTCAATCTTCTAGATCATAACCATCCCACAATCAATCCTTATTCTACCAAGTGTCCTTCTGCCATCGCGTCTCTAAATTCAATCTTCCCATCCTGAAGCCTAATTCTTGATCTCTAGCCCTATTTGGGAAGTCTCGCATCTAGCATTCTCCACATTCTTCCCAGAGTATCCTGCCCATCTTCCGTGTCTCAGAGAGGTTCGCAATCGATCTTCCTTGTCGTAGAACTTGGCCGTGGTTTGATATTATCTCCATAACCTATAAATAATACTTACTTCAAAAATAGATGCATGCGATTAGTGCATGCTCATGACACATTTTCAACAATTAATGCAAAAATCCTTATGTAAATGCAACAGATAGTCCAACAAAATTCAAAAAGGAAAGCCGGATTCATGTTCAAGATCAATGCAATGCACACATTGTCATATAGTCCCTAAGCCGTACGACCTAGACTGACTCCAACACGACTCAAGAACACCGGTTTTGCAACCGGGCTCTGATACCACTTAAGGATGTAGCACCCCGCACGTGAGGCACCACATCCCCCGCACTAAGGCTCAACATGAGTAACGAAATTTCAAATCCGCACCCATATCAAACCCTAGCGAACGGGAGACAAACATAAAACCTTCCTAAGCTAGGCGGAACTAGACCTTGCAATGAAATCAATCAACAAAATATAATGCATCAACAAGCTCAATTCAAACAAGTGAATCATAAGTATAATTGGGCACTTCAGTCCTCTTTTAAAAAAATCATAACAAAATTCAATAAAGCCAGTTTCCTAATAAATACATAGGTATTCAATTTCTCAATATAATTGAAACGAGTCATACATAACTCCAATACATGAATGAGTGGAGAGACTCTCCTAATCTAACTCGACTCACTTAAAGACTCCAGACACCTCCGCCTAGCTCGAACTCCAAAGATCAACCTGCACACTAAAAGAGTGGGGAGGGAGAGGGGTCAGTCTCTAGAAGACTGAGTGAGCAGGAGCGATACATAAATATATAAAACATGCACATGCAAGTCATAAATCCCGAGCAAGGGTTTTGTTTACAATTAGTTCCCTAAAAGGGCAAGAGAATAATTAATCAATGCTCGGATTTTATGACTAATTCATATTAAATTCATTCCATTCGTAAATCATACTTAAATATAAGGCTCGGCGAGTGAGCGTGCACAACCTCCATCCAAACTCCGACCGTGTACGACAATTATCAATAATATATTGATTAGGTGATCATGCAATATATCATAATACAGGCAGATCATAACTCAAGTCCTAAATATATTGTTTGGGCAATCCGATTCCCGGCATTCCCGCACAGTGCCTATCAATCGAAAATCAATCAGTCAATCAATCATTCAATTATAATTAATTCCAACCTTCTTCCTCCGGGTTGGTGGTGGGTTTGCAAGACCCGACCACCTCCGTCTTTGACCAAAAGGGGTTACATGACTCCCCAGATGGCACTCAGCTCCCTTTCCCCGCCAATCTCCTGACGAGGTCCAGTACCGCTGTCTAGTAGTGGGACTAGTATATGGGATCCCCGTCAGCCCTTGCTTCCTCGGTTAGCCACATATACTAAGTCCCGGGGCCCGTTCCGTCAGAAATCCGAAATGTGTCTCGCCAAAACATATCCATATATACATATGATACATACCATAAGAAATCATACCTTACCGTGTAACTCGGCATATGCTATATACGTACCTCTCCGTGTCATCCTAATCCATAGCTAGCATGAGGGCACACGGTTTGGAGCATAGCCTCATTACAAAACCATTTTTAAGCTTATATACGCTCATACGTATAATTCAGAAGAATTTACTCGATAGCTTCGTTTGGAAATCATATATATATAATCATAAGGTTTTTGGCCAAAGCTTTGCACATAAGGGTTGTAGGGTTTGTTACATAGCTAAAACAAAAACCACCCTCACCTGAACCGCGACGATACCAGGATACGAATATCAAGTGCCTGAACGATCAAGATCTCTCCACCCTGGAGATAAACTGTACAAAAGACAACATGACGTGCTTGTGAGACTCGAGACTCCAATGAACCATATATGACGCTCGGCAATGAAGTGAATATGACATGAATGCATAAATGATCATAGTATATCAATAAAATGTTCATGTGCACTATTAATAAATTTAAAACATATAATCATTCATTCGTTCATATATTTCATTCAATTTCATAAGTTCATAAATTCAATTAAATTTCATAAATTCATAAATTCATAATATTCGTAAATTCATAATTCATATCAATTAATCTAAAATTCAATTAATAAGCATAACACATATAATATTCATATTCACATTTAGGGGGTAAAATAAATAAAACGTTCAATCAAAAGTCAGTCGAATAAATACGCGAAATAGAAATCAATTAATTTCAATAATTAAATTAAATCAACTAATACTTAAAATATATAATGAATATATAATATAAGATTTATATATATAATCATATAATATCATAATACTAAAATACAATATCTATAATATATATATATATAGCTACGTACACACTCACACACACATGCATGCAAATATACATACTACATGCATATAGAATCACAAAACCATGCATGCATTATATAAAACTATATACATATAATATATACTATATATATTATTTACATGCATGCAACACATATTACTCATTCAACACACACACAACACAGACATATATATATGTACACACACACTTCATACAACCCATGCATGCAAAAATATACTACAATATATATATATATAAGTCATATTACATGCATACAACACAAAGCCATGCACACCATTCTCAACCAACACACACACACAACATACAGCAGCAAAAACCGCAGCACACTCACGCAGAGAAGAAGAAGAAGAAGACGCAGGAACAATTCAAAGAAAATGGGGTGACACCCCCGTGTCACCCTCCAAAACTAGACCGAGACACGCCCGTGTCTCGGTACAGAATTCCCAGACCACACAGCACCCCCGTGCCTCGCTGGGACGGCCAAAAATGGCACGCCCGTGACTCAGCAACAGCAGCCTCTGTTCTCGGCAGCAACAGACGCAGAACAGAGCAAGAATAAACGCAGGAAGACGAGGCAACAAAGGAGGCTAAACAAGGTACAAATTGCTGCAAGGAAACTCAGTTAATCCCACACCAAAAGCCATGAAAGAGGACAGCAAAAAGGAGAAGGAAAAACAGCAGTTTGACAGCAACATTTCTGTGTGAAAAACAGGGCACGGTTGCGGGAAAAACAGGGCAAGCTTGCTCTCAGCTCAAGCGACTCAGATCAGGTCCAAAAGGTCATCAAATACGCAGCAAAACATCATGAAACCAACACAAGATTCAGTCCCAAACAAGCTTACACAAGAAGGAAGCCATACGTGAAGAACATGAGAGATTTTTTGAAAATTTCATAAATGATTTCTCATACATATCTCAACAACCATGAAAGCAATGATCATAAATGAAATGAGGATGTCAAAACAATCATTCTCATGCTTGGAATCGGTCAAAACCGTTAAGAATCAAAGAAGATCAACAATTTGCTCAAAATCCTCATTTTCGGTATAATGGCCCAGAAATGATCAAACCATGCTCAAACTCATGAATGAAAGGATGAAAATACTCAGAATTAAACATATAATTCAATCCCTAACTTACCTTGATGATTGGTTGAAGTTTGGGGAAGATTTGAGCTCCAAAATCTCCAAAGGAAGAAGGGTTTCGGGACTGGAGGAGAGGCAGTAGCTTTTTGCTGAGTTTTGGGGATGATGAGAGGATAATCTCGGTTAGGGCTGAGTATATCATGATAAAGGGTTGAGTTAGGGTTTCAAAGGATCAAACCATGGTTAATTTGGTTATGGTTTGGGCAAGATATAGCTGAATTAGTGTAACAAGGTCATGTTGGTCGCCGATTCGTTTTTCGGTTGAAATTCGAAGGTTCAAACGACTTAGGAAAAATGTAAGGCTAGGTTTGCTAAACTCGAATCTTCGTTACGAGTTCAGCGGATTTGACGAAACTCGAATCCGAGTTCCCGAGCTCAAGATATTAAATTCGGAACCAAGGGTACGCTAAGTGCTCGTTAGCTCCCGTTTTGGTTCCTCAAATGAAATTAAATTCGTTAACCTATCAAATGAATTCGAAAACATAAATTGAGCATAAAATCATGTTCATAACACATATATGTATAACATATTACAAATTCGTGCCAATTGGATATCATATCATATAAGAACGAAGCACAAAATTAATAACAAAGCTCAATCATACAATTCATGCATAATTACATAATTCCATGCAAAATGAAATAAAATCCATGCCAAATAATTCCCATGCATAATCAGGATTTCATGCATAAATTATATTAAATCCCATGCATATATTGAAATTCATGCGTAACAACTCCCATGCGAAAATTATAATCTCATGCATCAATATGTTAAACCCATGCAAAAATATTTGATTTCATGCATATATGATTTCACGTATAAATATATATAAATAATTAGTTAATTAAAACATGATTAATTAATATAACATATAATTAGTATAATCATTAAAGTAATAATAAAATATTATATTATAATATAATAAATTAATAACAATTATAATAAAATTAAATATAAAAACACGTAAAACAATTAATCACATAATTAAATAATTTAAATTGCGCAATTTAGAAGCAAATACGTCACGTTATTTAAAACTGAAAAACTGGGGCGTTACAAGGCGGGATTGACTCGTATATGCAACAGAATAAAGCGGAAGTATAATTCACTTTGTATCAAAGACAACTATTAAACATGCTATGACATTATTCATTCATCAAATAATTCGTTTACTAGTTCACAACTATCAATACATTATCATTTCCGAATATAAACAATAAGTAATTAAATAATAATTCCAAGGCAACAATAAACAATATGCACAGTGATTGACTCGATTACATGGACTGAACTCGACTCGACTCGACTCCCGCCTAGCGTGCACCTGCAATAGCTTGAAAGGTAAAGGCGTCAGTCTGTGAAGACCGAGTGAAGGGTTTAAGTACATATTACCGCAGATAACACGCAAGTTATATTCTCGGGTAAAGATGTATAAAAGATAAATGTACAAGTTCAAGAATAAAGTACTCTTCACCCGAGAATACAAATATCAGTATTAAATACTTGTTCATTTTCATGCAATCAATACATGGCCCCGGCGAGTGAGGGCGGTCTCCAATCTTACTCCAAATGTACATGAAACATGCTTGCTGGATTATAAATCAATAGGCGATCATGCAATTCAATTATCGTGCAATCGTGCGATAGTGTAATCAAGTAACACGTTCAAGGAATGAAAATCATGCAATAACCCGAGCAAGCATGTTTCCAATGACGTGTTGAGCAAAGGGTACATGAATCCCTAAGCCCGGAACTCCTTCCTCCTCTAATCTCCTAGCGAATTCAGGGGTCATCCCAAATGTGGTGAGGATAGCGCGAGAGTTACCCGTCAGCCCTTGCTTTCCCGGTTGGCTCAAGCCACTACCCTCGGACCCAACGTGAACGGTCATGCTTACTCGCCTAACATGCTTGATTCATGGCAATAACATGGCTAGCTTGCTTGCCTTTCATGAATATGACTTGCTTGAAATGATAAGTGATTTCATGAAAATTATAGATATAATTACCTTTGGCCGAAAGATCACATAAGGGGTATACGGGTTCTATATAGCTAGCAATTAAACCTCACCTGACAGGCGACACAAGGACTCGTGGATGCGTGAACGTGCCCATGATCAATAATCTCCGCCCTGGAGAAGAACTGGACAAGAAACGGGACAATGTATGTGCATGAGACCACAATTCAAGAATATTACCACATATAAGACGCACGGCGTGATCAAGTAACGAGACATCATGCAATGAACAATGTAGCATGTAAATATCATGTTTTGGCATGTAATTAATCATATAATCACAATTTGGGGTCAAGTAAACCATTGGAGTTAAATTCCAAAACTCCATTTTTATGCAGAAAGTTTCTGCACCTCCAGAGGCCTGGGAACGGCCGTTCCGGCCCTTAGTTCAAAATGGGAATGGCCGTTCCCAGCTCCCCGAAGATGGGAACGGCCGTTCCGGCTTACAAGCCAATATGGGAAGGGTCGTTCCCGTCCTCGCCGCCATGCACATAATTCAAAATATGGGAACGGTCGTTCCCCAAATACAAAGGAAACGGGAAGAGCCGTTCCCGTTACGCAGAAGATACAGAAGACAGAGCAAAACAGGGGATGCTCTCGGGACAAAACCAAGCATCCCAAAACCTCCTCAAATTCATCATAAAATGCAAGAATTATGGGAATATGCATGTATACATGTTCAATATGCACTAATATTCAATCATAACACATAAATCATGCTTAAACATCAAGAATTCCCACTTTGAACCCAAATATGAATTCATCCAATATTTCCATAAAATTCATGATTTCTTGCTTGAATTAGATCTTAAAGCTCCTAATCATGCTCCTAACTTCAAATACACAAATTATTGAGCTTAAATCATAAACCCTAGCATCAAATAGACTTGGCAAGAAATCACATAACCAATCTTACATGCACCTTGAATGAAAGAAAATGGAAGAAGATGATGAATATGGATGCTTGAGCTTGAATTCCCTAAATTTCTTGGAAAAATAGCTTGAAGACGAAGAATTTCTCTCCTTCCTCCTCCATGGTTTTGGTTCGATGGAAAGGGCAAGGAGGGATGATGATTTTTTTTTTTTTTTTGATGAAAATGAATGAAGATTATGAAAGAGATGCATATAACGATATATTTTGGGAAAAATGTAATATTTGTGATTGAATCCTCCAAGTTCTATAAGTTATGCAATTAAGGATAAAAGGTTTAGAAATGATCAATTTAGTCCACAAGATTTTCATGCAATTCAGTCCTTAAATTAAAGTGAATAAGCATTTAAGGACAATTAAGCAATTAAATATACTCGGCAATTAACTCACATAATAATGAATTCAATATGTAAAATAATTTTCAAGTTGGCACGTATTTCATATATTTTCAAGTAATCATGTCAAAATACAATTTATAGAATTAATATAACACGTATAAATTGAATAAACAAAATAATAAAATAAAATCCTAACGCTCGAAACTCACACGTGTCGAGCGTACCTGACTGTTTGGAAATTGGGGCGTTACAGCATAAAACTAGAATACCTTCTCTGAGCTAAGCTGGAAGGTGGCTGAATCGCTCTCAAATTCTCAATGTGTTGTTTCGCTAGCCGATGCACTACGACCATACTCTCAATATCTTTATCAAATTCTCAATCGCACCGTATGGTAAGAAATTTCCACTTGTGCTCGTTCCGGATATAAGAAACTATATTTTTCGCTTTTTATTTTGGATTTGCAATAATATGACACTTCACTACACCGTCAATCCAATTTGAATCGGCATTATGATGTGCCCTTTTATTCATAACGGTTTTCAAATCACAAATATGTACGGGGTTTAACTTCCTTATGGCAAATTCACCGTCTCTCTTACGATAAGAAGCATACAACCTCCATTTACAGTTTTCAATCGGGCACGAGACTATAATCTTATTACTATCATTCTTCGAGTATTTAAACATACGATTCACGACAATATGGTAGTTTTTCAAATAAACCCTGCGGTCATTAGCATCCCTAAAGACTTGGCCAACTCAACTGATGCAGCGACTCCATGATTCATTGTTGACTTGTTGTTGGAAGAGTGAACGACTAAGGCTTGACTGGTCGATGTCATTCCCTCGTCATCCTTTTTCAAATACAAGACAAACCGAACGAATACGAATTACCATCAAATAACAAACACATCAAGAAAAGAGGCATAAAACGGCACAAAACTAGAATACCTTCTATGAACTGAGTTGGAAGGTGGTTGAATCGTTTTCAAATTCTCAATGTATTGTTTCGCTAGCCGATGCACTGGAACCATACTCTCAATATCTTTATCTTTCTTGAAACTACTCCAGGATTCAAAAAATATTTGAGAATAAAACATACATTTTTCCAAGTTAAGGGTTTAAGACAAATTTCGGAGATATTCAATCCTTTTATTAATTGCCCCCCACTAAAAATGCAGTTGCTAATACATTAACTAAAGAATAATTAAAAAATCAGACAAGAAAAAATAATTAAAAGCATATGAATTATGATGAAGGGAATACAGACATATAGTATGGGAATGAATGGGATCGTGTAATTTTGTGGAGTTGAAAACCTGAGAATCAGAATTCAGAATCTGCTCTCAGTGCTCATCAATGGCGTCCGCCTCTGCTGCAAATCCCGCCACCATTTCTCAAGTCTTCGTCTACGGCAGCCTCCTCGCCGACGACGTCGTTCGTGCTCTCTTGACCCGCGTTCCGCCTTCTTCCCCTGCCACCCTCCACGACTAGTCAGTCTCCCTCTCTGAAACGCATAAGATATATACATACATATCCATGTATATCAGTATGTGTATCAGTGTATTCTTGGATTCGCAGGCAGTTTCCTTTTTTCTACGATCTGCGCTATTTGCGAATTTTGTGGAGCTTAATCGAATAATTAAGAAGAGGAATGGCACAGTTTCTAATGCTTAAAAGCACTAGTGTTTTGATGCATGATGATAACATCAGTGAAACAGGGATTATGTGCCATCGGAGTTGTTTTCTTTTTTCCGGTTGTTTTTGGTAAATTATCGAGTCCTCCTGAGTGAGTATTGAGCTGCTATATTATACAAGAATGAAATCCTTGTTCAATTATCTTTCCTCTTAAATTTTCCTTCTGCAACTTGGAGGCACATGTTGAAATTGAGATGTTTTTGTCCCCTGAAAGTTGTCTGGTTTTTGTTGTTTCCGTTTGGCTAGATATTGATTATCTGTTTCTCGTTATGTGTCCTTGTGTTTCAGCCATAGGTTTAGCATCAAGGGCCGCGTTTACCCTGCAATTTTACCTGTCGAAAACAAAAAAGTTACCGGGAGGGTTAGTTTCACTGTTATTCTATTCATTTGATTGATTAGTTCAACTTTTCCATCACTTTTGCACCATCTTGAATGAATTACCGAATTTGTTACAGATACTGATGGACCTCACTCCTCCTGAGCTTCATATTCTTGATGCATTTGAGGACGACGAGTACGAAAGGAGGACTGTTGATGTATTCTTAAAGGCATGTCAATTTGGTTTTGTTTTCTGCATTTAAGTGATCTAATACTAGCCGTTCACACGAAACATTGATGAAGTAGATGTATTTGTTTTGGAATAAAGAGATGAACTTGAGGCTACATGATTTTTACCCTCAGGATTGGTTTGAGGATGCTGTTTGATTGCAGGATGGTTCTGAGAAGGTGCAAGCACACACATATGTTTGGGAAAACAAGAATGATCCTAAGTTATATGGTGAATGGGACTTCGAGGCAAGTAGTTAGCTTTACTGCAGGGGAACTGTCTATATAGAACTGTATTTTAGGGAGGATTAAGCTGACATACCCTGAGGTTTGACTAATTACACAATCTTCTCAAGCAGGTTTAAGGAATTACAAAAACTTACCCTGTTGAAGAATTTACATCACAACTTGATTCATGGTTCCACAAATTTTGATGATATCATCGCTGTTTTTCTTATGAATACCCGATTTCGGCCTCTTAATACCCAATGGTCGATATTTGTTCTCATATTAATCATTGCAATAAGGGGTATTAGGATATGTTTGGGGAAGTTCTTGTAAATTTTCAAACCTAAGCGGAAGTTTGTGTGATTAGCTCAAAACTTAGATATGTCAATCTAAGGTTCCCAACATTTTATATGAATTTCCCTAACTCCTAATCCTTTCGATGTTTGTTATGATGATGTTAGGAGTGGAAGATATTGCACATGGAGGACTTCTTGAATATGACATAGGATTTTGCTAAAGTGATGGAGCAACCTGATTCGAAAACCAGAGTTGCAACGTATGAATCCTTCTATCAAGTGAAAGAAAACAATCCTTCGAGTGCTTGAAAGATGTTTCAATTTATTCGATTGAAGAGCACATTATTACAATCTTTTGTTCTTGATTTGACAGAGAGCGAAAAGAAAAAATTCGACACACTTTGAATAATCATATGATATCTTCTTGCTTTAGTGTAAATTTTACTACCCTTTTCATTTTCCTCTCAACTGATGAAAACTAAAGATCCAAGCATGGTTAAATGGGAATAGTTGGTGAATAAATTCCAAATATACACACAATCATCAAGATATAGAACTACTTTTCCTTCCCTTTATTAGCATCATCATAATTCTTTGGCTAATACAGTGTAGAAGATGTATATCAATTTCATGTTCCTTTCCACAATGTAGTTCTGGAAATATGACAATTACTATATCAATGCCTCTATTATTTGAACAGAAAATACAACATTAATTTAGCTGTGGTCGAGGGGGGCGATGAATTCTAAGATAGCCTGAATTTTCCAGCACCTGGAGATAACCTGTAGCCCCTTTGTATCTTTGCTGAATCTGTACATCCAAATTAAATTGTAATGAAGTGCAATGCTGATATTTATTGACGATCTAACAGTTTCACATAGTTTCAGATATATATATTCATACAAGGGGTAATTACACTAACATACCCTGAGGTTTGCTCTAATGACACAAACTTCCCCTTGCTATGAGGTTTGAGAATCTACATTACATGTTGATGGATAATTTTGATGATGTCTGCCTCTAATTTTGATGAGTGCATTATTTTGCTCTTGGTACTTACTGTGCCACATTTGACTTTAAGTTTATGATTATAATAGAATGCATTAGGCCAAGCCTTAGGATATGTTGAGAGAAGTTATTGTAAATTCTCAAACCTAAGGGGAAGTTTGTGTAATTAGATCAAAACATTAGGGTGTGCAAGTGCAAATAATCCCTTCATAATCTTAATTATACTCCAATTAGAAGATTAAGGTGCTCTAATTAATCCCTTATTTTTTTCAAACAATATAAGAATTTCATTGGGTTATGGGTATATATGATAAAGTTAGGTGGCCCGACCCGATCTATAGGAGTTATTAAGTGGAAACTGGAAATGTTGTGGCTAAGGACAAAAAATAAATTATTTAATATTTCCACGATTTAAAAGTGTTAATTATTTAATATCAATGCATGTAAGATCATTTATAACAGTCAATAACTGAATTTACAATAGAATTATATATATATACATAGACGATCCTTAATCTACCAACATTTTTTAAAGTATTATTTTATTATATATTATTGTATTCGATAACGAATCTCATCCTGTATCATATTTATACCATGCCATGTTTTTATTTGTGCATCATGAATAATAATTATATCACTATAAAATGCATCTATACTCGAGTTTTTAGATATACAGAGAAGAGTTTTATGCTCGAATGGTCCGAACAATCAAACTTATTTTTGTAAAGAAAAGGAATAGTAACTATTAAGCTGCAAATAAATTGAAAACGATAATAAAAACGGGAAATTCCCGAAAAATCCCCACATGAGAACTCAAATTTGTTTTAACTCCCCATTTTTAAAAAAGTTCCTCTTTGCTCCCTAGATGACAGGCCAAATTTGCTTTAACTCCCCATAGTTGTATAAAAATTCAAGAATCGCGTACCCGAATCCCGAAATCACGTACTTAAATGCCCAAATGATGTATTTGGTAGAATCGCGTACCCGAACCCCGAAATCACGTACTTAAATGCCCAAATGATGTATTTGCCCCCAAATACATCATTTGGGCATTTAAGTACGTGATTTCGTGGTTCGGGTACGCGATTCTTGAATTTTTATACAACCTTCCAAAAAAATGGGGAGTTAAAGCAAATTTGGCCTGTCATCTAGGGAGCAAAGAGGAATTTTTTTAAAAATAGAGAGTTAAAGCAAATTTTTTCAACTTTTAGGTACTTTTTAAAAAAGTCCCCTAAAATGATTTGAAGAATAATTAGAAGCATATGATGAAGGAACTATGGATAGATAGTGTGGGAATGGTATCTTGTCATTTTATGGGAGTTGAAAACCTGAGAATCAGAATCTTGGTCAGTGCTCAACAATGGAGTCCGCCTCTGCTGCCATTTCTCAAGTCTTCGTCTACGGCACTCTCCTCTCCGACGACGTCGTTTGCACCCTCTTGACCCGCGTCCCGCCTTCTTCCCCTGCCATTCTTCATGACTTGTCAGTCTCTCTCTCTCCGTACATACGATACGAATTCCATGTATATGTGGATTTTTGGATACTGGGCTGGCTGTTTCTTGTTCCCTTTCTGCTTTACTTTTCTAAGATCTGCGCTATATAATTCAAAAGACGAATGGTACAGTTTGTAATGTGTAAAGCCCAAGTATTTTGATGCATGTTGATAGCAACTGTGACACAAGGATTATGTGCCATCGAAGTGGGTTTTCTTTTTCTGTTGTTTTTGGTAAATTAACGAGTTCGCCTGAGTGAGTATTGTGCTGCTATATTATACAAGAATGAAATCTTTGTTCTATTTTCTTTACTCTTAAATTTTCCTTATGAAACTTGGAGGGAATGTTGAAATTGAGATGTTTTTTCCCATGGAAATTGTCTGATTTTTATTGCTTTCATTTGTCTAGATATTGATTATCTGTTTCTGGTTGTGTATCCTTGTTTTTCAGCCATAGGTTTAGCATCAAGTGCCGCGTTTACCCTGCAATTTTGCCTGTCGAAAACAAGAAAGTTACCGGGAGGGTTTGGTTTTCGCCCTTATTCGTTTGATTGATTGTTTCAACACTTCTGCGCCTTCTTGAACGAATTACCGAATTTGTTACAGATACTGATGGACCTCACTCCTCCCGAGCTTCATATTCTTGATGAATTTGAGGACAACAATTATGAAAGGAGGACCGTTGATGTATTCTTAAAGGCATGTCAATTTGGTTTCTGTTTTCTGCATTCAAGTGATCTAATGCTAGCCGTTCACACCATTCGTTTGTATGAATTTGTTTTGGAATAAAGATATGAACTTGATGCTACATGATTTTTATCCTCAGCTTTAGTTTGAAGATGCTGTTTAATTGCAGGATGGTTCTCAGAAGGTGCAGGCTCACGCATATGTTTGGGGGAACAACAATGATCCTAACTTATATGGTGAATGGGATTTCGAGGCAAGTTTTCATCTTTATTCCAAGGAAACTGTCTGTGTAGAACTATATTTTAGGGACCGTTAAAGTGACATGCCTGAGGTTTGAATAATTACACAATCTTCCCCCGGTAGGTTTAAGAAATTACAAACACTTACCCTGTTGAAGAATTTGCATTACATCTCGATTCATGGTTCCATTAATTTTAATGACATCGTCGCTATTGTTTATGAATACCCAATATCAACCTTTTAACACCCAACGGTTGATATTTTGTCTTATATTCATTACTGCAATAGCATGTGTTAGGCTAGTATTAGGGCTATTAGGGTACACCAGCAGAAGTTCTTGTAAATTTTCAACCTGAGCTAAAGTTCGTATGATTAGGTCAAACCTTAGGTATGCCGGTGTATGTATCCCTATATTTTATATGCATTTCTCTAACTCCTAATCCCTTCGATGTTTGCTGTGATGATGTTAGGAATGGAAGATATTGCACATGGAGGGCTATGTGAGTAGGACGGAGGATTTTGCTAAAAAAATGGCGTATGAATCCTTCAATCAAGTGAAAGAGTCCGATGCTTCCAGTGTTTGAAAGATGTTTCAGTTTAGTTGATTGAAGAAAGTATTTTTACAATCTTTTGTTCTTGATTTGACAGAGAACGAAAGGACAAAGTTCGATACACTTCGAATAATCATATGATATGTTCGTGCTTTAGTGTTATTTTTATCACCCTTTTCATTCTCCTCTTATGAATGAAAACTAAAGATCCAAGCACGGTTAAATGGGCATATTGATGAATAAAGTCCACAAAAAGATAACACACAATCATCATGATATAGAACTACTTTGCCTTCCCTTTATTAGTACTAGTAATTACGCACACTCAATGTGTGTGTGTGCTCGAAAAAAATATATTATTATTAAAATATTTTAAAATTAAATTTTTTATATTAAAAAAAATTAAATAATTCTTAAATAGGTCTTAATATAGTAGTACAGATAAAAATAAATTAAAAACACAAAAAAAGAGTTAGAATCATATCAGTCAAAATAATAATAAATGATAAAAAATATGAGATAAAAAGATAAAAGAATATGAAAAAGATTAACTTAACGTGAGAGAAAAAGGGAGTTAATAGATAACAAAGAATAAATTAAAAGAAAAGAAAAGATTTTAAAAGTTATGGGAAAGAAAGAAAATAAGAGTTAAGAGATAATATGTAAAAATAAATTAAAAGAAAAAAAAAACCTTTAAAAGTTAGGGGTAGAAAAGAAAAGAGTCCAAGACACCAAGACGATTTCTATCTACCCCTGCGCTTAATATAGTACTAGCAATTCCGCATATTCACAAATAAAAAATTATTAGTATTAAAATATATTAAAATAATTTTTTATTAATATATTTTATAGTTATTTTTAATAAAATAAGTAAATTACGATAAATAAATAGTTATAGATTTATTTATTTTTTGTACAGAAAAATATAGTTATAGTTAGTGTTATATTATTAATAACTAGTTCTAAACCCGTGCCGAAGGCTCAGGATACATTCAATTAAAAAATTAAATTATCTTTAAAAACACCCATAAATCATGTTTAGAAAATTCATTTGTAAAAATTAAATAAAAAACTCAAAAATCACATGCATTGAACATCATACGTTAATTATCTCAAAAGGTATTGAATTATAAATATAAAAAATTATATAAATAAAAAATTAAAATCATTTAAGATATATATATATATATATATATATATATATATATATATATATATATATATATATATATGATCTAAAAACTAAAAACTCAAAAATACATATAAAACCATAACAACGCAAGGTATACATACATACATATATAAGTGATGAAATAAACTTAACATAAACAAAAAAAAAAAAAAAAATACAAACAAAAAAAATGTTAAAAGTATATTCAAATATCAAATATGAAAAACATAATAAACAAGAGGCGAATATAATAACTGTAGAGACATAATTTAGAATGCAGTTCGGAACCTAATAGATGAGAATAATTTGGGATAAGTAGAAAAATAAAATGTAAAATTTTTGAAAGACGAATTTAAAGTGTGAATTATACCAAACTTTATAACTATTTTTCTTTTTCTTAGGAATTACCGAATGGATAAGATTCTAGATATCAAAAGATCTTTAAATTTGAATATTTTATCAAATATCAACCTACTAATTTAAATTTAAATTATTTTAACTGCATCAGATTGAATTAGATTTATTATTGATAATTTGATCGGGAAATGTGCCAAAAATCACCAAATGGGGACTCAAATTTGCTTTTGCTCCCAATTTTCAAAAAATTTGCTTTTGCTCCCCAGATAAGAGACAAACTTTTCGTTTACTCCCTATTTTTCGCAAACGTGGTATAAAAATTCAAGGATCACGTAACTAAATCCCCAATGTTGTATATTTTTCGGTAATATGATGTATATATGATGGTGCAGAAACTTGTAAAGGATTTAAACACCAATCACTTTAGAATTTGTTTGTAGAAGGGAAGACCATCACAGGCACAAGAGCCTCAGGAACTGGGTTTCCAATGAGCGTGGGTTCTTCCAGCTAGGATAACACCAAGAAATCTTGCCGTGAGAATGCAGAAAAGGGTGAGATTCAGGAAGCTTTTGGAGAAGTTGCAGAGGAAAATGATGCCCAGTTCAGTACGTGGTATTTTTGGTGAGGAAGATGACTTAGGGGGGAATGCATGAGTTCTCCTATATTTATATGTTAGGGACAGGGGTAAATGGGTAAATTGACCATGTGGTCCCAAACCTGTGTTGCCCTAACACGCGTCAGCCTTTGGTGAGGTGAGAATGACATTCCCGAAAAGGAGACGGCGTGTCAGGTGCACTGTGCACAGTACCTTTGTGTCAGAGGTTGTTGACGAGGGTTGTGTAGGATGAGGGACTAATATCTCCTTCTGAAGGTGAGAATCCATCGCATGAGGGGCAGACTCATTCCCGAGCGTTGATGACGCTCGGAAAGTCCACGGATGGACTCCTCACGATAGATGGCCTTTGAGCGGCAAGATCCCGAGCGTCAATCATGGGACCCCCATGTAGGTGCCTCCCTGTGAAGGGTAACCCTGAGGGCCGAAACGCGAGCGTCAGACTCGTCGGATCTGGACTTTTACCGGAGTAGTCATCCGATGCTTGATGGTCCATCCTTGCTTACAAATGAGTGGGCTGGGAAGGCCCACGAGCCCTTTAAGGCGAGCGTCTGGGATTTAGTCAGCGACATGCTGACACGTGGACGGCTCTAATTCGAGAGTGTTTTTAGGTCTCATCATTTTGCCCCCCGAATTCTGTAGTATCGCTTCGAGCGTACTGTAGAATTCATAAAGAAGGAACTATGAGTTCTGAACAACCGAGGGCTAGGCCATTACCAGCGAGGAGACTGCCGGCCTTCCGTAACGTACACAAACTGACACCGCATTAAATGCTGTCAAATCCGCATTTAATGCTGAGTGGGAACGTGGGCGCGTGCACTCCGGGAGTCGTGAGGCGGTTACCAAAAATGGGGGGTTTCCCAGGCGGGAAATGATTGCGTTTTTGAATTTTCAACCCTAATCCATGTACCATCTTCCCTATAAATAGGGGTTTGCAGGGTTTTGGTACCTCTTTCACGCATTCAAACTCTTTCAAGCATATTCAAAGCAAGAAACCTTTGTAAGTTCTACAAGCTCCGGCGAATTTCTTCTCTTCACATCTTAGGTAAAAATTCCTTACCCTTCTTCTTATTTTCCCCGCGCTAACATTAATTTTAGGTTGTGTGAGTGAAGACCTTGAGGGAAGAACCACTGTCTACCGTTGAATCTGTTTCAGAAATCTCCTCCTTCCTTGAGCTTTCTGTTAGAAATCCCGTCCCCAAGAATTGAAAATTGAACATGGCTGGAAACCAAGCTGATGATTATGTGCGGGAGATTGAGGAGATGTCGGTGGGGAGCTCCTCCCCTCATGGTGATATCCCCATAGCCGTTCCCCTAATTAGGGCGCACCCAGGAGGAGGTATTCCCATGGCGATATCGGTGGCCCAGGCTCCGGTTGACGCCGGGGAGGAAGAGGTGAACGCTACCGTTCAAGGGATGAACGAGCGTGTTTCCGGTGGGACGGACGATCTCTTTGAGGAGATGCACAATGTGATGGAGATGCAGAGACAAGGGGAGAGAGTATTCCCAGTTTTGAACAGCGCTGTGAGACCCCAAGATCATAGGATCACAGTGGCTATGGCGGCTCCCGAGGGTGAAGCGGGGCCATCCGGGCGTCCATTCGAGGCTGAACCTTCCAGAAGGCGTCAGAGGAGAGGCAAGGAGCCTGCCACTCGAGTAAGGCAAGACAACCGCCATCAGACTGACAGATCTCCGGACGAAATTGAGATTATTCTGACCCTCGGTGATTTGGAGGAGTTGAGGGCGAAAGCGTATTGGGATGAAGTCGTGTTTCCCATGAGACTTCCTGAGGAAGGGGAGAGGGCCAACCGACCACCGCCGGGGATGATGACGGTCTATTGGGACGCAGTTCTTGCTGGGGGTCTGAGGTTTCCAATCGCTCATGACGCCGTCATCATTTACCATCATCTAGGGCTTTGCCCATCACAAATTCTACCCAATGGCAAAGCCCTAATCAACACGTTCATAATAACAATGAGGGCCCTGGGCAAATCACCCTCAATAATCAACTTTGACAGCTTGATACAAGTAGCCCGCTCGCCACGCTCGTCGCCTATAGACGGATTTTACTACGCCCAGGCCAAATCAGGCTTTAAGATGATAGATTCCCCATCTTCCTCTTATGGCGAGCACTGGAAGGAAAAATACTTTTTCGTGGGGGCTCCCGGGGGGATTTTCGGAGTTCATCGGCAATGGATGATTCATGGCGAGGGTCCTTTGATTAGGGAAAGGATGAGGAACAAGGATTTTGAGGAGTGGGCGATGGGGTTAGCCTTCGAGATGAGGGCTGAAAAGAAGTGGATTAAGGCGGAAACATTGATGAAGAATGAAGGGGTGTTGTTCCGCTACGGATTATCTTGCCCCCCTGACATGATACTCAACCCTCCAACTGACATCATGGCCCTCGACGGTTAGATTCTAGGAACTAACATCTCTAACCTTTAGAATAGTTTTCTGACTTACAGTTATCGTTGTTTTCTTGTTTATACGATTCAGATAACCAGTTTTCTGACGCTCGTTCCCCTTTACTTGCAGGCATCCAAGTTCTATCCCAAGGTATGAACGCTGAGGCCCTCTCCCGTATGTTGGGTGCCCAAGGACCCGCGGTCAATCCTCAACAGCCGCAACCGCAGTCGAACCGCCCTCCCAATGCTCCGAGGGGGAGGGTAAACCGCCGAGGATCGGGCCGAGGGCAAGGCAATGCTCGAGGGGGCGCGGGGAATGTGGCTCCTCCCACGGGCCCTATCGAGGATCTAACATTGGAAGGTACCCACGAGGCCACTCCTCCGCCGGCGGCCCCCGTGGGCCCAATTTCACTCAGTTCAAGCGGGTCACGTAACCGCTCGGGGGAGCCTGTCCGTATTCACGAAATTCTCCGGGCCGATCGCCAGGGGAAAAGGAAAAGGATGCCGGACTCCCTCCCTATTTCAGGTAAGGGAAAAGAGGTGGTCGTGGGCCACCGTGGCGAGGGCAGCGACACTTCATCTTCCGAGGATGAAGAATTTTGGAAGATAGGCTGCAAGGGCGACTCCCGTTATAAGCGGCAGCGGACTGAAGGCCCGGTGCTCCTAAAAAAGAGCGCTTACTCCGTCAACCTTGTCTCCGACATCGTTGGAAAACTCCAGTTTTCCGGCGATCATGACAAGCTGAACGAGCATGACGCCGCTCGAGTTGCTGATGATGCCTGCCATGTCCTTCTGACGGTAAGTCTGTACTCCTCTTTACCAAATTCTTCTTTCTTCCTTCCACGCTCGGATTATGACCCTCGTTTACGGCTTCCCAGGAGGTAATCCCGAGGCTGAAAAACTTGCAAGGGCGAGCGCAAGCATACTCTGAGCATAAAGCCAAGTATAAGAAGTTGCTGCGCATCTCAGACCCTGTCCAGCTGCAGGAGGATTACAACAACATCAGCGCTCAGCTGAACTCCGCCACCGTTGAAAACGCTCAGCTGAAGGAAAATCTGAAGAAATCTGATGACGCCTTTCTGGCTCTAAATGAGCGTCACAAGAAATTGAAGGACGAGCGGGATCAGATGAGGACTCAAAATGCGGAGCTAGGTGAGCAACTGGCGGAGAGCACTCGCCAGAACGAGGCAGCCAACAAAGCCTTTGCCGACTTGCAAGGCAAAGTACAGGGCTTGGAAGCGAGGGTATCCTGGGAGGCTGTGAAGAAGTTCGTGCGCTCCAAAGCCTTTGTGTTCGCGGCCAACATCCAGTGCTTTGACAATGCTCGACGCTTCTTCCATAAAGCGATTGGGCAAATGGTGAGGTTGGGACTGGCCCCGGAAAGCGCTCGCTCCGACGCTCGTCTGCGAATGGATCTTGATGAGAATTGCGAGCCAATGGTCCAGGAGGAGGATCCCACGGATAATCTGGCTGAGCCTGAGTATCAGGAGTTGGTGGAAACACTCCAAAGAGAGTTTATAGCTGCTAACAGAGTAGATCCCGAGCCTCTCCTGATAGAAGATGAGGGCACTGTCATGGACGTCGCGGATGCCGAGGAGCCCGGTGAGGCCCAAACATCTGACGCTAATGTGTTGGCCCCAGTTCCCCTTGCAACTGCTCCTCCCGAGCCTAACGCTCCGGCCCAGTGAAACTCTTTACACTGATCACTTTCCTTGTTGATTTAATTTCCTTGTCATAATTATGAACAATTTATGCTTGTACTTAATCTTCCCGTTATTCCCTTAACATTTTGAGTTTCTTTTCATACTTTAGCACTCTTTCTCTACTGCTTTGATGTCTGAATGCTTTTTCCTTTACTCTTGGATGGTGAATGATGTTAATTTGTTGAGCTTTGCCATTTTTACATTGTCTTTCTCATTTGGACGTTTGCGATGAGCATGTTTTTACGCGAGGGCGCTTCTTGCGAGGGTGCCCTGGCATTCAACACAATGCGCCATGAGTTCAAGAATTGGCAGTGTCCGTTGATCCGAGGGGCGTAAATACGGGCGTTTCCGTTGATCCGAGGGGCAGTGTCCGTTGATCCGAGGGTGTTTCCCATGGATGTCCCCGAGCCGTATTCGCAATTAGGTTCGAATTTGAACTTAAGAAATCTTTAGGGATTTGCCTAAGTATTGGCCCAATAATGCGCACCCTCGTTCCGGACGCCTCAATGAGTCATACGCACTTTTAGAAATCAACAGTAGGATTGGCTGAGTGCAAGAAAGAATAGAGCGTAACCATAGGGTTAGCGTTATTCCGAGGAGCACATGAAGGGACTAGTTAAAATCCATTATTTTATGAGTGTATTTTTACTCAATAAGTTGAGGGTCATTCGGGTTTTCGCGAGCGCGAGCTGGAGTGGTTAGCACCCAGCTGGCTATAACTGGGCATTACGCTCCCCGTTGTCTGACACACTCATTTTTAGTTCTTTATATTACCAACCGTTCCAACTGTTATAGGTGGATGGATATCAACACCTAGACAGTGTAGCTTTGAAACGATTGATGTATCGCGTAGACCGTTCGACGTGGAGGATGCTCAACACGGAGTAGGCCTCTCGTTGCTCGGACCATTTGATCAAAATAACAAAGCAAGCAAATAATAAAAGTAAGGAGTTAAATACTTACTGTTATATAAATGCATTTTTGGAAATGATTACAACATGCTTTCCGTCGAAGGAAAACCCTTCACGCCACAAACGGGCCATTACAAAGAAACTGATGTCTACACGTAGAACCTTCTGAGGTTACATGCGTTCCATGGCCTAGGGAGTCGCTCGCCTTGCAAAGTTTCCAATAGGTAGGTGTTGTTTGCTCGTACCTGGATGACTTTGAAGGGGCCCTCCCAATTAGGGTCCAACTTACCTACGTGTTTGGAGACTTCAACTTTTTTGAGGACCAAGTCCCCTAGCTGGAAAGTCCGTTCCCTAACACGTTTATTGTACTGGCGAGCAACGGTTGCTTTGTATTTGTGAATACGTGCCCAAGCAGCATTCCTCTTCTCATCCAGCAAATCTAACTCGAGCGCCCGACTGGCCTCGTTGGCGGCAGGCTCGAAATAGGCAACGCGTGCGGATTCTTGAGCAATTTCCGCAGGTATCATGGCCTCGGAGCCGTACACAAGGGAATAATGGGTTTCCCCCGTTGCCGCTCGCGGAGTAGTACGGTACGCCCACAGAGCTCCCTGAAGTTCTTCAGCCCATTCTCCCTTCTTACTCTCGAGCATCGTTTTCAGATGCTGGAGTATGGTTCGGTTGGTCACTTCAGCTTGGCCATTAGCTTGAGGATGACCCACGGAAGTGAATCGTTGTTCGATCCCCAATTCATAGCACCAAACCCGCGTGTCCGCAGCGATAAACTGGGAACTGTTATCCGAGATGAGCACCCTCGGGATGCCGTATCTGCAGATGATATTTTTCCAAATGAAATCCCTCACAACTTTGAACGTTATCTTAGCGACCGCTTCTGCCTCAGCCCACTTGGTGAAATAATCCACAGCAAGTATTACGAACTTCTTTTGCCCGACCGCCATTGGGAGAGGTCCCACGATATCAATGCCCCATTGATCAAAAGGCCAGGAAACATCAATAGGAATCATTTGAGCTGCCGGCAACTGGGGAGTGTTGGAGTGGAACTGGCACTTGGGACATTTCTTGGAATATTTAATGGCATCTTGCAATACCGAGGGCCAATAGAACCCACTCCTTAAGATTTTCTTTGCCAAGATTCGTCCGCCTGAGTGGTTCCCACAACTTCCATTGTGTACATGCTCTAAAACTTCTTTAGCCTGCGAGGGTCTCAAACATCTCAACGGTGGTCCCAGGAAGGACCGTTTGAATAATCGGCCCTCGGCATCCAATGAGAAGCGAGGGGCTTTGCTTTTGATCTTCCGAGCCTCAACTTTGTCGCTCGGGCAAGTTCCGTCCTGGAGGAATCTGATAATTTCATCAAGCCAACAAGGCTCGGAGGGGTCAATCATGTGCACTTCTTTTGAAGGTTCGCCTTTACTTATCAGTGGCTCCTCCGTTCTCAGAAATGTAACAGCACGTTCACTGTGGCCATCCAGGGCGGACGCAAACTTTGAAAGAGCGTCAGCATGTTCGTTTTCTGCCCTCGGAATTTGCAAAAGATGGAATTCCTTGAACTTGGCTATCTCTTCCTTGGCGCTCGTCAGGTACTGTGCCATGGTGGCTTCTCGAGCCTCATAACTACCGTCAATTTGACTCGCGATCAACTGCGAATCAACGTATGCTGTGACACGAGTGGCCCCATTTTGGAGCGCAATCCTGAGCCCTTGGATGAGGGCCTCATACTCAGCTTCATTGTTGGTGACTTGAAACGCCAGCTTGATTGCGTAGTCGACTTCTGCCCCAAGGGGATCCCTGAGGGTCACCCCGGCTCCCCCCCCTTGTGAGGTCGAGGAGCCATCAGTATGCAAAAGCCATAAACCCTCATCCGCCAGTGGCACGGTCTCCAGATTGAAACGTTCAACCAACAAATCGGCCACTGCCTGAGCCTGTATGGCTGTACAGGGCTCGAAAGAGATATCAAACTGACTAAGCTCAATTGCCCATTTAATTAACCTTCCCGAAACATCCAGCTTAGATAGCACTTGTTTGAGTGGTTGATCTGTAAGCACTGTGATAGAGTGAGCCTGAAAATATGGCCTCAACCTTCGGGATGCGTTAACGAGCGCAAAGGCGAATTTCTCAATTTCCATGTACCTTTTCTCTGCCCCCTGTAGAGTCTTGCTCAGGTAATACACCGGCATATGTTTACGCTCGCGGATTGCTACGAGGACAGCGCTCGTGGCTTCCAAAGAAACTGATAGATAGATAAACAAGTTCTCCCCTGGGATTGGCTTGGTCAACAAAGGCGCGCTCGACAGGTACTGTTTCATGCTCTGCAAGGCCTTTTCGCAATCCTCGTTCCAGGTGAAATTGCGAGCGTTGCGCAAAACTTTAAAGAAGGGGAGATTCCGGTCCGCTGAGCGGGAAATGAACCTATTTAGTGAAATGATCTTACCCACGAGCACCTGGACCTCTCTCAGATTGCGAGGGGAGGGTATGTCCAGGATTGCTCTAATCTTCTCGGGGTTTGCCTCTATGCCACGTTGACTGACCATGTATCCCAAGAATTTTCCGCCTCGAACGCCAAAGGTGCATTTTGATGGGTTCAACTTCATCCCGTAACGACGAAGGATGTCGAAAGTCTGCTTGAGATCCTCCAGATGGGAGCGTTGGCGCTCACTCTTGACTATCATGTCGTCCACATATACCTCCATAGATTTTCCAATTTCATGCTCGAACATTCTATAGACGAGCCGCTGATAGGTTGCTCCCGCGTTTTTGAGCCCAAATGGCATGACTTTGAAACAGTAAACACCCAAATGTACAATAAACGAAGTTTTGGGGCGATCTTCGGGCGCCATAAAGATTTGATAATATCCCTGAAAGGCGTCCATCATACTCATGAGTTCACACCCGGCTGTAGAATCTACCAACTGATCGATCCTCGGTAGTGGGTAATGGTCTTTGGGGCACGCTTTGTTGAGGTCCGTGAAGTCGTTGCACATACGCCACTTATTGGCGCTCTTTGGGACGAGCACCACATTGCAAAGTCATTCGGGGTACAAGATTTCCTCGATGTACTGAGCATCAAGCAACTTACCAACCTCTTCTTCGATAACCCGTTTCCTAAAACCATGAACGTCCCTCTTCTTCTGTTTGATGGGCTTGAAGGTTGGATCCACGTTCAGTCTGTGGACAATGACGCTCGGATCTATTCCGGTGAGATCAGAAGCTTTCCACACAAAAATGTCTAGGTTCTCCCGTAGGAAGTCGATCATCAAAACTTGCGAGGGCCCATCCAGGCCCGAGCCAATCTGGGTGATTTTATCCGGGTTCCCAGGCTCCAATTCAACGGTCAAAAACTCCTCAGTGGGCTCAATTCGAGCCTCCGGCCTTGGGGCCTCTAGCGCTCGTTTTTTCCCGGTAAGCATACCCTTGGGCTCCTCACGCTCGTTTTCTGAAGATGAGCCCTCGACGGCCCCCGGTGGCCTGTTCTCTGAACACTGAACATCTCCAGGAGTCCTCTTTTTATTCTTCTTCCGGTACAGCTTGGCTCTTTTGCGCTCGGGGCCATCTTCGTTTAATTCGGGGAAGTCCACGGACTTCTTAGTAGACCCAGGTTGAATGGACTGCTTGGGCTTGTGGCTGCGAAGTGAAAGTATGTAGCACTCCCAAGCTTCTTTGACGTTACACAGAATTTCCCCGGTACCCTCGGGGGTTGGAAACTTGACTTTTTGATGATAGGTGGAAATTACGGCCTTGAAATCCACGAGGGCTGGGTGCCCAATGATGATATTGTAAGGGAGATCCACCTCAACGACGGTGTAGAGGACGCTCAATGTTTTTCGCTGTGGGGCGCGACCAAAAGAGGTGGCCAAGCGAATCTGTCCGCGAGGGACGATTTCGGAACCTCCAAATCCTACAAGGGCAGTTCTGAGAGGTTCGAGGGGGATGTTTGTTATGTTCATTTGTTGAAACGTTGAGTACGGGAGAACATTCACAGAGCTTCCACTATCAAATAAAACCCTCTTTACAGTGTGGTTATGAACGTCTAAACTAACCACCATGGGACAGTCAGAGGTTTTTCCTATCCCATGGGGTGTTACAATATGTTCAAGATCTTTCTCAGTAAACCCTATGACATCATCCTCCTTCGAGCGCGACGAGCTGTCCACGGATAGCACTGGGCGAGGGAGTGACGTGCTTTGGTTATAGCTCCGTACATGGCGGCGGCGAGAAGCATTGGAATCGCCTCCCGAGGGCCCTCCCGCGATCATGTGAATGACCGCAAAGGGCTGGTTTTCCATATCCACCTCTTTCCCTTTGTTGCGCTCGCTGGTCTCAGGGCGCTGGCGGCGAGGACTTCGGGAGCGTGAGCGGCTTCTTCTCCTTCCGAGCGCTCGTTCCGCGCAATGCTCATCGTACCCTTCTAGTGCTTTCACAAACTCTTTGAGGTGCCCCCCGGCAATCAGCCGCTGAATTTCCTTCTCCAGGTGGCGGCATTCATTAGTATCATGCTCCTTCTGCTTATGGAAAGCGCAGTATTTCCCCGAGCGCCTCTGTGCCTCGGTTTCTCTCAGCTTGGGCGGTCTCTTAAACAGTTTCTGGTCCGCCAGAGAATATACTTCGGTCATTGGGCGGTTGAGGGGGACACGCTCGAGCCTCCGCGGAGGGGAGGAACGACGGCGAGCGGGTATCGGGCTGCGGCGGTGACTCCGATGGGGCTCCGCTTTGTCCTCTTGAGTTCTATTGGGGCGAGGGGCATTCGCCATCTTCTGATCCCTCGCTATGTACATATCCTCGAGGGTAAAGAAGGAATCTGCAATCTCCCGAATTTCCATCAACGAGCGCGGCTTCTTCTTGGCTACTTCCTCCACAAACTCCTTGCTGACATAATGCTTCATGTTGATAGCCCCAAACAGAACGTGCCTCAAAAAGTCCATCGAGGGCTTTTCTACCAACAAAATTTCTTTATTGAATCTCCCCATGAAGGACCTGAGAGTCTCGTTCGGCCCTTGGACCAGGCTATAAAGAGCGGTCGCGGCCGGGGCTGGTGCTTTCAGCGAATTGAAGTGGCTGACAAAGGCATCCGTCAGGTCATAGTATCCTCTGATTGAGCGCCGGGGGAGTTTTTTGTACCATTCTTGGGCCATTCCGGTGAGGGAAGTGACAAACACCTTGGCCCAGTAGTTGTCCGGATGGTCATACAGGTGCATTAGGTGCACAAAATGGTCCAGATGCTCGGCAGGGTCCGTAGTTCCATCATATCTGTTGATTGACGAGGGAATTTTACCCTTCCCTGCGCGAGTCATTAGGACTTCCTCGACGAGGGGGGAATCGCCCGCCATGATCCTGTAATCTCGCTCGTCGGGATCTTCATAGCTGGCTTCTCTCCTTCGGTGGGAAATTGGGCTTCGTGGTCGACGAGCGTCTCTGGCCTTGGACCTCTCGCCCCCATCACGGGAAGCGTGAGACCGCGCTCGAGAGAGCTGCTCTACCACGTTCTGGAGCCCTCGAATTTGATCTTGTACTGCTGCTAACTGAGGGTCACCGACATTTCTGCGGTTTGCCCTCCCGGTGGCCCTCGATTGGACCTCTTCATTATCTCCGGCCGCCTCATTTCGAGGGGCCCTCTCTTCTCCTACAGCTGGTCGTTCTAGCTGGACCCTCGGTGGGGCTTCATTTCCTTGATTCGGTGGTGGGGGAGGTTGCTGTGCCCTTAACGCATTTTGGGCCATTGTCAAGGGATGCGCTGGGAGCCCGCCAAGAGGTGGGGCCAGACGAGCGCTGGTCTGCGAAGGGAAATATGCGGCCATGAAATGCTCCCAGGCATTCTGAACGGTCTGGCTCTCACACTGCGCATACAGCGCCTGAAGTTGCTGGGTTGTAACTTGGGGCATCTCCACCCCTTGTATCTCTCTTGGTAACGACGTGGGGAGATTCAGAGTCCCCACCTGATAAGGCTGGACCGCCGGCATCATCCCGGGCATCATCCCATGCTGCAGAAATGGGTATCCTGGAGGGGGCATGGCCATGGGATACACCCCTGAGTAAGGGTAGGAAGCGTGCGCAATGGGAGCCGCTGACGGAGCAACGGCACTGGGCCCCCCATCAGTGTTCCCACCTAGTGGGAGAGTTGCTCTTACAGGCTCTGTGTTCTCGCCCCCATTCCCGGCGGCTGGGGGGTTTGCTTCTCCGGCGGGAATGTTGCCTCCCGCGTTCTCCTCGTTAACGGGGGGAAGAGCGCCTGTCCCTCCGACTGTTCCAGTTCTCGTCGCAGTTACCATGATTAAAGACTTGGGTGTTACTCTTCAACTAGCTTTCGAAGGAAGAAACTGGTAATACCAAAGATGGTGGTGATGGTTTCCCACAGACGGCGCCAAAAATGATGGTGCAGAAACTTGTAAAGGATTTAAACACCAATCACTTTAGAATTTGTTTGTAGAAGGGAAGACCATCACAGGCACAAGAGCCTCAGGAACTGGGTTTCCAATGAGCGTGGGTTCTTCCAGCTAGGATAACACCAAGAAATCTTGCCGTGAGAATGCAGAAAAGGGTGAGATTCAGGAAGCTTTTGGAGAAGTTGCAGAGGAAAATGATGCCCAGTTCAGTACGTGGTATTTTTGGTGAGGAAGATGACTTAGGGGGGAATGCATGAGTTCTCCTATATTTATATGTTAGGGACAGGGGTAAATGGATAAATTGACCATGTGGTCCCAAACCTGTGTTGCCCTAACACGCGTCAGCCTTTGGTGAGGTGAGAATGACATTCCCGAAAAGGAGACGGCGTGTCAGGTGCACTGTGCACAGTACCTTTGTGTCAGAGGTTGTTGACGAGGGTTGTGTAGGATGAGGGACTAATATCTCCTTCTGAAGGTGAGAATCCATCGCATGAGGGGCAGACTCATTCCCGAGCGTTGATGACGCTCGGAAAGTCCACGGATGGACTCCTCACGATAGATGGCCTTTGAGCGGCAAGATCCCGAGCGTCAATCATGGGACCCCCATGTAGGTGCCTCCCTGTGAAGGGTAACCCTGAGGGCCGAGACGCGAGCGTCAGACTCGTCGGATCTGGACTTTTACCGGAGTAGTCATCCGATGCTTGATGGTCCATCCTTGCTTACAAATGAGTGGGCTGGGAAGGCCCACGAGCCCTTTAAGGCGAGCGTCTGGGATTTAGTCAGCGACATGCTGACACGTGGACGGCTCTAATTCGAGAGTGTTTTTAGGTCTCATCAATATATATGATATTGCGAAAAATATACATTTGGAGATTTAGTTACGTAATCATTGAGTTTTTATATCACGTTTACAAAAAATGGGGAGTAAACAAACATTTTGCCTCTCATCTGAGGAGCAAACGAAAAGTTTTTTGAAAATGAGGAGTAAACAAATATTTTTTCAATTCGTGGGTATTATTCAAAAATTACCCCTAATTTGATTTTGAATGCAGATTGAATTAGATTTATAATTAATAATTTGATTTTAAATTCAGATATTGAGATTTTTATAATAATTTAATTTAAACAATCTTAAAATTTTAGATAAACGTAAAATATTTAAAAATTTTATTTATTTGCATAATATAATAAATTTTAATGAGATTTCTTTCTAACCGTTTTTGAGATTTAATATGAGTGACAAATTTTGAGATTTCTACTATATAGTTTTAATTTAAAGAGTTTTAAAATTTAGATAACTCAATTAAAAAAAAAGTTTTGGATATATATTAAATGTTTTGGATAGATATTAAATGTTTAAAAAATATTATTTATTTGTATAATATAATAAAATTGATTAGAACTATCCACATCTACATACACGTAGATAGCTTGAGGGTTCTAAAGGGTTCTAAATTATATATATATATAGATTAAAAACAAAAATAAAAAGAGATAAAAATTATATAAAAAAGAAAGGAAAATAAAATAGTAGAAGTGGTGAGAGTGGAAAAAAAGTTACAAAGTTATAAAATAAAATAAATTAATTAATTAATAAATAAGAAAACATAAAGAAAAGAGACCAAGAATCCATGACTCCACAATCGAACTTTACGCTTAATATAATAGTATAGATAATTATAAATGTTGGGCTATTACAATATTCAAGATGTATATCAATTTATGTTCCAGCAAAGTGTTCTGGAAATATGACAATTACTATATCAATGCTTCTCTGTTTAAGACTTAAACAGTTAACACAACATCAATTTAGCTGCGGTCGACGTCGGCGACGAATCCTAAGATGCCCGAATTTTCCAGCACCTGGAGATGATCCCTCAAATATAATTGGTAGATAACCTGTAGCACCTTTATATCTCTGTTGAATCTGCACGTCCAAATTAAATTATATAGTAAAGTGAAATGCTGATATCAAGATATACGACGATGTAACCTGGATGTAACCTGTATACATAGCTCGTTCATATCACATATTTCCGGGTATTCACAATAGGGTAATTGGGATAGTTACGCTAACATACACTGAGGTTTGGTCTGATTACACAAATTTTCCCTTTCCCCGAGGTTTGAGGATTTACATAGATGTGTCTAATCCTGTATGAGTACCTTATTTTGCTATTGGTGCTTACAGTGCGACATTTGACTTTAAGTTTTAGAATGCATTGGGCCAAGCCTTAGGATATGTTGAGGGAAGTTCTAGCAGATTCTCAAACATGAGGGGAATTTTGTGTAATTAGGTCGAAACATTAGGGTAAGTGAGTGTAAATAATCCATTCATAACATGTAATTTACCAGAAGAATCTGCTCACTGCTTTTTAAGCAATTCCTGCCAACAACACAAACCGTTCCACCCGATCCTCCACCGGTGATTTTCGAACCATATAGAGTTCCTTCACCGTTTTTTGCATTTTTACTGTGCTGCATTTCTTGCACCAGTTGAATGAGCCGGTCTGTACCATCTGATCCAAGTCCACAAGCACTGTAACTGTAGTGGCACTGCAGAGAAATTTGCCGAGCCAGATAAAAAGAGATGCAACTTTATTACTTCAAAACGATAGGTTTTATAGAAATGAGAAATACGAACTAACAACATACCTGATACATCAATTCTCCTAAGGCAGTGAGTTGTTCATCTGAAGTTGCTGATGTTAGTAGTGCTTTAAAGGCCTGTAATGACAAATATTTTCAGGATAAATTATTGCTTGAGAAATTATACATAGATCCCCTCAACTTTCTACTCATCTTACATATGCCTCCCCCCCCCCCAACCAGGCTTATGGACATTCTAGTGTGAAGGGCTCTTCACCTTGACTCGGAAATTTTCATATATTGGATGTCTCGTAGCTGCTCTGAGTCCATAATTCCTTTTCTTATCAATTACAGTGACTGGATCATTGTGGTCAGTGTATTTCTCCAAGAATGCTTCACCAACCAAAGTTTCAGGAAGCTGCTTAACATAAAGAGCCTCATATCTGATATCAAAAAGAGAAAAGCAAGAAAAAGGGGAAAAATTATAACCCGTAATGAGAAAAAGAAAATAAAAATAAATACCATATGAAGGATAGGCCTATTTTATCTACCTGTGTGGATACAAGTTGCAGAGGTAGTCTAAGGAAGCTTCGGTTTCAAGTAACTCAACTCCATCCTCTTCCAAATCATCAGATGTCACTCCATTAGCACAAGACTGAGATAATAACTTCGATGCAATGGATTTTATAATTTCCCGGCCCATGAAGGCTCCTATCCGCACAGATCCGTAATCGGCCCCTCCCACACTGCAAAATAATCTCTTTTTAAATGAAAAAACAAACAGAAATATGTTTTTCAACCATAAACAGAACATTTTGCTTAAGTTGGAAAATATTAAAGATCTGAGTGACCTGTGTCGGATTCCTGAATCAATTCCCCAGAATCTAATATGGTTGGGAATGTCCACAAGACCCAATACCTCAGCCGGCTGCAAAGAAAGCGTATAATTAAATCAATTTCTAAATTTAATAAATAATTAGATAAGGAAAAGTAGATTTTTCTTCACGGTTTGTGTGGAGTACCTGGCAAATCATGGCAAGAAGTTTGTTAGCTTCACCACATGCCGAAGTCATCTGATCCATGACGCCGCATGGAGCTCCCACTACATGATTCTCCACCTTCACCAGTTCAAATGTCGTCAGTTTCCAGGGATCATTAAAAATAGGGATAATTATGCTGGCATACCCTAAGGTTTTAGAAATTACAAGAACTTCCCCTATAAGGAATTTACATTACATCTCAAACAATTTCCTTTTTGTTTATAAATACCCTAATCTGTCCTTAATATTCACGGTTCAATATTTAGATTTAAATTTATTACAATAACAGCATGCATTAGGCCAAACCTCACGGTATGCCAGTGTAACTATCCCTTAAAAATATGAAATTACCAAAAAAGAAAAAAGAACAGGAAAGGGGAGGACAGTAACATGTTTCTTGTTCTTCCTGAACGTGCCCGTGTATATATATCCATACCTTTTGGCAGAGCAAGGCAAGATCTCTGGGATTGATGTTTAATCCTGAAACGAAGAAATGTGTGTGCGTGTGTGTGAATAAAGTTATATCTAGACAGTTTGATTCAACTATGGATCAAAATAAAAACGGTCATTAATTACCATGAGCAGCAGCAACCGCTGACATAGTGGCAACCTCCACAGCAGCAGAAGAAGAGACACCTTTGCCTTCCGGCACAGCAGAAGAGACCTGCACGTGTTTCATATAATTATTACAAACTCAAACTATAAAATCCTAACGAATCTTAGGTCTGATACATACCAGCATACTTATGCTATTATCAAAGCGTATTCCCAATTCTTTCATCAAAACCAGAATGGTTCCAGCAATATACGCTGCCCATCTACCACCAGAAGAATCTTGTCAGCATATAAAGGGAAATACCCTCAGGTTTGGCCTAATTACATAAACTACCCCGAAAGTTTGAGAAATCACAGAAACTTTCTAAAAACCTTTGTGATGGATCCCGAGCAAAGTAACTTCTGGCATTTTCATACGACATTGGTTTCTCTCCGTCCATAAAATCAGAAATATCCATATCAAAGGTTGGCCCACGATTACTTAATTCCGATCCATATGATACCTGGTAGAACAGGATCATTAGTAATTAGCGAAATATATTTGAAGAGTGTCCTCAATAGGGAAATGACCAAAATGTCCCCGTACAATTTGCAGAACAGGAGTTGGTCCTTGTCCTTTAGCATTCTGTCTAGCCTGAGCATGCTTCCACAGTCTCTGTTTGGTTGGATGGATCTTTTGTACAGCTACGTGGCAAGCTTCTCTTATTGGCATCTGTACATATTATATAGCAACGCAAAAAACGAAATGATTAGAGCAATAAAATAACATATTCTGTAAAAGGTATGATAGTTAAAAAAGTTCGTCTTTCTAGTACAAATTACCTGCAGCACGAGGCTTCCAGAGTAGTCAGCAATTCCACCCATGACATCTAACCTTCCAGGTGCCCTCGACACAAAAATGTCTTCCTACACTCAAGAATTCAGCCAAATTTATTAATTCAGATAAAAAAGACCAGTTTTTTATGAGTGTTTCATATTGAACTGAATAAAAACGATACCTCCCAATTAAAGAGACCAGCAGCAGCTTTTCGTTCTCTGAGCTGACGCTTCTCAGGACTCTTTACGGAATCAAGAGAAGCATCAAGTTCTGACAGGCTCTTCAAGAAACTCGCTGTGTCAGAAAGGCCCATAACATCTCCATGAAGAATCTCAATGTCGTCAGGGAATCTAGCAACAGGTCAGGAAGTAGTTCAGAAAGTATTACGAAATTAAATTAGGGGGCAAAAAAGAGGGAAATCACCGACTTACGAAGGCGGGAGGAAGGCATCTGAATTAGCTTCAGCAGAAGGAGAACCTGTTCGAAGACCGAGTTCGTTTTCAGCATTTGCATACCATTCTGGGATGCTGAGGTCTCTTCCTGGAACCCTTTGTAATTGATAACCAAGAACGATGGCGTCACGCAATCTTCGGGCCCCACTAAGCTGAAACTCGAATAGAAGAGAATTAAGTAAATAAATAAATCGGCACTCATATGCAAAGTCAGCAATATGAACTCAGCCTCACCTTATCAGATGCATGGTGTTTTCCAAAGGCCGTATCCTGCAAAATGCGAGCTGCTACCTGGAAATTTACAATGAATGAAAACCATAAATTTCCATTATAAATAAAAAGAGAGAGAATGATGCCAAGACATGAATTTTGCCTTCTTGACTTAGAAAACGCCATGAATTAGCTCAAACATAAATCTACGTAGAAAAGAAAATTATCACAAGTGTCCATTATTTTATTGGAATCAAATCTTGACAAAATTTAATACATGAAAATTGCAAAAAAGGATTTTTAAACACAGAAAGGAGAAAATGCATACCTGACCACCATTCGTGCCACCCTCGTAGCAAGGTTTTAAACTAATGGCACGTTCAAGGTATGGACTCCAATGTCCAGTAAGCAAATCCCTTCTTATCATCTCAACACCAGCTTGATAATACTGATAGAAAAGGACTATATCTTTATAAATCATTTAAGAAAATAATTCCTCCAGAAAAATAAACTAAGAGGGACTAGATTATTATACCAATCTCCATTCATAAGAATCTGAAAACAATATATAAATTTTACCTCCAGCATATTTCTCAAGAAAGGTTCTTCATTGAAGTAGTCCCTGCGTACAAAGACAAACGGTATCTTGAACGCCAGGGCCTCACTAACTGTCCCGTATCCAATTTTTCCTGAAATTTAAAAATAATTAAATACTTCTTTATTGCATCATTTTTAGCCAAACATGTTATCCAAAAGCCAAAGTTATATGCCTTACCAAGCATGCAGTCAGATGCAGCTATCAAATCTGGAGTGTACGCATCTTTTGGTAACTTTATAAAATTTGGAGGAAGCTCCATATTTTCGGAAGCACCACAAACCTTAACCCACAATCGAAACAGCAAATTATTCCTTAATAAATACGAATTCCTATTTAAATATAATGTTAGAATGCATGGTTGTATTAATCTGAACAAAATACCAGACAAAGCCAACCATTTGGCAGGTACTCCTCCTTTAAAGTCCAACCCGCTGGCTGCAAATGATCATCATTATTTGGGCAACAAACATTAGGACTGAGATCGACAAAAGGCAAATAAAGTTATAAAAAAGTCTGTTATCCTACCTGACCACCAAAGTTAAGGATGCAAATCTTAACATCCTTTGCAAATCCAAGATCTTTCTTCACCTGTTATGTTATAAGAAATTGAATAATACATCCGAAAATGATGTATGTATCTCCCAAGAGTCTTAGAATTAAAAAGTTCATTTTTTTTTTATGTACCTCCTCAGGCGGCTTGTGCAACCTCCTAACTACCAAAGGCACATCAATTGCATCACGAAATGCAGGCACTGCCACAGAACAAAGGATCATAAGATACTCCGACATTTGTTTTAATAGGACGAGAACAATAATATTAATAAACTAAAAAAGAAATTGAATTAGTGTATTAATATTGGTGTACTTGGACAGTATCCTGGGAGGCGGATGAGGAATTCACAATGCGAATAATCCTCTGCAATCTGCCAAACAATGGACCGGTGATGATGACCGGCAGCCATTACGTATTCAGCATAGATGAAATCCCAACTGCCAATGGAATCAAAATAATTAGAACTTTAAAGATCAAGAAATGGAGAGAGCGAGAGAGAGAGAGAGATTACCTAAAATTGGTGACACAAACAGACCGAATCCCAGCATCAGCTGCTGCTCTACAAGCAACTGGAACAACATCTGACACCTACACTTGAAACAGATACAACCCAAAAATAAACAACCTTGAAGATCATATAGTTCAATTTCCGTTTGAACTTTTTCTTGAATATCTGACATTGTATGAAAAGTTTAATAAACAGGGGTGCATTTGACTTTAAAGAACTCCTAAAGAATAGAGTTTTACCACTAAATCTGCCTTGATGGATTTCAGCCACTCTGTTTCTGTAGCCAAAATATTGTCACGAGGTACTACAGCTGTCTCATGATACTAAAGAAATCAATGTAAAAGTTAAGGAGTTAATACAGAACAGGACACCAAAAACATTTTCTCTCACATAACATAAATTGTAACTGTTCTTTTTTTTTTTCAGTAAGAAAGCATGCCTTCTCCAAAGATGCAAGGCGATCAACTGTCAAAGCATCTGCTTGAACTGCACCGCAATCTAAAAGCACCTAGAATCGCAGAGATTTTACAGTTGAATTAGAATTATAATTTATGAAGCATTTTGAAGTAAAGATTCTCTCTTCAATTTTATTTACTACAAGCTCATAAAAATAAGACCTTTCGTAGGAAAAGGTGTGGGGACTGAATTTCAGAGGTGAACACATAATCCGGTGCACCGGTGACCACATGAACATCATGACCAGCAAGAATAAGATGCCGAGCAACCTAAGCAACATCAAAGGAACAGAAACTGATCACCACATTTTACAGACAAGAATTGGGATATAAATCCATTACCATTTCTTCTTTAAGGTGGTAAAGTTGTAGCCGCAGAAAAAATGAGTTAAAAAATAGTATATTCAGTTATTCACAAAGGAGGACCGAAAATTTACTTGCAACTAGTATAGTCAAGAACCAGAAAAAGGGTTTCTCCTAAATAATGCAAGAATAATTGAACCAAAACGGAAACAAAAAATTAACCAAGCATTATGCAGCTAAAAACCCTGATCAATAAAACAGCAAGAATTGCCATCAAAATCGAATTTTGATTCACGGGCTCTCATTTAAAAATTTAAAACCATCAAAAAACCTATCTTCTGCAGAAGAAACGCACACACATACACACACAATCACAGAGAGTAATGAACCTCAACAACCCGAGTGGCATGGCCGAATCCATGCCCAGTAACATAATAGGCAAAGACTAAAGGGCGCTTTTTTGAGTCTTCCGCTCCCATCTTTCTTCAGAAAACAAAAAAGCCGAGTCTTTGCCTCTGATAAGAAAGAATTCAACAAACTGGGAATGTGGGAGTAATTGGTGAGACTAAATTGGTTGATATTTGAAATATCAACTCATTTGAAGATGATGATCCTGGTTGGGGTCAGTTTCACAGTTGGGGTTTTGACGTCAGACTAAGGTGTCACTGTGATGGGGCTTTATCCAATTCTTGTTTTCGAGGGAGTTAATGTAATTGATTGCCTTTCTTGTTTTGCTTCTATATCTTTCGCTAGGGCTGTCAACGGGTCGGATTCAGGTCGGATCAGAGGATTCTGGATCCGAATCCAACAAGAGGATCTGACCACCGGATTCGAATACGAATCCTATAGGATTCGGATTCATTTATTTTGAATCTATTCATAATCGGATCGGATTATATCCGATTAAATATCCGACTCGATTAGCAATAAAATTTAATTTTTTTATTTAACAAATTTAACATAAAGAATAAATATAATTTCATAATATTAATAAATAATAATTATTTAATGGATTATTTGATGATTTTATTTATATTTATTTAAAATAAGTTAATTTAAACTTATTAATAAAGGAAAATATATACTTTTAGAGTAAATAATTCAAATTTTATTATTGTTTAAATTGATAATTATGTGAAAATTATAATTTTAGTCATTCTACTTAATATTATGTACTAGTAAATAATTTATTTTAATTAAATATTATATATATAATCGGATTCGGATTCTAAACGGATCGGATTCGTTAATTCCATATTCGCTCCATTTATTTCGGATAACGATTATTTATAATCGGATATAATCCATCGGACATTTTTATCGGACGAATATGTTAAAATTCGGATCGGATTCGGACCGGATTCGGATTAAAATCCGATCCATTGACAGCCCTATCTTTCGCGTCACTCGTTTTGTACTTTAATCAGGATTCTCTATTCTGACAATTTCCTCTTTTCAAGCGTAAAAAAAATGAATTTAATATAAATCTGATCCTCTCAAGTCTCAAGTATAATAGGAGTTGGTAATATACTAATATTTAATAAAAATGTGCTCATAAAGGGTTGACATTTGACAAGAATATTATTTTTTATGTTATTGCAAATTAAATGATTTCTTTGACGTTATAAATATAAGAGACTGTTCAATACTTCAATTTAGCCTTAATTTATTTCATTTTCTTTGAAGAAAAAGAGATCAATACTTTGAGTTTGTCAAAATATGGGATATTCGGATATCCCTAAATTCCTTTATTCTTGTTGATATTTCCATTTTTAATCTCATGTTTTTCTTCTCTCTCTTTTTCTTTTTAATGTTTTTCTATGTTATTTTTGAATATTTCTCGATGATGATTCATTGATTCTCGATTTGAGTTGAATATAAAAAGTGATTGAACTTGAGCTAATTTGAATACGGATAATGTATATTGAAGATAAATTCCCTTTCCGAATATCATTTTAAAAGGTGAAAAAGTATTGTGCTTTTGGTTATGTTTATAAAAACTACTTAATTTAGTGATGAGAAGGATGAATAACTTCTTCCCGATTTAAAGGCTTAATCTTTTATGCGAGCCAAATTAATTTGGAAGTCCGTCTTGAAAACAAAACTCCATTTAAATATTTTCAAACACATCCATTTCCAATAAGATTGTTTTATAGTTCTGTACAAATTTTAACATGTCTAAGTAATTTATGAGATTAGACAAGTGGAGCATGACAAAATTTGATTTTGATAAGATCTCAGATTCAAATACCATTATTTTCATGGAGTGAGATACAATGCAAGTCTGAGGTACAATATAACTTGTTTGTAATATAAGTTTTTTTTGTAAGCATTAACTTAATTGAAGACCAAAAAAAAAAAAAAAAAGAGAAAAAAGGGTAGGGTAAGTTGAATTAATTAGCATAAATTGAGAAACTATTGAATCTTAGACTTAATTATTAGAATTCAATTATGTAGACGCATTCAAGTAGGTCCATTTAACAAGCATATTCATTGTCTTATCCTAAAAGATACTAACATATTGAGATAAAGTCATATGGATAATGAATTTTCTTTTCTTTATTTTTTCCTATTCTTTTTCCCCTCGTAACCATAAGGATAACGATTTTGTCTTAATCAATGCCTTTATTTGATTCTCAATTTATATTTTATTGGTTGTGATGCATGTACACGGATACAACAATACACATACGATATAAATATAGATACGATGACGTGAACTTTGTTTGAAAATTTTCACGTGAGAAGTGTCTTTAACTATGCCTGTACAAATATCCAATGCAATATGATATGACAAAATAATATTTATAGAAGTGCCATTGTATTAGAGTTTGATCGAATATAATATTATAATCTTCTTTCAAGCCCAAAACAGGCCCAAAAGTACCAACATCTTCACTTAATCTTCTTTTAAGCCCAAATTAGGCCCACAAAGTACTAATGGAATTTTGCTTAAGTGAAGCTTATAGTCTTAGGTGAATGAATAGTCTTAGGTGGGCCGTAATTCATTCTAAAAACAAGACAAGATAAATTAAGAAATATTCCATCACAAATCATTAATTTGATTGTTTCTGTTCATGCATTTTATGCAGATACTAATTTATGTTTTAAAGTAAATAAATTAATTATTTAATCTAGTTTAAGCAAATCTATGAAATGGAGGAATGATAATATTATAAAATATTACAATTGTAAGTCATTTTCTCAAAACATATCATTATTAAACAATATAAAAGAATAAAGTATTTAAACACCTTGAATCCATACCATTTTCAATTTAAATATTTTATTTCTCAAATAGATAAACCCTTGATCAAATTACAAAAAGATTAGGTAAGGAAACATATACCAAATAAAAGAAAAGTCATAATAGTAACAAATTTAAAACCATTGCTTTTATAAAAGAAAGTGGACTAGTTGAGGCCCCTTTAATACACCCCAAAAAAGTTAGATTGTGACAATCTCAAATATATTTGGCCACTTACTTAAACTTTAATTTATTTGTATTTTAATCATATATACCAAAGTTTTCAAAGGCCATGTATTAATATGGTCCAAATCAATCTCCACCATTGCTAAGTCCACTCCACACTATTTATGTTTTTATAGCTTATTTATTAGTGACACCTATTTTACCACATATGCTTAAATTTCAATAAAGGACAGTTTCCCATCAATGCATAGTGACTAGATTAAGTGTATGAGTTGAAATTCAGGTACTTAGCTCTATTTGACAACTTCTTGTTTCTTTTTTCCAACAATATTGTAGGATATTGTGAGTTTTGGACCATATTGTAAGATAATGTGTAAGTTCTTTAGTGTGGCTTTCTTGGTCAATTTGTTTGTTTCCTTTTTAATTTTGTGATATATTTAACATATTATGATTTCGAGTTTGATGAAACTATTAAATTTAAAGTTTTATATCTCCATCTATCGATGATAGTTGTTTGCATATGAGATATTTAATTTTATTAGTATGACCAGAATAACATTGAAGTGTTCCCACACCAAAAATTTTGTTGTGTAATACTTGTTTTCCTTTATGTTGTAGTGATCTTAGAATGGAGGATCTTGATTGAATGCTTTTCCTTGTCATAAAGGTTATGAAAATTAATTGATTTTAGACCGAATAATTAATTTAAAATTTTAATCTATAATGCATGGATGAATATGATAATATGGACGTGACACAATACGAATATGAAAATCGATTTTTTTTTACGTGAACAATATGAAACACAATATCCGATATGACATAATGAGACGATATTTTTAGAGTTGTACCTACATCATATGTACTGATATAGTTTGAGAAGGGCATATGTATTGTGTATGTAATACTTGTATCCTTTGTATTGTAGTGAATTAGTGATCTTAGAATGGTGGATCTTGATTGTATACTTTTTTGCTTGTCATAAAGGGTTATGGAAATTAATTGAATTTAGACCAAATAATAAATCTAAAACTTTGATAATATGATGCAAAGATACGAACACAGCGACATGAACATAATATAATAGGGATGTGACAATACATATTTTTTTCTTTAAATTTCTCATATGAGGAGTATAGGATATAATGTCCGACATGATTGATCGGCACAACATGAGAAGACAAAATAATATTTTAAAAAATTTTCGTCCATCATCGGTGAATTTCTAATTTTGGTGTGTTTTTTGGGAAATATTGTATTTTTTGGGTGTATTGGGGTTTTCGCCTTTTGAAAAAGCGAAATCAGTGTAGTGAATAGTGATTTCGTTTTTTTAAAAAAAAGGATTTAACAAAAAAATTTATGATTGTAACTTACACACTCATAATTTTTTTTTTTTTTTTTGTTAAATCCGTGTTTTAAAAAAAATAGAATCACTATTTACTACAGTGATTTCGCTTTTTCAAAAAGTGAAAAAACCTAAAAATTGCAATACACCAAAAAAAAAAAAAAAAAAAGCACCAAAAGTAAAATATACCGAAAAAATCATGGGGGAACGTTTGAAAACTCCCCGTGGGTTTGAAAACTTCCTTTTAGCTCCCCATTTTCAAATACATCATTTGGGGTTTTAGATACGCGATTCTGGTATTTAGATACGCGATTCTGGGATTTAGATACGTGATTTTTTCCTTGTATTTCAAATACATCATTTGGGGTTTTAGATACGCGATTCTTGAGTTTTAATATATCATTTTTGAAAATGAGAAACTAAAAGGAATTGGACTTATCATTTGGGGATTTTTCGGAAATTCCTCGAAAAATGATACCAAAATTAGAAAAAAACCTCCATCACCGAGAAAAAATTGAGAAGGGCATAGAGGTAAATTCGGAGCAGGCTGAAGTGGATCTGAGACATCTGACTGTGACTTCATGCAATGATTCCCCTATCTTTTTCTTTCATCACAAAGCCACTTTGGCTTCTTCTCCCACCTCTCACTGTTGTTTTTATTATATAATCATCAACCCCTTCTTCACATTTTCTTCCCCCTTTCCTCTCTCTCTCTCTCTCTCTCTCTCTCACACACACACACACACACACAGTAGAAGTCAGAACAGAGTCTTCAGAGCTAAGCAAGTGAAGGAAACGCGATTGATCTAAGATGGATCGCAAGAAAACAGTTTCCAAGAACATATTTGCTTGCAATGATGATATGAAGAGAAGCCCTTCAGAATTGGCGCTTCGGGAACTCTTCGCCTCTCAAGATGACAAGAAAAATCATCAAAAAGATGGGATCTTTGCAGGGTCTGATCATGAAGTTTTCTTCGCCGCGGCAAATGGCGATCCCACGCATTCTTCTTTCAAGAACTCGGTTAGTTTCCCTATTTAAAATATGGGGTTTTTCAACTCTTTCTAAGGATTCTTTGTGGGATACTTAATGCTCTGAGATGGGTTGTTTTTGGCTGGATTTAATGTGATTATAATGCATCAATTAGTATACTGGCTTGTTATATGCAGTTGGGATCTTTTTAATTTGGAATTCCTGTTGAATTTGTGGAGAGTATTTCAAATTGATTTTGTGCTCTGTATTTGGAATTGAATTGATGAGTTACTGCCACTATGGATAATTTTAGTCAAAACTTGGTTCGGTTAAATCAACATAATGGGGGCGACACTTATCCTGTGATGGATTTGTGGTTTGAGCGTAATATTAATACACTTGCCCATATGATTGGTCGGTTCGGTCGGGCCGGATTTGTTAGAATTTATCCGGTGTACCAGTTGTGGAAAAGTATTTATTTGTGTTTTATTTTGGGGTCAAATTGTTAAAGTTAGCTTTATCAAAGTTGAATGCTTTTACAATTGCTTGTGTTATAGTTTGGCACTTGGAAAGCAATAATCTTTAATGCCCATTTCCACATAAGCTGCATCACATAAAGTGGCATAAGACATCAAACTTCCCCAATGAAATGAAAACATATTTAAGATTGTGTTTTTGCCCCTTTTTCTTTTTCTGGTAAATTCCAAAGTGATGGCTGCTAGCTTCTGTTGGTTGGGACATGGTAGTTGGATGTAGTTCAAGATTTTGACCCCTTTTTGTGTATTACTTTTACACAAGAAGAGTCGAAAGGAAGTGAGCTTGCTTGTGATGTACTTTGTTCTTGAATTTTAGGAAATTCTACAAGAATTTTCGAGTACTATGGCGGACAGACAACTTTGGTCACAGAATATTTGTCCTGCTCAATCAAAGGTTTCAGCACCGGTCGACTCCCAATCGTCGATATGTGGTGAGTTATATCGCAAGATTTTTACTTCAGGTTTTTACATTCGGGTTGTGAAGAATTAAGGGGTTATTACACTGGCATGGCTTGAGATTTGACCTAATTACACAAACTTCCCTGATATATTTGAGGATTTACAAAAACTTCCCCTCACACCCTAAGGTATTTGACAGGGAAAGTTTTTGTAATTTCTCAAAAGACAGGAGAAGTTTATGTAATTAGGTCAAACCTCAGGGAATGTCGCTGTAAAATTTCCAATATTAGATAAAATTTGTTTCAATTTTTTACAACTCGGAAACTAAAATTTTTCAATATTTTTTGCAGTTGATAGTCCAGTTTCTGCTAATAATCCGATTGGCCAATATAATCAAGGTATTGGAGCCAGCAGTGGATCGTCACATGATCAATCGGATGAAGATGAACTGGAGATGGAAGCTGGATCTTGTGATCGAAGCGGTAATCATCTCGATGTAAAGCGCATGAAAAGGTATTCCTCACCACTAAGATTTGGTAAAATATTGTTGGAACTTGGAAGCTTATGCACAACTGATATGAAAAATGTGAATTTTCAGGATGGTTTCTAATAGGGAATCTGCACGACGATCGAGAAGAAGAAAGCAAGCACATTTAGCTGAGCTTGAACAACAGGTATTCATTTAAAACCATATATAGAGAAGCAGATAGGTACTAACCTTCTGCACCGGGAAATAGAGGGGTATAATGATTAAAGAAAATGATAATTACACTGATATACCCTGAGGTTTGAGAAATTAACAAAAACATTCCTAGTCAAAGAATTTACATTATGTCTGAATCCAAAAAATTTTGATATATCATGTCAAATTTTTTTTTTCTAGATAAATACATTATTTTGCTCTTGCCACTTATTGGTCAATGTTTCATTTTTAAATTCATGACTATAATATACGCGTTACAAAAACTTCCTGTATGGTGGGAAAGTTTTTGTAATTTCTCGAACCTAGGAGAATTTGTGTGTATTTAAGTCGAACCTCAGGGTATGTCGGTGTAATTATCCCTTAAAACAGGAGAGTAACTTGTATGTTAACTTTCAAAAAAATTCCTTCTTGTTTTGGTATACTATGCAGGTGGAACAATTACAAGGAGAGAACTCGTCCTTGTTCAAACAACTTTCTGATGCTTCTCAGCAATTCAAAGAAGCTACTACGAATAATCGAGTGCTGAAATCAGATGTCGAGGCCCTGAGGGCTAAGGTACATATACACCCCGCTACTATTTCTTGATTCGGATTTGTTTTCACATATTTTTAAATATGTTAATTTTATATATGTTTATATTCAGGTGAAACTAGCTGAGGACATGGTTGCTCGTGGGTCGTTGACGTCCAGTTTGAGCCACCTTCTTCAAAATTACCTGAACACACCCCAAGATTACCTGAATACCACAATGACCCCTAGAATGGATAATAATGTCGTTTCTTCACTCATATCCACTCGTGGAAACAATAGTTCCCCATACACTGGGATAACAGACACTGCCATTAACGGACTTGAAAACAACAAAAACTTCAACAACAGTCTATCTAATGGAGGAGTTATCCCTGATTCGGTACCGGAGATGTGGACTACCTGGGAATCCCATGTTGCTCCTGTTTCCAAGTGAAGTTTTGATATTCTGTTGATTTTCCTATAAATTTAGCTTTTCTTTTCTAGCTTCTTCATTGCATAGATAACTAGAATGAAGTGTTTTTCGTGCGTTGTATTAGACTACGGTGCTAGCTGATAATCGTTACATTTCTGTATCTGCATGTATGGTATCATAGCAGGTTTTGTAAGAAAGTGTTAGTTATGCAATATCGTTTTTTGAGAATTAATCTCCATTGGATTTATTAGTTGAGCTTAAGTTGTGTTTGTACATAAGCATTCAATAGATAATCTTGTGTTTGATACTTGAGTTTGTGAAACGACTTCGATAAGTTATAGTTAATATTACGCTAGATTTATAATTAATATTATGTTAGATATGTTAATTACATTTATCTTCCAAACACACAGGGTTTTATGTTTATGGAATTTATTGAATCTTGATATATTGTGAGTGGCTTTATGCTATAATCTTGATGATAGTAAGCACAAACCCGCAGTTAAATTGGGGAGGAAGGTGCTGCGTCTATTAATATGAGCACTGGTGAAGTATCGAGCATGTTATTTGTAAAAGAATGTTTTCTTGAGGAAGTTTTGAGTATAATTATATTAATTAGTGAGATTAAGTTTCTAACTATCCCAGTTCAATTATAACATACTTCGTTTTTCTTTGCGTTTATGGCTTGAATGATCTTTAGTTCAAGCTCATACTCGTTGAAAATTTCTCTCTTTTTAATTTCCGTTTATGGCTTCAATAATCTTTAGTTTGTAATTGGCTCAACAATTAGGATCACTGTTATGTTGAAAATCTTGGCTTGTGCATGGCATGCACAACCATTCTGTGTATCTATTTGCATGTGATTGTATACAAAGACAAAGTTTCTTGAATCATATATTGGCTTTGCTGAAGTTGTGTTTCATAGTATCTATATGTATATTGGTACTTATTGGTCTATAGTTTGGACAATGACAACAATAATGATAGGATCTGTTTTCGTAATTATTTGCCCAAGTTTGAGTTAGATATTTGTATTGGTCGACTTTCTTTGTGATTTTTATACTCTTTGATTTTTTTTTTTTAAGCTATAAATGTATTAAATTTATTGTTTATTGATTTGCTACTATTGGATTTTTTTTTTTTTAATTTAAAAACCGGCCGAAGCCGTAGGGTTACCGAGCCCCGCCTCATACATAAGCCAACCAAACCACGAAAAACATACAATTGTTCATGATCCAAGGATCGAAAATGCTACTAAGACTCGAGTGCCCGCGAAACACATACACTGTGTTGTACACATGGGCAACATAATACAACATAGTACGCGAGATATCTCTGGCCAAATTATTATAACCAAAATGCTTGCAACCAGCAATAGTGTTCCAGCCCCTCATACTAAGCAGAGTTATAGGATCACTCGTTGGCCTCATATTGAGGCACCCAGTCCTCCGGGCAAAGTTGATGCGCGTCGAAGTGACCCGCATTTGGCAACGAATGGTCGCATTCCAAATGCTAGCATCCTCAGGGCTTTGAAATTCATATGTAAGTTGGCGTCGGACAATATGTACCACGATACCGTCAATTCGTAAGTTACAGTCTTGGCGCTCATCCCGCGCCTCGTCCCATTGCTGATCGTTCCAAGGAGCTTTACCAGCCTGCAAAAAGACAAAATCCCCTCTCGTCCTTGGGCTATCAAATCGGCGGTTATTGAGAAAATAGTCCAATAATTTAGACCAAAAGATCCTAACAATGACGTTACCACCATATTGAAGGTCCAGATGATAAATACTCATGAGTTGCGGAACCTTTTCTCCCCTTCTCTGCCACCAGGTACACATACCTGCATAATTGAATAAAATAATTATCATTTAAATCGTGTTCGAATATTAGCAACCCCCCATTTATCCAATCGTATTATGCCCTTGAGCTGCCCCTGAATCATTGAATCCGGGTAAAACCAATCAAGTTGTTCACGTGCTCCTTTGGAGGCTAAATTATCTGCCGCCATGTTACCCTTTCTAAACAAATGCGTTATCCACACATTCATTCTTTTGAGTTGGTTATGAACCTCAGTGATATCATTTTGTATTCTACATGAGCCCGACGTTCCTCTCTTTATAATTGCTATAGCCGCTTCTGCATCCATTTCAATCCATATGTTATTAAAGCCTCTATTTGCTTCTTGCTTAATACCAAATGCCACAGCACTTAGCTCTGCTTCCATATTTGTCGCATGACCAATTCCTTTGTTGAAAGCATAAAGAACAGAGCCGCTGCTATCTCGCAAAATTCCCCCAATCCCTGCTTGTCCGGGGTTCCCCCTTGAAGCTCCGTCGGTGTTCAGCTTCAGCCATCCAAGGTTAGGCTTTATCCATTTAACAACAGTCACCTTCGCTTGCTTCTCGGTCTCAAGGACAACCCCGAACTTTCTTGCAGTCCAAACATCACCTCGCCACCATTCCCTGCATAAATGACCAATCTTATTAAGTTGAAAAATATGATTTTTAACACGTCGGATAATATTGAGATAGGAAAAGGGACTTCCTCTATGTTTGGCATTGTTGCGTTCTAACCATGTGAACCAAAACACCAGAATAGGGACCATTATTCTAATATGCCTTGATGAGCTATAGGGGGAAGAGTTAATCCAAGAGTGTAATATTGTAGTTGGAGTTCTCCTGTCCAGCGAATGTAGCCCGAAGAGGCTAGTGAAGTACCTCCAGACCTGCGAAAGCTTCTCGCTAGATATAAAAACGTGTTCCAGCGTTTCACGTTCCCTGCAACAACACACACTTCGAAGGAATGCTTATTCCCTTCTTCTCCAAGCGGTCATGAATCGGGAGCCACTCCTTAAGTAATCTCCATACAAAAAGATGGATAGTAGGGGTAAGGTTAACACTCCAGATGGCTTTTAAAAGATTGGACGATTCTCTCTTATCACGGATAGTCTCATAGGCGGATTTCAAAGTAAAATTCCCCCAGCCATCCAAATCCCAACCAGGAATGTCCCTACTCTGCCGCGCAATTGGGACCGCTGCAATTTCTTTAGCAAAATTTGGACCGACAAAAGTTTGTAACGTCCTTACACACCATCCATGGCTATTCCAGAAAAGATTAGCTCTAATATCACTTTGCAGGCCTTCCACTACATCAACCATCTTCTTCCCAAAGAACCACCTATCTTGTGCAAAAGAGATCGTTCCTGAAGCAAGGGTCTAGAAAACATGTTGCTCAGCTTTGGCATGAACGTCACAGATACGATGCCAAATTCTCGAACTTCTTCTAGAAACAGTTGCCTCGATCGGGTGAATATCACTGAAATATTTGCTCTTCATGAACTTCACCCAGAGCGAATTCGTCGTTCTTAGTTTCCACCATAATTTGAAAGAGAAGGCCTCAACTAAGTTCTCCAGATTACGGATCCCTATTCCGCCCTCATCTGGAGGGAAGCATAGTCGTTCCCACGCTGCCCAATGAATTACTTTAGTGTCCGTCTCGCTTCCCCAAAAAAACTTATTGAAAAGCCGATGAATACGTTGTATTACAGTCTTTGGTGGTTGCAGAATTTGGATAGTGCATGCCGGTATGGTATACAAAACCGATTTAATAAGCTGTAGGCGACTGCCGTAAGATAAGTTAATGCATTCCCACCCTTGCAGTTTCGCTCGAATCTTATCAATTAGACCTTCAAACATAGCCACTCTCCTTCGGCCCGTGTATATAGGAGCCCCGAGGTAACAAATCGGTAGTGTTTCCCTTTTGAAGCCAAATATCTCTATGACATCATCTTCAGCCCGTCCAGTGATATTTCCCATAATGTATGAGCTCTTTTCCCTATTAACCTTTTGTCCCGAGCAATGCTCATAGTTCTGAATAATATCTCTAACTTGTTGGAGCGACCAAGTTCTATTGTTAGTGAAGATAATCGTGTCGTCGACATAAGAGAGGTGAGTTACCGCTGTGTCTTTAGTCCCCGTTGTACCAGCTAGATTCATCTCTTTGGGCTAAATTGTTCAGGAGAATAGATAGAAAATCGGATGCGATAACGAACAATGAAGGGGACAGTGGGTCACACTGTCGTAGGCCCCTTGTTGAGCGGAAGAAGCCCGACGACACTCCATTGATCATCACTGAGAACCAGCAGTTTTCTACATACCTTTTCACCATATCAATCCAGAATTCTGGGAATCCCTTCTTATGGAGCATAGCATATAAGAAATCCCATTCAATGCGATCGTAGGCCTTAGCCATATCAAGTTTGAGAATAACATTCTTCACCTTGTTTTTATTGTCTAAACCATTTACCATTTTCTGGGCTAGTAGGATGTTGTCACTGATGTTTCGTCCCGGAACGAAACCACTTTGATTGATAGAGATAATCTTAGGCAACACGGTAGCAAGTTTGGAGTTTAAAAGCTTGGTTATCACCTTGTTTGAGACATTACAAAGACTCACCGGACGGAACTGACTTCAGTGTCCCTGGTTCTCACTCTTCGGAATGAGGATAACTGCTGTTGAAGTGTACGCTTTTGGAAGCGCAGCTCCCTTAAAGAAGTCTCGGACAGCTTCATAGACATCCTCTGCAATAGTATTCCAAAAAAATTGGTAGAATCTTGCTCCAAAACCGTCCGGCACTGCCACACTGTGAGGAGAAATCGAGAAAACTGCTTCCTTAACCTCTTCAACTGTCGGCAAAGCACATAAACTCTCCTTCTCTTCCATGTTTAGAACAGGCTGCACTATATCCATGTGATCCGAGATGCCTCTTTGGCTCGCTTCTGATGTTAGAAGTTCTTCGAAGAAGTTGTTCGCAGATAATCGGATATCCGCGGGCTTTGTTAAATTCTGCCCTCCAACATTTATCGACTTTATGGCATTTCGAAATCTTTTCTTCTTGACAAGGGCGTGAAAATAATGTGTGTTCCTCTTTCCCTCCACCAACCATTTGCACGCCGCTTTTTGTCGCCAATAGTCTTACTCCATCGCGAGGCTCTTCTTCCACTCCGCGGTCATTCGGTTCATATTGATTAAATTTTCCTCCGACGGATTGTTATCATATTGTTGTTCTGCCTTCAACGCCTGTTCCTCCGCATTTCTAACCTTGTCGAACACATTTCCAAAGACCTCGGAATTCCAATTTTTAAGACAGCCTTTAAGTCTTCTTAATTTCAATGGTAACTTCCATATACCTCTTGATGCTATTGGTTGCCTCCAGTTATCATCAACCACCTCTAGGATCCTCGTGTGGCGAAGCCACATATCCTGGAATCGAAAAGAGGATGGGTATCGTTGTTGTGGATTATCACAGGATATGAGGAGTGGGTAGTGGTTCGACGTGCCTCGCGAGAGGTGCTTTACTTGAGTGGAAGAATATAAATCCGCCCAGGCCTCAGTCAGAAGAACACGGTCTATACGTTGCCAAATAGTTCCGTTTGTCCACGTGAAAGGAGATCCCTCGAATGACGGTTCAACCAGTGCACAATCTTGAATGAAGTCAAAAAATTCCTCAATTCCCAAGAGGTCCGGGGTTCTGCCGCCCTATCTTTCTTCCATTTTTGCAACGATGTTGAAGTCCCCCCTATTAACCAAGGACTGTTATTATCACCATTATTTCTGAGAGAATCCCAAAGTGGTCTCCGAAGAGAAGTTTCACTCAAGGCATGTATAATCGAGATCAAAATTGGTGAAGGCCATTCAGCATATGTTATTTTCAGGTGTAGGAATTGGCGGTCATCTCCGAGCACATCCACTTGCATTCCCTCACACGAGAAAAACCATATGTGATTAGTTACATTGGAAATAACATTTCTAAAATGAAACTTATTGCACATAAACTGAGTGTCCAGAGTGATTTTGGGTTCAATAATAGCAAGGAATTTTAACTTATTCTTTTTACAGATACGCTTAAGGATTCGCTGTCTTCCTTCATCAGCGATACCTCTTATATTCCAAATCAGTCCCCGCATCATGGATCACTCGACTGATTGGCCGGCGACCTAGTCGCCCTTTTAGAGGCCATAGTTGTTGGTGTGGATTTAGGCACCTTCTTCTTTTTCTGGTTCGTTGCTTGATGGAAGGTGTCATCTTTGCTCTTGCTGCCAGGTTGCTCCTTTTGTTTTATGGTCAGATCTTCAGCAGAGTGTGCTCTTGTGAAAGAGCCTTTTTCTTTTATAGTTTAGACATCATCATCTTGATCGCACATCTGCTCTTTGTCTCTATCATTCATTATTGTCTGTTCCGCATTAGAAGCCTTATCCTCGGTGTTTTCGGGCTCATTGAACTTGTCTTCATCCACTTCGTCCCCTTCGTTTTCCCCACTGCAATATCTGTAGCTTCCTGCAGGTCCCAAACTGCTACCCAGTCCCTCCAAGGCCTGTAACTCTCTGTTTTCTCTGTTTTTGTCTGGTTCATTATCCTGCAAATCATCTGCCCCCTTTTCTCCTTTAGCTTCATTAGCATTTTGTCCGTTACCTTCTTGCAAAGTCTGGTGCGTTTCCTCGATTGGCTTTGTCTTTGATTTGAAAGTTTTCTCCACCCATTGTTTGGTGTTTATTCCTTTCGTTTGATGCTCTGTTATCTTCTGCTGCTTATTCACATTTGTTGCTGCTTCTCTTTTTTCCAAAATCACTGTTCTTAAATCCTCACCTTCATTCGTCGCTTTATCATCGATTGTTTTATGCTCAGTTGTTCCCTCATAGCAGTCTTTCTGGCTATGACCCAAGCGGTTGCATTTTCGGCAATAAGGCGGTAACCTTTCGTAGATCACTGGCTGGAGGTGCATGCCTCCATGGTAAGTGATTGTTAATCGTTGTTTCAGTGGCTTCAGGAGATCCACTTCCACATAGAAACGTGCCATTGATGGTCTCTTAATGTCGAAGGTACCGTCATCAAAACACAGGGGTTCTCCAATTTGCTGTGTGATGTCCATGAGAAAAGTTAGCTTGAAGAACTGTGTTTGGAGTCCAGGTAACCTTACCCAAACTGGAACAATTGATGGTTCGACTTTTGGATTAAAAGTTGGCGTCCATTTGAAGATTCTCATGGGGAATCCATCAAATATATGAAATTTCTGCAGCCATATTTGGTTATAATCTTCCTCCGTTTGCAGGCGAATAAGCACATGCTTAATGTTTAGCACTCCCAATTTGAATTCGCCTTTCAAATCAAGGTCCATGAAGAGTTCATGGAGCCGCTTCATGGTTGGCTACCTGTGTGAGAATTTTCCTATTAGGGCGAATTGGAAGGCTCAGAGAGTTCTTCGATCTCATCATCAGAGAGAGAGATGTTTGTTATACCATTTCGTTCCTTGACCTTACCATATCGCTGGCGGTTTGGGTCTCTTGGAAAAAGATGAACTTTTCCAAATTTGGTTGGAATGGCTTTGTTGTCAGTAGATGTCACCGCTGCATATGATTTCCTCTCAAGTGCACCAGCATATGAATTTTGATGTTTGGGAATGGTATCACCAGTTGCTACACCCGGCAGTCCAGTCGCCGGCAGGTTGGCGGCCATAGCAGAATCAGAGGAACCCTAGATGGAGGTTGGCTGCCAGTTGCTACTATTGGATTTATTAATATTGTTGGAATTTTAGTTATTGTTTTAGGGGAAAAATGCAAAATCGGGACAATAACTGACCCCTACTAGCAATTCCGGGACAGTAATTTCTCCGGCGACAAAAGTGTGCCAGTAAGTCCCAAAATTTGTCAATTTCAGGACAATGCTCGCCGGAGTTCGCTGACAAGGCACCGGAATGCTGATATGGACATCTACACTGCACATGTGGAAATGAGTCAGCAGCCACGCGTACACTGTAGATGTCCATATCAGCATTCCGGTGCCTTGTCAGCAAACTCCGGCGAGCATTGTCCTGAAATTGACAAATTTTGGGACTTACTGACACACTTTTGTCGCCGGAGAAATTACTGTCCCGGAATTGCTAGTAGGGGTGACTTAGTGTCCCGATTTTATAATTTTCTTTATCATATATTAATTCACTCCGTGAATAACACTTTTCATGACAAACATGAAGGAGAGTAGTTCAAGTAGTGCAAAACCCCAATTCAGATGATGAAAATAAAGGCTATCTTATCTCTCTACAACAAAAACCAGTAGCTAGTCACTACAGACCTATCTTCAAGCTGTCGGAGCGTAATCGTACGTCCCATCATCATTTTGATCATCATCTCCATCCCCCTCAAGCGGTAAAGTAATATACCTTAAAGTATGGAAAGGGGGGAATTAATAATTAGTCATACACTTGGTAGTAATATATTTTATTGAATTTTTAATGGGCGCCATAGCAAGTGAAGACCATAGACACTTATATAAGCTCAAGAAAGCTTGAAATTCAGCCGAGCGTGAGGTAGCTTAGGGTTTGAACGTGAAAGGGTATGCTCATTGTGTCTCAATTATGTGGATGAGCCGACGCCGTCTCGCGTATTGTGTCGTGATTCATCCACATGGAAGCCCAAGTCAATAGCACAACACGAATATAAGAGTTCGCTAAGAACAGGCGAGCAAAAGAGAACAAACGAACAGACGAATCAGCACGCAAGTATAACGAACTTGTCAGCTCGCAAGTATAACGAACTTGTCAGCTCGCAAGTATAACGAGCTGATAGAAGACCTTGGAGCAGAAGGATATCTAGAGGAGTGTCGGGCAAGTAACAACTAAATAAGATACGGAAGAATCTGGTAAGATCATAACAAATCGAATAGAAGAGAAGCTAACGTGAATGACTAAAACTCTAAGTCCGATATTCTATATAAACGACCCTTGAGATATGACGATCGAAGCTTTTTGGTCTGATCTCTTGGTTGATCTCTCCTATACTCTGGCTTACTTCGGTAAGATCCTTGAGGAAGGAGGATTAATCATTAAGGGTTTGGGCTAGAACGCATCATAGGGGAAGACAATTGCCATATATATAAGCTCAAGAAAAGCTTCAAACTTGTACGTGTTTCTACGTGTATAGATGATACGTGGCAGCTTCTGATTCGTCCACATGGGGGCTCAACTTAATAAATCAAGGATTAGTGTTTGGAAATCGAACTACATTTCATTTGAGAGTACTATAATTCGAGAGGAATTTACGCTTTTTTCCGACAAATGGTATATAAAGAAAATTACAAAATCGGGACACTAAGTCACCCCTACTAGCAATTCTGGGACAATAATTTCTCCGGCGACAAAAGTGTGCCAGTAAGTCCCAAAATTTGTCAATTTCAGGACAATGCTCGCCGGAGTTCGCTGACAAGGCACCGGAATGCTGATATGGACGTCTACAGTGTACACGTGGCTGTTGACTCATTTCCACGTGTACACTGTAGATGTCCATATCAGCATTCCGGTGCCTTGTCAGCGAACTCCGCCGAGCATTGTCCTGAAATTGACACATTTTGAGAGTTATTGGATACTTTTATCACCGGAGAAATTGGTGTCCTAAAATTGCTAGTAGGGGTCAATTATTGTCCCGATTTTGCATTTTTCCCTTGTTTTAGATGTATATAATTGATAAATATTGTATTAAAAATAAAATAAATAAATGATATTCCAAAAAAAAAAATAATAATTTGCGAGGGAAATTTTTCTAAAAGTATTAACAATTTGTGATGAAATTGCGACGAAAATTCGTCAATAAGTTATTAAAAAGAATTTAAGTTGCATTGGAAAATTTGCCGAAAATTTTGTCTGAAAAATATTGTTAAAAATATTAAAATTACTGAAAGTTAGTCGGAAACTATTTCATATGATATTGATTGGTAAGTTCCTCAGAAGTTTGTCGGAATATGAGTTCGTCGGAAACCAATTGATTTCAGACGATTTATTTTTTTGCTTGAAGTTTGTCGGAATTGAAATTCATTGGAAAGTCGGTAGGAATGTTCGTTTGAAATAAATTCCGACGAGGGTTTTTCCATAGACTTGGAGTTCGTCAAAAGTTCACCAGAAAATGCTATTTTCAGAAGAAAAAGTGTAATTTTTCATCTGAAAAGTTCACCAAAAGATGGTTGTTTTTTTGTACCATTCACCTTATTGTAATCTCATCCAATCATACTCACCCTCTGTGACTCTAAATAGAGGTTAATTAATGTTAGTAGTAAGTTAATCTCACCTAATCATATTCGAATAGCCTAATATCATCTGATTAACATAATTAATTAAAGAAGTAAACAGGTTTAATTCACCATATTTACCACTTTCTAAGCATACTGAGTCCTGATATTTGATCGTGGAGCATTTGGAGAAATACAAGTGCATGAATAAATTAGCCAATTAGGGAAAATTTCAGTTTTAATCCATAAGAGAAGTTTCTTATGAAAAATTGCCCCACTCGATTCATAATTTTCAGTTTAGTCCAAAGACATTCCAAAACAGTACAATCTTTCCTTGAATTTCCCAAACCACCTTATTATATATTGCACCTGGCCAAATAATTGTGTCTGTGCCACTTTTCCCATGACATTTTACACGAATTTTTCAAAATCGTGCTGCTTAAATTGTCTATCCGAAATCTTTAAAACAAACTTTGGGAAAAAGTCCATCTCTATAATTCATCCCCATTAAAGACTTGACCCTATTAATTAAAAACAAAATTAATGCAAAGTCTCTTAACCTTAATGACACTTATCAGCAATAATAAAAAAATATATAAAAGCGATAAAACTTGTATTTAGTAAAATATATTGTACGACCTATTATTATTATTATTATTAAAAAGTCATGCAAGTTTATAACGATTATGATTGAAGAGAGAGCATAGGGAAGAGCCGGATATGTTCAACCAGAAAGACTAACACATTTTTTTCTGACGATTACAAACATAAGCACATCTTTAAAAATATATGCGACGGACGTCACCCGGAATGGCATGCAATAAACTTTGGACAAGCTGCTTCGACAACTTTTTCCCCGTCTCTTATATCGTGATAAATAATATGTTTGACCTAACTCATTCCCAAAAGTTAGCTATTGAGGCTTTGATGCGAAATATTTGACACATCGTGGACATCGTTCATCCTTTGATCATGAAAAACTAATTAAAATAAAATAAAAAAAATTCGAAGAAAAATGAATTAAAATTCTAATAGCTCATGCTTACCTGCATATTTGGATGAAAATTTTCTCTTCAAACAGGCAATTAAATAGAGCACGTTTATCACCATCTTGGTAAATATAGAGCCTCCAATCTTCATCAATCTGATTTTCTCTTGTTGTTATCTAAACTAAATTAAAGAGGAAAATATATGTATATATACCTCAATCGGATAGTTTCGAAGAGGAAACTCAAAGGTTGTGGTGAAGCCAAACCCGCAAGCTTTAATCTGCTGCTCTTTATGATAGGGGCCTTAGTTGTGGGCCTTAAGTCTGGTTCCTAAGGGCTTGGGTCGTGAATGGGTTTATTAACCAGGTTTCCAGGAATATGGTAAAGAATATACATATATGGGCCTATGAGGAATAAAAGCCCAAGTGTGTAATCAAAGCCCAGCATAACTAGGGCAAGACTTGGAAAGGCTGAGATGGACACACGTGTAGAATGGAGATCAAGGCACTGTTCACTATATATATCAGCTCACTCAATTACAAAAGGTAACTAAGATATACTAGTAATTATTGATTCCTTGTCTTGCGATCTTTCTAAATTAAGAATTTGACTTAATTCAGTGGAGGGTCTACGCCGGAAAACCCTTCGGCTAGGCCTTCTTACTTAGTGTCTTCATATTTGTTGGGCTTCCAGGAGATCGAGTATATATCACAGCTAAGGGAGTTACAAGTGATATAGTAAGGTACGATTTTTGTCGTATCATTTGGCGCCTGTGGGAACACTTTGTTCCTTTATTAAGGAGCTCTTAGTGGAAAAGCGACAAGTATGGCAGAGAGAGATGCAAGTCACGAAGTGGAGGAAGCAAATCTGCAATCCCCTACAATGTCCGAAGAAATCAATACCTGGGTGTCGGAAGAGTTGGCAGTGGCCACTGTAGGAGCCTCGGACAACCAAGTGAACCCCGGATGTGTTAAAAGAAATAATGTCTACTTTAGGTAAGAAGGTGATGCAACATGCCACACCCTGGGGAAAAGAAGTTGCAATGGTGTCTCAAGATAAGGGTAAGAGCAAGATGCCGTCCCCAGTCAGGAATGTAACACCCCCGGAGCGACAGGGTGCCACATCCCCCGCACTAAGGTCAAACACGAGTAACGAAATAGGGAGTTCGCACCCATATCCAACCATAGCGAACGGGAGACACACAAAACTCACACCCTCGCTAGGCGGCCTAGACCCTCAGAAACTGCGCAAATTAAAATCAGAGTAGCGGAAGCAATTTATATTTAACTTAATTCCCAAGATCACATAAATATATACATAATCAAAATGAGGGAGGGTCAAGTATTCGTGCTAGATCATATACAGAATATACAATGCCGTCACGGCCAAAATAACACAAGTGTAATCGGAATACATAATCCAAAATGTGTAAAGTAAAGGAAAGGAAATCCACTACGATGCATGAAGACCCAAGCTAAACCACAAGTAAACCCAAAAGACACTTGCCGCCTAGCTTGACTCGGGAGAACCTGCAAACTCAAAAGAAAAGGGAAAAGGGGAAAAACAACAACGAGGGTTAGTCCTAGTGACTAGTGAGGGGGCTAACTCACACACCCGATATACATATAGAGCAAAGCAATTATTAAAACGAAAGGATCCTTGAACCGAGAGCGGTTTTTACAAGCCAAAGTAGTTCCCGTGATATATATATATATACATAGGTTAAAGAAAAGGCAAAAGATCAAATCCCAAGTTTTAGGTACTTAGAAATCCACTCTCATTTCACAGATCATACAAAACTAAACCAACTCGGCGAGTACGAGTTACACTCCAACTTCCATACACGAAAAACAAAACAGAGCAAAACAAATCAGAATCCATCCCCAACATCGTTTGATAGAAGGGTTGATCGGCCCTAACTATCCACATACACAGACGAGACAAGGTTTAATTACTACCTTGAAACCTTCGGCGGTTGCCTCCGCCGGCTCAAGAGAAACACCCTTCCTCGATCCTCCCAAGGTTGGGTGAGACTCTCAAATGGAGGTGTTGATGGAAGAGCTCAGCGACCCCTCGGCCGTCCCGAGATTACCATACCACACTCCAGGGCCCAAACAGATCACGAAATCACACAAACATATCTCAAAGCTTATCTTTCAAAGCCACATCTCGCTTACACACACACACACACTTGCACAAAACTAAACTTTTCCAAACAAAAGCAAAATAGCTTATATACTTATACAAAACGTTTTTCAAACTCTTATAACAAATGGGAAAAATCCCGCAACATACGTATCATGCACTTATTTACCATATATTATACGTATTCGCATGCAAGGTTTGAAACCAATTAGGGTCGTAGGTCAAATAACTTAAAAGAACAAAAACCTCACCTTGTCAACGAATGAAGTGGAGACAAAAAGGGGAAACCGGACACCTACGGAGCAAGCTCGTCCTCTACAGGAAGATCCTCTGAACAAGACAAACAACAAGGAACACTCTTAGACTCAATATGAACCACATTGACGCTCGGTACATGCATATGTATGCTTATGATGCAAATGATATGAGATGAATCCACATTTATGTCATTTACGAGCAAACAATTCACACAGGAACGTATATCATAAACGAGGAGGCAAATCGAATCACAAGTTCACCACATAAGGCTTAGCACATCATAAGACAAGTTAGTCGTGCATACACATAAAAAACGAGGCAAGAAGAAATAACAAGAAGCAACGAAAAGGTGAAAGAAATCTCCTCGGATGCCACCCTGTTGGACACGACCGTGTCAGAAAACAAAGGGAAACGGACACGGCCGTGTCAGGCAAATAAATTCGAAAAAAAACATTTTTGAGGGCTCAACACGGGCGTGTCCATTTTCCTTTGTAAACTGACGCGGCCGTGTCAGAAATTTTTTTGGCGAAACAAGTCCGAAAATGGAGGCAAAAACAGGGGTTTACGGTTGGGGGCACTTAGGAGTCTCTTATGCCTTTCAAAATACAAATATCAAGCATCAAAATAACATCAATTCAACATAGGTTCATGCCCAACAAGTAGCCACAATTTCAGCTCCAAAAATGCAAGCAATTCAAGGCATGAGTGAGGAAGAAGTGCATCAAGTATATCATCAAAGCTCAAGAGTTCATTTATGGCAAATTGATCCTATCTCAACTAACATGTAAGGAAGTGCAATAAATGGCAAGAATCATGTCATTGAAGCATTAAATCATCATCAAAACTCAAGAGAACAAGGAAGGAGTAAGAACCCAACAAATTCTCCCAACATCAACTAAATACATGTTTGCTCTAACTCATGAATCAACCAAGGAAAGGAACCCAAGAGCACATAAAAGAGAGAAGAGAGAGTGTAGAAGACAACCATGAACTTACCTTTCAAATTTGAGAAGCTTAGGTGGTGATTTGAGCTCAAAATCTAGAAAATGGACAAAAGGGTTTATTCCTTCTTTCTTCCTTGCTTGCTGATCGGTATTGAGGGAGAGAGGGAGAGAATGGATCGGTTCACTTGGGGTTAGGGGATGAAAAGGGTGGTTAACTCAAGTATAACTCATGGTTAAGGCTTGGTTGGGGTTTAAGTGGGGTCTACAAGGCTTAATAGGTCAAAAGGTAACTTTCCAAGCGTAAAAGGCTCGTTACGGGTGAAATTCGAAGGTCTTAAAGAACTTAGAAAAATGTGAGGCTTGTCCCATCGAATCCGAATCGTCAAAATGAGTTCAATGGAGGTGACGAAATTGGAATCCGAATTCCCGAGCCCAAAATACGTGTCCCGGAACCCAAGGTACGCTAAATGCTCTTTAGCCTCCTTTAGGTCCCGTCTCCAAAACGAACCCAAAAAGGCAATCAAAACAAATACCAAAACATACAACGAGCACATAATCGAGTACATGAAGCATATAATTAACACATATCACGAATTCACAAAATTCAGGAATAAATACGGATCCAAAACGAGCAAAATACAAAGCAAGGAAAGTTAAACGCTCAAGTTAAACAAATTCATACCAAAGCGATTAAGTATCAATTAAATTCAATTAATCCATGTTAGCACTTATATATCACGTAATCACTTAAAGAAATAATTAAATAGCGCACATAACAGGTTACCTGAGAGTCTGATCGGTCGGGATGTTACAAGGAATGTCAATCTTTTTCAGGATCCATCCTCAGGAACCCCCTATGATGCAATGCATGAGGATGAGCAGGTGCTAGCCTTAGAAGAGCAAATTCGATTGTTGAAACAAAAGAAAAGTAGCATTGAGAGAAGAGTAGTGGATCCTATGGTTCTACGAAGCGGGTCGACATCGCATCATTCCATTCTAGAAGAAACACTACCTCCAGGGTTTAAAATTCCTGATTTGCCTAAGTATGACGGCACGACAGATCCAAAGGAGCATATTATCTCCTTTGGAAATATAATGCATGTAACACCCCGTTTTTCTGGCAAGCCAGGTACGCGCGCCACGCGTATGAGTTTGAGGTTTAGGATTTATTTAATTCCTTTTCATTATTTAATTTCGCTATTTAATTCTTTTGATTTGAATACCTGTGAATTATACGATTTAAATTTCTAACTTCGTGCATTCATTTACGTGAGTTGTGTATTTATTTTCCCGAGCATGATTTATGTGTCTAATTATTTCTAATGTGAGAATTACATGCTTAATTGACCTTAATTGCAAGAATTCATGTTCATTGTCCTTAATTAAAACTTGTTATAATTCTTGGACTTAATTGAATACTTGTTAAGGACCTAAATGTAACTTTCTTAAATTGTGTACTTGACTTCATTCATTTAAAATTTCATAAGAACCAAGTTGCAATTTTTTCCTTTTCATTCCCTTTCTTGAACGATATATACATATACATATATATACATATATTTCTTCATCTTCATTTTTATTCAAGAACAAAGCAAGACATCTCTCCCTCTATTCTCTTCAATTTCGAACCAACCAAGGAGGCAAGGAAGCCAAGTTTTCATCTATTTTTTCTCCAAGAGATCAAGCGTCATACCATCATCTCTCTTTTCCCCTTTATCTCTTCCATCTTCAAGGTGAGATCATGCATATATCTTTGAGGATTCATGAGGTTTTGTTAGGGTTTTTGTTATGTATGAATTCTTGAGCATATATGAGATATATATAGTGATTATGGATTGATTTATGCATATATAACTTTCATGAAAGTTTATACATGTTTGATCACTTGACATTTTAAGGGTTTATATTGAATTTTTGATGAATTAATGCATGTGTACTTGGATTATTTGGTGCCTAATTGATATATATGATTAGTATACATGCTATATGATTGATTTGAGTTGGTCCTGTTTCTTCCTCTATTTTTCGACCAGAACCCTTCGAAACGGGCGTTTCGGTTCCCCGTTGTAACTCGAAATGGCCGTTTGGAGAGGTTCTGACCCCTCCTTCAGTGAAGCTGGAAACGGCCGTTCCTGTTCCTGTTTTTGGGACCTGAGAGCCTTGAAACGGCCGTTTGCGTTTCCAATTTGACATTTCGATGGTGACTATCCCGTTTTTGTATTTCATTCGTTTCGCGTGCTTTCTTCGTGCTTTCTTTTCCAGGACCTTTCCTTCACTCTTTTAAGTGATTTGAATTACTTGCATGATTAAATTACACTTATGCATGAGTGATTTCTTGAATTCAAATTCCCGATATATACTTTATGCTCGTTTATTCAATACGTGAAGCGTTAATTGTGCACATGAACATGACCACACCATATCATAACATTCTTATGATCTAATGCATATTGACTTATGCCATGCCACGTTTCACCACTTCATGAACAATTGCCGTGCGTTCTACTTGGTTTCATATTGAGTCATATCTCACGAGTACACATTGATTCCCTTCTTGTACAGTTTGTCTCCAGGGTGGAGACTTCCGGATCGAATAGACACCTGTATTGTTTCGTTCCTTGCATCGTCTTCCAGGTGAGGGTGTTTTCGTTCTAGTTACGTATATAAACCCTAAAACATGAATGAATAAGTTTTAGCCTAAAACCATACTTTTACTTATATTGTTTTCAAGCGTGTAATCGAGTAAATCCCTACTGAAATTGAACCTATTGTTATTGTTACCTACTGATCCTTCCTGTTTTGGCAAGATATTGTATTGTACATTGTATTGTGGGCCTGGGACTTGTATATTGAGCGAGCCAGGGTGGTATCTGGCCGACGGTAACCTCTTGCATAGTCCCACATTGTTGGGATGACTCCTGAATCCACTAGGAGGTTTGGTGGAGAAAGGAGTTCTGGGCATAGGAGTCATGTTCCTGATGCTCAACGAGATTGGATGGCCGAGGGCTAGCTGCCCATACCATGACCCGGAGGAAAAAAAGAGATCATGTGGGAAGACCGATTACACAGATTGCCCCATGGATTATTGTCTTGATTGCACTGTATGATTGTCCTGATTGATTGCATTGTATTGTATCAATTAAATTGCATGATCACCTTTAAAACTAAAACCTAATCATTGTACACTGTCGGAGTTTGGTTGGAGATTGTGCACCCCCACTTCCCGAGCCACTGATAGCCTAAATTTGTAAATAAATTGTAAAATTGATAGTTGTAAAGTCTTAGCTTAGAGTAACTGATTTTTTGTCTTCACCGGAACTACTTTACCTAAAACTTTACTCGGGATTTGCAACTTGCATATGCATGTTTCTATATATACCTCCTGCTCACTCAGTCTTCTAGAGACTGATCTCTCTTTCCCTGCCTTCCAGTTTCTTTTGCAGGTGCTTGGTTGCTAGGCGGAGTTAGAGTCAGTGGTGTTAGATCGAGTCTTTCACTACACGTTCACTTCACTCCTGCATATTGTATTTATTTTGGTGTATTGAGTTACTTATTGGGCCTGTGAGCCATTTACTGATCGTTGGATTGAATTGAATCGGGACAGGTTGCATGTTGAGTTGACTCCGTTGCTAGGTTGCTTGTTGATTGATGATTGATTTATTATAGTTATTGTGGCCTTGTTGTTATTATTGCTTCCGCACCGCAGGTTTTGTGTACTCTAATCGATTGGTACAGGGTTAGAATCCGCCTAGCTAGGACAGTCTTTTCCTTATCTTCCGTTCGCTGTGAGTTTGGTTTATGTATGGATTAGCCATTTCATATGTGGACCGGACTCATAGTGCGGAGGATGTGGTGCCTCTCGTTTCGGGTGCTACAATGCAGTTGCATAATCAATCTGAAGCAATCAATAGCCGCATATTCATAACTACCTTGACAGGTAGAGCGTAAGATTGGTTCACGAACCTCCCAGCAGGAACTATTGTGTCATTTGACCAACTTTGCCGGAAGTTCACTTTCCAGTACGCAAGCAAGTCGAGGTCCCAACGATCTGCAACTTTTCTTTTCTATATCAAGCAAGGGGAAGATGAAAGCCTACGTGATTTCATTACAAGGTTCAATGACGAAGTCCAAGAGGTACCCGATCTGCGCATCGATATCCTCAGTAGCATCTTGATTCAAGGCCTAAAAAGAGGCTCATTAAGTAGGGCCTTGGTAAGAAAAACCCCTAAGTCAATGGCGGAACTCATGGAAATTATAGAAGAGTATATCGCTGAGGAGAAAATCGATGCTATGAAATGAGGCTGGGATAATAACTCTCGGGGACGAAGTGGGCCAAGAGATAAACGGGATGAGCCTAAAGATATGGGAAGAAGGGGAGGTGATTCATATGAAACAAATCGTAGAGGTAAGTATACCAACTATGCCCCTATGAAAATGTCATGAGCTCAGCATTGATGACCATTGACGCTAATGTATTGCAATAGCTAAAGAGAATAAGGATATTTCCGAGAAAGCAAAACTCGGGGAAGTATTGGAATTTTCACAGGGAACGAGTGTTGGGAATAGTGCCCTAGAAAGCTTGTATGCTTTGGGACTTTTCCTATATCACAGACAATCGTTGGATAATATACGAATGATAATAATCACAGGCAAACACTTCTTATGTGCCAATAAATGTTTTGTGTGTTTCCATTACGTGTGCATGTCTAGAACTCCTCTAATCCGATGAGGCCGTTAAGAACTTTGTCATTATGGGAATGACACATGAAACAAGTTCTTAACTCCATAGGCGAGGATTAGAAACTTCTCCAAGTCAATGAGGCCGAAAAATAGTAGGAGTGTCGACTTTGGCTCTGTTGAGACTTGCTTGTGTAGTTGTGTCCTTAAGAAGGATCATCCTATTTCATGGGGTGTAAAGTGCATAAGTTGATGCGTACACAATACACAAGGGTGCTTGTTGTAAGAACAAGTTCACTGAGAGTGCCCCACGTGAGAAGATTCCTAAACGGGAAAGGACGTTACTAGAACTTCCAGATTAGGAATTATCTCACATGTCAATGACGTGAGGAATTAATCCTTAGACTTGAGATTCCACATTGTCTCATATGAGCTAACTCTGTAATCTTTGATATAGGCTCAAAAGGGTGTCGCCGTATAGACACCTGAACCACGACCTATGTTGGGGTTACACAAGTGGCATATGAGAATTGTTGGAATCAATAAAGGATCTACACTTGCTGTAGGTGAGATGATCTCTTATTACACAAGTCATTCATGTTCCATCCTAAAATCCTAGCGCAAGGTGGTTAGATCAAGACATCAAGAAAATGGGGTTTTCTTGGATTGAGATCAAATGGAATATGAAGGGAACTTTGTTTTAAGATTAAGATTAGTAGGGCTCTCCATATTCCCATGCCCTAGATCTTAATCGAGAGATAGGATGGTAGGAGGATCGTATCCCACATGATGTCATTGGCTGAAAAGTTCTTTCGAATATACATTCACATTTCGGGTAGGGGTCACACACCTGTTGCTAGACTATGGTCGTGTGATCTGTAAGGTAATTAATTAATAAAGTGTATTAATTAATTAAGCTCAATGCTAACTGAAATTAAACCTAGAGGGTCACACACAAATACCGGGTTCAAAGGGTATTGTTAGAAAGGTCAAGTAATTGATCGAAACGAGACCACAGTGTAAAGTACACGTGTGGGTCGAGAGCATTGTTTGGGACGTACGATCCATTTGAGAAATTGGATCATGTGTTAATTAATTGGAGAATTAATTATCAAGCCCAAATATAATTAATTATAAAGCCATGATATAATTAATTGGAGAATTAATTATAAATCCCTAAATATAATTAATTGGAGAATTAATTATATAGCCAAAATAAAATTAATTGGAGAATTAATTTTAGCCCGTTAGAATTAATTAGTGAATTAATTCTAAAGTCCTTGATAGAATTAATTCTAAGTATTTAATTATTTAGTTGTTCTAATTTGATTAGAATAAATAAATAAATAAATATCTTCTATTTTATTCTTCTAATAAAGTATTGATTCTAATATGATTAGAATGAATATTATTAGGATGAGATATTTAATTATTTCTAGAATAATTAAATATTCCTAAATTAGTTAGGAGCTCTTTTTCTATAAAATAAATATCTTATTTTAGAGGAGATATTGTTTTACTTGGAGAGAAAGAAAAGTAGGAGAAAAATTCAAAGTAGGAGACCATCTCCTACAAGACATTAGGGTTTCGAACCCTAGCCTATAAAAGGACTAAGGGGTTCAAATTTTTTGACTTACACGTGATATTAAGATCACGTCCAACCTTCATGGAATTTTGGGGATAATTCTTTTGCTCTCCTTTCTCGTTTCTGTTTCTTTAATACGCATGTTATAGTACTAGCATACTCACTAACATGACTTGAATCTAGGTTGGTGTGAATTAATACTCTAGAGGATTTCTACTTTGGAATCTCGAAGAAAGAATCGATCAAGAAACGGGGATTCATGTCGCCTGAAGAACGTTTGAGGGCGACTCAATACGTTTCAAGAAAGTTTCAATTCGTGTAAGTTTCTTGAGTCCCTAAGTTTTGACACGAACATTGCAAGATCACGATTCGCTTTTGGAAATTTTTTAAACTTCCACTGCTTAAACTCTACTGTTTTCCAACAAGTGGTATCAGAGCCACATTGCAACTTTCGTTTCGAAACGTTACTGTTTTGGATTTTGACCAAAAATTCTTGAATTTGGATATATGTTATGTATTCTTGGTTTTTGTTTGAAATACGAATCTGTCGGATCTAAACTGTTTCTTGAAAATTACTGAAAAACTGTTTTCGTATAAATCTGGTTTTAAGATGTTTTAATCCGGATTATTTAGAACTGTTTTAATTCGAAACTGAATCTGTGAATTTTGGAAATTACGAAAGGAAGGGCCGGAATGGACTGCACGCCGCGTGCATAGTGCGCAGTCGTACGCTTATGGGGCGGCAAGATGCCGCCCCAATCCATGTAGTCCGCGCGGGCAAGGCCTGCCAGCCTAGTTTTGCCACCCCTCCCGCAACCGCCTGCTCGTGGTGTGCGGGCCTGCGCGCGCTTGAGGGGCGATGCGGTGCCTGTGTCCGCATGCTTGCGGGATCCCCTGCGAGCGGTGTGCGCTGTGTCGCCTGCTCGCGCGCGCGCTGTGCACGTGCTTGCGGGTGACGACCGCTCGCCTCGCGGGGTTGATCCCTCAACTTCGTGTCCCGGTTTCCGTTTCGTGTTTCAGGCTTCAAAAAATCCTGTTTTGTAAAATCTTATTTTATTTTAAAATTTGATTTTAATTTTATAAAATTATTTATTTGAAATAATTATAAAATTTGGGATTTTTGTGAATTAAATTCAAGTTCGAATTTGCAAGAAAATTAATAATATCACTTTGAATGATATTTTGATAAAAATTTAATTTTTAAAATTAATTGAGTTTTGTCATTATCCGAATTCGTGTTTTGAATAAATTCTTGAATAGTGAACTAATATTCAAATTACTTAAGTTAGTTGTAACTTGAAGTCAAGGGAATTTTAAATTTAATTGGTAAATTTAAATTTCAAGCGGAGTATGCTAGTGTAGGTGATCATGGGTTAGTCTTGTGAATGTTTTAATTTATGCACATGGTTGATTTCAATTGGGGTCGGAGCCCCATAGCTGCTTTATTTCAATTGGGGTTGGAGCCCTACTTTTGTGCGTACTGTTATGTGTTTATTATGTGGCTTTCCTTATTATTGTTTTTGGGCCGGGTTATGGCCCGTGTATTTGTCTATGGTCAATATGAAGATTGAGCCATATTACTTTATGTTAAGAGAGTAGAATTTAGGAAGTGAGGTTTTTCCTTATTCTTTTTGGAGACAAGCACCCAAGGAGCAAGTAGGATCCACAAGGAACACTTGAAGAACGGTGGCCATAAGAGAAGACCCCTCAAAGTGTTTAGGAGGGTTTCTATTAATGTAATAGATAGGGTTTCCATTAAATTCTATACGCCTATGTGATATGAACTGTCTTATGTGCCATGAATGTTAGAACTAGCAATTATGGAGTGGCTCCCATAATTGCACATAAGATAGGATACCCATGATCATCTCATATTAGTATCATGCTAGGACATGTTATCTGCTAATTGCTTCTGTGATGCACTTTATGTGAAAATGCATAAAACAAGACAATTAAAAATGGATAACTGTACATGTTGGTGAGGTCAAAGCCGAACAACTCTCCGGTTAATTTGAAAATCCCTAATTAAAATATTGAGCAATTTTTGAATAAATAGGTATTCTATTACGGTAATAAAATTCCTAGCATTCCATCAATAGGATTTAAGAGTTAGTAGGTAAGCTAATTGCTGTCTCATGAGTCGTGGGGTAATTAGTGCAGCCTATTAAATCTTAGTTTCTTGATTGATCACCTTAGGTGATCGATATTTCTTGATCATTTTAGAATGGCGATGTCTCACAAGTTGTGGGTCGTTCCGGACTAAGTTTGATTGAGATCTTATGATTGATGGGTCCTGCTCAACACTGAAGTAGATATGGATGTCTCACGAGTCGTGGGTCCATGATTGAAAGATCAGTGATGCAAAAATATTACTAGGAATTCCATGGAGATGGAATTGGCAATTTAGTATCTGCCTAAAGGTTCTTAGACCTTTGGATGTCTCACGAGTCGTGGGTCCAAATCTAAGAATGCTTGGGATCCTAGTACCTACTGAGAAAACAAGTTTCTTCTAAGGTCGTTTAGGATTTGTAGACCTTATAGAAATAGTGGGAGCCACATACGATAAAAGACCTAATCCTATGTGTTACGTTATTATTCAATATGCTCACATTTTCTCTGCTTAGCATTTAGGTTGTAGTTATGTTATTATCTACAAGTTGAAATGCGACCCATTAGTATCCATCCTTGAGTCAAATAAGTTGACTAAAGTCCTAACTACTCTGATTGGCTTCGAATCTTAAAATTTGTTTTAGATTCCAAAGAGAAAATTGTTCTCTATAAGGCGGACTTTTCACCCTTTGTGAAAATTCGACCTGGGCTTAAGAAAAGCAATTGAAAAGTGAAAGGAAATTCTCCGAACACTTAAGAGCAATTGTACTCCCTCATAAATGTGTTACGAAGTATAACTCATTATAGGAACACTTAAGAGAAATTGTACTCTCTTGCGAGCGTGTTACAAGGTATAATATATCGAAGGAATTATTCCAAATTTGTATGAAGGAATACACATGTAACATGGGCTGAAAGTCCTCACTGAGGAGGACCTTGCAGCCACACAGTACACTAAGAAACGAGTTCTTAGTTCACTGATTGCTTGAATTGCTTCTATCATCATTTTTAGACCTTTTTTGCTCAAATCTTAGATAATGCTATTGTAGCATAGTTGATCAAATTAGTTGATAACTTAAGAGAGCATTCTTATGAAGGACTAAAAGGTAATGATGATTAGTTCTTCCTCTAAACCTAATGAGGTAAAGACATCTAGGCTAAAGAAGAAGAAACCCTTGAAACCCGATGGAGGGGTGAAAGTAGGGAAAGCCTAAAAGAAAGATCAGACCTTAGCTTCCATAGTGACAAACTAGGGCCTTGGAAAGGAACTGCAAAGAGTATAAGGATACTCCGTGTGTCTCCCGTTGTGGTAATTTCGATAGGATCAGAATTCACTAGTCTTGAGTTAATTTTACACAAACTGTTGTGCAAAACTCATAGCATTGATGTTTCGAACATACATCGAGATAACATAAGTAAGTAAGATGACAAAGTTTCAAATAACTTTGGAACGTCCTAAATGGGATCAGCAAGTTAATCATCTTAGGATCATTTTACGAAAATGAGCTCAGAGACTTAACTTCCTAAGAATCCTATTTAGAGGGAAACGTTCCCTAAAATCCCGTTTATGTGAAACGAGAAATACGTCCCAAAGTTTAGATGGATCTCGATCCGTACTAAGGATTAAGTTTTGCTTAGTGTAAGCACTAGACAAAATCATTAGTTTAATCATTATGAATGAGTGTACTTACTGAAGTACGAATTTTGGAACTTTTGTGAAATTACTAGAATTTCAAAATTAGGAGGTTAGGAACCATACTAGTCATATGATAATTGCATCTCAATATGATCGAGATAGCACACATCTTGTTGACTAATTCCTAAGTCATCTTAGAAATAATAGGATTATACATTAGTAAGCTCATTCAAGAATAACTTGGTATTTTTGAATGAAGGAACGTAACCTTATAGGATATGGTTCATTCCATGTTAAGCTTTACTGACTTACCCTCGTTCTGAACTTGTGCTTCAGAAAAACGCAGTTGGGATTTTGAATCTTGCAAATTCCAAATTAGTCCCTTAAATGCACTATGAATTGTGGCATTCAAAATTCCCTAATATTTCTTATCTTAGAATTTCGGGATTGTCTTCTTATATGAAGAGGATAGTGGGAGTCTTCTTAAATGAAGAAGAAAGTGGGAGATAAACTTGAAACAAGTTCAAGTTTATATGAACAATATATATTGTTACTTTTGCCAACCTTTGGAATAAATGTTGTTTGTTCTAAAGAATGTATCTCTCTTGAGTATTCTTAATTGAAGGAGAAATTGAGAGATAAGATTGAAACTGGTTCAAGTCTATACAAACAATATAGAATATTGTTTCTATGATTCTTTTGAACAAATGTTGTTTGTTTTAAAGAATATACCTTTCTTGAGGAATTGTTCCTAAGAGAGAAGAAAGGTAAGCCCAAAGACTTCAAAAGGTTTGAGGACAAAACTCATGCCACAAATAGGAAGAAACGAACTGTTCTGATAAAACTTGGCCAATCTTAAGAGATAGTACACGAGTGAACTCTCCTCCCTCGATGCGTTCAGAACGCATTCCTAGATAGCCTGTAACGCCCCGACTTTTCGGACGTAAAGGTAGGGCGTATGTGTTTACCAATTTGCGCGAATTAATTGTTTTTATGTGTTTTATATTTAATTTTATTATAAATTGTTATTATATTATTTTATTATATTTTATTTTAATATATTATTAATTCTAATATAAATATATATCGTATTATATATATATATATATATATATATATATATATATATATATATTTATTTCTTTAAGTATAGATGTATACGTTTATTTATATTAGTATTAATTTAATGATTATGCTAATTATATGTTATGTTAATTAATCATGTTTAAGCTAGTTAATTACGTGACCTAAATTAATTTATTTAATATTAGATTTAATTTATTTATTTAAATGTTTTTGCATGGGAAATTATATTTTTTGCATGGAATGTGCTTATTATTCATTTTGAGCTTCGTTCTTGTATGAAATGATTTCGGATTGCCACAAATTTGTAGTATGTTGTAAATATATGTGTTATGGACATGATTTTATGCTCGGTTTACATTTTCGAATTCATTTGATTTGTTAACGAATTTAATTTGATTTGAGGAACCAAATCGGGGGCTAACGAGCACTTAGCGTACCCTTGGTTCCGAATTTAATATCTTGAGCTCGGGAACTCAGATTCGAGTTCCGTCAACTCCGCTGAACTCGTAACGAAAATTCGAGTTTAGTAAACTTAGCCTTATATTTTTCCTAAGTCGTTTGGACCTCCGAAATCCAACCGAAAAACGAATCGGCGACCAATTTGACCTTGCTGTACAAAATGAGCCATATCTCATCCAAACCATAACCAAATTAACCATGGTTTGATTCCCCCTAACCGAGATAACCCTCACACAATCCCCAAAAATTCAGCCAAAGCTACTGCTTCTCATTCCAGTCCCGTAACCCTTCAACCTTGGAGATTTTGGAGCTCAAATCTCATCCAAACTTCATCCAATCATCAAGGTAAGTTTAGGGTTGTATTATATGTTTAATTCTGATCATTTTCATCCTTTCATTCATGATTTTGAGCATGGTTTCTTCATCCTGGACTGTTTTTCCCGAAAATAGAGGATTTTGGGTAAATTCTTGATCTCCTTCGATTCTCAATGGTTTTGATTGATTCCAAGCTAGAGATTGATTGTTTTGACATCCTCATATCATTTATGATCATAGATTTCATGGTGGTTGAAATATTTATGAGATATCATTTATGACATTTTGAGAAAAATCCACATGAAGGTCACGTACGGTTGATGACTTGTTTGAGCTTGTTTGGGACTGAATTGCTTGTTGAATTTATGATGTTTTGCTGCGCATTTGATGGCCTTTTTGGACCTGATCTGAGTCGAATGAACCGAGAGCAAGCATGCTCTGTTTTCCTCCAGTTTTTGCTCTGTTTTGGCTTAATGTTTGCTGTCAAAAACTGCTGATTTCCTTCTTCCTTTTTGCTGTCATTTTCGTGGCTTCTTGGCATGTATTTTAGTTGTGTTCTTGCTGCCTTTCATGCTTAGTTTAGCTGCCTTGGTTGCCTTCTTTCTTGCTGGATAAGGGCTGCTCTGTTTCTGCCTCTGTTGCTGTCCGAGAACAGGGGTTGCTGGTGCGTGGCACGGGGGTGCCGTTTTTGCCCGTTCCAGCGAGGAACGGGGGTGCTGTATGGGCTGGGTTTGCTGTACCGAGACACGGGGGTGTCTCGGTCTAGGTTTGGGAGGTGACACGGGGGTATCACCCCGTTTTCTTGATCTGTTTTGCCGTCTTCCTTGAGCTGTTGCTGCTGCTATATTATTTGAATCCATGGCTGTTGGATGTTGTGCAGAGTGTGTGTTAGTGTGCATGCATGTGAGTAGGGTTGTGTGTGCATGGTTTTGGGGTTGTATTTGCATGCATATGTATATAATATATAGTATATATAATATGCATGTAATATATATATGCATGCATGGGTGTGTTGTGTGTACGTGTATATATATATATATATTATATATATACTTATGTTATTATATATTATTAGATTTTTAGTATATTATATATATATATATTATATATTATATATATATATATTTATTATATATTTTAAATATTATTTGATTTAATTTAATTATTGAAATTAATTGATTTCCATTTCACGTATTTAAATATCGACTTTTGATTGAACGTTTTATTTATTTTATTCCTAAATGTGAATTTGAATATTATGTGTTATGCTTATTAAATGAATTCTTGAATTAATTGATATGCATTATGAATGTTTTGAATGTTATGAATTTATGAAATTTATATGAACATATGAATTTATGAAATTATGAAATTATGAAATTGAATGAATTATATGAACGAATGATTTGATTATATGATTTAAATTCCTTAATCGTGCACATGAACATTTTTATGATATAATATGATCATTTATGCATTCATGTCATATTCACCTCATTGCCGAGCGTCATATGTGGTCATTGAGTCTCATACCTTTTCTTTTGCACATATTCAGGTTTGGTCGGAGACGAGGGCGAGCATTGAGACGCTTATGCCTTTATTTTGCTTTGGTAAAGGTGGGTTTTTCTTCTACTAGTTAAAACAACCCTACAAATCCCTTATGTGCAAAGTTTTAAGCCAAAATAGTATATTTATATAAATCGAGTCATTTTGGGTAAATGATTTCAAACGTATGACCCCTTTTGATTATGAAATCCTACCTTATGTTTTGGCGAGATTGCATGTATGTTATGTTCACGGGCCCAGGGACTTAGTGTATGTGGCAATCCGGGGAGGCAAGGGCCGACGGTGATCCCATACACTAGTTCCAACCAAATTTACGACGAAACTGACCTCGTTAGGAGTTTTGACGAGGAAATGCTAGTCGGGCTTTTGAGGATTCATGTACCTCACTAGCCATTATGTATGAACCGGTGGTCAGGTCTAGCTAACTTGTCCACCACCCGGAGGAAGAAGGTGTATATGTATGATTATGATCATTTATGTATGTGCACGAAAGATATGTATGTCAACCAATAATTATGATATGATTACACGAGGAGAAGGTTGGAGATTGTGCACGCTCACTCGCCGAGCTTAAACCCTTATGAACAATTATGAATGAAAATGAACGTTGTAATTCCGTTGATGTTTTCTTTTATTTTAACCACTTGGTAAATTCTTATCAAACTTCACACGGGATTAGGGCTTGTATGTATGTGTTTAATTTATGCGATATAATATATATTATGCCCCGTTTTTATACCCACCAGTCTCTTTTAGACTGAACCTGGTTGTTTTCAGTTGTTTTGTGCAGGTGTAGGAGTGCTAGGCGGGAATACAAGTCGTCTAGGTCTTGCATTTATGTTTAGCACTTCTTTTCAGTCTCATTTTCATACTCTTGTTGCTACTTTTGTATTTGATCATAGTATAGATTGGAGCGTTATGATTTTGTAGGCCGTGAGTGCCGTTGCATATTTGAATGCTCTTGTATATCTATTTTTGGAGCTTGGTAGCTCACTGTATATGCTTTGTCGTTATTGCTTTCGCAATTTTCTTTAACTCTGATTTTATGTTTCTTGAGTTGATTGGTTTAAGGGTTAGTCCCGCCTAGCATAGCGTGTGTGTTGTGTCCCCGTTCGCCGTGGATTTGGCACGTGTATGGACTTTCATTTCATATACGGGTCGGGTCTCGGTGCGGGGGATGTGGTACCTTACGCTCGGGTGCTACATAGCCTATAAGATAATATGGTTTTTACCACGAAATCTTCTAAAGTGGATACTGATCCATTTACCCATGAAGAGGCTCTGTCAGATTTGAAATCTGAGCAGTGAAAAACAAACTATGAAATCTTAAATGGATTCCATATAGTCAAACCAAGTTTGGACCTTAGTTGAACTACTTGATAGGATCGAGCTTGTCTTATCAATATGAGATTGATGAAGACATAAATATGGAACATCCATGGATTTCACATTTAGTGGGAGTATGCAAAAGGTTTGCATACTTCAAATGGTCAATTTACGAAATTGGATCAGACTTCTAAGAATTAGAGAGTTCGAATTAGTAAAATAGTCAAAGTTGTTTGACCTAAAATTCGAGCATAACGTGTACAAGTAAGTGTTAAAGACTAAAAGTTCAACTTTTGGTACTTTGCGAAGATGACGTCCTTCCCATTGGGAATACGAAGGATGAGATAAAAGTCAGCAAAGTGTGGTTAGGAACCATTTTGAGATGAAAGGTCTTGGTGATAGATCCTACATTCTCGAGACAAATATCTATGGAGATAAGTTTAAGAGAATAATAGGATTATCACAGTCAAGGTACATAAACGTTGTACTAAAATGGTTTAGTATGGAAGATTCCTACAAAATTTCCAATGGACAATGGAACATCTCTTTTGAAGAGGATGTGTCCTAAAATAACTATGAGAAAGTTAGAATATCCAAAACCCTTTTCGGGAAAAGGGTGCCTAATGTATGCAAAGTTATGTACTTGACAAGATACAGCTTCCCACATAGCATGATGGGCCTAGTCTGAATGTAACCTTAGAGAAGGTCACTGGATTGCTGTAAAAATAACCTCTAAGTACTTTAGAAGAAATGAGGATATATTTTAAGAGTCCAACAAGATCTTGTCATTAAAGGATTGTTTGATGTAATTATTGCATCAAAACATAGATAATTATTGATCTATGAGAGGATACGCATTTTGCCTAGATGGCAGAACAGTGTTTTGGAAAGGAGTTCCAATCGAGAGACACTGTAGATTCGACTAAAAGGTTGAATACTTAGCCGTATGGAATACTGCTAAGCTAAGTGTTCGGGTAAGAAACTCCATCTAACAGGTAGATGAAGTTCCTAGAATGAAACAACACCATTATCATATGGTATGATGAAATGGATGGTTGCTCGAGTAAGAGAACCGAGACCTCACCAAGGGACTAGACGCTTGATTATGAATCACGTGAATAAGGAAATCATGTTTCCTTAATGATGTGCAAATTAGAAACATTCACGTCAGTAGAGAATATAGCAGATCCACTTTGGAAACGCCCAAAGTCAATAAGGCTCTAAAGGTATATCTTGGGAAGATGGGACCTAGAATGGACCTAGAAGACTTTTACGGGCAAGTATGCTTTGGGACTTTTCCTATATCACAGATAATCTTTGGATAATATACGAATGATAATAATCACAAGCAAACACTTCTTCTGTTCCAATACGTGTCTTGTGTGTTTCCATTACGTGTGCATGTCTAGAACTCCCCTAATCCGATGAGGCCGTTAAGAACTTTGTCATTATGGGAATGACAAATGAAAGAAGTTCTTAACTCCATAGGCGAGGATTAGAACTTCTCCAAGCCAATGAGGCCGACAGACAGTGGGAGTGTCGACTTTGCCTCTGTTGAGACTTGCTTGTGTAGTTATGTCCTTAAGAAAGATTATCCTGTTTCATGGGGTGTAAAGTGCATAAGTTGATGCGTACACAATACACAAGGGTGCTTGTTGTAAGAACAAGTTCACTGAGAGTGCCCCACGTGAGAAGATTCCTAAACGAGAAAGAACGTTACTAGAACTTCCAGATTAGGAAATATCTCACATGTCAATGACGTGAGGAATTAATCCTTAGACTTGAGATTCCACATTGTCTCATATGAGCTAACTCTGTAATCTTTGATATAGGCTCAAAAGGGTGTCGCCGTATAGACACCTGAACCACGGCCTATGTTGGGATTACACTAGTGGCATATGAGAATTGTTGGAATCAATAAAGGACCTACCTTGCTGTAGGCAAGATGATCTCTTATTACACAAGTCATTCATGTTCCATCCTAAAATCCTACTGCAAGGTGGTTAGATCAAGACATCAAGAAAATGGGGTTTTCTTGGATTGAGATCTAATAGAATATGAAGAGAACTTTGTTTTAAGATTAAGATTAGTAGGGCTCTCCATATTCCCATGCCCTAGATCTTAAACGAGAGATAGGATGGTAGGAGGATCGTATCCCACATGATGTCATTGGCTGAAAAGTTCTTTCGAATATACATTCACATTTCGGGTAGGGGTCACACACCTGTTGCTAGACTATGGTCGTGTGATCTGTAAGGTAATTAATTAATAAAGTGTATTAATTAATTAAGCTCAATGCTAACTGAAATTAAACCTAGAGGGTCACACATAAATACCGGGTTCAAAGGGTATTGTTAGAAAGGTCAAGTAATTGATCGAAACGAGACCACAGTGTAAAGGACACGTGTGGATCGAGAGCATTGTTTGGGAAGTACGATCCATTTGAGAAATTGGATCATGTGTTAATTAATTGGAGAATTAATTATCAAGCCCAAATATAATTAATTAGTGAATTAATTATAAAGCCATGATATCATTAATTGGAGAATTAATTATAAATCCCTAAATATAATTAATTGGAGAATTAATTATATAGCCAAAATAAAATTAATTGGAGAATTAATTTTAGCCCGTTAGAATTAATTAGTGAATTAATTCTAAAGTCCTTGATAGAATTAATTCTAAGTATTTAATTATTTATTTGTTCTAATTTGATTAGAATAAATAAATAAATAAATATCTTCTATTTTATTATTCTAATAAAGTATTGATTCTAATATGATTAGAATAAATATTATTAGGATGAGGTATTTAATTATTACTAGAATAATTAAATATTCCTAAATTAGTTAGGAGTTCTTTTTTTATAAAATAAATATCTTATTTTAGAGGAGATATTGTTTTACTTGGAGAGAACGAAAAGTAGGAGAAAAAGTCAAAGTAGGAGACCATCTCCTACAAGACATTAGGGTTTCGAACCCTAGCCTATAAAAGGACTAAGGGGTTCGAATTTTTTGACTTACACGTGATATTAAGATCACGTCCAACCTTCATGGAAGTTTGGGGATAATTCTTTTACTCTCCTTTCTCGTTTCTGTTTCTTTAATACGCATGTTATAGTACTAGCATACTTATTAACATGATTTGCATCTAGGTTGGTGTGGATTAATACTCTAGAGGATTTCTACTTTGGAATCTCGAAGAAAGAATCGATCAAGAAACAGGGATTCATGCCGCATGAAGAACGTTTGAGGGCGGCTCAATACATTTCAAGAAAGCTTCAATTCGTGTAAGTTTCCTGAGTCCCTAATTTTTGAAACGAACATTGCAAGATCATGATTTGCTTTTGGAAATTTTTTTAAACTTCCTCTGCTTAAACTCTGCTGTTTTCCAACAACGAGGTCATGATACAGAAGATTGCTAGAACTTAAGGGATGAGATTGAGAGGCTCATTCGACAAGGGTATCTGCGTAATCTTATCAGAGACGATGCTCGTGGACAAAGCCCTCGACGCTGTTATGACCACGATAGGAATTATCAGTGGAAAGAGCATAGGAATAGGCGCCAGTAAGAAGCAAGACGTCGGTCGAGATCTATAGAGCGACATTTGGGGAGGCGTGTAGAGCCCCGCATTGCACGTGAACCGTAGGGTCACGAAGTTCAGGAGGATATACAAGAACAAGCTGATGACCCCCAGCAACGAAGTGTGATACATACTATTGTAGGGGGGCCTATTACCGGAGACTGTAGCAATACAAGGAAACAATATGCCAGGGTGTCGGGAATGACCGGGTACATTGATGGCAGAGATGTTATGTTAACTTCACCCAACCCTAGAATATACTTTGATGACTCTGATTTAGAGTATATACAGTTTCCTCATGATGACCCCCTAGTCATCAGCATGGACATTGGTTCTTGCATCGTAGAGCGGGTGTTGGTAGATAGTGGGGCATGGTCAGATATTACCACTGCTGATTGTTTGAGAGCTATGAATTGGATTTGACCCTGCTGACACCTCTATCTATACCGTTATGAGGTTTTGGGGGGTCTGAGGTAACTCCGCTGGGGATGATCAATCTTACCACCACGTTGTGGAAGGAACCGCTTCGTAAACAAGTGATGATTAAGTATGTGGTAGTTGATTTGCCATTAACATACAATGTGATTTTAGGAAGACCAGGCTTGAACGCCTTCGGGGTAGTGGTTTTAACTTTGCATTTAAAGGTAAAATTCCCGATGAAGCGAGGAGTCGGTGAAGCACGAGGTGATCAGAAGGCTGCACGGGAGTGCTATACTGTACAAACAGATGCTCGCAAGTCGAAGCCCGTATCCAAATATGTGGAGAAGCTTTGCTCTAATAGTAAGATGAAACCAGAGGAGCCGCCTTTAAAATTCGAAGGAAGAATTGAACTATCTGAGTACAAAGAGGTCTAGCTGCGAGAAGGTGATACAGAAAAGGTCACAAAAATAGGTACAAACATGAGGCAAGATGTGGAGATCAACCTTGTGAACCTGTTAATTGAATACTCTAATTTGTTTGCTTAGTCGACGTCTGATTTTGAGGGTATTGATCCCTCAGTAGTAGTACATCGCTTAAACATAGATCTGGAAGTAAGGCCCATCCGGTAGAAGAAGCGAACGCACTGTGCTGAAAGAGATCGAATTATAGAGCTAAAGGTTGCTAACCTGCTCGAAGTCGGATATATAGTAGAGGTACAGTATACGGATTGGCTATCCAATTTGGTCATCGTGCCTAAGGCTGCAGGGAAATGAAGGATGTTTACTGATTACACAAACTTAAACAAGACATATCTTAAATATTCCTATTCACTCCCTCGCATCGACAGGCTTGTCGATTCCACTTTTGGTTGCCCATTTTTAAGCATGATGGATGCTTACCAAGGTTATCACCAAATATTTATGGCTAAAGAAGACAACATCCACACATCTTTTGTAGTAACAGGTAGGGTGTATTGCTGCAAAGTGATGCCATTCGGATTGAAGAATGCGGGAGCCACATATCAACGTCTTATCAATACGATGTTCAAGAGTCAGATTGGAGATCTATAGAAGTTTATGTGGATGATATGTTAGTAAAGAGTGTGGAGGAGCAGGACCATACGAAGCGTTTGAAAGAAACATTTAACATCAAGAGGCGTTATAGGATGAAGCTTATCCGATGAAGTGTACTTTTGGAGTCAGAGGGGGAAAGTTTTTAGGATATATGGTCACAAAGAGGGGAATAGAGGCCAATCCAGAAAAGATCAAAGCTATTATGGATATGGAGTCTCCGAAAACCCCACATGATGTCCAAGTTTTGGCGGGACGAATGGGTTCCTTGTCTCGATTCATTTCGATGTCAGCTAACAAAGCGCTTCCATTCTTCAAGGTATTGAAGAATGTCAAGAATTTCATTTGGAGTGAAGAATCTGAACAAGCTTTTAAAGATTTCAAGTTGTATCTTTCTAACCCCCAATTGTTGGTTAAACCCATAGAAGGGGAGGTTTTGTGTGTATATCTCGCTGTTTCTGATTGTGCAGTTAGTGCTGTTCTTATGAAGGTGGTAGAGAATGAGCATCAACCAGTGTACTATGTTAGTAAGATGCTCCAAGGCCCAGCGAAGAAGTATTTGCATATTGAGAAGGTAGCTTTGGCGTTGGTTACAACTGCGAGGAGGTTAAAGCCCTATTTTCAAGCCCATCCAATCGTGGTCTTAACTAGTGATCCTTTAAGGCAGACCTTGTCCAAGCCCGAAGGCTCTGGAAGAATGGTAAAGTGGGCCGTTGAGTTGGGAGAATTTGATATTGAGTATCAGGTCAAGTCTACAATAAAAGCACAAGTAGTGGCTGATTTTGTGGTCGAGATGACCAAAGATATGGAGGTCGAAACCCAGGCTTGGACTTTACATGTGGATGGGTCATCCAGTACATCAGGAGGAGGGGCTGGAGTTACCATCGGCGGGCCAGGAGATGTGGAGATAGATGTTACCGTGAAGTTGAGTTTCCATATAACCAATAATGAGGCTGAATACGAAGCATTACTGCATGGTTTGAACTTAGCCTACGAAGCTGGAGCCAGGAAGCTGGTGGCATATACCGACACCTAGTTAGTGGCCAACCAGTTCGAAGGGTCATACGAAGCAAAAGAGGAAGTTATGGCAAAATACTTAACTAAGTTGAAAGATTTGAGTAAAAGTTTTGCAAGCTTCGAGCTAAAGCAGATACCTCGGGATGAGAATAGAAGAGCAGATACCCTATCAAAATTTATTAGCTCTATGGTAGGAGTCAAAATGCAATGAGTAACCTTCTTGAAAGCAATTACACCCACGATTGGATACAAGGAAGCTACAGTTGCAGAAGCATTGTGCATTATGGACATCGTGGAAACGGAGCCTAGCTGAAAGGATGAACTTATCAAGTTTTTGACTAGTAACGAGGTTTCGGTAGATGCTGAGGAGGCGAGACGCGTAAAACTTAGGGCTTCCAGATATGTGATTGTTGAGGGGGAGCTGTATAAGAGATTTTATCATGGACCGCTTCTACGACTTAACTCCTAATTAGGCTGAGTACGTGCTAAGAGAGATACATCAAGGCAGTTGGGGGGATCACTCTGCGGGAAGGTCATTGGCACAAAAGATAGTTCGACAAGACTATTTTTGGCCGACTGTGGCTAAGGGCGCAATGGAGTTTTCTAAGAAGTGCAAGGAATGCCAATTATTTTTGAACATGATACACGTTCCAAGGGTGGAACAGGTTCCGTTGGTTGCTTCGTACCCCTTCGACCGATGGGGCATTGACATCTTAGGACCCTTGCCATAAACTTCACATCAAAAGAAGTTCAAATTGTTGGCGGTGGAATATTTTTCTAAGTGGGTCGAAGCAGAACCTGTAAGCAAAATTTCGAAACAAGTAGTGATGGACTTCATATGGAAAAGCATCGTATGCCTCTTCGGCGTGCCAAGGGTATTAGTATCAGATAATGGTACTCAGTTCTCTAGTAAGAAGGTGATACGATGGTGCAAAGAGCTCAAGATACAACAAAATTTCACATCCGTTGGACATCCTCAGTCGAATGAACAGACAGAGGTGACTATTCGAACCCTATTGAACGATCTGAAGACACGATTAGCTTATATGAAGAACGCCTTGATGGGATCTGGAACCGATTAGGTGGATGAGTTACCCGGTGTTCTTTGGACATATCGTTCGATACCTCGTACTTCTACGGGTGAATCACCCTTCAGTCTTGTCTATGGAGTAGAAGCGGTAATTCAATAGAGATTGGGATGACTAGTTTCAGAGTCAAGCATTACGATCCCTTCAAGAATGAAGAACTTCGAAGGTTGGAGTTAGACATGGCCATGGAGGTAAGGGATAAGGCTCATGCAAGCATCTTGCAACATTAGAACACTATGAAACAAAGCTTCAACAAGAAGGTCAAGCCTCGAGAGTTCCAGGTAGGATATCTGGTTCTCAAAATGGTTGAAGTGTCGAATCATGTGGGAAAATTAGATGCAAATTGGGAAGGCCCGTTTAAAGTTACACGAATATCCAAAAGTGGCGCATACAAACTTTAGAAGATCTGCCTTGAACTGGGAACATACAAAACTTAAGGAAGTTTTATGCTTGAGATGTTATTACGAAGAAGAGTGGGGTTTTGGAATTCAATCAAGGCTGATACGCCAAGTTTTTTTTTTGTTGTTTGTTTCTTTTAAGAAGTGTCAGAAGATGGAGTCCGTGATTAACGTATTGTCACTCAGATGTTAAGGCCAGAGATGTAAAAATGACACATTGTGTCCATTTCAATGGAAAATAGGGTTCTTTCACTCTCGTATTTGCGAAACATATGATAAGTAGGACGATTCAAGTTGTATTGTTCATGACTAAGGTTTTAAACTAAGGTCAATTCGTATATAGGTTTGATAACCATGAAATTTTGAACATAAATGACTAAGGTTTAATACTAAGGTCACCTTCTTGCCTGGGGTTGATAACCATGAAGGGTTAAGAGTATATATATGACTAAGGTTAAATAACTCAGGTCACTTCGTATATAAGATTAAAAACCATGAAATGTGGTGTCATGTGACTAAGGTTATATAACTAAGGTCAGCATGCTTCAAAGGTTAAAGCTCCCCATTGAGATTAAGATTATAGACAGAAATTTGGTAAGACGAAACCAAAGTCAAAGTAATCATGTTACACAGATTCTGTGGTCTGATAGAAGGTATATGATAAAGGTGTGAAGTTCAATAACTCGCAAAAGAGGCGACAACTATAATCAAACTCACAAGATGAGAGCATATGCAATAAAAAACGCGAAATCCTTTGCAAGAAAAAAATGCATAAACCATATATCTTCCGCAAAATATCTTAAGAATCAATTAAGTTCATACAAAATCCAGAATATTAAATGAAACATTATAACGACTAACAAAGTTTTGATGACAAGCAAAAATACGTCAGCATTAGCTTTTCCAAGGAAGAGAAGATGGAGCGAAGCTACTGGAATCAAGGAACGTCTTTTGAAGTGTTGCCATCTGACGTCTGTGTTAAGATGGCCTTCGTGAAAGACTTCACCTTGAGATGCCTCGTCTTCATGGGGTGAATGAGAGTTGTTGGCTAGTAATTTCTGCACCAGATCATCAAATTCATCAATTTCCTCGTTAGCATCGTCTTCTTCTATTTCTTCAAGAGTGGCCGTTTTTGCCACATTGACTTATCCGCGGTTGAAGTTAGGAGGAAGAGCCTTTATATTTTCAAGTTGGTTAAGGTAAAGAGTAAAGTATCTAATGGGCTTCGTAGAAATCTTGTGATTGGCGTACATTCTGTGAAGTTTAGGCATACCCTCCTCAAATTGCTGTCGTGTAACGCCCCAATTTTCCAGTTATACATTATGTGATATTATATGAATTATATTCTTATATGTTTATGTGAAAATACGTGATAGTATTCTCAAATCATGAATTATTGCATAACTTGAATTTGATTAAGACGTGAATTAGTTGCCGAACGTGAATTATTTGATTATATAACCTTACTTGATTTATTTTTATAATTAGAGGACTTAATTGCATGAACCATTCTTGGACTTAATTGATCATTTCTTCCTAGCTCATCCTCCATTGCATGACTTAAAAACCTTGAGGACTTAATTGCAAAATGTGGATAATCATCCCTTATATGAGATGAATCATGTAATAACTGTTGGAAAACACGAATCAGAAAGCAGCGGAATTTAAAAATTTTTCCCAACAAAAGGATCTAGGACTCGCAATCGTGTAACCAAATTCGTAAAGATAGAAAACTTACTTTTCTTTTGTTCTTTCTTGAAGCGTTTCAAGCCACCCAAGAACACTCTTCTCGCGACTTGATCCCCTCTCCTTGGTAAAGCTCGAATCTTCAAACTTCTAACTTGAAGTCTCTAGAGAAAGTCCACCAACTTGATCACAATCTAACTAGTAATGATGCTAGTTCTCTAGTTAGTGTTTGGGCTTAACCTAGGGTTTATTTAATCTTGGAGAAAGGAAGGTGTTCAACACATGAACCAAAAGAATTGTCAATTAGCTCTAAAGGGGAGCATGAGCTCCCCTATATATAGGAAAGGGGAGGGGCGGCCGAAATCCTTGTCCTCATAGGCAAGGGTTTTGGTTCCTCTCTCCTATTACTTGATCTTCAAGTAATTTCCAACTTTGACTTTGAATTCTAATTCAAGTCAACTTTTAAGAGAGCTAAAAATATCCAAACTATTTTTGGATAATTTTATACTTTATTTATTATAAAATAAATAACTTATTTTTATCTAATTAATTAATTCATAATTAATTAACTAGATTATTTTCTCCAAAATTAGACTTTCTTTTTAATTCAAAATTAAACCAAAGTCTATTAAATAATTAACAAATTAATTATTTAATACATATATATACAATATATATATATATATATATATATATATATATATATATATATATATATATTCACACGTGTGTGACACGTGTCACAGTGACACGTGTCACTCACGTGAGCCACACGTGTGATCTCACACGTGTGGAACCCTCTTGGCCCGATTAACTCGTTTAATCATTTTCAAGCCTCAACTCATGTAACCAAGTTGTTGTGTGTGACCCTCTAGGTTCTCAATTCAATTAGCAGTGACCCTAATTAATTAATTCACTAATTAATTAATCAGTCCACAGATTAAACGACCATAGTCTAGCAACAGGTGTTTAACCCCTAGCTGAATTGGAATGTTCGGATTCGACAGAACCTTTAAGTCATTGATTCATGTGAGATACAATCCTCCTACTTACTATCTCTCAACCAAGATCTAGGGTAAGGGAATAATTAGAACCCTAATAATCCGGTCTTAAAGCTAAGTGCATTTCATATCCATTTGATCTCAATCCAAGAAACCCTTTTCTTGATATCTTGATCTACTGCCTTGGCCAAGGACTCCATATGGCATATGAATGACTTACACAATAAGAGATCACCTTGCAAATGCAAGTGTAGGTCCTTTCTTGATTCTCATTCACTTTCATGAATCACTTGTGCAGCCCCAGCATAAGCCTTGAATCAGTTGTCTAAGGCGACACCCTTTAAAGCTTATACCTAAGACTACAGAGTTAACTCATAAAGTGACAAGAAACCTCAAGTCTTAAGGATCAATTAATCACATCAATGACTCGTGAGATATTTCCTAATCTGGAAGTTTCCATTTCCTGAAATAGAAACTTCCTTTCCCATTTAGGAATGTTCTCACACGGGGCACCTCAGTGAACTTACTTATTAAAGTAAGCACCCTCATGTATCACGCACGTATCAACTATTCACTTTGCACCTCCATGAAACAAGGTGGTCCTTCTTAAGGGCGTGATCCCACAAGCAAGCCTTAGAGGAGTCAGGTTGACACTCCCACTGTCTGTAGGACTCATCGGCTTGGAGTATTTTACTAATCATGACTTATGTGATATAGGGCTCGTTTCATGAACCATTTCACCTAAATGGTAGAGTCCTAAAGTCATCAGGATTAGGGGAGTTCTCATACATGCACAGCTAAAGTAAACGCATACCAAACAAGAGCATATAAAGAAGTGTTGCCTCAATTCGTTATTTCATTCAAAGATTGTCTGTGATTACAATAAGGAAAAGCACAAAGCGGATATACAATCGGCTTTCTAGGGCACTATCCTTAACAATAACCTCCATACACATACATAAACTTAGCTTCTATAATCCTCTTGCTCTCTCCATTTCTCACTATCCAACCCTAAGAGAAAGAAGAAGGAGATTCCATCATTTCAAGCTTGATTTCAAGGGGGAAATTGCATAACTTTGATGCATCATCATCCCAACATCATTCCTTCTCTTATTCCTTTCATTCAAGGTAGAAATTGAGATTATGCTTGAATTCTTGAATCCATTATTGAAGTAGGGTTTGAGAATTTAGATGTGATTTCTTGTTTATTTGTGGCTAGAAGCATGACTAGGATCATTAAACCTCAAAGCTTGCATGAATTCTTGATTTACATGAAAATTGATGTCATGAAGTATATAGGTTTGTTAGATGAGTTCTTGATGATCTATGCATGTTTCCATGGATTATATGATGCCTAATTGATATATATGAGATATATGCATGAGATATGATAGTTTGGGTTGGTTTCTTATCTTGATTTGGTGTGAAAATGGTTTGGCAGCCAAATTCCGTGTGTTTCCCTTGTTTCCCCTATTTTCCTGAAGCTGTCAGGTGTAGGATCCCAGCCGGGATCCATTTTAGTACAAATTCAGTCCCGGCCGGGACGTTTTTAACGTAGCCTCACTTACTAGGATCCCGGCCGTGACCCTTTTTAGTGCAATTTCAATCCCGGCCGGGAAAACAACCCTCCTCTGCTCCAATTTCTCTGATTTTTCTACTGTAGTAATTACTTGAAGTTTAGAGTATTCTCCAATTGGAATCACCTCAATATCTATTTTCGTTTGTGAGTTATAGCCATTTTAATTTGGTGCCGCCAAGCTATCGCGAATCTGCATTAGCCCAACTTTGGACCTAAGCCATTTTCATTCCGCTTTGAACTAAAATTCGAGCCTTATATGTTTGAAAAGGTATATTTGTCTAGTTTCATACCCAACAAACAAAACTCAATTCCAACTTCTAGAACTCAATATATTCCAGTTTTTCTACAGCTTGTGCATTTTCGAAAATTGTCAGTTGTTGCCCAACTTCACCAAAACCTCTCTTCTTGCGTTCCTTTCACTCTCTTGGCTCCTGTATGTGAATTATATGAAGTATATGCTTGATTAATTGATAATTATGCTCCTATGTGATGCTTCTTGGTACTTAATTGCTCAACCATGATTGTGTGACTCCTTGAGATTTATTTCATCTCTTATATGCTAATTGGTTCTCATACATATTTAAGTGTCACTTGATTGCTAATTTGTTTGGTTATTAAGGTGTTACATGAGCATTGTCGTGTGTCATACTTGGTCTCATATTGAGTCTTGTCTCACGAGTTCCCGTTGTTTCCTTTCTTGTCCAGTACTTCTCCATGGTAGAGATCATTGGTCGTTTGGACACTTTCTTGTATCCTTGTTTTGTTTCGTCGCTCGTCAGGTGAGGTTTCAATTCTAGATATATAGAACCCATACGACCCTATGTGATGGTTTAAGCCAAAAGGTATCTATACATCTATAGTTTTCCAAACTTTAATGATTCTCAACTGAATTACCGAACTGTACTGTACTGTACTGATTAACTGTTTTGGCGAGTACATTGTTCACTGTGGCCCCGAGGGTAGTGTATTGAGCCAACCGGGAAAGCTTGGGCTGACGGGTAACTCTTGTACTATCTTCACAACTTTTGGGATGACCCCTGAACCCACTAGGAGATTAGTGGAGGAAGGAATTCCGGGCATAGGGACTCATGAACCCTACGCTCACACTGATTGGGTGGTGGGGCCTTGCAATCCCACCATCACCCGGAGGGAAAAAAGAGTTACTGGAACTGCTAATTGTGCACTGTAATTGATTGCCTGATCACCTAATCACTTAATAACTGAATTATTGTACACTGTCGGAGAAAGGTTGGAGATTTTCCCTCACTCGCTGGGCTACTGATTGATTGAATTGAATTGATTGAATTGTAAATTGGATAGTTGTAATCTCGGGCGAGATCTTCGTTGTTTCTTGAACTTATATTGCTTCATTTTATAAAACCTTACCCGAGATTGTAACTTGCATGATACGTGCGCCTATATTTATGAAACCCCTCACTTAGTCTTTCATAGACTGACACCCCACATTTTCAGGTTTTGCAGGGTGTGTGCTAGGCGGGAATTGAGTCGAGTCCAGTCCTTTGCATTCGGGTCTAGCACATTCCATTTTCATATTGATGCATATGTATTGCTTACGAATTGTTATGGTACCTATGTATATTATAACTTGTCTATGGAAAATTGATATTGTATATATGGAAATAATGGAAAGGAACTTGAATGATGTTAAGGACATGAATGTATATTATGTTTCCGTTTCAATTGCTATGCATGTTGGTACCTGTTTAAGGTTTAGTCCCGCCTAGCTAGATTGTTTTTTTTTACTGTCTCCCGTTCGCTATAGGCTTAATTCATGTATGGATCTTCCATTTCATATGTGGATTGAACTATAGTGCAGGGGATATGGCTACCTTGTGTTCCGGGTGCTACATCCTAAGGTGGTATCAGAGACCGGTTGTAAAACCGGAGTTCTAGTGTCGTGTCGTGTCATGTCTAGGTCGTACGGCTTAGGAACTACTTGATAACTTGTGCGTTGCATTGATTCTTGCTACTAATTGTTGATTGATTGATCTCACATTGCTTGAATTTTATATGATTAACGTGTTTTACTTTAACTTTGTTGAATTAATTATTGCATTTTGCATCCATATGTGTTTAAATGCTAATTATGTGTCATATACAATCACTAACCCCATGCATTTATATTTGAGATAAGTTGTGATTATAGGCTATAAAGATCATATTAAACCACGACCAATTTCCACGACAACCTCAATTTATCGTAACCTCCTTTTTCTCGCTATGAAGTTATAAGGAATGTACAGGGGAACTTCTTACAGGAATTCAAGAGCCATGGATTTATCTATTTGGGTTTGAGATGAATCGAGACACTCCGGACCCTGGAATAGGGCTCGGATCAATTTGGAAAATTTAAGGAATTGATTTTGAGATCGTGAAAACATCAAGTAGAAGAATCAAACAACGAGGTAGTTGATATGGATCTACAGGGAATTGAGACATCTCAAATTTTGGATAAGAAAGAAGTCGGATAGGAAGGAGTAGAGAGGATCGATCAATAGGGTGGTTACAAGTTCATGGAAAGCCAAGATATTCAAGATTCTACCTTCGGCTGGATTGAAGTTTATTTTTTCAGCTCTAAGTTGAATTGTCGTGTGGTGAGGTTGAATTGGGAGTAATGGAGTAACAAATGGAAACGGTAAAGAAAGATAAGGAACTTTTGGAGGGAAATTATATACTCAAAGTGTAGGCAAGTAGAGGACAAGTCATACAACCAATTCCAGTTCAAAAAGAGTAAATTGAGAGAACTTCAACCGAGGTGACACCTAAATGAAGTCGGGACAACAATGGGAGATTAGTCCCTTGAGAGAAATTGGGATACTAACTTCATAAGTGGAAAAGAATTTGAATTCAAGAATCACAATCTCGGATACAAGGAAACTTCGATTGAGGAGATAATTATGGTGAAGATTCGGGTAATACTTAGAGATCGGTACTTGGGAAAGAATCGGGTTCAAGAAATTTTAATCACGGGGGATGGAAATGTATTGGTTGAAAATAGAGAATTTTACCGAATTGGAAGACTGTGGGTAACAAGAGATGACCGATAAAGTTGAGATAAGGTTGTAATTCAACAAACAAGAAACAAGTGTCGGGTTAAAGCCTATCGCTACAACGGTGACAGGTTCAATGCATTTATCAGCACTTGCATCATACATTGTTTAAATTATCTAAATTTCTTTAGTTATATGCGCATCTCTAATCGAGCTTAATTGTTTCAACATGTTGCAATTTATTACTTACAAGTGTGATACGTGCATTGGCATATTAACCCAACATGCATCGTTAAGTGTTTACTTGATAGGACCTCTTCCCATCTCATTTATCAAGTATTACTGCAATCGAGACACAACCGAAGTATGGTAAGGAGAATAATTGGGTTGCAAAGTGTAGACCAAAAGGGAAATGACTTTAAATTTATGAATTGGCTCAAACGTATTATTTTCAATAAAAGCAACAAAGATGCAAAAGTTCTCAACAACGGGATTTCTTGAAAATGGAAAAGGGAAGGAATTAGAAGATTTTGATACTTGATAACTTTCTATATTTGGATGAAAATTATGTGAGAATAATTTCAGAGAAGGCTAGGGGCTCTAAGAACCGGAGGTTAGTATTCGAGAAAGGATGGTAGATTTAGTTCTCGTTTCGATTTCCAACTGGGGTGGAGGAATTTTCGAGAACAAGATCGGAAGTGATAGGTAATTCAAGAGAATTAGGAAGAGAAGGATCATTGATTGAGAAATGGTAGAACAAATTCAAGAAGTTAGACAAAAGATATTTTTATTTTCTTAAGGGGGAGAGCCGGTCGGGGAACAACTGAAAACCAATGTTGTTGGAAAATAGGAATCAGAAAGCAGCGGAAATTTAAAAATTTTCCAACAAAAGGATCGAAAACTCGCAATCATGAATCCAAATTCGTAAGGTAAAGAAACTTACTTTTCAATAATCTTTCTTGAAGCGTTTCAAGCCACCCAAGAACGCTCTTCTCGCGGCTTGATCCCCTCTCCTTGGTAAAGCTCGAATCTTTAAAAACTTCTAACTTGAAGCTCTCTAGAGATAGTCCACCAACTTAACTACAATCTAACTAGTAAGGATGCTAGTTCTCTAGTTAGTGTTTAGGCTTAACCTAGGGTTTATTTGATCTTGGAGAAAAGATGGTGTTCAACACATGAACCAAAAGAAATCATCAATCACTAAGGGAGCTCGAGCTCCCCTATATATAGCAAGAGGGGGACGTCGAACCTAGTCCTATTGGACTAAGGATTTGGTCCCTCTCTCTTATTACTTGATCATCAAGTAATTCTAAACCTTGACTTTGAATTCTAATTCAAACCAACTTTTAAGATAGCTAAAATATCCAAACTCCTATTGGATAATATTATACTTTATTTATTAATAAATAAATAACTTATTTATCTAATTAATTAATTCATAATTAATTAAATAGATTAATTTCTCCAAAATAAGACTTTCATTTTAATTCAAAATTAAACCAAAGTCTATTAAATAATTTACACATTAATTATTTTATACATAAATAAATATACACGCACGGTGCACACGTGTCCATATAGGACACGTGTCACTCACGTGACCCACACGTGTGCTTCACACGTGTGGAACGCTTTTGGCTCGATTAACTCGTTTAATCATTTCAAAGCCCCAACTCATGTAACCAAGTTGTGTGTGACCCTCTAGGTTCTCAATTCAATTAGCAGTGACCCTAATTAATTAATACACTAAGTAATTAATCAGTCCATAGATTAAACGACCATAGTCTAGCAATAGGTGTTTAACCCCTAGCTGAATTGGAATGACTCGATTCGACAGAACCTTTAAGTCATTGATTCATGTGAGATACAATCCTCCTACTTACTATCTCTCAACCAAGATCTAGGGTAAGGGAATAATCAGAACTCTAATAATCTGGTCTCAAAGCTAAGTGCATTTCATATCCATTTGATCTCAATCCAAGAAACCCTTTTCTTGATGTCTTGATCTACTGCCTTGGCCAAGGACTCCATATGGCATATGAATGACTTACACAGTAAGAGATCACCTTGCAAATGCAAGTGTAGGTCCTTTTTTGATTCTCATTCACTTTCATGAATCACTTGTGCAGCCCCAGCATAAGCCTTGAATCAGTTGTCTAAGGCGACACCCTTTAAAGCTTATACCTAAGACTACAGAGTTAACTCATAAAGTGACAAGGAACCTCAAGTCTAAGGATCAATTAATCACATCAATGACTAGTGAGATATTTCCTAATCTGGAAGTTTCCATTTCCTGAAATAGAAACTTCATTTCCCATTTAGGAATCTTCTCACACGGGGCACCTCAGTGAACTTACTTATTGAAGTAAGCACCCTCATGTATCACGCACGTATCAACTATACACTTTGCACCTACATGAAACAAGGTGGTCCTTCTTAAGGGCGTGATCCCACAAGCAAGCCTTAGAGGAGTCAGGTTGACACTCCCACTGTCTGTAGGACTCATCGGCTTGGAGTATTTTACTAATCATGACTTATGTGATATAGGGCTCGTTTCATGAACCATTTCACCTAAATGGTAGAGTCCTAAAGTCATCAGGATTAGGGGAGTTCTCATACATGCACAGCTAAAGTAAACGCATACCAAACAAGAGCATATAAAGAAGTGTTGCCTCAATTCGTTATTTTATTCAAAGATTGTCTGTGATCACAATAAGGAAAAGTACAAAGCGGATATACAATTGGCTTTCTAGGGCACTATTCCTAACAAATGTTTGGACCTCACTTGGGAGAGTTGAAACTTTAAGGAAAAGTGGCTCTTTCTTTCTTTCTATCAAAACCATGTGAACGAAGTCTCCAATATTTTAAATTTCATGTGCCCAAAGTTCTCAAAATGGAGACTTCTAAAGCCATAAGGAGGCATATCTTGAGCCGAGCTGAAATTAAAAGAAATTTGATGAGGAATGGGAGAGACAATGGTTTCTATAAGTTGATGAAACATACTTTGATCAAAGTTGAGAATTTTACAAGGAAAGCGACTGTCATTCAAGATTTACGCGAAATGACCAAATAGGTGCTACACTATTACCAGGATGCTAGATTATAAGAGCGTGACGGGATCATTCTCTATCACAAAGGATCACATGAGAGTTACTTTAATCGGGTATTGGAAATGGAATTCATAAAAGGGAAATTACAACATGAACAAGATAGATTATAAATTCATCTGTCATTTTTTTTAATGATGAACCGGGAATATTATGAAGGATAGAAACTAGACTTCGAGTTATCAAATAATTAGCCCGGGCATCGGAGGAGGTTAACTATAATTGTGGGAAGAATGAGTGGGTTGGACTACTATCAAGTGCACATTCAAGAGTTGAAACTTAGAATTGTTGGAAAGGATAAAGAATTTGATCGCGGGATGATGATTGAGGGGATATTAAAATACATACATCGGGCATTTTGAGGCATGGGATTATAGTTCGAAGAAATTCCAACCAAAGAATGAAGTGTTTAACCAAAGATTTGTCTATTCTTCTACCTAACCACACCTAAAGAAGGAAAGATTAGTTAAGAACCGAGCCAGTTAAGGATCGGACTATACAACGATACCTGAAAGTTATCAATTTCAAAGTTCATTACATCGGTGAACGGTACACCTAAACATGCATATCACGTGCATTATGCAATTTATTGTGACCATATATGGTCCCTTGTATTTATTAATTGTTTTGTATGACTAATTGGTATACTTGATCTCTTACACTTGCTCCTTACGTGACGGTTTGTGTGTGAGTGTTTATTCATTTAAGCTTAGGTTGTTGTTTACCTGTTTGAGAGACGGGGTTCTCTCATTGCTTGTTCGAGAGACGGGGTTCTCTCGTTGCTTGTTTGAGAGACGGGGTTCTCTCGTTGCTTGTTTGGGAGACGGGGATCTCTCATCGCTTGGTTTAAAATTTAAAACTCAAGATTGGACCTGGTCCTCTTAAGGGGGAGAGAGTTGTAACGCCCCAATTTTCCAGTTGTACATTATGTGATATTATATGAATTATATTCTTATATGTTTATGTGAAAATACGTGATAATATTCTCAAATCATGAATTATTGCATAACTTGAATTTGATTAAGACGTGAATTAGTTGCCGAATGTGAATTATTTGATTATATAACCTTACTTGATTTATTTATATAATTAGAGGACTTAATTGCATGAACCATTCTTGAACTTAATTGATAATTTCTTCCTAGCTCATCCTCCATTGCATGACTTAAAAACCTTGAGGACTTAATTGCAAAATATGGATAATCATCCCTTATATGAGATGAATCATGTAATAACCTCCATACACATACATACACTTAGCTTCTACCATCCTCTTGCTCTCTCCATTTCTCACGATCCAACCCCAAGAGAAAGAAGAAGGAGATTCCATCATTTCAAGCTTGATTTCAAGGGGAAAATTGCATAACTTTGAAGCATCATCATCCCAACATCATTCCTTCTCTTATTCCTTTCATTCAAGGTAGAAATTGAGATTATGGTTGAATTCTTGAATCCATTATTGAAGTAGGGTTTGAGAATTTAGATGTGATTTCTTGTTTATTTGTGGCTAGAAGCATGACTAGGATCATTAAACCTCAAAGCTTGCATGAATTCTTGATTTACATGAAAATTGATGTCATGAAGTATATGGGTTTGTTAGATGAGTTCTTGATGATCTATGCATGTTTTCATGGATTATATGATGCCTAATTGATATATATGAGATATATGCATGAGATATGATAGTTTGGGTTGGTTTCTTACCTTGATTTGGTGTGGAAATGGTTTGGGAGCCAAATTCCGTGTGTTTCCCTTGTTTCCTGTAGTACCCCAAGCGTAAGGGCACCACATCCCCCGCACTATAGTTCAATCCACATATGGAACAATCACCCATACATGAACCAAGCCTATAGCGAACGGGAGACAATAAAAAAAAAACACAACACTAGCTAGGCGGGCTAACCCTCAATTATTACACCAATGCATAAAGAAAGGCGGAAGCATAATCATTTACATACATTCCATTAGCAATTTTGTTCAATAATTCCATAAACACGCATTTCAAACCCCTAGCATCAAGCCATATTATATATATACTTCCACATGTTTCAAAATTATACTAATACCAAAAGTGAATAAAATGCTAGACTTGACCAAAAGACTCAAACCCGCCTAGCACTCCACCTGCAAAACCTGAAAACGTGAGGTGTCAGTCTACCACAGACTGAGTGAGGGGTTTAAATACATATAAGCGCACATACCATGCAAGCTATAATCTTGGGTAAGATTTTATAAGAAACAAAATATAAGTTCAAGAATAGAAAGAATTCTCGCCCGAGATTAGAACTGAACCAATTTCACAATTTAATCATTATCAATTCAATCTGTGGCCCGGCTAGTGAGGGCATTCTCCAACCTTTCTCCAAAAGTGTACCTTCATGAATAATTCCAGTTTATTAAGTGAGCATGCAAGTCATTCATGTGCAATCAAGTAGCGGTTTCATGAACCCTTTTTCCTCCGGGTGATGGTGGGCTTGCAAGACCCAACCATCCAATCATGGTGTACATCGGGAACATGACTCCCACTCACGGGATTTCTTCCTCCACCAAACCTCCTGGTGGATTCAGAGGTGATCCCAAATGGTGAGGATAGTGCAAGAGTTACCCGTCAGCCCATGCTTTCCCGGTTGGCTCAGTACACTACCCTCGGGACCCAGTGACAATACATGTACTCGCCCAATCAATCAGTTAATCCATTCAATACATTTCATGAAATCATTTGAAAGTCATAAAGTTTGAAAATTATAGATGTATAAATACTTTTGGTCGAAAACGTCACATAGGGTTATAAGGGTTCTATATGTATATCTAGAATTAAACCTCACCTTTACCAACAAACCACAAGTGGAAAGAAACCCTAAGGAGCAGGCTCCTCGCCTCCTGAACCATGATCTGTGAAACACGGATAAGTGTACGTGAGACTCGACTAACGGCATGTTCAATTAATGTCAATCAGGCAATTACAATCAATGGGTATTATAGACATACACAAATTGGCAATCGAGGTAGCAAAGATCAAGTATTCAAGCATTCAAGATGTAATTCAAATTGTACAATTATTACATAAACCTCTCCTATGAACTTCAAGTATGAAATCACATGATACATACAATACCCATAATATAATGCACTAAATAGCATGTCAATGAAATGTTCATGTCGGAAACAATCCAATAAAACCATGCAAGAAAAGTTAAAAAAAAAATTTTCATGCAGAAAGAAGTAAGGTCGCGGGCGCGACCAAAATCCTTCACAAAAGGTCTCGACCAAGTATTTTTGCCCGAATTTTCCTCCAATTTTTCAAAATCTCGAAACATGCCCAAATTTTGGTCGCGGTAGTGACTAATTTTCTTAATAAAAGGGTCGCGGTCGCGGCCAAGTATTTTTGGCCGAATTTTCATCCAATTTTTCAAAATCTCGAAACTTGGCTAAAATCGGGTCGCGGTCGCTACCTGCTGCGCGACAGGAGAAAAACAGGGCATTTCGAGCCAAAAACCACAAAAACAACAACAAAGCCAAGTTCACTTATACAACAATTAAACCATGAAACATGCATCAAATCTTCAAGATTCAATCATCAAAACCCCAAAAATATACATGCTTTCCAACCTTCACATAACTTCATGTTTTCATGCCAAACTTGAAATGAAATGACCCTAAACATGAATGAACATGAAAGTATGACTTAATCAACAAACCCTACTCATGTATATATCAAGGAATTCAATCAAATTCTCCATTCATACCTCAATATGAAAGAAAGAAAGGATGAGATGATGGTGTGATGATGATGATGCTTCTAGCTTCACAAATCCTCCAAAAACCTTGCTTGAAAATGAGATTATTACTTCCTTCCTTCTTGTGGTGTTTTGATCGAAATGTGGTGTGTGTGTGTGTGTCTTGATGAAATATCATGAAATGATATGAGAGAGAGATGGTATACATATGATGTATTATCTTCCACTAACCACAATGACTCGTCATATTTTGCAAACAAGTCCCTCTATAATTTAAAATCATGTAAATGAGTTCCATCTCTACACAATATTCATATAACCTCCCAAGTCATGAAATGCAATTAAGTCCATAAATTTACACAAAAGAGCAATTAAGGACATTTAGTACAATTAAATCATGTATATCACTTAATTCATATAATTCCCATAATTAACAATTCATATAAGTGCATAGAGATGTAAGATATATAATATGATAAAATTGTAAGTAATTGAATAAAATAATTAAATTAAACCTCCCCAACTCCTGAAGACCCGCTCGTGGCGTGCTTACCTGAACTTCCGGAAATTGGGGCGTTACAACTCTCCCCCCCGTTAAAGAATCTGGTCCCCAGATTCACTGATCGGAAATAAACAACTCTGGGTGGAACCTTTTCATTTTATCTTCCGGCTCCCAAGTCATCTCCTCAGTTTTATCACTTCTCCATAATACCTTGACCATAGGAATACTCTGGTTTCTCAACTCTTGATATTTTCTATCCAAAATTCTAACCGGCTGTTGAATAAATGTTAGATTCGGTTCGAACTCAACTCTTCAACGAGGAGAATTTCAGTTTCATCTGGATAATATTTTCTTAGTTGAGATACATGAAAGACATTGTGAATCCCGGTAAGATTAGGCGGTAAATCCAATATGTAAGCCACTTTCCCAATTCTCTCAAGAATTTCGAACGAACCCAAATAACGGGGATTTAGCTTTCCTCCTTTCCCAATCCGAGAAAACCCTTTTCGTGGAGATACCTTCAAGAAAACCCGGTCCCCCACTTCAAATTTAAGATCCCTCTGGCGAATATCGGCGTAACTTTTCTGTCTATCTTGTGCAGCTTTCATTATTTGTTGTATCTGTTGAACTTTCTCAATCATTGCTCCCACGGTCTTAGAAGGTTTCTCAAGTTTCCCACCTTTCTTTACCCCTTCTTGTTTCGTCCATCTCCACTCCTCTAGACCATAGAGCAACTCGTAAGGAGACATGCCGATAGAAGATTGATAACTATTGTTATATGCAAACTCTATCAACGGAAGTTGATCATGCCAAGAATTTTGATAATCCAAAGCACAAGATCGGAGCAAGTCTTCCAAATATCTTATAAATCTCTCGGTCTGACCATCGGTTTGAGGATGAAAAGCCGTGCTAAATTGAAGCTTCGTCCCCAAAATTCCTTGCAATTCTCGCTACAACTTAGGTAAAACGGGGATCCCTATCCGAAACAATACTTACCGGAATCCCATGAAGTCGAATAATCTCCTTGCTATAAATCTCGGTCAGTTTATGAATCTTGTAAGACATTCGGACTGGTAGAAAATGAGCAGACTTGGTTAACCGATCCATAATCACCCAAATACCATCATAGCCACATTTCACCTTCGGTAACCCGGATATAAAATCCATTGTCACCTGCTCGCACTTCCACTCGAGAATAAGTAACGGCTTTAAAAGACCTCCGGGCTTTTGATGTTCAGCTTTAACTTTTTGACACGTCAAACAATGTTTTACAAACTCAGCCACATCCTTTTTCAATCCACACCACCAATAATATTGTTTTAAATCCTTATAAATTTTGTTTCCTCCCGGATGTACCGAATATGCAGATTTATGAGCTTCTTCAAACAATACCCTTTTGAGTTCATCGGGCACTATCACTCGGTTCTTGAAGCGAAGAAAACCGGCTTCATCGAACCCAAATGGACTTTCCAGATCCTCCCTTGCCTTAGCAACCAACTTTTGAACTTCTGGATCCTTGCCTTGAGCTTCAAATAGTCTCTGTTTCAATTCCGGTTGAATCGACATATTGAATACCCGGGCTTTTATCACAATAGCCTCAATCTTACTACTTTCTCCAATTTCCAAACTCGATACCCCAACCTTTCTACTTAAAGCATCATTAACCACATTTGCTTTCCCGGGATGATACTTGATGACACAATCATAATCCTCCAATCGTTCCATCCATCTCCGTTGCCTCAAATTCAGATCCTTTTGTGTAAATAAGTATTGGAGACTCTTATGATCCGTGAAAATCTCAAATGTCACTCCATACAAATAATGTCTCCATTTTCCAAGCACAAATATCACGGCGGCAAGCTCAAGGTCATGTGTAGGATAGTTCTTTTCATAATCTTTCAACTTCCGGGAAGCAAAAGCAATAACTTTACAATTTTGAGTTAAAACACACCCCAAGCCTTCCTTAGATGCATCCGTGTAAACCGCATATCCTTCTAAGCCTTCCGGAAGGATTAAAATCGGAGCCGAAACCAACTTCTCTTTCAATATATTGAAACTCTTCTCACAACCTTCATTCCACTCATACTTAACATCTTTCTTTGTTAACCGAGTCAACGGGTCGGCAATCTTGGAGAAATCCTGCACAAATCTTCTATAATAACCTGTCAATCCCAAGAAACTTCTAACTTTAGAAGCGTTCTTTGGTTTCTCCCACTTTAACACCGCTTCTATTTTAGAAGGATAAACTTCTAATCCATTTCCCGAAATGATATGACCCAAGAAAGACACCCGGTCGATCCAAAATTCGCATTTGCTAAACTTCGCAAATAATTGATGTTCCTTCAAAGTTTTCAATACGAGTTCGAGGTATCTTGCATGTTCCCCGACCGACTTAGAGAAAACCAAAATATCATCTATAAAGATCACAATGAACTTATCAAGAAACGGCCGGAAAATTCTATGCATCATGTCCATAAAAGCGGTTGGAGCATTTGTCAAACCAAAAGGCATAACCATGAATTCATAGTGCCCATATCTCCTATTGAAACCCGTCTTTGGAATATCCTCGGCTCGGATCCATAATTGATAATACCCTTGTCTTAAGTCAAGCTTAGAATAAACTTTGGATCCTTGGAGTATATCAAACAACTCCTCAATGTGGGGTAGAGGATATTTATTCTTAATTGTCATTCGATTTAGCTTCCTATAATCAATACACATCCATATAGTACCATCCTTCTTCTTCACAAATAATACCAGCGTACCCCACGGTGATAAACTTGGTCTAATATACCCGACTTCCAAAAGACCATCAAGTTGCACCTTTAATTCTTTCAATTCCGCAGGAGCCATCCGATATGGAGTTTTAGAATATGGCTCTGCATTTGGATATAGATCAATTACAAATTTTATCTCTCTATCCGGCGGCAATGAATCCAATTTCTCCGGAAACACTTCGGGAAACCCTTTAACAACCTCCGTTTCTTCTAACTTCATCTGATCTTTGGGTTGATTTAGAATATAAGCTATGAATCCCTTAGCCCCATCACAAACCAATTTCCGAGCTTCCGAGAAAGATCATAAACGTACTGTTTTAGAACTTCGACCCGTTATAATTTCTGAACCCAACTGAACTCTCTTGGCCCGACAATCCACAGTAGCACAATTCTTGTAAAGCCAATCCATTCCCAAGATAGACCCATAGCGAGACATCGGTAAATCAATAAAATCCATCGAGAAAACCCGACCCTCAATACTCATCGGTACCTCTCTAAAAACCCGGTTAGTTTTTACGCTACCACCGAAAGGAGTACTAACAATGTAATAAGCAGAAGAAAGAGTAACACATAGAGGCAATTTCATAGAAATATCACAAGAAATAAAAGAGTGGTAGCCCCCGGATCAAACAAGGTATGTATGTTTGTGCCATGAATGCAAATGGTACCTTCAACAATGGCGGCAGGGTCTACATCTTTATCCACTTCCTCGCCTTCCAAGGCATACGCACGGGCCCTAAGAAGCGGCCTCTGACCCCCAGGTGGTGGATCCCGTCTATCTGGACACCCATCAACTTTATGCTCTGCACTCCCACAAATCAAATAAAGATTCAAACGGTGCCGGCAACCCTCATAAGTATGGGTAGGCAACCCACAATAAGTACATCCCGGCTTCCCCGTAGGTGGTGGTGCGACAGGAGTAACCCGAAGAGCTTTCTGGACCGGCACTTGTGGGATTTGAGGCTTAAATTTCTTCACCGGACCCTTAGCCTGTGGTGGAGCGGTATCATAATTGATTGGCCTTTTCCCGGGATTATAATTCGACCTCGACCCTAAACCGGAGCCCTGACTTGATCTATATGTGAACCTCCGAGCATTAACTGAATCTTCAACTTTGAGAGCTTTGGTAGTAGCCTTCTTCCAAGTACTTGTATTGACGGCCTCTATTGCAGCTTGAATATCCGGCCTCAAACCTTGCACGAATTACATAGCCTTATGGAAATCATCGCTAGCGATGTTGGGCGCATACTTGGACAATCTCTCGAACTCGGCTATATACTCGGCAACTGATCTACCCCCTTGCTTGAGCTCCGTGAATTCCTTGAGCATTCTAGTGCGAGAGCACGGAGGAATAAATTTATTCTTGAATTCTCTTGTGAAAACCTCCCATGTAACTTCTTCCTCAATGGCATTTAAAACAATCTGAGTGCTTTCCCACCAAGAATAAGCTTCTCCTTGAATCAAAGTGAGAGTACACCTAGCCTTTTCCCGTGTCTCGCAAAGTATAAGTTCCCAAATTCGCTCAACCTCTTTAAGCCATTGTTCGGCTTGAATATCGTTCCCTTTGAAGAACCTTGGTGGATGTTGATTTTGAAATTCCCTTAAAATAGCCGAAATTAGGGCCGGTGGTGCTGGTGGAGGAGCTGGTGGTGCTAGAGGCACAAAATCCCTCAACCTTTGATCTATAAGCTGTACCATAAAGTTCAGGAAATCCTAAGGTTGAGCTTGAGGGGGTGGAGGTGGAGTTCGATCACGGTGGTGATGTCGATGACCAGGAGAATGCTCTCTACGAGGCCTTCCATGTGGCATCCTGAAATACAAACACTGTACATGCATGTTTGATTAATAAGTACGACTGAATGTAATTAAATCATATAAAAGAAGTAACTCACATAATCATATAAGCCAAATAGTTCAAAGAATTTCAAAAAGGTTCCAAAAGAATACAAGACTTGCAAATAATATATAATCCTATGCCTTACGACTTAGACTCACAAGACACGACACTAGAACCGCGGTTTTGCAACCGGGCTCTGATACCACCTTAGGATGTAGCACCCCAAGCGTAAGGGCACCACATCCCCCGCATTATAGTTCAATCCACATATGGAACAATCACCCATACATGAACCAAGCCTATAGCGAACGGGAGACAATAAAAAAATAACACAACACTAGCTAGGCTGGCTAACCCTCAATTATTACACCAATGCATAAAGAAAGGCGGAAGCATAATCATTTATATATATTCCATTAGCAATTTTGTTCAATAATTCCATAAACACGCATTTCAAACCCCTAGCATCAAGCCATATTATACATATACTTCCACATGTTTCAAAATTATACTAATACCAAAAGTGAATAAAATGCTAGACCTAACCAAAAGACTCAAACCCGCCTAGCACTCCACCTGCAAAACCTGAAAACGTGAGGTGTCAGTCTACCATAGACTGAGTGAGGGGTTTAAACACATATAAGCGCACATACCATGCAAGCTATAATCTCGGGTAAGATTTTATAAGAAATTGAATATAAGTTCAAGAATAGAAAGAATTCTCGCCCGAGATTACAACTGAACCAATTCCACAATTTAATTATTATCAATTCAATATGTGGCCCGGCGAGTGAGGGCATTCTCCAACCTTTCTCCAAAAGTGTACCATCATGAACAATTCCAGTTTATTAAGTGAGCATGCAAGTCATTCATGTGCAATCAAGTAGTAGTTTCATGAACCCTTTTTCCTCCGGGTGATGGTGGGCTTGCAAGTCCCAACCATCCAATCATGGTGTCCGTCGGGAACATGACTCCCACGCACGGGATTTCTTCCTCCACCAAACCTCCTGGTGGATTCAGAGGTGATCCCAAATGGTGAGGATAGTGCAAGAGTTACCCCGTCAGCCCATGCTTTCCCGGTTGGCTCAATACACTACCCTCAGGCCCCAGTGATAATACATGTACTCGCCCAATCAATCAGTTAATCCGTTCAATACATTTCATGAAATCATTTGAAAGTCATAAAGTTTGAAAATTATAGATGTATAGATACTTTTGGTCGAAAACGTCACATAGGGTTATAAGGGTTCTACATGCATATCTAGAATTAAACCTCACCTTTACCAACCAACCATAAGTGGAAAGAAACCCTAAGGAGCAGGCTCCTCGCCTCCTGGACCGTGATCTGTGTAACACGGACAAGTGTACGTGAGACTCGACTCGCATGAACCAATTAAGACGAACAACATGTTCAATTAATGTCAATCATGCAATTACAATCAATGGGTATTATAGATATACTCAAATTGGCAATCGAGGTAGCAAAGATCAAGTATTCAAGCATTCAAGATGTAATTCAAATTGTACAATTATTACATAAACCTCCCCTATGAACTTCAAGTATGAAATCACATGATACATACAATACCCATAATATAATGCACTAAATAGCATGTCAATGAAATGTTCATGTCGGAAACAAGCCAATAAAACCATGCAAGAAAAGTTAAAAAAACAATTTTTCATGCAGAAAGAAGCAGGGTCGCGGGCACGACCAAAATCCTTCACAAAAGGGTCACGGTCGCGACCAAGTATTTTTGCCCGAATTTTCCTCCAATTTTTCAAAATCTCGAAACATGCCCAAATTTTGGTCGCGGTCGTGACTAATTTTCTTCATAAAAGGGTCGTGGTCGCGACCAAGTATTTTTGGCCGAATTTTCATCCAATTTTTCAAAATCTCGAAACTTGGCTAAAATCGTGTCGCGGGCGCGACCAATTTTGCTGTATTTTCGGTCGCGGGCGCGACCTGTTGCGCTGCAGGAGAAAAACAGGGGAAAAACAGCGCATTTCGAGCCAAAAACCACAAAAACAACAACAAAGCCAAGTTCACTCCATAACAATCACTTAGTACATCAAATACACATTATACTTCACTTATACAACAATTAAACCATGAAACATGCATCAAATCTTCAAGATTCAATCATCAAAACCCCAAAAATATACATACTTTCCAACCTTCACATAACATCATGTTTTCATGCCAAACTTGAAATGAAATGACCCTAAACATGCTTCTAGCCATGAATGAACATGAAAATATCACTTAATCAACAAACCCTACTCATGTATATATCAAGGAATTCAATCAAATTCTCCATTTATACCTCAATATGAAAGAAAGAAAGGATGAGATGATGGTGTGATGATGATGATGCTTCTAGCTTCAAAAATACTCCAAAAACCTTGCTTGAAAATGAGATTAATACTTTCTTCCTTGTTATGGTGTTTTGATCGAAATGTGGTGTGTGTGTGTGTGTCTTGATGAAATATCATGAAATGAAATGAGAGAGAGATGGTATACATGTGATATATTATCTTCCACTAACCACAATGACTCATCATATTTTGCAAACAAGTCCCTCTATAATTTAAAATCATGCAAATGAGTTCCATCTCTACACAATATTCATATAACCTCTCAAGTCATGAAATGCAATTAAGTCCATAAATTTGTACAAAAGAGCAATTAAGGACATTTAGTACAATTAAATCATGTATATCACTTAATTCATATAATTCCCATAATTAACAATTCATATAAGTGCATAGAGATGTAAGATATATAATATGATAAAATTGTAAGTAATTGAATAAAATAATTAAATTAAACCTCCCCAACTCCCGAAGACCCGCTCGTGGCGTGCTTACCTGAACTTCCGAAAATTGGGGCGTTACATTTCCCCTATTTTCCCGAATCTGTCAGGTGTAGGATCCCGGCCGGGATCCATTTTAGTACAAATTCAGTCCCGGCCGGGACGTTTTTAACGTAGCCTCACTTCACCAGGATCCCGGCCGGGACCCTTTTTAGTGCAATTTCAATCCCGGCCGAGACGGCAACCCTCCCCTGTTCTAATTGCTCTGATTTTCTACTGTAGCAATTAGTTGAAGTTTAGAGTATTCTCCAATTGGAATCACCTCAATATCTATTTTCGTTTGTGAGTTATAGCTATTTTAATTTGGTGCCGCGAAGCTGTCGTGAATCTGCATTAGCCCAACTTTGGACCTAAGCCATTTTCATTCCGCTTTGAACTAAAATTCGAGCCTTATATGTTTGAAAAGGTATATTTGTCTAGTTTCATACCCAACAAACAAAACTCAATTCCGACTTCTAGAACTCAAGATATTCCAGTTTTTCTACAGCTTGTGTATTTTCAGAAATTGTCAGTTGTTGCCCAACTTCACCAAAACCTCTCTTCTTGCATTCCTTTCACTCTCTTGGTTCTCGTATGTGAATTATATGAAATATATGCTTGATTAATTGATAATTATGCTCCTATGTGATGCTTCTTGGTACTTAATTGCTCAACCATGATTGTGTGACTCCTTGAGATTTATTTCATCTCTTAGATGCTAATTGGTTCTCATACATATTTAAGTGTCACTTGATTGCTAATTTGTTTGGTTATTAAGGTGTTACATGAGCATTGTCGTGTGTCATACTTGGTCTCATATTGAGTCTTGTCTCACGAGTTCCCGTTGTTTCCTTTCTTGTCCAGTTCTTCTCCAGAGCGGAGATCATTGGTCGTTTGGACACTTTCTTGCATCCTTGTTTTGTTTCGGCACTCGTCAGGTGAGGTTTCAATTCTAGACATATAGAACCCATACGACCCTATGTGATGTTTTAAGCCAAAAGGTATCTATACATTTATAGTTTTTCAAACTTTACTGATTCTCAACTGAATTACCGAACTGTACTGTACTGTACTGATTGATTGTTTTGGCGAGTACATTGTTCACTGTGGGCCCGAGGGTAGTGTATTGACTCAACCGGGAAAGCTTGGGCTGACGGGTAACTCTTGCACTATCCTCACAACTTATGGGATGACCCCTGAACCCACTAGGAGATTAGTGGAGGAAGGAGTTCCGGGTATAGGGACTCATGAACCCTACGCTCACACTGATTGGGTGGTGGGGCCTTGCAATCCCACCATCACCCGGAGGGAAAAAGAGTTACTGAAACTACTAATTGTGCACTGTAATTGATTGCCTGATCACCTAATCACTTAATAACTGAATTATTGTACACTGTCGGAGAAAGGTTGGAGATTTTCCCTCACTCGCCGGGCCACTGATTGATTGAACTGAATTGATTGAATTGTAAATTGGATAGTTGTAATCTCGGGCGAGATCTTCTTTGTTACTTGAACTTATATTGCTTCCTTTTATAAAACCTTACCCGAGATTGTAACTTGCAAGATAGAGCTATATGCCCCCACAACCCTGTGTTTTTCAAAAAGAGCTAAAAAAACCCTGTAAAAAAAGAATTAGTAAAATAAACCCTGTATTTTTTATTTTTTGCAAACCGCCCCTTTACACCATTTAGTCAAAGAACCGACGTGTTTTGTCAAAATTGCCCTTCTTTCATTACAATACATTCTTAAAGACATTACGTATATACATATTAAATATTATTTATATGTATAGTACAATATATATATATATATATATATATATATATATATATATATATATATATATATTCAATAAATTTACAAATTCTACCAAAAAATAAATAAATAATATTTAATATATATATTCAATAAATTTACAAATTCTACCGAAAATAAATAAATAAATTTATAAATAATATTTAATACATATAGTACATTAGTAATTTTATACATATACATGTATATATATAATATATTATATAATACATACATATATATACATATAAAAGAAATTTCAAAAAAAAAAAAAAAATTGATAGGATTTCTTCCGCCGGCGAAATTTCAAAATCGCGCCTCAAGGTTTTTTCTGCAAAAATTTGAAAACATAGGGTTTTATATGATAATTTTTTTTTCACGGGGTCTTTTTTTATCATTTCACATGACACAAGGGGTTTCCTTGCAAAAAACCCAAATATAATGTTGGGGTAAATTTGTCATTTTACGCGAAAAAGTAAAGAAAAATCCAATATCACACGCAGTAAACGCGCGTGTGATTCAAAAACACGTCTCAGGGTTTTTTCTGCAAAAATTTGAAAACATAAGGTTTTATATGAGAATTTATTTTTCACGGGGTCTTTTTTGATCATTTCACATGACACAAGGGGTTTCCTTGCAAAAAACCCTTGCATGATACGCGCGCCTAGATTTATGAAACCCCTCACTCAGTCTTTCATAGACTGACACCCCACATTTTCAGGTTTTACAGGGTGTGTGCTTGGCGGGAATTGAGTCGAGTCCAGTCCTTTGCATTCGGGTCTAGCACATTCCATTTTCATATTGATGCATATGTATTGCTTACGAATTGTTATGGTACCTATGTATATTATAACTTGTCTTTGGAAAATTGATATTGTATATATGGAAATAATGGAAAGGAACTTGAATGATGTTAAGGACATGAATGTATATTATGCTTCCGTTTTAATTGCTATGCATGTTGGTAACTGTTTGAGGTTTAATCCCGCCTAGGTAGATTGTTTTTTTTACTGTCTCCCGTTTGCTATAGGTTTAATTCATGTATGGATCTTCCATTTCATATGTGGATTGAACTATAGTGCGGGGGATGTGGCTACCTTGCGTTCCGTGTGCTACATGTCGGGGCATGTCGCTCGCCATCAATGTAAGCTTCATTCACCCGATTTTGGATATCAACCTTCAATTCCTCATACTTGATCAAAAGCTCAGTGTGTTGTTGCTCAAGCATAGCATGTCGCTCTTCATGAACTTTAACGACATCTGTATGCTTTTTTGTCATCTCACCAAACCCCTTTAAAATCACCTTGAGGTTATTACCTTAAAGTGTTATACAGGGCATCTGGGTCTATTCGCCATGGTTGAAGCTGGTCTGATGCGATAGGTTGCTTTTTCAACCAACGAAGTGCACATTTGGTTTTTTCATCCGCTACCGCCCGTTGATTGTGCCAATACCAATTCTGAAGCATTGCTGCACGATATGAAGCAACGATCTGAAAGAAATAATAGAAGAGGGAAGTGACTCAAACTTATATCGAAGTGTTAACAATTGTTATACATTTAAGCGGAGTGAGGTCATGAAGAATGCGCGTGAAGAACCTACCACAGGCTTCAGATCCAACAAAGTTACCACAGGCTTCAGATCTCCATGAAGAACTTTTTGATACGATCAAGGAGAGGGATTTTGATATGATGGTGCTTGAGAAAGATTTTAGGGCCACTACTTTTGGATAGTCCAACTATAAATATTTGGACATGATTTTGGATTCTCAGACGTCCAACTAAGAATTTCGGTGGACCAATGTCCGTTAATTCCACAAATTCCAACATTGAAAGATTAAATTAGCCAAAACCTAAAATCTTGTCCAAACATTTTAAGTTGATCCGACCGGATGAATTGGACTTCTTTTTTCTAAAATAAAATCTCATTTTATCTCATAAATAGAAGTTATTTTATGTATTTTTATAAATCTTACCCTTAAAATTTCTATAAATGGAATATTATAATACAAAATTAAGGTTAAAATGAGCGATTCCTACAAATGGATTTAGTTGTCACATAGAGGTAAAATATACCCCATTTAATCAATAAGAATTGGTCCAAATGATTAATGAATTCATTCTCTAGCGTAATGTCCCGGATTCGAATCCCGCTTGGGTGTACGTGTGTTATAAAAAATAAAAAAAACCCTTTTACTTATTAAATGGAGTCTTCTTTGAAAACTCCCATGAGTTGAAAAAATTCTTCTTTGCTCCCCCTTTTTAAAAAAGTTTCTCTGGTGATTTAGTTACGTGATTCTTGAATTTTTATACAGCATTTCAAAAAAATGGGGAGTAAACGAAACTTTTGATTCTCATCGGGGAGTTCAGAGAAACTTTTTTGAAAATGGGATGCAAAGAGAAATTTGAGTTCCCATTTGAGGATTTTTCGAGAATTTCCCGTTAAATATATCTATTTAAATTTGAATATACCACTTAAAATAACTTCTCACTCTCTCCGCTCATGATTATAACAATTTAACAACTCTTCTTTTTTTTTTTCGGTGGAATTTAACCACTCTTCTTCCAACGTACGTAAACATTGAAACAAAACTCTCCAAAATTCTTTCCCAGACATGTATAGTATGGATCTATCATTTTTTGTTACTCATATTCACACCATTAGAATAGAAAAACACACATTTGCATCACTTTTAAGCATTTTAAAGTCCTTTTTTAGATTTAAAAAAAAAAAAAAAGAAAAACAAAACAGAAAACAAAATGCTCTTTTAACCATTTTATACTGCTCAACTCAATAGTCAGAATAACTTGTTACAATATTGATTGGATAATTTTTAAGTTTTAACTTCAATTTTAAAATAAAATTACTTTAATATGAAGTATATTTAAGGTGTTTGGAATTAAAAACTATTTAATATAGTTAAGATAGGATTTAGTTAAATAAGACTATAAGAGTATAGGAAATTTTGTTAAAATTATTGCTTAGTACGTACATCGAAAGTTTGGAGAAGGCTATCATATATTTTTGTTGTTATGAGTAGGACAGCTACATTCTGTAATAAGATATTTCAGTTGAGTTAGTTAATATTTGTGTATCCATCAAAGACTTCCTGTGATATTAAAAATGAGAAAATTATAAAAGTGGGACTTACCTTCTTTTTTTTTTTTTTTTTTTACCCCAGGAATCGATCTGAGACCTTGGAGAGTTTAACGAGGGTCTCCCTAAAAGAGGGACTTACCTTGCCCCTTTTTAATTTCCTTCTCCAACCAGTTGCGGTGGTGGATAGATGGGAAGAAGGCGTCGGGGGAGGGGGCGACGACTGAGGGCGGTGAACTTGGGGTAGGGAGGACATGGGGGACTTGAGAGATAAAGTTGGTAACGGCGGACTTGGGAGGGAGAAGAGAATACATGCCTAATTTCACCTGAGGGGAAGGGATTACTAAATTACAAATTTTTATTAAACCAAGTTATTAAATTGTAAATTTAATTAAATTAAATCTTAAATTTTGAATTTTTATTAAATAAAATATGAAATTACTAGTGTCACAATAAGTTTTCTGAAATATCAATCGGTATATAATAAAATCCTTGTTTTACAATTTTCTGTATTAAAACTCTAAATATTTGTTATGTTTTGGTGCATTTCTAAAAACACACGCGGCGCCGGCTGAATTTATAATTTTTTATGAAGAAAACCTTTGTTCGTTTTTTTATTAGTTTTAAGTTGACTTGAACCCATAATCTATTTATTTACTAGAGTTTTATAGGAACGGATACTTACCATTAAGTTATCTGGTTGTCTGGGAACAGGGGTTAGTCCAATTGGTTAATAGATTCATTCTTCAAGGCAAGGTACTGAGTTCGAATCCCGTTTGGATGTTCGTGTGTTAAAAAAATAATAATAATAAATTGCATCTAAACCTAGATATATTTATTTATATATCAATCTCCTTTTTATTATAAAGAAAAAATTATGTTTTCACACTTTATGATTCACTAATAATTTATAAATATTCCTCTATTACAATACACTTTATTAAAAATTAAAATATTCAAAAGCATACTATCTATCCATATGCATATCAATACATTATCATCTACCAAAATATTCCATAAACATGCCAGTATCCAAAAGTATCAATATATGAACATGGTATGAAGGTGAAGTGTGCTAGACCCAAATTAAAGACACGACTTGACTCTAATTCCCGCCTAGCACGCACCTGCAAAAACTGAAAGGTTGAGGCGTCAGTCTACAACAGACTGAGTGAGGGGTATATAAGTATAAGCGCACGTACATGCATGTTCTAATCTCGGGTAATATTTTTGTAAAAGAACAATATAAGTCAAGAATATAAAAAGTAATATCGCCCGAGATTATAACTATCAAGTTTAACGATTATTTCAATTTCAGTCAATCAGTGGGCCGGCGAGTGAGGGCAATTCTCCAACCTTACTCTGACTGTGTACAATAATTAGGTTATCCATAATTTAAGTGATCAACCAAGTTATTACAGTGCAGTACATTCAGTAGCAGTTTCAGTCCCTTCTTCCTTCGGGTGATGGTGGGTTTGCAAGGCCCAACCATCCAGTCAGTGTGAGCAGAAGGTACATGAATCCCTAAGCTCAGAACTCCTTCCTCCACTAATCTCCTAGTGGATTCAGCGGTCATCCCAAAATGGTGAGGATAGCGCTAGAGTTACCCGTCAGCCCATACTTTCCCCGGTTGGCTCAAGCCACTACCCTCGGGCCCACAGTGCAATACAGTATACTCGCCAAAAATACAGTCAATTTAGTACAGTAGATTCGGTGAAGTTTGAAATCATCTTAGGTTTAAGAAAATCTATAGATATATTAATACCTTTTTGGCCAAAATTCACATAAGGGTTATAAAGGTTCTATATATCTAAAAATTAAACCTCACCTATGACCAAAATAAACAAGGATACAGCTCACGGGACCTGCTCCTCATCACCAGGAAGCTGGTCTGTGCAAGAAAGACAACTGTCCGTGAGACACGACTCAAATGTACCAATTAGGACGAACGACATATTCAACCAATGTCAATCATGCACTTACAATTATTAAAGGTTATAAATATATTCAATTTATCAAATAATGTAGCAAGGTTCAAGTAATCCATATATAATCAAAGTATGAAAATATTACATAAACCTCCCCTATGAGCTTAAGCAGGTAATTCCATAACACTCATGATAACACATAATATAACACATTATATGACATATCAATAATGTGTTCATGCTAAAAACGAGGCAAGAAAACCATGCAATTAAAGTTTGAAATTCAAATTTTCATGCAGAAAATGCACGGGTCGCTGGCGCGACCCAATTTGCTCACAAAATGGTCGCGGGCGCGGCCTATTTTTTTTCCCGAATTTTCCTTCAATTTTTTCAAATCTTGAAACTTGGCCAAAAACGGGTCACGGGCGCGACCAATTTTGTTCTATTTTTGGTCGCGGTCGCGACCTGCTACACAGCAGTAGCAAAACAGGATAGAAACAGGGGCATGCTCGAACCAATTTCCAAAACCAACAATGATCCATAAATCCAACTCCAATTGATATAAATCATGAAATATACATACTATCATACTTATAGTTCAATAATAACTCATATAAACACTTAAATCCAAGCTTGATCATCAAGAATCACTCATTCAAACCCATATGTCAACTTATGCTCCAAGCTTATAAACTTCACAATATATGCATCAAACTTAAGCTCAAAGTTCACCAACATAATTCCAACAACAAATACTCAATTCAACCAACTTAAACCATAACCCTAGCTACCATATTCACTTCAAGAAATTCATCAAAATCTCCAAAGTTACCTTGAATGAATGAAATAGAAGAAAAGATGAAGACATGATGATGATGCTGCTCCAAAGTCCACAATTCCTCCAAAATTATAGCTTAAATTGATGAAATTCTTCCTCTCTTGTTGGGGTTTTGGATCGATGGAAAAGAGAAGCAAAAGAAGCAAGTATGGTATGTTTTGTATGAATGAAGAAATGAGAAGAGATACATCACGTAAATGCTGCTATATGAGGAAGAGAAATGCTCCAATTTGCTATTAAATCCTCCAAGTTTATAAGCTATGCTATTAAGTCCAACCCCATAATAATTGATCACTTTGGTCCCATGCAATTGTCATGCAATTAAGTCCCCAAATTTTAAGAAAATGATCAAATAAGGACATATAAGAAATTAAATCATGTTCGGGATTAATTCACGTTTCAATCAAATTCAATTTATGCAATAAATATCAATTTAATATGAATTTCATAAAAACACTTGAAATAATTTTTTTTATAAATTATGTCATGACATATAAAATTGAAGAAATGCACAAATTAAATTAATTTCTAACACTCAAAACTCACACGTGACGTTCCTACCTGAAAGGCCAAAAGCTGGGGCGTTACAGTAATTAAAGGCAGACTTTGTCCAGTGAAACGTTAAAAATGCGTAATTAAAGGCAGACTTTGTCCAGTGAAACGTTAAAAATGAGTAATTAAAGACAGACTTTGTCCATTTAAACTATAAAAATGCGCAATTAAAGGCAGCCTTTGTCCAGTGAAACGTTAAAAATGCATAATTAAAAGCAGACTTTGTCCAGTGAAAAGTTAAAAATGCGTAATTAAAGGCAAGACTTTGTCCAATGAAAGGTTAAAAATGCATAATTAAAGGCAGACTTTGTCTAGTGACACGTTAAAAATGCGTAATTAAAGGCAGACTTTGTCGAGTGAAATGTAAAAAATGCATAATTAAAGGCAAGACTTTGTCAGTGAAAGGTTAAAAATGCATAATTAAAGGCAGACTTTGTGTAGTGAAACGTTAAAAATGCGTAATTAAAGGCAGGCTTTGTCCAGTAAAATGTTAAAAATGCGTAATTAAAGGCAGACATTGTCCAGTGAAAGGTTAAAAATGCGTAACTAAAGACAGATTTTGTCCAGTAAAACAATAAAAATGCGTAATTAAAGGCAGAATTTGTCCAGTGAAAGGTTAAAAATGCGTAACTAGCTAAAGGCAGACTTTATCCAGAAAGGTTAAAAATGCGTTATTAAACACAGGCTTTGTAGCGCCTCCCCAACACTACAACCCCGCACCGCAATACTCCCTGAGTGGAGGTTAGACCCAACACCCAGGAAATACTACGGCGAACGGTCAGGATAATATATGAATGGAGTATGTGACACAGTGCAGCGGAAGATAAAGAGATTCATCTTTACCTATGAACGGGGAGAATAACGTACAATGAGCAAGGATTATCATTATTGAGCAAAGTAGTTAACAAAAGAGTACAACCGGTTGACATGCAAGGACAAAGTATGAGATGGTTTGTTTCTGCAGAGAGTAGGCTCAAGACAATGTACTCTTAGGATCGGATCCAACCTATGGTTATAGTGCTTCAAGATACCTCTAGTTGTCGTTCATTGATTCCTGAAATCATGCATTTTAAAAATAGGCGAGAGGGTTAGTCAAAGTGACTAAGTGAAGGGGGTATGAGGGTTTATAGATATATGTATATATATATATATATATATATATATATATTTATATTTATATGATCAAGAAGATCTTGATCTATAATATTAACAATAGGATATAGGAAATAGGAAAAGGTTCGTAATAATTGTAAAATAGGGATGGGGTAGTTTGGAATCTTTATAGAAATATGAACCGTTTGTAACCAGAACATTAATGCCCGCAAGCTAGGCCTCTCCACCGTAACTCCTTAAATTATTGGTAAAATAGTATCGGGCTGATCAGGCTCCGATACTTCAATAAAATCAAGAATATTAACTCCGCTACTCCTTGATGTCAATAGGGAATCAAACCTTAGAGACCACGAACTAGATTCGGGAAGCAACTATCTCTCCCTCATCCCTTGGCGTGGAGTAACTAACCTCTAGTTAAACCACTACCAAGTGGTGGTGGCAGTCCGCAGCACCAACAATACCCTCGGCCCGATACCTTCCCGGTAATTGCTCGCTACGGATACAGCCGGGGCCCATAACAGGAATCGAGAACAATATTTTGCTTGCATAACCCGAAATCAATGTTTTGATAAAATGGACTTGAAATATATAATGTTCTAGTAAAACGTTGATTCCGGGCATGAAAGTATTTTTCCCTTAAGAGGGACATTGTAGTACAATAATATGTATATAGGGTAGTAAATCAAAATGATAGGTAGGCTTGAAAATAGTTTTTATATAGATACATATGTATAGCATGATTCCAGTTGAAAACATTTTAACCTTCACCTATACCGGTAGTCAGACATTGTAATGTGGATTCCAGTGAGCCTGAAAGTAATAACTACTATAGGCTTAGAACTAGGTTCCTAATTTTAATCAAAATAAGCACATAAAACACATAATGTTCAAGCATAAAAGGATTACATCAAGTAAACACATAAACTATATCATGTTAGAGAATTCCCGATAAACTCTAATTTTAACCGTTTAAGGGAAATTAAGTAATTAATCAGGTTTCATGAATTCTTTAACCACTTGAATATTTATTAATCACATTATCATCTTAATTATAACATTAGAAATGGAATTTAGAATTTAATTTGACAATGTAGGTTATATTTTGAAAATAATTCACAATTTACCGATTTTTGGAAAATTCGGATAAAATCTTTATTTAAAAATTCCAAAACTAATTTTATAATTATTTTAATAATATTTTCGAAATTATCAGCTTATGTGTTGACCAGAAAGTCAAAGTTACTATTGAAAACATTTACTATTCAATTTCTTATGAATTAAACACTTTATAACACAAAATCGAACACACATACTCACACACTATCACAAGTGCACTTAAAATTATTCAAGAACAACATGAACATGTTCTTGAACCTATTTGAATATTCAAAAAAGGTATGTAACACACTTGATCATATTCATATTTATAACATAGAATTTGAAGCATAATATAGCAAAATATATTAATTCTCTATGAAAAATAATTCTAAATAAATTATTCTTGACATGAATTTAATCAAACAAGATCATAATTATTTAAACACATATTCATATCATATCATATCATAACTCATGCATTTAATTAAATAAAATGCATATATGTTATCACATTTTTCCTAAACTAGCATAAATAGCATATATTTCATAAAATAAATTCCTAAAGTATAATTTAATTAATCCTAGACATGCTACTACTATTATTATACTAAGAAAATTATATAAAACATGAAATAATAAAAGAAAAACATACCTTAGAGAGAGAAGGGAGAGAGTGGCGTGAGAATGGGGAGAGAAGAGAGTGATTTTTGTGGGTTGATTTGTGAGGTATAAATGAGGCTTAAGGGGGGTATTTATAGGTAGTCATGAGGGGTCTTTGAGCAATTTATGAAAGTTTAAGGGAGATGTGGTTGCTTATGATTTCAACAAATGCTTGGTAATAAATTTGGAGATGTGGTTAAATTATATTTTGAACAAATGCTAGGTAATTAACTAAGTAATGTGGAGAAATTACATTCATTTAATTAAATCTTCTAGAAGCTCATGTGGTCATGAATGATGTCATCTTGAATAAAAATAAATGTAAAATAATATAAAATTTATTCAAGAGTCGAGAGGTAAAAGATTGAAGTAGTGAATTAATGAAAGAATGGGTGAAAAATGAGCTTTGTGTTGATTATAAATGTGAAATATTTAGAGCTTTCGTTTATAAATTATGAATATTAAAGATGATGAAAATCATAGGAAAATTATATAAACGAAGCTATGATAACGTTTAAAGTTTGGAAAAATCACTATAATGTAGAGGAAAATTCAAGGATCGTTTCAAGTATAATTTCGACTATTGAATAAGAGCTAATTTGTTCAAAATAAAATGATGATTTTTAGAAAGGAAAATATTTATAAAATATGCTATGGTGAGATCGAGTTTTTGGTAAATGTATGAAAATTCATAAAATAATTTAAGGGTCGTTTTGGTTATAATTTTGAATATCAAAAAGTAGATGAGTCGGGATTTATTGATGATCGAATCATAAGCTAGGGTTTTTGCCGATTTTTGATACTACGGGAGCTAGGATGGGAATTATGGTTTAGGGAGAGTATCACGATCCTTTTGATTAAAATATTGGATAATGAAAGTATTTTGGGAAATGTAGGAATATTTTTGAGCTATAGGGGTATTTTCGTAATTTCCAACTTGCCCCTGTTTCGGGCTGTTACAATCCTTCCCCCTTAAAAAGAATCTGTCCTCAGATTCTCCTCATGTTTCATAATAACTTTAAGTAATATTGATATCCTCCATTTATGATAAGACAGGTTTCCAAAGGAGGACTTACTTTAAACACATAAGGTAATTGTTCAAGTAAAAAAAATTTGAACGCGCACATAAATGATGCAATGAATGCATGGCGCCAGGATTAGTAACTGGCGTGTTTAGAATGCATACCTTTAACAACTTTGGGGATGACAATTTTAAACTGCAACCACCCTTATAGAGATAATATAATGCATGGTAGTTGAGAATGATGTGCAGATGGTCACAAAATTAAAATTTCCAAGTAATAGCAATTAACAGACACAACATCCTTGGCGAAGATAAAGTACATATAAAGGCACAGAAAATTAATAAGTTAGTTTTCGGTCCTACTGGTATCTTGAAGCAATTCTAATAACTTAAGATTTGAACGAATTAGAAAGTATAAGTGAAGTGCTTCCATGAGTTAGGAATACTAGTATGATGAAGGAGATGTAGATCTTGTAACCGAATCTACCAAGAATTTGATAATTGAAGGATTTGATAGAACTCGGGATTTTGGTGTGGATTAAGACTGTATGCTTGACTTGATCAAGGAAGGGTTTAGTACTACAATTGTAACAAATCACATGCTGGTCGGCCGCCCCAACAGAGATTGATCACAATTTAAGCACTAAAGACACGAGAGTACATATGAGATTCTATGAATGATGAACCCCAGATTTCCGCAACCTGGGGCTCTGATACCACTTTAATTGTAGCGCCTCCCCAACACTACAACCCCGCACCGCAATACTCCCTGAGTGGAGGTTAGACCCAACACCCAGGAAATACTACGGCGAACGGTCAGGATAATATATGAATGGAGTATGTGACACAGTGCAGCGGAAGATAAAGAGATTCATCTTTACCTATGAACGGGGAGAATAACGTACAATGAGCAAGGATTATCATTATTGAGCAAAGTAATTCACAAAAGAGTACAACCGGTTGACATGCAAGGACAAAGTATGAGATGGTTTGTTTCTGCAGAGAGTAGGCTCAAGACAATGTACTCTTAGGATCGGATCCAACCTACGGTTGTAGTGCTTCAAGATACCTCTAGTTGTCGTTCATTGATTCCTGAAATCATGCATTTTAAAAATAGGCGAGAGGGTTAGTCAAAGTGACTAAGTGAAGGGGGTATGAGGGTTTATAGATATATGTATATATATATATATATTTATATTTATATGATCAAGAAGATCTTGATCTATAATATTAACAATAGGATATAGCAAATAGGAAACGGTTCATAATAATTGTAAAACAGGGATGGGGTAGTTTGGAATCTTTATAGAAATATGAACCATTTGTAACAAGAACATTAATGCCCGCAAGCTAGGCCTCTCCACCCATAACTCCTTAAATTATTGGTAAAATAGTATCGGGCTGATCAGGCTCCGATACTTCAATAAAATCAAGAATATTAACTCTGCTACTCCTTGATGTCAATAGGGAATCAAACCCTAGAGACCACGAACTAGATTCGGGAGGCAGCTATCTCTCCCTCATCCCTTGGCGTGGAGTAACTAACCTCCAGTTAAACCACTACCAAGTGGTGGTGGCAGTCCGCAGCACCAACAATACCCTCGGCCCGATACCTTCCGGGTAATTGCTCCCTACGGATACAGCCGGGCCCATAACAGGAATCGAGAACAATATTTTGCTTGCATAACCCGGAATCGATGTTTTGATAAAATGGACTTGAAATATATAATGTTCTAGTAAAACGTTGATTCCGGGCATGAAAGTATTTTTCCCTTAAGAGGGACATTGTAGTACAATAATATGTATATAGGGTAGTAAATCAAAATGATAGGTAGGCTTGAAAATAGTTTTTATATAGATACATATGTATAGCATGATTCCAGTTGAAAACATTTTAACCCTTACCTATACCGGTAGTCAGACATTGTAATGTGGATTCCAGTGCGCCTGAAAGTAATAACTACTATAGGCTTAGAACTAGGTTCCTAATTTTAATCAAATAAGCACATAAAACACATAATGTTCATGCATAAAAGGATTACATCAAGTAAACACATAAACTATATCATGTTAGAGAATTCCCGATAAACTCTAATTTTAACCGTTTAAGGGAAATTAAGTAATTAATCAGGTTTCATGAATTCTTTAACCACTTGAATATTTATTAATCACATTATAATCTTAATTATAACATTAGAAATGGAATTTAGAATTTAATTTGACAATGTAGGTTATATTTTGAAAATAATTCACAATTTACCGATTTTTGGAAAATTCGGATAAAATCTTTATTTAAAAATTCCAAAACTAATTTTATAATTATTTTAATAATATTTTCGAAATTATCAGCTTATGGGTTGACCAAAAAGTCAAAGTTACTATTGAAAACATTTACTATTCAATTTCTTATGAATTAAACACTTTATAACAGAAAATCGAACACACATACTCACACACTATCACAAGTGCACTTAAAATTATTCAAGAACAACATGAACATGTTCTTGAGCCTATTTGAATATTCAAAGAAGGTATGTAACACACTTGATCATATTCATATTTATAACATAGAATTTGAAGCATAATATAGCAAAATATATTAATTCTCTATGAAAAATAATTCTAAATAAATTATTCTTGACATGAATTTAATCAAACAAGATCATAATTATTTAAACACATATTCATATCATATCATATCATAACTCATGCATTTAATTAAATAAAATGCATATATGTTATCACATTTTTCCTAAACTAGCATAAATAGCATATATTTCATAAAATAAATTCCTAAAGTATAATTTAATTAATCCTAGACATGCTACTACTATTATTATACTAAGAACATTATATAAAACATGAAATAATAAAAGAAAAACATACCTTAGAGAGAGAAGGGAGAGAGTGGCGTGAGAATGGGGAGAGAAGAGAGTGATTTTTGTGGGTTGATTTGTGAGGTATAAATGAGGCTTAAGGGGGGTATTTATAGGTAGTCATGAGGGGTCTTTGAGCAATTTATGAAAGTTTAAGGGAGACGTGGTTGCTTATGATTTCAACAAATGCTTGGTAATAAATTTGGAGATGTGGTTAAATTATATTTTGAACAAATGCTAGGTAATTAACTAAGTAATGTGGAGAAATTACATTCATTTAATTAAATCTTCTAGAAGCTCATGTGGTCATGAATGATGTCATCTTGAATAAAAATAAATGTAAAATAATATAAAATTTATTCAAGAGTCGAGAGGTAAAAGATTGAAGTAGTGAATTAATGAAAGAATGGGTGAAAAATGAGCTTTGTGTTGATTATAAATGTGAAATATTTAGAGCTTTCGTTTATAAATTATGAATATTAAAGATGATGAAAATCATAGGAAAATTATATAAACGAAGCTATGATAACGTTTAAAGTTTGGAAAAATCACTATAATGTAGAGGAAAATTCAAGGATCGTTTCAAGTATAATTTCGACTATTGAATAAGAGCTAATTTGTTCAAAATAAAATGATGATTTTTAGAAAGGAAAATATTTATAAAATATGCTATGGTGAGATCGAGTTTTTGGTAAATGTATGAAAATTCATAAAATAATTTAAGGGTCGTTTTAGTTATAATTTTGAATATCAAAAAGTAGATGAGTCGGGATTTATTGATGATCGAATCATAAGCTAGGGTTTTTGCCGGTTTTTGATACTACGGGAGCTAGGATGGGAATTATGGTTTACGGAGAGTATCACGATCCTCGAAATAATGTGAGGATTCTTTTGATTAAAATATTGGGTAATGAAAGTATTTCGGGAAATGTAGGAATATTTTTGAGCTATAGGGGTATTTTCATAATTTCCAACTTGCCCCTGTTTCGGGCTGTTACAATCCTTCCCCCTTAAAAAGAATCTGTCCTCAGATTCTCCTCATGTTTCATAATAACTTTAAGTAATATTGATATCCTCCATTTATGATAAGACAGGTTTCCAAAGGAGGACTTACTTTAAACACATAAGGTAATTGTTCAAGTAAAAAAAATTTGAACGCGCACATAAATGATGCAATGAATGCATGGCGCCAGGATTAGTAACTGGCGTGTTTAGAATGCATACCTTTAACAACTTTGGGGATGACAATTTTAAACTGCAACCACCCTTATAGAGATAATATAATGCATGGTAGTTGAGAATGATGTGCAGATGGTCACAAAATTAAAATTTCCAAGTAATAGCAATTAACAGACACAACATCCTTGGCGAAGATAAAGTACATATAAAGGCACAGAAAATTAATAAGTTAGTTTTCGGTCCTACTGGTATCTTGAAGCAATTCTAATAACTTAAGATTTGAACGAATTAGAAAGTATAAGTGAAGTGCTTCCATGAGTTAGGAATACTAGTATGATGAAGGAGATGTAGATCTTGTAACCGAATCTACCAAGAATTTGATAATTGAAGGATTTGATAGAACTCGGGATTTTGGTGTGGATTAAGACTGTATGCTTGACTTGATCAAGGAAGGGTTTAGTACTACAATTGTAACAAATCACATGCTGGTCGGCCGCCCCAACAGAGATTGATCACAATTTAAGCACTAAAGACACGAGAGTACATATGAGATTCTATGAATGATGAACCCCAGATTTTCGCAACCTGGGGCTCTGATACCACTTTAATTGTAGCGCCTCCCCAACACTACAACCCCACACCGCAATACTCCCTGAGTGGAGGTTAGACCCAACACCCAGGAAATACTACGGCGAACGGTCAGGATAATATATGAATGGAGTATGTGACACAGTGCAGCGGAAGATAAAGAGATTCATCTTTACCTATGAACGGGGAGAATAACGTACAATGAGCAAGGATTATCATTATTGAGCAAAGTAGTTCACAAAAGAGTACAACCGGTTGACATGCAAGGACAAAGTATGAGATGGTTTGTTTCTGCAGAGAGTAGGCTCAAGACAATGTACTCTTAGGATCGGATCCAACCTACGGTTGTAGTGCTTCAAGATACCTCTAGTTGTCGTTCATTGATTCCTGAAATCATGCATTTTAAAAATAGGCGAGAGGGTTAGTCAAAGTGACTAAGTGAAGGGGGTATGAGGGTTTATAGATATATGTATATATATATATATATATATATTTATATGATCAAGAAGATCTTGATCTATAATATTAACAATAGGATATAGCAAATAGGAAACGGTTCATAATAATTGTAAAACAGGGATGGGGTAGTTTGGAATCTTTATAGAAATATGAACCATTTGTAACAAGAACATTAATGCCCGCAAGCTAGGCCTCTCCACCCATAACTCCTTAAATTATTGGTAAAATAGTATCGGGCTGATCAGGCTCCGATACTTCAATAAAATCAAGAATATTAACTCTGCTACTCCTTGATGTCAATAGGGAATCAAACCCTAGAGACCACGAACTAGATTCGGGAGGCAGCTATCTCTCCCTCATCCCTTGGCGTGGAGTAACTAACCTCCAGTTAAACCACTACCAAGTGGTGGTGGCAGTCCGCAGCACCAACAATACCCTCGGCCCGATACCTTCCGGGTAATTGCTCGCTACGGATACAGCCGGGCCCATAACAGGAATCGAGAACAATATTTTGCTTGCATAACCCGGAATCGATGTTTTGATAAAATGGACTTGAAATATATAATGTTCTAGTAAAACGTTGATTCCGGGCATGAAAGTATTTTTCCCTTAAGAGGGACATTGTAGTACAATAATATGTATATAGGGTAGTAAATCAAAATGATAGGTAGGCTTGAAAATAGTTTTTATATAGATACATATGTATAGCATGATTCCAGTTGAAAACATTTTAATAACTACCGGTAGTCAGACATTGTAATGTGGATTCCAGTGCGCCTGAAAGTAATAACTACTATAGGCTTAGAACTAGGTTCCTAATTTTAATGAAATAAGCACATAAAACACATAATGTTCATGCATAAAAGGATTACATCAAGTAAACACATAAACTATATCATGTTAGAGAATTCCCGATAAACTCTAATTTTAACCGTTTAAGGGAAATTAAGTAATTAATCAGGTTTCATGAATTCTTTAACCACTTGAATATTTATTAATCACATTATAATCTTAATTATAACATTAGAAATGGAATTTAGAATTTAATTTGACAATGTAGGTTATATTTTGAAAATAATTCACAATTTACCGATTTTTGGAAAATTCGGATAAAATCTTTATTTAAAAATTCCAAAACTAATTTTATAATTATTTTAATAATATTTTCGAAATTATCAGCTTATGGGTTGACCAAAAAGTCAAAGTTACTATTGAAAACATTTACTATTCAATTTCTTATGAATTAAACACTTTATAACAGAAAATCGAACACACATACTCACACACTATCACAAGTGCACTTAAAATTATTCAAGAACAACATGAACATGTTCTTGAGCCTATTTGAATATTCAAAGAAGGTATGTAACACACTTGATCATATTCATATTTATAACATAGAATTTGAAGCATAATATAGCAAAATATATTAATTCTCTATGAAAAATAATTCTAAATAAATTATTCTTGACATGAATTTAATCAAACAAGATCATAATTTTTTAAACACATATTCATATCATATCATATCATAACTCATGCATTTAATTAAATAAAATGCACATATGTTATCACATTTTTCCTAAACTAGCATAAATAGCATATATTTCATAAAATAAATTCCTAAAGTATAATTTAATTAATCCTAGACATGCTACTACTATTATTATACTAAGAACATTATATAAAGCATGAAATAATAAAAGAAAAACATACCTTAGAGAGAGAAGGGAGAGAGTGGCGTGAGAATGGGGAGAGAAGAGAGTGATTTTTGTGGGTTGATTTGTGAGGTATAAATGAGGCTTAAGGGGGGTATTTATAGGTAGTCATGAGGGGTCTTTGAGCAATTTATGAAAGTTTAAGGGAGACGTGGTTGCTTATGATTTCAACAAATGCTTGGTAATAAATTTGGAGATGTGGTTAAATTATATTTTGAACAAATGCTAGGTAATTAACTAAGTAATGTGGAGAAATTACATTCATTTAATTAAATCTTCTAGAAGCTCATGTGGTCATGAATGATGTCATCTTGAATAAAAATAAATGTAAAATAATATAAAATTTATTCAAGAGTCGAGAGGTAAAAGATTGAAGTAGTGAATTAATGAAAGAATGGGTGAAAAATGAGCTTTGTGTTGATTATAAATGTGAAATATTTAGAGCTTTGGTTTATAAATTATGAATATTAAAGATGATGAAAATCATAGGAAAATTATATAAACGAAGCTATGATAACGTTTAAAGTTTGGAAAAATCACTATAATGTAGAGGAAAATTCAAGGATCGTTTCAAGTATAATTTCGACTATTGAATAAGAGCTAATTTGTTCAAAATAAAATGATGATTTTTAGAAAGGAAAATATTTATAAAATATGCTATGGTGAGATCGAGTTTTTGGTAAATGTATGAAAATTCATAAAATAATTTAAGGGTCGTTTTGGTTATAATTTTGAATATCAAAAAGTAGATGAGTCGGGATTTATTGATGATCGAATCATAAGCTAGGGTTTTTGCCGGTTTTGGATACTACGGGAGCTAGGATGGGAATTATGGTTTACGGAGAGTATCACGATCCTTGAAATAATGTGAGGATTCTTTTGATTAAAATATTGGGTAATGAAAGTATTTCGGGAAATGTAGGAATATTTTTGAGCTATAGGGGTATTTTCGTAATTTCCAACTTGCCCCTGTTTCGGGCTGTTACAATCCTTCCCCCTTAAAAAGAATCTGTCCTCAGATTCTCCTCATGTTTCATAATAACTTTAAGTAATATTGATATCCTCCATTTATGATAAGACAGGTTTCCAAAGGAGGACTTACTTTAAACACATAAGGTAATTGTTCAAGTAAAAAAAATTTGAACGCGCACATAAATGATGCAATGAATGCATGGCGCCAGGATTAGTAACTGGCGTGTTTAGAATGCATACCTTTAACAACTTTGGGGATGACAATGTTAAACTGCAACCACCCTTATAGAGATAATATAATGCATGGTAGTTGAGAATGATGTGCAGATGGTCACAAAATTAAAATTTCCAAGTAATAGCAATTAACAGACACAACATCCTTGGCGAAGATAAAGTACATATAAAGGCACAGAAAATTAATAAGTTAGTTTTCGGTCCTACTGGTATCTTGAAGCAATTCTAATAACTTAAGATTTGAACGAATTAGAAAGTATAAGTGAAGTGCTTCCATGAGTTAGGAATACTAGTATGATGAAGGAGATGTAGATCTTGTAACCGAATCTACCAAGAATTTGATAATTGAAGGATTTGATAGAACTCGGGATTTTGGTGTGGATTAAGACTGTATGCTTGACTTGATCAAGGAAGGGTTTAGTACTACAATTGTAACAAATCACATGCTGGTCGGCCGCCCCAACAGAGATTGATCACAATTTAAGCACTAAAGACACGAGAGTACATATGAGATTCTATGAATGATGAACCCCAGATTTTCGCAACCTGGGGCTCTGATACCACTTTAATTGTAGCGCCTCCCCAACACTACAACCCCGCACCGCAATACTCCCTGAGTGGAGGTTAGACCCAACACCCAGGAAATACTACGGCGAACGGTCAGGATAATATATGAATGGAGTATGTGACACAGTGCAGCGGAAGATAAAGAGATTCATCTTTACCTATGAACGGGGAGAATAACGTACAATGAGCAAGGATTATCATTATTGAGCAAAGTAGTTCACAAAAGAGTACAACCGGTTGACATGCAAGGACAAAGTATGAGATGGTTTGTTTCTGCAGAGAGTAGGCTCAAGACAATGTACTCTTAGGATCGGATCCAACCTACGGTTGTAGTGCTTCAAGATACCTCTAGTTGTCGTTCATTGATTCCTGAAATCATGCATTTTAAAAATAGGCGAGAGGGTTAGTCAAAGTGACTAAGTGAAGGGGGTATGAGGGTTTATAGATATATGTATATATATATATATATATTTATATTTATATGATCAAGAAGATCTTGATCTATAATATTAACAATAGGATATAGCAAATAGGAAACGGTTCATAATAATTGTAAAACAGGGATGGGGTAGTTTGGAATCTTTATAGAAATATGAACCGTTTGTAACAAGAACATTAATGCCCGCAAGCTAGGCATCTCCACCCATAACTCCTTAAATTATTGGTAAAATTGTAACGGGCTGATCAGGCTCCGATACTTCAATAAAATCAAGAATATTAACTCCGCTACTCCTTGATGTCAATAGGGAATCAAACCCTAGAGACCACGAACTAGATTCGGGAGGCAGCTATCTCTCCCTCATCCCTTGGCGTGGAGTAACTAACCTCCAGTTAAACCACTACCAAGTGGTGGTGGCAGTCCGCAGCACCAACAATACCCTCGGCCCGATACCTTCCGGGTAATTGCTCGCTACGGATACAGCCGGGCCCATAACAGGAATCGAGAACAATATTTTGCTTGCATAACCCGGAATCGATGTTTTGATAAAATGGACTTGAAATATATAATGTTCTAGTAAAACGTTGATTCCGGGCATGAAAGTATTTTTCCCTTAAGAGGGACATTGTAGTACAATAATATGTATATAGGGTAGTAAATCAAAATGATAGGTAGGCTTGAAAATAGTTTTTATATAGATACATATGTATAGCATGATTCCAGTTGAAAACATTTTAACCCTCACCTATACCGGTAGTCAGACATTGTAATGTGGATTCCAGTGCGCCTGAAAGTAATAACTACTATAGGCTTAGAACTAGGTTCCTAATTTTAATCAAATAAGCACATAAAACACATAATGTTCATGCATAAAAGGATTACATCAAGTAAACACATAAACTATATCATGTTTAGGACCGTAAATGGATATTCGAAAATCCGATATCCGTCCGCATCCGAATTCGTTTACAGAGGATATTATCCGAATCCGTCTCAAGAGGATATTATCCGTATTCGATTATAGACATCCGAATTATAAACGGATAAGGATATGGTAATAAGGCATCCGATCCGTTTAACATCCGATCCGTTTCATTATCCGTTAGATATATCCGTTATCCGATTTATCCGTAATCCGTAACCGATAAATAATGTATTATATTAAAATATATACACAAAACTGTGTATGTATGATAGATTATTAGTATTAAGTAAATTTTTTAGCGCATTTATTAAAGAAAAACCTTAGGTTTTATTAGTAACTATATGTTCACGTCAACATTCATATAGAGATAATATAATTAACATATATTTGAAATATAATACTTTTATTAAAGAAAAACCTTAGGTTTTATTAGTAACTATATGTTCACGTCAACATTCATATAGAGATAATATAATTAACATATATTATGTTATTAATAAAAGTATTATATTTCAAATTAATTATATGATAAAATTTATAATTTCACCACATTTATACATTTGCTAAAACATAAAAATAGTCTATATAGATATACTTATTATTTCTCTATTCGTCTAAAATATATATATTCAAATTTATATAATTATTAAATAATTTACCTATAAATAAATAGTTGATAATCTGATTAAAAGTTCGAAGTTATATAAATAAATAATTTATGTCAAATTTTGAATAGTTGAAAATCCGATTAAAATCCGAATCCGTCCGAATCCGCCTTGTATCCGTATAAAAAGGATATTATCCGAATTCGATTTAAAAGGATATTATTCGTATCCGTCCGAATCATAAACGGATAAGGATATGGTAATCATACATCCGATCCGTTTATTATCCGTTTACACCCCTAATCATGTTAGAGAATTCCCGATAAACTCTAATTTTAACCGTTTAAGGGAAATTAAGTAATTAATCAGGTTTCATGAATTCTTTAACCACTTGAATATTTATTAATCACATTATAATCTTAATTATAACATTAGAAATGGAATTTAGAATTTAATTTGACAATGTAGGTTATATTTTGAAAATAATTCACAATTTACCGATTTTTGGAAAATTCGGATAAAATCTTTATTTAAAAATTCCAAAACTAATTTTATAATTATTTTAATAATATTTTCGAAATTATCAGCTTATGGGTTGACCAAAAAGTCAAAGTTACTATTGAAAACATTTACTATTCAATTTCTTATGAATTAAACACTTTATAACAGAAAATCGAACACACATACTCACACACTATCACAAGTGCACTTAAAATTATTCAAGAACAACATGAACATGTTCTTGAGCCTATTTGAATATTCAAAGAAGGTACGTAACACACTTGATCATATTCATATTTATAACATAGAATTTGAAGCATAATATAGCAAAATATATTAATTCTCTATGAAAAATAATTCTAAATAAATTATTCTTGACATGAATTTAATCAAACAAGATCATAATTATTTAAACACATATTCATATCATATCATATCATAACTCATGCATTTAATTAAATAAAATGCATATATGTTATCACATTTTTCCTAAACTAGCATAAATAGCATATATTTCATAAAATAAATTCCTAAAGTATAATTTAATTAATCCTAGACATGCTACTACTATTATTATACTAAGAACATTATATAAAACATGAAATAATAAAAGAAAAACATACCTTAGAGAGAGAAGGGAGAGAGTGGCGTGAGAATGGGGAGAGAAGAGAGTGATTTTTGTGGGTTGATTTGTGAGGTATAAATGAGGCTTAAGGGGGGTATTTTTAGGTAGTCATGAGGGGTCTTTGAGCAATTTATGAAAGTTTAAGGGAGACGTGGTTGCTTATGATTTCAACAAATGCTTGGTAATAAATTTGGAGATGTGGTTAAATTATATTTTGAACAAATGCTAGGTAATTAACTAAGTAATGTGGAGAAATTACATTCATTTAATTAAATCTTCTAGAAGCTCATTTGGTCATGAATGATGTCATCTTGAATAAAAATAAATGTAAAATAATATAAAATTTATTCAAGAGTCGAGAGGTAAAAGATTGAAGTAGTGAATTAATGAAAGAATGGGTGAAAAATGAGCTTTGTGTTGATTATAAATGTGAAATATTTAGAGCTTTCGTTTATAAATTATGAATATTAAAGATGATGAAAATCATAGGAAAATTATATAAACGAAGCTATGATAACGTTTAAAGTTTGGAAAAATCACTATAATGTAGAGGAAAATTCAAGGATCGTTTCAAGTATAATTTCGACTATTGAATAAGAGCTAATTTGTTCAAAATAAAATGATGATTTTTAGAAAGGAAAATATTTATAAAATATGCTATGGTGAGATCGAGTTTTTGCTAAATGTATGAAAATTCATAAAATAATTTAAGGGTCGTTTTGGTTATAATTTTGAATATCAAAAAGTAGATGAGTCGGGATTTATTGATGATCGAATCATAAGCTAGGGTTTTTGCCGGTTTTTGATACTACGGGAGCTAGGATGGGAATTATGGTTTACGGAGAGTATCACGATCCTCGAAATAATGTGAGGATTCTTTTGATTAAAATATTGGGTAATGAAAGTATTTCGGGAAATGTAGGAATATTTTTGAGCTATAGGGGTATTTTCGTAATTTCCAACTTGCCCTTGTTTCGGGCTGTTACAATCCTTCCCCCTTAAAAAGAATCTGTCCTCAGATTCTCCTCATGTTTCATAATAACTTTAAGTAATATTGATATCCTCCATTTATGATAAGACAGGTTTCCAAAGGAGGACTTACTTTAAACACATAAGGTAATATTGTTCAAGTAAAAAAAATTTGAACGCGCACATAAATGATGCAATGAATGCATGGCGCCAGGATTAGTAACTGGCGTGTTTAGAATGCATACCTTTAACAACTTTGGGGATGACAATTTTAAACTGCAACCACCCTTATAGAGATAATATAATGCATGGTAGTTGAGAATGATGTGCAGATGGTCACAAAATTAAAATTTCCAAGTAATAGCAATTAACAGACACAACATCCTTGGCGAAGATAAAGTACATATAAAGGCACAGAAAATTAATAAGTTAGTTTTCGGTCCTACTGGTATCTTGAAGCAATTCTAATAACTTAAGATTTGAACGAATTAGAAAGTATAAGTGAAGTGCTTCCATGAGTTAGGAATACTAGTATGATGAAGGAGATGTAGATCTTGTAACCGAATCTACCAAGAATTTGATAATTGAAGGATTTGATAGAACTCAGGATTTTGGTGTGGATTAAGACTGTATGCTTGACTTGATCAAGGAAGGGTTTAGTACTACAATTGTAACAAATCACATGCTGGTCGGCCGCCCCAACAGTGATTGATCACAATTTAAGCACTAAAGACACGAGAGTACATATGAGATTCTATGAATGATGAACCCCAGATTTCCGCAACCTGGGGCTCTGATACCACTTTAATTGTAGCGCCTCCCCAACACTACAACCCCGCACCGCAATACTCCCTGAGTGGAGGTTAGACCCAACACCCAGGAAATACTACGGCGAACGGTCAGGATAATATATGAATGGAGTATGTGACACAGTGCAACGGAAGATAAAGAGATTCATCTTTACCTATGAACGGGGAGAATAACGTACAATGAGCAAGGATTATCATTATTGAGCAAAGTAGTTCACAAAAGAGTACAACCGGTTGACATGCAAGGACAAAGTATGAGATGGTTTGTTTCTGCAGAGAGTAGGCTCAAGACAATGTACTCTTAGGATCGGATCCAACCTACGGTTGTAGTGCTTCAAGATACCTCTAGTTGTCGTTCATTGATTCCTGAAATCATGCATTTTAAAAATAGGCTAGAGGGTTAGTCAAAGTGACTAAGTGAAGGGGGTATGAGGGTTTATAGATATATGTATATATATATATATATATATTTATATTTATATGATCAAGAAGATCTTGATCTATAATATTAACAATAGGATATAGCAAATAGGAACGGGTTCATAATAATTGTAAAACAGGGATGGGGTAGTTTGGAATCTTTATAGAAATATGAACCGTTTGTAACAAGAACATTAATGCCCGCAAGCTAGGCCTCTCCACCCATAACTCCTTAAATTATTGGTAAAATAGTATCGGGCTGATCAGGCTCCAATACTTCAATAAAATCAAGAATATTAACTCCGCTACTCCTTGATGTCAATAGGGAATCAAACCCTAGAGACCACGAACTAGATTCGGGAGGCAGCTATCTCTCCCTCATCCCTTGGCGTGGAGTAACTAACCTCCAGTTAAACCACTACCAAGTGGTGGTGGCAGTCCGCAGCACCAACAATACCCTCGGCCCGATACCTTCCGGGTAATTGCTCGCTACGGATACAGCCGGGCCCATAACAGGAATCGAGAACAATATTTTGCTTGCATAACCCGGAATCGATGTTTTGATAAAGTGGACTTGAAATATATAATGTTCTAGTAAAACGTTGATTCCGGGCATGAAAGTATTTTTCCCTTAAGAGGGACATTGTAGTACAATAATATATATATAGGGTAGTAAATCAAAATGATAGGTAGGCTTGAAAATAGTTTTTATATAGATACATATGTATAGCATGATTCCAGTTGAAAACATTTTAACCCTCACCTATACCGGTAGTCAGACATTGTAATGTGGATTCCAGTGCGACTGAAAGTAATAACTACTATAGGCTTAGAACTAGGTTCCTAATTTTAATCAAATAAGCACATAAAACACATAATGTTCATGCATAAAAGGATTACATCAAGTAAACACATAAACTATATCATGTTAGAGAATTCCCGATAAACTCTAATTTTAACCGTTTAAGGGAAATTAAGTAATTAATCAGGTTTCATGAATTCTTTAACCACTTGAATATTTATTAATCACATTATAATCTTAATTATAACATTAGAAATGGAATTTAGAATTTAATTTGACAATGTAGGTTATATTTTGAAAATAATTCACAATTTACCGATTTTTGGAAAATTCGGATAAAATCTTTATTTAAAAATTCCAAAACTAATTTTATAATTATTTTAATAATATTTTCGAAATTATCAGCTTATGGGTTGACCAAAAAGTCAAAGTTACTATTGAAAACATTTACTATTCAATTTCTTATGAATTAAACACTTTATAACAGAAAATCGAACACACATACTCACACACTATCACAAGTGCACTTAAAATTATTCAAGAACAACATGAACATGTTCTTGAGCCTATTTGAATATTCAAAGAAGATATGTAACACACTTGATCATATTCATATTTATAACATAGAATTTGAAGCATAATATAGCAAAATATATTAATTCTCTATGAAAAATAATTCTAAATAAATTATTCTTGACATGAATTTAATCAAACAAGATCATAATTATTTAAACACATATTCATATCATATCATATCATAACTCATGCATTTAATTAAATAAAATGCATATATGTTATCACATTTTTCCTAAACTAGCATAAATAGCATATATTTCATAAAATAAATTCCTAAAGTATAATTTAATTAATCCTAGACATGCTACTACTATTATTATACTAAGAACATTATATAAAACATGAAATAATAAAAGAAAAACATACCTTAGAGAGAGAAGGGAGAGAGTGGCGTGAGAATGGGGAGTGAAGAGAGTGATTTTTGTGGGTTGATTTGTGAGGTATAAATGAGGCTTAAGGGGGGTATTTATAGGTAGTCATGAGTAGGGATCTATACGAACCGAGCCGGTTCGCGAGCTGATCGAACCGAGCTGGTTAAAGTTCGAATTCGAATTCGAAAAGTTCGAGCCGAGGTCGAACCGAGCCAAGGTTCGAACCGAACTCGAACTCGAACCCGAACCTTTTTACTCTTGTTCGTGGCTCGCGAGCCGGTTCGCGAGCCGACCTATTATATTTTAAAAAAATTAATATATATATATATATATATATATATATATATATTTATACATATATATATATATATATATATAATAATATTTTATTTTTGATTTTTTTTATAAAGATTATATCTTGGGTTCGAATTCGTGACCGAGCCGAACAGAACTCGAACCAGTGGACGAACCGAACCTCGAATAAAAAAAATAGACTTCGTCGAACTCGAACACGAGCCCGAACCGAGCAAAATAAGTTCGATCCGAACCTCGAGCCTGAAAAAAACAGCAAAGTTCGGTTCGGTTCGTATACATCCCTAGTCATGAGGGGTCTTTGAGCAATTTATGAAAGTTTAAGGGAGACGTGGTTGCTTATGATTTCAACAAATTCTTGGTAATAAATTTGGAGATGTGGTTAAATTATATTTTGAACAAATGCTAGGTAATTAACTAAGTAATGTGGAGAAATTACATTCATTTAATTAAATCTTCTAGAAGCTCATGTGGTCATGAATGATGTCATCTTGAATAAAAATAAATGTAAAATAATATAAAATTTATTCAAGAGTCGAGAGGTAATAGATTGAAATAGTGAATTAATGAAAGAATGGGTGAAAAATGAGCTTTGTGTTGATTATAAATGTGAAATATTTAGAGCTTTCGTTTATAAATTATGAATATTAAAGATGATGAAAATCATAGGAAAATTATATAAACGAAGCTATGATAACGTTTAAAGTTTGGAAAAATCACTATAATGTAGAGGAAAATTCAAGGATCGTTTCAAGTATAATTTCGACTATTGAATAAGAGTTAATTTGTTCAAAATAAAATGATGATTTTTAGAAAGGAAAATATTTATAAAATATGCTATGGTGAGATCGAGTTTTTGGTAAATGTATGAAAATTCATAAAATAATTTAAGGGTCGTTTTGGTTATAATTTTGAATATCAAAAAGTAGATGAGTCGGGATTTATTGATGATCGAATCATAAGCTAGGGTTTTTGCCGGTTTTGGATACTACGGGAGCTAGGATGGGAATTATGGTTTACGGAGAGTATCACGATCCTTGAAATAATGTGAGGATTCTTTTGATTAAAATATTGGGTAATGAAAGTATTTCGGGAAATGTAGGAATATTTTTGAGCTATAGGGGTATTTTCGTAATTTCCAACTTGCCCCTGTTTCGGGCTGTTACAATCCTTCCCCCTTAAAAAGAATCTGTCCTCAGATTCTCCTCATGTTTCATAATAACTTTAAGTAATATTGATATCCTCCATTTATGATAAGACAGGTTTCCAAAGGAGGACTTACTTTAAACACATAAGGTAATTGTTCAAGTAAAAAAAATTTGAACGCGCACATAAATGATGCAATGAATGCATGGCGCCAGGATTAGTAACTGGCGTGTTTAGAATGCATACCTTTAACAACTTTGGGGATGACAATGTTAAACTGCAACCACCCTTATAGAGATAATATAATGCATGGTAGTTGAGAATGATGTGCAGATGGTCACAAAATTAAAATTTCCAAGTAATAGCAATTAACAGACACAACATCCTTGGCGAAGATAAAGTACATATAAAGGCACAGAAAATTAATAAGTTAGTTTTCGGTCCTACTGGTATCTTGAAGCAATTCTAATAACTTAAGATTTGAACGAATTAGAAAGTATAAGTGAAGTGCTTCCATGAGTTAGGAATACTAGTATGATGAAGGAGATGTAGATCTTGTAACCGAATCTACCAAGAATTTGATAATTGAAGGATTTGATAGAACTCGGGATTTTGGTGTGGATTAAGACTGTATGCTTGACTTGATCAAGGAAGGGTTTAGTACTACAATTGTAACAAATCACATGCTGGTCGGCCGCCCCAACAGTGATTGATGATAATTTAAGCACTAAAGACACGAGAGTACATATGAGATTCTATGAATGATGAACCCCAGATTTCCGCAACCTGGGGCTCTGATACCACTTTAATTGTAGCGCCTCCCCAACACTACAACCCCGCACCGCAATACTCCCTGAGTGGAGGTTAGACCCAACACCCAGGAAATACTACGGCGAACGGTCAGGATAATATATGAATGGAGTATGTGACACAGTGCAGCGGAAGATAAAGAGATTCATCTTTACCTATGAACGGGGAGAATAACGTACAATGAGCAAGGATTATCATTATTGAGCAAAGTAGTTCACAAAAGAGTACAACCGGTTGACATGCAAGGACAAAGTATGAGATGGTTTGTTTCTGCAGAGAGTAGGCTCAAGACAATGTACTCTTAGGATCGGATCCAACCTACGGTTGTAGTACTTCAAGATACCTCTAGTTGTCGTTCATTGATTCCTGAAATCATGCATTTTAAAAATAGGCGAGAGGGTTAGTCAAAGTGACTAAGTGAAGGGGGTATGAGGGTTTATAGATATATGTATATATATATATATATATATTTATATTTATATGATCAAGAAGATCTTGATCTATAATATTAACAATAGGATATAGCAAATAGGAAACGGTTCATAATAATTGTAAAACAGGGATGGGGTAGTTTGGAATCGTTATAGAAATATGAACCGTTTGTAACAAGAACATTAATGCCCGTAAGCTAGGCCTCTCCACCCATAACTCCTTAAATTATTGGTAAAATAGTATCGGGCTGATCAGGCTCCGATACTTCAATAAAATCAAGAATATTAACTCTGCTACTCCTTGATGTCAATAGGGAATCAAACCCTAGAGACCACGAACTAGATTCGGGAGGCAGCTATCTCTCCCTCATCCCTTGGCGTGGAGTAACTAACCTCCAGTTAAACCACTACCAAGTGGTGGTGGCAGTCCGCAGCACCAACAATACCCTCGGCCCGATACCTTCCGGGTAATTGCTCGCTACGGATACAGCCGGGCCCATAACAGGAATCGAGAACAATATTTTGCTTGCATAACCCGGAATCGATGTTTTGATAAAATGGACTTGAAATATATAATGTTCTAGTAAAACGTTGATTCCGGGCATGAAAGTATTTTTCCCTTAAGAGGGACATTGTAGTACAATAATATGTATATAGGGTAGTAAATCAAAATGATAGGTAGGCTTGAAAATAGTTTTTATATAGATATATATGTATAGCATGATTCCAGTTGAAAACATTTTAACCCTCACCTATACCGGTAGTCAGACATTGTAATATGGATTCCAGTGCGCCTGAAAGTAATAACTACTATAGGCTTAGAACTAGGTTCCTAATTTTAATCAAATAAGCACATAAAACACATAATGTTCATGCATAAAAGGATTACATCAAGTAAACACATAAACTATATCATGTTAGAGAATTCCCGATAAACTCTAATTTTAACCGTTTAAGGGAAATTAAGTAATTAATCAGGTTTCATGAATTCTTTAACCACTTGAATATTTATTAATCACATTATAATCTTAATTATAACATTAGAAATGGAATTTAGAATTTAATTTGACAATGTAGGTTATATTTTGAAAATAATTCACAATTTACCGATTTTTGGAAAATTCGGATAAAATCTTTATTTAAAAATTCCAAAACTAATTTTATAATTATTTTAATAATATTTTCGAAATTATCAGCTTATGGGTTGACCAAAAAGTCAAAGTTACTATTGAAAACATTTACTGTTCAATTTCTTATGAATTAAACACTTTATAACAGAAAATCGAACACACATACTCACACACTATCACAAGTGCACTTAAAATTATTCAAGAACAACATGAACATGTTCTTGAGCCTATTTGAATATTCAAAGAAGTTATGTAACACACTTGATCATATTCATATTTATAACATAGAATTTGAAGCATAATATAGCAAAATATATTAATTCTCTATGAAAAATAATTCTAAATAAATTATTCTTGACATGAATTTAATCAAACAAGATCATAATTATTTAAACACATATTCATATCATATCATATCATAACTCATGCATTTAATTAAATAAAATGCATATATGTTATCACATTTTTCCTAAACTAGCATAAATAGCATATATTTCATAAAATAAATTCCTAAAGTATAATTTAATTAATCCTAGACATGCTACTACTATTATTATACTAAGAAAATTATATAAAACATGAAATAATAAAAGAAAAACATACCTTAGAGAGAGAAGGGAGAGAGTGGCGTGAGAATGGGGAGAGAAGAGAGTGATTTTTGTGGGTTGATTTGTGAGGTATAAATGAGGCTTAAGGGGGGTATTTTTAGGTAGTCATGAGGGGTCTTTGAGCAATTTATGAAAGTTTAAGGGAGACGTGGTTGCTTATGATTTCAACAAATGCTTGGTAATAAATTTGGAGATGTGGTTAAATTATATTTTGAACAAATGCTAGGTAATTAACTAAGTAATGTGGAGAAATTACATTCATTTAATTAAATCTTATAGAAGCTCATGTGGTCATGAATGATGTCATCTTGAATAAAAATAAATGTAAAATAATATAAAATTTATTCAAGAGTCGAGAGGTAAAAGATTGAAGTAGTGAATTAATGAAAGAATGGGTGAAAAATGAGCTTTGTGTTGATTATAAATGTGAAATAGTTAGAGCTTTCGTTTATAAATTATGAATATTAAAGATGATGAAAATCATAGGAAAATTATATAAACGAAGCTATGATAACGTTTAAAGTTTGGAAAAATCACTATAATGTAGAGGAAAATTCAAGGATCGTTTCAAGTATAATTTCGACTATTGAATAAGAGCTAATTTGTTCAAAATAAAATGATGATTTTTAGAAAGGAAAATATTTATAAAATATGCTATGGTGAGATCGAGTTTTTGGTAAATGTATGAAAATTCATAAAATAATTTAAGGGTCGTTTTGGTTATAATTTTGAATATCAAAAAGTAGATGAGTCGGGATTTATTGATGATCGAATCATAAGCTAGGGTTTTTACCGGTTTTTGATACTACGGGAGCTAGGATGGGAATTATGGTTTACGGAGAGTATCACGATCCTCGAAATAATGTGAGGATTCTTTTGATTAAAATATTGGGTAATGAAAGTATTTCGGGAAATGTAGGAATATTTTTGAGCTATAGGGGTATTTTCGTAATTTCCAACTTGCCCCTGTTTCGGGCTGTTACAATCTTTCCCCCTTAAAAAGAATCTGTCCTCAGATTCTCCTCATGTTTCATAATAACTTTAAGTAATATTGATATCCTCCATTTATGATAAGACAGGTTTCCAAAGGAGGACTTACTTTAAACACATAAGGTAATTGTTCAAGTAAAAAAAATTTGAACGCTCACATAAATGATGCAATGAATGCATGGCGCCAGGATTAGTAACTGGCGTGTTTAGAATGCATACCTTTAACAACTTTGGGGATGACAATTTTAAACTGCAACCACCCTTATAGAGATAATATAATGCATGGTAGTTGAGAATGATGTGCAGATGGTCACAAAATTAAAATTTCCAAGTAATAGCAATTAACAGACACAACATCCTTGACGAAGATAAAGTACATATAAAGGCACAGAAAATTAATAAGTTAGTTTTCGGTCCTACTGGTATCTTGAAGCAATTCTAATAACTTAAGATTTGAACGAATTAGAAAGTATAAGTGTAGTGCTTCCATGAGTTAGGAATACTAGTATGATGAAGGAGATGTAGATCTTGTAACCGAATCTACCAAGAATTTGATAATTGAAGGATTTGATAGAACTCGGGATTTTGGTGTGGATTAAGACTGTATGCTTGACTTGATCAAGGAAGGGTTTAGTACTACAATTGTAACAAATCACATGCTGGTCGGCCGCCCCAACAGTGATTGATCACAATTTAAGCACTAAAGACACGAGAGTACATATGAGATTCTATGAATGATGAACCCCAGATTTCCGCAACCTGGGGCTCTGATACCACTTTAATTGTAGCGCCTCCCCAACACTACAACCCCGCACCGCAATACTCCCTGAGTGGAGGTTAGACCCAACACCCAGGAAATACTACGGCGAACGGTCAGGATAATATATGAATGGAGTATGTGACACAGTGCAGCGGAAGATAAAGAGATTCATCTTTACCTATGAACGGGGAGAATAACGTACAATGAGCAAGGATTATCATTATTGAGCAAAGTAGTTCACAAAAGAGTACAACCGGTTGACATGCAAGGACAAAGTATGAGATGGTTTGTTTCTGCAGAGAGTAGGCTCAAGACAATGTACTCTTAGGATCGGATCCAACCTACGGTTGTAGTGCTTCAAGATACCTCTAGTTGTCGTTCATTGATTCCTGAAATCATGCATTTTAAAAATAGGCGAGAGGGTTAGTCAAAGTGACTAAGTGAAGGGGGTATGAGGGTTTATAGATATATGTATATATATATATATATATTTATATTTATATGATCAAGAAGATCTTGATCTATAATATTAACAATAGGATATAGCAAATAGGAAACGGTTCATAATAATTGTAAAACAGGGATGGGGTAGTTTGGAATCTTTATAGAAATATGAACCGTTTGTAACAAGAACATTAATGCCCGTAAGCTAGGCCTCTCCACCCATAACTCCTTAAATTATTGGTAAAATAGTATCGGGCTGATCAGGCTCCGATACTTCAATAAAATCAAGAATATTAACTCTGCTACTCCTTGATGTCAATAGGGAATCAAACCCTAGAGACCACGAACTAGATTCGGGAGGCAGCTATCTCTCCCTCATCCCTTGGCGTGGAGTAACTAACCTCCAGTTAAACCACTACCAAGTGGTGGTGGCAGTCCGCAGCACCAACAATACCCTCGGCCCGATACCTTCCGGGTAATTGCTCGCTACGGATACAGCCGGGCCCATAACAGGAATCGAGAACAATATTTTGCTTGCATAACCCGGAATCGATGTTTTGATAAAACGGACTTGAAATATATAATGTTCTAGTAAAACGTTGATTCCGGGCATGAAAGTATTTTTCCCTTAAGAGGGACATTGTAGTACAATAATATGTATATAGGGTAGTAAATCAAAATGATAGGTAGGCTTGAAAATAGTTTTTATATAGATACATATGTATAGCATGATTCCAGTTGAAAACATTTTAACCCTCACCTATACCGGTAGTAAGACATTGTAATGTGGATTCCAGTGCGCCTGAAAGTAATAACTACTATAGGCTTAGAACTGGTTCCTAATTTTAATCAAATAAGCACATAAAACACATAATGTTCATGCATAAAAGGATTACATCAAGTAAACACATAAACTATATCATGTTAGAGAATTCCCGATAAACTCTAATTTTAACCGTTTAAGGGAAATTAAGTAATTAATCAGGTTTCATGAATTCTTCAACCACTTGAATATTTATTAATCACATTATAATCTTAATTATAACATTAGAAACGGAATTTAGAATTTAATTTGACAATGTAGGTTATATTTTGAAAATAATTCACAATTTACCGATTTTTGGAAAATTCGGATAAAATCTTTATTTAAAAATTCCAAAACTAATTTTATAATTATTTTAATAATATTTTCGAAATTATCAGCTTATGGGTTGACCAAAAAGTCAAAGTTACTATTGAAAACATTTACTATTCAATTTCTTATGAATTAAACACTTTATAACAGAAAATACTCACACACATACTCACACACTATCACAAGTGCACTTAAAATTATTCAAGAACAACATGAACATGTTCTTGAGCCTATTTGAATATTCAAAGAAGGTATGTAACACACTTGATCATATTCATATTTATAACATAGAATTTGAAGCATAATATAGCAAAATAAATTAATTCTCTATGAAAAATAATTCTAAATAAATTATTCTTGACATGAATTTAATCAAACAAGATCATAATTATTTAAACACATATTCATATCATATCATATCATAACTCATGCATTTAATTAAATAAAATGCATATATGTTATCACATTTTTCCTAAACTAGCATAAATAGCATATATTTCATAAAATAAATTCCTAAAGTATAATTTAATTAATCCTAGACATGCTACTACTATTATTATACTAAGAACATTATATAAAACATGAAATAATAAAAGAAAAACATACCTTAGAGAGAGAAGGGAGAGAGTGGCGTGAGAATGGGGAGAGAAGAGAGTGATTTTTGTGGGTTGATTTGTGAGGTATAAATGAGGCTTAAGGGGGGTATTTATAGGTAGTCATGAGGGGTCTTTGAGCAATTTATGAAAGTTTAAGGGAGACGTGGTTGCTTATGATTTCAACAAATGCTTGGTAATAAATTTGGAGATGTGGTTAAATTATATTTTGAACAAATGCTAGGTAATTAACTAAGTAATGTGGAGAAATTACATTCATTTAATTAAATCTTCTAGAAGCTCATGTGGTCATGAATGATGTCATATTGAATAAAAATAAATGTAAAATAATATAAAATTTATTCAAGAGTCGAGAGGTAAAAGATTGAAGTAGTGAATTAATGAAAGAATGGGTGAAAAATGAGCTTTGTGTTGATTATAAATGTGAAATATTTAGAGCTTTCGTTTATAAATTATGAATATTAAAGATGATGAAAATCATAGGAAAATTATATAAACGAAGCTATGATAACGTTTAAAGTTTGGAAAAATCACTATAATGTAGAGGAAAATTCAAGGATCGTTTCAAGTATAATTTCGACTATTGAATAAGAGCTAATTTGTTCAAAATAAAATGATGATTTTTAGAAAGGAAAATATTTATAAAATATGCTATGGTGAGATCGAGTTTTTGGTAAATGTATGAAAATTCATAAAATAATTTAAGGGTCGTTTTGGTTATAATTTTGAATATCAAAAAGTAGATGAGTCGGGATTTATTGATGATCGAATCATAAGCTAGGGTTTTTACCGGTTTTTGATACTACGGGAGCTAGGATGGGAATTATGGTTTACGGAGAGTATCACGATCCTCGAAATAATGTGAGGATTCTTTTGATTAAAATATTGGGTAATGAAAGTATTTCGGGAAATGTAGGAATATTTTTGAGCTATAGGGGTATTTTCGTAATTTCCAACTTGCCCCTGTTTCGGGCTGTTACAATCCTTCCCCCTTACAAAGAATCTGTCCTCAGATTCTCCTCATATTTCATAATAACTTTAAGTAATATTGATATCCTCCATTTATGATAAGACAGGTTTCCAAAGGAGGACTTACTTTAAACACATAAGGTAATTGTTCAAGTAAAAAAAATTTGAACGCGCACATAAATGATGCAATGAATGCATGGCGCCAGGATTAGTAACTGGCGTGTTTAGAATGCATACCTTTAACAACTTTGGGGATGACAATTTTAAACTGCAACCACCCTTATAGAGATAATATAATGCATGGTAGTTGAGAATGATGTGCAGATGGTCACAAAATTAAAATATCCAAGTAATAGCAATTAACAGACACAACATCCTTGGCGAAGATAAAGTACATATAAAGGCACAGAAAATTAATAAGTTAGTTTTCGGTCCTACTGGTATCTTGAAGCAATTCTAATAACTTAAGATTTGAACGAATTAGAAAGTATAAGTGTAGTGCTTCCATGAGTTAGGAATACTAGTATGATGAAGGAGATGTAGATCTTGTAACCGAATCTACCAAGAATTTGATAATTGAAGGATTTGATAGAACTCGGGATTTTGGTGTGGATTAAGACTGTATGCTTGACTTGATCAAGGAAGGGTTTAGTACTACAATTGTAACAAATCACATGCTGGTCGGCCGCCCCAACAGTGATTGATCACAATTTAAGCACTAAAGACACGAGAGTACATATGAGATTCTATGAATGATGAACCCCAGATTTCCGCAACCTGGGGCTCTGATACCACTTTAATTGTAGCGCCTCCCCAACACTACAACCCCGCACCGCAATACTCCCTGAGTGGAGGTTAGACCCAACACCCAGGAAATACTACGGCGAACGGTCAGGATAATATATGAATGGAGTATGTGACACAGTGCAGCGGAAGATAAAGAGATTCATCTTTACCTATGAACGGGGAGAATAACGTACAATGAGCAAGGATTATCATTATTGAGCAAAGTAGTTCACAAAAGAGTACAACCGGTTGACATGCAAGGACAAAGTATGAGATGGTTTGTTTCTGCAGAGAGTAGGCTCAAGACAATGTACTCTTAGGATCGGATCCAACCTACGGTTGTAGTGCTTCAAGATACCTCTAGTTGTCGTTCATTGATTCCTGAAATCATGCATTTTAAAAATAGGCGAGAGGGTTAGTCAAAGTGACTAAGTGAAGGGGGTATGAGGGTTTATAGATATATGTATATATATATATATATTTATATTTATATGATCAAGAAGATCTTGATCTATAATATTAACAATAGGATATAGCAAATAGGAAACGGTTCATAATAATTGTAAAACAGGGATGGGGTAGTTTGGAATCTTTATAGAAATATGAACCGTTTGTAACAAGAACATTAATGCCCGCAAGCTAGGCATCTCCACCCATAACTCCTTAAATTATTGGTAAAATTGTAACGGGCTGATCAGGCTCCTATACTTCAATAAAATCAAGAATATTAACTCTGCTACTCCTTGATGTCAATAGGGAATCAAACCCTAGAGACCACGAACTAGATTCGGGAGGCAGCTATCTCTCCCTCATCCCTTGGCGTGGAGTAACTAACCTCCAGTTAAACCACTACCAAGTGGTGGTGGCAGTCCGCAGCACCAACAATACCCTCGGCCCGATACCTTCCGGGTAATTGCCCGCTACGGATACAGCCGGGCCCATTACAGGAATCGAGAACAATATTTTGCTTGCATAACCCGGAATCGATGTTTTGATAAAATGGACTTGAAATAAATAATGTTCTAGTAAAACGTTGATTCCGGGCATGAAAGTATTTTTCCCTTAAGAGGGACATTGTAGTACAATAATATGTATATAGGGTAGTAAATCAAAATGATAGGTAGGCTTGAAAATAGTTTTTATATAGATACATATGTATAGCATGATTCCAGTTGAAAACATTTTAACCCTCACCTATACCGGTAGTAAGACATTGTAATGTGGATTCCAGTGCGCCTGAAAGTAATAACTACTATAGGCTTAGAACTAGGTTCCTAATTTTAATCAAATAAGCACATAAAACACATAATGTTCATGCATAAAAGGATTACATCAAGTAAACACATAAACTATATCATGTTAGAGAATTCCCGATAAACTCTAATTTTAACCGTTTAAGGGAAATTAAGTAATTAATCAGGTTTCATGAATTCTTTAACCACTTGAATATTTATTAATCACATTATAATCTTAATTATAACATTAGAAATGGAATTTAGAATTTAATTTGACAATGTAGGTTATATTTTGAAAATAATTCACAATTTACCGATTTTTGGAAAATTCGGATAAAATCTTTATTTAAAAATTCCAAAACTAATTTTATAATTATTTTAATAATATTTTCGAAATTATCAGCTTATGGGTTGACCAAAAAGTCAAAGTTACTATTGAAAACATTTACTATTCAATTTCTTATGAATTAAACACTTTATAACAGAAAATACTCACACACATACTCACACACTATCACAAGTGCACTTAAAATTATTCAAGAACAACATGAACATGTTCTTGAGCCTATTTGAATATTCAAAGAAGGTATGTAACACACTTGATCATATTCATATTTATAACATAGAATTTGAAGCATAATATAGCAAAATATATTATTTCTCTATGAAAAATAATTCTAAATAAATTATTCTTGACATGAATTTAATCAAACAAGATCATAATTATTTAAACACATATTCATATCATATCATATCATAACTCATGCATTTAATTAAATAAAATGCATATATGTTATCACATTTTTCCTAAACTAGCATAAATAGCATATATTTCATAAAATAAATTCCTAAAGTATAATTTAATTAATCCTAGACATGCTACTACTATTATTATACTAAGAACATTATATAAAACATGAAATAATAAAAGAAAAACATACCTTAGAGAGAGAAGGGAGAGAGTGGCGTGAGAATGGGGAGAGAAGGGAGTGATTTTTGTGGGTTGATTTGTGAGGTATAAATGAGGCTTAAGGGGGGTATTTTTAGGTAGTCATGAGGGGTCTTTGAGCAATTTATGAAAGTTTAAGGGAGACGTGGTTGCTTATGATTTCAACAAATGCTTGGTAATAAATTTGGAGATGTGGTTAAATTATATTTTGAACAAATGCTAGGTAATTAACTAAGTAATGTGGAGAAATTACATTCATTTAATTAAATCTTCTAGAAGCTCATTTGGTCATGAATGATGTCATCTTGAATAAAAATAAATGTAAAATAATATAAAATTTATTCAAGAGTCGAGAGGTAAAAGATTGAAGTAGTGAATTAATGAAAGAATGGGTGAAAAATGAGCTTTGTGTTGATTATAAATGTGAAATATTTAGAGCTTTCGTTTATAAATTATGAATATTAAAGATGATGAAAATCATAGGAAAATTATATAAACGAAGCTATGATAACGTTTAAAGTTTGGAAAAATCACTATAATGTAGAGGAAAATTCAAGGATCGTTTCAAGTATAATTTCGACTATTGAATAAGAGCTAATTTGTTCAAAATAAAATGATGATTTTTAGAAAGGAAAATATTTATAAAATATGCTATGGTGAGATCGAGTTTTTGGTAAATGTATGAAAATTCATAAAATAATTTAAGGGTCGTTTTGGTTATAATTTTGAATATCAAAAAGTAGATGAGTCGGGATTTATTGATGATCGAATCATAAGCTAGGGTTTTTACCGGTTTTTGATACTACGGGAGCTAGGATGGGAATTATGGTTTACGGAGAGTATCACGATCCTCGAAATAATATGAGGATTCTTTTGATTAAAATATTGGGTAATGAAAGTATTTCGGGAAATGTAGGAATATTTTTGAGCTATAGGGGTATTTTCGTAATTTCCAACTTGCCCCTGTTTCGGGCTGTTACAATCCTTCCCCCTTAAAAAGAATCTGTCCTCAGATTCTCCTCATGTTTCATAATAACTTTAAGTAATATTGATATCCTCCATTTATGATAAGACAGGTTTCCAAAGGAGGACTTACTTTAAACACATAAGGTAATTGTTCAAGTAAAAAAAATTTGAACGCGCACATAAATGATGCAATGAATGCATGGCGCCAGGATTAGTAACTGGCGTGTTTAGAATGCATACCTTTAACAACTTTGGGGATGACAATTTTAAACTGCAACCACCCTTATAGAGATAATATAATGCATGGTAGTTGAGAATGATGTGCAGATGGTCACAAAATTAAAATTTCCAAGTAATAGCAATTAACAGACACAACATCCTTGGCGAAGATAAAGTACATATAAAGGCACAGAAAATTAATAAGTTAGTTTTCGGTCCTACTGGTATCTTGAAGCAATTCTAATAACTTAAGATTTGAACGAATTAGAAAGTATAAGTGAAGTGCTTCCATGAGTTAGGAATACTAGTATGATGAAGGAGATGTAGATCTTGTAACCGAATCTACCAAGAATTTGATAATTGAAGGATTTGATAGAACTCGGGATTTTGGTGTGGATTAAGACTGTATGCTTGACTTGATCAAGGAAGGGTTTAGTACTACAATTGTAACAAATCACATGCTGGTCGGCCGCCCCAACAGTGATTGATCACAATTTAAGCACTAAAGACACGAGAGTACATATGAGATTCTATGAATGATGAACCCCAGATTTCCGCAACCTGGGGCTCTGATACCACTTTAATTGTAGTGCCTCCCCAACACTACAACCCCGCACCGCAATACTCCCTGAGTGGAGGTTAGACCCAACACCCAGGAAATACTACGGCGAACGGTCAGGATAATATATGAATGGAGTATGTGACACAGTGCAGCGGAAGATAAAGAGATTCATCTTTACCTATGAACGGGGAGAATAACGTACAATGAGCAAGGATTATCATTATTGAGCAAAGTAGTTCACAAAAGAGTACAACCGGTTGACATGCAAGGACAAAGTATGAGATGGTTTGTTTCTGCAGAGAGTAGGCTCAAGACAATGTACTCTTAGGATCGGATCCAACCTACGGTTGTAGTGCTTCAAGATACCTCTAGTTGTCGTTCATTGATTCCTGAAATCATGCATTTTAAAAATAGGCGAGAGGGTTAGTCAAAGTGACTAAGTGAAGGGGGTATGAGGGTTTATAGATATATGTATATATATATATATATATATTTATATTTATATGATCAAGAAGATCTTGATCTATAATATTAACAATAGGATATAGCAAATAGGAAACGGTTCATAATAATTGTAAAACAGGGATGGGGTAGTTTGGAATCTTTATAGAAATATGAACCGTTTGTAACAAGAACATTAATGCCCGCAAGCTAGGCATCTCCACCCATAACTCCTTAAATTATTGGTAAAATTGTAACGGGCTGATCAGGCTCCGATACTTCAATAAAATCAAGAATATTAACTCCGCTACTCCTTGATGTCAATAGGGAATCAAACCCTAGAGACCACGAACTAGATTCGGGAGGCAGCTATCTCTCCCTCATCCCTTGGCGTGGAGTAACTAACCTCCAGTTAAACCACTACCAAGTGGTGGTGGCAGTCCGCAGCACCAACAATACCCTCGGCCCGATACCTTCCGGGTAATTGCTCGCTACGGATACAGCCGGGCCCATAACAGGAATCGAGAACAATATTTTGCTTGCATAACCCGGAATCGATGTTTTGATAAAATGGACTTGAAATATATAATGTTCTAGTAAAACGTTGATTCCGGGCATGAAAGTATTTTTCCCTTAAGAGGGACATTGTAGTACAATAATATGTATATAGGGTAGTAAATCAAAATGATAGGTAGGCTTGAAAATAGTTTTTATATAGATATATATGTATAGCATGATTCCAGTTGAAAACATTTTAACCCTCACCTATACCGGTAGTCAGACATTGTAATATGGATTCCAGTGCGCCTGAAAGTAATAACTACTATAGGCTTAGAACTAGGTTCCTAATTTTAATCAAATAAGCACATAAAACACATAATGTTCATGCATAAAAGGATTACATCAAGTAAACACATAAACTATATCATGTTAGAGAATTCCCGATAAACTCTAATTTTAACCGTTTAAGGGAAATTAAGTAATTAATCAGGTTTCATGAATTCTTTAACCACTTGAATATTTATTAATCACATTATAATCTTAATTATAACATTAGAAATGGAATTTAGAATTTAATTTGACAATGTAGGTTATATTTTGAAAATAATTCACAATTTACCGATTTTTGGAAAATTCGGATAAAATCTTTATTTAAAAATTCCAAAACTAATTTTATAATTATTTTAATAATATTTTCGAAATTATCAGCTTATGGGTTGACCAAAAAGTCAAAGTTACTATTGAAAACATTTACTATTCAATTTCTTATGAATTAAACACTTTATAACAGAAAATCGAACACACATACTCACACACTATCACAAGTGCACTTAAAATTATTCAAGAACAACATGAACATGTTCTTGAGCCTATTTGAATATTCAAAGAAGGTATGTAACACACTTGATCATATTCATATTTATAACATAGAATTTGAAGCATAATATAGCAAAATATATTAATTCTCTAGGAAAAATAATTCTAAATAAATTATTCTTGACATGAATTTAATCAAACAAGATCATAATTATTTAAACACATATTCATATCATATCATATCATAACTCATGCATTTAATTAAATAAAATGCATATATGTTATCACATTTTTCCTAAACTAGCATAAATAGCATATATTTCATAAAATAAATTCCTAAAGTATAATTTAATTAATCCTAGACATGCTACTACTATTATTATACTAAGAACATTAAATAAAACATGAAATAATAAAAGAAAAACATACCTTAGAGAGAGAAGGGAGAGAGTGGCGTGAGAATGGGGAGAGAAGAGAGTGATTTTTGTGGGTTGATTTGTGAGGTATAAATGAGGCTTAAGGGGGGTATTTATAGGTAGTCATGAGGGGTCTTTGAGAAATTTATGAAAGTTTAAGGGAGACATGGTTGCTTATGATTTCAACAAATGCTTGGTAATAAATTTGGAGATGTGGTTAAATTATATTTTGAACAAATGCTAGGTAATTAACTAAGTAATGTGGAGAAATTACATTCATTTAATTAAATCTTCTAGAAGCTCATGTGGTCATGAATGATGTCATCTTGAATAAAAATAAATGTAAAATAATATAAAATTTATTCAAGAGTCGAGAGGTAAAAGATTGAAGTAGTGAATTAATGAAAGAATGGGTGAAAAATGAGCTTTGTGTTGATTATAAATGTGAAATATTTAGAGCTTTCGTTTATAAATTATGAATATTAAAGATGATGAAAATCATAGGAAAATTATATAAACGAAGCTATGATAACGTTTAAAGTTTGAAAAAATCACTATAATGTAGAGGAAAATTCAAGGATCGTTTAAAGTATAATTTCGACTATTGAATAAGAGCTAATTTGTTCAAAATAAAATGATGATTTTTAGAAAGGAAAATATTTATAAAATATGCTATGGTGAGATCGAGTTTTTGGTAAATGTATGAAAATTCATAAAATAATTTAAGGGTCGTTTTGGTTATAATTTTGAATATCAAAAAGTAGATGAGTCGGGATTTATTGATGATCGAATCATAAGCTAGGGTTTTTACCGGTTTTTGATACTACGGGAGCTAGGATGGGAATTATGGTTTACGGAGAGTATCACGATCCTCGAAATAATATGAGGATTCTTTTGATTAAAATATTGGGTAATGAAAGTATTTCGGGAAATGTAGGAATATTTTTGAGCTATAGGGGTATTTTCGTAATTTCCAACTTGCCCCTGTTTCGGGCTGTTACAATCCTTCCCCCTTAAAAAGAATCTGTCCTCAGATTCTCCTCATGTTTCATAATAACTTTAAGTAATATTGATATCCTCCATTTATGATAAGACAGGTTTCCAAAGGAGGACTTACTTTAAACACATAAGGTAATTGTTCAAGTAAAAAAAATTTGAACGCGCACATAAATGATGCAATGAATGCATGGCGCCAGGATTAGTAACTGGCGTGTTTAGAATGCATACCTTTAACAACTTTGGGGATGACAATTTTAAACTGCAACCACCCTTATAGAGATAATATAATGCATGGTAGTTGAGAATGATGTGCAGATGGTCACAAAATTAAAATTTCCAAGTAATAGCAATTAACAGACACAACATCCTTGGCGAAGATAAAGTACATATAAAGGCACAGAAAATTAATAAGTTAGTTTTCGGTCCTACTGGTATCTTGAAGCAATTCTAATAACTTAAGATTTGAACGAATTAGAAAGTATAAGTGAAGTGCTTCCATGAGTTAGGAATACTAGTATGATGAAGGAGATGTAGATCTTGTAACCGAATCTACCAAGAATTTGATAATTGAAGGATTTGATAGAACTCGGGATTTTGGTGTGGATTAAGACTGTATGCTTGACTTGATCAAGGAAGGGTTTAGTACTACAATTGTAACAAATCACATGCTGGTCGGCCGCCCCAACAGTGATTGATCACAATTTAAGCACTAAAGACACGAGAGTACATATGAGATTCTATGAATGATGAACCCCAGATTTCCGCAACCTGGGGCTCTGATACCACTTTAATTGTAGCGCCTCCCCAACACTACAACCCCGCACCGCAATACTCCCTGAGTGGAGGTTAGACCCAACACCCAGGAAATACTACGGCGAACGGTCAGGATAATATATGAATGGAGTATGTGACACAGTGCAGCGGAAGATAAAGAGATTCATCTTTACCTATGAACGGGGAGAATAACGTACAATGAGCAAGGATTATCATTATTGAGCAAAGTAGTTCACAAAAGAGTACAACCGGTTGACATGCAAGGACAAAGTATGAGATGGTTTGTTTCTGCAGAGAGTAGGCTCAAGACAATGTACTCTTAGGATCGGATCCAACCTACGGTTGTAGTGCTTCAAGATACCTCTAGTTGTCGTTCATTGATTCCTGAAATCATGCATTTTAAAAATAGGCGAGAGGGTTAGTCAAAGTGACTAAGTGAAGGGGGTATGAGGGTTTATAGATATATGTATATATATATATATATATATTTATATTTATATGATCAAGAAGATCTTGATCTATAATATTAACAATAGGATATAGCAAATAGGAAACGGTTCATAATAATTGTAAAACAGGGATGGGGTAGTTTGGAATCTTTATAGAAATATGAACCGTTTGTAACAAGAACATTAATGCCCGCAAGCTAGGCATCTCCACCCATAACTCCTTAAATTATTGGTAAAATTGTAACGGGCTGATCAGGCTCCGATACTTCAATAAAATCAAGAATATTAACTCCGCTACTCCTTGATGTCAATAGGGAATCAAACCCTAGAGACCACGAACTAGATTCGGGAGGCAGCTATCTCTCCCTCATCCCTTGGCGTGGAGTAACTAACCTCCAGTTAAACCACTACCAAGTGGTGGTGGCAGTCCGCAGCACCAACAATACCCTCGGCCCGATACCTTCCGGGTAATTGCTCGCTACGGATACAGCCGGGCCCATAACAGGAATCGAGAACAATATTTTGCTTGCATAACCCGGAATCGATGTTTTGATAAAATGGACTTGAAATATATAATGTTCTAGTAAAACGTTGATTCCGGGCATGAAAGTATTTTTCCCTTAAGAGGGACATTGTAGTACAATAATATGTATATAGGGTAGTAAATCAAAATGATAGGTAGGCTTGAAAATAGTTTTTATATAGATATATATGTATAGCATGATTCCAGTTGAAAACATTTTAACCCTCACCTATACCGGTAGTCAGACATTGTAATATGGATTCCAGTGCGCCTGAAAGTAATAACTACTATAGGCTTAGAACTAGGTTCCTAATTTTAATCAAATAAGCACATAAAACACATAATGTTCATGCATAAAAGGATTACATCAAGTAAACACATAAACTATATCATGTTAGAGAATTCCCGATAAACTCTAATTTTAACCGTTTAAGGGAAATTAAGTAATTAATCAGGTTTCATGAATTCTTTAACCACTTGAATATTTATTAATCACATTATAATCTTAATTATAACATTAGAAATGGAATTTAGAATTTAATTTGACAATGTAGGTTATATTTTGAAAATAATTCACAATTTACCGATTTTTGGAAAATTCGGATAAAATCTTTATTTAAAAATTCCAAAACTAATTTTATAATTATTTTAATAATATTTTCGAAATTATCAGCTTATGGGTTGACCAAAAAGTCAAAGTTACTATTGAAAACATTTACTATTCAATTTCTTATGAATTAAACACTTTATAACAGAAAATCGAACACACATACTCACACACTATCACAAGTGCACTTAAAATTATTCAAGAACAACATGAACATGTTCTTGAGCCTATTTGAATATTCAAAGAAGGTATGTAACACACTTGATCATATTCATATTTATAACATAGAATTTGAAGCATAATATAGCAAAATATATTAATTCTCTAGGAAAAATAATTCTAAATAAATTATTCTTGACATGAATTTAATCAAACAAGATCATAATTATTTAAACACATATTCATATCATATCATATCATAACTCATGCATTTAATTAAATAAAATGCATATATGTTATCACATTTTTCCTAAACTAGCATAAATAGCATATATTTCATAAAATAAATTCCTAAAGTATAATTTAATTAATCCTAGACATGCTACTACTATTATTATACTAAGAACATTATATAAAACATGAAATAATAAAAGAAAAACATACCTTAGAGAGAGAAGGGAGAGAGTGGCGTGAGAATGGGGAGAGAAGAGAGTGATTTTTGTGGGTTGATTTGTGAGGTATAAATGAGGCTTAAGGGGGGTATTTATAGGTAGTCATGAGGGGTGTTTGAGCAATTTATGGAAGTTTAAGGGAGATGTGGTTGCTTATGATTTCAACAAATGCTTGGTAATAAATGTGGAGATGTGGTTAAATTATATTTTGAACAAATGCTAGGTAATTAATTAAGTAATGTGGAGAAATTACATTCATTTAATTAAATCTTCTAGAAGCTCATGTGGTCATGAATGATGTCATCTTGACTAAAAATAAATGTAAAATAATATAAAATTTATTCAAGAGTCGAGAGGTAAAAGATTGAAGTAGTGAATTAATGAAAGAATGGGTGAAAAATGAGCTTTGTGTTGATTATAAATGTGAAATATTTTGTAACACCCGAACGGCAAGGTGCCACATCCCCCGCACCGAGATTCGACCCGAATATGAAATGGACGATCCATACCCGAGCCAAATCACGGCGAACGGGGACAAACACACACTCTATACTAGGCGGGACTAACCCTTGAACCATAAAATCAGAATAAACATTAAAGCGGAAGCAATAAACGAACATACATCATATATACATTCAATGAGCATCAAAACTCCAAAAATAAGTCATAAAAATTACTAATTGCCGTCACGGCTCGAAACAACCAATACGCTCCATTTTTAAACAATACAATGATCCAACGTGCAAAATGCGAGTGTAAGACCAAAGTACAAGGGTTAAAAGACGAAAGTAAAACCTATGACTCGAAATCCCGCCTAGCTCCCTTGACGCCTGCATAACACAACTGAAAGCCAAACGGGTTCAGTCCAAAAGGGACTGGTGGGTATAAAAGCAGGGCATAATTATAATATACAACGGAATTTAACAATCACATGCAAGCTATAATCCCAAGTGAGGTTTTTAAAGGATTTCCCAAGTGGGCAAATAGAAATCATCAAAAGGGATTATAACAATTCATTAACAATAGGTCATTAATGGCCCGGCGAGTGGGCGTGCATTATCTCCAACCAACACCTCGTGTACTACATTAACATTCATTAACATTCATTATCATTCATTCATTCATTCTTTCTTTCTTTTCATGCATATCATTCTTTCGTGCGCATTCAATAACATTTACACCTTCTTCCTCCGGGTTGGTGGCGGGTTTGCAAGGCCCATCCACCCATTCATTGACCAAAAGGGGAACATGACTCCCCAGATGGCACTCAGCGTCCATTCCTCGCTAACTCCTAACGAGGTCCGGTTACGCCGTTCATTGGTGAGACTAGTGTGAGGGTTTCCCGTCAGCCCATGCCTCCTCGGTTCCCCACTCACACCAAGCCCCTGGGCCCCATCCATTGTGAACATTCATTCATTCTCGTCAAAACATTAGGTAGGATTCATTAAATAAGGGCTTTACGTTTGCAATCATTTACTCGACAAAAGACTCAATATATATATCATATTACTTTGGCTTAAAACTTTTCACATAGGAAGATATATCGGGTCGTTTTATCTAAGTAGAAGAAAAACCCACCTTAAACCGCAAAAAGGAGCAAACACAAGCCTCACTGACCGGCCTCGTCTCCAACGGACTCAAAATCTGTGCAAGAGAGGTGAGGTGAGACTCAATATGACCAAATAAGACGCTCGGCAATGAAATGATTATGATATGAATGTATAAGAGATGCTATAAGGTAATGGACACGTTCATGTGCACTATTAAAGTCTTAAGGACATATAAACGTTCAATTCATTCATTCAATGAAGCATTCGTATTCAAACGAATTCATATCCTTCACATTTCACATCAAAGGAATTTAAATTATATAATCAAGTCGTCCAATCTTTCATTCACTTTCATTCGAATTCATAATTTCAATCAAATTAATTCAAGAAATTCCAATATAATCAAGGTACAAATTAAATCACATTTAAAATTAGAACATAACAATTCAACATATTCAATTGCATTAACAATTAGAAATTAAACAATTAAATACATTCAATTAAATTTAGGAAATTAAATAAAACATGAAATAGATAACATTTAATTTAAATAATTCAATTAAATCAAATAACAATTAATATTTAATAATATATATAATATATATATAATAAATATATACACCTATTCATAATATATATATATATATATATATATATATATATATATATACATTTATATATATAGATATATGCATGCCATGCACGTACAGCAACCATAAATCATGCATGCAACTAATTACATGAGTATCTATATATATTAAGCATACGTACATGCATGCAATCATAATAACATTCATGTAATTGTGTAGGTAATTAAATCCATATATGCATGCAAGCATTATGCATGCAAAACATTCATTAGCACTTAGCAAAACATGCAGGAAAGAAAAAGAAACTAGCAGTAGCAGCAGCAGCAGTTCACGACAGCAACAAGCATGAAATAACAGGGTGACACCCCCGTGTCACCCACGAAGAACAGACCGAGACACCCCCGTGTCTCGGTACAGCAACACCAGACCACCCCTGCACCCCCGTTCCACTCTGACAAGAAGAAACTTGACACCCCCGTGCCAAGAACGCAGCAGCTAAACTAATACGCAGACAGCCCCTGTTTCTCAAGCTTAAACGCAGCAACATCACAAGCAACAAATAGGCAACACATGTAGCAAGAAGAAGACATGAAATGCAGCCTAAAACCAGCCCTAACAATGTACAAAAATGACAGCAACATCAAGGGAAGAACACAGCTGCTGACAGCAATTTTCCAGTCCCAAAAACAGGGCAAAACTTACGAAAAACAGGGCATGAAATGATCTCAAGTAATCCCAACACGTTCATGTGAGTTAGGTTGTCATATGTGCAGAAAAACACCACAAATTCAACATATATATCAGGTCCAAGGAAGCTCACACACGGGAAGAAGGCATACGTGACTTATATGAAGATTTTCTCAAAGTTCCAAAATTGATATCTCAAAAATACCTCAACTACCATGCAATTAATGATCATAAATGAATAGAAGATAACAAAACAATCATTCTCAAGCTTGGAATCATTCAAATCCATCAAGAATTGGATGAGATCGAAAGAAATGCCCAAAAACGTCTTTATTCAAGATCAGCCGAAAAATGCATGAAACCATGATCAAATTTGGGGATAAATGAATGAAAATGACCAGGAATGAATATATAATACAACCCTAAACTTACCTTGTTGATTGGATGAGGATTGGATGAGATTTGAGCTCCAAAATCTCCAAGGGAACAAGGGTTACGGGATGGAAACTGGAGGGCAGAAACTTTGGCTGAGATTTGTGAATTGTGAGAGGGTTGGTTCGGTTAGGGCTTAGTACATCAGGTTAGGTGGTTGAGTTAGGGTTCTATAGCATCAAACCATGGTTAATTTGGTCAACAAATGAATAAGTTATGGCCATTTTAGTGCAACAAGGTCAGTTTCGTCGCCGTTTCGTTTTTCGGTTGAAATTCGGAGGTTCAATTGACGTTAGAAAAATATAAGGCTAAGTTTACTAAACTCGAATTTTCGTTACGAGTTCAGCGAAGTTGACGGAACTAGAATCCGAGTTCCCGAGCTCAAGATATTAAATACGGAACCAAGGGTGCGCTAAGTGCTCGTTAGCCCCCGACTTGGATTCCAAAATACAAATTAAATCCGAAACACAAGCAAATGAATTCGAAAATACAAAACGAATAAATATTCATATACAAGACACGTATAAGTTCAACATATTAAATTCGCACCAAATTCCGGTATCAATTCAAGTAGAAACGAAGCACGTAAACGCGATCAAACAATAAAAGCCATAACATTATAACAAAATAACCAACTAAATTCATTTATAATATATTACATATAATATGCATGCATACGTATATAATATATACAATAATTACATGCATGCAATATATATGAGTTATAAATATAAAATGCATGCAATTATAATATTTAAGTATTACATGCATGCATAATTAAATCCATGCACACACGTACACAAATATATATATATATATATTTAGATTATATAAAGTAATTAATATTAATAACATTAAATTAAATAATTAACATCTAATATAATTAAAATAAAATGTAAATACATAAAATACGTAAAAATAATTACTCGCGCAATTAAGGAGCACACAAGTTATTCACATAAATTCAAATTCAAATATTGCATATATTTCAATTAGTCACTTATTTAATAATTAAACAATGAAATCTAATTATGGAAAACACTAAAGACCAATTAATTTGCGCAATTAAGTAAACATATACGTCATGCTGTACTAATAAAAGAATTGGGGCGTTACATATTTAGAGCTTTCGTTTATAAATTATGAATATTAAAGATGATGAAAATCATAGGAAAATTATATAAACGAAGCTATGATAACGTTTAAAGTTTGGAAAAATCACTATAATGTAGAGGAAAATTCAAGGATCGTTTCAAGTATAATTTCGACTATTGAATAAGAGCTAATTTGTTCAAAATAAAATGATGATTTTTAGAAAGGAAAATATTTATAAAATATGCTATGGTGAGATCGAGTTTTTGGTAAATGTATGAAAATTCATAAAATAATTTAAGGGTCGTTTTGGTTATAATTTTGAATATCAAAAAGTAGATGAGTCGGGATTTATTGATGATCGAATCATAAGCTAGGGTTTTTACCGGTTTTTGATACTACGGGAGCTAGGATGGGAATTATGGTTTACGGAGAGTATCACGATCCTCGAAATAATATGAGGATTCTTTTGATTAAAATATTGGGTAATGAAAGTATTTCGGGAAATGTAGGAATATTTTTGAGCTATAGGGGTATTTTCGTAATTTCCAACTTGCCCCTGTTTCGGGCTGTTACAATCCTTCCCCCTTAAAAAGAATCTGTCCTCAGATTCTCCTCATGTTTCATAATAACTTTAAGTAATATTGATATCCTCCATTTATGATAAGACAGGTTTCCAAAGGAGGACTTACTTTAAACACATAAGGTAATTGTTCAAGTAAAAAAAATTTGAACGCGCACATAAATGATGCAATGAATGCATGGCGCCAGGATTAGTAACTGGCGTGTTTAGAATGCATACCTTTAACAACTTTGGGGATGACAATTTTAAACTGCAACCACCCTTATAGAGATAATATAATGCATGGTAGTTGAGAATGATGTGCAGATGGTCACAAAATTAAAATTTCCAAGTAATAGCAATTAACAGACACAACATCCTTGGCGAAGATAAAGTACATATAAAGGCACAGAAAATTAATAAGTTAGTTTTCGGTCCTACTGGTATCTTGAAGCAATTCTAATAACTTAAGATTTGAACGAATTAGAAAGTATAAGTGAAGTGCTTCCATGAGTTAGGAATACTAGTATGATGAAGGAGATGTAGATCTTGTAACCGAATCTACCAAGAATTTGATAATTGAAGGATTTGATAGAACTCGGGATTTTGGTGTGGATTAAGACTGTATGCTTGACTTGATCAAGGAAGGGTTTAGTACTACAATTGTAACAAATCACATGCTGGTCGGCCGCCCCAACAGTGATTGATCACAATTTAAGCACTAAAGACACGAGAGTACATATGAGATTCTATGAATGATGAACCCCAGATTTCCGCAACCTGGGGCTCTGATACCACTTTAATTGTAGCGCCTCCCCAACACTACAACCCCGCACCGCAATACTCCCTGAGTGGAGGTTAGACCCAACACCCAGGAAATACTACGGCAAACGGTCAGGATAATATATGAATGGAGTATGTGACACAGTGCAGCGGAAGATAAAGAGATTCATCTTTACCTATGAACGGGGAGAATAACGTACAATGAGCAAGGATTATCATTATTGAGCAAAGTAGTTCACAAAAGAGTACAACCGGTTGACATGCAAGGACAAAGTATGAGATGGTTTGTTTCTGCAGAGAGTAGGCTCAAGACAATGTACTCTTAGGATCGGATCCAACCTACGGTTGTAGTGCTTCAAGATACCTCTAGTTGTCATTCATTGATTCCTGAAATCATGCATTTTAAAAATAGGCTAGAGGGTTAGTCAAAGTGACTAAGTGAAGGGGGTATGAGGGTTTATAGATATATGTATATATATATATATATATATTTATATTTATATGATCAAGAAGATCTTGATCTATAATATTAACAATAGGATATAGCAAATAGGAAACGGTTCATAATAATTGTAAAACAGGGATGGGGTAGTTTGGAATCTTTATAGAAATATAAACCGTTTGTAACAAGAACATTAATGCCCGCAAGCTAGGCCTCTCCACCCATAACTCCTTAAATTATTAGTAAAATAGTATCGGGCTGATCAGGCTCCGATACTTCAATAAAATCAAGAATATTAACTCCGCTACTCCTTGATGTCAATAGGGAATCAAACCCTAGAGACCACGAACTAGATTCGGGAGGCAGCTATCTCTCCCTCATCCCTTGGCGTGGAGTAACTAACCTCCAGTTAAACCACTACCAAGTGGTGGTGGCAGTCCGCAGCACCAACAATACCCTCGGCTCGATACCTTCCGGGTAATTGCTCGCTACGGATACAGCCGGGGCCCATAATAGGAATCGAGAACAATATTTTGCTTGCATAACCCGGAATCCATGTTTTGATAAAATGGCCTGGAAATATATAATGTTCTAGTAAAACGTTGATTCCGGGCATGAAAGTATTTTTCCCTTAAGAGGGACATTGTAGTACAATAATATGTATATAGGGTAGTAAATCAAAATGATAGGTAGGCTTGAAAATAGTTTTTATATAGATACATATGTATAGCATGATTCCAGTTGAAAACATTTTAACCCTCACCTATACCGGTAGTCAGACATTGTAATGTGGATTCCAGTGCGCCTGAAAGTAATAACTACTATAGGCTTAGAACTAGGTTCCTAATTTTAATCAAATAAGCACATAAAACACATAATGTTCATGCATAAAAGGATTACATCAAGTAAACACATAAACTATATCATGTTAGAGAATTCCCGATAAACTCTAATTTTAACCGTTTAAGGGAAATTAAGTAATTAATCAGGTTTCATGAATTCTTTAACCACTTGAATATTTATTAATCACATTATAATCTTAATTATAACATTAGAAATGGAATTTGGAATTTAATTTGACAATGTAGGTTATATTTTGAAAATAATTCACAATTTACCGATTTTTGGAAAATTCGGATAAAATCTTTATTTAAAAATTCCAAAACTAATTTTATAATTATTTTAATAATATTTTCAAAATTATCAGCTTATGGGTTGACGAAAAAGTCAAAGTTACTATTGAAAACATTTACTATTCAATTTCTTATGAATTAAACACTTTATAACACAAAATCGAACACACATACTCACACACTATCACAAGTGCACTTAAAGTTATTCAAGAACAACATGAACATGTTCTTGAGCCTATTTGAATATTCAAAGAAGGTATGTAACACACTTGATCATATTCATATTTATAACATAGAATTTGAAGCATAATATAGCAAAATATATAAATTCTCTATGAAAAATAATTCTAAATAAATTATTCTTGACATGAATTTAATCAAACAAGATCATAATTATTTAAACACATATTCATATCATATCATATCATAACTCATGCATTTAATTAAATAAAATGCATATATGTTATCACATTTTTCCTAAACTAGCATAAATAGCATATATTTCATAAAATAAATTCCTAAAGTATAATTTAATTAATCCTAGACATGCTACTACTATTATTATACTAAGAACATTATATAAAACATGAAATAATAAAAGAAAAACATACCTTAGAGAGAGAAGGGAGAGAGTGGCGTGAGAATGGGGAGAGAAGAGAGTGATTTTTGTGGGTTGATTTGTGAGGTATAAATGAGGATTAAGGGGGGTATTTACAGGTAGTCATGAGGGGTCTTTGAGCAACTTATGAAATTTTAATGGAGATGTGGTTGCTTATGATTTCAACAAATGCTTGGTAATAAATTTGGATATGTGGTTAAATTATATTTTGAACAAATGCTAGGTAATTAACTAAGTAATGTGGAGAAATTACATTCATTTAATTAAATCTTCTAGAAGCTCATGTGGTCATGAATGATGTCATCTTGACTAAAAATAAATGTAAAATAATATAAAATTTATTCAAGAGTCGAGAGGTAAAAGATTGAAGTAGTGAATTAATGAAAGAATGGGTGAAAAATGAGCTTTGTGTTGATTATAAATGTGAAATATTTAGAGCTTTCGTTTATAAATTATGAATATTAAAGATGATGAAAATCATAGGAAAATTATATAAACGAAGCTATGATAACGTTTAAAGTTTGGAAAAATCACTATAATGTAGAGGAAAATTCAAGGATCGTTTCAAGTATAATTTCGACTATTGAATAAGAGCTAATTTGTTCAAAATAAAATGATGATTTTTAGAAAGGAAAATATTTATAAAATATGCTATGGTGAGATCGAGTTTTTGGTAAATGTATGAAAATTCATAAAATAATTTAAGGGTCGTTTTGGTTATAATTTTGAATATCAAAAAGTAGATGAGTCGGGATTTATTGATGATCGAATCATAAGCTAGGGTTTTTGCCGGTTTTTGATACTACGGGAGCTAGGATGGGAATTATGGTTTACGGAGAGTATCACGACCCTCGAAATAATGTGAGGATTCTTTTGATTAAAATATTGGGTAATGAAAGTATTTCGGGAAATGTAGGAATATTTTTGAGCTATAGGGGTATTTTCGTAATTTCCAACTTGCCCCTGTTTCGGGCTGTTACAATCCTTCCCCCTTAAAAAGAATCTGTCCTCAGATTCTCCTCATGTTTCATAATAACTTTAAGTAATATTGATATCCTCCATTTATGATAAGACAGGTTTCCAAAGGAGGACTTACTTTAAACACATAAGGTAATTGTTCAAGTAAAAAAAATTTGAACGCGCACATAAATGATGCAATGAATGCATGGCGCCAGGATTAGTAACTGGCGTGTTTAGAATGCATACCTTTAACAACTTTGGGGATGACAATTTTAAACTGCAACCACCCTTATAGAGATAATATAATGCATGGTAGTTGAGAATGATGTGCAGATGGTCACAAAATTAAAATTTCCAAGTAATAGCAATTAACAGACACAACATCCTTGGCGAAGATAAAGTACATATAAAGGCACAGAAAATTAATAAGTTAGTTTTCGGTCCTACTGGTATCTTGAAGCAATTCTAATAACTTAAGATTTGAACGAATTAGAAAGTATAAGTGAAGTGCTTCCATGAGTTAGGAATACTAGTATGATGAAGGAGATGTAGATCTTGTAACCGAATCTACCAAGAATTTGATAATTGAAGGATTTGATAGAACTCGGGATTTTGGTGTGGATTAAGACTGTATGCTTGACTTGATCAAGGAAGGGTTTAGTACTACAATTGTAACAAATCACATGCTGGTCGGCCGCCCCAACAGTGATTGATCACAATTTAAGCACTAAAGACACGAGAGTACATATGAGATTCTATGAATGATGAACCCCAGATTTTCGCAACCTGGGGCTCTGATACCACTTTAATTGTAGCGCCTCCCCAACACTACAACCCCGCACCGCAATACTCCCTGAGTGGAGGTTAGACCCAACACCCAGGAAATACTACGGCGAACGGTCAGGATAATATATGAATGAAGTATGTGACACAGTGCAGCGGAAGATAAAGATATTCATCTTTACCTATGAACGGGGAGAATAACGTACAATGAGCAAGGATTATCATTATTGAGCAAAGTAGTTCACAAAAGAGTACAACCGGTTGACATGCAAGGACAAAGTATGAGATGGTTTGTTTCTGCAGAGAGTAGGCTCAAGACAATGTACTCTTAGGATCGGATCCAACCTACGGTTGTAGTGCTTCAAGATACCTCTAGTTGTCGTTCATTGATCACTGAAATCATGCATTTTAAAAATAGGCTAGAGGGTTAGTCAAAGTGACTAAGTGAAGGGGGTATGAGGGTTTATAGATATATGTATATATATATATATATATATATTTATATTTATATGATCAAGAAGATCTTGATCTATAATATTAACAATAGGATATAGCAAATAGGAAACGGTTCATAATAATTGTAAAACAGGGATGGGGTAGTTTGGAATCTTTATAGAAATATGAACCGTTTGTAACAAGAACATTAATGCCCGGAAGCTAGGCCTCTCCACCCATAACTCCTTAAATTATTGGTAAAATAGTATCGGGCTGATCAGGCTCCGATACTTCAATAAAATCAAGAATATTAACTCCGCTACTCCTTGATGTCAATAGGGAATCAAACCCTAGAGACCACGAACTAGATTCGGGAGGCAGCTATCTCTCCCTCATCCCTTGGCGTGGAGTAACTAACCTCTAGTTAAACCACTACCAAGTGGTGGTGGCAGTCCGCAGCACCAACAATACCCTCGGCCCGATACCTTCCGGGTAATTGCTCGCTACGGATACAGCCGGGCCCATAACAGGAATCGAGAACAATATTTTGCTTGCATAACCCGGAATCGATGTTTTGATAAAATGGACTTGAAATATATAACGTTCTAGTAAAACGTTGATTCCGGGCATGAAAGTATTTTTCCCTTAAGAGGGACATTGTAGTACAATAATATATATATAGGGTAGTAAATCAAAATGATAGGTAGGCTTGAAAATAGTTTTTATATAGATACATATGTATAGCATGATTCCAGTTGAAAACATTTTAACCCTCACCTATACCGGTAGTCAGACATTGTAATGTGGATTCCAGTGCGCCTGAAAGTAATAACTACTATAGGCTTAGAACTAGGTTCCTAATTTTAATCAAATAAGCACATAAAACACATAATGTTCATGCATAAAAGGATTACATCAAGTAAACACATAAACTATATCATGTTAGAGAATTCCCGATAAACTCTAATTTTAACCGTTTAAGGGAAATTAAGTAATTAATCAGGTTTCATGAATTCTTTAACCACTTGAATTTTTATTAATCACATTATAATCTTAATTATAACATTAGAAATGGAATTTAGAATTTAATTTGACAATGTTGGTTATATTTTGAAAATAATTCACAATTTACCGATTTTTGGAAAATTCGGATAAAATCTTTATTTAAAAATTCCAAAACTAATTTTATAATTATTTTAATAATATTTTCGAAATTATCAGCTTATGGGTTGACCAAAAAGTCAAAGTTACTATTGAAAACATTTACTATTCAATTTCTTATGAATTAAACACTTTATAACACAAAATCGAACACACATACTCACACACTATCACAAGTGCAATTAAAATTATTCAAGAACAACATGAACATGTTCTTGAGCCTATTTGAATATTCAAAGAAGGTATGTAACACACTTGATGATATTCATATTTATAACATAGAATTTGAAGCATAATATAGCAAAATATATTAATTCTCTATGAAAAATAATTCTAAATAAATTATTCTTGACATGAATTTAATCAAACAAGATCATAATTATTTAAACACATATTCATATCATATCATATCATAACTCATGCATTTAATTAAATAAAATGCATATATGTTATCACATTTTTCCTAAACTAGCATAAATAGCATATATTTCATAAAATAAATTCTTAAAGTATAATTTAATTAATCCTAGACATGCTACTACTATTATTATACTAAGAACATTATATAAAACATGAAATAATAAAAGAAAAACATACCTTAGAGAGAGAAGGGAGAGAGTGGCGTGAGAATAGGGAGAGAAGAGAGTGATTTTTGTGGGTTGATTTGTGAGGTATAAATGAGGCTTAAGGGGGGTATTTATAGGTAGTCATGAGGGGTCTTTGAGCAATTTATGAAAGTTTAAGGGAGATGTGGTTGCTTATGATTTCAACAAATGCTTGGTAATAAATTTGGAGATGTGGTTAAATTATATTTTGAACAAATGCTAGGTAATTAACTAAGTAATGTGGAGAAATTACATTCATTTAATTAAATCTTCTAGAAGCTCATGTGGTCATGAATGATGTCATCTTGAATAAAAATAAATGTAAAATAATATAAAATTTATTCAAGAGTCGAGAGGTAAAAGATTGAAGTAGTGAATTAATGAAAGAATGGGTGAAAAATGAGCTTTGTGTTGATTATAAATGTGAAATATTTAGAGCTTTCGTTTATAAATTATGAATATTAAAGATGATGAAAATCATAGGAAAATTATATAAACGAAGCTATGATAACGTTTAAAGTTTGGAAAAATCACTATAATGTAGAGGAAAATTCAAGGATCGTTTCAAGTATAATTTCGACTATTGAATAAGAGCTAATTTGTTCAAAATAAAATGATGATTTTTAGAAAGGAAAATATTTATAAAATATGCTATGGTGAGATCGAGTTTTTGGTAAATGTATGAAAATTCATAAAATAATTTAAGGGTCGTTTTGGTTATAATTTTGAATATCAAAAAGTAGATGAGTCGGGATTTATTGATGATCGAATCATAAGCTAGGGTTTTTGCCGGTTTTTGATACTACGGGAGCTAGGATGGGAATTATGGTTTACGGAGAGTATCACGATCCTCGAAATAATGTGAGGATTCTTTTGATTAAAATATTGGGTAATGAAAGTATTTCGGGAAATGTAGGAATATTTTTGAGCTATAGGGGTATTTTCGTAATTTCCAACTTGCCCCTGTTTCGGGCTGTTACAGGCTTTGTCCAGTGAGACGTTAAAAATGCGTAATTAAAGGTAGGCTTTATCTAGTAAAACGTTAAAAATGCGTAACTAAAGGCAGACTTTGTCCAGTAAAATATTCAGTATCATAATGTTATTGAATCTTGACCACAACATTACAATAATGATTCAATAAATCTTGAGTATCATTATTGTAATGTTGTGGTCATGATTCAATAAATCTCTAGTAATTATTGTAATGTTGTGATTAAAGGCAGACTTTGTACGGTGAAACGTTAAATCTTCAGTATCATAATATTATTGAATCTTGATCACAACATTACAATAATGATTCAAGAAATCTTGAGTATCATTATTGTAATGTTGTGGTCTTGATTCAATAAATGTTGTGGTCAAGATTCAATAACATTGTGGAATAACGTAAGTGTCTACAACATGTAATTCAATATTGAGTATCATTGTTTATATATCATTGTTTATACGAATTAAGATTCACAACATGTAATGGTAACATTTTAACATAGCTTTGTCCTTTAATTACGCATTTTTAACATTTCACTGGACAAAGTCTGCCTTTAATTACGCATTTTTAACCTTTCACTAGATAAAGTCTTGCCCTTAATTACGCATTTTTAATGTTTCAATGGACAAAGTTTGCCTCTAGTTACGCATTTTTAACGTTTCACTGGACAAAGTCTGCCTTTAATTACACATTTTTAACCTTTCACTGGACAAAGTTTGCCTTTAGTTACGTATTTTTAACGTTTTACTGGACAAACCCTGCCTTTAATTACGCATTTTTAACCTTTCACTGGACAAAGTCTGCCTCTAGTTACGCATTTTTAACGTTTTACTGGACAAAGTTTGCCTTTAATTACATTTTTTTAACCTTTCACTGGACAAAGTTTGCCTTTAGTTACGCATTTTTAACATTTCACTGGACAAAGCCTGCCTTTAATTACGCATTTTTAACGTTTCACTGGACAAAGTCTGCCTTTAATTACGTATTTTTAACGTTTTACTAGACAAAGTCTGCCTTTAATTACGCATTTTTAACCTTTCACTGGACAAAGTCTTGCCTTTAATTATGCATTTTTTACGTTTCATTCGACAAAGTCTACCTTTAATTACGCATTTTTAATGTTTCACTAGACAAAGTCTGCCTTTAATTATGCATTTTTAACCTTTCACTGGACAAAGTCTTGCCCTTAATTACGCATTTTTAACGTTTCACTAGACAAAGTTTACTTTTAATTACGCATTTTTAACGTTTCACTGGACAAAGTCTGCCTTTAATTACATATTTTTAACGTTTCACTGGACAAAGTCTGCCTTTAGTTACGTATTTTTAACGTTTCACTGGCCAAAATCTGCCTTTAACTACGCATTTTTAACCTTTCACTGGACAAAGTCTGCCTTTAATCACGCATTTTCAAACTTTTACTGGACAAAGCCTGTCTCTAGTTACGCATTTTTAAACTTTCACTGGACAAAGTCTGTATTTAATTACGTATTTTTAAGATTTCACTGGACAAAGTCTGCCTTTAATTACGCATTTTTAATAGTTCATCATCATAAAATGGTCTTGCATTCTCCAGAAGTTTGATCACTCTTCAGTTTTCTGTGAGAAAACAAATCATTACAATAGGTGATTACAATTTATTTATGAAAAAAAATTACAGCAGCAGATAATCAGTCAGTTTATAAAAAAAATATATTCATATATATGCAGAAATTTCATAATCAGTTTGTTCAGAGATATATTTGGATATATATATGCAGAAATATATACATATTAGTTTATACAAAAATATATTCAGATATATATTTGTTTATATCTCAAATATATATTTGTATATATCTCTGCATAAACTGATTGTGGGATTCTACGTATATGCAGAAATCTCACAGTAAGTTTATGCAGAAAGATATACAGATATATGCAGAAATCTTATAAATATCAAATAATTGTTTTACAAAAATCTTAAATATCAAATTTCAAGCAAAAATCTCTTTAGATATATGAGAAATTTCAAATCGCATAGCAAAAAATTCAAATAAATTGGCTGTATAATTGATAAAATGCCCACAACACAGGTAATGGATAGAGTCATTGTTTAACAAACCAGCTAAAATACTCAAAACAGTTAATAATTTTAGATTCAATATCAGATTACCCAACCAAAAAATAACTGCAATTTTAGTAGCACACATCAAATCTATTGAGATATATGCAGGAATCCTCAAATCGTAAAAATTTTCAGATATATGCAAAAATTACAAATCGAAAAAATTTCTTCACATATATACAAAAAATCTCAAAGTCTCTTTGGATATTCACAAAAATATATGGAGAATCTCAAATTTCATAGCAAATGAAATTCTTTTATGTATATATATAAAAATTTCAAATCGCATATATTTAGAAATCTTCAATTTGTAGAAATTTATTCACATATATATAGAAATCTCAAATTTGCAGAAGTTTATTAACAAATTTGAACTTAAAAATATCGAAGTAGAAGGGTTACAGAAAATACCTGAAATTAATTTTTGTATGGTGGAAGACGCAAAGACTTCTTTTTGTTCTCTCATCTTCTTCTTCAACAACACAGGTATTCTCGTCGGCGCAACGATTTCTTCCTCTTCTCTCATCATCTTCTTCTTCAACATCAGATTTCGGAATTCCATCGGTACAGAGACTGGGGAAGTAAGAGAGAACGATGAGATGAGATATGACTTGTTATTTTTCTAATTTATCATGGACATTTTGGTAATTTTACGCGTTTTAGGGGGGTTTAGGAAAAATATGTTATGTATTGGGGATCTAAAATAGGCGAATTTCAAATCAGGGGGTTTAGCAAAAGTTTTGAGCCTTATCAGGGACTGTTTATTAATTCTCCGATCTAAAGGGGATACTTTTAAAAGCTTTTAAAAATTTTATTAATATAATATATATTAGGGTAAAATGGTCATAAAAGGAGTACAACTTGCTATGAATGGTTTTCTTTTCTTTTTTTTTTTTTCAAATGCTATGAATGGTTTTGGTCTATTGATTTTTTTTATTTATTCAATTTGACAAATTGTTAGTTTTTCTTATCTGTCATATGTTTCTTTTTTACGCTCCCGTCATTTTTTTTTCCTTTATGTTCCTTTTATATATCATCATCCCTCATATTTTCTAAGTTTTATTATTATTTTAATTGATTTTTTTCTTAACATAATATTATTCATATATTTATCATAATTTTAATAATTATATTAAAAACAATAATAAATTATATATTAATATGAATAATTTAATTTTAGCTTATAATTAAATAATAAGAACTTTTTAATTATTTGCATATAAATTAGTTATACTATTATCTATAATATTCTATTAAGAGTAAAAGTTTTTTATATTTTTATTTATTTATTATTCAACACCTTAAAAGTGTATGAGTTTCTTCTTCTTTATCTCTTGACTCACTTCAATTCATTTTTTTTCCTTTTATAATCTTTTCGTGATCCTAATTTCCCTTATTCTCTAATTTCAATTTTAATTCATTCTGTACAAATATGGTACTTTCTTATTCATTTATTTATCATAAATTTAATAATTATGTTAAAATTAACCATAGCATATACCGTTATGAAGATTTTATTTTGAGCACGTTAAATAATAATTATTTGATTATACATGCATGGGTGTGTTAACTTTTTTTTCCGTTTATATTTGCATGGTCATCCATTGACCTAGTAGTTTGAAATTGAATCGCAGGCACATCTCATAGACTGTTTGGTATCTTGAATTATTGGACTCTTTTTTATTTCTTTTTATTTATATTAATTTCTTCAACAACACAATTTTTTGTTTTTGACAACACATTTTAATTTATTGATTTCTTATAATCTCTCTTATCGTCATATATTTTCTCTTATCTCACTTAATTTTTTCTTTTTTTTTTATGTTCACTTCTCCTCTTTCACCGTAATAATTATTTTTCTTCTATTCTATATTTTATATTCTACTTTCTTTTATTTACCATTATGTAATTAAGTAAAAGGAATAATATAGTAATTTCTTTTTACACACGTACACGTCTTGAATAATACGGCGAGTTACTATAGCTAGATAGTATGATACTAACCTTTGCTAGCAGGGTTAGTCCACGTAGTGAATTAAAGGGTTTTTCTTTTCAGGACGATGATTCGAGTTTGAATTCCTGTCATTTGAGGGTGTTCGTTAAAAGGAAAAAAAAATAAAAATAACAAAACTAGTTTCTTCTTGCATGTACCGCATATGCGGTTGTTGAAGCCCTTGATTTTTACTTTTTCTCAGTTAAATTTTTGAATAATCCTGTATTTATTTTATAATTTGCCTCTTGCAAATTCCATTGACATGTCTCAATCATGGTACATATGCTAAGATTCTCTGCAATCCAATTGATGTATAATTAATCGTCCTTCTGGTAGATTTTTAGGGTTTTTCATAGTTAACTGATACGTATTACCGTATCACAAGAGACTTTAGAGCAGTCTCAGACTATTAAGAAATAGAGGAGAAGAGAAGGATAATCCGGTAAAGACCAACCGGCCGGAGAAAGGTTGAGACGAGAGAGATTTCAGAGATAAGAGATTGGGAATTGAAGATTTGTTTATTGCTTGAATGTTGTAAACGTAACAGGACTAAATATAAAGGTAAAGATATCCTAAACCTAGTAAGACTCTCAAAATAAAGTGCTGAAATAAACAATCGTAATATAATTACGAAATATTAAATAATATAATATAAATCATATCCAAACTAAATATTGAAGATTATCCAATTCCTATTCTCTCTTGATACACCATATCTCCTACTCTTATCTCTTGATACACCATATCTCCTACTCTTATCTCTTGATACACCATATCTCCATCCATATCACTCTCCCGCCCTTCACAAACCACCTTTTCCTCAAGGTGTAACTTGGGAACAACCCATCGAACAGTGCCCACCGGTTCCCAGGAGACTGTAGCAAGAGACCGAGGAGGAATTGTTTCGGAAATTACAGAAGTTGGTTCTTTCGAAATTGTCTGCTCCGGAGTTATCTTTGAAATTACACAAGTTGACTCTTTTAAATTGGCCGCTCGGAACTTGGTTGGGAAAAGACAGTTGATACAGGATCCTGAATGACCTGTTTTTCCATAGATTCATTGTTGTTCGAATTTTCTTTACATAGATCGACCGCCATTGTAGGTTGGGCATCTTCAATTGCATGAAGATTCTCTTCCACTAGCGTGTCAATAGAGAAAACAGTCGTAGGTATCTCAATCCCCAATTGCGTTAGCGGATTGGGGTTGAAATTTGGATGGGCCTCGACACACGGAATCACACTGGACGATTCCGAATCTGCTTGTGATACCTCCGTTCGCGAAAGGTAAACTGACAAGTCTTGTTGCAATTGCTGCATTGTTTTATTGAGTTGTTACAATGCCGCGGTGTGGGAAATCATCTGTCCAACCATTCGCTGTTGGAATTTTTGAAAACTTGCCTCGCTTTGTTGTTGGAATTCCTTAAAATTTGCTGCACCATGGTGTTGAAATTCCTTAAAACTGGTCACGCTGACGGACTCAGACATCTTGCACTCTCAATGAAAGCACCAATGATATGTATTACCGTATCACAAGAGACTTTAGAGCAGTCTCAGACTCTTAAGAAATAGGGGAGAAGAGAAGGATAATCCGGTAAAGACCAACCGGCTGGAGAAAGGTTGAGACGAGAGAGATTTCAGAGATAAGAGATTGGAAATTGAAGATTTGTTTATTGCTTGAATGTTGTAAACGTAACAGGACTAACAATATATAAAGGTAAAGATATCCTAAACCTAGTAAGACTCTCAAAATAAAGTGCTGAAATAAACAACGTAATATAACTATGAAATAATAAATAATATAATATAAATCATATCCAAACTAAATATTGAAACTTATCCAATTCCTATTTTCTCTTGATACACCATATCTCCTACTCTTATCTTTTGATACACCATATCTCCGTCCATATCATTAACACTCATTAATTTATGGTCCATCATATGCTAAGGTAGTTAGAATTCAATTCATCACCATTCTTGCTGATGAAACAAATTTAGACAATTAAAGTGATCATATTTCCTAAGACATATATATGGCCGCTGCCGCATACTATATATATGCAAGGGTGGGGGAGCTGTAAATCACAACTTGATCGCGCGCTTGAATATTTTTGCGAACTCGATCCTCAATTTAAATATGCGGACGGGTGGGGGAATCTACTAAGATGGTTATGTGTTTCATGAGGCATTACACAAGTTAGGCGTTGGACATCCCCCGACCCAACTTGAGGGGGAGTGTTGACCTTAGTAATTAAGGAAAGATCTCCTAATCCCATGTATTACGGGATTAGATTAGGGATCTAGGTTTATTTACTTGTTCACTTTGTAATTCTTGGTATTGGAAAATAATGGAATACAAAACCTTTCTCTCTTGTTTCTTTGCTCTTCAACATGGTATCAGAGCCATACGATCCTAAGGACCATTAAACCGGCATCATCATTTGCTAGAAACACGTTGGGGCAATGGGCAACGATGCTGGAGAATCATCGCCGGCATTCACAGAGGCTGCCACTGTTGGAAAACACGAATCAGAAAGCAGCGAAAATTTAAAAATTTTCCAACAAAAGGACCTTGGACTCGCAATCGTGTATCCAAATTCGTAGAGATAAGAAGCTTACTTTTCTTTTATTCTTTCTTGAAGCGTTTCAAGCCACCCAAGAACGCTCTTCTTGCGGTTTGATCCCCTCTCCTTGGTAAAGCTCGAATCTTCAAACTTCTAACTTCTAACTTGAAGCTCTCTAGAGATATTCCACCAACTTGACTACAATCTAACTAGTAAGGATGCTAGTTCTCTAGTTAGTGTTTAGGCTTAACCTAGGGTTTAATTTATCTTGGAGAAAGGATGGTGTTCAACACATGAACCAAAAGAATTGCCAATTAGCTCTAAGGGGAGCTCTCATACATGCACAACTAAAGTAAACGCATACCAAACAAGAGCATATAAAGAAGTGTTTGCCTATGATATCAATCAATCGTATATTATTCAAAGATTGTCTGTGATACTAGGAAAGTCCCAAAACTGATTATGACTAATCGGCTTTGTAGGGGCACTATTCCTAACAATCTCCCACTTGCCCGTAAAAGCCATTCATGTACTCTAAGTCCCATCTTCTCAAGATGCACTTTGAGAGCCTATTGACTTTGGGCGTTTCCAAAGTGGATCTGCTATATTCTCTGCTGATGTGACCCTCTTGTTTACACATCTCTTAGGAAACATCTTTTCCTTATAAAGTGATTCGTAATCACGTGTTCAGTCTCTTGGTGAGGTCTTGGTTCTCTTACTTGAGAAACCATCCATTTTATCATACAATATGATAAAGGAGTTGTTTCATGCTAGGAACTTCATCTATCAAGTTAGAAGGAGTTTCTTACCCAAACACTTAACTTAGCGTTATATAATACTACTAAGTTCTCAACTACGATAGTCGAGTTTTGCAATGTCCGTCATTGGAACCCTTTTTCAACACATTGAATTACCATTCTGGTAGAAGTTGTATCCTTTCAATGATTTCATAATCATCTATGTTTGATGAACGGTCACATCAAATATCCTTCTAACAACAAGATCTTTTGGGCTCTGTAAACTAATACATATCCTCATTTCTTCTTAAGTACTCTGAGGGCATCCTTTACAGAAATCTAATGACCTTCTCTGAGGTCATATTAGATTCGACCCACTACGCTTAGTGTTGCGCCATATCAAGTCTAGTACATGACTTTTCATACATTATGCACCCTTTCACTTAAAGGGATTTTGGACATTCTAACTTTCTTAAAGTTATCTTAGGACACATACTCTTCAAAAGAGATGTTCCATTGTCCATACTAAACTCCTTTTAGTATTATGGTTATGTACTCGTTTTTGTGATAATCCTTTTATTCTCTTAGATCTATCTTCCATAGATCTCAATATCGATAATCAAGAATAATCACTAAGATCTTTCATGTCAAATTGTTTCTTAAACAAGAATTGGTAACTTTCACGTTATCCTTGACATTTCTAATGTGAAGGACATCGTTTTTCTAAAGAACCAAAATTGACTCTTACATCACTAACTATCATATGTACACTTTTGAGACTTATTCGACTTCCATCTGTGTCAAACGATTTGACTATCCTATGGAATCGAATTGTCTAACTCCTAGAAGCCTTTATCAATCCACAGATTGACTTTAGGGATTTGAATACCTTATGCATACTCCCACTGAATATGAGATTTATAGAAATACCTTATTTCAGTCTCTTTCAATCTCATATTGAGCAAGATAGTTCTCATATTCATTTATCATATCTCATAGTCAGAATATGAGGATGTGGTAAACACAATTCAAATGGAATTTTGCATTTCAACCGTCAAGAAGGTTGTAATGCTTTCATTCACTCGAAGCTCCACGAGCTTGATCCTATCAGGTGGATCAACCAAGGTCAAAACTTGGTTTGAGTATATGGAATCCATATTGGATTTCAAGGCTTGCTTACACTACTCAGATTCCAAATCTGACAATGTCTCCTCTTCAAATAATTCCTTGGCTATCTAGGAACGCGTTCTAAACGCGTATTAAGAGGAGGGTTTCATACATGTACATACTCTAAAATTTGGCTAATTTTATCAGATGGGCTCATTTCTTCTATATGTGGCGTGGATATTTATCCTCAAATTTCTTTGAGGTCTGCTTGCTTGCCTTTCTTCTTCTATAGGAACGATTCCTTAAGAAAGATACATTCCTTGAGACAAACAACCTTTGTCTAAGGAAATCGCAGAAACGATATCCAATATTGTTGTATAAACTTGAACTCATTTCAAGCTTATCTCCCACTATCCTCTTCACTTAAGAGGATTCCACTAAATTCTTGGGTAAGAAAAATTATGGAATTTAGTATGCCACATTGCATAGTGCAATTAAAGGACTGAATTTGGAAGGTACTAAATTCAAAATTTCTAACTGCATATTCTGGGAGTTTATTCCTAGAATGATTATAAGTCAGTAAAGCTTGCTATGGAATGGACCATATTCCATTTGGTTTCATTCCCTCATTCGCAAACACTAGGGTGTTCTCGAATTAGTTTACTGAGAGATAATCCTATTATCTCTAAGATGACTAAGGAATTAGTTGCTAAGATATTGGCTATCTCGATTATATCGATTTACCTATAACTCATGACTACTTCGGTTCCTAACCTCCTTTTGAAATTCTAAGAATTTCATATAAGTTTCGAATTTGTACTTCAACAAGTACATTTATTGATAATGATTAAACTGACGATTGTATCTAGTGCTTACATTAAGCATCTTACACTCATAAGCATGGATCGAAATCCACTAGAATTTTGGCACGTTCCACGTTTCACCTAAACCATGTTTCGGGAACGTTTCCCTCCAAAATAGGATTCATAGGAAGTCAACTCTCTAGGTTCATTTTCATAGAATGATCCTAAGGTGTCTGACTTGCTAATCTTTTTATATCTCAACGTTCCAAAATAATTCGAAGCTTTGTCATCTCACTTACTTTTGTTATCTCGTTGTATGTTCAGAACATTAGTGTTTTGAGTCTTTGCATAACAGATTATGCAGAATCAACTCAAGACTTGTGAATTCTATTCCTAGTAGAATTACTAAACGAGGTAACATTTCAGAGTACTCATACTCTTTGCAGTTCCCTTTCAAAGTCCTTATTTGCTACCATAGAAGCAAACATCCAATTTGATCTCTAGTGTCTTTTGGGCGTACCCCTTACATGCCCCTCCAATGGGCTCTTAAGGGTTTCTTCTTCTTTAGGCCTTCAAGCCTTTAACTTAGTGAGTTTAGAAGAAGAATTAACCATCACAACATTTTATTCCTTCTTAAGGATGCTTTCAACCATTATCAACTAAATGATTAACTATGCTACATTAGCATCATTTTAGTTGAGCACAAAAGGTTTGAATGATGGTGGAAGCAATGTAAGCAATCAGTGCATTGAGAACTATTTTCTCAGTTGATGATCGAGACCATAAGATCTTCAAATAAGATCTTTAGACCTTGTTCGTGTGCACTTGTTTCCTCATTTGGAATATTGAATAATTCCACAATGTTATACCTTGTAACATTTTTATGAGGTGGTTCAATTGCTCTTAAGTGGTTTGGAGAAATCCATTCACCTCAGATTGCTTCTCTTTTCGCCCGGGTCAAATTTTCACAATTGAAAAATTCGCCCTTTAGAGAACAATTTTCTCTATTCGGAATCTAAAACGAATTTTAGGGTCCGAAGCCAATCAGAGTTAGTTAGGACTTAGTCAACTCTTTTGACTTAAGGATGGATACGAATGGGTTTGCATTTCATATTGTAGAGAATCACAGAACTACAACCTAAATGCTAAGCATAGAAAATGTGAGCATGCAGAATTATAACGATATACAAAAGATAAGGTCTTTAATCTAATGTAGCTCCCACTATTTTTCAAAGATCTATAATTCCCAAAGATCTAAGAGGAACGCGTTTCCCAATGGGTACTAAGATCCTAAGCATTTTACCTCGAACCCACGACTCGCGGACATTCTAAGTAAAACCCTTACCAATTCTAACACCTTTAGAACTCTTAGTAATTGTTTTTGCATCACCTATCTTTCAATATGGACCCACGACTCGTGCGGCATCCATATTTACTTAGGCGTTAAGCTAGACCCATCAATCATAAGATCATGATCAAAACTTAGTTCGAACGACCCACGACTCGCGGACATCGCCCTTGCCAAAATTAACCACGAAATATTGATCATTTAAAATGATCAATTAGGTAACTAAGAACTAATAAGCTCCACTAGCTATCCCACGACTCGCGGACAATAACTAGCTTCACTTACTAAACTTAAAACCTATTGATGGAATGCTAGGAATTTAATTTGAAATTCGCATCTCGAATTAAATACCTATTATTCGAAATGAGCTTAATATTTAATGGGAATTTTCGAATCAACCGAAGAGTTGTTCGGTTCGACCTCACCAACATATATGTTATCCAATTTTATTAGTCTTGATTAATGCAAGTACAACTTAAATGCATTTCAAACAAGCACATAAACAGATAACATGTCCTAGCATGATACTAACATGTGATGATCATGGGTTCTACCTATCTTATGCGTGAAATGTGGGAGCCACTCCACAATCACAAGTTCTAACATACATGCCACATAAATAGTTTAAATCACATAAGGGAAAGCGGTAACAAAATACGAGCCCTATCTCTATTACATTTTACAATTGAGATTCTCCTCCCTAACATTTTGAGGGGTCTTCACTTATGGCCTCCTTTTTACTTGAATGTGGTCCATCTTACTCCATGGGTGCATTGTCTCCAAAATGAAAATAAAACCTCACCACCTATCTCTACTCTCAAATTACAATAAAAGGAAAAAGAAATAAAGTATTAAGGCTCAATCTTCATATTGGCCTTAGACAAATACACGGGGCATACCCCGGCCTCAAAACAGTAATATGGAAAGCCACATAATAAATCACATAACAGTACGCACATAAGTGAGGCTCCAACCTCAATTGAAAAAACGCAACTATAGGGCTCCAACCCCAATTTAAACCATCCATGTGCATAAATTAAAACCATACATAAGTCTAAACCCATGATCACCAAACATGCTTAAATTGCAAGAATTTAAATTTAACCAATAAATTAAAATTCTCGCTTTAAGCTCTAATAGCTTAAAACACGACTTAGATGCAATTCTTGTTCAAGAGCCTTTTCAATAAAACCGGAAAAACAATAAACTAATAAAATTCCAATTAATTTCTGAAAATTAATAATTTTATTCTTTCAATATTTTCAGAAAATAAAGTTTGCAATTTTTCCCAAAATTTAAATCGATCAATTTCTCAAAAATCCCAATTTAATCAAAATTTTAAATTAATTTTATTTTAGCAAAAATGATTTTAAAAGATAAAATTAAAATAAAATTAAATCAGGATTTTCAAGGACCGAAAACACGAAACACGAAACACGAAGATTGGCCCGAAACCACCCGCCCAACGGAGGGCACCGCCCCGCGGCATCAGGCGCGCGCGCCCGCCAGCTGTGCGCACAGCGTGCGGCAACTGCCGCCCGCGTGCGCGCGCTGGGCTCGCGGCTCGTGCGCTTGTCGCACGCAGCAGTGCTCGCCCGATGGCGGGCGGTCTCGGCCAGGGCGTCCCGCTCTGTTGCGGGATTGTGCGGGCGGTTGTCCCGCGCGGTTGCGGGACAGGCGAGCGGGCGCGCCTAGGCGCGTGCGGGAGGCCTGGGCGGCGGCGACGGGCTGGGCGTGCGACTTGCTAGCACGCCTAGACTCGCCCTATTTCGTGTTCGTTTCGTATTTTGGGTTTCTCCAAAACCCGTTTCAATTAAAAAAAAATATTCGATTTAGATAAATTTCAACTAAAACGATTTTAAAAAACACGATTGGAGAAAACAGTTTTAGAAATTCAGGAAAAATTACAGTTTCGTATTTCAGGCTTTCTAAAAGAACTCATGAATACCTAATTTACATCTAAGCCTAAGAATTTCTACCAAATTCAGAATAATAGAGACGAATCAGAAACACGATTAACGAGGTGGCTCTGATACCACTTGTTGGAAAACACGAATCAGAAAGCAACGGAAATTTAAAAATTTTCCAACAAAAGGACCTTGGACTCGCAATCGTGTAACCAAATTCGTAGAGATAAGAAACTTACTTTTCTTTTATTCTTTCTTGAAGCGTTTCAAGCCACCCAAGAACGCTCTTCTCGCGGCTTGATCCCCTCTCCTTGGTAAAGCTCGAATCTTCAAACTTCTAACTTCTAACTTGAAGCTCTCTAGAGATAGTCCACCAACTTGACTATAATCTAACTAGTAAGGATGCTAGTTCTCTTGTTAGTGTTTAGGCTTAACCTAGGGTTTAATTTATCTTGGAGAAAGGATGGTGTTCAACACATGAACTAAAAGAATTGCCAATTAGCTCTAAGGGGAGCTCTCATACATGCACAGCTAAAGTAAACGCATACCAAACAAGAGCATATAAAGAAGTGTTTGCCTATGATATCAATCAATCGTATATTATTCAAAGATTGTCTGTGATACTAGGAAAGTCCCAAAACGGATTATGACTAATCGGCTTTCTAGGGCACTATTCCTAACAGCTACGGCCTTATCTCAACAGATAGCCATACTCCTACAACAACACAAACCACAACCACAATCAAACTCGGACAGTCAAGTAACCATTGATCTCAAATTAAATAATGATAATTATGTTCTATGGGCGAGGATGCTCGAGATTGCTATCGGAGCCCGTGGGCGTCTCAGCCACTTAACCGGCCAGGCACCACCACCATCGGAAACAGAAGACGCGTATCCGACATGGAAACAACGCGATCTCCAGGTGTTTAGTTGGATTACACAGGCCATTGAATCGACTTTAGTAACCCAGTTCATCCACTACCCCACTGCTAGAGAACTATGGAAAGGGCTATCAATCCGGGGAAGATAGCCTCCAAATTTTCGATCTTATAACTAAAGCAGATCGAATCAAGCAAGAACAAACCACTCTTGAAGAATATTTCAGTACAAGCAAGAGTCTGTGGTCTAAAATTGACCGGAGACGACCCAATCCAATGGAATCCCCAAAAGATATCACCAAATATAATCAGATCCAACAAGAACATCGCCTCTTCAAGTTTCTTTCAGGATTAAATTCGGAATATGATGCAATTAACAGGGAGATCTTAAGGGAGACGGACCTGCCCTCAGTCGACGCCGCTTATGCGACCGTTCGCTGGGAAGCTGCTCGGAAGGCCATCTTGGGACCGTCGGCAACATCCTTCGACTCGAATCCATCATCGGACCTCGGAATGGGCCTGGTGCTACAGGGACAAGGAACCAAATCTCGGTCCTTCAGCCATAAGCCAACGCACCGATCAGATCCGCCGTGAACTTCATCGGTATCATCCCGGAACATGGCTGATCTAGTGTGTGACAAGTGCGGAAAGAAAGGTCATGAGATGAAGGGGTGTTTTGAGATCATAGGCTTTCCGGACTGGTGGGTGCCGCGGGAGAAACCAGCCGACGCCGACCACGGGCGGACACGCGGCACAGCAGTCGTCGCTAACAGGGTCGGCGCCGGAGAAGCAGCGGGAGAAACAGGGATGGTGGCGGCGAGTTTCTCTCAAGAGAGAACCCCTGGCGGCGGAAATGCTCCAAAGCAACAATGCCCAGGCCCTTCTCTCGTGATAGGTATAGGGTAAGGGGGCTTCAATTTCCCTTTTTGCCCTTCTTTAAATCAACATGATAATTGTGATAAGCCTGTTGATAGTAATTCTGTACATAAGTCTGGGGATATTAATTCTGTATGTAAGCCTGCTGATATTAAAAATTCCAACTGGATTTTTTACTGTAGAGCCACTGATACGGTTACCTATGATCCGGATGATCTAATTTCTTTTCAAAATCCGAGGAGACAGACAGTTCAAACTGCTAGTGGTAAAATTGTTCCGGTTAAGGCCCGGAGGGGGGGGGGGAGGGTGGTGGAACTGAATCCCACGTTACGATTATCAAATTGTTTATTGGTCCCATCTCTTTCGAATAAATTGCTTTCAATCAGTCATGTTACCAAAGAGCTGAATTGCATAGTTGTAATGTACCCTTCGTTTTGTGTTCTGCAGGATATCCGTTCGAGGAGGATAATTGGGCGTGGCACTGAACGGGGCGGTTTATACTTTTTTGATGAAGTGACCATAGGGGGGCAGATTAATTTAGCCCAGGGGTCGGATGACAGGAAGAGTTGGTTGTGGCATCGACGTTTGGGACACCCGTCTGATGGTTATCTAAAAATGTTATTTCCACATTTCTAGAGTACAAACTTTTCTTGTGATACTTGTGTTTTATCAAAAAGTCATAGACACTCATTCCCTTTGAATAATACTCGGGTTGAAATCCCTTTTTCTTTAATTCATTCTGATGTTTGGGGCCCGGCCCCGGTTACTGGTGGGGGGGGGGGATTTCATTATTTTGTAACTTTTATCCATGATTGCACACGAATGAGTTGGGTTTATTTTTTGAAACACAAGTCTGATGTCTTTGACAAATTCACTCATTTTTATCATATGGTTCGAACTCAGTTTGGTGCTTAGATTCAAATACTCCGGTCCGATAACGAGGGGGAATTCGTTAACCATAAAATGCAGTCCTTCTTCTCTACCAATGGGCTCATTCATAGAACCACTTGTCCCCATACACCCCAACAAAACGGGGTAGCAGAACGAAAGAACCGGTTCTTCTTGGAGATCACTAGGGCCTTAATGATTGAGTCGTGTGTTCCTTCGACTTTTTGGCTCGAAGCCATAGCCACAGCAACTTACCTGGCCAATCGGCTTCCCACAAAAATCCTTCGCTTCCGCACTCCCATACATACTCTAAGCGAATACACTCAAGTGCCACCACTCCTTTCTCTTACCCCCTGCATCTTTGGGTGTTCAGTGTTTGTACACATTCCCACCACACAACGAACCAAACTCGATCCTTGTGCTGAGAAATGAGTCTTTGTGGGATATGGGATTCATCAGAAGGGTTATCGGTGCTTCAATCCTAAAACTCGTCGCATGTTTGTCACGATGGATTGTGACTTTATTGAAACTGAATACTTCTATGTGGCTTCAAGCCAAACTAGTGGTCAGGGGGAGTCTGGTCAACATAAGGACCCACTCACTTGGCTTTGCGCAACATCCCTGTCACCCGAAACCCCTTCCCATGCCAGAGAAGTTCAGCCTGTTCAGGAGATTGCCATTATCCCACTTCCTTCCTCGACTGATATCCCTGAGGTTAGTACAAATGATTTGGCTTCTTCCAGTTCTATCTCTACTACTTCTAACACTGCAAGTGTGACTGAAACGGATAGATATGTACTTCCTGCTCGAAGTACTCGTGGGTTACCACCCAAACGGTATCTTCCGAAACACGAGCCCAGAACACAGAAATATCCAGTAGCTAACTTGGTCAGGGGGAGCCTAACCGAGTCAGCAAAAGCCTTTGCTATGGCTATCTATACCGATGTTGTTCCAAGAAGTGTGGAAGAGGCAATGGAGGTTCCCGAGTGGAGATAAGCAATGGATGATGAAATGAATGCACTAAGAAAGAATAACACCTGGGAGAGATGCTCACAACCGGCTGACAAAAAACCAGTGGGATGCCGGTGGGTGTATACAATTAAAAGAAGGGAGGATGGATCCATTGAATGGTACAAAGCTCGTCTAGTTGCAAAAGGCTACACTCAAACCTACGGGGTGGATTATGCCGAAACCTTCTCCGCCGTGGCGAAGATCGACACTATCCGCGTTTTGTTCTCAGTTGCCGTAAACCAGGACTGGCCACTTTATCAGTTCGATGTCAAGAATGCCTTTCTTCATGGTGAGTTAACAGAGGAAGTGTATATGGAAGTTCCACCAGGATTCTCTCATGAGTTTGGGATCCACGAGGTGTGTAGGCTGAGAAAGTCGCTATACGACCTAAAACAGTCTCCTAGAGCGTGGTTTGGGGGATTCACCATTGCGATGAAGCGATATGGGTACACGCAGAGTAATTCAGATCATACTCTGTTTTTAAAAAGGAGAGGTGAAAAGATTACATGCCTGATTATTTATGTCGATGACATGGTCATCACCGGGGACGATGTTGAAGAAATAAAAGATCTTCGACAAAATTTGTTTTGGGAATTTGAAATGAAAGACTTAGGCCACCTAAAGTATTTCCTAGGGATCGAAGTTATGAGGTCAAATCAAGGAATTTATCTGTCACAGAGGAAGTATGTTCTTGACCTACTAACAGAGGCAGGATTATTGGATTGCCAACCAAGTGACACCCCTATGGTGAGCAATCATGGGTTAAAGATCACAGAAGGGGCTGAAACAGCAGATCGGGTGAGGTACCAACATCTTGTTGGAAAACTCATATACCTCTCACATACCAGACCAGACATTGCATATGCAGTTGGAGTGGTGAGCCAGTTTATGCACAATCTTCAAAAGGAACATATGGAGGTAACATTGCGGGTATTGAGATATTTGAAAGGGACTCCTGACACAGGGATTTTGTTTCGAAGGAATAATCACTTGCAAATAGAAGCCTATACAGATGCAGATTGGGCAGGAAGCCTGAGTGACAGAAGGTCGACCTCTGGCTACTTTACATTTGTAGGAGGGAACTTAGTAACTTGGAAGAGTAAGAAGCAAAACGTAGTGGCACTTTCAAGTGCCGAAGCAGAGTTTCGAGGGATTGCAAAGGGGTTGTCAGAGGTTCTATGGTTGAGAAAATTGATGACTGAGTTGGGGTTTCCTCCAATAGGAGCGTGTCCTCTGAAGTGTTATAACAAAGCTGCTGTCCACATATATGAGAATCTAGTACAACATGATAGAACGAAACACGTGGAGATTGATCGTCATTTTATCAAGGAAAAACTGGAAGGAGGGATCGTGTCACTCCCTTTTGTACTATCAGAGGACCAACTGGCTGACATTCTTACTAAGGCCGTTACAGGGAAAGTGTTTCATGAGGCATTACACAAGTTAGGCGTTGGACATCCCCTGACCCAACTTGAGGGGGAATGTTGACCTTAGTAATTAAGGAAAGATCGCCTAATCCCATGTATTACGGGATTAGATTAGGGATCTAGGTTTATTTACTTGTTCATTTTGTAATTCTTGGTATTGGAAAATAGTGGAATATAAAACCTTTCTCTCTCGTTTCTTTGCTCTTCAATAGATGAGTATGAGAAAATAAAAGTGAGTTTAGAAGAGAGAATAGACAAGAAAGAAGAAGAAATTATAAAGATAGAAGCGAATGTTTTCCAGTTGGCAAACTACTACTTCGTATTTCAGGGAGTCATTCTGAATTGTATCCTCAAGGACTCGTCCACTACCATTGCATGCCATTATATAGGGTTTCCCATATCTCTATCTATCATTGCAGACATACTCAACATAGGCGCATTGCATATCATGGGGGACAAGTACAAAGAATCCTTAAAAATGCTTTAGTCTTTTAGATAACCCAATATTTAGTTGGGCATTTTCAATTTACCATGGCCTTTTAATAAGCCCATTTTAAAAATGCTTTAGTCTTTTTTTTTTTTTTTCCAGATGACCAGATGTCCTTCACGGTTGATGATTGTTTTTTGAAGGGACCAAATTGGAAATCAATTCTTGATGGGCTAAAGTTGTATACATTGAAGCCCACCCACTCTTTCCGGCCCAAGTAAACTTTTTCTAATTCGGGTCAATTTTCTAATTCTTTTTTTTTTCAGTAATGAACTCAACAGCCGCCACTACCACAATTCATACTCCGCACCCTTTGTTCTCCCATTTTCTCCGCGGCACCGTCTTCACAATTGCAGCAAATGTCACCGCCAGCCACAGAAGAATCAGAGAAGGGAAACAACACGGAGACGTCGTTGAGTACGGATTTGGGTGCGATGAAGAACTTGACCAGCTGATTCTCTCCATTCTCCTCCGTAAGCTTTTCTTTTGTGATTAAATCCAGCTACATGTGCTTTCTTAGTCACTACCTGATTTTCGTTTAACCGGATTTAATAGACTGAGGGAAAATGGTGGTACTCTTATTATTAACGGAGTGTTAGCTGATAAGCTAATACACAGCTGCAAAGCTCACTCTGTAATGGAAGTTTATGTATCGCACACACAATAACATAGAATTAACTTGAAGAAGAAGAAAGAAGATAGAGAGATAGGAGATTAGAGAGAGAAATTGAGATGAATTGATACTCAAATTTGCCCAAAACAATCCGTCTGTGCAGACTACAAAAGATGGTCCCAAAACAGCAACAAACTCCCACTACCATGTGGCCACTAATAACACGACACGTGCTGTACAAAAAGCAAAATAACAAACTTAATAATTAAAATAAAAGCTGTAAAAGATTCCTTGTGAAACGGCGTGGTCCCGGAAAGTCGTATTCTTCTTGAGCTAAAAGAAACGCGTTACGTTTTTTATAAAACGTAATCCTGTAGACTTGATCAAATTTAGCAATGGTTTCTCTTCAATTCCCTGATCAGTTGCCTGCATGACATTACCCTCCCCTTGTGTCAAGGCTTGACCCCAATCCTCAAGTTCTAGAAAATGCTGAATAATCGGGTAATAATCTTCCCAAGTCCCCTCATCCTCAGATAAATGGGACCATTGGACAAGTAACTGGACTACAACAGCATTGTTACGCTTCACCATGTGTCGCGACAAGACTTTAACAGGTTTAAGGATCACCTGTACATCATCATCAAAATCAGGCAATAAACTAGTGACTTTATCATTTGATCCCACGTGCTTCTTCACCACGGACACATGGAAGACTGGGTGGATTCTAGCACCAGCTGGTAGCTCAAGTTTGTAGGCAACCTGTCCAACTCGTTCCAAAATCGTGAAGGGCCCTGCAAATTTTGGACTCAGTATCCAGAGCTTGCTATTGCGTATGGACAACTGTCTGTAGGGTTTAAGCTTGAGATAGACTTTGTCTCCGACATTAAATTCCTTCTCCTGTCGGTGTTTATCAGCGAATTGCTTCATTCTATTCTGAGCTTCATGAAGCTGGTGTTTGAGAAGTTGCTGCACTTGCTCCCTCTGTTTAATCAACTCCTCTAAGGCTACAGTGTAATTTGATACCCAATTGACAAAGTAAAATATGAGGGCTTATACCCATAAAGAGCTTCAAAAGGGGAAATTTTTAGAGCCGTATGGTAGTTTGTGTTGTACCATAACTGTGCCAAAGCTAGCCATTTCATCCAATGCTTAGGATGGAATCCACACATACAACGTAAGTAGTTTTCAAGGCATTGGTTAACTCGCTCTGTTTGCCCATCAGTTTGGGGGTGGTAAGCAGAGCTGAGATGCTGCTGAATACCTGCTATGCGTAGCATTTCTGACCAAAATTGACTGGTGAAGATCCTATCCCTGTCGGAGATAATGCTACTAGGCAATCCGTGATGCTTATATACCTCATTTAAGAAAGTCTGGGCTAATTGGACTGCAGTGAAGGGATGATTCAAAGCAATAAAGTGTGCATACTTGGTAAAGCGATCAACTATCACCTAAATTACCTCCTTCCCTTCAGATCGTGGAAGCTGCTCTATAAAATCCATGGAGATATGTTTCCATGCTTGATCAGGGATTGGTAAGGGTTGCAATAGTCCTTCTGGCCGCCCATTTTCATGCTTGCTAATTTGACAAACCTCACATTGTTTAACACTTTCTCTACCTCTTTCAATGCACCAGGCCACAAGAATACACTTTTCAACCTCTGATATATCCCTTGAACTCCAGAATGGCCACCTAAAACAGATGAATGTAGGCTTAAGATGGCTTTTTCCCTCAATCCGAAACCAATACCCCACATAGATTTTCCCTTTGTACCTCAATATACCCTCATAAAATTTGAATAAAGACATATTCTCAGGGAACATTAAGCTTTCTGCCATAGCTTCTTGGGCTTCAGGATCTGCCTCATAGCTACACTCTACTTCTTTTATCCAAGCAGGTTGTAAAATAGTTAGAGCATTGCAACCTATTGCATCTTCTTCCTCCCTCCTGGATAGAGCATCAGCAGCTGTATTGTCTTTGCCCTTCTTGTATTTAATAGTGTAGTTGAACCCCAATAGTTTTGTCAGATATTTGTGCTGTAATGGGGTTGATATCTTCTGATCTATCAGGTATTTAATGCTACACTGGTCAGTCCTGATGATGAAGGTGTTATGCAGCAAATAATTCCTCCATTTATCCACTGTTTGTATAATTGCCATAAGTTCTTTCTCATAAACTGACAATCCCAAGGATTTAGTACCCAAGGCTTTACTCATGAATGCTAGAGGATGTTTATCTTGCATCAACACAGCTCCTATTCCAGTGTAACATGCATCTGTTTCAAGAACAAATGGTTTTGAAAAATCTGGAAGAGCCAACACAAGAGCTGTCACCATAGCTTCCTTGAGTGCTTTGAAGGCCTTATCAGCACTTTTATTCCATTTAAACTCTCCTTTCTTGGTGAGATCAGTTAGAGGTTTGGCAATGACCCCATAACCTCGGATAAATTTCCTATAGTACCCTGTTAAGCCTAGGAACCCTCTCAGATTCTTCACTGTCTTAGGAGTTGGCCAAGATACCATAGCTTGAATCTTACTTGAGTCAGCTGCTACCACTCCATTTTCAATTATGTGACCCAGATATTCCGCCTGATTTTTCCCAAAGCTACACTTGGAAGCTTTAGCAAATAATTGCTGCTGCATCAGAATCTCAAAGACAATTTTCAAATGTTGAATATGCTCCCTCATACTATCACTGTAGATGAGTATATCATCAAAAAAGACTAGGACAAATTTTCTGAGATACTCTTTAAAGATAGAGTTCATTAGAGATTGGAAAGTGGCAGAGGCATTACTTAAGCCAAATGGCATAACTCTGAACTCATACAGACCTGATGAAGTTACAAAGGCTGTTTTAGGGATGTCTTCATGATTTACTCTGATTTGGTGGTATCCTGACCTAAGATCAATCTTAGAGAAGATGGTAGCTTTTCCCAGTTCATCCAAAAGCTCATCAACAAGGGGTATGGGATAGCTATCTTTCACTGTCAATACATTTAACTTCCTATAATCCACACAGAATCGCCATCCTCCATCCTTTTTCCTTACTAATAAAACTGGTGATGAGAAGGGGCTCATACTAGGTTGGATAATCCCACTCTGAAGTATCTCCTGAATTAGTTTTTCAATTTCACATCTCTGAAGATAAGAGTATCTATAAGGAGTTTGTTTGATACTCTCTACATTGGATTTAAGTTGGATCTTGTGATCATGGCTTCTTGCAGGAGGTAAACCTTTAGGCTCTTTGAATAAGATTTCATACTGGGTCAGTAAAGGTTTGATTTCATCATGAACATCCGACTTCCTTTCATTTTCTGCAGCTGAAATCAGAAACAAACAATTAAGAGAAGTTCCTTCCCTCCTCTTGAGTAATTTCTGCAGCCCTTTCCCTGATATCATTCTTAAAGCAGCCTCACTCTTGCCCCCTTGTAAAGTGATTAGCTCTTCACCTCTCCAAAATTTCACCGTCTGTCTATCAAAATTGAGTGTGATGTCTCCCAACTTCCTCAAAGCATCCACTCCCACTACTAAATCACATCCCCCTAACCTCAGTAATCTCATATTTTCCTTAAAGTTATGCCCACACATTTCCCATTTAAAATCACTGCACTTAGAGTCGCAGTGCATCTTGCCTCCATCTGCTACAGTCACTAAGAGAGGGTTAGTGCATTCAATATCACAACCAGCCTTCCTAGGTATCTCTGGATCCAAGAAGGTGTGTGCTCTCCCTGAGTCAATGAGTACCACCATGTTGACATTTCCAATTCTTCCTTGGATTTTAATTATGTCTGGTGCAGGCCTCCCACTGGCGGCATTAAGGGATATGTGGAGATTAGTATCTTCAGAATCCCCAAGGTCAATGACATCTTCCTCATCTGAACTATCCCTCTCTTCACAGATTATGACAAAGAGCTTTTTGCATCAATGTCCAGGATGAAACAGCTTATCACAATTGAAACAGAGACCCTTCTTCCTCCTGGCTTCCATTTCCTCAGCATTCAATCTTCTAATTGGGGGGTACTTGTCAGAGCTGGAAGAATTAGGCTTCTTCATACCCTGATCACCAATACTAGTTTTCACATTCCACATTTTGCTCCCAGGTTTTGCAGACTTCCCCATAGCCTCTAACAACCCCTGTTGTTTCTTAGCACAGTGAATGGCTTTCTCTAATGTAGGTAGGCCTATCATCTCTACCATCTGGCTAATTTCCTCCTTCAAACCACTAACATAACTCTTAATATAGTAATCTTCAGTGAGGGATCGATTATGATTAACCATAAAGGATTTCAGTTCTTCAAATTTCAGGGTGTATTCTTCAACTGATCTATCTTGTCTCAGCTTATTAAACTGTCCAATGATGTTACTCTCCCTCTGTGATGAGAACCTCTCTAAAACCAAACTAGAGAATGTATCCCACGCCATATTCTCCTTCCCATCAACATAATCCAGAAACCAATTGTCTGCCTCCCCTTCCATATGCATCGCAGATAGCACAATTTTTTCATAATCACTCATGGGATTAAACTGGAAATACTTAGAACATTTTCTAATCCATTGTCTGGGTTCTTTTCCCATAAACCTAGGAAATTCCAGTTTGTTTTTAAGGTTAGTATTTCCCGTTACCTTATTAGTTCTTAGTGCAGGAGTTGGGAGAATTCCACCTTCACCAAAGACCCTGTTGGAGGATACCATCGGATCTGCAGAGCTGTTGGGCTCCTTCTTCCCAGATTCTGCAAGGCTCTAGAGATCTCCTCCAACTGCGCTTTCATGATATCTTGACCTTCCTTCAGTGTATCCTGACCCTCTCTAAGCTCTCTAGCTTCTGCCTCCAGTTCATCAATACTGGCCGTGTTGTTCTTCGCCATCTGTGCCCAGGAGACACCCCAACGTAGCTCTGAGTCCACTGTTAGCTGATAAGCTAATACACAGTTGCAAAGCTCACTCTGTAATGGAAGTTTATGTATCGCACACACAAGAACATAGAACTAACTCGAAGAAGAAGAAAGAAGATAGAGAGATAGGAGATTAGAGAGAGAAATTGAGATGAATTGATATTGGTCCCAAAACAGCAACAAACTCCCACTACCATGTGGCCACTAATAGCACGACACATGCTGCAAAAAAAGCAAAATAACAAACTTAATAATTAAAATAAAAGCTGTAAAAGATTCCTTGCAAAATGGTGTCGTCCCAGAAAGTCGTATCTTCTTGAACTAAAAGAAACGCATTAGGTTTTTTATAAAACGTAATCCTGTAGACTTGATCAAATTCTGCAATGGTTTCTCTCCAATTCCCTGATCAGTTACCTGTATGACACGGAGCTGACAATTAAGTGTCATAGGGTTTATAGGAATAAGAAACCTGGCGGCGATCAGGATATGAAACGGAAACCTGGCCGCCTTCCTGAGAAGATAATAAGAATACCACCCATTTGATTAAGTCCCGCTACTTGGATGCTTCCCAGGACGGTCGCCTAGGACCGCGGGAATTCGATTTGAGCATTCCTAGTACAGACCTCTTAACTTGGCCTCGGGATAAGTTTGAAAGGAACAAGGAATATTTTTGCGAAATTGGTCCTGATGGCCTTGAGATGATGGTCATCGCCGCAGTTGTTTGCCATGGATATTCAACCTCTTTAGGTAATCATTTTCTTGTCTTTTCCTGCTTCTGCCCTATATATTTGCTTGTTTAATCACATATAGTTGAGTATATTAAAATATTAGTGCTCATAGTAATTAGAATATACATCTAGAATCATCTATAGAAAAATCTTGAAATATGTTCTATAAGAATTATCTAGATATAAGCCTTAGATTATATTCTAGATTACTCTAAAATAAAGACTAATAAACTAGAAATGTCTAGAGCTAAGCACATGATAAAAATCAAAGAATAAAAAACACATTTACATTGTAAACCGACATAATGCAAGTCGGTTAAAGAAACTATAAATATATGTAATATCCTTGCATTTGAAATGGAATGAAAAGCATAGCATTTTCCAAATCCTTGCCAAAATATTCTTCCCCATTTCCGTGACCTTCTTGTCCCATTCCATCCTTTCAAATATATATCCCAAGTCCATCATATTCTATTACAAAATCTAATAGCCCAATAAGTTTTCTTCATTTAAAATCCTTTTCAAATTCCAACATTTGGTATCAAGAGCCAACTTTCCTACCTCCAAATGGCCCAAAATCTTACAACGTTTAATTACACCTCCTCTATGGTACCGATATTTGAGGGGGAGGCCTATGAATTTTGGAGTATCCAAATGAAGACCCTATACATATCACAGGGTCTTTGGGATTTGATAGAAAATGGCTACGAGCAACCCCGAGATGCTGCCGAATTGGAGTCTTGGGACATCAATAGAAAGAAGGAGTATAATGAGAATCGAAGGAAGGATGCAAAGGCATTGTCATACATGCAACAAGGGGTTACGAAACCCATATTTCCAAGGATAATGGTTGCTACAACAGCAAAAGAGGCTTGGGAGATCTTGAAGAACGCATATAAGGGCTCAGACAAGGTAATCTCCATTAAACTTCAATCCTTATGGAGAGATTTTGATACGTTATTGATGAAGGAAGATGAGTCGATTGAAATATTTTTTAATCGAGTCTCAAATATAATTAATCAAATAAGAAGTTATGGAGATACGATTGAGGACAAGAAAATTATTCAAAAAATATTACGGAGCCTTCCCATTAAGTATGATCATATAGTGGCTGCAATTGAAGAATCTAAAGATTTATCGGTATTAACTTTAACGGAATTAATGGGCTCACTACAAGCGCATGAGGATAGAATGCGCCGATTTAATGAACAGCCACTAGATCGTGCATTTCCAAGTCAATTAAATTTTTCTAAAAAGGATGGTAACCAAAAAAATGGGCATGGTAAAAAGAATTTTCAGAAAAGAGGAAATTCAAATCATTATGGAAAGGGGAGAGAAAATTATGAAAATAGTAAATCTGGTCCATATTGCAAATTATGCAAGAAAAATAATCATAATACACAAAATTGCCGATTTAAATGCAAGAGATGCAAAAATCATACTCATTTTGAAAAAGATTGTTTTTATCGGCAAAAGGATGAAGCCAGATTTACTACGGAAGATAATTCTAAAGATCATGTTTTTCTTTCATGCTTAAATGGACACCAAGAGTTACATGATATCTGGTATGTAGATAGCGGTTGCTCTAATCATATGACAGGCAACCGTGAATCTTTTATTACACTTGATGAAAATATTAAGAGTCAAATTACTCTTGGTGATGGGAGAAGTCAAAATATTGAAGGAATGGGTACTATTGGTGTTAGAACTAAAGATGGCTCCACTAGAAAAATTCATGATGTTTTTTATGTCCCCGGTCTGACCCAAAATTTGCTAATTGTTGGTCAATTAATCCAAAGAGGCTATAAGGTAAATTTTGATAATGATAAATGCCTCATTATTGATAAGGAAAAGGGTCAGTCAATTACCATGATAAAAATGGCCCCTAATAAAATATTTCCTCTAAAAATGCCCATAGATAAGAAATATTCTTTAAAATGTGGAGAAGTTGATGAATCCACATTATGGCATTTAAGATATGGGCATTTAAATTTTAATAGCCTCAAAGTATTAAAGGATATGGTGAAGGGTCTTCCCTCAATAAATAATGAAAAGAAAATTTGTGAGGGATGTATTTATGGAAAAATGCATAGACCACCCTTTCCTAAAACATCTTGGAAGGCAAAGAACCCATTAGAGTTGGTGCATGCAGATATTTGGGGTCCTTCTCAAAATCCATCTTTGGGAGGAAAAAGATATTTTTTATTATTTGTCGATGATTTTACCCGAATGATATGGGTTTATTTTCTGGAGCAAAAATCGGAAGCATTCTCCTTTTTCAAGCAATTCAAGGCCCTCGCAGAAAATCAATGTGGGCACTCTCTAAAAATTCTGAGAACAGATCGAGGGGGAGAATTCACAAGCAATGAATTCTTCCAGTATTGCAAACAGCACGGGATCAAAAGGGAGTTGACAGCCAGATATACACCTCAACAGAACGGAGTAGCAGAACGGAAGAATCGCACGATCGTAGAAATGGCCTTGAGCATGTTGCAGGGCAAAAATCTTCCAAAGAAGTTCTGGGCGGAAGCTGTCAACACCGCAGTCTACATCCTCAACAGGTCCCCCACAAAAGCTGTGCCCAATAAGACACCCTACGAGGCGTGGAGTAAGAGAAAGCTGACTGTGGAGCATTTTAGAATATTCGGATGTATTGCTTATGCCCACATTCCTAGACAAACACGTTCAAAGCTCGATGAAAGAGGAGAAAAATGCATCTTCATTGGCTACAGTGACGAAACTAAGGGCTACAGACTCTACAACCCAGATACGAAGAAGCTGATCATATCAAGGGACGTGATATTTGATGAAATGTCAGAATGGCAATGGAGCTCAGACACATCACCAGTCCCAGCCATTATAATGGAAAGACAAGAACCAAGTCCTGATCTAGATCAGACCCCATTATCACCGACTCCAGGGCCAAATCAGACAGAAATTCAAGAATCAAGTTCGGAACCAACACTAAGGCGATCTCAAAGAGAGAGACGACCTCCAGCATACTATGAGAATTATCTTACTAATATCGCTGCATATGCTCTATTTGCTGGAGAACCAACAAAGTATGAAGAAGCAGCTAAGGAAGAAGCATGGGTCAAGGCCATGGATGAAGAAATTCAAATGATCGAGAAGAATCAAACATGGGAGCTTGCAGATAAACCTCCAAACAAGGAGATTATCGGGCTAAAATGGGTGTACAACATCAAACACAATGATAATGGAAGCATCCAAAAGTATAAAGCCCGACTAGTTGCCAAGGGATATTCACAACAACCCGGAATTGATTCGCACCGGTTGTTCGGACGAGACAAGTTCATCACTCTACGAAAAAAGATCGGAATGAGCACCAAGGGGGAGTATTAAAATATTAGTGCTCATAGTAATTAGAATATACATCTAGAATCATCTATAGAAAAATCTTGAAATATGTTCTATAAGAATTATCTAGATATAAGCCTTAGATTATATTCTAGATTACTCTAAAATAATGACTAATAAACTAGAAATGTCTAGAGCTAAGCACATGATAAAAATCAAAGAATAAAAAACACATTTACATTGTAAACCGACATAATGCAAGTCGGTTAAAGAAACTATAAATATATGTAATATCCTTGCATTTGAAATGGAATGAAAAGCATAGCATTTTCCAAATCCTTGCCAAAATATTCTTCCCCATTTCCGTGACCTTCTTGTCCCATTCCATCCTTTCAAATATATATCCCAAGTCCATCATATTCTATTACAAAATCTAATAGCCCAATAAGTTTTCTTCATTTAAAATCCTTTTCAAATTCCAACAGAGTAGTGACGACTTGAGTTTGTTTGTGCTCTGTAATACAGAGAGAAAAGGGTCTAGGATGGTACATTAAGATTCAAATTGGTAAAACTCTGGCTTTATCTGGTCTGCCTTCATGCTACATTGCGTCTAGTTCTAGCCTTGTTTGCTTTTGATATAATGGGTCATTGGTTTCAAATTCATAAGCATCTTCCTTTTTATTTGATGGTACTCGATTGTTGTTTACTCCCTTCACTCGTTATGAATCTTTTATACCCTAGTATGTGCTCCTTAACTCATGCTGGGAACCTGAATAGATATGAATATGATTTTAGCAGTCACAAACATTGTGTTAGATATCTTGTAAAGTGTAAGGTGGACAATCTATGAGTACAAAGAATTTAAAATTTGTGATGAAGCCTCAGAAATTGAAATATTGTATTGATTTCGTCTGAAAATATCTTCAGATGGTCTAGACGCACAAATTTATAGGATTGGGAGGAAATCACATTGATTCAAAGGTTTGAGAATTGAGATAATGTGTATGACATCCAAAGGTTGCCTATTTTTGCCACCAAGATAGCTCACTTTCTTATTTTATTGTCTTTTGATTCTGTGAGGGGCTGTGTTGAAACATTCTTATTATTCTGCGATGTTTCGAGATGTACTCATGTACTAATACATATGTGTTTCTTGAAATTTACTGGGTACTTTTCCTACCTGCATTCGAAATGCTATTTGATGCATTTTTTCTAAAAAGCCTCAGTAAACTTGTTCTCTCTGGAAGTATGTGAACCTGTCCTTTCTTAAAACTCTTGTGAGGTCTATGTAATGCTTGATTTTGATGCCCTCTCCACTAGTGTGAAGAGAATACCAAGCAGACTATTGATATCAGGTTCTCTTCATAATTGTATTCTTTCAAGCCTTTACATTGTCTGTTTTCCGCACATTTTCGTAAATTAATGAAAGATTGTTCCAATGAAGTGAACTGTCACATCTTTCCCTCTCAGCATTCCCAAACCCCTTCCATCAACACTGTCAAATTCCCTAATCAAACCAAACTATTATCTTATTGATGGAGACGTAGAATAGAAAACCATCATGGTATATATTCTTGTAGTATTTTCAGCGTCTTCTACTTATTGCTACAACTATTTTGCCAAGAGATGAGGGGTGGAAGAATGATATTATGCATTCAATTTTATTCAAGTTGGTTGCTCCAGGGTAGCTAAGATTAACCATGGACTGGTTCAAGATTTCTAAACATATTGTATCAATAGTCATGTATTATGAACACTGTTTGTATTTGGAATGGGAAATTCCTATAATTACAGGTTATATTTGTATGTGTAAATTCATCTGGGTTTCGATGATTGCTTCTGTTATGAAGCTGCTTATCTCCTCACTAAATCACAGCAAATTCAGGCGAAGAAACAAGAACTAAACTCACTTACAGTATGAAATTGTACTGAAGAGATGAGAGAGAGATTATGAGAGAGATGAAAGATGAGATTGAGAGAGATTAGAGTTGAGAGTAGACAGGGAGGACAGAAATTTGATTTCATTCAACTTGTTCTTCACCAAAGACAATTCAGCTATTTAAACCTAGTAAACAAGAATAAACGTGCTGAAATATAAAATAACTTTGACAATTTCTCCTACAATTACACGTTTTCAATTCTTTCCAATTAAGCCCTTGGTACTCCACTCTATATCTCAATTTTACCCCTGGCTCTATGTCGTATTCATGACATTTCTCCCCCCTTGAAAAAATCCTTGTCCTCAAGGATCCATAGAAGCACCTTTTGGGAATAGTATCAAGAAGTTCGCCCATCACTTTATCAGCTTCATGATTACCATCATCATCAACTGCAAAAAGCTAGATATTTATAGCATCATTTAACTTCTTAACAACTCTCAGCATAAAATTCTTCCTCCTTACTCCTATCTCAAAAAAGACTCCCAAATTCAGTGATGAAGGTATAACCGAATCATTCACAGATATCAGAGAAACAATCCACTCAACAACGGTACTCTCAAAGCTTACATCTTTCTCATTGTCTGGACATTTATCAATAACGAAATCAATTTCTGTTAATGTATTAGATGTTAGTGTCCACAGAAAAGTCTTATTGCTATTGGAAGCAATGATTACCACAAGCTCCACCAAAACATTGTCAAACATTGAAATGGAATGAAAAGCATAGCATTTTCCAAATCCTTGCCAAAATATTCTTCCCCATTTCCGTGACCTTCTTGTCCCATTCCATCCTTTCAAATATATATCCCAAGTCCATCATATTCTATTACAAAATCTAATAGCCCAATAAGTTTTCTTCATTTAAAATCCTTTTCAAATTCCAACAGAGTAGTGACGACTTGAGTTTGTTTGTGCTCTGTAATACAGAGAGAAAAGGGTCTAGGATGGTACATTAAGATTCAAATTGGTAAAACTCTGGCTTTATCTGGTCTGCCTTCATGCTACATTGCGTCTAGTTCTAGCATTGTTTGCTTTTGATATAATGGGTCATTGGTTTCAAATTCATAAGCATCTTCCTTTTTATTTGATGGTACTCGATTGTTGTTTACTCCCTTCACTCGTTATGAATCTTTTATACCCTAGTATGTGCTCCTTAACTCATGCTGGGAACCTGAATAGATATGAATATGATTTTAGCAGTCACAAACATTGTGTTAGATATCTTGTAAAGTGTAAGGTGGACAATCTATGAGTACAAAGAATTTAAAATTTGTGATGAAGCCTCAGAAATTGAAATATTGTATTGATTTCGTCTGAAAATATCTTCAGATGGTCTAGACGCACAAATTTATAGGATTGGGAGGAAATCACATTGATTCAAAGGTTTGAGAATTGAGATAATGTGTATGACATCCAAAGGTTGCCTATTTTTGCCACCAAGATAGCTCACTTTCTTATTTTATTGTCTTTTGATTCTGTGAGGGGCTGTGTTGAAACATTCTTATTATTCTGCGATGTTTCGAGATGTACTCATGTACTAATACATATGTGTTTCTTGAAATTTACTAGGTACTTTTCCTACCTGCATTCGAAATGCTATTTGATGCATTTTTTCTAAAAAGCCTCAGTAAACTTGTTCTCTCTGGAAGTATGTGAACCTGTCCTTTCTTAAAACTCTTGTGAGGTCTATGTAATGCTTGATTTTGATGCCCTCTCCACTAGTGTGAAGAGAATACCAAGCAGACTATTGATATCAGGTTCTCTTCATAATTGTATTCTTTCAAGCCTTTACATTGTCTGTTTTCCGCACATTTTCGTAAATTAATGAAAGATTGTTCCAATGAAGTGAACTGTCACATCTTTCCCTCTCAGCATTCCCAAACCCCTTCCATCAACACTGTCAAATTCCCTTATCAAACCAAACTATTATCTTATTGATGGAGACGTAGAATAGAAAACCATCATGGTATATATTCTTGTAGTATTTTCAGCGTCCTCTACTTATTGCTACAACTATTTTGCCAAGAGATGAGGGGTGGAAGAATGATATTATGCATTCAATTTTATTCAAGTTGGTTGCTCCAGGGTAGCTAAGATTAACCATGGACTGGTTCAAGATTTCTAAACATATTGTATCAATAGTCATGTATTATGAACACTGTTTGTATTTGGAATGGGAAATTCCTATAATTACAGGTTATATTTGTATGTGTAAATTCATCTGGGTTTCGATGATTGCTTCTGTTATGAAGCTGCTTATCTCCTCACTAAATCACAGCAAATTCAGGCGAAGAAACAAGAACTAAACTCACTTACAGTATGAAATTGTACTGAAGAGATGAGAGAGAGATTATGAGAGAGATGAAAGATGAGATTGAGAGAGATTAGAGTTGAGAGTAGACAGGGAGGACAGAAATTTGATTTCATTCAACTTGTTCTTCACCAAAGACAATTCAGCTATTTAAACCTAGTAAACAAGAATAAACGTGCTGAAATATAAAATAACTCTGACAATTTCTCCTACAATTACACGTTTTCAATTCTTTCCAATTAAGCCCTTGGTACTCCACTCTATATCTCAATTTTACCCCTGGCTCTATGTCGTATTCATGACATTTCTTCCCCCTTGAAAAAATCCTTGTCCTCAAGGATCCATAGAAGCACCTTTTGGGAATAGTATCAAGAAGTTCGCTCATCACTTTATCAGCTTCATGATTACCATCATCATCAACTGCAAAAAGCTAGATATTTATAGCATCATTTAACTTCTTAACAACTCTCAGCATAAAATTCTTCCTCCTTACTCCTATCTCAAAAAAGACTCCCAAATTCAGTGATGAAGGTATAACCGAATCATTCACAGATATCAGAGAAACAATCCACTCAACAACGGTACTCTCAAAGCTTACATCTTTCTCATTGTCTGGACATTTATCAATAACGAAATCAATTTCTGTTAATGTATTAGATGTTAGTGTCCACAGAAAAGTCTTATTGCTATTGGAAGCAATGATTACCACAAGCTCCACCAAAACATTGTCAAACATTGAAATGGAATGAAAAGCATAGCATTTTCCAAATCCTTGCCAAAATATTCTTCCCCATTTCCGTGACCTTCTTGTCCCATTCCATCCTTTCAAATATATATCCCAAGTCCATCATATTCTATGACAAAATCTAATAGCCCAATAAGTTTTCTTCATTTAAAATCCTTTTCAAATTCCAACAGAGTAGTGACGACTTGAGTTTGTTTGTGCTCTGTAATACAGAGAGAAAAGGGTCTAGGATGGTACATTAAGATTCAAATTGGTAAAACTCTGGCTTTATCTGGTCTGCCTTCATGCTACATTGCGTCTAGTTCTAGCATTGTTTGCTTTTGATATAATGGGTCATTGGTTTCAAATTCATAAGCATCTTCCTTTTTATTTGATGGTACTCGATTGTTGTTTACTCCCTTCACTCGTTATGAATCTTTCATACCCTAGTATGTGCTCCTTAACTCATGCTGGGAACCTGAATAGATATGAATATGATTTTAGCAGTCACAAACATTGTGTTAGATATCTTGTAAAGTGTAAGGTGGACAATCTATGAGTACAAAGAATTTAAAATTTGTGATGAAGCCTCAGAAATTGAAATATTGTATTGATTTCGTCTGAAAATATCTTCAGATGGTCTAGACGCACAAATTTATAGGATTGGGAGGAAATCACATTGATTCAAAGGTTTGAGAATTGAGATAATGTGTATGACATCCAAAGGTTGCCTATTTTTGCCACCAAGATAGCTCACTTTCTTATTTTATTGTCTTTTGATTCTGTGAGGGGCTGTGTTGAAACATTCTTATTATTCTGCGATGTTTCGAGATGTACTCATGTACTAATACATATGTGTTTCTTGAAATTTACTGGGTACTTTTCCTACCTGCATTCGAAATGCTATTTGATGCATTTTTTCTAAAAAGCCTCAGTAAACTTGTTCTCTCTGGAAGTATGTGAACCTGTCCTTTCTTAAAACTCTTGTGAGGTCTATGTAATGCTTGATTTTGATGCCCTCTCCACTAGTGTGAAGAGAATACCAAGCAGACTATTGATATCAGGTTCTCTTCATAATTGTATTCTTTCAAGCCTTTACATTGTCTGTTTTCCGCACATTTTCGTAAATTAATGAAAGATTGTTCCAATGAAGTGAACTGTCACATCTTTCCCTCTCAGCATTCCCAAACCCCTTCCATCAACACTGTCAAATTCCCTTATCAAACCAAACTATTATCTTATTGATGGAGACGTAGAATAGAAAACCATCATGGTATATATTCTTGTAGTATTTTCAACGTCTTCTACTTATTGCTACAACTATTTTGCCAAGAGATGAGGGGTGGAAGAATGATATTATGCATTCAATTTTATTCAAGTTGGTTGCTCCAGGGTAGCTAAGATTAACCATGGACTGGTTCAAGATTTCTAAACATATTGTATCAATAGTCATGTATTATGAACACTGTTTGTATTTGGAATGGGAAATTCCTATAATTACAGGTTATATTTGTATGTGTAAATTCATCTGGGTTTCGATGATTGCTTCTGTTATGAAGCTGCTTATCTCCTCACTAAATCACAGCAAATTCAGGCGAAGAAACAAGAACTAAACTCACTTACAGTATGAAATTGTACTGAAGAGATGAGAGAGAGATTATGAGAGAGATGAAAGATGAGATTGAGAGAGATTAGAGTTGAGAGTAGACAGGGAGGACAGAAATTTGATTTCATTCAACTTGTTCTTCACCAAAGACAATTCAGCTATTTAAACCTAGTAAACAAGAATAAACGTGCTGAAATATAAAATAACTTTGACAATTTCTCCTACAATTACACGTTTTCAATTCTTTCCAATTAAGCCCTTGGTACTCCACTCTATATCTCAATTTTACCCCTGGCTCTATGTCGTATTCATGACATTTCTTCCCCCTTGAAAAAATCCTTGTCCTCAAGGATCCATAGAAGCACCTTTTGGGAATAGTATCAAGAAGTTCGCTCATCACTTTATCAGCTTCATGATTACCATCATCATCAACTGCAAAAAGCTAGATATTTATAGCATCATTTAACTTCTTAACAACTCTCAGCATAAAATTCTTCCTCCTTACTCCTATCTCAAAAAAGACTCCCAAATTCAGTGATGAAGGTATAACCGAATCATTCACAGATATCAGAGAAACAATCCACTCAACAACGGTACTCTCAAAGCTTACATCTTTCTCATTGTCTGGACATTTATCAATAACGAAATCAATTTCTGTTAATGTATTAGATGTTAGTGTCCACAGAAAAGTCTTATTGCTATTGGAAGCAATGATTACCACAAGCTCCACCAAAACATTGTCAAACATTGAAATGGAATGAAAAGCATAGCATTTTCCAAATCCTTGCCAAAATATTCTTCCCCATTTCCGTGACCTTCTTGTCCCATTCCATCCTTTCAAATATATATCCCAAGTCTATCATATTCTATTACAAAATCTAATAGCCCAATAAGTTTTCTTCATTTAAAATCCTTTTCAAATTCCAACAGAGTAGTGACGACTTGAGTTTGTTTGTGCTCTGTAATACAGAGAGAAAAGGGTCTAGGATGGTACATTAAGATTCAAATTGGTAAAACTCTGGCTTTATCTGGTCTGCCTTCATGCTACATTGCGTCTAGTTCTAGCATTGTTTGCTTTTGATATAATGGGTCATTGGTTTCAAATTCATAAGCATCTTCCTTTTTATTTGATGGTACTCGATTGTTGTTTACTCCCTTCACTCGTTATGAATCTTTTATACCCTAGTATGTGCTCCTTAACTCATGCTGGGAACCTGAATAGATATGAATATGATTTTAGCAGTCACAAACATTGTGTTAGATATCTTGTAAAGTGTAAGGTGGACAATCTATGAGTACAAAGAATTTAAAATTTGTGATGAAGCCTCAGAAATTGAAATATTGTATTGATTTCGTCTGAAAATATCTTCAGATGGTCTAGACGCACAAATTTATAGGATTGGGAGGAAATCACATTGATTCAAAGGTTTGAGAATTGAGATAATGTGTATGACATCCAAAGGTTGCCTATTTTTGCCACCAAGATAGCTCACTTTCTTATTTTATTGTCTTTTGATTCTGTGAGGGGCTGTGTTGAAACATTCTTATTATTCTGCGATGTTTCGAGATGTACTCATGTACTAATACATATGTGTTTCTTGAAATTTACTGGGTACTTTTCCTACCTGCATTCGAAATGCTATTTGATGCATTTTTTCTAAAAAGCCTCAGTAAACTTGTTCTCTCTGGAAGTATGTGAACCTGTCCTTTCTTAAAACTCTTGTGAGGTCTATGTAATGCTTGATTTTGATGCCCTCTCCACTAGTGTGAAGAGAATACCAAGCAGACTATTGATATCAGGTTCTCTTCATAATTGTATTCTTTCAAGCCTTTACATTGTCTGTTTTCCGCACATTTTCGTAAATTAATGAAAGATTGTTCCAATGAAGTGAACTGTCACATCTTTCCCTCTCAGCATTCCCAAACCCCTTCCATCAACACTGTCAAATTCCCTTATCAAACCAAACTATTATCTTATTGATGGAGACGTAGAATAGAAAACCATCATGGTATATATTCTTGTAGTATTTTCAGCGTCTTCTACTTATTGCTACAACTATTTTGCCAAGAGATGAGGGGTGGAAGAATGATATTATGCATTCAATTTTATTCAAGTTGGTTGCTCCAGGGTAGCTAAGATTAACCATGGACTGGTTCAAGATTTCTAAACATATTGTATCAATAGTCATGTATTATGAACACTGTTTGTATTTGGAATGGGAAATTCCTATAATTACAGGTTATATTTGTATGTGTAAATTCATCTGGGTTTCGATGATTGCTTCTGTTATGAAGCTGCTTATCTCCTCACTAAATCACAGCAAATTCAGGCGAAGAAACAAGAACTAAACTCACTTACAGTATGAAATTGTACTGAAGAGATGAGAGAGAGATTATGAGAGAGATGAAAGATGAGATTGAGAGAGATTAGAGTTGAGAGTAGACAGGGAGGACAGAAATTTGATTTCATTCAACTTGTTCTTCACCAAAGACAATTCAGCTATTTAAACCTAGTAAACAAGAATAAACGTGCTGAAATATAAAATAACTTTGACAATTTCTCCTACAATTACACGTTTTCAATTCTTTCCAATTAAGCCCTTGGTACTCCACTCTATATCTCAATTTTACCCCTGGCTCTATGTCGTATTCATGACATTTCTTCCCCCTTGAAAAAATCCTTGTCCTCAAGGATCCATAGAAGCACCTTTTGGGAATAGTATCAAGAAGTTCGCTCATCACTTTATCAGCTTCATGATTACCATCATCATCAACTGCAAAAAGCTAGATATTTATAGCATCATTTAACTTCTTAACAACTCTCAGCATAAAATTCTTCCTCCTTACTCCTATCTCAAAAAAGACTCCCAAATTCAGTGATGAAGGTATAACCGAATCATTCACAGATATCAGAGAAACAATCCACTCAACAACGGTACTCTCAAAGCTTACATCTTTCTCATTGTCTGGACATTTATCAATAACGAAATCAATTTCTGTTAATGTATTAGATGTTAGTGTCCACAGAAAAGTCTTATTGCTATTGGAAGCAATGATTACCACAAGCTCCACCAAAACATTGTCAAACATTGAAATGGAATGAAAAGCATAGCATTTTCCAAATCCTTGCCAAAATATTCTTCCCCATTTCCGTGACCTTCTTGTCCCATTCCATCCTTTCAAATATATATCCCAAGTCCATCATATTCTATTACAAAATCTAATAGCCCAATAAGTTTTCTTCATTTAAAATCCTTTTCAAATTCCAACAGAGTAGTGACGACTTGAGTTTGTTTGTGCTCTGTAATACAGAGAGAAAAGGGTCTAGGATGGTACATTAAGATTCAAATTGGTAAAACTCTGGCTTTATCTGGTCTGCCTTCATGCTACATTGCGTCTAGTTCTAGCATTGTTTGCTTTTGATATAATGGGTCATTGGTTTCAAATTCATAAGCATCTTCCTTTTTATTTGATGGTACTCGATTGTTGTTTACTCCCTTCACTCGTTATGAATCTTTTATACCCTAGTATGTGCTCCTTAACTCATGCTGGGAACCTGAATAGATATGAATATGATTTTAGCAGTCACAAACATTGTGTTAGATATCTTGTAAAGTGTAAGGTGGACAATCTATGAGTACAAAGAATTTAAAATTTGTGATGAAGCCTCAGAAATTGAAATATTGTATTGATTTCGTCTGAAAATATCTTCAGATGGTCTAGACGCACAAATTTATAGGATTGGGAGGAAATCACATTGATTCAAAGGTTTGAGAATTGAGATAATGTGTATGACATCCAAAGGTTGCCTATTTTTGCCACCAAGATAGCTCACTTTCTTATTTTATTGTCTTTTGATTCTGTGAGGGGCTGTGTTGAAACATTCTTATTATTCTGCGATGTTTCGAGATGTACTCATGTACTAATACATATGTGTTTCTTGAAATTTACTGGGTACTTTTCCTACCTGCATTCGAAATGCTATTTGATGCATTTTTTCTAAAAAGCCTCAGTAAACTTGTTCTCTCTGGAAGTATGTGAACCTGTCCTTTCTTAAAACTCTTGTGAGGTCTATGTAATGCTTGATTTTGATGCCCTCTTCACTAGTGTGAAGAGAATACCAAGCAGACTATTGATATCAGGTTCTCTTCATAATTGTATTCTTTCAAGCCTTTACATTGTCTGTTTTCCGCACATTTTCGTAAATTAATGAAAGATTGTTCCAATGAAGTGAACTGTCACATCTTTCCCTCTCAGCATTCCCAAACCCCTTCCATCAACACTGTCAAATTCCCTTATCAAACCAAACTATTATCTTATTGATGGAGACGTAGAATAGAAAACCATCATGGTATATATTCTTGTAGTATTTTCAGCGTCTTCTACTTATTGCTACAACTATTTTGCCAAGAGATGAGGGGTGGAAGAATGATATTATGCATTCAATTTTATTCAAGTTGGTTGCTCCAGGGTAGCTAAGATTAACCATGGACTGGTTCAAGATTTCTAAACATATTGTATCAATAGTCATGTATTATGAACACTGTTTGTATTTGGAATGGGAAATTCCTATAATTACAGGTTATATTTGTATGTGTAAATTCATCTGGGTTTCGATGATTGCTTCTGTTATGAAGCTGCTTATCTCCTCACTAAATCACAGCAAATTCAGGCGAAGAAACAAGAACTAAACTCACTTACAGTATGAAATTGTACTGAAGAGATGAGAGAGAGATTATGAGAGAGATGAAAGATGAGATTGAGAGAGATTAGAGTTGAGAGTAGACAGGGAGGACAGAAATTTGATTTCATTCAACTTGTTCTTCACCAAAGACAATTCAGCTATTTAAACCTAGTAAACAAGAATAAACGTGCTGAAATATAAAATAACTTTGACAATTTCTCCTACAATTACACGTTTTCAATTCTTTCCAATTAAGCCCTTGGTACTCCACTCTATATCTCAATTTTACCCCTGGCTCTATGTCGTATTCATGACATTTCTTCCCCCTTGAAAAAATCCTTGTCCTCAAGGATCCATAGAAGCACCTTTTGGGAATAGTATCAAGAAGTTCGCTCATCACTTTATCAGCTTCATGATTACCATCATCATCAACTGCAAAAAGCTAGATATTTATAGCATCATTTAACTTCTTAACAACTCTCAGCATAAAATTCTTCCTCCTTACTCCTATCTCAAAAAAGACTCCCAAATTCAGTGATGAAGGTATAACCGAATCATTCACAGATATCAGAGAAACAATCCACTCAACAACGGTACTCTCAAAGCTTACATCTTTCTCATTGTCTGGACATTTATCAATAACGAAATCAATTTCTGTTAATGTATTAGATGTTAGTGTCCACAGAAAAGTCTTATTGCTATTGGAAGCAATGATTACCACAAGCTCCACCAAAACATTGTCAAACATTGAAATGGAATGAAAAGCATAGCATTTTCCAAATCCTTGCCAAAATATTCTTCCCCATTTCCGTGACCTTCTTGTCCCATTCCATCCTTTCAAATATATATCCCAAGTCCATCATATTCTATTACAAAATCTAATAGCCCAATAAGTTTTCTTCATTTAAAATCCTTTTCAAATTCCAACAGAGTAGTGACGACTTGAGTTTGTTTGTGCTCTGTAATACAGAGAGAAAAGGGTCTAGGATGGTACATTAAGATTCAAATTGGTAAAACTCTGGCTTTATCTGGTCTGCCTTCATGCTACATTGCGTCTAGTTCTAGCATTGTTTGCTTTTGATATAATGGGTCATTGGTTTCAAATTCATAAGCATCTTCCTTTTTATTTGATGGTACTCGATTGTTGTTTACTCCCTTCACTCGTTATGAATCTTTTATACCCTAGTATGTGCTCCTTAACTCATGCTGGGAACCTGAATAGATATGAATATGATTTTAGCAGTCACAAACATTGTGTTAGATATCTTGTAAAGTGTAAGGTGGACAATCTATGAGTACAAAGAATTTAAAATTTGTGATGAAGCCTCAGAAATTGAAATATTGTATTGATTTCGTCTGAAAATATCTTCAGATGGTCTAGACGCACAAATTTATAGGATTGGGAGGAAATCACATTGATTCAAAGGTTTGAGAATTGAGATAATGTGTATGACATCCAAAGGTTGCCTATTTTTGCCACCAAGATAGCTCACTTTCTTATTTTATTGTCTTTTGATTCTGTGAGGGGCTGTGTTGAAACATTCTTATTATTCTGCGATGTTTCGAGATGTACTCATGTACTAATACATATGTGTTTCTTGAAATTTACTGGGTACTTTTCCTACCTGCATTCGAAATGCTATTTGATGCATTTTTTCTAAAAAGCCTCAGTAAACTTGTTCTCTCTGGAAGTATGTGAACCTGTCCTTTCTTAAAACTCTTGTGAGGTCTATGTAATGCTTGATTTTGATGCCCTCTCCACTAGTGTGAAGAGAATACCAAGCAGACTATTGATATCAGGTTCTCTTCATAATTGTATTCTTTCAAGCCTTTACATTGTCTGTTTTCCGCACATTTTCGTAAATTAATGAAAGATTGTTCCAATGAAGTGAACTGTCACATCTTTCCCTCTCAGCATTCCCAAACCCCTTCCATCAACACTGTCAAATTCCCTTATCAAACCAAACTATTATCTTATTGATGGAGACGTAGAATAGAAAACCATCATGGTATATATTCTTGTAGTATTTTCAACGTCTTCTACTTATTGCTACAACTATTTTGCCAAGAGATGAGGGGTGGAAGAATGATATTATGCATTCAATTTTATTCAAGTTGGTTGCTCCAGGGTAGCTAAGATTAACCATGGACTGGTTCAAGATTTCTAAACATATTGTATCAATAGTCATGTATTATGAACACTGTTTGTATTTGGAATGGGAAATTCCTATAATTACAGGTTATATTTGTATGTGTAAATTCATCTGGGTTTCGATGATTGCTTCTGTTATGAAGCTGCTTATCTCCTCACTAAATCACAGCAAATTCAGGCGAAGAAACAAGAACTAAACTCACTTACAGTATGAAATTGTACTGAAGAGATGAGAGAGAGATTATGAGAGAGATGAAAGATGAGATTGAGAGAGATTAGAGTTGAGAGTAGACAGGGAGGACAGAAATTTGATTTCATTCAACTTGTTCTTCACCAAAGACAATTCAGCTATTTAAACCTAGTAAACAAGAATAAACGTGCTGAAATATAAAATAACTTTGACAATTTCTCCTACAATTACACGTTTTCAATTCTTTCCAATTAAGCCCTTGGTACTCCACTCTATATCTCAATTTTACCCCTGGCTCTATGTCGTATTCATGACATTTCTCCCCCCTTGAAAAAATCCTTGTCCTCAAGGATCCATAGAAGCACCTTTTGGGAATAGTATCAAGAAGTTCGCCCATCACTTTATCAGCTTCATGATTACCATCATCATCAACTGCAAAAAGCTAGATATTTATAGCATCATTTAACTTCTTAACAACTCTCAGCATAAAATTCTTCCTCCTTACTCCTATCTCAAAAAAGACTCCCAAATTCAGTGATGAAGGTATAACCGAATCATTCACAGATATCAGAGAAACAATCCACTCAACAACGGTACTCTCAAAGCTTACATCTTTCTCATTGTCTGGACATTTATCAATAACGAAATCAATTTCTGTTAATGTATTAGATGTTAGTGTCCACGGAAAAGTCTTATTGCTATTGGAAGCAATGATTACCACAAGCTCCACCAAAACATTGTCATACAAGACCAGCTCATCAATAATCATGATGCAAATGAAAGTTGCAATTATAGATCTCCATATTACTGCATGAGTTATCCAATACCATTTACTGACATTCATATGTCAATGCCTAATAACCATTGCTATCATAGCAAATGTCCAGAGATTTCCTATACTTGCTCCACCAATATCAACTTCCCAAAATAATCTCCCACCGGTGATTGTTGTTAATGAGAAATTTGGGAAGAGCACATACCAGGCTTGTACAATATGTGGTGCACACTGAGTCCCCATAGCGCCCATAATTTTTACAGTAGCAACGATCTCACTCCAAGTGCGTGGATAGTCCATGCCACTTAATTCATCTTCAAACGCGTTTAAGACATGATAAAACATATCAATTACCAGATCTTCTTTCCTAATCAGACCATGCTTACCATAACGCTTGATAATAAAAGAGACAACAAATGGAGAAATAGGGTCATTCCAAATTCTTATCAGATTCGAGCGCATCTATTTCAGAAACTGCAATCATCTTCTTATCAACATCAAACTCAGAATCTCCAGCAAAATTCTTTGAAAAGATAAATGAAACATCAAAATACGCCACAAATGCATGGATGTAGTCATTCGGTTCAGCCAAGAACTTAAGAGATGCAGTTAAAGAAACATTTACTGAAGCCATCATAGAAATATTCATTCTCTTGAGTAATTGGCAATTGGTGGAGATTTGATTATCCTCTAAGGTCTCAACAAGAGGTTCTGATATGGATATCTTCAAAATGCAGCTCATATCAAACCCATATATATTGTTCCAAAATCCAATTTCATCTTCCTTGTAATCAGCATCTTCAAGAGTTGTCAATTGAAGTGAGGCTTTATCAGGTAATGCAAGTCCATCTTGGACAAGCCACTTGTCACGAGCATAAAGATCTGTGTTTAACATATCCTCATAAACCAGAAAATACCCCATCAGCTCATTAATAATAATATCAATATTAGGAAGTGGTAGCTCAATCTCTTCAATCTTTCACTCAAGAACAACTATAAAATTTGAAAATCCATTTATCTTTACCATCTTCTGAGCTATATCAGCGATGCAGGAGCATTCCATCTCATAAACATCTTTTGCCCCAACATTAGCACCAACGAGTGAGAAGATTTCAATTCCTTCTGGAGCGGCAACTTTTAGCGCATGCTCATCAAACCTTATCTCTACCACCTCAGAATCTGTTTTCTTCCATCCAACAATGTTCAAGAGGAAATGGCCTGGTGCTTCACCAATAATCCAATCCATCTCATTTATCTTAAAATAAACTGATGATGCAGATTGGACAACATTTTCACGCAATGAGATCTTAACCATCTTATCTACTTCTTTGCACATAAACGACTCCCGATGCAATCTACAATAGAACCTCAAAAACATAATTTCATCCCCAACAAAGAATAACACATTTACTTGAGGTCCAAGGGATGAATCATTCAACTCCAAGTCATCACCAGATGTAATCTTATATGAAGCACTATTAGTTGCAGATTTTTCTGGGTCAAGCCATGATACGCAAACCTTCAAATTTATGGAGATATTGTCCACATAACATCCCCCGGGATCAATCTTAAACACAGTAAATGAATGAGCAAGCTTACAGTATGAAAAGTGTATGCTATTAAGGACACAACAATTGGTGTTGAGCTCAATTGCAGCAACTCCAATTTTAGATCCCCTCGCAATTTGGTAATTTCCATCCGTTGAGCTTTCAATCAACTCCTCAGCACCCAGGTCTACTAACATGTTTTCCCCAAACTTATCTACCTTATCGAATACATCATGGAGCACATCGCAGTAGAAATCAGTTAGCCCTGCATCCTTCTCTTTGAACACATAACCATCATCTAAGATCACTTTTCCCATTTCTACTTCCAACGACTCCTTACTTTCTCTCCCAGGCATTTTATCGAACACCTGTCTGTCAATCCCTTTTTCAGCTTCCTTTACTATGAGTGTCTCATCCTTCAAGCCCCCAATGACATTAGACCCAATCATTTGAGTATCTTCTGCACCAACTTTATCCGAAGAGTAGACTGAAGCTAGAGGGACTTTGTTCTCTTCAGCAAGTGTTGTGATGATTTGGAAGTGTGTTCCGTCACCGAGCTGATGATTCTCCTTAAGAGTTCCGTTGCCACTGGTTTCAATAGCTAAATGAGATTTCCCTCCAACAGAGTTCAAAGGAATAGCCTCATCAATCACATTAGCTGTAGATCTATCAATGTAAATGGGAGGGCTAGGGTTTTTCCCTCCTATAAGTTTTTCTATCAACTCCAATTTTGACATTATAGATTTGAAATTTCTTGTGATTTTCTCCTCCAGGTTTTGCTCGAAACCTTGCTCTGAGGCCATTTGTTATGAAGCTGCTTATCTCCTCACTAAATCACAGCAAATTCAGGCGAAGAAACAAGAACTAAACTCACTTACAGTATGAAATTGTACTGAAGAGATGAGAGAGAGATTATGAGAGAGATGAAAGATGAGATTGAGAGAGATTAGAGTTGAGAGTAGACAGGGAGGACAGAAATTTGATTTCATTCAACTTGTTCTTCACCAAAGACAATTCAGCTATTTAAACCTAGTAAACAAGAATAAACGTGCTGAAATATAAAATAACTTTGACAATTTCTCCTACAATTACACGTTTTCAATTCTTTCCAATTAAGCCCTTGGTACTCCACTCTATATCTCAATTTTACCCCTGGCTCTATGTCGTATTCATGACATTCAAGATTACATTGTTTAAGGTCTCCGTCTGTGATTGTGATAGTCAGTCGATAATTATACTTTCTATTGAGTCATGATAATTTTTGTTATTATAAACTCTGATTATGATAGGTTATTTTAATCTCTGACCGTGCTTTATACATTTTCTAAATTATACCAAACAGTGAAATCGGCAATCTTTGAATTAGATAATATTTGAAAATAATAATTTGTTAACCTTTTCCGATGCCACTTAGTTGCTTCAGTTTTCTTTTCCTAGCACTCTGGGTCGTATTTTTTAGATTTAATTAATTCTGCTTATTGAATAGATCTCCTGCAACGATTTGTTAGCAAGCAAGATATATTAAGTCTGTTTTCGGAGTATTTATACAAATAGATTACTTGGACAGTTTCTTTCTTATCCAATTGGTTTTGGTCTATTGTACAGTGTTTTTAGCTAATCTCATACTGTGTTTTGTTTGCTACTTTGCTTGACCCTGAAACTCCTTTATTCGAAATTCTTATTTTCCCGGTATGTTACTTGTATTTGTTATATCCATTTGGATACTTGTGAACATACCAAATTGTCCTTCCTAAAAGTTCAATTCAACATCTACAGGAAGAAACCAGGGCCGCCAACATTATCACCATGTGTGGCGAGTTCAAGCGGAGATCCCAGTCGGGAAGCAGACAATGATGACATGCTGGAATTAGTTGCCGCACTGTGAAGGTGGAGGGCAGCATTGGGGGAAGAGGGAAAGAGAAGATAATCGAAGAGGTTCCTGTGTTGGCAGCAGCGGGGAAAACTGCTCTGCTTCAACTGCGGAAAAACTGCTCTGCTTCAACTGCGGCCAGCAGCGGGGAAAACTGCTCTGCTTCAACTGCGGCTGAAAAGGGGCATCTCTATCGGTGAGGGAGGGGCAACAGTGGCTGCATAACATGCCATTTTCTCTACCCATCGTACAACCCTTTGGTGCATTACCCATTTTGGGCAAAATACAGTCAATATTTCCCTTTTATCTTTATCAAAACACTCAAGCGCGTAAAAGTTTCCAGTTTTCTCATCCCAGTACAAAAATGCTTACTTGAGTGTTAATTCTGTGTTCTGCTAAAATTATGCACATTGGGTAAGAACCATACAGCAATGTCTGAATCAATACATTTTGATAATACAATATCATTTTTTTTTATATCATAAATACCATGATTTGGTGTTGCCACTCTCAATGTTTGATTTTGAATTCGTGATTATAATATATAGATCAATCAAACAGTAGGTGTAAATAGAATCGTTCATGATGCACAGATCAGGCAAAACATTTAGACACGAATACCCACGAAAGATGGAGACAAGATACATCATGTGGGTAATATTAGAATTATAATAAAAACTCGCGAGCACGATCGCCCCATAAGAACGAGCATAGTGCACTATGATGCACGGACACGGAAACGGCGACACGGACACGACACGACACGACACGGATTTTTTCTTGAATTTCCCACGTAAGGAGTGTCGGACACGAGTGTCGGACACGACACGGCATGACACGACACGACAAAATGATATTTTTAGAAGTGTCCGTGCATCATAGATAGTGCATCATCCAACCCCTCATACTATTCGACTCAAAAGGATTCCCCGCTGGCCTTTTAAAGAGGAGCCCAGACATCCCGGCAAGGATGAGGATCGGTGTGATCCACATCTGGCAACGGGAGAACGGAACAATGTCGATAGTGTCCTTAGGGTACTCGCAAAATGGCGTTTGATTGATATATGGCATCTTGAACATCCCCGTCAATTCTTAAGGTACCAACGTGCCACGCAAAGAGACTATTCTTGATCAATTTTTGTCTGCCGGCAACATCCATGTTATACATCTGAGAATTAGCCTGCATGAAACTGATCTGTACCCACCAATCATAGCAAAGCTCAAGTGACATGTTAATCATCCCAGCTAAACCAAAGTAATGAATTCTAATATTAAGAAAGATACAGGACTAAAGGCTTCCTGTTTTCTTGCCATTCCAACTTCCAAGTAACTTTCCTCACATAAGTTATATCCATATCCATCCCCTTGTTGCTGTCCTTATGAATAAGACAACTCTCCAGTCTAATCCACCTAAACTTATCATGTTGGCCTTGCACTGTAGCAGAAATACCTTTCTCGGAGTGATTAAGGCCCAATTACCATACCAAAGCAAAACAAAGCTTAAAGGATACATGAAATTACTTACTAGAATCTTACCTGAGTTTCTTGAAAGACTAGCAGACTTTCTGCTCCAAAATGTCGTATCTTCAGTCATGGTTTAAATGCTTAAACCGAAAGTTAGAGACTCCCATTTGTTAAGTCTAAAGATAGCTCTAATTTCACCAATGAAAGGCGAGTCTGGGAAGGACCAATCATGTTGTTGTCGGGCTCCTTGTTACGCAAGGTTGTCTGCCACCATGTTGCCCTCTCTATAAACATGAGTAAGTCTCATATTCTTGTTATTGGTATGATACCAGAATTCGACTATAGCTCGTTGAATCGCGGAGTTTCCAGCTTTCCGCCGCTTTAGCATGTGTATAGCCACTTGAGCATCAGTCTCAACTCTCAATCCATATATTAGGACAACCTAAGTTAGTAGCTTTAGCAATTCCATAGGCCAACGCTCGCAATTCCGCTTCAGTGTTAGTTGCTATTCCAATGCCATAACTATATGCATACAAAACTACTCCATTGCTGTCCCTTATTACACCTCCGATACCCGAAGGTCCCGGGATTTCCAAGTGAAGCTCCATCGGTATTAAGTTTGAGCCATCCATTTGGCGGCTTGAGCCATTTAACCACGAGCTCGTTGTTTCCTGTCTTCCAATGCTACCCCAAAAATTCTAGCAGCATGGATATTCCCGCTCCACCACGACCTGGGCAAGAAACCAATTAATCTTAGTTGAAACATGTGAGATTTAACCCGATGAATAATGTTAAGAAAAGAAAAAGTACTCCCTCGTGTTTAGTATTGTTTCGCTCCAGCCAAGCATACCAGAAAACTGGCATTGGTACCACAATACGTATGTGTTTTTGTTCGCTAAATGGACACGAATTGATCCAACTTTGTAAAGCATTGAGTGGAGTAAGAGCATTTCCATGATTTACGCCAAAAATTTTAGAGAAATAGGTCCAACCACTCCTCATTTTCCTACTTGTTAGGAACAAATGTTGTGTTGTTTCTCGCTCTGAGCAACATACACATTTCGACGCTAAAATGAATCCCTTTCTTTGCAATCTGTCATCAATAGGCAGCCAGTTTTTTATTAATCTCCAAACGAAGATTTGTGTGGTCGGAGTAAGATTGACACTCCATATTGCTTTGAGCAATGCAACCTACTGTCGCTTTTCTCTAATCATATGATATGTTGACTTAGTAGAGAAGTTAACCCCTGCATCCAGACTCCATATAGGGTAATCAGAATCCCCTTCTGCTAATGGAACCAAAGAGATATCTTTAGTTAAAGTCGGACCCATGAGAGTCTGCAGAGTTTTATTAGAAAATGATTCAAAATATTGTCCATGGTTAGTATTAAACAAGTCAGTTGTCTTTAGTCTTCCGTATTGGGGTCATGATTGTGTTTTAATCAGTTCTATTTTTCAGCAAGTATTTTAGTGGTAGCCTTGTGGGCTTAGTTAGTTAGGTAGTTGAGTCAATTTATGTAAGCCTATATAAGGCTCTCTCCTTTTATCTCTAATTTAATGAATTTTCAATTTTGCTTTTTAGTCTCTCTTTAAACTCTTTCCATTAATTCTAGGACTGTTTTCTACATAGTACACCACCCTTGATTATTCCAGAAATGGTTGACACGTATTTCACTATCCAAGTCTGATATCAAGTTCGAGAGTATTCTTCCATTCAACCATTTATCTTCAGAGAATGATAGAGCTATATGCACCCACAACCCTGTGTTTTATGAAATGAGCAAAAAAAAACCCTGTAAAAAAAAAATTAGTAAAATAAACCCTGTATTTTTTATTTTTTGCAAACCGCCCCTTTACACCATTTAGTCAAAGAACCGACGTGTTTTGTCAAAATTGCCCTTCTTTCATTACAATACATTCTTAAAGAACTATATGCACCCACAACCCTGTGTTTTATGAAATGAGCCAAAAAAACCCTGTAAAAAATTAGATAGTCCAAAAATTATAATATATATATATATATATATATATATATATATATATATATATATATATATATATATGTAAATATATGCAATAAATAAAATATTAATTGTATATATATAATTATAATTAGTGTACAATACATATATATTTTCATTATAATATTATATATATTTATTTATAAGATTTTTAATAAATATATAATATAATTTATATATTTATATACATTATATATATACATATTAAATATTATTTATATGTAAATATATATTTATATTTATATATATATATATGTATATTAAATAAATTTATAAATAATATTTAATACATATAGTACATTAGTAATTTTAATATTTTATACATATGCATGTATATATATAATATATTATATAATACATACATATAAAAGAAATTTCAAAAGGAAAAAAAAGACATTACATATATACTTATTAAATATTATTTATATGTGTAGTACAATAATTATAATTATATATATATATATATATATATATATATATATATTCAATAAATTTACAAATTCTACAAAAAAATAAATAAATAAATTTATAAATAATATTTAATATATATATATATATATGTAAGTTCAATAAATTTACAAATTCTACCAAAAATAAATAAATAAATTTATAAATAATATTTAATACATATAGTACATTAGTAATTTTATACATATACATGTATATATATAATATACTATATAATATATACATATAAAAGAAATTTCAAAAAAAAAAAAAAAAAAGTTGATAGGATTTCTTCCGCCGAAATTTCAAAAACGCGCCTCAGGGTTTTTTCTGCAAAAATTTGAAAACATAGGGTTTTATATGATAATTTTTTTTTCACGGGGTCTTTTTTTATCATTTCACATGACACAAGGGGTTCCTTGCAAAAAACTCAAATATAATGTTGGGGTAAATTTGTCATTTTACGCGAAAAAGTGAAGAAAAATCCAATATCACACGCAGTAAAAACGCGTGTGATTCAAAAACGCGTCTCAGGGTTTTTTCTGCAAAAATTTGAAAACATAGGGTTTTATATGAGAATTTATTTTTCACGGGGTCTTTTTTAATCATTTCACATGACACAAGGGGTTTCCTTGTAAAAAACCCGAGAATGATATCGAACCCTTGGGCAGGACCCAGAAAATTTGATTCTCCGCCTGGTTGCGCACTTCGCACATAAGACGCCAAATTGGCGAACTATGATTAGAGACACGAGCCTTGATTGGGTGGTAAGATCCACAATACTTGTTGCGAAGGAAACATGCCCATAGTTGTCCGTAGCTCTAAACTTCCACCATAGTTTGAAGGAGAAAGAAGTTACCATGTCTTCTAATTTACGCACACCAAGGTCCCCCCTCGTCATAAGGATAACATAAATTCTCCCATGTGGACCAGTGTATGGATTTAGCTTCGAAACAACCTCCCCAGTAAAAGCAATTAAAAATACGATGCAGGCGTTGCAACACAAACTTTGGTGTTTCCAAAATCTGTAAAGTATAAATAGGGATGGCATATAACACTGACTTTAACTTCTCTGATATCTTTGAGAATTTACAAAAACTTCTGTCACACCCTAAGGTATTTGCCAGGGGAAGTTTTTGTAATTTCTCAAAAGACAGGGGAAGTTGTGTAATAAGGCCAAACCTCAGGGAATATCGCTGTAAATTTTCCAAAATTAAATAAGTTTCAGTTGGGCACAGGATCCCCTGTTATTCAAGCATGTTTCATCCCCTGTAAGACCCTTAGATCTTTGACATGTGGTACTCAAGCAATTAATGTCTAACAGAGAACAAACCTTCTCTCTCTTTGTTTAACAGACGTTGGATGTTCTATCATTCTCTCTCTTAACAGATTCTTTCTTCCCAAGATTTCTCTAAAAAGGAAATTTCCTATCAACATACCTCTAAATCTTTTTTAATACAAATAAGGAAGGAGATATATTAAAAAAAGGAGTTTACTAGCATACGGAAATTTTTAGAAAACAATATGTTTCGGATATATTTTTCATTATAGCATAGGAAATTTTTTAGAAAACAATAAAACTAATACCACTGAAGATTATACAAAAAAGGCTTTGTATCTCTCAAGGTGATTCAAGAGCATCCAATCTATATTTCAACAAATTTCAGTTTTCAAGGTAATTAAGTTATAACTTTTGCAGCTGCATCTAATATATTTTTGTGGTATTGATGATTTTGTATTATTGCTATTATAACCTAAAACCACGTATAATATTAGAAAAATTATTTTTGAAACAATATTTGTAATTATGGTCTGACATATGAAAAATTATTTTGATTTAGGTGGTTGTTAATTATCTCAATCCATGGAAACAAACAATTCTGTTGATTTTACTCCACGTCGCAAGTTAAATTTTTCTGTGGATGGGAGTAACAACGAAGATCGGATATATATGATACACGAATGTCATTCAGCAATTTCTGAAGATAAAATACCAAGAATTGGTATGGAGTTTGATAGTGAAGAAGCAGCCTACATATTTTATAATGCATATGCAAAGGAGGTTAGATTTAGTATTAGAAGACATTCTGTTCGCAAAGATATTAATGGGAGGATCATCAATCGTGTATTTTGTTGTTCATGGCAAGGTTATAGGGAAAAAGATAAGCGAGCTGTACCAAATAAACCTCGTGCAGAAAACAGGAATGGTTGCAAAGTAATGATGAAAATTAATGGTCACATCACTAGTAAATACAAGGTCCAGGAATTTATCAATGAACATAGTGGCACGATTTAGTCAGTCCGGTTAAAGTTAATATGTTAAGATCTCATAGAAGTATGGCTATTGCACAAGCATCACAAATAAATGACATAGAGAGTTCGGGAATAGCACCTAAAGCAGGTTTCTCCTTAATGGTTAAACAAGCAGGTGGACGTGAAAATATTGGATTTATATTTGAGGACTACAAAAATTATTTACGTTAAAAAAGAACTGTGGAGATGAAGATGGGTGATATAGGTGGTGTACTAGAATACTTGCAAGGAAAACAGTCGGATGATCCAAATTTCTTTTATGCGAATCAAGTTGATGAGGATGACTTGATTTGTAACATATTATGGGTTGATGCACAAATGAAGGTGGACTATGCTCATTTTGGTGACGTGGTGTGTTTTGATACTACTTACAGGAAAAATAAAGACGGTCGACCATTGACACTTTTTGTTGGTGTAAATCACCACAAACAGACTGTAGTATTTGGTGCAGTTTTATGATGAAACAGCACGGACCTTCATGTGGTTGTTTGACACTTTTGCTGGTGCAATGTCAAGGAAACAGCCTGTAACTATTCTTACAGACCAAGATGCGGCTATGGCAAAAGCTCTAAGGAGAAGGTGGTCTCAAACATGTCATCGCTTGTGCATTTGGCGCATTTATCAAAATGCAGCAACCCATTTGAGTCATGTTTTTGCAAGCAATGCAAGTTTTGCTAGTGAGTTCAGTTCATGTGTTTATGATTATGAGGAGGAAGATGAGTTTCTAAAAGCTTGGCAAAATATGTTGGATAAGTATGACCTTCATTCGAATGAGTGGTTGGAGAAGATGTTCAAGTTTAAAGAAAAATGGGCACTAGTTTATGGACGTCAAACATTTTGTGCAGATATGATAACTACTCAGCGCAGTGAAAGTATGAACAGTGTACTTAGAAGATATGTGAGCTACAAACACAATTTATTACAATTTTTTCAACACTTTGATAGGTTAATTGAGAATCGTAGATATAAAGAGCTAAAGGCAAATTTAAAGAGTCAGAGCATACCGGTAGCTACTTTTCCTGTTGAAATTTTGAAACATGCAACTACTATTTACACACATGAAGTGCTTGAGTTGTTTCAAACTGAGGTACGCAATGCGTATGATTCTAGAGTTGAACTGAGTGGTACAAATAGAGAAAATTGTCAATATAAGGTCACTTTGTTTGGAAGGAATTTTGAGCATACAGTAACATACAATCCATCTCAAAGTACGATTCTATCCAGTTGCAAAAAATTTGAGTTTGCTGGAATTTTGTGTTCACATGCCCTCAAAGTGCTTTCTTTGAGAAATATTTTTAGGATTCCTGAATTGTATATTAAAAAGAGGTGGACAAAAAAGGCAAATAAATAAACCGCTTAAAGATTCTGGATTTGGTGTTGAGCCTGATGCATCAATGGGTGAAACTGAGGAAAAGAAGATGACTGGATTGCACTACAAGGAATTGTGTAGCTTAACTAATCAGTTAGTCACACGAGCAGCTTTAACCGTGGAGACATTTAGAACAGTAAAAGTTGGTCTTCTTAAAATGATTGAGGAAGTTGATACCAGTTTGGAGAATAGAAAAATAGTGAGACTTGCTCCTAGTTCGAAATCTATTGTCCCACAAGAACTTGTATCTAGGGTTGTGGAAAATCGAGTGTTTCGTTCTGATGCATCGGAAAAACCTCTAATGACAGATGAAGAAAGAAGCATTCCTAATGAACTTATTGTAAAAGGGTGGAAAAATAAAGAGAAGAAAGCTACAAAATCTGGGAAAAGACAAAAAAACGGATAGGAGATAAGCACACGAAAGAAATCGAATAAACCTCACAATGAATCTTTGACAAATAATATGAATAACAGTGTGAGCGTGGGAACTTCTATTGGGTCGAGCTCATTACCCACTTCCGTGACACAATTGTTACAGATATGAACATGTAAAATTCATACATAAATTATTTCACTTTAGGTTATTGAATACCTCTCTAATTTTTACAATCTTGTATGTATAGGAACAACTAATGAGGTCGTTATCTCAACCTCCATTACACTTCACCCCCCAAGGGCAGAATGATAGAGCTGATAATTGATGTGATGATGTGATTAGGGGGAGATTCCTTTAGAGAGATTATTTTCTTTATTATGTTTGCTTTTGATAATGTTAAGACATAATGCTCACACCTCTGGTTTTTTTAATTCTAATGAGCCAACAACCCCAAAAACCCTGTGTTTTTCGAAAGAATCTTAAAAACCCCGACAAACAAAAAGTACTTTGAAAAACCTATGTTTTTTAAAATAGACTCGCCGCCCCCTCATCCCAAATAGTTAACAAAAAAGAGTAAAGTTCCTATTATACCCTTATATACTGTTTGAAACATATAATATTATTAAAAATTATTTTTTAATTTAGAAAATATAATATTAATAAATAAAATAAAATATAAATTATATTATTATATCTATTAAAAACTTTTATAATTATATAATATATATATAAATATTATAGTATAATAAATATATATATATATATATATATTATAAATATATATATATGTTAATTGTTATAATGGTGTATATACATATATATATATATATAATCATATTTACTAAAAATATTAATAAATTAATAAATATATATATATAATTATCATGAAAATTTAATATATGTATATACACCATTATAACAATTAACATATATATATTTATAATATATATATATATGTATATATATATATGTATATACTATTATAATAATTTGTATAAAGGGACAGTTATTAAACAGGACCAATAATGTTAAAAAGTTATCCCAAACACCTTAGTTTGAAAAATCTATGTTTGAGGTCAACAATACACAATATATTTTTCCTAAACCCCCTAATCACCTAAAAAGATTGGGTTGCCCTTACGTTTTTCCTACCGCCAGTCCAAATTTGCTTCCTCCAAACCTCTGCTTTACTATGTCTCACCAGCCCCCATCGGAGTCTTCTTTTGCAAGCTTGCTTTGCGCGATTGGTACCGTAATTTTCATCTGGCGACAGAGACCAGGACAGTAAAGCATATCAAGGAAGTGTATGAGACCTTTTTCCGTTCTAGATTTGAATCTTTGATGTTGTATTCTGTCCTATTCTGTTTGTATTTCATTTCCATTTTGGTTTATATCTGCAATGTTTAGCTAGAAATGGTATTGATGCCAACTAACGCTTCAATGGTTGTTAATGGGCAAATTATCTTGTTAAGCTGTCTAATTCAACATCATCGACGCAGAATGAGTCGAGGTTGTTCTGTTATTGTGGTGTCCAGGCCCGTGTTTTCACTTCTAAGACTTCCAGAAATCCTCATCGGAGGTTTGCTAAATGTTGCAAGGGAACTTGTCGCATGTGGGTGTGGATCGATCCAGAACCCACCCCTGAAATGAGAGCACTTTTTGCTAACTACGACAAGAAGATCGTTGTCCGGGATGCTGAAAGCAGACTTCTGAAGTTGAAGTTAAAATTTTTGGCAGCTCTTCTTCTTGTCTCAGGAATAGCCTTCCTAGTACGATGATTTATTTGATGATTCCTCTTGGTGTAAGATTATTTGTGATTCTTCAGTTTTGGTAGTATGGTCACCTTTAGTTGTAATCCTACATTTAAACAAGCATGTAAATATTTTGTAGTGTATATTCGGTTGTTTATTTTCTGCTTTGGCGAATGGGGAAAAGCTGTGCTTGTCGAATTAAGAGATGAAAACTCGTAATTAAAAGTTGGGTTTGTCGAGTTAGGCAATGAAAAAGTTTTAATTAAAAGCTAGGTTTGTAGAGTTAGGCCATGAATATTTGGAATTAAAGGCTTGGTTTGTCGAGTTAGGCTACGAGAACTCGTAATTAAAAGGTGGGAAACAAAGAAAGTAGCAAATAATCAGCCAGTTTATGCAAACAATATATATTAATTCAGTCCAGCTGACTACATTCTTCTAAGGCATTTAACCGAACATCTTGCGAGCACTTCTTACATTGCATTCCTGTCCACCCCCTACTGGTTTAGCTGTCACCGATCTATGCAAAAATGCTCCCATTTTTATTTTCTCACCTATCTTAATTTGTTGCAGAGGAAAAAATGGGAACATCCATACATAGATCTGTGAGATCTAAATCGTATATAGATGATCTACCATTACAGATCTGTAGAAGTGGGGATTTGATGCCTGGTAGCCTACTGTCACCTTTAAAAGCAGTAAGTTCACCCCCCTTATTGGTTTAGCTGTCACCGATTATGTATAGATGCTCCTATGTTTGTTTTCTTACGCATCTGAATTTGTTGCAGATGGAAAAAAGGGAGTATCTATACACAGATCGGTGAGAGCTAAACTAATACATAGATGATTTAGCATAAGAGATCTGTAGAAGTGGGGATTTGGTGGTGAATATAAAGGAGACCATCTGTAATCACATCGCCTTGGATAATGGGGGAATTAAATGCAGGTAGTTGGAGAGCCACGTCGTGGAAGACTAAAAGCAAGGTTAAAAGTGCGTAATTGAAGGTTGGGTTTATCCAATGTTAGGCCATAAAAATGCGTAATTGAAGGTTGGATTTGTCCAGTGTAGGCCGTAAAAAATGCGTAATTGAAAGTTGGGTTTGTCCAGCTAAAGGTTAAAAATGCGTAATTGAAGTCATGGTTTGTCTAGTGAAACGTTAAAAATGCGTAATTGAAGGTTGGGTTTGTCCAGTGAAACGTTAAAAATGCGTAATTGAAGGTTGGGTTTGTCCAGTGAAACGTTGAAGGCATGGTTTGTCCAGTGTAGGCCATAAAAATACGTAATTGAAGATTGGGTTTGTCCAGTGAAATGTTAAAAATACGTAATTGAAGGTTGGGTTTTCCAGTGAAACGTTAAAAATGCGTAATTGAAGGTTGGGTTTGTCCAGTGCAGGCCATAAAAATGCGTAATTGAAGGTTGGGTTTGTCCAGTGTAAGCCATAAAAGTACGTAATTGAAGGTTGGTTTGTTTGTCCAGTGAAACATTAAAAATGCATAATTGAAGTCATGGTTTATCCAGTGCAGGCCATAAAAATGCGTAATTGAAGGTTGGGTTTATCGAGTGAAACGTTAAAAATGCGTAATTGAAGATTGGGTTTGTCCAGTGAAATGTTAAAAATACGTAATTGAAGGTTGGGTTTGTCCAGTGAAACGTTAAAAATGCGTAATTGAAGGTTGGGTTTGTACAGTGAAACGTTAAAAATGCGTAATTGAAGGTTGGGTTTGTCCAGTGTATGCCATAAAACATGAGTAATTGAAGGTTGGGTTTGTCCAGTGAAACGTTAAAAATTCGTAATTGAAGGTTGGGTTTGTCCTGTGTAGGCCATAAAAATACGTAATTGAAGGTAGGGTTTGTCTAATTGAATGTTAATAAGACTGATTGAATCATGATCACATCATTACAACATTGCAACATTAATAAGATTGATTGAATCATGATCACATCATTACAACATTAATAAGACTGATTGAATCATGATCACATCATTACAAAATTGAAAAATTAACAAGATTGTGATGACAAGATTGCGACATTAACAAGATTGATTGAATTACACATTTTTATGGCCTAACACTGGACAAACCCAACCTTCAATTACGCATTTTTAACGTTTCACTGGATAAACCCAACCTTCAATTATGCATTTTTAACGTTTCACTGGACAAACCCAACCTTCAATTACGCATTTTTTATGGCCTACACTCGACAAACCCAACATTCAATTACGCATTTTTAACGTTTCACTGAACAAACCCAAACTTCAATTACGCATTTTTATGGCCTAACACTGGACAAACCCAACCTTCAATTACGCATTTTTAACGTTTCACTGGACAAACCCAACATTCAATTACGTAATTTTAACGTTTCACTGGACAAACCCAACCTTCGATTACGCATTTTTTATGGCCTACACTAGATAAACCCAACCTTCAATTACGCATTTTTAACCTTTCACTAGACAAACCCAACTTTCAATTCCGCATTTTTAGGGCCTAACACTGGACAAACCATGATTTCAATTACGCATTTTTAACCTTTAACTGGACAAACCCAACTTTCAATTACGTATTTTTAACCTTTCAATGGACAAACCCAACCTTCAATTACACATTTTTATGGCCTAATACTGGACAAAGGATGACTTCAATTATGCATTTTTAACCTTTCACTGGACAAACCCAACCTTAATTACGCATTTCTAACCTTCCAGTTTTCTAACCTTTCACTGGACAAACCCAACATTCAATTACGCATTTCTAACCTTTCACTGGACAAACCCAACTTTCAATTACGCATTTTTATGGCCTAATACTTGACAAACCATGACTTCAATTACGCATTTTTAACCTTTAACTGGACAAACCCAACTTTCAATTACGCATTTTTAACCTTTCAATGGACAAACCCAACCTTCAATTACGGGCGATGTGAACACGGTAATATATAAAAAATTATAAAAAGAGGCAATGTGACAACCAAATTACAAAGAAACTTTATACGTACAAAATTTTAGAAGCATGTGGGCGATGTGAACACGGTAATCAGCAACGGGGACCTCTTTTGCAAACTGGTTGTACTCCGTGGTGTCCTTTGCAAGAGACTCCACGAAGAGGCAAATAAATGCCCCACAGTCCAAGCTTCCTGGTGCTTGAGTACGGATGGATGTGGCTTTTGGGTGCCTTTCAGCTGCAGCAACTTTGGTAATGCCCTTGTATTCCCAGTATGCTTTCATGAAACAACCCCATACCTTCTCCGCGTGGCGTGTTTTAGGCGAGCTCATGGAGTTGTACGCCAAGAACTTATTCTGCACTATGTTGTACACTACCAAATGTCAATGATTGGTAGTGTTCAATGGGAATATAATGTACACGAATTGGTCAATGACACTGTTGTTGAGCCTTTCCAGCTGCAGCACCGCATAATTCATCAATTTGGGCTCTTCAAGAAATTTAACCATCCTTTTCGCTGAAAGATAATGGGTTTTCGTGTATCCCTTCACCAAGTCTATTATATGTTGTGTGAGAAAAGAAGAAGCGCAATAGATTTTGTGGGAATGTACTCACTACCCATCAGTATATGAAAATAGGCCTCGAAAACCCTTTGATTCATTGACTGACCCCATATCAGTCTCAAAATATCACTCACAAACACCCGCGTTTCATCGCCACACACATATACCTCCTTATCACTGGCAATAAAATAAAATAAAATATAATTACACATTGATACAAATTTGATTTTGAAATTACTAATTACGCATCAAAAATAACTTACTTGAACGTGCTGGAGTAGTCATCAATGATCCCATCGATCACCTTAAGGGCTTCATCATTTAAAGATGCACGCCCGTTAAAATCCTTTCTACCTAGAAAGGACTTCAAATCATCAGTAACAGAATAAACTGGGGCATCAAAATCATCATCATCAGCCTCCTCAACAACGTGAACTGCTTCATGAGGGAACTCAGTGGCAGCCCCCTGAACTTCATCCTCATCAGTAGCAGTCCCCTGAACTTCATCCTCAGATTTTCCCAATTCAGTCCTCAAATCACACATGACGTTACAAACAAGAAGATCTACAAAATCACGCCTCGAAAGCTCCTGCACATCTTCAACCTTCTCCTCTACAACATTCTCATCCTCTACAGCGTTCTCCTCACCCTCATCCTGCTCCTCAGCTTCATCCTTCCTCTTACCAACATCCCCTTCAACCCCTTGTACAACAGAGTTCTCAGCAGTTGCCTTCCTTCTTTTGTTAGACTTTACACGCTTATTAGATTTTTTCCTCTTACCATCTTTCTTCTCCTCGTCCACATCATCCTCTAAACCATCATCATCATCAACCTCATTTTGAAAGGCAGACTCTGGTAAATCCTCTACACAATCAAGTAACTTAAGTTCCTTTTTATTAGCAGGTTTAATTTGATATAGCTACAAGCAAACGATTAAATTGTAGAATATAAGCATATAGCTCATCATAATTCATGTATACATAACGTTTTTAATCATAATGTTTACTTACGTTGGAGAAGGTCAGCTTGCTGAAACGCTTTTCAATTTTCTTCTTTTGTGCTGGCAAATTACTCTTCCCCCACTTCAAAAACCGTGGGAAGGCCTGCACCAACACGGCATGCCCACAGGAGGGAAAATGCTCAATGAACCAAGCCTAGATTTAAAACAGACTAGGGGGATCAAAAAGATAAACACAACCGCGTAGATATAAAAAATAAGATAACAATATATATATTCTTACCATCAGCCCCATGGTACAATCGTCAAGAAACTGTTTGGAATCAACTTTGAACTTCTCAATTAACAAAACCAAAAAATTATAAACAGTAACACCCCAAGCGAATCGGTCGATATATGTTAAGTCATCTACATAGCATATCAGACCAATTGGCAGCTTAAGGCTGCTGCGTGGAAAAAGCAATGTAGAAAAAACAAACAATATGAGCATTCTTGCAAAATTATCAATGCCTTCGGCATCACTCCTACAAGCCAAGCTCTGTAACCTGGTCAATATGTTAGCACGGGTCACCCTACCATTTTTGTTGTCAAAATACAGTTGCCGGAATCGTGATTTCACTCTAACATAAGGATCAACAGGGTTACCCTCACATTGTAGCCCCAACACAATTGAGAGCTCTGTGTCAGTAAAGGGTACACTGACTAGCCCAAAGTTGAATGTCCGTAGATCCATGTTATAACGTTCCAGCAGCGCCCCAACATGTTTGTTTGTACCTTGAACTCCATGCATTTGAAGGAATGAGCCAAATGGAGTCGTTAATATCCTTTGCCTTTGGGTATCAATTAGCACACCAATTTCGGCCATTTTTTTAGTAAAATATATTGGCGAGCAACGACATTGTATTTCGTCGCGCCGCATAGTTTTACCTCTACTTTTCCCGGCGCTGGACCTATTTGAGATTTGCTTCAATCTGGCCATCAGAACTAATTGACAACAAAAACTGCGCAATTAATTGCAAGCCCTAAACGCCGAATTGCAAGCCCTAAATGCCGAATTAAGACCCTCAAATCCGGAATTAAAAACCTAATTTGCAGTATAATGGTTGTTACAATTACCAGATGTGGGGGCGGATGTATGGAGGCCAGAGTGCTCGTCGGTATCGGATCCTGAAAGATGAAGATTCTCAAAGATGATTCAAGGGAAAGTTTCACTGATTCTTGAATTCAAGAAGAGAAAAACGGCATTTTCACACGTTTTAGGGGGTTTACAAAAAATATGTTGTGTATTAGGGATGTAAAATTAGTTAATTTCAAACTGGGGTGTTTGGGATAAGGCATTAGCCTTATCAGGGATGAAACATTAATTTTGCGTAATATAAATATATATATATATATATATAATATATTTTACATATATAAATGTATATATTGTCTTCCTTCCCAATCTCTGCAATCTTCCCGTTCCCGTCGATCTCCCAGCCCAACGCCGTCGCCTCTCGATCTCCGTCGCCCAACGTCGCCACCGCCGCTCTTCTATGCATCTCCACCGCCTCAGACAGCCTAGATCTTCGCCGTCCAACGCCACTGCCGCCATCTCCTCTCGATCTCCGTCGCTCAAAGCAGCCGCCGCCTCTTCACTTCCGATTGCGCAATGCCGCCGCCGCCGCCTCCTCTCTTCTCTCCACCTCCACCGCCTCACACAGTCCTACATCTCCGCCGCCGCCGCCTGTCGATCTCGTCCTCCACCATCTCACACAGCCTCAGATCCCCGCCGTCCATGGCCCAACGCCGTCGCCGCCACCGCCACCTCTCCACCTCCATCGCCCAACCACCGTCGTTGCTGCTGGACCTCTTGTCTACCCCCACCGTTACCGGATTTCTTCTCCAGAAAAGCGGGGTGTATATATATATATATACACAGAGGCGGTATATTATATATATATTTATTTATTTATTCATACACATAATTTAATAAATATAATAAGGGGGTAAAATAGTCTTTTTATACAGAAAAGTGAAGAAATTTCCAATTTCACACGCAGTCAACGTGCATGAGATACACGGGGGATTTCTATGTATATTTAAAAAACATAGGTTTTTTTAAAGTACTTTTTTTTTGTCGGGGTTTTTCTTGATAATTACGTGTTACACAGGGGAGCTGGACGACATTTTCCCTAATTCTATGATTACTCTGGTTTTCATAATGCTAATGACTGATGATTATTTTCTTTATTATGTTTGCTTTTGATGCAGCTTCTTTATTGACATTAGAATAGAACTACAGATCAAGCCGCAAAAAAAAACCCACAGTTATTTTGCAATGCCACTCTATCTTAGTGGATAGAAATAAACATAATCAAACATATACAAACAAGATAGAAACAAACTTGAATCAATGAATTATCAGAATCTACGAGTGATATGGAGGATTCAAATACTCAAAATTTGATATAATGAAAAATAACTCAATCGGCCAAAAACTCCTAAAAATTTACACAAAAATTAAAATTTTTCATAACTGTATTATTAAAGCACAATCAACAGCAGAACCAAGATAATTTCCAATACAAATGCATTAAATGAACCAAGTCTGTTTCAATCCTAGGTTGAAAAACTACAACATTAAAATTAAATAATCAACTGATAAAAGGAATTCCCTATCTCAAAGCTGTATTTAATTACGATCCCAACTTGGACGAATTTCGGAATAGATGGGTACCATGCTTAGAGCTTACAGATGAGCTCACCCAGTAGACCTATAAAATCATCGTCCAAATGAATGGGGATTTTTTAGAAAAGGAACAACATGTTTCTAGCTTTATTGCGGCATGTGAAATTAGAGATGGAAATTGTTTTTGTTGGTGAATCTTGCGAAAGAAAATGAGAATTCTGTTTGGTAAGTGTAAAGTGTGCTTTGTGCAGAGAGAGAAATTTGTTTAAAGAGAGAATTATAAACAGGGTATTATTTTCTGTTAACTGACATCTGTTAAACAAAGAGAGAGAAGGTTTGTTCTCTATTAGACATTAGTTGCTTGAGTGCCACATGTTAAAGATCTAAGGGTCTTAACAGGGGATGAAACATGCTTGAATAACAGGGGATCCTGTGCCGGCTAGTTGGACTTCTAAACAAAGTTCGTTCAGGTACTGCTCTTTGGAAAGTTGGCTAAACTAAAGAGCGATGTATAGCGTTATTATCCCGATGGGTGTGGTTCATCATAAAAGATAAGATAGTTGGTTAAATACTGGTTTGTATCTCAAATCAGCCAGTACGGTTCTCAAAAGTTGCTACCCCAATTAACCAGAACGAAATATACCCAGACATATGATTAGGTGTAGAGATGACAAGCTTACTGAATCAGTTACGACACGGATGAGAATGCATGCTACGAAAGATAGAGTCGAGTCCGATACATCAACCATCTACTGAATATCCTTGTACGAGTCCACAATGACTACATGAGATGAACCTTGGTTTGGTGAATTGATGTTGGCCTTAAGTGTAATAGGACTCCCAGTTACTACGTGTGATCGTATACTGAGGTGCTCCCCACCGGCTGTTGGAACGACGTGAGCCAGGCCGGGTCTCGATTTAGAAAGATGAAGGACCCGAAAGTTCCATAGTTTTTCCATTTGATAGTCCAGTTTCTGCGAAGAATCCAATTGGCCGATATGATCAAGCTGTTGGAGCCAACAGTGGATCGTCACATGACCAATCGGATAAAGATGAACTGGAGATGGAAGTTGGATCTTGTGATCGAAGCGGTAATCATCTCGATGTAAAATACATGAAAAGGTATTCCTCACCACTAAAATTTGGTAACATATTGTTAGAAGCTTAAGCACAATGAAGATGAAAAATGTGAATTTTCAGGATGGTTTCTAATAGGGAATCTGCACGACGGTCGAGAAGAAGAAAGCATGCACATTTAGCTGAGCTTGAACAACAGGTATACATTTAAAACCATATATAGACAAGCAGATAGGTACGTACTAACCTTCTGCACCAGCAAATAGAGGAGTATAACTATTAAAGAAAAGGATAGTTACACTAATATACCCTGAGGTTTGGCCTAATTACATGAACTTCCCATGAGGTTTGAGAAATTACGAAAAATTCCTTGTCAAAGAATTTGCAGCATGTTTGAATCAATACATTTTGATGATATAATGTCAATTTTTTTTTTTATAAATACCATGTTTTGCTGTTGCCATGTATTGGTCAATGTTTAATTTTGAATTCATGACTATAATATATGTGTAACACAAACTTCCAGTATGCCGGAAAGATTTTCTAATTTCTCAAACCTTGGGGGAAATTTCTGCATAATTAAGTTAAACCTCAGGGCATGTCGGTGTAATTGTCCCTAAAAAGAAGTATAGTAACTTGTATGTTAACTTTAAAAAATTTATGTAGGTTGAACAATTACAAGGAGAGAATTCTTCGTTGTTCAAATAGTTTTCTGATACTTCTCAGCAATTTAAAGAAGCTACTACTATTAATCGAGTGCTGAAATCTGTTGCCATTGTATTGCTCGTGGCTCGTTGATGCCCAGTTTGAGCCACCTTCTTCAAAATTACCTGAACACATCTCAAGATTACCCGGATACCCCTAGAATGGATAATAATGTTGTTTCTCAACTCATATCCCCTCGTGGAAATGATAGTTCCCCTTACATCGGGATTATTGGAGGATATCTTGTAAATATGGCAAGTCAACTTTCCTTGATTCTAGACTGATCTTATGGCCTGATTGATTGTCTTGCCTTTTGTATGTTGTTTCCTTTATTTGCTTTTAGGGTTTAGGACTTGTTGTATATATAGTCCAATTGTACACGTTGTAAGACAACACATTATGCAATATACAAAACATGTCCTCCATTCTTCATCTTTTACATGGTATCAGAGCAGGTTGTAAAATCTGTCTTTTCTTTTGACACGACTATGAGTGATATTAAAGGTGATGAACAACATCTCTATCGCATACGCTCATTAGATTCGTGCAGTTTATTACAAGATCAAGACGACAAGACTGCTGGAACCTGCTTGTCATGTACCAGGCACGCAACTGTTGTAACTGGAACCAACCGACTGCACATAGATCAGACTGATGGTACCAGACTCCCTGTTGTTGCCACTAGAGCAAATTCGTCAATTCTAGTCGACAGTCTCTCAACCAATTATAGTACATGGATTGTTGATACTGGACAAGTCACATAACTCATGACGTTGATTCGTTGTCAAACGTCGATTTTAGACCAAACATACCACCAGTACAAATTCCTAATGGTGCGAGAGAAGAAGTTCATGCCGTGGGTAAAGTCGATCTTGGAGACAAACTCACGTTGGAACGAGTTCTTGGAGTCCCTAATATTTGTTTCAATTTATTGTCTATAAGTAAATTGACAAAAGATTTGAATTGTTCTGTGACATTCACCTCCGATCGTTTTGTGATTCATGATTTAACCACGGGAAAGATGATTGGAGAGGGCAAAGAGCAAAATGGCCTATATCATTTAGAGCAAACGAGAGGGGCAAAGGCTTTGGTCGCTGGTACTTCGGGTAATGCAAGTCTGTGGCATCATCGATTGGGACATCTACCGATTAATCGTATCCCACTGGTACCAAATATACATGTCTCCTCTGATTATAAGAAAACTTTAACTTGTGATGCGTCTTGACGTGCAAAACAAACTCGTGCACCTTTTCCTAATAGTACGAGTAAAACGATGCATATCTTTGATTTGATTCATTGTGACATTTGGGGACCCTATAATACAACATCACATACTGGTAGTCATTACTTTTTGACGATAGTGGATGATTATAGTCGTGCAACCTGGGTGTATCTGATGAAACACAAATCTGAAACCAAAACCTACCTACTACTCTTTTTCAATTGGGTTTTCACACAATATAATTTGAAGGTGAAAGTCTTGAGAATGGATAATGACCTAGAATTCATGCATGTTGATTTGAGAAAGTATTATGCTGAACATGGTATGGAACATCAAACCAGTTGTGTGTACACCCCTCAACAAAACGGAATTGTTGAGTGCAAGCATAGGCATATTTTGGAGGTTGCCCAAGCATTGAGATTCCAGGCACAACTTCCGATCAAGTTTTGGGGAGAATGTGTTTTAACCGCTGCATATTTGATCAACCGTATGCTCTCCAGGTACTAAACAACAAGACACCCTATGAATTTTTCTTTGGAAGGACACTTAGTTATGATCATTTGTGGAGCTTTGGGTGTATTTTCTATACGCACGAAAATGCCAAACCCCGGGATAAGTTTGCACCTCGTGCCAAGGTCGGTATTTTTGTTGGTTATCCCCTGTCTCAAAAGGGATATAAAATATACGACATTCAAAGTAAACAATTTATGTCTCGCGGGATTTCAGATTTAGAGAAAATGACTTTCTACCAGCTATAATACAGTTGGTACCAGATGCAAAACGAGTGCTACCGGATCTCTTTGTAGCTGAAATTTTTTCCAGATAAGGTTCCAGCCTCACAAAAGCTTTCACCTATGAGGGTGCAACAAGTTCCAGATATTATGAGACTAGATTCTGTCTCAATGGAAATACCAGTTGTAGTTGAAGAGACGTCCACAGGTACTGATCATGAGATAGAGGTACAGGATTCAGTACTGCAGCCTTTTGATACACATGAACATGGCCCAGAGGAAGTACCAGCTCCTCCAACACTGGTACCTGAACAATCAGAAAATAATGTTCCAGGTAATGGTACCTCAGATGCAGCCTCTCATCATCATCAGAAACGGGAGTGCAAGATTTCACAACGGTTGTCTGGTTATGAATATACTTTGCCTCCCTCGCTCGTTCCTTCCAACAATAAGCCGCTCTCGCCCACTCCTTCAGCCAACTCGACGATATATCCTCTTTCTAAATACTTGTCATACTCTAAATTCTCTAAATCTCATATTGCCTTTTTAGCGGCCATCTTCTCCACAGATGAGCCAACGTCCTTTTCTCAGCCAGTTAAGTTCCAGTCATGGAGGGAGGCTATGGAGAAAGAAATTTCTGTTCTTGAGGCAAACAAGACATGGACCTTAGAACCTCTCCCACCTGGAAAATGTGTTATTGATTCCAAGTGGGTTTATAAGGTCAAGTACAAGCCTGATGGGAGTATCGAGCATTACAAAGCTCGTCTTGTTGCCAAGGGGTACACACAAGTAAAAGGCATTGATTTTCATGAAACTTTTGCACCGTTTGCCAAGCTAGTTACCATTTAATGCTTGCTGTCCCTAGCCTCCATCAAGGGTTGGGACCTTCACCAACTCGATGTGAACAATGCCTTTTTGTACGGGGATCTTAATGAGGAAGTATACATGAAGATTCCTCAGGGCTTTGCTAAACAGGGAGAGCAAAGAGTTTGCAGGTTGAGAAAGTCAATTTATAGCCTCCGTCAAGTCTCCCGCAACTGGTACCAGAAGTTTACCACCTCACTTATCGACATCGGTTTTCAACAATCTGATGCAGCCCATTCCTTGTTCACATTTTCTCACAAGGATGGATCCTTCACTGCCGTCCTCATCTATATGGACGATGTAATCATCACAGGAACAAATTCCATCCGCATTGCTAACTTGAAGCGGTATTTGGATAATAAGTTCCAAATCAAGGACTTGGGAAAGTTGAAATATTTTCTTGGAATTGAGGTTGGTCACTGGCCGGAAGGGATCGTATTAAGTCAACGCAAATACGTTCTCGGCATCTTGGCAGATGCTGGAAGTACCGGCTGCAAACCGGCCACTTCTCCAATGGAACAACAACACAAACTTTCCGTTGATTTCGGTGAACCTTGTAATGATCCTGGACAGTACCGTCGTTTGGTTGGAAGATTGTTATATCTCACCATCACCCGACTGGACATCAGCTATGCGGTGTACATCCATAGTCAGTTCATGTATGCAGTGCACAGGGTATTGCAGTATTTAAAAGGGAACCCCGGCCAAGGTATTCTACTTCCTTTCATTGGTACTTTATCCTTGCAAGCGTATTGTGATGCGGATTGGGCAGGGTGTTCTACCACCCGTAGATCTACCAGTGGTTACATCATTTTCCTTGGTTCTGCGCCCATATCGTGGAGGTCGAAGAAATAAACTGGGGTATCTCGGTCTTCAGCAAAGGCAGAGTATCGAGCTATGGCTGGTACCACTAGTGAAATCATTTGGCTCTTGAGGTTACTACGAAATTTTGGGTTAAAGCATTCCAAACCCGTTGATCTCTTTTGTGACAACCAAGCGGCTCTTCATATTACAACCAATCCGGTCTTTCATGAGCGAACAAAGCATATTGAGATTGATTGTCACTTCATTCGACAACACATTCAATTTGAAAGTATCACCACACATTCCATTTCCATTCTTAATCAGTTGGCAGACATATTTACTAAGGCACTTGGGTATGATCGATTTCTTGAGTTACTAGCCAAGTTGGGCATTTCGAATCTCCATGCACCAACTTGAGGGGCAGTATTGGAGGATATCTTGTAATTATGGCAAGTCAACTTTCCTTGATTTCAGACTGGTCTTATGGCCTGATTGATTGTCTTGCCTTTTGTATGTTGTTTCCTTTGTTTGCTTTTAGGGTTTAGGACTTGTTGTATATATAGTCCAATTGCACATGTTGTAAGACAACACATTATGCAATATACAAAACATTTCCTCTATTCTTCATCTTTTACAGGGATAACAGACACTGCCATTAACGGACTTGAAAATGGCAAAAACTTCAACAACAATCTATCTAATGGAAGAGTTATCCCTGATTCGGTACCGGAGATGTGGACTAGCTGGGAATCCCATGTTAATCCTGTTTGCAAGTGAAGTTTTGATATTTTGTTGATGATTTTCCTATAAATATAGCTTTTCTTTTCAAGCTTGTTCAATGCATAGATAACTAGAATGAATTGTTTTTTGTACGTTATATTAGACTACCATGCCAACTGATAATCTTTACATTTCTACATCTGCATGTATGGTATCGTAGCAAGTTTCGTAAGAAAGTGTTAGTTATGCAATATTGTTTTTTGAGAATTAATCTCCATCGGATTTGTTAGCTGAGATTAGGTTGTGTTTGTACATAAGCATTAAATAGACAATCTTGCGTTTGATACTTGAGTTTGTGAAACGACTCTGATAAGTTATAGTTAATATTACGTTAGATACGCTAGATTTCAATGAGTTATAATTAATATAATGTTAGATATGTTAAATTACACTAATCTTCCAAACACATATCTGAGTTTTATATTTATGGAATTTATTGAATCTTGATATATTGTGAGTGGCTCTATGCTATAATCTTGATGATAGTAAGCACAAACTCGCAATTAAATTAGGAAGGTAGGTGTTGCTTCTATAATCTGAGCACTGGTGAAATATTGAGCATGTTATTTGTAAAAGAATGTTTTCTTGAGGAAGTTTGAGTACAATTATAATGACTAGTGAGATTAAACTTGAAACTATCTCACTTCAATTATAACATACTTCGTTTTTCTTTCTGTTTATGACTTGAATGATTTTTAGTTCAAGCACAGACCCGCTGAAAATTTCTCACCTTTTCTTTTCATTTATAGCTTCAATAATCTTTAGTTTGTAATTGGCTCAACATTTAGGATCACTTTTATGTTTTAGGCTTTTAACCAACTCTCTTGAAAGGTTTTAAACATCTGGATAGTGAAAATCTTGGCTTGTGCACAACCATTGTCTGTGTATCTATTTGCATGTTTGTTTTTTGAACTGTATGTGATTGTATACCATGACAGACAAAGTCTCTTGAATCATATATTGGCTTTGCTGAGTCAACAGAGGTTAGTTTAAGTGGTTAATGAGTTCATTTTCCAGTGCAATGTTTCGAGTTCAAATCCTACTAAGATGTGCGTGTGTTAATATATATATATATATATATATATATATATATATATTGGCTTTGTTGAAGTTGTATTTCATAATGTCTATATGTATTTTGGTACTTATGATTGCGGTTTGGTGAAGTAGATATTGATAATTCTAGGGGTATCGAATCTCGACCCGACCCGTCAACCCGATCCGACCCGACCCGACCCGAAAAATATCAGGTTCGGGTTGGGGGTTTTCGGGTCGGGTTGAAATCAGGTTGGACCCGAAGGAGAGAGGTCGGGTTTGGGTTAACCCGGGTCAACCCGAAAAATTATACGGGTGACCCAACAACCCGAACCCACCCGACCCAACCCGACCCGACTTGAAAATTAAAAAAAAAAAAATATATATATATATATATATATATATATATATATATATATATATATATATATTTAATTTATTTAAATTATATGGTGTATTATAATTAGATACAAATTTATGAAATGATAATTGGTTTATGATTAGATATACTTAAAAAATAATAATTAATTTATTATTTGAGAATAACGTGATTTATAATGTTAATATTATATAATTTGTCTAAATTATATAATTTTGTTAATTAGAAAGATATACATGATTGTAATATGATTAGAATTAAAAGGAGTTCACGGAAAAAAAGAGATGTATTTATTTAAACTTAAACAATTAGAATTGCATTATGATTAGTTTAGTAAAAAATTTATTATTCGATCTAAATAATTTTTATGTATCTAATTTGTATTTACATAATTGCCTATTGATTGAATTTTATTAAATTTATATAAATAAGAATTTAAATAGAGTTGATATAAAACTTAATTATAATTACACTTAGAATTAGATCTTAATTAAGGTCATAAACAAGTTTTTAATGTGGGTACAATTTATTAGAGTTAGATTTAGAATTTGATTAAGATTAGACTTGTAACCAAATTCCTATCCATAATTATGTACTTATAAAATTTCAAAAATAATTTATAATACATATTGGTTTACATAATTAACTTAATTTGTTTTATTTTTTTTTTGAAACGCAAACCCAGAGGGGAAATTAACTAAATCAACGGGAATTAAAACTTACAAAGGAACAATCAAAGTAACGCAGGCTCGAGACAACAATTCTAACAAATTTGTGGGCAATCATTATTGTAAGGATATTTTGGCGACCAATAAATTTCAAAAAAATTCAAAAATTAACTCGTATTTTTATAATATAATATAATAGACTATTAAAAAAATGGTTAGTAAAATAAATTTTTTCTATAAACATGTGATTATTATTTGAGAATAACGTGATTTATAATGTTAATATTATATAATTTGTATAAATTATACAATTTTGTTAATTAGAAAAACATACATGATTGTAATATGATTAGAATTAAACGAAAGTTTACGGACAAAAAGAGATGTGTTTAATTAAAGTTAAACAATTAGAATTGCATTATGATTTGTTTAGTAGAAAATATATTATTCGATCGAAATATTTTTTATGTATCTAATTTACATTTTACATAATTGTCCTATTGATTGAAGTTTATTAAATTTATATAAATAAGAATTTAAATAGAGTTGATATAAAACTTAATTATAATTACACTTGGAATTAGATCTTAATTAAGATTATAAACATGTTTTTAATGTGGGTACAATTTATTAGAGTTAGATTTAGAATTTGATTAAGATTAGAATTATAACCAAATTCTTATCCATAATTAAGTACTTATAAAATTTCAATAGTAATTTATAATACATATTGGTTTACATAATTAACTTAATTAAATATTAGTGAAATCATTATTGTAAGGATATTTTGGCGGCCAATAAATTTGAAAAAAAATCCAAAAATCAACTCGTATTTTTATAATATAATATAGTAGACTATTAAAAAAAGGGCTAGTAAAATATTTTTTTCTATAAACATGTGATTATTATCTGAGAAAAATGTGATTTATAATGTCAATATTATATAATTTGTCTAAATTGTATAGTTTTGTTCATTAGAAAGACATATATGACTCTAATATGATTAGAATTAAACGGAGTTTATGGACAAAAAGATATGTATTTATTTGGACTTAAAGAATTAGAATTGCATTATGATTAGTTTAGTAGAAAATAATTTATTCGATCTAAATAATGTTTATGTATCTAATTTTTATTTTACATAATTACCTTATTGATTGAATTTTATAGAATTTATATAAATAGGAATTTAAATAGAGTTGATATAGAACTTAATTATAATTACACTTAGAATTAGAACTTAATAATATTTATGTATTAATTTTTTTTATCTTATATTAGTTGCAATTATGTCAAACCTTACAAACTATATATTTTTATATATTGTTATCAAGTTTTAAAATAATTTAAACATAAATTAGAATTTAAAAAAATTCAAAAAAAAAAAAGGAAAAAGAAAATCGTTTCGGATCGGGTCGGGTTATTCAGGTTGGCCGGGTTATCGGGTGACCCGAACAGTGTTCGGATCAGCCCGAACCCGATCGGGTCGTGTTCGGATTGGGATTTTTTGGTTCAAATTCGGGTCGGGTCGGGTTCGGTTTGAGAATTTTCATGTAATACCCTTACCTCAACCCGACCCATGCGAATTGACACCCCTAGATAATTCATATGTTAGTATTTGGAAACAGAATCTTGTAACATATATATTGGATGAGAAGTGCTTTAAATAATCTTGAAAGATTCTGTTGCTATTCCCGCATGTTATTTGGTTCGAGCTCCCGTTGCATTTGTTTACTTTCGTGTATTATTATTGTGATCTATTTTTTTAAACGATTATTATAACGGAAAATTAATCAAAGATCCCTACTATATTACAACACTTTTCCTAAACCCCCCAATTGATTTTTTACATGTTTTAAGGACCAAATATTTATAAAAGTTTTCCTAAATCCCCTATTTCGCGTAAAAAGACTAAAATACCCTTAATAAAATATGAAAAATTATCCCCAATACCCTTTTTTTCCCCTTTCTTCTTCCTCTTTTTTCTGTTGAACACGCAGATACACCTGCGGCGGCGCCGCCACAGTCTCCGGCCACTTTCCGGAGATGGAACTACGTGTTTTAACTCATTTCGACGATGCGACTTCATTGGTACCAACCACATCTATTGAAAATGGCCTGAGAAGGCGCCGGGAGGCCCGCCGGAAACCTGCAAATTTCAATAGAAAATGGGTTTTTCGTTCGGTGACATTTTCCGACGAAAATGGTATGGATATTGAAGTTTTCGACATGATAAATATATTGCAAGAAACGGATTCGATTTTCGTCAAGGTGTTTGAGAGTTATCGTCATTTCTTTTTTAAATCTAAAATTTTTAGATTTGAAATTGGGGACAAATGACTTCGAATTTTGAAAAGCTAACCGAAGATGTGGAATGAGAACGAAGAGTACGTGCCCGATGAATTTTTCGGGAATTTTTGGACCACCACCGGCGTCGGGTGGTGGTGGTGGCGGCGCTCCGGCGAGGTGAAGAGAGGAAAAAGATGATGTTGAAGATGAGGTGTGGAGGAAGCAAAAAGGGTGTGAAAAAAGTAAAAAAATAAGGACAAAATAGACTTTTTAAGTGATTAGGGGTAAAAAATTTTTTTATATATTAGAGATTGTAAATGTATAGAAATCAAATTGGGGAGTTTTAGATAAAAATTAGAGATTGTTGGTCCTTTTAAAAAACTGCCCCTTATCATAATCTTTATCACACTTATTTTAAGCTATTTATATGTTATACAGGAAGCTTATTAATTGTTTCTATGTTCACTTGATTATAAAACATTTTACTTAAGTGAATTTAGATTTGCAGGATAATGTTTTATCGTTTTGGTACTTTGAGGTGGATTGTTGTGAACTTTGTTATGGTGGCAATGGCGTTATAGGGCATTGTATGCTGAATAGAGAGTTTGATTTTTTTATTTTTTTTTGGTGGAAAAGAGTTTGATATGCTTAGGGAGCGTTGTCTATAGTTTGAACAATGAAAATAATGATAGGATTTATTTTCATAATTTTTTGCCCAAATTTGAGTTACACATTTGTATTGGTCGACATTCTTTGTGATTTTTATACTCTTTGATTTTTTTAACTATAATTGTATAATATATTAAATTTATTGTTTGTTGATTAATCGGACAACTGAGAGTTAAGTATTAGTATTGGGAGAAAATTTAGTTTACTCCCCAATGTCAAAACTTTTAGTACTAACTCCTCTTTTTCAAATTTTAATCTTTTTTTGGTTGTGTTCAAATTTTAATTTTTGTTTACTCCCCATTTTGTATAAAACTAGTGAAATGAATGTACGTTGCACGCTTATCATTTAATTTATTTAAATAAATTTAACTATTATATTTATTGAACAAATTAGGATATTAAAAATATTTATTTTGATTAAATAAATATAAGGGGTAAAAAAATTTGTCATCTGAACTATAACCGATTTTACACTTTAACACCCGAACTAAGTTTCGTTGCAAACCAACATCCCTACTAAAATAATAATGTATAATATTTAGTACCATTTTGTAACTATTATTAATTCAAAAATATACTTATTGATGGTTTGATACTTTTATATTAGTTTGGTATAGATTTTATGTCTTCATCGTTTAATAGGAAACACCCTTTTTAGATATTTATATTGATATATTACATTTTTTATACATTTCGTACCATAAGAAGGATTTGTTTCAATCTTATCAGTCTCTCTTAAAACAATAATATGTATCTTGTATAGTAAACAAAATATAACTAATTTTATTTATTTTGGACTATTTATACGTCCAACCATAATCTTTTTTTTTTTCTTCTATTTTTCCAATTTCTTTTTTGTCCTAAACGAAACAACCCAACACAGGGAAAACAGTCTCAAGGTAAGACTCATTTAGTTTTGTCGGTAGAGTATCCTAGAAGCAATAACCATCTTGAACCTTATGACCTATCTTCCCCAAATTATCCATTATCATGTTTCTTTCTCTCGAGATTTATTTAATCTAACTTTCTAAAGACCCTTGGAGTAAACTTCGCCAATCAAATATTATATTTCTCATTAGTTGTGTTTCAGTATCCTTCATTGTTATTCATTTCACGACCGTCTCCAAATCAATCTTCACATTAATTTTCGAAAAACGCCTCTCCAAAGTTAGTTTTAATCCTTTAGGTAAGCTCAATAACTTTGCTACATTATTGAAACTATACAAAGATTCATAACATATCCTAGCACTTATCTTCAATTGTCATCTCGAATAACGCCCCTGGCTAAACATTGTTGGTGTGGTTATAAAAGTTTCCATCCGAGTTTAGTTTTACCCATCACTTCTCGGATTTATTCCACGACAACTAAGTGCAAATTTTTTTTTTTGCCTGTGTTTTTTGTCCTCACTGATTAGTACTAAGGTCTTAGATAACTCTTTATATATGTGGCGAATAGCGACACTTCTAAGCTTCATAACATTTTGATAGATCCATCGATTCCATGCTTTCCAAAAATTCTAGAGCGTCAAGATCAACACAACCCACCCAAGATTTCTAGGTACATATTGCTCAGCATTTTGCTACTAAATCTCTCTTTGAGCCTATCCAGCACTCGCAAGCCACAAAGACTTCGTTAAGTCTGTGTATTAACAATCTTGTCCCATACCCGAAGTGCGAACAGAAAACTTTTCAGCACATAGTCCACATATTCATGTCCTGTGCAGCAGTGCATACATATACCATTTTCCCCAAAATTTCTTTCATACTTCAATACTTTCATGAGCAAGCTATCATATTGGCAAAGTCACAGGAAAATCTTGAATTTTTGGGGCAAGGTAATTTCCAAATTCATTTCCAATTTTTTTTCGCATACCTCATCCGACACGATAAGTAGAGTATAGTCATTTTATAGGAGAATTTATTTTTAGTTGACCCAATCCATGCTCTCTTATCTCTGTTATCATGCAGCGCGATTAGGACAATAAGTATCTCATTCACCAACTCTAGGATAGTAATGTTTTCAGCTTATTTAGGTTTCACTTTTTATCTGTTCCAATGAGATTACATTCCATAAGATCTTTATCCTCCTCATGAATTTTATCTCCAAAGACGTCCCCCAGTTTGCCTTGTGATAACCATCTATCATTCCATAAATATGTCCCTTCATCGTTCCTAACCATCCATTTGCAAAATGGTTCCACCATCCAAGTGTTTTTAATTATCCCCTTCTATGCTCAGGAAACCCATAAGTTGAGGCTTATATTTGATCAAGAATGTCCTCCCCTTTTAAATATTTTTCTAATGTATCTAGTTTCACACCGTCGTCTTCTTATTGAACATTCTCCATCCCCGTTTTAGCTAGCATCGCTATATTTCCTTTTGAGCTTCTCTAAAACCCAATCACCTTTTTACTTCTTTCTAGTTACCTTCTTTCACCCTAAAAGATGAGTTCGTTCCTTGTTATATCAGTTTCTTGAAGAAAGTTGTGCTTGAGTCGATCAAGTTTATCGTACCTGTGATTGGGGAGCCAATTTGTGTGCATGTGGTTAATCGAGATCATGATGGATTGAATAAGTGTCATTCGTCTAGAAAGGTTTGTCATTTTGGCTTTCTATCCCAAGAGGTGCTTTTCGATTCTCTTAATCACAATTCAGAAATGCTCATTATAGTTACAGCTAACGTTCATCTGCACCTCCAAATAGTTTGTTAAGTTGTCTGTATTTTCCATGCCCAAAATTCTACTAACCTACTTCTTTAAATCATTGGCCACATAAGGTGAGAACAACACATGTGATTTGCTGAAGTTTAATTTGAGGCCCAACGCCTTGCGAAACGCCTCAACCACTCTTTTAATGCACTTTACTCCATCCACGATAGTTTTGGCTCTCAATATTAAGTTGTCCGCAAAAAGCAAGTGTGAGATCATGTGAGAGCTTCTCTAATATACCATAATTGGCTTCCAGGTTCGGTTGAAATGGTCTCTTCAATTATATACGCAAGTTGTTCCATGCATATTACAAACAAATAAGGCGAGAGTGATTGCCTTATCTAATGCCAAACATCCGTACAACCTCCATTGATTCATCATTCTATAGAATCTCCAGTTGTATCCTCTACATTCTCCTCATAATGATAATTATGGTTTTTGTCAGGAATTTGAAGAAAGTTAAATTTTTTTTTTTAGAAATTCCACTGGATTTTGTCATACGCCTTTTCAATATTCAATTTCAACATCATGCCCCTTTTTTTATCATTGGAGTGATGTAACATTTCTTTAGGCATCAAGATATTGTAATAGGTGCCTCGGTCGGGAATGAAACTATTCTAGTTCGATCTCACAATTTCATTGATATATGGTTTAAACGAAGTATAATCATTTTGGTGATCATTTTGAGCAATACGTTGCACAACGTAATGGGCTGAAACTCATTTATTTTTGTGGAGCATTAATTTTTGAAATTGAACAAATAAACACCCCGATAATTCTTCTTGGGAATTTATTCTCTCTCCATGCAATCACTGATAAATTTCACCATCGAGTCTCCTACTATATCCTAATAGTTTTGAAAAAAGTAAGTTTGGAAACCATCTACTCCCAGCGCTTTGTACAGGTGCATGCTATTTACTGCCCTAAAGATTTCCTCATTTTAGGTCATTCTTGCCAAGTTATTCTTCCACTAATGCCTTAGGGTTCGTTGGTGCAAACTAATATCAAGACTCATCACCTCTTCAATGCTATCTTCTCTGAATAGCTTGGTGTAGTACTCCCAAATTTGTGGCTTTAGTTGATCATTATTGGTTCCCCATTCATTGCCTATTTTGAGAGCATTTATCTGATTCCTTCTTCTTCTCATTATGGTTGAGAGATGAAAGAAACTTGTATGCTTATCCCTAAATTGGAGCAAATTAATTCTCGACTTTTAAAACCAAATAATCTCTTTTTGTTGCAATTGCTTGTTATATTCTGCCATCAATTTTTCCTCCAAATCATTTGAATATTTACCTTGTTTGTCTCATGCATAATGCTCTGGAAATTCTTTGTATGTTTATTTAATTTTTTTTTTCTATTCGAGCACGTTGAAAACTGTTCAAGGACCAATGTTTCGGAGCAATGATCCCAAGTCAAAATATCCTTCAAGTTTTGATTTGGCCAATAAGTTGTATATTGCTACGTTGGAAAATGTAAATCTAAATTGAAAACTATTGAATCAACCTCATTTAAATTAAATTAAAAAATTTTCCATATCGTTTCATCAACTGACAACCAATCTAGCATCTTGAAATTTTTAATCTAATCTTCGAAATTTTGTTTACCATTGTAAGCTATATTAATTCTCACTTTATCATGTCCTTTGTAAATATATTTGTAAAGATATTTTACATTGTCCTTAATTTTGGTATGCATGTGTATATACATTAAAATCAAGTAATTCTTTCTTTTAACCAACTATTCTTTATCTCTTTTTTTATATTCTCTTTGTCATTTGATCTCGCATTCTATTTTTTTATTTGTATTCCTCTAGTGAATATTATTTCAGATTTATTTTAATTTTTTTTATAATTGATTTTATATATGTAGTAAAAATACTTAAAAGAGTATTGATGAGGCTAAATTACGCTTGTGACACGTGGCCCAATCCTTGCATCATAGCATGGCGCCCCAAGGACACTTCAAATCCCCCCCTCCGATAATTGGGTATTCCCCTCGGGGAGAGGACTATCCCATCTTCCCAAGGGACCTTGCTTTCCCGAGCGTATGAACAAGGTTTCAGGTACGAACGCTGCTCAACCCTCGAGAGTGCTCCTAAACTAACCCTCGAGAGCGCTCCCCTGACCTCACAAGGGTAAAGCTATTCTTGTTATGATCATGCTTTTGGCCCAGGCATCCCGTTGGACCAAGCGAGCCCCAAAGCCCTCATCCAAACCGGAGCGTGTTTGGCCCTCGGTAACAACCCAAAAAGCTCTCTAACACATAGTATATGCCTGCGCACCTGGCCCTGTTGACGCCACCAACCTTTTCACAGGCTTTTGCAGGAGATCCCTTTCAGAGACTCCTCATCGCGCCACGTGTCTAGGGCAACATCAATGCAGGACCACAAGGTAACAATCACCAAAAGGGCCTTGACCCTCAACTATAAATACCCAGATCTCACACATACTTTGTAAGCAAGCTTCCATTACTTGAGCTTTGTTTTACTTTCCTTCGTATTCAACTGAGTCTGTTTCACTGACTTGAGCGTAGGAGAGCCAAACTGGGTTTCACCCCCCATTTCCCCAGCTTGGCCTTCTCACGTATTACTTGTGTTTGTTCCTAGCAGGTGGAATCCATCTTCTCCGGCTATCATCATTTGAGCTTTCTAACTCTAGTTTCCCTACACAAACAAATTACGAAGTGTTGGTGTTTGCCATGTTGGATCGGACCCCATCATTTTTGGCGTCGTCTGTGGGAAACCAGTCTTCTTTTCCTCTTTGCTAGTTCAGAAACAAACACTTCGATTCACTATGGTAACTACGAGATCTGAAGCTGTTGGGGGAGGAGGTGATCCTTCCCAAGGTGGCGATGGAAGCGTGCCCATCCCTGATGTTGCAGGTGTTCAGCCCAACACCGGAGCGGCCCCGTTGTTGAGGGGACCCAGTGAACCCACCCCAGAGAACAACCAAGAGTTGGCCACTGCTGCAGGAACAGGGGGATCAGGTTCGAACAACCCCCTGAACCAGCCATCCGCCACCGCTGCACACCTGGGTGGATACTGTTGGAAAACTAGTACAGAAACGCAGTGGAAATTTAAAATTTTTCCCAAAGATTGATCATGGACACGCAATTCTCGTATCGTATCACAGGGTGTTTCGAAACTTACGTAGGTAGAAACTTTCTAGTGATGTCAGTACCGCCTACTGAACACCCTTCAAGCGGAAAGTCCCTCGAACGGTTCTCGATAGATCCCAAAGCAGCGATCCTCCAAAGCGTATCCACACCAGTCCTAGAACACGATCAAGCAAGTGAGAATGCTAGTTCTGTAGCTTGTGTTAAGGCTAGGATTTTTTCTTTGAAAACTCTTCTTTTATTTTTCTCAAAAACTTAACACTTCGTGAGTGTTGGTCTAAAGAATAAGAGAAGCCCTAACCCCTTTATTTATACTATATGGTTCTAACCCCTAGGGTTTCCAAGAACCAATGAGATTGTTTTCTTGCTCACTAATTAACTAACTTAATTATTAATTTAATTGGAATAATAAGTTCCTAACTTATTCTCCAAGTCTTGCAAGAATCAATTATCTCCCTCCTATAATAGGAAGTTGGACTTTTCAACTTTCCTAAAGCTAAAAGTCAAGATTCAATAAATAATTTAATTTTCAATTAATTATTTATTGGGTTAAGCTTGAGAAATAAAATCTGAATAATTAATTCAAAATTAATTAAAAGACTTAAATTAATTAATTATAGAAAAGAATTCACGTGTAATAAAATTACACGTCCGGAGACACGTACGTGCCATGTGGCAGCCACGTGGACTGCTCGACACGTGGCAGCTACTCACGCCATCTTTGCTCCGTTTTGATCAACAATTTGATCCTTCGTTAATCATATTAACATCCTACCATAACCCTCGTGTCCTGGCATTTGTGTGTGACCCTTTAGGTTCATTATTCGATTAGCAGTGACAGTAATTAATTAATTCACTAATAAATTAATCAATTCACAGATCACACTACCGTAATCTAGCAATGGGTGTGTGACCCCTAGCCGTATAATGAAATAAATTGAAGAACCTTTTAGTCAATAACATACAGTGAAATACGATCCTCCTACAACCCCATATCTCGATCAAGAACTAAGGCATGGGAATATTCTTAGAGCCTAAATATTCTTGATCTTTAAAGTTAAGTTCGTTTCATTTCCATTTAGACCTTAATCCAAGAAAACCCCATTTTCTTGATGTCTTGATCTTTTATCCACCTTGGCCAAGGATTTAAGTTTAATGGACTACGAACAACTCAATCAGTAAGAGATCATTCTTGTTCTTGCAACAAGTGTAGGTCCTTTGTCGATTCTACTAATTCTACATATGCCACTTGTGTAATCCCAACATAGGCCGTGGTTCAGGTTTCAGTATGTCGAAACCCTTTTGAGCCTATATCAAAGATTACAGAGTTATGAGACATTACAAAATCTCAAGTCTAAGGATTAATGAATCACGTTATTGACCTGTGAGATATTTCCTAATCTGAAAGTTTCTGGAAACCTCCTTTCCCATTTAGGAATGTTCTCACGCAGGACATCTCCGTGATGAAGTTCTAGTAACAATCACCCTCATGTATTATGAATGCATCATCGTATGCACTTATCACTCCATGAAACTGAGTGATCCTTCAAAGGGACATAATCACATAAGCAACTCTCAACAGAGTCAAGGTCGACACTCCTACTGTCTGTCGGACTCTCGACTTGGAGAAGTTTCTAATCCTCGCCTATGGAGTTAAGAACTTGCTTCATGTGTCATTCCCATAACGACAAAGTTCTTAACGGCCTCATCGGATTAGGGGAGTTCAATACATGCAAGCACACAGTCAACCCAAACAGACATAATAAGCACATAAAGAAGTGAATGTCTATGAACAAAATCATCTCGTTTTATTATTCAAATACTGTTTGTGATATTACAAGGAAATAGTAAAGCCAGAAGCTACTTTAAGGGTACTATTCCTAACAATTTCCCATTTGCCCGTCAAAGCCATTCAGGAGCTAATCTAAGACGCATCTTCTGAAGATGTCCTTCGAAAGCCTGTTGACTAAGGGCCTTAGTAAGTGGATCTGTCATGTTCTCTGTCGATGTGACCCTTTCAATTTGCACAACTCCTCTCTTGATTATATCACGGATTAAGTGATACTTCCTCAAAATGTGCTTGGTCCTTTGATGGGATCTTGGTTCTCTTGCTTGAGCAACCGCTCCAGTGTTGTCACAAAACACTATAACGGGGCCTTTAATGCTAGGAACTACACCCAGCTTGTGGATGAAGTTTCTTACCCAAACACCTTCCTTAGCTGCATCGTTTACAGCTAAGTATTTGGCCTCAGTGGTCGAATCTGCAGTGGTCGCTTGCTTGAAACTTTTCCAACTCACTGCTCCGCCGTTCAGACAGAATATGTATCTTGACATGGATTTAAAGTCATCCATGTCTGATGCAAAGCTTGCATCACAGTATCCTCTAATAACAAGATCTTGCTGGCCTCCGTAAACCAAGAACAAATCCTTAGTTCTTCGCAAGTACTTAAGGATGTTCTTTACAGCAGTCCAGTGACCTTCACCAGAGTCAGATTGGAATCGGCTAGTCACGCTAAGTGCATAAGCCACATCCGGCCGAGTACATAGCATCGCATACATTATGCTTCCTGTAGCTGATGCATAAGGAATTTTGGACATCCTGGACTTTTCAAGTTCAGTCTTGGGACACAGCTTCTTCGAAAGAACTGTTCCCGGGCCCATTGGAAGTTTTCCACGCTTGGATTCTTCCATACTAAATCTCTTTAGTACTTTGTCTGTGTAAACTGACTGTGATAATCCTAACAATCTCTTAGATCTATCCCGATAGATCTTTATACCGAGAATGTAGGATGCATCACCAAGATCCTTCATCTCAAATTGGTTCGATAACCAAAACTTTGTTACTTTTATGTCATCCTTCACATTCCCAATGAGGAGGTTGTCATCTACATAAAGTATCAAAAATTGAACCGAGGTTTCCAATTCTTTCTTGTACATGCAGGACTCATTCGGATTTTGAATAAAGCCAAACGATTTAACTGCTTCATCAAATCGAATGTTCCAATTCCTAGATGCTTGTTTCAATCCGTAGATTGAACGTTGAAGCTTGCAAACCTTTTGCTCGCTCCCACTAAATGTGAAACCTATGGGTTGCTCCATGTAAATGTCTTTGTCAATGTCTCCATTGAGAAAGGCAGTTTTCATATCCATTTGTTATATCTTATAGTCATAATATGCAGTAATGACAAGTAAGATCCTAATGGATTTTTGCATTGCAACCGGAGAGAAGGTTTCATCAAAGTCTACGCCTGGTCTTTGAGTAAAACCCTTAGCAACTAATCTTGCTAAGGCTGCCACTCTTCCATCTACTCCAAGCTTGTGCTTATATATTCATTTACACCCTATGGGCCTGATCCCATCAGATGGATCAACCAAGGTCCAAACTTGGTTAGAGTACATGGAATCCATTTCGGATTTCATTACTTCTTTCCACTGTTCAGAGTCCGAATCTAACAGTGCCTCCTCATAAGTTAATAAATCATTATCCATTTGAGATGTTTGGTGGAGAAAACCATACCATCCCTCTGGTTGTCTAGGAATGCATTCAGAACGTCTTATTTGAGGAGGATTTTCGCTTGTATCACTCTCTTGGGTAGGGATGGAGACGTTATTCTCCAAGCTAGGCGTGGGACCTTGGTCTTGAACCTCTTCGAGTTTTGTGATCTTGCCTTTCTTTTCTCTAAGGAACGAGTCCTCAAGAAAAGTGGCGTTTCTTGACACAAAGACCTTTTGTTCAAGAGGATCGTAGAAATAATATCATATTTACTCTTTAGGATATCCCACGAAGTTACATAAGCTTGATCTAGCTTCAAGCTTATCTCCCACTATCCTCTTCACATAAGCAGGACAACCCCAAATTCTTAAGTAAGAATAGTTAGGGATTTTGCCAAACCACATCTTATATGGGGTTTTGGGTATAGATTTGAAGGGAACAAGATTCAGAATCTTAACTGCTGATTCTAGGGCATAGCCCCAGAATGAAGGTGGCAATTCAGTGAAACTCATCATGGAATGAACCATATCAAGTAGGGTTCTGTTCCTTCTTTCCGAAACTCCATTTAATTGAGGAGTTCCTGGAGGAGTCCACTGGGAGATAATTCCATTATCTCTGAGATGACTAAGGAATTCATCACTTAGATACTCGCCACCTTGATCAAATCGAAGTGTCTTAATCTTGTGACTAGTTTGGTTCTCAACCTCCTTCTGAAATTCCAAGAATTTCTCAAAGGCTTCGGATTTATACTTCATTAAGTACACATAACCAAAACGACTAAAGTCGTCTATGAAGGTTATGAAATACTGATGATTGTTTCTAGTACTTACACTAAGTGGTCCACAAACATCAGTATGGATTAAATCCAATACTTTAGTGGCACGTTCCACTTTACCATTAAAGGGAGATTTAGACATCTTTTCTTTAAGACATGATTCACAATGAGTTAACTTTTTAAGTTCATTATCATAGAATGATCCTAAATTGGTTAACTTAACAATCCTATCTTTAGAAACATGGCCTAAACGTGCGTGCCATAAAGAAGCCGAGATCTTCTCATCTCTTTTGCGTTTATTTAATTGTTGTATATTCAAAATATTGGTGTATTTAGTTGTATAAAGTCCATTAGGTAATGTACCAAGTAAAACGAAAGCTTTATTCTTCTTAAGATAAAATTTTCCATTTTTGGAGAAAGTCTCATATCGTTCACAATCTAATATTAGAATGGAAATTATATTATGACTAATAGAAGGTCATAAAGGACTTTATTCAAAACTAAAGTAAAGACACCTAAATCCAATCTACACGTCCCAATGGCTTGGGCTTGAACGCTTGATCCATTCCCAACCTTCAAGACGCATTCTCCTTCTTCGAGCTGCCGAACCTCATTTAACATCTGTACATCATTACAGATATGAGCTCCACAGCCGGTATCAAGTACCAAAGAATTAGAATCAATAGATAGATTTACTTCAACAATAAACACACCTTTCTTTAGAGTATCCTTGTACTCCTCGCAGTTCCTCTTCCAATGCCCTTTCTTGCCACAGTGGTGGCAAACGTCCTCTCTCTAATCCCTTTTCTTCTTGGCCTTTCTCTTCTTAACCCCTCCATCGGGTTTAAGAGATCCTTTCTTCTTGGGAACTTTCTTCCCTTTGCCTTTAGAAGGCCTAGAAGAGAAAGTGACCATCATTACTTTGTTATCCTTCTTTATTGTGACTTCAGCAGTAACAAGTTGACTAATCAGCTCAGCGACAGTTGCATGAGCATGATTCATGTTGAAGTTCAGCAGGAAAGGATTGAATGATGGTGGAAGCGATGCGAGCAACAAATCCATGGCGAGGTCCTCGCTTAGAGGCACCTCCATGGAAGTAAGCTTCTCGTTCAAAGCGAGGAACTTAATTCCATGTTCGTGGACACTTGTACCTTCTTCCATTCTGAGATGAAAGAGCTCCTTAGAGGTGTTGTACCTTAGAACACGCTCTTTGGGGCGGTACAATTGCTCGAGATGGTTATAAATCTTCCAAGCGTATTCCATAGACTCATGTTGCCTTTATATGTCCGGAGACATGTTAGCCAACATGAGGCAACGGGCTTGAAGATTATCTTCAGACCATTTCGGAATCGCGTCTCTTTCGGCCCGAGCCGAAGCCTCATCCTCCGAGGTAGGCTCTCCCTCGAAGAGAACATATCTTCTCTTCTCATAATGTAAAACTATCTTTAGATTCCGAAGTCAATCAGAGTAATTGGGCCCCGTCAACTTGTTTGATTCGAGAATGAATACCAAAGGGTTTTTGGTTACCATTTCAGTTTGTAGAAAATCACAGAACTACAACAGAAATGGAAAAACAGAGAAATCATGAGCATGCTGAATAATAACGATTATACATATTATCAAGGTCTTTAGAAATATGTTCTCCCATTATTTTTAGAAATTCTAGAAATCCCAATGACTTTAGAAGAAACTTATTTTCTCAGTGGGTACTAGGATCCCAAGCAATCTTAGTTTTGGACCCACGACTCGTGAGACATCCAAAAGTCTAAGAATCTTAGGTAGGTACTATTTACTAATTCGATCTCTCATTGAATTCCTATTAATTTTTTTGCATCACTGATCTTTCAACTATGGACCCACGACTCATGAGACATCCATATCTACTTCAGTGTTGAGCTAGACCCATCGATCATAAGAACTCAACCAAACTTAGCCCGGAACGATCCACGACTCATGAGACATCGCCCATTCTAAAATGGTTAAGAAATATTAATTATTTAAAATAATAAATCAGGAAACTAAGAGTTAATAAGATCTACTAATTACCCCACGACTCGTGAGACAGCAATTGGTTCACTTATTAAGTCCTAAATCCTATTGATGGAATGCTAGGAATTTTATTACCATGATAAAATACCTATTTATTCGAATTTAGCTCAATATTTTAAATGAGATTTTCGAATGACCTCACCAACATATAATGTTATCCAAATTTTAATTGTCTTATTTAATGCAGTTTCACGTAAAGTGCATCACAGAAGCAATTAGCAGATAACATGTCCTAGCATGATACTAATTATGAGATGATCATGGGTATCCTATCTTATATGTGATTTTGGGAGCCACTCTAAAATCACTAGTTCTAACATTCATGCCACATAAGACAACTCATATCACATAGGTGTACATAATTTAATGGAAAAATGCCTTATCTATTACATTTAATAGAAAGCCCTCCTAAACATTTTGAGGGGTCTTCTTATGGCCATCGTTCTTCAAGTGCTTCATGTGGATCCTTCTTATTCCATGGGTGTTTGTCTCCAAAATGAAAATAAAACCCCAATTCCTAAGTTCTACTCTCTTTACATAAAGTAATATGGTTCAATTTTCATATTGACCATAGACAAGTACACGGGGCATACCCTGGCCCAAAACAATAATAAGGACAGCCATATAACACATAACGGTACGCACATAAGTAGGGCTCCAACCCCAATTGAAAGCGCGCAACTATGAGGCTCCGACCCCAATTGAAATCATCCATGTGCAGAATTTAAAACCATTCATAAGACTATCCCATGATCACCTAAACTAGCATGCTTCCGCTTGAATTTAAATTTACCAATTAAATTTAAAATTCCCTTGACTTCAAGTTACAATTAACTTAAGTAATTTGAATATAGTTCATTATTCACGAATTTATTCAAAATCGAATTCACCGTATTATGACAAAACAACAATTAATTCAAAATTAAAATTTTGTCAAATAAATCATTCAAAGTGATTTTCGTAATTTTCTCGAAAAATAAGAACTTGACTTTAATTCACAAAATCCAAAATTTTATAATTATTTCAAACAAATAATTTTATAATTTTAAAAGAAAATCAAATTTTCATAATTCGGGATTTTCGAAACTTGGAAAAACACGAAACGAAAACGGACCCGGAACAGCACGCGCGAGGTGCGCGGCTGCCGCCCACAAGCTGTGCTAGGCGTGTGCGGGAGAGGGCCGGTAAGTAGGCGCGAGCACGACCGCGCGCTGGGCCGCACGCGACACGCAGCGAGGCTGTACGTACGCGCACGCCTTGCGCGCAGATGCACACGCCACGGGCGGGCGATCTTGGCAGGGCTGGCGGAATGGCGCGCGGTCGCGCCTAGGTGCGCCCGGGTGACCGTGCGCGGCGGGCTTGGCATGGTGGTGCGGGGCTGCGCGATGCAGCCCCATGCACGTACGTGTTGTGCACGATTCCGCACGCGATGAAGTGCGGGAGAGCCCGTTCCGCGTTCGTTTCGCAATTTCGTCAAATTCATCAATTCCAATTCCGAATTAAAACAGTTCAAACAAGTCTGAATCTAACTAGCTTAAAACTAGATTTAAACAGAAAGTAATTTTTATAAATTTTTCAAGAAACAGTTTTGATCCGGTAATTTCGTATTTCAAACTAAAATTATGAATACGCAACATACACTCAAATTCAAGAATTTTCGTCAAAATTAGTAAAGCTGTAACGATACAATACGGGCATTGCAAGGTAGCTCTGATACCACTTGTTGGAAATCCAGTATAGAAACGCAGCGAAAATTTAAAATTTTTCCAAAAGATTGTTCATAGACTTACAATTCTCGCATCGTATCACAGGGTTTTTAGAAACTTACGTAGGTAGAAGCTTTCTAGTGATGTCAGTACCGTCTACTGAACACCCTTCAAGCGGAAAGTCCCTCGAACGGTTCTCGATAGATCCCATAGCAGCGATCCTCCAAAGCGTATCCACACCAGTCCTAGAACACGATCAAGCAAGTGAGAATGCTAGTTCTATAGCTTGTGTTAAGGCTATGATTTTTTCTTTGAAAACTCTTCTTTTATTTTTCTGAAAAACTTAACACTTCGTGAGTGTTGGTCTAAAGAATAAGAGAAGCCCTAACCCCTTTATTTATACTATATGGTTCTAACCCCTAGGGTTTCCAAGAACCAATGGGATTGTTTTCTTGCTCACTAATTAACTAATTTAATTATTAATTTAATTGGAATAATAAGTTCCTAACTTATTCTCTAAGTCTTGCAAGAATCAATTATCTCCCTCCTACAATAGGAAGTTGGACTTTTCAACTTTCCTAAAGCTAAAAGTCAAGATTCAATAAATAATTTAATTTTCAATTAATTATTTATTGGGTTAAGCTTGAGAAATAAAATCTGAATAATTAATTCAAAATTAATTAAAAGACTTAAATTAATTAATTCTAGAAAAGAATTCACGTGTAATAAAATTACACGTCCGGAGACACGTACGTGCCATGTGGCAGCCACGTGGACTGCTCGACACGTGGCAGCTACTCACGCCATCTTTGCTCCGTTTCGATCAACAATTTGATCCTTCGTTAATCATATTAACATCCTACCATAACCCTCGTGTCCTGGCATTTGTGTGTGACCCTTTAGGTTCATTATTCGATTAGCAGTGACAGTAATTAATTAATTCACTAATAAATTAATCAATTCACAGATCACACTACCGTAATCTAGCAATGGGTGTGTGACCCCTAGCCGTATAATGAAATAAATCGAAGAACCTTTTAGTCAATAACATACAGTGAAATACGATCCTCCTACAACTCCATCTCTCGATCAAGAACTAAGGTATGGGAATATTCTTAGAGCCTAAATATTCTTGATCTTTAAAGTTAAGTTCGTTTCATATCCATTTAGACCTCAATCCAAGAAAACCCTATTTTCTTGATGTCTTGATCTTTTATCCACCTTGGCCAAGGGTTTAAGTTTAATGGACTACGAACAACTCAATCAGTAAGAGATCATTCTTGTTCTTGCAACAAGTGTAGGTCCTTTGTCGATTCTACTAATTCTACATATACCACTTGTGTAATCCTAACATAGGCCGTGGTTTAAGTTTCAGTATGTCGAAACCCTTTTGAGGCTATATCAAAGATTACAGAGTTAGCTCATATGAGACATTACAAAATCTCAAGTCTAAGGATTAATGAATCACGTTATTGACCTGTGAGATATTTCCTAATCTGGAAGTTTCTGGAAACTTCCTTTCCCATTTAGGAATGTTCTCACGCAGGACATCTCCGTGATGAAGTTCTAGTAACAATCACCCTCATGTATTATGAATGCATCATCGTATCCACTTATCACTCCATGAAACTGAGTGATCCTTCAAAGGGACATAATCACATAAGCAAGTCTCAACAGAGTCCAGGTCGACACTCCTACTGTCTGTCGGACTCTCGACTTGGAGACGTTTCTAATCCTCGCCTATGGAGTTAAGAACTTACTTCATGTGTCGTTCTCATAACGAAAAAGTTCTTAACGGCCTCATCGGATTAGGGGAGTTCAATACTGTTAGGAATAGTGCCCTAGAAAGCCGATTGTATATCCGCTTTGTGCTTTTCCTTATTGTAATCACATACAATCTTTGAATGAAATAACGAATTGAGGCAACACTTCTTTATATGCTCTTGTTTGGTATGCCTTTACTTTAGCTGTGCATGTATGAGAACTCCCCTAATCCTGATGACTTTAGGACTCTACCATTTAGGTGAAATGGTTCATGAAACGGGCCCTATATCACATAAGTCATGATTAGTAAAACACTCCAAGCCGATGAGTCCTACAGACAGTGGGAGTGTCAACCTGACTCCTCTAAGGCTTGCTTGTGGGATCACGCCCTTAAGAAGGACCACCTTGTTTCATGGAGGTGCAAAGTGTATAGTTGATACGTGCGTGATACATGAGGGTGCTTACTTTAATAAGTAAGTTCAATGAGGTGCCCCGTGTGAGAACATTCCTAAATGGGAAAGGAAGTTTCTATTTCAGGAAATGGAAACTTCCAGATTAGGAAATATCTCACGAGTCATTGATGTGATTAATTGATCCTTAGACTTGAGGTTCCATGTCACTTTATAAGTTAACTCTGTAGTCTTAGGTATAAGCTTTAAAGGGTGTCGCCTTAGACAACTGGTTCAAGGCTTATGCTGGGGCTGCACAAGTGATTCATGAAAGTGAATGAGAATAAAGAAAGGACCTACACTTGCATTTGCAAGGTGATCTCTTATTGTGTAAGTCATTCATATGCCATATGGAGTCCTTGGCCAAGGCAGTAGATCAAGACATCAAGAAAAGGGTTTCTTGGATTGAGATCAAATGGATATCAAATGCACTTAGCTTTAAGACCAGATTATTAGGGTTCTGATTATTCCCTTACCCTAAATCTTGGTTGAGAGATAGTAAGTAGGAGGATTGTATCTCACAATGAATCAATGACTTAAAGGTTCTGTCGAATCCAAACATTCCAATTCAGCTAGAGGGTCATACACAACAACTTGGTTACATGAGTTAAGGCTTTAAAATGATTAAACGAGTTAATCGGGCTTAGAGGGTTCCACACGTGTGAAACCACACGTGTGGGTCACATGAGGAGCACGTGTCCTTGGGACACGTGTCTCACACGTGTATATATATATATATATATATATATATATACATTATTATATATATTAAATAATTAAATGTGTTAATTATTTAATAGACTTTGGTTTAATTTTGAATTAAAAAGAAAGTCTTATTTTGGAGAAAAATAATCTAGTTAATTAATTACGAATTAATTAATTAGATAAAATAAGTTATTTATTTATTTAATAAATAAAGTATAAAATTATCCAAAAGGTGTTTGGATATTTTTAGCTCTCTTAAAAGTTGATTTGAATTAGAATTCAAAGTCAAAGTCAAAATTACTTGATGATCAAGTAATAGGAGAGAGGGACCAAAATCCTTAGTCCATAAGGAGTAGGATTTTCGGCCACCCCTCCCTTTCCTATATATGTGCTCCCCTTAGAGAGTAATTGACAATTCTTTTGGTTCATGTGTTGAACACCATCCTTTCTCCAAGATAAATTAAACCCTAGGTTAAGCCTAAACACTAACTAGAGAACTAGCATCCTTACTAGTTAGATTGTAGTCAAGTTGGTGGACTATCTCTAGAGAGCTTCAAGTTAGAAGTTTTGAATATTCAAGCTTTACCAAGGAGAGGGGATCAAGCCGCGAGAAGAGCGTTCTTGGGTGGCTTGAAACGCTTCAAGAAATATTATTGAAAAGTAAGTTTCTAATCTCTACGAATTTGGATACACGATTGCGAGTCCAAGATCCTTTTGTTGGAAAAATTTTAAATTTCCGCTGCTTTTCTGATTCTGTTTTCCAACAAGTGGTATCAGAGCCACCTCGTTAATCGTGTTTCTGATTCGTCTTAATTATTCTAAATTTGGTAGAAATTCTTAGGCTTAGATGCGAATTAGGTATTCATGAGTTCTTTTAGAAAGCCTGAACTACGAAACTGTAATTTTTCTTGAATTTCTGAAACTGTTTTCTTAAAGTGTGTTTTTGAAAACCGTTTTAATTCAAATCTTTTTAAATCGTATTTAAAATTTTGGATTGTTGTTGGTTTTGAACCGAAACACGAAACATGAAAATCGCGTTACGAAAACGCGAGCCTAGGCGTGCTAGGGCGTCGCACGCCCAGGCCCGTGCGACCGCCCCCATCGCCTTGCGCCTGTCCTAGGCGCGCCCGGACTGGTCCGGCAGCCCCTCCCGCAACCGCGCGGGAGCGTCCCGCACCACAGCCCCGCAATCGCGCGGGGCCTTCCGCCATCGCCTCCCGCATCCGCGCGGGAGGGTGTCCACGCAACGCCGGCCTGATGGCCTAGGCGCCTGCGCTCGATGCGTGCGAGAAGGCACGCGGCAGACGTGTGCAAGCCGGCAGCGCTGCTGCTGGCATGTCAGCGCTGCGCGCGCGACGCGTGCGGGCGGCCTGGGCCGTTGGGCGGGCACTCCAATCCGTGGTTGTCTCGTTTTTCGTGTTTAGTCCAATCCAATCCAATCCCAATTTAATTTTCTGAAAAATTTTGTTTTATTAAATTTGAATTATTTTTGAAATAATTGTTTAAATTGGGATTTTGAAAAATTAAGCGATTTAAATTATGGAGAAATTGCAAACTTTATTTTATGAAAATATTGAAAGAATAAAATTATTAATTTTCAGAAATTAATTGGAATTTTATTAGTTTATTGTTTTTCGGGTTTTATTGAAAAGGCTCTTGAACAAGAATTGCATCTAAGTCGTGTTTTAAGCTATTAGAGCTTAAAGCGAGAATTTTAATTTATTGGTTAAATTTAAATTCTTGCCAAAGCATGTTAGGTGATCATGGGTACTAGTCTATGTATGTTTTACATTTATGCACATGGATGGTTTACATTTGGGGTTGGAGCCCTATAGTTGCGTGTTTTAATTGAGGTTGGAGCCTCACTTATGTGCGTACTGTTATGTGATTTATTATGTGGCTTTCCATATTACTGTTTTTGAGGTCGGGGTATGCCCCGTGTAATTGTTTAAGGTCAATATGAAGATTGAGCCTTATTACTTTATGTCTTTTTCTTTTAATTTGAGAGTAGAGATAGGTGGTGAGGTTTTATTTTCATTTTGGAGACAATGCACCCATGGAGTAATATGGACCACATTCAAGTAACAAGGAGACCATAAGTGAAGACCCCTCAAAATGTTAGGGAGGGGAATCTCAATTGAAAATGTAATAGAGATAGGGCTCGTATTTTGTTACCGCTTTCCCTTATGTGATATAAACTGTTTATGTGGCATGTATGTTAGAATTGTGATAGTGGAGTGGCTCCCACTTATCACGCATAAGATAGGATAGACCCATGATCATCTCATGTTAGTATCATGCTAGGACATGTTATCTGTTTATGTGCTTGTTTGAAATGCATTTAAGTGTACTTGCATTAATCAAGACTAATAAAATTGGATAACATATATGTTGGTGAGGTCGAATCGGACAACTCTCCGGTTAATTCGAAAATTCCCATTAAATATTAAGCTAATTTCGAATAAATAGGTGTTAATTCGAGGTGCAAATTTTGAATTAAATTCCTAGCATTCCATCAATAGGTTTTAAGTTTAGTAAGTGAAACTAGTTATTGTCCGCGAGCCGTGGGATAGCTAGTGGAGCTTATTAGTTCTTAGTTACCTAATTGATCATTTTAAATGATCAATATTTCGTGGTCAATTTTGGCAAGGGCGATGTCCGCGAGTCGTGGGTCGTTCGAACTAAGTTTTGATCATGATCTTATGATTGATGGGTCTAGCTTAACGCCTAAGTAAATATGGATGTCGCACGTGTCGTGGGTCCATATTAAAAGATAGGTGATGCAAAAACAAATACTAAGAGTTCTAAAGGTGTTAGAATTGGTAAGTTGTACCTGCCTAGGGTTTCACTTAGAATGTCCGCGAGTCGTGGGTTCGAGGTAAAATGCTTAGGATCTTAGTACCCATTGGGAAACGCGTTCCTTTTAGAACTTTGGGAATTATAGATCTTTGAAAAACAGTGGGAGCTACATTAGATTAAAGACCTTATCTTTTGTATATCGTTATAATTCAGCATGCTCACTAGTTCTGTGTTTTACCATTTAGGTCGTAGATTCTGTGATACTCTACATGTTTTGAAATGGCAACCAAAAACCCTCTTGTATCGATCCTCGAGTCAAACAAGTTGACTGGTCCCAACTATTCTGATTGGCTGAGGAATCTAAAATTCATTTTAGATTCTGAGAAGAGAACTTATGTTCTCTTCGAAGGGGAGCCTAGTCCCGAAGGGGAGGCTCCCACTCGGGCCGATCGGGAAGCGATCCAGAAGTGGAAGGATGATAATCTCCAAGCCCGTTGCCTTATGTTGGCTAACATGTCTCCGGACTTGCAAAGGCAACATGAGGCCATGGAATTCGCTTGGGAGATTTACGATCACTTAGAGCAACTTTACCGCCCTCATGAACGTGTTACAAGGTATAACAATTGAAAGGAATTGTTCCACTTAAGAATGAGGGAAGGTTCTAATGTCCATGAGTATGGACTCAAGTTTCTCACCCTTACTGAGAAACTTGCTTCCATGGACATGCCACTGAAAGATGAGCTTTCAGTGGACTTGTTGCTAGCCTCACTCCCACCATCCTTCAACCCTTTTGTCCTTAACTTCAACATGAATCATGCTGGTGGTACTGTAGCTGAGCTGATTAGTCAACTTGTGATTGCTGAAAGCACGATAAAGAAGGACAATAAGGTTCTGATGGTGAATGCTCCATCTTCCTCTTCTGGGCCTTCTAAAGGTAAGGGCAAGAAAGCCCAAAAGAAGAAGAAGAAACCCCTTAGGCCCACTGGTGGCATTTCGAAGGGGAAGGCCTAAAAGAAGAAGCGTGATCAAAAAGAGGATGTTTGCTTCCATTGTGGCAAAGCGGGACATTGGAGGAGTAACTGCCCAGAGTACAAGGCTACGCTAAAGAAAGGTATGTTTCTCGTTGAAATAAATCTTTCTATTAATTCTAGTTCTTGGGTACTTGATACCAGTTGTGGAGCTCATATCTGTAATGATGTACAGATGCTAAATGAGGTTTAACAACTCAAAGAAGGAGAATGTGTCTTGAAGATCGGCGATGGGTCAAACGTTGAAGCCCGAGCTTTAGGCACAATTAGATTAGATTTAGGTAGTTTTGAGTTAGTCTTAAATAAAGTCCTTTATGTACCGAGCATTATTCGTAATATAATTTCAGTTCCAATTTTAGATTATGAAGGTTATGAAACTTATATTAAGAATGGTAAATACTTTATCAAACGGATCAACTCTTCCGTTCACATCGGTACTTTATCTAACTCAGAATATCAATATTATGAATATACAACAAGAAACTAAACGTAAGAGAGATGACAAAGTTTCAGCTCCCTTTTGGCATGTTAGATTAGGACACATTTCCAAGAACAGAATTAACAAGATAAACACTTTAGGATCATTATCTGAAAATGATCTCAAAGAGTTGACTTCTTGCGAATCATGTCTCAAAGAAAAAATGTCCTAAGTCCCTTTTAAAGGAACTGTGGAACGTGTCACTAAGGTTTTGGATTTGATCCATTGTAACGCCCCGGTTTTTCGTTTTAACTAATGTGTCGTTTTGTTTATAAATTGCGCAATTTAATTATTTAATTATATGATTAATTGTTTGTAAATGTTTATATTTGTCTTAAACTATAGATTGTTGTCTTAATGTAATTCATTTTATTTTAATTTGATATCTAGTGTTTAACTTCTTAATTAATGTTTCATGTTACCTTAACTATTTCGGTAATTTCGTTAATTAATTTCAACATGTTATTAATTGGTTTTAATTTAATTAATATGGAATTTAAGTTTTAGTAATTAAATTATAACGTTATGAATTCATTATTGCGCATGAGTGTTTTATTTGGGCTTCGTTCCTATATGTAATGATATCAGAATGGTATGGAAATTTAGAATGTCGTGAATGTGTGTGTTATGAACATGCCTATATGCTTGGTTTATATTTTCGGATTCATTTGACGTGTTAACGAATTTAATTTTGTTTGTGGAACCAAATCGGGGGCTAACGAGCAATTAGCGCACCCTTGGTTCCGTACGTGATATCTTGAGCTCGGGAATTCGGATTCGAATTCCGTTACCTCTGTTGCCTTCGTATCGACGATTCGGAGACAATGGAACAAGCCTCATACCATTTTGAAATCATTAAGACCTTCGAAATCTAACCGTAACGGACAACTCGTGTAAGAAGAGCTCCTTTTGTTGACTAGTCTTCATGGTGGGACCCTTTTTACTCAACCTAACCTAACCAAAGCTTAACCATGACTTTTGTACCTTGATTTAACCCTTTCTTCCCCCTTTTATCAGCAAAAACCGAACCCAACCTCCCTCATTGCTGCTACATCTGATCGAGAAAGAAGGAGAGGAGAAAGGAGAAGAGAACTTTGCCCCTTTTGTGGTTTTGAGCTCAAACCGCAACCTTTCTCTCCCAAATCTTCAAGGTATGAATATTTTTGTCTTCTCTACTCTATTATGCTTGAGTTCATCTATTTAATACATGATTTGGATCAGATTTGATTAGGGTTTGAGTGATGAGTTTGGTATGAACTTTTAGGGATTTTGTTCTTGAGACCTATTTGCTTGTGTGGCTGATTTTCTTGCTTATACATGAGCATATGAGCTTGTTTCTTAGCCTATTTATTTCCTAACTGATAGTATATGGTGTTAGGAGTATTTTACCTCTTGACCCTTTTATGAAATTATGAGATATGGAGCTCCAAACTTGATGATCAAACTGCTTCCCCTGTTTTTCGAACTGCTGCTGCTCATTTTGCTTTGTTGCTTGATCAAATGATCTTCTTTTCGTGTGAATTTGCATGGATATTATGTACACTCATTGCTCTATATTTTAACATTCATGTTTCAAGTATTTGGATCCATTTTAAGCCTCAAAACCGAAAGACATGGCCTGTTCTTATGCATGATCTATGACAGACCTGCTGCTGTTGGGTTTTGTGACTTGTTGGTCATTCTAATGTGCTCTAATTCGTGCCATTTTGCATATATATGAAGTATATTAGTTTTTTAGTATGTTAGCATGCATTCCCCAAGTTTTCTGTTCCAAATTCAGCCCCTAAGTACTTGATCATAGCTTGATTGAAACAATAGGGCTCTTATGTGCGATTTTGGCGACCCAGTTTTGCCGCAAGAGTTAGATGCTCATAATGTGTGATTTAGCCTTTTCACTCTAAATGAAATATGTTCCTAACATGCTAAATATGTTGTATATTAAGTTTCATAGCATTTCGAGTTGATTTGGTATGCCTTTGGATTGAGTTTGTATGGGATCAGTTTTGCCGGTTTAGCCTTGTGTGCGAGTTTGGTTCTGTACCGTGACACCCCCGTGTCTCATTTACACTAAAGTGTGAGACACGGGCGTGTCACACCTTCTGGGCAGGTCTGTACTGAGCCACGGTCATGGCTCAGTTTAGCTAAGGAGGGTGACACCCCCGTGTCCCTTCCCTTGCGCAGTCCTTGTTGCTTCCTTTTCGATTTTTGATTTGTTTCACCTCTTGAATGACTTTATCTCCTTTGGTGTTGAACTTGTTTTGCTATATGTTGGGAGCATTATGGTTTAATTTCGTAGCATTTGGATGAGTTGTAGGCATGCTTTTGCTTAATGCCTTTTATGTGTGTTTATATGTCGTTTGTTAATCGCGTAACTCATTTTCTATATCATATGATTCCTTCTTGTTGTCAAACCTTGGAAATATGCTATCTTATGTAATATGAGGTATGTAGTAGCGTTTTGGGAAAGCTTGAATATGTACTATGCTCCTATTTGAATTCTTGAATTAATTCGACTGGAGATATGAATTGATGAATTTGAATGAAAAGGAATGAATGAGTGAATAACTTGGTTATACGATTTAAATGCCTTTAATACACATGAACATTTTCATGACATAATATCATCTTTATGCACTTATATCATGCTTGAGCATTGTCGTGCGTCATATATGGTTCATTTAGAGTCTTGAGTCTAACGAACACGTCATGTTGTCTTTTGTACAGTTTATCTCCAGGGTGGAGAGATCTTGGTCCTTCGGGCACTTGGTAACTCGTATCCTTGTTTCGTCTTGTACCAGGTGAGGGTGTTTTCGTTTTAGCTACGTATTAAACCCTACAACCGTATGTGACAAGCTTTGGCCAAAACCTTAATATAGTTATATATGGTTTTTAAATGAGCATACCGAGTAACTATTGATCGAGTAAATCCTTTTCAAATGATTTATGAAATATGTTATGTTCTTATGAATTGATATGTTTGGCGAGATACATTTATGATTTATGATTGTACGGGCCCCGAGACTTAGTATATGTGGCTAACCAAGGAAGCAAGAGCTGACGGGGATCCCATATACTAGTTCCAACCATTTACGGCGAAACGAACTTCGTCAAGGAGTTTTTGGCGGGGAAACGCTAACCGGGCTTTGAGGCCTCATGAACCTCATAGCCGCATTGATATGATTAGGTGGTCGGGCCTTGCAAACCCATCCACCACCCGGAGGAAGAAGGTTGGAACTGATTTATGATTATGATTATGTCATGATTGTTATGCACCGTGCGGGAAGGCCGGGACACGGATCGCCCAAACGAATAGGTTATATGATATGATTTATGGTATGTGTGTATTATGATATATTGCATGATTGCCTAATCAACCTATTAATGATATTTTTCGTACACGGTCGGAGTTTGGTTGGAGATTGTGCACGCTCACTCGCCGAGCCTTATGTTTATGTATGATTTATGAATGTAATACATTAATATGATTAATCATAAAATCCGAGCATTGATTAATCATTCGCTTGCCCTTTTGGGAACTAATTTCAAATAAAACCTTGTTCGGAATTTATGACTTGCATGTGCATGTTTTAATATATGTATGTCGCTCCTGCTCACTCAGTCTTCTAGAGACTGACCCTCTCCCTCCCCAACCTTTTAGTGTGTAGGTTTGACTTTGGAGTTTCGAGCTAGGCGGAGGTGGTTGGAGTCTTTAAGTTGGTCAAGTTAGGTTAAGAGAGTCTCTGCACTCACATATGTATTGGAATTATGCATGATTCGATTCCATAGTATCATGAACTTGAATATTTATGTAATTGTTATTGAATTATTTTTTTTTCTGGGTTTGGCTATGGATTAAAAGAGGCCTGAAGAGCCCAATTCTGGTTATGGTTTGTATGTTTGAACTTTAGCTTTGCGTTGCATTATATTTCGTCGCCTGGTTATCATTGCAGGGTCTAGTTCCCCTGGCTTAGGAAGGTTTTTATGTTTGTCTCACGTTCGCTATGGTTTGATATGGGTGCGGATTTACTGTTTCGTTACTCGTGTTGAGCCATAGTGCGGGGGATGTGGTGCCTCACGTGCGGGGTGCTACATCCTTTAGTGGTATCAGAGCCCGGTTGCAAAACCGGTGTTCTGAGTCATGTTTGAGTCAGTTAGGTCGCGCGGCATAGGAACAACTTGTTAATGTGTACATTGCATCGATTTGGCATGAATATTTGATACTAATTGTTGGAAATTGCTTAATACATGTATACGATCTATTCTCTCATTTAGTTGCTTTAAATGTTGCATTTTGCATTCTATGTGCATTGATTCATTTAACTACGCGCCATAAGCATACACTAATCTTCATGCATCCATATTTGAGTTGATCTTTCTTATATAGGCTACTATCATGCAAACAAAGCTACCATTCACACCAACTACAATTGACAAAGTAACTTGAAGGTCGAGTGTTCAAATTCCACAGCTTGCACAATGGAACTACCTATCATGGCTCGTATCAGGGGAGGAAGCTTGGATCACGGGAAGGTTCATCAATCATGCCCCACCTACAAGCCTTGAAGGTTCTCAACATACAAGAATTGCAAAGACTCAAGTTCTAACTTGAGGGATGCGTCAGACAACGAGAGGGGTGTGGAACTCTTCACCACCCCGATTTTGAAGACATTTAATACAAGATTAAATGCTCCAAGGTTCACCGTTGAAGCTCTGAGTTTGGAATGGTTGGGTGATTGAAAGACCAAATTGGGAAGCTTGAAGGGATCGGATGCAAGATGTGTTAAAAAGGTTCTACTCAACACAGATGCAAGGATTGGGAGCCGGTAATCATAAAGCTCACTATGGGGTAAAATATGGAAGCTCACTTGATACGAATATAAGCGTGGGACAACAAATGGACGCAAGGCAAAGAGACTTAAGAGCATCGAGGAATACAAATCGCTTCGTCTTCTTGGAACCTTGGAACATGGAGACATCAAGAAGCAAGCAAGAATGGAAAGCGTTATCACGGGTGAATTATGCGTGTAGATCGGAAACAAAGGATAAGCTAAAGGAACTTTAACCGTAGAGGACATCAAGATGAAGATTCGGACGATCTTTGGAGGTCGATGCTTGGGAGTACGTTGAGGTGTAAACTCCATTGACAAAGAAGACCTTGGGTTCAAGAATAGCACGTTCGTGCCATGGGATATACAAATGGATGCAAGAAGATTAGGGAGATTCGAAAACCATGGAAAGCTAAGGAGTTATCAATGTCTTCAAAGAAAGTTACAATTATGGGAATGAGGAACACGTCATCAAGCTAAAAGCTTACCACCTCGGTGACAGGTTCTGCATATTCATGGCATGAGCATCATGCATCGATTTAAATTAATTGCTTTCTTTATCTATATGTACGTTTATGTTTAATTAATATAATTGCTCCAACGTGTTGCATTGTTGCATCTTTAATTGTTTAATAGGTGCATTGGCATGTTAATCCAACATGCATGGCTTAGTGTTTAATTGATAGGGAATGGCTACACCTTGTCCATCAAGCGATTCTTTGATCAAGGCTTACTCGAATCAAGACGAGAAGAATAGTTGGGTTATATTTTGGGTGTTCCGGGCATATAGCTTAGCTAGCACAATCTACACCGAAGAAACTAAGTTGAAGAGTTTTGGAGAAACCTTAATCTCAGAGGCGAAGTAACGAATTCAACTAAAATTTCCAAATAAGGGAGCATTGATTAGGAAATAATGTAAGTCCTTTTTGATCCTTGAAGGGATTACCTTTAGTTGAAGAATGGAAATACAAGAGGGGATTAAATTGGTCTAGATTTCAAGAAGAGTAAGAAAGAGAAAAGTTGGTGATTGGAAGGAAGTAATTATTGAAGGGTTTTAATTGAACCTTAGGAGTGAATTAAAGAAACAGAAGTGGCTCATCAAAAATTTCAATGAAAGAAGGATTCATGGAGTTGGACATGTAAGAGCGAAAAATTTTAAGGGGGAGAGCACGACCGAGAGGTGAGTTGGAGGATGGGAGTGGTGCTCGAATGAATATGTTAGGAGTAATGACGGGGATGCAAATTAATGAGAATCTGGGAGTCCTAAGGGTGGTGATTAGGAATGAATAAGATGGCGGTTATGGCTAAGCTGTTAAGAGAGAAGCTACGTATGGAATTCTGATCTGGAGGTGATGGAATCATAAGAGAGTTTCTATGAACTTCTAAGTTAGAATTAACAAGGGAAAACCGAATCAAGCTATCATATAAGGGGATGGTGTCGATCAAGATTTATTCAATGAAGTATGAAGGGGTCCAAGATAATATTATCGAGTTATTAGTTATATCAACAATAATCCAGAAGGAAGCTTAAGTAGAGACCAAATAGAAAAGGACGATAATTGGAGGATTGGCCTCAAATTTCAAGAATCATCAAGAACCTTCTGTCTTTGATTAAAGAAATATGGGACCAGTTATCGAATATAACATTGAGGGGGTCAGAGGGAATGAACGGACAATAGGAACGGAAGGTGGGAAAAGATTTGTGTTGAGAGAGACCATAAGAATAAACATCTTAAGGTCAGGATCGAATCATCAAGTTTGCCCAGAGTGGTTATCCTCGGGATATGTTGAGCACCGATTTGGATGAGGATTGAAGAAGTTGGGTAGCAGTACAAGTGAGAAAGGATCTAAGAATATACTCCTTACAGAATTCATCAATCGCTTCACCGGGGAACCCTGAAGAGGTTCAAAACAAGCTGGGCACTGAGTTACATTCGGGACAGATCATACCTTGGACAACGACAACTCACAAATCTGAATTTTGCAACTACGGTGAACGGTACTTATAGCATTCATGATACATGCATCCATGCAAATTTAACCTACGTAATTTTTATATTAGGTGCTTTGATCTTGTACTGTATTAAATTACTTGGAGTAATTGAAAATCAATGTGGGCGACATTTATTACTTGCTTTGGGTGCCTTACGTGATTTTAAATTTGGTTTTGCATGAGTTGCTTGGGAGTATTGGAGACTTCCTTGTTTTATTTTCGGTTGAGAGACGGGGTGCTCTCTTTGTTTGCAAGAGACGGGGATTCTCTTATTTTATTTGAGAGACGGGGTACTCTCTTTACCTGCGAGAGACGGGGTTCTCTCATTGCTGCTCGAGAGACGGGGCTCTCTCCTTGTTGCTTGCGAGAGACGGGGTTCTCTCATTGCTGCTCGAGAGACGGGGCTCTCTCCTTGTTGCTTGTGAGAGACGGGGAATCTCTCATTGTTTGTTTTCAGGCGTGTTGTGAATCCGAGGACGGATTCTTTTTAAGGGGGAGAGATTGTAACGCCTCGGTTTTTCATTTTAACTAATGTGTCGTTTTGTTTATAAATTGCGCAATTTAATTATTTAATTATATGATTAATTGTTTGTAAATGTTTATATTTGTCTTAAACTATAGATTGTTGTTGTCTTAATGTAATTCATTTTATTTTAATTTGATATCTAGTGTTTAACTTCTTAATTAATGTTTCATGTTACCTTAACTATTTCGGTAATTTCGTTAATTAATTTCAACATGTTATTAGTTGGTTTTAATTTAATTAATATGGAATTTAAATTTTAGTAATTAAATTATAACGTTATGAATTCATTATTGCGCATGAGTGTTCTATTTGGGCTTCGTTCCTATATGTAATGATATCGGAATGGTATGGAAATTTAGTATGTCGTGAATGTGTGTGTTATGAACATGCCTATATGCTCGGTTTATATTTTCGGATTCATTTGACGTGTTAACGAATTTAATTTTGTTTGTGGAACCAAATCGGGGGCTAACGAGCAATTAGCGCACCCTTGGTTCCGTACGTGATATCTTGAGCTCGGGAATTCAGATTCGAATTCCGTCACCTCCGTTGCCTTCGTATCGACGATTCGGAGACAATGGAATAAGCCTCATATCTTTTTGAAATCATTAATACCTTTGAAATCTAGCCGTAACGGACAACTCGGGCAAGAAGAGCTCCTTTTGTTGACTAGTCTTGATGGTGGGACCCTTTTTACTCAACCTAACCTAACCAAAGCTTAACCATGACTTTTGTACCTTGATTTAACCCTTTCTTCCCCCTTTTATCAGCAAAAACCGAACCCAACCTCCCTCATTGCTGCTACATCTGATCGAGAAAGAAGGAGAGGAGAAAGGAGAAGAGAACTTTGCCCCTTTTGTGGTTTTGAGCTCAAACCGCCACCTTTCTCTCCCAAATCTTCAAGGTATGAATATTTTTGTCTTCTCTACTCTATTATGCTTGAGTTCATCTATTTAATACATGATTTGGATCAGATTTGATTAGGGTTTGAGTGATGAGTTTGGTATGAACTTTTAGGGATTTTGTTCTTGAGACCTATTTGCTTGTGTGGCTGATTTTCTTGCTTATACATGAGCATATGAGCTTGTTTCTTGGCCTATTTATTTCCTAACTGATAGTATATGGTGTTAGGAGTATTTTATCTCTTGACCCTTTTATGAAATTATGAGATATGGAGCTCCAAACTTGATGATCAAACTGCTTCCCTTGTTTTTCGAACTGCTGCTGCTCATTTTGCTTTGTTGCTTGATCAAATGATCTTCTTTTCGTGCGAATTTTCATGGATATTATGTACACTCATTGCTCTATATGTTAACATTCATGTTTCAAGTATTTGGATCCATTTTAAGCCTCAAAACCGAAAGACATGGCCTGTTCTTATGCATGATCTATGACAGACCTGCTGCGGTTGCGTTTTGTGACTTGTTGGTCATTCTAATGTGCTCTAATTCGTGCCATTTTGCATATATATGAAGTATATTAGTTGTTTAGTATGTTAGCATGCATTCCCCAAGTTTTCAGTTCCAAATTCAGCCCCTAAGTACTTGATCATAGCTTGATTAAAACAACAGGGCTCTTATGTGCGATTTTGGCGACCCAGTTTTGCCGCATGAGTTAGATGTTCATAATGTGTGATTTAGCCTTTTCACTCTAAATGAAATATGTTCCTAACATGCTAAATATGTTGTATATTAAGTTTCATAGCATTTCGAGTTGATTTGGTATGCCTTTGGATTGAGTTTGTATGGGATCAGTTTTGCCGGTTTAGCCTTGTGTGCGAGTTTGGTTCTGTACCGTGACACCCCCGTGTCTCATTTACACTAAAGTGTGAGATACGGGCGTGTCACACCTTTTGGGCAGGTCTGTACTGAGCCACGGTCGTGGCTCAGTTTAGCGAAGGAGGGTGACACCCCCGTGTCCCTTCCCTTGCGCAGTCCTTGTTGCTTCCTTTTCGGTTTTTGATTTGTTTCACCTCTTGAATGACTTTATCTCCTTTGGTGTTGAACTTGTTTTGCTATATGTTGGGAGCATTATGGTTTAATTTCGTAGCATTTGGATGAGTTGTAGGCATGCTTTTGGTTAATGTCGTTTATGTGTGTTTATATGTCGTTTGTTAATCGCGTAACTCATTTTCTATATCATATGATTCCTTCTTGTTGTCAAACCTTGGAAATATGCTATCTTATGTAATATGAGGTATGTAGTTGCGTTTTGGGAAAGCTTGAATATGTACTATGCTCCTATTTGAATTCTTGAATTAATTCGACTGGAGATATGAATTGATGAATTTGAATGAAAATGAATGAATGAGTGAATGACTTGGTTATACGATTTAAATGCCTTTAATACACATGAACATTTTCATGACATAATATCATCTTTATGCACTCATATCATGCTTGAGCATTGTCGTGCGTCATATATGGTTCATTTAGAGTCTTGAGTCTCACGAACACGTCATGTTGTCTTTTGTACAGTTTATCTCCAGGGTGGAGAGATCTTGGTCCTTCGGGCACTTGGTAACTCGTATCCTTGTTTCGTCTTGTACCAGGTGAGGGTGTTTTCGTTTTAGCTACGTATTAAACCCTACAACCGTATGTGACAAGCTTTGGCCAAAAACTTAATATAGTTATATATGGTTTTTAAATGAACATACCGAGTAACTATTGATCGAGTAAATCCTTTTCAAATGATTTATGAAATATGTTATGTTCTTATGAATTGATATGTTTAGCGAGACACATTTATGATTTATGATTGTACGGGCCCCGGGACTTAGTATATGTGGCTAACCGAGGAAGCAAGGGCTGACGGGGATCCCATATACTAGTTCCAACCATTTACGGCGAAACGGACTTCGTCAAGGAGTTTTTGACAGGGAAACGCTAACCGGGTTTTGAGGCCTCATGAACCTCATAGCCGCATTGATATGATTAGGTGGTCGGGCCTTACAAACCCGTCCACCACCCGGAGGAAGAAGGTTGGAACTGATTTATGATTATGATTATGTTATGATTGTTATGCACCGTGCGGGAAGACCGGGACACGGATTGCCCAAACGAATAGGTTATATGATATGATTTATGGTATGTGTGTATTATGATATATTGCATGATCGCCTAATCAACCTATTAATGATATTTGTCCTACACAGTCGGAGTTTGGTTGGAGATTGTGCACGCTCACTCGCCGAGCCTTATGTTTATGTATGATTTATGAATGTAATACATTAATATGATTAATCATAAAATCCGAGCATTGATTAATCATTCGCTTGCCCTTTTGGGAACTAATTTCAAGTAAAACCTTGTTCGGAATTTATGACTTGCATGTGCATGTTTTTATATATGTATGTCGCTCCTGCTCACTCAGTCTTCTAGAGACTGACCCTCTCCCTCCCCAACCTTTTAGTGTGTAGGTTTGACTTTGGAGTTTCGAGCTAGGCGGAGGTGGTTGGAGTCTTTAAGTTGGTCAAGTTAGGTTAAGAGAGTCTCTACACTCACATATGTATTGGAATTATGCATGATTCGATTCCATAGTATCATGAACTTGAATATTTATGTAATTGTTTTTTTTTCTGGGTTTGGCTATGGATTAAAAGAGGCCTGAAGAGCCCAATTCTGGTTATGGTTTGTATGTTTGAACTTTAGCTTTGCGTTGCATTATATTTCGTCGCCTGGTTATCATTGCAGGGTCTAGTTCCGCCTGGCTTAGGAAGGTTTTTATGTTTGTCTCCCGTTCGCTATGGTTTGATATGGGTGCGGATTTACTGTTTCGTTACTCGTGTTGAGCCATAGTGCGGGGGATGTGGTGCCTCACGTGCGGGGTGCTACATCCTTTAGTGGTATCAGAGCCCGGTTGCAAAACCGGTGTTCTTGAGTCATGTTTGAGTCAGTTAGGTCGCGCGGCATAGGAACAACTTGTTAATGTGTACATTGCATCGATTTGGCATGAATATTTGATACTAATTGTTGGAAATTGCTTAATACATGTATACGATCTATTCTCTCATTTAGTTGCTTTAAATGTTGCATTTTGCATTCTATGTGCATTGATTCATTTAACTACGCGCTATAAGCATACACTAATCTTCATGCATCCATATTTGAGTTGATCTTTGTTATATAGGCTACTATCATGCAAACAAAGCTACCATTCACACCAACTACAATTGACAAAGTAACTTGAAGGTTGAGTGTTCAAATTTCACGGCTTGCACAATGGAACTACCTATCATGGCTCGTATCAGGGGAGAAAGCTTGGATCACGGGAAGGTTCATCAATCATGCCCCACCTACAAGCCTTGAAGGTTCTCAACATACAAGAATTGCAAAGACTCAAGTTCTAACTTGAGGGATGCGTGAGACAACGAGAGGGGTGTGGAACTCTTCACCACCCCGATTTTGAAGACATTTAATACAAGATTAAATGCTCCAAGGTTCACCGTTGAAGCTCCGAGTTTGGAATGGTTGGGTGATTGAAAGACCAAATTGGGAAGCTTCAAGGGATCGGATGTCAGAAAGATCTTTCTATCGAAGGATACTGCGATGCAAACTTTGCATCTGACTTAGATGATTTTAAGTCAATGTCAGGATACATTTTCTGCCTAAACAGCGGAGCAGTGAGTTGGAAGAGTTCCAAGCAAACTACCACTGCAGATTCGACCACTGAGGCCGAATACTTGGCTGCAAATGATGCAGCTAAGGAAGGTGTTTGGATTAGAAACTTCATTCAAGAGCTGAATGTTGTTCCTAGCATGAAAGACCCCATTACTGTGTTTTGTGACAACACTGGGGTGGTTGCTCAAGCAAGAGAACCAAGATCTCACCAACGGACCAAGCACATTATGAGGAAGTATCACCTAATACGTGATATTATCAAAAGAGGAGATGTGTAAATTGAGAGGGTCACATCAGCAGAGAACGTGGCAGATCCACTTACTAAACCCCTTAGTCGAGAAGCTTTCCAAGGTCATCTTCAGAAGATGGGACTTAGAATAGCTTTAGAATGGCTTTGACGGGCAAGTGGGGGATTGTTAGGAATAGTGCCCTAGAAAGCCGATTGTATATCCGCTTTGTGCTTTTCCTTATTGTAATCACAGACAATCTTTGAATGAAATAACGAATTGAGGCAACACTTCTATATATGCTCTTGTTTGGTATGCGTTTACTTTAGCTGTGCATGTATGAGAACTCCCCTAATCCTGATGACTTTAGGACTCTACCATTTAGGTGAAATGGTTCATGGAACGGGCCCTATATCACATAAGTCATGATTAGTAAAACACTCCAAGCCGATGAGTCCTACAGACAGTGGGAGTGTCAACCTGACTCCTCTAAGGCTTGCTTGTGGGATCACGCCCTTAAGAAGGACCACCTTGTTTCATGGAGGTGCAAAGTGTATAGTTGATACATGCGTGATACATGAGGGTGCTTACTTTAATAAGTAAGTTCACTGAGGTGCCCCGTGTGAGAACATTCCTAAATGGGAAAGGAAGTTTCTATTTCAGGAAATGGAAACTTCCAGATTAGGAAATATCTCACGAGTCATTGATGTGATTAATTGATCCTTAGACTTGAGGTTCCATGTCACTTTATGAGTTAACTCTGTAGTCTTAGGTATAAGCTTTAAAGGGTGTTGCCTTAGATAACTGATTCAAGGCTTATGTTGGGGCTGCACAAGTGATTCATCAAAGTGAATGAGAATCAAGAAAGGACCTACACTTGCATTTGCAAGGTGATCTCTTATTGTGTAAGTCATTCATATGCCATATGGAGTCCTTGGCCAAGGCAGTAGATCAGGACATCAAGAAAAGGGTTTCTTGGATTGAGATCAAATGGATATGAAATGCACTTAGCTTTAAGACCGGATTATTAGGGTTTTGATTATTCCCTTACCCTAGATCTTGGTTGAGAGATAGTAAGTAGGAGGATTGTATCTCACAATGAATCAACGACTTAAAGGTTCTGTCGAATCTAAACATTCCAATTCAGCTAGGGGTTAAACACCTGTTGCTAGACTATGGTCGTTTAATCTGTGGACTGATTAATTAATTAGTGAATTAACTAATTAGGGTCACTGCTAATTGAATTGAGAACCTAGAGGGTCACACACAACAACTTGGTTACATGAGTTAAGGCTTTAAAATGATTAAACGAGTTAATCGGGCCTAGAGGGTTCCACACGTGTGAAACCACACGTGTGGGTCACGTGTATATATATATATATATATATATATATATATATATATATATATACATTATTATATATATTAAATAATTAAATGTGTTAATTATTTAATAGACTTTGGTTTAATTTTGAATTAAAAAGAAAATCTTATTTTGGAGAAAAATAATCTAGTTAATTAATTACGAATTAATTAATTAGATAAAATAAGTTATTTATTTATTTAATAAATAAAGTATAAAATTATCCAAAAGGAGTTTGGATATTTTTAGCTGTCTTAAAAGTTGATTTGAATTAGAATTCAAAGTCAAAGTCATAATTACTTGATGTTCAAGTAATAGGAGAGAGGGACCAAAATCCTTAGTCCATAAGGAGTAGGATTTTCGGCCACCCCTCCCTTTCCTATATATAGGGGAGCTCATGCTCCCCTTAGAGTGTAATTGGCAATTCTTTTAGTTCATGTGTTGAACACCATCCTTTCTCCAAGATAAATTAAACCCTAGGTTTTAAGCCTAAACACTAACTAGAGAACTAGCATCCTTACTAGTTAGATTGTAGTCAAGTTGGTGGATTATCTCTAGAGAGCTTCAAGTTAGAAGTTTTGAAGATTCGAGCTTTACCAAGGAGAGGGGATCTAGCCGCGAGAAGAGCGTTCTTGGGTGGCTTGAAACGCTTCAAGAAAGATTATTGAAAAGTAAGTTTCTAATCTGTACGAATTTGGATACACGATTGCGAGTCCAAGATCCTTTTATTGGAAAATTTTTAAATTTCCGTTGCTTTTCTAATTCTGTTTTCCAACAAATACATCCAAACACACAGTCAACCCAAACAGACATAATAAGCACATAAAGAAGTGAATGCCTATGAACAAAATCATCTCGTTTTATTATTCAATGACTATTTGTGATATTACAAGGAAATAGTAAAACCAGAAGCTGCTTTAAGGGCATTATTCCTAACTGATACTCCATGATGATGCCACCACCTGGCTACACGCTCGCGCCACCTAGCAAGATTCCCACCATTCAGCCCTATCACGCAGGGCAGATACAACTCCGCATGTAGTTCCCAAGGAGATTGAGGGGGTGGAGATAACCCCCATGACACCTAGACAATTGCAAGCCATTTACACTCAATGTGAGGTCCAGACGGCTCAAAATGCCTGGAAAAACTTTACAGCCACCTATTTCGCCTCAGGGCAAGCCGCTCAGATCACCCCACTTATGGGAGGCTGGTAGGTTCATCCGCAGATAGCCGCCTAAGCCGTTTTGCAGGCACGACAACTACCCCCACCAGTCAACACCAAGGAAGCCCCCACGAGGGGAGCGCAGAAACGTCCACAGGCTGACAAAGGAAAAGAGCCTGTGGAAAGAATTGATGTTGATGTTGAGGCTCATTCTCAACCTTCGAAGCGTGGCAGCAAAGCAGATGGAGAGGACCCAAACCTACTCGCGGCTGTGCAAGACCAGCTACAAGGTTTGCAGGATATGGTTGAGCAGCTCTCTCGAGCGCAGTCTCAAGCCCCCTATGCCGGGGGCGAGAGAGCCAAAGCCAGAGACGCTCGACGCCAAGCCCATCAAAACCACGCTCCTCGACCACAGGGATAGGAGAAGAATTATGAAGATTATGACAATTAGGGGGGATACCACCATCCCCTTGCGAGGGGCTCTCCCCTTGTTGAAGAAGTTTTAATGGCCCAAGCTGGAATGGGCAAAGTCCCCACTTCTATCAACCGCTACGATGGAACCACCGATCCCGTAAAATATTTAGACCATTTTCTGCATCTGATATATCTCAACGAGCATTCCAGTCATTATTGGGCCAAGGTGTTTGTCACCTCACTTGTAGGGATGGCCCAGGAATGGTACAAGCGACTGCTACCCCACTCGATTAGGGGGTATAAAGACCTTACCAATGCTTTCTTGAATCACTTCAATTCCTTGAAAGCTCCAGTCACATCGCCCATGACCCTGTACAACTTGGTACAGGGCGAAAATGAGTCCCTCTGTTCTTTCTTCGCTCGATTCAACAAGGAAGTGCTCCTGGTTGAGTGACCCTAGATGGATTTCCTAATTCATGTGCTCTTTAAGGCTATCAACCACAAGCATTATGTGAGCAACGAGTTCTCTGAGGCTATTGTCAAAAAGAGGCTCAAATCCCTCATGGTGATGAGAGAGATCGTTGAACCATTTTTTGCACTCGAGGATATGTATAAATCGAACGCCCTTCGACCAACGGGCTACCATAAAGGTGATCGAGGGCGGGAGGACACTCACAAGGATCACCGTAAATCACCATCTCCCCCTCGCAGGCACGAGCGCATCCCTCTCAACCGGCCAATATCTGAGATTTATTCTCTTTCAAACAATAAGCTCTTTAAAAGGCCCCAGAAACTGAGGGAAACGGATGCGCAAAGCGCTCGGGAAAGTATTGCGCCTTCCACAAATAAAAGTGGTATGCACGGATGAATGCCGTCAGCTGGAAAGTGAGATACAAAGACTTATTGCCGGTGGCTATTTGAAGGAGTTTGTTAAAATTTTGGAAAGGTATGACGAACACTACAGCGAGCGGGCTAAGAACAGGAGAAGGAGCCCATCTCGCTCGAGAAGCCCCCGAGAGAGATGCCCAGAAAGTAGCAATACAGGAAAATAAAAGGTGTTTGAACAAGATAATGCACCATTTGTAGTCATCCACATGATCGTTGGGGTGCATCTCAGGAGGGGATTCCAACGTTTCTCGCCGCCGTTATGTGCGCAGCTATGACCAACGGCCTTTGGTGCCCAAACATGTGTTAGGAATAGTGCCCTAGAAAGCCGATTGTATATCCGCTTTGTGCTTTTGCTTATTGTAATCACAGACAATCTTTGAATGAAATATCGAATTGAGGCAACACTTCTTTATATGCTCTTATTTGGTATGCGTTTACTTTATCTGTGCATGTATGAGAACTCCCCTAATCCTGATGACTTTAGGACTCTACCATTTAGGTGAAATGGTTCATGAAACGAGCCCTATATCACATAAGTCATGATTAGTAAAATACTCCAAGCCGATGAGTCCTGCCGACAGTGGGAGTGTCAACCTGACTCCTCTAAGGCTTGCTTGCGGGATCACGCCCTTAATAAGTAAAGTGTATAGTTGATACGTGCGTGATACATGAGGGTGCTTACTTCAATAAGTAAGTTCACTGAGGTGCCCCGTGTGAGAAGATTCCTAAATGGGAAAGGAAGTTTCTATTTCAGGAAATAGAAACTTCCAGATTAGGAAATATCTCACGAGTCATTGATGTGATTAATTGATCCTTAGACTTGAGGTTCCTTGTCACTTTATGAGTTAACTCTGTAGTCTTAGGTATAAGCTTTAAAGGGTGTCGCCTTAGACAACTGATTCAAGGCTTATGCTGGGGCTGCACAAGTGATTCATGAAAGTGAATGAGAATCAAGAAAGGACCTACACTTGCATTTGCAAGGTGATCTCTTGTTGTGTAAGTCATTCATATTCCATATGGAGTCCTTGGCCAAGGCAGTAGATCAAGACGTCAAGAAAAGGGTTTCTTGGATTGAGATCAAATGGATATGAAATGCACTTAGCTTTAAGACCGGATTATTAGGGTTCTGATTATTCCCTTACCCTAGATCTTGGTTGAGAGATAGTAAGTATGAGGATTGTATCTCACATGAATCAATGACATAAAGGTTCTGTCGAATCAGAACATTCCAATTCAGCTAGGGGTTAAACACCTGTTGCTAGACTATGGTCGTTTAATCTGTGGACTGATTAATTAATTAGTGAATTAATTAATTAGGGTCACTGCTAATTGAATTGAGAACCTAGAGGGTCACACACAACAACTTGGTTACATGAGTTGAGGCTTGAAAATGATTAAACGAGTTAATCGGGCCAAGAGGGTTCCACACGTGTGGCTCACGTGAGTGACACGTGTCCTTGTGACACGTGTGTAAATATATGTGTATATTTATTTATGTGTTAAATAATTAATGTGATTAATTATTTAATAGACTTTGGTTTAATTTTGAATTAAAAAGAAAGTCTTATTTTGGAGAAAAATAATCTAGTTAATTAATTATGAATTAATTAATTAGATAAAATAAGTTATTTATTTTAAATAAATAAAGTATAAAATTATCCAAAATTAGTTTGGATATTTTAGCTCTCTTAAAAGTTGATTTAAATTTGAATTCAAAGTCAAAGTCAAAATTACTTGATGATCAAGTAATAGGAGAGAGAGACCAAAACCCTAGCCCATAAGGACTAGGATTTTCGGTCCTCCCCTTCTTATAAATAGGGGAGCTCGAGCTCCTCTTAGAGCTAATTGACAATTCTTTTGGTTCATGTGTTGAACACCATCCTTTCTCCAAGATAAACAAAACCCTAGGTTAAGCCTAAACACTAACTAGAGAACTAGCATCCTTACTAGTTAGATTGTAGTCAAGTTGGTGGACTATCTCTAGAGAGCTTCAAGTTAGAAGTTCGAAGATTTGAGCTTTACCAAGGAGAGGGGATCAAGCCGCGAGAAGAGCGTTCTTGGGTGGCTTGAAACGCTTCAAGAAAGACAATTAAGATAGTAAGTTTCTAATCCCAACGAATTTGGTCACACGATTGCGAGTCTTAGATCCTTTTTGTTGGAAAATTTTTAAATTTTCGCTGCTTTCTGATTCGTGTTTTCCAACAACATGTATATGCCATCAAAGAGTCGAGCGTTCCCAACTCCAAGGAGAATGAAGTGATAGGGTTGAGTGATAGGGACCTAGGACATATTGTAACACCCCATGGGGTCTATGAAACCTCTGACTGCCCTATGGTGGTTAGCCTAGATATGCATAATCACATTGTAAAGAGGGTCCTTGTCGATAGTGGAAGCTTTGTAAATGTTCTCCCCTACTCCACTTTTTAGAAAATGAACATCACAAACATTCCCCTCGAACCCCTCAAAACGGCCCTCATTCGTTTTGGAGGTTCTGAGGTTGTCTCTCGAGGACAAATTTGCTTGGCCACCTCATTTGGTCGCCCCCTACAGCAGAAGACTCTGATGGTAACATATGCGGTAGTGGAAATTGAGATCCCTTACAACATGATTATCGGGCGCTCGACCCTTGTTGATTTCAAGGCGATCATTTTCACTTACCACTTGAAGATCAAGTTCCCCACCCCCGAGGGATTAGGCGAGATTTTATGTAATGTCAAGGAGGAGTGGGAATGCTACATGTTTTCCCTCAGGAAACCAAAAGCGAAGAAAACTTTCCAAATTGGGTCCTTAAAAAAGTCTGTAGATTTCCCCAATTTAGATGAGGATGGTCCCATGAGGAAACGAGCGAAACTCTACAAGAAGAAAAATAAAAAGAAAGCTGCAAGCGGGAAAGACAACTCCGAGGGCGGTCCACTTGGAGCAGTTGAGGTATCCTCCTCAGAAGAGGATCCGAGTGAGGGCGAGCCCGAGGGTGAGGGCAACAGCCTCACAGGAAAGAAAAGAGTTCTCGAAACTCCCCGCCCTGAGGCACGGATAGAGTCCACTGAAAAAATTTTAACTATTGAGCTCGAGCCTATCAACAAAGATAAAACCACTCAGATTGGTTCGAGCCTCACTGGACCCTCGCAGATCATGATGATCGATTTTCTAAGGAAAAACATTGATGTTTTTGCATGGAAATCATCAGCCTTACTGGGATTGACCCCAGTGTCATTATCCATAGGCTCAACCTGGACCCCGTCTTCAAGTCCATCAAACAGAAAAAAGAGATGTCCACGGATTCCGAAAGAAAGTTATTAAGGAGGAGGTGAACAAGCTCTTCGAGGCTCAATACATTGAGCTAATCTTATATCTAGAATGGCTATGCAATGTCGTTCTCATGCCCAAAAGTGCCAACAAATAGAGGATGTGCAATGACTTTACATATCTCAACAAGGCCTGTCCTAAAGATCCGTACCCCTTACCTCGAATTGACCAGCTGGTAGACTCAACAGCAGATTGCAAATTAATGAGCATGATGGACGCATTCCAGGGGTATTACCAGATTTTTATGGCCCCCGAGGATCGCCCAAAGACCTCCTTTATGGTGCACATGGGAGTGTATTGTTTCTTGGTTATGCCGTTCGGGTTAAAAAATACAGGAGCAACATATCAGTGCCTGGTTAACAGAATGTTTGAGCGTGAGATAGGCAGTTCCATGGAAGTGTACGTGGACGAAATGATCGTCAAAAGCGAGTGATAGCATTCCCACCTGGAGGATTTGAAACGAACCTTTGATATACTGCGCCACTATTGTTAGGAATAGTACCCTAGAAAGCCGATTGTATATCCGTTTTGTACTTTTCCTTATTGTGATCACAGACAATCTTTGAATAAAATAACGAATTAAGGCAACACTTCTTTATATGCTCTTGTTTGGTATGCGTTTACTTTAGCTGTGCATGTATGAGAACTCCCCCAATCCTAATGACTTTAGCACTCTACCATTTAGGTGAAATGGTTCATGAAACTAGCCCTATATCACATAAGTCAGGATTAGTAAAATGCTCCAAGCCGATGAGTCCTACAGACAGTGGGAGTGCCAACCTGACTCCTCTAAGGCTTGTTTGTGGGTTCACGCCCTTAAGAAGGACCACCTTGCTTCATGGAGGTGCAAAGTGTATAGTTGATATGTGCGTGATACATGAGGGTGCTTACTTCCATAAGTAAGTTCACTGAGGTGCCCCGTGTGAGAAGATTCCTAAATGGGAAATGAAGTTTCTATTTCAGGAAATGGAAACTTCCAGATTAGGAAATATCTCACGAGTCATTGATATGACTAATTGATCCTTAGACTTGAGGTTCCATGTCACTTTATGAGTTAACTCTGTAGTCTTAGGTATAAGCTTTAAAGAGTGTCGCCTTAGACAACTGATTCAAGGCTTATGCTGGGGCTGCACAAGTGACTCATGAAAGTGAATGAGAATCAAGAAAGGACCTACACTTGCATTTGCAAGGTGATCTCTTATTGTGTAAGTCATTCATATGCCATATGGAGTCCTTGACCAAGGCAGTAGATCAAGACATCAAGAAAAGGGTTTCTTGGATTGAGATCAAATGGATATGAAATGCACTTAGCTTTAAGACCAGATTATTAGGGTTCTGATTATTCCCTTACCCTAGTTCTTGGTTGAGAGATAGTAAGTAGGAAGATTGTATCTCACAATGAATCAATGACTTAAAGGTTCTGTCGAATCGAGACATTCTAATTCAGCTAGGGGTTAAACACCTGTTGCTAGACTATGGTCGTTTAATCTGTGGACTGATTAATTAATTAGTGAATTAATTAATTAGGGTCACTGCTAATTGAATTGAGAACCTAGAGGGTCACACACAACAACTTGGTTACATGAGTTGGGGCTTTGAAATGATTAAACGAGTTAATTGAGCCGAGAGGGTTCCACACGTGTGAAACCACACGTGTGGGTCACGTGACTGGACACGTGTGCCACACGTGTATAATTATTTGTACATTAAATAATTAATGTGTTAATTATTTAATAGACTTTGGTTGAATTTTGAATTAAAAAGAAAGTCTTATTTTGGAGAAAAATAATCTATTTAATTAATTACGAATTAATTAATTAGATAAATAAGTTATTTATTTATTAATAAATAAAGTATAATAATATCCAAAAGGGTTTGGATATTTTAGCTCTCTTAAAAGTTGATTTGAATTAGAATTCAAAGTCAAAGTTGGAAATTACTTGATGATCAAGTAATAGGAGAGAGGGACCAAATCCTTAGTCCATAAGGACTAGTTTTTCGGCCACCCCTCCCCAATTATATATAGGGGAGCTCGAGCTCCCCTTGAGAGTGATTTTGATTGAACTCTTTTGGTTCATGTGTTGAACACCATCCTTTCTCCAAGATCAAATAAACCTTAGGTTAAGCCTAAACACTAAATAGAGAACTAGCATCCTTACTAGTTAGATTGTAGTCAAGTTGGTGGACTATCTATAGAGAGCTTCAAGTTAGAAGTTTTGAAGATTCGAGCTTTACCAAGGAGAGGGGATCAAGCTGCGAGAAGAGCGTTCTTGGGTGGCTTGAAACGCTTCAAGAAAGATTATTGAAAAGTAAGTTTCTAATCTCTACGAATTTGGAATCACCATTGCGAGTTCAAGATCCTTTTTGTTGGAAATTTTTTTAAATTTCCGCTGCTTTTTTATTCCTATTTCCAACAAGTATGGCATGAAATTGAATCCCTGTACCTTTGGAGTCCGAGGGGGCAAGTTTTTGGGATATGTGGTCAACCAGCGCGGAATTGAGGCTAATCCTGAAAAAATCAAAGCCATCATGGAAATCCCTTCTCCTTGGAACGTTAGAGAAGTACAGGTCCTGGTGGGGAAGATAATCTCTCTCAACAGGTTCATATCACGCTCGGCGGATAGAAACTTGCCATTCTTCAAAATATTACGCAATGCTAGAAACTTCGCGTGGACAGAGGAGTGAGAGAAAGCACTGCAGGATATGAAGGCCTACCTTTCGTGTGCTCACTGCTAACAAAACCGATGGAGAATGAAAGGTTGTTCATCTACCTCTCGATTTCTCAGGAAGCAACGAGCGTGGTCCTCGTGGCTATACACGAGCGCAAGTACCTACCAATCAATTATTGGAATAAAACTCTGTAGGGAGCAGAAAAGAAATATTTAGAGATTGAGAAGTTCGCATTCGCCCTCGTAAATGCGTGAAGAAGACTAAGACCGTATTTTCAGGCACACTCCATCACAGTGCTTACAGACCAACCGCTAAGACAAGTTTTGTCAAAACCTGATGTTTCAGGAAGGTTAATCAAATGGGCAATTGAGTTGAACCAGTTTGACATTAGCTACGAGCCGAGGACGGCCATGCAAGCACAAGTGGTTGCCGATCTGCTAGTCGGGCGCTTTGGCCTAGAGCCCATACCTACAGAAGACAACGGTTTATAGCTCCTGCACACAGATGGCTCTTCGACCTCTTAGGGGGGAGGAGCGGGGGTGACCCTTAGAGACCCCAATGGAGCTGAAATAGATTTCGCGATCACATTGGATTTCCAAGTTACCAACAATAAGGAAGAATATGAGGCTCTCATCCAAGGGCTGAGGATTACTCTTGAAAATGGAGCATGTCGAATCACTGCCTATGTTGACTCTCAGCTGATTGCGAGCCAGATTGAAGGAGCATATGAGGCTCGAGAAGCCACCATGGTGTAGTATTTGAGAAAGGCGATGGAAGTCATCGGCAAGTTTAAAGAGTTTCACCTCCTATAGGTCCTACGAGTGAAAAACGAGCGTGCAGATGCCCTTTCTAAATTTACATCAACCCTCGAGAGATCGTGCGAACACTCTGTTACTTTTCTAAGAGTGGAGGAGCCTTTGATAAAATAGAAGATACGCCCTTACAGGGTAACAATGATTGACCCATCCGGGCCTTGCTGGCTCGATATATCATAAGATTCATCAGGGATGGCGTCTGCCCTATAGACAAGGTGGAAGCAAGGAAAATTAGGAACAAATCTCCTCGATTTTCTCTTAACCAGGGGGGGAGACTTTTCAAGCGATCCTATCAAGGCCCTCCGTTGGAGTGTTTGAGGCCCTCGCAGGCCAAAGAAGTTATTGAGCATATTCACAGTGAAAGTTGTGGAAATCACTCTGGGGGGCGCATCCTCACCAAGAAAGTCTTAAGAAGTGGCTTTTATTGACCCACGGTCCTACATGATGCAATTGCTTTCTCCAAAAAGTGCCGCAAGTGCCAGTTCCATTCCAACATTCCACAACTGCCCGCAGCTCAGATGAATCCTATAGATGTCGCCTGGCCTTTTGATCAGTAGGGTATTGACATCGTGGGGCCTTTTCCGATCGCCGTAGGACAGAAGAAATTTGTTATCTGGGCAGTAGACTACTTCATAAAGTGGGCAGAGGCAGAAGCAGTGGCCAAAATCACCTCCCGTGTAGTCAGAGATTTCATCTGGAAGAACATCATATGCAGATATGGCATTCCAAGGGTATTGATTTCAGATAATGGGTCCCAATTCATCACAGCGGATACCCGAGAGTCATGCTCGAAATTGGGTATTGAACAACGATTCACTTCCATGGGGCACCCTTAAGCCAACGGTCAAGCTGAAGTTACTAATAGGATCATCTTACAGCATCTGAAGACAATGCTCGAAAGCAAGAAAGGTGAATGGGCTGAAGAGCTGCAAGGAGCCTTATGGGCTTATCGCACAACACCTGGAGCAGCCATGGATGAAACTCCCTATTCCCTCGTATATGGTTCAGAAGCTATGATACCTGCGGAAATTGATCAAAAGTTCGCACGAGTTAGATTTACTTGAAGAAAAGAGGGATAACGCTTGGAGGTGTATCCACAGATACAAAGCCTCAGTGGCTCGATAGTACAACAAGCGTGTCAAAGAAAGAATGTTCCAGTTGGGAGATTTAGTTCTAAAGAAAGTTCAACTATCAAAGCATGTGGGCAAACTTGACCCAAATTGGGAAGGGCCATTCAAGGTCACCCAAGTTAGAGCCAATAACACCTACGCGCTGGAAACACTTCAGGGCGAGCGTCTCCCTTGGCCATGGAATGCATGCAACCTTCGATGGTTTTATGTATAAATCTCTTGTAAAGATCACTTTGTAAAAATCCCAATTCTGGGCCCAATGTAATCTTTTATTAAAGAAAGGAAGCAAAGGAATTTACTTATCAAGAAAGTGCAAAGTATACTTATAACACGCTATTCAAATCCCCCCTTGGTGCCCTAGGCAAATAGTCACACAGGCCTAAGGCGAGCGGATACACTAAAACAAGGCTCATGCCACACTTACCAAGCGTCTACCCCACCTCGAGCATCTTCCTCATCGAAAAGCTTGGTGACATGTGCGTCCATATTCCTAACTGATAAGCCAGTCCCGGGATAGCGGATTAGGGATAGACCAACTAGAATCTTACTTCTAGTTCGCGTTTGAAACCCTCATTGAGCGGTTAAAATACGTTTATAATACAGGCTCGAAACATTGGAACACTTATTAGGAGTTCTTATGGAAAACTCACTTGAAGGAGAAGTTTTTAAGTGACCAGGGAGACCTCGGAAATAGGACCCTCTTGCTCATATTTTCTTAACAAGATTACTTGTATGACATTCTCAAAGAACCAGGGCGCCCTCGAAAACAGGCCCCTCGCGCTTCTTGACAAAGAGAATCCCCACTGCAATTTCCTTAAAAGTAATTTGCTAAGTAATTTCCTAAGTAGCCAGGGTACCCTCGGAAACGGGTTCTTTATGTTATTTCGTTGATTGAAATTCCTTATGAGGTTATCCTTAGCTGATTTTTCTGAGAACCAAGGCGTCCTTAAGAAGAGGCCTTTCGCGACTGTCGCTAATGAAAATCTCATATAGACAACCCTTAAGAAATTTCACAAGTAACCAGGGTGCCCTCGGAAAAGGGGCCCCTCGCGTTCTTTGATTACAAATTTTTCTTATGGAAAAACTCAACCAGGGCACCCTCGAAAATGGGACCCTCGCATTGTCTCACTGGTGAAATTCCTTATGGTATAATACTTAAGGAAATTCCCTAAGGACCAAGGCGCCCTCGAGAACAGGCCCTTCGCGATTCCTTTCAAAGAGAAATTTCCAAGGGTAATCCCCTTAAGGGATATGTTTATGTAATTTTGTAATCTAACCAGGGTGACCTTGGGAGTAGGCCCCTCGCATTGTTTTACTTAATGCCAATGATGCTAACTTTTAAGCCAACTTTACTTAGCCTTATTCTCAAAGTTTCTCATGACAGAATTTAAAAGGAGATAATCATGCAAAGTAAATACTAAGGTAAGAAATAAAAGCATTCATGACTAAATAATGTTCATTCATTCAAAAGGAGCTTACGCTCGAGTAAAAAACGTGGGCATTCAAGCCAGTGATAAACATCAGAAGGTTACAAGGTTTTCTTAAAGGGAAAAGACAAAGATACAGAAGACCCTCGAAGATAGCTATCTAATTCCTGTCTAAGAGATTGAACCCCTAGAAAAGATCACATGAATTAAGTCCTAACTAGTACCCACAGTGTCAGGACATAAATAACCTACAGAGCATATGGGATACTAGTGAGGGGCAGTGTGTTGTGATGCTTCAGACTGGGTTTGAGCATATTGGCCTTGGCCGCTTTCTAAGTCCACCACTTCAGGACTGGGAGCGTTGGCAGGCGTTTGTGGAGCTTGGGGCTCGGTGACCTCGACCGGGGGAGTAGAAGCCTCAGCTGTAACCGGCGCTTGGGGGGTAGCATTGGAAGGGTCCTCGGGGATAGGTATGTCATTAGTAGCCCCTTCACCATCCTCCTCGGCGTTAGGCTCGTCGACATGCTCGTACGCCGCTATGAACTCTTCCTAAAGAAGGGTCACAAGATCAGCACACTCCGGTTCTGCCAAGCTGTCCTCCGGGTTCCCCTTGTCAACAGATAGAGCGTTCAATTCCTCATCATATTGAAGGCCCATACGCCAGTGTTTTCGAGCGGTGGGAGGTGCCAAGCCCAGTGTGATTAGCTGCCTAATGGCCAAGTTGAAGGCTTTTTGAGCCTCGTCGTAGCAGTGCAGGTTGACCGCAAACCCAAACGCCTTGGAATGACAGAATTTGAGCAAAGCCTCGTGGTTCGCCACGGCTATGCGCTCGGGAGCACCCTATTGAATTCCTCCTCGCAGGCTTTCTTGGTGGCCTCAGTATATTTCTTTTTAGAGGCGTTAAGCTGCTGATTTCGCTCCTCCAGGTTCTTGGCCAGGGTCTCATTGTAACTTTGTCCTTAGTCAATCTATCATGTAATTTCTTGCGAGCGTCCTCTTTCTTATCGAGCTCCTTCTTGACTTTGTCATGCTCAGCCTCGAGGGACTCCAGCTGGGCCCTCAACAAGTCAATCTCCTCCTGGAGTTGGGCAGGATTGGCCGCTCGGCCCATCTTCTTGTATTTGGCCTTATGCTCAGCAAAGGCCAGCGTGCATTGCTGAAGATTTTTCACCTTTGTGATAAGCTCCTAAAAATAATAATAATAAATAAAAATAAATTAGCTAACACCCAAACAATTCTTGGGAAAGAAAACATGGAGGTGTGAGTATGAGATTGCTTATGGAGGGATATAGTACTTACTGCGATGAGGGTATAACAAAGATCTTCCACCACCTGATTGGTACTCTGACCAAACAGTTTCCTGTGGTCACCCATAAATTGCAACCTCTGGAAGATGCCATAAACCAAGTTTCTAGTGGCGGGGCAATCCATCAAAAGTGCAGGTCCTAAAGAGGAGGCCCGTTGGTATGAACTGTCCCCCATGCGCTCGAACGCCCAAATTCTTTCCCCCTCGGAAGAGGAGGTCTCCCCATCATCGGGCTCGCCCAAAACGATGTTTTTGCCCTTCCCTATAACCGGTACGGAATCCGAAAACCTCTTTCTCTTCCTCGAGGGAGGGGTTGCGCCCTCGGGGAGTTCAGTGATTATCATGCCAGTACGTTGTCCTTGGCGCTCGTTGGGAGTGTTCTGGTGATACCTCTCCCCGCCTCGTTGGATGGGTCCCCATCTTTATCGGGGAACAATTCTGTTCTTAGGGGTAGCCCCTTGGCTATCCCCTCGCCCCCTGTGACCGTCCCCATGGCCATCCCGAGCGGCCAGGTTGTTGTTGTTGCTGTTGTTGCTGCTGTTGTTGCTGTTGCTGGTTCTGTGGGCGCCCTTGGTTCTGGCGAGTGCCCAGGAGTGCTGCATTGCGCATACTTCCTCTTCCTGCCATCAGTATGCTTGGGCCTGTCAAGAATAGAAAAAAGAAGGAAACGAGGGTCAGCCTTCCTAGATCAAGAGTTACAAGGGACAAAGTTAGTGATCCTATCTAAAGAAAGCTTCCTAGAATCTAACCATCTCTCTCCAAGTTCCGAGCGGGTGGGTTAGCAATCATGTCAGGATCGTTCATAAGCCCATAGAGGAATAGAATCCCATCATCGTCCATCAGTTCTTTGGCTCTAATGAGCCAACCCGCGTTCCTTATCGCGAGGGCCAAATCCTGATCCCATGATAAAGGGAATAAGGGCTCTAAACGGGACTTTACAAGAGGCCCCTGTCCATAGATGACCCACTCTCATGGGACGCCGAAGTCGCCACCCTCGAGGCCTCACAAAAAAGAATTTTTCCTTCCATTTAGCACCATATGATGTCGAGGGTGCATCTATCAGTCTCAAATTAGATTTTGCTTGAACATAGTAGAAACCCGCCCTCGGGGATGAGCGCGGTGAGCGGGCTACTTGAAAAAGGCTATTAAAATTGTGGATTGAGGGTTCGTTTCCAGTACATTTCATCAGGATTACAAAGGTATTGATGAGGGCTATCCATTTAGGATAATTTGAGACGGGCTTAGGTTCAAGCAATTGAGAATACTAGCTACAGGAATAGAAATTGGGAATCTTAACCCTCTTGCCTCCATTACATCCCTATATACCATCACCTCTTCGAGGGGAGGGTTATTAGCCTTTTCGTGCGCTGTACCCGGTATGTAAATCGCTCATCCCAATATCTGGGAGCCCTCATTGTAACCAAATCCCCCATGGATATGGTACTCTGGATCTCATCAGGAGTCCTCTCAGTGGCTTGCGTACCTGAACTCTCCCCCTCAGTAGATTTCTTGGCTTTCTTACTTCTTCTCCTACGTTTTGCGGGGGGATCCTCTGACGGTCCGGCCATCTCCTCCTGAATGGGACCCAGAATAGCTACAGTCACTGTACCTCATCGGGGGTTAATGGAACTCTATGTCAAGGGCAGAGTCACCCCCTGCCTTTCTGCCTCCATTACCAAGTCCATCTCCTCAAATAGATGGTCAACTCTACCGGGATTCCTTTCCCCCATGGCAGAAACGGTAGCGGCATGGTCTTCGTCTCTGGCTTCGCCAAATATCTCCCCCATTGTCTCATAATGTGGAGTATGATTGTGGGAAGGAGAACTGGAACTTGCCATATCCTCGATTTCCCTTACCGTTTCATCAGTGATTTCTTTGTACATTATGAAGAGGAGAAAGGTAGAAGAAACAACAATGGAGATGAAGAAGAAAGGAATTCCTGTGGATCTAAAGTTAGCAAACGAGAAAGTTAGGGTATACCTAAAAAGTTCTTGGAATCGGTTGGGTTTCTGGAGGATGCGAAAAAAGCTTCTGAGATTTTGGGTGCCCTGAAAGTGATTACGTGAAGAGGAAATGGGGATTAAGGTAAATCCCTATTTATAAGGAAGAGAGTTGGTGGGTTTTGTGCAAATTCAAAAGTGTCAATCATTCCCGCCTAGGTAACTGCCCACTTTTGTGAACCATCGCACACCTCCCAAGAGTCATGCACCGTTTCCTGAAAAGACGCACCCACTCCTCATCGCGCGACATGTCTAGGGCAACATCAATGCAGGACCACAAGGTAACAATTACCAAAAGGGCCTTGAGCCTCAACTATAAATACCCTGATTTCACACATGCTCTGTAAGCAAGCTTCCATTACTTGAGCTATGTTTTGCTTTCTTCCGTATTCACCTGAGTCTGTTTCACAGGCTTGAGCATCAGAGAGCCAAACTGGGTTTCACCCCCCATTTCCCCAGCTTGGCCTTCTCATGTATTGCTTGTGTTTGTTCCTAGCAGGTGGAATCCATCTTCTCCGGCTATCATCATTTGAGCTTTCTGACTCTAGTTTCCCCACACAAACAAATTACAAAGTGTTGGTGTTTGCCACCTTGGATCGGACCCCATGAAGTATATTTATATAAAAAATTCAAGGAATGTTTAATCGAATATTATGAAAATTATTTATAAAATTAGATTATATGTTATTTTTATATGCACACACATTGAGTCTTCTTAGTATTCTTAATTTAAGGTAATTTTGGTTTGAGGACCTACAATTCTAAATTGTGGTATATTGTGAATTTAGAAACCAAAAACGTTATTCGTACTTTTACGTATTTAATTTATGTTCTATCATATAAACTAAAGGAAGATTATATGGTTAGTATTAAATAATTACAATTATATTAGTATTAGTTAATTAAATAATATTACATTAGGATTAATTAATTTATTCAAAAATATTTTATGTAAATCATTCAATTATATTATTTTGTTAATTAGATAAGTTTATAGAATTATAATATGATTATAATTTAAGAAAGTTTATGAACTTTGATAATTAGAACTTTGGACTTATATAATTAGACTTACATTAGAATTAATTTATTGAAAGTTATTTTATGTAACTTGATGGGTCTGAATTTGAGGTGTCCAGAATCCGATCATTTTACGATTTGTTTAGTGTGGTGAAACAGGGGATAGAACTCAGGTGGAATTCACGGGAAAAGATGAGGATTCAACCTGCTAGGACAAACACAAAAAAAAAAAGCGGTCAGAAAGGCCAAGCTGGGGGAACTGGGGGTGATGCCCAGTTTGGCTCTCCGACGCTCAAGTCAGACTATGAACTTGAAGAAGAAAGAGTTGCAGAGCTAAGGTATGGAAGCTTGCTTACAGTGAAGGGGATGAACTCCCTTATTTATAGTTGAGGGTCAGTGGCCCTTTGGTAATTGTCACCGTGTGGTCCTGGCCCAGTGTTGCCCTAACACGTGGCGTGCTGAGGAGAAACCTAGGAGGAATCTCCTGTAAAAGTTGATGGAAAGTTGGTGGGGGGCAACAGTGGCAGGTGCGCGGGTGTGTACCTTGTGTCAGAGAGCCATTTTAGGGGTTGATACCGAGGGCTAGATGCACGCTCGGGTTTAATATAGGTCGTGGAGGCTTATGGGTCCGAGGGGCATCTGGGCCAATGCAATGAAACCCAAGAGGAGAGCCTATTCCTTTGTTTGCCCATGCGGGAAGGTACCTCCGGGGGTGAGTGCACGAGGGCGCTGAGGGTCGCAATACCTCACGCTCGGGAATTAACTCCTAGAAGGATTGGAACATCCTTGGGAACGAGGGCAAGGCTTGTTCCGAGGGTAGAATATGTGGGGCCCGAGCTTCCACGCGTCGCATGCTGATGACGCCACGTGTCCAAACGAGGGTCAAACGTGTTTTAGCCCCATCATTTGGCCCCCCAATTCTGTAGCCTTCAGTAATGAGGGTTGTAGAATTCCTGATTTCAAACTTCAGAGGGTGACGCTCGTTTAAAGAGGTTTCGTGCTGGGAAACCTTCTTCTGAACAAGCAATTAATAATGTCCTTTCATATTGACCCTTGAAACGTCAGGTATTGAATGTTGCAGGGCGAGTGGGCGCGATTTTTCAGGAAACGGCGCGTGAATCTTGGGATGTATGTGACGGTTCCCAAAAGTGGGCAGTTACCAAGGCGGGAATGATTGCAACTTTTGAATTAATTTGCCCAAATCCCACCAACTTCCTTCCCTATAAATAGGGGTTCTATTACATTCATTTGTTTTTCTTTTACGCATTCATAAAATCTTCAGAGATCTTCCTGCATTTCAGAGGATTCCCAGCAAACCTAAACTCGTCCAAGAACTTTAGGTAATTCCGTGCTTCTTCTTAAGTTTCTGACTTGCTAACTCTAGGTTATTAGGTCTCCTTCCTCCCATTCTCTCCTTTCTGTTTGTTCTACCGCCTTTAAACCATCATGTCCAAGAGAATCATAGAGGAAACTGTGAGGGAAATTGATGAAATGGCCAGCTCAAGCTCTTCTTCTCCTAACCCTTCTCCTCTTCATCAAACAGTGGAGGAGATGTTCGGAGATGCTAGGGGTGAAGATTTGGACGCTGCCGTGTCTGCTATGGGTGAGAGAAACCCAGGTGGGGTTGACCATATCTTTGAGGAGATGGAGCTAGTGATGGAGGAGGAACGAAAAGGGGTTTCATTGCCATTAACGGAAAGCGCTACCCACCCGCATCGCCACACAGTAACGGTGGCTATTTCGGGTCCTAGTCAAGAAGAAATGGGGGCTGGGCCCTTAGAAGATCCCCCTGCTAAATGTAGAAAGAAAACGAAGAAGTCCAAAAATTCCACCGAGGGTGAAGGCTCAGGTTTGCAGGCCATCGAAAGGACGCCCGACGAGACCCGTAGTACCATAACTGTGGGGGATCTAGTTATAATGAGGGCTCCCCGGTATTGGGACGAGCGGTTCACCTATAGAATTCCAGTTCTGCAAGAGAGGGCTAACAACCCCCCCCCCCCCTCCGGGGGAAATGGCGGTCTACAAGGATACGGTTGAGGCTGGGGGGCTGAGATTCTAATATCCCCAATTTACTCTATCAAAACTTTCACTCTAGCATATGAATGCTACCAAGTTGTGATTAGAATTTGCAATTCGTTTGAAAGCCCAAGTGCAAGCTAGATATCACTTTGTAGCACAAGGGGTCGTATCCACAAGGAAGGGTGAATCAAAGATTATTCGCAAACCAATCTCCATTTATTAAACTGGGGTAGAACAAGTTATGAGAGTGGAATAATTGAGTTTAACTTAACTAATAAATGTAAATACTTGCAATTTAATCCAAAGAGAATAATAGGCTAGGGAATGATACGTGTAACTAGGGTTCTAACAATGCTTTAATGAGTGAAATCACTCCTTTAATCTTGTCACTAAGTCATACCATAATTTCTTTCGAATCCATGGTGTGTATTAAACCCATTTCAGAAAATGTTCTCACAAATATCCAATAATAGATTTAACCAATCAATCAAGACAAAAGAGATTCTTAAATCAGCGGCTTGGCATAATTCAAATAATCTACTTAGATAGCCGGAAAAGGGTCAAATTTCTGGAACTCTAAGATCCAACTTTTATGAAAACATTTAAGTTACTACAGTTCCTTCGAAAATGAAATAACTTTAAGGAATATACTTCGGATGGCCAACCCGCAAAATATGAATTTACTCAATTTTTCATAAATTCAAGGAGTAGATCACTTATTCAGACATTATTTCAAACACCTAGCATACATGCATTCATTCCCGTGCCTAGATAATTTAAGTACTCATGCTATAGTTGAAATTCATATGGCTCAAACATAAGGTCTTAGAATTCAACATGGAAATCGTAACAAATAAAGTCTTGAAAGCAAATAAATTAAGAAACATTCAAACCCTAAAGTTATGCCTAGATAATTCAAAGCTTAAACTGAAATTAAGAGTACTTATACGACTGGAAGTAAATAACTAAAGTAGAAAGGAACTTGTGGAACATGTCGACTCTCGTCTTCAAGAACTTTCTCCAAAAATCTTCTTCTTCATGGAACTGTTTTTTTTTTTTTTTTTCCTCTTTTCTGTTCTGTCCTATCCGATCTCAAAAATGGGGAAACTGTCCCCTTTTAAAATTCTAACCAAAAACTGTTGATAAGCTGCCAAAATTCGAAAAAACGTGTCTGCACAGGGTCGCGGTAGCGACCGAAAATAGGCATAAAACGGTCGCGCCCGCGACCAACTTTTAAAGTCATGTTTTCTGCATGGTCGGGGCCGCGACCATAATTGAACTGAATTGGGTCGCGGTCGCGACCCATTTTTCCTCATGTTTCAAGATTGCTCCATAAATTTAGCAGAAAACCATCAAAATAACTAGTCACGCCCGCGACCTCATTTTCCCCAACTTTCGAGATTTAGCAATTTATTTGGCAAAATTCATCCGAACACACAAGCGGTCGCGCCCGTGATCGGAAAGCCGCAGGATGAGGTCGCGGTCGCGATCTCGTTTTGGTCAACTTTCGAGTTTTGCTCTTATATCCATTTTTCTTCATTTTCGTCCCGTTTTTGGTACACCTTACTCTATTGTCGTTTGTACCTGAAAAGGGATCAAAAATTGCAATTTAAGCTTGAAAACATACAATAAAGTGTTGATTTTCCAATTAAAACAGGCACGAAAAACGGACTTAACAAAATCCCCATTTTCGTTCCCGTGGCCAGCATCCTAAATCTCCTGAATCTGAACCCTTCTCAGATTGTCCCCAATGACATTGCCCTCATCAATGCCTTCGTAATCCTGATGAAGTGCATAGGGAATGAGCCGTCGATTCACAACTTCAACAGCCTCTTTCAAGTGGTTCGCTCACCACGCTCATCTCCAACGGCGGGCTTTTATTATATCCAAGTCAAGTCCAATTTAAGATTGATAGACTCGCCCTCAACATCCTATGGGACTAACTGGAAAGAGAAATTCTTTTTCGTGAGGGCCCCCGAGGGTGACGATTTTGGAGTTCCCCGAGAGTGGGTTAGTCATGGGGAGGGGCCCCTTGTGACATCCCGTTTGGATCCTTCATTTCCCTTGTCCTGGGCCCAAGACTTAGCACTCGCTCTAAGGAACGTGCGTTGGCTCATCAAAGCCAAAGAACTGATGGATGGGGAGGAGGTCTTATTCCTCTACGGGCTCATAAATGACCCTAAAATGATTAAGAACCCTCCTGCTCGAAACTTGGATAGAGATGGTTAGATCCTAGGATGCTAACTTTAGATAGGGTTGCTCACTTTATACTTGCATTTTTCTGTATTTTGTAAGGAAGAGTTGACCCTTGTTCTTCTTATTTTAGGTGTCAGTATACTGATGTCGGGGAGAGGCGGAATGAGGAATGTGGCCAACCTATTGGCCGCTCGAAACCCACAACAGCAGCAGCAGCCCCAGAATCAACAAGGGCAGAATCAAGGCCGAGGGGTCGGCCGAGGGGATGGCCGTGGGGGCCATCGCGGGGCCAGTTCTAGCACGTCTGGACGGGGTCGAGGCGATAACCGTGCGAACACTTCTGAAACCCGTATTGTCCTGAGGCACGGTGACGGGTCAAACCAGAAGGGAGGAGACAGGCCACAGACCAACCCTCAAGATAATCAGTAGAGACCGCGCTCGAGCGTGGTAATAAGAGATCCCCAAGGGGGCCAGGTTCAGCCTTCCAAAAAGAGGAAAATGATGTGTGATGCCATTCCGATAATTGGCAAAGGCAAGCAGGTGGTTGAGGGCGACCGTGGTGATGGGGAGACTTCCTCTTCTGAGGAAGAACGTTTGTGAAATTTTGAGCGCACCAGTTATATGGCGTTCCAGCGGGACCCCCACGAGGGCACCACCAAGTTGACCAACCATGCTCATGCCCGAAATATCACCTACGGGCTCTATCAGAGGGTTCAGTTCACGGGGGACCATAGGCGATTATTCTCCCAAAGCGCTGATCAGGTGGCTGAGGATCTCGCTCACGCGCTCATTTCTGTAAGTCTTCTTCTGCTTACTCTTTCCAAGTTTTTTCGTTGTTCTTCTGAAAAATGCTAAGTGTTAGGTTTTTTTTTTTTTTTTTTTACGCAGCAAGTTCTTCCGAGGGTCAAAAACCTTCAGCAACGCAAGGCTGTGTACTTCGAGCGTAAAGCAAAGTATAAGAAGATGGTATGAGCGGCCACCCCTCCCCAACTTTCAGGAGGAAAATGATGTGCTGAGGGACAAATTCGAGTCCCTTGAGGCTGAGCATGCCAAGGTGAAAAAGGAGTTGGAGAAGCCAGAGGCGTCTCGGAAAAAGTACCGGGCGGACCTGACAAAGGCCAAAGATTCCAATGAGAAGCTGATGCAAGATGTGAACAAGCAGAGCACGCAGCTTAATGCCGCTAAAAAGAAATACACGGCGGCCACCAAGAGGGCATGTAAAGAGGAGTTTAACAGGGTGCTCCCTGAGTGCATTGTAGTAGCCAACCGAGAGGCCCTCGTTATATTCTGCCACTCCAAGGCGTTTGGTTTCGCCGCCTCCCTACACTGTTATGATGAGCCCCAGAAGGCCTTTAATTTAGCGGTTGAACAACTCATCCACTTGGGTTTGGCAAACACCACTTCTCGAGGTCGCATGGACACGGGACTCCGCTTCGACGAGTGTTGCTCAGTTCCTGAAGATGGCGAGGAGGACCCTGAGGCCAATTTGACTGAGCCGAAGTATAATAATTTGGTCAACCTCTTACAAGATGAGTTCATGAGGGCTCGCCAAACTGAGGAGGAGCCCCTTACTGAAGAGAACAACGAGGGGGCTACTGATGTTGTATCTGCCCCCGAGGGCCAACTTAACAACGCGATTCAAGCGACGGTCAGTGAAAATACTCCCGATCCAGCGGTTGAGGCCACTGTGCCATCGAATGCTCCCGCTGCCACCCCTCAGGCTTCCCAAGTTCAAGAGCCTAATTCTCAAGCGCTAGCTCCATCAGCAGAAGTGGTGGACCTTGAAGAAGCCCTACAAAATGCCCAGCCTTGATCTATTTTCCCTTGTAAAAGCTTTACCAATTTCTTCTTTGTTTTGAATGAATTCCAAGGGCTAGAGTGCCCTTTCATTTTGTAATGAAAGCGTTAACTCCTCTTGTTCTTCCTTTTTTTTTCAATCAATGAATGCATATTTCATCCTTCCTGCTATGTATTTATTTTACGTTTATCTCGTGCTTGTTCTTTTAACTTCTACCATAGGAACTCCTGATTAGAAAGCCAAGTAAACATGGAATAAAACTTGTAAAATTATACTAAGTCTCTGGTAAACGCGAGGGTCCCCCTTCGAGGGCACCCTATTTAAGAATTATGAGAACTTGTCTAAAAGTTTCGTGAATGTTAGATGTGAGGGGTCCTTCCTCGAGGGCCTCTGGTTACTTAAGAAATTTTTATAAGAAATTGTGATGAGCACGAGGGACCTTATTCCAAGGGCTCCCTGGATATTTTAAAAAGCTTTTATAAGAATTTGTAAAGCATGCGAGGGGGGCCTCACTTGAAGGCTCCCTGGTTACTTAGTGAATTTCTTACGAGTTTTGAAAAAACGCGAGGGACCCATTCTCAAGGGCTCCCTGGTTCACATTTGGCACTATGAACACCCATTTCAAATAAAACGCTAGGGATCTCTCTGTGTGGGCACCCTGGTTATTTGGGGAAACTTTTATAAGGACTTTTTATAAGGTACGCGAGGGGCTCATTGATACGTTGCATATTTAGTAATGTGTTTTGCTTATATGGTTGTTTATGCCCCGAAAATTTAGTTTAATGTTGGAAATTGGCTGATTGTTGTTCTTTAAACCTTCATGGCAGATTTTTGGGAATTTTGTAGCAGCAAACGTGTGATAGCTGTAGAGGAGTAGGAGTTTGGGCTTCCATGAGGAGAAGATTCGGCCCAAATCGTGCAAAGAAGCTTTGGGAATTAAATGGCTAAAGTGCAGACCCACCAATGCTGAGTCCAAGTTCACATAAGCCCAAGCCTATGCCTAACCAAACGTCCACAACTCCCAAAGCTTGGGTTTATGAAGAGAATTAAAATCTTTGAAAGATGGGGCAACACGTTTTTACACTTCAGTTACAAAAGTTGGCATGACTTGGAGAATTAAAGTTCCAATTGATGAAAAGGACGTGGGAAAAACATGGGAACGTGGAGGAGAGTAGTGGGGAGATTATCAGCTATTCTCTTGGAGCTACAAAAACAGGGAGCACACGGTAGACCTAGGAGGAGAATTCAAGCACCAAAACTAGTTTATTTCATCTTTTCCTTATTCCGTTGAATACTATGTTTTCTTATTCGTATTTGTCTTTTAATTTTGTTATGAATTTCTAATTCGTTTTTAGTTGGGATTTTCCAAGCATGCTTTAGATGTTGTGAGACAATTTCTTTGGGTTGATTAATCAAAGTTATCCGTTTTATTTCCGATTTCATGTCATTGAGTGTTGTTCAATTCTTTGATTAGTGCACGAATCCTAGAGTTATCAACACACATACAGCTAGTTAATTTATTTGGTGGAGTCTAACCGGGTAATTAACGAAGTAGCAATCAACACTAGGTTGTTAAGTTCGGCTGATTTTGTGTTGTGGAATATTACGGTCTAATTAGGCGAAGTAGGAGTTTCTACTAAGTCGGTTAGGGTTAGTGTTTCTTTAGCTCGTAAAGCAACTAGCTAATTGAATCTTTGAAGGAGTTTCTGATAGGGTTATTAGCTAGTTAGGGAATAGTCTTTAGGAGTTTCTTTAGATTATTCTAAAAATACGAAGAAACGAGGGAGCCTAAGGTAATTGGTAACTATAGCTAGCCTAACGAGGAATTAATCACCCTGTCCGTGATCATAGTCTGATGTATGCGTAGGAAAATCCCGGCTATTTGATATATACTGAATTTACCCTAGTTAATTCTTAGTCTCAATTTTAGTTTAGCTAATCCGTAGTTTGTTTACTTAATTTATTTTTAGTTTAAGCATAAATCTCAAAAACACCCCATTTTAATTATTTGTTTTCGTTCCTTGGCATATTAAGAGTCACGATATCGTCCAATCCCCGTGGATCGACCCCTTTTACCACTATTTGCAATTTAATTATATTCGGTACTTGGGATTTATTATTGGTGGCCTCGACACCCATCAATTTTTGGCGCCGTTGCTGGGGATTGGTAACTAATTTTGTTTCCTTTTCTTATGCTTAGGAACCTTCGTGAGCAAGCAGCAGTTGGCGAAAGTTCAGAATTGTTTGAAGCTGAAAACTGATACTAATCCTGAGCGGGAGTTTGCAGTTGCACAGCTTACTGACAAGAAGCCTGACAGTGATCACAGTTAGGATATGGCTCAGAACAGAACGCTTCGGGACCTTGCCAGACCTACTGAAGCACAACAGCCACTGTGTATTACCTTTCCAGAACTGCAAGAGGGCTTCGAACTGAAGTCAGGCCTCATCCATTTGTTGCCAACCTTTCGCGGGTTGGAGAATGAAGATCCAAATAAGCATTTGAAGGAATTCCACCTTGTGTGCACATCCATGAAGCCACACAATGTGACAGAGGATCAAATCAAGCTAAGGGCTTTTCCCTTCTCATTGCAAGATGCGGCTAAAGAGTGGCTATATTACTTACCTTCGGGTACGGTCACTACTTGGGCGGAAATGTCAAGACAATTCCTTGAGAGGTACTTTCCGGCTTCTCGTGCTACCAACATTAGGCGAGAAATTTGTGGCGTGAAGCAAAGAGATTCCGAAAGCCTTTATGAGTATTGGGAGAGGTTCAAGAGATTGCTAGCAAGCTGCCCCCAACATGGTATCTTGGATCAATTGGTCATTCAATACTTCTATGAAGGACTAACTCCGATGGAACGTAGAATGATGGATGCCGCGAGTGGCGGACCAATTGTTAGCAAGACACCAGCCGAAGCTAGAGAGCTCATATCGACCATGGCTGCAAATTCTCAACAATTTGAAGCTCGGCAGGACACCCCCCGAAGGGTGAATGAGGTAAATACTAATTCACTTGATAAAATTGAGTCTTTGCTAACAACCTTGGTGCAGAAAATGAATGTAAGTCCTACTCCACCGGCAAGAGTTTGTGGCATTTGCACTAGCCCCGCTCACTTCACTGATGCATGCCCAACTCTACGCGAAGAGACACCTCAGAATGTGAATACCATTGGATACCAACAAATGAAGTTTGACCCCTATTCAAACACCCACAACCTTGGATGGCGAAGTTACCCAAGCCACAGCTATGCAAACAACCAACCGATCAATCAGAACTTCCATCCAATACCACCACCACAACACTCTCAGGTTTCAGGTACGCCTCTTAGTGAAATTGTTCGTTTATTGGCTACTAACCGAGAAATATCAACAGGACACGACGAACAGAATTCAAAAGATGGAGGATACTATAATGGTTTTGGCGAATCATATGGGACAAATTGCATCGTCGATGAGCAAATTGGAGAGTCGAGGCAAACTATCATCGCAAACACACAATGTGAGTGAGATTGTGTTGCGAAACGGGAAGGAATTACAGCCTCCAGTCAACAGGATTTCAAAACGTGATCAGGAACAGGTATCTGATGCAGAAACTGAAAAAGAGATTGAGAAGGAGCTTGTCCATGATCACGGCCAGAACCCCAGTCCATCTAAAATCATTCAGAAGCCGAAGCCGCTGGTAGTTCCACCACCATTCCCTGAAAGGTTAGTTCAGAGTAAGAAGGACAAAGAAAATAAGAACATCTTGGCTCCTTTTGAAAAAGTTGAAGTGAACGTTCCACACCTTGAGGCCATTAAACAGGTTCCACACTACGCAAAATTTCTTAAGGAATTGTGCACCAACAAGCGTAAGTTGACAAGTAATGAGAAGGTGAGTGTAGGTGAGAATGTTTCAGCAGTTTTACAAAGAAAATTACCTCCTAAGTGTCACGACAAAGGTATGTTTTCCATCCCATGCAAGATTGGACATATTGGTATTGGTAAAGCTATGTGTGATTTAGGATCTTCTATCAATGTGATGTCTTTGTCAGTCTATAATTCTTTGGGTCTTGGTCCATTAGCTAGTACCGGAGTCATTATTCAATTAGCTGATCGATCAATTGTGTATCCTGAAGGTGTTTTAGAGGATGTCTTAGTTCAAGTTAATGAATTGATTTTTCCTGCTGATTTCTTTGTAATTGACATGGAAAACAATTATTCATCCGAGCCCTCTGATATCTTATTTGGTAGGCCTTTCCTTAGTACAGCTAAGGCAAAGATAGATGTGCATAGTGGTTTATTAACCTTAGAGTTTGATGGTGAAGTAGTAAAATTCAATGTTTATGATTCCACGAAGCATGTTGATGGTGTATCTAGTGTTTATAGTGTTGATGTCATTGAGAGTTTGACTCATGAGGATCTTGGTTTAAATAATAACATTGAGTTGAATTCTACTAGTTGTCATGACATATCTGTTGATGTTAATCTCGATAAAGTTCATACTTTAGAAGGTATTAAGACTACAAGTTCAAAATTTGTGCCTATTGAGCTACCCCAGTCTGAAATTGAACTGTTGTCTTCCATTTTGCAGGCTCCAACACTGGAATTCGAAAAGCTACCTGAGTTTTTAAAACACTTATATCTGGGCGACTGTGAGACCCTACCTGTGATCATAGCCAACATGCTTGACAGTCTGGAAGAGGAAAAATTGATCAGAGTACTTCAAAAATACAAAGAGGCAGTTGAATGGACCATCACAAATGTCAAGGGACTGACGTCTTTTGGGAGCATGCATGATATTGTTTTGGAACGAGGAGCTAAGTCCCGTAGAGCAGCCCGACGTAGGCTAGACCCACCTATAATGGAGACGGTGAAAAAGAAGATCCTTAAGCCTCCTGATCGAAGAACTGAAAATTTGGACAGTGAGGTGAACGGGCGTAGACTTAAGCCATTTTATGAAGGATTCGAGCCACACACGGTTGAAAAGATGAAACTAGAGGATCCTCCTCTAGGGGCTTGAGTGTGAAACAAAAACTCGTCGAGTCCATAACGTTAAACAAGGGCGCTGTATGGGAGGCAACCCATATTTCTTTCCCTTGCTTTTGTTTTTTTTAGTTTTTCGTTTTCTTTCTTTGCTCGTTTTCCTCGCCCTGACGTAATCTCTTCTCTTCTCGTGTTTTGTAGGAAAATGTACAAGTACCAGAATTAGATAAGTGTGGGGGAGGCACAAGAGCGGAACCATTGTTGATCAATTGCATTAACTAGTGAACTTGCTATTGAGCTACTGTGAGGAAACTTGCTGAGGTCACGGACAAGGGTTCTGGGTCCATTTTTGGTAATCAGAGCTTAACCCACATACCTGAACCACCCGTCTCCCTACCCGCATCATGATCCGCGCGTAATGCTCCGACCCATCCAGCCAACCCCCACCGCCCCACTTACACCATACAAATCAACCACCGATACAAAACTCCCAAACCCTACATATCAGCCAAAGAAACCAAAAATCCCCAATTGCAAGTTCATCTTTCCTTCTCAGCCACCAAACTCCAATTGCAAGAACTACCAACAGTAAGACCACCATGGGTAACGGGATGATTCTCCGGCCAAACAACCGTTGCCATCAAGTCTCCCACAGCAGGAACAGACTCCACGGGCCTGAAACCTCTCACAACAATCAAGGCCAACGCACAGTCAGAGCAAAATTGAAGAAGCTGGCAGAATTCTACTGATGGGAGGTTGTTCGTGATCATAGACAGGGTTCTCCGAGTCTGAATACCAACCATCACACCCCCCGGGATCAGGGAAGTCCTCTGTTTATATTTGATTTTCATTTTATGTTGAGGACAACATGTGCTTCAAGTCTGGGTCCTCTGTTTGCATGATTTCGGGGCATTTTTTAGTTGATAATGGGCTGAAAATATGCGAATTTGCTTCTATAGTTGCATGTTTATGGCTGTGAGTAGTGAATTCAGGGTTGTGCCCTCTTTATGTATGATTAGGAGATACGATGTGGCTTAATTTGATTCTTATTTGATGAATTATTACGATTTAGGCAATGATGGATTAATTTTAAAAGGATATGAAGCATGGTTGAGTCTTGTATGCTAAATATTAGCTAAGTGTTGGTGATATTCTCACATTTTTGGAAATAGCGTGCCTGGTTTTTAAAGGATAGAAAATTAAATTGTGTGATTAAAATGACACCATTCTTGAATAGAACTTATGAAGCTTAGAAGTTGAATTTGGTATGCCCTTGAATTTTCACTTGTTTATTGGGAAATTGTGGTGGAGCTAGGGATTTAATTTAAGCTTGGAAATTGCGTGGTATGATCTATTATGTGCAGCGCCAAAAATCTGTTCATAATTGGAAAAGAGTATTATTCGTAAAAGTTAAAGTACCGCATTTAAAATTAGATTTATAATTGGAGTAGTGTTCATAAACGTTAAAGTGTTCAAATTTAAAATTAGAATATTATTTATAAAAGTTAAAGTACACAGGTTTAAAATTGAAATATGAAAACGAAAAATAAAGAATAAGAAAAAGAAAAAGAAAAAAAAAATAATTAAGGGTGTTGCAGTCAATTCAGGTGTTTGGGAAGTGAATAAAAATTAACGTTTAATAATGAGGAGTTAGTACTAAAAAATTTAGTATTTACTCCCCCTAAATAATTGTCCCTTTATAATTTGTTACTATTGGATTTATTAATATTGTTGGACTTTTAGTTATTGTTTAGATGTATATAATTGGTAAATATCATATTAAAAATAGGCTAAAAATAAATTAAAAAATAATAATATTTTCCAAAAAAGTAATAATTTGCGATGAAAATTTGTGTGAAAGTATTAATATTTGTGATGAAAATGCGACGAAAATTTGTCTCAAAGTATTATTAGAAAAGAAATTTAAGTCTTGTCTTGTTAAAAATATTAAAATTACTAAAAGTTCGTTGGAAACTATTTCATACGATATTCTGGTCGGGAAGTTCGTTAGAAGTTTGTCGAAAGCCAATTGATTTCGGACGATATATTTTTTTACCGGATGTTGATTGAAATGTTCACCGGAATTGAAGTTCATCGGAAAGTTGGTCGGAATGTTTGTCTGAAATAAATTCTGATGAGGGTTTTTCCGTCGACTTGAAGTTCGTCTGGAGTTTGTTGGGGGTTCGTCGGAAAATGCTATTTTCAGGCGAAAAAGTGTGAATTTTCGTTTGAAAAGTTCGTCGGAAAGTGATTTTTTTTTTTTTGTAGTGTTCACCTAATTGTAATTTCATCCAATCACAGCCACTTTCTGTGATTCGTAATAGAGGTTAATCAATGTTAGTCGGTTAATCTCACCTAATCAAACCCAAATAACCTAATATCACCTAACTAACACAAAATTAAATGAAATTAAATCAAGTAAAAAAGCCTAATCCACCGTATTTAACACTTCCTAAATATACGGAGTCCTGAAATTTGATCGTGTAGCCTTGGAGAAGTATAAGTGCATGAATAAATTAGGAAAAATTTCATTTTTAGTATATAAGAGAATTCTCTTATAAAAAGTTGCCCCACTAGATTCATAATTTTCAGTTTAGTCCAAAACATTCCAAACCAGTACGATCTTTCCTTGAATTTTCCAAACCACCTTATTAAACTCCACTTGGTCAAATAATTGTAGTTTTTGCACTTTTGTCTGTAGTCCGTACCAGTTTTCCTCTGACATTTTACATGAACTTTTCAAAATCGTGCTTCTTAAAATGTCTTTATGAAATCTTTAAAACAAACTTTGGGAAAAAGTCCATCTTTATAATTCATCTCCATTAAAAAGAAAATTATTGTAAAGTCTCCTAATGATGAATAATGTACTTAATAATTAGTTTAACTCATTTTCAAAAGTTAGCGTTTAGACTTTTAAAATAAATTAAATCAAATACATTATTCATCGCTTAGCCTTAATGTTTTGCATTTTTAAAAAATATAATCTAATAGTATACACACTTATCAATAATGACAGAGCTCATGGGGCATGTGGTGGCTCTGCCCCCACCTCTTAAATTTTGAAAATTTTCTTATTTTTATATGTGAATTTTGAAATATTTATATTTTTGCCCTCTTTATTTTCTATATTTTAATTTTCCCAACTTATTATATCTTGGTTCAGCCTCTACTTATCAACAATAATAGAACTTATATTTAATAAAGGGTAAATTACAGATCCCCCCTCTTTTGGCCCTTGGGACGGATTGCCCCCCCTGTACTTTGATTTTGGGCGATTTTCCTCATAACCTTTCAAAATGTTACACTTTCCCCCTTTACAACGTTTCCGGAGGCATCTTTTTGGAATATTCCGTTCATGAAAGAACAAATGTATAAGTTTTTTTTTTGGTGAAAATAATTAAAGATAATATTTTATCCACAAATGTATAAGTGAATACAAAGATTAACATAAAAGTTTTTCATTCAATAACAAACTATTGCATCATAATAGTTCTTCAAAATTTAAATATAATTTTACAAACTCAAATGTCAGTACTTCATATTAAGAAAATTAAAAGTAAAATAGATAATTTATATTAATAGGGAGGAAACTAAAAATTTATTTGAATTGGTTAATGAGCTAAAAATTTAGTCAAAACATGGAGTTTACTCAAAAACTCCCTCCTCCTCCTCCTCCTCCTTCTTCTTATTATAATATTAAGCAAGATACTTTTTTTTATTTTTTATTATTACTCAAATTTATGGACTTTTTTTTTCTTTATTTTTTGAGCACAAATTCTGTCCACCTATTTTAGCAGCTTTTTTCCTTAGTCTCTTTTACGCTCACTGAGCTCTCAGATTCTTTTCTTTTTGTTTAACTTTTTATTACTATTTTTTTTAATTATTATTTCTTTTTGTAATTTTTTTAAAATTTTTATTTGAACTATTACTTTATACTAATATGATATTATCTTATTTTATTTGCTCATTTATTTATCAAAGAAACTATAATTATATTATAAATTAAGTAATAACTTAAAATTTTAAATTAATTAATTAATTAATTTTTTTTACATGCATTGAATGTGTGGCTAGTTATTATTAAAAACTCATTCAATAATATAAGGAATATGAGAGCATAGGGAATTTAAGAGCCGGATCTATGTTGAACCACAAACACTAACGCATTTTATTCAACAAAGGACAGAACAAAGTAATTAAGTAAGCACATCTTTAAAAATATATGCGACGACTTCTGCCGAAATGGCATGAAATAAACTTTGGACGAGACTCATACAGTACTAGAAGGATAACATGTCTGTACTTCCTGAGTCCATTACAGTGAGCTGGGTTAGTCCTAATTAGACAATTACTTTTTCTTAAACAAGAAATCAAGTGAGTTTTGTTGTGTTTTGATCGGTTCAAATAGAGGATATTTATAGGTCTCAGGTGTTCTATTAAGCTAGAGGGTTTGATTTCGTGTAATAGCAATTCACAAAAAATAAGGTGAATTTTGCTATGTTTCGATCAGTTCAAGTAGAGATTATTTATAAATCTCAGGTGTTGGACGACACATAAGTTCATCGGTTCACTCTTGAGTTCAACAATTTAATAATATACATAACATTTTAACTTATAAAGCTATTCATGCTTTGTTATTCTTTTAAAGTGGGATACTCATTAGTCAGTTTCCCAAAAAACTTTTCATATGGCTTTATGCATTTTGATATTTTCAATAATTTTCCAACAATTAACGAAGGATATCAATCCAAAAGACATATATGCAATAGGCCCTATTAAAGCGAGTTGAGTCCGTCCTAATTAAACAATCACTTGAAAGGATACATTTTATTGGACGATTACAAAGGACATAACAAAATAAGAACATCTTTGAAAAAAATATGCTACAAACTAAACTTTGGACGAGATTCAAACAGTGGAAGGATAACTTGACAGTACTCCCTGTGCCTATTAAGCGAGTTGTGTCTGTATTATACAATCACTTCTTTATTAAAAAAAAGAACGATTTGAACGAGATCCAGTTATTTGACAAATATGGAAAATTCTACTCCAAACCCGATTCGACTGAACCTAACCAATTAAAAGGGTAAGTGTATTACACTTGTCATTTGATTTGTTACTCTTCTTAAATTTTCCACCAACCACACACGGCAAATGTGAAAACACTTATCCCCTCGTTACACCGATTTGACCGAAACAGACTCAGAATAAAATTTTCCACGAATATTCGATGGTTATAACTTATAAACAAAGGACACCAAACAAAATAAGTACGTCTTTAAACAAAATGCGAGAAAGTGAACTTTGGAGGAGACTTATACAGTGGGAGGATAACGTGACGGTGCTTCCGACATATGCATACCTTCTAAGCTTTGGAGGAGAGTCAGGGATGGGAAGAAAGTACATAGAGCAGGAGCACCGTGAAGGTAAAGAGGCCAGAAAGCACAACCCCAACGTATGCATACCTTCTGTACCGAGCAACCGCAAAAGGTTTCACTAAACTCTGGTCAGCTGCAGCAGCCACGGCCGTGGGGCTCCCGCCATTCTGCATGTAGTAAATCTTTCTGCGCAGCCTTGCCTTCTCCATCAAAACAAGATCCCACTTGAATCTGAGTCTGACGCCTTCGATGAGCGTAGTTGTAATCGTCAACCAGAAGGAGATTGAAACAGAAACCGAAAGGCAGAGCAGAATCCACCTGCTTCTTTCGAGGGACGAGCTTGAGGACATGATTGATGGAACACACATTATGCTGCCAAAGATCACGTAGTTTGATGATAATCGAGCTGCGTTTTCTTCCAGTCGATGGGATTATTTCTCCAGGGTGTCTAGTATCGACTCCAACTTCTCCGATTCGAGATATGGGTCTGAATCCATGAAGTGATTTGCCTCTCAGCAACTCCTGGTGTTGACTGTTTCAAAAAAAGAAGAAGAAGAAGAAATAACAATCGTTTGACACTTCCATATTTCACTGATTTTTCTAGCTAGCATTAAGAAATTTATTATGGAGATTAAGCAAAAGACTAAATGTATGTATATAAGTTAGGGATAATTACGAGCAGCCCCCTAAGGTTTGACGATAATACAGATTACCCCCTGTGGTTTGAGAAATTACGAACTCCCCCCTGACATTTAGACTCTCTCTCACAAATTCTACGTACCTGCCGTAAATCGCACCTTTTAAATTCAAATTTAATTCCAAAAACACCCTTAGGGTGTATATTATAATTTTAGTTAGAGTTTAATGATACAATCGTAATATTAGTTAATTTAGAATTTTTTTTATTTAAAAAGTTTTTATTGAATTTAATATTTTATATTTTATCTATATATATAAAATTGAATTAAATATTCCATGCATATTTATTTCTATAAAATATGATAAATTATAAATTTTCTTTTATATTTATATCGTAGTTTTAATACATTTTTTACAAGTCAATTTAAAGTTAATTTAAAATAATTTATTTGTAATTTAACAAATTTTCCTTCAAAATAAAAATTCATGTAAAAAAATCACACAAACATCAATTAATGTATTGCCATTTTTTCCCTCAAATTAAAAATCATTACAAACAAACCAATATCAATAAATGCATTAGTAAATTCACATGAATATATGTCAGAGTCACTTAAACAATTATTTCAAATGTTGAACATGCATGGTGAATATCTATAAAAAAATATTAGGCATTCATAAACTCTAGGTATGAAATTAATTTATTATAAAAATATTAAAATTTCATTAAGTAGCATTCATTGAAAAAAAAAAAAAAAAACTAGGTAGACACAAAACTCAAGTACTTACATCAAATCCCCTAAGAATTTCAATCCTTGCATTAACCCCCCTTATCTTTGAGTTCTTTATTACATATATCCTCCTGAGTTTCAACATAATAGGGACAAAATAGTAAATTACGCACATTCCATTAAATATAACGGAGGAGGTAACGGGCCAGGGGGAGTTCGTAATTTCTCAAACCTTAGGGGTAATCTGTAATATCGCCAAACCTCAGGGGGCTGTTCATAATTATCCCTATAAGTTATTTGTTGCGAGGACACAATCCACGACTTTACCTAGTAAAATGAACTAAAATTAATTATTTATACAAAATTAAAGTTTTTATTTTTTTTATTTGGAAAATCATATCTAACTACCCTACTAGATAGGGTAATTATAGATCCATCTTTATCCCGAAATTACAATTTAATCCCTAAATGTTATGAACAGTTTGTGATCCCTCTATTCCGTAGGGTTGGGATCTATCCCCAAGGACTGCATTGTTATATGCGTAATACTTAGGGATCGTTTTATTGAAATGTGTATATTATAGGGATGAATTTGTTATTTTATTCATTAAATTAATGGAAAGACAGATCCAACCCTAACGAAACCTTAACGGAATAGAGGGATCACAAATGATCCATAATATTTAAGGATTAAATTATAATTTTCGAATAAAGATGGACTGCATTGTAATTACCCTATCTAGTAGGGTAGTCAGATGTAATTTTCCTTTTTTTATTTTTAAAGTTTTATGATTAAGCCCTTGTTAGTATATATTACATTACTGCGCGTCCTTACTAATTTACATAAAAATTATGGGGTTTTTTGTAATTAGTATATTATTATGGGACATTTGTAATTTTTGAAAGTGTGCTAATTTGAGGGTTATTTATTAAATTTATTTATTTTAGTTGAAGGTATAATAAAATAATACGAATTTCGTAATATATCTAGATAAGCATGGGTATGTCAATCTAATATTCAAAAGACTCGGTGAACAGCTGTCAGCTTGAGGCACTCACACGTCGTTCGAGATCATCATTACTCTTACCCAGTATAAATACCCTTATTTATACCACAAGTAACAACTTCCACCTACCTCATTTAGTGCACTTCTAATCGACCCCATAACTCGAGTACAGACTTGAGCGTCGAAGTGCTAACCCGGGTATCATCCCACCAGTCTCGAGTTGGCCCTGAGCTCACTCTTCCTCTCTCTTCTCAGGATATCGACCTTGAAACTATCTTCCCCTTCAAATTCTAAGTGATCGACACGGAATAAGATCAAGCATCTCGACTCCATATTTTGGCTCGATCATATTCGTACTACTATAGTATATATATCTTCTTATTAATGATCTTCACATATTCAGAATGAACTCATATAAGACTTTTAATTAATCTAACATAACAATTAAAAAAATGACAAATATTTGCCGAATATACTATAGTTTTACGACAGCTACGTCGACCCATAGAGTATATATATATATATATATATATATATATATTGTTCGAAATGAACGTAATATCTCACTTAATTTGGATGTAACACAGTTGTCCTTTGTCATGCGACAACAATACCCTACCCATAGGGAATATATTATTCGAAATGAACGTAATTTGTCACCTAATCATTATAATAAGATATTCAAACTTGTCTCAATTAATATTTGTGTATCCATCAAAAACATTCCGTGATATTAAAAATCTAAGTATTTGTTCCGTCTGGTGCATTTCAAAGAACACGCACCGCATGCAGGTTTTTTCTTTCTTTCTTTCTTTCTTTCTTTCTTTTCGGATCATGGAGTATTCAGCTAGACCACCACCTCATATATAATACGGCAGTGGCGGAGCCACTTAAGGACAAGGGGGGGCTTGAGCGCCCCCTCCGCCCCGACCTCCACCCCTACCCCCACCCTACCCCAGTCCCCACCCCCCACTAATCCCCCTAAAATAAATATATATAATGAATGTTATATATTTTATTTATTATATTAGATCTAATTTAGGTTTAATTCGAATACGAAAATAATTAAAAGTGTGTAATTTTTGTTATAATGCGACGAACACTTCCGAAAAAAATTAATGTGTTTTGTGTTTTTATGCGAGGAAAAATTAGTGTGATGTATCTTATTGTATAGATAATGTATGATATAATGCGAAAATGATAAAGGATATCATATCACTTGAGTAATTCTTATAAAAACTTAATTATGTCAAATTAATATAACAAAAAATTCTAATTTTCAACACACATTATTTTTTTATAAAATGTTGTGAGTTCAAATTTTAATTTTAAATATAAAATACTTAATAGTTTTTTTATTCAACTGTTTATACTTTAACTTATACCTATAATTTACTGAAAGGACTAATTACTATACTCGATAGTGATAGTGGATATTTTAATTTCGGAGCAAATTCTAGTTTTTTTTTTTTTTTTTACAAAGGACATATTAGTATCTATACGTGAAAACTTTAGTTTGAAAAAAATGCAAAAGAAATTGAAAGGATGACGAATCGTCGAAAACACTTATGATCTATGAATTTTAGCATCTCATAAAAATTGTAAAAACACCTTATGTAATTTAAATATTTTAATTGATTTTATATTATTATTATTATTATTATTATTATTATTATTATTATTATTATTATTAATATTAATATATTGAGGTACAAAATTTTTTAACCCCGGCTATTAAGAAAGTCTGGATCCGCCCCTGAATACGGGGATTAGAATTTGACATTATATTACATAAATTAATTTATTCTTAAAGTAATACCAAATTAATTCCTTGGTAGAAATTCATAAAATAAAGTTCATAAAATTAAGGTTAAATAAATTGAAAGAAATAAAGATTAGAACTTTGTAATATGTTATATTGCACATGATATATTAAGATTTTGGATTTTATATGTGATTAAGAGTTGTATATTGAGTTATACACTAAGGATTGCATATTGGTAAGTACAAATATGAGATTTATTGCTTGATATTTATTTGAATTTGAAATAAAGCTAATACCAGACAATTACAAATAGTAATTGCATATGTCATTAACTCCTTGAACATGGATTGGTATTTGATCAGGTACCAGACACTTACAAATAGTAATTGCATGTTATTAACTCCTTGAACATGGATTGGTATTTGATTTTCAAGTTTATTTTTATATTATTGTTGTATTAATTGAAAGGATTATGGCTTGCCATAAATAAGGCAACTAATATGAGAAAATTGCAAATTTTGGACTCCAACATACCCAAATTTGTAATTTTGAACTCTAATTTGACATTTCTAATTTTGGGGACAATTACTACAAAAATTTTGTAATTTTAACCCGAGCCCCATCGGAACCCTAATTTTTTCTCGAAATACAGCTTATGCGGGAACAATTACTATAAATATTTTGTAATTTTAACTCGAGCCCCATCGGAACCCTAATTTTTTCTTGGAATACAACTTATACGCTCACATGACTGCCGAAATACTACCTGCAAGCTGAGTATGTGGCATTGAATGCCTAAGTGGCATATCAAATTTAGCCAGCTCATTTAAAAAATTACATGTTGGATTTCTATATATTTATTTAAAAATTTAAAGAAATTAAAAGAAAATTAAAAGTGTAGCACCTGAACATAGGGACTACATCCCCCGCACTAAGATCCAAACCAGGTTACGAAACGGATAGTCCGTACCTGAATCCGAACCATAGCGAACGGGAGACCAACTCACTCACTAAGCTAGATGGAGCTAACTAACTACTAACTCAGAGTGCACGGAAGCAATAAAATAAAGCCACATTAATTGAAATAGAAGCATAACATATAAATACATATCATCACCAAATATATATAATATGTACATTGGCCCTCACGGCCCCATCAAAACAAAATGATCAACTCCAAAGTATACGAGTCACACTTCTCCGCCTAGCTCGACAATTGTAGACGCATCTAACAAGACCTAGACCGACAATTGTAGAGTGTAGACACACTTCTCCGCCTAGCTCAAGTCCCAAAACCTACAACTAAGAGAATAAAACGAGGGGTCAGTCAACTGACTAAGTGAGGGGCCTAACGCACACCCGCACACTATATATATAAAGCAAAGCACATAACAAGAGTGGATTTATGAACGGGGAATAGGTGTTACAAACTAAACTCTTCAAAACAAGCATATATACTTAGAAACTATTTTCATAAACTCTATTCCGATTCATAACTCATATAACATATCATATCACATGCTCGGCGAGAACGAGCTTCCAATCTTTACTCCTCATATCATATAAAACAAAATCAGAAACATATCCATCCTCTACTCCAATAGTGGAAGAGTCACGCGCGTAGCTCTAACCATCCATAACTTTGACAAACTCACACGGGGTAGCTAACCCACAACGTGCCCTCCCCCGCTTTCACACCGGAGGCATCAAAATATCACGTCTTCCTTAGTTCCCGAGGTGGCACGTGACACCTACTATGCACAGGCCGAGCCCCGATAAGGTCATAAGCATATCATATTCAACACTTATTTAATTATATATATATAGTATATAATCATATGCGAGGCTAGAAAACATCACATAAAGGCTTTAGGTCAATAACTATACAAAATCCTAAACCTCACCTTGTACTTGTAGAGAAAAAGAGTGGAAGTGATCAAAGTTATGCCTCGGGCTCGTTACCGGCAACCTCGTCTGAAAAGAAAACACGAGAACCCAAGATTTAGACTCTTTATGAATCAAGTACGATGCACGGCAATGTAAAGATATGCATGAGATGTAATGCAAGTCACATTTTTAATCAAAATGTACTCATTTAGTCAAATACACACACCACATAACCCGATCTCATGTATAAACAAGTTATACGGCAAGTTACGAACGCAAAAGTAGCAAATTATCAAGCATATAAGATATATAAAAGCAGTTCTTTCAAAAAAAAAAGAAAAAGATATATAAAAGCAATTAAGAAGCAAAGGAATCAAACTGGAGAAGATGAAAAACGGAAAAGGTACAGCGGCTCTGGAAACGGCCGTTTGGAACCAAGGAAGAAGTTCCAAATGGGCATTTCAAAAGCTACTGACCTCAACCGAGTTTGGGAACTACCGTTTCGACAAAGGCTTGAAAACACGAACGACCATTTCCAACCCTCAAACCTGACTTTCCTGCCAAGACGAACGACCGTTTTCATTTTTAAAAAGAGTCCGAAACAGCCATTTGGCTTGGAGCTGAAGAATAGAATAGTTCTTCGAAACACAGGGGAAGAAAGCAAAAACTCCAAAAATGGCCCAAAACTCAACCAATAAATACCAAGTTCATACATATCAACAATTCTCATACAAGGATCACGTATTCATGCATAAAACACGAGTAAAACAAGAATCGAAGTCATAATGAACAAAACTCATTTTCAAGGATTTTAAGCTCAACAATGGAGGAATGCATTTAATTCATCCAACAACCAATTTCTTGCAATTAATACAACTTATGCATCATGTAAGTCTCATAAATGAAGTCAAAATTCAAAAAAAAACCATTGCATAGATCAAAATCTCCAAAATTTGCAAAACCCTTACTATTCACAAGCTTGATCACACATATACTTACACTCCACCACAACTCAAGGTTTAGGTATAAAATTAAAGAGCACATCAATAGGATTTCGAAACTTACTTCGGCTCGTGAAAAGGTAGAGAAATGAGGGAGATATTGGCTCTTGAATATTGATCAAAGTTTGAAGGGTTTGGGGCTTCTCTTGGCTTCTTGCTGTTGTGATTGTTACGTGAAAATAAAGGAGAAGAAAAATGGTTCAGCCTTTAAGGCTGAACCGGTTCGATTCAGGGGCACTGGTTCGGTTCAAGGTTTTCCGGTTCGATTGGTTTGGTTAAAACAGTATTGGGTTCAACCAAGGCACAATTATATAAATTCAAATACATGATTAATTTAAAATAAATTCACATAATTCGAAATTAATTAAAATTAAAGCACGATTAAGGAATTAAATCACATAATCACGTAAAGAAGCACACAAATGACGCCAAACCTGCACGAACTGTGGAACGGGGTGTCACAAAAAGTTTAAATTAAATTAATAATAAAATTAAAACAATTAATCTCCTTTGAAGCACCACCGCCACCATGTCATTTGCACCACACCACCCCGCAATCTCACACCATCACCACCACCGTCATCTTCACACCACCACCCCTAGTGTCATCTTTGCACCGCCACCATCATTCTTACCAAATCGCACCACCATCGCCGCAACACGCACAAAGAATAGCATCAACATCATCAAAATCGCACATACACACACACATAATGAAATCATCCCAGATTTAGATATTAATCCAGCCTGCTTTACGCTACAACCACCACCATCCGCTTCCTTCCTGAACAAATCCATCACCGCTGCACCAAAATCGTACCACCACACAAACAACAAAACACCAAATTACTCACACACACAGATCTGGAAGGTTGTGGACCAACGTACACGCATAAACCTAGATCTAGAACTTTAGGGAAAGGGCGTCGAGTGATGATGGTTGTGGTGCGATTGTCGCGGAGTAGTGGGAGGAAGCTTGGAAGATTAAGTGGTGGCTATGGTGGATTTATTAGGGAAGGAACATCCAGCGACGGTGGACTTGTTGCGGAAGGAGGTGGGTAGGCAACAACAGTAGTGTCGCAGCAGCGGTGGTGGATTTGTTGGGGAAGAAAATGGTGGTAGAGGTGGTGGTAACTTTTTGGGGATGGGCGGCGATGGTGGCAGCAGTAGTAGCGGTGCGGCGGTGATGGATTTGTTAGGAAAGAAGGGACGGTCATGGTGGATTTATTGGGGAAGGGGGCAACCGGCGATAGGGAAAGGAGGGGGAAGTGGGATACAAGTATATTTAATTTAATTAGGTTTAAGACATAAATTATAGGGCGAATTACATACATGTCCCTAAAATTTGGCCTAATAACAATCCGGTCCCTATGGTTCTGGATTTTACAATATAGTCCCTAAATTTCATGTTAGAATTGAGGTCTTGGACGGAAAATGAGAAAAAACATGATTACCCCTAACGTTTATGTGTTTTTTTTTCAAAAAAAAAAAAAAAAATAAAATTAGAAAATCCAAATGACTATTATATCCCTTCCCCACCCCAACTATTGCACCCTAACCCACCCACCCCTCTCCCGAGCAAGCGCAAAAGCCATGGCAACAAAAAAAAAAAAAAAAAAACCCCTTTGCAAAATTCTCTCCCATAGGAGAAATCTTGTCCAATGGTTGGGATCCAACCTTTGTTTCACCAGATCGGAATCCGCAACCATCAGATCTGCTCGCGAGTTGGTGGTGATGAAGGGAGAGATTAGTGGTGGTGGTGGCCTGATTGTTGATGGTGAATGGCATTGGTGGCGACTTGGGGTGGGGTGTTGTTGGTGGTGAAATTGTTGGTGGTGCGGTGGTGATTTAGGGTTGTGGTGGTGATCAGGTGGCGGCGATGATGGACAGTTTGAAGACGAAAGGGACGGTGGTGCTAAGATAATTAGGTTTCTTATGCTTTTAATTAGGTTATTTAATTTGAATTAAAAATGTAATTAATTTTTTTTTTAAATTGTATAGAAATTTAATTAATTTGTTTTTTCTAATTTGAATAGGAATCTAAATAATTTGGGTTTTTTGACAAAATTAAGAATTTTTCTTTAATTAATTAAAATTTTAGTGTAAATTAAGAATTTAATAGGTGTTAATTAATTTTAAATTTTGAAAAAAAAGTATTAACAATATTAGTATTCATTAAATTGACAAATAATTTCTATTCAATTGGTAATCGAAAATATTTATATAGTAATTAGAAATATTATATTTACTATTCAATGATTCATTAAAAATATTTATATAATAATTTGCAATATTATATTTATTAAATTATATATATATATATATATATATATATATATATATATAATTTTTATTTAATGCTTATTTATATTACAGTACTTAAAAAAATTACAAACAAGTTTATCATGATTTATTTTTATAACGAAATGATCCCTGACTTTAATGGATTTTACTTTTAGGAATAGTGCCCTTAAAGCTGATGAGTCCAATAGACAGTGGGAGTGTCGATATGACTCGTTAGAAGCTTGCTCGTGTGAATCACTCCCTTAAGAAGGACCACCTTGTTTCATGGGTTGCAAAGTGTATGGCTGATACGTGCATGATACATGGGGGTACTCGTTTATTCTAAATGAGTACATTGAGTTATCCCGTGTGAGAAGATTCCTAAATGGGAACAAAAGTTTCTATTTCTGGAAATAAAAATTTTCAGATTAGGAAATATCTCACGAGTCATTGATGTGATTCAGTAGTCCTTAGACTTGAGATTCCATCGATGCTTTGCGCGCTAACTCTGTAGTCTTTGGTGTAAGCTTTAAAGGATGTCGCTTGAGACAGCTGATTCAAGGCTTATGCTGGGGCTGCACAAGTGGCACATGGAAGCATATGAGAATCAATAAAGGACCTACATTTGCATCAGCAAGTTGATCTCTTATTGTCTAAGTCATTCATATGCTAGCTAGGAGACCTTGGCCAAGGTAGTGGAACGAGATCAAGAAAAGGGTTTCTTGGATCGAGATCAAATGGATATGAAATGCACTTAGCATTAAGATCAAGATTACTAGTGTTCGAATTATTCTCTTGCCCTAGATCTTGATTGAGAGATAGGTTGTAGGAGGATCTTATTTCACATATGTCAATGACTTAAAGGTTCTTCGAATTTATACATTCTTATTTAGCTAGGGGTCGCACACCCATTATGTAACAGCCCGTAATGGGGCCTGGTTGAAATGGTAAGCTAAGGGCAGTGTTAAAGCGTTTATAGACCATGATCCAACTTTACAAAACCTCATGCATTGCATTCTTATCTGGTCAATGTGCTCATATGTGATTCTTAGTATGTTAAGGGGGAATTCTTTACCTTTTATCCACTTTACTATTCATTTACCGAGCCTACTTTACCCATCTTGTCACTCGAACCTTAGAGGTTCATAATCCATGTTTTCCAATCATTTGAACTTGTTTTCCAAGGTTCAGAGTCCTTTCTTTAACGTTAAGGGCATTTTGGGCACTTATCGTCCAAAGTTACTATTCATTCTTGCAAACGAGCTTTGATTCGGACACTCTCTGCTACCCAAGTTTATAGTTAAATCATTACTTGAGTCGATACAAGTCTATTGGTATCATTCTTTACTCGAAAGTATATTTTGAACTTCGTTTTAAAAGAAACTTTTAAGCCAAAACCCTAATTCACTATTCCTTCTACGAACGGTTTTTCGTTCGGAAAACTTCTACTCTTCAAATTTGAGTTTAAAACAATTCTTGAATCATTTCATGATTTTTGAGATTTATTACATCTCTTCGTTCAAGCCCTAACTCGAGTTTTGAATAAAACGTTTTTTAAAAATAAGTTACTATTCATTCTAAGTTTCTAACTTTTTATCGGTAAAACTTTTTATAGTCAATATTGGGCTTAAAACGATTGTCGATTTATTTTATGGAATTTTAAAACAATCCGGACTTTCAAATCACATTCAGAGGTCATTTTTCATTCATATTCGTTTAAAACGTTCAAGTTTCTATTCTTTAAAACTAATATATCTTTCTAACGGTAAATCCGTTTTCATCGAGGAAATATTCGTTTCGAAGCTAATTTTTGTCCGATTCACATAAGCCAACTTCCAGAAACTCGTCTACGTGCTTACCATGTTAAGTTACCTAAATACCCTTCATTTTCCAGTTTTATTTAATTACCAAGGCCAAGCTTACAAGGGAAGCTACTACCATTTGCTCTCCTACCCTTGGAGTTAGTTTTATTGCAAGGTGAGGGGTCTCCCAACAACTATAAATACCATCCTCATGCCATTCATTTCCTTGCTCAATGTTGTGTTAACAACACCCATTCTCTCCCTCTCTCCCCCTCTAGTGCCGAAGCACATCCCCCCCCCCCCCCACCCCCAATTAGGTTAGTTGTTTTATTTATTTTATGCTATAGTTTTATGTTATGTTTTAGTTTAATTTATGTTTTTATGTTATGGTGTATTTATATTATGTTTAGGTTGGGTCTTAGGGTCTTCCCTAAGCCATATAGGATTTTATTTTATGCATTTATAGTATAGTTTTTATGATATATTTGAATAGTTGTTCATGTGATTTAATTGTTTATAATATGTTATGAATTAGTTTAATATATGCTATGATCATGCTTTCGGGATTATATATGTTGTATATTGATGTATGCTCATGATATTTAAATTATGTTCATGCATGTTATTTAATGAAATAGTATTATATGATCAATTGTGTCACAACATATTACATATTGTCAATTGATTTAATTATCACATATTATATGATCAATGCTCATGCTATGCTATGACTTATGTTATGATATGATGCTACATTGTTATATGATTCATATATTATGAATTGATCTTATGTTATGACTTGGATTAACGGGATATTATTTGATCATATCTTATACACTTGATTAGTGTCATACTTTATAACTTAAGATAGAATAGTACTTTAATTAGACCTTGTAACCTTAGGTTATACCTTTTAATCTAGATCACACATACCTCTAATAATATGAACTTGAACCATATGTTATAACAAGATCACAATTTGATTAGAATGTGTGTATGTGTGTGTGTCGTGTGTGTGCATGGTGTACATGTGTGTGTGTTCGTGTATGTGCATGAGCGTGTGTTTAGTGTATGGGTTTGACCCGAACCCTTTGACCCGACATGTGAATAGTAATTGTGAATACTAATCTTGAATAGTAACCTTGAATAGTAATATGGAATAGTACTTTTGAATAGTAAAATGAAATAAAATTCGGGATACCTAATTAGACGTTTGCACTTAGGGTTTCCCAACCTCGGGTCTAAAATATCTTTTCAAAACAAGTTTTCTTTCGTGGATTTGTTTCATAACCTTAGGGTTACGTTAGGATTCATAATTTGACTAATACTTACTCGGTTTTAGTAAGATCATAGTCTCACATTAAGATAACTCACTTCAACGTTTTTCTTTATGTGATACCTTATCTCTAATACCTTAAATGGTATTACTCTCATGTGTTCTCTCCTTATGTGACTTCATCATTCACATGCATCATGTAGAGTGGGTCTTAGTTCTTAAGTTCATTTTAGTAAGTCAGTTACAGGAGTTAAGGTTGAGCACTAGGATCCCCAGGGCAGTGTTTAATCACACTACGCATCTTTACCTATTACTAGGTGAGGTTAAATATTTCAAACTGGAACCATGATTATATCTATAGTATCAAATGTTTTCAAAACCAACACCTAGTTCTTTCAATGCATTACTTTAAACTATTCCCTTATCGGGACAACTCTTTCATCGATCATTTACTTCATTTATCATTTATTCAAATATCATATTCGTTTATCATATTCATTTATCTCAATTATTGTTTCAAACAATCATATTCATTTATTCAAAGTTTATCATCCATCATTCATCGTTCATCGCATCATTTATTCAATGTCCGGTACGGACTTCATTATATTCAAGCATTCGGATTTACTCCGGATGTTCATTCATATGCAAGCATTATCGTTCATCGTTATTGGGCCCGACGGTTATGTGTGGAAGTGATGCTCAGGAGGTGAGCGCCAACGACATCACTAATACCAACCGTCACGATTAGACAATTGACACCGGCTTTAATCGGAGGTTGGTTAAGTCAGGTCAATCTGTCAGAGAAAGGACCGCAAATCCTTAGCTCATTCATCGTTTATCGTCACCTAGGGCTAGCTACCCGAAGTGACACCGGAGAAGGGTGGTGCATGTGTGTATGTTCAAGATGTTGTTGATCTCGGTCCAATATCGCTCATCGTTCATTGTTTTCAAGGAGTAAGGGTGGAAGATGCCTAGCTTGCGGGCATAAATCATTCACTACAAGAAAACAGGCGAATTTCGAGGGAAATTTCCGAGGGAATTCCGAGGGAAATCATTCCCTCGGAAAAAGCCTTCTCGGAATTGGTTCCGAGGGAAATTTTTCCGAGGGAATTCCCTCGGAATTCCCTCGGAATTCATTCGCCAATGCTATTCCCTCGGAATGTATTCTATTTTCCGAGGGAATTCCGAGGGATTTTTCCCTCGGAATCTTGCCTTCTAATTTTGTAAAATTTTATTACCGAGGGAATTCCGAGGGAATTTTCCCTCGGAATCTTGTCTTCCATTTTGTGGGATTTTATTTTTCGAGGGAATTCTGAGGGAATTTTCCCTCGGAATTCTTGTCATTTATTTTATGGAATTTTATTTTCCAATTGAAATTTTATAAATAAAATTTATTATAAATATATATATATATATATATATTTTTTTATTTTTTTTTTAGATTATTATTGTAACTACTGCGAAATACATATTTATAATGAGAAATAAAGCTATACATCAAAGCTAAAATCTAAAAATATAAATATAATAAATATACAATATATATAACAGAAACCGGACAATAGCACTTGCATCAACCACTCAAATTATAAAGAAGTAAAATTTGTGTGCTTTATTGAAAGTCTGTCAAGACTCTACTTTCTTGGTAGTATATTCGAGCTGTACATATGAATATCACTTCAAAATATAAGCCGAAGTGTGATGAGCAGCAGCGGCAGCAGAATTAGAGAGAATTTACAAAACAAGAATGTAAGGTATACTAATTTTCATGATTGTCTTGAAGGTTGTCGATCTTGATTATAAGCGGATTGTGGAGATCTACAGCAGAAGGTTACCAACAACCTTCAACATAATCCAGCATCACCGCATTTTGAGCTTCTTCATCCACAGATCCCAACGCCATTTTGGATTCTCATTTAGATGATATTGCACATATTAAACGGGCATTCAATTTCCATTTCCAGAAGATGTATTACAGCAAAATTTTTCCTTGGTATGGCATCTCATTACAAGACCCCTGGTCTTCATCCCCTGTTTCGATCCTGGAATCTGAGTATTTCGGCTCTGGACGAGGAAACAATAGCTTCAACCGAAAAGCATCAACTCCGTTTAAGTAATACCGGAAAAGCCTTTTGGCTCTAATAAAACCCAGACGGACATATAATGCAAGTGCTCCTTTATTAGTAACTTCTGCTTCCAATGTTACCTTAAAAGACATGAAAAACAAAATTCTTAAATCATCAACATGCATAAAACATCTAAGGCTGCATTTGAATTGAAGAATTACAAACATGTAATAACAAATTGATAGAGTTTGTTTAGATAATTATGTACTGTGGATTTCAGATCTTGATGTATATTCCAGTCAGTTCAGTTTATTTGAAATCATAATAGCATGCAGTCATTCCAAATCATTTCCCTCAAATCCAAAGCCTTAACCAAATACATATGGTAGTTACATTGCATTTTTGGATTTGACAAGGGCTTTGCCACACTAGGAAACAGAGGTACGTACTTCTCTTACAAACCAAACAAACAAAAATAAAGGACGAGAAAACGGGAAATCTCAAACATTGCAAGGTGGTGTAAATGCATATGGCTGATTTGGGTGAAATATGGAGAAGGGATCAATGCAGTCATGCAGAAGAATAGGGCTGAGGCTTTGTATTATGCAAATGCTTATTTCCAATGCTGTAGAAATTATCGTATGATTTTGATTGGATTGCCATAAGCATTGACTTTATAAGACAAGAAAATGCTTATCCAATGAATGACATACCTCCTCACAACCTGATTCCATCATTACTTGAATTGACCTAGTAACAAGTTCAGTAGCTGCAAATATGAAAAGAAATAGGAAGTTACTAATTAAAGAAGCAGAAGAACATTGCAGCTGGATACACATGCTTTCAAGGAAATATTGTAGCAAATAAATAGTAGTAGTGAACAAGCAGCTGGCATAGATAAAAACTACAAATCGTTCAACAACCAATTTCACAATAGCTTTGGCAGATGGCTTCCAACAACCTGGATATTCAACTAATACCAAGAGTGCATTAAATTATAATTTGAGTCTGATTTCAAGATATTACCGATGGCATCAGCTTAGTAGGATCTGAACTCCAAGTTTTATATGAACCTTCATTGTTTTGAACCTTTTCTCATAAAAACTGTTCATATTGAATCACCTGCAATGGAAAATGATTAATGGCAAAAACCATTTTTAATGAATATAAGTAAAGAGAACGGTATTGTATATTTTATAATCTAGTAACATACCTCTAACATTAATGGTGCAGAGTTTCTCTTTTGATCACTATATGGTATCAATTCTCTCAATAACTAAAATCTGAGAGATGCAAGAAAACCTTTTTCAATTTGCGGTAGGAAGAATAGTGCTCCTCAAATATTCCAAACTAAAACTTTGATCCCTCTGTTCTTTAATATCTATCTACTTGAAAGGTCTGTTTTAGAAGATTATATATCATGCTGATTACATAACAATCCACAAGTTAATAGCTACTTGCATCCGAGAAACTTTCAGACTATTTAATAACGTACACTCCAAATGCAACAGAGAAAAGGCGTCGACAATCTATAAAATCAATCTAGCATCCAAAAATTACCTTCACTGTCTCTACCAGCGGCATCGGATTTCTCCTCGAGGCCAAGGGAGTTGTCGAAGTTTTAAATAGCAGTTTTAGATCATCCCGAATAAATACCAGTTTTAGTTTAAACATGACACAAAACAGAAAATTTCCTGCAGCACTATTAGTGAAAGATGATCGTTGTTCCCTTATCAAACGAAGTCCAAATAATCTGAAATTTGGTGGTAATACTCATAACATGCACAGAAATACACCTGTAAAACAGTTTTCAAAAACTCCATCGTTTAGTACCTCTGCTCAAGCCACAAATCGAATTCTGAAAACAGGGGATAGCAGGAGAAGTTGCTATTTATCTCGGGACTCAAATCAAATCGGATGGCCACTAATTTTTGTAGAGAACATCTCAAATATGTCAAGAATACCCAGTTAAAACAGTTTTAAAAGATTCAAACTGAACAACCCACAATTCACTTTTCTATGTAGTAGTCACAATAAGGAGAAATTGGAGGATTGGCATAAACATGTATCTTTGTTCGTAGATCACTTAAGCATGCTTTATTTAACTAATTTGCACCATTAACATTGGTATGATCATAATTCATAGCTAACTTAAGGAAATGATTACAATAAAGAAAAATGTTTTCACTTTTGTATGGAGTCCAGTGATACCGATAAATGTTATCAATGCCAAGTTAGATCATATTGTGAACAAGATATAAGCTCATCAAGCTAATCCCATTCAAGCTCATCAAAAATAACTAATTACGAAACAACAAAAGGCCTGTTGAATGTTCAGGGTGTCATTAGTTACAATAACAAATGAAATGCAAAATATAAGTATTTCAGCAACCTAAAGGCCTATTAAATGTTCATGGCCTTGTTAGTGCACAACCCCATGAAGTCAATTATTCAATTAAGACAGAACTATTGATCAACTAGCAGCTGATGCACCACACTCCACTATTTCACACTTTTTATTCAATAGTTGACATATTATTTAGTTAGATTTGATCAACTCATAAGCATATTGCTCTCCCGAAATAGAAGACAAACTCATTACAAGTCTCAAACTCAAACATCAATTCAACGTACATAAAAAACTTTAGTTGTTTGAAAGCATCTAAAATTGACAACACAATAGCAGCAATGACTTAAAGTACCAGATTTAGATTGACAAAGTTTTCTGAAGCTCTCTTTATGATGAAACAAAAGAATATAGCTTTGAGTGTGTGCTTGTAGATGTTGCACCATTTTTGTTCCTATTTTAACAAATATACAAAAAAATAAGACTAAACTAATCATTATTAAAATAAGACGAATGTATTACCATTTTTTTCCAATTCGGTCAATTGATCAGAAGCTAGATCATATAGCCTTTTTCGCACTTTGACCATACCTGCACACAATTCACAAGAATTTAAGAATATACTCAAGTGTTTATCCAAACATTTTGGAAATACAAATCTTTATTTCAAAATCCTGTAATGAAACGAGTAACATATAAGAGATCAAATAAAGATGTCCATATATCCAAATGCATCTATTACCTCAATTACAAATAAAGATGCATCCATATATCCGATAGAAGATAAAAATAAAATACAAGGGAGCTCAATTACAAATGCATCTATTCATTGAAAAGTTCAATCAACTGTCCATAAAAATTGACTCAGGAAAAATACATAGCATTTGTTTCAGCAGAAGCCGAGACTAACAACCCCACCTCCAGCATAAGATCAAATACCTCCATCCAATGAAAATAAATAAAACAAGAAGGAAAAGAAAATAAACCAAAACCCAGATCAAAATCCACAAAAAATCAGCAAAAAAGCAAACATACCGATATCTCCGCCGCTTCCTTCAACGCGTCCTCGCGCTCGATATTTTTCTCCTCCTCCTTGAGACCTCCGCATTTTCAGTAACTTTTCGTAAGGTTGTTGGGAGAGTCGTTGAAAACCTCGGCTGTTATGATCTCCATTAAAGAGAAACACCAAAACATGGATTACGTTTCTTCAAGTGGCTGTGATGGTTTTGATAACAACTCTTGGTCTGCGCCGTCGTTTTGGAGGGATGGGTTTACTCATAAAAATGCTTGTTTAATGTATTACGTTTTATTCACTTTTTACTTAAACGTTTGAGTTAGCAGAGTTAATCCATTTTTGGATTAGTTTAGGCCGTAGTTTGGGTGTTAGGAGGAACTATATATGTTGCAAGTGTATCAGTATTTTTGGGCCAAGAATTTGGATGATAATTTCTCTCGGTCTCTCGTTCTCTCTCTAGTTTTCTTTCTCTTCAAGCTATTCTTTCTTTCTCATATTTTTGCTTTTTTTTCTCTGTTTTTCACTGCAAATTAGTTACCAAGTTTGCTGGGTTTTGTTGATTTGGTACTGGTATATTCTCAGTATCATAACAATGGCCTCAGAGCAAGGTTCCGAGCAATACTGGGGAAGGAAGATGACCAAGACTGAAACTCAGCGTATTGAGGATTTAGAGTTTGATGTGATACAGCTGAAAGAAGGATATGGTGTCTTGGCAAGCGGTCTGGAAGAAATTAAAAGACAGTTTGAGAGTTTTTTTAAGAAGATGGAAGGATCATTGAATTCTAAAATGGATGAGATTGGCCTCTTGATAGAGGGAAAAAACCCTATTCCGCCCATTTATGTTGAGGCTACAGCTGGTTTAGGAGCTATTACTTCTGAAAATCAATTCCTGGAGCCAGATGGCCTTTCCCCAAATCATATTCCTAAGCCAGAAGGTAAAGCAGCAATGGGAGCTATTACTCGTGCTGTACTTGGGAACAAAGCGGATTTGGGAATCATATTTGATACTGATGTGGATGGATCTGCAGTTAATGTGATTGATGAGGCTATTAGTTTGAACTATGTTATAGAGGAATCGCATTTAGCTATTGACAAGCAGATGTTCGATGAAATGTCCGAGAGAAAAACAAAAGAGATGTTGGAAGTAGAAACGGGAAACATAACTCTAGAGAATATGTATGTGTCTGAAGGAGAGGAATCAAAGGTAATAGAAATTTATTACAATTCGTTTGATGAGGTATTAGTGGACAAGTTTGGGAAAAATAGGATGGAGGAGTTTGGTGCCGAGGTGTTGATAGAAAGTTCCATGAATGGAAACAACCAAATTGCAAGGGGATCTAAAATTAGAGATGCTGCAAATGAGTTCAACCCCGACTGCTGTTTCATGGATGGAGTAGACTTTCCACATTGTAAGTTTGCTCATTCATTTAATACGTTTAAGATTGATCCCGGTGGATGGTCGTTTGTTTTTGGTGGGTTGAGTGCATGGAGTGTCTGGGGGTTACTTTTGGCTCCTCTACTAATCGAAAACTATGATTGGGAATCTGTTTTTTACATTTTTTGTGGCCTTGGTGTAGCCTGGTTTTCAGTATTTCAGTCAGTTAAAGAAGATCAGCCTCCATTTAGAGTTGCTTATCCATCATGGTCTCAATTTGATCTCATGAAAACCTCATTGGATTCTTCTTTGAAAGAATTGGGTACCTCACTAAAGGAGGTATATGGCTACATAATAGTTGAAATTCTTGCACAATGCTTTGAACAAAACCTCACTTGGTCTACTTTGAAAACAGGAGATAGTGAGATAGTAATAAATATTTGTGGTGTTCTGGAAATAAAACTAGTCTTATGCGTTTATGTGGGGGTTAGTAGTCTCACGTGTGCTGCTGGAATTCTTCATTTACCTAATGGCCCCTCTGTCCAAGTGCATAGAGAATGTGATGAATTAATTTCAGAACTTGTTAGTAAGTTTCCTCATGTGGAAGAAGGCATTCTCAAATCCTATGATGCTTGCTGGAGCACTTTCAAGGCATTGAACTTGCTTGAATTGAAATCTATGGATGACCAAATTTATCTGTTTGGTCAGTTTTTTAAGAAACCTCTTGAATGCTTGACTCATGCATACTATTTTCCAAGGAATATTGGCGCCACAACTCAGAAGTATATCAAGGATATTGAATTTTTGTCACTCAATTATGATGAGTTTTTTATGATGAGCACAATTAATGTCATGACACCTATAATCAATGCAAGTATGATTCTGTGTGATAAACATTTTGGTGGAATCCACTATCCTGTTGGTGGAGTAGGAGAAATTGCAAAATCATTAGCCAAAGGTTTGAATGGTGGTCTGATACAGACTGCTATTGTTGTCTGTTGTCTTTGCAAAGAGGATGAATTGCGGGATAATGTTTTAATTGAAGGTTTCATTCCCCCATTGCTTGGTCTATTTAAATTAAAATCAGTTGAAGGCCAACTTGCTGCCACAAAGATGATATATGTTGTCTCTCAAGATGAGGGAAAGGATCATATTGGCTCAAAAATCTTTTCAACAGAAAGTGTTGTCTCTATTTTATGGGAACGGCTGGAGAAGGGACTTAAGGATGGTAATGTAGTTGTCAGCTTACTAACGACAAGGGCTTTAAGGAACCTACCTAGCAGCACTGAGGGATGTTGGCCTACAACAATTAAAGCTGGTGGAGTTCATACACTTGTGAATTTGCTTTCAACAGGCCAATCAACTTTTGCTATGGTAGATGAGGAAACTGAGGATAATTGGCATTTATTTTTGTCACAACTGAAATTTGCTCTCTCAGCATCAAAGAAGATTTCTTTTGTCTCTGACTTGCAGAGAGGCATAAGAGAATCGTGGAGTTGTTATATTCACCAAGTTGCTCGTATAGCTCTTAGAGTCCAGGTTGGTGGCCATATAGAAACTCATTGCAAGGAATTGAAAATCCAAGATAGTCCTGCTAATATCTTATCGGACTTGGAGAATTTGTGCCCGGTTCGGATACAAAGATCGAAGGTGTGCATTAAAAACATTCTGAATGCTTCTATTTCCAGTTTAAATGCATCTACTACTTACACTGTTATCTCTGTGTATGAGGAAATTAAGGAGATCCTTAAGTGTTTGATCATGTTTTATGAGGGCGTAAAGAATTGGGAAAAAGCGGAATCTGTTACAGTTACAGAAGCAGCCTCTAATCATAGTTTTGCACATCTTGGAAGTATGAAATTTTCTAAAGATAGTGGAGGATTGGGGTGTGAAGAAGCTGACAAGGCATTATCATCCATGGTGAAGTACATTGCTCCCCTTCCTTTATTGCACAAGCCCAGTTTCCACTATGACCATTCAAAGAAAACAACCATTTCTATTTCCAACTGTCTCTCCAAGATGGATCTTAAAAGCAAACAAGAATTTGGTTTGGACTTGCTGGTCAAGATGGCGTCGAATTTGCTAAATCACAAGCTCAAACCAAGAACTGGAGGTGTTGATAGGGTGAATCTAGAGCTACCTGAATTTGACACAGCAACACAAATGCTACTCCAACCTCGTGGGATTATGGCTCGCAGAATGATCAAAAGGAACAATGTTGTTATTCCTCAAGTGTTTGTGAAATGGGCACATCTTCCAGAAAGTGGGGCCAGGTGGAAAGATTATCATGTAATTACCCAACAGTTTCCTCAATTAGAGTCTTGGGGTCAAAGACTCTCAAATAGGAGGGAGTAATGTTATGATCTCCATTAAAGAGAAACACCAAAACATGGATTACGTTTCTTCAAGTGGCTGTGATGGTTTTGATAACAACTCTTGGTCTGCGACGTCGTTTTGGAGGGATGGGTTTACTCATAAAAATGCTTGTTTAATGTATTACGTTTTATTCACTTTTTACTTAAACGTTTGAGTTAGCAGAGTTAATCCATTTTTGGATTAGTTTAGGCCGTAGTTTGGGTGTTAGGAGGAACTATATATGTTGCAAGTGTATCAGTATTTTTGGGCCAAGAATTTGGATGATAATTTCTCTCGGTCTCTTGTTCTCTCTCTAGTTTTCTTTCTCTTCAAGCTATTCTTTCTTTCTCATATTTCTGCTTTTTTTTTCTCTGTTTTTCGCTGCAAATTAGTTACCAAGTTTGCTGGGTTTTGTTGATTTGGTACTGGTATATTCTCAGTATCATAACATCGGCCTTCGAATCTGCCGTCGAAGACCTGAATGGAAGCTCCACCGTCGAAGGCCTGCCCTGGAAGCTCCGCGTCGAAGAACTATGCTGGAAGCTCCGCCGTTGAAGACCTACCTGTGTTTGAGGAATGTTAACCTAGAAATTTTAGCTGAAATTGTAAAAAGGGTTTGAGGAAGTTTCAGAAGTGGAATAAGGGTCTTACCTTTTGCCGCGGCTGGATAAATTTTTTGCTACAAAAGGGTTAAAAAATTTTGGGGGAAACGAGGGTTTGAGGAGATTTTGGTGGGAGTTTTTTTCTCTTTTGTCGCGGCTGCATAAATGTTAGGGAGGAAATTTTGGTGGGATTTTTTTATGCTTTTGCCGCTGCTGCATACATTTTGGGGGACAAAAGTGTTAAGAGATTTTTAGGGGGACATGGTCAAAATTTTATGTTTGAAATTTTTAAACTTTGAATGATTTTATATATTTTGGTAAATCTAAAATATCTAATATATATTTAATATTCTTCCATTTTTAGTTAATAGTTTGTAGTTAATTCTAATATATATTTAAAGTTTTGAAATAAAAATATTTTATATATTTTTTAGTTTTAGTAAATTCAAAAAATATATATATCCAAATGATATACAGTAAATTCAATATATATTCCTTTAGTTAATAAGAAGAATTTAAAATTTGAAATAGAATATTAATTTAAGTCTCCTAAAAATAATATGATATGATTTTAGAATTTTTTAAAGTAATATATTTTTGTTTGATGTTAAATAATTGGGGGGAATAATAAAAAATGTATCAACACTATTTAAGAATTTAATTATATTTAATAGTAAAAAATATCAAAACTACGTAGTTTTGATATGTAGAACCATCAATATAGTGCTTAATTTTAAAAAATATATATTGCAAATTTCGAGGGAATTCCGAGGGATTTCCGAGGGAAAAACATTTTCCCTCGGAAATCCCTCGGAATTCCCTCGGAATTTCGAAAATTCAAAATATTAGAAAAAGAGAAAAAATTATTTTCAAATATTAAATGTAATAACATGATGTTTTCTTTGTTAGTTAATTAAATAAGAAAAAATTCTTTTCCAAAAATATGTGAAAACGAAATTCGATTTCAATTTAAAATAAAACGAATGTCCTTAACGTTATGATTTCGTTCGAAATACTTACCGAATATTCGATTGCATATGTATAACCATCAATTCAATCATTTAATAACTAAAATTATCTTACTTTATTCACTAATTATACATATAATTGTCATGGATTGTATTTAAACTTAACAAATTATTATATAGTGCTTAATTTTTAAAAATATATATTGTAAATTTCGAGGGAATTCCGAGGGATTTCCGAGGGAAAAACATTTTCCCTCGGAAATCCCTCGTAATTTCGAAAATTCAAAATATTAAAAAAAGAGAAAAAATTATTTTCAAATATTAAATGTAATAACATGATGTTTTCTTTGTTAGTTAATTAAATAAGAAAAAATTCTTTTCCAAAAATATGTGAAAACGAAATTCGATTTCAATTTAAAATAAAACGAATGCCCTTAACGTTATGATTTCGTTCGAAATACTTACCGAATATTCGATTGCATATGTATAACCATCAATTCAATCATTTAATAACTAAAATTATCTTACTTTATTCACTAATTATACATATAATTGTCATGGATTGTATTTAAACTCGACAAATTATTATATAGTGCTTAATTTTAAAAAATATATATCGAAAATTCAAAATATTAAAAAAAGAGAGAAAATTGTTTTCAAATATTAAATTTAATAACATGATGTTTTCTTTGATAGTTAATTAAATAAGAAAAAATTCTCTTCCAAAAATATGTGAAAACGAAATTCGATTTCAATTTAAAATAAAATGAATGTCCTTAACGTTATGTTATCGTTCGAAATACCTACCGAATGTTTGATTACATATGTATAACCATCAATTCAATCATTTAATAACTAAAATTATCTTACTTTATTCACTAATTATACATATAATTGTCATGGATTGTATTTAAACTCGACAAATTAATATATAGTGCTTAATTTTAAAAAATATATATTTCAAATTCCGAGGGAATTCCGAGGGAAAATGGTTTTCCCTCGGAAATCCCTCGGAATTTCGAAAATTGAAAATATTAAAAAAAGAGAAAAAATTGTTTTCAAATATTAAATGTAATAACATGATGTTTTCTTTGTTAGTTAATTAAATAAGAAAAAATTCTCTTCCAAAAATATGTGAAAACGAAATTCGATTTCAATTTAAAATAAAATGAATGTCCTTAACGTTTTGTTATCGTTCGAAATACCTACCGAATGTTTGATTACATATGTATAACCATCAATTCAATCATTTAATTATCTTACTTTATTCACTAATTATACATATAATTGTCATGGATTGTATTTAAACTCGACAAATTATTATATAGTGCTTAATTTTAAAAAATATATATTTCAAATTCCGAGGGAATTCCGAGGGAAAATGGTTTTCCCTCGGAAATCCCTCGGAATTCCCTCGGAATTTCGAAAATTCAAAATATTAAAAAAAGAGAAAAAATTGTTTTCAAATATTAAATGTAATAACATGATGTTTTCTTTGTTAGTTAATTAAATAAGAAAAAATTCTCTTCCAAAAATATGTGAAAACGAAATTCGATTTCAATTTAAAATAAAATGAATGTCCTTAACGTTATGTTATCGTTCGAAATACCTACCGAATGTTTGATTACATATGTATAACCATCAATTCAATCATTTAGTAACTAAAATTATCTTACTTTATTCACTAATTATACATATAATTGTCATGGATTGTATTTAAACTCGACAAATTATTATATAGTGCTTAATTTTAAAAAATATATATTTCAAATTCCGAGGGAAAATGGTTTTCCCTCGGAAATCCCTCGGAATTTCAAAAATTCAAAATATTAAAAAAAGAGAAAAAATTGTTTTCAAATATTAAATGTAATAACATGATGTTTTCTTTGTTAGTTAATTAAATAAGAAAAAATTCTCTTCCAAAATATGTGAAAACGAAATTCGATTTCAATTTAAAATAAAATGAATGTCCTTAACGTTATGTTATCGTTCGAAATACCTACCGAATGTTTGATTACATATGTATAACCATCAATTCAATCATTTAATAACTAAAATTATCTTACTTTATTCACTAATTATACATATAATTGTCATGGATTGTATTTAAACTCGACAAATTATTATATAGTGCTTAATTTTAAAAAATTTATATTTCAAATTCCGAGGGAATTCTGAGAGATTTCCGAGGGAAAATGGTTTTCCCTCGGAAATCCTTCGGAATTCCCTCGGAATTTCGAAAATTTAAAATATTAAAAAAAGAGAAAAAATTGTTTTCAAATATTAAATGTAATAACATGATGTTTTCTTTGTTAGTTAATTAAATAAGAAAAAATTCTCTTCCAAAAATATGTGAAAACGAAATTCGATTTCAATTTAAAATAAAATGAATGTCTTTAACGTTATGTTATCGTTCGAAATACCTACCGAATGTTTGATTACATATGTATAACCATCAATTCAATCATTTAATAACTAAAATTATCTTACTTTATTCACTAATTATACATATAATTGTCATGGATTGTATTTAAACTCGACAAATACACTGCTACTCTACCTGCAATATGCTCCCGTGACATTGTCCAATTACTTATGTCATATCATTACTTGTCTCTTCTACTTAAATATGACTGTATTGTTCATCTTATGTGCTCATTACTTGTCACCACCACGCATGGATTTAAATTCTATGGTGTTCTCTATATAGCTATGGCTGTTGAGCCACACCGTGATCCTAATCAGCAGCAGATGGATGAGGCATTCTTTGAGCAGTTTGAGGCACCACGTACTGTAGAGGGAGGAACATTTGCAGACCTGGGTATTCCTATCGTAACAGGGTTGTGCACCTTCTCGAGTCTGAGCGAGATGGTTATTTTCAGGAGCATCAGAGATCCAGTGAGGTCAGGTTGGAGGCTATGCGCCATCAGGATCAGTCATTGCAGCATCTGATTGATAGGGACATTGCTCGTGAGCATGCTGCTGAGATGACTCATGTTGCTGAGCAGAGGGTTGCAAGCATTACTGAGCTGGAGGCAGACCTTATGCAGATGACCATTGACCGTGATACTTCTATGGAGTGCCACCAGCTCTATTGTGCATGTATTAGAGCTCATCTGTATGATGCCTATCACCTATCTGATGAGCAGGCAGTTGAGGAGATCAAAGGTCAGGATGTCAGTCAGGCCTAGGAGGAGCCCGAGTGTAGCACCCACACGTAGGGCCACATCCCCCGCACCATAATCCGAACCCGAATACGAAATAGAATGTCCGCACCCGAATCCGAATCATAGCGAACGGGAGACCTAACACACACTCTAGGCTAGGCGGAGCTAAACCAAACGGAAACAGAGTGCGCGGAAGCGAATAAATAAAAGCAACAAGCAAATCATCACATATATATATGTATAGGTACCAACCCACACCTATCCATATAATAATTACATATAAGTACCAACACATCCTATACAAAAGCCATCCCGGCTCGAACAAAATAGTGTATAAGTATATACAAATCATAACTATACAACTACAAAATAATAAAGTGCAGGTATGTAAATGCACCTAACGAAACCTAGACCGACAAGTGTATAAAGCAGACACACTTCTCCGCCTAGCTCACGCTCCCAAAACCTGCAACTAAAAGAGTAAACGAGGAGTCAGTCAACTGACTGAGTGAGGGGGCTAACGCACACCCACACCCTACATATATATAGAGCAGAGCACAAAGCAAATGGCGAAACTATGAACCGGAATAGGTTTTACAAACTAAAACTTTCCAAAACAAATACATATACTTTAAAACCTTTCATAAACACTATCCCGATTCATCCTTCTCAAACATACATAACAAAACATAATGCTCGGCGAGAACGAGCTTCCAACCTTTACTCCTCAGAACAAACAAAACGGAAATCATACACTCTCCTCTACACCAATGATGGAAGAGCCACCGGCGGCCCTAACCATCCAGACATATACAGACTCACGAGGGGTAGCGAGCCCACATCGTGCCCTCCCCGGTTTTTACGCCGAAGGCATCGAAATATCACACCTTCCCAAACTCCCAGGGGTCGCGTGTGATATATCGGATGGAGACTACGCACAGGCCGAACCTCGACGGCCCGAACCGTCCCGAGGGTTCCTTACCCGTAGCTCCTTGGATCCACACATACAAATCATATCATATCAAATGCCAAATCTTTCATGGCAATCTCGCTAACAGAATTGTAAAGCCTTTTTCCAAAACATAGCTTACATATGCTTATATAATATCTTTTCCCAAAACAAAGTTGTTCACAAGATCATAATCATATTCTAATCAACACTTACATATCTATATATATAATATATAGTCACATGCACGGCCCGAAAACATCACATAAGGCTTTAGGTCGCTTAGCTAATAAAATTCCTAAACCTCACCTTGTACGTGACAAAAATCGAGCAGACGTGAACAACCTACGCCTCGGGCTCGTCAACTGGAACCTCCTCTGAAAAGAAAACACGAAAGCCCAAGACTTAGACTCTATATGAACCAAAGAAGACGCTCGGCAAATGCATGATTCATGTTCATAGATAAAATGTTACAATTAGGTCATATAATTCATAAATCATAGCATAACATATTTATTTACAATCTATTATGCAAAACAATCAAATTATAACAATTAATATGCAAAAGAAAAGCATTTAAAATCATACAATTGCATAATTAATGCAAACAGAAAAAAGTGACAAAATCCACCCCCATGGATTTTTCCAAAGGGAAAAATCCACCCTAGCGGATTTTTCCAGAGCTACTGCCTCAAATCCACCCCCATGGATTTTTCCAAAGGGAAAAATCCACCCTCGCGGATTTGACCCAGTAGAAGGGTTCCGGCCATGGGAACGGCCGTTCCCGTTCCCAGTACAAACTGGGAACGGTCGTTCCCACTCTCGGTCATGAACAGTAAACGGCCTGGGAACGGTCGTTCCCAGTTTAAAACTGGGCGGGAACGGCCGTTCCGGCCTGGTTCGAAAGCTGGAGCAGAAAATTTTTACAGAAAACAGGGGAAGCTCGTTTTTGAGCCAAAAATGGCCAAAATTCAACCCTTAAAATTGCCACAACCTCTCAAAATGCACAAACAATTCACATAACTCATGCTTGACATATACACACTCAAATAACGCAAGAAAACGGAATTAAAAGGCATGATCAAGGGTATGCAACTTTCAAGCTAAAATCATGATCATTCATAAATGCTCAACCAACCATGGATTAAATGCCATAAATGCAACACATACAACATATACAACTCATAAATGAAGCTAGTAATCAAATACATCAAGCAAAGAGCAAGTATCCAAGTTTTTCATGAAACCCTTACTATTCACGTAGGGAAGCAAAGGCATGCAAAACTCACTCCAAACTCAGAAATTAAACCATAGAAACGACGAGCACGACGAGGGGATTCCGAAACATACTCAAGTTCGAGAAAAGACGAAGAAACGAGAGAGAACTTGGCTTGGGAAGTTGGATGATCAAACTTGGGGTTTATGCTCTAGCTTGGCTTGGTTGTTGTTGAAATTACGTGAAGAATGAGGGAGGAGAGAAATGGTTCAGCCTTTAAGGCTGGACCGGTCGGTTCACGGGTTCGGTTCAAGGTTCCCGGTTCAAGTTGGTTCGGTTCAACAAATACAGGTTCAAATAAGGCCAACTCAAATTAAAACGAATAAATCTCATGCAACATTCAATCACATAATTCATATAAGTTCAAATAATTCAAAATAGTCCTATACAAATAATCTAAAACGCAAATAATATTAAATCACATAATTTACCTGTACCGACTGTGAGTCGGGGTGTTACACCGAGCCTATGCAGGAGCAGTCTAATGGAGGTAACAATGGATCTGATGATGATGATGATGGAGGTGACGTAGCAGGGCATGGTCAGGGTGAGGTTGTTGTTGTTTCTGATGACACTAGTAGGGGTTCTTTGGACCACGGTTAGCAGGGTTGATCACTGCTGAAAGATCTCTGTATATAGTATGGATGCATATATATATCTATGGATGACGGCAGTATGGGATTGACTTTTGGAGGAGGGGATGTATAGCTATGGTAGATGATCCCCGAGTTTTGGCAACACTGATGGCGGTTCAGATGACATGGTACCTATGGTAGGATGTGTCGAGCATGGTTGGATGGTATGGTAAGGCATGTATGGGAGCAATTTGATTATAATCAGATCCTTCCCGTTTTGAATTTTGTGTAATATGTAGCTTGTTGTAAAATTTTACCAAACCATGCATATTTATGACACAATATTCACCACTTTATTCTGCTTATCTGTTTACTGCTTTCCATAACTGTCATTGCATGAGTCTTAGAGTTGCTTCAAGATAACATTATGGTCATTATTTGGATCATGCCATTTCATTTATTGTCATCATGATATATCTCATCGGATTATTGTTATATGGTGTTCATGTTTATGAATGGTTAATGATTATGTCACTTGTGACTTATTCTTAATATCTTGATTGAGTGAGATATTTGATACATACTTGGGATTATATGTGGATATGTCAAATATGTGGATTATCAAGTATGTGAATCACTCTTGTTGGCATGCATTATATATATCCCTGGATTCTTGCAAATTCAGCGACATCATGCCACCAAGAAGAGCACCACACAATCGTGTACCACCACCGTCACCCCATAGGAAAGTCACACCACCTAGGTATGGTACGCCATCACCACCCAGAAGGGAAGGATTCCCAGAGTTAGCAGAAGTACTACAGTAGGTTCTAAGGGCAAGGGGTAATCCTCCTAATGAAAAGTCACTAGAGAAGTTCCTTAGAATGAATCCTCCTAAGTTTTATGGCGAACCCAATGATTTAAAAGCGGAGAATTGGATAGCAAGTTTGGAAAAGATCTTCGAAGCTATGGATATCTACCCAGAAGATCGTGAGCGAGTTCAGTATGCTACATTCTTAATGGAAGGAGCTGCACTTAATTGGTGGAAGCATACTCAGCATATGTGGACTGAGAATAATGTTAACTGGACTGAGTTTGTAAGGGAATTTCAGTAAAAGTACACCCCTCAAGTTACTCGCGACGCAAGAGAAGCCGAATTCATGAGCCTAGTTCAAGGGAATATGAACGTGATGGAGTATGAAGCCAAGTTTGTCAGGTTGATCAAGTATGCACCTCACATTCTGAATGATGAACGCAACAAGACTTAGAGATTCATTGATGGTCTGAAACCTGAACTATATTGGCGTTAGCATCATTGGATGTCGAGACCTACACCAGAGCAGTGGACAAGGCTTTGAAAGTGGAAGCAGCTCACAAGGATATCAGAATGATTGTTAGTCGTCAAGGATCTTCTAACCCGAAGCCATTTCAGGGGAACAAGAGACCTTTCGTATCTTCCACTCAAGGAACTGGAAAGAAACCTATGATGGCTCAACAATAGCAGAAGGTTCTACATCAACAGCGAACTCCGCATCAGCAGAAAGCGCCATAATAACCAAAGGCACCGCAGCAATTCAGAGCACCTCAGACCACTCAAGACGAAATTGTTTGTGATTTCTGTGGTTGTAAGGGACATACTGAGGATAATTGCAGGAAGAAAGCTGGTCAGTGTGTATGGTGTGGATCTATAGATCATATGGTTGAGAATTGTCCAGCAAAGACTAGGAAGTATGGGGCTCAAAACAAAGGCAAGGCGGTGGTGGGGAAGAGTGGCAAACCCCGTGGTTAAAGGCAGAGCTTATGCACTGGATGGCAGTGAGGAGGTTGATCCTACATCAGTTATGGAAGGTATTATGCACATTCTTAACACACCAGTTCAGGTCCTGTATGACCCTAGTGCCACGCATTCATTCATTGCATCTAAATTATGTGCGCATTTACCACTTGAACAATTGCCATATAGCTTTGAAGTAAGTTCTCCTTTGGGGACTTGCCTCTTCACGGATCAAGTATATAAACGCTGCCCTATTCGCATTGGTAATCGCTACTATCCGTCGGTTCTTATCATGTTACCGATGATAAAGTACGATGTTATACTGGGAATAGATTGGTTATTCAAGTACCGAGCCAAGTTGGATTGTTATAAGAAAGAAGTCATCTTGGGAGAAGATGAAAGTGGGACATCAGAAAAAAAAAAAAAAAAAAAAAAAAAGTGGAGAAGTTAGTAATGGTTTCGTCAATGGAAGCAAAGAAATTGATTCAGAATGGAGCAACAGGATTCATCGCCTATCTCTTAAATAGGTCGAAAGATCAAATCAAGATTGAAGAAGTGGAGGTAATCAACGAATTTCTAGAAGTGTTTTCCAAACACCTAAACTCGTTACCACCCGATTGTGAACTAGAGTTTACAATTGAGATGATACCAGGAGCAGAGCCGTTTTCCAAGACGCCTTATAGAATGGCTCCAGGAGAACTTCAAGAATTGAGAAAACTATTAGATGAATTGTTAGAGGCAGGATATATTATACCGAGCACATCGCCATGGGGAGCGCCTATGCTTTTCGTCAAGAAGAAAGATGGATCATTGCATTTGTGCATTGATTACAGGGAACTCAACAGAATGACGATCAAGAATAAGTACCCACTCCCTCACATCGAAGAGTTATTCGACATACTTCAAGGAGCACGGGTATAGTGTAAATTGGATTTGAGACAAGGATACTATCAACTGAAGATCAAGGAAGCAGATATTCCCAAGACTGCTTACAACAGTCGTTATGGTCATTACGAGTTCATAGTAATGCCATTTAGTCTGACTAACGCACCAGCTGCATTCGTGGATATGATGCACCGAATATTCAGACCATTCCTCGACAAGTTCGTGGTAATCTTCATCGACGAGATTCTAGTGTTTTCCAAGACACCAGAGGAACATGCTGAGCATCTTCGTTTATTGCTGAACACTTTACTGGATCACAAGCTATACGCAAAGTTCAGTAAATATGAGTTCTGGTTAGAACGAGTTACGTTTCTTGGACATATTATCTCAGGATCAGGAGTTGAAGTCGATCCTTCCAAGATCGAGTGCCACCAAGGAATCCATCAGAAGTAAGAAGCTTTTTGGGATTAGCAGGTTATTACAGAAGATTTGTCCAGTATTTTGCAAAGATTGTAGCATCGCTCACAAAGTTAACCAAGAAGAAAGGGAAGTTTGAATGGACCGACAAGTGTGAGCATAATTTTCAAGAATTAAAGAGGAGATTGACAACAACACCGATCTTAACTTTACCTAAAAGCAAGGAAGGATACACTGTTACACCGACGCCTCGAAAGAAGGTTTGGGAAGTGTATTAATGCAGAATGGAAAGGTGATTACCCAACGTACGACTTGGAGTTAGCCGCAATGATTTTCGCTCTCGCAAAATAGAGACACTACTTGTATGGAGTTTCATTTGAGATCTTCACAGATCACAAGAGTTTGCGCTATCTATTCACTCAGAAGCAGTTGAATATGCGACAGAGAAGATAGATGGAGATTTTGGAAGACTATGATTGTGTTATTCAGTACCATCCGGGAAAGGCAAACGTTGTTGTAGATGCCTTAAGCAGGAAGACTTCTTTAGCACAGATTTCAGTGGATACGGAGATTGTTCAAAGAGAAGTACTACAAGTGATACATAAAGCTCGAATCGCAAATATTGTGATGATATCACCTTTGAAGGAGAAGGTGATAGAATCTCAAGAGAACGACGAATGGATTAAGAAGTGTCTCAATTTAAAGGAAAAGGATGACGAGACAAAGTTCAAGACCGATGAACATGGAATTTTGAGATACAAGGGTCGGATATACGTACCAGCCGTTTTAAGGAAAGAGATACTTGATGAAGCGTATAAGACCAAGTATACGGTACATCCAGGAGGAACTAAGATGTATCAAGATGTCAAGACGTATTTCTGGTGGAAGGTATGAAGCGAGACATAGCCAATTATGTTAAGAAGTGCTTAACTTGTCAGAAAGTTAAAGCTGAGCACCGGAAGCCAAGTGGAATGTTGCAACCGTTACCGATTCCAACATGGAAATGGGAACAGATCAAAAATGGATTTCGTCACTAGATTACCTAAAGTCAAAGGAGGACAAGACAGCATATGGGTGATCATTGATAGACTCACCAAGTCATTGTACTTTTTGCCGGTGAAAACAACGGATAAAGTCAGCACGTTGGTAAAGCTGTATCAACAAGAGACTGTGAGACTACACGGAGTTCCAAACAGCATAGTGTCTGACAGAGATCCAAAGTTCACTTCACAATTGTGGCAAGGAATTCAGACTTTGATGGGAACAAAGTTAAACTTCAGTATCGCAGCACATCCTCAGACGGACGGACAATCAGAGAGGATGATCAACTATTTGGAGGATATGCTAAGAGTTTACGCATTGGATTTTCAAGATAGTTGGAAAGATTGCTTACCCTTTGTGGAGTTTGCATACAATAACAGTTATCAGGCTTCGATTCAAGCCGCGCTGTATGAAGCTCTTTATGGAAGGAAGTGTAAAACACCGTTGTACTGGGATTTGGATAAAGTAAGACAAACAGATGATGGACCGAAAAGAACAAATTCGGCAAAGTGGATTCAAGAAGTGACAGAAAAGATCCAACTCATTCGTCAAAGAATGAAAGCTGCCCAGGACAGTCAGAAGAGTTATGCAGATCGACGCAGAAGAGATCTAGAATTTGCAGTGGGCGACAGAGTGTTTCTGAAAGCATCGCCAAGGAAAGGGTTTACTCGAATTGGGAAAGGCAGTAAATTAAACCCTAGATACGTTGGACCGTATGGGATACTGGAACACATTGGAGAAACTGCTTATAGATTAGATTTACCTGCAAATCTTACAGGAATCCACAACGTATTCCACGTATCTCAACTTCGCAAGTGCTTTTTAGACGAGTCAGAAGTGGTATCAGTGGAAGAGATTCCGTTAGAGCCGAACTTAACCTATATGTTGAAGCCGACCAAGATTCTGGACAGAAAAATTTCAAGAACTAAGGAATAGGAAGATTCCTCTAGTTAAGGTCCTTTGGAAGGGACATGGCACAGAAGAGGCAACATGGGAAACATAAGATAAGATGAGAAACATTACCCTGAGTTATTTTTAGAAACTGTCGTGGAATCTGAGGACAGATTCTTTTCAAGGAGGGGTGATTGTAACAACCCGTAAAGGGGCCTGGTTGAAATGGTAAGCTAAGGGCAGTGGTAAACCGTTTATAGACCATGATCCAACTTTACAAAACCTCATGCATTGCATTCTTATCTGATCAACGTGCTCATATGTGATTCTTAGTATGTTAAGGGGGAATTCTTTACCTTTTACCCATTTTACTATTCATTTACCGAGCCTACTTTACCCATCTTGTTACTCGAACCTTAGAGGTTCATAATCCATGTTTTCCAATCATTTGAACTTGTTTTCCAAGGTTCAGAGTCCTTTCTTTAACGTTAAGGGCATTTTGGGCACTTATCGTCCAAAGTTACTATTTAATCTTGCAAACGAGCTTTGATTCGGACACTCTCTGCTACCCAAGTTTATAGTTAAATCATTCCTTGAGTCGATACAAGTCTATTGGTATCATTCTTTACTCGAAATCATATTTTGAACTTCGTTTTAAAAGAAACTTTTGAGCCAAAACCCTAATTCACTATTCCTTCTACGAACGGTTTTTCGTTCGGAAAACTTCTACTCTTCAAATTTGAGTTTAAAACACTTCTTGATTCATTTCATGATTTTTGATACTTATTACATCTCTTCGTTCAAGCCCTAACTCGAGTTTTGAATAAAACGTTTTTTAAAAATAAGTTACTATTCATCCTAAGTTTCTAACTTTTTATTGGTTAAACTTTTTATAGTCAATATGGGGCTTAAAACGATTGTCGTTTTATTTTATGGAATTTTAAAACAATCCGGACTTTCAAATCACATTCGGAGGTCATTTTTCATTCATATTCGTTTAAAACGTTCACGTTTCTATTCTTTAAAACAAATATATCTTTCTAACGGTAAATCCGTTTTCATCGAGTAAATATTCGTTTCGAAGCTAATTTTTGTCCGATTCACATAACCCAACTTCCAGCAACTCGTCTACGTGCTTACCATGTTAAATTACCTAAATACCCTTCATTTTCAAGTTTTATTTAATTACCAAGGCCAAGCTTACAAGGGAAGCTACTACCATTTGCTCTCCTACCCTTGGAGTTAGTTTTATTGCAAGGTGAGGGGTCTCCCAACAACTATAAATACCATCCTCATGCCATTCATTTCCTTTCTCAATGTTGTGTTAACAACAACCATTCTCTCCCCCTCTAGTGCCGAAGCACATCCCCCCCTCCCCCCATTAGGTTAGTTGTTTTATTTATTTTATAGTATAGTTTTATGTTATGTTTTAGTTTAATTTACGTTTTTATGTTATGGTGTATTTATATTATGTTTAGGTTGGGTCTTAAGGTTTTCCCTAAGCCATATAGGATTTTATTTTATGCATTTATATTATAGTTTTTATGATATATTTGAATAGTTGTTCATGTGATTTAATTGTTTATAATATGTTATGAATTAGTTTAATATATGCTATGATCATGCTTTAGGGATTATATATGTTGTATATTGATGTATGCTCATGATATTTAAATTATGTTCATGCATGTTATGTAATGAAATAGTATTATATGATCAATTGTGTCACAACATGTTACATATTGTTAATTGATTTAATTGTCACATATTATATGATCAATGCTCATGCTATGCTATGACTTATGTTATGATATGTTGCTACATTGTTATATGATTCATATACCATGAATTGATCTTATGTTATGACTTTGATTAATGGGATATTATTTGATCATATCTTATACACTTGATTAGTGTCACACTTTATAACCTAAGATAGAATAGTACTTTAATTAGACCTTGTAACCTTAGGTTATACCTTTAATCTAGATCACACATACCTCTAATAATATGAACTTGAACCATAGGTTATAACAAGATCATAATTTGATTAGAGTGTGTGTATGTGTATGTGCATGGTGTACGTGTGTGTGTGTGTGTGTGTGTTCGTGTGTGTGCATGGTGTACGTGTGTGTGTGTGTGTGTGTTCGTGTGTGTGCATTAGTGTGTGTTCAGTGTGTGGGTTTGACCGGCCCGAACCCTTTGACCCGATATGTGAATAGTAATTGTGAATACTAATCTTGAGTAGTAACCTTGAATAGTTATCTGGAATAGTACTTTTGAATAGTAAAATGAAATAAAATTCGGGATACCTAATTAGACGTTTGCACTTAGGGTTTCCCAACCTCGGGTCTAAAATATCTTTTCAAAATGAGTTTTATTTCGTGGATTTGTTTCATAACCTTAGGGTTACGTTAGGATTCATAATTTGACTAATATTTACTCGGTTTTAATAAGATCATAGTCTCACATTAAGATAACTCACTTCAACGTGTTTTTTATGTGATACCTTATCTCTAATACCTTAAATGGTATTACTCTCATGTGTTATCTCCTTATGTGACTTCATCATTCATATGCATCATGTAGAGTGGGTCTTAGTTCTTAAGCTCACTTTAGTACGTCAGTTACAGGAGTTAAGGTTGAGCACTGGGATCCCCAGGGCACTGTTTAATCACACTACGCATCTTTACCTATTACTAGGTGAGGTTAAATATTTCAAACTGGAACCATGATTATATCTATAGTATCAAGTGTTTTCAAAACTAACACCAAGTTCTTACAACGCATTGCTTTAAACTATTCCCTTATCGGGACAACTCTTTCATCGATCATTTACTTCATTTATCATTTATTCAAATATCATATTCGTTTATCATCTTCATTTATCTCAATTATCGTTTCAAACAATCATATTCATTTATTCAAAGTTTATCATTCATCATTCATCGTTCATCGCATCATTTATTTAATGTCCTTCACGGACTTCATTATATTCAAGCATTCGGATTTACTCCGGATGTTCATTCATATGCAAGCATTATCGTTCATCGTTATTGGGCCCGACGGTTATATGTGGAAGTAATGCTCGGGAGGTGAGCGCCAACAACATCACTAATACCGACCGTCACCATTAGACAATTGACACCGGCTTTAATCGGAGGTTGATTAAGTCAGGACAATCTGTCAGAGAAAGGACAGCAAATCCTTATCTCATTCATCGTTTATCGTCACCTAGGGCTAGCTACCCGAAGTGACACCGGAGAAGGGTGGTGCATGTATGTATGTTCAAGATGTTGTTGATCTCGGTCCAACATCGCTCATCGTTCATTGTTTTCAAGGAGTAAGGGTGGAAGATGCCTAGCTTGCGGGCATAAATCATTTTATAAACATTGGTTCATATTTCTCAAAGCTATTCTTTACCCCTATCCTGCTTTATTAAAATCATATGAACCAAATCATATCATATGTGTGCGCGTGTGACATCATCATTAGCATATCAAATGTTCTCATAAAGTATTTATCTTTCAAATCATTCTTCAAGGTAAACTTTATTCATTTCAAATATCCTTTCATTTCAAGAGTATTTCTTTTAAATACTCCCTCACTTAGTCACTTTGACTAATACCTCTACCTGTTTTCTGGCCTCATGGTTTCAGGTCTTGCAGCCGTACTCTAGAGGTATCTTGAAGCTCTATAATATCTATTTTGCCCGAGTCAGGACTTATATGTTATTAATCTATTTTGTGTCCTGCATTATGATATATGGCTGCATATGTTCCTAGCTTTATTTTGTAACTTGATACATTGCTACTCGACCTGCAATATGTTCCTGTGACATTGTCCAATTACTTATATCAGATCATTACTTTGTCTTCTACTTAAACGTGACTGTATTGTTCATCTTACGTGCTCATTACTTGTTACCACCACGCATGGATTTAAAAGTTTCAAATTTTCCTAAATTCCGCTGCATTATCATTGAGCATTCATCATGATCTTCATCAACCGTTCACCGGTGTATTTGTTGAGCGATGGCTTACATCATTATTTGATGAGTATATCGGTGCGAGGGTTGGAGCATTCCTCTCCATATATATATATATACAAGTGGGGCGCTACATATTGCTAGACTATGGTAGTGTGATATGTGAACTGATTAATTAATTAGAAATTAATTAATCGGGGTCACTGCTAATTGAATAAAGAACCTAGAGGGTCACACACAAATGCCTGATCATTATGGTTAAGGCTTGAATCGATTAAACGAGTTGATCTAACCAATCGAGGATTGGAAAGGGCCACACGTGTGGCACACGTGTGGGGCACGTGTCAATGAGTGACACGTGTCACTCTTGTGTGATAAATTAGATAATTAATTTTGATTAATTATTTAATGGACTTTAATTTAATTATGAATTATTATTAAGTCCTAATTTGGAGTTTGAAAGTCAAATAAATAATTAATTATGAAATTAATTATTAGCATTAATTTATTTATTATGAATAAATAAAATATCCCATGAAAATATCTAAGAGAGTTAGATAGAATTTCTTGTAAGGCAAGTTGATCAAATGAGACTTTTGGTCAAAGTAGAAAACCTTTCTTACCTAGCAAGTCAAAGTCTTGAAGGTTTAGGAAACCTTGGGCAACAAAACAAGGGGGTTCGAACCACCCTAGCCTATTTAGGGCGTGCTTCGAACCCCATGGGAAAGTGATACAAGAATTTCTCCAAATTACTTCATACAAATCCATTAGAGGCTAAACACTAAATATAGTACTAGTATCCTCCATATCTAGATCGTGATTGAGGTTGGTGTGGATTATTACTCTAGGGGACTGCGATTTCGGAGTCTTGAAGATTCGAAGAAGTCCGAGGGAATTGTCGCTTGAAGTATGTTTGAGAGCGGCTCAAAACATGTCAAGAAAGCATTGATTTAAGTAAGTTCTTGAAATCCTTACGAATCAGGAATAGGAATTGCAAGTCTTAATTTTGCTTTTGGGAAAAAATTTTAAATTCCTCTACGTTAGTGTTTTTTATTTCCCAACATTTATGATATAGTATCTGGGGACATTTTGGTCATTTTATAAAAAATGATAAAATATTCAAGGATATTTTTGGAAGGATAGGTCAAAAATTTGACGGAACCCTAATGGCCGCCAAGACCTCTAACGGAATCAAACCTTAGGGACTACATTGTAAAATCTAAAAGAATAGGGACTCACTTGTAATTAGGCCTAAATTGAGGGTAGTCAGTTGTAATTCGCCCTAAATTACATTTATATTGTATACAAGTATACAAGAATAAGTTTTTCTTTATACAGGTGTGTTTAAAATATATATATTTATGAATTAGAATATAAGAAACCACAAATTAATGATTGATCCCTATTATGGTAAAAATTTTTACCTAAAACCCCCAGTTTGAAAAGTAGCAATATATATTAGATTTCTCTTATCCTTTTCATTTTTTGTAAACCCCCGAAATCCTGTAAAAGTATCATAATGTCCTTAATAAATTTAAGAATGACACACATATCCCTTGTCTTCTTCATCCCTTCGCCGATTTTCTTCTTGGCGGAGAAATCATCGCCGGTGATTCTTTTCCGGTGATGAACGGGAAAAATTATTGCCGACGATTCTTTTCCAGGGATTCTTACGAATAATCTCACCTACCTTCTCTCTCAAATTATCTCAATATTGGACGAGCAAAAATCCCCAACGGACGTTGGTTTCTATTCCGGTAACCAGCTCCTCTGGAAACACCGATGTTCTTTTGCAATCCACAAATCACACAATTTGAACGCTATTTCTCTTTCTAACCAACCAAGGTATCCTAAGGTAACTTTTTTATCTGGCAACCGACCAAAGCTTCGGCGAGAAGAATGTACAAGAAGATAATTGATTTTTGTTAACATTTTATTAATATTATTCATGTTTTAGTTTTTATTTTATTTTTCGATTTATTTCGACAATGACTAATTTTTACTTGACAATCTTGACAAACGATTCGTTTACTCTGAGTCTTCGTTATTTTTCTTTGACTCGACAAACAAACCTTCGAATAACTAATAAAGTCATATTTACTCGTCAAACTTAATAGATTGTTATTCCTTCCCGGTGGGACGCGTCTATTAATTAAAAAGCCAACCACACTCTTTCCCGTAGTTTGACTGCCTGAAATTGCAGTAGTCCACTTGAAAGATTGCGACGATAGATCTTCCAGCCTATTCACCTTTATTAATAGCGTGCCCTAAACGTTGTACCTCATCCATTTTCTCCCCCATTTACTTCCATCCAAAAAACCCTTCTTCTCTTTGCCTTCTCTCCCAAATTCCGATTCGCTGAACAACAAAATCGTGAATCATCCTAATATGCCAACACACATCCACGGCGAGGTCGAGGAGTTCATGGTCGAATGATTTTGGCAACACGCCACAACCAACAACATTGAGAACCAAGCCAGTATGGACATAGCCTTGTTTCAGGTGTGATAGAGATGTCAGAGCAACTTCGACACCCATACTGGCCTCGAGATGTCGCACACCGCCTGAAAAAACTGCGAAAAAGATTTTACAATTTTCATAGGTTTTTTAGGCTTCCTAGTGTTGAATTGGATGATGATCGTGTTCATGCCCGATGTTATCCAAGGTATTGGCTTGTGCATCAACCTTATGTAAGTCGTATTCATACTCAATCCCTTTTTTCTTTATTTTTGTTCATTATTTAATGTATAATTTTTTATAGAAAATTGTGCAGCATGTTGTGCTCAGGGATAGAGGATGCAATTACTAAGACTCCCTTAGATTTATCTTTAAAGTGCGTTGAGCACACCTTTTGGAGTCCAAAGAGGAGTACCTCCATGCGGACAACATTGAGAATAGGGACTCGGACCCCGAGTTCCTTGACGGCGTGGAGTACTCTAGAAATCAACATTCCATAGAGAGTGTTAATTCCAACCTCTTGTAGGGTGATCTGAATGAGGTTAATCAGCCTCCTCCCAAGTAATATACTTTTGTTGTTTGTAAATTATTTATATTACAGTTAGATTTATTATTTATATATTACCAAAACTGTAGTGAAATGTTTATTAGTATTGGTCGGAATGAAATTCTTTTGTTTCTGTTGGAATGAAATCCTATGGTTGTTGTTGGAATAAAATCGTTATTTGATCAGAGTAATAAACTGATGTTGTGTTGTTTTAGTTGGAAGAATTCAAGGTATATCTAAATTTGTAATGGAGTGGTAATGTGTAACTGAAGGCATGAGTAGTAGAGTAAATAAGAATTCAAGTTAGAATTAAATATGCAACTTATAGAGTAATGAAGTGGTATTGTGTTACTAAATGCTTGGTCTGTAGAGGAAATAAGAATTCAAGTTAGAACCAAATGTGCAGCTTATAGAGTAATGAAGCGGTGTTGCATGTGTAACTAAATGTGTGATTTGTAGAGTAAATAACTCAAAATGGGAAAGAATTCAAGTTAGAACTAAATGTGCAGCTTATAGAGTAATGAAGTGGCATTTTGTAACTAAATGCGTGATCTATAGAGTAAATAACTCAAAACGGGAAAGAATTCAAGTTAGAACTTAATGTACAGCTTATAGAGTAATGAAGTGGTATTGTGTAACTAAATGCGTGATCTATAGAGTAAATTCAACGGTGAGTAATCCTTTTCTAATATTTAATATCAAAGAATCTTTATTTTTTCATTAAATATTACCTATCATGTTTTAGTATAATAGAAACACCATGTGAGGGATAAAATTTGTTTTAAAAGTAGTATGATCTAACATTGGTAGGTAATATGTTAGTTCTCATAATATGTAAAGTTGATGTCCTTCCTAATACTCTTGTATTATAATTTGGACAAAAATTTTATCCCTAATATGGTGTTTCAATTATATTAAAACATGATAGGATCATAAACTATCGTTTCATACAGTCTTATGATGATATTTAATGAAAAAATAAAGATCATTTGATATTAAATACTAGAAAAAGATTAGTCACCGTCAAATTTACTCTACAGATCACGCATTTAGTTACACAATACCACTGCATTACTCTACAAGTTGCACATTTAGTCTAAATTGCATTGAGTTATTTACTCTACAGATCACGCATTCAATTACACAATACCACTTTATTACTCTATAAGTTGTACATGTAGTTCTAACTTGCATTCTTATTTACTCTACAATCACGTATTTAGTCACACATTACCATTCCATTACTCTATAAGCTGCACATTTAGTTCTAAAATTGAAACAAACTGAACAAGCACTTCATCACTGCATAAGTAAACAAACTAAAACAATCTAAACAAGCACTTCATAACCACATTTAGTAAGCAAACTGAACAAACACTTCATTACCACATAACATAAGTAAATAAACTAAAACTACCCGAACAAGCAGTTTATAACCACATTTAATAAACAAACTAAAACAAACTGAACAAGCACTTTATAACCACATTTAGTAAAAAATTGAAACAAACTGAACAAGCAGTTCATTATCAGTTACCACATAAGTAAACAAACTGAAACAACCTGAACAAGCACTTTATAACCACATTCAATAAACAAACTGAAACAACCTGACCAAACACTTCATTTCCATATAAGTAAACAAACTATTTCAACCTGGACAATCACTTCGTTACCACATAAGTAACAAACTAAAACAAGCTGAACAAGCACTTCATTTCCACATAAGTAAACAAATTGAAACAACCTGAACAAACACTTCATTTCCACATAAGTAAACAAACTGAATCAATCTGAACAAGCACTTCATTTCCAACTAAGTAAACAAACTGATTCAACCTAATCAATCACTTCACTACAGTAGATCTAATTGAGAAAACATCATCAACCAATTTATTAACTCAAACAAATAGAAACAATCATAAGAGGCAGTGTATTTAATTACAACAACAAAGAAAATGTTGGATTTGAAAAGTTTTAAAACTTAAAATCATAACCTACAAATTAATTTGTGTAACTCCCACAAGGTCATTTATTTGGTTTTGATTTTCTTAAGTTACACATGCATCCTAACACTATAAATAGGGTCCTAGGGGTCTAGATTAGAACATACACAAGCATCCTACAATTCACTATACATCTATTCTCATATACTATAGTTTTGGGCAACATGATAAGGTTTCGTTCGTTAGTTTCCTTGTGATCGTGCTCACAATAGGAGACGCCGGTCGTGGCCTTTGGGTTTTATCTTGGGGTGGTGGTGAGCCGACAATACCCGCACGGAGGGGAGGCCATCACGATCTTAGGACAGCGTCAAGTGGCGTGACTCCTTACAGGCCAGCCGTTCTTTACTCATATTTCAGCTATTACTATTGTCTTACATGTGCATTATATAAAGCATGATAAAACTGATCTAATTTGATCTAATTTCAACAACAATCTAAGATCGTGATAAATCTTGTTAAACAATTATCTTGATTTGCTAAATAGTTTGATTTAGTTTGTGCTTAATCATCTTGGCTTGCTAAACTGTCTGATTATATGATTTAGTATTCATGGTGGTATGATTAGTTGCTTAATCTTTTAAATTACTTAATTAATTTAATTTGACGTATTGGAATTAGGATTTCCTCACCTTTATTAGTTGATTACCATCCGTCAGATTTGACTTACAACAAATTAGGTGCCCTTCTAAGCACGTTTCATTATTCTGGTATATTTTAAGCAAACTCCAATTTATGTGTAGTTTCTCTAATTATAAAATCTAGAAATCTGCTCCAGATAAAAATTTATTCTGTTATAGATAGAGATTTCTGATCTACAAAACACTTAGTAGGCAAATTCTGTACCACATAATCGGTTTTAATTATTGAATAAAACAATATTCTGAATCTACTTGGGCATAATCTAGACAGAGACTATTTGATCTGATTTCAAAGTTTAACAGCCAACTAGTAGATTATTTGTAACGTTAAGATTATCCATAACGTTAAACTTTATTAGGCATAATATTAAGGATTAATATTCCGTTACATATAAACAAATTAAATAAAAGTCAGACCACTTTCAGTAAAGCGTTAATCAAATTTTGCTTATATAGATGGATTTCTCATTTACAGTTTATTTGTGTGCTTGAGCAACATTGTTTATTCGATTGCTATTGTTGTTGATAAAATCAAATATTTGATATCGTTGTTATTGTTATCTCTTACAGTTTGTGTATTCTGTCTTACTTTGGCTTTATTAATTGCTAGTCTAAGGTTGAGGAAAACATGGCATCCCAAGAAGAAGCTAGTAGTGTTAAGCCTGAAAATTTTAACGGACTAAACTTTAAAAGGTGGCAAAATCAAATGAGGTATTGGCTAACGGTTCTTGGATTTGTGTCCGCCATTGATGGAACCATAGAATCAACTTCTTGGCATACCCCTGAACAAATAGACTATCATTGTCGTAATCGAATTTTGAGTGCTTTATCTGAAAGGCTTTATGATGTTTACCACACCATTACTAGTGCTAAGGAATTGTGGGATTCTTTAGAAGCTGAATATGGGATAGATGATGCGGGAATAGAACGGTTTAATGCTTCTACATTTACAAAATACACTATGATTGATGGAAAATCTATTGTTGACCAAATTCATGAGTTCCAAGATTTACTAAGACCTCTAGAAAATAGTGGGTCAAAATTTAGTGAAGAGTATAAAGTATCTTGCCTAATAGATAAACTCCCACCGTCTTGGTCTAATTTTGCGAGGAGTTTAAGACATCAACAAGGAACCTTAACTCTAGCGCAAGCTTTTAGATCTTTGAGGATAGAAGAACAATATAGAGTGAATATTAAACAAGAAGAGATGAAAGCCAAAGTCAACGTTGTAGAAGAGAAAAGGGTTAATAAATTTAGGCCGAGATGGAATAAGTTTAAGAAATATTGGAAAAAGGACTATCGCCATAATAAACAACCTAAAGGTCAAAACTCTAGGAATGATAAAGGCAAAACAGAAACAGAGAGAGCATGCTTCGTGTGTGGAAGGACAAGTCATGTGGCGAGGGAGTGCTACTACCGCAAGACTGAGAAAACTGCTCCTAAATACAACTTTAGAGCTAAAAACCAACATGGTGAAGTGAACATGTTAGTTGAAGGAGAACCTTCTATCAGGTTAGAACCCATAAATCCATTAGTAAATTTTACATATCATAATAATGATTGGTGGTTAATTCAGGAGCTAATATACATGTTTGTTTTGATAAAACAATGTTTAAATCCTACCAGAACTCAAGTGGAGGAAGCGTGACTTTAGGGAATAATACAGCCGCACCAATACTTGGAATCGGACGTGTTGATCTAAAAATGACATCGGGGAAAACATTAACTCTTGAAGAAGTGCGGCATGTGCCTCAAGTTAGAAGAAATTTAGTTAGTGGATCTTGTTTAGTTCAAAATGGCTACAAACTAGTTATGGAGTCGAATAAAGTTGTAATAACTAGAAATAATATGTTTATTGGAAAGGGATTTGTATCTGATGGTTTATTTAAGTTGAACATTGGGAATTTTAGCAATAAAAGTCCTGATGTGATTTTAAACATCGAGTCTAGTATTTTGTGGCATGAGAGACTAGGACATGTTAGCAATAAAAAGATTAAAAAACTTATGGACTTGAGTTTGATCCCAAAATCGGATGTGAAACTTGACAATAAGTGTGAAATATGTGTACAAGCAAAACAAACAAAAAGGCCTTATCAATCAGTTCATAGGAATTCCACTATACTAGAATTAGTTCATAGTGATGTATGTGATTCAAATAGAACTCCAACTAGAGGTGGAAACAAATATTTTGTGACTTTCATAGACGATTTCTCTAAGTATTGCTACATCTATCTAATGAAGTCGAAAGAGGAAGTCTTTGATAAGTTTAAAATTTATAAAGCCGAGATTGAAAATCAAATCGAGAAAAAGATCAAAATTCTTAGATCAGATCGAGGAGGAGAATACTCCTCTGGGGAATTATCAAAATTTTGTGAGGAGAATGGTATAATACATGAGTTCACTCCACCTTATTCACCACAATCAAACGGTGTAGCCGAGAGAAAAAAATAGGACTTTAATGGATATGGTAAATGTAATTTTATTAAATTCTGGAGCACCTGAAAATTTGTGGGGTGAAGCTATTTTATCATCATGCTTTATATTAAACCGTGTGTTTACGAAAGACAATGAGAAAACGCCTTATGATTTATGGAAAAACAGAGCTCCATGGCTGAGTTTTCTTAAATTGTGGGGGTGTTTAGCTAAAGTGGCTATACCAGATTTGAAAAGAAAGAAAATAGGACCTAAAACTATAGATGCTATTTTTATTGGTTATGCTCAAAATAGTAGTGCGAATAGATTTTTAGTTGTTAATTCCAGCGTAAGTGGAATTTCAAATAATACAATTATTGAGGCTAGAGATGCTACATATTTTGAGGAAGTTTTCCCTTTCAAATCTAAGGTTTCTAGTAGATCAAATCTGTCAAACTATGAAACGGGTAAAAGAGAATCATCTAGTAACATAACATTAGGAAATGAGGGTGAAGAAATCGTTGAACCAAGAAGAAGTAAAAGGGCTAAGGTAGCTAAAAACTTTGGAGATGATTTTATTACTTTCTTGATAGAAGGTGATCCTCAGAACTACAATGAAGCTATATCTTCAATAGATGCACCTTTTTGGAAAGAAGCCATTAATGATGAGTATAGTTCGATTATTCAAAACAATACTTGGGTTTTAACTGATTTACCTCGTGGTAGCAAACCAATAGGTTGTAAATGGGTTTTCAAAAAGAAATTAAAATCGGATGGATCTATAGACAAATACAAAGCTAGATTAGTAGCAAAAGGATTTACACAACAATAAGGAATAGATTACTTTGACACTTATTCTCCTGTTGCTAGAATTTCAACCATTAGAACTCTTTTAGCTTTAGCATCTATACATAAGTTAGTGATTCATCAAATGGATGTTAAAACAACATTTTTAAATGGAGATTTAGACGAAGAGATCTATATGGAACAACCGGAGGGTTTTAAGGTTAAAGGACAAGAACATAAGGTGTGTAAACTAGTTAAATCTTTGTATGGTTTGAAGCAAGCTCCCAAGCAATGGCATGAAAAATTTAATGAAGTTATCCTAAGTTATGACTTTAAGTCAAATGATCATGACAAATGTGTTTATTGTAAAATGGAAAATGGTGAATGTGTGATATTGTGCCTATATGTTGATGACATACTAATTTTTTGCTCTAATTTGGATTTTGTGAATAATGTGAAAAATTATCTGTCCAATAAATTTGAAATGAAGGATTTAGGAGAAGCACATATTATTTTGGGGATGAAAGTTTGTAGAACTCAAGAAGGGATTTTACTAAATCAATCTAGTGCTATTGAAAAATTCTTAAAGAAGTTCAATTATTATGATTGTAAGAGTGTGTCTACTCCCTATGATCCGAATGTGCATTTGAATAAAAATTCAAACGAGCCTGTTTCTCAATTAAAATACTCTCAAATAATTGGGTCACTTCTATACTTTACCAATAGGACTAGACCTGACATCGCCTATGCAGTTGGTAGACTTAGTAGATACACTCATAATCCTAGCAAAGATCATTGGAATGCCTTACAAAGAGTTCTCAAGTATCTTAGAGGTACAATAAACTATTCTTTATGTTATAAAGGTTTTACTAACGTGATCGAAGGATATAGTGATGCTAACTGGATCACTGATAGTTCTGATATTAAATCTACTAGTGGATTTGTATTCATGCTAGGAGGAGCTGCAATAACTTGGGGTTCGAAAAAACAAACTGTTATATCTAGAAGTACTATGGAAGCTGAGTTAATAGCCTTAGATACAACTTGTACAACTGCTGAGTGGCTAAGAGACTTATTACTTGATATTCCATTGGGAGATAAACCTTTACCAGCTATTTCTATACATTGTGATTGTAAGGCTGTGATAGATCTTGTGAAACAAAAACACTCTAATAAGAAAATGGGTAGACACTTACAAGCGAGGAGCAAATCCGTAAAATCTTTACTAAAGAGAAATGTGGTATCTCTAGATTTTGTGAAATCAGAGAAAAACTTGGCAGATAATTTCACCAAAGGACTACCCAATAAGGGAGTTTATGAATCATCGAGGGGGATGGGCATTAGCCCACAAGGGAGTCACCTCCGGGAGTAACCCAACCTTTGTGATTGGAGACCCCATGAAGAAGGTTCAATGGGTAGGAACAACCTGTACTGCGTGACTCATTTTGCACTACTTATAAGGAGAGCGTCTCCTTCCCATCCCTATAGTGATAGTGCAAGCAAGTGTGATGTTAGGTTGGACTTTGATCCTTAATGAAACCAAGGTGGGAATTCCGCGGGATATAGTTCACACGTGTCCTTGGAGGTTTCACCTAAGTGAGAGTTGCCATGAGGCCGTGGCTATGGATATGGGATGATCCTAGAGACTCTCATGAAAAGCAAGATAAGAGTGCATGGCCATTAATAGCGCTAACCCGCTTGAACAGAAACTGATGTCAATACCGTGTGTGTGATGCATTGAAGTTTGGCCAAGGGACCTAATTCAAGGCGTAGTCCATTATGGCTCCCTCAAATGGAAATCATCTACACTAAGTATAGGCTCAAGCCCGGAAGGCTCCTATACCCATTGCATGGTATTTAGTTACCCTAATATTTTCGTATACTTATATTTATATTTTAAGTTTTAAACCTTGTGGGGGATTGTTGGATTTGAAAAGTTTTAAAACTTAAAATCATAACCTACAAATTAATTTGTGTAACTCCCACAAGGTCATTTATATGGTTTTGATTTTCTTAAGTTACACATGCATCCTAACACTATAAATAGGGTCCTAGGGGTCTAGATTAGAACATACACAAGCATCCTACAATTCACTATACATCTATTCTCATATACTATAGTTTTAGGCAACGTGATAAGGTTTCGTTCGTTAGTTTCCTTGTGATCGTGCTCACAATAGGGGACGCCGGTCGTGGCCTTTGGGTTTTATCTTGGGGTGGTGGTGAGCCGACAATACCCGTACGGAGGGGAGGCCATCACGATCTTAGGACAACGTCAAGTGGCGTGACTCCTTACAGGCCAGCCGTTCTTTACTCATATTTCAGCTATTACTATTGTCTTACATGTGAATTATATAAAGCATGATAAAACTGATCTAATTTGATCTAATTTCAACAACAGAAAAATCCTAAAAAAGTACATGAAGTACATAAAAATTTCAATCCTCAACTCCAAAATACGCGGTGGATCTGGTCAATCCTCAACTTCAGAATGGACAGTGGTCAAGCATGAATCATATGCGTAGGGGTTATATCTTCTCTTCCTGACATAGAAAGAGATTACTGACCAATGTTAATATAGTGTTAATATAAAATAGGTAGGAGGCTGAATCGCCCTTATCTCCACAATGTTGAGATTAGCAAATTTATGCAATTGAATCATGGTCGAAATCTATTCGTTGTGTCGCAAACTGACCCACAACCCTTTTTTATGGGGAGCGAGGTATTGTACCATGTAAGAATCAAAGTTGAAGTCTGACCACTCTTGAACAAGTTGCGCGTGAATCTCCTTCACTGAAGCGCATCAGTTTGTAGTGGATCAATAATTCGATTCAAATTATCAACAATTCAATTCGGAACCATTTTCACTTTTCTTCGATACAAATTATCAGTGAATTATACTGTCTAATTGATAGAGCATCCAAAAAAATAATTAACATTCAATTTATGCTGAGAATACATACTTTTGTCCTCCTTGTAGCAGCTCATGAAATAGGACACGATGACTAAACCGATTCACGTTGCCGCCGCTTATCAATATCTTGCCGTTGTTGTTGCCGTTGCCGTTGACGTTGCTCTCTTTATCCTGCCATCCTTGCCGTTATCTTTTGTTGCCAACGAAGTGGCAATGTTGTTGGAGAATATGAGATAAATTGGGAACCGATTTTTTCAGCGAAAAAAAAAAAAAAAAAGAAAAATCAGGGACAAAACAGACTTTTTAGTGCCTTGGGGGGTCTAGGAAAAATAAATTCGGTATTGGTGATCTAAAACATAAAATTTTCAAATTAGGGAGTTTAAAATAAGTTTTGAAAATTTTTGATTCTTTTTATTAACTAAAAAATAGTTCATTTTATAATGATAAATATATAGTAGGATTTTACTATTTATATATATAATTAGAATATTACATTTAAATTAAAATAAGATTGATATTATATTTATTTTATATATAATATATATTTTAGTAATTAAGAAATTATTTTTTAATTAGTCTTAATTTTTTTTTTTTTTTTATAATTAAACATTGGACTTTTTTCATAAATTTTTTGTGTATTTAATTAAACAGTATGTCTTTGTTTTTTTGTTTTTTTTTTTATTTTTTTTATTTTTTTGTACGTATCTGTAATATAAAATGTGGTGTAAAAACAAATGTGGGTGTAAAGAGATTTTATGGTTTATGTATATATCTACAATAAAAAATATTATATTCTTTTAATTTAAATATAAATAAAATTATTTACGTATATATATAACTAATATTACATTTATTTTATATATAATAAATATTTTATGAAAATTGCATGTTTTGTTTGAATTTCATTTTATTTTTAAATAATATAAATTTAATAAACCTTCTACTTGGCATAGTTGTTTTGCCATGCGGATAAATATTGCCATGTAATCATTTTCAGGTGAGAACTAGGGTTCCGGTAATGTTAAGACTAAAATTGCAAAATTTTTGTAGTAATTGTCCCCAAAATCAGAAACACCAAATTAAAGTCTAAAAATAAAAATTGGGGTATGTTAGAGTTCCAAATTTGCAATTTTCCCCAATTAATATTCATTGGTGTCATGACTCCCTTCATATAAATCTAAAGTTCCAGACCTCAAAATATTTATGAGAGAGAAATACCAAGACAATTATGAAACATGTGGTGAATTAGGAAGAGAACATGTGGTGAATTAGCAAGAGTTAAAAGTCTAGACAAATTTCTGGTTTTGGTACAGAAAAATACCTTTTGGTACGTAGACATGCACGTACTAGTACTTGTGAGTTCAGTCAGAAAATATACTTCCACATGCACATGTTCTGAAGTACCAACCAGACACCACATTCTCTCATAAGAGCCTTTAGTTTTCGAAATGAGATTTTCCTGAGATCGTGCGTATCTGTGATTCAAAATTTTTTGAACTGTCTTATCTTGGAAGGAGCTTCGCGGCAATCCAACTTACCAGTAGTGGGGCTAATACTTCTTTAAGGAAAGTCGGCTATTGTCGTCAATCCATTCGTAACAAATGATAAGTCTCTCGATTTATCTTTCCAGTATTGTTTTGATTTTTCATTGTCACATGAATATATTCTGGTATTTACTCTGACTTGAATCTATTAGATTCTGGTACTTATACCGTCATATGAATATGTATATTGTTGATTTTTAATATCTGAATTGATATGTTGGATGGTGGAACTTGTATCATAATATTTATATGTTGGATCTACTTGTGGCTGATATGTATATCCCAATTGGTATGTTTCAACATAACTGTGATAATTATATTTTGAACCACTTGTCTATGTTGTACGTCATATATACATTACAAAATTTGATTATCTATTCTCTTTGATAACCTGGTACTACCACAAAGCTGATTTCTAACATACTGAAAAACAAAAACCGGGTAATTACAAACTCCCCCCTAAGTTTTGGTGAAAATATAGGTTCCTCCTTTAGGTTTGAAAAATTACGAACACGCCCCTGAGGTTTACATTTTCTCTCACGAATTGCCCCAACCGTTAATAACAGTGTTAACTTTTGCTGGCGTCAGCAATATTATTTTTGAAAATTCCAATCATACCATTGGGGGTATATTGTAATAATCTTGAAAGTGTTATGATATATTTGTAATGTTTGTTAAATTTGTATTTTTTAATTTGAAAATTTGTAATTTAATTAATATTTATATTTTATTTATAAGTATAAATCGGAATAAATATTTCACGCATATTTATTCTAATAAAGTATGATAAAAAATTACAGATTCCACTTTATGTTTATGTCTTAATTTTATGCATATTTTGCATAAGTGTATTTAAACTTTGTTCGTTTAGAATAATAAGTTTTTTTAATGAATGGAAAATCATAATAAACACGTTAAATTCACATAAATATCCATTAGAATTATTTAAACAAATATTCAGAACGTTGGTGATTTCTGACGCATGTACTTTAAATACGAATAACATTGCAATATAAACATGCATGTCCAATTTTGTTTTTTCAAAAAAATATTTGGTATCCATAAAATTTAGGAATGAAATTAGTTCATTATTAAAACGTCAAAATATCATGAAGTAGCATTCTTTGCTAAAAAAAAAAAAGAAAAAAAAAAAGGCTAATTAAACACAAAATTCAAATACTTACATCAAAACCCCTAAAATTTCAATACTTACATTAATCTCCTTACTTTTGGAGCTTTATTACATATACCCCCCCCCCCCCCCCCCCCCCGAGCTTTAGGATCTTAGGGTAAAATATAGTAAAATCACAAATTCTGTTAAATTTAACGGAGGAGATAACGAGTTAGGGGGAAATTCGTAATTTCTCAAATCTCAGGGGGTATCTGTAATTTCACCAAATCTTAGGTGGGCATTCGTAATTATCCCAAACAAAAAATAAAGATATTCAAGCCAAACATCAAGCAAGACATACAAACAGAAGTGCACGGGTGACTTTAATAAATTAAAGACATTGTTTTTTTCTTTTTTCTCAAAATCAAGACATTTACTGTCGATTATAGGATTATCTCGTTAAATTGTAAATACCTAAAAAAAAATAAAATGAGTGATCGAGAGAGATAAAGTTGTTTTATATCAAACTTTTTTTTGGTGGGATGTTTTATATCAAACTGATATTTAATTTATTATCCTTTACATTATAAGACTTTTCACTCTATGATGGATGAAATCGGGGTGGGGAAACACACATATGCATATATACCAAAATCTAACTATGATCGGATAAAGTTTTAGACACCAACGTATAAATAGTTAGACTATGTCTCAACTTTATCCCATCATAGTTATTATATGTGTGTGTGACAAAGACACACTAAATATAAATGTAATTACTACGTCTTGTGTCACAAGCACACCGAGACAAACACATACAACACAGCCAGACACGTATATGTGTGTCTCGTAATACACAAATTGTGTGTCTCTCTCTTTACATACATATATATATATTTGTGTGTGTGTTGTAACGCTTAATTTTCATATAAATACACACGAGAGACACACGTATACAGGGAAAGAGCCATGTGGGCCAGGGGCGAAAATTTTGAAATTTTTTTATTATTATTACTTTTGGTCAGAGAAAATTTTTTATTATTACCTACGTGTTTTAGAAAATCTTTATTTTTGTTCCTTGATTTATAAATTTTCGACTATTTCATTATAAATCCTGATTTCGTGTCTGCTCATATACATATATAATATATATATATGTATGTGTTATCCCACCCTTTACTTTAGCTGTCTCTGTGAAAAATCTTATAATATAAGTAGGGTGTAAAGCATGACAATATCAAGTGGCTGCTGGCCTACGTCGCCGATCATTTGAACCCGAAACAATTTTATACAATACTATCATAGAGCAAATTTTACTATTGATTCTTGCGTATGTTTTACAAACAAAATCAGCAATTTCTGCTAATTTGTCAATTTCTGATTGAAGCTTTCTTCCCGCCATCTTCACAATGGTTAGGTTGTAGTAGGTATTCGCACTAACTTCATTGTCGACGAAATAAAATCACAAGTGAAAATATAATATGAACAAAAGATATATGAATTTAAAAAAATAATAAATTTAATAGAATAAGTAGTTTTGAAGAATACTTGAAGATTGAAGACAAATTTAAAGTAGACTTAGTATTGAAGAATACTTGAACGAGGGCACTAAGCATATCGACAAACTTGAAGCAGACTTTGTTTTGAAGAATACTTGAACGAGGGCATGGGAACAAACATGAATCAGACTTGAAGACGAACTTTTTGAAATCGACTTTTGAAGCAGACAAATTTGAAGACTCATGTAAAGAAATATGAATTTATCCTAATTCACCTCAAAAGCTAGTTGTTGTGTTGAAGATTGCCCAAGAATTGTAGATAGTACATGGTCTAGTAATTATTCAATGTGGCACAATGAAAGACACCCCTCCCCCCACCTACACACTCACACGCCCAAAAAAAGGAACTTGAAGATGAATTTGAAGGCTTGGCTTGATGCCGAAACATATATATGTCCAACATCAGCACTTGCATTCCTCGTCATCGTTTTTGGTGTGTCGAATGAACTACCAAAACCCCTTTACATAGTGATAAATTTGAGAATGAAGTTCAACTCAACATTATTTAATATTTATATCTTATATTTTTCAAAAGAAATAATCTCAAATAAAATTATTTGGACATTTATCTCTTAAAAAAAATACTTTAATAAAATAATATCAAATTTAATCTTAGTTTGGGAAGATAATATATTTGACATTATTCTATTAGATACTTATGTTCTAAAAATAAAACGTACCACTTCAGGTACCGGACGAAAGATATTTGCTAGGAAGACAAAATTTGAAGTAATCAAGTTTGCTCACTTAAATTAGATTGTAATACTCAAAATATTTAAAAATATTTTACAGTAAATTATTAATTTGATAAAGGTTAAAAGTGATTGTCAAATTTTTATTTATTTTTTATACATATCAAAAAGGAAAAATCTCATTCATCTCTATGTGCGATGAATAACAACGCACATGTTAATCAGTTCATAAACTAAAAATAACATCCAATTTATAAAGAAAACGAAACGCTAGAAATGCCCCAAATCGGGAATCTAAGTAAACGGCAAAACAGAGAAGAATAACTACTTGGATCTCTGCCTCATGTTTCGGCACTTGCTCTTCAACCTCCTCATATGCTTCTTCTTCCCCTTGGTCCTCATGGTGATGGAGAAATTGTTGTGTAACGCAGAATCACCTCCCTTGGACCAAGTGATTGTCAACTTTATTATGGAAACATGCAATTAATTATTTTTTTGCCAGATACTCACAACTTTTACAGTTTACTATTATAATATTTTACGGTTTCAACTTTTATTTTAACATCTCCATAAATATAAGACTTTGTACTTTATAAACACTTTCTTGGACGACTTTGGATTTCCTGTTTCACAATTGTGTTTCATCTCATATTTCATTTACATACAACCCCCGAATGTATAAATAGGCGATGCAAATTAAGAGAGAAACAATTGTGATACGAAGTTTCTTCTTATACCGCATATGAAGTTGCTGAGACCCTTGTTCTTTTTTCTTTTATTCCTTTTTCAGTTTAATTATATTTTTGAATAATCCCGTGTTTATTTAATCTGCCCCTTGCAAATTGAGTGTTTGTTTGAAGTTTTCATTGCTATATATGACTCAATCTTACATATGCTAAGGTTGTTTGCATTCTAATTGATAAACTTTCTTGTAGATTTTTAAAGTTTTTCATTGTTAAAACTCATTAATTTATGTGGACCACATGCTAAGGTAGTTAGAACTCAATTGGTCACCACTCTTTGCTGACAAAACAAATTCAGACAAATTAGGTCATATATTCCATCCTAGGGCATATACGCAGGGGCGGTATCACATTTGGCCGGCCAAATCATAACTCGAGTGATATATTTCTGGGCACTCTTCAACTTAAATCATAACTTTATATATGTCGTCGAATGATGGAAGCTTAAGGGGTAATGGGCGATCAAGAGGGAATAACGATGATAGTGATGAGTATAAGAAAATGAAAGCGAGTTTAGAAGGGAGAATGGAGAAGAAAGACGAAGAAATCCTAAAGATAGAAGCCAATGTTTTCCAGCTAGCAAACTATTACTTGGTTTTTCAGGGAGTCATTCTCAATTCCATCTTCAAGGACTCTTCCTCCGCCGGTACCATTGCATGCAAATATATATGGGTGCCCTTATCTCTATCCATCATTGCAGGCATTCTCAACTTAGGCGCACTGCTAATTATGGGCCACAAGTACAAGGAGTCCTTAAAGCTCCTGGACGATATAGCTGAGGTGCTGCTGGGTCATATCTCCCAGGCACGGGAGGCACATGGTGTAGGGATACCGACGTCGTCGTCGGACACACTAGCAACTTCAATCGCCGAGAGGCTGCTGAGGGAAGTGAAGAAGAGACACAAAATGGAGGAATCGCGGAGAACCTGCTTCTTTGGATTGTCCATGACTCTACTTATCCTTTTTGGCCTCCTAAATGTGGCTGCTATTGTCATAATTCCGTGTGCGTAGAATCTTCTAATGTTTATGTATCAATAATGCTGAAAGTCTGCATATCCTAGGATTTAGGAATTACTTGAAATCGGTGCATGACTCTTTTAATTTGTCGGAATTTATTAAAATCAGTTACATTTCTTTTCTCCTATGACTTTTTTGCCTGCATTTGCTTTTTTTTTTTTTTTTTTTTTTTTTTTTTTTTTTTCTTCTTCTTAGCGTACTATAGAAAACTAAAATTTATGGTCAATAAAAAGATGATACGTGTAAAGTAAATATGTTAAATATTAAAAGGGGGGATTTGAGAAAACTCCCCAATTGTATAGTCAATTTTTAGTTTACTCCCCAGGTGTAAAAAAATTTTAGTTCACTCCCCAATTCACATGCATAATTTGAGTTAGCTCCCCAATTTTGGGGGCAGATACCACATATGGCGATTTAGATACACCATATGACGAATTAGGTACACGATTCTTGAGTTTATCTAAATCGCCATATGTGGTATTTAAATCGTCAAATGGTGTATCTAAATCGCCACATGTGGTATCTGCCCCCAAAATTGGGGAGCTAACTCAAATTATGCATGTGAATTGGGGAGTGAACTAAAATTTTTTTAAACTTGGGGAGTAAACTAAAAATTTTTCAACCCATGGGAAGTTTTCTCAAATCCCCCCATATTAAAATTATATTTTCTATTTTAATTTTAGAGAAATAAAATTCCTATAATTAAATAGTCAATCAATTGATATTTTTAATATATATTTAAATGTATCAAAATTCATATTTGACAATAATCAAATCAAGGCAAATAAAAAAAGTCAAATGTAATATTTTAGAAATCAAATCACATCTTTTGATTTATAGAAGATATTATGAAATCGACGAGTACCAATCAGAACAAAGTATTCTCTCGATGATTATGGAAAAAATTGCCTCTCTGACACCTATAAATACGAGGCTCCTTCACAAGCCAAAAACACAACTCGAGGACGAACAACTCATAAGAACTCAGAGATACGAAGGAGCAAGCCACAAAGCAAAGAGAAAGAAGTTCTTCGGCGTTCTTCGGTATCTTCGACGATGTTCTTCGCAGAAGTCGGCATCTTCGGTGTTCAATCCGGCATCGAAGCATTGAAGTAGTGTTTCGGCGTTGCTCTCCTCACTAAACTCAAGCCAAATTCAAACCGATCAAAGCGTGGTTCAAGGAGTTTTTCGTGGAAAATCAACAAATCTAAGCGTCCGATCCGTAAAAAGGCATCAAGTTCACGACTTCGGCGTTTTCTTCAAGTCAAATTCAAATTAACTTCAAAGGTGTTCATCGGCATTCTTCGGCGTTCACCAAATCAAGGCGTTTGATTAGGGATTAAGTCGAAAGACCCGCAATTAACGTTTTCAAAAGGCAAATCAAATCCAACGCAAGATCGAAACTCCAAAGTTAATGAAGGCGTTTCAAACCTTCCAAATTTCAACAAGGTTCGTAGGAAGAATCAGAGAAACAAAATTAGAAATTGTACCACATTTTGAATAAATCAATAAAACTCATTTGTGATTGATTTTTCGTTTTTAATTATTTAATTATTCATGGAAATTGCGTTACACGTACTTCCTAACCATTTGCAACCTCCCATGGCTCCCCCGAAATAGGGGGAAAATACAAAATTGGGATTCCCATTATATTTCACTTGCAATTTTGAGATAACTATTTCTCTGATAAAAATATTGACACTCTATTTAAAAAATTGTTGCAATTTTAGGATTTCGGTCACTAGAATCCGTTTTAGTCAATGAAAAACAGGGAATAAGCAGTAAGCAGTTTGATGAACATTCTTGCATGGAGACAACGAGTAAATGATGAGAGTTCTAAATTACATGGCACTACACATGAATGATTTTTAAAGCTTGGACTAAATGATGAGGTACCCGTCAGGACCCTAAATACGTATGGCTATTTTATTATGCGTGTGGACATTATTCCCTTTTTTCCGACGACTAAAATGGATTTCGATGATCGAACTTCTGAAATTATAATAATTTTTTGGATAGAAAAAATATTTGTCCCATAATCACAAATGAGGTATGATTGATATATCGATTTTGCATTATTTCCCTGGAACAGACTACTGTTACGTTCCACCGGCCATCGATTAGAACTAATATATATTAGGGATAATTACGAATAGTCCCCTGAGGTATGACGAAAATACGGATTCCCCTTGAAATTTGAGACATTACAAACACTCCCCTGAGGTTTACACTCTCTCACACAAATTGCACCAATCGTTAATAACAGTGTTAAATTTTGATGACATCAGTAAAATTATATTTGAAAATTACAATCCTACCCTTAGGGGGTAAATTGTAATAATACTTAAAATATGATGATATGTTTGTAATATTTTAGTTAATTTTATATTTTTTAATTTAAAATTTTATAATTTAATATTACATTTATATTTTATCTATAAATATAAATCGAAATAAATATTTCATGCATATTTATTCTATACATTACGTTCATGTTCTAGTTATATATATATATATATATATATATATATATATATATATTATCCATATTCTTAATTTGTTAAAGACTAGCAATCAAGAACGGAGAGACGACAACGTGCTCTCCGGTAAGGAATAATTAAACTAACTTCCCCTTAGATTTCAAAACTACAAAAACACTAGAAACATCTCTTGTAGGGGATGTTTATGTAATTATCCAAACCTCAAGAATACCTTATCTAAATATCTCGAGAAAAGTGTTCTAGAGATCAAACCAATATAACCTTATTAACCTACAGATGCTTCAAATTAAACCGACACAAATAATTAATCCCCAATCACAATTCTTAATCTTGGTGCTTTCTCCCTATACTATATTCTGCAAAGGCCTTTTAAATATCCTTCAAAAACTTCCCCTCCAAAGCCATCTTCCCCATTTCCTCGAACTCCTTATATTTTGCCATCTCATCTCTAACCTTCTTAAATTCCTCTCTCGTTTTCTGCATCTTAGCCGTCTGTTTCTTCAACTCAGCAACACGTTCATCGACCAAAGTATTCTGTTTCAGGATCACTGCATCCAGTTATCGGACCCATTCCTGGAGATTAACAATTTTCACGTGCTCTTCCGCCGAGACATCAGATTTTTGGAACTCTTCCAACGAGGCTTCAGAATAAAGTGCCGGTGATGAGATGATGCTGGTGGGAGACTCATGTTTTGATTAGGGCGGAGGTTGCAAACAAGTTTCACGATCTCTTCCACCGGGAAACCAGAGTGCCAGAGCTCTTCCAACCAGTCTAGAGTGTGAAGATGAAGATGATGATGGTGGGAGACTCATGTTTTAATTTAGGCTTCTGTTTTAGAGATTTCAGAGGGAGACTCATGTTTTAATTTAGGCTTCTGTATTAGAGATTTCAGAGGTTTTCTGAGTCGGAGTCTAGTTTAATCTATATTTTGCATAAGTTTATTTAAACTTATTTGTTTGAGAATAACAAAGTTTTATTCTAGAATAGAAAACATCAATATCAATCAATGCATTAAAAAATTCGTATAAATATCCATTAGATTTATTGAAACAAATATTTCAAGTGTTGGTGATCCCTAATACATCTACCTTGCATGCAAAGAATAACATCTCAATATAAACGTGCATGCTCAATATAAAAAAAATAAAAATTACTATTCATAAACTCTAAGTATGAAATTATTTCATCATAAAACTATTAAACTATCATTAAGTAGTATTTTCTGGAAAAAAAAAAAAAAAAGGCTAGAAACTTCAAGTATATACTTACATCAACCCCACCCCCCAAAAGATTTCAATATTTGCATTAACCCTCATTATCTTTGAATTTTTCTTACATATACCCCCTTGAGTTTCATCATATGTAGGGTAAAATAGTAAAAATTGGACATTCTGTTAAATATATCGGAGGAAATAACGGATTAGAGGGGAATTTATAATTTCTCAAAACTCAGCGATAAATATATAATTTCACCATAAGTGAAGGGGATGTTCGTAATTATCCCTATATATTGTATATATATCATCGCATGTCCCAAAAAAACAAAAAATGCTTCAAGTCTTTAGTCTTTAACGAAATTGATTCAACAAGAGGGCCGGGGGCAATAAACAAAGTGGCCCAGTTAGTATATTTAATTGGCCCAAAATAAAATGAAATAATTAAATTTATCTACTAAATCAACAAGTAAACCTCTCCAGATTTATCATATCTGTAATATAAATTACTCCACAGTCGGCCGTTAGTTTGCTTTCGGCCCTTTTTTTGACCAAATTTTCCTTTAGGCCCAAAAATTATCCGAATTAATGTTGTTAACTGCCGGGTCGGGTTCGAATTTAATTCCAAAATTTAATATATTCCATTGATAAAAAGTTTGGGTTTTTGTATAGCTGTTAAGCGTAAAGATCGAAAAAACCCTGGTGATAGGGCCAATTTCAGTGTCGATGATGTGGGTGCCACGTGGCCGCACATGTAGGCTTTAGTCCAACTAATCATGTCCACGTCACTCGGAGACCGCTCGGTCGCCTCGTCGACCCAACACTTGAAGCATAATATGAGAAGCTTTGTCTTGCTCGCTTGCGCGCTCGTACTAGCCCCGACTCATACCTCTTCCCCGACCGAGAGGTCATTCGAGCCAGGCCCTGTATCAACCTCAACGCCTACTTACGCCCCAATAGAGGACACTGGGTGGGCCTCGATGACCGCAGAAATCATCTCCCCAGAAGAGCCCAACAGCAACATCAACAAGAACAACAACAACATCAATAGTACCATCTTGACCAGAGTAGGGATCGGAATATATTGATTCACAGAAGGAAGTGTCCTCATTTGTCCCCCCCGACAGGGCCCCCGTGGGTCGGTTGCCTCCAGTACAAGTGGGGAACCCGTCGAGGGGACCAGCAGGTCTACCGGAGTGAAAGGGAAGCCAGATCTCCCTTTTACCATGAGATAATCGATGCAAAAGTGGTCGATAAAGTCCCCACCAACTTGCCGGTCTATAATAGGAATTTTGATTTCGTGAAACATTTCTCGAAATTCGAGGCGCAGGTCAGCTTCTTTGGCCACTCGAAGCTCATTTAGGCAAAAATATTTGAGACCAACCTCGAGGGCTCTACCCAAGACTAGTTTGAAAGGTTGACTCCTCATAGCATCAGGGACTACGAGCACCTGGCTTGGAAATTCAAGTCCCATTTCTCCTCTACGTCGGGAGTCAAGCTCTCGTCGACTTACCTATACAACATCGTGCAGGGAGAAAGCGAGTCTCTAAGAAGCTTCTTTTCCCACTTTCACGAAGCCTTTATCAAGATGGAGAATCCCGTGATAGACGTGTTGACCCAGACTCTCCATAAAGCGATTAGGCACGAAGAGTGCGCTGACCAGATCATTTTAGAGTCTCATCGGGACATGGAGAAAATCATGGGCATCGCTCGTCGGTTCATGCGGTTGGAGGAGGTGAAGTCCACTACCCAAGGGCACCAATGCCGAAATGAAAGGCGCCCCAACGTGCAACTAGTTAATCGGATTTCGAGGTCTGACCCGCCTAGATCAGATCCTTCCCGACCCAGTCGAATCAAGAAAAGGATAAAAAGAAAAATACCATCGGGCAGAGGAGTCAAGAAAGCTTATGCCCCTATGGTCTGCCCCATAGAAGAGATTTATGAGTTCATGGATCGTGGGTTGTTGAAGAAGCCTAAGCAACTGAAGGAGACTAAGAAGGCAAAAGAGTAGTGTAAGCATTGTGCTTATCACATGCAGCACGGGCATTGGACCTCTGAATGCATTGCCCTACATGACGAAGTGGAAAAACTGATCCAAGGAGGCTACTTGATTTAATTTGTGGGGAAGCTTGACGAGCAAGCGAGTTAGGCCTTTGACCAAAGAGACTCCCTACTACATAAAAGAGGGCGCAAGTCGCCCCTTAAGAAGCCTGAAGAAGGAAACCCCCACAACTTGCCAACCAATGAGATCTTCATGATCACTGGGGGTCCCTGCGGAGGAGATTCAAAAACTGCTTGAGAGCGGTTGAGGCATGGGGTGGGTCGAGAGCTCTACGGACCGAGAAAGGTGATGTATGTGGAGCCCGGGAAAGAGTGGCTGGAGCAAGAAGTCTCTTTTAGTGATAGGGATTTTGTACCAGTGATGCTGCAGGACGGCGCAATGCTGAGTTGTCCGTTGTTATCACACTTGATGTTGCGAACCACGTTGTACACAAAACCCTTATTGATAGTGGAAGCTCAGCCAACATTATCTTTTACTCCACTTTGGAAAAGATGAACATCTATGATAAGTTAGATTACGAGCCCATCAAGACACCTTTAACAGGTTTTGGTGGTTCAGAGGTCTATTCCAAGGGATGAGTCAAGCTCGTTACCTGCATGGGAAAACTGCCCAAGAGAGCAACTCAAACGCTAGAATACTTAGTGGTCGAGGGCCCCTCTACTTATAACATAATCACAGGGCGTCCCGCACTAATAAGTTTCAGGGTTGTTATCTTTACCTATCATCAAACTATCAAGTTGCCAACACCGCACGGGATTGGGGAGTCCAGGTGCAACGTTCCTGAGTCGTGGGAATGGTACTCCATCTCAATGGAAAAAGTAAAACTCCCCAGCAAGCTATAGTTCCCTTGTTGAATGTCGATGACTTTATCGACCCAGAGCTGGTGGATCCCTACGATCCCACCGCAGAAATGTGTTCTAAGCAGATGACCTCAACCATCGCTCGTAAGAAGAGAAAGTTGGATGACCGGAAGATTGCAGCGGCAAAAGCCCTGGTACCGATCCAGTTGGTTCCAGATGATGAGGAAAAGACTACCAACATTGGGGCAAATCTGAAAGGTAAGCAGCAATGCATGCTTATTCAATTCTTACGAGATAATACCGATATGTTGGCTTGGAAACCCTCAGACTTAGTAGGTGTCGACCCAAAAGTCATTGAACATCACTTGAATGTTGACCCCAGCTTTCGACCGATGAAGCAAAGGTTGAGAACACAAAGCAACGAGCGAAATGAAATTATAGAGCAAGAGATCAACAAGCTACTAGACGCAGGATACATTGCCCCAGCCAAATATGTCAATTGGCTCTGTAATGTTGTCCTTATAAAAAAAACACAGGTGGCAAGTGGTGGATGTGCAATGACTTCACATATTTGAATAAGACGTGCCCAAAAGACCATATCCTCTGCCTCAGATAAACTAGCCGGTTGACTCCACTGCGGGCTACTAGCTTCTAAGTATGATGGATGTCTTCCAAGGGTACTACCAAATATTCATGGCCCTTGAGGATAAAAATAAGACCGTTTTTATCATGGTCAAGGGCATATATAGTTTTTAAGTCATGCAGTTTGGATTGAAGAATGCAGGAGCCACCTATCAAAGGTTAGTGAACAAAGTTTTAGAAGAAGAAATTGGTAAAACTATGAAGGTGTATGTGGACGATATGATCGTCAAGAGTGAGAGAGCCGAGATGTATCTCGAAGATTTGGTTCTCACATTCGACCTACTGCGGAAGTACAGAATGAAGCTGAACCCAAACAAGTGCTCGTTCGGAGTTGAAGGAGGCAAATTTCTTGGTTAAGTTGTCAGTCAGCGCGGAATTGAAGCCAACCCAGAGAAGATCCTGGCCCTGAAAAGCATCAATAAGCCGCATAGGATCCGAGACGTCTAGCGTCTAGTGGGTCGAATCATCTCACTGAATAGGTTCATCTCTCGCTCTTCCGAGAAAAATCTTCCTTTCTTTAAAATTCTTTGCAATATTAAGAAATTTGAATGGATTGATGAGTGTGATCAAGCCTTTGAAAGACTCAAGGAATATCTGGCATCTCCTCCTTTGTTAGTCAAACTAATTGCAGGTGAGACGTTGTACGTGTACTTGGCAGTCACCGAAGAAGCAGTCAGCTCAATGCTGGTCACCTTGCGAGAAATAAAACATATACCGGTGTATTATATTAGCAAGATCTTACATGACGCTGAAACGCGGTATTTGGAGATCGAGAATTTCGCCCTGGCTCTCGTGCACACTTACAGGAAACTGAGGCCATACTTCTTGGCCCATTCCATAGTGGTTCTCACCGAATAAGCATTGCGGCAAGTCCTAGAGGAACTCGACACTTCGGGAAGATTAGTAAAATAGGCGGTAGAGTTGAGCCAATTTGATGTCATTTTTCAACCCCACACAACATATCAAGCTCAAATTTTGGCGGATTTCTTGATCGAGAAAGGCGATCCACACAAGGCTGGCCCGCGCTCGTTGCTATGAATCTTGTCGGTCGATGGCTCCTTAACCTCCTTAGGAGGGGGATATGGGAATATCCCTGATAAGTACTGAAGGCCAAGAGCTTGATTTCGCCATCTCTTTGGACTTTCCAACAACCAACAATAGAGCAGAGTATGAACCTTTAATTGTAGGGCTTAAAATTGCTAGGAACCACGGAATCGAGAAGATTGTAGCCGTAACCGACTCACAGTTGGTGGCCAATCAAGTCGGGGGTTCTTATGAGGCACGAGAAGAATCAATGATCAAATACCTCACCAAAGTTAAATCTTTGGCATCTGAGTTCAAAGAGTTCCAGTTACAACAAGTTCCTAGAGAAAAAAACACGAGGGCAGATGCTTTGTACAAATTTGCAAACAGCATGAGAGGTACCAAAGATCAAAACATCACTTATCTTTCTAGCAAAAGCAGAATGATTAATGGAGACATGTAGGGGATATGTTCCATCGACCCAGCTGAGCCTTACTGGCTTGATGAAATCATCCTTTTTCTCAGGGATGGAACCCTACCAGCAAACAGAAATGAAGCCAGACGACTCAAGTACAAAGTTTTCAGTTATTCCCTAGACTCAAAAGGGCGTTTGTATAAGAGGGCCTTCATGGGACCACGAAAAGAAGCCTTCGACCGTCACAAGCCTTACATGTTCTGGATGAAATTCATAGTGGTCAAAGCGGGAATCATTCGGGTGGTCGATCCTTGGCCAAAAAAGTGTCTAGAAGTGGTTTCTATTGGCCCACCTTAAATGAGGACGCCAAGGAATATGCCCGTAAATGTGTAAATTATCAAAAACATGCCAACATACCGCACCAACATCCATCGGAAATGACATCGGTCGACATATGCTGGACATTTGATCAGTGGGGGATTGATATAGTGGGATCACTTCCACTAGCGACGGGATAGCAATAATATCTCATAGTCGTTGTGGAGTACTTCTCAAAATGGGTCGAAGTCCAACCAGCTTTGAGAATCACAGACAAGGTTATCCAGAATTTCTTTTGGCAAAACATCATATGTAGGTTCGGATCCCAAGAGTTCTCATTTGTGACAATGGGATGCAATTTCAGAGTGCAAGCACTAGATCCTATTGTTCCAACATGGGCATCAATCAATGCTTTGCATAAGTGGATCACCCCCACTCAAATGACCAAGTGGAAGTTATCAACCGGGTCATCATCCAAAACCTCCAAACCAGGTTTGAAGCCAAGAAAGGAGCTTGGGTCGACGAACTTGACAGAGCCCTGTGGGCTTACCGAACCACCCCACGAACGGTCACTGGGTTAACACCTTTCTCGATGGTCTATGGGTCGAAAGCCATGATACCAGCAGAACTCCTCCACCAGACAACCAGAGTCACCAACTACCAGCTAGTTTGGAATGCAGAAGATCAAGCGCAGAAGGTCGATATAATTGAAGAAATACGATATAAAGGGTTCCAACGCATGAAGCAATACCGAGCCACTATCGCTCGAAGTTACGAAGCATGTAGGCAAACTCCAACTAAATTGGGAGGGTCCGTACTACATTGCAGAGATAGGGAGAAAAAGGCATATTACCTAGAAGAGATGGACGGAACTCCTATTCCCATATCGTGGAACGCCATCTGAAGAAGTTTTATGTATAAATCGAGTCTGAATGAGTATGTTTTGTACTTAGCTCAGTTTTATTAATGAAAGAGAACCTTTTTCAGTCAATCTGAATGCCTGGGTACCTCGCGCATCCATTCTAAGTTCATTGCTCAATATGTAGCATTCGACATACTCTCAATGCTTAACGGGGAAAGGGGTGCAGACCCCCACAGCCTATTAGCAACGTTATAGTGATTTCAAAAGTTTTTGTCCTAAATCAATTAAAGGGGGTCGAAATCTTATTTCATCCTCGGGCCCTAACTTGCAATCAATTTGGACAAGTTACTTAATGGCAAGGGTCTAAGTTGACCTCCCCCTTCGAGCCATAACTTACAAATATTAGAAAAGATTAAACAATGCACAAAATAAAGTTAAAAACGATTAAACTAAAGGGTGTTTCCATTAATACAAGGGGTCAAGTCGCACATAATTCCACTAAAGTTTTGAAAGGGCGCTAGTGGCCAGCTACAGACAAAACCTAGAAAGAGGTACTAATGTAGTTGTCAATGGCAGCTGGAGGAGCTGATTCCTTGGGACTTCCGGGGCCTTCTCAAAGGTTATTCCCTCTTGTACTCCCGTACCCTTCCCGGATGGATCATTTGCTGGAGGGAGAGCGGCTAAAGGATGAATCGCAAGAGGAACAATGTTTGCATCTTTGAGGCCCGCCACCTCTGGAGTCTTCGACCCACTACCTGAAGTTTCAAAGGATAGAAGCAGGGTCTCTTTCGCTTGCTCAAGTGAGACGGGCTCAGGCAGTTGGCAATCACTCTCAGGCCGCTTGTCGAATTTGGCCTCCGACTACACAACGGTGCAACCGAACGGATGATTGCTCCAGTCAAGTTCCTCTGCAGCGATCTCGGTCGAGGGAGTCTCAGTGCTGGCTTTCTCTCCATCTGGACCAAGCCAATCATACTTGAGATCGGCATGAATAGCCTCCATCATGGTCGGAAGTTCCGTACTCAGCTTGGTGTGGTCATGAAGGAAACCATCTGGAAGCGGATAATGGTGGTTAACTTGGGACAACTACTTCATGAATCTGGCTTCTATGTCAAGTGTGCCAAGTGTCCCCAAGACGGTGTCGAAAACCATAGACCTGAGGAACTTCAATACCCCTTGGTCATCGATTTGGGGAACTAATTTCTCGAGGGTCCAGAAAGCATTCTCGACCCCACTCTTCTGCCAATCTTTGAACCCCTTGTCCCAGCCAATCTGTTTGCCCTTCTCATAAGCTTTGTCAGTCTCCTTCTGGGCCAAGGCGAGCAGGTTCTATGTCGTGATCAAGCCGATTTCGAGCTTCTCTTTCTCTGACAAGAGGCTCTTGACGTCAAGCTCTAGCTTAGACCTTTCTTTGGCACCTTGTTTGACCTTCCCGCTCAGCTTTTTGATAGCCTTCGCATTTTTCTTTTTGGCCGCCCTCAGGTCATCATTCTCTTTCTTGAGCCGGTTCACCTCTTCCCTCCAACTGTTTGCATCAAGCACCTGAGGTCTTTCAGTGACCAACTCCTACTTGGTCGTTTGGTAGTAAAGTGGTACTCTCTCATGAGCAACTGTCGAAAATTAAGAAGATTAGGGGGAAAGATTCAAGAACGATAAATGAGCAATAATCGCTTGAGTTTAGAACTTACCTAGCCAAGTAGGGCCTCTTTGTTGTATGGGAGGGTCCAATTGTCCTCACTTGCCAACTCCTAATGGTCGGCCTCTGTCTAGAATGATTGGAATAGGGCAACAAGTTGTTGGGAAAACGAAACAGAAACATAGCGGAAAAATAAATTTTTTCCCAATAAGATAGAATCGAATCTTGCAATTCCTATTCCCAAATTCTTAGGGATCAAGAGCTTACTTATTTCAAATCTTTCTTGAAGCGTTTGAGCCACCCACAAACGCTCTTCACGCGGCTTGTCCCCAAACACTCCTTCGAATCTTTCAAGACTTCACGATAGTAGCCCTCTAGAGAATTAGTCCACCAACCTCGACCACGGTCCGAATAGGGAGGATGCTAGTTCTATATTCTGTGTTTAGGCTCTAGGGTTTAGTGTATAATTTGGAGAAGGAGAATTTTTCTATCATCCTTCAAGGGGTTCGAACCCATTGTATTTATAGCTCTAGGGGTTCGAACCCCACTCCTCATTGGAATAGGATTTCTTAATAGGGATTTTTTGCTTGGAAAGAAAGCTTTCCAACTTTGACCAAAAGTCTCCTTTTGACCAACTTGTTGGGCATGAATAAATATCCAACTCCTTTAGATATTTTAATTTAATTAATTATTTATTCATAATAAATAACTTGAAGCTAATAATTAATTAATTCATAATTCATTATTTATTAGATTTTATTTCTCCAAATTAGAACTTTAATATTAATTCATAATTAAATTAAAGTCCATTAAATAATTAATCAATATTAATTATTTAAACTACACTACATAGTGACACGTGTCACTTGGGACACGTATCCCACACGTGTGGTCCCCACCAATCACTTATTGGTTCGATCAACTTGTTTAATCAATTCAAGCCTTAACCCACGTGACCGGGTTGTTGTGTGTGACCCTTTAGGTTCTTAATTCAATTAGTAGTGACCCTAATTAATTAATTCCTAATTAATTAATCAGTCTACAGATCACACTGCCATAGTCTAGCAACAGGCGTATGACCCCTAGCTGAATAAGAATATCTCAATTCGAAAGAACCTTTAAATCATTGACATATGTGAGATAAAATCCTCTTACATCCTATCTCTCAATCAAGATCTGGGGTAAGGGAATAATCAGAACCCTAATAATCTCGATCCTAAAGTTAAGTGCATTTCATATCCATTTGATCTCAATCCAAGAAACTCATTTCTTGATGTCTTGATCCACTACCTTGGACAATGACTCATTTATGGTATATGAATGACTTACACAATAAAAGATCAACTTGCTAATGCAAGTTGTAGGTCCTTTGTTGATTCTCATATGCTTCCACGTGCCACTTGTGCAGCCCCAGCGTAAGCATTGAATCAGTTGTCTAAGGCGACACCCTTTAAAGCTCATACCTAAGACTACAGAGTTAACCCACAAAGTATCGATGGAATCTCAAGTCTAAGGGCTACTTAATCACATCAATGACTTATGAGATATTTCCTAATCTGGAAGTTTCTATCCATTTAGGATTCTTCTCACACGGGACACCTTAGTGTACCTACTTAGAATAAGTAAGCACCCCCATGTATTACGCACGTATCAATCAATACTCTTTGCACCCCATGAAACAAGATGGTCCTTCATAAGGGCGTGATCACACGAGCAAGCCTCGAACGAGTCATTTCTAATCAGCGGTACTGCCACTGTCTTTTGGACTCATCGGCTTGGAGTGATTTCTAATCATGACTTAAGTGATTTAGGGCTCATCTCATGAACCATTTCACCTAAATGATTGAGTCCTATAAGTCATATTGATTAGGGGAGTTCTTACACATGCATAGCTAAAGTAAACATACAATCAAACAAGAGCATATAAAGAAGTGTTGCCTAAGTTCGTTTATTATTCAAAGATTGTCTGTGATTTACAAAAGGAAAGTACTAAGCAGACTATTACATCGACTTTCAGGGCACTATTCCTAACACAAGTTCATCACGATCGATTGATCCGGTAGCAATCCTTCTCTTGGACCCCTTCACGGTGAGGACACTTACGCCATAGGGATACCAAAGGCTTAACAACATAGGTAGGTTAAGGATCCTCTCATAATCATCCCGAGGCAGTTGGTGTTGGAAAAGTGCCCTAGAAAGCCGATTAGTCATAATCCATTTTGGGACTTTCCTAGTATCACAAACAATCTTTCTATAATATATGATTGATTAATGTCATAGGCAAACACTTCTTTATATGCCAATACATGTTTTTGTGTGTTTCCATTATGTGTGTATGTATAAGAACTCCTCTAATCAATATGACTTGTATGACTCAACCATTTAGGTGAAGTAGTTCGTGAGACGAGCCCTATATCACATAAGTCATGATTAGAAATCACTCTGATCGTGTCGAACTTAGGATTGCTGACGTGTCTCGAGAATACCGACTCGATCACTTAGAATTTGTGGTAGGGAAGTCCTCGGATGACTATTGACCTGTGAGTGAATGAGCAAACGTGAGCTCAGAGTCGACAAAGAACTGGTAGGGGTGTTGCCTTTGTCGACACTCCGACGCCCAAGTCAGAAACGAATGGTTTGAGAGCCTTTCGAGTAGTTTTGGGGTGCAATAAATGTGCTTAGGAAATGGCATTTATGAGGGGGGTATTTATACCTGTGGAGTAATGATGGCCTCCCTGTACCCACTGCAGGTGCATTAAATGCATGTCAAAGGCAGTACGGCCTTGGGCATGCTACAATTAATGCTATGTGCGGCAGACAGGGCCCACTAAGGGGTCGAAGTAGTCTCTACCTTCCGGGGGATAGGTCGACTCCATGCCGACCTTCTCTGGGCTAAGTCGGAGAACGCTTCGACTATCCGGGAAGTGGCTGGGCCGCCCGATCCCTTATCATTGGGCCAAGTGGCAGTGGCCATGGGTCGGATGTGCAGACTAATTAGAGCACGTGTACCATATTGAGCTGGTCAGCGGAGTCAGCAGGGACACGTGGCGGGGGGAGATTGGTCCACATTGCGCCTACGTGGGCAAGCCGGTTAGGCCCACATCATTAGCCCCCGAAAAGGCGGCACTTGTGTCCATGTGGTGGCCGCCTTTTGCCTGTCAGAGCTCACTTCTCAAGGCAATAATGGCGACGGTTCGCCTTCGAGTTTCCCGCTCAAAGTATCCTTATAAATAACCCCTTAAGGCCTTTATTTGGTACCTTTACAATTTAGAGCTTTTCGAGATATCCAGACCCTTTCAAGTTAGCAGTCAGTGCATTCGGTTCGGCCTCAGTCAAACAACAAATTTTTCCGGTAAGCCACTTCGATCCGATCTCTTTTACTCTTGCAGTTATTAAATTCTGTTATTTTCCTTTATTCTTTGAGTGCGTTCGTAATTGAGAGAGAGAGAGAAGAACCCCATCTCGAATAACGTCCGAGTCGTTCCCTGATAAACCCTTGATCCTTATTTTAAGGAGAAGGCGAAAACAAAGGGAATTTAGTCCAAGTTTCTTGAATTCGAGCAGTGGGATGTCGTCTTCTACCTCAACTAGTTCAGATTTATCGGACAAGGTCCAGGGTCCCGGGGATGAAATCAACTCAAATTCGTTGACTTCGAGTGAATACGAGTCAGTCCAATCCCAAGGGGCCTCCGAAGGAGAAGTAGAGGTAGTAGAGGTATTGGGGGGTTCAGAGGATAGGCATTCGGCTTCTCTCGCTGGCCCGGTGACATCGGCCGTACCGATAACCATATTGCCTCCGGTAGGGATGATATTCGAACCGGAAATTTCGAGCAGATCCAACCAAGCGGGACCCTCGTCCACAGGCAGGTATGGGCTAAGGGACGAGGAAGAGGAGGAGGAGTTCATCCCCTCCGGGGCTTACTCTCCGACACAATATTTAGTGCTGGACCCCCGGTTGGTCCCTTGTAAGGTTTCCTCAAATATGTTCGAGGAGATGAGGGACCTTTTGTTTGGCGGAGCCCCCGAGTTCGAAGGGTATAGCCTAATTCGACCTAAAAAGGAGACACGTTGACGAACCCCCCTGCGAACTGTATAGCTGTGACTTGGAAGATAGTCAAGGTGGGCTTCAGGGTTCCCATTAATGACGAGGTGGCCACTCTGCTGAACTACCTCAACGCGAGCCCGATCCAGATGATGCCCAACGGGTATGCTATGGTGAATGGGGTGAGGATTTTAATGCGATATTTTGGGATCCCCATGGTCGGCGTCCTTCATGAATTATTTAAGGCTTCTGTGCTAACTAAGAAGTCGAAATCGGGACCCGGGGTTGGTGTAGCTGTCCTTTAAGCAGAACCACAAGACACTTACCTCCCCAACTTCCTCCAACGGGCAAGGATGGAAAGAACAGTTTGTATGTGTCGAGAGCCCAGTTGGCTAGCCCAATTTAATGAACCGGTACTGGAACTGGAAACCCGTGAGGAAGTTGCCGCCCGGAGAGCCAAGGTGGTCGAATGTTTTCCTCTGAGACATGCAAATGATCGGTCTAATCGACTGCAAGATGTTAATCCACCCACAAAACCTAGTGAATTTCGGCCTGGCCGAGGGGACTCCAAGTCGAACTTTCGACCCCGGTAAATGGGAGATTCGAGTCGACTCATTCACAATAGGCGCTTATGTTAAATGCTTCCAAGTTTTTGCTCAAATTTGTCTCGATCCGTTTCTAACGTTTTCCCTTGGCAGATAAAACAATCATGAGTTCGAGGCTAGCGATGATGAGGGCCGACATAGAGGAGGAAGAGCAGGCTCAAGAGATAGCCCAGGCGGCTGAGGTGGTGGCTCCCCACAAGACAATGGACGCCATTTTGCCTCGAGGTGGAGGCCAGCAGGGCGTTGGGGCGGATCGACAGGCGGACCAACGGGCCTCGTCCCACAAGAGGAAGGACAAAGAGAGTCAGGTCGAGGAGACCGAAAAGAGGAAAAGGGCACGGAAGGAGAAGGATTCCAGGCCGGAGATGCCCAAGCCTGTGAAGACAGGGCCAGGGGTGGATATGGCCGGAAGGGCCAATCCGTCTCAGGGCGTATCTTCTGGGTCGGTCCCTTCGACTCCCTCCATGACCCAAAAATCCTACGCACCATTCACCCCTGAGGCGCTAAAATCGACTGGGGAGATTTTCAAGGCTCCGGAGGAGGACCTCTCAGCTTTCTTCAAGATGCTGAAGATTTCAGATCCGTACTTCCCGGCCGGCATGACTTTGGCCGACTCAGAAGGACGGCCTCGCCGAGTAGGTTCCAGCCCCCGAGACAATCGGGTCGTAGGGGCCTTATACAACAGCCGTCAGACCATAGTCGTTCACCAAGCTAGGTGGAGCTTAAGTGACATCGAACTGGAGATGTCGTCGGTCATCAAATGGGTCGGGGTAAGTTCTGTTACTTGTTCCCAATTCTATCTTCTGGTGTGTAAATCTAAATCGTGTTTCCCATCGACAGCTATCCCAGGATCTCTATCATTTGAGCCGGCGCGCCCAGATTTACCGGGAGGGTCGATCCAGGTTGGAGGCTAGAGCCGCGGTCGAGTCGGAGGTCGAAGAGCTGAAGAGGAAACTGGTCGATGCTGAGCTAAGAGAGAAAGACCTGGGGCCCAACTGAAGATGGTCCAGCTGGCGCAGACGAAGACCTTGCATGCTGCTCAGGACACTCAGCGCCGATTGGAAGAGGCGAACAAGAATTTGGCCAAGGCCCACGATCAGATCGACCAGCAGGCAGGCGAGATGGTTAAACTCCATCAACAGGGTGAGAAAGTCGGGGAAGCGCGAGGGGCCTGGATAGCGATTGAACGGTGTCGAAGGGTCCTCGACGGGGTGGTGTCTGAATCTAAGAGGTATGGAGCGTACAGATTTATGAAGTCCCCAGCCTACAAAAGGTCGACCGCCACCTTTGGCATCGATGACATGAAGGAGGGCTTTGACTTGTGCTTTGCCCAGTGCCAATCTGAGGGTCTGATCCCAGCCGACTACAACAGCAAGAAGTTTGGCATTAGTTGCCCCGATCCTCGACTACCCCCCGCCGACCAACAAGCCCCCGAGCTAGAGCCTGACTAGTCTTCGCAAGAGTTTAGTTTTTCCGTCAACTTGGCAAAGCAAATGTATAGGGGCTGGGCGGAGGATCCGAGCAAGATGCCTCAGGGGGTTGAGCCCGATGTGATGGATCCTGTCAAGATATTCCCCGAATTGTTTGGGGATCAGCCGTTGAGGGAGCCTTTGACAGACCCCAACTTTGCCGCCCTTGCTTCCCAACCTGATGCGGCTTGAAGCCTTTATGTACCCTTTTTGTTCTTCAATTCATGTTTCCTGCTTTTTGTATTTTTATTTCCAAGTTCTAAGCCGACCCGGGGTGGCCGGTGAACGCTCTCATGCGAAAAATCCAAATGTAATGGGTCGAAGTCTGACTTTTCCATTATTAATGAATTCCGGTTTTTATTCATAGTTTGAATTAGCATCTTGGTTATGCACGTTCAACTTTACTCATAAAACTTAACTTTCAAGCCGAATTACTTACTTTTGGTATCCGGAAAGATATGCGAATCAAACTATTTAACCCTTGAAGAGTATGATAGTAGAAAAGAACATCAGGCTTTATTAATATCAATAAGCAATTTACACTTTACTGTACTTTCAAGCATAAAACTTTCTAAGGTTATGGGCGTTCCAGGATCGAGGCACTGGTCGGCCATCCATTTCTTCAAGGTGGTAGGATTGATTTTTCCCCTCTTTAGCAATTCGGAGCGAACCATCCCAGTTGGCGTCAAGTTTGCCGACATGCTTGGTTACATCGACTCGCTTCAGAACAAGATCACCTACCCGAAACTGTCGGGAGAGGACCTTTTTGTTGTAACTCCTAGCCATCGATGCTCGATATTGTTGCATTCGACGAAAACCTTGCTCTCTTCTCTCTTCAATCGTATCGAGCTTGAATTGGCGGTTTTCTTGGTTTTGATCGAGTTGATAGTGTGATACACGATCGGTTTGATGTATTAGTTCAGCAGGAATCATGGCTTCAGAACCATAAACCATCGAGAAAGGCGTCTCCCCTGTGGCGGTTCGAGGCGTTGTTCGGTAGGCCCATAATACTCCGTCGAGTTCTTCGGCCCATGCTCTTTTGCTCCCGTCGAGTCGGGTCTTCAGGTTTTGAACTATGGTTCGATTAGTGACTTCAGTTTGGCTATTAGCCTGAGGGTGACCAACCGAGGTGAAACGTAAACTAATGCCATGCTTTGAGCAAAAATTCTTGAACATCTTACTTCGAAACTGGGGCCCGTTGTCACATATTAATGTCCTAGGCACCGCAAAACGGCATATGATGCTTTTCCAGAGGAAGCGGGTCATGACGGTGTGGGTGATCTTTGGGACCGGCGCAGCCTCGACCCACTTCGAGAAATACTCAACACAAACAATGACAAATTGCTGCTGGCGAGGGGCCATAGGGAAGGGCCCTACAATGTCGATCCCCCACTAGTCGAAAGGCCAGGCTATGTCGACGGGGGTCATCTCCTTTGGGTGCCGATGTGTGAGGTTAGCGTGTTTCTGGCAGCTGGGGCTCCTCTTTACCAAGTTGATCGAGTCACGCACTAAGGTTGGCCAGTAATACCTAGCTTGAGCCACTTTCTTGGCCAAGGTCCGACCTCCTGCGTGGTTTCCGCAGGACCCCGCATGCACTTCTTCGAGAACCTCTTTAGCTTGGGAAGGCCGTAAACACCTCTTGGCCGGTTCCCTAAAGGACTTTTTGAACAACATTCCATCTGGGTCAAGTGCATAACTGGCCGATAAAGCCACGAGCCGACGCCTTTCTACTTTATTTTCGGGCAGTAATCTATCCCTTAGATGTAAGACTATATCATCCATCCAACAGGGTTTGGCAGGGTCAATATTGAGGACGAAGAGTCCCTTTTCGTCAATAGATCGAGTTGATTTAGTGAGGAATGTGATTGACATGTCCCTTGTTCCTCTGAGGCCATTGGCCACCTTGGAAAGGACATCGGCCCTCTCGTTCTCTTCTCGCGGGACCTGTTCAAGTTTGAAGCTTTTGAATTTGGAGGCCCAAACCCTTACCATCTCGAGATACTTCACCATCGACTCCTCTCTCGCCTCATACGAGCCATCGAATTGGCTTGCGACTAGTTGGGAATCGGTTAGGGCTGTGAGATCATCGACTCCTTGTTCTTTGGCAATCTTCATTCCTGCTATCAGGGCCTCGTACTCGGCCTCATTGTTCGTGGCTGGGAACTCCAGGCAGATGGCGAAATCAAGCTCATCTCCTTCATTATTCCTCAGGGATACCCCTACGCCTCCCCCAGATGAGGTCGATGACCCGTCGACCAACAGCGTCCAATGACCCAACATCGGGGTTTTGGTTGTCGAGGAGGCTTTCTCGACTAGAAAATCGGCTAAGACCTGGGCTTGGTATGCTAACCTCGGCTGATAGGTTATGTCATATTGGCCCAACTCGACCGCCCATTTGGTCAATCTGCCCGAGCTATCCGGCTTCGTCAGTACTTGTCGGAGGGGTTGATCCGTCAATACAGTGATCTCATGAGCCTGGAAGTATGGCTTTAATTTTCGGGCCGTGTGGACCAATGCAAGGGCAAATTTTTTGATCTCCAAATATCGCGTTTCGGCCCCATATAGGATCTTGCTGACGTAATAGACTGGCATGTGCTTCTTATCTCGAATGGCGACTAAAACGGAGCTGACTACCTCGCTCGAAACGGCCATGTAGAGGTATAGGACCTTTTTGGGCTCAGGCTTCGCCAGGAGGGGGGGTGATTCGAGGTACCTCTTTAAGGCTTCGAATGCTTGTTCACATTCTTCGGTCCATTTGAACTCCTTAACGTTCCTTAAGATCTTAAAGAAGGGCAAGTTCTTCTCGGTCGACCTCTAGAGATAAATCGATTAAGGGAGATTATTCTGCCGACCAGACATTGTACCTCTTGAATTGTTTTCGGGCTCGAGAGGTTCCGTACAACCTGACTCTTTTCAGGATTCGCCTCGATTCCTCTTCGGTTGACCATGTAACCGAGAAATTTACCTCCGGCTACCCCGAAGGTGCACTTATTAGGGTTGAGCTTTAAGTTGTACTTTTTGAGGAGTTTGAAGGCTCGTTCCAAATCCTGGAGATGGTCGCTAGATCGAGTCGACCTAACTATCATATCATCGACATAAACCTCCATAGTTTTGCCGATTTCTTCTTCAAAAATTCGGTTCACCAATCTCTGGTATGTAACCCCAGCGTTTTTTAGCCCAAAGGGCATCACTCGGAAGCAATAGATCCCCTTGACAACCACGAAAGCAGTCTTACCTTCGTCCTCGGGAGCCATGAAAATCTGATAGTAGCCTTGAAAGGCATCCATCATGCTCATCAGTTCGCACCCCGCAGTTGAGTCGACTAGCTGGTCGATATTGGGCAGGGGGTATGGGTCTTTGGGGTAAGCCTTATTCAAATCTGTGAAATCATTGCACATACGCCACTTACCCCCACACTTGGCCACCAAGACCACGTTACACAACCAATCGACATACTTGGCCGGGGTGATGTACCTGGCATCTAGCAACTTATTCACTTCTTCCTCAATAATCTTGTTCCTCTTTACACTTTGAGTGCGCAGCCTCTGCTTGATAGGTCTAAAGGAGGGATCGACGTTGAGATGGTGCATGATCACGGAGGGGTCGACTCCGACCAGATCGTTGGCGCTCCAATCGAATACATCAACATTTTCTTGAAGGAATTGGATTAGGAGCACTTGCTCGTGCTCTTTCCCCGGCTCGGGCAGGCCGACATGGGTGATTTTTTCGGCCTGTCCTGGTAATAGCTCAATCTCCATGGTCTGGTTGGAGGCTTCCACCCGGTTATCCGAGAGTTTTTTTTTTCTTCTTTGCCCTTTTCGAGGTGCGGACTGGCTCATCGCCCTCGGCTTCCAAATCTTCAATCTCATCCTCGTCTCCTTCAGGCAGTCCCAAGATAGGCACCACTCGACGGTCGGGCAGTTTCACTTTCTCCATTGAGATCGAGTAGCAAGCCCAGACCATCGGGACATCGCATCTTAATTCCCAAATGCCCGCTGGGGTAGGGAGCTTGATCATCTGGTGGTAAGTCGAGATAACTGCCCTGAAATCGATTAAACCAGGCCTTCCTAAAATTATGTTATAAGCCGAGGGTTGGTCGACCACGAGGTATTCAAGCTCCATCGTCAACCTCTTAGGAAGGGTCCCCATGGAGGTGATCAAGCGGACTCGGCCTTTGGGGTATACTTCCGATCCCCCAAATCCGGTCAGTGGAGTTTTGAGTGGTTCGAGCTTTAAACTTTTAGCTAAATTCATTCGATTAAGAGTCACGAGATAGATAATATTTACTGAGCTTCCATTGTCAACAAGGGTTTTGGATACAACGTAATTGGCCACGTCTAGCGTAACCACCATCGGACAACTAGGCATTTCGCCCTCCCGATATGGCATGCCGACTAGGTCCTTGTTACTGAAACTAATATCCTGATCTACCCAGCTCTTACTCAACTCGACCTCCATAACCTCATAAGGCCCGTAGTAGTTTCTCTGGGCCTCTCTTCTTGTTCTTTTTCGGGCCGTCTTAGTGTCTCCCCCAGTGGGCCTGCCCGCTATCATGTCAATGCGTCCGAGGCAGGGGAGGTTGTGTTCATTCCTCTCCGTCGGCTGCTTTGCTTCTCGATGCCGGGGTGAGCTACGCTCCTTGTCTAATTTCTTCACGAATTCTTGCAATTCGCCTCCTCTAAACAACCTCTCGACTTCATCACGCAGAGCAAAGCATTCAGAGATGTTATGGCCCGTTTGGTGGTGGAAGTGGCAATATTTTCCGGAGTCCCTCGTCTTTTGAGTCTCCTTGATCGGTTTTGGGCTCCGGAATAATTTCTTATTGGAGATGTTGTAAATCTCTTCGATTGGGCGGTTCAGGGGTATAGTGTTTCTTGGAGTTGCTCCTCGAGCCTTGGTCGGCTCGACCCTTGTTGTCCTTTCTGGGCTCACTTCTAGGGGATCGAGAGACCTCTGTCCTTCTACTCGATCCTCCCTTTTGTGCCATTTCCACTTCCTCTACTCTCATCCATTTGGCAGCGATATCAAGTAGTTTAGAGATCGATTCGGGGTTCTTCCTGACGATGTACCGAGCACATTCCTTGTCTCTCAGGGCCGTGTGCAGAGTGGGTATCAACATATCCATGCTCGGGGCGTGGACCTGTATTGCAGCCCGAGAGAATCGAGTGAAGAAGTCCCTCAAGGTTTCGTCCTCTCTCTTCACTATGTTGTAGAGGTAGGTGGCGGGTAACTTGTCGCCCTTCACGGAAGAGAAGTGAGCAATAAAGCACTCGATTAGGGCATCGTAAGTCCTGATGCACCTTGACGGCAGTCCCGAGAACCAGTCCTGGGCTGCCTCGACTAAGGTTGTGGCGAAGATCTTAGCCCTCACATCAGGGGAGTGGCCGAACATACTTCTCTCGATTTCAAATCGATCTACATGCCTTTCTGGATCCGTTATTCCATTATATTTGGGAAGATTAGTAGGTATTTTGTCTTCCGCCATGGCCCCAAGTATTTCTTCACAAAAGGGGGATCGGGCCTCCCGGGCGCTCCAGTACTGTCTCGCTGGTTGACGGTAAGGTGGAGGTGGATCAACTTGATTCCTGCCATGATCCCGCCGACCCTGCCGAAGTGGTGGGGGATCGGAGTAAGATCCTTCTCCCTCTTCGTCGATGTGGGGGCATCTAGGCCGTGGGGGTTGACGCGGCGATTTCTCCCGGTGGGGGAGACGGTTCCGAAGATCATTCCGTCCTACGGCGAAGCCCCGATTAGACATCCGGGGGGCTTCAGGATTTACCCTAGCCCCCAGGCGGTCGAAGACGCCGAAGACCCACTGCCGACCCTTGAGGCGCGGATAGTCACTTGGTTTTCCTCTCTTCTTTTCGACCCGGGTGGGTCGGCTTCAATATTAGCCTGATCCAGTGGGCGCTTCCCGTGGCGCCGTGCTGATTCGACCACTTGCTCAGTAGGCACTGCCTCGGGCCGTTGTTGACCTCGACCCGTCCCTTGCCCCTGGCCCTGCCCAGGAGGTGGATGGCCTGCCTCCGGGTGGTAGTACGCCGGGTGCGGGTGATAACCCCAGGGAGGCGGCAGGTATCCATAATGCATTGGTGGCCCGTAGTAGGGTGAATACTGGCCGGGAGAAGGAGCGGCGGGGCTGGCTCTCGGCCTTTCGGGGAAGACGGGGGCCCGACCCTCTGCTGCCGCGGCGACAGCTTCTGCTTGGCATTTCTCAAGGTAAGCATCCAAGTCGGGGGACGCGTAGACCATGGGTACGGGGACGTTCCGGGTATCTGTTCCGGGCGATACTGGTGGATGGCTGGGCCCACCTCCTTTACTGGGGACGTCCACTTGATCGTCTGCCCCAAGTGTTCGCTGACAATGGAGTTCCATTCGTGCTAGGCTTCTGTCCGAGTGTTCCCACAGACGGTGCCAAAATGATCGTGTCGAACTTAGGATTGCTGACGTGTCTCGAGAATGCCGACTCGATCACTTAGAATTTTTGGTAGGGAATGTTGGAAAACACGAATCAGAAAGCAGCGGAAATTTAAAAATTTTCCAATAAAAGGACCTTGGACTCGCAATCGTGTATCCAAATTCGTAGAGATAAGAAACTTACTTTTCTTTCATTCTTTCTTGAAGCGTTTCAAGCCACCCAAGAACGTTCTTCATGCGGCTTGATCCCCTCTCCTTGGTAAAGCTCGAATCTTCAAACTGTTAGGAATAGTGCTCTAAAAAGCCGATTGTATATCCGCTTTGTGCTTTTCCTTATTGTAATCACAGACAATATTTGAATGAAATAACGAATTGAGCCAACACTTCTTTATATGCTCTTGTTTGGTATGCGTTTACTTTAGCTGTGCATGTATGAGAACTCCCCTAATCCTGATGACTTTAGTGTTGGAAAACACGAATCAGAAAGCAGCGGAATTTAAAAAAAATTTTCCCAACAAAAGGACCTTGGACTCGCAATCGTGTAACCAAATTCGTAGAGATAGAAAACTTACTTTTCTTTTGTTCTTTCTTGAAGCGTTTCAAGCCACCCAAGAACGCTCTTCTCGCGGCTTGATCCCCTCTCCTTGGTAAAGCTCGAATCTTCAAACTTCTAACTTGAAGTCTCTAGAGAAAGTCCACCAACTTGATCACAATCTAACTAGTAAGGATGCTAGTTCTCTAGTTAGTGTTTAGGCTTAACATAGGGTTTATTTGATCTTGGAGAAAGGAAGGTGTTCAACACATGAACCAAAAGAATTGCCAATTAGCTCTAAAGGGGAGCATAAGCTCCCCTATATATAGGAAAAGAGAGAGGGGCGCCGATCCTAATCCTTGTTGGGCAAGGATTTGGTTCCTCTCTCTCCTATTACTTGCTCATCAAGTATTTTCCAACTTTGACTTTGAATTCTAATTCAAGTCAACTTTTAAGAGAGCTAAAAATATCCAAACTCTTTTTGGATAATTTTATACTTTATTTATTATAAAATAAATAACTTATTTTTATCTAATTAAGTAATTCGTAATTAATTAACTAGATTATTTTCTCCAAAATAAGACTTTCTTTTTAATTCAAAATTAAACCAAAGTCTATTAAATAATTAACACATTAAATTATTTAATACATATATATATAATATATATATATTCACACGTGTGTGACACGTGTCACAGTGACACGTGTCACTCACGTGAGCCACACGTGTGATTTCACACGTGTGGAACCCTCTTGGCCCGATTAACTCGTTTAATCATTTTAAAGCCTCAACTCATGTAACCAAGTTGTTGTGTGTGACCCTCTAGGTTCTCAATTCAATTAGCAGTGACCCTAATTAATTAATTCACTAATTAATCAATCAGTCCACAAATTAAACGACCATAGTCTAGCAACAGGTGTTTAACCCCTAGCTGAATTGGAATGTTCGGATTCGACAGAACCTTTAAGTCATTGATTCATGTGAGATACAATCCTCCTACTTACTATCTCTCAACCAAGATCTAGAGCAAGGGAATAATCAGAACCCTAATAATCCGGTCTTAAAGCTAAGTGCATTTCATATCCATTTGATCTCAATCCAAGAAACCCTTTTCTTGATGTCTTGATCTACTACCTTGGCCAAGGACTCCATATGGCATATGAATGACTTACACAATAAGAGATCACCTTGCAAATGCAAGTGTAGGTCCTTTCTTGATTCTCATTCACTTTCATGAATCACTTGTGCAGCCCCAACATAAGCCTTGAATCAGTTGTCTAAGGCGACACCCTTTAAAGCTTATACCTAAGACTACAGAGTTAACTCATAAAGTGACAAGGAACCTCAAGTCTAAGGATCAATTAATCACAACAATGACTCGTGAGATATTTCCTAATCTGAAAGTTTCCATTTCCTGAAATAGAAACTTCCTTTCCCATTTAGGAATCGTCTCACACGGGGCACCTCAGTGAACTTACTTATTGAAGTAAGCACCCTCATGTATCACGCATGTATCAACTATACACTTTGCACCTACATGAAACAAGGTGGTCCTTCTTAAGGGCGTGATCCCACAAGCAAGCCTTAGAGGAGTCAGGTTGACACTCCCACTGTCTGTAGGACTCATCGGCTTGGAGTATTTTACTAATCATGACTTATGTGATATAGGGCTCGTTTCATGAACCATTTCACCTAAATGGTAGAGTCCTAAAGTCATCAGGATTAGGGGAGTTCTCATACATGCACAGCTAAAGTAAACGCATACCAAACAAGAGCATATAAAGAAGTGTTGCCTCAATTCGTTATTTTATTCAAAGATTGTCTGTGATTACAATAAGGAAAAGCACAAAGCGGATATACAATCGGCTTTTAGGGCACTATTCCTAACATTTAGGACTCTACCATTTAGGTGAAATGGTTCATGAAACGAGCCCTATATCACATAAGTCATGATTAGTAAAATACTCCAAGCCGATGAGTCCTACAGACAGTGGGAGTGTCAACCTGACTCCTCTAAGGCTTGCTTGTGGGATCACGCCCTTAAGAAGGACCACCTTGTTTCATGGAGGTACAAAGTGTATAGTTGATACGTGCGTGATACATGAGGGTGCTTACTTCCATAAGTAAGTTCACTGAGGTGCCCCGTGTGAGAACATTCCTAAATGGGAAAGGAAGTTTCTATTTCAGGAAATGGAAACTTCCAGATTAGGAAATATCTCACGAGTCATTGATGTGATTAATTGATCCTGAGACTTGAGGTTCCTTGTCACTTTATGAGTTAACTCTGTAGTCTTAGGTATAAGCTTTAAAGGGTGTCACCTTAGACAACTGATTCAAGGCTTATGCTGGGGCTGCACAAGTGATTCATGAAAGTGAATGAGAATCAAGAAAGGACCTACACTTCCATTTGTAAGGTGATCTCTTATTGTGTAAGTCATTCATATGCCATATGGAGTCCTTGGCCAAGGCAGTAGATCAAGACATCAAGAAAAGGGTTTCTTGGATTGAGATCAAATGGATATGAAATGCACTTAGCTTTAAGACTGGGTTATTAGGGTTCTGATTATTCTCTTGCCCTAGATCTTGGTTGAGAGATAGTAAGTGGGAGGATTGTATCTCACATGAATCAATGACTTAAAGGTTCTGTCGAATCCGAACATTCCAATTCAGCTAGGGGTTAAACACCTGTTGCTAGACTATGGTCGTTTAATCTATGGACTGATTAATTAATTAGTGAATTAATTAATTAGGGTCACTGCTAATTGAATTGAGAACCTAGAGGGTCACACACAACAACTTGGTTACATGAGTTGAGGCTTTAAAATGATTAAACGAGTTAATCGGGCCTAGAGGGTTCCACACGTGTGAAATCACACGTGTGGGTCACGTGACTGGACACGTGTCATTATGAAACGTGTGCCACACGTGACTATTTAATTACATATTAAATAATTAAGTTGTTAATTATTTAATAGACTTTGGTTTAATTTTGAATTAAAAAGAAAGTCTTATTTTGGAGAAAAATAATCTAGTTAATTAATTATGAATTAATTAATTAGATAAAATAAGTTATTTATTTTAAATAAATAAAGTATAAAATTATCCAAAAATAGTTTGGATAATTTTAGCTCTTTTGAAAGTTGATTTGAATTTGAATTCAAAGTCAAAGTCAAAATTACTTGATGATCAAGTAATAGGAGAGAGGGACCAAAATCCTAAGCCCATAAGGACTAGGGATTTTCGGCCACTTCCCTCTTATAAATAGGGGAGCTCGAGCTCCTCTTGGAGCTAATTGGCAATTCTTTTGGTTCATGTGTTGAACACCATCCTTTCTCCAAGATAAACGAAACCCTAGGTTAATCCTAAACACTAACTAGAGAACTAGCATCCTTACTAGTTAGATTGTAGTCAAGTTGGTGGACTATCTCTAGAGAGCTTCAAGTTAGAAGTTTGAAGATTCGAGCTTTACCAAGGAGAGGGGATCAAGCCGCGAGAAGAGCGTTCTTGGGTGGCTTGAAACGCTTCAAGAAAGAATAAAAGAAAAGTAAGTTTCTTATCTATACGAATTTGGATACACGATTGCGAGTCCAAGGTCCTTTTGTTGGAAAATTTTTAAATTTCCGCTGCTTTCTGATTCGTGTTTTCCAACAAGTGGTATCAGAGCCACCTCGTTATTCGTGTTTCTGGTTCGTCTCAATTATTCTGAATTTGGTAAAAATTCTTAGGCTTAGATACGAATTGAGTATTCTTGAGTTCTTTTAGAAAGCCTAAATTACGAAACTGTAATTTTTCTTGAATTTCTGAAACTGTTTTCTTAAATTGTGTTTTTGAAAACCGTTTTGATTGAAATCCTTTTAAATCATGTTTTTCAAATTTTGGATTGTTGTTGGTTTTGAACTGAAACACGAAACACGAAAATCGCGTTATGAAAATGCGAGCCTAGGCGTGCTAGACGTCGCACGGCCAGGCCCGCGCCGTCCCGCATAACCGCGGTGCGCGCGCTCTCGCGCGATGCGTACGGTCTGCCTGGGTTGGCGTGCGGGCGAGGCCTGGCCCTCGTTTCGCGATCTTGATTTTCGTGTTTAGTCCAATCCAATCCCGATTTAATTTTTCTTAAAAAATTTTATTTTATTAAATTTGAATTATTTTTGAAATAATTGTTTAAATTGGGATTTTGAAAATTTAAGCGATTTAAATTTTGTAAAAATTACAAACTTTATTTTATGAAAATATTGAAAGAATAAAATTATTAATTTTCAGAAATTAATTGGAATTTTATTAGTTCATTGTTTTTCGGGTTTTATAGAAAAGGCTCTTGAACAAGAATTGCATCTAAGTCGTGTTTTAAGTCATTAGGACTTGAAACGGGAATTTTAATTTATTGGCTAAATTTAAATTCTCGCAAAAGCATGTTAGGTGATCATGGGTTTAGACTTATGTATGGTTTTAATTTATGCACATGGATGGTTTAAATTGGGGTTGGAGCCCTATAGTTGCGTTTTTCAATTGAGGTTGGAGCCTCACTTATGTGCGTACTGTTATGTGATTTATTATGTGGCTTTCCATATTACTGTTTTTGAGGCCGGGGTATGCCCCGTGTAATTGTCTAAGGCCAATACGAAGATTGAGCCTTATTACTTTATGTCTTTTTCTTTTTATTGTAATTTGAGAGTAGAGATAGGTGGTGAGGTTTTATTTTCATTTTGGAGACAATGCACCCATGGAGTAAGATGGACCACATTCAAGTAACAAGGAGGCCATAAGTGAAGACCCCTCAAAATGTTAGGGAGGGGAATCTCAATTGTAAAAATGTAATAGAGATAGGGCTCGTATTTTGTTACCGCTTTCCCTTATGTGATTTAAACTGTTTATGTGGCATGTATGTTAGAACTTGTGATTGTGGAGTGGCTCCCACATATCACGCATAAGATAGGTAGAACCCATGATCATTACAGGTTAGTATCACGCTAGGACATGTTATCTGTTTATGTGCTTGTTTGAAATGCATTTAAGTGTACTTGCATTAATCAAGACTAATAAAATTGGATAACATATATGTTGGTGAGGTCGAACCGGACAACTCTCCGGTTGATTCGAAAATTCCCATTAAATATTAAGCTAATTTCGAACAAATAGGTATTTAATTCGAGATGCAAATTTTGAATTAAATTCCTAGCATTCCATCAATAGGTTTTAAGTTTAGTGAGTGAAACAAGTTATTGTCCGCGAGTCGTGGGATAGCTAGTGGAGCTTATTAGTTCTTAGTTACCTAATTGATCATTTTAAATGGTCAATATTTCGTGGTCAATTTTGGCAAGGGCGATGTCCGCGAGTCGTGGGTCGTTCGAACTAAGTTTTGCTCATGATCTTATGATTGATGGGTCTAGCTTAATGCCTAAGTAAATATGGATATCGTACGAGTCGTGGGTCCATATTGAAAGATAGGCGATGCAAAAACAATTACTAAGAGTTCTAAAGGTGTTAGAATTGGTAAGTTGTACCTACCTAGGGTTTTACTTAGAATGTCCGCGAGTCGTGGGTTCGAGGTAAAATGCCTAGGATCTTAGTACCCATTGGGAAAGGTGTTCCTCTTAGATCTTTGGGAATTCTAGATCTTTGAAAAACAGTGGGAGCTACATTAGATTAAAGACCTTATCTTTTGTATATCGTTATAATTCAGCATGCTCACTAGTTCTCTGTTTTACCATTTAGGTCGTAGATTCTGTGATTCTCTACGTGTTTTGAAATGGCAACCAAAAACCCTCTTGTATCGATCCTCGAGTCAAACAAGTTGACTGGTCCCAACTATTCTGATTGGCTGAGGAATCTAAAAATCATTTTAGATTCTGAGAAGAGAACTTATGTTCTCTTCGAAGGGAAGCCTAGTCCTGAAGGGGAGGCTCCCACTCGGGCCGAGCGGGACGTGATTCAGAAGTGGAAGGATGATAATCTCCAAGCCCGTTACCTTATGTTGGCTAACATGTCTCCGGACTTGCAAAGGCAACGTGAGGCCATGGAATTCGCTTGGGAGATTTACGACCACTTAGAGCAACTTTACCGCCCTCATGAACGTGTTACAAGGTATAACACTTCAAAGGAATTGTTCCACTTAAGAATGAGGGAAGGTTCAAGTGTCCATGAATATGGACTCAAGTTTCTCGCCCTTACTGAGAAACTTGCTTCCATGGACATGCCACTGAAAGATGAGCTTTCAGTGGATTTGTTGCTAGCTTCGCTCCCACCATCATTCAACCCATTTGTCCTTAACTTCAATATGAATCATGCTGGTGCTACTGTAGCTGAGCTGATTACTCAGCTTGTGACTGCTGAAAGCACGATCAAGAAGGACAATAAGGTTTTGATGGTTAATGCTCCATCTTCCTCTTATGGGCCTTCTAAAGGTAAGGGCAAGAAAGCCCAAAAGAAGAAGAAGAAACCCCTTAGGCCCACTGGTGGCGTTTCGAAGGGGAAGGCCCAAAAGAAGAAGCGTGATCAGAAAGAGGATGTTTGCTTCCATTGTGGCAAAGCGGGACATTGGAGGAGAAACTGCCCAGAGTACAAGCTACTCTAAAGAAAGGTATCTTTCTCGTTGAAGTAAATCTTTCTATTAATTCTAGTTCTTGGGTACTTGATACCGGTTGTGGAACTCATATCTGTAATGATGTACAGATGCTAAGTGAAGTCCAACAACTCAAAGAAGGAGAATGTGTCTTGAAGATCGGCGATGGCTCAAACGTTGAAGCTCGAGCTTTAGGTACAATTAGGTTAGATTTAGGTAGTTTTGAGTTAGTCTTAAATAAAGTGCTTTATGTACCGAGCATTATTAGTAATAAAATTTTAGTTCCAATTTTAGATTGTGAAGGTTATGAAACTTATATTAAGAATGGTAAATACTTTATCAAACGGAACAACTCTTCCGTTCACATCGGTACTCTAAGTAATGGACTTTATCGAACTCAAAATATCAATATTATGAATATACAACGAGAAACGAAGCGTAAGAGAGATGACAAAGTTTCAGCTCCCTTATGGTACGCTAGATTAGGACACATTTCCAAGAACAGAATTAGCAAGATAAACACTTTAGGATCATTCTCTGAAAATGATCTTAAAGAGTTAATTTCTTGCGAATCTTGTCTCAAAGGAAAAATGTCCAAAGTTCCTTTTAAAGGAACTGTGGAACGTGCCACTGAGGTCTTGGATTTGATCCATACTGATGTTTGTGGACCGCTTAGTGTAAGCACTAGAAACAATCATCAGTATTTCATAACCTTTACTGATGACTTTAGTCGATATGGTTATGTATACTTAATGAAGTATAAATCTGAAGCTTTTGAGAAATTCTTAGAATTTCAAAAGGAGGTTGAGAACCAAACTGGTCACAAGATCAAAGCACTTAGATCTGATCGAGGAGGCGAATATCTTAGTGAAGAATTCCTTAATCATCTCAAAGATAATGGGATTATCTCTCAGTGGACTCCTCCGGGAACTCGTCAGCTTAATGGAGTTTCTGAGAGAAGGAATCGAACCCTACTAGATATGGTTCGTTCCATGATGAGTTTCACTGACTTACCACCTTCTTTCTGGGGTTATGCCCTAGAAAGTGCAGTAAAGATTTTGAATCTAGTTCCCTCTAAGTCAGTCCTTAAAATGCCCTATGAAATGTGGCATGGTAAAATCCCTAGTTATTCTTACTTAAGAATTTGGGGTTGTCCTGCTTACGTGAAGAGGGCAGTGGGAGATAAGTTAGAATCTCGTTCTAACTTATGCTACTTTGTAGGTTATCCTAAGGAATCCATAGGATATTACTTCTATGATCAATCTGAGCAAAAGGTGTTTGTTTCCAGAAATGCCACTTTTATTGAGGAACCGTTCCTTAAAGAAAAGAAAGGCAAGATCATAGAACTAGAGGAAGTACAAAGTGATCCCACACCACCCACTGAAGAAACGTCCCCTTCTGACCAACCACAACCAATCACGAATTTCGATACACGCGAAAATCCTCCTCTAAGGCGTTCTGAACGCACTCCTAGACAGCCGGAGAGATGGTATGGATTCTTCCATGAAATCTCTCAAAAGGATAATGATCCTTTAACATATGAGGAGGCACTTTCAGATTCTGACTCTGAACAGTGGATAGAAGCCATGAAATCCGAAATGGATTCCATGAACTCCAACCAAGTTTGGACCTTGGTAGATTTGCCTGATGGGGTCAAACCCATAGGTTGCAAATGGATCTTTAAGAGAAAGCTTGGAGTCGCTGGAAGCATTGCCGCCTACAAAGCAAGACTGGTTGCAAAAGGATTCCCTCAAATACCCGGCGTGGACTTTGATGAAACCTTTTCACCAGTTGCGATGCAAAAGTCTATTCGGATCATGCTTGCCATTGTTGCGTATTATGACTACGAGATATGGCAAATGGATGTGAAAACTGTCTTTCTCAATGGTGACATTGATAAAGACATTTATATGGAGCAACCCATAGGTTTCACATTCAGTGGGAGTGAGCAAAAGGTTTGCAAACTCCAAAGATCAATCTATGGATTGAAACAGGCTTCTAGGAATCGGAATATTCGATTTGATGAATCAGTCAAAGCGTTTGGCTTCATTCAAATTTCTAATGAATCATGTGTGTACAGAAAGGAATTGGAGACCTCAGTGTAATTCTTAGTACTTTATGTTGATGACATCCTTCTTCTTGGGAATTCGAAGGATGACACGAAAGTGATTAAGTTATGGTTATCGAACCAATTCGAGATGAAAGATCTTGGTGATGCGTCCGATATCCTTGGAATTAAAATCTATAGAGATAAATCTAGAAGGTTAATAGGACTATCATAGTCGACGTACATTGACAAAGTATTGAAGAGATTCAATATGGAGTCAGCAAAGGTTAAGAACCTTCCTATGAGTGTAGGAACATGGCTTTCAAAGAAGATGTGTCCTAAGAGTAACCTTGAGAAGGAGAGAATGACTCATAAACCTTATGCATCAGCAATAGGTAGCATAATGTATGCAATGTTATGTACTCGACCGGATGTGGCTTATGCACTTAGTGTGACAAGTCGTTTCCAATCTGACTCTGGAGATGGTCACTGGGCTGCCGTGAAGAATATTCTCAAGTACTTGAAAAGTACTAAAGATTTATTCTTAGTTTACGGAGGTCAGAAAGATCTTACTGTCAAAGGATACTGCGATGCAAGCTTTGCATCTGACTTAGATGATTTTAAGTCAATGTCAGGATACATTTTCTCCCTAAACGGCGGAGCAGTGAGTTGGAAGAGTTCCAAGCAAAAGACCACTACAGATTCGACCACTGAGGCCGAATACTTAGCTGCAAATGATGCAGCTAAGTAAGGTGTTTGGATTAGAAACTTCGTTCAAGAGTTGAATGTTGTTCCTAGCATGAAAGACCCCATTTCTGTGTTTTGTGACAACACTGGGGCGGTTGCTCAAGCAAGAGAACCAAGATCTCACCAACGGACCAAGCACATTATGAGGAAGTATCACCTAATACGTGATATTATCAAACGAGGAGATGTGCAAATTGAGAGGGTCACATCAGCAGAGAACGTGGCAGATCCACTTACTAAACCCCTTAGTCGAGAAGCTTTCCAAGGTCATCTTCAGAAGATGGGACTTAGAATAGCTTTAGAATGGCTTTGACGGGCAAGTGGGAGATTGTTAGGAATAGTGCCCTAAAAAGCCGATTGTATATCCCTTTGTGCTTTTCCATATTGTAATCACAGACAATCTTTGAATGAAATAACGAATTGAGGCAACACTTCTTTATATGCTCTTGTTTGGTATGCGTTTACTTTAGCTGTGCATGTATGAGAACTCCCCTAATCCTGATGACTTTAGGACTCTACCATTTAGGTGAAATGGTTCATGAAACGAGCCCTATATCACATAAGTCATGATTAGTAAAATACTCTAAGCCGATGAGTCCTACAGACAGTGGGAGTGTCAACCTGACTCCTCTAAGGCTTGTTTGTGGGATCACGCCCTTAAGAAGGACCACCTTGTTTTATGGAGGTGCAAAGTGTATAGTTGATACGTGCGTGATACATGAGGGTGTTTTCTTTAATAAGTAAGTTCACTGAGGTGCCCCGTGTGAGAACATTCCTAAATGAGAAAGGAAGTTTCTATTTCAGGAAATGGAAACTTCCAGATTAGGAAATATCTCACGAGTCATTGATGTGATTAATTGATCTTTAGACTTGAGGTTCCTTGTCACTTTATGAGTTAACTCTGTAGTCTTAGGTATAAGCTTTAAAGGGTGTCGCCTTAGACAACTGATTCAAGGCTTATGCTGGGGCTGCACAAGTGATTCATGAAAGTGAATGAGAATCAAGAAAGGACCTACACTTCCATTTGTAAGGTGATCTCTTATTGTGTAAGTCATTCATATGCCATATGGAGTCCTTGGCCAAGGCAGTAGATCAAGACATCAAGAAAAGGGTTTCTTGGATTGAGATCAAATGGATATGAAATGCACTTAGCTTTAAGACTGGATTATTAGGGTTCTGATTATTCCCTTGCCCTAGATCTTGGTTGAGAGATAGTAAGTAGGAGGATTGTATCTCACATGAATCAATGACTTAAAGGTTCTGTCGAATCCGAACATTTCAATTCAGCTAGGGGTTAAACACCTGTTGCTAGACTATGGTCGTTTAATCTGTGGACTGATTAATTAATTAGTGAATTAATTAATTAGGGTCACTGCTAATTGAATTGAGAACCTAGAGGGTCACACACAACAACTTGGTTACATGAGTTGAGGCTTTAAAATGATTAAACGAGTTAATCGGGCCTAGAGGGTTCCACACGTGTGAAATCACACGTGTGGGTCAGGTGACTGGACACGTGTCATTATGACACGTGTGCCACACGTGACTATTTAATTAGATATTAAATAATTAAGTTGTTAATTATTCAATAAACTTTGGTTTAATTTTGAATTAAAAAGAAAGTCTTATTTTGGAGAAAAATAATCTAGTTAATTAATTATGAATTAATTAATTAGATAAAATAAGTTATTTATTTTAAATAAATAAAGTATAAAATTATCCAAAAATAGTTTGCATAATTTTAGCTCTCTTGAAAGTTGATTTGAATTTGAATTCAAAGTCAAAGTCAAAATTACTTGATGATCAAGTAATAGGAGAGAGGGACCAAAATCCTAAGCCCATAAGGACTAGGGATTTTCGGCCACTTCCCTCTTATAAATAGGGGAGCTCGAGCTCCACTTGGAGCTAATTGGCAATTCTTTTGGTTCATGTGTTGAACACCATCCTTTCTCCAAGACAAACGAAACCCTAGGTTAATCCTAAACACTAACTAGAGAACTAGCATCCTTACTAGTTAGATTGTAGTCAAGTTGGTGGACTATCTCTAGAGAGCTTCAAGTTAGAAGTTTGAAGATTCGAGCTTCACCAAGGAGAGGGGATCAAGCCGCGAGAAGATCGTTCTTGGGTGGCTTGAAACGCTTCAAGAAAGAATAAAAGAAAAGTAAGTTTCTTATCTCTACGAATTTGGATACACGATTGCGAGTCCAAGGTCCTTTTGTTGGAAAATTTTTAAATTTCCGCTGCTTTCTAATTTGTGTTTTCCAACAAGTGGTATCAGAGCCACCTCGTTATTCGTGTTTCTGGTTCGTCTCAATTATTCTGAATTTGGTAGAAATTCTTAGGCTTAGATGCGAATTGAGTATTCTTGAGTTCTTTTAGAAAGCCTGAATTACGAAACTGTAATTTTTCTTGAATTTCTGAAACTGTTTTCTTAAATTATGTTTTTGAAAACCGTTTTGATTGAAATCCTTTTAAATCATGTTTTTCAAATTTTGGATTGTTGTTGGTTTTGAACTGAAACACGAAACACGAAAATCGCGTTACAAAAATACGAGCCTAGGCGTGCTAGACGTCGCACGCCCAGGCCCGCGCCGTCCCGCACAGCAGTCCCGCAGCCGCGCGGGACTGCCCGCCCGTCCCTCCCGCAACCGCGCGGGAGGCCTGCTCGCCAGCGCCTAGGAACGCCCACCTGCTCCTCCCGCAACCGCACGAGAGCCTCCCGTCGCCCGCCTGCCTTCCCGCGTAGGCGAAGCGCGCGCGTGCCGGCAGCCTTGCTGCTGGCGTGAGCGACGCGGTGCGCGCGCTCTCGCGCGATGCGTACGGTCCGCCTGGGCTGGCGTGCGGGCGAGGCCTGGCCCTCGTTTCGCGATCTTGATTTTCGTGTTTAGTCCAATCCAATCCCGATTTAATTTTTCTTAAAAAATTTTATTTTATTAAATTTGAATTATTTTTGAAATAATTGTTTAAATTGGGATTTTGAAAATTTAAGCGATTTAAATTTAGTAAAAATTACAAACTTTATTTTATGAAAATATTGAAAGAATAAAATTATTAATTTTCAGAAATTAATTGGAATTTTATTAGTTCATTGTTTTTCGGGTTTTATAGAAAAGGCTCTTGAACAAGAATTGCATCTAAGTTGTGTTTTAAATCATTAGGACTTGAAACGGGAATTTTAATTTATTGGCTAAATTTAAATTCTCGCAAAAGCATGTTAGGTGATCATGGGTTTAGACTTATGTATAGTTTTAATTTATGCACATGGATGGTTTAAATTGGGGTTGGAGCCCTATAGTTGCGTTTTTCAATTGAGGTTGGAGTCTCACTTATGTGCGTACTGTTATGTGATTTATTATGTGGCTTTCCATATTACTGTTTTTGAGGCCGGGGTATGCCCCGTGTAATTATCTAAGGCCAATATGAAGATTGAGCCTTATTACTTTATGTCTTTTTCTTTTTATTGTAATTTGAGAGTAGAGATAGGTGGTGAGGTTTTATTTTCATTTTGGAGACAATGCACCCATGAAGTAAGATGGACCACATTCAAGTAACAAGGAGGCCATAAGTGAAGACCCCTCAAAATGTTAGGGAGGGGAATCTCAATTGTAAAAATGTAATAGAGATAGGGCTCGTATTTTGTTACCGCTTTCCCTTATGTGATTTAAACTGTTTATGTGGCATGTATGTCAGAACTTGTGATTGTGGAGTGGCTCCCACATATCACGCATAAGATAGGTAGAACCCATGATCATTACATGTTAGTATCATGCTAGGACATGTTATCTGTTTATGTGCTTGTTTGAAATGCATTTAAGTATATTTGCATTAATCAAGACTAATAAAATTGGATAACATATATGTTGGTGAGGTCGAACCGGACAACTCTCCGGTTGATTCGAAAATTCCCATTAAATATTAAGCTAATTTCGAACAAATAGGTATTTAATTCGAGATGCAAATTTTGAATTAAATTCCTAGCATTCCATCAATAGGTTTTAAGTTTAGTAAGTGAAACTTGTTATTGTCCGCGAGTCGTGGGATAGCTAGTGGAGCTTATTAGTTCTTAGTTACCTAATTGATCATTTTAAATGGTCAATATTTCGTGGTCAATTTTGGCAATGGCGATGTCCGCGAGTCGTGGGTCGTTCGAACTAAGTTTTGATCATGATCTTATGATTGATGGGTCTAGCTTAACGCCTGAGTAAATATGGATGTCGCACGAGTCGTGGGTCCATATTGAAAGATAGGTGATGCAAAAACAATTACTAAGAGTTCTAAAGGTGTTAGAATTGGTAAGTTGTACCTACCTAGGGTTTTACTTAGAATGTCCGCGAGTCGTGGGTTCGAGGTAAAATGCCTAGGATCTTAGTACCCATTGGGAAAGGTGTTCCTCTTAGATCTTTGGGAATTCTAGATCTTTGAAAAACAGTGGGAGCTACATTAGATTAAAGACCTTATCTTTTGTATATCGTTATAATTCAGCATGCTCACTAGTTCTCTGTCTTACCATTTAGGTCGTAGATTCTGTGATTCTCTACGTGTTTTGAAATGGCAACCAAAAACCCTCTTGTATCGATCCTCGAGTCAAACAAGTTGACTGGTCCCAACTATTCTGATTGGCTGAGGAATCTAAAAATCATTTTAAATTCTGAGAAGAGAACTTATGTTCTCTTCGAAGGGGAGCCTAGTCCCGAAGGGGAGGCTCCCACTCGGGCCGAGCGGGACGCGATTCAGAAGTGGAAGGATGATAATCTCCAAGCCCGTTGCCTTATGTTGGCTAACATGTCTCCGGACTTGCAAAGGCAACATGAGGCCATGGAATTCGCTTGGGAGATTTACGACCACTTAGAGCAACTTTACCGCCCTCATGAACGTGTTTCAAGGTATAACACTTCAAAGGAATTGTTCCACTTAAGAATGAGGGAAGGTTCAAGTGTCCATGAATATGGACTCAAGTTTCTCGCCCTTACTGAGAAACTTGCTTCCATGGGCATGCCACTGAAAGATGAGCTTTCAGTGGATTTGTTGCTAGCTTCGCTCCCACCATCATTCAACCCATTTGTCCTTAACTTTAATATGAATCATGCTGGTGCTACTGTAGCTGAGCTGATTAGTCAGCTTGTGACTGCTGAAAGCACGATCAAGAAGGACAATAAGGTTTTGATGGTTAATGCTCCATCTTCCTCTTATGGGCCTTCTAAAGGTAAGGGCAAGAAAGCCCAAAAGAAGATGAAGAAACCCCTTAGGCCCACTGGTGGCGTTTCGAAGGGGAAGGCCCAAAAGAAGAAGTGTGATCAGAAAGAGGATGTTTGCTTCCATTGTGGCAAAGCGGGACATTGGAGGAGAAACTGCCCAGAGTACAAGGCTACTCTAAAGAAAGGTATCTTTCTCGTTAAAGTAAATCTTTCTATTAATTCTAGTTCTTAGGTACTTGATACCGGTTGTGGAACTCATATCTGTAATGATGTACAGATGCTAAGTGAAGTCCAACAACTCAAAGAAGGAGAATGTGTCTTGAAGATCGGCGATGGCTCAAACGTTGAAGCTCGAGCTTTAGGCACAATTAGGTTAGATTTAGGTAGTTTTGAGTTAGTCTTAAATAAAGTGCTTTATGTACCGAGCATTATTCGTAATATAATTTCAGTTCCAATTTTAGATTGTGAAGGTTATGAAACTTATATTAAGAATGGTAAATACTTTATCAAACGGAACAACTCTTCCGTTCACATCGGTACTCTAAGTAATGGACTTTATCTAACTCAAAATATCAATATTATGAATATACAACGAGAAACGAAGCGTAAGAGAGATGACAAAGTTTCAGCTCCCTTATGGTACGCTAGATTAGGACACATTTCCAAGAACAGAATTAGCAAGATAAACACTTTAGGATCATTATCTGAAAATGATCTTAAAGAGTTAATTTCTTGCGAATCTTGTCTCAAAGGAAAAATGTCCAAAGTTCCTTTTAAAGGAACTGTGGAACGTGCCACTGAGGTCTTGGATTTGATCCATACTGATGTTTGTGGACCGCTTAGTGTAAGCACTAGAAACAATCATCAGTATTTCATAACATTTACTGATGACTTTAGTCGATATGGTTATGTATACTTAATGAAGTATAAATCTGAAGCTTTTGAGAAATTCTTAGAATTTCAAAAGGAGGTTGAGAACCAAATTGGTCACAAGATCAAAGCACTTCGATCTGATCGAGGAAGCGAATATCTTAGTGAAGAATTCCTTAATCATCTCAAAGATAATGGGATTATCTCTCAGTGGACTCCTCCGGGAACCCCTCAGCTTAATGGAGTTTCTGAAAGAAGGAATCGAACCCTACTAGATATGGTTTGTTCCATGATGAGTTTCACTGACTTACCACCTTCTTTCTGGGGTTATGTCCTAGAAAGTGCAGCAAAGATTTTGAATCTAGTTCCCTTTAAGTCAGTCCCTAAAACGCCCTATGAAATGTGGCATGGTAAAATCCCTAGTTATTCTTACTTAAGAATTTGGGGTTGTCCTGCTTACGTGAAGAGGACAATGGGAGATAAGTTAGAATCTCGTTCTAACTTATGCTACTTTGTAGGTTATCCTAAGGAATCCATAGGATATTACTTCTACGATCAATCTAAGCAAAAGGTGTTTGTTTCCAGAAATGCCACTTTTCTTGAGGAATCGTTCCTTAAAGAAAAGAAAGGCAAGATCATAGAATTAGAGGAAGTACAATGTGATCCCACACCACCCACTGAAGAAACGTCCCCTTCTGACCAACCACAACCAATCACGAATTTCGATACACACGAAAATCCTCCTCTAAGGCGTTCTGAACGCACTCCTAGACAGCCAGAGAGATGGTATGGATTCTTCCATGAAATCTCTCAAAAGGATAATGATCCTTTAACATATGAGGAGGCACTTTCAGATTCTGACTCTGAACAGTGGATAGAAGCCATGAAATCCGAAATGGATTCCATGAACTCCAACCAAGTTTGGACCTTGGTAGATTTGCCTGATGGGGTCAAACCCATAGGTTGCAAATGGATCTTTAAGAGAAAGCTTGGAGTTGATGGAAGCATTGCCGCCTACAAAGCAAGACTGGTTGCAAAAGGATTCCCTCAAAGACCCGGCGTGGACTTTGATGAAACCTTTTCACCAGTTGCGATGCAAAAGTCTATTCGGATCATGCTTGCCATTGTTGCGTATTATGACTACGAGATATGGCAAATGGATGTGAAAACTGCCTTTCTCAATGGTGACATTGATAAAGACATTTATATGGAGCAACCCATAGGTTTCACATTCAGTGGGAGTGAGCAAAAGGTTTGCAAACTCCAAAGATCAATCGATGGATTGAAACAGGCTTCTAGGAATTAGAATATTCGATTTGATGAATCAGTCAAAGCGTTTGGCTTCATTCAAATTTCGAATGAATCATGTGTGTATAGAAAGGAATTGGAGACCTCAGTGCAATTCTTAGTACTTTATGTTGATGACATCCTACTTATTGGGAATTCGAAGGATGACATGAAAGTGACTAAGTTATGGTTATCGAACCAATTCAAGATGAAAGATCTTGGTGATGCGTCCGATATCCTTGGAATTAAAATCTATAGAGATAAATCTAGAAGGTTAATAGGACTATCACAGTCGATGTACATTGACAAAGTATTGAAGAGATTCAATATGGAGTCAGCAAAGGTTAAGAACCTTCCTTTGAGTGTAGGAACATGTCTTTCAAAGAAGATGTGTCCTAAGAGTAACCTTGAGAAGGAGAGAATGACTCATAAACCTTATGCATCAGCAATAGGTAGCATAATGTATGCAATGTTATGTACTCGACCGGATGTGGCTTATGCACTTAGTGTGACAAGTCGTTTCCAATCTGACCCTGGAGATGGTCACTGGGCTGCCGTGAAGAATATTCTCAAGTACTTGAAAAGTACTAAAGATTTATTCTTAGTTTACGGAGGTTAGAAAGATCTTACTGTCAAAGGATACTGCGATGCAAGCTTTGCATCTGACTTAGATGATTTTAAGTCAATGTCAGGATACATTTTCTCCCTAAACGGGGGAGCAGTGAGTTGGAAGAGTTCCAAGCAAACGACCACTGCAGATTCGACCACTGAGGCCGAATACTTAGCTGTAAATGATGCAGCTAAGGAAGGTGTTTGGATTAGAAACTTCGTTCAAGAGTTGAATGTTGTTCCTAGCATGAAAGACCCCATTTTTGTGTTTTGTGACAACACTGGGGCGGTTGCTCAAGCAAGAGAACCAAGATCTCACCAACGGACCAAGCATATTATGAGGAAGTATCACCTAATCCGTGATATTATCAAAAGAGGAGATGTTCAAATTGAGAGGGTCACATCAGCAGAGAACGTGGCAGATCCACTTATTAAACCCCTTAGTCGAGAAGCTTTCCAAGGTCATCTTCAGAAGATGGGACTTAGAATAGCTTTAGAATGGCTTTGACGGGCAAGTGGGAGATTGTTAGGAATAGTGCCCTAAAAAGCCGATTGTATATCCGCTTTGTGCTTTTCCATATTGTAATCACAGACAATCTTTGAATGAAATAACGAATTGAGGCAACACTTCTTTATATGCTCTTGTTTGGTATGCGTTTACTTTAGCTGTGCATGTATGAGAACTCCCCTAATCCTGATGACTTTAGGACTCTACCATTTAGGTAAAATGGTTCATGAAACGAGCCCTATATCACATAAGTCATGATTAGTAAAATACTCCAAGCCGATGAGTCCTACACACAGTGGGAGTGTCAACCTGACTCCTCTAAGGCTTGCTTGTGGGATCACGCCCTTAAGAAGGACCACCTTGTTTCATGGAGGTGCAAAGTGTATAGTTGATACGTGCGTGATACATGAGGGTGCTTACTTCCATAAGTAAGTTCACTGAGGTGCCCCGTGTGAGAACATTCCTAAATGGGAAAGGAAGTTTCTATTTCAGGAAATGGAAACTTCCAGATTAGGAAATATCTCACGAGTCATTTATGTGATTAATTGATCCTTAGACTTGAGGTTCCTTGTCACTTTATGAGTTAACTCTGTAGTCTTAGGTATAAGCTTTAAAGGGTGTCGCCTTAGACAACTGATTCAAGGCTTATGCTGGGGCTGCACAAGTGATTCATGAAAGTGAATGAGAATCAAGAAAGGACCTACACTTCCATTTGTAAGGTGATCTCTTATTGTGTAAGTCATTCATATGCCCTATGGAGTCCTTGGCCAAGGCAGTAGATCAAGACATCAAGAAAAGGGTTTCTTGGATTGAGATCAAATGGATATGAAATGTACTTAGCTTTAAGACTGGATTATTAGGGTTCTGATTATTCCCTTGCCCTAGATCTTGGTTGAGAGATATAAGTAGGAGGATTGTATCTCACATGAATCAATGACTTAAAGGTTCTGTCGAATCTGAACATTCCAATTCAGCTAGGGGTTAAACACCTGTTGCTAGACTATGGTCGTTTAATCTGTGGACTGATTAATTAATTAGTGAATTAATTAATTAGGGTCACTGCTAATTGAATTGAGAACCTAGAGGGTCACACATAACAACTTGGTTACAAGAGTTGAGGCTTTAAAATGATTAAACGAGTTAATCGGGCCTAGAGGGTTCCACACGTGTGAAATCACACGTGTGGGTCACGTGACTGGACACGTGTCATTATGACACGTGTGCCACACGTGACTATTTAATTAGATCTTAAATAATTAAGTTGTTAATTATTTAATAGACTTTGGTTTAATTTTGAATTAAAAAGAAAGTCTTATTTTGGAGAAAAATAATCTAGTTAATTAATTATGAATTAATTAATTAGATAAAATAAGTTATTTATTTTAAATAAATAAAGTATAAAATTATCCAAAAATAGTTTGGATAATTTTAGCTCTCTTGAAAGTTGATTTAAATTTGAATTCAAAGTCAAAGTCAAAATTACTTGATGATCAAGTAATAGGAGAGAGGGACCAAAATCCTAAGCCCATAAGGACTATGGATTTTCGGCCATTTCCTTCTTATAAATAGGGGAGCTCGAGCTCCTCTTGGAGCTAATTGGCAATTCTTTTGGTTCATGTGTTGAACACCATCCTTTCTCCAAGATAAACGAAACCCTAGGTTAAGCCTAAACACTAACTAGAGAACTAGCATCCTTACTAGTTAGATTGTAGTCAAGTTGGTGGACTATCTCTAGAGAGCTTCAAGTTAGAAGTTTGAAGATTCGAGCTTTACCAAGGAGAGGGGATCAATCCGCGAGAAGAGCGTTCTTGAGTGGCTTGAAACGCTTCAAGAAAGAATAAAAGAAAAGTAAGTTTCTTATCTCTACGAATTTGGATACACGATTGCAAGTGTTGGAAAACACGAATCAGAAAGCAGCGGAAATTTAAAAATTTTCCAACAAAAGGACCTTGGACTCGCAATCGTGTATCCAAATTCGTAGAGATAAGAAACTTACTTTTCTTTTATTATTTCTTGAAGCGTTTCAAGCCACCCAAGAACGCTCTTCTCGCGGCTTGATCCCCTTTCCTTGGTAAAGCTCGAATCTTCAAACTTCTAACTTGAAGCTCTCTAGAGATTGTCCACCAACTTGACTACAATCTAACTAGTAAGGATGCTAGTTCTCTAGTTAGTGTTTAGGATTAACCTAGGGTTTCGTTTATCTTGGAGAAAGGAGGGTGTTCAACACATGAACCAAAAGAATTGCCAATTAGCTCCAACAGGAGCTCGAGCTCCCCTATTTATAAGAGGGAAGTGGCCGAAAATCCCCAGTCCTTATGGGCTTAGGATTTTGGTCCCTCTCTCCTATTACTTGATCATCAAGTAATTTTGACTTTGACTTTGAATTCAAATTCAAATCAACTTTCAAGAGAGCTAAAATTATCCAAACTATTTTTGGATAATTTTATACTTTATTTATTTAAAATAAATAACTTATTTTATCTAATTAATTAATTCATAATTAATTAACTAGATTATTTTTCTCCAAAATTTAGACTTTCTTTTTAATTCAAAATTAAACCAAAGTATATTAAATAATTAACAACTTAATTATTTAATATATATATACAATATATATATTTACACGTGTGGGACACGTGTCGCAAGGACACGTGTCACTCACGTGAGCAACACGTGTGGTTTCACACGTGCGGAACCCTCTTTGCCCGATTAACTCGTTTAATTTCAAGCCTCAACTCATGTAACCAAGTTGTTGCGTGTGACCCTCTAGGTTCTCAATTGAATTAGCAGTGTCCTTAATTAATTAATTCACTAATTAATTAATCCATCCACAGATTAAACGACCATAGTCTAGCAACAGGTGTTTAACCCCTGGCTGAATTAGAATGTTCGGATTCGACAGAACCTTTAAGTCATTGAATCATGTGAGATACAATCCTCCTACTTACTATCTCTCAACCAAGATCTAGGGCAAGGGAATAATCAGAACCCTAATAATCCAATCTTAAAGCTAAGTGCATTTCATATCCATTTGATCTCAATCCAAGAAACCCTTTTCTTGATGTCTTGATCTACTGCCTTGGCCAAGGACTCCATATGACATATGAATGACTTACACAATAAGAGATCACCTTGCATATGCAAGTGTAGGTACTTTCTTGATTCTCATTCACCTTCATGAATCACTTGTGCAGCCCCAGCATAAGCCTTGAATCAGTTGTCTAAGGCGACATCCTTTAAAGCTTATACCTAAGACTACAGAGTTAACTCATAAAGTGACATGGAACCTCAAGTCTAAGGATCAATTAATCACATCAATGACTCGTGAGATATTTCCTAATCTGGAAGTTTCCATTTCCTGAAATAGAAACTTCCTTTCCCATTTAGGAATCTTCTCACACGGGGTACTTCAGTGAACTTACTTATGGAAGTAAGCACCCTTATGTATCACGCACGTATCAACTATACACTTTGCACCTCCATGAAACAAGGTGGTTCTTCTTAAGGGCTTGATCCCACAAGCAAGCCTTAGAGGAGTCAGGTTGACACTCCCACTGTCTGTAGGACTCATCGCCTTGGAGTATTTTACTAATCATGACTTATGTGATATAGGGCTCGTTTCATGAACCATTTCACCTAAATGGTAGAGTCCTAAATTCATCAGGATTAGGGGAGTTCTCATACATGCACAGCTAAAGTAAACGCATACCAAACACGAGCATATAAAGAAGTGTTGCCTCAATTCGTTATCTCATTGAAAGATTGTCTGTGATTACAATAAGGAAAAGCACAAAGCGGATATACAATCGGCTTTCTAGGGCACTATTCCTAACAATCTCCCACTTGCCCGTCAAAGCCATTCTAAAGCTATTCTAAGTCCCATCTTCTGAAGATGACCTTGGAAAGCTTCTCGACTAAGGGGTTTAGTAAGTGGATCTGCCACGTTCTCTGCTGATGTGACCCTCTCAATTTGCACATCTCCTCTTTTGATAATATCACGGATTAGGTGATACTTCCTCATAATGTGCTTGGTCCGTTGGTGAGATCTTGGTTCTCTTGCTGAGCAACCGCCCCAGTGTTGTCACAAAACACAGAAATGGGGTCTTTCATGCTAGGAACAACATTCAACTCTTGAACGAAGTTTCTAATCCAAACACCTTCCTTAGATGCATCATTTGCAGCTAAGTATTCGGCCTCAGTGGTCGAATCTGCAGTGGTCGTTTGCTTGGAACTCTTCCAACTCATTGCTCCGCCGTTTAGGTTGAAAATGTATCCTGACATTGACTTAAAATCATCTAAGTCAGATGCAAAGCTTGCATCGCAGTATCCTTTGACAGTAAGATCTTTCTGACCTCCGTAAACTAAGAATAAATCTTTAGTACTTTTCAAGTACTTGAGAATATTCTTCACGGCAGCCCAGTGACCATCTCCAGGGTCAGATTGGAAACGACTTGTCACACTAAGTGCATAAGCCACATCTGGTCGAGTACATAACATTGCATACATTATGCTACCTATTGCTGATGCATAAGGTTTATGAGTCATTTTTTCCTTCTCAAGGTTAGTCTTAGGACACATCTTCTTTGAAAGACATGTTCCTACACTCATAGGAAGGTTCTTAACCTTTGCTGACTCCATATTGAATCTCTTCAACACTTTGTCAATGTACATCGACTGTGATAGTCCTATTAACCTTCTAGATCTATCTCGATAGATTTTAATTCCAAGGATATAGGACGCATCACCAAGATCTTTCATCTCGAATTGGTTCGATAACCATAACTTAGTCACTTTCATGTCATCCTTCGAATTTCCAGTAAGAAGGATGTCATCTACATAAAGTACTAAGAATTGCACTGAGGTCTCCAATTCCTTTCTATACACACATGATTCATTCGAAATTTGAATGAAGCCAAACGCTTTGACTGATTCATCAAATCGAATGTTCCAATTCCTAGAAGCCTGTTTCAATCCATAGATTGATCTTTGGAGTTTGCAAACCTTTTGCTCACTCCCACTGAACGTCAAACCTATGGGTTGTTCCATGTAATTATCTTTATCAATGTCACCATCGAGAAAGGCAGTTTTCACATCCATTTGCCATATCTCATAGTCATAATATGCAGCAATGGCAAGCATGATCCGAATAGACTTTTGCATTGCAACTGGTGAGAAGGTTTCATCAAAGTCCACGCCGGGTCTTTGAGGGAATCCTTTTGCAACCAGTCTTGCTTTATAGGCTGCAATGCTTCCATCAACTCCAAGCTTTCTCTTAAAGATCCATTTGCAACCTATGGGTTTGACACCATCAGGCAAATCTACCAATGTCCAAACTTGGTTGGAGTTCATGGAATCCATTTCGAATTTCATGGCTTCTATCCACTGTTCAGAGTCAGAATCTGAAAGTGCCTCCTCATATGTTAAAGGATCATTATCCTTTTGAGAGATTTCATGGAAGAATCCATACCATCTCTCCGGCTGTCTAGGAGTGCGTTCAGAACGCCTTAGAGGAGGATTTTCGTGTGTATCGAAATTCGTGATTGGTTGTGGTTGGTCAGAAGGGGATGTTTCTTCAGTGGGTGGTGTGGGATCACTTTGTACTTCTTCTAATTCTATGATCTTGCCTTTCTTTTCTTTAAGGAATGGTTCCTCTAGAAAAGTGGCATTTCTGGAAACAAACACTTTTTGCTCAGAATGATCATAGAAGTAGCATCCTATGGATTCCTTAGGATAACCTACAAAGTAGCATAAGTTAGAACGAGATTCTAACTTATCTCCCACTGTCCTCTTCACGTAAGCAGGACAACCCCAAATTCTTAAGTAAGAATAACTAGGGATTTTACCATGCCACATTTCATAGGGCGTTTTAGGGACTGACTTAGAGGGAACTAGATTCAAAATCTTTGCTGCACTTTCTAGGGCATAACCCCAGAAAGAAGGTGGTAAGTCAGTGAAACTCATCATGGAACTAACCATATCTAGTAGGATTCGATTCCTTCTCTCAGAAACTACATTAAGCTGAGGAGTTCCCGGAGGAGTCCACTGAGAGATAATCCCATTATCTTTGAGATGATTAAGGAATTCTTCACTAAGATATTCGTCTCCTCGATCAGATCGAAGTGCTTTGATCTTGTGACCAGTTTGGTTCCCAACCTCCTTTTGAAATTCTAAGAATTTCTCAGAAGCTTCAGATTTATACTTCATTAAGTATACATAACCATATCGACTAAAGTCATCAGTAAAGGTTATGAAATACTGATGATTGTTTCTAGTGCTTACACTAAGCGGTCCACAAACATCAGTATGGATAAGCTGAAACTTTGTCATCTCTCTTACGCTTCGTTTCTCGTTGTATATTCATAATATTGATATTTTGAGTTAGATAAAGTCCATTACTTAGAGTACCGATGTGAACGGAAGAGTTGTTCCGTTTGATAAAGTATTTACCATTCTTAATATAAGTTTCATAACCTTCACAATCTAAAATTGGAACTGAAATTATATTACGAATAATGCTCGGTACATAAAGGACTTTATTTAAGACTAACTCAAAACTACCTAAATCTAATCTAATTGTGCCTAAAGCTCGAGCTTCAACATTTGAGCCATCGCCGATCTTCAAGACACATTCTCCTTCTTTGAGTTGTTGGACTTCACTTAGCATCTGTACATCATTACAAATATGAGTTCCACAACCGGTATCGAGTACCCAAGAACTAGAATTAATAGAAAGATTTATTTCAACGAGAAAGATATCTTTCTTTAGAGTAGCCCTGTACTCTGGGCAGTTTCTCCTCTAATGTCCCGCTTTGCCACAATGGAAGCAAACATCCTCTTTCTGATCACGCTTCTTCTTTTGGGCCTTCCCCTTCGAAACGCCACTAGTGGACCTAAGGGGTTTCTTCTTATTCTTTTGGGCTTTCTTGCCCTTACCTTTAGAAGGCCCAGAAGAGGAAGATGGAGCATTCACCATCAAAACCTTATTGTCCTTCTTGATCGTGCTTTCAGCAGTCACAAGCTGACTAATCAGCTCAGCTACAGTAGCACCAGCATGATTCATATTGAAGTTAAGGACAAATGGGTTGAATGATGGTGGGAGCGAAGCTAGCAACAAATCAACTGAAAGCTCGTCTTTCAGTAGCATATCCATGGAAGCAAGTTTCTCAGTAAGGGCGAGAAACTTGAGTCCATATTCATGGACACTTGAACCTTCCCTCATTCTCAAGTGGAACAATTCCTTTGAAGTGTTATACCTTGTAACACGTTCATGAGGGCGGTAAAGTTGCTCTAAGTGGTCGTAAATCTCCCAAGCGAATTCCATGGCCTCATGTTGCCTTTGCAAGTCCGGAGACATGTTAGCCAACATAAGGCAACGGGCTTGGAGATTATCATCCTTCCACTTCTGAATCGCGTTCCGCTCGGCCCGAGTGGGAGCCTCCCCTTCGGGACTAGGCTCCCCTTCGAAGAGAACATAAGTTCTCTTCTCAGAATCTAAAATGATTTTTAGATTCCTCAGCCAATCAGAATAGTTGGGACCAGTCAACTTGTTTGACTCGAGGATCGATACAAGAGGGTTTTTGGTTGCCATTTCAAAACACGTAGAGAATCACAGAATCTACGACCTAAATGGTAAAACAGAGAACTAGTGAGCATGCTGAATTATAACGATATACAAAAGATAAGGTCTTTAATCTAATGTAGCTCCCACTGTTTTTCAAAGATCTAGAATTCCCAAAGATCTAAGAGAAACACCTTTCCCAATGGGTACTAAGATCCTAGGCATTTTACCTCGAACCCACGACTCGCGGACATTCTAAGTAAAACCCTAGGTAGGTACAACTTACCAATTCTAACACCTTTAGAACTCTTAGTAATTGTTTTTGCATCACCTATCTTTCAATATGGACCCATGACTCGTGCGATATCCATATTTACTTAGGCGTTAAGCTAGACCCATCAATCATAAGATCATGATCAAAACTTAGTTCGAACGACCCACGACTCGCGGACATCGCCCTTGCCAAAATTGACCACGAAATATTGACCATTTAAAATGATCAATTAGGTAACTAAGAACTAATAAACTCCACTAGCTATCCCACGACTCGCGGACAATAACTAGTTTCACTTACTAAACTTAAAACCTATTGATGGAATGCTAGGAATTTAATTCAAAATTTGCATCTCGAATTAAATACCTATTTGTTTGAAATTAGCTTAATATTTAATGGGAATTTTCGAATCAACCGGAGAGTTGTCCGGTTCGACCTCACCAACATATATGTTATCCAATTTTATTAGTCTTGATTAATGCAAGTACACTTAAATGCATTTCAAACAAGCACATAAACAGATAACATGTCCTAGCATGATACTAACATGTAATGATCATGGGTTCTACCTATCTTATGCGTGATATGTGGGAGCCACTCCACAATCACAAGTTCTAACATACATGCCACATAAACAGTTTAAATCACATAAGGGAAAGTGGTAACAAAATACGAACCCTATCTCTATTACATTTTTACAATTGAGATTCCCCTCCCTAACATTTTGAGGGGTCTTCACTTATGGCCTTCTTGTTACTTGAATGTGGTACATCTTACTCCATGGGTGCATTGTCTCCAAAATGAAAATAAAACCTCACCACCTATCACTACTCTCAAATTACAATAAAAAGAAAAAGACATAAAGTAATAAGGCTCAATCTTCATATTGGCCTTAGACAATTACACGGGGCATACCCCGGCCTCAAAAACAGTAATATGGAAAGCCACATAATAAATCACATAACAGTACGCACATAAGTGAGGCTCCAACCTCAATTGAAAAAAGCAACTATAGGGCTCCAACCCCAATTTAAACCATCCATGTGCATAAATTAATACCATACATAAGCCTAAACCCATGATCACCTAACATGCTTTTGCAAGAATTTAAATTTAACCAATAAATTAAAATTCTCACCTTAAGCTCTAATAGCTTAAAACACGACTTAGATGCAATTCTTATTCAAGAACCTTTTCTATAAAACCCGAAAAACAATGAACTAATAAAATTCCAATTAATTTCTGAAAATTAATAATTTTATTCTTTCAATATTTTCATAAAATAAAGTTTGTAATTTTTAAAAAATTTAAATCGCTTAAATTTTCAAAATCCCAATTTAAACAATTATTTCAAAAATAATTCAAATTTAATAAAATAATTTTTTTTTAAGAAAAATTAAATCGGGATTGGGTTGGACTAAACACGAAAATCAAGATCGCGAAACGAGGGCCAGGCCTCGCCCGCACGCCAGCCCAGGCGGACCGCACGCATCACGCGAGCGCGCGCGCACCGGGTCGCGCACGTTTTCTGCGCACGCTTCGCCTAGGCGGGAAGGCAGGCGGGCGACGGGAGGCTCCCGCACGGTTGCGGGAGGAGCAAGCGGGCGTGCCTAGGCACTGGCGAGCAGGCCTCCCGCGCGGTTGCGGGAGGGACGGGCGGGCAGTCCCGCGCGGCTGCAGGACGGCGCGGGCCTGGGCGTGCGACGTTTAGTACGCCTAGGCTCGCGTTTTCGTAACACGATTTTCGTGTTTCTTATTTCAGTTTAAAACCAACAACAATCCAAAATTTGAAAAACATAATTTAAAAGGATTTCAATCAAAACGGTTTTCAAAAACACAATTTAAGAAAACAGTTTCAGAAATTCAAGAAAAATTACAGTTTTGTAATTCCGGCTTTCTAAAAGAACTCATGAATACCTAATTCGCATCTAAGCCTAAGAATTTCTACCAAATTCAGAATAATTGGGACGAATCAGAAATACGATTAACGAGGTGGCTCTGATACCACTTGTTGGAAAACACGAATCAGAAAGCAGCGGAAATTTAAAAATTTTCCAAAAAAAGGACCTTGGACTCGCAATCGTGTATCCAAATTCGTAGAGATAAGAAACTTACTTTTCTTTTATTCTTTCTTGAAGCATTTCAAGCCACCCAAGAACGCTCTTCTCGCGGCTTGATCCCCTCTCCTTGGTAAAGCTCGAATCTTCAAACTTCTAACTTGAAGCTCTCTAGAGATAGTCCACCAACTTGACTACAATCTAACTAGTAAGGATGCTAGTTCTCTAGTTAGTGTTTAGGCTTAACCTAGGGTTTCGTTTATCTTGGAGAAAGGATGGTGTTCAACACATGGACCAAAAGAATTGCCAATTAGGTCCAAGAGGAGCTCGAGCTCCCCTATTTATAAGAGGGAAGTGGCCGAAAATCCCTAGTCCTTATGGGCTTAGGATTTTGGTCCCTCTCTCCTATTTCTTGATCATCAAGTAATTTTGACTTTGACTTTGAATTCAAATTCAAATCAACTTTCAAGAGAGCTAAAAATATCCAAACTATTTTCTGATAATTTTATACTTTATTTATTTAAAATAAATAACTCATTTTTATCTAATTAATTAATTCATAATTAATTAACTAGATTATTTTTCTCCAAAATAAGACTTTCTTTTTAATTCAAAATTAAACCAAAGTCTATTAAATAATTAACACATTTAATTATTTAATATATATATATACAATATATATATTTACACTCACGTGACCCACACGTGCGGTTTCACACTTGTGGAACCCTCTTGGCCTGATTAACTCGTTTAATCATTTTAAAGTCTCAACTCATGTAACCAAGTTGTTGTGTGTGACCCTCTAGGTTCTCAATTCAAAGTCCACAGATTAAACGACCATAGTCTAGCAACAGGTGTTTAACCCCTAGCTGAATTGGAATGTTCGGATTCGACGGAACCTTTAAGTCATTGATTTATGTGAGATACAATTCTCCTACTTACTATCTCTCAACCAAGATCTAGGGTACGGGAATAATCAGAACCCTAATAATCCGGTCTTAAAGCTAAGTGCATTTCATATCCATTTGATCTCAATCCAAGAAACCCTTTTCTTGATGTCTTGATCTACTGCCTTGGCCAAGGACTCCATATGGCATATGAATGACTTACATAATAAGAGATCACCTTGCAAATGCAAGTGTAGGTCCTTTCTTGTTTCACATTCACTTTCATGAATCACTTGTGCAGCCCCAGCATAAGCCTTGAATCAGTTGTCTAAGGCGACACCCTTTAAAGCTTTTACCTAAGACTACAGAGTTAACTCATAAAGTGATAAGGAACCTCAAGTCTTAAGGATCAATTAATCACATCAATGACTCGTGAGATATTTCCTAAGCTTATCCCATTTAGGAATGTTCTCAAACGGGGCACCTCAGTGAACTTACTTATTGAAGTAAGCACCCTCATGTATCACGCACATATCAACTATACACTTTGCACCTCCATGAAACAAGGTGGTCCTTCTTAAGGGCGTGATCCCACAAGCAAGCCTTGGAGGAGTCAAGTTGACACTCCCACTGTCGGTAGGACTCATCGGCTTAGAGTATTTTACTAATCATGACTTATGTGATATAGGGCTCGTTTCATGAACCATTTCACCTAAATGGTAGAGTCCTAAAGTCATCAGGATTAGGGGAGTTCTCATACATGCACAGATAAAGTAAACGGTTACCAAACAAGAGCATACAAAGAAGTGTTGCCTCGATTCGTTATTTCATTCAAAGATTGTCTGTGATTACAATAAGGAAAAGCACAAAGCGGATGTACAATCGGCTTTCTAGGGCACTATTCCTAACAGGGAAGTCCTCGGATGACTGTTGAACTGTGAGTGAATGAGCAAACATGAGCTCAGAGTCGATAAAGAACTGGTGGGGGTGTTCCCTTTGTCGACACTCCGACGTCCAAGTCAGAAACGAATGGTTTGAGAGCCTTTTGAGTAGTTTTGGGGTGCAATAAATGTGCTTAGGAAATGGCATTTATGAGGGGGGGTATTTATACCTGTGGAGTAATGATGGCCTCCCTATAGCCGCTGCAGGTGCATTAAATGCATGTCAGAGGCAGTACGGCCTTGGGCATGCTGCAATTAATGTTATGTGCGGCGGACAGGGCCCACTAAGGGGTCGAAGTACTCTCGACCTTCCGGGGGAAAGGTCGGCTCCAAGCCGACCTTCTCTGGGCTAAGTCGGAGAACGCTTCGACTATCCGGGAAGTAGTCGGGCCACCCGATCCCTTATCATTGGGCCAAGTGGCGGTGGCCATGGGTCGGATGTGCCGACTAATTAGAGCACGTGTACCATATTGAGCTGGTCAGCGGAGTCATCAGGGACACGTGGCGGGGGGAGATTGGTCCACATTGCGCCTACGTGGGCAAGCCGGTTAGGCCCATGTCACACTCCAAGCCGATGGGTCCAAAAGGCAGTGGAGTGTCAACCAAACTCGCTTGAGGTTTGCTCATGTGATCACGCCCTTAAGAAGGACCACCTTGTTTCATGGGGTGTAAAGTGTATAGTTGATACGTGCGTGATACATGGGGGTGCTTACTTATTCTAAGTAGGTACACTGAGGTGTCCCGTATGAGAAGATTCCTAAATGGGAAAGAAAGTTTCTATATCTGGAAATAGAAACTTCCAGATTAGGAAAAATCTCACGAGTCATTGATGTGATTAAGTGATCCTTAAACTTGAGGTTTCATTGATACTTTATGAGCTAACTCTGTAGTCTTAGGTGTAAGCTTTAAAGGGTGTCGCCTTAGACAACTGATTCAAGGCTTATGTTGGCGCTGCACAAGTGGCACATGAAAGTATATAAGAATCAATAAAGGACCAACGCTTGCATTAGCAAGATGATGATCTCTTATTGTGTAAGTCATTCATATGCCATCTAGGAGTCCTTAGCCAAGGCAGTGGATCAAGACATCAAGAAAAGAGTTTCTTGGATTGAGATCAAATAGATATGAAATGCACTTAACATTAAGATCAAGATTATTAGGGTTCTAATTATTCTCTTACCCTAGATCTTGGTTAAGAGATGGGATGGAGGAGGATTGTATCTCACATGAATCAATGACTTAAAGGTTCTGTCGAATCGAGACATTCTTATTCAGTTAGGGGTCAAACACCTGTTGCTAGACTATGGTCGTTTGATCTGTGGATTGATTAATTAATTAGGGTCACTGCTAATTGAATTAAGAACCTAGATGGTCACACACAACAACCCGGTCAAGTGGGTTAAGGCTTGAAATCGGATCAAGTGGGGGCCACACGTGTGAAATCACAAGTGTGGAAGGCGTAAATGACACATGTCCAAATGGACACGTGTAGTCACGTGTGAATATGTGTATATGTTAAATTATTAATGTGTTAATTATTTAATGGACTTTGATTTAATTTTGAATTAATATTAAAGTCCTAATTTGGAGAAATAAAGTCTAATAAATAATTAATTATGAATTAATTAATTATTAGTCGTCAAGTTATTTATTATTTAATAAATAAAGTAAAATAAAATATCTAAGAGAGTTAGATATTATTCTTGCTTGACAAGTTGATCAAAAGTGGACTTTTGGTCAAAGTAAGAGACTTAGTCTCCAAGCAAAAAATCCCTTTCCAAATGAGTTTGGAATCCTTGTCCAACAAGGAATGGGGTTCGAACCCTAAGCCTATTTATATGAGGGGTTCGAACCCCATGGGAGATTGATACACAATTTCTCCTTTCTCCATAATAATACACTAACCCCTTAGAGCCTAAACACCGAATACAGAACTACCATCCTCCCTATTCGGATCGTGGTCGCAGTTGGTGGACTAATTCTCTAGAGGGCTTCTATCGTGAAGTCTTAAAAGATTCGAAGGAGCTTTTGGGGATCAAGACGCGTGATAGAGAGATCACGCCCAAACGACTACAAGGGCTGGTGGAACGATTCTGAACCCAATAGAATACGAGTGAAAAAATCGAACCAAAGAATATGGCGAAAACCGTTCGTCCATATCTTAAAGCATGAATTTTTTCACAAGGGTTTTATGGCGTGCAGATTTATGTTTTCGCAAAACTGGGTTTCAAAGGGAGTTTTAATCATGCCTTTCTCATTTAATGTTTCTTACTTTACACATGTTATATCGTTAGCACTTTCTCTAACATGATTTGAATCTAGGGTGATGTGGATTATTACCCTAGAGGAAACCTACAATGGATTCTGAAGTGGAAAGAAACTTTCGAGGGATGGGTTACCATTACCGCATGAAGCGCGTTTGAGGGCGGCTCAAAACGTGTCAAGAAAGCTACTACTTAAGTGAGTTTCTTTTGGGAAAATTTTTAAATTTTCGCTGCCTTTCTGTCTCGTTTTCCCAACAGTTGGAAACTCGGAGAGTTACCCGGTTGCATCCCTTCAGATCCTGAAGGAGCCCAGTTAGGAGGGAACAAAGGGGTCAAATTTCCATGCGAAGAGTCTTTGGCAAGTCTTTCTACCTAAGGATTGCTAGGGGCTTACTGTTTGTGGGTGCAAGTCCCCTTTGCTTCTGAGGGACCAGTGAAGTGGGGATTAAGCTTGGATAAAGGAACTTTGTCTTCATGATCCCCCGTTTCCTGAACCTCCTCTACTCTCTGCTTGGTCGGTGTGGGCTCAACACCTTGTTCCTCAGTGGCCCCCACCCATGTAGCATCTCATCGACTTGTGCTATCTCCCAGGTTCGGGTCTTGTGGCTCGGCGCAGTATGTCCCGGCCGTGGTGGTAATATCAGAAACCTTCACAGCTATATGAGCTGCCAGTAGCCCCTCACTCTGCTAGATCTCAAAATCACTAGGGACTTTTATTCCCTTCCTTTTCAGCTTATCTTTCTTCCTAGCCAGAGCCCTTTTGGGAGCTTTGTCGTGGAAGGCAGACATGATCGATCCTGCGATGAAAAGAAAAGGGAAGCAAAGGGATTAGCAACAGTAAGCGATATCGGAGACAGGTTCGGAAATTAATTCGTTTAGAAGAAAAACATTTTTTTTGGGGGGGGGGGGGGGGGGGGGGAGGGAAGGGGGGAACATGCTTGGCCTAAGGATATTGACTGTAGCTTTACCAATCTTGAAGTCCATATGCCACAGCATCCCCGGAGCTAACCCTGCTTTAACCAACACTGTAGGGTTAACAAAGAAACCCATATCCAAGGGACAAACATTCCTCAGAGCTTCCAGTAGGGTGTTGGGCCAGGTGACCTCCCCTCGAGGAATTCTGACTTTTTCCACATTATTCCACTTCTTACACTTCAAGCCAGGCCAACCCCTATCTGAGTGAATGTACACGGACTTATCTTTCCAATCTTTCCCGTGAGAGGACTTTTCAGCGTCAAAAATTCGGTTGCCCAGTCACGCCTACATCTTCACAAACCCTTTCTTGTCAGGCAAGGCAACTAAGTCGACTGAGGCCACTAATAATTCTGACAAATGAGCCAAGCTTTTCTTTTGTTTCACCAACCTCATCAAAACTCTGAACGCTGAGGACATAGCCTGAGCATTGAGAAGTAATTGGATCAGGCTAACCTTCAGTGCGTTGTAAAGTTCCTGTTAGAGAGGAGATAAGAGGATATCGAAGCCGTACTCAATGGCTTTGGTAGATATGGCGATGCACCCCTCCTGCGGCTCGCCTATATTCTACCCCTTAGTAGGCTTGATAACTTGGTACCACAGAGGGAGAGTCTTCCAACCACTTAATCGTTTCTCCGCAAGCTTCCTCTTTGATTTGGTCATCGTTGATTCAAATTCGTAGTAGAATTGAGTGCATCTTTGTACGCACTTCCTCTTCCCTCGCTTGGAAGATCCCTCGTCTGCCGCCTCTTTCCCTTTCCTCCTCTTAGGAGCAGGTTCCGAAAAAGATAGCTCCCCTTCTACCTCCCCTGCCTCTTCTTCCAAGGACATCTCCTCTATTTATTGAGTGGTGTCATTTACAGCTTTGGATTCAACTTTGGACTTATCCTCAGAACTCGATAGGGGGATATTGGTCCTCAGTAGACTATAAACCTTTGTCCTGTGTGAGTCATCCCCAGAGGGTGCAGTCCCCCGCAGATTGGAGAGGAACAGTGGCGGAAGGGTTGTTCCTTGGACCATCAACCTCATCTCGCCTCTAGATTTCCCAGGTTCCTCCTATCTATTTCTACCCAGACGTCTTACACCGACAACTTCAATAGAAGGCTGGGAATCCGAAGACTCATCTCGTAGGCCGGGCTCCTCATAACGGGAATTTCGTGCCTCCGCCAGGGTGTCCAAGGGTTCTCCAGTGGGTTTTTCGTGGGCCACTAAGTGTGGGCTAGAAAGGTTGAAGGAAGATGTGGTGGGGGTAAAGAGTTGGAGTTCAAGAGACATGCCTCTGAAGGTGTTAGGGTCTCTCGCCTGAGTGTTATGCGCCTGAGGATCGCTGGAGGAAGCTCTAAACTCCCTCAGATTCTAGGGTTTGTATAAAGCGTGAAAAGGGGGGAAATTGCCTAAGGACCACTTTTATATGTTGGAAGAAGCTGAAAGTCTTAATGGCGCACGCTAATTGATCATTAATGTACCATTAACTACAATAAGCAACCGCCACATGCCACTCCTATGGAAATGCGAAAGTATTTCAAAATTCAAAACAACAATTATTACTCTGGCGTGCGTAGAAATCCAACAGCCTGCCGGGTCCCTGACCTAGTGACACGTGCCTGCTTGTCCGCGTGTCAAACACGCAGCTTGCTTAGGTGGCATCTGCCAAAGTCGTGGGTTGATGAAACGCCCTCACCTTCGTGGCTCGAGTTATTAGGTCGAGAATCATATAATACATAATAACCGACCTGGGGGGAAAGATGATTGGGCCAATTTCAGTACCAATGATGTTGGTGCCACGTGGCCTTACGTGTAGGCTTTAGTCCAACTAATCCTGTACACGTCACTCGTAGACCTCTCGTTTGCCCCATCGATCCAACACTTGAAGGATAATCTGAGAAGTTTTATCTCGCTCGCTTGCACGCTCGTACTAGCCCTGACTCATACCTCCTCCCCGACCGAGAGGTCATTCGAGCCAGGCGCTATATCGACCTAAGTTACATAGGGGCAAGCTCATTAAATGCGGCCCTTCCTCCCTGCAGGGTGCATTAAATGCGGCCCATGCATAATACCACGTATACAGTGCTTGTCGTAGGTGAGTACAGTGCTTTACCGGAAAGCACTGTACATCTCAGGACACGCTGCCAGGAAAGGTGACTCGATCCACACCTTCTGCGAGGTGTACTCTCACCTACAAGGATCCAGCCTATAAAAGCCTCCATTTCCATTAGCCATGGTAAGCAATCATACACACCATAACTGCACTCCTTCTTTCTTTATACTAGCAACTCAAACCACCATCTGACTTGAGCGTCGGAGTGTCAAAACGGGGTAACACCCCCATATTCCCCTCCTTTCCCCCTCCCGGTTTTGGCCTTGAAGCTCACCTTTGTTCTTCCTTCTCAGCTAGGAGGATTCAGAGTTCATTCCCTTCTAAAAAATTTTAGGTGATTGGGAGTCCAAGTCTGCAGTTCTGTACATAGTCGGATTTAGACACCATCACCTGGTAAAACAAAAAAAAAAAAAAAATTCAAAAAACCTTTTACATTTGTTCTTTGCACCGAAAACTCTAAGTTATGTATTTGGCATGATGGTGTCCATACACGTTGACTGAGACTATTTTACTCTTATATCTTCTTTTTGGCATGTGTAATGACAACCATACCCTTATTACGGTAAAATAAGACTGTTGTTGAAATATGCTCAAAAGATCTTTTATTGTTGAAATACAAAAAAAACTTTGCAGACAAAATTTGAAAAAATCTGTACCACAACAATTCTTCTAATTTAAAACAATAGTTTATTTATTTGATTAGCAAATAATTAGATAATTAATTACCATAAAATATTTCAATTGGAAAATTAATATAAATTATATTTTTGTAAACATTACATTAATATTATGTGCACTAAATATTATCTCAATTTGTGTTTAATCATACTAATAAATAAATTTTATCACTTATGTGTATGATTTTTAGATTTATTCTTGTTGCATAAAATATATATTTTTATATTTAGTAGAAACTATAATATTTATGTAATATTGAATAAAAACTAATATTGATAAAATTTTGAATTAATTAGTTATATATATATACATAAAAAAATATATTATAAGTCATAATTTTAGAAAAAATTAAAAATAGAAAAACAAAAAGTTTCGAACTCCATATTTGTCCGGGATTCAGCAATACATATCAGAAGGTTTTCAAAAAGTTTCATGTTAAAAGTTTAAGAAATTTAAAAAAAAAAAAAATCAATGTAAGGGACGGTAAACAATAAATATATTACACAAGATTTTTTAGATTATTTATTATATCACAAAGTTTAACCTATTATTTTTGAATAACACAAGATTTTATGTGATAAATAACTCTTCGAAATGAGAAAAATGAAAAAGGACATATTAGAAAAAAAAAAAAAAAACCTTATTTATTATTTAAGGGGGATTTTGGATACATATTGCTCTAAAAAGTTTCAATGAATTGTATCCCATTATAAATAGGGGAAATTACATCTAGGTCTCCTAAGGTTTGCCATAATTATAATTTAGTCGCTGCTTTTTCATTTATTATAAAAACACCCCTATGAACACTGTTCATAGGGACTTTTTTGTAAAAAATAAAAAAATGTATGCCTGACTTTTCCACTATTCCGCCAGGGACCTCAATTGAAACAGTGTTTATAGGGGTTTTTTTGTAATAAATAAAAAGACAGGGACTAAATTGTAATTATGGCAAACCTCAGGGGACTAGATATAAATTTCCCTTATAAATATGAGTCGTCTTTACTAAGGAGCCAAGCGACGACGAAGTTGAGCAGCTAATTGTTTTTGTAAGTTTCTCAATTGTGATTAAAGCTATCTGATTTTGAATTAACTGAATTTAAAGGAGCTCAGTTCTTGGCACACAGGGAAATGGATACTCGTAATTTCAACCAAACCGGGACAGAGCTGATAATTAAGGATTGTAGGGACCTGCGTATGAGTTCTGGCGGCGACCCTCTTGTGCTCGAAACTAACATAGTACCACACGGAGGGAGCTATTTGATTAAGTCCCGCGACTTGGATATCTATCGAGAATTACACGAACGCCTGGGATGGCGGGAATTTCATTTCTCCGTTCATGCTAGGTGCCCCTTAAAATTGACTCTTATTGAGTTAAAAAATGAACACAGAGAAACTTTCGAGTGCATTGAGTTCAGGATTGGACCTGGAGGCATTCTCACTCGCACGCCCTTGGAGAGAACAAAATGCCGGTAAGGTTCCATCAAGACTAGCTAGCTATATATACATGCTTTCTTTTCAATGATTTCAATCTAACCTCATCTAATTGGGGTGTCAGGATTTCCAACAGAACCGAGAGAACGCTGCTGATTAAGAATTATTTCGTGTATAATTCAACAACGGGTGTGGGCGATGCTGGCACCTTGGATGATAAATTACTGCCGGGAAAGAGTAAGAATCTTAAGTTCTGCCCCTCGGATTTTGCTTGGACTGCCGGGGAACACTGGGAGCAGCTGGAGTTTCATTTCTCGATTGCTGATGGTGATAGAAACCCCTTAAAATTGACGATTTCCGATTTGGAAAAAGAAAATTCCAAGGATGTTGTGCTCTGGACTGGGCGTGGAGGCGTTCTGAGTTGCATGATCTTGGAGAACACAAAATGCGGGTACGGTTACGCAAAAGAAAAAAAAAAAGAAAACTTTTAATTCATTCGCTGAACTGCTTGTCTCCTTTTTGTTGAGTGAGGTTCCATGAAAATTAAACTAGCTATGCTTTGTTTTCAATGATCTAATTTAACCTTGTCTAATGGGGGGTGTCAGGATTTTCAACAAAACCAAGAGAACGGCGTGGATTAAGAATTATTTCGTCAATGATGTGACAACGGGTGCAGGCGTTGATGGCAACTTCAGTGCTAGATTACTGCAGGGAAGGAGTATGAGTCTTAAGTTCTCGCCCTCGGATATAGATTGGAATGGGAGCAGAGAATGGGAGCAGATGCAGTTTCATTTCTGGATTGATAATGGTCACGATCACGAACTCGTGAAATTGCCTTTGGCCGAATTCCAAGGGATCAAGGAGTATGTCTGCAAAATTGGATCAAGTGGTGGCTTTGAGGTCATACCAAAAGATGGTCACGCCGGGACTTCTTAAGGTTATCTTTTATTTTTCTTGTCTTTCTTGCTTCTTCTGTATATATCTGGTTGCTTAAGATTAAGTGTATTACTGTCCTATTATCTTATCAACGTAGACGTAGAGTAGAAAACCATCTAGGTATACATTCTTGTAATCTTTTCATGCTTCTACTTGTTGCTACTATTATTTTGCCAAGAGATGTGGAGTCGAAGCATGATATTCTGCATTTATATTTAATCAGGTTGGATGCTGAGGGTAGCTCGATTAGCCATGGACCGTTTCAAGCTTTCTAAACGTCGTAGATAATATGATTGATTGCATCAATAGTCGTGTATTATGCCACTGTTCATATTTGAGAATGGGAAATCCCTAAATGCAAAACTCTGGTTCCCAGGTCATATTTGTCTGTATAAATTCATCCGGGGTTTGATAATTGCTACAAAATTACGTTGTTTAAAGTCTCCTTATGTGATTTTGATTGGGGAGTGGCGCTTTGAGCCGTGCGGGCGGAGTCAAATTGGCTCAACACTCAAACTCGGTTGGGGACGAGTTCGAGTCGAGCTTAGACGAGCTCAGGTTGGGTGTCGAGTCGATCTCGAGCATATTTCTGCGAGCTCAAGGCCCACCACCTAGGATGTATCTATATAATATTATGTATACATATTGTATTATATATATATATTATTTTTTAATAACATATATTTAAATACGTACAGTAAATGATATATATTTATATAATTTAATAATTATATGTGGAATATTATATATTTTTATTTATTTTTTGACAATAAATATTTTTTAACATATCATTCTATACAATATAATAGCAGGGTTAATCCCTGACATTAAACCTGGCATGACATCCCCTGTCCTTTGAGAGTACGCTTTGCCCCCTAACTTTTGAATCCGTATATGGGCTTTGTTCGCCTTGGAGAGACGAATGAGAAATCGACGCTCAAAGTTTGTTAAAAGAGGTTAGGTATGAAATTTTTTAAAAGTTATGGAGGCAATCACACTGATTCAAAAGTTAGGGGACAAAACGCACTAAACCCCAAAGAACAGGAGGTGTCTGGGATTAGTCCTATAATAATAATATGATAATATACATAATATTCATTCAAACAGATAATTTAATAAGTAATACATATCATTTTTATGTATAATACATGCATGTATACGATCTTTAGTATCATAATATTAATAATATATTGTTTCACAATGACACATTATAGATAGACCATGAGTTAATTTGGATTGATTGAGTGATTGAATACACTATTTTAGTATTTTTGTAATACATTATTTAGGAATTTGAATTATTGAATAATGAGTTTTGGCCTTACTCACCCCCAAAAGCTAGCTGTTGAGGGGAGGTTTGCCATGCCATTATATATTGAACACCACATCACTAATTATTCGATGTGGGACATTTAACACACCCCCGTCACTCCCAAATTGGTGCGTGAACATTGCAGGAATGTCATTATATATTGAACACCACATCACTAATTATTCGATGTGGGACATTTAACACACCCCCGTCACTCCCAAATTGGTGCGTGAACATTGCAGGAATGAACGTCTGCAAGCCGCAGGAATGAAACATCTGCAAGCCGGGTGGAGAGAGGAGACAGGCACAGGAATCGAACATCTGTGAACCCGCTCTGATACCATATTGAATAATGAGTTTTGGCCTTACTCACCCCCAAAAGCTAGCTGTTGAAGGGAGTTTTGTCATGCCATTATATATTGAATACCACATCACTAATTATTCGATGTGGGACATTTAACATGTTTGAAAGAACTCTTTTAGTGATTAATAATTAAATTATGGTGAATTATCAAACTTGAATGAGAGTTAAAAACCAGTAAAAATAGTTGGATAGCCCCGCTGACCCACGCTTAGCTCGGGCTCTGTGCAAGCCAAGTTTTAAGCCCTCCAAAATTTAAATCGTCAAGCTTGAGCTATGCAAGTAATTTTTAAATTCAAATTGAAAATTTTTTTTGACTGAATTTGGATCGATCCGACTTGAAATGCACCCCTAAATTGTAATAGTTAGGTGAGACGTTAATTATATTTTATATTGAGTGTTGGTAATTTTATTATTATAAATTTATAATCTTCGATTGTGGTAGGTTATTTTAATCTCTCACGGTGCTTTGTATAACTTTTTAAGTCATACCAATAGGGAAGTCGTCCATCTCCGAGTTAGTTAGTATTTGAAATATTATAATTTATTATATTTGCGATGTGCTCTGGCGCACTTAACTCACTGCACAACCTTTTCTTTTCCAAGCACTCAGTCCTCTCATATTATTTCAGATTTTATAAATTCTGCTTTTTGAATAATTTTCTTGCTACGATTTCTTAATTGGTCGATTCATGCAAGATATGTTAAAGACTTAAAGTTCGTTTTCTGGGTATTTTTTGAAAGGTAATTTAAGGCTTTTTTTTTTTTATATATATAGATTAGTGCAGCCTTTTGTCCACTCAACTAATCTATACTATTATAAAAAGAGAACAGAAAGAAGACCCAGCAGCGCACGCAAGAGATCGCAACGTCCATCCGGCGGTGGAGAACACAGTTCCACCGTCGGATCGGCCCAAATCTATTTCACCTTCTCAGATTTATTTGTCGAAATCCGCTCAGATTTGCTGCCACTTATCGTAAGTTTCATCGGTTTTCTTCCAGATCCATTGATGTCCTCCCAGATCTAGCGGATTTCCCTGGTTTACAGCCGTTTTCCTTATCTGTTTTCTCTTTTCGTTATGTTTTATTTTGTTTTTTTCCCTATGGAGGCTTTATCTCTTCCGTATGAAAGTTTTGTCCGTTCCGTATGGAATTTTAGTTTTTTCTTTTTCTATGTTTTTTCCGTGCAATTTTCTGGCCGAGTTTTCTGCTGTAGGCCAACCTATTTGTGCAACTTTCTGGCCGAGTTCTCTGCTGTAGGCCAACCTATTTGTTCTCCATCCGAAGGAAAAGCGGCTGCGGATCTTCAGCCCGATCAGATCGAGATCCACATGAAAGGAACAATCGTCAAGGAGTTCTTTTCTTTTATTAATTGTGATGCTAATATAATAGCTCACAAATCTGTTGAAATTGCGGCTTCGGCCTGTGTTAATTTTTCTGCTGTTGCTTCTTGTATTTTTCTCGTTGTTTCTCATGATTTGCTATAATATTCCCCTTTGAGGGTTTTGGTTGTCAAAAAAAAGAGAAATTATTGTGTGACATACGGTCCGTGGGATAGGATTAGACGAATAGAATTTCATAATAATGCAGAAATCTTGAATACTAAATTATGAATGTCTTATTCTGTGTACGAAATTGATTCTGAATAGCTATAAGGCAGTGTTTACTGTTAGAAGATTTTACGTATCTTTATATTTAATTTTAGGAAAAAATAATCAAGTTATTTGTGTGTGTATATTACTGAGTTATAGCCTTATAGGGCATCAATATAAATTGGGATATACTATCAATTTATAAGTAAATTATTTTTAGATTTAGAAAACTAACCATCAAAGATTTGTTCAATTTTAAATAGTTTTTTTTTTCAAGTTGATTCAGCATCTTTTTTCGGGTTTATTTTTTAAGTCTTCCTATTGGAAATTTTATCTCTTCCGTATGGAAGTTTTGTCCCTTCCGCATGGAAGTTTCGTAAGTTTTTTTAGGTTTATTTTTATTGCTTTCTGTGATTCTCCGAGAAAATTTTTGACCGAGTTATCTGCTGTAGGCCAAGGTATCTGTTCTTCTCAACCCGGAGAAAAGGTGGCTACGGAAGTGGCTGCGGAACTTCACCCAGATCAGATTTTCATCAACTTCAAGAAGGTTGTTTCTTTTGCTAGACGTGATGCTAATATAATAGCTCATAAATTTGTTGGAATTGCGGCTTCGGCCTGCATTAATTTTTCTGTTATTCCTTGTATTTTTGTTATTGTTCCCTTGATTTTCAATAATATTCCCCTTTGAGGGGTTTGGCTTTCAAAAAAAAATATATATATATTACATTTTTCTCTAAAATTTTAATTTGTACTAGGTCGTTACTTTCGCATTGTTTTTCCTTATCTTATTTCTAATATTCAAAATTTTGCCTTACATATTCTTTTTTTTCTGGTTTATGTTACGTTGTGCAAATGTTGTAGATTAAGGACTCCGTTAACTCTTTTTAATTTCTTAAATATATCATATTTTTTTATTTTTTTATTTGATAGAGATACGGTTAGTTTTTTCTTTTTTTTTTTTTGTCAACAAAATTCTATTATACCGTTATTTTTTTCGATTAATACGTTTATTTTATCTGTTAAAAAAATCTTTCAATCTTACACGTACCGCACATCTAATATATGGAGTATACGATGTAGTGCTAAAATGGAGTAGAAGATGCGATCCGGACATATAGGGATTTTTATACTTGAGAAAATTACTATTTTCGTTCCATGATGAAATCCCTTTTCAATTTTGGTCCCAATAGTTGTCATGTTCTCAATTTGCATCCCATTTCTATATTATGTATGCATTATAATAATATATATATATATATATATATATATATATATATATATATATACACGTATTATACATATTATATTATATATAATGTGATAAGGCCCAATTATAACGAGAACACATGTTAAGTCGATTTTTCGTGTCCTTTTGAGCTGTAATTTGAGTGTTCTATTACTATTTTTGGGTCTAAATATGTTATTATTTATCTCATGCAGGTATAATGTACCACGAAGTAGAGATAGGCAGGACGAAAACAGAGCGAAATGAAGATTTGTGGTTGTCTGGAAATAGGTCGTGATCACTAAACTTTTGTACTTAAAATGGTCGCAGCCACGACCATCACTCAGCCAAAACCCCTAGAAGAGCATCGTCGCCCTTAAACTTTTACGTTTATTTTGGTAGCGACCGCGATGGTTGGGCAAAAAAAAAATCCCTGAACAAGAGTCGCAACCGCGACGTTTTCACGCTATTTTTGATAGCGGCCACGACGGTAGCTGAAAACGTCTCAATATCCTGTATTGTAATGACGCTTTTTATTAAAAGCGCCTTCATACAGTTAATTATAAGCATCTCTTTGTCTCGTTTTTAGCTGAAAAAAATGGAGGGAATCTTACACCGAAAAGGGAGGGAAGAAACTGGGGGAAGAAAATCTGGAGGGAAGCTTAACTTTCCAATTTAATCTTGAATCTCAACACTACACTTTCCAAATTGCCAAGACTTTCACCTGAAGAGAAAAAATTGCAGAAGCACCGAATCGGAAGAAGTCCATCATTGTGAGGTTTGAGAATCTGCATTTTGGCTCCACCGACGACGACGCTGTGTACCTCCACCACTAGTCTTCACCGCCGGTCGCATCCTCGTCCTCAAAGTAAGAATGAAACCCTAAACCAAGAGAATTTTTCCCCATATTGGTGTTCACATCTGGAGGACTGATTGTTTCTTGTTCAAAGTACAGGGCATTTACAAGCTCCCTAGGAACTGAGAGAACAACGAAGGTCTGAAGCCCCTTTGCGCTGAAGATAATTTTTCGCAAGGTCAGTCGATCCTTCCATACTGAGACAACAAGAACAGTTACTTGTTTTGTTGGGTTTTTAAGCCTGATTTTGTTGTGCTTTTCTGGAAATGCAGATGGGGGTGGGGTTAATTTCTAATTTTTAGTTTAGGTTGGTTGATTGATTGAGTTGTCTAGGGATAAGGATGAAGAAATATTTGTTCTGAGAAGATTTCACTGCATTGTCAATTTTGTGGGGCATATAAGTTAAATACAGGATTTATTTTATTGTTTGTGTAATTTTCTCTGCTCTTTGTTATTCCCTATTCATATTGTGTTGGATGGGCAATCACTGATATTTTCATTTGTCTAAATTTTCTGGAAAGAACCATTGTAGATTGTCTATTTAGGCCTCTGGATTTACAACCATTCATGAGCTTGTGTGTGTACTTCGTAATTCTTCCGAAAAAGTAATTAGACCGTGCTTTTGATCTCAGGTCATATCTTAATATAAGAACCAATAACAAATGCTATGGTTTGATCTGGTTTTTGATGTAACAGAATAAAGATTGTTGAGGAGATTTAAATTTCTTTGATCAAAATGTTGGTGATTCAAGTATTGTGTTTAAATTAATGTGATTGTTACTTAAATCAGTTTTGTTAAATTTTCAGTGTTTCCTGAGGAGCTTCCGAGGTTTCTGCAGTGTTTCTTCGTTTAATTCATTCTGTTGCGATGTTCTTCCCAAATAGGATGGATGATCGAAGAGGTATGTATCTCTTGAAACTTCTTGTTGGTGAAATTAGATACAAGAGTTTTATAGCCAAATCCGGTATCCAATTTCCCAATTCCTTGAACAACTACTATTTTGTGGATTGCAAATATGAGTATGATTTTGATTTTGAAATGTATTGTTTTTACTGCTACAGAACATTAATGTATGATTTCAACTTTAATAACATAAACCTTTTCCCATGAATCTTTCATTGTATTTGGGATAATTGTCTGAATTATCATGATCTTTCCTTGTGGAATTTGCTAATGTTGTTAATAAACTTGTAAATAACCCCGTTGAAACTGTACAAGTAGGTTTTTGGTACTGTTTTACACCTTTTTAACAAATGTCAGATTACATGCTGAAAGTTTACAATTAAGAGAATTGAATTTGTAACATCACATGTAACTTCAGGATAGTATAATAGATCATATGTACATATTAACTGAATTTAGCCAAACCAATTTAATTTAGTCTTTCTTTCTTTTAGTTGTAGAAACACTTCAAGTCATGTAAGTGTGAATTTATATTGAATGTTATTAGTACAGGATCATAGACCTACTATAAGAATATTGTAGGAAGGTAAGAATAGTGCATGAACTTTGTGTATGGCCATATTGAGAAAAAATGTCTTTAAGTTTGACTCAGTTTCTTGTAACTCTTTTTTTGAATCTGTTACTTACTATATATTTCTCTTACTTTTATCTTTACCATTCTTTGTCTGAATCAGAAGCTCACCAGGTTGAGGGAAAAAAGGCAAGGCTTAGTCTAAATTATGTATTATAATTTATGTATACATTTTCATTAATTATATGTTAATAATCTAAGGAATAGTATATAATTATGTGTAATTTATTGGCTAACTGCAGGCATATGTTCAGCAGGTAGTGACAGATATCTAGGCTTTCTCAGTTCACAGCAAGAGATAGAAAGTGCTAGAACCCAAAGTGAGATTATTTTTGCCTTTTGCCGCTCTTGGAATTTACATATTGCTTGTTGGTAATACCATCTAAGTCCTGTTATTGGTTAGTCTGGACAGTTATTCTTTAGACATAATATCATATAGATTTGAGTGTGCAAGTGTTATAGGATTTATGATGGAGATTACCTTAGCTTATTTTTTTCTTTTAGAGTAACCTTAAACCATAACTGTCATAATTTACATCCTCTAACACAGTTGTAAGCAATGTTCGATATACACTCGATATGTTTCAATAACTAGTATCAAATATCTGATATCAATATATAGTTTACCTATAAGATTAAACATTATTTTCTGTGCGGATAAACGTTTTGTTATTCTTTTTGGTTTTTTTGCAGCTAAAAACCAATTCTTGTTTCTGATCAAGCTGCAAAATTGAAATTGCTGTCACTTAGAAGGTAACTAGTTTCTGTCAATAAAGAATTTTATGGATAGGACATGGATGAACTTGCATAGGGCTAGTAGTGAATATCGTAACGGGGTGAAATTTTTTTTGGATATTGCATTTTCAAACTCCAATGGAGCTACAATCTTATGCCCTTGCAAGAAATGTAAAAATGCGTTACTAAAAAAAAGGAGCATTGTGGAAGAACATCTTCTTTGGCATGGATTTCTAGCTGGGTACACTAAATGGGTATTACATGGGGAGTTGGCATCTAACGGTAGGCCGGTAGTCTATGCGTATGAAGGGCAGAGTTCATTCAATAATATACAAGGAATGGTAAACGATGCTTTTGGAATGCAAGAGAATTTTGAAGGCTCAACAGGAGTTAAGGGACATGACAGACCGTGTAGAGAAGCTGGAAGTTTTTATAAGCTCATGGAAGATGCAGAACAAGAACTTTACCCGGGCTGTAAAAAATTTTCGAAGCTTTATTTCATTGTTCGAATGCTCCAAATCAAGTGTCTTGGTAATTGGAGTGACAGTTCATTTAGTATGATGCTTGAATTATTAAGAGAGTCCTTTCCAGAAGGTGTTCAATTGCCGAAAAACTACTATGAAACGAAGAAGATACTGAAAGATCTGGGGCTAAATTATAAAAAAATTGATGCTTGTCGCAATGATTGCATGCTTTATTGGGGTGAGAATGAAGGGAAAACAAAGTGTGATACCTGTGATGAGCCACGGTGGATAACGGCTGCACCTGAAGCTCCTGTAGGTGATGGACAAGATTCCTCTGAAGTACGAAAAGGAAACAAAAAGCTACCTGCGAAGATATTATGGCACTTCCCACTAAAGCCAAGGTTGCAACGATTATTTATGAACAAGGAAACTGCATCCCTCATGAGGTGGCATGACACCGGGCGCATTAAAGATGGTATAATGAGACATCCGGCCGATTCTCCAACTTGGAAAACTTTCGACTTCCAACATCCAGAGTTTGCAAAGGATACTCGCAATATAAGGTTAGGCTTAGCTACAGATGTATTCAATCCATTCAGAACTATGAGCATCGTTCATAGTACTTGGCCGGTGGTCTTAATTCCGTATAATCTGCCTCCTGGAGACTGTATGAAGAAGACATACTTGATGTTGTCTTTGCTTATGGACCAGGTAATAACCTTGATGTATTTCTACAGCCGGCTGTTGCAGAGGTAAAACGGATGTGGGGAGAGGGAATAAGGACGTATGACGCTTCAACCAAGGAAATTTTTCAACTTCGAGCAGCTTTGTTATGGACAATCAGTGATCTCCCAGGGCTTGCAGCTGTTTCGGGGTGGAGTACTAAAGGAGAATACGCATGCCCGGTTTGTTATAAGTACACAAATTCGGTATGGTTGGATAGATCTCGTAAGTTCTGTTATATGTGTCATCGTATATTCTTACCGGAGGATCATCCTTATCGGAGGGATAAAAGTTCATTTGATGGAACTGCCGAGCACCGAACACCAACCCCATATTTGAAAGGATCTGTGGCATTTCATGAAGTTAAGAACAATGAGAACAAGTTCGGTAAAAAGGTTGGTGATCACCCACTGCCATATAATTGGAAGAAGAAAAGCATCTTCTTTGATCTACCATATTGGGAAACGAATTTAGTGAGACATAATCTTGATGTTATGCACATTGAGAAGAACGTATGCGATAAGGTTTTGTATACATTATTGGACTCGGACAAGTCAAAAAATAATTACAATGGTCGATTGGATTTGCAAATTATTGGGATAAGATCAAAACTGCATCCGTTTCTTGATGAGCTTGGACAGGAATGGATACCAACAACATCATTTGCACTGGATAAGAGTGAGAAGGAACGATTTTGCAAACTCCTGAAAAGCGTTAAAGTTCCAGACGGCTATGCTTCAAATATCTCACGATGTATGTATATTAAACCACCCAAGATATTCGGCTTGAAGAGTCATGACAGTCATGTGCTGATGCAACAATTGATACCACTTGCAATACGTAAACTTCTTTCGGCGCCAATACGCAAAACTTTGATTCATTTGTGTCGCTATTTTACAGAGTTGTGTTCTAAGACACTGAATCCCACTAATTTATCCCGGTTGGAGAAAGAGATTTCTATCATACTATGTCAGTTGGAGAAAATTTTTCCACCTTCGTTATTTGATATCATGGTACATTTGACTGTACATTTGGTCACTAAGGCAAAGATGGCTGGACCAGTCCATTATCGGTGGATGTATCCCATTGAACGATATGCCTGCATTATCTTACTTATTAGTTAACTTTTGTTATACTTTGACTACTTTGACTGTTATATTTGATATGTTACTCACGTATTTATTCATATTATGCACTCTGTAGGTATTTGAGTACTTTGGAATCGTATGTTCGTAACAGAGGTCGTCCGGAAGGCTCAATTGCAGAAGGATACCTGGCAGAGGAGTGTTTATCTTTCTATTCTTTATACTTTCATGAAAATGTTGAAACAAGGCATAATCGACCAAGTCGTAATGATGATGATGGGTGTGCGGCAAGCACTACAAGTATTGATATTTTCTCAAGTTCTGGAGCTTCATTGGGGAAAGGAAAGTCGATTGTTTTGAATAATGACCAACTAATGAAAGCTCACCGGTATGTCTTATTCAATTGCGATGACATTCAACAACATAGAGTGTAAGTTACTTGATCTAATAATATATTGTTAGTTACAGATTCTTGAATTATTAGTATCTGATCAATATGTTTCTGTTAACTAAACAGTGATCATGAAGCTCAGGTCAGACGTAAGAAGCATCGTTCGAGGGAACATGAAATCAAAAGAATCCACAGTGAATCCTTTGCTGCCTGGTTTAAGGGTCAGGTTAGTGATAGACAGTCATGATTATGTATCTTTCTGCGTTATCTACTTTGGAAATACACTGTTATGAAAATGAGGTGCAAAAACTTCCTGTATCTGTAAATTGTAAGGGGTCTAGGAGTCAGTGTAGTGAGTAGGTATGGCATAAACATTGTTTTAACCTCAGTTGTTATAGCATGTATTATTAAAGTAACAGAAATATTGTTGGTCAGAAACCGTGCAAACACATGTAAGGATATTTGCTTGGTAAGTCAGTAAACATATTTGGATGTGAAACACCATATCATGCTACGTTGTATGCGACTATTTGATGTAGTTGTTATTATGTTTTATTGGTACATTGTATGGTAAAAATGGGAGTAATGATATTATAGTTTGTGCTACACCACAATATTGTTTTCATTGTTAGTCATTACTGTTTTTTTTTTAAAAAACTGATATGCAAATACATCATGCATATGGTGGCTTGTGAAGTTCAAATTCAATCTATAAGAATCCACAGTGATCCCTTAAGTTGGTTATGGCAGGTTGCAGAACTCAGTTCTGACGAAAATGATCCTAAAGTTAAAGATATACGAAGGCTTGCATGTGGCCTTATCCCCGTTGGTACACAATATAAGGGCTTTAAAGTGAACGGTTTTCGCTTTCATACCAGTGAGGTAGAGAGAAGAAGGAAAACTCAAAATAGTGGAGTGATGGTTAAAGCAAGTACAACAAGCTTTGCAAGCAAAAAGGATATGAGACCTATTCACCAAGAGATGGCGTATTATGGCATTGTACAGGATATAATCGAACAAGGTTACATGGGTGGGAGAAAAGTTGTGTTATTTGACTGTCATTGGGTCTCAAAGGGAAGCAAGCTGAAAGAAGACAATGATGGCTTTACGTTGGCGAATTTTATGTGGACGATCCAAACGAAAAGGATTGGAAGGTGGTGATTAAAACCAAAGCTAGGGATAGGCTTGACGAAGGGGGAAACTTGTGTGCTGATGATATTAACACCATATTACAGAGCACAACTAGTCGCACTATGTCACTAGATGAAGAAGAAGAAATTAATTGGATTCGTGAAGGAGCTCAAAGGATTTCCGTAGATGCTTTAGAAAACAATGATTAGTTGGAAATTTAGGATGTACATATGTGGATAAATAGCTCCTGTGAATTGTACATTCCTTCCTTTTTGGTATTTTATATCGTATGAAACTATATTTTCCAGCTATTTCTACAATTTTGTTTGGGTTGTGTTAATATTTCAGGTATGAGACGACGTAAGCGTGGCGGACTCAAACAAACTGGTGGCCGCGAAGCTCAACCGGAACCATCCGGATTGCTCGATGAAGAGGAACAAAACACAGGTAACAAATGTTTATGGCTCTATCTTATTATGCAATTTCAATTAAAATTTTTTAAAGAGTTGGAGCTGACCATATTTTACAGCATTAGAGGATGTTAGACGCAGTAAACGAGGTCGATCGGGTATTGAAAGCCCCTCGATAGATATTCCTTCAAATAATGCAGATGTTGCTGTGGATAGTAATGACGGTATGCTTTTTGCATATGTTTTTTAAGATCCTCTGTTTTGAATTATTAGTTTATAATTATTGTAACATGCTTGTAGGTGATATGGTTAAGGCAAAGACTCGAGGATGCACTAACATGCCACGTGTTTGGACTAGAAAAGAACAAGTAGAAGTGATGTTTGATGAACTTGGAAAGGCAATAGGTCCTAACAAAAGTGAATATGTTGAGTTTATCGGTACTTTAGTTAGAAATGGATCCCTACTTCCACTGGACTATGAAGATTGGCATAAAGTACCGATGTCTACTAAGAAGAATTTGATCGATCTGATAAAGGTGATACTACAATCCATCAGCTTCATGTTACTGTGATGAATATACATTATTTATGACTTTGTTGATTATGTAGCTAATATTTATTCTAATTTTCAGGAAAAATTTTGTGGATCATTTGATCTTGAGAATGTATCTTGGGATACCTTATCAAAAAGTTGGAGAGCTTGGAAAAATAGAGTTAAAAGTAAATATTTTGACCCAAACTCATCACTCGAAGAAAACTTGCACAAATGGCCTGATACAGATGACGAACGTGTCCTCCCTAATCAATGGAAGAATCTGATGATTCTATGGAGCAGTGACAAAGCCCGGGTAAGATTTCCCAGAATGTATATTGAAGCTTCATATTTTGATATCAATGGAACTTACGTATTCTGTTGCATTATTTTCAGAAAATCAGTGCTCAGAATAAGGAGAACAGGTCCCAAAAGAAAATGATGCATGTCATAGGGAAAAAAAGTTTCTCTCAAATCAGAGATCAAATGAAGGTTTAGTTATTTTGTTTTGTGTTGTTTCTGTAAAATACCAAACTGTCCGGATTAATATATATATGATGTTACTCCTCAGCATGAAGCAAACACATCAAACAGTGTAGGCAATGATGTGGGTGATGAAACTGGAGACAGTGAAGCTCGTGATGACCCGAGTAGGGTGGACTTATTGGAAAAATGTTACACAAAGAATGGTCAGACTACTAATCCTACTGTGGCAGAGTGTAACGCCCCGATTTTTCCTTTATGCATTACGTGACATTATATGAATTATATTCTTATATGTTTATGTGAAAATATATGATATTATTCTCAAATAATGAATTATTGCATAAATTGTATTTAAGTGATACGTGAATTAGTTGTCGAACGTGACTTAAGTGCTTGTATGGCCTTAATTGCTCATTCATTCAAAATTAGAGGACTTAATTGCATGAACCATTCTTGTGCTTAATTGATCATTTTCCATGAGATGAAACTTGATTACATGACATTATATAATTGAGGGGCTTAAGTGCAAAAATGGTAGAGTCATCATAATTCTTGCAAGACTTTATAAAATATCTATGCATCTCATCTCTTCCATTTTATTCCTCATCATTCATCAAAAATATCACACATTCACACACACTAAATGCCGGTTCATCACACCATGAAGGAAGGAAGAGATTTCATCTTTTTTCAAGCTTGATTTCAAGGGAAATTGCATAAGTTGGAGCATCAACATCATCACACCATCATTTCTTCTCTTCTTTAGTTGATTCAAGGTAGAGATGAAGATTTATATGAATTCTTGAATCCATGAATTGAAGCTAGGGTTAGGATTTGAGCATGTTAATTTGATTACTTGATGTTCGAAGCATGATTCTATGCCTTACACTTGAATTAATGCTTGAATTCTTGAAAATTATGAAGTTCTAGGATGAAATTATATGAGTGTGTAGGATGAATTCTTGATGATTTAAGCATGCTTCCATGGAGTATATGATGTCTAATTAGTACATATGAGTTTTATGCATGATATATGGTTGTGTTGGAAGATTTTGGGTGAGTTTTGGTGTGACTTTACTCCCTTTTCCTTCCCTCCCCTGTTTTCCCCTGTTTCTTCTCGGTTTTCAGCTGAAAATGCTCTACCCGGCCGGGTAAATTCATGAAGAAAAAGTACCCGGGCGGGTAGATTAATCTAGTGGGCTTTTTCTGCACTCTTTTCCCTGGCCGGTTACCCCCTCAAATGAACCCGGATTGACCTGATTTATAACTTTTTGGAAACCTATTGAAGTCTAAAACAACCTCCAATTAGAATCATCTCAATATCTTTTCCCAATTTTGAGTTATAGTCAATTCTTTTAGGTGTCGCCACTTTTCCGGAAAACTTCACTCGCCTAACTTCAAGCTTACGCCATTTTCTCCTCACTTTGAACTAGAAAACGATACATATACATTACGAAAGGTCTTTGTGTCTAGTTTCATATCCAACAAGCAAAACTCAATTCCAACTTCTAGAACGCAAGATATTCCAGTTTTCCTACAGCATGTGCATTTCTTAAAATTGTCCGTTTTTGCCAAACTTCACCAAAACCTCTCTTATTGCATCTCTTTCACTTTCTTGGCTCCCATATGTGAATTATTTGAGTTATTCACTTGGTTTATTGATAATTATTCTCTTATTTGACATTCCTTAATTGTTATGGCATAACATATTAATCATGACTTTGTCGTGCGTCTTAAATGGTTCATACGAGTCGTGTCTCACGTACACTTGTCCTTGTTGCACAGATTATCTTCCCGTTGATGAGGAGCAAGCTCCATAGTCGTATCCTTACTTTCTTTATCGGTAGAGGTGAGGTATATCTTCTTGCTGTAGCCAACAACCTATACCCGTATAGCCTACACAAATTGCAATTGTTTCCTCGCATGTGAATTATTATACGTATATGTATACCTATCTAATAAATAAGTGATTGACTACTATATTCTCGATTTTATTGAAAATGGATTTCAACTAACAAATGGGTTATACATATAGGTTCTTGAGCGTGTGTTCATGACTTTAATTGTGAAATGGAAAGTTTCTTGCATGCATTGCATAACCGAGTGCTTGTTCTTGAAAATCCCCATTCGCATGTTTCGATGGGGCCCCACTATTTGAGTGGGGTAAGGGCCCGAGGCAACGTGGGATGAGCAACCGGGAAAGCATAGGCTGACGGTAAATCTATCTCGCGACCTCTACGGGGGACTGTGCTATCATCGGAGGTAGTTGATACCACATGTCGCCTGTGACCGGCAATGGATGCCGAAGGAGCATAGTATCGAAATGGGCTATGACTCGCGTGTTCTTGGATGGTTAGGGGTTAGCTACCTCTTCCGTCACCCGGAGGAAGAAGGATGGTTTCTTGTTATTGTTCTTGTTCTTGTCATTGTCCTTGTTCTTGTCCTGTGGAGTAAAGGTTGGAGAAAGGGTATAACTCGGTACCCACTGATTGATTGAAACCCTTAATCCGGTATAAGCCATTGTTCTTGAAAGTAAATGATTGTCTTGTTCTTGAAACTTGAGACTAAAGGAAATGATTGCCTTGTTATTGAAAATTGAGGCTATATCGGATCGAGGCACCTTATTATTGCATTGCATATCTCTACCTATTACATCGTGTATATATCTATTATATTCTTTCCGCCTCACCAATCGCTTGACTGACCCTCTCTTCTTCTGTTTCTTGTTACCCTGTTGGCTGCAGGTTGGAGTGCTAGGCGGGATTTCGTGTCTGTCAAGTCCTGTGGTTAACTCAGAGTCTTTGCACACACGCATTGTAAATTGATGAGTTCATATTGAAACATGTATAAATGCTAATATTATGTTTTATTAATTCGGGACAGATTGAACCCGTGGTCATGATTTATGATTTATGTTTAAATTTCGAGACTAGGTATTTATGTTAGTTGAACCCTTCAATTGTTACCTGCATTGATGACTGATTATATGATATGCTTCCGCACGTGCATCTTATCCTATTGAATTGTTTATTTGGTCTCGAGTTTCTAGATCCCGCCTAGCATAGTGAGTGAGTGAGTTCCCATTCACCGTGAATTGGCACGTGTATGGACTTCCCATTTCATATGCGGGCCGAGCCACGGTGCGGGGGATGTGGCGCCCTCCGTTTGGGGTGTTACACAGAGACATGGGTAAAATAAGCTATATTTTAGATCTTTATTACTTGTAGTGAGTATGCTTTCCTTTCAATTGAAATTAAATTCAGTTTCATGCTTTTATGAACAGCAAAAAATGCAAGGCAAAAGGAAAGAGCTTGCTCCTGATTCAAAAGATGTTGGGCCAAACGACATATTTTCTTAAGTTGTCGGACAAGACAGATGGGGAAGAGTACGGATGTATGGCTATGGGATCTCCACGTCTGATGTATATGGTGATATTGCTGTTACAGGTAAATCTTCTCGGAAGCATATGAATTACAAGAAAGATATTGATCAATTGAAGCAGATTGTACTAGAACAACAGCAACAAATACAAGAACTTGTAAAAGTGAACATGCCACGATCACTTCATTACTCTCCTCCAGAAGACACGAGATTCCCTTCATCATCATCATCCCGGTTTCATGCTACAACAGTTCGGGCCTCCACACCAACATCAATGGACAACATGCCTCTTCAGGTAAATAATTATTCAAACCATGCTAAATTTCAGAAGGAATTTTGTGATAATTTGTGTTTTTTGGAATGACAGTGTTGGGAATAAGTTTATAGATGTGTGTTTTAAATTGTTTGGCTTCTGAGAAGATTTATTTTACACTATTTCATATGGCTGGGTTAGATAAAATGGAAGACTTGCATTGTTTCTGTTATGATGACCAATGATATGATCGAAAATTTCTGAACATGAAATCTCTGTTAGTCAAACTATGGCCTTGTTTACTCTTTCATGCATGATGACAGTACATAACGGGGTTTATTTATCCCTTTGAATTTGATTTTCCTCCAGTCTCCATAAACTTTGATTTGTCCTTGATGTTTTTTTAGCAACACACATTCTGTTCTCATGGACTGTGCCTACTCTTTTGGTTTTGGAGGTGAAATATCAGTACCTGATTCTCTTAGAACTCTCAGTGCGTACTTATGCAAATTCTTGTGAAGCTGTTGGTTTTATTAAAGCAATTATGGTAGTCAAGCTTGATTCTCGTAGAACTGTCACTAGGTACTTATGCAAATTATTGTGAAGTTGTTGGTTTTATTCTAGCAATTATGGTTCTGAAGCTTCCCTCATAGAACTATCAGTAGGTACTTATTTTGTATGTTCTGAATCTGTTTGTTTTGGTAAAGCAAGCCTGGTAGTGAATCTGTCTGGTTTATATTCTTAATTACGTGCAGTTTGCTTGAGACTTTAGGGACATTTGCTTACATTTTGTTTAAATTATATAGGTTGGGTCAAAAATGTTACTAAAGAGTGCATTTGATTTGTCAAAGACTGTGGCAATTGGTATTGTTCGAAGTCTAGATCCCTCGGATAGAGTTGGACAAGTTTCTTTGGGAAACAATTGGTGCGAGGTGGTGATCAATGTTGTCGTGGCTGCTGATGAAGAGTTATTACGACCTACATCCCATTTCAAAACAATTGGTGATGCGATTGGGGAGGTAGTTCCATGGCCAAAAAATATGGTAAGTGTTGTTCATTAGCTTTAACAACATTTCTTTCTATCCATATTACCTATTGCATTGAGAACAACAAGGGAATTTTCACATGGCCTTTGTTTTAATATAGGTTGCTATATCTCAAGATTGACAACGGCCATTTGCGAGACTTACTTTGTTTTGGTTAAAAACTCAATTAGACGAAGTATCGTAAGTCGTATTGACACTTAACTTTTGGCATTTTGGTTGGCATGCATATGTATGATATTATATATTAGGCCTGCACCCAGCGTTGTAAATAATATTATTTTGGTTTGGAAATTATGTGAACATATTATTATTACGTAATTTGATCCGGTTTATTTAATTTTGTACGTTAATATTAATATTAATTATATCATTTTAATTTATAATTATATTATCATGACATAGTAATCCGTCATAATATATGTTTTCATGACGCTGTATTATCATTAAACAATCTATTATGACGCTGTACTCCGTACTAATACAGACTATTGTCATGCTTTAAAGCATCATAACAACATGAGTAGAGCGATAATCTGTCATAATACATTTATTGTGATGCTATAAAGCGTCATAAAAGGGCTTATAATGACGCTCTTTAGCGACATAATACCTCTATTAGGACACTAGTTCGGCAAAAAAGCAATGAATTATGGCACCACAAAGAGTCATAATAAACTTTTAAACGACGCTAAAAAGCGTCTTATTAGATATATTGCGACGCTTTTTAGCGTCAAATTTGTGGGCATTAATGTCGATTTTTACCGTCATAGAAAACCCTTTAGTGACGCTTTATGACGTCTCAATACACTGTATGGTGACCCTAAATGGCGTCATATTATTACAGAGTTGTGCTATACAAACATCTATAATGACGCCTAAATGCGTCGCAAGAAAAGCATTTTACGACACTGAAAAGCGTCATAACAAAAGCGTCACAATATATTGTATTGTGACGGTATTTCAGGTGACGCTTTTATACAGCGTCACAAAACCGAAAGCGTCACGAAAAGTCCCTTTTTGTGACGCTTTTTAGCGTCACAAAATCCCGTTTTTCTAGTAGTGCTTGTTATTTTCATAACTTTTGGGATTAAAGATTTTTAAAGAAATTTACTCTTTTTCCAAACAACTTGTACCTTTTAATTAATGCTAAGCACTAGATTAAAAGTTGCACTAGTCTTGAAGTATTAGTTAAATTCAATCTTTGGTTAATTGTCAAAGCAACCCCAATATGTATTTAACACGCACCTAGAGTTCGAAAGAACCTAAAGTGTAATTGAAGTGTCTAGGTTGTAGGAATACAAGACTCATTTGAATGTTATGAGAAACCAAGTTGCGTGATGTCATTGTAACGCCCCAGCTTCCGACTTTCAAGTAAGCACGCCACGTGTGAGTTTTGAGAGTTAGGAATTCTTTTTAATTCTTTCTTTTATGAATTTCTACATTTCATGATATATTTTATTTTAAGTGTTTATATGAAATTTGTAACACCCCAGTTTTTCCATTCAATCATTATGTGATATTATATTACTAATTGTTTCCATGAAATTATTGTTAACGTGAGAATTTATGTGAATTAATTGCCGAACATGTCTTATTTGATTAATTGTCTTTAATTGATCATTTTCCCTAACTTGAGAATTATTTTAATTATTTATTTATAACTTTCATGATATTATATGCATTATATACTTTTATGCATTTGTATGAATTGTCACTAACGTGGAAAATACGTGAATTAATTGATAAGTGATTAAATGTTTCTATATGATTTTACTTGATCATTTCCTAATTATATGGACTTAATTGCATAACATGAATTGAATCTATTTGATCAATTTTCTTGGAATGAAATTTGATTGCATCCACTCAAATAATTCAAGGACTTAAGTGCAAATAATGATGATTCATGCATTTAGTGGGAGATATAATATATCTTATATGCATCTCTTCTCTCTCATTCTATACATTACATTTCATCAAGAAATCTCACACACACACACACTAATACACTATCAAAACACCAAGGAAGGAAGGAAGGGAATTTCATCATATTTCAAGTTAGATTTGTGAAGGAATTGTGGAGCTTGAAGCACCATCATCATCATCTCACCATTTCATCTTATCCTTCATCCATTCTAAGGTAGTATGAGAACATGATGAATCTCTTGATTATATGATGATTAGGGTTTGATGGTTATTTGATGATTTCTTGCGTATAAGTGATTAGAAGCATGCTTAGGATCATTAATCTTGAAAGCTTGCATAAATTCATGAATAATATGAGACTTGGATATCATGATATATATATAGGGTTTGATTGATGATTCCTTGATGATTGATGCATATTTGATGGATTAAAAATGGTGCCTAATTGATCTATATGATCATATACATGTTATATGTTAGTTTTAGGTTGTTTTCTTGCATTGATTTGGTGTTGGGATGATTTGGGAGCCAATTCCCGTGCCTATACCCTGTTTTTGCCCTGTTTTTCGCCCAGATTTCTTTGACACGCCCGTGTCACTCCCCAGTTCATTTCCGACGCGCCCGTGTCGGAGGCTACTGCCTCATTCGCGAGTTCCGACACGCCCGTGTCTGCTTCCAGTGCAAACTTCACATGCCCGTTTCTCCCTCATACGAACTCCAAATGATCTGATTTTTGAACCCACGGAAATATATTGAAGTCTAGAATAACCTCCAATTGGAATCACCTCAATATCGTTTCTAGTTTGTGAGATATAATCCATTCTTTTAGGTGTCGCTATTTTCCCGACAAACTGCACTAGCTTAACTTCAAGCGTATGCCATTTTCTTCTTGCTTTGAACTAGAAAACGAGTGATATATCATCCGAAAGGTATTTGTGTCTAGTTTCATTCCCAACAAACAAAACTCAATTCTCACTTCTAGAATTACAGATATTCCAGTTTTCCCTCAGTATGTATGTTTCCTAAAATTGTCCATTTTTACCAAACTTCACCAAAACCTCTCTTATCGCATCCCTTTCACTCTCTTGGCTCCCATATGTGAATTATATGATATATATACTTGTTTAATTGATAATCATGCTCCTACTTGACATTTTCTTAAGTGTTATTGAATGACTTATTGATCATGACTTTGCCATACGTCGTAAATGGTTCATACGAGTCGTGTCTCACGAATACTTGTCCTTTTTACACAGATTATCTTCCCGTTGACGAGGAGCAAGATTCATAGTTGTATCCTTGTTAATTGTCGGCACAGGTGAGGTTTAATTTCTAGATATATAGAACCCTTACAACCCTATGTGAACTTTCGGCCAAAATGTATATATATATATCTATATATCTTTCTCAAAATCTTTATCGATTGCAAATGATTTCTCGTGACAAATTGAACTTATTGTGATTGATTGGACGAGTAAAGCATGTTCACTTTGGGCCCGAGGGTAGTGTATTGAGTAATCCGGGGAGGCATCGGGCCGACGGTGATCTCTTACACTATCCTCACCTATTGTTGGGGTCACCCCTGAATCCACCAGGAGGTTTGGTGGAGGAAGGAGCCCACCGAGCGTAGGGACTCATGAACCCTAAGCCCAGATTGATTGGGTGGTGGGGCCTTGCAATCCCACCATCACCCGAGGAAGAAGGAGTTATTGAAACTGCTAATTGTGCACTGTAAATTGATTGCTTGATCACCTAATCGCTTAATAATTGAATTATTGTACACTGTCGAAGAAAGGTTGGAGAATTTCCCTCACTCGCCTAGCCACTGATTGATTGAATTGTAAATTGGACAGTTGTAATCTCGAGCGAGAATTTCTTTAATATTTAAATTCATATTGTTTCTTTTATTAAAACCTTACCCGAGAATATGACTTGCATGTTATTTGCGCTAATATTTATCTATACCCCTCACTCAGTCTTTCATAGACTGACACCTCACATTTTCAGGTCTGCAGGTTGCATGCTAGGTGGGATCGAGTCAGGTCTTTACTTTTGAGTCTAGAATGTTCATTGTAAATTATTGATGCATATTTGTAATCTTTTGAATTTCTGGGTACTTTTAAATTTGGAATAATGGTTTGTATTGGAGGAAGTGGTGATGCTAATGAATTGAATGTATGTATTGTATGATTCCGTTTCGGTTATGCATGTTGTATATAATTGAGGGTTAGTCCCGCCTAGCTAGTGAGTCATTTTTTTTATTGTCACCCGTTCGCTATAGGTTGGTTCATGTACGGAGTATCCATTTCGTATGTGGATCGACTTATAGTGTGGGGGTGTGGCATCTCGGCGTTCCGGGTGCTACAAAATTCATATCAAACTTGAGACTTATTGCATAAAGTGAATTCGATTAAAACGTGAATTAATTACCGAAGATGAACTTAATTGCTTATGTTTCCTTAATTGATCATTCTTTTAAATGTGAAGACTCAATTGGATTGGAAAATTATGTGGACCAAAGTGATCACTTCTTAAGCTTAGGGACTCAATTGCATAACTTATTAAACTTGGAGGACTCGATAGCAATTGGAGCATTCCATACCCCTTTTATTGTTGCATATCGTGTAGTGCATTTCTTTCTTCATACAAGCGTACATACACTTTGCTCCTTGCTTCCATCTTTCCCGATCAAAACACCAAAAAGAAGAAGAAGGGATTTTACCATTCTCAAGCTAATCTTTCATCAACTTATTTGCTTTGAAGCTCAATCATCCCCTCCACTTCATCTCTTTCCTTTTCTTTTGCATTCAAGCTAAAGATGGTGATATGGTGTGATTTCTTGAATTGAATATGTGAAGCTAGGATTATGGTTTGGGTTGGTTAATTTGAGTATTTGTTGTTGGAGACATGAATACATGCTTGTAGCTTGAATTTGTGCAGAATTCTTGAAGTTTATGGATTTGCTTGATGAATTTAAATATAGGTTTGATACTGATAAATCTTGATGATCAAGGCATCATATGAGTACATATGTTAGATTTTATTGTGCTTTAAGTATGTATACATGTTTCTTCAAGTTTTGATTGCATTTAATGATTGAAAATTGGTGCTTTGATTGGATTTTGGTGTTGTCCGAGAACTCCCCTGTTATGCTCTATTTTCTACTGCATCTGCATAACGGGAACGACCCTTCCCGTCCCAGTTCATTCTGGGAATGACCATTCCCACCCCTAACAGGATTGGCGTGCGAGACTGGGAACGGCCCTTCCCAGTTTTGGCTTACAGCCGGAACGACCCTTCCCAGCCCAAAATCCTTTCAGACTCGTGGGATCAATTCGGGGAGCCGGGAACGGCCCTTCCCATTTCGTGTTAAAACCCGGAACGGGCGTTCCCAAGCACTAGGAGATTTTGTGAATTTTCTCTACAAAATTTACTTTTTCAAATCCGTTTCTAAGGCTATAAATGATCGATACGTGTTATTATATGCTCATTTTATGCATGAAAATGATCATGACACTCCATAATTGCCAATGCACATTATATTGCTTCATGATTTCGCCGTTCATCCTAATTGGTTCATTTGAGTCGTGTCTCACGTACACTTGTCTTTATTACACAGACCAGCTTCCTGGTGACGAGGAACAGGCCCCGTCGGCCTTATCCTTGTTCTCTTTTTGGTCGTTATAGGTGAGGTTTAATTTCTAGATATATAGAACCCTTACAGCCCTTATGTGAATTTTTTGCCAAAATGTACATATATCTACACTTTCTTCAAAATCAAATGATTTTAAATGAACCATCTTTATTGTACTGAATTGACCGTATTTTGGCGAGTATATTGTACTGCACTGTGGGCCCGAGGGTAGTGTATTGAGCCAACCGGGAAAGCAAGGGCTGGCGGGTAACTCTTGCACTATCCTCACCATTTTGGGATGACCCCTGGATCCGCCAAGAGGTTTGGTGGAGGAAGAAATCCCGGGCATGGGATTCATGTACCCGATGCTCACCATGGTTGGATGGTTGGGCCTTGCAAACCCACCATCATCGGAGAGAAAAGGGACATTGAAACTGCTATTGATTGATTGCACTGGAATACTTGCATGATCACCTAATTGCTGTACACTGATTGACCGAAATTGATTAAATTGTTAAACTTGATAGTTGTAATCTCGGGCGATGTTTATGCTATTATTGAACTTATATTGCTTTATTTATAAAACTTTACCCGAGGTTATGGCTTGTGTGATAATTGCGCTTATATTTATATACCCCTCACTTAGTCTTTCATAAACTGACGCCTCCACCTTTCAGGTTCTTGCAGGTGCGTGCTAGGCTGGAATTAGAGTCGAGTCTTGCCTTTAATCTAGGTCTAGCACACTACACCTTCATGTATTGATGTTATGGATACCTATGACTTGATTAAGCTATTTTGGGGAATTCTTGTACATATATGGCTATGATTATACGTGTTGGAGATTATGAACTTTTGATGTATCTACTTTTGCTTAATGATCGTGTTATGTTTATATTGTACAATTTATATGGTTTCGGAGTTAGTCCCGCCTAGCTAGGATAGTTTTTTTTTATTGTCACCCGTTCGCTATACGTTTAGTTTATGTACGGATTTTTCATTTCGTATGTGGATTGAATTATAGTGCGGGGGATGTGGCATTCTAGCATGTCGGGTGTTACATCTTAAGGTGGTATCAGAGCCCGGTTGCAAAACCAGGTCTCTAGTGTCGTGTCTTGTGAGTCTAGGTCGCACGACATAAGGAACTAATTGTCAACTTGAGAGTATTGCATCTTTACTTGAATTATTTGAACTTATCTGAATTATTTGAATTATGTGAACTAATTTGAGTTATATGTTTCTTGGCAACTTGAGATTTAACGGCACTTATTTGCCCTTATTAATTCAACATGCATATTCAGTGTCTTGATTTCAGGATGCCTCGTGGTTGACCTCGTCGGGAGCATTCTCCAGGTCATCGGCATCACCGCCGTGATCGTTCTCCTCCACCTCCAACCCCTCAAGCTCAGCCACAGGACTTCTTAAATGCAGTGGTTCATTTGATTGATCAGAGAATGAGGGAGTTTGTTCCTCTAGCACCACTAGTTCCACCACCACAGCCAGGAGCACAGATTTATGCTATTTTTTGGGAATTTCGGAATCAACACCCTCTTAAGTTCTTTAAAGGAAATGATATTCAAGCGGAGCAGTGATTGAAAGAAGTTGAGAGAATTTGGGAGCTTATTCTATGTCAAGAAAAGGCCCGGTGTACCATTTCTTTAATACAAGGATCATATTGGATGCCGCCGGGGAGGAAGTCACTTGGGAGGTATTCACCCGGGAATTTAAGAACAAGTTTATTCCTCCATCTTCCGGCACTCGTAGATTGAAGGAGTTCACTTAGCTCAAGCAAGGAGGGAGATCTGTTTCAGAGTATATATCCGAGTTTGAGCGGTTATCTCGCTATGCACCTAATATAGCGAGTGATGATTTTCACAAGGCAATGCCGTTTGTGCAGGGGCTCAGACCGGACATACAGGCAACGATTGAAGTGGTCAACACGAGTACCTGGGTCAAAGCTACTACTAAGGCTTTGAAGGTTGAGGACGCCGTAAATACCAGGAGATCTACTTATTGTTTAGGACAGGCTTTAGGTTCTGGTTCTGGCACGGGCAAAAGGCCTATTTCTTATACATCTCCACTCCTCCAAGAGGACCCGGGAAGAAGTCTCGACCCGTGAAGAGAGATCCAGCTGTGCCCGCTTTGTCACCACCTCCAGAGAAACCTAGATGTACTTTTTGCGGGCGTGACACTCATACCTACGAGGGTTGCAGACGCCAGCTAGGTTTATGTTTGATTTATGGGAGCATAGAGCACATGGTTGATAGATGTCCAGATCATCGAGATCCACCTGCCGGAGGTCAGAGGCCGTTGATTAGAGCTTGTACTTATGCTCTGGACGGTGAGGAGCAGAATGTGGATGTTGATCCAGCTGCGGCAGTTGAAGGTACTATATGCATACATGGCATGAACATACATACTTTATTTGATCCGGGAGCTACCCACTCATTTCTTTCGAGTGCTATTGCTATTACTTTGCCTTTGCCTGTTATTTTCTCTTCTACATGCTATGTGGTTAGTACGCCTTTTGGTAGTAGTGTCGAGACAGATCGGGTGTACAGGGATGTTCCAGTGAGTATCGAGGGTCGAGTTTTCTTAACAGATTTTATTAAAATGTCGATGACTCGCTATGGATCTATTCTGGGCATGGATTGGTTATACAGGCATAGTTCTACCGTGGATTGTCGGGCAAAAAGAGTTCAGTTGGGTTCAGAGTTGGTTTTGGGTTGGAGTTCGAAGACGGGGTGCCTTTAGTTTCTTTTTCTAAAGCTCAGAAATTAGTCCGGGATGGAGCTATAGGTTTCATTGCCTATATTCTTAATAGGCCTAAAGATCAGATTAAATTGGAAGAAACAGAAGTGGTGAAGGATTTTCTCGAGGTTTTCCCCGAAAAATTGGATTCTTTACCTCTGGATTGAGAACTCCAATTGGTGATCGATTTGTACCCAAATGCAGAGCCATTCTCTAAGAGTCTGTATCGTATGGCTCCGGCCGAGTTGAAAGAGTTGAAGGCTCAACTTGATGCGTTGTTGGAGATTGGGTACATTAGGCCGAGTTCGTCTCCCTGGGGTGCGCCAGTTTTGTTCGTAAAGAAGAAGGACGGAACCTTGAGAATGTTCATAGACTATAGGGAGCTGAACCGGATGACGATCAAGAATAAGTATCCCCTTTCACATATCGAGGAATTATTTGATATACTGCAAGGATCAAAGGTTTATTCGAAACTTGATCGACGACAGGGGTACTATCTGCTGCGAATTCGAGCAGAGGATATTCAAAAGACGGTATTCAATACTCGATACGGGCATTATGAGTTCGTGTTGATGCCATTTGGTTTAACTAATGCCCTGCAACTTTTATGGATATGATGCACCGAATCTTCCGGCCTTTTCTCGATAAATTTGTGGTGATTTTCATTGATGATATTTTGGTATTCTCAAAGTCTACCGAGGGGCACACGAGAAATCTTAAACTCATGTTGCAAACTATGAAGGAGCATCAGCTATTTGCTAAGTTTAGCAAATGTGAGTTTTGGATTAATGGGGTGTTGTTTTTGGGACATGTTATTTCGGGAAACGGATTAGAAGGGGATCCTTCAAAGATTGAATCTGTTTTGAAATGGGAGAAACCGAAGAACGCCTCGGAAGTTAGAAGTTTCTTGGGATTGGCGGGATATGATTGAAGATTTGTAAAGGACTTCTCAAAAATCGCTGCTCCTTTAACCCGGTTAACGAAGAAGGAAGTGAAATTTGTTTGGGATGAAGATTGTGAGAAAAGTTTCAACTTTCTAAAAGAGAAATTAGTTTCTGCACTGGTGTTGACACTTCCGGTGGGCTCCGAGGGTTATGCAGTTTATAAGGATGCTTCTAAAGAAGGTTTGGGTTGTGTATTAACACAGAAAGGAAAAGTGATTGTTTATGCTTCTCGAAAGCTGAAAGAACATGAGAAGAATTATCCTACACACGACCTTGAGCTTGCAGCCGTAGTCTTTGCACTTGGAAAGTGGAGACATTATTTGTACAGGGTTTCTTTTGAGATTTTTACCGACCACAAAAGCCTTCAATACTTATTCACTCAGAAGGATTTGAATATGAGGCAACGGCGTTGGATGGAACGGTTAGAATATTATGATTGCACTATCAAATACCATCCCGGTAAAGCTAACGTGGTCACCGATGCACTTAGTAGGAAGACTAGTGTATCGAACTTGGAAGTGGGTGAAAGTAGTGGAATCAAGCCTATTATTATAAAAGCTCGAGTTTCTAATATTTCTATCCAACCGGACTTGAAGTACAGATTATTTGAGGCTCAGAATAATGATCCGAAAGTTCAGAGGTTAGTAGCAAAAGCAAGAGCTGATCCGGAATGTCCATTCGGGTTTGATGAAACCGGTCTTCTTCGTTTCAAGAACCGAGTGGTAGTACCCGAGGAATTGAAACGGGTGTTACTCGAGGAAGCTCACAAATTGGCTTACTCTATCCACCCTAGAGGCAACAAAATGTATAAGGATTTGAAATAATATTATTGGTGGCATGGATTAAAGAAAGATATGGCCGAATATGTGAAGCATTGTATAACTTGTCAGAAAGTGAAAGTCGAGCATCAGAAACCTGGAGGTCTTCTACAGCCGTTACCTATTCCAGAATGGAAGTGGGAGCAGGTGACGATGGATTTTGTATCCGGGTTACCGAAGGTGAAAGGCGGGTACGACGGTATTTGGGTGATTGTAGACCGGTTAACTAAATCTGCACATTTTCTACCGATTCGGATGTCTTATAAGATTCGCAAGCTAGCCGAGTTATATAACCAGGAAATTGTTCGACTTCATGGGATTCCGGTTAGCATTGTTTCAGACAGGGATCCAAGGTTTACTTCTAAGTTGTGGCAAGAATTACAAGGCATTCTGGGGACGAAACTTAAATTCAGTATATCATTTCACCCTCAAACGGATGGCCAATCTGAAAGATTAATAAGGTATTTGGAAGACTTGCTTCGGGCTTACGCTTTGGATTTTCAGACTTCGTGGCATGAGCAACTTCGTTTGATTGAATTTGCATATAACAATAGTTTTTGACGAATTAGAGAAACCTTCTAAGGCCATAAGGGACATGATTGAAAAAGTCCAACAAATACAACAACGGATGAAATCAGCTCAAGATAGACAAAAGAGCTACGCCGACCGTCACCGAAGGGATCTCGAGTTCGCAGTTGGAGACCGGGTATTATTGAAGGCGTCTTGAAAGAGTTGGAGAAGTGGTCTATCGTTTGGACCTACCACCGAGCCTCACGGGGATTCATAATGTATTTCACGTGTCTCAGTTAAGGAAATACTACCCCGAAGAAACCGAGATCCTACCCGTTGAAGAAGTGGAATTGGAACCGAGTTTAACCTTTGTTCAGAACCGGTTAAGATATTGGATAAAAAGTTTCAGGAATTGAGAAATCGGAGAATTCCCATGGTTAAGGTTCTTTGGAGAAGTGATAAGACGGAAGAAACCACGTGGGAAACTGAAGACAAGATGAAACGGTTCCATCTAGAGTAGTTGCCTTCCGATCAGTGAATCTGGGGGACCAGATTCTTCTGGGGGGAGGGGGTGGAGAGGATTGTAACGCCCCAGCTTCCGGCTTTCAGGTAAGCACGCCACATGTGAGTTTTGAGAGTTATGAATTCTTTTTAATTCTTTCTTTTATGAATTTCTACATTTCATGATATATTTTATTTTAAGTGTTTATATGAAATTCATATCAAATTTGAGACTTATTGCATAAAGTGAATTCGATTGAAACGTGAATTAATTACCGAACGTGAACTTAATTGCTTATGTGTCCTTAATTGATCATTCTTTTAAATGTGAGGACTCAATTGGATTGGAAAATTATATGGACCAAAGTGATCACTTCATAAGCTTAGGGACTCAATTGCATAACTTATTAAACTTGGAGGACTCGATAGCAATTGGAGCATTTCATACCCCTTTTATTGCTGCATATCACGTAGTGCATTTCTTTCTTCATACAAGCATACATACATTTTGCTCCTTGCTTCCATCTTGCCTGATCAAAACACCAAAAAGGTGAAGAAGGGATTTTACCATTCTCAAGCTAATCTTTCATCAAATTACTTGCTTTGAAGCTCAATCATCCCCTCCACTTCATCTCTTTCCTTCTCTTTTGCATTCAAGGTAAAGATGGAGATATGGTGTGATTTCTTGGATCGAATATGTGAATTTAGGGTTATGGTTTGGGTTGGGTAATTTGATATTTGCTGTTGGAGACACGAATACATGCTTGTAGCTTGAATTTGTGCAAGAATTCTTGAAGTTTATGGACTTGCTTGATGAATTTAAATATGGTTTTGATATTGATAAATCTTGATGATCAAGGCATTATATGAGTATATATGTTAGATTTTATTGTGCTTTAAGTATGTATACATGTTTCTTCAAGTTTTGATTGCATTTGATGATTGAAAATTGGTGCTTTAGTTGGATTTTGGTGTTGTCCGAGAACTCCCCTGTTATGCTCTGTTTTCTGCTGCATCTGCATAACGGGAACGACCCTTCCCGTTCAAGTTCATTCTGGGAACGGCCCTTCCCACCCCTAATAGGATTGGCGCACGAGACTGAGAAGGACCGTTCCCAATTTTGGCTTACAGCCGGAACGACCGTTCCCAGCCCAAAATCCTTACAGACGCGCGGGATTAATTCGGGGAGCCAGGAGTGGCCCTTCCCATTTCGTGTTAAAACCCGGAAAGACCGTTCCCATGCTTTAGGAGATTTTGTGAATTTTCTGCACAAAATTTACTTTTCCGAATCCGTTTCTAAGGTCATAAATGATCGATACGTGTTATTATATGCTCATTTTATGCATGAAAATGATCATGACACTCCATAATTGCCAATGCACGTTATATTGCTTCATGATTTCGCCGTTCATCCTAATTGGTTCATTTGAGTCGTGTCACACGTACACTTGTCTTTATTGCACAGACCAGCTTCCTGGTGACGAGGAACAGGCTCCGTAGGCCGTATCCTTGTTCTCTTTTTGGTCGTTACAGGTGAGGTTTAATTTCTAAATATATAGAACCCTTACAACCCTTATGTGAATTTTTGGCCAAAATGTACATATATCTACACTTTCTTCAAAACCTCAAATGATTTCAAATAAACCATCTTTATTGTACTGAATCGACCGTATTTTGGCGAGTATATTGTACTGCACTGTGGGCCCGAGGGTAGTGTATTGAGCCAACCGGGAAAGCAAGGGCTGACGGGTAACGCTTGCACTATCCTCACCATTTTTTGATGACCCCTGAATCCACCAGGAGGTTTGGTGGGGGAAGGAATCCCGGGCATGGGATTTATGTACCCGATGCTCACCATGACTGGATGGTTGGGCCTTGTAAACCCACCATCACCCGGAGGGAAAATAGACATTGAAACTGCTATTGATTGATTGCACTGGAATACTTGCATGATCACCTAATAAATTGATTACCTAATTATTGTACACTGTCAGAGTAAAGGTTGGAGAGTTGCCCTCACTCGCCGGGCCACTGATTGTCTGAAATTGATTAAATTGTTAAACTTGATAGTTGTAATATCGGGTGATGTTTATGCTATTATTGAACTTATATTGCTTTATTTATAAAACTTTACCCTAGGTTATGGCTTGTGTGATAATTGCGCTTATATTTATATACCCCTCACTCAGTCTTTCATAGACTGACGCCTCCACCTTTCAGGTTCTTGCAGGTGCATGTTAAGTGCGAATTAGAGTCGAGTCTTGCCTTTAATTTGGGTCTAGCACACTACACCTTCATGTATTGATGTTATGGATACCTATAACTTGATTAAGCTATTTTGGGGAATTCTTGTACATATATGGCTATGATTATACGTGTTGGAGATTATGAACTTTTGATGTATCTACTTTTGCTTAATGATCGTGTTATGTTTCCGCTGATTTACATTGTACAATTTATATAGTTTCGGAGTTAGTCCGGCATAGCTAGGATAGTTTTTTTTATTGTCACCCGTTCGCTATACGTTTAGTTTATGTACGGATTTTTCATTTAGTATGTGGACTGAACTATAGTGCTGGGGATGTGGCATCCTAGTGTGTCGGGTGCTACAGTCTTTCTCTAGCCTCATTTCCCCATTGAATTCTTAATTGTTTAGCTGAATTGTATGCTTTTAAACATTATCATTTCACACCTTTATTTGGTAGTTAGCTCTCAACTTGATATTATTTCGGTCTATCGATTGAGAACGGTATTAAGTGGTGCTTGATTCCGTTTCATCGTGAGTACGACCCTTAGCATCGTCGTAGGAGACGGCCCAGTTGCGGGCGAGAGCAAAGGCGGTGCTCATGGCCGTTAAATTTTTCTAGAGTTTTTCTAGATTAGTTCTCTCTTTCTTCTAGGGTTTTTTTAGATTAGTTCTCTCTTTCTTCTGTTTGACATTTCTCCGATGGAAAAATATGTGAAATTTACACATGTCAGCTCATTTATTAAATAAAGTATGATGTGAAATATTAATTTAAAACAGAAGATCCCAAACGTTGAAATATTTTCAACATGAGCCCGTATAAATATACTTATTTCAACAATGAAATAATCACATTATTTAATTATTTATCTCTACTATATTTTCTCTATTTCTTTATTACTAGCAATCCTCCACACCCAATGTGTGTGCGCAAAAGAAAAATATTAAATTAGAATGTTCATGTTATTACTTAATTTATAATTATTTTTAATATAATTATAATTTTATGATGAATAAATTAAATAAGATAACATCAAATTGAGAAAAAAAAATTAAAAATAAATAAATGATATAAATAAAGAAGAAAAAAATTTGAGAATCCCGTGAATATAGAAGAGTTTAAGCAAAAAAATTGTAAAAGTAGGTGATGTGAAAGAAAAAGAGAGTTTAGGATAATACGTCAATAAATAGAAAGAAAAGAAAAGGTTAAAAAGTTAGGGGCAGAAAAGGAAAGAGTTCAAGACACCACATCTACCCCTGAGGCTTATTAATATAGTATAGATTATCGATTCCTCTATTATTGATTAATCCGACACAAATTTAATTGAAGGAGTAATTCTTATTTTGCAGGTCCCTATTTTATCTTTTCCCATATGTTTTTACTTTTTATCAAGAAATAGTTGAATCCGAAACCTCGCCCTGAAGAATCGTGTCAAATTTAGCGGTGTTGAATTTGTGTGTGAAAATTCGACAGCATCAATTTACTTAACAACTTTTTCTTTCGCCATAATTATATTATTTGAAATTTTAAAAGTCACATTATTTTGTGATTGGAATAAAATTTTAATTTACATTTTCTTAGTAAAAAAAAGAATCTAATGCAATATAATATGATGCTCAATTGAGGATTTATCCCACATTACCCCGTAATTTATCCATTTAACTTGCATGCGTTTGATTTGCAATCTTAAACGAAAATTAAAAATTCATTTATTAATAAAATAATAAAGTAAATATTCAATAATCAAATGAAAAGTAAAAGCTAAATAGTGGTGGTAACAACTAACAAGCACGGAGCAGGAACGTTAAGGTGCAGCAATTTTGGTTTTATTATAACAGCAGTAAATAAATGTAAGATTTGGACAAATAAATAAATACAGATTGACATATAAAAATCAACATCCATTAGATATTTTGCCACCATCACATTTAGTGGTTCAAAGTTATACTTATCTTAATTATAAATATGCAACTATTATTAATAGAGAAAATTTTATACGATTATACCTTCATAATTTGATTTAGTTTGACCAAAATAAATCAATTATAAAACCAAAAAAATTAAACATTTGTGCCATGTAAAAGGATAACTAACCCAGGGGGTCTTGAACGTCTTGTTTTAGTGTGTAATTGGCTAGATCATAAGAGACGGATTTTATCTAATTTTTTAAAAGGTCAAAGTTCGAAACCTACTTGTTAAAAAAGTTATTTAGGTAGAGTTTTACTTGTCGATCGACTTGAATTCACTTAAATGAGATTAAAAAATCAAAAATAATTTTTTTTAAAAAAAAGGATAACTCACAGAAACCCTCACATCGCACGTCCGAAGGGATATGGGCTGAAATGCAACATGCAACTAAACGACACTAATGCCTTCTATTCAACCAAATCAAACCCAAAAGGAAAGTAACGTTTACTGTTTACATTATTTTTACTTGGGCCTAAAAACACTTCCAAATAAATGGGCCAAGGCCCAAAAAGCAACTTACTGTCGAATAATTGATATTACACTTACCTGATAGATGAAATAATTACTTCAATTCGTTGCTGAGCCAATTAAATAAACCAAATGGGCCACTTTGGTTACATGATAGACATTTAAATCAAAGTAATCGCTTTTGACCAAAAAAGAAAAAAAAGAGAATTATAGCTTGTATTGCTCAATAATTAAACCTTTAATCAATATATTACGGGCGTACTCATATATATCTTAATAATAGTTCCGATCAATGGTCGGCGGCACGGTAGTCGGTACCGGGGGAGGTATGTGGTTGTGGAAGAAGACACTCTCTTATCTGAATTTAACTCAACCAAATCGATGTAACGAGGGACGGATATTTTACATTTATCGTGTAATTGGTGAAAAGTTTAGGGAAATTGACCAATCAAATAACAAGTAAGCTTAGGGAAGGCAAGATCGCGAGTTCGAATCCACTTGGGTGTGCGTATGTTAAAAAAATAATTAAAAAAATAAAAAAGAACTTAGAGAAATTGACAAATCAAATAAAAAGTATAATACTATTATGACTAGTTGGGTTTGGATTATTCGATGGAGTTGAATTTGGATTAAAGTTTTTCTAGACAAAAAAGTTTTTAAGAGAAAAGAAATGTAACAGATTTTTCTGATAAAAACATTGATCGATTTCCTAATGCCTAGGGCTAGGATATGTAGAATTCAGCATTGATATATAAATTACATGCACTAAATTCTACAAGGAATTATGACTATGGCAACTACATTTATGAGGCCAAAAAGGATAAGGAAACCCATGGATAATACCCAAATTCTTCTTCGCCGTAATTCCTTCATTTTATGATTTTTACATACTTCCTCGAATCCTGCATCTGCCAATCTCTTTGCCTCTTCCCGTGTTGCTGCCAGCACGTTTTCCAGTGCCAGTGCACGTTCTGCCTGTGCCGCCTGCACCAGCGTGGCCTGTGCATGCGCCAATGCGTGTACTAGTGCCAGTGGTTGTGCTTGCGCTTGTGTTATTTGTGTCAGTGCATGTTCCACTGCAGCTGCTGCTAAAGCCAGTGTGTCTGACGACGACGTTGGTTTCCCTACGTGTGCGTGTGTCTGTGCGTCTACTTGTGCTTGCGGTTGCGGTTGCACCAGTGGCGCTAGGGCCTGTGAAATTTGTGTCGACTGTCCTTGTATGCTTGCATGAGTCTGTGTCGTCAGGTCCAAGGAAGCCTGTCCCTGTGGATGTGTCTGTGTCGCCAGGTCCAAGGAGGCCTGTGCTTGTGCCAGTGCGCTTGACACTATCTGTGCCAGCGGCTGTGCCTGTGCTGCATGGGCCAATGTTGCTTGTGTTAGCGCTGCTTGTGCTTGTGCCAGTGCGGCTGCCAGTACCTGTGTCGCGACTGCAACTTGTGTTTGTACGTGTATTGTCGCCTGTGCCTGTGGATGTGCTGGTGTTGCCAGTTCCAATGCGGCCTGTGCCTGTGCCAGCGCGTCAGCTAGTGCCCGTGTTTGTGATTGTGCCGCCTGTGCAAGTGCTGCTTGCGCTTTTGCCACCTCCCATGCCTCCCGTGCCTTGTGTTTATGATCATGCAGCATCTTAGCCATAACATCCAGGAGCTGTAAGGATTCCTTGTACTTGTCCCCCATAATTACCAATGCCCCCAAGTTGAGAATGGCTGCAATGATAGATAGAGATAAGGGCACCCATATATATTTGCATGTAAGGGTGGACGAGTCCTTGAGGATAGAAGTGAGAATGACTCCCTGAAAAACGAAGTAATAGTTTGCTAGCTGGAAAACATTGGCTTCTATCTTTAGGATTTCTTCGTCTTTCTTCTCCATTCTCCCTTCTAAACTCTCTTTTGTTTTTTCATAGTCATCACTATCATCGTTATTCCCTCTTGATCCCCCAACCATTCCACCATTCGACATGTGTAAGTTATAATTTAAATTAAAGAGTGCCCAAAAATCAAGCGAGTTATGAATTATGATTTAGTATAACACTCGGCAAAATGTGCTACCGCCCCTGCATAGTATATATGCCCAAATGTCTTAGGATATATGACTTTGTCTAAATTTGTTTCATCAGCAAGAGTGGTGATGATTGATGAATTGAATTCTAACTACCTTAGCATATGGACCATAAATTAATTAATGAGTGTTAACAATAACAAAATTTAAAAATCTACAAGAACGATGATCAATTGGAAAGCAAATTAAACGACCTTAGCATATATATATATATATGATTAAGTCATAGCATAGCAATGAAGACTTCAAACAGACGCTCAATTTGCAAGAGGCCAATTAAACAAATATAGGATTCTTAAAAATTAAATTGAAAAAATATATATATATTCATAGGCTTCTCCAACCGCAGATGTTGTGTATGAAGAAATTTTCAATTGCCTGTCAATATACATTGCATATGAAAAATTCTACCCCAAACTCGATTCGACCAAATTCAACCAATTAAAATGACAAGTATATTACACTTGTTATTTGATTTGTCATTCTCCCTAAAATTTTTACCAACCACACCGTAAGTGTAAAACACTCAACCTCTCGTTACACCGATTTGGTCGAGCGAGCCTCGAGGTAAAATTTCTCGATGCATATGTATAAAAGTGAAGCAGGAGATTAAACACAAAATTGGAAGGAGAGATCCACCGAAAAATAGTTTCCACTCTAGTTCATTGATTTCTTGGGGCTGACTAGATCTCCTATAATCACAACCACCTATCAACACATTTGACATATGTGGGCGAATGAAACAAAAGATGAAACATATAATTAAGACATAAAATCCAAAGCAGATCCTCACAACCCGATGCAAATAAAAAACTATTATTATAGGCTAAAACTATATTCTTCATATTACTATATATTTTGTAATTATTTGAAAATAGTTATTAAATTACACGATAAATAAATGAACAAATTGGTAAGAAAGTACTATATTAGTAAAAAATTAATTAAGAAGAATAGGAAAAAACGAGGAAAGAGGTTAAAAAGAACATAAAAAATGAAAACAAAAGGGCACCGGATCTTCTGCTCCATTTATGTGCTTCATCTCATACTCCAAGTATCGGATGAGTGACACGTGTAAGATTTTACCAAATTTTCTAATAGATAGAATTATGGTATTATTAATAAAAGGAAAACAAATCTTTATATATCTATTATTAAAAAAAAAGTAATATTTATATATCCGATAAATTAAAAAACAAGTCCCACTTTTTTGGAAATGTTTTTTGATATTCAAAATAAAAAACATTAATATTAAATATATCTTATAATATTCAAATTTTGGATATTATAAAATATATTTAATATTAAATATAACAACTTTGAATATCAATTTAATATTTTTACTTTAAATATCATAAAATATTTTTAAGTTTGAATATTGTAAATATATTTAATATTATTATTTTTATCTTACAAATAAAAATTTTAAAAAGACAACAGTAATTTAATATTTCATAGTGTCGTATAATTTAATATTTTTACTTTAAATATTAAAAAATATTTTTAAGTTTGAATGTTGTAAATATATTTAATATTAATATTTTTAACTTAAAAATAAAAATTTTAAAAAGACAACACTAATTTTACTTTGAATATTAAAAAATATTTCGAAAAAAGTGAGACTTGTTTTTTAATTTATCGGATATATAAATATTACTTTTTTTAATAATAGATATATAAAGATTTGTTTTCCTTTTATTAATAATACCATAATTCTATCTATTAGAAAATTTGGTAAAATCTTACACGTGTCACTCATCCGATACTTGGAGTATGAGATGAAGCACATAAATGGAGCAGAAGATCCGGTACCAAACAAAAGGTTGAAGTGTCATGAGATAGAGAAAATAAAAGAGGTAATAGATTTCACATTTGCTCTAAATATCTCGCATTCGATATAATATATATAGCAGTATAAATGAAACCTGACAGGGAAATATCACGAGCCATCAACTAGCGTCATGTAGCGCCATGGGATGCTTCGCTGGAAGCCTTGTAGACATTTACTCCATATTGGGTGCTCCGATTTCGGATTCAATTCTCGACCGAGTACTTATAGTTTGGGACGCTTCCTCTCAATTATTTGTCTGGTCAAGCCTCTATCGAGTTGAGTGACCCATTAACCGATTAATCTCTCAAGCAAACGGTCGATTTGACCCAGAGTATTTTGTACGAAGGCAACATCTACAACAGGATATTCTCCCTACAGACATATTAAATATCTGTCATGCCCTGCAAATTTTCTGGCACAACAGGTACGAGAAGTCATGATGCAGTTTACCTGCACCATGTTGTGCAGTAAATGCATCTTTGACTGCGTATATTAAGCACACATTAACCTCCCAATTATATATAAATACTCTCTCATTTATGTACCCCTCATTTATGTTTCAGGTGTGTTATTATACTCACTCACCTTCCTCTCTCATATAAACATCATATCGATCGATTTGACTGTATTGAACGTCGAATGATAAAAACGGGTCCAACCCTTAAATCCTCTAGATTTGACCTTTGAGCTCACATTTGCTCATTCTTGCAGCATTCCAAAAGATCTAAATCTTCCCTAAATAAAATCTTGGGCGATCAGGTGTTCTCGTCTGCATCCAGCACATCAATCAAATTTTGACACTATCAAAAGTCAAAACCATTCCTACAATGTTTGGTTTGGTTTTTCGATTTAAATAAGATGTATCCATAACTTTGCCATTTTATTTGACGAAAAATCCTTTAATTTAGTTAATATCTATATATAGTTTTTCATATATTAGGCAATTCTCCCCAATTTAAACGCAAGTTTTATCTTCTTTTGACAAAATTTAATAAGAGAGTGTTAGTTATGCAATATTATTTTTTGGAAGCTAATTTCTATCATATTTATTAGTTACAACACAACTAATAAATATGGTAGACATTAACTCCAAAAAAATAATATTGCATAACTAATGCTTCCTAATTATATTAATAAGAAATTTAAAAACATCAATTTAGAGGGAAAAATAAATTTGGGGAATAGACATTGAATACCGGGTAAAAAGACATTTTTGGCTTAAGAAAATGAACGTCGAGCATAAGTAAAAGTTATATAAATGACTTTTCTGGTAGTCATTTGGAAACAAGAAGTTCTGTTGTTATAGTTAAAAACTATAGGAGCTTTTGTATTAGTTAGATTAATCACAATTTTATTTTGTTTTGTTAAAAACTAAAGGAAAAGGCCAAAATGGACCCTTTCAGTTTCAGATTTCGTCGGGAAACCAGTGAAACCAAATATATCTCCCTTTCCTTATTACTTCAAGAGAATGTAATCTGTTTTAATTTTTAAAATTGTTGGATTCTTTGTTTTATTCAAACAGAAGCCAAAAGTCAACTTCGAATTAGCTACATTAATTACAGTTGTTCGACTTTTGTTTTCATGAGAATAAAATGAAAAGATCTTCCCAACGCACGCCAGGGAAACAAGTCTCATAATTGAACAAAGTTTGGAATATTTTGGAAGACAAAACTTTCACAAATTCGGCAAAAATATAAAATTGTTCCTGCAATTTTTTCAATCCGATAATTTAATCATGCTGGAATCGAAATTTGCAATTAAATTTTATAATTTTAAAAAGTTTATAATATATATCTGATTTTCATCAAGAAATCAATATTTTATTGAAAATATCCATGTGATTGTTACATCACCGATATAAATTGGATTGGCAGGTAGATATTTACAACTACCAATTAGTTTTTCGATGAAAAGTAGAACTAGTTTTTCAGTTTTGCCCACTAATTTGTAGGCAGTAGTATAAAGTACTATTTTTGGGCTCGAAATGTTGTGTTGTATATAGTTAAGGGCTAATTTCATATATTTTCTATCTTTTGAGTTAGTAGGCTTTATTTCTTAATTTTTCAATCTGTACGATTATCTTCCTAATCTTTATAAAATATAATACTTAATGGTTACACCGATTCAAAGCTTAAAAGAATAATCTGATTCTAAATTTTGGAAATAAAACACACTAATCCCCAAAAAACAAAGGGTGTTTGAAATTAGCCATATATTTAACTAGTATGAGATCTCATGCGGTGCACGAAATTATTATAATTATATTATATCTAAAGTAATTGAACAATATTATAAATGATTGAGACCAAGAAAAAAAATATATATTATATAGTCATGGAAAATAATATTATAATCATAAGGAAGTTATATTATGAACCCCCCCCAACTAAAAGTTTGTAAATTAGAATTATTGAAAGCAATTATTATCGATAAAAATAATAAAAAATATATATGGACCAAATCAATAATAATAATAAGTGTAATTGAAAATTTTTACTACATGTTGAAAGCGCAATTATATAATTCATAAATACATATGGTCGTTTTTAAATCTCTTGTTATGCACGGCAGTCAAAAATTATATATCATATATTTTTTAATATAATTCAAAAATAACTTGTACCACTAAATAAATATGAATATGAAAACTGAAAAGTAATAATAGTTTTTTTTTTTAAATCGATTGAGGATGATGGGGAGATTAACGAGGATACTTCATTTATTATCAACAACTAAAAGAGTACAAGTCCGTAATTTAAATGTCAACCAGAGAGGTCATACAAAAGCAATCGCAAAAAACAATAGATGCATGAATAACCACGTGGAAACATCCCATTCGAGGACATTAAAGTACCCCTACCAGCTACGACAACCCAATTAGTAACAGAATTACAAGCCACAATAATCGAGTTAACCACCAAATTTCGAACAAGATTCAGATTATAATTAATTGGTGGCTTATTTTCGATTTGAATTGACCTAAAACACTTGATATTTAAAACTTGGTACGGACTAATTGTGGGACCAAATAACATCATGGAACCGGAGATTAAAGTAGCAAACATTAAGCATTCTATTAATGATGATCCAGCTAGCAATACATATACCGCCAGCTGACTTAACTCCATTAATGACCCAAACGTGTTTAAAATTGTTAGGCTTAGTATTGTATATATTCCTTCCCCTCCAATTGTTGTGATTATTATAATAAACGTGCATCATGAAAACACACTCTTCCTCAAATCCAGCTAATTAAGTTCTCAACATAGATGTTTACGCAATATAAACCAATAAAACCATTTTCTAAGTTAAAAAACATCATCAGCTTGTTGTCTTCCAAATTCTCAAAAACATCAGCATTATTCTTACCTTACTCTCATCCAACGCATGTTCCAATTTTTCCAACATTATCAAATGTATTCTCATCATTTCATACCAAATGTAGGCAGTCCCCATTTGTCAAGCATGATAAATCCTTAAAGTCTAGATGGAAGTGATTCATCTGGGAATGACAACGCGACTTGCGTTTCCGCCCCCCATGAGGCCGACTAATCGGCAGCGCGGTTTTCCTCCCACTACACATGTGTCATCCTAACAGGCATGTATGCAGTGGCATTTTTATGAAAAACAATAATAGTTAATTGGATTATTTTCATACAAAATAATACAAAAATTATTAAGAATATCAATTGGTTAAATTAGTAATATTTAAACATTAATTCTTTTTTCTTTTAGAATATAATTACTAACTTATCAATTGATATTTTAAACAATTTTTCTATTATTTTGTATTAAAATAATTAAATTAACTATTATTGTTTTTCTGTTTTCATATTCATATTTATTTTGTATACAAGTTACTTTTTGAATTACATTAAAAAATATGTAATAAATAATTTTCAAATGTTGTGCATAACATGAGATTTAAAAAGGGATATATGCATAAAAACCATCGTGTTATGCTAAAAGAGAAAAAAAGCCTCTGAAAAAAAAATTAGTTTAAAAAAATCTTGTATTATAAATCTTAAGTTTACCGCCCCTTTTACTCACCTGATCAACTAAAATATGTAATTTGGCTAATATACCCTTTCTCGAGTTGTATGCAAAGAAAAACCCGTATTATGCTAAAAGAGAAAAATAAAAAATAAAAAAAAACCCCGAGAAACAAAAATTGGTTCAAAAATTTGTATAATATAAATATTAAGCATACCACCCTTTTTACTCATCCAATCAACTAAAATATGTGTTTTGACTAATATGTTCTTTTTCATTTCAGACATAATAAATCAAAATGAAAGATTGAGCTGTCATTTTTATCTTCTCCGGCAAGCCTTACCACCGCCAAGGCACCATCACTTTTTCTGTTTGTCTTTGAGTTTTTTTGAAATTAAGACTTATAATATATTTTTTGATATGCATATATGATTAATTAATTCAAAATTTTTAGATAATTATTAGCAATATTAGTTTTTATTTAATGATAAATTTAGCCATAAAATTATGTTTTTATTAGTTTTTATTTAATGGACATAGTAAATTAAGACTTAGCAATATATTTTTGTTTTTATTAGATTTTTACACAAGAATAAATTTAGAAATTATATACATAAATGATACTGATGGGTCTGAATCTGAGGTGTCCAACTCCGATCACTTTATGATTTGTTTTAGTGTGGGGAAACGGGGGACAAAACTTGCCGGAAAAGTTGAGGGGTTCAACCTGCTAGGACAAACATCACAGAAAGAAAAGTCAGATGGCCAAGCTGGGTAACTGGGGGTAATACCCAGTTTGGCTCTCCAACGCTCAAGTCAGCTAATGATCCTCAAGAGAAAGCAAAGTAATTGCAAAGTTTTCGTCAGTGAAGATTGCTTACAGAGATGGAGATGAAGACTCCTATTTATAGTTGAGGGTCAGGGACCCTTTGGTAATTTACCCCTTGTGGTCCTGCCCTAATGTCCCCCTAACACGTGGCGTAATGAGAAGAAACTTAGGTCGAATCTCCTGCAAAAACTGGTGAAAAAGGTGGTGTGGGCAACAGTGGCAGGTGCGCGGGCGTGTATGCAAGGACGACGCCACATGTATTCTAGTGGGGTCACTTGACCCCACTGAAAAATTTATTTCAATTGTTTATTTATAATATTTAATATATAATATATTGTTAATTTGGACAATTATAACTCTTTGACCCCATATTAAAAAAGTAAAATTTTAATTGATCCCTAAAGCAAATAAATAGATTTTGCCATTTTATACAAATTAAATAAATTAATTTACAAATTAGTACTTCTCAACATTTAAATGAAATTCTTTATTAGTTTATATATATATATATATATATATAAATATATATATATATATATATATATATATATATATATGCACTACCTCGTCCTAAATTAAAAAACTCAATAGCATATCTATTTGGAATTTTATTAATATTCTTAATTTATTTTTGGAATTAAAATTTTTTTGTTATCCGAATTATAAACGTTTGTACACTTTCACGCTTGAATTAAGTTTCGTTGGATACCACCATTCCTTCTTCGTCTTTTGTCGTATATCGTCACCTATGTTTGGCTTTTTCTCCAAAAGATCATCTCTAGCTAATTTTAGTAGTTTTGATTGTCTGAATATTAAACACGTGACGAGCACATGACTTTGATAAAAAAAAAAAATTGTCCTTACTAAGTCATAGGATGACACAAATTTGTCTTTACTAAACCATGTGCACATCAAATGTTTACTATTTAGGTTATCGTAACCACTAAAATCTATCGAAACCACCAAAATTCCATCGAAATCACAAAAAATCAACTTGAGGTAGTTTTTTGTAAAAAAATGCAAAGTAGAGATACAATAGTTAATTTGAATGTGAAAGTGTAAAAATATTTATAATTCGAAAGATAATAATTTTTTATCCATTTATTTTATAAAAAATTATATACATAATTATAAAAGTATATATGTCTGGTGATGTCCTAAAAATTAAAATTTTGACCCCAGTGATTCACAATTCTGGAGTCACCCTTGCGTGTACGCGGTGTTAGAGAGCCGTTTTGGGTTGGTAACGAGGGTCGGGAGCGCGCTCGTATCAACCATGAGCCTGATGGGCTTGTGGATCCAAGTGGGGATCCGTGCCAAGGCTGTATGATGAGGGGGATCTTGGCCCCATGGTTCGCTCGAATACGGAAGCTCATCCGAGGGGAGAGAGCGCTCGAGGATGAATTCCTTTTGGGGAAATGGGGACATGCATGGTAGCATAGTGGGCGCTCGTTGGTGGGCGGCGACGAGGGCAACGCGTCTCGTGATGACGACACGTGTCACATGCGGTCTTGGCCAGCGAGGGCCTAGGTCGTTCGGAGGAAGCTTGCTTGGGGATTGAGAAGCCACGCGTCATGCGTCGGTGACGCCACGTGTCAAAACGTGGTCGAAGTGTTTTCGACCCCATCAGATAGATATTAAATTTTCAATATAATAATTAAACACAAATTGAGATAATATTAGGTACACATAATATTAATATAATATTTATAAAAATAAAATTCATATAATTTTTTCCCAATAGAAACTTTTTATGTTAATTAATTATCTAATAATCTTATTATTTGCTAATCAAATAAATAAAATATTATTTAAAGTTAGAAGAGTTGATGTGGCAAGAGCTTTCAAATTCTATCTGAAGGGTTTGTTTTTTTTTTTTTTTTTTTTTTTTTAAAAATATAGGGTTTTTGTTTCATATTTTAAAAACAAATTTATTTGAATTTAATAAGAATATACATGTAATTAGATATGACAAAAAATGTCATAATACTAAAAGAATCACAGTCGATATGCGTGGACGCCAAACACATAGTTTATGATTTTTCGTGCAAAGAAAAAAAAAGCATAAGATTTTTTAAGAGAGTTTATTTTTCATAGGGTTTTTTTAGATCTTTTCGTGTAACACAAAGGGGTTCCGTGCAAAAATCCCGATTTAAACAACCATATGTAATATAGGAATTATATAATTGCACTTTTGTTATGAAATTATTAAACTATAGCAAGAACAACAAAATCAATGTAACACTAAGAGATTTGAGGGAGAAAAGAGGGATATTATTAACTTTTGGGTGTACTTACAATGTATCAATAAGCCTCAATTTATAGGTATTACAATATACTAGAAAAGAAAAAGTTAAATAATAATTCCTAATCAATTAGGACATAAAATTAGGGATGTCATCAATCCCACAAATTACATGATTGCCCATTCAGTGGCATTCATTAAATCCTTGATTTTATAACACTCCCCCTTGAATATCCATCGATGTTTGATGCGCCTTGTTAAAGAGTATATATTCCTGAAATACGCATATTAGGATGCCTCGTTAAAAACCTTCACTAGGAAAACCTAATGGGACAAAACCTCAGTAAATGAAAAAAAGTACAGAGCGTATCCACTCCCCCTCATGATAACATCACTTAATATCTCTATATCGATGCATCTCAATCTTGTATATCAACTTTTCAAAAGTTGTACAAGTCAATGCTTTTGTGAACATGTCGGCTAGATTATCACATGAATTTATTTGTTGGACATCTATGTCTCCGTTCTTCTTAAGGTTATACTTGCAAAAGAACTTTGGTGAACATGTCGGCTAGATTATCACATGAATTCATATATATTCTATGATTATAGAATATATATTAATGTGAAAATTAATTTTAATAGATTTAAATAATAATAAATTTTGTTTGCACACGCAATAAGTGTTCGAGATTATTAGTTCTTTTGTTTATAATCTATAATTGTTGTGTATGAACAAAATATGCATAATTAGTTATAAATATACGCCAAATGCATTTTATGAATTTTTTTGGTGTATAAAAGATAAAAGAAAAAATAATATAAATTAGAGTTAACGATCAAAATACCTATTTCCGTCAATAAATTGACGGAAGGACCAAAATTGCAAAAAATAAAAAAGAATGGGACTGAATATGTCTATTTTTAAAAATATGGGACTAAAATTGAAAACAATTAAATTGTATGGGACCAAAAGTGTAATTTACTTAATTAAGAGTTAACGGTTTCCGTCCAATTTTTAACGGCGGGACCAAAATTATAACAAATTAAAACCAGTGGGACTAAATTTGTCTGATTTCGAAACAATGGGACCAAATTTGCAAAACACCTAATCCTGTGGGACCAAAGATATAATTTGCTCTAGTTTTTATGAACATGATAAACTAATATCATTTTTGCATCAAGTAGGTGAAATTATTTTAACCCAAGATCACAATATTGTTATCGAGTGCATATGTACTAGTTATCGTCCCGATGTCAAAGATAAAGCGAAGTAAATAATATAAAATAATTCTTTTCTTAATCAAATTACCTTCATCGACATTAATTATTTAATGGAATACACATGCACATATTCATACAATGCAGATTAATGTGACACCCCATCTCTCCGACGAGTCAGGTATGACGTCACGAGAGGTTTTTCTGACGTTTTATTCTCTCTTGTGATTTAATTTAATTGTCAATTTATTCGTTTAAGTTACACTTATGCCTTAATTGTTTAAAATTCACGTTTTAACTTCCGTATTTAATTTCTTTAATTTGAATTTAATTCTCGAACTACGTGATTTCGTGATATACTTGAATTATTTGTTTCATGAACTTGTTTACGTATTTATTTTATTCGTATTACTTGTTCGAATTGGTCGGAGACCATTTCTTTATTTTTGGGATTTGAGGGCCTAACGAGTTTTAGCGCACCTCGGATTCCGGAGGCCATAACTTGAGATCGGAAATTCGGATTCGAATTTCGGAAATGATGCCGGACTCATAACAAAGAATGGAAGCTAAGGAACCTAACTTTGTAATTTTCTAAACCAGTTTGGACCCCGGTATTTTGCCCGAACCGAACTGCACTCTCGTTTTGACCACCTTTCGCTAATTTGGCCATATCTCTCTCAATACTTGACCAATTCAACTCAAACTTGGACCTACACTTCCCTTATTCATCCCTATATCACCCTGCTCAGCCCTCATTTTCGTTCAACCAAGGAGAGAAAGGGAAAAAGCTGCTGAAACAGAGAGAGAAGGAAAAGGGAGAATCTGCACTATTCCTCTTGCAAGCTTTGGACTCTCTACACCTCCATCTCCTCTCCAACTTGAAAGGTAAGTATATGATCTTGTTCTCCACCTTATCATGATTCTTTGGAGCTATGAATTTCTACATGAATAGTTAGGTTAAAGCTTCAATTTTGAATCCTTGTCTTGTGTTCGGTTTTACATGAATTTGACGCATGAAATATGATTCTCCAAGCTGCTATTTTGTGTTTATGGCATTGATTTGGTTGCGTGTGAAGAATATGTGATTCCACCATTGTTGAGCAAGGAGCTTTTCAAGCTTTTCCTTCCTTCTTTCGTGGCTGCCTTGTTTCTCATTTCTTGTTGGTGTTTGCGTGAGCTGTGGGGTGGAATTTGGTGCATGTTAGAGCTGAGTTTACTGCCCTCGTTGTTGCCTTGTTGTGGTTGTTACCTTGGATGGACGAGAAACAGGGGCTGGAAGCCCTGCTCTGCGACTGCAACACGCAGTCGCGGGCGTGACCACGGGAAGGTCATTTTTGGTCGCGCCCGCGACCCAATTTTGCCCAAGTTTCGACTTGGGAGCTGCTGGAGATGTTGGTGGTAGCGGCCGCGACCTGATTTGGGTTGATTTTCAGTCGCGGCCACGACCTTGTTGAGGCTGCGTTTCGTGTACTGCTGCTGCTACCTGTTCATTTTCTTTTATAGTTTCAGTCTTAAGATGTCAAGTGTGATCCTGCTTTCTTTTGCATGAATGTTTGCATGTGTACGCGTTTGTTTTGTTGGTGTGTGCAATGTGCATGCATATGTGTATCTTTTATACCTATTTGCATGCATGGGGAGGGGGGAGTGCTATACGTATATATATATATATATTGCATGCATGGGGAGGGGGGAGTGTTGTACGTATATATATATATATATATATATATATATATATATATATATAGTGATGTACGTATATATATAGTGATGTACGTATATATATATATATATATATATATATAGTGCTGTACGTATATATATATATATATATATATATATATATATATATATGGTGGTGATTATTTTGTGAATGCATGGGCTGATGATATTTATAATATGCCTTTGAATTCTTGTGAAATTAAAGATGAATTTTATATGCTATATGATCATTAAATGTGCTATGGGGTCAGCTACGTGTACGTGATGAACATAAATGTCTATATATATATATATATATTGTGTAGTTTTATTCCCTTATTCATTTATTTAATTTAGTTTGTATTTAATATGGTTTGAATTATGAATATGATCTTGTACTTTGTTTGAATTCGTATGCATGAAATGTGTACTCTAAATGTATTTTGAATTTAAATGACCTAAATGATACGTTCTTGCATTTCATGATCTCTTTTTGAACACTAACCTTATGAATGCATTTGATATGCTAATATATGAATTTATTTGATTTGTTATGAGTTCGATTCTTGAATTTCGGTATGATTTCTCATTTAAGTGAATAAATATGCCTAAGTATGAATATTTATGACGTACATTGCATCGCCACTTCCGTTCTTTTGCATCGCCATGTGTCTTCATGCAAGCTTTGCTTAACGTGAGATATGCGCATTATGATTTAATATGATTCATAGTAGTATCATATGACCTAATGGGATATCCTTGCATTATTATGCATCATTTGCATTCATACGCATTCGTCGTACGTCTAATTGGTTCATGATCGAGTCTAAGTCTTGAGTATGTGTTTGTTTGTCTCAGATTTGAGTTCGGGAGGTGTCGGTTCCACCACTTAGCTTCTTCTTGGTCGCCAACGCTCGTCCGTGAGCACTTTTGGTAAAAAGGTGAGGTTTAGGTTTGTTTCCTTTTAGTTAATACGACTTACAACCCTATGTGCTCGTTTTCAAGCCCGCATGTGACTATGCTATTATATTTATATATTAGATACGTACTTATAAGATACGTTTATGATCTTGTCATAAGATTAAATGTTTTGAAATATACGTACGAGCATATGTAAGCTTGAAAAGTTTTGCAACGAGGCTATGCTCCAAATCGTGTGTATTCAAGCTTTCTACGGATTAGGATGACATGGAGAGGTACGTCTATAGCATATGCTAAGTTGCAAGGTAAGGTATGCTCAGATAAGGTACGTAAGTTTTAATATGATAAGTTTGGTATGTAGCGAGTTATGGTATTGTGTTTGTAATGGATTGCTTTAGGGGCCCCCCCGAGACGTGGGTAAGGGAGACCCGGGATAACCATGGGGTCGCCGGTTATGACCCCGTACACGTTCTCATTTGAAGTACTCACGTGCAACTCGTGGAGGTTGAGGAGGCGTGATGCTTTGAGCCTCGGTGGATAACCGGGGAAGGCACAATGTGGATTAGCTACCCCGTGTGTTTTTGGTAATGGTAATCTGTAGTGAGGACTTGCTCCCCGAACTACATCGGGATGGGGAAGAATTGTTTGTGATTATGTTTTTCGTTTTGTATTTAAATTAAGAATTTGAGAGTTAGAGTAAGACCCGTGCTCGCCAGGTATAAGAATCAGTTAAATTATGTTGATTATGAAACGGGATGGGAGCTTTTCCTTATGTTATATTATGAATACGATAAGGTTGTTATGTTTCTATAAGTATAAGTTTAAGTTTGATTCGAAAATGACTTTAGTATGCAAAACCCTATCCCGATTCATAGTCTTTTATTTATTTTATGCTTTGCTCTATTTTAGGCAGTGGACTGACCCTCTCTTTTCAACTTTTCAGTTTGCAGGTTTCGGGTCGTGCTAGGCGGAGTCGTGAGTCGGTCAAGTTATAGCTTCCTAGCTCGAGTTACATTTTCATTTGCATTCGGTCACATTTTGTATATATGATTCGAATTTTGATAGTTGTAGTATGTATATGTTTTGCATTTGTTAATGAATTATGGTTGAATTCTTGATTATATTTTTTTTCGGGACAAGCTTCTAGGGATAGTTGAACCCGTTTTTGTGGATTTATCTTCTTGTTTTTATTGTATGCTTACGCTTTCTTTGGTTTTTGCGCACTCTGGTCTTGTCTTAGCTTCGCCTGGCTTAGCTTGTGCGTGTAGGTTCCCGTTCGCTTAGGCTTGGGCCCATGTATGGATTTCTATTTCATATGTGGGTTCGGGTCTAGGTGCGGGGGATGTGGTAGCTTCCCATTCCGGGCGCTACAATTAATCTAATACAACAATAGCATATATTTATCATGATTATTTTGCATATATTGAAAATAATCTCCAATAGATATGACTAAACATCTACGTATCATCGAAATTAAGAATATATGAAATAGAGTTTACCTTCAAACTAATCGTGGTCTTGTATGAATCGTATTGTCAAATTGAATTTACCTTCAACCTTCAAGCTAATCGTGCTTTTGTATGGATCATACTATCCGATCGGATTTTCGTTCAACCTTCAAGTTAATCGTCCTGATAACGTGTTATGAAATTATTAAACAATAGCAAGAACAACAAGATAAATGTAACACTACAAGATTTGAGGGAGAAAAGAGGGATATTATTAATTCTTGAGTGTATATATAATGTATCAATAAGCCTCAATTTATAGACATTACAATATACTAGAAAAGGAAAAGTTGAATAATAATTCCTGATCAATTAGGACATAAAATTAGGAATACCATCGATCCTACAAATTATGTGATTGTCAATTCAATGACATTCATTAAATCCCTGATTTTATAACAACTATCATTATGTAGTAAAGATTCTCCATTAGACTTTGTATTTCGTTTCGCTTTTATATTTATACATATATTATTATTTATTTTATCGATAATAATTACCTTTAATATTCCTAATTTACTATTTTTTAGTTGGGATTCATAATATAATTTTTTTGGGAAAATTACATCCAACTACCCTGAGGTTTGCCCTAATTACGAATCAGTCCCTCTTTTTTCATTTATTACATATCAACTCCTAAAAACACTGTTTCAATAACAAATCAGTCCCTCTTTAGGGGTTAAAATGTAATTGAAACAGTGTTTTTAGGGGTTGATATGTAATAAATGAAAAAAGAGGGACTGATTCGTAATTAGGACAAACCTTAGGGTAGTTGGATGTAATTTGTCTTAATTTTTTTTATAATTATAATAATATTTTTAATGATTATATAATTTATAATATTATTCAATTATTTTAAATATAATAATTACAATAATTTCGTGCATCAGACGGCTCCATGCTAGTTAATGATTTGAATAGAAAATCTTGCAGTAGGAATATCACACAAAAAAACCCTATTTTCGCAAATAGTTGCTCATGGAGCCATATACCTGTAAAATATACTTTGAACTCTTTAAATTCTAAATTTTCCCCTCTTTATATTTTCCATATATAAGACGATCTGTGAGTATTTCTGATTTAAATTTTCTGGGTGTAAAGTTCTTTTAGCAACTTCTATTACAGGTCAAATTGTTATTTTAGGGTTTAATTAATTAATACTATATATATAAGAAAAAAGTCAACTACGTCCGTGTATCAGGGATCCTTCCCAAAATCTCCTACTTCATATCAAAGAAATGACGTCCTTAATTGTGCCAAAGTTAATAACATTTCAAGATTCAAGAACAAATGCAATGGCAAGTTTTCTACTTCACCAGTATATTAATACACACAATTTGATAGTTAAACGTGGAATAGTATACAGTAGCAGAAACATTCTGGAATTGACGTCCTTAGAATTAAAAAAAAAAAAGAAAAAAGACATGACGTCCTTAGCACACAAAAACCGGGGAAGTGACATGATTGTTAGAATAATTAAAAAAGGAAGTCACGTCCTTAGGATAATAAAAAAAAGGAAGTGACGTCCTACAACTTGGATAACAATTGGATCCAACATTAGCTTAATTCATAAAACTATGAACTAATGAGCTGATTAATAGTTATAACTGGTGACTTGTTGATTAAACAGTTGATAAAAATATAAAACTTTATAAAATTGTTGCGTGTTCGATTGATCGGCGATATTAGCGGGTGTTTGGCAACTGCACATTATCATGTTGTAGACGCTACTTATATTCTAAGAATTTTCAGAGACATACGCTGTGCCGCGCTCAAAATCAAGGGTCGAATGACAAATATATATTTGTATGTGTGTATACGTATATGTAATATATGTGTGACAATGGTGTAACGAGGGGATGAGTGTGTTACATTTGTTTTGTAGTTGGTGAAAAATTTAGATAAAGTGATAAATTAAATAGCAAGTATAATATATTTACTCTTTTAATTAGTCGAGGTTCGACCGAATCGAATTTAAATTAGAGTTTTCCGAGAGGGAGACACACACACACAATTTGTGTCTGTGTCAGATGTATTTGTGTGACATACTATATCACACACATATATATCTTATGAATGATACTATTCCCACTTTGATTTTGATTTTTTTATTTTGGTAAAGTGTATACGACTTTATGTGACATTCAATATCGTGAAACTTCAGTACAATTCAGTAATTCAAAATAATATTTTTATATTATAAAATTCAGCCGGCGCAGTGCGTGTAATAAGATATTCAAAGATTTAGTTAATTAAGTTGTTAGCTAGTTAGCTTAGTCATAAACTTCCCTATAACTCCATATAATGGACTTAGTGATTTTCAGTATTTCTTCTATATTAAAATAGCCATATGCATGCTTGATTGTATTTCCTTGAAAATGATGCAATTTGTTTTTTATTAGAAAGTTCCTGGAAATTTCGGAGATAATCCTTCATTCTTTCTGGTGTAGCGATTGAAGTATGAATATCTCTCATTCTCTTACATTATTCGATATATTTTTCATTCTTTTTAATTATTTTAAATGCAGAATGGGATGGATTGTGCCTTTGGTGGTGACGAGTACATGTAGCAGCTTATCATATTAATTAGTAGTTATCTCATCTTCAGCATCAGCTTCAGCTGCTGCTGCTTCATCTTCTTCTTGTTTTGAAACAGTCAACATCAGGCGTTGCAGAGAGCCAAATCACTTCATGGATTCACATTCGCTGGAGGAGGACTCATATCTCAATCAGGAGGAGTTGGAGTCGATATTAGACACCTTAGAGAAAAAATCCCATCAACTCAAAGAAAGCGCGAGTCGATTATCTGCAAACTACGTGATCTTTGACAGCATAATGTGTATTCCATCAGTCATGGCCTCAAGCCCATCTCATGAAAGAAGCAGGTGGATTCTGCTCTGCATTTCGGCTTCGGTTTCGATCTCCTTCTGGTTGATGATCATAACCACGCTCATCGATGGCATGAGACTCAGATTCCAGTGGGATCTTGTGCTGATGGCAAAGGCCAGGCTTCGCAGAAAGATTTACTACATGCAGAATGGCCAGACCCAGGACGCCACGGCCGTGGCTGCTGCCGTTGAGCAGGGCTTAGCTAAACCTCTTGCCCTTGCTCGGTACAAAAGGTATGCATTCGTGGGGGTTGTGTTCTCGGGCCTCTTTGCCTTCACGGTGCTCGTGCTCTATGCGCTTTCTTCCAATCCCTAATGGCTTTGGATTTCCTGTTTTAGATAGGGGTTTCACCTCCTATTTCATTCGCCTACACACGCCATGTGTATTATCACGCGGTCGAGATTATGATATATATATAATCTTTGATTATTTTCCATATCATAGGTGTTTCTCTCTCAATCGTGCACCAATACACTTGACGTGTGTAGGTGAATGAAATAGGAGATGAATTACCTATTTAAAACAGGAGATTCAAAGCCATTCTTGAGTCTCGTCCATAAATATATACATAACCTTAAATGATTGTCTAATTAGGACCGGCCTAACTGGCTTTAATGGACCTGGAAATACCGGCATGTTATCCTTCCATGTCCCGTCCAACGTTTTTTTTTTTTTTTTGTTTAAGTGATTGTCTAATTGGGACGGACCCAATTTGTATTGTCCAGAGTTGATTTCATGCAATTCCGCTGGAAGTCGTCGCATTATTTGTAAAGATGTGCTTATTTTGTTTTGTGTCCTTTGTTTATAACAGTCAGAATAAAATGTGTAAAGTGTTTGTGGTTGAACATACCCGGCTCTTTCCTATGCCCTCTCTTCAATTACATTCGCTATACACTTGGGGCTCATTTACTTTTCAAGAGTGGATTTTGACAGATGGTATATTCCATGTTATTTAAGTTAGCATGGCGCCAACATCCATCGTTTACTTTTATAGCTATGACTGGAGATATGACAAAAGTGGCATATGACTAGGGCTGTAAATGGATATCCGAAAATCCGATATCCGTTCGCATCCGAATTCGTTTAAAGAGGATATTATCCGTATTCGTTCAAAGAGGATATTGTCCGTATCCGATTATAGACATCCGAATTATAAACGGATAAGGATATGGTAATGACACATCCGATCCGTTTAACATCCGATCCGTTTATACATCCGTTAGATATATCCGTTATCCGTATCCGATAACATATATATCTATATATTTTTTATCCCTTGATAAAACATATATTAATTTACACATTATATAATTATTTGAGAATTATAAAAAAAAATAACAATAAACGTATATCATATTATTTGTAATAATAAACTCCATTAATTATTCTAAACATATATTATAAATTATATATTATACTTATGAGTTAATGTGTATAGATTTAACAGATTTATAGTTAGTTATATTAATATTTAATTATGTTATGAAATTTCAATCAATTAATTTTTATTAAAAAATATATGTAAAACATATAAACGGATTCGAATTCGGATTTCGGATAACTCACTAATCGGATATCCTCACGGATACGGATAATCCGATATTCGGATAATATCCGTCGAATTCGGATACGGATATCATTTTCATTATCCGTCGGATACGGATTCGGATAACGGATATGCTAAACGGATTCGGATTCGGATACTGCACATCCGCTCCGTTTATTATCCGTTTACACCCCTACATATGACAAAAGGGGCATAGACACTAGTGCAAAAACTACCATTATTTGGCCAGGTGGAATTTAATAAGGTGGTTTGGGAACTGGTTTGGAATGTTTTGTACTAGACTGAAAATTATGATTCAAGTGGGACAACCTTTTATAAGAGAACGGCCAACAGGGGTTAGTCCAAGTGGTTAATAGATTCGTTTTCCAAGACAAGGCCTTGGGTTCGAATCCCCGATGGGGTATGCGTGTGGGAAAAAAAAAAAAAAAAAAAAACATTTTATAAGTGACGACTTCTCTTATGAAATAAAAATGAAATTTTCCCTAATTTATTCATGTCCTTATACTTCTCCAAGTGCTCCACGAAATCTCGCTTTAAATCTTATGCTCCAAATTAGTGTTTCACTTCCTACTTCATTTAGTGGATACTCAAGGATAATGGAACAATGGGGTCAAAATAATTTAACTACTAATAAAAAATATATATTATTAAAAAATAAAACATTTTATTTAAAATATTTTTTTAAAAATTATTTTAAAAATTTTAATTACTAATAAAAAATATATATTATTAAAAAATAAAATTCTAAAATATTTATTTTACAATCATCCTCTATGATTTTTTATTTGTACTAAATACATCCATCTCTAAGGGGGTATTTGTAAACTTTATTCTATAAGAAGAAATTAAAAATTAAAACTGAAGTTAAAAGTTAAAACAGAAGTGAAAGGTGAAAAAAATTACATTAGTAAAAGTAATTGAGTATTTAAAATAAAAAGAAGTGATAAGCAGAAAAATAATAAGTGCAAACAAAAGTGGATAATCACTTTTAACTTTTATGAAGTTACTAATTACCATAAATTATTTTGAAACATTTCTATGTATTATAATATGATTTAAGTATTATATTAATATAAAAATTATTATAAATTATTTAATTTTGTATAAGATTATTTGCAATTAATCAAACATAGAATTATTCTATATGTACTTTTATTTATAAATTTATAAAAATTAAAAAAAAGAGAAAAAATTTACCTTGTAATTGATTTTTTAATTATGAGACTTTTTGAAGTTACGATGAGTAGAGAAAAAGAAAAGATATAAAGAATAGAAAAGAAAAGATGTAATGAACATATAAACCATAAAGTTATATATATTTGTATGTAAAAGGTTAATTTAAAAATATTAATATTTTTTTTTAAAAAAAAAATTAATGTTTTAATAAGGATATTATTGTCAAAATAAAATTTTAAATAAATTTAGGAAACAGTATAATTTATAAGTAGAATTTAAAAGAATTTCTTGAGCTGCTTCTAAATTCTAACTTATTTTTGTTGATTTTCCAAATACTCCAAAACTGTTAAAAATAATCACTTATCTCATAAGTGTTTATTTAGAGTTTACAAACACTTCTTAACTATATGTTTTCAAATTGAAGAAAACTAAAAAATCTATATTATTTAGAGCTCTTTAATATTTAAAGTATCATTAAATAGTTTTTTTTTTTTATTTTTTTAGGTCGTAAACCTTTTTTAATTAAATTAATTTTAAATTTAAATGTGTCAATACAATTTTTTTCATTTTTATGTGGGATCAAAAAAGTTATTCTTGAAATAAAAAATATAAAAATATATAAATATATGATTAATTTTTTTTCCTCAATGGGGTTAATAGGTCGCATCGCGCTTGTGTGTTACAAATATTAACACAAAAACCCTGTGTTTTCAAAATATTTGCATGACGAACCCTGAAAATTTTTAGTGTTCGACACGTGCTAAAAGCACGACTAGAGCACTAATTTTTTCAATTTATTGGACTTGAAATGACTAATTTACCTTTAATATTCTGATATACATTATTTCACCTCTTTCTATATACCCATTTTTATACTTGTTTGTAGGGTTCTTCATGCCAATTTTATTTTTAACAGGGTCTCTGTGCATATAAAAAAATATTGAACACATACTTGTTTATAGGGTTCTTCATATAATTTTCTTTTGTATAGAGTTTTGGTGCATATAAAAAAGTATTGAACAATATAGAGAAATGTGAGATGATGTATATCAAAATATAAAAGGGTAAATTAGTCATTTTGCGTTCAATAAATAGAGAAAATTAGTGTTCTAGTCGCGCTTTTAGCGCGTGTCCGACACCAGAAATTTTCAAGGTTGGTCATGCAAATATTTCGGAAACACAGCGTTTTTTGTGTTAATTTTTATAATACAGTGATTTTTTCGCCCATCTCACCTAATGCAGGGATGAAATATGTAAAAAATCCAAAAAAAAAAAAAAGTAGGGAAATGAAAAAAATTAATGCGTATTATATGTAATTTCAAATATTTTTCGCCATTACCATTCAACCAAAAAGTCCATTTTACATCCCTACTTTCGTGCAACGAAAAAGTTGACAATAAAGCTGCAATTAGTATCTCAAAGATTCTTGTCCAGCATGATAGGCAAAACTCGTGGAAGTTGATCGACACTTCAGAAAGAAAAAATTCAAAGATGGCACTATCAAGCTTCTCTTCGTTAGATCAAAGGAACAATTAGCAGAAATCCTTACTAAGGCAGTTACCAGGCAGATATTTCAGACGACATTGGACAAGTATTGGTGATTCCATCACTTAGTTTAAGAGTGAGTGTTAGAAAATACGATTGTTTATGAAAAGGATGAAATTTTCTTAGTTAACGGATTATGTCAATCTCTAATTTATGGGGATTTCTAGCTATTTAACGAGGGTCTCCGATATACTCTGGATGCAACTAACAATGATGAATATAATACAAAATCTTTCTCTCTTGTATGCTTATGTTCTAATAGAGAGTATTACAAAATGAAAATTTATATTTTGAGAAAAAAATAGAAACACCAAAATAGTACTCAGTTCTATGCAGATTAAGCATATGCCAAGATATGAAAGCCAGAGATTTGCTTTTAAAGAACAAAAGCATGTTCGATAAAAGCCAAAGAGTTGTTTTTTGAGAACAAAAGCAATGAGGAAATGGTATTTTTGGTGCCTCGACACGGGGCCTCCGTACGGGCGTTGGATGATACCAGTCATTCCTCGAAACCTGCGTAAACACTAATGCAAAAGTCATATCTAATTCACAAATATATTACATAAATGATATCCAAAGTTAATACACTTATAGGATACCCTTGTCTAAGTTCAAAAGTATAATAACATTATTCGTCACTTCAGACCAACGAGCCCATCTTAGCCAACATATTTGCACCTGAGATTTAATCGCTACTTTATCCAAATCAGTTATGTGCACTACAGGTAAAGTTTCCCTTAGCTCACTTTCCATTTCTAGGTTGCATTATCGATCTATACATTCTAGAGAAAAAACAAGACAGAGAGAAATATAGGGTAGGTTAAATGACTGAGTGGGAATTATCATAATAATCATTAACAGAAAGATAGTAGAGCACATCAGAAGAATAATAAACAGAAAGATAGGAGAGCATATCAAAAGATTAATGGTAACAACTGTAATAGAAATGAAGAACATGATAAACAGATAATGTCCACTGTGGGTCAAATGTTATGGGTCCCGCGTTGTATCGCCTTCTTAGACAATCAGTTCAGGCAATAGTCAGTGGGCACTGGGTAGTACAACGACCAGCGACGCACACTTGGTCATTCCAAGGGCGAAACCCAAGAAATTAACAAACTTTGGGGTCCCCGCAGTCATTTGTCTCCTTCATATCGGTTTACAGAATTGGTTCCAGAATCAGGCTTAACTAGACTAAGGGTAGGCTTACAAAGCAGTTTAGAAAATGGACTATCAATTAGAGGCTCATAATACAAGGCAATGAACATTCAGTAGACAGTTCAGTAAATAGGTAGTTCAGCAATGAATTAATAAATAGTTTAGGAAATAGATGAATAAACAATTCAGAAGGCAATTCATAATAATTCAAAGAGCAGTGCAAAATATACTTCAAGGCATAGTCGAAAAATAATAGAAGCACATAGAATAATAAAAACATATAGAAAAAAAAAATTAAGGTACGTACGGGGATTGTATTTTGTCTCCAGCAAGAATGGGTTATTGCCACCTATTCGTCAGGGCTGTTGCGCTTCCACATTTGATTGTTGCTGCTCTACGTTACCTAATAAGAATAATATAATTGACTAAACTCATAATCTATTATTAGCAATGTTTTCAAAACCGGACCGGAGGGTGAACCGGTAGCCTTACTGGTCACCGGTTGAACTGGTTCGATCGGTCGAACCACCGGTTCAACCGCTATGACGTAATAAATAATTAATTATTATTTTATTATATAAATAATGTCATTAAAAATTACATAAATATTATAAATTTTATATATCTTCATACTTAGCATACAAATATTATTTGCTCACATAAAATCTAAAAAATATACAAAATAATAATTAGATTACTCTTAACATAATAATTAATATCCAATAAAATTAAAAAATATATATATATCTATAAATATAACATAACTAAACTAATCCTGCTTCGTGAAATATATATCCAGTCAACTAGATCGACAAACCTAGCCCATAAAAATAAGTTTTGGCCCATTGAATCCTTTAACAAATAAAAAGGCTTGCCCATTCATCCATTCAATTAAATGAAAACCCTAGCCTTTTGCCGGATCATTCACTCACTCCACATACGTCTTTGCGCGGTCCCTCTCTCCACATATCTCTTTTGCCATTGAAGGTGAAGCTTCAGCATCAACAGCGGCTCTATTTTCTCTCTGTCATTAACGGCAATTTGCTATTCTTCTATTTCTCTTATTTTTTCTCTCAGTCATTAGCGACAATTTTGTAGCACCCTAACCCCCAGGGCACTACATCCTCCGCACTATAGCCTCGATCCACGTATGAAATGGAAAATCCATACATAAACCAAAACTATAGCGAACGGGTGACAATAAAAATGACGAGCTAGGCGGGACACTCCCCAACATAAATAACACAAACATGAATTCAAAAGCGGAAGCAATAACTCAAATATACATATAGATACCATATTTATCAAATAGATACGTATAGGTACCAACTTATCTATCAATACATTATCATCTCTCAAAACATACATACTCAGGTAAACAAAATGTACTAACAACGGACATAACATGAGATGTCCAAAAGTGCTATACGTGAAAGGTACGATACTAGACCCGTGAGAATGCAAAACTCGACCGGACACCCGCCTAGCACGACCAAGCGCTCAAGTACCTGAAAAGTGAAGTATCAGTCTACCGAAGACTGAGTGAGGGGCAATAATTATATATAACACACATCACATGCAAGTTGTAGCCTCGGGTGAAGACTTTGGAAGTGAAATAGATAAATAGTTCAAGAAACTTATTCTTTGCCCGAGATTACAACTAATCATTTTAACAGTTTAACTTGATCATTTCATGAACATGTGACCCCGGCGAGCAGGGGCGATTCTCCAACCTTTACACCAAACGTGACAATACGTGCTTGCTTTATCAATTCAATACATGATCATACAATTCCATTTAGTGCTCACATAGACAGTTTCATGCTTGAAATCATGCAATAACCCGAGGATAACCCGACATGCCGGATTAATCCCCAGTCTCCTTCTTCCTCCGGTTGATAGTGAGTTTGCAAGGCTCAACTATCCACGACATGTTGTGTGTAGGGGACATGACCCCCTAGACACGGAACTCCTTCCACCACTAATCTCCTAGTGGCTTCGGGGGTGATCCCAATAATGTGAGGATAATTCAGGAGTTACCCGTCAGCCCTTGCTTTCCCGGTTGGCTCAAGAATTACCCTCGGGCCCACGTGCAATCATGTACTCGCCAACTTGCTTGAAAATCATGACAATCATTACTTGCTTGCTTGAAATATTTATAACTTTGAAAACGTTTATAATGATAATATGTTTTGGCCGAAAAATAGCACATAAGGGTTATAGGGTTCGATTTACTTAAAATAAAACCTCACCTTCTTACAAAATATGACAAGGATATACTCTACTGAGCCTGCTCCTCGTCCACAAACCCGTGACCTGTGCAAACACGACGTGTATACGTGAAACATGACCTAAAATGGACCAAATATGACGAACGACGGAAATGTATCGAGATGACGATGAAAATGCAATGTGGCATGATAACATGTTGTTTCAGTACATAATAACACATATTATAGCAATTTGGGGTCAAAGAAATCGTCGGATCGAGGGGCTATTTTCGTAATTTTATGCAGAGAATTTTGTTCTGCAAGTCAGATGGGAACGACCGTTGCGGACCCCTTTGAAAAATGGGAACGGTCATTCCCGTAAGCCCAAAAATCGTGCCAACGCTTTCCAATTTAAAAACGCGCTGAACCTGGGAACGGCCCTTCCGGCGCCAAGGCCAAAATGGGAACGGTCGTTCCCATGCTCGGCCGCCTACTTCATTTGAAAGGGTGGGAACGCCCGTTCCCACAATGCCTTGAGGCTGGGAACGGTCGTTCCCAGTTTCTGCAACTGGAAAGAAACAGAGAAGAACAGAGCATCTACGAGAAGCAACAAAATAAGCAACAATTCCATTCTTTGATCCACCAAACTATGATTTTCTGGTAATATGATGCATATGTGCTCAAGAAATGATATCATAACACTTAAACACTTAAAGCATGAAATATTATCGAGAAATCCAAGTTTCCAAGCTCATGCTCACTTTGATCAATCAAGCCCAATCCTCAATGATTTCATGAATAAATCAGGCTATAATCCGATATATGATCAACTAATCATGCTTTACTCAACAAATAATTCATTTAGCATATCAAACTCAAACCCTAGTCATGCTAAATATGATCAAACTCATCAATTCATGCAAATACCAACCTTGAAGATTAAAATATGGAGAAAATAAATGAAGACGATGATCAATTCCCAATTCCTTGAAATATTTCTTAAAATCTTGATGATTGGATGAAAAATCACTTCTTCCTTTTTCTTCCTTAGAACCGAGAGTGAGGGAGATGAATATGTTGGAAATTTTTGGATAAAAATGAACAAGGAAGAAGCTTGGAGATGCTATAACGTAAAACCCATTTTTGAAATGTGTGAAATGTGCTAATTTGCCAATTAATCCTCTAGCTCATGAAGTTATGCAAATAACTCCCTAGAATTTTAAGGAAATATTCAAATAGGGACAATTTGGTAATTTGGAATCACCCTCGATTGATGTTTCATGAAATAAATATTTTCCGTGTCACGAAATAATATTTTCAATGATATGAAATCAAATAATTCACATAAATGGTGTTTCATGAATTTTATAAAAATATGAATGCCACGTAAGAATATATTATGAAATTAAAGAATTAAAATAAATCCTACGCTCAAAACGCACACGTGGCGTGCTTACCTGTTCCTCCGGAACCGGGGCGTTACAACTCTCCCCCCCTTAAAAGAATATGGTCCCCAGATTCTCTAATCTTGTGTGAACAACTCCGGGTGGAACCGTTTCATCTTGTCTTCCGTTTCCCACGTAACTTCCTCGGTTTTGTCCCTTCTCCACAACACTTTAACCATGGGAATTCTCCGGTTTCTCAATTCCTGAAATTTCCGATCCAAGATTCTAACCGGCCTCTGAACAAATGTCAAATTCGGTTCCAGCTCAACTTCTTCCACGGGGAGAATCATAGTCTCATCGGGGTAATATTTCCTTAATTGAGAAACATGAAACACGTTGTGAATCCCCGTAAGACTCGGTGGTAGGTCCAGTCAATAGGCTACCTCGCCTATTCTTTCAAGAACCTCGAAAGGACCTAAGTAGCGAGGGTTAAGTTTCCCTCCTTTCCCGATCCGGGTGAAACCTTTCCTTGGTGACACCTTCAAGAATACCCGGTCACCAACTTCAAATTCTAGATCTCTTCGGCGCTTATCGGCATAGCTCTTTTGTCTATCCTGCACGGCTTTCATCCGTTGTTGAATCATTTGCACTTTCTCAATCATAGCTTGAACGACTTTGGAAGGCCTTTCGAACCTTTCACCTTTCTTTACCCCTTCCTGTTTCGACCATTTCCATTCTTCCAAGTCGAAGAACAACGGAGATCGGCACTTTCTTCCATAAAGAAGTTCATACGGAGCCATCCCGATCGAAGCTTGGAAGCTGTTGTTATAAAGCAAACTCAATCAAAGGAAGTTGTTCTACCCATGAATTCTGAAAATCAATCGCGCATGCCCGAAGAAGATCTTCCAAATACCTGATTAATCTTTCTGTTTGACCGTCTGTTTGCGGGTGAAATGCTGTACTGAACTTGAGTTTCGTTCCCAAAACGGCCTGTAACTCCTGCCACAACTTGGACGTAAATCTCGGGTCTCGGTCTGAAACTATACTCACCAGATTGCCATGAAGTCGGATAATCTCTCTGTTATAAATTTCAGCCAACTTTGGGATCTTATAAGACATCCGGACCGGTAGAAAGTGAGCAGACTTTGTAAATTTATCCACTATTACCCAAATTCCATCAAACCCGCCTTTAACCTTAGGTAATCCGTAAACAAAGTCCATCGTTACTTGTTCCCACTTCCACTCGGGAATAGGTAACGGTTGTAGAAGTCCTGCGGGCTTTTGGTGCTCAGCTTTCACTTTCTGACAAGTCAGACAATGTTTCACATACTCCGCCACGTCTCTTTTCATCCCATTCCACCAATAATATTGCTTCAAATCCTTATACATTTTGTTTCCTCCTGGGTGGATCGAATAGGCTGACTTGTTAGCTTCTTCTAGTAGGACCCGTTTCGATTCTTCAGGTATTACCACTCTGTTTTTAAACCGAAGTAACCCGGTCTCATCAAACCCAAACGGACTCTCCGGGTCATCCTTAGCTTTACTTACAAGCTTCTGAACTTCCGGATCCTTATTCTGAGCCTCAAATAACTGATACTTCAATTCCGGCTGAATTGTGATGTTAGAAACCCGAGCTTTTAACACAATCGGCGTCACTTCAACACTTTCTTTTATTTTCAAACTCGATACACTTGCCTTCCTGCTAAGTGCATCGGCGACCACGTTTGCTTTCCCTGGATGGTACTTGATTGTACAATCATAATCTTCCAATTTTTCCATCCAACGCGTTGCCTCATATTCAAATCTTTCTGTGTGAATAAATACTGGAGGCTCTTGTGGTCGGTAAAAATCTCAAAAGAAGTCCCATATAGATAATGTCTCCATTTCCCGAGAGCAAAGATCACGGCTGCAAGCTCCAGATCGTGTGTCGGATAATTCTTTTCGTATTCCTTTAGCTTTCGGGAAGCATAGGCGATCACTTTTCCTTTTTGAGTCAAAACACAACCTAAGCCTTCTTTAGAAGCATCTGTATACACTGCATATTCCTCTGAACCCTCAGGAAGTGCTAACACCGGAGCTGAGACTAACTTTTCTTTCAAAAAGTTAAAGCTTTGATCACACTTCTCGTCCCAGACAAACTTAACATCCTTCTTTGTCAATCGGGTTAACGGTGCGGCAATCTTAGAGAAATCCTGAACAAAGCTTCTGTAATAACCGGCCAATCCCAAGAAGCTTCTAATTTCCGAGGCATTCTTTGGTTTCTCCCACTTGAGCATGGCCTCAATTTTCGAGGGATCGACTTCCAACCCTTTTCCTGAAATTACATATCCCAAGAAAGAAACCCGATCGATCCAAAATTCACACTTGCTAAACTTAGCAAACAACTGATGCCCTTTCAAAGTCTGTAGAACGAGCTTAAGATGTCTAGCGTGCTCCTCAGCTGATTTCGAGAATACCAAAATATCATCAATGAATATCACCACAAACTTGTCGAGGAAAGGCCTGAAAATCCGGTGCATCATATCCATGAAAGCTGCAGGGGCGTTAGTTAATCCAAACGACATAGCCATGAACTCGTAGTTCCCGTACCGAGTATTGAATCCTGTCTTAGGAATATCCTCTGCTCGGATTTGCAGCTGATAGTATCCCTGTCTTAAATCCAATTTTGAATAGACTTTGGAACCCTGAAGTATATCAAATAACTCCTCGATGTGTGGGAGGGGATACTTGTTCTTGATAGTCATCCTGTTCAACTCCCTGTAATCGATGCACATTCTTAAAGTTCCGTCCTTCTTCTTTACAAATAACACTGGTGCTCCCCAAGGTGAAGAACTCGGCCGAATGTACCCAACTTCCAGTAATGCCTCGAGCTGAACTTTTAATTCCTTTAATTCCGCTGGAGCCATCCGGTAGGGAGTCTTTGAATACGGCTCAGCATTCGGAAAAAGATCGATCACAAACTCGATCTCTCGCTCAGGAGGCAAAGAATCTAACTTCTCTGGAAAAACCTCGGGAAATTCTTTCACAACTTCTGTATCCTCCAGTTTCACCTGATCCTTTGGCTTGTTCAGAATATAAGCAATGAACCCTGTAGCCCCGTCTCTGACTAATTTCTGAGCTTCTGAGAACGACAGTAGGGGTACGGTCTTCGAAGTACAGCCCGTGATAACCTCTGTGTTAGGAATAGTGCCCTAGAAAGCCGATTGTATATCCGCTTTGTGCTTTTCCTTATTGTAATCACAGACAATCTTTGAATGAAATAACGAATTGAGGCAACACTTCTTTATATGCTCTTGTTTGGTATGCGTTTACTTTATCTGTGCATGTATGAGAACTCCCCTAATCCTGATGACTTTAGGACTCTGCCATTTAGGTGAAATGGTTCATGAAACGAGCCCTATATCACATAAGTCATGATTAGTAAAATACTCCAAGCCGATGAGTCCTACAGACAGTGGGAGTGTCAACCTGACTCCTCTAAGGCTTGCTTGTGGGATCACGCCCTTAAGAAGGACCACCTTGTTTCATGGAGGTGCAAAGTGTATAGTTGATACGTGCGTGATACATAAGGGTGCTCACTTTAATAAGTGAGTTCACTGAGGCGCCCCGTGTGAGAACATTCCTAAATGGGAAAGGAAGTTTCTATTTCAGGAAATGGAAACTTCCAGATTAGGAAATATCTCACGAGTCATTGATGTGATTAATTGATCCTTAGACTTGAGGTTCCTTGTCACTTTATGAGTTAACTCTGTAGTCTTAGGTATAAGCTTTAAAGGGTGTCGCCTTAGACAACTGATTCAAGGCTTATACTGGGGCTGCACAAGTGACTCGTGAAAGTGAATGAGAATCAAGAAAGGACCTACACTTGCATTTGCAAGGTGATCTCTTATTGTGTAAGTCATTCATATGTCATGTGGAGTCCTTGGCCAAGGCAGTAGATCAAGACATCAAGAAAAGGGTTTCTTGGATTGAGATCAAATGGATATGAAATGCACTTAGCTTTAAGACCGGATTATTAGGGTTCTGATTATTCCCTTGCCCTAGATCTTGGTTGAGAGATAGTAAGTAGGAGGATTGTATCTCACATGAATCAATGACTTAAAGGTTCTGTCGAATCCGAACATTCCAATTCAGCTAGGGGTTAAACACCTGTTGCTAGACTATGGTCGTTTAATCTGTGGACTGATTAATTAATTAGTGAATTAATTAATTAGGGTCACTGCTAATTGAATTGAGAACCTAGAGGGTCACACACAACAACTTGGTTACATGAGTTGAGGCTTGAAAATGATTAAACGAGTTAATCGAGCCTAGAGGGTTCCACACGTGTGAAGCCACACGTGTGGGTCACGTGAGTGACACGTGTCACACACGTGAATTTATATGTATGCTAAATAATTAATTAGTTAATTATTTAATAGACTTTGGTTTAATTTTGAATTAAAAAGAAAGTCTAATTTTGGAGAAAATAATCTAGTTAATTAATTATGAATTAATTAATTAGATAAAGTAAGTTATTTATTTTTATAATAAATAAAGTATAAAATTATCCAAAAATAGTTTGGATATTTTTAGCTCTCTTAAAAGTTGACTAGAATTAGAATTCAAAGTCAAAGTTGGAAAATACTTGATGATCAAGTAATAGGATAGAGGGACCAAAATCCTAGCCCATAAAGGACTAGGAATTTCGGCACCCCCCTCCCTATAAATAGGGGAGCTCGAGCTCCTTATGGAGCTAATTGACAATTCTTGGTTCATGTGTTGAACACCTTCCTTTCTCCAAGATTAAATTAAACCCTAGGTTAAGCCTAAACACTAACTAGAGAACTAGCATCCTTACTAGTTAGATTGTGATCAAGTTGGTGGACTTTCTCTAGAGACTTCAAGTTAGAAGTTTGAAGATTCGAGCTTTACCAAGGAGAGGGGATCAAGCCGCGAGAAGAGCGTTCTTGGGTGGCTTGAAACGCTTCAAGAAAGAATAAAAGAAAAGTAAGTTTTCTATCTTTACGAATTTGGTTACACGATTGCGAGTTCAAGGTCCTTTTGTTGGAAAAATTTTTAAATTCCGCTGCTTTCTGATTCGTGTTTTCCAACAAGTGGTATCAGAGCCACCTCGTTAATCGTGTTTCTGATTCGTCTCCATTATTCTGAATTTGGTAGAAATTCTTAGGCTTAGATGCGAATTAGGTATTCATGAGTTCTTTTAGAAAGCCTGAATTACGAAACTGTAATTTTTCCTGAATTTCTAAAACTGTTTTCTCAAATTGTGTTTTTGAAAATTGTTTTAGTTGAAATTTGTTTAAATCGAATTTTTTTTTAATTTTGGATTGAACCGGGTTTTGGAGAAACCCGAAAGTACGAAACGGGACACGAAAAGAATGGGGTTGGGCGTGCTAGCACGTCGCACGCCCAAACCCCATTACCGCCGCCCAGCCCTCCCGCATCCGCGCGGGAGGCCTCCCGCCCGCCTAGGCGCCCTGCTCGCCTGTCCCGCAACCGTGCGGGACAGCCGCCTGCTCCTCCCGCAACCGCGCGGGAGCGCCCGCCCAGGGATGGGCGGGACTGCCTGCCCGCGCCGCACATCTGCGCGCAAGGCGCAGCGCTGGCGCGCGCCTAGCGCGCGCTCCTGCGCGGCGGGCGGGCGATCCCGCGTCATCCCGGGCCAGTGCATTCGTGTTTTCGTGTTTCGTGCTTTTCGGTCCGTAAAATCCCGATTTAATTTTATTTTAATTTTATCTTTTAAAATCAGTTTTGGTAAAATAAAATTATTTTAAAATTTTGATTAAATTGGGATTTTTGAGAAATTAAAGCGATTTGGATTTTGGAAAAATTATGAATTTTATTTTCTGAAAATAATGAAAGAATAAAATTATTAATTTTGGAAATTAATTGGAATTTTATTGGTTTATTGTTTTTCGGGTTTTATTGAAAAGGCTCTTGAACAAGAATTGCATCTAAGTCGTGTTTTAAGTCATTAGGACTTGAAACGAGAATTTTAATTTATTGGCTAAATTTAAATTCTCGCAAAAGCATGTTAGGTGACCATAGGTTTAGATCTATGTATGGTTTTAATTTATGCACATGGATGGTTTAAATTGGGGTTGGAGCCCTATAGTTGCGTTTTTCAATTGAGGTTGGAGCCTCACTTATGTGCGTACTGTTATGTGATTTATTATGTGGCTTTCCATATTACTGTTTTTGAGGCCGGGGTATGCCCCATGTAATTGTCTAAGGCCAATATGAAGATTGAGCCTTATTACTTTATGTCTTTTTCCTTTTATTGTAATTTGAGAGTAGAGATAGGTGGTGAGGTTTTATTTTCATTTTGGAGACAATGCACCTATGGAGTAAGATGGACCACATTCAAGTAACAAGGAGGCCATAAGTGAAGACCCCTCAAAATGTTAGGGAGGGGAATCTCAATTGTTAAATGTAATAGAGATAGGGCTCGTATTTTGTTACCGCTTTCCCTTATGTGATTTGAACTGTTTATGTGGCATGTATGTTAGAACTTGTGATTGTGGAGTGGCTCCCACATATCACGCATAAGATAGGTAGAACCCATGATCATTACATGTTAGTATCATGCTAGGACATGTTATCTGTTTATGTGCTTGTTTGAAATGCATTTAAGTGTACTTGCATTAATCAAGACTAATAAAATTGGATAACATATATGTTGGTGAGGTCGAACCGGACAACTCTCCGGTTGATTCGAAAATTCCCATTAAATATTAAGCTAATTTTGAACAAATAGGTGTTTAATTCGAGATGCAAATTTTGAATTAAATTCCTAGCATTCCATCAATAGGTTTTAAGTTTAGTAAGTAAAGCTAGTTATTGTCCGCGAGTCGTGGGATAGCTAGTAGAGCTTATTAGTTCTTAGTTACCTAATTAATCATTTTAAATGATCAATATTTCGTGGTCAATTTTAGCAAGGGCGATGTCCGCGAGTCGTGGGTCGTTCGAACTAAGTTTTGGTCATGATCTTATGATTGATGGGTCTAGCTTAACGCCTAAGTAAATATGGATGTCGCATGAGTCGTGGGTCCATATTGAAAGATAGGTGATGCAAAAACAATTACTAAGAGTTCTAAAGGTGTTAGAATTGGTAAGTTGTACCTACCTAGGGTTCTTACTTAGAATGTCCGCGAGTCGTGGGTTCGAGGTAAAATGCCTAGGATCTTAGTACCCATTGGGAAACGTGTTCCTCTTAGATCTTTGGGAATTATAGATCTTTGAAAAACAGTGGGAGCTACAATAGATTAAAGACCTTATCTTTTGTATATCGTTATAATTCAGCATGCTCACTAGTTCTCTGTTTTACCATTTAGGTCGTAGATTCTGTGATTCTCTACGTGTTTTGAAATGGCAACCAAAAACCCTCTTGTATCGATCCTCGAGTCAAACAAGTTGACTGGTCCCAACTATTCTGATTGGCTGAGGAATCTAAAAATCATTTTAGATTCTGAGAAGAGAACTTATGTTCTCTTCGAAGGGGAGCCTAGTCCCGAAGGGGAGGCTCCCACTCGGGCCGAGCGGGACGCGATTCAGAAGTGAAAGGATGATAATCTCCAAGCCCGTTGCCTTATGTTGGCTAACATGTCTCCGGACTTGCAAAGACAACATGAGGCCATGGAATTTGCTTGGGAGATTTACGACCACTTAGAGTAACTTTACCGCCCTCATGAATGTGTTACAAGGTATAACACTTCAAAGGAATTGTTCCACTTGAGAATGAGGGAAGGTTCAAGTGTCCATGAATATGGACTCAAGTTTCTTGCCCTTACTGAGAAACTTGCTTCCATGGACATGCCGCTGAAAGATGAGCTTTCAGTGGATTTGTTGCTAGCTTCGCTCCCACCATCATTCAACCCATTTGTCCTTAACTTCAACATGAATCATGCTGGTGCTACTGTAGCTGAGCTGATTAGTCAGCTTGTGACTGCTGAAAGCACGATCAAGAAGGACAATAAGGTTTTGATGGTGAATGCTCCATCTTCCTCTTCTGGGCCTTCTAAAGGTAAGGGCAAGAAAGCCCAAAAGAAGAAGAAGAAACCCCTTAGGCCCACTGGTGGCATATCGAAGGGGAAGGCCCAAAAGAGAAGCGTGATCAGAAAGAGGATGTTTGCTTCCATTGTGGCAAAGCGGGACATTGGAGGAGAAACTGCCCAGAGTACAAGGCTACTCTAAAGAAAGGTATCTTTCTCGTTGAAGTAAATCTGTCTATTAATTCTAGTTCTTGGTTACTTGATACCGGTTGTGGAACTCATATCTGTAATGATGTACAGATGCTAAGTGATGTTCAACAACTAAAAGAAGGAGAATGTGTCTTGAAGATCGGCGATGGCTCAAACGTTGAAGCTCGAGCTTTAGGCACAATTAGATTAGATTTAGGTAGTTTTGAGTTAGTATTAAATAAAGTCCTTTATGTACCGAGCATTATTCGTAATATAATTTCAGTTCCAATATTAGATTGTGAAGGTTATGAAACTTATATTAAGAATGGTAAATATTTTATCAAACGGAACAACTCTTCCGTTCATATCGGTACTCTAAGTAATGGACTTTACCTAACTCAAAATATCAATATTATGAATATACAACGAGAAACAAAGCGTAAGAGAGATGACAAAGTTTCAGCTCCCTTATGGCACGCTAGATTAGGACACATTTCCAAGAACAGAATTAGCAAGATAAACACTTTAGGATCATTCTCTGAAAATGATCTCAAAGAGTTGACTTCCTGCGAATCCTGTCTCAAAGGAAAGATGTCCAAAGTTCCTTTTAAAGGAACTGTGGAACGTGCCACTAAGGTTTTGGATTTGATCCATACTGATGTTTGTGGACCGCTTAGTGTAAGCACTAGAAACAATCATCAGTATTTCATAACCTTTACTGATGACTTTAGTCGGTATGGTTATGTATACTTAATGAAGTATAAATCTGAAGCTTTTGAGAAATTCTTAGAATTTCAAAAGGAGGTTGAGAACCAAACTGGTCACAAGATCAAAGCACTTCGATCTGATCGAGGAGGCGAATATCTTAGTGAAGAATTCCTTAATCATCTCAAAGATAATGGGATTATCTCTCAGTGGACTCCTCCGGGAACTCCTCAGCTTAATGGAGTTTCTGAGAGAAGGAATCGAACCCTACTTGATATGGTTCGTTCCATGATGAGTTTCACTGACTTACCACCTTCTTTCTGGGGTTATGCCCTAGAAAGTGCAGCAAAGATTCTGAATCTAGTTCCCTCTAAGTCAGTCTCCAAGACGCCCCATGAAATGTGGCATGGTAAAATCCCTAGTTATTCTTATTTAAGAATTTGGGGTTGTCCTGCTTACGTGAAGAGGACAGTGGGAGATAAGTTAGAATCTCGTTCTAACTTATGCTACTTTGTAGGTTATCCTAAGGAATCCATAGGATACTATTTCTATGATCAATCTGAGCAAAAGGTGTTTGTTTCCAGAAATGCCACTTTTCTTGAGGAACCGTTCCTTAAAGAAAAGAAAGGCAAGATCATAGAATTAGAAGAAGTACAAAGTGACCCCACACCACCCACTAAAGAAACGTCCCACTCTGATCAACCACAACCAATCACGAATTTCGATACACATGAAAATCCTCCTCTAAGGCGTTCTGAACGCAATCCTAGACAGCCGGAGTGATGGTATGGATTCTTCCATGAAATCTCTCAAAAGGATAATGATCCTTCAACATATGAGGAGGCACTTTCAGATTCTGAGTCTGAACAGTGGATAGAAGCCATGAAATCCGAAATGGATTCCATGAACTCCAACCAAGTTTGGACCTTGGTAGATTTGCCTGATGGGGTCAAACCCATAGGTTGCAAATGGATCTTTAAGAGAAAGCTTGGAGTTGATGGAAGCATTGCAGCCTACAAAGCAAGACTGGTTGCAAAAGGATTCACTCAGAGACCCGGCGTGGACTTTGACGAAACCTTTTCACCAGTTGCAATGCAAAAGTCTATTCGGATCATGCTTGCCATTGCTGCATATTATGACTATGAGATATGGCAAATGGATGTGAAAACTGCCTTTCTCAATGGTGACATTGACAAAGACATTTATATGGAACAACCCATAGGTTTCACATTCAGTGGGAGTGAGCAAAAGGTTTGCAAACTCCAAAGATCAATCTATGGATTGAAACAGGCTTCTAGGAATTGGAACATTCGATTTGATGAATCGGTCAAAGCGTTTGGCTTCATCCAAATTTCGAATGAATCATGTGTGTATAGAAAGGAATTGGAGACCTCAGTGCAATTCTTAGTACTTTATGTTGATGACATCCTTCTTATTGGGAATTCGAAGGATGACATGAAAGTGACTAAGTTATGGTTATCGAACCAATTCGAGATGAAAGATCTTGGTGATGCGTCCTATATCCTTGGAATCAAAATCTATAGAGATAGATCTAGAAGGTTAATAGGACTATCACAGTCGATGTACATTGACAAAGTATTGAAGAGATTCAATATGGAGTCAGCAAAGGTTAAGAACCTTCCTATGAGTGTAGGAACGTGTCTTTCAAAGAAGATGTGTCCTAAGACTAACCTTGAGAAGGAGAGAATGACTCATACACCTTATGCATCAGCAATAGGTAGCATAATGTATGCAATGTTATGTACTCGACCGGATGTGGCTTATGCACTTAGTGTAACAAGTCGTTTCCAATCTGACCCTGGAGATGGTCACTGGGCTGCCGTGAAGAATATTCTTAAGTACTTGAAAAGTACTAAAGATTTATTCTTAGTTTAACGGAGGTCAGAAAGATCTTACTGTCGAAGGATACTGTGATGCAAGCTTTGCATCTGGCTTAGATGATTTTAAGTCAATGTCAGGATACATTTTCTGCCTAAACGGCGGAGCAGTGAGTTGGAAGAGTTCCAAGCAAACAACCACTGCAGATTCGACCACTGAGGCCGAATACTTAGCTGCAAATGATGCAGCTAAGGAAGGTGTTTGGATTAGAAACTTCATTCAAGAGTTGAATGTTGTTCCTAGCATGAAAGACCCCATTACTGTGTTTTGTGACAACACTGGGGCGGTTGCTCAAGCAAGAGAACCAAGATCTCACCAACGGACCAAGCACATTATGAGGAAGTATCACCTAATCCGTGATATTATCAAAAGAGGAGATGTGCGAATTGAGAGGGTCACATCAGCAGAGAACGTGGCAGATCCACTTACTAAACCCCTTAGTCGAGAAGCTTTCCAAGGTCATCTTCAGAAGATGGGACTTAGAATAGCTTTAGAATGGCTTTGACGGGCAAGTGGGAGATTGTTAGGAATAGTGCCCTAGAAAGCCGATTGTATATCCGCTTTGTGCTTTTCCTTATTGTAATCACAAACAATCTTTGAATGAAATAACGAATTGAGGCAACACTTCTTTATATGCTCTTGTTTGGTATGCGTTTACTTTATCTGTGCATGTATGAGAACTCCCCTAATCCTGATGACTTTAGGACTCTGCCATTTAGGTGAAATGGTTCATGAAACGAGCCCTATATCACATAAGTCATGATTAGTAAAATACTCCAAGCCGATGAGTCCTACAGACAGTGGGAGTGTCAACCTGACTCCTCTAAGGCTTGCTTGTGGGATCACGCCCTTAAGAAGGACCACCTTGTTTCATGGAGGTGCAAAGTGTATAGTTGATACGTGCGTGATACATAAGGGTGCTTACTTTAATAAGTGAGTTCACTGAGGCGCCCCGTGTGAGAACATTCCTAAATGGGAAAGGAAGTTTCTATTTCAGGAAATGGAAACTTCCAGATTAGGAAATATCTCACGAGTCATTGATGTGATTAATTGATCCTTAGACTTGAGGTTCCTTGTCACTTTATGAGTTAACTCTGTAGTCTTAGGTATAAGCTTTAAAGGGTGTCGCCTTAGACAACTGATTCAAGGCTTATACTGGGGCTGCACAAGTGACTCGTGAAAGTGAATGAGAATCAAGAAAGGACCTACACTTGCATTTGCAAGGTGATCTCTTATTGTGTAAGTCATTCATATGTCATGTGGAGTCCTTGGCCAAGGCAGTAGATCAAGACATCAAGAAAAGGGTTTCTTGGATTGAGATCAAATGGATATGAAATGCACTTAGCTTTAAGACCGGATTATTAGGGTTCTGATTATTCCCTTGCCCTAGATCTTGGTTGAGAGATAGTAAGTAGGAGGATTGTATCTCACATGAATCAATGACTTAAAGGTTCTGTCGAATCCGAACATTCCAATTCAGCTAGGGGTTAAACACCTGTTGCTAGACTATGGTCGTTTAATCTGTGGACTGATTAATTAATTAGTGAATTAATTAATTAGGGTCACTGCTAATTGAATTGAGAACCTAGAGGGTCACACACAACAACTTGGTTACATGAGTTGAGGCTTGAAAATGATTAAACGAGTTAATCGAGCCTAGAGGGTTCCACACGTGTGAAGCCACACGTGTGGGTCACGTGAGTGACACGTGTCACACACGTGAATTTATATGTATGCTAAATAATTAATTAGTTAATTATTTAATAGACTTTGGTTTAATTTTGAATTAAAAAGAAAGTCTAATTTTGGAGAAAATAATCTAGTTAATTAATTATGAATTAATTAATTAGATAAAGTAAGTTATTTATTTTTATAATAAATAAAGTATAAAATTATCCAAAAATAGTTTGGATATTTTTAGCTCTCTTAAAAGTTGACTAGAATTAGAATTCAAAGTCAAAGTTGGAAAATACTTGATGATCAAGTAATAGGAGTGAGGGACCAAAATCCTAGCCCATAAAGGACTAGGAATTTCGGCACCCCCCTCCCTATAAATAGGGGAGCTCGAGCTCCTTATGGAGCTAATTGACAATTCTTGGTTCATGTGTTGAACACCTTCCTTTCTCCAAGATTAAATTAAACCCTAGGTTAAGCCTAAACACTAACTAGAGAACTAGCATCCTTACTAGTTAGATTGTGATCAAGTTGGTGGACTTTCTCTAGAGACTTCAAGTTAGAAGTTTGAAGATTCGAGCTTTACCAAGGAGAGGGGATCAAGCCGCGAGAAGAGCGTTCTTGGGTGGCTTGAAACGCTTCAAGAAAGAATAAAAGAAAAGTAAGTTTTCTATCTTTACGAATTTGGTTACACGATTGCGAGTTCAAGGTCCTTTTGTTGGAAAAATTTTTAAATTCCGCTGCTTTCTGATTCGTGTTTTCCAACACTCTGAACCCAACTGAACCTTCTTAGCCCGACAATCCACGGTAGCACAATGTCTGTATAACCAATCCATCCCCAATATAGCCCCGTATCTCTCCATTGGCATAACAATGAAATCTGTCAGAAATTCCCGGCCTTCAATCACCACTAGAACATCCCTGTAAACCTGATCCGTCTCTCATCTACTACCAAAAGGAGTACTAACTAAATAGCGCACATAAGTACACATAGCAGGCAAAGGTAGAGTAATAGCAATAGAGTGCGCAAGAAAGGAATGTGTAGCTCCTGGATCAAATAATGTATGGATGTTCGTGCCATGAATGCAAATGGTACCTGCAACTACCGCGGCGGGGTCTATCTCAGCATCCTGCTCCTCCCCAGCTCGTGCATACACCCGAGCTCTCACAAGTGGCCTCAGACCTGCAGGTGGCGGATCCCGACGATCCGGACAGCCGTCTACCATGTGCTCGTCAAACATAGTCCCAAACGTCGTCTGCAGTTATCATAGTTATGTGTAGGAAGCCCACAAAATCTGCAGCCCAGTTTCTGAGGTGGCTGTGGTGGCACTGGAGCTCTTGGACCCTTCTGTAACGGTCCTGTAGTCTTAAGCTTCTTCCCAGAGTCCCTCTGTGCTGGAGGTGCAGAGTAAATCATCGGCCTCTTTCCCGAGCTCGATCCCTGACCCGCTCTCGAGCCCGAAGCCTGTCCAGTCCGCTGAGTAGCCCTCTTGGCAATATCAGAATCCTCAACCTTTAGGGCCTTTGCGGTAGCTTTAGCCCAGGTGCTTGTATTGGCTGCCTTCAGTGCATCCTGGATGTCTGGCCTGAGTCCCTGGACGAACTGCATCGCCTTATGAAAATCATCATTCGCTATGTTGGGTGCATAGCGAGAAAGTCTCTCAAACTCTGCAATATACAGCCCCACGGACCTTCCTCCCTGTTTCAGCTCGGTAAACTCCCTCAACCTGCGAGTACGGGAAGCTGGAGGAATATACTTGTTTCTGAACTCCCGTACAAATACCTCCCAAGTAATCTCTATCCCGGCTGCCTCTAGAACAATCTGTGTGCTCTCCCACCACGAATAGGCCTCGCCCTGGATCAAAGTGAGTGTACAGCGAGCCTTCTCCTGAGTATCACAAGGGATAAGCTGCCAGATCATCTCAATCTCCTTTAGCCACATTTCTGCCTGGATATCATCGCCCTTGTAGAACTTCGGGGGACGCTGATTCTGAAACTCGGGCAAAATAGCAGAAATAGGGTTCTCCTGAGGTGCTACTGGCGCTGGAGGTGGTGGAGGTACCCTTTCCTGTAACCTCTGATCAATCAGCCCAACAACGGCGTTCATGAAATCCTGGGGCTGTGCCTGGGCAGGTGGAGGAGGAGGTGATCTCTCACGGCGATGGTGCCGGTGATGATGATGAGGCCTGTGTCTCGGGGATCGGTCACGAGAGTGTCTATCACGATCCATCCTGAAATCAAATCACTGCACATGCGTGGTCTGATTAATACATGCAAATGTGTGCATATAATTCAGTGATATCAATAAACACACATTCAAGAATGGTCAAATATCTCAAGTAATGCGAGAAAGCAAATAAATCAAGTAATTTCACGAAATGCAGACTCCCAAATAGCAAGTAATCCTATGCCGTGCGACCTAGACTGACTTGACATGACTCGAGAACCTCGGTTTTGCAACCGGGCTCTGATACCACCTGTAGATGTAGCACCCTAACCCCCAGGGCACTACATCCTCCGTACTATAGCCTCGATCCACGTATGAAATGGAAAATCCATACATAAACCAAAACTATAGCGAACGGGTGACAATAAAAATGACGAGCTAGGCGGGACACTCCCCAACATAAATAACACAAACATGAATTCAAAAGCGGAAGCAATAACTCAAATATACATATAGATACCATATTTATCAAATAGATACGTATAGGTACCAACTTATCTATCAATACATTATCATCTCTCAAAACATACATACTCAGGTAAACAAAATGTACTAACAACGGACATAACATGAGATGTCCAAAAGTGCTATACATGAAAGGTACGATACTAGACCCGTGAGAATGCAAAACTCGACCGGACACCCGCCTAGCACGACCAAGCGCTCAAGTACCTGAAAAGTGAAGTATCAGTCTACCGAAGACTGAGTGAGGGGCAATAATTATATATAACACACATCAGATGCAAGTTGTAGCCTCGGGTGAAGACTTTGGAAGTGAAATAGATAAATAGTTCAAGAAACTTATTCTTTGCCCGAGATTACAACTAATCATTTTAACAGTTTAACTTGATCATTTCATGAACATGTGACCTCGGCGAGCAGGGGCGATTCTCCAACCTTTACACCAAACGTGACAATACGTGCTTGCTTTATCAATTCAATACATGATCATACAATTCCATTTAGTGCTCACATAGATAGTTTCATGCTTGAAATCATGCAATAACCCGAGGATAACCCGACGTGCCGGATTAATCCCCAGTCTCCTTCTTCCTCCGGTTGATAGTGAGTTTGCAAGGCTCAACTATCCACGATATGTTGTGTGTAGGGGACATGATGTTGGAAAACACGAATCAGAAAGCAGCGGAATTTAAAAAATTTTCCCAACAAAAGGACCTTGAACTCGCAATCGTGTATCCAAATTCGTAAAGATAGAAAACTTACTTTTCTTTTATTCTTTCTTGAAGCGTTTCAAGCCACCCAAGAACGCTCTTCTCGCGGCTTGACAACCCGTCCCTCGAAAGTCTCTTTCTACTTCAGAATCCATTGTCGGGATAGCAATCCACACCAACCTAGATTCAATTCATGTTAGAGATGTTCTTAACAATATAACATAAAGAAAGAAACATGAAACGAGAAAAGCAGGATTGAAACTCCCTTCGAAAACAGTTTTGCGAAAGTAGAAAACTGCCAGTCACAAAACCCTCGTGAAAAAATTCATCCTTCAGGATATGGACGAACGGTTTTCGCCATCTTCTTTGGTTCGATTTTTTCATTCGCTTCACGTCGGGTTCAGAATCGTTTCATCCTCCCTTCTGATCGTTTTGCTTAATCCCCACTTTTGGTAAAGCTCGAATCTTCAAAACTTCTAACTTGAAGTCTCTAGAGATAGTCCACCAACTTGGCTACAATCTAACTAGTAAGGATGCTAGTTCTCTAGTTAGTGTTTAGGCTTAACCTAGGGTTTTATTTTATCTTGGAGAAAGGAAGGTGTTCAACACATGAACCAAGAATTGTCAATTAGCTCTAAAGGGGAGCTCGAGCTCCCCTATATATAGGAGGGAGTGCCGATCCAAATCCTTGTTGGTCAAGGATTTGGTTCCTCTCTCTCCTATTACTTGATCATCAAGTATTTTCCAACTTTGACTTTGAATTCTAATTCAAGTCAACTTTTAAGAGAGCTAAAAATATCCAAACTATTTTTTGATAATTTTATACTTTATTTATTATAAAATAAATAACTTATTTTTATCTAATTAATTAATTCATAATTAATTAACTAGATTATTTTTTCCAAAATTAGACTTTCTTTTTAATTCAAAATTAAACCAAAGTCTATTAAATAATTAACACATTAATTATTTAACATCACATAATCACGTGTGGCACACGTGTCTTAATAACACGTGTCCAATCACGTGAGCCACACGTGTGATTTCACACGTGTGGAACCCCTTAGGTTCGATTAACTCGTTTAATCATTTTTAAGCCTCAACTCATGTAACCAAGTTGTTGTGTGTGACCCTCTAGGTTCTCAATTCAATTAGCAGTGACCCCAATTAATTAATTCACTAATTAATTAATCAGTCCACAGATTAAACGACCATAGTCTAGCAACAGGTGTTTAACCCCTAGCTGAATTGGAATGTTCGGATTCGACAGAACCTTTAAGTCATTGATTCATGTGAGATACAATCCTCCTACTTACTATCTCTCAACCAAGATCTAGGGCAAGGGAATAATCAGAACCCTAATAATCCGGTCTTAAAGCTAAGTGCATTTCATATCCATTTGATCTCAATCCAAGAAACCTTTTTCTTGATGTCTTGATCTACTGCCTTGGCCAAGGACTCCATATGGCATATGAATGACTTACACAATAAGAGATCACCTTGCAAATGAAAGTGTAGGTCCTTTCTTGATTCTCATTCACTTTCATGAGTCACTTGTGCAGCCCCAGCATAAGCCTTGAATCAGGTTGTCTAAGGCGACACCCTTTAAAGCTTATACCAAAGACTACAGAGTTAACTCATAAAGTAACATGGAACCTCAAGTCTAAGGATCAATTAATCTCATCAATGACTCGTGAGATATTTCCTAATCTGGAAGTTTCCATTTCCTGAAATAGAAACTTCCTTTCCCATTTAGGAATGTTCTCACACGGGGCACCTCAGTGAACTTACTTATTAAAGTAAGCACCCTCATGTATCACGCACGTATCAACTATACACTTTGCACCTCCATGAAACAAGGTGGTCCTTCTTAAGGGCGTGATCCCACAAGCAAGCCTTAGAGGAGTCAGGTTGACACTCCCACTGTCTGTAGGACTCATCGGCTTGGAGTATTTTACTAATCATGACTTATGTGATATAGGGCTCGTTTCATGAACCATTTCACCTAAATGGTAGAGTCCTAAAGTCATCAGGATTAGGGGAGTTCTCATACATGCGCACGTAATGGAAACACACAAAACACGTATTGGCATATAAAGAAGTGTTTGCCTATAATCAATCGTATATTATTCAAAGATTGTCTGTGATACAAGAAAAGTCCCAAAGCAGATTACGTCGAATCGGCTTTCTAGGGCACTATTCCTAACAATCTCCCACTTGCCCGTAAAAGCCATTTAGGTACTCTAAGTCCCATCTTCTCAAGATGCACTTTGAGAGCCTATTGACTTTGGGCGTTTCCAAAGTGGATCTGCTATATTCTCTGCTGATGTGACCCTCTTGTTTACACATCTCTTAGGAAACACCTTTTCCTTATAAAGTGATTCGTAATCATCTGTTCAGTCTCTTGGTGAGGTCTTGGTTCTCTTACTTGAGCAACCATCCATTTTATCATACAATATGATAAAGGAGTTGTTTTCATGCTAGGAACTTCATCTAATAAGTTAGATGGAGTTTCTTACCCAAACACTTAACTTAGTGTTATATAATACGACTAAGTTCTCAACTACGATAGTTGAGTTTTGCAATGTCCGTCCTTGGAACCCCTTTCCAACACATTGCATTACCATTCTGGTAGAAGTTGTATCCTTTCAATGATTTCATAATCATCTATGTTTGATGAACGGTTACATCAAATATCCTTCTAACAATAAGATCTTTTGGGCTCTGTAAACTAATACATATCCTCATTTCTTCTCAAGTACTCTGAGGACATCCTTTACGGAGATCTAATGACCTTCTCTGAGGTCATATTAGATTCGGCCTACTACGCTTAGTGTTGCGCCATATCTAATTTAGTACATAACTTTTCATACATTATGCACCCTTTCACTTAAAGGGATTTTGGACATTCTAACTTTCTCAAAGTTATCTTAGGACACATACTCTTCAAAAGAGATGTTCCATTGTCCATACTAAACTCCTTTTAGTACCGTGGTTATGTACTCATTTTGTGATAATCCTTTTATTCTCTTAGATCTATCTTCTATAGATCTGAATGTCGAGAATATAGGATAATCACTAAGATCTTTCATGTCAAATTGTTTCTTAAACAAGAATTGGTTTCACACGTTCACACGTTCAAATTGTTTCAGTGTCTCCTCTTCAAGTAATTCCTTGGCTATCTAGGAACGCGTTCTAAACGAATCTTAAGAGAAGGGTTTCACACGTGTACATGCTCCAAAATTTGGCTAAGTTTTATCAGATGGGCTCGTTTCTTCTATATGTGGCGTGGATATTTATTCTCAAATTTCTTTGAGATCTGCTTGCTTGTCTTTCTTCTTCTATAGGAACGATTCCTTAAGAAAGATACATTCCTTGAGACAAACAACCTTTGTCTAAGGGAATCGCATAAATGATATCCAATATTGTTTGTATAAACTTGAACTCATTTCAAGCCTATCTCCCACTATCCTCTTTACTTAAGAGGATTCCACTAAATTCTTGGACAAGAATAATTAGGGAATTTAGTGTGCCACATTGCATAGTGCATCTAAAGGACTGATTTTTAGAAGGTGCAAAATTCAAAATCTCTAACTGCATATTCTGGGAGTTTATTCCCAGAATGATTATTAGTCAGTAAAGCTTGCTATGGAATGGACCATATCCTATAAGGTTTCATTCCCTCATTCGGAAACACTAAGGTGCTCTCGAACTAGTTTACTGAGAGATAATCCTATTATCTCTAAGATGACTAAGGATTTAGTTGCTAAGATATTGACTATTTCGATCATATCGATTTACCTATAACTTATGACTACTTCGGTTCCTAACCTCCCTTTTGAAATTCTAAGAATTTCATATAAGTTTCGAATTTGTACTTCAACAAGTACATTCATTCATAATGATTAAACTGACGATTGTATCTAGTGCTTACATTAAGCATCTTTACACTCATCAGCATGGATCGAAATCCACTATAATTTTGGAACGTTCCATGTTTCTTATAAACGGGATTCAGGAACGCTTCCCTCATGACAGGATTCACAGGAAGTCAACACTATAGGTTCATTTTCATAGAATGATCCTAAGGTGTCTGACTTGCTAATCCTTTTATATCTCAACGTTCCAAAGTAATTCGAAGCTTTGTCATCTCACTTACTTTTGTTATCTCGTTATATGTTCAGAACATTAGTGCCTTGAGTCTTTGCACAACGGATTATGCAGAATTGACTCAAGACTAGTGAATTCTATTCCTAGTAGAATTACTAAACGAGGTAACATTTCAGAGTACTCATACTCTATGCAGTTCCCTTTCAAAGTCCTTATTTGCTACCATAGAGGAAAACATCCTATTTGATCTCTAGTGTCTTTTGGGCGCACCCCTTACATGCCCCTCCATTGGGCTCTTAAGGGTTTCTTCTTCTTTAGGCCTTCAAGCCTTTAACTTAGTGAGTTTAGAAGAAGAATTAACCATCACAACCTTTTGTTCCTTCTTAAGGATGCTCTCAACCATTATCAACTTAAATGATTAACTATGCTACATTAGCATCATTCTAGTTGAGCATAAAGGGTTTGAATGATGGTGGAAGCAATGTAAGCAATCAGTGCATTGAGAACTCTTTTCTCAGTTGATGATCGAGACCATAAGATCTTCAAATAAGATCTTTAGACCTTGTTCGTGTGCACTTGTTTCCTCATTTGGAATATTGAATAATTCCATAATGTTATACATTGTAACATTTTATGAGGTGGTTCAATTGCTCTTAAGTGGTTTGGGAAAAATCCCATCACCTCAGGTTGCTTCTCTTTTGGCCCGGGTCGAATTTTCACAATTGAAAAACTTCGCCCTTTGGAGAACGCCTTTCTCTATTCGGAATCTAAAACGAATTTTAGGGTCCGAAGCCAATCAGAGTTAGTTAGGACTTAGTCAACTCTTTTGACTTAAGGATGGATACAAATGGGTTTGCATTTCATATTGTAGAGAATCACAGAACTACAACCTAAATGCTAAGCAGAGAAAATGTGGGCATGCTGAATAATAACGATATACATAAGATAAGGTCTTTAATCTAATGTAGCTCCCACTGTTTTTCAAAGATCTATAATTCCCAAAGATCTAAGAGGAACACGTTTCCCAATGGGTACTAAGATCCCAGGCATTTTACCTCGAACCCACGACTCGCGGACATTCTAAGTAAGAACCCTAGGTAGGTACAACTTACCAATTCTAACACCTTTAGAACTCTTAGTAATTATTTTTGCATCACCTATCTTTCAATATGGACCCACGACTCGTGCGACATCCATATTTACTTAGGCGTTAAGCCAGACCCATCAATCATAAGATCATGATCGAAACTTAGTTCGAACGACCCACGACTCGCGGACATCGCCCTTGCTAAAATTGACCATGAAATATCGATCATTTAAAAAATGACCAATTAGGTAACTAAGAACTAATAAGCTCCACTAGCTATCCCACGACTCGCGGACAATAACTAGCTTCACTTACTAAACTTAAAACCTATTGATGGAATGCTAGGAATTTAATTCAAAATTTGCATCTCGAATTAAACACCTATTTATTCGAAATTGGCTTAATATTTAATGGGAATTTTCGAATTAACCGGAGAGTTTTCCGGTTCGACCTCACCAACATATATGTTATCCAATTTAATTAGTCTTGATTAATGCAAGTACAACTTAAATGCATTTCAAACAAGCATATAAACAGATAACATGTCCTAGCATGATACTAACATGTAATGATCATGGGTTCTACCTATCTTATGCGTGATATGTGGGAGCCACTCCACAATCACAAGTTCTAACATACATGCCACATAAACAGTTTAAATCACATAAGGGAAAGCGGTAACAAAATACGAGCCCTATCTCTATTACATTTAACAATTGAGATTCCCCTCCCTAACATTTTGAGGGGTCTTCACTTATGGCCTCCTTGTTACTTGAATGTGGTCCATCTTACTCCATGGGTGCATTGTCTCCAAAATGAAAATAAAACCTCACCACCTATCTCTACTCTCAAATTACAATAAAAAGAAAAAGACATAAAGTAATAAGGCTCAATCTTCATATTGGCCTTAGACAATTACACGGGGCATACCCCGGCCTCAAAAACAGTAATATGGAAAGCCACATAATAAATCACATAACAGTAAGCACAAAAGTGAGGCTCCAACCTCAATTGAAAAACGCAACTATAGGGCTCCAACCCCAATTTAAACCATCCATGTGCATAAATTAAAACCATACATAGATCTAAACCCATGATCACCTAACATGCTTTTGCGAGAATTTAAATTTAGCCAATAAATTAAAATTCCCGTTTCAAGTCCTAATGACTTAAAACACGACTTGATGCGAGTCTTATTTATAAAAGTTTTCAATAAATCCCAATTACCAAAACAGATAAAATTCCAATTAATTTCTGAAAATTAATAATTTTATCAAAGATGTATTTTCCCAAAATATAAACCGTTTCAATTTCTCAAAAATCCCAATTTTAAGTTTTATTCAAAAATTAAAATAAATATTCAAAAATAAAATTTTAAAATTAAAAATAAAAATTGGGACTGGATTGCACGAAACACGAAAAACACGGACTACGAAAACGGGGCCCTTGCACGAGACGGGCTGCTCGTTGCGGGCGTGCGCGCGCGCGCACGCGACAGGCGCACACTGCGCGCGGCCAAGGCCGCGCGAGTACGCTCGCTGGGCGTGCACGCCGCGCGCTCCTGCGCGCAGCTCTTCTCGGCAAGGATGGCGGGCGACAGCGGGCGGCCTGGGCGAGCTATCCCGCACGCCTTGCGGGATTCTCGCCCAGCCTGGGCGAGACGGCGGGCGGCCTCTCCCGGCAGCCCTGGGCGGGCCCGCCCGCACGCTTGCGGGAGGGCGGTGGCGGTGATATCTGCGCGCGCCTAGGACAGGCGGGCGGTGCGCGCGAAGCCCGCGCGTGCGACGCCTTCGCGCGCGGGGTTTCGCGTGTTCGTAATCCAGGCTTTTGGTTTCGTGTTTTCGATCAAAAGCAAAACCAATCCAAGAAATGGAAAAACAGTTTATACAGTTTCAAATCTAAAATTGTTTTCAAAAAATTAAATTTTGCAAAAACCAATTTTCAGAAACTTTCAGGAAAAAATACAGTTTCGTAATTCAGGCTTTCTAAAACAATTACAAATACTCATTCGCATCAAGCCTAAGAATTTCTTCCAAATTCAGAATAATTGAGACGAATCAGAAACACGATTAACGAGGTGACTTTGATACCACTTGTTGGAAAACACGAATCAGAAAGCAGCAGAATTTAAAAAAATTTCCCAACAAAAGGACCTTGAACTCGCAATCGTGTATCCAAATTCGTAAAGATAGAAAACTTACTTTTCTTTTATTCTTTCTTGAAGCGTTTCAAGCCACCCAAGAACGCTCTTCTCGCGGCTTGACAACCCGTCCCTCGAAAGTCTCTTTCTACTTCAGAATCCATTGTCGGGATAGCAATCCACACCAACCTAGATTCAATTCATGTTAGAGATGTTCTTAACAATATAACATAAAGAAAGAAACATGAAACGAGAAAAGCAGGATTGAAACTCCCTTCGAAAACAGTTTTGCGAAAGTAGAAAACTGCCAGTCACAAAACCCTCGTGAAAAAATTCATCCTTCAGGATATGGACGAACGGTTTTCGCCATCTTCTTTGGTTCGATTTTTTCATTCGCTTCACGTCGGGTTCAGAATCGTTTCATCCTCCCTTCTGATCGTTTTGCTTAATCCCCACTTTTGGTAAAGCTCGAATCTTCAAAACTTCTAACTTGAAGTCTCTAGAGATAGTCCACCAACTTGGCTACAATCTAACTAGTAAGGATGCTAGTTCTCTAGTTAGTGTTTAGGCTTAACCTAGGGTTTTATTTTATCTTGGAGAAAGGAAGGTGTTCAACACATGAACCAAGAATTGTCAATTAGCTCTAAAGGGGAGCTCGAGCTCCCCTATATATAGGAGGGAGTGCCGATCCAAATCCTTGTTGGTCAAGGATTTGGTTCCTCTCTCTCCTATTACTTGATCATCAAGTATTTTCCAACTTTGACTTTGAATTCTAATTCAAGTCAACTTTTAAGAGAGCTAAAAATATCCAAACTATTTTTTGATAATTTTATACTTTATTTATTATAAAATAAATAACTTATTTTTATCTAATTAATTAATTCATAATTAATTAACTAGATTATTTTCTCCAAAATTAGACTTTCTTTTTAATTCAAAATTAAACCAAAGTCTATTAAATAATTAACACATTAATTATTTAACATCACATAATCACGTGTGGCACACGTGTCTTAATGACACGTGTCCAATCACGTGAGCCACACGTGTGATTTCACACGTGTGGAACCCCTTAGGTTCGATTAACTCGTTTAATCATTTTTAAGCCTCAACTCATGTAACCAAGTTGTTGTGTGTGACCCTCTAGGTTCTCAATTCAATTAGCAGTGACCCCAATTAATTAATTCACTAATTAATTAATCAGTCCACAGATTAAACGACCACAGTCTAGCAACAGGTGTTTAACCCCTAGCTGAATTGGAATGTTCGGATTCGACAGAACCTTTAAGTCATTGATTCATGTGAGATACAATCCTCCTACTTACTATCTCTCAACCAAGATCTAGGGCAAGGGAATAATCAGAACCCTAATAATCCGGTCTTAAAGCTAAGTGCATTTCATATCCATTTGATCTCAATCCAAGAAACCCTTTTCTTGATGTCTTGATCTACTGCCTTGGCCAAGGACTCCATATGGCATATGAATGACTTACACAATAAGAGATCACCTTGCAAATGCAAGTGTAGGTCCTTTCTTGATTCTCATTCACTTTCATGAGTCACTTGTGCAGCCCCAGCATAAGCCTTGAATCAGTTGTCTAAGGCGACACCCTTTAAAGCTTATACCAAAGACTACAGAGTTAACTCATAAAGTAACATGGAACCTCAAGTCTAAGGATCAATTAATCACATCAATGACTCGTGAGATATTTCCTAATCTGGAAGTTTCCATTTCCTGAAATAGAAACTTCCTTTCCCATTTAGGAATGTTCTCACACGGGGCACCTCAGTGAACTTACTTATTAAAGTAAGCACCCTCATGTATCACGCACGTATCAACTATACACTTTGCACCTCCATGAAACAAGGTGGCCCTTCTTAAGGGCGTGATCCCACAAGCAAGCCTTAGAGGAGTCAGGTTGACACTCCCACTGTCTGTAGGACTCATCGGCTTGGAGTATTTTACTAATCATGACTTATGTGATATAGGGCTCGTTTCATGAACCATTTCACCTAAATGGTAGAGTCCTAAAGTCATCAGGATTAGGGGAGTTCTCATACATGCGCACGTAATGGAAACACACAAAACACGTATTGGCATATAAAGAAGTGTTTGCCTATAATCAATCGTATATTATTCAAAGATTGTCTGTGATACAAGAAAAGTCCCAAAGCAGATTACGTCGAATCGGCTTTCTATGGCACTATTCCTAACACATGACCCCCTAGACACGGAACTCCTTCCACCACTAATCTCCTAGTGGCTTCGGGGGTGATCCCAACAATGTGAGGATAATTCAGGAGTTACCCGTCAGCCCTTGCTTTCCCGGTTGGCTCAAGAATTACCCTCGGGCCCACGTGCAATCATGTACTCGCCAACTTGCTTGAAAATCATGACAATCATTACTTGCTTGCTTGAAATATTTATAACTTTGAAAACGTTTATAATGATAATATGTTTTTGCCGAAAAATAGCACATAAGGGTTATAGGGTTCGATTTACTTAAAATAAAACCTCACCTTCTTACAAAATATGACAAGGATATACTCTACTGAGCCTGCTCCTCGTCCACAACCCCGTGACCTGTGCAAACACGACGTGTATACGTGAAACATGACCTAAAATGGACCAAATATGACGAACGGCGGAAATGTATCGAGATGACGATGAAAATGCAATGTGGCATGATAACATGTTGTTTCAGTACATAATAGCACATATTATAGCAATTCGGGGTCAAAGAAGTTGTCTGATCGAGGGGCTATTTTCGTAATTTTATGCAGAGAATTTTGTTCTGCAAGTCAGGTGGGAACGGCCGTTCCGGACCCCTTTGAAAAATGGGAACGGTCGTTCCCGTAAGCCCAAAAATTGCGCCAACGCTTTCCAATTTAAAAACGCGCTGAAGCTGGGAACGGCCCTTCCGGCGCCAAGGCCAAAATGGGAACGGCCGTTCCCATGCTCGGCCGCCTACTTCATTTGAAAGGGTGGGAACGCCCGTTCCCACAATGCCTTGAGGCTGGGAACGGTCGTTCCCAGTTTCTGCAACTGGAAAGAAACAGAGAAGAACAGAGCATCTACGAGAAGCAACAAAATAAGCAACAATTCCATTCTTTGATCCACCAAACTATGATTTTCTGGTAATATGATGCATATGTGCTCAAGAAATGATATCATAACACTTAAACACTTAAAGCATGAAATATTATCGAGAAATCCAAGTTTCCAAGCTCATGCTCACTTTGATCAATCAAGCCCAATCCTCAATGATTTCATGAATAAATCAGGCTATAATCCGATATATGATAAACTAATCATGCTTTACTCAACAAATAATTCATTTAGCATATCAAACTCAAACCCTAGTCATGCTAAATATGATCAAACTCATCAATTCATGCAAATACCAACCTTGAAGATGAAAATATGGAGAAAATAAATGAAGATGATGATCAATTCCCAATTCCTTGAAATATTTCTTGAAATCTTGATGATTGGATGAAAAATCACTTCTTCCTTTTTCTTCCTTGGAACCGAGAGTAGGGAGATGAATATGTTGGAAATTTTTGGATAAAAATGAACAAGGAAGAAGCTTGGAGATGCTATAACGTAAAACCCATTTTTGAAATGTGTGAAATGTGCTAATTTGCCAATTAATCCTCTAGCTCATGAAGTTATGCAAATAAGTCCCTAGAATTTTAAGGAAATATTCAAATAGGGACAATTTGGTAATTTGGAATCACCCTCGATTGATGTTTCATGAAATAAATATTTTCCGTGTCACGAAATAATATTTTCAATGATATGAAATCAAATAATTCACATAAATGGTGTTTCATGAATTTTATAAAAATATGAATGCCACGTAAGAATATATTATGAAATTAAAGAATTAAAATAAATCCTACGCTCAAAACGCACACGTGGCGTGCTTACCTGTTCCTCCGGAACCGGGGCGTTACAACTCTCCCCCCCTTAAAAGAATCTGGTCCCCAGATTCTCTAATCTTGTGTGAACAACTCCGGGTGGAACCGTTTCATCTTGTCTTCCGTTTCCCACGTAACTTCCTCGGTTTTGTCCCTTCTCCACAACACTTTAACCATGGGAATTCTCCGGTTTTTCAATTCCTGAAATTTCCGATCCAAGATTCTAACCGGCCTCTGAACAAATGTCAAATTCGGTTCCAGCTCAACTTCTTCCACGGGGAGAATCATAGTCTCATCGGGGTAATATTTCCTTAACTGAGAAACATGAAACACGTTGTGAATCCCCGTAAGACTCGGTGGTAGGTCCAGTCAATAGGCTACCTCGCCTATTCTTTCAAGAACCTCGAAAGGACCTAAGTAGCGAGGGTTAAGTTTCCCTCCTTTCCCGATCCGGGTGAAACCTTTCCTTGGTGACACCTTCAAGAATACCCGGTCACCAACTTCAAATTCTAGATCTCTTCGGCGCTTATCGGCATAGCTCTTTTGTCTATCCTGCGTGGTTTTCATCCGTTGTTGAATCATTTGCACTTTCTCAATCATAGCTTGAACGACTTTGGAAGGCCTTTCGAACCTTTCACCTTTCTTTACCCCTTCCTGTTTCGACCATTTCCATTCTTCCAAGTCGAAGAACAACGGAGATCGGCACTTTCTTCCATAAAGAAGTTCATACGGAGCCATCCCGATCGAAGCTTGGAAGCTGTTGTTATAAGCAAACTCAATCAAAGGAAGCTGTTCTACCCATGAATTCTGAAAATCAATCGCGCATGCCCGAAGAAGATCTTCCAAATACCTGATTAATCTTTCTGTTTGACCGTCTGTTTGCGGGTGAAATGCTGTACTGAACTTGAGTTTCGTTCCCAAAACGGCCTGTAACTCCTGCCACAACTTGGACGTAAATCTCGGGTCTCGGTCTGAAACTATACTCACCAGAATGCCATGAAGTCGGATAATCTCTCTGTTATAAATTTCAGCCAACTTTGGGATCTTATAAGACATCCGGACCTGTAGAAAGTGAGCAGACTTTGTAAATTTATCCACTATTACCCAAATTCCATCAAACCCGCCTTTAACCTTCGGTAATCCGGAAACAAAGTCCATCGTTACTTGTTCCCACTTCCACTCGGGAATAGGTAACGGTTGTAGAAGTCCTGCGGGCTTTTGGTGCTCAGCTTTCACTTTCTGACAAGTCAGACATTGTTTCACATACTCCGCCACGTCTCTTTTCATCCCATTCCACCAATAATATTGCTTCAAATCCTTATACATTTTGTTTCCTCCTGGGTGGATCGAATAGGCTGACTTGTGAGCTTCTTCGAGTAGGACCCGTTTCAATTCTTCAGGTATTACCACTCTGTTTTTAAACCGAAGTAACCCGGTCTCATCAAACCCAAACGGACTCTCCGGGTCATCCTTAGCTTTACTTACAAGCTTCTGAACTTCCGGATCCTTATTCTGAGCCTCAAATAACTGATACTTCAATTCCGGCTGAATTGTGATGTTAGAAACCCGAGCTTTTAACAAAATCGGCGTCACTTCAACACTTTCTTTTATTTCCAAACTCGATACACTTGCCTTCCTGCTAAGTGCATCGGCGACCACGTTTGCTTTCCCTGGACGGTACTTGATTGTACAATCATAATCTTCCAATTTTTCCATCCAACGCCGTTGCCTCATATTCAAATCTTTCTGTGTGAATAAATACTGGAGGCTCTTGTGGTCGGTAAAAATCTCAAAAGAAGTCCCGTATAGATAATGTCTCCATTTCCCGAGAGCAAAGATCACGGCTGCAAGCTCCAGATCGTGTGTCGGATAATTCTTTTCATATTCCTTTAGCTTTCGGGAAGCATAGGCGATCACTTTTCCTTTTTGAGTCAAAACACAACCTAAGCCTTCTTTAGAAGCATCTGTATACACTGCATATTCCTCTGAACCCTCAGGAAGTGCTAACACCGGAGCTGAGACTAACTTTTCTTTCAAAAAGTTAAAGCTTTGATCACACTTCTCGTCCCAGACAAACTTAACATCTTTCTTTGTCAATCGGGTTAACGGTGCGGCAATCTTAGAGAAATCCTGAACAAACCATCTGTAATAACCGGCCAATCCCAAGAAGCTTCTAATTTCCGAGGCATTCTTTGGTTTCTCCCACTTGAGCATGGCCTCAATTTTCGAGGGATCGACTTCCAACCCTTTTCCTGAAATTACATGTCCCAAGAAAGAAACCCGATCGATCCAAAATTCACACTTGCTAAACTTAGCAAACAACTGATGCCCTTTCAAAGTCTGTAGAACGAGCTTAAGATGTCTCGCGTGCTCCTCAGCTGATTTCGAGAATACCAAAATATCATCAATGAATATCACCACAAACTTGTCGAGGAAAGGCCTGAAAATCCGGTGCATCATATCCATGAAAGCTGCAGGGGCGTTAGTTAATCCAAACGACATAACCACGAACTCATAGTTCCCGTACCGAGTATTGAATCCTGTCTTAGGAATATCCTCTGCTCGGATTCGCAGCTGATAGTATCCCTGTCTTAAATCCAATTTTGAATAGACTTTGGAACCCTGAAGTATATCAAATAACTCCTCGATGTGTGGGAGGCGATACTTGTTCTTGACAGTCATCCTGTTCAACTCCCTGTAATCGATGAACATTCTTAAAGTTCCGTCCTTCTTCATTACAAATAACACTGGTGCTCCCCAAGGTGAAGAACTCGGCCGAATGTACCCAACTTCCAGTAATGCCTCGAGCTGAACTTTTAATTCCTTTAATTCCGCTGGAGCCATCCGGTAGGGAGTCTTTGAATACGGCTCAGCATTCGGAAAAAGATCGATCACAAATTCGATCTCTCGCTCAGGAGGCAAAGAATCTAACTTCTCTGGAAAAACCTCGGGAAATTCTTTCACAACTTCTGTATCCTCCAGTTTCACCTGATCCTTTGGCTTGTTCAGAATATAAGCAATGAACCCTGTAGCCCCGTCTCTGACTAATTTCTGAGCTTCTGAGAACGACAGTAGGGGTACGGTCTTCGAAGTACAGCCCGTGATAACCTCTGAACCCAACTGAACCTTCTTAGCCCGACAATCCAGGGTAGCACAATGCCTGTATAACCAATCCATCCCCAATATAGCCCCGTATCTCTCCATTGGCATAACAATGAAATCTGTCAGAAATTCCCGGCCTTCAATCACCACTAGAACATCCCTGTAAACCTGATCCGTCTCTCGCCTACTACCAAAAGGAGTACTAACTAAATAGCGCACAGAAGTACACATAGCAGGCAAAGGTAGAGTAATAGCAATAGAGTGCGCAAGAAAGGAGTGTGTAGCTCTTGGATCAAATAATGTATGGATGTTTGTGCCATGAATTCAAATGGTACCTTCAACTACCGCGGCGGGGTCTATCTCAGCATCCTGCTCCTCCCCAGCGAGTGCATACGCCCGAGCTCTCACAAGTGGCCTCAGACCTGCAGGTGGCGGATCCCGACGATCCGGACAGCCGTCTACCATGTGCTCGTCAAACATAGTCCCAAACGTCGTCTGCAGTTATCATAGTTATGTGTAGGAAGCCCACAAAATCTGCAGCCCAGTTTCTGAGGTGGCTGTGGTGGCGCTGGAGCTCTTGGACCCTTCTGTAACGGTCCTGTAGTCTTAAGCTTCTTCCCAAAGTCCCTCTGCGCTGGAGGTGCAGAGTAAATCATCGGCCTCTTTCCCGAGCTCGATCCCTGACCCGCTCTCGAGCCCGAAGCCTGTCCAGTCCGCTGAGTAGCCCTCTTGGCAATATCAGAATCCTCAACCTTTAGGGCCTTTGCGGTAGCTTTAGCCCAGGTGCTTGTATTGGCTGCCTTCAGTGCATCCTGGATGTCTGGCCTGAGTCCCTGGACGAACTGCATCGCCTTATGAAAATCATCATTCGCTATGTTGGGTGCATAGTGAGAAAGTCTCTCAAACTCTGCAATATACAGCCCCAAGAACCTTCCTCCCTGTTTCAGCTCGGTAAACTCCCTCAACCTGCGAGTACGGGAAGCTGGAGGAATATACTTGTTTCTGAACTCCCGTACAAATACCTCCCAAGTAATCTCTATCCCGGCTGCCTCTAGAACAATCTGTGTGCTCTCCCACCACGAATAGGCCTCGCCCTGGATCAAAGTGAGTGTACAGCGAGCCTTCTCCTGAGTATCACAAGGGATAAGCTGCCAGATCATCTCAATCTCCTTTAGCCACATTTCTGCCTGGATATCGTCGCCCTTGTAGAACTTCGGGGGACGCTGATTCTGAAACTCGCGCAAAATAGCAGAAATAGGGTTCTCCTGAGGTGCTACTGGCGCTGGAGGTGGTGGAGGTACCCTTTCCTGTAACCTCTGATCAATCAGCCCAACAACGGCGTTCATGAAATCCTGGGGCTGTGCCTGGGCAGGTGGAGGAGGAGGTGATCTCTCACGGCGATGGTGCCGGTGATGATGATGAGGCCTGTGTCTCGGGGATCGGTCACGAGAGTGTCTATCACGATCCATCCTGAAATCAAATCACTACACATGCGTGGTCTGATTAATACATGCAAATGTGTGCATATAATTCAGTGATATCAATAAACACACATTCAAGAATGGTCAAATATCTCAAGTAATGCGAGAAAGCAAATAAATCAAGTAATTTCACGAAATGCAGACTCCCAAATAGCAAGTAATCCTATGCCGTGCGACCTAGACTGACTTGACATGACTCGAGATCCTCGGTTTTGCAACCGGGCTCTGATACCACCTGTAGATGTAGCACCCTAACCCCCAGGGCACTACATCCTCCGCACTATAGCCTCGATCCACGTATGAAATGGAAAATCCATACATAAACCAAAACTATAGCGAACGGGTGACAATAAAAATGACGAGCTAGGCGGGACACTCCCCAACATAAATAACACAAACATGAATTCAAAAGCGGAAGCAATAACTCAAATATACATATAGATACCATATTTATCAAATAGATACGTATAGGTACCAACTTATCTATCAATACATTATCATCTCTCAAAACATACATACTCAAGTAAACAAAATGTACTAACAACGGACATAACATGAGATGTCCAAAAGTGCTATACATGAAAGGTACGATACTAGACCCGTGAGAATGCAAAACTCGACCGGACACCCGCCTAGCACGACCAAGTGCTCAAGTACCTGAAAAGTGAAGTATCAGTCTACCGAAGACTGAGTGAGGGGCAATAATTATATATAACACACATCACATGCAAGTTGTAGCCTCGGGTGAAGACTTTGGAAGTGAAATAGATAAATAGTTCAAGAAACTTATTCTTTGCCCGAGATTACAACTAATCATTTTAACAGTTTAACTTGATCATTTCATGAACATGTGACCCCGGCGAGCAGGGGCGATTCTCCAACCTTTACACCAAACGTGACAATACGTGCTTGCTTTATCAATTCAATACATGATCATACAATTCCATTTAGTGCTCACATAGACAGTTTCATGCTTGAAATCATGCAATAACCCGAGGATAACCCGACATGCCGGATTAATCCCCAGTCTCCTTCTTCCTCCGGTTGATAGTGAGTTTGCAAGGCTCAACTATCCACGACATGTTGTGTGTAGGGGACATGACCCCCTAGACACGGAACTCCTTCCACCACTAATCTCCTAGTGGCTTCGGGGGTGATCCCAACAATGTGAGGATAATTCAGGAGTTACCCGTCAGCCCTTGCTTTCCCGGTTGGCTCAAGAATTACCCTCGGGCCCACGTGCAATCATGTACTCGCCAACTTGCTTGAAAATCATGACAATCATTAATTACTTGCTTGAAATATTTATAACTTTGAAAACGTTTATAATGATAATATGTTTTGGCCGAAAAATAGCACATAAGGGTTATAGGGTTCGATTTACTTAAAATAAAACCTCACCTTCTTGCAAGGGGTGTTGAGGGTCCTGGACTGGTCCGGTCGCTGCCGGTTTTACAGGCCCTACCGGACCGGACATTGTGCCGGTCAACGGTTGAACCGGTCCGACTGGCCGGTCCGGTCCGGTTTTGAAAACACTGATTATTAGTTACAAATAGGTTCTAAGTTACCAGCTTGTATTATATACTGACATTTGTTAGTCAATTTTAATGCAACTAATAATAATAAGTCTACTAGTTAATAACTATATATAATTATCGCAATAATATGTTTACTAACAATTATGCAAATCGTCATAGATATTTAATCAGTATAATAAAATATCAAATTGTCCTTGTCCTTCAAACTGTTTGAATTGTTCAGTATAGTCTAATTTTTGGAGCCCAAATCAGAGTCAAAATCAAAGCTCAAGGTTTTAAGTATTTTTTATTGTTGTTGTTGTTGGTGGTCGTGGCGGTGTCTACCGAATTGTCAAAATTATCTCGCGGATGCATTCAGGACGTCGAGACCGATATTTTTATTTTTTTTTAGTGAGTCACCGCCGATCGTCGCTTCACGGTCGTTAACAATATCTAGTCAATTTTACAATACTAATTCATGTTAGAGTTTAATTAAGAAATCTTTTTTCAATTGCAACCCTAAACCTTAAAATTTTGCTTTTCAAATTAAATCCAAATCAGCCGAAATTAATCCAAAATGAATAGATAGATAGATTAGCCATGTTAAACCCGTCAAAATCCATCTTAAATTCACCGGAAAAGACATCGAAAAATCCAATCATTGTTGTCGTCATTCGTTCACAGTCGCGACACTACCGCTGCGATTCTCAACGGTTAGCTACCAGTAATAAACTCGCTAAATCAAGCTCTTCAAAAGGCCTAAGGTCGTTGGTTAAGGTGAGCAAAAACCAAACCGAAATCAAAAACCGTACCCAACCGATTCTAACCGAACCGAAGCTGGTTCGGTTCGATTTTAGTTAGTGGTTTTTCAATTTTCGATTTCGGTAAAAATTAACAAATTTTCGATTTTTACTGAAAAATCGAACCCAAGCATAAGTGATAAATACATTTTTACTTTGGAATCTGGAAACATTTTTGACTTTGGGAAAGAAAAGCATATTTTAGACATCAAGATTCAAGTCATCTGTCTTCACTTTTTCAACCCTAAAAAATCGCCGCTCAACTGCTCAGCGCTCACTACCACCTCTACCTAGTACCCACCCACCTCCGCTAGTTGCCCGCAACTACCAAGTTCATCACCGGTGACCACTGCAGGTGTTATGATGATATTTAATGAGAAAATAAAGATCCTCTGATAATAAATACCAGAAAACGATAAGCCAATTCTTAATTACTTTATAGATCATGCATTTAGTTACACATTACCGCTCCATTACTTTATAAGCTGCACATTTATAGATCACGCATTTAGTTACACCACTCCAGTACTCTATAAGTTGCACATTTAATTCTTACTCGAATTCTTATTTTCTCTATGATCACGCATTTAGTTACGCATTACCACTCCATTACACTATAAGCAACACATTTAGTTCTTACTCGAATTCTTACAACTAAAACAACAAAAAATCAGTTTATCACTCTGATCAGACAAAGATTTCAATCCAACCGCAACCAAAAACTTTCATTTCATTCCAACCAATTGTAGCACCCCGAGCGACAGGTCACCACATCCTCCGCACCTAGACCCGAACCCACATATGAAATGGATTTCCATATATAAGCCCAAGTCTAAGCGAACGAGGACCTATACGCACACACTAGGCTAAACAGGGCTAAGACATAACAAAACGCGCCAAACAATTAAACATATGAGCGGAAGCAACATACGGGATCCAAAAGAGCTCAACGAAAACATACTAACATTTACAATGCCCATACTACCCAAAATAACGAGTATTTACATCAAGTATTCATAAGTATCCCATAAAATACAAATTCATATACATAAACATATAGGAGTAAGAGTATCTAAAATACAACATATAATATGAAGACTCGACCTAAACTAGCAAGTATGACTCGACACGACGTACTTCCCCGCCTAGCTTGAGCAACCTGAAAGGGGTAAAGGAGAGGGCCAGTCTGCAATTCAACTGAGTGAGGGGCTAATGCACACCAACACACATAAATAAGTCTAGAGCATAGCAATTACAAAAGGGATGGTCATGAACCGGGCTAGGGTTTTGTATACCAAATCACTTTCAAAACGTAACTTATAATACATAAAGAAATCCTATCCCGATTTATAATCCATCAATACAAACATAAACATACGTCCGGCGAGTACGGACCTCCAACAACTCCTCATATCATAACATAAAAATACATAAATCAAAAATACCAATCCATCCCCACATCAACGGTGTTTCGGGAATCAAACCCGCTCCACCTACAATACCAATACATACGGGGTAGCGAACCCACACTATGCCTTCCCCAGTTATCCACCGAGGGCTCAAAGTACCACGCCTTCCCTATCTCCAAGAGTCGCACGTGAATACTCCAAAGGGAATCATGCACAGGCCAAACCCCGACAGCCCTTGTCGTCCCGGGTATTCTTTACCCATAATTCCCGGGGCCTAACGTACTAAATCATACCAACTTCCCATCTTTCAGGGTATACCTCGCCCAAACCAAACATAAATGTACAAAAGAATTCAAAACACAAGCTTACGTAAGCTCATACTTATACCATTTTCATAAATCCAAACCGTATTCATAAGGTCATAATCATAGCTTAAACACTCGTTTACTATATAATAAGTATATAGTCGCATGCGGGGTGAGAAATCAACACATAAGGGCCATAGGATTCATAACTAAAAGAAAAGTCCTAAACCTCACCCGTAGGCAAAAGAGAGAGTGAAGACCGGGCCAAAACAAGCGACAAACACCTAAATCTCGGGTTCGTTAGCTTTCGGAAGAGGCTCTAAAACACAACACAACACCCGAGACTTAGACTCAAATATATACCAAAAAGATGCCCGACAATGCTCATGAGTGCAAGGTATGCATATGAAGTGCGAGGATGCAACATTTAGGTCATTCATGTTCATAACTTGCAATTAACATATCAAATCAAACCATAAACTCAATATGAAATTCATAACACATAGTTCAACAAATATATGGAGCATATATAACATATACGAGGCAAATGAGTGGGAATACAAAGCAAGAAAGCAAGCAAACAACATACTAACACACAACACGTTAGCCCCTAACATACAAAATACCCTAACGGCCGTTACCTAGGTCAGAAACTCTGACCTAGGACTAACGGCCATTACCCCCTGTAAGCCTACAAGGGGCTAACGCCCGTTAATGGCGTCAAGGGCCAAGGGTGGAGGGGTAACGGCCGTTACCCCTCGGAGTACAAATGCCCTAACGGGCATTAATGACTCCGGGACTAAAATGGGAGCAAATTTCAAACCTCAACACCCCTTGCAACTCACACCAAAACTCCAAAACACCAAAGGCATCATACAAGGGCATGCTAAGACTTCAAATATATGCAAGAATTCAAGCACAAATACTCCATAAAATCGAGCCACAAAGAAGTAAGAATAGAGGGCATAGTTAGAGTGCAAGTTTATGTATGAAATGGAATCAAATTCTTGCAAGAACTTACATGCATGTTAATGGCTACTAAACAACCTAACTTCTAGCATTAAATAAGACTCAAGATATGCAATTAATACTCCATCATGGTCATCCTATCAAGCTCTAAATCAACAAATAGGCAAGAGATGCATATAAGCCATCAAAACTTCAAACACCTAACTAATCACCAAGTATATCAAATTCCTCCATCTCTAGTATATAAACATGATTCAAGAAGTGCATAATGATCACAAGAGCAAGGAGAGAAAGAATCTTAGCTTACCTTCAAAGATTGAGCAAGAAATGGATCAAACTTGAGCTTAAGGTTAGCAAAAATAGAGGTTTTGCTTTTGGAGTCTTCTTCTTTCCTTTTCTTGGAGTGGATAGAGATTGGAAGCTATGAGGGCAAGAGAGGGCTGATCTGTTGGTTGAAAAAGTCAAGGAGAGTACAAGGTATTGATAGGCTAGCATACAGGTGGCTATAGGGGTATTTTAGGTACGTAGGGTCTAAATCTACATCGTTAGGTGTCGAAACGGCATCAAAAAAAGACAAGACTTGTTCCATTGGCTCCGAATCGTCCATGCGAGGCCAATGGCGAAGATGGAACTCAAATCCGAGTTCCCGAGCTCAAGTTACACATTAATAACTCAAAAGTGGCCAATTTACAAAATGGCCCAAAAGTTAGAACAAAAGAGCAATTGAGTCCTCTAAAGATCAATCAAGTCCAAAACAAGTTTAAATCTTGCAATTAAGTCCAAGAATCATATACGTCACATAATTCACGAAGTTAGCATGCTCGGGATTCAAATCCGAAATTTAAAACTTACGTGTATAGCACGAATTCATATCATAAATTCATATAGGGCAAAACTGTATCAAATAATCCAATTAGTCACAAAAAGAATATATATAAAAGAGAACTTTAAGTAATACATACATCAAATAATATGCAATTAAAAGAAATTACGGAAATTAAACTCACACGTGGTACAAACCTGTACGTGCGGTCTGATGGGGTGTCACAACCTCCCCTCCTTCAGAGAACCTAGCCCCCAGGTTCGCCTCTACACTGAACAACTCCGGGTACAAGCTTCTCATCTTCTCCTCGGTCTCCCAAGCCGACTCTTCGGATTTTTGATCTCTCCAAAGAACTCTGACCAAGGGGATCTGCCGATTCCTTAACTCTTGCATCTTCCGGTCCTGGATCGCAACCGGGTGCTTCTTAATTGTCAAGTCCAGCTCTAGCTGAACCTCTTCAACAGGAAGAATAGTTACTTCGTCGGGATAATACTTGTGGAGCTGAGAAACATGAAACACGTTATGTATCCCGGTCAAACTTGGTGGTAGGTCCAACCTATGCGATGTCTCCCTAATCCGTTCAAGGATCTCAAAAGGCCGGAGGTATCGTGGATTCAGCTTTCCACCTTTAACTATCCGAGTGAAGCCCTTCCTAGGAGATGCTTTTAGAAAGACTCTATCTCCGACTTCGAACTCCAAAGGCCTTATTCTCTTGTCAGCATAGCTCTTCTGACGAGCTTGAGCTGCCTTCATCTGCTGAACCTTCTCAATGGTAGCAGCAATCTTCTTCTTAGGTTCTGCCCTCTCAAGCTTATCTTTCTCGGTCCACCTCCAATCCTCTTTGCCCCAAAACAGAAGAGACCTATATTTTCTCCTGTAAAGCGCCTCGTACGGAACCATCTTGATCGAAGCCTAAAAACTGTTGTTGTAAGGAAACTCAACCAATGGTAGGTGCTCGTCCCACTTATCTTGAAAGTCCAAAGCACACGCTCTAAGCATATCCTCGAGATACTGAATTAATCTTTCAGATTAACCGTCCGTCTGAGGATAAGCGGTGCTAAACTTGAGTCGAATACCCAAACACTTCTAAAGATTCTGCCAACAGATCGAAGTGAACCTTGGATCTCTGTTTAAAACAATACTAGTCGGAACCCCATGTAGCCTGACGATCTCTCTGCAGTACAACTCGGCTAGTTTTGGTACCTTGTCGGACATCCGAATCTTGAGGAAATGGGCTGTCTTAGTGAATCTGTCAACAATCACCCATATTCCATCAAACACTCCTTTAATATAGGCAAGCCTGACATGAAGTCCATAATCACTTGCTCCCATTTCGATTCGGGAATAGGAAGCGGTTGGAGAGTTTCTCCCGGCTTCTGGTGCTCTGCCTTCACCCTTTGACATGTTAGACATCGCTTCACGAAGTTCGCGATGTCCCTTTTCATGCCACTCCACCAGAATTGTTGTTTTAAATCCCGGTACATCTTGGTACCTCCCGGATGGATAGAGTACCTTGAGCGATGTGCCTCCTCAAGTATAAGCCTCTTGAGCTCTTCTGGGACACATACTCTCGCTTCAAATCTCAACAAACCCGAATCATCTAAACTGAACTTGGAATTCAGATGCACTCTTGATCGGGCACTGAATCTCGGCATCTGAAGTCTGAGCTTCCAACAACTACTGTTTCAAATCCGACTTGACAGTGAGATTAGACAACTAAGTCCGTGTCACTAAAACCTCTGAACCTGAACTCGAAGAACCAACTTCCAAATTGGCCACGCTCGCCTTTCTACTCAAGGCATCGGCCACCACATTGGCCTTACCGGGTGGTACTGAATCGTGCAATCGTAATCCTCTAGAAACTCTACCCAACGCCTTTGTCTCAAATTCAGATCCTTCTGAGAAAAGAGATACTTGTGGCTTTGACGATCGGTAAACACCTCGAAAGTTATACCATAAAGATAGTGTCGCAACTTTAGCAATGCAAACACAACGGCGGCCAATTCAAGGTCATGGGTAGGGTAATTCTTCTCATGCTCCTTCAATTTTCTCGAATCGTAAGCTACCACTCTATCATTCTGCATCAACACACAACCGAGACCTTCCTTGGAAGCATCTGTATACATTGCATAACCTTCGGTACCCTTGGGTAAGGTAAGAACCAGTGTTGTAGTCAATCTCACTTTAACATCTGAAAACTTGCTTCACACTTGTCATCCTACTCAAACCGAACCTCTTTCTTAGTCAACTGGGTCAACGGGGCGGCAATCTTAGAGAAATCCTTGACGAACCTGCGATAGTACCCTCCTAACCCAAGAAAACTTCTGATTTCTGAGGCATTTCTCGGTCTCTCCCAGTGAAGCACTGACTCAATCTTGGAGGGATCAACTTCAACTCCGTTGCTTGAAATTATATGGCCTAGGAATATGACTCTGTCGATCCAAAACTCACACTTACTGAACTTAGGATAAAGCTTATGTTCCCTTAGTTTTTCCAAGACAATTCGGAGATGCTGTGCATGCTCTTCAGCGGGCTTCGAATACACTAGAATGTCGTCTATAAAGATCACCACAAACTTGTCAAGGAATTGCCTGAACATTCAGTGCATCATGTCCATGAACACATCTGGGGCATTCGTCAACCTCGAACGGCATCACAACGAACTCAAAATGCCCATACCGAGTATTAAACCCGGTCTTCGAACTATCCTTCTCTCTGATACACAACTGATAATAACCCTGTCTCAAATCTAACTTGGAGTATAAATTAGAACCCAGCAGAATATCGACAACTCCTCGATATGAGACAACGGGTATTTGTTCTTCACGGTTATCCTGTTCAACTCATGGTGGTCAATGCACATCCGTAATGTTCCATCCTTCTTCTTTACAACCAAAACAGGAACACCCTACGAAGAAGTGCTCGAATGGATGTACCCACAAACTAGAAGCTCATCGAGCTGCGTCTTCAACTCCTTTAACTCAACAGGAGCCATCCTATAGGGAGTCTTCGAGAAAGGCTCTGCTCCGAGATAGAGGTCTATACAAACTCGATGTCCCTATCGGGCAGTAGAGAGCCCAACATCTCAGGGAAAACATCAGCGTACTCTTGCACGATCTCTGTCTCCTCAAGTTTGGCCTAAACAAACAAAATAAACGGGCTGGACCTCAACCTCTCACCCATGAAAACCACTGAACCTAAAGACACCTTCTTCCCACGACAATCCATCGTAGCTCTATGCTTAAACAACCAGTCCATTCTAAGAATCACATCATACCTCTACATCGGCATCTCAACCAACTCGGCAAGGAAAACTCGGCCCTCAAAACTCACCGGACACTCCCGGTACACTCTAGAAGTCACCAAACAACCCCCGAGGGGAGAACTAACCACATAATCATGCGCAGATAGAGAAAAAGGCAAAGGCAAAGAAGAAGCAAGATCCCGAGAAATGAAGTAATGTGTGGCCCCAGGATCAAACAATGCATGTAATGTAGTGCCACGAATGCCAATGATATCTTCAATCATGGAATTTGGGTTAATCTCGACCGCCTCTTCCTCCTCGCCTCCCAAAGCATAGGCCCTAGCCTGAATCGCAGGCCTTTGGTTATCTCCGATCTTCTTCTTTGGTCACGTATTCAATGGTCCGGTGCCCCATATGTAACACCCCGATTTCTTGACAAGTCAGGTATGACGTCACGAGTGGGTTTAGGCCGAGGGTTTTGTGACTTTTATGTGTTTTAAGTGCTAAGTGGATGTTAATATATTTTACTTTCGTGAATTAATTATCATTACGTGATCTATATGATTTATGTGATCTTTGACTATGTTATTTAAATTCATATATTACTTGTATACTTGATAATTAATGTTTTTATTTCGATTATGCACCTATTTGAAATTGTATGAAATCCTTGGACTCAACCAAACCTTGTATTGGACCCCAATTACTCAGCTAACAAAACTTGGGGGCCTAATTGAAGCACTTAAATTCCCAAAAGACCAAAGTGCAATTTCCCTTCTTTCTCCTCTTGTTCTACACGATATATGCACATACTTGCACCCTTCCTCTTTATTTCTTCATTTTCAAGATCAAGCACAAGAGACACACCCATCTCTTCTCCCTCTCTTTCTCTCGATCAACAAGGAGCAAGAATACGAGGTTTCAATCCATTTTTCCTCCAAGAATCAAGCTCAAGTCACTCTCTTTCTTTTCCAAGGTATATGTGTTTATATGTGATTATGTTGGTTGATAACTAGGGTTGTCTGATTCTTGCTTAATCACTTGGAATCTTGTGTGAATATGCATGATTACATGTTAATCCATGGGTTTTATGCTTGATTGTTTGAATTCTTGAAGCAAGAATGGTGTATCTATGTGTGTGTATATATGTGTAGATATAGATGTAAAAATGGTGGATTGGTTTCTTGTGTATTTCATGCCATTTTGCTAGGCTATAATGATAAAGCATGTATATATGAGCTTATACCTTGAATTTTGATGGATTTGGAGTGAGTGTGCTAGCCCTTTTGATGCCTTCTTGCTTGAGCTTCGTTGTTGCCGAGTTTTGCTGCTGTAGAAGGATCCACGGGCGTGGATTTTGACCCACGGCCGTGGATTCGTGTCCAGAAACCTGGAGGCCTTCCCACGAGCGTGGATTTTTATGAAGGAAAAATCCATGGCCGTGGATCCTCCCCTGTTTTCTATCTGAGTTTGTTTTGTTCCCTTTACCCCTGAAACGTACTCCGATTGATCTGAATTTAGAACCACGGAAACCTTTTGAAGTCTAGAAAATTCTCCAATTCGAATCACCTCAATATCCTTTCTAATTTGTGGGATATAATCAATTCCTTTTGGTGTTGCCACTTCATTGGATATCTGCATTCATCCAACTTCGGACCTACGCCATTTTCACCTCGCTTTGAACCACGATTCGAGCCACATACCATTGAAAAGCTATATTTGTCTAGTTTCATTTCCAACAAACAAAACTTAATTCCAACTCCTATAACTCGACATATCTCCAATTTCCTACAGTTTGTTCGTTTCCAAAAACTGTCAACTTTCACCAAAATCCATTTCCTTGCGTTCCTTTCACCCCCTTGACTTCCATATGTGTTTTAATTGATCTCTCATGCCTCAAACTTGTACTTATTATTATTTGATTATTTAATGACATGTTATGATTTGATTATGAACTTTATGACTTGAGTTGTGTTGAACAAATGTGACATATATGCATAAACGTTTAAGTGATATAATGTGACTCTCCTTGTTACCAATGTATTCCCTATAAGTTTAATGAATTTCTTGCATCTCTAAATGATTCATATGCATTGTAAACATGTTGATATGTGTGTTATGATTACTGTTTTAAGGTTATGGCTCGATTTGATACGATTCACGAAAGATATGAAACGAATGAACTTCAACCCTTCATGTAATGATTGAACTTGAATGAATTGCATGTTTATGTGCTTCTAATGCATTAATTGTGCACATGAACACCTTCATAATATGTTATTATCTCATATGCACTTCATATCATGTTCATTACATTGCCGTGCGTCATTTATGGTTCATTTGGAGTCTTGAGTCTTACAAATGCACCGTGTTATCTTTTGTACAGTTTTCTCCAGGGCGGAGATGTGCCGGGTTCATAGGCTATCCTCAAGTCTCCTTATTTTCTTGATTTTGTTTGGTAAGGTGTACAGGTGGGTTTTTCTTCTAATAGATATGACGACCCGATATATCCCTTATGTGAAGTGTTTAAGCCAAAGTATTATATATATCGAGTCTTTGCTAGAGTAAATGTTTTCAAATGTAAAGCCCTTCTTATGTATCCCTACCTTATGTTTTAGCGTGGACATGATTATGAACACACTGGCCCAGGGACTTAGTGCAAGTGGCTATCCGGGGAGGCAAGGGCTGACGGTGATCCCTTGTACTAGTTCCAACCACATGTACGGTGATACCGACCCTCGCTAGGAGATTAACAAGGAATGGGAGCTGAGTGCCAATTGGGGAATTCATGTAACCCCATTGGTCAATGTATGAGGTGGCCGGGTCTTGCTAACCCATCCACCACCCGGAGGAAAAAGGTATACGTGTTTATGATTATGAATGATTATGAACGATTATGTGTGAATGTGTATGCTCGCTAATGTAAAGATTGAATTGATATGCACACACAAGGAGTAGGTTGGAGATTTTCGGCCACCCGCCAGGGCTCACGTAATGACCTCATGAATGACTTTGAACGAATGAAATTGATTGTTGTAATCCCGAGCGTTGTTTTCTTTTGTTTTTACCCACTTGGGAAATATTTCAAAACCTCATACGGGATTATGACTTGCATGTGAGGGTGTTTACTTCCGTACTATTTATGTATTAAGTCCCTATTTTATACCCACCAGTCTCTTATAGACTGAACCCGGCTTTGTTTTCAGTTCTTTTGCAGGTTTTGGAGTGCTAGGCGGTAATTTGAGTCTGTCGAGTCCTGTAGTTAAGCGAAGTCATTTTACACGCATATTGTAATTTGAATAAGTTATAAGAAGAATGTATGAATTGTTATGATTACATTATATTGATTCGGGACAGGCTTCTAGGGATAGATTGAACCAGTGATTTGTGATCTATGATTTATGTTTGAAATTTCGAGACTAAGTATCTATACTAGTTGAACCCGCCACTCTTTGCTTATATTATAATTGAGTATATGTTTTGCTTTCGAATGTGCATATATCCTATTGAATTGTTTATTTGGTTTCGAATGTTCTAGCTCCCGCCTAGCATAGCGTGTGAGTGAGTCCCCGTTCGCCGTGACTTGGCACGTGTATGGACTTCCCATTTCATATACGGGTTGGGTCACAGTGCAGGGGATGTGGCATCTCGCGCCCGGGCGCTACACCATAAATGAAACACTTCTTATGAAGTTTAAAGCAGTTCTCCACTAGAAGATTGCCCTTGCAATAAGAACATTGAGCCTTGACCGGTGCCGAAAGTGCTAAGGGTTGATTTTGTCCCACGGGGCGTGGTTGCTTGTTCTGCGGCTTTTTCGATTGGAAAGCTTGATAAGCCAGGCTCTTCCCATACTTGTTTTGACCTCCCGATATAGATCCATGCCCTGTGTGAGAAGTCTTACTCCTAGCTACTACCCGTTCTTCCACTTTCAAAGCCTTTTCGATGACAAGGGCCCAAGTATCGATGTCAACGGCCTCAAGAACGTCTTTCATGTCCTCTTTCAAACCTTGAAGAAACTGAAGAGCTTTGTTTCGATCATCATTGGTAATATTAGAAGCATATCGAGATAGATGGTCAAATTCATCAATGTATTCCGTGACCGTCTTTCCACCCTGTTTAAGGTCCATAAATTCTCGAAGCCTTCTATCCCTCGCTGCAATAGGAATATACTTGTTACGAAATTCCAGGCAAATGTCTCCCAATTTACTTCCTCTCCGCTGCATCCAAACGGGTCCGAACTGTAGACCACCAACTATAAGCCTGTCCCTGTACCATTGTGATAGTGCATCTTACCTTTCCTACCGAGCCACAAGGTATCAAATCTGAAATCCTCTGAATCTGTATAAGCCACTCCTCGGCTTGTATATCATTCCCACCCTCAAACTTGGGAGGGTTTTGGTTCCAGAATTCCCTCAAGATGTGTGTAATTTGACCCCTTTCTTGATTTTCAACCGGGGGTGTATTCTGATGGTAGCGGGTATCAAGGAATGCACATAATCTCTCCATGAATCCCTTAGCTCCATCTGAGGTGGGGGATTATTCTCGGCCTGAGGTGAGTGGTCCCTATGATGTCGGTGGCCCGATGATCTATCACGTCGATGTTCTCTACGCGGAGGCATCCTGAAAAATCAAGTAATTCCAATATTCATGCGTGAGGGTTAGTATATATTCATTTGTTCAGTTAATAAGAGTATAGACAAATAAGTCACATAAGGTCACATAACCACGTTATCCTATACCGTACGACCTAGACGAACCCAACACGATGCTAGAGCTCCAGTTTTGCAACCAAGAGCTCTGATACCACTTTAGGATGTAGCACCCGGAGCGATGGGTCACCACATCCCCCGCACCTAGACCCGAACCCACATATGAAATGGATTTTCATACATAAGCCCAAGTCTAAGCGAACGAGGACCTATACGCATACACTAGGCTAAGCGGGACTAAGACACAACAGAGCGTGCCAGACAGTTAAACATGTTAGCGGAAGCAACATACATGATCCATAAAAGAGCTCAACGAAAACATACTAACATTTACAATGGCCACATGGCCCAAAATAACGAGTATATACATCAAGTATTCATAAGTATCCCATAAAATACAAATTCATATACATAAACATAATTGGAGTAAGACTATCCAAAATGAAACATATAATATGAAGACTCGACCTAAACTAGCAAGTACAACTCGACATGACGTACTTCGCCGGCTAGCTCGAGCAACCGGAAAGGGGTAAAGGAGAGGGTCAGTCTGCAACTCGACTGAGTGAGGGGGCTAACACACACCCACACACATAAATAAGTCTAAAGCATAGCAATTACAAAAGGGATGGTCATGAACCGGGCTAGGGTTTTGCATACCAAATCACTTTCAAAACGTAACTTATAATAAATAAAGAAATCCTATCCCGATTCATAATCCATCAATACAAACATAAACATACGTCTGGCGAGTACGGACCTCCAGCAACTCATCATATCATAAAATAAAAATAAATAAATCACAAATACCAATCCATTCCCACATCAATGGTGTTTCGGGAATCAAACCCTCTCCACCTGAAATACCAATACATATGGAGTAGCGAACCCACACTATGCCTTCTCCGGTTATCCACCGAGGGCTCAAAGTACCATACCTTCGCTATGTCCAAGAGTCGCGCGTGAATACTCCAAAGGGAATCATGCACAGGCCAAACCCGACAAGGGTATTCCTTACACATAATTCTTGGGGTCCAACGTACTAAATCATACCACCTTCCCATCTTTCAGGGTATACCTCGCTCATACCAAACATAAATGTACAAAAGAATTCAAAACACAAGCTTAAGGATGCTCATACTTATACCACTTTCATAAATCCAAACCGTATTCATAAGGTCATAATCATAGCTTAAACACTCGTATTTACAGTATAATAAGTATATAGTCGCATACGGGGTGAGAAATCAACAAATAAGGGCCATAGGATTTGTGACACCCCGCTCGTTCGCACGTACAGGTTTGTACCACGTGTGAGTTTATTTTTCGTAATTTGATTTATTTTCATTTTTATTTGATGCATTCATATTTATTTCTAATTGTTTCTTATATGAATTATTTGAAATAAAATGAAATATATGATTTAAATGTCAAGAAAATGCCTTAAGTGGAACTATGATGAGAATTCTTGCGAATTATGAATTTATGATACGTGAATTTTATTCCCGAGCATGCTATTTCGTGGATTATGTGAAATACGTGATTTAAGGATGTAATTGTATGATTTTAAAATTATTGGACTTAATTGAAAATTTGGTTTTGGACTTATTTGCAACTTTTTGAAAGTTTTGGACTCATTTGGAGAATAAGTCATTTTAGTACACCTGTGTACTTTTTATTTTATATCTTGAGCTCCGGCACTCGGATTCGAGTGCTGTCTTCGGCATTCAACTCCTTTCGATGACCCGGACGCAATGGAACAAGTTTTCATAATTTTTCGATGTCGTTTCGACCCCCGACGGAGCAGATTTCAGCCACTCGTGCCCTATTACGCCCCTATGGCCTATGTTTGAGCTTAGATACCTAATATCCATCATTTTCCTTGACTAATTACCATCTAAATCACTCACTCTCTCTTCCCATACCTGCTGCATCGATTTACATCAAAAAAAAAGGGAAAAAACCAAGAAGAGAAAGGAAGAAGAGAAGAACCACCATTCTCATACCATTTCTTGAACTCAAGCCTCCGATTCTTTTCTCCTTCTTCAAGATCAAGGTAAGATTCTTAATCTCCGTGTTCTAGTGAGTATTTTGCCCTACATGAATCATATTTTGTGTTAGAGAATCCATGAATATGCCATACTTGATGAATAGCTAGGTTAAACTTGGAAATTCTTGATTATATGCTACCATGTACATACGTGGCTGAAATTTCATGAAATCTTACCTGTTTATCGTGGTTTTAACTGCTATTTTGTACCCATACCTGCTGCTGCTCCTTTCGTACTGTAATGATCTCCCCGGGCAGGGAGAATTCGTGAAGGAAGTGTACCCGGGTGGGGACACCTCTGCAGATTAATTTGCTGCTTGATTCATGATTTTTGCTGCTGCATGCTACTTGTATGTGTACGTAACATAATATGGAATTGAATGTGCCTGCATGAATGTGTAATTGTGTGTACGTGAGTGTTTGTGTATATATATATATATGTGTATAAAATATAATTTGTGCATGTGTATGTTTGTATATATATTTATTTTAGCTAGTATTTATATGTTGTAGGTGTATTACATATGTGAGATATATATATATATATATATAAATATAAGTTTGCATGCATGCATGTTTGTATGTACATGTGTAACATCCCGACTCTTCGGATTTCCAGGTACGAACGTCACGAGTGTGCTAAGTGCGCATTTATTTAATTAAGTATGCGATTATGTGATTTACAAACTTGTTTATATGCTCGTTTATTATTTTAGAGTTCGTTTAGTACGGTTTTGATACCGTTTTATTTGTTAGGGACTCGATGGCCTAACTTGTTTTACCGCGCCTTGGGTTCCGGAGGCCATAGCTTGAGCTCGGGAATTCGAATTCGAATTCCAAAAGATATGTCGGACTCGAAACAAAGAAAGGAAATTAAGGAACCTAACTTTGTAATTTTCTAAGCCCGTTTGATCCTCCGAATTTTGCCCGAATCGAACCCGTGTGATAGATTTTTCACCTTTGACTAAAATAGCCATAACTTTTTCATTTCAACTCCTTTTTGACCAATTCTTGGGCCCACACTCCACTAACTCACCCCTATATCTCCCACCATCATCCCCATTTCGATCAGACCCCAAGGGGAAGAGGAAATAGCAGCTGGAGCAAGAAAAGAGAAAGAATCCCGTCACTATTCATCATCTCCAAATTTTGAGCTCAAAACTTGTCCAAACTTCATCCAATTCAAGAGATAAGTGTACTTTATGTATCCTATCCTTATGTGCTTCATTTCATCCATGAATTTCTGATTTTGGGCTAGATTTGATATAGATTTGGCATATGACATGAATAGTAAGGGTTTGAAGCTCTTTTAGGAATCATGTATGAATCCTTGAGTTTTATTTTGATTTGGTGCATCTTATATGTTTCTAAGACATCATTTATTACTTCTATGGACTTACTTTGAGTGGTAGTTGAAGATTCATGAGCTTACCTTTGATGAACTTCGAAGTAATTGCTTGGGTATGAACTTGTATGAATTTCTTGCACTTGTATCATGCATGACTCGATTTTCTTGTATATCTTTATGGTATATTTGCTTCATTTCATGTATTTATGTTGTTGCTTTGGTTTGGGTTGAGTTTTTGGGGAGTTTGCAAGCTTTTCTTCAAGTTTTTGGCCTCTGACCCAAATCCACCGGGGTGGATTTTCCCTTTGAAAATAATCCACCGGGGTGGATTTGAGGCAGGCCCTCTTTGAAAATTTTCTAACCTGAATCCACCGGGGTGGATTTGAGGCAGTAGCTCCCTTTGCTCCGAACTTTGTTTTCTTGGTTCTCTTCACTTTTATTTGATTTCTCTCACCCCAGTTATGATCCTAACGTGTTAATAAGTGATTATGTCTAATGTTTGCTTATTTATTCTAATTTTATGACTTCGTTTGATAAGTGTAAACGTGATTTGATTTGATATGCGTTTAAGTGCTACGTGTGATATTTCTTTGTAACTCTTGCCTTGTTTATGTGACTTAAATTTGAATATGCAAGTGTTATGATATAAAGTGATATATTATGTGATTGATTGACATGCTATGTGTTTATTTTACACGTCGTTTATGGAATTTTTATGCATATATGTAAGATATGAACTTATATGCTCCATATGTGATCCCTTGTTGCTCCCTTTAGGTCTTTTGCTTTCCTAGGTGTTTTAACTTTGTATATGCTCTTGATATGCTATTATATAATGTCTTATGAGTTTGATTTATGTGTTATGAATTTGATGACGTGGTAATTGATTTGATGTGTCTAAGTTTGAACGTTTGTGACTTGCATCGCATCATTTGCATCTATATGCATTTGCCGAGCGTTTATATGGTTCATTTTGAGTCTAAAGATGTCTTTAATGTTTGTCTTGATCAGAGGAGTATCCCGTTGGTGACGAGATTTCTACGTAGGCGTCGGTTTGTTCCTTTTGGCCCGTTTCGTCGGTGTAAGGTCAGGTTAGGTTATAGTTACACCCTAAAGATATGTGACCGATATGTATGCATGTGATTATAAGCCTTAAGTATATGTAAATACGTGTGCGATATGAATATGTGTGATTGTGTTATGTGTTGTGGAATAAGATACACTATGAGTAAGTCTACGTATGATGTGTGTATGTACGTATGTGTGTGAGTATGTATGACATGTGTGTGTAATTGTGTGTATGTGGGTGTGCATATATGTATGTATGATACGTATGCATGTGATAAGTATGTAAGTGTTTGTGTTTGATAAGTGTGCACGTGGTAAGTATATACAGGTGTGTGGTATGGTTTGTATGCAGGTGATAGGAACGTGTGATGTGGGTTATGGTAAGTGTGTTGGGTGTGTATGTTCCGGGTAAGTGTGATTCTGATTCTGATTCTGATTCCGAATATGTCTGAGCGTGTGTGTGTTCTGAATCCGGAACGGCTCATTTTAGGTCGACAGATGTGTGCGTGTGTTCTGAATCTGGGACGGCTCATTTTAGGTCGACGGATGGTGTGTGTGATACGTTTGGTTGGGTGTGTGTTATGTTTGATTTCTGTTATGTTAGTCTGTTAAGAATTAGTTCGTGAAACGGGAGTGGATTCTTAATTAATAAAATTTGGTTGTTTTGCCCTTCGGCCTAACTCTTTTATTCCCTATATCTAGTATCACGTGTGAAAATGGCATAGAATGTAAAAACCACGCCCCGGTTCATGAACTCCCTTATGTGATATGTGCTATGCTGTCTATACGTATGTACGCGTGCGTGTACAGCCCCTCACTCAGTTAGTGTGACTGACCCCTCCCTCTTTATGTTTTTAGTTTGTAGGTACCGGTCTGTCGTTTCGAGCTAGGAGGTTTGCTGTCGGTTGGAGTCTTGTCAGTCTAGTCGAATCTGCATTTTCATATTTAGTTCACTCTGCATTTGTACTTTTGAAGTTTGTATTTTGAGAGTTGATTTTGTATTTGTAACTTTTGGTACGGTTTTGTTAAGTTTGTAAATAATCCGGTTGAAGTGGTTTGTAACCTTGACAATATGCCCTGTTTAAGTTCGTTTAATACTTCCGCTTTTGTATGTTTGCTTTTTGCGCGCTCTGTTTGAGGGTTTAGACCGCCTAGCTTAGGAAGGTCTTTTGTTTGTCACCCGTTCGCTAGTGCTTGGTGCGTGTACGGATTCTCCGTTTCGTTACACGTGTCGGGTTCTAGTGCGGGGGATGTGGCGCCTTGCGCTCGGGGTGCTACAACGTGTGTGCATGTATATATATATATATATATATATATATATATATATATGTGTGTGTGTGTGTGTGTGTGCATATATTATATTTGAGCATGTGTGTGTCTACGTGCATGTGTATATATATAGGTATATTATATTATATGTTTTATATATAATGTAATGTATGTTATTTATTTTGATTTTAAAATATGGATTTGTTTTATTAAGTTTCACATATATGTTATAATCTTAAATAATTCGACCTCGCGTGCATGATTTTCGTAATTCATTTCATGCTCTTTAATGTCTTCTTTTAATTGTTTATGACTTATATGCTAGGTGAACATGTTATATTAAATGTTAAATGTCTTAAATTAATTTTATGGATTCATTTTATATGAATTTTACGTGATATGAATTTGAACGTTTTAAATGGTACCTTTCTGCATTCTTTTGACACTACAAGTGGTTTCTTTTGCTTCTAAGCTTATCCTATGATATTGATTAATGAATAAGCAATGTGTTATGATATCATTATGAAATTTATGCTATGATATTGAAGGGAAAAATGTGAAATGAATTTTGTAAATGTTTAAGTGCTTCATTTGTTATCTCCTTGCATTCATAGCATCCATTTGCATCGCCTTGCATCTATATGTTACATGTTTGAGCCTAAGTCTTTAGCGTTGCGTTTGTTTGTCTCAGGGGTGCTTCCGGGAGGAGTCGTATCCGAAGTTTAAGTTGTTCGGGGTCGTTTTCTCGCACCACACTTCACTTTTGTTCAAAGGTGAGGTTTAGGTTCTTTTCTTTTTAGTTAAGCTACCTAAGACCCTTAAATGCTCGTTTTCTAGCCCACATGAAACTATATATTATATATATAGTTAAATATGTGTCATGTATGATATGTTTATGATCTAGTTATCAAGGTTTCGGCTTTTTTAAAGGCTATATCTACGAGCATATATGAGCTCATGGTTTTAATGAAAGCTTAATTCTAGTGTTTGTAATGTTAATGATTTGTAATGAGCGAGAATGTAATGATAATGTAATGTAATGGTAATGTTTGGCCCCGGAGCCTGCGAGTCAGGACGCCCGGTACGGTAGCGGACCGTCGGGATTAGCCTTAGCATAGTCTCCACTTACATAGGATCAATCCGGAACCCACTAGGAGGTTTGGTGGGGGATGGAATCCTCGGGCGTGAGCATCATGAAACTCACGACCCATACATAACGTAATGGATGGAAAGGGTTGGCCGACCCTTCCATCACCGAAGAAGGGGATTGAATGTGATTTCTGTTTTGCAATATAATGTAATGAGAAGTAGCGGTGGATGCTCGTACTCGCTGAGCTTAATGAAATGGTTGGATTATGGAACGGGAATAGAGTCTTTAATAATGTAATGTATACGTATATGATATGTAATGTTCTTTGAAAATGTTTTGGTATGCAAAACCTTTTCCCGGTTCATAACCTTTATCTTTTACGTGCTTTGCTATTTATATACATAGTGTGTGGGTGTGCGTTAGCCCCCTTACTCAATCGAGATATGACTGACACCTCTCTTTTACCACTTTTAGTTGCAGGTATTTTGAGCACGAGCTAGGCGGAGAAGTGGGTCGTTCTAGTCTCACTTTTGGGTGTAGGTCGTGATAGGTGCATTGCATTCATTTTTTTGTCTTGTATTTAATGAATTGATCATGTTATGAATTTTGTTTTTGGAAATATGAATTGTTATTACTTTGTATATTTGATCATTTGATGTATATGTAAATCTTGACATTTTATATTACTAGAACTTTTTTGCTTCCGCTATTTTTCTATTTGTCACGCACTCTGAGTATGTTTTAGCTCCGCCTAGCCTAGTGAGTGTGTGGTCTCCCGTTCGCTTAGACTTGGGCTCGTGTATGGACTTCCCATTTCATATGCAGGTTTGGGTCTAGGTGAGGGATGTGGTGGCCCGCGTTCCGGGTGCTACATGATTCATAACTAAAAGAAAAGTCCTAAACGTCACTTGTAGGCAAACGGGAGAGTGGAGACCGGGCCAAAACAAGCGACAAACACCTAAACCTCAGGTTCGTTGGCTTCATGAAGAGGCTCTGAAACACAAGAACACAACACCCGAGACTTAGACTCAAATATGTACCAAAAAGACGCCTGACAATGCTCATGAGTGCAAGGTATACATATGAAGTGCGTGGATGCAACACTTAGGTCATTCATGTTCATAACTTGCAATTAACATATCAAATCAAACCATAAACTCAATATGAAATTCATAACACATAGTTCAACAAATATACAGAGCATATATAACATATACGAGGCAAATGAACGAGAGTACAAAGCAAGAAAGCAAACAAACAACACACTAACACGCGTTAGCCCCTAATCCATAAAACACCCTAACGGCCATTACCTAGGTCAGAAACTCTAACCTAGGACTAACGGTCGTTACCCCCTGTAAGCCTACAAGGGGCTAACACTGGTTAATGGGGTCAGGGGCCAAGGGTGGAGGGGTAACGGCCGTTACCCCTCGAAGTACAAAATGCCCTAACGGGCGTTAATGACTCCGGGACTGAAATGGGAGCAAATTTCAGCCCTCAACGCCCTTGCAACTCACACCAAAACTCCAAAACACCAAAGGAAACATACAAGGGCATGCTAAGACTTCAAATATGCAAGAATTCAAGCACAAATAGTCCATAAAATCGAGCCACAAAGAAGTAAGAATAGAGGGCATAGTTGGAGTGCAAGTTTATGTATGAAATGGAATCAAATTCTTGCAAGATTTTACATGCATATTAATGGCTACTCAACAAACTAACTTCTAGCATCAAATAAGACTCAATATATGCAATTAATACTCCATCATGGTCATCCTATCAAGCTCTAAATAAACAAATAGGCATGAGTTACGTATAAGCCATCAAAACTTCAAATACCTAACTAATCACCAAGTATATCAAATTCCACCATCTCTAGCATATGAACATGATTAAAGGAGTGCATAATGATCACAAGAGCAAGGACAGAAAGAATTTTGGCTTACCTTCAAAGATTGAGCAAGAAATGGATGAAACTTGAGCTTAAGGTTAACAAAAATGGAGGTTTTGCTCTTGAGTCTTCTTCTTCCCTTTTCTTGGAGTGGATCGAGATTGGAAGCTATGAGGGAGAGAAAGGGCTGATCTCTTGGTTGAAAAAGTCAAGGAGAGTACAAGGTAATGATAGGCTAGCATACAGGTGGCTATAGGGGCGTTTTAGGTACGTAGGGAATAAATCTGCATCGTTAGGGGGGGGGGTCAAAACGGCATCGAAAAAGGACAAGGCTTGTTCCATTAGCTCTGAATCATCGATTCAAGTCCAATGATGAAGACGGAACTCGAATCCGAGTTCCCGAGCTCAAGTTATGAATTAATAACTTAAAAGTGGCCAATTTACAAAATGGCCCAAAAGTTAGAACAAAAGAGCAATTGAGTCCTCTAAAGATCAATCAAGTCCAAAACAAGTTTAAAGCTTGCAACTAAGTCCAAGAATCATATACGTCACATAATTCACGAAGTTAGCATGCTCGGGATTTAAATCCGAAATTTAAAACTTACACATATAGCACGAATTCATATCATAAATTCATATAGGGTAAAACCGTATCAAATAATCCAATTAGTCACAAAATAATATATATAAAAGAGAACTCCAAGTAATACATACATCAAATAATATGCAATTAAAAGAAATTACGGAAATTAAACTCACACATGGTACAAACCTGTACGTGCGGTTTGACGGGGTGGCATACCAATAATAATAAACATTTCATTACAGAACCACTAATATATAAACAATCTACGAACAACAAATCTTCTTCAGAGGATCTCGATAGCTGAGTACAACCTGAACAAGCATTTCATAACCACATTTAGTAAACACTCTGAAACATTAAACAACCTGGACAAGCGTTTCATAACCACATTTAGTAAACACTTTGAAACAAACTGAACAAGTGTAGCACCCGAGAGGAGAGCACCACATCCCCCGCACTATGAGCTCGATCCAGTTATGAAATGGCTAGTCCATACATGAACCAAACTCACAGGGAATGGAAGACAATGAAAATGACTGTCCTAGCTAGCCGGAATCTAACCCTGGAACAATAACAACCGTAACAAAGATGCGGAAGCCAGGCAATTACTCATTCAATATCAAGAAAATAAATGTAATTCCATTAGAAAAGTAAATACGGTTTCCACTAAGTAATGCACCTGTCCTAACCTGTCCCGAATTAATACAACGCAATAATGTCAAACGGGTTCAACTAAAGTCCTAGAAACCTGTCCGAGTTCAATTCAATTTAGTAGATAGATCGATACAGTAAATAAATACAATATGCAGTGTGGACAAGTGTAGGACTCGAACAAAGACACGACTCCCGCCTAGCAACAACCTGTAAAGAACCTGAAGAAAAGGGCTAAGAGGGGTCAGTCTCTAGAAGACTGAGTGAGCTGGAGATATACGTATTCATAGAAACATGCACATGCAAGCTATCAGTGGCTCGGAGAGTGAGCGTGCACAATCTCCAACCAAACTCCGACCGTGTACAATGTTTAGATTTCAATTCTTTAAAAAGGCGATCATGCAATTCAATCGGTTTCAATCAGTACAATACAATCGATTCAGTAACAGTGCACAATCAGTTCCATCCTTCTTCCTCTGAGACAAGGTTCGGGTAGCTAGCCCTCACCAACCATTCCGTGTGGTCAAGGGGTGCATGAATCCCCAGGACCGAGACTCCATCCTCCACTAACCTCCTAGTGGATTCCGGGTTCATCTCAACAATGTGGGGAGTACAAAAGATCACCGTCGGCCCGATACCTACTCGGATTACTCAATACACTCAACCCTAGGCCGCAATCAATGTGCAGTACAATATCTCGCCAAAACAAGAGGATTCAGTAAATAACAATAACAATAGGTTCAATTTCGGTAAAAGTTTACTCGATAATCGTTTTGGAAACAATATAAATATGATTTTAGGCCGAATTCCATTCATACAAGTTTTAGGGATTATGTACATAACTAGAACGAAAACAACCTCACCTGACAGGCGACAATACAATTCAGGGATGCAAGATGGTGCTTATTCGATCAATGATCTTCACCCTGGAGAAAACTGGACAAGAAAGGAAACATTGTGTACTCTTGAGGTAAGACTCGAAAATGATACTAATTATAATGGACGGCGTAGTCATGAACATATTCTTGTATAAAATGAACATATAATTGCATGTATTGATCATATAAAGGCTTAGAAATGGAATGGAATTGCAGCAAGAAATCATAAACACCTTTTGGAGCATGGGAACAGCCGTTCCGAGTTTACTGTAAAATGGGAAGGGCTGTTCCTGTTGGAAAACACGAATCAGAAAGCAGCGGAATTTAAAAAAAAATTTCCAACAAAAGGACCTTGAACTCGCAATCGTGTAACCAAATTCGTAAAGATAGAAAACTTACTTTTCTTTTATTCTTTCTTGAAGCGTTTCAAGCCACCCAAGAACGCTCTTCTCGCGGCTTGATCCCCTCTCCTTGGTAAAGCTCGAATCTTCAAACTTCTAACTTGAAGTCTCTAGAGAAAGTCCACCAACTTGATCACAATCTAACTAGTAAGGATGCTAGTTCTCTAGTTAGTGTTTAAGCTTAACCTAGGGTTTAATTTAATCTTGGAGAAAGGAAGGTGTTCAACACATGAACCAAGAATTGTCAATTAGCTCCATAAGGAGCTCGAGCTCCCCTATTTATGGGGAGGGGGGTGCCGAAATTCCTAGTCCTTTATGGGCTAGGATTTTGGTCCCTCTCTCCTATTACTTGATCATCAAGTATTTTCCAACTTTGACTTTGAATTCTAATTCTAGTCAACTTTTAAGAGAGCTAAAAATATCCAAACTATTTTTGGATAATTTTATACTTTATTTATTATAAAAATAAATAACTTATTTTATCTAATTAATTAATTCATAATTAATTAACTAGATTATTTTCTCCAAAATTAGACTTTCTTTTTAATTCAAAATTAAACCAAAGTCTATTAAATAATTAACTAATTAATTATTTAACATACATATAAATTCACGTGTGTGACACGTGTCACAAGGACACGTGTCACTCACGTGACCCACACGTGTGGCTTCACACGTGTGGAACCCTCAACTCATGTAACCAAGTTGTTGTGTGTGACCCTCTAGGTTCTCAATTCAATTAGCAGTGACCCTAATTAATTAATTCACTAATTAATTAATCAGTCCACAGATTAAACGACCATAGTCTAGCAACAGGTGTTTAACCCCTAGCTGAATTGGAATGTTCGGATTCGACAGAACCTTTAAGTCATTGATTCATGTGAGATACAATCCTCCTACTTACTATCTCTCAACCAAGATCTAGGGCAAGGGAATAATCAGAACCCTAATAATCCGGTCTTAAAGCTAAGTGCATTTCATATCCATTTGATCTCAATCCAAGAAACCCTTTTCTTGATGTCTTGATCTACTGCCTTGGCCAAGGACTCCATATGGCATATGAATGACTTACACAATAAGAGATCACTTTGCAAATGCAAGTGTAGGTCCTTTCTTGATTCTCATTCACTTTCACGAGTCACTTGTGCAGCCCCAGTATAAGCCTTGAATCAGTTGTCTAAGGCGACACCCTTTAAAGCTTATACCTAAGACTACAGAGTTAACTCATAAAGTGACAAGGAACCTCAAGTCTAAGGATCAATTAATCACATCAATGACTCGTGAGATATTTCCTAATCTGAAAGTTTCCATTTCCTGAAATAGAAACTTCCTTTCCCATTTAGGAATGTTCTCACACGGGGCGCCTCAGTGAACTCACTTATTAAAGTAAGCACCCTTATGTATCACGCACGTATCAACTATACACTTTGCACCTCCATGAAACAAGGTGGTCCTTCTTAAGGGCGTGATCCCACAAGCAAGCCTTAGAGGAGTCAGGTTGACACTCCCACTGTCTGTAGGACTCATCGGCTTGGAGTATTTTACTAATCATGACTTATGTGATATAGGGCTCGTTTCATGAACCATTTCACCTAAATGGCAGAGTCCTAAAGTCATCAGGATTAGGGGAGTTCTCATACATGCACAGATAAAGTAAACGCATACCAAACAAGAGCATATAAAGAAGTGTTGCCTCAATTCGTTATTTCATTCAAAGATTGTCTGTGATTACAATAAGGAAAAGCACAAAGCGGATATACAATCGGCTTTCTAGGGCACTATTCCTAACAGTTCCCGGCTCCCCGAATAAATCCCGCGCGTCAATAAAAAATTGGGCTGGGAACGGCCGTTCCAGCTGTAAGCTAAAACTAGGAAGGGCCGTTCCCAGTCTCACGCCAGGATGCTCAGAAGGTTGGGAACGGCCGTTCCGGGAAATGAACTGGGACAGGAAGGGTCGTTCCCGTTAAGCAGAAGATGCAGAAACGGAGCAGGAAACAGGGGATGCTCGGACACAAACCATAAACACCCAAAACATCCATAAAACTTCTCCAAATGCATTAAAACATAAAAGAACCATACTTAGTCACTTAAAGTATAATTAAAATCTATATAAACACTCATACTAAGCTTTGATCACCAAGAATTCAATACCAAACCCCATAAATATATATATATATATATATATATCATCTAATTCCATAAACTTCAATAATCATGCATGAAATTCATGTTAAAAGCATATAATCAAGCTTCCATCCACTCATACTCAGGTTGTCACCTTCAATTCATGAACCCTAGCTAAGCTTAAAAAATTCATGAAACTATATATGCATGATCTTACCTTGGAGATAGAAGAAATAAAAGGGAAGGAGGAGATGAAGGTATGGAGATTAATTCCTTAAAGAAATTGGATGAAATACTTGGCTCCTAGATTTATTGATCCACCGAAATAGAGAGGGAGAGAAAAAGGGATGTCTTCAGCTTGTCTCATGGATGAAAATGAAGAAGATAAGGAATGTATATGTGTATGTATATAATATGTCGATCAAAGTAGGGGGAAGAAAGAGGGAAATTGCACTCATGTCCTCCAAGAATTTAAGTCATGTAATTAGGTTTCAACTTATGAAAAATGATCATTTTAATCCAATTCAATTTATGCAATTAAGTCCTCAATTTATAAAAGTAGTCAATTAAGGACACATAGACAATTAAGGCACGTTCGGCAATTAATTCACGTATCACATAAATATAAATCAGGTAATAATTCTCAAATTGATAAAATTTCATATAAACACTTAATAAAATAATTCACAAAATATCAAGTAATGCATAACTTGAAAATTGGGGCGTTACAATCTCTCCCACTTAAGAGGACTTGGTCCCCAGGTCCAATTCTCGAGTTCTGGACTCTAAAACAAGCGACGAGAGAGCCTCGTCTCTCAAGCAAACACCGAGAGAATCCCCGTCTCTCGAACAGGCAATGAGAGAACCCCATCTCCCAAACAAGCAATGAACACACACTCCAAGAGAATACTTAAATAAACACTCACACAACCCGTCACGGAAAAAACAGGTAGAAAAGATCAGACTCAACAATCAGTCATATAAGAGTAATTAACATATAACAAGAAACTATGTACGATAATGATAGAGTGCATGTTGCAAGTGATATGCATTTTTAGATTTACCGTTCACCGTGGCAATGGAATTTGAAATTGGTAACTTTCTAACACAGCTGCATGTTCTGCTCCTTAGCTGCTTCGGTTCCCAACCAATTTTCCTTCTTTAGGCTGTGCTTGAATAGGAAGATGAACGAATCCTCAGTTGACCCAATTCTCAATGTCCATTCTGATTCTCTCCTACGGTTTCCTTCTTTAATTTGGTGAAGTCCTCGGAATTTAATTAGACCTTTCGAACATAACGGTCTCTGTCTTCTTTGATCTTTTACCACCAACCTATAACTCTTTGGTTTACCGAGCCCTAACCTCCCAGACAACCCAGCTTAGTTCTTTGTTGAGGACTTGGTTAAATGGAGTCATTGACATCATCTTTAAAGATGACAACTGGATCAAACTTTCCTTTCTCAAATTAATTTAGAAATCCACCAGAAGTTCCTTGATAATACCATCATCTTCAATATCCGAATCATGTACATATGAATACCTAAACGAATCAAATCTCTTCGATGCCCTAATAAAATCCTCAACCCGGTTGTGGTATCTTAACTTTCACTTTGAAGGTTTAAACCAATAGAGTCGTCTTATTCTTTTCTTATCACCATCACTAATCCTTTCATGTTTATCCAGACGTGCATTTCAATTACTCCTATTAGAAAGGACTCAGACATTCTCGTTGTTCTTGTAACACCCGAGCGCAAGGTGTCACATCCCCCGCACCGAGACCCGACCCGAATATGAAATAGACGATCCATACCCGAGCCACACCACGGCGAACGGGGACATACATACACTCTATGCTAGGCGGGACAAACCCTTGAACCATGAAATCAGAATAACATTAAAGCGGAAGCAATAACTGATCCTAATAAAAACAATGGCATTTAAGCTCCAAAAATCAATCATAACCTCATCCCATTTCCAATAGGGCTCAAAACATGTACGCTCCATTAGCAACGTTCATATACAATGATCACAAGTGCAAAATATGAGTGTAAGACCAATAAACAAAAGGGCTAGAAACGAAAACAAGACCTAGGACTCGAAATCCCGCCTAGCTCCTCTGACACCTGCACAAAACAACTGAAAGCCAAACCGGTTCAGTCCAAAAGGGACTGGTGGGTATAAAAGCAGGGCATAGTATAATATATGATGGTAATGAAACATTCACATGCAAGCTTTAATCCCAAATGAGGTTTTTAAAGAATTTCCCAATTGGGTGAATAGAAATCATCAAAAGGGATTATAACGATTCATTTACATTAGGTCAAGGTCATTAATGGCCCGGCGAGTGGGCGTGCATTATCTCCAACCAACTCCTCGTGTAATTCATTAACATTCATTAACATTCATTCATTCATTCTTTTCATGCGTATCATTCTTTCGTGCGCATTCAATAACATTTACACCTTCTTCCTCCGGGTTGGTGGCGGGTTTGCAAGGCCCAACCACCCATTCATTGACCATAAGGGGTTACATGACTCCCCAGATGGTGCTCAGCTCCCTTTCCCCGCCAATCTCCTGACGAGGTCCGGTACCGCCGTTCATTAGTGGGACTAGTGTGAGGGTTTACCGTCAGCCCTTGCCTCCTCGGGTCCCCACTCACACCAAGCCCCTGGGCCCCATTCAGTGCAATCAATCAATCAATACTCGCCAAAACATTAGGTAGGATTCATGAAATAAGGGCTTTACGTTTGCAATCATTTACTCGAGAAAAGACTCAATATATATATATATATATCGTATTACTTTGGCTTAAAACTTTTCACATAGGGAGATATATCGGGTCGTTTTATCTAAGTAGAAGAGAAACCCACCTTAAACGGCAAAAGGGAGAACACAAGAGCCTCTCGGACCGGCCTCGTCTCCAACGGAATCAAAATCTGTGCAATAAAGGTGAAGTGAGACTCAATATGACCAAATAAGACGTTCGGCTATGAAATGATTATGATATGAATGTACAAGAGATGCTATAATGTAATGAACACGTTCATGTGCACTATTAAAGTCTTAAAGACACATAAACATTAAATTCATTCATTTAATGAAGCATTCGTATTCAAACGAGTTCATATCCTTCACATTTCACGTCAAAGGAAATTTAAATTATATAATCAAGTCTTTCAATCTTTCATTCACTTTCATCCGAATCATAATTTCACATTTCAATAAATTCAATTCAAGAATTTCAAATATAACAACCATAACACGTACTATATCACGTTTACAATTAAAGAATAGACAATTAATTACATTCAATTTAAAATTGGAAATTAGAAAGGAACATGAAATAAATAACAATTTAATTTCCATAATTTAACTAAATCAACAATATTTAATATAGCATAAACATATATATAATATACATAATTACTTTATATATATATATATATATATTCACATTTAGATCAAATTGATTCACGAATTTCGAATAACAATCAAAACACGTAACATAATAGGTTCATAATTAGGGAATAGGCAAATGGAAACATTCAAGTCATGTTCGGAAATTAAATAGTACAAATTAAAATAACACTTAAATTCTAAAATCAATTAATTCAAATAACATTTAAAATATAATAAACATATATATATATATATATAAATATATATATATACACGTACATTAATCCCATGCATGCAAACTATCTATATATATTTATATATATCTATATATAACATGCATGCATAAATTGAAGGACAAAACAAATAAAATAAAACAACCTAAGTATGCATGCAAATATATATATATATCTATACGTAGCATGCATATAATAAAACTAACCATTTAATCACCCATGCATGCATGCATTAGACCTTAGAATATTCACCTTTAAACACAACCCATGCATGGAAACACATATACGTATATATATATATATACAAATAACCACAGCCATGCATTTAGAATTGCAACAGAAATTCGGCAAGAACAGGGGGTCGCGGCCGCGACCCATTTTCTTCATGAAATGGTAGCGGCCGCTATCCTATTTTCCAACAATTTTTCCCCAGACTGCAGAATACGTGAGCAGCCAAATAAGGAGTCGCGGGCGCGATCGAGTTCCAGGCAAATCAGGTCGCGGGCGCGACCTTCGCAACGCAACAGAATTAACGCAGCAAAACCAGAAAAACAGGGCAGCAACTCAAGCAACGATTAAGCAATATATGTGCAGCAATAAATGGCATGATATGCAGCAACAACTCAGCCTAACAAACCTCTAAAACTGACAGCAAAAGCAAGGGAAGAACGCAGCAGATGACAGCAACAATTTCAGCCCCAAAGCAGAGCAAAATCCCACGAAAAACAGAGCATACTGATCTCATTAATCCCCAACATGTTCAGGTAAGCTAAGCCATCAAAAACACTGCAAAATAACTCCAAATGAACATACAAGTCAGCCCCAAGGAAGCTCAGACGTGAGACGCAGGCGCACATGACCCTTTCATGAAATTTTTCTCAAAGTCTCATAAATGATATCTCAAGAATACTCTTACTACCAGGTAATCAATGATCATAAATGAAAAGAGGATGTCAAAAAAATCATTTTCAAGCTTGGAATCAATCAAAACCATCAAGAATTGAATGAGATCAACCAAATTACTCAAAACCTACATTTTCGAAAATCAGTCCAAACCTCATGAAACCATGATCAAATTTGGGGATGAAGGGATGAAAATGACTCATATTGAATGTACATAACATAACCAAGCTTACCTTGTGGATTAATGGAGGTTTGGAAGGAGATTTGAGCTTGAATCTCTTGGTAGGGCTGGAGCTACGGGAAAAACTGGGAAGCAGATGATGTTTGGCCAATTTTCAGCAAGTGGGAAGGGTTATCTCGGTTTGGGGGGTTAATGGCTGAATAAAGGGTTGAGTTAGGGTTCCAAAAAGTCTAACCATGGTTAATTTGGTCAAGGTTTGAGCAAGATATGGTTATTTTGGTGCAACAAGGTCAGTTTCGTCGCCGTTTAATTTTTCGGTTGAATATCGAGGGTTCAAATGACGTTAGAAAAATATAAGGCTAAGTTTACTAAACTTGAATTTTCATTACGAGTTCAGTGAAGTTGACGGAACTCGAATCCGAGTTCCCGAGCTCAAGATATTAAATACGGAACCAAGGGTGCGCTAATTGCTCGTTAGCCCCCGACTTGGATTCCAAAATTCAAATTAAATCCGAAACATATGCAAATGAATCCGAAAATACGAAACGAACAAATATTAACATACAAGACACGTATAAGTTCAACATATTAAATTCGCATAAAATTCCGGTATCAATTTAAATAGAAACGAAGCACGTAAACGTCACTCATACGCAATGTACCAAAAGAATTCATAATATTTACAATATGCAATTAAATTCATATATAATATATTATATATATATATATATATATTAATGCATGCATACGTATATATATATATAATTTGTAATACATGCATGCATAATTAATTTAAAATTGTAAAATGCATGCATTACAAATTCATGCACACGTACACAATTACAATATATATATATATATATATATATATATATATATGTATATATGTATATATGTATATACATGATACTAATACTATTAAAATTAAATAATTAACATTTAATACATTTACAAATAAAATTAAATATGTAAAACACGTATAAATAATTATTTCGCGCAATTAAGGAGCACACAAGTTATTCACATAAATTAAAAATCAAATATTGCATATATTTCAATTAGTCACTTATTTAACAATTAAACAGTGAAATTTAATTATAGAAAACACTAAAAACCAATTAATTTGCGCAATAAGGTAAACGCATATGTCATGCTACACAAAATAAGAAAAACGGGGGCGTTACAGTTCCTAATAGTAGTAACCCCGTTTGAGCCAATCGAAAATTTTAAGTCATTTTCCCGGCTGGCTCGCCCCCTTAAGGAAAAATATTTTCTAAGTACTTGAACTTGTTCTACCTCTTCTCGGATCAAAGATCTCGATTTCCAACTTAACTCTCCTGGTGTAAATGGTTCTAATCACACCACTTATCCGGTGATATAATTCTTAGTCACCTTGAAGCGTTTAGTAGAGATAGCAACCCATTTTCTAACTACCGGCTCTACTCTTTCCGAACCTCAGAATTCTCGTTTCCCTTAATCCCCTAGAAATCTAGATTTAGTTGTTCAAAGATTCAAAACTTTCCCCACCCTGCCTAAAAGACCATGACCACACACCAACGACGAGTTCCTTAAATGCTTGCGCAAACTCCAGAATAGACTAAAGTCACAGATCACCAGGAAATCGTGGATACTCAGGATATTATCGGACTTCAAGTGGAATCGGATGACCCATTTGCAATAGGTGACGGCTGATGACGAAGAAATACTCTTCTTTGTCGTGATTCGGTAGAACAGAGTTGTGGCGATAGGTGAAGCATAGGATGGGGAGGCCCTCCTGACAAATAAACACTAAATAATGCATGCCGGTTAATATGCCAATGCATGTATCACCCTTGTAAATAATTAAAGATGCAACACGTTGGGACAATTATACAATTGAAGATACGCATATAAAGTAAGGAAATTTAAACAATTTGAAGTAATGTATGATGTACGTGCTTATGGATGCATTGAACCTGTCATTGTAGTAACGATAAACTTTAGCTTGACACTTATTCCTTGTGAGTTGATTATTCCCTGTTTACCCACGTTCTTCTAAATCTTTTGAATTCTCTACCATTAACTGGTACCTTTCCATGACTGGAGATTGAAATTTCTTGAACCCAATTCCTTCCCAGTTATCGGTCCCTAAATGTTGCCCGAACCTTTACCATGGTTATTGTCTTGATCAAAATTTCCTTGCACAACTTGTATAACTTTATGCTTGGGGATTAGGATTCTTGAATTTGAATCCTTCTACACCCGTGAAGTTGGTATCTTGCCTCCTTCTCTCGAAGATTCAGTCTCCAAAGGTCGTCACTTTGAGCACGTAATCTCCCTCAAGAAGTTCTTTACCTTTCTTTACCGTTTCCGTTTGTTGCTCCTTAACTTCCAATTTAACCTCACAACATGACAATTCAGCTTGGATCTGAAAAATAACTCCAACTTATCCGAAGGTAGAACCTTTAGTATTTTATCTTTCCACAAGCTTGAACCCGTCGGTTCTCTTTAACTTCTCCAATTCGATTTCTTCCTTACTCGAAATCCGAAATATCTCATTTCACCTCTTATTCCTCTTCTTGCCCAAACTTGACTTCTAGTGAATTGATTTACTTAGAAGTTCTTCCTTGATGGCCTGTATTGCCCATCCTCCATCGACCCTATTCCATTCGAACCTTCTTTAATGATCTTTGTTGCTCATTCCCCAACGAACCCAATTTACCCTGAATTCTCGTGAAGGTCTTCGCTTCTTTATTGGTCTGAATCTCGGATTTAACTATCTTCACGATTTCTCCACTACATTCTTGAATTTAGTTGATCCTATGGAGCCCCGTTAGATAATTTTGTAGAGTAAGCATGAATGTAAACTTGTGAGTTGTAATTACGACACCCCCCTATTCTATCTCATCAAGAATTCACCATCTCCAATAGGAATTGCAAACTTCTCCTCATAAATCGGCCTTCTAGTCCGGATTCCAACCCTCGAACCATAGCCCCAACTAGAGAAGGCCATGAATCTTAAATCCTTGCATAGAATTCCTGATGCCTTCCTTGCATCATTCGGCTTGAAGGTAGAATTTGTGAGGAATTGTTGTGGTTGTAGAAATTGGCCTTGGTTTGATATTATCTTCGCATCCTAAGATCACACTCATTTTGAATATAAATGTGTGTGGTTAGCGCATGCTCATGTCACATAATTGACACCAAAGTCACGGATTTGATGCAAAATTTTCCAAATAATTCGACACGGTTTAAAGTAAAACATGTTGAACATATAAAGTTTCAGCAATTCAATATCGATGAGTCAACAATTAATGTCAAGAATCAATGCAATGCACAACCTAAGCCGTACGACCTAGACTTGACACGACACGACACTAGAACTCCAATTTTGCAACCTGGAGCTCTGATACCAACTTAAGATGTAACACCCGAGAAGAGAGCACCACATCCCCCGCACTATGAGCTTGGTCCACATATGAAATGGCTAGTCCATACATGAACCAAACTCACAGCAAACGGAAGACAATGAAAAGGACTGTCCTAGCTAGGTGGAATCTAACCCTAGAACAATAACAACCGTAACAAAGATGCGGAAGCCAGGTAATTACTCATTCAATATCAAGAAAATAAATGCAATTCCACTAGAAAAGTAAATACGGGTTCCACTAAGTAATGCACCTGTCCTAACCTGCCCTGAATTAATACAAGGCAATAATGTCAAACGGGCTCAACTAAAGTCCTAGAAACCTGTCCCGAGTTCAATTCAATTCAGTAGATAGATCAATACAGTAAATAAATACAATATGCAGTGTGGACAAGTGTAGGAATCGAACAAAGACATGACTCCCGCCTAGCAACAACTTGTAAAGAACCTGGAGAAAAAGGGTAAGAGGGGTCAGTCTCTAGAAGACGGAGTGAGCGGGAGATATACGTATTCATAGAAACATGCACATGTAAGCTGTAAATCCCGAGCAAAGTTTTAGGTAAAGTTGTTTTCGTAAAGGCAGGAACCAATTGATCAATGCTCGGACTTTATAACTATCAGTTTATACAATTAATTACAAGTTACAGGCTATCAGTGGCTCGGCGAGTGAGCGTGCACAATCTCCAACCAAACTCCGACCGTGTACAATGTTTAGATTTCAGTTCTTTAAAAAGGCGATCATGAAATTCAGTCGGTTTCAATCAGTACAATACAATCGATTCAGTAACAGTGAACAATCAGTTCCATCCTTCTTCCTCCGAGACAAGGTTCGGGTATCTAGCCCTCACCAACCATTCCTTGTGGTCAAGGGGTACATGAATCCCCAGGACCAAGACTCCATCCTCCACTAACCTCCTAGTGGATTCCGGGTTCATCTCAATAATGTGGGGAGTGCAAGAGTTCACCATCGGCCCGATACCTCCTCGGATTACTCAATACACTCAACCCTGGCCCCAATCAATGTGCATTACAATATCTCGCCAAAACAGGAGGAGTCAGTAAATATAAATAACAATAGGTTCAATTTTGGTAAAAGTTTACTCGATAATCGTTTTGGAAACAATATAAATATAAATATGATTTTAGGCCGAATTCCATTCATACAAGTTTTAGGGATTATGTACATAACTAGAACGAAAACACCCTCACCTGACAGGCGACAATACAATATAGGGATGTAAAATGGTGCCTATTCGTTCGATGATCTCCGCCCTCGAGAAAACGGGACAAGAAAGGAAACATTGTGTACTCGTGAGGTAAAACTCGATAATGATACCAAATATGATGCACGGCGTAGTCATGAACATATTCTTGTATAAAATGAACATATAATTGCATGTATTGATCATATAAAGGCTTAGAAATGGAACGGAATTGCATGAAATGAAGCAGGAAATCATAAGCACCTTCTGGAGCATGGGAACGACCGTTCCAGGTTTAGTGTAAAATGGGAAAGGCCGTTCCCGGCTCCCCGAATAAATCCCGCGCGTCTGTAAAGAATTTGGGTTGGGAACGGCCGTTCCGGTTGTAAGCTAAAACTAGGAAGGGTCGTTCCCAATCTCGCGCCAGGATGCTCAGAAGGTTAGAACGGTCATTCCGGGAAATGAACTGGGACGGAAAAGGTCGTTCCCGTTAAGCAGAAGATGCAGAAACAGAGCAGGAAACAGGGGATGCTCGGACACAAACCATAAACACCCAAAACATCCATAAAACTTCTCCAAATGCATTAAAACATAAAAGAACCATACGTAGACACTTAAAGTACAATTAAAATCAATATAAACACTCATACTAAGCTTTGATCACCAAGAATTCAATACCAAACCCCATAAATATATATATATATATATATATATATATATATATATATATATCATCTAATTCCATAAACTTCAATAATCATGCATGAAATTCATGTTAAAAGCATATAATCAAGCTTCCATCCACTCATACTCAGGTTGTCACCTTCAATTCATGAACCCTAGCTAAGCTTTAAAAATTCATCAAACTATATATGCATGATCTTACCTTGGAGATAGAAGAAATAAAAGGGAAGGAGGAGATGAAGGTATAGAGCTTAATTCCTTGAAGAAATTGGATGAAATACTTGGCTCCTAGATTTCTTGATCCACCAAAATAGAGAGGGAGAGAAAAAGGGATGTCTTGAGCTTGTCTCATGGATGAAAATGAAGAAGATAAGGTATGTATATGTGTATGTATATAATATGTCGATCAAAGTAGGGGGAAGAAAGAGGGAAATTGCACTCATGTCCTCCAAGAATTTAAGTCATGTAATTAGGTTTCAACTTATGAAAAATGATCAATTTAATCCAATTCAATTTATGCAATTAAGTCCTCAATTTATAAAAGTAGTCAATTAAGGACATATAGACAATTAAGGCACGTTCGGCAATTAATTCACGTATCACATAAATATAAATCAGGTAATAATTCTCAAATTGATAAAATTTCATATAAACACTTAATAAAATAATTCACAAAATATCAAGTAATGCATAACTTGAAAACTGGGGCATTACAACAAGCACTTCATTTCCATAAATAAAATTGAGAAAACATCATCAACCAATTTATTAATGTAGTTTCGAATAAACAGAAACAATCATAAGAAGCAGTGTATTCCATTACAACAATAAAGAAAATTCCTAAAAATTAACGTAGTTTCAAACAAACAGAAACAATCATAATGTATGTAAAAATTTCAATTCTCAACTCCAAAACACGCAGTGGATCTGGTCAATCCTCAACTTCAAAACGAACAGTGGCCAAGCATGAATCATATTCGTAGGGGTTATATCTTCTCTTCATGATACAAAATGAAATTACTGACCAGTATTAATGTAATGTTACACAAACCAGAATAAATTAGAAATCCTCATACCTTCTCTTCGATGACTGCTTCTGATAAGTCCAGATTTTCATGGTTTTATTGATATTATTAATAGGACTTATATTATATTTTCTACCTTTTTTGTGCTGGAATTTTAGCTTAATAAATCATTTAGTTTAATTGTAGGAAAGAGGAGGGAAAATATCTAAAAGACTCAAAAAGGTGCAAAATTCGAGTATTTGCTTAAAGAAGTTTGGGAACCTACGCAAGAGACAAAATTTGAAGAGATTTCCCTGTACTTTTGAGTATATACTCAAGTAATTTTTAATATCTACTCAAAAGAAAGAATCCTATAGAAAAATTCCTGTACTTTTGAGTACCTACGCAAATAATTTTGGGTACCTACTCAACTGACGGTTTTCAACTAAAGTGGAGGTTACTTGAGCGGTTTTTGGAGAAGATGCACATTTTTAGAAGGCCAAAACTCAGATTTTCAGATTATTCATCACTTTTTATGTATATTCCTAGTTTTAGTTCTCTAGTTTTAGAATCTCTACTTTGGAAGAATCATTGGGGCAAGGATTGGAGGAAGAAAGAAGACTAATTCGGAAGCACATCGCGCCTACGAGTTTTTCTTATCCTCTTCTCTCTTTTTATCTTTTGTAAAGATGAATTCTATCATGTTGATGGATTTTAGCATGTTTAGTATGTTTAGTTAAGTTTATCTTGGATTGCAATGGATCTTGACTCATAATTTGATTTTTGTTTACCATATTCATGATTCGTGTTGCTTTGATTGTTTAATTTGGTGTTGTTGTGATAATGACTGGCCATCGATTATTTTGAGAGATAATTAATTGAGTATTAGCGAAGAAAGATTAATGTCGGATGAGAATTAAACGATACATGTTCAATTAATTAAGAATAGATTAATTGATTCGTTAGTAAGATAGACATATACTTGCTATCCTTGTATTGACGTAGGAGCAGTAATTGAATGCATAATTAGTTAATTGATTACCATAGACATAGAGGAATCATTAGCTAATTATAGGTTTTTATGACTTCGACAGAAGCTTATAGATAATATTGTTCTCTATTCTTTCAAACCCAGCACGAGGACTGAATTACAGTGAATGAGAGTTAAGCATGGGTTGAGTGAAATTGTAATCCAGTTTATTTCATATTGTTGTTAATTTCTTTTAGTTTCATTGTTAATTTAGTGTTCATTACCCCCATTATTTAATTGATTGGGTAGAATTCAATTAGAGAGAATTATGTTGGTATTTAGCATGATAATTTAGTAGTCCCTGTGGATACAACACTTGTTTGCCTAATCTACGATCACGACACACGTGCACTTGCGTGTTGTTTATTATTTTTGCGAACAGACTCCAACTAAATAGGCACAAGGGTGAATCGCCCTCATCTCCACAATGTTGAGATTAGCAAGTTCATGTAATTGGATCATGGTCGGAATCTGCCTGTCGCATTGCAAACTGACGCACAACCCTTTTTTTTAGGGAGCGAGGTACTATACCATGTAAGAATCGGAGTTGGAGTCTGACCACTCTTTAAGAAGTTGCCCGTGAATCTCCTCAACTGACGCGTTCAGAATTGGAAATACCGTGATTTCGTCGTTAAACCAACAACTTCCTAGGATTTGCTGCTTATCCTCAGTTTCATCACCGGTCATCGCCATCTTCAAAATACTAATTCGAACTATCAGTTTGCAGTGGATCAACAATTGGATTCAAATTATCAACAATTCAATTAGGAACCAATTATCACCTTTTCTTCAATACAAATTATCAGTGAATTATACTGTCTAGTTGATAGAGAATCCGAAAAAATAATTGACATTCAACTAACGCTGAGAATACATACTTTCGTCCTCCTTGTAGCAGCACATGAAATAGGGCACAGTGACTAAATGAATTCTCGTTGCCACCGCTTATCAATATCCTGCAGTCGTCGTCACCGTTACCACCACCGATCTTTATCCTGCAATCGTCATCGTCGTTACCGCCACCGATCTTTATCCTGCAGTTGTCGCCGTTAACTCTCGTTGCTGACGAAGTGGTAATGATATTGGAGAATATGAGAAAATTTTGGGAATCCATTTTTTCAGCCAAAAAATAAAAAAATAAATAAAAATCAAGGGCAAAATAGACATTTAAGGGCTTTGGAGGTTTAGGGGAAAAAAAACCGGTATTAGTAATTTAAAACATATATTTTTCAAACGAGAGAGCTTAGTACAAGTTTTGAAAATATTTAATTATCTTTATTAACCTTAAAAAAAAAGAAAAAGAAAGGAGTAATTAAATGATATACAGGTTAATAAGTGATACCAAACACAAACACAAAATTTAATCTCTATTATTTCACTTAATCTTAATTAAAAAGGTCGAAGAAGATTAACTCAAATATATTCGTTCTCGCTATCAAACGGTTCCTAAATTATGCCCATCACCCATTTTTTTTGGTCAAATGCCCATCACCCATGCCTCGTTTACCTTGGAGTTATGATTTCATATGATATGATAGTGATAGATGCCAATAAATAATTTGTTTTGACGTTTTCTAATTTTGTTGTGGATATAAACGGATTATTTTGGCTTGTGACTTGTCGTTTACGTTTCCCATTATTATTCTAATATTATTATTATTATTAATAAATTTACATTATTATCTTCAAATTTAAAATCATCACACTTATCGTCTATAGTCTATAGTTAAAACATGTTTACTTTATTGGTTGGGATAAGATGAGATTGATGAATAATGGGATGACTGATAAAATATATTGGTAGATTATTTATTGTATGGGGAATATAAGATAATCAACCTTTTATCTAATATCATCCAGGGTCATATCATCAATCCCGAACTCGTAAAAATATTGGTACATAAGTTTAAGTAGGATTATTAATCCAATCCAGGGGGAGTAAACATGCTACAAGTGTCTATAGTCTATAGTTCTATACCACACCATCACAAATCGGAGGCCTCCTGTAATAACGCTTTCTTCGATCTTCTCCAAAGAAACCTGCAAAACAACTTGGGTGATTAATTCCCAAGCACAGACTAAATAATCGGACTGAACAAGAACAATAAACCATATTCTGAATAGGCTGATTATACCTCCTTGTAGCCTAAACTAAAAGTAAAGCAGACTACATACACCATGCTCTGTCTGAGACTGAGAGGGAGACAGAAAGAGAGCGACAGAGAAGCACAGAAAGGGTGACGGCCCAACTTCATTGTACCCTACGTAAACCCTGTAAGTTTTCTCTTTTGTGATTAAAGCTAGCTACGTGTGCTCTGATTTTGATTTGACCTAATTTTACTGGCACACAGGGAAATGGATACTTGGATTTCCAACCAAACCGGGACTGAGCTGGTAATTGTGAATTTTAGGGTCCAGGATTATAAATCTGGCAGGGGCCTTCATGGGGAGGAGACTAAAACAGTACCAGCCGGAGGGAAGTATTTGCTTAAGAAGTCCTCCTTGGATACCTGTCAGGAATTACACGACCGCCTGGGATCGCGGGAATTTCAATTCTCCATTGCTGGTAGAAACCCCTTAAAATTGCCTCTCTTCATGTTGAAAAACCATCGCAGCCAAAGTTTCGAGAACGTTGTGTTCAGGATTGGACCCGGAGGCCTTCTGACTTACACCACCTTGGAATACACAAAATGCTGGTACAGTCCCGCAATAGAAAAAAGAACAATTTTTAATTCATTAGCTGAATTGCAATTTAGTTTCTTTGTTTAGTATGGTTCCATCAAAACTAGCTATGCTTTGTTCTCAATGATTTTAATTTAACCTTATTTATTGGGGGTGTCAGGATTTCCAACAAAACAGACAGAAGGCTGCTGATTAAGGTTTATTTCGTCCATGATGTGACGACTGGTGAGGGCGCTGATGGCACCTTCAATGCTGAATTACTGCCGGGAAAGAGGATGATTCTTAAGTTCTCCCCCTCGGATATTGATTGGAATGCAGGGCAACACTGGGAGCGGCTGGAGTTTCATTTCTCGATTGATGGTCACGAGCCCATCAAATTGCCTCTGATCAACTTTCAAGGGATCAAGGAATATGTCTTACAAATTGGACCTGGTGGCTTTGAGATCAAACCAAAAGATGGTCGTGGGCGCAGTTGCTGCCCATAGATGTCCAATCTCTTAAGGTAATCCCTTTTTCTTGTCTTTCCTCCTCCTTCTCTATATATTTGGTTGTTCAATCACAACTAGTTGAGTAATGACTTGAGTTTTTTTGGGCAGTGTAATACATGGAGAAAAGGTCTGTGATGGTACATTAAGATTTTAATTGATAAGGCACTGGCTTTATCTGGTCTGCATTTGTGCTACATTGCATCTAGTTCTAACCTGGTTTGCTTTTGATATAATGAGTCATCGGTTTCAAATTCAGGAGCATCTTCCTTTTCAATTGATGGTACTCTATTGTTGTTTACTCCCTCTATGGTTTATACTGTATGAATCTTTTGTACCCCAGTATCAATATGTTATATGTGCTCCTTAACTCATGCTGGGATATGAATATGATTTTAGCAGTCACAAAACATTGTGTATTTGCGTTAGATATCTGGTAAAGTATAAGGCGGATAATCTATGAGTACAGAGAATTTGAGAATTTGGGTGAAGCCTCAGGAATTGAAAAAATTTAACAAACATAATTGAATGAAATATCCTAAGATTCCATCATAATATACCTTTCTTAGAACTATTGTGAGGTTTATGTAATACTTGATTTTGATGCCCTTTTGTGAATGTATGTACTCAGCTTAATTCACCTCAAAAGCTAACCTATGAAATGAAAGTTGTCGAGTATTTATTAACTAACACATGGTTTATTTCTTTTCCCATGTTGCCATGTTATCACCTTTCCACTAGGACTAGTTGGACCAAATCCCCTGCTCACTTTAACTATGTACTTAATTGTATACCCCGCAGACTATCGATGTCAGGTTCTCTTCATACTTATATTCTGTCAAGCCTTTATGTAGTCTGTTTCCTCATATTTTCGTACGTAAATGAAAATTTGTTCCGATGAAGTTCACTGTTCTATTTTCCTCTCTCAGCATTCCCAAACCCCTTTCATCAACACACTCCTCAAATTCCCTTATCGAACCAAACTATTATCTTATTGACGGAGACGTGGAGTAGAAAAACGTCTCGGCATACTCTTTTCAGCGTCTTCTACTTCTTGCTACAGTTATTTTTGCCATGAGATTTTGAGTGGAAGCATGATATTCTGCATTCATTTTTAATCAGGTTGGATGCTCAGGGTAGCTAGAGTAGCCACGGACCATTTTGGAGATTTTTAAACGTTGTATATATTTATTGATTGTGGTTTTTTTTTTTTTTTTGGTAGAATATTTATTGATTGTGTGTATGGTCATGTATTAATTATTATGCTACTGTTTATATTTGAGAGTGGGCAAATATATTATGCTGTGATAATTTTTATTATTTTAGACTTATTTACATCTAGCCCCGGATGAGTTTTTAAATAACAGAATACCCCCATATTTAGGTATATTAACATTGGATACCCAAATAAATTTTAAAATTACAAAAAAAACCCCTTTTCATTAAAAAAGCTATTTAAAAACTATTGTATTTATTTAATATCTAGATATAAAACTCATTTTTGGGGGGTGTTTTGTGTTTTAAAAACTCATTTAGATTAAAATTTTTGGACAAAATTATCAAAAATTCTAATGGAGAAGGGGTCATTTGTAATTTTAAAAGTCATTTGGGTGTCCTATGTTATTTAATCTAAATATAGGAGTGTTTTGTTATTTAAAAATTCATTTGGGGTCTAAATGTAACTCACTCGTTATTTTAATCTCTGATTGTGATGGATTATTATTAGGGATGGCAATTGGGCCGGGTCTAGACCCGGACCCGCCCCGCTAGACCCGCTCCAGACCCGCCCCATCGGGTTCCAGGTCGGGTCTGGATCCAAAAAAATGGACCCGTGAGAAACGGGTCCTTAACGGGTCTGGACCCAGACCCGGCCCTTAAATTTGGAAAAAAAAAAAAAAAAAAAAAAAAGAAAGAAAGTTGTTAGTGTCAGAATTATACAAGTCCCACGTGAGACCACACATAATCATTAAACCCTATGTTTTTTTCTAAGTTGATTTAGATATATAAACTCAACATTTCACACTATTTATTTCTAAATTAATTTTATTTGTCCGGGAGATCTACATAAAAACTAGGCACAAATATATATATGGATTTTATACTTTCATTATAATTTGCCTTTCTCGATTCAAAATAGTTTTTATATATCATAATAATAATTTATTAAAATGTAATTTATCCAAAATTTGAAAAGTAAATGGGTATGGAAATTATTAATAATGTAAAGGAAATTAAAGTGTTAGATATGTGAAAAGGAAAAGTTGGACCTACATGGAAACAGAAATATAGTCATACGCATTTTTCATTTTTGTCTACAACACAAAAATCAGACATGCATATGATGACTGTCGTCCATCTTTTCATATTAAGGCATGCATTGTGAGACCAAGAATTTAGGAGATTAATTAAGGTAAGAATAATTAATTGTAATATTAATATTAAGTGATATGAACAATAATCCATGTGATATATAGATAATTTGTAATATTAAGTAAATATTTAAATCATATAGAAGAAAATATAATCTATGTGATATATATTTCTTTTAAATAATAAATGAATTACGGTTAAAGTCAAATTCTATTACTTTAATGTACTTAATTCTAAATTGTATATTAAGTATTTTCTTTTTATAATTTTTTTTATTAATTAAATAAAGAAGTTGTAAAAAAAATTATATAATTATCATCAAATTTTAAAACTCTCTTAATATATGTAGATAGATATAGATATAGATGTACATATATATACAATTGTGAATTGCAACTTCGTTTTATATAAACATGAAAAAGTTTACAAACTGAAACTATTATAGTATCAAAAACGGGTTAAATGTATCAAAAATGAGTTAAGTGTATCAAAAATGGATTAAATGTATCAAAAACTAATTAAACAGACCAAAAATTAATAAATGGGTCCAACGGGTCTTGTTCCGGACCCGAGTCCAACGGGTCCAATATTAGACCCGCCGGGTCTGCCGGGTCCATCGGGTCCACCGGGTCTGGGGCGGGTCTGGACCCGCCACCAACCGGGTCTGGACCCGTCGGGTCTGGACCCATCACGGGTCTGGCCCAGACTCGGCCCATTGCCATCCCTAATTATTATCATAATAATTTACTTAACTTGTGGATGTGCTCTGATGCTCATGCAACTAACTGCTTCGGTTTTTCCTGTCCAGCACTCGGGGTCTTATTTTTTAGATTTAATAAATTCTGCTTATTGAATATTTTTCCTGCAACGGTTTGCTAATTAGTCATAGCATGCAAGATATTTAAAGTTTGGGGTTATTTACATATTTCACCCCTGTGTTAGGTGAAATGAACAAGAAAAACCATGTGTTATAAAAATTAACACAAAAATCCCTATGTTTTTAAAATATTTGCATGGCGAAACCTGAAAAATTATGGTGTTGGACACGCACTAAAAGCGCAATTAGAACACTAATTCTCTCTATTTATTGGACGCAAAATGACTAATTTATCCTTTTATATTTTGATATACATCATCTCATATCTCTCTCTATATTGTTCAATACTTTTTTATATGCACCAAAACTCTGTACAAAATAAAATTACATGAATAACCCTATAAATAAGTATATGTTCAATAATTTTTTATATGCACAGCGACCTTGTATAAAATAAAAATTACCTGAAAAACCCTATAAACAAGTATAAAGAGGGATATATAGAGAGAGGTGAGGTAATGTATATCAGAATATAAAAGGTAATTAGTTATTTTACGTCCAATAAATAGATAAAATTAGGGTTCTGATGTGACTAAAACACGCTCAACCCACGTTTTGACACGTGGCTCAGGTCAGTTGGCCCACGTTTTGACACGTGGCGCTATCAGCAATGACCGCGTGGCAATTTAGTCTCCACGAGCGTACCTTCCTCCACTCCCCAAAACATCCCAGCCTCGAAGAGAGAAACAAACCTCGAGCGTCAGTTGGTTTCACCAACAAAGCGTCCACACACATTCACGCTCGAGGAACCCTTCTCATAAGGGTAAACAAGGGAATGCTCCCCCTCGGGAGACTCGAGACCCTGGCTCCAGTTTCCCTTGGATCTGCGAGCCCAATAGGTACATAGTGAACACGAGCGTGTGCCTAGCCCTCATTATCAGCCTAAAACAACTCTCTGACACACCGTACGCGCCCACGCGCCTGCCACTGTTGCTCGCACCACCTTTTCACCAGCTTTTATAGGAGATTCCTCCTAGGTTTCCCCTCATTACGCCACGTGTTAGGGCAACATTAGGACAGGACCACAAGGCGCAAATTACCAAAGAGTCCTTGACCCTCAACTATAAATAAGAGACTTCATCTCTTCCACTCTAAGCAATCCTCCCTTACTGTAACTCTGCAATTACTTTCATCTCCTCTTTCAGATCATCATTTGACTTGAGCGTCGGAGAGTCAAACTGGGAATCACCCCCAGTTCGCTTTTTGACCGTTTGTTTGGTGTTTGTCCTAGCAAGCTGAACCCACCATTTCCGGCCATACTCTCCTGAGTTTTCATCCTCCGTTTCCCCACAAAAACAAATTCAAAGTGTTGGAGTTTGGATACCAGAAATCAGACCCATAATTCTTTGCGCCGTCTGTGGGAAACCACTTCTTTTTTCTTCTTTGCTAGTTGAAAAACCGACACTACTTTTCATCATGGTCACCACCAGGTCCGGAGTTGCAGGAGGCGGCGATGACCTCCCCCGCGATGGCAACCACATCCCTTCCTCCGCCGCAGACGGCGAAGAGCCGCCAGTTGGTGGAGCATCTCCCCCACCAGGGCCGGTGGCGCCCGTCACTGGGTTCACTCCTGAACAACCCTCCACCACCGTGGCTGGAGGATTTGGGCTTCATGTACCCCAGAGTCTTCCTCAGAATCAACTATCCGCTACCCATGTCAACCCTGGAGGATGTCCTTACATGATGCCTCCCCGGGATATATGTTTACTCCTTCCGTATCATGCAGGACAAATTCAATTACCTGTGGTTATTCCTAAGGAGATTGAGGGGGTGGAGTTACCCCCCATGACCCCCCAGCAACTGTAAGCCATCTACACCCAATGCGAGGTCCGATCCAGGCGGCCCAGAATGCTTGGAAAAACTTCACTTCCACACTTTTTCCTTCTGGGCAAGCCGCTCAAATCGCCTCCTTATGGGAGGGTGGCAAGTAATCTGCTCATGGCGGCGTAAGTGGTTTTACAGGCACAACTACCTCCACCACCCGCCAAGGAGAAAGAGGTTCCTGCTGAGAAAGGAGGAGAGCGCTCGCAGGCAAACAGAGGCAAAGAGCCTGTGATTAGAATCAACCTCGATGATGAGGCTCACTCCCAAGTCTCAAAACGAGGGAGCAAGGTAAGAGGAGAAGATCCCAACCTCCTCGCTGCTATGCAAGACCAGTTACAGGGGTTGCAGGATATGGTGGGACAGCTCTCTCAAGTGCGGTTTCAAGTCCCCCACGCTGGGGACGAACGAGCCAATGCCAGAGATGCTCATCGCCATGCCCGTCAACAGCAAGTCCCTCGCCACCAAGAACAAGAAGAAAACTACGAAAGTTACGATTATTACCCGCTCGCGAGGAGCTCTCCCCTCGTGGAAGAGGTTTTAATGGCTTAAGCGGGCATGGGCAAAGTCCCCACCTCCATCAACCGTTATGATGGAACCACTGACCCTGTAGAACATTGAGACCATTTTCTGCATCTCATGCACCTGTATGAGCATTCGAGCCACTACTAGGCCAAGGTCTTTTTCACTTCCTTAGTTGGCATGGCACAAGAATGGTACAAGCGGCTGCCACCCCACTCGATCCACTCATACGCAGAACTCACCAACGCATTCCTAAACTATTTCAATTCTTTGAAGGCTCCAGTCACAACGCCAACGGCCCTATACAACTTGGTCCAGGGCGAACATGATTCTCTCCAGTCCTTCTTCGCTCGTTTTAACAAAGAGGTACTCTTGGTGGAGAGGCCCTTGATGGATTTACTAATCCACGTACTCTTCAAGGCTTGCAATCACAAATAGTATGTGAGCAAGAAGTTTGTCGATTCTATTGTCAAGAAGAGGCCCGTGTCCCTAATGACGATGAAGGAGATCGCCTAGCCGTATTTCGCGCTCGAGGATATGTAATGATCAAACACTCCCAGATATTCCGGACCCCAGAAGAGCTAGCGGGGGCGAGATGAGCCTCACAAGGAGGGACGCCGATTGCTGCTACCGCCTCCAAGGCTCGAGCGCGTTCCTCTCAATAGGCCCATTTCAGAAGTTTACGCTCTTTCGAAAAAAAAAAAAAAAGCTCTTTAAGCGTCCCCAAAAGATGAAGGAGACCGAGTCATCAAAGCGCTTGAAAAAATATTGTGCTTTTCACAAACAGAAGGGGCACGAACTGACGAGTGCCGCCAACTCGAGAGCGAGATTCAGAGGCTCATCACCGGGGGCCACTTAAAGGAATTTGTAAAAGTTTTAGAGCGCTATGACGAACGCTGCAACGAGAGGGCTAGGGAAAGAAGGAGGAGCCTTTCGCGCTCAAGGAGGCCCCGAGGGCTGGGCCCCTCAGAGAGCACTTCCTGGGGAAAGCAGAAGGCGTCTGAGCAGGAAAATGCTCCCTTCGCTGTCATTCACATGATCGCGGAAGGCTCATCAGGAGGGGACTCCAATGCCTCCTGTCGCTGTTACGTCAGGAGCTATAACCAATGCCCTTCAGTACCCAAGCAAGTCTATGCCATCAAGGAAACGAGCGTCGGACGCTCCAAAGAGAATGAAGTGGTTCAGTGATAGGGACCTAGCACGTATTGTAACACCCCATGGGGTCGGTGAAACCTCTGACTGCCCCATGGTGATTAGTCTAGACGTCCATAACCACGCTGTAAAGAGGGTTTTGATTGATAGTGGAAGCTCTGACAATATTTTGCCTTACATGACTTTTCAGAAAATGAATATTACTAACATCCCCCTCGAGCCCCTCAAAACAACCCTCATTGGCTTTGGGGGCTCCGAGGTTGTCCCTCGCAGACAAATTCGCTTGGCCACCTCCTTCGGTCACGCACCACAGCGAAAGACGCTCATGGTCACCTACGCGGTGGTCGAAATTGAGATCCCTTATAACATCATAATAGGACGACCAGCCTTCGTTGATTTCAAGGCGATCATCTTGACCTACCATCAGAAGATCAAGTTCCCAACCCCCGAGGGGGTTGGCGAGGTTCTTTGCAACGTTCGAGAGGCTTGGGAATGCTACATGTTATCCCTCAAAAAGCCCAAGGCGGAAAAGACATTCCAAATTGGATCCACTAAAAAGTCAGTGGATTTCCCTAACTTAGATGAGGATGGCCCCGTGCGGAAGAGGGTCAAGATGAGTAAAAAGAAGAACAAAAAGAAAGATACCAACACTGGAAATAATCCTGAGGGTACCCCACCTGGAGGAGTTGGACAATCCTCCTCGGAAGAGGATACAAACGAGGGTGATCAAGAAGCCAACGATAATCGCTTGACAGGAAAGAAAAGATCGCTCGAACTTCCTCGCCCAGAGGTCCGAATTGAGCCCACAGAAAAATTCCTGACCATAGAGTTGGAACCTGGCAATAAGGATAAAACCACCCAGATAGGTTCTAGCCTTTCTGGAGACTCGCAGATTATGATGATCAACTTTTTGAGGGAAAATATTGATGTTTTTGCTTGGAAAGCATCTGATCTCACTGGAATTGATCCGAGCGTCATAGTCCACAGGCTCAACGTGGACCCTTCTCTCAAACCAATCAAAAAAAAGAAAAGAGATGTCCATGGATTCCGAAAGAAAGCTATTGAGGAATAAACTCCTTGACGCCAAATATATTGTGTAACGCCCCGATTTTTATTAATTAATTTCTTACGTTTCATTATAACTTTATAAATTAAAGTTTTAGTACACTTTCATGGAAATATATAGAATCATATCATTGGAAAATTATTTCAAGTCATAGAAAAATATTTATTATATGAAATAATTACCGAGAGTGCTTTAATTACGAACGTGTCCCTACTTATTCATCTTTCTAAATTTAGGGACTAAATTGCATAATTTTCCAAGGACTTGATTGATCATATTTCAAAACTACATATCTTCAATTGCATGACTTGAACACTTGAAGGATTAAATGGCAAATTGTGGCATTTCACACAAATCAAAAATGGATGAACCGGTATATCATCTTCAAGCTTCCAAGTTAATTCATTTGTGATCATATCATCTCCAAATTTGCTTCCTTGCTCACCGAACCTCAACCCCAACAAATAAGAAAAGATTTCTTCTATTTGCATCAAGATTTTTCAAGAAATATTGCAAGAATTGAGGCTTGATCATCATCTCTATCTTTCTTCTCCATTTCTTGAGCTCAAGGTGGGTGTTTTGCATGAATTCAAGGTTCTTGATCATATATTTGTGGGCTAGGGTTTATGAAATCATGGTTTGAATGAATTATTGTTTGTGTGATATATAAACACATGATTATAGCATGAATTCTTGTAAAATATGGAAATATATTTGAATATGAGTTTGAACTTGAAGCTTGGAGTTCTTGATGATTTTCATGAACTAAGTGTTTGAATGGTATATTATCAGGTTTTAAACATATATGCACCATATTTCCCTGATTTCTTGCAAATTTGAGGGATCAAACTTGATCTTTGTTGCTTTGTTAGTATTTCCCGTAGCTATCCCCTGTTTCTGCTCTGTTTTTCAATTGTAGAAGCTGGGAACGGCCCTTCCCGCCTCAAGGCCTTTTGGGAACAATCGTTCCCATGCTTCAGTTTAAAAATAGGCGGTCGAGCCTAGGAACGGCCGTTCCCATTTTGGCCTGTGTGCCGGAAGGGTCGTTCCCAGCAAAAGACACGCTTTTAAATACAAAAACGCTAGCACGTTTTAAAGGGCCACGGGAACGGCCCTTCCCATTTTCAAAGGGAGGCCGGAACGGCCGTTCCCACACGTCTGACAGAACAAAAGTTTCTGCATAAAATTGGATTTTTAGCACCATGATCCAATGCATTCTTTGATCCCAAATTGTTATTATATGATTGAATACGTGTCAAAACAAGATATTTTCATGCCACATTGCGTGTTGCTCGTCATCTCGTTGCATTTTCGCCATTCGTCATATTTGGTCCACTAAGAGTCAAGTCTCATGTATACATGTATCCCTTGCACAGATCAGCTTCTCGTGACGTGGAGCAGGGGCCGTAGGCCGTGTCTCGACTTGCATTCCGTCGGTAAAGGTGAGGTTTAGCTATTAGTTATCTAGAACCATATAACCTTTACGTGGATTTCGGCCAAATTACATATATATATCTTCCTAATCGTTTTCCAAGAACAAAGGATTTAACAACCACCGTGTATCGTGTTACAAGTCGTGTTCTTTGAAAGTAAATCATGTTTCTTGAAACTAATCGTGTTCATGACAAGCAAGCCGTGTATCGTGTTATCGTGATTGAACCGTGATCGTGTTTGGCGAATTATCATGTATCGTGCATTATGGGCCCGAGAGGGAGTGTTTGAGCCAACCGGGAAAGCATAGGGCTGACGGGTAACTCACACACCTCTCTCACACCGTGGGGATGCCCCTGAATCCACCAGCAGGTTTGGTGGAGGAAGGAGTCTCGTACGTGGGAGTCATACTCCCGACGTACGTCGTGTTATCATGGGTGGTTCGGGCCTTGCAAACCCACCACCAATGGTGAAGGATAGATTTTGTGTTATTGATCGTGTGCACTATAATGACTTGTATGATAACTTAATTAAAAGAAAGTGTAATCCTTGTTCACTGTCGAGGTTGGTTGGAGATCGTGTACGCCCATCGCCAGGGCCACTGATGGTTATAATGAACATGATTATCGTGTTAAACTTGATAGTTGTAATCTCGGGCGAGTTCTATGTGATTCTTGCACCTATATTATTTTAGTTACCAAACCTTACCCGAGATTATAACTTGCATGCTACTTGTGTTTATATATATTTATGCCCTCACTCGGTCTTCAGAGACTGACGCCTCCACCTTTCAGGTTTCGTTCATGGCGTGCTAGGCGGGAGTCGGGTCGTGTCCTTTCTCCAGCTGAGTCTAGCATAATATTTCTTTCCATGTATTAGCACTTCAGAGTATCATGTTAGTAGTGTTGAGCACTTGTATGTGAATATTATTTGGGAGATGATAATGTATTGATATGATGAAACGATATTATTATGCTTCCGCTTTTGAGTTTCATGTAGTGGATTTATTTTCATTTGAGGGTCTAGTCCCGCCTAGCTAGCGTGTTCTTTTATTTACCTTGTCACCCGTTCGCTATAGGTTAGTACCCATTTCGTATATGGATTGACCTATAGTGCGGGGGTGTGGCATCTCCACGTGTAGGGGTGCTACATATTGAGCCCATATTGTACCCGGAATGGCTTTGCAATGTGGTCCTAGTGCCGAAAAGTGTGAATAAATGGCGAATGTGCAATGATTTCACGGATCTCAACAAAGCTTGTCCCAAAGACCCTTATCTATTACCCCGAATTGATCAATTGGTGGACTCGACCGCGGGGTGTGAGCTCATGAGCATGATGGACGCTTTTCAAGGGTATTACCAAATCTTCATGGCCCCCGAGGACCGTCCCAAAATCTCGTTCGTGGTACACATGGGGGTTTATTGCTTTTTGGTTATGCCTTTCGGGCTCAAAAACGCAGGAGCCACATATTAACGCCTCATTAACCGGATGTTCGAAAAGGAGATTGACGGATCCGTGGAAGTGTACATGGACAACATGATAATCAAAAGCGAGCGTCAAGCCACACATTTGGAGGATCTCAAGCGCACGTTTGGCATCTTGCGCTAATATGGTATGAAGCTAAACCCCTCTAAGTGTACATTTGGGGTACAATGAGGAAAGTTCTTGGGCTATATGGTGAGCCAGCGTGGAATTGAGGATAATCCGGAAAAGATCAAAGCCATCTTGGATATTCCTTCCCCTCGTAACGCCTGTGAAGTACAAGTGTTAGTGGGAAAGATCATCTCTTTGAATAGATTCATCTCCCGCTCGGCAGATAGAAATCTCCCGTTCTTCAAAATTCTACGCAACACTCGAAATTTCTGTTGGACCGAGGAATGTGAAGAAGCATTACGAGATATGAAGGCTTACCTCTCGAGCGCACCGCTCTTGACAAAGCCAATGGAGGGTGAAAACTTATTCATATACCTCTCTGTCTCCGCTGAGGCCACGAGCGCGGTATTGGTGGCTGTACGCGAGCGTAAACATTTGTCGGCTTATTACTTAAGTAAGACGCTACAAGGTGCTGAAAAGAAATATCTGAAAATTGGAAATTTTGCTTTCGCCCTCATTAAAGCGTCACGGAGGCTGAGACCTTATTTTCAAGCGCACCCAATCACTGTTCTCACGGACCAACCCTTGAGACAGGTTTTATCTAAGCCAGACGTTTCAGGAAGGCTAATAAAGTGGGTTATTGAATTAAGCCAGTTTGACATAAATTTCGAGCCAAGAACAGCCATACAAGTACAGGCAGTCGCGGACTTATTAGTTGAACACTTTTGTTTAGAGCCCGCTGCTCCTGAAAACAATGGTCTATGGGTCCTGCACACAGATGGTTCCTCGACCTCTCAGGGGGGGAGGGGCAGGGGTAACCCTCAGAGACCCCAACCGAATTGAAATAGACTTTGCAATCAGGTTGGATTTTCAAGTCACGAACAACGAAGCAGAATACAAGGCTCTCATCCAAGGGTTGAAAATTGCCTTCCAAAACGGAGCTTCCAGGATCACGGCTTATGTTGATTCACAACTGATCGCGAGTCAGATTGAAGGAACCTATGTGGCTCGAGAAACCACCATGGTGCAGTACTTGGGAAAAGCGAAAGAAATAATCGGAAAGTTCAAGGAATTTCACTTACTCCATGTCCCACGAGTAGAAAATGAGCTTGCAGACGCTCTGTCCAAGTTCGCTTCTATCCTCGAAGGATCCTGGGAACATTCCATCACGTTCCTGAGAATGGAGGTACCGTTGATAAAAGAGAAAGATTCTACCAGAGCGATAGTTATGATTGATCCCATCGAGCCATGCTGACTCGATGACATCATCACATTTCTCAAGGATGGTACTTGTCCTACTGACAAGGTGGAGGCACGGAAGATTCAAAATAAGGCCCCTCGTTTTTCCCTGGATTCAGAGGGGAGACTGTTCAAGAGATACTTTCAATGTCCACCTATGAGATGTTTGAGGCCCTTACAAGCCAAGGAGACCCTCGAACATATTCATGGTGGAAGCTGTGGAAATCATTCTGGAGGGCGTATTCTCGCCAAGAAAATCCTCAGAAGCGGGTTCTATTGGCCCACGATCCTTCAAGATGCCATTGCATTTTCCAAGAAGTGTCCTAAACGTCAGTTTCACTCTAATGTTCCCCAATTGCCAGCTACTCAAATGGCCCCTATAGATGTCTCTTGGCCCTTTGATCAGTGGGGTATTGACGTCGTGGGCCCCTTGCCCATGGCGGTCGGACAGAGAAAGTTTGTCCTCCTAACCGTCGATTACTTCACAAAATGGGCCGAGGCCGAGGCTGTTGCAAAAATCACCTTCAGGGTGGTAAGAGACTTCATATGGAAGAACATCATTTGCAGGTATGACATTTCGAGGGTACTCATTTCGGACAACGGATCCCAATTCATAGATGCAGACACCCGAGAATGGTGCTTGGAATTGGGTATTGAACAACGTTTCACTTCCGTGGGTCACCCTCAGGCTAACGGTCAAGCTGAAGTCACCAACAGGATCATTCTGTGTAGCACCCCAAACGAAAGATGCCACATCCCCCGTACTCGGACCCGACCCGCATATGAAATGGAAAATACATACACGTGCCAGATCAGAGCGAACGGGGACTCACTCACTCTCTATGCTAGACGGGAACTAAACTTTCAAAACCAAATAATAAAGTACAAGGAGAAATGACAAGTGCGGAAGCAAAGCATGAAATCAATTTCCAATATAAGCAATATAACAGGTTCAACTAACATCATTACCTAGTCCCGAAATTCAGAGATAAACATAAATCATAAATACAGGTTCAATCTGTCCCTAGAAGCCTGTCCCGAATCAATAGTATAAAATCAATATAATTCATACATTCATGTCAACTTAATCAATATAATATGCAAGGGAGTGACTCGGACTAGACCACAAGACTCGACAGACTCGTACTCCCGCCTAGCACTCCAAACCTGCAAAAACTGAAAACAAATCCGGGTTCAGTTTATAGGAGACTAGTGGGTGTAAAATAGGGCATATCATAATAATAATTCAAAATTTAAACACCCACACATGCAAGCCATAATCCCGCACGAGGTTTTTGAAACATTTCCCCAAGTGGCGTGAAAACCAAGAAAACAGCGCTCGGGATTACAACAATCAATTTCATTCATCCGATACAATCATGCGGTCAATACGTGAGCCCGGCGAGAGTACAAAATCTCCAACCTTCTCCTCGTGTGTGCATTTATTCAATTATTCATTCGTTCATTAGTGTTCATACAGTCATTCAATCGTTCATTCGTTCAACCGTTCATTCAATCAGTCATTCGTTCAATCAATCATTCAATCAATCAATCACTTACACATTTTTCCTCCGGGTGATGGACGGGTTGTAAGACCCGGCCACCTTAATCATTGTGGCCAGTGGGGGTTCATGACTCCCCAAAGGCCTGGTTCCCATTCCTCGCTAATCTCCTAGCGAGGGTCGGTATCGCCGTCATTGTGTTGGGACTAGCGCACGGGGATCACCGTCAACCCATGCCTCCCCGAATAGCCACGTACACATAGTCCCAAGGCCCCCATTAATAATGTGGTCACTGATCTCGCCAAAACATTAGGTTAGGGATGCAATATATATGAAAAGGGCTTTACATGAAATCAATGACTCTTTTGAAATGACTCAATATAACTATATACGTATTTCGGCTTAAAACTTACACGTTGAGGTATATCGGGTCGTTATTTAACTAATAGAAGAAAAACCCACATGTTACACCTTACCGAACAAAACCAAGAAGACAAGAAGACTTGAGGAAAACCTATGAACCCGGCACGTCTCCGCCCTAGAGAAAACTGTACAAGAAGATAACACGGTGCATTCGTGAGACTCAAAACTGCATATGAACCATATATGACACACGACAAGCTATGCACATGACATGAGATGCATAAGAGATATAAATCATGTTATGAGGCCATATAATCAAATAATTCATTCAATACGTTCAAATATATACAATGCATGAAAGTTCCATATTCATTCGTTCATATCTTCCATACTTTGTATCAACTCGGGCCATAAGCTTTATACAACAATTATAACACATGTTATAGTATGTTTACCATACATTCAAGTCATAATGAAGCAAGAAGCTATCATATTAAGGAAATAATTAGGGCGATAATTCACGCATGTAAGCTAAAAGCATCTAAGTCACATTAGATCATTTTAAATCATAGCTCGTGTAAATCACATCAATTGAATCCGTAAATTTCATACAACAAGCATAACTCACTATACAACATGTTAACAGTTCATTTATACCATAAGAAGAGCAAGAAGGTACCATATGAATTGAATAAACGAGGTAGTCTTGTATGCATACACATATTAGGGCGTAGGAGGCAATTCATGTTATATTTCGCGTATAAAAACATCGAAATTACACAACTAATCCGGAATGAAACATATAACACATAATTCATGAAGTTAGTAATATATTCATATCATATAATAAACAAAGAAATATCAAACAAGGCATATGAATAATGCACTAATTCATGCATGCACGTTACAAAGTGTAACAAACATATTCATCATATATCACGTAAACATACGTCGAAATTACATTACAAATTCATAATAAGGTATATAACATGATATATAACATGTTAACACCATAATTTAATCATATAAGAGCAAGGAAAGCCATGCAAACACGAACAAAATGAAAAACGAACAAAGTGCACAACAGCAGTCACAACAGGTCGAAACAGGCCCAAAAAGACGTCCCGACCGCGATCAAAATCAGTTCAAAACTGGTCGCGGTCGCGATCAACATCACTAGCAGTCATTCCAGCAAGCACAAGTCGAAGATAGGCAAAATTTGGGTCGCGGTCGCGAATACGTAAACGCCCCCGTTTCCTCCTCCAATCGTGGTAACAGCAACAAGGCATGATAGGGCAACAAGTAGATAACAAAAGTAAAAAGAGTAACCAAACTCCCACCCAAAACAACACACACACACACATGTTACAACAAGGAAGCAAATCTGTCACCTATTTCCCAAAAACTCACAGCAGCCATGAAGGATCAAGAAGCAGCAATTTCACACGAATCCCAAGCTTAGAAATGAAATAAATAAGCTATCTAGATCATGTATATAGCTTAAATACAAGAAATAGCTCAAGGATTTGCAAGAACTCAACAAAGGAAGCATTCAACCTAACTATTCACCAAGATCATCATATCATGCTCATCTCTTCATGAAATTCAGCAATTAAGGTCTCTAATTAAAGGGAAAAGGATAGAGAATACATTCATAAATGTACCTTTCAAATTTGGGGCGAATCGGATGAGTAATGAGTTCAAAACTTGAAAATTGAATAGTGTTTGCCTCCTTCTCTTTTCCATTTCGGTTTGCAGATGAGAGAAACCCTTTTTCCTTCTCTTTTGGTGTGTAAAACGAGATTAAAGGGTTAGGGGGTGATATAGGGCTTAATCATGGTTAAGTGGGTTCAAACTTGGGGTAATTTGGTCAAGGTTTGTTCAAGTTATGGGTAAAACAGTCAATGATGGTAAGTTTCGCGCGTGAGGCTCGGTTCGGACGAAATTCAGGGATTCAAACGGGCTTAGAAAAATATGAATCTAAGTTCCTTGGTTTCCTTTCTTTGTTACGAGTCTGACATCTCTTCCGGAATTCAAATCCGAATTCCCTAGCTCAAGATACGTCATCCGGAACTAGAGGTGTGCTGAATGCTCTTAATCTCCCGTTTTGATCTCGTTCCCAAAATAAAATTCGTTAACACACCAAACAAGATTGAAAACATGAAATGATCATGTACACATGTTCATAACACATAAATCTACAACATGCTAAAATTACACAAAATTCTGAAATCAAATCAAGTAGGAACGGCACGCGATCAAAACATATAAGTGCATACTATTCAAGAATTCAGTTAAATTTCAAGTATTTTCATATTCAAGTAGTTAACAACTTAATAATAAAAATTAAATATATAAATCACTTATAACAAATAATTCGCGCAAATTGGTAAGCACATACGTCATATTACAACTGAAAAAGCCGGGGCATCACATTCTACAACACTTAAAGACTATGCTTGAAAGCAAGAAGAGTGAATGGGCCGAGAAGTTACAAGGGGCTTTATGGGCTTATCGCACCACCCCACGAGCGGCCACTGGTGAAACCCCTTACTCACTTGTCTATGGCTCAGAAGCAATGATACCTGCAGAAATTGCACAGGAATCCGCTCGAGTCTCATATTTCGAGCAGGGAACAACGAGGAAAATAGGACGTTCGAACTGGATCTTTTGGAGGAAAAAAGAGACATAGCCTGGGCATGTATTCATGAATACAAAGCGTCTGTGGCTCGCAATATAACAAGCGAGTCAGAGAAAGAACGTTCCAGATGGGGGACTTAGTCTTGAAGAAAGTTGAAGTCTCTAAGCACGTGGGGAAGTTGGATCCCAATTGGGAAGGCCCATTCAAAGTTATACAAGTCAGAGTTAACAATACTTACACGCTCGAGATACTCCAGGGCGAGCATCTCCCACGGCCATGGAATGCATGTAACCTTCGACGGTTTTATGTTTAAATCCTGCAAAAGCTTTATAAAAACCCACTTCTGGGTACTATATAATCCTCGTTTACGAGCGCATTTTATTGGAATAATTTCACTTCAAAAGAAGGTCTTTTATGATTCTAAGTATGGTAAACGATTTCCCTTGGAAACCTAGGCAATAGCCACACAAGTTCAAGGAGCGCGAATCCCCCCTCCCCCCTCTTTCGAGGGTGAGATATGTTTGACGTGCGCCAAAATCCCGTCTAGAGGTTCACCCTCTTTGGGAAACTGGACAAGCGCTGAGTACAATCCAAAGGCGAAGAACGAGTCCAATCGGATCTCACTCCTAGCTCACGCTCAGAACGCCAAGTAACCGCCTGGGAATCACGCTCGAATTCCCCAACACGGGAAAATCTCCCCGCAAGCATATATACAGGGACGCCCGTGGCGACCTCTGGTCACTCTTGAATGAGCCCCACGTGTCCAAACACTTGGGTGGAGAACTTTTAGATAAGTTTTCCCAGGTCTTGACCAGGGCACCCTCGAGGCGTGAACCTCGCAACAACCGAGGCCTGGTAGATTTCTTAGTGACCAGGGGCCCCTCGTGGAAGATCCCCTCGTGCACAAGCACGGGTGGAAAGCTTTCAGAAAAATTTTCACAAGTCTAGACCCTTGCGTCCACAATGACTTGGTAAAATTCTTAATTGACCATCGACCCTCGCGGAAACTATCCCTCGCGTCTTACATTTGAATTCAAACTTTTAGGTAAGTTTTTACAAGTCTTAACTAGGGTGCCCTCAAAATGGTACCCTCGCGTTTTCAAAAGACTTATCATAAATTCTCAAGTTTTATGTATCTTATTTACTTAGCTTTTTTAATCAGTTCTTAATGACAAGAATATGATAAAACAAGCGCGCAAGTAAAATGCATAAAAAATAGAAGCATTGCAGCAAAAGGGAAAATATTCATTCATTCATAGGGAAAAAAAAAATAAAGAGCTGACGCTCGGCAGTACAAAATACAAGGGCATTCACGCCCTTGAAGAGTTCATTAACAAGGAATTACTACAAGTTCAGGAAGGGGAAATTACAGCTCTGCAGGAAGAGAATATCTGGCATTTGGAGTGGGGCCATCTTCCAAATCAACCACTTCATTTTGGGCTTGGGAAGTTGGCTCTGAGACTTGGGAAATCTGGGCGCCAGAAGCTGGAGCATTTGGGGGCACACAACCTCAACCGCAGGAGCGGGAATTATCACATTGGCCGGAGCGGATTGACAGTCGGGAGCGGAAGTGTTCTCAACAGCAGACGCTTGGGGCACGATTGCTGGAGGGCCCTCGGGAGCGGGTGCAGCTTCAATTGCTCCCTCGTTGATTTCAACACGAGGCCTCTCCTCCGCCTGACGAGCCGCCATGAATCCATCTTGAAGGATTTCCACCAAGTAGTTGTACTCTGGCTCATTCAAGTTAGCTTCTGGATCAGCACCATCTTCCTCGGGAATTGTATAGTGCTCGCCAAACCTTAGCCCCATGTCGAGCGTCCTCTAGAAGAAGCCTCCGCCAAGCCCAGATGAATAAGTTGCTCAATTACCAAGTTGAAGGCATTTTGAGCCTCGTCCTAGCAGTGAAGGGAGGCGGTAAATCCGAACGCCTTGGAATGGCAGAATTTGATCAGGGCCTCTTTGTTTGCCCTCTCGATATGCTCGGGAAGGAGCCTTTGGAATTCTTCTTAACAAGTTTTCCTTGTGGCCTCCATAAACCGCTGCTCGGCTACGTTGAGCTTAGCGATCCACCCGTTCGTCTCCTCCGTCAACTTCTTATAGTTTTCTTTGACGTTCGAAAGCTCAATACGGTGTTTTTTCCGAGACTCCTCGAAATTCTTCAAATCCTGCTTCAACCTGTCACGCTCGACCCCAACCTTGGCATGCTCCGCCACAAGGGACTCAAACTTGGCCCTTAGCACCTAGTTTTCCTCTTGTAGTTGAGCAATGTTGGCCGCTCGCACCATCTTCTTGTACTTAGCTTTGCGCTCGGGGTACACGGTCGCTCGGCGTTGGAGGTTTCTAACCCTCGGGAATATTTGCTACATTTTTAGAAGGAAGAAAGAAGTTCTCATACTTAGCGTTTTTCAGAAGCAAAAAGGTAACATTTGAAAAGAGTGAGAGGGATGAGAAGTCTTACGGAAATGACGGCATGGACGAGATCCTTAGCTACTTGCTCCGCGCTCTGGGAGTATAATTTCCTGTGATCCCCAATAAATTGGACCCTCTCGTAAAGCCCATATGTGATGTTCCTAGCGAATACATGATTACTCAACATGGAAGGACCCTCACTCGGAGGACGGCCAAATAACTTATCACCAGTACGCTCGAAGTTCCACAGCTGGTCTTCTTCAGATGAGGAGGTCTCACCATCACCACGGTCTCCCTCGACCACTTGCTTGCCCTTGCCCACGATTGGGATGGCATCGGGCATTCTTTTTCTCTTTTTTGAGGGCTGAACTTGGCTTTCTTGAAGTTCTCTTATTACCGCGCTCGAGCGTGGCCTCTGTTAGTTAGCTTGATTAGCTGTTTGGGGCCTCTCTCTGCCCCTTGGATTTACATTGTCCCCCTGTCTTGGGATAATGCGGGTTTCCAGGGTAGTCGCACGATTATCCCTTGGCCGCACACAGTCGTGCTGGAACTCGCTCCTTGATGGCCCCCCACGACCATCACCTCGGCCGGCCCCACGACCTTGCCCTTGCCCTTGAGAGTTCTGGGGCTGTTGTTGCTGTTTTGGGGCACGAGCGTTAATCAGGTTGGCCACGTTCCTCATTCCTGTTCTTCTTACCATTAGTATGTTTGTCCCTGAAAAAGAGAAGAATGAGAGTCAACTCTTCCTCATAAAGACAAGCAAAATGCAATAAAAGTTAGTAACCCTATCTAAAGTTAGTGCCCTAAATATCTAACCATCGTTCTCCAAATTTCGAGCGGGAGGGTTTTTGATCATATCGGGGTCGTTCATGAGCCCACAAAGAAACAGGACCTCCTCATCGTCTATCAACTCCTTGGCCTGGATAAGCCACTTTATATTTCTAAAAGTAAGGGCCAAGTTCTGAGCCCAAGATAAGGGGAATGAAGGATCCAAGCGAGATCTTATGAGGGGCCTGTCCCCATGATCCACCCACTCTCGAGGAATGCCAAAGTCCTCTCCCTTAAGGGCCCTCACGAAGAAGAATTTCTCCTTCCAATCCATCTCATACGATGTCGAGGGCGCATCTATCAGCCTCAAGTTAGATTTGGCTTGGACATAGTAAAAACCAGCCTGAGGACACGAGCGTGGGGAGCGGACCACTTGGAAGAGACTATTAAAGTTCTGGATAGAGGGCTCGTTCCCGGTACACTTCATCAGACAAAAGAGGTTATGAGGGTTATTCCATTGGGTAATATTTGAGAATGGCTCAGGTTCAAAAGATTCAGAATACTGGCCACCGGAACTGAAATTGGGAATCTTAACCCCCCATACTCGACGGCATCTCTGTAAACTGCCATTTTGCCTGAAGGGGGATGATTAGCCCTCTCGTGTGGCATTGGGATCCTGTAGGTGAACCTCTTATCCCAATATCTGGGAGCCCTCATTGACACTAGATCCCCCATGGTTATGGTACTGGGGGTCTCATCAGGTGTCCTCTCGGTTGCTTGCATACCCGAGCCCTCACCCTCGGAGGATTTCTTGGTTTTCTTGCCCTTCTTTCTATGCTTTACTGAAGGTTCTTGCGAGGGCCCGGCGTCTTCTCCTTCTTCTGGAATAGGAGCAGGAATGGCCAATGTTACAGTGTGGCGGTGGGGATGTGTAGCACTCTCCGTCAATGGCAACGTTACCCCTTGCCTCTCCGCCTCCATCACTAGATCCATCTCCTCAAAGAGGTGTTCAACACCACCGGGATCCCTCTCCCCCATGGCAGAAACTGCCACATCCAACTCCTCATCCCTAGGGGAATCATGGGGAGATGGATTCTGGCTTGCATTTCCCTCCAACTCATGAACAAATTCCTCGACATGTTGTTCAGACATGATTTTCTGGTTTTCGGAAATATGGAGAAGATAGCAAGATTGTAATGGCAAATGGAGTTTAGGGAAGATTGATCCTAACAATTCTAGGGTTAGCAGAGAAGGAGTTAGAAGAAGGTTAGTGAAATACCTAAAGAAGAAGGTCCGGAAAAGTTCTGGTCCGCTGGGAATCTCTGGAAGTCTGGTAAGAACTTTGATGTTCTCTGAATGCTTGAAGATTGTAGTGAATACGTAAAGGATGAAGAAGATATGGGATCCTCCTATTTACAGGGTGAGAAGTTGGTAAGATTTGGAAAATTAAATTCAAAATGCAATCATTTCCCGCCTAAGTAACCGCCCACTTTTAGGAAGCATCACACACATCCCGGAGTTCACGCTCCGTTTCCTGACTAGGTAACCACCCACTCACCCTACGGCATTTAATGTCTGACGTCTCAAGCGGTCAATATGAAAAGGCAGCATTAAATGCTTGATCAGAACAAGGGTGCCCAACAGGTAAACTCTTTATATCTCTTTAAACGAACGCCACCCTCGGAAGTTTAGGAGGTGTTGAATTCTACAGTCCTCATTACTAAGGACTTCAGAATCGGGGGCAAAATGATGTGGCCAAAACACGCTCAACCCACGTTTTGACACGTGTCTCAGGTCAGTTGCCCACGTTTTGACACGTGGCGCTATCAGCAATGACCGCGTGACAATTTAGTCTCCACGAGCGTACCTTCCTCCACTCTCCAAAATATCCCAGCCTCGAAGAGAGAAACAAACCTCGAGCGTCAGTTGGTTTCACCAACAAAGTGTCCACATGCATTCACACTCGAGGAACCGTTCCCATAAGGGTAAACAAGGGAATGCTCCCCCTCGGGAGACTCGAGACCCTGGCTCCAGTTTCCCTTGGATCTGCGAGCCCACCAGGCACATAGTGAACACGAGCGTGTGCCTAGCCCTCGTTATCAGCCCAAAACAGCTCGCTGACACACCGTACGCGCCCGCGCAGCTGCCACTGTTGCCCGCATCACCTTTTCACCAGCTTTTGCAGGAGATTCCTCCTAGGTTTCCCCTCATTACGCCACGTGTTAGGGCAACATTAGGGCAGGACCACAAGGCACAAATTACCAAAGGATCCCTGACCCTCAACTATAAATAAGAGACTTCATCTCTTCCACTGTAACCAATCCTCCCTTATGTAACTCTGCAATTACTTTCATCTCCTCTTTCAGATCATCATCTGACTTGAGCGTCGGAGAGCCAAACTGGGAATCACCCCCAGTTCCCCCAGCTTGGCTTTTTGACCGTTTGTTTGGTGTTTGTCCTAGCAGACTGAACCCACCATTTCCGGTCACACTCTCCTGAGTTTTCATCCTCCGTTTCCCTACAAAAATAAATTCAGAGTGTTTGAGTTTGGATACCAGAAATCAGACCGATCAGGTTCACCATGCAAATATTTTGAAAACACAGGGTTTTTTGTGTTAATTTTTGTAACACAGGTTTTTTTGCCCATTTCTCCTAACACAGGGGGTATGGTGTAAATAACTCTTAAAGTTTGTTTTCGGGATATTTAAAGTTTATTTTGGGAACAGTCAATAAGAGTTGGTTTAAGTGGTTAAAGGATTTTTTTTTTTCCAAGTTGAAATCCATGAGACCATGACCATTTTGATGTGTATTTTAAAAAGTCTGTTTTATGAGTATTTTTTGAAACATAATTTAAGGGTTTTTATAGCTTAGTGTGGCTAGTTCAGAAAAGTCCACTCAACTAATCTCTGCTATTATAAAAAGAGTAGCTATTTTGTACCTATGCAAGAAATTATTTTATGTGTATTTATATCTTAATCATTATGTTTTAGGGGATTTAGTCTCACAATTTATAATAACGGAATAAGGGTATAGATTAACATTTTATGAACTTTTTTGGTTAAGGAATTTCGCTAATAATGATCAATGTCTTAGAAGGCACCATGTAGTACCTCCCAACTAGCCAATTCAGGATGACCTACCAAGAAAATCTTAGTCCAGTCTGACGAGGTATGGATTCATTAGTTCTAGTGCTCTGTTGCATCATGCATGTGTGACATGTAGAACTCCTGATGTACTTCACTTGCACCTCTTATCGACTCAACATTTGAGAGCACACCTCGTGAATCTGCAAAAAGAATTCGGTACCCAGTCTTTTACTTGGGATATGGCACTCGACTATGCTACTCGACCTCTTCTAGACTCTAAAGGCCATGTGGGCGTATATAGTTTTTAGAGGAAGGGGCCGACTATGCATTAAATACATCTTTTATTGTAGTAGCTTTTAGGTTGAGACACCCACACGTCATCCGAGGTCATTATTACGCTCGTGGGTATCACTGCCTTGCATTTACACCTCCAGGTAACAACTTTTACTTACCGCATTTACTACACTCGTATTCGACCTCTTTCGTTCGACCACTGACTTGAGCGTGTGAGTGTCAACCTGGAAAACACCCCATCCAATCCCGAGTTGACCTCTAGCTTACGTTTTCTCCCTTTCTCCAGGTTACCGACCTGGCGACAGATCTTCCCAATATATAAATTCAAGTGATTGGAACAACTTGACGATCGGGCTCCTCGATCGGATATTTAGCTCGATCTAAGTCCGTGAAATTGAGTTATTTGATACTCCTTCATATTTTCAGAAAGGTATATCATCTCATTATCAACGATTTCCTCTTAACACCCCCGGAAAGGTGTCTTTTAATGTTGGGTTTCTACATACTTAGTCCAAAATTTAATCCGAAGACGTGGTAAATGGCCCAAAGGTCCGGGCAATTGAGCCAATGATCAGAATAGTCAAACGGGCTTGGATACAGTGAACAACAGAGTTCGGCAAATCAACTCGCTAGATACAATGAACATGTGATATAAATCATATGATTTGATATGGAGTCATTGAGAAAGATAACGATAAAGTCGGAAGGAGATCCTGGATTAAGACGAAAGCAAGAGATGCAACAACGAACTCTGGTAAAACTAGGGGTAATCCTAGATTCGTAGATCCTATAAGTAAAACCATGAGATATGACGATACATGCCTTTGGTTTAATCTCTCTTGATTAGTTTTTTTTTTTTTTTTTTGGAAACCCTAACTTAATACGATAAGGTTTTGTGGAAAGGAAAGAGTAAGATTTTGAAAAAAGAAGAGTTAATCTCAAAATGTTATGGATCACAACATTTAAGTTCTTTCAAAACGAAAAATAGTTTTAGATACAATCCGGCCGGATTCCGTCTAATTAAAGGACAGATGCAACCGTGGGGATTATTAGGTGAAATTTTAATAATAGTGTATTGTTCATCTGTATAGTGCAAAAATGGTGTGTTTTTTCAGGATAGTTTAATTTTGGTGTAAAAAGCTTTTCAGAAAAACTTCTTCTGAAGATGTTTTCTTAAAAAACGCCTTTACAAAATTTTGAGTTGACCAAATTTAAGTGGACGATTGACTAAAAATATTGAAGATGTTTTCCGGAAAAACGTCTTCATAAGAAGACGTTTTAATCAAAAACCAGCTTCTGTGTTCTCTGCAAAAATCAGAAAAATCGCGAGAGAGGGACGCGGGTGGAGAAAGGCGATTTTCGGCAGAGAAGTTTGAACTCCGGCTGAGCAAGGGGCTAATCTTCGGTCAAATCTGATCTTCAACTAGTACTCAAGGTTAGTTGTTCTTAGAAATTTTTTTTGTTGTTTAGGTCAAAATTCGAAATTATAGTGTGTTAGTCTTGGTTGAAGGCAATCAAGCGCAGGGGCAACTCCAGAATTATTTATTAGTGGGGTCAAAAATATTTAATTTCTAATAAAAAATATATTACTTTCATCATCAACTTTTAATATTTAGGACATTACTAAACATATATTTATTCGAAAAACTAAATATATGTTTATTTTTTATTTTAGGCAATATTTATTTTTTTATTTTAGACTATGAGTGAAAAGATCTAATTTTCTATATTGATTTCAACCAAATTACGTCATATACACCTACAAGATAGAATTTTAAAGATTTTACAAAATATTGTTAGAGAATTTTAAGGGAGAAAATATGAAGATATGAGGAATAATTATCTACGAGGAAAGGAAAGAATATATGAACTAAATACAAAAGATTATCTAATATTCTGTTAACAATAAATTTCTTTTAATTTTACTAACTAATTCAAAATTTAAATGGTCAATATGATGTTTATTTGTATAATATGGGGTCAAAACACTTATTTTTAAAATTTTAAAATTTAAAATATACTAATATATATAATAAATAATTAATGTTAGTGGGGTCACTTGACCCCATTCTCCCTCAAATGGCTTCCCCCTTGATCAAGTGTACTTTAGAGAGATTAAGTTTTCAAATAAATCTTACGGAAGGGGGTGTGTTTATCGCAGATTCACTTTATTTATTATAGATAAGTTTAAAAAGTTAGTTTGATTTTGTGGCTAAGCATGAAAATTACTATTTATTTCACAAAAAAAAAAATTTACTATTTTAAATAATATTGCAGTTTAGGAGATATATCAAACACGATAATAAATGAAATTAACTGTACCAAAAAAAATAAATGAAATTAAATGCAACTAAATTTATTAATTGAATGTATCAAACACAAAATTAACTTCTTGTAAGAACACTTAATTTCATTTAATTCCCCACAAATAGATTAAATGAAATTGGATAATTTACATTATCAAACGCTCTCTAGTTGTTTTTCTAGAAACCGTCTTCTGAAGACGTTTTTCCGGAAAACGTCTTCACCATTTTTAGTCAATCGTCCACTTAAGTTTGGTCAACTCAAAATTTTGTAAACACATTTTTTAAGAAAACGTCTTCAGAAGACGTTTTTCTAAAAAATGTTTTACACTAGAATTAAACTATCCTGAGAAAATACACCATTTTTACACGCGTGAACAGTACACCATTATTAAAATTTCACCATATTCTTCTTCTTAGTAGCATACAATAATATAAAAATTAATTGTGATTATTTTAATATATTACATAAACTAATTAAAAGCAAAACTACTCTACATATATTTTTCAAATGTAATCTCAACACTCATATTAATCGTATCTTAATAATAAATCATATATATTTAGATAAACCGAAATAGACATATAGAAAATGTAGCATCCGCATCGATAGGCGCCACATCCCACGCACCATTGATCAAATCCACGCATGAAATGGATTTTCATACATGAATCAAACCCGTGGTGAACGGGTGACAAGATAAAATAACTCAACCTAGCAAAGCGGGGCTAACCCTTAACCAACTACATTACGATGCAATAATTAAAGGCGGAAGCATAAGCATTAATTTGACATAGAAGATAGGTAACTCCAACATAATTAAAGGCGGAAGCATAACCATCAATACCAATGGCCTACATGGCCTAAATATTACAAGTATTCCCAAAATAGTATAATACATGATCCAAAATATATCATAGTAGCAAAAAGTAAAGGATGAACATGAGACGTGCTAGACCCAAAATAAAGACTCCTTAAGACTTTATTGCCCACCTAGCATACCTGCAAGAGATCTAAAAAAAAAAAAACAACGTGGGGGTCAGTCAAAAAACTGAGTGAGGGGCATAAGTAAATATATCACATGCACATGCAATTCATAACTTCGAGTAAAGTTTTATAAAATCCCAAGTGGGAAAGTTGAGAAATACATCGCTCGGAATTACGAATATCAATTAATTACGTTATAATTTCGTAATAATAATACATGGTCCGGCGATGAGGCAATTCTCTAGCCTTACTCCCATAGTATGTGCGTTAAGTTCAAGTTTTGTCCATGCAAGTTCGTAATTATAACATAATCGTAATCGTAATAAAACATAATTTTCCATCCTTCTTCCCCCAGGGCGGTGGAAGGGTTTGCAAGGCCCTACCACCTTGTTGGTCCGTATCGAGTCGGGGGATCATGACTCCTACCCGCTCCTTCGATGGGGTAACACCACCGGCTCAAGAATATCCCGCCTTCCGGCCACCCAAGTCGGGCGGAGATATTCTCAAAGGGTACTTATATGAGATGGATTATCCGACGGCCCGATGCCGTACCGGGTCCATTCACACATTTCCCCGGGCCCAATAATACGTGAATAATTCTCGCCAAAATACTTTTCATGAAAACATTTGCGTACTTAATCATTTTCCAAAACATACGTATAAATATTACATTTTGGCTTGAATAGTCACACAAGGTATTACCGGTTCTATTAACTAGAAATAAAACCTCACCTTGACAAAAGAAAGTAGAGGGAATGAAGAAGAGAAGCCTACGGACCCTGCTCCTCAACAACCGGATTGAACTCTGTGCAAGAAATACAAGTGTACATAAGACTCTAGATTTATGAACCAAATAATCTACGAACGGCATGCTTACGAGATGATATGAGATGAGATAATGATGTCAATAATTCATATAATTATTCATGTGCACAAATAATATCTCACGAACCATGTAATCAAGTATTGGAATGAAAAGGATTAAAATTACACAAATGGTGCTCCCAGGCCTCAATCCCGCCCGAGACAGATTTTAGTATAAAAGGGATCCCGGCCGGGACAGGGCCCAGATTAAAACCTACATGACCATCCCAGCCTGGACAAAATTTGTCCCGGCCAGGACACCCTATCCCGAAAACATCCTGCCACACCCTCCCAGCCGGGATGGCTTTTTAACTGGAAAGGGTCCCGGCCGGGATAGCTGATCAGTTTGAAAGCCTATAAGGGGTTCCCGGCTGGGATCAAAATTACACGTAAAAGGTTCCCGCCTGAGAACCAAAGTTCGACAGCAGGGGAATGCACAGGGGAGTCGAGGAATTGCACCATAAATCAACCAAAACATATCCAAGCTGCAATTATGAAGTCATAACATGCTCACAACACTTAAGCACACATTATATCTAAAGTAGGCATCAAATAACATGAGTTTGCATACTCAAAATCACCCACCACTATTCACAAAACCCTCATATATACACATATTTATTAAGTTCGCCAACAACCAAGTCATAAGAGCAATAAATTCAAAAATCTCCATATATATATACATAATCATGCTTAGCAACAAGAATATAAACTTAAATCATAGATTCCTTAACAAATTTCCACATTCACACACACATATAAGCGCACACACACACACACACACACGCGTATATATATATATATATATATATTATATATATATATATATATATATATATACAGAACCAACCTTGTATGAAATGAGGGGATGAGATGATGTAGATGATGAAGATGATGGTGATGCCTTGATTCTCTTTCTCTTACTTCCTTGCTTGAATCAAAATGAAGATGTGTGTATGAAGAGTTTGAGAGAAAGAGAGAGATGTGTGTGTAGAGATTTAGTGTGCATATGTGTTTGTGTAATTGTATATATAAGTGTTATATGATATAATATTTGTATGTATATGTGTATGCATGTAATGTAATGAATGATATTATATATATATATATAGGGCAAATTACATCCACCACCCCTGAGGTTAGGCCTAATTACAAGGCGGTCCCTATTCTTTTAAATATTACATTGTAGTCCCTATATTTCTTGTTTTGTGTGAGGTCCATTAACGAATTTTGTAAAAGTACACTTATATCCCTGAAGGTTTTGTGAGTGTTACATATAATGTATGACCAAAAATGCAAAATCGACCCTAAAAGTATACAAAAATTAACAAATTAACAAGGCTTAGGGACTACATTGTAATATTTAAAAGAATAGAACCGGCTTGTAATTAGGCCTAATCTCAGGGGTGGTGGATGTAATTTGCCCATATATATATATATATATATATATATATATATATATATATATATATATATATATATTAGTTGTATGTATAAAGTGAAATAGAGATATTATGGTATATAATATGTATATAAGTACAAATACTTTATAATCCAATATATATTGCATGTATATTTATAGTGTGGATATGAAATGCATATATATGATCCACGAAATGCATATATATATGCATGCATAAATATGATTTATAAGTGATACAATTTTATAAAATAGCTTTAGTGTATATATATAGGAAAATATGCAATGCTCATGAAATGAAATGAAATATGTATATGTGATGGAATGAAATGCGTATAAGTTAGAAAATAAAAAATAATGCAATTAAGGTACTCATATAAGGGAAAATAAATCACATAATTCACTTAAACATATAATTCAAATAAACATGCATAATTCTAACTTTCAAAACTCACACGTGTGACGCGCGTACCTGTATGACAAAAATACGGGACGTCACAGAAAATGCGAGCAGTGAGTATAGTTGAGTGAAAATAATCCATCAATTCCTAATCAAATGTGAGAAGTTCGATTTCTAACTCTAATTGCGAAACAGTTTTATACTTCTAAGTTCGAGCAATTTAACGGGGATCTTTCCATAATCTGTTGATATTCTTACTCCCTCTAAGTTGAGATTATTAAATCAACATTTAAATTGGTTTTAAACGGTGCAATTCTTAGTTTAATTTGATTTGTAAGATGAGATATGTTTGTTTAGACGGTGCACGAATGGTTGGCAATAACATTAGCGGGAATCGTGGGATGTGCAGTGGGGTTAGGTGCGAGCAGCAACATGATTTGTACTTATTTATTTGTTTGAGAATTAAGACATCCCAATTCCGAAATGAGGTTAGAGTGTGTTGTCTTTTTCAAGTACGTATTTGAACAAATCTGTATAGGCATCTGATCTGCTCTCTTCAAACTGAGTAGAGAGCAATGATTTATAATTCAAAACTACTTTACAAACTTTAATGCATTTTTAGCTGTCTCTGTACCCACCTACCCCACCCACCCTTTCAGTGGTGGAGCCGGAAATCTGATTCATGGGGGTCATATTAGGCTTTTCCATATATATATATATATATATATATATATATAGATAGAAAACCTTGTGAAATATCGAAAATGCAAGAAAAACCCTATGTTTCAAAAATTAGCATAGAAAATCCTGTGTTTTATAAAAATACACATAAAAAACCCTCACACGTTGTTTGAGTCATACGTGTTGCCCTTATTCAGATTTCAAGTACGTATTTGAACAAATCTGTATAGGCATCTGATCTGCTCTCTTCAAGCTGAGTAGAGAGCAATGATGTATAATTCAAAACTACTTTACAAACTTTAATGCATTTTTAGCTCTCTCTCTACCCACCTACCCCACCCACCCTTCCAGTGGTGGAGCCAGAAATCTGATTCATGGGAGTCATATTAGGTTTTTCCAAACATATATATATATATATATATATGTATATAGAAAACCTTGTGAAATATCGAAAATGCAAGAGAAACCCTATGTTTCAAAATTTAGCATAGAAAATCCTGTGTTTTATAAAAATAAACATAAAAAACCCTCACACGTTGTTTGAGTCATACGTGTTGCCCTTATTCACGAAAATAAAAGCAAAAATTAGACAAAAAATATTTGCAAATAAAAAATTGCAAAGAAATATAATAGTATATAAAAGAAAATATTTGGAACAATATATGCAAGAAATAAATGAAGAATATAAATACCACAAAAATTCTTACTGGAGAGCAAAACGAAAGGAAAGACATAAATCAAAAGTCGGTAGAAAACATATATTAAAGAGAAATTAATGGAAAAAAAGTTACATATTAAAATAAATTATTTTAGGACCTATTTGATAAATTCTGTGAATATTGAGGCAAAATTGAAATTATAAAAATTAAGAGATCATGCATATAAGTACAAAAACAATATTTTTGTAAAGAAAATTCACTAAATCCAAGCATTAGGTCATAAGGTTTTATGTACAAAATTAAGAAAACACAAGGTTTTCTATGAGATTTTATTTAACACAATGTTTTTACGCTTATTTCGAATAACACAAGGGAGTTGGGTATATATAACTCATATATTATTTGTGTGGTCTCAATTACTAATAATTTATTATATTGACCCTCACTAGTATTTATTTTAACTTTGGTGAGAGGGATCAATAATAAAAAATCCCATAAAATTATATACATATATTTATATATCTATATATATATATATAAAGAAAGTTGAGGGGGGTCAATTTCACCCCCTCATATACATGTGGCTCCGCCACTGCACCCTTCTGCCTCGCTTTTCATGGGTGAAATTTTAACATTGGTTTACTGTTTACGTACGTACTGTAAAAATGATGTGTTTTTTCAGGATAATTTAATTTTGGTGTAAAACGCTTTTACCAAAAACGTCTTTAGAAGATGTTTTTTTGAAAAACGTCTTCCCAAGATTTTGAGTTGATCTAATTTAAGTGGACGATTGACTAAAAATGGTGAAGCCGTTTTCCGAAAAAATGTCTTCGTAGAATTTTAAAGATTTTACAAAATATTGTTAGAGAATTTTAAGGGAGAAAATATAAAGATATGAGGAATAATTATCCACGAGGAAAGGAAAGAATATATGACCTAAATACAAAAGATTATCTAATATGTTGTTAACAATAAACTTCTTTTAATTTTACTAACTAATTCAAAATTTAAAGGGTCAATACGATTTTCATTTGTATAATATGGGGTCAAAACACTTATTTTAAAATTTTAAATTTTAAAATATACTAATATATATAATAAAGAATTAATGTTAGTGGGGTCACTTGACCCCATTGTCCCTCAAGTGGCGTTGCCCTTGATCAAGCGTACTTTAGAGAGATTAAGTTTTCAAATAAATCTTAGGCGAATTATATTTTTTTTATCTAATAAAATATTGTATATGGAGAATTAATTTCTTTTTTATCTACAAATTAATTTTACTTTTAAAATATATTTATTTTATATTTTAACGACTCAAATTAGTTGAATTCATGATAATTAGTTTCTTAAATAATTAATAACATTTCATAATTGAATAATATGTTAAGAAAAATAAATTTTATGTAATCTACATATAATAGATTCAAGGAGTAGTGATTTCATAAGTAAAGCAATTTTTCTAAAAAAATAATATATTAGATAAAAAAAGGAATATAAATAATTAAATTTTATTTAATACATATCATAATTGAAAAATAAATAAAATTATATATTTTGTAAAAAATAAAAATAACGAAATGAAAAAAAGTAAGAAAAAACTAAACAAAGACAAGAATAATACTTAAAAATTAAAAGAGAGAGAAAGTGTCGGAATATGAGAGGTTAAGAACCTAGCGTATACTAAACCTTAGGATCTGTATGTTTGCCCGTATTTGTCCCAACTTTTAAATCTCAAACATTATTTATATTTATTGTTTAATTTGTTATTTTTGCTAAATTTTTTATAATATGCGATCAAAAATTTTAAATGTAGTTAAAATATTGTTCCTTTTTTTTTTTTTTTTCTTTTTAAGCTTGACTTATATGTTATCTTGAGATACAAACGTAAGATAATTGTCAAAGGGTTACATTAGTCCATCTATTTTTTCCTTTTTTTCACTCTTTTTTACAAAACATCAGAAACTTTAGGTTGGCTATGCTGTTTCCATCTATTTTATTGCTGTTGCCACTTATTAGTCTTAATGAGAATAATTTCATACAACACTTGGAACATTTCTTGAACAAATATTAAAGGCTCAGATATGATTGATTGCATATTAAATGGGCCTTAAAAATAATGAAGCTTGTTGGGCCCGCATATCCCTAAGTTGGGATTTGTCCGGAGAATGTTAACTATGACAAAAGCTGATTCAATTAAATCTTAAACGAGCCCGTGAAAATTAAGTGGCTATTACATAAGCTCCTTTATATTTTTTGGGAAAATTCAAGCTCAAATAAGGGCTTGGTTAATCCATTGTAATTTTATGGCTGAATAATTTATATATTTCGTGTAATTTTTGGGAAATTTTTGTACTTTCTCAAAAGAGAGGAGAAGTTTGTGAGATTAGGCCGAATCTGAGGGAATTTTGCCGTAAATTTTTCAAATTTAAATAAAAGAAAAAATTATATTTTTAGTCCCACAGGACACGAGTCGATTTTTTTTTCGTCCCAGCGTTTTTAAAATGTCCCACCCATTTGTTTTTATGACAAAATTAGTCCCAAATCCCAAACAAATTGACGAACGCCCTAATAATGGCGGTTAGTGTGCGTGATATTTTTTTATTTTTTTTTCTTGAGAAAATTGCATTTTTAGTCCTATAGAATTTGATAAGAACTTTTATAGTCCTATAATTTTTAAAAAGTCATACACTTTTATTTTTCTTACAAATTTGGTTCCAAAAGCAAATATTCACTTTGAAAAAATTCATATAGAACAATAAAAAGAAGAAAACTATAAATGAACAAAATTCTAATATAAAATTTAAATATAAATAAATTTTTATTTGGATTTTGATAAAAAAAATTCGTTTATTGATAGAAATTAATTTCTTTAAAACATTAATAATATATAAACTATATTTAATTAAAAACAATGCAATCTACTTTATTTCTTGAAAAATAGTATATTATTATAAATACTATTATAATATGTTATAAATTGTTGTATAAGTAATAAATTATTAGAAATTAAAATATAAGTATTATATTCAAATAATAAAATAAATTTATATAGAACAACATAAAAAAAATGAAAAATTATAAATGAAAAAAAAATTCTAAAATAAAAGTTAAATATAAATAAATTTTTATATGAAATTTGATAAAAGAATTCATTTATTAATAAACATTAATTTTATAAAACATTAACAATATACAAAATATATTTAATTAAAAAAACTACAATCTCCTTTATTTCCTGAAAAGTATTAAATTATAATAAATATATTACTATAATATTTTATAAATTTTTATATAAATAATAATTATTAAAAATTAAAGTAAAAGTATTATATAGAAATAATGAAACCAATTTATACAGAACAATAAAAATTAGAAAATTATAAATGAAAAAAATCGAAAGTAAAATTTAAATATAAATAAATTTTTATTTAGAGTATGATAAAAAAAAAAATTCATTTATTAATACAAATTAATTTTGTTAGAACATTAATAATATATAAAATATATATAATTAAAAACAATACAATCTCCTATATTTCTTGAAAAAATAATAAATTATTAAAAATATAATTATAATATTTATAAATTTTTAAATAAATAATTTAGTTATTGTATTGAAATACTAAAATCAATTTATAAAGAGCAACATAGAAAGTTCACCAAAAAAAAAAAGAACAACATAGAAAATAAGAAGATTTTAACTGAACAAAAATATAAAGTAAAAGTTAAATATAAATAAATTTTTATTTGGATTTTGATAAAAAAAAATTAATTTATTAATACACATTAATTTTATTAAAACATTAATAATATACAAAATATATTTAATTGAAAACAATACAATCCCCTTTATTTCCTATAAAAATCACATTAAAATAAAAAAATAAAAAAAAAAACTAAAAATTCGTATAGAATAACATAAATTATTTCATTGTAAAATATTAAATTAATATATATATATATATATATATATATATATATATATATATTATATAAAATATAAATTAAATTATTATACTATAAATATAATTTATAAAAGCAAAAATATTAAAAATTCATATAGAACAACATAATCTTTTCAGTTTAAATTTAGATTTAAATTTTATATAAATTATTTAGATACATAAATTAAAATAATTAAACATTATAAATATTTATAATATATATATATATATATATATGTGAAATAAGAAAATATAATAAATATTAATTATTTTGAAGATTATTTACTAATTATAGAATTGTTTATATGTTTTTTATTTTTTTTCTAATTCTATAATTTTAAATTATATTTATATTTTAAAATATATTTTTTATTATTTATTTATGAAAATAAAATTCATAACATTTGTGGGTATTCTTTTAGATTTTTTAAATTAAACATCACTTAAATGATATTTTTCCAATATTTAATATGTATCTTTCTAGAAAAAGTAAAAAAGAATTATAAAATGTATTTCTCAACCTCTAATGCACAGACACTTCTAAAAATATCATTTTATCGTGTCGTGTCGGACACCGTGTTCGACACTTCTCACGTGGAAAATTCACAAAAAAATCCGTGTCGTGTCGTGTCCGTGTCGCCGTGTCCGTATCCGTGCAACATAGTTCTCAACACATTAACGGAGTTAAATAGAGTTTAGGATTAAAACTGACAGCATGATTGGTATGCATGTATGAAATGAGGTAAAAAAAGAATGAACTTTACAATGAAATGAACAAAGGAATGAAATGACTTTATTATAAAATTGTTATGATTGGTACGTTAAGTGAAAAAGTTAGGGATGAAACAAAAATTACACTTAACCCCATTTTCGTTTAAAATTTGCAGGCATCAGCAAAATTTAAAAAGAAAAAATTAAAAATACCCTCTACTTACTTTGGTCAAATATTTTATTCCCATATTACCCTTTGGGCTAACTGTAATTAACTATACTAATATGAGGGGTTAAGTATAATATTTTAAATAAAGTTTTCCAACTATCAGTTTTGAACAAAATATAAACGTTATAAGGCTATATTCCTCTTTCAACTACAATTTATTAATATGAATTAAATATTTATTTTATTATCATATGGTAGTACGATGGGAAGGAATCTCAACCCTGGAACCAACTATTCAGCCGAATTGTTACAATGCAAGATCTTCAATCCCCGGTGAATGATACACTTAATCATGCATATCACATGCATCATTTATTTTATTATTGCCGTATATGATTTCTTGTGCATTGTTAATTTGTTTTATATATAAACAATAAATTGACGTAATTGATACCTTCTACCTGCTCCTTACGTGATAATTGTAAAATATTAGCTAATTGCTCGCTTGAATTTTATTTTGTGTGCGTGAGAGGCGGGGATTCTCTCAGTGTTGTTCGAGGGACGGGGTTCTCTCGTTTCTTATCAAGAGACGGGGTTCTCTTGTTGTTGGTCGAGAGACGGGGCACTCTCATTACTACTTGCTACTTGTTAAACTTGTTATAGTAGCAGATTAGATTTTCCTTCGAGAGTGTAGATTCCGGTAAGGGAGGGTCGTGACTTGAAAACGTTGGGAGGACCCTTGGTAATTGAAGATCTTTTCCGAACTAATCCCTAACGAGGAATGGCCAACCCGCGTGGGATGAACACGGGAGAGCCAATTAACTTCCAGGAATTCGAGACAGTGGATCTGGAGACCAGATCCTCTTAAGGGGGAGAGAATTGTAACGCCCCAATTTTCGGCTATTCAGGTACGCACGACACGTGTGAGTTTTTTTAGGGTTAGGATTTTAATTTATTATTTTGCTTATTCAACTTTTATGTGTTATAGTAATTTTATAAATTTTATCTCAATACGTTTACGTGAAAATATGTGAAATTCGTGACGATTTGAGAATCACTGCATGACTTAGAAAATGTTTGTTACTTGAAATAAATGTCAAATGTGATTTAATTGCCAAATTGTTCCTATATGATCATTCTTTTAAATTCAAGGACTAAATTGCATATTTATTTCTTGGACCAAAGTGACCAAATTCTTTAGAAATGAAACTTGATTGCATAACTTACACATTTGAGGGACCTAATTACAATTAGTGTCATTTCATCTAATTTAAGAGATGAATCACGTAATATCTCTTTCATTTTCATACACACACCTTCTTCATGCTTCAATGGATCACGGTTGAAGCACAAGTAGGGAAGAAGAGATTTTATCAATTTCAAGCTATTTTACCGGAGAAATTGCATAAGTTGAAGTTCAAAAATCATTCCATCTACATCTCTTTCCTTCTCCTTTGTCATTCAAGGTACATGAGCTAAGTGTAGGAATTCTTGAATTGATGATTGAAGGTAGGGTTTATGATTTTGGAGTAAATCACTTGTGTGTTAATTGTTAGAAGCTTGATTACATGCTCTTGACTAGAAATTATGCATGAATTCTTGAATATTATGGAGTTAGTTGATGAAATGATATATGACTTGATATTGATGATTCTTGAGAATCAAAGCATGTTTCTTGGTTTTAATGGTATCTAATTGATATATATGAGTTATATACTTGAGATATGATAGTTTTGGGTTGGTTTCTTGCCTTGGTTTGGTGTGAAAGTGGATTGAGACCCAAAATTCGATCTTGCCCTATTTTTCCCGAAGCTTTTGCTACTGCTGGAGTTGTGGTTGCGCCCGTGACAGTTTCATGACCATTTTTTATCGCGGTCGCGACCAACAATTCGAAAAGTTAGCCAATTTCCTTCGTGGCCGCGACTGATTTTCAGTATAATTTTGTCATGGCCGCGACACCCTCAAACAAACTCCGATTGACCTGATTTTTAAACCAAAGGAAACCTCTTGAAGTATAGAACAACCTCCAATTGGAATCAACTCAATATATCTTTTCATTTGTGAGGTATAATTAATTCTTTTTGGTGTCGCCACTTTACCGGAAATCTGCATTCACTCGACTTCGAGCTTACGCCATTTCCTCCTCACTTTGAACTAAAATACAAGCCATATATCACCGGAAAGGTCTTTGTGTCTAGTTTAATACCCAATAATCAAAACTTAATTCCAACTTCTATAACACAAGATATTCCAGTTTTCCTACAGCGTGTACGTTTCCGAATATTGTCGGGTTTTGCGCAACTTTGCCAAAGCCTCTCTTATTGCATTCCTTTCACTTCCTTGGCTCCCGTATGTGACTTATATGAGTTATATACTTGATTTATTGATAATTATGCTTCCATTTGACCCTTCTTAATACTTAGTTGCTCAAACGTGATTGTATGACTCTATGCCTTATACGAATTAAATTTGAAAGGTTGAATGATATGAATACTTGACTCCTTGAGATTTATTTCATCTCGAAGGTATTAATTGGTTCTTATACATATTTAAGTGTCACTTGACTACTAAGTTAATTGGTTATTAAGGTGTTGAGAGTTTATTTATTTACATGAGCATTGTCGTGCGTCCTATTTGGTATCATCCTTGAGTTATTGTCTCACGTGTACACAATGTCCCGTTTTTTGTCCAGTTCCTCTCCAGGACGGAGATTATTGATTGATTGAGCATGTCTTCTCGCCTTTCAGGTGAGGTTTAATTTTTAGTTACATAGAACCTATACAACCCTTACGTGAGCTTTCGGCCAAAAGGTATTTATATTTATAGTTTCTCCAAAATCCTTAATTAAATCGCAAGCAAGCCATGTTCAAGAAATTAAGTCATGTATTGTACTGGATCAAGCATGTTTGGCGAGTAATCATGTTCACTTTGGGCCCGAGGGTTAGTGTATGAGCCATCCGGGAAAGCATAAGGCTGATGGGTAACTCTGCACTCCCCTCATCATGTGGGATCACCTCTGAATCCACCGGGAGGTTTGGTGGAGGAAGAAATCTCGTGCGTGGGAGTCATGTTCCTGACGTACACCATGTCGTGGATGGTGAAGGCTCGCAACCTTCCCATCATTGGAGGGAGAATGAGACTGGGTACGGGTCCGGCACCACGGGCTGTCCTCGTGTTATTGTATTGATTGCACTCATTGATTGTACTGATTGAATACACTACCGCACTACTACACTGTAATTGAATTGCATGATCACATGTTAACTAATAAAGCAAGCATGTATTGTTCACTATTGGTATAAGGTTGGAGAATTGCCCTCACTCGTCGAGCCACATATTGAATGAAATTGATTAAATGAAATGTTAAACCTGATAGTTGTATTCTCGGGCGATGTTTGCTTTATTATTGATCATATATCATTTCTTTTCTAAAAATTCACCCGAGGATATAACTTGCATGTTATTTGCTCTAATATTTATTTATGCCCCTCACTCAGTCTTCATAGACTGACGCCTTCACCTTTCAGGTTCTTGCAGGTGTATGCTAGGCGGGAATCGAGTCGAGTCTAATCTTTGTAGTCGAGTCGTGCACGGTTCATCTAGTTATTGCTGCATATGAATTATTGATATTGTTATTTAGTATGTATTTTGGAGATGATAATATATTGATATATAGACATTGTTGGAGATAGTATGCTTTCGATGCTGGAATTGATATTGAACATAATATGCTTCCGCTTAATTTTGATGCATTATGAATTGATTATATGGTTTGGGGTTAGTCGCGCCTAGCTAGTTGTCATTTATTTTTATTGTCTCCCGTTCACTATAGTTTAGTTCATGTATGGGTCATCCATCTCATATGTGGATTGAGCTATAGTGCGGGGATGTGGCATCTTGGCTCTTCGGGTGCTACAGTTACGTTGTACAACGTATTGCTCAAAATAATTATCAAAATGATTTATTCCGACATAGGCTATGTATCAAAAAAATTATGAGTCCGAATACTTCATTCCGGATCGAAGTACCCATAACAATACCTTGATATTTCAAGAAGTGTTACACATTCTACGTTACTCCAAAGATAAAAGGGGCACATGGTGCTAATAATGGATCTTCAAAAGACGTACGAATTCTCAACGAAAATCATCAATATCATCATAAGCGGAGTAAAGGTGATACAACCGAAGATTCTATGGAATGGTGAACCGACGGAGGCTATATGAAAAACATGTGGCATTAGAAAATAGGATTCACTTTGCTTTATTTGTTTGCACTTTGCACGAAAATATTTATATATATGATTGAGGAAGTTGTTTTGGCCAAATAGTGGAGGCCAATTGTGATATGCCGGAAAGACCCTTAGATCTCACACTTGTTTTTGTGGACGATATAATATTTTAAGCCAAAGTTATCGTGGATAGAGGAATGTGATTTTATAGTGAGGTTTAGGCATTTGCAAGGTATCGAACCCTAAATTGAACTTGAACAAATCACACATATTGTTTGCACCTTATGTGTCAAATGACTTAGAGCAACTGGTTAGTAGAATTTCGGGCATGGAAAGTACAACCAACTTAGGGAACTATTTATGGAGTACAGACGAACTTTGATCGAAAATATAGTGAGTTTCTCTCGGTGGTGATTGAGACAGTCAAAAAGCGCCTTAAGGATAGAAATCGAAAATGTTATACATTGTTAGACTAATGACATTTATTTGGTCCATCACGAGCTTGAACTTCATCTACCATATGCCTACGAACGACTTCTCAATAACGCATGAGATAAACTTGATCTACTCAATCACAATTTTTCTTGGGCAACTAATATAACAAAGAAATGATATAGAGTTATCACAAAGTAAACTAGCCGAAGTCTTGAAACATAAAATTTATGAGGAGGATGAAGTTCTTATGACATATGATCTCATTAGCATAGATAAAAAATGGAACATCGCTAAGTTGAAAACAATATTGTCCGAGTAGGCGGTGAATGAGATACTTAGCGTCTCAATCGCGTTGCATGATAACAGAGATAAGAGAATCTAGACTAGGACAACTAACGACAATTTCTCCTTTGAAAAAATGGCATATAATCTACTTATGGTATCGAATCAGACATGCGAGAAAACACTAGAAATAAATTTGCAAATTATCCTGTACTTGAAAGTTCAAAATTTTCTTGTGACTTTGCCAACACGACAACTTGCACACGAATGCATTGAAGTATGACCGAAAATTTGAGGAAAGCGATATATGTACAAGTTTTTGTACAGGACGTGAAGATGTGCATCACGTGCTAAGAAGCTGTCAGTTCGGACTCAGGGTGTGGAACAAGATTGTTGATATGTAGACTGGTCAAAATTTTCATGACTTGTGAGGTTTACACCGGCTAGAAGAAGCTTTAACAATAAAACTCAAAGTAACATATTACCAAAATCTCGTGGGTGGATTGTCTTAATCTTAATGCTCTGGATTATTTGAAAAACATGGAACTGATGAAGCCATCAAAATATTATGAAACCTAAAAATGTCACTCTTCACAACAAAAAGAGTTACCTGAGTCCTTGGTACTAATTAGTGAGGGGGAAAAAAACATAAGCAAAAGAAAATATGCGTGAGTTGTCTTGGAATAAACTCGAGAGATGATGGGTGAAACTAGATTTAAATGGAAGCTTTTATAGTCACACCAACAATGCTTTGACTAGGGGCGTCATTCAAGATGACAGTGGAAGATAGATGCAAAGGTATGTTATGAATCTTGGTAGAGTTACAACAAAAATGACGAAGTTATTGGGCTTATGTGAGGGATTAAAGTTGGCTTGGGAAAAGCGCATTATGAAGATTAATGTGAAGATTGATTAGAAGACAATGGCGAAATGGATAACAAAGAAGAATTATGAAGAGCACCCCATGAGGAAATATAATCTTTGACTGCCGAAATTTACTCCTCAAGCCCTAGCTCAGATTGAGCACATCCCAAGAGAAAGAAACATCATGGCAACTAAATTGGTGAGGATAGGCCACAAGGTTCAAGATTGTTATTGGGTGTAGAATGGTCTACCAATGGAGTTGAATGAGTCTTAGCTTGAGATTACTCTTCCTCTGTTGGGTTGCTTTGTTTTGGACCAAAAAAAATATTGGAGAGAGAAAAAGAGAACAAAGAAATGTGATTTGACGTATAAATGTTGCAAAATAAATAATATTAGTTACATTCTTTTTACTATACATGATACATATTATGGTTTTACGAGAATGACTAACATGATCGAAAACAAATCCTTCTTATGAAAGAGGGTCATCCCATTAGAAAATACAATAGTCTTTACATTTTGAGCTATAACAAAAAATCATTAATTATTTATTAGAGCTATAACAAAGAAACACTTCAAAACTTCATGTGAGAAAAATAAAAATAAATCATAAATTATATTAATAAAAATCAAACAATAGAAGGAATAAAATATATATAATTAACATAGTATTTTATATAATCTTTTACATTTTAATTTATATTTTTTATATGTGTCTTTTTATTTACATTATCCACTTTAAATATTTTATTTTTATACAGTAATATAATCTCAAATATGTATTTTGATTGTTTCTTTATTTGAGTGTTTCTCTAATTTGAACTTTTACTTATTGTATATGATCCGAAAGAAAGATTTCATATAAATTTTTTTGCTATGTGTAGTTTTACAAAATCAAATTGGCTCATTAAAAATTTAACTATATTTATTTAATCAAATTAGATATTTTTAATATTTTAATTTACTCAATGAACATAATAACTAAACTTATCTAAATAAACTAAATAATAAACATACAACGCATGTTCATTTCACTAGTTATTATTAAAAGTGTATAACCAATAATATATAATTGAAGAGAGAGCATAGGGAAGAGCCGGATATGTTGAACCACATACACATTTTATTCAACGAATTATAAACAAAGGACAGTTTTCGACCTAAAATAAAATAAAATAATCAAAGGACAGTACAAAATAAGCACATCTTTTGAAAATATATGCGACGACTTCTGCCGGAATGGCATAAAATGAACTTTGGGCAAGACTCATGCAGCGGAAGAATAACTTACCTGTACGTTCTGGGTTCATTGAAGCGAGCTAGCTAGGTCCATCCTAATTAGACAATCACGTTTTCTTCCAAAAATAAAAGAAAACACTCGAAATGGAAGAAATGCACATTGTACTCGACTATTACAAACAAAAGACACGTAACAAATATTCGACACATCTTTGAAAAAAAATGCGACGATTCCTGCCGGAAGAGCATGAAATGAGGGATAACGTGATGATGCTCCCCGGGCCTATTAAAGAGGGTTGGGTCCGTCCTAATTATACAATCACTTTTTCTTAGAAAAAAAAGAAAAAGCTTTTTGGACAAGACCTAGACTCTAGAGATTGGAAGAAAGGATACATTTTATGACTATTACGAAGGGGACAGACCAAAAAAGCATATCTTTAAAATAATATGCGACGAAGTGAACTTTGGACGAGACTCAAACACCAGAAGGATAAGGTGACGGTGCTTCCTAACTCCATTAAATCGAGTTGGGTTTTTTCTGATTAGACAATCACTTTTTTTTCTTTTTTTCTTTTTCTTTTTTTTTTTTTTAAAACAAACAAGAAAAACAAAAAAACAAATTGGACGATATCATTCAGGGATTGGAAGAACAAATTGGACGAGATCATTCAGGGATTGGAGGAAAGTGCATAGAGCACGAGCACCGTGAAGGTAAAGAGTCCGGAAAGTACAACCCCAACATATGCATACCTCTTGTACCGAGCAACTGCAAAAGGTTTAGCTAAACCCTGGTCAGCTGCAGCAGCCACGGCCGTGGGGTCCTGGTTCTGGCCATTTTGCATGTAATAGATCTTTCTGCGAAGCCTGGCCTTGGCCATCAGCACGAAATCCCACTGGAATCTGAGTCTCATGCCGTCAATGAGCGTGGTTATGATCATCAGCCAGAAGGAGATTGAAACAGAAACCGAAAGGCAGAGCAGAATCCACCTGTTTTTTTCTAGTGATGAGCTTGAGGCCATAATTGATGGAATACACACTATGATGTCAAAGATGACATAGTTTGCAGATAATCGACTTGCTCTTTCTTCCAGTTGATGGGATTTTTTTTCTAGGTTGTCTAATATGGACTCCAACTTCTCAGAATCCTGCAGATACGGGTCCTCCAGCGAATGTGAATCCATAAAGTGATTTAACTCTCTGCAACTCCTTACTTCGAATGTTTCAAAAACAAGAAGGAAAAAAGAAAAACAAAAAACGAAAAGGCCCGTTTAGGGCACAGCCCGTTCATTTCTTGGGGTTCCCTAATGTATATATGCACTTTTACCCAACGGCCAACACACAGGTCATTATGTCACCTACTAAACAAAGCATAATTAAATATTCATGTAAAATTTACGAGTTTTTTCTAACCTGGTAGCCTAAATGAATATAAGTTACTTGTCCCCGACGCATAATCCATGAAGATGCCTATAAAAATGAACTATTCATATAAAAGTTACGTTTTTCATTTAATTAATTGTATGATTAAACCCTTCGAATTTTATTATTCTAAGCTCGACCGCCCTTAGTAATTTATATAAAATTTATGGAGTTTGTTGGGGATGGAATTAAAATTTGATATGAGGGGAGGCAAAAATTAAAATATCAAAATAAAAAAAAATATATTTTTAATATGAGAAGACAAAAATATAAATATTTCACACCTTTATATAAATATGAAAAAAATTTGTCAATGGGGTTTGTAATTAGTATATTATTATTTTGGCGGACTTATGATATATTTATATTTTTTTAAGTTTGCCAATTTGAGAAATTTTAGATTTTATTTTTATTTTTAATTTGAAGGTATAATAGAAACTTGAGAATATTTTTACAGAACCTAGAAATTTGTGGTCTAATGTATAATTTTTTTTAGGTATAGTGTCAATATAATTATATCTAATTTTAAAATTTCAACTGTAATTATTCCGTCAATCTGAAGGCTAGATGTACATAATTAAATTGTAGATGTTTTACTCACTAATTATTTATTAAAAAAATATTAGTAAAACAATTTATATCAAATAAGAAGAGATTCTAACAATAAAAAAAAAAGAAAATTATATAGAATATTGGAAGAGGATGAGAGAGATTCATACTTCTTACATCAGAAATAGGATGAAAGATTATCTCGGAAATTTCCTGGATTTTCGTTTTCCGTCATTTACGTTCTAATAAAACAGAAAACTGCATAATTTTCAAGGAAATATATCTAAATAAGTAAATATGCATACGCATGTTAATCTAATAATCAAGGGACTTGGTAAACTTTAAAGAAAGACTCACCATCCTCTTAAGTCTTTTTTTAATAAGAAAACAAATTGCACTTTAACCAGTTATATACTTCAAAGTCATTTATAAGTATTCACCAACAAGGTTGGTTCAAGTTGTTAATAATTTTATACTTCAGGTTAATATTTGGACTTTGAATCTGACTTGAATGTGTGTGTTTTTGTTTTTAAAAAAATCTTTTATAAGTATCCGTTAAGTTCAAAAATATTTTCTGTTTTAAGCTATGACGTCATTCCTCCAACTTAAAATTTTTGCTACCAAAAAAATTTATATAGTTCAAGGAGTCGGAATAACTTCTTTTCCCCCTTCAATATTGCTTGAATAACTTCTAACTTCAATTTGAAAATAAAATTACTTAATTATTGACGACATTTAACTTGTTTGAAATTAAAACGTATTTAATATAGTTAAGATAGGATTTAGTTGAATAAGAGCATGGATAATTTTATTAAGAATATTGCTTATTAAATAGAAAGTTGAAGATGGATATTATATATTTTTGGTGTTATATCTCATTTGTTATGACATGCTATGATGTTAACCTCTCCTTATTATTAATCGTTGTGTATCTAAAAGTTGTAATACTCTTATTATTAAGAATATTGCTTATTAAATAGAACTATGACTCATGATTAATTGAGCATTGCACCGAAAGGATAAGTGCTTTAGTACAAATATTTAAGCCATAGTTTTAACTAAACTTTGCCTCCCATATTATAGTTGCCTGACAACTATACTCTTTTTTCTTTTTCTTTTTTTTTTCCTTTTTTAACATGACAACTATACTCTACCCATAGGGAATATATTATTCGAATAGAAAGTGATTTCTCACCTAATTTCGATGTAAAAATGGTCCTTCGTGGTTGTAACAAGATATTTGAATTTTAAAATTTTAACTAAGACCTCTTCCGATCAAATTTAATCAATAATATGAGCAGATATATTATATTTATTATCTAATTGGTCTCATTCTCTAGATTTTACCCAAATCACATAACAAATATAAAATTTATTCATTATATTGATTTAATTGAATCAAGTTCGCCTTTAAAATTTGAATTAACAATTGTGTAACTATCAAAAACTTTCCGAGTATGATGCACGAACACTTTTAAAAATATTATTTTATTGTATCGTATTGTGTTGAACATTCGTACGGGACACTATATCCAACACTTCTCACGTGAGAAATTAAAAAAGAATCTGTATAACTATATTCATATTATGGCGTATCGTATTTGTGTTTTCACCATATACCATGACTTTCCGAGAATTAAAAATTAGGTAATTGTTCCGTTTGGTGCACAGTGCATTTCAAAATTTTTAAAATCATTACTAAAGTTTACAAATTAATAAAAATAAAATGATCTCTACAAATTATGAATTTAACAACAAATTAGGGGTATTCTTGAAATGACATAACGGAACGGCGGAACGCTAACAGACTTCAGGGACTACAAAAGATTCTCAAAAGTTAGTGATTAAAATGTAATTTTTCGATTTAAACGGATTGCATTGTAATTAGACTTAAATACAGGGTAGTCAAATATAATAATAATAATAATAATAATAATAATTATTATTATTATTATTATAACACATCATAACACACAAGACACAACTTGTTCTTTTTGGTGGAAAGAAAAAGCCTAGCAGATTTGGCATCATCCTTCAGCTGCTCCAGCAAAAAATGCGGAGCCTCTTCCCGGATCTCACTCCATACGAAGCTCATGACTCATCATCTTTACAAGCTTGTTAGCATAACAATTTTCTTCCTGGCATGTGTGACACAAGACACTACAACAAAATATAGTTTCAGCATCATTAATGGTGGCTAAAAACAAGAAAATGGTCACTAATACCTTTAGCAACCAAAACATAATTGGTCACAGGTCGTCACAACAGGATACTTACTAAAAGTACTCAGTGACCATTTATTAAATTGGTTGCTGAAAGTGCAGTGTTTAGCTACCGTTTTTTAGTAGTCATTAAAAGTACAACTATTAGCAACCAATTTTTAGTCGCTAATGTAGAATTTAATGGTGGTTGTAACATTGAAATGGTTGCTATATTTACACATATAGCAACCACATTTTTTGTTGGTAATACGTGAATCTCTAGCAACTAAGTCATTGGTTGCAGTATTGTGAAAAATTAATCATATAAACCATATTTTAGTGACCGATAATAAAATATTGTTTCTATAAAAATGTTTTTTAACAATTAAATAATTTATTGCAATAACTTTAAAGTTGGGGAAAATTACATTATATCACCGTATAATTTAGTAACTAATTGTTATCTATCATCAACATAAAATGTGAAACAAGCAAATTTATGCCAACATACATATTCAAAATGTATCTATTTCTCCATTTATGGATCCCTGACACATAATGTCAAACATCATTACAAAACATCGAGGTCAAAAGTACAAAAGAAGCTCATGTGTGAACACCATTCATTTCCTAAAAGATGAATTTACATATCATAGTAAAACAAGATACAATGGTCACATAATTGCTGCAGCACAAGTTGATATGCTCCTTTGCCACACCTCCAACCTATTTCCAAAATCAAATAGTCACATATTAAAAAATATTCATGCATAAACTGTTCATAATATATATCTCAAGATCCTACTACAAATATTTAGTTTTACCAATTTATTTTGCTCTACATGTAAGTTTTCGTTCTTTGTTTTGAGACTTCCACATTTGAGAAACTATTTCCTATCAGGGCAAGATAAGCATAAGCAACAATCACCTGAATTTTTTTAAAACAAAAGAGTTATTTCACAAATCACATAGGGGTAGATAAAACCATTAAAGTTATATATATATATATATATATATATATATATATATATATATATATATATAAGAATACCTTTATAATTTACATAGAGAATAAATAAAGCAAAAAAAAAAAAAAAATGTGAAGTTGAAATCCAACACAAGTCAAACTTATTTTAAGTCTAGTGCAACACTTCCTCATGGCAAACTCTTATGATCCTTCAAGATTATATCATGCATGGTTGAATTCTTTCTGTAATAACTACACAACTCTTTTTTAAAGGAAATATTTTCACTTAGTGATTTTTACCTGTGTTATAAACTGCTGCAAATATTTTTAGATTTAAGATAAATTTGAAAAGCAAATTTATAATATCTATCAAGTCCAATGTTTCACCTTGGATAAATTTGAAAACCAAATTCAATTCCATATCCTCCAGTAAATTAAAATGATACTATAAGCTCAATAATTAGCACATGAATCATGTTTATTCCACAAATGATAAGATATTATTCACTACCAAAATCTTAAAATTTTTAACAAGAATAAAAGGCACCTGATAATTTGCTGGAAGGGTAAAATTTGTAGCAATCCTAGCTCCAATTACACTTTTGATATCTCCCTGAAAGTCGATCAAGGAAAAATTATCGGTCAAAGACGATGCATGACAGACGAAGCTTTGTAGCGGCTTTCGACGGTTAATAGGGTCGACTGGAGTATGGGTTTTGTTCTCCTTGGTCCTTGGAGAGACGAATACGATGACGGTAGTCTTGAAGCTTGGATTGCCATGAATCGACGGTCAAAATTTGTTAAAAGGGATTAAGTGTGATATTTTCAAAAGTTAGAGAGAAAATTGCGAAGAATACTATATATTGGGGAGAGTGTTTGGGATTAACCCAATTAATTAATAATCTATGATGCACGGACACGGACACGATACGACACGGACACGGCGACATGGATTTTGTCAAAATTTTAGGACACGACACGGCTCCGACACGATTATATTATATTTATATAATAAATATATATTATATAATTATTAAATTATGTAAAACTAAATCAAATTTTCTTTATTTTATAAATATAAAATATTATTTGACTTATTTAAATTATTTATAATTTTGAATGACTAAGATGTGAAAATATTACTACAAAACAAATTTATATACTTGTAGCAATCAATGTCATATTACTTGCCACATATGAAAAAAGCTAGATAAAGAAAAAAAGAAAAAAAAAAAAAGAATGTAATAATGTAAGACATATTTTGGAGTGTGGTGGGCTAAGAGGCCCAAAACACTAACCTAAAAAGTTGATGGGTTTGAATAATTATTTCTCCCTTATTGTAAACCTAATTACTGAGCCGCCAAGCCAATTCATCTCATTTTCTCCACCATGACTACCGGCCATTTTCACCATCTTCACCGCTGCCGAGTTGTAGTCTTCCTCCCAAAATCCGCCATTTTCACCTCGCCATCTTCACCGCTACTGAGTTGGAGTCTTCAAAATCAGAATCGACAAAGGTTTGAAATGAAAAACAAGGCATGACAACTTTTTTACAGCGGCAACCTCAATTTCTTCTGCCATCGATATCGGCAGCAACCTCAATTTCCGTTGATACGTCCAGTAAGTCGACAAGAGAAGCAGCGTCCTCCTTCCAAAAATCAAATTCTACTCACTGCGTGTCCTAGCCGTGTCGGACACTCCGTTTCGGAGTGTCCGACACCGTGTCCATAATTATTTTAATTTTTTTTTTTATTTAGGACACGGCTCAGACGTGTTGGACACGTGTCGGAGCCGTGTCCGAGGCGTGTCCGTGTCCGACACGTGTCGAACACTGCACGGAATCATTTTTCGGAGTGTCCGTGCATTAGAGAGAATGAGCAATTTCTGCTAATTTGTCACATCCCAATTGAAGCTTCCCCGTCATCTTCACAATTGTTAGGTTGTAGTGGGTACGGGCGTACGGCTGTTTAGAAAATTAATTAAAATACAAGAAGTCTTAGTCACCAGTAGTAAGTATTAATATTCAATAGGTGTTAGTTTAATGATATCATAAGAAAATTTCACCTAATTTTTAACTAGTTAGAGTTTGATTTATTTGTTAAATTTTGTTTTTAGAAAGAATTTTATTTGTTGTCGGACTCTGACTTAATTAAATGTGATATAAAGAAAAAATAATAACTATTTAATAGGCTCATTCATAGTTTTATCATTATCATTCATGAATTAGGTGCTAACTCGAATAATGGACCAAACAAACATCAAAAGTTGAGGTAAGGGGCAGTCGCGAATAACTCCCTATTAGTTTGTATATTTTTATTTAATTATCCATAAATTTATATTACATAATAGATTATAAATACTGCATTAGAACGTTTTAGTAACATTGTGTGAAAATTATACAACATATTTTGAGAGTTAGAATATATTTATAACATTTTTAGATATAATATATTACTAAATTTATACTACATAATAGGATATAAATACTGCATTATATCATGGTTGCACTACATTAAGTGAAATTTATACGTGGGAGTTAAGTAAAAATATGACGCCCAATTGAAAAATTCAGTAAAAATATGATATCCAATTGAGGATTTATCCCACATTACCCGTTGAGGTAATTGCTGGAAAAACATCGTGAAATATCAAAAATACAAAATATATCCTATATATTTTAAAAATCAGTATAAAAGATTCAGTGTTTTATAAAAATGAGCAACAAAAACCCTCACGCATTAATAGAACAAATATTTTTATTTGTTTTTAACATATATTGTCCATTTTTTGTGGTATTTCATCATAAACTATGATCTTTCATTTTTGCTTTTTCATAGAATTTTTGTGGTATTTATATTCTTCATTGATCTTTTTCATATATCATTTCTAATATTTTTTTGCACTTCTTCATAATTTTTTGAAAATTTAGATTGATAAATTTTGAAAAATTAAGAACAGAAGAAGACGTATAAGAGATAATATATAAATAAAAAAAATAAAAATTTTTAGAGTTCAAGAGACCAAACTCAAATCTATAGCAAAAGACCCCAATATATATTATTAACTCTAATGCACGGACACTCCGAAAAATGACTCCGTGCAGTGTTCGACACGTGTCGCACACGGACACGGCTCCGACACGTGTCCGACACGTCTGAGCCGTGTCCTAAATAAAAAAAAAATAAAATAATTATGGACACGGTGTCGGACACTCCGAAACGGAGTGTCCGACACGGCTAGGACACGCAGTGAGTAGAATTTGATTTTTGGAAGGAGGACGCTGCTTCTCTTGTCGACTTACTGGACGTATCAACGGAAATTGAGGTTGCCGCCGATATCGATGGCAGAAGAAATTGAGGTTGCCGTTGTAAAAAAGTTGTCATGCCTTGTTTTTCATTTCAAACCTTTGTCGATTCTGATTTTGAAGACTCCAACTCAGTAGCGGTGAAGATGGCGAGGTGAAAATGGCGGATTTTGGGAGGAAGACTACAACTCGGCAGCGGTGAAGATGGTGAAAATGGCCGGTAGTCATGGTGGAGAAAATGAGATGAATTGGCTTGGCGGCTCAGTAATTAGGTTTACAATAAGGGAGAAATAATTATTCAAACTCATCAACTTTTTAGGTTAGTGTTTTGGGCCTCTTAGCCCACCACACTCAAAAATATGTCTTACATTATTCCATTCTTTTTTCTTTTTCTTTTTTTCTTTATCTAGCTTTTTTCATATGTGGCAAGTAATATGACATTGATTGCTACAAGTATATAAATTTGTTTTGTAGTAATATTTTCACATCTTAGTCATTCAAAATTATAAATAATTTAAATAAGTCAAATAATATTTTATATTTATAAAATAAAGAAAATTTGATTTAGTTTTACATAATTTAATAATTATATAATATATATTTATTATATAAATATAATATAGCCGTGTCGGAGCCATGTCGTGTCCTAAAATTTTGACAAAATCCATGTCGCCGTGTCCGTGTCGTGTCGTGTCTGTGTCGCCGTGTCCGTGTCCGTGCATCATAGATTATTAATTAATTGGGTTAATCCCAAACACTCTCCCCAATATATAGTATTCTTCGCAATTTTCTCTCTAACTTTTGAAAATATCACACTTAATCCCTTTTAACAAAATTTGACCGTCGATTCATGGCAATCCAAGCTTCAAGACTACCGTCATCGTATTCGTCTCTCCAAGGACCAAGGAGAACAAAACCCATACTCCAGTCGACCCTATTAACCGTCGAAAGCCGCTACAAAGCTTCGTCTGTCATGCATCGTCTTTGACCGATAATTTTTGCTTCATCGGTTGTCGAATTTTGATTTCGAGACCAATTGTTGTGTTCCTTGCGTCAAGGCCTTCAATTTAATATATAATATTAACACATTTGAAATCTACTTTGTACAGATTTTTTTATTAAAATGATTAAATGTGATATTTTTTAAAAGTTAGGGGAGAAATTGCGAAAATTTAAAAATTAGGGACAAAGATCAAAAAGCCCCAAAGAACAGGGGTGTTGAAATTAACCCTAATTAATTAAACCCTAAAAAGAACAATTTGACCTGTAATAAAAGTTGCCAAAACACCTTTATAGCCAAAAATGTTGAATTGAAAATTCTCATAGATTGTGAACTTATGTTTTTAGTTTTTTTCCTCTCACGCCAACCTTTTCTTTTCTTTCTTTATATTCTTTCTATCATAGTAACTCATATTTTCTAATTCTTATTATTTTAATTAATTTTTTACTAATATAGTATTTTCTTTTTTAATTATTTATTATAATTTCTATAACTATATTAGAATAATTATAAAATATATATTAATATAAAGAATTTAATTTAGCCTACAATTAAATAATAAAAGTTGTTTATTGGCACATACTAGGTGTGTCAATTTACTATTTTCTATACTATTCTATTAAAAGTTATATTCTTCGAAGTAACTATTTTGGTCTTCTATATTCTACCAAACTTAGTAATGTAGGAGTTTCTTCTTTATCTCTAAGCTCAGTTCATCAATTCATTTTTTTCTTTTTATATCTTCTCATGATCCTATTCTCACTTATTTTCTAATTTCAATTTTAATTCATTCTCTACGACTATAACTGTTACTTCCTTTATTTATTATAAATTTAGTAATTTATTAAATAATAAAAATTTTATTTTTTACGTACATGAAGTGTATTAATTATTTTTCTTTTATATTTGTACATGCACGAGTTTGACTTGTAGGCACCGCTGATAGACTGTTTTCATATCTTTTTTGAGACCCAGACGACCGAACAGGCCTAAATACTCAAGTCCGAACTAACAAAGACAGCAACAAAAGAGGAAAAATCCCCACCACCAACGCAAGCCGAAACTGTATTTCTAGCTAAGATATGGGCCACAGAATTGACATCACGACGAACAAAAGAGAATTTGACCGACTCGAAACCCGAGCAAATCCGAGAACAATCAGCAGTAATTTTCCCTTACTCCGAATCTTCGGCCTCAACGCTTCTAAGACGATTAACGACATTGAGACAGTCGCCTTCAATAATAACCTTCCTCCACCGGAAATCCCAGCCCAAAACAGCCGCTGAGAGCGCAGCCAAGGACTCAGCCACTTGCGGATCGGACAAGTACCGCCTTCTATCGGTCTCCCAGGCCACAACTTCCCCATTCGAATTCCGGGCCACCACTCCAATACCTATCTCGTTCGTATCTTTGAAAACCGCCCCATCAAAGTTCACTTTAATCCAACCCTCCTCAGGCTTGCACCACCTCTCGTCATTTTGACTCTCCTGCTGCGCTACTGTTTTCATATCTAGAACTATTGAACTCTTCGTTTCAAAAAAAGAACTATTGGACTATTAGTTTCTTGATCTCTTGTAATTTCTTATCATATATTTTCCCTCGCCTCATTTTAATTTTTTTTTTCTTACCTTTATTTTATCCTCTGTCCCCTTAATAATTATTTTTCTTCTATTATGTATTACTTATTCTATTTTTTCATTTATCATTATGCAATTATTTCACACTTCTTGAATAAGTCAGAATTACAAGTATGATACTGACGTTTATTTATTATTCCAGTATTTAGACTCCAATGTTCTCTTTTTATGAATTTTACTAAAATAATAATAATAATAACAAAACCAGTTTCTTCTTATACGGCAGAGGCCCTGATTTTTTTTTTAAGATTAATATTTGAATAATCCTGTACTTATTTGAGAGTTTATTACGCCAAACCCCCATAATAAATGAGATAATTATAATTCGTCACTATTTTTAAATTAAATTACAGACACCACCCTTCACGAAATAAGTAATTACACTTAGCTCACATTTTTATTTAAAAATTGCTGACATCAACAAAAATTTTAATGAAAACCCAAAAATACCCTCCGTTGATTTTAGTCAATTTTTTTATTCTCATGTTGCCCTTAGGGGTTGATAGTAATTAACTATATTAATTGGAGGTTAAGTGTAATATTTTTAACAAAATTTTTCAATTTTTATTTTTTGACTAAATATAGTTGTTGTGGCTATATACCTATTTTATTTACAAAATATAGTTTTTTTTTGGTCCAACATTTACAAAATATTAATATGAATTAAATATTTATTCGCTGTTAATTTTAAGTAAAATGTAAGAATTAATTAATTATGGTTAAAGATTAATTTAGAGACATAATTAATTGTGGTGACTTTATTATTGAATTTTCATTTACTTAGCTTAATAAAAAAAATTATTAATTTAAAATTAGAAGTTAAATTATTTTTTATATAGATATAAGTTAATTGCTAATAATATTAAATAATAATTCATTATAAATTGAAATTACAAATTTTTTATTTATAATACATGTTAAAATTTTTATGTAAATGTAAAAAAAAATCCTCTTACATACATAATTAGTAAAACTTTCAATATTGAACTATTTTAGTTAGATTTGATCCGATTTGGGTGAATTTTTAATTTTTTAATTTATTGAGTACAATTTGCAACTTTGATTGCATGCTACAAATTGTAATTTTTATATTTTAGAGTTAGTTTAAATGTCGTTACCGGCAAACATCTATCATAAAGTACTAAATTCATTAAAAATACTTATTTTAAGTAAATTAGGATAATGTATTAATTTTAAAAAAATATATATTTAATTTAAAGAAAACATAGTCGAATTTTACAAATCAAACTAAATATATAAAAGTAAAAAAAATTATGAACGAAGTGTATAGTCAATTGTAGCTAAAAGAGAAATATGGTTGTTATAAGAACAATATTTTGTCACAAAATAACAGTTGGAAAATCTTGTTTAAAATATTACACTTAACTCCCAAATTAAAATTTTATTAATTACGATCAACCCCCTAAGGACAATATGAGAATAAAAATGTTGTCTAAAGTCAACAGAGGATACTTTCGAGTTTTAATTAAATTTTTTTGCTGATGCCAACAATTTTTAAACGAAAATGGGGGCTAAGCGTACTTACTTATTTCTTGAAGGGTGATGTGTGTAATTTAATCTAAAAATGATGGCGAATTGTAATTACCCCATCTATTATGGGGTTAGGTGTAATTAACCTTTATTTTATTTGCCATTTGCAAATTGAGCGTTTGTTTGACGTTTTCGTGTATCGTCTCAATCGTACATATGCTAAGGTTGTCTGGAATCTAATTGATAATCGTTCTTGTAAATTTTTAAAATTTATTTTGTCATTGTTAACACTCATTAGTTTATTTATTTTGTCATTGTCAACACTCATTAATTTACTAAATTTTGTCATTGTTAACACTCATTAATTGTGTCAATGTTGCTTTTGTCATTGTCAACACTCATTAATACGGACACCAGCAGCATTGACACAAGCAACATTAGCCCAAGCGCCACTGGGAGCACGAACACAAGAGCAAGTAGACACACTGACAAATGCACATGTACCGATACCAACATCAGGCAGACTTGCATTAGCACTGGCTGCAATGGAACAAGCACTGACACAAACAACACAAGCCCAACCACTGGCAGTTGTACACGCATTGGCTCATGCGCATGCGGCGCTGGAACAGGCAGCAGAGGCAGAACATTCACTAGCACTGGAAGAGGCTCTAGCACGGGCACGAGATGAGGCAAGGAGATCGGCAATTGCAGAATTAGAGGAAGTAAATCAAAAACACAAAATGAAGGAATCACGGAGAACATGCATTTTGGTGTTATCCATGACTGTCCTTGTCATTTTTGGCATCCTAAATTTAATTGCTATAGTCATAATTCCTTGTAGCCAGCGTTCCAAAACCAGAACGATGGTGCGCATTCCAACTGTTGGGGAAGCGCCAAACAATATTTAAAATTGTAATACCTAAAGTTACACCAAGAAAAATCAAAATTATTTAGACAAAATAATTAAATAAATATATAACAAAAAATAAGGCTATTAAAAGGAGCGTAAAGAAAAGAACACCAAAATTTAACGAGAATCAACTAATTTAGCCTACGTTTTCGAAAATTACTCAAATATATTTCACTAAAAAAATATTACAAAGTGTGAGAGTATTTTATTTGCGATGCCAAAACTAGAAGGGGGAGGAGTCTTTATTGTTACATTCTCCCCAACTTATTCTAATCTTCATACGTGGGACAAAGAAATAATTGTCCAAAGCTAATCTTAGAAAGTGGGACAAATAATTGAGCTACAAAACAACAAATTTCAACATTGACACAATTTGTGGTCCTACTAAATAAAAACATATTTCATCTCTCAATCAAGTTGTAGTGCCACCAAATAGCGTCCACAGTTGCCAACACAAAGGTATATGTTATGTGTAGAAATTGCATGGTTTTGAGTGTAATTTGATTATATTTTTGGTACCGTTTGATGCGTTTATGTATTTATTTTGTTCCGTTTAGGTGATTTTAGAGTTGGAGATGAGAAACGGCGAAGCGAAGCAATTTCACGCATTTTTGGAGGAAAATGTGGTAACTCCCGCTACCACTTAGGAGTTCAATGGTTGTAATCCCCGTTATAAGACATAGGAGTGGAGCTTTTGGCGAGAGAAGAGGGGTAACGTGCAGAAGGAAAGTGGTAACGCCCGTTACCACTAATAAAAATGCTACTGTGATTTCATCAGTAACGGGCGTTAATAATAATGGTACATGGAGAGGTAAAGCCCGTTACCTAGGGCGGCGAGAGAATTATTTGGGCTGCTATATTAGTGCGTTTTGGAGTCTTTTTGGAGAGAGCTTTTTCTTCCAGGTCATGACCTAGGGTTTGGAGAGAAGACAAGGAGTTTCAAAGGTTTTTCAGAGAATTCGAGAAGACGAAAGGGTTGAATTCTTAGAACGATCTTTGGTTTTATTGTTGCTTTAATTTACAAACTAATTCCTTTGAGTTTAGTTTTGATTAGTTTTCGTATGTTAGATTCGTTTTTAGATATTACTGAATCTTTACGCTTTTGTTTTTGAGACTTTGTTTAGAATTGATGAATATGATTTATTTTAATGCAATTTCTTTTAGTTTTATGAGTTTTGTTTTAATTATGAGTAGTTAATTCTCTAAGGATAGGGGGTGACGATGATTGCATGATAGATGTTTGATATGATGCTTGAATGACTTGTGTTAATTCTTAATTTGAAAACAGGTTGAATTGACTTGGAATGGCCTGATCACGCTTAACATGTGTCATAATTGCCTATAGATCGAAAGAGTGATGGTAATTTAGATGGTTTTCATAACTTGTAAGTTGTAGGATACAAAGAGATTTGGTCCTAGCTTATACAACAGTAATCTTATTCCACTCCGAGCCGCTAGAATATTGAATTGCACTAGTCTTGTTCCTATGGTTTAATTAACTATTGGTGATTGCGAGAGCAACATTGAACACTAATTAAGCACTTGGTTACACCTTGAGAGAGGGTAATACAAATATAAGTGACTAGGTTGTAGAATTACACTTGTCAGATAAGTATCGTATCATCTCTTGATTGTATGATTCATTACTTTTCCCCTGCCTGTTTAGTTTACTGAAGTTAATTCGTGTGTTTAAGCTATTACTTGTGTTTATTTCTAGTTAATTGTTAATTTCTGCTTTAGTAGATTATTAGATAACAACAACAATTGCTGTTCGTTTGGTCTTTAGATTAGAGAAGGATATAGAGTAGTGATTAAGTTCCCTTCCCTGTGGGTTCGATCCTATTGTGCTATGCGTATGTTAGTGTACACTAGCACGATTGGTTTTAACTTGAGTAAAACAACACAACAGTATACAAGACATTGATCAAATCGAAACAATGTTTAAACCTGGCTTTTATCACCACTTTGATCTGTTGGGAATAGTGTCCTAAAAGTCGATATTGAAATAATTCGCTTGTATTATCCTTTATAAATCATAGACAATCTTTGAATAATATACGAAATGATTTAATTATAAAACAATACTTCTTTATATGCTCTTGTATTTTTTGTTGGAAAACATAAAAGTAAACGCAACGAAAATTAAAAATTTTTAATCAACAGTCGATGTTTGCTTGCAAATTCTATTCCTAAACTATAGGGCGTTTCAAGAACTTACACAAATTGAAGCTTTCTTAAAACATTTGAGCCATCCACAAACGTCCTTCAAGCGGCAAGTCCCTCGATCTGTTTCGAATTTTCAAGACTCCAAATTAGAAGCCCTCTAAAACTAATCCACGCCAACCAAGATCATGATCAAAATAGAGAGGATGCTAATGCTATATTTTGTGTTTAGACTCTAGAGTTTGTGTACAATAATTTGGAGTTAGGCAATTTTTCAATCAAGATCTCATGTGGGGTTCGAACACATCCCTTGAATAGCTAGGGGGGTTCGAACCCTCTTCCTATGTGGGGAAGAAATTCTTATCTTTCTTTGCATAGGATTTCTTGATTGACAAGTAATCATTTCTAATTTGATTAAAACTCTTTTTTAATCAACCTTATCTAAAAAAACCTTATTTAAAATCTATTTAAATTTTTACACAAATGATATTATATTTATTCATAATAAATAAATTATTTCAATAATTATTTAATTTATAATTAATTATTTATGGGACCTTAATTCCAAATTTGGGTTCAAACAATAATTCACAATTATATTTAAAGCTCATCAAAAAATTAATCAAATTAATTTTTATACTTATTAATCAAATTAATTTTTATACTTATACACGTGCCCCTACATGTGTCCCCTAGGACACGTGCCCCCACACGTGTCACTTACACGTGTGGGCCCTACCAACCTCTCATGGTTGGTTCGATCAACTCGATTAATCGATTTTATCCTAAACCCTTATGACTCGGTATTTGTGTGTGACCCTATAGGTTCATTATCTAATTAGTAGTGGACACTAATAAATTAGTACTCTTATCAATTAATTAGTTCATAGATCACACTACCATAATCTAGAAATAGGTGTGTGACCCCTGACTGAAAAAGAATGTATCAATTCGAAAGAACTTTTAAGTTAATGATTATATGTGAAATACGATCCTCCTACAAACCTATCTCTCGATCAAGGGCAAATAAATAATCAAAACCCTAATAATCTCGATCCTAAAGTTCTGTTCATTTCATATCCATTTGATCTCGATCCAACAAACTCTTTTCTTGATCTCGATCCACTACCTTAGCCAATGACTCCTAGATGGAATATGAACAACTTATACAATAAGATATCGTGTTGCTGCAGCAAGTGTAGATCTTTTATTGATTCTATCATGCCTCCATGTGCCATTTTTGTAACCCCAATACAAGTTGTAATTCAGCTGTCTCCAACGACATTCTTTTAAACTTATACCTAAGATTACACAATAAGCTCACATAAGACATCTATGGAATCTCAAGTCTACGGACTAATCAATCACATCATTGACTCGCAAGATATTTCCTAATCTAGAAGTCTTTACTTCTAGATGTAGAAACTACCTTTTCCATTTAAGAACTTTCTCACACGGGACACCTTAGTGTACCCATTCATTAAGAACGAACATCCCAATGTACCACGCACGCATCAACTGTGCACTTTACACTCCATGAAACAAGGTGATCCTTCTTAAGAGTGCGATCACATGAGCAAGTCCCAAGTGGGTCAATTCAACACTCCCAATGTTTGTTGGACTCATCCACTTGAAGTGATTTCTAATCTAGCTTGTATAATTAGGGCTCATTTCATGAATCACTTCACCAAAGTGATTGAGTCCTATAAGCTTGTAAGATTAGAGGAGTTTCTATACATGCCCAGTTAAAAGTATAAAGAAGTATTGTCTTATGATTAAATTAGTTAATTTATTACTCAAAGATTATCTGTAATTTACAAAGGAAAGTACTAAGCGGATTACAATATTGTCTTTTAGGGCACTATTCCTAACAATCTCCCACTTGCCCGTCAAAGCCATTCATTAGCTAGTCTAAGTCTCATCTTCACAAGATGACCTTCGAATGCTTGTTGACTTAAGGGTTAGTTAGTGGATCTGACAAGGTTCTCTATTGATGTGACCCTCTCAATTTGCATATATCCTCTCTTGATGGTATTACGAATAATATGGTACTTTCTTATGATGTGCTTAGTCCGTTGGTGATATATTGGTTCTCTTGCTTGAGCAACTGCCCCAATATTATCACAAAGGATAGTAATGGTGTCTTTCATTCGAGGAACGACACCTAATTCTTGGATGAAGTTTCTTATCCTAACACCTTCCTTAGCTACAACATTTGCAGCTAAGTATTTGACCAACCTACAGTAGTTGTTTACTTAGAACTCTTTCAACTCACTGCACTGCCATTTAGGTAGAAAATGTATCCTGATATAGACTTGAAATCGACTAAGTCTAATGCAAAACTTGCATCTAGAATCTTTGGATGACTGGATCTTGCTGTCCTCTGTCCAGTGACCTTCTCAAGGGTCAGATTGGAAACGACTTGTTACACTTAATGTATAAGTCACACCTGCTCGAGTGCATAGCATAACATACATTATGCTACCTATAGCTAAAGTATAGGGTATTCTGGTCATCCTCTCTTCTTTAAAATGAGTAAAGGACACATCTTTTTCGAAAGAAATGTTCCCACGACCATCGGAAGCTTTCCCTTCTTGAAATCTTCCTTATTGAACCGTTTTGGTACTTTGTCTATGTACATCGATTATGATAATCCGATTGACATGAGTATTAATTAATTGAGCAAATTGCATTTTTAGTCCCATACTATAAGGTCGTCCTCACTTTTGGTCTCACGCTTTTCAAAAGTGGTTTTCTAGTCCCGTAGTAATATTTTTTTTTTGTCATTTTAAGGACTTTCGTCCAAAAATAAACAGAAGTCACCAGTCTTGCCATTAATGCCATTTTAGGTGGGACCAATGGTGGGATCAAATGTATTATATATTTATTATATGTATATATATTATACATATATTTATTATATATAATGTATGCATTATATTTTATATAATATGTAATACATGTATATATTATATATTTTAATTTATAATATATATGTATTTTTTTATATATATTTTAATATATACGCATATTGTATATTATATATTATACACATATATTAACAATATATTTTTCTTTATATATTTGTTGGAAAACAGCAGAGTTTGCACATCGGAAATTTAAATTTTTTCCCAAAAGTAGATCTAAAAACTTGCAATGTTCGTATCGTATCATAGGGTGTTTCAAGAAACTTGCGTAGATTGAAGCTTTCTTGTGATGTTGATACCGCCTATCAAACACCCTTCAAGCGGAATGTCCCTTGAACGTCATTCGATTAGATCCCAAATTAGACAATCCTCCAAAGCGTATCCACACCAGTCCTAGAACATGATCAAGCTAGTGAGAATGCTAGTTCTATGGCTTGTGTTAGGCTAGAATATTTTACTTTGAAAACTTTTCTTTTATTTTTCTCAAAAACTTAACGCTTCAAGAACATTAGCCTAAAGTATAAAAGAAGCACCACCCTTGTATATATAGCAAGGGGGGTTCGAACCATTAGGGTTTCCAAGACCCAGTGGGATTAGCTTTCTTGCTCACTAATTAATTATTTAATTATTAATTTAATTTGAATAATAAGTTCTTAACTTATTCTCCAAGTCTAGCAAGATACACTTTCTCTCTCCTACAATAGGAAGTTTGATTTTTCAACCTTTACCCATTAAAGTCAAAAGTCAATTATTCAATAAATAACTTAATTCATAATTAATTATTTATTGAGTTAATTATTTTGAGAATAGTCTTAACAATTAATTCATAATTAATAAGAAGACCAAAATTAATTAATTATAATTTAATTAATTATTTCTAGAAAATAATTCCCGTGTGGAATAAACCACACGCCTAATGCCACGTAAACAACATGTGTGCATGACACGTGTTGGCCACGTTGCGTGACACGTGGCAATCACGTTTGCTACGTGACACGTGGCAGGGCTTTCATTTTCGTGTCCCTCTTCGATCAACAATTTGATCCTTCGTTAATCATATCAACATCCTACCATAAACCCTCGTGTTCAGGCATTTGTGTGTGACCATTTAGGTTCATTATTCGAGTAGCAGTGATAGTAATTAATTAATTCCCTTAATTAATTAATCACTTCACAGATCACACTACCGTAATCGAGCAATGGGTGTGTGACCCCTAGCCGAATAACAAAATGAATCGTAGAACCTTTCAGTCACAACTCCATCTCTCCATCAAGAACTAAGGCATGAGCATAAACTCAGAGCCATGTTATTCTTGATCTTTAAAGTTAAGTTCGTATCATATCCATTTAGATCTCAATCTAAGGAAACCCCATTTTCTTGATGTCTTGATCTTTTATCCACCTTGGCCAAGGATTTAATATTTAATGGACTACGAATAACTTAATCAGTAAGAGATCATTCTTGTTCTTAACAAGTGTATGTCCTTTATCGATTCTACTAATTCTACATATGCCACTTGTGTAATCCCAACATAGGCCGTGGTTCAGGTGTCTATATGCGACACCCTTTTGAGCCTATATCAAAGATTACACAGTTAGCTCATATGAGACATTACAGAATCTCAAGTCAAAGGATTATTAATCACGTCATTGACCTGTGAGATATTTCCTAATCTGGAAGTTTCTAGGAGACTTTCTTTCCCATTTAGGAATGTTCTCACACGGGACATCTCAGTGATGAAGTTCTTGTAACAATCACCCTTATGTATTATGAACGCATCATTGACAGGTGTCGAATCCGTCAAAATAAATTATAATCTGGTTTATGACTAAAATAGAGTATAGTGTAAACGGGTCGAATCCACAGAGATTGGTTGAAAATAATTCTAATTAATCATAGGAAAACTCGCAAGAATTAACAAGTAAAAGTAAGGGGGGGTTTTGGATTTAATTAAACTAAATAAATTAACTAACAATTAAATTAAACTAAAGGAAAAACAATAAATCACTTAGAAGTTGGGTTTTGATAAATCAGTGGGGAAACCAATACCTAGTTAGGAATCACAATTCAGTTTAGGACATCGATCATAGACGCAAAAATAAATTCAGTTATTCAAATAGACTAGCTATAGCAGATAGAGACACTCGACAGTTATTCCCTAATCAACTCACAACCCCTAGAGACACTCGACAGGATTTAATGAGTCAACAACATTAAGAATTAAGAAAACACTAGCCCAAATTAACCTAGTCACGAGACGTGCTAAATTTAAATCTGATTATTAACTCCCTTAACAAGTTGAGAACTGCAACCAATCCTTCTCGTTAATGTACCACAAATATCAATCTCGCATTACATAAACTTCATGCAATCAAGAATGACTATATGCAATTAAATCTACTTAGATGATCGTGCACTATCACTAAGCAAACAAATCACAATAAACACGACACTCAGAGAATTAATAAATACTTGAAATAAAACTGAATTATAAAAACCAATTAGGTCTCACGATGTCAAAAACATAAATTGTAAATTCCTAACTAGGTACTAAAGAAATTAGTTACTCATGAAAATCATGTTCGTAATATAAAATAAATAAAAAGTATAATCCAACTAAAAACAAGAATTAAAAAGAACTGGTGGACGAAAGATTTTGCTCTTGAATATCTCCAAGCGGCTGCCTCCCGTCCTCTAAAATTTTCGACTGCTGCGTGTGAAAAAAAAGGGGTCCCAGATGTGTCTGCCCGAGTGCTCAATAAATATATCTCTCCCAAGAATTTGCCTCTACCTCCAATTCATTCTCTAATAGGAATTATCTTGCTCTTCAAGTCATTAAGACATGGGCTTCCCAAATCAATTCCTAGAATAATTAGCTTAGCCCAATAAGCATCATGTCCAGGCCCACTTTTCATTTTAATTCCACTAACATCCAAGACTTTGCATGCACGGCTTCAAGTACCCACGTGCTCCAATGTTAAGCAAAATTCTTCAAATCATGCCACCTCAAAATCTCAAAAGTCAACCCCCTCATCTGACTTCGGTTTGGACTTTATCCAATTAATTCTAAATTTCCAATTCTCTCGGCCCAACAGCAACAAGCTCAAGCAACTTAAATCTTTTGTAAGATTTCAGCTAGGGCTGTCAACGGGTTGGATTCGGACCGGATCAGGAGATTCCGGATCCGAATCCGAATCCTATAGGATTCGAAGTCATTGTTTTTGAATCCATATATAATCGGGTCGGATCCGATCCGATAAAAGATCCGACCCGATTAGTAATAAATTTTATTTTTTTAAATAACAAATTTGATTTAAAAAATAAATATAATTACATAATATTTAATAAATAATTATTATTTAATGAATTATTTGATAGTTTTGTTTATATTTATTTAAAATAAAATAATTTAAACTTATTAATAAAAGAAAATATATACTTTTAGAGTAAAAAATTTAAAATTTTTTATTGTTTAAAATGATAAATATGTGAAAATTTTAATTTTAATCATTTTATGTACTAGTAAATAATTTATTTAATTAAATATTATATATAATATCGGATTCGGATTCTTAACGGATCGGATTCCTTAAATCCATATTCGCTCCATTTATTTCGGATAACGAATATTTACAATCGGATATGATCCATCGAATATTTTTATCGGACGAATATGCTAAAATTCGGATCGGACTCGGAGCGGATTCGGATTAAAATCCGACCCATTGACAGCCCTAATTTCAGCGACACGCACGGCCCATAACAACTTGTGCACAAGGTAAGTCCCAAAATTCTCCTTAATTAGCTCGGAAAATCCTCAAATTAATAAGATTGGCCCACGCTGCACATATAAACACAAAACTGATCATTACATCAATTTAAATCAAATAGAAGCACTAAAAACGAGATCATATACTCACGAAATAATGAGAATTATGCACACTAACAAATCCCCCCACACTTGCTCATTCACTCGTCCTCGAGGGAAATAAAGATCAATGAAACATCACTCCCATCAAACATATTCACAAAGGCGAACTTCGAATTTTCGCCTAAACGAATCTAGCAAATTAAACACATTACTCAATCACACGAAATTCAACCAATTAGTACAAATATCATACCCTCGTGTGTAGTGTGAATTGAACAAGAGAATGTACAAGGATTAGACAAACAAGTTAATATTTTTCGCATAAGAACCAATTATCAACTTTGAATGCACCGTCACCCCAGTTTCCACTAATTTGATTAACTAATAACTCAGGACGAAAGGTCTTTCGAGCTTGTAATGTAGGCTTGGGTCAAGGTAGGAAAAAGTAAATCAAAGGCTAACACCATGCTTACACATTTAAAAACCAATCCCAAGTGTTTCCCTTTTATCTCTTCCCAAAAGACTCCCCTTTTTCACAATGAATTCCCAACCCTTTATTGAATTTTCAACAAGACTCAAACTCTTTTTTTTTTTTTTTTTTTCTCAATTAGTTTTTTCTCTATTTTCAGCTCATTTTCTTTTCTTCTTGACTTCGCTCTCTTTTTTTTTTTCTCTTTTGTTTCATCAAACTCACAATTTTTCTATTCAACACATAATGAAACTTTTCTCTTCAAATCAATGAAAAAAAAGAAGTCTAGACATCATTAATACAATCCCCAAAAAGAAAATGCGTAAGCAAGGTGTAACAAAGATAAGGGTAGGAAATTCGTATTGTGCATTAGGCTTGTAGCGTGGTTAAGAAAGAAATTTTGCACAATTCTAAGGCTCAGCGGGGTCAATCGGGTGATGTTATTTATTGAAAATCAGTAAAAAAGGCTAAAAACACCGACAAGAATGCCTAAGTCATCTCCCGAATAATTCGTCAACCAATCTATTTCGCCTCGAAGGGAGTTAAAGTGCACTCTAATCAATTTTCAGAACTTTATTGAAAAACATAACTAACCTATCTAAGCAAAGTACATAAACTGTTCAATTAGTGCGCAGAAAATAAGGGCATAACAAAGTGCTAATTAATCAAACTTCACACAATCTTTCATGCATTCAATCGCCTAACAGGTTCTAGCAAAATTCAAGGCTCAAGCTTAAGCAAACACATTCAAAACAGGAATAAATTATTCACAATTTCTAACATCTTCAAATTTAAGTAAATAACAAGTCAAAACAGTTGACGCAGGAAAAAAAAATCGAATTTAAGCACGTAAGCCAAACAGTAAATAGGCTTATCCCTCCCCCCACACTTAAATCATGCATTGTCCTCAAGGCATAAAAAAAAATCGAGAGAAAAGAGGACTTCCCTGAAGCGCAGATCTGGGGGCTTTGTTTTTTTTTTTTTTCCTTTTTTCCCCAAAAATAGTATGAGCGTTGGGTACGGTCACACCTAGGGGTCAAATCTGTACAGAAACATCAGCAGTGTAACAGCAGCAATTCGGAAAATTTTGGCAAACAAAGCGCGCCTGAAAGACAACCAAGAGCATCAATCCACTCAAATGGAGATAGAACCTCCATATAAATCCCCTCGACTATGTGGTGATGAATCTTCTAATCCATTGTGCCCTCTATATTGGGGATGATGATTTGTAGAGGTTCTCAACACGATTCGACACTTCCTCAGCACAGACTTCGTCAACCACTTATAAAAAAATTTTCCACGATCCCTCACTTTGGCTTTTGTGTTCCTGGACTCAAAAAAGATGTGAGATCTGAAGAAAATAGTGGTTAAATAGTCGAGAATATCTGCATACCAGAGTGTGACGGTAAGGTATGACCAAACCTTAAAGTCGTACACCTCGAAAAACTGTTCATTCCAGAAATCAACGTGTATCAGCTTTGAATCTGAATATTTTCCTCCTCTCTTGAAGGCATACTCCAGATTATTCAAAAAGTTCTTGAGTTTCAAAATAGGTGCCTGAAACACGAAAGAATTTAGTTCAGTTATAGCATTAGGCGCATCAAGCATCAGAATATCCCTATTCATAGATTTAAAAGCCTCTAATGGTAAAACCATCCCACAAGGATCAATAGACAACCCAATGTGCTTCGCCTTACTCTCTAAGTTTTCAACAAGACTTAATTCCTCTACATTGTTAAGCTCATTAGGCAGGTTTTCTATCATACCAATGCTAAAAACACTAGAAAATTTATTAGGACCTTTACTTGACTCATAAACATTAAACTTTGCAACATCACCATCAAATTCTAGAGTCAACAAGCCTTTTTTAACATCTATTTTAGCATTGGCAGTACTCAAAAAGGGACGACCCAAAAGGATATCAGAGGATTTCTCAGAATAATTATCCTCCATGTCCAACACGAAAAAATCAGTCGGGAAGGCTAAATCGTTGACTTGAACGAGGACGTCTTCTAGAACACCTTCTGGATAAACAATAGAATGATCCGCCAACTGAATGATGACACCTGTACCTTTCAAGGGGCCAAGATTAAGTGCATTATATACAGAAAGTGGCATAACATTAATACTTGCACCTAAATCGCACATCGCCTTTTTAATGCCTAAATTCCCAATCTTGCACGGAATGGAAAACATACCTTGATCATGGCATTTGGGGGGAAGTTTCTTTTGTAGAACTGCAGATACGTTTTTCCCCACACTCACCTTTTCATTGCCTAATAGTTTCCTCTTATTTGTGCAGAGCTCCTTGAGGAATTTGGCATACCTGGGAATTTGTTGGATTGCATCCAACAAGGGAATATTCACCTCAACTTTACGAAACATGTCGAGAATACTCTTTTCTTCTTTTTGCTTCTTTGTTTCTGCTAAACGTTGAGGGAATGGAGGCGGGACTACCAGCGTTTTGGGTTTTACGACAAGTTCCGTCTCTTTGTCGCGGCTTGAGTTTAGAGTATGGCCATATTCAGAAGTCGCACCACCTGTCTGATCGCCTTTGGACCCAGATTTCCGTCCCTGATCTTTTTCCACTGGTGGAGGCAGTTCCTTGCCGCTTCAAAGCGTGATGGCGCTGACATTCTTCCTGGGGTCTTCCGTTTGCGAGGGTAGTTTACCTTGGTTCTCCATCCTACTCAAGGCTGCAGCGATCTGCCCTAGCTGGGTTTCCAAGTTCTTAACCGAAGAGCCTAGGTTCTGAACGGTAGACTCTAGGTTGTTCAAACGGATAGCTTGGGGATTAAGGTTTTGTTGTGAGTTTTGTTGCTGAGGCTGCGAGGGTCTGGGTACGAAATTCTGGAAGTTTGGTGGAGGGTTTTGGGCATAGCTAAGGCTAGGATGATTTTTCCAACCGGGATTGTATGTGTTAGAGTAAGGGTTGTTGTTTTGTTGATGGAACCCGGCGGCGTTCGCATTCTCTAAGGTACCCTCTTGTAGGGATGGGCAAGCATCGGTCGGGTGAGATGGGCTATCACATAGTTGGCAAACTGTTACTGCTTGTGGTGTTCCTGCGCTCATGTTAGAAACTAAAGCAGATATCATATTCTTAAGTTCATCAAACTGGGAAGAGCTTACCTCTTTTACCTGTCTCGTCATGTCGGACTTGGCATAGTATTTTTGTGAGGCCCTAGAAATTCTGCTAATTAGTTCCGTGAGTTCTGCAGGTGTTTTGATCATAAAGGAACCACCACTCGAAGCATCCAACTGCCTTTTGTCGGCAGGCATCAGGCCTCTGTAAAAGTTATGAACAACTGAATTTTTCGGCAGGTTGTGATGTGGGCACACTGTAAGCAAATTCCGGTATCACTCCCAAACTCATGCAAGGCTTCATGTTCCTTTTGCTTAATGGTAATTATCACCTGAAGGAGATCCAGGTTTCGCTCAGCTGGGAAAAACCTATCCAAGAATTTGTCGTGTATCTGCTGCCAAGTAGTAATGGTTGCTGAAGGTAGAGAGTACAACCATTTTTCTGCTGCATCTTGTAGGGAGAACGGGAAGGCACGGAGTTTGATTTGGTCTTCGGTAACTCCATGAGGCTTTGTTGAGCAGCAGACCGTGTGGAACTTGCTCAGATGTTGGTGAGGGTTTTCGTTTTCCAGACCGCGAAAGATGGGGAGTAGGTGAATTGTTCCCGTTTTTAGCTCGAAGCCAGCACCCACCTCTAGAAAAGTGATACAGAGGGGCTGTTGGGCATTATCAGGGCACACTAGATCCTCCATGGTACGACGTTCTTGTACTGCCATCGTTAAGGTACGATCAAACTCTACGGTCAAACCCTTCTGTTCGTCTTCTGGATGTTCCGACTCAGTGCTGGATTCTTCAGATTGGTTCAGATCAGGTTTTTCCGCCAGCTTCCAATGTGTTTTGGTCTGTTTCCTTAACGATTTTGCGGTTCTTTCGATCTCGGGATCGAAAATCAGCTCGTTAACTCCACGAATGCTCCTGTTCATAAAAAGAATTAATTTCGATTAGCATCAATCCCCGGCAACGGCGCCAAAATTTGACAGGTGTCGAATCCGTCAAAATAAATTATAATCCGGTTTACGACTAAAATAGAGTATAGTGTAAACGGGTCGAATCCACAGAGATTGGTTGAAAATAATTCTAATTAATCACAGGAAAACTCGCAAGAATTAACAAGTAAGAGTAAGGGGGGGGGGGGTGTTTGGATTTAATTAAACTAAATAAATTAACTAACAATTAAATTAAACTAAAGGAAAAACAATAAATCACTTAGAAGTTGGGTTTTGATAAATCAGTGGGGAAACCAATACCTAGTTAGGAATCACAATTCAGTTGAGGACATCGATCATAGACGCAAAAATAAATTCAATTATTCAAATAGACTAGCTATAGCAGATAGAGACATTCGACAGTTATTCCCTAATCAACTCACAACCCCTAGAGACACTCGACAGGATTTAATGAGTCAACAGCATTAAGAATTAAGAAAACACTAGCCCAAATTAACCTAGTCACGACACGTGCTAAATTTAAATCTGATTATTAACTCCCTTAACAAGTTGAGAACTGCAACCAATCCTTTTCGTTAATGTACCACAAATATCAATCTCGCATTACATAAACTTCACGTAATCAAGAATGGCTATATGCAATTAAATCTACTTAGATGATCGTGCACTATCACTAAGCAAACAAATCACAATAAACACGACACTCAAAGAATTAATAAATATTTGAAATAAAACTGAATTATAAAAACCAATTAGGTCTCACGATGTCAAAAACATAAATTGTAAATTCCTAACTAGGTACTAAAGAAATTAGTTAATCATGAAAATCATGTTCATAATATAAAATAAATAAAAAGTATAATCCAACTAAAAACAAGAATTAAAAAGAATTGGTGGACGAAAGATTTTGCTCTTAAATATCTCCAAGCGGCTGCCTCCCGTCCTCTAAAATTCTCGACTGCTGCGTGTGAAATAAAAAGGGGTCCCAGATGTGTCTGCCCGAGTGCTCAATAAATATATCTCTCCCAAGAATTTGCCTCTACCTCCAATTCATTCTCTAATAGGAATTATCTTGCTCTTCAAGTCATTAAGACATGGGCTTCCCAAATCAATTCCTAGAATAATTAGCTTAGCCCAATAAGCATCATATCCAGGCCCAATTTTCATTTTAATTCCACTAACATCCAAGACTTTGCATGCATGGCTTCAAGTACCCACGTGCTCCAATGTTAAGCAAAATTCTTCAAATCATGCCACCTCAAAATCTCAAAAGTCAACCCCCTCATCTGACTTCGGTTTGGACTTTATCTAATTAATTCTAAATTTCCAATTCTCTCGGCCCAACAGCAACAAGCTCAAGCAACTTAAATCTTTTGCAAGATTTCAGCGACACGCACGGCCCATAACAACTTGTGCACAAGGTAAGTCCCAAAATTCTCCTTAATTAGCTCGGAAAATCGTCAAATTAATAAGATTGGTCCACGCTGCACACATAAACACAAAACTGATCATGACATCAATTTAAATCAAATAGAAGCACTAAAAACGAGAGCATATACTCACGAAATAATGAGAATTATGCACACTAACAATCATCGTATGCACTTATCATTCCATGAAACTGAATGATCCTTCAAAAGGACATAATCAAATAAGCAAGTCTCAGCGAATCAAGGTCGACACTGCCACTGTATGTAGGACTCATCGACTTGGAGAAGTTTCTAATCCTCTCCTATAGAGTTAAGAACTTATTTCATGTACCGTTCCCATAAGGGCAAAGTTTTTAACGGCCTCATCGGATTAGGGGAGTTCAAAACATGCAAAACACAGTCAAACCCAAACAGACATAAATAAGCACATAAAGAAGTGATCGCCTATGAACAAAATCATCTTGTTTATTATTCAAAGACTGTTTGTGATTTTATAAGGAAATAGTAAAGCATAAATGTTGCTTTAAGGGCACTATTCCTAACAATATTATAGTATATAATATATAATAAAATATATGTAATATATGTATGTAATACATATAGCACATAAATATAGGTAAATATATAATATTGTATATGTATATATTATTATAGCACATATATATATTATTATAATACGAATAATTATTATATATAATATTTACATATATATTATATTTTATATAATATGTTATACACGTATATATATTATATATATGCGTATTATATATTATCTATATTGCATGGATACGGATACGGCGACAAGGACACGACACGACACAGACATGGCGACACGAATTTTTTTTAAAAATTTTAGAACACGACACGACTATATTCTATATAAATAAATAAATTTTATATGTAAATAAAATATTTTATATAAAATATAAAAATACTTTATAAGTATAGTTTATGTAAAATAAAATATTTATAAAAGTATGTATAATTAAAAACTAAAATAAGTTTTTGTTATTTTAGTTTCCTCCCCCCAAAAAATTCTAAAAATATTAAAAAACGCATAAAAAACTTTGTATAATTATAAAATTTGCCCCGACGTGTCCGACACCGCGCCCTATTTATTTTTTAAAATTTTTTATTTCGATCACGTTTCAGCTGTGTCCGACACGTGTCAAACACTGCAATAGCCAAATTTTGGCCCTGTCCGTGCCTTCTAGTTTATTTTATATTATATATGTGTATTAGCAATATATATTTTATTATATATTATATATAAGGGTAATCCCGATCGCCCCTTATCCTTTGGGGGGTTTTCCACTTTCCCCCTTATTATTTGAATTTTTGCGATTTCCTCCCTAACCTTGGAAAAATGTCACACTTAACCCATTTTAATAAACTTTGACTGTCGATTTCTTCTTCGTCACGACGACCCAAGCGTCAGACCACCGCCATCGTGCTCATCGAAGTAATCATAAGTTGGCTAAGCGTTTTTTTGGTCCTTTTGAGGTGCTCGCGAAGGTTGGTCCGGTGGCTTATCTGCTGTGATTGCCGATTCGTCCCGTATATACCTGGTATTTCATATTTCTCTCCTTAAGAAATATAAGGGTGCTGATGGGGGCGGGGTTGCGGAGTCGTTGTCATGTGATCTTGTGGATGGGAAGGTTCCGTCTTGGCCGGTTAAGGTGCATGAGGAGCGTACGGTTTTGCACAAAGGGGTTCCGGTGGATCAATGGTTAGTTAGTTGTTCTGATGGTTCGTTGGACGATGCGTCTTGGGAGCCGGTGAGTTAAGTTCGTCGGTTTTTCCCCGACTTACATCTTGAGGACAAGGTGGTTTCTGTAGTGCGGCGTCTAGCGAAGAAGATGATAATGGTGATCCGATGCTGAGGCGTAGTTCCAGACAAACAAGAAAACCTGTGTGGCAGGATGATTATGCTTTACGTTAGTTCAGTTACTTAGTTTCATAATTTAGTATGCATATTTCTATTTCCTAAGTTGTTAGTCAGTGGTAGTCTTCTAATAGGACTAGGATACGTAAGAGTTGGGTAGAAGTATTTATTTGTGGTGCATTGAACAGTTTCAGTTTATCAATAATACAATTCAGTTTTCTCAATCTCCTTTCTCTCTCTCTCTCCTCGTTCTCAACTTCTACCGCCGGCGGTTTTCACCGGACAATTCTCTTCTCCCTCTCTTTTCTGGTACGAGCTCGTAACGTCTCTCGGATAACTTGGTTTATCAGGGGGACATGTCTTTCTTTCCCATCCGCTGTAATTTTTCGGATCACAACTTCACAGTCCCCTTCCACTTCCATAGGCTCCCATCATTCCCTAAGCGCCATTTTAGCCGCCTACAAAGCTGCAAAAGTTTCAGCATATTCTGGTTCAAAACTCCCTCATTTTCTATAGCTCATCCATCTCAGAACTTCGCCCCTCGAATTCCTAGCAATCACCCCAACCCCATACATCATATCTTTCCCGAGTAGGCCTGTCATTGGGTGGGGAATATCCAATCCAAACCCATATATTTATGTTTTATCCAAACCCAAACCCAATTCCATAACTCAATTAAATATGGACTTGGATTGGATTTTTACCTTTGGATATCCAAATCCTAAAAATACCCAAACCCTCCACCCTTAACCTCTCAACTATATTTTATAAGTTTCACAAAGTTATGCTATCATATCTGATGGGTAAGAATATAAGGTGTCAAACTCCGATCACTTTAGAATTTGTTTGATGTGGGGAAACAAGATTGGACTCGCTGGAAAAGATGAAGGGTTCAACCTGCTAGGACAAACACCAAGAGCAAAGAAAGGTCAGAAGGCCAAGCTGGGGGAACTGAGGGTGATTCCCAGTTTGGGTCTCAGATACTCAAGTCAAATAATGATATGAGAAGTTGAAGCTAAGTAATTGCGGAGTAACAGTAATGGAGATTGCTTACAGAGATGGAGATGAAGACTCCTATTTATAGTTGAAGGTCATGGACCTTTTGGTAATTTATCCCCTGTGGTCCTGCCCTAATACTCCCTCAACACATGGCGTAATGGGAGAAACCTAGGAGGAATCTCCTGCGAAAGCTGGCGGAAAGTGGTGCGGGCAGCAGTGGCAGGTGCTCTGGAGCGTACGGGGTGTCAGAGAGCCATTTTGGGGATTGGTAACGAGGGCCATGAGCGCGCTCGTGTCAACCAAGAGCCTGATGGGCTTATGGATCCAAGGGGGGATCCATGCCAAGGCTGTACGATGAGGGGGATCCTGGTCCCTTGATTTGTTTACATGTGTTGGAAAACACGAATCAGAAAGCAGCGGAAATTTAAAAATTTTCCAACAAAAGGACCTTGGACTCGCAATCGTGTATCCAAATTCGTAGAGATAAGAAACTTACTTTTCTTTTATTCTTTCTTGAAGCATTTCAAGCCACCCAAGAACGCTCTTCTCGCGGCTTGATCCCTTCTCCTTGGTAAAGCTCGAATCTTCAAACTTCTAACTTGAAGCTCTCTAGAGATAGTCCACCACCTTGACTACAATCTAACTAGTAAGAATGCTAGTTCTCTAGTTAGTGTTTAGGCTTAACCTAGGGTTTCGTTTATCTTGGAGAAAGGATGGTGTTCAACACATGAACCAAAAGAATTGCCAATAAGCTCTAAGGGGAGCTCGAGCTCCCCTATTTATAGGAAGGGGAGGACCGAAAATCCTAGTCCTTATGGGCTAAGGATTTTGGTCCCTCTCTCCTATTACTTGATCATCAAGTAATTTTGACTTTGACTTTGAATTCAAATTCAAATCAACTTTCAAGAGAGCTAAAAATATTCAAACTATTTTTGGATAATTTTATACTTTATTTATTAAAATAAATAACTTATTTTATCTAATTAATTAATTCACAATTAATTAACTAGATTATTTTTCTCCAAAATTAGACTTTCTTTTTAATTCAAAATTAAACCAAAGTCTATTAAATAATTAATAAATTAATTATTTAATATATATACAATATATATATATATTCACGTGAGACAAGTGTCATAATGACACGTGTCACTCACGTGACCCACACGTGTGGTTTCACACGTGTGGAACCCTCTCGGCCCGATTAACTCGTTTAATCATTTTAAAGCCTCAACTCATGTAACCAAGTTGTTGTGTGTGACCCTCTAGGTTCTTAATTCAATTAGCAGTGAACCTAATTAATTAATTCACTAATTAATTAATCAGTCCACAGATTAAACGACCATAGTCTAGCAACAGGTGTTTAACCCCTAGCTGAATTGGAATGTTGAGATTCGACAGAACCTTTAAGTCATTGATTCATGTGAGATACAATCCTCCTACTTTCTATCTCTCAACCAAGATCTAGGGTAAGGGAATAATCAGAACCCTAATAATCCGGTCTTAAAGCTAAGTGCATTTCATATCCATTTGATCTCAATCTAAGAAACCCTTTTCTTGATGTCTTGATCTACTGCCTTGGCCAAGGACTCCATATGGCATATGAATGACTTACACAATAAGAGATCACCTTGCAAATGCAAGTGTAGGTCCTTTCTTGATTCTCATTCACTTTCAAGAATCACTTGTGCAGCCCCAGCATAAGCCTTGAATCAGTTGTCTAAGGCGACACCCTTTAAAGCTTATACCTAAGACTACAGAGTTAACTCATAAAGTGACAAGGAACCTCAAGTCTAAGGATCAATTAATCACATCAATGACTCGTGAGATATTTCCTAATCTGGACGTTTCCATTTCCTGAAATAGAAACTTCTTTTCCCATTTAGGAATCTTCTCACACGGGGCACCTCAGTGAACTTACTTATTAAAGTAAGCACCCTCATGTATCACGCACGTATCAACTATACACTTTGCACCTCCTTGAAACAAGGTGGTCCTTCTTAAGGGCGTGATCCCACAAGCAAGCCTTAGAGGAGTCAGATTGACACTCCCACTGTCTGTAGGACTCATCGGCTTGGAGCATTTTACTAATCATGACTTATGTGATATAGAGCTCGTTTCATGAACCATTTCACCTAAATGGTAGAGTCCTAAAGTCATCAAGATTAGGGGAGTTCTCATACATTCACAGCTAAAGTAAACGCATACCAAACAAGAGCATATAAAGAAGTGTTGCCTCAAATCGTTTTTTCATTCAAAGATTGTCTGTGATTACAATAAAGAAAAGCACAAAGCGGATATATAATCGGCTTTCTAGGGCACTATTCCTAACAATCTCCCACTTGCCCGTCAAAACCATTCTAAAGCTATTCTAAGTCCCATCTTCTGAAGATGACCTTGGAAAGCTTCACGACTAAGGGGTTTAGTAAATGGATCTGCCACGTTCTCTGCTGATCTGACCCTCTCAATTTGCACATCTCCTCTTTTGATAATATCACGGATAGGTGATACTTCCCCATAATGTGCTTGGTCCGTTGGTGAGATCTTGGTTCTCTTGCTTGAGCAACCGCCCCAGTGTTGTCACAAAACACAGTAATGGGGTCTTTCATGCTAGGAACAACATTCAACTCTTGAATGAAGTTTCTAATCCAAACACCTTCCTTAACTGCATCATTTGTAGCTAAGTATTCGACCTCAGTGGTCGAATCTGCAGTGGTCGTTTGCTTGGAACTCTTCCAACTCACTGCTCCGCCGTTTAGGCAGAAAATGTATCCTGACATTGACTTAAAATCATCTAAGTCTGATGCAAAGCTTGCATCGCAGTATCCTTCGACAGTAAGATCTTTCTGACCTCCGTAAACTAAGAATAAATCTTTAGTACTTTTCAAGTACTTGAGAATATTCTTCACGGCAGCCCAGTGACCATCTCCAGGGTCAGATTGGAAACGACTTGTTACACTAAGTGCATAAGCCACATCCGGTCGAGTACATAACATTGCATACATTATGCTACCTATTGCTGATGCATAAGGTGTATGAGTCATTCTTTCCTTCTCAAGGTTAGTCTTAGGACATATCTTCTTTGAAAGACATGTTCCTACACTCATAGGAAGGTTCTTAACCTTTGCTGACTCCATATTGAATCTCTTCAATACTTTGTCAATGTACATCGACTGTGATAGTCCTATTAACCTTCCAGATCTATCTCTATAGATTTTAATTCCAAGGATATAGGACGCATCACCCAGATCTTTCATCTCGGATTGGTTCGATAACCATAACTTAGTCACTTTCATGTCATCCTTCGAATTCCCAATAAGAAGGATGTCATCAACATAAAGTACTAAGAATTGCACTGAGGTCTCCAATTCCTTTCTATACACACATGATTCATTCGAAATTTGAATGAAGCCAAACGCTTTGACTGATTCATCAAATCGAATATTCCAATTCCTAGAAGCCTGTTTCAATCCATAGATTGATCTTTGGAGTTTGCAAACCTTTTGCTCACTCCCACTGAATGTGAAACCTATGGGTTGCTCCATATAAATGTCTTTATCAATGTCACCATTGAGAAAGACAGTTTTCACATCCATTTGCTATATCTCGTAGTCATAATACGCAGCAATGGTAAGCATGATCCGAATAGACTTTTGCATTGCAACTGGTGAAAAGGTTTCATCAAAGTCCACGCCGGGTCTTTGAGTGAATCCTTTTGCAACCAGTCTTGCTTTGTAGGCTGCAATGCTTCCATCAACTCCAAGCTTTCTCTTAAAGATCCATTTGCAACCTATGGGTTTGACCCCATCAGGTAAATCTACCAAGGTCCAAACTTTGTTGGAGTTCATGGAGTCCATTTCGGATTTCATGGCTTCTATCCACTGTTCAGAGTCAGAATCTGAAAGTGCCTCCTCATATGTTAAAGGATCATTATCCTTTTAAGAGATTTCATGGAAGAATCCATACCATCTGTCCGGCTGTCTAGGAGTGCGTTTAGAACGCCTTAGAGGACGATTTACGTGTGTATCTGTAACAGTCCGAAAACCCGCATGTCGATATTGTCCGCTTTGGTGGGCTAAGCGACACCACCCTCACGGTTTTGTTCTTCCCGATGGAATTTAAGCTCGAAGGCGCCCACCCAAGAAAAGGCCTCAACAAGGGAAAGGTATCCACCCCCTTATAAAGGAGGCTTTGTTCCCCTCTCCAACCGATGTGGGACAAGCACCTTAGGCTATTACAGTATCGAAATTCGTGATTGGTTGTAGTTGATCAGAAGGAGACGTTTCTTCAGTGGGAGGCGTGGGCTCACTTTGTACTTCCTCTAATTCTATGATCTTGCCTTTCTTTTCTTTAAGGAACGGTTCCTCAAGAAAAGTGGCATTTCTGGAAACAAACACCTTTTGCTCAGATTGATCATAGAAGTAATATCCGATGGATTCCTTAGGATAACCTACAAAGTAGCATAAGTTAGAACGAGATTCTAACTTATCTCCCACTGTCCTCTTCACGTAAGCAGGACAACCCCAAATTCTTAAGTAAGAATAACTAGGGATTTTACCATGCCACATTTCATAGGGCGTTTTAGGGACTGACTTAGAGGGAACTAGATTCAAAATCTTTGCTGCACTTTCTAGGGCATAACCCCAGAAAGAAGGTGGTAAGTCAGTGAAACTCATCATGGAACGAACCATATCTAGTAGGGTTCGATTCCTTCTCTCAGAAACTCCACTAAGATAAGGAGTTCCCGGAGGAGTCCACTGAGAGATAATCCCATTATCTTTGAGATGATTAAGGAATTCTTCACTAAGATACTCGCCTCCTCGATCAGATCGAAGTGCTTTGATCTTGTGACCAGTTTGGTTCTCAACCTCCTTTTGAAATTCTAAGAATTCCTCAAAAGCTTCAGATTTATACTTCATTAAGTATACATAACCATATCGACTAAAGTCATCGGTAAAGGTTATGAAATACTGATGATTATTTCTTATGCTTACACTAAGCGGTCCACAAACATCAGTATGGATCAAATCCAAAACCTTAATGGCACGTTCCACAGTTCCTTTAAAAGGGACTTTGGACATTTTTCCTTTGAGACAGGATTCGCAAGAAGTTAACTCCTTAAGATCATTTTTAGAGAATGATCCTAAAGTGTTTATCTTGCTAATTCTGTTCTTGGAAATGTGTCCTAATCTAGCGTGCCATAAGGGAGCTGAAACTTTATCATCTCTCTTACGCTTCGTTTCTCATTGTATATTCATAACATTGATATTCTGAGTTAGATAAAGTCCATTACTTAGAGTACCGATGTGAACGGAAGAATTGTTCCGTTTGATAAAGTATTTGCCATTCTTAATATAAGTTTCATAACCTTCACAATCTAAAATTGGAACTGAAATTATATTACGAATAATGCTCAGTACATAAAAGACTTTATTTAAGACTAACTCAAAACTACCTAAATCTAATCTAATTGTGCCTAAAGCTCGAGCTTCAACATTTGAGCCATTGCCGATCTTCAAGACACATTCTCCTTCTTTGAGTTGTTGGACTTCACTTAGCATCTGTACATCATTATAGATATGAGTTCCACAACCGGTATCAAGTACCCAAGAACTAGGATTAATAGAAAGATTTACTTCAACGAGAAAGATACCTTTCTTTAGAGTAGCCTTGTACTCTGGGCAGTTTCTCCTCCAATGTCCCGCTTTGCCACATTGGAAGAAAACATCCTCTTTCTGATCTCGCTTCTTCTTTTGGGCCTTCCCCTTTGAAACGCCACCAGTGGGCCTAAGGGGTTTCTTCTTCTTCTTTTGGGCTTTCTTGCCCTTACCTTTAGAAGGCCCAGAAGAGGAAGATGGAGCATTCACTATCAAAACCTTATTGTCCTTCTTGATCGTGCTTTCAGCAGTCACAAGCTGACTAATCAGCTCAGCTACAGTAGCACCAGCATGATTCATGTTGAAATTAAGGACAAATGGGTTGAATGATTGTGGGAGCAAAGCTAGCAACAAATCCACTGAAAGCTCATCTTTCAGTGGCATGTCCATGGAAGCAAGTTTCTCAGTAAGGGCGAGAAACTTGAGTCTATATTCATGGACACTTGAACCTTCCCTCATTCTCAAGTGGAGCAATTCCTTTAAAGTGTTATACATTGTAACACGTTCATGAAGGCGGTAAAGTTGCTCTAAGTGGTCGTAAATCTCCCAAGCGAATTCCATGGCCTCATGTTGCCTTTGTAAGTCCGGAGACATGTTAGCCAACGTAAGGCAACGGGCTTGGAGATTGTCATCCTTCCACTTCTGAATCGCGTCCCGCTCGGCCCGAGTGGGAGCCTCCCCTTCGGGACTAGGCTCCCCTTCGAAGAGAACATAAGTTCTCTTCTCATAATCTAAAATGATTTTTAGATTCCTCAGCCAATCAGAATAGTTGGGACCAGTCAACTTGTTTGACTCGAGGATCGATACAAGAGGATTTTTGGTTGCCATTTCAAAACACGTAGAGAATCACAGAATCTACGACCTAAATGGTAAAACAGAGAACTAGTGAGCATGTTGAATTATAACGATATACAAATGATAAGGTCTTTAATCTAATGTAGCTCCCACTGTTTTTCAAAGATCTAGAATTCCCAAAGATCTAAGAGGAACACTTTTCCCAATGGGTACTAAGATCCTAGGCATTTTTGTTGGAAAACACGAATCAGAAAGCAGCGGAATTTAAAAAATTTTCCCAACAAAAGGACCTTGGACTCGCAATCGTGTAACCAAATTCGTAAAGATAGAAAACTTACTTTTCTTTTGTTCTTTCTTGAAGCGTTTCAAGCCACCCAAGAACGCTCTTCTCGCGGCTTGATCCCCTCTCCTTTGGTAAAGCTCGAATCTTCAAACTTCTAACTTGAAGTCTCTAGAGAAAGTCCACCAACTTGATCACAATCTAACTAGTAAGGATGCTAGTTCTCTAGTTAGTGTTTAGGCTTAACCTAGGGTTTTATTTAATCTTGGAGAAAGGAAGGTGTTCAGCACATGAACCAAGAATTGTCAATTAGCTCTAAAGGGGAGCTCGAGCTCCCCTATATATAAGAGGGGAGTGCCGATCCAAATCCTTGTTGGACAAGGATTTGGTTCCTCTCTCTCCTATTACTTGATCATCAAGTATTTTCCAACTTTGACTTTGAATTCTAATTCAAGTCAACTTTTAAGAGAGCTAAAAATATCCAAACTATTTTTGGATAATTTTATACTTTATTTATTATAAAATAAATAACTTATTTTTATCTAATTAATTAATTCATAATTAATTAACTAGATTATTTTCTCCAAAATTAGACTTTCTTTTTAATTCAAAATTAAACCAAAGTCTATTAAATAATTAACTAATTAATTATTTAATATATATATAATATATATATATACACACGTGTGACTTCACACGTGTGGAACCCTCTTGGCCCGATTAACTCGTTTAATCATTTTCAAGCCTCAACTCATGTAACCAAGTTGTTGTGTGTGACCCTCTAGGTTCTCAATTCAATTAGCAGTGACCCTAATTAATTAATTCACTAATTAATTAATCAGTCCACAGATTAAACGACCATAGTCTAGCAACAGGTGTTTAACCCCTAGCTGAATTGGAATGTTCGGATTCGACAAAACCTTTAAGTCATTGATTCATGTGAGATACAATCCTCCTACTTACTATCTCTCAACCAAGATCTAGGGTAAGGGAATAATCAGAACCCTAATAATCCGGTCTTAAAGCTAAGTGCATTTCATATCCATTTGATCTCAATCCAAGAAACCCTTTTCTTGATGTCTTGATCTACTGCCTTGGCCAAGGACTCCATATGGCATATGAATGACTTACACAATAAGAGATCACTTTGCAAATGCAAGTGTAGGTCCTTTCTTGATTCTCATTCACTTTCATGAATCACTTGTGCAGCCCCAGCATAAGCCTTGAATCAGTTGTCTAAGGCGACACCCTTTAAAGCTTATACCTAAGACTACAGAGTTAACTCATAAAGTGACAAGGAACCTCAAGTCTTAAGGATCAATTAATCACATCAATGACTCGTGAGATATTTCCTAATCTGGAAGTTTCCATTTCCTGAAATAGAAACTTCCTTTCCCATTTAGGAATGTTCTCACACGGGGCACCTCAGTGAACTTACTTATTAAAGTAAGCACCCTCATGTATCACGCACGTATCAACTATACACTTTGCACCTCCATGAAACAAGGTGGTCCTTCTTAAGGGCGTGATCCCACAAGCAAGCCTTAGAGGAGTCAGGTTGACACTCCCACTGTCTGTAGGACTCATCGGCTTGGAGTATTTTACTAATCATGACTTATGTGATATAGGGCTCGTTTCATGAACCATTTCACCTAAATGGTAGAGTCCTAAAGTCATCAGGATTAGGGGAGTTCTCATACATGCACAGCTAAAGTAAACGCATACCAAACAAGAGCATATAAAGAAGTGTTGCCTCAATTCGTTATTTCATTCAAAGATTGTCTGTGATTACAATAAGGAAAAGCACAAAGCGGATATACAATCGGCTTTCTAGGGCACTATTCCTAACAATCTCCCACTTGCCCGTCAAAGCCATTCTAAAGCTACTCTAAGTCCCATCTTCTGAAGATGACTTTGGAAAGCTTCTCGACTAAGGGGTTTAGTAAGTGGATCTGCCACGTTCTCTGCTGATGTGACCCTCTCAATTAGCACGTCTCCTCTTTTGATAATATCACGGATTAGGTGATACTTCCTCATAATGTGCTTGGTCCGTTGGTGAGATCTTGGTTCTCTTGCTTGAGCAACCGCCCCAGTGTTGTCACAAAACACAGTAATGGGGTCTTTCATGCTAGGAACAACATTCAACTCTTGAATGAAGTTTCTAATCCAAACACCTTCCTTAGCTGCATCATTTGCAGTTAAGTATTCGGCCTCAGTGGTCGAATCTGCAGTGGTTGTTTGCTTGGAACTCTTCCAACTCACTGCTCCGCCGTTTAGGCAGAAAATGTATCCTGACATTGACTTAAAATCATCTAAGTCTGATGCAAAGCTTGCATCGCAGTATCCTTCGACAGTAAGATCTTTCTGACCTCCGTAATCTAAGAATAAATCTTTAGTACTTTTCAAGTACTTAAGAATATTCTTCACGGCAGCCCAGTGACCATCTCCAGGGTCAGTTTGGAAACGACTTGTCACACTAAGTGCATAAGCCACATCCGGTCGAGTACATAACATTGCATACATTATGCTACCTATTGCTGATGCATAAGGTGTATGAGTCATTCTTTCTTTCTCAAGGTTAGTCTTAGGACACATCTTCTTTGAAAGACATGTTCCTACACTCATAGGAAGGTTCTTAACCTTTGCTGACTCCATATTGAATCTCTTCAATACTTTGTCAATGTATATCGACTGTGATAGTCCTATTAACCTTCTAGATCTATCTCTATAGATTTTAATTCCAAGGATATAGGACGCATCACCAAGATCTTTCATCTTGAATTGGTTCGATAACCATAACTTAGTCACTTTCATGTCATCCTTCGAATTCCCAATAAGAAGGATGTCATCAACATAAAGTACTAAGAATTGCACTGAGGTCTCCAATTCCTTTCTATACACACAGGACTCATTCGAAATTTGAATGAAGCCAAACGCTTTGACTGATTCATCAAATCGAATGTTCCAATTCCTAGAAGCCTGTTTCAATCCATAGATTGATCTTTGGAGTTTGCAAACCTTTTGCTCTCTCCCACTGAATGTGAAACCTATGGGTTGCTCCATATAAATGTCTTTGTCAATGTTACCATTGAGAAAGGCAGTTTTCACATCCATTTGCCATATCTCATAGTCATAATATGCAGCAATGGCAAGCATGATTCGAATGGACTTTTGCATTGCAACTGGTGAAAAGGTTTCGTCAAAGTCCACGCCGGGTCTTTGAGTGAATCCTTTTGCAACCAGTCTTGCCTTGTAGGCTGCAATGCTTCCATCAACTCCAAGCTTTCTCTTAAAGATCCATTTGCAACCTATGGGTTTGACCCCATCAGGCAAATCTACCAAGGTCCAAACTTGGTTGGAGTTCATGGAGTCCATTTCGGATTTCATGGCTTCTATCCACTGTTCAGAGTCAGAATCTGAAAGTGCCTCCTCATATGTTGTAGGATCATTATCCTTTTGAGAGATTTCATGGAAGAATCCATACCATCTCTCCGGCTGTCTAGGAGTGCGTTCAGAACGCCTTAGAGGAGGATTTACATGTGTATCGAAATTCGTGATTGGTTATGGTTGATCAGCAGGGGACGTTTCTTCAGTAGGTGGCGTGGGGTTACTTTGTACTTCTTCTAATTCTATGATCTTTCCTTTCTTTTCTTTAAGGAACGGTTCCTCAAGAAAAGTGGCATTTCTGGAAACAAACACCTTTTGCTCAGATTGATCATAGAAGTAGTATCCTATGGATTCCTTAGGATAACCTACAAAGTAGCATAAGTTAGAACGAGATTCTAACTTATCTCCCACTGTCCTCTTCACGTAAGCAGGACAACCCCAAATTCTTAAGTAAGAATAACTAGGGATTTTACCATGCCACATTTCATAGGGCGTTTTGGGGACTGACTTAGAGGGAACTAGATTCAGAATCTTTGCTGCACTTTCTAGGGCATAACCCCAGAAAGAAGGTGGTAAGTCAGTGAAACTCATCATGGAATGAACCATATCAAGTAAGGTTCGATTCCTTCTCTCAGAAACTCCATTAAGCTGAGGAGTTCCCGGAGGAGTCCACTGAGAGATAATCCCATTTTCTTTGAGATGATTAAGGAATTCTTCACTAAGATACTCGCCTCCTCGATCAGATCGAAGTGCTTTGATCTTGTGACCAGTTTGGTTCTCAACCTCCTTTTGAAATTCTAAGAATTTCTCAAAAGCTTCAGATTTATACTTCATTAAGTATACATAACCATACCGACTAAAGTCATCAGTAAAGGTTATGAAATACTGATGATTGTTTCTAGTGCTTACACTAAGTGGTCCACAAACATCAGTATGGATCAAATCCAAAACCTTAGTGGCACGTTCCACAGTTCCTTTGAAAGGGACTTTGGACATTTTTCCTTTGAGACAGGATTCGCAAGAAGTTAACTCTTTGAGATCATTTTCAGAGAATGATCCTAAAGTGTTTATCTTGCTTATTCTGTTCTTGGAAATGTGTCCTAATCTAGCGTGCCATAAGGGAGCTGAAACTTTGTCATCTCTCTTACGCTTTGTTTCTCGTTGTATATTCATAATATTGATGTTTTGAGTTAGGTAAAGTCCATTACTTAGAGTACCGATATGAACGGAAGAGTTGTTCCGTTTGATAAAGTATTTACCATTCTTAATATAAGTTTCATAACCTTCACAATCTAATATTGGAACTGAAATTATATTACGAATAATGCTCGATACATAAAGGACTTTATTTAATACTAACTCAAAACTACCTAAATCTAATCTAATTGTGCCTAAAGCTCGAGCTTCAACGTTTGAGCCATCGCCGATCTTCAAGACACATTCTCCTTCTTTGAGTTGTTGGACTTCACTTAGCATCTGTACATCATTACAGATGTGAGTTCCACAACCGGTATCAAGTACCCAAGAACTAGAATTAATAGAAAGATTTACTTCAACGAGAAAGATACCTTTCTTTAGAGTAGCCTTGTACTCTGGGCAGTTTCTCGTCCAATGTCCTGCTTTGCCACAATGGAAGCAAACATCCTCTTTCTGATCACGCTTCTTCTTTTGGGCCTTCCCCTTCGAAATGCCACCAGTGGGCCTAAGGGGTTTCTTCTTCTTCTTTTGGGCTTTCTTGCCCTTACCTTTAGAAGGCCCAGAAGAGGAAGATGGAGCATTCACCATCAAAACCTTATTGTCCTTCTTGATCGTGCTTTCAGCAGTCACAAGCTGACTAATCAGCTCAGCTAGAGTAGCACCAGCATGATTCATGTTAAAGTTAAGGACAAATGGGTTGAATGATGGTGGGAGCGAAGCTAGCAACAAATCCACTGAAAGCTCATCTTTCAGTGGCATGTCCATGGAAGCAAGTTTCTCAGTAAGGGCAAGAAACTTGAGTCCATATTCATGGACATTTGAACCTTCCCTCATTCTCAAGTGGAACAATTCCTTTGATGTGTTATACCTTGTAACACGTTCATGAGGGCGGTAAAGTTGCTCTAAGTGGTCGTAAATCTCCCAAGCAAATTCCATGGCCTCATGTTGCCTTTGCAAGTCCGGAGACATGTTAGCCAACATAAGGCAACGGGCTTGGAGATTATCATCCTTCCACTTCTGAATCGCGTCCCGCTCAGCCCGAGTGGGAGCCTCCCCTTCGGGACTGGGCTCCCCTTCGAAGAGAACATAAGTTCTCTTCTCACAATCTAAAATGATTTTTAGATTCCTCAGCCAATCAGAATAGTTGGGACCAGTCAACTTGTTTGACTCGAGGATCGATACAATAGGGTTTTTGGTTGCCATTTCAAAACACGTAGAGAATCACAGAATCTACGACCTAAATGGTAAAACAGAGAACTAGTGAGTGTAACACCCCGACTCACAGTCGGTACAGGTAAATTATGTGATTTAATATTATTTGCGTTTTAGATTATTTGTATAGGACTATTTTGAATTATTTGAACTTATATGAATTTATTTGAATGAAGGTTGCATGTGATTTATTCGTTTTATTTGAGTTGGCCTTATTTGGACCCGTAATTGTTGAGCCGAACCAACTTGAACCGGGAACCTTGAACCGAACCCGTGAACCGAACCGGTCCAGCCCTTAAAGGCTGAACCATTTCTCTCCTCCCTCATTCTTCACGTAATTTCATCAACAACCAAGCCAAGCTAGAAGCTTAAACCCTCAAGTTGATCATCCAACTTCCCAAGCCAATATCTCTCTCGTTTCTTCGTCTTTTCTCGAACTTAGGTATGTTTCGGAATCCCCTCGTCGTGCTCGTCGTTTCTATGGTTTAATTTCTGAGTTTGGAGTGAGTTTTGCATGCCTTTGCTTCCCTACGTGAATAGTAAGGGTTTAATGAAAAACTTGGATACTTGCTCTTTGTTTGAAGTGTTTGATTCCTAGCTTCATATATGAGTTGTATATGTTGTATGTGTTGTATTTATTGCATTTAATCCATGGTTGGTTGAACATTTATGAATGATCATAAATTTTGCTTGAATTTTGCATTTCCTTGATCATGCATTTTAATTCCGTTTTCTTGAGTTAATTGAGTGTTTTTATGTCAAGCATGATTTATATGTATTGTTTGTGCAATTTGAGAGGTTGTGGCAACTCTTGGGATTGGATTTTGGCCATTTTTGGCACCAAATGGAGCTTCCCCTGTTTCTGTAAAAATGAACTCTGCTCCAGCTTTTCGAACCAGGCCGGAACGGCCGTTCCCGCCCAGTTTCAAACTGGGAACGACCGTTCCCAGGCCATACTGTTCATCCCGAGAGTGGGAACGACCGTTCCCAGTTTGTACTGGGAACGGGAACGGCCGTTCCCAGGGCCGGAACCCCTCCTACTGGGTCAAATCCGCGAGGGTGGATTTTTCCCTTTGGAAAAATCCGCGGGGGTGGATTTGAGGCAGTAGCTCTGGAAAAATCCGCTAGGGTGGATTTTTCCCTTTGGAAAAATCCGCGGGGGTGGATTTGAGGCAGTAGCTCTGGAAAAATCCGCTAGGGTGGATTTTTCCCTTTGGAAAAATCCATGGGGGTGGATTTTGCCACTTTTTCTCTTTGCCTTGTTTATGCATTTGTATGATTTTAAATGCTTTTCTTTTGCATATTGATTGTTATAATTTGATTGTTTTGCATAATAAATTGTAAATAAACATGTTATGCTATGGTTTGTGAATTCTATGATTTAATTGTGACATTTTATCTATGAACATGAATCATGCATTTGCCGAGCGTCTTCCTTGGTTCATATAGAGTCTAAGTCTTGGGCTTTCGTGTTTTCTTTTCAGAGGAGGTTCCAGTTGACGAGCCCGAGGCGTAGGTTGTTCACGTCTGCTCGTGTTTTGGTCACGCACAAGGTGAGGTTTAGGAATTTTATTAGCTAAGCGACCTAAAGCCTTATGTGATGTTTTCCGGCCGTGCATGTGACTATATATTATATATATAGATATGTACGTGTTGATTAGAATACGTTTATGATCTTGTGAACAACTTTGTTTTTGGAAAAGATATTAAATAAGCTTATGTAAGCTATGTTTTGGAAAAGGCTTTACAATTCTGTTAGCGAGATTGCCATGAAAGATTTGGCATTTGATATGATATGATTTGTATGTGTGGATCCAAGGAGCTACGGGTAAGGAACCCTCGGGACGGTTCGGGCCGTCGAGGTTCGGCCTGTGCGTAGTCTCCATCCGATATATCACACGCAACCCCTGGGAGTTTGGGAAGGTGTGATATTTCGATGCCTTCGGCGTAAAAACCGGGGAGGGCACGATGTGGGCTCGCTACCCCTCGTGAGTCTGTATATGTTTGGATGGTTAGGGCCGCCGGTGGCTCTTCCATCATTGGTGTAGAGGAGAGTGTATGATTTCTGTTTTGTTTGTTCTGAGGAGTAAAGGTTGGAAGCTCGTTCTCGCCGAGCATTATGTTTTGTTATGTATGTTTGAGAAGTATGAATCGGGATAGTGTTTATGAAAGGTTTTAAAGTATATGTATTTGTTTTGGAAAGTTTTAGTTTGTAAAACCTATTCCGGTTCATAATTTCGCCCTTTGCTTTGTGCTCTACTCTATATATGTGTAGGGTGTGGGTGTGCGTTAGCCCCCTCACTCAGTCAGTTGACTGACTCCTCGTTTACTCTTTTAGTTGCAGGTTTTGGGAACGTGAGCTAGGCGGAGAAGTGTGTCTGCTTTATACACTTGTCAGTCTAGGTCTCGTTAGGTGCATTTACATAATTGCACTTTATTATTTTATAGTTGTATAGTTATGATTTGTATATACTTACTTACTATTTTGTTCGAGCCGGGTTGGCTTTTGTACAGGTTTATGTGTTGGTACCTATATGTAAATACTATATGGCTAATTAAGTGTTGGTACCTATGTATATATATGTGATGATTTTGCTTGTTGCTTTTATTTATTCGCTTCCGCGTACTCTGATTCTGTGTGGTTTAGCTCCGCCTAGCCTAGAGTGTGTGTTAGGTCTCCCGTTCGCTATGATTCGGATTCGGGTGCGGACATTCTATTTCGTATTCGGGTTCGGATTATGGTGCGGGGGATGTGGCCCTACGTGTGGGTGCTACATCCTGAAGTGGTATCAGAGCGCGGTTGCAAAACCGGGCTCTAGTGTCGTGTGGGTCTGTCTAGGTCGTACGGCTTAGGATAACGTGATGGTGTGATCGTGTGTAAGTGTGCATACATGATTTGAATGTGTGAGTACTTGACTAATTGATTACTTGATTATCTTCTTAAATTGTATACATATTCATACACTAATGTACATGCATCCATATTGCTTGAATTTATGAATTTCAGGATGCCTCCAAGAAGACATAACAACCGTGAACGAACCCCTGATTTGAATGAACCGGCTCCACAGAACGCACCTCCGCCACCACCTATGAACGCGGAGAATATTGTCCAAGCCCTACTCAATCAACTCCAAAACAATCAAAGGGGTAATGCCAATCCGGGTGAAGGACATGATATTTCAGCTGTATATCGGGACTTCCGGAACAACAACCCTCCAAAGTGGTATGGAGGTGATGATATTAAGGCGGAAGAGTGGTTATCTGAGATTCGAGGCATTTGGGAGATATGTCCAGGGACTTCCCAGGACAAGGCTATTTGCACCGGGCGTATTATTCAAGGGCAAGCGGCTATTTGGCTTAGGAGTGTGAGATCCAAGCTTGAAAGAATGGGTATGGAATTCAACTGGGAGACGTTTGTGCAGGAATTCCATGAGAAATACATCCCTCATAGTGCACAAGAACGTCGCCTCCAAGAGTTTACCAATTTGAGGCAAGGCAACCGGACGGTGGAGGATTATATTTTGGAGTTTGAGAGGCTAGCTCCTTATGCCACTCACATTACCGACCACGAAGATCATAAGGCCCGAAAGTTTCTTCATGGACTTCGTCGGGATATTCAAGAAGCTTTACAGGCTGCTAATGTGAGTACGTGGGCCAAGGTTACAAAGAGGGCAATTCAAGTTGAGGCCCAAATGGCTCGGTTGAAGCCTCCGCCTTTCTCTTCGACTCGAGGATCGGGATCAGGTTCTGGATTGGGTAAGAGGCCCATTTCTTATGCTCCACGAGCTCCTGTTCCACCGGCTTATCGTCCCCAGGGTTTAGGGAATAAAAAGCCCCGTATTACCGGTCCCGTGGCACCTCCTGCTATTCCAGCTCGACCAGCTCCAGCTCAGGGACCATCCGTTTGTTCTTATTGTCAGGGGAGACATCCGGTGGAGAGGTGTTGGAAGCTTCAGGGTAAATGCTATGCGTGCGGGTCTTCTGATCACTTGATTGATGCTTGCCCGAATAGGAGGCCGGTTGTGCAGGCTCGCGTGTTTGCTTTGGAGGGAGAGGAGGAAGCTGCTGATGTCGACCCGAACACCGTGATAGAAGGTACAATCAACATTCATGGCATATCACTACATGCATTGTTTGATCCCGGGGCTACGCATTCATTTATTTCCTGGGATATTGTTGCTTCTTTGCCTTTACTTGATGAATTATCTGCGCATGTGTATGTGGTGAATACTCCTTTGGGAGGATCTGTGGAAGCTGACAGGGTGTTTAGGGAGTGTCCGGTGGTGTTTGAGGGCCGAGTTTTTCCTGCAGACTTGATAGTTCTACCGTTGAAGAAGTATGAGGTTATTCTTGGTATGGATTTTCTCTTCAGATACCGAGCTCAGTTGGACTGTCATGAGAAGAAAGTTTTGTTGGGGTCCGTGGTCTTTACGGGTGAGAGGTTGAAGTCCAGCCCGTTTGTGTCTTTTATGGAAGCAAGTAAGCTCCTCCGGGACGGTGCGACAGGTTTTGTGGCCTATCTTTTGAATAAACCGAAGGATCAGGCCAAACTTGAGGAGACAGAGGTCGTGAGTGAGTTTCCCGATGTTTTCCCTGAGAATTTGGGTTCTTTACCACCTGATAGGGACATCGAGTTTGTAGTCGACCTTTATCCTGGAGCTGAGCCTTTCTCTAAGACACCGTATCGGATGGCTCCTGCTGAGTTGAAGGAGTTGAAAACGCAGCTGGATGAGCTTTTGACTTGCGGTTACATCCGTCCGAGTACATCCCCGTGGGGTGCTCCCGTGTTATTTGTGAAGAAGAAGGATGGGACTTTGAGGATGTGTATAGACTACCGCGAGTTGAACCGGATGACAGTGAAGAATAAGTATCCTTTACCTCATATCGAAGAGTTGTTTGATATCTTGCAAGGGTCGCAGGTGTACTCTAAGTTAGATTTGAGGCAGGGGTATTACCAACTTCGTATCCGGGAAGAGGATATCTCTAAGACTGCGTTCAATACCCGTTATGGACACTTCGAGTTTGTAGTGATGCCGTTTGGGTTAACTAATGCTCCAGCCGTGTTCATGGATATGATGCACCGAGTGTTTAGACAGTATCTTGACAAGTTTGTGGTGATTTTCATAGACGACATCTTGGTGTATTCTAAGTCTGCAGAAGAGCACGCAACGCATCTTAGGATTGTGTTGGAGACCCTTAGAGAGCACAAGCTTTATGCCAAATTTAGCAAGTGCGAGTTCTGGCTCGACAGAGTGTCTTTTCTGGGTCACATTATTTCAGGTGAGGGGATTGAAGTTGATCCTTCCAAGATTGAGACCGTGGTTCAGTGGGAAAGACCGAAGAATGCCTCCGAGATAAGAAGTTTTCTCGGGTTAGCGGGTTACTGTAGGAGATTTGTGAAGGACTTCTCCAAGATTGCTTGCCCGTTGACTCGATTAACTAAGAAGGAGGTGAAGTATGAGTGGGATGATGGGTGCGAGAGAAGTTTCCAAGCTTTGAAAGAAAGATTAACTTCAGCACCAGTTCTTACCCTACCCGAGGGATTCGAGGGCTATTCAGTTTTTGCAGATGCTTCTAAGGAAGGACTCGGATGTGTATTGATGCAAAATGGCCGAGTGGTGGCCTATGCTTCTAGGAAGTTGAAGGAACACGAGAAGAACTACCCCACTCATGATCTTGAGCTTGCAGCGGTTGTGTTTGCTTTGAGGAAGTGGCGTCATTACCTCTATGGGACGGCTTTCGAGATATTCACGGATCACAAGAGCCTCAAGTATCTTTTCACTCAGAAGGAGTTGAATAATAGACAGAGGCGTTGGATGGAATTCTTAGAGGATTATGACTGCACGATTCAGTATCATCCGGGCAAGGCTAATGTCGTAGCAGATGCTTTGAGCAGGAAAGCAAGTGTTTCAGGTTTGGGTGCAGGGTCTTCAGGACAGGATTCGACAGTTTTGGTCTCAGTGGCTCGGTTAGCTAACATCTCAGTTCAGCCGGATTTGAAACAGAGGTTGTTGGATTCTCAGGCTTTGGATGCAGAGATTCAGAGATTAGTGGTTCGGTCTAGGATAGACCCCGAGACGAAGTTTGGGTTTGATGATTCCGGTTTGTTCAGGTTCAAGACCAGGGTTTGTGTCCCAGAAGACCTCAAGAGGTTAATACTTGAGGAAGGACACCGTTCTGGATATTCCATTCACCCCGGTGGTACGAAGATGTACCGAGATTTGAAGGAATACTTCTGGTGGAATGGCATGAAGAGAGATGTCGCGAACTTTGTGAAGCGGTGTCTCACGTGCCAAGTGGTGAAGGCAGAACACCAGAAACCGGGAGGAACTCTCCAACCACTTCCGATTCCTGAATGGAAGTGGGAGCAAGTAACTATGGACTTCGTGTCCGGCTTGCCAAGATCAAGAGGAGGTTATGATGGAATTTGGGTGATAGTCGACCGATTGACCAAGTCTGCTCATTTTCTCAAGGTGAAGATGTCTTACAAGACTCCGAAGTTGGCCGAATTGTATTGTAACGAGATCGTGAGACTTCATGGAGCGCCTGCTAGCATTGTTTCAGATCGTGATCCGAGGTTTACAGCTAAGTTTTGGCAGGATCTTCAGAGCAGGTTGGGTACGAGGCTTAATTTCAGCACCGCTTTTCATCCTCAGACAGATGGACAATCAGAGAGACTGATTAAGTATTTAGAGGATTTGTTGAGGGCGTGTGCTTTGGATTTCCAGGAAAAGTGGGACAAGCATTTAGCTCTGGTTGAGTTTGCCTATAACAACAGTTTTCAGACTTCTATTGGTATGGCTCCCTACGAGGCACTATATGGAAGGAAGTGTAGATCGCCTCTATTTTGGGATATGGAAGATTGGCGGTGGACAGAGGAGAATAAGCTTGAAAGAGCAACACCTCGAGAGAGATTGGATAAGACCACTGCTAAGGTCAAGTTAATTCAGCAAAGAATGAAGGCAGCTCAGGACCGTCAGAAGAGCTATGCGGATAAGAGGAGAAGGCCCCTTGAGTTTGAAGTCGGAGATAAGGTGTTCTTGAAAGCATCTCCAAGGAAGGGATTTTCTCGAATAGGTCGAGGTGGGAAGCTTAACCCGAGATACCTTGGACCTTTTGAAATCCTTGAGAGAGTTGGAGAAGTGGCGTATAGGTTGGACCTACCGCCGAGATTGACCGGGATACATAATGTGTTTCATGTCTCGCAGCTCAGGAAATTTTATCCCGAAGAATCAACTATTCTCCCTGTTGAAGGGGTACGACTTGAGTCGGATTTAACGATAGTAAGACACCCGGTTGAGATTCAAGACCGGAAGATACAAGTGTTGAGGAATAAACAGATTCCCTTGGTCCGAGTTCTTTGGAGAGATCAGAAATCTGAAGAGTCTACTTGGGAGACTGAGGAGAAGATGAGACAGTTGTATCCAGAGTTGTTCTCAGGTCAGACAGTTAAACTGGGGACCAGGTTCTCCGAAGGGGGGGGGGGGAGATTGTAACACCCCGACTCACAGTCGGTACAGGTAAATTATGTGATTTAATATTATTTGCGTTTTAGATTATTTGTATAGGACTATTTTGAATTATTTGAACTTATATGAATTTATTTGAATGAAGGTTGCATGTGATTTATTCGTTTTATTTGAGTTGGCCTTATTTGGACCCGTAATTGTTGAGCCGAACCAACTTGAACCGGGAACCTTGAACCGAACCCGTGAACCGAACCGGTCCAGCCCTTAAAGGCTGAACCATTTCTCTCCTCCCTCATTCTTCACGTAATTTCATCAACAACCAAGCCAAGCTAGAAGCTTAAACCCTCAAGTTGATCATCCAACTTCCCAAGCCAATATCTCTCTCGTTTCTTCGTCTTTTCTCGAACTTAGGTATGTTTCGGAATCCCCTCGTCGTGCTCGTCGTTTCTATGGTTTAATTTCTGAGTTTGGAGTGAGTTTTGCATGCCTTTGCTTCCCTACGTGAATAGTAAGGGTTTAATGAAAAACTTGGATACTTGCTCTTTGTTTGAAGTGTTTGATTCCTAGCTTCATATATGAGTTGTATATGTTGTATGTGTTGTATTTATTGCATTTAATCCATGGTTGGTTGAACATTTATGAATGATCATAAATTTTGCTTGAATTTTGCATTTCCTTGATCATGCATTTTAATTCCGTTTTCTTGAGTTAATTGAGTGTTTTTATGTCAAGCATGATTTATATGTATTGTTTGTGCAATTTGAGAGGTTGTGGCAACTCTTGGGATTGGATTTTGGCCATTTTTGGCACCAAATGGAGCTTCCCCTGTTTCTGTAAAAATGAACTCTGCTCCAGCTTTTCGAACCAGGCCGGAACGGCCGTTCCCGCCCAGTTTCAAACTGGGAACGACCGTTCCCAGGCCATACTGTTCATCCCGAGAGTGGGAACGACCGTTCCCAGTTTGTACTGGGAACGGGAACGGCCGTTCCCAGGGCCGGAACCCCTCCTACTGGGTCAAATCCGCGAGGGTGGATTTTTCCCTTTGGAAAAATCCGCGGGGGTGGATTTGAGGCAGTAGCTCTGGAAAAATCCGCTAGGGTGGATTTTTCCCTTTGGAAAAATCCGCGGGGGTGGATTTGAGGCAGTAGCTCTGGAAAAATCCGCTAGGGTGGATTTTTCCCTTTGGAAAAATCCATGGGGGTGGATTTTGCCACTTTTTCTCTTTGCCTTGTTTATGCATTTGTATGATTTTAAATGCTTTTCTTTTGCATATTGATTGTTATAATTTGATTGTTTTGCATAATAAATTGTAAATAAACATGTTATGCTATGGTTTGTGAATTCTATGATTTAATTGTGACATTTTATCTATGAACATGAATCATGCATTTGCCGAGCGTCTTCCTTGGTTCATATAGAGTCTAAGTCTTGGGCTTTCGTGTTTTCTTTTCAGAGGAGGTTCCAGTTGACGAGCCCGAGGCGTAGGTTGTTCACGTCTGCTCGTGTTTTGGTCACGCACAAGGTGAGGTTTAGGAATTTTATTAGCTAAGCGACCTAAAGCCTTATGTGATGTTTTCCGGCCGTGCATGTGACTATATATTATATATATAGATATGTACGTGTTGATTAGAATACGTTTATGATCTTGTGAACAACTTTGTTTTTGGAAAAGATATTAAATAAGCTTATGTAAGCTATGTTTTGGAAAAGGCTTTACAATTCTGTTAGCGAGATTGCCATGAAAGATTTGGCATTTGATATGATATGATTTGTATGTGTGGATCCAAGGAGCTACGGGTAAGGAACCCTCGGGACGGTTCGGGCCGTCGAGGTTCGGCCTGTGCGTAGTCTCCATCCGATATATCACACGCGACCCCTGGGAGTTTGGGAAGGTGTGATATTTCGATGCCTTCGGCGTAAAAACCGGGGAGGGCACGATGTGGGCTCGCTACCCCTCGTGAGTCTGTATATGTTTGGATGGTTAGGGCCGCCGGTGGCTCTTCCATCATTGGTGTAGAGGAGAGTGTATGATTTCTGTTTTGTTTGTTCTGAGGAGTAAAGGTTGGAAGCTCGTTCTCGCCGAGCATTATGTTTTGTTATGTATGTTTGAGAAGTATGAATCGGGATAGTGTTTATGAAAGGTTTTAAAGTATATGTATTTGTTTTGGAAAGTTTTAGTTTGTAAAACCTATTCTGGTTCATAATTTCGCCCTTTGCTTTGTGCTCTGCTCTATATATGTGTAGGGTGTGGGTGTGCGTTAGCCCCCTCACTCAGTCAGTTGACTGACTCCTCGTTTACTCTTTTAGTTGCAGGTTTTGGGAACGTGAGCTAGGCGGAGAAGTGTGTCTGCTTTATACACTTGTCAGTCTAGGTCTCGTTACGTGCATTTACATAATTGCACTTTATTATTTTGTAGTTGTATAGTTATGATTTGTATATACTTACTTACTATTTTGTTCGAGCCGGGTTGGCTTTTGTACAGGTTTATGTGTTGGTACCTATATGTAAATACTATATGGCTAATTAAGTGTTGGTACCTATGTATATATATGTGATGATTTTGCTTGTTGCTTTTATTTATTCGCTTCCGCGTACTCTGATTCTGTGTGGTTTAGCTCCGCCTAGCCTAGAGTGTGTGTTAGGTCTCCCGTTCGCTATGATTCGGATTCGGGTGCGGACATTCTATTTCGTATTCGGGTTCGGATTATGGTGCGGGGGATGTGGCCCTACGTGTGGGTGCTACAGTGAGCATGCTGAATTATAACGATATACAAAAGATAAGGTCTTTAATCTAATGTAGCTCCCACTGTTTTTCAAAGATCTAGAATTCCCAAAGATCTAAGAGGAACACGTTTCCCAATGGGTACTAAGATCCTAGGTATTTTACCTCGAACCCACGACTCGCGGACATTCTAAGTAAGAACCCTAGGTAGGTACAACTTACCAATTCTAACACCTTTAGAACTCTTAGTAATTGTTTTTGCATCACCTATCTTTCAATATGGACCCACGACTCGTGCGACATCCATATTTACTTAGGCGTTAAGCTAGACCCATCAATCATAAGATCATGACCAAAACTTAGTTCGAACGACCCACGACTCGCGGACATCGCCCTTGCTAAAATTGACCACGAAATATTGATCATTTAAAATGATTAATTAGGTGACTAAGAACTAATAAGCTCCACTAGCTATCCCACGACTCGCGGACAATAACTAGCTTTACTTACTAAACTTAAAACCTATTGATGGAATGCTAGGAATTTAATTCAAAATTTGCATCTCGAATTAAACACCTATTTGTTCGAAATTAGCTTAATATTTAATGGGAATTTTCGAATCAACCAGAGAGTTGTCCGGTTCGACCTCACCAACATATATGTTATCCAATTTTATTAGTTTTTATTAATGCAAGTACACTTAAATGCATATCAAACAAGCACATAAACAGATAACATGTCCTAGCATGATACTAACATGTAATGATCATGGGTTCTACCTATCTTATGCGTGATATGTGGGAGCCACTCCACAATCACAAGTTCTAACATACATGGCACATAAACAGTTTAAATCACATAAGGGAAAGCGGTAACAAAATACGAGCCCTATCTCTATTACATTTAACAATTGAGATTCCCCTCCCTAACATTTTGAGGGGTCTTCACTTATGGCCTCCTTTTTACTTGAATGTGGTCCATCTTACTCCATGGGTGCATTGTCTCCAAAATGAAAATAAAACCTCACCACCTATCTCTACTCTCAAATTACAATAAAAAGAAAAAGACATAAAGTAATAAGGCTCAATCTTCATATTGGCCTTAGACAATTACACGGGGCATACCCCGGCCTCAAAAACAGTAATATGGAAAGCCACATAATAAATCACATAACAGTACGCACATAAGTGAGGCTCCAACCTCAATTGAAAAACGCAACTATAGGGCTCCAACCCCAATTTAAACCATCCATGTGCATAAATTAAAACCATACATAGATCTAAACCCATGATCACCTAACATGCTTTTGCAAGAATTTAAATTTAACCAATAAATTAAAATTCTCGCTTTAAGCTCTAATAGCTTAAAACACGACTTAGATGCAATTCTTGTTCAAGAGCCTTTTCTATAAAACCCGAAAAACAATAAACTAATAAAATTCCAATTAATTTCTGAAAATTAATAATTTTATTCTTTCAATATTTTCAAAAAATAAAGATTGTAATTTTTCCAAAATTTAAATCGCTTAATTTCTCAAAAATCCCAATTTAATCAAAAATTTAAAATAATTTTATTTTAGCAAAACTGATTTTAAAAGATAAAATTAAAATAAAATTAAATCGGGATTTTACGGACCGAAAAACACGAAACACGAAACACGAGGATTGGCCCGAAACCATCCGCCCAAAGGAGGGCATCGCCGCGCAGCATCAGGCGCGCGCGCGCGCGCCAGCTGTGCGAACAGCGTGCGGCAATTGCCGCCCGCGTGCCCGCGCTGGGCGCGCGCCTCGTGCGCTTGTCGCGCGCAACAATGGCCGCCCGATGGCGGGCGGTTTCGGCCAGGGCGTCCCGCTCTGTTGCGGGACGGTGCGGGCGGCTGTCCCGCGCGGTTGCGGGCGGCTGTCCCGCGCGAGCAGTCGCGCCTAGGCGCGGGCGGGAGGGCCTCCCGCGCGGTTGCGGGAGGGCTGGGTGATGGCGACGGGCTGGGCGTGCGACTTGCTAGCACACCTAGGCTCGTCATATTTCGTGTTCGTTTCGTATTTCTGGGTTTCTCGAAAACCCGGTTCAATCCAAAAATTAAAAATTCGATTTAAACATATTTCAATCAAAACGGTTTTCAAAATCACAATTTAAGAAAACAGTTTCAGAAATTCAGGAAAATTTACAGTTTCGTATTTCAGGCTTTCTAAAAGAACTCATGAATACCTAATTCGCATCTAAGCCTAAGAATTTCTACCAAATTCAGAATAATTGAGACGAATCAGAAACACGATTAACGAGGTAGCTCTGATACCACTTGTTGGAAAACACGAATCAGAAAGCAGCGGAATTTAAAAAATTTTCCCAACAAAAGGACCTTGGACTCGCAATCGTGTAACCAAATTCGTAAAGATAGAAAACTTACTTTTCTTTTGTTCTTTCTTGAAGCGTTTCAAGCCACCCAAGAACGCTCTTCTCGCGGCTTGATCCCCTCTCCTTTGGTAAAGCTCGAATCTTCAAACTTCTAACTTGAAGTCTCTAGAGAAAGTCCACCAACTTGATCACAATCTAACTAGTAAGGATGCTAGTTCTCTAGTTAGTGTTTAGGCTTAACCTAGGGTTTTATTTAATCTTGGAGAAAGGAAGGTGTTCAGCACATGAACCAAGAATTGTCAATTAGCTCTAAAGGGGAGCTCGAGCTCCCCTATATATAAGAGGGGAGTGCCGATCCAAATCCTTGTTGGACAAGGATTTGGTTCCTCTCTCTCCTATTACTTGATCATCAAGTATTTTCCAACTTTGACTTTGAATTCTAATTCAAGTCAACTTTTAAGAGAGCTAAAAATATCCAAACTATTTTTGGATAATTTTATACTTTATTTATTATAAAATAAATAACTTATTTTTATCTAATTAATTAATTCATAATTAATTAACTAGATTATTTTCTCCAAAATTAGACTTTCTTTTTAATTCAAAATTAAACCAAAGTCTATTAAATAATTAACTAATTAATTATTTAATATATATATAATATATATATATACACACGTGTGACTTCACACGTGTGGAACCCTCTTGGCCCGATTAACTCGTTTAATCATTTTCAAGCCTCAACTCATGTAACCAAGTTGTTGTGTGTGACCCTCTAGGTTCTCAATTCAATTAGCAGTGACCCTAATTAATTAATTCACTAATTAATTAATCAGTCCACAGATTAAACGACCATAGTCTAGCAACAGGTGTTTAACCCCTAGCTGAATTGGAATGTTCGGATTCGACAGAACCTTTAAGTCATTGATTCATGTGAGATACAATCCTCCTACTTACTATCTCTCAACCAAGATCTAGGGTAAGGGAATAATCAGAACCCTAATAATCCGGTCTTAAAGCTAAGTGCATTTCATATCCATTTGATCTCAATCCAAGAAACCCTTTTCTTGATGTCTTGATCTACTGCCTTGGCCAAGGACTCCATATGGCATATGAATGACTTACACAATAAGAGATCACCTTGCAAATGCAAGTGTAGGTCCTTTCTTGATTCTCATTCACTTTCATGAATCACTTGTGCAGCCCCAGCATAAGCCTTGAATCAGTTGTCTAAGGCGACACCCTTTAAAGCTTATACCTAAGACTACAGAGTTAACTCATAAAGTGACAAGGAACCTCAAGTCTTAAGGATCAATTAATCACATCAATGACTCGTGAGATATTTCCTAATCTGGAAGTTTCCATTTCCTGAAATAGAAACTTCCTTTCCCATTTAGGAATGTTCTCACACGGGGCACCTCAGTGAACTTACTTATTAAAGTAAGCACCCTCGTGTATCACGCACGTATCAACTATACACTTTGCACCTCCATGAAACAAGGTGGTCCTTCTTAAGGGCGTGATCCCACAAGCAAGCCTTAGAGGAGTCAGGTTGACACTCCCACTGTCTGTAGGACTCATCGGCTTGGAGTATTTTACTAATCATGACTTATGTGATATAGGGCTCGTTTCATGAACCATTTCACCTAAATGGTAGAGTCCTAAAGTCATCAGGATTAGGGGAGTTCTCATACATGCACAGCTAAAGTAAACGCATACCAAACAAGAGCATATAAAGAAGTGTTGCCTCAATTCGTTATTTCATTCAAAGATTGTCTGTGATTACAATAAGGAAAAGCACAAAGCGGATATACAATCGGCTTTCTAGGGCACTATTCCTAACAATTTTACCTCGAACCCACGACTCGTGGACACTCTAAGTAAAACCCTAGGTAGGTACAACTTACCAATTCTAACACCTTTAGAACTCTTAGTAATTGTTTTTGCATCACCTATCTTTCAATATGGACCCACGACTTGTGCCACATCCATATTTACTTAGGCGTTAAGCTAGACCCATCAATCATAAGATCATGATCAAAACTTAGTTCGAACGACCCACGACTAGCGGACATCGCCCTTGCCAAAATTGACCACGAAATATTGACCATTTAAAATGATCAATTAGGTAACTAAGAACTAATAAGCTCCACTAGCTATCCCATGACTCGCGGACAATAACTAGCTTCACTTACTAAACTTAAAACCTATTGATGGAATGCTAGGAATTTAATTCAAAATTTGCATCTCGAATTAAATACCTATTTGTTCGAAATTAGCTTAATATTTAATGGGAATTTTCGAATCAACCGGAGAGTTGTCCGGTTCGACCTCACCAACATATATGTTATCCAATTTTATTAGCCTTGATTAATGCAAGTACACTTAAATGCATTTCAAACAAGCACATAAACAGATAACATGTCCTAGCATGATACTAACATGTAATTATCATGGGTTCTACCTATCTTATGCGTGATATGTGGGAGCCACTCCACAATCACAAGTTCTAACATACATTGTAACGCCCCGTTTTCAATTATGCATTACGTGATATTATGTAAATTACATTACTAAGTGTTTTGTGAAATTATTATAATTTTCATAACATTATATATATTATACCTTCAAGCATTTATATGAACTATCATTAACGTGGAATTTACGTGAACTAATTGCCAACATTATTAAATGTTCTTATATGTTCTTATTTGATCATTTCCTGAATTCATGGACTAAATTGCATTTCATGATTTGGGAGTTAAATGTTTATTTGTTAGAAATGATACTTGTGTGCATTCATTTAAATACATAAGGGACTAACATGCAAATTGTGGTGATTCATCTAATTCTTGGAAGACCTACACTCACACATGCATTGTATATGTATATACATTAATAGAGCACTAAGGATTTTTATATATATATAATATGCATAATGTCTAACTTTATACATATATAATCTATATCTCTATAATTATGTTACATTACATACATTATATATAATATAACATATATGCAAGATATACACACATTCCACTCATCCATTCTTATCAAGACTTCACACATTCACACACTAAAAACCGATTCAAACACCATCAAGGGAAGGAAGAAAGGTTTCATCAAATTCAAGCCAAATTCAAGGAGGAATTATACAAGTTAGAAGCATCATCTTCATCATCTCATCATTTCATCCATTTCTTCTTCCATCTTGAGGTATATGGAGAATTTGATTGAATCCCTTGAGATATATTTGAGTAGGGTTTGGTAAATATGATATGATTCCTTGGTGTGCTTAGAAGCATGTTTAGGATCATTATATCTCATAACTTGCATGAATTCTTGAATTAGAGGAAAGTTGGAAAACATGAGTTTATATGGGATTTTGATGATGAATTCTTGATGATTTGATGCATGTTTCCTTGGATTATATGATGATTAATGGATATATATGATCACATACATGATATATGTTGGTTTTCAAGTGTTTATTTGATGTAGTTTGGTGATTGATTGGTTTGGGAACCATTTCCCGCGACCTCCCCTGTTTTCTTGCCCTGTTTTTCTGTTACGCACAGTGACACGGGGGTGTCGCTTTTCCCCTCTTCAGCGTGACACGGGGGTGTTCGTTGGGTTGAGTTTCTGTACCGTGACACGGGGGTGTCACGGCTTAGTGTATTTTAGTGACACGGGCGTGTCACCTTTTATTTTCCTGCATTTTGTCCAACTTCGGACGAACGCCATTTTCACCTCGCTTTGAATTAGAAAATGTGCCATATACCGTCGGAAAGGTATTTGTGTCTACTTTCATACCCAACAAACAAAACTTGATTCACACTTCTAGAATTTAAGATATTCCAGTTTTCCCACAACATGTACATTTCCAAAAATTATCGGTTTTGGCCAAACTTCACCAACACCTTTCTTATTGCATTTCTTTCACTTCCTTGGCTCCCATATGTGAGTTATGTGATTTATATACTTGCTTAATTGATAATCATGCTCCTACTTAACACTCCTTAATTGTTATTGCATAATATCTTGATTATGACTTCGCCGTGCGTCTTAATTGGTTCATTCGAGTTGAGTCTTATGTACACTTGTCCCTTGTTGCACAGATCACGGTCCGCGAGACGAGGAGCACGCTCCTTAGGGTTTCCTCTTGCTTTTTGGTTGTTCGGTAAAGGTGAGGTTTAATTACTAGATATATAGAGCCCTTACAACCCTACGTGATGTTTTCAGCCAAAATGTATGTACATATATATATATATATATATATATATATATATTTCTCAAAATCTCTATCGATTGTAAATGATTTCGTGATCTAATGAATAATCGTGTTATCGAGATTGATCGGGTTTTGGCGAGTAAGCATGTCGTGTTCACATGGGCCCGAGGGTAGTGTATTGAGCCAACCGGGGAAGCAAGGGCTGACGGGTAACTCTTGCACTATCCTCACCAATTTTGGGATCACCTCTGAATCCACCAGGAGGTTTGGTGGAGAAAGAAATCCCGTGCGTGGGAGTCATGTTCCCGACGTACACCGTTCATGGATGGTTGGGCCTTGCAATCCCACCATCACCGGAGGAAGAAGGAGTTCGTGAAAATGCTAAGTGTGCACTAATGATTGTATGATAATTATTGAAATAAAACCTAAAGATGGTATTGTTCACTAATTGGAGTAAGGTTGGAGATTGCCCTCACTCGTCGGGCCACTGATTGAATTGAATTGAATTGATAACGTTTATATTGATTGAATGGATTAGTTGTAATCTCGGGCGAGATCTAGTCTAGTATTGAACTTATGTTGCTTCCGTTATTAAAAACCTTACCCGAGATTAGAACTTGCATGTTAATTGCGCTAATATTTATTTATACCCCTCGCTCAGTCCGTGTTGGACTGACACCTCAACCTTTCAGTGTTTTGCAGGTTCGTGCTAGGCGGGAGTCAGAGTCCTGTTCTGTTTTCAGTCGAGTCTAGCACTACACATTCATGTATTGTATCTATTACTTTTGGACATGTTATGGATTTTGGAAGATGATAATGTTTTGATATATGGAGTTAGAAGATAGTATGACTGGGATACTTGAAAATTATTATGCTTCCGCTCGTTTTATTGCATTGTTGTTTTCCGGTTAAGGTTAGTCCCGCCTAGCTAGCTTGGTTCTTTTTCTTTGTCACCCGTTCGCTATAGTTTGGTTCATGTACGGATTACCCATTTCGTATGTGGCCTAAGCTATAGTGCGGGGGGTGTGGCATCCATACCTGAAGGGTGCTACATACATGCCACATAAACAGTTTAAATCACATAAGGGAAAGCGGTAACAAAATACGAGCCCTATCTCTATTACATTTTTACAATCGAGATTCCCCTCCCTAACATTTTGAGGGGTCTTCACTTATGGCCTCCTTGTTACTTGAATGTGGTCCATCTTACTCCATGGGTGCATTGTCTCCAAAATGAAAATAAAACCTCACCACCTATCTCTACTCTCAAATTACAATAAAAGGAAAAAGACATAAAGTAATAAGGCTCAATCTTCATATTGGCCTTAGACAATAACACGGGGCATACCCCGGCCTCAAAAACAGTAATATGGAAAGCCACATAATAAATCACATAACAGTACGCACATAAGTGAGGCTCCAACCTCAATTGAAAAAACACAACTATAGGGCTCCAACCCCAATTTAAACCATCCATGTGCATAAATTAAAACCATACATAAGTCTAAACCCATGATCACCTAACATGCTTTTGCGAGAATTTAAATTTAGCCAATAAATTAAAATTCCCGTTTCAAGTCTTAATGACTTAAAACACGACTTGATGCGAGTCTTATTTATAACAGTTTTCAACAAATCCCAAATTAACAAAACCAAATAAAATTTCAATTAATTTCTGAAAATTAATAATTTTATCAAAGATGTATTTTCTCAAAATATAAACCGTTTCAATTTCTCAAAAATCCCAATTTTAAGTTTTATTCAAAAATTAAAATAAATATTCAAAAATAAAAAATAAAAATTGGGGCTGGATTGGACGAAATACGAAAACATGGATTATGAAAAAAATGGGGCCCTTGCACGAGAAGGGTTTCTCGTCGCAAGCGAGTGAGTGCGAGTGCGAGTGCGAGCGCTGGGTGTGGAGCGCGCGGCCCTTCTCGGTAAGGATGGCGGGCGGCAGCGGGCGGCCTGGGCGAGCTATCCCACACGCTTTGCGGGATTTACGCCCAGCCTGGGCGAGACGGCGGGCGAGCGCGCCTAGTCGCGGCCGGAAGGCCTCCCGCACGCTTGTGGGAGGGCGATGGCGGTGATGCCTGCGCGCGCCTAGGACAGGCGGGCGGTGTGCGCGAAGCCCGCGCGCGACGCCTTCGCGCGCGGGGTTTCGCGTGTTCGTAATCCAGGCTTTTCGTTTCGTGTTTTCGTTCAAAAGCAAAACCAATCCAAGAAATCCAAAACAGTTTATACAGTTTCAAATCTAAAATAGTTTTCAAAAATTAAATTTTGCCAAAACCAATTTTCAGAAACTTTCAGGAAAAAATACAGTTTCGTAATTCAGGCTTTCTAAAACAATTACAAATACTCAATCGCATCAAGACTAAGAATTTCTACCAAATTCAGAATAATTGACACAAATCAGAAACACGATTAACGAGGTGGCTCTGATACCACTTGTTGGAAAACATGAATCAGAAAACAGCGGAAATTTAAAAATTTTCCAACAAAAGGACCTTGGACTTGCAATCGTGTATCCAAATTCGTAGAGATAAGAAACTTACTTTTCTTTTATTCTTTCTTGAAGCGTTTCAAGCCACCCAAGAACGCTCTTCTGATGGCTTGATCCCCTCTCCTTGGTAAAGCTCGAATCTTCAAAATTCTAACTTGAAGCTCTCTAGAGATAGTCCACCAACTTGACTACAATCTAACTAGTAAGTATGCTAGTTCTCTAGTTAGTGTTTAGGCTTAACCTAGGGTTTCGTTTATCTTGGAGAAAGGATGGTGTTCAACACATGAACCAAAAGAATTGCCAATAAGCTCTAAGGGGAGCTCGAGCTCCCCTATTTATAGGAAGGGGAGGACCGAAAATCCTAGTCCTTATGGGCTAAGGATTTTGGTCCCTCTCTCCTATTACTTGATCATCAAGTAATTTTGACTTTGACTTTGAATTCAAATTCAAATCAACTTTCAAGAGAGCTAAAAATATTCAAAATATTTTTGGATAATTTTATACTTTATTTATTAAAATAAATAACTTATTTTATTTAATTAATTAATTCGTAATTAATTAACTAGATTATTTTTCTCCAAAATAAGACTTTCTTTTTAATTCAAAATTAAACCAAAGTCTATTAAATAATTAACAAATTAATTATTTAATATATATACAATATATATACATTCACGTGAGACACGTGTCTCAAGGACACATGTCACTCACGTGACCCACATGTGTGGTTTCACACGTGTGGAACCCTTTTGGCCCGATTAACTCGTTTAATCATTTTAAAGCCTCAACTCATGTAACCAAGTTGTTGTGTGTGACCCTCTAGGTTCTCAATTCAATTAGCAATGACCCTAATTAATAAATTCACTAATTAATTTATCAGTCCACAGATTAAACGACCGTAGTCTAGCAACAGGTGTTTAACCCCTAGGTGAATTGGAATGTTCGGATTCGACAGAACCTTTAAGTCATTGTTTCATGTGAGATACAATCCTCCTACTTACTATCTCTCAACCAAGATCTAGGGCAAGGGAATAATCAGAACCCTAATAATCCGGTCTTAAAGCTAAGTGCATTTCATATCCATTTGATCTCAATCCAAGAAACCCTTTTCTTGATGTCTTGATCTACTGCCTTGGCCAAGGACTCCATATGGCATATGAATGACTTACACAATAAGAGATCACCTTGTATATGCAAGTGTAGGTCCTTTCTTGATTCTCATTCACTTTCATGAATCACTTGTGCAGCCCCAGCATAAGCCTTGAATCAGTTGTGTAAGGCGACACCCTTTAAAGCTTATACCTAAGACTACAAAGTTAACTCATAAAGTGACAAGGAAACTCAAGTCTAAGGATCAATTAATCACATCAATGACTCGTGAGATATTTCCTAATCTGGAAGTTTCCATTTCCTGAAATAGAAATTTCCTTTCCCATTTAGGAATGTTCTCACACGGGGCACCTCAGTGAACTTACTTATTAAAGTAAGCACCCTCATGTATCACGCACGTATCAACTATGCACTTTGTACCTCCATGAAACAAGGTGGTCCTTCTTAAGGGCGTGATCCCACAAACAAGCCTTAGAGGAGTCAGGTTGACACTCGCACTGTCTGTAGGACTCATCGGCTTGGAGCATTTTACTAATCATGACTTATGTGATATAGGGCTCGTTTCATGAACCATTTCACCTAAATGGTAGAGTCCTAAAGTCATTAGGATTAGGGGAGTTCTCATACATGCACAACTAAAGTAAACGCATACCAAACAAGAGCATATAAAGAAGTGTTGCCTCAAATCGTTATTTCATTCAAAGATTGTCTGTGATGACAATAAGGAAAAGCACAAAGCGGATATACAGTCGGCTTTCTAGGGCACTATTCTTAACAACATGCAGGAGCCCATCCGATGGGGTAGAGCGCTCGGGGATGCATTCCCTTTGGGGAAATGGGTACATGCGTGATTGGCGTAGCGAGCGCTCGTTTGGTGAGCGGCGATGAGGGTCACGTGTCTTGCGATGACGATGACATGTGTTACTTGTGGTTTTCACAACCGAGGGCGAAAGACGCTCGGAGGAAATCTATTTTGGGGATTGGGAGGCCACGTGTCAATTACTGAAGACACCACATATAAAAACGTGGGCCAAGCGTATTTTGACCCCATCATTTTGCCCCCCAATTCTGTAGTCCTTAGTGATAAGGGTTGTAGAATTTAAATTTTCTTAAATCTCGAGGGCGATACTAGTGGGGGAAGATGGCGTGCGGCGAAATCTTCTTCTGAGCATGCATTAAATGCTATCCTTTCAATTGACCGCTCGTATTAGCCCGCATTAAATAATGATGGGCGAGTGGGTACGACTTTTCAGGAAACGACGCGTGAATCTCGGGATGTGGGTAAAGGTTCACAAAAGTGGGCAGTTACCTAGGCCGGAAATGATTGCTTTTTGAAACTAAATGCCAGAAACGTACCAACTCCTTCCCTTATAAATAGGGGATTCCTAACCAGTTTCATTCTTTACGCACCCAAAACTCTCAGAGCATATCTTCAAGCTTCCAAAGCAATCTGCAGAGAAATTCCCAACAACAAGACTTCCGTAGAACTTTCTTCGCCGTAAGTAATCTTCTTCTCCTTCTAACTTCTTTCTACTAACCATAGAGTAATAGGATCAATCTTTTCCAAATCCCCATTTGCTTCCGAAAATCTTCAAATCCCTAATCTTTCCGTATCACCTCTAAATTCCCAAAAAACCATGTCTGGAGACCATGTTGAAGAATTCGCCCGTGAAGTGGAGGAGATGGCCACTCAAAGCTCATCCCACCCTAACTCTCCAAGGGATGAGGAGTTAGATGTGGTGATTTCCGCCATGGAAGAGAGAAATCCAGGGGGTGTTGAGCATATTTTTGAAGAGATAGAGTTGGTGATAGAGACGGAGAGACACGGGGTGACTCTCCCAATAACTGAGAGCGCAACCCACCCTCATCGTCATATAGTAACAGTAGCCCTACCGCCCCTGGCCCTCGAGGAGGAGGCAGTGGGACCATCAGAAGAACCCCCAGCTAAGCACAAGAAAAAGTCCAAGAAAGCCAAGAAAACCAAGTAGCCGAGGGTGAGAGCTCCGGTATGCAGGCCACTGAGAGGCCCCTTGAGGAGACCCCAAGCACAATTACCCTGGGGGAGATAACCTCTATGATGGCCCCAATATTCTAGGACGAGCGCTTCAGATGGAGGATCCCAACCCCCCATGAACGGGCAAACAACCCGCCCCCCGGAGAAATGGCGGTTTTCAAGGACTCAGTGGCGTTTGGGGGTTTAAGATTCCCCATTCCAGTCCCAATGGCCAGTATACTTAATGATCTCAACCTGAGCCCCTCGCAGATTGTTCCTAACGGCCTGGCGCTCATAACTACCTTCATCATTCTCATGCTTTGCATACGAAATCGTCTCCGAGGGCAGGTTTCTTCTATATCCAAGCGAAGGCTGGCTTGAAGTTGATTAATTTCCCCTCATCAACTTATGGAGTGGAATGGAAAGAAAAGTTTTTCTTTATGAGGGCCCCAGAGGATGAAGATTTTGGGGTCCCACGAGAGTGGGTTTCGCATGGGGAAGGTCCCCTCGTGAGGCACCGTTTGGAACCCACTTTTCCTGAAAACTGGGCTTAAGATTTAGCGGGTGCCCTGAGGGACGAGGGCTGGTTGATACAAGCCAAGGACTTGATAGATGACGCAAAGGTCATGTTTCTCTGTGGACTTACAAATGACCCTCATTTCTCCAGACATCCTCCCGCTCGGAACTTGGAAAGAGATGGTTAGATCTTAGGGCACTAACTTTAGATAGGGCTACTAACTTCGTAATTTTACTTTTACACTAAAACTTAACCTTTGTCTTCTTTCATTTTCTAGGAGCAAACATCATAATGGCAGGAGGAAACATGCGCAATATCGCTAATTTTGTCAACGCTCGCAACCGCCAACAACGTCAACGACCCCAGGACAACCAGCAGAACCCTTGCGACCGATGGGCAGGTCGAGGTGATGGCCGTGGGGGCCATCCCAGAGCAAGCTCAAGCACTGCTCAATAACCCCACGGCAGCGGGGATAACCGTGCGCCAAACACTGAAACGAGGATAATCCCCAGACCGGCCGATACCACCAACACTAGGGGAGCCACTCCTCCAGTTATTGAGTCAACGAGGCCAAGCTTGAACGTGGTCATCAGGGAGCCCCAAGGGGATGACTCCCAAGTCTCCCGAAAAAGGAAGAGGATGCCTGATGCCATCCTTATATTGGGCAAGGGCAAACAAGTGGTCGAGGGTACCCGAGGCGACGGGGATACTTTGTCTTCCGAGGAGGAGCATCTGTGGAGCTTCGAGCGCGCCGGGGATAGGTATTTCGAGCGCCTACCCAATGAGGGCCCCATCCTCCTGAGTGAGCGTACACCCTCAAGGTCCATCACCCAAGGGTTTTGTGATAGGGTCCAGTTCACAGGGGACCACCAAGCGTTATTCTCCCAGAACTCAGAAAAGGTGGCTGGGGACATGATCCATGCTCTCATTTCCGTGAGTCTTCTTAACTTACCTTATTCAAACATTTCCTTTAGATGTTTTCCCTTGCGGAATTCTGAATACACACACTTCCCCCTGTAAATACAGCAAGTGCTTCCGAGGGCGAAGAATCTTCAGATGCGCTCCACTGTTTATTCCGAGCGCAAAGCGAAGTACAAGAAGATGGCGCGCGTGAACAATCCTGCCCAAATCCAAGAGAAACTTGATGCGAAAAAGGCTAAGTTTCTCTCCCTCGTAACCGAGCATGATAAAATGAAGGCGTACGTGAAGAAGCTGGAGGAGGATTTTAAGAAGTCGGAGGCCACTTGGAAGAAATACTGCTCGGACTATAAACCCTCAATGAGAGCCATAAGAAGTTGATGGAGGAGACGAACGAGTGGATCCATAGACACAACGAGGTCCAAAGGCAAACCTCCAAGGCCACCAAGAAGGCTTGTGAGGAGGAGTTTGAGCGGTTGTTCCCCGAGCGCGTAGAGAGGGCTAGTAAGGAGGCCATCATCAAGTTTTGCCATTCCAAGGCATTCTCTTTTGCTGCCTCGCTTTATTGTTATGATGAGGCTCAGAAGGCTTTCAACTTAGCCATTGAGCAGCTGATTCATTTGGGCTTGACGGACGCTTCTTCAAGAGGGAGGAGGGATATGGTGCTAGTCCTCGATGAGCATTGCGTAGAGTTCAAGGAGGTTATGGAAGATCCAGAGGCCAACATCAGTGAGCCAGAATACAATTAAATAGTTGAACTTCTTCAAGACGAATACATGGCCGCTCACCCACCGGAGGAAGAGCCTAGCGTGGATGCTCAGAATGAGGGGACTAACAATGCGGTAATCATCCCCGAAGGCCCTAAGGGAAATGTTCCCCAAGCGCCAATGGTTGATGAATACTCCCGCTCCAGCGGTTGAGGCTACTGAGCCATCTGGCCAGGTACCTCCCAACGCTCAGGATCCAAACGTGCCTATCCCCCAAGCGCAAGAACCCGCAGCTCCCGCTCAACATGAAATGGTGAATCTAGAGGAGGACGTCGCTGCTGCTACTTGAAATTTTCTTCTATTTCTTTGAGAAAATCCCCTTGTAATTCCTAGTTTTCTGATAAATTCTATGGGCCATGGTGACCTTGCTTTGCAGCCTTATATGTTTTGCTGCTTATTAATGAAAGTTTGATTTTCATGATTGGGTGTCTTTTACCTTTTGTAATGTTATGCCACGAATTCTTACTTTGTGCTTGTTTTATCAAAATCTTGTGATGTAAGAATTGAGTAAAAAAGCTAAGTAAAAATGATGCGTGAGATTTGTTAATTTTTGTTAAGTCTTTTGACGACTCGAGGGCCACTTTTCGAGGGCACCCTGACTGAGACTTGTAAAAAACTTGTTAAAAAGTTTGTTTCCAAATGTAAGACGTGAGGGGTAGCTTCCGCGTGGGTCCCTGGTCAGTTTGTGGTTTTTCGCCAAGCATTTGGGTAAGTGAAGGTCCACTTTTGATGGTGCCCTGCTTATAGCTTGTGAAAATATGTTTGATCTTCATTTTCCGCGAGCGTGGGACGTGAGGAATGAACTCAAGAGAGTTGTTGGTCACTTAGGAATTTTAACAAGTCATTACAGACGCAAGGGTCTGGACTTGTGAAAACTTGTCTAAAAGTTTTCCATCCAGTGCTTGAATGCGAGGGATTTCTGCTGCGAGGATCCCATCTTCGAGGGAGCTCTGGTCAGGAAGGTATGGGAACTTGTCTAAAAGTTTCTTTCCCCAAATGTTTGGTCCCAAGGGATTCTCCTGCGAGGGAGCCCTGGTTACCAAGAAATCCTTCACTCGCCTGTGAACACAAAGGCCACGCGTCGAGGGTGCCTTGGTCAGGACTCGTGGAAACTTGTCTAAAAGTTCCCTCCCAAGTGATGTAGTGTCCGAGCACAAACTGGCAGCGAGATCCAGTTAGGCTCGTTCTTCGCCTCATGTCATCGCTCGTTCAATTCCCAAAGAGGGTGGACCTCTAGGTGGGATCTTGCTACTTTTGATAGGCGTATTTCACCCTCGGGAGAGGGACTCGCCCGTCTCGGACCTGTGTGGCAATTGCCTAGGTTTCCGAGGGGGAATCACTTACCATCCTCAAAAGACATTTTGCACATAAAAATTACTTCAATAGATAACACTTGTAAATAGGAAATACAAATAGCCCAGAGATGGGTTTTTACAAAGTTATAAATAATCAAACATAAAACCTTCATAGATTGCATGCATTCCACGGACGCGGGAGACGGTCACCCTGGAGTGTCTCGAGCGTGTATGTGTTTTTAGCTCTGATTGTATGACTTTGTAAGGGCCTTCCCAGTTGGGGTCCAATTTGCCTACATACTTCGAGACTTCAACCTTCTTCAAAACCAAGTCTCCTAACTGGAAAGTTCTTTCTCTAACCCGCTTGTTATATTGCCGAGCGACGGATGCTTTGTATTCATGAATACGTGCCCATGCCTTGTCTCTTTTTTCCTCCAAAAGATCCAATTCCAATACTCTGTTATCCTCGTTTGCTCCGGGCTCGAAATATGCCACTTGAGCGGATTCATGTGCAACTTCTGCTGGTATCATTGCTTCTGAGCCATAGACAAGTGAGTAAGGGGTTTCACCAGTAGCCACTCGTGGGGTGGTGCGATAAGCCCATAAAGCCCCTTGTAACTCCTCGGCCTACTCGCTCTTTTTGCTCTCAAGTATGATTTTTAGATATTGTAAAATGACCATGTTGGTGACTTCCGCTTGACCGTTAGCCTGAGGGTGGCCCACGGAAGTGAAGCGTTGCTCAATGCCTAACTCTGAGCACCACTCCCGGGTATCAGCTGCTATGAATTGGGATCCGTTATCCGAAATAAGTACCCTCGGAATGTCATACCTACAAATAATGTTTTTCCAAATGAAATCCCTTACCACTCTAAAATTGATTTTTGCGACAGCCTCGGTCTCAGCTCACTTGGTGAAGTAATCAAGGACTAAGATGACGAACTTTCTCTGTCCGACCGCCATAGGCAGAGGGCCAACAATATCAATACCCCACTGATCAAAGGGCCACGAGACGTCTATGGGGAGGGACCATTTGAGCTGCTGGAAATTGGGGAACGTTAGAGTGAAATTGGCACTTAGGACATTTCCTGGAAAATGCTATGGAATCTTGGAGGACTGTGGGCCAATAGAATCCACTTCTCAGTATCTTTTTAGCAAGAATGCGCCCCCCAGAGTGATTCCCACAACTCCCTCCATGAACGTGCTCGAGGGTCTCTTTGGCCTGCGAGGGCCTCAAACATCTCATGGGCGGGCCTTGGAAGGATTTCTTGAAGAGTCTACCCTCATTGTTCAGAGAGAAACGAGGGGCCTTGTTCCGGATTTTTCGTACCTCCACTTTGTCGGTAGGGCAAGTACCATCTTTAAGGAATCTAATAATATCATCGAGCCAGCAGGGCTCAGTGGGATCAATCATAGCTACCGCTCGGAAGGGCTCTTTCCTCTGAATTAGCGGTTCCTCCACTCTGAGAAATGTGATAGAACGTTCACAGGATCCCTCGAGAGCAGAAGCGAACTTGGATAACGGGTCTGCACGCTCGTTCTCCGCTCGGAGGACTTGGAGTAAGTGAAATTCCTTGAACTCTCCGATTATCTCTTTTGCTTTTTCCAAGTATTGCAACATGGTCGCTTCTCGAGCCTCATACATTCCTTCAATTTGGCTTGCAATCAATTGCAAATCAACATAAGCCGTGACCCTGGAAGCTCCGCTCTGAAAAGCAATTCTCAACCCTTGTATGACAAGCCTCGTACTCTGATTCCTTGTTCGTAACTTAGAAATCCAACCTGATTGCAAAGTCGATTTTCGCTCCATTGGGATCTCTGAGGGTCACCCTGCTCCTCCCCCTTGAGAGGTTGAGGAGTCATCTGTCTGCAGGACCCATAGACCATCGTTTTTAGGAACATTAGGCTCTAAACCAAAGCGTTCAACTAGTAAGTCCGCAACTACCTGTGCTTGTATGGCCCTTCTAGGTTCGAAGCTTAGGTCGAACTGGCTCAGCTCAATGGCCCATTTTATCAGCCTTCCAGAGACATCTGGCTTGGATAGAACTTGTTTCAAAGGTTGCTCCGTAAGGACGGTGATGGAGTACGCTGGAAAATAAGGCCTCTACCTCCTTCATGCATTAATGAGGGCAAAAGCGAACTTTTCAATCTCTAAATACTCTCTAAATACTTCCTTCCTGACAGGTAGATGTTTGCGCTCCTGCACGGCTACCAAAACTGCGCTTGTGGCCTCAGTGGAGATAGAAAGGTATACGAATAAGTTTTCGCCTGCCACGGGCTTTATCAGGAGGGGAGCGCTCGAAAGGTACGGTTTCATATCTTGCAAGGCCTTTTCACATTCTTCAGTCCAAGAGAAATTTCGAGCGTTGCGTAGAATTTTGAAGAAAGGGAGATTCCTGTCTGCTGAGCGGGAGATGAATCGGTTCAAAGAGATTATCTTTCCCACTAACACTTGCACTTCCCTGAGGTTGCGAGGGGATGGGATATCCAAGATGGCCTTGATCTTCTCAGGATTAGCTTCAATCCCACGTTAGCTAACCTTGTAGCCCAAGAATTTTCCCCCTCGTACTCCGAAAGTACACTTGGAGGGATTTAACTTCATGTCGTACTGGCGTAGAATGGCAAACGTGCTCCTAAGATCCTCTAGATGCGAGCCTTGGCGCTCGCTCTTGACAATCATGTCATCCACGTACACCTCCATGGATCCTCCTATCTCCTTTTCAAACACCCTATTAACAAGGCGCTGGTACATGGCACCTGCGTTCTTAAGCCCAAAAGGCATGACTAAGAAACAATATATTCCCATGTGTACAACAAATGAGGTTTTGGGCCGATCCTCAGGGGCCATGAAGATTTGGTAATACCCCTGAAAAGCATCCATCATGCTCATTAACTCACACCCTATGGTCGAATCCACCAGCTGATCAATCCGGGGGAAAGGATAAGGATCCTTGGGGCAGGCTTTATTGAGATCGGTGAAATCGTTGCACATGCGCCATTTGTTAGCGCTCTTGGGTACTAGTACCACGTTGTACAACCATTCTGGATATAGTATGGGCTCAATGTACTAGCCCTCGAGGAGCTTGTTAACTTCCTCTTCAATAACCTTCTTTCGAAAACCGTGCACATCTCGCTTCTTCTGCATGATTAGCTTGAAGGTGGGGTCCATGTTGAGCCTGTGGACTATGACACTTGGGTCAATCCCGGTCAAATCAGACGCTTTCCATGCAAAAATGTCATTGTTTTCTCTAAGGAAGTCTATCATCATGATCTGCAAGGGTCCTGAGAGATTGGACCCAATTTGAGTGGTTTTATCCTTGTTCCCCGGTTCCAACTCAATAGTGAGAAATTTCTCAGTGGGCTCGATCCGTACCTCAGGGCGGGGGAGTTCGAGCGCCCTTTTCTTTTCGGTCAAGCGGTCGTCGGAAGTTTCTTGCTCACCCTCGTTTGCCTCTTCCTCCGATCAGGATTCCTCGACCGCTCCGAGCGGGGTCCCCTCGAGGTTGCTTCCAGAGCTGGGATCTTTCCTCCTGTTTTTCTTTTTGTTCATTTTGGCCCTTTTGCATACGGGGCCATCCTCGTGACAGGTGTCGAATCCGTCAAAAATAATTAAAATACCTATTTAACGATTAAACATAGAGTATAGTGCAAAACAGGTCGATCCTTATTCTATCCTAAGTATGCGATTAAAATAAAATAACAAGAAATAAATACTAATTAAAACTATCAAGTAGGATCACGTAGGATGAAATCAATCAGAGGGAAAATTACCTAGCCAGGGATATTCGATTCGAATTGTTATATTGATCATTGACTCAAGGATAAATTCCAGTTATTCAGACAGATTTGCTATAGTTGATAGAGACACTCGACTCAACCTCGTTTTTACTTAATTTATCGAATAACCCAGAGACACTCGATAGTTATCTTCCCTAACAAATTCACAACCCCTAGAGACACTCGATAGGATTTAATGAATTCGCAGCATTAAGAAACATAAAAACACCAATCCTAATCAACCAAGTCGTGACACACGTAAGATTTAAATTAAATTATCAAATCCCTTAGTGAACGAGGAGTTCTATCGCTAAAACCCTGTCACTAATTTACCACAATTTATCAATCAATTTTACATACACTTCAAGCATCATGAATGGCTATACGCAAATTAAACAACCTAGAGATCGTACACTATCCCGAAATTGTCTAATCACAATAAACATGAAACACGGTGATAAGATAAATGCCTGAATAAACATAAATTAGTAAAAACATTTAGGTCTCACAATATCCAAATCGAATCTTTAATCCCTAGCTAGATAATTAAAAGTTTAACTACTCATGTTGCAAAAATCCATCAAAACAATAGAGGAATTCTTTAATAGAGATTAAACATAAAATCTAAAAAGAAGAGAGAAGGGAAAATCTTGGAAAATAGTGTGGAGAGGTGCTTCCGAATTCATGCCCAATTGCTGCTGCTACCCAAATATATAATCAAAGTTTTCCTTCCTGAATTCAGACTCCTAATTCTCATGCAAATCGGACTCAATTCTTACTCTCCAAGAATCAACACAACTGGGCCTCTTAAGTTAAATTCAAGACAAGCGCGGCCCACAAGTTCAAAGCCTCATCATCTACTTAATATCGCAATTACGTGGGGCCCATAATTAATCCCAAGATGGTGGCAGCCCTATCATAAAGTCACGCCGAGCAAAATAGCCCTCCAAATCAAATTCCATGCGTAGCCTACTATCAACAAATATACTCCAACCTCAAAAATTAATTGGCTAAGCCCACATCAAATTAGAAACAAATTAGTTTTCTAATTAATCCCGTGCTCAGCCCCTGGCAATATTCCATTTCAAAACAAAGTCTCAATTTCAAAATAGAGTCAAACCACTCGTTCCGAAACCACTTTCGTGCATTCAAGACTTTAATGTTGCATTCCAATTTCTTACAAAAATATTCTCCATGCAACAAGTTAGCAGAGCAATAATAAATCCAATCGCGATTTGCTCAAATATCTTCATAAAACAATCAAATTTGCACCAATTTCGCCTTCGAGTCCCGAATCTACAATATAAACAACAAAGCATCAATTTCTTTCAGGATAATATCAATTCAAGCACAATTCGGGGTATAATTCCATCATAAAGATGGCCAATTAACGAGTTATCACCTCGTCCAGAGTGGGGTATAATTCCATCATAAAGATGGCCAATTTCTTTCAGGATAATATCAATTTCTCTGTTTTGGGCTTTTTGAGGGACAACATATAGCACTCCCACGCCTCTCGGACGTTACACAGAACTTCTCCAACCCTGTCGGGGGTAGGGAACTTGATTTTCTAATGGTAAGTGGAAATGATCGCTTTGAAATCTACAAGGGCTGGACGCCCAATGATGATGTTGTATGGGATTTCGATTTCCACTACCGCGTAGGTGACCATGAGTGTTTTTCACTATGGGGCGCGACTAAATGAGGTGGCCAAGCGAATCTGTCCTCCAGGGACAACCTCAGAGCCCTCAAAGCCAATGAGGGTTGTTTTTAGTGACTCGAGCGGGATGTTGGTAACATTCATTTTTTGGAAAGTTGAGTACGACAAAACATTAACAGAGCTCCCACTATCAACCAAGACCCTCTTTACAACGTGGTTATCAACATCCAAACTAACCACCATGGGGCAGTCAGAGGTTTCACCTACCCCATGGGGTGTTACAATGTGTTCCAAGTCCTTATCAGAGAACCCCACTACGTCATTCTCTCTCAGGTTACCGGTGCTCTTCTCCTTGATGACGTAGATTTGTTTGGGTGCTGCAGGGCATTGTTCGTAGCTCCTGATATATCAACGGTGGGAAGCATTAGAATCCCTCCCCCCCTCTCCCAGATGAGACTCCAGCGATCATGTTGATGACGTGAAGGGGGCGTTTTCCTGTTCCGTCGCTTTTTGCTTGCCGCGGTGGCTGCTCTCGGGAGGTCCTCGCCCTCGCGGGCTCCTTGAGCGTGACGGGCTCCTTCTCCTTTCCCTAGCCCGCTCGTTTCAGCGCTCGTCATAGCGTTCCAACATCTTCACAAATTCTTTCAAGTGTCGGCCCGTAATGAGCCTTTGAATCTCAGCTTCCAATTGGCGGCACTCATCTGTGTCATGCCCCTTTTGCTTATGCAAGGCGCAATACTTGCTCGAGCACCTTAGAGCCTCAGTTTCCTTAATTTTTTGGGGCCTTTTGAAGAGCTTTTTATCTGAAAGAGCGTAGACTTCGGAATTGGATCTGTTGTGGGCAATACGCTCGAATCTGCAGAGAGGCGGTGGTGACTTACGACGCTCCTTGTGAAGTTCCTCTAGCACTCGCTCATTCTTTTAGGGCCCAGAATATCGGGGAGCATTGGACCCATACATGTCTTCGAGCGCAAAATACGGCTCGGCGATCTCCCTCATCGTCATGAGAGATACAAACCGCTTCTTGACAATGGAATCCATGAACTTTTTGCTCACATATTTTTGTGATTGCAAGCCTTGAAGAGCACGTGGATCAAGAAATCTATCGAGGGCCTTTCCACCAAGAGCACCTCCTTGTTAAATCGAGCGAAAAAAGACCGAAGGGATTCATGCTCGCCCTGGATCAAGTTGTACAGAGCGGTGGGTCCGGTAACAGGTGCCTTCAATAAGTTGAAATGATTGAGGAAGGCATTGGTGAGTTCGCCATATGAGTGGATTGAGCGTGGTGGCATTCACTTGTACCACTCCTGAGCCATCCCCACAAGGGACGTAACGAGGACTTAATCCCAGTAGTGGCTCGAGTGCTCATATAAGTGCATCAAATGCAAGAAATGATCCAGGTGTTCTATCGGATCAGTGGTCCCGTCATAGCGGTTGATGGAAGTGGGGACCTTGCCATTTCGGCTTGGGCCATCAAGACTTCTTCCACGAGGGGAGAGCCCCTCACGAACGGATGGTAATCGTAATTCTCATAGTTTTCATCCTGCTCTTGGTGATGAGGAACTTGCTGCTGGCAGGTATGATGACGAGCGTCTCTGGCATAGGCTCGCTCATCCCCAGCATGGGGGATTTGAGACCGCGCTCGAGAGAGTTGTCCTACTATATCTTGCAACCCCTGCAGTTGGTCTTGTGCAGTCGCGAGGAGGTTGGGTCCTTCACCTCTTGCTTTGCTCCCTCGTTGGGAGGTTTGTGGCCCTCGTCTTGAGGCTCTGGAGTGGACTTCCTCATCCATATTGATTCTCTCTACATGTTTTTTGCCACTGTTAGCCTGGGGGCGTTCCCGTTCCTCCCCACCCCTTGTGGGGACTCCCTTCTCCTTGGCTGGCGGAGGTGGTGGTTGGGCTATCAAGGTAGCCCACGCCACCATGAGTGGATGTGCCTGTAATCCCCCCAAGGGAGGTGCAATCTGAGCTGCCTGCCCAGAGGGGAAATATATGGAAGTAAAGTTTTTCCATGCACCCTAGGCCGCCTGGACCTCACACTGAGTGTAAATAACATGTAGTTGTTGGGGAGTCATGGAGGGTAGTTCTACCCCGCCAATCTCCTTTGGAACCACCACCGGCAGCTGGATCTGCCCTGCGTGGTATGGCTGAATTGCGGGCATCATGACGGTCGGTGTGAGCGTGTATCCAAGGGGTGGCATCATATAGGGGTGTCCTGTGTTAGGCCATTGATTTTGGGGAAGATTAGGGTGGGTTGGAGGCCCAAAACCCCCAACTGCGGCGATGGAGGGCTGCTCAGGTGTGAGTTCTGGTGAGGGCACTATTGGCTCCATGGGGGAACCTTCGACAGGCGGCGCTCCGCCGGTCGCTGCTGGCGGAAGGGTGTTGACGTTGGTATCGTGGGGAAGGTCATCTCCTCCCCCCACCGCACCTGATCTGGTGGCGACCATGGTTTAAGAGGCAATCGGTGTTTGTTTTTCAACTAGCAAGAGAGAAGAAAGGGTTGGAAGTGGTTTCCCACAGACGGCGCAAAAAATGATGGGTAAGAATCTGAGGTGTAAAACTCCGATCACTTTAGAATTTGTTTGATGTGGGGAAACAAGATTGGACTCACCGGAAAAGATGAAGGGTTCAACCTGCTAGGACAAACACCAAGAGCAAAGAAAGGTCAGAAGGCCAAGCTGGGGGAACTGGGGGTGATTCCCAGTTTGGCTCTCCGACGCTCAAGTCAGATAATGATCTGAGAAGTTGAAGCTAAGTAATTGCAGAGTAACAGTAATGGAGATTGCTTACAAAGATGGAGATGAAGACTCCTATTTATAGTTGAGGGTCAGGGACCTTTTGGTAATTTACCCCCTGTGGTCCTGCCTGCTGGGAGGCGGGCCCAGAACAGTAGCAGTCCGGGATCACATTTTAAAATTTTTTATTATAATACAAATATTAAAATATTTCTAAAACATTTTAATACAAAAGCGGAAGACTAGTCGGATCTACTCAAGTATATACATGCAATTGATAATAAATTTTAAATCACTTAAGCAGATAAATATCTAACATGCTATTAACACTTAAGAGCACATAATTTATCATGCTTAAAATAAAATAACTGAAAAATATTACCGTACTACAATCATGGATATCTAAAGGTATTTTTCCAGCTCCTTTCCCACTCGTGAGACCGGCAGAGCTTCCCTGCAACAACCCTAGAGAAAACCTCGGAGTGTGGGCTCCGAAAGTATTTCTCTAAATACTTAGAGAAAATAAACATTAAACTAGAAAACCCTTTTCAGGGTTTAATCTCCTGAAATTAGGCGTTTTATATAAACGTCTAATTAAAATTAATTCCAAAATAAATCGGAATTAACTAGGAGAAAATGGGACTTGATTTCAAAGCCAAAAATTAGCCTAAATCATCCCAAAAATGTTATGAGAAATGAGGGAGGGGGTCAGCCTATTTATAGGCAAAAACCGAATGGCAAAACGGTCATTTTAAGCACAAAAGCAAGGGCATTTTGGTTATTTTGTAAACCGCGTACAAACCGCGTACCAAGACGACCAATCAGATGACACCACGTTGAAGAACTCGTCGTCACGAATCCAACGCCACCAACCACGCATCAACACGTGTCCCCACTCGCCGGTACGCGCCGCCGGAAGGCAGCCAAGTGGTTGGCCTGTGTTGGTGCGCCTAGACCCCTCCAGAACGCGACACGTATCCGGGTCTAGTCCTACCCGGACCGGACCCAGTTCGACCCTGTCCGAGAGCCGACCCGTTAACCCGATACCCGATACCCTGACCCGTTTGACCGGGTTATCCGACCCATTGACCGGCCCGGCCCAGAACCAATCTAGGTCGTTCAAGCTTGATGACGTGGCGCGATCTCAGCCGCACACGCGGTGCCCAGTCAGCGCCACCTGGGTCCCACCTGCTGACGTGGCATGCTACGTCAGCACCTGCGACGCGATTTTTTTTTTTATATAAAAAATTTTTAAAATTTTATTTTCTCCAAAATAAAATTTCGGGCATTTCCAACTCTTTGAAACTTGATTTATTTTCTTAAAACAAATCCCTTGGCTATTTTCAAACACTTTGAAAATTCATTTCTCTTTCTCTTTTTAATATTTTCTCTTCGGGTTTTCAATTTTGGGGCTTGCAGGGGGACCTGCAGGATTAATTAATTTTAGCTCCAAACGGATTAATATATTATCATCTCGTGATAATAATTAATTACCGTTTAACAATATTTAATTCCACTAAATAAATATTGTTGCACTCTAAAATTAATTAAATTATTCATGAATTCCTCGATCTAGAATAATTTCGCATTTCACTCCTCCGTGTAGATATCCATGAAAAATAAATTGCAACTACTATCATTTATTTTTCATCTCTAATTTGAAATTTATTGATTCGCCTTACGTTCAAATTCTCTGTATGTGAAACACATTCAACATACAACTTCGGTAACGTATCACGCGAAGTGCTTTGGCCAAAGTCTTAATTCGAACTTTTACAAATCTATTTCAAGGATATCTCTTACCCTCCAGCAAGGCCACAGATTCCTCGATCAATATAACTCTTTAGCGCATTTCATGTAATCACCGAACATACAAAGTATTTTGGCCACCCGTTACAGAGACCTCACTTCGAGTATGTTACATTGACTAACACTACATGCCTCAAGCCGAAATATTATCAGGATTAAGAGTACAATGCTTCCTGAGATTTTATTCATTTTAGATAGCAGTATAAAATGAACAAAATCTCAGGAAGCATTGTACTCTTAATCCTGATAATATTTCGGCTTTATAAAATGAATAATGTCAGTGGTCCAGTTCGATGTTTCCAATCCTATTGAAAATCATCAACATGTTATAATCGGAATCACCATTCCCTATGACGAAAGACTAATCATCTTATATAACCACGTTATAGTCTTGATAAGAACATATTCTTATCTTATAGACTAGAACTTTAATGACATGTGATTTCGGTATTTAAAGTCTTTTCCTATGAAACACGTTTCATATAAGAATACCACCACACGTCATTAATTATCAATATGTGAAATACTCACAAATCGCTCTAAATTCAGTTTAATTAATTCAACAAATTAAATTTTTAGGGCACTAATCCCAACAATCTCCCACTTGCGCTAAATTCAATTTGGCCACACATCTAAGTCTTATTCCTTTCACATGAGTGTCAAAACCCGTTTTGCACTCTTTTGCGCCAATACTTTAGTAAAGGAATCTTTTAGACGTTTCTCTGAGCTAACAACTAGGAAATTATGAATCCAATACATCTAACTGGCTGCTTCTCAAGCTACCATGTATTTGACTTCCATGGCGGTGTAAGCAATACAAGTCTGCTTAGCATTCTCCAATTAACGGTTGCTCTTTCTAGAGTAAACACTTGTTCTGACGTCAAATGTCTAGAATAAAAATCAGATTGTAAATCCGAATCTCTATACTCTATTGAAATGAGCTCACCACTGTGGTAGACAAGCATATAATCTCAAGTCCTTCTCAAGTACTCCAATATATGCTTTCACTACTACCCAGTGTTAGATTCTAGGGTTTGACTAATATCTGCTGACTTAGACCTATTTCATAATAGACAACTGGCCTTGTACATAATATGATATACATAAAGCTTCCGCTGCTGAACTCTAATCATGTCTTCTATCTCTTCAGTTGTCTCAGGACACTGATCCCGAGATAGATAAATTCCATATCTAAAAGGTAATGAACCTTTCCTTGCCAGTATCTTATCTATATATGCTTCTTGTGATAAACCAATCTCCTTATTCCTATGATCACGACAAAATTCTGCTCCTTGGAATATTATTGGTCTCACTTAGGTCTTTATTTGTCAAATAGATTTGACAATCGAATCTTGACTACTAACAAAATTCTTGCACCATTCGCAATAAGCAGAATATTGTTTACGTACAGAATGAAAATGTTACAACACTATCATGATGTCATTTTGTACACTCATGGTTCATCAGGCAAATATACAAATCCAAAGAATTTTAATTGCCTTATAATTCTGATGCTCCATAATCTAGACGCTTGTTTAAGATCATGAATCAATCTATTAAGTTTGCATTATATGCACCTGATTTATGGTTGTGAAGCCTTCAGGTTATGCCAAGTAGTTCCTCTTCTTGAAGGTGCCCGTTCAAGAACATAGTCTTTATATCCATTTGTCTAATCTCATAATCGATAATGAGATAAAATGGAGAGGATAATGGACTTAAGCATTGTTATAGGCGAGAAGACCTCATAAATGATTTCTTCTTTCTGGGTAAAATCCCTTGCCATAAGTTTGCTCTAAAGTCTCTACTTTTTCGTCCATTCTTTCCTTTTATTTTCTTGTAGAACCCAATTGCATCTAATGGGTTTAATGCCTTCAGGCGCCTTAACAAGCTCAAGACTTTGTTAGAATATAGAGATTCTAACTTAGATTCCATGGCTTTTGACTAAACGGTCAGCGTCTATATCATCCACAGCTTCATTACATGTGACAGGATCAGATACGTTAGATTCAACCACTTGGGTTAATCTTAGGTACCTTGTCAGGTGTCCTGACAATCCTCCCACTACAATGATGCTCTTGTGTACACGTCTCTACATCACATGTTGTATTTGGTACATCACATGTATCTAATACATTTTCAATTATCACGAGTTTATGGAAATCAGTATCCAATACTATTATTTCTTTTAACACTACTTTGTTTCTACCCTTTGTGGTTATCTATGTAATTATCTTTGAAATATTCACAAACGTCTTTTGTGATTTCTCAAATTACAAAATATACCATCTCTCGTTCTTCTAGGATAACCTTAGAATAAGTAAACCTTTGTTCTTTATTCTAACTTGTCAGGATCCATCCTTAACTCGTGGACCAGGCTACCTCAAATCCGGAGATAAGAGATATAGGGTTTTCACCCCAGCTACAGATCCATCAGTGTTTTAGGAACTGACTTAGATAGAACTAGGTTTAGTGTATTTGTTGCTTTGAGTGCAAGACCCCAAAACGAACTTCGTAGGGTAGCATGACTCTTCATGAATTTTTACCATCTCTATCAGAGTTTTATTTCTCTTTTCTGTAATACATCTTTGCTAAGACGTATCTCATACAGATAGTTGAGATCTAATCTCATTTGAGAAATTCTATTTAACTCTGAACTTAGATACTTATCACTATTTCGATCTAATCGAAGTGCCTTGATATGTTTTCTGATTTGACCTTTTGACTTCAGTCTTATATTCCTTGAGCTCTTCAAAATACAGACTTAAGTCTCATCAAATAAACATATTTGTATCTAGAGTAATCATCCAAATGAATGATGAAGTACCCAAAACTTTCTCTTGCTTGAACACTCATAATATCATACGTCCGAATGAACTAATTAAAGCAAATTCATGGCTTAATACCCTTTGTCTCAAAAAGGGCTTCTTGGTCATTTTAACTTTCTTAATAGGATTCAAAGATTGATACTGTTTTCAAGTCAATAGGACTCAACGATCAGTCTTTGGATCCTATTTAGATTCAATTGACCAATAGATAGGTGCCACGTAGAAGTTTTTCTTCTTAGATGGTAAGTCAAGCTTCTTAATGTTAAACTTAAATTAGGGTTTTCATTGAGGTATAAAAGACCATCTTTTATTGTGCCAGAGAAAATAAACCTTTTATTTTGCTTAGTGGTAAACTTTTGTTCAAAACAAACTGTTAGACCATTAATTATCAAATAACTTACAGAAATCAAATTTCTCTATATATGACACGTATAATATTAAAACCCTATTGCTAAAATACTACTTTATAGTCCTTACTGCTAATACAATTAGATTTGTATTATCCTCGAGCAGTAGTTGTATGTTAGCCGTTTTTCAAAATTCTTGGTTAGTTTGAATCTTCGCAACGAATTGCAAATATGATTAGTTGATCTCAAGTTCACACACCAGGAGTCAGGTGAATTTTCAACTAAACATATTTTCAACGAGTAAGATATCTTTATATCTTATCTAAACGGCGTAGCAAACAGACAGACTAAGTATTTTGGACAATTTCTTTTTCCAATACCCGTTACCACCGAAATAGAAACACTTTTCCATTGTCGAATTTGACTTTCTATTTCTGAACCTTAGATTGGAAAATTTCCTTTTTCTTTCTTCCACTTACTGGCTTTTGAGGTCGTGGATATTGATGTCTGATTTAAGAGAACTTTTCCCTTAGTCTATATCACCCTTTTCTGCCATATTGAAGTCGCTCATTGGTTCAGGTTAGGTTAAAAAAAATTTTATTTAAAATTAATCCTGAACATTCAAACGACTTAAGCAGAGAGTATAGGATCGTATCTTATCTGTTAAGATTATCTTTTTAAGTACAGAGGCTTTCAATCTCGTTCGGATTAGCTATCATATTCATAATATGATTCTGAAATAGTGATCCTTCAAACATCTTTAACTGACAACCATTTTCATGGCTCGTACCTTCGTACGACTCTGTCTTCAACCCATGTTCTTATCAATGGGCATCTCATGCATCTGATGCTCAAGAACATCTAAAACAAATGTCAAGATATAAGACTAGCTAGATCATCACACTTGATCTATCTGGGATAAGTGTCTTTCTAATTCTGACTGGTTGTGGTTTCCGAAATTTTCGAATAAGGTTCAGTGAGTACGTAAACTTTCGTGTCTCAACACAATGTCAAAATTCATTTCCTAGTCAGCATAGTTGAACCCTTACTGGCCTATTTCCTTATAGACAAACAGTTTGGAGTGGGTTAAGAGAGATCGTAATGGTAAAACTGAAATAAAAAAATGCAAGTTATGATTATGTATTTCACTTTCTTCTGCGTCCAACCAATAAATTAAATCCACATAAGCATTTTGATTTACGCAATGGTAACTTAACTAACTGCAGTTGACTCCCTGGAGGCGAGGTCGAAAACTGCTTAGAAAAGCAAGAACTATTCTTAATTAACATATCATCTAAGTAACTCTTACCAAACAATGTCAATCCACCACGTCAACCCTTAGCCTCTAAGTAAATGTAACATAGCTCCGAAGGGAGGTTAATACATTACTTAATCAAGTGTGTACCATTACCTAGAAGTCCGTACGAGTAGGTCAAGACACTCCACGGAGGTGTGGTCGAGCTAACTTTCCCGTATTTCATTATATCTGTAGAAGTCTAATCTTGTATACCTCGAATATATACCCGCCGAAGGGAGTAGTACATATTCACTATACTATAGACCGGTAATGGAGGCCGTGAGAACCCAACTCTTTTCATCTCGCTCCCACTTGAATTTTTAAAAGTGTGGATTATCTGTTGGTTATCTTATAATCACTTTTGGCGTCTTATTTTCGGAAGTAATTAATCTAATTAATACCCTCCCACTTAGGATTACTAAATCACATTTATAATCCTAATAATATTTTAAGGCTTTAATAACAATTTATTAATTAGGCCGAAAAATATTAGTTCAATTATGCATCAGGTCTAATCTCTATTAAACAATATCATTTAATCACATTAAATAAAAATTGCATAATTGAAAATAGCATGATATCTGACGAGAATAATTTCGCATTTCACTCCTCCGTGTAGATATCCACGAGAAATAAATTGCAAATATCATCATTTATTTTTCATCTCTAATTTGAAATTTATTGATTCGCCTTAAGTTCAAATTTTCTGTATGTGAAACACATTCAACATACAACTTCGGTGACGTATCACGCGAAGTGCTTTGGCCAAAGTCTAATTCGAACTTTTACAAATCTATTTCAAGGATATCTCTTACCTTCCAGCAAGGCCACAGATTCCTCGATCAATATAACTCTTTACCGCATTTCATGTAATCACCAAACATACAAAGTATTTTGGCCACCCGTTACCGAGACCTCACTTCGAGTATGTTACAGTGACTAACACTACATGCCTAAAGCCGAAATATTATAAGGATTAAGAGTACAATGCTTCCTGAGATTTTATTCATTTTAGATAGCAGTATAAAATGAATAATCTGAGTGGTCCAGTTCGATGTTTCCAATCCTATTGAAAATCATCAACGTGTTATAATCAAAATCACCATTCCATATAACAAAAGACTAATCATCTTATATAACCATGTTATAGTCTTGATAAGAACATATTCTTATCTTACCGACTAGAACTTTAATGACACATGATTTCGGTATTTAAAGTCTTTTCCTATGAAACACGTTTCATATAAGAATACCACCACACGTCATTAATTATCAATATGTGAAATACTCACAACTCGCTTTAAATTCAGTTTAATTAATTCAACAAATTGAATTTTCAAGACACTAATCCCAATACTGCTTTAATGTTGCCTCAACACGTGGTGTAATGGGAGAAACCTAGAAGGAATCTCCTGCAAAAGCTGGCGGAAAGGTGGTGCGGGCAGCAGTGGCAGGTGCGCTGGAGCGTACGGGGTGTCAGAGAGCCGTTTTGGGGGTTGGTAATGAGGGCCATGAGCGCGCTCATGTCAACCAAGAGCCTGATGGGCATATAGATCCAAGGGAGGATCCGTGCCAAGGCTGTACGATGAGGGGGGATCCTGGTCCCTTGATTTGTTTACATGCAGGAGCCCATCCGAGGGGGTAGAGCGCTCGGGATGCATTCCCTTTGGGGAAATGGGTACATGCATGATTGGCGTAGCGGGCGCTCGTTTGGTGAGCAACGACGAGGGCCACGTGTCTCACGATGACGATGACATTTGTTACTTGTGGTTTTGACAACCGAGGGCGGATGGCGCTCGGAAGAAATCTGTTTTGGGGATTGGGAGGCCACTTGTCAATTACTGACGACGCCACGTGTCAAAACGTGGGGGGCCAAGCGTATTTTGACCCATCAATATCGTTAATTAAATAATTACCGTTTCAAATTTTAATATTAATTAATATTTTGTCAAACAAATTAAAACTCATTTTGAATAAGTTCATGTTTAAAAATATTACAAAATAGAAAACCTTTTTCTTTTCCACTTTTATATATTTGCTTTGATATATTATTATTATTATTATGGTAAAATTATGGTTAGTTACGAATTGATTACATTAAATGTAAAATTAAAGTGTAAAATTAATGTTTTATTTATAGGAGTGGGCACAGTTAGGTAAAATTGACCGAAATTAAAATTTTGACTTGTACCAATACTTTGATTTGGCGTTCGTTTTTTTTTTTTTTTTGAAAAAACAAATTTCGGTATTTGATTTTTTGGTATTGATATTCCGATACGGTATATCGTATCGTACTGAATACCTAACTTATATATATCTAAAAAAAAATTTATATATATATATATATATATGGATATCCATATTATATTTATGCATATCAGATTAGTGGATATATTTATGCATATCAGATTAGACTATTATCAATAATATATATATATATATATATATATATATACATATATATATATATAATACTTTAATATATAATATAATATATATCATACTTTTATGGTTTTACTTCAATGTTTTTGAAAAACGTGTTCAAAATCAATTTTTACTATGAATGTGCGTCAATTAATAACTATGAATTAACTATAAAGTATGAGCAAATTGCATCAGTACCCCTTGTGATGGGGTCAAAATACGCTCGTCCCACGTTTAGACACGTGGCACTTCCAAGATGACGACACTTGTCCTGTGATTACGGCAGTTATATACGAGCTCTGAAACCCTCGAAGCGCCAGTATCCTCCCAGATCACGTGCCGTCTCTGTCACCTTCGCACGTGATCACTGTTACCGCTCTCCCACGAGCGCCTTTCACTCTACATGGTTAGCGTTCCAATCAATCGAGGGAAGCCCTCTTCGAGCGTTACCTCAGAGAGGCTTCCACTCCAATTCGTTACACAAGCCTTGGCCTTCATCCCCTAGCGGATTCCTTGGCCACCAAGGTTTTGGTTGACAACAAGTGTGCCCATAAGTCCTCGTTACCAACTCCCCAAACGGCTCTTTGACACATCGTACATGCCCGCGCACCTACCACTGTTGCCCACACCACCTTTCACCAGCTTTCGCAGAGAAGATTCCTCCTAGGTTTCTCTCGCAGCGCCACGTGTTAGGGCAACATTCGGCCAGGACCACACGGCGTAAATGACCAAAGCGTCCCTGACCCTCAACTATAAATACACAAGTTCATCTTCTCCACTGTAAGCTACTTCCATTACAGCAATTTCTTACTTAGCATACTTTCTCTCTCAGATCTTCATCTGGCTTGAGCATCGGAGAGCCAAACTAGGAAGCACCCCCAGTTCCCCCAGCTTGGCCTTCTGACTTTTGTCTGCGTGTTTGTCCTAGCAGGTAGAACCCCCATTTTCTCTGGTGATCTTCCAGTGGTTTCCTCACTTAAACAAATTCTAAAGTGATCAGACTCTGTACTCATATTCAGAACCCATCATTTTTGGCGCCGTTTGTGGGAAACCGATTCTCAATCCCTTTCTTTCCTTCTGCTAGTTGAAAAGCGAACACCCAGAATCTTCTCAACCATGGTAGCTACGAGATCCGGAGCTGTAGGAGGAGGAGACAACACTTCCCAGGATGCCAACATCATTATTCCCTCCACCGCCGCTGGCGGAGCCCTGCCTCCTTTCGTCGCCACTGGAGGAGCACAACCTACTGTAGGCGTGACTCCCCTTGCAGAATCTGCAATTCCACCACCAGCGCCACCAGTTTTCGGCACCACGGGAGGTGTTTCTCTCCCTACTCTTCCACAGCCTCCCCAGACTCAATGGGTTCATACCCATGCGAGTCCAGGAAGTCAGTCCTTCATGGTGCCGCCGCCAGGTTACACGCTTACCCCCACCGTCATGATGCCGCCAGTTCAGCCCTATCACGCCGGCCAGATCCAGCTCCCGGTGGTGATCCCCAGGGAGATTGAAGGAGTGGAGTTACCTCCTCTATCTCATCAGCAACTAAGGGCTCTTTACGCCCAATGTTAGGTTCAGGCAGCCCAGGGGGCATGGGAAAGATTCCATTCCATGTACTTCCCCTTTGGGCAGGCCACTCAAGTTGCCGCTCCTTTGGGCGGACTGCAAACTTACCCGCTTAGGGAGGCTCAGGCCATCCTAAGGGTGCAACCACCACAACCGCCCGCAAAGGAGACGCCCCGCCAAGGCGACAACGAGCGTCCCCCTGTGGACAGAAACAGGGAGCCCACCGAAAGAATCAACGAAAATGAAGGGGACTCTCATGCCTCCAAAAGGGCTTCCCGAGCCACCAAGCAAGGGGACAAAGAAGGAGATGTGAATCCTAAAATCCTCGCGGCTGTGCAAGACCAGTTGTAGGGTTTAAAGGACATGGTTGGACAGCTCTCTCGAGCATGGTCTTAGATCTCCCACAGCAGGGATGAACGGGCCGATGCCAGAGACGCTCGTCACAAGGACCGCCAGCCATGGGTCCCCCACCGCAAGGAGTAGGAGGAGAACTTCTGCACATATGAATACCATCCACTGGCGAGGGGCTCCCCCTCGTGGAAGAAGTTTTGATGGCCCAAGCAGGAATGGCCAAAATCCCCACCTCCGTCAATCGCTACGACGAAACAACTGATCCAGCTGAACACTTGGATCATTTTCTGCACTTGATGCACCTCTACGAGCACTCGAGCAATAACTGGGCCAAAGTCTTTGTCACATCCCTGGTGGGGATGGCCCAAGAATGGTACAAGCGGCTGCCGCCACGCTCGATACATTCATATCAGGAGTTGGCCGACGCTTTTCTCAACCACTTTAATTATCTGAAGGCTCCAGTCACTGCGCCCACTACCCTTTACAACATAGTGCAAGGCAAGAATGAGTCTCTTCGCTCGTTCTTCGCCCGCTTTAACAAGGAGATCTTGCAGGTGGAGAGGTCGTCCATGGATTTTTTGATCCCAGTGCTCTTTCAGGCTATAGATCACAAACAGTATGTGAGCAAGAAATTCGCCTATGCCATTGTACAAAGAAGGCCAGGACCTCATGGCCTTAAGGGAAGTCGCCGAGCCGTTTTTCGGGCTCGAAGATATGTATGGGACTAATGGTCCCCGGCATCACAGCCCAGTAAGAAACGAACGCCACCAAGAGTGGGGCCGGGAAGTCGTTGTCAAAAAGAAACGTCACCAGGAACGCAAGAGATTGCCCCTGCCCCCTCGACGTTTCGAGCGCATCCCGCTCACCAGGCCGAACTCAGAAGTCTATAACCTCTCTGATAAGAAACTCTTCAAGAGACCCGTCAAGATGAGGGAAACCGAGTCCCTGAGGCGCTCGAACAAATACTGTGCTTTCCACAAGCAGAAGGGGCATGATACGGATGAATGTCGCCAGCTGAAAGCTGAAATTCAAAGACTCATCGCTGGGGGCCACCTGAAAGAGTTTGTCAGGGTATTGGAACGTTATGATAAACACTGTAATGAGGGCACCGGGGAGAGAAGAAGGAGCCCGTCGCGTTCTAGAAGGCTCCTGAGCAAGAAGATACCCCTTTTGCGGTCATCAACATGATAGCGGGAGGTTCCTCTAGGGGAGACTCTAATGCTGCCCGGCGGCGGCACGTCAGGAGTTATGACCAACGCCCATCCATGCCCAAATCCATCTACGCCATTCAGGAGGCGAATGATCAGCGCTCAAGAGAAAACGATGTAATAGGCTTTGATGATAGGGACTTAGGGCACATTGTAACGCCCCATGGGGTCGGTGAAACCTCTGATTGCCCCATGGTGGTTAGCATAGATGTCCACAATCACGTTGTAAATAGGGTGTTAGTGGATAGTGGAAGCTCGGTTAATGTTTTGCCCTACACTACGTTTCAAAAGATGAATGCCAACATCCCGCTCGAACCTCTCAAAACAACCCTCATTGGCTTTGGAGGTTCAGAGGTCGTCCCCCGAGGGCAAATTCGTCTGGCCACTTCATTCGGCTGAGCCCTACAGCGCAAAACGCTCATGGTTACTTATGCAGTAGTGGAGATTGACATTCCCTATAACATCATAATCGAGCGTCCAGCCCTCGTTGATTTCGAAGCTATCATCTCCACTTACCACCAAAAAATCAAATTTCCCACCCCTCAGGGCGTTGGAGAGGTATTGTGCAATGTACGAGAGGCCTGGAAATGTTATATACTGTCCCTCAGAAAGCCTAAAGCTGAGAAAACTTTCCAAATCGGGTCCACCAAGAAATCCATTGACTTTCCTAATCTTGATGAGGATGGTCCCATGCGCAAGAGGGCCAAATTGAACAAGAAAAAGAACAAGAAGAAAGATCCTAGCTCCAAAGGCTCCCTCGAAAGCGCTCCACCAAGAACAGTGGAAGAATCCTCCTCCGAGAAAGACAAGCGTGAGGGGAACGAGCCCCTTAACGATGGACGCTTGACAGGAAAAAAGAGGGCGCTCGAGCTTCCCCGTCCAGAAGTAAGGATTGAGCCCTTGGAAAAATTCCTTACCATTGAGCTAGAACCAGGAAACAAGGATAAAACTACTCAGATTGGGTCCGACCTCTCTGGGCCCTCGCAGATTATGATGATTGACTTCCTCAGAGAAAGCATTGACGTTTTTGCATGGAAAGCATCTGACCTTACAGGGATTGACCCAAGCGTCATAGTCCACAAGCTCAATGTGGATCCCTCGTTTAAGCCCATAAAGCAGAAGAAACGAGATGTACACGGATTTCGGAAAAGAGTTATTGAGGAAGAAGTTAACAAGCTTCTGGAGGCTCAGTACATTGAGCCCATCTTGTACCCAGAATGGCTGTGCAACGTGGTGTTGGTTTCCAAAAGCGCAAACAAATGGCACATGTGTAATGATTTTACTGATCTTAACAAGGCTTGCCCCAAGGATCCGTACCCGTTGCCCAGAATAGACCAATTGGTGGATTCAACCGCAGGGTGTGAACTCATGAGCATGATAGACGCCTTCCAGGGGTATTATCAGATCTTTATGGCTCCAGAGGACCGCCCCAAGACTTCATTTGTCGTTCACTTGGGGGTATACTGCTTCTTAGTCATGCCTTTTGGACTCAAGAACGCTGGAGCCTCGTATCAGCGACTCGTCAACAAGATGTTTGAGAGAGAAATTGGGGGATCCATGGAGGTTTACGTTGATGATATGATTGTCAAGAGCGAGCGTCAGGGCTCGCATATGGAGGATCTCAAGCGCACTTTTTCGATCTTGCGCCAGTATGGGATGAAATTGAATCCTTTAAAGTGTACTTTTGGAGTAAGAGAGGGAAAGTTTTTAGGCTACATGGTCGGTCAGAGGGGAATTGAAGCCAATCCTGAGAAAATCAAGGTTATTTTGGAGATCCCCTCCCCTGGAAACCTACGGGAAGTGCAAGTGCTAGTGGGAAAAGTCATTTCCCTGAACAGGTTCATTTCACGCTCAGCAGACAGAAACGTTCCTTTCTTCAAGATTTTGAGAAACGCTCGTAATTTTGCTTGGACGGACGAATGTGAAAAAGCGCTGCAGGACATGAAGGCTTACCTTTCGAGCGCTCCGCTCCTGACCAAGCCCGTTGAAGGTAAAAGGCTATTTATGTACCTCTACGTTTCGACCGAGGCAGCGAGCACGGTGCTAATAGCCGTGCGGGAACGTAAACAATTGCCTGTTTATTATTTGAACAAAACGTTACAAGGGGCGGAAAAGAAGTATTTGGAAATCGAAAAATTTGCGTTCGCCCTCATCAATGCATCAAGGCTATTGAGGCCTTACTTTTAAGCGTACTCAATAACAGTCCTTACTGATCAACCCTTGAAACAAGTTTTGTCCAAACCGGACGTGTCGGGAAGATTGATAAAATGGGCTATTGAGTTGAGTCAGTTTGACTTAAGTTTCGAGCCCAGAACAGCTATACAAGCCCAGGTGGTAGCGGATCTGCTGGTTGAACACTTCGGTTTAGAACCTGCTGCTCAGGAGAGCGAGGGGTTATGGGTCCTGCACATGGATGGTTCCTCAATCTCACAAGGGGGAGGAGTAGGGGTAGCCCTCAGAGACCTCAATGGGATTGAGGTAGACTTTGCAATCAGGTTGGATTTTCAAGTCACCAATAATGAGGCAGAATATAAGGCCCTTGTGCAAGGATTGAAAATTGCTTTTCAGAACGGAGCTTCTAGAATTACTGCCTATGTTGATTCACAGTTAATTGCGAGCCAGATTGAAGGAACTTATGAGGCTCGAGAAACCACCATGGTGCAGTACTTGAGCAAAGCCAGGGAGATTATTGGGAAGTTTAAAGAATTCCATCTACTTCAAGTTCTGCGAGCAGAGAACGAGCGTGCTGACGCTCTATCTAAATTTGCTTCGGCATTAGAAGGCACTTCCGAGCGTTCGGTCACATTCCTTAGAAGGGAAGAGCCTTTGATAAAGGAGAGAATTTCCAGGGAGGTGGTCGCTATAATTGATCCGCACGAGCCATGTTGGCTTGATGATATCATCAGATTTCTTAAAGATGGTGTTTGTCCCACTGACAAGGTAGAGGCTCGGAAAATTAGAAACAAAGCCCCTCGGTTTTCTATAGACTCTAAAGGAAGGTTGTTAAAGAAGTCATTTCAAGGACCACCGATGAGGTGTCTAAGGCCCTCGCAGGCAAAGGAAACGCTCGAACTTATTCATAACGGAAGCTGTGGAAATCACTCAAGAGGGCGTATCCTGGCTAAGAAAATTCTAAGAAGTGGGTTTTATTGGCCCACAGTTCTCCAAGACGCCATTGAGTTTTCCAGAAGGTGCCCTAAGTGCCAATTCCATTCCAATCTCCCTCAACTGCCAGCCGCTCAGATGATCCCTATAGATGTCTCCTGGCCCTTTGACCAGTGGGGAATTAACATTGTTGGCCCCTTGCCCATCGAGGTCGGGCAGAAGAAGTTTGTCATTTTAGTTGTCGATTATTTTACCAAATGGGCCGAGGCCGAAGCCGTAGCAAAAATCACCTTCAGGGTGGTAAGGGACTTCATTTGGAAGAACATCATCTGAAGGTACGGGATACCAAGGGTGCTTATTTCAGACAATGGATCCCAATTCATAGCAGCCGACACCCGGGAGTGGTGTTCAGAGTTGGGGATTGAACAGTGCTTTACCTCCGTGGGCCACCCCCAAGCCAACGGACAGGCAGAAGTTACCAGCAGGGTCATCCTGCAACATCTGAAAACAATGTTAGAAAGCAAAAAAGTGAATGGGCAGATGAGCTGCAAGGGGCACTCTGGGCTTATCGCACTACTCCACGAGCGGCCACTGGCGAGACCCCTTTCGCGCTCGTGTACGGGTCAGAAGCAATGATACCAGCCGAGATTGTAAATGAATCTGCTCGTGTAGCATATTTCGAGCCTCAGCTTAATGAAGATAACAGGGGCCTGGAGTTGGACCTATTGGAGGAAAGAAGAGACAAGGCCTGGGCTAAAATACACAGATATAAAGCAACTGTGGCACAACAGTACAACAAGCGCGTGCGAGAAAGGACTTTCCAGTTGGGAGATTTGGTTTTGAAGAAAGTGGAAGTGTCCAAACATGTGGGGAAATTGGACCCCAACTGGGAGGGTCCGTTCAAAGTCATCCAGATCAGAGCTAACAACACTTACACCCTGGAGACACTTCAAGGTGAGCGCTTGCCTTGCCCTTGGAATGCATGTAACCTCCGGCGGTTTTATGTTTAAAAGCTCTCTAGATACGATGATGTAACAACCCCGTTCATGGGTTCTATGTACTTCAAATTTCAAGTAAGTTACAATACATTCTTTTCAATATCTCTGTACTTCTGCTTTTTTAATTACATAAACGGATAAGACCCATGTCCCTCATCTTTACGAGGGTGGTTGGCAGTCCATTCCAAGGCGAACGTTGTTATTGCACATGGGTTACGCTTGCTAGCACTCTATTCCGTGTGGGGGGACGCCCTCATAGGGATAGACTGGTAACGCTCACTACCAACTTGATGAATCGGAAAGAAAATACGAAAGAAATCCTAGTAGGCCTTGGCCGTTTGTTATATTGCCTTCCGTTCGAAAACGGGATCGCTGGCAAACTCTGAAAGGTGAACAGGAACAAGAACGCTCGTTTAGCGACAACATCATTAAGAAGAAATTTCACAAGTCTTGAACGAGGGCAGTCTCTCAATAAGACCCTCGTGATCACTCAAGACTTAGCAAAATTTCCCAAGGTTTCTTAACCTTTTCACAAGTCTTGAACGAGGGTAGTCTCTCAGTAAGACCCTCGTGATCACTCAAGACTTAGCAAAATTTCCCAAGGTTAAGAAGAAGTTTCACAAGTCTTGAACGAGGGAAGTCTCTTAGTAAGACCCTCGTGATCACTCAAGACTTAGTAAAAATTTTCAAGTTTATGAGATTTAACAAAATCTGTCAAATGTCAGAAGCCTATCTGAGTAATGCAATTTTCACTAAGCCTGTTACACACAATCTCATTCCTACAAGATTTTGTTACAACAAGTGCAAAGTGAAAATTCGCAAATCAAGAAAAAGGTAAAAGACAATATTTTGGAAAAGAGGAATTTTATTGATTGAGGCTCCACGCCGAATATTACAAAGTAAGGGCTCAAAGGCCCATAATATTACTACAAGAAAAAGAAAGGCACTGAACTAAGGGTAGAAGAATTTCAAGATAAGCTGGGAGGAATGAACTTCAAGCAGCTGGAGCAACGTCCTCGTCCAAAACCACCAAAATGTTCTGGGCCACAGGGCCATGAACGGGGCCTTTCGGCTCTTGGTGTTGGGCAGCTTGATGCTCAAGATCGTTGTTTGCAGGCGCTTGAGGAACGTTGGGTTCATTGGCGTTGGGCTCGTTGGCATTGGGGGCAGGAACATTGGCATTCTCAGAAGCCGGAACAAGGGCATTCTCCACGGCAGGCACTTGAGGCTCGCTTACAAGAGGAGCATTATGTGTTTCTTGGGGGACATCTTCTGGAGGATGGGTCTCCATATACTCATCCTGGATAAGATTGACCAGGAAGTCGTATTCCGGTTCAGAAATGGTGTCTGCAGGATCATCCCGGTCGTCATCATTCTCCTCGCAACGCCCATTGAACATGAGCCCCATGCCTTCGGCCCCACGGATGGCCGGATCCATCAACCCTTTGTGAATGCCCTGATCAATGGCTAGGTTGAAGGCCTTTTGCGCCTCGTCCAGACAGTGCAAGGAAGCGGCAAAGTTGAAGGCTTTAGAATGACAGAATTTGATGAGCGCCTCCTTGTTTGCTCGCGCGAGACTTTGGGGCCATTCGTTCATGGTGTCAGTGAATTTCCTTTCCGCCTCCAGAGCCCTCGTTTGCCAGCCGTCACGCTCGGTCTCAAGCTTCTTATAGCCCTCTCCAATTTGGGCAAACTTGTTGCTCAAACTGTTCCGAGCGTTCTCCGCGCTCGCGAAGTCACCCTGCAGCTTCTTCATCTCCTCCTCCATTCTTTTGTACTCTTCCTTGAGGGATTCGTACTTAGTCTTTTCAGTGTCCAGCTCCACCTGGATTTGAGCGGGATCATTCGCGCGCGCCATTTTCTTGTACTTGGCCTTTCGATCAGCATAGACCGAGGCGCGCATTTGAATATTTTTGGCCCTCGGGAGTACTTGCTGCACGGGCTCGGAAGATTGAAAGTGTTAGTAAGAATGTGGGAAAATAATACCTCCCAGAGATAGTGAAATTATAAGGGAATGAGAACTTACGGAGATTATAGCGTGCACCATGTCATAGGCCACCGTCTCGACGGACTAATTGTACAAGTGCTTGTGGTCCGCGGTGAATTGGGGCCTGTCGTACAAATTCTCGCTGACAGTCTGAGCAAGCGTCCCGGGCCTCAACAGAACCGCACCTCCGTCCGCGGAGCCGGTGAAGTGTCTATGCCCTCGACGGGAAAAATTCCACAGATGCTCTTCCTCTGAAGAGGAAGTCTCTCAGTGGCCCTTGGGGCCTTCCACCACTTGCTTGCCCTTGCCCGTTATTGCGAGGGTGTCGGGCATCCTCTTCCACTTACGGAAAGTCCGGTCAGTGCTTGATTGAGCCCCGCTGGTTACCACATTTGTTGGGGGCCTCACTTGGGTGGTAGCACGAGGGTCGGTCACCCTCGAATCTGTCGCAGGAGGTGGCCGCACCACTATCCTGTTTTCCACGTTGGCCGCTCTGCTATCACCTCGGCCTCGTTGAGTTTGAGCGCCAGGAGCCATACTTGAGCTGGCACCGTGCTGACCGCCACGACCGTCTCCCCTGCCCGCTCCACAACCTCGGGGGTTTTGTTGTTCGTCTTGCTGGGCTTGACGCCTGTTGGCGTTAGCAAACCAGGAAGCGTGTCTGATTCCTCCGGCCATCTCGAGAATTGCTACTCCTGCAAGGAAGGTGGAAACGAGGGTCAGAAACCCTTAAACAAATTTCTCAAAATACAAGTTGCAAAGGGAAAAATACAGTTAGTATTCCTAGCTAAAAGTTAGTGCCCTAAGAATCTAACCATCTCTTTCCAAGTCACGAGCGAGAGGGTTGTCAAGATAATATGGGTCGTTAGTAAGCCCACAAAGAAACATGAGCTCATCAACGTCAATCCAATCCTTGGCTCGGATCAAACGACCCTCTTCCCTCAATGCCCTAGACAGGTTCTTGGCCCAATCCTTTGGGAAGGCAGGTTCTAAGAGATTTTGTACAAGGGATCCCTTCCCGTGGGTTATCCACTCTCGGACCACCCCGAAACCCTCATCTTCTGGCGCTCTGACGAAAATATACTTCTCCTTCCAGTTTGGGCCATAAGTGGTTGAGGGGGAATTGATCACTCTCAAGTGGGCCTTCGCTTGGATATAGTAGAAGTAACCCGCCTTAGGTGACGAGCGCGGTGAGCTGACCACTTGAAAAAGAGCGTTGAAATTTCACATAAAGGGCTCGTAATCGGCGCATCCCATAAGGATCACGAAGCTCGTTATCAGTGCGAGTCCGTTGGGTACGACTTGCGAGGGGCAGAGGCCTATATCGTTCAGAATATGGGCCACTGGGGCTGGAATTGGGAACCTCAAGCCCCCAGAGCTGACCGCATCCATGTAGACAGCCATCTCGCCGGGCGGTGGGTGGTTGGCGTGCTCGTAGTCAGCAGGAATCCTCCAGGTGAAGTGCTCATCCCAGTAAATTGGCGCCATCATCGTCTTCACCTCCCCCAAAGTGATTTTGCTAGGAGTCTCATCAGGAGTGCGCTTGGTCGCTTGCATGCCCGAGCCTTCGCCCTCGTTGGGCCCCTTGGCTTTCTTGGTTTTCTTGGTCCTCTTGCCCTTACCCTTGCCACGGGATCTTTCAGAGGGCCCCGCTACCTCCTCTATTTCCGGCACCGGAGCTGCGATGGCCGCCGTCACTGTATGGCGATGAGGGTGAGTCGCACTCTCAGTTATCGGGAGAGACACCCCCTGTCTCTTCGCCTCCATTACCAAGGTCATCTCTTCGAAGAGATGCTCTACCCCATCTGGATTTCTTTCGTCCATGGCCATACCTGCCGCGCCCAACTCTTCCTCTCTAGGGGAATCAGGAGGGGATGAGTTCTGGGTGGCCATCTCTTCAACTTCACGGGCAAACTCTTCTACATGATGATCGGCCATGGCGGTGTTGGAATTTGGAAGAGGTTTGGGGATTTTTTCTGGGAAGTGTTGTATATCTAAAGAGATTCGAGATTTCTGGAGAATAGAAGTCTAAGGAGTCGCTGAATCCTAACTTGATTCTAAAGTTAGCAAAGTTAGAAAGTTTCACCGAAGATTACCTTGAAATTTCTGGAAAAGCTTGAAGGAAAGGTTGGAATACTCCGGAACTAGTTTGCAAGGAATTTCTCTGCAATAGGATGCTTTGAATATTTGTTTGCGTAAAAGATGGAATGGATGCAGAATCCCTTATTTGTAGGGATGGAAGTTGGTACGATTCTGGCAAAAATTCAAATTCGTAATCATTTCCCGCCTAGAAAACCGTTCACTTTATTGAACCGTCACGTACTTCCCAAGATTCACGCGCCCCACGCGCATCAGCATTTAATGCTTGGACGTTACAAGCGGTCAGTAGAAGAGACCGCATTTATGGCGCAATCAGAAGGAAGATTGCCCAACACGCCAAACCTAATACAAGCGTCACGCTCGATGGATTGCATTGGGAAAAATTCTACAGCCCTTATCACTAAGGACTACAGAATTGGGGGGTAAAATGATGGGGTCAAAATACGCTCGTCCCACGTTTAGACACGTGGCATTTCCAAGATGACGACACTTGTCCTGTGATTACGGCAGTCATACACGAGCTCTGAAACCCTCGAAGCGCCAGTATCCTCCCAGATCACGTGCCGTCTCTGTCACCTTCGCACGTGATCACTGTTACCGCTCTCCCACGAGCGCCTTTCACTCTACATGGTTAGTGTTCCAATCAATCAAGGGAAGCCCTCTTCGAGCGTTACCTCAGAGAGGCTTCCACTCCAATTCGTTACACAAGCATTGGCCTTCATCCCCTAGCGGATTCCTTGGCCACCAAGGTTTTGGTTGACAACGAGCGTGCCCATAAGCCCTCGTTACCAACTCCCCAAACGGCTCTCTGACACATCGTACATGCCAGCGCACCTACCACTGTTGCCCACATCCCCTTTCACCAGCTTTCGCAGAGAAGATTCCTCCTAGGTTTCTCTCGCAGCGCCACGTGTTAGGGCAACATTCGGCCAGGACCACACGGCATAAGGGAGCTCCAAATTTGGGTTAAGTATAATTCGTGAATGAAGTTTGGCTATGGAATGAGGATCGGGTAGCTATTGCAATGTCAACACCCCAAGGATGCCAAGCTTAACACTACAAGCAAAGGGAGCTCCAAGAATTTAATCAAGAGCCAAATTGGATCCTCCAACAGCATTATGAATTATCAACCTTCAATCTCATTGCTACGGTGAACGGTATAAGAAATATTCATGGCATATGCATACATGCAATTTTGATTCAAATAATTGTGATGATGTGTGCCTTGATTCCCTATCGTATAATCGCTTTGTATAAATGATGACTTATGTGCTTGCTATATATATATTGCTGGACCTTTTGTGTCTTATATGATGTTAACTATTGTAATTGATATGTGTTGCCTCCTTCTTGATGTTGGTTCTGTAATGTAACTGTTTTATGTTGTGTGTTACTTGGGAGTATTGGAGACTCCCTTGTTTTGTTGTTCGAGAGACGGGGTGCTCTCCTTGTTGTTTGAGAGACGGGGTTCTCTCTTTGTTGTTTGAGAGACGGGGTTCTCTCCTTGTTGTTTGAGAGATCGGGTTCTCTTTTTCTTGTTTGGGAGATGGGGTTATCTCCTTGTTGTTTGAGAGACGGGGCTCTCTCTTTGTTGCTTTCGAGAGACGGGGTTCTCTCATTGGTTGCATAGGATACAATGAATCCGAGGACGGATTCTTTTAAGGGGGAGAGTTTGTAGCGCCCCAGTTTTTCCATTATTCAAGTATGACGTATATGTTTATCAATATGTGCAATTAATTAATTTTATAAAATTTCAATTATTATTTCTCGTATTAGTTTAATTTTGAAAATGAATTCTTGAAACGTTTATGCCTATGTGATTGTGTTTGAGTGTCGTTTCTATTCATTTGACTTTCATTTTTTGTGAAAACTTGGTATGAGTGAATTATGTGTATTATGATCATATCTTTTTGCTCGTTTTATGTTTCCGGATTCTTTTGTTTGAGTTTTGAATTTATTTTGAGTTTTGGAACCAAAACGGGAGCTAACGAGCAATTAGCGTACCTTTAGTTCCGTATGTGATATCTTGAGATCGGGAGCGCGGAATTGAGTTATGTCACCTCCATTGGACTCGTATCGATGATTCGGATCCGATGGAATAAGCCTCACATTTTCTAAGACCATTTAGATTCTTGAATTTCAACCGAAACAAACACCTTACGCCTAAAACGACAAACCATTGACTCTACCTAAACTACGGACCTAAAATAACACACCTAGACCCTACCCAAAGACCTAAACCCACTTGTACACTCTCTCTCTCCCCTTTTCAGCCCCAAAACCAAGATCCCTTCCCCCCCCCCCCTCACAACCCAAAAATATCAGCAAAAAAGAAAAGAGAAGGAGAAGGAGAAGAAGAAGGAATAGTGTAAACCTTGGGGAATTGAGCTCATCTCCCTACCACTTCTCATCCTTTCTTGAAGGTAAGCTCATATTTGTGTAGTATATCTCCTTGTAATCATTTTATGCTAGATTTTACATGATTTCACCATGATTTGAGTTAGGATTGGAGATGATGATGAATAGTAAGGGTTTGTGAAACTTTGATGATTCTTGCTTGAGACCTTGTGAATTCTTTTAGTATGAAGCATGATATATGATCCTAAGACCTCTATTTATGTCTCCTTAAATTTGCATTGCATGATAGATGAGTTATTTGGAAGTCACCATTAATGATTTTGCTTGAAACTTGAAGAACATGAACCTATGTGAGCATCTCTTCCATTCTCATGATTTAGCTTCGGATTTGGCATGTATGTATGAGCTTATGGCCTGAATTTGTACGCATTTCATTGAGTTTTAAGTTGGTAACATGCTTCGTTTCCTCTCCCTTTCGTGCATGCCCTGTTTGTGAGTTTTTTTTTGCCACTGACACAAATCCACGGGGGTGGATTTTTCTTGGAAAAATCCATGGGGGTGGATTTGAGTCAGTGAGTTTCTGACCAGAATCTATGTGAGTGGATTTTTCCCTGCCTATTTTTGTTACTCCGGTTTTGTTTTTTTCTTGTTTTTCTTCGCTTGTTTGATCTTCCTCCACCTCTTTTATGACTTCTATGCTATGCTAACATGTATTATCTTGGGTGGTATGAAATTTTATGATTTTTCGTGAAATATTTTACGAGTTATCCCTCAACGTGTCTTCTTTGTTCCTGATGTGTGCATGCATGGAAATTTGCTCTTAAGTATGAACCCTAATTGCTATGTATTCCTTATTTTATGACTTGTATGATACGTGTACATGCTATACTACGTGTTATGACCGTTATTTGGAATTCTTGGATCAACTTGATTTGAATGTGAAGGTTATGAACTTAAATGGCTTTAAACGCTTCATGAACAAAATGAAATAGATGGTTAGATGTCTTTGAGATATTAATCGTTCACTTGAACGATTCCTTGACATAATATCACCTCTTTTGCCTTTATAACCTATGTTATACTTGTCGTATATAGATTATGGCTCAATATGTCTTCCTTGCTCCAATATGGTACATGCATGCATTGAAGCTCATGTTTGAACCCTAAATGATGTTGTGCTTCTTGTTAATGATTGATATGAAGTGTTCACATGTTATACTACGTGTGATGATCGTCATCTAAATTTCTTAGATTTATGTGGTATAGAAATGAAAGTCATGAACTCATATGGATATGAACGCTTCTTGAAAGGAATGAATGACTTGTTTACATGACTTTAAGTAATGAATTGTGCATATGAATGTTTCCATGATACTATATCATCTCTTATGCATTCATATCATATTCATTACATTGCCGTGCGTTGTATTTGGTACATTTGGAGTCTTGAGTCTCACGGGTACACTATATTGTCCTTTGTACAGTTTTCTCCAGGGCAGAGACTTGCCGGGTTCTTAGGACACTTCCGGGTCCTCTTGTTTCTTCTTAGTTTTGGTTGGTAAGCTAAGGACAGGTGGGTTTCTCTACTATTTTGTTAAATGACCCTATATACTCTCAATGTGTAAATATTTCAGCTAAAAGTTTATATGTATATAGAGTCGTTTTCATTAGTCAATGATTTTAAAGTAAAGCCCTTCTTTTATGAACCTACCAAATGTTTTGGCGAGAAAGAATGAATGAATGCACAGAATGGGGCCCAGGGACTTGGTGTGAGTGGTGATCCGGGGAGGCATGGGCCGACGGTGATCCCTCACAGTAGTTCCACCAATGAATGGCGTAACCGGACCTCGTTAGAAGTTATCGAGGAATGGACACTGAGTGCCATTTGGGGAGTCATGTTCCCCTTTTGATCAATGAATAGATGGTTCGGGCCGATCACCCCGCCATCACCTGGAGGACGAAGGTGTAAATGTTCATGAATGTGCACGAAAGAATGTAATGCATGAAAGACAGAAAGAAAGAATGAATGTTTAATGAACTACATGAGGTGTTGGTTGGAGATAATGCACACCTACTCGCCGGGCCACGAAAGACCTAAAGAATGAAAAATGAACGTTATAATCCCTTTTGATGACTTCTTTATTTCACCCACTTGGGAAATGCTCTAAAAACCTCATTTGGGATTATAACTTGCATGTGAATGTTTAAATATTGTCTTATACGATACTTATGCCGTTTTATACCCACCAGTCTCATATAGACTGAACCCGGATTGTTTTCAGTGTTCTTGCAGGTTTGGAGTGCTAGGAGGGAAGTCGAGTCTGTTCAGTCTTTCGGTTAAGTCAAAGTCTGTTCATTTGCATATTGAATCATGATTTGTTTAAGTTATGATGAATATATGACTTGTATTGATTATTACTACTATCATGAATTCGAGATAAGTTTGCAGGAATAAAAGAATCCGTAATTGATGTTTTATGCTTTTATTGACTTTCGGGATTAGGTATCTATGCTAGATGAACCCGTCACTCTTTACTTACCTTGTTATTTATGAATGTACGTTGCTTCCGCAATGGTATTGTTTATGTGGTTATGTCTTTTGGTTGCGTAGGTTAGATCCCGCCTAGCTTAGCGAGTGTGTATGTCCCCGTTCGCCATGATTTAGCTCGGGTATGGATTTTTCATTTCATATTCGGATCGGGTCTCAGTGCCGGGGATGCGGCACCTTGCGCTCGGGTGCTACAGATCCTCTTATGGGGGAGAGAATTGTAACGCCCCAATTTTCGGAAAGTCAGGTACGCTTGACACGTGTGAGTTTCGAGCGTTAGGATTTTATTTTATTACTTTAGTTTATTCAATTCATATTAATTTTAGTTAAATTTTACAAATTATATTTTAACGTGATTATGTGAAATATGTGTCAACTTGGGAATTATTGCATAAAGTGAATTTAATTGTTACATGAATTAATTGCCCAACTTGTATTAATTGCTTAATTGTCCCTAAATGATTATTCTTGTAAATGTGAGGACTAAATTGAATAATTAATTCTTGGGTTTAATTGATCAATTTCCAAACTTTGCATCCTTAATTGCATGAGTTATGTAGTTGGAGGGTTTAATTGCAAACATCATATTTTTCCTTGATATATCACGGTATATGCATCCCTTCCACAAACTTCATTTCATTTCTTCAAATTCATCTCCATATTTGCTTTCTCTTCACCGAACCAAACCATGAAGAAGGGAAGGGTAGATTTCATTGATTTCATCCAAGTTTTCAAGAAAATTACATGTTTTGGAGCTTCATCTTCCATTTCCATCATCTTCTTCCATTTAATTTCATTTCAAGGTACAAATATGATTATATATGTAAATTGACTTTTGTTTACTTGTTAAATGTTCGTTAAGTCATGCTTCCGCTTATTCCCTTTGCATTATGATACTTAGTTTACGAGTTAGTCCCGCCTAGCCGGTTATTTTATTTTATTGTCACCCGTTCGCTGCAGGTTGGTTCATGTACGGACTATCCATTTCATGCGTGGATCGATCTGTAGTGGGGGGTGTAACATCTCCACGGGTAGGGGTGCTACATTATAAATGCGGGATTAAAAGAAGACTTTGTCCAGTGAAAGGTTAGAAATACGTGATTAAAGGTATAGTTTGTCCAGTGAAAGGTTATAAATGCGTGATTAATAGAAGACTTTGTCCAGTGAAAGGTTATAAATGCGTGATTAATAGAAGACTTTGTCCAGTGAAAGGTTATAAATGCGTGATTAAAGGAAGACTTTGTCCAGTGAAAGGTTAGAAATGCATGATTAAAGGAATAGTTTGTGCAGTGAAAGGTTATAAATACGTGATTAAAAGAAGACTTTGTCCAGTGAAAGGTTAGAAATGCGTGATTAAAGGAATAGTTTGTCTAGTGAAAGGTTACAAATACGTGATTAAAAGAAAACTTTGTCCAGTGAAAGGTTAGAAATACGTGATTAAAGGAATAGTTTGTCCAGTGAAAGGTTATAAATGCGTGATTAAAAGAAGACTTTGTCCAGTGAAAGGTTATAAATGCCTGATTAAAGGAAGACTTTGTCTAGTGAAAGGTTAGAAATGCGTGATTAAAAGAAGACTTTGTCCAGTGGAAGGTTATAAATGCGTGATTAAAAGAAGACTTTATCCAGTGAAAGGTTAGAAATGCGTGATTAAAGGAATAGTTTGTCCAGTGAAAGGTTATAAATGCGTGATTAAAAGTAAACTTTGTCCAGTGAAAGGTTACAAATACGTGATTAAAAGAAGACTTTGTCTGGTGAAAGAATATAAATGAGTGATTAAAAGATGACTTTGTCCAGTGAAAGGTTAGAAATGCGTAATTAAACTAATACTTTGTCCAGTGAAAGGTTAGAAATGCGTGATTAAAGGAATAGTTTGTCCAGTGAAAGGTTATAATTGCGTGATTAAAAGAAGACTTTGTCCAGCGAAAGGTTAGAAATGCGTGATTAAAGGAATAGTTTGTCCAGTCAAAGGTTATAAATGCGTGATTAAAAGAAGACTTTATCCAGTGAAAGGTTAGAAATGCGTGATTAAAGGAATAGTTTATCCAGTGAAAGGTTATAAATGCGTGATTAAAAGAAGACTTTGTCCAGTGAAAGGTTAGAAATGCGTGATTAAAAGAAGACTTTGTCCGGTGAAAGAATATAAATGAGTGATTAAAGGAATAGTTTGTCCAGTGAAAGGTTATAAATGCGTGATTAAAAGAAGACTTTGTCCAGTGAAAGGTAGTGAAAGGTTAGAAATGCGTGATTAAAAGAAGACTTTGTCCAGTGAAAGGTTAGAAATGCGTGATTAAAAGAAGACTTTGTCCAGTGAAAGGTTAGAAATGCGTGATTAAAGGAATAGTTTGTCCAGTGAAAGGTTATAAATGCGTGATTAAAAGAAGACTTTGTCAAGTGAAAGGTTAGAAATGCGTGATTAAAGGAATAGTTTGTCATGACCACAACATTACAATACAGAGAATCAAGATTTATTGAATCATGACCACAACATTACAATAAAAATCTCGAATCAAGATTTAAGTTTTATTGAATCATGAACACAACATTACAATAAAGAGAATCAAGATTTATTGAATCATGACCACAACTTTACAATAAAAATCTTGAATCAAAATTTAAGTTTATTGAACCATGAACACAACATTACAATAAAGAGAATCAAGATTTATTGAATCATGAACACATTTTTTACATTAAAGAGCATCTAGATTTAAAGTTTCACTGGACAAAGTCTTCTTTTAATCACGCATTTATAACATTTCACTGGACAAACTATTCCTTTAATCGCGTATTCCTAACCTTTCATTGGACAAAGTCTGCTTTTAATCACGCATTTCTAACCTTTCACTGGACAAAGTCTCTTTTAATCACGCATTTATAACCTTTCACTGGACAAACTATTCCTTTAATCACATATTTCGAACCTTTCACTGGACAAAGTCTTCTTTTAATCACGCATTTCTAACCTATTACTTGACAAAGTCTTCCTTTAATCACGCATTTATAACCTTTCACTGGACAAACTATTCCTTTAATCACACATTTCTAACCTTTCACTGGACAAAGTATTAGTTTAATTACGCATTTCTAACCTTTCACCGGACAAACTCTTCTTTTAATCATGCATTTCTAACCTTTCACTGGACAAAGTATTAGTTTAATTACGCATTTCTAACCTTTCACTGGACAAAGTCTTCTTTTAATCACTCATTTATAACCTTTCACTGGACAAACTATTCCTTTAATCACGCATTTTTAACCTTTCACTGGACAAAGTCTTCTTTTAATCACGCATTTATAACCTTTCACTGGACAAACTATTCCTTTAATCGCGTATTTCTAACCTTTCGCTGGACAAAGTCTTCTTTTAATCACGCATTTATAACCTTTCACTGGACAAACTATTCCTTTAATCACGTATTTCTAACCTTTCGCTGGACAAAGTCTTCTTTTAATCACGCAATTATAACCTTTCACTGGACAAACTATTCCTTTAATCACGCATTTCTAACCTTTCACTGGACAAAGTATTAGTTTAATTACTCATTTTTAACCTTTCACTGGATAAAGTCCTCTTTTAATCTCTCATTTATATTCTTTCTGTAACACCCCGCACGTGAGGCGCCACATCCCCCGCACTATGGCCCGGCACGTGTACGAAATGGAAGGTCCACACATGCCCCAAGTCACAGCGAACGGGTGACCGACGAAAAACACACCCACTGGCTAGGCGGTATCTAACCCTGTACAAGTGAAAGAATGTAAAACATAACAACGGAAGCAATACAAAATGGCAACTTTCAGAAACTTCATACCTTAAACACACAATATCACACAAACATCAAAAAAACAACTAAACGGGTTCGACTAATCTAGCAAACCTGTCCTAACCTGTCCCGAGCAATCATATATTCACAACGGGTTCAACTAAGCCGAGCACCTGTCCTAACATCCTAACCTGTCCCGAATTCCATAAATTCAAATCATAAATGCAAACCTGCACAAACATATCTTATACAACATTTACAAATCATAAACCAGAGCCAGAACTTAAAAAACTTAAACAGACGGACACAGACTCGACAGACCCGACACACAGCCGCCTAGCACGAACTCCAACGACCTCCAAAGCAAAGCCTGCAAACTAAAAACATAAAAGGGGAGGGGTCAGTCCAAAGACTGAGGGAGGGGCTACACACACACGCGTATATACATATATAGAGCACATCACATATCATAAAGGGGAGTTCGTGAACCAGGGCGTGGTTTTTGCATTCTAAAATATTTCTCACGTGATACTAGATATAGGGGAGTAAAAGAGTTAGGCCAAAGGCCAAAACCATCCAAATTTTGTTAATTAGAAATCCACTCCAGTTTCCCGAACCATTTCCTAACAAACTAACTTAACGAGAACAAACACACCAAGCAAATGTTCAGACAAAAAGGGAAAAATGTGCACAGGAGTAATACTCGACGCTCCGAGGCTCCTTACCCACATCCTGATGATCATGCACAGGAGTAATACTCGACTCTCCGAGGCTCCTTACCCATAATCACCGGGCCCCCAAACAAAGCAGAGTCAAACCATCAAATCAGAGGGGAAATGTGCACAGGAGTAATACTCGACGCTCCGAGGCTCCTTACCCACATCCTGATGATCATGCACAGGAGTAATACTCAACTCTCCGAGGCTCCTTACCCATAATCACCGGGCCCCCCAAACAAAGCAGAGTCGGAAACATACCAGAATCAGAGGCACAACAAGGTCCAAGGCAAGCGTAAATCATATCCGGAGGCATATCAGAGGCATATCATATCAGCAGTCAAAGCATAGGCATAACCATAGCATATTCATAATCCTATAATATCAGATCCTAGCATAATCAGATTCTAGAACATAAATCATATCAGGCGTATCCACAGGGCTTATATTCACATACATATCGGCACATATCTTTAGGGTTTAACTATAACCTAACCTCACCTGGTACCAAACACAGTCGAAGACAAAGCAGAAGATCTACCCCGGAACCTGCACGACTCACTTGTCACCACCCCGGGTGCACCTGAACCAACTGAACACACAAACACGACACAGGGCTCAGACTCAAACTCAGACAACCATATAGAGACGCACGGCAATGCTGAAGCACTTATGAGATGCAATCACATGAGCAGGTTTCAAATTCATATTAATTTCAAGCAAAACAAAATATTAAGGCATGTCCATAAGCGCAATTAATGCCATTAAGGGAACTCGAAAGGCAATGGAATTCACACTATTTCATATCAATTCATATATTGCACATTTACAAAGCAATCAAATTAAATTCACATATAACATTTCATAAATTTATACGTATTACAAAGCCAAACAAATCATATAACAAAATGCTACAAATTCTATTTAAAGATCACGAAGTTACATATCAAATTCCAATTTACGCGATTAACATATTTATTTACTAAGTGGCAAATTAAAGTTCAATTAATTCAAATCACGCAAGTTCACATGTCACATTTCATATAAAAGCATGTAGTACGAGAACAAACAAATGATATAATAACATGTTTCGAATTTCATTTAAATCTCACGAAATTACATATTAAATCCTAACCATGCTAAGTTCATATAATTCATTCATGGCATACCAAATTCATATCTGTACAATTAACTATTTTTAAATACAAAAGTTCCTAATTAAATCTCATAAGTTTCACATAAGTCATATATCAAATTCATTTGTCACACAACAATTCATTTATCACAAAATGGATTCAATTAACAAGGTCTACCTAATTAAATCAAATAAATTCATATCATTTCCAAAATTACACATACACCCTTTTTAAATTAGACACTTAGCTCAATTAGACCAAAACGGGATTCAAATTGCGAATTACAATGTTCATATTTGTCACATTTCATATCACACATGATTTCATACATAACGGAATACATTTCAATCGGCAATTCAAGCATATGACAATTAATTTACAATTAGAACAATTAATCAAATAATTCTCAAATACACAAATAAATTCGTAGAAAATAAACCGAGTGTCCGAATGACGAACGGAAAGTGGTGTTGGACTCACCACAACGAGGCGGACATTCTGTCCGAAGCCCGCCGGATCGCCGCTACTGTAGCTGCCGGAATAGTGGTCGGCCGCCGTCAGAACGTGCCGGAAAAATCCCGAAAAATCACCCGTGCAAGGATTCGTTGTGCTCAATCCAATTCCTCGATCAATTTCTGCAAATTCCAAACCCAAAGTCTCCAATTTAAAAACCAAGAATACGAAAACCCTAGAATCTTCAAACTTCATTTACTTTTAAACCAGTGAACCAAAGTGAGATCCGAAAGAGGTATCGGCTTACCCTTGACGAGCTTTACGAAAGCCCTAAGCTTTCTCGCCGGAAAAATCCTCGGAGGTGGCGCCACCGGTGCACCGCCACTGTGCCGCCGTGAACCGCCTCTAAACGGCAAAATCTGGAGTCGAGCAAATGGGGTTTACTAATTCTCGTCGTTCCGAACAACTTTCGTGAAGGGCCCGATGCCAAAAGATCGCCGGAAAAGGCCCCCGTTGAGCTCCGAAGTTTCTACCGCCGCACGCCACCCGGAACCACCACCTACGGCCAGAAATGGGTGAAACCGATGCCGGAAATGGACTCAGGGGGTCGGAAAACCTTGGAAAACACTAACCTTGGTCGGAAAAGGTTGCCGGAGCGCCGCCGTGACACTGTTCGAGCTTCAGGCGGCGTGAGCTTCAGGCGGGGCGTGCGCCGCCGTCCAGTGGCCATTGGCCGCGCCGCCAACATCATCCACTGCGCCGGAGGCCCTTCTCTCTGGGTGTGTGGCGCGTGTCGCCGGAGGGTCGCCGGAAGCCGCCGCGGGAGGGCGGCGAAGTGGCGGCTCCGCCACCTCTCTCCAGCCGCGCCTGAAAATAGCCGGTAACTCCGCCGTCGGTCATCGCTTGGTCGAGATCTTGGTACGGTTGTGACCGCATCGTCGAGATAGTCGAAAAGCACTATCGGAACGTCGAATTTCGTCGAGAAACGAGCGAGTTTGGGTTGTGTGTGAAATCACACCTCCGGTGTGTGTGTACAGTAAAAATCGCGGGAGAGAGAGAGAGACTGAGGTCTGCTGCGTTATGGCACGCAAAACGAGGATCCGGGGTATTTATCTCGGGTCCTCGTACGCGAAAACGGTCGGAAGAACGGGCTAACGAAGTCAGAATGGGGCAAACTCATAGTCTACGGACTCGTTTCGATGCCCCGAACACGTTGAAGGGGTCAAAAAGGTCGAAATCTCGATCGAACGAGGAATGACCGAAAAACCCCTAAAAAGATAAAATTGCAAACAAGCCCCTAAACTCATAAGGAGTTTAAAAGAGGGCCACGCAAAGCATAAAATCACATAATTAAACACATAAAAAGGTTAAATAGTGACGTACCTTATAAGTCGGAAGATCGGGATGTTACACTTTCACTGGACAAAGTTTTCTTTTAATCACGCATTTATAACCTTTCACTGGACAAATTATTCCTTTAATCACGCATTTCTAACCTTTCACTGGACAAAGTCTTCTTTTAATCACGCATTTATAACCTTCCACTGGACAAACTATTCCTTTAATCAAGCATTTATAACCTTTCACTGGACAAAGTCTTCTTTTAATCACGCATTTATAACCTTTCACTGGACAAACTATTCCTTTAATCACCCATTTATAACCTTTCAATGGACAAACTATTCCTTTAATTACGCATTTATAACCTTTCACTGGACAAACTATTCCTTTAATCACGCATTTATAACCTTTCATTGGGCAAAGTATTAGTTGAATTACGCATTTCTAACCTTTCACTGGACAAAGTCTTCTTTTAATCACGCATTTATAACCTTTCACTAGACAAACTATTCTTTTAATCACGCATTTCTAACCTTTCACTGGACAAAGTCTTCCTTTAATCACGCATTTATAACCTTTCACTGGACAAACTCTTTTTTTAATCACGCATTTGTAACCTTTCACTGGACAAACTATTCCTTTAATCACGCATTTCTAACCTTTCACTGGACAAAGTATTAGTTTAATTACGCATTTATAACCTTTTGCTGGACAAACTATGCCTTTAATCACGCATTTCTAACCATTCACTGGACAAAGTCTTCTATTAATCACGTATTTATAACCTTTCACTGGACAAAGTCTTCTTTTAATCACGCATTTATAACCTTTCACTGGATAAACTATTCCTTTAATCACGCATTTCTAACCTTTCATTGGACAAAGTCTTCTTTTAATCACGTATTTATAACGTTTCACTGGACAAAGTATTAGGTTAATTACGCATTTCTAACCTTTCACTGGACAAAGTCTTCTTTTAACCACGCATTTATAACCTTTCACTCGACAAACTATTCCTTTAATCACGCATTTCTAGCCTTTCACTGGACAAAGTCTTCTTTTAATCACGCATTTATAACCTTTCACTAGACAAACTATTCTTTTTATCACGCATTTCTAACCTTTCACTGGACAAAATCTTCTTTTAATCACGCATTTATAACCTTTCACTGGACGAACTATTCCTTTAATCACGCATTTCTAACCTTTCACTGGACAAAGTCTTCTTTTAATCACGTATTTATAACCTTTCATTGGACAAAGTCTGCCTTTAATAACGCATTTCTAACATTTCATTGAACAAAATATTAGTTTAATTACGCATTTCTAACCCTTCACTGGACAAAGTCTGCCTTTAATCACCCATTTTTAACTTTTCCATTTGATCAAATTGAGAAAACAGCATCAAGCAATTTATTGACGTAGTTTCAAACAAATAGAAACAATCATAAAGGGGTGTATACGATTACAACAACAAATAAAGTTCCTTAAAAAAGAATGAATAAAATCGATCCTCAACTCCAGAACACGCAGTGGATCTGATCAATCCTCAACTTCAGAACGAACAGTGGCCAAGCATGAACCATCAGCGTAGGGGTTATATCTTTTCTTCCTGTGACAGAATGAGATTACTGACCAAAAATTAAATAGTGTTAATACAAAAATGAATAAATTAGAAATCTCATACCTTCTCTTCGATGCTTGCTTCCCACCTAAATAGGCAGGAGGCCGAATCACCCTCAGCTCAACAATGTTGAGTTTGGTAAGTTCATGCATTTGGATCATAGTCGGAATCTGCCCGTTGCGTCACAAACTAACCCACAAACCTTTTTTATGGGGTGCGAGGTATTGTGCCACGTAAGTATCAGAGTTGAAGTCTGACCACTCTTCACTAAGTTACGCGTGAATCTCTTCCACTGACGCACTCCGTGGAATTGGAAATACCGTAATTTCGCCGTTAAACCAACAACTTCCTAGGATTTACTTATCTTAAGCTTCGTCAATGGCCAACGCCATCTTCAGAATACCAATAAGAAGTATCAGTTTGCAGAGGATCAACAATTCGATTCGATACAAATTATCAGCAATTCCATTCGACACAAATTGTCACTGAATTATACTGTCTAATTCACATAATTAACATTCAATTAACGCCAAGAATACATTCAATTAACATTCATACGCTGAGAATACCTTATAGCAGTACAGGAAATAGGGCACGATAACTAAATCCACTCCCGTTGCCGCCGCTTATCAAGATCCTACTGTCTTCGTTGCCGTTGTCGTCGCCTACCTTTATCCTGCTATCGTCGCCGTTAGATCTCGTTGCCGACGAAGTGGAAATGTGGTTGCAGATTATGAGATGAATCTTTCCTAAAATGGGAATCCATTTTTTCGGCGAGGGAAAAAAAAAACAAGAAAAAGTGGGGCAAACAGACTTTTCAGGGTTATGGGGGGTTTAGGAAAAATAACTTGTGTATTGGTAACCTAAAACATACATTTTTCAAACTAGGGGGTTTAAGATAACTTTTGAGGATATTTGGTCCTTTTAAATAACTCCCCCTAAAATTAACATGAAAAATTAAATTATAATTTGTATTTTATTTGTATATGACTCTAAATACTTAGTTTGATTTATAAAAGGGGTTAATCTTCTTTTGCACCCCAATCTTTCGATATTTTTACACTTTAGTACCTAAACTTTGAATTTTGTTGCACTTAAGTGCCCACGACCAATAAGGAAATGACATATGTACCCAACCAACCAATAAAAAAATGACACGTCTGATATTGGGCGCTTAAGTGCAACAAAATTCAAAAGTTGGGTACTAAAATGTAAAAATTCAAAGGTTGGATACTAAAGTGTAAAAATTCAAAACACCACAAACGTTGGGGTGCAAAAGAAGATTAACCCTTTATAAAATCACTCATGTTTTCTTTTGATTGATGGAGTTTGTTTCTATTTTATTAGTTGTCGATCGTAATTTAAATAATAATTATTTTTAATAAATTTAATACTTTATAATAAATATATAGTGTTAATAATATTTGAACTAAGTTTAAAGTATGAAAACTATAGCTTGTATCAAGCAATCCAAACTACAAATTGTCTCCATTCAATTAAAAGATCGCAAATTCACTTAAATTCACTTGAATCCAACCGAAATAGTTCAATACGAAATATTTTACTAATTATGTATCTTTATAAAAAAGTTTTTTTATATTTATATATGTGAAAGTTTACACTAAAAATTGAAGGTTTTTAATTTCAACTTATAATTAATTGTTATTTAAAAGTTATTAGCAATTATTTTATATTTATACAAAAAATAATTTAATTTATAATTTTGAATTAATAATTTATTTCATTGATTTAAGTAAATAAAAAAATTTAAAAAATTCAATAATAAACTTTACAGAAAATTAGTTTGTACTTTTGATTAATTTTCAATCGTTATTAATTAACTCTTACTGATCTATACCATAACATTGATAATAAAATAAAGATACAATTACTTATTTTAATTGATTTACTGATTATAACATAAAATTCGTATCGATAATAAGCACTAATTATCTTCTAGGTTATATATAAGCTCTCTATCAACTCTCTAACTTCATACCACAATTCTTCCTTGGCACACCTCCCCCCCCCCCCCCCCCCCCCCACCAGCACAATAGCATTCCGTCCCGTTGTCTTTGTTTTTTATTCGTTCGATCAACTCTTGTTATTGTCAACTTGTCGATCACTCACTAATTAACATTAATGTCATCGCATACCACTATGTATGATTATATCTATAATTTATTAATGCTTCATTTTTTCTTAAGCATGATTATTTGTGCTTGTAGAAATAATGACAGTATGTTCCATTTGATAATAGAATTTTTGTTCTTTGACATTTATATTATTCAATCTAGTACAATCTTATTAAATTTATAAGAAAACATTACAAATCTAATTCAATAGGACGCAGTGCAGTCTAAAACACACACTGAGATTATTTTATTAAATGTGTATCTCATAATTTGTTACTAAGCATACTTCGACCTGACTTGACAGATACTTTGACTTTTCATCTTTTAGCCGCATCTGGTATATTTGACATTAAATGTCTTGTTACAATCTGACACATGAACTTAAAAGTTGATACGTTTTCATGCTCAGGTCGCTAGGTCGTTGGTAGTATTTTGGCTCGTAATATCTTATCGACCTCTTGACCTAGGGTTTGGTCAACGGGACCTCATTCGGCCTTTAGGCTTTAGCCAATTGGTCCTCTTAGTTATCGGATTTACCTCACAACTTTTCGTATGTTGGTTGATCTGGAGGTTGTCTAGGCTAAATTTGACTGTTTGACACATTTCTTTCAACTCGTCGACTCAACGACCTCATGTGTGGGTCGCTTCTTGGCCAATATGACTTTGCCATGGAGTTTAACCACAAAGGTTGAAGTTTACGTAGACCTTTATGGTTCGCTCATGATGGACTTAGGGTCCACGTGGTTCCCATTAGGACGCACTACATGGTCATTGAATTATGTCATGTTACCAAATATTTATTTTTAATATATATCAAAATAATAAATAAATATATATAGAAAATAAAATGCGAGTTTAATTTAATATACGCGTCAACGTTAAAAGGAGTACTTTCAAAATATATTATTTAAGTTTAATATAATAAAATTTAACGGTTTATGTAGCACCCCAAGCGGTGGGCACCACATCCTCCGCACTACAACTCGACACGTGTAACGAAATAAGGACTCCGCACACGTACCAAGCCATAGCGAACGGGAGACAAGCAAAATCAAACCTAAGCTAGGCGGAACGTAGACCCTGAACTTGACAAAACAACCAAACATAAATGCGGAAGCGTAAACGTGCCACTCCAAAATTCAAAATCAAACAAACAGGTGACGAGTTTAACTAGCATAGATCCCTAATCCCGTATCAAATTATAACATAACTCATACATGCAAACGGGTTCAAACTATCCCTAGAAGCCTGTCCCGAAATTCATAACTTAAATAAAAAAATCATACATAAATAAACGTACAAGGTTATTCGTATTCAAAATGTAAATGCAAGGACCTAACTTATACAAAGACTCAACTCCAAAGACAGACTCACTCCGCCTAGCTCGAACTCCAGAGCAAAACCTGCAAGGCTAAAAACAAGGAGAGGGAGAGGTCAGTCACACTGACTGAGTGAGGGGTTAACACACGCACACTATACACATATACAGAGCAAAACACGTCAAAAGTAAATGTTCGTAAATCCGAGATTAGTTTTTACACTCCAAAATATTTATCCCTGATAATATATATATAGGGTTATTTACAAACAAGACGTAACAATGCTTAGCTTCACATACCTCAAGGTATACGTTCATATCAAGCTTAACATGCATTTCAAGCACATTTTATTAGATTATTAATATTCCAAATTTTATCTTAATTTATGAATCTACCCCCGTTTCACGAATCCAAGACAAACGTAACAAGACTCGGCGGGCACGAGTTCAAACCAACCTTACTCCCAAGACATGCCGTTACAAAACAAATATAACAAAACAAAACAAGACCTACCAAGCAAGTCAAGACGTGCCAAACCTCTTCTTCGGGTGATGGAAGGGTTGCGCGACCCTAGCTATCCAAGCAGACAAGGGGAGTGCTCAATGCTTCTCAAACCCTCAGGACTCCATTCCCCAACAAAACCTCCTGGTGGCTTCCGGTACATCCTTATCAAGTTATCAATTGGAGACCATGCACAGGAGGTGAGCCCGGCGACCCCTTGGTCGCCCCGGGTGCTCCTTACCCACGGTCTCCGGGGCCCCATCAAGTCAAGATCAAGTCATGTCTTGTACGAGTCCTAGGCCGGCTACAAACGTGCATACCAAGACATATCGTGCGTGTCACAAGCATACGTATCATATACACACATACATACGTATATACCACATGCATACGTACCATACATACACATAAACATTTACCACATGCATACGTACCAAACCCAAGAGCAAGCATACATAGGCTCATACATAGCATTCATACTTTCAAACGTATAGCAAAACCATCAAGGTACGTATTTTGCACATATTTGCATATACATAAGGCTTATAAGTCACATGCATAAAAAACGAGCACATTGTGTTAGGGTTTAACCATATCCTAACCTCACCTTACACCAGACAAAGTCGAAGACAAGACGTTTGATTCACCCTGGAATCAACTTGGCCGACAAAATACCACCCCGGGTGCACCTGAACAAACTGAAGACAAAGCACAAGATTTAGACTAAAAAATGAACCACGTAGACGCACGACATATGCTTGGGCACTTAAAAGATGCAAATCACGTATGCAAGGTTTACATGCAAATCAATTACATGCAAGAGAAGGCATTTCATGACTTAACATGTTCATGTGCACAATTAATGCAAACAAATACAAAGGAGGATCAAGTAATAGCATTTAATCATATACGAACACATAACACGTTCAAACACTTAAAACTATAACATATAAATGTAAAACATACCTTAATGCATGATTTCATATTCATATTAAATCCTAAAACAAGTTAGGATTATGTTCGGGGAAGGATAAAAGCGTAAAATAAGCATACAGAATGAAACAACACACAAAAGCTCGAAAAAGGGGGAGACATGGGCGTGTCTCCCTCCAAGAACAAACCGAGACACGGGGGTGTCTCAGTACAGACGCCCAGCAAAACAAGGGAGACACGGGTGTGTCTCCCTCCAAGAAGAAAAGGGGACACGGCCATGTCTCTGTACAGATGTGTAAACACGACCAACCACGGCCGTGTCACGCAGCCCGTGTCTCCCCCTTCGTTGGCAACTCAAAGTTTCGCCATTAATGGCGAAACAACCACACACAACACACCACAACCCCGAATTGCACAAAATTCATACCACGAGTCATATACAACACGTAGAACACATATTCGCAAGTAAGAGCTCACGAAACGAGCTTAAACACGTAAAACCCCAAACCCGACACTATTAACTATCTTTCCTAAATAGCCACATACACACGGAATCGAGGCACAAAAGACGTATTAAATCTAAGTACGTAACGAGGGGAGTACAAATCTTACCTTGGATCGTTGATCGGACGAACGGGGCGAGGTTCTTGAGCTCCGAAGGGGTCGGGTGGCTTTCTTCTCTTTTTCTTCTCTTCTTCTCCCTCCTTCTTGCTTGACCGGTCCAAAAGAGAAGAGAAAAGGGGTCCGATCCTTTTTCTAGGGCCAAGAAACGGGTCAGCAAAAATGGGTATGGTGAAATGGTATCTGGTCCATTCGGATCGGATTTTAAAATGGTAGGGCTATCAAACGGCTTTAGAAAAATACAAGGTTAATTTCATCGAATCCGAATCATCGAAACAAAATCAATGGAGGGGTCAGAATTCGAATTCAAATTCCTGAGCTTAAGATAGCCACGAAGACCGAAAATACCCTAATCACAATTAGGTCCCTAATCTTTTAAATACTGGGCATTCGAGCCCAAACATATTTAATCAAATTCTAAAGCGCACGTAACTTGAAATTAAATCACAAATTGACACATAAGGCATGCGAGGACATGTAATTCACAAAATACGGAGTTAAACTCTCTCGTGACGCCGTACCTGGATTGCCAAAAAGACGGGCCGTCACAGTTTATACACTTACAAAATGTTTAAAACAACTGGCTTTAAATCAATATAATATGAATTATCAAAATAATTTAATTACATTAATGTATTAACATTTTTGCAGTTATCTTCTATCTCACTTCACTCTCTTACGAATATATATTTTCCTGCATCTCTATTCCTCTCTATTTTATACCTTTACTCTTTTTTTAGTAAATTTATTTTCTATATTTCCTATTTTTATTTAATATAATTTAATTAATGAGTTTTTTTTTTATCAAATGTATATATTATATTAAAGTAGCACAAATACATCTTCACATAAAATAAAATATTGTTCTTTATATTGTCTTATACATTAATTTTAGTAAATAAATACAGTAAAGGATATGAATATAAGTTCAATAAGTATTTATATTATTAGTAAAGTAATAAACTTAGGGTAAATTGCGGCAATCCCCTATCCTTTGGCATGTTTTGTGCTTTCCTCCTTAACCTTTAGATCACTACCATTGTGTCCCTCTCTCCAAGACGAACAAAACGCATGCCCCATTCGATCGTATTGATCGCCGGATACGCCCGCAAAGCTCTGTCTTTCGTGCGCCATCTTTGACCAATAATTCCTCTTTCGTCGGTTGTCGGATTTTGGTTTCAAGACCACCATTGTACTCCTTGCGTCGAGAGTTTGATTTGATGGATAATATTAACACATTTGACATCTAATTTGAATAGATTTGCCCTTAGAAATTACGCCAAAGTTTTGTTAAAAAAGTTGAACAAAATATTCCCCAAGATTCCATCCAAATGGGGGAAAGAGATACGTTTTACAAAGGTTAGGGGGAAAATCGCATAAATTTAAATGTTAAGGGGGAAAGTGCAAAACGTGCCAAAGGACGGGGGGTTGGCGCAATTTACACATAAACTTAATAGGAACTAATATTGGTCTAAATTATAAATTTGTACCAAAAATTTTTGCGGAGTTTTTTTTTTTTTTTCGATCTCTCAGAGTTTTCCCTCACTATTTTTCTTTTTTTAATCTCTCAGAGTTTTCCCTCACCCACTTGAGTGAGAGGCTAATCTCCCGAAGTATTAAAGGTGCTTTTCACGGGGACCTCTCCCAACATAGTTTCTTACATCTACAATGTTCGAACCTGAGACCTTGGTTAAGTGAACTCAAGCCCTTGTCCACTTGAACCAACTGTCAGTTGGTGCAGACTCTTTAGTTTAACCTCATTTTTGTTTTAATTTTTCTTTTCTTTCACCCATTTGATTTTTCCGCGCTTCTATTCTATCTGGGTTTTTTTTTTTTTTTTGTATGTATTTATTTATTTTCAACTGTACAATTTAAAATTTCATTTTATTACTTATCACAAGTTGAAAATTTAGCAAAAATTATATCAGAAATATTTGTCCATATTATTTTTAATAATTCTTTCACTCTTAAAATGTTATTTGAATTAACTTTTAATTTTTGTATTTTTTTAATAATTATCTCTTATATATATATTTTTTTATTTCTCCCTTTTAATTTAATTTTTCATTTTTTTTCTTATTTATATTTTCTAATGAGTATTATTTAAGATTACTTTTTAGTTTTTTTTTATCATTTACATATGCAATTTAAATGGTTAAAAGAGTATATTTATATAAAAAAAAATTAAAGGAATATTTAATTGAACAATATAAAAAAATAATTATAAAATTAAAATATATCTTGTTTTTATGTGGAGACACGTTGAATCTTTTGAGATTCTTTAATTTTAAGTAACTTTGGTTAGATTTGTAATTTTGGTATGTTCAATATTTTTTTGAATTAGTAACAAATTTTTAAAATTTATTTAAAATTTTATCTATTATAATATATCTAATCTCTTATTTAACTACTTAAGTATGGTTTTTTTTTTTCATCTCAAAATTTTATCTAATTTTTTCTTTTTCATTTTTGTACTTGTGTCTATCTAATAGTTTCATATATTTTCTCTTTAGTTTTAGTTGTACAATTAAATGATATCTTTTTTATTCATCAATAAGTCATAATAAATTTTAATAGTAAAAATATACATTTATGTGAAACACCGTAAATATTTATTTTTATATTATTAATTTTATTTTTAAAGGTACAAATATCTTATAATGTAATTTATAATTAATATATTAGTTTTAGAAAGGGCTCTTATTAATTTACGTGATTCAAACTCAAGACAAGGTAGTTGATCCGGCTGTGGAGAATACTATCATTGCTCCACCGCCGGATTAACTCAACCGCAGTCAACTTCTCAGATTTGCTCCGTCGAAATCCACCCAGATATGCTGCCACTCTCGGATCTACCGCTATCTTCTCAGTTTCGTCGCCACTCTTCCAAATCTACTATCCTCCTCCAAGATTTAGCGAGTTTTTCTGGTACAAAGACGATCTTCGTCACTATTTTTTTCCTTTTAAGTTATGTTTTCTTTCAATTCTTCCGTATGGAAGTTTTGTCCCTTCTGTATGGAAGTTTAGTTAGATTCGGTTTTATGTTTTTCTGTGATTCTTCGAGAAAATTTTTGACCGAGTTATCTGCTATATGCCAAGGTAACTGTTTTTCTAAATCCGAAGAAAAAACGATTGCGGCTCCACGCGGATCAAATTAAATTCAACTTGGAAGAAATTATCTTCAACTTCAAGGAGTGGAATCCTATTATTAGGGTTCGTTTTTCGTTTACTAGACGTGATGCTAATATAATAACTCGCAAATTTGTTGGAATTGTTGCTTAGGCCTGCGTTAATTTTTTTGTCAGTTCTTCTTGTATTTTTCTTATTGTTCCTCATAATTTGCAATAATATTCCCCTTTGAGGGGGTTTGGCTTTCAAAAAAAAGAAAAGAAAAGAAAGGGCTCTTATTATGATGTTCTATATATTTTCTATAGATTGGACGACTCCCAATTCTAATGAGTTCTATTTTCACTTGAATAAGTATTTTTAAAATTTTTTAATATAATAGCATCTTATAATATAACTTATATTAATTAATTTTAAAAAGAGTCCCCGTTACTGGATATTTTATCTATAGATCGAAAGAGTCTTGACTTAAATAAGTATTTTTAAAATTTTTAAATACCATAATCTATAGTATGATTTACCAAATCACCCTCTAGTTTTATATTGTTGAAAGTATTATAGTGAGGATACTTTGACAGATCACAAAGTTTCAAGAAACCAAAAATTCAACTCGTAATTTTATAATATACTGGTGAAATGAACGTGCATTGCACGTTTATTATTTAATTTTATTTAAATAAGTTTAGCTATTATGTTTATTGAATAAATTAGAATATTAAAAATATTATTATATTATTATATAAAAAAAAGATTTAAAGTGTATAATAATTTGTCCAAATAATTCTAGCTTTTAAGCATAATTAATTGTTTATAACTTTTAAATATATTTAATAAATAAAAAGTCATATATAAAAAAGGTTTAATCCTGGTCGCCCCTGTCCTTTGGGGGGTTTTGAACTTTCCCTCTCTGCATTTAGCATTTACATTCCTAACCTTTGAAAAATATTACACTTAACCCTTTTAAAAAAATTTGACCGTCGATTCTCCTTCGTCACTGCGACCCAATGATTCCTCTTCCCTTATTTATAGATATCAGACTATTCTTTCTTATGCCTTTAATGATTCCTCTTCCCTTATTTATAGATATCAGACTCCTCATAATCACAATTACTCGTTCTCTTCTTAACCTAGATTTGTTCTTATCTTCAAGCTCAGTTATGAGATATTTCACAGAATCTCATATATGCTAACCTCTATTGGTTTTACTCTCACCGGTTCACCTCACGCCATTTTCTCAGTTTGTCACCTGATAGAGAACTGACCAGCCAACTCCTCAGGTGAGTTAATATTATGTTTGGTTCCATTATAGGCCTAATGAGTATGTCCCGAAAAATCACTAATTTTAATATAATTACCTTAAACTAAATATCCATCTCTCAAAACTGTAGGTTTGGCATATCATCATTTTCAACATTACCTCCTTTCCTAAAAATCTCCATCTTCTTCTATATAACTGTAGTTTAATTTAATGAGTATTTCTATTTTTCTTTCTCCATATTCTTTCTATTTTTCTATTTGATTTCACAATCGAAAAATGTTCATTGTAGTTCAGCTAAATTTATAGCTTCTGCGCCCCCCAATTATTTCCTTAAGTTGTTTATACTTTCTATGCCTAAAATTCTACTAACCTACTGCTTTAAATCATTTAACATATAAGGTACGAACAACACACGTAATTTGCTGAAATTTAATTTGAGACCCAACGCCGTGCGAAACGCCTCAACCTCACTTTGAATGCACTTTGCATCCACGGTTGCTTTGGCTCCCAATATTAAGTTGTCCACAAAAAGAAAGTTTAAATGTTAGGCCTTTTCTGACATACCGTAATTGGCTTCCAGTTTTGGCTGAAATGGTCTCCTCAATTATATACGTAAGTTGTTCCATGTAGAGTACAAACAAGTAAGGTGAGAGTGATTGCCTTATCTAATGCCATACATGTACATCCGTACAGCCTCCGTCGGTTCACCATTCTATAGAATTTTCGATTATATCCTCTACATTCTGCTTATAATGATATTGATTATTTTCTTCGAGAATTTGAAGAAATTAAAGTTTTTCTCAAAAAATTCTACCGAATTTTGTTCTACGCCTTTTCAAGATTCAATTTTAACACCATGCCCTTTTTTATCGTTGGAGTGATATAACATTCATAACCCCTCGAGTTGTTCCCAAAATGATGCTCGAGGGATCCCTGACTTCACACAGAGTAAGGCTCCTCCTCATAGCCATACGTCCGGCCCGAGCGTCCCTTTGGACTAGGTGCGCCCACGGAAGCCCTTATCCAAACCCGAGTGTCCCTAGCCCTCGGTAACAACCTCAAAAGGCTCTTTGACACATGGTACATGCCCGCACACCTGCTATTGTTGCCGCTACCAACCTTTTAACAGGCTTTTGCAGTAGATTCCTTTCAGAGACTCCTCCTTGCACCACGTGTCTAGGGCAACTTCAATGTAGGACCATGTTGGCAATTACCAAAAGGGCCTTGGCCCTCAACTATAAATATGAAGACCCCCCTACATACTCGGTAAGAAAGCTTCCATTACTCCAAGCTCTATCTTTACATTTTCATCTTCTTTCCCGTCTGACTTGAGCGTCGGAGAGCCAAACTGGGTATCTCCCCCAGTCTCCCCAGTTTGGCCTTCTGACTTCTTGGTGTTTGTTCCTAGCAGGTAGAACCCCATCATATCCGGTGACTTTAGCCTGATCCAACCATCACTATTTCCCCTCATTACAAATTACGAATGTTGGAGTTTGACACATCGGATTAAACCCCATCCTTTTGGCGCCGTCTGTGGAAACCAGTCTTTTTCTTTCTTTCCTTGCTAATTGAGAAACAAACACTCATTTCATCATGGTAACTACAAGATCCGGAGCTGTTAGGGACGGAGGTGATCCCCCCTAGTGGCGATGGAGGCGGACCCGTTACAAAAGTCACTGGTGCCCTTCCAAACATGGGGATAACCCCTCCGCTGTAAGGGCCGGCTGGGCCAGGGCAGCAGAACAACCAAGAGCATCCCCCCCACCGAAGGAATAGGGGGATCGGGGCTCAAACCTTTCCCTGAATCAGCCCCCTTCCACCACCACTCCTCTGTGTGGTTACTCGATGATGATGCCACCACCGGGCTATATGTTTGCTCCTCCCAACATGGTACCCATCGTACAGCCTTATCAAGCGAGGCAGATGCAACTTCCCGTTGTGGTGCCCAAGGAGATTGAAGGGGTAGAAATACCCCCTATGACGCCAAGGTAACTCCAAGCCATACACACGCAGTGCGAGGTTCAAGCAGCCCAGAATGCTTGGAGGAACTTCACTGCCACACACTTCTCCATAGGGTAGACTTCTCAGATTGCACCTCCCATGGGGGGTGGCAGGTTCACCCTTTGATGGCCGCCCAAGCCGTCCTCCAGGACGCTAGAGAAGTCCCCCAAGGGGAGCACAGGAGCAGCCACAGGACGGAAAGGAAAATGGGCCTATGGACAGGAAAGATTTGGACGAGAAAGTCCGCTCACGAGCCTCATGAAGAGGCAGCAAAGCAGAGGAGGAGAACCCCGACCCACTCGCGGCTGTGCAAGACCAACTGCAGGGTCTTCAAGACATGGTAGAGTAGCTCTCTCGAGCGCGGTCTCAAACCCCCCATGACGGGGCCGAGAGAGCCAAGGGCAGAGACGCTTGCCGCCAAACCAATCGAAATCACGCTCCTCGAAATTGGGAACATGAGGAAAACTATGAGAATTACGACGAGAGAGAATACCACCACCCCCTGGCGAGGGGCTCTCCCCTCGTTAATGAAGTTTTAATGGCCCAGGATGGAATGGGCAAAGTCCCCACCTCCATCAACCGTTACGATGGAACCATGACCCTGCAGAACATTTAGACCATTTTTTGCACCTGATGCATTTGTACAAGCATTCCACTCACTATTGGGCCAAAGTATTCATTACCTCTCTCGTCCGCATGGCCCAAGAATGGTACAAACGACTGCCGCCCCGCTCAATTCGGGGGTATGAGGACCTTACCATTGCTTTCCTAAACCACTTTAACTCGCTCAAAGCTCTAGTCACTGCGCCTACAACCTTATACAATTTGGTTCAAGGCAAAAATGAATCCCTCCGATCTTTTTTTCCCTCAGTTCAACAAAGGAGTGCTTCTAGTCGAGCGGCCCTCCATGGACTTTCTGATCTACATGCTCTTCAAAGCCATCAACCACAAGCACTACGTGAGCAATGAATTCTCTGAGGCCATTATCAAGAAGAGGCCCAAGTCCCTCATGGCTTTGAGGGAGATTGTTGAGCCGTTCTTTGTGCTCGAGAATATGTACAAATCAGACGCGCCGCGCCCGTCCGATCACCATAAGGGCGAGCGAGAGAAAGAGGATACGCACAAGGACCGCCGCAAGTCATCGCCTTCCCCTCGCAGACTCAAGCGCATACCCCTCAATCGGCCTATCTCCGAGGTTTACTCACTCTCTGACAAGAAGCGTTTTAGGAGGCCCCAGAAAATGAAGGAGGCGAAATCTCAAAGACGCCCGGGAAAGTACTGCGCCTTCCACAAACAAAAGGGCCATGACACAGACAAATATCGCCAACTGGAGAGCAAAATTCAAAGACTCATTACTAGGGGCCATTTGAAAGAATTTGTCAAAGTCCTGGAGCGATATGATGAACATTGCAACGAGCGAGCCGCGATCAGAAAGAGTCCCACTCGCTGGAAGAGGCCCCGAGGGCGACATATCGAAAGTGTTGGGAAAACGAAACAGAAACGCAGTGGAAATTTAAAAATTTCCGAAAAGATAGAATCGGATCTTGCAATTCCTATTCTCAAATTCGTAGAGATCAAGAAACTCACTTAGATAGTAGCTTTCTTGACATGTTCTAGCCGTCCAAGAACGCTCTTCACATGGCTTGATCCCCAAAAGCTCCTTTAAATCTTTCAAGACTTCACGATAGTAGCCCTCTAGAGAATTAGTCTACCAACCGCGACCACGATCTGAATAGGGAGGATGCTAGTTCTATAATTGGTGTTTAGGCTCTAGGGTTTAGGGTATAATTTGGAGAAGGGGAATTTTATGCTTTAACCCCTAAGGGGTTCGAACCCTATGTATTAATAGGCAAGGGTTTCGAAGCCTATGTATTAATAGGCAAGGGGTTCGAACCCCTTTGCTTGTTGATCAAGGGTTTCCTAAAACCTTTTGGTAAGGGATTTCTTGTTTGGAGAGAAAGACTCTTACTTTGTCCAAAAGTCTCCTTTTGACCAATTTGTCAAGCAAGAATAATATCTAACTCTCTTAGATATTTTATTTTACTTTATTTATTAAATAATAAATAACTTGAAGACTAATAATTAATTAATTCATAATTAATTATTTATTAGACTTATAATCTCCAAATTAGAACTTTAATATTAATTCATAATTAAATTAAAGTCCATTAAAAAATTAATCAAGATTAATTATTCAACTAACATATACACACGTGACACATGTTCCACACGTGTGGACCCCCACCAATCTTTTATTAGTCCAATCAACTCGTTTAATCGATTTCAAGCCTTAACCCACGTGATCGGGTTGTTATGTGTGACCCTCTAGGTTCTTAATTCAATTAGCAATGACCCTAATTAATTAATTCTTAATTAAATAATCAGTCCACAGATCATACGACCATAGTCTAGCAACAGGTGTCTGACCCCTAGTTGAATAAGAATGTCTCAATTCGAAAGAACCTTTAAGTCATTGACATATGTGAGATATAATCCTCCTATGTCCCATCTCTCAATCAAGATCTAGGGTAAGGGAATAATTAGAACCCTAATAATCTTGATCTTAAAGTTAAGTGCATTTCATATCCATTTGATCTCAATCCAAGAAACTTATTTCTTAATGTCTTGATCCACTGCCTTGGCCAAGGACTCCTAGATGGCATATGAATGACTTGCACAGTAAGAGATCAACTTGCTAATACAAGTGTAGGTCCTTTATCGATTCTTATATATTTTCATGTGCCACTCGTGCAGCCCCAACCTAAGCTTTGAATTAGTTGTCTAAGGCGACACCTTTTAAAGTTTATACCTAAGACTACAGAGTTAGCCCATAAAGTATCAATGGAACCTCAAGTCTAAGGATCACTTAATCACATCAATGACTCGTGAGATATTTCCTAATCTGGAAGTTTCTATTTCTAAAAATAGAAAATTCCTTTCCGATTTAGGAATCTTCTCACACGGGAGAGTACTTACTTAGAATAAGCAAGCACTCCCATGTATCACACACGTATCAACAATACACTATGCACCCTATGAAACAGGGTGGTCCTTCTTAAGGGCGTGATCACATGAGCAAGCCTCGAATGAGTCAATTCGACACTCCACTGTCTTTAGGACTCATCGGCTTGGAGTGATTTCTGATCATGACTTATGTGATATAAGGCTCGTCTCATGAACCATTTCGCCTAAATGGTTGAGTCCTATAAGTCATATTAATTATGGGAATTCTTATACATGTGCAGTTAAAGTAAACATACAATCAAACAAGAGCGTATAAAGAAGTGTTGCCTTAATTTGTATTAATCAAAGATTGTATGTGATCTACAAAAGGAAAGTACTAAAGCGGATATACAATCGGCTTTAAGGGAACTATTCCTACCAATCTCCCACTTGCCCGTCAAAGCTATTCAGGAGTCTCATCTTCGCAAGATGACCTTCGAAAGCTTCTCGACTAAGGGGTTTAGTAAGCGGGTCTAATACGTTCTACGCTGATGCGACCCTCTCAATTTGCACATCACCTCGTTTGATGATATCATGGATTAAGTGATACTTCCTCATAATGTGCTTGGTCCGTTGGTGAGATCTTGGTTCTCTTGCTTGAGCAACCGTCCTAGTGTTGTCACAAAACACAGTAATGGGGTCTTTCATGCTAGGAACGACATTCAATTCTTGAATGAAGTTTCTAATCCAAACACCTTTCTTAGTTGCATCATTTGCAGCCAAATATTCAGCCTCAATGGTCGAATCTGCAGTGGTAGTTTGCTTAGAACTCTTCCAACTCACTACTCTGTCGTTAAGGCAGAAAATGTATCCTGACATGACTTAAAATCATCTAAGTCAAATGCAAAGCTTGCATCGCAGTATCCTCCGATTACTAGATCTTTCTGTTCTCTGTATACTAAGAACATATCCTTAGTGCTTCGTAAGTACTTCAGGATATTCTTCACGGTAGTCCAGTGACCTTCTCCAGGGTCCGATTGGAAACGGCTTGTTACACTAAGTGCATATGCCACATCCGGACGAGTACACAACATTGCATACATTATGCTACCTATTGCTGAGGCATAAGGCACATGAGTCATTCTTTCCTTCTCAAGGTTTGTCTTACATATCTTCTTAGAAAGACATGTTCCTACATTCATGGGAAGAACTTTGTTCTTCGCATTCTCCATACTGAACCGTTTCAGTACTATGTCTATGTACATCGATTGTGATAGTCCTATCAATCTCTTAGATCTATCCCTATAGATCTTTATACCGAGAATGTAGGACGCATCACCAAGATTTTTCATCTCAAATTGGTTCGATAACCAAGACTTGGTAACTTTCATATCATCCTTCGAATTCCCAATTAGAAGGATGTCATCAACATAAAGCACCAAGAATTGCACTGAAGTCTCCAATTCCTTTCTATACACGCATGACTCTTTCGAATTTTGAACGAAGCCAAACGCTTTGACTGCTTCATCAAAACGAATGTTCCAATTCCTAGAGGCCTGTTTCAATCTGTAGATTGATCTTTGGAGTTTGCAAGCCTTTTGCTCACTCCCACTAAATGTGAAACCTATGGGTTGATCCATATAAATGTCTTTATCAATTTCTCCATTGAGAAAGGCAGTTTTCACATCCATTTTCCATATCTCATAGTCGTAATATGCAGCTATGGCAAGCATGTTCCGGATGGACTTTTGCATTGCAACCGGTAAGAAGGTTTCATCAAAGTTCACACAGGGCCTTTGAGTAAAGTCTTTGGCAATGAGCCTTGCCTTATAGGCTGCAACGTTTCCATCTACTCCGTGCTTTCTCTTAAAGATCCATTTGCAACCTATAGGTTTTACCCCATCAGGCAAATCAACCAAGGTCCAAACTTAGTTGGAGTATATGGAATCCATTTCGAACTTCATGGCTTGTTTCCACTGTTCAGAATCCGAGTCTGACAGTGCCTCCTCAAATGTTAGAGGATCGTTATCCTCTTGAGAGATTTCATGGAGAAAACCATACCATCTCTCAGGTTGTCTATGAGTGCGTTCAGAACGTCTTAGAGGAGGATTTTCACGTGTATCAAAGTTCATGATTGATTGTGGGGTATCAGATTGAGGCGTCTCTTGCTTGGGTGGCGTGGGTTCATCTCGAATTTTTTGGAGTTTTGTGATCTTGCCTTTCTTTTCTTCTAGGAACGGTTCCTCAAGAAAAGTTGATTTCTTGAAACAAACACATTTTGTTCAGATTGATCATAGAATTAGTATCCTATGGATTCCTTAGGATAGCCAACAAAGTAGCATAAGTTAGAATGAGCTTCTAACTTATCTCCCACTGTCCTCTTCACATAAGCAAGACAACCCCAAATTCTTAAGTAAGAATAACTAGGGATTTTACCATGCCACATTTCATAGGGCGTTTTCGGGACAGACTTCGAAGGAACAAGATTCAAAATCTTGGTAGCACTTTCTAGAGCATAACCCCAGAAAGAAGGTGGTAAGTCAGTGAAACTCATCATGGAACGAACCATATCAAGTAGGGTTAGGTTCCTTCTCTCAAAAACTCCATTAAGCTGAGGAGTTCCCGGAGGAGTCCACTGAGAGATAATTCCATTATCTCTGAGATGAGTAAGGAATTCTTCACTAAGATACTCGTCACCTCAATCAGATCGAAGTGTCTTGTTCTTATGACCAGTTTGGTTCTCAAGCTCCTTTTTAAATTCTAAGAATTTCTCAAAAGCCTCAGATTTGTACTTCATTAAGTACACATAACCATAACGACTTAAGTCGTCAGTGAAGGTTATGAAGTACTGATGATTGTTTTGAGTGCTTACACTAAGCGGTCCACAAATATCAGAATGGATCAAATCCAAGGTCTTTGTGGCTCGTTCCACACTCCCTTTGAAAGAAGTTTTGGACATCTTTCCTTTGAGACAGGATTCGCAGGAAGTCAACTGTTTAAGGTCATTGTCAGAGAATGTCCCTAAGGTAGTTAACTTGTTAATTCTGCTCTGGAAAATATATCCTAATCTAGTGTGCCACAAAGATGCTGAAACTTCGTCATCTCTCTTACGTTTTGTTTCTCGTTGTATATTCAAAATATTACTGTTTTGAGTTAGATAAAGTCCATTGTTTAATTTACTAAGATGTATTGAAAAATTATTCTTTTTGAGGAAAAAGTTATCATTCTTAATATTAATTTCATAACCTTCACAATCAAGTATTGGATCTGAAATAATATTATGAATAATGTTTGGTACATAAAGGACTTTACTTAAAACTAAAACAGAATGACCTAAATCTAATCTAATTATGTCTAAAGCTTGAGCTTCGACCGTTGAGCCGTCCCCAATCTTCAAGACATATTCTCCTCCCTTCAGTTGTCGGACCTCACTTAGCATCTGTACATCATTACAGATGTGAGATCCACAACCGGTATCAAGTAGCCAAGAGTTAGAATTAATAGAAAGATTTACTTCAATGAGAAACATACCTTTCTTTAGAGTAGCCATGTACTCTTGGCAATTTCTCCTCCAATACCCCGGTTTGCCACAATGGAAGCAAACATCCTCCTTCTGATCACGTTTCTTCTTTTGGGTTTTTCCCTTCGTGATGCCACCATTGGGCCTAATGGACTTCTTCTTCTTTTGGGCTTTCTTGCCCTTGCCTTTGGAAGGCTTAGAAGAAGATGGAGCAGTGACCATCATAACCTTATTGTCCTTCTTGATCGTGTTTTCAGCAGTCACAAGCTGATAATCAGCTCAGCTACACTAACATTTGCATGATTCAAATTGAAGTTAAGGATAAATGGGTTGAATGATGGTGGGAGCGAGGCTAGCAACAAATCCACTGAAAGCTCATCTCTCAGTGGCATGTCCATGAAAGCAAGTTTCTCAGTAAGAGCAATAAACTTGAGTCAATATTCATGGACACTTGTACCCTCCCTCATTCTCAAATGGGACAGTTCTTTTGAGGTGTTATACCTTGTAACATGCTCATGAGGGCGGTAAAGTTGCTCTAAGTGGTCGTAAATCTCCCAAGCAAATTTCATGGACTCATGTTGTCTTTGCATATCCGGAGACATGTTAGCAAGCATGAGACAACGGGCTTGGAGATTATCATCCTTCCACTTTTGGATCGTATCCCGCTCAGCCCGGGTCGGAGCTTCCCCTTCGAGAACAGGCTCCGTCTCGTAGAGAACATAAGTTCTTTTCGGAATCTAGAACGATTTTTAGATTCCTAAGCCAATCAGAATAGTTGGGACCAGTCAACTTGTTTGACTCGAGGATCGATACTAGAGGGTTTTTGGTTGTCATTTCAAAACACATAGAGAATCATAGAATCTACGACCTACCTAAAAACAAGAGAACTATGTGAGCATGCTGATTAATAATGATATACATGAGATTAGGTCTTTAATCTATGTAGCTCCCACTGTTTTTAGAAGATCTATAATTCCCAAATATCTTAGAGGATACTTGTTATCCTAATGGGTACTAAGATCCCAAGCACTTTATCTTGAACCCACGACTCGTGGACATTCTCAATAAAGCCTAAGCTAGGTACAACTTATCAATTCTAACTCGGTGGAATTCTTAGTAATATTTTTTGCATCACCTATCTTTCAATATGGACACACGACTCGTGCAACATCCATATTTACTTAGGCGTTAAGCTAGACCCATCAATCATAAGATCAAGATCAAAACTTAGTTCGAACGACTCACGACTCGCGGACATCTCCCTCTCTAAAATTGATCTCAAAATATTGATCATTAAAATGATCAATTAGGTAACTAAGAACTAATAGGTTTCATAGTCACCCCACGACTCATGGACAGCAATTAACTTCCCCTATTAAACTTAAATCCTATTGATGGAATGCTAGGAATTTAATTCAAAGTTTGCACCTCAAATTAAACACCTATTTTCGAAATTAGCTTAACATTTTAAGGGAATTTTCGATTTAACCAGAGAGTTGTCCGGTTTGACCTCACCAACATATATGTTATCCAATTTAATTAGTCTTGATTAATGCAAGTACAACTTAAATACATGTCACACAAGCACATAGCAGATAACATGTCCTAGCATGATACTAACACGTGATGATCATGGGTTCTACCTATCTTATGCGTGATATGTGGGAGCTACTCCACAATCACAAGTTCTAACATACATGCCACATAAAACAGTTCAAATCACATAAGGGAATTGGAAATAAAACGATGCTCTATCTATTATAATAATAGAAATCCTCTCTAACACTTTGAGAGGTCTTCACTTATGGCCTCCATCTTGTTACTTGTTATGTGGATCCATCTTACTTCATGGGTGCATTGTCTCCAAAATGAAAGAAAAAGACCTCACCACCTCTCTCTACTCTCAAATTACAATAAAAAGAAAAAGACATAAAGTAATAGGGCTCAATCTTCATATTTGCCTTAGACAATTACACGGGGCATACCCTGGCCTCAAAAACAGTAATATGGAAAGCCACATAATAAACACATAACAGTACGCACATAAGTGGGGCACCGACCCCAATTGAAAAACGCAACTATGGGGCTCCAAGCCCAATTTAAACCATTCATGTGCATAAATTAAAACCATTCATAAGACTAAACCCATGATCACCTAACATGCATATATTGCAAGAATTTAAATTTAACCAATAAATTAAAATTCTCGCTTTAAGTCCTAATGACTTAAAACACGATTTAGATGTAATTCTTGTTCATGAGCCTTTTCTATAAATCCAAAAATAATAAACCAATAAAATTCCAATTAATGTCTAAAAATTAATAATTTTATTCCTTTTTAATATTTCAAAAATAAAGATAGTAATTTTTCCCAAAAATTAAAATCATTTTAATTTCTCAAAATCCCAATTTAACAACATATTAAAATTAATTTTAATTTAATAAAATAGATTTTTTAAAAAAAGGGCAAATTTAAATCAGGATTTTGTGGACCAAAACACGAATAAACAAAACGCGAAACACGTGCCCGGAACACCCGGATGGAGCGCCCACACGCCGCGCGGCGTTGCACACCAGGCGTTCTCACGAGCATCGTACGGCCCTGCGCGTTTCGCCCACAGCGCTGGGCGTTGGCTTCCGGGTTGTTCTAGGCGGAGGCTCCCGCAATGATGCGGGAGCTGCTGGGTGGCTGTCCCGCGCGGTTGCGGGATAGATGTGCAGGACGTCCCGCGCGGATACGGGATGGGGTTACGGGTTGTCCCGCAAGGTTGCGGGACAGGTGCTCGGCAACGATAGCGAGGGCAAGGCTTCGCGTGCGATGCCTTAGCACGTGCGAGCCTTGCCTCGTTCGTTCGTAACGCAATTTCGTGTTTCGTAATTTTGGTTCAAAAATCAAAACGGTCCAAGAAATCAAAACATTATTCAAAATCATTTCATCAAAAACAGTTTCAAAATAATATTTTCAAAAAATAATTTTTAAAACTTTCAGGAAAAATACAGATTCAATTTTTCAGATTTTCTAAAAGAACTCATGAATACTCAATCACATCTAAACCAAAGAATTTCTACCAAATTCAGAATAATTGAGACGAATCTGAAATAGGCCTTGCAAGGTGGCTCTGATACCACTTGTTGGGAAAACAAAACAGAAACGCAGCGGGAATTTAAAAATTTTCCCAAAAGATAGAATCTGATCTTGCAATTCTTATTCCCAAATTCGTAGAGATCAAGAAACTCACTTAGAGAGTAGCTTTCTTGACACGTTCTAGCTGCCCAAGAACGCTCTTCACGCGGCTTGATCCCCAAAAGCTCCTTCGAATCTTTCAAGACTTCACGATAGTAGTTCTCTAAAGAATTAGTCCACCAACCGTGACCACAATCCGAATAGGGAAGATGCTAGTTTTATATTTGGTGTTTAGGCTCTAGGGTTTAGTGTATAATTTGGAGAAGGGGAATTTTGTGCATTAACCCCTAAGGGGCTCGAACCCTATGTTGGAAAACAGCAGAGTTAAAGCAGCGGAAGTTTAAAAAAATTTCCAAAAGGGATCTTGCAATGTTCGTTTCAGATCTTATGGGATTACAAGAAACTCACAACAATTGAAGCTTTCTTGAAACGTTTTGAGAAACCCTCAAACATTCTTCATGCGGCATGAATTGCCGTTCTTGATCGATTCTTTTTTCGAGATTCCAAAGTAGAAATCTTCTAGAGTATTAATCCACACCAACCTGGATTCAAATCATGTTAGTGAGTATGCTAGTACTATAACATGTGTATTAAAGAATCAGAAACGAGAAAAGAAAGCAATAGAATTATCCCCAAAATTCCATGAAGGTTGGACGTGATCTCCAAATCACGTGTAAGCCCTAAAATTTCGAACCCCATGCCCCTTTTATAGTCTAGGGTTCGAAACCCTAGTTGCATGTAGGAGATGGTCTCCTATTTTGACTTTGTCTTCTATTCTTTCTTTCTCTCCAAGTAAATAATGTCTTATCTAAAATAAGATATTTATTTTCTAAAGAAAGAGCTCCTAACAAATTTAGGAATATTTAATTATTCTAATAATAATTAAATATATTATCCTAATAATATTTATTCTAATCATATTAGAATTAATACTATATTAGAATAATAAAATAGAAGATATTTATTTATTTATTTATTCTAATCAAATTAGAACAAACAAATAATTAAATACTTAGAATTAATTCTTTCAAGGGCTTTAAAATTGATTCACTAATTAATTCTAACGGACTAAAATTAATTCTCCAATTAATTTTATTTGGCTATATAATCAATTCTCCAATTAATTATATTTAGGGATTTATAATTAATTCTCCAATTAATTATATTTTGGCTTTACAATTAATTCTCCAATTAATTATATTTGGACTTAATAATTAATTCTACAATTAATTAACACATGATCCAATTCTGTAATTGGAGTCACGCGTCCAAACGCGCTCTTGACTCCCACACGTGTACCATACACATGTGGTCTCGTTTCGATCAATTACTTGATCTTTCTAACAATACCCTTTGAACCCGGTATTTGTGTGTGACCCTCTAGGTTCAATTTCAGTTAGCCGTGAGCCTAATTAATTAATATACTTTATTAATTAATTACCTCACAGATCACACGACCATAGTCTAGTAACAGGTGTGTTACCCCTACCCGAAATATGAATGTATATTCGTAAGAACCTTTCTGTCATTAACATCATGTGGGATACGATCCTCCCACCATCCTATCTCTCGATTAAGATCTAGGGCATGGGATATGGAGAGCCCTACTAATCTTAATCTCAAAACAAAGTTCCCTTCATATTCCATTTGATCTCAATCCAAGAAAACCCCATTTTCTTGATGTCTTGATCTAACCACCTTGCGCAAAGATTTTAGGATGGAGCATGAATGACATGTGTAATAAGAGACCATTTTGCCTACAGCAAGTGTAGGTCCTTTATTGATTCCAACAATGCTCATATGCCACTTGTGTAATCCCAACATAGGCCGTAGTTCAGGTGTCTATACGGCGACACCCTTTTGAGCCTATATCAAAGATTACAGAGTTAACTCATATGTGACAATGTGGAATCTCAAGTCTAAGGATTAATTCCTCACATCATTGGCATGTGAGATATTTCCTAATCTAGAAGTTCTTGTAACGTCCTTTCCCATTTAGGAATCTTCTCACGCGGGGCACTCTCAGTGAACTTGTTCTTACAACAAGCACCCATGTGTATTGTGTACACATCAACTTATGCACTTTACACCCCATGAAACATGATGATCCTTCTTAAGGACACAACTACACAAGCAAGTCTCAACAGAGGTAAAGTCGACACTTCCACTGTCTGTCGGCCTCATTGACTTGGAGAAGTTTCTAATCCTCGCCTATGGTGTTAAGAACTTGTTTCATGTGTCATTCCCATAATGACAAAGTTCTTAACGGCCTCATCGAATTAGGGAAGTTCTAGACTTTTACACGTAATGGAAACACACAAAACATGTATTGGCACGTAAAAAGTGTTCGCCTGTGATTACAATCAATCGTATATTATTCAAAGATTGTCTGTGATATAGGGAAAGTCCCAAAGCATAACAGCTTTCCAGGGCACTATTCCCAACACACTATGTATTAATAGGCAAGGGGTTCGAACCCCTTTGTTTGTTGAGCAAGGGTTTCCTAAACCCTTTTGGTAAGGGATTTCTTGCTTGGAGAGAAAGACTCTTACTTTGACCAAAACTCTCCTTTTGACCAACTTGTCAAGCAAGAACAATATCTAACTCTCTTAGATATTTTATTTTACTTTATTTATTAAATAATAAATAACTTGAAGACTAATAATTAATTAATTCATAATTAATTATTTATTAGACTTACAATCTCCAAATTAGAACTTTAATATTAATTCATAATTAAATTAAAGTCCATTAAATAATTAATCAAGATTAATTATTCAACTAACACATACACACGTGACACGTGTCACTAGGGACATGTGTCCCACACGTCTTCCACACGTGTGGACCCCACCAATCTTTTATTGGTCCGATCAACTCGTTTAATCGATTTCAAGCCTTAACCCACGTGACCGGGTTGTTATGTGTGACCCTATAGGTTCTTAATTTAATTCTAATTAATTAATTAGTCCGCAGATCATACGACCATAGTCTAGCAACAGGTGTATATCCCCTAGCTGAATAAGAATGTCTCAATTAGAAAGAACCTTTAAGTCATTGACATATGTGAGATACAATCCTCCTACGTCCCATCTCTCAATCAAGATCTAGGGTAAGGGAATAATTAGAACCCTAATAATCTTGATCTTAAAGTTAAGTGCATTTCATATCCATTTGATCTCAATCTAAGAAACTCATTTCTTGATGTCTTGATCCACTGCCTTGGCCAAGGACTCCTAGATGGCATATGAATGACTTAAACAATAAGAGATCAACTTGCTAATGCAAGTGTAGGTCCTTTATCGATTCTCATATACTTTCATGTGCCACTTGTGCAACCCCAACATAAGCTTTGCATCAGTTGTCTAAGGCGATACCCTTTAAAGCTTATACCTAAGACTACAGAGTTAGCCCATAAAGTATCAATGGAACCTCAAGTCTAAGGATCACTTAATCACATCAATAACTCGTGAGATATTTCTTAATCTGGAAGTTTCTATTTCTGGAAGTTTCTATTTCCAGAAATAGAAACTTCATTTCCCATTTAGGAATCTTCTCACACGGGACAGTACTTACTTAGAATAAACAAGCACCACCATGTATCACGTACGTATCAACAATACACTTTGCACCCTATGAAACAGGGTGGTCCTTCTTAAGGGCGTGATCACATGAGCAAGCCTCGAACGAGTCAATTCGACACTCCACTGTCTTTAGGACTCATCGGCTTGGAGTGATTTTTGATCATGACTTATGTGATATAAGGCTCGTCTCATGAACCATTTCGCCTAAATGGTTGAGTCCTATAAGTCATATTAATTATGGGAATTCTTATACATGTGCAGTTAAAGTAAACATACAATCAAACAAGAGCGTATAAAGAAGTGTTGCCTTAATTTGTATTAATCAAAGATTGTATGTGATCTACAAAAGGAAAGTACTAAAGCGGATATACAATCGGCTTTAAGGCACTATTCCTAACAGAAAGCAGTTGCAGGGGCAAGCAGAAAATATCTGAACTTGAAAACGCGCCCTTTGTGGTCATCCACATGATTGCTGGTGGCTCCTCATGAGGAGACTCAAATGCCTCTCGCCGTCGCTATGTGCGTAGCTACGATCAACGGCGCTCAGCCCCAAAACAAGTCTACGCCATTAAGGAAGCAGCCGTCCCCGGATCAAAAGAGAATGAAGTGATAGGTTTTAACGATAGGGACCTAGAGCATATTATAACACCCCATGGGGTCAGTGAAACATCTGACTGCCCTATGGTGGTTAGTCTTGATGTACATAATCACATTGTAAAGAGGGTCCTTGTCGATAGTGGAAGTTCTGTGAATGTTCTCCCCTACTCAACTTTCCAGAAAATGAATATTACCAACATTCCCCTCGAGCCCCTCAAAGCCGCCCTCATTGGCTTTGGAGGCTCGGAGGTTGTCCCTCGTGGACAAATTCGATTGGCCACCTCTTTTGGTCGAGCCCCGTGGCGAAAGACTCTGACGGTCACCTATGCGGTTGTGGAGATTGAGATCCCTTACATTATTATAGGACGATCGGCCCTTGTTGATTTTAAGGCTATCATTACCACCTACCATCAGAAAATCAAATTCTCCACCCCCGAGGGGACGGGCGAGATCCTGTGTAATGTCAAGGAAGAATGGGAGTGTTATATGTTGTCCCTCAAGAAGCCAAAAACCGTAAAGACTTTCCAAATTGATTCCACGAAGAAGACCGTGGATTTTTCCAATCTCGACGAGGATGGCCCCATGAGGATACGAGCCAAACTCTACAAGAGAAAAAAAATAAAAAATCCGCGAGCAGAAATGACCACCCCGAGGGTGTCCCGCTTGGAGCAGTGGAGGAACCCTCTTCAGACGAGGGCGAGCCCGAGGGCGGGGACAACCGCCTCATAGGAAAGAAAAGGGCACTTGAAATTCCTCGATAGGAGTCACGGATAGAGCCAACGAAGAAGTTTTTAACCATTGAGCTCGAACCAGGCAACAGAGATAAGACCACACAAATTGGTTCCAACCTCTCCGGGCCCTCTAAGATCATGATGATCAATTTTGTAAGGGAAAACATTGATGTCTTCGCATGGAAAACTTTCGATCTTACTGGGATTGACCCCAATGTCATCGTCTATAGACTCAATGTGGACCCTGCCTTCAAGCCCATCAAACAGAGAAAGAGAGATGTCCACGTATTTCGAAAGAAGGTTATTGAGGAGGAAGTGAACAAACTTCTCGAGGCCCAATATATTGAGCCCATCCTGTACCCAGAATGGCTTTACAATGTCATTCTCGTACCCAAGAGTGCCAACAAATGGAGGATGTGCAATGACTTTACGGATCTCAATAAGGCTTGTCCCAAGGATCCATACCCTTTTTCTCGAATTGACCAGCTGGTGGACTCAACCGCTGGTTGTGAACTGATGAGCATGATGGACGCATTCTAGGGGTATTATCAAATTTTTATGGCCCCGAGGATCGCACAAAATCCTCTTTTGTCGTGCATCTTGGGGTGTATTATTTCTTGGTCATACCATTTGGATTGAAGAATGTTGGAGCAACATATCAACACCTTGTCAACAAAATGTTCAAGCATGAGATAGGAGGTTCCCTGGAGGTGTATGTGGACGACATGATCGTCAAAAGTGAGCGAGAACATTCCCATCTGGGGGATTTGAAACGAACCTTTGATATATTGCACCGATATGGCATGAAGTTGAATCCCTCCAAGGGTACCTTTGGAGTTCGAGGGGGCAAGTTTCTGGGATATGTAGTCAGTCAGCGTGGAATTGAGGCTAACCCTAAAAAAATCAAAGCGAACATGGAAATCCCTTTCCCTCGGAACGTTAGAGAAGTACAAGTTTTGGTGGGGAAGATAATCTCTCTCAACAGGTTCATATCACGATCAGCGGATAGGAACTTATCGTTCTTCAAGATACTGCGTGATGCTCGGAACTTCGTATGGACAGAGGAATGCGAAAGGGCATTGCAGGATAGGAAAGTCTATCTGTCGCGTGTGCCTCTACTTACAAAGCCAATCGAAAATAAGAAACTGTTCATCTACCTCTCGGTCTCCCAGGAAGCAAAGAGTGCGGTCCTTATGGCAGTACGCTAGTGCAAGCACCTACCAATCTATTATTGGAGTAAAACTTTGTGGGGGGAAGAAAGAAAGTATGTGGAAATTCAAAAGTTCTCATTCGCCCTCGTAAACGCGTCAAGGAGGCTAAGACTGTATTTTCAGGCTCACTCCATCACAATGCTTACAAATCAACCATTGAGACAAGTCTTGTCAAAACCCGACATCTCTGGAAGGTTAATCAAATGGGCAGTTGAGCTGAGTCAGTTTGACATCAGTATCGAGCCAAGGACGGCCATACAACCACAGGTAGTCACTGATCTGCTAGTTGAGCGTTTTGGGCTAGAGCCTACACCCACAGAGAATCAGGGTTTATGGCTCTTGCACACAGATGGCTCCTCGACCTCTCAAGGGGGAGGAGCAGGGGTATCCCTTAGAGACCCCCACAGAGTTGAGCTAGATTTTGCTATCAGATTGGATTTCAAAATTACCAACAATGAGGCAGAGTATGAAGCTCTCATCCAAGGGCTGAAAATCGCCCTCCAAAGTGGAGCCTCTCGGATCATGGCCTACGTTGATTCACAACTGATCGCGAGCCAAATTGAAGGCACATATGAGGCTCGAGAAGCCACCATGGTGCAATACTTGGGAAAAGCTAAGGAAGTCATTAGCAAGTTCAGCGAGTTTCACCTATTACAAGTGCCGAGGGCGGAAAATGAGTGGGCAGACGCTCTATCCAAGTTTACCTCCACCATCGAGGGGTCATGTGACCGTTCCATTACTTTTCTCATAACAGAAGAACCCTTGATAAAGGAAAGGGTGCCCCTCGAGAAGTAACCATGATTGATCCAACCGAGCCCTACTGGCTTGTCGATATCATAAGATTTCTTAGAGATGGTGTCTGCCCTAATGACAAATTGAACATATTCACAATGGAAGTTGTGGGAATCATTCTGGGGGGCGCATCCTTGCCAAGAAGATCTTGAGAAGTGGTTTCTACTGGCCCACGGTTGTACAAGATGCAATTGCATTCTCCAAAAGATGCCTAAAATGCCAGTTCCACTCAAACGTCCCGCAGCGACCTGCGGCTCAAATGATTCCATAGATGTTGCCTGACCTTTTGATCAGTGGGGCATTGATATCGTGGGACCCCTGCCAATAGTTGTGGGTTAAAGGAGGTTTGTTATACTAACAGTGGACTATTTCACCAAATGGGCAGAGGCAGAAGCAGTTGCCAAAATCACTTTCGCGTCAGGGACTTTATATGGAAAACCATCATTTTGTAGATATGGTATCCTGAGGGTGCTAATTTCTGGCAATGGATCCCAATTCATTGCGAAAAATACCCGAGAATGGTGCTCGGAGTTGGGTATTGAACAACGGTTCACTTCCGTGGGGCACCCTCAAGCCAATGACCAAGCTTAAGTTACTAACAGGATTATCCTACAACATTTGAAGACGATGCTTAAAAGTAAGAAAGGCAAGTGGGCTGAAGATTTGCAAGGAGCCCTATGGGCTTACCGCACAACTCCTCGAGCGGCCACGGGTGAGACCCCCTATTCCCTCGTGTACGGCTCAGAAGCTATGATACCTGCAGAAATTGCTCAAGAGTCAGCACGTGTTGCATATTTCGAGCCTAACTCTAACAAGGAAAATAGGACGCTCGAACTGGATCTGCTGGAGGAGAGAAGGGATAACGCTTGGACATGTATCCACAGGTACAAAGCCTCAGTGGCTCGGCATTACAACAAGCGTGTCAAGGAGAGGACCTTCTAGTTTGGGGACCTGGTTTTGAAGAAAGTGGAAGTGTCAAAGTATGTGGGCAAACTAGATCCCAATTGGGAAGGACCATATAAGGTCACCCAAGTTAGGGCCAACAACACCTACCTACTTGAAACACTTCAGGGCGAGCGTCTTCCTCGGCTATGGAATGCGTGTAACCTTCGACGGTTCTATGTATAAATTCCTTGCAGAACACATTTTGTAAAATCCCAATGTTGGGCACGATGTAATCTTTTATTGGAAAAATAAAAGCAAAGGAATCTATTTTTATGTATAAAGCTTACTGTAAAACACGCTATTCAATTCCCCTCTCGGATACCTGGGCAGGTTGCCCCACGAGTCCTAGGCAGCTGACGCTCGGAGCTGTGGAACACTAAAAAAAATTCTTAAGGAAATTTCCACACGAGAAATTTATAAGTAATCAGGGCACCCTCGAAACAGGTCCCTCGCGTGTTTACTTTTACTTAAATAGATTTCTTAAGTAAATTTCCACACGAGAAATTTATAAGTAATCAGGGCACCCTCGAAACGGGTCCCTCGCGTTTTTACTTAAACAGATTTCTTAAGAAATTTCCACATAAGAAATTTATAAGTAATCAGGGCACCCTCAAAACGGGTCCCTCGCGGTTTTACTTAAACAAATTTCTGAAGGAAATTTCCACACGAGAAATTTATAAGTAATCAGGGCACCCTCGAAATGGGTCCCTCGCGTTTTTACTTAAACAAATTTCTTAAGGAAATTTCCACACAAGAAATTTATAAGTAATCAGGGCACCCTCGAAACGGGTCCCTCTCGTTTTTACTTACACAGATTTCTTAAGGAAATTTCCACACAAGAAATTTATAAGCAACCAGGGCGCCCTTGAAGCGGGTCCCTCGCGTTTTTACTTAAATAAATTTCTTAAGGGAATTCCCAGTTTTCACAACAAAAACTCATTAAGTAGCCGAGGCACCCTCGTGAGCAGGTTCCTCGCTTTGCTTTACTCAGCACAAGTAATGTTAATTTTGGTGCCAACTTTACTTAGTCATTATTCTCAAATTTCGCATGTCAGGATTTATGTAGGGAGGACAAACATGCAAGGTAAATATGAAAGTGGGAGATAAAGACATTTTGTGGCAAATCAAATATTCCTTCATTAAATGGGAAGAAAAGAGCTCACGCTCTGGATACAAATTGAAGGGCATTCCAGCCCATGGAAAGAAATAAAACAAAGAAAGAAACGGATTACAAGTTTTTTTTTTTTTTTTGAAAAAATGAGTAGATCACAGTTGGGCATCTTGAGCCTGGCCATCTTCAAGGTCCACTACTTTAGCTGTTAGATTTGGCGTTAGGGCGCTTGGCAGTGGAGCGTTGGGCGCTGGGGTATTCAGAGGCTCAACCGTCTCGATCGCGGGAGCAGGAGTACCCTCGATAGCCTGCACCAGAATCGTGGCAGCTGCTTGACCCTCAGGAGCAATTGCAGTGTCCGTGGCCCCCTCGCTAACTTCCTCCAGCGGGGGCACTTCGGTGGTTTCATGGGCCCTTATAAACTCCTCTTGCAAAAGGGCCACCAAGTCATTATACTTCGACTCCATCAGGTTATCTTCAGGATTCTTCTTGCTCACCGTCGGAGCCTTCAGATCTTCATCATACTGCAGCCCTATACGCCAGTGCCCTCGAGACTCAGGTTTTGCCAAGCCCAGTGAAATCAACTGAGCAACCACCAGGTTGAAGGCCTTTTGAGCCTCGTCATAACAATGCAAGTTGGCGGCAAACCCGGAGGCCTTGGAGTGACAAAAATTGAGGAGGGCCTCACGGTTGGCCTCGGATATACGCTCGGGCAGCAGCCTTTGAAATTCTTCTTCGCAGGCCTTCTTTGTGGCCTCGGTGTATTGCTTCTTGGCAGCATTGAGTTGCTTGTTCCGCACATCCAAATCCATAGCCAGGCCCTTGTTGATGTCATTATACCTGTTCACCTCAGCACGAGCCTTCTTGCGAGACTCCTTGCTACTCTCCAGCTCTCTCTTAACTTTGCTATGCTCAGTCTCGAGGGACTCAAGCTTGGCCCTCAACAAGTCATTCTCTTCCTGGAGCTGTGTAGGGTTGGCAGCGTGAACCATCTTCTTGTATTTTGCTTTACGCTTGAAAAAAAATGCCAGTGAGCGCTGTTGAAGGTTCCTAACCCTCGGGAGGACTTCCTGTGAGATGATCAAACCACACTTAAGGAAATTTCAAGACGAGATTGAGAAACCAAGAGTCTGGAAATAGTTTACGGAATAATGTAACACTTACCGAAATGAGAGCGTGGCATAGGTCTTCAACCACCTGATTAGTGCTCTGGCCAAACAGCTTACGGTGGTCACCGATAAACTGCAGTCGGTGGTAGATCCCATGGACTAAGTTCCGCGTCGAGGGACAGTCCAGTAGCATGGTGGGGCCGGCGGAATGGGATCGTTGGTAGGAAGTATCCTCGTTGCGCTAGAAATTTTAAATGTGGTCACCCTCGGAAGAGGAAGTCTCGCCTTCCCCGGGCTCACCAACCACCACCTGCTTCCCCTTCCCTGTCACCGGCACAGAATCTGGGAACCTCTTCCTCTTCCTCGAAGGGGGAGAAGCACCTCGGGGAGCTCAGTGATAACCACGCCTGAGCATTGCCTGCGGTGCTCATTAGGGCCAAGATGAAGAGGCCTATTCCCACTTGCCGGAGTATTGCCCTCGGGCCAAGGAATGATGCTTGTTTCTGGGGTAGCCCCTCTGCCTTCCCCTCGCCCCCTACTAGGGGCGCTCGAACTGCTTCCACCGCGGCCGTCCCCTCTGTCGCCGCCCGTGCGGCCTGGCCTCTATTGGTTCTATTGTTGTTGATGTTGATGTTGCTGTTGGTTTTGGGGTTGCCCCCGGTTGCCCAAAAGAGCTGCCACATTACGCATGCCTCCTTTGCCAGCCATCAGTATACTTGTCCCTGACAGAAAGGAAAAAAGCAGAAAAGAAAACAGGGTTAGCCTTCATGGATCAAGGAATACAAGGGTCAAAGTTAGCATCCCTACTCTTAAAAGTTAGCTCCCTAGAATCTAACCATCTCTCTCCAAGTTTCAAGCGGGTGGGTTAGCAATCATATCAGGGTCATTCATGAGCTCACAAAGGAACAAAACTTCTTCGTTATCCATCAATTCGTTGGCTCTAATGAGCCAGCACTCGTTCCTCATAGAAAGGGCCACTTCTGAGCCCAGGATAAATGGAAGAGGAGCCCTAAACGAGATCTTACAAGCCATTCTCGCAGGACGCCAAAGTCTTCCCCCTCAGGGGCCCTCATAAAAAAGAATTTCTCCTTCCATTCGGTGCCATAAGACGTCGAGGGGGAGTCTATCAATCTCAAATTGGATTTGGCTTGAATATAATAGAAGCATGCCGTCGGGGATGAGCGTGGGGAATGGACCACCTGGAAGAGGCTGTTAAAATTATGAATTGAGGTCTCGTTTCCAGTATATTTCATCAGGATTACAAAGGTGTTGATGAGGGTTATGCCGTTAGGGACAATCTGAGAAGGGCTCAAATTCAAAAGATTGAGGATACTCTCTACTGGAACAGGAATTGGGAATCTCAACCCCCTGCCTCTACTGCGTCCTTGTATACTGTCATCTCTCCAGGAGGGGGGTTATTAGCTCTCTCGTGCAGTGGTGATATTCTATAAGTAAAGTGCTCATTCCAATACCTGGGAGCCCTCATTAAAACTAAATCCCCCATGGATATAGTGCTCGGAATCTGATCTGGGGTCCTATCAGTGGCTTGTATGCCAGAGCTTTCCTCCTCTATAGATTTCTTGGATTTCTTGGTCATTTTTCTACGCTTGGCAAAAGGTTCTTCTGAAGGACCAACCGTCTCTTCCTGAATCGAGCTCGGACTTGCCACTATAACTGCATGATGTTGAGGGTTAATGGCACTTTCTGTCAAAGGTAAGGTCACTCATTGTCGTTCGGCCTCCAGGACTAGGTACATCTTTTCGATTAAATGATCCACTCCCCCCGGATTTCTCTCGTCAACGCTTGGCAGAAGGTTCTTCTGAAGGACCAACCGTCTCTTCCTGAATCGAGCCCGGAATTACCACTATAACCACATGATGTTGAGGGTTAATGGCACTTTCTGTCAAAGGTAAGGTCACTCATTGTCGTTCGGCCTCCAGGACTAGGTCCATCTTTTCGATTAAATGATCCACTCCTCCCGGATTTCTCTCGTCAATAGCAGACATGGCAGTATCAAAATCTTCATCTCTCGTCTCACCAAAGATCTCATCAATAGTTTGGTGGTGAGGAGTGGGGTTATGGGAAGAGGAACTAGAGCTGGCCATTTCATCAATCTCCCTCACGGTCTCCTCTATAATTCTCTTAGACATTATGGGTTGGAAGGAGGTATAAGAAGTAACAATGGCGGAATAGAAGATGAGGGGCACCTACGGATCTAGGATTAGCAAACTAGAAAATTAAGAAAAACTATAAATTGCCTAGAAACGCTGAAAAACTGAAGTTACTTGAAGCTCTTGGGAGAATGCTAGAAAGTCTCTGGGAATGCTTGAATGCTTAGAAGGAAGGATTGCGTAAAGAAGAGAATTGATAATGAGTCAAGTCCCTATTTATAGGTGAAAGAGTTGGTGGCATTTGGGTAATTAATTCAAAAGTTGCATTCATTCCCGCCCAGGTAACTGCCCACTTTTGGGAACCGTCACACACGTACCAAGATTCACGCGCCGTTTCCTGAAAAGACGCACCCACTTGCCTGAAAAGCATTAAATACATAACATTTCGAGTGGTCAGGATGAAAGGACCGCATTAAATGCGTCCTCAGAGTAAGATTCCCGAGCGTGGAGTTTTCCTGCCAAAGATGGACCTCGAGATTTAAAAGCTGGAATTCTACAGCCCACATCACTGTGGACTACAGAATGGGGGGGCAAAATGATGAGGCTAAAATACGCTCGAGCCACGTAAGCGCCACGTGGCCTAATTTTTGCCTCACTACATGACGCCTCAGGATCACTCCAAACCATCCCACAAGTTGAGGCATTCCTCTCGAGGAAATAACCGCCCCCGCTCCATAGTGAGCCTTGATCCGTCCAAGAGAAGGAACTAGACTTCAAGTACGAGGGTCATTCAACCCCTCGAGTTGTTCCCAAAATGATGCTCGAGGGATCCCTGACTTCACACAGAGTAAGGCTCCTCCTCATAGCCATACGTCCGGCCCGAACGTCCCTTTGGACTAGGTGCACCCATGGAAGCCCTTATCCAAACCCGAGTGTCCCTAGCCCTCGGTAACAACCTCAAAAGGCTCTCTGACACATGGTACATGCCCGCGCACCTACTACTGTTGCCGCCACCAACCTTTTCACAGGCTTTTGCAGGAGATCCCTTTCAGAGACTCCTCATTACGCTACATGTCTAGGGCAACTTCAATGCAGGACCACATGTTAGCAATTACCAAAAGGGCCTTAACCCTCAACTATAAATATGCAGACCCCCCTACATACTCGGTAAGTAAGCTTTCATTACTCCAAGCTCTGTCTTTACATTTTCATCTTCTTCCAAGTCTGACTTAAGCATCGGAGAGCCAAACTGGGTATTACCCCCAGTCCCCCCAGTTTGGCCTTCTGACTTCTTGGTGTTTGTTCCTAGCAGGTAGAACCCCATCATATCCGGCGACTTTAGCCTGATCCAACCATCACTGTTTCCCCTCATTACAATTTATAAAGTGCTGGAGTTTGACACATCGGATTAAACCCCATCACAACCGAATGGGAAAACTTGAACCAAAACACCCCCTCCCCCTGGAACCAAACCGGTTCAGCCCTTAAAGGCTGAACTATTTCTCCTTCCCTTCTCATTTCACGTAAAGCAACAATAGTAGTTTAGCTCCAAGGAGAATAAAAGCCCCAAGTTCATATTCACCTTCAAGAGCCAATATCTCCCTCAATTCTCCATCTTTTCGCGAGCTTGAGTAAGTTTTGGAATCCTCTCATCGTGTTCTTCGTTTCTACAATTAAATTCTGAATTTTAGTGGAGAATTTATATATATATGATCATATATATGTTTGAAATCTGACTTCATAAATGTGTTCTGCATGATATGTGAGTTGTATTAATTGTAGGGAATAAAATGGTAGTTGAGTATTTAATATGTTGCCTTTAGTGATGCTTGTTTTTGGACATGGGATTTATGGCTTTGATTCTTGTTGTCTTTGAGTTCTATGCATCTGTAATTGTTCTAAGTGACTTATATGAATTGTTTGCACGATTTAGCATGATATTGCAGCTCCTTAGTATTGAATTTTTTGCCATTTTTAGCCTTTACGTGCTTCCCCTGCTTCTGTGAGAAACTGCTCTGTTTTGCCTTTTGAACCAGTTAAACTAGGAACGACCGTTCCCATCTTCCAGAAACTTTGGACAAGAACGGGAACGACCATTCTCTACAGTGGCAGGGCAGTTCCCATTCTTCCCGAGACCTGGAGCTAGTTTCTACTTTTATTTTGCTAAGTTATGCATTTATATGATTTTATTTGATAATCTTTTGCATGTTTAACATTGTAACTTGATTTTAATTGCATGATAAATTGTAAATAAATGTTATATGCTATGTTATGTGAATTATATGAAACATTTCATATTGTTTTGCATTCATGCATAAGTCATGCATTGGCCGGGCATCTTATTTGGTCCATATAGAGTCTAAGTCTTGGGCTCTCGTGTTTTCTTTTTAGACGGTGTTGCCGAGGACGAGCTTGAGGCATAGCTTTGCTCACTCTCACTAGTTTCTCTTCTACACACAAGGTGAGGTTTAGCATTTTGTATAGTTATTGACCTAAAGCCTTTATATGACGTTTTCGAGCCGTGCATGTGATTATATATTATATATAATTAAATAAGTGGTATCAGAGCGCGGTTGCAAAACCGGGCTCTAGTGTCGTATTGAGCTTGTCTAGGTTGTACGGCTTAGGACAATGTGATTATGTGAATATATGACTTGATTACTTTGAATACTTGCATATTTTATTAATTGTACACATTAACATGTACTAACCTACATACATCTATATTGTTTGAATTTGTGATTTTCAGAATGCCTCCTAGAAAAAGGGATCGTGAACAAACACCGAATTTAAATCAACCACCTCCACAGAATGCACCTCCACCACCAACTATGAATGCGGAGAATATTGTTCAAGCCCTTCTCAACTAACTTCAACAAAACCAAAGGAACCAAACACCTCCGGTTGAAGTGCAAGAAGTCTTCGGTATGTACAAAGAGTTCCGAAACAACAATCCTCCAAAGTGGTATGAAGAAGATGATATAAAAGCGGAGGAGTGGTTACCCGAGATTAGAGGGATTTGGGAGATATGTCCGGGGAGTTCCCAAGACAAAGCCGTTTACACGGGCCATTTTATTCAAGGGAAAGCGGCTAATTAGCTCAAAAGTGTTCGTTCTAAGTTGGATAGAACCGGGAGGAAATTCAATTTGGAGACTTTTGTGCAGGAATTCCATGAGTAATATATTCCCCATAGTGCACAAGAACGCTGCCTTCAAGAATTCTCTAAATTGAAGTAAGAAAATCAGACGGTGGAAGATTACATATTGGAATTTGAGAGGCTTGCACCCTATGCCACTCACATCAACGATAATGTAACGCCCCAATTTTTCTAGTTATGCATTAAGTGACATTATATGAATTATATTCTTATACGTTTATGTGAAAATATATGATATTATTTTTAAATCATGAATTATTGCATAACTCGTATTTAAGTGATACGTGAATTAATTGCCAAACATGATTTATTTGATTATATGACCTTACTTGATCTATTCTCATAATGTGGACTTAATTGCATTAATAACATAAATGAAACATGCATACATAGATATATATTTTATACTTGACTATATATTTCTACAACTTATATATATATGCATCCACTTGATCATTATATAGTATAATTGCAATGACACCCTCATTCCACTCACTTCTAACATGTAATTATCTAAGAGCTAAGGACTTAGTTGCAATAATCATAATCATGCAAGACTTTTACATTCTCATCATATACACACATTTATATATATTATATACATAATATCTACTTTTACTTTATATATATAAGTTATATATCTATATATTACATTACATACACTAATTCATCTCTCCTAATTCCATTTCATTTCATTTCATCAATAAAATCCCACACACACACATACTAAAACACGGGAGAAACACCAAGAAGAAAAGGAAGGGAGATTTCATCTCAATTTCAAGCTTGATTCAAGGAAGATAATTGCATAATTGGAAACATCATCCTCATCTCATCAATTCACCCATTCCTTCTTCTAGTTCAAGGTAGAATAAGAATTTGTTTGATCTCTTGAACACATGATGATGTAGGGTTTGATGATTATGTGAAGCCTTTTTATTTATTTATGGTTAGGAGCATGTTTAGGACCATTTTACTTCAAAGATTGCATGAATTCTTGAAGAATATGAGAAGTTGGTATCATGAGATTATATGGGGTTTTGTTGATTGATTCTTGATGATTTGATGCATGTTTCCATGGATTATATGATGTCTAATTGATATATATGACCATACACATGTTTTATGATAGTTTTGAGTTCAATTCTTACATTGATTTGGTGTTGGGATGGCTTGGGAGCCATTTTTCGAGCTTTGCCCTATTTTTCCCCTGTTTTTTCGGACAGAACATAAGCCCGTGTGGCTGCCCAGTTCAATTCCCACACGCCCGTTTGGGTACCTACTGTCGTGACAGACGGTTTCCACACACCCGTTTACCCTCAAACGAACTTCGATTGACCTGATTTTTGAACCATTAGAAACCTCTTGAAGTCTAGAACAACCCCTAATTGAAATCATCTCAATATATTTTGTCATTTGTGAGATATAATCAATTCTTTTTTGTGTCGCCACTTTATCCGAAATCTGCAATCACCTAATTTCGGGCTTACGCCATTTTCACCTCACTTTGAACTAGAAAACGAGCCATATATCATTTCAAAGGTCTACTTGTCTAGTTTCATTTCCAATAAACAAAACTCAATTCCCACTTCTAGAATTTAAGATATTCCAGTTTTTCCTCAGCATGCGCATTTCTGAAAATTACCGACTTTTGCCAAAACCTCTCTTATTGCATTCCTTTCAATTCCTTGGCTCCCATATGTGACTTATATGATATATATACTTGTTTTATTGATAATTATATTCTTATTTAACATTCCTTAATTGTTATTACATGACATATTGATCATGACTTTGTCGTGCGTCGTAAATAGTTCATACGCGTTGTGTCTCACGTACACTTGTCCTTGTTGCACAGATCATCTTCCCATTGACGAGGAGCAAGCTCCATAGCTTTATCCTTGTTGTATTTTGTCGGTAAAGGTGAGGTTTAATTCTAGATATATATAACCCCTACAACATTTTGTGATGTTTTCGACCAAAATGTATCAATATATCTATAGTTTTCCAAACCTTAATAATTTTTAACTGATTTCATGGAACGGATTGATTGATTGATTGATTGGGAGAGTAAGCATGTTCACTGTGGGCCCGAGGGTAGTGTATTGAGCCAACCGGGAAAGCAAGGGCTGATGGGTAACTCTTGCACTATCCTCACTAATTTTGGGATGACCCTGAATCCACTAGGAGATTAGTGGAGGAAGGAGTTCCGGGCAGAGGGACTCGTGAACCCTATGCCCAACGAGATTGGATGGTGGGGCCTTGCAATCCCACCGTCAACCGGAGGAAAAAGGGTTCATGAAACTGCTAATTGTGCACTGTAACAACTTGCATGATAACCATTGAATTGAAACCTAAATATTGATTTTTCACTGTTGGTGTAAAGGTTTGAGAATTACCCTCACTCGACGGGTCACGGATTGAATTGATAATGATTGAAATTTTAAATTGATTTAGTTGTAATCTCGGGCGAGAGCTAATCCTATTCTTAAACTTATAATGTTCCTTTTATAAAACCTTACCCGAGGCTATAACTTGCATGATACGTGCACTAATATTTATTTATACCACCTCACTCAGTCTTTTGTAGACTGACACCTCACATTTTCAGTTTTACAGGTTGAGTGCTATGCGGGATCGAGTTAGTCTTATTTTGGGTCTTTCATGTTGAGTCTAGAATTCCACTTTCATATTGGCACATGTACTGTTCTTGTTTCATTTTTTCGATTTGGTACATATGTATATGATGTAAGTAAACTTGATGATAATGAGATGCATGAATAGTGTGTTACCGTTTTATGGCTTACGCATGTTGGTGTGTATTTGAGGGTTAATCCCGCCTAGCTAGTGGTTTCTTTTCTTTTGTCACCCGTTCGCTATAGTTTTGGTTCATGTACGGATTATCCATTTCGTATGTGGACTGAGCTATGGTGCGGGGGTGTGGCATCTCTACGTATAGGGAGCTACATCTTAATTGGTATCAGAGCCCGGTTGTAAAACTGCGGTTCTAGCGTTGTGTCGTGTCAAGTCTAGGTCGTACGGCTTAGGAACTACTCGATAACTTGTGCATTGAGTCCTTCGCTCAAGAACTAGACTCAAGTGATTCATTGATTCTTCTCACCAATTGTTGATTAATTGGCTTTAATTTTCTTGAATTTTATATAATTAACGTGTTTTACTTTAACTTCGTTGAATTAACTATTGTATTTTGCATCCAAATATGTTTAAATGCTAATTATGTGTCATATGCAATCACTAACCCCATGCATTTATATTTGAGACAAGTTGTGATTATAGGTTATAAAGATCATATCAAACCACGGTCAATCTCTACGACAACCTCAATCTATCGCAAGCTCCTTTCTCTCTCTTTGAAGTTGTATGGATTGCACCGGGAAACTTCATGCAAGAATTCAAGAGCCACGGATTTCTATAATTGGATTATAATTCAAGTGATAAGATTCGGAATAGAAGGATCCATGGTAGAAGTGACTTACAAGCTCTAACGAAGTTGATGAATATTTAAAGAGGTGGAGTTGGGGTGTGTGATGTTTTATCATCATAAGATCAACATATACCCCTATGTCACATTGAAAGTTAGTCAATCGGACTCAACGGGATTGTCCAAACCAAGGAATGGAGAGAAGAAAATCTTGGAGGTGTTAAATTCGAGATTTCTAATCAACAAGGAGGTAAAAAATCTTTAAGCGAGTTTAAGGTAATAAAGGTTTGTTGGAAAATCCATAACAAGGACCGTTAAGGAAGAACTTCCAAGTAAATCAAGTTACTAGAAGCCAAGTTTGGAGTAAAAGAAGGAAGAGAGGATTTGATCATTGAACGGTGAGCAAAACAAATTGTTAAAGAAGGACTCCCCAAATAAATTAAGTTATTAGAAGTCAAGATCTAGAAAAAGGAAAAGAAAAGGAATTGGAAATACTTAGGATTCCGGATTCAAGCTGAATTGTCATGTGGTAAGGTTAAATTGGGGGATGAGCAATAAAGGTCACAAAATAAGATGCCATACGATAGGATTAGTGGATGGTAAGCAATAAGAATTGTCCCGGAAGAGTTTTCAAACAAACTAATCCATGAGAAGTCGAGTTCGGGGTAGAAGGAAAAGAAGAGACTGAGAAAAAGAGAATGGAAGTCACGACGGATTTCGAGTAAGGAAGAAGTGGAATTGGAAGATACGGAGCAACAAATGGAAACGGTAAAGAAAGACAAAGATCTACTTGGAGGAATTTGAATTCAAGAATCGAGTTCAAGAAATTTCAATTCTCACGGGATGGAAATGTATAAGTCAATGCCCGAGAACACTAAAGATTTAGAAGACCGTGGGGAAAACAAGAAATGATCAACCATTCGGGACAAGTTTATGATTCAATAAACAAGGAACAAATATCGGGTTAAAGCTTATCACTACCACGGTGACAGGTTCTACGCATCCATAAGCACGTGCATCATACATCGTATTCAATTAGCTAATCTCTTTTATTTATAAGTGCGTGCATCTTTGATTGACATAATTTCTCCAACATGTCGTATCCTTAACTGTTTAAAGAGTGTTATGTGTATTATCATATTAACGACATGCATTGTTAAGTGTTTACTTGATAGGAAGTTTCCTTCAACTCACTCATCAATTATTTTCAACCGAGCCATATTTGAATCAAGAACAAGGGAAATTTTGGGTTGCACAGGTTGAGTAAACAGGAATGGGAATTTCGAGGTTCAGGAAAAGTAGAGCCGTAACTAGGAGGAAATGAGTGGATTGCTATTATTTTCGATCACTCCAAAGCGAATGCGAGTGTGATTATCGGACGTGGCATGACTAGAATTACATATTTCGAAGAAGCTAAGCCGAAAAGGTTGAGAATAGAGCTGAAGGTTTGAAACAAAAGAAGAAGTGGGTTTTACCCCTACCCAAATTCAAAGTAAATGAGAGCAAGGTCACCAAACACGCGGAGTAGCGAAGATCACTCATACCAAGGAAGTTTAGTTGAAGGAGTTGAGAATCTTGAATCCAAGAAGCGATAAAATGAGTCCAACGAATAAGAATAGAAATTCTTAAGGGGGAGAGCACGCCCGGGATATGGCTTAAATTCACAGTTGTGCTCAAATGGGTTACTTCAAAAAGGAATAACGGAAATGCAAGAGGTAACAGGTAACGAGATCCTATAAAGCAAGGACAAAAGACGAATTGAGAGATTTTAAAACCCGGTGAAATTAGAGATCGAGGCGGGAAAAGACTTCGGGAATAATATCAGAGGAGGATCAACATCATTGTGCTCTTATTACCGGACACGTATGAATTCAAGTCTTCCAAGGTTGAAAGGATTGAGTTCTCTAGATAACGTGTTTCTTGTCTTGGAAATAATGGGGCCATAAGAGAACTTCGAGAAAAATTTGGTAAGGAAGGTACCGGATAGGAGCATACGGGGTTGTCGGTTGTTTTCCATAATAAACCGGAGATACCATTAGGGTGAGGACTATGATTCGAGTTATTAAAGATTGGATCGAGTCATTGAGGAATCGGGTACAGTTTGTAATGCGGAGCCGATCTAATTATCACATTTCGTGACGGACAAAGTGAAAGTAATTCGATCTAGCGTTGGTCATTGCATGAATAAGACATGTTACCGGCTCGTCAGTTGTTTCCGTGATGAACTGGGGATACTTTTGGGGTTAGAGGTTAGAATTCAAGCTACTAAAGATTAACATGAGTATTCGAAGAAGGTCGAGTATAATCCGTGGTGAAGAAGAGGTGAATTGGATTAATATCAAGTGTGCACCCAAGATTGGGAACTTCGGACCGGGGTACTAGTGGGGATAGGAGAATTGATCATGGAAACAGGATTGAATTGTCATTTAAGCATTGGATATCGAGGATTTCAATGTTCGACGCTTTGGGTGGAGGAATCTCCAACATCAACTCGAATGTTGAAACCTATGATGCACGGATACGGACACGGCGACACGGACACTGCGACACGGATTTTTTTAAAATTTTAGGACACGACACGGCTCCGACACGACTATATATTTATATAAATAAATATATTATGTAAATATTAATTTATGTAACACTAAGTCGTATTTTTTATTTTATAAATACAAAATAATCTTTGACTTAAATAAATTATTTCTAATATTGAATTACTAATGTGTTATCACTTATCACTACAATGTGAATATATATATACTTGTAATAGGTCATATTATGTTTGAAAGAAGTTTAATATAGGAAAAAATAAGTTGGATAATTTTGGAGTTGTGGGCTAAAAAGCCCAAACCTAAAATATACAAAGTTGGTTATAGTTGCTTCTAAACCCTACTCTTCCGCCGCACAATTCATTTCCATTTCTCCTCCAAATAACAGCTGCTTCTAAACCCTACTCTTCTGCCGCACAATTCATTTCCATTTCTCCTCCAAATAACACATACATCTTAAAACACACCACCATGACTGCACTCTTCCTCCCATAATCGGCCACTTTCACCGGCGCGGAAGTGGAATCCTCGATATCACAACCACCACCGTTATTGCCGGAGATACCAGGTCTACCACATCGATTTTTTGACACTAGGCGGGCGCACCAATTTCTTCTGCCACCACAGCCACCATCGTTATTGCCAGAGATGTCAAGCTCTTAGCCCTTCAGAAATCCAAAATGAATGAATCCGTGTCAAAGCCGTGTCGGACACTCCGCAGCGGAGTGTCCGACACCGTGTCCATAATTTTTTTTTTTTTTTAAAATTCAGACACGGATCACCCGTGTCGGACACATGTCGGAGGCGTGTCAGAACCGTGTCCGTGTCCGACACTGCACGGGGCTAAATTTTGAAGTGTCCGTGCATTAGAGGTTGAAACGGATCACAACCAGGGAAGATTCCCGAACAACGGTGAATGGTACATCAAGCATCTATGGCACATGTATACACGGAACTTAAATGTGAATAATTTCATGATGCTAAGTGATTTGATCGTGAGTTGAATTAATTATCTTTGTTTGACCGATAATTGGCGTGTTTGTTACCTTCTACCTGTTCTTTACGTGAAAACTTGTGCGAGTATTTATTTAATTGCTCTTTCGTGCTTGTTTGAGAGACGGGGTTCTCTCACTGCGTGTCTGAGAGACGGGGTTCTCTACATGCTTACTTGAGAGATGGGGTTCTCTTTTGTTACTTGTTTGAGAGACGGGGCTCTCTCATTGCTTGCTTTAAAGTTCAGATCTAGACAATGGACCTGGGGACCAGGTTTTTTTAAGGGGGGAGAGTTCTAACGCCCCAATTTTTCTAGTTATGCATTACGTGACATTATATGAATTATATTCTTATACGTTTATGCGAAAATATATGATATTATTTTTAAATCATGAATTATTGCATAACTCGTATTTAAGTGATACGTGAATTAATTGCCAAACATGATTTATTTGATTATATGACCTTACTTGATCTATTCTTATAATGTGGACTTAATTGCATTAATAACATAAATGAAACATGCATACATAGATATATATTTTATACTTGACTATATATTTCTACAACTTATATATATATGCATCCACTTGATCATTATATAGTATAATTGCAATGACAACCTCATTCCACTCACTTCTAACATGTAATTATCTAAGAGCTAAGGACTTAGTTGCAATAATCATAATCATGCAAGACTTTTACACTCTCATCATATATACACATTTATATATATTATATACATAATATCTACTTTTACTTTATACATATAAGTTATATATCTATATATTACATTACATACACTCATTCATCTCTCCCAATTCCATTTCATTTCATTTCATCAATAAAATCCCACACACACACATACTAAAACACGAGAGAAACACCAAGAAGAAAAGGAAGGGAGATTTCATCTCAATTTCAAGCTTGATTCAAGGAAGATAATTGCATAATTGGAAGCATCATCCTCATCTCATCAATTCACCCATTCCTTCTTCTAGTTCAAGGTAGAATGAGAATTTGTTTGATCTCTTGAACACATGATGATGTAGGGTTTGATGATTATGTGAAGCCTTCTTATTTATTTATGGTTAGGAGCATGTTTAGGACCATTTTACTTCAAAGCTTGCATGAATTCTTGAAGAATATGAGAAGTTGGTATCATGAGATTATATGGGGTTTTGTTGATTGATTCTTGATGATTTGATGCATGTTTCCATGGATTATATGATGTCTAATTGATATATATGACCATATACATGTTTTATGATAGTTTTGAGTTCAATTCTTGCATTGATTTGGTGTGTGATGGCTTGGTAGCCATTTTTCGAGCTTTGCCCTATTTTTCCCCTATTTTTTCGGACAGAACATAAGCCCGTGTGGCTGCCCAATTCATTTCCCACACGACCGTTTGGGTACCTACTGTCGTGACAGACAGTTTCCACACACCCGTTTACCCCTCAAACGAACTCCGATTGACCTGATTTTTGAACCATTAGAAACCTCTTGAAGTCTAGAACAACCCCTAATTGGAATAATCTCAATATATTTTGTCATTTGTGAGATATAATCAATTCTTATTTGTGTCGCCACTTTCTCGAAAATCTGCAATCACCTAACTTCGGGCTTACGCCATTTTCACCTCGCTTTGAACTAGAAAACGAGACATATATGATTTCAAAGGTCTACTTGTGTAGTTTCATTTCCAATAAACAAAACTCAATTCCCACTTCTAGAATTTAAGATATTCCAGTTTTTCCTCAGCATGCGTATTTCTAAAAATTACCGACTTTTGCCAAACTTTGCCAAAACCTCTCTTATTGCATTCCTTTCAATTCCTTGGCTCCCGTATGTGACTTATATGATATATATACTTGTTTTATTGATAATTATATTCTTATTTGACATTCCTTAATTGTTATTACATGGCATATTGATCATGACTTTGTTGTGCGTCGTAAATGGTTCATACGCGTTGTGTCTCACGTACACTTGTCCTTGTTGCACAGATCATCTTCCCATTGACGAGGAGCAAGCTCCATAGCTTTATCCTTGTTGTATTTTGTCGGTAAAGGTGAGGTTTAATTCTAGATATATAGAACCCCTACAACATTATGTGATGTTTTCGACCAAAATGTATCAATATATCTATAGTTTTCCAAACCTTAATAATTTTTAACTGATTTCATGGAACGGATTGATTGATTCATTGATTGGGAGAGTAAGCATGTTCATTGTGGGCCTGAGGGTAGTGTATTGAGCCAACCGGGAAAGCAAGGGCTGATGGGTAACTCTTGCACTATCCTCACTAATTTTGGGATGACCCCTGAATCCACTAGGAGATTAGTGGAGGAAGGAGTTCCGGGCATAGGGACTCATGAACCCTATGCCCAACGAGATTGGGTGGTGGGGTCTTGCAATCCCACCATCAACCGGAGGAAAAAGGGTTCATGAAACTGCTAATTGTGCACTGTAACAACTTGCATGATAACCATTGAATTGAAACCTAAATATTGATTTTTCACTGTTGGTGTAAAGGTTGGAGAATTTCCCTCACTCGACGATCCATGGATTGAATTGATAATGATTGAAATGTTAAATTGATTTAGTTGTAATCTCGGGCGAGAGTTAATCCTATTCTTAAACTTATAATGTTCCTTTTATAAAACCTTACCCGAGTCTATAACTTGCATGATACGTGCGCTAATATTTATTTATACCCCCTCACTCAGTCTTTTGTAGACTGACACCTCACATTTTCAGTTTTGCAGGTTGAGTGCTAGGCGGGATCGAGTTGGTCTTATTTTGGGTCTTTCATGTTGAGTCTAGCATTCCACTTTTATATTGGCACATGTACTGTTCTTGTTTCATTTTGAGATTTGGTACATATGTATATGATGTAAGTAAACTTGATGATAATGAGATGCATGAATAGTGTGTTACCGTTTTATGGCTTATGCACGTTGGTGTGTATTTGAGGGTTAATCCCTCCTAGCTAGTGGTTTCTTTTCTTTTGTCACCCGTTCGCTATAGTTTTGGTTCATGTATGGATTATTCATTTCGTATGTGGACTGAGCTATGGTGCGGGGGTGTGACATCTCTACGTATAAGGTGCTATAGATAATGATACTCACAAAGCCCGACATTTTCTTCATGGGCTTCGCCATGAACTTCAAGTGGCTCTTCAAGCCATAAATGTGAGTACTTGGGCCAAAGTCACCAAGAGGGTCATTCAAGTAGAGGCCCAAAAGACAAGGTTGAAGCTTCCACCTTTCTCTTCTAGCCAGGGTTCGGGATCCGGTTCTAGATCGGGTAAGAGGCTTGTTTCTTATGCTTCTCAAGCTACTCTATTTCGTCTTTTCTTCCCCAGGGTTTTGGGAACAAAAAGCCCCGTACTGCCGGTCCCGTGGCACCTCCTACATCTCATTGTGCTTATTGTCAGGGAAAGCATCCTGTTGAGAAGTGTTGGAATTTGTTGGGCAAGTTTTATGCGTGCGGGTCTTCTGAGCACAAGATTGACACTTGCCGAAGAAGAGGCCGGCTATCCAGGCACGTGCTTATGCTCTCGAGAGAGAGGAAGAAGCTGCAGACATTGATCATAATGTCGTGATAGAAGGTACTGTTTACACAAATTTTTTTTGATCTGCAATAATCGATTACAAAATACAAGAAAATAGGGAAAATAAAGGATTTAACAATTTAATTGTAAATAAAGTGTTACAATCTTTGAATATCCTCTGATTCTTCTTGAATAGTAGACTCGAGGGCTTGATGCTTGATCTCAAATCAAACTGGAGAACTTGGTTGAATTTGGTTGGAAGTGTTAGCTCGTTGCACGGACAGCACTTCGAGATAGCAAGTGGCAATGGCTCAAAGATTTGAGAGCTTGAATGCCTTTAGTTCTTGAGAACTTGTGAGTTATGATTTGTAATGTGATTTGTGACTTGATGTTATGTGAACTTGTAGCCTTGGAGCCTTTATTTATCGGCCTTCGGTTCTTCACTTAGGCTTCATGGGCTTGGGCCTGAATTTAAAGTCCACACAATGAAGAAGTGGGCTTTATTTTATTTTAATGGACCATTTTTAATCCATTTAATTAATTCGAGAACAAGTATATAAGTCCATAATTCTTATCCCAAATTAAATATTTAAGCCCAAATTTATTATGGACTCACGATAAAAATTAATAACTAATAGCCGATTTATTTGGGCCACCAATTAATAATTTTTTTTTTCAAATTTTCGATGTCAACAGATGCCCCCACTTCAAGGTTCAGAACGAGCGTCGAACTTTCGCGAGGCCGGGCTTGAAGTACTTCACCGTTTCTTTCGCATTTACAGGGCGTCGGGCCCGTTTTGTGATTCGTGAGTCATGGCAATTTCGTAGCACAACACTCCACTTTCTTTTTACTTTGTTGGCACACGTTTTTATAGGCCTAATGAAAGGAGCCCAATTAATTTGATGGACTAAACTTTTCGATTTTTTTTTGTTGGCTGCCCAATAGAAAATTTGAATTGCTCATCTCATCTCCATCGTTAGCCCAACGTGACATAAGGGCCCAACATTTCTTTTCTTCATCATTCTTTTTTTTTTTTTTTTTTAATTTGGGCCATATGAAAGCCCAATTTTGGGAAGCAATCATCATCTCCAATTGAAGAATTCCTCACGCAGCGCCAGAGCAAACCGAATTGTAGCGGCGGCGGGAGCTTCCTTTTCTTTTTTTAAAATTTTCTTTTGGACTTTGCAAATTTGGAATATCATTTGAATCAATCACCAATTTTGGGGTGGATTGTTTGAAGTTGTGAGTAAGCTTTTTTTTTTTTTCAAACTTTCCTTGCCTGAGGAGTGCAGCGATGCAGCGAGCAAATCGTGGGTTGAAAACCAACTATGTTGGCGCGGCAATAAGATGGGGAGAATCAAACTTTCCTTTCTCCTTTAATTGCAACAATTCATGTGTTGATATGCCCAAAATTAAGGATCAAATTTGTCTGATTCTGCTCAAATCGGAAAGCTTCGTGAGGGGCAAAAGATCTGTCAGGGAATTTGTTTCCTTTTATCTTCAGTCTGTTTGTCCCGGATGTGCTCCTGCAAGGATCAGATCAGCGATATTGACGGGCGAGATGATATCTTTTCTTCCGCAATTAGTGAATTGGATTTTGGGCCTTCTATTTCTGGTCTTGAGAAAAGTTTTTAAAGATGAGAGTTGTTTCTCACACATGCACAACCTACGAAACAGAGTTGTAGGCTTCCAGACCAATCTCTCATTCTCTTTTACTGATTGGCATCTAATTCGTTGGCAAGCGTCAGACTTTGGTTTCGTGGCTCAGAATTTTGGGCCAGAGAGCACTGCTGATTTACCATGGGGTGTGGCATCACAGCAATTCTTCTTTGATTTGGCATAGTGAATTAATGTTTCTTTTCCCTTTATCTTTCTTACTCTTCTTCCTCTCTTTGTTTTGACTGGCATTCACGTGTTTCTGCAGGTCTGAGAACTGGGGGGAGAGATTTTGAGCTCAACCGGATATTGTCTGGGGTTGAAGTTGTTCCTGCAACTAGGTATTATTTGAGGGTTGTTGAAGGAAGAATATTTTAACTCCTTTCTTTTCACGTTCAGTCAAGGCCCGGGACCAAGAGGGAACTAAATTTTCTCCTTTTTTTTTTTTCTTTTTCTTACACTTGCAGGAAGAATTTCGAGGGTGGAATACATTGCTCAAATGGACAACCACTATCGTAGTAATTTCTTCCTTCAGATCATCAGAAGGTGTTGTGATGTACATCCGCAGCTCTGGCCTGGTCATCATGACAACTCTATGCCTCAACCATCAAGCCTAGTCAACTTTCAATGCCAAATGGCCAGTGCAACACCAATGGAGATTCTCGTAGCAGAAATTCCCGGAGTGTAATATTTGAGGGACGTGCATTTAATTTTTGACTCAACCGAGCCAATATACCACCAACTTGTGTGAGGAATCCTTCGTGGCGACCTGCACCAGAGAATCTCATCCACACCAATCTCACCAAAAATGGAAACTCATCAAGGTTGTCCACTTCACAGCACCAACATCCTCAAAGATTTGTTTGTTCCTACAGTCCGACATCATCGAAGTTCCAACCATCATAGGCACTTTGATCTGACTTTTGCCTCGATAGAGCTACCATACAAGCTTCGAGACATCACAGAGATGCCGATGGAATTTTGCTCCGGAACCACCAGCTCATCATTAATGATCCTCACTTGAAGTTTTCACCTTTGGAAACAAGATAACCATCCATAGCTTGTGCGCGATCATCATCCAACATCGTTTAGATTCTCGCAGTTGCAGACAAGTGTCAAACTCTTGCCCCCGATTGAAACACTATTATCGCGGTGCCCTGCTTCCTTGGCATTGATGAGATCCTGACAGATTTGTTCTCGAACTTCGACTCAGAACCATGGAGGCCATTCATTCACCACCTCGTGACTAGGGATGTATACGAACCGAACCGAACCGAACTTTGCTATTTTTTTCTGGCTCGAGGTTCGGCTCGAACTTATTTTGCTCGGTTCGGGCTCGTGTTCGAGTTCGACGAACTCTATTTTTTTTATTCGAGGTTCGGTTCGTCCACTGGTTCGAGTTCGGTTCGGCTCGGGTTCGGCTCGGTCACGAATTCGAACCCAAGATATAATCTTTATAAAAAAAATCAAAAATAAAATATTATTATATATATATATATATATATTAATTTTTTTTAAGTATAATAGGTCGGCTCGCGAGCCACGAACAAGAGTAAAAAGGTTCGGGTTCGAGTTCGAGTTCGGTTCGAACCTTGGCTCGGTTCGACCTCGGCTCGAACTTTTCGAATTCGAATTCGAACTTTAACCAGCTCGGTTCGATTAGCTCGCGAACCGGCTCGGTTCGTATACATCCCTACTCGTGACTCCATAGCATGCATCACCATTCCGGCATCAATGGAGATTTTGCTAAAACCATCATTTCGACGTCCTATGACAATAGGATTGCATGCAATTTACTCTACCATCTGAATCGTGCTCAGGAATCACGAACAATTTTGCCCTTTCAAGCTTTGAAAGTCATCTTTTTCATTACCCGACGAAGTGAAAGAGTTGCGGAACATCCTTCAAACCTCCATCAAGTCAAAGTGTTGCAAATTGTTGGCGACCATCAATCCTTCGCATCATGGAGTTGCATCTCAAGCGGTAGCGGTGATCAACAACTTTACGGCCTGCCGGATTCCATCAATTTTCCCAACGTGCCATCCATTTCCAAATGATTTTGTGTTGTGAAGACATAGCTGTGATGGAATATGACGAAGTGGAAAAACTCAACTGTCACGCCAGTTGCGCAGTATTTTCTTCTTAATGAATCTCCTCTAGTTTTTTTTGTTTCTCTCATTTTTGTAGGTGAATGATGAAAAACGAGTTGAGGAATCAAATCATTAGAAGATCAAGACCCTCCTGATCGCCGATAAGAGAAGTTCAAGGTGTTTTTTGGCTCCGACATGGAAGAAAGGTGAATCATCACTCCAAGAAAAGAGAATTTGTTGTGGCGTCTAACAATGTTGACTTCGATGGAAACCTTGACAAGAGACTTAGGCGTCGAAAGAAGTGAAGACACCATATGGAGAATTTAGATAAAGTGTAGTAACTTTATCATTTTTTGTACTCCTTTTGTCACTTTGATGTAAGAGAACACCAATTTGTGGAATAAAATTTTCTTTTATATCTCCACGTTTCTTTTTTTTGCGCATTTGTTCATCATTCTTTGCTCTGATTTTGATCTTGAATGACTCCAATGCATGCCCCCAGTGTTGGAATCTGAAGCACTTGTCGAAACTCACGAACAATTTGGATTTGTTTGAAAATATGACTGCACTTGAAAATTTAGTGTTCAAGTTGCCTACGTACCCCGAAAGGAGGATCAAGTCATAACGTAGTTCAAAAGTTTTTTTTTATTTTTTTGTCACAGTTTATACTCATGCGAACAAGGAGTAACGTGCAGTTTAGGCTCATGCATGATGGAGCAAACTTCTTCATAAGGATAATTCTTTTTGGGAATTTAACTTTCGGATGGTGATGCGTAACTTGGCTTTATCTATCAATTTGTTGGTTTTGTTCGGGAACACGTTGTCGGCTTCTCCAAGAAACGTGGATGGAAACAAATCTCCAAGAGCTGCATAACCTAACTTATAGGTTCTTTCTGATTTCTTCTGACTTGATCGAGAATTCTTTGAACTTCTTGGGGGATTTCATCTATGGATTTTGGTTTGTTTTGGCTTTCTCCTTGATGTTGGTGGATGAACTTGCTCGGCATGTTGTTTTGAACCTTTTTGGTTAGTCATGAGAATCCATCTATCATCCATCGTTTTGTTGGAGGGAGTTACTTCTTGCTTGGTTCTTTCAGCAAGCAAGGTCTTCACCAAAAAAGGGTCTAGACTACCAAATTGAAGGGTTGTCGATGCCCCCGAGACTTCAGATGGAGGAAAGATCACCTTCTTGCTCTGAGGATTGCACAAAAGGTTCCTGGTTGCAATAAGGCTAGCTTGATTCACCTCAGCAACATCTTTGTCTTTCTCGTCGTCACTGTCATCATCGTCAAGGATTATTTTTCCTTCACTGGCCAGTGACATTATTCTTTCCTTGACCACGAAGCACTTTTCAATAGGATGACCGATAATTCGGTGATACTTGCAGTATTTGGGATCAGCCACCTTGCCGATTTCTTCAGGGCGTTTTGACTCGGGCAATTTGATCAATCTTCTTTCGACTAATTCATCGAAAATATGCGGGACATCAGAGTCAGCAAAAGGGTATTCTTTTTCTTGTCTTTCTCTCAGCGTAGGTCAATGACCATCATTTGAGTTGTGTGAAACTCCAAAATTTATGTTCTTCTTGACATTTGGAGACACTCTTGCAGCAACTGAAATGGCCATGGACTCTTCGGTAGAGGCTTTGACAAACTTCTCATCTCTCCAATGATCTTTCCTTTCTCTTCCTTATTCTCCAAGTGGAAATTAAGGTCGGTGATTTGCGATACTCAATTCCATGTCGTGGGCACGGGTAACAAGATCCTCAAATGTTCGAGGTTTGATTCCTTGGAGAATGTATTGAAGTCCCCAATGCATCCCTTGCGTGAACATCTCTATTGCGGACGTTTCTGACAACTTGTCTTTGTAACATAGACTCAGTGCTCGCCAACGATTGATGTAGTCGACGACCGGTTCATCTTTCTGTTATCTCGCGTTTGTAAGCTCGATCATTCTCACGGTGCGACGAGTGCTATAGAAGCGGTTCAAGAACTCTCCCTCCATTTCGTCCCAACTAATGATGGATTCGGGTTCAAGATCAACACACCAGTCGAAGGCGTTGTCTTTGAGCGATTGCACGAACGGCTTGACAAGAAGGTCTCCACCTGTTTCAGCATTATTGCAAGTTTCAATGAAGTAGGCGATGTGCTATTTGGGATTACCTTTTCCATCGAACTGTCAAAGCTTGGGTGGATGGTATCCATTTGGCATCTTCAAATCATCAATTCTTCTTGAGAATGGTTTTGAGTATGCGACTTCATTTTGGGATGACCCGCCGTAGTATGCCTTGATTGTGTTTGCTATCATTTCCTGCAACTCTTCCATGGACAAGGTTGCTACCGAACTTGTTGAACGTGTGATCTTTTGTGCAAAATCTGGCTTGTGAAGTGTCTGATCAACTAGCTTCTCGTTTGGAGTGTGTTTTGGAGGAAAAGTAAGATTATGGCCAAATCCTCCAACATCGGGGCGCTCGTCCTTTCTCATTAGTTGTGCAATTTGAAGATCTTTCTCTCCTATGAGCTTTTGTAGATCTGCAATTGCTTGAGCCATCTGAGCGAGTTGTTCATCCACGTTCGTCTCGCCGGTAGTCATTGCGGGCAAATTGACAAAGGTGGTGGAATTGGATCCTTTTGGAGTGGCAGGATGGGAGTTGTCCGATTCGGATGACGTTGAACCGTTGAGCTTGCCCCCGGTAGAGGATTGAGCAATGTTGGCAACGATGTCAGTCACGTTCATCTTGTTCAATGCGAGATGATCCTTTTTAGATGTCATTGAAGCGTTTATGATGATGGATTGAGATTTTCCTTAGGATGAAGAGATGAGAGGCAGAAAATGTCCCATTGGGCGTGCCAAATTTTCGTTGATCTGCAATAATCGATTACAAAATACAAGAAAATAGGGAAAACAAAGGATTTAGCAATTTAATTATAAATAAAGTGTTATAATCTCTGAATATCCTCTGATTCTTCTTGAATAATAGACTCGAGGGCTTGATGCTTGATCTCAAATCAAACTGGAGAACTTGGTTGAATTTGGTTGGAAATGTTGGCTCGTTGCACGGACAGCACTTCGAGATAGCAAGTGGCAATGGCTCAAAGATTTGAGAGCTTGAATGCCTTTAGTTCTTGAGAACTTGTGACTTGTGATTTGTAATGTGATTTGTGACTTGATGTTATGTGAACTTGTAGCCTTGGAGCCTTTATTTATAAGCCTTCGGTTCTTCACTTGGGCTTCATGGGCTTGGGAATGAATTTAAAGTCCACACAATGAAGAAGTGGGCTTTATTTTATTTTAATGGATCATTTTTTAATCCTTTTAATTAATTCGAGAACAAGAATATAAGTCCATAATTCTTATCCCAAATTAAATGTTTAAGCCTAAATTTATTATGGACTCACGATAAAAATTAATAACTAATAGCCGATTTATTTGGGCCACCAATTAATAATTTTTTTTTTCGAATTTTCGGTGTCAACAGGTACCATAAACATTTATGGGATATCATTACATACATCATTGATCCCGGGGCCACTCATCCTTTATTTCCCTGGATGTTGTTGCTTTTTTGCTATTGCTTGCTGAATTAACTGCGCATGTGTATGTGGTGAGTTCGCCTTTGGGAGGCTGTTTGGAGACAGACAAGGTGTTCTGGGAGTGCCCGGTGAGTTTTGAAGGCAGAGTCGCACTTACGGGTCTAGGTCTTGTCCGTTTGCATATGTTTACATATACTCCAAATTTTTATATACTTATGACTTGTATTCTCGAAGACTTGATCATTTTGTTTTGATGAGGCCGTGAGGGCCAATGTACATGTTGTATTTGATGATGGTACATATATATAAACATCTACTTGTGTTGGTTTATTTTATTTGCTTCCACGCACTCTGCTTGTGTTGTTAGCTCCGCCTAGCATAGGGTGTGAGTTGGTCTCCCGTTCGCTATGATTCGAATTCGGATACGGACTTTCCTTTTCGTGACGGGGTTTGGGTCTTAGTTTGGGGGATGTGGTCCCTACGTTTGGGTGCTACATTGGTAATCATTTTTTAGCAATACATTAACATAATGGCCCAAAACTCGTTTATTTTTTTAGAGTATTAATTTTTTAACTTAGGCAAATAAACAATCGATAATCCTTCTTTGGAATTGATTCTCTTTCCATGCAATCATTGATACAGTTCTCTATCGACTCTCCAACTATATCCTAATAGGTTTTAAAAAAGTAAGTTTGGAAACAATCTACTCCCAGCGCTTTGTAAAGGTGTATGCTCTTCACTATCCTCAAGATTTCTTCATTTGAGGTCATTCTTGCCAAGTTATTTTTCCGCTACACATTAGGGTTCGTTGATGCAAGCTAATACCAAGACTCATCACCTCTTTAATGGTATCTCCATTGAATAGTTTGGTATAGTACTCCCAAGTGTGTGCCTTCAGTTAATCATTATTGGTTGCCCATTCATTGCTTATTTTTAGAGCATTCATCTGGTTCCTCATTCTTCTTGTTATGGTTGAGAGATGAAAGAAACGTGCATGTTTATCCCTTGAACTGGAACCAATTAATTCTTGACTCTTAAAACCAAATAATCTCTTCTTGTTGTAATAGTTTGCTATATTCTGCCATCAATTCTTTCTCCAAATCTTTTGAATATTTACCTTGCTTGGCTCATGCATAATGCTATAAAAATTCTTTGTAATTTTTTTTTATTTTTTCGCTTTTCGAGCACATTGAAAACTGTTCAAGGACCATTATTTTGGAGTAATGATCCCAAGTCAAAATGTCCTTCAAGCTTTGATTCGGCCAATAAATCGTGTATTACTACTTTGAAAAATGTAGATCTAAATTTATAACTGTTGTATCAATCTCATTCAAATTAAATTCTAAAATTCTCCATATCGTTTCTTGAGCTGATACTCAATCTAACATCTTGAAATTTTTAATCTAATTTTCGAAATTTTGTTTACCATTGTAGGAGATATTAATTCTCACTTTGTCATGTCCTTTATAAATATATTTGTAAAGATATTTTACAGTTGTCCGTAATTTTGGTATGCGTGGGTATATACATTAAAATTAAGTATTTCTTCTTTTACTACTATTCTTTATCTCTTTTTTCTATTATCTTTGACATTTGATCTTGCATTCCATTTTCTTATTTGTATTTCTCTAATGAGTATTATTTCAAATTTATGTTAATTTTTTTTCTAATTAATATTATGTATATAGTAGAAATAATTAAAAGAGTATATTTGTATAAAAATTTAAGGAATGTTTAATTGAATATTATAAAAATTATTTATAAAATTAGATTATATCTTACTTTTATATGCACACACATTGAGTCTCTTTAGGATTATTAATTTAAAATAACTTTGGTCTAACGACCTGACATTCTAAATTGTGGTATATTAAGTCGTAAGATCCAAAAATGTTATTTGTACTTTTACGTGTTTAATTTATATTTTATTATATAAACTAAAGGAAGATTATATGGTTAGTTAGATTTAGATAATTACAATTATATTACTATATTAGTATTAGCTAATTAAAAAATATTATATTAGAATTAATTAATTTATTGAAAAATATTTCATGTAAATTATTCAATTATATTATTTTATTAATTAGATAAGTTTATAGAATTATAATATGATATTAATTTAAGAAAGTTTATAAATATAGATAATTAAAATTGTGTACTTATATAATTAACATTAGGATTGATTTATTGAAAGTTATCTTATGTAACTTGTTCAATTTAAATAATATTTTATTTTACATAATTATAAAAATTTATTAAAATTTATAAAGTGAATCAATTTGTTGTTTTTTGATTTGTTTTTAGATATATCTTATTATAATATTTTAAATTATAGACTTTAAAATTAAAAAATAGACAACTTGTTGGAAAACACGAATCAGAAAGCAGAGGAATTTAAAAAAATTTTCCCAACAAAAGGACCTTGAACTCGCAATCGTGTAACCAAATTCGTAAAGATAGAAAACTTACTTTTCTTTTGTTCTTTCTTGAAGCGTTTCAAGCCACCCAAGAACGCTCTTCTCGCTGCTTGATCCCCTCTCCTTTGGTAAAGCTCGAATCTTCTAACTTCTAACTTGAAGTCTCTAGAGAAAGTCCACCAACTTGATCACAATCTAACTAGTAAGGATGCTAGTTCTCTAGTTAGTGTTTAGGCTTAACCTAAGGTTTAATTTAATCTTGGAGAAAGGAAGGTGTTCAACACATGAACCAAAAGAATTGCCAATTCGCTCTAAAAGGGAGCTCGAGCTCCCCTATATATAAGAGGGGAGTGCCGATCCAAATCCTTGTTGGACAAGGATTTGGTTCCTCTCTCTCCTATTACTTGATCATCAAGAATTTTCCAACTTTGACTTTGAATTCTAATTCAAGTCAACTTTTAAGAGAGCTAAAAATATCCAAACTATTTTTGGATAATTTTATACTTTATTTATTATAAAATAAATAACTTATTTTTTTTATCTAATTAATTAATTCATAATTAATTAACTAGATTATTTTCTCCAAAATTAGACTTTCTTTTTAATTCAAAATTAAACCAAAGTCTATTAAATAATTAACTAATTAATTATTTAATATATATATAATATATATATATACACACGTTTGTGACACGTGTCACAGTGACACGTGTCACTCACGTGAGCCACATGTGTGACTTCACACGTGTGGAACCCTCTTGGCCCGATTAACTCGTTTAATCATTTTCAAGCCTCAACTCATGTAACCAAGTTGTTGTGTGTGACCCTCTAGGTTCTCAATTCAATTAGCAGTGACCCTAATTAATTAATCAGTCCACAAATTAAACGACCATAGTCTAGCAACAGGTGTTTAACCCCTAGCTGAATTGGAATGTTCGGATTCGACAGAACCTTTAAGTCATTGATTCATGTGAGATACAATCCTCCTACTTACTATCTCTCAACCAAGATCTAGGGCAAGGGAATAATCAGAACCCTAATAATCCGGTCTTAAAGCTAAGTGCATTTCATATCCATTTGATCTCAATCCAAGAAACCCTTTTCTTGATGTCTTGATCTACTGCCTTGGCCAAGGACTCCATATGGCATATGAATGACTTATACAATAAGAGATCACCTTGCAAATGCAAGTGTAGGTCCTATCTTGATTCTCATTCGCTTTCATGAATCACTTGTGCAGCCCCAGCATAAGCCTTGAATCAGTTGTCTAAGGCGACACCCTTTAAAGCTTATACCTAAGACTACAGAGTTAACTCATAAAGTGAGAAGGAACCTCAAGTCTAAGAATCAATTAATCACATCAATGACTCGTGAGATATTTCCTAATCTGGAAGTTTCCATTTCCTGAAATAGAAACTTCCTTTCCCATTTAGGAATGTTCTCACACGGGGCACCTCAGTGAACTTACTTATTAAAGTAAGCACCCTCATGTATCACGCACGTATCAACTATACACTTTGCACCTCCATGAAACAAGGTGGTCCTTCTTAAGGGCGTGATCCCACAAGCAAGCCTTAGAGGAGTCAGGTTGACATTCCCACTGTCTGTAGGACTCATCGGCTTGGAGTATTTTACTAATCATGACTTATGTGATATAGGGCTCGTTTCATGAACCATTTCACCCAAATGGTAGAGTCCTAAAGTCATCAGGATTAGGGGAGTTCTCATACATGCACAGCTAAAGTAAACGCATACCAAACAAGAGCATATAAAGAAGTGTTGCCTCAATTCGTTATTTTATTCAAAGATTGTCTGTGATTACAATAAGGAAAAGCACAAAGCGGATATACAATCGGCTTTCTAGGGCACTATTCCTAACAATCTCCCACTTGCCCGTCAAAGCCATTCTGAAGCTATTCTAAGTCCCATCTTCTGAAGATGACCTTGGAAAGCTTCTCGACTAAGGGGTTTAGTAAGTGGATCTGCCACGTTCTCTGCTGATGTGACCCTCTCAATTAGCACATCTCCTCTTTTGATAATATCACGGATTAGGTGATACTTCCTCATAATGTGCTTGGTCCGTTGGTGAGATCTTGGTTCTCTTGCTTGAGCAACCGCCCCAGTGTTGTCACAAAACACAGTAATGGGGTCTTTCATGCTAGGAACAACATTCAACTCTTGAATGAAGTTTCTTATCCAAACACCTTCCTTAGCTGCATCATTTGCAGCTAAGTATTCGGCCTCAGTGGTCGAATCCGCAGTGGTAGTTTGCTTGGAACTCTTCCAACTCACTGCTCCGCCGTTTAGGCAGAAAATGTATCCTGACATTGACTTAAAATCATCTAAGTCTGATGCAAAGCTTGCATCGCAGTATCCTTCAACAGTAAGATCTTTCTGACCTCCGTAAACTAAGAATAAATCCTTAGTACTTTTCAAGTACTTAAGAATATTCTTCACGGCAGCCCAGTGACCATCTCCAGGGTCAGTTTGGAAACGACTTGTCACACTAAGTGCATAAGCCACATCCGGTCGAGTACATAACATTGCATACATTATGCTACCTATTGCTGATGCATAAGGTGTATGAGTCATTCTCTCCTTCTCAAGGTTAGTCTTAGGACACATCTTCTTTGAAAGACATGTTCCTACACTCATAGGAAGGTTCTTAACCTTTGCTGACTCCATATTGAATCTCTTCAATATTTTGTCAATGTACATCGACTGTGATAGTCCTATTAACCTTCTAGATCTATCTCTATAGATTTTAATTCCAAGGATATAGGACGCATCACCAAGATCTTTCATCTCGAATTGGTTCGATAACCACAACTTAGTCACTTTCATGTCATCCTTCGAATTCCCAATGAGAAGGATGTCATCAACATAAAGTACTAAGAATTGCACTGAGGTCTCCAATTCCTTTCTATACACACATGATTCATTCGAAATTTGGATGAAGCCAAACGCTTTGACCGATTCATCAAATCGAATGTTCCAATTCCTAGAAGCCTGTTTCAATCCATAGATTGATCTTTGGAGTTTGCAAACCTTTTGCTCACTCCCACTGAATGTGAAACCTATGGGTTGCTCCATATAAATGTCTTTATCAATGTCACCATTGAGAAAGGCAGTTTTCACATCCATTTGCCATATCTCATAGTCATAATATGCAGCAATGGCAAGCATGATCCGAATAGACTTTTGCATTGCAACTGGTGAAAAGGTTTCATCAAAATCCACGCCGGGTCTTTGAGTGAATCCTTTTGCAACCAGTCTTGCTTTATAGGCTGCAATGCTTCCATCAACTCCAAGCTTTCTCTTAAAGATCCATTTGCAACCTATGGGTTTGACCCCATCAGGCAAATCTACCAAGGTCCAAACTTGGTTGGAGTTCATGGAATCCATTTCGGATTTCATGGCTTCTATCCACTGTTCAGAGTCAGAATCTGAAAGTGCCTCCTCATATGTTGAAGGATCATTATCCTTCTGAGAGATTTCATGGAAGAATCCATACCATCTCTCCGGCTGTCTAGGAGTGCGTTCAGAACGCCTTAGAGGAGGGTTTTCGTGTGTATCGAAATTCGTGATTGGTTGTAGTTGATCAGTAGGGGACGTCTCTTCAGTGGGTGGCGTGGGGTTACTTTGTACTTCTTCTAATTCTATGATCTTGCCTTTCTTTTCTTTAAGGAACGGTTCCTCAAGAAAAGTGGCATTTCTGGAAACGAACACCTTTTGCTCAGATTGATCATAGAAGTAGTATCCTATGGATTCCTTAGGATAACCTACAAAGTAGCATAAGTTAGAACGAGATTCTAACTTATCTCCCACTGTCCTCTTCACGTAAGCAGGACAACCCCAAATTCTTAAGTAAGAATAACTAGGGATTTTGCCATGCCACTTTTCATAGGGCGTTTTGGGGACTGACTTAGAGGGAACTAGATTCAGAATCTTTGCTGCACTTTCTAGGGCATAACCCCAGAAAGAAGGTGGTAAGTCAGTAAAACTCATCATGGAACGAACCATATCAAGTAGGGTTCGATTCCTTCTCTCAGAAACTCCATTAAGCTGAGGAGTTCCCGGAGGAGTCCACTGAGAGATAATCCCATTATCTTTGAGATGATTAAGGAATTCTTCACTAAGATACTCGCCTCCTCGATCAGATCGAAGTGATTTGATCTTGTGACCAGTTTGGTTCTCAACCTCTTTTTGAAATTCTAAGAATTTCTCAAAAGCTTCAGATTTATACTTCATTAAGTATACATAACCATACCGACTAAAGTCATCAGTAAAGGTTATGAAATACTGATGATTGCTTCTAGTGCTTACACTAAGCGGTCCACAAACATCAGTATGGATCAAATCCAAAACCTTAGTGGCACGTTCCACAGTTCCTTTAAAAGGGACTTTGGACATTTTTCCTTTGAGACAGGATTCGCAAGAAGTTAACTCCTTAAGATCATTTTCAGAGAATGATCCTAAAGTGTTTATCTTGCTAATTCTGTTCTTGGAAATGTGTCCTAATCTAACGTGCCATAAGGGAGCTGAAACTTTGTCATCTCTCTTACGCTTTGTTTCTCGTTGTATATTCATAATATTGATGTTTTGAGTTAGGTAAAGTCCATTACTTAGAGTACCGATATGAACGGAAGAGTTGTTCCGTTTGATAAAGTATTTACCATTCTTAATATAAGTTTCATAACCTTCACAATCTAATATTGGAACTGAAATTATATTACGAATAATGCTCGGTACATAAAGGACTTTATTTAATACTAACTCAAAACTACCTAAATCTAATCTAATTGTGCCTAAAGCTCGAGCTTCAACGTTTGAGCCATCGCCGATCTTCAAGACACATTCTCCTTCTTTGAGTTGTTGGACTTCACTTAGCATCTGTACATCATTACAGATATGAGTTCCACAACCGGTATCAAGTACCCAAGAACTAGAATTAATAGAAAGATTTACTTCAACGAGAAAGATACCTTTCTTTAGAGTAGCCTTGTACTCTGGGCAGTTTCTCCTCCAATGTCCCGCTTTGCCACAATGGAAGCAAACATCCTCTTTCTGATCACGCTTCTTCTTTTAGGCCTTCCCCTTCGAAATGCCACCAGTGGGCCTAAGGGGTTTCTTCTTCTTCTTTTGGGCTTTCTTGCCCTTACCTTTAGAAGGCCCAGAAGAGGAAGATGGAGCATTCACCATCAAAACCTTATTGTCCTTCTTGATCGTGCTTTCAGCAGTCACAAGCTGACTAATCAGCTCAGCTACAGTAGCACCAGCATGATTCATGTTGAAGTTAAGGACAAATGGGTTGAATGATGGTGGGAGCGAAGCTAGCAACAAATCCACTGAAAGCTCATCTTTCAGTGGCATGTCCATGGAAGCAAGTTTCTCAGTAAGGGCGAGAAACTTAAGTCCATATTCATGGACACTTGAACCTTCCCTCATTCTCAAGTGGAACAATTCCTTTGATGTGTTATACCTTGTAACACGTTCATGAGGGCGGTAAAGTTGCTCTAAGTGGTCGTAAATCTCCCAAGCAAATTCCATGGCCTCATGTTGCCTTTGCAAGTCCAGAGACATGTTAGCCAACATAAGGCAACGGGCTTGGAGATTATCATCCTTCCACTTCTGAATCGCGTCCCGCTCAGCCCGAGTGGGAGCCTCCCCTTCGGGACTGGGCTCCCCTTCGAAGAGAACATAAGTTCTCTTCTCATAATCTAAAATGATTTTTAGATTCCTCAGCCAATCAGAATAGTTGGGACCAGTCAACTTGTTTGACTCGAGGATCGATACAAGAGGGTTTTTGGTTGCCATTTCAAAACACGTAGAGAATCACAGAATCTACGACCTAAATGGTAAAACAGAGAACTAGTGAGCATGCTGAATTATAACGATATACAAAAGATAAGGTCTTTAATCTAATGTAGCTCCCACTGTTTTTCAAAGATCTAGAATTCCCAAAGATCTAAGAGGAACACGTTTCCCAATGGGTACTAAGATCCTAGGCATTTTACCTCGAACCCACGACTCGCGGTCATTCTAAGTAAGAACCCTAGGTAGGTACAACTTACCAAATCTAACACCTTTAGAACTCTTAGTAATTGTTTTTGCATCACCTACCTTTCAATATGGACCCACGACTCGTGCGACATCCATATTTACTTAGGCGTTAAGCTAGACCCATCAATCATAAGATCATGACCAAAACTTAGTTCGAACGACCCACGACTCGCGGACATCGCCCTTGCTAAAATTGACCACGAAATATTGATCATTTAAAATGATTAATTAGGTAACTAAGAACTAATAAGCTCCACTAGCTATCCCACGACTCGCGGACAATAACTAGCTTTACTTACTAAACTTAAAACCTATTGATGGAATGCTAGGAATTTAATTCAAAATTTGCATCTCGAATTAAACACCTATTTGTTCGAAATTAGCTTAATATTTAATGGGAATTTTCGAATCAACCGGAGAGTTGTCCGGTTCGACCTCACCAACATATATGTTATCCAATTTTATTAGTCTTGATTAATGAAAGTACACTTAAATGCATATCAAACAAGCACATAAACAGATAACATGTCCTAGCATGATACTAACATGTAATGATCATGGGTTCTACCTATCTTATGCGTGATATGTGGGAGCCACTCCACAATCACAATTTCTAACATACATGCCACATAAACAGTTTAAATCACATAAGGGAAAGCGGTAACAAAATACGAGCCCTATCTCTATTACATTTAACAATTGAGATTCCCCTCCCTAACATTTTGAGGGGTCTTCACTTATGGCCTCCTTGTTACTTGAATGTGGTCCATCTTACTCCATGGGTGCACTGTCTCCAAAATGAAAATAAAACCTCACCACCTATCTCTACTCTCAAATTACAATAAAAAGAAAAAGACATAAAGTAATAAGGCTCAATCTTCATATTGGCCTTAGACAATTACACGGGGCATACCCCGGCCTCAAAAACAGTAATATGGAAAGCCACATAATAAATCACATAACAGTACGCACATAAGTGAGGCTCCAACCTCAATTGAAAAACGCAACTATAGGGCTCCAACCCCAATTTAAACCATCCTTGTGCATAAATTAAAACCATACATAGATCTAAACCCATGATCACCTAACATGCTTTTGCGAGAATTTAAATTTAGCCAATAAATTAAAATTCTCGCTTTAAGATGTAATAGCTTAAAACACGACTTAGATGCAATTCTTGTTCAAGAGCCTTTTCAATAAAACCCGAAAAACATTAAACTAATAAAATTCCAATTAATTTCCAAAATTAATAATTTTATTCTTTTATTATTTTCAGAAAATAAAATTCATAATTTTCCCAAAATCCAAATCGCTTTAATTTCTCAAAAATCCCAATTTAATCAAAATTTTAAAATAATTTTATTTTAACAAAACTGATTTTAAAAGATAAAATTAAAATAAAATTAAATCGGGATTTTTCGGACCGAAAACACGAAAAACACGAAACCGCCAAAACCGGGCCCGGAACCGCCCGGAACGAGCACTTGCTAGGCGCGCGCGCCAGCTTCGCACGGTGCCGGCAGCTCGCGCTGCCAGCCGCGCGCGCTAGGCGCGCACCCTGCGCGTAACGTGCGCAGCTTGCTGCTGCTCGCGTGCGGGCAATGCCGGGCGGGTGCTCCCGCGCGGTTGCGGGAGCGTGCGGGCGGTTGTCCCGCGCGGTTGCGGGACAGGCGAGCGGGCGCGCCTAGGCGGGCCTAGGCGCGGGCGGGAGGGCCTCCCGCACGGTTGCGGGAGGGCTGGGCGGTTGGCGACGGGTCTGGGCGTGCGACGTGCTAGCACGCCTAGGCTCGTCCTTTTCGTGTTCAGGTTTCTCGAAACCAATTCAATCCAAATTAAAAAAAAATCGATTTAGATAAATTTAAACTAAAACAATTTTCAAAAGCACGATTTGAGAAAACAGTTTTAGAAATTCAGGAAAATTACAGTTTCGTATTTCAGGCTTTCTAAAAGAACTCAAGAATACCTAATTCGCATCTAAGCCTAAGAATTTCTACCAAATTCAGAATAATTGAGATGAATCAGAAACACGATTAACGAGGTGGCTCTGATACCACTTGTTGGAAAACACGAATCAGAAAGCAGCGGAATTTAAAAAAATTTTCCCAACAAAAGGACCTTGAACTCGCAATCGTGTAACCAAATTCGTAAAGATAGAAAACTTACTTTTCTTTTGTTCTTTCTTGAAGCGTTTCAAGCCACCCAAGAACGCTCTTCTCGCGGCTTGATCCCCTCTCCTTTGGTAAAGCTCGAATCTTCTAACTTCTAACTTGAAGTCTCTAGAGAAAGTCCACCAACTTGATCACAATCTAACTAGTAAGGATGCTAGTTCTCTAGTTAGTGTTTAGGCTTAACCTAGGGTTTAATTTAATCTTGGAGAAAGGAAGGTGTTCAACACATGAACCAAAAGAATTGCCAATTCGCTCTAAAAGGGAGCTCGAGCTCCCCTATATATAAGAGGGGAGTGCCGATCCAAATCCTTGTTGGACAAGGATTTGGTTCCTCTCTCTCCTATTACTTGATCATCAAGAATTTTCCAACTTTGACTTTGAATTCTAATTCAAGTCAACTTTTAAGAGAGCTAAAAATATCCAAACTATTTTTGGATAATTTTATACTTTATTTATTATAAAATAAATAACTTATTTTTTTTATCTAATTAATTAATTCATAATTAATTAACTAGATTATTTTCTCCAAAATTAGACTTTCTTTTTAATTCAAAATTAAACCAAAGTCTATTAAATAATTAACTAATTAATTATTTAATATATATATAATATATATATATACACACGTGTGTGACACGTGTCACAGTGACACGTGTCACTCACGTGAGCCACACGTGTGACTTCACACGTGTGGAACCCTCTTGGCCCGATTAACTCGTTTAATCATTTTCAAGCCTCAACTCATGTAACCAAGTTGTTGTGTGTGACCCTCTAGGTTCTCAATTCAATTAGCAGTGACCCTAATTAATTAATCAGTCCATAGATTAAACGACCATAGTCTAGCAACAGGTGTTTAACCCCTAGCTGAATTGGAATGTTCGGATTCGACAGAACCTTTAAGTCATTGATTCATGTGAGATACAATCCTCCTACTTACTATCTCTCAACCAAGATCTAGGGCAAGGGAATAATCAGAACCCTAATAATCCGGTCTTAAAGCTAAGTGCATTTCATATCCATTTGATCTCAATCCAAGAAACCCTTTTCTTGATGTCTTGATCTACTGCCTTGGCCAAGGACTCCATATGGCATATGAATGACTTATACAATAAGAGATCACCTTGCAAATGCAAGTGTAGGTCCTATCTTGATTCTCATTCACTTTCATGAATCACTTGTGCGGCCCCAGCATAAGCCTTGAATCAGTTGTCTAAGGCGACACCCTTTAAAGCTTATACCTAAGACTACAGAGTTAACTCATAAAGTGAGAAGGAACCTCAAGTCTAAGGATCAATTAATCACATCAATGACTCGTGAGATATTTCCTAATCTGGAAGTTTCCATTTCCTGAAATAGAAACTTCCTTTCCCATTTAGGAATGTTCTCACACGGGGCACCTCAGTGAACTTACTTATTAAAGTAAGCACCCTCATGTATCACGCACGTATCAACTATACACTTTGCACCTCCATGAAACAAGGTGGTCCTTCTTAAGGGCGTGATCCCACAAGCAAGCCTTAGAGGAGTCAGGTTGACACTCCCACTGTCTGTAGGACTCATCGGCTTGGAGTATTTTACTAATCATCACTTATGTGATATAGGGCTCGTTTCATGAACCATTTCACCCAAATGGTAGAGTCCTAAAGTCATCAGGATTAGGGGAGTTCTCATACATGCACAGCTAAAGTAAACGCATACCAAACAAGAGCATATAAAGAAGTGTTGCCTCAATTCGTTATTTTATTCAAAGATTGTCTGTGATTACAATAAGGAAAAGCACAAAGCGGATATACAATCGGCTTTCTAGGGCACTATTCCTAACACAACTTATATCATAAAATTTGAATAAAATTAATTGATATATTAATATTAAAACAATCCTTGTTGAACTATATATCTTTTTTTGGGTAAGTTGGAGAAATTTTAATTCTACCGAGAGTCCTATTTTAAGTTGATAAGTATGTTTTAAATATAGTTAAATTAACAATTTATAACATGTATTTATATTATTATCCTTGACTAATAGTGAAGTAATTATTGTGAGCATATTTTAGGTGATCTGTATTTTGTAAGAAATCAAAAACCCAACTTGTCCTTTTATAAGATATATAGATATATAGATATAGATATATAGATAATATATAATATATTTGTATTTATATTTTAATATAATAAAGTAAAGAAGAATGATAACAGTACTGGTTATCCCAGAAAGGGTGACACCTAACACCACTAACTTTGTGGAATTGCGTCTACGAATCAATTTGATTTCGTCATTCCAACTCATTAAGAACTATATCCTAACGATATATATATTATATCTCATAATATATATATATATATATATATATATATAAATAAAAGGCACAGATGCTTGTGCAGTTGTGCCTCTTTATCTATTGGAAATCCATTAGTTGGTTTTTCTTTTTGACATCACTATCCTAAAGTCATGATGGGTATGTATCCACATGAGGATGGCTATGCTGTTTCCATCCATTTTATTGCACCAACTTTGTATTTTTATACATATTTTATATCACCTTTAAAAAAAAAATGTTAAAACAGATTGTTATGGCAACTTATATTGGAATAAATTCCAATTTAAGAACTCTCAATTTTATTTGATTAACTTTTTCTTGGGTGTGAATTTTATTTGATTAATAAAACAAGTTAATAGTTTGTCTTCCATCTCATATTTATGTCGTCACAAAAATTCTCACAAATACATTCTTTAATATATATATAAGATTATTAACTACAGATTAATTTGACCAATGAATGTTATCATCCAAAAGAATCTCTAAGCCACCGTCAGGTGAGTCCAAAAGATAATGTTGTGCAGATATTGTCATCTTTTTTCGTGTAAATAATATGGTTTATATTAATTATCAAGAAGCAGTCAACGACCCTATTGATGTTTTTGGGGAATGACTCTCGATATCACAAAATTTAAGGAGAATGGTAAATCGATATCTTTTTTTTTTGTTCTCTGTAAATTAGTACCGTCAATAACTAGGGATGTAATAATGTATTAATATTTCAGAAATAAATTATGATTCCCTAACTTAAATATCATTAATTTCCTCAACTCCTAAGTTCAGTAACATTTAAGTTATTTATAAGAAATTATACACTCAGCCAAACGCCCTTTAATTATTAGTCAGTAACAAATATATGTCTTCAAAAATATGTATATAACAAAATATTATTTATATAAGAAATTGAAACACAAATATTCACATGAATTCATCATCGATATCATCTTCACACGGATGATCCACAATCATGTTCATCCCCATTCTCATCCCCCAACTTCTTCTTCTTCTCCGCAGCCAAAACAAAATCCAAGTTATAAAGCACGGGCACCATCGTCACGGAGCATAGGAACACCAGCACCGGCCCAAAGATCCACAGCATGAGCGGCAGCGCCGCGTAGAAGAGGCGGTTCCCCACCGTGTTGAGGGCGAACCCCCGCTCGAGGAGCTCCGACACGTACTCCGGCGTCACCACACCGTCCGAGGACTCCGGTGGGCAGTTGATCAGGAAGTTAACCTGGTTCGTGAAGCGGATCGAGAGCGAGTGGCAGATGAAGGAGAAGAGGAAGATGAGGAGGAGGGTCACGTATTTTAGAGCCATCATGAACTCACCGTGGGCGCCGTACACGGCATCATTCAGCGGCTTCTTGATGCTGTACGTGCTGCTGATCACGGCGGCGAGGCCAGAGCAGAGGAGGATGGAGGTGGTGGCCATAAGTGTAGACCCCATGATCGTGTTTCGGAGGGTTTGGACGGCTAGGATGTTTTTCTTGTCGTTGTCCTGTATTTATTTAAATTTAATTAGACGTTAAGACAAACAAATAATTCAGTATTAAGTATCTATACCAATGAATAGATAAGTTACGAGTTCGAGTCATATATATATATATGGTGTATGCATGCATGGCAGACCAGACATGGGAAGCTGATTGGGCAATGATCGCAGGTGTGGCAACCTTTACGATTATGCGCGGCCCAAAGTAGTATTGTTCCAGTTAAGGAAAAATCAAACAAAATAATTTTCAAATGTGTTTTCAGACACAACACGCACTCAACAATTATTTATTTCATCACGCATGTATGTCTATATATTTTCCACTTTCATACCTTTTCATGAATTGATAGGCCATAACAAGGACAGTTAATTATCGAATTTGGCCAAATCAGTCTAATAAAAGGAGATTATCTTATATTTGTTGTATGTGTCATGTATTATTAGTATAAATTTTTAAAAAAATGCCCATTAAATAAAATGTATAATAGGTTTATCTACATTATTTCGAATTTGAGGCAAAACAATTGCCTTGTTCTTTCTCTCTCTTTTTATCACTTTAATAATTAACTTAAAACTTATAATTAGGTGTAGTTTTAACTTATATGCTTTAATTTAACCAACCATATATAAATTAGTTGCCATAAAAAAAAAGGGAAAAAATTAGTTATAAAACCATAAAAATCGTGCTATACTTAGTTTAGCATGAAGATTGATGTGAATCGTGCACGGAAACAACGTTATCTATATATATTTATATGATTAAAATGGGAAAGTCGTGAAATACTAGAAAATAAAGCAAGGGTTTAGGCAGATAATATGTGAAATTTATTTTTCGTAACAACATTATTAGTATTAACTCGTAAAGATTCAAGTTTTGCCACTCGAACAAACTAGCTCAAAGAATATAACAACTCAAACAATTAATTAAACTTTTATTTATCATGAGAGACGTTCGGACTTCTTGAATTTTAAGATAAGTTGTATTTGTAACTAGATATAATATATGTATGATTCGACAACAGACACCGGGTGTTGGTTCAAATAGTTAAACGATTCTTTCTTTATAATCATCACCCGAGTTTGAATTCCTCTATTCCCTTGGAAATGTGTATTAAAAAAGAAAAGATAATACATGTATGATCCATTCGTCATTGTATTAAATTCGAAACGTTTTACATGAAAATTCCTTTTTTGGGTCGGGGTGGGGAGGAGGTGTTTGACGAATCACGATCGTGTCATACCTTCATCATGGCGGTTACCCAAAATCGACGGCCGCGAGCATTCGTTCCGATGATTGTGGTGAGAGGTTGAGTCCTCACCCTATGCCATAGCCATACGTGATAACCCATGCATATCAAGAACCCTAACGGCACAAGTATCACGTCTAGGTAGCTCTTTTTCCACTCCATCTCTCTCCCCTCTTTCTCTCTTTCTGATCTCACTCACTTAACGTGGTAGCGTGTGTTATTGGATTAATTTCTTGTAATTGTCATGGTAAGTGAAGAGAGTGGAGGCATATATATATATATATATATATATAGTTGTGGCAAGAGGAATGAACTTAGACTAGTTTGAATGCGAAATGCGAAGTTTCAAGCAAAGGGGGCGGAAATAAAGCAAGACTCCACTCCGAAAATAAACAAGAGAGATGGGTCTAATCATGTGGGAATTGTGTCTTGGTAGCTTGTTTGTTTCTACCTTTATACGTGAGTGCAACGCCTTTATGGCTTTTGCAACTTTACATTTGCATCCTTCAGTAAAAAATATACATAAACATATAATTTAGTGGTAAGCATACGTACCTATAAATAAGTTGTTACAATTTCGAGTTTCATAGGGGTTCGAGAACCAGCAACAATCCGATCAAAGAAAAATTCCGAAAAAGCACGCCAATTTTATGTTATCATAAATATAACATTAAGTGATATAATTTTAACGGTTCGAAACTATCAGCTAAGAGGTTTAGCTACCTCGTGTTTGAATACCTGCACAATTGCTATCAATAGAAAAAATGTTATATCTTAATGATTCAACTCGTCAAACCCATGATAAACGAAAACTAGATATAACATAAATAATCACTCCATAAGCGTGCAAAAATGAAAAAAAAAAAAAAAAAGATTCTCCCTAGCTGTGGGAGTATAAGATAACTTTGTTTATATTTGGTATGAATTTATGCATATATCTCAGGATAATTGAATATTTTACATCAAAGAAGTTAGTAACTATGAATCTCAGCTCGTGGGCAAGAAGCCAAGAATAATATCAAATTTGTTAGGGCCGAGCATCTATACTATTGTAGTCTGTAGATGATGAAGAATTTTTTCCGAGTATATTCGCCTACAAATTTACATTTATTTGTTTCTTGATAAATGTGAGAACGTTAAAATATTATTCTCATCCCTCTTACGTTTATAATGCATAAATACATACATAAGAACAAGCTAGATACGTCATACGAATATATGAAATATTCTTTTTTTTTTTCTAATTAAATTTATCAAGTTAGAAATCTTTAATAATATTGTCGAATATGATACAACACCACACGAGTAGATACGATAAAATAATATCGTGCATCATAGTTTATACATAAAACATTTAATTATTATAAATTATTTAAACGCATGTTGAATATGTACCAATAAGAATAATATCTGGATACAGGTTAATCTGCTTGGAATTTTCTTGGTGTACCTACTCATCTATCCACTCGTAATTTTTCTTTTCCTTTTTTCTAGAAACGAAATGATGCAATATGTGTAATGGGATAGCTTGTCCTCCATGATTCATGTTTGGTTGTGGTTCTGATGCTGCAGGAATCAGAATTTTCTACCAATTATTCGAATATGTAACAGTATTTTTCTCTGTATTCTCCCGATTTACCTTTTTTTTTTATTAAAGCAACATGAATCTATAATTTGCTACGTTAATTTTATAAACAATGAGATGTGGTTGAACAGAAGATCGATACTCATTGACCTTAAATTTAAACATCAGGGGTCGATTCTTGATTCTGATTATAGAACAACTTTAATTTAGCATGATAATTAATTATTCGATATGATGTACGGTGGATGTCCAAAGAAATATTTGATGTACACCACATCGGGTAATTCTAGCCCGAGCCTGACTCGGTCAAACCGGTGTAACGAGGGAGAGAGTGTTTTACACTTGTCGTGTGGTTGGTGGAAAATTTAGGGAGAGTGACCAATCAAATAGGAAGTGTAATGCACTTGCCTATTTAATTGATTGGGTTCGACCAAATCGGGTCTGGACTAGAATTTTCCACATTTTATGCGGAATATCACTAATATTTGAGGATTCTACTAGAGAAGAGTCAATTAAAGGGAGCATCATTGTTGTAGGGAACTCCGACTTTCTAGATTTAGTTTTTATAATGTCTCCTCTTGATTAGACCTTATTTCTCAACTCATTTCATTGAAAGATAAAAGCCTTATCATTTACTTTACTTGCCGTATCACATGTGCATTTTTCTTTATATTCCTGTGCTTTATTTCTCTCTTTATAATGTGTAAAACACATTAGGGATAATTACGGATATCTTTCAGAAATTTAATTCAATTATGAAAAAATTAACATATTTGAGAAATTACGAAATGAAAAAAACACTGATTTGAAAAGGATTATGGACAAAACACTGAAAATTTACAAATGATACCTCTTTTCGGTGTGTTTTTAATTTCTTGTAATTGAGTTATATCTCAGGAAATATTTGTAATTATTTCATATATAATGCGAATATATAATTATGAAAAAAAGGGTGTTTTCCTGTGATTGAGTTATATTTTACGGAGATATTCGTAATATTATACATTATGTGAATATATGATTATGATTTGCATTTGATATGGGGTAATAATTCATAACTCTCTTTCGATTCAAAATAATTTAGTTTACTTCCCTATATAAAAAAATTATACTAACTCTTCAATTCGAATTTATAATTTGATTTCACTCCACCCTTACTTAAATTGACTGCAATACCCTTACTTATTTCTTTTTTTTTTTTTTTTTCATACTTCAATTTTAAATATGAGTACTTTAACTTTTACAAATAATACTATATTTTTTACTTTGAATACTTTAATATTTATGAACAATACATCAATTATAAATTTAGGTACTTTAACTTTTATAAATAATACTCTAATTTAAAACGTAAGTACTTTAACTTTAACGAATAATACTCTTTTTTCTTTTCTTTTTCTTTATTTTTCCTTCTCGTACTTCAATTTTAAACTTGAGAACTTTAACTTTTACAAATAATACTCTACATACTCTATTTTTTAAATCTGATCTATACTCTGTTTTATAATTTGGATACTATGTTTTATAATTCGAAAAATTTATAATACTCTGTTTTATAATTTAGATACTCTATTTTATAATTTTAGTACTGATGGAGTTTGCTAAAAAGCTGGATGAGCGAGCCCACTAGGCCTTCAACCCAAGAGACTCCCCGCCACCCAGAAGAGGGTGCAAGCCGCCACTCGAGAAACCTGAAGAGGGGAACCCCCACAATCTTCCTACCAACGAGATATTCATGATAGCCGGGAGGGCCCGCAGGGGGAGATTCTAAGACCGCCCGCAAGCGGTCGTGGCGACAGGTGGGTCGAGAGCTCTATGGGCCCAGAGAAGTGATGCAAGTTGAGTCCGGAAAGGAATAGCTAGAGTAGGAGGTTTCCTTTAGTGATAGGGATTTTGTACCAGTAATGCCACGGGACGACGGAATGCCGAGTTGTCCGATGGTAGTCATGCTTGATGTTGCCAATTGTGCTGTACAAAAAACCCTTGTTGATAGTGGAAGCTCAGCCAACATTATCTTTTACTCGACCTTGCAAAAGATGAACATCCATAATGCACTTGATTATGAACCCATTAAGACACCACTGACAGGTTTTGGCGGATCGAAAGTGTTGGGAATAGGGCCCTAGAAAGCTGTTATGCTTTGGGACTTTCCCTATGTTTACACAAATTTTCGTTGGAATCTGCAATAAAGTATTACAAGAAATACGAAAATAGGGAAAACAAAGAATTTAATGATTTAATTTAAATAAAGTGTTACAACTCTGTAATTCCTCTGATTCTTCTCGAATGGTGGATTCGAGGGCTTGATGCTTATTCTCGAATCAAATGAAGAACTTGGTTGAATTTGCTCGAAAGTGTTGGCTCGTTACACGGACAGCACTTCGAGGTAGCAAGTGACAATAGCTCGAAGACTTGAGAGCTAGAGTGTCTTTTGCTCTTGAGAACTTGATGATTTTTTGTGTGTTGTGATTTGTGACCTGTGGTTATGTGGATTGTAGTCTTGGAGCCTTTATTTATAAGCCTTCGGTTCTTCACTTGGGCTTCATGGGCTTGGGCCTGAATTTAAAGTCCACGTTTTGAAGAAGTGGGCTTTATTTTATTTTAATGGATCATTTTCAATCCATTTAATTAATTAAAGAATAAGAATAAAAGTCAATAATTCTTATCCCCAATTAAATATTTAAGCCCAAATTTATCATGGGCTTAGAATAAAAATTAATAATCAATAACCAATTTATTTGGGCTATCAATTAATAATTTATTTCCGAATTTTCGGTGTCAACAGATGCCCCCACTTCAAGGTTCGGAATGAGCGTCGAACTTTCGCGAGGCCGGGCTTGAAGTACTTGAATTTGTATTCTTTTTAATGGAGGTGGGCTCGCTTTAGAACTCCCATGCGATCCAAGCCGTTTTGGGATTACATCACTCTTTTCAATTGTTGGGCTGCAAATGGACCAAGTGAAAGCATCTCTCAATTTGTTTCAATTTCACGAAACCCAAAAGCAAATTGCATATGTGGAGCCTCCACCATTTCTTTTTTATTTCGCTTTGGTGTGGGCCTATTTGAATTGATCTTTAATCTTTTGTTTGCTGCCAAAAAATGAACTTGGAATTGGCACACTTTATAGTTTATCCAAGTGTTGGCCAGAGACAAAAATTAGCCCACAACCATCCTTTTTTTTGTTTGGGCCCAAATGAAAGCCCAAATTGAGGAAGCAATCATCATCATCTTCCAATTGAAGGAAAAGAAAATTCTTCACGCAGCGGCAGAGCAAGCTGGAGCGTAGTGGCGTGGCGCAATTTTCTTGTTCTCTCTCTTTTCTCTTTCTTTTTTTTTTTTTTGGTAAATTCGGAACTTCTCTTAATCACGCACCAATTTTGGAGTTGATTGCTTGAAGTTGTGAGTAAGCCTTTCCCGGGAATAACCGTGATCCAAATTTTCCTTCCCTGGGAGTGCAGCGATACAGCTTTGGAACAGATTTTGGGTTGGAAACCAATTATGCTGGTGCTGTCAATAAGATGGGGAAAATCAAACTTTCCTTTCTCCTTTAATTGCAGCAATTCCCGCGTTGATATGCCCAAGATTAAGGATCAAATTCATCCGATTCTGCTCAACGCCGGAGGCTCCAAAATAAGAAAAAAGAAAAAGGATTTCACCAAGAAATTTGTTTCCTTTTATTTTCAGTCTGTTTGTCCCGAATATGCTCCTGCAGGGATCAGATCAGCAATATTAAAGGGCGGGAAGATATCTTTTCTTCCGCAATTAGTGAATTGGATTTCGGGCCTTCTATTTCTGGTCTTGAGAAGGGTCTTTAAAGATGGGAGTTGTTTCTCACATATGCACAACCTCCGAAACAGAGCTTAGGCTTCCAGACCAATCTCCCATTCTCCTTTACTGATCAACGTCTACTTCGTTGACGGGCATCGAGATTTTGTTTCGCGGCTCAGAATTTGGGTCAGAGAACACTGTTGGTATACCGTTGGGTGTGGCAGCACAACGGCTCTGCTTTGACCTGGCATAGCGAACTAAACCTTCTTTTCTCTTTATTTCCTTTGCTTTTTTTTTTTTTTCTTGTTTTGACTGGTATTCTTGTATTTCTGCAGGTCCGAAATCTGGGTTGCAGTTGTTTCAGGAGTTGTTATCGTCTTGAGAGCTGTTGTCTGAAACCAGAACATCTCAGTTTCTTTTTTTTTTTCCATCTAGAGCTAAAGGTAAAGAGGGATACCATTTTTCTCTTTTTCTGGCCAGAAGCTCGAAGTAATGAACTAAACAGAACATGAATTACCCCTTGATAAACATCACTTTCCTTTGTCTTCTTCTGAAGGGAATAATTGAATTTTGGGTAATAAGTAATCTGAATTAAACCTCTCGAAACCAAGTTGGAGACTTAATCGTGACGAGCATGACTCGTTTTTTTCTTGATTACGACTTCTTCTCAATATGTGGTGCAACAAATCAGTTTAATGAACATTTATTTGTTCAATCATTAAATAAATTAATAAATAATTTATTTATTCCTTTTTCTTTTGACTCGTCCGATTTGATTCACTTGTTTTGATGCTTTTCAGGTAGAACATCTGATATGGACATCGAAGATCGTCGTGAGCCGTCCCCACACATTATCATCAAGGGTCGTAGGGATGATTCGAAGGTCAAGAGCACTGCTCTACCGATCCACGAACCGGTCAAAGGCATCCATCACTCCAAGTCACGCTCATCCGACAAGGCCTCACATCTTTCAGAATGGACCGTTGAGATAGCCATGGAAGCCACAAATCCATACTCCGGTGCCACCTTCGAATCCCGAGTCCTTTTGCTGAAGTCTCCACTCCATCATGGCCATCAGACGGAATTCAAGCTCCCGAACTATCATCTCAATCATAGCAGCCACCTATGGAGGATGCCACCATCCAGACTTGGCGAAGTTTCTTTCCACGACGGTTATTGGGAATGGACCGAGGATATCTTAAGCCATTATGCAGAGACCCTTGATCGAGCCAAGATCCACAATGCTGTTCATGCCTCTCTTTTCACGTACGTTTGCAACAGAAATGTCTTCCAGGCCTTCTTGGAGTTGTGGTGCCCTTCAACCAACAGCTTACATACTTCTGTCGGAGAGCTCTCAATTTCTTTGTGGGATGTACGCGGACTTTGTGGATTGCCAATACGAGGAGAGTTCTATGATGAAGCCGTTCCTTCCGCCAAAGATTTGTTGGGCATCGGTGGTCACTCACCTTCCATACCTCAAAGCTGCAGACACCTACTTCTGGCTTACCACCGGCTTCCCAAGGATTCTGACGGCGTGTCCATTTCTGATTGGGTAGAGTTTTGGTTTAGAGGGCCGCTGAGATATGTCGAGCCTCCGTTGCGCACCACCAGGAAGAGACAGACCAGGCCTAAATCTTCTCACAATCCGTCCGGGAAGGTTGATGTCCCCCCTTCACCTCGCACCAAGGAGTTTGATGATCCTTTTCTGATGTTAGAAGTTGAGGAGCAGGCCCGGGCAGAGACCTATCTTGCCGCTTTCATAGCATGCTGGTTGTGCAAGTTCGTACTCCCCCACCGCCGAGTCAACAAAATCCGGGCTTCAGTTTTCAAGGTTTCTAGCATGATGGCTCGTGGGACGTGCTTTTCTTTGGCGATTCCTGTACTGACGAGCATCTACCGGGGTTTGCGAGACATTTCTACTTCCAAAAGCTTGAGTCAATCCGCTGCAGTCTTTCCCGTTCATTTTCTCTACAGCTGGATGGGACGCTACCTTGGCACCTACTTTCCTCCAAAACATGAACCGTGTGGCCCACAGATGGAATCGTATTCAGGAGAGAATATGGCCCTGTCCTTTGATCTTGCAGAAGCTCGTGACTTATTTTTGAAGATCAATCCGTCCAAGCTTCGGACTCTAACCATGCCTGAGCGATCTTCAGTGACAGACGATTCAACCATTTCTAGCACCTTCAAGGATCTCATTGTGGCGCTTTGGTCCAGTTATTTGACCTTTCGCAGCGGGTCCGACCACATAGTTGAAGCTTATAGCCCTCACAGATTCAGCTGGCAACATGGTTTCTGCCAGGACATCCCGGGTATGCTGAAAAAGGAGATTCGCACATGTGAGCTGAGCGAGCTAGTTCGCCTTTGGAGATCCTCTACCATACTTGGGACAAATGCCAAATTCACCATTCCGGGTGATTCATCATCTTCTCAGTTGGTTGCCAAGGCGTACGTTGGTTGGTGGGCAAAGTGTTGGAAGGCCTCGACCGGAAAGAACACAAAGATCGTCGTCAAACTTGGCCAGACGTCAAAGAATTCTACCGGGAGCTTTAAGGACCGTAAAAAAGAAGCTACACCCCAGACTCCACCCCTCAATCCTGACCATACCATTGCTTCGACTGAGACAGTTTCCAAGAAGCGTCAGCGTTCAGACAATGCCCTAGCCATCAAGCCCTTGTCTATCCTTGCCCCCGGAGAAGGAAACGAGATCATATCAGCACTCTCCCTCTCGAACGGTGGATCCAGTGATCAACCCCGACATGATGAAGGAGCAAAGGTTTTTGACTTAGACGATATTCATGTCAATTCAGACTTTTTTGAGGATGCCCCGAGTTCCTCGATGCCCTTAGAAGACTTAGCACAATATGTAATGCTATTATTTTGCATTTTCTTCTTTTCATTTATGTCATGTTTTAACCATCCTTCCCCTATTTTCTGCTTTTCAGCTTGGGAGTCTGGAGCAAGGAGTCCACATCGTTTCCGAAGGGAGCACGGAGTCGGTCAACGGCGTTAGCCTTTTCAAGTTGCCAGCTGCGATCGAAACTCCCCCTGTTTCTGGTATGAACACTTTATTGAAGAAGAATTACGATTTCTCGTCCTTCTCCCTCCTTGGCTTGTATGTTGAAAACAACATTCCTCAATTTTGCAGCTGCGAGACCCAGCATCGAGGAGAATGCAGCTAAGAAGTCTAAGCTAGCACCTAAGAATCCACCCCCCGCCGAAGTATCGGAATTTAGTTTCGAAGTCGTCAAGTTCAATGCTCGACAGATGATGCTTACTTACTTCTGGGGACAGATACGAGATAAGGCCGTGAACGCGACTCCGGAAAAGTTTTTAGATAGGAAGCCCGACTTCGATTCTTCGGTCAAGGAGATGCGGGCCTTCATGGATACCTCATCGTTGGAGAGTCGGCTGCAGTTCCTGTTTGATGGTGCTTCAAAATATGTGAAGATCAAGATGGAAACCGGCCGGATGCCCACGCAGGAGGCTCATGAGAAATCGATTTTGCTCGCCAGACAAGAACTTTCTGAGGTTGAGGGTCGGGAAATCAAGCGCACCGAGGAGATGGCCCGTTTGAAGACCGAAGCACTCCAACTTGCCATGCAACGGAAAGAGTTAGAGAAACAACTAGCTGAGTTACGTGCTAGAGAGGAACTTGTCGATTCATCACTTCGAGCCGTTGAAGAAGATTTGCCTGTGCTTCAGAAGGTTGTGAGCGAAAAACAAAAACAAGTCTCTCAACTTGAGGAAATTCGAGCCTCGTCTGATAAGGAAGTAGAGGCTTTGAAGGAGACAGAGAAGATCTTTGCAGAATCTCAACAGGACTTTGCTCGTTTTGATCCTTTTGTTTGATCATGTAGTTGTTATAGCACTTTTTTATTCCTTTCTACGTCGTTCTTTCTTTTGATGTGTAAGAACTCTTTTGGTGGAATAAAATTATGCATTTTTCTTCAACTCCGTTCTTTTGAGTCTTGTAGTTTAATTTCATTTTTCTTCATGCTTGGTGTACATTACGAATTTTTGTCGCATATTTCAAACGTAGAATTTCGTGAACTTGTTTGAAATTCAAACATAACCAATGAACATGAAGGTGACAGGAACCTTTAGTTTGTTTTAAGATTTGACTGAACTTGAATTTCAAATTTCAAGCTGCCTACGTACCCCTGCGAAGAGGATCAAGTCATAACGTAGTTCGGGAAACATAACACTGTTTTGAGAGGGTGCCGTACACAGTTTATACTCGTGCGGGCCAGGAGTATCCAAAGCTTAGCCACCCTGGACGAGGTGAAATATTTCTACATTTTAGCCACATGAAATATCGTCAGTGGAGTAGATTAGCAGTTTAACCACATACACTACAATTGGTGGTCGCCGTACGCATTTTATACTCTTGCGGGCCAGGAGTGACATGCAGTTTAGGCTCGTGTGTCATGGAGCAAACTTCTTATGGATAGTATCTCTTCAGGAACTTGCCGTTGATGGGACCGATTCGCAGGCCATCTTTATCCACCAGCTTGTAGGCACCGTTGGTGTATGCTTCTTTCACGACATAAGGGCCATCCCATTTTGACGAGAACTTACTTCCCATGCGTTGGGTGATGGTGATGGGTCTTCGCACCGCCAACACTAGGTCTCCAACTTGGAATGCTCGAGGGCGCACCTTTTTGTTGAAGGCCCTCGTCATGCGAGCTTGGTAGCATTCTAGTTGTTGTTGAGCTTCCAATCTCTTTTCATCCAAAGCTTCCAATTCTTCGAGTCTGAGACGAGCATTATCTTCAGCAGTAAGCCCCTCCTGGATCGCAATGCGCAATGAAGGAATCTGACTTTCAAGCGGAAGCACGGCTTCGACCCCGTACACGAGCGAATAAGGGGTAGCTTGAGTGGCCGTTCGATGTGTCGTTCTGTATGCCCAGAGCGCTTCTCCAACCTTTTCGTGCCAATCCCTCTTTGACTTCGAGACTATCTTCTTCAGAAGGTTGCACAGGGTCTTATTGAACGCTTCTGCCAAGCCATTCGCCGCAGCGTTGTACATCGAAGAGTTATGCTGTTTGAAGCCGAATTGTGCACACAATTTATCCATCAACTTATTATAGAACGGTTTCCCGTTGTCAGTTACAATGCATCGCGGCACGCCGTACCTAAAGATGAGATTGGTGCGAATGAATTCGACCACTGTCTCTTTTTTCACTTCTTTGAGGGGAAGTGCCTCTGCCCATTTGGAGAAGTAATCAGTGGCCGCCAAAATGTACATGTGACCCGCTGAGGATTTGGGGGTTATAGGCCCTACGACATCTAAACCCCATGCATCAAATGGCCAAGAGGCGACAGTAGGATGAAGCGGTTCCGGAGGTTGGTGTATGAAGTTGGCATGTACTTGACAAGCTTCGCACCGTTTCGCATATTCAAGGCAATCTTTCACCATTGTCGGCCAGTAGTAGCCCATCCGCTTAATTCGAAAGTGCAACTTTGGACCGGATTGGTGGGCTCCGCAGACTCCTGAATGAGCTTCGGTCATGGCTTCAATAGCTTCCTCACCGTTCAAACATCTTTGATAATTCCCTTCAAGCGATCGTCGATATAATGTATCTCTACAAAGGACGTAGCTTGATGCTCTTCTCCGCACTTCCGCCTTATGACGCGCGTTTTCAGGCAACTTCCCATGTTTGAGGTAGTCAACTAATGGTACCCTCCAATCTTCGTCATCGGCAGCTGAGATGGATGTGACATTTGAGCCTTCATGATTTGATTCAGTGGCATGCGGTACAATCCATCGGTTGCACACAGGAACATTTGTTGTCTCCCCTTCTGACAAAGCTAAAGTGGTAGCTAAGTTGGCCAACGCGTCTGCTATCCTGTTGTCATTCCTGGGAATGTGATTTAGAGTGACACTCTCGAAATGTTTGAGCAGCTCTGCAGCTTGTTGGGAAAGCGGCACAAGGTCTTCCTTCTTGACTTCGTAGGTGTTCAAAAGCTGGTTGATGACGAGTTTAGAGTCGCCGTAGATCTCAACTTCTGTTATCCCCATTTCCAAAGCCATCTGAAGCCCGATTATCAAGGCTTGATATTCCGCAACATTATTAGAGCATAGCTCTCCGAGCACGATTGAGTATGTCAGAACTTGTCTCTCCGGAGAAACGAAGACGACTCCTGCCCCCGCTCCATCGGTTCGTGCTGATCCGTCAAAGAACATTGTCCATGGTGGGAAAGCTTCTGTGAATAGAACGTCTTCATCAGGCAGATCTTCAGACAATTCCCATTCCGCAGGGACAGGATGATCCGCAAGGAAATTGGCAAGTGCCTGGCCTTTGACAGCTTTTTGAGGCACGTACATTATTTCATACTGGTTGAAGATGATGGACCATTTTGCTAGTCTTCCAGAAAGCACGGGTCTCGACATCACGAACTTGACTGGATCAGCACGAGAGATGAGCCGAATAGAGTAGGCTTCGAAATAGTGCTTCAACTTTTTAATGGCGTAGAACAAGGCTAAGCAGATCTTCTCAACCGGAGAGTACTTTAATTCGCTTCCCGTCAAGGTTCTACTCAGGTAATAAAGTGCCATTTCTTTACCTTCAACATTCTCCTGAGCCATCAGGGCGCCAATTGAACGTTCTTGCGCTGCGATATACAGTACGAGTGGTTTCCCGGGTATCGGGGCTCCTAGCACTGGTGGGTTCAGAAGGTACTTCTTTATGCTTTCAAATCCATTTTGGCAGCCTTCATCCCATTCGAAAGGGGAGTCCTTCTTCATGAGATGGTTGAATGGTTGGCATCTCCCGGCAAGGTTAGATATGAATCTCCTTATGAACGCGAGATTGCCTTGCAAACTCCTCAGCTCCTTCAGATTCCTTGGAGGAGGCATCTTCTGGATAGCGTCTATTTTTCCGGGGTCCACCTCAATGCCTCGATGACGAACCACAAAGCCAAGGAACTTTCCGGATGTCACTCCGAACGCGCATTTGAGAGGATTCATCTTCAAGTTGTATTTCCTTAGCCTCTCGAACACAACACGAAGATCCTCCAAGTGATCAGCTCTTTTCCTTGTCTTCACAACCAAATCATCAACATAACATTCAACTCTTTTGTGCAGCATATCGTCGAAGATATTTTGCATCGCTCGTTGATATGTAGCACCTGCATTCTTCAAACCAAAGGGCATCACTTTGTAACAGTATATACCCTTCGGAGTGCGAAAACCTGTACATTCCTCATCTTTTGGCGACATCCGTATCTGGTTATACCCGGAGCATCCATCCATGAAAGATAGAGCTTCATGTCCTGTAGTAGCGTCAACCATCAGCTCAATGATAGGCAACGGAAAATCATCCTTGGGGCACGCTTTGTTCAGATCCCGAAAGTCCACGCAAACCCGTATTTGGCCATTCTTCTTCTTGACCGGTACGATGCTAGATATCCAGGTAGGGTACTTAACCTCTCTGATGAATCCGGCTTCGATCAACTTGTTTACTTCTGCCTCAACACGAGCGGCAAGTTCTGGGCGGAGCATCCTTTGTGATTGTTTGACGGGACGTGCTCCGTGTTTAATACCAAGGTGGTGCACTGCGACTTTGGGGTCTAGGCCAGGCATTTCCTTATACGTCCATGCAAAGACATCTTTATACTCGTTTAGGATTCTGATGTATTCTTCTCTTTCTTCCTGACTCAGCAGCGCGCTAACGTATACGGGGCGCGGATCTTCGTCAGTTCCGAGATTCAGTTCCTTAAGCTCGTCCACAGTTGTTTGTACACCATCTTCAAGCTGCATCGGGGCTTCCTGAACCTCGTCATCAGAAGGCTCAGAGTCAGAATTTTCTTCAGTCGTTACATGGTTGCATCCATAGTACTCGTCTTCCTCGTGAGCACAAGTTTCGTTGGACCCGATCGTGACCTCTACTCTTTCTCCAGCCACGCCACTCGAGTGTCCAAAAGTTTGTTGTTTAATCATCACTGGCCTATCTGAGGTAATAAGCAGGATTGAGGATTTATTTTCACGGGATGCAGAGATATGGATAGTCTGAGCTTTACTTTCCAATTCTATTGCTTCCACCCCTCTAATGATGTCTTGTCTCTTTTGTTGCTTCGCTCCACGGTTCCCTAGTCTATCAAAGATAGAGCCTCGTGTTTGACGGTTGATCCCAAGCCTATCATGAACAGACTTAGCTCGACGAGTATTTCCAAGCCTCTCGAATACTGATCTACGGGTTTTGGATGCCCCCAGCCTGTCAAATACAGAAAGACGACGATCAGTGACCTTTTTGTTACCATCGCTCTTATCCTCTTCTGCGGTAATGTGTTGTACGCTAGCGTGTGTGTTCTTCCTTAGTCGGATCCTGATTGGTTCCATCGGGGAGAATCCTAAGCCGGACTTCGGTTGGTCGACGCGGAATCCTTGCTTTTTCAACTTGTGTTGCTCCTTGGTAAGCCCATGGATCTTTTCGCCAGTAAGCTCAGGTTTTAGCTCACCTAGTTGGGATGGGTTTTGAAAGTCGTACCCAGACTTCTCCAGAAGATCATACGCCTTTGGATTGAAACCTCCTTGGAGTTGGCTTTCGAATGATGACCCCGCTTGCTCTACACTCTTCAATTTGGCGACAGGTAAAATTAATTCCTTTTTGATTACTCGAAAGTCGTCTGCTCGGGCATTCTTTGACCTGGTTGACCCAAGGCTGACAGCATGTTCTTTCGGACGATATTGCAACCGCGGCGGTTTAAGTGTCTTTATAGCTACAACTTCTCTGTTTGTAGCCACCTGAACAACGCCCTCCTTTTTGCTATCCTCGCTTTCTTCCTTGGTGCTACCAGGTTCAACGATAGGATGGTTCGGGGAACATGAGGATTCTTCGGCTGGCTTCGAATCCAAGTAAAGTTTGGCATCTGCGAAGTATGATTCTGCTTCGGTGAAAGGCTTTGTGTCTGCATCAACCTTTACTATCTCTCCATTTCTTGCATACTTGAAGCACTGATGGAGGGTAGAGGGAACCACTCCGTTCTCATGAAGCCATGGCCTGCCCAACAATAGGTGGTAAGATGTCCTGGCATCAATGACGTGAAAGAGGGTATCAGCTTTTAACTCCCCGATGGTAAGCTCCACACGGATCATTCCAATGGCTCGTTGGCTTCCCTGGTTAAAACCTTGAATTGTCAGACGACTATGAGATAAATCCTCGATCGTGATATTCAGACTCTTCATAGTGGATTTGGGCATGATGTTGACTGCTGACCCTCCATCAACTAGCATGCGGTTGATTTTCTGCCCCCGCGAGAAGCCTGAGACAAAGAGCAGTCTATTGTGTGGTTTCGATCCCAACAATAGGTCTTCATCATCAAAGGCGATGGCAGCATAACAAAAGGCGGATTGTTCATCTTTCTCCCTTCGCGGCAACAAATTTTTTGGCTCGGCCTTCTCTTTGAAGAACTCAGCTGGAAAAAAGTCTCCTAACACGACAGATTCATGTTGGTCACTTCTTGAGGATTTCTTTGGGTTCGGTCGAACTTCTAACCCTTTCTTCGAACCTATTTGCATGCTCTTTCGGGGATATGACGTCCTTATCCTAGAAGGATGCATCTGCTCAATACGGCGTCTTTGTCTTTGGCGTCGAGTCACGAGGGTCCATCCTTCATCTTTCTCATCACTCCCGGATACGAGATCTGGCTGCTCCGTGATTTCTTCTTCGAGCATCTCTTTGAGAACTTCTTCAACGTTGATAGGGATTTTCACAAAAACGGGATCTAAGCTTCCAAATTGCAGCATAATAGATGCCCCCGGCATAGATGAAGGAAGTGTATTCTTACCTGCACACACAACATTCGCATCCACCGTATCCTCAGTTTCAAGGATTATCTTTCCGTCTCTCACCAAGTTCATGATCTTCTCCTTAACCACGAAACATTTTTCAAGGGGGTGGCTAATCACTCGGTGATACCTGCAAAACTTGGGATCGTTCACTCTCCCGCTCTCTTCTGGGCGCTTTGACTCCGGCAACTCAATGAGTTTTCTCTCCAACAATTCGTCCAGGATTTGAGGGACATCGGAGTCGGGGAATGGATACACCTTTTCTTGGAGCTCTTTCAACGTAGGTCGTCGTTTGTCAGTCGGAGGTTTCTGCTCCTTGATTCTTTCATTCTTTCTGTCACCAGAAGAGACTTTGACCGCAGTTGTCTTGATGGCCATGGATTCCTTAACTGGTGCCTTGTGTGATTTCTCCACCCTTCGCGGATAGTCTTTCTTTTCCTTTCTCGCATCCTCCACTGGAAACGTCGTTTTGTGATTCAAAATGCTTAACTCCATGTCGTGTGCGCGAGTAGCTAATTCTTCAAAATTTCTGGGTTTGATGCCTTGCAATATATAGAGCAGACCCCAATGCATGCCTTGGATGCACATTTCGATTGCTGAAGTTTCGGACAGCTTATCTTTGCAATTCAGGCTTAAGGCGCGCCAACGGTTGATGTAGTCGACCACGGGCTCGTCTTTCCATTGCTTGGCATTTGTGAGTTCAATCATGCTTACGGTGCACCGGGTGCTGTAGAAACGGTTCAAGAACTCCCCCTCCATTTCGTCCCAACTATTGATGGATTCGGGTTCAAGATCAACATACCAATCGAAGGCGTTACCTTTGAGCGATCGCACGAACTGCTTGACAAGAAGGTCTCCACCCGTTCCGGCGTTACTGCAAGTTTCAATGAAATGGGCGATATGCTGTTTTGGGTTGCCTTTTCCATCAAACTGCTGAAGCTTGGGTGGCTGGTATCCGTTCGGCATCTTCATGGCATCAATTCTCCTAGAGTATGGTTTAGAGTATGCCACTCGGTTTTGGGAAGACCCGTCATACTGCGCCTTGATGGTGTTAGCTATCATCGCCTGCAACTCTTCCACGGACAAGGCTGCTACGGAACTCGTTGAACGCGTGGTCTTTTGTGCAAAATCTGGCTCGTGAAGCGTCTGATCAACCCGCTTCTCATTTGGAATGTGTTTTGGAGGAGAAGGACGGTTGTGACTAGACCCCTCGGCGTTTTGCTGCTCTACTTTGTTCATCAACTGCGCAATCTGAAGATCTTTGTCCTCCACAATTTTTTGCAAATCAGCTATGGCTTGAGCCATCTGAGCAAGTTGATCATCAACGTTCGTTGCTCCGGTGGTCATAGCAGGCAAATCGGTGAAAGGAGTGGAATTGACCCTTTTTGGAGTAGCAGGGTTGGAATTGTCAGATTCAGATGAGGCTGAACCGTTGTGCTTGCTCCCGGTGGGAGATTGAGCAATATCAGCAATGAAGTTGGCAAAGTCCTTCTTGTTGAAGAGTTCTCTTTTTGGTGCCATGGAATTGCTTGAGATGGTGATTTTGAGATTTTCCACCGAATGAAGAGATGAGAGGCAGAGAAGGTCCCACTGGGCGTGCCAAAATTTGTTTACACAAATTTTCGTTGGAATCTGCAATAAAGTATTACAAGAAATACGAAAATAGGGAAAACAAAGAATTTAATGATTTAATTTAAATAAAGTGTTACAACTCTGTAATTCCTCTGATTCTTCTCGAATGGTGGATTCGAGGGCTTGATGCTTATTCTCGAATCAAATGAAGAACTTGGTTGAATTTGCTCGAAAGTGTTGGCTCGTTACACGGACAGCACTTCGAGGTAGCAAGTGACAATAGCTCGAAGACTTGAGAGCTAGAGTGTCTTTTGCTCTTGAGAACTTGATGATTTTTTGTGTGTTGTGATTTGTGACCTGTGGTTATGTGGATTGTAGTCTTGGAGCCTTTATTTATAAGCCTTCGGTTCTTCACTTGGGCTTCATGGGCTTGGGCCTGAATTTAAAGTCCACATTTTGAAGAAGTGGGCTTTATTTTATTTTAATGGATCATTTTCAATCCATTTAATTAATTAAAGAATAAGAATAAAAGTCAATAATTCTTATCCCCAATTAAATATTTAAGCCCAAATTTATCATGGGCTTAGAATAAAAATTAATAATCAATAACCAATTTATTTGGGCTATCAATTAATAATTTATTTCCGAATTTTCGGTGTCAACACCCTATATCACAGACAATCTTTGAATAATATACGAATGATTGTAATCACAGGCGAATGCTTCTTATGTGCCAATACGTGTTTTTTGTGTTTCCATTACGTGTACATGTCTAGAACTCCCCTAATTCGATGAGGCCGTTAAGAACTTTGTCATTATGGGAATGACACATGAAACAAGTTCTTAACTCCATAGGCGAGGATTAGAAACTTCTCCAAGTCAATGAGGCCGACAGACAGTGGGAGTATCGACTTTGCCTCTGTTGAGACTTGCTTGTGTAGTTATGTCCTTAAGAAGGATCACCCGGTTTCATGGGGTGATAAGTGCATGGGTTGATGCATTCATAATACATAAGGGTGATAGTTACAAGAACTTCATCACTGAGAGTGCCCCGCGTGAGAAGATTCCTAAATGGGAAAGGAAGTTTCCTAAAACTTCTAGATTAGGAAATATCTCACATATCAATGCCGTGAGGAATTAATCCTTAGACTTGAGATTCCACATTGTCTCATATGAGCTAACTCTGTAATCTTTGATATAGGCTCAAAAGGGGGTCATCATATAGACACCTGAACCACGGCCTATGTTGGTATTACACAAGTGGCATATGAGAATTGTAGGAATCAATAAAGGACCTCCACTTGCTGTAAGCAAGATGATCTCTTATTACACAAGTCATTCATGATTCCATCTTAAAATCCTTGCGCAAGGTGGTTAGATCAAGACATCTAGAAAATGGGGTTTTCTTGGATTGAGATCAAATGGAATACGAAGGGAACTTTGTTTGAAGATTAAGGTTAGTAGGGCTCTCTATATTCCTATACCCTAGATCTTAATCGAGAGATAGGATGGTAGGAGGATCGTATCCCACATGATGTCATTGACTGAAAGGTTCTTTCGAATATACATTCACATTTTGGGTAGGGGTCACACACCTGCTGCTAGACTATGGTCGTGTGATCTGTGAGGTAATTAATTAATAAAGTGTATTAATTAATTAGGCTCACAGCTCACTGCTAACTGAAATTGAACCTAGAGGGTCACACACAAATACCGGGTTCAAAGGGTATTATGGAAAGATCAAATAGTTGATCGAAACGAGACCACAGTGTAAAGTACAAGTGTGGATCGAGAGCCTTGTTTGGACACGTGGCTCCAATTAACCAATTAGATCATGTGTTAATTGATTGGAGAATTAATTATTAAGTCCAAATATAATTAATTGGAGAATTAATTATAAAACCTAGATATAATTAATTGGAGAATTAATTATATAGCCGAAATAGAGAATTAATTTTAGCCCGTTAGAATTAATTAGTGAATTAATTCGAAAGTCCTTCAAAGAATTAATTGGAGAATTTAAAATAAATATTTAATTAGATCATCCTAAGTATTTAATTCGAAAGTCCTTCAATTAGATCATCCTAACACTTTTAATTATTTACTTGTTCTAATTTGATTAGAATAAAGAAATAAATAAATATCTTCTATTCTATTATTCTAATAAAGTATTAGGATGAGATATTTAATTATTGCTAGAATAATTAAATATTCCTAAATTAGTTAGGAGCTCTTTTTCTAGAAGAATAGATATCTTATTTTAGATAAGATATTATTTACTTGGAGAGAAAGAAAGAAGAGGAGACAAGTCAAAGTAGGAATCCGATTCCTACATGGCCTTTAGGGTTTCGAACCCTTCACTATAAAAGGGCAAGGCGCTTGATTATTTGAAGCTTACGCGTGACTGTGATCACGCCCAGACTTCATGGAATTTTGGGGATAATTCTCTTGCTCTCCTTTAACTCGTTTCTTGTTTCTTTAATACACATGTTATAGTACTAGCGTACTCACTGACATGATTTGTGTAACACCCATATCGGAAGGCGTCACATCCCCCGCACCACTAGTCCAATCCATGCATGAAATTAATTTCCATACACAAATCAAACACGTGGCGAACGGGTGACAAAGAAAATAAAACAACTTAGTTAAGCGGGGCTAACCCTTAAACCAATTAAACAACGAAGCAATAAGTAAAGCGGAAGCATCATTATATAAACATTAAGTCATACACACATTAGGAATTAAATTCAATGTATCCAAGATCATCACATATCTACAATAGTTCTCCAAAATAGAATAATACATAATTAAAGTGTAAGTATGTAAGTATGCAACAACCGAAAATGCTCAAGCTAGGCTACAAAATAAAGACTTGACAAACTCTATTTCCCCACCTAGCGAGACCTGCAAAAGCTGAAAGTGAGAAGGGTTAGTCTATGAAGACTAAGTGAGGGGTTTAATATATATAGCTCACATAACATGCAACCTATAATTCCGAGCATGGTTTTAGCAAAGGTCCAAGTGGATAGTTGAATAAAAGAGCCAATGCCCGAAATTACAAGTATAATTTAATTACAATTAGCATTTGGCATCCGTGACCCGGCGAGTGGGTAAAATTCCATCCAAACTCCGACAGTGTTCAGTTCAAGTATGAGGTGATCATGCAATTCACAATTTAAGTAATCAGTCAATTGATAACTTAATATCCCTCATTCTTCCAAGGATCAGGGGTCGGGTTTGCAAGGCCCAAGCCACCTAAGTACAATGTGAGATGGGGGCTCATGACTCCTACCAGTTCCTTCGATGGTATGGGAACCATCGGCTCAGGAATACCCCGTCTTCCCGTCTCCTAGGTCGCGCGAAGGAATTCCCAATGGGTATTACGTGTAGAGGTTCTCTCCGACGGCCCGATGCCGTTCCGGTCGCCAATCCCACGTTTCCCCTAGGGCCCAAACAATACAGTGCAATATCTCATCAAAATAGTATGGTAGGTAGGTTTTTATTTTAAAAGAAGCGGGGTTCTTTTATACATCACTTTGCGTTTGGGAAAACTATAAGTATAATATAAGTTTTGACCGAATTAGTCACATAAGGATATTATGGGCTTTAGATACATAAAGAAAACCTCACCCTGACCAAAAGAGTGAAGAAATGAGAAGCCTACGGAACCTGCTCCTCAACCGGACCAAACTCTGTGCAAGAAAGACGAGTGTATATAAGACTCTAGACAAATGAACCAAGTAATCGACGAACGTCATGCTCATGATATGGAATGATGATAAATATAATTCATGAGAATGTTCATACATGATTAATGCTTTATATAAATCACATAAGGGAGCCAAGGAAGTGAAAGAAAAGCAAGAAGAGGTGTTTTGGCGAAGTTTGGCAAAAGTTGACAATTTATGGAAATGCACAAGCTGTGGAAAATTGGGAATATCTTAAGTTATAGAAGTTGAAATGGAGTTTTGTTTCTTGGATATAAAACTATACACATAGACCTTTCCTATGGTATATGGATTTTTTTCTACTTCAAAGTGAGGTGAAAATGGCGTAAGCTTGAAGTTGGGTGAATGCAGATTTTCGATGAAATGGCGACACAAAAAATAATTGATTATATCTCACAAATGGAAAAAGATATTGAGATAATTCCAATTGGAGGTTGTTTTAAACTTCAAGAGGTTTCCTTCGGTTCAAAAATCAGGTCAAACGGATCTCGTTTGAGGGGTAAACGAAGTAAAACAAACTCGGACAGAAAACAGGGGCTGATCCACGGCCATGGATTTCTCCAAGTACAAAAATCCACGCACGTGGATCCTTATACCAAAAATCCCAAGTTTCTGGACTCAAATCCATGGACGTGGGTCAAAATCCACGCCCGTGGATCTTCTCCAGCAACAAAATACGAGGGAAAAACAGGGTAAGGCTCAAGATATGGCTCCCAATCCACACCAACACCAAATCACAACAATAAAACACCTCAAAACTATCATATAACCCCAATACACATCTAATACTTCAATTGCAACACATGTAACTATCATTTAGGTAATTAAATTCATCAAACAAAACTCATATAAACCATGCCATCCAACAAGCCAATAGTTCAAGATATTCAAGCCTCAACTTCAAAGATATACACATATATGCTTATATATTCATGCTAGGAAACAAACAAACACATTCAAATCATAAAGCCCTAACTATTCATCCAAGAAATTCAACCAACCTTAGAATGAAAGAAAGGAGATGGTGAGATGATGAAGATGATCTTGATGATGATGCTTGGGCTATGAATATTTCCTCCCTTCTTGCTTGGAATCAAATGTGATGAAGATGAAGATGAAAGTGTAGTGTGTGTGTGTTAGAGATTTCCTCCCACCAGTCCCTTTAGTTGTGCAGGTGTCAGGGGAGCTAGGCGGGAATTCGAGTCATTGTGTCTTGCATTTGTGGCTAGCTCTTGTATTTTGGGTCTTACACTTGCATACTCATATTTATGATTATTGTATTTTGGAGCGTATTTGATAGCTTAGGCCGTGATGGCTCTTTTGGATACTTGCATAGTGTAAATGATCTATTTTTGGAGCTTGAATGCTCATTGTATATTATGATCAGTTATTGCTTCCGCTTTATTGTTTACTCTGGTTTTATGGTTTAAGGGTTAGTCCCGCCTAGCATAGAGTGTGTGTATGTCCCCGTTCGCCGTGATTTAGCTCGAGTATGGAGTGCCCATTTCATATTCGGGTCGGGTCTCGGTGCGGGGGATGTGGTACCTTGTGCTCGGGTGCTACATTTAAAATATAAATTAATAATTAATTTTTACCCCACCATACACCTACACAAAAAATATATATAAAAATTTGTACATAAGAAGTATGAAAATTATATTTTGAAGTATTAACATACAAAATAAAAGTATAAAATCGTATATATGAGGTATTATGTTAACAAAATAGTTTGTGTGGGAGGAAAGATTGATATATTATGTCATTTCATGTTTTTTCAAGGCTATTTTGGTAATTTCGTAAAAAATGGGGAGTGAAATCAAATCATAAATTTGAACTAGGGGAGTTAGTGTCTGATCTGGCTCAAATCTGGTCGATCTGACGTGGTCGATCTGGCTGTCAGATATGGGTCAATCAGTCAAGAATTTGTTTGAGTGGGTTCTTATCGACCTGAAAGCACTAACACACGTGAGCTAAGTACCAGCTTGGGGGACTTGGGGTTTTACCCAAGTTTGGCACTCCGACGCTCAAGTCAGTAATGGAGCTCTATAGAGAGAGAATAAATGCAATTGAATGCGTATTAAAGGCTTACCAACTACTGTTCAAAGGGCGAGTATTTATAGCCATGGCCAAATGACACAGTAGTGTGTGTACTGTAGGTGTGCATTAATGGCGTTGCCAGTCGTCGATCTGGATGTCGGACGATGGAACCGGCTTGAGGCGGGTCGTTTGTACCTTCTTTCCCCTTTGGGTAAAAGCAGGGACTGACGGTCATTAATGAGCCATAGTACGCCTGTTCCAGGGAATGGGAAGGGTACACGTGCCCCGACATGAGTGCTGTACGATATTCGGGTGTCCAGTGACGTATGTAATCGATCTGGAGATTGATATTGCCTTCCGGGACCCAACTGTGGGTTTCCTCATAGGAGAGGAATAGACCGATCTGATGACCTTGCTATTGAAGCCGATCGGATGATCTGATGATCAGGCAACATGTAAATCGATCTAATGATCTCATGTAGATGTGATTATCTGGAGACCTAATATCGATCTGATGATCTGCCAAAAGGCCATTTCCGTCTTGTCCAGGTCGGCGCAGAAGTCCACGTGGACCCATCGGGCGCGGCCACGTGGCCCCGTCATATTATGCCATGTCAGAGGCCCCCCAAATTACTAGTGTGAATTTTCACGGTGGTAATTTTATCGATCTGGCTATGGTTAGGGGAACCGTCGCGGCCGTTGGGATCGAATCGCCGCCGTAATGATCAGGCATGGCTTTTGGCGAGATCAATCTGACACCTCATTTAATGCGACGCGACCTTCCATAGGATAGGCGTGCGCAGGGTAATTATGGCGTCGTTTCGTATTTCGAGACGTTACTTTTCAACCCCTATATATAGGGGGTTCTCCCTCAGCCTCATTTCACTACTTACTATACTCTGAGAATCGAACCGCTCTGATCGTGATCAGCTCGCCAGCAACTTTCGTCTTCGAACTCCGCCTTTGAGGTAAAAAAAATTTTCTTTCCCCATCTTTATGGCTCAAGAACAGGCTGCGTTCACGCCTTCGCCAGAACGAGAAGAAGACCTACCGGCCCCACCTTTACCGAATGCGAGTTTTGAGTCCGTCTTAGGATCAGCTTTTGGGAGAGGTGAAACTCCGACGGCGAACAGGGGGGGACAGGCTTCGACGTCAAGGGTGCGGCGACCCATAGGACTTTTAGATGAGCTGGAAGGGGAAGTTGCAGAAGAGGTCGGTGAGGGGCAGATCGATGGTAGGAAACCCATGGCGTAGGTCGGGAACCCTCCCGCTCGACCTTCACATGTATACAGGACTCTTTTACATGTTTCTGAGAGATTCTCCAAGATAACTTCTCAGGAACTTGAGGAGGTTACGCGGCTATTGGGGCTAGGTCCTCAATAGGCAGTTCGATTGCCAGAGGAGGGGGAGACTGTCGAGAGACCAAGGGGTCTGAGATCGGTTGGCATGTATTACTCCTCCGTCAAATATGGATTCAGGCTTCCTCTTCCCCGGGTCATCACAGATTTCTTGGTTCGATACAACTTGTGCCCTTCCCAGCTGACCCCAAACTCGTTCTCACTAATGCACTGTATGATCATTACAATGAAGTGCCTCAGGTTCGAGCCGGAGATCTGGGATTTTGGGGAGTTCTTCACGCTTAGTAGCGCCACCAAGTCGGGAGTAGGGTACTTCCACCTCTAATCGAAACCGAACCGGAAAATTGTATCGATCCCGTCTACGTCACATGGGATCAATTGAAAGTCCAAGTTCTTCTTCATCGATCTGCCCGTCGTGCCTCGCTTCCGAATAACTTGGGGGGACAATGGTCCAAGGCGGCTCGTGACCAAGTCGTCGACTTGGCTTCACAGTCATTACGAACTGCTAACTAACCTTGGGCTTCTAGATCACACTAACCTGTCGAGGACGGGGAATCTGGTCTAAGCGGGCATCATAATCGGGACCCGGAGAAAGAACTTCCGCTTTGGTATGCTCTCACTTCGACCAGGCCCCTACTCATTCAGGGTCTTAACTTGTTTGCTTGTTTTGTTTTGTTTTATGTCGATCTGACTCTTTTCGTTCTGCAGATCTACGACCGCTGATCATGTCTCGAGTGGCCAAAATGAGGGCGATGAATCAGAGGAATGCCACTCCCGACGAACTGCAACCCGTGGCAGAGGCCGCTCGAGCCATCATCAATGCCCTACCTGATGCCCAGCGAGCTCAGCAAGAAAGGTGTTCGAAGGAACTACACGACCTGGACGCCGATCTGGCGGAGTAGACCGCTGGGGAGCTACTCCGTGGTCAAGAGCTCGAAGGTCAAGCCGGGTCATCTGCGCAGCCGGCCGGTCAGATCGGGGGTGACATCGAACAACTAATAAACCTAGATCACCTCCCTTTATATTTTGATGAAGATGTTGATTCTCAACTTCAGTTTATTCAGGCGAGGTACGGGGTAGGAAAAAGACCCTTTAGAGAGTTGGTTCACGAATTACAGGATTCTGACGAGTCCGATGAGGAGGCCCAGCTCTTAAACTTTCCCAAGACCCCCCTTCCCCAATGGCTTGCAAGTCTTGAGCTCGAAAAGGCAGACGGTACCAAGCGAGCTCTGGCGTTCGACAAAGCTGATCCCGAACTACTGGCTGCCCTCTTCAATTCCGGATGCATTATCGATGAGCAGAAGAAGCTCTCTGAGAGGTCGGCAAGGCAGAAGAGGTATCAAGCTGCCAGAGGTCTTTTTGAAGTTCAGTTCATTTCGCTTTTCTTTTTTCTCTTTTTTTTTTTTTTTACATCTCCCAGGAATCGATTAATTCGATCTGATTGATCGATCTTAGGATGTCCTCCCCGTCCTCATCAACTCGATCCACGAGGCTGAGGTTTTCAAAGCCGGCAAGGAAAAGTACAAGGAGAAGTATCTTATGATGAAGGGCCGGCTCATTTCAACGAACCCCGAGAGGGTTGAACAGCTCGAGCGGGAGCTCAGGGAGGCCCGGGAGGAGAAGAGGCAGCGGGTCGAGGAGCAGGAGACCATGGAGGCAAAGTTGAAGAGCTCGCAGGAGGCCCTTGGGGAGGCGGAGAAGGCCCACGCGATCGAGCTGGCCAAGATAAGGGAGGACTTCACTAAGCAGCTCGATGCTGCCGTCGCTGCTGCAAAAGAAGAGGGGTGGAACGAGATCTTTAGCTTGGCCCAAGCGAAAATCGTCAAAGCCACGGAGGAAATGAAGAAGTGCAAGATGGAGATCGAGTGGTATGCCGTTCGCGAGTTCATGGAGTGCCCCGGTTTCGAGGAAGCTAGCTTGATCGTGGGTTAGAACGATCTGGCAGAGGGGTTTCAGATCGCCATAAACCAGCTCAAAGCTCAGGATGCCATCATCCCCAATTTCAATTTTGATTCGATTGGCCCATTGCTCCCCGATCCTGGCGCTTCTGATCTCCCTGAAGAAGAAGAAGAGCCAGTCCAAATCGACTGGGCGACCTTCAAATACGGTCATGCCATCGAGATCGCTCAGGCTAAGAAAGAGAAGCGTCCGGTAGAATGCGAGCTCCCTCAGCCGGTTCTGATCGAAAGCTTCCTCCCCACCATCAGGGAGCTCGAGAGGTCCCTTCGTTGAACTACCCAAGAATCCTCTGTACCTGTCGAGATCGATTAAATTCTTCTCTTGTAGCCAATTATCTTGACCTTCCAGCCGGGTTGTGGCTGTGTGAATACTCTTTGTTTATGAACATTTGCCCATCGAGCCACGTCGCGTGGTGAGCTCGATGCACTAGGTATGATCGATCTTTGTTAATTTTGAGATCGGTTTTTTGCATGAATGAATTATGTTTCTCGTACTTGTGTTCTTTTTACTTTGCAAGTTGGACATTAATTCGTTTTGGCATGTGTGTGGTTTGTCGATCTAGGTTTTGCTTACCTCTTAGATTTTTATCGCTTTTGGGTCGATAGGTTTATCACGCTATTCGATCTCGTTTGGATGTCTTTTTGGGTGTTCGCGTTTTACCTTGGTCGTTTTACCACTTGTTGCGTTCTCATTGGATCGATCTCTAGATCCCCTTGGGTCCGAATCGATCTCATTGGATCCTAGGATCATTAGGTTCGTTAGGATTTTTAAGATCTTGGGTCTTTGGGTGACCTCACTGGATATCGATCTCTAACGATGTTTGAAAGCACTAAATACGTTAGGATTTCTTGGATTTCTTTGGGTCTGAAAACGACCTCCTTGGATCTCGTTCTCTAACGATGATTTGAAAGTATTAAATGTTAGGATTCTTTGGATCTCCTTGGGTCTAAAAACGACCTCATTGGATCTCGTTTTTCCTTAACACTAATTAAAAAGCATTAGATATGTTAGGGTTTTTAAGATCTCGTTGGGTCTAAAACAACCTCATTGGATCTCGATCTCTAACGATCGGATGTGGGGGGTCCGTTCCCACCTCGACTCATGACCGTAGGTCGAATGAGAGTTTAATCGAGGGAGCGGTGACCTGGAGTGGGATTACCGATTGACTTCAAGACATGTCTATTAATTTTACTGAACATAGATCGATTCTCAGGCGAATTCGACCCCTTTAACCATTACAATTTGAAATAATTTTGCAGGCTAAGTGTAAAATTTCTTCAGGTTGTGTGCGTTCCACGGTCTGGGTAACGGCTCTCCGGCCATGTCTTCGAGCCGGTAGGCCATGTTTTTCCCGATCTCCGTGACGCGATAAGGTCCTTCCCAGTTAGGCTCAAGTTTTCCGACATGTTGCAACACCTCGACCTTTTTTAACACTAGGTCGCCGATCTGAAACGATCTGGGTCGTACGTGCTTGTTGTATGATCGGGCCGCTGCTGCCTTGTACTATTTGAGCTTCTGATAGGCATGTTCTCTGCTTTCTTCAATCACATCTAGATCTTCAGCTCTGATCTCCGTATTTTGGTCGATCTGATACTGCGATACACGAGCGGTTTCGTGTAACAGCTCCGATGGGATGACGGCTTCGGATCCGTAAACCAGAGAGTATGGTGTTTGTCCCATGGCTGTCCGCGGGGTAGTTCGATATGCCCATAGTAGGCCGTCGAGCTCGTCCGCCCATGCCCCCAGTTTGGCGTCAAGGCGGGTCTTGAGATTTTGGATAATGATTCGGTTGGTGACTTCAGCTTGCCATTTGCTTGCGGATGGCCAACTGTAGTGAATCTGAGGTCGATCCCTAGGTCCCGACAATAGATCTTGGTATTCTCAGATCGAAATTGAGGACCATTGTCACAGATGAGTACCCTCGGAACCCCAAAACGGCAGATTATATTCTTCCAGAGGAAATTTCTTATCACTGCATCAGTAATTTTGGGGACTGCCTCGGCCTCAACCCACTTTGAGAAGTACTCGACACATACTATGGCAAACTTTTTCTGTCTGGGTGCCAAGGGGAAGGGACCGATGATGTCGATCCCCCATTGGTCGAAAGGCCAGCACACATCGATCGGTATCATGGACGCCGGGTGAGTGTGGATTAGGTTGCCGTGTTTTTGGCAGTTGGGGCATTTCCTAGAGTGGATCTTCGCATCCCACACCATTGTCGGCCAAAAATACCCACTCCTTAAGATCTTTCGAGCTAGAGCTCGACCTCCGGAATGGTTTTCACAGCATCCCTCATGGACTTCTTCCAGGACATCTTGGGCTTGGCTGGGTCGTAGGCACCTTAGAGGGGGACCGGTGAAGGATTTTTTGAACAACCTGCCTTCATGATCTATCATATAGAGCAGAGATCGATATTTTATTCTCCTGGCCTCAGTTCGATTTTGGGGCAAAAGCCCGTCTTTGAGGTAAGCGATTAGATCGTCCATCCAGCAAGGCTCCGGCGGATCGATGGTGGCGATCTCGACGTTTCCTTCGTCGATCGCACGGCCCCCCGAGACCATGAACGAGATGGTCGCATCCTTTGTTCCTTGGAATCCGTTGGCCAACTTCGATAGGGTATCAGCTCGACCGTTCTCTTCGCGGGGGACCTGTTCGATTTTGAACTCTTTCAGCTTCGAGGTCAGCTCTTTCACCATTTTGAGATACGTTGCCATGGACTCTTCCCGAGCTTCGTACGTGCCGTTGACTTGGCCGGCGACGAGTTGGGAGTCAGTTACGACGGCTAACCTGTCGATCTGGTTCTCCGCGGCATACCTTAGCCCTGCCACCAGTGCTTCGTACTCAGCTTCGTTGTTTGTCGCTTTGAAATCGAGCTTAATGGCGAAATCGAGCTGTAGCCCGTCTGAGTTTATAAGGGATATGCCTACTCCCCCTCCTTGAGAGGTCGATGAGCCATCCGCATACATGGTCCAGTTAGGCGAGGTACGGACGATCTCCATCGAGCTGGTGTTCTTTTCGACTAGAAAGTCAACCAGAACTTGAGCTTGTTGGGCGGCTCGAGGTTGGTAGATGATGTCATGCTGACCCAACTCGACCGCCCATTTCATCTTTCGACCCGACACATCGGGTTTGGATAACACCTGCCTAAGCGGTTGATCTGTTAGGACAACTATGGGGTAGGCCTGGAAGTATGGGCGTAACTTCCGGGCTGCGTGCGTGAGGGCGAACACAAAATTCTCAATCTCGAGATAGTTCCGTTCCGCACCGTGCAGGATCTTGCTCAGGTAGTAGATCGGTAGGTGTTTTCGATCTCGAATGGCGACCAAGACTGAGCTGAAGATCTCATTAGAAAGGGCCAGGTAGAGGTACAAGGTCTCTCCCTCATTTGGCTTGGCCAGCAATGGTGGGGAGACTAGGTACTCTTTCAGTTGATCTAACGCTCAGTCGCATTCTTCGTTCCACTCGAATTTTTTGAGATTCCTTAAAACTTTGAAGAACGGGAGGTTTCGTTCTGACGATCGCGATATGAACCGATTGAGGGAGATTATTCGTCCTACAAGTGATTGGACTTGGTTGATGCACCGAGGTCGGGGTATGATCTGGATAGCTTTGATCTTGGTGGGATTGGCTTCGATGCCTCGTTGGCTCACCATATATCCTAGAAACTTTCCCCCTTCGACCCCGAACGTGCACTTGTCAGGGTTGAGCTTCATCCCGTATTGCCGCAAGATCTCAAACGATCTGCGTAGATGATCCAGATGATGGTACGTCCAGCGGTTGTTCACGATCATGTCATCGACGTAGACCTCCATGGTCTTCCCAATCTCGTCTTTAAACATCAGGTTGACCAGTCTTTGGTACGTGGCTCCCGCATTCTTCAATCCGAAGGGCATGACCATGAAGCAGTATATTCCCTTTACCACAATGAAGGCGGTATGCTTTCGATCTTCAGGGGCCATAGAGATCTGGTAATATCCTTGGAACGCGTCCATCATGCTGAGCATCTCGCACCCAGCAGTCGAGTCGACGAGCTGATCGATGCGGGGCAACGGATACGGGTCTTTCGGGCAGGCCTTGTTGAGGTCGGTGAAGTTATTGCACATTCTCCATTTTCCCCCCGTTTTCTGCACGAGGACAACGTTACACAACCAGTCAACGTATTGAGCTGGGGTGACGTATCCCGCGTCGAGGAGCTTATTGACCTCAGCCTCGATGATATCATTCCTTGCTCGACTTTGAGGTCTCAGCTTTTGTTTAATGGGCTTGACTGACGGATCGATCTCGAGCCGGTGGCAGATCACCTTCGGGTCGACCCCAATCAGATCTTTGGCTGCCCAAGCGAAGATATCAGAGTTGCCCGTCAAGAATTCTATCATCATGATTTCATGTTGGGGGTGCATGTTCGCCCCGATCTTGGTGGTTTTATTGTTGTCTCCGGGGATAAGGGCAATTTCTTTTAGCTCTTCAGAGGGCTCGAGCCGCTCATGGCCTTTCTTTTTCGAGCTGCAGGGGATCTCTCCGCCTCTCTCTCCTTCGTGGGTAGCTCAATCTCTCCGTCGGCATAGGTCTGGAGGTCGAGTTCTTCCTACACCTCTTTCCCGGATGGCTTTTTCAGGACGATGGCATAACAAGCCCAACTATCCATGACATCGCAAGTCACTTCTCCGACCCCGTTCGGGGTGGGCATTTTCAGCTTTTGATGGTACGTTGAGATGATTGCTTTGAATTGAATAAGGCCAGGTCGGCCGAAGATCATATTATACGCTAGGGGCATATTGACGATGACGTACTCGACCTCCTGGGTCACCCTCTTGGGGGATGTTCCCTTCGAGGTGAGGAGTCGGATGCGCCCTAGCGGAATAACTTCCGATCCCCCGAACCCTGAGAGCGGTGTTCGGATCGGATCGAGCTTTAGATTATGCAATTTCATTTTAACAAGAGTCGAGTAAGAGATAATGTTCGAGCTGCTTCCATTATCAACTAGGCATTTGGTTACATCATAGTTAGCCACGCCCAAGGTCACCACCATCGGACAGCTAGGCGCGTCGCCTTCCCGATGGGGGCCAGGGCGGCTATCACTCTCACTAAAGCTAACCTCTTGCCTCTCCCACTCTCTACCCTGATCGATCTGGAAGACCTCTTCGTGGGGACCGTTGAACTCTCTAGCTGCTCGCCTGATGTTCCTCTTTCGAGCTGCATTGGAGTCACCGCCCTCATGCCCCCCGACTATCATATAGATCTTGCCGTGAGTAGGAGGGTTGTCTTCAGGTCTTTCCAGCGGCTGCTTTCCAGATCGTTTCGGGGGAGATCTAGACCTGGACCGGTGGCGATCGCCCGACCTCCCCACCTTCTCAGAGTAGTGGTCGATGCGTCGAACAAAATCCTTCAGATGCCCTTTTTGAATGAGCCTTTCGATCTCGTCACGGAGGGCGTTACATTCCGCGGTCGTGTGGCCCCATTGCTGATGGTAGCCACAGAACTTCCCCAATTTCTCAGCCTTCGGGCCCTCTCGGATGGGCTTCGGTTTCTTCAGAAGGCTTTGGTCCATGACCACGTAGATCAGGTCGATGGACTTGGTCAAGGGGACATAGTTTCGTCGGTCGACCTGGGTCGGTTGGTCGACTTTTCCCTTGATTTTCTTTTGCTCGTTCCCTTTCCGGTGTGGGGGCGAGCTGGACCCAATGACCTGCCTCTCAGATCGGGACGGAGGTCCATGCGCGAGGGCGATCTCCTCAACACGCATGAAGTCGTGGGCAATATCTTATATTTCCGTCAGGTTGCGGGGCCCGGCCCTGACTATCTCATCGGCCCAGAGGTGGTTACGAAGGGCTCGATGGACTACGGAAAGCAAGGTGTCCATCTTCGGGTTCTCGACCCGAACCACTTCCTCGAAAAGCGAGTCATGAAATCTCGTAGGGACTCGCCCTCCTTCTGGTATATGCTGTTGAGATAGGAGGGTGGTAGCTTTTCCCCGGACATCGAGGAGAAGTGCGTCGTGAATCGATCTACAAACCGGTTGTAGGTCGATATGCATCGAGGCGGCAGGCGGATGAACCAATCCTGCGCAGGGCCCGTCAACATGGTGATGAAGAGTTTGGCCCAAATCTGCTGCGGGTGGGAGTGTAGCAGCATCCGGTTCTCGAAGGCCGTCACGTGTTTTTCGGGATCGGTGGTCCCGTTATACATGGGTAGGCCGGTCGGAATACGATCTCCATCACAGGTCGTGCGGAGAATATCTTCGCAGAAGGGGGAAGTCTCCTCCCTGTCGCTGCGGTAACGGAGAGGGCGTCGGTTCAATCCCTCTCGAAGGTCGACCTGCCTCTGGGTAACGTGGGAGCCACGGTCGCCCAGGCGGTCTTGGACCCGTCTTCGCGGTGGGTCCACATCATGGTCTTGTTCTCTCTCAGTACGAGCGGCGGCGATTCGGGCGGCCTCCTCCCTAGCGGATCGAGCGGGGATCCGAGCTCGGAGGTCGTCGAACTCTTCGTTGTCCTCGTCGACCACGCGTTTGCCACGGTGGTTACGGCTGGGATGGTCGGAGTCCCCGTGGCCCTCGCGGGGAACTTCTTTGCTCGCTGCGGGGGGTGGCGGTGGCGGAACGAATTCTTGGACCTACCCCGCTCCGATCTGGGGACTGAGGCCCCAGATGATGTGGGCCGGTCGCCCATCTAATGGTTGAAAGACATAGGGAACCGGGTTCCCGTATGCTTGGACGGTGGGGGCCAACACATTACCCACCACGGGGCTAGGTATGGTGGTGGCTGGGCTGGCCCTAGGCAGCTCGGGGCACCTGGGTTCGCGGCCCTCCGTCTGGGCGCGCTCGAGCTCGACCCGCCACTGGTCGAGGAAGGTGTCTAGGTCCGCCTGGGTGACCGTGATCCGGGGAGCTACCCCAGGCGGAGGACTGGAAGCATTGGCGTTGGGCCCGATCGGAGGAGCAGTGGGGGTGTTGCCAGCGGCGCGTTGTGATCATGCCTGCCTTTAGCTACCTCCTCCATGTCCTCCTCTCGGTAGGTGTTTCTTGTGTTAACCATGTTGGAGAAAGGTGGTGCAGAAGGGCTTTTATCTAGGTCGATGTGAAAGGGGTTTCCCACAGACGGCGCCAAACTGATCTGGCTCAAATCTGGTCGATCTGACGTGGTCGATCTGGCTGTCAGATATGGGTCAATCAGTCAAGAATTTGTTTGAGTGGGTTCTTATCGACCTGAAAGCACTAACACACGTGAGCTAAGTACCAGCTTGGGGGACTTGGGGTTTTACCCAAGTTTGGCACTCCGACGCTCAAGTCAGTAATGGAGCTCTATAGAGAGAGAATAAATGCAATTGAATGCGTATTAAAGGCTTACCAACTACTGTTCAAAGGGCGAGTATTTATAGCCATGGCCAAATGACACAGTAGTGTGTGTACTGTAGGTGTGCATTAATGGCGTTGTCAGTCGTCGATCTGGATGTCGGACGATGGAACCGGCTTGAGGCGGGTCGTTTGTACCTTCTTTCCCCTTTGGGTAAAAGCAGGGACTGACGGTCATTAATGAGCCGTAGTACGCCTGTTCCAGGGAATGGGAAGGGTACACGTGCCCCGACAGGAGTGCTTTACGATATTCGGGTGTCCGGTGACGTATGTAATCGATCTGGAGATCGATATTGCCTTCCGGGACCCAACTGTGGGTTTCCTCATAGGAGAGGAATAGACCGATCTGATGACCTTGCTATTGAAGCCGATCGGATGATCTGATTCAGGCAACATGTAAATCGATCTAATGATCTCATGTAGATGTGATTATCTGGAGACCTAATATCGATCTGATGATCTGCCAAAAGGCCATTTTCGTCTTGTCCAGGTCGGCGCAGAAGTCCACGTGGACCCATCGGGCGCGGCCACGTGGCCCTGTCATACTATGCCATGTCAGTGTCGGTATTTTTTTCATGGGAAAATTTTGTCTTGTGTCTTAGAGACTTTTTATCACATTGCCCCATTTGATATCTCTATTAATATATTGGAAATTGTAAAATAATAAAAAAGAAAACATAAGAGACAATGAAGGAAAAGTTTATGATGTAAGATAAGCTACTAGCAACTTTATGGTAGTGCAGAAAATTGGAAAGATGAAAAGGGGCAAAGGGCTTCTTTCATTGATGCCCTAATTCCAACAATGAAGTTTTTTGTTACCTATTCAAATATAGCTTTTAAAAGCTATATATGTGGTCAAAGATCTGTACTCAATTATTAAAGGATTGGAGCAACAATTTTAACTTTCTTGATAAATGAAATTGTCCTTTTTTTTCTTGTCATAATTAAAGAAAAGGCAACAATCCCAATCAATTATTTTAGATCAATTATGATTGAAGCCAACCCCGTTCATCAAGGACAATTCTAATCCGAGTTTAATTCGATCAAATTAATGTAATGAGGAGACGAGTGTCTTATAATTATCATATGATTATTGAAAATTTTAAAAAGAATAATAAATCAAATAATATAATATAATATAATTATTCTTTTAATGGATTGGATTCAACTGGATTAGATTTGAGTTAGAAATTTTCATTATTACTATTGCACATTCCTTTTTCTTGAAAATAACTCGCCCTTTTGGCAAATTTGGTATGTTTTAATTTGCATAAAGTTAGTAAATTTGCAGATTTTGATAGTTAAATATGACGTACAAATTATATAATCCCGATCGTTAAAATTTTATTCTGTACAATACTCTCAATTATATTCATAGAACGAGTTTTAAATGTATTGACATTGTTGAGAGATGAAACTTATGGTATCAAAACAAAGATAATATATATAAGTGTAACGTTTGGTATCAAAATTAAATTTAGGTTAGGTCATAGCATGAAAAGTGAACCCAAATTTAAAATTAAATATTCAAATGTGTACTAGTTTACGTCCGTAAGATTAATTGTCTGCACAGTTTTTCACCTCATAATTTAACTAGCTTTGTTAAAATTGAGTTGAACCCAAACCCATATTTTCCCCCTTATTCAACATGCAAATATTAAAATAAACTATATTTTTAATTTGCATTTAACCCCCGAGCTATATGTGTAAAGCTGTTTTTCGATCGATTGATAAGACTGACATCGTTCACAATTACCAACAAGCTCACGAGGGTTGAATTATTATTCCAAAAAGTTGGGCATATTTTTCGGCCAAAATCAAGAATTAATAGAGTGGGGTAACAATTTTAATAATTTCAATCTTTTATATATATATATATATATATATATATATATATATATATTTCATTTATTTGGTTTCAAATGGGCTCTAATAACTTGGGTGTAAAATTTTCTTTATTAGTGGTCGATAGTTGTGTCTTCAAATACTTGAACTCGTGATCTCTAATTAAATTAACACTAACATAATACGAAGTGATAAATTATATTTATGTTCACATGATAGGACCCTACTCGATGACGTGGTGTATTCTCCAGCGGGCACATGGATCCTTTGTCTTCCTCGACGTGCCCCTTCAATCTGTAGCTCGAGGAGGCAACCATCATCAGCCTCAAATGGGAATTTCCTCCCCTCGAACCACTGCTCGATCAAAGGTGCTCGATGATTCTCCTTGACCTCCCCTTGATCTCGAAAGCCACGTGCCCACTCAGGATTCACAGAGATAGGGGTCGACCAAGCATTAAATATAATTTTGTAGTGGCGCAACTGGCAGATGGAGCGCCGCCCACGGCGGCCACCACCTCCACAACGGCCAAGGGTATAAATGCCCCAGCATTTACTCCGATAGGTAATCTTCATTTACTGCATTCACATTCAATCCTTTTCATTCGACCTAAACTAATCATTGACTTGAATATTGGAGTGTCAACTTTGAATAAAACTCCATCCTGTCCTAGGTTAGCCTTGAGCTTACATTTCTCCATTCTTTTCAGATATCGACCAAGCAGACAAACTTCTCAATCTTATAAATTCTAAGCGGTTAGGTCGACTCGTAGCTCGAGCTTCTGGATGCGAAATTTGCCTTGATCATATATAATACAATTTTCAATTATTTCTCTCTCTCTCTCTCCCTTAACTTTATCTTGGTTTTTATTTGTCACAAATTTGAGGAAGGTGGATGAGGAAAAAAGAATGGCCATTTGTTGATATTTCTTTAGGTGGACAGTGTTGATGGATTGTGAAACATGAGTGAAATTCCGAGTGGACAATGTGGTGGAAAAAATAAATGGGAAAAAAATGTAAGGAATGATACATATTAAAAGTGGCCAACAGGGAAATAAAATGCAATTTCTATGAGTCATGACCCAATTTCAAATTATTCTCATTAAAATTGTCTTGCGTCTTTGACCTACCTACTTTCATTTTCATCAGATAAATAATAAAATTATATTTAACTATATTAATAGTGCTATACACGTGTGCCCAAATTATTATCATACTTAAAGCCATTTCATTTAATTAAAGGGATATCAAACTTAAACTTTAATAATCATATAATTGATATATTTATTGCAAATTATTAAATGGCATGCATGGACGTAAAATATGATGCATGGCTTTGGAGGGGGCTTTAGGTAAATATAATGTTTATTATGGATTTCTTCAATATAATATACACAACATTCCAAGGATTTTAATTCTATGCATCGACACTTCTAAAAATATTATTTTATCATGTCGTATTATATCAGATGTTTGTGTTGGTACTGTATTTGTAGCACCCGAGCGCAAGGTACCACATCCCCCGCACCGAGACCCGACCCAAATATGAAATGGACGATTCATACTCGAGCTAAGTCACGGCGAACGGGGACAAACACACACACTATGCTAGACGGGCTAACCCTTAAACCATAAAATTCAAAGTACACATTAAAGCGGAAGCAATAACTGATCATAATATAAACCATGCATTCAAGCTCCAAAAGTAAGTCATAATATCATCAAATGCCGTCAAAGCTCAAAACATGTACGCTCCATTAATATTCTTATACAATGATCAAAAGTGCAATATGCAAGTGTAAGACCAAAATACAAAAACTAGAGATGAATGCAAGACCTATGACTCGAATTCCCGCCTAGCTCCCGACACCTGCACAACACAACTGAAAACCAAGCGGGTTCAGTCCAAAAGGGACTGGTGGGTATAAAAACAGGGCATAATATAATATACGACGGTATTTAAACAGTCACATGCAAGCTATAATCCCAAGTGAGGTTTTTAAAGAATTTCCCAAGTGAGTGAATAGAAATCATCAAAAGGGATTATAACGATTCATTTACATTAGGTCATTATTGGCCCGGCAAGTGGGCGTGCATTATCTCCAACCAACACCTTGTGTAGTTCATTAACATTCATTCTTTTTTTCTTTTCATGCATAACATTCTTTCGTGCACATTCAATAACATTTCCACCTTCTTCCTCCGGGTTGGTGGCGGGTTTGCAAGGCCCAACCACCCATTCATTGACCAAAAGGGGAACATGACTCCCCAGATGGCACTCAGCGTCCATTCCTCGCTAACTCCTAACGAGGTCCGGTTACGCCGTTCATTGGTGGGACTAGTGTGAGGGTTCACCGTCAGCCCATGCCTCCTCGGGTCACCACTCACACCAAGTCCCTGGGCCCCATTCTGTGCATTCATTCATTCTTTCTCGCCAAAACATTTGGTAGGTTCATGAAAGAGGGGCTTTACTTTTAAAATCATTGACCTTTGAAAACGACTCTATATACATATATATACTTTTGGTCGAAATTTTTTCACAATGGGAGTATATAGGGCCATTTAACTAAATAGTAGAGAAACTCACCTTAAACGGCAAAAAGGAGAACACACGAGCCTCACTGACCGGCCTCGTCTCCAACGGACTCAAAATCTGTGCAAGAAAGGTGAAGTAAGACTCAATATGACCAATTAAGACGCTCGGCAATGTAATGATCATGATATGAATGTATAAAAGATAAGATTATGTCATGAAAATGTTCATGTGCACTATTAAGGAATTTAAATCATATAAACAAGTCATTCAATCATTCGTTCACTTTCATTCAATTCATAAATTCACATTTTCAATCAAATTAATCAAAGAATTTCAAATATGATTAAAGCACGTGTTAAATCGCATTTACAATGAGAATATAAACAATTAAATATATTCAATTTAAAATCGGAAATTAAATAAAACATGAAATAAGTAACAATTAAATTCTATAATCAATTAATTCAAATATTATTTAATATTAAGTAAACATGTATAAATATATATATAAATATACATCCCATGCACGTACGGCAACAATAATACATGCATGCAACTATTTAAATATATATACATATAACATGTATACGTACAGTAACATGCATGCAATTTCATGCTTAAAACAAATTTTACATGCATGCATTTTACACTACAGCACAAACAAATTTCATGCATGAAACATTCAACTGAAACAAATGCAGACCATGAGCCACTTCACATGCACAACAACACCTACACAAAGCAACCAAGGAGAAACAGACGCAGCAAAACAAGGAAGAAGAAAACTGAAGCAACAAAGAAGAAAAAGGAAAGCAAGCCGCAGCAGTTACAGATTCAATCTCCCCGCCCGGGGAGATTTTACTCACAAAATTACCCGGCCGGGGAGTCTAATGCAGAAGGTTTCTGCATCTACACTACCCGGTCGGGCTCTTTTGCAGCCAAAATCTCCCCGCCCGGGGAGATTCAGTCCAGAAACAAGGCAGCAGCAACACACGAAGCAACCCCTGTTTTCTGTCAAGAAACAGAGCAGCAAGAAGGCAACAACCAAGGCATGAAATGCAGCAGCAATAAGCATCAAGAACTCTCACAAAAGGCTGGTAAAACACAGCAGTAACACAAGGAAATTGCAGCAGTTTGACAGCAGCTAACATCAGTCCAAAAACAGGGTAAAATCACGAAAAACAGGGCAACATCTGATCACCTTCATCTCAACATGCTCAGGTCAATTAAGCTATCCAATACGTAGCAAAACAACACCAATTTGACGTATATATCAGTCCCAAGAAAGCTCAAACGTGAGATGCAGGCATACGTGACCATTTCATGAAATTTTCTCAAAATACCATTAATGATATCTCATGAATACTTCAACTACCATGTAATCAATGATCATAAATAAGAAGGGGATGTCAAAACAATTACATTCAAGCTTGGAATCACTCAAATCCATCAAGAATCGAAAGAGATCATAAAAAATGCTCTAAACCTTTCTATTCATTCAATCCGCCATATCTCCATGAAAACTGACTCAAATTTAGGGATGAAAGGATGAAAATGACCAGGAATGAACATATATTACAACCCTAAGCTTACCTTGTTGATTAATCGAGGTTTGGAAGAGATTTGAGCCTGAATCTCCAAGGTTTGGCTTGAGCTACGGGAAACTGGAGAGCAGAGGAAAAATGACTGAAATTCTCTAAGGGCTGAAGGTTATCTCGGTTTGGGGTCATTAAGGCTAGTTAAAGGGGTGAGCTAGGGTTCCAAATCATCAAACCATGGTTAATTTGGTTAAAGTTTGGATGAGTTATGGTCATTTTAGTACAGCATGGTCAGTTTTGTCGTCGTTCCGTTTTTCGGTTGAATTTCGGAGGTTCAAATGACTTTGGAAAAATATAAGGCTAAGTTCACTAAACTCGAATCTTCGATACAAGTTCACGAAGTTGACAGAACTAGAATCCGAGTTCCCGAGCTCAAGATATCAAATACGGAACCAAGGGTGCGCTAATTGCTCGTTAGCCCCCGACTTGGATTCCAAAATTAAAATAAATCCGAAACTCATGCAAATGAACCCGAAAATACGAAACGAACATATATTCATATACAAGACACATACAAGTCCAACATATTAAATTTGCACGAAATTTCGATATCAATTCATATAGAAACGAAGCACGTAAATGTCACTCATAAGCAATGCAACAAACAATTCATAACATTTACAAATAATATAAAATTTAAATTCGTAAAATGAAAGAAATGCAATTGAAGTCAACGGGAATGGGAATGACATATAATATTAATTAACATGATTGATTTACATAATTAATTTAATAACAATTCTCATTAACATATAAATTAATATTAATAAAACTTAAGATATAATAATTAACATTTAATATATTTAAAATAAAACTAATTATATAAAACACGTATAAATAATTATTTCGCGCAATTTGGTAAACACATACATCATACCTGTACGGCCGCAATATCGGGGCGTCACAGTATTGGACACTTCTTACCTAAATTTTTCTTAAAGAAATTAAATTTGTATTATATATATCATATCTTTGTCGCCGTATCCATAACTTTAGATCATAGATCTTCGACTAGAAAATTTCTTTTCAATCTTTAATCAATATATTTTACTATTTATTAAAAAAAAGGGTTAATCTTTCTTTGCACCCCAACCTTTGGGGTGTATTGCACTTTAGTACCAAACCTTTGAAACGTTGCACTTTGGTACCCAACCTTTGAATTTTGTTGCAGTTTAGTACCCCGACCAATGAGGAAATGCCACGCGGTACCAACCATGGGGGTACACGTCTGCACTTGGGTACTAAAGTGCAACAAAATTCAAAGGTTGGGTACCAAAGTGCAACGTTTAAAAGGTTGGGTACTAAAGTGCAATACACCCCAAAGGTTGGGGTGCAAAGAAAGATTAACCCGAAAAAAAAAAAGGTAATGTGGGATAAATCTCCAATTTCGGCATCATATTTTTACTCAACTTCTTAATTGGGCTTTATATTTTTACTTAAGTCCCCACCAGTGGCGGAGCCAGAAATTTTAGTTAGGGGGGTCGACCAAAGCATAATACTAAAGGGGTTCAATAATTTACTATATTGACTCTCACTAGTATTAATTTTAACTTTGATGAGGGGGGGTCAATAATGAAAAATCCCATAAAATTACATTTACAAATATCTATATATATACATAATAATAAAAAATAAAAAATAATTGAGGGGGGGGGGGGGGGTCAATTGTACCCCCTTGGCAGGCTGTGGCTCCACCATTGTTCCCCACGTATAAATTTCACAAAATGTAGTACAAATATAATATAATGCAGTATTTATATCCTATTATGTAGTACAAATTTAGTAATATGTTGTATCCAAAAGTGTTTTAAATATATTCTAACTCTCAAAATATGTTGTATAATTTTCACATAATGTAGTACTAAAACGTTCTAATGCAGTATTTATATCCTATTATGTAATATAAATTTATGGGGAATTAAGGGAAAATATCCAAATAAATGGGGAGTTATTCGCGACTGCCTCATTAAAAAAAAAAAATGCAAAAGAAGCCATGTATTAATTGATTAATGCTCGCGATGAGCCGATTGAAGCAAAACCGAAAACAAATAATGTATAGCGTCCATTCTTTTTCTTTTTGGGACTTGGAAACAAATTAGAAGGCCTCAATCTTTGTTCTAAACTTCTAATTATGTTTTTTTGGACTTAATTAAACGTGGTTAGTGGAAAAATCCACCATTTTGGCTCGTTTTTGGAATTTACAATATTGTTCGACAAACAAAAAGGTCCACTAATAAGTGGAAGTACAAGTACTTTGCAATGAAAAATATACTGTTTATTACTAGTTGAATTGGATGTATGAACGTGGAACACACAAGGATCGATCGATTACTATGTTTGCTCTTAAAATGAATAATTCCAAGAAACGGGAAAAGAAAAAGGAAAGGAATTTTTAAAAACATCTTAATTAATATCGTGTCGTATCGTGTCTAGTCCATATTATCTTTGTGTCATTGAATTTGATGTGTATTTTCCGAAACGACCTTCTTCCTCTCTTCTTTGCTCTTTCTCTCTCCGGCGCTCTCCTCACCTAGGTCTCTTTTATATAGAATGGAGTCTTATTAATTACCATTAGGGTTCAACTCTTTTTATGGCTACTTAGTCCGTTACGTAGTCTAAATTCATTTTTATTCTATATTCTATGTGATCTTCCGTTCTTGTTCTTATTGTGTCGCGCAAACATCGATCACTCTTTTACGATTCTTTAATTGTACTCGAACTATCATGGATGTTGGGTTATTCAATGAACACTCGAACTTCATCAACGTCCTCTGAACTGACCGTCTGACAGGATAGTGGAATACCATCAGTATTCATATTTTTTTGTGTCTATATTATCTTATTATGTTTTCGTATTCATGTTATTTAGTGTCCATATTTTTCTATCGTCCTTCATATTCATATTATCTTATTGTGTTTTCGTCCATATTATCTTATCGTGTTTTCGTATTCATTTGATTTTGCTTACATATAATTGTATCTGTATGTATACATCACATACCAAATTTTATGATTTGACAAAATAATATTTACTTCTTCTCCTGAGAAAATATTTGGGGGCTGAGTTGAAGGCCACCCAACATTTTTAGTCATAAAACCTCCAACACGTGTTGGCCCATCCGCCCAAGCAGAGGGTGTTGGGCTAACCTTATGAAAGAAAAGATATTACAACTTTTCACACATTATAAGACATTAGATTTTGATTTAAAATAAGCTCTTTAAATATAAAATCTTGAACTTTATAATTATAACCATATATTTACATTAGTATAACTCCAAATTTATTTTATGAGCTTATAAGTTTCAACATTTTGTTTTAAGTTCTCTCAAGTCTTTAGAGTAACATACGAGACCATTAAACTCCCCCCGAACGTGTTAAAGACAAGAAAGTTGATTACAGTTTTGTATCAGAGACTCGTATAAGTCGTATTGGATAAGATAAATTTGAAAAGATTTTATATCGATTTATCTCGTATTGTTTGGTTCGTATTTGTATATCGTAGTTTTTCAATTTCCATGTCTACGGCCTTTCTTGCTTCTCATTGACGAAATTGCCACCAGTCCTGTTGACAATTTAAGGCAGCAAACTGCATAATCAAACATTAACACTAAAATCAGCTCAAATGGAGATTTCAAGCTACCAAATCATATCGGCCGTAATTATCTCACTTCACCTGCCTATTTTCGTCATTTCATCACGGTTAATCCAAATACCCGACCCGCCATGCAAAATACCCGCCCCGAGATCCCTCCGCTCCGACCAAATGACCGTACTGATTAACGGCTACTCAGAGCGGCGGATTCCGTTGATCCACTCAATCGCCGCCGCCTACGCCGCGGCGCCGTCGGTCGCCGCCGTGGTCCTCCTCTGGTGCAATCCGGTCACCCCGACGGCGACACTCTCCCGCCTCACTCAGAACCTCTCCGCCGCCGTGCTCCGCGCGCCCTCCGCCAGCCTAAACCACCGTTTCTACCCCTGGGAAATCATCAGGACTAAAGCGGTACTCATCTGCGACGACGACGTGGATCCCGATCCGCGATCGGTTTCATTCGCGTTCAAGGTTTGGGGAACGGATTCGGATCGGACGGTAGGGTTCTTCGCGAGATCGCACGCGTACGACATCGCGTCGAGGACCTGGATCTACACCATGGAGAGGGAGAAGTACTCGATTATCCTCACGAAATTCATGATCTTAAACATCAAACACCTCTCGAAATACTCGTGCGACGAGCAGTACGCGGGGGCGAGGCGCAGAGTGGAGGAGATGAACAATTGCGAGGATATTTTGATGAATTTTGTGGTGGCGGAGGAAATAGGGAAAGGGCCGGTGATGGTAGGGGCGAAAGGCGGCGGAATAAGGGATTACGGGGACGCCAGAAACGACGGCGTGGCGGAGGGAGTGAGGGAGGTGGGGTTGAGCAGTAGAAGAGGCGAACACAGGAAGAGGAGAGGAGAGTGTATAAGAGAGTTTCATAGGATATTGGGAAGAATGCCATTGAAGTACAGTTATGGGAAAGTGGTGGATGATGTTGGAGAACAGGGGCTCTGCGAGAAAGGTGGGAAGCTCGTACTCTGTGATCAGCAGCAGCATTCCAGGTGAAAGATTCAAACTTTAATTGTATCAATTTCTCTGAAAGATTCAAACTTTAACTGTATCTCTCTCTCCCCTTTCCCTAATGTAATTTAGTGTTCTCTTTAATGGAAAATTTTGTAATAAATGAATTATGGAGTAGAATCAGTTCTCATTTTTGAATCTTGATTTAATGATTAATAAGGGGGTAATTATCTTGATCATTTTTATTACTATTTTTAAGGAAATATAAAGAAACTATGCTGAGCTGCATATATTCAAAATATGGGATCTTATATCTTGTTTTATGAAGATCTTTATGAAAAACAATTCCACAATTAGAGATAATATATGGATTTGCATTTTGCACATTAACCTCTTAATAATACATTAGCTTTCTGTATATGGACATGTGTCTTGGCTAAAAAACCAAGGAAACTCTATCCCAACAAAGTAGCGGTAAGTCATACTAAGACCCGCCAAACATGGAGCTCCCTTTAGACATCTGACTGAAAAAACCAGGACAAAGACAGAGAAAGACTGTATGTGTACGTGTGTGTGAGAGAGGGGGGCAGAAGGGGAGAGAGAGAGACAGAGAGAGATGTTTCCGAATTCGGAGAAATTTTCGTTTATTTTCAAATCAAAAACATATCCAATTGTTGTCATCTAAGCATCCGGAAGTTCTTGCATCTTAATCCATTTCGAACGCTTCAAGAACTTCTGGATTATCCAGAAAAGGAGAAGTTTTCCTTTGTGATCTATAATGAACAGATCAGATTGCTCCTTGAAAGATCAAAGAAAAAATACTATATTTGTGAATTGAGGGAAGTTTGGAGGAGAAGGAAAGATGTGGGGTCCATCTGGGAATCAAGGTGATAGGTCGCCTCCGAGGAGGGTGGTTGCTGTGGCCATTGACAGAGATAAGGCGAGCCAAGGCGCAATCAAATGGGCGGTTGACAATCTTCTTTCCAGAGGACAATCTGTTGTCTTGATTCATGTCAGAGTCAGGCACTCTTACTCAGGAATGCCGACGGCCCCTTCTGGCGCTTGTAATAATCCCCCTCCGTTTATATATTATCTGTTTCTTTTTGTTTTTCCGTTTGTAGTTTTTAGTCATGACGATGGATTTTGGCGCAGGGTCTGGCTATAGCATGTCCGGTTGGATTGAGGAAAAGGGTGAAGATCCAGAAATGAGGGATTTGTTCCTTCCTTTTCGTGTTTTTTGCACGCGCAAAGATGTGGGTACTCGAACTTTGTCTATCATTGATGTTTTGTGTGAAAAATGTTCTCTAAACTTGATAATCGTATGTCAGATTCAATGCCACGATGTGGTGCTGGACGACACGGATGTATCGAGAGCTCTAACTGAGTTTGTAAAACAATCTGCAATTGATGTGTTGGTTCTTGGCGCTACAGCAAAAGGCAGCATTTTCAGGTAACTTTAACTTCTGTTTTGCAATAGCTCAAAATGATCTTTGACAGCAAAGCTGATAACAGCTTTTAAACAAACAGATTTAAAGTGAAAGACATTCCTGGAAGTGTAGTAAAAGGCGTACCAGATTTTTGCACCGTGTATGTGATCCACAAAGGAAAGATCTCATCTACACGAGCTGCTTCGCGCCCAGCACCTTCGATACTCAGCCCACTTCGTAACCAGATAATGCTTCAAGCAAGCAGCAAATATAGTGGATCAGACCCAACAATGTCCATCTCAAGCACAAATTCTAGAAGTTGGTCATTTTTCTTTATGCGATTTTATCGACTTTTTTCCTCCAATTATAAGCTAAATTACTAATCCGTTATCTGCAGGTTCCTTTTCAGGGAACTCTAGGCCAGGATCTGAACCGTCTCCAAAAGCAAGGCAAAATGAGGCAAACTACATCCAGTATGATGTTCTGCTTTTCCAAAAGCATAACGCATATTATATAGGGCAAATGACACTTTAATTCTTACACTTTAGTCCTTCCATAGATTTTCCGGTAGAAATTCCCGATTTGAGCATGCACAAAACTATAAGATTAAGAACTAAATATTTCCAATAATCTGGGAGATTCTAAACTGCAATTTAGAGGACTATTAGTGCCATTTGCCTTATTTTGTGGTGATTGCTAACTTTCAAGTGTTATATATCAAACAGGTCTCCATTCAGTCACCGTAAAGGTCCCAATGGAAAAGCATATGAAATCTCTCCACCAGATACCGACATATCCTTTGTGAGTTCAAGGAGAAGTGTTGATGTATTTCCTACTGTGGAGAGCATTGAAGGTGGCTGTGTTACTCCTCCACGCCTTTCTGGATTCTCTGACATGGATTATCAAAGCTATGATTCTTGGCAACTTGGAAGAAGGTCGCTCGACGTATTATCCCCACTAGAGCTCCCTGCTCCAGCTGCTGAGAACGATAAACAATTATCAGCGCAAACAATTGTAAGAATAAGTTATCATAAACTTAGAAATATTACTCAAGTATTTTTAATCATGATTTAAATATGTAAATTAAAAATAAATAAATAAATGAATCTTTGAATTACAGGACGAAGTAGAAGCAGAAATGAGAAGGTTAAAGCAGGAGCTGAAGCAAACAATGGACATGTACAGTACTGCATGCAAAGAGGCACTCACAGCACGAGAGAAGGTACGAAAAAAAAATTTTCAACTCTGGACAATAACTTTTTTCTTTTTTGCTGCTACCTTTCTGAGATTCTCTCCTTTTGGGGGTATTATAGGCAAAGGAGCTGCAGCAGTGGAAAATAGAAGAGCAGAAGCGGTTAGAAGAGGCGCGTTTGGCTGAAGAAGCAGCTTTGGCTCTAGCAGAAAAAGAAAAGGCGAAATCTAGAGCAGCTCTCGAACATGCTGAAGCTGCTCAAAGGATAGCAGAGCTGGAAGCTCAAAAGAGAATCAATGCAGAAATGAAAGTCTTAAAGGAAGCAGAGGACAAGAGTAGGACAATAAACTCTTTGGGATCAGATACCAGATACAGGAGATACACGATCGAGGAGATTGAACTTGCTACAGAGTATTTCACTCAATCCAGAAAGATTGGAGAAGGAGGTTACGGTCCGGTTTACAAGTGTTATCTAGACCACACTCCTTGTGCAGTCAAAGTCCTTCGTCCTGACGCCACTCACGGAAGATCACAGTTTCAACAAGAGGTAACACCTTTGTGCAACACAAGAATAATACGATTAATGAGCGCAACGCTCACATGACAACACCGGGTTTTCTATGCAAATTTCATTTATAAAGATTTTTTTTTTTTTTTGCTCAGTAAATCTTATCTAAAGTCATTAACATTTTTATTCATATAACGAACAGGTCGAGATCCTAAGCTGCATACGGCACCCAAACATGGTCCTACTTTTAGGGGCTTGCCCCGAGTACGGTTGCTTAGTTTATGAATACATGTCCAATGGGAGCTTAGAAGACCGTTTATTCCATCGTGGGAAGTCCCCACCGTTGTCATGGCAGCATAGGTTTAAAATCTCAGCTGAGATCGGCACCGGCCTCCTTTTCCTCCACCAAACCAAACCAGAGCCACTAGTCCACCGTGATCTTAAGCCAGGGAATATTCTCCTCGACAGAAACTATGTCAGCAAAATAAGTGACGTCGGCTTGGCTCGCCTTGTCCCTCCATCTGTGGCCGACTCTGTTACTCAATACCGCATGACATCGACAGCCGGAACTTTCTGCTACATTGATCCAGAGTATCAGCAAACAGGCATGCTTGGTGTGAAATCTGACATATATTCTTTAGGAATCATTTTCTTGCAGATTCTTACTGGAAAGCCGCCTATGGGCCTGACCCATCATGTTGGAAGGGCTATTGAGAGAGGGCAATTTATACAGATGCTGGATCCTAGTGTTCCTGATTGGCCCGTTCAGGAGGCCTTGGACCTGGCCCGGATGGCACTCCAGTGTTCTGAGCTTAGAAGGAAAGACAGGCCTGATCTTGGGAAAGTTGTACTGCCACTCTTGAATAGATTAAGAGACCTCGCTGAGGATTCGTTGTATAATACAGTTCCTTATTATGGGAATCACTCGCCGTGCCATAGCCAAGTTTCCATGTCTAAAGTAAGTCTATTACATTTTTTCATCCAATAATGTCATCGTTTTCCCGAAAGTTCATGCAAATGATGTTTAATTGCTGCAAACTTTTCTTTTCCAGGAAGATTTGAGTTTTCCTGCATCTGAATCAAGCATGGGGAGTTGATGTCCAGGTAGAATATTTTCAATTGACTGACAAATAGTTTTAGTTGTATTTTGAGGTGCTTCTTTTATTTAGTCAAGTTGCTTTGAACTAACATTTTAAGGTTCACAAGGCACAATCTGTGCTGTTTTCAGATAGTCTGAACAGTTGTCTTTTCATGTCCTGTGTTTTCTCTGTAAATAATTATTGTGTATTTGATATATCTTGCTTCATGAAGTGATGAAAATAGTCTTGTCATTGGTCAAAGCACAAAAAGCAAATGTTATCAACAATGTAGGAAAATTACAGTTAAATTTCTCAACAAACAGGACACAAAACTCAACATCTATGTACCTATCTATAAATACACAATGGTACAACATTTATCATGCTCTACAAACCAACAATTCCTCGTCGGTCGTCGCTCTAGACGAATCCATATCCCCTTCACAAGCATAAGAGGGATAATCATCATCACCATCCCTTTCCTTCAACTCTTCAATCCTCCCAACAGCCTCCTTCATATCCCACCTCTTCTCCACATTCCACTCACAGCAACACATCCCAATCTTCAAAAGCCTAAGCATTTGCCCCTCGGCATTGCTGGGCAAATTCATGTCCTTATCAAGAACCTCTCCATTCCACTCTTCTCTCAGGATAGAGTTAACCCATGTGGCCAAATCTTGACTGGGCCCTTTTCCTTGTCTAAGATAGTTAGCTGGGAAATGTCCGGTCAACAGCTCGAGTATGAGGATGCCTAGGCTCCACACGTCAGTCTTTCTTGACATGCGGTCGCTCTGTGTGGACTCTGGAGACTTGTATGCTACCATGAACTGTTGAGCATGGTCCTTGTTCATCACCGGTGCTAATGCGTAATCTGTTAGAAGAGGCTCGGATTTGCTGTCTAGAAGGATGTTTGATGACTTGAGGTGACCGTGGGGCAGAGTTAACGATGGAAGTTCCTTGTAGAGGTAGGCTAATCCCCTCGCAACACCTTTGATGATTTTTAAGCGTGTCGGCCAATCAAGAACTGGTTGATTTTGGCTTCTTTTGCCTGTTCAATGATGAGGTGGTCATTTAGTATGATTTCAACGGTGAATAAAGGGATGATCACACTTACATACCCTCAAGTTTAAAGCTAGTTACACAAATTTCCTTGAGATTTGGGAAATTACAAAAACTTCCCTTCACATACCTCAAGGTTTGGCTTAAGAAAAATTTGAACTTACCGTGAAGGTGGCTTGCCAAGCTACCATTCCCAACAAAATGAGTGATCAAAAGCTTCTCATCCTTCCTATAATAGAATGCCACAAGACTTAACACATTAGGGTGTGACAACCTCCCTATCCTTCTCATGTGCTCATGGAACTCTTCTCTTCCCACATTGCTCATCTGTCTGAATCTCCGAACGACATAAGATCGGCCACCAAAGACCACCGCCTTGTAAGAAGAACCAAAGCTTCCACTCCCTAAAACCTCAGCAGATGCCCTCAAAAGCTCCACAAACTCGAATCTTTCTCCGTCTTTCCTCACAAAGTAGAGCCTTCCATGCTCATTGTTCTTGAAAGTTGCACGTTTCTTGTAAACCGGCTCTTCCATGTGGAAACTGCCGATTGACTTTTCATATTGAAGCGGTCCTGCACGCCTACGGCTGATGAGGAGAAGAATTATGAAGGTCGATAACACAACTCCGGCCACAATAGCTGCAACAACGGCCGGTTTTGGAGCCACCTTCTTAGGTTTGCATGGGGAGAGAGGCTTCCCACATAGGTTAACATTCCCTGATTAAAACATTCCATTATAAAGTATTTGTATTATATAATAGTACAAATTCAATAATTATGAAATAAGGTTCTTGATATTTAATCGTTGTTCCTCAAAACTGCTGACTTTTTTGATTAGGTGATTTAGCAGACGTGCATTCCACACCACCTTTTATGAGCAAACAATTATTGGAGATCATGAGAATCTAATATTCCAGGAAAATATGTCTCCAACAACTGATTTCTTTAGACATTTCATAGGGATCTCGAAATGAATCGTCTTGAAGAACATGAAAATTTTCTGGAAACTGATGATAAAAACAGGAAAAAACACATTGAAGCATTACAGAAAGAGTGTGTAAAACCTTACCAAGAAAAAAACTTCTATTCTGATTCCTAAGTGTAGCCGGTACAGGCCCCCGAAGCTTATTATTGGCAAAATTAACTGTCAAATTCTCCTGCCAAAAATCAGGTATCCTCCCTGTGAATCCATTGTTCTGAAGCTGCAAATCCCCCAACCTAGGCAATTCCAGCAAAGAACCTGGAATGTTCCCCGTAAACCGGTTATTCCCGAGCATGACTTTCATGATGAATCTCATCCCTGAGAAGGCATCATCAGCAATCTCCCCACTGAACCCGTTATTCGAAAAGTACAAACTTCTCAGCTGTCCAAGCTTGTTGATCCCACTCGGAAACGGCCCCGAAAAGTTGTTGTTCATCACACTCAAGCTGAACAAGGGCAGTTCTGAAAGTGCATCAACGTCTATATTTCCTCCTAGCCCCATGCCCTCGAGCCTTAGGCCTATGAACGAACCGTTCGAGCACAAGCAGCCGGTCCAGACGGGCTTGTTCCACGAGCACAGGCTGTTTACTGGCTCGTTCCAATCGTGGAGAGCGGCTGCGTTGGTTAGTGATTGTTTGAACTTGAGGAGGGATTTGGAGTAGCCTGCGTGGTCGGATGATGCTGGTAATGTGCATGCTAACATGATGCAGAGCATGACAAAGGAGGAATGTGAAGTGATCAAAGCCATGATTGGTTTCAAGATTATTGGGATTGTGGGAATGAAGATGGAATTTGCAGTATTTTGAGATGATGATGATGATGATGATGGTGGTGGTGAAGTGTTAGGGGAGAGGAGAGCATGTTCATATGGTTGAAGATCATAAAGATGATATTGACAAAGTCTTGAGAAAAGGATGTGTCCAATTAGCTGTTCTTTGCCAGCTTTTCATATATTTTTCTTAGATTAATTTAATGGGATTTATTTATTTATTTGTTATGAAATTGATGTTTGGTGGTGGGGTAATGATATATGGAATTAGATTTTTTTTTTCCTTTTTAAACCTAGGAAAAATAACTATGATTTGAAATAAAACTGAAGTACCGGTTATGTGAATTGATGTGTTTGCTTGCTTGTCTTTTACATCGAAATTAAAAGTGTAACCATCACAAGATCATTTGAAATTGTTCAACCTTTGCAATTTGTTTAAATAAAATTTTAGATTTTAACAATTAATATGTTTAGGGCAGGGTTGGATTCAAATTGAATTTGGAAAATCTAAATCGGAATATGACAATATAGTTGGATTCGATTGTGGTTTCTAAAGAATTCGGATTCGTTAATATTATTTTTGAGAAAGTTCGGACCAGATTTGATTCGATAAAACATCCAACACGATTAATCATAAAATATAATAATTTTTTAAATTAAATAATAAACGAACATTAATATAAGATATCCAATTGTCAAGAAAATTACTATTCACAGAGGCATATATTATTTTACTTATATTCATTTCCGATATATTAATCTTAAATTTCAAATAGAAAATGTTAATAAAAACTAGTCATTCTTTTAGGAAAACAATGGAAGATATAGTATTAAATATAAGAGCAAATGATATATTTGGTTATTAAAGTTTCGGTTTTATATTATTTTTGTGTTCAATACTGTAAAATTAAAATTTGAGTTCCCAAAATTAATAATTTGTCTTACTTAAATTTTTTAGATCAAATTTTAGTTAATTCTAGTTCTTAAAATTTCAAATTTGTATCACTTTCGTCCTCAATGTTTTAAAAGTGATACTTAAATTCCTAAAATGGATAATTCATCTCATTTAAATCCTGGCACGATATTATATAATCCATATTATGTAAATCCTTTAGACCAAAATCAATACCGATATAGTATGATATCAGGATGACACTTGGTGTCGTGTTGTACAAACAACGGACGTGACGACATGACGTGATGGGATTTGAGAGACAACACTCGAAATTTTTCGAACCGAAGTGGTGAAGTTGGTTTTGCCTATAAGTCCCTCAATCGAGATAGATCAGTCTGTCCGACCATTTAGGTCAGGATGCAGGTCGAAGACTAGCATTAATTGCAGAAAATGTCCTAAGATAATACATTCAATTGTATCATGCCTACAACCATCAAACTTTACAGGTGCATTAATCCACCTCAGGTGTGTGTCATTTGAGCAAGCGCAAAGATGCACTACTATAAATATTTCATGCATTTATTTTACTTGAGAAGCACATTAAATTCTTTCGAACTCTTTCACCTACTTATGTCCAATTTCATGTTTCATTTGCTACTTTAAAAATCGGGATGATGTATGGTGAGTTTCGAGTTTCATTTTCTCTTTATCCACTTCATCTTATTAGAATTTTTTTTTTCACGTGAAATAAATAAATGAACTAAATATATATTTTTTTATCTTAAAGATTTAAATGAGTTGAATTATTAATTTTAGGGATTTAAATATCACTTTAGGACTAGAATTCACTAAAATTTGGCTTGAAGGACTTTAGTGAGACAAATTATTAATTTTATGGATTTAAATCTCACTTTAGGACTAGAATTCACTAAAATTTGGCTTGAAGGACTTTAGTGAGACAAATTATTAATTTTATGGATTCAAATATCACTTTTAAAATATTGAGAATGAAAATGATACAAAATTAAAATTTTAGAAAGCAAACAGCTTTTCGTTTTAGTCATCTTTATGGGCAAGTTTATATATAAACTAATTAATTTATTAAACTATTATAAAATTCAGATCGAATTTTCAACTAATATTTCTTAATTTTGTCTTTGTTTTATTTGTTTTGAATTAAAAAAAATTTATACTCATATGTCCACTATTTTTTTTATCAGTAGTAGCTGCTAAAATTCAGATTGAATTCAATTAAAATTGCAACTCATCAATAGCCCATAATATCAATATGTGCATAGGGGAGGATTTATTGTAATGACCAAATAATTGAAGCCCATTTTATTCTAAACTTGGGCTGCAGTTCTCCCTCCGCTTAATTTGAACTTTTTTGACACTAAAGCATGGGAATCTTATTAAATACCAATGTCAAAAAAAATTTGGGAATCTTATTAAATACCAATGTCAAAAAAAAATTCATCACATTAAGTGGTGTATTTTGAGGGTTCCATATTATACAAACAAATTTAATTAGAAATCTCGTACTTGAATAATGAATAATGTATTTGGTCTTACTCACCCCAAAAGTTAGCTGTTAAAGAGAGGATTATCAAAACATTATATATTGAACTTCTCATCTTTAATTATTCGCTGTGAGATATTTGATACACTCCCATTAAGTCCAGGGCCGCGGAATACGGGACAAACCACAGGAATCGGAATATCTGCAAGCCAAGAAACCGAACATTTGGGGGTGGAGAGACAGGCCTACAATAGAATTAACATGCTCTGATACCATGATAAATAATGTGTTTGACCTTATTCACCTCTAAAAACTTACAAATCTCGTGCTTGAATATTTAGAAACACAGTTTTCATTAACATGAAAAAATTTGCACTTAAATGATCTTGTCCCGCTCAAACTCAAATAAAAATGTTTTAAAATAATAAAAGAAAAAAGCAAGTAAAAAGTTTTGGGCGTGGACCAGAATATTGGTAGAATCAACCGAAGATGGGGGTTGTTTAAATGAGTTAGGCAACAAAATCTCTATTCTATTTATCTATTATGTAGGTTGTAGGACATTAAACACGTAAAATATAGCACGTTGTTTGTAAGCCCAAATCGCGTAACCGTAACCCTTTTTTGACTTTAATCCAAATTCTTCTAAAGTTTTTGTACATTTCAGTAAAAAATCATTCATTCCCGAAACTTGGGGCAGACTAATAATTACCTATAACAACTATATTAAATTGAAAAAGGGTTACAATTCAAACATCAAATTTATCACTTTAATGCCTTAACTATCATAATTTAATGAGTTCACATTTGGGAATTTTTCCGCATATTTCTCATAATTTGTAATTCATTTTTCAACAAAATGTTAGTCCAAGTCCTTCCACTTGCAATAAATCAAGCTTCACTCCTATAAAAATATTTAGGAAAAGTAAACTTTACTTGGTTAATTCTAGCTATATTATAAATAAAATTAATATTTTATAATTACCAACATTCCCGTAAAATAAAATCAACATCCAGAAAGTTTGCCATTGTGCCAATGCTTTCTTGACAATCAATGCTATGAGTCCTATCAATTTTCAAAAAACACCGTCAAGTTCCGAGAGATATAGCTTATTTCTAGAAAAGTTGGTCCGATTTTTGATACGAACCTTAAACTTTTCATCTTTAATTTGAAAAATCTTAGGAAAATTATAAAACTATCGGAACACATTCAAAACAAAATTTCAAGATCCGTATCCTAATCTGGAGAAGAATATTTATAAACACGTCAAACTTTAAGGGTACCCGACGGGAATCGAGGTCTCGAATTTTGGACTGTCCAGATTCAATGGATGATAGCTAAACTTGGAAGAAGGGTAAGGTGATTACCGTTGGGTTTAGGTTCGGTCCACACGCTTTAGATGCCGGTCCCGATTTAGACCGTATCTTTAACTAGGTCACACGATTTCACAGTCCGTACAGAAATATGTGTCCAGGTTCAATGAACCTAATCCTTTATGTATTTTTCAAACTTTAATTTAGATGGATGGATGGATGGATGTTGAGTTCCATGTTTGACCATATATGGATTATGCGTTATGGATGTGAGGCAACTGGCAACCATATCTCACATATTGAAAGTCATAGATTTTAGTTCATTTTTATACTAAGATTCGATGTGATAATTTCTTTTTATTTCAATGAATAAATTGGGAAAAAACAATAATGGATCCATTTCAAATTGGCCATCATAAGATTGTTAACGAGAACCCTCTCATTTATTGCAATAACAAAAAGTACCAAATCAACGTATCAATCCAAACATCAAGTAAGGAAGACATACAAAAGTGTACACAAAAAGAAAAAGACATGAATAACTTTGACCACAACCGAAAAAGGTCCCAACAAGTCCCGTTGGAGGACAAACCAATCCATCTCACAATTACGATAAATGAACTAGTAGTCAAAACCCAAGCAACAACAATCGAATCAACCATAAAATTCAAACTAACCCGAAAACAATGGTTTATTCCCAATTCAAACTCACTCAAGATCATTATTTAAAACTCTATTTATTTATTTATTTATTAAACTTAATTACTAAATTAATGATTTTATGAGATATTATTTGTTTTTTTTTTTTTCCAAATGGTACTATATCTTAGCATAACATTTTTCCTTTTATTTCTTTCAAATTTATAAGTTTTAATTTGCCTCCATCTCATTAGATAGAGACTTTCTTTGGACAATAACCATTTTATTTATTAAATTCAAAAATTACAAATAAATTTTCAGCATCTAAGTGCTGTATATAAGAGAGTAAGTAAATACATGCGAATACGACACGACACGAATATAAGAATACAATTTTTTCGCATGAGAAATATCTGACATGATACATAACAAAATAATATTTTTAAATATATCTCTTAATCAAAGATAATCGTGATTTTTATAATTCAGACTGCTATCTACCGCTAAAGAGAAAGTAATCATACATTAAAAAATGTTAATCCGTGAGTATCAACGTATCACATTTTAATTTATCTAATATTACGGTATTATCCAAATCAATTCAAATCATAATAGAATCAAACTCTTTTTAACCGTATTATCCAATATTTTCAGATCACATTTTGATTTACAAGAAATTATCTAACAAGTTAAAAAGGTCAAGAATAATACAATATCTTCCAAACAAAAGATATTGTAAACCTTTATCTAGGAAAATAAAAATATAATTGCTATAAAAATACAAAAAAAAAAAAAAAAAAAGGAATAACCAAACATGATACATGCATGTGTTGATGTGTATGCATCATCATCATTGATCCACATACATGGGAAGCCCCTCGTAACTGACATACACATATTCCCAAACACGCTTTTCTCTTTCCCCCTATAAATAAGATCACCAACTTCACCATATCTGCACCGTCTTCCCCCCACAAACTACCAAGCAATTGAGCAGAGAGATTGAGAGAGATTCAGGAAAACAAGGAATTTAGAGAGAAACCCCTCATTGCATCCATTCCTCCACTCTCTGCTCTTCGAAACCCCTGTTGTTCGATCCCTCATTGTTCTTGAGCTTTTTCGAAGGCGATCCTATTTCTCACCCTTAAGGAAGATGGTTTTCTGGGTTTTCGGATACGGGTCATTGGTGTGGAACCCAGGGTTTGAGGTCGATGGCAAAGTGATAGGGTTTATTAAGGACTACAAGCGTGTTTTCGATTTGGGTATGCTTCAGTTCCAAATCCGTTTGAATTGGGTCGATGTGAAATCATGAAAAACCCTCCTTGTTCTTCGATGACAATCGAATATCATGGAAACCCTTGTTTTTTTCTCTGTCAAAAATGGCTGTAATTTCTAAATATATTGGTCAAGAATGAATTTTATTTGAATTTTTGTAATGGGGATTAGTTCTACTTGTTCAATACTTATGTCGGCATTGCTGTATTTCAGCATGCATCGATCATAGAGGTACGCCGGAGCACCCTGCTAGAACCTGCACCTTGGAAGAAAGCGAAGGATCTATCTGCGTAAGTTGAGATTTGTATATTATTTTTTCATTCTGATCTTTTCCCCAAATTAATTGCAGTAATTTGATTCTAATTCACCATTGCTGGATGTTGTGATTAAAACGGTTAAGAAAGTGGAACTTGAATTTTTGCCCATCTGTTTCTGTTTATGGCCCTTTGCCATGCTTAAAAGTGATGTTGACTTGTAATGGTTTCTTCAGTGGGGCGCTGCCTATTGCGTTAGTGGAGGGCCAGAAAAGGAAAAGGCAGCAATGGAGGTATTCCAGCTAATTTCTTGTTTGAATAATCACTTATTCATTCATTGGATGTTGACTTCTTCAATATAATATATACATGTGAAGCACTCAAAGTGATCCTTTTTATTCCTTTTTTGTCTTAGTATCTAGAGCGAAGAGAGTGTGAGTATGACCAGAAAACATTGGTAGATTTCTATAAAGTAAGTTCGCTTTTCTGGGTTTTATGTCTAGTTTTCTTTCTTTATGATTTCTTGAAGTTTTGTTTGATTCTATGGAGCCTTGTTGATGGAATATTGTGTTTTGTTTGATTCAGGAAGGTGATTCGGACCAGCCCTTTGTAACCGGTGTGATAGTGTAAGTAGTTCAGTTCTAATCCATTTAGCCTTTTTCCTCTTAGATTAACAGGAATTGATCTAAGTTGTTGGTTTCTTCGGTGAAGTGTTTCTGAGATTGCTGCTGTGTATTTAAATATGCAGATTCACATCGACCCCGGATAAAATATCGAACAAGTACTATTTAGGTCCTGCCCCATTGGAGGACATGGCCAAGCAAATTGCAACAGCCTTTGGTCCCTGTGGCAACAATAGGGACTACCTTTTCTTGTTGGAGAAGGCCATGTTTAATATTGGTAAATGTTCCTACACTCCCTTTTCTCAACTTTTGGGATTTCTGTTTTTTCTTTGTTAAGAAATAATAAGGGGGTGTAAATGTAATTATCTCTTGCTAATATCGTTGTTATAATCGAAACAGGCCACGAAGATGACTATGTGATTGAGCTTGCGAACGAGGTGAGAAAGGTTCTCGGAATTGTTGGAGGTGTTGTCAAGGAAAAGAAGCTCTCTGGTCCATCTCATGTTCCTCTCAAGTCAAGCTTGTCACCAATCAAGTTGAGGGCTTTGCCTGAAGCAATCGCCATGGATTCCTCATAGGAGGTTGCTAAGTGCTAACAGAAGAAAGATGAAGATTTTCTCTAACAGATTTTATATATGCATTGCTCTGTTATTGTTTTTTTCTTTATTTACTACCCATTTATTTATGATCTATTTTGACAGTTAATGATCAAAATGTTAGGCTAGGAAGGGAGATAAAGGTGGCCAATTTACTGTAATGGCCACACAAAGCGTATACTGAAACTACTGTTGTTGTTCTGTATTGAGTTTACCATGGCGATGAATGAAATTTGAACTGTTTTTGAGGAATTATCAGTTATCTAATGAGAATGGTTTGGATTTTTTGTATACAAAATAACTGGATAATTATGGATGCCCGTCAGGTTTAATCTAATTGCCAATACTCATAATAGATAAATTACAAAAAGCCCTTTATAAATGGTGTCTTTTACAATTTACCAACTACGTAATTTCTCAATTAAATCGTGTTTTTCTGTAACATTCATACTTCCGGTAAACATTATGGAATAATTTTAGCTCAGTTTGGTTCGACCAAATCGGTATGACGAGGGGAGGAGTGTTTTATATTAATTGTACAATTGGTGAAAATTTTAAGGAGATTAATTGTCCAGCTGATGAAAATTTTAAGGAGAGTGATAAATCAAATAACAAGTATAATATTAATTGGTTCGATCAAACATAATTTAAACTAGAACTTTTCAAAATTATGAAGAATAATGCTTCGAGTGCTTTGGGTAATTTCTCAACAATGATGGTGTTTTTCGTCGTTGGGGTGAATCTCAAGGGGGATTTTGTAATTATCTTTAAATAATTACATGAAGAGGGAAAAACAAGGAGTCCAAAATAGGTCATTTTCATGGAAAGATTCACACATTCTGTAATGATCTTGAGATTTCTGTCACGAGGTTTATAGGTATATTCCAAATTCTTGTCCGAAGTACCAATAAAGTGTGATATTTTGTCTCATATCCATGATTCATGTGGCTGAAATAAACTATGGAGCAAAGACAAATGTGGACCTGAAAGATGAAAATCACAGTGGTGATACACAGAGCTCACATGCAAGACCATATAATATTGCAGTACACTTGAATCTTTGATAGATCAAAGATGATAAGGTTTTATTGTGCTTCATCATTTTACTAGGGCTTATCCAGTACCAAGTAAGCAGGCCAACAAACAGAAAAGATATAGAGATGTAATGTAAAGGTTAATTACGAAAAACCCCCTGAGAGTTTAACCCATTTATGGTAAACACCCTCCATCGTCTTCTAGTGATGATACTTCTGGCCTTTGAGAATCGTCCAAGCCCTTCAAAATTTAAATGTATGCCATGGTAATGAGTTCAAAATACTGCAAATATTTTTTCGAAATATGAGGCTGACTAGTATATGGTTGTTACCTGTAAAGTTGCTCAACGAGTACCACGAGTGCTACTTGATGATTTAGGACCAAAGATGACAACTTGATTGAAACGTTAGCTCTCTCCCTCAACTGTCTTCCATGACCATAAGGGCCCCCAATGCAGAACACTATGCTCGAAGCTCCCTATTACGAAACAAGACAAACCATCCATTCGGTGGTTAAGAAAATGGATGAGTGAAATTCATACTAATGGACCATTTTTGAGGTTATAATCAAATCTTGTTGTATCAGCAGTGCTTGTGATGATGTAAAACAGAAAAGACATTGAGAAGATGATTCATACTGTGCTACCCACATCCCCTATTAGAGAAGCCATTTGCTCAGACCTCAGATCGAGTCCTCGTTCATCTAACATCACAACCTGCATTCCAGTTAATGCGTTTCCCAAGAATTAGAATATAGACAACTCTATATCCAGAATCTAGATTGGATAATCATGAATAGAAGATCTAAAATGGGAAAAAGAAAATGCAAGATGATTATCATAATAATTAAGTAGTAAGGTCTACCCATTCATTAGACTTGATAATGCCCATCACAGCCATATCTTCATGTTCTATCTGAGCCGCTGCATCACTGTAAAAAGACGAGAACATAGGTATAAGCAACACTCTTCTAAGCACTAAAACTTATGATCCAAACTCATACAGTTACTTATCTGAATTCTACACTTATTCTCTGACTATGTTCATGCATAAAGCTTAAGCCTATAATCTAATCAATATTCTCTTCTTCATCAGCATGGAAAAACTCAAATCACATAATCTGCATTTTGCTGTACTTTTATGACAACATACAGACCACACATTTCAACATACCGAGCACTTTTAGGATTGGACTTTAGTCGAACATCTTCCGTGCGACAATAAGGCTTCAGCTTTTCTATATATTCGTCAACTATCAGCTGAACCCCAGGTGACCTCTTCTTTCCCACCGTTAGGATTCGAATTGGCAGTGCTCTCTGCAACCATAATCTCTTCAAACAATCACAGTACAAAAGCAAGTTCGCTAATAACAATACATAGGCTCAAGATAATACATTGCCCCAAAAGTCAAAGGGAGCAAAAGAATTTACCACTGATTGCCCCGCGTACTTGCATTGATTGCCTGAAAATCGAAACTTTATAAAGGGTTTGAAATGTTAAACAGTAAATGTGGAATCTTGAGGAAGGAGATGAACCTGGAGAAGGAGTGTAGTGGGTTTTGCTACTAGCAGAGACAGGAGGAGGAGTGTATTGGGTTTTGCTACTAGCAAAGACAGGAGCTCCCATAGCCCATAAGCAATCGTAAGAATTCACGCAATACTTCAGGATAATACTCGAGAACTGTCTTGGTAAAAATTTCAGTTCATCATTCTTGAATCATGAATATTTTCCCAGAAATCTATGAAGATAAAATAAAGAAATCAGAGCTATAATAAAGCTACAAATTATTAAATTAATCGAATTTGAGAAATAATAAAAAGTCGTTTTTCTCTTTCAGAAGCACGTTATCAAGTACTGCTATAAATACCTGGGCAGGGAACGAAGAGAAGCTTCGGGAAACGCCGCGATTATTTCCACCATTATTTCATGCTCCGACTTGGGGGTTCGAGTAGCATCGCTTGTTTTTGGTTTCAATTGTCATCCTATTTGCGAACAAGGTATGAATCAACCCTCAGCTTCTCAAGTTTCGTTCTTTTCTGTTTTCACTGGTTATAGGAAGCCTGTAGTTGTTTTGCCATTACTATTTGTTTCGTAGAAATAGCTGCTCTATGCGTTTTAATGTAGATTTATGTTTGTTCTTTAAAGAGGAACGATTGCCTTAGATGTTTAGAGGTTTTCTGTGTTTTTCTGGATTTTGTTTGATAAAATTAGAAGTAGGAAAATGACAAAATGTAGCAATTCCATTGTAGTACCAAGTAAAGAAGCCCTTTATTTTGTCTTGAATGCATGACTGAGAACCCTTCAATCACGTTATGGGCTTTTCCTAATTTCTGTCATTGGAGAAGTGTGCCATTGTCGAACATCTGAAGTTTTCCTGTGAAACATTATGTTAGACTTAAGAGTTAGCAAGAGTAGAACAATGGTGCTCTGAGAGAAAGGGTATTTGTGAGAAAGGTATAGGTTTTGTTGAGCAATGAAAGCATTTGGAGACACACGCGAATATAATGATTATTGACTTATTGTAGAAATGATATCCCGGTCGTGGAGCTGAATTATTATCTTTTCATAATTGTTATCGACACCGCAGATTAAGGAGCAGCAAAATTTTTTGTTCTAGAGCTACTTATATCTGGTCAATTGAATTGAGATCCCCCAGAAAGGGGGCTGGCAATTGATGTCTTGCAAAGTTCATTTACTAGTTCACATATGAATTCTGTGGTCATGGGTGGTACAAGCACAACACAGAATCATGAAAAAAATATTGAAGATAGGGTTGTACAATCTGTGATTACATTTACGACTATATGTTGTTCTGTATAAGCAGTTAATGAATTGTTTATGTATTGACAGATTGAAGAGTGTTCTATGAAAGATATCTGATAAAGTGCTATGCTGAGAAGAGAGATGCTATGCCTACATGCATCTTCAAGAGTCGATTATGAACAAGAAAAGGCAAATGAAACAAAAAACAGTATAATACTTGAGAATAGTTTTAGAAACATGTAGAGGCAAAGATATTTGGAAACTCTAATGAGGATAGGGCAGTAGATATGTATCTAATACTATTAGGCAACCTGTTTTGGAATTTTTCGACCTTTCAACTATTGGATCATGTTTTAGGAACTCCTTGGACCTAAAATTTCTGAACTCCCAAATCTTGTTGATACTGCCATCCTAACAAATAACCTGGAAGATGAAAGATCATACACCACCTACATATAAGTTGGAATGTTGAAGGTGCAACTACAATCACCTGAATTTTTACTTCAGCTCCTTCAACACTTCCATAAATGTTTAAGCCAAGTTAAACAGGTCCATTCCTTGTTAGTTACCCAAGGTTATCTCATCATTACAGATCAATGGATCAATACCCTACTCTATAACACCCTCATTAGGACATACCTAGATCTTTCCAGGCCTCAAACCAGCATTCTTCTCTTCACCCATATGCTGCATGATCGAGCCCCTCCCAACAGCCATACTTTTCCTTCTGTTCTTAAAGCAGCTGCTTGTCTTTCCCAATCTTATAGCGTTTCACATATTGGCTACTCCTTTAATGCACAATGTGTTAGAAGAGGCTTGCTTACAGACCCATTTGTCCGGACATCATTTCTTTCTCTTTACTCGCATATTGGTGATATAAGTAGTGCTCATAAGATGTTTGACGAAATTCCGCAGCCATGCATTGTTTCATCCAATGCAATGCTTGATGCTTTCTGCAAAAGTGGTGACATAGATCTGGCCCTTTCGATGTTCTCAAACATGCCCCAGAGAGATGTTTATTCATGGACAAGTGTAATAAATGGTTATATGAGGAATGGGTGCTTTAGGGAGGCGATCAATTTTTTCTCAGAAATGATGAGAGATAAAGGTGTAATGTGTGGCCTTTTAAGGCCTAATGAAGCTACGTTTGTTAGTGTCCTCTCTGCTTCTGCAAATTTGGAGGATGGCTTTTCATTGTATCAAGGGAAGCAAATTCATGGGTACATCATCAGGAATGTGAAGAAGTTGAGTGTTTTTACTGGGACTGCAGTGATAGCATTCTATGGGAAAATGGGTTGCTTAAGTTATGCCTCGAAAGTATTTGATTCTATGCCTGTGAAAAAGGTATGCACTTGGAATGCTATGATTGGTTCACTGGCTTCAAATGGCAGGGAAACCGAGGCCTTAGACATGTTCGAGATGATGAAGAAATTGGCATTGTGTCCAAATGAAGTTACTTTTGTAGGTGTCTTGTCAGCTTGTGCCCGAAAGAAACTGGTGGATTTGGGTCTGGAATTGTTTCAGTCAATGCTGCGTGACTTTGCCATTGTGCCGAAGATGGAACACTATGGATGTGTAGTTGATCTCTTAGGTAGAGCTGGTCTTTTGAAGGAGGCATATGAATTTGTGGGAAGCATGCCTTTCGAGGCTGATGCATCTGTCTTGGGTGCTCTTTTGGGTGCTTGTAGAGTTCATGGGAATGTCGATCTGGGAAACGAAGTAGGTAATCGGTTGCTTAAGTTGCAGCCTGATCATTGTGGACGGTATGTGCTGTTGTCCAGCATTTATGCTGAGGCACAGATATGGGATCAGGCTGAAACCCTAAGGAAAGCAATGGTGAATGCTGGAATTCAGAAAGTTCCGGCTTTTAGTGTGGCAGATTGAAGGTGTCATTGCCATGCTTTTCCAATTGAGTAGACAACATGATACTGACATTTTTCGTGGGATTTAGAGAAGCAACGGATGTTGTAAGAGAAATCGAGCTTGACTCGTTTATTAGGAATGGAGCTTGCAATGAACCAGAGAGTGAATCTGCTCATTTTGGTTTATCTTACATGGTTTTCGTCAATGTTGGATCTTGCTTATTCTGATGAAAATGTGACCGGAATTCACAATGAAGGTGAAGTTGGTGAAGATGAGCATTTGACTCCAGCTGAGAGGCGGTATTTGGAGCAGTGTCAGAAAATTGAGCTCCGGAGACTCAAGAAGATTGCAAAGAAATCCCATCGCGATAGAATTCAAGAGTTCAACCAGTATTTGGCTAATCTCACTGAGCACTATGACATTCCCAAAGTAGGACCTGGCTGATCATTGAACTCGCATAACTCTTGTTCTTGTGTCTCTTTCTTGTTGATTAAAGATGTATGAGCAACTACTGTATCTTAAACTGTGGACTGCTGATATAAATTCTAGATTTCCGAATTTCCTTTTAATTTGGATCATTATATAGGCATATCCTTAGTTTGGTATAGTTACAAAACTTCCCCTGAGGTTTGGTATAGTTAAATAAACTTTCCTGAGGTCTGAGAAATTACAGTAACCTCCCCTGGCAGATCCCAAGACTTGTCTTAACCTCCCCTGGCAGATCCCAAGACTTGTCTAAACTCTAAACATGTTATCATAGTCATGCATTTAATATTAAGTAATCAATTTAATGTTAATAAGTAATCAATTTAATGTTAATATTGACAAGTATCAAGAGTAAAACATAATATTCATAAAAAAAATTAGAGGTGTCAGTCTTAAAATTTCTCAATTTACCTATTATATACATATTCAGATATAATGTAAATTTATAGAATTTTATGTAATTAGATCAAATTTTGGGCATGTCATTGTAATTTCCCCATGTAATTTTATCTCAAATCAATTGATTATGATGAAATTCAACTTTTTACCCCTATTCTATTTTCTTGATGCTCCGGCTGCCTGGACTGTCCTTGCTGCTCCAGCTCGTGGATCCGGTCTTGCAGCTACCGAATCTGGTATTTCATCTCCTGCTTCCCCGTTCCTAGCTTGCATCTCCAACTCCTGAGCCTGGCCTTGCAGGTCTAAATATTTTCGCGCAACTCCGTGCTTTCTGTATTCTATTCGTAAAAAATGAGTTAAAAGCCTGCTGACTTTATAGGTAAGGCACCAATAAAATACCGCTAATTTGCAGTAAAATACCAAGAAATGAGTAGTAAAACGCTTTCTAAAAAACGTAATCTCAAAATGCCCAAAATTAAAATAAAATTTTCTTGGATGAATCTAGCTCAAGTGGTTCTTAATCAGCTGCTGCAGTAAAAAAGAACCACACATTTCTGTGTTGAGTTCATATTTTCCGTCTTTTTAATTTTCGGGAAGGACAACAAATCAACTATTTATATATTTTATATCTATAAAACCACATCAGGTATGAAAAATATCGAATAGTGAAAAATAATTTATAAAAATATTATTAAATATTTTATGTAATTTTAAAATGTTCCCTTATATTTCACAAATACTAATTATTGTATATTTTGCGTACGTTTTTCTATATTATTTTAAGTGTTTCTAGGATATTTTTTAATTATTTCCCAATATGAAAAACACTTTATTTATATAATAAACAGTAAATATCATTTTAAATCAACAAATTAATAATATTTGATAAATCTCAAATATAAATGAAGAAATTTTAAATAGATTATATTTCAAATCAAAATAAGTATTAAAAAATATGTGTATCTATATTACAAATGTCATTTTATATTACATTTATATTGCGAAAAGAGAAAGTCTTAAAAACAATTATCTCCTTAAATTAATGTCAAAATATATTAAATTTATTTTTAATTAATTGAAATCAATCAATTAATTAAGATATTTATATTTGGATTTTTTTATCGCGTGGAATCTATTAAGCACTTCACAAAATATGTTAATTAATATAATTTAATAAATAAGTAAAGTATTCAAAGTATTAAACATTATAGAGAATCTATTGGCCAATGAAATGATTTCTAAAATCTAAAAAAAATTAAAAAGAAAAAGAAAAAAAGTATTAAATCAAAATTGATATATTTTGATCAAAATACTTCCTTTTTATATATTATTATAATATAGATATCCTCATCAAAAGCATTTCATCTTGTGTTTGGGGTTCAACTCATAGGGGGAGCTTGGGGTTTAAAGAAATATATATTTAATGTTCCAATAATGTTCATAACCGTTATATTGAAATGTGTATATAAGTAAATAAATTATTTTTGAAAATGGGACATACCTAAATGGGAACCCCGGTTTTCCGACACTTGTCACATTTCTGAAAAATTTTACTCTAAACTCGATTCGACCGAATTCAACTAATTAATAGGTCAAGTATATTACACTTGTTATTTGATTGGTCACTCCTCTTAAATTTTCCACCAACCACACAACAAGTGTAAAACACTCCTCACTCGTTAGACCAGTTTAACCCCACTACGTCGTGTGGCACCACAACTAGAATTCAGATTGAGTCTACCATGGTTGACCTGTAGATTGATGTGGACCACCTGTCGGCCAATCGATATCACTTTGGGGAGCCCAAAGTTCAGTGCCCGATCAGGGGTCGAACCTCGGGCTCAGGGAGCCCCAGTGTCCTGGATTGAGATCGAGGAATGCTAGCCAGTAGATAGCTGGCACCCTAGCTCTGGAGAATAGGTCCCACTAGAGCCACCAAACATTAAATCCGCCGAAAAAGGGTATTAGGAAGCATTAAATACTTTTCATACGTCCTGTTATAGATGCGATGTTTTTAGTCTGCTCCAGGTTCCAGCCAATGGGGTGTTGGCATTGGCCGACCACGTGCAGCTGAGATAAAAAAAAAAAAAAAAAAAGGAAAAATTGTTCAATTCATCCTACCGAATGGTCTAACTTGCAATCTGTGGACATGGTTTTGGGCTTTTGTAAATTTTATCCTTTAATTTTTAATTTGGTGAAATTATATGACAACGGGAATAGGTGAAGTGTCCACCAAAACGATAGTCACCGGCCACATGACATTTTCTTTGTAAAAGCCCAAATTTATATCCGTAAATTACAAGTTGGATCATTAAATTGAACAATTTTCCCTTTAAAAAATCGAATACATGCCAATTTGCAACTTCGTTATTCATAACCGGTAACAATAGAAAGTTAGTACAGGAGAAAGTGAATAGTTTAGGATTGAAGTGTAATTAACTCTATATATAATTGATATGAAATATCATATACTAATTCTTCTCTAATTTCACGTTATTTCGTTTGTTTCATTTATACTATCTATACTATATTAAAAAAAGGGCAAATTATTGAACAATCCCTGATAAGGCAACAATGTTATCCTAAACTCCCCAATTTGAAATCATACTATTTTACATCCCCAATACACAACATATTTTTTCAAAACCCCCTAAATCGCCTAAAATTACCAAAGTATCCCTGCCTATGATGCATGGACACTTCTAAAAATATCATTTTGCCGTATCGTGTCATGCCGTGTCGTGTCGGACACTCGTGTCCGACACCGTGTCCGACACTCCTTACGTGGGAAATTCAAGAAAAAATCCGTGTCGCCGTATCCGTGTCGTGTCGTGTCCGTGTCGCCTTATCCGTGTCCGTGCATCATGGATCCCTGCTAAAATTGAATAATCACAATCCATACCAAGCATCCAAATCCCTCCTCCATCGGCGGGAATTTATCATTCTTCACCATCTCCCGCCACCGCCCGCCGCTGCAGACCGCCGCACACCACCGCCGACAAGTGTAGAAGAAGTTATTGGAGACTGAACGACCCACACACCCACGTTAGAGGCGAAACCCCTACGAGCTACCAACCACGCCCCCACGACGAACACTCTGTTTTAGGTCGTTGCTTGAAATGGTAAGGTCTGAGAGGAAGGTACGTCGCACCCAACCTGTCGAGGTTAGTTTTCTTCCATAAATGGTCAGAAATTCCATTTTTTTCCGCCATATTCCAGTTTGTATTTGGTAAATGATGATTTTAACTCAACAAGTAAGGGTTTCAGGAGTTTGTTAAATAAGGAACATTGAATCGATTTTTATTCGATAGATGGTTCGCTCAATGTCGACGACGCCGTTGATGATTGTTCCGTCCCCGACCGAAACAAGCAGGGGAAAGAGAAAAAGATCAGAGGTAGACATCCATGAGACTGATGAGGGCAGGCTTTCGAAGAAGCGGGTGTATTCGATTTTGCATCAGTGCGTGTTGGAGAGATTCAGTGAGGTTATCTATAAAATTCGTGACTAAATGTCTCCTGGTCAACTCGATGCAGTTAAGAAATCGCCATTTGGTTGTATTTTGGGAGCGCCTGTTCAGAAGGGGAGCATTAACAGAGTTGGGTTGTTGTTCGATTACTACAATTGCAGCACAAATACATTTAAATTTGGTAGCCAAGAAGTTTTATTTTGTGAGGAGGAATTCAGTATTGTTATTGGTATGCGGCATTCCGGTCATCCTGTCGTGGTTGTGGGCAAGAGTAAATCCAATACCTTGATCAAGCATTTTGGCAATAAGGGAAACAATGTCTCCCGAACTAACATCGAGAGTAAACTGCACGAATTCGTCGGAAGGACTGATGACGATGGCATTGATGATTTTGTACAGATGTACATTTTATACGTTTTTAATTGTTTGTTGTTCCCACGTAGCAGTGTACGTGTGCCTGCTGCGATTATTTGGTATGTAGATGATTTGTCCAGGATTGGACAGTACGCGTGGGGCACGACGGCTCATATGTTTTTGATTTAAGGTATTAGGAAGCATGTTGTGGATAAACATGATTTTCTTGATGGATGTACTATGGGTTTGTTGGTAAGTCGTCGGCTTGGTTTTGTAGATTGTGTCATTTATACCTATATATACACCTACTTAAATTATTGTTTATGTCAGGCATGGTTTCATGAACGAATCCAGAAGTTTGGCATCTCAAGAAGGTTGACAGCATTCCCTCGTTTGTTTAAATGGAAAGGGAGTGCAGTGCCTAGTACGAAAAAGAATGCGAAGAAGGAACTGGAAAGTATTTGCCTCTCAGATGTAAGTCCGTAATCTTTGGTAATTTAAACCAATATGCATATTTTATTCAAATGTTTTGTAAGAAAGCCTGTTGATTTAAAAATACACAGATTGTTCCCTTACGAGCGACTAACAAAATGGAGAGAAGTCTGTCCAGAGCGGAGGAAGAAGTTTTTGTTGACAAAGGGGATCAAGTTGTTTGCGTAGCAGAAAAAGCGCAAGGTGTCGATCAAGGAGTTCAAACCGTTTGTGTGGAAGAGGCACCTGAATGTGTTGATGAAGGAGTTAAAACGGTTTGTGTGGAAGAGGCACCAGAATGTGTTGATGTAGGAGTTCAAGTTGATTTGATTGAGGATGGGGAAGGTGATTGTGATTCCGGAATAGCTGAGGTTAGATCGAAGAGGAAGAACGATGTGAGGGAGCATGTGGAACAAAATGTGAGAACATATTACATACAAGATTCAATATTACAATGTCTTTTAACTATGCGCGTGTGTTTGATTTGTCATTGGATAATTATGTATTAGGTGATTGTGTTTGATGGAGCTCAAGTGGACAGTAGGCCTAAGGAGGCCCCAGGATGTGAGGTCGTCACTGAGGAGCAATGGAATAGGGCATTTAATTTGATTATGAGCTACACGGAGGCGCAAAAGTAAGTGTTCTTACTTAATTCAATGAGTTTAGTTGGCAGAATGTTGACTGTTTCATTATAATCTTTTGCAGCCATGATGTTGTGTATACAAGTAAGACGAGTTTTATCTTCGTGTACGATCTACGAGATCTAATTTTGGGGAAGGAGACCAATGACAATGTTATTCTGTCCTATTACGACCTGCTAACAAGTCCTGGTTACCTTGTGCCGACATTCCACGATGTACATTTTGTTAACCCTCATGTGTCAGTTGAATTTGTGGGGAAATTGAAGAACAGGGGCACATGAAAGACAAAGAAGAAGACTGTCCCTTACATTGTCCCATCTGCAATCAACGAGTTCATGACGCACCAGATGAAAAGTGACTACGTCATGACCCTGAACGAGGTGTCTTCAACAGTTATGTTCTCATGTCGTTATATTATTTTCCCTTTACTGACAAATTCTCACTGGCATATGTTGGTGTATGAGACCGAGCACAAACGTTTCAGTCACTACAACTTAATGCATACAGAAGAAGCTGCCACCGATGTCGAAGTATACTCAGATTTCCTCTGGAAGTTGTGGATTAAGAACAATGTTGTAACGCCCCGAATTTTCAGACACAAAGGTACGACGTATGTGTTTAGCAATTTACGCGAATTAATTGTTTTTACGTGTTTTATATTTAATTTTATTATAAATTGTTATTATTTTATTTTATTTTATTTTATTTTATTTTAATTTAATATTATTTTAGAATATTTCGTTAATTTAAATATATATATATATATATATATATATATTTCTTTTATTATTATTAATTTAATGATTAATGCTAATTAAGTGTTATGTTAATTAACCATGCTTTAATTAATTAATCACGTTGACCTTAATTTATGTTTATAATTTAATTTAATCTATTTAATTAATTTTTATTATGCATGAATTTTAATGAATATGTGCATGAATTGCATGAAAATGTGCATGGTTGTTTAATTTGTGCATTGTTCTTATATGAAATGATATCGAAATGCCGTGAAATTGTAGTATGTTGTAAATATGTGCGTTATGAACATGCCTATATGCTCGGTTTATGTTTTCGAATTTATTTGACGTGCTAACGAATTTAATTTGATTCGTGGAACCAAATCGGGGGCTAATGAGCAATTAGCGCACCCTTGGTTCCGTACGTGATATCTTGAGCTCGGGAACTCGGATTCGAGTTCCGTCAACTTCATTGAACTCGTATCGAAGATTCGAGTTTAATAAACTAAGCCTTATATTTTTCCGAAATCATTTGAACCTCCGAAATCCAACCGAAAAACGAAACGACATCAAATGACCATCTTTCACTATATTTGCCATAACTTGATCAAAACTTAACCAAATTAACTATGGTTGGTGGAATTTTAACCCTAGTTCAATCCTTTACCATTCCTTACCTGCCTCATCTCGATCTAACCCTCACACAAACCAGAAAGTTCAGCCAAATCTCCTGCAACCCAGTTCTTCCCGTAACTGTGCAATCCTTGGGATTTTGGAGCTCAAATCTCAATCATCTTTCATCCAATCATCAAGGTGAGTTAGGATTATGTTGTACATGTATCTCTGGTTATTTTTATCCTTTCATCTCTAATTTTGAGTCAGATTTCATGGGATTTTGAACTTGTGAATGAACAGTTAGGTTTTGAAGTATTTTGATGATTTTTTGAACTCTCTTGATCTATGACTAGCTTTGATGATATATATATGATTCTTTTACTTCATTTATTACAGAGTATGCTTGTATTCATTGATGGTTATGAGGTTGGTGAGATATCTTTAATGAATGAATATGTATTGAATGAGTTTCAAACTGGAATTTGCTCTGCTGCACGTACCCTTCTACTGCTAGCTTTTGGGAGTTGTTTTGATGTCATATGTTGTCCCTTTTTATCCTATTTTGCAGCTGTGTTACTGATTGATTGATCCCGTTTAAGCTTGCTCTGTTCTTTTCAGCTTTGCCTTGTTTTTTTTTCCACACATGAACTGCTGTCTTTTTCCAGTTTTGCTGCGTGTGATTCTTGCTGGAATTGTTGAGTTTTGTTGTCTTTAATTCCTTTTGATGTTAGCTCGTTTTGGTTGCTTAGTTTGAGCTTGTTTGGGCCTGGATTAAACTCCCCTTTTTTCTCCCCTGTTTCGCCTGTTGCTGCTTCTGTAACATCTCCCGGGCGGGGAGAGTTTCTTCTTGTAGAGTACCCGGCTGGGTACTTCTATTACCGAAACCTTCTGTAACTCCTACCCGGCCGGGGAGTTTTGTGAGGAATTGACTACCCGGGTGGGTAGCCACTGTAGTACCTCTGTTCCTTTTTCCTTTTCCTTTTCTTCTTCTGTTTCTTTCTTCTCTCTTCTTCTTTCCTTGTGTTGCTGCGAGTGTGTGTGTGTGTGGCTGTTGTTCAGACCTTGCTGCTGCTGTTGTTCTTTAATTGTGCAGTTGTGTGTCTGTTTATCAATCATATAAACTGCTGCGGCTGTGCTTCATTTGATTCAAGTCTGTGCGTGTGTGTATTGCTGGATATATATATATATATATATGTGTGTGTGTGTTGTTGGCATGCATGGATTCTGTGTGTGTGTGTGTATTTGCTGTGCATGCATGGCTGTGTGCGTGTGTGAATATATATATATATATATATGTATTTAGCTATGTTTTAAAACCCGGTCCGGACCGGTTTAACCGGTGACCGGCCGTCCATCCGGCCCGGTTAGCCCCCAAAAACCAGTCCTCAATCGGACCAGTGCTGACCGGGGCGAACCGGTCCAAAACCGGTTAAAAACCCGGCCCGGACCATTCCACGGGCCGGTTGGCCCAGTTTTTTTTTTTTTTTTTTAATTGTAAAAAATCAAATTTTAATTTGGGGGTTGTGGGATTCGAACCCACAACCTCTGTCTTAAAAGGTGGCCTTTGAGACCATCTAGGCTAATTAGATGGTTGATATCCATTGAAAAAAAGTTTTAATAATAAACCATTACTCACCAAATCCAAATTCTAAAAGAATATTAATTATGATTACAAATATTATAATATATTATAAGAATTCAATTTAAACATGGATAAGATAATATGAAATATTTTATTTATTATAATATATATTTATAAAAAATAAATGTATGTGTGATGTGTTTTTTATTTTTTTTCACAATAAAAGTATATTATTTGTTAAATCAATCTTTTATCTATATTATTAATTTGGTTGATATTGATTATTTTGCTATTTAGTTAAATATTTTATCTATATATTTGTAGATTTATGGTTTGAAAGTCTATTATTCGAGATGTTATTTGAAAATTAATTAGTACTTTAATATCATTTAACCTATTTTATTATTTTTGGTTAATATTTATATAATTATATATATTATTATATATTTATATAATTAAATATAAATATTATTTAATTATGACGTCACACCGGTTCGACCGGTGGTCTGACCGGTCGAACCAGTAAAACCAGTAACCAGTAAGGGCTCCGGTTCGACGTCCGGTCCGGGTTTTAAAACATAGGTATTTAGTAATTGTGTGTGCATGCATGTAATGTATTAATTGTATGTTAGTACTATAAATATATATGTGCATGCATAGAGTATGTGTGTACGTATAAATATGTGTATATATATATATATATATATATATATATATATATATATATTTATTTATTATATGTTTTAAATATTATTTGATTTATTCAATTATAGAATTTAATTGATTTCTATTTCGCGTATTTAATTTACTGATTTTGCTTGAACGTTTTATTTATTCTATTTCTAATTGTAAACATGAATATTACGTATTTTGCTTATTAAATGAATTCTTAGATTAAATTGACATGAGGTATGAATTTATGAATTTATGAATTTGAATGAAATGAATGAACGAATGGTTTGATTATGTGCTTTAAATTCCTTAATAGTGCACACGAACATTTTCATGACATAATATTATCTTTTACGCATTCGTATCACATTCATCTCATTGCCGAGCGTCATATATGGTCATTTTGAGTCTTATACCTTTCTTTTGCACAGATTCGGGTTTGGTCGGAGACAAGGGCGAGCATTGAGACTCTTGTGCCTTTCTTTTGCTTGAAAAAGGTGGGTTTCTCTTATAATAGCTATAACGACCCAATATATCCCTTATGTGCAAGATTTAAGCCAAATTGGTATACATATAAAAATCGAGTCATTTTGGGTAAATGATTTCAAACGTATGACCCTTTTATTTATGAAACCCTACCTTATGTTTTTGGCGAGACATGATTATGATTGCACGGGCCCCGGGACATAGTATATGTGGCTAACCGAGGAGGCAAGGACTGACGGGGATCCCATATACTAGTCCCAACCAAACTACGGTGATACCGGCCCTCACTAGGAGGTTTAGCGAGGAATGGGAGCTGAGTACCCTTGGGGGATTCATGTACCCCCATTGGCCTATGTATGAACCGGTGGCCGGGTCTTGCAAGCCCATCCACCACCTGGAGGAAGAAGGTGTATATGAATGATTCTGATCATGATATGTATGAGCACAAAAGATATATGTATGATAATGAATGAATGAATAATTGATTATAAATACACAAGGTGTTGGTTGGAGATAGTGCACGCCCCCTCGCCAGGGCCATGAATACCTTAATGATCAATATGATAGTAGTAATCCCGATGATGCCTTCATTTGTTTCACCCACTTGGGAAAATCACTTTAAAACCTCATTCGGGATTATTACTTGCATGTATGTGATTAATTTCTGCAATATTATATCTTATGCCCCGTTTTTTACCCACCAGTCTCGTATAGACTGAACCGGTTTGTTTTCAGTTGTTTTGTGCAGGTATAGGAGTGCTAGGCGGGAATACAAGTCGTCTAGGTCTTGCATTTATGTTTAGCACTTCTTTTCAGCATTTCATACCCTTATACTCTTATTTCTATTTTGTATATGATCATAGTATGGAGCGCTTTGATTTTGTAGGCCGTGTGGCCTTGGATACTTGAATGATTTTGTATATCTAATTTGGAGCTTGGTGGCTCATTGTATATAATATATGTTGATCTTGCTTCCGCGTTTCATTATAACTCTGATTTTATATTGTCTTGAGTTGAATGGTTTGAGGGTTAGTCCCGCCTAGCATAGCGTGTGTGTTGTGTCCCCGTTCGCCGTGGATTTGGCACGTGTATGGACTCTATTTCATATACGGGTTGGGTCTCGGTGCGGGGGATGTGGTACCTTGCGCTCGGGTGCTACAAATGTTGTCAAGAGTTGCAAAGAGAGGGAATTGGGGCGGGGACGAATGAGAATTCAGGATAAGGGGAGCAATGATTGTGGTGTATTAATGTGTCTATATGGTGAGATGCTTGTTCGAGAGACTGACGAGTTCAGGACATATGCCGAGACATGCAACATCGCCGAATACCGCTTTAAGTTAGCCAATGCCTTTCTAGAAAAACAATCTTCTTCATCTATATAATTGAAATTTCAATTAGATTGTTATTTATTTTTCCAGTGAAAATGTAATAATGCGTAATTGGAAGTGTGATTTGTCCAATGAAAATGTAGTAATGCGTAATTGGAAGGGTGATTTGTCCAGTGAAACTGTAATAATGCGTAATTGGAAGGGTGATTTGTCCAGTGAAAATGTAGTAATGCGTAATTGGAAGGGTGATTTGTCCAGGGACACTGTAATAATGTGTAATTGGAAGGGTGATTTGTCCAGTGAAACTGTAGTAATGCGTAATTGGAAAGGGAATTTGTCCAGTGAAACTGTAATAATGCGTAATTGGAAGGGGAATTTGAATTTGTCCAGTGAAACTGTAATAATGCGTAATTGGAAGGGTGATTTGTCCAGTGAAAATGTAGTAATGTGTAATTGGAAGGGTGATTTGTCCAGTGAAAATGTAAATAAAACATTGCAACATTAACAAGATTGATCGAATGATGATCACATCATTACAATAATATAGTTATGAACAAGATTCTGAATAAAACATTGCAACATTAACAAGATTGATTGAATGATGATCACATCATTACAACAATATAGTTATGAACAAGATTCTGAATAAAACATTGCAACATTAACAAGATTGATTGAATCATGCTCACATCATTACAATTCAGAATCTTGTTCATAAGTATATTATTGTAATGATGTGAGCATGATTCAATCAAACTTGTTAATGTTGCAATGTTTTATTCAGAATCTTGTTCATAACTATATTGTTGTAATGATGTGATCATCATTCAATCAATCTTGTTAATGTTGCAATGTTTTATTCAGAATCTTGTTCATAACTATATTATTGTAATGATGTGATCATCATTCGATCAATCTTGTTAACGTTGCAATGTTTTATTTACATTTTCACTGGACAAATCACCCTTCCAATTGCGCATTACTACATTTTCACTGGACAAATCACCCTTCCAATTACGCATTATTACAGTTTCACTGGACAAATTCCCCTTTCAATTACGCATTATTACAGTGTTCCTGGACAAATCACCCTTCCAATTACGCATTATTACAGTTTCACTGGACAAATCACCCTTCCAATTACGCATTACTACATTTTCACTGGACAAATCACCCTTCCAAATTACGCATTACTACATTTTCACTGGACAAATCACCCTTCCAATTACGCATTATTACAGTTTCACTGGACAAATCACCCTTCCAATTGCGCATTACTACATTTTCACTGGACAAATCACCCTTCCAATTACGCATTATTACAGTTTCACTGGACAAATTCCCTTTCCAATTACGCATTACTACAGTTTCACTGGACAAATCACCCTTCCAATTACGCATTATTACAGTGTCCCTGGACAAATCACCCTTCCAATTACGCATTACTACATTTTCACTGGACAAATCACCCTTCCAATTACGCATTACTACAGTTTTACTGGACAAATCACCCTTCCAATTACGCATTACTACATTTTCACTGGACAAATCACCCTTCCAATTACGCATTATTACAGTTTCACTGGACAAATCACCCTTCCAATTACGCATTACTACATTTTCACTGGACAAATCACCCTTCCAATTACGCATTATTACAGTTTCACTGGACAAATTCCCTTTCCAATTACGCATTACTACAGTTTCACTGGACAAATCACCCTTCCAATTACGCATTATTACAGTGTCCCTGGACAAATCACCCTTCCAATTACGCATTACTACATTTTCACTGGACAAATCACCCTTCCAATTACGCATTATTATAGTTTCACTGGACAAATCACCCTTCCAATTAAGCATTACTACATTTTCACTGGACAAATCACCCTTCCAATTACGCATTATTACAGTTTCACTGGACAAATCACCCTTCCAATTACGCATTATTACAGTGTCCCTAGACAAATCACCCTTCCAATTATGCATTACTACATTTTCACTGGACAAATCACCCTTCCAATTACGCATTACTACAGTTTCACTGGACAAATCACCCTTCCAATTACGCATTATTACAGTTTCACTGGACAAATTCCCCTTTCAATTAAGCATTATCACAGTGTCCCTGGACAAATCACCCTTCCAATTACGCATTACTGTTGGAAAACACGAATCAGAAAGCAACGGAAATTTAAAAAATTTCCAACAAAAGGACCTTGGACTCGCAATCGTGTATCCAAATTCGTAGAGATAAGAAACTTACTTTTCTTTTATTCTTTCTTGAAGCATTTCAAGCCACCCAAGAACGCTCTTCTCGCGGCTTGATCCCCTCTCATTGGTAAAGCTCGAATCTTCAAACTTCTAACTTGAAGCTCTCTAGAGATAGTTCACCAACTTGACTACAATCTAACTAGTAAGGATGTTAGTTCTCTAGTTAGTGTTTAGGCTTAACCTAGGGTTTCGTTTATCTTGGAGAAAGGATGGTGTTCAACACATGAACCAAAAGAATTGCCAATTAGCCCCAAGAGGAGCTCGAGCTCCCCTATTTATAAGAGGGGGAGGACCGAAAATCCTAGTCCTTATGGGCAAAGGATTTTTGGTCCCTCTCTCCTACTACTTGATCATCAAGTAATTTTGACTTTGACTTTGAATTCAAATTCAAATCAACTTTTAAGATAGCTAAAATATCCAAACTAATTTTGGATAATTTTATACTTTATTTATTTAAAATAAATAACTTATTTTATCTAATTAATTAATTCATAATTAATTAACTAGATTATTTTTCTCCAAAATAAGACTTTCCTTTTTTAATTCAAAATTAAACCAAAGTCTATTAAATAATTAATCACATTAATTATTTAACACATAAATAAATATACACATATATTTACACACGTGTCACAAGGACACGTGTCACTCACGTGAGCCACACGTGTGGAACCCTCTTGGCCCGATTAACTCGTTTAATCATTTTCAAGCCTCAACTCATGTAACCAAGTTGTTGTGTGTGACCCTTTAGGTTCTCAATTCAATTAGCAGTGACCCCAATTAATTAATTCACTAATTAAATAATCGGTCCACAGATTAAACGACCATAGTCTAGCAACAGGTGTTTAACCCCTAGCTGAATTGGAATGTTCGGATTCGACAGAACCTTTAAGTCATTGATTCATGTGAGATACAATCCTCCTACTTACTATCTCTCAACCAAGATCTAGGGTAAGGGAATAATCAGAACCCTAATAATCCGGTCTTAAAGCTAAGTGCATTTCATATCCATTTTGATCTCAATCCAAGAAACCCTTTTCTTGATGTCTTGATCTACTGCCTTGGCCAAGGACTCCATATGGCATATGAATGACTTACACAATAAGAGATCACCTTGCATATGCAAGTGTAGGTCCTTTCTTGATTCTCATTCACTTTCATGAATCACTTGTGCAGCCCCAGCATAAGCCTTGAATCAGTTGTCTAAGGCGACACCCTTTAAAGCTTATACCTAAGACTACAGAGTTAACTCATAAAGTGACAAGGAACCTCAAGTCTAAGGATCAATTAATCACATCAATGACTCGTGAGATATTTCCTAATCTGGAAGTTTCCATTTCCTGAAATAGAAACTTCCTTTCCCATTTAGGAATGTTCTCACACGGGGCACCTCAGTGAACTTAATTATTAAAGTAAGCACCCTCATCTATCACGCACGTATCAACTATACACTTTACACCTCCATGAAACAAGGTGGTCCTTCTTAAGGGCGTGATCCCACAAGCAAGCCTTAGAGGAGTCAGGTTGACACTCCCACTGTCTGTAGGACTCATCGGCTTGGAGTATTTTACTAATCATGACTTATGTGATATAGGGCTCGTTTCATGAACCATTTCACCTAAATGGTAGAGTCCTAAAGTCATCAGGATTAGGGGAGTTCTCATACATGCACAGATAAAGTAAACGCATACCAAACAAGAGCATATAAAGAAGTGTTGCCTCAATTCGTTATTTCATTCAAAGATTATCTGTGATTACAATAAGGAAAAGCACAAAGCGGATATACAATCGGCTTTCTAGGGCACTATTCCTAACAATTACTACATTTTCACTAGACAAATCACCCTTCCAATTACGCATTACTACATTTTCATTGGACAAATCACCCTTCCAATTACGCATTATTACAGTTTCACTGGACAAATCACCCTTCCAATTACGCATTACTACAGTTTCACTGGACAAATCACCCTTCCAATTACGCATTATTACAACAAAGTCATTCACCATACAACAAAAAATACAAAGACAAGTGAAAAAAAGTTAAAAAAAAGTCATTCACCAGGTCCATCATCAAGCCATAATGGCAAGCCTTCACTCAAATCTCGGCCAATCTTCAGTTTCTGTGCGAAAACAAATCATATAAACGTGATCATGATCCAGAATTAAACAACATACCCAACAACATACAAACAGTCAATTTGACACAGGGCCCCTGCATGTTCTCTTGTTATGCCCTGGCCTTTTACATAATGAGCATACAATAACAGCTTTGACGACCTGCGATGGGAACCTATTCCTCTTCGGTCGACCAGGCTGAGGCCTCACATCGGGAGGCATGATCTGAACCTCGACATTTGAGACCATATCAGCATTCAGTACAGGGAAAATAATGTTCTCATATGCCTTTTTATACGTTTCAACTGAATAAGCATCATCACAAAAATCGTATACCGACCACCCTTTCTTGTCAATGCATGCACAAACATATTTGCAGGGGAGCTTCAAGATCTGCCAGTAATTACAAGAACATTCCCGCTTGCCAAGGTCTACTGTGTGTCGGAATTCCCCTTCATTCACCTCAAATGTCACTGAGTTGGCTCGCACAACATCCAAGCTCCTCCCTACTTCAAATTCAGCCTTGACCATCACCTCTATATCCATACAAAGGTGCGTTTACCATTCATGACTTTGCTCCCTTCTATTGCACATCATGGTCATTATCTGCTGCCTAATCCGGTCAATCAAAGCAACAATTGGGAGGGATCTCACATCCTTCACCCAACTGTTCCAACACTCTGTAATATTTTTGTTGATGATACCAAATCGATTACCGGTAAATAATGAATTAGCCCAGTTTTCAGGAGCGGGGTTATTTAAGAAATCTGCGGCCAATGGCATTGCTTTAAGGATTTTGTTGATGTGCAGGGAGTACTCAGCCCTGGTAGGAGCATATGCTGCTGCATTGAACACATTGGTCCAATGTTTTTTGTTCAGTTTGGGATAATGCTTCCTAAGGACCTGCGATAATGACAACCAACATCCACTTTATTATCAAGAAAAGGAGCATACGTATCAACTCATCACACTAATCGATAAACAAATACCTGAGTTCTGAAGTTATCCACCAAATGTCTGAAGCAGAATGCATGTTGGCAGCCTGGAAATACCCTTGGCACATGCGTAACAAGTCCCAGGTGCCTGTCGGAGAAGAATGTGTACTGTCTAAAATCACAAAGCACAGGCTGACTTTCAAGAGCATGTCTCAACTTTTGGCAAAACCATTCCCAATTCTCTTCATTCTCTGAGTCAACGACAGCGTATGCTATTGTAAACAACTGATTGTTCCCATCCTTCGCTGTCGCACAAAGCAAATGACCTTTGAATTTGCTCTTGATATGAGTGCCGTCAAGGAAAACTATTTTCCTACAACCTCTAAGAAATCCTACCAAACAAGCATTCAAAGCCATAAACAAGCGGTTAAACCTGTTATCCGGTTGTTTTGTCTCCAAATCACAAATGCTGCCGGGATTCGAACGTCACACAGCATCCACATACCAACGGAGTCGGTTATAAGACCCAACATCAGAACCATGGATTTCATGTAGTGCTATCTCTTTGCCCAGCCATGCAGTATGGTATGGAATTGCCACATTGTGCTCGTTCCGGATATAAGAAACTATATCTTTCGGTTTGTATTTAGGATTTGCCATGATATGGGCCTTCATCACACACGCAACCCAATTTGAATCGACATTGGGGTGTGACCTTTTATTCGTAATAGTTTCCAAACCACAAACATGGTCAACATTTAACTTTCTTATAGCAAACTCGCCGTCTCTCCTACAATAAGAGGCATAAAACCTCCAGTTGCAGTTCTCATCCGGGCAAGTAGCTATAATCTTATCAGTATCATTCTTCATATATTTAAACTTTCGATTCACTGCAATGTGATAATTTTTTTAAATGAACCCTACAGTGATTAGCATCCTTAAAGGCCTGTCCAACGCGACGGATGCAACGACTCCAGGATTCATTGTTGTTGGAATTATGAACGACTAGGGCTTGACTTGTCGAGGTCATTCCCTGGTCATCCCTTTTCAAATAAGACACAAGCCAAACGAATAACGCATCACATATGCATCGCAATCCCAAATCAGCCATATAACAGAGCAAATTAAAATACAGGGACTACCTTCTCTGAGATGAACTTGAAGGGGGCTGAATTGCTCTCAACTTTGCAAAGTGTTGTTTTGCTAGACCATGCACTGCCACCATACTCTCAACATCTTGATCTTTCTTCAAAGTAATCCATGATTCATCTTCCATATGGGCAGCCTTGTACTGCACCACATATGTATCACAATCGAACGCAGGCCAATGGGTCTCAATCTCCGAAAACACTCTTTCAAGCGTATCGCTCTCCCGAAGTTGAAAGACATGATCTTCGCCTTCAAAAAATACACTACACCAAATCGAACAAGTCACCAAGCTGCCGGAATCCATCTTCCCAGATTGGGTTTTCTTGATGTCATATCAAACAAGTGGTGTCCGCTTCGGTTATCAAATCAAAATACCAATAGAAACAATTGGGGGTGCTATGATAATAGGCTTATGGCTGCGACGGCGGGGACCGGGGCGGCGGCGGACTCAGAATCGCGGGAAGAATCAGAGGGAGTTTAGTTGCAAGGTGATGAATCAATCGTGTGTGTATCAGAGTAAAACTTGAGGGTAAAGTAGTCTTTTAAGGTGTTTGTGTTAGAAAACAGGAATCAGAAAGCAGCGAAAATTTAAAAAAAATTTCCAACAAAAGGATCTTGGACTCGCAATCGTGTATCCAAATTCGTAGAGATCAAGAAACTCACTTGGGTAGTAGCTTTCTTGACACGTTTTGAGCCGCCCTCAAACGCGCTTCATGCGGTAATGGCAACCCGTTCCTCGAAAGTCTCTTTCTACTTCAGAATCCATTGTCGGGATAACAATCCTCACCAACCTAGATTCAATTCATGTTAGGGAAGTTCTTAACAATATAACATAAAGAAAGAAACTTGAAACGAGAAAAGCAGGATTGAAACTCCCTTCGAAAACCAGTTTTGCGAAAGTAGAAAACTTCCAGTCACAAAACCCTCGTGAAAAAATTCATCCTTCAGGATATGGACGAACGATTTTTGCCATCTTCTTTGGTTCGATTTTTTCATTCGTTTCATGTCGGGTTCAGAATCGTTTCATCATCCCTTCTGATCGTTTTGCTTGATCCCCACTTTTTGGTAAAGCTCGAATCTTCAAAACTTCTAACTTTAAGCTCTCTAGAGATAGTCCACCAACTTGGCTACAATCTAACTAGTAAGGATGTTAGATCTCTAATTAGTGTTTAGGCTTAACCTAGGGTTTTTATTTATCTTGGAGAAAGGATGGTGTTCAACACATGAACCAAAATAATTCTCGATTAGCTCTAAGGGGAGCTCGAGCTCCCCTATATATAGGAGGGAAGTGGCCGAAAATCCCTAATCCTTATGGGCTTAGGATTTTGGTCCCTCTCTCCTATTACTTGATCATCAAGTAATTTTGACTTTGACCTTGAATTCAAATTCAAATCAACTTTCAAGAGAGCTAAAAATATCCAAACTATTTTTGGATAATTTTATACTTTATTTATTTAAAATAAATAACTTATTTTTATCTAATTAATTAATTCACAATTAATTAACTAGATTATTTTTCTCCAAAATAAGACTTTCTTTTTAATTCAAAATTAAACCAAAGTCTATTAAATAATTAATCACATTAATTATTTAACACATAAATAAATATACACATATATTTACACACGTGTCACAAGGACACGTGTCACTCACGTGAGCCACACGTGTGGTTCACACGTGTGGAACCCTCTTGGCCCGATTAACTCGTTTAATCATTTTCAAGCCTCAACTCATGTAACCAAGTTGTTGTGTGTGACCCTCTAGGTTCTCAATTCAATTAGCAGTGACCCCAATTAATTAATTCACTAATTAATTAATCAGTCCACAGATTAAACGACCATAGTCTAGCAACAGGTGTTTAACCCCTAGTTGAATTGGAATGTTCGGATTCGACAGAACCTTTAAGTCATTGATTCATGTGAGATACAATCCTCCTACTTACTATCTCTCAACCAAGATCTAGGGCAAGGGAATAATCAGAACCCTAATAATTCGGTCTTAAAGTTAAGTGCATTTCATATCCATTTGATCTCAATCCAAGAAACCCTTTTCTTGATGTCTTGATCTACTGCCTTGGCCAAGGACTCCATATGGCATATGAATGACTTACACAATAAGAGATCACCTTGCAAATGCAAGTGTAGGTCCTTTCTTGATTCTCATTCACTTTCATGAGTCACTTGTGCAGCCCCAGCATAAGCCTTGAATCAGTTGTCTAAGGCGACACCCTTTAAAGCTTATACCAAAGACTACAGAGTTAACTCATAAAGTGACATGGAACCTCAAGTCTAAGGATTAATTAATCACATCAATGACTCGTGAGATATTTCCTAATCTGGAAGTTTCCATTTCCTGAAATAGAAACTTCCTTTCCCATTTAGGAATCTTCTCACACGGGGCACCTCAGTGAACTTACTTATTGAAGTAAGCACCCTCATGTATCACACACATATCAACTATACACTTTGCACCTCCATGAAACAAGGTGGTCCTTCTTAAGGGTGTGATCCCACAAGCAAGCCTTAGAGGAGTCAGGTTGACACTCCCACTGTCTGTAGGACTCATCGGCTTGGAGTATTTTACTAATCATGACTTATGTGATATAGGGCTCATTTCATGAACCATTTCACCTAAATGGTAGAGTCCTAAAGTCATCAGGATTAGGGGAGTTCTCATACATGCACAGCTAAAGTAAACGCATACCAAACAAGAGCATATAAAGAAGTGTTTGCCTATGATATTAATCAATCGTATATTATTCAAAGATTGTCTGTGATACTAGGAAAGTCCCAAAACGGATTATGACTAATCGGCTTTCTAGGGCACTATTCCTAACAGTTTGGGGGGTTTACAAAAAATATGTGCTATATTGGTGATCAAAAATGAAGAATTTTCAAATTAGGGGGTTTAGGATAACTTTTTAACATTATTGGTCCTGTTTAATAATTCCCCCTTAAAAAAAACCTTTCTTCTCTTTCACAAACGGTAGTTTGTGATACCAAAACACTCATTTTTGTGTGTTTCCTATTATACCCTTAAGTTAATAAACTAAACTACATATGATTTAAGGATTTCTTGGGGAATTCTACTTTGAGAAGTTTTTTACACGATAAAAAAACTCACTCCCTCAACTCCACTATTTTCACAACTTCTTTCCATCGTTTTCTCAACTTTTTTCATTCTAAAATTCAAATTCAAAGAAAATATATTCCTACAAAACAATACATAAACACTCTTTTCCATTCATGTTTTGGGTAATTGTTCTTAACTTTTTCTTTCTTTCTTTTTTTTTTTTTTTTGAATTTTTTCATACTTCTGAAAGTTGTATTTTATTATAAATAGAGACGGAAATACATGAAAAAAAAAGGGGGAAATTTACTGTGTCTGAGTACTCCAATGAGTCTTCCAAGTTCGATCTTTTACTTGCAATTTGATCCGTTTACACTTTACACACACAAACAAATACATTAATCTCCACTCTTAGATTTCTTTTAGAATATTTGTAGCTATTGATTGAAGTGAATTTTTTAGTAGGTCAGATTGTTAATACATCCATAGGACGAAGTGAAGACTATCGGTGACTTCACCTTGCGTTTGGTTTGGGAAGATATTCGGATGTGTCGGAAGAACAACCGATTACGCCTATTATCTTCGTGTTCACATGAAGACTTTTCAAAGGTTAAAACACTTGCATTTGAGCTCCTTGCTATTGTGCATGTGATAATTTTTTTCTTCTATTTTTATAAAATTTAATAATTATTTATTTTTCTCTATTTTTCCATACTGTTTGAGTAGACATATTCCATATTTTAAATTCAATACTTGTTTATTGACTATTATAATTTAGTGATATATATATATATATATATATATATATATATATATACATTCATATGTGATACGTTGAAGAATAAATTTGATTTTATTGAATATGAAAATGGTGTTGTTTCATGCTAGGAACTTCATCTATCCATTAGATGGAGTTTCTTACGCAAACACTTAGCTTAGCGGTATTCCATACGGCTAAGTATTCAACCTTAATGGTCGAATCTATAGTGCCTCTCGACTGGAACTCTTTCCAAAACACTATTCTGCCTTCCAAGCAGAATGCGTATCCTCTCATAGATCAATAATTATCTATTTTTTGATGCAATGATTACATCAAACAATCCTTTAATGACAAGATCTTGCTGGACTCTTAAAATATATCCCCATTCTTCTAAAGTACTCAGAGGGTATTTTTACAACAATCCAATGACCTTCTCTAAGGTTACATTCAGACTAGGACCATTACGCTATGTGGGAAGCTGTATCTTGTCAAGTACATAACTTGGCATACATTATGCACCCTTTTCCCGAAAAGGGTTTTGGACTTTCTAACTTTTTCATAGTTATTTTAGGACACATCATCTTCAAAGAGATGTTCCATTATCCATTAGTATTTCTGTAAGAATCTTCCATACTAAACTCTTTTAGTACATTGTCTATGTACCTTGACTGTGATAATCCAATCATTCTCTTAAATCTATCTCCATAGATATTTGTCTCGAGAATGTAGGATCTATCACCAAGATCTTTTATCTCAAAATGGTTCCTAACCAGGCTTTGATAACTTTTATGTCATCCTTCGCATTCCCAATGAGAAGGATGTCATCTTCTTAAAGTACCAAAAGTTAAACTTTTAGTCTCTAACATTCTCTTGTGCACGCTATGCTCGAATTTTAAGTCAAACAATTTTGACTATTTCACTAATTCGAATACTCTAATTCCTAGTAGCTTAGTTCAATTTCGTAAATTGACCATTTTGGAGTATACAAACCTTTTACTTACTCCCACTAAATGTCAAATCCATGGATGTTCCATATTGATGTCTTCATCAATCTCATATTGATAAGGCAAGTTTGATCCTATCAAGTAGTTCAACTAAGGTCCAAACTTAGTTTGATTATATCGAATCCATTTCAGATTTCATAGTTTGTTTTTCACTGCTCAAATTCCAAATCTGACAGCGCCTCCTCATGAATAAATGGATCTATATCCACTTAAGAAGATCTTATGGAGAAAGCCATATTATCTTACGGGCTATCTAGGAATGCATTCTGAATGCATCGAGGGAGGAGAGTTCACTCATGTACTATCTCTTAAGATTGACCAAGTTTTATCAGAACGGTTCGTTTCTTCCTATTTGTGGCGTGGGTTTTGTCCTCAGACCTTTTGAAGTCTTTGGGCTTACCTTTCTTCTCTCTTAGGAACGATTCCTAAAGAAAGGTATATTCTTTAAAACAAACAACATTTGTTCAAAAGAATCGCATAAACAATATTCTATATTGTTTGCATAGACTTGAACCAGTTTCACTCTTATCTCTCAATTTCTCCTTCAATTAAGAAGACTCAAGAGAGATGCATTCTTTAGAACAAACAAAGATTTGCAAAAGTAACAATATATATTGTTCATATAAACTTGAACTTGTTTCAAGTTTATCTCCCACTGTCTTCTTCACTTAAGAAGACCCCCACTATCCTCTTCATATAAGAAGACAATCCAAAAATTCTAAGATAAGAAATATTAGGGAATTTTGAATGCCACAATTCATTGTGCATTTAAGGGACTGATTTTGAATTTGAAAGATTCAAAATCCCAACTGCGTTTTTCTGAAGCACAAGTTTAGAACAAGGGTAAGTCACTGAGTCTCAACAAGGAACGAACCATATCCTATAGGGTTATGTTCCTTCATTTAAAAATACTAAGCTATTCTCGAATGAGATCGCTGAGGGATAATCCTATTATCTCAAAGATGATTAAGAAATTTAGTTGTTGAGACATTTGCCATTTCGATCAAATCGAGATGCTCATGTCTTTTGACTACTAAGGTTCCTAACCTTCCTTATTTTGAAATTCTAATAATTTCACAAAAGTTTCAGATTCGTACTTCAGTAAGTATGCATTGTTGGGAATAGTACCCTAAAAATTCAATTTGTTGAATTAATTAAACTGAATTTACAGCGAGTTGTGAATATTTCACATATTGATAATTAATGGCGTGTGGTGGTGTTCTTATATGAAATGTGTTTCATAGGAAAAGACTTTGAATACCGAAATCACGTGTCATTAAAGTTCTAGTCGGTAAGATAAAAATATGTTCTTATCAAGACTATAACGTGGTTATATAAGATGAGTCTTTCGTCATAGGGAATAGTGATTCCAATTATAACACGTTGATGATTTTCAATAGGATTGGAAACATCGAACTGGACCACTGAGATTATGCATTTTATACTGCTATCTAAAATGAATAAAATCTCAGGAAGCATTGTACTCTTAATCCTGATAATATTTCGGCTTTAGGCATGTAGTGTTAGTCACTGTAATATACTCAAAGTGAGGTCTCGGTAATGGGTGGCTAGAATACTTTGTACGTTCGGTGACAACATGAAATGTGCTAAAGAGTTATATTAATCGAGGAACCTGTGACCTTGCTGGAAGGTAAAAGATATCCCTAAAATAGATTTGCAAAAGTTCAAATTAAGTCTTTGGCCAAAGCACTTCGCGTGATACGTCACCGAAGTTGTATGATGAATGTGTTTCACATACAGAGAATTTGAATTTAAGGCGAATCAATAAATTTCAGATTAGAGATGAAAAATAAATGATAGTAGTTGCAATTTATTTTTCATGGATATCTACACGGAGGAGTGAAATGCGTAATTATTCTAGATCGAGAAATTGGGGAATAATTTAATTAATTTTAGAGTGCAACAATATTTATTTAGTGGAATTAAATATTATTAACCGGTAATTAATTATTATCATGGGATGATAATATATTAACCTGTTTAGAGTCAAAATTAATTAGTCATGCAGGTCTCCCTGCAAGCCCCAATTGAAAACCCGAAGATAAAACATTAAAAGGAAAGAGAGAAATAAATTTTCAAAGTATTTGAAAATAGCCAAGGAATTTATTTTAAGAAAATAAATTGAAATTCCAAAGTGTTGGAAATGCCCGAAATTTTATTTTGGAGGGAAAAAAAAAATGCTGACGTAGCAGTGGATGACGTGTCAGCCCACGTCAGCGAACGAGGGTGAGGTGGCACTGAGGTGGCGCTGACTCAGCGCCAACGCAGCAGCATACGTCAGCACAAAAGTCCTAGGTGGCCGTTTGTGTCACACACGCGCCACCTTCAGGCCGTGCGTGTGGGCGCGTGCGGCGGGTTTTCGGCGAGTTCTTGGCGGCGTTGGACTCGTGGTGAAGAGAGCTACGACGTGGTCACCTAGGAATTTGTGTACAAGTTGTGTACGCAAGTGGGGTGTGAAATTACCATTTTACCCTCGATTTTCCCCCTATAAATAGGGGGCTTGGCTCTCATTTTTTCTCACAACTTTTGGGAGAGGTTTTGACTGAGTTCTCGGCTTTGAAACCATATGCCTTTTCTCCTAATTAATTTCTTATTATTTTAGAATTAATTTTAATTAGGTTTTTATATATTTAATATATAAAACACTTAATTTCGGGAGAATAAACCTTGAAAGGGGTTTTCTAGTTTAAAGTTTTATTTTCTCTAAGTATTTAGAGAAATACTTTTGGAGCCCACACTCTGAGGGTTTCTCTGGGGATGTTGCAGGGAAGCTCTACCGGTTTCACGAGGAGATCGGGTATCGGGTTCTCGGGAGGTGAATTCGGGGCGCAGTAGCCATCTTTGGTGAAAGGTATTTTTATATTATATTTTGTTTAAGCATGATAAATTAGGTGCTCTTAAGTGTTAATTTCATGCTTTATTTATCTACTTTGTGATTTAAAATTTATTATCAATTTCATGTATATACTTGAGTAGATCCGGCTAGTCTTCCGCTATTGTAATAAAATATTTTTGAAATATTTTAATACTCATATTATAAATAAAAATTTTAAAATATGGTCCAGGACCGCTACTGTTTTGGGCCCTCCACCGAGCAACTGGTATCAGAGCCATGCTCTAGATATATACATGCATTGATATGATGCATACGATGCATAATTTTAAATCTGCTAATGTGCACGTAAATTCTGTCAAAGGAGACTGGTTTTTAAGTGGGACCGTTGTGACCCCTCCAGTGTTTCCTAGGAATTTACGTGGAATGGAATTTCTTTGGGAAACAATTTAATTGTTTTTTCTTGAAAAATTACTGAATCAGTAAACATGATTTAAATTATGTGATAATTTATTTATAGCATGTTTACTTTATGCCATTTATTTTAAGCATGATAATTATGTGATAATTATATGCAAGTATGTTTAATTGTTTTATTTTATGGCATGGTCATGATAATATGAGATATTATGTTATTTAAAATTATGCATATTTTATTTAAAGTGATTAAATGATATTGTTTAATAGAGATTAGACACGATGCATAATTGGACTAATATTTTTCGGCCTAGTTAATAAGTAGTTATTAAATTGCCTTAAAATATTATTATTGGGATTTTAAATATGATTTAGTAATCCTAGTGGGAGCATATTAATAAGATTAATCACTTCCGACAATAAGACGACCAAAGTGATTATATGATGATGAAAAGATAATCCACACCTTTTAAAATTCGAGTGGGAGTGAGATGAAAACTGAAAAGAGTTGGGTTCTCATGGCCTCCATTACCCGTCTATTGTATAGTGGATGTGTACTACTCCCTTCGGCGGGTATATATTCACGGTATACAAGATTAGACTTCTACGGATAGAATGAAATACAGGAAAGTCAGCTCGACCATGCCTCCGTGGAGTGTCTTGACCTACTCGTACTGTAGCACCCTTAACGCTAAGGCACCACATCCCTCGCACTATAGTTCAATCCACATATGTAACGGGCACCCATACATGAATCAAGCCTATAGCGAACGGGAGACAATAAAAAAAACACAACACTAGCTAGGCGGGCTAACCCTCAATTATTACAACAAAACATAAAGAAAGGAGGAAGCATAAACATTTACATACATTCCATTGGTAACCATGTTCATTGTTTCCATAACATGCACCTCAGGTCCTTATCATCAACCCATAATATACATAAACTTTCACATGTTTCAAATTTATATAAATATCAAGATATGAATGAAATGCTAGACTTGACCAAAAGACTCAAACCCGCCTAGCACTCCACCTGCAAAACCTGAAAATGTGAGGTGTCACTCTACCACAGACTGAGTGAGGGGTTTAATACATATAAGTGCACATACCATGCAAGCTATAATCTCGGGTAAGATTTTATAAGAAACATAATATAAGTTCAAGAATAGAAAGAATTCTCGCCCGAGATTACAACTGAACCAATTTAACAATTAAATCATTATCAATTCAATCTGTGACCCGGCGAGTGAGGGCATTCTCCAACCTTTTTCCAAAAGTGTACCATCATGAACAATTCCAGTTTATTAAGTGAGCATACAAGTCATTCATGTGCACTCAAGTAGCAGTTTCATGAACCCTTTTTCCTCCGGGTGATGGTGGGCTTGCAAGACCCAACCATCCAATCATGGTGTACGTCGGGAACATGACTCCCACGCACGGGGATTTCTTCCTCCACTAAACCTCCTGGCAGATTCAGATGTGATCCTAAATGGTGAGGATAGTGCAAGAGTTACCCCGTCAGCCCATACTTTCCCGGTTGGCTCAGTACACTACCCTCGGGCCCACTACCAGAAAAAGGGGTTTTTGGGACGCTAGAAAGCGTCACTAAAAACAGGTTATTGTGATGCTTTCGATATTGTGACACCAAGTAAAAGCGTCACCTGTTTCGGCGTGACAACAGGTGTATTGTGACGCTTATTACGTGACGCTTACAATGTGTCATTAAAAGGCCTATATTGTGACGCTTTATGACGTCATAAATTGAACCTTAACTACCTTAACTAACTAGTAAAATGACACTTAAAAGCGTCATAATAGAATTTAGTGACGCTTTATGGTGTCGTTAAAGAGTGTGTGATGTCAACACTAACCGCCATATTAAACTCTGTTATGACGCTGTACGGCGTGGCAATATATGTTAATATGACGCGTCTTTAGCGTCCCAATAAATTGTGTTATGACGCTATGGAGCGCCTTAATACCGTGTATTATGACGCTTATAAGCGCCCTAATATAAGTTATTATAATCCTTTTAACCATATTACTATACGCGTAAAGCGTCCCAATAAATTATATTATGACCCAATTGAGGCGTCCTAATACGATGTATTATGACGCGTTGAAGCGTCCTAATAAAATTTATTGTAACACTTTTAAGTGTATTAATATACTGCATGTTGACGCTTTACAACGTCACCATAAATTGAATTTCGACGACGTATAACGTCATAATAGAATGTATTCTCACGAAATAAAGTTTCATTTAAACATATATTAATATTTAAATAGAATTTGCGTAATTATTGTTATTCTATTATATTGTTGTAATTTAATTGACAACTTAATTAAATAAACACAATCAAATAACCGAATATTAATATGTTCACAAATTTCCCAATCCAAACTAATATTAGTTACAAAAGGTAACTAGTATATGAACATTGGCCATATTCAACAAAAACGACAAAAGGTTAAGGTAGAATACCACTTACAATAAATACATACTTAGTGTATTCTTGTTCAAATCCAAAGAAAGTAAACCTGATTACAAACGGTCGGTGTCAATCGTGAGCCCTTGCAACCTGTAAAAAATTAACTTGTCAATACCATATTTTGTCAAAGCTACTGAAGTTTAAATAAATTTTGTTAAAGCTAATGAAGTTTCAATACCATATTTTTTGGCCATGGAACAACCTCCCCAATCGCATCACCAATCGTTTTGAAATGTGATGTTGGACGAAGTAATTCTTCATCTGCGTCCACTGCAACGTTGATAACTACCTCGCACCAATTGCTTCCCAAGGAAACATGACCAACCCTGTCCGCAGGATCTAAACTTCGAATACAACCAATTGCCACAGTTTTCGATGAATCAAATGAACTCTTTAATAATACTTTTGACCCAACCTATCAATGTAAACTCAATGTCAGTAAATTCCATTCACTCTCCAACAAATTGCACACACATAAACAGATATTATTCAGCTGTCCCAATAAGATATTCAATGTTTATGGTGAACTGTACATTAGCCTCTGCCACTATTAGGAGCAGCAATGATATGGTTTCAAATGTACTATTTTATAAGCCATCAGGAAACATACAAATGCAGCCAAACTATCCGTATGCCATTAGGAAACAGACAAATGCAGCCCCTAATCTTTGTCATTTTCACTCATTACCACATCAATTGTAAGTTTCAATACATAAATGCCAAGAGGAAACAGAAAAATGCATCTGACAAATCAATATGCCAACAGGAAACAGAAAAATGCAGCAAAACTATCCCTATGTCAACAGGAAACAGACAAATGCAACCCCTAATCTTTGTCATTTTCACTCATTACCACATCAATTGTAAGTGTCAATACAGAAATGCACCAATCTTTTTCCATAGATGTATCCTTCATACAAAGTTTGAATAGAGGCATTTAAATGCAAATAAGAAGTTCTTGCCCTAACGTTCTGGGTCAAGCATAATGCACAAGATACTAACAATGACACTAGAACATTATCCAGTCACATGAAACCTCAAATGCTCCTAGAATTCAATAACAGCAAGAAAGGATGATGATGAATTATTTACCTGCAGAGGCATGTTGTTCATTGGTGATGTGGTGGAGGGCCGGAATGTGGGAGCATGAAATCGAGATGATGACGACGAAGGGAATCCTGTTTCTTCTAGAGGAGAGTTAAGCAGGGATCGTTGCATGTTAACTTTCAGGAGTTCTTGTATTTGTCTATTTTGTTCTTGTACAATCTGCTTGAACTCCTTAAGTTCTTTCTTGTAACTCGTATGCATTCGAGAAGATCTACCTCTACTAGTGATATCACCGTATACGTCAGAGGTAGAGATCTCGTAGCCATACATCCGTACTCTTCCCTATTTGTCTTCTCCAACAACTTGAGAAAATATATCATTTGGCCCAACATCCTTTGAATTAGGATCAAGCTCTTTTCTTTTGTCTTGCATTTTTTGCTGATGATAAAAGCACGAAACTGATGTTAATTTCAATCTAAAGCAAACCATACTACACTCAAGCAGTGAGTGTTTAAGCGCACGAAAACATAAATAGAAATGTAACTTATTTTACCCATGTTTCTGCTACATTTGGATTGGTAGTCTCCCCATCCTTCGTATAACATTTTCCGAATAAGTCCACCCGACTCAGTTCATCACCAACTTCTACGTCTCTATTTTCGCCAACAACATCATTCTCTGTACTACCAGTTGTCTTTGCTTCTTTCTGAGTATTAACATATAGTTATTAAACATGCCAATCAGAAATTTTATCCCTACAACTAAAAACATAATATCCAAACCTTTAGTTGATCTCTGATTTGGGAGAAACTTCTTTTTCCTGTTATGTGCATCATTTTCTTTTGGGCCCTATTCTCCTTATTCTGAGCACTAATTTTCTGAAAAGAATGCAACAGCTGATATAAACTTCATTGAAAGGAAAATATGAACAATAACTATTATTCATTCACAGAAGACTTACCCGAGGTTTGTCACTGCTCCAGAAAATAACTAAACTCTTCCATTGATCAGGGAGAACTCTCTCATCATCCGTGTCAGGCCACTTGCGCAAGTTTTCTTCCAGTGAGGAGTTTGGATCAAAATATCTACTCTTAACTCTACTTTTCCAAGCTCTCCAACTCTTTGATAGGATATCCCAAGATACATTCTCAATGTCAAATGATCCACAAAATTTCTCCTATGATTTTTAAGTGATATTAGCTATGTCATCAGAAAACTCAGACATTATGAATATTAATCACAGTAACCTCAGAAGTTAGGAGTACAACATTACCTTTACCAGATCGATCACATTTTTCTTAACAGACATCGATACTTTATGCCAATCTTCATAGTCAAGTGGAAGTAGGGATCCATTTCTAACTAAAGTACTGATGAACTCAACGTACTCACTTTTGTTTGGACCTATTGGCTTTCCAAGAGCATCAAACATCACTTCGACTTGCTCTTTTCTAGCCCAAACACGTGGCATGTTAGTACATCCTCGAGTCTTTGCCTTAACCATACATCCTACAAATATGTTACAATAATCAAGTACTGATAGTTCAAAACATTTAGCAATATAAAATGTGCAAAACCACATACTCCAAGCATACCTGCATTATCAGCCACCTCAACATCAGGGTTATTCAAGGGAACTTCTGTCGCAGAGCTTTCAACACCAGTTCTGCCGCGTTTATTGCGTCTAGCAGCATCTAAGGATATATAATATAGTCATACACTGATGGTTTAACTATTTTTTATTGAAATTTTAAGATAAATGCCAAAAATTAATTGACCTGTATTTTCGTCTTCTTCATCGTGCAAACTGGGAGACGGCGCTTCAGGTTCCTCGACTGCAGTTTTGTTGGCTCGGCCACGTCTAGGTCGTCTCATACCTACGAATATAAATAAAACCCAAGAACATATAGAAAAAACATAATTATATAGTTTAATAAACATGTAAAAAAACAGAAATCAAGAAATGAACAAGCAAAAACTATTATTTCACATAGATTCATCCTAAATCTCCTGAAAGCCATCATTTTCTAAATCAGCTACAGAAATTCTTAGATCTCCTTCACGAATCCATTCGATTTCTTCTTCTTCTTCTTCCAGTGGAATATTTTGACTAGTTGTGCTCTGTAACATCGTGTCAATCTCATCAGTCGACAAGTTTCCGTCATCGTCAAACCGATCCCTAGCTTTTGTTTTAATCACAACCTTCCAATCCTTCTCGGTGGGATCATCTACATAGAAAACTTGTTCAACTTGGGATGCGAGTGCGAAAGGCTCATTTTGGCGCTTTATACTTGCAAAATTCGCCAATGTAAATCCATCAATGTCCTCTTTCAGTTTGCTTCCCTTAGAGACCCAATCACATGCAAATAACACAACTTTTCTCACACCCGTGTAATCTAGTTCGATTATGTCATTTACAATGCCATAATATGCCAACTCTTGATGGATTGGTCTCATATCCTTCTTGCTTGCAAAACTTGTTGTATTGGCTTTAACCATCACCCCACTATTTTGAGTTTTTCTTGTTCTCTCTACTGCCTTAGTATGAAATCGAAAACCGTTCACTTTATATCCTTTATATTCAGTTGCAACAAGGATAGGGCCCCTTGCAAGCCTGCTGATGTCAACCAATTTTGGATCATTTCCCTCGGAACTTAGTTCTTCAAACTGCAATAATGAATAATATATAAATATACAGCATAAAGCTAGATAAGAAAGGTCATTACATAATACTTTAGGTATCACTTACCCGATCCTTAAACCACGCAGCAAAGTAATCACTATGGATTCTTCTGATTTCATGTTCCCTCAACCGATGCTTCTTGCGACTGACCTGAGCTTCATGTTCCCTGAATAATTAACAGAAAATTATTTTGTTACTATGTAATACATGAATCTGCAGTGAACAATATGTGTAGAATTAGCAAATAAAAATTTAGCTCCGGTAACTTACTCTCTATATTGTTGAATGTCATCGCAATTGAATAAGACATACCGGTGAGCTTTTGTTAGTTGGTCATTATTCAATACAATAGACTTTCCTTTCCACAATGAGGCTCCAGTAACTGAGAAAATATCAATACTTGCAGTGCTTGTTGCACATATATCATCATCATTACGACTTGGTCAATTATGCCTTGTTTCAATATTTTCATTAAAGTATAGAGAACAGAAAGATAAACATTCATCTGCCAAGTATCCTTCTGCAATTGATCATTCCGGACGACCTCTGTTACGAACATATGATTTTAAAGTACTCAAATACCTACAAAGTTCACAATATAATGAATTATGTGACTGAAATATCTGACATAACCATCCAACTTTAACAAAATTGCACAAGTAAATGATAAAATGTAGGCGTACCTTTCAATGGGATACATCCAACGATAATGGACTGGTCCAGCCATCTTTGCCTCAGTGACCAAGTGTACAGTCAAATATACCATGATATCAAAGAACGAAGGCGGGAAAATCTTCTCCAACTGACAGAGAATTACAGCAATCTCTTTTTCCAACCTCGATAAATCATTCGGATTAAGTGTCTTCGAACACAATTCTGTAAAATAGCGGCACAAATGAATCAATGATTTACGTATTGGCCTCGAAAGCAGTTTACGTAGTGCGAGCGGTATCAATTGCTACATCAACACATAACTATCATGGCTCTTCAAGCCAAATATCTTGGGTGGTTTAATATGAACACATCTTGAGATATTTGAAGCATAACCATCTGGAACTTTAACACTCTTCAAAAGTTTGCAAAATCTTTCCTTTTCATTCTTATCCAGTGCAAAGGATGCTGCTGGTAGCTATTCCTGTCCTAGCTCATCAAGAAAAGGATGGAGTTTTGATCTTATACCCATAATTTGCAAATCCAACCGAGCATTGTAATTATCCTTTGACTTGTCCGGGTCCAACAATGTATATAACACCTTGTCGCATACGTTCTTCTCATTGTGCATAACATCAAGATTGTGTCTCACCAAATTCGTCTCCCAATACGGTAGATCAAAGAAAATGCTCTTCTTCTTGCAATTATATGGCTGTTTCTGGTCACCAACCTTTTTCCCAAATTTGTTCTCAATAAGCTTTACTTCATCAAATGCCACAGAACCTTTTAGATATGGGGTTGGTGTTCGGTGCTCCACAGTTCCATCAAATGAACTTTTATCCTTCCGATAAGGGTGATCTTCAGGTAAGAATATACGATGGCACATATAACAGAACTTACGAGATCTATCCAACCACACAGAGTTTGTGTACTTATGACAAACCGGACATGCGTATTCTCCCTTGGTACTCTAACCCGATACAGCTGCAAGGCCTGGAAAATCACTTATTGTCCACAATAGAGCTGCATGTAGTTGAAAGTTTTCCTTAGTTGACGCATCGTACGTACTGATTCCCTCTTCCCACATCTCCTTCATCTCTGCAACAGGCAACTGTAGGTATATATCAATGTTATTCCCTGGTCCAGAGGGCCCCGGTATAAGCAACGATAGCATCAGGTATGGCTTTTTCATACAGTCTCCAGGCGGCAAATTATACGGAATGAATATTACAGGCCATGTACTATGGTTTACACTCATCGTTCTAAATGGATTGAAAACATCAGTCGCCAAGCCTAACCTTACATTTCTAGGATCACTTGCAAAATCAGGATGCAAGAAGTCAAAAGTTTTCCAAGTTGGAGAATCAGCCGGATGCCTCATCACACCATCCTTGATGCGATCCGTATCATGCCACCTCATGAGGGATGCAGTTTCCTTATTAATAAAAAGTCTTTGTAACCTCGACTTTAACGGAAAGTGCCACACCATCTTAGCAGGTATCTTCTTGTTCCCTTTAGATTTTTTAGACGAACTGTCTCGATCACCCACACTAGCTTCAGGTGGAGCCGTTATCCACCGCGGCTCATCACATGTATCACATTTGGTTTTGCCTTCGTTCACCCCCCAGTATAGCATACAGTCATTCCGACAAGCATCAATTTTTTTATAATTCAACCCCAGATCTTTCAAAATCTTTTTAGTTTGATAATAGTTTTTCGGCAGTTGAACACCTTCTGGAAATGACTCCCTTAACAATTCAAGCATCATCGTAAAGGAACTATCACTCCAATTCCCTAGACACTTGATTTGGAGCATTCGAACAATGAAATAAAGCTTTGAAAAGTTTATACAGCCCGGGTAAAATTCTTGTTCTGCATCTTCCATAAGTTTATAAAAGTTTTCAGCTTCTTTACAAGGTCTATCATGTTCCTCAACTCTCGGTGTTCCTTCAGTATTACCCATATTATTTTGCATTCCAAAAGCATCGTTTAACATTTCACACATATTATTGGATGAATTCTGCCCATCATACACATACTCTGTCGGCCTACCATTAGACGACAACTCACCATGTAATACCCATTTAGTGTACCCGGATAAAAACCCATGCCAAATAAGAAGCTCTTCGACAATGCTCCTACTTTTTAATAAGGCATTTTTACATTTCTTGCAAGGGCATAAAATTTTAGCTCCATTCGAATTTGAAAACGCAGTATCCAAAAAATATTTCACCCCATTTCGATATTCATTACTAGCCCTATGCATGTTCATCCATATCCTATCCATAATATTATTTATTCACCGAAAGTAGTTACCTTCCAACTGACGACAATTTCAATTTTTGAGCTTCAACAGAGACAAGAGTGGGATTTATCTACAAATAAAAACAAAACACAATATAAGCCTATCCTACCAGAAATTAATATTTAATCAGAAATATGTACTATTTATGAAGTGATTATCATAACTTGGTTAGCATGGTGTTTTAAGTTCTGTAAAACACCTTCTTATGGTCTAAATTTTGACACCTAAAGTTTGAGGTTACTCTAACACAAAAAAAGATTTGGTATTTGGCATAGTAACTGCTCAAACTAACCAATCACATCACTGACAAGTACAAACAATCCGAAAAGTCTAAGCCAAAGAAAATGCAATATTACTCTCACATGGGATCTAGCTCTAGCTTTATATATCTTGCTGTAATCCATATAAGATTAATAAATTCTGCTTGGTTATACAATACCAGACCATGCTACTATTGCTGGTTATTTATTACATTCAATTTATCAAAATTGGTTTGCTTTTCATTACGGCCAAAAAATGGTAAAGACAACAGTAACATCAATACATAGTAATTTGTAGTTTCAAGAAAGAGTTATAAAAAACTGAATCACATTTTATGTCATATTCCTCTCAATATGGCCATACACAAAACACATTCAGTACTGTTCTTTCTTTCCCGCAATATTCTTATACTAGGTCTACGAGCTTGTATTAACAACATTCATTACAGTTCACAGTTACAAGACTTGAAGCGTTTTGATAATTCATGTGATCCAAAGTTTGATTTTCCCTATTTGTTTAAAAGAAAGAAAGACTACATTGGATTTTATTTGCTAAATTCAGTTAATATCTACATATAATCTATTATACTATCCTCAAGTTATGCATAAACTTACAAGTTAATTTGTCTTATTTGTAAATTTTCAGCGTAAGTTCGGACATTTGCAATAAATGTGCAAAACTGCACAAAAAACACACTTGTACAGTTTCAACAGGGTTATATCCAAAGGTATTTTTTACTAATTCATCAAACCATAACTTACTTCTAACTGACGCAACCACAAAAGACTGCAATAACGTATGTGTTTTGAACAAAGTAGTATTTTCATAGTACTACACCTCAGTGTATCTTTGCAATAAATCAACAACAAAAGAAGTAACAAGCTCTCAAGAGAAAATAATCTTACCTTCACAATTACTGTATGACTTTAGTACTGATTAAATCACTCCAATGAATTTGACGCCAATTAGCAAGTTACTCTTTATTTTCCAAGCCAAACTGCTTCAAAGTTTATCCGCATCAGAACATTGAAAAGGTTTTTTACAGAACAACATATATTTGGTAAAACATATGTATCAAGTATTGCAGTATTAGGTTTCACAAGAATTACAAAGTACACACAAGCTCATGCATGGTTGTAAATCCAGAGGCCTAAATAGACAATCTACAAGGTTTCTTTTCCAGAAAATTTAGACAGATGAAAATGTTAGTGATTACCTGTGCAAAACAAAATCAATAGGGAACAAGAAAGAGCAGGAAAAATTACACAAACAAAATCATAAATCCTGTATTTACGATCTTTACTTTCAGAACAACCCTAACCTCAGGAATCATAAAAATTTACTAAGGATATCTCCAGTAAAAACATGGATTTACAGATGGGCATTGGATCTACAAACATGCAAAGCTCCAGTTTTTTAACTTATAAACCCCACAAAATTGATTATGCACTCAAATCTTCTCAGAACAAAGATTTCTTCAACATTATCACTAAACAACTCAAGCAATCAACCAACCCAAGCTTAAAATAAAAAATTAACCCCACCCCCATATGCATTCCCAAATAAACATACAAAATCAAGCTTAAAAACCCCAACCAAACAAGTAACACTTCTTCTTGTCTCAGTAAGCTACTGACCTTGCCATACAAAATCTTCAGCGAAAAGGGGCTTCAGACCTTCGTTCTTGTCTCAGTTCTTGGGCAGCTTGTGAATGCCCTGTACTTCGAGCAAGGAGATAATCAGTCCTCCAGATGTGAAAACGCAGAAAGGGGAAAATCAGGGTTAGGGTTTCATACTCACTTTAAGGATGCGGTTGGCGGTAGAGGCTGGTGCCGGCGATCCACAGCGTCGTCGGTGGAAACTGGTTTCAGAGGTAAAAACGTTGAAATTCTCTAAACCCAGAAGGCGAAGTTCTTTCGATTCGGTGATTCTGCAATTTCTTCTCTTCAGGTGAAAATCTATCAATATTGGGAAGTGTAGTGTTCAAATTGAAGCTGAAAGTGGAAAATGAAGCTTCCCTCCCGATTTTCTTCCCCCCATTTCTTCCCTCCTTTTCGCCTAAATGTTTCCCTTCGTTTTTTCAGTTGGCAACATGAATAAGAGATGGTTATATTTAACTATATTAAGGTACTTTTAAAATAAAGTGTCACTATAATACACGATATTAGGACGTTTTTATTATAGCGCCTTAATATATTCTACCTATTGTGACGCTAAGTGCAAAAATGTCTTAACAATTTCAATTCATTTAATAATATATTCAACATATATTCAATAAGTAAATAAAAATAAACATAAAATGCCAATTAATGAAAAAGCGTCACAACAGGTTATTTTTGGAGACGGCAAAATAAAAGCGTCATAACAGGGCGTCATTACAGGCTGTTTTTCTAGTAGTGGCCCCAGTGAACAATCCATGTACTCGCCCATTCAATCAGTTAATCCATTCAATACATTTCATGAAATCATTTGAAAGTCATAAAGTTTGAAAATTATAGATGTATAGATACTTTTGGTCGAAAACGTCACATAGGGTTACAAGGGTTCTATATATACATCTAGAATTAAACCTCACCTTTACCAACCAACCACAAGTGGAAAGAAAACCCTAAGGAGCAGGCTCCTCGTCTCCTGGACCGTGATCTGTGTAACACGGATAAGTTTACGTGAGACTCAACTCGCATGAACCAATTAAGACGAACGACATGTTCAATTAATGTCAATCATGCAATTACAATCAATGGATATCGTAGACATATGCAAATTAGCAATCGAGGTAGCAAAGATCAAGTATTCAAGCATTTAAGATGTAATTCAAATTGTACAATTATTACATAAACCTCCCCTATAACTTCAAGTATGAAATCACATAATACATACAATACCCATAATATAATGCACTAAATAGCATGTCAATGAAATGTTCATGTCGGAAACAAGCCAATAAAACCATGAAAGAAAAGTTAAAAAAAACCATTTCTCATGCAGAAAGAAGCAGGGTCGTGGGCGCGACTAAAATCCTTCACAAAAGGGTCGCGGTCGCAACAAAGTATTTTTGCCCGAATTTTCCTCAAAATTTTCAAAATCTCGAAACATGCCCAAATTTTGGTTGCGGTCGCGACTAATTTCCTTCACAAAAGGGGTCGCGGGCGTGACTACCTATTTTTGCCTGAATTTTTCATCCAATTTTACAAAATCTCGAAACCAGGCCAAAAACGGGTAGTGGCCGTGACCATTTTTACACATAAATCAGGTCGTGGGCACGACCAAGTACGCAGCAGCAGCAAAACAGGGGAAAACAGGGCATTCCGAACCAAAACAACCAACCAAAGCCAAGTTTAAACCATAACAATTATTTCAAATCATCAAATACACACTATACTACAAGCATACACCAAACAACCCATGAAATATGCATCAAAGCACTAGATTCAATCATGAAAACCCCATATATACATACATGCTTCCAACTTTCATATACCTCAATATATTCATGCAAACTTCCACTCTTACCATGCTAATCATACTTCTAGCTCCAATCATACAAGAATCCATCATCTAATTCATGAACCCTACTCAATCACTTATTCAAGAATTCATACAACTTCATGTCATACCTTGAGATGAGCTAGAAATGGAATGAAATGAAGAGATGATGATGATGATGACGATCCTAGCTTCAATAATCCTTCAAAATATAGCTTGAATTATGGTGAAATCTCTCTTCCTCCTCCTTGGTGTGAATGTCGGTATTTTATGTGTGTGAGTGTGTGTGAAATTTGATGAAATGTGATGAACAAAATGAGAGAGATGAATGTATACATATAATGTAATATATCTTCCACTAACCATGATGAATCATCAAATTTTGCAAACAAGTCCCTCTATAATTTAAATTCAAGCAAATGAGTTCCATCTCTACACAATGTTCATATAACCTCCCAAGTCATGAAATGCAATTAAGTCCATGAATTTACACAAAAGAGCAATTAAGGACATTTAATACAATTAGATCATGTATATCACTTAATTCATATAATTCACATAATTAACGATTCATATAAATGCATAGAGATGTCAGATATATAATATGACGAAAGTTGTAAATAATTGAATGAAATAATTAAATTAAACCCCTCCAACTCCCCAAGACCTGCTCGCGGCGTGCTTACCTGAACTTTCAGAAATTGGGGCATTACACGTACGGACTTCTAGGTAATGGTACACACTTGACTAAGTAATGTATTAACCTCCCTTTGGAGCTATGTTACATTCACTTAGAGGCCAAGGGTTGACGTGGTGGATTAATATTATTTGGTAAGAGTTACTTAGATGACATGTTAATTAAGAATAGTTCTTGCTTTTCTAAGCGGTTTTCGACCTCGCCTCCGGGGAGTCAACTGCAATTAGTTAAGTCACCATTGCGTAAATCAAAATGCTTACGTGGATTTCATTTATTGGTTGGACGCAGAAGAAAGTGACATGCATAATCGTAACTTGCATTTATTTATTTATTTCAGTTTTATAATAACGATGTCTCTTAGCCCACTCCAAACTATATGTCTATAAGGAAATAGGCTAGTAAGGGTTCAACAATGCTGACTAGGAAATGAATCTTGACATCGTGTTGAGACACGAATACGTATTCACTGAACCTTATCCGAAAAATTCAAAAAGTACTGCCAATCAGGATAAGAAAGACATTTATGCTTAATAGATCAAGTGTAATGATCTGGCTAGTCTTATGTCCTGACATCTGTCTTAAAAGTTCTTGAGCATCAGATGCATGAGATGTCTGCTGATAAGAACAAGTTTTGAAGACAATATCATATAAAGGTACGAGCCAATGGAAAAGGTTGTTAGTTAAAGATGTTTGAAGGATCACTGTTTCAGAATCATATTATTAATATGATAACTAATCTGAACGAGATGGAAAGCCTTTGTGCTTAAAGAAATAATCTTAACAAATAGGATATGATCCTATACTCTCTGCCTAAGTCATTTGAACGTTCAAGATTAATTTTAAATAATTTTTTTAAACCCAACCTGAACCAATGAACGCCCTCAATATGGCAGAAAGGGCGACATGGACTAAGGAAAAAGTTCTCTTAAATCAGACATCAATATCCACGGCCTAGAAAGGCAGTGAGTGAAGAAAAAGAAAAAGGAATGGTTCTCAATCTTAATGTTCAAATGAAGAAAATTAAATCCGACAATGGAAAAGTGTTTCTATTTTGGCGGTAACGGGTATTGGAAAAGAAATTGTCCGAAATACTTAGTTTATCTGTTTGCTACGCCGTTTAGATAAGATATGAAGATATCTTACTCATTGAAAGTATGTTTAGTTGAAAATTCACCAGACTCCTGGTGTGTGGATTCGAGCTCGACTAATCATAATTGCAATTCATTGCAAAGATTCAAACTAACCAGGAAGTTTGAAAAACGGCTAACACACAACTACTGCTCGGGGATAATACAAGTGTAATTGTATTAGTCGTAAGGACTATGAAGTCGTATTTTTGGAAATAGGGTTTTAATATTATACGTGCCATATATGTAGAAATTTGATTTCTGTGAGTTATTTGATAATTAATGGTCTAACAGTTTATTTTGAATAAAGGTTTACAATTAAACAAAATAAAACGTTTATTTGCTCTGGCACAAAAAAAGATGGTCTTTTATATCCTAATTAAATCTTAATTTCAAGATTAACACTGAATAGCTTGACTCACCATCTAAGAGGAAAAAACTTCTACGTGGCACCTATCTATTGGTCAATTTTGTCCGAATAAGATCCAAAGACTGATTGTCGAGTCCTTTTGACTTGACAGTTGTCAGTCTGCGAATACTATTTAGAAAAGTAAAATGACCAAGAAAGTCCTTTTAGGATAAAAGGTATTTAGGCCATGAAGTTGCTTGTGCCAGTTCATACGGATATGTGATCCTACGAATGTTCAAGCAAGAGAAAGTTTTGGATATTTCATCATTCATTTGAATGATTACTCTAGATACAGATACGTTTATTTGATAAGACTTAACTCTGTATTTTGAAGAGTTCAAAGAATATAAGACTGAAGTCAAAGAGTCAAATTTGAAAAGATATCAAGGCACTTCGATTAGATCGAAGTAGTATCTATGTTCAGAGTTAAACAGAATCTCTCGAATGGGATTAGATCTCAACTATCTGTATGAGATACGTCTTAGCAAAGATGTATTGCAGAAAAGAGAAATAGAGCTCTGATAATAATGGTAAGATTCATGAAGAGTCATGCTACCTTGCGAAGTTCGTCTTGGGGTCTTGCGCTCAAAACGACAATGCACATTAAACCTAGTTCTATCTAAGTCAGTTCCTAAAACACTGATGGATCTGTATCTCGGGTGAAAACCTTGTATCTCTTATCTTCGAATTTGAGATAGCCTGGCCCAAGTGTTAAGGATGGATCCTGATGAGTTAGAATAAAGAACAAAGGTTTACTTGTTCTAAGGTTATCCTAGAAGAACGAGAGGTGGTATATTTTGTAATTTGAGAAATCACAAAAGATGTTTGTGAATATTTGAAAGATGATTACATAGATAACCACAAAGGGTCGAAATAAAATAGTGTTAAAAGAAAATAATAGTATTTGATACTGATTTCCATAAACTCGAAATAACTGAAAATGTATTAGATACATGTGATGTACCAAATACAACATGTGATGTAGAAACGTGTACAAGAGAGCATCATTGTAGTGGAAGGATTGTCAGAACACCTGACAAGATACCTAAGATTAACCCAAGTGGTTGAATCAAACGTACTTGATCCTATCATGTGTAATGAAGCTATAGATGATATAGACGTTCACCGTTTGGTTAAAAGCCATTGGATCATAGTTAAAATCCCAGTATTCTAACAAAGTCTTGAACTTGTGGAGGCGCCTGAAGGCATCAAACCCATTAGATGCAATTGGGTTCTATAAGAAAATAAAAGGAGAAATGTATGAAAAAGTAGAGACTCTAGAGCAAAGCTTATGGCAAAGGGTTTTACCCAAAAAGAAGAAATCATTTATGAGATCTTCTCGCCTATGGAAGGGCTTAAGTCCATAAGAAATCTCCTCTCCATTATTTCTCATTTTGATTATGAGATTTGACAAATGGATGTAAAGTCTATGTTCTTGAACGGGCACTTTCAAGAAGAAAAACATGGCATAAGCTGAAGGCTTCACAGCTAGAAATCAGGTGCATATAGTATGCAAATTTAATAGATCATTTTGTGATCTTAAGCAAGCGTCTGAATCATGAAACATTAGAATTAAAGAGGCAATTTAAATTCTTTCGATTTGTGCAATTGCCCGATGAATCATGAGTGTACAAAGTAATATCATGATAATGTTGTAACATTTTCATTTTGTACGTAAACGATATTTTTCTCATTGGGAATGATGCAAGAATTTTGTCAGTGGTCAAGATTCGGATGTCAAATCAGTTTGACACGTAAGACCTTAGTGAGACCAATAATATTCCAAGGATCAGACTTTTGTCGTGATCATGAGAATAAAAGGATTGGTTCATTACAAGAAGCATATATAGATAAGATGTTGGTAAGGTATAATATGACAAATTCCAAGAAAGGTTCATTACCTTTTAGATATGGAATTTATCTATCTCGAGATCAGTTTCCTGAGATAAATGAAGAGATAGAAGACATGATTAGAGTTCCGCAGCGGAAGCTTCATGTATGTCATATTATGCACAAGGCCAGATGTCTATTATGAATTAGGTCTAGGTCAGCAGATATTAGTCAAACCCTAGATCTGACACTGGGTAGTAGTAAGCGTATATTGGAGTACTTGAGAAGAACTCAAGATTATGTGCTAGTCTACCATAGTGATGAGCTCATTTCAATAGAGTATAAAGATTCAGATTTACAATCTGATTTGTATTCTAGATGTTTAACATTAGAATACGTGTTTACTCTAGAAAAAGCAACCGTTTATTTGGGAATGTTAAGCAGGCTTGTATTGCTTACACAGTCATAGAAGTTAAATACATGGTAGCTTGAGAAGGAGCCACTTAGATGTACTGGATTCATGATTTCCTAGTTGTTGCCTCAGAGAAACATCTAATAGATTCCTTCACTAAAGTATTGGGGCAAAAGAGTGCAAAACGAGTTTTGACACTCATGTGGAAGGAATAAGACTTAGATGTGTGGCCAAATTGAATTTAGGGCAAGTAGGAGATTTTTGGGAATAGTGCCCTGAAAATTCAATTTGTTGAATTAATTAAACTGAATTTACAGCGAGTTGTGAATATTTCACATATTGATAATTAATGGCGTGTGGTGGTATTTTTATATGAAATGTGTTTCATAGGAAAAGACTTTGAATAATGAAATCACGTGTCATTAAAGTTCTAGTCGGTAAGATAATAATATGTTCTTATCAAGACTATAACGTGGTTATATAAGATGGTTAGTCTTTCGTCATAGGGAATGGTAATTCCAATTATAGCACGTTGATGATTTTCAATAGGATTGGAAACATCGAACTGGACCACTGAGATTATTCATTTTATACTTCTATCTAAAATGAATAAAATCTCAGGAAGCATTGTACTCTTAATCCTGATAATATTTCGGCTTTAGGCATGTAGTGTTAGTCACTGTAATATACTCGAAGTGAGGTCTCAGTAACGGGTGGCCAAAATACTTTGTACGTTCGGTGACAACATGAAATGTGCTAAATAGTTATATTAATCGAGGAATCTGTGGCCTTGCTGGAAGGTAAAACATATCCCTAAAATAGATTTGCAAAAGTTCAAATTAAGTCTTTGGCCAAAGCACTTCGCGTGATACGTCACCGAAGTTGTATGATGAATGTGTTTCACATACAGAGAATTTGAATTTAAGGCGAATCAATAAATTTCAGATTATAGATGAAAAATAAATGATAGTAGTTGCAATTTATTTTTCATGGATATCTACACGGAGGAGTGAAATGAGTAATTATTCTAGATCGAGAAATTCGTGAATAATTTAATTAATTTTAGAGTGAAACAATATTTATTTAGTGGAATTAAATATTGTTAAACAGTGATTAATTATTATCATGGGATGATAATATATTAACCCCGTTTGGAGCTAAAATTAATTAGTCCTGCAGGTCCCCCTGCAAGCCCCAATTGAAAACCCGAAGATAAAACATTAAAAGGAAAGAGAGAAATAAATTTTCAAAGTGTTTGAAAATAGCTAAGGAATTTATTTTAAGAAAATAAATTGAAATTCCAAAGTGTTGGAAATGCCCGAAATTTTATTTTGGAGAAAAAAAAAATGATGACGTGGCAGTGGATGACGTGGCAGCTGATGTGTCAGGCTACGTCAGCGAATGAGGGTGAGGTGGCACTGACTCAGCGCCAGCACAACATCACACGTCAACACAGAAGCCCTAGGTGGCTGCATGTGTCACACACGTGCCACCTTCAGGCCGCGCGTGTGGGCGCATGTGGTGGGGTTCCGGCGAGTTCTTGACGGCGTTTGACTCGTGGTGAAGAGAGCTACGACGTGGTCACCTCAGAATTTGTGTACAAGTTGTGTACGCAAGTGGGGTGTGAAATTACCATTTTACCCTCGGTTTTTCCCCTATAAATAGGGGGCTTGGCTCCTCATTTTTTCTCACAACTTTTGGGAGAGGTTTTGACTGAGTTCTCGACTTTGAAACCATATCCCTTTTCTCCTAATTAATTCCTTATTATTTTGGAATTAATTTTAATTAGGTGTTTATATATTTAATATATAAAACACTTAATTTCGGGAGAATAAACCCTAAAAAGGGTTTTCTAGTCTAAAGTTTTATTTTCTCTAAGTATTTAGAGAAATACTTTCGGAGCCCACACTCCGAGGGCTTCTCTGGGGATATTGCAGGGAAGCTCTGCCGGTTTCACGAGGAGATCGGGTATCGGGTTCTCGGGAGGTGAATTCGGGGCGCAGTAGCCATCTTCGGTGAAAGGTGTTTTTATATTATATTTTGTTTAAGCATGATAAATTAGGTGCTCTTAATTGTTAATTGCATGCTTTATTTATCTGGTTTGTGATTTAAAATTTATTATCAATTGCATATATATACTTGAGTAGATCCGGCTAGTCTTCCGCTATTGTAATAAAATGTTTTAGAAATATTTTAATACTCGTATTATAAATAAAAATTTTAAAATGTGGTCCCGGACCGCTACTGTTTTGGGCCCTCCACCCCACATGCATATTCATAATGATCAAACTAGTGATTTTGACTAGTGCTTACATTAAACAATCTAAAATCATTAGTGTGGATCGAGATCCATAAGAACTTTGGAGGGTGTTTCTTGTTTTACATAAATGAGGTTTCGGGAACGTTTCCCTCTAAATAGGATTCTTAGGAAGTTCAGTGTGACGCCCCGGTTTTTCGTTTTAACTAATGTGTCGTTTTTGTTTATAAATTGTGCAATTAAATTATTTAATTATATGATTAATTTTTTTTAAATGTGTTATATTTGTTTTAAATTATAGACTGTTGTTGTTTTAATGTAATTCATTTTATTTTAATTTGATACTTAGTGTTTAATTTCTTAATCAAAGTTTCATGTTACCATAACTATTTTGGTAATTTCGTTAATTAATTTCAACATGTTATTAGTTGGATTTAATTTATTTAAAATGGAATTTAAGTTTTAGTAATTAATTTATAACGTTATGAATTCATTCTTGCGCCTGAGTGTTTTATTTGTGCTTCGTTCTTATATGTAATGATATCGAAATGTCGTGGAAATTTAGTATGTCGTAAATATGTGTGTTATGAACATGTCTATATGCTCGGTTTATGTTTTCGGATTCATTTGACGTGTTAACGAATTTAATTTGATTTGTGGAACCAAATCGGGGGCTAACGAGCAATTAGCGCACCCTTGGTTCCGTACGTGATATCTTGAGCTCGGGAATTCGGATTCGAATTCCGACACCTCCGTTGCCTTCGTATCGACAATTCGGAGACAATGGAACAAGCCTCATACCTTTTTGAAATCATTAAGACCTCCGAAATCCAACCGTAACGAGCAACTCGTGCAAGAAGAGCTCCTTTTGTTGACTAGTCTTCATGGTGGGACCCTTTTTACTCAACCTAACCTAACCAAAGCTTAACCATGACTTATGTACCTTGATTTAAGCCCTTTCTTCCCCCTTTTAGCAGCAAAAACCGAGCCAAATATCTCCCCTTGCTTCAGCAACTGATCGAGATAGAGGAAGAGAGAAAAAGAAAGAAAAACTCTTGGCCATTCTTGTGATTTTGAGCTCAAATCACCTCCCTTCTTCTTCCAATCTTCAAGGTATGAATATTTATGTCTTCTATACTCTATTATACTTGATTTCATCTACTTAATACATGAATTGGATCAGATTTGGTTAGGGTTTGAGTGATGAGTTTGATATGAACTTTTAGGGGTTTTTGTTCTTGTGACCTATTTTCTTGCTTATACATGATTATATGAGCTTGTTTCTTGGCCTGTTTCTTTCCTAACTGATATTATATGATGTTAGGAGGATTTTATCTCTTGACCCTTTGATAAAATTATGAGATATGGAGCTTCAAACTTGATGTTCAAAACTGCCTCCTCTGTTTCGTGACTGCTGTGTGAAGTATGGTTTGTTGCTTGATCAAATGACCTTCTTTTCGTGTGAATTTGCATGGATATGATGTACACTCATTGCTCTATATGTTAGCATTCATGTTGCAAGTATTTGGATCCATTTTAAGCCCTAAAACCGAAAGACATGGCCTGTTCTTATGCATGATCTATGACAGACCTGCTGCTGTTGCGTTTGGTGACTTGTTGGTCATTCTAATGTGCTTTAATTCATGCCATTTTTCATATATATGATGTACATTAGTTTTTTAGTATGTTAGCATGCATTCCCCAAGGTTTCAGGTCCAAATTCAGCTCCTAAGTACTTGATCATGGCTTGATTGAAACAATAGGGCTCTTATGTACGATTTTGGCGACCCAGTTTTACTGCATGATTTAGATGCCCTTAATGTGTGATTTAGCCTTTGAAATTTAAATGAAATATGTTCCTTACATGCTAAATATGTTGTATATTAAGTTTCATAGCATTTGGAGTTGATTTGGTATGCTTTTGGATTGATTTTGTATGGGTTCAGTTTTGCCAGTAAAGCCTTGTGTGCCATTTTAGTTCTGTACCGTGACACCCCCGTGTCTCATTTACACTAAAATGGGAGACACGTGCGTGTCACACCTTCTGGGCATGTCTGTACTGAGCCACGGTCGTGGCTCAGTTTAGCTAAGGTTGGTGACACCCCCCGTGTCCCTTCCCCTGCGCAGTCCTTGTTGCTTCCTTTTCGGTTTTTGATTTGTTTCACCTCTTTAATGACTTTATCTCCTTTTGTGTTGAACTATGAACTTGTTTTGTTATGTGTTAGGAGTATTATGGTTTAATTTCATAGCATTTGGATGAGGTTTAAAGCATGCTTTTGGTGAATTGCTATGACGTGGTTTGAGTGCTTCTATATGGAATATCAAGTACCTTCTTGCATTCTTTTGATGTCTTAAGTGATGCTCTTTGCCTTTTTATTTATCATACTCAATGTAAACATGTTGAAAGGTATAATGTGACTATGGCTCCAAGATTTTGTTAGATATTGCTATGAATTATGAAGGATATGAAAAGATGGAACTTGAATGTATATGAACGTTTATAATATCAAATGAATGACTTGGTTATATGAGTTAAATTCCTTAATAGTGCACATGAACATTTTCAGGACATAATATCATCTTTTATGCATTCATATCATGCTTATGCATTGTCGTGCGTCATATATGGTTCATTAAGAGTCTTGAGTCTCACGAACACGTCATGTTATCTTTTGTACAGTTTATCTCCAGGGTGGAGAGATCTTGATCTTTCAGGCACTCGGTAACTCGTATCCTTGTTTCGTCTTGTACCAGGTGAGGGTGTTTTCGTTTTAGCTACGTATTAAACCCTACAACCGTATGTGACAAGCTTTGGCCAAAAACCTAATATAGTTATATATGGTTTTCAAATGAACATACCGAATAATTATTGATCGAGTAAATCCTTTTCAAATGATTTATGAATTATGTTATGTTTCTTATGAATTGATATGTTTTGGCGAGACATGATTATGATTGCACGGGCCCAGGAATTAGTACATGTGGCTATCCGGGGAGGCAAGGGCCGACGGTGATCCCATGTGCTGATTCCATTATGTTACGGCGAAACGGACCTCGTCAAGGAGTTTTTGATGGGGAAACGCTAACCGGGCTTTGAGGCCTCATGAACCTCATAGCCATATTGATATGTTTTGGTGGTCGGGCCTTGCAAACCCGTCCACCGCCGGAGGAAGAAGGTTGGAACTGATTTTTATGAATATGATTATGTTATGTTATGATTGTTATGCACCGTGCGGGAAGGCCGGGACACGGATTGCCCAAACGAATATGATTTATGATATATGATCTGCATGTATTATGATGTATTGCATGATCACCTATTTAAAGTATTAATGATATGTGTCGTACACAGTCGGAGTTGGTTGGAGATGATGCACGCTCACTCGCCGAGCTTTATGTTTATGTATGAATTATGAACGTAATGAATTAATATGATTAGTCGTAAAATCTGGGTATTGCTTGGTCATTCTCTTGCCCTTTTGGGAACTAATTTCAAATAAAACCTTGCTCGGGATTTATGACTTGCATGTGCATGTTTTATATATATATGTATCGCTCCTGCTCACTCAGTCTTCTAGAGACTGACCCTCTCCCTCCCCATCACTTTAGTGTGCAGGTTTGGCTTTGGAGTTTCGAGCTAAGCGGAGGTATTTGGAGTCTTTAAGTTGGTCAAGTTATGTTAGGAGAGTCTCTGCACTCACATATGTATTGGAATTATGTATGATTCGATTCTATAGTATCATGAACTTGAATATTTATGTAATTGTTATTGAATTGCTTTTACTGGGTTTTGCTATTGATTAAAAGAGGCCTGAAGAGCCCAATTCTGGTTATGGTTTGTATGTTTGAACTTTGGCTTTGCGTTGCATTATATTTTGTTGATTGGTTATCATTGCAGGGTCTAGTTCCGCCTAGCTTAGGAAGGTTTTTATGTTTGTCTCCCATTCGCTAGGGTTTGATACGGGTGCGGATTTACTATTTCGTTACTCGTGTTGAGCCTTAGTGCGGGGGATGTGGTGCCTCACGTGCGGGGTGCTACATCCTTAAGTGGTATCAAAGCCCGGTTGCAAAACCGGTGTTCTCGAGTCGTGTTTGAGTCAATCTAGGTCGTACGGCTTAGGGACTATATGACAATGTGTGCATTGCATCGATCTTGAACGTGAAATTTAGCTTTCCTTTTGAATTTGGTGGAACTATCTGTTGCAATTACATAAGGATCCTTGCATTAATTGTTGAAAATGTGTCATGAGCATGCACTAATCGCATGCATCTACCCTAGAAGTAAGCTATGATTTATAGGTTATGGAGATAATATCAAACCACGGCCAGGTTCTACGACAAAGACGATCGATTGCAAACTTTTCTGAGACATGGAAGATGGGCAGGATACTCCGGGAAGAATGTAGAGAATTGGAGATGTGAGGCTTTCCAGATGGAGCTAGAGTTCAAGGATTAGGATTCGGAATGGGAAGATTGAATCTAGAGATGCGATGGCAGAGGGACATTTGGTGAAATCGGAATAGGAGTTAATCATGGGATAGTTGTGACTCAAAAGACTAATTTATGTGAATCTACTACTTGGAGTGTTTTAATTGGATTCAACGGGATCTTTCAACCTAAAGAATGAAGTGAACAAACCTTGAAGATATTTTGATTCCGGGTTGGATCATTGAAGAGGTATCAATAATTAAGACGAGCTAAGGAAAAAGGGGGTCCGGTAGGAGTGGTGCACCTGGGGTCGACAAAGAAGGATTTCTGACTAAGCCTAGTGAATTAAAATCAAGGCTGTCGAAGTTAAGACCGGGAAGAGTTGGATTTGGGTGCTTTGGATTTCGATCGTGATGGGAAACTCATAAACAATAGTCACGGGAATCTAGAGCAAGGTATTGATTGGGATATGAGTTCGTTTTTCCAAAACTAAGCTGAATTGTCATGTTGTGAAGTTGAAATGGAAGATATGGAGCAACAAATGGAAACGGTAAAGAACGGCAAACACGCCTTGCAAGGAAATCATTCTCTCAAGTATAAGTAATTGGAGGTGAATTGAACTCACAAAGGGTAAGTGCGGGATTCTTGATTGCGGTGACGATTAGAAGTAAAGGTCGAATTTAGAGAAGAAGTGTGGATGCTAACTCCGTGGACGTGGAAGAATTAGGGATCAAGAAATTGCAATCTTGGATAGTGGAAGGTACTAGCGATTTACAAAGAGTCATGGAAATCTCGAAGACCGTGGGAAAGGCAAGGAATAATTACCAAGTCAAGTGACCTTGGGATCGGAAGAACGAGGAAAGCTACCGAGCTAATAACTTACCTCATTGGTGACAGGTTCCAAAACATTCATAGCACGTGTATCATATTTAGCATCAATTATTTATTCTTCTTCACTTATGTTGTGCGTGCAGTTCTATTTGATTTCGTTGCTCTAGTGTGCGTATAATTGTTTAAGGTAAATGTGACACATGCATTGCCATCTTTACCCGACATGCATTTTAGTGTTTACTTGATAGGAAACTCTGGCACCTCATTTGTCAAGTATATCTTCGCTCGAACCATATCTGAGTTAGGGGAAAGGAAATAATAGGGTGGCACATGAAAAGAAAGACGATTTGGGAAATAAAGAACTTTAGGTAAGGGGTAGGTTGGTGGAAGGAATCTGAAGGAAAGTGAAATTAGGATTGGCTTCGGAGTGTTCGAATGGAATGAGAATAGAGGAAGTAGTTCCGCAACTCAAGAGGAGTAGAAGGAAAATGGAAAGGCGAAAACCTTGGGTCGTCGTTGGGGTTAAAACCCTCTATAATGGAAGTGGCTCCTCAAGAATTTCAATGAGAGAAGGATTAATGGAGTTTGACATGTAAGGGCAAAAATTTTAAGGGGGAGAGCACGATCGAGAGATAAATTGGAGGATGGAAGTGGTGCTCGAAGAAATATGGTAGTAGTGACAATGGGGATGCAAATTAAAGAGGATCTGGAAATCCTAATGGTGATCATTGGAAATGAATAAGACGAATGTAATGGTTAAGTTGTTAAGAGAGAAGTTACGATGCCAAATTCGGGTGAAGATTTTTCGAGATATAAAGAAAAAGGGTTTATTAAACATTTCTATGTCTGGAATTCCGATTTGGGGGTGATGAAATTATAAGGGATGTTTCTGTGACCTCCTAAGTTGGAATTAACAAGGGAAAATTGAATCAAACTATTATATGAGGGGATGGTGTCGATCAAGATTTATTCAATAAAGTATGAAGGGGTCCGAGACAATATTATTAAGTTATCGGTTATATCTAAGGTGATCCAGAAGGAAACTTAAGAAGGGACCAAATAGAAAAGGATGATAATTGGAAGATTACATCAAGCTTCAAGAATCATCAAGAACCTTCTGTCTTCGGTTAAGGAAATATGGGACCAGTTATCGAATATAACATTGAGGGGGTAAAAGGGAATGAACGGACAATAGGAACGGAAGGTGGGAAAAGATTTGTGTTGAGAGAGATCATAAGAATAAACATCGTAAGGTCGGGATCGAATCATCAAGTTTGCCCAGAGTGGTTATCCTCGGGGATATGTTAAGCACCGATATGGGTAAGGATGGAAGATATGGACTGGACATCGGAACAAATATTCTCAACGTGAAGGTGAATGTCAATTGGATTAATTGGAAGAGTTAGTCTGACTGAAAGGAAATAATAGAGGTTAAGGAAGGATTGAAGAAGTTAAGTAGCAATAAAAGTCAGAAGGGGTTTAAGAGTATAATTCTTAGAGGATTCATCAATTGCTTTACCGGGGTACCCTGAAGAGGTTCAAGACAAGCTGAACACTAAGCTTATCTTCCGGACAGATCATGCACTGGACAACGACAACTCACAACTTTAAATTTTGCAACTATGGTGAACGGTACCTATAGCATCCATGATACATGCATCCATACAAATTTAACTTGAATAATTTCTTCGTTATTTGTTCCGATTTTTTTTTATCGTGTTAAATTACTTGGAGTAATTGATAATCAACATGGGCGTTTACGTGATTTTAATTTTGGTTTTTGCGTGTGTTGCTTGGGAGTATTAGAGACTTCCTTGCTCTTATTTTTGTTTGAGAGACGGGGTGCTCTCGTTGTTTGTAAGAGACGGGGATGCTCTTATTTTTGTTTGAGAGACGGGGTGCTCTCGTTGTTTGTAAGAGACGGGGATTCTCTTATTTTTGTTTGAGAGACGGGGTACTCTCTTTGCTTGCGAGAGACGGGGTTCTCTCATTATTGTTGTGGGAGAGACGGGGTTCTCTTATTGTTGCTCGAGAGACGGGGCTCTCTCCTTGATTGTTTTAGGCGTGCTGTGAATCCGAGGACGGATTCTTTTTAAGGGGGAGAGATTGTAACGCCCCGGTTTTTCGTTTTAACTAATGTGTCGTTTTTGTTTATAAATTGTGCAATTTAATTATTTAATTATATGATTAATTTTTTTTAAATGTGTTATATTTGTTTTAAATTATAGACTGTTGTTGTTTTAATGTAATTCATTTTATTTTAATTTGATACTTAGTGTTTAATTTCTTAATCAAAGTTTCATGTTACCATAACTATTTTGGTAATTTCGTTAATTAATTTCAACATGTTATTAGTTGGCTTTAATTTATTTAAAATGGAATTTAAGTTTTAGTAATTAATTTATAACGTTATGAATTCATTCTTGCGCATGAGTGTTTTATTTGTGCTTCGTTCTTATATGTAATGATATCGAAATGTCGTGGAAATTTAGTATGTCGTAAATATGTGTGTTATGAACATGTCTATATGCTCGGTTTATGTTTTCGGATTCATTTGACGTGTTAACGAATTTAATTTGATTTGTGGAACCAAATCGGGGGCTAACGAGCAATTAGCGCATCCTTGGTTCCGTACGTGATATCTTGAGCTCGGGAATTCGGATTCGAATTCCGACACCTCCGTTGCCTTCGTATCGACAATTCGGAGACAATGGAACAAGCCTCATACCTTTTTGAAATCATTAAGACCTCCGAAATCCAACCGTAACGAGCAACTCGTGCAAGAAGAGCTCCTTTTGTTGACTAGTCTTCATGGTGGGACCCTTTTTACTCAACCTAACCTAACCAAAGCTTAACCATGACTTATGTACCTTGAGTTAAGCCCTTTCTTCCCCCTTTTAGCAGCAAAAACCGAGCCAAATATCTCCCCTTGCTTCAGCAACTGATCGAGATAGAGGAAGAGAGAAAAAGGAAGAAAAACCCTTGGCCATTCTTGTGATTTTGAGCTCAAATCACCTCCCTTCTTCTTCCAATCTTCAAGGTATGAATATTTATGTCTTCTATACTCTATTATACTTGATTTCATCTACTTAATACATGAATTGGATCAGATTTGGTTAGGGTTTGAGTGATGAGTTTGATATGAACTTTTAGGGGTTTTTGTTCTTGTGACCTATTTTCTTGCTTATACATGATTATATGAGCTTGTTTCTTGGCCTGTTTCTTTCCTAACTGATAGTATATGATGTTAGGAGGATTTTATCTCTTGACCCTTTGATAAAATTATGAGATATGGAGCTTTAAACTTGATGTTCAAAACTGCCTCCTCTGTTTCGTGACTGCTGTGTGAAGTATGGTTTGTTGCTTGATCAAATGACCTTATTTTCGTGTGAATTTGCATGGATATGATGTACAATCATTGCTCTATATGTTAGCATTCATGTTGCAACTATTTGGATCCATTTTAAGCCCCAAAACCGAAAGACATGGCCTGTTCTTATGCATGATCTATGACGGACCTGCTGCTGTTGCGTTTGGTGACTTGTTGGTCATGCTAATGTGCTTTAATTCATGCAATTTTTCATATATATGATGTACATTAGTTGTTTAGTATGTTAGCATGCATTCCCCAAGGTTTCAGTTCCAAATTCAGCTCCTAAGTACTTGATCATGGCTTGATTGAAACAATAGGGCTCTTATGTACGATTTTGGCGACCCAGTTTTACTGCATGATTTAGATGCCCTTAATGTGTGATTTAGCCTTTGAAATTTAAATGAAATATGTTCCTTACATGCTAAATATGTTGTATATTAAGTTTCATAGCATTTGGAGTTGATTTGGTATGCTTTTGGATTGATTTTGTATGGGTTCAGTTTTGCCAGTAAGCCTTGTGTGCCATTTTAGTTCTGTACCGTGACACCCCCGTGTCTCATTTACACTAAAATGGGAGACACGTGCGTGTCACACCTTCTGGGCATGTCTGTACTGAGCCACGGTCGTGGCTCAGTTTAGCTAAGGTTGGTGACACCCCCCGTGTCCCTTCCCCTGCGCAGTCCTTGTTGCTTCCTTTTCGGTTTTTGATTTGTTTCACCTCTTTAATGACTTTATCTCCTTTTGTGTTGAACTATGAACTTGTTTTGTTATGTGTTAGGAGTATTATGGTTTAATTTCATAGCATTTGGATGAGGTTTAAAGCATGCTTTTGGTGAATTGCTATGACGTGGTTTGAGTGCTTCTATATGGAATATTAAGTACCTTCTTGCATTCTTTTGATGTCTTAAGTGATGCTCTTTGACTTTTTATTTATCATACTCAATGTAAACATGTTGAAAGGTATAATGTGACTATGGCTCCAAGATTTTGTTAGATATTGCTATGAATTATGAAGGATATGAAAAGATGGAACTTGAATGTATATGAACGTTTATAATATCAAATGAATGACTTGGTTATATGAGTTAAATTCCTTAATAGTGCACATGAACATTTTCAGGACATAATATCATCTTTTATGCATTCATATCATGCTTATGCATTGTCGTGCGTCATATATGGTTCATTAAGAGTCTTGAGTCTCACGAACACGTCATGTTATCTTTTGTACAGTTTATCTCCAGGGTGGAGAGATCTTGATCTTTCAGGCACTCGGTAACTCGTATCCTTGTTTCGTCTTGTACCAGGTGAGGGTGTTTTCGTTTTAGCTACGTATTAAACCCTACAACCGTATGTGACAAGCTTTGGCCAAAAACCTAATATAGTTATATATGGTTTTCAAATGAACATACCGAATAATTATTGATCGAGTAAATCCTTTTCAAATGATTTATGAATTATGTTATGTTTCTTATGAATTGATATGTTTTGGCGAGACATGATTATGATTGCACGGGCCCAGGAATTAGTACATGTGGCTATCCGGGGAGGCAAGGGCCGACGGTGATCCCATGTGCTGATTCCATTATGTTACGGCGAAACGGACCTCGTCAAGGAGTTTTTGATGGGGAAACGCTAACCGGGCTTTGAGGCCTCATGAACCTCATAGCCATATTGATATGTTTTGGTGGTCGGGCCTTGCAAACCCGTCCACCGCCGGAGGAAGAAGGTTGGAACTGATTTTTATGAATATGATTATGTTATGTTATGATTGTTATGCACCGTGCGGGAAGGCCGGGACACGGATTGCCCAAACGAATATGATTTATGATATATGATCTGCATGTATTATGATGTATTGCATGATCACCTATTTAAAGTATTAATGATATGTGTCGTACACAGTCGGAGTTGGTTGGAGATGATGCACGCTCACTCGCCGAGCTTTATGTTTATGTATGAATTATGAACGTAATGAATTAATATGATTAGTCGTAAAATCTGGGTATTGCTTGGTCATTCTCTTGCCCTTTTGGGAACTAATTTCAAATAAAACCTTGCTCGGGATTTATGACTTGCATGTGCATGTTTTATATATATATGTATCGCTCCTGCTCACTCAGTCTTCTAGAGACTGACCCTCTCCCTCCCCATCACTTTAGTGTGCAGGTTTGGCTTTGGAGTTTCGAGCTAAGCGGAGGTATTTGGAGTCTTTAAGTTGGTCAAGTTATGTTAGGAGAGTCTCTGCACTCACATATGTATTGGAATTATGTATGATTCGATTCTATAGTATCATGAACTTGAATATTTATGTAATTGTTATTGAATTGCTTTTACTGGGTTTTGCTATTGATTAAAAGAGGCCTGAAGAGCCCAATTCTGGTTATGGTTTGTATGTTTGAACTTTGGCTTTGCGTTGCATTATATTTTGTTGATTGGTTATCATTGCAGGGTCTAGTTCCGCCTAGCTTAGGAAGGTTTTTATGTTTGTCTCCCATTCGCTAGGGTTTGATACGGGTGCGGATTTACTATTTCGTTACTCGTGTTGAGCCTTAGTGCGGGGGATGTGGTGCCTCACGTGCGGGGTGCTACATCCTTAAGTGGTATCAAAGCCCGGTTGCAAAACCGGTGTTCTCGAGTCGTGTTTGAGTCAATCTAGGTCGTACGGCTTAGGGACTATATGACAATGTGTGCATTGCATCGATCTTGAACGTGAAATTTAGCTTTCCTTTTGAATTTGGTGGAACTATCTGTTGCAATTACATAAGGATCCTTGCATTAATTGTTGAAAATGTGTCATGAGCATGCACTAATCGCATGCATCTACCCTAGAAGTAAGCTATGATTTATAGGTTATGGAGATAATATCAAACCACGGCCAGGTTCTACGACAAAGACGATCGATTGCAAACTTTTCTGAGACATGGAAGATGGGCAGGATACTCCGGGAAGAATGTAGAGAATTGGAGATGTGAGGCTTTCCAGATGGAGCTAGAGTTCAAGGATTAGGATTCGGAATGGGAAGATTGAATCTAGAGATGCGATGGCAGAGGGACATTTGGTGAAATCGGAATAGGAGTTAATCATGGGATAGTTGTGACTCAAAAGACTAATTTATGTGAATCTACTACTTGGAGTGTTTTAATTGGATTCAACGGGATCTTTCAACCTAAAGAATGAAGTGAACAAACCTTGAAGATATTTTGATTCCGGGTTGGATCATTGAAGAGGTATCAATAATTAAGACGAGCTAAGGAAAAAGGGGGTCCGGTAGGAGTGGTGCACCTGGGGTCGACAAAGAAGGATTTCTGACTAAGCCTAGTGAATTGAAATCAAGGCTGTCGAAGTTAAGACCGGGAAGAGTTGGATTTGGGTGCTTTGGATTTCGATCGTGATGGGAAACTCATAAACAATAGTCACGGGAATCTAGAGCAAGGTGTTGATTGGGATATGAGTTCGTTTTTTCCAAAACTAAGCTGAATTGTCATGTTGTGAAGTTGAAATGGAAGATATGGAGCAACAAATGGAAACGGTAAAGAACGGCAAACACGCCTTGCAAGGAAATCATTCTCTCAAGTATAAGTAATTGGAGGTGAATTGAACTCACAAAGGGTAAGTGCGGGATTCTTGATTGCGGTGACGATTAGAAGTAAAGGTCGAATTTAGAGAAGAAGTGTGGATGCTAACTCCGTGGACGTGGAAGAATTAGGGATCAAGAAATTGCAATCTTGGATAGTGGAAGGTACTAGCGATTTACAAAGAGTCATGGAAATCTCGAAGACCGTGGGAAAGGCAAGGAATAATTACCAAGTCAAGTGACCTTGGGATCGGAAGAACGAGGAAAGCTACCGAGCTAATAACTTACCTCATTGGTGACAGGTTCCAAAACATTCATAGCACGTGTATCATATTTAGCATCAATTATTTATTCTTCTTCACTTATGTTGTGCGTGCAGTTCTATTTGATTTCGTTGCTCTAGTGTGCGTATAATTGTTTAAGGTAAATGTGACACATGCATTGCCATCTTTACCCGACATGCATTTTAGTGTTTACTTGATAGGAAACTCTGGCACCTCATTTGTCAAGTATATCTTCGCTCGAACCATATCTGAGTTAGGGGAAAGGAAATAATAGGGTGGCACATGAAAAGAAAGACGATTTGGGAAATAAAGAACTTTAGGTAAGGGGTAGGTTGGTGGAAGGAATCTGAAGGAAAGTGAAATTAGGATTGGCTTCGGAGTGTTCGAATGGAATGAGAATAGAGGAAGTAGTTCCGCAACTCAAGAGGAGTAGAAGGGAAATGGAAAGGCGAAAACCTTGGGTCGTCGTTGGGGTTAAAACCCTCTATAATGGAAGTGGCTCCTCAAGAATTTCAATGAGAGAAGGATTAATGGAGTTTGACATGTAAGGGCAAAAATTTTAAGGGGGAGAGCACGATCGAGAGATAAATTGGAGGATGGAAGTGGTGCTCGAAGAAATATGGTAGTAGTGACAATGGGGATGCAAATTAAAGAGGATCTGGAAATCCTAATGGTGATCATTGGAAATGAATAAGACGAATGTAATGGTTAAGTTGTTAAGAGAGAAGTTACGATGCCAAATTCGGGTGAAGATTTTTCGAGATATAAAGAAAAAGGGTTTATTAAACATTTCTATGTCTGGAATTCCGATTTGGGGGTGATGAAATTATAAGGGATGTTTCTGTGACCTCCTAAGTTGGAATTAACAAGGGAAAATTGAATCAAACTATTATATGAGGGGATGGTGTCGATCAAGATTTATTCAATAAAGTATGAAGGGGTCCGAGACAATATTATTAAGTTATCGGTTATATCTAAGGTGATCCAGAAGGAAACTTAAGAAGGGACCAAATAGAAAAGGATGATAATTGGAAGATTACATCAAGCTTCAAGAATCATCAAGAACCTTCTGTCTTCGGTTAAGGAAATATGGGACCAGTTATCGAATATAACATTGAGGGGGTAAAAGGGAATGAACGGACAATAGGAACGGAAGGTGGGAAAAGATTTGTGTTGAGAGAGATCATAAGAATAAACATCGTAAGGTCGGGATCGAATCATCAAGTTTGCCCAGAGTGGTTATCCTCGGGGATATGTTAAGCACCGATATGGGTAAGGATGGAAGATATGGACTGGACATCGGAACAAATATTCTCAACGTGAAGGTGAATGTCAATTGGATTAATTGGAAGAGTTAGTCTGACTGAAAGGAAATAATAGAGGTTAAGGAAGGATTGAAGAAGTTAAGTAGCAATAAAAGTCAGAAGGGGTTTAAGAGTATAATTCTTAGAGGATTCATCAATTGCTTTACCGGGGTACCCTGAAGAGGTTCAAGACAAGCTGAACACTAAGCTTATCTTCCGGACAGATCATGCACTGGACAACGACAACTCACAACTTTAAATTTTGCAACTATGGTGAACGGTACCTATAGCATCCATGATACATGCATCCATACAAATTTAACTTGAATAATTTCTTCGTTATTTGTTCCGATTTTTTTTTATCGTGTTAAATTACTTGGAGTAATTGATAATCAACATGGGCGTTTACGTGATTTTAATTTTGGTTTTTGCGTGTGTTGCTTGGGAGTATTAGAGACTTCCTTGCTCTTATTTTTGTTTGAGAGACGGGGTGCTCTCGTTGTTTGTAAGAGACGGGGATGCTCTTATTTTTGTTTGAGAGACGGGGTGCTCTCGTTGTTTGTAAGAGACGGGGATTCTCTTATTTTTGTTTGAGAGACGGGGTACTCTCTTTGCTTGCGAGAGACGGGGTTCTCTCATTATTGTTGTGGGAGAGACGGGGTTCTCTTATTGTTGCTCGAGAGACGGGGCTCTCTCCTTGATTGTTTTAGGCGTGCTGTGAATCCGAGGACGGATTCTTTTTAAGGGGGAGAGATTGTAACGCCCCGGTTTTTCGTTTTAACTAATGTGTCGTTTTTGTTTATAAATTGTGCAATTTAATTATTTAATTATATGATTAATTTTTTTTAAATGTGTTATATTTGTTTTAAATTATAGACTGTTGTTGTTTTAATGTAATTCATTTTATTTTAATTTGATACTTAGTGTTTAATTTCTTAATCAAAGTTTCATGTTACCATAACTATTTTGGTAATTTCGTTAATTAATTTCAACATGTTATTAGTTGGCTTTAATTTATTTAAAATGGAATTTAAGTTTTAGTAATTAATTTATAACGTTATGAATTCATTCTTGCGCATGAGTGTTTTATTTGTGCTTCGTTCTTATATGTAATGATATCGAAATGTCGTGGAAATTTAGTATGTCGTAAATATGTGTGTTATGAACATGTCTATATGCTCGGTTTATGTTTTCGGATTCATTTGACGTGTTAACGAATTTAATTTGATTTGTGGAACCAAATCGGGGGCTAACGAGCAATTAGCGCATCCTTGGTTCCGTACGTGATATCTTGAGCTCGGGAATTCGGATTCGAATTCCGACACCTCCGTTGCCTTCGTATCGACAATTCGGAGACAATGGAACAAGCCTCATACCTTTTTGAAATCATTAAGACCTCCGAAATCCAACCGTAACGAGCAACTCGTGCAAGAAGAGCTCCTTTTGTTGACTAGTCTTCATGGTGGGACCCTTTTTACTCAACCTAACCTAACCAAAGCTTAACCATGACTTATGTACCTTGAGTTAAGCCCTTTCTTCCCCCTTTTAGCAGCAAAAACCGAGCCAAATATCTCCCCTTGCTTCAGCAACTGATCGAGATAGAGGAAGAGAGAAAAAGGAAGAAAAACCCTTGGCCATTCTTGTGATTTTGAGCTCAAATCACCTCCCTTCTTCTTCCAATCTTCAAGGTATGAATATTTATGTCTTCTATACTCTATTATACTTGATTTCATCTACTTAATACATGAATTGGATCAGATTTGGTTAGGGTTTGAGTGATGAGTTTGATATGAACTTTTAGGGGTTTTTGTTCTTGTGACCTATTTTCTTGCTTATACATGATTATATGAGCTTGTTTCTTGGCCTGTTTCTTTCCTAACTGATAGTATATGATGTTAGGAGGATTTTATCTCTTGACCCTTTGATAAAATTATGAGATATGGAGCTTTAAACTTGATGTTCAAAACTGCCTCCTCTGTTTCGTGACTGCTGTGTGAAGTATGGTTTGTTGCTTGATCAAATGACCTTATTTTCGTGTGAATTTGCATGGATATGATGTACAATCATTGCTCTATATGTTAGCATTCATGTTGCAACTATTTGGATCCATTTTAAGCCCCAAAACCGAAAGACATGGCCTGTTCTTATGCATGATCTATGACGGACCTGCTGCTGTTGCGTTTGGTGACTTGTTGGTCATGCTAATGTGCTTTAATTCATGCAATTTTTCATATATATGATGTACATTAGTTGTTTAGTATGTTAGCATGCATTCCCCAAGGTTTCAGTTCCAAATTCAGCTCCTAAGTACTTGATCATGGCTTGATTGAAACAATAGGGCTCTTATGTACGATTTTGGCGACCCAGTTTTACTGCATGATTTAGATGCCCTTAATGTGTGATTTAGCCTTTGAAATTTAAATGAAATATGTTCCTTACATGCTAAATATGTTGTATATTAAGTTTCATAGCATTTGGAGTTGATTTGGTATGCTTTTGGATTGATTTTGTATGGGTTCAGTTTTGCCAGTAAGCCTTGTGTGCCATTTTAGTTCTGTACCGTGACACCCCCGTGTCTCATTTACACTAAAATGGGAGACACGTGCGTGTCACACCTTCTGGGCATGTCTGTACTGAGCCACGGTCGTGGCTCAGTTTAGCTAAGGTTGGTGACACCCCCCGTGTCCCTTCCCCTACGTAGTCCTTGTTGCTTCCTTTTCGGTTTTTGATTTGTTTCACCTCTTTAATGACTTTATCTCCTTTTGTGTTGAACTATGAACTTGTTTTGTTATGTGTTAGGAGTATTATGGTTTAATTTCATAGCATTTGGATGAGGTTTAAAGCATGCTTTTGGTGAATTGCTATGACGTGGTTTGAGTGCTTCTATATGGAATATTAAGTACCTTCTTGCATTCTTTTGATGTCTTAAGTGATGCTCTTTGCCTTTTTATTTATCATACTCAATGTAAACATGTTGAAAGGTATAATGTGACTATGGCTCCAAGATTTTGTTAGATATTGCTATGAATTATGAAGGATATGAAAAGATGGAACTTGAATGTATATGAACGTTTATAATATCAAATGAATGACTTGGTTATATGAGTTAAATTCCTTAATAGTGCACATGAACATTTTCAGGACATAATATCATCTTTTATGCATTCATATCATGCTTATGCATTGTCGTGCGTTATATATGGTTCATTAAGAGTCTTGAGTCTCACGAACACGTCATGTTATCTTTTGTACAGTTTATCTCCAGGGTGGAGAGATCTTGATCTTTCAGGCACTCGGTAACTCGTATCCTTGTTTCGTCTTGTACCAGGTGAGGGTGTTTTCGTTTTAGCTACGTATTAAACCCTACAACCGTATGTGACAAGCTTTGGCCAAAAACCTAATATAGTTATATATGGTTTTCAAATGAACATACCGAATAATTATTGATCGAGTAAATCCTTTTCAAATGATTTATGAATTATGTTATGTTTCTTATGAATTGATATGTTTTGGCGAGACATGATTATGATTGCACGGGCCCAGGAATTAGTACATGTGGCTATCCGGGGAGGCAAGGGCCGACGGTGATCCCATGTGCTGATTCCATTATGTTACGGCGAAACGGACCTCGTCAAGGAGTTTTTGACGGGGAAACGCTAACCGGGCTTTGAGGCCTCATGAACCTCATAGCCATATTGATATGTTTTGGTGGTCGGGCCTTGCAAACCCGTCCACCGCCGGAGGAAGAAGGTTGGAACTGATTTTTATGAATATGATTATGTTATGTTATGATTGTTATGCACCGTGCGGGAAGGCCGGGACACGGATTGTCCAAACGAATATGATTTATGATATATGATCTGCATGTATTATGATGTATTGCATGATCACCTATTTAAAGTATTAATGATATGTGTTGTACACAGTCGGAGTTGGTTGGAGATGATGCACGCTCACTCGCCGAGCTTTATGTTTATGTATGAATTATGAACGTAATGAATTAATATGAATAGTCGTAAAATCCGGGTATTGCTTGGTCATTCTCTTGCCCTTTTGGGAACTAATTTCAAATAAAACCTTGCTCGGGATTTATGACTTGCATGTGCATGTTTTATATATATATGTATCGCTCCTGCTCACTCAGTCTTTTAGAGACTGACCCTCTCCCTCCCCAACACTTTAGTGTGCAGGTTTGGCTTTGGAGTTTCGAGCTAGGCGGAGGTATTTGGAGTCTTTAAGTTGGTCAAGTTATGTTAGGAGAGTCTCTGCACTCACATATGTATTGGAATTATGTATGATTCGATTCTATAGTATCATGAACTTGAATATTTATGTAATTGTTATTGAATTGCTTTTACTGGGTTTTGCTATTGATTAAAAGAGGCCTGAAGAGCCCAATTCTGGTTATGGTTTGTATGTTTGAACTTTGGCTTTGCGTTGCATTATATTTTGTTGATTGGTTATCATTGCAGGGTCTAGTTCCGCCTAGCTTAGGAAGGTTTTTATGTTTGTCTCCCGTTCGCTAGGGTTTGATATGGGTGCGGATTTACTATTTCGTTACTCGTGTTGAGCCTTAGTGCCGGGGATGTGGTGCCTCACGTGCGGGGTGCTACATCCAGTCTTTGAGTTCTTTTTCGTAAAAGGATCCTAAGACGATCAACTTGCTAATCCCATTTAGGACGTTTCAAAAAGTTATTTGAAACTTTATCATCTTACTTACTTATGATATCTCGTTGTATGTTCAAAACATCAACGCTTTGAGTTTTGCACAATAATTTGTGTAAAATTAACTCAATACTAGCGAATTCTGATCCTATCGGAATTACCACAATGAGAGACACACGGAGTATCCTTATACTCTTTGCAGTTCTTTTCGAAGGCCCTAGTTTACCACTATGGAAGCTAATATCTGATCTTTCTTTCTTTTAGGCTTTTCCTTTCTCTCACCCCTCCATTGGGTTATAGGGGTTTCTTCTTCTTTGGCCTAGATGTCTTTACCTCAATAGATTTAGAAGACGAACTAATCATCATTACCTTTTAGTCCTTCTTAAGGATACTCTCTTAAGTTATCAACTAATTTGATGAACTATGTTACAATAGCATCATCTAAGGTTGAGCAAAAGGGGTTAAGAATGATGATAGAAGCAATTCAAGCAATCAGTGGACTAAGAACTCGTTTCTTAGTTTGCGTATGTGGCTGCAAGGTCCTCCTTAGTGAGGATTTTCAGTCCATGTTACACATGCATTCCTTCATACAAATTTGGAACAATTCCTTCGATGTGTTATACCTTGTAACACGCTCGCAAGAGAGTATAATTACTCTTAGTATTCCTATAATGTGTTATACTTTGTAACACATTTATGAGGGAGTACAATTGCTCTTAAGTGTTTGGAGAATTTCCATTTACTTTTCAATTGCTTCTCTTAAGCCTAGGTCGAATTTTCACAATAGATGAAAGGTTCGCCTTTTAGAGAACATTTTTCTCGTTTTGAATCTTAAAACGGATTTTAAGATTTGAACCCAATCAAAGTGGTTAGGACTTTAGTCAACTTGTTTGACTCAAGGATGGATACTAATAGGTCGTATTTCAACTTGTAGACATTCACAGAACTACAACCTAAATGCTAAGCAGAAAAAATGCGAGCATACTGAATAATAACGTAACACATAGGATTAGGTCTTTTATCGTATGTGGCTCCCACTGTTTTTAGAAGGTCTATAAATCCCAAACGACCTTAGAAAAAATATGTTTTCTCAGCGGGTACTAGGATCCCAATCATTCTTAGTTTTGGACCCACGACTCGTGAGACATCCAAAGGCCTAAGAATCTTTATGTAGGTACGAAATGATCAATTCCATCTCCATGGAATTCCTAGTAATGTTTTTGCATCATTGATCTTTCAATCATGGACCCACGACTCGTGAGACATCCATATCTACTTCAGTGTTGAGCAGGATCCATCAATCATAAGATCTCAATCAAACTTAGTCCAGAACGACGCACGACTTGTGAGACATCGCCCATTCCAAAATGATCAAGAAATACCAATCACCTAAGGTGATCAATCAAGAAACTAAGATTTAATAGGCTGCACTAATTACCCCACGACTCGTGAGACAACAATTAGCTTACCTACTAACTCTCAAATCCTATTAATGTAATACTAGGAGTTTTATTACCGTAATAGAATACCTATTTATTCGAAAATTGCTCAATCTTTTAATTAGGGATTTTCGAATTAATCGGAGAGTTGTCCGGTCTTGACCTCACCAACATGTATAGTTATCCATTTTTAATTGTCTTGATTAATGCAGTTTCACATAAAATGCATCACAGAAGCAATTAGCAGATAATATATCCTAGCATGATACTAATATGAGATGATCATGGGTATCTTATCTTATGTGCAATTATGGGAGCCACTCTATAATTACTAGTTCTAACATACATGCTACATAAACAGATATTTCACATAGGGTGCAGAATTTAATGGAATACCCTATTCTATTACATTAATAGAAACAACCCTCCCTAACATTTTGAGGGGTCTTCAATTATGGTGCCTTTCTCCTTGATTTGTGGATCCATCTTGCTCCTTGGGTGCTTGTCTCCAAAATGAAAAGAAAACCTCACTTCCTAAGTTCTACTCTCTTTACATAAATTAATATGGCTCAATCTTCATATTGACCATAGACAAATACATGGGGCATACCCCGGCCCAAAAACTATAATAATGAAAGCCACATAATAAATCAAGCAAAGCGCGTACATAAGTAGGGCTTCAACGCCAATTGAAATAACACAACTATGGGGCTCCGACCCTAATTGAATCCATGTGCATAAATTAAAACATTCAAAAGACTAACCCATGATCCCCTAGACTAGCATAATCCGCTTGAAATTTAAATTTACCAATTAAATTTAAAATTCCTTTGATTTCAAGTTATAACTAACTTAAGTAATTTGAATATTAGTTCATTATTCAAGAATTTATTCAAAATCGAACTTCGGATCATAACAAAATCTCAATTAATTCAAAATTAAATTTTTGTCAAAAATATCATTCAAAGTGATATTTATTATTTTTCTTGAAAAATTAGAACTTGACTTTAATTCATAAAAATCCCAAATTTTATAATTATTTCAAAAATAATTAATTTTAAAATTAAAATCAGATTTTACAAAAATGGGATTTTACGAAACTGAAAAAGCACGAAACGAAAACTGGGCTACGGGAAGCCCATGCGAGGCGCGCGGAGACAGGCCGCAATTGCGCGCACAAGGCGCGTATGAGCAGGCCCGTCACCCACGCACACAGCCCGCAGGGGTCTCGGACGGATGCAGGAAATTCCCGTAAGCGGGCGGCAAGCGGATGGACTGGGCGTTACGCGCGCTGATGAGCGCGAGGCCTGGCGAGTCTCGCCGCAACCGCTTAGGTGAGTGCGGACAGTTGCGGGACAGTGCGATGCCGTCCCATGCGCAGTACGCGCTAAGCCGCAAGCGGTGGCGTGCGGCTACACACTCGTTCTGAATTTTCGGCTTCGCAATTTCAATAAATTTAAGCAATCCAATTTCGAATTAAAATAATTCAAATCAAGCTGAATTAATAACAACTTAAAACTAGATTAATCAGAAAACAATTTTTCAAGAATTTTCAAGAAACACCATTGATCCAACAGATTTGTATTTCAAATAAAAACCAAGAATACATAACATATATCCAAATTCAAGAATTTTCTGTCAAAATTCAAAATAGTAACGTTTCGAAACAAAAGTTGCAAGGTGGCTCTGATACCACTTTTGGGAAACAGCAGAGTTAAAGCAGCGGAAGTTTAACAATTTTTCCAAAAGGGATCGTGATCTTGCAATGTTCGTTTCAAAACTTATGGAATTTCAAAAAACTTACAATAATTGAAGTTTTCTTGAAACGTTTTGGGCCGCTCTCAAACGTTCTTCATGCGGCATGAATCCCCATTTCTTGAACGATTCTTTCTTCAAGATTCCAAAGTAGAAATCCTCTAGAGTCAGAAGCAATGATACCAGCAGAAGTTGTAAACGAATCTGCTCGCGTAACCTATTTCGAGCCTCAGCTTAACGAAGATAACAGGAGCCTGGAGTTGGACCTACTGGAGGAAAAAAGAGACAACGCGTGGGCAAAAATACACAGATACAAGGCAGCTGTAGCACAACAATACAACAAGCGTGTGAGAGAAAGAACTTTCCAGCTGAGAGACTTGGTCTTGAAGAAAGTGGAAGTATCCAAACATGTGGGGAAATTAGACCCCAACTGGGAAGGTCCATTCAAAGTCATACAAATCAGAGCTAACAACACTTAAACCCTGGAGACACTTCAAGGTGAGTGTTTGCCTCGCCCTTGGAACGTATGTAACCTCCGGCGGTTTTATGTTTAAAAGCTCTCTAGAAATGATGATGTAACAATCCCAATAATGGGTTCTATGTACTACTTCAAATCTCAAGTAAGTTACAATACATTCTCTTGAATATTTCTTTACTACTATTTTTAAATTACGCAAATGGATAAGACCCACATCCCTCGTTTCCACGAGCGTGGTTGGCAATCCATTCTAGTACGTACGATGTTGTTGCACATGGGTTACGCTTGCCAGCACTCTACTCCACGTGGGGGGACGCCCTCATAAGGATAGTCTGGTAACGCTCACAACCTACCTGAAAAATCGGAGGAAAATGCAAGGAAAATCCTAGTAGGCCTTGGTCGTTTGTCACAACGCCTTACGCTCGAAAACAGGATCGCTTACAAGTCCTAAAAATTAATGGGTACAAGCGCGTTCGTTCAACGGTAGCGTCAGTCGGAATGAATTTTCACAAGTCTTGAACGAGGGCAGCCTCTCAGTAAGACCCTCGTAATTACTCAAGACTTAGTAAAATTTTCCAAGTTAAGCAAAATTTTCACAAGTCTTGAACGAGGGCAGTCTCTCAGTAAGACCCTCGTAATCACTCAAAGACTTAGTAAAATTTTCTAAGTGAAGAGGAATTCTCACAAGCCTTGAACGAGGGCAGTCTCTCAGTAAGACCCTCGTAGTCACTCAAGACTTAACGAAATTCTTTAAATTTTAGAAACAAAATTTACACAAGTCTTGAATGAGGGCAGCCTCACAGTAAGACCCCCATGATTACTCAAGACTTAGCAAAAATTTTCAAGTTTCAAAGACTTAACTAAGTAATACAATTTTTACTAAGCATGTTACACACAATCTTAGTATTACAAGATTTTGTTACAACAAGCGCAAAGTAAAATTTCACAATCAAGGAGCTAAAAGAAGAACATTATGAGGGAAAAGAAGAACTTCATTAATTTAAAGCTTTCACCAAAGTTACAAGACAAGGGCTCAGGGGCCCATAACATCTTTACAAAAAAGGCATTAAGTCAGAAGAAGGAAGTTACAACATAGGCAGGCTGAGAGGGAGCGTCAAGCGGCGGGAGTGACATCTTCATCCAAAACCACCAAGATATTTTGGGCCACAGGACCATGAACTGGGCCCTCCGGCTCTTGTGCTGGGGGGGCATTTTCATCTTGGTGCTGAGCAGCTGGAGGCTCAGGCTCGTTGTTTCCTGGTGCTTGTGGATCATTAGCATCATTGGCAGGAATGGCGACATTATTAGCGGGAGCATTAACAACAGGCACTGGAGGCTCGTTCACTGGAGGGTTTTCAGAAATAGTGCCGGCATTGTTATTCCCCTCATTCTGTTCTGCTTGAGAGGCCTCTTCCGGAGGATGAGCCACCATATACTCATCTTGGATGAGTGTAACCAGGAAATTATATTCCGGCTCGGAGATATTGGCCTCAGGATTATCACGATCGTCGTCATCCTCCACGCAGCACTCGTTGAACATGAGCCCCATGCCCTGCGCCTCGCGAATGGCCGGATCCGTCAAGCCCTTATGGATGCCCTGCTTAATCGCCAAGTTGAACGCTTTCTGGGCTTCATCAAGGCAATGGAGGGAAGCTGCAAAGTTGAACGCTTTGGAATGACATAATTTGATGAGGGCCTCCTTGTTGGATTGCTCAAAGCGATGAGGGAGTTGGTTCATAGCGTCAGCATACTTCTTTTCCGCCTCCAGGGCCCTCGTTTTCCAGTCATTGCGCTCGGCAGTGAGCTTCTTATGGTTCTCCTCAAGCTGGTTAAACTGGTTGCGCCAACTCCTTCGAGCGTTCTCAGCGTTCGTGAAATCGTCTTGCAACCTCTTCATCTCCGCCTCCATCTTGTTGTACTCCTCCTTAAGAGAAATGTACATAGCCTTCTTTGTATCCAACTCCTCCTGACGCTGGGCAGGATCGTTTGAGCTCGCCATCTTCTTGTACTTCGACTTCCGGTCAGTGTAAACCGTGGCACGCATCTGGATATTCCTCGCCCTCGGGAGCACTTGCTGCACGGGCTCGAAAAGGCAAAAGTGTTAGCAAATATACTGGAGAACAACACCTTTAAAAGATAATGAAATTACAAGGGAGAGGAAACTTACGGAGATGAGGGCTTGAACCATGTCGCTTGTCATCTTCTCCACAGACTCGGAGTACAGATGCTTATGATCCGCAGTAAATTGGGCCCTTTCGTAAAGATTCTGGCTAATACCATGGGCCAATGTCCCGTGCCTTAGCAATACGGCACCCCTGTCTGCGGAGCCCTTGTAGCTCCTGTCCTCTCGGCGGTCGAAATCCCATAAATGTTCCTCCTCCGAGAAGGAAGTATCACCGTTGCCGCCCTTGGGGCCTTCCACAACTTGTTTGCCCTTGCCTGTTATGGCGAAGGCATCAGGCATTCTCTTCCTCTTGCGGGAGGTTTGGCTAGAGCCCTCCTGAGCCTCGTTTATCATCACGCTCGCAGTAGGCCTCGTTTGACTGGTGGCGTTTGGGTTGGCCACCCTCGAATCTGTCGCGGTCGGGGGCCATACTATTATTCGGTTTTCTGCATTTGCCGCTCGGTTCTCCCCTCGCCCCTGCGTCACTTGAGCGCCAGTTGCGGCGCTTGAGCTAGCACCTCGGTGGCCGCCACGACCGTCACCCCGGCCTGCTCAGCGGCCTCGGGGATTCTGCTGATCTCCCTGCTAGGCCTGACGCCTGTTAGCGTTGGCGAACCTAGCTGCGCTTCTTATACCTCCAGCCATACTTAAAATGTCTACCCCTGCAAAAAAGAAGAAAACGAGGGTTAGAAACCCTTAAGAAAATTTTATAAAGTACAAGTTACAAAAGCAAAGTATAGTTAGCATCCCTATCTACCAGTTAGTGCCCTAAAGTCTAACCATCTCTCTCCAAATCTCGAGAGGGAGGGTTGCTGAGATAATGGGGGTAGTTAGTGAGCCCGCAAAGGAACATGAGCTCTGCATCATCTATCCAGTCCTTGGCTTGAATTAGGTGGCCCTCGTCCCTCAACGCCCCAGCCAAGTTCTTGGCCCAGTCCCTTGGGAAGGCGGGTTCTAAGCGGCTCTTTACAAGGGATCCCTTCCCATGAGATATCCATTCTCGGGCCACCCCGAAATCATCATCTTCTGGGGCTTTGGCGAAAATATACTTCTCCTTCCAATCTGGGTCATAAGTGGTTGAGGGAGAATTAATAAGTTTCAAGTGGGCCTTCGCTTGAATGTAGTAGAAGTAACCCGCCTCAGGTGACGAGCGCGATGAGCTCACTACTTGGAGAAGGGCGTTGAAATTCCGCATGAAGGGCTCGAATCCAGCGCATTTCATAAGGATCACAAAGCTGGTTATCAAAGCGAGGCCGTTGGGCACGATTTGCGAAGGGCAGAGGTTCAAATCATTCAGAATGGAAGCCACTGGGACTGGAATTGGAAATCGTAGGCCCCCCGAGCCAATTGCGTCCTTGTAAACCGCCATTTCGCCAGGTGGGGGATGGTTGGCGCGCTCGTGCTTGGCAGGGATTCTCCATGTGTAACGCTCGTCCTAGTAGATTGGGGCCATAACAAATTTTATCTCCCCCAGAGTGATGGTGCTGGGAGTCTCGTCCGGGGTACGATCGGTGGCCTGCTGGCCCGAGCCTTCACCCTCGTTGGGCCCTTTGGTTTTCTTGGTTTTCTTGGGCCCCTGGGTTTTCTTGCCTTTGCCCTGGTCGTGGGATCTTTCTGAGGGCCCTGCTCCTCCTTCGTGTCCTGGAGCCGGGGCAGCAATGGCCACAGTCACGGTGTGGCGGTGAGGTGAGTTGCGCTATCTGTTATCAGGAGAGTCACCCCCTGCCTCTCCGCCTCCATTACCAGATTCATCTCTTCAAAGAGATGCTCAACCCCATCTGGGTTCCTTTCATCTTTGGTCATAACGGCCGCGTCCAACTCCTCGTCCCTGGGAGAACCCGGAGGAGATGAACTCTGGGTAGCCATGTCTTCAACCTCACGGGCGAACTATTCTACATGATTTCCGGCCATGATTGTGATGGAATTTAGAAGGGATATGAGGATTTTTGAGAGGTAAAGTATGTTCGAAGAGATTCGGGATTTCTGGAAGGGGTAAAGCTTGAAGAATTACTAAATCCTAATTTGATTCTAAGGTTAGCAAAGTTAGAGGATTTCACCGAGAATTACCTTGGGTTTTCTGGAAAAACTGGGAAGAAGATTGTGGATGCTCTGAAACTTGTTTACAAAGAGTTTTTTCGCAAATGTCTGCTTTGAAGATGTGTTCACGTAAAAAGTGGAATGGATACAGAATCCCTTATTTATATGGATGGAAGTTGGTACGTTTTTGGCAAAAAATTCAAAATTGCAATCATTTCCCGCCAAGGAAACCGTTCACTTTATTGAACCGTCACGTACTTCCCAAGTCTCACGCGCCCCATGCGCATCAGCATTTAATGCTTAGACGCTCCAAGCGGTCAGAAAAAAGGACTGCATGTAATGCATGGACGTTACAAGCAGTCAGTTGAAGAGACCGCATTTATGGCGCAATCAGAAGGATGATTGCCCAACATGCCATGCCTCTTACGAGCGCAACGCTCGATGGGGTACATTGATAGAATTCTACAGTCCTTATCACTAAGGACTACAGAATTGGGGGGCAAAATGATGGGGTCAAAACACGCTCGTCCCACGTTTGGACACGTGGCAACTCAAGATGACGACACCTGTCCTCTTGTGATTAAGGTGAATATACATGAGCGCTCGGACCCCACAAGCGTCAGCCTTCCTCAAAGACACGTGGCATCTCTGCTACATATACACGTGATCAACATTGCGGCTCTCCAACGAGCGCGATTCATACTACATGGCTAAAGCTCCAATCAGTCAAGAAAGCTCTCTTCGAGCACCACTCTCCCTCAGGGAAGCTTCTACTCCTCTTCGTATGAGCCTTGGCCTTCCTCCCCTAGTGGATTCCTTGGTCTCCAAGGCTCTTGGTTGACACGAGCGTGCTCTTAAGCCCTCGTTACCAACCCCTAAAATGGCTCTCTGACACCCCGTACATGCCCGCGCACCTGCCACTGTTGCCTACACTAACTTCCACCAGCTTTTGCAGAAGATTCCTCCTAGGTTTCTCTCTCGTAATGCCACGTGTTAGGGCAACATTCGGCCAGGACCACACGATGCAAATGACTAAAGGGTCCCTGACCCTCAACTATAAATATGCGAGTTCATCTCCTTCACTGTAAGCAACTTTCATTACTGCAACTCCATACTTAGCATATTTTCTCTTTCAGATCTTCATCTGACTTGAGCGTCGGAGAGTCAAACTAGGAATCACCCCCAGTTCCCCTATCTTGGCCTTCTGACTTTGTCTTTGTGTTTGTCCTAGCAGGTATAACCCCCATCTTTTCCGGCGATCAACAAGTGGTTTCCTCACCTAAACAAATTCTAAAGTGATTGGACTTTGTACCCCATATTCAGACCCATCACTTAGAATTAATTCTCCAATTAATTCCATGAAGGGATTTAGAATTAATTCACTAATTAATTCTAACGGGCTAAAATTAATTCTCCAATTAATTTTATTTTGGGATTTATAATTAATTCTCCAATTAATTATATTTAGGGATTTATAATTAATTCTTCAATTAATTATATTTGGACTTAATAATTAATTCTACAATTAATTAACACATGATCCAATTCTATAATTGGAGTCACGTGTCCAAACACGCTCATGACTCCCACACGTGTACCACATACGTGTGGTCTCGTTTCGATAAATTACTTGATCTTTCTAACAATACCCTGTGAACCTGGTATTTGTGTGATCCTCTAGGTTCAATTTCAGTTAGCAGTGAGCCTAATTAATTAATACACTTTATTAATTAATTACCTCACAGATCACACGACCATAGTCTAGCAACAGGTGTGTGACCCCTACTCGAAATGTGAATGTATATTCGAAAAAATCTTTCAGTCAATGACATCATGTGGGGTACGATCCTCCTACCATCCTATCTCTCGATTAAAATCTAGGGCATGGGAATATGGAGAGCCCTACTAATCTTAATCTTAAAACAAAGTTCCCTTCATATTCCATTTGATCTCAATCCAAGAAAAGCCCATTTTCTTGATTTCTTGATCTAACCACCTTACGCAAGGATTTTAGGATGGAACATGAATAACTTGTGTAATAAGAGAACATCTTGCCTACAGCAAGTGTAGGTCCTTTATTGATTCTAACCATTCTCATATGCCACTTGTGCAATCCCAACATAGGCCGTGGTTAAGGTGTCTATATGGCGACACCCTTTTGAGCCTATATCAAAGATTACAGAGTTAGCTCATATGAGACAATGTGGAATCTCAAGTCTAAGGATTAATTCCTCACGTCATTGACATGTGAGATATTTCCTAATCTGGAAGTTCTAGTAACGTCCTTTCCCATTTAGGAATCTTCTCACGCGGGGCACTCTCAGTGAACTTGTTCTTACAACAAGCACCCTTATGTATTGTGTACGCATCAACTTATGCACTTTACACCGCATGAAACAGGATGATCCTTCTTAAGGACACAACTACATAAGCATGTCTCAACAGAGGCAAAGTTGACACTCCCATTGTCTGTTGGCCTCATTGACTTGGAGAAGTTTCTAATCCTCGCCTAAGGTGTTAAGAACTTGTTTCATGTGTCATTCCCATAATGACAAAGTTCTTAATGGCCTCATCGGATTAGGGGAGTTCTAGATATGCACACGTAATGGAAATACACAAAACACGTATTGGCACATAAGAAGTGTTCGCCTGTGATTACAATCATTCATATATTATTCAAAGATTCTCTGTGATATAGGGAAAGTCACAAAGTATAACAACTTTCTAGGGCACTATTCCCAACAGCCGTATCCATGAGGGGTCTTTGTTTGTCCTTGAATGGGACTTATTTGGGTAGGTTCAAGTCTTTTTGGTCTTGCCCGAGGTTGTATACGCCTTATACTTTTCGTGGGCATTTTTGCACTAGCTCTTTGATTTTTGGCAATATATTTTTTGGGGGGAGGGGGGCTCCTCAACTCCACGGTCCTTGATTGGTTCCTTTAAAAAAAAATATTGATTTTAATATATTTAAATAATATATTTTTTTATTTGCACATGCATCGAATGTGCAGAGTTGCTAGTTGAAGATTACATTTTGGATGTATTGTTGAAGAATAATGCAGAATTTGCAACCTGGGAGAAAACATAATTTTATTATGTCAAAATTCATGATAATTTTTTCTTACATTAGAATTCCGCTCATAGAAGGAATATCATTGTTATTTATTTAATTTTGGATTTCAACACAACTTTATCAATATAATTTTAATAGTTCTATATGTAGGAGCGTTTACCCTCCACGAACTCTGCCCCCACCAGAAAACTGCTCTTCAAGGTTACATTTGATAATACTCATGTTGGCCTCCAATTTGAAGCTGGTGATCCCGTGCCCGTTTTTTATTAGCCCTTACTCGACCGCAATTGGGAAACTTGTGCTCCAAAGACTCGTAAGCGTAGTATGATTGGTTCCTCCACAATGAGCACATTGTTGAAATTCTCTCTCGGCTCGTGGGTCTTCCGGGACTCATGCTTCTTCTTTCGACCTTTCTCAACTTGTGTACCATGCCAAGAGGGTCTCTCCTCCGCTTGTAGATTGGAGCACGAACCTAGCCCGAAGGTTCGCTCCGAAGTATTTTCCTCTTTGTCTCTTGTTAAAATCCAAGTTTCAACTCTTAAAGCTCTCTTCGTGGCCTTGTCCCACGTGCTCGTATCCTCTACAACTAATGCTTCCTTGAATTCATCCTAAAGGCCTTCCATGAAGTATCTGGCGTTCATCTGATCGTTGCACGTAATGTGGGGCACATACATGCCCAACCTTTCGAATTCCTCTTTGTATTCCACAACGGTCCTACCTCCTTGTTTTAAAGTGAGGAATTCTTCAAGTCTCCGTTCTTGTAAAATAGTCGGTGCAAACCTCTTTCGAAATTCTCGAACGAACACATCCTAAGTCAACTCTTCGCTCGTTGCCTCTAATTGTTGAGCAACTATTTTTCACCATTGACTTGCTTGACCTTGTAGGAGAAATGTAGCAAGGCGAGCCATGTCATGACAGTTGTGTGGCTATATTTTAAAAATACCCTCTATTTTCGAAAGCCAATCTTCTGCCCTTATATCATCACCTTCTCAAAATTGGAGAGGACTAAATGCTATAAATTGTCGGGCCATCATCGCTATCAGATTTATTGGTGGTTGAAGATTGTCCTTAGTTGTACAGATTTGGATAAAAAGGTTGACTGTAGTGTTGCCGACGCGGGGGCCTCCTGAATGTAACGCCCCAGTTTTTTCGGCTTTCAGGTAAGCACGCCACGTGTGAGTTCTCGAGAGATAGGACTTATTTTAACTTGTTCATTTATTCAATTACACATTTCATGATAATTTTATAAAATTCTATTTTAAGTGTTTATATGAAATTCATATCAATTTGAGAATTATGGCATAACTTGAATTCAATTGATACGTGAACTAATTGCCGAACATAACTTATGTGATTATATGGCCTTACTTGATCCATTTCATAATTTGAGGACCTAATTGAATTGGATCTAATTGACATCACTTCATGAGCTTAGGGACTCAATTGCATAACTTATTAACTTGAAGGATTTAATAGCAATTTGGAGCATTTCATCCCTTTCATTTGCAGCATATCACGTAAAACCATTTCTTCATCTCATTTCAACTCATACCAATATACAAACACTTATTTTCTTCCTCTTCATCTTCACGAGACAAACTAAGAAGGAAGGAAGAGAAAAATTCATCGTCTTCAAGCTATTTTTCCGGAAAATTGTAAACTTTGAAGTTTAATCATCCTCATCATCTAATCTCTTCCCTTTTCCCCTTCTTTCAAGGGATATATATGTATATATGTGAATTCTTGGAATTTATATGTGAAGCTAGGGTTAGTATTTGGGCTCGATAACTTGGTTAATTGATGTTGGAAACATGATTGTAGCCTTTTAGCTTGAAATTGATGCATATATCATGAAGTTTATGGACTTGGTTGATGAACTCATATATGGGTTTGAAATTGATGATTCTTGATGATCAATGATTGATATAAGTGTTTATGTTGGTTTTTATTGCATATTAAGTACCCAAGTATGTTTATTTCATGTTTTATTGCATTTAGAAGTTGAGATAATGGTGTTTGTTGATGTTGGATTTTGGTTCGAGCTTTCCCCTGTTTTCTGCTCTTTTTTGCATCTTCTACATAACAGGAACGGCCCTTCCCATCCCAGTTCATTTTTGGGAATGACCGTTCCCACCCCTGATAGGTTTGGCGTGCGAGGCTGGGAACAACCCTTCCCAGTTTTGGCTTACAGCCGGAACGGCCGTTCCCAACCCCAAAAATTACCAAATTCTTACAGACGCGCGGGATCAATTCGGGGAGCTGGGAACGGCCCTTCCCATTTCATGTTCAAACCCGGAACAGCCGTTCCCATACTCCAGGGGATATTGTGAATTTTTTGCATAAAAATTGATTTTCCAAATCCGTTTCTAAGTGTAACATCCCGCTCATCCTATAAATAAGGTACGTCACTTTTAAATCTTTTTATGTGTGTAATTATGTGATTTTATGCTTTGCACGGCCCTATTTTGAACTCTTTAAGAGTTTAGGGGCTTGTTTGCAATTTTCTCTTTTTAGGGGTTTTTCGATCGAGATTTCGACCTCTTTGACCCCTTTAACGCGTTCAGGGCAGCGAAACGAGTCCGTAGACTCTAAGTTTGCCCAATTCTGACGTCGTTAACTCCTTCTTCCGATCGTTTTACGTGCCAAGACCCGAGTTTTATACCCCGGATCCTTGATTTGCGTGCCAAAAACTCCAGCTTCAGCTCTCTCTCCCTCCTCCAGCGATTCAAACACTGTACACATACACTCGAGGTGTATTTTCACGCACAATCCAAACTCGTTCGTTTCTCGACGGATTTCGACGAACCAATAGTACTTTTCGACGAGCTCGACGACGCGGTCACAACCGTACCAAGATCATGGCCCGACGACAACCAGAGGTGGCCCTTTTCGCCGATTTTCAAATGCACAGGGGGGGTAGCGGAGCCGCCGCTTCGCCGCCCATTCGCGGTGGTTTCCGGCGGCGATCTCGAGACACGCGTTACGGACCCAGTAAGAAGACTCCCCGACGCAGCGTATGGCGTTGGCGGCGCGGCCATACAGGCCGTGATGGCGCCGCACGCCCCGCCCGAAGATCGAGACAGGCGGCGGCGCTACTGTAGCGGCGAGTTTTACCACGTTCCGGCGATCTTTTCCGACGGGGCTTGGTGGTTTCCGAACGTTTTCGACCTCCTGAACCCATTTCCGACCTCAGATTGGAGCGAATCGCGGCGTAGGTGGCAGTTCCGGCGATGGCAGCGGTGGGGCAGCTTCGAGGCGGCGGTTCGGCCTTTTCCCGGCCGGTTTTGGTGATGACTCCTTTACAAAAGTTGCTCCTGTTGACGAGTCCGAGCTATTCGTGGTGGTGGCGGCCAGAGAACCGGCCTGCAGCGGCGGACGGTGGCGGACCGGTCTGGACCGGCGGTCCGATTTTTCCGGCGACTTTTTCTGGGTTTTGGCTAGGGGATTTCGAATGGCTCGTTACGGGCTTTCCAACGGTATGTTCGGATTTCGTTTTCGTTTTACGGTTTGCGTTTAATTTCAGTTTTCGTCCTTGGAATTTAGTTCGATTTTTCGTCAACGGAGTCCGGTGTGGTTGGTATTTTCTGAAATTGATTGAGGGCTTTTGTTGAGTAGGCCGAGACACACGTTTCTGTCCTTCCGGGGAATTTTCCGACCACCGGAGGTGGTGGTCCGGCGGCTACACGTGGCGGTTCGGCCAGCTACGGTGGCGGCATTCCTGTGACTTTCGATCAGTGGGTTCCTTTCGTCGTGGTGAGTCCAACGCCACTTTCCGTTCGTCAATCGGATGTCCGGTTGATTTTATGTGAATTTTTGAAGTTGTTGTATTTACTTTCGTTAATTGTTTTAATTGTAATTTTGGCCTTGTATGAACTATGAAATGGAAATTGTGAATTGTATGATATATGGAAATATATTATGATGTATGAAAGCTTAATTCGTGATTTAGTGAATTTAATTGCCTCGTTATTTGCCTACTTATTTGAGAATAATTCTTGTTTAAGGGGTGTTAGTGTAATTTTAGAAAACTAATTGATTATGAAATGTTATGAAATATAAGAAATGAATTATGATAGGCTAAGTTATATTTAATTTGAATGAATTGCTTAAGTGTGCTAATTGTTAGAATATCGTCAGAATTGTCAATGTATAATTTGTATATAAATTGTTATGTAAATTGCGTTTATCCTTTCGAGAATTGGTACTTGATATGAATGGAATTCTTAATGTCCTAATTTATTCTATGTAATTAATGTTAGGAATTTTATAGGCTATGCATCTTTTGATACGTGTTATGAATTCTAATATGCTCTGAATGACTTGATTGAATAAATATGGGTTATATGTTGTATCATTTGTATTCGTGACATGGCCGTGCGTCTGTTTGGTTGTTTTTGGAGTCTAAGTCTGTGTTGTTTGTTCAGTTGTTTAGGGGTTGTCCAGGGAGTGTCTGTCCGCTGTCTGGGTTTCAGTGGGACTTCTTGGCCTGTGTTTTCCGTGTTCGTCGGTGTACGGTGAGGTTTTCTTTCTTTTAGTTAAACCGACCTAAAACCCTACGTGTATTTTGAAGCCTGCATGTGAATTATATATATATATATATATATGTATATAGATATGTGTTCGGATATGTACTTTGTGGGAATTTGCCCTTTGTTATGAAATCATTTGAAAAATGGTTTGGTATACTTATATGTATTTTACGTTTGTTTGTTTTGAAAAGGGTTGGCGTGTGTGAACGTTTTGAAAATAGCAAGATTACGACTCTGGAGATATGTCGGAAAATTATGAAATTTCAAAATTAACTAAAATTATGAATTATGAATTATGAACTATGAATGGGCCCCGGGGAAGTGGTATGTGATTCTCGGGTCGACCATGGGGTCGCCGGGCTCTCACATCAACTTGACTCCACCAACGGGAGACGTAGATCTCCTATGCCGACGGAGCGCTTCGGGTTGGCCGTCGAAGGAGCGGGCGGGATCCCCCGACTCAACACTTATGACGAGAGAACGGGGTTGAGGATGGCCATCCTCATCCCCAACCGGAGATGGAGGATTGTTTATGAGTTTGTAAGTTTTGTTCGCTTTGATTATGATTATGAAAGGAGTAAGTTGGTTCGAAACTCGTTCTCGCCGAGTTAGTTTGATTTCGATTATGAAAATGGTTCGTGAAACGGGAATGGATTAATAATTAATAAAATTGGTTGAATTTGGCCTCTGTGCCTTAAACTCTTTTATATATTTACTATCACGGGAAAATTTGATAAAATGTTTTAGATTGCAAAAACCATGCCCCGGTTCATGAACTTTTAAATTTGATATATGCTCTGCTCGTATGTATATGTATGGGTGCGTGTGTTAGCCCCCTCACCAGTCGTTAGGACTGACCCCTCCTCGTTGTTTCTTTTTTCCCTTCTTTTGTTTGAGTTGCAGGTTTGCTTTGGAGCTCGTTGGAGCTAGGCGGTTGAGTCAAGTCTTTCGTTTTTGTTCGGGTTGAGTCGGTCTTTGTATTTGTATAGGTTTTGCATTCGTTTGAATTCGATTTAATTTGTTTAATGTATAAGTTTCATTTATTCACTTTGTTATGCCACTATGAACAGATTTATATTTAAGTTTTGAATATATGAATTTTTCGGGACAGGTTAGGACAGGGCTTGGATTAGTTGAACCCGTTTTGATTGTATGCATTCGGGACAGGTTAGGAAAGGTGAGTGGAACTAGTTAAACCCGTTTAGTTGATGTTTATTTATTTTCTGGGTTGTATGAATTCGGTTCGTTGCATGAAGTTTTTGAAAGTTCATATTTAGAAATGCTTCTGCATTCTGCTTTTGTTTTCTCTTGCGTACTCTGTACAGGGTCTAGACCGCCTAGCCTTAGGTTGGATTTTTGTTTGTCACCCGTTCGCTGTGACTTGGTGCGTGTGCGGACTTCCCATTCCGTACACGTGTCGGGTCATAGTGCGGGGGTGTGGTGCCCCACCGCTCGGGGTGCTACACTAAGGCCCTAAATGATCGATGCATGTTATTATATGCTCATTTTATGCATGAAAATGACCATGACATTCTATAATTGCCAATGATCGACATGTTGCATCATGATTACGCCGTTCGTCCTAATTGGTTCATTTGAGTTATGTCTCACGTACACTTGTCTTTATTGCACAGTCCGGCTTCCTGGTGACGAGGAGTAGGCTCCGTAGGTTGTATCCTTGTTCTCTTTTGTTTGCACAGGTGAGGTTTAATTTCTAGTTATATAGAACCCTTACAACCTTACGTGAATTTTCTGCCAAAATGTACATATATCTATACCTTTTTCAAAATCTCAAATGATTTCAAAAGAACCATCTTTATTGTACTGAACCATTGTATTTTGGCAAGTATATTGTACTGCACTGTAGGCCCAAGGTTAGTGTATTAAGCCAACCGGGAAAGCAAGGGCTGACGGGTAACTCTTGCGCTATCCTCACCATTTTGGGATGACCCCTGAATCCACCAAGAGGTTTGGTGGAGGAAGGAATCCTGGGCATGGGATTCATGTACCCGATGCTCCCATGACTGGATGGTTGGGCCTTGCAAACCCACCATCACCCGGAGGGAAAAGGGATATTGGAACTGCTATTCATTGATTGCACCGTAATACTTGTATGATCACCTAACAAATTGATAACATAATTATTGTACATTGTCGGAGTAAAGGTTGGAGACTTGCCCTCAGTCACCGAGCCACTGATTGACTGAATTGAATTAATTGCTAAACTTGCTAGTTGTAATCTCGGGCAAAGTTTATATTCTTATTGAACTTATATTGATCCTTTTTGTAAAACTTTACCCGAGACTATGACTTGTGTGATAATTGTGCTTATATCTATCATACCCCTCACTCAGTCTTCCATAGACTGACACCTCCACCTTTCAGGTTCTTGCAGGAGCATGCTAGGCGGGAATTAGAGTCCGTTGGAGTCTTTAATTTGGGTCTAGCACACTACACTTTCATGTTATTGATGCTTCTGAATACTTATGACGTATTGATGCAACTTTGGGATTTATTGTACATATATGATCGTGGTTGTACGTGTTGGAATTAGGAACTTTTGATGTAAATAGCTTTATCTAATGATAATGGTTATGCTTCCGCTGATTTACCTTGTACAGTTCATATGGTTTCAGAGTTAGTCCTGTCTAGGTAGGATGGTTTTTTTTTTTTTATTGTCACCCGTTCACTAATATGTTTAGTTTATGTATGGATTTTCCATTTCGTATGTGGACTGAACTATGGTGCGGGGGATGTGGCATTCTAGCGTGTCGGGTACTACACCGAAAATCTCAACAACGACAATATAAGTATAAGCATATCGATTAGTAAGTGCTCATGTCACAACATAAATCAAGTAAGGGTAGCAAAGAAATGCAATGCATCACGTAATGTAAATCCACAAAGTGATTAAAATTTCAACGCATAGCTTGTCAAATCGTGATGTAAATGCACACATAATCAAATTGTCCTATGCCGTTCGACCTAGACAACATAACCTGACACTGAACCCCGGTTTTTCAACCTGGGGCTTTGATACCACTTAAGGATGTAGCACCCCGCACGGTGGGTCACTACATCCCCTGCACTAATGCCCAATCCATATACGAAATGAAAAGTCCGTACATGAACCAAGTAGTAGCGAACGAGAGACTGATAGACTCACACCTAAGCTAGGCGAAACGTAGACCCTGAATAATAAAATCCAAACAACAAGAATGCGGAAGCGAAAATAGGTCATACAAAATTTCAAACGTATATGAATAGGTGGCGGGTTCAACCAGCATAAATACCTAATCCCAAATCAACAATAATCATAGATTCAACGGGTTCAACTATCCCTAGAAGCCTGTCCCGAATAATATATCAATACATAATCAAAATCTGAATAACAACCATTCCTTCATATACAAAACATATCCAAAATAATGGGATGCAAAATGCAAGACAAACTTAACTAATACAACAGACCCGACTCAAAATTGACTCCAAAGACCGATTAACTCCGCCTAGCACGAACTCCAAGCTGAACCTGCAAACTAAAAAAACATAAAGAGGGACGGATCAGTTTTAACTCGATTGAGTGAGGGGTTAACACATGCACACTATATATATAAGGAGCAAAGCACGTTCAAAAAAAAAAAAAAACATAATATTCATAAACTCAGGGATAGTTTTTACATGCCAAAATATTTTCCCTTGATACATACATATAGGGTTACTTAGCAAAGTCAAACAAAACAAACTCAACTTACCGAACAGGCTTATCAAAACTTATCAATTCATAACATATTCAGAACTTAGCTTAACTTATTAAATCATTCCAAATTTTAACTTAATTTAGAATCTATCCCTGTTTCACGAACCTTAACAGAACAGACATAACAGAGTGCTCGGCGGGTACGAGCTCAGACTCCTCCAACTCCTCAGAACATAATAGAACAAAATTAAAACAGAAGATTCACAGACAGAACATATCAGACCAACCTCAACTCCGGTGATGAAAGGGTGCGTATGCCCTAACCATCCATTCATATATGTGTGGGTCGTGAGTGCATGATTCTCACGCCGAGGATTCCATCCCCCAACCGAACCTCCTGGTAGGTTCCGGGTTGATCCTTATCATGTGGAGACTATGCCCAGGCCGAGCCCAACGGCCCGATGCCGTCCCGGGATTCCTAACCCACAGTCTCTAGGGCCTAACATTCACAGAACAGAACATTCACTTAACCTGCTAAAACAGATAGACATACTTATACATATATATTTATACGTATCTTAAATTGCAACAACTATGCTCTACATACTTTTCCGTGCCATTCATAACATACTCATTTGATAACTCGTTATTTTACCATCTTTATGATTGAGTATTGCCCCGAATTGTGCTTTAATTGATATTATTTTGAAAGGAATTGAAATTTTGTTGTTTATATTGTAGAGTTGAGGCTTGAATACGAAATTGGTGGGAACTTGGTCGTTTTATGAAGAAATTCACAAAAAAATGAGGAACTCTCATGGCCTTGTTACAATTTTCCGCAGTTGAGCGTGGTCACTACTGACTTGCTGCATGAACATTTGGAAACAATTGGAATTTTAGGCTTAGGGACTTTTAATGTGGGATTATTTTGGAAATTGAAGGACCAGGCCCATCACATTGTTATGATGGGAAGGAAGACACTGACTTGAAGATTTGGATTTCTTGGAGATAAGTCAGCTCACAATTTCTTGAGGCCCATTAATTCCTAATTGGTGGACTTTAACATATGAAGATAGGGAGTAATTATTTGGTGTTCAGGCCCAACACTCAAGTGGTGGGCAACTAATCCTATGGGAGTTCAAGTCACTTTAGGTGGGCTTGTATGTGCTCTTTAATTAAATAGGCCCGCAAGAAACCAATCCAAGTTTGATGAGAATTAGGAGTCTGGATGTGTTGAGACTTGGGGAGTAAGGCTTGGCTTAGATATATTTGGCAACAGCTTTGGGAGATAATCACTTAACTAGGGGGAGACGACACACAGTAACTCGAGGAGTTCTTGGAGGCTTCGACAATCTTCATCAAATCCTTGTTTTTAATTTCTTTCTTCTTTCGCTTTTCAGTTGATTTATGTTAAAGAATTCCTCTATTGTTTTGATGGATTTTTACAACATTAGTAGCTAAACTTTAATTATCTAGCTAGGGATTATAGATTCGATTTGGATATTGTGAGACCTAAACGTTTTTATTAATTCATGTTTATTCAGGCGTTTATCTTATCTTCGTGTTTCATGTTTATTGTGATTAAGCAATTTCGGGATAGTGCACGATCTCTAGGTTGTTTAATTTGCATATTGCCATTCATGATGCTTGAAGTGTATGTAAAGTTGATTGATAAATTGTGGTAAATTAGTGACATGGTTTTAAGGATAGAATTCCTCGTTCACTAAGGGATTTGATAATCTAATTTAAATTTTGCATGTGTCACGACTTGGTTAATTAGGGTTGGTGTTTTTATAGTTCTTAATGCTGTGAATTCATTAAATCCTGTCGAGTGTCTCTAGGGGTTGTGAATTTAATAGGGAAGATAACTGTTGAGTGTCTCTAGGTTATCCGATTAATTAAGTAAAAACGAGGTTGAGTCGAGTGTCTCTATCAACTATAGTCAATCTGTCAGAATAACTTGAATTTATCCTTGAGTCGATGATCAATATAACAATTCGAATCGAATATCCCCGGCTAGGTAGTTTTTTCCCTCTACGTGAATTTGCTTGATAATTTTAATTAGTTTTTAATTCTTGTTTTTTTATTTTAATTGCATACTTTAGTTAGAATAATACGAAACCCCCTTCCCCCCCCCCCCCCCTTCCTTTTAATTGTTACTTTTCGTGAACAACTTGAAATTGTTAAAAATAAATCAACCAGTCTCTGTGGATCGACCCTGTTTGCACTATACTCTGTGTTTAGTCATTGAATAGGAATTTTATTTATTTTTTACGGATTCGACACCTGTCATCATTCCTTGCCGAACTTGGCTCATGAGAGGCGTACGGTTGAAGCATAGTTTGGCGGCACAAACATATTAAATGAATCCAAAACAAGCATACATAGGCTTGTACATTGCGTAACATACTTACAATTTCATGCCATATCCGAACAAATACATATCACACACTTATTTGTTAGGAATAGTGCCCTTAAAGCCGATTGTATATCCGCTTTAGTACTTTCCTTTTGTAAATCACAGACAATCTTTGAATAATAAACGAACTTTGGCAACACTTCTTTATATGTTCTTGTTTGATTGCGTGATTACTTTAACTACGCATGTATAAGAACTCCCCTAATCAATATGACTTATAGGACTCAACCATTTAGGTGAAATGGTTCATGGAACGAGCCCTATATCACATAAGTCATGATTAGAAATCACTCCAAGCCGATGAGTCCTAAAGATAGTGGGAGTGTCGACTTGACTCGTTCGAGACTTGCTCATGTGATCACGCACTTAAGAAGGACCACCTTGTTTCATAATATTGATAAGTACGGGATACATGGGGGTGCTTACTTATTCAAAGTAAGTACACTAAGGTGTCTCGTGTGAGAAGATTCCTAAATCGGAAAGGACATTTCTATTTCTGGAAATAGAAATTTCCAGATTAGGAAATATCTCATGAGTCATTGATGTGATTAAGTGATCCTTATACTTGAGGTTTCATTGATACTTTATGGGCTAACTCTGTAGTCTTAGGTATAAGCTTTAAAGGGTGTCGCCTTAGACAACTGATTTAAAGCTTATGCTGGGCTGCACAAGTGGCACATGAAAGTATATGAGAAAAGATAAAGGACCTACACTTGCATTAGCAAGTTGATCTCTTATTGTGTAAGTCATTCATATTCCTTCTAGGAATCCTTGGCCAAGGTAGTGGATCAAGATATCAAGAAATGAGTTTCTTGGATTGAGATCAAATGGATACGAAATGTACTATACTTTAAGATCAAGATTATTAGGGTTCTAATTATTCCCTTACCCTACATCTTGATTGAGATATGGGATATAGGAGGATTGTATCTCACATATGTCAATGGCTTAAAAGTTCTTTCGAATTGAGACATTCTTATTCAGCTAGGGGTCATACACCTGTTGCTAGACTATGGTTGTATGATTTGTGGACTGATTAATTAATTGGGAATTAATTAATTAGGGTCGCTGCTAATTGAATTAAGAACCTAGAGGGTCACACATAACAACCCGGTCAAGTGGGTTAAGGCTTGAAATCGATTAAACGAGTTAATCAGACCAATAGGAGATTGGTGCGGTCCACACGTGTGGGACACGTGTCACTTGTGTATGTGTTAATTGAATACTTAATTTTGATTAATTATTTAATGGACTTTAATTATGAATTAATATTAAAGTTCTAATTTGGAGATTTTAAGTCTAATAAATAATTAATTATGAATTAATTAATTATTAGCTTCAAGTTATTTATTTTAAATAAATAAAGTAAATTAAAATATCTAAGAGAGTTGGATATTTAATTCTTGCTTGACAAGTTGGTCAAACAGTAAGAGTCTTTCTCTCCAAGCAAGAAATCCCTTTCCAAAAGGGTTTAGGAAATCCTTGCCCAACAAGCAAAGGGGTTCGAACCCCTTGTACTATATATATGTGAGGTTCGAACCCCATGAGGGGGATAGCAAAAATTCTCCTTCTCCAAATTATACACTAAACCCTAGAGCCTAAACACCGAATATAGAACTAACATCCTCCCTATTCGGATCGTGGTCGAGGTTGGTGGACTAATTCTCCAAAAGGCTACTATCGTGAAGTCTTGAAAGATTCGAATGAGCTGTTGGGGGTCAAGTCGCGTGAAGAGCGTTCTTGGGCGGCTAGAACGTGTCAAGAAAGCTACTATCTAAGTGAGTTTCTTTATCTCTACGAATTTGGGAATAGGAATTGCAAGATTCGATTCTATCTTTTGGGAAAATTTTTAAATTTCCACTGCGTTTCTGTTTCGTTTTCCCAACATTATTTACATCGTATAATGCTTATTAAACCAAATGCATTCAAAATCAAGCACATTTCAATAAGGTTTAATTATATCCTAACCTCACCTTACACCGACGAGGCCGAAGACACGACGTTTGATCCACCCCAGAATCAACACGGCTAACAAAACACCACCCCGGATGCACCTGAGCAAACTGAACACAAGCACAAGACTTAAACACACGAATGAACCACATAGACGCACGGCGTATGCTTATGTTGGGCATGAAGTCATGAGACACGTAGACAAGCATTGAACAATCATGTATTAATATTAAATCACGTTTCAATGCACATATTATAGCATACGATGCGATTTCATATCAAAACATGCAATTAAATCAAAGTAACAAAGCTTAAAATGCATAACAAAGTCATAACGTAACATTAAAAGCACAAAACACACCAAAGGGCCAAGCAACAGGCGGGAACGGCCTCGCCCTTGGCGAGAAGGTCCGTTCCCACGAACGTCCCAAAGCTCCTGGATAACGGGAATGGTCGTTCTGGGTTTTAGTTCAAAATGGGAATGGTTGTTCCCAACTACCCGATTGCTCCCCGAGCGTCTATAAAGAATTGGCCAAACCAGCCCCTGGGAACGGCCGTTCCGAGCATAGAGCAATCTGGGAACGACCCTTCTCAGTTTCGAAAAGTAACGCTAACAAGAACCCGTGAAAGGCCGTTCCGGCTACAATACAGCAACGGGAATGGCCATTCCGGCTTGATTGAGCTGAAAAAGAACAGCAGCAACAATGGCGTCGGGAGAGAAGCAACAACAAGCACACACACGCACACACAACTCCAAAATGTACAAAAATCATACCACGAAGCAAGTTCGACACGTAGAACACATAAATACACATTAGAGCTCACGAAACGAGCTCAAACACACGAAACTCCCCACCCGGCACTATTTATCATCTTCCCCAACAAAGCACGTAGGCATGAAAGAGATATTAAATCGAAGCACGTGACGAGGGGATTACAAATCTTACCTTAGCTCGTCGATCGAACGGTTGGATCTTGCAAGCTCGAGCTCCGAAGCTTGGAGGCCAAATGGGGATTCTTCTCTTCTCTTCTTGGTGTTGATCGATCCAAATGAGGAGAAAAAGGGAAATATTTTCAGCCTTTAAGGCTGAAAACGGGTCGGGTTAATGGTATTCGATCCTTTTGGATCGGATTTTAAAACGGTAGGGTGATCAAATGGCTTTAGAAAAATATAAGGTTAATTTCATTAAATCCGAATCATCGAAACGAATCCAATGGTAAGGTTGAAATTCGAATTCAAATTCCCTAGCTCAAAGTAGCCACGAAAGCTCAAAACATCCTAATTACAATTAGGTCCCTAATTTGCAAATATTAGACAATTGAGTCCAAGTACAATTAATTAAATTCTAAGGCGCACATAATTAAAATTAAATTTACGTTTGCACTTAGGGCATGCTAATCACATAATTCACAAATAAACAGAAATAAACTCTCTCGTGATGCCGTACCTGGATTGCCGAAGAGACGGGGCGTTATAACAATCAAGCTCCATTAATGGAGTTTCAAGAAACGAGCAACCAACAATCAAAATTCCAACAAATAAATAACAAGAGAGTTCACGGGAACAACATATATCAATCTTAGAGCATATAATTCATATTTGAAGACATTAGAAGCAAATTTCATATTTTTCACACTATTCATCTTCTTCACCAGAAGCACGGATTCAAGCACTTAAAACAAGATTCAATCGGGAGATATCGAAATACTCGAAGAGAGGAATTCAAATCTTACCTCGGATCGTTGATCGGGTGAGCGAGGAAGCCGGAACTTGAGCTCAAAGTACGGGAGTGAATAGTGGGGGTTTCTCTTCTCTTCTTTTCTCCATGTAAACGAGATGAAGAATGAGGAAGGAAGATGGGGTTCGGTCTTCTTAAGGCCAAGAACCGGTTCGGTTCACGACGGGTTCGGTTCAATCGGTTAGAATTTAAATCAGTAGAGGGTTCAAACGGTTGTAGAAAAAGGCGAGGCTAGTTCCATTGGACCTAAATCGTCGAACCAAATCTAATGGCGAAGTCGGAATTCGAATTCGAATCTCGAGCTCAAGTTAACCAAAAACGGCTCAACCACCCTAATTACAATTAGGTCCCTAATTTTCAATTAAATGGACTTTCGAGTCCAAAAATTTAATAAACGAATTCTAAGGCAACACTTAACTTAAAATAGAATTCATATAGGTACGTTAGGAATGCCACGTCATATATTTACAACTAAAACAATTAAATTACGCAATAAAATTCACTCGTGATGTCATACTTGGATTGCCGAGAAGACGAGGTGTCACAGAAAGCATTCCGGCATTTAAAATATTACAATCCTATGTTTCACAATCGTGTTTTATAAAATACTATATATTTAATTTGTGTGATTTAAAATGCTTACTTTTATTCCATATTTAGTTATAAACTCAACCTATTAGTTTACGTAAGAATACTATTATTTTTTTGTTTTCTAACACATTCTTAACTAAATAATCTTAGCTAAAATATGCACCAAATTTATTGTATATTTATCTTATTCTCTATTCTCCTATATTTTCAGATTCCATTTTGTTGTTTATATGTAATGGAATACATTTGAATATTTGTTTGCCTTGAAGGAAAGATTAAAGTACTCTATTCATTTTAAAATACCATGATCAATATATTTTCGATGTCTTAAAATAGTAAGATACATTTGTATAAATTTTTATTGATACGACATCTATTGAGTTTTACGGAATTGAATGTTGGGTTATGTTTAGGAGCTATCTAAAATTTTTTATCACTGGATGGAAATGTGAGTTGTCGTAATTATTACCTACTTAGAATTGGAATTGGGGATTACAATTTTCCCTTAGGGTTTGACTAAATTAATAAATTTGTTGTCAAGAAGGATTAGTATGCTTTTGGAAATTTTGGTTTTCGATCTCTTGACTTTTGCAAGTATATATATGGATCAATCACTTTCAAATTAATGGGGGAAGGAACATTGAATGGATACACAGTTGACTCAATCACTCGGCGGGGAGAGCACCGGAGAATAAATGGCCGGCACCGCTATCATGCCATGAATGACAAACAAAAGGGTACTCACTTAACTCAACGTAGAAGAAGCTATCAACGTAGAAGAATGCAAATTGTCACACAAGGAGGAAACATGGGTAATGCACCAAACTTTTAAACTAATATCAATATCCATATCTATTTTGTAATTAATTTTAAAACTTTATATCTTTTATATATTATAGTAATCATTTATTTTTTTTATAATGTTTTACGTTTTTTACGAATTTATCACTGAATCATCACTTAATTAAAATATAGTTTGTATTCGTATATGAATAAATTATTATTTAATTTTTTCCATTAGTTTTTATCAGATGATTTTGAATAATATTAATTTTCCGTTACACACGCAATGAGTGTAATCCGATCGCTAATGCTCGATAAATCAATACGAATTGAAAAGTGAAAATTTAAGAAAAGTATCAAAACCATTTACTTCGCCATTATCATTACTCGGGGAATTATGAAGCAGCTACTGCTCCAATCTTGATCAACAGAAACCAAAGCAACTGTTTTACATGCCAAATATAGATAGTACTAGAAAAGTAAATTTTATCCTAGAATTAGTTTACTTGGACCTAACACGCAAGATTAGATTTGGTATCTGTAATGGTGTTTACTTGGGTTGGCTTCTGGCCTGTTGGTGGCCCGTAGGCCCAGTGCATTTGACATGCAATGATGGAGTAATTACCAACTCCAAATTGGAGTTGCAAATTAGTCCAGTACGGATGGGCTGCATAGAAAGACCGAAAAGTCCTTATACTTCTTGTATTAGTCCAGTACAGATTGTTTCCTCCACTCCTTGTATCAAAGGGTTATTATGGGTATTTACAAGGAAATAGAATGGACATAATACATTGAAGTTAGGGCTGTCAATGGATCGGATTTTAATCCGAATCCGATCCGAATTTTAACATATTCGTCCGATAAAAATGTCCGATGGATCATATCCGATTATAAATATTCGTTATCCGAAATAAATGGAGCGAATATGGAATTAACGAATCCGATCCGTTTAGAATCCGAATCCGATTATATATATAATATTTAATTAAAATAAATTATTTACTAGTACATAATATTAAGTAAAATGACTAAAATTATAATTTTCACATAATTATCACTTTAAACAACAATAAAATTTGAATTATTTACTCTAAAAGTATATATTTTCCTTTATTAATAAGTTTAAGTTAACTTATTTTAAACAAATATAAATAAAATCATCAAATAATCCATTAAATAATTATTATTTATTAATATTATGTAATTATATTAATTCTTTATATTAAATTTGTTAAATAAAAAAATTAAATTTTATTGCTAATCGGGTCGGATCTTTAATCGGATATAATCCGATCCGATTATACATGGATTCAAAATAAATGAATTCGAATCCTATAGGATTCGGATTCGGATCCGGTTTTCGGATCCTCTTGTCGGATTCGGATCCGGAATCCCCTGATCCGGCCCGAATCCGACCCGTTGACAGCCCTAATTGAAGTGAACAAACCAGCTTTTTTAACAAACTTAAAAAGCCCACTTTTATGCCCAAGTAAACACTGGGCTGGGTAAATAGATCACAATCCATATGCCAATAACCATACCCAATGGATTCAAACAAGCCCAAGTAAGCTACATCCAACAAAGTACATTTACTAATAAAACATGAAACTTTTTTCATGGAAGTAAGCATCCTTCATTTTCTCCGGGACCATTAGAACACTTCGTCCTCAGACTGTGTAATGCTGCTGAATCGTGTCCATGTCCAAACCTTTCAACTTCACGACAGATTCAACGTGCCCCTTCAGTGTGTGCAGCTCCCGTAGCCGGCAAAGCAAAGTAATGGTTTCTCAGGAATGTCAGACATAGCCATGGTTATACTAAAGAGTAAAGATACAAGCATATTGACTACTGATAGACAGGGACGGAATAAGAAACTTAAGGGATGATTACACTCACAGACCCTGAATTTTGAGAAATTAGAAAAACATCCCTTCAGAATACTCTAATGCTTCAGAGAAATGTTTATTCATGGACAAGTGTGATTAATGGCTATCTGAGGAATGGGTGCTTTCGGGAGGCAATCAATTTGCTCACAGAAATGATGAGAGATAAAGATGTAATGCGCAGCCTTTTAAGACCTAACGAGGCTACGTTTGTTAGTGTCCTCTCTGCTTGTGCTAATTTGCAGGATGGTTTTTCATTGGATCAAGGGAAGCAAATTCATGGGTATGTACATCATTAGGAGTGTGAAGAAGTTGAGCGTTTTTACTGGGATGGCAGTGATAGCGTTCTATGGGAAAATGGGTTGCTAGCTTAAGTTATGCCTCGAAAGTGTTTGATTCTATGCCTGTGAAAAAGGTATGCACTTGGAATGCTATGATTGGTTCACTGGCTTCAAATGGCAGGGAAACCGAGGCCTTGGACATGTTCGAAATGATGAAGAAATTGGCATTGTGTCCAAATGAAGTTACTTTTGTAGGTGTCTTGTCAGCTTGTGCCCGAAAGAAACTGGTGGATTTGGGTCTGGAATTGTTTCAGTCAATGCCACGTGACTTTGCCATTGTGCCGAAGATGGAACACTATGGATGTGTAGTTGATCTCTTAGGTAGAGCTGGTCTTTTGAAGGAGGCATATGAATTTGTGGGAAGCATGCCTTTCGAGGCTGATGCATCTGTCTTGGGTGCTCTTTTGGGTGCTTGTAGAGTTCATGGGAATGTCGATCTGGGAAACGAAGTAGGTAATCGGTTGCTTATGTTGCAGCCTGATCATTGTGGACGGTATGTGCTGTTGTCCAGCATTTATGCTGAAGCACAGATATGGGATCAGGCCGAAACCCTAAGGAAAGCAATTGTGAATGCAGGAATTCAGAAAGTTCCAGCTTTTAGCGTGGCAGATTGAAGGTGTCGTTGCCATGCTTTTCCAATTGAGCAGACTACACGATACTTACATCTTTCATGGGATTTAAAGAAGCAACGGATGTTGTCAGTAATTCGATTATTGGGAATTGAGCTTGCAATGATCCAGAGAGTGAATAGCTCACATTGGTATATCTTACATGGTCTTTGTAGATTTATTTAAATTCGTTCAATTTGGGTAGGATTTTGTTTTAGCATTTTAGAAATGATATCGGCTGTCGTTATTATGTTTATACATGAATAACCAACAATTGCAAAAATGAAAACAAAAAGAACGATCTTCTTAAAATTTGTCAGTATCCTTCCTAAATCAGGACGTGGTACCATATACACTTAGAATAGGATGTGGTACGACATACACTTAGAAATCTTTTCCTTCAATCAAACTTTTACTTTTTGTAATACAGAACTAAGAATCTCTTGCATGTTGTCTAAACTCCCAAAATCAGGAGAGATGTCGGCTTACGAAAATGTTGTTGCTGGGAAACTGAGGTTGAAGGGCAAAGCCTTGGATGTGAGAGATGGTTCCATCAAAAAGAAAAAGAAGCACAAAGGGCGACGTGCTCCATTTTCCGGTGCTGTTGGAAATGATCAATCGACAGGTTTGAAGCACATTATTCATACAGAACAACTTTCACTTTGTTTGATTTCACTTTGCTGCTTATATCGTGTTCTTACATAAATTTTGGTTGATAGATGGAAACAATGCGTCTGTATTGGATCTTGGTTATTCTGATGAAACTAGGACTGGAATTCACAACGAAGGTGAAGTTGGTGAAGACGAGCATTTGACTCCAGATGAGTGGCGGTATTTGGAGCAGTGTCAGAAAATTGAGCTCCGGAGACTGGAGAAGATTGCAAAGAAATCTCACCGCGATCAAATTCAAGAGTTCAACCAGTCTTTGGCTAATCTAATCAAGCACTATGACATGCCCAAAGTAGGACCTGGCTGATATTGAATTCGCAGAACTCTTATTCTAGCTCAAATGTTTCGAGGAAAGTTCAATTCTTTATTCTTTACGAGATTTCGCATCAGATTGTGATGGGGAAATAAGGGAATCAGTCTGTGAATGGGATCTCCATGATGAGTATTTCTCAAACTGACCTTATTTGGTTTGAGTTCGTAAATGATGATCGCGATATGTGCAAACGAGGTGGTGAATCCTGAAGGTGATGAAATGCATGTATGAGCAATGAATTTTTGAATTCATTACTATTCTTTTTGTTGCTTAATCCCACTTATTATGGTTTCAAACTAATCGGATGACTCAAGTGTAAAACTATCAATGGTTATGACAACATATTAACCAGAGATTTGAATACCAGACTCTTGTTTAAACTACATGACAATAGTACTTGCATACCCAACTGTTTAAACTACCTAATAAGTACTTGTGTACCCAAGTAGTGCTGACCGCTAAGTTATACCATTTGTTGGTGAATTCATTACTCTTGATATGCTGAAAACTTTTCCTTTTCCATGATCTACATTGATATTAATTCATTACATTTTATTGATCAGATGACCACTGAAATCTTAACTTTTTTACCCAAAACGTTTTAGAAATTTTACTTGTGTGCCTTATGGGAACGAAGATTTTGTTTTTTTCACGACCATCTCTGGTAACTCTGTGCTGTGAATCTACAATGTGCATAAATGAAGAGAACGTTACTATCTTGTTCTTGTGTTATAATTGATGAGAATATTGATTTTTTGCACTCCAACTTTTACTTTATGCAGAACAATAATATAAATAACATGATATGGTGATCTCTACCTACTCTAAATAGACTTGGAAATGGTCTGCACTTTGCACTATGTAATTTTGGAGAAAAAAAAAAAGATGTTTCTTGAGTTCATCTTCATCATAATTTTAGATGATTTGCTTTTGCAGATTAGCTTATAAGTGAAAGGTTGAGTAATTTGTTGTTTAATCAAGTGGAGCTTTGGCTTTTGAGGATAATGATTGATGAAGTATGTATCAAGACCAAAAAATTTTGATATGTTGAAAGTTCTCTTATGGTAATATGCATCTTTTGTTATGAAATCATGTCATTGTGTGGAACATGTTCTCCTTGCTTAAATGGTGGCTTAATACAAAACTTGTTTGTAACCTAAACTATTGAGAATACTTTAATAGGTATCCATCCGTTACGTTTTAGTATCTGGCTCATCCATTTGTCCTAGTTATATGCCATGCACAATCCATACATGACACATAGTGATGTACGGGTCGATCATCTGTGTAGTGCATGTAAGAGATTAGCCACCTTTCGTGCGTCCGATGTAAATAAATACTGGACCTCGCGTTCCTCTCCTTGAAGCAAAGAGACCAGTTTCCTTCTGTTCCGGTTTAAGTGTTTTCTTGTAGCATTGCTCATTTTGTTCTGAAGTCGATCACCGTGTCTGTTGAGAGATTTTATAGGTCTGTAACTGTTTGTTCTTAGTCTGTATCTACTAATGTGAGATTTTAAGCAATGTTAATTATTCATCACTTATGTTAATTGGCTTTCTTGTTTTTTCAGTGTGTCAAGTCTCTATGCTTGGAGAAATGGGAACATACTTTGGACAAGGGGTGGTGAATCTACTGCATATATGGCGCACAATTAAGAAATCATCTCCACTGCTGGCCAAGAAGATCGACAGCCCACCAATGGGGAGAGGAATAAGCATGGAGAAGGACACTGGATCTTCTTATGGACATGAGACGACGGGAGTTTTGGAGATTAAGGTGTTTTTCATCTTTATAGCATATTTTCAAACACTTCCTTATCTAGATAGTCTGATATGCCCTTTTTCAGCTTCTTTTGGCAATACGAAGGAGGCGGAAACTTTTATCAGGGAAGCTGAGAAATTTGATCCTCAGAACTCAGTGGTGGCTTGGCCGAAGGATGCTGATGAGGACCTGGTTCTTCAAGAAAGTTAGGTTAAATGCCTACTTTGAGGAAAAGAACCACCACCAGGTCTTCCAATCACTGCATCTTAACCATAATATCTCAGGCGCATCCGGCAGAGGTAGAGCATCACCTTTGCCGGAGTACGTTGGATCTCCTCTCGTGGCTCGCAGTATGACTCCATACTTAGTGAGTATACAACTTTCATGTTGGTTCATTCGAACTTAAAACTTTTATTTTTGGTTTTCAAATGTATTCTAGTAACGTTTCTTCTTGTAAGATAACATGAGTTTCTTGTTTCCTTTTGATAGAGGGAATCTTCGTCCGCATGATGGATGTCCCGATCACTATCAACACTTCGTAATGTGTCTCCGATGATAAGGCGGATTTTGGGTGGAGGAGAGTGTGAAGAGAGCACATATAATTGTTATGATGATCTCTTTCACAATCAATGGTGGACTGTACTGTAGTTCGTTTGTTGAAGAAGCTTCTTTTCTTGAGACTTTGTTGAAGAAGCTGATAGAAGGGAAAATGTACATATTTGAGGATGTAATGATGGGGCTTTGTTAAAGACAACAGTTGTTCCATCACCTCTTGTAATCTTGTTGCTTAGGTTGCTATTCCAGAATTCTGTTTTCCCTTGCAGAGGTTGAGGTATTCTTATCAATGGCTATCTAATTTCTCCATTGTTAGCTGATGAAGAAAAAGAAGAAAAAACAAGAAACGTTATTGTTAGACCGCTATTCAATTGTCTATTTTATTATATTCTTTTGCTGAATTTCAGACTGCATATATTTCGCATTTGAATCGAGTCATTCTTCCTTGGAGACCAGAGTTCGATTCCCCTCTAGCCCAATTAATGGGAAGAATTCAGTCAAAATTTGTGTCTATAACAGTTAGCAGCAAAGCTAGCATGGTGTGAAGAATCGTCCGAGCAGGGTCTTTCATTCAATACATGCCACTAATTTTTCAAGTTTATAACATTTATGCTTTAGGAATATGAACAGTGTGTTGTTACTTGCTCATGGCTAGCATCTCTTGAAGACAAAGAGGGAACCTCTGGAACCCTTTCCTAGTCTGATCTTTTCGTCTATGTATATGATCTTGAGCTTCACTTCACTCTGACCACCGTACTGAAACTCCCATCCTCCAATCTTGAGTTCCGGTGGCTCAAACACTACTTGAATCCATTTCGAATCCAATGCTGTCAGTTTTCCTGCATATCACAAGAGGAAGATGAGAAAAATGCCATGATCCTCAATCACCATTGTCGCAAACAGCAATCTGGTGATAAACAAAAGAAAAGTGAGTTACCCTTCAAAGAAACTTCTCCGTCTAAGAAGCCCAGAAGAGAAAAGGACACTCGATTTCTCACGGTATCTGGGGCTTCCAGAGCCTGCATCATTTCCTTGGTTTTGAATACTTGCCGACCAAGTTCACTCCGAAAGCCACCACCTGGTGATGTAGGGTTTGAACAGTACAACACATCCCACTCTGAATGCAAGATATGAATAAACATTAGCATAGGCCGGGATGGGTGTTTAGAACCTCAACAAATTGGAAGAGACAAATAGTGATCAAGAAATTCTTATTTTGAGCATCAATGCCAAGTGATAAAGAGTTGAGTGTGGAGTTTCACCTCCAAATATGAGGGGAGACTTTAGTGGCTCATCAATACAGAAGCTTTTTAATTCGTCAGCAACTTCAGCAACCTTTCGGTGTTCATCCCTCGTCAGCAGAACGCCTCTATCTGTGTCCATAACCTAGTAGGGAATAAAACTTAGTAGCTCGCTTCTACCAACCAAAACACGGGACTACTGCGATTTAGAACTAAGAATGATCATTTACTCGCAGTAAAGTAAGAAGAACACCGTGGAAACACTTTAGATCCATTGCAGATCATAAAGTAGCTCAAATGATATGTATTAGAATTTTTTCGCACATGATTCAGTCTCAGGCTCTCAGCAACATCTACGAATAAATGTCATCCGCAACACAATGCTACCTTAAGTAATTGATCAACATATGTTTTCATTTGTCTAACAGAGAATTAAAACTCTCAAATTCCCAATCCCTAGTTTCCACATCACCATTTTCCTGCTCTTCATTCATTTTGCTAAACTAAGCTACATAATCCAAAATTCCAAACACAATTTCCGAAGAAGATAAAGCACGATTCCAACTCGATCAAAAGAAAACTACCTTGGAGATGATGCTTTCCACCAAATCATCAGGTTTGGTCGGCACCGCCGCCGCCGCCGACACCGAAGCATAGATACGCGCGGCGGAAGTGACTCCGCGGCGGCGTCCAATCGAAAGCGTCTGAGGCAAATTCCTGGGCGATGGTAATGGCAGAGGGAACTTAGCAAAGGCATTTGCAGTAGAATGAGCGGTAATCGCAGCCATATTCTTCAAGCTCCGGCAGTTGCAGTTGTTGGCATATCATCGTCCATGTTTTTTTGGTTTGAGCACACTTGAGATCCAGTAGATGGGCCCACTAAAATTTCATTTTATGGGTTGGATCTTGCCACGTAGGCAGATATATGTGTACAGTGCACTCACAGCGATAATTTATTATTTATCTCCTTATCCTTTTCTTGGGCCTGGATTGGACTTTGTTTTGGTTATAGGTTGGGCCATATTCTAAAATTGGGCCCAAACTAGCTTTTTTATTTTTCCAGTCTAAGGATGTAAGATTAGTGCTAAATCTATACTATTATGTTTTCGTGAGATAGTCCTTATTCAGTTTTCAAGATAAGGTCATCAATTCGTATCTCATTTAAGTGTACGTATGTTAATAAAAAAAAATGTTCTCGTGACATAGACCTATAATAACTGATTTTTTTGTCTCTTGAACGGTTGGATATATATTTTCGCGAGATAGACCTATGATAACCGTTTTTCCGTCTCTTGCACGGTTGGATATATATATTTTCTTTCATCGTGTTGTTCTCTTGAACTCTTTTCTTTTCTTTTTATTTATTATTTTTATTCACTCCAATAATATCTTTTAACATTTTTTTTTTTTTGTCTAAACTTCTTAATTGCTTCTCTCACTCGCTTCAATTCATTTTCTTTTTTTATATATAATTTTTTCCCTCATAGTTTATATTATTTATTTATGGGGAACGTGAAAAATTTTCGTAAGGCACAAGACAAATTTGACATCACTGCCCCAAAGAAAAGCTATCAATACTAACTCCCCAATTCGAATTTGCAATTTGATTTCACTCCCCATTTTTTATGAAATTACCAAAATAACCTTGAAAAAACGTAAAATGACATAGCACATCACTCTTCCCTCTCACACAAACCATTTTGTTAACATAATACCTCATATATACGATCTGATACTTTTATTTTGTATGTTTATAATTTTCATACTTCATATGTAGAAATTAATACATATATATATATATATATATATATATATATATATATATATATATATATATTGATGCTTGCCGAAAAATCGACAATCACCGATCTGATTTATTTGTATCGGGAAAAGAGATTACACCAAGCTGTGAAGGAAAATTAATCAGAAAATAAGTGCTAAGATAAATAATGAGAAAAATAAACGAGGAATGGAAATAACAATGAAATAAAGATAAATATAAAAGTTGCTGATAATCTTCTGTCTAAATATAAAAGTTGTTGATAATCTTCTGTCTTCTGGAACAAATATCTTCTGCCGTACAATGGAATTCTGAAAAGGATAATCTCTCTATACTAGAATAATAATGAAAATTGCAGTAGAAAAATGATAGAGGAGAAATAAATAAAGAAATAAGTATTAATCGTAAATTGCATAAAAGTGAAAGAGAGATAAGACTAATAATGGAATATAACAAATGTGAAAGTGGTTGATAATCTCCAATCTTCTGGGTAATGATCTTCAGCATACAACGAAATCTTCAAGAATAAAATCTCTATACTAGAACTGAACACGGAAAATTGCTACAGAATAATTAAAAAACGATGGAAAATAGCTGCTAATATTTCTCTGTAGAATGACTGCTAGGGCTTTCTGTGAGATAACTCAAATGACGATAATTCTGTTTCCTTCTCTCTCTTGGTCTTATAGGGACTCCACAGAAAATCAGTTATCACTCCTTCCTGAAAGTGACTCGGTTAGTTTTAGTTATAATTTAAATATTAGTATTACTTTACATTAACACGTTTTATACTTTTGTTCTAGTGTAGAAAGCAACTTTATTAGTGAAGTGCGATTTGTTAGTTTAGTCCAGTTGGCATGCAGTTATGCTTGCCCTTATCCAATACTTGTATATATATATTCTTGTACATACCTTTTCGGTAAATAGAGAAGAAATTACAGATTCAAAAACTCCAAATTACTTTTGTTCACTTCCAAGATTCTAGGCACGTGGGCATGTACTTCAGCACGTTCTCTCTTGCTAACTTCTTCTCCCCCACTTCTCTCAACTCCTTCTCTTCCTCCAACTGACGTGATTCCTTTATTATTCTTCAATTAAATTAAATCTTCAAAAAGGACCCACATTAAATTATTCTTCAATTAAATTAAATTAAATTAAACGGTCAAAAAAAATTCCTAAGGCACAAGACAAATTTGATATCACTCGAGCAAGCTAGCTTACTTGCATTCTAGAAACGGTAGCTTCCATGCCCTTCCTGCTTGCTGAATTTGTAATTTGATTTCACTCCCCATTTTTGATGAAATTACCAAAATAACCTTGAAGAAACGTAAAATGGCATAACACATCACTCTTCCCTCCCACACAAACCATTTTGTTAACATAATACCTCATATATACGATCTGATACTTTTATTTTGTATGTTAATATTTCAAAATATAATTTTCATATATATATGTATATATCTTTTTTGTGTAGGTAGATGGTGGGGTAAAATTTAATTATTGATTTATATTTTGAAGTATTAATTAGAAACTATAAAGTATCCAAATTATAAAATAGAGAATCCAGATTTAAAATTAGAGTATTATTTGTAAAAGTTAAAGTACTCAGATTTAAAATTGATGTATAAGACGAAAAAATAAAGAAAAAGAAAAGAAAAAGGAGTATTGTTTGTAAAAGTTAAAGTAGTTATGTTTTAAATTAGAGTATTATTCATAAAAGTTAAAGTACCTAAATTTATAATTGAAGTATTGTTTATAAACATTAAAGTATTCAAGTTTAAAAATAGAGTATTATTCGTAAAAGTTAAAGTGCTTAAGTTTAAAATTGCAGTATGAAAAGGAAAAAGAAATAAGTAGGTGTATGACAACCAATTTAGGTGAGTGGAGAGTGAAATTAAACTATAAATTTGAATTGGGAGTAGTATAATTTTTTTACATGAGGAGTAAACTAAATTAATTTCAATTGGGAAGAAGTTATTAATTATGACTCATTTATTTTGATGGTGCAGAAACTTGTAAAGGGGTTTAAACACCAATCACTTTAGAATTTGTGAGTGAAAGGGAAAGACCATCACAGGCATAGGAGCCTCAGGAACTGGGTTTCCTTTTGAGCGTGGGTTCTTCCAGCTAGGATAACACCAAGAGTGTAAAATGCGGTGGTGATGCAACTGTGTTGAAGACAGTAGGTAGCTTGGGAAGATGCAGATTAATGGAGGAATAAACCAGTTCAATGTGTGTTTTGATGGAGAAGATGACTTGAGGAAGAAAACATGTGTTTCCTTCTATTTATAGGTTAAGGGTGAGGGCAGATTGGGTAATTTATCCGTGTGGTCCCAAACCTGTGTTGCCCTAACACGTGGAGGCCTGTGAGGGCATGAGAGTGACGGCTCTGAAAAGCAAGCGGCGTGCCAGGTACGAGGTGCGCACTGCCATAGTGTCAGAGGTTGTTGGCGAGCTTTGAGCGTTGGGAAGCTCAAACCCTGTCCGGCAGGCGTACGGACGCCTTAATAGGGGTTGATCATACTCGAGCGTGGATGATGCTCGAAGGGAGACACGAGGGGGTTCCCTGTGACTAATGACCAACGAGCGTTGGATAAGCGAGCGCAAGGTAGAACGTGCCCTCGTGGGACGCTTCCCTGGGAGGATAGCCCATGAGAGGACCGTATCACGAGCGCTGGGTTCTCTAGCCTGAATCCCCCGCTTGAATAGTGGGCCGAGGCACGTGGACCTGGACTTAGTCATCAAGTGGATGGGTTGGGTATGCACGCGAGCCCGTTAGTGCGAGCGTCTAAGTTTTAGGTCAATAAATGGCGACACATGGACGGCTCTGATCCGAGCGAGGTTTTGTGTCTCATCATATTTATTGTCTTATTCAATAATTATATTAAAAATAATTATAGAATATATATTAATATTAAAATTAATATTAAAATATTTGAATAATAGTATTATTTTTTTAATCTGCAAACGCATACGCAATGAGTATGTGAGAGTAATTAGTTTATTTTATAATTTTGAAATTACATCGATAGGAAGACAAATAAAATATATATATATTTCATCCCTCTTTTCTCTTTGAATTTCTTCTCTATAGTACAACATAACAAATCCCATTTTGTTTTGATCTTGTCATATTTCTCAACTTTTATGTAGGGACACTTATTTGGGTATTATTAATGCACTAAATGGACAAATATATATATCACAATAACATAAGTTATTAAGACATTTTAAGTGTCCCAAAATTTTATGCGACACCAATAAATGCGATATTTATATTAAGTGTCTCAAAAACTAAAAGTATCCCCATCAGTGACCGATATAATTTTCAGTTAAAAAATCAGTGACCGATTACTGATCAAAGTTTACCAAGATTAAACAATTTGTGACCGATAAAAATCGGTCATAATATCAATGACCAATTCCTCATGATAATTTCTCATCTATTGCAAACGTTATAACCAACAACACAGTAAATTTTACCATTCTACAGTTTTCCACACACTATGACCATGTTCGACCTACTGGGTTTCTTCAAATTAATTGGTCTGATAGGTTTCAGTCTTTTTTTCCATTTCAATTATCCTTTTCTTTCCAATTAGTTGTGTGTGTTAGAAATTAAGGACTACATCTTTATTTCTTGTGTTTTTCTAAAGTACTGAGAATACAAGTTTAAATAGCAAAATACAACCCTAACCACTATCCTAAATTAAGCCACTAATCTCTACAAGTCAGAGATTCAATAAATCAATTATATAAGGTAACAAGATCCTCTCTTCATTATTCGTATTTCCCAACACTCCCCCTCAAGTTGAATCATCGGATCTCCGATATACAACTAATTGCTCAAGACTTCGGCGGATATCTTCTCTGTCAGATTCCGGTATACTTCGCCGGATATCTTCTCTGTCAGATTTCGGTATTATTGTTGACGGTTCTTCAAGTTTACGACGACTGCTTTCTTGCTACTGACGATCCGGTCCTCACGATTCTTGGTGTGAATGGATCTGCTTCCTTTCTTTTGACAGTTTATGCTCATATCAGGGAGCCCTGATTTCCTTCTTTTTTTTTTTTGATAGTTTATGCTCATATCAAGGAGCTGCTTAGGATAATTTATGCTCATATCGAGGAGCCATGATTTTCTTCTTTTTTTTATAGTTTATGCTCATATCAAGAAGCTGCTTAGGATAGTTTATGCTCGTATCGAGGAGCCATGATTTGAACTTGTTGACAGTTTTTGCTCGTATCAAGGAGCTATGATTTGAATTTGTTGACAGTTTTTTATCGTATCAAGTAGCTCTGCTTTTCTTCTTTTGATAGTTTATACTCATATTAAGGAGTTTCGATTTGTTTGGGGCTGTTGTGCCCTTTTTTCTTGGCGGTGTCTTTCGGACGCTTGCCATGCCGCTTCTTCCTCAACTGAAATTTCAGATGAGTTTGATTCAACATTTTTTCCAAGCTAATCGGTTTTTTTTTTCACACGCCTCCTTGCAGACTTTCCCTTGGATTGAATTAGTCTGAACTTTCTCCAAATTTGAGGGTTCATTCTGTTCAAGAGGATTGGTTTATTTGACAATCCAAAAGCAAATGGACTGATGTTTCATGCATCCAGTTTAACTGGCAAGGCTCGAGTGAATGATATTTTAGAGAAGGCTTCCCATTTTCTTGCCGATGTTGTCCGGCGATTGAAGCCGACGTCGTCTGCTACCCGGCGTGTTTTCTTGCCGCCATTCTGGCCGGTGGTGCTGCCACCTCTTGACCGGGTATTCCCCACCCGGATTTAAAAGCATCATTTGCAATAATTGAAAAAGCATTAGAGGGTGGGGGCCATTTTACTTTGGAAAAAATCATTAGTGTTAATGACTTGTCTCCACTAATGTTTCATCTTTGGGACTTTGTGAGAGAGGATTCCACCTTCTTCCCCCGATTGTTTTCTTTAAGATCAGCCTTTTTTAATTTTGGTTTGGGTCATATGAAAGCCCAATTTCAGGAAGCAATCAATCATCATCACCAATTGAGAAATACTCACGCAGCTAAGCAACCACGCAGGGCCACATTCGACGCCGGATTTGCTCTCTCCTTTTTCGCCGGTGCCGTGAAAGCGAAGCCAATCTTTCCCTCAGATTTGTCTTCCGCGGTGGTGATGATGGCGGTGCTACATGTGTTGTCGCCCTCGCCATCGTGGAGACTTCCACCCTTGAGCCAAGTAGCTCTGTCCGCCGAGGATGCTGCTGCCGTTTTGAAGAGATCCCCCGGGAAAGCCACTTCCGGTGGATCTTCCTCCCTCTTTCTTGGTCACCTGGTATTTGTCCCATCAGTCCGGACATCCATAAATCAGAAAAACATTTTTCTGTGGTGTGTTTCGATCCTTCACACACCTCAATCTGAATTGTTGTTGTTTCGGCTTCGTGGTGGTGAACGGTAACCGACACCGTCTGAGTGTCTGGAACCGCTTGAGCGGCCATGATCTAGTCTGCTTTTCTCTCTCCTCGTGCCCAGATCAGATCTGATTTCTTGGATGCCGGAGTCGTCTTCTCCGTGGCTTCCACTTCCAAGGTTTAATCCCACATCGGTTATTTGTCTGTGTTTAACCTGATTTCATTCAAGTCAGGCATGGTTGATTTGTGCTGGAGTATTGTCGTCCAGCAAGTTCTTGATGTTGGTTGATTTTTGATAATGTTGGCTATTTTAATGGCTAAGGAATTGATGGGCTATTCCGATTCCTTGTCGGTGTTGGTTTGATCGAAAAAATGAAAATGGTCGGGAAAGTGATGAGCAAGGTTCAGATCCATTGAGGATCGTCACCCGCTCTGATACCATGTTAGAAATTAAGGACTACATCTTTATTTCTTGTGTTTTTCTAAAGTACTGAGAATACAAGTTTAAATAACAAAATACAACCCTAACCACTATCCTAAATTAAGCCACTAATCTCTACAAGTCAAAGATTCAATAAATCAATTATATAAGGTAACAAGATCCTCTCTTCATTATTCGTATTTCCCAACAGTGTGTTGCAACGGTATTTTAGTTATTGAAATTTCTGGTGCTATAGTTTATATTTTTACCGATTTTTCATAGCACTATAAGTATTTTGTATAGTTTGTTAGTTTCAACAGTTGACTAAGAAGCAGGGGTTGCTCTTTTAGTAGAAGCTATTTTATATACATATACATGAGTGGTACTTGAGTAGACCGGAGAGTGTCTGAAATTATGTTGTTTTTCCAATTAAAATATCAAGTTTTTATCCTGATGCAAACTGATAAATTGATATGTGACTTTTAGAGGTATTTTATGTTGGATAATGTGTGTTTAGTCTTGAAATTGAGGAGACATAAATGGGGTAGCAGGAGATGACCGAAACGACGTAGCTTGTTGCTCGCTGCTTGAGGAGACACCGAAATGGACTTCTGTTTCTATCTTCATTTAACGTGCTTCTGTTTGCAGCTTCAGCTGCAGCATGCACCAAAGTGTGGAGGAGGAATGATTAAATTTTTTCGACTTTGCCCTTTAATGGAAAATAGAACAAAAAATATTTGGGATGAATTTTAAATTCTTTGAGAGGCATTAGGGTGATTTGAGAAAACAACCTTTTTGTACAGACGGAAGTGATGATTTTGATTATTTTATAATTGCTATATTCTATTGAAATCTATTTTTTTTATACATTTTTACATTATGTGATAAGAGAAAAGGGCAATATTAAATTATTACAATTAAAAAGAAAGAGACCGGACAAGGGAAAAAAGAAAAGATATATAAAATAAATATAGGAATAAAAGCAAAAAATAAATAAAAGAAACTAAAAAATGAACGTGAAAAACAATAATTTTTTTTTAATAGTGTCCAAAAATATGTTTGATGTCTATACATGGTTTAAACCCAAGAACCTTCTTGTCCCCTTTAATGTGATCCATTGTAGCCTTATCATTGCGATGCCTAGTCCTTCTTAGTCGTGTTCCATTGCAAAGTCCTTCTATAGGATTAATATTTCTAAGTAAAATAATTGGGCAACTGATTTTTAAGGTCAATATATATGGCGGTAGACCATCTATTGTGATGGAATTCAAGAAATCCTCATATTGATCTTGATGTGATGGGTCTCGTGCCGTGTCAAGACCAACATAAAGTTTTGGTTCACCAGGAAAATTTTCAATTAGGAATTGGTTAGTTTCATCAACACAATCATTCTTGGGTGTTAGAATTGATCTATTGATTATTGAAGAGGTGTTACAGTGGAAAATGATCCTCCTCGTTCTTCAACATTTACTAATTCGACTTTGGTAGATATTCCCGCAGTCTTTGTACTTCCTGAAGATAGAGATATCAATTCAACATACGGTAATAAATTAATACATTACATCCAAATAGTGTATAATTTATTTATCATTATTTTTTTTAAGATTCCAAGGTAGCTCTGCTTATGGTTTCTTTCATTTTAATCCTTTTACTATTGTTACAAAGTGCCCGACGTATCGAGTATCTCAACTACTGGGGATATTAACTCTTCAAATCCAAAACTATTCGGCCTTCGTTGCCTTTCAAATATTGGCGATCATTCATGGTGCTTACCAAATGTGCTCCCTTGTCCACACTGTGGTGCAGTTAGATTTTATAAAGAACTACCAGGTTTCTGTTGTTCAAATGGTCAAGTTTCACTTTCCCCAATTGATGTTAAAGATGGCCTGCGGGGTCTATTCTTTGGTACTTCTCCACTTTCTTTACATTTTAAATCTCACCCCCCTTACATACAACAATACTTTTGTATTCATTTCGTTCGGAGTTACATATGACAAAGAACTTTGCCATAATCATAAAAATGTTTACTCATCCCTGTATTAAAGAACATTTTATAAGTGAAAAAACATGGAAAGAATAATTAAAACGTTCATTTATTTCAAAAATCCCCTTGTTTTTACTCTATTACCTAACCTAACCTAATCTAATGTTCATTTTTTTTTATAGTCGGAATCTTATTAAAAAGCCACATGACAACATCAAATCAACGCATATTGGACACTTCGACAGATTCCACTCCCAACCCCTTAACCCTCCTCAAGCACCGCCACACGGCGGACGAAAACATCGGCTTTGGCCTTTGAGGCCCGATGCCACACCTCCTCCCACAACTTCTCCACCAAGTACATCCCCTCAACGATCAACACCAAACCACAAACAACAAATAAAAGGAAAAATAAAGATAAAAATCGGTTACTTGCTTGTTGTTTGAGGAGACAAAAATGGGGTAGCAGGAGATGACCGAAACGACGTAGCTTGCTGCTCGCTGCTTGAGAAGACACCGAAGTGGACTTACGTGTGTATCTTTTTTTACTGTGCTTCCGTTTCCAAAAAGTCATTAATACCTTCCAAAGTCTTAATTTCTATCTCGTGTTCAGCCATAAATTGGTTTCGTTGAAAGTGTTCGGACATGGAGTTTTTAAACTTTTCCCACAGCTTTTGAGGATTGGCCGGAGAATAGTATACCAAAATAGTACAAAATAATCTATGTAGGTTGTATGACATTTGAAATTGGGAGGTTTTTTCGAGGTATTGTTCTAGAGAATCATCTGAATTCAACAAATCAAGGTTTGCAGCTGCCTCTTGAAATGTATCATAATATACACCATTAACAGTTTTCAAAGAGTCAAAAGATGTCGGCCCCCTAATGTGTTGCAAAAGGATCCTCAAATAATATCTTTCACCCTTTATAGGACTTGTATTTACAATTCTTCCAATTATTGTACCTTTTTTTTTTCTAGGTGACCAAAAATTTTCTTTTGCATTCCAAACAAAATATTGAGGGAACTCACTGTATAAAAGATTCAGACGGGTGGCTGTTTCATCATGAACATTCACAGTAAAAAATTCGGTTAATATTATTTTTGAAACCGTTGGATTAGAAATAATTTGTTCCAATTTTTCAGAGCATTTAAAAGATACATACTGGTAGTTTGGAATGTGTAGTTATAAGCTGATAAAAGAAGGATCTATCTCACTCATATGGAACCCAAGCCTCCAGCTGATCTGTCCACCTCCCTGAGTTTGATTTCATCAGGAGGAGTAGATGAGGTACTGTCAACAACATTGTATGTGATTCGATCATGTCCTTTGTATATATACTTATACAAGTAGTACACCAGTTTGATATTGTAACGCCCCAGTTTCCGGATGAACAGGTAAGCACGCCACGTGTGAGTTTGAGCGTAGGTTTTATTTTATTTCTTTTAATTTCATAATATTCATACGTGGCATTCATATTTTTATAAAATTCATGAAACATTATTTATATCAATTCTTTAAATTCATATCATAGAAAACGTTATTTCATGACACGAAAAATATTTATTGCATGAAATCCATTACCGAGAGTAATATAATGACCAAATTGTCCTTAGTTAAATATTTTCTATAATTCTAGGGACTTAATTGCATGATTTCTAAGGACCAAATTGAGCATATTTTAAATCATGGCATACTTAATTGTACAACTTAGGAACCTCAAGGATTAATTGGCAATTTGACAATTTTCACTTAAACCAAGAATGGAATGTATCGATATCATCTCTTCTCCCACATTCTTTGATCATTTTCAACCAAAATTTGCCAAACATATTCATCTCTCTCGGTTCAAAGAAGAGAAAAGGGAAGGAGTGATCTTTTGCATCAATCATCAAGATTTCAAGAAGTCTTTTAAGGAATTGGAAGTCATCATCATCATCATCTTCTTCTTCTTCATTTCTTTCATCTTTAAGGTTGGTAGCATGGAAGGGATGAATTTTGATTGTGTTAGACATGCTAGGGTTTGAATGATATATGCTAGATGATTGAATTAGAATAGGAAGCATGATTAAATAATGATAACATGAATTCTTGCTTGATTTCTAGCTTGATTCCTTGAATATTTGGCATGAATGATCAAATTGATCATGAACTTGAAAGCATGAATTCTTGATGCTATTTTATAGTCTAAGTGTCTAAGTGTTGTATTATCACTTCTTGAATGTGTATGCATCATATTCCCATAGATTATAGCTTTTGGGGTTCAAAAATGGAATTTTGAAGCTTTGTTGCTTTCTTCCCGAGAGCATACTCTGTTTCTGCTCTGTTTTTCAGTTGCAGAAGCAGGGAACGACCGTTCCCAGCCTCAAGGCATTGTGGGAACGGGCGTTCCCTTCTTTCAAATGGAAACCGCGCGGCCGACTATGGGAACGGCCGTTCCCATTTTGGCCTTAGAGCCGGAAGGGCCGTTCCCAGCGTAGGCGCGCTTTTAAAATGGAAAAACGTTGCCGCGTTTTCTGGGCAACGGGAACGACCGTTCCCAGTTTTCAAAGGAAGCCTGGAACGGCCGTTCCCAAGCGGCTGACAGAACAAAATTCACTGCATAAATTTACGATTTTGACCCCTCGATCCAACGACTTCTTTGACCCCGAATTGCTATAATACGTGTTAATATGATGTGAAACGAAAAGTTATAATACCACATTGCATTTTCGAGGTCGTCTCGACACGTTTTCGCCGTTCGTCATATTTTGGCCATTTTAGTCCATGTCTCATGCTCATATGTCGTATTTGCACAGGTCACGAGGGCGTGGACGAGGAGCAAGCTCCTTAGAACGCTTATTTATTATATTTTGCAAGAAAGGTGAGGTTTTGTTTTGGTAAAATGAACCCTACCACCCGTACGTGCTAGTTTTCGGCCAAAACCTATTATAATTATAACCGTTTTCAAAGTGATAAACATTTCAAGCAAGAATGTATCGATTGTCATGATTTTCAAGCATGTTTGGCGAGTACATGATTGCACGTGGGCCCGAGGGTAATTCTTGAGCCAACCGGGAAAGCACGGGCTGACGGGTAACTCCTGAATTATCCTCACATTGTTGGGATCAACCCCGAAGCCACTAGGAGATTAGTGGTGGAAGGAGTTCCGTGTCTAGAGGGTCATGTCCTCTACACACACCATGTCGTGGATAGTCGAGCCTTGCAAACTCGCTATCACCCGGAGGAAGAAGGAGACTGGGGATTAATCCGGAATGTCGGGTTATCCTCGGGTTATTGCATGTTTTCAAGTATGAAATTGTCTATGTGAGCACTAAATGAATTGCATGATCACTTATTTATCAAGCAAGCAAGCATGATCACGTATTGTTCACGATTGGGAGTTCGGTTGGAGATTGCCCTTACTCGCCGGGGCCACATGTTCATGATATTGACAAGCATGATTAAATAAACGTGTTAAAATGGATAGTTGTAATCTCGGGCCAAGGATGAGATTCTTGAACTATATAATTACTGTTTTCTAAAAGTCTTTACCCGAGGCTACAACTTGCATGTGACGTGTGTTATATTTATTATTGCCCCTCACTCAGTCTTCGGTAGACTGATACTCCACTTTTCAGGTACCTTTTGAGCGTGGTTGTGCTAGGCGGGAGTTGGTCGAGTCTTGCATTTCCACGGGTCTAGTTTTATACCCTCATGTATATCACTTTTGGAACATGTCATGTTTTGGATCGATATTAGTATCTTGGATTCATGGTTATGTATATTATTGAGATATGACATTGTATTGATCGGTAAAGGGTACCTATAGGTATCTATGGAATAAATATGGTACCTATATATATATGAATGACTTTACTGCTTCCGCTTTTCTATTCATGTTTGTTTGATTATGTTGGGGAGAGTGTCCCGCCTAGAGCGTCGTTTTGTGGTCACCCGTTCGCTGTGGTCTTGGTTTATGTATGAACTGTCCATTTCATACGTGGATTGAGGCTACAGTGCGGGGGATGTGGCGCCTTGGGGTCTAGGGTGCTACATCTACAGGTGGTATCAGAGCCCGGTTGCAAAACCGAGGTTCTCGAGTCGTGTTGAGTCAGTCTAGGTCGCACGGCATAGGATTATGTGGTATTGGGAGTCTGCATTGGGCTGATTTACTTGATTACTCCCTTATTCGTATTAATTGAACTACGTGACTTTCCTTGAATATGTGTTATTTGATATTATGGACATTGTGTGCACACATTTGCATTTATTGATCAAGACACGCATGTTTAGTGATCTAATTTCAGGATGGAGCCCGACAGACATTATAGTGATCGATCCTCGAGGCACAGGCATCATCATCGCCGACATCATCGCCGCGAGAGATCACCACCTCCTCCACCTGCTCAGGCACAGCCCCAGGATTTCATGAATGCAGTAGTGGGGCTAATTGATCAGAGATTACAGGAACGGGTACCTCCACCACCACCACCAGCGCAGGTAGCACCTCCAGAGCATCCCATTTCTGCTATCTTGCGAGAGTTCCAGAATCAGCGTCCCCCAAAGTTCTATAAGGGAGACGACATACAGGCAGAGATGTGGTTGAAGGAGATTGAGAGGATATGGCAGCTTATCCCTTGTGACAGTCAGGAGAAGGCCCGCTGTACACTCACTCTTATTCAGGGCGAGGCCTACTCCTGGTGGGAGAGCACAGAGATTGTTCTGGCGGCAGCAGGGACCGAGGTTACTTGGGAGGTATTTGTACGGGAGTTCAGAAACAAGTATATTCCTCCAGCTTCCCGTACCCGCAGATTGAGGGAGTTTACTGAGCTAAAGCAGGGAGGCCGATCCGTGGGTCAGTACATCGCCGAGTTCGAGAGGCTTTCTCGCTATGCACCCAACATAGCGAACGATGACTTTCACAAAGCGATGCAGTTTGTTCAGGGGTTGAGACCGGACATCCAGGATGCACTGAAAGCGACTAATACCAGTACCTGGGCAAAGGCTACCGCAAAGGCCCTGAAGGTTGAGGATTCTGATAGTGCTAGGAGGGCTACTCAGCGAGCAGGACAGGCTTCAGGCTCGAGATCAGGCCAGGGTTCAAGTTCAGGAAAAAGGCCGATGACTTATTCTACACCTCCAGCTCAGAGGGATACCGGGAAGAAACCTAAGTATATCGGGCCATTTCCGAAGGGACCGAGAGCTCCAGCACCACCCCAGCCACCTCAGAGACCGAGATGCACATGGTGTGGACATCCTACACATACCTATGATAACTGCAGACGCCGGTTGGGCTTATGTTTGATCTGCGGGAGTAACGAGCATCTGGTTGATGGTTGTCCGGATCGCCAGGATCCACCCCCTGCAGGACCGAGGCCACTTGTGAGGGCCCGAGCTTATGCACTTGCTGGAGAGGAGCAGGAGGCTGATATTGACCCCGCTGCAGTAGTTGAAGGTATTATTTGCATCCATGGCACGAACATCCATACATTATTTGATCCAGGAGCTACACACTCCTTTCTTGCGCATTCTATTGCTATTATCTTGTCTTTGCCTGCTATGTGTACTTCTGTGCGCTATATAGTTAGTACTCCTTTCGGTAGTAGGCGAGAGACGGATCAGGTTTACAGGGATGTTCCAGTTGTGATTGAAGGCAGGGAATTTCTGACAGACTTTATTGTGATGCCGATGGAGAGATACGGGGCTATTCTGGGGATGGAATGGTTATACAGGCATTGTGCTACTGTGGATTGTCGGGCTAAGAAGGTTCAGTTAGGTTCAGAGGTTGTTACGGGCTGTACTTCGAAGACTGTACCCTTACTTTCATTTTCAGAGGCTCAGAGACTAGTCAGAGACGGGGCTACAGGGTTCATTGCTTACATTCTGAATAAGCCCAAGGATCAGGTGAAGTTAGAGGACACAGAAGTGGTAAAGGAATTCCCCGAGGTATTTCCAGAGAAGCTGGATTCTTTGCCTCCTGAACGAGAGATTGAATTTGTGATTGATCTTTTCCCGAATGCCGAGCCGTATTCAAAGACTCCTTACCGGATGGCTCCAGCCGAATTAAAGGAACTAAAAGTTCAGCTTGAGGCTTTATTAGAAGTTGGGTACATTCGGCCAAGTTCGTCGCCGTGGGGAGCACCGGTGTTGTTTGTCAAGAAAAAGGACGGGACTCTAAGAATGTGCATCGACTACAGGGAGTTGAACAGGATGACTATTAAGAACAAGTATCCCCTTCCACATATCGAGGAGTTATTCGATATACTTCAGGGTTCCAAGGTGTATTCGAAATTGGATTTAAGACAGGGATACTATCAGCTGCGGATCCGAGCAGAGGACATTCCAAAGACGGGATTCAATACTCGATACGGGCATTATGAGTTCGTGGTTATGCCTTTTGGGTTGACTAATGCCCCTGCAGCTTTCATGGATATGATGCACCGGATATTCAGGCCTTTCCTCGACAAGTTTGTGGTGATATTTATTGATGACATTCTGGTTTTCTCGAAATCAGCCGAGGAGCATGCAAGACATCTCAGACTTGTTCTTCAGACCTTGAAAGAGCATCAGTTATTTGCTAAGTTCAGCAAGTGTGAATTTTGGATCGATCGGGTTTCTTTCTTGGGGCACGTGATTTCAGGAAAAGGGTTGGAAGTCGATCCCTCGAAAATTGAGGCCGTGCTTAAGTGGGAGAAACCTAAGAATGCCTCGGAGATTAGAAGTTTCTTGGGATTGGCCGGATATTACAGGAGATTCGTTCAGGATTTCTCCAAGATTGCTGCACCGCTAACCCGGTTGACAAAGAAGGATGTTAAGTTTGTCTGGGATGAAAAATGTGATCAAAGCTTCAACTTTTTGAAAGAAAAGTTAGTCTCAGCTCAGGTGTTAACGCTTCCCGAGGGTTCAGAAGAGTATGCAGTGTATACAGATGCTTCTAAGGAAGGCTTAGGTTGTGTTTTGACTCAGAAAGGAAAAGTGATTGCCTATGCTTCCCGTAAGCTAAAGGAATATGAAAGGAATTATCCGACACACGACCTGGAGCTAGCAGCCGTGATCTTTGCGCTCGGGAAATGGAGACATTATCTTTACGGGACTTCCTTTGAGATTTTTACCGACCATAAGAGCCTCCAGTATTTATTCACGCAGAAGGATCTGAATATGAGGCAACGGCGTTGGATGGAAAAGTTGGAAGATTATGATTGTACAATTAAGTACCATCCCGGGAAAGCCAATGTGGTCGCCGATGCACTTAGCAGAAAGGCGAGTGTATCGAGTTTGGAAATAAAGGGAAGTGAGGAAGTTGTCCCGATTGTGTTAAGGGCTCGGGTTTCTAATATCACAGTTCAGCCGGAATTGAAGAATCAGTTGTTTGAGGCTCAGAATAGGGATCCGGAAGTACAGAAACTTACAGGTAAAGCTAAGGATGACCCGGAGAGTCTGTTTGGGTTTGATGAGACCGGGTTGCTTCGGTTTAAGAACAGAGTAGTGGTACCTGAAGAGTTGAGACGGGTCCTACTCGAAGAAGCTCACAAGTCAGCTTACTCGATCCATCCAGGAGGAAATAAGATGTACAAGGATTTGAAACAATATTATTGGTGGAACGGGTTGAAGAGAGACGTGGCAGAGTATGTGAAACATTGCCTGACTTGTCAGAAAGTGAAAGCTGAGCACCAAAAACCCGCAGGACTTCTACAACCGTTACCTATTCCCGAATGGAAGTGGGAACAAGTAACGATGGACTTTGTTTCCGGATTACCTAAGGTTAAAGGCGGGTTTGATGGAATTTGGGTGATCGTGGATAGATTTACAAAGTCTGCTCACTTTCTACCGGTCCGAATGTCTTATAAGATTCCGAAGTTGGCTGAAATCTATAACAGGGAGATTATTCGACTTCATGGGATTCCGGTGAGCATAGTATCGGATCGAGACCCGAGGTTTACTTCGAAGTTGTGGCAAGAATTACAGGCTGTTTTGGGAACGAAGCTTAAGTTCAGTACAGCATTTCACCCTCAAACAGACGGCCAGACTGAAAGGCTAATCAGGTATTTGGAAGATCTTCTTCGGGCTTGCGCGATGGATTTTCAGAACTCTTGGGCAGAACAGCTTCCCTTGATCGAATTTGCTTATAATAACAGCTTTCAGGCTTCGATCGGAATGGCTCCTTACGAGTTACTTTATGGAAGAAAGTGCCGATCTCCGTTGTTCTTTGACTTGGAAGAATGGAAATGGTCAAAACAGGAGGGAGTAAAGAAAGGAGAAAGATTCGAAAGGCCTTCCAAAGTCGTTCAGGCTATGATTGAAAAGGTTCAAATGATTCAACAACGGATGAAAGCCGCGCAGGACAGGCAAAAGAGCTATGCAGATAAGCGCCGAAGGGATCTAGAGTTCGAAGTGGGTGACCGGGTATTCTTAAAGGTGTCACCAAGGAAAGGTTTCACCCGGATCGGGAGAGGAGGAAAGCTTAATCCTCGCTACTTAGGTCCGTTCGAGATTCTTGAAAGAATAGGCGAGGTAGCCTATCGACTGGACCTACCACCGAGTCTTACGGGGATTCACAATGTGTTTCATGTTTCGCAACTAAGGAAATATTACCCCGATGAGACCACGATTCTCCCCGTGGAAGAAGTTGAATTGGAACCGAATTTGACGTTTGTTCAGAGGCCGGTTAAGATTATGGATCGGAAATTTCAGGAACTAAGAAACCGGAGGATTCCCATGGTTAAGGTGTTGTGGAGAAGCGACAAAACCGAAGAAGCCACTTGGGAAACAGAGGATAAAATGAAACGGTTCCACCCGGAGTTGTTCGAGCAGGACTAGAGAATCTGGGGACCAGATTCTTCTAAGGGGGGGAGAGTTGTAACGCCCCAGTTTCCGGATGAACAGGTAAGCACGCCACGTGTGAGTTTGAGCGTAGGTTTTATTTTATTTCTTTTAATTTCATAATATTCATACGTGGCATTCATATTTTTATAAAATTCATGAAACATTATTTATATCAATTCTTTAAATTCATATCATAGAAAACGTTATTTCATGACACGAAAAATATTTATTGCATGAAATCCATTACCGAGAGTAATATAATGACCAAATTGTCCTTAGTTAAATATTTTCTATAATTCTAGGGACTTAATTGCATGATTTCTAAGGACCAAATTGAGCATATTTTAAATCATGGCATACTTAATTGTACAACTTAGGAACCTCAAGGATTAATTGGCAATTTGACAATTTTCACTTAAACCAAGAATGGAATGTATCGATATCATCTCTTCTCCCACATTCTTTGATCATTTTCAACCAAAATTTGCCAAACATATTCATCTCTCTCGGTTCAAAGAAGAGAAAAGGGAAGGAGTGATCTTTTGCATCAATCATCAAGATTTCAAGAAGTCTTTTAAGGAATTGGAAGTCATCATCATCATCATCATCTTCTTCTTCATTTCTTTCATCTTTAAGGTTGGTAGCATGGAAGGGATGAATTTTGATTGTGTTAGACATGCTAGGGTTTGAATGATATATGCTAGATGATTGAATTAGAATAGGAAGCATGATTAAATAATGATAACATGAATTCTTGCTTGATTTCTAGCTTGATTCCTTGAATATTTGGCATGAATGATCAAATTGATCATGAACTTGAAAGCATGAATTCTTGATGCTATTTTATAGTCTAAGTGTCTAAGTGTTGTATTATCACTTCTTGAATGTGTATGCATCATATTCCCATAGATTATAGCTTTTGGGGTTCAAAAATGGAATTTTGAAGCTTTGTTGCTTTCTTCCCGAGAGCATACTCTGTTTCTGCTCTGTTTTTCAGTTGCAGAAGCAGGGAACGACCGTTCCCAGCCTCAAGGCATTGTGGGAACGGGCGTTCCCTTCTTTCAAATGGAAACCGCGCGGCCGACTATGGGAACGGCCGTTCCCATTTTGGCCTTAGAGCCGGAAGGGCCGTTCCCAGCGTAGGCGCGCTTTTAAAATGGAAAAACGTTGCCGCGTTTTCTGGGCAACGGGAACGACCGTTCCCAGTTTTCAAAGGAAGCCTGGAACGGCCGTTCCCAAGCGGCTGACAGAACAAAATTCACTGCATAAATTTACGATTTTGACCCCTCGATCCAACGACTTCTTTGACCCCGAATTGCTATAATACGTGTTAATATGATGTGAAACGAAAAGTTATAATACCACATTGCATTTTCGAGGTCGTCTCGACACGTTTTCGCCGTTCGTCATATTTTGGCCATTTTAGTCCATGTCTCATGCTCATATGTCGTATTTGCACAGGTCACGAGGGCGTGGACGAGGAGCAAGCTCCTTAGAACGCTTATTTATTATATTTTGCAAGAAAGGTGAGGTTTTGTTTTGGTAAAATGAACCCTACCACCCGTACGTGCTAGTTTTCGGCCAAAACCTATTATAATTATAACCGTTTTCAAAGTGATAAACATTTCAAGCAAGAATGTATCGATTGTCATGATTTTCAAGCATGTTTGGCGAGTACATGATTGCACGTGGGCCCGAGGGTAATTCTTGAGCCAACCGGGAAAGCACGGGCTGACGGGTAACTCCTGAATTATCCTCACATTGTTGGGATCAACCCCGAAGCCACTAGGAGATTAGTGGTGGAAGGAGTTCCGTGTCTAGAGGGTCATGTCCTCTACACACACCATGTCGTGGATAGTCGAGCCTTGCAAACTCGATATCACCCGGAGGAAGAAGGAGACTGGGGATTAATCCGAAATGTCGGGTTATCCTCGGGTTATTGCATGTTTTCAAGTATGAAATTGTCTATGTGAGCACTAAATGAATTGCATGATCACTTATTTATCAAGCAAGCAAGCATGATCACGTATTGTTCACGATTGGGAGTTCGGTTGGAGATTGCCCTTACTCGCCGGGGCCACATGTTCATGATATTGACAAGCATGATTAAATAAACGTGTTAAAATGGATAGTTGTAATCTCGGGCCAAGGATGAGATTCTTGAACTATATAATTACTGTTTTCTAAAAGTCTTTACCCGAGGCTACAACTTGCATGTGACGTGTGTTATATTTATTATTGCCCCTCACTCAGTCTTCGGTGGACTGATACTCCACTTTTCAGGTACCTTTTGAGCATGGTTGTGCTAGGCGGGAGTTGGTCGAGTCTTGCATTTCCACGGGTCTAGTTTTATACCCTCATGTATATCACTTTTGGAACATGTCATGTTTTGGATCGATATTAGTATCTTGGATTCATGGTTATGTATATTATTGAGATATGACATTGTATTGATCGGTAAAGGGTACCTATAGGTATCTATGGAATAAATATGGTACCTATATATATATGAATGACTTTACTGCTTCCGCTTTTCTATTCATGTTTGTTTGATTATGTTGGGGAGAGTGTCCCGCCTAGAGCGTCGTTTTGTGGTCACCCGTTCGCTGTGGTCTTGGTTTATGTATGAACTGTCCATTTCATACGTGGATTGAGGCTACAGTGCGGGGGATGTGGCGCCTTGGGGTCTAGGGTGCTACAGATATTAGAACAAAATTCAACGTTAATATGACAATTAAATTTTGCAAGTAGATATGAATAGTACGACACAACCCAATGATTATCTAGTAGATATGACGATCATGTCTATGTCCGAAGTTTTTCACACACTTTGACCATGTTCGACCTACTGGGTTTCTTCAAATTAATTGGTCTGATAGGTTTCAGTCTTTTTATCTATTTCAATTATCCTTTTCTTTCCAGTCAGTTGTCTGTTGTCGCGGCGTTTTAGTTATTTAAATTTATGGTGCTATAGTTTATATTTTTACTGAATTTTCATAGCACTATAAGTATTTTGCATAGTTTGTTAGTTTCAATAGTTAGCTAAGAAGCCGGGGTTACTCTTTCAGTAGAAGATATTTTACATACATATACATGAGTGGTTGAGTAGACCGGAGAGTGTCTGAAATTATGTTGTTTTTCCAATTAAAGTATCAAGTTTTATCCTCATGCAAACTGATAAATTGATATGTGACTTTTAGAGGTATTTTATGTTGGATAATGTGTGTTTAGTCTTGAAATTGAGGAGACGGAAATGGGGTAGAAGGAGACTACCGAAATGACGTAGCTTGCTGCTCACTGCTTGAGGAGACACTGTAATGAACTTCTGTGTCTATCTTCATTTAACGTGCTTCTGTTTGCAGCTGCAGCTGCAGCATGCACCAAAGTGTGGAGGAGGAATGATTAAATTTTTCCTACTTTGCCCTTTAATGGAAAATAGAACAAAAACTGTTTGGGATGAATTTTAATTTCTTTGAGGGGCAATAGGGTGATTTGAGAAAACAACCTTTTTGTACGGACGGAAGTGATGATTTTGATAATTTTATAATTGCTATATTTCTATTGAAATCTTTTTTTTTTTTATACATTTTTACATTATGTGATAAGAGAAAAGGACAATATTAAATTATTACGGTTAAATAGAAAGAGATCGGACAAGGGAGAAAAGAAAAGATATAATAAATAAAGGAATATAACTAAAAGAAACTAAAAAATGAACGTGAAAAACAATAAGAAAAATTTAATAGTGTCCAAAAATATGTTTGATGTCTATACACAGTTTAAACCTAAGAACCCCTTTGATGTGATTGATGTCTATACACGGTTTAAACCTAAGAACCCCTTTGATGTGATCCGTTGTAGCCATATCATTGTGATGCCAAGTCCTTCTTAGTCGTGTTCCATTGCAAAGTCCTTCTATAGGATTAATATTTCTAAGTAAAATAATTGGGCAACTGATTTTTAAGGTCAATATATGTGGCGGTAGACCACCTATTGTGATGGAATTCAAGAAATCCTCATATTGATACCAATCCAACATACAGTAATAAATTAATACATTACATCCAAATAGTGTATAATTTATTTATTATTTTTTTTTTAAGATTCCAAGGTAGCTCTACTTACGGTTTCTTTCATCTGAAGCTTTTTCCTACTACTACAAAGTGTCCAACATAACGAGTACCTCAACTACTGGGGATATTAACTCTTCAAATCCAAAACTATTGGGCCTCCCCCGTCTTTCAAATATTGACGATCATGCATGGGGCTTACCAAATGTGCTTCCTTATTCACACTGTGGTGCAGTTAGATTTTATAAAGAACTACCAGGTTTTTGTTGTTCATTATAAAAGTGGTGGTTTGGAGAAAGTGAAGCTTGACCATTTGAACAACAGAAACCTATAGTGTTTCTTTATGAAATCTAACTGCACCACAATGTGGACAAGGGAGCACATTTGGTAAGCACCATGAATGATCGCCGATATTTGAAAGGCGAGGAAGGTCGGATAGTTTTGGATTTGAAGAGTTAATATCCCCAGTAGTTGAGATACTCGCTACGTCAGGCACTTTGCAGCAGTAGTAAAAGGATTAAGATGAAAAAAACCATAAGCAGAGTTGCCTTGGAAAAAAATAATAATAATAAATATTATACACTATTTGGATAGGCCTGTAAATGGGCGGATATTATCCAGGCCCAGCTCCAGACCCAATAATTACCCATTATTTATGGTTGGACCCATATCCTACCCAGACCCATTATAGACCCAATGGGTCTGAATGTATGGGTAAAAAGTATACCCACTCTATTTGGGCCTGGATCTAGGTCTACCCAATCAAAAATTTTTTCCTATTATTATTATTATTATTATTATATATGTTAACCCATTTTTGTCTCGTTTCATTCGTTTTTCGACCTGTTCAATATATTTTGGGTCCGTTTCATCCATTTTTGGAATCGTTTGACCAATTTTGATCCCGTTTTACTCGTTTTTTATCTGCTTGACCTACTTTGGGCTCGTTCAACCCGTTTCACTTGTTTTTCGACCCTTTGGACTTATTTTGATCTCACTTGACTCGTTTTGGACTCGTTTCACCCGTTTTTAATCCGTTCAACCTATTTTAGACTCGTTCGATCCGTTTTGGGCCCGTCTCACCCGTTTTTTGACTCATTCGACCTATTTTGGACCCATTTCACCTGTTTTTTTATCTGTTTCACCTATTTTGGACTCATTCGACCGGTTTTGGACCCATTTCACCCATTTTTTGACTCGTTCGACCGGTTTTGGCCTATTTCACCTGTTTTTTGATTGATTTGACCTTTTTTGGACTCATTTCACCAATTTTGGGCACGTTTCACCCATTGTTCAATATGTTTGACCCGTTTTGGGCCAGTTTTACTAGTTCTTCGCCTTGTTTGATATATTTTGGACTCATTTGACCCGTTTTGGTCCAGTTTCACCCCGTCTTTTTACCAGTTCAACCTATTTTGGACTCATTTATTTTGTTTTTGACCTGTTTGATCTAGTTTTTGAGTTGTTCAACTAATTTTAGACTCGTTTGACCTATTTTGGACCCATTTCACCAATTTTTCAATTCGTTCGACCTATTTTGAACTTGTTCAACCCTTTTTTGACCCCGTTTATCCTCATTTTAGATCTATTTGACCCATTTGGATCCGATTGAACAATTTGGATTGTTTTACCCAGTTGGGTGCATTTGGACCATTTTACCCATTTTGGATCCATTTGATCCAAATGGATCTACTTGACCTATTTGGATCCTTTTGACCCACTAAGGATCCATTTGACCCATTTGGAATCAATTTAACCCGTTTAATCCAATTTAGATCCATTTGACCCATTTGGACTGTTTTACCCGGTTGGATCCATTTGGACAGTTTTACCCATTTTGGATCCATTTGATCCAAATGGATTTACTTGACCCATTTGGATCCATTTGACCCATTAAGGATCGATTTGACCAATTTTGAATAAATTTAACCCGTTTAACCCAATTTAGATCAATTTGGAATGTTTTACCCAGTTGGATCCATTTGGACCGTTTTACCCATTTTGGATCCATTTGATCCAAATGGATCTATTTGACCCATCTAGATCCGTTTGACCCATTTTGGATCCATTTGACCCATTTGGAATCAATTTAACCCGTTTAACCTAATTTAGATCCATTTGACCCATTTGGATCCATTTGGACCGTTTTACTCATTTTGAATCAATTTTATCCATTTTGGATTTACTTGACCCATTTGGATTGGATTGACCCATTGAATCCATTTGACCCGTTTGACCCATTAACGATCCATTTGACCCATTCGGAATCAATTTAACCCGTTTAACCCATTTTATATTCATTTGACCCATTTGAATTGTTTTACCCACTCGGATCCATTTGAACCGTTTTACCAATTTTGGATCCGTTTGATCATTTTGACCCATTTTTTATCCATTTGAACTGTTTTGCCCATTTGGGTCAAAATGGGTTGAATGGGTCCAAAATATATCGAATAGGTCGAACGGGTTAAAAACGATTAAATGGGTCGAAAATAGGTTGAACGGGTCAAAAAATAGTTTAAATGGGTTGAAAATAGTTAGAACGGGTCAAAAAATAGTTAAAATGAGTCTCAAATAGGTCGAAAGGGTTCAAACCAGTTAAAATAGGTCTAAAATAGATTGAATAAGTAAAAACGGTTAAAAATGATCTAAAATAGGTTGAATGGGTCGAAACACGATTGAAATGGATCAAAAAACGATAAAAATGGGTCTAAAATAGGTTGAATGGGTCGAAAAATAGTTAAATAGATCTAAAATAGGTCGAACAGGTAAAAAAATATTGAAATAGCTCTAAAATAGGTTGAACGAGTAAAAAACGGTTGAAAATGATCTAAAATACGCTGAATGAGTTGAAAAACGGTCGAAATGGGTCTAAAATAGGTCGAACGGGTCGAAAAGCGGTTAAAATGGGTCTAAAATGTGTTGAACAAGTCAAAAACGGTTGAAAATGGTCCAAAATAGGTCGAAAAATGATTGAAATAGGTCTAAGATAGGTCGAGAAGGCTAAAAAATGGTTAAATAGGTCTAAAATAAGTCGAATGGGTCGAAAAAAGGTTAAAATGGGTCTAAAATTGGTAGAACAGGTCGAAAAATGGTTGAAACGGGTCCGTAATGTGTAGAATAGTTCAAAAACGGGTCAAACTCTTCAAAAACGAGTGAAATTGGTACAAAATATGCCGGAAATAAATAAAACGAATTAAATGGGTTCAAAATAAGGTAAACGGGTCAAAAATTGAGAATGGTAAATTTATGATAGAATTTGGGTAGTATATGGGTAAATGGGTATTCGGTATAATTTGGGTAGTATATGGGTAAATGGGTATTCGGTATAATTTGGGTCTGGGTATGGTCTCATACCCATTAAAATAATAAACTGGATTTGGGTCTGGGTCTGGGTCTGGATAAAATATTTGGGTATGGGGCTGGGTATTTCATGATTTTATTGGGTCTGGGCCTGGGTAATGCCCGCCCATTTACAGGCCTATTTGGATGCGATATATTAATTTATTACCATATGTTGGATTTATATCTCTATCTTCAGGAAGTTCAAAGACTAAGGGAATATTTATCAAAGTCGAATCAATAAATACTGAAGAGCGAGGGAATCATTTTCCACTGCAACACCCAAATGATCTAAATGCTCAGACAAGTGAGCGTTTTCATCAACACGTATGTTAGAGGCGCTAGCAATGTCTTGGGAATTAGAAGTACCCAAAGAGGCAACCTCCGCGGGTGATAATTTCTTGAGGAAACTTTTTTGTGCATGTCTTGATCGACGAAGGGCGTTTAAATCTTCTCTTTTTTCAGTAGGTAGTTTACCATAAGCCTTGTGAAGTCTTGCATTATGTTGGTTGTAATTATACATTTTACGAGGTAGTGCATCTGCGTTTTCGTCAACCATCTTTTGTTGTTCATATGACAACTATAATTTTGCACATAAAATTAAATGAAGTATAAAAATGATATAAAAGTATAAATACAATTTGAAAATTAAGGGTGATCGAGGATATGAATGAGGCCTTAATACAGCGGTATGAGGGGGAAAACGAGAAATAGAATGAACATCTATACTATATTATTTAGCGCGAGAGGTAAAGGTGGTCTCTTGGTGTCCTCTTTTTCTTTTTTTCTATTTATTTATTTTTTATCCTGGCAGTTTTCTTTTCTTACGATTTTCTCTCTTCTTTTCTATTTATTTATTTTTATGCGTTTTCCTCTCTTACATTTTTTTATCTTTTCTTTTCTTTTCTCTCACCTTATTTCAATTTTTTTTTCTTTTGTATTTTTTTTAAAGATAGTGTTCTTTGATATTTTATGCTTTTATGTTATTTTTATATTAGTTCAATAATTATATTAAAAATACTGATAAAATATATATTAATATAAAAACTAATTTAAATATATTTTAAACAAAAGAATTTTATAATTTGCACACGCAACGAGTGTGCCAAAATTACTAGTATTAATAAATTACATGAAGAATATGTATCAGTGAACATCCTGGACAATTAAAAATGAAAAATAAGAGAAAGATGTAAATAACAAGTATTCTAAGTAATGCCATTTTTATACATAAAAAAACAAAAATAAAAACTATAAATATGGAGATAACAAACCTGTAACGACGCTGCAGTACCACAAAGTAGTCTCGGTAGAAACCTTAATCACATGCACAGTTGTGTACAATCAATGTAAACTAATATTAGAAAAAGAAACGTATGTGGTTTTTGTTGATAAATAAAGATATCAGAAAACGTAAACACAATGAGAAATAATATTTACATGGTTAAAAACCAAGGTAATACAAATGCGCACTTGTTTCTTTGTACAATACATACACAAAATACTTCAGTTTCATCAACCAAACAAGACAAACCTAGCAAAATACTTCAGTTTCAGCAGCAGGCAAAGAGATTCATAGAATGTGTAGGAATGAAGTCAATTTTTCTTTATAATTTAATAAATTTGCTTCTTTTATTCAGCCCAAATTCCCAAAAAAATATTTATAATTACCAACTAACTTTAAAACTACTCACATAACCCATCTTGTAAAGAGTCAATCTTTTCTCAAGAATCTTTGAAGAGATATGGTACATACACAAAATACTTCAGTTTCATCAACCATACAAGACAAACCTAGCAAAATAATTTAGTTTCATCAACAGGCAAGAGACTAACCGAATGCGGAGGAATGAAGTCACTATTTCTTTATAATTTAACAAAGTATTCTTTACATATTGCTTCTTTTATTCAGGCGAAATTCCCAACTAAATATATATCATTACGAACAAACTTTAAAATTGCTGACACAGTTCATATCATAATCCATATCTTGTATGGTATGAACATTCATTTGACACTTTTAACAAAAAGTACTACATTTGATACTTTAACAAAAACTACTTCAACCACGGGCACGAGCATGAGCACGAGCACCGCGTTTCGCGCGGTGTCCCTCACCCTAGTGTATATATATAATTTTGGAACAAAAAATTTGTAGGTGAGAAAGAGTAGGTCCCATACTCTAAATTATATACGTAGGTAATTAAAATTCGATTATACATAAGACTGTTTAATATATTGTAATTTGTTATAGATGCAATGTTTCGAGTCCATTACATCCACTAGAATGTTAATGTTTAATATATTGTAATTTGTTATAGATGCAATGTTTCGAGTCCATTACATCCACTAGAATGTTTGCATTTGCCGACCACGTGCAACTGGCTTTAAACACCGCATACATACCAAATTGCAATTACTTAATCGTAATTGGTAACAATTGAAAGTTAGTACAAAAGAGAGCGAGTAGAAGTGTAATTAACCCCATATATAATTTATCTTAAACAACATCATATACTAATTCTTCTCTATTTTTACGTTATTTCGTTTTATTCATTCTTGATAAAGTAATACGAACTCAAAACTGAATATTTAAGAAAAGTATCAAAACCATTTTCTTCGGCATTATCATTACTTGGGAATTATGAAGCAGCTACTGCTCCAATCTTGATAAACAGAAACCAAAGCGACTGTTTTGCATGCCAAATATAGATAGTACTAGAAAAGTAAATTTTATTCTAAGGCTACGTCCCAGCAAAAGTACATTTACTATTAAAATATGAAACTTTTTTCATGGAAGTAAGCATCCTTCATTTTCTCCAGGGCCATTAGAACACTTGGTTATCAGACTGTGTAATGCTGCTGAATCGTGTCGATGTCCAAACCCTTCAACTTCACGACAGATTCAACGTGCCCCTTCAGCGTATGCAGCTCCCGTAGCCTGCAACGCAAAGTAATGATTTATCGGGAACTTCAGACATAACCATGTATATACTAAAGATATAAGCATGTTGACTACTGATACATGGGGACGGAATAAAAAACTTAAGGATGGTTACACCGACAGACCCTGAAATTTGGCCTAATTACACAAACTTCCCTTGAATTTTGAGAAATTACACAAACATCCCTTGAGAATACACTAAGATTTGGCATAACACATACTACTATAGTCATGAATAAAAAATCAAATATTGATCACTAAATGTCCAGGCCAAAATAAGGTATCATGGGAGAATTAGAGATGAAGTCACCAAAATTCATTAATCCAAATGTAATGTAAATTTTTTGATACGGGAGGTTTTTGTATTTTCTCAAACCTTATCAGGGAAGTTTGTGCAAGTCGGACCTCAAGGTCTGTGAGTGTAATTATCCCTAAACTTTTATAATTTAAAACCATACAGTACAATCATCACTTTTCTGAGTTGGGATTAGAGTTATGAAGAAAATTGAGGACCTTGCAACCTCTGCACGGCGTTTGGCTTGCTCTGCAATCTCAGATAGTTCCCTGTAACTGCTCTTTTCCGGGAAGAGATTGGTGGTTTCTGGTGGTTGGAGACCATGCAAAGTCCTCTGAGCTGCAGCCCATTGAGCTTCTCTCTCTTCTTTCCCATAGTTGGACTTAGTTGTAAAAGCAGTCTACCATATAAAGTCAAATTTCAGTCAGGCCTTTCAACAAGTAAAACAGATTACGGTAAAACAAACAATGTACCTTGTTCTCCAAAAGATTATCCCAAGCTTTTCCACTCAGGACATAGCGAATGCAGAACTTGAGAATGTCAAGCGGAATGTAAGTTACAAGGCTATAAAGCCAGATGACACCGGCCCAACCCCAACCGCATCCTTTGATCTTTGCAAAGTTCCAGTTAGCATATACAGCTATCAACGTTGCAACCTGTCGCGTAAAGTTTGCATTTTAATAACTCTAGATAAAAAGATATGCCAAATCAATCGACAACATCAGAACAAGTTCCGTACCAGCTGAGCAATGAAGAAAGCACCCAAAAGGAACATTCCAGGGCGTTCAGCATAGGACCAGCTACGGGACCTCGTCACAAATATAAGTGCTTGGCTCACAATACTGACTTGCAGGTATAATGCAGCCATTATTTCCCTAGGACTATTTCTGATGGATCTTACACCAAACTTGTCCTAAAATTGCAAGAACGAATTAAGAAGGGGATATAGATAAATTTGCCAAGAGGGAATACATTGCATTACGTAGATTAATGGCATAGTTTTTTAATTTCATGCCTACCGAGAAGAAGTCAGTATCTTTCGTCAACCAAAAGAACAATACTGTCCCTAGTGCCAAATACCCTCCTAAAACAATTCCAGTGGCAAATATTTCTTTCAGTTTCCAGCTATCTGGTACTGGAGATGGCTTCACTCGATCCTTCGAAATAGTCATGATGGTACCTGGAAATGCAATACATAAATAGATCAATTTTGAAGTCAAGAACTATTAAGGAATGATAGCTGAAGAAGCTTGTCTCTCACCGTCGTTCAAGATAGCAATGATCAGAACCATGAATGGGGCAAAGTCGAATTTCCATATCAGAGCAATAAGCATGAATCCAAACTGCAGTTAGCATATAAATAAGACTATATTGTTAAGTTCTGTAAGATGAGAATAATCTAGAGCTGAACTTGTGATTACTATAAGTTTCTGGAACACGTACCACTATACGAATTGTGATGGAGACGGCATATATCTGAAACAAGATAGTCAAACGAACATTAAGTCAGATAGTACGAAAACAGGCAAAGGTTATAATATAACCGTTATATTGATGAAAGATGCTTTCACTTACTGTGTAGTTTTTCATTCTTTGGAAAATAGCCCTGCTAGTAAGAACTGCGCTTACAATGACACTCAGCCCCGGTTCGGTTAAGACAATGTCAGATGCACTTCTAGCAGCATCTGTTGCATCAGCAACAGCAATGCCTATATCCGCCTTCTTTAGTGCAGGAGCATCGTTAACACCATCACCGGTCATGCCACAAATATGCTTTCGTTCTTGCAGCCTCTTCACGATTTCATACTTGTGCTCTGAAGTATGGAAAAAACACATGAGATCACGGATTACAGAATTCGAATGCAAGAAATTGTACGAACTGCATCGAAAAGTTCGAGCAGAAAACACCCTATAGAGTGAACTGACCAGGAAATACTCCGGCAAAACCATCAGCTTTTTCAATCAACTCATCTACAGGAAGTCCCGCTATAGATTCATCTTTGTCTTGGCCCAGTAATGATGAAGAAGGATACATGTTTGTTCCCATTCCAAGTCTCCGTCCCGTTTCCTTGGCTATAGCAAGTTGGTCACCTGAACAAAAAGGGAAAGAAAGTTGAAATTATAAGCAACTGAAAACTTGGTGAAGTAGATGACTGAAACATGAGATTTTTAGTACCGGTGATCATCTTCACATTTACACCCAAATTCAAGGCTCTTTTAATTGTCTCTGCACTATCATGCCTTGGCGGGTCAAACAAAGGTAACAAGCCAACAAGTTGCCACGGTCCTCCAGGACTTTCTTTCGTTTTCTCAGGAACTTCCTGCAAATGATAATGAAAGTAAAAGAAAAATTAAAATATGATGAAATCAGAGAGTAGGAGACAATCAAATCCAGAAGTTTTAAGAAGACCTGTCGGGCAACTCCTAAAGAACGGAGTCCACGTTCTGCAAACTTGTCAATTATTGCATGAACTTTCCTTCTGACATCTTCCTTGCTATTACAGAGGGCCAATATCTGACAGTCAGGCGAAAGAAGTTAATAGCAGTCAATCATATCAGAGTGGAGATGAAAATATGTACAGGACTCCCATATATATACCTGCTCGGGGGCACCTTTGCTGGCACGATGCCAATTGCCATTGGAGTCTATGTATGTTAATGCAGTCCTCTTATCAACAGGGTTGAAGGGCAGAAAATGCACCTCTCTTATACCAGCTCTCGCCTGTCGAAGGACAGAATAGAAACCACTAACCATGTTTAGTTCACAGGAACAATTATTAAATTTAATTTAAATTAATATTTCTTATCCACATGAAGCATACCTCTTTTGGATCAGCAAGCATTCCTACAATGGCAGCATCAATAGCATCCTGATTCTCAGTTCTTGAGGCCCTTGCTGCAAGCAAAATCACCTGCTCTTTCTCTAATCCCTTCACAAATACTTCTATGAGGGTTCGGTCAACAGTCAGTTTATTCAAAGTCAATGTCCCCGTTTTGTCACTGCAGAGGACATCCATTCCCGCCATTTCCTCTATAGCTGTCATTCGTTTAGTAATAGCACCCTGCTGAGAAAGCCTGTGGGAACCAATAGCCATAGTAACAGACAACACAGTCGGCATAGCAATAGGAATTCCACCAATAAGGAGAACAAGCAAATTGTCAATTCCATCCCTATACTTCCTGTGCTGTATTGGGTACATGACTATGATCTCAATGATTATCCCAACAAAAATCGAGCAGATGCAGAAGTTTCCAATCGCAGTAAGAACCTTCTGGAAATGTCCAACTTGATTGGTGCTATCCACTAGATGAGCCGCCTTACCAAAGAAAGTATGTACACCAGTTGCTATAACAACAGCTTCAATCTCACCCTGTTTACACGTGGAGCCTGAGAAAACTTCATCAGAAGGGTTCTTGGTGACGGGGAGAGACTCTCCTGTGAGGGCAGATTGATCAATCTTTAAAGGATCACCCTCCAGAAGCCGAGCATCAGCAGGGACGATATCCCCCAGCTTTATGCTTATAATGTCTCCTGGAACAAGAATAGCTGCATCTTGCTCTGTCCATCGGCCGTCCCTCAGAACCTAAAACAACCAAAACATGAATCGTAAACACTTTGACAATTGCCTAATTCAATGTTTGGGGAATTTATAAACCAGTAACTGACTTTGGTTTTGGGTGCAAGTCCAGCCATAAGAGCTGCTGCAGCGTTGCCAGCATTATTTTCTTCGATGAAACTGATTGTCGAGTTGATGAACAATAAGGCAACGATACCAACAAAATCCTGCCAATCCGGGGGCCTTCCGTCTCCGTTAGCAAGCACTATAGCCATCAAAGCAGCAGCTTCCATGACCCACGATAAGGGGTTCCACATAAAGCCCAAGAACTTGAGAAATTTGCTCTCCTGATAGAAATAACTCAAAATCATTACTACTGGATTCTCACTACAATATACAGTGTTGAGGAAATATAAAAGAAAAGGAAAACAATATCGGACCTTTTTCTCCTCCAACTTGTTTGGACCAAATATTTTGAGCCTGTTCTCTCCTTCGACCGATGTTAGACCTTCTTTCGAGCATTTTAATTGCTCAAAGACTTCCTCTACAGGGATTCGTTCCTGTAAATATGAAACTCAGATTGTTACCCAGATCATACACAAAATAATCGACAGAGATCACCGCCATCGTAATTTCTCGCAAATGTCATGGCTACCACACACACATCATGACCTTAGTAGCATTATTAGTCTCATTATCTTCATGCATTAAGTTATAGTGATGTAAATAACTTTCTTGGACATTTTCTAACCGTTGCTAAAGCATCATGATTTGATCAAACTGTTTTATTAAATTTTCAGCTTTAACCTTAAATTTAGAGAAAAAAAAAAACAATATATCACCAGCCTATATTCTTAAATCCAGCTAGTTTCTGCATGCAGCCAAAACTCCCTTTTTATCTCCTCTTTTTATTACTCCAAAATGTTCAAAGCTCAATTGATGTGAGATGTTAGATTGCGTAATCTGTTACATTAGATTAAAAACCCTAAAGAAAAACTCTCCCGTTTTTAATAATCACTGAACATGTCTTAATCTCCAATGTCACCTTCGCAACTGCCTTCAAATTAGGACAAAAACTGACTACGGCAATATGCATGTGACTTCACTAAAATAACGTGAACATTAATAAATTTAAAAAATTAACCCGCATCTTTTAGAAAATAAAAGAAATTATATCAGCCCAGAATCAGTTATTAAAGTTTCAGGAAATTTTATTTTATATTTCATCTTTTATTCATAACCAAATTTTCACGATTAAATTAATTTAATAAAGGACTAAGTATTAATAAGTACAACAAATGAAATATTGTCGAGCTGAGTTTGAGCTAGATGTATTTCCCTTTCATATAAATCCAGACGTGACCCCAAAGTTGGGAATATTTATGATCACTCTAATCCTATTATTGTGACCTTTTCTCTGTTTGCAAGAAGACTTAAACTACTCCACACGACGGACACGTACCCCCCAGGTCCCAACTCCCAACCAAATATTTGCTTTGTATTAAAGCACAAGATATGCTTACAACAATGATATAATATTAAAATAATTAAATCTAAGAAAAAGTAAATAAACAAATCGTCTTTAATTAATTCCATAAACAAAATTCCACTATTTTATCCAGCATTTTATACGTGCCCTTACATCAATAACATGAATAAGTATATTATCGATGTACTTAATTTTTTTGTATTTTAATAAAAAATATACAATAAATATCAAACACAGCTCGTGAAAATAAAGAGTAGATGAAAGGCAAAACCCGTTAAAATCACCAGTTTTACACTTTGAGTTTGGGCAGACGGGTAATTTTATTTGTACATATGAAAAAAGTATTTCAGAAAACAATTAAAACAAATTTTCATACGTTATATATATATAAAAGCACAGACAGAGTTGCAGAGAAGTAGCAAAAACGCATTAAAAGCGCTTGCATCAGAAACCAACTATAAGCATGCATCTGTTATAAAGTGATCAAACAAAACCGATCGAAAATATAGAGAAGAAATTGGAGGAATGAAAGTAAAAAACGAACCAAATCAACAGCTTCATTTTTTATCTCCTCGAGGCTGATACCCTTGGTGCTCCCCATTTCGGAACGCTGAAGACGGAAACAGAGCAAAGCTTATTTGCAGTTCTCGAGAGCAATTATTAATATACATACAAATTCTAACTGCAGTTACACTCTCCAAAAACCAGACTAATCCAACATCAAACTTGTGATTCTATCTAAAGATCAACTTACATGCTAATTCTAGTTGCAGTTGGAATCTCACAAAAATCAAACCAATTGAAGTCGAAAAGCTGGCGAAATCACGACACTTATTGAGTGAGAGAGAGAAGAGTTGGTGCGCGAGAGAGAGAGGAACCCTTACCCAAGGAGGAAATGTTTGTTCAGTTGGAGAAATGAAGAAATGAGAGGGGATTGTGGTGGGCTATAAATCCTGTGAGGGAACAACAAATTCTAAATTATGTGTGTGTAAAAGACTAAAAGTACCTTTTCTTCTTATAATAATAATAATAATAACCCGATTTCACTTAAACAATGTTTCGAATCCGCATCTTATGAGTATAAAATTTTATGTTAAGAGATATATGTGTAAAAAGGGGTCTCATATCTCAGAGAGATTAGTTTCACCTTTCATTTGGGGGATACCTGAAAATTTTTATTATAATTGATTTTAAATAAATTAAATGGTAAAATATTACAATAAAAAAGTTTGAAAGAAATATATATATATTTCTAAAAATAATTAGCAACAGACGCTATTTCATGGCTCTTGAAGTAATTTGAGTTTTAGGCTTAATTTCTAAAGAAAAAATAAGCATTAACATTTTGTGCATATGTGCAGATGTGGGCCCAAATACTTGCGGTTTATGCCCTTTTGAGTGTGTGGATCATATCTAATATATTTCTTATATATCTTTACTTTTATTTGCCTCTATTCAATATTCATAAGTATTATGCTGTTTTTCTTTATTTTGTAAGAATATGTTCATTTTTCTATTGATTTATATTTTATAGGAATCTAATACCTCAATCATTAGTGTGTTAATAAAGTACAAGTAATTAATCAACTTATGATAAATTTGAGAAAGAAAAGAACAAGGCAAGAGATTTAACAAAGAAAACTTGAGAAAGTAAAAAATTTAGCAAAGAAGAGAAATTTCCTGATTCACGACTTTTCTGGAATGATTTTTGAATATTTCAATTAATCTCGTTAAAAAATATGTCTAAAGTAAGAAATTAGAATGAAACTATATACAGTCAAACCTTTAAATATGGTCAAAATTTAAATAAAATTTTGATGCGCAACAAACTTAGCCTACCTAACACAATGGACATCATATCTAATTTCTCTCTCATATATTTTCTCTTTCGCATGAACAATCTCAATAATTGTCCCTTACTCCCTTTGAAATAAGCAAATCATGAGAAAAGATATTAAGGTCTAAGGATGACCTTTTATTTTCCATTTTGATCAATCTACTTGTATAATTTAATGCACACACAATATTTAACATAATTTGGAGTAATAAGTAATTAATTAATGTACTTAGGATAATTAAATATATTTCCTTAATAAGAAAAAAGAAAGAATGGTTGGCAAGTAAAGAAGAAAATTAAGGGATGGCCTAAATTTGTAGAAAGGCCATAGCCTAACAATAAAAAAGAATATAAACTTTTGAATTAGGTTAATTTAGCCCACTTCACATGCAATAACCACCGATTATAAGCAATTCAATGCCCTCTTTAATTATGCTTCTTCTTACTTCTTTTGTTATTATATTTTTCCTCTCTTTTCATAGGTCCCTATTTATTGAGACCAAAAGGAAAAAAATATATGTTAGTTGGAAAAGATGGGAGGAATCTTGAATGGCATATAACTATTATTTTACCGGGGTTGGATCGATAGTTCAGTAGTACTTGACATTAGATTCTTTAAATAAGGTCTAATTTTTAAATTCTGATCTTATAAATGAAGCAATTGACTTGAACCGGTTGCTACCATATTTAGCATCTAGGGTATTCAAACTCGAGAAAAGAACTAATAGGAAAACCTTTTGAAATTTCAGATATTACAATTGTATTCCTATTAGTCATTTTATTATATTTTGGCCCCTTCTAAAAATTATAAATTATATCAGATCAATTTTCCATTAAATTTAGGATGACGTTATAGATTTTGAGATTTGAATTTCTCATTTATCCCTGTCTAAATAAGTAATTTTTTTACACAGAGTTTATATATATATATATATATATATATATATATATATATATATATATATAATAACAATATTTTTTCTCCTTAGAAACCAATTTTATTTTAAGGTGAGAGCTTTATTGATTGGTTGATTTATTAGAATATGGAACTTTGTTGGGCTTTAGAGTGTGGCGTGAGGTTCACAAAATTAAAACTTACAAAGTACCACTTGCCTACTTTTCAAAGTACGAAGCATCTTCCAATAACTCAGGATCCTAATTAGTAATTACCATCATCATCATCATTATTATTATTATTATTATTATTATTATTATTATTATTACATATCTGAGTATTAAGTAATATCCGTCTGACCTGACTAGTTCCAAAATCACGTGAGATTTCTCAAGAGTGTTTAGTATTTCAATGTAGAACCATCCTAACTCCAAAGTCTCACCAACATAATCCAGATTTAATTTTCTAATAAATTTGAGACTTATGAGATACAAGAAAAATGATGCTTTTCTTGACTTATCCCTATCCAACCCCCCACTACTTTGATAGATTAGATTTCCCACTAAATAATACAAAAAGCACTATATATAATATTTTATTTTGTTTATTATGTAGAAATGATATGAATTATCATGAGAGACATGGGCTTGAACTTTTTTCCAGGATGATGAACTTTTGAATGCTTTTTGATGATTTTCACATGGACCTTACCATATACATATCACATTTCACAAGCATGTGCATGTGATTCTCTATATGTCACTGCATGCCTTTCTTTCTTTTTAACTTCACCAGAAAACCCCCCCTTTTTCATTTCTAGTCCCATCCATTCCTCTCCAACATTACTTCTTCGCTATTGGTTTCCTTTTTACGATACACAATATGTATGTGTTTTTTAATTTCATACGTGAGGAGTATCAGACACAGCAAAATAATACTTTTAGAAATGTGCGTGCGTAATAAGTTTTATCTCTTTCTTTAACCAAACTTTTAATCCTATAGGATTGGATTGAATTAATCTAATCAAGTATTGAATATAAAAGATAATTATATGCTTGTTTTATTTATTTAATAGTTTGCAACTTTATTTTGGATGTGTTACGATTTTAGTATGATTAAGCAACATGAAGACCTCAAATTGAAATATTCTCGCACGCAACTAATGTTAAGTCCCAACTAGTTAGCATCAATCGATCCCTGACGCCATAATACAAAACTATAGTCTAAATCAGATTCGATTAAATCAAACAATCATATATGAATAAGTGTATTATATTTATTTTTTGAGAGTTATTTTTCTTAAATTTTATATTAATCTCACAACAACGGTAGAATACTCTCTTCTCATTACACGGGTCTGACGTAAACAAGATTCGAGTTAGAAATGATACCGTAATAGACTTACATTTGCTTTAATTCTTGGTATTATTGATTATTCCAACATCATGTCTTGATTGCATCCAAAAGAAAGACAATTTCAACATGACTTGATATATCCTTGTACATATTACCATGAATTCAAAGGCCTACACAAGTTCTTGGCTGTCTTGCCTCGAGGGTCTTGTGAGAATTCAATTAGGATTTGGACTTTAAAGTAATTAACTAATTATGAAAGATGAATGGAGAAATCCACTTGATTTTGGAAATTGAATTGCTTTTTCTGCAATCTTAATTGGGAATTGGGTGGTGCAGTCAGCTTCATGGGCAGGCATAAAAGTTGACTAATTTGTCATTATTGTTGTACTGTGGAATGTGACCATCTCAGAGTTAATGTTAAGTCATTTTACATCAAGATTGAGTGATTTAATTGAGGAGATTAGGAGGAATTTTTATGGAATAATTTTGAGTGAATTTCCCATGTATTCAGGCAAAAGCGAAAGCAACTTTGATGTAAATTTGATAAATGCAATTTGATGTTTACTTGTCTATGCATTTTTTTTTTTTTCAAGATTCAGAGTACAGATATATAGAAGTTCGATATAGGGGAGATTTTGGGAATCAATTTGATTTATTTTTAAGGTGGGGGATAACTTAATTTAGGGTTTAGTAAAAATGTCGTTTACAAGATTTCCTAAAATCATTAAAATAATTGGAATAAATTTATATTAGATTATTCTCTTCATAATGAAATTCTAAATCATTTATAATAAAGTTTGTTCAATCTAATAAAAGTGTTTCGGAAAAGGCATAATGGAATAATTCCAGAAAGTGAAGGGGCACTATTCATGGTACCAAATCCTAGTTCCAGAGACGTGCAAATTTTGGACAGCCCAAAAGGCCAAGGCCCTTACAGCCATGAAGCACTAATTTTCTAAAATTATTAATATTTTATTATGAATTCGTATCGAGTCGAGTCAAACTCAAAAGATGAAGTCTCACCGGATATGATGCACTAATTTCTTGAAATTATAATATCTTATTATGAATTCGAGTCGAACTCAAAAGACCAAGGCCTTATAAGACATGAAGCACTAATTTTCTGAAATTATTATAAGAATGTCTTATTATGAATTCGAGTCGAGTTAGCTATTAAAATAATGGTAATTTTATATCTAACAACCAGACTACAAAATTTGTAATTGTACTAACATAATATTTAAGCGTTAAATTAAGAGACTATCGGATTTGAGCAGAGGAATCAGGAATATGATGCAAAATAGAAACGAACCTTTTTGTGAAAATAGGTTTGGCATATTTTAATCTCATTGATGTTAATGGGACTGCTCACTGATGAAAAAATGACAAGTGTGAGATAACATTTTTCAGTACAGTACCAAAAAGCATAGGTCCAAAACTAATTGGAGGCAATGTGAGGACGAATCCTATTCCTCTAATCTTCATATAATTTAATTTGTATTTTATATAAATAGCAAATAGAATATTAAACTAAAACATAGGGTACATAATTTAAATGAGGGTGAGTTAGGTTTAGACCCTCATGGTTAGATCTACTTATGCTTAAACTTACATTTTCTTTCATATTAAAAATTAATTATATCTTTACCCTTTATAGATTACAAATAATTTATTTGTTGGCCTATGTTAGGAACAAAAATATACTCTTGTTAATATTTTTTAAGGTGCAATATTAAAAATACTATTCATTACACGAATATGTACTATATATATAATATATACATATATAATATTTTTTATTTATATATTATGTATATAATATATGTTATTATTGTATATATTATTTATATAAATATTAAATATAAAATAAAAAATATAAAATATTTAAGATTAAATATAAAATATTATATATGTATATGCCTTATGTATATGTATATAGATTATATAATATATCTATATATATATAATACATTATATTATATAAATATTAAACCCCCACCCCCCCCCCCCCCCAACCTTTCTTCTTCCCCGTTAGCAGCAGCTGGGCGCCACCGCTGCGCTGCGAAAGCAGCTGCGAAAGCAGATGGACTTCTGTTAGCCCCTTGAAGTGTTGGCCGGGTTGGCACGGCGGGGGAACGTGCCAACTCCGGATGAGGATGCTAGCTTGGTGTAGCATCCTACTTAGCTTGGATTATTGGTTAAGTGTTCCGCACGGTGAGCTGGGCGCCGGGCGAGGTTGTGGGCATTGATGAAGTGCTGCGCGCATGAGTTGCGCGTTTGCACAAGTGTTGCGGGAAAAGTTGGCTAAGTGTTGGGCTGTGCGCAAAGGCAGCAAGCAAGCCCGCACGCTGAGCAGGCAGCGTGCGGGAGTGACGCGGACTGATGCGGGCGATGGCGGACAGGCGTTGGGCGCGCGCGTGCGCGCGCCGGGCTGGTGTGCGCGCGAGTCAGGCGGTTGCGCGCATGATGCGGGATTTGCGGAGCAGTTTCCCTTGGCGGGAACGGTTTATGCCCTAGGCGCGACTGAGTTCAAATTTGAGTGGGCGGTTCCTCTCAAATTTTGGAGGCAACGGTTACAGCAACTTAGTGGGCGGATTGGGCGGTTTTGACTGAGGAAAACCGCCCGCCAGCTGGCAGCACGAGATTGGCCCGTTTTAACCTAGTTGTGGGGGATGTCCACAACCGAATTACCTTTGTAATTATAAAGACCTATGAGCTGCACGATTTTGGGAGTTGTGTGCAAGCCTTGGGCAAGTTCCTTTGTATTAAGAAGTGCGAGTAATAATACTAAGGTTGGGAATTTCCCGTAAACGTTGGTGCCTTTACGATTGTTGTATGCTTGTCCGAATTAGGCTTGTAAAATCAAACACTCAGACTAAATCAAACACGAGTGTGCGTGAGGGAGTGAATTGGCTGACTGATTCGAGAGGAATCAGGCCGAAGGTGGTCGGATTCTAGCAAATCCTAAGTTAAAGAGTTTGAACCCCTTTCAAGTGGTATCAGAGCCCGGTTCTCGGGTTCTGATCTGTTTTGGTTGGGATGTCTAACCAAAATCCGCTGCCAGAAAGAGTCCTTGGTGTGGAGACAAGGATTCAACGGATCGAGGCGTGGCTTGGAATGGCGAATGAAGTTCCGGTGGAACGGCTTCCATCGGGCGACGGCTTGGTTGAACAGATCGTGCACTTGCACGATAAAGTGCGAGATCTGATGAAATCTGCGGAGGGGTTGCCCTTATTTATTGAAGGAAGGCTGGCTTCGGTGGCAGAAGATATCGGAGTCCTTCAAGATGCCGTCGACTTGAAATTCGACGCTTACAACCAAGAGTTGCGTGTATTGAAGAAGGCTATCGGGTCTGGAACTCCCGAGGACAAACCTTCTTCTTCCAAGGTAAAAGTCCCAGATCCGAAACCTTATGGTGGAGCGCGGTCCGCCAAGGAGTTGGAAAATTTCTTGTGGGATATGGAAGCATATTTCCAGGCTGCGAAGGTGTCCGACAATGAGAAAGTTTCCATCACAAGTATGTACTTGACGGGTGATGCCAAGTTATGGTGGCGTACTCGTCTCTCTGATGATAATGCCAACCGTGAGAAGGTTGAAACGTGGGAAATCTTGAAGAAGGAATTGAAAGAACAATTCCTCCCTTGCAACACGGGATGGATTGCTAGGGAGTCCCTGCGAAAGTTGAAGCAGTCGGGGACGGTCCGCGATTATGTGAAGGAATTTAGTTCCTTGTTGCTGGATATAAGGGATATGTCCGAGGAGGACAAGCTGTTCAACTTCATGTCCGGATTGCAGACTTGGGCCCAAGCCGAATTAAGGAGGCAAGGTGTCAAGGATCTGCCTTCCGCTGTTGCTGCTGCCGATCGCTTAGTGGACTATCGGGTGGTTGGTGGTCCCGATTCCGAAAGGAGAAGAAGGGATGCGGGAAAGGACAAAGGGAAGCAGGCAAAGATGGTAAAGGAAGGAAAGAAAAAGTTCAAATCTAAGCCTGATGTCGGTTTCAAACCGAAAGAAACTAAGGTTGAAATTGACAAGTCTAGGCGAGGATGTTTTCTTTGCAATGGCGACCATCGGATGCGAGATTGTCCAAAGAAAAGCAAGTTGACGGCCCTTGTTGCTGAAGAGGATGGTGATGACGATTCATGCCCAACTCGTGTCAATCCTCTTCAACTCTTGAACGCTATTCAAGAAAAACCCGTGGACCAGCATGGGTTGATGTACGTAAGGATCGCTCTTAATGGCAAGGAAGTGATGGCAATGATCGACACTGGTGCTACTCACAACTTTGTCGCAGACCGGGAAATTCAGAAACTTGGTCTTAAACTTACTCCACAGGCGAGCAAGATCAAGGCTGTAAATTCGGATGCAAAGCCTATCAGGGGTGTTGTCAATGTGTCCTTAACAATTGGTTCGTGGAATGGACAATGCAGTTTGATGGATGTCCCTCTCGATGACTTTGATGTGATTTTGGGAAATGAGTTTCTGAATGTGGCTAAGGTCTCGGTGATGCCTTACTTGGGTGGAATATTGATTGCGGACCCGAAGAATCCTAGCTTTGTGCAAGGAGTTCAAGCTGTTGAGGCGAATCATGTGGATAAGAAAGCCAAGCTTGTTTCTGCAATGCGAGTTGAGGCTGGTCTAAGACATGGCGAAATGACCTACCTCGCTGCATTGGTAGAAATCAAGCCCGATGCGTTCCAGGAAGTACCCGATTCAGTGGCGGAATTACTCGAGGAATTCAAGGATGTGATGCCCCCGGAGTTACTGAAAGAGCTGCCGCCAAGGAGAGCTATTGATCATAAGATTGAGTTGGAGCCCGGGGCAAAGCCCCCTTCGAGAGCACCTTACAGAATGTGCCCTTCGGAGTTGGCTGAGTTGCGGAAGCAATTGGATGGATTGTTGGAGGCAGGTTTGGTGCAGCCTTCAAAAGCCCCGTACGGTTCCCCGGTATTGTTCCAAAAGAAACAAGACGGTTCGTTGCGAATGTGTGTGGATTATAGGGCTTTGAATAAGGTTACTATCAAAAATAAGTACCCTATTCCAAACGCCCCTGATCTATTTGATAAGTTGGCAAAGGCTCGGTTCTTTACAAAGATCGATCTGAGATCGGGATATTGGCAGGTGAGAGTGGCTGAAGGAGATGAATCTAAGACAACTTGTGTCACGAGGTACGGTTCATTTGAGTTTCTAGTCATGCCTTTCGGCTTGACGAATGCCCCTGCTACCTTTTGCAATCTAATGAATGATGTATTATACGAGTTCTTGGATTGCTTTGTTGTTGTGTACCTGGATGATATCGTAATCTATAGTGAGTCCTTGGAGGATCATTTGAAGCATTTGAGGGTTGTATTTCTGAAGTTACGGGAGTATAGTCTGTATGCTAAGAAGGAGAAATGTGAGTTTTGTCGGGATGAGATTACTTTCCTTGGGCATATTATCAGCCAAGGCAAAGTAAAGATGGATGCTAAGAAGGTGCAGGCTGTGGTGGATTGGACTGCTCCTACGAGGCTGAATGAGTTGAGATCGTTCTTGGGATTGGCTAACTATTATCGCAGATTCATCAAAGGCTATTCGAAAATTGCTAGCCCTTTGACGGATTTGTTAAAGAAGGATCAGAAGTGGGAATGGTCAATTGCTTGTCAAAAGGCTTTTGAGGCGCTGAAGGTGGCCATTACTTCAGCCCCTGTTCTAAAGATACCGGAGTTCGACAAGCCCTTTGAGGTGCAAGTTGATGCTTCTGATCGAGCTCTTGGAGGTGTGTTGGTGCAAGACAAACACCCCATTGCTTTTGAAAGCCGAAAGCTCAAAGATGCGGAATTACGATACAGCACACATGAGAAGGAAATGACGGCTGTGGTTCATTGCTTGGATGCTTGGCGTCATTATCTTTTGGGTACGAAGTTCGTGGTTGTGACCGATAATGTGGCGAATACTTATTTCAGAACTCAAAAGAAGCTGACTCCAAAGCAAGCACGTTGGCAAGAGTTCCTTGGGGAATTCGATTTTCAGTGGATGCACAGGCCGGGTATTCATAATAATGTGGCTGATGCTTTGAGCAGAAAACAGGTTGAGGAGTATGTGGCTGCCTTGACCGTGGTCGAGTCGGATTTCTTGGAGAAAATTCGAGAGATGTCCCAGAATGATTCTGTATACCAACGCATTGTTGGTCAAGTAAATGATGGCTTGGTGAGGAAATATTGGTTGGATGATGGATTGCTTTACGCAAAGGGTGGAAGAGCCTATGTCCCGAGTGGCTTATTGAGGAGGCAGCTCTTGAGGGAAACCCACGACCCTCAATGGGCTGGCCACCCTGGAATTGAAAGAATGCTTGCGTTGCTGTCCCGCCGGTATTATTGGCCAAGAATGGAGGATGATATTGAAGCCTATGTTCGGACTTGCCTGGTGTGCCAGCTTGATAAGACCGAACGTAAGAAAGAGGCAGGATTATTGCAGCCCTGCCTATCCCGGAAAGACCATGGCAGTCCGTCTCCATGGACTTCATTAGTGGATTCCCAAAGGTGAATGGGATGGCTTCAATATTTGTGGTGGTAGATCGGTTATCAAAGTATGCGGTCTTCATTCCTGCTCCGAATGCATGCCCCGCTGAAGTTGCTGCTGACTTGTTCTTTCGATATGTGATCAAATATTTCGGCATTCCCCAAGACATTGTGAGTGATCGGGATACTCGCTTCACCGGAAGATTCTGGACTTCGTTGTTCAATATGATGGGAACGGAGTTGAAGTTTTCAACGGCTAATCATCCCCAAACGGATGGGCAAACCGAGAGGATGAATCAGTTGTTGGAGGAATATTTGAGGCATTATGTGTCAGCAAGTCAGAAAAATTGGGTAGAACTTCTGGATATGGCCCAATTTTGCTACAACTTACACAAATCTTCAGCTATTGGCATGAGCCCGTTTGAGTTGGTGTACGGGCAACAACCATTGACGCCCCACGAGATTGCGGTGCAGAAAACGGGTGGCAAGTGTCCGGCTGCCTATCGTTTTGCTAGGGCGAAGCAGGAGGTGATTGATGAAGCTAAAGATAGTTTGGCTAAGGCCCAACGCAGAATGAAGAAGTATGCGGATATGGGTAGACGGCATGTGGAATTTGCTGTTGGGGAGCAAGTATTGCTGAAGGTTACTCCTCAAATTTGGAAAAAGATTAGTTCCAAAACAGTACATCGAGGGTTGGTCCCGAAATTTGATGGTCCATTTGAAGTCTTAAGTAAAGTGGGCAATGTGGCTTATCGGTTGAAGTTGCCGGACAGATTGAAAATTCACCCAACGTTCCACGTTAGCTTTTTGAAGAAGTATAATGCGGACTTGGTGGATGAGCGAAGGAAGCAAACAAAGCGAGCACCACCTGTTATCCGTGCTCAATTTGAGAAGCTTGTGCAGAAAATTCTTGATCACCGAACGATGGGGCAAAGTAAGAAGAACAAAAGAACAGATTACTTAGTCCATTGGAAGGGTGAAACCGAGGCCGATGCTACTTGGGAGAAGGGCGTTACCTTGTGGCAGTTTGAGAAAGAACTTGCAGAATATTGGCAAGAAAAGGGGGAGAGTAGTGCACCTCCGACGAGGACGTCGGTTCCTTCGGGCGGGGGAAGTTTGTTAGCCCCTTGAAGTGTTGGCCGGGTTGGCACGGCGGGGGAACGTGCCAACTCCGGATGAGGATGCTAGCTTGGTGTAGCATCCTACTTAGCTTGGATTATTGGTTAAGTGTTCCGCACGGTGAGCTGGGCGCCGGGCGAGGTTGCGGGCATTGATGAAGTGTTGCGCGCATGAGTTGCGCGTTTGCACAAGTGTTGCGGGAAAAGTTGGCTAAGTGCTGGGCTGTGCGCAAAGGCAGCAAGCAAGCCCGCACGCTGAGCAGGCAGCGTGCGGGAGTGACGCGGACTGATGCGGGCGATGGCGGACAGGCGTTCGCGCCGGGCTGGTGTGCGCGCGAGTCAGGCGGTTGCGCGCATGATGCGGGATTTGCGGAGCAGTTTCCCTTGGCGGGAACGGTTTATGCCCTAGGCGCGGCTGAGTTCAAATTTGAGTGGGCGGTTCCTCTCAAATTTTGGAGGCAACGGTTACAGCAACTTAGTGGGCGGATTGGGCGGTTTTGACTGAGGAAAACCGCCCGCCAGCTGGCAGCACTAGATTGGCCCGTTTTAACCTAGTTGTGGGGGATGTCCACAACCGAATTACCTTTGTAATTATAAAGACCTATGAGCTGCACGATTTTGGGAGTTGTGTGCAAGCCTTGGGCAAGTTCCTTTGTATTAAGAAGTGCGAGTAATAATACTAAGGTTGGGAATTTCCCGTAAACGTTGGTGCCTTTACGATTGTTGTATGCTTGTCCGAATTAGGCTTGTAAAATCAAACACTCAGACTAAATCAAACACGAGTGTGCGTGAGGGAGTGAATTGGCTGACTGATTCTAGAGGAATCAGGCCGAAGGTGGTCGGATTCTAGCAAATCCTAAGTTAAAGAGTCCGAACCCCTTTCAACTTCCATGGTGGTTTTTTTTATAATTAAGTTTATATTATATATATATATATATATATATCTCATTAAGGGCATTATAGACATTTCACGATTAAAAAAAATCATTTCTTCCTGGTCAACGCGCATATAAGTCCAACATTAGGGTATAGGGCTTTTTTTGTAAAAAATTATAAAACATGACGTTTTTTTGATGATATTTTATATGTCAGGGTTTTTTTTTTTTTTGCGTATTTCACCTGACACGAAGTAGTATGGTGCATTTTTCTCCAAAATAAATTATACATTTGGTATATCTTTTTTCTTAATGGAGTATGATAATGAAAAATCCACATTACCTAACATAAACCATATTCTTAAAAGGTGTGATTAGTAGACAAATGTACCAAATCACTGATTCAAACAAGATGCTACTATGAAAACCAATTTTCTCTTCAAATAAAATTCTATTTGAAAATTTTTCCCAAACAATATGAAAGAAAAAAAAATATATAAGAATTACCAAACGCCCTCCATCCATTAAAATGCTATCAAAAGGGTAAGATTCGAGTTATAAATACATGGAAAATTTTAGTCTAAGTTCAACTCGCTCAAACACCAACCAACTAAATGACAATACACTTGTCATTTAATTGATTACTCTTCCTAAATTTTCAACTAATCACATGACAAGTATAAAACGTTCGTCCCTCGTTATATCAGTTTGATCGAGCCATCGTTACATGGAAGATTCGAGTTATAAATACCTTGAGAACATGAAAAGAAATAGGAAGATTATTAAATCACACTAGTCAATAACACGAAGTTGATGAATCTTTGTTTTCTTTTGGGTAGTGGACTGATTTACGAGATAGAAGATAAAGTTGAAAACCACCAAGAGTTGTGACACGAGGAATATATGCCATGCAGCATTATTATTATCCTTTAAAAGTAGGAATAATTAGGCTGTAATGGATAATCGAATTTTAATAATATGCTTGGCACCATCACCCACCATTTCTTCAACTCTCCTCACCATCATTTGCTTTATTTTTGTTCCCTGATTGATTTGAAGTGATCATTGTGTAAATTACAAGCCAACAACTTTGTCTCTATGGTCTATGCCATACTAAGCCCCATTTTAACAGGAAAAATGTCAGATTTGATCCCTAAAGATAGGGTATCGAATATCGACATGTTTAGACCTAAATTCATCGAGTTCTGTCACATTTGCCCTTGTGATTCTGGGAAAAAAAATGATCCAGTTTCATCCTCCAGCTCTTCCCACATCTTCCATGTTTAAACCTAAAATCATCATGTTCATCACATTTAGCCTCGGAATTCTTGAAAAAAAAAAAAAGATCAAATAATTTGCCTTTGCGCTTAATTGCTTTCGGTTTAATATGTTTTTTTTCCAGTTTGTCAGTCCCCTGTTCTCGTCGCGACTAGTTAAAAGTAATAAGCCTCCCAACGTACAGGGAAACAAGTAAAAGCCCGGGATTTGCAAGAATGCATCTCCTACAGAAAAAAAAAATCGACTAAAGGAACCAACAAGTAGGGATTGTCTCGAAGAATGCACTGTCTACCAAAAACAGTTCAGATAGGGCGAAATATAGAAGAGAATAGACAAACAAACTAAAACAGAAAAAACATTGATGGACGACATAATCTACTCGTAACCCCTACTCCTCCATGTTTCTGGAGCAACATTCAGATTAATATTTCCGAACCCAAACAGAGGAAAAGAAGAAAAAGGGAACTCTTTTCTTCTGATGAGGGATGAGGACAGCGCAAATGTAAAATCCGAGAGGCTTTTATTTGGTTACTAGTCAGGTTTCAACCATTGGTTCGGGTCCAGTTGAGTCCGGCTGAGACTTGTTGGACTGTGGAACAGAATTGAATAGGATATCCTTGATGACCTGCAATAGTGGGAGAAATAAAGTACAGATCAGTTCATAGACTAAACTATGCTATAAGTATTTATATTTATATTTATGGAGAGCACCGAGTTTTAAAAAATTAGGGGAGATGGTAGCTACTGGTTACCTGTGACATTAAACCATGAACCTGCTCCACAGTTATTTTTGCACTATCACGAGTAATTTTGGAAAGTGGAGATTCTTCCTGAAAAAACAATGGGAGGGAGAATGAAATCAGAGCAGGAGCAGAATGTTGGCACAGCCATTTTTGCATCTTAAACGACAAAGCAAATGCACATATGGATGTTAGGCTGGCTGATGAGGAAAAGAGCAAGAATGGCATAGGAAAAAACACTAATTACTAATTGATGAAGAAAGCATGCTAAGCATCTAGATGAGTTTTTTCCTTAGTTGAATTACATAGAGACACAACTGTAACAAATTTCACTGACATTTCGGTCAAAATATTGCCGCCATAATGAGTTACCAATACTTGCTGGTGATGTAGTAGTAGTACTAATAAACATGCTGCATGTAAAGGCCATTCTAGTAATGGCAAAACTATGTCTTGCATGTGACAATATAGTCTTGACAGATGCGAAGTTTTTCTTCAATGAAATGAATGGAAAAAGAATTCAAATGCATAAAACACAGGAAAGGTGGCAAGGCACAGCATAGTCCAGGAAACTCGGTATTTCTCTGTGAAAAGCAAAACAGTTGGGTCAAGAATAACTAACTGACCTCTTTCTTCCTTTGAGGAGTTGCTAAGAAAGATCCAAACCGAGAATGAGACAATTGATTTTCAGCTTGCTCTATTTTCTCAGCTGCGAGAGATTATTAAACATAAATTAGTAGTGTAATAAAGTGGCATGGAAGCTCCAGCCTGCTGGCAACATCTTTAAAAATGAGCTTGTAATGCCAACAACTGATGGTACAAAGAAATCAGAGCACTTGCATAGTAAAACAAAATTACCTAAATCTGAGATTTGACCAGCAACATAGTCCCCATTACCAAGCAAAGGAGAAGAAGAAAGAGTGTTCACCCAATACTTATTCCAGAGTAGATCCAAGAGATGGCAATCAAGAGATGACTTGAAATATGTGATGTCCAATGAATAATACTGCACACGGGAGGAATTAACTAAATTGAGGAAATTTTGCTGAAACTGAAAGAGTTTTTGAATATGTGCATCATATGTATCCCCGCTCGGGGGAAATCGTTACCTGCTTACAATGAACACCAAAGTCCTCAATTTTGTTCAAGGGGATAGTCTGATACTCAGAGACAGGCTCATCCGGAGGCTTGTAGCCTTCAGGATATGTCCTGAAAGCACCAATATCAACTTTTCCAGCAGAAACAGTTCTTGTTGGATCAATAACAACTGCAAGAAAGGGCTCCTGGAATTGCTGGTTAAGCATTTGTGTGGAAACATCTATACCAGAAAGCCAACATCCATAACCAGGATGGGAATGGTACCACCCCACTACATTCTCCAATCGACCAGCCTTAACCCATAAAATCCGCAGTGAGAATATTTTTAAGGTAAGAATAACACAACTACATACATCTTTATTATCACCAAAAAGATATAAACAAGAGAGATTAATTTCTAAAACTGGACGGTTCAAGAGTTTGGGAATCAGCAGAAGAGAACCGGTAATGCAAAAACCGATTAGCTATTACCTTCAGGAAAATATAACTGTACTTCTATAATTCAATAATGTACTTTCAGATTGCTACAGGAAAGATAGTAAAACACAGATGCAGCTTGTATAGACGTACTTATTTTTAGCGAACTTTGTTCTTGGAACTTCACCAAAGAACACCCAGCCATTTTCGATATCCAAGAAAAAAGGATATTGATTCACACAACCTATGTGTAGTGCTTGCATAGAACCAACCTTATTATTGCCATATCTATGTCCAAGGTCTTATCGTGCTCTAAGATTGTGTCCAAATACCAGGGGGAAATATGTCCAAACAACCCAAAGGATGACATTTCATGACTGCCTAATCCATTAAGTCACAGAAGTTCTTCAATGTAACATCCACACAGTTTCTGACATGCAACGGGGAATTTACAAAGAAACATCACCCTAAAATCACTACGCCACACACACTTATACAAGCATATCACTCGTAAAGGAAACCAGTATCCCTTAGTTCCCACTGTATATATTAATTGCAGTCATATGAAATTGAGATATTTATCTGCTCTAAGTCTCTAACAGCGGCCATTTGTCTCCTTAGAACGGAATAAACCCCAAAACCCCTAGAATATTCAGTACACAGCAGAATAGAATATTACCAATTCTTCCAATCCTGCCACTGGAAACTCAATACACAATAATGTCAATTATCATTGTCTATCATTGACACAACACCTGAAAACTTTATGCAGGCAAATCAACAAAACTCCACTAAACCATCCTAGCCATGATACCACCCAAGAAAACGAACATACTCCGATAGAATTTCATGAAAACCAATGAACGAAAGGATACAATCTCGTCACCAAACATAAATCAAAACCTACCTGTTTATTAGTCTGCGAATAATCCACCATGTACTCATACGCATCGGCCTGCGCATTAACCCTAGTTTCAGTCCCCTCGACGGGGAGAGCAAAAGCGTCCATCACAATAATCGCATCCCCGTCGGTTTTCCCCTGCATCAGCCCCATGACCTCAATCGTCCCGCCAGAGCGAGCATGCACCACCATCTTCAGCAGCGCGAGCGCCGAGATCTTCACGCGCTTGAAGTAGTGCGGGTTGTTCGTCCATGGCTTCTCCTGCTGGAACTTGACCTGCGCCGCCTCGTCGTAGAAGAATATAGCGTCCGACGCGGCGGAGGAGGATTCGGTGTCGGTGGTGGAAACAATGTTGTTCTCAAGCTCCCACGTTTGCCGAGCAATCGCCGCCGAAGACAAAGGATCCATAGTTTGGGTAGAGAGAGAAATCAATTGAAGAACAAGCCCTCCCTTTGAGTCTGTTCGCTCTCGTGTTTTGCTACGAGTTTGGGTGCACTAATTTCTGGATTATTTATAAATACTGCTCTTATTTTTAGAGTAATTACAGATTACGGTCCTCATTTTGCACTGCTAAAAATATGGTAAAAAATAAGAGAAAATGATATGTTTCTTATTTATTAATACAGGGGAAAAAAAAGCCCCGGCTCTTTTTTTTAATTTTTTATACCAACTTTCAAATATTTCAAATTACTATTCGTAACTTATTTTTAACAAAAGAAGATGAACTACCTGTTAATACGGATAACAATTTAAAAATATTTACAAAATACATATAACAATCTGAAACATTTAAAATTTTCTCATAATACAAAAAATAAGTTGTTTTTCCCTCTTATAAGTATTACTCGAATAATTACTACTTCTATTGTGCTATCTGATCTTCAATTTCGATGATATGTTTTATTTTCCATTTCACTCACTCGGACCCAATTAATCCATCTACTACAGCTTTTCATGAATCAGGAGATGAAACTCATCGCAAGATTGAATCAGGAAACCCAAACAGCGTTTCATTGTTCGGGTATTTACAGAAGCACCCAAAACAATACTAAAAACAAGAGAAAATGACAAGTTTTTCAGAAGGGGACCAACAATTCAAAACCATTGCAACTATACAAACCATTTAATAGGGGAATTTAAGCCATGCCGATAATCCCACACAAATGGTAATGGTAAAATTCCTCTAAAAAGAGTCCAAAATACAGGTTAATCGAGTGATTTGTTCTGGAAAAAAAAAAAAAGAAACTGCTAAATAAATTAAACTGATAAATAGTATAATTTAGGGAGCCTACACATTAACTAACTCCAACACAACCCTAAACCCTTAACAAGTGGAAATTCTTCCTACAATAGTGTACAACACTACATGACATTATCTCCCTTTCATTTACCTCCTCTTCCTCTTCCTCTCCCTTTGATTCTAGCTGATTTTCTACCTTGTTGCTTCCCGGCTCCGGCATCGGCCTTTCGCTTGGGAGATGGCTGGGCAATCTCCACTGGTAATTCTTCGTTCTGCATACTCAGACTATTTTGAGAGCCACTTGTGAGGCTATTGGTTTCTGCAACAACAGGGACTTCCGTGTATGCTTCGGTCAGAAGCTTGCAGTTGCCTTCTGCATTGACAGTGTTTGAAGCCGGCTTCTCTTTTTTTGTTGTATTGGAAGTGTGGTTTTCCTCGTTATGTTGCTCGTTGTTTTGGTCCGGAAGGTGTCCTTCAGACAAACTGGACAAATGGAAGTAGGTTTAATATAATAGCAAATAGGATGATACAAAATAATATGAGAAGTCAATTGAAAGAAATGTTTTACCTTGCTTTGGAGAGACCGTTTGCGTTTGCGCTCTGTTTTCCTCCAAATTTAGTGGCATCAATTGCCGGAGGCCCATTAGTGTCACTTAATCGCCCATCTGTAAAAGAAAAAAACATTGAGATGAAGGTACCACGTGCAATTTACAGTTGAAACTCGCTCCTTCTCTCACTCGTATACAGCAATGCTTGCAAATGGGTATGAAAGATACAAGAGAATCAAGTGAAAAGGCGATACTTTATTAAACCCACATCAGATGGGCAGGACCCAGCACAACTATGCACCAGTAAAATTGCATTTACCCTAACGTTTACATTTCTTAATTTTTCAAACTTTCGTGTACAGCGGTAGACACCAAACAAAACGCCGGGGTTAGGAAGAAGGAAACCTCATCGGACAAAAGCACTATTGAGTTCTATGCTACAGGTAAAAGAATAAGCTCCAAAAAGCAGAGTGTCAAAGAAAATTCCTTTTATCAATTTTTATTCAAAACACTTAAGCTCTTTCATTCTTTCTCCTCTCCCCTATCGTAATTCACCGAACTTTGCAGCCTCTTAAGTTCGCGTTCTCGTTTTAACTTAGCCCCTCTTTCTGCATCATAGTTCTCTTTGTCACTCTCCTTATCCCGTCTTCCAGTATCTGGAAGCCAGTAGAAAGCTGCTAATTTTTTCAATAGTAAAAGTCCTAATTTAGTCCAAAAGGTGTTAATAATATTGAACCTAGTTTTGAATCAATACAACGCAAGTGAAGAAGTACAAAAAATAAGACCATGAATCAGCATTAAAAGAATATAAGAAGGGTGCATATTAATACGAATTTCCAATATTATAATCAGCTTTGTAACTCATCAAGAACCAAAATGGAGTACCGCATAAAATAGTAATTGACTAGGATATCGAGGATAATGGATAGGCTACGTACCAGACTGGTGCTCCCCAGCATGGTTGGGAGTGGAAGTGTACGGGAACTTAGATGCATCATGTTCACCGTCCACCTGAACAGCTCCTGAATCCTTTAAGAAACAAAGAAATGTAGGCTTAAGATGCTTATGAAATCATGTAGTCTTAAGGCCTCCTTTAATAATATGAAATCATGTTCACTGACTTTTCCATGATGAGAAATTGCAAGTTTGTGATAGTAATCTAATATGTGTTTTCTTTTATTTTTGGTTCAACCCTTATGCAAGCTTTTTGTTACAATTAATGCGTGTGACGTGTACCACACCTCATTGGCGTGTGATACATCACTCAGAAAAACATAGGTATCATGCGGGCCTGAGCCTTTCATACAGGCCAACATCTTTTAGAAGTAAACCCAAGTTCTTGCATGATTATGGGCCAAAACATGTTTTTTTTCCGAAAGTAAATGAGGCCAAAGATGTTTTCAGTTTCTATTGCTAAAAGCAGATGATTAAATGACTGACTGAGAACCAACTCTGCTAATCAAGTACCTCATTATTTCTAGAAACAGAAGTAGCTGGCTTGGATGACTGTGCCTCATTTACCCTAGCTGGTCTCGACTCCAACACTGAAATTGTCAAACCACAACTCGGTTTACTAAGAATAGCTGATGTGAGAAATATTATCAATGGATGATTTTTCATATTTGTCAAAATCGTCAAAGGCTAGTTGGATATATAAATGAGAAAAAAAAAACCTGAAAGGGAAGGATCTGGGCTCACTCCTGCATCTACCAGTGCCTCAATTTGCTTAGTTTTACTCAAAGGATTGGGCTCAGTGGTTCTCTCTCCTATAGCAGGCACTACCTCATCAGCTGCTACAGACTCCTCCCTAGTTGGTTGAGCTGCAAGCAACGATGAATCGATTTTAGTTGGAGTGCGCAGCATTTCTTCTGTTGCTTTGGAGCGTACTCTCCGTAGTTCTTCCTGAATATTCCACGATCCCGAGGCAAGAGAATTCCTTTTCTGCACATTCAAGTATACAGCAATTAGTTTATGATGATGAACAAGGGCAATTTGTGAAAAGCAAGATAAAGTAAAGACAGGACAAAAAAGTGAAAATGTGAAGCTCTTAACATAGTATGCTAATCTAGACTGATGCAATGCATTAATTAAAATCAACCAAACAGATTTTCCATTATCTCTACAGTAAAAACTGTCAGGATAATCATGTGCCTCAAGACTAACAAAAAAGAAGCAACATAGATACTCGTATAAAGAATATCCAAAAAACAGGTAGTTGGATGCCAAATACTCGGGCCAATATTGTTACATGAGAAATCATCAATCTGTCAACACACTGTATATGTGGACGGGAATTAACTAAACCATGCCATTAAAACAAGCATAAAGACTGTTGGTTGAAACATAGAATTGTAAGTAACAGTTAGTTGTAAACATCACAAAATCTCAGGCACCGAAAAGAGAAACAGCAGAGTGTAGTAGTAGCAACACATAAAGAAAGCACATGTTGCTGACTCAGAAATAAACTAATGAAAGAAAACAAGGAACGAACCCTGGATGAAGACAAAGAATCACGGGCAACAGAATAAGACGTTCTGTCCTTAAAAAGCTTGGTTGTCAAGGGGGTTCTTATCTCAACATTACTTGTGGGAGATGCCCAAGGTGGCCTTTCCTTCATATAGGATCTGGCCACATCCGCAGGGGAACCTCCTCCACTTTCCACCTGTATCAATTCAAAATCAATGCCATTAGATCAAATTATTTTCAGAATACAGTTTATCCAATATCTTCAGAAACATTTCAAAACTCGAGGAAGCAAACGCCACAAGGTACTTATTAAGGAAGTAAAATCCATTTGGGGCAGGTAACCATAAACAAAAGAGAAGGAACAAACTGAAACAAATTGAGGCAATGTTCCTGCTCAAGCAGTTGTGTCCAACAACAGCAATAATAATCAAAAGAAGAAGATCACTAAGACACTAACATGTTCAACCCCAATCAAATTAAGATTGATGATCCCATGGTCCAATTGTGTTGCTGAGCTTGACCCCACTTTCTTTTCTTGAAACCACTTTTTAGCTTCCTGAATTGCTTTATTGTATATATCATCTTCTGTTCACAAGAATGAAAACTATATCAATTAATAGGGAAAAAAAAAACTAAAACAATTCGCAGTTTTCTTAAGTAGCAATACCATGGTCAACCATCTTCCTGGGAGAGCCTGCAAGTGAACTTTTCTCCCCTGCTTCAACTGACCAGTCGATAACCCGAGAATTGAGAATTTTTATCAACCTATCACACTCTTCCCTGATAAATATTGAAAATGAAACACTAAATTATGGAACAAATATGCTGGAAAAAGTCACCCTTTTAGGAAGTAATCTAAAGACCAGATTATATATGTACATTGTCTCCAAACGAATCAGTTTACAGGATAGCATGATAGCATCAACAAGAATGATAAAAGCAAGTGCCACAGCGTACGCGTTCTAAGTGTTATTGACAGATAAGGTTAAGAAAAACAGTACGTCAATACTCAATATGTTACGAAATATTGACTCGGACCAGAACCTAGACATAACATAACTCATCACAAACAAACTGGTGAAAGTTTGAACATAAATAGAATGATAAAAGGAGAAAAAAAATGTCATCCTAGAAAGAACAAGAACCAGAAAATTTATCAAGCAAGGAGAATAAACCTCAAAATTCTGGCTATTACCTCGAAAAAGTCTCATGCATAATAAGCTGCTCGATTATCCGTTTGGTTTCAGTCCTCCACGCATTCAATTGGGACTCTTGTCCAAATTGCATCATTTCAGATGGTGTCACATTTGTCTAACATTACAAAAGGAGAGAGTATTTGGTTGTGAAGAACAATTTTAATTCCAAAACTCTGTATTGGAAAAATATATATCAACGAAGCAAAATAATATGAATCTTGTTACAAATTCCTTCAGCAAATCTGTACAGAAAGAGTTACCCACAAATGAGCTCTTTCCTGTTAAACTACACCTTACATCATCTCCATTTCAAGACACTGTAGCATAGATATTCAATATTCAGTTCTCACTAAGTTTCTAAAACAGACTGGGTACTACAACTATCATAGAACAAAAAATGCCATAACTAATATTGCATTGCAGAAGAATAAATGTGTTAACACAAAAAGATTGGGGCCCAGATTAATTCATTGGCTGCACTATCAGAGGAATGATACGATTCTATTGTTCTACACGATTTTCTCCTAGGTCCGAAAAGAATAAAATAGGTTCAGAATTGTTCTTATTGTCTGAAGAATGAACGAATAATACTACATAACTATTAGAGGATTGCCATCCTCCCTCGGGATTTCTTATTTCCCTTATGAAATACTCTTTTTTCCTTTCTGTTCCGAAACATGGCAAGGAAACACAACATAAATTCTAAAATTGTAGGAGTTCTACCAGGTTAATTATAGCATTCTGGTGCAGCTTCATGAATAAAAGATTAAAAAGTAAGTAAAGGCCAAAAGATTACCTCGTCCAACACATTAACTCTACTATAAGGGGTTTCACAGTCATTATCAGCATCAACATCATCCTCTGCCGCACAAAAAGATGAAAAAGAAGAAGAAAAAAGAGAACCAAAGAGAAGAAGGAAATATGTGTTAGTCAAAGAACTGGAAATGAGAGTAACAGCAAGGATGAGGATATAAAAAGTGAATTACTGAAAATTGCAGCAGACGTCATAATCATCAAAATAAGGCAAATCGAATACATGTTAAGAAAACGATTTGGCTCCGTGGAGCAAATTTCCCACCTTTATAATTTCCTGCATTACCAATTTCCTCACTTCCAGACCTTGTTCACTGATTTTAATAAGTGTATAAGCATCAAACACTTGCCATCTTCTCATACCAGATATCTCTGCTTCTTTCAATTTTTTTTCAGTCCACTACGTTTTTATATGTGGTTAGTGCCTGCCTCGAATATTTAACAAACAAGCAACAACTATTGCTAATTTTCTATCAACAAACAGTTCCGAGTTATGCCAAGCAACCATTTCGCCATGCCGATTTTATTAGTGTCTAAACTCTAAACAGCTTTGGCATCATATTTTCACGCCGTGCATCTTAATTTTACATTTTCTCGTTTTGCATCTTGCTTTCTCGTTTACTCTAACTTCGGTCATGTCTAGTTATGCCAAATGCACGAGTACTTCAAAGTTCAAACCTAACACCACTTCCTCCTGAAAAAACTCACGTACATAACTGGAAAAGGCAATAAAACTTAAGGATATTCACGCTAATTTGAACCAGTGAGACTCATAACCTATTAGAAACCGGTGAAAAAGCGCGCACACACACACACAAATGTAAAAAACGAAAAGGTTTAAAGGAAGATGAATGCGTGCCTGAAGCAGAGTCCTCATCTTCAGAAGAGGAGGATTCCGACTCGGATAAGATGGAGGATAGAATTTTTCCGGCTCCAGAAACGATGGCGCGGGCAGAGGGAACAATGACGCCGGTAAACCAATTAGGGCTTTTCGGGGGAGGAGGCGGAGGAGGACGGTCGTAGGGAGTGGCGGCGAGGCGCTGCTTCCGGCGATTGGTGACAATTTTGCCACCGGCGCCGGATCCAGAAGTAGCCATTTGGGAGGAAAATAGGAAATTTGAAATGGAACGACAGCAATTCGTTTCAATTTCAGGTGGTTTGCTAACATCACTCGTTATGAGGTTCGTTTTCTATTTCCCATTTCCTTTTTTCTTTTTTCTTTTTTCTTTTTTCTTTTTTTTTTTTTTTTTTGTGTCTCTTCTCTTTTTTTCCCTTTTTCTTTTCTTTTTTTTTCTTTTTCAATTATATTTAGGGCTTCTAAAATGAGTTCAGTTTGTACTGAACTCACGTGAGGTCGCCTTTGTACTATTGTACTCTATTATTAATTTAATTAATTTATATATATTTTTTAGAAAATATAGTAATTTTATACGTTTTGTAAATATTCATAAAATCATTCATATCCTCTTTAATATTTTATTTGTAAAAGGTTACTTATAATTTTAATAGATATTTTCAACAAATTAATAATTTTTTTTTAATTTAAAATTTATTTTGTTCAAATCATGAGAGTATAAGCTATAATATGATATCCATTTTGCTTATACTTTATTGCCTTTTATATTTTTTTTAACAAAATTATTTTTATTTTTAAAATATATAATTAGACCTATCTAAAAAATATATTAAAAGAAACTTTTTTACAGAAGAAAAAAATTTCTGTTTAAATTACAAAATTATCCTTAAATATCAATACAAATTCTACGTAATTATAAAATTAAGGGCATAATACAAGTTTACTATAAAATTTAGCAGTTCTCAGGTCTCACGTCAAAATATGAATGCCCAAAATATTCTGATTTATTTATTTTTCTCCAATATATAGAGGACGTGTATAAATTAGTTACATATTTATTAACCACTTTTTTGTACCGTCTCTTTTATTTTTCTTTTATATTTTTTTATTTTTCTTTCTCATATTTTTTTTAATTATATTTTTATCCTATTAATATATTATTATTATTAAATTTATAGTAAGATAAATAATTTAATTTAATATATTTAAATAATTTTTTTTTTTTTATAACGCATTGAGAGTGAGAAAAATGATTATTGATTTTAGGATATATTTTTTTAATAAGTTGTAGTGGATAAAGTAAGAGAATTATAATGATTATTGATTGAAAAATAAATATATTAAATTAAATTTGATAGTTAAAGAAAAAATAGGAGTTTCAACATAATTTTTGATTTAAATATATATATTTTTAAAATAAAGTAAGTAATTGATAGTTAGAGAAAAAGTAGGAGAAATGTGATAGTTAGAAGAAAAATAGAAGTTTCAACGTGATTTCTGATTTAAAAGAATATATTTTTAAAATAAATTAAATTAGTACAAAGCAAACCTACCTTACGTGAGGTCAGTACAAAACCAACCTCACAATAGACAAACCCTTATATTTATTCATCTTCTCTCATATTTCTTGTTACTTATCGACAAGAATTGATTCAAATGGTTAATAAGTTGATTCTTGGATAAGATTCTGACTTCGAATTTCTCTTGAGAGTGCGTGTATTAAAAAATATATATATTTTTTGTTCAAATTATTCTAATTTCAAGATTTTTGTTAAAAGAAAATGAGAAAAATTATAGGGTTAATTAGATGGAGGTCCATATAGACAGAATTAGTCGTATTTATATGTGGACTCCCTCTGTATTTTAAATTTTTATTTGCATCCCTTAAAGTTTGTTTCATTTTCACATTGTTGGAATTAAAATATTAGAATTTTAACGAGTAGTACAAAAACTTATCGAACTAATTTATATGGAACCCCATCAATATAGTTAAACCTTTGCGAACTGATCCTTATGAAAACACTAGTTCCATCAATTTTCTTTCAAAGTAATCTGTATTAAATAATCAAAGTTAATGTAGCACAATCTCGTCATGTCACGTATAGACCAAATGAGGGTTATATGGAGAGTGCGATTTGCATGGCGTCTCTAATTATCTTCGGATAATATAAAAGATATTCTCAAATTCTCTTTTAAAAGTCGAAAATTACCCTAAAAGTTATTATAATTCTGAAACCTTGATAATAAAGACAAAAGAAAGAATCCCACAAGGTTTTAATACCAAAGCCTCAGGGCCTTGATACTCTGAGAGCCAAAGGTTACTTGAATAGACCTTCCAAGGGGGTCGCACCCTCAAGAACTCAGAGCAGTCGCATTACTCAAATTTTCCCCTACCAAGCAAGTTAAATTGTCCCATAAACATGAGGCGAAACATCAAACTTTTAGGAGGAATCACAAATCTTAAAGAAGAATATCAAATCTCGAGGTCATACCTATTATAAGGTTTTGAAACTCGTTCATTTCAGTAAAAGACAAAGTCTGTTACACTTACCATGATCAAGTGCTCAATTTCACACCACCACTTGCGGAGTAGTGTATCCCTCTGACAATCAGTACGAGAGTGTTACGTACCTATTAACGCTATGTTTTTTTTTTTTTGTGGGGATCACATGAATATTCTCGAAAGACTTGTATCATGTGGTTCCCCTCAAACCAAATAGCCAACAGTCTGCCATCTACATGTGAGAAAGTGGCCAAGGGACCACCAGCTACACGGGCTCCTTTTTCCCCGATGTATTTTTATAAATAACTCATTCGTTCTCATTGACGGTAAGCAATCTTCTTTGATTTCTTTGCACTTACTCAATTTTTTCACGGAATATCGTCCGACTTTAGGATTTGAGTCCACGCTGGGGTATATCTAGTTGATTTTCTCACATTCTTTTCATTGTTGTAAGTGATAGCTCATACTAAGTTCAAATTCATCTCCCCATCTATCTTAAATCGGTTAAAACACTATATAAAACTTCAACCAATTACCAATCATATAAAAAACTATCAAAGTTTTTAAAATTAACCTGAAATCACTTCTACCATCGGATGTATAGAACTCACGTTGCTAATAACACGGCATATGTTATTAGTATAATAAAAATAATAGAATGGGATCAAATGTGAATTGACCGGTTCAAATGCAAAAGTCGTCGTGCTTATTAATAAATATAAATTTGCCCATATAAGTTAGTGCTACACTAAGAGGAAATTGGATTTTCAAAACACCAAAAGTCGGATATGTTCTTCCATCACTATGACTATGTACAACGGATTCAACCAACATGGCCTATATTCTTTCCTCAGTTCACATTTTCATTTTATTTCTATACTCACGTTTTACTTTTTAATAATTACATGTCAAAGGTCAATGAATTCTTTTGCCATTTATTTTTATATTTGAATTTCTTTTTCGTAGAAAGAAATGTTATATTTTTTTGGGGTTGGGAGTAATTAGTTCAATCTTATAAATTTCAATTTTGATTAAAGGACTTTAAGTCTTTAACCTTATTCTCGATTGGAATATTTTAATGAAAAATTCCTTCGTTATGGACAAAAACAATATATCATAAAGTAGTGTAATTCAACAACTCGTCATTCTGATTAATTAACTAGATAATCAATAATTGAATTAAAAAATAAGTACAAAAACCGAAGGATAACCCTAAATCTAAGTTTGGGTATGACGGTATGAGCATATTCAAACACAAAACTCGCATTTATGTGTCTGAGGAACTAAGACGACTTTTTTCCCCCTACAAGGAACTAAGGCGAGTTGTCCTTGAAGAAGCGCACAAATCCGCTTATACCGTGCACTCTGAAGGAAGCAAGATGTATGGGACTTGAAACGAACATATTAATGGTATGGAATGAAGAGAGAAATCTCGGATTTCAAGATGTATCGGGATTTTATAAATAAATGTCGCACTTGTCAACAAGTGACTAAAAAGATTCGAAGAAAAAGTCGTTTCGAAAAAAGAACACTTAACCACTTAGTTCAATTATTATTGGTTTTTGTGAAGAAGAACTTTATATATTTATAGTCCGACCTAAATAGATAATAAAGTATAACGAAAAAAGTGATGTAAAAATTGTCATTATTTAAAAAAAGAGCTTATATTAAATAATTATCCAACACTCCAAGGAAACTATAGAGAATAGAGGAAACTTAAACCCCAAAGGCACCAATAAAAATAGGAAAAAAAAAAAAAAGGAATCATGGTTCATTACTTCATTTGAAGAATAATTGAATATTCTTATTTACTAAATTACGACTTCTTTATATTCACTTGTTAATTCCAATTAAAATGAAAGAGAAAAATGAAATAGATATATTGAAAAGACGAAAACGCCCTCCCACCCACCCTCAAATTGCAACTGCTTTATAAACAGAAACCCCATCGTCGTCTTGAGTTTACTTTTCAATTCTCTCTCTCTCTCTCTGTATGTCGCAGAAGCTTGAATTTAACCAGGTTCCACTATCTTTCCCTATGTCTACATACATACTCGCATGCTACGTACGAGCGAGCTCCGATACTGTTTATTGATAATTTCTTGGGGGTTATATGTGAAATAAGGATTGGTTGACTTTCGGGTGACCGTGAATGTTAATTGCTTGATTCGTTGACGATTACGCATGATGTGATTTTGATGCGAAATTAATTTCTGGGTGTGTTTTGGGGTAATTGGTTTTGGTGCTGCCTTTTGGAGTGAAATTATCCAGCTCGTGTGGAAATGTTTGACCATTTCTTTGATTTGAATCATGGGCTAATTTGTACCCTTTTTATGATTTTTTGTTTTGTTGATTTATTGCGAAAGTGAATTATTATTTTGAGGTGGGTTCTTTTGGGATGTTACAAAGATTGGATTTTGGTTATTGGGTTTGTGTAAAATTTGGTGCAGTATGATTTTAGGGGAATGGGAAGGTTTATCTGTGGTTTCTTTTACTGGGTTTATAGGACTCGAGCTGAATGAAAATCGGAAGGTTTTGGTTGATTTTGAAATGGGTGTGAGTTATGATTGCACTTTAGAACTGAAAAATGAGAGTGCTTGTCTGAAATTGTTAGTTGCAGAAGTATCCTGTTGATATCTTGCGAATGTGAAAGTGGAAAATTTAATTTCTGATGATGCTGGTAGATTTTATGCTACTTGTAGAGATGAAACGGAATTGTTTGAGAACAGAAACAGAAGTATGACTTGAATAAAGAGAATTGAAGGCGCTGAATTAGCTGTTATTGTTACTGTTTTTCTTCTTTTTGATCTCGATGAGTTGTCCAAGAGAATGGATTAACCAAATTTTGTGATGTTAATTACTGTTTCATGTATTGACTGCTGCACCTTATGAAGATATTTGTGCATGCAGTGATGTAGTTTCCCCTATCCAATAAATTTGTTTTCAGTTTCCATTCTGAAGCTCATGGTGGAGGAGGGCCCGAGAAAAAAGACAGCTCTAATGGAGGAGATTCAGCTGTTTACCAACTGGGATGATGTCATCTGTCCCATATGCTTGGACTTTCCTCACAATGCTGTTCTTCTCCAATGCTCATCATATGATAAAGGATGCCGATCTTTTGTATGTGATACTGACCATCTACATTCCAATTGTCTGGACCGCTTCAAGCAAGCAAATAAGATGTCATCTGAATCAGAACCTCCAAATCCTACTGAAAATCCACAATGTTTGGGTTCAGAATCTGAAGATTGCAAACCCCAATGCCCCTTGTGTAGAGGAGTAGTTACTGGGTGGATGGTTGTTGATAAAGCTCGTAACAATTTAGATGAAAAGAAACGATGTTGTGAAGAGGACAAATGTCGTTTTACAGGCACGTATATTGAGCTTAAAAAGCATGTACAAGCAGAACATCCTCATGCTCGCCCTTCGAAAATCGATCCTGCACGCCAGCTGGATTGGGAAAATTTCCAGCAATCCTCAGAGATTATTGATGTTTTGAGCACCATCCATTCAGAGGTTCCACGAGGTGTTGTTCTTGGCGATTATGTGATAGAATATGGGGATGATAACTCTGGAGATGATTTTGATGACTTTCGTGGGGATGAGGGGAACTGGTGGACGTCGTGTATACTGTATCAGGTATTCGAAAATTTTAGGACGTCTAGGAACAGAAGAAGATCGAGAGTCGGTGATTCCAGAAGAGGAAACCATCGTTTGAGTTATGATACTTCAAACTCTGATGAGGGTTCTGTATCATCTACAGAATATGCAGATTATAGAGCCGATGAGATGGATGATGAGTTTGTGAGTGGACGTGGACCACCTAGGGGAAGAGGCCATCACAGGTCAGTGACTGCCTTGCACCCCCTTCCCATCCCCACACCCTTGAAAATAAAAAATAAATAAAAACTCAAATGATGCTTTCTTGTAGGTGTATGAACTATTGATCTTTTGAGTTCTCCATTTGTTATTTTCTTTTATTTTTCTAAACATTGAATACATAATTTACGGCATCAAAATCTGTATAACTGACTACTGTATGGTATTAGGACTCTATGTCTAGTTGAATTTTTTGGCCGATATAACTGTGTTATGGATTAAAATGACATACTTACGGATCCCATGATGGGAAAATCCACTTTCTTCTGAATAACAGTTGATAAGTTATGTTAATGGATTTGTATTTTCCTGAATATTAATAGCTGTACTCAAGGTGTAACCAGAAACTAGAGTTCCTCAATGACCAAGTTGACCTACCATTGCCAAGAGTGTTCGCACTACTTTAATAGGAGCAGATCTTATAGTGTCCTTAATCTCTTTTTATTTAATTATTCAGTTTCAGTAGCTATTATCTCTGTCTATCTTCTGCATCAATGAATTCAATCCGCGCATAAATTATTGAAATTTACTAATTAAATTTACTTGTTCAACAGCTCTCGGAGGCGCCGCTCGCGCTTCTATGATAACTAGTTAAGCTCTGTCGCGCATTCCCCTTTGCAATCTACTGTAAGATGAAGTATCAGTTTTAGTATCCTCTGTTCAGTATCAAATCAATTTTTGTTTGTTTATATGCTCATTGTAGTGTTTTATGTTAATCTTCAACAGAATCAAGGAGGCTTAGACATCTTGTTTAAGTGGAAAGTGGATACCAATTGAAGTTGGCCTGTTAATGACATTTAGAATCCTCAGATTGACACAATCCACTCATTGGGATTCCTTTTTAGTCACTTCTAAGTTGAACTTTTTCCTTTTTTTTGTACGAAGGCTCGATGTTTGGAATCTAACGTGCTTCGTTGTTTGGTATTTATTTGTTTTTAGTAATGTTGATCTTGTATTAGCAGACTTGTTTAGTTCCTTAGATGATCAGGGCTGAAACCAACTTCTTGCTCGAACCTAATGTCATCTTTCGTTTAGGTTGGAACAGAAATAATGTAATATAGGCAATTTCATTTATTTTAGCTTCATCAGATAATGTATTGCATTCTTAAACTCTTCCTCTATGTACGAGCATTTCCAATGATTCTTTTGCCATTTTGTCTCTCATTATCTTGATACTGATGGGAGTTTTGATCGAGTCCTCTGGAAATCAGTTGAGTGCAAGGATTAGCTAACTTCCTCCTCAGTTGAGTACAAGGAATAATAATTGAGTACATTTGAGTACATTCTTTTATTGAATTATCAATCAATTTAATACAATTCTTAAAGGTCTTCTATGTCATCCCATAAGTGCTGGCAGCTGGCCTTAATATTTTCTTTCAATTTCTTTATTTTGAGAACCACACTTGTTCTTATCCATGTAGTACCCAATTAGGTGGGAGATGGAAACTAATCTCCTGAAGTACCAAGAACGCTGTAAGAACACTTTCCAATTTTTATAGGACTTCTTCCAACATAATTTTTTACATGTTCCGGAATACATAAAATTTGAATCCGGGATATTACTTAAGTGAATTCAAGTCTTTATCCATTTCATCGAAACTTGGAAGTATACAAGTCTTCCAATAAAATTAAAACCCGTCAATCAATATGCGAATTAAATAAGTAAACACCAATAGAAGAAAAAAGAGTCTAATACAATAACAAGAAACACTTTAGGTCAGGCTTTCACAATAGTAGGGATGATGATAAAGGTCAAAAATGGAGCAAACTCAAAAGGACTAATATGGGACATTGTTGGGGAGATTGCGTATGACATTACTCTTCATGCCAATCTTGGATCTCATGTGCTCAACACCAGACTTGTTCATTGCCTTCATTACTTTCATGCGTACAACGTGCTCTCTTGACTGCACCGTTGCCAGACCCATGCTCTTATAGCTGCACAGATCAACCATGTTCTCACCAATATTAATATATTGCTTCAATCAAATGTCGGGATTGATGTCTTATTGAAGGTTTGTATTCACATACCTTGAAGTTAATGAGGCAATAAGAGCACTATTTGCAGGTGACGGACGATGTTTCTGGCGGTAATATTTAAGGTATTCTCTAGAACCGAGCATTTTGGTGGACGTTGAACCATCATTTCTCCGGTTGGTTATAATTAGCTCAGAGCCACCAATACCCAGTTCAACAGCATTTTGCGTGTCATCAACCGTCACCAATTGCTTCCCAGCCGAGTCTACAAAACTTTTAAAACCAAAAAATGGGGTTACTCAATAATCATCTCTTAGTTCAGAGCAACTTCCTAGTTATAGTAATAAGGGATGATTACAAAGACATACCCCGAGGTTTGGCAATATTTTAGACATACTTTTTCTAAGTTTGAGAAACTACAAGAACTTCCTCTTGACATCTGCTGATATTACCTCTTTTTTTTTAATGTATGTTGCCCCCACACTTACTAATCAATAGTTAAATTTAGATTGACGAGTGTAATAGCATGCATTAGGCCAAGCCTCTCTCACAGCCAGAGATTGTCATCCTACAGATGGTACGTGCTAATGGTGTAATGTTGTCCAAACTCCCTGGGTTGCTTGTGTAATTTAAGGGGGAAAAAAAAGGTGGTTTGTAGTTTTTCAAACGAATGTACCACCTTTAATATGGCAAATCTTATAGGGGGTACAGATGTGAAAAGGTTAAACCACTATTGTCAGATTAAAAGAAGAAGGAGAAATAAAAACCTGCTGCTATAATCATAGAAGTCTTCCAGTTCTCCTTCCTCATCTTCAGTCCCATCACCATAGTGCACTTTGCAGTGACTTTTTGCTTCCATATGCTTCCTAACAGCCTCTAGGCTACTAAAAGGATGGCGTCTTTCAGTGCAGTACAAACAAGTCAAATCCCTTTTAACCTGAAAATGGATATTGCATGTTGAAGTACAAAATGAAACCACAAAAGACTAAACATCAAATTACATCAATTAAGACCAGTCTTTACCTTGAGGCCCAAATAGGTAAGCAGACCTTTAGGATCCTTCAAGAACTCAATATCAGGAATGAAAAACCCATGCTGCTTGTGCATGTGTACCATACAGCTCTCCAAAGTCTTATGCTCCAAGTCACACATGAAGCAACACAAAGGATCCAAAACTTCAAAATCATCCTCATCCATGTCATCCTTAGAAGGATCATCATTCACCTTAAGTTGCCCCAATGAATCACTAGCTTCACCAAGTAACTCTTCCTCAGGATCATCAACCTCTTCCCATTCACCATCTTCACTTTCTTCATCTTCTTCCATAAATTGACGTGAAGGCTCTTTAGGAGCACGAAGTGGAAGGGGCTTGATTATTGTACTCTCCCCATCTCTGCTGCCCAGTGATTCAGAAGCCCTTATCAAGTGACTTTTAGATTTTAGGTGCTGCGCATGCGCTTTGGAACTTCTGTATTCCTTGGAACAAAGGCCACAACTGTATGACATGGGAGTTTCATCTAGTTTTCTTTTTTCTTCTGCAAGTGCAGATTGTCTAGCTAGAAAGAGTGCTTCGGTCACTCCTGGGACACCTGCAACCTGTACCAAAGAATAGAGAGAATTTTATGGGAAACTAGTAACAACGATGGCCAGAATTGGCATAATGAAGGATCATACAAAACTTCAGCAGCATTTTCTACAAAGATAAAAACGAAATGCAGGACATTCCCAGTGAGTAAAAAGAAGTCATTTTAATCACCATCATCATAATATGTAACACGCAACAGGAGCTTAATCAGTTAATCAGCTAGGAAAAATTTCCCATATAAAGCGAGTTGCAAAGAACGACAAAAGATTATCACTAACTATAGCCTTCTCATTGCATTACGTGATTAATCTATTATTCCCCAATCCCAACCCGAACCCCCCCGGACAGGTACAGGATAGGCTGAACAGAAAAAGAAGCAGCAAAACTAAAACAGGCTTCAAGAGGCAAGGATATTACTACCTATGAAGAGAGCCTCAGCAAATTCCATTAAGCATAGAATCTATTAACCAGAAACACTCATGCACCGCTTAATTCCAGTTAGCTAGTCCTCCATATACTCTGTTCAATCATGAACTAGCACGAAATCGATTGCAAACATCCCTTACCAATATCAAAGGGCTCATTTTTCTTCCCTTCTTTTATAACCACTTGCAAGATACCAATCTACCTAGATATACATAAAAGCTCCTCGCACTACTATGATAGTATCATTATCTCACGAGCCAAATAAAATAAAATTCCCACATCACCGCACCTCGAATAAAAAATCCAACGCATTAACAACACAAAAACCGAAGCAAATACCAATCGACCAGCAAAAAATAAAAATAAAAAAAATGCCGCATAACAGAAAAGGGGGGGAAAAACGGGACCTTGCGTTTGAGGTTGTAACGGTGCCATTCGGATTTGTAATGAAGCTTCTGCTCAACATCGTCTGCAAATTCCTTGTTGCAGGCGTTGCACGTTAATCCCGGCATGTCCTCCCCTGCAATTTCCAGGGTTTCGATTGAGGTGAAATTTGAAGCTTTCGATTGAAAATATCTGAGGGTTTTCCAGAGCCGCTTTCATGTTCAGTAGGCATTTATAGACGACCTCAAAGACGGTGTCGTTTGAGGATTGCGCAAGCGCTACCCGTATGCTGTATGACCTTTTGAGTTTTGACCGACCTGGCACTCAGTCAAACGGTGGAAAATTGTAATTTCCAAAAACTAAATAGTTATGTAAAATGAAAATAAAATTCATTAAATATCAATTCTCATTGGAAAAGAAATCACAATTGATTTCAAACACTAAACTATATATCGCTTGCAAATATTTTACCACGGAAGTAGTTTAGCGGATTCACGTTATGCTAGCTTAATCAGCCATTTTGAGTTTGAACCTCTAAAAATGCAATTAGAATTGGTAAGAACAACTTTAAATCTAAGTGGTCATACCGAGTTTGAGCATGTAGAAATATAAGAAGTCGTTTACTTTTGTAGAAAAAGTTAGATGAGTTATTTAATAAGTCATAAAAAATTATTTACTTTAAAGGGGGCTTAGCCTATTGGATGAAGCAAGACCTTGTAGATAAATTTGAAAAGAGTGGAGTATATTGCAACTTCCAAAAGCTATTGCTAAATAATTAGCATTTAAAAATTCAAAGTAAACAAGTTAACTTTTTTTGTTAAGCGATTTTATTAAATTTAATATTTTCATAACCCAAGTCCAATAGATTGAGAACAATCAAAGTAAACGGTTTCTAAGTACGAATGATATAAAAAATCTTATACCTAAGTGGTTCGACCTGACTCGACTCATGAAAATAAACTATAAAATTGGAAAAAAAAAAAAAACAAAAACTGTGCAAGTATTTTGTTTAATCTTCATACATATATATATCTCTCTTTTTTTCCCCCCTGAAAGATACATATATATATTTTTAATAATTACATCTTTTTACCATTTGGCAATATGAATTTAACGGTGTTTAAAATGGTACAATCGTGGATGTTTGGGAAAAAAAAATATTAAAATTTTAACTAATTTTCATTTACTAACAAAAATATTCTAAAATTTAAAACCATGAGATAAAAGCATATATTAAGGTGCTGAGCTAATTTATATTTAAAATAAATTTTCGAACACTTTAAAGGTAGTTAAAATAAAGGGATTAGAATCATAATATCATTTTTGTTTAAAGTTTGCACACACTTTCTTAGTGCCGTTTGACGGCACAATCCAAAGGCCCTAATTCGTCGCTAACAAAGGACTAAAACGGCATAGATAAAACTTTTATGGGATGTTCACTTTATTGGTTGAGATAAGAAGGGATTTATGAGTGATGGAATGAGTTTCTGAGATATTATTGTGGATTAACCATCCTCTATAAGACAGTGAGATGAATAATAAACTTTTTATCCAATATAATCCCGAATCGTAACATTAATCCCGAATTTACAATAATATTAATAAACAGTAAGATTATTAATATAATCACCCTGCATCCTACAACGTAAACATGTTATTAAGGGAAAAAAAACTGGATAACATGATTATTCCATTTGAAAGACGAGAGGAGAAGAGTCGACATATCATACAGTTCTCATGAATGTGGCTCAACTGCGATATTTACAGTCACGAATGCAAGAAAGAGAGCTAAAAAGGGAAAAGGGAATTCAACAGAAGTGAAGAAAACTCGAGATATAAACTACTTTCTGTACACTTCTTTTACTAAGATGAAGAAGATTGTGATGGTGCAGCTGCACCCTTGCAGATGGGGCACCAATTCTTCAGCCTCAACCACTGGTTTATGCACTGTGCATGGTATCCGTGTTGGCATTCGATTAGCTTCCCGATCTCGTCTCCCACCACATACTCCTCCTGCAGAATTCGCATGCATATGATCGTTTAGCTTAGGAATGAGTCGCGAGTTTTCATCTTTTTTTTTTTTGGTTGTAAAAATACAGTAGAAGATAATAAGTTAAATAACAACCTGGCAAATACTGCATTTATTGTCATCTCCATGGTCGGCCGTCTCTGTGGTTTGTTCTTTCGAAGGGGTTTCTTGATATATGCTTGTCTTAATGCACTTTGATAGTGCCTCGTCTGAGAGAGCTGTGCTGACTGTACCCATTCTCTCTTCTAGAGCTAGCAGCTCCTGTCAGACATGAAACATTATATGTTCAGAGTCAGGGACTCGGGGTATGTTTGCAAAAACTCGTGCTCTTGGAGAAGTTGACTTATAGTAAAAGCTAAACTTGTAAAAGATTATGAAAGTTCGGAGAAGAGTACAAAAGCACTTCCAATAACAGGAGAAAGAACCTCAAAGCTGAGAAAAACATCCAAAAGGTGCTTCTAGCTTCCAACTTATTTTAAGCAACAACACAAAGCACTTGTTTCTGCTATTCTTAAGCTAAAAGCATAAAAGCATCATTATTATTGTTATTTTCTTTTTTGAGTTTTCACACATTCCTCAATACAGCTGGAGAAGTAAGAAAGAACAAAGAGGAAAAACTAACCTCATATGACATGTTATCAATATCCAGTCTCATGTCTCGGTGTTGGTCATAGAGATTAAGCCCGCTCAGGAACAAACTCGTCTCCAGAGCAAGAACTTGCTGCCAATGGTAAAGGAAAAAGAAGAAGCTTAATTTAAAAAGAAATAGAAATACAATACTATAATGCTATTAGTCTATTACAAACAATGATAGGAATACCTCATGTGTCAGCATCTCATCTTGTTCGATCCTCTCAAGAGCTAATAATACCTGTAAATGAGACCATAATTTAAACCACATACTCTCAATATGCACCATTCAAGAAAAGTTCATTCAGTTATGAGCAGATAATATACCTCGGCGATTCCATCCATGTTATATCCATGTGCAAATCCAGGTTCAGATAATCGGGTTATCGAGGATCGATTTTCATCACTATTTCTGGAAAAAGATCTGGACCCACTCGAAGAAACACTTGTGTCAAGCCATCTTTCATTATCAGGATTTCTTGATACGCTTGAAGCAGTTTCTCTAACAGATGAACTGTTTCTTCCATTTTGTGAGCTCGAAAGCCTCGTTGTTTTAGAAGCCCGGTTTATACCACTAGTTGAAGGAGAGACATGTGCAGCAGCCTTCCTACCTCTTTGAGAAGAACTACTTTCAGCTTCCGAACTTCTCCTTTTCATCATTAAGTTCTTCCCAACAGACTCGGACTCTAGAGACGAAGAACACCTCGGTCTTACAACATCAGATATCGAATTGCATTTAAGATTTCTCATACCGGACGTGCTTCCATTGAGTGGCCCTAAAGCAGAGCTCCGAGAAGCCGGTGGAACATAGCTTCTAGAAGGTCTTGATACACTAGAATGATATCCAGTTATAGTTCTTTCAGATACGGTTGACTGACTACTTTCTGATGGATTCAATTGAGTGGATACCTTTGTTTTGGAACCAAGAATTGAGCTTTTTGTACTGGTGGTAGTGGACCTACTCGTGGAGGGCTTCTTGGTCATTTCATATCCATTTGAAGAGAGAGGAGAAGGATGTCTGCACTTGGGTTTTTCTGAACTTCCAGTTCTCGTATTTTGATTGTACTTCATTCTTCCACTGCATCCAATTCGGTTACAAAATTGAGTATTCAGATCCTCTTTAGGAGCTGCTGTACTTTTAAAACCAGCATTATAAGTTTTTCTTGGCGCCGCAAGCCCACTTGAACCTCGTTTATTAGATGATATGTCCATGAATAGTAATCGTGGGTGTCTATTTCTGTTAAAAAAAAAAGATAGCCTTTTCAGCATTCAGCATTATTGAGCAGAAACAGGAAAGGTAATTCAATAGAATATTGCTAAAAAGATCATAAGAACTTACACACAATGATTATGATATCAAATTTAGCTCATTTTATCAAACAAGGAAAGTGAACTATAACCATAGATTTCTAAATGAAGTGACCTACATTACAAACCAATATAAGAAGAAGTCATCAGTGATGTGAAGCAAACCGCACATGAAGAGATCAACCAGTATTGAGGAGAATCTAAAAAATTTAAACAAGAGGAATCCATGGCAATGAACGGCTTAACAAAAGAAACTTGAAACAATATCATCACTTTATGAAAATTTTGCATTATGGAAGCATGCCGTAACACAAACCACAAAGATATAAGGGCTCGAACGGACATCAACAGAGAAGCAATAGCAACAAAAACTTAATGAGCTTAGGTTCCTAATGAATCAAGAAAGAGAGATGGAATCCCTGTATGAATCACAGACACAAACATATGTATGTATATATATATATATATCAACAGAAGAGAAAGAAGATTCTCATACAATCAATCAGCTTTTCACAATTCCAAGCTCCTCAGAACTTTGGATTCCTTTTATTTCTTCCTTTTTTGTGCGTAAATGAGAAATTCTATGGTATCTTTTCTTTATTGCTTCACACTTTATATTCAAAAAGAAACACTTTATCAGAATCAAGCCATCAACAAGTTCAAGCAAAGACCACTCCACACTCGCTTCTACAACAAACAATCTGCATGCGCTGGAACAGGAAGCCAACATCCATATAAATATTTAAATAAATAGAAAACAACGAAATAAAATTAGATTTATTTCGCAATAACACACCAAGAAACACCGAAGAATGTGACCTCCGAGCAGTAAAGTAAAAAATTTCAATGTAAGTAAAGCTCTGTTCAATCAAGATTACAAGACTTCACCAACCTTAACACCAACAAACACAACGAGAACAAGAAAACAATTAAAATTAAACAAATAAGCCACTGTCAACAGAACCCATATGAAAAAAATCCAACCATGGACTCCAAATAATGCAAAAGACGAAATTTAAGAACACTTAGAACAGATATATCCAACATTATCAAGAACCAATTTTTCTATGACAATTAATCAACAAAACCAATGAAAACTGATAATCCAGGAAAACCCATAAGAAAACACACCAGATTGAAACAAGAAAACCAAGGGAAAAAGCTCAACGCCCCTTGATCACAACGGATGACGAAGAACAAACGAAAAGCTCCCAACTTTTCTTGGTTTTTGCTTCTTTACCTTCTTCTTTTCCGCTCTTTATTTCTTTCTCTTTTACAACAAAAGCGAAGACAAGCTCCAACCACTACGCGATACGAGAAGGGCCTCGGATGAGAGAGAGAGGAGAGAGAGGGAGAGAGAGACGTGGTTCTCTTAAAATAAGCATAGAGATAGAGTGGACTCTTATGTATATGTGTGCGTGTGTGCGTGCATGTACATACGATTGTATAACCTAATCAATGTATAAGTCGAATAATGTTAAAGAAATATCGAGGAAGTTAAAGTAGAATAATAATCTGTAAAGATCCGAGGGGAATTGGGAAGAACATTGTTACAATAACCCATCAAAATTCAAACATAAACAAAACCTCTGCTTCAATCTTGAATCTTGATTGCCGTCCTTCCTGCCTTTCGTGTCTACCCGATTTCAGCCGTTGGATTCGTTTCTGGTTTGGACGGTCAAAGATTGGAAGCTTCTGAGCCGCCCAAGAGCCGGGGTAGGGCCCACTGGGCCTACTGTAATTTTAATAAATATAAATAATTCTTATGCAAACATTGATTATTTATTTATTTTTGTATAAATTGACAGAATAACGTTCTTGTTCAAGATAAAAAGTATTTTCAGACATACTGATACCATAAAAATAACGTAGGTTCAAACTTATAATTTTACGTTCGGTGCAAAATATTGTTTGAATTGTATTAAATGACATAAAATTTGAACTGAAAAAGTGAATTAATTGTGTGGCTAACTCCAAATGGCAAATGGTTGATTTCCCCACCTAACACTAACACAGGTTGATTTCCCAACAATTGAAATTCCTTCCTCATCAAGCCCAACAAAATATTGGTAACAAATCCCAAAACCCAATCCTGGAAAAGAGAAGGTTATCTCATTTTTCTCATTTTATTTTATGAGAAATGAAGATGGACCCACAAATATGTCAAAAACCTAAAGCCTAAAACAAGAAAAGCAAACCTCAATAGAAGACTACAACCAAGTTAATTATCTAGGGGTCATTTTAACTTTGTTGCCTATTATTTTACCTTTTAAAATATCAATTTCAGTAAGACAAGTAGCCATCTCCGGAACAAATATTTAAATTTTAAAGTGTATACAATTCAGATAGAAATATCATTTATATAAAAGAAAATATTTCGTAGTACATTATTTTTTGACCCAAATATTTTCCTAACTTTTGAATTATAGCACCCCCATTGATGTTGTCCCATTATGACATATGATATGTCCACATTTTACTCATATTTTTTGTGGGCTAAGCCAATTACCAAACACCACCACTAACCTCAAACAGCAACACTTGGCTACTTTTCAATCCATTCAATTGGAGGCTCTTTTCTTTTTAATATTTTTATAATAATACATAATTTAATTTTCTTATATAAGGTCACCATCTTTCCCTTTTTTGGGGCATATCATTATCCATTTTCTTTTTAAAAATTGGTTCAAATTCAGTTGGTATAGGATTAATAAATTAAAAATAGCCCACTAACATTTGTGATTGGGTTTCATCAACTTTTCAATTTGTTGATTAATTTAGTAAATGGTATATCAACTTTCCATGACATGGGGTCCCATGTTTACAGCATCTTGTTTAAGTGGGCTAGCATTAATTAATCTGTAATTTTTAGCTATAATTTATGGTATTATTAATTAGAATATTGATGTCATTTAATATTTTAATTTTATGCTAATTTAATTGTTTTTAAAGCAACATAATGAATTTTATTAATTGCCAAGCGGGTCAATACAAAAGTTAAGACAACATCAGAAATATCAAAATCCCATTCTTGAAAATTAGCTGATAATTTAGCTAATTCTTGAGGAATATAATCGTCCAATCTCTTAACAAACGAAAACACTCAAGAATTAAAGACATGATCTTCTAAATATTTGACACAATACGAGCCATTTGAAACTTCAATTTATCAATAACTCATTTATAACTACCACTCTCGTCTCATTGCTAATTTAACTGGTGCTAGTGCTACCTCTAATTCCACCATGACTCCTCCCCCTCTACCTTGCTGTCTATACGACAACCATCCCACACAATACTCTAGTCTTTAGTTAATTTCTTACGACCACATTCACCCCAAGTTTGTCCTCTTTCTCAAATACTGCACAATCAAAGTTTATTTTCACAATCACTGATCCCGTAACTACACACATTCTAGCCAATTCACCTGTTTGTCGATGAGGTTCAAACCTCCTCATCGTCCCCTAATAAGTATTATGTTAATTTAATTAGAGATGATAATTTGTTTATAATATCATTTGTAGAAATTCATAAGATTGCTTAAATTGAAGGCCCTAGTTCAATAGACATATATAGTTACTCTGAATTAGTCAAAATATTCCATGATAATTTGATAATACTATTAAGAATTTTCATAACATATTTCAAACTCATAATAATTTGTATGTGCTTCCCACGCCTATTTGCATCTTGGGCTGTGCACGATTTACGCACTTTATTCAACTAACCAATTGTACAACTGCCTAATTAGTTCCATCTATTTTTCTTCCAAATTAAATCTTCATTACAAGATTGCTTCTTCTTCGCGTTCTTCCACATTCAATGGAAAAGGCTTTCTTATTCTGCATTTCTACGAGGTACACTAAACACCCTTTTACGCATTTATTGTTCATTCTTATTATTTTGTTTTATATTTCAGTGTATCTAAGCATTTATTGTTCATTCTTATTATCTTGTTTCTCCAAAAATACGATGCATGTATACTTCTAAAATCATCATTGTTGTCTTGTTATATCAGACACCAATTATGCAAAAATTTGATCCTTAACGTACTCACATCGTATATCAATTTCCGTATCCGTGCATTGTAGAGTCAATTTTATCATGCAGTCCTTGCAATGGTAAGGATTAGAGCACTATCTTATGGTCCCAAGTTGATTTGCATAGAAATCCTCTTGAGGAGGTTATGCCATTTTTTGTCCTGAAACGAAATAAAAATATTAAAAAAAATAAAAATCTTTTTCAAGATTCTTGAAAGTGAAAAATAACCTTGGTTTGTCCATAGTGTATTTTACGTATCCTGGCCGGCAATCTGCACAAAGGACATAATGAAAACGACCAGCATTGTTTATTCCCCAAGTATGTGTCTCCAACACAGGTACTAGCAAGAACATCTAACACCACAGAAAACATGGCATCAAGAACTAGAGACAGTACAGCACCTGGAAAGGAGAAGAGAGGAGCTTCTCCTTCGTCGGCTCGGCGAAAGAGCCTAAATGCTTCGAATTCTGGTTCTCCAGCCCGCAGCATCACCGGGTCCTCCGAAAAGGCCATGCCAAACTATCTGAAGCCGACGGTATGTTCCTCAATCCTAGAAATGTCCAACCAACAAGGTAAAAAAGCAGCTTCCAGTCCTGACAGCACAACCAGACCAGCTTTTGCACGACGAAGGTCGTTCGACAAGCCTCCTTCGCCTTCTCGGTCGTCGTCCTTTGCTGGGAGAAATGTTACCACTTCTTCACAAAAAGGGGTTTCTGATAAAAATGTGAAAAAGCCGAAAGAAACTGGGAAACAGCACAGTTTGTATGCAAGGCCAGTAAATTCTGTGAAGAACAGGCCCTGCTTAGCGAAGAAGCAAGGCAGTAAAAGTGGTGATTCTTCGAGAACTAAAGGGAAAGGGACCACTAGTGTTACTGAGAAAGTTGATGTCAGTAATTCTGATGGAGGTGATAATGTGGAATCCGAGACACAGTCCCAGGATCAAGAATCGCCCGTTGCTGAAAATGACGAGCAGATAGCAGCAGAACTTGAAAAGGGTAATGAAGAAGAAGAGGGAGTTAAGGAGTCAGCGGTGGAAGATCAAGAATCAGCAGATATTGAGAAAACTGAAGATGGGAGTGATGAAATAGATGACAAAGTTATGAATGTTGAGTCTTCACCAACACCTGAGCAAAATGATCCTGAAGTTGTGAGTGTTGAGCCTTCTGCGGTCTCGGAAAATCAGGAGTCTGAAACTGTGAACGTTGAGTCTTCAACAGTTCCAGAACATCAGGAGCCCGAGATTGCGAATGTTGAATCTTCAACAGTTCCCGAAAATGAGGAACCCAAGATTGCCACTGATGGAACTTCTACGATTTCAGAAATCCAGGACAAAGGCAAACCAAATGCGGAAGAGATAGTAAGCAGCAAAGAAACAGAACCTCAGGAAAATGCTGCAAACGAAACGGAAAAGATTGTTACCGAAGAAAATGTTGCAGAGAATCCCAAAGAAGAGGAGGTTGAAGAGAAGGAAATCCCACAAAAAGAAGACGACGACGGAAAGAAAGAAGAAGCGGCTAGTGGGAGTGAAGCTAATGAATCTAAGGAAACAGAAGTGAAGGAAGTGGTAGTGGAGGAGAAGCTAGAAGCTGAAAACGTAGAAGCAGAAGCAGAAGCAGAAGCACAACCTGCAGCAAAAGAGCTGAAGAAGCAAGATTCTGCACTTTCCAATGATGTGATAGAGGAGACTGCCACTAAGCTTCGTGAACAGAGGAAAAATAAGGTGAAAGCTCTTGCAGGAGCTTTTGAAACTGTCATAAACTTGCAGGATCCCAAGTGACAGCAACACTTCACACTTAATTTCATGAAATATTCACATAAAAAAAATGGAAAACGGAAAACAACAGATCCGCTATTTGGGAAAAGGTGGTGGCTTCACATCACCTGAACTTGTTGTTTTACTTCGTTGATCATGTTGTCTTGCACAGTTTTTCAAGAGGATGATATGATGTGATAAATATATATGTTCTTGAGTCTTGACTCACTTTGCTTTGCTTTTTTATCACACCTTTTTTAGTTCTAAATCATCAGCATAGCTATCTTCTTTGAAGAGTGAAGACAAATGATATATCAATTCTCGTAAAGGGAGAGCCTTAGAGAAATTAATTGTCAAAAATGGTACATTATCTTCTTTGTTAAGTTAGAAACAGAGCTAAAAAAACAGACTTTTTTTTTTTGTGTGTTTTCACACTAATTCATCGCCCAAGTTGTGGAATTGGTCATCTTCAGCAATTCTTGAAAGTGTTCAAATTTTGATCCTTCTAAATTCAACCACCTTCTACAAGCCCAAATGGTAATACCCATTTTCAGGTATTCTAGATAGAACCAAACTCAACCAAATTAAGGTAACAAGGGCATAAGGGCCTAAGAACCGACAATTTTACACATAATTTACCGATAGTGAATTTGAAAATTTTTAGGTCCAATCTGACTCGACTCGACCAAACAGTGTAACGAGAAGACACAACAAGATCACAATCAAGATAATCACAATTATTTGCACTTAAAATTCCTCACATATAGAAAGGCTTCTTGTATACCCAAATTATTTACCAACAAAAAAGAAAAACGGGCATACCCTAATTAGTCCCCAAAAAAAAAAAAAATCCAAATTACTTGAATGTTTTTTTAAAAAAATGAAAAGGAGTTACCTGATCCATTTATTACTCTTCAGACGCGCCATTTACAAATAAACCCTACGCGTAAAGTTCTCCTCAAGTGTCCGCGTTAAAGATGGTTCCGCGAAATTTCTCTGTAACCGACAATTCATTGAGAAAGAAAATGTTCAAAGTTCAAACCCCATAGGGGAAAGGCATCGATTCTCGCGTTTCTAGCTCATTCCAGAACCAAATTATTCTACCCCCGCCAACCTATAAAAATCCTTAACGATTCTGATTATTCCCAAAGAATCAGCTAAAAGCGACTCGGAAAAACAGAGACCCAATCAAACCAGAATCAAATTCCTTTAAGAAAAAGCCTCAATTGCTATATTTCTCGAGAATCACCGTTGGGAAACCGAGAGGAGGAAGAGAAAGATGTGTCTGGTTTTCGTTTGCGACGAAGACGAGCAGGTGGTGGGGCGGCAAGCGGCGCCGGGGGCGTGCCCGTACTGCGGCGGCATGGTGCAGGCGATGGACGTGCAGAGCCAGTGGCGGTTCTGCTTCGTGCCGCTCTATTTCAAGACCAAGCGCAGACTCTACTGCACCATCTGCTCCAGGCGTTTGGTAGTCCAGTAACAACTAGGATTTCATGATCCATATTTGCTATTTTCTTCCAAATTTTGTTTTTTTTTGTTTTTAATTATACTGGGTGTTGAATAGGTTTTGTGTATATATTGAGTGTTTTAATGATTATTGAATAATGTTGTTGATTGGTTTGCAAACTATTCTAGGATTGCTTATTGGATTCTGAATTCTTTCCCTTGATATAGAAACCAGAGAAGATTGCTGCAATACCAACGGTGTAGAAATATTGAACTCGACGATGTGAGAAACATAAACATAATTCAATTGGGCATGAATTTCATTCATTTTAACCCTAATGTGGGCTCCCAAACCCCGATTCATACAAGAATTTATTGAACACATGTCGATTATTAGCATCTTTGAATTTAAGCTAGCCTATATGTGCATATATGGTGAGCTACGCAGGAAATGCAGAAATGCAGATTCTTGGTGCTAAATAAATAAACCCAGAGCTTAAAATCCTAGCCAATTGTTTCCAAGATGACTTACTTCAAATGAAGGAAGCTGCTGAGGCCGTTGAGCAATGTTAAAACCCATCACTTACAGAGCTTGAGCTTTTTGAAAAATGATGATACAATCGATTTTGGGTAGGGTTTGGTGGCAAGACAAGTGGGAATGTTCTCAGGCTGTTCGATCCACAGCTTATGAGCAATTCCACCAGCTTTTAGCTTCTCTGACAAGTTCACTATCTGAGTTTCGCCCTTTACTTCGAGGGTAACCTGTATTTATGTAAAGAAAGATGTCAGGAAAGTAGATACTCATAACGTTAGTGCTGCATATTAGCTGCACATCCGACCACATTACATGACAATTGGTACCAGACCAAATGCTAATATACCAATTAGCATACTTCGTTGCACTTGCAACAGAAGAGCTCCAGTCCGTTTAAGTCAAACACAGAGCTGAAAATGGGTGTGTGTGTAATTGATCAACACCGACATCTCAGTCACACCCTCTAAGTTCATCCATCCCGAAAGCAAATACACACATTCAGTATTGGTCAACATTCTTAAAGTAAAATCTGACAATGATGACAGAGATCTCTCGTGCATCTTTGAGATGGGAGGCTTTACCGTCATTTAATTTTGCCGTTTTTAAAGTTCATTAAGCAAATACGGTGCCCTCAACCCCTACTACCCCCTTCTGTTCACTTTCTTCCTCTTAACGAAAACACCTAGAAACAGAAGTAACCAAATAGGAGAACATTCTATTGTTACTGCCTTACTAGTTTTCATCGTAGTATAGCCTTATTAAGCACTTGTAACATGGAACTCAAGAAAGACTATAAGGCACTATTTTGCTAGTTCAGTGCCCATTTCATCAAACTATTAGCTAAGTTTCGACTAGGTTGCAAAGAAAGAACTTCTGCTCAACAAGCTAAGCCCTATGTCTCATACAAGAAAGTCAAATATGAGAAAATGAAGGCCATATCAATTTTCCTATTCTTGCTCAGCATAATGAAAATTCAACCAGACAACTGAGTCACTCAAAGCTATTTTATAACTTCTGAAACTTATGGAAATGATAAAAATTACCAAGTTTTACAGCCCAATCACCACATTTCACCATCATTATTCGAAGCAGTCATTAGAGAACATTAATCTGAACCAAAAACAGATCTACATATCATGAAAGAGATATATTTACACGAAGATTACAGTCAACATTCCTGCTACTTCAATCCAGTTCCTCAAAACGAAAATCTTAAGTTGAACGCTAACTATGCCCAAACCATCCAAAACAGAAAACGGAAAATTGGAACATGTGAGCAACAATTGGACTACAGAAATCACTTGCCTTGTGCATAGAATCGAGATGGGAAGGGGAACAGTAGTCGAGAGTGTCGGGATCGTCCTTGTTCGTCCAGATTGCGGCGACGGAGGCATGGCAGCCCTGTGTTACCACGCTCCCGAGCGGCCACGTGTCGATTAGGTCCCTCCGCAGCACCACGTACTGCACCACCGTGCTCTCCGTACCTTGGGCGACGCCGGCGGACTCCGTAGCGGCGGTCGACGATTCCATTCCGGCGGCGCGTCGAAAAACGGTGTTGCGTGGAGTGACTCTAGCGGGCCGGGTTTCAAAATGGGGTTTTAATAGAGGGAAACGGGGCAGTAGTGTAGATGCCATTGTTGGTCTTTCCTCTTTCGTGAATGAGGTAATTACTAATACGGGTAGGTTTGGTAACCCTACCCGGCCTCTTTTTGAGAAAATTAATTTTTGTACACATTTTTTATATATTTGATGAGCCTAAATTTTATGGAATCATAATTAATAACTTCCTCCTAATCCTAAATAATTTAGTTTACTTCTCATATAAAAAATAATAACACTAATTTTCCCGTTCAAATTTATAGGTAGATTTACCCTTAATTATTTTTTTTCTTATTTTTTTTCTTTTTATACTTCAATTTTAAATTTGAGTACTTTAACTTTTACAAATAATACTCTATTTTTCAATTTGAATATTTTAATGTTTATAAATAACATTTCAATTATAAATATTGATGGTGCAGAAACTTAGAGTGTGCTAAAACACCAACACTTTAAGATTTGTTTGAGGAAGGGAAGACCATCACAGGCGTTTGAGCCTGAGGAACTGGGTTTCCACAGAGCGTGGGTTCTTTCAGCTAGGATAACACCAGGGATGGAAGTGCAGTAAGAATGCAAGAATGGTGAAGTATGCAGAGTTTGGGGAGAGAAAAAATGGAGGAAACAGTGCCCAATTCAATGCAGGTCCGTTTGGAGAAGATAACTTGGGGAATAAGTGTGTGCATTCCCATATTTATATGTTAGGGGTCAGGGTATTTTGGGAAAACCGACCATGTGGTCCCAAATCCTGTGCTGCCCTAGACACGTGGCGTCATGTGATGGTGTGAAAGTGATGACTCTGAAAAGCCTGTGGGCTGACAGTACGAAGTGCGCACTACCACTGTGTCAGAGGTGGTTGGTGAGCTGCGAGCATCTAAGTATCTACCTATGTCTCCCATACCTCTGAAATGCCTTTAGGAGGGACGCCTCACACTGTTGGGACTGACCCTCGAGGTGGATAGTACCCTTAACTATTAACCTGAGTGTTGGTGACGCTCGAGGGGGCTCCTCGGCGGAAGGTCGTGAGTGTTGAGGGTCCGAGTGTTAGAGCGACAAGGAAACCGAGCGCGATTGCCGAGGGGATCCTTGGCGCAGAAGAGGGAATCCGGATATAGAGCATCCCTTGAGACCGTAACGCGAGCGTTCAAGGGGATTATCGGAGGGATCCCACGCTCGTGACTTGGGCCGAGACGCGCAAGTGTAGGTTGGATGGGTGATGAGGGAATGGGCCGGGTCGGATCCACGAGCCCATTACCGCGAGCGTTAAATCACTGGGTCCCTCTGATCCTGACACGTGTGCGGTGTTGATCCGAGCGTAATTTGGCCTCATCAAATATAACTATTTTAACTTTTATGAATAATACTCTAATTTAAAACATAAGTATTTAACTTTTTACGAAGAATACTCTTTTTTCTTTTGTTAATATATTTTTTTCTTTTATTTTTTTACTAATAATTTCATTATTTATACTATCCTATTTCCCTCACACACTGAAATCTATATATATATATATATATATAACAGCTCTTACGAATCACATTCATTTTCAATTCGAAACTGACTAATGTTTTCCCTTTCTTCCGCACGTCCCCTACCAAAAACTCTCAGCCCTATACCACACAATTCCACTCTCGTAACCTCCTTGATTACACTATCATCCGAATTCCTCTATCCTTACAACTGCTCCAATCGAGTTTTTCCAAGCGCCTGGGACTGGATCCATCTCTGCCACCGCCGTGCCCGTCGAGGGGATTGGGAAGCACGGTTTTTACTGTGTCGGATCTGCGCCGGTTGGAAATCCCTTGTGGGTCCCCCCATGTTGTTTCGTCATGTGGATCCACTTTTCGGAGATCTTGCGAAAATTGGTGTGCGCCGCGCTCAGCCTCAGCCTGTGGCTTTTAGCAACGCTTTGTGATTAGGCGGGTGAAACGATTTTTTCTATATTTAGAGGGATCCCGTGGGAATTCTTGATAATGTCAAGAACAATACGTTACCTTAAATCCTCTAGCTGCATCAAAACAGGCCCCCTCATAAAATATAATAAATAAATTATTTATTTATACATTTTACCTTGAAATTATCATCGGAAACTAAAAAATCCAATGGTGAATAAATAATTTTTAGAATCATCTAAAAATATTTTTTATGTATTATAATTTTTAGAATCATCTAAAAATATTTTTTATATATTTTTTTCTTTTTTATTTTCAGACATGCATATGTATTGTAATTTTAGATTTTCCCCGTATCTTTCACAAAATATTAATTATTCTAGGTTTTGAGTCATGATTTCTTACTTTAGTTTAAGTTTTTGTAAAATATTTTATTATTATTTCTCAATATTAAAAATAATTTTTTTAGACCAATAATCGGCGCACGCGGTCCCGCGCGCATAAAAGAATTCGTTATAATTTTGTATATTACATATAATTTTGTATTTTACATACAATAAGCTATGTAACTTATTAAAATAAATATTAAAGTTATTTAGGTTCAACAAATATATTTTTATAAATTTAAATATTCTCACAAATCCCATACATTATTTTTTAGAGTAGTTTTGACAGATGTCACTACAGCATATATGTCACCAGGCTCCATTTCATAAGTTATAAACATACAACTTACCAACTAAACATAAAATCACTATATACAATCAAGAGTTAAAAAACCTACATCTGCGTGTATTCCCTCATCATGCCTTAAGGGCTTGGTCAGCTTAGGCCTTAAGGGTTATTGTAGCCAAAAATTCCCCTCTATCGAAATCGCTACAATCACTTCTTAAATCAGTGGCACATTAACATATGAACTTACACTCTTAAATGGTGTAGACATGATGTAGTCAACATGTAAATACACGTAGTCAACATGTAATTTCCTTAGAAGCATGACATATAAGAAAAAGAGTGATGCAAAAAAATTATGATTATATGATCATTTTGTGATACTTCCACCTAAAAAATCTATTGAATTAAGATATTGTATTATTTGACATTGAAATCAAGAAATTACAGTTAAAAAAGATAAATGAAAATTTTAATACTTAAGATAAATAAATAAGTAAACAAAATCATAAATGTGATGGTGCAGAAATTTGGAGGGTTGTTTAAACACCAAACACTTTAAGATTTATTTGTGAAAGGGAGGACCATCACAGGCGTATGAGTCTCAGGAACTGGGTTTTCTTTGAAGTGTGGATTCTTCCAGCTAGGATAACACCAAGGGTCAGAATGCAATAAGGATGCAACGATGGTGTGTATGCGAAATGCAGAGCTTGAGAAGGCAGAAATGGATGAGAAAATGCCCAGTTTAGTGCAAGTGAGTTTTTTTAGAGAAGATGATCCCGGGAAGTGTGTGTGAGTCCCATATTTATATGTTAGGGGCAAGGGTATCTTGGGTAATTTGACCCTGTGCTGCCCTAGACACGTGGCGTCATGTGATGGTGTGACAGTGATGGCTCTGAAAGCCTGTGGCGTGCCAGGTACGAGGTGCGCACTATCATGTGTCAGAGGTTGTTGGAGAGCGGCGAGCGTGGAGATACTCAGCAACGCTCCTCGCACCTCTGAGAGTGTTCTCAAGAGGGACTCTTCACTAAGGTGGGACTGAGCCTCGGGGCGAATAGTGCTATTTGATGCTGAGCCCGAGTGTTGGGATGTAGGAATGGCAACGAGCCGAGCCGAGCCCAAACTCAAGTCCTTTGAGTCTTGGCTCGTGGTTGGCGAGCCTATCTGTTTAATTAAAAAATAATATTTTAATTTTTATATATATAAATCTTTTATTAATATATAATATTATATATATATATATTTATTAAATTTTATATAAAATGAATAAAAAAATAATGTATTTATTATATATATTCATTTAATATATATTTGATGGGTCTGAATATGGGGTACAGAGTCCAATCACTTTAGAATTTGTTTAAAGGTGGGGAAACTAATGATGATCGCCGGAAAAGATGGTAGGTTCAACCTGCTAGGACAAACACCAAAGAAACAAAGGTCAGACGACCAAGCTGGGGGAACTGGGGGTGATTCCCAGTTTGGTTCTCCAACGTTTAAGTCAGATGATGATCTGAAAGAGGGAATATGTGAAGTATGAAGTTGCAGTAATGGAGATTGCTTACAGTGGAGAAGAGGAGCTTGTATATTTATAGTTGAGGGTCAGGGACCCTTTGGTCATTTGCACCGTGTGGTCCTGACCAAGTGTTGCCCTAACACGTGGCGCTATGAGAGAAACCTAGGAGGAATCTTCTGCAAAAGCCGTTGAAAGTTAGTGTTGGCAACAGTGGTAGGTGTGCGGGCATGTACGGGGTGTCAGAGAGCCATTTTAGGGGGTTGGTAACGAGGGCTTAAGAGCACGCTCGTGTCAACCGAGGGCCTTGGAGGCCAGAGAATCCACTAAGGGATGACGGCCAAGGCTTATGCCACGAGGGGGAGTGAAGAACTCCCCTGAGTAAGTGTAGCGCTCGAAGAGAGCTTTCTTGATAAATTGGAGCTCAGCCTGGTGTTGCGGAGTGCGCTCGTTAGAGAGCGGCAATGTTAATCAAGCAGGTACGTAGCAGAGATGGCACGTGTTCTTGAGAAACTCTGGTGTTCGGGGGTTTTGGGCGCTCGTGTATGACTGCCTTCACAAGAGAACATGTGTTACTATCTCGGATTGCCACGTGTCCAAACGTGGGACGAGCGTATTTTGACCCTATCAATATTATATATATAAAAATAGGGTTAATCTTTCTTTGCACCCCAACCTTTGGGGTGTATTGCACTTTAGTACCCAACCTTTGAAACGTTGCACTTTGGTACCCAACCTTTGAATTTTGTTGCACTTTAGTACCCAAGTGCAGACGTGTACCCCCATGGTTGGTACCGCGTGGCATTTCCTCATTGGTCGGGGTACTAAAGTGCAATAAAATTCAAAGGTTGGGTACCAAAGTGCAACGTTTCAAAGGTTGGGTACTAAAGTGCAATACACCCCAAAGGTTGGGGTGCAAAGAAAGATTAACCCATAAAAATATATTAAATTATTAAAAAAACTATTTTTTTTAAATAAAAAATAATATAAAATGACCGAGCGTCGAGCCGAGTTGAGCCAGTCTCGAGCCTTAGTCGAGCCTAGCCCGAGCCCGGGAAAAAGGCCAAGGCTCGGGCTCGGGCTCGATCAAGGCTCGGCTCGTTGCCATCCCTACTGGGATGCTCGAGAGGGGGTTCCCCTGGCGGAGGGCCACGAGCGCTAGATGCTACGAGCGTAGAGCGTATGAACCTGAGCGCTATTGCAGCGGGTGTCCCTGGTGTGGTAGAGATGGGATTTGGGCGTAGAGCGTCTTTTGGGATCGTAACGCGAGCGTCAAGTGGGTTTGGTAAGTCAATCCCATGCTGACGATTTGGGCCGAGGCACACAAGTCAGTGTTGGAAAACACGAATCAGAAAGCAGCGGAATTTAAAAAAATTTTCCCAACAAAAGGATCTTGAACTCGCAATCGTGTAACCAAATTCGTAAAGATAGAAAATTTACTTTTCTTTTGTTCTTTCTTGAAGCGTTTCAAGCCACCCAAGAACGCTCTTCTCGCGGCTTGATCCCCTCTCCTTGGTAAAGCTCGAATCTTCAAACTTCTAACTTGAAGCTCTCTAGAGATAGTCCACCAACTTGATCACAATCTAACTAGTAAGGTTGCTAGTTCTCTAGTTAGTGTTTAGGCTTAACCTAGGGTTTAATTTAATCTTGGAGAAAGGAAGGTGTTCAACACATGAACCAAAAGAATTGCCAATTAGCTCTAAAGGGGAGCATGAGCTCCCCTATATATAGGAAAGGGGAGGGGCGGCCGAAATCCTTGTCCTCAAAGGCAAGGGTTTTGGTTCCTCTCTCCTATTACTTGATCTTCAAGTAATTTCCAACTTTGACTTTGAATTCTAATTCAAGTCAACTTTTAAGAGAGCTAAAAATATCCAAACTATTTTTGGATAATTTTATACTTTATTTATTATAAAATAAATAACTTATTTTTATCTAATTAATTAATTCGTAATTAATTAACTAGATTATTTTTCTCCAAAATAAGACTTTCTTTTTAATTCAAAAATTAAACCAAAGTCTATTAAATAATTAACACATTTAATTATTTAATACATATATATATATATATATATTCACACGTGTGTGACACGTGTCACAGTGACACGTGTCACTCACGTGAGCCACACGTGTGATTTCACACGTGTGGAACCCTCTTGGCCCGATTAACTCGTTTAATCATTTTAAAGCCTCAACTCATGTAACCAAGTTGTTGTGTGTGACCCTCTAGGTTCTCAATTCAATTAGCAGTGACCCTAATTAATTAATTCACTAATTAATTAATCAGTCCACAGATTAAACGACCATAGTCTAGCAACAGGTGTTTAACCCCTAGCTGAATTGGAATGTTCGGATTCGACAGAACCTTTAAGTCATTGATTCATGCGAGATACAATCCTCCTACTTACTATCTCTCAACCAAGATCTAGGGCAAGGGAATAATCAGAACCCTAATAATCCGGTCTTAAAGCTAAGTGCATTTCATATCCATTTGATCTCAATCCAAGAAACCCTTTTCTTGATGTCTTGATCTACTGCCTTGGCCAAAGACTCCATATGGCATATGAATGACTTACACAATAGGAGATCACCTTGCAAATGCAAGTGTAGGTCCTTTCTTGATTCTCATTCACTTTCATGAATCACTTGTGCAGCCCCAGCATAAGCCTTGAATCAGTTGTCTAAGGCGACACCCTTTAAACCTTATACCTAAGACTACAGAGTTAACTCATAAAGTGACAAGGAACCTCAAGTCTAAGGATCAATTAATCACATCAATGACTCGTGAGATATTTCCTAATCTGGAAGTTTCCATTTCCTGAAATAGAAACTTCCTTTCCCATTTAGGAATGCTCTCACACGGGGCACCTCAGTGAACTTACTTATTAAAGTAAGCACCCTCATGTATCACGTACGTATCAACTATACACTTTGCACCTCCATGAAACAAGGTGGTCCTTCTTAAGGGCGTGATCCCACAGCAAGCCTTAGAGGAGTCAGGTTGACACTCCCACTGTCTGTAGGACTCATCGGCTTGGAGTATTTTACTAATCATGACTTATGTGATATAGGGCTCGTTTCATGAACCATTTCACCTAAATGGTAGAGTCCTAAAGTCATCAGGATTAGGGGAGTTCTCATACATGCACAGCAAAAGTAAACGCATACCAAACAAGAGCATATAAAGAAGTGTTGCCTCAATTCGTTATTTCATTCAAAGATTGTCTGTGATTACAATAAGGAAAAGCACAAAGCGGATATACAATCGGCTTTCTAGGGCACTATTCCTAACAATCTCCCACTTGCCCGTCAAAGCCATTCTAAAGCTACTCTAAGTCCCATCTTCTGAAGATGACTTTGGAAAGCTTCTCGACTAAGGGGTTTAGTAAGTGGATCTGCCACGTTCTCTGCTGATGTGACCCTCTCGATTTGCACATCTCCTCTTTTGATAATATCACGGATTAGGTGATACTTCCTTATAATGTGCTTGGTCCGTTGGTGAGATCTTGGTTCTCTTGCTTGAGCAACCGCCCCAGTGTTGTCACAAAACACAGTAATGGGGTCTTTCATGCTAGGAACAACATTCAAATCTTGAATGAAGTTTCTAATCCAAACACCTTCCTTAGCTGCATCATTTGCAGCTAAGTATTCGGCCTCAGTGGTCGAATCCGCAGTGGTAGTTTGCTTGGAACTCTTCCAACTCACTGCTCCGCTGTTCAGGCAGAAAATGTATCCTGACATTGACTTAAAATCATCTAAGTCTGATGCAAAGCTTGCATCGCAGTATCCTTCGACAGTAAGATCTTTCTGACCTCCGTAAACTAAGAATAAATCTTTAGTACTTTTCAAGTACTTAAGAATATTCTTCACGGCAGCCCAGTGACCATCTCCAGGGTCAGATTGGAAACGACTTGTCACACTAAGTGCATAAGCCACATCCGGTCGAGTACATAACATTGCATACATTATGCTACCTATTGCTGACGCATAAGGTGTATGAGTCATTCTCTCCTTCTCAAGGTTAGTCTTAGGACACATCTTCTTTGAAAGACATGTTCCTACACTCATAGGAAGGTTCTTAACCTTTGCTGACTCCATATTGAATCTCTTCAATACTTTGTCAATGTACATCGACTGTGATAGTCCTATTAACCTTCTAGATCTATCTCTATAGATTTTAATTCCAAGGATATAGGACGCATCACCAAGATCTTTCATCTCGAATTGGTTCGATAACCATAACTTAGTCACTTTCATGTCATCCTTCGAATTCCCAATAAGAATGATGTCATCAACATAAAGTACTAAGAATTGCACTGAGGTCTCCAATTCCTTTCTATACACACATGATTCATTCGAAATTTGCATGAAGCCAAACGCTTTGACTGATTCATCAAATCGAATGTTCCAATTCCTAGAAGCCTGTTTCAATCTATAGATTGATCTTTGGAGTTTGCAAACCTTTTGCTCACTCCCACTGAATGTGAAACCTATGGGTTGCTCCATATAAATGTCTTTGTCAATGTCACCATTGAGAAAGGCAGTTTTCACATCCATTTGCCATATCTCATAGTCATAATATGCAGCAATGGCAAGCATGATTCGAATGGACTTTTGCATTGCAACTGGTGAAAAGGTTTCGTCAAATGCCACGCCGGGTCTTTGAGTGAAACCTTTTGCAACCAGTCTTGCTTTGTAGGCTGCAATGCTTCCATCAACTCCAAGCTTTCTCTTAAAGATCCATTTGCAACCTATGGGTTTGACCCCGTCAGGCAAATCTACCAAGGTCCAAACTTGGTTGGAGTTCATGGAGTCCATTTCGGATTTCATGGCTTCTATCCACTGTTCAGAGTCAGAATCTGAAAGTGCCTCCTCATATGTTGAAGGATCATTATCCTTTTGAGAGATTTCATGGAAGAATCCATACCATCTCTCCGGCTGTCTAGGAGTGCGTTCAGAACGCCTTAGAGGAGGATTTACATGTGTATCGAAATTCGTGATTGGTTGTGGTTGATCAGTAGGGGACGTTTCTTCAGTGGGTGGCGTGGGGTTGCTTTGTACTTCTTCTAATTCTATGATCTTTCCTTTCTTTTCTTTAAGGAACGGTTCCTAAAGAAAAGTGGCATTTCTGGAAACAAACACCTTTTGCTCAGATTGATCATAGAAGTAGTATCCTATGGATTCCTTAGGATAACCTACAAAGTAGCATAAGTTAGAACGAGATTCTAACTTATCTCCCACTGTCCTCTTCACGTAAGCAGGACAACCCCAAATTCTTAAGTAAGAATAACTAGGGATTTTACCATGCCACATTTCATAGGGCGTCTTGGGGACTTACTTAGAGGGAACTAGATTCAGAATCTTTGCTACACTTTCTAGGGCATAACCCCAGAAAGAAGGTGGTAAGTCAGTGAAACTCATCATGGAACGAACCATATCAAGTAAGGTTCGATTCCTTCTCTCAGAAACTCCATTAAGCTGAGGAGTTCCCGGAGGTGTCCACTGAGAGATAATCCCATTATCTTTGAGATGATTAAGGAATTCTTCACTAAGATACTCGCCTCCTCGATCAGATCGAAGTGCTTTGATCTTGTGACCAGTTTGGTTCTCAACCTCCTTTTGAAATTCTAAGAATTTCTCAAAAGCTTCAGATTTATACTTCATTAAGTATACATAACCATATCGACTAAAGTCATCGGTAAAGGTTATGAAATACTGATGATTGTTTCTAGTGCTTACACTAAGCGGTCCGCAAACATCAGTATGGATCAAATCCAAAACCTTAGTGGCACGTTCCACAGTTCCTTTAAAAGGGACTTTGGACATTTTTCCTTTGAGACAGGATTCGCAAGAAGTTAACTCCTTAAGATCATTTTCAGAGAATGATCCTAAAGTGTTTATCCTGCTAATTCTGTTCTTGGAAATGTGTCCTAATCTAGCGTGCCATAAGGGAGCTGAAACTTTGTCATCTCTCTTACGCTTTGTTTCTCGTTGTATATTCATAATATTGATATTTTGAGTTAGGTAAAGTCCATTACTTAGAGTACCGATGTGAACGGAAGAGTTGTTCCGTTTGATAAAATATTTACCATTCTTAATATAAGTTTCATAACCTTCACAATCCAATATTGGAACTGAAATTATATTACGAATAATGCTCGGTACATAAAGGACTTTATTTAATACTAACTCAAAACTACCTAAATCTAATCTAATTGTGCCTAAAGCTCGAGCTTCAACGTTTGAGCCATCGCCGATCTTCAAGACACATTCTCCTTCTTTGAGTTGTTGGACTTCACTTAGCATCTGTACATCATTACAGATATGAGTTCCACAACCGGTATCAAGTACCCAAGAACTAGAATTAATAGAAAGATTTACTTCAACGAGAAAGATACCTTTCTTTAGAGTAGCCTTGTACTCTGGGCAGTTTCTCCTCCAATGTCCCGCTTTGCCACAATGGAAGCAAACATCCTCTTTCTGATCACGCTTCTTCTTTTGGGCCTTCCCCTTCGAAATGCCACCAGTGGGCCTAAGGGGTTTCTTCTTCTTCTTTTGGGCTTTCTTGCCCTTACCTTTAGAAGGCCCAGAAGAGGAAGATGGAGCATTCACTATCAAAACTTTATTGTCCTTCTTGATCGTGCTTTCAGCAGTCACAAGCTGACTAATCAGCTCAGCTACAGTAGCACCAGCATGATTCATGTTGAAGTTAAGGACAAATGGGTTGAACGATGGTGGGAGCGAAGCTAGCAACAAGTCCACTGAAAGCTCATCTTTCAGCGGCATGTCCATGGAAGCAAGTTTCTCAGTAAGGGCAAGAAACTTGAGTCCATATTCATGGACACTTGAACCTTCCCTCATTCTCAAGTGGAACAATTCCTTTGAAGTGTTATACCTTGTAACACGTTCATGAGGGCGGTAAAGTTGCTCTAAGTGGTCGTAAATCTCCCAAGCAAATTCCATGGCCTCATGTTGCCTTTGCAAGTCCGGAGACATGTTAGCTAACATAAGGCAACGGGCTTGGAGATTATCATCCTTCCACTTCTGAATCGCGTCCCGCTCGGCCCGAGTGGGAGCCTCCCCTTCGGGACTAGGCTCCCCTTCGAAGAGAACATAAGTTCTCTTCTCAGAATCTAAAATGATTTTTAGATTCCTCAGCCAATCAGAATAGTTGGGACCAGTCAACTTGTTTGACTAGAGGATCGATACAAGAGGGTTTTTGGTTGCCATTTCAAAACACGTAGAGACTCACAGAATCTACGACCTAAATGGTAAAACAGAGAACTAGTGAGCATGCTGAATTATAACGATATACAAAAGATAAGGTCTTTAATCTAATGTAGCTCCCACTGTTTTTCAAAGATCTAGAATTCCCAAAGATCTAAGAGGAACACGTTTCCCAATGGGTACTAAGATCCTAGGCATTTTACCTCGAACCCACGACTCGCGGACATTCTAAGTAAGAACCCTAGGTAGGTACAACTTAACAATTCTAACACCTTTAGAACTCTTAGTAATTGTTTTTGCATCACCTATCTTTCAATTTGGACCCACGACTCGTGCGACATCCATATTTACTTAGGCGTTAAGCTAGACCCATCAATCATAAGATCATGACCAAAACTTAGTTCGAACGACCCACGACTCGCGGACATCGCCCTTGCTAAAATTGACCACGAAATATTGATCATTTAAAATGATTAATTAGGTAACTAAGAACTAATAAGCTCCACTAGCTATCCCACGACTCGCGGACAATAACTAGCTTTACTTACTAAACTTAAAACCTATTGATGGAATGCTAGGAATTTAATTCAAAATTTGCATCTCGAATTAAACACCTATTTGTTCGAAATTAGCTTAATATTTAATGGAAATTTTCGAATCAAACGGAGAGTTGTCCGGTTCGACCTCACCAACATATATGTTATCCAATTTTATTAGTCTTGCTTAATGCAAGTACACTTAAATGCATATCAAACAAGCACATAAACAGATAACATGTCCTAGCATGATACTAACATGTAATGATCATGGGTTCTACCTATCTTATGCGTGATATGTGGGAGCCACTCCACAATCACAAGTTCTAACATACATGCCACATAAACAATTTAAATCACATAAGGGAAAGCGGTAACAAAATACGAGCCCTATCTCTATTACATTTAACAATTGAGATTCCCCTCCCTAACATTTTGAGGGGTCTTCACTTATGGCCTCCTTGTTACTTGAATGTGGTCCATCTTACTCCATGGGTGCATTGTCTCCAAAATGAAAATAAAACCTCACCACCTATCTCTACTCTCAAATTACAATAAAAGGAAAAAGACATAAAGTAATAAGGCTCAATCTTCATATTGGCCTTAGACAATTACACGGGGCATACCCTGGCCTAAAAAACAGTAATATGGAAAGCCACATAATAAATCACATAACAGTACGCACATAAGTGAGACTCTAACCTCAATTGAAAAAACGCAACTATAGGGCTCCAACCCCAATTTAAACCATCCATGTGCATAAATTAAAACCATACATAAGTCTAAACCCATGATCACCTAACATGCTCTTGCGAGAATTTAAATTAACCAATAAATTAAAATTTTCGTTTCAAGTCCTAATGACTTAAAACACGACTTGATGCGAGTCTTATTTATAAAAGTTTTCAATAAATCCCAAATTACCAAAACAAATAAAATTCCAATTAATTTCTGAAAATTAATAATTTTATCAAAGGTGTATTTTCTGTAATTTTTGTACTAACCCTAGATTTAGGTTGTGTTGAGCGTTGTTCTTGTGTGGAACAGCCTTCTTAGACATTAAATCCGTACCAGGATTCTTCCTCTCCGCTGAATTTCTGTTGAAAGCTTTATCTTCAAGAATAAAGACTAGTAATGGCGGAGAATATCATAGATCAAATGGTGAGGGAAATAGATGAGATGTCTGTAGGAAGCTCTTCTACTCATGATGACATTCCGCTCGCTGTTCCGTTGGGGGTAGTCCCAGAAGATTCTAGGGACGAGGAACTTGACGCGGCGGTTCAAGGGATGAACGAGCGTAACCCCGGAGGAGTAGAACAACTTTTTGAGGAGATGGACCTTTCCTTTAGAATGCAGCAACAAGGTGAAAGGGTTTTCCCTGTGTTAAATAGCACTGTTAGGCCCCAAGATCACCAGGTTACAGTGGCCAATGCTGGACCTCAAGGGGGAGAAGGACCTTCCGAGCGTAGGTTAGGTGAGGAGCCTCCTCGTAAACGCCGTCGACAGGGTAAGGAACCTGCGACCCAAGTAAGAAAAGACAATCCCCAAATAACGGATAAAACTCCGGATGAGATCGAGAGCACCTTAACGCTCGCGGAGCTGGCTACATTAAAGACCCAAGTTTCTTGGGATGGAGTTTATGTAACTCGCTTTCCCACAGAGCGCGAGCGAGCCAACAATCCTTCCCCCAGGATGATGACTGTTTATAAGGACACTGTTCTTGCAGGGGGTTTGAGGTTCCCGATCCCAGCTCCCATCGTTGACATTCTAAATTTTCTGAGATTGAGCCCTTCCCAAATTTTACCCAACGGGATAGCCTTGCTGAACACATTCGTGATATTGATGAGGGCCACGGGCCATGAGCCCTCGATTGACAACTTCAACAGTTTGATCCAAGTGGCCCGTTCTCCATGCTCATCTCCGAGGGACAGATTTTATTACATGCAAGCCAAATCAGGTTTGAAGATGATCGACTCACCCTCGAAGTCATATGGAGATAACTAGAAGGAGAAATTTTTCTTCTCGGGGGCACCTGGTGGAGTTTTTAGGGTTCCCCGAGAGTGGGTGGTACACGGAGAAGGGCCCCTTGTGAGGCGCAAACATGGGGATAAGCTTTTTGAGAAATTGCCAAAGAGTCTGGCCCTCGTGATGAAGAATGAGAAATGGCTGATTAAGGCCAAGCTTCCGATGCGGAATGAGGAAGTGTTGTTCCACTATGGGCTCGTGAGTCCTCCAGAGATGATCGTCAACCTTCCTGTTGACACGATGAACAAAGATGGTTAGATTCTAGGAACTAACCCTGCTAACACTTGAATAGGAATGCTAACTCCTTTAATTATGTTGTTTTGCGGAAGTGGGCTGGATATAACTATCTGACGCTCGCTTATTTTCTCATTTGTAGGTATAGATATCTTGATGGCTGGAACAAGCACTGAAAGCATAGCAGCCATGATGCGCGCTCGCAGAGCGGGCGGAAACCAGCAACAGCAGCAACGACCCCCAACTGTCCCACGAGGGGGTCGGGGCGCCAGGTGAGGGTCAGGCGGCCGAGGGAAAGGCCGCGGAGATGGTAGTGGTGGTTGCGGGGTAGACCACATTGAAGATTTGACCATTGGGGATGCTCGCGGGGCCTTCTCTCCCAGCCAGGAGCAAGATTTTGGGCTTTTAATTAATTATGAATTAATTATTAAGTCCAAACTCAAAAATAATTAACCCAATAAATATTTAATTATGAATTAAATTATTTATTGAATTTGATATTTAATTTTATATTAGATAAAGTTGAATAGTCAAACTCCTAAAGTGGGAAAAAATTTATTGAGATGTCTTGGAGAATAAGATAAGATCTTATTTTAATTAAAATATATTAAATAATTAGTGAATTATTGAGCAAGAAATCAAAACCCACATGGTTTAGAAAACCTTCTAGGGTTCGAACCATCCTTGTATAAATACAAGGGTGGGACTCTTTCTTGGGTTAGACCAACGTTCTTGAAGCATTAATTGTTTTGAGAAAAATGAAAAGAGAAATTTTCAAAGTTAAATCGTAACCAAAACACAAGCCACAGAACTAGCATTCTCAATAACTTGATCGGGATCTAGGACTGGTGTGGATAGCTTTGGGATTACCTACGAAGGATATTTGATAGGCGAGATCAAACATCACTAGAAAGCTTCTATTAACCGTAAGTTACTTGAAACTTTCTTTGTTTTTTAAACGAATATTGTAAGAACATGATTCGCTTTTGGAATTTTTTTTTTAAATTTCGCTGCTTCAACTCTGTGTTTTCCAACACAACAAACTATGCAATTTAAGCCTTTTCATCTCCTGGGTAAATGGGGAGCAGAGGTATGCGACAATTCTTCTTTTTTTCTCTTTGGTCTTCCCTCCGAAGCTTTGACCCCTTTATCCTGATTCATCGACACTTTATCGACGGTCTTCATTTTGGTCATCTCTGTTTTGAATTTCTCTAAAATTTGGTTAGAGAGGAAGGGATTTGATGTGCAGAAGCTGGTGCTGGCGATCGCAGTGGGGATGACAATGGACCTATTGTTACTTCAACATCCTGCATGACAGTTTCTTGGACTGAAGTGGAGATCTCCCAGGCAACTCATCACCAGTGTATCCTTCCAAACATCGACTAAGGTGATCAATTGGTTGATCATCCACGTCAATGAGTTCGACGAGTGTCTTGATACATTTCCTTTTACTCTCACATTTTGAAGGAAATAAAAACGGACACATTGCAACCTGAAATTGGGGCTGAGAAGAAAAAAAAAAATCAATGAGTAGAGATGTCAAAGAAGAGAATTGATTGATCAATCGATCCTTTGGAAAAAACAGAATTGATCGGTCGACTACAACCATCGACTAATTGACACTTTGGAAAAACAATAGAATCAATCGGTTGACTACAACTATCGACTAATCGATCCTTCAAAAAATACGAGATCAATTAGTCGAAAGGTCAGTTGACCATTCGATCCTTTAAAAAAGAATCATTTTCCAACAAACCTCTTCCCTATGATCATCTATCTTTTTCTAGGTCGTCGATTTCAATTTGGAAGACTTTTGTGATGCCATATGAGGATCCTTGGGAGTGTCGTTTCGATGAAATTTGAGATGGTGGGCATGACTCTCCGTAATTTACAAATGTGGGGCATATTTCGTAAGCCCACACCTATCAATCAATGATAAAACAATATTATTAGAACATAACATTTAGGATATAAATGATTCACAAAACAAATGTTATACACATACTCACCTGTAGGGCCCATGGAAAACCATTAAGATGATAGGTTCACTATTTTTTTGTTGACGGAATGATCCTCCCATCCAAAAATATCGGATTCCTTCATTTTTATTAAGGTTATTATCACCTCGAAGGACACTAACCCCCATGGGTAAGAGTAAAAAAAATTCAAATCATTTGCAAAACGAATGTAGTCCTTATTCACAACTTCTAAATCGTCACGACCCAACAAAATTTGATGTATAAAAAGCATCAGAGCATTCTTCGCCGCTCTTTCACAGTGTAATACTCCTTTGCATTTAATATTTCCCCTAAATCACTGGCCTCTAAGCTAGGTCTGTTGTCTAGGACCTTCCGTATAAAATCTTGATCATCATTTACTACCTTTATTACCTGTTTTCTCTCTGGCAACGGTCCACAATTAAGCCCGGTTACGATTACAAACTCCCTTAAGCTAAATCTTCTTGGCTTTTGTCCTATCAAAAACCACAATTCATATTTTTTTGGGTTTGGAGAGAGTATATCATCAAAAAATGGAAGAGTGTGCCTGAAAAATCCTCTTATCCAATAGCAAAATAGATAACCAATATATTTTTTAAAAACTTTTACTATTTTCTTTGAGAAAGGCCTTTACCTTGTTCATCCGTTCCCATGAACCTCGAACTGTAACCCTCGCCCTGGAGAAGAAGTGTCGTTTACAAAAAATGAGCATGTTGAATTTTGCAAAATCAATGCTTTTTGTAAAATCCTCTGCCTCATCATTCTCATCCTCTCTCTCCTTTTCCTCAGCCGCCCCCATATCCCGGTTATTCTCCTCCTCTTCAACTCTTGCTAAATGCATCCACTTTATCCGATTTTTGCAAACATAATGCGATGATGAGTCACCTTCCTCATCTCTTTCACTTACATAATCATCTTTAAATTCCTGGAAATGATAAAATATCAGTTGAAAACAGTAAAAATTTAAAAAATAAAAATGCATCAAACTAGGTCAAAAAGGTTCGAGTAATCGATTAGGGCAATCGACAAGTCAATTCTGAGGGTATCGATTGACTATTCGACCATAATCGAGTAGTTGAACTAGATATAAATACCTCAAAAACACAATTCATAGGCATGTTGTCGTCCTTTCATTTCAGAACGAAAATAAAAAGCACCAAAAAACGAATCTTACATTATATTTGAGTTCCTGATCCATGGGTACATGAGTTTCTAGTTCTTCCTCACATGATCTTTGGTTAGCTTCCTCAGATGACATTGTATTTTACTGATGTAACCAAACAAACAAAGTATGTAGAAGACCATTGAATGCAGGTAGCACCCTGTACGGTGGGTCACCACATCCCCCGCACCTAAGTCCAATCCACGTACGAGATAGCAAGCCCGTACATGAACCAAGCAGAGGTGAACGGGAGACAGACAAACACACACCTAAGCTAGGCGGGACGTTGACCCTGACTTCACAAAACCACGAAACAAATATAAGAGCGGAAGCGTAAACGTGTCATATGAAATTCAAGCTTAAGCAAGTGACGGGTTCAACTAGCGTAAATCCTTAATCCCGAAATCAAACATAAATCACAAATCATAATATAATCATAATTACAAACGGGTTCATACTATCCCTAGAAGCCTGTCTCGAATCAAAACATAAAATTAAACAATGCATACTAATACAAACATGCGAACTTATCAAACAAACTTATACAAATTACAAATGCAAATGCAAGGACTCGACTCGAAACAGACTCCAAAGAGTGACACATGCCGCCTAGCTCGAACTCCAAAGCAAAACCTGCAAAGCTAAAAACAAGGAAAGTGGAGGAGTCACTCAAATTGACTGAGTGAGGGGTCAGTTTCAAGGCACGTTCAAAAGTAGATGTTCGTTAATCCAGGATTAGTTTTTGCACTCCAAAACATTTGCCCGTTGTAATATATATATAGGGTGACTTACAAACAAGGCAAAACAAGGCTTAGCTTATGTATAATAAAGTGTACGTTCACGATAAGTCAAACTTGGCATACATTTTGAGCTTGTCTTATTAGGTTAATAATATTTCAAAATTTATCTTAATTTATGAATCTACCCCTGTTTCACGAACTTAGACAAATATAACAAGACTCGCGGGTACGAGTTCAAACCAACCTTACTCCCAACACATAACTTATCAAGACAAACAAACAAAACGGACATACCAAATCAAGTCAAGACGTACCGACCTCTTCACCGGGTGATGGAAGGGTTGCGCGACCCCTAACCATCCAAGCTGATGAGGGGAGTGCTCAATGCTTCTCTAACCCTCAGGACTCCATCCCCCAACCAAACCTTCTGGTGGGTTCCGGTACATCCTTATCAAGTTATCAAGTGGAGACTATGCACCGGAGATTTGCTTGACGACCCCTTGGTCGTCCCGGGTGCTCCTTACCCACAGTCTCTGGGGCCCCAACAAGTCAAGTTCAAGTTCAAGTCATATTCAAATCCTAAACCCCTTATAAAGGTGCATACCTTGACATATCGTACGTATCACATGCATGCGTATCATACACTCACAAACATACTTACTTACCACATGCATACATACTATATATACACACATATGTACTTACCACATGCATACGTATCAAATCCAAAAGCAAGCATATAGGCTCATACCTAACATTCATACTTTCAAACGTATAGCAAAACCACAAGATACGTATTTCGCATATATTTACATATACATAAGGCTTATAAGTTGCATGCATTAAAAAACGAGCACTTTGCATTAGGGTTTAACTATATCCTAACCTTACCTTATACCAACCAAAGCCGAAGACAAGACATTTGATTCACCCCGAAATCAACTTGGCCGACAAAACACCACCCCAGGTGCACCTGAACAAATTGAACACAAAATACAAGACTCAAACTCAAAATGAACCATATAGACGCACGACGTATGCTTGAGAAATTAAGGGATGCAATCACGTTGGCATAGCTCATAATTATATCAATTTCATGTAAGAGAAGACATTAAATATCCTAACATATTCAATCATATTCATAAAATATGTTAAAGAACGCTCATGTGCACAATTAATGCATAATTCAACATTTAAACACCTAACAAGGCGCACATGCGATTCGTGCAAACAATTCACATTCCTCAAGCAACATAAAATGCATATAAGAATGAATACATACACATAAACATGATATAACATGTTAGAAATAAGTTCGAAGATGGAAAGGTACAAGAAAAACGGAAGAAAAACACGAAAAGTGGTTCCGAGCGAAAATGGACAAAAGCTGGAAATTTTCCAAAATACACAAGTTGTAGGAAAATAAGCATATCTTGAGTTTGAGAAATGGGAATTGAGTTTTGGTTCTTGGAAATGAAACTAGACAAATAGATCTTTCCAACGGTATATGGGTCGAATCATGGTTCAAAGCGATCCAAAAATAGCATAGGTTTGAAGTTGAACAAAAGTAGAAATCCGGCTATTATATCTCACAATCTAGAACGAATTTTAATGTGATTCCAATTGGAGAATACTCTACAGTCAAAGAGGTTTCTACAGTTAAAATTTTAGGCCAAACGAAGCATATATGAAGTCTGCACGACCGTGTCAAGATTGGCCTACGAAGCTGAACGGCCGTGTTGAAACCAAAATTTTCCAACTCGAAACGTTGGACACGGCCGTGTTGGGAATGAACTGAGTTTGACATGGTCGGGTTGGGTCATCTTCTCCGAAAATCTGCTACAAAACTACAGTAGGTCGATAGGGGTGGTTCCCAAACAACCCCAAGCCTCAATCCAATCGATTAATACACTAAAATGCATCAAAATACACCACAATACTCAAGTATAGACACATAATCATCATAAATTTTACATTTTAACATAAAATTACTCAAACCCATTTCTTCAAAAACCCCATTAATGGCAAAACTTCAAGAACTCAAACAACCATCAAGTTTATGCAATAATTTCATGTATTAACTTCACATATTCACATTAGAACAAGTTTAGATCAATAACTCCTAGTTATAACTCATAAAAAAATCAAATTTCTAACAAAACCTAACTATTAATCACATTACTCAAACTCAAGCAATCACAAGGAATGGAGTTGGAACTTGGGGCCTCTTCCTTATCTTCTTTCTTCGGGTGGAACGTGACAAATGAGAGGAGAAAAGGGTGAAATTTTCAGCCATAAAGGGATGAAACGAGGCGGCCAAACGGGTCGGGTCAAAAGAGATTCGGTCTATTTGGATCGAATTTTAAAATGGTAGGGTGGTCAAACGGTTTCAGAAAAATATAAGGTTGATTCCGTTGGATCCGAATAGTTGAAATGAATCCAATGGCAAAGTCAAAATTTGAATCTGAATTCTCGAACTCAAGATAGTTACGAATGGCCCAAAACACCCTAATTATAATTAGGCCCCTAACTTTCAAATTTTGGACAATTGAGTCCAAACACATTTTAATTAAGTTCTAAGGCACCAATATAACATAAATTAAATTCATGTAGACACGTAGAGCATGTGGCGTTACATAGTTCACATAATTAGATTTAAAATAATGAAAATACAAAATTAAACTCTCTCGTGATGCCTTACCTGGATCGCCGAAGAGACGGGACATCACAATGCAAACTCTAGTTTTTCTTTTTGAGGAAGATGAAGAAGATGAACAGTCGCTTGTTTTCTCTTTTTTTGTTTCTTTGCTTGTAGCGTTGAATATGTAAATGAGGAAAAGTTTGACAATTGATGGAAATATATATTTATAAATAGTCACAAAATGCACTATTTCGTGTAATGACACGATTCCTATATTTGCAACCTTTCATGTAACGACATGATTTCTCCTTTATATTTGCTTCACGTGTCAAGGGGAAGAATCGATCAATCAACGACTTAGATTGAGTGGTCGATTCCATAAGAAAACTGAAGGATCGATCGATCGACAGAAGTAGTTGAGTACTCGACTGTTTACTACTTTTGCATAATTTGGAAAGGAAAAATTATTCTAGACGTGTTTAATGGTGTCTACCGATACGACATTTGATTATACACGTTTAGGAATTAATGATTACTTATCAAAGTTAATTTATAGTTATGATCCTCTACATTCTCTCTGCATTGTTAACATAATATGGTTGCAAGTGGAGCAAAACTTGTTACTTGTATCATTTCATTTTATACTGAGATAAATTATACGATATAATACGGAAATGTAAGGGGTTGGATTTAAGTGTGTAAAAATATTACCGAAAAGGAAAAGAAAAACATCTTAGGAGAAGAATCGATTGGTCGACGACTTAGATCAAGTGGTCGATTCCATATGGAAACCAAAGGATCGATCGGTCAACGGAAGTAGTCTAGTACTCGACTATTTACTATTTTTGCATAATTCAGAAAGGAAAAATTGTTCTAATCGTGTTTAATGGTGTCTACCAATACGGAATTTGAATATACACGTTTGGGAATTAATGATTACTGATCAAAGTCAAGTTATAGTTATGATCTTCTACATTCTCTCTACATTGTTAACATAATATGGTTACAAGTGGAACAAAACTTGTTACTTGTATCATTTCATTTTATACTGAGATAAATCATACGATATTATACGGAAATGTAAGGGGTTGGATTTAATTATGTAAAAATATTGCCGAAAAGGAAAAGAAAAACGTCCAAGGAGAAGAATTGATCGGTCGACGACTTAGATCGAGTGGTCGATTCCATAACGAAAGTGAAGGATCGATCGATCAACGGAAGTAGTCGAGTACTCGACTGCGTACTACTTTTGCATAATTCGGATTGATCTTTATACTCATTAAATCGGGTTGTAGCAACATGTTCGGATTCTGTTTGGCTCTTCTCATATTGATATCAACTAAAACTTTTAAAATGGGCCTCCCACACTGAGGAGAGATATCGGTGAAGTAAACTTGAAGGTGACGATAAGACTTTATTTCAGTTGGATGACATGTTGGAGGTGCACTTGTAAGAAAGAATTTCACATGCACATCATCATGTGAGCAAATAAATTGTCCTTATTCGATAATATCACTTATCAACATTTGAAATGTAGTATGATTGTTCACAAGAAGAGCAGTCGTTTGCTTGTTGTCCGCAACCCAATTCCAACACGTGGATTCTTCTTCTCACACTCCATATTCAACTCCTACCACAAATTTTAACAAAACCCAGTCACCGTTCCTACACACAGTTGAAAACAAATAATAATTAGCCATGCATGCAGTAGGAAAAAAAAAATTAGATCAACTTGTCAAAATATAAAATTGACTAGTCGATACCTATGATTCGATTAGTCGATACATATGATCGACCGGTCGAAACATGTGTATCGACTAATCCATCAGTACATATTTGCATGTACCGATCGCCTAGTCGATACCCATGATCGAACGGTGGAATCATAGATCGACTAGTCGATACATATGTGTCTAGTCGATGAACAATTGGTCGATACAATGTTTTGAGTAACCGTTCCATGCAAATATGAAGACCCGACACGTCGAACGTAATGCATGGATAATCAAACGTTATGTATGGAATGGGCATTGAATGAGAAAACCCTTTGCGATCGACAAAGACAAATCCATTAAAAGGAGATTGAATGAGAAAACTCTTTGCGATCGACAAAGTCAAATCCATTAAAAGGAGGTCGACGGGGAAAACCTTTTGCGATAGAAAGTCGATTCCATTAAAGATAAGTTGAGATACATAATGATCATGTTGTATGGCATCAAAACCAGGTTATGGAAAGTAATGCATTAAGCCCAGATAACGAAGCCAAGCTCATGTTGAAAAGAATCAAGAGTGAAAACCCAGATGAACCCAAATCGTTCAAAGCGTGATAATGAAATGTAGAAAACTAATAAGTTCTTACCTTTGGTTGTTGTTTGACATTGTCGTTTAATTCAAATGGGAAGGATTATTCAAGATGATATTTAGCATTCTTTGAACGAACTATTGATCAAAGAGCTGGAGGAGAAAGTCAAGAAAACTAGGGTTTTTACGCGTCGCAGGCAGCAAATTTTGGTTGAATGTGATTGGGGTCAGTTTGTAATTTGTATAATTTTGGGGCTTAAAAAAAGTTTTAAAAACTTGTTCTAACGACGATTTAATTAGATAAGTAATTAATTAAAAGTTGATTAGACCTTAATGAGGCAAAGGGTTATATATTGAAGGTTTTTGAAACTAGAGGTTACTTTACTAAAAAAAAAAAAAAAAGACTTGGTTGTCCCTGTTAATAAAAAACCCCATGAGAACTACCCAAATTTAATGGAAATTTCTATTTTGTCCTTAATTTTATAATTCTCTAGAATTCTTATCGATAATTTGAGAGGATAAGTTTGTAATTTATCATGAATAACTTCCGTTTATGAGTGAAAAGAGAGCAAATACATGTCTTTTGTGATTCGGATACAATGAAGAAAGTGTGGGACCATTTTGAAGAGATTTTTCGTGTGGAAAGAATGATCGTTGGAGACCCGGCGGGGTTTTTAGCTAAGTGGCGCAATTCTTCACCATATAGCCTCACTATGTTGGGACCGCGCGCACCTTCACCCCAACTCCGCATTAGTATGATATTGTCCGCTTTGGGCCAAGCCTGTACGGATTTGTTTTTGGGCATATCCCAAAAGAACTCCGCATTAGTATGATATTGTCCGCTTTGGGCCAAGCCTGTACGGATTTGTTTTTGGGCATATCCCAAAAGGCCTCATACTAATGGAGTTAAGTGAATACTTATATATTGGACAAACTTTCTCCAATCTTCTGATGTGGGATGGGTTTACTTACCAACAATCCTCCCCTCAAACCAAGACCACACTACTTGAAGGGTCAATTCATTTGATCCGCCAACCATTACCAACAATCCTCCCCTCAAACCAAGACCACACTACTTATGACCTCCCTTTCAGGGTCAATTCATTTGATCCGCCAACCATTACCAACAATCCTCCCCTCAAACCAAGACCACACTACTTATGACCTCCCTTTCAGGGTCAATTCATTTGATCCGCCAACCATCTAGTACTGCCGCTACACAAGGCATCAATCGCAGATCTCCAATTGCTAGGTCACATCACCTGACCTGCCAAACATAGGTCACTCCACCTGCTAAACTTCTTGTACCGTCCACACCAAACGGGACCCCCTGCTAGGTCACATCACCTGACCTGCCAAACATAGGTCACTCCACCTGCTAAACTTCTTGTACCGTCCACACCAAACGGGACCCCCTGCTAAGTGGCGCAATTCTTCACCATATAGCCTCACTATGTTGGGACCGCGCGCACCTTCACCCCAACTCCGCATTAGTATGATATTGTCCGCTTTGGGCCAAGCCTGTACGGATTTGTTTTTGGGCATATCCCAAAAGAACTCCGCATTAGTATGATATTGTCCGCTTTGGGCCAAGCCTGTACGGATTTGTTTTTGGGCATATCCCAAAAGGCCTCATACTAATGGAGTTAAGTGAATACTTATATATTGGACAAACTTTCTCCAATCTTCTGATGTGGGATGGGTTTACTTACCAACAATCCTCCCCTCAAACCAAGACCACACTACTTGAAGGGTCAATTCATTTGATCCGCCAACCATTACCAACAATCCTCCCCTCAAACCAAGACCACACTACTTATGACCTCCCTTTCAGGGTCAATTCATTTGATCCGCCAACCATTACCAACAATCCTCCCCTCAAACCAAGACCACACTACTTATGACCTCCCTTTCAGGGTCAATTCATTTGATCCGCCAACCATCTAGTACTGCCGCTACACAAGGCATCAATCGCAGATCTCCAATTGCTAGGTCACATCACCTGACCTGCCAAACATAGGTCACTCCACCTGCTAAACTTCTTGTACCGTCCACACCAAACGGGACCCCCTGCTAGGTCACATCACCTGACCTGCCAAACATAGGTCACTCCACCTGCTAAACTTCTTGTACCGTCCACACCAAACGGGACCCCCTGCCTGACCAACTCTTGACAGGAAGACTTTCGACACAAGGCACCCCTGTAGGTCTCTGGTCTTGTTACACCGGGAATTCCACATAACACGCAGTCTACCACTCCGATAAGCCCCGAACCTGGGCTCTGATACCACTTGTTGGGACCGCGCGCACCTTCACCCCAACTCCGCATTAGTATGATATTGTCCGCTTTGGGCCAAGCCCGCACGGATTTGTTTTTGGGCATATCCCAAAAGGCCTCATACTAATGGAGTTAGGTGAACACTTATATATTGGACAAACTTTCCCCAATCTTCCGATGTGGGATGAATTTGCTTCCCAACATACTAAACATGTCCGTTTAGTTGTCCCTATATTGTTGTTGTGGTATACTTGGTTAAAGCGTAACGATTTTAAGCATAATGGCTCTCGTTTTTCGGCATTTAGTATGATTAGACTTGTATCTAAACATTTGTTTCTAATGAACAGAACTAACAAGTTAGGATATATTTGGTGGCGTGGAGATGTGCATGTGGCTGAGAAGTTTAGGATAAGAATATGGAAACAGAAGGCAAAGTTACCGGTTATTGTCCATTGGATGAAACCGCCTTTGAATTGGATTAAGCTTAATTCTAATGGGTCCTCTAAAGGTAATCCGGGACCTTCGGGGATTGGGGGTATTGTAAGGGATCATGAAGGAAAGGTGCTTTTGGCATACAGTAAGGGAATTGGACAAGGAACTAATATTCTAGCAGAAATGACGGCCTTGGTCCAATGAATTACAGAGGCATGTAACATAGGATGTGTTAACTTATGGATAGAGATTGATGCAAAAGTGATCATACATATGAGTAAAAGAGGCAGAGCAAGGAATTTAAAGCTCCAACATCTTATCATGCAATTCAGGGCCTTAGTGGAGGGTATCAATGTCCGCTTTACACATATTTACCGTGATGAGAATATGGTGGTGGACTGGTTGGCGAAGAAAGGAGCCAGTACTCAACAGTGTTGGAATCTTCCAGAAAGCCCTTTGCCTCAAAAAATCAGGGAATTCATTATAACGGATAAATGGGGGCTACCTTCAGGCTTCAATCAGATCGTAATGGCAATAAAGCACAAAAATGCAGGGGCGACCCTACGTTGGACTAAGTGGGTTACACATTTTTCACATGCATTTCATTTATTATACATAATTGTTGTAAATAATTCCTAAACTATATTTTATATTAATATATTATTTAAATCCTATTAAATTGCATAAAATGATTTTAAAAGATTTAGAGATAAATTATTAACTTGATATCTCAACTCTGCAATCACTCCACTGATTAATTTCTATTTTCCACTTTTTTTTTTTTTTTTTTTTTTTTTTTTTTTTTAACTATTGCAAAATTTTACTACTTTAGCTTCTATTTTAATTTTTAATCATAGAGTAGAGTTTGCAAACACCCATTTTATTATTTTTTATAGATTAAATAAATTAATTCATAAATTAGTTTTTTTTTTATAATTTGATTATTAGTTCATACACTCTTTGATACATACATGCATACATTATATATATATATATATATATATATATATATATATATATATATATATATAATTTAAACACAAAATTATAAAATTTTATTAAATAATATTCTAAAAAATAAATTTTTTGACCCTAGTGATCGACAATTTTTGAGTCGTCACTGCAAAGATGAAGGTAAGGGGGAAAATAAACTTGAAAGAAGGTATGTGATTTATGTTAACAACTTGAAGATGCTTCTGTATATGGTGAGAATGGGTGCATTTGGAACGGTCGTAATTTCAGGCCAGATGATACTTTAAGAATTGACAGAGTAGCTTCCTTATGGAAGTATACCTGTGAGAGAGAGTGGTACATTTTTTAGAGCAAAAAATTCTGTTGTAGTAAGGGAGTGACCCCGAAATTGAGAGCCTTTAGCCAAGCTAGCCACAGAATTTTCAATTCCTTCTTTCACTATAAGGCCTTCATGGAGCAGGATTTCTTGTTGGTTCATGCGATAACATTTCCCCTTCCCCCCTTTTTCTTTAATTTGCAGGTTTAATTTCCCTCATTTGGGATGTTTACATCTCCATAAGGAAATATCAATGTAACACGTCGATGATTGTGAGTGAGGCGAGGTTAATCCTTGTTATATTAGGGTGGGAAATTTGAATGAGCATTCAAGATGGATGATGTTGAAGTTATTCTTGTCCACTTACAGTTGGTTTTTACTTATTTCGAAACGGGGCAAGAAAAAACTTAGAACGGATTGCTTTAGAAGGTACAGAATCCATGGCGATATTTGGTACAAGAATACACGTAAGAAAAGTGAACTTTTTAATGAGTCTTGTGATTGCTTATGGACTGATGATGACTATATTGTTGGTGAAAGAAAGTTTATGCTGAACACCTGGAAGATTATGGAGTTTATTGGGGACTTTAACATTTGGTCTGCTTCGCACCACTACAACATTGCTGCTTGTTGGTTAGGCATGTATTTTATTAACTTTGTATATGAGAGGGTGTGCCTCGGATAAAAACCCCGACGAGTTTTCTCGTCTTTATTCCAAAAAAAAATAATATATATATATATATATATATATATATATATATATATAAATACTTTAATTTTTATGAATAATATTTTAATTTAACAGATAAGTATTTTAAATTTTACCAACAATACTATTTTTTCTTTTGTTTTTTTCCTTTATTTTTCTTTCTCATACTTTAATTTTAGGGCAAATTACACCAAGGTCCCCTAAGGTTTGGCATAATTACAAATTAATCCCTCAACTTCTGGAAATTACGAACTAGTCCCTATAAATACTATTTCAATTGAGGTCCCTAGACGCCGTTAGGGTTCCGTTAATTTTGACATTTGAATTTTCGAAAAACATTACAAAAAAGTCCCTGAACTATGAATTTTCTTACAAAACGATCCTTTAACTAAATCACATCAACAATGTAGTCCTGTCAAAATTAACGGAACCCTAACGACATCTAGGGACCTCAATTGAAACAGTATTTATAGGGACTAGTCCGTAATTTCCAGAAGTGGAGGGATTAATTTGTAATTATGCCAAACCTCGGGGGACCTTGGTGTAATTTGCCCTTAATCTTAAGCCTGCGTACTTTAATTTTTATAAAAAATACTCTATTTTTAAATTTGCATGCTTTAATGTTTATGAGCAATACTTCAATTTTAAATCTATGTACTTTAACTTTTACGAATGATATTCTAATTTAAGATGTAAGTACTTTAACTTTTACAAACAATATATTTTTTTTCCTTTTTTTTTCCCCCTTCTCATAAGTCAATTTTAAAGTTGAGTATTTTAACTTTTACAAATAATACTCTACTTTTAAATCTAGACACTCTGATTTATAATTTGGATACGCTATTTCATAATTTGGAAACTTAATAATACTCTATTTTATAATTTGGATACTTTATAGTTTCTAAATAATACTCCAAAATATAAATCAACAATTAATTTTTACCCCACCATCCACCTATATATATATATATATATATACATATATATATATATATATATATTAATTTTTACATATGAAGTATGAAAATTATATTTTGAAATATTAACATACAAAATTGTTGATGTGGCTCCAAAAGTCCCCAAATCTTAGACAACTTCGCTAGAGATGGTTTTAAAATAAGTTTCTGAGCCCACTCAGGACATGTCTTATTTTTAGTGGACAGTTTTTTGATAGATTTAAGCAGAAGAAAAAAACTGAGATTTTCTCTGCGTTAGTTTCTCAGAATTCGGAGAGCACCTTTGTGACTCCGTTTGTAACTCCCTCAAGATAGTAAATTAATCTCTCTCTTTCTCGCTCGTGGATGTAGCCAAGTTGGTGAACCACGTAAATTCTTGTGTCGCTTTATTGTTTGCTTTTATTTGTTCGTGTTAGTGGCGTAACAAACTGGTATCAGAGCCGGATTGGTTCTGATATTTGTTTTGTTTTTCTGGAATGGCTTCCGTTAAACACGAAATCTAAAAGCTTGATCGCAAGATCCATTTTTCATTATGGAAAACGAGGATGTTGGAGGTTTTGACACAGATGGATCTTGAAGATGCCTTGCTGGGAAAAGACAGGATGCCTGTGAATTGGTCTGATGACAAGAAAAATAAAACTATCAGAAAAGTTGTAGCGCAGATTCAATTGCACTTGTCTAACAAAATCCTACAAGACGTGATGAAAGAAGAGGATGCTGCAAAATTGTGGCATAAATTGGAGGAAATTTGCATGAAAAAGAATCTGACAAATAAGTTGCGTTTAAAGCAACTTCTTTATTCCTGCAAGATGGTTGACGGTAACTCAATTTAGTCTCATATTGATAAATTCAAAATTATCGTTACTGATTTGGAGAATGTAGAAGTAAAATATGATGATGAAGATTTGGCTTTACTGTTGTGTTCTTTACCTTCCGTTTATTCGAATTTTTGAGATACTATTTTATATGGTAGAGATACGATTACTTTGAAAGATGTGCATGAAGCTCTTTTAAGTAAATACTCTATTGATGGAGAGATTACATCTAGTATCTCTGAAAATCAAGGTGAAGGTCTTTTTGTGCGTGGAAGAAATAAGGAGAGAAATTATGACAGTAACAAACAGAGAGGTAGATCAAAGTTTAGTAAGCCAATTAAGTATGGCTACTGTAAGAGAAAGGGACACTCAAAAGCAGAATGTTGAAAACTGAAAAGGAAATTAGAAGGTGAAAAAGAAAGAACCGGTGAGGCTAGTGTTGCTGAGACAGACAGTGAACATGGTGTTATTTTAGTCAATTCAGTTAATTCAAAATCAGAGGATGTCTGGATCATGGACTCTGGATGTTCCTTCCATATGTATCCTAATAAGGATTGGTTCTCCACATATGAAAAGTTGGATAAAGTCGTTCTTATGGGCAATGATGCTGCGTGCAAAGTAGTTGGGAAAGGAACAGTGAAGATTCGGATGCATGACGACATGATTAGGACTTTAATAGATGTTAGACATGTACCTGATTTAAAGAAGAATCTTATATCCTTGGGGACTCTTGACAGGCTTGGATATAAGTACATTGGCTTAGATGGTGTTTTGAAGGTTTCCACAGGAGCGCTTGTTGTTATGAAAGGTGTCAAAGTAAGTGGCGGTTTGTATATTTTGTAGGGAACTACTGTTTTAGGTGGAGCTGCAGTTTCTTCATCTCTTATGACAGATTCGCATGTTACTAAGCTGTGGCATATGCGACTGGGACATATGAGCGAACGAGGATTTACTATTTTGAGCAAGCGAGGCTTGCTTTGTGGTCAAAGCACTTCAATATTGGACTTTTGTGAACACTACATTTTTGGGAAACATAAAAGAACCAGTTTCAGCAAAGGTGTTCATCGAACCAAAGAAACTCTTGATTACGTGCATTCAGATCTTTGGGGGTTCGTCTTGGGTGCCCTCGAAGGGCGGTGCTAGATATATGCTAACCTTCATTGATGACTATTCTAGGAAGGTTTGGGTATTCTTTTGGAAGTAGAAAAATGATGTCTTTGTTACATTCAAGCATTGGAGGAATATGATCGAAAAATAGACAGAAAGGTCTTAAAACGTCTTCACACTGACAATTGCTTGGAGTTTTGTTCTAGTGAATTTGAGAAGTACTGTAAAGATATAGGAATTGTGAGGCACCATACAGTTGTTGGGACGCCACAGCAAAATAGTGTAGCTGAACGGATGAATCGAACATTAATTGAGAGAACCCATTGTATGCTCTCCAATTATGGATTGCCTAGAGAATTTTGGGTTGAGGCACCATCTACAGTTTGTTATTTGGTGAATCGAACTCCATCCACATCCATTGAATTGAAAACTCTTGAGGAGGTATGGTCTGGTAATGCACCTGATTATTCTAATCTTAAAGTTTTTGGTTGCGCTGCTTACATACATGTTAATGAGTGAAAACTTGAACCTAGATCTAAAAAGTGTATTTTTCTTGGTTGTACACATGGTGTGAAAGGATTTAGAGTTTGGTGTCCTAAAACATGTAAAGTTATTACCAGTAGATATGTTATATTTGATGAATCTGCCATGATTAATCCGAGAGAGGAAAGCATTGTTGAGTTTGATGCAGGTGCTCATACATCACCCGATCAAGTGGAGTTAGAAGTCCATGTTTCTACACATGAGACCACTTCGGTTGATTTAGTTCAAAATGAGCCACCTCATACATTTGTTGAGACTTATTCGATTATAAGAGATAGACCAAGGAGGCAGATTAAACCTCCTCAAAGATTTGCTGAACCTGATATGGTGACATATGCTCTTATTATTGCTGAGGATACAGTTTCTGATGAACCCGTTTCATTCTCAGATGCTACGTCCTGCAATGAGTCTGCACAATGGATTGGTGTTATGGCAGAAGAAATTGACTCCTTGCATAAAAATAAGACTTGGATTTTGGTAAATCCTCCAAAGGATCAGAAAATTGTTGGATATAAATGGGTGTTTAAAAAGAAGCAGGGTGCACCCGGTGTTGGTGATGTGAGATTCAAGGCTAGATTTGTTGCAAAGGGCTACACACAGAAGTATGAAGTCGACTTCAATCAAGTATTCTCACCGGTGGTAAAACATAATTCCATACAATTATTACTATCTATTGTTGCTCAATTTAATTTGGAACTTGAGCAATTAGATGTGAAAACATCTTTCTTGCACGGTGAGCTTGAAGAAACCATTTTTATGGATCAATCGGAGGGATTCGTTGTTGAAGGAAAGGAATATCATGTTTGTCTTTTGAAAAAGTCTCTTTATGGTTTGAAACAATCCCCGAAACAGTGGTACAAGGGTTTTGACTCTTGTGTGATCACTATTAGATATAAGAGAAGTGATTTTGATGCTTGTGTCTACTATCGGAGATTGAATGACGGTTCTTTCATCTACTTACTCCTTTATGTGGATGGCATGTTAATTGCTACACGAAGCATGTCTAATATTAATGAGCTGAAAAAGCAGTTGAGCTGTGAGTTCAAGATGAAAGACTTTGGTGGTACTAAGAAGATTTTAGGTATGGAGATATAATGGAATCGTTGTGCCAGGGAGTTGTTCTTATCTCAGAAGCACTACATTGAGAAAGTAATTGAGAAATTCGGACTGCATGATGCAAAGCCCGTTAGCACTCCGCTTGCACCACATTTGAAGCTATCAGCTTCTTTGTCACCTCAGTTTACCGAAGAAGAAGAACACATGTCTCGTGTTCTGCATTCAAGTGCTATTGGGAGTATGATGTATGCCATGGTATGCACTAGACCCCGATATCTCACAAGCTGTTAGTGTGGTGAGTCGATACATGACGCATCCCGGTAAAGAACATCGGCAAGGTGTCAAATGGATTTTGAGGTATTTGAAAGGTACATCTCATTTTGGTCTTCTGTTTGATGGTTCGGAAAGTTCAACTGGAGGTGGAGTTATTGGCTATGTTGATTCAGATTTTGCTGGAGACTTGGATAAAAGATGTTCTCTCACAGGATATATTTTCACTTTGTTTGGAGGTACCATTAGTTGGAAGGCAGTTATTCAGCCTACAGTTTCCTTATCAACTGCAGAAACGGAGTATATGGCGATTACCGAAGCAGTTAAAGAAGGCTTGTGGTTGAAAGGTTTAGCTTGGAGTTTGGGACTTGAGGTGGAGGTTTCTACTATATTTTGTGATAGTCAAAGTGCAATTCACCTCACACAAAATCAGATGTTCCACGAGAGGACCAAACATAATGATATTCGGTACCATTTTGTTCGTGATCACATATCTAATGGTGAGGTTTGTGTTACCAAGGTCGCTACTGAAGATAATCCAGATGACATGATGACAAAGCCATTGCTTTTGAACAAATCCAAGCATTGCTTGGATTTGGTGCGAGTTTGCAGTATTGATTGATTGCCCGTTCGGGCTTATTGGAGAGATTGTGAGGAATTTACTATTTTGTTTTGCATTTGAGATTTGTGTAATTCGGACTTTGTAGAGGTAAGATGAAGATTTGTTGACGTGGCTCCAAAAGTCCACAAATCTTAGGCAACTTTGATAGAGGTGGTTTTAGAATCAGTTTCTGAGCCCACTTAGGACACGTCTTATTTTTAGTGGGCAATTTTCTGATAGACTTAAGCAGAAGAAAAAAACTGAGATTTTCTCTGCGTTAGTTTCTCAGAATTCAGATAGCACCTTTGTGACTCCGTTTGTAACTCCCTCAAGATAGTAAATTAATCTCTCTCTTTCTCGCCCGTGGATGTAGCCAAATTGGTGAACCACATAAATTCTTGTGTCGATTTATTGTTTGCTTTTATTTGTTCGTGTTAATTGCATAACAAAAATAAAAGCATAAAATCGTGTATATGAGGTATTATGTTAATAAAATGGTTTGTGTGGAGGGAAGAGCGATGTGTTATGTCATTTCATGTTTCTTCAAGGTTATTTTGGTTTTGTCAAAAAATGAGGAGTAAAATCTAATTATAAATTTGAATTGGGGATGTAGTATTGATAGTTTTTCATGGGAAAGTAATGTCTAATTTATCTTGTGCGCTGAGAAGTTTTGCATCATTCCCCCAAATCTGATTTATTTTATTTGAATTTTTTATTTTGGAGACGAGAAATTGCAATTGGCCAAATTTGAATATAAGGACTTTAATTAGAAATATGGTTTTCAATGAATAATCCACCTTATAAGATGTCTAATTAATTATTCAGAATTCTTGGAATTTTTTTTATTTCTTATCGATATTTTTTCTGGTCGTGGATCCTCAAGCAAGAACTCCACATCCCAATTCAAAATATCGAGAATTTTAATTCACTATACCTTATTTCCTCGATGAGCGAGAGCATATGCACAGGAAAATTTTAGGATAGACTCGATTCGGTCAGCTCAATCAATTAAAAGGGTAAATGTAATATATTTGTCATTTGAGTTGTCACTCTCGCTAAATTTTGCACCAACCACACGGACAAATATAAATGTTTGGCCAAATTAAACTCGGGATAGAGTTACCCCATATGCACAAGCATTTTCGCTCATGAGCACTCTTATTAATTTGATAAAAGGTGTGCAGGAACCATAAAACACTTTAAAGATTCATACATAATTTGTCATTTTAATATAGATTTTCCATTGCACAAAACTAGAAATATTTTACAACACATGGTGTGAATAGAGAGGAAAAAATTTCGTGTGAAATTTCCCAGAATCGTACTTCTGGAATAGCAACCTAAGCTACCCGAGCCCAAAGAGCACTCAAAGATGGATAGTGAATAACCGTTTATTTCCTTTACGACGTCTTGGAGTCCTCTATGTTTCGTAATCTTTTAACTCATTCCTCTGCAATCAGCACGGAGGAGAGAAACGAGTTCGTCAAGGAAGAAACGTGAGAGCACACGACTGCTACCGCCACATGATGAATGTTTCTTGTTTGTGTTCCATTTGGGCAGCAAGTCGATCTCTACCTTAAGTGGATCGTGCACTCATGTCTCCCCACATCATGCGCCTCTTCAAGCCAGTTTATGGAAGGGTCTTTCCCAATCGTAATGGCTCGAAAGTCCCCTCCTGCAGAAATAGAAGTTTCAAATGAGTGGATGTGGGATAAGGGAAAAATGGGAATTAAAGGAGTTTTTGTGAATACTTCCAGATTTGAGCCGGAGGTTTGGATCTGCATTAGAATAGTTTGCCAGAGGCAAAAAAGATGGGATGCAAAGAATGCAATCAAGATTCTCGTCCCCATCGAAGGTTTCTTGCTCTTGTTCCATTTGTGAGAAACATGAATCTTCGGTTTGGTTTCTCGGATTTTCCGTCTCTTCCTTACCTTTCTTCTCCCGGAGCGAAAAGCAGTTTCCATTTTCCGTCTTGTGCAACTATAAAACGGGAAAATTAGAATTAGGAAAGAATTACGATGTATACATGAAAGAGAACATACAACATGAAGAAAATTACTAAAGGAGTTTGGTTCCAAACCTATAAAAACCGGGTAATTCTAGCCCGAGTCTGGCTCGGCCAAACCGGTGTAACGAGGGGCGAGTGTTTTACACTTGTCGTATGGTTGATGGAAAATTTAGGGAGAGTGACCAATCAAATAACAAGTGTCACTTACCTTTTTAATTGGTTGAGTTCGACCAAATCGGGTTCGGGCTAGAATTTTCCAAAAAAAAAACCCTACCAAACATAATTAATATCACCAACCAAGAAAATTGGCATCAGGCAAATGAAACTTCCCTAAAAGAAAATTTACTATTAGAGAACAAACTCTATTGTGTGGAGAATGAAGGGGAGAGGGGTTGGTATTTATAGGCGCACACAGCGTGACAGCTAGTTACCACATCCCATACTTTACCCCATGGTGTGACGTGTAGTGGGCTATGAGTCACGCACAGCTTGTGCATGAAGCCATTTTATGGCACGTGGCACAATCGACATGGGCAATATCGACTACAGAATGCTACATTATTATTACGCATGATTTGGTGAATATTGGACATTTGGCAAATTGCTATTGGAGTGAAGAGACCCGCACCAGAAACGCTCCTTGCATTTATAGTTTACGTAGAGACTGAATCAAAATTTAATATAAGAGAGGGCGAAAATTAAAATTTAAAAAACAAATGGTGCAAAATTTATAATAAGGGGAGAAAAATATAAATATTTCACATACAAAAATAAAATAAAAAAATTTAAATTTATGGGGCAGGGGCTACCACGTGTGCACGAGACTTGCATGCGGCTACGAATCACACACAGCTTGTGCATGGTGCGATATTAGGGCAGGTGACACAGTTAGCATCAGTAATATCGATTATAAATCACTACAATATTATTATACACGATTTGGGCGAATAGGGGTTGGTTCAAGTGGTTAAAGGGTTGGTTCTCGAAGGCAAAGAATCGGGTTCAAATCCTTCTAACCGCTTGGGGGTGTGTGTGAAAAAAAAAATAAAATATTATGCACGATTTGGTGAATATTAGAGATGTGGCATATTGCTGTTGGAGCATCCTTTCGCACCAGAAACGCTCCTTGCATTTATAGTGCACGAAACTTGCACGCGAAAATCCAACATATAGTTAGGCTACCGGACTACATTTTGAAGCCTTACAATTGAAGTTCTTGAGACCAATGCGAACACCATATCACTGATTTTATTAGAAAACCAGGAGTCCACTTAATCACACATTCACAGTGGAAACCATATGAACCATCCTCTTGTAAATTGCAAAAATAAGGTGAGTTTTCCTTCCCAATCCAAATTTTCTTTTCCTATCCTTACCAAAATTCTAGAACCAAGAAAATCTTCATCACTATCTGATACAATTATTTGTTAGCAAATTCGAACACAATATTGATTAGTCTCTCCAGTAAATTCAACAATAGCTGATCAGTTCCGTTCAAGTCCACACATTAAAAGTTTTGGCAATTAATCATCAGAGCAAATTGTATTTTTAGTCCCATATTATAAGACCGTTCTCACTTTTGGTCCCGTGGTTTTTTAAAAGTAGTTTTTTTAGTCCCGTAATGTTTTTTTTTTTTTTGTCATTTTAAGGACTTCGGTCCATTTTTTTGATAGACATCATGTAGCCACGTGACTCCAATAGGAGCAAATTGCATTTTTTGTCCCATACTATAGGGTCGTTCACACTTTTGGTCCCATACTTTTTAAAATTGTCAATTTGAGTCCCATACTACTTAATTTTTCACATCTTCAGGACTTTTGGGAGATGATATTTGCTTTTTGGAAAATGATGTCTTAAAAATCAAATTTCAATTTGTGTCCGAGTAATTTTGTTTTTTTCTTTTTCATTAAAATAAATGATGAATTTTATTTTGATAATATAGATGATATTTTGTTACTCTATATTAAATCCTTTCGAAGTGTTTTTTATTGTAAGATTTATATATTCTTTTTAAGTATAAAGTTTTGCGCTTTGATTAAATATATATTATATATATATATATATATATATATATATTATATACGTATTATATATATTATATATAATATATAATATATAACAAATTATATATTATTAATACATGTGTATAATATATAAAATATAATACACGTAAAATACATATAGTAAAATGTATATTATAAATTAAAATATATAATATATATTATAATAATAATATTTACTTATATTTTATAATAATACTAATGATTCTACACATTCTATGTGAATGCAAATAAAAAATTAAGATACTAAGTACACAAGTGATGATAAAATATGTGAATAATATTTAAAATGGATATTCTGCACACTCTAGGTGGCTTTGGTTATGCGTTTATGCTTTGTAAATGTTGGTTTGGTTTCTAATGGATGAGGTTGGGCCTCGTTTAAAACCCAACGGGTCACCTTGTCCCAATTTTTGGGGGAAAAAAAAATCACTGAACTTTATACTTAATAGGAATAAATAAATTTTACAATAAAAAACACTCCGAAAAGATTTGATATAGAGTAACAAAATATCATCTATAATATTAAAATAAAATTCATCATCTATTTTAATGAGAAAGAAAAAAACAAAATTCATTGAACACAAATTGCAAATTTGATTTTTAAAACATCATTTTCCAAAAAGTAAATATCATCTCACAAAAGTCCTGAAGATGAGAAAAATTAAATAGTATGGGACTAAAATTGACAATTTTGAAAAGTATGTGACAAAAAGTGAGAGATAGTATTGGACAAAAAATACAATTTGCTCCTATTGGAATAACGGCCATGTTACGGTACATGTGACGTCCGTAAAAAAAAAATGGACGGAAGTCCTTAAAATGATAAAAAATAAACATTACGGGGACTAGAAAAACCACTTTTAAAAAGCATGAGACCAAAAATGAGAATGACCTTATATTAACGGACTAAAAATGAAATTTGCTCTAATCATCTTTATCATAATTATAAAATCAAAACAGGAATTGCTATGCCGATTACAGGACCATAACTAGAAAGCAATGTGCGCTAGCACTGAAACTCGAAAAAGGTAAAAGTTACGATTTTTAATCCAATGCAGCCGCCCTGAGTTTCTGAAGAGTAGAATCAAATACTTCCAAGTATTTTTCATCCAATGTAACCCATGCTTCCACACCATCACCGGATCGGGTATCATTCAGCCAAACAAAATTACAGCTAACTGAATCTTTGTTATCAGTGCTGAAATCACATAAAGTCACCATTTTAGGCTTCCCCCACCCGAAATTGACGTTGTAAAGGCCAAAACAAAACTACAGAAACTGGAGATAATCAAAACATCAGCTCCCTCAAAATCGAGGTCACTCCACAGGTTAAACTTCTCCGATCCAGCAAACCCGAGAACCCTCCATCTCCGGCAACTGAGTCGAAATTGCTGGCTGAAGCCCTTACTTTATCCACCAACTCTCCCAGATTATTCTCGTCAGCGTTACTAATGTTTTCGCACAAAGTGAAGGCAGGCAGGAGCAGGACGATATTCCCGAAGCAGTCTGAAGGGAGAGGCGGATGAGCCCTTCTCCTCAGGTTCACTGGAAGATGCAAGATGGTTTTCAATTTCTGATTCGCCAGAGATGCTGCCATGAAACACCTCAAGAACAGGGCAGATGTGGTTTCGACCCGCGATGGACGGATGATGCTGTCAGGGAGTTTTGATCTGAGTGCTGAGATTGCATCCATGTCGAACACGTACCGGCGCACGATGAACTTCCCTCTCCTCACTATTCCATCGGGTGAGTTGTTGCCTAATTGTTGTGCTTCTTTACACTGAGGGAAGAGAGACGAGGCTATATAGTTCGGCCATACAGCTTGTTTACAACCTGATCCAAGAGATGTGTGCGCCCAACATTTCAAGAAATGAATAGCCGAGGCTGAATCCATCATCCTATGCCAGAAAAGTGCTCCAACGGCTAAACCGCCGCACTCGAAGCGGGTCAGTTGGATCATGGCAACGCTGGCCCCGGGTCCCGGTTGAACATTCCACTTGAAGTTCTCATAAGGAAGGAGCTGATCGGTCAGTTTCATGTCTGGGTATTTGAGATGATCCGATAGATTCAGCCCCGTTCCCATTTTCTATCTTGGGCCCTTCGTCGTTGCAGTCGACCGATTGGGCGTTGCCACTGATTCAACCCGCTAAAGGGTAAAAGCGGGTCAAAATTCGAGAAAGTGAATGCTTTAGGAGCTTTGTTGTGGTCTCCAGAGATGAATGATGGTTGTTATTAGAGAAATAGAGGACTATAGGTACAAATGTAGTTGGATTGATTTGGTCCAGAAAAGAAAGCTTGTACGTTTTCTGGTGACGGGGTGTTGGAGAAGATGGCTTCACATTTTCAGTAGAATTTATCTCCCTTTTTATTAGTGTTGTCATGCTTTTCTCGAACACCGTTATAATGGCCGGAACATTGGGAACTCCGCATGACCTGAGCGTCGTTATAATGTGATACACAGTAGCGATAGTTCCAGTTGATTAAATAGAACCTTAAAAACTGTAAGAATGGAATATAAGGCAAAAATAAAAGTGACACGTGCGATTTATACAGGTTCGGCAAGCCTACTCTTGTCCCCAAGTTGTGAGCTTGGGAGTTTTCAAAGATATTTATATTAAGTACTTGGAGATTACAAGAAATACCTTGTAATCTCTTACACCAACACACGATGAGATAAATAAGTCTCACGCACTTATTAATCTCACCTACACACACTAAGGAAGATAATACCTTGTCTCTGGAACTAACAGAAGATGGTTCCAGAGAATACAAACTGTGCAAACAGAGAGCAAAGTCTCACAAAACACTGAATCACTCGGATTCTAACACAAACAATCTGAATCACTCGGATTCTATACTCTGCACAAAGCTATTACTGATCTTACTCGAAGATCCTGACAACTCGTGTGTTCTTTTCTTTGAGGATCTGCGTTATATAGTGTGTTCAAGACACACTAGCCGTTGGGAAAAACTCCTTGCCATATTTGGTCTTGGCTTGATTTGCTGAATCTTTTATTTGAGTGATTTGGAGATTTGATTGTTGTTCCACCAATCTTGGAGATCTGACTGGAACTTGCCATAGCTTTCCTTCCACTGATGCTGATTAGCTGGAACTTGCCTTGTTCCACCAATCTTGGACAAAACAGATTCTAAGAGAGAAGAGGGATTAACCGAAATCAACAAAAGCAATCTAATTTCAACATTCTCCCCCCTTTTGTTGATGAGGAGATTAAGCACAAGGAGCTCAAGCCCCCCCCCCCCCCTCTCTGTTAATAAGAGACAAGATAAGTAGAACAACTCCCCCTGTCAATAAGACATAATGTAATAAAAACAACTCCCTCTATCATAGGGCCTGTATAGACATGTATCATAAGAGATAAAACCATTATCATTGTCGGTGGCATATGCTCCTAGTTCGATTGCTTCTCTAACTTCTCCTCCCCCTTCAGCAACAAAAGGGTGAAGTATCGTGGTGATTCACTTCCTGATAACCTGCAACTTCAGGGCTCAAGGTGTCCTTGACCATGGGGTTAGTTTCATAAAAAAAGATAGATTTTTGAACAAATTCCTTAACCTTATTGGATACTTGATATGCCTTGCTCCCATGGGCTGCGTTCTCGTGGGACAAAAAAAGATTAAGTTGCAGTAGTTCCAGAGGCTAGTTAGTAGAGATATCATCTTTGGCCTTAAGCTGGAACGAACTTGTTTCCCCATTTGGTAGGCGTCGCAGGGCTTGTCTTTGATGAAGTTAAGCTTAGGAACACCTCTAACCAATTCTTTGTTGGTTGAGTGTGAAATGAGTTCCATGTTCACATGACCTATCCTTTTGTGCCAAGTCCAATTGGAATCATTTGCTACAACTATCATGTGCCGAGAACATCTGCTATCGAGAATCCACTTGTTGTTCCAGGATGTTCCAGAGTTTTCAACCTGTAATTGTCATTTGGTTTTGGGTCCCCAATAATCTTTGGGTCCTTCATTGTTAGAAATAAGTGCAGTGTGTGCTTCTGGAACTGGCTGTCGGGTCTTTGGAACCCAGACCTGTTTAGTTCTTATGCTTCTGGAACTATGACAAGAGTATTGAATATGACCAAGTTTACCACAGTTATAGCATCTTTTTCTTGGAAAGTGTCTTTGTTTCTTTTTAGTATTGTCCATCTTGTATATGATGTTACTAAGGTGTGAGTGCTCTAAAGATATGTGTTCATTTTCTTTTTCCAAGAGTTCTTTTTCAATTTTCAATTGGTCAATAGCTTGAAGTAATCTACCTTCCATGTCCTGTTTTTCTTTAATGATTTTCAGTAGATTTTCTTCTAGTTTTTTGTTCCTAATGAGAAGGTTCTCAATACGGTTCTCGCAAGTTGCAAGTAGTTCTTCAATATTTATTCCCTCAACATCATCAAATTCATTTTGAGGGGTGTTAGGGAGATTTACCTGATCATTTGCCATTAGGGCGATGCATTCTTCCTCAGTGTCAAACAACTCTTTTTCGTGATCCCAGTTAGCAAGGTAGGAGCTTCGATGATTTACATTTTCCTGATGCTTTTTCAGCAATGGGCAATTTGGTCGAATATGCCCTGGTTTTTTGCACTGGAAACAAACACCTCTGTTGTTCTGGAACTGCTGGGATGAGTTAGATGACTGAGCATTGTGGTTCTGAAACTGCTGAGTTGAATTGTTGGATTGAAAGTTGCTGTTTTGTGGCTGCTGGAACCTTCGGTTTCTATTCCGGTTTGAGGCGATTTCCCTGATTCTTCTTGATAGGAGTACCAACTCATCATCGGTTTGATCCTCAAGGTTAAGGAAATTATCTGCTGAGAAGGCAATCTTTTTCTGGACATCTATTTTATCTCCCTTATTCAGGAGGGTGAGTTCATGAGAAATTAAGGAACCAATGAGTTCAGCAATTGTAAGAGTACTTAGCTTTTTTGCTTCAGTAATGGCGGTGACTTTGGGCGTCCATTCTTTGGGTAGAGACCGCAGGATCTTCCTAACTTGTTGTCCTTCAGATAGTGGTTCACCAAGAGCACTCATTTGATTTGCAAGGGTTGTGAATCGGGTATGCATTTGACTGATGGTTTCTCCTGGAACCATCTGGAATGCTTCATATTGGGTGGTTAGAATTGCTACCCGTTCCTCTCGGACTTGCTCGGTACCTTCGTGGGTGATTTTTAGCATGTCCCACATGTCCTTGGCCGTTTTGCAGTTTGAGACGCGATTGTATTCCTCTTCAGTCAATGAGACCGAGAGAACATTTTTTGCCCGTGCGTTTAGTGACCAAGCCTTTTCATCCTTCTCATCAAGTTCATCCAGTTCTTTTGGAACCTGTTCTCCATTTACTTCTTTCATTGGAATCTCTGGACCTTTGGTGACAATCCGCCAGAGTTTGAAATCAAGTCCCATAAAAAATTCTTCCATGCGATTCTTCCAAGTAGAGTAATTAGTACCATCAAAAAGTGGTGCACGTGTGTGTGAGGGGGCTTCAGCAAAATATTCCATTTTAGCAGCGGATTTGGATCGAAAAGGTGATTAAACCTTTGTTTTTTGAGAAAAAACCTGCTCTGGTACCAATTGATACACAGTAGCGATAGTTCCAGTTGATTAAATAGAACCTTAAAAACTGTAAGAATGGAATATAAGGCAGAAATAAAAGTGACACGTGCGATTTATACAGGTTCGGCAAGCCTACTCCTGTCCCCAAGTTGTGAGCTTGGGAGTTTTCAAAGATATTTATATTAAGTACTTGGAGATTACAAGAAATACCTTGTAATCTCTTACACCAACACACGATGAGATAAATAAGTCTCACGCACTTATTAATCTCACCTACACACACTAAGGAAGATAATACCTTGTCTCTGGAACTAACAGAAGATGGTTCCAGAGAATACAAACTGTGCAAACAGAGAGCAAAGTCTCACAAAACACTGAATCACTCGGATTCTAACACAAACAATCTGAATCACTCGGATTCTATACTCTGCACAAAGCTATTACTGATCTTACTCGAAGATCCTGACAACTCGTGTGTTCTTTTCTTTGAGGATCTGCGTTATATAGTGTGTTCAAGACACACTAGCCGTTGGGAAAAACTCCTTGCCATATTTGGTCTTGGCCTGATTTGCTGAATCTTTTATTTGAGTGATTTGGAGATTTGATTGTTGTTCCACCAATCTTGGAGATCTGACTGGAACTTGCCATAGCTTTCCTTCCACTGATGCTGATTAGCTGGAACTTGCCTTGTTCCACCAATCTTGGACAAAACAGATTCTAAGAGAGAAGAGGGATTAACCGAAATCAACAAAAGCAATCTAATTTCAACATAATAGCTGGAACATTGGGAACTCCGGAGCTGGGATGACGACCGAAACGGAGAAAGAAGGCCATTCGTCGTAGGGGGAGCGAGAGTGTTACGAAAACGTGATAGAAATAAACTTTTGAAGACAAAGACTATAAAAGAGAAATTAAAGAAGTAGAGAGGAGAAATTCATACTATTTTTTTCTTAATTAGATCAATACTTTTATCTAAAACTCATACTCAACTTCTTACAAATTCACTCCTCTCAAACATTTTTGTTTCTAGTTTGTCTTGTTTTACAAAATCAAGTGACTACACCTTTATTTATACTAGTCTAAAAGCAATAAAAAAGATTCTAATTAATTATAATAATAATCTCAAATCTTAAATTCTTATAGGATTACCACCTACTAATACATTAACCTCTCACATTTATAGCGTTTGGTAGCGGATATTAATTTTGTCACCTAATCTTTTTCGGGCTTATTAAGGAAGATTAGGTCTAAACTTGCTCAAACTAATTTCGTGTTTGGTAGCTCTTATTGGTCTACAGTTGGACTAATCTTTATTAGCTCATTTATTGTTTGGTAGGATCACATACATTGCTTTGAGATTTTACGATTATCTGCAAGTATTTATGGACAATCAGGGAAATAAAATACAAGTGTTGAGAATTGTGAGTGAATAGTAAATGATAATGTTCGTAATATTTGAAATATTTGCTAATACATGCATACTTCTACTCAAGAATCAAATAAGAAAATTATTATTTGGAACTTTAAGATGGATAATCTATAGATGATTCCAAAGGGAAGCTTCAAAATTATTCCAGCTCTACACATGATTGATCATATTTGGTTTTGCTATTCCACGCTTCAAAACAATTGATTCATTTATATTTTCGAAACAATTGATTCGTTTACATTTTCGATTCAATAAAGTAAATAGTTGTATTTTTCTGCACATTATTAAATTTTTACAGTCTTTGTCAACAGGGGTTGACCAAGTGGTTTGAGGGGTCTTCTCGAAGGCAATGACCTGGGTTTGAATGCCTTTAGTCACTTGGAGTGTGTATTTAAAAAATAAAAATTTACCGTCTTTTCAAGTGAAAAAGGAAAATTATGAACACAATTAGAACAATTAGGTGGTTGGATTTTTATTGCTTTTGAGAAAAATATATTCGGGCCATTAAGTTACTTAGCACTCTTTTTCTTGAAATATATATAGAATCATATATTGTACCAAATACTTTATTGATGATTCAACTAAAATTAAACGGTCTTAAACCCCATTCATACGTGCACTGCGGCGATTTTGGTTGCTGGTGGGTGATTTTTCTTCAAATGCCAAGTCTCTTGGGCTTTTATTTGGGCCATTATTATCTTAGTGGATCTATAAAACGTTACTTGTACGTAAAGGTAACTAAGCCACCCCAATAAAGATCCCTCACCATTAGGGGCCTACGTTAAATTTATAACAGATATTACAAATGTTGTTTTGTTTCACCTCTTCTGATTCTCATGGGAGAACCTTACAAGAATACATATATTGAATATGCCTTAATTCATCTATACATATATATTTACTTACTAGATTCATAGGGTCCTTTATGTAATATTCAAGTGTTTTATTTGGATTTTGATCATATCCAAAAGAAGTATTTATTCAATATGTTCTATGTTACGTTCATAGGGAATAAAAATACATGACATTATATTTACGGATATGGGAGCGCACTACAAAAATGATTTGATCTTAGAACTTACATAATACAGAATCCAATAATGAAGGAAATAAATAGAAATTACCTAAATGTCAATTTCTGAATTGAGTTGGTACTCCAAGTAGCAACAACCGTGAAAGAAGTTGATGAGAAGCATATCTACAAACAGATCACGTCCCATTTTACAGAATTCAAGAAATCAAAATCAGTTTTGATAAAAATCAATTTATTGGTAAATTTTCAATTATCTTTAGTTATTAAACAATTCAAGATTTTTTTAAAATTAAATTGGGAAAAAAAACTAACCTAGACAAAATGCAGATGTAATTGGGTTTTTTAAAAAAGTGAAACAACCATTTTAATTTTGAAGAAACAACAGATGCACAGACTACGTACAGAAGAGAAGTGGTAATAATGAATGATGAGTAAGAAAATAATTAAACATTTACAATGTACGATGAAATTATTATTAATTCAAATATTTTATTTTTGTGAAAAGCAAAAACTGTCACAATTAATTTTTGGGACGACCTAGTAGTAACAGAAGGACAGTGGTTTCAAAAAATGAAAAACAAGAGAGTAATTGTGGGAATTTCAAAAGGACGGTGGCTTCAAAAGCAGTAACAGAAGGACGGTGGTTTCAAAAGCAGATATACCGAGGTATGATACAAAAATACATGCAAAAAAAAAAAAAAAAAAAAAAAGAAATACTTGTATCAAATGTATTTTATAATCAAAATGAATCACATAATAAAAACATATGCTTTACAAAGTGAATTACAATTAAAGGCAACTTGTACAAAGTCAAAAAAGCTTAATACATGGTGAGTTGAACTTATTTTATTATCATAATATAATGAAAAAAAATTTAATAATAGTATATTATTAAAATTACTAAAGAATCGATAACAATAGTTGTTTTTATGATGAGCAGGTGGGTGATCTCCGAGGAAACATACATAAAGAAATTATGGATGACGAATAAAATGAAAAAAAGCACCAATGAATTAACCATCACTGAAGTGATTTATAATCGTCACAGTAACAAGAGGTAATCTAGAAAATAGAAACGTGAGCTTATAACTAAAATGTTCTTTATAATATTTGAGACTAATATTTTTATCACAAACTAACACAATAATATAATATTTTTTGGGTTCATGGAAACACAAACTCTACTAACATTTAAAGAACAAACACTGTTACTTCAAAGCAAAAGTCGATTCCATAGAAAACATATTCACGCCCTGGTATGAAGCTTGCAACAACTGCACAAGATCAGTATAAAAAACAGTGCAAGGAATAAAGTGATTAAATTGTATGGATGATGAAGTGGAAGCATCACCAAAGTTTGAGATCTAAAAACCCATAATATTTAAAACAATAATATAATATAAAGATAACTAAACTACAATTTCGAAAAATACAGGTATAGGGTTCCCCTAAACGTAGCAGATGGGAGTGAACAGGCCACAATCACACTATTTAAATAAGTTGTTGAGGTTGCTGATGAAAGTCTAGCATCATTTTTCAAGAGAAAGTACCCAAACAAAGTTAAGGAGAAGTATGGAAAAACGAAGTTGTTGGAAACAATAAAGAAAGAAAGGAATAAGAGATCGACCTAGGGATATAGAAAAGAGAAATAAGAAGTACGTACATGCATGAGTTTCAAATATTCATATGAATATATTGAACACTTATTATTGAAAAAAATAAACTACAACAGTATCTATATTTCCAAACGGAAGCAATTCCATGCACATGACACATATCTTTCAAGAATTAAATCAGATGAAAAAAGGGTAATTATATTTAAAAAACACTACATATAATAAATTAAAAGACAAAAACAATCACAACAATAATAAGTACGAACTGGCATACACGTACAACGCACGTGCACCTTGCTAGTATAATAAAATGGTTCAACGTTTAACACAGTTGGTTTCGAAAACTGAATATGTAGTAATGATTATGAATACATAGTAATGATTTCGATGTGTCAAATCGTATAATACTAATAATTATGCACACTCAATGTGAGCCAAAAAATAAAATATTATTACTAAAATAAATTAAAATTAAAATTTTATATTAATAAAAATTAAATAATTGATAAATAAATTTGGTATATAATATCATATTAGTAAAAAGAAAAAGATAATAAGAATATATAAAAGTTATTAAAAAAAGAATTATCCAGATGTGAGAGAAATTCTTTTTTAGAGAAAAAGAATGGCAAGAGTCTAAGACACCAAAAATAATTTTTATCTCGATAATGGTCCGATATTATACCATAGTTGGTTTTGGGGCTGAATCTGTAATAATAATTTCAAAACATCAAATCATATTGCTATAGTATAGTGGCTCAACGTTATACCACAATAAATTTCGAGGACCGATATGTAGTGATAGATTCGATTCAAATATGAAATAAATGCGATTTGAAATTAGATAGCCATTGATAGAAAACCTCAAGCTTTGCAAGGAAAAAAAGAATTCTGGAATGGCAACCTAACTACCTAAGCAACAAGATTACAGAGATGGTGGAACAACTGTTGTGTATAACAAATCCCCATCATTACATTCTCAAATATGTACATTTTCCCTTCTATCAGCTTCTTCAACAAAGTTTCAAAAACAGAAGCTTCTTCAACAAATGAACTACACTAGCGTACACCATTGATTGTGAAACAGATCATCACAACAATTATATGTTCTCTCTTCACACTCTCCAGTCTCCTCCGCCCAAAATCTGCCTTATCATCGAAGACACATTACGAAGTGTTGATACTGATCTGGCATCCATCATGCGGGAGATCATTCCCTCTATCCAAAAGAAACAAGATACACACGTTATCTTACAAGAAAAAACGCTACTAGCATACATTTGATAAAAGGAATGTCATAAGTTTTAATGAACCCACACAGAAGTTGTACTAACCTCGTATCGAGCCATACTTCTAGCCACAAGAGGTGATCCAATGTACTCCGGTGATAGGTGATGCTCAACCTTCGCCGGATGCGCCTGAGATATTATGGTTAAGGTGCAGTGATTGGATTTCCTGGTTCATGCTCTTTTCCTCAAAGTAGACATTTAACCTAACTTTCTTGAAGAACCAGGTCGTTATCTGCATCCTTCGGCCAAGCCACCGCTGAGTTCTGAGGATCAAATTTCTTAGCTCCCATGATAAAAGTTTCCGCCTCCTTCGTATGGCGGAAAGAAACTGAAAAAGGGCATATTAGACTCTGTAAATGAGAAAGTGTTTGAAAATATGCTATTAAGATGAAAAATACCTTAATCTCCAAAATTCTCATCGTCTCATATCCGTAAGAAGATCCATTGTCCTTCTCCATGCTTATTTCTGTCCCATTCGTGGGCTGTTGATCTTCTTGGCCAGCAATGGAGATGATTTCTTGATTGTGCTCCATATGAATAATAGAATCACCACCCCTTGTCCAGAGTATGCTCCCATTTCTCCAAGTATAGAGATTCGACACTCTTAAAAAATAAGAAAACCAATTAACATAAGTGATCAATAATCAACATTGCTTAAGCCATCACATTAGTATATTCAGACTGAAAACTAACTGTTACAGACCTATAAGAGCCGTCAACAGACACAATCATCGACTTTCAACAAAATGTGGAAGGATACTAGAAAACTCTTAAACTGAAACAAAAAAAAACTGCTCTCTTTGTTTGAAGGGGAGGACCACGAGGTCCGGTATTTATTTACACCGGACGCACAACAGGTGGCTAATCTCTCGCATGCACTACACAGATGAGCGACGCGTACATCACTATGTGTCATGTATGGATTGTGCATGGCATATAATTAGGACAAATGGATGAGCCAGCTACGAGGTGTAACGGATGGATGCCTATCAAAGTATTTTCAATAGTTTAGGTTACGAACAAGGTTTGTATTAAGCCACCATTTATTTAAGCAAGGAGAACAGGTTCCAGAGCATTACATGTTTCATGACAAAAGATTCATGTTACCAGGAAGAGAACTTTCAACATATTAAAATTCTTTGGCCTTGATACACACCATACCAGATATTTGTTAGAATTTGAGACTACATTTTTATTTATGTTGTGTTGTAATAATACAAAGTATTGTACCACTTAAATAATACAAGTCCTAGGTTACGAAAGGAAATAAAAATAATTCCCCACTAATCACGGGATTGACTAAATCCCTATTATTCTACCTCTAATCACGGGATTGACTAAATCCCTAATTCCTTGCTAACACTCCCCCTCAAGTTGAATCATCGGATCCCCGATATACAACTTGCTCAAGACTTCGCCGGATATCTTCTCTGTAAGATCTTGTACGTTATCCGGTATTACTGTTGACGGTTCTTCAAGTTCCGGTGACTGCTTTCTTGCCGCCGGAGACCCAGTCCTCACGATTCTTGGTGCGAACGGATCTTCTTTTCTCGTAGATAGTTTATGCTCACATCAAGGAGCCATGATTTGATAGTTTTTACTCATATCAAGGAGCTATGGTTGGATTTTGTTGACAGTTTTTGCTCGTATCAAATAGCTCTGATTTGTTTGGGGCTGCTATGCCCCTTTTTTTTTTCTTTCTTGGCAGCGTCTTTCGGACTCTCGCCGTACCGCCTCTTTTCCATTTTCAAATGGTCAAATTTTTATTTTTTTTTAAATGGTCCATACTTTTTCCAATCGATCCACACTTGTGAACCCTTTTTTTTTTCATTTTTTTTTATTTTTTTATTTTTCCTTTTTTTTCCCTCTTTTTTTTTTTCTCTCCTTTTTTCCTTTTCTTTCCGTCCTCCCTTTCCTTTCTTTTTTTTTTCATTTTTTCTTCCTTTGCTTTTCAAACTGACATCATTAGATCCCCACTTACTATTGGGAATCATTACTAGGGGACTTATCACATGAATTACAATCATTAAAAAAATGGGACATTATTAAAAAATGCAAGAATTAGAATGAGAAGTGAGGTATGGACAGGACGGGTATTTCACTGGGCCCATTCCTTTACCTAAAAATGCTTTGCCTTGCTTCTCATTTTCTACAAGATCAGCACCACCACCATCATTAGAATTCCTTTTTTCTCTTTCTTTTTTTTTTTCTCGATTTTATTCTTCGACTTCGGATCTGGAAAGAGGGGCCTATTTTGGCCGCGTTCGACCACCATTGATGGCTGTTAGTGGCGTTGCTTGCGGCCATAACAGGCCGTTGGAGTTGATACGCTGCCAGTTGGATTTCACGACTACAGCGCTTGGGGCCCAAGCTTCACATGAGTGGCGCCTCTGGTGGTGGTGCCGCCCGTCGTCCCACCTGTTATCCATGGCTGCTTCGCCTCATTCCCTCCCTTTTTTTTTTTTTTTTTTTTCAGATTTCGGATCTGGGAATTGGGGGTTAGTAATTTCATGTTTTCTTGATTTTGTGTTCCAGGGTTGGTGTTTTTTGATAATGCTGGCTAGAAAACGTGATGAGCAAGGTTCAGATCCATTTCACGGGATCGTCACCCTCTCTGATACCATGTTAGAATTTGAGACTACATTTTTATTTATGTTGTGTTGTAATAATACAAAGTATTGTACCACTTAAATAATACAAGTCCTAGGCTACGAAAGGAAATAAAAATAATTCCCCACTAATCACGGGATTGACTAAATCCCTATTATTCTACCTCTAATCACGGGATTGACTAAATCCCTGCTTCCTTGCTAACAATATTATCCTCAAAGCTAAAGCTCCATTTAATTAAACAACATATGAGAAGTACAAGAACTCAACCTTTTACTTATAAGCTAATCTGCAAAGGCAACAAATCATCTAAAGTTAAGATGAAGGTGAACTCAAGAAACCTCTTTTCTATTTTTCTCCAAAACTACATTGTGCAAATATACAAACCATTACATGGTCTATTTAGAGTAGGCAGAGATCACCATATGTTATTTATATAATTATATTATTGTTCTGCATCAAGTAAAAGTTGAATGCAAAAAATATCAGCATTGTGACACCCCGCTCGTTCGCACGTACATGTTTGTGCCACGTGTGAGTTTATTTTCTGTAATTGAATTTATTTTCACTTTTATTCGATACATTTATATTTTATTCTATTGTTTCTTATATAAATTATTTGAAATTATATGAAGTATGTGATTTAAATGTCAAGAAAATGCCCTAAGTGAAACTATGGTGTGAATTCTTGAGAATTACGAATTTATGATACATGAATTTAATTCCCGAGTATGCTAATTTCATGAATTATGTGATATATGTGATTTAAGGATGTAAATGAATGATTTTAAAATTGTTGGACTTAATTGAAAACTTGGCTTTGGACTTATTTGCAACTTTTTGAAAGTTTCGGACTTGTTTGAAAAACAAGTCATTTTAGTACACTTGGGGTACGTTTTAATTCATAACTTGAGCTCGAGAACTCAGATTCAAGTTCTGTCTCTTCCTTTGGACTCCTTTCGACGATTCAGATGCAATGAAATAAGTTTCGTAATTTTTCGATGCCGTTTAGACCTCCGACGACACAAATTTCAGCCCCTCGTGCCCTATTACGCCCCTATGACCTATCTTGGAGTTAGAACACTCATTACTTGTACTTTCTTTTGACCCCAAACACCACCTAAACATTCCCTCACTCTCTCTTGCTGCTCCCATAAGTGCCATTCCAGCCACAAAGCTAAGAAAGAAGAAAGGAAGAAGGCAACAAGAGCAACACCTCCATTTTTGTCCATTTGAGCTCATATGACCTCCATTTCTTCTCCAACTTCAAAGGTAAGTTAGGATTCTTAATCTCCACATTCTTATGATCATTTTGCTCTACATGAGTCATGTTTTAAGTTAGAGATTCATTGGTTATGGATTATATGATGAATAGTTAGGGTTTATTTGAAATTCTTGATAACATGTTCATTTATGCCATATTTGAAGATCTAAGACATGTATTATTCTTCTTTGTGCTTCTTTATTTCATTTATATGCTCCTATTTTTTGGAAGTTGAGTTATGAATGAGATACCATTAATGTTCTTGAAGCTTCATTGCAAGAAAGGCATGAATATGTTGAGATATTCCAACTCTTGTTGCTACCGGTTGCATTGTGTGAACAATATGCCTAGTTTGCTTCGTTTTTGGGGCTGTTCTTGATGTGTATTGGCTGCTGTAATCTACTTCTATGCTTCCCATTGCTTTGCTTCTGTTGTTGATGTTGTGACAGGGGAGAAACAGGGCTGGATTTTGCAAGAATTCCATCCCCGAACGAGGTAACGCCCGTGAAGGGCTTAACACTTGAATTTGGTAACTCCTGTTACCTTCCATGGATTTTGGAGGAGAAGGCTTCTGCCTTTGGTAACTCCCATTAGCAAAAATGACCTAAGGGGCTGTAACCCCGTTACTACATGGGATTTTTGGACAGTTATGCTACTGCATGCCCTAGCGGGTGTGAAAGGCATTGGTTTTGGGGGGCCCTTGCATGCATGTTATATGCTTTAAACGTTTTTCATTTAATTATTTTGCTTTGTTTATGACTTTTAATTGTTATTAATATGACATATTATGGAATTAATTGTTACGATTTAAACGACACTACTAGAAAACAGGCTTTTTTCAACTGATTTTTAGTGATCGACAAATCGGTCACTGATTAGTGACCGATTAGTGACCGATATTACATATATGTAAAAATCAGTGATCGCATAAAATTCAGTCACAAATCAGTCACTAATCGGTCATTGATTTTGTGACCCAAATTTTATCGGTCACTGATTTTCTGACTCAAATTTTACCGGTCACTGATCGGTCATTGATTCTGTGATTGAGTTTTATCGGTCACAGATCGGTCACTGATTGGTTGATTGTTGTATTATACAGTCACTGATTTTGTTACCGATAAAATATCGGTCACCAATCGGTCACTGATTTTGGGACCCAAACCCTAATCGGTCACTGATCGGTCATTAATACTGTGCCCGATTATTATCGGTCACAGATTGATCATTGATTGTTTAATTTTCTAATACTGCGGTCACTAATCGGTCACTAATTTGATATTTTAATTTTTTTTAAAAAAAAAAAATCATAAAAATATAAATAAATCACTTTTAAATTTATTATTGCTTTCATTTATTAATATTAGAGAAAAATATTGAAAATACATAAAATACAAATAAGATATTCATCAAACTATTTAATGAAATTATTTTCGTACTTTGAACAAAGTATAAGTTTGATCATTAACTATTTAATGAAATGTATACCAAAAACTTAATTTTTAGTTCTTTGAACAAAGTAAAATTTGATCATTAACTATTTAAATATGTTTTGAAATATTCATTGAATCAAAACGATCCACTTGAGAATTGATTTGAAATTCATACTTTGGAAAAATGTTAGAATCTCTAATGCACGGACACTTCTAAAAATATCATTTTGCCGTGTCGTGTCGTGTTGTATCGGACACTCGTGTCGAACACCGTGTCCAACACTTCTCACGTGGAAAATTCATAAAAAAATCCGTATCGCCGTATCCATGTCGTGTCATGTCCGTGTCGTTGTGTTCGTATCCGTGCAACATAGGTTAGAATTGATTCGTTAATCAGATCAAGTTTTAACTTTATTAAATTAAATTTAAAACTAGGCATAACTTTGTTAGATTAATTAAAAAAATATATATTTCGAAGTATACTAATTGAATCAAAATGATCCACTTGATCAGAATTGATTCGGAATTCATACTTTGGAAGAATGTTAGAATTGATTTGTGAATCAAATCAAGTTTTAACTTTATTAAATGTAATTTAAAACTCGATTTAACTTTGTTAGGTTAATTTGAAAAAAATATATGTTTCGAAGTATCATTGAATCGAAATTCATAGTTTGGAAGAATGTTACAATCAATTCGTAAAGTGATCAAGTTTTAATTTTTTATTAAATTATGTTTAAAATTCGACTAAAATTATTGGATTAATTAATAATAGGCTATTTAAATTCGGAAATTTGAGTTTTGTTCAATTAAAGCTTGTTTGAATCCATTTTATATAATAATTGATCAAAATTTAATTAAACATTAAAAACTTGGGCGAATTACATTTAGGTCCCCTGAGATTTGCCCTAATTACAAATCAGTCCCTCTTGTTTCGAAAATTACATATTAGTCCCTAAAAACACTGTTTCAATTGAGGTCCCTAGACACCGTTAGGGTTCCGTTAATTTTGACAGGACTACATTGTTGATGTGATTTAGTTAAGGGGTCGTTTTGTAAGAAACTTCATAGTTCAGGGACTTTTTTGTAATATTTTTCGGAAATTCAAATGTCAAAATTAACGGAACCCTAACGGCGTCTAGGGACCTCAATTGAAACAGTGTTTTTAGGGACTAATATGTAATTTTCGAAACAAGAGGAACTGATTTGTAATTAGGACAAATCTCAGGGGACCTAAATATAATTCGCCCTAAAAACTTAATAAGAAGATAAAACAAATAACGGTTAAAGAACTAATTAACTTATTAACTAATATTTTAATATTTTAATTGCAATTACATATAGTTTATATGTGTGTTAATATTATTTACATATAAACAAAGCGTAAGAATTAAAAAAAAAAAAAAAAAGGAAAAGAAAAGCATAAGCATCTCAGCGCCCAAATTAATCCCGCTTTCATTCCTTGTCCCACTTTCATTCTTTCTCACTTAGGGTAAAATTCTCTCCCACCCGTCGCCTCTCTCGTTCTCTCTGAATCCACCGTCCACTGCTCCTGCTGCATTAAGCCATCGCCCGCCGTTGGTCCTCAAGCCACAGCGCCGCCTCTCTCGTTCTCTCTCAAGCACCGGGTCGCCTCTCTCGTTCTTGCTCAAGCCCCCTCGTTCAAGCCACAGCGCCGCCCTCTCTCGTTCAAGGCACCGCGCCCCCTCTCTCGTGCTCTCCGCATCGGCATTATTGAGGTGAGTCCCTGATTTTGCTCGATCGTTGGATGTTTTTTAGGAATTGTTGGTTCTGGGTTTTTTTCTATTTAATTTTTCTGGGTTTTGCTTGGTGATTCTGAAAATTTAGTCTACTTGTCTAGTTCTTGTTTGGATCGTGGGATTCTTTCTTGAGTTCTGAAAATTGGGTTTTAGGGATTTCTTGAGATTAGTTGGAATTTGGTGTAATTTGGTTGAGAAAGTTGGGAGCTTTGCCTCGAATTTGGATTTAGGGTGAGGATTAAGCCAAATGGATCTTTCTTTTTTGATGTGTGATTAGATTCTGATGAAATGTTGCTCGATTTGCTGTATGTCAGAGAGAGAAAAGAATCTCTCCCTAAATTGTGGTTATGATTCGTGGGATTCTTTCTTGACTTCACAAAGTGTGATGATTGGTCCCAGCCCAGCATCGATTTCTTGCCTTCACTAAGTGATACCATATGCACATCTTTTGTAATTGTTTGATATTTAAGTGATCTCTTTTACCTTAAATCCTATCTTATGACATTAATTGACAACTATATGATATGTTTATGAATCTTATGTTTGGAAACTCAATGAAAACGTGAAATATGAACGTCAAAGTTTAAGTGTTACCTTATAGCATCTCATATGCATCCATTGCATTCATATGCATTGCCATGCATCTAAATGGTACATAATCGAGTCTAATTCTTTAGTATTACATTTTTTTGTCTCAGGGGTATTTCCGGGAGGAGCCGAGCCCGAAGTTTAAGGTTGTTCGGGGTTGTTTTCTCGCACCACAGTACACATTTTGTTCAAAGGTGAGATTTAGGTTCTTTTCTTTTTAGTTAAGCGATCTAAGACCCCTAAATGCTCGTGTTCTAGCCCGCATGCGACTATATATTATATATATAGTTAAATATGTACGATATATGATATGTTTATAATCTTGTAATCAAGTTTTGACATTTGAAAGGTCTATATTTATGAGCATATAAGAGCTTATGTTTTTAATGAAAGTTTAATGTTTATGAAATTTTAATGCTTCTGTACGTAATGTTAATGGTTTGTAATGAGCGAGAATGCAACGGAAAGTGTAACTTCTCTAAATATGCTATAACCCCGTACCGTCGCACTTCCCAGGCGGATGTGAGACCTAGCACCTGAGAGGCACGCCGACGAACGGACGATGCTATACGATATAAGAGTAAGAAAATATCGCAGCGAAATTTGAAACATTTAAATCAACAGCTTATGTTTGGGGCAGTAAATAAAAGAATTTGAAATAATTTAAAACTTATGAAAACTTAGAGACAATAAAACAGGAATTAGTGTCGATCATGGTTTAATAGCGAGTTACTAAAGAAATATAATAATTACACGAGGTTATAGTCTAATTTGTCACGGACTAGAGAACTTGGTCTACTATGCACAGGATAAAGGACTCTCTATGCTTCTAGATACCGAATAATGAGCGATAGCAATACCAAAATCATGAATCTGAAAAGAGCGAGGGATTAATCTAAATGACTAACTGAGGGGTGGTTGGAATTATATATATATGAATAGATTTTTAGTGTTTTGACCAAAATACTTTTGTTCAAAAGATCTTTATTAGAAAAAGTGAACTAGACTGAAGTAATAATTTTGAGAGGAATGTTTCAATAAATATACATAGTAGGGTTAACCAAGAAACTCCTTGGTTAGTACCCGATAATAGGAAATTATTACATCAATAACAATACTGGTTTCATATTTATTTTAAAATAACGGGATAGTGGGTTATAGGCTATACTTTGAGAAAACATGAATCCTTTTTAGAACAATATGATGCCCGCAAGTTAGGTGTTCTCCAACCTTTACTCCTTAAAACCGAGAATATTTGTAACGACATTGATCAAGATGTCGTTACCAATGAAATAAACAATATAATCCCATTTTCCACTGGTGTCACCTCGGGGAGCTATCCCTAGTGACGATAACGATAGTTTGGGAGGGACGTACCTTTTCCCGTCACATGATGTGGAATAACTAACCTCCAGTTAGACCATCACCAAGATCTAGTTGGCGGTTGGTATAATAACAGCCATTGGCGCTTCCTCCTGGTCTATCACTTATACCGATACCACTGGGGCCCACAACAAAAAAAAGATATTTTACTTGAATTTAACGGTACTAGATAGATGGTAATGTAGTACCAGAACATTATAATGTGAAATACTTTAATCTTTATAAGAAGACAAGACAATAGGAATACTTTAAAATGATTGATTTTGTATACTAGAATAATATAAGTTGATATTAAAGTATTTCCCAAAAGGGGTAGTATCATTTATAAAGGGGTAAGACTTGAACTGTATTAGTGTAGGACATAAAATGTTATATATATATATAGATTCATGATCCCAGTTGAAAACATTTAACCTCACATACAGTAACCAGGTATTATGTAATAATACCGGAGTCCTAGTTAGCCCTAGGGATGTAAATGAGCGAGTCAGCTTGCGAGCTTTCTCGAGCCGAGCCGAGCCGAGCCCGAACCCAAGCTCTTTTATATTAGGCTCGTGGCTCGCGAGCCACTATTTTTAATTAAAAATAAATAAATTTTAATTTATATATATAAAAATACTTAAATAATATATAATATTATATATGTATATACTTATTTTTATATATAAATATTAAAAATAATTATTTTTTAAATAAAAAATATATATTTTCTAGAAGCTCGAGCCGAGCAGCTCGCGAGCCTTGGTTGAGCCGAGCTCGAGCCAAGAAAAAAAAAGGCCAAGACTTGGCTCGGCTCGTTTACATCCTTAGTTAGTCCAAACCTTCACCTGTGAGTGGTGATCAACTATAAATTTCTATTCCTTAACAAAAACTAATCACATAGACAATTTACCATAATAAAGCATCTCATAAGGTCAAATAATATTCCGGTAAAATACAACTTTAACATTCAAACAAAGTTTATAAAATAAGGTCCATTATTATATCAAAGAATTATTAATTAAATTAGGAATCTTAATAAGCTTCTATGTTATAAAGGAAGTCCATAAAGAAATCTTATTTTGAAAATGATATTTTAAAATATCCGATTTGAAAATCCTAAATGAATATCTTTATTTGAAATTCCTTTTTTTTTTTAGTTTAATAAAAGTCTAAACTTGAATTTCTTTAAAAATAGAAATCCTAATCTTTTAATATTTGAAACCTTGAATGTTTTTGAATCTCACCACGTTATTTGAAATATGAAACGTTTAAATGATTCTTGAAAATTTAATCCCCTATTTTATTTAATTAAAATATTATTACAACAAAAATTGTCTGTTGGGACACAAGAAAGCATCCTTATATGGTACATGTTGGGGCACTTTTAATTTTTAAGGCACTTAATATAAATGTCGCATATATTGGTGTCGCATAAAGTTTTGGGACACTTAAAGTGCCTCAATAGCATATTTTATTGAGACGTTTATATTTTTCTTTTTAGCATATTTATAAGACACAAATAAGTATCCCTATACAAGATTATAAATATAGTCAATAATTAATTTTGGGACACTTGTTTTTATTTTTAAATTTATTATTGGTGACATTTATTTATATAGCAAAAATACGAAAAAGTATCCATAAATAATAATATTATGATTATTATAATATCTTTTAAGGATACGTATATAAAGAAGACATTAAATACACAAAGAACAAATAATAATTGATTGGAAAGAGTTCATACAAATAAGAAAAAAAAAATATTCAAAAGACACCAATTCATCCAATTCAATAAAATCCAAAAAATATATATCCTACAAGAATGCAAATAAAAATTCCATCAAATTCTTCAATTGAAAAATAATCCACTTCAAGATTGCCAACCAAAAAATCCAGCCAATTCTTCGGTAAAATGAATCCACCAACATCCTTTGTTTTATATTTTCATAGAAAGACCTGCACATTGATAAATATATAAATTAATAATTCACTCTATATTTCAGATTCAATATGTTGACTATAATATATAATCTAATAATATCAATATGTTAACCATGGTAAATTTTATGTATCTAAAGTTAACATAAATTCTCAAATAAAAATTAACCATATATTTTCCTTAAACAAGAAAATAAACACTATTAAATAACAAATAAGGCCATTAACTAGAGCATGAAAATAATGAATAATTAAGAAGATAAGCTACTACTTCTTCCTGAAATAAACTTCGGCAAGTGGCGTATCAGGTAAACTTCAGCAAGAGGCGTATGAGGTAGAGCCATCAAGTTTCTAGATAAAAAACTATGTTAGTTGAAACTAATTAAAAAATCAAAACTCCAATTTAGTCACAATATAGAATCAATAGAGAAAAATCAAATTGATCGAGGGGAAAAACACACCACAACGAATATCAAAATCTAAACCACAAAAGATACAATATCCCTCAAAATAAAATTACTCACAAAATTTCCATTACTCAAAAATAAAAGAAATAATATCCCACAATTACATTATAGGTTTTACCTTAGCTTAAATGATACGATTTATTCGCCAAAAAAAAAAAAAAAAATGATACAATTTATTGTCTTTTACCATCCTTTGAGAAGATTGGCAATATATATATATATATATATATATATATATATATATATATATATATAAAGAGGGTTTTTTTTTTTTTACCAATAAAGTTTGCTATTTTAGGATTAAGTTGAATAATATGCACAAATTCTGAAGTTTAAAAAGGAATACTCGAAGCAATATTAATATAAACCTTTTCTCAAACACTTTGGCTCTATTGAAAATTTGTGATTAGTAACACTTCAATTAATTTTTCTAATTCTCAATTTTTGAATTTAATTGCGAATTCTGGGCAATACTCTTATAAACCTTTTATCAAATACTTGGGTTCTATCAAGAATTTGTGATTAAAACGTTTAAATTAATTTTTCTAATTCTGAAATTTTGAATTTAATCGCAAATTCTGAACAAAAAGTTAGAGATTAATTATGTGAGGAACGTCTTACCTTCGGAGTGAGGATGATCAGAAACCCAAAAAAACACCCAATCAAGATGAAACTGAGAGCAATAATAAAAAGTGTTAGATAAATAAATTAGAAAAAAATCTCAAAAAAGAAAGATATATAAAAGGATAGAGATAAGAGATTCATCTAAAATTAAAATACTGGAATTTGCCTTGAAGAATTCTTCTTGCTCTCTCTTGACGTGAAAAAAAAAAACATTTTTGAGAAAATGAGTTTTGGTAAAACATTCCACTAACTCAAGACGTGCATTGTGTTTAGAGAATGTGGGATTCATTGGCGGGTGAAATAAATTTATTTAGCGCTACAATAATTTTAGATTTATCCATATGTGTCCCTATAAATTTAGTTTTTCAGATACAATTTAATAAATATCCTTATAATTTATTTTTGAGACATTTATTAAAAAGTATCCTAAAATAAGTGTCCTAATATATAAATTTTGTTGTAGTTAATCAAGAATTATTATTTAAATTCTAATTTATTCTTATTTATTTTGAAATCATTATTTGAAAACAACTACTATTTAAGTGTGGGGGATTAGACACACACTTAAACACCTAATCTTTCACACACTAACACACACTACACACACACACACTTCATACATTACTCAAGAACACTAAGAACGTGTTCTTAATCATACTTGAATGTTCATAAGATGTTCTAGGCATTCTTGATTAAATTAATATTCATAACATAAGATTAAAACATAAATGAGCATAATATATAAACTTTACATGAAAATTAATTCATAAACAAATTTCCTAAACATGAATCTATTCAAATATTCAAGAACATAATTATGAATATATAAACACATATTTAAATTATTTCATATAATAATCATGCATTTTCATAAATTAAATTCCTAACTTTAATTCATGAAATATAAATTCCTAAATCATAATTTCTTAAAAAAACATAAATATTTAACATAATTTAAAGCATATAAAATATACTAATTAAATACCTAAACTAATTATGAAATAAAGCATGAATTAAAGCATAAAAAAAAACTAACCTTGAGAGAGTTTGGGGAGGGGGGTGGCGAGATGTTTAGGGGAGAAAAGAGAGGATTTTGTGAGTTAGAAATGAATTTCTTATGGGGTATTTATAGATAGGAATTAAGGACTTAAGATCAATTTTTAAAAATATGTAAGAAATGTGGTGAATTCTAAATTACAAAAATATATGGAAATTATGTAGGAAATGTGGATAATTTTATGTCACAAAAATATTTAGGAATGTGGAGAATTTTGAATCACAAAAATATGTAGAAATGTGGAGAATTTTGAATCACACACCTAGCATTTTTATTTTAGGAAAGTGATGTCATGGATGATGTCATATTTAATAAAAATAAATATAAAATAATGAAAAATTTATGCTAGGGTTTAGAGACGAGAGCTTGAAGTGGTGAAAGTAGTGAAAGAATGAGTGTAAAATGAGTTTCGTTATGATTACAAATGTGTGACGTTTAGGTTTTTCGTTTGAAAATTATAGATGTTAGAGATTATGAGAAATCATGATAATTATATAAACGAAGTTATGAGGAAGTTTAAAGGTTGAGAAAATTATCATAGTTATAGGAAAATTCAAGAAACGTTTTAAGTATAATTTTGAATTTTAAATGAAAGTTAAACTTTTATGGTAAAAATAATGATTTTTAATAGGGAAATATTTATGAAATAAACTACGGTTGGAATTAAGTTTTGGTATGAGCATGAGAATTCATAAATAATTCAAGGATTATGATGGGTTCAGAATGTGAGGGTCTGAATCCAATCACTTTACGATTTGTAGTTGTGGAGGAAACCGCCGGAGATTCGCGGAAATGAGAAAGGGGGTTCTACCTATTGGGACAAACACAATAAAAGTCAGAAGGCCAAGCTGAGGGAACTGGGGGTGATACCCAGTTTGGCTCTCCGACGCTCAAGTCAGTTCAAGGTATGAAGAAACGTAAGTTCAGTCACAGTTTCAGTAATGAAGATTGCTTACCAGCGTAGAAGATGACTTTAGCTATTTATAGTTGAGGATCAAGGGCCCTTTGGTCATTTGCCACAAGTGGTCCTGGCCGAATGTTGCCCTAACACGTGGCGCCATGAGAGAGAAACCTAGGAGGAATCTTCTGCAAAAGCGGCCAAAAGTTGGTGCTGGCAACAGTGGCAGGTGCGCGGGCATGTACGATGTGTCAGAGAGCCATTTGGGTGGTTGGTAACGAGGGCTTAAGAGCACGCTCGTGACAACCTGGAGTATTGGAAGCCAAGATATCCGCTGGGGGGAATGAAGGCTCCAGTTCAAGTAACGAGCTAGAAGGGGAGGCCACTCTGAGGGAGTGTGACACTCGAAGAGGGCTCCCTTGGCACATGGACATGCCAATCATACAGTATGAAGGGCGCTCGTGAGAATGACAGCGCTCGTTGGGCTTAACTCCTGAAGTAGGATTGCGCTCGTTGGGCTTAGCGCTCGTGCACTGATGGGTGCAACCTTGGGGAGACAGATGTCATCATCTCGGTGATGCCACGTGTCCTAACGTGGGACGATCGTATTTTGACCCCATCATTTTGCCCCCCAATTCTGTAGTCCCTAGTGATAAGGACTGTAGAATTTTGACACGTTCTATCTTGCGCATGTAACGCTCGTATAGGACTTGGCGTGTTGAGCAATTTTTCCTCTGATTGTGCCATTAATGCGGTCTTTTCAACTGACCGCTCGTAATGCTTCTGCACTGAGCGTTGTACTATTCTTGAGTATCCGAAACGTCAGAGCATTAAGTGCGGGTGCGCGTGGGGCGCGTGAGCATTGGGAAGCATGTGACGGTTCCATAAAGTGGGCAGTTTCCCAGGCGGGAAATGATTACCATTTTGAATTTATTGCCGAAAAAGGTACCAAATCCCATCCCTATAAATATGGGATTCTGAAATCTTGCTACTCTTTACACATTCTGAACTTCCAAGCATCCTTTGCAAAAAGAATTCTCTCGCACACCAGTTCTTAGAGCATCTTCAACCTCTCTCCCAGATTTTCTCAGAAACTTTCAAGGTAAACTTCCAGCGTAATTTTCTAACTCTGCTAACTTTAGATTCGGACTTTAGGACTTTGTAATCCCTTAGGTTTTACTCCTTTAGGGAATCCTAATTTCTTTCCAGAAAACTCCCATTCTCTAACCCAGATTAAATCTCTCCCAAATCTCAGCCTCTGCCATGGCTGACCAACACGTTGAGAAATTCGCCCGTGAAATCCATGAAATGGCCACTGAGAGTTCCTCTTCCCCCGATTCCCCCAGAGACGAGGAGTTGGGGGCGGCAGTGATGGCCATGGAGGATAGGAATCCAGGTGGAATGGATCCTCTCTTCGAGGAGATGAATCTAGTAATGGAGGCAGAAAGGCAAGGGGTTACTCTCCCCATAACTCAGAGTGCCACTCACCCCCACCGCCATACTGTGACGGTGGCCGTCGCGAACCCGCTACCGATGGCCGAAGTCATAACAGGGCCTACAGAACGAGCCCACAATAAAGAAAAAGGCAAGAAATCCAAAAAATCCGAAGGGCCTAACGAGGGTGAAGGATCAGGCTACCAGGCCACCGAGCGCACTCCTGAAGAGACTCCTAGCACAGTTACTTTGGGAGAAGTGAAGACGATGTTGGCTCCTATCTACTGGGACGAGCGCTATACATGGAGAATTCCAGAAAGCCATGAGCGGGCCAACAATCCGCCTCCAGGAGAAATGGCAGTATACGTGGCCACAGTGAGTTCAGGAGGCTTGAGGTTCCCTGTCTCGATCTCGATGGCTCACTTGTTGAATGATCTGGGCCTTTGTCCATCACAAATCGTGCCCAACGGCTTGGCTCTCTTAACCTGCTTTGTGATTCTGATGAGGAGCATGGGTTACGAGCCCTTCTTGCGGAACTTCAACGCCCTCTTTCAAGTAGTCAGCTCATCTCGTTCATCTCCCGAGGCTGGTTTTTACTATGTTCAGGCGAAGGCCCATATGAAACTGATCAATTCGCCCTCGAGCACCTATGACCCCAATTGGAAGGAGAAGTTTATCTTCGTCAAGGCCCCAACAGAAGAGGGCTTTGGGGTGCCCACGCAATGGGGCTCGTTTGCAAAGAGCCGCTTGCAACCCGCACTCCCCAAAGATTGGGCCAAGACCCTGGCAGCAACCCTGAGGGACGAGGGCCACCTCATTCAAGCGAAAGACTGGATAGATGATGAGGAGCTCATGTTCCTGTGTGGCCTTTCTAACGATCCCTATTTCCTTGACAACCCTCCGGCTCGCGATATAGAGAGAGATGGTTAGATTCCTAGGGCGCTAACCTTTAGATAGGAATACTAACCGCATCTTTGTACTTGTAATTTGCACACTTAATAATTCTGCTTAAGGATTTATAACCCTTGTACTTTCCCTTTTTACAGGAGTTGCTATAATAGAGATGGCCGGAGGAATCAGACAAGCCGCTCGCTTTGCTCATGCCAACAGGAATCAAGCCCAGCAAGGGGACCAACAGCGCGAGCAACAGCGCCCTCGCAATCGTAGCAATCGCGGAGACGCTCGTAGCGGTAGTCAGGGCGCCAGTTCGAGCGCTATTCCAGAGGTTCAACCCCCTCGTGGCCGAGGGGAGAGTAGACTGGCCAACAGAGAGACCAGGAGGCGGTTGACTACAGAGAGAGCGGGAGCCGTTCAACCCCCTCTGGCTGCAGAACAAACGAGGCCAATAACCACCCTATCAATAACCAAGGCCCCACCGAGCGCCAGTAGGCCTTCCCGCAAGAGGAAAAGGATGCCTGATTCAGTGGCAATAAAAGGCAGGGGCAAGCAGGTGGCCGAGGGCCCCAAGAGCGAGGGAGAAACTTCCTCTTCAGAGGAGGAACATTTATGGGAGTTCTCCCGACGAGGGGACAAGGACTACACAGGTGCCCCCGATGGTGGGCCAGTTCTGCTGAGGCCTGGCACGCTCGCTCAAGCCGTCACCGAGAACCTCTACAGCAAGGCCCAATTCTCGGCGGATCACCGGCATCTCTTCAGTGAGTCTGTGGAGAAAGTGACCTACGACGCGGCCCACGCCTTAATCTCTGTAAGTCTTCACTCCTTGCTTTCTTTGCTAATTTCTGTAAGTTAGCATTTTTTTGGCTAACACTTCCCTTTTCTCCAACTTATGCAGCAAGTTCTTCCCCGGCTCCGAAATGTGCAAATGCGAGCCTCCATTTATGCCGAGTGCAAGGCCAAGTACAAGAAGATGGCCCGCTCGAACGACCCGGCCCAGATTCAATCGGAGCTGGACGCAGAAATTGCAAAGTATGAATCCCTCAAGGATTTGTACAATAAAACGGAGGAGGAGCTGGGAAAACTGAAGGAGGATTTTCAGGTTGTGGAGAGCGCTCGAAGCAGCTTGAGCGACCAGTTGGCCCAGGCTAACGAGCGCTGCAAGAAGGCGGAGACCGAGCGGGAAAGCTGGAAGGCGAGGGCTCTGGAGGCTGAGAGGAAATTCAACGACACCATGAACGAGTGGCCTCAGAGTCTGGAACGTGCGAACAAGGAGGCCCTTATCAAATTCTGCCACTCGAAGGCCTTTAACTTCGCAGCCTCGTTGCACTGCCTGGATGAGGCCCAGAATGCCTTCAACTTGGCCGTTGAGCAGGGCATCCACAAGGGGCTGATTGACCCGGCTATGAGGGGAGCAGAGGGCACAGGGCTCATGTTCAACAAGCGCTGTGAGGAAGAGGATGAAGATCTCAATGACCCTGCGGACACCATTGCTGAGTTGGAGTATGATTTCTTGGTGAAACTTATCCAAGATGAATACACGGACTCTCATCCATCAGGAGATGCTGCTTCATCCGCTCAAAATGACCCGCCTGAAGATGAACCACAAGCGCCCATCGTGGAGGATGCCCCTATCCCAGCTGCTGAGGGTGCTAATGCCCCCGTTCCTGGTGCCAATGAGCCCGACGATCCCCAAGCCCAACCGCAAGAGCCTGAGGGCCCAGTTCATGGCCCCGTGGCCCAGAATATACTGGTGATCGTTGATGAAGACGTTGCTCCAGCCGCTTGAAGCCCTTCCTATTTCGATGTACTTTCCTGCTTTACTGTTTTCTTCTTTCTTTTGAAACAATACTTCATAGGCCTTTGAGCCCTTTGTCTTGTAAGATTTTTTGCAATGAATATATATTCTATTCTTCGCAACTTTGTTCTTTTGCTTACTTATGAATCAGAACTTATACTTAGAGCTTGCTGGAACAAATCTTGTAATAATAAGACTGTGTGTAGCATACTCTGTGGATGTTTTATTTCTCTGATAAGCCTTTAGAACTTTGAGAAATTTTGTTAACTTCTGTAAATTTTGAAAATTCGCCTAAGTCTTGAGCGATCGTGAGGGTCTTATTGTGAGATTGCCCCCCCTACTCAAGACTTGTATAAATTTTTGCCTTTATCATAAGCCTTGAAAATTTGTCTAAGTCTTGAGCGATCGTGAGGGTCTTATTGTGAGATTGCCCCCCACTCAAGACTTGTATAAATTTTTGCCTTTGTCATAAGCCTTGAAAATTTGTCTAAGTCTTGAGCGGTCGTGAGGGTCTTATTGTGAGATTGCCCTCGTTCAAGACTTGGGGACCTTCTTCTTATTCTCGAAAATTATGCTAAGTCTTGAGTATTTACGAGGGTCTTACTTAGAGGTTGCCCTCGTTCAAGACTTGTGACGTTCCGTCTGCAAGGGATCCCACTTTCGAGCGTAAGGCGTTGTAAGAAACGGCCAAGGCCTACTAGGATTTTCCCCATCTCGTTTAATTGGTTATGAGCGTAACCAGTCTATCCTTATGAGGGCGTCCCCTCAAGCGGAGTAGAGTGCTGGCCAGCGTAACCCGTGCGAAATATCAGCATTCATATAGGAAGGGATTGCCAACCACGCTCGTGAAAGCGAGGGACATGGGTCCCATCCATTCAAGCGATCAGAGAAACATAATGTTAGAACAATCAAGAAAAAGTTATACTGGAACTTACTCACAATTGGAAGTACAGAGGAACCCACCAAAGAGGGTTGTTACATCATGTTCCGCAAAGAGCTTTTAAACATAAAACCGCCGGAGGTTACATGCGTTCCAAGGGCGAGGCAAGTGCTCTCCTTGAAGTGTCTCCAGGGTGTAAGTGTTGTTAGCTCTGAGTTGTACGACCTTGAATGGGCCTTCCCAATTGGGGTCCAACTTTCCCACGTGCTTGGATACTTCCACTTTCTTCAAAACCAAGTCTCCCAACTGGAAAGTTCTTTCCCTCACACGCTTGTTGTACTGTTGGGCCACAGAGGCTTTATAATGGTGGATCTTAGCCCAGGCTTTGTCTCTCCTTTCATCCAGCAAGTCCAACTCCAAGCTCCTGTTGCCATCGTTGAGCTGAGGCTCGAAATAGGCGACACGAGCGGATTCATTTACTATCTCCGCTGGTATCATTGCTTCTGATCCATAAACGAGCGCATAAGGAGTTTCTCCAGTGGCCGCTCGTGGGGTGGTGCGATAAGCCCAAAGCGCTCCTTGCAGCTCCTCAGCCCATTCACTTTTCTTGCTCTCAAGCATGGTTTTCAGATGTTGCAAGATGATCCTATTGGTAACTTCTGCTTGCCCATTGGCTTGAGGGTGTCCTACAGAGGTAAATCGCTGCTCGATCCCCAACTCAGAACACCATTCTCGCGTGTCGGCTGCTATGAACTGGGATCCGTTGTCAGAGATAAGCACCCTCGGTATGCCGTACCTGCAAATGATGTTTTTCCAAATGAAGTCCCTCACAACCCTGAAAGTGATTTTTGCAACGGCTTCGGCCTCGGCCCACTTGGTGAAGTAGTCGACGGCTAAAATGAAAAACTTCTTTTGTCCCGCAGCCATGGGCAAGGGGCCCACGATGTCTATTCCCCACTGGTCAAAAGTCCAAGAGACGTCTATTGGGATCATCTGTGCGGCTGGCAATTGAGGGAGATTTGAATGAAATTGGCATTTAGGGCACTTCCTCGAAAATTCAATGGCATCTTGGAGAACTGTAGGCCAATAAAACCCACTTCTCAGAACCTTCTTTGCCAGGATACGCCCTCCGGAATGATTCCCACAGCTTCCATTGTGGATGAGTTCAAACGTCTCCTTCGCTTGTGAGGGCCTTAGGCATCTCATTGGGGGTCCCTGGAATGATTTCTTGAATAACCTCCCCTCGTGATCCAAAGCGAAACGAGGGGCCTTACTTCGGACTTTCCTAGCTTCCACCTTGTCAATGGGGGGAATTCCATCCCTAAGGAAAACGACGATGTCGTCAAGCCAACAGGGCTCGTTTGGATCAATCATAGCGATTATTCCAATGGCGACCCTTTCCCTGATCAAAGGTTCCTCAGTTCTAAGGAACGTGACAGAACGCTCAGAAGTGCCTTCTAAAGCTGATGCAAACTTTGACAGAGCGTCCGCACGCTCGTTTTCTCCTCGCGGTACTTGAAGTAGATGAAATTCCTTAAACTTCCCGATGATTTCTCTGGCTTTACTCAGGTACTGCACCATGGTGGTTTCTCGAGCCTCATAAGTTCCTTCAATCTGGCTCGCAATTAACTGTGAATCCACATAAGCGGTGATTCTGGAGGCTCCATTCTGAAAAGCAATATTCAATCCTTGCACGAGGGCTTCATATTCTGCCTCGTTATTAGTAACTTGGAAATCCAGCTTGATTGCAAAGTCCAGCTCAATCCCATCGGGGTTTCTAAGGGCCACTCCTACTCCTCCCCCTTGAGAGGTTGAGGAACCATCTATGTGCAGTACCCATAACCCCTCATTCTCCGCAACGGTGGGCTCTAAACCCAAGCGTTCGACCAATAAATCAGCTACAACCTGAGCCTGTATCGCGGTCCTGGGCTCGAAGCATAGGTCAAACTGGCTCAATTCGATGGCCCATTTGATTAATCTTCCAGACACGTCTGGCTTAGACAACACCTGCTTCAAGGGTTGGTCGGTGAGGACCGTTATGGAGTGTGCTTGAAAGTAAGGCCTCAGCCTTCTCGAGGCGTTGATGAGTGCTAACGCGAATTTCTCAATCTCCAGATACTTCTTCTCGGCTCCTTGCAATGTTTTGCTCAGATAATAGACAGGTAAGTGTTTCCGCTCCCGTACAGCGATCAGAACCGCGCTTGTGGCCTCGGAAGAAACGGAAAGATACATAAATAATCTCTCACCTTCGACGGGCTTAGTCAGCAGTGGTGCGCTCGATAAGTAAGCCTTCATATCTTGCAGCGCCCTTTCGCATTCTTCTGTCCAAGCAAAGTTATGTGCGTTCCTCAAAATTTTGAAGAAGGGAAGGTTCCTGTCCGCCGAGCGTGAAATAAACCTGTTCAACGAGATGATTTTTCCTACTAGGACTTGCACTTCCCGCAAATTTCGAGGGGAGGGGATTTCCAATATGGCCTTGATCTTCTCCGGATTGGCCTCAATTCCCCTCTGACTGACCATGTACCCTAAGAACTTTCCCCCTTGCACTCTAAAGGTGCACTTCGAAGGGTTCAACTTCATCCCATACTGACGCAGGATTGAAAAAGTGCGCTTGAGATCTTCCAAGTGGGAGTCCTGACACTCGCTTTTGACAATCATATCATCCACGTAAACCTCCATGGACCTTCCGATTTCTTTTTCAAACATCTTGTTGACGAGCCGTTGATACGTAGCTCCGGCGTTCTTGAGTCCGAAAGGCATGACTAAGAAGCAATATACCCCCAGATGGACAACAAACGAGGTTTTGGGGCGGTCTTCTGGGGCCATAAAGATCTGATAGTATCCCTGAAAAGCATCCATCATGCTCATGAGCTCACAGCCAGCGGTCGAATCCACCAATTGGTCAATCCGGGGCAGCGGGTAAGGATCTTTAGGGCAGGCCTTGTTGAGATCAGTGAAATCGTTGCACATGCGCCATTTATTCGGGCTCTTGGGCACCAAAACGACATTACACAACCATTCCGGGTACAAGATGGGCTCGATATATTGAGCCTCCAGGAGTTTATTAACTTCCTCTTCAATGACTTTCTTTCGAAAGCCATGTACATCCCTCTTTTTCTGCTTGATGGGTTTGAAAGAGGGATCCGCATTAAGCCTATGGACAATGACGCTCGGGTCAATCCCTGTGAGGTCGGAGGCTTTCCATGCAAATACATCACTGTTTTCCCTGAGGAAGTCAATCATCATAATCTGAGAAGGCCCCGAGAGGTTAGATCCTATCTGAGTAGTCTTATCCCTGTTTCCGGGTTCCAGCTCAATGGTAAGGAACTTCTCCGAGGGTTCGATCCTTATCTCAGGGCGAGGAAGTTCGAGCGCCCTTTTCTTTCCTGTCAAGCGATCACCGAGCGCGGGTCCACCCTCTACTGGCTTGTCTCCTTCCGAGGACGATCCACCAACGGTCCCTGGTGGTGCACATTCGAGGGGATCCTCCACGTTGTCTCCCTTCTTCTTTTTGTTCTTCTTCTTGTTCAACTTCGCCTTTTTCCGTGCTGGGCTGTCCTCATCTAGATTGGGAAAATCCACTGATTTCTTGGTGGAACCAATTTGGAAGGTTTTCTCTGCTTTTGGCTTTCTAAGGGACAGCATGTAACATTCCCAAGCCTCTCGCACATTGCACAGTACTTCTCCCACGCCCTCGGAGGTAGGGAATTTAATCTTCTGGTGGTAGGTGGAGATGATGGCTTTGAAATCCACGAGGGCAGGGCGCCCAATTATGATGTTATAAGGAATGTCTATCTCCACCACTGCGTATGTTACCAAGAGTGTTTTGCGCTGAGGGGCTCGGCCGAATGAAGTAGCTAAGCGTATTTGCCCTCGTGGGATAACTTCCGAGCCTCCAAAGCCAATGAGGGCTGTTTTGAGAGGCTCGAGCGGAAGGTCAGCCTTCATCTTTAAAAATGTAGAATAAGGCAAAACATTAACAGAGCTTCCACTATCTACCAACACCCTTTTTACAACGTGATTGTGAACATCTACACTAACCACCATGGGGCAATCGGAGGTTATAACCTCCCCATGAGGTGTTACAATATGCTCTAAATCCCTATCATCGAAGCCTATTACATCATTCTCTCTTGACCGTTGAGCGCTTGGACTCTGGATGGCATAGATGGGTTTAGGCACTGCTGGGCGTTGGTTGTAGCTCCGGACATACCTCCGTCGGGAGGCGTTGGAATCCCCTCCTGATGAGCCTCCTGCAATCATATTTATGACAGCGAAAGGTTCATTTTCTTGCTCAGGGGCTTTTCCTTTACTGCCCCGGCGGCTGCTGCTTTCAGGGGGTCCCCTTTGTTGACGAAGAGGTTTTTCGGTAATTCCATAATTAGAGGTGCAATTAGGGATGTAAATATTATGTTTCCTTTTTTAGTCTAGTTGTGGTGTATATCTACATGTATGTATTATGTTCTTATTCATTGAAGTCAAGCAATACAGTAATACAGAAAATAATTCCTCCCAATCATGACATCCATTATAGATAACATGGTATCAGAGCGGGATCCGATCAACCAGTGATTCGGTGTTCTTGCTCATCACTTACCCAACACTTTTTCTCAGCCATGGCCGAAGACAGTGGCATCAGCAGCGGCCACTCCGGCCCAACACTGATAAAGCGGCGTGATGGCAGAGGCGGCATCAGTAGCGCCGCCATAGCCACCGCCACAACAACAGAAGGAAAAGTACAGCGGCATGACGGCGGAGGCGGCATCAGTAGCGCCGCCACAGCCACCGTCACAGCAACAGAAATCAACAATAAAGAGGGCAACAGCGAAGACTCACTGGGGTTCGCACTCACAGCACCGGCGGGGAAACCAGCGCCACCAGTCTCGACAACCAGACAACAACCACCACCGGCAGGTCGATTAGCACCGTCGGGGTTCAATCCAGTAGCAACGCAGAAGGAGAGGGGCTCACCGTCGGCAAGACCAGTGCCGCCGGTCGCCGATTCAGAGGAAACAAAGTCGCCTCCGGCGACGCAGCTCACGCCAGGTTCTTGGGCGGCGACGGTTCAGCGGAGTAATCAAGGTGGAGATATGGAGTTTAGAGGAGAGGCGGCTGAATATGAAAGTGGGGTTGGGAACTCACGGTTCCAACCCTATTTAAATCAGCATTTGCATATTAACCCCCCAAGTCTTAACTCCCTGCAGATTGGTCCCCAACGTTTAGTAACAGATCACAACAGTCCTCCAAAGTGTGGAGTAGCGTATTTAACCCAAGGACCCAAATCGGTGGAGTGGATTCTTGATTGCGGGGCAACGGATACAATGACCTATGACCCAAATGACTTAATCAGCATGACAAACTCAAAAAGACCAGGCATCCACACAGCCAACGGGGAACTTTTATCGGTCCAGGGCACCGGAATCGTTGCTATCTCCCCGTCTATAACTCTGAGAAATTGTCTCTATGTTCCTCATTTGTCCTGCAAACTGCTATCTGTTAGTCATATCACAAAGGAATTAAATTGTACAGTGGTGATTTACTCTGGTTTTTGCCTCTTGCAGGATATTCAGTCGGGGAAAGTGATTGGGCGTGGCACTGAACGTGGGGGGCTTTACTACTTGGATGATGTCGCTCAACAAGGAACTGCAGCGCTTGCTCACGGGACAGTGAACAGCCAACAGTGGCTTTGGCATCGCCGGTTGGGTCATCCATCTCCAGGGTATCTCCAGTTGCTTTTTCCTCAGTTGTTTTCCGAAACTAATAAATTCCCTTGTGATACGTGTATTCTTGCCAAGAGTCATAGACAGTCCTTCCCAGTTTCCAGTTCTCGCACTGATAAGGTTTTTTCCTTAGTACACTCTGATGTATGGGGTCCTTCCCCGAACACTGGTTTGAACCATGGTTTTAAATACTTCGTTCTTTTTATTGATGATCATTCAAGAATGACGTGGGTGTATTTTCTCAAAAATAAGTCAGAAGTTCCTGATAAGTTTATAGAGTTCTTTCAAATGGTTCAGACTCAATACAACTCACAGATTAGAGTGCTTAGGTTTGATAATGGGGGGGAGTTTGTTAATGCCACCATGAAACAGTTTTTTCAGAAACACGGGCTCATTCACCAAACCTCTTGTCCAGATACTCCTCAGCAAAACGGGGTAGCAGAAAGAAAAAACCGTCAACTCCTTGAGATGTCTAGATCCCTACTTATTGAATCCCACAGTCCTAAGTACTTGTGGCCTGAAGCCGTCGCCACCTCCGTTTACCTAGTAAACCGACTTCCCACAAAGTCCCTAAACCTAGAACTCCTCTTAGTTGGTTTGCAAAACAAGTCAGTATACCATCCGTTTTGGCCCTCCCGCCTAGAGTGTTTGGGTGCTCAGTGTTTGTTCATATTCCTAGAACCCAGAGAACTAAGCTCGATCCCTGCTCCATCAAATGTGTCTTTGTCGGGTATGGGGTCCATCAGAAGGGATATCGGTGTTATCATCCTCCCACTAGGCGCATGTACACAACCATGGATTGTAATTTCATTGAAACCGAGTTTTTCTTTGCCTCCCCACTCAGTGGTCAGGGGGAGAATAGACAGCAGGATCCACTGAGTGGGATACCACCCTACTCACCGCCTCCACACTCTAGGCCAGACATAGTTCCAACAGAGCAAGTAGGCAGAACCACAGAGCCAACCTCTCCTGTGGTACAGCCCTTCACCACTTCTGCAGCGCCCGTCACCCCCGAGAATAGTCCTGAGGTTAGTGATCATATGTCGGATAACTCTATTTCTGATATTATTTCCGCTGTTCCATATGATCCTAATAATGCAGGGGACAGTGAGACACAGGAGGAGGATAATGTACAGGGGGAGCCAACAGGATATAAGTTACCACCCAGAGCGAACAGGGGGGTCCCACCCAAGAGGTACGAGCCTGAGCACGTGGGCAGGACTCCGAAGTATCCTCTAGCGAATGTTTCCATTAGCTGTCTTGCTACACAGACTCGTGCATATGCTGCAGCTATCTATTCTGACAGAATCCCAAATAAGGTGAAGGAAGCCCTCACAGAGAGTAAATGGGTTCAGGCGATGGGAACAGAGATGGAGGCACTAAGAAAAAATGAAACTTGGGAAAAGTGCAAACTCCCTCCAGGAAAGAAGGTAGTAGGGTGCAGATGGGTGTATACGGTAAAGCACCGAGCAGATGGAAGTGTCGAGAGGTACAAGGCGAGGTTAGTGGCAAAGGGGTATACGCAGACATATGGCATTGATTATTCCGAGACGTTCTCCCCAGTAGCAAAGATCGATACCATCAGAGTGTTGTTCTCCATAGCAGCCAACCGAGATTGGGAACTACACCAGTTCGATGTCAAGAATACGTTCTTGCATGGAGACCTTCAAGAAGAGGTATATATGGAACCCCCTCCGGGATTCACTCAGGATTTTGGGGATAATGAGGTGTGTAGATTGAGAAAGGCACTGTATGGTTTAAAATAGTCTCCCAGGGCATGGTTTGGGAGGTTCTCAGCAGCAATGAAGAAATATGGGTATCATCAGAGTAATTCGGATCATACACTCTTTGTCAAGAGAAGAGATGAACAAGTTACGTGTCTCATTATTTATGTAGACGATATGATCATCACAGGGGATGACGCAGAGGAAATTAGTCGATTGAGAGGAAATCTGTTCAAGGAATTCGAGATGAAAGACTTGGGACAGTTGAAATACTTCCTTGGGATAGAGGTACTGAGGTCAAAGAAGGGTATATATATTTCGCAGAGAAAGTTCGTGCTTGATCTTTTAGCAGAGACAGGACTGTTAGAGTGCCGACCAGCAGACACTCCGATGGTAGCCAACCACGGGCTAAGAATTGTGGAAAAAACAGAAGGAACAGATAGATTACAGTATCAACATCTGGTTGGTAAGCTGATATACTTGTCCCACACCCGACCTGATATAACTTATGCAGTCGGAGTATTGAGTCAGTTCATGCATAAACCTCAGAAAGAGCATATGGATGCAGCAATCAGGGTGTGTCGATACTTGAAAGGATGTCCGGGAAGAGGGGTGCTCTTCCAGAATAATGGTCATCTCAGGATTGAGGCTTACACCGATGCAGATTGGGCAGGGAGCCCAGGGGACAGAAGGTTGACTTCAGGGTACTTTACCCTTATAGGAGGAAATGTAGTGACATGGAGAAGTAAGAAACAGAAGGTGGTAGCCCTTTCGAGTGCTGAGGCAGAGTTCAGAGGGATTGCTCGAGGAGTGGCTGAGGTTTTGTGGCTGAGGAAGTTATTGGCCGAGATAGGGCTGCCCACCAATGAAGCCTGTAAGTTGATGTGCGACAATCGGGCAGCGATTAGTATATCTGAGAACCCGGTACAGCACGATCGCACGAAGCATGTGGAAGTTGATAGACACTTCATTAAGGAAAAGATTGAAGAAGGGATCATTAAGTTGCCATTTATAAGGTCAGAGGACCAACTCGCTGATATTCTGACAAAGGCCGTGAATGGTAGGATTTTCGAAGAAGTTTTGGGCAAGTTGCACATGGAGGATCCGACGGTACAACTTGAGGGGGAGTGTTGACGAAGAGGTTTTTCGGTAATTCCGTAATTAGAGGTGCAATTAGGGATGTAAATATTATGTTTCCTTTTTTAGTCTAGTTGTGGTGTATATCTACATGTATGTATTATGTTCTTATTCATTGAAGTCAAGCAATACAGTAATACAGAAAATAATTCCTCCCAATCATGACATCCATTATAGATAACACCCTTCCCCTTGGGCTCTTCGATCGGGACGGACTCCTCCTTCTTCCTCCAGCGCGCTCGTTGAAGCGTTCATCGTAACGCTCGAGCACCCGGACGAATTCCTTCAGGTGGCCCCCTACGACGAGCCTCTGAATCTCAGCTTCCAACTGTCGGCACTCATCCGTGTCGTGCCCCCTCTGCTTGTGGAATGCGCAGTATTTGCTCGAGCGCCTGAGCGAGTCCGTTTCCCTCATCTTGATGGGTCTCTTAAAGAGCTTTTTATCGGAGAGGTTGTAGACTTCTGAATTCGGCCTGGTGAGCGGGACCCGCTCGAATCGCCGAGGGGGTGGTGGCGACCTCTTGCGCTCTTGAGGGCGCTCCTTCTTGACTACCACCTCCCGTCCCCGCTCGTGATGGGGTCGCTCGTTCCTGGCGGGACTGTGATGCCGGGGACCATTCGTCCCATACATGTCTTCGAGGGCGAAGAACGGCTCGGCAACCTCTCTCAAGGCCATGAGGGTCCCTGGCCTCCTTTCTACAATGGCGTCGGCAAACTTCTTGCTCACATACTGCTTGTGATCCACAGCCTGAAAGAGCACTGGGATCAAGAAATCCATAGAAGGCCTCTCCACCTGTAGGATTTCCTTGTTGAAGCGGGCGAAGAACGAGCGTAGAGACTCGCTCCTGCCTTGCACCACGTTGTAAAGGGCAGTAGGTGCGGTGACTGGCGCTTTCAAAGAATTAAAGTGGTTGAGGAAAGCATGAGTCAGCTCTTCATATGAGTGAATCGAGCGCGGCGGCAGTCGCTTGTACCACTCCTGAGCCATTCCTACTAAGGAAGTGACAAACACTTTGGCCCAGTAATTGCTGGAATGCTCGTAGAGGTGCATTAGATGTAAAAAGTGATCCGGATGTTCAGCCGGATCAGTCTTCCCGTCGTATCGGTTGGTGGAAGTGGGGATTTTGGCCATGCCTGCTTGGGCCATCAAAACTTCTTCCACGAGGGGCGAGCCCCTCGCCAACGGGTGGTACTCATACGTGCCGAAGTTTTCCTCCAGCTCCTTGCGGTGGGGGACCTTTGGTGGGGGGTCCTTGGTAGGGCGCTTCTGGCGTCAACCCGTTCATCCCGACTAGGGGAGATCTGAGTTGATCGCCCTCGTGAGAGCTGTCCCACAATATCCTTTAAACCCTGCAGCTGGTCTTGCACAGCCGCGAGGATGTCAGGATTCACGTCCCCTTGTCTGTCCCCGTGTCTGGGGGCTCGTGACCCCCTCCTGGAGACATGAGAGTCCCCTTCATTCTCGTTCACTCGTTCCGTGGGCTCCTTATTCCTGCCCATGGAGGGACGCTCGTTGCCCTCCTGTTGGGGCACTTCTCTGGCTGGTGGTGGTGGCGGTTGTGCCCTCAGGACAGCCTGGGCTTCTCTGAGGGGAAAATTTTGTTGTCCGCCCAAAGGGGCTGCAACTTGAGTGGCCTACCCAGAGGGAAAGTACATGGAATGGAACCTTTCCCATGCTCCCTGGGCCGCCTGAAGCTCACACTGGGCATAGAGAGCCCTCAACTGTTGGGTGGTTAGTGGAGGTAACTCCACTCCTTCAATCTCCCTGGGGATCACCACCGGGAGCTGGATCTGACCAGCATGATACGGCTGGACCGGCGGCACCATAACAGCCGGGGTGAGGGTATATCCGGTTGGGGGCATCATGTAACCCTGCACTCCGAGATTCACCTGGGGATGGACCCATGGGTTCTGAGCAGGCTGCGGAGGAGCAGAGAGAGAGACTCCTCCAGCGGCGGCGGGAATCGGCAGTGCCGGCGGTGTAGGTGGAGGTACTGAAGACTCTGCTTGCGGAGTCACTCCTGCGGCGGGAGGTGCTCCACCAACGGTGACGGAAGGAGGCGGGGCTCCACCAGTAGCGGTGGAGGGAATAACGATATTAGCATCCTGGGAGGCGTTATCTCCTCCTCCCACGGCTCCAGACCTTGTAGCGACCATGACTGGAAAGGGTAAGAGTGTGCTTGCTCTTCTACCAACAAAAAGAAAGAAAGGGATAGAGAAACGGTTTCCCACAGACGGCGCCAAAAATGATGGGTTCAGAATGTGAGGGTCCGAATCCAATCACTTTACGATTTGTAGTTGTGGAGGAAACCGCCGGAGATTCGCCGGAAATGAGAAAGGGGGTTCTACCTGTTGGGACAAACACAATAAAAGTCAGAAGGCCAAGCTGGGGGAACTGGGGGTGATACCCAGTTTGGCTCTCCGACGCTCAAGTCAGTTCAAGGTATGAAGAAACGTAAGTTCAGTCACAGTTTCAGTGATGAAGATTGCTTACCAGCGTAGAAGATGACTTTAGCTATTTATAGTTGAGGGTCAAGGGCCCCTTGGTCATTTGCCACAAGTGGTCCTGGCCAAATGTTGCCCTAACACGTGGCGCCATGAGAGAGAAACCTAGGAGGAATCTTCTGCAAAAGCGGCCAAAAGTTGGTGCTGGCAACAGTGGCAGGTGCGCGGGCATGTACGATGTGTCAGAGAGCCATTTGGGTGGTTGGTAACGAGGGCTTAAGAGCACGCTCGTGACAACCTGGAGTATTGGAAGCCAAGATATCCGCTGGGGGGAATGAAGGCTCCAGTTCAAGTAACGAGCCAGAAGGGGAGGCCACTCTGAGGGAGTGTGACGCTCGAAGAGGGCTTCCTTGGCACGTGGACATGCCAATCATACAGTATGAAGGGCGCTCGTGAGAATGACAGCGCTCGTTGGGCTTAACTCCTGAAGTAGGATTGCGCTCATTGGGCTTAGCGCTCGTGCACTGATGGGTGCAACCTTGGGGAGACAGATGTCATCATCTCGGTGATGCCACGTGTCCTAACGTGGGACGATCGTATTTTAACCCCATCAGATTATTTTGACAATAATATTGAATAGCAAAAAGAGAATGAATAAAAAGTTGTTTACAGTAAGAATAGTAACTAAGGCTTTGAAGTGATTTTCGATACTACTGGAGTGAGAATAGGAATTAGGGTTTGCGGATGATATCAAAATTCTTGAAATGATTCAAGGATCCATTTGATTGTAATATTTGATAAGAAAAAGTGTTCCTAGTAAATTTCTAATTTTATGGAATGAATAGTGATCAAGGGACCTAATGGTAATTTTGATCAATAACTTTTGTAAAGAGTTTCGGGTCCTAGAAAGCATACGTAAGGGATAGAAAAATAATAGTTTCATGCCTCTAAGATTCTATGAATGAGATAAGAGGATATGGCTTAGTTGATAAATAGCGACATGGGGATAAAATCGTAACTTTGATTTAAAATTTTCAAAAATGATTTTAGGACAAGAGATGTAAGTTATGGTATTCAAGAGATACAGATTTGAGGCTTTAAGATTCTATTGAGGGAATGAAGGCTCAGGAAATGAATAATAATCTGTGGTTTTAGATGAGATCTATCCCATAGTCACACAATAGCACGTAAGAACAAGTTAAAACACATAGAAATGTGATGCATGAAGCACATTTGATGGATCAAAGTCTATAAACACTTTCACTTTCTTTCAAGGTTTACCAATTCCAACTAGCCCTGTTTAGGGCTGTTACAATCCTCTTCCCTTAAAAAGAATCTGTCATCGGATTCTCTTATTGTCCAGGAATAACTTGGGTAGTGTTTTTGAAGCACCCGAGCGCAAGGTACCACATCCCCCGCACCGAGACCCGACCCGAATATGAAATGGATACTCCATACCCGAGCTAAATCCCGACGAACGGGGACATACACACACTCTATGCTAGGCGGGCTAACCCTTAAACCAAACGGATCAGAGTTAAACATTAAAGCGGAAGCAAAACGAAACATATATCATATATATACCATGAGCATCAAAGCTCCAAAAATAATTCATATACAACATTTACATGTCATCACGGTTCAAAACATGTACGCTCCAAAACAATATTCATATACAATGATCAAAAGTAAGAGTATGCAAGTGTAAGACCCAAAATACAAGAGCTAGAAACGAATGCAAGACCTAACGACTCGAATTCCCGCCTAGCTCCCTGACACCTGCATAAAACAACTGAAAACCAAACGGGTTCAGTCCAAAAGGGACCGGTGGGTATAAAAACAGGGCATAAATATAATATACGACGGTATTGAAACATTCACATGCAAGCTATAATCCCAAGTGAGGTTTTTAAAGAATTTCCCCAAGTGGGTGAAATAGAGAAATCATCAAATGGGATTATAACGATTCATTTACATTAGGTCATTCTTGGCCCGGCAAGTAGGCGTGCATTATCTCCAACCAACACCCTGTGTAGTTCATTAAACATTCATTCATTGATTCATTTCATGCATATCATTTTTTCGTGCACATTCATTAACATTTACACCTTCTTCCTCCGGGTTGGTGGCGGGTTTGCAAGGCCCGACCACCCATTCATTGACCAAAAGGGGTAACATGACTCCCCAGATGGCACTCAACGTCCATTCCTCGCTAACTCCTAACGAGGTCCGGTTAAGCCGTTCATTGGTGGAACTAATATGAGGGATCACCATCGGCTCATGCCTCCCCGGATAGCCACTCACACTAAGTCCCTGGGCCCCATTCATTCATTCGTTCATTCATTCATTTCTTGCCAAAACATTTGGTAGGATTCATAAAATAAGGGCTTTATGTTGCAAACATTTACTCTTTGAAACGACTCTATATACATATATTAATTTTGGTCGAAAACTTTTCACATTGAAGGTATATAAGGTCATATAACTAGATAGAAGAGAAACCCACCTTAAACGACAAAAGAAGACACAAAAGCCTCACGGACCGGCCTCATCTCCAACGGGATCAAAATCTGTGCAAGGAAGGTGAAGTGAGACTCAAAATAACCAATTAAGACGCTCAACAATGAAATGATCATGATATGAATGCATAAAAGAATATATTATGTAATGAACACGTTTATGTGCACTATTAATGTCTTAAAGACATATAAACATTCATTTCATTCCTTTCATGAAGCATTTAAAGCCGTTCAAGTTCATAACCTTCACATTTAAATCAAATTGATCCACGAATTTCAAATAACGATCATAACACGTAGTATAACATGTTTACAATTAGGAAATAGGTAAATAGACACATTCAAGTCATGTTCGGAAATTAAATAACACAAAATAGATAATAATTAAATTCTAAAATTTAAATAAATTAAACAAAGCTTTAAATATATATAACATTAAACATGGATTAAATATATATATATATATATATATATATTTATATATAGGTGTACGTACCCAATCATGCAATTTACTACAAAAATGGAACAATTTTATGCATGTAATGAATTTAGCACGTACAAAAATATGCATATACTAAAACAATATAAATTAAATCATAACATGCATACATTAAATAACAAACTAATAAAATGAACCACATAGCATGCAAACATATATGTATATATATATATATATATTAAACCAAAGTCATGCATGCATGCAAAGAAGGAAATTAGAAACCAAGGAAAAACCATGCAATTAACGTGGAAAAGCTGAAAATTCCTTGCAGATTGTGAAGGGCCGCGGCCGCGACCCATTTCCTTCATGAAATGGTAGCAGTCGCTACCCATGCAAATGTCCGAATTTTTATCAATTAATTCAAGAACTCGAAACATGACTATTTTTGGGTGACGGCCGCTACTGGTAATGAACAAGAATCAGGTCGCGGGCGCAACCTGAGAGACACAACAACAAAGACATGAGACAGGTCGCGGTCGCTACCATTTTACTTCATGGTTCGATCGGGGTCGCGACTGACCTGTTACAGAAGCAAAAAGCAACGAAGATATAGCAGAAACCAAGCCACAACTTCACCAACAAGATCAGCCATGCTAGGACCACAATTATGTAAAGAAACAACTCCAAAGCAACACCAAAACAAGCTCCCAAAGTGTTGAAACGTGAAATGGAGGGTGTGATAATAATTTCATGAAATAACTTCAAATTTTCATTAATGACAACTCATGAATGCTTCAACTACCTTGTAATACATCACCATAAATGCAAAGAAGGGATCAAGACCATCATAATCATGCTTGGAATCAACCAATTTCCTCAAGAATTGAAAGAGATCAACATATATGCTCATAACCTAACTATTTCATCATTTCAGCCATAACCCCATGAAAGCATGCTCAAAATTGGGGATGAATGGATCAAAATGATTCATAATGAATGTATATTACAACCCTAAGCTTACCTTATGGATCGGATGAAGTTTGGAGGAGATTTGAGCTTGAATCTCCAAAGTTTGGCAAGAGCTACGGGACTGACCTAAAAATAGGGGATTTTTGGCTGAATTTCTCCAAGTGATGAGGGTTGGTTCGGTTAGAGAGAGTAAGAGCAGGTTAGGGGGTTGAGTTAGGGTTCCAATGGCTCAAACCATGGTTAATTTGGTCAAGGTTTGAATGAGATATGGCTCTTTTAGTAAAATGTGGCAGTTTAGGCGTCCGTTGGGTGTTTCGGTTGAATTTCGGAGGGTCAAATGGTATTGGAAAAATATAAGGAACTTCATTAAACTCGAATTTTCGTTGCAAGTTCAGCGAAGTTGACGAAACTCGAATCCGAGTTTCCTAGCTCAAGATATCAAATACGGAACCAAGGGTGCGCTAATTGCTCATTAGCCCCCGATTTGGATTCCAAAAACAAAATAAATTCGAAACTCATGCAAATGAACCCGAAAACATGAAACGGACACATATTCATATTCATGACACATATATCTTCGACATATTAAATTTTCACGAAATTTCGGTATGAAATCAAATAAAAACGAAGCGCGTTTATAACACTCATGAGCAATGCATTTAAAATAAATCCATACATTCCGAATTAAATACAAAAATTAAAATCAACGAAATTCATATTAATTAACAAAATTGAATTTCATAATTAATTAATGACAAGTCAGCGCATTAACATATACAATTAATATTAATAAAACTTAAGATATAATATTTAACATTTTAATATTTAATTTCAAATTAAATATACAAAACACTTATAAATAATTAATTCGCGCAATTTGGTAAACACATACGTCATACCTGTACGGCCGAAATATCGGGGCGTCACAGTTTTCCATACTTCCGTTTGTTTTCCTTATTGTTTCCCCATTCTTATATTCTTTCCAAAAGATCTTGACTAGGGAATTTTCCTAACCGGTTTCAATTCTAAGTCAAGTTTAGTTCTAGTGGTACTTCTTCCACTGGTAAAACTTGAGATTCTCTAGTACGGTACTTGCAAAGTATGAAGTTCAATGTGTCCTAGTATCTTAAGGGAAATTTTAACCCTGGGTTTAACTCATCGTCCTTTAGATCCTTACTCACCCACTTGAACTGCTTATCATTCTGAGGATTTCTTAAAACTTGGCACCCAACATCTCCCGAATACTTCTTCAAAACAATGATGTGGCTTTGATTTCCTTATCTGCACTTAACCGAAAAGAGGCATGTTGACTTTATCAACCTTCCAACGATGACTCATATAGCATTGAACTCGTCGTGATCTGATCCATTTACCATGTTGGGTTTAATGGTGGTTGCAACTTTTTTTCAAATTTCTAATATTCCATTGTCACCCTTTTTCCTTATGAAGGGACTTAGGTTTCCTTGGAGCGTAACTTTTACTCCAATCACCAATACTTACCTTGACCCTTATTTAGAGGTATTGGGGTAAACGGTAAACATCTTTTAGGTTAGCACTGCTGTAGAAATCAGTCTTTGCTGCAGTACTTGGAAATCTCTCTACTACTTTATTGACGTTTTAACTTCCAATCCTTGAGTATAACTATTTCTAAGAGATCTCCAACAACCCTCCTGTAATAACTTGCTTGTCAAAATATGTGTTCCTTGAACTTAGCGTTTAACTTGTGATCCAGCAATGTGCCCAGTGCTATTTAGAGATATTTGGTGTGTTCATCCAGTGTCTGGTAGATGTTGTGGGGGAAATGGTTAAACCAATCGTGTCTCTTGAGATAGCATCCGTTGAAGGAAGTTTCCAGGAGTACTTTTTTCTTTATCCTTCAACTAGTAAATCTGATTTGTAGCACACTTGAGATCCTTGAGATATCGAAATGATTTCTTCACAAGAGGTGAAGGGTATTTTGTTATTCACTATCATGTGACGCAGCTCGTTTGAATTGGTACATGAGGTGCCTCGCATAACACGAGGGGGGTTTTCTACAACAAAGTGTTATAGTAGCTAAACCTTGATCCAATCACTTCAATATATCATTACTTCAACTTTGTTGTGCTCTACTGAGTCACCGTTTCTGGTGTTTCTCGAAACAACCCAAATTAGTATCGTCTCCACTTTTCTAATTTGAAGCGATCCGTGGGTTTTTTTAAAAGATAGGCGACGTATCACTAATTTATTTCTAAAATAACGTTATAGGTTCTAATTTCCGACTTCTCATCTGTTCCTAGTATGATAGCTCGTCTTGTCATGGGTAGTAGGGTTGGATTACCATCCTGATAAGAGTAACGTTTATAAACCGATCCGTAATGAGGAAAATCCCTAAAGGGAATTTACTTCGAAGTTTGTATGATGAATTATACAACTAGGAAACATGTAGGCACACATAAATTGATATAATAAATGAGTGCATGGCGCTAGGGTCATAGGACCATAACTGACGTGTTAAGAGCATGTACCGTACTTCTGGTCATTGGTGAGATCCAAGGTCCCATTTCCTCCAAGAATGTTACCCACTCTTACATAGGGAGATATAATACATGGGGTTAAGAATGATTTACAGATTGTCATAGAAGAAGCAAATCTCAAGTATAGTGCTAGAATTACCAGCACATAGAATACACATTGGAATAACATGAACAATAATGGCCATATGGGTATCTTGAAGTGGTTCTAAGACTTGAGACGTGAACATGCAGGAAAATAAAAATAAAAGGTTTTCACAACTTGAAGGTACCAATTTTTTAGAAAAGTTCAGATTTTCAAGTAAGAGCACCAAGGATACTGAGGCAACCTGATGCTCCGATACCACCTTAGCTATAGCGCCCCCAAATACGCTACAACCCTGCATCGTCGCACTTCCCCGGCGGATGTGAGACCTAGCACCTGATAGGCACACCGGCGAACGAACGATGCTATACGATATCAGAGTAAGAAAACATCGCAGCGGAATTTGAAACATTTAAATCAACAGCTTATGTTTGGGCCAGTAAATAAAATAATTTGAAATAATTTAGAACTTATGAAAACTTAGAGACAATAAAGTAGGAATTAGTGTCGATCATGGTTTAATAGCGAGTTACTAAAGCAATATAATAATTGCACGAAGTTATAGTCTAATTTGTCACGGACTAGAGAACTTGGTCTACTATGCACAGGATAAAGGACTCTCTATGCTTCAAGATACCGGCTAATGAGCGATAGCAATACCTAAAATCATGAATCTGAAAAGAGCGAGGGATTAGTCAAAATGACTAACTGAGGGGTGGTTGGAATTATATATATATGAATAGATTTTTAGTGTTTTGACCAAAATACTTTTGTTCAAAAGATCTTTATTAGAAAAAGTGAACTACACTGAAGTAATAATTTTGAGAGGAATGTTTCAATAAATATACATAGTAGGGTTAACAAGAAACTCCTTGGTTAGTACCCGATAATAGGAAATTATTACATCAATAACAATACTGGTTTCATATTTATTTTAAAATAACAAGATAGTGGGTTATAGGTTATACTTTGAGAAAACATGAACCCTTTTTAGAACAATATGATGTCCGCAAGTTAGGCATTCTCCAACCTTTACTCCTTAAAACCGAGAATATTTGTAACGACATTGATCAAGATGTCGTTACCAATGAAATAAACAATATAATCCCATTTTCCACCGGTGACGATAACGATAGTCTGGGAGGGACGTACCTTTTCCCGTCACTTGATGTGGAATAACTAACCTCCAGTTGGACCATCACCAAGATCTAGTTGACGGCTGGTATAATAACAGCCATTGACGCTCGCCTCATGGTCTATCACTTATACCGATACCACTGGGGCCCACAATAAAAAATGATATTTTACTTGCATTTAACGGTACTAGATAGATGGTAATGTAGTACCAGAACATTATAACGTGAAATACTTTAATCTTTATAAGAAGACAAGACAATAGGAATACTTTAAAATGATTGATTTTGTATACTAGAATAATATAAGTTGATATTAAAGTATTTCCCAAGAGGGGTAGTATCATTTATAAAGGGGTAAGACTTGAACTGTATTAGTGTAGGACATAAAATGTTTTATATGTATATAGACTCATGATCCCAGTTGGAAACATTTAACCTCACATACAGTAACCAGGTATTATGTACTAATACCGGAGTCCTAGTCAGTCCAAACCTTCACGTGTGAGTGGTGATCAACTATAAGTTTCTATTCCTTAACCAAAACTAATCACATAGACAATTTACCATAATAAAGCATCTCATAAGGTCAAATAATATTCCGGTAAAATACAACTTTAACATTCAAACAAAGTTTATAAAATAAGGTCCATTATTATATCAAGGAATTATTAATTAAATTAGGAATCTTAATAAGCTTCTATGTTATAAAGGAAGTCCATAAAGAAATCTTATTTTGAAAATGATATTTTAAAATATCCGATTTGAAAATCCTAAATGAATATCTTTATTTGAAATTCCTTTTTTTTTTTTTTTAGTTTAATAAAAGTCTAAACTTGGATTTCTTTAAAAATAGAAATCCTAATCTTTTAATATTTGAAACCTGGAATGTTTTTGAATCTCACCACGTTATTTGAAATATGAAACGTTTAAATGATTCTTGAAAATTTAATCCCCTATTTTATTTAATTAAAATATTAATCAAGAATTATTATTTAAATTCCAATTTATTTTGAAATCGTTATTTGAAAACAACTACTATTTAAGTGTGGGGGATTAGACACACACTTAAACACCTAATCTTTCACACACTAACACACACTACACACACACAGTTCACACATTACTTAAGAACACTAAGAACGTGTTCTTAATCATACTTGAATGTTCATAAGATGTTCTAGGCATTCTTGATTACATTAATATTCATAACATAAGATTAAAGCATAAATGAGCATAATATATAAACTTTACATGAAAATTAATTCATAAACAAAATTCCTAAACATGAATCTATTCAAATATTCAAGAACATAATTATGAATATATAAACACATATTTAAATTATGGGCTAATTCCAGTTACCCCCCAACCTTTTGGGGGGGGGGGGGGTGCGCTTTGCCCCCTCACCCTCCAATCGGTGCGTTTAATCCCCTTACCTTTGCAAAACTTAACACGTTGCCCCTCTGACACTATTCCGGTGAAATATTTTGGTAATATTTCGTTCAAAATTAACTTTGACCGTCGAATTCTCCGCCGTCACAGCGACCCAAGAGTCAAGACCACTGCCATCGTGTTCCTCTTTCCATGACGAACAAAACGCATACCCCATTCGACTCTATTGGCCGTCGGAAGCGTCGGAATTCTCCTGCAAAGCTTCACTGGTCATGCGCCATCTTTGATCGGCAATTTCTCCTTTGTTGGTTGTCGGATTTGATTTTGAAACATTCATTGTATTCCTTACATCAAGATCTTCGATTTGATGTATAATATCAACACATTTGACATCTGATTTGTATGGATTTGCAATACGAAACCACGCCAAAATTTTTTTAACTATTCCGGAGGAATATTCTTGGAATATTCCGCCGGGAAGGGGTTAAGTGAACATTTTACAAAGGTAAGGGGGTTAAACGCACTGACTGGAAGGTGAGGGGGCAAAGCGCACCCCCCCCCCCCCCCCCCCCCAAAGGTCGGGGGGTGACTGGAATTAGCCCTTAAATTATTTCATATAATAATCATTTATTTTCCTAAATTAAATTCCAAACTTCAATTCATGAAATATAAATTCCTAAATCATAATTTCCTAACAAAACATAAATAATTAACATAATTTAAAGCATATAAAATATACTAATTAAATACGTAAATAAAATATGAAATAAAGCATGAATTAAAGCATAAGAAAAAAACTAACCTTGAGAGAGTTTGGGGAGGGGGTGGCGAGATGTTTAGGGGAGAGAAGAGAGGATTTTGTGAGTTAGAAATGAATCTCTTATGGGGTATTTATAGGTAAGAATTAAGGACTTAAGAGCAATTTCTAAAAATATGTAAGAAATGTGGAGAATTCAAAATCACAAAAAGATATGGAAATTATGTAGGAAATGTGGAGAATTTTATGTCACAAAAATATTTAGGAATGTGGAGAATTTTGAATCACAAAAATATGTAAAAATGTTGAGAATTTTGAATCACACACCTAGCATTTCTATTTTAGGAAAGTGATTTTATATTTAATAAAAATAAATATAAAACAATGAAAAATTTATGCTACGGTTTAGAGACGAGAGCTTGAAGTGGTGAAAGTAGTGAAAGAATGAGTGTAAAATGAGTTTCGTTATGATTATAAATGTGTGATGTTTAGGTTTTTCATTTGAAAATTATAGACGTTAGAGATTATGAGAAATCATGATAAATTATATAAACGAAGTTATGAGGAAGTTTAAAGGTTCAGAAAATTATCTTAGTTATAGGAAAATTCAAGAAATGTTTTAAGTATAATTTTGAATTTTAAATGAAAGTTAAACTTTTATGGTAAAAATAATGATTTTTAATAGGGAAAATATTTATGAAATAAACCACGGTTGGAATTAAGTTTTGGTATGAGCATGAGAATTCATAAAATAATTCAAGGACTATTTTGACTATAGTATTGAATTGCAAAAAGAGAATGAATAAAAAGTTGTTTACGGTAATTAGAATAGTAACTAGGGTTTTGAAGTGATTTTCGATACTATTGGAGTTAGAATAGGAATTAGGGTTTGTGGATGATATCAAAATTCATGAAATGATTCAAGGATTCATTTGACTGTAATATTTGATAAGAAAAAGTGTTCCGAGTAAATTTCTAATTTTATGGAATGAATAGTGATCAAGAGACCTAATGGTAATTTTGATCAACAATTTTTGTAAAGAGTTTCGGGTCCTAGAAAGCATATGTAAGCGATAGAAAAATAATAGTTTCATGCCTCTAAGGTTCTAATAATGAGATAAGAGGATATGGCTTAGTGGATAAATAGAGACATGGGGATAAAATCGTAACTTTGATTTAAAATTTCCAAAAATGATTTTAGGACAAGAGATGTGAGTTATGGTATTTAAGAGATACTGATTTGAGGCTTTAAGATTCTATTGAGGGAATGAAGGCTCGAGAAATGAATAATAATCTATGTTTCTAGATGAGATCTCTCCCATAGTCACACAATAGCACGTAAGAACAAGTTAAAACACATAGAAATGTGAAGCATGAAGATCATTTAACGGATCAAAGTCTATAAACGCTTTCACTTTCTTTCAAGGTTTACCAATTCCAACTAGGCCCTGTTTAGGGATATTACAGAAAGGTAATGTTGGATCCATGGAGACTACGGGTTGGGACGCCCGGTACGGTAGCGAGCCGTTGGGTTAAGCCTAAACGTGGTTTTCCTCCGAGGTATTACGTGCGACCCCGGGAGGTTGGGAAGGCGTGGTGTAGCGCCCCTTAACACTACAACCCCGCACCGTGGTACTTCCCGAGTGGATGTGAGACCTAGCACTCGAGAAGTACTCCGGCGAACGGATAAGACTATGCAATACCAGAATATGAAATTTAAGCGCCACGGAAAAATAAACATGAGCAATAAAAAGGGGACAATATATAACAAAACACATATTATTAAGCTGAGTAAGTATTTACAGTGATAGATCTAACTTCACAAGAGCGTGCTTATTGAAAGATGTACATGCACTCGTGATTACCCTAAGTAACGGAAATGTGACACCTTAAAGCTTCAAGATACCTCTAAGGCGTCGATGTGTAGATTCCTGAAATCATGAATTAAAAGAGTAGGAGGGTTAGTCAAAATGACTAAGTGACGGGGGTTTTATGATTATAAGTAAGGTTTTCTTTCGAAATCTTTTGTCCAAGAAAATCTTGGTTTAAAAATATACTATATAGTAACAAATAACTATATGACAATAATATCCAGTTCATATTAGTTCGAAACAATAGGAGTAGGGGTAATATAAGTAATACTTTAGAAAACTTATGAACCGTTTTGAAGAAATGATTTTGATGCCCGCAAGCTAGGCTTTTCCAACCTTAACTCCTTAAAATCTGAGAAAATAGTAACGACATTGATCAAGGTGTCGGTACTTAATAAAACAAATACGAGAATTCCAACCTTCACCCCTTAGTGTCATGTAGGGGAGCAAACCCTTGTGACGATGAACAAGATTATGGGAGGGACGTACCTTTTCCCGTCACTTGATGTGGAATAACCAACCTCCGGTTAAACCATCATCAAGATCTAGTTGGCGGTTGGTATAATAGTAGACCTTGGCCCGTGCCTCCCGGACTACTACTTCTACCAAGACCACCGGGCCCATAAGAAAATAATAATTTTATTTGCAAGATAAGAATATTTACCGGGAGAAAGTACTAAGTACTTTCGGGTAAATATATGAATTTTTGGACAACATTATAATTATTTTCCCATAAAAGGGATAATAGTTTGAAAGGAAATTCAAGGAAATAAATTAAAATATTTTATCATGTGATGGGTCTGAATATGGGTACAGAGTCCGATCACTTTAGAATTTGTTTGGGTGAGAAAACCAGGTGAAGATCGCTAGAAAAGATGGGGGTTCTACCTGCTAGGACAAACACACAGACAAAGTCAGAAGGCCAAGCGGGGGAACTGGGGGTGATACCCAGTTTGGCTCTCCGACGCTCAAGTCAGATGAAGATCTGAAAGAGAAAGTATGCTAAGTATGAAGTTGTTGTAATGGAAGTTGCTTACAGTGGAGAAGATGAACTTGTGTATTTATAGTTGAGGGTCAGGGACCCTTTAGTCATTTGCATCGTGTGGTCCTGGCCGAATGTTGCCCTAACACGTGGCGTTGCGAGAGAAACCTAGGAGGAATATTCTCTGCAAAAGCTGGTGAAAGGTGGTGCTGGCAACAGTGGTAGGTGTGCGGGCATTTACGATGTGTCAGAGAGTAGTTCGGGGAGTTGGTAACGAGGGCTTGAGAGCACGCTCGTGTCAACTAAAGCCTTGGTGGCCAAGGAATCCGCTAGGGGATGAAGGCCAAGGTTTGTGTAACGAATTGGAGTGGAAGCCTCTCTGAGGGAATGTAGCGCTCAAAGAGGGCATCCCTTGATTGATTGGAATGTTAACCATGTAGTGTGAATGGCGCTCGTGGGAGAGCGGTAACAATGATCACGTGCGAATGTGACAGAGACGGCACGTGTTCTTGGAGAATACTGGCGCTTTAAGGATTTCAACGCTCGTGTATAACTACCGTAATCACAGGACAGGTGTCGTCATCTTTGAAGTGCCACGTGTCCAAACGTGGGACGAGCGCATTTTGACCCCATCATTTTGCCCCCCAATTCTGTAGTCCTTAGTGATAAGGGCTGTAGAATTTTTCCTAATGCAATCCATCGAGCGTGGCGCTCGTATGAGGTTTGGCTTGTTGGGCAATCATCCTTCTGATTGCGCCATAAATACGGTCTCTTCAACTGACCGCTTGTAACGTCCAAGCATTAAATGCAGTCCTTTCTTCTGACCATTTGGAGCGTCTAAGCATTAAATGATGATGCACGTGGAGCGAGTGAGTCTTGGGAAGTACGTGACGGTTCAATAAAGTGAACGGTTTCCTAGGCGGGAAATGATTACGATTTTGAATTTTTGCCAGAAACATACCAACTTCCATCCCTATAAATAAGGGATTCCGCATCCATTCCCCCTTTTACGCAAACACATCTCTAAAGCAGTCATTTGTAGAAAAACTCTTTGCAAACTAGTTTCAGAGCATCCCAAACTTTCTTCAAGCTTTTCCAGAAAACTCAAGGTAATCACCGGTGAAATTTTTCTAACTTTGCTAACCTTAGAATCATATTTAGGATTTGGTAGTCCCCCAAGCTTTATTTCTCCAGAAATCCCAATTTTCTCCAAAAATCCTCCTCTTCTAAAACCAACATAACCCTTCCAAATCCCAACACCACCATGGCCGGACATAATGTAGAAGAGTTTGCCCGTGAAGTCAAAGAGATGCCCACCCAGAATTCATCTTCTCCGGATTCCCCTAGAGACGGTGAGTTGGGCATGGCCGTTTTGGCCATGGATGAAAAAAACCCAGGTGGGGTTGAGCATCTCTTCGAAGAGATGAACTTGGTAATGGAGGCGGAGAGGCAGGGGGTGACTCTCCCGATAACTGAGAGTGCGACTCACCCTCATTGCCATACAGTGACAGTCGCCATCGCAGCTCCGGCATAAGAAACCGAGGAAGTAGCGGGGCCCTCAGGAAGATCCAGTGACAAGGGCAAGGGCAAGAAAACTCAAAAGCCCAAGAAGACCAAGAAAACCAAGGGGCCCAACGAGGGTGAAGGCTCGGGCATGCAAGCGACCGAGCGTACTCCAGATGAGACTCCCAGTACAATTACCTTGGGAGAAGTGAAGACAATCTTGGCACCGATATACTGGGACGAGCGCTTCACATGGCGGATCCCTACTGATCACGAGCGTGCCAACCGTCCGCCTCCCGGTGAAATGGCGGTCTACAAAGATCCAATCACTTCTGGGGGCTTGAGGTTCCCAATTCCAATCCCCGTGGCCCATATTCTGAACGATCTGGGCCTCTGCCCCTCACAAATTGTGCCCAACGGCCTCGCACTGATAACGAGCTTCGTGATCCTCATGAGATGCACCGGTTACAAGCCCTTTCTGTGAAATTTCAATGTTCTTCTTCAAGTGGTCAGCTCGCCACGCTCGTCACCTGAAGCGGGCTTCTTCTATTACATTCAAGCGAAGGCCCATTTGAAGTTAATCAACTCTCCCTCCACCACTTATGGCCTAGATTGGAACGAGAAGTTCATTTTTGTCAAGGCCCCAATAGATGAAGGTTTTGGGGTATCACAAGAGTGGATCTCACATGGGAAGAGTTCACTCGTAAAGAATCGCTTAGAACCTACCTTCCCAAAGGATTGGGCCAAGAGCTTGGAGAAGGCATTGAGGGACGAGGGCCGCCTGATTCGAGCCAAAGACTGGATAGACGATGAGGAGCTTATGTTCCTCTGCGGTCTTACTAACGACCCGCATTATCTTGACAACCCTCCCGCTCGTGATTTGGAGAGAGACGGTTAGATTTTAGGGCACTAACGTGTAGATAGGAATGCTAACTTGTCTATCTTTGCACTTGTAACTTCTTTTATGAGATTTGCTTAAGGGTTTCTCACTCTCGTCTTTTCCTTCCCTGCAGGAGCAGAAATCTTGAGAATGGCCGGTGGAATGAGAAATGCTGCCAGGTTTGCTAACGCCAACAGACGTCAAGCCCAACAAGAAGACCAACAAAATCCCCGAGGCCGTGGAGCGGGCAGGGGGGACGGTCGTGGAGGCCATCACAGCGCCAGCTCAAGTACTGCTCCTGGCGCTCAAACGCAACAAGGCCGAGGGGATGACAGAGCGGCCAACGTGGAGACAGGATAGTGGTGGGGCCACCTCCTGCGATAGATGCGAGGGTGGCCGACCCTCACGCTACCAATCAAGTGAGGCCCCCAACAAACGTGGTGACAAGCGGGGCTCAATCGAGCGTTGACCGGACTTCCCGCAAGAGGAAGAGGATGCCCGACACCCTCGCAAGAATGGGCAAGGGTAAACAGGTGGTTGAAGGCCCCAAGGGCGACGGAGAAACTTCCTCTTCAGAGGAGGAGCACCTATGGGGTTTTACACGTCGAGGGGATAGGCACTTCACCGGCTCCGCGGACGGAGGTGCGGTTCTGTTGAGGCACGGAACGCTTGCTCAGACTATCAGCGAGAATTTGTACAAGAGGGCCCAATTCACCGCAGACCACAAGCACCTATATTCGGAGCCTGTCGACAAGGTGACGAGCGACATGGTGCATGCCATTCTTTCTGTGAGTCTACTTCTTCCTTTCTTTGTAACTTTACTTTTTTATGGAAAAATTATTCCTCAACATATTTGTTAACATTTCTGCCTTTTTCGAGCCTGTGCAGCAAGTGCTCCCGAGGGCCAAGAATATTCAGATGCGCGCCTCAGTTTACACTGATCGAAAAGGCAAAGTATAAGAAAATGGCGCGCTCGAATGATCCCGCTCAAATCCAGGTGGAGCTGGACACTGAGAAGGCTAAGTACACTTCCCTGAAGGAAGAGTACAGAAAGATGGAAGAGAAAATGAAGAGACTGCAGGGTGACTTTACGAGCGTGGAGAACGCTCAAAGCATTTTGAGCGACAAGTTTGCCCAACTTGATGAGAACTATAAGAAGCTCGAAGCCGAGCGTGACGGCTAGAAAACGAGGGCTCTGGATGCAGAAAGGAAATTTACTGGTACCATGAACCAATGGTCTCAAAGTCTCGAGCGAGCAAACAAGGAGGCGCTCATCAAATTCTGTCACTCTAAAGCGTTCAATTTTGCAGCCTCTCTCCACTGTTTAGATGAGGCTCAAAAGGCCTTCAACTTGGCCATTAAGCAAGGCATCCACAAGGGCTTAACGGATCCGGCCATCCGCAGTGCACAAGGCATGAGACTGGTATTTAACGAGCGCTGCAAAGAAGATGAAGAAAATCCTGAGGACCCTGAGGCCAACATAGCTGAGCCGGAATATGATTTTCTGGTCAACCTCATCCAAGACGAGTAAGTGGCGGCCCATCATCGAGAAGGAGCCTCCCAGGCCGCTCAGAATGAGGGGAATAATAACACTGAAAACCCTCCAAATAACGAGCCCCAAGCGCCTGCAGAGAATGCCCCAGCCCCAGCTGCTAAAAATGTCCACAACGCTAATGAGCCCAATGCTCATCAAGCGCCTGGGATTAATGAGCCTGAGCCTCCAGCGGCCCAACACCAAGAAGAGAATGCCCCCCCTGCACAGGAGCCGGAAGGTCCAGTTCATGGCCCTATGGCCCAGAACATCTTGGTGGTTTTGGACGAGGACGTCGCTCCAGCTGCTTGAAGTTCCTCCTTACCAGCTTTATCTTGCAATTCTTCTTATTTCCGTTTGGTTCCTTCCTTTTGCAATAATATTATGGGCCCTTGAGCCCTTGGCTTGTAATCTTGGCGAAAGCCCTTAATCAATAAAGTTCCTTCTTTTTCCTCATAGTGTACCTTTTCTTGGTTGTGAAGTTTTGCTTTGCGCTTGTTGTGAACAAATCTTGTAGTAATCAGATTGTGTGTAACATGCTTAGTAAAAATTGCATTACACAGATAAGTCTTTGAAACTTGAAAGATTTTGTTAAATCTCGAAAACTTAAAAATTTTCACTAAGTCTTGAGTAATCATGAGGATCTCATTGTGAGGCTGCCCTCATTCAAGACTTGTGTAAATTTTTTCTTTTATACTTAGAAAATTTTGCTAAGTCTTGAGTATCTACGAGAGTCTTACTGGGAGATTGCCCTCGTTCAAGACTTGTGAAATTTTCTCTTAATCCTGGGAAATTTTACTAAGTCTTGAGTGGTCACGAGGGTCTTACTGAGAGACTGCCCCCCGTTCAAGACTTGTGAAATTTCTTCTCAATCTTGGGAAATTTTGCTAAGTCTTGAGTGATCACGAGGGTCTTACTGAGAGACTGCCCCCATTCAAGACTTGTGAAATTTCTTCCGAACGACACTGCCGTTAAACGAGCGCTCTTGTGCCTGTTCACCTTTCAGAGTTTGCCAGCGATCCCGTTTTCGAGCGCAAGGCGTTGTGACCAACGGCCAAGGCCTACTAGGATTTTTCTCGTATTTCTCTTCATATTCATCAAGTTGGTTGTGAGCGTTACCAGTCTATCCTTATGAGGGCATCCCCCCACGTGGAGTAGAGTGCTGGCAAGCGTAACCCATGCACAATAACAGCGTACGTCTTGGAATGGACTGCCAACCACGCTCGTAGAGACGAGGGACGTGGGTCTTATCCATTCATGTAATTAAAAAGCTGAAGTACAGAGATATTGAAAAGAACGTATTGTAACTTACTTGAGATTTGAAGTACATAGAACCCATTAACGGGGTGGTTACATCATCGTTTCTAAAGAGCTTTTAAACATAAAACCGCCGGAGGTTACATGCGTTCCAAGGGCGAGGCAAACGCTCACCTTGAAGTGTCTCCAGGGTGTAAGTGTTGTTAGCTCTGACTTGTATAACTTTGAACGGACCCTCCCAACTGGGGTCCAATTTCCCCACATGTCTGGATACTTCTACTTTCTTCAAAACCAAGTCTCCTAGCTGGAAAGTTCTTTCTCGCACACGCTTGTTATATTGTTGTGCCACGGTTGCTTTATATCTGTGTATTTTGGCCCAGGCCTTGTTCCTTCTTTCCTCCAGTAGGTCCAACTCCAGGCTCCTGTTATCTTCATTAAGCTGAAGCTCGAAATAGGCTACACGAGCGGATTCGTTTACAATTTCCACTGGTATCATGGCCTCTGACCCATATACGAGCGCGAAAGGTGTTTCCCCAGTGGCCGCTGGTGGGGTAGTGCGATAAGCCCAGAGTGCCCCTTTCAGTTCTTCTGCCCATTCACTCTTTCTACTCTCTAGCATTGTTTTCAGATGTTGTAGGATGACCCTGTTGGTCACTTCTGCCTGTCCATTGGCTTGGGGGTGGCCCACGGAGGTAAAGCACTGTTCAATCCCCAACTCTGAACACCATTCTCGCGTGTCTGCTGCTATGAATTGGGATCCGTTGTCCGAAATGAGCACCCTTGGTATCCCGTACCTGCAGATAATGTTTTTCCAAATGAAGTCCCTCACGACCCTGAAGGTGATTTTTGCCACGACCTCAGCCTCGGCCCATTTGGTAAAATAATCGACAGCTAAGATGATAAACTTCTTCTGTCCGACCGCGATGGGCAAGGGGCCCACGATGTCAATTCCCCACTGATCAAAGGGCCATGCGACATCTATAGGAATCATTTGAGCGGCTGGCAGTTGAGGGAGATTGGAATGGAACTGGCACTTAGGGCACTTTCTGGAAAACTCAATGGCGTCCTGGAGAACTGTGGGCCAATAAAACCCACTTCTCATAACTTTCTTAGCCAGGATACGCCCCCTGAATGATTCCCACAGTTCCCATTGTAAATAAGTTCGAGCGTTTCCTTTGCCTGCGAGGGCCTTAGACACCTCATTGGAGGTCCTTGAAATGACTTCTTGAACAGTCTTCCTTCAGAGTATATAGAAAACCGAGGGGCCCTGTTTCTAATTTTCCGAGCCTCTACCTTGTCAGTGGGACAAACACCATCTTTAAAAAATCTGATGATATCATCAAGCCAACATGGCTCTTGCGGATCGATCATAGCGACCACCTCCCTGGCAATTTTCTCCTTGATCAAAGGTTCTTCCATTCTAAGGAACGTGACCAAACGCTCAGAAGTGCCTTCTAAGGCCGAAGCAAATTTAGATAGAGCGTCAGCGCGCTCGTTCTCTGCTCGTGGGACTTGGAGTAGATGGAATTCTTTGAACTTCCCAATAATTTCCCTGGCTTTGCTCAAGTACTGCACCATGGTGGTTTCTCGAGCCTCATAAGTTCCTTCAATCTGGCTCGCAATTAACTGTGAATCAACATAAGCAGTAATTCTGGAAGCTCCGTTCTGAAAAGCAATTTTCAACCCTTGCACAAGGGCTTCATATTCTGCCTCGTTATTGGTGACTTGAAAATCCAACCTGATTGCAAAGTCTAACTCAATCCCATTGGGGTCTCTAAGGGTTACCCCTGCTTCTCCCCCTTGAGAGGTTGAGGAACCATCCGTGTGCAGGACCGACAACCCTTCGTTCTCTGGAGCGGGTTCTAAACCGAAGCGTTCCACCAGCAAATCTGCTACAACCTGCGCTTGAATAGCGGTTCTGGGCTCGAAACTCAAGTCGAACTGAATCAACTCAATGGCCCACTTTATCAGTCTTCCCGACACAACTGGTTTAGATAACACTTGTTTCAAAAGCTGATCAGTAAGGACCGTTATTGAGTGCACCTGAAAGTAAGGCCTCAATCGCCTTGATGCATTGATGAGGGCAAACGCAAATTTTTCGATTTCCAAGTACTTCTTCTCTGCCCCTTGTAATGTTTTGCTCAAGTAATAAACAGGCAAATGCTTACGCTCCCGTATGGCTATCAGTACCGCGCTCGTTGCCTCGGTCGAAACGGAGAGGTACATAAATAGCCTTTTGCCTTCAACGGGTTTGGTTAGAAGTGGAGCGCTCGAAAGGTAAGCCTTCATGTCTTGCAATGCTCTTTCGCACTCCTCAGTCTAAGCAAAATTTCGTGCGTTTCTCAAAATCTTGAAGAAAGGAAGGTTTCTGTCTGCCGAGTGTGAAAAGAACTTGTTTAGGGAAATGATTTTTTCCACTAGCACTTGCACTTCCCGGAGGTTTCGAGGGGAGGGGATTTCCAAGATAGCCTTGATTTTCTCAGGGTTAGCTTCAATTCCCCTCTGACTGACCATGTAGCCCAAAACGTTTCCCCCTCGTACTCCAAAAGTACACTTTGAAGGATTCAATTTCATCCCATACTGGCGCAAAATGGAAAAAGTGCGCTTGAGATCTTCCAGGTGCGAGCCCTGACGCTCGCTTTTGACAATCATATCGTCAACGTAAACCTCCATGGATCCCCCAATTTCTTTCTCAAACATCTTATTGACAAGACGCTGGTAAGTGGCTCCCGCGTTCTTGAGCCCAAAAGGCATGACTAGGAAACAATAAATCCCCAAGTGGACAACAAATGAAGTTTTGGTGCGATCCTCTGGTGCCATAAAGATTTGATAATACCCCTGGAAGGCGTTCATCATGCTCATGAGTTCACATCCGGCGGTCGAATCCACCAATTGGTCTATCCGAGGCAATGGGTATGGATCTTTGGGGCAAGCCTTGTTAAGATCAGTAAAGTCATTGCACATGCGCCATTTGTTCGCGCTCTTGGGCACTAAGACCACATTACACAGCCACGCTAGATACAAGATGGACTCAATGTATTGGGCCTCTAGGAGCTTGTTAACTTCTTCCTCAATAACTTTCTTCCGAAAACCGTGTACATCCCGCTTCTTCTGCTTTATGGGCTTAAATGAGGGATCCACGTTGAGCCTGTGGACTATGACGCTCAGGTCAATCCCTGTAAGGTCAGATGCTTTCCATACAAAAACGTCAATGTTTTCTCTGAGGAAGTCTATCATCATGATCTGCGAGGGCCTGGAGAGACTGGACCCAATCTGAGTAGTTTTATCCTTGTTTCCTAGTTCCAGCTCAATGGTAAGGAATTTCTCCGAGGGCTTAATCCTTACTTCAGGACGAGGAAGCTCAAGCGCCCTCTTTTTTCTTGTCAAGCGTCCATCATTTAGGGGCTCGTCGCCCTCACGCTCGTCTCCCTCTGAGGAGGACTCTTCTACCATCCCCGGTGGGGCACTTTCGAGGGAGCCTTTGGAGCTGGGATCTTTCTTCTTGTTCTTTTTCTTGTTCAACTTGGCCCTCTTGTGCAAGGGACCTTCCTCATCTAGATTAAGAAAGTCAACGGATTTCTTGGTGGACCCGATTTGGAAAGTTTTCTCAGCCTTAGGCTTTCTGAGGGACAGCATGTAACATTCCCAGGCCTCTCGCACATTGCACAATACTTCTCCAACGCCCTCGGGGGTGGGGAATTTGATTTTTTGGTGGTAGGTGGAGATGATAGCTTTGAAACCAACGAGGGCTGGACGCCCGATTATGATGTTATAGAGAATATCAATCTCCACCACTGCATATGTAACCATGAGCGTTTGGCGCTACGGGGCTCGGCCGAATTAAGTGGCCAAGCGAATTTGCCCTAATGGGACGACCTCCGAACCTCCAAAGCCAATGAAGGCTGTTTTGAGAGGTTCGAGCGGGATGTTGGCATTCATCTTTTGGAACGTAGTGTAGGGCAAAACATTAATAGAGCTTCCACTATCCACTAACACCCTTTTTACAACATGATTGTGGACATCTACGCTAACCACCATGGGGCAGTCAGAGGTTTCACTGTCCCCATGGGGCGTTACAACGTGCCCTAAGTCCCTAACGTCAAATCCTATTACATCATTCTCTTTTGAGCGTTGATCATTTGCCTCCTGAATGGCGTAGATGGATTTGGGCATTGATGGGCGTTGGTCATAACTCCGGATGTACCGTCGCCGGGCAGTGTTAGAGTCTCCACCAGAGGACCCTCCTGCTATCATGTTGATGACCGCAAAAGGGGTATTTTCTTGCTCAGGAGCCTTTCCTTTGGCCCGATGGCTACTCTCCGGGGGGCCTCGCCTCCGCGGGCTTCTAGAACGCGACGGGCTCTTTCTTCTCTCCCCGGTGCGCTCGTTACAGCGTTCATCATAACGCTCCAATATCCTGACAAATTCTTTCAAGTGGCCCCCATCGATGAGTCTTTGAATTTCCGCCTCCAGCTGGCGTCATTCATCCGTGTCGTGCCCCTTTTGCTTGTGGAAAGCACAATATTTTTTCGAGCGTCTCAGTGCCTCTGTTTCCCTCATCTTGACGGGTCTTTTGAAGAGTTTCTTATCAGAGAGATTATAAACCTCTGAGTTCGGCTGGGTGAGTGGGATGCGCTCGAAACGTTGAGGGGGCGATTTCTTGCGTTCCTGGTGACGCTCCTTTTTTACAGTGACTTCCCGGCCCCGTTCCTGGTGGCGCTCGTTTCTTGCTGGGCTGTGATGCTGGGGCCCATTCGTCCCATACATATCTTCGAGCGTGAAGAACGGCTCGGCAACTGCCCTTAAGGCCATGAGGGTTCCTGGCCTTTTCTCCACAATGGCATTGGCAAGCCTGAAATAACACTGGGATCAAGAAATCCATGGACGGCCTCTCCACCTGCAAGATCTCCTTGTTGAAGCGGGCGAAGAATGAGCGAAGAGACTCATTCTTGCCTTTCGCTATGTTGTAAAGGGCAGTGGGCGCAGTGACTGGAGCCTTCAGAGAATTGAAGTGGTTGAGAAAAACGTCGGCCAACTCCTGATATGAATGTATCGAGCGCGGCAGCAGTCGCTTGTACCATTCCTGAGCCATTCCCACCAGGGAAGTGACAAAGACTTTGGCCCAATAGTTGCTCGAGTGCTCGTATAGGTGCATCAAGTGCAGAAAATGATCCAAGTGTCCAGCTGGATCAGTTGTTCCGTCGTAGCGATTGACGGAAGTGGGGATTTTGGCTATTCCTGCTTGGGCCATCAGAACTTCTTCCACGAGGGGAGAGCCCCTCGCCAGGGGATGATACTCATAAGTGCAGAAGTTCTCCTCTTGCTCCTTACGGTGGGGGAGCCGTAGCTGGCGGCCTTTGTGACGAGCGTCTCTGGCATCGGCTCGTTCATCCCTGCTGTGGGAGATCTGAGACTGCGCTCGAGAGAGCTGTCCAACCATGTCCTTTAAACCCTGCAGCTGGTCTTGCATAGCCGCGAGGATATTAGGATTTACATCTCCTTCTTTGTCCCCTTGCTTGGTGGCTCGGGAAGCCCTTTTGGAGGCACGAGAGTCCCCTTCATTTTCGTTGACTCTTTCCGTGGGCTCCCTGTTCCTATCCATAGGGGGACGCTCGTTGTCGCCTTGGTGGGGCATCTCTTTGGCTGGCGGTTGTGGCGGTTGTACTCTTAGGACGGCCTGAGCCTCCCTAAGCGGGTAAGTTTGCAGTCCGCCCAAAGGAGCGGCAGCTTGAGTGGCCTGTCCAGAGGGAAAGTACATGGAATGGAATCTTTCCCATGCCCCCTGGGCCGCCTGAACCTCACACTGGGCGTAAAGAGCCCTCAACTGTTGGGGAGTTAGAGGGGGTAACTCCACCCCTTCAGGCGGCGACGGAAGGAGGCGGTGCTCCGCCAGCCGCGGCGGAGGAAACGACAACATTGGCATCGTGAGAACCTCCTCCGACAGCTCCTGATCTTGTAGCTACCATGGTTGAGAAGATTCTAGGTGTTTGCTTTTCAACTAGCAGAAAAGAAGAAATGAGTTGAGAACTGGTTTCCCACAGACGACGCAAAAAATGATGGGTCTGAATATGGGTACAGAGTCCGATCACTTTAGAATTTGTTTGGGTGCGAAAACCAGGTGAAGATTGCCGGAAAAGATGGGGGTTCTACCTGCTAGGACAAACACACAGACAAAGTCAAAAGGCCAAGCTTGGGGAACTGAGGGTGATACCCAGTTTGGCTCTCCGACGCTCAAGTCAGATGAAGATTTGAAAGAGAAAGTATGCTAAGTATGAAGTTGTTGTAATGGAAGTTGCTTACAGTGGAGAAGATGAACTTGTGTATTTATAGTTGAGGGTCAGGGACCCTTTAGTCATTTGCATCGTGTGGTCCTGGCCGAATGTTGCCCTAACACGTGGCGTTGCGAGAGAAACCTAGGAGGAATATTCTCTGCAAAAGCTGGTGAAAGGTGGTGATGGCAACAGTGGTAGGTGCACGGGCATGTACGATGTGTCAGAGAGCCGTTCGGGGAGTTGGTAACGAGGACTTGAGAGCACGCTCGTGTCAACTAAAGCCTTGGTGGCCAAGGAATCTGCTAGGGGATGAAGGCCAAGGCTTGTGTAACGAATTGGAGTGGAAGCCTCTCTGAGAGAATGTAGCGCTCGAAGAGGGCTTCCCTTGATTGATCGGAATGTTAACCATGTAGTGTGAATGGCGCTCGTGGGAGAGCGATAACAATGATCACGTGCGAATGTGACAGAGACGGCACGTGTTCTTGGAGGATACTGACGTTTTAAGGGTTTCAGCGCTCATGTATGACTACCGTAATCACAGGACAGGTGTCGTCATCTTTGAAGTGCCATGTGTCCAAACGTGGGACGAGCGTATTTTGACCCCATCATCATGATTTCAATTGAAAGGATTTGAAACCCTCACCAAGTACCGAGATTTAGGTGGAATTGTGAGAATTCCACTCTTTGACCCTATCATCGCCCGAAAGTAATAACTACTACTCACTTAGAACTAGGTCCTTAGTCTCTAACTACTTAACTACACACCATATCATAAATAAATAATTATGCAAGGTACATGTTATATAATATGTTAAAGATTTCTCGATAAACCTTAAATTCACTCGTTTAAGGGAATTTAATTAATAAACTAGGGTTTATGGGATCTTTAACTAATTAAATATTTATTAACTATATTATAGTTCTAATTATATGATTTGAAATGAAATTTAAGGTTTAATTTGACAATATAAGTTATCTTTTGAAAATATTACACAATTTACCGATTTTTGGAAAATTCGAAAAAATCTTTCTTTAAAAAATTCCAAAACCTATTTTATAATTATTTTCGAAATTGATTGAATTTAAGTTGACCAAAAAGTCAAAATTACTATTGAAAACATTTACTATTCAATTTCTTATGAATTAAACACCTTATAACATAAAATCAAACTCACACATACACACACATCCAAGAACATTAAGAACATGTTCTTGAGCTTATGTGAATATTCAAAGAGGGTGTGTAACATGCTTAATCATATTCATATTTATAACGTAGAATTGAAGCATAATATAGCAAGATATATAAATTTTCTATGAAAAATAATTCTACATAAATTCTCTAAACATGCATTTGTTCTAATATTCAAGAATATACTTATGAATATTCAAACACACATTTGAATAAATACATATAACAATCATACATTTAAATTCCTAACTTTAATTCATGAAAATTAATTTCCTAAACCATAATTCTCTAACATAATTTAAAACATATAAAATATAAATTAAATTGCATAATTTAAATATATAATAAAGCATGAATTAAAGCATAAATTAAAGCACAAAAACTAACATTTGTCTTTTGAATGGGAGGGGTGTGGCGTGTGGGAGGAGAGTGAGGGGAGAGATTTGTGTGTTGATTTTTGAGTTATAAATGATGCTTGAGAGGGGTATTTATAGGTAGTCATGAGGGGTCTTTGAGCAATTTCTAAGAGTTTAATGGAGATGTGGTTGCTCCATAGCCTAAACAAGTGCTTGGTAATTATGTATGTAATGTGGTTGAATTACATTTTAAACAAATGCTTGGTAATAATATAAGAAATGTGGAGAAATTATATTCATTTATTTAAACTTTCTAGAAGGCTATGTTGTCATGGATGATGTCATGTTGAGTAAAAATAAATATAACATGATTTATTTAAGAATCGAGATTCGAGAACTTGAAGTAGTAAATTAATGAAAGAACGTGTGAAAAATAAGCTTCGTTATGATTATAAATGTGGAATGTTTAGAGTTTTCGTTTATAAATTATGATCATTAAAGATGATGAAAATCATGAGAAAATTATATAAACGAAGCTATGATGAAGTTTAGAGTTTGGAAAAATCATTATAATTTAGAGAAAATTTCAAGAAACGTTTTAAGTATAATTTCGAATATTGAATAAAAGTTAATTTGTTTAAAATAAAATGGTAATTTTAAAAAAGGAAAATATTTATAAAATATGTTATGGGTGGAATCGAGTTTTGGTAAACATATGAAAATTCATAAAATAATTCAAGGATCGTTTTGACTATAATATCGGATAGGAAAAGTGTTTCGGAGAATGTAGGAAAATTCTAGGGCTTTAGGGGTATTTTTGTAATTTTTAACCTAAAATTGTAGGAATGGGTTTTGAAGCATATGAAGGGATTTTAGGTGCTAGAAATGAATGAATACTAGATTTCTAGGATTCTCTGAAAAGAGTTCCGAGGTACAAGCTAAATAGAGGAAAGAATTAAATCTATGAACATTTAATTAAATTATAGCACATAAGAGCACATAAGTCACATAAAATGCAATGCCTGAAGAGAATTAATAGGGATCGAGGTTATAAACGCTTCCTGGGTAACCCTTTACTTACCTCTCTCGACTCGGCCCTGAGTACGGCTGTTACACGTGGTGCTCTTGATGCCTTCGGTATGAAGCCGGGGACGACTCGTGTGGGTTAGCTACCCTCGAGGAATTTATAATGGCACTCGTGTGGGTTAATCGCCCCTCAAGGAATTTACTAATGGATGGCTAAGTGTCGGCCGACCTTTCCATCACCGAAGTTGGGGATTGAATGTGATTTGTTTTATGTAAAGTAATGAGAAGTAACCGTGAATGCTCGTACTCGCCGAGCTTAATGAAATGGTTGGATTATGGTTCGGGAATAGAGACTTTATGAATGTATATGTATATGATACGTAATGTTTCATGAAAATGTTTTAGTGTGAAAAACCTATTCCCGGTTCATAACCTTTATTTTTTACGTGCTTTGCTCTATATATGTATAGCGTGTGGGTGTGCATTAGCTCCCTCACTCGGTCAGGTTAAGAATGGTACTCTCTTTTACCACTTTTAGTTTGCAGGTCTTTTCGTGCACGAGCTAGGCAGAGAAGTGGGTCGTTTCGAGTCTCACTTTTGGGTTTAGGTTGTGCTAGGTGCATTGCATATATCATTTTGGACTTGTATTTAATGAATTGTTATTCATACGAATAAGGTTACAAATTATGATCCGATATGGCTATGTATTTTTATGTAATTGTTGTAGTGGTCGGCTTTGAACTTTATGTTGATTGAACTCCTTTGCTTCCACTATTTGTTTATTTGTTGGGCGCTCTGAGTACGTATAGCTCCGCCTAGCCTAGGGAGTGTGTGGTCTCCCGTTCGCTTAGACTTGGGCTCGTGTATGGACTTCCCATTTCATACGCGGGTTTGGGTTTAGATGCGGGGGATGTGGTGGCCCACTCTCCGGGCGCTACAAGCATTCTCACCAATTATAATACAAGAACAAGAAAGTATGGTTCTCTTCATTTATGCACATTGTAGATTCACATCACAGAGTTAGTGGAGAGGGTCGTGAAAGAAACAAAATCTTTGCTCCCATAACACATAAAAGATAAATTTCTGTTACGCAATTAACACGAACAAATAAAAGAAAACAATAAATTGACACAAGAATTTATGTGGTTCACCAATTTGGCAACATCTACGGGCGAGAAAGAGAGAGATTAATTTACTATCTTGAGGGAATTACAAACGAAGTCACAAAGGTGCTCTCTGAATTCTGAGAAACTAACGCGGAGAAAATCTTAGTTTTTTTTTTTTTTTTTTGCTTAAAGATATCAGAAACTACCCCCTAAATAAGACGTGTCCTAAGTGGGCTCAAAAACTGATTCTAAAACCACCTCGATCAAAGTTGCCTAAGATTTGTGGAATTTTAGAGCCATGTCAACAATCTCCACCTTGGCTCTACAAAGTCCGAATTAAACAAATCTCAAATGTAAAACAAAATAGTGAATTCCTCACAATCTCTCCAATAAGCCCGAACTGGCAATCAATCAATACTGCAAACTCGCACCAAATCCAAGCAATGCTTAAATATGCTCAAAGTCAATGGCTTTGTCATCATGTCAGCTGGATTATTTTCAGTAGCAACCATGGTAACACAAATCTCACCATTAGATATGTGATCAAGAACAAAATGGTACCGAATATCAATATGTTTGGTCCTCTTGTGGAACATCTAATTTTGTGTGAGGTGAATTACACTTTGACTATCACAAAATACAGTAGGAACCTCCACCTCAAGTCCCAAACTCCAAGCTAAACCTTTCAACCACAAGCTTTCTTTAATTGCTTCGGTAATCGCCATATACTCCATTTCTGCAGTTGATAAGGCAACTGTAGGCTGAAGAACTGCCTTCCAACTAATGGTACCTCCAAACAAAGTGAAAATATATCCTGTGAGAGAACGTCTTTTATCCAAGTCTCCAGCAAAATTTGAATCAACATAGCCAATAACTCTACCTCCAGCTGAACTTCCCGAACCATCAAATAAAAGACCAAAATGAGATGTACCTTTCAAATACCTCAAAATCCATTTGACAGCTTGTCAATGTTCTTTATCGGGATGCGCCATGTATCGACTCACCATACTAACAGCTTCTGAGATATTGGGTCTAGTGCATACCATGGCATACATCAACAACACTAGAATACGGAACACAAGACATGTGTTCATCTTCTTCGGTAGACTGAGGTGACAAAGAAGCTGATAGCTTAAAATATAGTGCAAGCCGAGTGCTAGCGGGCTTTGCATCATGCAATCTGAATTTCTCAATTACTTTCTCAATGTAGTGCTTCTGAGATAAGAACAACTTCCCGGCACGATGATTCCATTGTATCTCCATACATAAAATCTTCTTAGCACCACCTAAGTCTTTCATCTCGAACTCACAACTCAACTGCTTTTTCAACTCATTAATATTATACATGCTTTGTGCAACAATTAACATGTCATCCACGTAAAGGAGTAAGTAGATGAACGAACAGTCATTCAATCCCCGATAGAAGACACAAGCATCAAAATCACTTCTATTATATCCGATAGTGATCATATAAGAGTCAAAATGCTTGTACCATTGTCTCGAGGATTGTTTCAAACCATAAAGAGACTTTTTCAAAAGACAAACATGATCTTCCTTTCCTTCAACAACGAATCCCTCCGGTTAATCCATAAAAATGGTTTCCTCAAGCTCACCGTGTAAGAAAGCTGTCTTCACATCTAATTGCTCAAGTTTCAAATTAAATTGAGCAATAATAGATAGTAATAATCGTATGGAATTATGTTTTACCACCGGAGAGAATACTTGATTGAAGTCGACTCCATTGTTCTCTGTGTAGCCCTTTGTAACCAATCTAGCTTTGAATCTCATATCACTAACACCGGGTGCACCTGCTTCTTTTTTAACACCCCTTTAACATTCAACAATTTTCTGATCCTTTGGAGGCTTTTCCAAAATCCAAGTCTTATTTTTACGTAAAGGCTTGATATTTTCTGCCAAAGCACCAATCCACTGTGCGGACTTATTGCAGGACTTAGCATCTGAGAATGAAAAGGGTTCATCAGAAATTATATCCTCAGCAATAGTAAGAGCATATGCCACCATATTAGCTACAACAAATCTTTGAGGAGGATTAATCTGCCTCCTTGGTCAGTCTCTTGCAACCGAATGAGTCTCAACAGTTGTATGAGGTGGCTCATTTTAAACTAAATCATCCGAAGTGGCTTCATGTGTAGGAACATGGACTTCTAAATCCACTTGATAGGGTGATATATGAGCACTTGCATCAAACTCAACAATGCTTTCCTCTCTCGGATTAATCCTGGCAGATTCATCAAATATAACATTTCTACTGGTAATAACTTTACATGTTTTAGGACACCAAACTCTAAATCTATTCACACCATGTGTATAACCAAGAAAAATATACTTTTTAGAACTAGGTTCAAGTTTTCCCTCATTAACATGTATGTAAGCAGCACAACCAAAAACTTTAAGACTAGAATAATCAAGTGCATTACCAGACCATACCTCCTCAAGAGTTTTCAATTCAATGGATGTGGATGGAGATCGATTCACCAAATAACAGGCTGTAGATGCTGCCTCAGCCCAAAATTCTCTAGGCAATCTAGAATTGGAGAGCATACAAATGGTCCTCTCAATTAATGTTCGATTCATCCTTTCAGCTACGCCATTTTGCTGTGGCCTCCCAACAACTGTATGGTGCCTCAAAATTCCTACCACTTTACAGTACTTCTCAAATTCATCGAAACAAAACTCCAAGCCATTGTCAGTGTAACGACGTTTTATGACCTTTCCTGTCTGTTTTTCGATCATTGTCTTCCAATGCTTGAATGTAACAAAGATATCACTTTTCTGCTTCAAAAAGAATGCCCAAACCTTCCTAGAGTAGTTATCAATGAAGGTTAGAATATATCTTATAGCATCCCGAGCGAAGAGCACTACATCCCTTGCACCATAGCCCGACACGTGTAACGAAATGGGAACTCCGCACACACACCAAGCTAGCTATAGCGAACGGGAGACAAACAAAAACTCTCATAGGCTAGGCGGATCTAGACCCTAATACAGAATGCACAACAAAATCGAAATCAAATGCGGAAGCAACAGGATCTCAAACAAACAGATATACATGCATACATAACAAGAATTGAACAGGTCAAATAGTATATGCCATGCCCATCCCGGACCAACTAAATCATAGAAGTTCCAAAATTCGAATTTGAAATCGTATTCTTATACATATTTATGCATAGTACCAAAATTGAAAAGTAAAGATGCAGGGATGCAAAGACTCTACTATAAGACTCGAATAACTCAAAAGAAAGACCACCGCCTAGCTCGAACCACAACCTGCACCTGCAACTCAAAGAACAAGGGGGAAAAAGAAAACAACGAGGAAGGGTCAGTCCTAAAGACTGGTGAGGGGGCTAACACACTCACACGTACATATACATAAGAGCAGAGCATATTCAAATTCAAAGGATTCATGAACCGTGACATGTTTTTTGCATTCTAAAACTTTTTATCCCATGATATTATATATAAAAAAAAAGGTTTAAGGTCGAAGGCCAAAATCCACCAAGTTTTAGAAATTAGAAGTCCATTCCCATTTTATGAACTATATTCATAATCAAAATTACACTAACTCGACGAGTACGAGTTTCCAACCAACCTCCTTTCATATTCATATTCAAAGTCAAAGACAAATACAAAGTTCAAAGTCAATCTAACCTTCTCCATTTGGGGATGAGGGGGCACCCTCTTAACCCCTGTTTAAAGTTCAAATACTGAGTCGAGGGATCCTACCCGCTCCTTCGATGGTGTCTCCATCGGCTCAAGAAGACTCGCTTTCTTCTCGACCTCCCGAGGTTGGGCAGCCTCTCAAAGGTGGAGTTATGTTGATGGGAGAGCTCGGCTACCCCATGGCCGATCCGAGTTGCCATACCACTTCTCTGGGGCCCAGTTCAAAGTTCAAATTCAAAGTTCCGATTTAAAGACTTATCTTTCAAAGTCATATCTCACTAGCTCAAAACACACACCAACCCTTTTCAAAACAAACAAACAAAAATATAGCTTACGTATATATAAAAGCCTTTTCAAAGAGATTTTAGAACAAACGGGTCAATTCCCACAAAATACGTATCAAACACGTATCTAAGTACATATATTTATATGTAAGTCGCATACGGGCCTAAAACACAGGTAGGGTTGTAGGTCATATTAACTAAAAGAAAGAAACCCCACCTTGACGAACAAACCGAACAAGGCAAACCCAAACACACCTATGGAACCACCTCGTCACCCACAGGATGATTTTCTAAACAAAGCAAACAACAAAAGACACACTTAGACTCAATATGAACCAAATAGATGATCGACTAATGCATATGATGCAATGCACTTCACATATTTTCAAACTTAGGCATATCGGAGCAAATATCATACTATCGTATCAATGACATAAAAATTAAAGTCATAACATATCAAATAAACTCATAATATATCCTATTATAGAATATCATGATCATATATGAAATTAAGACACATAAGGAAGGCAAAAGATACAAAGGAAGCAACAAGAGGTAGCATTTAGGGCATATAGGTTCATACGCGTATACAAAGATCGAAATCACGTAACCGGCATATAAAACAACACATAACACATTATATAAGCATATATTCTATCAAATTATATCATACCTCATGCATATACAAGTTTAAATTACATATACAAGGCAAGATATGCAAGAATATATCACACGTTGGACTTAGACGGTTATGTATTCAAATCACATTTACATTTAGCAAATAAATCCATAAAATTAAAATAAGAATCAAAACATATTATTTAACAAATCAAAATGTTAAGATCATAATTGGGGTGAGAGAAAACATATAAAAGCATAAACATAGCAAGAACAACACATAGGTTCAAGAAAAGGGCCGAAGGGTCACATGCACAACCTTGGAACGGATGCCTCTCGTTGCAACAGCTGCTTGGCCTGCATTCGGGACTGAATGTCCATTCAGTCCCCTCTTCCTGTCAATCTGAATGGCCGTTCAGCAGCACAAAAGCTGCTGCCATGCATGAATTGCCGTTCAAGCTCAATGCTTAAACCGGGCAAACGCCCGTTTGCTGCTGCGCTGGGCTATCTTCTCCTTCATTTTCCAGCTGAAACTCGAAGCAAACAGGGTAAGGAAACACATAGAAACATAGGTGCATGAAATACACATAATTCTGGGCAAGAAGTGCAAGAAAAACGAGCCAAAAACGCAGCAAAACAGGTCCAATTCAGTTACAACAACAAGAACCAAATGTGTAGATTTATTCTTAAAGTTTTTAACCCATTTCCTATTCATTTCTTCAAGAGCAACAATGGTAGGTCTATATATACTCATGTAGAACAAAATTAAGCCACATAATCAAGTTAAGGAAGCTCAAAAGAACATAAAACAAGCATCAAATCTCATGAAAATCAAACTTAGAGCATAGATTCAAGAATTTGTTCTTTAACCTAACTATTCATTATCTTATCCAATGCATGCTTAAACTTGGATGAAAATAAAAAATTCAAGAGTAGAAAGATGCATCATGTTTTGTAGAATCCAAAAATATATATATATGAAAGAAATAGCGAAGATTGGAGAAGAAACAAGCTCAAAATCACAAGGGGTTCAAAGGGGAATGGCTTTCTTCTTCTCTTATTCATTTCTTTTCCCTTTTCCAGCTCTCTTTCTGTCTTTGTGCTGAAGGGGCTCGAAATGGCTGAGGTTAGGAGAGTATAGGGGTGAGTGAGGGTCATGTGGGTCTAAGAATGGTGCCATTTGGACAAAAAATGAGAAAGTTATGGCCAAACCCGTAAAGGGTGGCAGATCTGCACGTGAGGCTCGGTTCGGTCAAATTTCGGAGGTCCAAACGGGATTAGAAGAATACAAGATTAGGTTCATTGGCTCCCAATTTTTGTTGTGAGTCTAGCGTTACTTCTGGAATTTGAATCCGAATTCCAGAGCTCAAGTTATGCCTTCCGGAACCCACGGCGTGCTAAATTTTCATTAGGCCCTTAAGTCCCTAAATCATAAAAATGGTCTAAGACCACAACAAACAAATTCAAAAATTTTAAATGAGCATATAGACAAATTCATAACACATATAATTCATGCATATCACGTATTCATAAAAACCGAAAATAAATTCCAAATCAAACGGATGGAAAACGAAGCCAAAAAGGCAAATACGTTCAAAATCCACATACCTATTCAAAGTATAATTCAAATATTAATTCATATATATCAAGAATATCACATAAACAATATAATAAACAAATAATTGCATAATAAAATAATTTAAAAGCACAGTTAACACTCTTGTGATGACATACCTGTACGACCAGACGAGCGGGGTGTTACAAACTCCCCCCATTAAACGGACCTGCCCTCAGGTCCTAAAGCAGGGTCTTGAACAACTCTGAAAACGAACTCAACTCCACGCTTCCACTGCTCCATTTTAATTCGGTTAACAGTAAACTCCTTGGGATATTACTTCCCTAATTAAGGAATAGGGAAGACTTCTTATATCCCGGACAACGCGGTAGCGAGACCAACCGGATGGCAATTGTCAAATAATAATATGATATATTTTGATTTTACATGATATCTTTATATTTCTTTGCATATCTAAATTTATTTGTGAAATTCTTTCAAATTTTGTAACATATTTTATTTTTCTTTATATATGTGGGAATTTATTGTACAATTTTTAGTGTTTTATTTTTAGTTATTTTAATTCTAAGAAATGTAATTTTCATATATTCTTAAATACACTCTTTATTTTTTTATATAATTTACAATTATTTCTATTTTCTATTTAATAAATTTCTCTCTAATTTCAGCAGTATTTCTTTTATATAATATTTTTACTTGCTATTTAAATATTTTAAATAAAATTTTGGTGTAATAGCTATTATTTTAATAATATATTTTAACTGATTTTTTGGTTATATTTTTATAAAAATTTGGCCCGTGCCTTGGCACGGGTTTGCAACTAGTTTATGCATAGGGCAAATTACACCAAGGTCCCCTGAGGTTTTGCATAATTACAAATTAATCCCTTCACTTCTGGAAATTACGGATTAGTCCCTATAAATACTGTTTCAATTGAGGTCCCTAGATGCCGTTAGGGTTTCGTTAATTTTGACAGGACTACACTTTTGATGTGATTTAGTTAAGGGATCGTTTTGTAAGAAAATTCATAGTTCAGGGACTTTTTTGTAATATTTTTCGAAAATTCAAATGTCAAAATTAACGGAACCCTAACGGCGTCTAGGGACCTCAATTCAAACAGTATTTATAGGGATTAATCCGTAATTTCCAGAAGTGAAGGGATTAATTTGTAATTATGTCAAACCTCAGGGGACCTTGGTGTAATTTGCCCTTATGCATAATACCAAAACTGGAAAGTAAAGATGCAAAGTATGCAAGGACTCTCCTAAGACTCGAACAACTCAAAAGAAAGACCGCCGCCTAAAGACAAAAGGGGAAAAGGAAAACAACGAAGAGGGATCAGACCTAAAGACAGGTGAGAGGGCTAACACACTCACACGTACATATACATAAAGCAGAGCATATTTAAATAAGAAAATTCATGAATCGGGGCGTGGTTTTTGCATTCTAAAACATTTTAACCCATGATACTATATATAAGGAAGAAAGCATTTAAGACCGAAGGCCAAAATCAACCAATTTTAATAATTAGAAGTTCACTCCCGTTTCACGAATTAAGTTCATAATCATAATCACACAACTCGGCGAGTATGAGTTTCAGACCAACCTAACTCCGTTCATATTCAAATCATATTCGAAATTCAAACGAAAATAAAGTCACACAAACATACCTCTTCTCCGGGTGATGGAAAGGTCGATTGTACCCTAACCATCGGTTCTTGATATGTCAGGGTCGTGAGTTTCATGACGCTCACGCCCAAGGATTCCATCCCCTACTAACCTCTTAGTGGGTTCCGGGTTGATCCTTTCTAAGCGGAGACCGTACTCGGGAGTAACCCGACGACCCAACACCGTCCCAGGGCTCCTTTGCACAAATCTCCGGGACCCAATTCACATTTTCATAGTTCAAAATTCATAATTTTCGAAAATCAGACTTATCTTTCAAAGTCATAACTTGCTATTTTCAAAACACACACACCAACCCTTTTTCAAAACAAGCGAATGAAAATATATATATCATACGTACATATAAAAGCGTTTTTCAAACGTTCCATAACAAACGGGTCAATTCCCACAAAATACATACTAAACATGTATCTAAATACATATATATATATATAAATACATATATATATATACGTAAGTCGCGTGCGGGCTTAAAACACATTTAAGGTTGTAGGTCGTATTAACTAAAAGAAAGAAAACCTCACCTTGACAAACAAACCGAGTAAACGGGGCAAAACGAAACAAACCATGCCTACGGGGCGGCTCCACGTTAACGAGCTACTCCACTCTGACAATCTAACAAGAGAGACAACAATTAGACTCAATATGAACCATAGAAATGTTCGGGAAATGCATATGGATGCAAATGATGCAATGCACTTCATATAAATTTACACTTAGGCATATCGGAGCAAATAACAAAATATCACAGAAATTATTCAAAAACCAAACTCATAACACGTCAAATAAACTCATAACATATCATATAATAACATACCACAAGCATTCATAAGTTTAAAGTACATAAAGAAGGCAAACGGTGCAAGAAAACACTACACATATCACTTAAACGGTCATGCATTCAAGTCACATTTACACTTAGAAATCAAGGCCATAAAATTAAAATAAACAACGAAACAAGTCATATTACATCATATTAACATGTTAGAATTATAATCGGGGTGGGAGGAAACAAATAAAAGCGAAAACGAAGCAAGAAAACAAAGAACGAACACAACCAAAACCTCATATTCCCATGCAAATAACTTGAATTTTATACTTTATTCATGCACTAATTACATATACATGTAGCCAATGAATAAACATGCTTTTCATGCAAAAACATAGCCCCAAACTTCCCGTTCAATGACTGAAATTAAAGGGAAAAGGTAGCAGCGGTAGCACCAGCAACAAATTCATGAAATGCCATCTCAACCCACTAAAAACCATTTAATAAGTTCACATATTTATTTCACACACACAATTCATGCATTTCATGCAGCAATACAACACTAAGAAAGCCATTAAATGGCTGAAATTCATTAAGAAAGGAACAGGCAGCAGCGTAGTCACATGTTAACAAAACAAATGCAATTTCCACTTTCAATTCCACACGAAGTCAATCATACATCCACAAATAATCCTCATGCATGTAGTTCATGCACCCAAATATTCCTTATGTATGTAGTTCATGCACAACCTGAATTTCATACAAGAATGAGCCCCAAGTCAGCCCTTTTATGGCTGTTATTTAACGGGAAAACCAGGGCAGCAAACGCAGCAAACAGGGCAGTCCAATTCATGCTCAAAATCGATCAAATATGCAGCTAAAACGAAGGGAAAAGCAGGGCAACAACAACGTACTGCAGGGGCAGCAATTTGAACATAATATTCAGGCCAATTCATGCAAAAATTCTCGCTAAAAACGCCACAAAACTGACACCAAGTGAACAGCAAGAAGAATCAGCGTGCAGCAGTTCATAACATGCTCTAAAACCATCCTAAATGCAGCTGAAACTTGGGCAAAAATCATGGCAAAACTGGAGAAAAAGATGTACACTCAATAACACACCAAGAATGCAAGAAAAACAGCTCAAATAATCTCCACATCAGCCCCATAATCGCACGTCGCACGCAGCAGCAAGGACAAGGAATGCAGTTCATATTTTGTCAAAAAAATCAACCCATAACTATTCATGTTCTTAAGAGCTTTAATGGTAGAACTTCAAGCATGAAAGGAGCACAAAATTGAGGTATGGAATCAAGTCAAGAAAGTTCAAATGATCACAAAATAAGCATCAAATCTCATAAAAACCGAGCACAATTCATGAATTCAAAAATGAAGACAAAACCTAACTATTCATGCTCTTGATCAAACCATACTCAAACCTTGATGAAAATTCACAAACCATGGCTTAAAAGAACCACAATGAGATTAGGAATAAGAACATATGCTTACCTCTTGAAATGGTTGAAGGATGATGAAGATAGAGCTCAAAATCTTCCAAGGAATGAATTGTGACGGGTTCTTTTTTTCCCTCTCCTCTTTGGCTGCGAATTTCCCTTCTTTTTCAGCTGAGTTTCGAAATAAGGAGTTAAGGGTTGGTTAGGGGCTTGATTTAGGTTTAAGTGGGTCCAAGTTTGAGGTTATTTGGTCAAGAAATGAGAGAGTTATGTCCAAAATACTCAAAGGCGGCGAATCTGCGCGCGAGGCTCGGTTAGGGCAAATTTCAGAGGTTCATACCGATTTAGAAAAATACAAAGCTAGGAATTAGCTTCCAAATTTTGTTACGAGTCCAGTGCCACTTCCAGAATTCGAATCCGAATTCGCAATCTCAAGTTACGGCCACCGGAACCCAAAATGCGCTAAAACGATTTAGGTCCTCGAGTCCCTTAACAAATAAAACGGTTTTAAAACCGTAACAAACAAAATTAAAAACAAAAAAACGAGCATGTAAACACATTCATAAATCAGATAATTCATGCATATCACATAAATCGGGATCAAACTCAAACAAATACGGGTCAAGATCAAGGGCAAAAAGAGCAAAACATTCAAAATTCATATGTAATCACTTAACAAATAATTCATATAATTTAAGAATTAGCATATAAATAGTATAATAAACACATAATGGCGTACTTAAATAATTTAAATGCGCACGTAGTACTCTCGTAAGGACGTACCTGTACGGCCGGAGGAGCGGGATGTTACAGTAGGTGTTTGAATAGGGGTCAAACTTCATCTGTTGGTATCCAACGGCATTCACATTCTGAGGTGTTTCTTCATGAAGTGTAGGGCACGCATCGGTTGGGTGCTCAGGGCTAGTGAAAATGCCACACACCCTTGCATTTGGAGGAGTACCTACATTCATTTTCTGCACCAAAGTTGTTAGCAAAGACTTAATTTCATCAAGTGAATTCATATTTACCTCGTTTACCCTCCTAGGTATATCCTGTCGAGCTCCAAATTGTTGAGAATTTGCCTAAGTGTTTAGATATTTTTGTAAAATTACAAATTTTTTATCAAATTCAAAACAATAAAGCAACTCTGCTGCAATGACATCTTTCAAAGACCCCTCTATTTACCACATCAAACGAAGTTGGAAAATTTTGAAATTTTATAGGTATACTCGCAACATATATATGTACCTCTGTAAAACATTTTTGTAAAATTCAAAGATTTACTTTCTCTGCTTAGTTTGCAATTTCAGATCAGAGAATTCATATGTACCTCAATATGTTGTGAATTTCTAGTTAAAACAGTTTTAGACAATGGCATCGCACGAACTCGGAATTTACATTTGAAATCTATGCAGACGTGCTGTCAAATAAGCAAAAAGCCAAGAACTCATGCTAAAACAAAACTACATCACTCCTAAGCATATGATGGGTGTCTAAGCCACCAACAATAAATCCCTAATACCGAGCACAATTAATATTGCAAATAGTGGTAAAAAGGGATCGAATCCACGAATATTGGACGAATTTGTCACTTTCTATTAAACCAAGGAACGAAAACAAATAATTAAAGGGAGGGGGGTTTTGAGATTTTGATTAAACTAATAATAATTAAAATAAACAATTAACAAGGAATAATTAAACTAACTAAATATCAAAGTAAGCTCAAGTAATTCAATGGATAACAAATAGTCGGGAAATTCCTAATCATGCATAGACTACGATCAACAACTCAAGATTTTCATTGGTTTAACGCTAGATTAGCTATGGTTACCAACTACTTATGGCTCCCTCGTTTCTTCTTAGTCTTAGAGTAATTAAAGAAACTCCTAAAAATCACTCCCTAATTAACCGATAACCTTTCCGAGACTCTCTCCAAGATTCAATCAATTAATAGCTTTGAGCACCAAAGAAACACTAATCCTAATCGGTTATGCATAGACTCCTGCTTCACTCAATTAGACCGCAAGCTCGTAAACGCGAAATCAGACAACGTGCTCATGGGCCCTGATTTCCCAGTCCTTTGGAGAAACTAGAAAGCTTGAAATGTTTTGCAACGAGGCTATGCTCTAAACCGTGTGTATTTCAAGCTTACTTGCGGTCTTCAAAATCATAATCTAAAATAAAGAAAAGGAGAAACTAGAATAAACTCCCTAATCCCGTCCTTGTGTGTCAGCGAGAGGTATGTACAGTCTCCATTCTTCCTTGTATTTGTAGATCAAAAGGTGTTGATGTCTCCCCACTACTCCTCTCCACGTTCAGTCATCAATTGGGGACAATAATTCCCAAAGTAATGTCCACCTAGTAAGGCCAAAACGTGCAGCCCTTTCTTTGTGTGAATTAATTTCCAAAGACAAAGTTGGAGGTTATGGACTCTTGTGGCATGTAAGCTAAAGTTGGGCCTCCTCCAACGTGCTCATGGGCTCTGATTTCCAAGAAATATTAAGTGAATTTCCTCAGCAACTAACGGGCCATAATCGATTTGCTTCCAATAAATCCAAGAGGCTTTTTGATCACAATTGAAGGTGTGGGCTCTTCTCCAAAAACATGACTGCTCTACTTGTCTTTGGGCCAATTTCTCTTCAAATTCTTCAACCACGTTTTCTACAGACAACATGAAATTTAATCAATTATCAAGTCAAATAGTGAGGTAAAACATAACAATGTAAGCTCGAAAGTTAAGCAAATATGCGACGTATCAGCATATAAAACACTTAAAAATCCAATTTCATATCCCAAAATTCATCAACTCCTTCAGTATCCCAAAATTTAAACAAACCAAAGTTATGAATTCAATAAGGAATTTATCTCCTAACATGATTTCCACCATATTTAAGCACAATTTCATATAAGCTCTAATACTACATCAACTTTTCATCAAACATGTGAATATTTATATAGCCAACAGGGGTTGACCAAGTGGTCTGAGGGTTCTTTCTCGAAGGCAAAATCATGGGTTCGAATCCCTTTGACCACTTGGGGTGTGTGTGTTAAAAATAAAAAATAAAAAAAGCATGTGAATATATATATACACACCATTATATCAGTCTATAGGGAGAAAGAAGGAGGTGAAGGGAATAATTTCTTACCTATTCGAAGAGAATTAAAAGGTTGAGAGAGGGTGGTGGTCTCGGCCGCATGTAGCAAAGGGAAGAGAAAGGTGCCGATGGTGTTATTGCTTATAATACTTAAGGGCCGAACTCTTTCTTGTTATTTAATTGTAAAAGAGGAAAATGGAATGGGACGTGTATAGCAAATGAGAAAGGGGGCCAATCTTTTGTTTTATTTAATCTGAATTTAAAAAGTGAAAGGTGGAAGCTTAGGAGGCATGTACATGTAATGCTAGAAAATAATCTGCCCAATTTTCTATTTATTCACAATCTAGTCCTTCGGAAAATTATGTTAAGCAATTAACCCTCCTAATTTCTAAACAAAATTCAATTAAACCCTCTTGATTTTTCTTAAATCGTGCAACGGCCTCACAATTTCACATATAAGCCACGTATTTCATAAAGAAGCAATTAAGTTCGATAAAACACAAAATCATAAATTAGTGAATAAAACGCATAACTCCGAAACTCACACGTAACGATAACTTGTCCTATTCCGGAAATGTGGGGCGTTACAATAACATTCCAATTATATAAACATGCATGCCCAATTTTTTTTTTCTAAAAAAAATATTTGGTATCCATAAACTTTAGGAATGAAAATAGTTTATTATTAAAACGTCAAAATATCATTAAGTAGTATTTTTTGCTAAATCCAAAAAAAAAAAAAAAGCTAGGTAAACACGAAACTCAAATAATTACATTAAACCCCCAAAAATTTCAATACTTACATTAACCTTCTTGTTTTTGGACTTTTATTACATATACTGATATACCCCCTAAATTTTAGGATATGAGGGGTAAAATAGTAAAATCACAAATTTTATTAAATTTAACATAGGAGATAACATGTCAGGGGGAGTCCGTAATTTCTCAAATCTCAGGAGGATTCCATAATTTTGCCAACTTCAAGGGGCGTTCGTAATTATTCCTTTATATTATTGTTCTGCATAAAGTAAGAGTTGGAGTGCAAAAAATCAGCATTCTCATCAATTATAACACAAGAACAAGATAGTATGTTCCCCTTCATTAATGCACATTGTAAATTCACAGCACAGACTTACCAGAAAGGTTCGTGAAAGGAACAAAAAATCTTCGTTCCCGCAACACACCCAAGAAATGAATTCACCAGGTGGCATAGCTTAGGGGTCAATTAGAGCTCTCGTGTTCGAGTTTTGCTTGCACAACAACCATTACCATTATTAGCGAGAATTTTATACGTTAATGGTCCGATCCAACTTGAACTCGTAATAAATGATAGTAAGCACCAAGAGAAACAGTAATGGATTCAAAATTTCATTGCTCACAGTGGTGATACATCAATTAATCACATTCAGGCTCCACCACAACTTTTGCACATATCATGATCATCATTTTGTGGAAAATTGAAAAGTTTTTCAAGATATTAATCTAGATTCATTTTCTAGGTTAGTCTTTTAATTATTTGGTACATGTATTTTATATTATTCATTATTTTTAGTTAGTTCATGATTTGATATATTCATGCATAGGATATCAAGAGTCTTATTAATTATAATACATGAACTAAGCTTAAGTTCATGTCTAGAAAATCCTATATATACCCTATGTATTTGTCATTTTTCTCAAGTCAATCAAGCTATTTTTATTAAGTGAAATAGAGTCACTTTATATCTCCACTTTTATTTTTTGTGAGTTTGAGTGAGATTTGTTCTCCAATTTCTAACAAAGTGGTATCTAGAGCCAATTTTGTTTGGAGACAACGAAAAAAATGACGAGTGCTCCTCTTTTCCAAGTTCCACTACTCGTAAAAGAACATTACGAGAATTGGTGTATTCGTATGAAGGCTTTACTTGGAGCTCATGATGCTTGGGAACCTATCGAGAACGGTGTTGAAGCCACTAATGCCGCTGCAGTAAAGAAAGATCAAAAGGTGCTCACTCTTATCCATCAAAGTTTGGATGAAAAAATGTTCGAGAAAGTTGCTAGTGCAACCACCTCCAAGCAAGCTTGGGATATTCTCCAAGCCTCGTTCAAAGGAGTTGATAAAGTGAAGAAAGTTCGTCTCCAAACCTTAAGAGGAGAATTTGAATCTCTACGCATGAAGGAGTCTGAAACCATTTCAGATTATATTTCACGAATAATGGTGGTGGTTAACCAAATGAGAAGATATGGAGAAGACTTGAAGGATGATCGGGTCGTTGGAAAGATTTTACGATCCTTGGATTCAAAATTTAACTATATTGTTGTGGCAATTGAAGAGTCCAAAGATTTGGACACTATGACCGCTGAAGAATTAGCCGGATCTTTGCAAGCCCATGAAGAGAGACTAAAGAAACCAAATCAAGAACCGGTGGAGCAAGTTTTGCAAGCAAAACTTTCTTTCAAAGAAAGGCAAGAAAAGCGTAACACGTCCCAAAGGGGTCGAGGACGTGGACAAGTTGCTCGTGGAAGAGGAAGAGGCAACTATGTAAACAAAGAAGAGAAGAATCAAAATTTCTTTCAAGGAAGAGGTCTCGGACGCGGTCGAGGAAGAAGTAATTGGAGGCCAAATTCGAGAAGGTATGACAAATCAAATGTCCAATGTTATAATTGTAATAATTTTGGACATTATCATTGGGAATGCACAAACGAAGTGGAAGAAAAAACAAACTTCGTGGAGAGCAATAATGAAGAAGGAGGTCCCACTTTGCTTCTCGCATGCAAAGGCGAAGATAATCAAGAACAAAACTTGTTGTATCTTGATTCCGGTGCAAGCAGCCATATTTGTGGAAAGAAAAATCATTTCATGGAGCTTGATGAAACATATGGAGGCAACATCACTTTTGGAGATTCCTCTCGGGTACAAGTGAAAGGAAAAGGTACCATTTTAATCAAATTGAAAGATGGAAGCCATCAATTTATCTCCAATGTTTTCTATGTACCCGAAATGAAAAGTAACATATTAAGTTTGGGACAATTATTGGAGAAAAATTATGACATTCATTTGAAAAATAAAAGTTTGGTTATGAAAGATGAAAATGGGCGTTTGTTAGCAAAAGTTCCAATGACAAGAAACCGAATGCTTATGCTTAACATTCAAAGTGATGTACCAAGGTGTTTACAAGCATGTTTCAAAAGTGACTCGTGGCTTTGGCATATGAGATTTGGTCATTTGAATTTTGATGGCCTAAAGGAGATGAGCAAGAAAAAGATGGTGAGAGGATTGCCAAACATTGAGCAACCTAATCAAATTTGTGAAGGTTGTCTCTTTGGCAAGCAAGCTAGGAAAAGCTTCCCGAAAGAATCACTTTCAAGAGCTCAACGCCCGTTGGAGTTGATACACTCAGATGTGTGTGGCCCTATCAATCCTTGTTCGTTTGGTAAGAATAAATATTTTCTTACTTTCATTGATGATTATTCTCGGAAAACTTGGGTGTACTTTTTGAAGGAAAAATCCGAGGTCTTTCAAACTTTCAAAAAGTTCAAAACCATGGTGGAAAAGCAAAGTGGCTACCAAATCAAAGCCCTTCGATCCGATAGAGGAGGAGAATTCACATCAAATGAATTCAACAAATTTTGTGAAGAAAATGGCATTTTGAGGCCGTTGACAGTTCCAAGAACACTGCAACAAAATGGAGTTGCCGAAAGAAAGAATCGGACAATTCTCAACATGACAAGGAGTATGCTAAAGAGTAAAAATGTGCCTAAAGAATTTTGGGCAGAAGCAGTTGCATGTGCGGTTTATTTAATGAATCGGTGTCACACTAAAAGTGTTAATGACAAAACACCTCAAGAAGCTTGGAGCAAAATAAAACCGAATGTTGCTCATTTGCGGGTCTTTGGAAGCATTGCCTATGCACATGTTTCGGATGAAAAGAGAACAAAGCTTGATGATAAAAGTGAAAGGTATGTTTTCATTAGTTATTATTCAAATTCCAAAGGATACAAGTTGTATAACCCGCAAAATGGAAAGCTTGTCATTAGTAGAGATGTTGAGTTCGATGAGAAAAGTTGTTGGGAATGGAACATGTCCAAAGAAGAGTACAATTTGTATCCTCTTCTTGAGGATGATGAAGAATTGGTGCAACCGAATACTCCACCACAACCACTTCCACCCGTTGGTGAAGAAAGTTCAAGTGAAAGGCCTAGGAAGACAAGAAATGTTCGTGAGTTGTATGATGTTACAAATGAGGTAACTTTGGATTTAAGTGAAACATATTTTTGTTTATTTGCTAATTCCGAGCCTTCGAGTTTTGAAGAAGCGGTTGGTGATAAAAAATGGAGAAGTGCTATGGATGAAGAAATCAAAGCCATAAAAAAGAATGATACTTGGGAGTTGGTGGCACTACCCAAAGGAAAGAACACCATTGGAGTTAAATGGGTGTATAAAATCAAGAAAAATTCAAAAGGCGAAGTTGAAAGGTACAAAGCAAGATTGGTAGCGAAAGGCACAAACAAAAGGCGGGAATTGACTACGATGAGGTTTTTGCTCCGGTTGCGAGATTAGAAACTATTCGGTTGATCATTTCCTTGGCAGCTCAAAACAAATGGAAAATCCACCAAATGGATGTCAAATCAGCCTTTTTGAATGGCTACTTGGAGGAGGAAGTTTACATTGAACAACCTTTGGGATATGTTGCAAAAGGGCATGAAGAAAAAGTCTTAAAGTTGAAGAAGGCTCTCTACGGCTTGAAACAAGCCCCTCGTGCTTGGAATAGTAGAATTGATAAATATTTTCAAGAAAATGGTTTCTCAAAATGTCCACATGAACATGCACTCTATGTAAAAACAAACAATACTGGTGACATTTTACTTGTTTGTTTGTGTAACACCCCGGAGCGAAGGGCGCCACATCCCCCGCACCATAGCCCAACCTGGGTGCCGAAATGGATACTCCGTCCCCACGTCGGACTATGGCGAACGGGTGACAAACAAAATCAACTCTAGGCTAGGCGGTCTAGACCCTGAACAGAGTGCGCAACAAAATAAAATCGAAAGTGCGGAAGTCACAGGATCATCTAACATAACCGATTACAGATATAAAAGCTCAGGAAGAGATATACATATTTCAACATGCTATGCCCACCCCGGGCTAAAGAAATATTCAAAGCTTCAAATTACAAAACATAGCTTATAATTATTTATACATAGTACCAAATATACGTAGTACCAAAGCGGGAAAGTAAATATGCAAATGCAAGGACTCTACGAAGACTCGAACAACTCCCAAGACTCGAAAGACAACAGCCGCCTAGCCAGACTCCCAACCGGGTACCTGCAAAGCTCAAATCGAAGGGAAAAAAGAGAAGAAGCAACGAGGGTCAGTCCTAGAGACTGGTGAGGGGGCTAACACACGCACCCCTATATACATATAGAGCAAAACATTTAGCAATTTGAAGAGAATCCATAAACCGGGGATGGTTTTTGCAAGCCAAATCATTTCCCGTGATAATAAATATATAGGAAAAAGGGGGGTTAAAGGCGAAAGGCCAAAACAACCAATTTTAAGTATTTAAGAGTCCATTCCCGTTTCATAGATTTATACATAATCACACTAACTCGGCGAGTACGAGTTCTCCTTCCCAACTCCATTCATAATCAAAGACATAAATCATAATCAAAACATAATTCGCAATCCAACCTACTCCGGGTGATAGAAGGGTAGCAAGCCCTAGCTATCCATACACAGAAATGTGACAAGGTTTAATTACTACCTTGTATCCTTCGACGGTTGCCTCCGCCGGCTCAAGAGAAACACCCTTCCTCAACCTCCTAAGGTCGGGTGAGACTCTCAAATGGAGGTGTTGATGGAAGAGCTCGGCGACCCCTCGGCCGACCCGAGATTACCATACCACACTCCGGGCCCCAAACAGATTACAAAAGTCACACAAATTTATCTCAAAGCTTATCTTTCAAAGCCAAATCTCGCTACACACTCACACATATTCAAAGCTTTCCAAAAGAATATCAAAATAGAGCTATATACATATAAAACCTTTTTAAAGTCTTATACAAAATGGGACGAGCCCTCAAAATACATATCATACACATATTTATCATATAGTATACATAACTCGCATGCGGGCTTCAAAACATATAGGGTTGTAGGTCATATTATCTAAAAGGAAGAAAACCTCACCTCCGAGAAGCAACGGGAACAAAGGAAGCAAGTCGGACGTCTAGAGGACAACCTCGTCAACTAAGGAACGAACCTAAAGGCAAAACAAAGGCAAAAGACAACCTTAGACTCAATATGAACCACATTAGACGCTCGGCACATGTGGATGTATGTTTATGATGCAAAGAATACGAAATGAATGCACATTAGGTCAAATAGAAGCATTCAAGGCATATAAGGTTCTATCTCATAACCGAGAGCAAAGAATATACCATAAATCCACAAGATCAAACTTAACATGTCATACAACAAGTTAATCATGCATACACATTATAAACGAGGCAAGAAGAACCAACGAAAAGCAACAAAACGACGAAAGAAACTCCTCCCAGCCAAAACCTACTGGGTGGACACGGCCTCGTCCGGAATGCAAAGGAATCGGACACGGCCGTGTCCGGTTTAAATTAATTCAGGGCCCAAAGTCGAGAGCTTGACACGGCCGTGTCCATTTCCAGTTAAAACATGACACGGCCGTGTCATGCGTTCGGCCTGGAAAAATAAACGCAGCAACACTTCGTTTTTTGGCAAGAAAAACAGGGCATTTCGGTTCTTACCTTGGGGAGTCTCTTATGCCTTAGAAAGCACACTTAACATACATAAAAATAACACCAATCCAACATATATCCAAGCCATACAAGTAGAAATAAATTCAGCCACAAAACATGCAAGAAACAAGGCCAGAAAAGGGAAGGGAATGCATCAAGATATATCATCCATTTCTCAAGCACTCATCCAAGGCCAATCACTCATAACTCAACTACCATGAAAGGAGATGCAATAAACACTTAGAATCAAGTCATGGAAGCAACATATAATCACCATAATTCAAGGGAATCAAGAAGGAAGCAAGAATCATCAAAATCATCCAAACTCCACTATTCACATGCTTGCTCAATCTCATCAATCAAACAATGGAATAAGCTAAAATCCACATATAAGAGAGAAGAGAGAGTGTAGATTAACATCATAAACTTACCTTTCGAATTTGAGAAGATTTGGTGGAGATTGGAGCTCAAAATCATCAAGAATGGCCAAAAGGGTTTCTTCGTTCTTACCTTGCCTTGGAGCTGATCGATTCTTGAGGGAGAGAGAGAAATGGATCGGTTCTCTTGGGGTTAGGGGCTGAAATGGGTGTTAACCCAAGGTATAAGTCATGGTTAAGGGTTTGGTTAGGGTTTAAGTGGGTCTACAAAGCTCAATTAAGTCAAAAGATGGCTTAAAGGTGCAAGGGGCTAGTTCCGGTCGAAAAACGGGGAATCAAATGAGCTTAGGAAAATATGAATCTTGATTCTCTGTCTTGCTTTCTTCGTTATGAGTTCAACGCATCTTCCGGAATTCGAATTCGAATTCCCGAGCTCAAGTTACGCCTTCCGGAACACAAGGTGCGCTAAAGCTCGTTAGGCCCTTATGTCCCTAAAACATAAAACGGTTTCAAAACCGTATCAAACGAACTCAAAAACAAGTAACAATCACAAATACGCATACATAACATACATAAGTCACGCATAGCACGTAGTCACAAAAATCGAAAACGAAAACGAACACGAACGGAACAAGAACAAAGCAAAGAAGACAAATACGTATAATTAAATTACATAAGGTCAATTAAGTCCAAGTAATTGAAATATATCACATAGAAAGTATAATAAACACATAATTCACATAATTAAATACTTAAAAGCGCACATAGCTCACCCGTGAAGGCATACCTGGGAAGGTCGAACGATCGGGATGTTACAGTTTGTATGTGGATGGTTTGATTTTTACAGGAAACGCTCCAAAGATGTTTGATGAATTCAAACAAGTAATGGCGAGGGAGTTTGAAATGACGGACATTGGATCGATGTCCTACTATCTTGGGATTGAAGTGAAGCAAAATGATGAGGGAATATTCATTTCTCAAGAAGGCTATGCAAAGGAAGTTCTCAAAAAGTTTGAAATGGCGAATTGCTAGCCGGTGAGCACTCCCGTTGAATGTGGAGTTAAATTGTCCAAACATGGAGATGGAGAATTGATCAATCCCACACTCTTTAAAAGTCTTGTTGGAAGCTTGAGGTACCTAACTTGTACAAGACCGGATATTCTTTTTGGCGTCGGACTTGTTAGTCGTTACATGGAGAATCCTACTACTTCTCACTTGAAGGTGGCCAAAAGAATACTCCGTTACATCAAAGGTACACTTGATTATGGAATATTATATTCATTTTCTCAAGATTTCAAACTTGTTGGATATTGTGATAGTGATTGGGCTGGTGATGTTGATGATCGAAAGAGTACTACCGGGTTTGTTTTCTTCATGGGAAATTCAGCTTTCACTTGGAATTCTAAAAAGCAACCAATTGTCACTTTATCTACTTGTGAAGCGGAGTTTGTGGCAGCAACTTCTTGTGTTTGCCATGCAATTTGGCTTAGAAATTTGTTGAAGGAGTTTTATCAACAACAAGAAGAGCCAACGAAGATTTCAGTTGATAACAAATCCGCCCTTCAATTGGCGAAAAATCCGGTGTTCCATGAAAGAAGCAAGCATATTGATACTAAGTATCATTTCATTCGAGAAAGTGTGTCCAAGAAAGAGGTTGAGTTGGAATTTGTGAAATCACAAGATCAAATCGCCGATATTTTCACCAAGCCATTGAAGTTTGAAGCCTTTCGAAAATTACGAGAGTCTCTTGGAGTCATGAATCAAGATTAAAGAGGGATGTTGAAAACTGAAAAGTTTTTCAAGATATTAATCTAGATTCATTTTCTAGATTAGTCTTTTAATTATTTGGTACATGTATTTTATATTATTCATTGTTTTTAGTTAGTTCATGATTTGATATATTCATGCATAGGATATCAAGAGTCTTATTAATTATAATACATAAACTAAGCCTAAGTTCATGTCTAGAAAATCCTATATATACCCTATGTATTTGTCATTTTTCTCAAGTCAATCAAGCTATTTTTATTAAGTGAAATAGAGTCACTTTATATCTCCACTTTTATTTTTTGTGAGTTTGAGTGAGATTTGTTCTCCAATTTCTAACACATTTACGAACTCAAACCAAATATGATCAGTCTGAGATGTACATATCGAAGTCTTTGAATGCTCTATATTTCGTATAATCTTCAATCAATTCCTTTCCGCAGTACACATACGTTCATTTGAGACACCGAGGAGAGAAAAGAATTCAACAGGGAAGAAATGTGAGCGCACATGACTGCCTCCGCCACATAATGAATATTTCTTGTTTGTGTTCCATTTGGGCAGCAGCTCGATCTCTACATTAAGTGGATCATGCGCTCATTTCTCCCCACGTCATGCGCCTCTTGAAGCCAGTTTACGAAAGGGTCTTTCCCAATCGTAAATGGCTTGAAAGTCCCCTCAGGCAGAAATAGAAGTTCAAATTAGTGGATGTGGGAAAAGGGAAACATGGGAATTATGGAAATTTTTGTGAATACTTACGGACATGAACCGGAGGTTTGGATCTGCATTAGAATAGCTTGCCAGAGGCAAAATAGATGGGATGCAGAGAATGAAATCAAGATTCTCGTCCCCGTCGAAGGTTTCTTGCTCTTGTTCCATTTGTGCTAAACATGAATCTTTGGTTTGACCAGAGACACACGGGTAATTCTACCCCGGTTTGGCTCGGCCAAAGTGTAATGAAAGGGCGAATGTTTTACACTTGCCGTGTGGTTAGTGAAAAATTTGGGGAGAGTGACCAATCAAATAGAAGTGTAATACACTTGTCATTTTAATTGGTTGGGTTCGATCAAGCGAGTTTGGGGTAGAATTTTCCGGGACGGAGTTAGGAGCTGGCATGGGGTGGCGGCCGGTCCCCCTTAAATTTTAAAAGTTTCTTATTTATATATACATGTTTTGAAATATTTATAATTTTATGAGTTTTTTGCTTGGATACCCCCTGTGGTATGCCTAATTAGCACTCCGAACCCTGTGATTTGAAAATTCTCAAAGAGAACCCTATGATTATATAAATTAGCACTGAAAACTCTGTGATTGTATTAAAGTTAGCACCCAAAACCCTACAACCACGATTGTAGGGTTTGAAATTCTAATTGAATGCTAATTTATTACAATCACAGGGTTTGCTTTGAGAATTTTCAAATCACAGGGTTTTGAGTGCTAATTAGGTATATCACAAGGTTTTTGGTGCAATAAACTCATAATTTTATCCCCTTAATTTGAAATTTTGCACCTTCTATTTTTTATATTTTAATTTTCACACCCCTTGTATTGAATTCTTACTCCGTCTCTGGATTTGACTGCTCGGCCTTTTCCATCTCTTCCTGGCCTTTCTTCTCCTGAATCGAAAAGCAATTCTCGTCCTCTCTTTCCTGCCCCTGTAAAACGAGAAATTTAGGATTGAAAAGAAAAATCACATCGTTTAATACCTATATTTGTCATTTATTTTCTTCTTTTTGTGCTGTCAGTGTGTTTACGATGTATACACGAAAGGGAACATACAAAATGAAGAAAATCACTAAAGGAGCTTGGGTCCTGATATGGGTCAGTATATATTATTAAGCTCTGGGCTTTTATTAGGTTATCATAATTCACCCAATATATTTTATGGTTTAAATAACTAAAGCCCAAGGAGCAAAGCTCACCAATTGCTAACCAATCGAAGAGGGACACATGGCATCCTAAGGGGAGCTAGGAGATCTCCACTGTAAATAGAACAATTTTCATGAGAGAAAAGGTAATTTTTTTTTTTTTTTTCCTTGTCTTGTAATGCATTTAGTTTGATGAATGGACTTGAACGTTGGAGGGTTAATATCAAAAAATTTTTAACTTGTTCTTCTAACGAAGTGTTTGCTGTATTTGGATAATAGATTGATGTACACGTCTAACAGCTCAAGCAGCAACGCATAGGACAAAAAATGTACTATCATGAGTGCCGTATCATGTAGAAACCTATAACCAGCCCACCAAACATAATCAACATCACCAACCAAAACCCCTCAAAGAATGAATTCCTATTAGAGAACAAACGTCTCTACTATGTGGAGAATGAAGGGGAGGAGGGGTCGGTTTTTGTAGGCACCTGACGTCCGACGGCTGGTTACCACATCCCATGCTTTACGCGACAGTGTGACGTGTAATGGGCTATGCATCACGCACAGCTTGTGCACGATGTGGTACTAGGGTACCTAGTACAGTTAGCATCGGTAATATCTATTACAGATTATTATAATATTATTATGCGTGATTCGGTGAATATTAGACGTATGGCACATTATTATTGGAGCATTCTCTGTGTAAAGTGAAGAGACTCACACCGAAAACAGTCGTTGCATTTATAGTGCACGAAACTTGCACGCCAAAAACTAACAAATACTTAGGGTCCCGGACTACATTTTGAAGGCTCACAGCCTCACAGTTACCTTCAACGTAAACAGTTGAAGTTCTTGAGACCAATTTGAATACCATATCACTGATTTTCTTAGAAAGCCATGAGTCCACTTAATCACCCATATGAACTATCCTCTTGTAATTTGCAAAAATTATAGCACGGAAATATGCTTAACAGGCACAAATAGCACACAATCATAAAGGAAAGAAAAGATCCCAGTCAAGTAGGCATGTGATAAATGACCTCAATTAACATGTTAAACATAAATTTGATTTATGAGTATGTTATTTTTACCTAGCCTTGCGAAAATCATAGTTAATCTATGTAATCTGTTCGAAATTATGTTCCTAAAATGAAATTTTTTAGCTCAAACCCTGCTCTGTTGAAACCCGACTGATTAGATGTGTGTATTATGGTCCCTATTTAATTGATTCCACTTTTTAAAATTTTCATCAATTATACGGCTAGTTTAAAACAATTATTTCTTTATTAATACGAGATAGAATTACCCAAATAAACAATAAAGGAGGCGACGTCCCTTAAAAGGGGATATTTTTTTCCTCCCACAATCCGTTTCAAAGCTGAATCTGCAGTAATGATTTCGAGACCTCAAACTATATAGTACAATATTTTGAAGTTATACAACAGTTAGTTTGGAGGCCCCAATTTTTAGTAATGTAAGTGCGATTTGAAAATTCATAAAAAATATATAACATATAATAACATAGACAATAGAATAGTGTTCTAACAATAAGGTTCCCTTAGCCATTGATAAGACTTAACAGTACCTTAAGCACTGCAAGGAAAAACAGAATTCTGGAATAGCAACCTAAGCAACAAGATTACAAGAGGTGATGAAACAACTGTTGTCGATAACAATTCCCCACCATTACATCCTCAAATATGTACATTTTCCTTTCTGTCAGCTTCTTCAACAAAGTCTCAAAAAAAGAAGCTTCTTCAACAAAAGAACTGCAGTACAGTGACTCCAGTCCACCATTGATTGTGAAAGAGATCATCACAGCAATTATATGTTCTCTCTTCACACGCTCCTCCGCCCAAAATCAGCCTTATCATCGGAGACACATTACAAAGTGTGGATAATGATCTGGACGAGAGCTGATCCAACGTACTCCGGCGATAGGTGATGCTCGACCTTCGCTGGATGCGCCTGAGATATTATGGTTAAGATGCAGTGATTGGATTTCCTGGTTATTGTTCTTTTCCTCAAAGTAGGCATTTAACCTAACTTTCTTGAACAATCAGGTCATCATCTTCATCCTTCAGGCCAAACCAAAGCCGAGTTCTGAGGATCAGATTCCTCAGTTTTCGTGATAAAAGTTTCCTCCTCCTTCGAACGGCCACAAGGAGCTGAAAAAGGGATTTTAGACTCTCTAGATAAGGAAGGGTTCGAAAATATGCTGTAAAGATGAAAAAAACCTTAATCTCCAAAGCTCTCGTCGTCCCAAGTCCATAAGAAGATCCAGTGTCCCTCTCCAGGCTTGTTTCTGTCCCCATTGGTGGGCTGTTGATCTTCTTGGCCAGCAATGGGGGTGATTTCTTGATTGTGCTCCATATGTGCAGTAGAATCACCACCCCTTGTCCAAAGTATGCTCCCATTTCTCCAAGCATAGACATTCGACACTCTGAAATAGCAAAAAAACATAAGTGATCAATAATCAACATTGCTTCTTAAAACCTTACATTAGTAGATTCAAATTGAGAACCAACAGTTACCTGACCTATAAGAGCCCTCAACAGACACGGTCATCAACAACCAATTAAGTGTTGTTCCATCAGGCAGCAATTTTGGAGAACAAAATGCGAAAGGCTACAAGAAAACTCTTAAACTGAAACAAAGGAAACTGCGCTCTTTGTTTGAAGGGGAGGAACGCAAGGTCCGGTATTTATTTACACCAGGCGCGCGACAGGTGGCAAATCTCTCACATGCACTACACAGATGATTGACGCGTGCATCATTACGTGTCATGTATGGATTGTGCATGGTGTATAACTAGGACAAATGGATGAGCCAGCTACAAGTGTAACGGATGGATGCCTATTAAAGTATTTTTGATAGTTTAGGTTACAAACAAGTTTTGTATTAAACCACCATTTTGCAAGGAGAACTGGTTCCACAACATTACATGATTTCATAACAATAGATACAGATTACCATAAGAGAGCTTTCAACATATTAAAATTCTTTGGTCTCGATACATACCTCATCAGTTATTATCCTCAAAGCTAAAGCTCCACTTGATTAAACAACATACGAGAAGTTCAAGAACTCAACCTTTCACATATAAGCTAATCTGCAAAGGCAACAAATCATCTAAAGATAAGATGAAGGTGGAACTCAAGAAACATTTTTTGTCCAAAATTACGTTGTGCAAAATGCAAACCATTTCCAAGTCTACTTAGAGTAGGCAGAGATCATCATATGTCATTTACATTATTGTTCTGCATAAAGTGAAATTTGGAGTGCAAAAAACCAGCGTCCTCATCAATTATAACGCAAGAACAAGATAGTATTTTTCTCTTCATTAATTCGCATTCTAAAAGTTACAGCTAAGAGTTACCAGAAAGGGTGGTCAAAGGAACAAAATCTTTGCTCCCGTAACAAACAAGAGGAATGAATTCACCGAGCGCCGTAGCTTAGTGGTCCGGCGATTAACTAGAGCATTCGTGTTCGAATCTCTATATACGCAACTACCTTGTTGTTAGGGAGAACTTAACGCCAAGAACTTTACAAGTCCGACCCGACTTGGATCCATCATAAATGGGATTAAGCACCAATAAAATTAGTAATGAATTCAAAAATTAAGCATCATTTAATCACCTTCAGGCTTCAACACAACTTTTGCACATATCATGATCGTCGTTTACGAACTCAAACCAAATATGATCAGTTTGAGATATACATATCATTAAGATTGGTCGATCCAGAAAAGAAAATGATCCCATTCACAGTGATTCCCTATTTCCTTGTCTCTGAGACTTCGATTTGTGAACAATATCTGATGTGAATTCTCGAAAAAAATAAAGAATTGAACTTTCTTCAAAACATTTGAGCTAGAATAATCCAAGCATTACAAAACTAGAATTAGCAAATAAATAATCAAACGAGAGAAAATTGAAGAACAAAGAATCAATTTTGTGAAAAATTATGTAAGCAACTTAATTCAACAAATAATAATATGCAACCAAAACCCAAGGAAATAGAGTTGTATTTAATCAACAAGGAAACAATGGAACAGTGTTCGATTACAGAAAAGGGATGAGGAAATCAGAAGAAACAGAGTCTGAGAAAATGAGCTTACAATCACCAAATTACTTGCCCCAAAAGTGAGCACCAAAAGCCTAAATATAGCCCTAACAACTTAGCAATGAATCCGTAAAACCCACGCTGCAATCTTCTCAGTATAAACGGCACCATCTGCACTCCATAACAGAATTCTTGCGCACATGTTCTGCCAGCTATGAACTCAGCCATTCCCAGCCCTTGGATCTCCATTCCCTTGAACGGTTAGATCATCCATGCGTGAAGTATGAATCCTGGCCCTCAGATCTTTGGCGCCTGAATCTACGGCCGAGAATGAGTGCGGACTAAGTGATACGACGTCGTTCATTCCCTTCTCTTTAAAGCAGATCCGACGATGCACATTAAATCCCATCCAACGGCTGATATTCAAAGGAGAATTTGGCACCAAACTGAAGCATTTCATGACATTGCCCTCTTCTTTTCCAGATCCTTGTCCCCAAGGATCAAAGTCTGGGAATTTACTGGTGATCATATTATAGTCCTCCCATGTAGATTCTTCTTTAGTTCCATTACACCACTGAACCAATATTTGAGCAATGGGTCTGTTGTTCCTTGGCACCAATCTCTTGTCCCACACAGCTATAGGATAAACCTTGAACACTTCATCATCACTTAACTCTGGAAGTACACTGCAAGGGACATGTTTGTTACCTATTTTCTTCTTCAGTAAAGATACATGGAAAACTGGATGTATCTTGCTCCCTTCTGGTAATTCTAGCTTGTAAGCTACTTCACCAATCCTTCTGACAATTTGGTAAGGACCAAAATACTTGGAGAGAGTTTGAGGTTTTTTCTCATTGCCATGGAACTTTGTCTATACGGTTGCAGCCTCAGATAAACCATCTCACCCACTTCAAAAACCCTTTCAGACCTTTTTCTGTCAGCATAAAGTTTAGTTCTTTGCTGAGCATGTTCCAATGTCTCTTTAAGGACTACATTGAATTTGATTCTCTCTTGGATCAAGTCCTTCACTCCCAGATTCTCAGTTTCTGAATAAGGTCCAAGAATGACCTTAGCAGGAGTAATACCATATAATACCTGGAATGGTGTCAGTTTCAAACTTGAATGATAATTGGTGTTATACCAATATTCTGCTAGAGACAACCATTTACCCCATGACTTAGGCTTATTATGGCACATACATCTGAGATAGGTTTCCAAACATTGGTTAACTCTCTCACTTTGCCCATCAGATTGAGGATGGTAAGCAGTTGACATGGATAATGCTGTTCCCACCATCTTGAACAATTCTTTCCAGAAAGAACTAGTGAATACTCTGTCTCTATCAGAAACTATGGACTGAGGCATTCCATGGAGTTTGTAAATGTTATCTAAGAACAATTTAGCTACAGACTCAGCAGTATAAGGATGTGACAATGTTAAGAAATGAGCATACTTACTGAACCTATCCACAACCACCATGATGACATCTTTACCTTCTGACTTGGGTAATCCTTCTATAAAATCCATGGAAATATGCACCCAAGCTTGTTCTGGAACAGCTAAGGGTTGTAACAGACCGGGATACTTGACATTCTCATGTTTGGATTTCTGACAAACATCACATTCCTTTACCCAATTCATCACATCCCTTTTGAGATTAGGCCAACTAAACATTGATCTGACTCTTTGATAAGTCCCTAATATTCCAGAATGTCCCCCCAATGAAGTATCATGCAAATTTTGTATAATCCTTTGCCTCAATGCTGTGTTATCCCCTACACACACCCTTCCATTTCTTCTGAGTAACCCTCCCACAAAAGTAAATTCAGGAAACACATTTCCATCTACTGACTTGGCTTGTATAATATGAGAAAACACAGAGTCATTAGGGTAGGATTCACTTACCTCAGAAATCCAAGCTGGTATCACAGCAGTTATGAGATTGCACTGGATAGAAGAGTGATCAATTCTAGATAATGCATCAGCTACCAAATTCTCCTTTCCTTTCTTGTATTGAACCTCATAGTCAAATCCCAGCAACTTGGAGATCCATTTCTGCTGTAAAATTGTCCCCATTCTTTGTTCAAGCATATGCTTCAAGCTCTGCTGGTCAGATTTAATAATGAAATGGTGGCCTTGAAGATAATGCTTCCATTTGTTAACAGCCATCAAAACTGCAAGGAACTCCTTCTCATACACAGATAACCCCAGGTTTTTGATCCCTAAAGCTTTACTGAAATAAGCTATTGGCCTGTTTTGCTGCATTAGAACAGCACCAATGCCTCCCTTACTAGCATCAGTCTCCACTGTGAAAGGTTTGCTGAAATCAGGTAATATGAGCACTGGAGCTGTGGTAACTGCTCTTTTCAATGCTTCAAAAGCTGATTCTGCCTTATCATTCCACACAAAGTTATCCTTCTTCAATAGGTCTGTCAATGGCTTGCTTATCATCCCATAATGCTGAATAAACTTCCTGTAATAACCAGTTAATCCCAGGAATCCTCTTAATTCCTTAACCGTATTGGGTTTAGGCCACTGCAACATCACTTTGATCTTCTCAGGATCAGTAGATACCCCTTCCTCTGATATAACATGCCCCAAGTAGTTCACACTTGATTTACCAAAACTGCACTTGCTTAATTTAGCATATAATTCATTCTGTTCTAGTATGGTAAGTACAGTGTGTAAATGATTCAAATGATCTTCCCATGTTTTGCTGTAAATCAAGATGTCATCAAAGAAAACCAGAATGAACTTCCTTAGATAAGGAAAAAAGATCTTATTCATCAAGGACTGGAATGTTGATGGTGCATTGCATAGACCAAAAGGCATGACCAAGAACTCATAGTGGCCATTATGTGTTACAAAACTGGTCTTAGCTATATCTCCTTCCCTCATTCTAATCTGGAAATAACCTGATCTGAGGTCTATTTTTGAAAAGTACTTAGAACCATGTAACTCATCAAGCAACTCATCAATAACTGGAATTGGGAAGTTGTGCTTCACAGTTAAGGTGTTTAAGTATCTATAATCAACACACATCCTCCATCCTCCATCTTTCTTTTTCACTAACAAAACTGGGGATGCAAATGAACTCTGACTAGGTCTGATTATCCCTTCTTTCAACATACCTTTTACCAATGTTTCAATCTCATCCTTTTGTGCATGAGAGTATCTGTAGGGAAATTGTTTCTTTGGTACTGCTTCAGGCTTTAAATCAATCTTATGCTCAGTATCTCTTTTTGGGGGCAATGTTGTTGGCTCTTCAAATATCCCCTTGAACTGATTCAAAATCTTTTTGATTTCTGAATTATCAACCTCTTCAGTACTTGACTCAGCTGTTAAAGAGTACAGTTGAGCAATATTTCCTTCTTCTCCTCCTTTCATTAATTTCTCAATTCCTTCTGCTGAAATAAAATCAAATTGAGACTGAGGTTTGATAGCCTGCAAGTTAACTCTCTGTCCTTCTTGCAATACTGATATCCTGTTATTCTTGTAATCTAGTCCCACTGGAGTTTTGCTATTTAACCAATCTCCCCCCAATACCATATCTACTCCCCCCAAATCCAATACTCTTGTAGGAAACTTGAATGTATGATTCTGAATCTTCCATTCAAACTCAGGGAATATAACATCACTTACCAATTGGACTCTGCCAGCTGCTGTAACTCTCATAGGTTTAGTTTTCTCTTTCTTATAGTTCAAAGTTCTGGCCATCTCCTCATCCACAAAACAGGTAGTACTCCCACAATCTAACATTATCAGGGCTTCTTTCCCTTCAATTTCCCCTTTAAATTTGAACATATGAGAGTTAATTTTACCTGAAATGGAGTGTATGGAAATAGTAACTTCTTCATTCTCAGTACTGTCCTCTAATATCTCTCCTTCCTTAAAACACTCTTCTAATTCCCCCCATCCTTCCTCCTCTGGAATAATGATGAACAACTGTTTTTGAGTGCATTTATGCCCTGGGCTATACACCTCATCACAGTTATAGCACAAATTTTTCTCTCTTCTTGCTCTCATTTCATTTGCTGTTAGGAACTTCCTAGGAATGGAGTTTGCTTTACTGAATGAATTCCCCTTGTTCCCCATACTCCAAGGTTTAACTGCACCACTTGTGTTAGTACTTCTCATTACAGGTTTGGGAGAATGATTCACTTTTCCTAACACATTAGCTCTCACCAATAATGCCTCAACAGCTGCTTCTTGATTTTTAGCAAGACTGATAGCATCTCCAAGGTTGTTTGGTTTCCCAGCAAACACTGACGCTTTAATTTCATCTTTAAGTCCACAAATAAAAGCGGCAGTAAAGTACTCTTCTGTCAAGTCTTTGCAAAATAAGAGTACCTGGGACTTAAGTTCCTCAAACTGCACTAAATACTGTTCTACAGTGCTAATCTGACGTAATTTGTGAAACTCTCCCACTATCATCTGCCTATCCCCACCATCAAAACGCTTCAACACTTCATCAATTAACTGATCCCAAGTCAAATTAGGCCTAGTTTCAACCAAACTCTGCAACCATGTTTCAGCCGTACCCGTGAAGTAAATGGAAGCTAAAGTAATTCTTTCATATTCAGGAATAGAAGGCAACAATTGAAAATATTTCTGAGTTTTCCTAATCCACATACGAGGATTGGATCCATCAAACATAGGAAATTCTATATATTTTTGAGCTGTAGAATGACCATAGTTACCCTGTGTTTGTTGTGTTTGTCTCTCCGTCACCACTGGGCTATTAGTCATAGATCCAGATGATCCATCTCTATTTGCAGAAAGTCCTTCCCCTAGTACAGACTTATTTCTGTTGTAATTGTGCATTTGGTCAGCGATCGAACCCATTTGAAGAGTAAGCTTCGCAAGTGCCCCAGAAATATCACTGAATTTACCATCCATGTCGTTGAATCTCCCATCTATTCTTTGTTCTGCAGCTACTCTTATCGCCTTCTCCTCAATCAAAGCTCCTTCATGCTTTTTGAGCAGCTCCTGAATCTCCTTAGAACGCAAGCCGTCTGCCATAGCTAGGCCGTAAGGAACACCTGGCTCTGGATACCAAATGTAAGCAACTTAATTCAACAAATAATAATATGCAACCAAAACCCAAGGAAATAGAGCTGTATTTAATCAACAAGGAAACAATGGAACAGTGTTCGATTACAGAAAAGGGATGAGGAAATCAGAAGAAACAGAGTCTGAGAAAATGAGCTTACAATCACCAAATTACTTGCCCCAAAAGTGAGCACCAAAAGCCTAAATATAGCCCTAACAACTTAGCAATGAATCCGTAAAACCCACGCTGCAATCTTCTCAGTATAAACGGCACCATCTGCACTCCATAACAGAATTCTTGCGCACATGTTCTGCCAGCTATGAACTCAGCCATTCCCAGCCCTTGGATCTCCATTCCCTTGAACGGTTAGATCATCCATGCGTGAAGTATGAATCCTGGCCCTCAGATCTTTGGCGCCTGAATCTACGGCCGAGAATGAGTGCGGACTAAGTGATACGACGTCGTTCATTCCCTTCTCTTTAAAGCAGATCCGACGATGCACATTAAATCCCATCCAACGGCTGATATTCAAAGGAGAATTTGGCACCAAACTGAAGCATTTCATGACAAATTACTACCATCTTCCAAAATCCCCTTCAGCAGCACCGGTACTCGCCAGTCGCCACACCCCCAATTTTGTGAAGAATATCCGATTATCTCTATTGAATTCGAATTCATCACTGTTGAGTCCGCATAAAATCGTATTGAATTTAATTCGATAATTAACAATAAAATTTAAAAAAAAAATATTCAGGAAAAAATGATATGTAAACATATAACCAAATAATTATTATTTAATTAGTTATTTATTGTTTTACTTTTATTCATTTAATATTTGTTAATTTAAAATTATTAATAAAAGATTACATATTACTTTAAGATAAATATTGAAAGATATATTATTAAATGCAATGATAAATTCTAATTTTTAATTATTTTTTATTAGCATTCTTTATTTGTAAAATAATTAAATTATAAATAGTCGGATTCGGATTCTTAACCGATCGGATTTCTTCCATATTCTATCCATTTATTTGAATAATGGATATTTATAACCGGATATGATTCCATTAAAATTTTTAATCGATCGAATATATCAAAATTCAAATCGAATTTGGATTAAAATTCAACCATTGACAGCCCTAATTAAGTTATATTATACTTCCTCTTTATGTAATTAATTGTTAATGTAGAAGAGATTGTTTAAATTTGTGTAAACATTAACTAACTACAAGAACTTCAGAATTCTTGAATTTTTTCACTTATTATTGATATTTCTTTTACTATGGATTATGGAATATTAATTATAAATCTACAATCGTCTAACTCGTACTCAAATCATATCCTCTGAGTCCTCAAGCAAGAACTCCACATTACAACAATCCAGCATAACAAGGATCCTAATTCCATGAATGAGCGAGAGCATACGAGCAAGTATTTTCGAGTATGGTGATATGGTAACCGTAACGCATTGTAAATATCCACACATAACTTCTCATTTTAATATAGATTTTCCATTGCACAAAACCAGAAATCTTTTACAACACATCGTGTAAAAAGTGAGAAAAATTCGTGTGAGATTTCCCGGAATCATACTTCTGTATTAGCAGTCAACCGTGGTTGTTTCAAATAGTTAATTGATTCATTTTTCAGGGCAGGATTCTGGGTTCCATACTTCTGTATAGGAATGCAAACGATCCGAGCCGAGTCGTTTTTTTTTTTTCTCGAGCTCAGCTCGAGCTAAAATAATATTATATTATTTTAAATTAAAAATTAGTTTTTATAATAATTTAATATATATTAATTGAATATAAATACATATATAGAATAAATATATTACTTTTTTATTAATTTTGTATAAAAATCAATAAATATATATATAATATTATATATATAAATATTAAAATATTATTTTTTTAATTAAATATGTTGTCTCATGAGCCAGACTGAAAGTGGTTTGGATTCGGGCTTGGCTCGAGATTGCTCACCAGGCTCATGAGCCGACTCAGCTCGTTTGTATCCATTAGCAGCTAGGGATGCAAACGAGACGAGACGGTTCGCGAGCCTGGCGAACAAGCTCGAGCCTCTTTTAGTTAGGCTCGTGGCTCGCGAGCCAATATATTTAATTAAAAAATAATATTTTTATTTTTATATATATAAAAATATTTATTTTTATATAATATTATATATATTTTTATTGATTTTTATAAAAAATTAATATATTTATAATATATATGTATATATATTTAATAAATATATATTATTATATATAAAAATATATTAAATTATTTTTAAAAACTAATTTTTAATTAAAAATAATATATTTTCATTTGGCTCGAGCCGAGCCGAGCGAGTCTCGAGCCTTGGTCGAGCCGAGCTCGAGCCGGAAAAAATGCCAAGGCTCGGCTCGGCTCGTTTGCATCCCTATTAGCAGCCAAGATAAGTTGGTCCAAATAGTTAATCGGTTTATTCTTCAGGGCAAGATCTCGGGTTCGAATCTCACTTAGGTGTGTGTGAGTTAAACAAAAAAAAAAAATACTTCTGTATTAGCAACCTAAGCTACTCGAGCCGCCAATAGGAGTTGACCAAGTGATTTGAGAGTTCTTTCTCGAAAGTAAAGAGCGGGTTTGAATCCCTCTGACCACTTGGGGTGTATGGGTTTTTTTTTAAAAAAAAAACCTAAGCCGCTAAGCGGCTACCCGAGCGGGAAGAACACTCAAAGATGAAATACTGTTTACTTCCACTGCAAAGTCTTGGAGTCCTCCATGTCTCCTAATCTTTTAACTAATTCCTCTCCAATCCAATCAGCACGGAGGAGAGAAACAAGTTGGTCAAGGAAGAAAAGTGAGCGCACACGACTGCGATGGCCACGTAATGAATGTTTCTTGTTTATGTTCCATTTGGGCAGTAGCTTGGTCTCTAGTCTCTACATTAAGTGGATCATGCGTTCATTTCTCCCCACTTCATGCGCCTCTTCAGGCCAATATACCTAAGGGTTTTTCCGGAGCAAGATGGCTTGAAAGTCCCCCTGCAGAAATAGAAGTTCAAATTAGTGGATGTGGGATAAGGGAAAGATGGGAATAAAGGAAGTTTTTGTGAATAGCTCTGAACTGGAGGTTTGAATCTGCATTAGAATAACTTGCCAGAGGCAAAATATATAGATGGGATGCAGAGAATGCAACCAAGATTCTCGCCTCCATCGAAGTTTTCTTGCTCTTGTTCCATTTGCACGAAACATGATACTGCTCGGCCTTTTCCATCTCTTCCTCGCCTTTCTTCTCCCGAATCGAAAAGTAATTACCATCTTCCGTCTCCTGCCCCTATAAATTTAGAAAATTAGAATTGGAAAGAAAGATCACATCATTTAGTACCAATATTTGTCTTTTATTTTCTTCTTTTTGTAGGTGTGAGTGTGTTTATAGGTCTCTGCCCAAACTCCTTTAGTGATTTTCTTCATTTTTGTAGGTGTGAGTGTGTTTACGAAAGGAAACACAAAATGAAGAAAATCACTAAAGGAGTTTGGGCAGATACCTATAAACACCACCACCAAACATAATCAACATCACCAAACAAGAAATTTGCCGGTGAATCAAAATGAAACTGCCCTAAAAGAAGAACTACAATTAGAGAACAGATTCAGACTGTGTGGAGAATAATGAAGGGAAGGAGGGGTACGTCAGTATATATAGGCTCCAGACGCACGACAGCTGGTAGCCGCATCCCATGCTTTACATGTAGGTGTGACGTGTAATGGGCCATGCATCACACACAGCTAGCTCGCTTGTGCACGACATGGTACTAGGGCACGTGTAATATTGATTACAGATTACTGCAATATTATTACGCGTGATTAGGTAAATATTAGACGTGTGGTAAATTGCTACCGGAGCATCCTCCAATATGTAAAGTGAAGAGACCTGCATCAGAAACGCTCCTTTCATTTATAGTGCATGTAGAGACCGAACAAAAATTTAATACAATTCGGGGGGCGAAAATTAAAATTTCAAAAATAAAGAGGGAAAATTTTCTAATGGGGGGCAAATATATAAATATTTTAAAATATATATACAAAAATAATTTTTTTTATTAGAACACGTGACAGTCAGTATCGGTAATATCGACTACAGATTACTACAATATTATCACGCACGATTTGGTGAATATTAGATTATCCTCGTATAAAGTGAAGAGACCCGCACCAGAAATGCTCCTTGCATTTATAGTGCACGAGACTTGCACGCAGCTACTGAGACACGCACAGCTTGTGCCTGAAGCAATATTAGGGCACGTGGCACACAGTCAATATCGGTAATATCGACTACAACTTACTACAATACTATTACACATGATTTGATGAATATTAGACGTGTGTTAAATTGCTATTGGAGCATCATCCGTCTAAAGTGAGGAGACTTGCACCAAAAACGCTCCTTGCATTTATGGTGCACGAGACTTGCACGCCAAAAACCAAAAGTTGGTTAGGCTTTCCATACTACATTTTGAAGCCTTACAATTACCACCAGTCGTAAACAAGTTGAAGTTCTTGGGACCAATGTGAAAACCATCACTGATTTTCTTAGAACTTCACAAGTGCACATAATTACCATATCCTTTTGCAAATTGTGAAAATTATAGCACGACGATATGATAATAGGCACAAATAGCACAGAAATCATAAAGGAATGCTGTTAGAGGAAAGAAAAGATTCCAGTCAAGTAGGCATGTGAGAAATGACCTTTATCAACATATAACCTTTCTTATTTGCCGGACAACATATATCCTTTCTTATCCTTCTGAAAATCGTAGAACGAAATCGAGTTTAAGAGTCGTTACCGAAGTAAATCGTGTCTATCTGATACAATTATTTGTTAGCAACTTCAAACACAATATTGATCAGTCTCTCCAGTAAATTCAACAATAACTAAGTTCCGTTCAAGTCCAATGCGCACACACTCTTCTTTCAATAATGATATCTCAAATCAACAGGATGCAAATTAAACACGGTCTAAGCTTCAACAAAGAATTTTTTGAACCGTCAAATATATATAAAATAGACAATAGAATAGTGTTCTAACAATAAGGTTTCCATAGCCATTGGTAAGAGTACCTCAAACTCTGCAAGGAAAAAACAGAATTCTGGAATAGCAACCTAAACAACAAGATTACAGAGATGATGAAACAAGAACAACTGTTGTCCATAACAAAGGCCCATCATTACATCCACTTATATCAGCTTCTTCAACAAACGATTGATTGTGAAACAGATCATCACAACAACTATATGTTCTATCTTCACACTCTCCTCCGCCCAAAATCCGCCTTATCATTGAAGAGACATTACAAAGTGTTGATACTGATCTGGGCATCCATCATGCGGATGATGATTCCCTCTATCCAAAAGAAACAAGAAACTCACGTTATCTTACAAGAAGAAACGTTACTAGCATACATTTGAAAAAGAGAATGTTATAAGTTTGAATGAACCAACACGGAAGTTGTTCTCACCTCGTATGAAGTCATACTTCGAGACACGAGAGGTGATCCAACGTACTCCGGAGATAGGTGATGGTCGACCTTCGCCGGATGCGCCTGAGATATTATGGTTAAGGTGCAGTGATTGGAATCCCCGGTGGTTGTCCTTTTCTTCAAAGAAAGTCTTTAACCTAACTTTCTTGAAGAACCAGGTCCTCATCTGCATCCCTCGGGCAATCCAAAGTTGAGTTAGGCAGATCAGATTTCCCAGCTTCCATGATAAAAGTTTCCTCCTCCTTCGTATGGCCAAAAGGAGCTGAAAAAGAGCATTTTCGACTCAATAAATAAGGAAGTGTTCGAAGATATGCTGTTAAGATGAAAAATACCTTAATCTCCAAAATTCTCATCATCTCATGTCCATAAGAAGATCCAGTGTCCTTCTCCATGCTTATTTCTGTCCCTGTTGGTGGGCTGTTGATCTTCTTGGCCAGCAATGGAGATGATTTCTTGATTGTGCTCCATATGTACAATATAATCACCCTCCCTTGTCCAAAATATGCTCCCATTTCTCCAAGCATTTCAATAGCCAGAGATTTGTGCAGCCAAATACCAAACCCGTTTCAGTCTCCTAGCATAGAGATTCGAGGCTCAGGAAAAACAAGAAAACCAATTAACACGAGTGATCAATAATCAATATTGCTTAAAACCTCACATCAGTAGGTACAGACCGAAAACCAAAAGTTACAGACCTATAAAAGCCCTCAACAGACGGTCATCGACTTTAGAACAAATGTGGAAGGTTACAAGAAAACTCTTAAATAGGAACAAAAGGAAACTGCTCTCTTTGCTGGAACAAGAGGAACGCCAGGTCCAGTATTTATTTACACCGGACACAAGACAGGTGGCTGATCTCTCGCATGCACTACACAGATGATCGACGCGTACATCACTATGTGTCATGTATGGATTGTGCATGGCGTATAACTAGGACAAATGGATGATCCAGATACTAAAATGTAATAGATGGATACCTATCAAAGTATTTTCGATAGTTTAGGTTACAAACAAGTTTCGTATTAAACCAACATTTTGCTAGGAGAACTGGTTCCACAACATTACATGATTTCATAACCATAGATACATATTACCATAAGAGAACTTTCAACATATTAAAATTCTTTGGTCTTGATACATACCTCATTAGTTATTATCCTTAAAGCTAAAGCTCCACTTGATTAAACAACATATGAGAAGTACAAGAACTCAACCTTTCACTTATAAGCTAATCTGCAAAGGCAACAATCATCTAAAGTAAAGATTAAGGTGAACTCAAGAAACACTTTTTCTATTTTTGTCCAAAACTACATTGTGCAAAGTGTAAACCATTTCCAAGTCCATTTAGAGTAGGCAGAGATCACCATATGTTATTTATATTATTGTTCTGCATAAAGTAAAAGTTGGAGTGCAAAAAATCAGCATTCTCATCAATTATAATACTAGAACAAGATAGTATGTTTCTCTACATTAATGCACATTGTAAATTTACAGCTCAGAATTACCGGAGAGGGTCGTGAATCGAACAAAATCTTGTTCCGGTAACACGCACAAGGAAAATTTCTAAAGGTTTTGTGTAAACTAGTCCATGATATTAAGGTAAAATCAAGATTTAAGTGGTTATGCAATCTATAAAATGTAATGAATTCATATCAACATATCAATAGTAATGGATTCTCCAACAAGCGACGTAGTTTAGCGGTACGCAGCTACAATTGTTAGGTAGCTTTAAACAGAGGTGTGATATTTGAAGTTCGAGCACCCAACAACTATTAATTGTTTTACACCTTAGCATCCGAACCCATAATAAATAGGATTAAGCACCAAAAGAAACAGTAATAAATTCAAATTTTCATTGCTCATACATGCATTTAATCACCCTCAGGCTTCACCACATCCTCTGCACATATCATCATCATCATTTACAAACTCAAACCAAATATGGGTCAGTTTGAGATATACTTATCGTGGAGATTGGTCGATCCAGAAAAGAAAAAGATCTACTCTTTTGTGATCCCATTCACAGTGATTCCCTATTCGTCCCCCGTCTCCCAGACCCAGACTTCGATTTGTGGACAATATCTGATGCGAATTCTCCAAAAAAATAAAGAACTGAACCTTCTTCTAAACATTTGAGCTAGAATAATCCAAGCATTACAAAACTAGAATTAGAAAATAAATAATCAAACGAGAGAAAATTGAAGAACAAAGAATCAAAATTTTGTGAAAAATTACTACCATCTTCCAAAATCCCCTTCAGCAGCACCTGTACCTCCAGCCGGGGCCCTATTAGCAGTTGGGCTTCTCTCCTTAGGAACATGATGGGCCTGGGCCCTTCCATGACATCAAAGACTTTTTTTATGGCCCATTTATATGGTCGAGCCCGATTGAAATATTAAAGTATAAAACTCTTCTAACTAACGGTAACTACATTCCTAAAAGCTCAAATTCAAAAATTCAATTAAACTAGCATATTATCGAACCGCTAAGTTATACAAGTCTGTATAATTCCTTTCTCCCCCGGTCCCCCCAATTTAGTTTATAAAAAAAAAAAGAAAAAAAGTTATACAAGTCTGTGATTCATGAAATCAAAGGGAGACTTCTATTATAGTTCCTATTTATGTAATCAATTGTTAATATAGACGAGATTGTTAACTTTGTGTAAACAAATATATTTTCTTTAAATAGGATATCCACCGTCGATTATAATGATCAATCTCCTTAATAAATTGTCTGTATCTCAAAAGATAGGACAGCTGATTGGGAATTGAAGTACAAATATTATCAATGTGATTTATGATCTAAATTATACAAGTGCATAGTTCCTATACAAGAGAAACTATGAAATTATGCATGTCTTGACATGTCATAAAGCCAAAAGCTCCACAGTCTCAAGTTTCTATACCAACAAAATTTAGGAACATTCATGAAGGGATTAAGTTAATAACATTGAAGATTAACACTCAAGTTAGCATGATTAGTGAAATCAAGCTTGACCTAAATCAGCCTCCCAAGTCTGCATGACATTCTCATATCCCAGTCAACAATTGCTAATTAATTCATTTGACAACAAATCAAGATCAGTAAAACCAGCATCTTTTCTGCACATTTAATATCTAAAAACCTTGTTTTGCAATAGCATAACATCCTTATGCATCACATCTTTACAGCAACACTTCACTTGTATTTCAAGAAACAAAGAAAGATTACCAAAATATGCGGTGACACAACATGGACTCAAGAATTTTGACCAGTTTCATACTTGAAAAATGAATAAAATTGCCCTCCAAATATCAGGCTTGTCCTTGTCTATGAATCTATGATCAATCAATTCAGAATATACATCACATTTGAGTATCTATATATCTAAGTCTACTCCAGACTAGAAACATACTATGAATTTCACTAACAGTCAACATCAACATAACCAAACTATCATAACCCGAAACCGATTGTAACAATATCTCGCCGGTAACTCCAAAAATACCTAACAAAACGGGTGAAAGAATTATTTCTTTGATCGCTTCCCATGTTGTTGATTGATATCCTCTTCGTCTTCGTCTTCGTCTTCGTCTTCGCCTTCGTCGTCATCCTTTTCATCTTCTTCAGGTCTCCTAGCATGGGAAGTGAAGAGAGTTGGCAAAGAAGAGGCGTGGCTCAGGGTGGTGGACTTGGAGCTATTACCACTCTTTTCTGCATACAATTCGTGCGCAATATCTAATCTGCGCCTTTTGTAGATTGCATGCTCCTTTTTCCCCAAATCTTCAGTGCTTTGGAGCCCTAATTCACTCAGATTGCCAAATGACTTTGACCTGCCATCGTAGTGGCTCGAAAGTCCTCTCCTGAGATCATTCAAATTCACGTAAATAAGTATTATTTCAAATAATATATCAATTAATTAAATGGATATATACTTCTTTTGATTGGGGTAAAAAATTTTAAATTGTTTTCGAAATATTGCATGTTATTTTCAACTCCATTTAAACACTAACAAGAAAATCTGAAACCCTATTTTCAAGAAACTTCCATAAAATGTAAACTCGGAAAGAAAGAAAACGATTGAAAATTAAAACGAAAGGAACTGATACTTCATAGGCAGTGAAGACTCTAGTGCAGCGAGATCCAACGTACTCCGGCGGTCAGTTTTGCCGCCGTCAACCGCTTCCTCATCATCACTACTCGACAGCGGCGAAAAGAGTTTCTCAGTACTCGACGGCGGAGAAGAAGGATTCTCCTCCATGGCCTTACCCTTGCGCTTCTTGTCTCCGCCATTGTCATCGCCGGAGCCCTTCATCCCGCCACCAGACGCCCCCGCCTCAGACATTGTGTAGTGAATCACGAAACCCCAACAGGAACTGTATTTTCACTCTATTTTTCTTCAATGCCGATATATATATATATACTTAGACTAGCCCTTTCTTTATTTTCTTGATCACTCTCATTATTCAGTAATCTAACTCGATGGCTTTCTTGGTCGAAAACTGGGAAGATGGGCTCCTATTTATAGGCATGAAATGTGAAGCGGTACTGGGGTTTATTTTCAGTGTATATATATATATATATATACATACACATATATTTCAGTGTTTATTTTCCTCAACTTAATTGTGCAGATAAAAAGAGGCTTCGCATTATAATTTTCTGGAAAATGATTTGGAAAATTTGATTCTATGCATTGTTAGTAGAAAAGAATGATTATGATTATTTGAAATAAGGGTTTTTTCCAATCATATATATATATATATATATATGTTAGTTGGGACTTGGGAGAAGTAGAGGGAAAAGGTGGGAAAGCAGTGACGGAGAAGAGACGGAAAAGATAACGGAAGGGGGGGGGGGGTGACGGAGGCGGTTTGACACGTAGAATTTCATTAATCGGTTGGTTTTGTCATATTATTTTATTACGAGTCAATTTAGCTGTATTTATTATTTATTAAATTTATTTATTTTTAATTGGAAAAATTAATTTAGCTGATTCCATCACTTCCTTTTGGTTTTCTTGTCGCAAACCCTGTGACGTTAGCTTGATTTTCTTCTTTTTGCTTTTCTCATTTTTAGTAAATCGAATTTTAGTTGTAAAAAGAAAAATATAATGGTTTCATTTTCTCAAGTTAATTCTATCAAAAAAAAAAGGAAAATAAACTCTCAAAGTTGAGCGTTCTATTTATAACCTAAAAGGGATTAAGACGACTATGTTCTATAGTTGGTTGTAAGAATATAGATTGATATAATCCGACTCCAGATTGCATAAATATTTATGCGGTTTCATGTCAGTTATTTCAAAAATAAATTATGAAAAAACTATATTCCATCGGAGAAAAACCAGTTACCAAAAAGTTACTACGCAACAAAATAGGTACTCGAGAAAAGAGAAACCGATTACCAAAAAGTTACTACGCAACAAAATAGGTAGTAAAATCGAATAAAGTTGATGCAATCTAACGGCAGAATTTAAAATTTAAATTCACCGTTAAGCAACTGTTACTAGCCGTTGCACAATGCGTCATCTATTCTTTTTCTCGCCGGTGTTCCTCTTGACCATTTCCGGCCTGTTGTTTAGGGTTGAATTTATTGCTTATGCTCAAATTTTTTTACCAAATTTGTAACATCTAAGGACAATCCAAGATAAACTATATGAGTTTATGATTAAGTTCTTGTTTCTAGATGAAAAAATTAACTCTTCAATGTGAGAGTGTTGGGAGTATAGCAATTATCATTCACATTTGCTAGCTTTTGATTATGATATTGCATTCATATTTCTTTGGGATTGTTCTATATATACCAATCTATAAGAAGTTGGATCTAATGCAATCTAAAATGGTGAGTTTTCCTTTTGACTTTCCAACTTCTTTGTTTTTTGTTTTTGTTTTTGTTTTTGTTTTTTTTTTTTTTTTAATTCCAAACTTCTCTGTAATTTGAGGCAGTTTGAAATAAATCCCCATCAGTTTGGAATATTTTTACTTAACTCCCCACAAAATTATACTACATAATAAGATATAAATATGGCATTAGAACGTTTTAGTACTACATTTTGTGAAAATTATACAACATATTTTGAGAGGTATTTTAAGTGCTACATTTTGTGAAAATCATACGACATTTTGCCCAAATGGGGAGTTAAGTAAAAATATGATGTTCAATTGGGAATTTATCCCACATTACCCGTTTTAATTTTGGTATTTTTAATACTCCTTTTGATAATGTTATTGTTTCTAGCTATATTATAATTAGTAAATTAAGAATTTCTATGAGGAGACTGAGACAAGTTTGTAACTATATAAGAATTTGGGGAAAAGATTTTTTGCCATCCGAACTTTGCCTCTTTTTACGATTTACCATTCCAACAAACTTTCATTACAAACCACCATCCAATCTTTGCATTTGTAATATTCCACCATCTAAACTTTTTTTGGGTGGTTTTGGTAAAAATACAACTGACGTGTATGTTTTATAAACATACCACGTGTTATGTTTTTTAGCCAAAACCACTAAAAAAAATATTTAGATGGCGGTATGTTACAAATACAAAGATTGGATGGTGGTTTGCAATGAAAATTTGTTTGGATGGTAAATTGCAAAAAGGCGAAAAGTTGAGATGGCAAAAAATATTTTTCCCTAAGAATTTTCAAGAATAAGATCGCACTATCATACCATCACGGCGCCACCGATGAAGTACTAATTTACCAAATATGATCTGCAAACACGATGATACAGATACGACACAACATAAATATCGTCAATTTTTTGTTTTAGAATTTAATTTATACGTAAAAAATATCTAACAGTAAGATATTTTTAAAAGTATTTATATATAATAACCTTTAAATGTGGTGTATTTATGTTGCCTTTTCAAATATAGATTTATATTGATAATTATTATTTACGACGCATAAACACTTCTAAAGTATTAACAAAATTTCGTATCATTCTTAAATTTCAAATTAAAATTTCATATGATTCTTAAATTTCACATTGTTATATTCGTGCAAATATACATCTACATTATTATATTAAGTGAGAGACCCTTAAAGTAATTGTTTTGGTCTGTTGGATTCTAAAATTATTTTCTTTTTTTATTTATTTTATCACAGTTTCAAGGGATATTGTGTTATTCGGGACGCGAAAGTCTTTTTTTCGTTATGTAACCCCTAATTTCAAAAGAATTAATTATCTAACCTTTTCTCTAATAAAATAAATATTAAATATAATTATTTTCCACGACAGGTATCTTCAAGATTTCTTTTCTTTTTTTCTTTATTTTATTTTATTCTTTAATTTTATATATTTTTTAAAATCAATACTGACGTGGCACGTACCCGCTGTCGACCTAAGCCAATCACCTTGCCCCACGTGGACGATCGGGGGTCAAGTCTCGCTCGAGGATCACACTTCGACCGTCCTACTCAGAGGCCCATTTACCCCGCGAGAATTACCTCACATGGGTATCGACCCAAATGCTCGGACTAATCGCATATGTCGAGATCGACCGATCATCTCCGACTGACCAGCGCATCATTCCACTAGCGTAGTGGCCGACCGAGCATTTAATGCAAGGCCTTAATGGGGCACCTGTCAGCTCCCCACGCCGCCACGTCGATGCGGTAACTTCTCTGTCCTCTCCATATAAATACCCCCTCCTCATTTATTGCACGGTAAGTTTTTCCCACCTAACTCTTTTCACCATTCAATCTCTTCGATCGTCTTCACCGATCCTGACTTGAGCGTCGGAGTGCCAACCCGGGTATCACACCCACCTTCCCCGAGTTGGCCTCGGAGCTCACGTTTGTCGACCCTTGCAGATTTCGAGCAGTCAGACGGCCGTTTCCCTCATCAACAAATAGAGTGACCGCGTCGGATCTCTCGATCAGTCACCAAGTAGAGATTTAGGCTCGATCATTTGGCGCCGTCTGTGGGAAGCGCAACAGGAAGCCATCGAACATGACTACTCGAAACGTTGTAAGCAACTGCCTATTTGACGAAAACGGTCGGGAGGTCATTCCTCAAGTTCCCCTACAAGTCGTTATCCCCCCTTCCCTACCGCCACAGCTAGTCTACTCGACGCCCGAGATAGAAAAATATTTGAAAGCTTGTCGCGATGAGGCTGTTGCAGCAGCTGCGGAGGGGAGAGAACCTCGTATGCCAGAGTGCCCGGAGGCTCGACCAATGGAAGTCCTTCAACCCCCGATCAGTCATCCGGGATACCTGCAACCAGTTCAGTACCCTCCGCCCGGAACATATTGGGCTGGAATTGGGCAGAATGTACAACCTCAGCTTCCCCGACAACAACCATTACCCTCTCAAGGAAATGTACGCAAGTCAGTTCAGGACAGGTTATCATTCCGACCCGATGAAGAGGTCGACTCTAGAACTCCAACGGACACCAGAATACATCGGGGCGGCAATCGTCGGGAGGAGGATGAGTCGCAACAAAAAACTCGATTGTCTCATCCCAGTGGGAGACAAGGCGATCGTAGATTGTCTGGATCCCAGAGAGATCGAAGCCCCACTCAACGCAACTCACCCCCGCATGGATCGAACGGCGTCTTTAACCGACTGGGCCCACGCGGTCGGGCTAATCAGATCAGAAGATCGAACAGGGGTCGCATCGTGAGGTCGAACGACCTTCGAAATCACATACCTCCGCGTTCCGATCGACCGGATAACCGACAGAGAAATGAGAGCCAGGGATCCTTTAGCCGATCGCCCCGCCGATCACACTCCGTCAGGCGTGAACGTTCTAGATCACCCCGACGCACACCGTCGGATCCACGGCATGTCCGCCCATGGAGGTATCGCAGTGAGAGAGAGGCTCAGTCCCCATTTTGTGACTCGATCATTGAGTCCACTACTGATGAGAAAATCCCTACCGGACTACCCGTATATAACGGATCGACTGACCCAGAAAAGCATGTGTCGCGCCTCGAAATGCAGCTCAGCATGTTCGGACACTCGCCTAACATTTGGGCCAAAATCTTTGTTACCACTCTCGATGGCCCCGCTCTTGAATGGTTTTCAAGGCTTCCCCCTCGATCGATAACCTCCTACAAGGTACTCGTCGATCGATTCAAGGCTCAATTCTCTTCCATGAAGGGAGACAAGCTTTCGCCGACCTATTTGTATACCGTCAAACAAGCTCCTGGTGAATCGCTGCGAGATTTCTTCACTCGTTTCTCGCAAGCTGTGGTCAAAACGGAAGAACCGAGCATCGATCTTTTGAGACCCATTGTCCACAAGGCCCTGGTCAACATCGAAGCTGCCCGATACATCTTCCTACAGAAACCAAAGAATTTGGCAGACATCCAGGCCGCTGCCTGCGACTGGATGCAACTCGAAGAGTTGGAGAGTTCTCAAAGGAGCCCGGTACCCAATCGAAAGACAGATATCCATCGACCTGTCAAGCGGGATGTCCGACCTAAGCCAGAGGGTCCGACTGGGCCCACTGCTCGAAAACATTACACCCAGCTAACGCGCCCGCTCGATGAAATCTACAATGTTATCGATCCTGCCCTGCTGAAGAAGCCTAAGCCGATGCGGGACACTCCCAAGAATCGAGAGAGCAGCAAATTTTGTAACTTCCACCAGCAGAAAGGCCACAACACTTCGGAGTGTAATGCTTTGCGAGATGAGGTCGAACGACTGATCAAAGGGGGCCTCCTCCAGGAGTTCGTGGAAAAAATGGATGACCATGCTCGAAACCGAGATCACCCCGACCGGTCGCCTCCCAAACAACGGCAGGCTAAGCCACCAACAGAGAGAGACCCTCACAACTGGCCGTGCCTCGGTCGGATTGACATGATTTCAGGAGGACCTTCCGGTGGAGATTCGAGGTCCGCTCGGAAAAAGACGCGGCGAGCCGCTGCTCAAGGATTCTGTAGTCCCCGAGAAGTGATGAATATTCGGCCGGAGGACGCCTGGATCAACAAAGATATAGTGTTTAACGAGAATGATGTAATAGACCTACCGGGACGCTCGAGCGAAACACCTAGTTGTCCTATGGTTGTCACGCTCGACGTCGCCAACTTTGCTGTATCTCGCACTTTAATCGATAATGGAAGCTCGAGCAATATTATCCTTTATTCGACTCTTGTTCGTATGAATTTACACGATAAATTGCTCCTAGATCCCATTCGAACCCCTCTCACAGGATTCGGAGGTGCAGAAGTATACACCAAAGGTCGAGTACGGCTAATCACATCCATGGGCACCTTGCCCCGACGGGCAACTCGCGAGATCGAATATCTTGTCGTCGAGATGCCCTCTGCCTATAATATTATCTTTGGTCGACCAGGTCTCATCGATTTCCGGGCGGCCATATCCACCTATCATCAAATGGTCAAGCTACCCACTCCAGCCGGAGTCGGCGAATTGAGGTGTGACATACCAACCGCCTGGAGCTGCTACTCTATCTCGTTGGACAAACCCAAGCCTTCTTCGGAGAAGCACGTCCCTCTGTTGATCGACGATCCTTTCATCGAGGATGAGTTCGAGGACCCGGGGGCCATCGACCCTGAGAATTCACGGAAGATGAGTTCTTCCCATGCGGCAAAAAGAAAGAAGCAAGAAGACAAAAAGCTCGAGCCCACAGGAGAACTCGAAGAAATTCAACTAATTCCAGGGCAAACTGAAAAAATCACTCATATTGGAGCTGGTCGGAAAGGAAAAGAACAGTGCATGCTCATTCAGTTCCTGCGCGACAACCTCGACGTTTTCGCGTGGAGTGCTTCTGATCTAGTGGGAGTGGACAGGAAAGTGATCGAACATCATTTGAATGTTGATCCCTCCTACAAACCAGTCAAGCAAAAGCTACGCTCACAGAGTGACTCCCGGAATGCCATCATCGAGGCAGAAGTCAACAAACTCCTGGAAGCCCGATACATCCTACCGATCCAATACGTCGAATGGCTGTGCAATGTCGTCCTCGTTCCCAAACCGGGAGGAAAATGGCGAATGTGTAATGACTTCACTGACTTGAACAAGGCGTGCCCGATGGATCCCTATCCGTTACCCCGAATCGACCAACTGGTCGACTCCACGGCCGGATGCGAACGATTGAGCATGATGGACGCCTTTCAAGGATACTACCAAATCTTCATGGCCCTAGAGGATCAACCCAAGACCGCTTTCATAGTATTCAATGGCATTTACTGCTTCAAAGTTATGCCGTTCGGGCTCAAAAATGCGGGTGCTACGTACCAGAGGATGATGAACAAAGTTTTCGAGTCTGAAATCGGGGATACCATCGAAGTATACGTCGACGACATGCTGGTCAAGAGTGAAAAAGCCGACGACCACCTGGACCACTTGAAAAGAGCTTTCAACCTCCTTCGAAAGTACAACTTGAAACTTAACCCTGCCAAATGCACCTTTGGGGTCGACGGTGGTAAATTCCTCGGATACATGGTCAGCCAAAGAGGGATCGAGGCCAACCCCGCAAAGATAAATGCCATTCAATTTTTGCCAGCCCCCAACTCGATCCGCGACGTACAGAGACTGGTGGGTCGGATAATATCCCTTAACCGCTTCATAGCCCGATCATCGGAAAAGAACTTGCCGTTCTTCAAAATCTTGCGCGACATCAAGAATTTCGAATGGACTCCAGAGTGCGACCAAGCTCTTGAAGACCTAAAAAAGTACCTTACCTCCCCTCCTCTGCTTGCGAAGCCCATCGACGGGGAGACCTTATATCTATATCTAGTTGTGTCAAACGAAACCATCAGCTCGGTCCTTGTCACCATTCGAGATCGCAAGCATCTCCCCGTGTATTACGTCAGTAAGGTTCTCCATGGACCGGAGATACGATACCTCGAGATCGAAAAGTTTGCTCTAGCCGTAGTTCATGCTTCCCGTAAACTCCGACCGTACTTCCAGGCGCATCCGATTGTAGTCCTCACCGATCAGCCGTTAAGAACCGTTATGGACAAACCAGAGGTGTCTGGTCGACTCACAAAGTGGACAATCGAGCTCGGACAATTCGAGGTTACATATCGACCCCGGGTGGCCTACCAGGCTCAGATCTTAGCCGATTTCTTGGTTGAGAAAGACCCATACTCCACAATAAAGGGTGACCCAACCGTCTGGACCCTCTCCGTCGACGGCTCCTCAACCTCTTCTGGGGGGGGTGCCGGGATATCCATCATTGGTACAAACGGCCAGCAGGTCGAATACGCCATCGCCCTCGAGTATCCTGCAACAAACAATGAGGCTGAGTACGAAGCTCTTTTAGCGGGTCTGAAAATTGCAAAGATGCAGAACATAAAAAAACTTCGAGCTTTAACCGATTCCCAATTGGTTGCTAGCCAAGTCAAGGGCGAATACGAGGCTCGAGAGGAGTCTATGATCAAATATCTCGCCTTGGCCAGAAAGGCAATCACTGAGTTTGAGGAGTTCGAAATCTCCCAAATCCCTCGAGAGGAAAACAGTCGAGCCGACGCCCTTTCTAGATTTGCCAGTGGTTCGCTCGGCACCCAAGATCGGACCATCACCTTCATGACCTCATCAACTCGGTCGATAGATCACATTCCATCCGGAGTCAACTCTATCGATGCGACTGAGCCGTGTTGGCTCGATAACATCGTCTTGTATCTTCGAGATGGCACCCTACCCGAGGATTTGAACGAAGCAAGGAGACTCAAGCAACGCTCGTTGAGCTATATGCTGGACCAGGAGGGTTGTCTGTACAAGCGTTCATTCATCGGTCCAACTAAACGGTGCCTTCGACCATCACAGGGTCGAGAAGTTCTAGCCGAAATCCACGAGGGATCCTGTGGAAATCATACTGGGGGGCGGTCTCTAGCCCTAAAGGTATCTCGATCTGGATTCTTCTGGCCTAACCTACGCAAGGATGCACTCGACTTTGTGAAGAAGTGCGATCGTTGCCAGAGGCATGCCAATTTGACCCATCAGCACCCCTCACACATGATTCCGATCGAGTCATGCTGGCCCTTTGAGCAATGGGGAATCGACATAATTGGACCTTTTCCGATAGCAACCCGACAAAGGCAGTTCGTCATTGTGGCGATCGATTACTTTTCTAAATGGGTCGAGGCGTTGGCAGTAGCAAAGATTACCTTCTACTCCTTACAAGACTTCCTCTGGAAACACATCATCACTAGATTTGGAGTGCCTCGAGTCATAATATGCGATAACGGACCACAGTTCCGAAGTTCAAGATTTAGAGCCTATTGCTCCGACTTTAAGATCGATCAAAGATTCACCTCGGTCGGACATCCCCAAGCCAACGGTCAGGTCGAAGTTACCAATTGGACCATCATACAGAATCTGTGTACGCGACTCGAAGCGAAGAAGAGCCATTGGGTCGATGAGCTTGAAGGCGTCCTTTGGGCGTATCGAACCACCCCTCGAGTCCCCACGGGACAAACACCTTTCGCCATGGTATATGGCTCGGAGGCCATGATTCCGGCTGAGGTCCTGCATCAGTCTCCCCGGGTGGCTCACTTCCAGCATAGTCAGAATAATGAACTAAGGGCCTTCGATCTTGACACCATAGATGAAACTCGAAGAAAGGGAAACATGAAGATGCAACAGTATCGAGCCACGACTGCTCGGGCCTACAATAAAAACCTGAGGCCTCTTCACTTTCAAGTCGGGGATCTGGTCCTCAAAAGGGTCGAAGTTACCAAACACGTAGGAAAGCTCGATGCTAATTGGGAAGGACCCTACCGTGTCGTCGAAATAGGTAAAAATCGGGCGTATCATCTCGAGGACCTCGATGGACTCCCGCTTCCTCGATCATGGAATGCTCACAACTTGAAGAAATATTACTTGTAATTAATCGTTGTAATTTCTTTCGGTCAATTAAGTACCATATGTAAACTCCATGGTCGATTAATCGATAAAGCATTCTCTTGTCTCTTAGCAACCGTGTTATTCGATCACATACTTGTAATTATACGATGCTCGTACTAATTTCTTGTATACTTCGAAAGATTAAAAGCGACCTGCCTTAACATCTTCTTGATCAATAACTTCGATTAACATGAAAAAGGTAAACGCCAAAAAGCTCGAGAGAACACATAAAACAAAAAAGAAGAGAACTTGCATAATATATTTAAAATAAGGAAGTTTACATCGATCATGACCTTGCAAATTTGGATTTTACAACGGGAGCAACAAACGCTCGGATTCCTACCTATTTACACATGAATCCCGAGCCAACAACTACTAAAGTCCGACCCCAACAGTCGGAACTTCGAAAAATTGGGTTCTCTTTCACCAGTCCTCCGAGTACGAAGATAGGGCTAGTCCATTCTCTCCGACTCAATCCTCGACCGCTCATGGTCCGGTCCCTTCCTCGATGGGAACAATGGCGCTCTCCCCAAAATACTCCGGGCACATATCCTTGGGGTCGAAGGAAGCGTCAAGGTCGAGCTCTTCCGTGGCTATGTTGTCCGGTTCCCCTGCCGCTCTCGACCGAGCCAACTTCACAGCAAAGCCAAATTCATCAGTGTCCCAGTTTGGCTCGGGAGTAGGGGGTCGGGTGACCGGATCAACTGGACGAGGGTCATCTTGGAATAGGCCGACCTTCTCTTGATCATAGTCGAGTGGAAGATACTTGGCCGCCTGCACCTGAGCCAAGCACAAGTTGAAGCCCTCCTCGACATCTTTGAAGCTTGCGATCGACACGGCCTTCTCGTAGGCCTTGGACTTCATGAACCTATAAACGCCTCGACGCTCGAGGTCGTTCACGGATTCCGCCAAGCCCCTCTTGCATCGCTCCAGAGCTAGCTTGGCACCCTTCCTCTCCCCCTCGATCAGGCCGCGGTTTCGCGCTTCAGCCTCCTCCTGGATCGACCTAGCCACCCGGTCCTCGGCCACCTTTAGCTTTTTCTCGACCTGAGAGAGATTTGTTATGGAGTCCAAGAGCTCACGGTCGAGTTTCTCCTTGTCCTTGGTGGCCTCGGCCAGCTTCTTATCTTTCTCCTCCAGCTCAACCCTCATCATCTCCACCTGTCGCTCGGCCTTCGCCCTCAACTGCCGATGGACCCACCCTCTCCGAGCCACCTGAAAGAAGTCCTGGCCCATCTGCAAAACGTCATCGACCATTAAAAACTCCGACCATACACATGAAATAATTTCTACAGATATAATTCTTATCGACGCTTACCGCAAAGTACTTCTGGACCCAAGACGCCTCGATCTCGTCGTCGGAGAGCGCCATCCTCTCCTTGTGATCGACCGTCGTCTGGATCGAGCTATAAAGGGCTCCGAGCGCCTGGTAGTCTTTGGGGGCTGTCCCGACCCGTCGGGGCTCGCCTCTCTCGTTGACGCTTGCCAGGCCGCAAGGGAAATGGGGTTCCTCGAGAATTGGGTAGTCGAAGAATAGCTTTTTCTCTTCTTCGCTCGATTTCCATTGAACCGCGCTCGAGGACCCCGAGCCAGGCCTTCTCACCCCCGCCAGAATGCTGGCCACATTTCGAGGCACTATTGCCCCTCGACCTTGATTCGGAGGGGTCGAATAGGCCCCTACCTGGACCTCAACGATCGGCCCAAGCGCCGGTGGCATGGGGAGCAGGGGGCTTTTCTCTCGACCCGTACTTCTATCGACCCCGGCCCCAGACTTTGCCGGGCCCTTTGTTTTCTGCTTCTTGGAATGGGGGGCTCCTTGGTCCTTGTCCGTGGAAGAGCCCCGACCTCTCTTCTCGGGAGCGTCCTTGGTCCTCAACGCAAGAACGTCCGGGAGAGCCTCGACCATCGCATCGGTCGATGCAGACGTCTCGGCTTGGGTAGGAGGGGGCATCTTCTTCTTCTCGGCCGCCTTTTTTAGCTCAGCCATCTCCTTCCTCCTGGCATTCAATGCAGCCGACATAATGTATTGCTCTGCACAAAAAGACACTCGATTAAAAAAACAAAACAGCAACAAACAAAACAAACAAAAGGAAAAACAAGGGCAAATAAATGGTCGAAATGTCTCGAGGGATTCGTTCGGAATACCAGGGTCGAAATGTTTTCTAACTCCTGGCGCGAGCCCCAGCTCGATTAATGACTGTGGAGCCACCATGTCCTCTGACTCCACACTTCCCATCTTCCTCAAGGCCGCCATCAAGGTGTTGGGCCAACCCGGATGCCCCCTCGGAAGGTCCGATCGAGCAACCCAGCTCCATCCAGGGTATTTCAGACCGGGCCACCCCTTCTCACTCTCGATGAAAACGAATCTTTGCTTCCATCCCTTGCCATTCGATGAGGTAGGCGACCTAACAATCCGATAATTGCTCTTCGACTGCAGCTGGATATACCCCGGGCCAGACTTCGAGGTCTCGGTCGTCAAGCCGGACTGGAAGATCTCAGAAATGCAATAGATATTGACCTTCATTCCCAGGCATCTCAACAGAGCCCTCAATCCGTTTACCATGGCGTAGGAGTTGGGCATCAACTGCAATGGGCTAATCCTAAGGGTATTGAAGAAACCGACCATCTCCTCGGGAATGGGCACCCTAAACCCATTTTTTACCGCCAAATAGTTGACCGCAATACAGTTGGGCGGTGGGTCGGTCATGCGATCTCCTGATTGGGGCCTAATCACTCGATAACCCCCATACTCCGGAGCCCCCCCAAACAGCCAATTCTGAACCTCTCCCAGTTTGTCCTCGGATATCGAGCAGGTAATGGCTCGAGGGTCATTTTGTAGCCAACCTTCTGGCTCTAAATTCTCCATCTCCTCATCTTCCTCCTCCTCTAGTCGACCCGAAGTCGACGTCTCCTCTCCAGACTCCCGCGGTACTGACACCACTGTTGTCTCATCCTCGGACAAGTGCTCTGAAACCTCTACAACCTCGACGAACTCATCCCTCCCCTGAGGATTCGTCGACCTCGTCTCCATGGTCTCACCGGAATCGGACGTCGAACTCGACCCTGATGTGTCCGAACTCGACCTATCACTCGCGGTCACCACTTCCTCCACTCCGGGGCCAGTCTCCACTCGATTTGTTGACATCCTACAGGGCAAAAACCTCATTTTCATGGTGTGGCTCGGATACAAACAAATCGAGGGAGAGGAAGCCTTCGAAGAGGGAAGTGGTACACCTCTCCCTCGAGGCAAGCGAAAAGAAAAATAAAAGGCACAGAGAAAGAAAATCGAGCAAAAGATCGGAAATGTTACCTTTTGTTTTCTGAAGATCCGACCGGTCCTTTTGTAAAGCAAACGACCTCGAGATTCAGCACACAAAGAACTCTTTATCGATCGAAAATGGCTCGGAACTCTCTTCAATTCTCTGTCGCAAAAGTAACAAATGAATTTACAGAGGGAACTATTTATAGGGATAAAAATGAGCGGGAATCGAGAAGGTGAAACGGCGTAATAATTACAGCGGGTCCCACTCTTGGGATTTGAAACGCCTCTGCCACGTCAGCCCTAGCAGATGACGTTTCGGGGGGCTTATGACGTGGCACGTACCCGCTGTCGACCTAAGCCAATCACCTTGCCCCACGTGGACGATCGGGGGTCAAGTCTCGCTCGAGGATCACACTTCGACCGTCCTACTCAGAGGCCCATTTACCCCGCGAGAATTACCTCACATGGGTATCGACCCAAATGCTCGGACTAATCGCATATGTCGAGATCGACCGATCATCTCCGACTGACCAGCGCATCATTCCACTAGCGTAGTGGCCGACCGAGCATTTAATGCAAGGCCTTAATGGGGCACCTGTCAGCTCCCCACGCCGCCACGTCGATGCGGTAACTTCTGTGTCCTCTCCATATAAATACCCCCTCCTCATTTATTGCACGGTAAGTTTTTCCCACCTAACTCTTTTCACCATTCAATCTCTTCGATCGTCTTCACCGATCCTGACTTGAGCGTCGGAGTGCCAACCCGGGTATCACACCCACCTTCCCCGAGTTGGCCTCGGAGCTCACGTTTGTCGACCCTTGCAGATTTCGAGCAGTCAGACGGCCGTTTCCCTCATCAACAAATAGAGTGACCGCGTCGGATCTCTCGATCAGTCACCAAGTAGAGATTTAGGCTCGATCAAATACAATCGATATATAGATTTTCTTTCTTTTTTTAATTTTCTTTTATTCTTGAAGATCTTCATGATCGAGTATTAGATCAACAGAATCGAGTGTTGATCGAGTACTCGATCATGAAGATCTTCAAAAGCTTTGAAGATCAACAGGATCGATTAATCGATCCTTTGAATCTTCAAACATCAAATAGAGAAAAAAAAAAAAAGAACACAAGATGATAGAAAAAATCAGATTTCTGTATTTATTTCTCTATCTTTCTTTGTTAATCACTGTTGTAGAAGACGACGACAAATGCAGGCGAAGGCACGAGAACGCACACGCAGGCGAGAAGACGACGATTTCTGTTTTTCATCGTTTAAGGAGAGAAAATCATTGTTGAAAGAGAGAAGATGATGAACGCAGCCAACGACTGGTAGAAGACGATGAATGCACGAGAGAAGGAGAAGGAGAGAAACGGCGAGAGAAGGAGGAGAGAAGAAGAAGAAATTTTGATTTGGGTGGGAGATCTGAAATTTGAAAGATTTGGCGTGGTGGCGTGGTTATCGATAAGATCTGAAATAAAGGAAAAAGAAATTGAGGTTATATCCCTATAAAAAAAGACTTTGAAGTCCCTTGGGATCAAATTCTCTCCAGTTTCAACGTCTTATTTTGTATTTATCTGTGAACTTCTTTTTTCTTTTCTCTCAATTTAATCGCATTCTCTTTATTATATATTTCTTTTCTTTTCCCATATTTTTTAATTTCTATTTTGTATTATCTTTTAAATTTATAATTATATTAAAAATAATTTTAAAATAAATATTAATATAAAATTTTAATTTAATATATATTTAAATAATAATAATTTTATTATTTACACACGTATGGAATGTGCAGGAATTACTAGTTCAAATTAAATTTCGTATGATTCTTAAATTTCATATCATCATAATCATGCTACGTGATATAGGCATCCATATTCATACGCATAATGTAGATTTGAGAAAGGAATTTTATAGTCTGAATTCTGGATGGAGTTCTCCCACCTAATTAAAAAGGAGTGGTGAATGACATAATAATTTTTGTTTTAAAACATTTCCAATACCAGTTAATTTTCAAGTTTATTGATAGATAACAGTGTACCAAATACATCCTCTTTTAATATATTATTAGTAATAGCACCAAATAAACTCTCTGCAGAAATTGCGACTAACTAAAACAAAGAAACAAGAAACGTGAAGGGGAGCAAACAGCAACATTGAGAACTTACAGACAATACCCTAACAATCAACAAATGTCAAGTGACAAAATACAATTCTAGGCAACTGTAAATACATAGGAATCAGTTGCTTCTGTCCAAATGAATGTCTCAGGCTTCCTCCACAACCATATACAGATCAAGAAAACAAGTCAGAGCAAAGTTAGTTAAACAAAGACTACATAAGATGAAGATTTCATGCATACCACATTTTATTCTCCACTTCCCAAATTACACAATCTACACTGTGCTAGGTAAATCTTCATTTGTTTCGGTCGCATTGCTTTTCTCATCGACTTTATGACTGTCTTTACTGTCATTCTCTGCCACACGATCGTCTTTACTTCGATCATTTGTATCCATCACAGCAGAAGAAGTTTCACTTCCCTTAGCATTTTCCTTCAGGATACTACTACCTGTCCCAGAAGCTCGGTTTTTTCCGACTTCTTCTGATTGACTTTCAGGTACTCGGTCTGCTGGAGCAGCGGCACCTTGATGATCCTTCACTACAATGGCAGAAGCAGAAGCCACAGCTTTTTCCACCATGGGTGCGGGGCCCACAGGGTTAGGCTGCACCGCTGATACTGCAGGTGGTTTTATAGGTTGTGCTTCTATGGATCTTGAGGTGCTCGGTTTGGGAGAAGAAAAGGTGGAGATCGGTGCTTTTGCAAGGCCGTTGCGGATGAAATGCACATTACTTGGCAGTTGATTGGCGGTTGAGGATTTCATCACGGGACTTGCACCGGTTGTTATGTGCACCACGTTCTGGGATCGTGCGGCCTCAAGTAGGGATGAAGCGTCAGCAGAGGTGGCTATGCGGGCCCCCGCTGCAACAGCAGCAGCTTTGACCATTGAATCTGTGGTGGAGATAGGGTTTACAGAAGGCCTTTTTGCTGGCAATTGATGTATTGGTAGTACCGATGGTTTTTGAGATTGGTGCTGGGGCTTTATTCCAACTGGTGGTATTTCAGAAAAGCAATAAAGAACAATCAGCATATGAACGAAATTGCAATTATACACGCCAATTTTTCTGTAAGGAAAACGGATAATAAATAACTCTTTTTACGTAATCTGATTGTTAAGAGAGAGAATAGTGTAGAATATTGAAATACCAGAACTCATTTGAGAAGCTGACTTCAAATTGTCGCCCCTTGGCATATCTAGGGCAAGGGACACGGCCCGGTGAGCTGCAGCTAGTTGAGTTTCAGAAAGTTGTGAACTAGTTCCCACCTTTACGTTGCCCTGCTTTTTCTTGAGACTGGTCCACCTCTGCACGCAGTTATTGAATTCATTGAACTTAGGTATAAGTTAGCTATAGGAAAAGTGGAGAGAGCAAGTGAGAGAACAAACGTAGAGAAACTATTCAACGTCAAATGATTACAAAATGGTTCTACTGCTAAAAAGCAGAAAATTTTATAAGTACATCCCATAGATTTTAGAAAGCTAGCAAAAAACCTGATATAGCTCACTTGCTTTTCTGTCATTCTTGAAATCCCCTCTGGCAATATTAGCCCAATTTGGTCCATACTTTTCCACAGCAGCTGTGAGTTTCGTGTCCTCTTCTGTAGACCAACCCCTTCTTTTTCTTTTTTGTGGTGCATTAACCCCTGATGGTCCATTGTTTGGCCTCTTTTCACCACATATTGCAGAAGACAGTGGTTGTTTTTGTACAGAGACAGGAATACTAATATTTGTCCCCTGCAAACCATTTGAAAAAAGTGCACGATCTGAAGGAGCAGGGATTGCCTTGTTGTTTGGTATGTTAATAGTCAATGGTGCCTCGATAGTTGTATTGTTTGGCAAATTGGTATCATTTGGATAACCAGAAGCAATTAGAACCTGCAAAAACAAACAAATAATTGAACAGAAAATAAATGCTCCATTAGTAAGGCAATATAGTATCCATTAAAGCAATCAAAACAAAAGGAATCCACAATAACCTATGTTTGCGTTTAAAGCTACCATCATATGTATCAGTACAGAGATCTAGTCAAAAACGAAAAGGCTAAACATGGAATAGAGTTGAACTTCAGGGCAAGCAAGTTTAGCTGAGTGAACTATATATTGGCATGAAAGCAACATACGGTGGGAATTGATTTCTAAAAGCAGACATTCCACTTGTTCTGAGTGCTAGTAACTAGAACTGGGTACTTCCCCAGCTGAAAGTAATCATATTAGAAGTCATTAGCATATTTCATATGCATTATTATCTAACTTATACAAAGTCAATACGTTGTGGAACTCTCAAATTAGTCAATGCGATACTGGAAAGCATATTCCCAAATCCCTGTGAAAGTCTTCAATTGATGATGGTGATACACAAATGAATGTCAATTACAAGATTCGTACTCAATCACGTGTACCGAGAAAATAAAAAAACACAAAGAAAGAGTGACAGCAACGATCATATCTTTGGATTAGACCGAACCCTTACACTATCCCGCATCTAGAAGGACATAGGGAGGAGAAGAATAAGAAGATGAATAAGATCACAGCATAACTTTGATCCATGATCTTACGACAGATATTTATGACTTCAATTGATGGCGGACATATGACATTCAGATTCGCAAAATTGAGGAGGAGATGGGGAGAGGGGAAGGTGAGGGGGAGGGGGAGAGAGAGAGGATGAGACATGGGTAATAGGAGCACGTGCCTCTTCTAAAAGAGGCATTCATACAATTTGACATTAATTTTCAATGATGACGAAGATTTTCCAAATTCTCAATAGTTAAGGTTCTGACTCTCAATAGTCAAGACTTCATAACAGTTATCTTAGTGATGTGTTACTTTTTATGTGGTCAGATATCAACCGAAGACAATTGTCAAGTTTCAGAATAGCAAGATCCAGATAGCATACATCAGCAAAACAATAGCCTTATACTTAAAATGCAGTGTTTCCTAAACAGTATTTCATTGACATACTTTTACACATGCTGCTGCTTCCGCTGAAGCTTCTCGACCGACAGCAGGAAAAGCTTCCTGTTCGTATTCCAGATCACTATCATCATCCTACAACCAGAAAACACAACAGGTACCCAGTCAAAAATTTAACCACCACCAATTATTCAAGACAAAAAAGAGAGCAATCGAATATGCGACGTGTTTCGGCCCAGCACACTAATATAAAACGCCAGCATATAATGAGTTTCTCCAAGTTCATTCTGAACAAGAAAGTAACAAAAATCATACATTAACGAAATATTGAATTTAGGGGAGACCCCAATGGCAATAAGTACTCCAAATTACACCACACATAACAAATAGCAGAAATTGAAACATATACGTGAGCTAACCATAGGGTTTCCATCAAGGTCAACTTGATCGTTTAGGGTTTCTCCATAGGCAAGATGTCGCCACAGCATTTGGTACTCTCTCGCACCTGAAATTCCAGTTTTGGTATTCTTCACCATCGCATGCCAATCAATTTTCTCCCCAGCAGCTTGCGCCACCTCTTGCAGCAGCAAGAGCACCGATTTAACGGGGTACCTAAGGAAATTTCCCGAAATAAATACAGCAACGAAAAAATTCGATCGAATTTTTCATCAAAACAAAACTCCACGATTTCAAAAGCTACCTCTGTAAGAGAGACGAGACGTCATCCTCGCTGATTGTCCCCTTCTTTCGCTGCTTCGATTTGTCAACCATTGTTGGACTACTGTTGTTATTACTTCGTGAATTCAAGATTTTGCGTAAACCTCTTGAGAGGGAAGAGAGAGAGGTTTGAGAGAGAAGGAAGATAACAGAAAAGGACGAAGATAAAAAGCGCTGCGAATATTAGTCTTTTCTCACTATTTTTTAAAATTATTTTACTTATTATTAATTAATAAATACTAGGATATTAAATTCATTAATATGTAGAATTCATAAATATTTATACAGAATTTCAGATTCGAACATTATAAATGTAATAAATTAAGCTGGTAATATCTCCTAAAAAGTGTGAATGTAATAAAATACGTCAGGAGAGATTCCCGTTAAAAGCATATTTAGATTATAGTTATAGTTGACATTCCCATAAAAAACATATTTAGATTATAGTTATAGTCGACAGTTGATACCCTCGAGCCTCAAACCGAAGGAAGACAATTTGAAATATAAACGAATTTACGTTTTCAAAGTAATAGTGTCACTGCAATCGATGGTCGATGATCTCGAGCCTTGACAGTAGGAAGAGAACAAATAATTCCAAGTAATCTCATGAACATATTATTCCAAACACCATTTCAATAATCTTACAATTGTAAATGTTCTACAAATACTCGTGCAGCATATGGAAAAACATAATATTATCCTGCGACATCTCTCCATCAAATTATTCTCACAAACAGTATTATTATATACACCATTGCCCTAGAACACAATCACTTCACGGTTGCAGAAGCTTGAAGCTGATCCACGACGCCGCTATCGAATTTCCGGCTCGAATGCCTCACCTTAAAGCTGCCCTGTTTCAATGGCCTCGGATGAAATAGGGAGTTGAATATTTTCTCCAAAGACTGAGCTGTATACTTTGCGTATTTGCTTGCACTCTGATCTTGTTCCACCAACGGCCCGTAGTTCTGCATGTAGCTTCTGTAAACAGGTACGATGGTCTGGATTATGACCTGAGTCGTTTTCTCCCTTAAATCTTTGTCAGTGATAACCCATACGGATTGCTTCTTGTACATTTCATCGAAAGTTTCATTAAAAGCTTTCAATCGCTGTTTCACCAGATTCCGGGCAGTTGCCCGCCCGCCAGAAAATAGAATCAGACCTTCCCGGCTTAAAAGGGAGGGCAATTTGGCCCAGCTCTCCCTCAAGAACATCCCCAAATAATACTCCTTGTACTGTTCGTGTTCCCGTAACCAAGACTCTCCGAGAATGCCACCGAGTTTAGTGCCTTTCAGATACTTGTACAAATGCCAATGGTTGTTCATCAAGAACAGATAGGATGCAACGGGGTCTTCATAACCTTTCGACCATGTTTCCAAGTTTATCTCAATGGCTTTGACTAGATTCAGAAGCTCAACAATGAGGATTCTCTCTTGGAACTTTTCGTGCTTCCAGCTTCTTTCAATGACGAGAACTTGTGTGAGGATCGGCTTATAATCATCCCCGAGTAGCTTATTGCAATAATCAGTAATAAAGGTCACCACTCTAGGGACTGTGCAATCTGATGGTGGTGGGGTTCGTCTTTGCAGCTCGACTTGAACCAAAAGCTCCCAGAAAATCTCACAGGCACCTTCGATTACCCTCTTGATTAAATCCCGTGTCAGATTTTGAATTTCAGCACAGGGGGCCCCACCAAAGAGCCGATTGAAATCTAATCTGAGCTTACTTAAGGAAGCAAAAATGTCAAGAAGCTTAAGCATCTTTATTGGATCCTTCTTGCTTTCGGTGACCGTCTTCCCAAACTGCAAGAAAGCAAGAATTCCGGCCTGAGCAGCTATTTTAGCAAAACAGCTTTTCCACACATCTACTCCCATCTTTTCAAACACATCATTGCACAGCTTATACTCGGCTTCAAACAAATGCTTCACAGCAAATTCCAAATGTTTTCCCCACTTCGATATGTAACCCTCAATGCTTGCCACGTCGTTGAATTCAGAAACAGATATTTCAAGATAATCCAAATTGAGGGCTTGCAAACTAGCACGAACATTCGAGCTTCGAACCTCAATGTAAATCGATATACACCTTTCGAGCCTGTCGTTAGCAATCAATCTCCCTAAAATAGCTTGTAATTTCTGGATAACCGAAACAGGCAAAGGCGATGGGGCAATGCAGGCTTGCTCTCCAGGCAATGTGGGAGAGGACATAGGCAATGGAACACTATTTTCAACAAGTAGACGTTTAAACTCGTTCTCCAATCTGTTCAATGCAATTTCAAGCAACCCACCATCAAGACGGCCCTTTTCTTCCCCCGCCTCCAATTCCCTAAGACTACTTAAGGCTTTCTTTAAATCAGATATAAACCATTCATCAGCAACCTTGTAATCTTCCAAATACTCCACTATATCAGCCAGCCATTGAATCGCCATCCCACAATTGTCTCCCAAAAACTTCATCGCCTCTTCGAGGCGCTTGAGAACACCAAGATATCCAGGTAGATCGTAATGAGGATGGGACAATGATTTTTCGAGGCCATGAATGGCATCAAAAACCTTAAGAACTGCAGCTGCAGGTACTACAGCTCTGTTAATGTGACCACCAACAGCACTGAGGGCATCTCTCTCAGCCCGTATCGGCCTAATCGCAACCTCCAACGAAGGTAATCTCTGGTTAATCTCGGATAACCTCGGCCCGGTTTTTTCTAAAGCTAAGCCCAAAGCCTTGGATTTGTCAACACAGGCTTTCAACAACTTCCTAGCAGATACTAAATTTTCAATGCCTTTATCCATTACAACCTATCAAATCACAAACAACTCAACCCCAACAAATTCTTCAAAAATACTCAAAGCCCCCCACCGACAGCAACAGAGAATTTCCTTTTTCAATTGTTCTTGCGCCTTTCCTCCTATGACACTCTTTCACAAAGAACATTAACAGAGGGAGGAAAAATTCAATCTGGATCCTCGTACGACTGAAAATTCATTCTTTCCCTACACCAAATATCTTATGAAGTAAAAAAAAAAAAAACCTCCAGTTAAACCAAAAAAAAAAAAAACCTCGATTCACTCTGATCCCAATGTGTCTGTCTAGCAAAAACGAGAGAGAAAGAGAGAGGAACTCACGGAGAAGTTGTTAATAAAGAGATCGGTTGAAGAAGCCAGTGCAACTCCAAGTGATGCAGGCTTGATGTGAGAAGTTGATGATGCAAAATGTGGGTGTAGAGAGAGAGAGAGGAACCCTAAATCGGGAAGTGAAAAAGGAAGGCTTTTGGGGAAAACACCGTTGCGCAGAAAAGCCTGAAAACCCAATGGATCTCGGCGGAGTGCTCGACAGTATATCGCCTTTTTCCCCTTTGTTTTCTTCCTCTTTTACCCCCTTTTCTCCATTTTTAAATCAGACAAGAATCTTTTAGAATCAAAATATCAAAATATCATAATTGAGCCTAAAAAGGCCGAGTAATGGAGAAATTAAAACCCCCCATAGTTAAATTATTTGTCCCATTTTATACAAAAAAAACTAAATAATTATTTTCAAAAAATGCCTTAGGTATATTTAAGTAGCCCGATCTGATTCGACCCAACTTAGTTAATTATTCTTTTGATTTTATATTTTATTTATTTGAACTCGAATCCAATCGGGCCATTTATAACCTTAAAAGTTTTTTTTATTAATAATAGTTGGGTTCCCAGAGCTCGAACACAAAACTTCTGATGAAATTAGTATAGGGCCGTATGCCACTTTGTGTAACTCAACCAATTATTACAGCAGCTATATTGCTCATGTATGATTAATTTGAACGTTCCTTATCTCAAAATATTCAATCAATCATACAAGTAAAATGTTTGTTCCACTATTTTATACTGATTTAACTGAGTAGGTATAAACTAAAATTACACATCAATTAAAGTGATTTATTAGAGCTTAGAAGCAAATTATTAGAATAGTTTTAAATCTCTTGATCAATTATCATGCCTTATAAAATATTTATAATTTATCGAGAGAATTAATTATTATAATCGAAAATAAATGTCTGATTTTATATATATATATACCATGGCAACCCAAAAAAAAAAATGAAGGATACACCCTGACCTTTTCTTCGTTTTTGAGGGGAAAAAAGGGAGGGCAGGCCGAAAGTTAAATTTAATTATATAAAAAGTGTGATCAATTGATAATCTAATGATCCATTAAATTCTAATCAAGTATTATTTACTTTGGGGTAAAATTCACAACGGCATGTACAACTTTTGAACAGCCATAGATAGACGCTTTTCAAGAAGTTGTCACACACTCACTGACCTTTTTCTGACTTGTTTTGGTCGGCATCATGGATCAATAATAGAGACATTATCAATATCAATATCAATATTAATGATGATATATATATATATGATACATAATAAATATTTCTAAAATTGTTCATAGAGATTTAAAAGAGCGATTACACTGTTCATAGAAATTTAAAAAAGAAAAATAGTTGATAATCATGATAGGTGAAACGGTTTGATTGGATATTTTGCTCTAATAAAATCATTTTCATGATAAGTGGATTTATTAAAAAATAAAAGGAAATTTTAAAAAAAAACTATTGTTACCGCTTTATGAGAAAGCTGAAAACCCCAAATTTACAATACCTCCCAAAAGTATACCAAAATTATACTGTGTATTAAAAACAACATCAATTTTAGAAATTCACTTTATTATATCGTATATTCATGTCAAGCAACTTTGAAAAGAAAAAAATAAAAAAAATAATGTTGTCGTTTTCATATTATCATGTACATGACTGTATAGATGCTTGAAGTGTCTATAATGATTTTTAATATACAGACACTATTAATAATATTATTTTAAGGGTGTCGTGTCATATCAAATATTCTTACTAAATATCGTATTAGACACTTCTTATCTGAAAATTTTAAGAAAGAATTCGAATTATCTTATTGTGTTTGTTTGCATATATCATAATAATGATATGCATAGACAACTTTCAACACATTTAATTGTTTTAGTAACTTGTCAAAGTGGTCCTTCATTGTTCGTTGAGAAATGATGGCAGGTTACTAAATCTTTCAAGAGCTAAACCGGAAAAGAACAAAGATTATTCAGTTTTAATTGATAGGTTATAATCATTAGATTTCAGTAATTTTATTTATTTATATTTTTTATAGCTTATTTTTATACATCGAGTCGGGACGAATGATCACTTAGAATGTAAAATTCTCTCAATCAATAATAGCTAGCTGCTTTCTTAGGGATTCAAACTCGACACTTCTAATTAAATTAACATAATACCGAACTGATAAATTACACCACTCGATATAAATTTCCATAATATTTGAAATTGAGTATTGAGCGATAGTGTTATAGTTATGGAAGTTTGTTTAGCCATGATTAGTGAAAATGATTAAAAATAGCAATCAAATCACACGTATCAAATGAGAGCTTCACTCCTCTCGTATGAGAGCTTTCCTCATCTCTTCCCAAAAGAAAATCATTTCCCTTTGTTTTCTCTCTAAAATCTCTACTCATTTGTGTGCATCTTCTCCCATTCCATAATCTGTGCTGTATCTTTTGATAGTTTTCTTTTCATCAACCATATTTGCAACTCTTACCAATTTCTATCTTCTCCTAACTTGAGGGAAAGTACCACTCAAATTGGATAAAGCGGTGGATAGGCTTAAAGCTTCACTTTCACTAACTAAGGAAGAGGATGAAGATGTGGTTATTCCGGCAAGTATTTGGCAAGAAGATGGTCAAGAGCGTAAATACTTGCTCGTGGGTAGAATCCTCTCCCATAAGTCTTTTCGTTTTGATTCCCTTAAAAGTACTCTTTTGACATCTTTCCATACAGGAAAAGGCTTGGTTATAACAAACTTGAATGGAGGAATGTAGCACCCCAGAGCGCAGAGCACTACACCCCCCGCACTATAGCCCGACACGTATAACGAAATGAAAACTCCGCATACGCACTAAGCTATAGCGAACGGGTGACAAACGAAACACACACACTAGCTAGGCGGTCTAGACCCTAATACAGAGTACGCATGACAAACAAAATGAATACGGAAGCCACAGGATCAGCAAACATACATATAATATCCAACTTATTCAATTAAATTACATACTTGTACAAATATACCCATCCCGGACCAAATAAATCTTTCAAGTTCATAAATTCATAATTCATACCTCGCAGACCAAATACATATTCATACTTATCATAATACCAAAACGTAAAAGTAAAGATACAGAATGCTAAAGGACTCAAACTAAGACTCAGACAAATCAAAAGTAAAGCACCGCCTAGCTCGAACCAAACCCTGCACCTGCAAACTCAAAGAAACAAAAGGGGAAAAAGAAGACAACAAGGAGGGGACAGTCCTAAAGACTGGTGAGGGGGCTAACACACTCACACGTACATATACATAAGAGCAGAGCATATTCAAAATTAAAAATTTCGTGAACCGGGGTGTGGTTTTTGCAATCTAAAACATTTTAATCCCATGATACTTTATATATATAGAAAAGAGTTAAGGCCGAAGGCCAAAATCAACCAAATTTTAATTAGGAATCCACTCCCGTTTCACGAACCAAGTTCATAATCAAATTCACACAACTCGGCGAGTACGAGTCTCAAACCAACCTAACTCCTTTTATAATTAAAACCGAATTCATAATTCAAACGAAAACAGAATCAAACACATATACCTCTTCTCTGGGTGATGGAAGGGTGGCCTACCCTAACCATCGTTCACACAGTATGGGTCGTGAGTTTCATGACGCTCACGCCCGAGGACTCCATCCCCCACCAAACCTCCTGGTGGGTCCAGGGTTGATCCTTTCTAAGTGGAGACCGTACTCGGGAGTTACCCTATGGTCCAACACCGTCCCGGGGCTCCTTTGTACAAATCTCCGGGGCCCAATTCATAGTTCATAAATCATAAGTTCAAAGATCATACTTATTTTCAAATCATTACTCGCTATTTCAAAACACGCACACCGACCCATTTCAAAACGAACAAACTAAAATAACTTACGTATATATAAAAGCATTTTCAAACGTTTCATAGCAAATGGGCCAATTCCCATAAAATATATATCATACACGTATCTATATATATATATATCTATATATATATATATATATATATATATATATATATCATACACGTATCTATATATATATATATATATCATACACGTATCTATATATATATATATATATATATATATATATATATATATATATATATATACGTAGGTCGCATGTGGGCTTAAATTTCACGTAGGGTTGTAGGTCATAATAACTAAAAGAAAGAAACCTCACCTTGTCGACAAAACCGAATGAAGCGAACCAAAAGACTCTTAAAGCACCACCTCCTTACACACGGGACGAACCTATGAACAAAACAAAGAAAAAATGATATACTTTTTTTTAGGGGGGGGGGGGGGGGGAAAGGGCATACTTAGACTCAATATGAACCAATTAGATGCTCGGAAAATGCATATAAACGCAAATGATGCATATGAAACGCAAAAGGTGACATTTAACGCATATAAATTCATATCAACTCATAGATCACATATTTTACGTCAAACGGATTCATAAATTTCACATAACGAGCATAACATATCATATAACATGTTAGCAATGCATACATATCATAAAACAAGCAAAGAAATATCAAACAAGGCATATAAACGAAGTACTATTTCATGCATGCACATAGGAAGGTATAACAAACACATCTTGTCATATATCACGTATATAAGCATCGAAATTACGTAATAAATTCATATTAAAGCACATAACATGATATATAACAATTTAACATCATATTATAACATATCATAAGCATTCAAGAGTTTAAATTTCATAAGAGAGGCAAAGAATGCAAGAAAACATCACATGTATTATTTAAACGTTCATGCGTTCAAGTCACGTTTACACTTAATAAACAAGGCCATAAGAATTAAATAATTAATGAAACATACCATGTATTAACATATTAACATATTGGGATCATAATTGGGGTGAGAGAAATCAATTAAAATTGAAAGCGAAGCAAGAAACGAACAATGAAACAAAACCGGACACACAAAGAACAAACTCACGAACAACCACAAAAGGGGAAGGGGGTAACGGCGGTTACCAACCTTATGACCAAAAGGGGTAACCCCCGTTAAGGGAGACAGGAATGAAAGCTCCCAGCAGCCAAGGAGGCAACGCCTGTTACCTCCTCAAACCGCAAACGCCTTAACAGGCGTTACTACACGCGGGGGGCTGAAAGTTCGATTTTCAGCCCCTGTTCTTCTTCTCCAACACAAGCAGCAGCAGCACACGAAAGGTAATGAAGGCAGCAACAAAATAGCAGCTAAAGCAAGAAAAACGAAGCAGCAAACAAGGCAAAAAAGCAGTAACAAAGCACACGCAGTAACAATAAGCAATTCAGTCCCAAAGCTCCAAAAAAAATTCAAGTTGCAGCCATGGTTGATCCATATACACAACATATAATTCAAATTCAAGTCCATGAACATGTAAAGGAAGCTAGGTTGATCATATTCATGCATCAAACCTCAAGAAATCTGAAAATAAAAGCATGAATTCAAGAAATGGAAATTAAACCTAAATATTCATCAAAATAGCCATAGCATGCTTGATTCTCCATGAAATTCAGCAAACGAGCACTTAAAAAGAAAGAGGAGAAGATGGGGAGCAAGATTCCGGACTTACCTTTCAAATTTGAGGCCAATCGGGGGTGTATGGAGCAAGAAAATGGCAAAAGGGAATAGTGCAAAATCTCTTATCTCTCTCCCTCTCAGTTTTTGCTTCTTTCCTTAGCTGAAACGAAATGAGGGGTGGAAGAGGGTTTAATTAGGGTCATATGGGTTCAAATATGGGGCGATTCGGTTAAGAAACGGGTCGAATATGAGCAAAACAGGCGAAGGTGGCGAATCTATCACACGGGTCTCGGTTCGGGAAAAATTCAGAGGTCCAAATAGGCTTATAAAATTACAAAACTAGGTTTTTTAGCTTCCATTCTTCGTTATGAGTTTGACACTTCTTCCGGAATTTGAATCCAAATTCTCGGGCTCAAGATACGCCTTTCGGAACACGAGGTGTGCTAATTATGAGTTAGGCCCTCTAACTCCTAAAATGGTTCAAGAACCGTATCATACAAACTCAAAACATAAAACAAGCAAGTAGACAAGTTCATAATAAACATATTTCATGCATAACACGTAGTCACATAATTAGGAGCAAATACGGGGTCAAACAGATCGAAAAGGGGATCGAACGGGGCAAAAACGAACAAATACTTACTAAAACGTAACATTTAATTCGTTCAAATAATCAATTAAGCACATAAACAATTTAATAAACATATAAAGGCATAAATAAATTAATTAAATACGTACATAACACTCTCAAAAGTGCATACCTGTACGGCCGGACGAGCGGGATGTTACAAGAAAGACTCCTATTCTCCTTCAATCACCCTTTGGATCGACAGCGGATTATGGATGAGAGACCCTAGGCTTTTGAATGTAATCTCATCGTTCTTGGTCCTTTGGAAAATACGGTGGATGATCCCTCACTTGTAGACTTAAACTGGTGCTCTTTTTTTATTCAAATTCATGGGCTCCCTATTACTATGCAGAGGAAGGATATTGTTGAACATATTAGAAATCAATTAGGACAATTTCTTGAGGTGAATTTTGAGCAAAGGAAAAATCGATGGAATTATAACCTTCGTATAAGAGTTCGGCTAAACATCAACTCTCATCTAAAAAGGGCATTAAAAGTTAAAAATACTCTTGGAGAGCTACTTGTTACTTTTACATATGAAAGGTTGCCGAATTTTTGTTATCTATGCGGAAAACTCGGCCATATTTCAAAATACTGTGAAATCCAATACGAGGAAGGATTCGTTGATCCAGGAGATCACACACCATTCGGTCCATGGCTGCGAGCAAATTCAGGGAGTAATCAAGGGGGTCGATTCTATGCGAATAATGCTCAGAGTTCCTCTGTTCCAGCAACACCATCTTTCACGTCCTTCAAAGCTTCTTTCATATTGGCACTCGCGCCACATCATAGCAGAGCAGAGGTTTTCAGAAAACTCAATATGACGGCTAATTCCTTAAGATTAGGCACTCAAAGTGCTCAAATCTCGAAGTTGCCTGGGGAAGCGAAAGAAATGACTGAAGAAATATATCAGGACCATGGAGAATCTCAAATTCTAGCAGCTTCTACAGAATAACCCAATAACCTAATTGCAATTCCAAATACTGCTCTCATTTGTCTCGACCCAAGTGGCCACCAAACTACCCACTCAAAGTTTGAAGCCCACCAAGTATCTTATGAAAATAAAACCAAGTCCATATCAACTTCCCAATCCCTACAAAATTTGGGCTTACCCACAAACATCCACCAAATGCAGCCCAAATCATATAATCACCTTTTCATGCATCCAACAATATAATGTCCCCAACAACTTTAACACCAAACAAGATTCACCAATTCCAGCCCAAAACGATATTCAATGTATCCCCACTCACCCTACAATCCAAAACGACAATACTAGTTCCTCAACACCCAAACCCAACTCAACTTTCATCTCTTCCCTTATGTAGCCAACCCCTATACCTCAACAATTAGAAAGCATTCCACTTCAGGTGGACATCTCTTCACCCCATGTTTCTTCTAATAGCTTATACCGACAAACAAAGAGTAAAGATTCAAAGTTTGGTGGTAGGGTGGGTCAGAGAAAACATTTCAACACGGTGTCGAATAAGAGAAAGTCTTGCAGTTCCATTGATTCACTTGTAGATATCGCTCAGATGGAACGGAAAAAATCAAATTCTATCCAAATTGTCAATGATCAGATATCTTCTTCATCGGCGGGCTCTACTTTGCAGGCCTGTCGGGAACCATGATTATCTTATCGTGGAATTGCCACGGGTTAGGGGGCCCTTGGACGCTTCGTCTCGGGCCGCTAATCTAAAATCATAACCCCTTGTTGGTTTTTCTAATTGAAACCAAATGTAGAAAACGCCGCATTGATCGATTGAAGCATGCTTTTAATATGAATGGGATTAGTGTTGATTCAGTGGGTAGAAAAGGGGGACTTGCTTTACTATGGGACAGGGCCATTCAGGTGGTTCTGCAAAATTACTCTTCTCATCATATTGATGTCACAGTAACGGGAAAAAATAACTTTGACTCCTGGCGATTAACCGGCTTTTATGGAGATCCTAGAGTTTTGCACCGAAAAGAATCTTGGAAGCTGCTGGAACATTTAAGAAAACTTTCCAATAGGCCATGGGTTTGTATTGAGGATTTTAATGAAATTCTTTTTGATGAAGAGAAGCTTGGCGGCCCTAGAAGACCAAATTGGCAAATGTCAGGTTTTAGTAGAGCATTAAGTTCCAGCAGTTTATATGATCTGGGATACATAGGCTCACCATTTACTTGGAGCAACAATAGAATATATCTAGATACAGTTCGTGCGAGACTGGATAGAGATTGTGCAAATATTGCTTGGATTTTCACTTTCTCGAATGCAACTATTAGGCATCTTAGCTCAGTCTATTCAGATCATCGCCTACTTTATCTAAAGTTGGATGAAAATTTTGATTCTCAATAGAGAGGGGGGAAACTGATTAGTTTTGAAGCAAGTTGGCTTTGCTCCGATCAGTGGGATCAAATTTTAACTAAATATTGGACTCATGATAAAGCAGAATCACGTGAAACTCAAATCCAGAGAAATATTAGTAATTGTTTGGATGGATTTTCAGCGTGGAATAGAGGCCGATTTGGAAACATTAACAAACGCATGGAAAATATTGAAACTGAGATTGAGAACATCAGAAAGGTTGAGATTACTCCAACTTCAAAGAAACGAGAACTTGAATTGAGAAAAGAGCTTGAAGAGCTGTCAATACAAAAAGAGATTTATTGGAAACAAAGAAGTAAGATTCAGTGGTTGAAGGAGGGCGATAAGAACACAGCTTACTTTCATGCTAAGGCATCCAAGAGGTTTAAGCAGAATAAGATTCATCGAATACGAGATGAGAATGGTAGATGGATGTCAAAAGAGGTGGAAATCCAAAGTACTATCATTGATTATTTCTCCCAGATTTTTACGTCAAATCAACCATCAATGGAGGATATGGAGAGTGCCCTCGAATCCGACAATGAGATGAATGAAGCCCTTCTCAAGCCTTACACAGTAGAAGAAGTATCTCGAGTTATTTTCCAAATGTCCCCGCTCAAAGCCCTAGGGCCCGACGGTATGCCGCCTATTTTTTTTATCAAACTTTCTAGAATCAAATCGGTCCTGATGTTATTGAATATGTGCTTAGTTGTCTAAATAATCACGATATTAAATCCAATCTAAACAAAGCACATATTGTGCTTATTCCAAAATGTCTGAACCCTGAATACATCACCCAATTCTGCCCCATCAATCTTTGTAATGTTCTTTATAGGATTGTGGCTAAAACCATAGCGAACAGGCTAAAACACATTTTAGATAAAATCATTTCCCCCTCCCAATCAGCTTTTGTTCCGGGGCGACTAATTACGGACAATGTCTTGATTGCCTTTGAGATAAACTACTTCCTAACGCATAAAACTTGGGGAAAAGAGGGACACATGGCTTTAAAACTTGATATGTGTAAAGCCTAAAAAATGTGATGATTCGATTGAGTTTTGATAATGCTTTTGTAAATTTGATCATGCGGTGTGTGACTACTGTCTCTTACTCTTTTATATTGTCTGGTAAACAATTTGGGTCTTTGGTTCCAGAACGAGGTCTCAGACAGGGAGACCCTTTATCCACTTATTTATTTTTGTTGTGTGCAGAAGTCCTTAGTTGCTTAATTCAAGTGGAAGAGGCTAAGTCCAACCTGAAAGGTGTTGCAATTTGCAAGCGAGCCACAGCTGTAAGCCACCTATTTTTTGCTGATGATACGGTTATCTTTTTCCAAGCTACAATGGAGGTGGCTGAATGTATTAAGCATGTGCTTCGGGTGTATGGGAAAACATCAGGCCAAGAAGTAAATTTTCATAAGTCTGCAGTGGTTTTTAGCAAGCGGGTTGAGACCGTAAAACAAGATGAAATTGCTTATTTCTTAAATTTTCATATCCAGGAACGTCATGCGAAATATCTTGGCTTACCTTCAGTTACAGATACAAAAAAGAGGGATGTTTTCGCCTCCATTCTGGATCGTATTTGCCAATGGATTGAGGGATGGAATGAGACATTAATATCTCAAGCGGGGAAAGAGATTCTAATTAAATCAGTCGTCCAATCTATCCCTACTTATGCAATAAGCTGCTTCAAGCTCCCAGATTCTCTCATTTAATAAATTGAAGCGAAGGCAACAACATACGGGTGGCAAAGTAATGAAAAGAATCGGATTCATTGGGTTTCAATCGGCGGCTTAGGTTTTCGAGATCTGAGGAGTTTCAATCTTGCACTCTTAGCAAAATAGGCATGGCGGATCATTAAAACTCCTAATTCATTGTTGGGGCAAATATTAAAGGCTAAGTACGTCCACAATTCAGATTTTCTTGAGGCGAAACTAGGATCTAATCCATCCTATACTTGCCGGAGCATTTATAGTGCAAAGCCAATTATTCTTTCAGAATCTCGTTGGAGGATTGGTTCAGGACAAAATGTTAAAATTTGGGGTTCTCGATGGCTTCTGCGGCCTCATTCTTTCATGGTGCAGACCCCACCAAACCCGGAGCTCCAAGAACTTTCCGTTGATTTTTTGATACACCTGTCATCTGAAAATTGGAATGTGGAGCTTCTAAATTCTATTTTCTTGCCTTCTGATGTGTCGAGTATTCAGTCGATACCCCTCAGCCATGCCCCATGCGATGACATTCTTATTTGGTATTTTACTATGAATGGTTGTTTTACTGTAAAGAGTGCTTATCATGTGGCCTTAGACTTGAAACATCAAAACAAACCTGAGACTCATACTGCCGGCTTCCTTACACTTCAAGAAATTTGGATTTTTATCTGGTCTACTCAGGTCCCTAATAAAGTTCGAACTTTTATATGGAAATTGGCGAAAGAGGCTATCCCTACATCTGTTAACTTAAGGAGACGAAACAGTTATATCTCAGATGGATGTCCATGTTGTCACAAGGAAAACGAAAATACACACCATGCTTTCTTGACTTGCTCCTTCTCAAGATAAGTTTGGGTATTATCTTATATTCGATGGAAGGTGGTGTCAAATTGGGTTAGTAATGTTGAACTTTGTTTAAGGGGGATCTATAAACAACTCTCTTGCATCGATTATGTTCGGTTCTCTATGATTTGTTGGGCTCTCTGGACAAGTAGAGATAAAAAGGCTATAGAGAACATCTCTACATCACCGGACAACGTCATTCAGATGGCAGATTGTTGTCTTGTTGCTTTTAGAGTAGCTTCTTTTCATGCGATCCCTACTTATTCATCACATACCCAAGCATCGAGATCCTTATGGTCTCCTCTCCACGTAGGTGCCATTGAAATCAATTTTGATGGAGCAGTGTCTAGCTCGGATTGTACCATGGGAGTTGGTGTTATTGCAAGAGACTCTACAGGTCACTGCATTACATAGAGGTCCCTTAAAATTTAATGCGGCGGGGATACGCTTCAGGCGGAAGCATTGGCAGCAAGATTTACAACTGAACTTGCAGTCCGAATGAGTTTTGATTCAACTATTTTAGAAGGTAACTCTTTGGTTATTGTTCAGGCTCTCAAGAATTCTACACCAGATTACTCTCTAGTTGGTAACCTTATTCAAGAAATTAGAGATATGTCAAAACAATTGCCTCTCACTTCTTTCTCTTTTATCCGTAGAGATGGGAATAGAGCTGCTCATGCCCTTGCAAAACTAGCTGTTAGTGATTGTTCCTCTTCATCTGATGTGCTCCCTTCTTTTGTTATGCATCTTGTAATGATGGCCACTCTTTTATGCATAGTTACTTATTTCTTTCAAAAAAAAACTTGTGAGCCTGAGTTGTGAAAGAAACATATATTTTTTTTTAGAATATTTTTAAAACTGATGTAAATAACTTTTTTTCTTTTTCTTTAATTCTATTTTCATATAGTTTACTTTTAAAGGAAGAGTATATTATGTTGAAATTGTCAACATTTGCTGCACCGCTGCATTTGACAATATACAAATGGAATACCAAAATCTACATAAAGATGCAGCAACATTAAATGTTACACATTATGCATAGTAATTTTTACCGTGCAAGATATAATTTCTTGCCTATAAATAGCAACATACTTCATTACATTTGGTACAATAATTCGAAAGCAGAAGTGTGTAATATATATAGATATTCTGATTTATTAGAGTATTGAGAATCTCACAATTATTCTTATCTTGTTTCATATATTTATTATTCAAGTTTTACAACACGTTATCAGTACGATCGTTCTAATTTCTCCAGGAAAATCAACCAGAAGACAAGATTGCAAGTATGTCGAATCATACGAAACTTGAGTTCACAGCTCTAGATATCTCTGAAAAAATTTATTTGTCATGGGTTCTTGATGCAAAGGTTCACTTAAATGCAAAAGGTCTCGACGAGGCAATTACGAAAGAAAATGATGCATCAAGATAAGGCTAAATCCATGATTTTTATCCATCATCACTTTGATGAAGGATTAAAAACTGAATATTTAACTGTAAATGATCAACCTGAATTGTAGGACAACTTAAGGGAGCGCGCTACTAGAAAAACTACATTTTGTGATGCCTAAACTCATTACAAAATGCATTTATTGTGACGCTTTTTATTTTGTGACGCTGAACAAAAGCATCACGTATTCCAGTTTTGCATATCATATAATGACGGTTTATGTCGTCTTGAAATTTTTTTTGTTGTGGCGTTTGAAATCACCACTAAAATTCTGATGTTGTCACCTTTTTTCGTGTTTCGGTTTAAACCCCAACTACCAAAACTAACTATATATATGATGCTTTAAAGCATCTCAAAATACAACTATCATGATGCTTATAAGCCTCTTAATAAATCCGGGCTATTGTGACACTCCAGTGCACCTAACAAGAACTCATTTTTTAATAATGTTTTTTGTGGCGATGATAGGCGTCATAAGATGTCGATTTTATGACGCTTCATATGTTTCAATATTATTTAAATTATAATTGGATTTCTACTTTTCAATGATAATTATGATATGAAACTAATCATTGAAGCATCCATCAATAAAAATCAGAAGTTGAAACACAAGAAATGAAACGATATTCTTCAATATCATCGGGTACCATCAACAAAATTCATTGAATTTCACAATAAGTCACAATAATTAAAATGACAAAAACCAAATTTCCATCTATTTGAGCCTAATACTAAAAGTATAAAAATATGAATGCCATAGTATTCTCTAGAATTCTAGCCAAAATATATACTAATCTGAATAAATAAGTCATAACCGGCGTACTATTTTTTAACTACCATCCACAACCACCTATATTAAAAAATAAGAGTATTTTTTAGACGCTTTAATAAATAAAAATTAAAAGAAAATATATAAATTATATACAATGAGATGAATTTAAATAAAGCGTCACAATAGGAGTATTTTTTAGACGTTTTTTTTTTAAGTGTCATATTAGCTTGTTATAAAAGCCTATTTTTCTAGTAGTGGCGGTATGATCATCAGAAAACTGTTATTCTCCCTAAGACTCGGTATGAATGGATTCATTTGAGGCTACAATATTATAAAAGCGTAACTGAGTATAACTTAATGGTTTTCAAAATCAGTTCCAAGTTGAAATTGTGTGGCGAAATTCTCACTAATGAGCATTTACTTGAGAAAACCTACTCTACTTTTCACCCTTCAAACTTGCTCCTGTAGCAGCAATATCGTGAGAAGGAATTTATAAAATATTCTCAGTTAATCTCATTTCACTTGGTAGCCGAAATGAAGAATGAGCTTTTGTTGAAAAATTATGAAAGTCGCCCCATTGGATCTGCTCCATTGCTATAAACAAATGCAACGGTACACAACTACCTCAGAAGAGGGGGTCGTGGCCGTGGTCGAGGTAATAGAAACTATAGTTATAATCATTCTAGTGGTTCTTTTGGAAATCAAAAGAATAATCATGAAAGCAAACAAAGAAAAGGCAAATCTACCCAAAATGATCATCAGAAGGGTTCAGAAAACCCACGCTTTCGGTATGGTTTAAAGGGCCACTAGGCACGTACCTACCGTACATATGACCACTTTATTAAGTTATATCAAACTTCAATCAAAGGAAAGGGAAAAAATGTTGAAGCAAATTTTGCAAATAATGATGATATTCCTGATTTTGATAATCCAAATTATGAGATTGAAGCAAATATGGCTCTCAAGGATGATGAATTTCATAGCCTTCCCCGTATCACACATCTTGATACGGCTGATTTTCTCATGACAAATGAACTCTAGCTTTATAGTTTATTATTAGTTGTATGTTATTTGAATTTCCTCTCGTATTATATTGTGTTTTTCTTTCCTATCATTATGTATTTTGTTTTCGCTATTAGTATTATTATCACACATGTTATTTTCATTCTCTTATTTTGAAATTTATTTGACAATGGAGATATGGATACCTCATTGCAATCATATAAGACCGACTCAAATAAAGGAGATATATGTCTTGCAGACAGTGCCACCATGCACACAATCTTAAAGGATAGAAAGTGATGGGGTCAAAATACGTTTGGGCCACGTTTTGACACGTGGCGCCACCAGCAACTGACACGTGGCCTATCAATCCCCAAAGCAGATCTCCTCCGAGCGTCATTCACCCTCAAATGTCAAGACCCATGAGCGACACGTGTCGTCATCGTCACATGACACGTGGTTGTTATAGCCGCTCACCAACGAGCGCTCCTTATACTACAATGCAAGACCCAAGTTCACCAAGGGAGTCATCCTCGAGCACTCACTCCCCTCGGATGTGCTTCCGCATGCAAGCAAACCAAGGGACCTAGCTCCCCCTCATCTCACAGCCTTGGCCCGGATCCACCCTCGGTTCCGCTGGCCCATCAGGTCCATGGTTGACACGAGCGCGCTCATGGCCCTCTTTACCAACCCAAAACGGCTCTCTGACACCCGGTACATGTCCGCGCACCTGCCACTGTTGCCGCACCACCTGTTGCACCAGCTTTTGCAGGAGATTCCTCCTAGGTTTTTCCTCATTACACCACGTGTAAGGGCGACATTAGGGTAGGACCATAAGGGGGTAAATTACTAAAGGGTCCCTGACCCTCAACTATAAATAGGAGTCTTCATCTCCATCCCTGTAAGCAATCTCCATTACTGCAACTTCATATTTCATATATTCTCTCTTTCAAATCATCATCTGACTTGAGCGTCGGAGAGCCAAACTGGGAATCACCCCCAGTTCCCCCAGCTTGGCCGTCTGACCTCTGTTTCTTTTGGTGTTTGTCCTAGCAGGTTGAACCTACCCTCTTCTCCGGCGATCATCATCGGTTTCCCCACTTTTAAACAAATTCTAAAGTGATTGGATTCTGTACCCCATATTCAGACCCATCATTTTTGGCGCCGTCTGTGGGAAAACACTTTCTTCCTTTCTGTCTCGCTGGTTGAAAAGCAAACACACTCTCAATCATGTTTACCACATGTTCCGGAACAACAGGGGGAGGAGATAACCTTCCCCAAGACGCAAGCAGCCGCCCTATTCCGCCCGTGGTTGGCGGCGCGGCCCCAGCGGATGGGTCCGCCCCTTCCCTAGAAACAGTCGCTCCCCCCTGGGTCCTCTCCCCTCCGCTGCAGCTGCAGGAGGATCTGGGATTCCAGCTTCCCAGAGTCAGATCCACGCACCGCCGGCCCAACCTGGCGCGTATCCCTATATGATGCCGCCACCAGGGTACACCTTGACCCCGACTCCCATGATGCCGATGGTCCAACCGTACCATGCGGGACAGATGCAGCTGCCCATCATTGTCCCCAAATAAATCGATGGCGTGGAACTGCCGTCTCTAAACCCCGAACAGCTGAAAGCTTTGTATACGCAGTGTGAAATCCAAGCCGTCCAAAACGCTTGGCAGAATTTCACCACCGCTTATTTCCCCCCAGGAACAACCGATCAAATGGCCCCTCCACGAGGATGGCAAGTTCATCCCCTGACTGCGGGTTAGAATGTTCTACAAGCCAGGCCGCCACCACCGCTAGCCCAGGAGAAGGAAGCGCCCGAGAAAGGAGGGAACGAGCATCCCCAGACCAGCAAAGATAAGGGCCCGATGGATAAAATCAACTTAGAAGATGAGGGAGACTCTCATGCCTCCAGAAGAGCTTCCCGAGCCACTAAACAAGGGGACAAAGAGAGAGATGGAAATCCTAACCTCCTCGCGGCTGTGCAAGACCAGCTGCAGGGGTTAAAGGATATGGTCGGACAGCTCTCCCGAGCGCGGTCTCAGATCTCCCACAGTAGGGATGAACGAGCCGATGCCAGAGACGCCCGTCCCAAAGATCGCCAGCCACGAATCCCCCGCCACCAGGAGCAGGAAGAGAACTTTTGCACTTATGAATATCATCCACTTGCGAGAGGCTCCCCCCTCGTAGAAGAAGTTTTGATGGCCCAAGAAGGAATGGCCAAAATCCCCACCTCCGTCAACCGCTATGATGGGACAACAGATCCAGCGGAACACCTGGATCATTTCTTACACCTGATGCACTTGTACGGGCATTCGAGCCACTACTGGGCCAAAGTCTTTATCACTTCCCTAGTAGGAATGGCTCACGAATGGTATAAGCGGCTGCCGCCATGCTCGATACATTCATATGAAGAGTTGGTCAACGCTTTCCTAAACCACTTCAACTCTTTGAAGGCCCCCGTCACTGCGCCCACAGCACTTTACAATATAGTGAAAGGTAAGAATGAATCTCTTCGCTCGTTCTTCGCCCGCTTTAACAAGGAGATATTGCAAGTGGAGAGGCCTTCCATGGATTTCTTGATCCCAGTGCTCTTTAAGGCTGTGCATCACAAGCAGTACGTGAGTAAGAAGTTTGCCGACGCCATTGTAGAGAGAAGGTCAGGATCCCTCATGGCCTTGAGAGAAGTTGCCGAGCCATTCTTCACGCTCGAAGATATGTATGGGACGAATGGGCCCCGACATCATAGCCCCGTGAGACACGAGCATCAACAGGAGCGAGGTCGAGAAGATGTTATCAGGAAGGAGCGCAAGAAATCTCCTCCGGCCCCTCGACGTTTCGAGCGCATCCCCCTTACAAGACCAAACTCAGAAGTTTACAACCTCTCTGACAAGAAGCTCTTCAAAAGACCCATTAAGATGAGGGACACTGAGGCTTTGAGACGATCGAACAAGTATTGCGCCTTCCACAAGCAGAAATGGCGCGATACAGATGAATGCCGCCAGTTGGAGAATGAAATTCAGAGGCTTGTCGCCGGCGGCCATTTGAAGGAGTTTGTGCGAGCCCTGGAGCGCTACGACGAACGCTGTAGTGAGAAATCTCGGGATAGAAGAAGAAGCCCATCACACTCAAGGAGCCCCCTAGGGCGAGGTCCTCCAGAAAGCAGCTCTCGTGGAAAACAAAAAATGGCGGAGCAGGAGAACGCCCCCTTCGCTGTCATCAATATGATAGCAGGAGGCTCCTCAGGAGGAGACTCCAACGCTTCAAGACGACGGTTCGTCCGGAGTTATGATCAACGCCCCTCGGAACCCAAGTCAGTCTATACCATCCGAGAGTCCAGGGACGATCGCTCCAAGGAACATGATGTGATAGGATTTACAGACAAGGACTTAGAACATATTGTAACACCCCATGGGGTCAGTGAAACCTCTGACTGCCCCATGGTGGTTAGCTTGGATGTCCACAATCACATTGTAAAGAGGGTGTTAGTGGATAGTGGAAGCTCTGTCAATGTTTTGCCCTACACCACGTTCCAAAAAATGAATGTTACCAACATCTCGCTCGAACCCCTCAAAACAGCCCTCATTGGCTTTTGAGGTTCTGAGGTTTTCCCACGAGGGCAAATTCGCTTGGCCACTTCATTTAGACGAGCCCCACAGTGCAAAACGCTCATGGTCACCTACGCAGTGGTAGAAATTAATATCCTATATAACATAATAATCGGGCGATCGGTTCTTGTAGACTTCAAAGCGATTATCTCCACCTACCACCAGAAAATCAAGTTCCCCACCCCCGAGGGTGTCGGAGAAGTTTTGTGCAACATACGAGAAGCCTGGGAGTGCTACATGCTATCCCTCAAAAAGCCTAAAACGAAGAAAGCATTTCAAATTGGGTCCACCAAGAAATCCGTTGATTTTCCCAATTTGGACGAGGACGGTCCCATGCGCAAGAGGGCCAAAATGAACAAGAAAAAGAACAAAAAGAAAGATCCCCACAACAAAGATACCCACGAAGTTGTCCCACCAGGGACAGTTGGAGAGTCTTCCTTTGAGGAAAATGAGCGTGGGCAAGAGGAGCCTAGGGACGATGACCATCTGACAGGAAAGAAAAGGGCGCTTGAGCTCCCCCGTCCAGAAATGAGGATCGAGCCCTCAGAAAAATTCCTTACTATTGAGCTAGAACCAGGGAACAAGGATAAAACTACCCAGATTGGGTCCAACCTCTCTGGATCCTCGCAGATCATGATGATAGACTTCCTTCGAGAAAATATTGATGTGTTTGCATGGAAAGCCTCGGATCTTATCGGGATTGACTCAAGCATCATAGTTCACAGGCTCAATGTGGACCCATCCTTTAAGCCAATTAAATAGAAGAAGCGAGATGTGCACGGCTTTCGGAAGAAAGTTATTGAGGAGGAAGTTAACAAGCTTCTTGAAGCTCAGTATATCGAGCCCGTACTGTATCCAGAATGGTTATGTAACGTGGTATTGGTGCCCAAGAGTGCAAATAAGTGGCGCATGTGCAATGACTTCACGAATCTTAACAAGGCTTGCCCTAAAGACCCTTACCCATTGCCCCGCATAGACCAGCTGGTGGACTCAACTGCGGGCTGCGAACTCATGAGTATGATGGATGCCTTTCAAGGGTACTATCAAATCTTTATGGCCCCGGAAGACCGTCCCAAAACATCATTTGTCGTCCACTTGGGTATATATTGCTTCCTGGTCAGGCCCTTTGAGCTCAAGAACGATGGGGCCACTTATCAGTGCCTCGTTAACAAAATGTTTAAAAAAGAAATTGGGGGATCCATGGAAGTGTACGTTGATGATATGATTGTTAAGAGCGAACGTCAAGGCTCGCACCTAGAAGATCTCAAGCACACCTTTGCCATTTTACGCCAGTATGGGATGAAATTGAATCCCTCAAAGTGTACTTTTTTGGAGTGCGAGGAGGAAAATTCTTGGGCTACATGGTCAGCCAGAGGGGAATTGAAGCTAATCCGGAGAAAATCAAGGCTATCTTGGACATCCCCTCCCCTCGTAATCTCAGGGAAGTGCAAGTGCTAGTAGGGAAAATCATCTCTTTGAACAGATTCATCTCACGCTCGCCAAATAGAAACCTGCCTTTCTTCAAAATTTTGCGAAATGCACGAAATTTTGCTTGGACTGAAGAATGTGAAAAGGCATTGCGAGACATGAAGGCTTACCTTTCGAGCGCCCCGTTGTTAACAAAACCCGTTGAAGGTGAAAGGTTGTTTATGTACCTCTCCATTTCAACCGAGGCAACGAGCGCAGTACTTATAGCTGTACGGGAACGTAAGCACTTGCTTGTTCATTATTTGAGCAAAACATTACAAGGGGCCGATGTTAGGAATAGTGCCCTAGAAAGCCGATTGTATATCCGCTTTGTGCTTTTCCTTATTGTAATCACAGACAATCTTTGAATGAAATAACGAATTGAGGCAACACTTCTTTATATGCTCCTGTTTGGTATGCGTTTACTTTATCTGTGCATGTATGAGAACTCCCCTAATCCTGATGACTTTAGGACTCTACCATTTAGGTGAAATGGTTCATGAAACGAGCCCTATATCACATAAGTCATGATTAGTAAGATACTCCAAGCCGATGAGTCCTACCGACAGTGGGAGTGTCGACCTGACTCCTCTAAGGCTTGCTTGTGGGATCACGCCCTTAAGAAGGACCACCTTGTTTCATGTAGGTGCAAAGTGTATAGTTGATACGTGCGTGATACACGAGGGTACTTACTTTAATAAGTAAGTTCACTGCGTTGCCCCGTGTGAGAACATTCCTAAATGGGAAAGGAAGTCTCTATTTCAGGAAATAGAAACTTCCAGATTAGGAAATATCTCACGAGTCATTGATGTGATTAATTGATCCTTAGACTTGAGGTTCCATGTCACTTTATGAGTTAACTCTGTAGTCTTAGGTATAAGCTTTAAAGGGTGTCGCCATAGACAACTGATTCAAGGCTTATGCTGGGGCTGCACAAGTGATTCATGAAAGTGAATGAGAATCAAGAACGGACCTACACTTGCATTTGCGAGGTGATCTCTTATTGTCTAAGTCATTCATATGCCATATGGAGTCCTTGGCCAAGGCAGTAGATCAAGACATCAAGAAAAGGGTTTCTTGGATTGAGGTCAAATGGATATGAAATGCACTTAGCTTTAAGACCGGATTATTAGGGTTCTGATTATTCCCTTACCCTAGATCTTGGTTGAGAGATAGTAAGTAGGAGGATTGTATCTCACATGAATCAATGACTTAAAGGTTCTGTCGAATCCGAACATTCCAATTCAGCTAGGGGTTAAACACCTGTTGCTAGACTATGGTCGTTTAATCTGTGGACTGATTAATTAATTAGTGAATTAATTAATTAGGGTCACTGCTAATTGAATTGAGAACCTAGAGGGTCATACACAACAACTTGGTTACATGAGTTGAGGCTTAAAAATGATTAAACGAGTTAATCGGGCCTAGAGGGTTCCACACGTGTGAAACCACACGTGTGGCTCACATGACTGGACACGTGTCATTGTGACACGTGTGCCACACGTGACTATTTAATTGAATATTAAATAATTAAGTTGTTAATTATTTAATAGACTTTGGTTTAATTTTGAATTAAAAAGAAAGTCTTATTTTGGAGAAAAATAATCTAGTTAATTAATTATGAATTAATTAATTAGATAAAATAAGTTATTTATTTTAAATAAATAAAGTATAAAATTATCCAAAAATAGTTTGGATATTTTTAGCTCTCTTGAAAGTTGATTTGAATTTGAATTTAAAGTCAAAGTCAAAATTACTTGATGATCAAGTAATAGGAGAGAGAGAGACCAAAACCCTAGCCCATAAGGACTAGGATTTTCGGTCCTCCCTTTATTATAAATAGGGGAGCTCGTACTCCCCTTAGAGCTAATTGGCAATTCTTTTGGTTCATGTGTTGAACACCATCCATTCTCCAAGATAAACGAAACCCTAGGTTAAGCCTAAACACTAACTAGAGAACTAGCATCCTTACTAGTTAGATTGTAGTCAAGTTGGTGGACTATCTCTAGAGAGCTTCAAGTTAGAAGTTTGAAGATTCGAGCATTACCAAGGAGAGGGGATCAAGCCGCGAGAAGAGCGTTCTTGGGTGGCTTGAAACGCTTCAAGAAAGAATAAAAGAAAAGTAAGTTTTTTAACTCTACGAATTTGGATACACGATTGCGAGTCCAAGGTCCTTTTGTTGGGAAAAATTTTTAAATTCCGCTGCTTTCTGATTCGTATTTTCCAACAGCCGAGAAGAAGTATTTGGAAATTGAGAAATTCGCATTCGCCCTCATTAATGCATCACGAAGGTTGAGGCCTTACTTCCAAGCACACTCAATAACTGTCCTCACTGATCAGCCTCTGAAGCAAGTTCTATCCAAACCAGATGTGTCGGGAAGATTGATAAAATGGGCCATCGAGTTGAGCCAGTTTGACTTAAGTTTCGAGCCCAGAACTGCTATACAAGCACAGGTTGTAGTGGATTTGCTGGTTGAACGCTTCGATTTAGAACATGTTGTTCTAACGAACGATGGTTTGTGGGTCCTGCACACGGATGGTTCCTCAACCTCTCAAGGGGGAGGAGCAGGGGTAACCCTTAGAGACCCCAACGGAATTGAGTTAGACTTTGCAATCAGGTTGGATTTCCAGGTCACTAATAACGAGGCAGAATATGAAGCCCTGGTTCAAGGATTGAAAATTACTTTTCAAAACGGAGCCTCCAGAATTACCACCTATGTGGATTCACAATTAATTGCGAGCCAGATTGAAGGAACTTATGAGGCTCGAGAAACCACCATGGTGCAGTATTTGAACAAAGCCAAGGAAATTATTGGGAAGTTCAAGGAATTCCATCTACTCCAGGTCCCACGGGCAGAAAACGAACGTGTTGACGCTCTATCAAAATTTACCTCGGCCTTAGAAGGTATCAGTGAGCGCTCCGTTACGTTTCTTAGAACTAAAGAGCCTCTGATAAAAGAGCAGGGCACCAAGAGAGCCGTGGCCATGATTGATCCGCACGAGCCGTGCTGGCTTGATGATATTATAAGATTTCTTAGGGATGGCGTTTGTCCCACTGACAAGGTGGAGGCCCGGAAAGTCAGAAAACAAGGCCCCTCGGTTTTCTTTAGACTCTGAGGGGAGATTATTTAAGAAGTCATTTCAAGGACCCCCGATGAGATGTCTACGACCCTCGCAAGCTAAAAAAACGCTCGAGCTTATTCACAATGGAAGGTGTGAAAACCATTCAGGGGGGCGTATCCTCGCAAAAAAGGTCTTGAGGAGTGGGTTTTATTGGCCCACAGTTCTCCAAGACGCTATAGAGTTCTCCAGGAAATGCCCTAAATGTCAATTTTACTCTAACCTCACTCAATTGCCAACCGCTCAGATGGTCCCTGTAGATGTCTCATGGTCCTTTGACTAATGGGGGATCGACAATGTGGGTCCCTTGCCCATTGCGGTCGGACAGAAGAAGTTTGTCATCTTAGCTGTCGATTATTTTACCAAATGGGCCAAGGCTGAAGCCGTAGCAAAAATTACTTTCAGAGTCGTGAGAGACTTCATTTGGAAAAACATTATCTGCAGATATGGCATACCCAGGGTGCTCATTTCAGACAATGGGTCCCAGTTCATAGCAGCTGACACCCGAGAATGGTGTTCAGAGTTGTGTATTGAGCAACGTTTTACTTCCGTGGGTCATCCCCAAGCCAATGGACAAGCGGAAGTCACCAATAGGGGTCATTTTGCAGCATCTGAAAACCATGCTAGAAAGTAGAAAGAGTGAATGGGCAAAGGAATTGCAAGGGGTACTATGCGCTTATCGCACTACTCCACGAGCGGTTACTGGTGAGACACCTTTCGCGCTCGTATATGGGTCAGAAGCAATGATACCTGTGGAGATTGCACAAGAATCCGCACGGGTAGCATACTTTGAACATAAAGCCAACGAGGAGAGTAGGGCGCTGGAATTAGATCTCGTGGATGGAAAAAGGGATAAGGCATGGGCACTCATCCATCAATACAAAGCCTCTGTCGCTCAACAGTATAACAAGAGGGTAAAGGAAAGAACTTTTCAGTTGGGGGATTTGGCCCTCAAAAAAGTGGAAGTCTCAAGGCATGTGGGCAAGCTAGATCCCAATTGGGAAGGTCCGTTCAAAGTTATACAAATGCGGGCAAACAACACATACACGCTCGAAACACTGCAGGGTGAGCGTCTTCCACGCCCTTGGAACGTATGCAACCTCAGATGGTTCTATGTTTGAGTTTATTTTGTAAAGCGTGAAGCATATGTTATTTCTCAAGAAATTTATAATGAATATTGCTCCTCTCATTCATTTCATCTGAGTATGCAGGCTGTTGAGAATTCTCTCTTGGGATCTTGAACCCAAGGGGAATGAATTTCCTCGTAAATTAAGAATAGGCATAACTTCACGAGCGTGCTTATCCAACACCTCTAAGGATGTGCCCAAAGTCCACTCCGTACGCACGAGCGTCCTAGTAGGCCTGGGTAGCCTGTATTATGGGCACCTAGCACTCGAAAACAGAAATCGCTACACAATTGTATTTTGCAAGAAACAAAGCTAAATTTTCACAAGTCTTGAACAAGGGCAGTCTCTCAATAAGACCCTCGTGATTACTCAAGACTTAGTAAAATTTTCCAAGTTTTAAAGCTAAATTTTCAAAAAGTCTTGAACGAGGACAGTCTCTCAGTAAGACCCTCGTGATTACTCAAGACTTAGTAAAATTTTCCAAGTTTTAAAGCTAAATTTTCACAAGTCTTGAACGAGGGCAGTCTCCAAGTTTTAAAGCAAAATTTTCACAAGTCTTGAACGAGGGCAGTCTCTCAGTAAGACCCTCGTGATTACTCAAGACTTAGTAAAATTTTCCAAGTTTTAAAGCAAAATTTTTGCAAGTCTCAAGACTTAGTAAAATTTTCCAGGTTTTTAAGCCAAATTTTCACAAGTCTTGAACAAGGGCAGCATCCCAGCAAGACCCTCATAGTTACTCAAGACTTAGCTAAAACAGTGCATATTTTACTTAGCATGTTACTCAGAAACTAAGTGTTATAAAGATTTTGATACAACAAGTGCAGAGTGAATTTCTATAATCAAATGATGTGAGGAATGAAAGGAGACACTATTGTGAAAGGAAAGATCTTCATTAGATAAGTTTCCATTGAATTATAAAATAAGGGCACGTGGGCCCTTAGAACTCCTACAAAATTAGAAATGCTAAACAGAAAAGAGAAGGAAATTCTAACATAAGCATATGGAGGGAAACTTCAGGCAGCAGGAGCAACGTCTTCATCCAAAACCACTAGGACATTTTGGGCCATAGGACCATACACTGGGCCAACCGGCTCTTGTGCTTGAGGGGCTTGTTATTTCCTGGCGCCTGGGGGGCATTGGGCTCATTAGCTTCATTTGCTGGAACGACGCTGGCTTTGCCAGTCCCCTTATTTTGTTCCGCCTGAGAGGCTTCCGCTGGAGGATGAGCCGCCATATATTCATCTTGGATGAGCGTGACCAGGAAATTGTACTCCGGCTCAGAGATGTTGGATTCAGGATCTTCGCGGTCGTCATCCTCCTCAACACAGCGCTCGTTAAACATGAGCCCCATGTCCTACGCCTCACAAATGGAGGGATCGGTTAGGCCCTTGTGGATACCCTGCTCAATCGCCAAGTTGAACGTTTTTTTAGCCTTATCTAGACAGTGCAAAGAGGCCACAAAGTTGAACGCCTTTGAATGGCAGAACTTGATGAGCGCCTCCTTGACTGATTGCTCAATATGATGAGGAAGTTGGTCCATGGTATCCGCATACTTTTTCTCCGCTTCAGTGGCCCTCGTCCTCCAAGCGTTACGGTCATCCGTAAGCTTTTGGTGGCTCTTATTGGGGTTGTTATATTGCGTGAGCTAACTCCTCCGAGCGGTCTCAGCGTGTGTAAAGTCATCCTGCAATTTCTTCATTTCTTCCTCCATCTTCTTGTGCTCCGTGTCAAGAGATAGGAATTTGGCCTTCTCCACATCTAATTCCTCCTGAATCTGGGCGGGGTCGTTCGAGCGCGCCATTTTCTTGTATTTGGCCTTTCGGTCAGCATAAACCGTGGGACGTATTTGGATGTTTAGCCCTCGGAAGAACTTGCTGTACAGGCTCGAAAGGGCAGAAGTGTTAATAAAAATCTTGAGGAATAACACCTTCAAAAGATAAAAAAAATTACAATGAGGAAGGAGACTTACAGAAATTATGGCATGTACCATGTCACTGGTCACCTTCTCCACGGACTCGGAATACAAGGCCCTGTGGTCCGCTGTGAACTGGACCCTCTCGTACAAGCCCTCGCTGATGGTTTGCGCGACTGTTCCGTGTCTCAATAACACAGCGCCACCATCCGTCGAACCCTTAAAGCTCCTATCCCCTCGGCGGTCGAAGTCCCACAAATGTTCTTCCTCCGACGAGGAAGTATCTCCGCCACCCTTGGGGCCTTCAACGACCTGTTTGCCCTTGCCGGTTATAGAAAAGGAATCCGGCATCCTTTTCCTTTTCCTAGAGACTGAGGTGCCCTCTCCTTGAGTGTCTCTGATATTGATGCTCGTCTGAGGTCTTGGCGGTGGAACAGGAACGGGAATGGTGGCTCCACTCGTCTGAGAAACGACTGGGGCCCTTGGAATCACCCTTGTATCAGGGTTGGGTGCCTAGTTATTGCCACGACCCCGATTGGCGCTCGAGCCTGCGGCTTGCCTGCCACCACGATTGTTACCGCGACCTGAGTCTCGGGGTGGCTGGTTCTATTGATCTCCTTGGTTGGTTTGACGCCTATTGGCATTGGCGAATCGGGCAGCATGTCGGATTCCTCCAGCCATGATGATGTTTATTCCTGGGGCAAGAAAAAACAACGAGGGTCAGAAACCCTTAAACAAACTTCACAAAGTACAAGTTACAAATACAGGTAAACAGTTAGCATCCCTATCTACAAGTTAGTGCCCTAAAATCTAACCATCTCTCTCCAAATCCCGAGCGGGAGGGTTGCTGAGATATTGAGGATTATTGGAGAGCCCACAAAGGAGCATAAGTTCATCATCATCTATCAGCTCTTTAGCCTGAATCAACCGGCCCTCGTCCTTCAACGTTCCGACCAAATCCTTAGCCCAATCATCAGGAAAAGTGGGGCCTAAGCGATTCTTCACAAGGGAGCCTTTCCCATGCGAAATCCACTCTCGTGACACCCCAAAATCATTGTCCGGTGGGGCTTTGACAAAGATAAACTTCTCCTTGCAATCTGGGTCGTAAGTGGAGAAAGGAGAGTTGATCAATTTTAAGTGGGCCTTTGCTTGGACGTAGTAGAAGAAACCCGCCCCGGGGGACGAGCGTGGGGAGCTAACGACTTGAAGAAGGGCGTTGAAATTTTCCATTGAGGGCTCGTATCCAGTACACTTCATGAGGATCACGAAGCATGTTATCAAAGTGAGGCCGTTGGGCACGATTTGCGAGGGGTAAAGGTTCAAACTATTTAAGATATTGGCCACCGGAACTGGGATCGGAAATCTCAAGCCCCCAGAGCTAACTGCATCCTTATAAACCGTCATCTCACCGGAGGGTGGGTGATTGGCACGCTCGTGATCAGCAGGGATCCGCCAGGTGAAGCGCTCGTCCCAATATATTGGTGCCAGCATAGTCTTGATCTCCCCCAAAGTAATTGAGCTGGGAGTCTCATCAGGGGTGCGCTCGGTCGCTGGCATGCCTGAGCCCTCACCCTCATTTGACCCTTTGGTTTTCGTAGCTTTTCTAGGCCTCTGGGACTTCTTCCTTTAGCCCTTGGCACGGGCTATTTCTGAGGGCCCCACTTCTCCCTCAAATTCGGGGGCTGGGGCCGCGACGGCCACTGTCACGGCATGACGGTAAGGATGGGTCGCACTTTCTGTCAGTGATAATACCTCTCCTTGCCTCTCCGCTTCCATCACCATGTTCATCTCTTCAAATATATGTTCAACCCCTCCTGGGTTCCTCTCCTCCATAGCCGATACGGCAGCGTGCAATTCTTCATCCCTTGGAGATGAATTCCGACTTGCTACCTCCTCAACCTCCCGGGCAAATTCTTCCACATGATCTCCAGACATGGTTTGAGAAGGATTTTCGAGAAGTGGAAGGGTTTTTTTTTAAGAATCGAAAGGAGATGCAAAATTCAGGGACTTTGGGAAATAAGGGAGATGTATTGAAAACTAAATCCTAATTTGTTCTAAGGTTAGCAAAGTTAAAAGATTTCACTAGAAAGTTACCTTGAGTTTTCTGGAAAAACTTGGAAGAAAGTTGTGAATACTCTGAAATCGGTTTCGCAAAGAGTTTTTCACAAATGTGTGATCTGAGGATTTGTTCGCGTAAAGGACGATATGGATGCAGAATCCCTTATTTATAGGGATGGGAGTTGGTACGTTTCTGGCAAGTAATTTGAAATTACAATCATTTCCCGCCTAGGAAACCCTTCACTTTATTGAACCGTCATGTACTTCCCAAGAATCACGCGGCCCACGCGCATCAGCATTTAATGCACAGACGTTTCAAGCGGTCAGAAGAAAGAACCGCATTTAATGCATAGACGTTTCAAGCGGTCAGAAGAAAGGACCGCATTTATGGCGCAATCAGAAGGATAATTGCCCAACACGCCATGCCTTGTACAAGCGCAACGCTCGATGGATTACATTGGCAGAATTCTACAACCCTTATCACTAAGGACTATAGAATTGGGGGGGCAAAATGATGGGGTCAAAATACGCTTGGGCCACGTTTTGACACTTGGCGCCACCAGCAACCGACACGTGGCCTATCAATCCCCAAAATAGATCTCCTCCGAGCGTCATTCACCCTCGAATGTCAAGACCCATGAGCGACATGTGTCGTCATCGTCACATGACACGTGGCTGTTATAGCCGCTGACCAACGAACGCTCCTTATACTACAAAGCAAGACCCAAGTTCACCAAGGGAGTCATCCTCGTGCGCTCACTCCCCTTGGATGTGCTTCCGCATGCAAGCAAACCAAGGGACCAAGCTCCCCCTCATCTCACAGCCTTGGCCCGGATCCACTCTCGGGTCCGCTGGCCCATCAGGCCCATGGTTGACACGAACGCGCTCATGGCCCTCTTTACCAACCCAAAACGGCTCTCTGAAACCCTGTACATGTCCGCGCACCTGCCACTGTTGCCCGCACCACCTGTTGCACCAGCTTTTGCAGGAGATTCCTCCTAGGTTTTTTGTCATTGCACCACGTTTAAGGGCGACATTAGGGTAGGACCATAAGGGGGTAAATTACTAAAGGGTCCCTGACCCTCAACTATAAATAGGAGTCTTCATCTCCATCCCTATAAGCAATCTCCATTACTGCAACTTCATATTTCATATATTCTCTCTTTCAGATCATCATCTGACTTGAGCGTCGGAGAGCCAAACTGGGAATCACCCCCAGTTCCCCCAGCTTGGCCGTCTGACCTCTGTTTCTTTTGGTTTTTGTCCTAGCAGGTTGAACCTACCCTCTTCTCCGGCGATCATCATCGGTTTCCCCACCTTTAAACAAATTCTAAAGTGATTGGATTCTGTACCCCATATTCAGACCCATCAGAAAGTATTTCTCTGATTTGATAAGAAGTGAAGCAAATGTCAAAACTATATCAGGTAGTGCAAAGTTAATTGAAGGCTCTGGAAGAGCTACAATATTACTACCCCATGGGACAAAGTTTATTATTAATGATGTTTTGTTTTGCTCTAAGTCCCAAAGAAATTTATTAAACTTTAAAGATATCCGTCTTAATGGATATCACATTAAAACTGAGTACTTTTACATAACAAGTCAAATGTGAGTTCTAAAAAAACTACCCGCTTTTTCATCAGGTTTATATTATACATGCATAAGTGTAATTAAAGCACATGCCATTACAAACCAAAAGTTTGTAGATCCACAAGATTTTATTATTTGGCATGATCGATTGGGTCACCCTAGTTTAACAATGATGCGAAAGATCATTGAAAGTACACAAGGCATCCATTAAGGAACCAGAAGATTCCTCAAATAAGAAAAGATCCATGTACAGCTTGTTCTCTTGGAAAATTAATTGTAAGACCATCACCAGTTAAAATAAAAAATGAATCACCGGCTTTTCTTGAACATATTCAAGTTGATATATGTGAACCAATTCATCCACAATGTGGACCATTTTGATATTTTATGGTATTGATCAATGCATCTACCAGATGGTCACATTTTTGTTTGTTATCAACTCGTAATATGGCATTTGCGAGATTGCTTGCCCAAATTATTAAATTACGGGCACAATTTCCTAATAACACAATCAAGAAAGTTCGATTGGATAATGTTGGTGAGTTCACATCCCAAATTTTCAATGATTCTTGTATGGCAATTGATTACCATTGAACATTCTGTTGCTCATGTGCATACACAAAATGGTTTGGCTAAATCATTAATTAAGCGTCTTCAACTTATTTCTAGACCATTGATAATGAGAACAAAGCTTTCAATTTCAGAATAGGGATATGCGATTTTACATGTAGAGATATTAATTCGCATTAGACCAAGTGCTTATTATAAATACTCCCCGTTTCAACTTACATGTGGTCAAGAACCAAATATTTCCCATCTAAGAATTTTTTGATGTGCAGCGTACGTGTAGCACCACCACAACGTAGTAAAATGGGACCTCAAATAATATTGGGGATTTACGTTGGATATGAAAGTCCATCCATTATCAGGTATCTTGAACCTCAAACGGGTGATATATTTAGAGCACGTTTTGTTGACTGACATTTTGATGAAAAATATTTTTCCAGCATTAGAGGGAGAAAACAAACAGTTGAAAAAGGATATTGGTATGAACCAGCATTATTGCATCTTGATCCACGTACAAATAATATTGGGGATTTACGTTGGATATGAAAGCCCATCCATTATCAGGTATCTTGAACCTCAAACGGATGATATATTTAGAGCACGTTTTGTTGACTGTCATTTTGATGAAAATATTTTTCCAGCATTAGAGGGAGAAAACAAACAGTTGGAAAAGGATATTGGTATGAACCATCATTGTTGCATCTTGATCCACGTACAAAATAGTGTGAGATGAAAGTTCAAAAGATTGTACACTTGCAAAGTATAGCAAATCAAACACCAGATTTTTTACAGATACAAAACGAGTGACTATATCACATATACCAACTGTTAATGCTCCTGCTCAGATTGAAGTTCCACAAAGACAATCCAAGAAGAACGTTGCTCATGAACTACGGCACGCCTAAAGTGTGGTAAACCACCTGGATCGAAGGATAAAATCCTCGTAAAAGACAAGGGGCTAATATGAATGATGATCACGATATAGAAAGGAGTGACCCAATAGAGACACCAAATGAAAAGATGTTACAAAAGAAATATTGAATAAGGAAAGTATCCCAGAAGAGGCACAAAACGAGAAAAATGTCCCGGGAGAGACATAAGGTGAGATAAATCAAGAAATTTCAATTAATTACTTACATCCAAGAAAGCTGTGGAATTGAAGTGATATCAAAATTGATGAAATATTTTCATATACTGTGGCACACGATATCACTCATGAAAATGAAGATCCTGAGCCAAGATCTATCAATGAATGTCTAAATAGACATGATTAAAATAAATGGAAAGACGATATTCAGGCTGAATTAAACTCTTTGAATAAAAGAAATTTGTTTGGACCTGTTGTCCTCACACGTAGGGTGTAAACGAACCGAACCGAGCAGAGTCATGACCTTTTTCTTAGCTCGGGCTCGCCCCTCAAATTCCTGGCTCAAGCTTGGCTCACGAGCTAGCGATCGAGCCGTCAAAAAAATAGCTCGAGCTTAGCTCGCCCTGAAGTTCGACTCGACTCGCGAGCCTAACGAACCCATTAGAACAACAACGCAAAACCATAACACAGATTTATCCCATTCAAAGCAACTTGACAGAAAGAAAAATTCATCAACTATTTAAAATCGTTAGAGGAGATTTAAAGTAAAAAAAATTGAACAAAGTGTAAAAAACCAGAAAAATGAAAAGAAAAGCAAGAAAAAAGAAGATCTAAATCTGATCTGAATTTCGAGAAAAAAGAAGAAAGAAAAAATAAAAAGAAATCCACTTCACTTCATTCAGGGTGGTCGCCTTTAGAGATGCAACGGACGACGGCGGCGTCCTTTGAAGGCGTAGAGGATGATGTGGCGGCGCATGGAGGTGTCTTGAAGCAGGCGATGGTGGCGGCATCTTGGAGGTGAGGAAGACAGTAGCGGCGCCTAGAGGTGTCTTAAAGCAGGTGGTGATGACGGCAACCTTAAAAACAGGCGGTGGTGGTGGCATCTAGAATGTGAAGAAGAAGATGGCGGTGGCTAGAGTTTTCTTGAAGCAGGCGACGGTTTGTTTAGAAAGAGGTTAAAGAACTGTTTTGCATAGTGTGATCTGGATGAAAGGGTATTTAGGGTTTGAATATAGATAGTTATTACTCTTTCTTTATTAAAATTACACACGGGACCTGATAGGCTACTAGGTATGTATATATAAACACATATATATACAGTGTATATAACTTATATTATATTTTATTATTACTTTTTTATTTAGTTCACGCGCCAACTCGCGAGCTTCGAACTGCAAAACAGAAGGCTCGGACTTGGCTCGAAAAGTGCATGCGGTTGAAGCAGTTAGGAAGCATGTGGTACAATCGCTTAAGTGAATTTCTATCAAATAAAGAATATGTGAACAATCCAATTTGTCCAGGCATATACATTAAAAAAACAACATCTGAATATGTAATCATGGTTGTCTATGTTGATGATTCGAACATTACTGGAACTGCCAAGGAAATCCATGAAACGGCAGTATATTTGAAAAATGAATTTGAAATGAAAGATCTTGGGGAAACCAAATTTTGCCTTGGTTTGCAGATTGAGCATAAACAAAATGGGATTTTTGTGCATCAATCAGCTTATACTGAAAGGGTATTGAAACATTTTAACATGGATAAAGCAAACCCTTTAAGCACTCAAATGATTGGGAGATCGCTAAGTGTAGAAACAGATCCATTTCGCCCTCGCGAAGAAAATAAAAAAGTTCTTGGATCTGAAACACCATACCTCAGTGCTATTGGGGCTCTTATGTATCTTGCTAATTATACTAGACCTGACATATCTTTTGTTGTTGATTTGCTAACAAGATTCAATTCATCCCCAACTAAAAGGCATTGGAATGGGATTAAACATTTATTCTGATATCTTCGAGGTACAGTTGATTTGGAATTACTTTATTCTGAAAATGCGAAACATGTTTTGGTTGGTTATGCAGATGCAAGATATTTATCAGATCCACACAAAGCTAAATCTCAAACAGGTTATGTATTTACACTGGGAGGCACTGCAATTTCTTGGCAATCGCAAAAACAAATCCTTGTTGCTACTTCTTCCAGTAATGCTGAAATCATTGCACTTTATGAAACAAGTCGAGAATGTGTTTGGCTGAGATCAATGACACAACACATCTTGACTACTTGTGGTGTATCAATTGATAAAAGTCCAACAAAGATTTATGAAGATAATGTCGCATGTATTGCTCAAATGAAGGAAGGTTATATCAAAAGTGATAAAACCAAACATATCACGCCGAAATTCTTCCAGTATACACAAGACCTTAAGAAGAAGAAAGAGATCAATATTCAATATGTTCAATCATTTAACAATTCGACAGATCTCTTCACAAACGCACTTGCCTCTACAACATTCAGAAAACATGTACATGATATTGGAACGCGTCATCTCCGAAATTTATGAAAAGATCTCACTAATGTTAACATTAGGGGGAGCATACGCAACTGCACTCTTTTTTCCTTCTTCAGGTTTTTATCCCACTGAATTTTTCCTGATAAGATTTTTAATGAGGCAGCACCTAGAACATAGGCATCCCAAGGAGAATTGTTGAAATTGTCAACATTTGATGCGTCGTAGCATTTGACAATATACAAATGGGATGCCAAAATCTACACAAAGATGCAGCAACATTAAATGTTATACGTTATGCACAATGACTTTTACTGTGCAAGATATAATTTCTCGCCTATAAATAGCAATATACTTCATTACATTTGGTACAACAATTCGAAAGCAGAAGTCTGTAATATACATACACATTCTGATATATTAGACTGTTGAGAATCTCACAATTATTCTTGTCTTGTTTCGTGTATTTATTATTCAAGTTTTACGACATATTAGACTTTTTTTTTTCTTTTTTTGTTATACTATAGATTAGACTATTATTATCACAGTTTCTTGAGCTTAATTCACAAAATTATTTTGAGTTTGACCAGGGTATATAGAAATTTATTTTTTAAAATTATAAATCGTCTAATTGTTTTGAATAACTAAGAATGACTATTTTGCCCGCATTCTTGATCCCGTTTGCATATTGCTCTTTTCATGCACTTTCCTCCCTCATTTATGCTTGACAAGAACAATATTGAAAAATGTCATTCACATAATAGTTGTAAATAGGGGTGTTCAAAAAAACCGAACCGAATCGAACCGACCGAACCTATTTCGGTTCGGTTTTCGGTTAGGCCAATTTTGGTTTTCGGTTTTTCGGTTTTTTCGGTTCGGTTGTCCGGTTAAACCGAACCGAACCGAAAACCGATAATTTTATTTATATTTTTTTTATTAATTAAATTTGTTTTATTATACTTACCTTACCTGCATTATATGGGCTGGAGTAATTCTTCGTCTTCTTCATGTGCTTAGTAATTTCTCCTCTTTTTGAAATCACCAAATATAATTTCTTTCTCTCAAGATGGAACCCTAACCAATAGCCGCCCCTCCCCAAGTTCCTCTCTCTTCTTCGGTGAGCAGCCGCAGCGGCGCAACGCTGTTAGTGGCTAAGCACCTAAGCCCACAACACAGATCTCAATTCTCAGCGATGGCGGTAAAAATAGTCACACCATTCATCGGTCTTCTTGGTGAAACTCTATTTCTTATCTCTCTGCCTTACCCTCCGTCGGTCTTCAATTTATTTAATTTAGTGGAAAGGCTCTGTTCTTTTAGCTTCCTGTGAAATAGGTTCTCCAAATTATTTTGTAACTTTGGTCTGATCGTCTATCTATCGTAAATTGTAATGGTTTAATTAATTTAAATTAGTTTTTTTTTTTTTTTTTAATTTTGGTCATTCGGTTTTCGGTTGAAAACCGAAACCAAACCGAAAATCTTCGGTTAAAACCGAACTGAACCGTAAGAGGTTCGGTTCGGTTTCGGTTTGATTTTTCAAAATCGAATTTTTCGGTTAACCGAACCGAAATTTCGGTTTCGGCCCAAACCGGCCGAATGAACAGCCCTAGTTGTAAAATGACAAAATGAACAATATAGACATATTGATAAATTAAACTAATTTTTTACTTCCTTAAGTAAACAATAAGTTAGTTATATAATTTAAAAATAATTTAATTATAATCATGTCTAATTGGATTTGCAAAATGATCTAAGTAAATTAATTCTTGGTATCTCAATAATATGAGATCATTAAGATATAAAATTCTTTATATTTAAAGACTAAAAATTAAAATATTTAATTAAACTAGTATAACACCGTCGGTTAATTTCCGTCAGTCGACCCAGAAAACTAATCTGATAAATACAACCCACTAACAACAAAATAAAACAAAAACAAAATAAAACCAAGTACAGTACAAAATACACACACAATTGAACAGGCCCAATACAATTAGGTTTGGGCTTCAAGGCATGGGCCTACCTAGGTAATTATTGAGTAATGGATGTTGTTGGGTTTTTCTTATATCATTCTTTTTTCTCTTTTATTTTTTATTTTTATATTTATACCGAGAAAGAATCCATTAATCACTTTTTTTTTTGGTTAACACCCGCACACCTAAATGGAATTCGAATCCAATACCTTATTTTCAAGAATGAACCTATTAACTACTTGAATCAACCCGGTAGAATCCTTTAATCACTTGATGTAAAGAAAGAATCCTTTCTTATTTTTTCTCTTATTTATAAAATAACTTGATACTCCTCTCTTATCCCTCCTCTTTCTTTGATTTATCCTAGATCTAATTATATCTTTTTAGTGTTTATTACTTATCTGTCACTACTTTAATAGTTTCGTCATTATTAAAGTTATTAAGGGAAAAGATTTTTTTGTCATTCTAACTTTGCACATTCTTACAATTTATCATTCCTATAAACTTTTATTGCAAATCACATCCAATCTTTGCATTTATAACATACCGCCATCTAAATTTTTTTTTTGTAGTTTTGGTGAAAATACAACTAACGTGTATGTTTTATAAACATATTACGTATCATATTTTTTAACCAAAACTACTAAAAAAAAATTTAGATGACGGTATGTTACAAATACAAAGATTAAATGACGGTTTGCAGCGAAAATTTATTAGAATGATAAATTACGAAAATAACAAAAGTTGGGATGGTAAAAAAGAAATTGCCTAATTATTATTCAATCTGCTCATTCCGCGAACAGCCGAGCAGATCTTAGGCCTGAGTTTTGTCTTCCGACCCCAACAGAGATGTTTTCCTATGAAAAGTCAACATGAAAAACAAGAATTTATGACATTTATGAATTATTTGACCCTACGGGAATGGCAGTCAAGTCAAATTTGTCTTTTAATCCAATTTAATGTGAGTATGCGACCAAGTAGAGAAAATATGTTTCGTAAGCTAGGTCCACACACCAATCGCTACGTCTTTAGCTAATAGAAAAGTCCAAATTTTCTAGAATTTTCCCCACTTGGTGGCGCCTAATACATTCTATTATTTTTCATCGAAAGAGTGTTTGATCCGTCATGTATTTTTCATTTTTGTTAATTGAACTTATGATAAATTTTAAATTTATGAGTTTGATGCGAGTCAAATTAGACTTTGCAGCCAAAAATTTTCAATCTTCAGCCATTAATGTCACCATTGATAATTGTTATTTTTTTTTTTTCAACTTTTTCTTTTCCAAATGCATTCTTGAAAAGGTGTAATTATCCCTTTTATTGAATAAGAAAAGGAGAATTAGATCCAATAAGTTATGATATACATATATGAATAAAGTGATACATATTTTTTTCAAAAAATTTTATGTAAAAAGTGTCTAATATGGCATAATACGACGAAATGATATTTTTAGAAGTATTCATACATTAGAGGATCCAAACATCTTACATGAGGCTTAATTTTGAGCAGAATGTACGTAGGAGCAAAAACATTGGCAGACGTAGATGCTTGTTATCGCCACATAGATCAAAATATATTTGATTATCCGTGACTTCCGTAAATTAAAAATAACCTCTTTATATAATTGTTGGGATCATACCTAAGGGTCCATTTGTGCTCAACACCGAGGCTCAATTAGGAGTAGGGTAATAGGTCCGAATTCGCCTATAGGAAAATGTATTGGAATAAGAGTGTTCCATGAAGTACACAACAATAATATTAAAACACTCCTCGACTTTGAGATCCTCACTCGGCCCGTCGGCTGCCCAAAAATTTTAGGAAAAAAAAAAAAAAACAAAACATTATATTTAAATCAATTTGTTTCACACCACATACTCCATAGTCTTGGAGGATATTTTGGGTCAGAAATTTAGCCATTTTTCTGCATAATAAATGGTTAGTTGTGGAGTAGTTCATAGGTTTGAATTTGATTCAAACACCTCAATCCTTAGTTATGGGCCTATGGCTCAACTGCCCCAGATTCTGATATGTTTGTGCATTAACCTTTCAATTGTTCATGCATTGACCATGACATGTATACACTACAGACATGAAACACATTTTTATATTACAATTTCATATTAATGACAAATTGTGTTGTTAGACCTCACATTTGAATAAATGGCTGCAATTGAAAATAGGGGTGTGCATTCGGTATATACCGAACCGATCGAACCGAAATGTCGGTATACCGAAATTTTCGGTTCGGTACGGTTTTTACCGAAAAAAATTCGGTACGATTCGATATATAACCGAATTACCGAATTCTGTTAAAAAAAAAAAAAGAAAAATGAAAGAACTACATATTTTTAATTAAAGTTTCTCCAAGTCTAAAAATAAAAAAAACAAATAATAAGATTCAAGACAGGAATATAAAAGTATTCCTTTTGTTTTGCATAAAAGTGTTAATTAGACTTTGAAACAAGAATAGCTAAATATATTAAAAATGTTGATGGTGTGTAGGAATATATATATATATATATATATATATATAAACCAAAAAAGAATTTCATATGCTTTGTGTAGGAATATAATGTAGATAATATCATAAATATATTTAGCTATATACGTTGTGGGTGTGTAGGAATATATATATATATATATATAAACCAATAAAGAATTTTATAGGCTTTGTTTAGGAATATAATATATATAATATAATAAAAATATATATTAAAATATATATATAATATCTAATTCGGTATTTCGGTCGGTTCGGTATACCGCACATGTATACCGATATCGAACCGAATACCGAATTTTTGAAAACCTTTATACCGAATACCGAACCGAATTTTCGGTTCGGTATTCGGTACGTACCGAATTTTCGATATCAGTTGGTTCGATCGGTAATACCGAACTCTGCACACCCCTAATTGAAAATGACCAACCAATTTGACTTTATTTTGGTAAAACTAAGCTTTTTTTTTTTCTCATAGTAGATTTAAGTGTAGGCAATAATTTCTCATAATTAAGTGTAATTCTTTTCGAACTAGCTCAAGTACGAATTGGATAGGTTTTCATTTAATGCTAGTACATAGCATGTTGTGGTGGTGCAGCTGGTCAAGAATACCGATACGAAGGAGTATTTTTTTGAATTTATTATTGAAAATTGTCGTAAGTTAATATGGGGTTATGAAAATGCAAATCTTAAACACATCAAAAGCTATGATGCACGGATACGGATACGGATACGGCGACACAGACACAACACGACACGGATACGGCGACACGAATTTTTTTTTTGAATTTTCCATGTGAGGAGTGTCGGACACGACATAAGACGACATGGCAAAATGATAGTTTTTAGGAGTGTCCGTACATCATAGATCAAAAAGGTTGGGAAACATTCTCGTAGATATCTTGGCCAAGTGGACTCGGGAGATGAAGGAAGATAAGAAGGTCTGGGAGCAAGAGATGGATGAGCTGAATCGAGATAGAGGCGGGATAAATAACTAGTTTAGTCATTTCTGTTGCTATAAACGATAAAATATATAGCATGTAAATAGTGGTTAAGGGTTGTGCCCTCAAAGTCAATACTTTATAATTGTTAGGGTTTTAATTGAGTTTTATGAAAACAAGTGTTTATTCTTATTTGTCAAGGGTTCGTTCAAGTTATTAATTGTGTGTGCGTGTATTTTATTTTTTTTTAAAGAAAGTGCTTATTCTAATTTTATCTTTTTATTTATATACTTATATTATAGTTCTTTTGCATTTTTCTTTCTAATTTATGAAGATTAATGAATAATTTGTTCTTAATTTAACCTCCCTCGTAGGACAACAAAACATATTGCAAATGATTTTACGATACATATTCAAAGAGAAATATACTTAAAATTATTATTTATTATTTATTGAATATTTTCAAAAATATTTTTATAATTAATTATTTTAATCTATTATGTGTCGAACACTTTCACAATACTAATTCGTAGTACTTATATGTTGGGATATCCGCATCAAATATTCCGACAACTATCATTAGATATATTAATATAAATTAATATTATCGTATTTTTATTGCATTTTGAAAATAATATTTCAAATATGAATGTTGATAAATTAATATAAATTTGACATTATCATCTATACTTCTATACTATTATATTAAGCGTCAGGGGTAGAGAGAAATCGTTTTGGTGTCTTCGACTCTTTTTTTTCTACCCCTAAACTCTTTTTTTTTTCTTTTTTTCTGCGTGTGGACTCTTTTCTTTTCTTCTTATTATTATTATTTATTTATTTTATCATTCCAATAACGTAATACTCTCAATTTCTCTTTTCTCTCTCATTATATTATTTTTTTTAATAATTCCTTTATATCTATACTATATATCTATACTATTCTATACTAACCGCTTGGTCTTTTGGACTCTTTTCTTTTCCTTTTATTTTATTTATTTTTTTCATCCGTTGTATTTTCTTACATTCTTTTTTTTTTTTTCTATTATTTATTTATTTACCATTCTAATATATTCATAACTTCTCTTTTCTCTTTCCTTACTTTAATTTTTATTTTCTTTATGTATAAATTTTATATTTTTTTTTTTTATTTATCTACTTAAAATTTTTATTCACGTATTTTATCAATTATCAATTTAAAATTTTAATCTTAATCTTAAAATATTTTAATCTTAATTTTAATCTTTTCCATATATTTTATGATATTGATCCTTTCTTTACATTTAAAATCTTAATTTTATTTCTCTATACTTATAATCTTAATTTTTTATTATTTGCACGTAGAGTGTGCAAACTGCAGAGTTGCTAGTATAAAATTAAAGATCAGAAAAATAAGAATGGGTGGGGTCCAGCATGAATGCGGGTCAAAGACAGCAGCTTTATCGCACCAAAACTATACAGTGATGTGCAGAGTGCATCCGTTACCATTTACCAAGTTCCCACCTTTTCTTTCTTTTAATTTTTAAATGCCCCCAGCTTTTTTGACTTTCTCAAATCACATCCTTTTTTAAGCCCTTATTCTATTTTCCTCCCATAAACAATCAATCAGATAAAGTAAAACAGTAGTAAGCATCCTAAGCAACAAGAAAGGAAAACGTCGTTCAATAAAATAATCACCCAACTCAAAAATAAAAATATTCTCGAAATTAAACATTTTTGTCTTCTCCGATTCTGTCCTCTAAATCTAACAAATTTACAGAAAAACCCCAATTCTAACTTCTACAAATTTAAAAAGCTATCCCCACTAATTTCCCATTTCTCAGAATAGCCTCCAACTAACTCGAAATTACAAAAAGCAACCCCCATTTCTGTCTCCCTTCCCTCATTGAGACTCGAACACCACCAACTGTGCAGGGGCGGCGATCTCCGCCACCGCGCCGCCCTGAGTGTGGCGGTGCTCCCCCTCGTAGGTAACGATGAGCATCGTCGGATCATCGGTCGCCCTCTCGACGTGCTTCCTCGCTGGGCATCCCCTCACTGTACTACACTTGTAGTAACCCCTGCAAATCAGAACAGAGTACCAATCAGCTAAACCGATCAAGAATGGCAGAAATGGTGTCGAATCCGACGGTATACAGAGGTGGAGCAAAGTATTTACCGTGGGTATGGTGAGCCCTTGATCGGCTTCTGCCCGTACTTCCTCCAGGAGTACTCGTCGGGGGGAATATCAGCAACTTTTGAGCTTATTGCCGGCACTCTGATTGTTCTCTTCACCCTTGATTTCCTGAGAGATGTAATAGACGCCGTTAGACGATGCATTAGAGATAAGAACATCAAGAATTGTTTAGAATTAATTCAGATGATTTCAGGTTAAGTTTCAGAAATCACGGCGTGCAGTTAAAGGTAAGGCGGCCGACGTAGAGCACGCTTTCAGAGAAGTCGGTGTCAACTGACAAGCGTGTTATGGAAGCAGACAGAGTCGCTGTCATGACTGCCGCGGATGCTAATATGTGCCGAGTAGCAGCACTGTTTGTTTGTTTTTAAGCTTTTTCGAATTTTTAACTGGTAATGGAGGACGGAAGTCAAAATAAGACCTAATTTGTTCTTGCTCATATTTGATCTTTAATTCTTCAGGTTTAACACGAATGGATTGATTTTGGCTCTGTTTCGCTGAATTAATGTTCAAAGCATAAGGGATCTGTGGGAGTGTGGAGAATCAGACAACGAATATATACCTCTTTTTGCAGTGGCATTTGCTGGAACCAGAGGTTTTGCCGGAAACGTTATCGGAGTGGTCATGATGATCCCGACACCTCTTCCCACCGGAGAGCGGCGGCTTGCCCGCGGAGACCGCAGGAGCAGAAGCCGGCAGAAACATCGACGGAGACCCGCCTTTTCCGTTGGAGACGCTGCCTTCGCCAGTAATCGACGACATAAAGGTTGAAGACGAGTTTCCGGAAGTAGAAACCGCCGCTGATAAACTGAATCCGTCTTTCCCTATCGTTTCACCCCCTTCCTTCCCAAACGAAGCGCCAGGCTTCGTAAAATCAAGCGTCAAAGGCTGAACCGCAGCAGGAGCCGGAGCCGGCGCCGGCGCAGTAACTTGCGAGAACAGGTTCAGAGGTTGAGGCTGGTAAACTCCAGAAGCCGGATTCTGCGGTTGAGCCGAGGCCGAAGCCTGCGTATGGTGCTGAACAGAAGTCGCCGCCGGCGACGGTTGGACCGGACCGCGGCGGAACCGGGCGTGCCCGGTCCTGTTAAGAATAGAAATCACCTTTCTGAACTTCGAAACCGTGAAATCCGTGATGTCTCTGCAGTCAAGCTGCTGATGATTCTGGCTCTGCTGCTGCTGTTGATGAGAAACCGCTCTGATTAAATGCTCCATGGACTTCAAACCCGCCGAAGCCGCCTCCTGAATCGCCATTTGCTCGTTGATGTTCGCGTAGCCAAGCAATTCCACCGCCATTTTTTCCGGCGAACCAGAGATGTATCAATTTGCAGGAATCGAGATTATCGTAAATTGTTTACGTTCTCACTGAAACCTCATCGGAACGAGAATCTCAAAAACCTTGAATAGAGAGAGAAACTGGGAAATGTGAATGAGAGGGTGAAAGTGGGGGTAAGGACTAAGGAATATATGGGGGAAGAAGATGACCGGCTGACCGGGTAACGAGTCAAAGATCTGAATTTCAATCCAACGGCTGAGATTTCCCGATTGAAGATTTCAATGTGGTGGGGAGAAAAAGACAAAACACAGGCCTATTTTCTGTTTGAAAGTGGTGGTGGGGGGGGGGGTGGGGCCCACCTCCGTTGAAAATCTGGGAATTGATATCGCCACTTCATTCTCAGTGATGCCAGTATACGGTACAAATCTGAAAGCACGCCGTACTGTTGTTTGTGGGGTTTGAAGTTGTTATTTTGGGGGTGGTTTTGGAATATGGGAGTTTTTTTGGGGTGGAATTGTGAATTCGGGAGAGTGTGCAATGATTGAATTTCTCGTGAAGGGAGAAGGGTTGGTGGGAAAGAGACGAAATAGGGATTGGGTTGTGCTAGCTGGGGTAATTAATGGAGTGGAATTGTAATTATGAAGATTATTGGTTGGTATGTGGGATTTTGGTAATCTTAATCGATTATTGCTTTAATCGCGCAGATTGCCGTTACAAGAAGGACCATAAACTCAAAAATTATTTATCCATAATATGTAGTTTATTTTAAGAAAATTTACATAGGATCATTCTAAATTTAATTTTAATTACGACGTAATTCATTTAAATTGAAAAAATATATTTTAGTTTCTATAAATTTTGTTTGGTTCAATTTCCGTAATAAAATTTGTAAAATGGCACTTATACTTTTGACAATTTCCCAGAATACTCTCGTCACCACCTCCAGTGACACACAAATCTTCCCTTCTCAGTTAAACCTCCAGCCTTTCCCTCTCTCACCCTTGTCGGATATTACTAATTCAACGGTGGAGGTCGCGCGGCAACCCCACCGATCCCAATGAGTTGCCTAAGCTGGAACTATCAGGGCTCGGGGGATCCCTGACGAGTTCATAGTCTCCGGTCTCTCATTAGAGACCACAAACCCTCGATTATCTTCCTTTGTGAGACAAGATGCAATCAAAGGAGGATTGATAGCTTAAAATCTTTGTTGGATATGAATGGTATCGGTGTTAATTCTGTTGGTAGAAGTGGTGGCTTAGCTTTATTATGGCGGAAGGATGCTCGTATTTCTCTTCTTAGTTATTCGCATAATCACATTGATGTGGAGGTGTCGGATGTTGGAGGTGCGGAACCTTGGAGGTTCACCGGTTTTTATGGGCACTCTAAATGGCAAAATAAAGGCTTATCCTGGCAGCTCCTTCGTAATTTTCGGGGTCTTCATTCTCTTCCTTGGTTGGTTAGTGGGGACTTTAACGAGATACTTCATAACAAAGAGAAAGAGGGTGGCAACGATAGACCTCTTGGCCTCATGCAAAACTCTGCCGAGGCTCTCAGTGATACAGGGTTGTCTGACCTCGGGTTTTCCTCAGGCTTGTTGTTCACTTGGCTCCGTAACTGTGCAGCCCCTCACACCTTGAGGGAAAGATTAGATAGATCGGTGGCTTTCGGATGATTGGAGATCTCGCTTTCCTCAAGCATTTGTCAAACATTTACATGCTTCTTGCTCCGATCATCTTCCCATCCTTACCGTCCTTAAACGATCGCTAGCCAAGCGGAGGAACAAGAACCGGCCCTTCCGGTTCGAAGCTCACTGGGTCAGAACCGAGGATTGTTGCAGGGTCATCTCAGAGGCTTGGGTGGGATCCTTGTCCCTCTCTGCGGCTGCTTCGGTTATGGAGAGCACTGAGAATTGCAAAATTGGGCTGATCAATTTGAGGAAATCTCTTAAGAATTCGAATCAATTGGATATTAATCAGCTTGAGAGGAGGTTACAAGAGCTTTAGAACAATGTTATCTCTCTACGAGTTAAAGAGGAGATTCAGGATATGAAGAAGAAGATCGAAACTGCCCTGATTAATGAGGAGATAGCGTGGAAACAGCGCTCGAAAGCACACTGGCTCAAAGAAGGTGATCGGAATACTAGGTTCTTTCATTCCAAGGCTAAGCAGCGACAACGTAATAACCATATTGACTTCCTTTATGATGAGAACGGTACTAAATGCAGCAGCACGGAAGGGATTCATGCTATTATTGAAAAGTACTTTGGGGAGTTGTTCTCTTCTAACAGGTGTTCGGATCTCGAGTTGGATCAGGGACTTCAATTTATTTCAAGGAGGGTTAGTGATGATATGGGTTGCCACCTCCTTTCCCGCTTCATGGCCACGGAGGTAACCTGTGTTTTGAAATCTATGTATCCCCTAAAATCCCCGGGACCTGATGGTCTCCCCCCTACTTTTTTCAGCACTATTGGGATATTGTAGGATAGGATATTGTTGCTTGTGTGCTTGATTTCCTTAACAATGGTCGCTTTGATAAGAAACTTAACTTTACCCACATTGTTCTTATCCCTAAGTGTAAAAACCCTGAATTAATTACTCAATTTAGACCCATTAGCCTATGCAATGTTGTCTATAAACTGGCTTCGAAAGTGCTTGCTAATCGTATGAAACCTCTCTTGAATACCATTATCTCCCATAACCAATCTACTTTTATTTCCGGTCGTCTTATTAGTGATAACGTTTTTGTAGCCTTTGAGATTAACCATTTCTTGAAGAGTAAGTGTACAGGAAAGAAAAGTTTCTTTAACCTGAAGCTCGATATGAGCAAAGCGTATGATCGTGTCGAATGGCAGTTTCTCAAACGGCTTCTGGTCAGGTTAGGTTTTCCTGATTTGTTTGTTTCCCGTATTATGGATTGCATTTCCTCGGCCTCTTACTCCTTTCTGCTTGATGGTTACGAGTTCGGTTCTCTGGTCCCGGAACGGGGCTCCGTTAAGGGGACCCCCTGTCCCCTTATCTGTTTCTTTTCTGTGCATAAGTGTTGCCTGCGCTCTTGCAGGTTGAGGAACAAAGTGGTCGTTTGAGGGGTATCAGTATCTGCAAGGGCGTGCCAACGACCTCCCATCTGCTGTTTGCGGATGACACTATGATTTGTGGCAAAGCTGATATGGATGCGATGTTCTGTATCAAAGATGTCCTTAGCCAGTATGAGCGCATTTCGGGAAAAACTATCAATTGCCAGAAATCCTCGATGATGTTCAGTAGGAATTTATCAACGGAGGTACAGGATGGGTTGGCTGACCTGTTGGGCGTGAAGAGGGTGGAGAAGTTGGATCTTTACCTCGGTCTCCCGTCTGTTGTGGGCAGGTCTCGTAAAGCGGTGTTTGCAGGGATTTTGGATAAAATTAGAAGGAGGATTCAGGGATTCTCTGAGAAGTTCCTTTCCAAAGCGGGCAAAGAGGTTCTTATAAAGGCCGTCTTGCAAGCTATCCCTACGTATGTTATAAATTGCTTTCGTCTTCTGAACAATTTTATTCAGGACATCGATGCCACCATTAGCCATTTTTGGTGGAGTAACCGGGGGACTAAGAAGTTGCATTGGTTAGCGTGGGATAAGATGTGTGTGAGAAAAAGACGTGGGGGATTGGGGTTCAGGAGTTTTCGCTTATTCAATGAGGCTATGCTCGCAAAACAGCTCTGGAAAGTGGTTAAAACCCCCGACAGCCTACTTAGCAGGCTTCTTAAAGCCAAATATTTCCCGTATTCGAACGTTTGGCAGGCGTCTCTTGGTAGGTCTCCGTCTTTCACTTGGAGAAGTCTACTTGGCACCGGTTATCTTCTCGCTGCCGGTACAAGATGGAGAGTGGGAGATGGTAAATTTGTTCACATATGGCGCGATCGTTGGCTCCCGAGGAGCTTTGATTTCGAACCTCGTTTTCAGGCAGGTTCGAATGTTTACCCAGAAATGGTCTCCGAGTTGTTGAAGCCTGGGTTTCTGCAGTGGAATGCTGAGTTAGTTGAGACGGTCTTCAATGAAGGGATGCTCGCTCCATCTTGAGTATTCCTTTGGGTTCGGTTCCGAGGAACGATTCATTAGTCTGGCATTTCGGTAAGAATGACACCTTCTCAGTCAGGAGTGACTATCATTTGGCTTGGGATCTGGAATTAATGGAGCAGTCTCCTGCTCCTCCTCAGGGTGGGATTCAGGATTGGGACACGGTTTGGAAGATCAAAGCTCAACCCAAGATTAAGAATTTTATTTGGATGTGTTGTCACGATATTTTGCCGACTGGTCTGAACCTCCTTCGCCATCATTGTGTTAGTAATTTCGAGTGTATTAATTGCAATTTAGCAGAGGAAGACATGACACATGCACTTGTGAGCTGCCCTTGGGTTCAACAGGTATGGATCGCAGCGAATCTGCCCAGACTTCTATTCATCCAGCTGCAAGTTGACTTCGTGGGGGCACTGTTGCAAGCACTGCGTTCGCTTTCAGGGGAAGAGTGTGGGCGGTTGGCTATGTTGCTTTGGACCATCTGGGGCTATCGAAATAGGAAGCGGGAAGAAGGAGTGGTCAGCACGCCATCCGACTTAGTGATGATGGCCACTGTGAGTTTACTTAGCAGGCCAACAATTGATGAAGAGTTGGAGTTACAGCAGCGGGTGCCCGAGGCACTGAAGTGGAGGAAACCTGAAAGAGGCTGGATCAAAGTCAATTACGATGGTGCGGTCTTTGCGGCTGACAATTCTATTGGCATTGGTGTGATTGTCCGAGATGAAGAGGGGAACTGTGTTGGCTGGGAAACAGATTGGATTCACAACTCGATCGATCCCTTGGTTGCGGAGGCTTCGGCGGCCGTCTCTGCTGCTTGGTTAGCTCGGGATTTTAGGTGGAAGTATGTGATCTTCGAGGGTGACTGCCTTAATGTGGTGAATAAAATACTTGACGGGGGTGAGGAACCCTCGGACATTGGCAACCTCATTGCGGATGTCAAGCTTCTTTGCTCTTGTTTTCGTGATGTTCGCTTCTCTTTTACTAGACGTGGTGCAAATGCAGCTACCCACTTGCTTGCTCGGAATGCGGCTTCGCCCTGCGTAGGTTCTTCTGATTTTCCGTCCTTTGTTTCGGAGTGGTTGTTAGTGATGCTTGTTAGTTAGTCCTTTTGGGGCTGGTCGTCAAAAAAAAAAAAAAAAAACTCTGCACATTCTATGCATGTGCAAATAATAAATTATTATTATATAAATATATTAAAATTAAATTTTTTTATTAAATATGTATTCTATAATTATTTTTAATTTACACTGAATTAGTAAAGTGATAAAAATTAGAAGAAAAACAATCTAAATGATGAGAAAGAAAAGTTAAGTTAAGAAGAGAAGTAATGAGAGAGAAAAGAAAAGTTAAGAAAACGAGATAAAGTCGGATAAAAAAGGTAATAAAAAAATAGAATTTTTTTTTTTTAGAATGCAAGAGACCAAACTTTGCACTCTCTCTTAATATAACAGTAGGGGTGTAAACGGATAATAAACGGAGCGGATGTGTAGTATCCGAATCCAAATCCGAATCCGTTTAGCATATCCACTATCCGAATCCGTATCCGTTATCCGACGGATAATGAAAATGCTATCCTTATCCGAATATCGGATTATCCGTATCCGTGAGGATATCCGATTAGTGAATTATCTGATATCCGAATCCGATATTCGAATCTGAATCCGAATCCGTTTACCTGTTTTAAATACATTTTCTAATAAAAATAATAGATTAAAATTTCATAACACAATTAACTATTAAATACATACAAATATTAATATAACTAACTATAAATCTATTAAATTTATACAAACATTAATTCATAAGTATGATATATAATTTATAATATATGTTCACTGTTATTAATGAAGTTTATTATTATAAGTGATATGATATATGTTTATTCATTATTGCTATTATATTTTTTATAATTCTCAAATAAGTATATAATGCATATATTAATATATGTTTCATTAAGGTATAAAAAATATATATAGATATATATGTTATCGAAGGTGGATTAAGGATAACGGATATATCTAACAGATGTATAAACGGATTGGATGTTAAACAGATCGGATATGTGATTACCATATCCTTATCCGTTTATAATTCGGATGTCTATAATCGGATACGGATAATATCCTCTTTAAACGGATACGGATAATATCCTCTTTAAACGAATTCGGATGCAAACGGGTATCGGATTTTCGGATATCCATTTAGAGCGTTATATAATAGTATATATATATATATATATATATATCCTAAACTAATTTTATACTCCATAAACTTTTGAAAAAATAAATGATTATTGTAATTCCATTAGACAATGGTTGTTTTGGTCTTTCCATACAAGCCTTTTGGATTTACTAACACATATATTTTTTTTTTTATCGCAAAAGGTTGAATCCCCAATTCTAAGGGTCCTTCACATCCCAACCCGATGAAGTAAGTGAGAGGAGGTAAATCATGTACTCACCGGCCCGTTAAGGGGGAGTTGTGTCTTCCACAAATCTACAAAGAGCTTACCGTCAAAGCCCACGTTGGACTAAAGAATAAAACTCTCACATTGCAACCTGTGAGAATTGAATCTTGTAACTTATCAGTTATCACAAATCTGCCCTTCCAGAATCAGCTGAACTACACGTCTACGCCCCGTTGGCACCTTTTTTTTTTTTTCCCTAAACACACTCAAAGTAGTTAGAGGAGCTCGACTCAACTCTGAAAGAAGGGACTTACTAAACATTTGATCTTTAACAAAACAATTAATTACTGAAAAACAAAACGAAACATTTTAATCTACTTCAAATTACTAAAAGATGGAATTTGTGAATATCAAATCAAATTATATATATTCAAAATTTTATTTTATAAATGCAAAAGTATCATCATCGTCAATGCTTCGCCTCAAATTAAACGTGACATTTATATAAAATACGCTGAAATTATAAAAATTAGTCTCTACATTTCAGAAAATCGGACAATTGATGATGTTCCACAAAGAAAACTGAATACAAAACTCAAATAATAGGTGGTACTGTTCCATATTTGTGGTCCAAATTATGAGATGATTTTTTTAAATTCTTTTCATATCTCGATTATTTCTCTCTCATAATCTAGATCACCTATTTATATACATAGTGCACGTATGTAAGTGAAATAGAAGATAAAACAAAATTTTAAAATAGAAGATCCTAAACCTATATAAACCTAAAAAAAAAAAATCGTAACGAGAATAATATTTAGATATTACAAAGTGGACCTATATGTAATTAGAAAGAAATAGTGGTGCAATTCATTAATTTGCAAACAATCACTATTTTATTATTAAAAGAAAAGGAGTTAAATAAATAAATCAATCAATAAAATGACATATCTCGATACTTTGACAAATAATAAAATAATAAAAAGAGGAACATTAAAAAAGGCTGACCGGAAATGAAAATGAGACAAATCACATGGGAAATGGTTGACCAACTTTCACTTTACCTACACTAGCCAGTCCTCATTTCTCAGCCGTCCGATTAACTGTGTTTCCCATCAACGGCCTAGATTCCCCCGAGGGAGTTGACCTCGACTTTATGTGATTCCTTGAGAATATCAATGTAGGACAGCCTGTGAAAAGCAGCCACGTGGATCGCATTCCCGAATTTTGTCATCTATACTATTATATTAAGCGTCAGGGTAGAGAGAAACCGCTTTGGTATCTTGGACTCTTGGACTTTTTTTTTTTCTACCCCTAAACTCTTTTCTTTTCTTTTTTTCTGCGTGTGGACTCTTTTCTTTTCTTATTATTATTATTTATTTATTTTACCATTCCAATAACGTAATATTCTCAATTTCTCTTTTCTCTCTCATTATATTATTTTTTTTAATAATTCCTTTATATCTATACTATATATATATACTATTCTATACTAACCGTTTAGTCTTTTGGACTCTTTTCTTTTTTTTTTATTTTATTTTATTTATCTTTTTCATCCGTTGTATTTTCTTACATTCATTTTTTTTTCTATTATTTATTTATTTACCATTCTAATATATTCATAACTTCTCTTTTCTCTTTTCTCATTTTAATTTTTTTTTTCTTTATGTATAAATTTTATCTTTTTTTTTTTCATTTATCTGTTTAGAATTTTTATTCACGTATTTTATCAGTTATCAACTTAAAATTTTAATCTTAATCTTAAGATATTTTAATCTTAATTTTAATCTTTTTCACATATTTTATGATATTAGTCATCTCTTTAAATTTAAAATCTTAATTTTATTTCTCTATATTTAGAATCTTAATTTTTTATTTGCACACACGTAGAGTGTGCATAGTTGCTAGTTTTAATTAACTGGTTACGTAGGACCAAAAAAAAAATTAACTGGTTACTAACTTACTATTGGAAGGGTTGAATAGTATTATAGACTATAATTAAATGGGTCAATATTATAATTTATAATAAATAAATTAACAAATTTTATTAATAACAATAAATAATAATAATTGTGTGTGGAAAATATAAATGATTAAAAAAGAGAAAATGTTTGAAGTTTGATTGGACCAGGTGAGTTGACAGGCTGAACCGGCCCGTGACTCAGTTTTTAATATTTGTAATATTTATTCGAGGGAAATGAATAATTTTGAAATTATCAATTGAATAAAAATTGTTGATGAGATTTTATTTTACCAAATTTCAAAAGATCCTAAGTTGATTTTAATCAGAAATATGTTGTTGGAATTTATATAAACGAGCGCATTAGGTTTGTTATAAGTGATTAAAATTAAATTAAGGTTTTATTAAAATAAAATATAAAATTCCTCCTTCTTTTTTCTTTTGTTTAGTTTATTTTTAATAGTGAATGAGAAGACCAAGCATCCTAAATGACTTGAAAATTGAAATAAATGTAAGAATGAATACGATGTATTGAAAATTTTAGTAAGAGATCTAGAACATGTTGAAGTTGAACAAATTAAAACTATTGAATTGTTGTGGAGTTGAACATGAACAACCATCCTACACTCAACAATATTATATTTGAAGCAAGTAGAAATAACTTAGGATCCAACATTAAAGTGCACCACACGCATATATCAACCTTTTCAAAAATCAAAAGTAGACTTGCAATGAAATCGAATACAAGTGTATCCCACTATTTCGCATCGTAACTTAGTTTATTCTCAATTTTTTCAAACCATACTTTTGACCCTTTATTTCGTCTTTTTAGACCTTTACAAAACTATGCTCGTTGACTTGATTAGAGTTCAAGAATTGGAAATTCCCAAGAAATGGATCCAAGATTATATGACAAAGACGTGTATTACAGCTTAATTTACTTACCTTATGTATTTTACCTTTTTACTTTAATGAGGGTTGAGGTATCAGATTTACCTCCCATTTGCGTGTATAAATATAACACTTGTACACAACTGATAATTCAATTAAGCTTTCATTCATTCAATGCTTTATCTCTCTGTTCAGTTTTGTTAGTTATCATGGTATCAGAGCATTTCTTCATCATCCTTTCACCGTTCTTCTGCTGATTTCGTCCGTTCTTCCGTTGATTTTCTGATTTAGTGTTTCTTCAAGTTGATTTCGGCAGATTTCTTCACAATTTCGTCCGATTGTCTGCGATTTCATTAGATTTGATTTCATCGCGATTTTCCGTCTTCGATTTCTCTCCGTGATCTTGACGATCTTGAGTCGCGTTCTGTGATTTTTCTTCTGATTATCAATCATTGTTCTCTCATGGCGTCTGCAGAAGCCATTGCAGCTGCTGAATCGAGGCTCACAACTTCCAGTCCGTATTTTCTTCACCCAAACGAGAATCCTGCGCTATAACTGGTTTCTCCCCCTCTGGACGGTTCTAACTATCACACATGGGCGCGGGGGATGAAGATGGCGCTTCAATCGAAGAATAAGTTTGTATTCGTCTCTGGATCTTTACCCATGCCACAGCCGCTAGATCCTCTGCTTCTAATTTGGGAAAGATGCAACACGATGGTGCTTTCCTGGATATCTCATGTCGTTACTCCGTCGATCCATCGCTCAATTCTTTGGCTGGATAAGGCTAGTGATGTGTGGACGGATCTCAGGGGGCGTTTCTCCCATGGTGACGCTTTCCGTATTGCAGAACTCCAGGAGGAGATATTCTCTGTAAGTCAGGGTGACAGCTCCGTTTCTGATTACTTTACTAAACTGAAAATTTTATGGGATGAGTTCTACAATTTTAAGCCTTTGCCCTCCTGTACTTGTGTTAATCCTTGTTCTTGTGGAGTCATTGACACTTTCAAGGGTTACCAGCAGAGTGACTGTGTGATACGGTTCCTGAATGGTCTTAATGAGAAGTTTTCAGGGGTTAGGTCTCAAATAATGTTGATAGATCCTCTTCCACCCATTACTAAAGTGTTTTCCATGGTCTTACAACAAGAACGTCAATTCACCATTAGTGAAGACCACAAATCCTTTGCTGTTAATGCTTTCAAACCTGCTTTCCTAAAGTCAAACTTCCAGCAACCTTCAGGTTCTTCAAAACAAGGCTATGGAAAGGGTTTACTACTTCTAAACAAACCTCAGATTCTAATGGACAGAAGTGTAGGCATTGTGGCAGGCCTAATCATACTAAGAAAACATGCTACAAGAAGCATGGTTTTCCTCCCAATTTTAGGTTTAACAATCCAGTGGCTGCTGCTTTGTATGCTCAAGAATCTCCTGATTCTTCCCTGCCTGATTCTCACTCACAAGATTCAGATACTCATCAAGACTCTAACAATGACACAATTCACAACATCTCTCTCACCACTGATCAATATCAGAGACTGGTGTCTATGCTCAGCACTTCCCAGGATCTTCATTCTTCCCACCAAGTGAATCAGATTTCTGTTGTTCCTACTCCAGATGAGCACTTGGCTTCCTCTTCAGGTATCTCTTACTCCTTATCTTGTTCAAGTTTCACACACAAGTGGATTCTTGACACAGGGGCCACTAACCATATATGTTGTTCACTTAGCTCCTTTGATAAGGTTTTTTCCATACCTACAATATCTGTTAAACTTCCTAATGGAAGTCTGATTAAGGTTCATCAGGCTGGTACTGTCAAACTCACATCTGTTCTTGTCTTGTCAGATGTTTTGTACATTCCTGAGTTCACATTCAATCTTTTGTCTGTGTCTAAACTCACCAATGTTCTTCACTATTCTTTACAGTTTACTCATGATGGTTGTTTGATTCAGGAACCAAAGACCTTGAAGATGATTGGTTCAGCTAAACTTCAACAAGGATTATATGCTCTGTCTGATTTCAATTCTTTGTTAGATTGTAATTCTCTTCATAATGTCTGTTCAGTTCAAACTGTTGATTTTGAGAATATTTGGCATTTTAGATTAGGTCATGTTTCTGTTTCAACTATGGATGTAATTCACAAACTTGATTCTTCAATAAAGTGCAAATTTCCTTGCCAATCTTGTGATATCTGTCATCTATCCAAGCAAAGAAAGTTGCCATTTCCTTCTAGTACTTCTACTTCATCTGCTATTTTTGAGCTTCTGCATGTGGATATATGGGGGCCATATTCAACTGATTCTATTTTTGGGCATAGGTATTTCCTTACAATTGTAGATGATTTTTCCAGATTTACATGGATTGCCTTAGTCAAACAAAAATCTGAGATTAGAACACAACTTCAGAATTTCATTACCTGAATGGAAACTCAGTTTAATGCCTAGATCAAGATCATCAGATCTGATAATGGTCCTGAATTTTCCATGGTACAATTTTATGCTATGAAAGGTATACATCATCAGACTTCATGTGTAGAAACTCCACAACAAAATGGCACTGTTGAAAGGAAACATCAACACATATTGAATGTTGCTAGAGCTTTGTTATTCCAGAGTTCCATACCTAAAAATCTATGGTCTTTTGCTGTAACTCATGCTGTTTACATCATAAATAGATTACCAACTCCTCTTTTGCAGTTTAAGTCTCCTTTTGAGCTTCTGTACAATACAGTTCCAAATTATCATGATCTTAAAGTATTTGGTTGTTTATCCTTTGCCTCTACATTGCAGCAAGCAAGAGGTAAGTTTGATCCAAGAGCCAGAAAAGCTATTTTTCTGGGACACAAACCTGGCACCAAGGGTTATCTTTTGCAAGATTTGCACTCCTCTGACATTTTTGTCTCAAGACATGTCCAGTTCATTGAGAACAATTTTCCATTTCAATCATCTAATTCAACTTCATCTCATATGAACATTGTTTCTCTTCCTAATGCATCTGATGTTATTTACACTGATGATAATTTCAATGAAGTACATACTCAGGTTCCTATAGATAATCAACAGGCTCCAGCTATCCCACAACATCCTCCTGTTGCTAATGCTCCAAATGCAAGGCCTCAGAGGGCAAAATCTACCCCATCTTACCTGCATGATTATCACTGCAACCTCATTCAGCAGACACCATCTCCAACACAAACATCAGGTGTATCTATTCCTTATCTTTTATCATCAGTCTTAAGTTACTCAAAACTTTCATCCAATCACAAACATTTCACACTCACAATAGCTTCCATACCTGAGCCTAAAACATAAGGAATGGAGAGATGCTATGGACAAAGAGATTGTTGCCTTACAATCCCCAAATACTTGGAAAATAGTTGATCTTCCACCTAATCAAACCCCTGTTGGATGTAAGTGGATTTTTAGAATTAAATATAAGTCTGATGGCTCTATTGAAAGGTACAAAGCTAGGTTAGTTGCCAAAGGATACACTCAAACAGAAGGATTGGACTACTTTGATACCTTTAGTCCAGTTGCCAAAATCACCACAATTAGAGTGTTACTTGCTTCAGCTGCACAAAACCACTGGATTCTAGAACAGTTAGATGTCAATAATGCTTTCTTGCATGGTGATCTAAATGAAGATGTCTACATGACATTGCCACAAGGTTTCACTGCAGATGGTCCAAACAAGGTTTGCAAGCTCACCAAATCACTGTATGGCCTTAAACAAGCCTCCAGGTAATGGTTTTCTAAACTCTCTTCCTCTCTTATCTCTCAAGGTTATATACAATCAATATCTGATTATAGCTTATTTGTCAAGCATGATAACAACTCTTTCATAGCTTTACTAGTTTATGTTGATGATGTGATATTAACTGGCACAAGTCAAGCTGAAATTAACAATATCAAACAATTCTTGGATAATGCTTTTAAAATCAAGGATCTTGGCCCACTTAAGTTCTTTCTAGGATTGGAGATAGCAAGAACAAAAGAAGGCATTGCATTAAATCAAAGAAAATATGCCTTGGAACTTCTTCAAGACACAGGACTTCTAGCTGCAAAACCATGCACAACACCAATGGATTCAACCATCAAATTGACAGCAGAAGGTGATCCTTACACAGACTTTGCAAATTACAGAAGGCTCATAGGCAGGCTACTCTATCTTTGCACTACCAGACCTGACATCTCCTATAGTGTACAACAATTGAGCCAGTTTCTTGCAAAACCAACAACTCAACATTTCCAGGCTGCACATGTAACGCCTCGTTTTCAATTTAATATATCACATAATATATAAATTGAAAACGTGAAAACGGGGCGTTACAGCACAGAGAATTCTCAAATACATCAAACAAGCACCAGGCCAAGGATTATACTTCCCAACAACTTCAAACTCTGATCTCAAGGCATTCAGTGACTCAGATTGGGCAGACTGTTTGGATACAAGAAGATCAGTGACTGGTTTCTGCATATTCCTAGGTGACTCACTTGTCAGTTGGAAATCAAAGAAGCAAACCACTGTTTCCAGATCTTCTTCTGAAGCAGAGTATAGGGAACTTGCTACAACAACCTGTAAACTCCAATGGCTTAAGTACCTACTGCAAGACCTGCACATCAAACAAGATAAACCAGCAATAATATATTGTGATAACAAGTCAGCTTTACAAATAGCAGCAAATCCAAGCTTTCATGAGAGAACCAAACACATAGAAATAGACTGCCACGTTGTAAGGGAAAAGCTTCAGCAAGGAATTATCCATCTTCTTCCCATACACACTAATTAACCTCCAAACAACAGACATTTTTACCAAACCATTGCCTCCTGTTCCTTTTCAAACTCACATATCCAAACTGGGCATGATCAACATCCTAGCTCCAGTTTGAGGGGGGATATTACAGCTTAATTTACTTACCTTATGTATTTTACCTTTTTACTTTACTGACCGTTGAGGTATTAGATTTACCTCCCATTTGCGTGTATAAATATAGCACTTGTACACAACTGATAATTCAATTAAGCTTTCATTCATTCAATGCTTTCTCTCTCTATTCAGTTTTGTTAGTTATCAACGTGTTTATTTTTCTTTAAATCCTCAATCTGCTTTCACTCACTGTTATTGATGGGGTTTCGAATGATTTTCCTTCCTTTAGTTATTCAAATATTTCAGTTCGTTTAGTTTGAAAAGTTTAAATACTTCGTACTCGTAATGAAACTTGAATACGGTGTGTTTCTCTAATCGGAGATCCACGAGTCGCAGATCAAAATTTTATTATCAAATACTGCATCTGACTCACAAATCTTTTATGGAATTCAAAAATTGAACTCTCACTCCCATTTTCTGAACATTTTTCGAATCCGCAAATCTTTTATGGAATTCAGTAATTGAACTCTCACTCCCATCTTCTGAATATTTTTTGAATCCGCTTGATACATTTAGCAGCAATGGACATGCGATATTATAGGGATAATTATGAACAACACCATGAGGTATATGACGAAAATATGAATTTTCCCCGAGATTTGAAAAATTATGAACATCCCCCTAAAGTTTACACTCTCTCTCACAAATTACCCCAGCCGTTAATAACGGTGTTAAATTTTGATGATGTCAGTAAAATTATTTTTAAAAATTCCAATCATACTCTTATATATGAATAACATTGAAAATATGATGATATATTTGTGATATTAATTAAACTTGTATTTTTTAATTTAAAATTTTATAATTTAAGATAATATTTATATTTTATCTATAAGTAAAAATCGAAATAGATATTTCATGCATGTTTATTCTATAGTCTATACCTTATATTTATGTCCGTTTTAGTTTTATGTATATTTTACATAAGTTTATTTAAACTTATTGTTTGAGAATAACAATTTTTTTCTTTGTAATAGAAAATTATAACAAAATACACCAACATCGATTGATGCATTAGTAACCTAATATAAATACCCATCAGAGTTATTGGAACAAATATTTCAAGTGTTGGTGATCCCTAATGCATCTACTTTATATACAAAAAATAACATCCCAATATAAACATATGCATGCCCAATATAAAAAAAAAAAATAATAATAACAATCATAAACTCTAAGTATGAAATTAGTTCATCATAAAAATATTAAAATATTATTAATTAGTATTTTTTGAAAAAAAATATTAAATAGTTACAAAACTCAAAATTTACATTAAATCCCAAAAAAAATTTGAATACTTGCATTAATCTCATTTTCCTTGAATTTTTATTACATATATATACCCCATTGAGTTTCAACATATGAAGAGTAAAATAGAGAACTCACACATTCTATTAAATTTAATGGATGAAATAACGGGTTAAGAGGAAATTTGTAATTTTTCAAACCTCAAGAAAAATATGTAATTTCGTCATATTTCAGGCATTATATGACGTCAATAGCAACTTGAGAGTTGAGACTCTATAATATGCAAAGTGGGTCTGGCAATTGCATGCGTCTTTATTAAGAATAATATCGAATAATAAATAAATAAACTTAGAAAATAACTATTTACTTGAAATTATCTCTTTCTCTTTTCATTTTTCATTTTTCATTTGAGGGTCAGAGAAAATCTATCTCGATAAATTTTTTTTATTGAATTGTTTCAATACTATATTAATTTAATCAGTTATATTGTATTCAAATCTCTAAATATGGTGAATTTCTAACATTGGTGTCTTTTCTTTTATGTATTGTAACTTGGGTGTTTTTTTTTTTTTTTTTTTGTATTGTAATTTTGGTGTAATCCTCTTTTTGAAAAAACGGAATCAATATTTACTACAATGATTTCGTTTTTTCAAAAAGAGGATTCAATACAAAATTTTATGAGTTTGTCAACACACTCATAAAATTTTGTATTGAATCCTATTTTTGAAAAACCGGAATCACTGAACCAGTGATTCCGGTTTTTAAAAAATAGTATTACGACACCAAAGTTGCAATATAAAAAAAAAAAAAATACACCAAAAATACAATATAAAAAAAAAAAATACACACTAAAATTAGAAAAAAAACCTCTAAATATACATGTATCATTAATAGAACGTCGTTTACGTCATTAACATATGCATCGAGTCGGCGATTTCAAGATAAATGAGATAATAGTTAAGTAACAAAACATTCATATTATATATATATATAGATATAACGTGGGAAAACATTGACATTGTCCAACATTGAGAGACTGACCAAGTTAGTGGTGCCAAACATTTTGTCCCTACTTATGTTTACATGCTTCATTAATGACCAAAAATTTATTTTCAAATCATTATTCCAAATATCCAATATTCGAGTCAATTGCATTGCCATTTAATAATTCTTGAAAAATATTAATAAAATACAGTTAATATTGTATATTTATTTTAAAAATTGAAGAATTTATAGTATTGAAAATTTAACGTTGTCAAGTTGTCGATGCACCTGCAGGCCATTGACATTTATTAAAGGTCAACTTTCCAAGTTGTAATACGCACTACAAAAATAAAACATAAAAAAAATAGATTCAACGAAAGAAATGTCAACTATAATTAAAAAAAACAAAACTATGATTAAAAATTATGATAAAATAAGCTGGCATAATTTGACTTTGTGTTTTAAAATGGGTGGAAGATTCAGTTGAGGATTTGTTCATTATTTTTGAGTGGTTGATGATGATGTTGTTTGTATTATTTTTTCACTATTGATCTAATAAGCTTTCGTAATAATTGGTTCAAATAATTAATAAATTCATTCTCCACAATAATATTTCGGATTCGAATCCTACATGATTTTGTGTTAAAAAAAAAAGACTTTCGTAGTAGTTAATTAAAAATGATTTGTTAAATATGTCATTTAGAAGACTGAGCAAACTTATTTATTTATTTATGAGTGAAGTACATATTTTTTGGAAAATATTAATAATTTGGTCAATATATATATATATATATATATATATTTTAATATATGCACACAGCACACCCGAGCGGAATTCGAACCCAAGACTTTGCAGAGGAGAATGAAGCTATCTATAATTTGGTCAAAATATTTTTTGTTCAGCAGAATACCAGATATTTATTTGTGTATTATTTTTTTATTTACGTTTTTGACATTACAGTGCTGAAATTATAAGTATTGGGATCCAATGTTATAGCTCTTTGGTCTAATATATGCCTCTAAATATTTTTGGTATTTTTGATGAGAGAAAATATTTATAATTGATGATGTGAATAAATTGTAATTGCTTTGTTAGAAAATTCATTTATTTGGCATTATTACAAAAATGCATTTTTAAATGATGAAATAATTAATATTTTTTATAATAATAATTTAAATATTTTTTTAATATTATCATGATCTTTTTGTGATGGATTGAAATTAGCATTATTAATGCCGCAAAATATGTTAAATAATTATTCGTAAGTAGTTACTACTTATTAATAGTGAGGAAATGAAATTTCCGTGGGCTAAAAAGTATAAAATCCCAATCAAATGAAGTGTATATTTGAAAGCCCACTCCTTCATATTTAAACCCATTTGTATTCCTTTACACGGGCCCAGTGATAGAAGTATTAAACAAGAGCAATTTCATATTAATGGAAAAAATGTAATTTTATTAGAAGCGTTTGGATACGATTGATTACATCTTTTTGTTTGATTTAATTCGACCTAATTTCGTATTAGTTAGGTGATATTAAATTATTTTAACTTGAACTACTCCATCACCTGCACATATCAAACCCAATATTGATTAACTTCCATTACAAATCATGGAGAGGAATTATGATTGGATGAGATTACAACTAATTGAAATTACAATCCATTAAAGGTAAATATAATTTAACATATCTAACACGATACTTAATACTACTTCAATGAAATATTCTCCACAAGCTCAAATATTCTAATCTTGTATCAAATACAAGATTGTCTGTTATTAACTCAACTTAATCTTATCTAATATAATCGATAGATATTAACTAAAAAAATAATTTTGCACCTTTATTTAATTAAACTTAGAAAACTTTAACTTTACTTGATTACAAATGAATTAAGCCCCCTATTTATATGGCTCACTTCTATTCAGTATTCATAACGAGTATAATTTATTTGATACAACCGATTAAACTAAGCCTCAAGGTTTAAAGTTTTGCTGACCTCATTGCTATATATATTTTTTTTAACGACCAGTGGCCCGAAGGCCGATCTAACTCAAATCAGACACAAAATAATTTAAAGCAACTAACGGAAAGTCCGAAGACCCAACGCAGGCCGAAGCCGCATTTCTAGCAATAGTGTGGGCCACGACATTGGCACCACGACGAATAAAGGAGAAACGAACACCATCAAACGACGAGCACACCATCTTCACATCTTCAAGAATGTTCCCAATGTGAGAACAATCGTCTTCATCACTCCGCAAGCTGTTGATAACATTTAGACAATCGCCCTCTATAATCATGTTTCGCCAACCAAAATCTCTGGCAAGTGTGATGGCCGAGAGGGCCGCAAGAGCTTCAGTTGTCTCCGGGTCCGAGGTATGTCTCCTCCTATCAGTTTCCCAACCAACACAATCCCCTTCCTCATTTCTTGCGATCACCCCGATTCCTATCTCATTCACATCTTTAAAGATATCCCCGTCGAAGTTAACTTTAATCCACCCCCGGTTTGGCTTGGACCACTTCACTACATCGGGCTGTTTATTGAGATCAGCCATTGCCACATCAATGTGCCCAAGGATCCTGTCACAAGTTCCTGTGAACTCCAACACTTGGTGCGGCTGTGATCTTAGACCCTAAGCTTTCCATTTGTTTCTGTGTCCCTACAAAGCCCAAAGACTATTAGAAAGTTTTGTACAGTCACTATCATTTAATTGATTAAAAGCCTCCAGGAGGCCATCTTTCATATTCTCAGATAATCTATAGATCAAACGCCAAGGAATAAAAGAGAAAGCCCAAACTTGTCTCGCAAATGAGCAAAGAAGCAGCGTATGGGCTGTGTTCTCGACGAGATGACCGCAAAGACTGCACCCCTGATCATTACCACAATGCCTTCTAACCAGGTTCTCCCCTGTCGGGGGGATGTCCCTGCAACAACCCCAAAGGAAGTTACGGACCTTTGGTTGGATGTTCAGTTTCCAAATCTTCCTCCAAATCCCGTGTGACTCAAACGAAGCCGATGAAGCACGGTCCCGGTTGGTGAGATCCTTGGCAAGAAAATAAGCATTCCTCACCGTGAATTTCCCATGCTTATTAAAGTGCCACAGCAGCGAATCTTCCCTTCGGCTATGCCCCAATGGAATACTAAGAATACAACGAGCATCGTCGTCATAAAAGATATTATTGATGAGCTCTTCGTTCCATTTCAACACCCCCGGTAACATTAGATCATTTACCCATTCCGGACTAAGCGAGGCATTTGGGTTAAACTTTGGTCTAAATGCATATCCCGTCGGTAGCCATCTATCTCTCCAGATGTGAATTCTCTTACTAGTCCCAACACGCCATCGAGTACCAGAAGCAATAAGATAACGAGCCTCAGAGAGGCTCCTCCAAGTGTAAGAAGGAGATCTTCCCAACGATGCATCCCAAACCTCAGAATTCGGGTAGTACTTATGTTGGAAAACACGAATCAGAAAGCAGCGGAATTTTAAAAAATTTTCCCAACAAAAGGACCTAGGACTCGCAATCGTGTAACCAAATTCGTAGAGATAGAAAACTTACTTTTCTTTTATTCTTTCTTGAAGCGTTTCAAGCCACCCAAGAACGCTCTTCTCGCGGCTTGATCCCTCTCCTTGGTAAAGCTTGAATCTTCAAACTTCTAACTTGAAGTCTCTAGAGAAAGTCCACCAACTTGATCACAATCTAACTAGTAAGGATGCTAGTTCTCTAGTTAGTGTTTAGGCTTAAACCTAAGGTTTATTTGATCTTGGAGAAAGGAAGGTGTTCAACACATGAACCAAAAGAATTGTCAATTAGCTCTAAAGGGGAGCATGAGCTCCCCTATATATAGGAAAAGGGAGAGGGGCGCCGATCCTAATCCTTGTTGGGCAAGGATTTGGTTCCTCTCTCTCCTATTACTTGATCATAAAATATTTTCCAACTTTGACTTTGAATTCTAATTCAAGTCAACTTTTAAGAGAGCTAAAAATATCCAAACTATTTTTTGATAATTTTATACTTTATTTATTTAAAATAAATAACTTATTTTATTATCTAATTAATTAATTCGTAATTAATTAACTAGATTATTTTCTCCAAAATAAGACTTTCTTTTTAATTCAAAATTAAACCAAAGTCTATTAAATAATTAACACATTTAATTATTTAATACATATATATATATAATATATATATTCACACGTGTGTGACACGTGTCACAGTGACACGTGTCACTCACGTGAGCCACACGTGTGATTTCACACGTGTGGAACCCTCTTGGCCCGATTAACTCGTTTAATCATTTTCAAGCCTCAACTCATGTAACCAAGTTGTTGTGTGTGACCCTCTAGGTTCTCAATTCAAATAGCAGTGACCCTAATTAATTAATTCACTAATTAATTAATCAGTCCACAGATTAAACGACCATAGTCTAGCAACAGGTGTTTAACCCCTAGCTGAATTGGAATGTTCGGATTCGACAGAACCTTTAAGTCATTGATTCATGTGAGATACAATCCTCCTACTTACTATCTCTCAACCAAGATCTAGGGCAAGGGAATAATCAGAACCCTAATAATCCGGTCTTAAAGCTAAGTGCATTTCATATCCATTTGATCTCAATCCAAGAAACCCTTTTCTTGATGTCTTGATCTACTGCCTTGGCCAAGGACTCCATATGACATATGAATGACTTACACAATAAGAGATCCTCTTGCAAATGCAAGTGTAGGTCCTTTCTTGATTCTCATTCACTTTCATGAATCACTTGTGCAGCCCCAGCATAAGCCTTGAATCAGTTGTCTAAGGCGACACCCTTTAAAGCTTATACTTAAGACTACAGAGTTAACTCGTAAAGTGACAAGGAACCTCAAGTCTAAGGATCAATTAATCACATCAATGACTCGTGAGATATTTCCTAATCTGGAAGTTTCCATTTCCTGAAATAGAAACTTCCTTTCCCATTTAGGAATGTTCTCACACGGGGCACCTCAGTGAACTTACTTATTAAAGTAAGCACCCTCATGTATCACGTACGTATCAACTATACACTTTGCACCTTCATGAAACAAGGTGGTCCTTCTTAAGGGCGTGATCCCATAAGCAAGCCTTAGAGGAGTCAGGTTGACACTCCCACTGTCTGTAGGACTCATCGGCTTGGAGTATTTTACTAATCATGACTTATGTGATATAGGGCTCGTTTCATGAACCATTTCACCTAAATGGTAGAGTCCTAAAGTCATCAGGATTAGGGGAGTTCTCATACATGCACAGCTAAAGTAAACGCATACCAAACAAGAGCATATAAAGAAGTGTTGCCTCAATTCGTTATTTCATTCAAAGATTGTCTGTGATTACAATAAGGAAAAGCACAAAGCGGATATACAATCGGCTTTTAGGGCACTATTCCTAACAATCTCCCACTTGCCCGTCAAAGCCATTTTAAAGCTACTCTAAGTCCCATCTTCTGAAGATGACCTTGGAAAGCTTCTCGACTAAGGGGTTTAGTAAGTGGATCTGCCACGTTCTCTGCTGATGTGACCCTCTCAATTTGTACATCTCCTCTTTTGATAATATCACGGATTAGGTGATACTTCCTCATAATGTGCTTGGTCCGTTGGTGAGATCTTGGTTCTCTTGCTTGAGCAACCGCCCCAGTGTTGTCACAAAACACAGTAATGGGGTCTTTCATGCTAGGAACAACATTCAACTCTTGAATGAAGTTTCTAATCCAAACACCTTCCTTAGCTGCATCATTTGCAGCTAAGTATTCGGCCTCAGTGGTAGTTTGCTTGGAACTCTTCCAACTTACTGCTCCGCCGTTTAGGCAGAAAATGTATCCTGACATTGACTTAAAATCATCTAAGTCAGATGCAAAGCTTGCATCGCAGTATCCTTTGACATTAAGATCTTTCTGACCTCCGTAAACTAAGAATAAATCTTTAGTACTTTTCAAGTACTTAAGAATATTCTTCACGGCAGCCCAGTGACCATCTCCAGGGTCAGATTGGAAACGACTTGTTACACTAAGTGCATAAGCCACATCCGGTCGAGTACATAACATTGCATACATTATGCTACCTATTGCTGATGCATAAGGTGTATGAGTCATTCTTTCCTTCTCAAGGTTAGTCTTAGGACACATCTTCTTTGAAAGACATGTTCCTACACTCATAGGAAGGTTCTTAACCTTTGCTGACTCCATATTGAATCTCTTCAATACTTTGTCAATGTACATCGACTGTGATAGTCCTATTAACCTTCTAGATCTATCTCTATAGATTTTAATTCCAAGGATATAGGACGCATCACCAAGATCTTTCATCTCGAATTGGTTCGATAACCATAACTTAGTCACTTTCATGTCATCCTTTGAATTCCCAATAAGAAGGATGTCATCAACATAAAGTACTAAGAATTGCACTGAGGTCTCCAATTCCTTTCTATACACACAGGACTCATTCGAAATTTGAATGAAGCCAAACGCTTTGACTGATTCATCAAATCGAATGTTCCAATTCCTAGAAGCCTGTTTCAATCCATAGATTGATCTTTGGAGTTTGCAAACCTTTTGCTCACTCCTACTGAATGTGAAACCTATGGGTTGCTCCATTTAAATGTCTTTGTCAATGTCACCATTGAGAAAGGCAGTTTTCACATCCATTTGCCATATCTCATAGTCATAATATGCAGCAATGGCAAGCATGATCCGAATAGACTTTTGCATTGCAACTGGCGAAAAGGTTTCATCAAAGTCCACGCCAGGTCTTTGAGTGAATCCTTTTGCAACCAGTCTTGCTTTATAGGCTGCAATGCTTCCATCAACTCCAAGCTTTCTCTTAAAGATCCATTTGCAACCTATGGGTTTGACCCCATCAGGCAAATCTACCAAGGTCCAAACTTGGTTGGAGTTCATGGAGTCCATTTCGGATTTCATGGCTTCTATCCACTGTTCAGAGTCAGAATCTGAAAGTGCCTCCTCATATGTTGAAGGATCATTATCCTTTTGAGAGATTTCATGGAAGAATCCATACCATCTCTCCGGCTGTCTAGGAGTGCGTTCAGAACGCCTTAGAGGAGGATTTACATGTGTATCGAAATTCGTGATTGGTTGTGGTTGATCAGTAGGGGACGTTTTTTCAGTGGGTGGCGTGGGGTTACTTTGTAATTCTTCTAATTCTATGATCTTGCCTTTCTTTTCTTTAAGGAACGGTTCCTCAAGAAAAGTGACATTTCTGGAAACAAACACCTTTTGCTCAGATTGATCATAGAAGTAGTATCCTATGGATTCCTTAGGATAACCTACAAAGTAGCATAAGTTAGAACGAGATTCTAACTTATCTCCCACTGTCCTCTTCACGTAAGCAGGATAACCCCAAATTCTTAAGTAAGAATAACTAGGGTTTTTACCATGCCACATTTCATAGGGCGTTTTAGGGACTGACTTAGAGGGAACTAGATTCAGAATCTTTGCTGCACTTTCTAGGGCATAACCCCAGAAAGAAGGTGGTAAGTCAGTGAAACTCATCATGGAACGAACCATATCAAGTAGGGTTCGATTCCTTCTCTCAGAAACTCCATTAAGCTGAGGAGTTCCTGGAGGAGTCCACTGAGAGATAATCCCATTATCTTTGAGATGATTAAGGAATTCTTCACTGAGATATTCGCCTCCTCGATCAGATCGAAGTGCTTTTATCTTGTGACCAGTTTGGTTCTCAACCTCCTTTTGAAATTCTAAGAATTTCTCAAAAGCTTCAGATTTATACTTCATTAAGTATACATAACCATACCGACTAAAGTCATCAGTAAAGGTTATGAAATACTGATGATTGTTTCTAGTGCTTACACTAAGTGGTCCACAAACATCAGTGTGGATCAAATCCAAAACCTTAGTGACACGTTCCACAGTTCCTTTAAAAGGGACTTTGGACATTTTTCCTTTGAGACAGGATTCGCAAGAAGTTAACTCCTTAAGATCATTTTCAGAGAATGATCCTAAAGTGTTTATTTTGCTAATTCTGTTCTTGGAAATGTGTCCTAATCTAGCGTGCCATAAGGGAGCTGAAACTTTGTCATCTCTCTTACGCTTTGTTTCTCGTTGTATATTCATAATATTGATATTTTGAGTTAGGTAAAGTCCATTACTTAGAGTACCGATGTGAACGGAAGAGTTGTTCCGTTTGATAAAATATTTACCATTCTTAATATAAGTTTCATAACCTTCACAATCTAATATTGGAACTGAAATTATATTACGAATAATGCTCGGTACATAAAGGACTTTATTTAAGACTAACTCAAAACTACCTAAATCTAATCTAATTGTGCCTAAAGCTCGAGCTTCAACGTTTGAGCCATCGCCGATCTTCAAGACACATTCTCCTTCTTTGAGTTGTTGGACTTCACTTAGCATCTGTACATCATTACAGATGTGAGTTCCACAACCGGTATCAAGTACCCAAGAACTAGAATTAATAGAAAGATTTATTTCAACGAGAAAGATACCTTTCTTTAGAGTAGCGTTGTACTCTGGGCAGTTTCTCCTCCAATGTCCCACTTTGCCACAATGGAAGCAAACATCCTCTTTCTGATCACGCTTCTTCTTTTGGGCCTTCCCCTTCGAAATGCCACCAGTGGGCCTAAGGGGTTTCTTCTTCTTCTTTTGGGCTTTCTTTTAGAAGGCCCAGAAGAGAAAGATGGAGCATTCACCATCAAAACCTTATTGTCCTTCTTGATCGTGCTTTCAGCAGTCACAAGCTGACTAATCAGCTCAGCTACAGTAGCACCAGCATGATTCATGTTGAAGTTAAGGACAAATGGGTTGAATGATGGTGGGAGCGAAGCTAGCAACAAATCCACTGAAAGCTCATCTTTCAGCGGCATGTCCATGGAAGCAAGTTTCTCAGTAAGGGCAAGAAACTTGAGTCCATATTCATGGACACTTGAACCTTCCCTCATTCTTAAGTGGAACAATTCCTTTGAAGTGTTATACCTTGTAACACGTTCATGAGGGCGGTAAAGTTGCTCTAAGTGGTCGTAAATCTCCCAAGCGAATTCCATGGCCTCATATTGCCTTTGCAAGTCCGGAGACATGTTAGCCAACATAAGGCAACGGGCTTGGAGATTATCATCCTTCCACTTCTGAATCGCGTCCCGCTCGGCCCGAGTGGGAGCCTCCCCTTCCGGACTGGGCTCCCTTTCGAAGAGAACATAAGTTCTCTTCTCAGAATCTAAAATGATTTTTAGATTCCTCAGCCAATCAGAATAGTTGGGACCAGTCAACTTGTTTGACTCGAGGATCGATACAAGAGGGTTTTTGGTTGCCATTTCAAAACACGTAGAGAATCACAGAATCTACGACCTAAATGGTAAAACAGAGAACTAGTGAGCTTGCTGAATTATAACGATATACAAAAGATAAGGTCTTTAATCTATTGTAGCTCCCACTGTTTTTCAAAGATCTATAATTCCCAAAGATCTAAGAGGAACACGTTTCCCAATGGGTACTAAGATCCTAGGCATTTTACCTCGAACCCACGACTCGCGGACATTCTAAGTAAGAACCCTAGGTAGGTACAACTTACCAATTCTAACACCTTTAGAACTCTTAGTAATTGTTTTTGCATCACCTATCTTTCAATATGGACCTACGACTCGTGCGACATCCATATTTACTTAGGCGTTAAGCTAGACCCATCAATCATAAGATCATGACCAAAACTTAGTTCGAACGACCCACGACTCGCGGACATCGCCCTTGCTAAAATCGATCATGAAATATTGATCATTTAAAATGATCAATCAGGTAACTAAGAACTAATAAGCTCCACTAGCTATCCCACGACTCGCGGACAATAACTAGCTTTACTTACTAAACTTAAAACCTATTGATGGAATGCTAGGAATTTAATTCAAAATTTGCATCTCGAATTAAACACCCATTTGTTCGAAATTAGCTTAATATTTAAGGGGAATTTTCGAATCAACCGGAGAGTTGTCCGGTTTGACCTCACCAACATATATGTTATCCAATTTTATTAGTCTTGATTAATGCAAGTACACTTAAATGCATTTCAAACAAGCACATAAACAGATAACATGTCCTAGCATGATACTAACATGTAATGATCATGGGTTCTACCTATCTTATGCGTGATATGTGGGAGCCACTCCACAATCACAAGTTCTAACATACATGCCACATAAACAGTTCAAATCACATAAGGGAAAGCGGTAACAAAATACGAGCCCTATCTCTATTACATTTAACAATTGAGATTCCCCTCCCTAACATTTTGAGGGGTCTTCACTTATGGCCTCCTTGTTACTTGAATGTGGTCCATCTTACTCCATGGGTGCATTGTCTCCAAAATACAAAATAAAACCTCACCACCTATCTCTACTCTCAAATTACAATAAAAAGAAAAAGACATAAAGTAATAAGGCTCAATCTTCATATTGGCCTTAGACAATTACACGGGGCACACCCCGGCCTCAAAAACAGTAATATGGAAAGCCACATAATAAATCACATAACAGTACGCACATAAGTGAGGCTCCAACCTCAATTGAAAAAAGCAACTATAGGGCTCCAACCCAATTTAAACCATTCATGTGCATAAATTAAAACCATACATAGATCTAAACCCATGATCACCTAACATGCTTTTGCGAGAATTTAAATTTAGCCAATAAATTAAAATTCTCGTTTCAAGTCCTAATGACTTAAAACACGACTTAGATGCAATTCTTGTTCAAGAGCCTTTTCAATAAAACCCGAAAAACAATAAACTAATAAAATTCCAATTAATTTCCAAAATTAATAATTTTATTCTTTCATTATTTTCAGAAAATAAAATTCATAATTTTCCCAAAATCCAAATCGCTTTAATTTCTCAAAAATCCCAATTTAATCAAAATTTTAAAATAATTTTATTTTAGCAAAACTGATTTTTAAAATAAAATTAAATCGGGATTTTCAAGGACCGAAAACGCGAAACACGAAACACGAAGATTGGCCCGAAACCATCCGCCCGAAGGAGGGCACCGCCGCGCGGCATCAGGTGCACGCGCGCAGGGCGCGCGCCTCTTGCGCTTGTCCCGCGCAGCGATGCCCGCCCGATGGCGGGCGGTCTCGGCCAGGGCATCCCGCTCTGTTGCGGGACGGTGCAGGCGGCTGTCCCGCGCGGTTGCGGAACAGGCGAGCAGTCGCGCCTAGGCGCGGGCGGGAGGGCCTCCCGCGCGGTTGCGGGAAGGCTGGGCGGTGGCGACGGGCTGGGCGTGCGACTTGCTAGCACGCCTATGCTCGTCCTATTTCGTGTTCATTCCGTATTTTTTAAAGTTTCTCCAAAACCCGTTTCAATTAAAAAATTCGATTTAGACAAATTTCAACTAAAACAATTTTCAAAAACACGATTTGAGAAAACAGTTTTAGAAATTCAGGAAAAATTACAGTTTCGTATTTCAGGCTTTCTAAAAGAACTCATGAATACCTAATTCGCATCTAAGCCTAAGAATTTCTACCAAATTCAGAATAATTGAGACGAATCAGAAACACGATTAACGAGGTGGCTCTGATACCACTTGTTGGAAAACACGAATCAGAAAGCAGCGGAATTTAAAAAATTTTCCCAACAAAAGGACCTAGGAGTCGCAATCGTGTAACCAAATTCGTAGAGATAGAAAACTTACTTTTCTTTTATTCTTTCTTGAAGCGTTTCAAGCCACCCAAGAACGCTCTTCTCGCGGCTTGATCCCTCTCCTTGGTAAAGCTCGAATCTTCAAACTTCTAACTTGAAGTCTCTAGAGAAAGTCCACCAACTTGATCACAATCTAACTAGTAAGGATGCTAGTTCTCTAGTTAGTGTTTAGGCTTAAACCTAGGGTTTATTTGATCTTGGAGAAAGGAAGGTGTTCAACACATGAACCAAAAGAATTGTCAATTAGCTCTAAAGGGGAGCATGAGCTCCCCTATATATAGGAAAAGGGAGAGGGGCGCCGATCCTAATCCTTGTTGGGCAAGGATTTGGTTCCTCTCTCTCCTATTACTTGATCATCAAGTATTTTCCAACTTTGACTTTGAATTCTAATTCTAGTTAGATTGTAGTCAAGTTGGTGGACTCTCTCTAGGGAGCTTCCAGTTAGAAGTTTTGAAAATTCGAGATTTACCAAGGAGAGGGGATCAAGCCGCGAGAAGAGCGTTCTTGGGTGGCTTGAAACGCTTCAAGAAAGATTATTGAAAAGTAAGTTTCTAATCTCTACGAATTTGGATTCACGATTGCGAGTATTCGATCCTTTTGTTTGTAATTTTTTTAAATTTTCGCTGCTTTCTGATTCCTGTTTTCCAACAAGCGGTATCAGAACCACCTCGTTAATCGTGTTTCTGATTCGTCTCAATTAACTGAATTTGGTAGAAATTATTAGGCTTGATGCGATTGAGTATTTATAATTGTTTTAGAAAGCCTGAATTACGAAACTGTATTTTTCCTGAAAGTTTCTGAAAACTGTTTTGTAAAATTTGTTTTAAAAATTGTTTTAGATTTGAAACTGTACAAACTGTTTTTGGATTTCTTGGATTGGTTTTGCTTTTGAACGAAAACACGAAACGGAAACCCGGATTACGACGAACACACGAAACCCTCATTCGCGCGCGAGGGCTTCGTGCGCCATCGCCCGCAAGGGGCGTCCTCGCCCAGCACCTCCCGCACGCCGTGCCGGAGCCTTCCGGGCGGGCATGCCCGCCCAGGCTGGGCGAGAATCCCGCAAGGCGTGCGGGATTGCTCGCCCAGGCTGCCCGCACTGGCCGAGAGGCCCGCGCACCAGCGCGCGCACTCGCGCAGCCTTGGCCGCGCGCAACCCTTTCGCGTACGGGCCCCGTTTTCCCCATCGCAATCCGATTTTTCGTATTTCGTGTAATCCAGTCCCAATTTTATTTATTTTATTAAAACTTGTGTTAATTAAATTAATTTATTTTTGAATAAAAATTAAAATTGTGATTTTTGAGAAATAGAAACAGTTTTATATTTGGGAAATTACACCTTTAATAAAATTATTAATTTTCAGAAATTAATTGGAATTTTATTTGTTTTAATAATTTGGGATTTATGGAAAACTTTTATGAATAAAACTCGCATCAAGTCATGTTTTAAGTCATTAGGACTTGAAACGGGAATTTTAATTTATTGGCTAAATTTAAATTCTCGCAAGTAGCATGTTAGGTGATCATGGGTTTAGACTTATGTATGGTTTTAATTTATGCACATGGATGGTTTAAATTGGGGTTGGAGCCCTTTAGTTGCGTTTTTCAATTGAGGTTGGAGCCTCACTTATGTGCGTACTGTTATGTGATTTATTATGTGGCTTTCCATATTACTGTTTTGAGGCCGGGGTATGCCCCGTGTATTTGTCTAAGGCCAATATGAAGATTGAGCCTTATTACTTTTCAGTACTTTTTCATTTTTTTGAGAGTAGAATAGGTTGTGAGGTTTTATTTTCATTTTGGAGACAATGCACCCATGGAGTAAGATGGACCACATTCAAGTAACAAGGAGGCCATAAGTGAAGACCCCTCAAAATGTTAGGGATGGGAATCTCAATTGAAAATATAATAGAGATAGGGCTCGTATTTTGTTACAGCTTTCCCTTATGTGATTTAAACTGTTTATGTGGCATGTATGTTAGAACTTGTGATTGTGGAGTGGCTCCCACATATCACGTATAAGATATGTAGCAGCCCTGCACGTGGAGATGCCACACCCCCGCACTATAGGTCAATCCACATACGAAATGGATAATCCATACATGAACTAACCTACAGCAAACGGGTGACAAATAAAAGAACAAGCTAGCTAGGCAGGACTAGACCCTCAAGTAAATTAAATTCAATACATGAGGTTCAAAAGCGGAAGCATAATGTTATCATTTCATCATCATATATCCAATCTCCAAAAAAACTTATCATATCAATACATTATCATCTCCTAAATAACATTCATATATAAGTACTCAAAAACTACTAACATGATACCCTGAAATGTTAATACATAGGAAGAAATGCTATGCTAGACTCAGCTGGTTAAAAGACACGACCCGACTCCCGCCTAGCACGCCACGGATGAAACCTGAAAGGTAGAGGCGTCAGTCTGTGAAGACCGAGTGAGGGGCATAAATATATATATATATAAACACAAGTAGCATGCAAGTTGTAACCTCGGGTAATGCTTTTGCAATAAAAGTAATATAAGTTCAAGGATATAACATACATCGCCCGAGATTACAACGATCAAGTTTAATAAGTTTATTTAATTAATTCATGCTATCATTCAGTGGCCCTGGCGAGTAAGGGCGATTCTCCAACCTTGCACCAATAGTGAATCATTACATGCTAGTTTAATTATTATGTGATCAGGCAATTTATTTAGAGTGCACATGTATCCATATCATGAACTCCTTTACTCCGGGTGATTGTGGGTTTGCAAAGCCCTAACCATCCATGCTACGTACGTCGGGAACCTGACTCCCACGTACGGGATTCCTTCCTCCACCAACCTCCTGGTGGATTCAGGGGTCATCCCAGTGTTGAGGGGTGTGCAGAGTTACCCGTCAGCCCTATGCTTTCTCGGTTGGCTCATACACGTACCCTCGGGCCCAAAGTGCTATCATGCTACTCGCCGATAAACAATCACGATTCTATTACAATACATGCATTGCTTTGCATGATCATGCTATTAATCAAACCACATGCATTGCTTTGCATGAGTCTGATTTGCTTGAAAGTGTTTTGAAAGCTTGGAAACGTTTACAAGAAATATATGAATACCTTTTGGCTTGAAAGTTCACATAAAGGTTATAGGGTTCTATATAATTAATAACTAAACCTCACCTTTATCGACAAAATATAAGTAGGACACGGCCTACGAGGCTGGCTCCTCGTTCCGGGGAAACTGGTCTTGAAGCTAAAGAAATGGAGGAAGGAGAAGATGATGATGATCAAGCTCCCAAAACTTGCAATATTTCTTGAAATTCTTGGATGAAAATGATAAAATCTCTTATCTGTTTCTTGGCTTATGGTTCGGTGAGACAAGGGGAGCAAATACCGATGGATTTTTGGATCAAAATGAAGAAGGAAGCTTGGAGATGATTTATTACGTGATTCACCATTTTTGAATTGTGTGAAATGCATAAATTGCAATTTGATCCTCCAACTTAACAAGTCATGCAATCAAGGATGATTTGTTTGCTAAATGCTCAATTAAAACCATGGAAAAGTTATGCAATTTGGTCCCTAGATTTAAAAGAATGAACATATAGGGACAATTTTGTAATTAATTCACTTCCAGCAAATTTTTCACGGAATAAATATTTTCAAGCCATGCAATAGATTCTAAATTTGATATGCTTCTATATAATTTCATGAAAGTGTACTAGAATTTAATTTATAATATTATAATGAAACGTAAGAAATTAATTAATGAAAATCGGGGCGTTACAAGATAGGTAGAACCCATGATCATCACATGTTAGTACCATGCTAGGACATGTTATCTGCTAAGTGCTTGTGTGAAATGCATTTAAGTCGTACTTGCATTAATCAAGACTAATTAAAATTGGATAACATATATGTTGGTGAGGTCGAACCGGACAACTCACAGGTTGATTCGAAAATTCCCATTAAATATTAAGCTAATTTCGAACAATAGGTGTTTAATTCGAAATCAAATTTTGAATTAAATTCCTAGCATTCCATCAATAGGTTTTAAGTTTAGTAAGTGAAGCTAGTTATTGTCCGTGAGTCCTGGGATAGCTAGTAGAACTTATTAGTTTTTAGTTACCTAATTGATCATTTTAAATGATCAATATTTCGTGGTCAATTTTGGCAAGGGCGATGTCCGCGAGTCGTGGGTCGTTCGAACTAAGTTTTGATCATGATCTTATGATTGATGGGTCTAGCTTAACGCCTAAGTAAATATGGATGTCGCACGAGTCGTGGGTCCATATTGAAAAATAGGTGATGCAAAAACAATTACTAAGAGTTCTAAAGGTGTTAGAATTGATAAGTTGTACCTACCTAGGGTTTTACTTAGAATATCCGCGAGTCGTGAGTTTGAGGTAAAATGCCTAGGATCTTTGTACCCATTGGGAAACGTGTTCCTCTTAGATCTTTGGGAATTGTAGATATTTGAAAAGCAGTGGGAGCTACATTAGATTAAAGACCTTATCTTTTGTATATTGTTATAATTCAGCATGCTCACTAGTTCTCTGTTTTACCATTTAGGTCATAAATTCTGTGATTCTCTACGTGTTTTGAAATGGCAACCAAAAACCCTCTTGTATCGATCCTCGAGTCAAGCAAGTTGACTGGTCCCAACTATTCTGATTGGCTGAGGAATCTAAAAGTCATTTTAGATTTGAGAAGAGAACTTATGTTCTCTTCGAAGGGGAGCCTAGTCCCGAAGGGGAAGCTCCCACTCGGGCCGAGTGGGTCGCGATCCAGAAGTGGAAGGATGATAATCTCCAAGCCCGTTGCCTTATGTTGGCTAACATGTCTCTGGACTTGCAAAGGCAACATGAGACCATGGAATTTGCTTGGGAGATTTACGACCACTTAGAGCAACTTTACCGCCCTCATGAACGTGTTACATGGTATAACACTTCAAAGGAATTGTTCCACTTGAGAATGAGGGAAGGTTCAAGTGTCCATGAATATGGACTCAAGTTTCTCGCCTTTACTGAGAAACTTGCTTCCATGGACATGCCACTGAAAGATGAGCTTTCAGTGGACTTGTTGCTAGCCTCGCTCCCACCATCATTCAACCCATTTGTCCTTAACTTCAATATGAATCATGCTGGAGCTACTGTAGCTGAGCTGATTAGTCAGCTTGTGACTGCTGAAAGCACGATCAAGAAGGACAATAAGGTTCTGATGGTGAATGCTCCATCTTCCTCTTCTGGGCCTTCTAAAGGTAAGGGCAAGAAAGCCCAAAAGAAGAAGAAGAAACCCCTTAGGCCCACTGGTGGCATTTAGAAGGGAAAGGCCCAAAAGAAGAAGCGTGATCAGAAAGAGGATGTGTTCTTCCATTGTGGCAAAGCGGGACATTGGAGGAGAAACTGCCCAGAGTACAAGGCTACTCTAAAGAAAGGTAAGTTTCTCGTTGAAATAAATCTTTATATTAATTCTAGTTCTTGTGTACTTGATACCGGTTGTGGAGCTCATATATGTAATGATGTACAGATGCTAAGTGAAGTCCAACAACTCAAAGAAGGAGAATGTGTCTTGAAGATCGGCGATGGCTCAAATGTTGAAGCTCGAGCTTTAGGCACAATTAGATTAGATTTAGGTAGTTTTGAGTTAGTCTTAAACAAAGTCCTTTTTGTACCGAACATTATTCGTAATATAATTTCAGTTCCAATTTTAGATTGTGAAGGTTATGAAACTTATATTAAGAATGGTAAATACTTTATCAAACGGAATAACTCTTCCGCTCACATCAGTACTCCAAGTAATGGATTTTATCTAACTCAGAATATCAATATTATGAATATACAACGAGAAACGAAACGTAATAGAGATGACAAAGTTTCAGCTCCCTTATGACATGCTAGATTAGGACACATTTCCAAGAACAGAATTAGCAAGATAAACAATTTAGGATCATTCTCTAAAAATGATCTCAAAGAGTTAACTTCTTGCGAATCCTGTCTTAAAGGAAAGATGTCCAAAGTTCCTTTTAGAGGAACTGTGGAACGTGCCACTAAGGTCTTGGATTTGATCCATTCTGATGTTTATGGACCGCTTAGTGTAAGCACAAGAAACAATCATCAGTATTTCATGACCTTTACCGATGACTTTAGACGGTATGGTTATGTATACTTAATGAAGTATAAATCTGAAGCTTTTGAGAAATTCCTATAATTTCAAAAGGAGGTTGAGAACCAAACTGGTCACAAGATCAAAGCACTTCGATCTGATCGAGGAGGCGAGTATCTTAGTGAAGAATTCCTTAGTCATCTTAAAGATAATGGGATTATCTCTCAATGAATTCCTCCGGGAACTCCTAAACTCAATGGAGTTTCTGAGAGAAGGAATTGAACTCTACTTGATATGGTTCATTCCATGATGAGTTTCACTGACTTACCACCTTCTTTCTGGGGTTATGCCCTAGAAAGTGCTGCAAAGATTTTGAATTTAGTTCCCTCTGAGTCAGTCCCTAAAACGCCCTATGAAATGTGGCATGGTAAAATCCCTAGTTATTCTTACTTAAGAATTTGGGGTTGTCCTGCTTACGTGAAGAGGACAGTGGGAGACAAGTTAGAATCTCGTTCTAACTTATGCTACTTTGTAGGTTATCCTAAGGAATCCATAGGATACTACTTCTATGATCAATCTGAGCAAAAGGTGTTTGTTTCTAGAAATGCCACTTTTCTTGAGGAACCGTTCCTTAAAGAAAAGAAAGGCAAGATCATAGAATTAGAGGAAGTACAAAGTGACCCCACGCCATCCACTGATCAACCACAACCAATCACGAATTTCGATACATACGTAAATCCTCATCTAAGGCGTTCTGAACGTACTCTTAGACAGCCGGAGAGATGGTATGGATTCTTCCATGAGATCTCTCAAAAGGATAATGATCCTCTAACATATGAGGAGGCACTTTCAGATTCTGACTCTGAATAGTGGATAGAAGCCATGAAATCCGAAATGGATTCCATGAACTCCAACCAAGTTTTGACCTTGGTAGATTTACCTGATGGGGTCAAACCCATAAGTTGCAAATGGATCTTTAAGAGAAAGCTTGGATTTGATGGAAGCATTGCAGCCTACAAAGCAAGACTGGTTGCAAAAGGATTCACTCAAAGGCCCGGCGTAGACTTTGATGAAACCTTTTCACCAGTTGCAATGCAAAAGTCTATTCGGATCATGCTTGCCATTGCTGCATATTATGACTATGAGATATGGCAAATGTATGTGAAAACTGCCTTTCTCAATGGTGACATTGATAAAGACATTTATATGGAGCAACCCATAGGTTTCACATTCAGTGGGAGTGAGCAAAAGGTTTGCAAACTCCAAAGATCAATCTATAGATTGAAACAGGCTTCTAGGAATTGGAACATTCGATTTGATGAATCAGTCAAAACGTTTGGTTTCATTCAAATTTCGAATGAATCATGTTTGTATAGAAAGGAATTGGAGACCTCAGTGCAATTCTTAGTACTTTATGTTGATGACATCCTTCTTATTGGGAATTCGAAGGATGACATGAAAGTGACTAAGTTATGGTTATCGAACCAATTCGAGATGAAAGATCTTGGTGATGCGTCCTATATCCTTGGAATTAAAATCTATCGAGATAGATCTAGAAGGTTAATAGGACCGTCACAGTCGATGTACATTGACAAAGTATTGAAGAGATTCAATATGGAGTCAGCTAAGGTTAAGAACCTTCCTATGAGTGTAGAGACATGTATTTCTAAGAAGATGTGTCCTAAGACCAACCTTGAGAAGGAAAGAATGAATCATACACCTTATGCATCAGCAATAGCTAGCATAATGTATGCAAAGTTATGTACTCGACCGGATGTGGCTTATGCACTTAGTGTAACAAGTCGTTTCCAATCTGACCCTGGAGATGGTCACTGGGCTGCCGTGAAGAATATTCTTAAGTACTTGAAAAGTACTAAAGATTTATTCTTAGTTTACGGAGGTTAGAAAGATCTTACTGTCGAAGGATACTGCGTTGCAAGCTTTGGATCTGACTTAGAGGATTTTAAGTCAATGTCAGGATACATTTTCTGCCTAAACGGCGAAGCAGTGAGTTGGAAAAGTTCCAAGCAAACGACCACTGCAGATTCGACCACTGAGGCCGAATACTTAGCTGCAAATGACGCAGCTAAGGAAGGTGTTTGGATTAGAAACTTCGTTCAAGAGTTGAATGTTGTTCCTAGCATGAAAGACCCCATTACTGTGTTTTGTGACAACACTGGGGCGGTTGCTCAAGCGAGAGAACCAAGATCTCACCAACGGACCAAGCACTTTATGAGGAAGTATCACCTAATCCGTGATATTATCAAAAGAGGAGATGTTCAAATTGAGAGGGTCGCATCAGCAGAGAACGTGGCAGATCCACTTACTAAACCCCTTAGTCGAGAAGCTTTCCAAGGTCATCTTCAGAAGATGGGACTTAGAATAGCTTTAGAATGGCTTTGACGGGCAAGTGGGAGATTGTTAGGAATAGTGCCCTAGAAAGCCGATTGTATATCCGCTTTGTACTTTTCTTTATTGTAATCACAGATAATCTTTGAATAAAATAACAAATTGAGGCAACACTTCTTTATATGCTCTTGTTTGGTATGCGTTTACTTTAGTTGTGCATGTATGAGAACTCCCCTAATCCTAATGACTTTAGGACTCTACCATTTAGGTGAAATGGTTCATGAAACAAGCCCTATATCACATAAGTCATGATTAGTAAAATACTCCAAGCCAATGAGTCCTACAGACAGTGGGAGTGTCAACCTGACTCCTCTAAGGCTTGCCTGTGGGATCACGCCCTTAAGAAGGACCACCTTGTTTCATGGAGATGCAAAGTGTATAGTTGATACGTGCGTGATACATGAGGGTGCTTAATTCCATAAGTAAGTTCACTGAGGTGCCCCGTGTGAGAAGATTCCTAAATGGGAAAGGAAGTTTCTATTTCAGGAAATGGAAACTTCCAGATTAGGAAATATCTCACGAGTCATTGATGTGATTAATTGATCCTTAGACTTGAGGTTCCTTGTCACTTTATGAGTTAACTCTGTAGTCTTAGGCATAAGCTTTAAAGGGTGTCGCCTTAGACAACTGATTCAGGGCTTATGCTGGGGCTGCACAAGTGACTCATGAAAGTGAATGAGAATCAAGAAAGGACCTACACTTGCATTTGCAAGGTGATCTCTTATTGTGTAAGTCATTCATATGCCATATGGAGTCCTTGGCCAAGGTAGTAGATCAAGACATCAAGAAAAGGGTTTCTTGGATTGAGATCAAATGGATATGAAATGCACTTAGCTTTAAGACCAGATTATTAGGGTTCTGATTATTCCCTTACCCTAGTTCTTGGTTGAGAGATAGTAAGTAGGAGGATTGTATCTCACATGAATCAATGACTTAAAGGTTCTGTCGAATCGATACATTCCAATTCAGCTAGGGGTTAAACACCTATTGCTAGACTATGGTTGTTTAATCTGTGGACTGATTAATTAATTAGTGAATTAATTAATTAGGGTCACTGCTAATTGAATTGAGAACCTAGAGGGTCACACACAACAACTTGGTTACATGAGTTGGGGCTTTGAAATGATTAAACGAGTTAATCGAGCCAAGAGGGTTCCACACGTGCGAAACCACACGTGTGGGTCACGTGACTGGACACGTTTCCTTGGGACACGTGTGCCACACATGTATAATTATTTGTACATTAAATAATTAATGTGTTAATTATTTAATAGACTTTGGTTTAATTTTGAATTAAAAAGAAAGTCTTATTTTGGAGAAAAATAATCTATTTAATTAATTACGAATTAATTAATTAGATAAATAAGTTATTTATTTATTAATAAATAAAGTATAATAATATCCAAAAGGGTTTGGATATTTTAGCTCTCTTAAAAGTTGATTTGAATTAGAATTCAAAGTCAAAGTTGGAAATTACTTGACGATCAAGTAATAGGAGAGAGGGACCAAATCCTTAGTCCATAAGGACTAGGTTTTTGGCCACCCCTCTCCAAGTATATATCGGGGAGCTCGAGCTCCCATTGAGAGTGATTGACAATTCTTTTGGTTCATTTGTTGAACACCATCCTTTCTCCAAGATAAAATAAACCCTAGGTTAAGCCTAAACACTAACTAGAGAACTAGCATCCTTACTATTAGATTGTAGTCAAGTTGGTGGATTATCTCTAGAGAGCTTCAAGTTAGAAGTTTTGAAGATTCTTGCTTTACCAAGGAGAGGGGATCAAGCCGCGAGAAGAGCGTTCTTGGGTGGCTTGAAACGCTTCAAGAAAGATTATTGAAAAGTAAGTTTCTAATCTCTACGAATTTAGATTCACGATTGCGAGTATTCGATCCTTTTGTTGGAAAATTTTTTAAATTTCCGCTACTTTTTGATTCCTGTTTTCCAACAAATGATGCCCTAAAAAGTCTCCTTCTTGGATTTGCCCACCACCGAAGGTAACCCGAGATAGAGGTCAAGTTTATCAACTCTCCGGACACCAAGCACACGGGTGAGTTCTTCTTGCAACGCCATAGGAACATTCTTACTGAATACTATGGAAGACTTTTGAATGTTTATCTCCTGGCCATAAATCCTGCCATAAATCTCTAACATTTTTTTAATCCCCAACAAAGCTTTCTTATTCGCCTTACCACATATCATAGTATCATCTGCAAACAAGAGATGTGAGATCGAGGGAGCATTACGACAGATCTTAATTCTAGAGAGAATTCCTTTATTTTCCAAATCCTGTATAAGACAAGAGAGGACTTCTGCACAAAGGAGAAACAAATAAGGGGAGAGGGGATCTCCTTGCCGGATACCCCTCTCCGGCACCAATGAACCAAATTCTCCACCATCCAACAGAAAAGAAAAAGAAACCGAGGAAATGCAGGTCATGATATGATAAATAATAACAGAAGGAAAAACCAAACCTGACCATTACCTGTTCGAGGAGCCTCCATTCGACGCGGTCAAACGCTTTACTCATATCGAGTTTCAGGTTAAAGAAATCGTCCTTTCCAGTGCCCTTACGCTTAATAAAATGATTAATTTTGAAAGCAACTAAAACATTATCACAAATAAGGCGATTATGAATGAAGGCAGATTGATTCGGGGAGATTAAAGTATCCATCTGAGGTTTCAACCGCAAAGCAATCACTTTGGAAGAGATTTTATAGACCACGTTACATAAACTTATGGGGCGGAACTGAGTGATAAGTTCCGTGGACTTACACTTGGGAATTAGAACAACATGAGTAAAATTCAATTTCTTATCAAAATTCCCAAAATTCAGAAAATTCAAGACACAATCAATAACATTACGTCCAACTACATCCCAATAGTGTTGAAAGAAGTACGGGGGAAGGCCATCAGGCCCGGGGGAATTCAGGGGGTACATGCTTTTGAGGGCAAGAATTACCTCGTCGGTTCGGAAGGGAGCAGTCAACTTTCGGCGCATCTCATCGGTAATCTTCTCAGTAATACCACTAATCCCATCATCAATCTCAGACACTCCACAACCATTAGACGTAAACAGATTTCCAAAGTAAACCTCAATCACTTTCTTTATCCCTTCCTCCGAATTTTGAGGAATTCCGTTACTGTCTAATAGGGATTCAATGTGATTTGTTCTCTCTCTTTGCTTAGCCTTAGAGTGAAAAAATCTAGTGTTACGGTCACCTTCTCGAAGCTATTGAGTTTTGGCACGTTGTTTCCATAAGATTTCCTCCTGGCGGAGCAACTTATCAAGCTCTAACCTCACCCTCTGTTCCTCCTTTCGTGTATTAGCAGTGATCGTGCCTTGCCTTAAGACCTGAATCCTCTTTTCCAGACTATCCCTGAGATTTTTTTCCTTCTTGCGGGCATGACATCTCCAATGTAGCAGCCCCACCCGACATTTATCGCTACTCTCGAAAAGTGCCTGAGTCGGGTCACTGAGCAAGGATCCTTCCCAGGAATCCTTAATGATTCTGTCACAATCTTCCGATTTGACCCAACAGGCCTCAAAACGGAAAGGGCGCCGTCTCTGTCGATGTTTAGCCTGGATATTAAAGAGAGTAGTAATAATGGGAACATGATCTGAGCATGAAGCTGAGAGGTGACGAACTTTTGCATCAGGGAAAAGAGAACGCTAGGAAATAGAAGCAACAGATCTATCGAGGTGGGCCCGCATGGTATCAGGATCAACTCTGTTCCTCAACCAAGTGAACGGAAGTCCGAAGAAACCCAAATCCGAAAGTCCAGTATCTTCAAGAGCATCTTCGAAATCAGCCATTTGACTCCAAGAACGATCATTTCCCCCTTTCTTCTCTTCATTAGAAAGAATTTTGTTAAAATCGCCACTGACTAACCAAGGAAGAGAGGACCGATGCTCTAAGTTTCTGAGAAGATCCCACGTAGCCAATCTGTTCTGCCTTTCCAGCGCCCCATAAAAACCCGTGAATCTCCATTTCCCTGAATTACCCACCGAGTCCATAGTAACATCAATATGGTTTTGAGAGTAACTTAAAAGAGTAACATCAATATCCTTGCACCAAAGAAGTGCAAGTCCACCACCTTTGCCATTCGAATCAACATTAACACCATCCAAATTCAGCAGAATCTTAAGAAAATCGAATCTTTATCGTTTGCATCTAGTCTCAGATAGAAATATGATCGAGGGGTTGTGGTATCGAATGAGAGACCGGAGGTTATGAACTCGCCAGGGCCTCCCCGAGCCTTGGCAGTTCCAGCTTAAGCAACTCATTGATCCCGGCGGAGCTGACCGTCAGCCTTCGTCGATAAATTGGTGATGTCCATAAGAGCACCTGAAGACACAGATTGAGAGATAAAAGAACCGTGGGTAGAGGTAGGTTGGAGAACAGGTTTGGATTGAAGTTTGCCTGATTTGCTTCCGAATTTTCGGGTTTTGTGTTGAGGTTGAGATGGGAGATCAGGGATAGTAAGTGTGAGGATAATGTTGATTAGTTGGTGTTCAAAAGGCTCGATGTGGGTGTGCTTTGTTTGGTAGTGAGGGGAGCTCTCTTTTCCGTAGTTGTTGTTAGGGAAGTGTGGATTAAAGTTAAGGGTTATGGGAATATCATTTAGTTTTGGACGTTGACGGGACGGGCTGAGATTTTTCTCATTGTCTGAGGGGCGGTGATGTTTGGGTTTTAAAGTGGTGCTTGGGAGAAGTTTTGGGTTATACACAGTAAGGTCATTAGTTGAGAATGGGGGGTATGGTTTTGTGGACAGGCTATTAGAGGAGCGTTTCTTATTCTCAGGATCACTAGCTTTTTGGCAAAGGTTAATTTGGTGGTTCGGAGGTGTAGGGAAGGTAGGGTGATGATATTGGACAATAGAGAGGGAGTTCTCATGCACAGGGGGATGATTAAGGGATATCGGTGTGGTGGAGTTGGGGATAGGGGGAGTAGAGATGTTCTCTGTTGGAGGTTTGCTAGCGGTACGTGACTGAGGGAATACATGGTGTGAGGAGGTTGGAATTCAATGGGAAGGTTGGGAGATTATACCTCTTTCAATTTGTGGTGCCCCGGGGAGCGACGCACGAAGCCACGGGCCATACGGAAAATTAGGAGCTGGGTCATCGAAATTATCCTCGTAGCGCAATAAGTAGAATTTGTCAACGTGATCACAGTGGCCACAAAGGTAGCAAAAATTTGATAACCTTTCGTAGGTAAACGAGACCATGAGATCGTGTCCCGTCGGTGTTTTCAGATTTAGACACCGAACCAGTGGTGCTGTCATAAGAATACCAGTTCGAACCTTGAGAAATTTACCCTGATTGGCACCAGATGGTGTTGTGGCAAGTTATCGGAATACTCCTTTCTTGTTCGCAATCATAGTGGCTGACTCTATACTTAAGCAGTTCTGAGAGGGAGACCATGTATTTGCACTGTATAGTCATACCAATCCAGATTTACAGAAGCGGGATCAGAACCAACTGGAATTCTGCTAAGAATGAGTGGGTACTTATCATAGTTCCAAGGTGAGCACTCGAGGACTCTCTGCAAATCCAGCATGTGATTAAAAGTGAATAAAAACCTGTCTTCTCCAACCCTAGAAATCGTCAGACCTTTCACAGCGTTCATAGATCGGATAAGAGCCGTCTTGAAAAATTCATAGTGGATTGATCGTCTAGTAAACATCTTGCTAATCAAATATAGTGAGAAATCTTTTTTCCCGTCATTCGGCAAGGGAGGAGGAAGCTGTAGACTATCGGATTCCGTAGAGGTGAGGGATATTGATTGGGTTCGTTCCACTAGCTCTTGTTCGGACGTACCCCTAGTCATATCCGTTGAGGGGCTAGGAGAGCCCATATTACCCATGAGAGCCGGCAGTCACTGTCCGGAATAAACCGACGAAGGCAAATAGCGAAGCTGGGAATGAAGGGAAACGACGAGAAAAATAAGAATAGCAGTCAAAGAAATAACCAAAAAAATTAAGCAGTAAGGGAAAGGAACTGAGGGCGGCCTCAGCGATGACGAGCGGCGAACGGCGGTTGTCGAGGCGAGTTCTGGCCAGATCTGCAAGCAATGGTAGGGTTTTGGTTGTGGGCGGCACTCATAGGAGAGAAGTCACGACACTCATACGAGAGAAGACAATTAATTTTTTAATGACCTCATTGCTATTTAAATGATAAGTTTTGATACTTTCAAGATTTTTGATATGTTTGATCATCTTTCATATATTTTAGTATCATATGTTTAATTTTCAGCATGAAAAAATTATTTGAATTGTATTAAATATTTATTTAATTATATTGATTACAATCCATGATTTTATACAACCCATAATTGATTTATTCCATACATATATTTATCATGTGCCTAAAATCTTTATTTGTATTGAAAGTGTTGACATGTTATTTTTGAAATTCGTCTGGAATTTCGTTGAAAATCTTTCCTTTTGTACCCGAATCAATCTTAAATGACGCATTCCTTATTTTACAAATTATATCCGTTGTGTTACTTGTGTTTATGAGAGAAAACTCGTGAGAAATCTGAAGGAAGAAAAAAAGTGCTGAACCAACATAGTGAAAGCTATAATATTAATTTTGTTATGAAATTATTAAACAAAATCAAGAACAACAAGATAAAAGTAATGCTAAGAGATTTGAGGTAGAAGAGAGGGATCTTATTAATTGCTAAGTGTACTTACAATGTATCAACAAGTCTCAATTTGTAGGCATTATAATTCAGTAGAAAAGGAAAAATTGACTAATAATAATCCCTAATCAATTAAGATACAAAATTAGGGATGTCATTAATCCCACAAAGTTATGTGATTGATTATTCGATGGGCATTCATTAAATCCTTTATTTATAACACTCCCCTTGAATGTCCATCGGTGTTTGATGCACCTTGTTAAAAGAGTATATATTCATGGAATACACCTATTAGATTGTCTCCTTAAAAACTTTCACTAGGAAAACCCAATGGGACAAAACCTTAGTAAAGGAAAAAAGTACAATGCTTATCACTCCCCTTCATGATGACATCATTTAATGTCTCTGTATCAACATATCCTAATCTTGTATATCAACTTCTCAGAAGTTGTACAAGGCAATGCTTTTGTGAACATATCGGCTAGATTATCACTCAAAATTATTTTTTGACATTATGTCTCCGTTCTTCTGAAGGTTATGCGTGAAAAAGAACTTTGGTGAAATATACTTTGCTCTGTGTCCTTTGATATACCCTCCTTTTACTTGGGCAATACATGTAGTGTTGTCTTTATATAACATTGTTGGGACCTTCTCTCTTGGAGATAAATGACACATTTCTCGAAATTTGTTAAGTCATCGATCATAGCCTAACACATTCATGACTCACCTCGTAAATTGCAATGATCCCTGCATGATTTGAAAAAGTGGCAATTATTGTTTGTTTTGTTGAATGCCATGATATAGCTGTACCTCCACTTATGAATAGATAACCTAGTTGGGATCGAGCTTAATGGGGATCAGATAGATATCCTGCATCTACATAACCAATCAATTGGAGAATAGAATCATATGAATAAAATAAGTCCACATCAAATGTTCCTCAAAGATATCTAAAAATTAGTTTAATCCCATTCCAATGTCTTTGAGTTGGGAATGATCTGAACCTTGATAGTAAACTCACCGAAAACGCTATGTCTGTGACAGGTGTCGTATCCGTCAAAATAAAATATAATTCCGGTGCAACAATAACGAGTATAGTGCAACGAGTCGAACCATAGAAATTGGGTGAATCAATTCAATTAACTCACAGGAAAAACACACGAAGACAATTCAATAAGGGAGGGGGGGGGGGTTGGATTTTAATAACTAATTAAACTACTAACTAAAGAAACAATTAAAATAATTAAACTAGAAGAGAGCACTAAATCACGTTGAGAGTTGGTTTTAATAAATCAGAGGGAAAACAATACCTAACTAGGAATCACAATTTAGTCATGAAATCGAATTTCAAGTTATTGATATTTAAGTTTTTGCTTTGTTTTAATTAGATTAGTTTAACTAATCTGCTCACTAGTCAGTTATTGAATGTTGTGTTAATTAATTGTATAAATTGGTTTGTTAATTAATTGTGATTGGTAGCTATACGTGTATGTACATATTGTAAATTTGTAATGTGAATCTTGGATCTAATTTAATTGTGGAATAATTGGTCGATTAAAGTTTGATCTTGCCTAATTGAGTGTTGTGGATTAAACTAATTTAATTAACTACATATGGATTAATGATGCAATGCATTAACTAATTAGCATGCTATATGTGCGTGTGTGTATGCTGTGAATATATATATACAGCTGTTTGTGTGTGAATGATTTCGGGTGTGTGAATGTGAAATTGTTGTAATTAATTGCGCACCCGTGATTGTGTAAATTGCATATGGTTAGTAGATGTATGTATATATATTTACCTTTAAGTTGGATTTGAATGCTGAAACCGCTGTTGTACTAAGTATATTGAGATATTGTGATATTTCTAGCACTATAGCATTTAATACATTTTCTAAGTACATGTTGTGTTCATGGCTTCATGCATTTGAAGTTGCTGCTTACATACAACATGTGCATGTTTAATGGAGTTAATTGATTTAGTTTGCTGAAGGTGTTGACTTATATGTTAATTGAATTGTATGATTACTTTATGTAAGGTATTAATTGTGCACATGAACATGATCATAACACTTCATAACATTTTATAATTTATTATATATTGTATCGTTTCATAACACGTTACACCACTTCTTGAGCATTGCCGTACGTCCTACTTGGTCTTATATTGAGTCTTATCTCACGAGTATACATTGTTCCCTTTCTTGTACAGTTCTTCCCCAGGACGGAGATATCGTGATCGAATAGGCACTGGTATAGCTCGTTTTCTTGTATCGTCGTCTTCTAGGTGAGAGTGTTTTCGTTCTAGTTATGTATTAAATCCTAAAACCCGTATGAATAAGTTTTGGCCAAAACCATAATTATATTTATATTGTTTTTAAGCGTGTTATTGAGTAAACCTTTATTGAAATTGAACCAATTGTTTTTGTTATCTACTGACCCTTCCTGTTTTGGCGAGATATTGAACTGCACATTGATTATGATCCCTGGGACTTGTGTATTGAGCGAACCGGGGAGGTATCGGGCCGATGGTGACCTCTTGCACAGTCCCACATTGTTGGGATGACCCCTGAATCCACTAGAAGGTTTGGTGGAGGAAGGAGTTCCGGGCAAAGGAGTCATGTTCCTGATGCTTACCGTGATTGGATGGCTGAGGGCTAGCTACCCTTACCATCACCCGGAGGAAAAAAGAGATCGTGCGGGAAAGCCGGCTACATGGATTACCCCATGGATTAGTGTATTGATTGCATTGATTGATTGCACTGGACTGTATTGATTGCATTGTCCTGTATTGATTGAATTGCATGCTCGCCTTCAAAAACTAAAACCTAATCATTGTACATTGTCGGAGTTTGGTTGGAGATTGTGCACGCTCACTCGTCGAGCCACTGACAACCTGAAATTGTAAATAAATTGTAAATTTTATAGTTGTAAAGTTCGAGCACAGAGTAACTGATTTCTTGCCTTCATGGGAACTACTTTACGTAAATCCTTGCTCGGGAATTATAACTTGCATGTACATGTTTCTATATATATGTATACCTCCTGCTCACTCAGTCTTCTAGAGACTGACCCCTCTTGCCCTTCCTTCCAGTTTCTTTTGCAGGTGCTTAGTTGCTAGACGGAGTTAGAGTCAGTTGTGTTAGATCGAGTCTTTCACTACACGATCACTTCAAGCCTGCATATTGTATTTATTTTGGTGTATCGATTGACTTCTTGGGCCTGTGAGCCATTTATTGATTGTTGAATTGATTTATTTATTGAATTGAATTGAATTGGTTCGGGACAGGTTGCATGCTTAGTTGAACCCGTTGTTAGGTGTCATGTTGCTTGATGATTGAATTATTATTGTGGTTGTCTTATTGTTACTATTGCTTCCACACTGCATACTCTTGTCTACTCTGGTTGATTGGTACATGATTAGATTCCGCCTAGCTAGGATAGTCCTTTTCTTGGGTTCCATTCGCTTTGAATTTGGTTTATGTATGGATTAGTCCAATCCATATGTGGACCGGATTCATAGTGCGGGGGATGTGGTGCCTCTCGTTCCGGGTGCTACAGGGTCTTTGTGCATATGAAAAAGTATTGAACATATACTTGTTTATAGGGTTCTTCATGTACTTTTATTTTGTACAGAGTCTTGGTGCATATAAACAAGCATTGAACAATATAGATATATGTGAGATGATGTACATCAAAAATATAAAAGGGTAAATTAGTCATTTTGCTTCCAATAAATAGAGAAAATTAGTGTTTTGGTTGCGCTTATAGCATGTGTCCAACACCAGAATTTTTCAGGGTTCGCCATGCAAATATTTTCAAAACACAGTGTTTTTTATGTTAATTTTTGTAAAACAGGTTTTTTTTTACCTATTTATCCTAACACATGGGTGAAATTAATATGTAAAAAACCCTCAAGTAAAATAGGTTTTTAAGTCCTAAGTGAAATTTTGGGGACAGGAGTAAGTCTTCGGATTGAACTTGGATAAATTGTCGTGTTATTTACTTGTTTTGCATATTTTTATTATTACAGTCTTGTACTTTGTTATTTCGTACCGATAATTATTTCAAGCAAATCACATATTTAATTCTGATAAGCAACTTTCGTAAAACCTCAATATATTTTCGCTATGCTCCATAAAATTTTAAAAAATATTTAAGGCCTAATTCAATCCCTCGTTTTAGGGAAAATCACAGGATCTTAGCCCATTCGATACAGTGAGCTTCATAGGCTAGCAAGGTCTATCCAATGTTACAAGTTACCTAAAATTGTATTGTGTATATTTTGGATTTTGAGAAGTAATGAAATGAATATGATTATTCTCTAACAATCTTTTACAATAAAGAAATTTTGCGTCTATACATCATAGCTTCGCTATATCATCCAACAAGACCTAAAAATTTTAGCTGATCATTAACCTATACTTTAAAAGTACAATCTAGGAAATATTCAACCTTTTCATTGACAATTAACTATTATTGAGAATACCATTTAAACATAATTCATCAATTCCGTTAATTACAAAATACTTATTTAAGGGATACAATATCCAATTCAACCTTCTCCTAAGGAACCATTGGAGAGGACTTGGAACAAAGAGCTGATACAAACTCTTCAATATTCCTATCCGAACTTCCACCCTCATCCATGGCTTCCCTAGCCAATTCCTTCAACTTAACCGCATTCTTCTTCGATCATCTCCTCTACTCTCTCCCCTTCCATCACATCTCTAATGCAACTCTCAATCGTCTCCCGACTAACGATCCCGTTCTCCCCCATAGCAGCCCTAACTCCCATTCTCCACACATCCATCACAAATTTAGCGTTAGTCTCCTGATCAGACCACTGTGGAATCCCCACCATCGGGACACCCAAACTCAATGCCTCTAAAGTCGAGTTCCACCCACAGTGGGTGACGAAGCAGGACACCGCCTGATGGGCCAAAACCTCTAACTGCGGACACCAAGAGACAATTAGACCTTTGTCCGAGGCCTCTTGTGCAAAACCCTTTGGAAGTTTGGATTCTTCTGATGATCTAACCACCCACAAGAAGTGCTTGTTGCTCAACCTTAGTCCCCATGCAAGCTCCTCCATTTGGGCTTCCCCTAATTGGGCCATACTCCCAAAGGACACATATACAACCGAATCGGGCTGGTGTTTGTCGAGCCAATCCATACACGCCGACATTACGGGCTTAAAAAGGCTAAGCCCGTATTCTCTATCATCGGGCAACCTCTTATCCAAGTACATTGATGGTATTGTTGGCCCGATTGCCTTAACTGGTGCAGTCTTTGCCATATCATCAATCACCTGCAAAATCATGAAATTTACATAGTTTTAGTACCAACGTGAAAAATAAACCAAGAACATATACATGAGTGTTTTTTGACTGGAATTCGATTTGCCGCCAGAAATCCGATCCGACTTTACATGTGGCAAACTCCTAGTTCATCTCGTGTAAATTATTCAGGCAGCAAAATCTGTTTTTGATAAAAAATGTATATTAAATTACTTAATTTTGAAGATAGGATTCTAATTTATGCGTCGAAAAACGGAATGTACTAAAAATGATGAACTTGTCGAATTGGTATACCAAATTTGTACTAAGTGTGTTGTGTGTGTTTTATGCGCTTAACTCTTGTTCCAGCTTGTAGAAAGTGTTGTAAAACAGCCACTCAGCCTCATCAAGAGCCTGGAACTGACACAAAATCAATTCCAAAATTGGCAGGTAGGATCCATGCACGTATAAGAAAGAAGGTAGTTCTTCGGGCCTAACCGGGTCAACCCGGGAACCAAAACCTCATCACCTGAGAGTGGTAGCTTCATATACCCTTTATAAACCTGGTAGTAAATCTGAAGAACAGAACAAGATTGTGTGAAAAAAGCAGCCCCAACAATTCCCAACTCCTTCGCTACCTCCAAAGCCCAAGGGAAAACCGGGTCGTAAACGATGCAGTTGACGGGTCGACCCGAACCCGAAAGCTTCTCTAAGGTTTCCTTCAATGTCTTAGACCCGACTTCCTTGAACCGGTCGTAGTAAGCCCGGATTTGGGCGTCGGAGTCCATCGGGAAATTACCGACGCCGTATCCATCGGAGATGGTTTCTAGAGAGATGGCTTTGGAGGAGGAGAGGGATACGGTTTTGGCTAAGTGTTTGGTCAAGATGAAGGTGATTGTGATGCCTTTGTGGTGTAAGCGTTTGGAGAATTGGAGCATGGGGTTGATGTGGCCTTGGGCTGGGTATGGCAGGATCAAGCAGTGAGGCTTGTGTTGCTTTTGCTGGTTTTCTTTACCTTTCTCCATTGTTGGTGTGGTGATGAAGTATTCTCACAGTGAATATAGCATATGCTTGTATATATATATATATATGGTCCCACCAAAAAAAAATAAAAATAAATATATATATATATATATGGAAAGAGAGAGAAAGTATCTTGCTAAGGACGATGAGGACCTTATATTAGTATGATCGGTTCGGCTCGAAGAGAACTCGAGGTGTCGGGTCGGATTCAATTTCTTCGAACCTTTGTTGGCTCAGCTCGTTAGTCTCGTGACGGGTCTTGATTTGTTTGCATCCGAGTGAGTTCTATGGTACGAGTGTAGATGGACCACTCATTCTTTAAATCAATTTATTGAAGAGTACTGAAACAGTAGCTATGGGGATGGAGAAAGCTACATTTCCAACTTGAATATAATGTTATCAGAAAGTAAGTATTGTATGGCTGTTGTGGTTTGCTGGTTTCTTGAGTTATCTTATTCTCCATCTGTTGCACATTATATTCTCTTCTTCCTTTATTTTTGTCTATCTTTACTTTATGGGTGTTGTAATGTATGTTATAGGCTTAGAATATCCTAAAACACTCATAAAAAATAATAATAATAAATTCGTTATTTAAATTAAAGCTTTAAATTAGCTCCTAACTACTTGAGGATTCTGCATTCAATTCAGCATTTTCCTTAGCAACCTTTGGGTTGCACTTAGAGTGAAGAGTCGCCACAAACTCTTCAATATTCCTATCCGAATTTCCACCCTCATCCATAGCTTCCCTAGCTAGTTCCTTCCACTTAATCACATTCTTCTTGATCTCTTTCCCCCTCTCCCCTTCCATCACATCTCTAATGCATGTTGCGATCGTCTCCCGACCTACAAGTCCGTCTCCCCCCACCGGGGCCTTGACCCCCATTTTCCAAACATCTGTTATGAACTTTGCGTTCGTGCTCTGGTCGGTCCACTGTGGAATTCCCACCATTGGGACCCCCAAACTCACTGCTTCCAAGGTCGAATTCCACCCGCAGTGCGTCACGAAGCAGCCTATGGCCTCGTGGGCCAAAACATCCAACTGTGGGCACCATGACACCATTAGACCTTTGTCCTTGACCTCTTGCGCAAAATCCTTTGGAAGCTTGGATTCTTCTGTTGATCTAACAACCCACAAGAAGTGCTTGTTGGTCAATTTTAGACCCCATGCAAGCTCTCCCATTTGGGCCTCTCCCAATTGGGCCAAGCTCCCGAAGGACACGTAGATGACAGAATCGGGCCGTTGCTCGTTGAGCCAATCCATACAGGCCGAAATTACGGGCTTGAAAACACTAAGCCCGTACTCTCTGTCGTCGGGCAACCGTTTGTCCAAGTACATGGATGGTATTGTGGGTCCAATTGCCTTCACTGGTGCAGTCTTAGCCATATAATCCATCACCTGCAAAATTCATCAATTCTATGTAGTTTTAGCAACGCCAGATTCTTTCCCAGTAAATTGGTGTTATTTTTCTGTTAGACTCGTCAATAAGTTTGAGGTATTTTAGGAAACCTTTACTTTTGTGTACAAATTATTACAAATTTGAGATTTTACACCCTTTCACATTATCAATCTATGTCTATCTATTTATACTATAATATGTAGGAAGGGTGTGTTGCCCCCAATCAATGCAATTTTAACTAAATGATAAATTTTTAGGATTTTAAATTATTTTTAATATTTTAAAAATTATTATTGATAGTCTCAAAAAAAAATATCCTTTATTTGATATATTACCAGTATTTCTGCATTTATGCCTCAATATACATTGATCTCTTATGTCTTGCCCAAATTATTTAGGGAAAAGAAAAAGGAAACAATATGCCCATAACCGGTTTTTCCTTTTATTACAATTAATTTCTATAGCATAATTGGTATTCGCATATATAATTTTCCAACCAATGATAATTAAATTAGGTGAATTGAAAATTTAATTAATATTTTACTCATGTGGAATTTGAAATAGATCATATTTTATCTTTTGTTTGAAAATTTTAATTCTGAATATATATATATATATATATATATATAATAAATTTGCCATGTCGTTGGCTCTAAATGCACATTTTTTTCTACTTATTAAATTCTTTTAATTAAACAAGAAAAAAATTCTGATAAATTAATTTATTTAAAATGTATTATTTATCTATGTAGATCAACAAATATATATCAATCAAGTACCTAATTCATTGCTGATTTCAAAAATTTTAAATTTACAGTTAATGCTTAATAATTTAATTCATACATAGTGATATCTTTTATATAATGAAAAGAATATTTATTACTTATTAATTGGATAATAATAAAAATATATATTAAAATGAAACTCACTTCTTCATCTTTTTTATTTTTTATTTTAAGCTCTAATCCGGTTCATCTGGTTCCTCATGTTCTCATTTTGTGCATGCATAATTTCGTTTCTCATATTATTCTTTTTTTTTGGATGTTTTTCTTGAAGAAGAACTAAAGGATTGTTATTTCCGACGAAAAAATCGAAAAAAAAAAGAAAGGGACAACCACCCTCGAAGAAAACCCATCTATCTGTCACCTGATTTTTCAACACTGAGCTAATGGATTTTTCCATTTCTCACGTATATTGTTGTTTTTTTTTTTTTTAACACACATTCTCAAGTGGGATTCGAATCGGAACCTTTTCCTGGAAAATGAACCTATTTATCACTTGGATCAACCCCTGCTGGCCATTTCTCACATATGTTGCCTCCATTTTGTTTGGGATAGTTGCAAAAATGGTATACCATTTGCACCCATTCAGTAAAAATGATACACGAGAAATTCCGGTGACAGATCTACCCCATATCTCTCAAAATGCCGGAATAATCCAACGTGACACTATTCTCGCTTATGTGGCAATACAACCATGCCACATCAGATATTACATATATAGGGATAATTGCAAAAATGATATACCATCTGCACCCATTCATCAGGATTGGTACACCAACTATGCACTCTTTCGCCGAAAAACATAAAACCCGCCGAAAACCAGTCCAACTTTTATAAAACCGCGTATGACGTGGCATTTACTCCCGCGTGGCTGTGACATGTGTGCCATATAACTTATTTTTGCCACAAAGCAGCTGACTTGGTTGACAACAATTAACAAACACAAAGAAAATTCAAAAATATAAAATACTCATAATTCAATTTCTCACCCCAACCTGTTCACATTCATTTTCTCAACACTCAAGAAGAAATATTTTACATTTAAAGAAATATTTTTTTTCACTATATTATTGTAATATGTATACATATTTTTATTAACATTACACCATAAGGGAAAACCGAACAATCGAGGATCTACCCTGGAACGTGAAACCCCATCATTTTGCCCCCAATTCTGTAGTCCTTGGTGGCAAAGGCTGTGAATTCTAAATCTTTCCAAATCTCGAGGGTGGCGCTCGTGAGGGGAGATGGCGTACGGTGAAATATTCTTCTAAGCACGCATTAAATGATGTCCTTTCAACTGACCGCTCGTAGTGGCCCGCATTAAATGCTGATGGGCGAGTGGGTGCGACTTTTCAGGAAATGGCGCGTGGTTATAGGGAAGTGCACGACGTTTCATGAAAGTGGGCGGTTTCCAAGGCGGGAAATGATTGCTTTTCAAAATCATTACTAAAAAATCCATGTTAATCTCTTCCCTATAAATAGGGGATTCATACTCAGCATTTTCTTTTTTACGCGAACATATCTCCAGAGCTATCTTGCAAGAAAAACTTCGGAGCAATTTCCTGAGAACAACTTCTATCTTTAAGCTTTCTTGAGAACTTTAGGTAATCTTTTCATTTTCTCCTGACTTTTTGACTTGCTAACCCTAATACCGTTAGGATTAAGCTTTTCCATAACTCCCTTTGCTCCCGGAAATCTTCATATCTCCCAAAATTTTCCAATTTCCTCTAAACTTCCAAAAGCCATGTTTGGAAACCATGTTGAAGAATTCGCCCGTGAAGTTGAGGAAATGGCCACCCAGAGTTCATCTCACCTTGATTCTCCTAGGGATAAAGAATTAGATGCGGCAGTTTTCGCTATAGGGGAAAGAGATCTCGGAGGTGTTGAACATCTCTTTGAAGAGATGGACTTGGTGATGGAGGCAGAGAGGCAGGGTGAGGTTTTGCCATTGTCGGAGAGTGCCACTCATCCCCACCGTCATACTGTAACGGTGGCCATTTCAGCCCCTGTTCAGGAAGGAGGAGGAGAGGCCGGGCCTTCAGAAGAGCCTCCTCCAAAATGTAAAAACAAAGGGAAAAAGAAAGCCAACGAGGGTGAGGGCTCGGGTATGCAAGCAACCGAAAGGACACCGGATAAAACCCCCAGCACCCTAACCCTTGGAGAGTTGGTTTCAATGAGGGTCCCCCGCTATTGGGACGAGCGTTACACATATAGACTCCCTGAGCCGCACGAGAGAGCTAATCGTCCCCCACCTGAGCAAATGGCAGTCTACATAGATGTTGCAACGTTTGGGGGGACCTAAGGTTCCCCATCTCTGTTCTCGTGGCCAGTATCATAAACCTTCTAAACCTGAGCCCTTCTCAGATAGTGCCCAATGGAATAGCCCTCATAACCTCTTTTGTAATTTTGATGAAATGTACCGGGAACGAGCCATCCATTCACAATTTTAATAACCTTTTCCAAGTGGTTCGCTCGCCACGCTCGTCCCCTCGTCTCAAAGAAGAGAAAAAGAATGCCCGATGCCATCCCAATTTTGGGCAAGGGCAAGGATAAGGTGGTCGAGGGCGAATGTGGGGATGGAGACACTTTCTCCTCTGAGGAGGACCAACTATGGAATTTCGAGCGCGCCGGTGACAATCATTTCAAGCGCGCTCTTGAAGAAGGTCCCACCCTGCTGAGCAATCACTAATTCGCTCGGAACATCACCTATGGGCTCTATGAGAGAGTCCAATTGCGCACGCCATCATCTCCGTAAGGATTTTTCCTCTACTCTTTTTTTTTTAAGTTCTTCTCCTTATTCCCTTTGAAGAATGCTAAGTGTGGGAGCTTTTACAGCAAGTACTCCCGAGGGTGAGGAATCTCCAACGACGCTCGACTGTCTATTCCGAGCGCAAAGCCAAATATAAAAAGATGGCGCGCTCGAATGAACCCGCTCAGATCCAAGAGGAGCTGGATGTGGAGAAGGCTAAATTTTTATCTCTTCAGACCGAGCATGCCAGGGTGCAGGAGGAACTGAAGAAGTTGCAGGATGATTTGACAAAATCAGAGGCCTCCCGGAAAAAAAAAATACCGTTCGGACTATTCCACTATCTCCGAGGCTCACAAGAAGCTGATATCAGAGACAAACGACTGGATCCGTAGGTACAATGAGGCCAAGAAAAAGTACACTGATGAGGCCCGTAGCGCTTGTGAAAAAGAATTCCAGTAGTCACTTTCCGAGTGCCTGGAGAGAGCCAATAAGAAAGCCATAATCAAGTTTTGCCACTCCAAGACATTTAGGTTCGCCACTTCGCTCCACTGTTATGACGAGGCTCAAAACGCCTTTAACTTGGCTATTGAGCAAATGATTCACCTGGGCTTAGCGGACGCCGCTTCACGAGGGCGTGCTGACATGGGGTTGAGATTCGATGAGCGCTGCGTCGTGGCTGAGGAGGATGGGGGGGGGGGACCCAGAGGCCAACTTGAATGAGCCAGAATATAATTACCTGGTGGAACTCCTCCAGGATGAATTTATGGCCCCCAGCACGGAGCAAAACAATGAGGGGCTGTATCCGTCCCCGAGGGTCTTCCGGAGAACATGCCTCAAGCGCCAAGCACTGAAAACATTCTTAATCCTACTGTCATGCCTGCCGCCCCCATGGACCCTTCTGATCCCAATGCCCCAACTCCCCAAGCTTCAGAACCACTTCCCCAAGCCCAAAATGAAGTGGTGGATTTGGAGAATGGCCCCGCTCAAAGTGTTTAGGCTGCTTCCTTCTCTAAGACTGCAATCTTATCTCCATACTTGTAATTTTTCTGTTTTTGGATGAATTCCAGGGGCCAGAGTGCCCTTGTTTTGTAATGCTGAGCGCCCGCTCTTTTTATTGAATGAATGAAAATTTCCTTTCGCTGCATTGTTTTATCCTTCGTGTACTTTACTTGTGCGCTCGTTTTATCGCCTTCTTGTTAGTAAGAACTGAGTAAAGAGGCTAACTAAGCATGATACACAAAATTTGCAACTTTTTGTCAAGTCTTTCGTCAAAACGAGGGTCTCGCTTTTGGGGGGACCTTGGTTGAGACTTGTGTAAAAATTTGTCAAAGTTTGTATTCAAATGTAAGACGCGAGGGATGATTCTCACGAGGGCCTCTGGTCAATTTGAAAACTCATTTATTCTTTTCTTTTCACGAGCGTAGGGCGCGAGGGGTACTTACAAAAGGATCCCTGGTCACTTAAGAATTTTAACAAGTCATTGCAGACGCAAGGGTCTAGACTTGTGAATACTTGTCAAAGTTTCTATCCAAGTTTTTAATCGCGAAGGATCTTCCACGAGGGTCACGTTTTGAGGGTGCCCTGGGCACTTTAGGATTTTAACAAGTCGTTGTAGACACAAGGGTCTAGACTTGTGAAAACTTGTCTAAAAGTTTTCTATCCAAGTGTCCTGAGGTCGCCATGGGCGTCCCTGAATGTATGCTTGTTAGGAGGATCCGCACGTGAGCTAGGAGCGTGGTCCGGTGGGGCTCGTTCCTCGTCTAGGGACCATTTTTGGCGCTCGTCTAGGTTCCCAAAGAGGGTGGACCTCTAGGTGGGATTTTAGCGCTAGTTGCTCATATTTCTCCCTCGGGGGAGGGAGTATTTGCGTGCTTTGGACCTGTGTGGCTCGTGCCTAGGTTTCCAAAGAGGAATCTTCTATCACAAATTAAAATATGCAACTTTCTTTTGAGGTAAAATCATTCTGACAAATAGTGCTTGTAAACGAAGAGTACATAAAGCCCAAAAGTGGGTTTTTACAAAGCTTTCAAGATTTAAGCATAAAATCGTCGCAGGTTGCATGTATTCCACGGACGTGGGAGATGCTCGCCCTGGAGTGTCTCGAGTGTGTATGTGTTGTTAGCTCTGACTTGTATAACTTTGAATGGGCCTTCCCAGTTGGGATCCAATTTTTCTACATGCTTGGATACTTCAACCTTCTTCAAGACTAAGTCCCCCATTTGGAACGTTCTTTCTTTGACCCGCTTGTTATATTGCCGAGCCACAGATGCCTTGTACTCATGGATACGTGCCCAAGCTTTGTCTCTTTTTCCTTCCAAAAGATCCAGTTCAAATGCCCTGTTTACCTCATTAGCTCCTGGCTCGAAATATGCCACTCGAGCGGATTCTTGTGTAATTTCTGCGGGTATCATTGCTTCTGTGCCATATACAAGTGAGTAAGAGGTTTTCCCAGTGGCTGCTCGCGGTGTGGTGCGGGAAGCCCATAAAGCCCCTTGCAACTTCTCAGCCCATTCACTCTTTTTGCTCTCCAGCATAGTCTTCAAGTGCTGCAGAATGGTCCTGTTGGTGACTTTAGCTTGACCGTTAGCCTGAGGGTGACCCAAGGAAGTGAAGTGTTGCTCAATGCCTAACTCTGAGCACCATTCTCTTGTGTCTACCGCTATGAATTGGGACCCATTGTCTGAAATGAGTACCTTCAGAATGCCGTCTCTGCAAATGATGTTTTTCCATATGAAGTCCCTTACCACCCTGAAAGTGATTTTTGCGACGGCATCGGCCTCAGCCCACTTTGTGAAGTAATCGACGGCTAAGATTACAAACTTCTTCTGTCCGACCGCCATAGGCAAAGGGCCTACAATATCAATGCCCCACTGATCAAAGGGCCATGAGACGTCTAAAGGGACCATTTGAGTAGCTAACAATTGAGGAATGTTGGAATGAAATTGGCACTTAGGACATTTCCTGGAGAACGCAATAGAATCCTGAAGGACTGTGGGCCACTAAAATCCGCTCCTCAATATCTTCTTGGCAAGAATGCGCTTCCTAGAGTGATTTCCACAGCTTCCACCATGGATATGTTCGAGGGTCTCCTTAGCTTCTGAGGGCCTTAAGCATCTATTTGGTGGGCCTTGAAAGGAATTTTTGAAGAGTCTCCCCTCGGAATCCAGCGAAAAAAAAGGGGCCTTGTTCCAGATCTTCCGTGCCTCCACCTTGTCCGTGGGCAAATGCCATCTTTGAAAAACCTGATGATGTCGTCGAGCCAATAGGGCTCGGTGGGGTCAATCATGGCTACCGCTCGTGAGGAGTCCTTCACTTGAATTAATGGTTCCTCCGTTCTGAGGAATGTGATAGAATGTTCACAAGATCCCTCCAAGGCAGAACTTAATTTGGATAAGACATCTGCACGCTCGTTTTTCGCTCGAGGGACTTGAAGTAAGTGAAATTCCTTGAAATTTCCGATTATCTCTTTTGCTTTCCCTAAATACTGCATCATGGTGGTTTCTCGAGCCTCATAAGTTCATTCAATTTGACTCGCAATCAGTTGTGAATCAACATATGCCGTGATTCTGGAAGCTTCGTTCTGAAAAGCGATTTTCAACCCTTGAATGAGAGCTTCGTATTCTGCTTCATTGTTTGTGACTTGGAAATCCAACCTGATTGCGAAGTCTATTTCAATTCCGTTGGGATCCCTAAGGGCTACTCCTGCTCCTCCCCCCTGAGAGGTTGAGGAACCATCCATGTGCAGGACCCATAGACCATCGCCTTTAGGAACCATAGGCTCTAACCCGAATCGCTCAACCAATAAGTCCGCAACCACCTGCGCTTGTATGGCCGTTCTGGGCTCGAAGCTTAAGTCATATTAGCTCAATTCGATGGCCCATTTTATTAGCCTTCCCGAGACGTCCGACTTGGATAAAACTTGCCTCAGTGGTTGATCCGTGAGGATAGTGATTGAGTGTGCCTGAAAGTATGGACGCATTAATGAGGGCAAAAGCGAACTTCTTGATTTCCAGATACTTCTTTTCAGTGCCCTGTAGTGTCTTACTTAGGAAATGAACCGGCAGGTGTTTTGCGCTCGTGCACGGCTACCAAAACCGCGCTCGTAGCCTCAACGGAGACAGAGAGGTATATGAATAAGTTTTCACTCGTCATAGGCTTTTTCAGGAGGGGAGCGCTCGAGAGGTAAACTTTCATATCTTGCAAGGCTTTTTCACATTCCTCACTCCACGAGAAATTCCGAGCGAGGGCCCTGAGAGATTGGACCCAATTTGAGTGGTTTTATCTTTGTTCCCTGGCTCTAGTTCAATGGTGAGAAATTTTTCCGTGGGCTCGATCCGTGCCACTGGGCGAGGAAGTTCGAGCGCTCTTTTCTTCCCTGTCAGATGGTCATTGGCAGTTTCTTGTTCACCCTCGTTCACATCTTCCTCAGAGGAGGATTCCCCGACAGCTCCGGGTGGGTTGCCCTCGGGGTTGTTTCCAGCGCTAGGATCCTTCTTCTTGTTTTTCTTTTTATTCAGTTTGACCCTCTTACGCACGGGGTCATCTTCGTCCAGATTGGGGAAGTCTACCGACTTTTTGGTGGCCCCAATCTAGAACGCTTTCTCGGCTTTGGACTTCTTGAGGGATAACATGTAACATTCCCAAGCCTTTCGGACATTGCAAAGGACTTCGCCAACTCCCCCCGGGGTAGGGAACTTGATTTTTCGGTGGTAGGTCGAGATGATTGCCTTGAAGTCGACGAGGACAGGTCGCCCGATGATGATGTTATATGGGATCTCAATCTCTACCACTGCATATGTTACCATGAGCGTCTTCCGCTGTGGGGCACGACCAAAGGAGGTAGCCAAGCGTAATTGCCCGCGAGGGACAACCTCGGAACCCCCAAAGCTAATGAGGGCAGTCTTCAGGGGCTCAAGGGGGATGTTGGTGACATCCATTTTCTGGAACGGACGCCTCCTTGTTTCCCTTGATCTCTCGTTATAGCGTTCGTCATAGCGCTCCAATGCTCGTACAAACTCTTTTAAATGTCTCCCAACAATGAGTCACTGAATTTCACTCTCCAGTTGGTGACATTCATCAGTGTCATGTCCCTTTTGTTTATGGAAGGGGCAATACTTGTTTGAGCGCTTTAGCGGCTCGACCTCTTTCATTTTTTGAGGCCTTTTGAAGAGCTTTTTGTCCGAAAGAGCGTAGATTCTGAATTGGGTCTATTGAGGGGAATGCACTCGAATCTGCGGGGAGGAGGTGGTAATTTGTAACGCTCCTTGTGAGGCTCCTCACGCCCCCCACTCGTTCTTATGAGGTCCTGAATGCCTGGGAGCATTGGAGCCGTACATGTCTTCGAGCGTAAAATACGGCTCGGCGATCTCCCTCATCGCCATAAGGGACACTGGCCGCTTCTTCACAATGGAATCCGCGAACTTCTTGCTCACATACTGTTTGTGATTGCAATCCTTGAAAAGCACGTGGATCAAGAAATCCATTGAGGACCTTTCCACCAAGAGCACCTCTTTGTTGAAACAAGCGAAGAAGGATCGAAGAGATTCGTGCTCGCCTTGAACCAAGTTGTACAGAGAAGTAGGTGCAGTAACAGGCGCCTTCAAGGAGTTGAAATGATTAAGGAAGGCATTGGTGAGTTCAACATATGAGTGGATCAAGCGTGGCAGCAGTCGCTTGTACCATTCTTGGGCCATTCCCATAAGGGATGTAACAAAGACCTTAGCGCAATAATGGTTGGAATGCTCATACAAATGCATCAAATGTAGGAAATGATCCAGATGCTCTGCTGGATCAGTGGTCCCATCGTAGCGGTTGATGGAAGTAGGGACCTTGCCCATTCCGGCTTGGGCCTTTAAAACTTCTTATATGAGGGGAGAGCCCCTCGCGAGCGGATGGTAATCATAGCTCTCATAGTTCTCCTCCTGTTCCTGGTGATGAGGAACTTGCTGTTGGCAGGCGTGGTAACGAGCATCTCTGGCATTGGCTCGTTCGTCCCCAACGTGGGGGACTTGAGACCATGCTCGAGAGAGCTGTCCCACTATTTTCTGCAACCCCTGCAGCTGGTCTTGCACAGCCGCGAGAAGGTTGGGTTCTTCTCCTCTTGCCTTGCTCCCTCGTCTGGAGGCCTGAGGACCTCGTTTTGAAGCCTGGGAGTGTCAACGTTGATCCTCTCCACAGGCTCTTTGCCCTTGTTAGCCTGGGGACGTTCCTTCCCTCCTCGCGCGGAAACTTCCTTCTCCTTCGCCGGTGGAGGCGGCGGTTGGGCCTGTAGGACGGCCTGCGTAGCCATGAACGGGTGTGCCTGCCACCCTCCCATGGGAGGGGCAATCTGAGCGGCTTGCCCAGAAGGGAAGTACGTGGAATTAAAGTTTTTCCAAGCATTCTGGGCCGCCTGGACCTCACACTGAGTATAAATTGCTTGCAGTTGTTGGGGTGTCATGGGGGGTATCTCCACCCCTTCAATTTCTTTGGGAATCACCACCGGCAGCTGTATTTGCCCTGCGTGGTAAGGTTGGACGGCGGGCAGCATGGTGGCGGGAGTCAACGTATAATCCGGAGGAGGCATCACGTATGTACACCCCCCGGGGTGGATTTGGGCTGTCGGCAGCTGGTTGCGGGGAATATTCTGGGGAAGGAAAGGCCCAGACCCTCCCGCTACGGTGGCAGAAGGCTGTTCAGGGGTGGACTTGGTGGGGGGCACCACCGGCTCCACTGGGGGAGGTGTCCCTCCAACTGGCTACGGGAGCGTTGCTGTTGCCATCACGGGGGAGGTCATCGCCGTCTCCTCCAATTCCTGACCTGGTAATAACCATTGTGGAAGGTGTTTGTTTTTCAACTAGCAAAGAAGGAGAAATGACTGAAAGTGGTTTTCTACAGACGGCGCCAAAAATATTGGGTTTGATTTTAGGTACTCAAACTTCAACACTTTAGAATTTGTTTGAAGTGGGGAAACAGAGTAAGCTTCACCGGAAAAGTTGGGGGCTCAACCTGCTAGGACAAACACTACAGAAAGAGAAGTCAGATGGCCAAGCTGGGGGAACTGGGGGTGATTCTCAATTTGGCTCTCCAACGCTCAAGTCAGATGATGATCTGAAAGAGAAAGCAAAGTAATTGCAGAGTTTTGTAAGTGAAGATTGCTTACAGAGATGGAGATGAAGACTCCTATTTATAGTTGAGGGTCAGGGACCCTTTGGTAATTTACCCCTTGTGGTTTTGCCCTAATGTCGCCCTAACACGTGACGTAATGAGGAGAAACCTAGGAGGAATCTCCTGCAAAAGCTGGTGAAAAAGGTGGTGCGGGCAACAGTGGCAGGTGCTCGGGCGTGTACGGGCTGTCAGAGAGCCATTTTGGGTTGGTAACGAGGGCTGGGAGTGCGCTCGTGTCAACCATGAGCCTGATGGGCTTGCGGATCCAAGTGGGGATCTGTGCCAAGGCTGTATGATGAGGGGGACCTTGGCCCCTCGGTTAGCTCGAATACGGAAGTTCATCTGAGGGGAGAGAGCGCTCGAGGATGAATTCCTTTTGGGGAAATGGGGACATGCATGATAGCATATTGGGTGCTTGTTGGTGGGCGGCGACGGGGGCCATGCATCTCGTGATGACGATGACACGTGTCACATGTGGTCTTGGCCAGCGAGGGCATAGGTCGCTCGGAGGGAGCTTGCTTGGGGATTGAGAAGCCACTCGTCACGTGTTGGTGGCGCCACGTGTCAAGACGTGGCCGAAGCGTTCTTTGACCCCATCAATACCATTTTTGCAATTTTCCTATAAATGTAATATCTGATGTGGCATGGTTATATTGCCACATAAGCGAGAATAGTGCCACGTTGGATTATTCCGACGGGTTTTAAGTGCTCCGGCGAAAAATTGCATCATTTTGCGTGATTTTAAGAGATACCGGGGTAGATCTGTCACCGGAATTTTTCGTGTACCATTTTTGCTGAATGGGTACAGATGGTATACCATTTTTTGCAATTATTCCATTTTGGTGTTTTGTTTATTTCTTTATTTTCTCTCATATTTGATTATCATTGTTTTTTAAACCTTTTTTGTTAAGTGTTAACTGTTTTATGTCATCTTTTTCTTGGTCAATTTTTTTAATTTTTCCGCTTATTGTTTTAATTACATTTTATAATTGTTTTGTTTATTTAAAGAAATTAGTTTATAATGTTATCATATTTATTTTGTTGTTTTTCCAGAATTTTTAATATTGTATTGTTATTTTGCTTTGAATTTCTTTTATTATTTTTATTTAAATTATTTGTTATATTTGTTTTTTTGAGGGATTTGTTGGAATTTTTCTTTTTAATATGAACAATGACATAATCACTTTTTATGAAGTTTCTTGATCATGTTTAAGCATATACATATTTCAAATTATGATGGAATGGTGCAAGAATTATGTGTTTGATTAGGATTTTTTTTTTTTTAATTTTTGTTTGATACTTATTATTCTATAGACTTAAGGGAAATTTGTTGAATATATATATAAATAAAAGTTTTTTTTTTAATTTAAAAACGGGCTTAAAACCAAAGTCAAGGAAAACTTGTTGTTATATATATATAAATAAAAGTTGTATATGTTGGTCTTATTATTTACTAAAATTTTCCTATCACTATTTTAAATTTGTGGTTTCAAATCTTATTATTTCAACCTATGCAATTTTATATATTGAGAGATGTTGATCATTTATTATGATAACTTAGTTTTATTTCAATTTTGACATAAATGAATTTGAATATTTAAGGATGTTTATTTGATTTAATGATTTTCAATCATTCATTATATATAGCTTTAAAAATTAACAACTTAGGGATTTTCAGTGAATATAATCAAATATTTATGTACAAATATTTATAGGGTTAATTACATCTAAACCCCTTCCGAGTTTATTATATTACAATTGGACCCCTGTTAGTCATTTTATTACAGTTTGACATCTTCTAAAATTTTGAAATTACTAAACGGTGAAGAAAAGATACAATTTCGTTAAATATTTCACGGAATGTTCCAAATAATTGTGAAATAACCATTATATTCAAAAAAATTGTGAAATAATTGCTTGTTTAACCGTTTATTTATTCTAAAAAAACGTGATTTTTTTTCCTACTTTTATAAAACATGATCTTAGAACCAAACATAATGGTCATTTCAAAATTATTTGGAATATAACGCAATTATTTGGAATATAACGTGAAATATTTAACGGAATCGTACCTTTTCTTCACTGTTTAGTAATTTTAAAATTTTAGAAGGGGTCAAACTGTAATAAAATGATTAATAGGGGTCCAATTGTAATATGCTAAACTCGGAAGGGGTCTAGATGTAATTAACCCAATATTTATATACCATTAGACACTCGGTTCAAAGCACGTGATTTATGCAAGATTTTTTTTTTTTTTTCCATTTATGCTAGTTAATAAAAAAGAAAAAGAATTTTATAGAAAAAAAAAAAAAAAAAAAAGAAAAGAAGAAAAACAACCAACGCAATTAAAGTTTAATAAACACCTCTCACGTTTGAATTTCCTTTTTCACTCTTTTTTTTGTCCCCCTGGTGGTAGAATAGATATTGGCTCCGTATCTGATGGAGATGGCCAAAAGTGTGGAGACAAAAATTGAATAGTGAGAGGTGTTTTTCATGTGGTGATTATGGCTTTGAACATTATCGGAAGAAGCTAAGAAAAGTGTGTGGTGATCGTATGATTTGCTCTTTTCGTATCTTCTTTTTTTGGGGTAATTTTACTGTGAAATTGATTCAATTAAATTAATATAATAAAGAGAAAATGTTTTTAGTTTGTCTTATAATTGATGTAAAATCGAATGAAACTAACCAATCAAATAACAACCATAATATAAATACTCTAAATCATGGTTACGGTTCGACTGACGAGTTTGAGCTAATTGATTTCTAGCTTATGTAACTTGTGTTCCATTAAATTTGGGGCCTGTTTTGTATACTGGTTATTCATTAAGAAAATTATTTATAATAAATATATTGCACTTAGTTATTTAATCGATCGTTTTTATTAAAATTTATAACATTACTGCAATAATGTAAATTTAAAAATCCATTAAATCGCTTCATCTAGCTCAAACTCAATTCAACAATAACTCAACCTATAAGTAACTTATTTGATTGATATTTTTCCTGGAATGATTAACTGTTTGGCCAAAAACACCTCTATATAATTTTGTTGAGATTTTCATGAATCTTCATAATATGAACATATAATAAATACCTCTTTCTCCAACGCGTAGAAGGTGTTGAACAGCAGCCAATCAACCTTCTCAAGTCCCCTGAACTGATCAACAACCACCTCAAACAACGGCGGATACGATCCGTAAATATACACAAACGACGGGAAATCCTCCGGCTTCAACGCCGGCAAACCGGGAATCAAAACCTCCTCGCTGGATGCCAGCGGCAGCTTCATTCCGCCACTATACACGTGGTGGTATATGTGATCCACGGCGGCGGCCTGCGTGAAGAACGCTGCCGCAAGGAGGCCCATCTCCTCCGCCACGTCCAATGCCCACGGCAGGAACGGGTCGTAGATGAGGCAGCCCGCCGGACGGTCCGCATCGGACAGCCTCTGAATGGCATCCCGAAGTGTGGCCGGACCGACTTCGTTGAATCGGGCCATGTATTCATCCGGAGGGGTTCCCGGCGGCGCGCCGTCGTCGAAGCCGTCGGAGATGGTCTCGAGGGAGATAATGGTGGATGAGAATTGAGTTTCTTTGGCCAGCTTGTTGGTGACGATGAAGGTGATTGAGATGCCTTTTTGGTGTATGCGTTTGGCGAATTGGAGCATGGGGTTTATGTGGCCTTGGATTGGGAATGATAAGATTAAGCAATGAGCTTCGCGTTGTTGCTCGTTTCTTGCTTCTTCTTTCTCCATTTTCATGGAATCTTGATGGATATCTCTGTGTGGGAGCTTACTTGGTTTGTCATTAAATACCGGCCATGAGTGTTCCAACAAGCAAAAAGTGACCCAAACCCACCTCGCCCGAGCCTACCGATTAGACCGCACCCAGTGGAATTTGAATTTTATATTAAAATAATTACTAACTTCAATTTATTTTTTTAACTCTAGTTAATGTTAACCATATATATAGTTTTAGCTTATGGTATATAGAAATAAAAGATTTTGATAAAAGATTTCTTCCAAGAATATCGTCGTCTTCTTCATAATTCTGGTCGAGGAATTATATAGCACGACTAGTAATAGTTATATTAATTAGGAATCACGATATTTTTTTCATCTTTACCAGAAATTACATTTAATATTTTGAGATTATGTGAAACTCTAAATTATTGTTCTTTATTTGAAAAATTAATGCAAAATCCATAATATTTGCAATATAAGTGTGAAAATTTTAAAAATCGTCATTTAAAATCAATTTCATATTTCCAACTATTATCATTTTTTTTTTTTTTTGAATCAAACAATTAGAAGAGCTATTACAACAACTAGCATCTTCCTTGAGACAACTAATAATATAATCGGGGAGCTCGGAATCCCAATAACTACTATTCGACGCCATTCTTGCCAATTTATGAGCTATCATGTTTCCTTGTCGGCGAATGAATGAAAATTGAACCTTCGGTATGCTGGAAAGCTTCCGAAGAATGCCGGCAACAATATTAGCAAAAGTGGCAGCTAGAAAAGTCCTGCTCATTGCCACTTAATTTTTGGACTAAACTCAGACAATCACTTTCAAATCAATTGTGATGCTGCTGAATCCTCTACTATTAGCAAGAGTGACAGCTTCTGTGTTTCTGCTAATTCTGCTTCTGGAGGTGAAGATTTACACAAACTCTTCCAATAAATGCAATCTCCCTTGTAATCACGGACAACTATCCCCATCCCAATTGCACAATCTTCAACAAAAACAACTCCATCAACATTTTCTTCCATTAACAATTATCCTTGGAAGACATATTCCCCGAATTATGAATGGAAAAAATTTGAAGAAGACATATTCTTTCATAAGCATCTCCCAGAATTAGGAAGAAGACAACCTTGGAAGAAATCTTTTGTCAAAATCTTTTATTTCTATATACCATAAACTAAAATTAGATATGATTAACATTAACTAGAGTAAAGAAAATAAGTTGAAGTTAGTAATTGTTTTAATATAAAATTCAAATTCCACTTGGCGGGCTCGGCCAAACCAGATATGGGCAAGAATTTCCCTATTGACCAATCAAAAACAAATGACCGGTAAAGTTAAGCTACCCTGATTAATTATTAATTAAGGAAATTGATAGTTCCATAAAACAAAATTTGCCAACTCAAACCTTATCATCAGAAAATCATGTGTGGTGGTTCTTTCCCGCGAGGCGCATCATCTTTCCTATGCAACGTTTTGTATCTGGTTTTGATTGCATCGACATTTAGCGAGGAAAAGGAATATATAGATTTGTCCGGATTCATCAATTAGCGTGGTGCTTTTCTGTAATTTTGTTTTGAACTATTTAATAGATTAATGAACATAACAAGGGACATACTTTGAAAACTCCTCATGAGTTGAAAAAATTTTAGTTTGCTCAAGAATCACGTAACCGAATCACATTATGTCGTAACTAAATCGCAATATGTCGTATTTGGTGTCCAAAATGGGGAGCAAACTCAAATTATGAGTCTCATTTGGGGAGCGAACAAAAATAATTTTGAAAATAGAGAGTAAACTAAAAATTGAGTCCACATTTGGGGATTTTCGCACATATCCCGATAACAAATTACAAATTGTAGCCGTACATAAAACAATGTGTCCACCGATTTAGTGATTAATATATATTTTTTAGGTATAAATTTAGTGATTAATATTAGTAGGATACGGAAAGTGTCAATTTCTGTGGCATTAATCATGGTGGCCTAATCATATGTTTAGTTATTAATGGATGTGATGTGTGTTATGAATAAGAGTTCAAGTTAGCTTTAATCTCTTGGAATGTATCACCTTATTCTTTATTGGATGACTATGATCCTTCCACACATCTTGAGAGAGAGCGTTTTAACATAAATTTAGCTCAGCAAAAGTCCTAATGCAACATGTTCGTCTCTGGACTTTTTCCCCATGAGTCGGACCACTTATTGTTAGTTTTCGAATCTCATGGCCTATTGAGTCGACAGATGAGACACCATCACTATTTCCCCTCCAAGTCCGCGTGGCTGGCCTCGAGTTAAGGGATCACAGAGTAGGTCGGCTCATTATCTTTCAAGCATATTACTCTTTCTGGCAGCCAATTTTTTTGAACTCGGATCATTTTCTGAGCAGCTTGACGGATCACTTGAACTATCCTCAGTTTGTGCAATGATATCCTTTTTGACCGTTCGAATTGAGCTACACTCAAAGTGAGTACGCCAACAATTGGACTCCCGAGTTACACAGAGGTTAGTTTTACAACACTTCAAACTTAACTTAGCCTTCAAAAATGAATTTCTTTGCTCTTTTCGGTTGTGCTAGCCATCTCAAGCAGAAGAGACAACTTTGGTTTTGTTGCCTTAGTCCAAAGCTCGCGCCTTACAGGTTTAAGACTCAGTGACGATTTCATCTCACTTGTCCGACACTCTAGACTCATCAACTGTTAACATGCCCTACATTGGAAATAAACAAACCATGTGTTTGTTAACATATGCTTGACAACCCTGACCTTATTTTGTTAACTTTTGAGGTGAGTTAGACCGACATACTTTCACATAGTATCAGAGTAGGCTGCATCCTATTAAATTGAACATGAATTGAATTGGATTGGATTTCATGCTCCAGGTTAGACCCACGATTGTTCGGGACCTGGACGTTCGGGGCGTGTGTTAACATGTCTCACATTGGAAAAGAAACAAACCATGTGCTTATTAATCTGTATGTAAAAGCCCGGCTTTCAAGATCAGGATGACACGGGTAAGTCAAGGGTTAAGAGGAAAGCGTTTATAGCCTCAATCCATCATGCATTTCATTTATGTGAATTATATGCCTTTACGTTTTAAATTTTAATCCGTATCTTATTATAAAACACCTATCACTATTCATTCACCGAACTTAAACCTTCACATATTCCTCTTAAAGCTGTAGGAAGTTAGATTCCACAAATTTCTGGACTTGTATCCTAGCTTTTATTATCCCGAGATATGCTATGAAAATTATTTGTCAAAAATCTTCTTTAAAGCCCTAGTTACTATTCACTCATTTTCAGGACACTTTTACCTATCCAAATATTGGGTTCAAATGAATCCTTACGAAATTTTATGAATTATGATATCGTTCCCAAACCCTAACTCTCATTGTAGCTCCCGTAGTAACCAAAACCGGCCAAAAACCCTACTTTAACCCTAAATTAGAGATTTTCGTATTTCAATGTTTTCCCTATAGCACCCGGGACGATAGGCACCACATCCCCCGCACCATGAGTCTAATCCACATATGAAATAGACAGTCCATACATGAATCGGACTCACAGCGAACGGGTGACAAACAAAAGAACAGTCCTGACTAGGCGGAAGCTAACCCTGGGACAATCAACAATAACCAAAATGCGGAAGCAAGGAAATCATTTATGTAATATCCATGAAATAAATGAAATCCAATATGAATATAAATACGGGTTCCACTAATCAGTACACCTGTCCTAACCTGTCCCGAATCAATATAAGGAAACAACATAACAACGGGTTCAACTGGCTCCAGAACCTGTCCCGAAATAATATCAATTCAATAAGGGCACACCGGCCAGCAATAATAAATTAATAATATAGTATGCAGTGAGTGTAAATGAGTGAGACTAGAACAATGACTCGACACTCTAACTCCGCCTAGTAACCAACACCTGCAAAAGAAACTGGAAAAAGGGGGAAGGAGGGGTCAGTCTCTAGAAGACTGAGTGAGCAGGAGCGATACATAGATAGAAACATGCACATGCAAGCCATAAATCCCGAGCAAAGTTTTATTTGAAGTTAGTTCCCTCGAAGGGCTAGAAATTAAGCAAGCAATGCTCGAACTTTACGACTAAATCATATTAAATTCATTAAGTTCATAATTCATACATAATCAATAAGGCTCGGCGAGTGAGCGTGCACAATCTCCAACCAAACTCCGACCGTGTATGACAAATATCATTAATACATTAAATAGGTGATCATGCAATATATCATAATACACACAGGTCACATATCATGTCCTAAACATATTCGTTTGGGCAATCCGTGTCCCGGCCTTCCCGCACAGTGCCTATCAATCATAAACATAATCATAATCATAATCATATTCATAAAACAAGTTCCAACCTTCTTCCTCCGGGTTGGTGGTGGGTTTGCAAGGCCCGACCACCCAATCATTGACCAAAAGGGGTTACATGACTCCCCAGATGGCACTCAACTCCCTTTCCCCGCCAATCTCCTGACGAGGTCCGGTACCGCCGTTCATTAGTGGGACTAGTGTGAGGGTTTACCGTCAGCCCTTGCCTCCTCGGGTCCCCACTCACACCAAGCCCCTGGGCCCCATTCAGTGCATAACATTCATTCTTTCTTTTCTCGCCAAAACATTTGATTCATGAGAAACATAACATATCCATCATTTATTAGAAAAGGGTTACTCGATAATAATTTACTCGATGACTCCACTTTGAAAATGGTATATGTATATATATATATATATAAGGTTTTTGGCCCAAAACTTATCACATAAGGGTTGTAGGGATTGATATGTAACTAGAACGAAAACACCCTCACCTGGAATACCACGAGACAAGAAACAAGAGTAATACGGTTGCCTATTCAATTTGGAAGTCTCCGCCCTGGAAACAAACTGTACAAGAGAAGGAACAATGTGTACTTGTGAGAATTGACTCAATATGAAACCACATAGACGCGCGGTAATGCTAAACACATGATATGAGAGGTATAAGAAGTAAAATGATGTTATGGAGTTACATAATCAAGTAATTCGTTCAAGTACATTCCATACATGAGTGTTTCAAGCCCAATCATTTCATATCTTTCATAATTCATAGCAAATCAAGTCATGAACTTCATATAACATTTATAACTCAAGTATATCAAGTTTACAATTATAAAATAGCAAAATAGAGACATTCAAATCACTTAAATCTCACAAAGTCACATATCAATTCCAACTATATCAATTTTATATAATTCACACATGGCATACTCAATTCATATATCACTAAACGGATTCAATTAACAAGGTTACCTAATTAAATCAAACAATATTCATATTGTTTATAAAATTACACATACACCCCTTCAAGTTAGACAAATAGCTCAAATACGGCATATCGGAGTTCAAATTGCAAATCAAAGCATCAACATATATCATAGTTCATTTAATACATGCTTTCGTACACATTGGAATTCATATTGATCGACAAATCAAGCAATTGACAATTCATTGCAATTAAAACAATTAATTTTAAATAAATAGAAATACACAAAATAAATCACAACAAATCAACCGGGCATCCGATTGACGAACGGAAAGTGGCGTTGAACTCACCACAACGAAAGGGACCTTCTGTCTGAAAGTCACCGGAATGCCGCTACCGTAGCCGGCCGAACAGCCACCGGAACACCGCCTCCGGTGGTCGGAAAAATCCCCGGAAGGACAGAAACGTACGCCTCGGCCTGCTTGACAAAAGCCCTCAACCAATTTCAGAAAATACCAAACACGTCGGACTTCGTTGACGAAAAACCGAACCAAATACCAAGAACAAAAACTGAAATTAAACGTAAACCGTAAAACGAAAATGAAATCCGAGCATACCGTTGGAAAGCCCGTAACGAGCCCTACAAAAGCCCCAAGTCAAATCGCCAAAAAAATCGCCGGAGAGAGAAGCCGCCGGTCTAGGCCGGTTCACCACCGGTCCGCCGCCAACGGCCGGTTCCTGGAACGCCGCCGATGCCATCCGCTAAGTTTCGTCATTCCAAGCAACTTTTGTGAAGAAGTCATCACTAAAACCGGCCGGGAAAAGGGCCGAACCGCCACCCCAAAGCTGCGCCGCTGCTACCTTGCCGGAAAACCCCACCTACGGCCATCTTCTGCTCAAACCACCATCGGAAACGGACTCAGGGGGTAAAAAACGTCCAGAAACCGCCAAACCCCGTCGGAAAAAGTCACCGGAAAGCGGCGGGAGAAGCCGCTACAGTGACGCGCCGCTGCCGCGACCACTTCAGGCGGCGTGTGAGCCGCCGTCCAGCCACCAATGGCCGCGCTGTTAAGACTGGAGTTGCGCCGGGAGTTCCTTGTTCAGATGGGGTGGCGCGTGTCGCCGGAAGTCCGTCGGAGACCGCCGCGAAGAGGCGGCGAAGTGACCGGAAAAACCCCCTAAAAGAAAAAAATTACAAAAAGGGCCCTAACTCTAAAAGAGTTCAAAAGAGGGCCACACAACGCACCAATCACATAATTAAACACATAAAAAGGTTGGAAGGTGACGTACCTTATTTATCGGATGAGCGGGGCGTTACATTCCCTATCCAATATTATAACCAAAACGATCCTTGAATTATTTTATGAATTTTAAGACCTTTTGTAATCTCTAACTCGACTCCTAGCTTGTTTTATAAATTTTTCCTATTTTTCCTAGAGTACTATTCCCGCCGTAAAAACTAACTTTCAAACCGTACAACATTTGGTATCCAATATTATACTCAAAACAATCTTTAATTTATTTTAAGAATCATGAACACTTTCTCAGAAATTAATTCTCATCCTAGCTTCTTTTTATATATTCTCTCATATTTTTCAAAATTCCGAACGCTTACTACTTTAAATGTAGACGTTTAAACATTAAGTGTTTATAACCATCAGAAAGCTCTTTCGATTCTCTTTCTTTCGCAAATTTTCTTATTTCAAACTAAAATCTAGAGATTCTTCTACTATTTTATTATCATTTTCACCCTATTTTAGATTTATTTTATTATGAAATAATTACTAGATAATATATGTATACATAAGCTCCTACATCACTATACACCTAGCATACCAACTAAGTACCCTATAATTATACACCTAGCTACCCTACACTCTTAGTCATTACCCTAAACTATAGTAAATTGCACTTAAGCCCCCAAGATTATACCTACAAATACCCTAGAGATCATTCACAAAATTCACACAAAAATTCACACACTCTCTCCCTCAAAGTCACGGCATCATCCTCTGTCTCTAAGGCAAGGTGTGTTTTTATTTTATTATTTCATGATTTATATATTTTCTTTAGTATAATATAGTTATAGCGTGCTTAGAATTAATTAAATTATGCTTTAGGAATTTTATTTTATGAAATATATGCATAATTGTTAGTTTTAAATATAATGTGTCTACATTATGGAATTTTATTTAATTAAATACATGATTTATGATATGATATAATGTGAGTATGTATTTAAATAATTATGATCTTGTTTGATTAAATTTATGCCCAAAATAATTTATTTAGAATTAATTTTAGATTAAAGTTATATAAAGTGCTACATTGTGAGTTTAATAATGTGTTATGGACTTAGGATTTATTAAATCTGATCATGATCTAATATGAACACATTCATAAGTCTAAGAACATGTTCATGTTGTTCTTGAATGATTTGAAGTGCACGTGTGGTATTGTGTGAGTGTGTGTGTGTTCGATTTTATGTTATAAAGTGTTTAATTCTTAGAAATTTGAATAGTAAATGTTTTCAATAATAATTTTGACCTTTTGGTCAACATTTATTAATTAAATTTCGAAAATTAATTAAAAATAATTATAAAATAGGTTTTGGAATTTTTAAAGAAAGATTTTACCCGAATTTTCCAAAAATCGGTAAGTTATGAAATAATTTCAAAATCTAACCTACATTGTCAAATTAAACCCTGGATTTCATATCTCATATTCTAATTAGGATCATGATGTGATTAATAAATGTTTGTTTAGTTAAAGACTTCATAGAACCTAATTAATTAATTAAATTCCCTTAAATGGTTAAAATTAGGGTTTACCGGGAATTCTCTAACATGTTACATGATATGTACCTTATGTGATTATTTGATTAGGATATTATATATGATTATTTGATTAGAGTAATAAGAGTATAGTCCTAAGCCTGTAGTAGTTAATACTTTCAGGCAAAGTTAGGATCGAGCAATGGAATCCACATGATTTCGTCTGACTACCGGTATAGGTGAGGGTTAAAACATTTTCAACTGAATCATGCCTATATCTATGTATCTATATAAAAATGGTTTTTGAACCTACCTATTATTTGATTTCCTACCTACATACATATATTTACAGTACAATATCCCTCTTTATGAAGAAAATACTTTTATGTCGGAATCACGATCTTATCCGGACATTATATACTTCAGTCATATTAATACTAAGAACTGATTCCTGACTAAGCAAGCAAAATATATTATTATTATGGGCCCCAGCGCACAGCTGTGTTGAGCAATTACCCGAAAGGTATCGGGCCGAGGGTATTGTTGGTGCCATAGACCGCCACCAACACTTGGTAGTGGTTTAGCTGGAAGTTAGTTACTCCACGCTAAGAGAATTACAAGGGAGACAACCTCCCTGGTAGAGATAGCTTCCTCCCACTTATTACTTATATCGTCTCTAGGGTTTGATTTTGATTCCCTATTGACACCACGGAGTAGCGAAGATATTATCTTACTTGGTTTTATTAAAGTATCGACACCTTGATCAGCCCGATACTGTTTTACCAACTATTTAAGGAGTTACGGTTGGAGAGCCTGGCTTGCGGGCATTACAAGTTCTTATTACAACGGTTCATATTTCTTCAAATATTCTAAGTTACCCCTATGCCTATTTTAACATTTATTATGAACCGTTTCATATGTGCTATATCCTATTGCTAATATCCTAAAGACCTTCTTGGTCATATAAATATACGCATATCTATAAGCTAATATACACCTTCACTTAGTCACTTTGACTAACTCCTCGCCCCTTTTTAACTGCATGGTTTTAGGAATCAAGGGAACGACCACTAGAGGTATCTTGAAGCATTAAGGTGTCACGTATAGCAGGTCAAACTGATTCTAAAGTCACATAGTTCTGATTACACTTTAAACCATCTATCGTTTTACACCATCATGCCATCCTGTTATACTCCCCTTTATGTCAAGTCGGTTCGATCAATAATAATAGTGCCAATTCTTTGTGTACGTTATCAATTCTGTGCACTTACAAAGTTTTAAATCTCTTTACCTTCTGCTGGACGGTGTCATGCACTTTACTCACGTATTATCTTGACCGTTCGCCGTAGTATTTCTCGGGTGTTAGGTCTAACCTCCACTCGGGGAGTATTACGGTGCGGGGGTTGTAGTGCTAGGGGAGGCGCTACAGTTTAAAGTGGTATCAGAGCTCCAGGTTGCGAAAATCTGGAGTTCATCATTCATAGAGTCTCACAAGTATTCTCGTGTCTTTAGTGCTTAAATTGTGATCAATCACTGTTGGGGCGGCCGACCAGCATGTGATTTGTTACAATTATAGTACTAAACCCTTCCTCAATCAAATAAGTTTTAATCCATATCAAAATCCTAAGTCTTATGGAATCCTTTGGATTTTTCAAAACTATACAACTCGTTGGTAGATTCGGTTTTAAGATCCACATCTCATTCCAGTTTGTGAAAACCCTTCACTTATATTTCCTAGCTTGTTCCAGTTTTAAGTTATTAGAGTTGCTTTAAGATACCAGTTGGACTGAAAGTTAACGTATTAATTTCCTGTACCTTTACGAGCTTTACCTTTGCTAAAGATGCTGTGTCTATTAATTGCTATTACTTGGAAAATTTTATTTTCGTGATCATCTGCAAATCATTCTCAACTATCATGCATTATATTCTCCCTAAGGGTGATTGTAGTTAAAATTGTCATCCCCAAAGCTATTAAAGGTACGCATTCTACAACGCGTCAGTTACTGCTTTATAAGACCCTGACGCCATGCATTCATTCATTGTACCACAATTATGTGCACGTTTTAATTTTCCACTTGAACAATTACCTTATGTGCTCAAAGTAAGTTCTCTCTTTGGGAACTTGCCTTATCACGGATAGAGGATATAAAGGCTGTAGCACTCGAAGCGCAAGGATGGCACATCCCCGAATTACAGCTCAATCCACATATGAGATGGACGACCCATACATGAACTAAACTATAGCGAACGGGAGACAATAAAAATAAATGACAACTAGCTAGGCGGGACTAACCCCAAACCACATAATCCATTCATAATAACTTAAGCGGAAGCATATAATTAATAATCAGATGACATATACAACGAATATATAATATTCTTTACATGCGCTTCAATACAATATATCAAATAGTAACACTAGGATAAATGTTTCATCAATTTTCCCGACATATATTAACAATGAGATGAACCATGCAAGACTTGAATGAAAGACTGGACACGACTCTAATCCTGCCTAGCATGCACCTGCAAGAACCTGAAAGGTGGAGGCGTCAGTCTGTGAAGACTGAGTGAGGGACATAAATAAATATTAGCGCAGTTATCATGCAAGTCATAAACTCGGGTAAAGTTTTAAAAAGGAAAATAATATAAGTTCAAGAATGGAATATTCTTCACCCCGAGAATACGACTATCCAGTTTAACAATTCATTGAATTCAGTTCATGCTTGCTTTATTAATTAATAGGTGATCATGTAATTCAATTACATTGTAGTAGTGCGGTAGTGTATTCAATCAGTACAATCAATGAGTGCAATCAATACAGTAACCCGAGGATAGCCCGTGGTGCCAGACCCGTCCCCAGTCTCCTTCTCCCTCCAATGATGCGAAGGTTGCGAGCCTTTACCATCCACAACATGGTGTACGTCAGTAACATGACTCCTACGCACGGGATTTCTTCCTCCACCAAACCTCCTGGTGGATTCAGAGGTGATCCCACATGATGAGGGAAGTGCAGAGTTACCCGTCAGCCCTATGCTTTCCCGGTTGGCTCACACACTAACCCTCGGGCCCAAGTGAATAATTATGCTTACTCGGCAAAACATGCACGATACATGACTTGCTTTTCATGAACATGACTTACTTGTAATCATGAGTAAATTTCATGGAAATTATAGATATAAATACCTTTTGACCGAAATCTCACGTAAAGGTTGTACAGGTTCTATGTAACTAGAAATTAAACCTCACCTGACAGGCGACACGACGACTCAAGGATGTATGAACATGCTCATCGATCAATAATCTCCGCCCTGGAGAAGAACTGGACAAGAAACGGGACATTGTGTACACTTGAGATAATAACTCGATAATGGTACCAAATATGACGCATGGCGTGGTCAAGTAACGAGATGACGTGCATTAACAAATGTAGCATGATAAACTGTTAGGAATAGTGCCCTAGAAAGTCGATTCGACGTAATCTGCTTTGGGACTTTTCTTGTATCACAGACAATCTTTGAATAATATACGATTGATTATAGGCAAACACTTCTTTATATGCCAATACGTGTTTTGTGTGTTTCCATTACGTGCGCATATATGAGAACTCCCCTAATCCTGATGACTTTAGGACTCTACCATTTAGGTGAAATGGTTCATGAAACGAGCCCTATATCACATAAGTCATGATTAGTAAAATACTCCAAGCCGATGAGTCCTACAGACAGTGGGAGTGTCAACCTGACTCCTCTAAGGCTTGCTTGTGGGATCACGCCCTTAAGAAGGACCACCTTGTTTCATGGAGGTGCAAAGTGTATAGTTGATACGTGCGTGATACATGAGGGTGCTTACTTTAATAAGTAAGTTCACTGAGGTGCCCCGTGTAAGAACATTCCTAAATGGGAAAGGAAGTTTCTATTTCAGGAAATGGAAACTTCCAGATTAGGAAATATCTCACGAGTCATTGATGTGATTAATTGATCCTTAGACTTGAGGTTCCATGTTACTTTATGAGTTAACTCTGTAGTCTTTGGTATAAGCTTTAAAGGGTGTCGCCTTAGACAACTGATTCAAGGCTTATGCTGGGGCTGCACAAGTGACTCATGAAGGTGAATGAGAATCAAGAAAGGACCTACACTTGCATTTGCAAGGTGATCTCTTATTGTGTAAGTCATTCATATGCCATATGGAGTCCTTGGCCAAGGCAGTAGATCAAGACATCAAGAAAAGGGTTTCTTGGATTGAGATCAAATGGATATGAAATGCACTTAGCTTTAAGACCAGATTATTAGGGTTCTAATTATTCCCTTACCCTAGATCATGGTTGAGAGATAGTAAGTAGGAGGATTGTATCTCACATGAATCAATGACTTAAAGGTTCTGTCGAATCCGAACATTCCAATTCAGCTAGGGGTTAAACACCTGTTGCTAGACTATGGTCGTTTAATCTGTGGACTGATTAATTAATTAGCGAATTAATTAATTAGGGTCACTGCTAATTGAATTGAGAACCTAGAGGGTCACACACAACAACTTGGTTGCATGAGTTGAGGCTTTAAAATGATTAAACGAGTTAATCAAGCCAAGAGGGTTCCACACGTGTGAAACCACACGTGTGGCTCACGTGAGTGACACGTGTCATTGTGACACGTGTCACACACGTGTATAAATATATGCGTATATTTATTTATGTATTAAATAATTAATGTGATTAATTATTTAATAGACTTTGGTTTAATTTTGAATTAAAAAGAAAGTCTTATTTTGGAGAAAAATAATCTAGTTAATTAATTATGAATTAATTAATTAGATAAAATAAGTTATTTATTTTAAATAAATAAAGTATAAAATTATCCAAAAATAGTTTGGATATTTTTAGCTCTCTTGAAAGTTGATTTGAATTAGAATTCAAAGTCAAAGTCAAAATTACTTGATGATCAAGTAATAGGAGAGAGAGAGACCAAAATCCTAGCCCATTAAGGACTAGGAATTTCGTCCCTCCCCTTTGCTCCCCTTTAGAGCTAATAGACAATTCTTGGTTCATGTGTTGAACACCTTCCTTTCTCCAAGATAAAATAAAACCCTAGGTTAAGCCTAAACACTAACTAGAGAACTAGCATCCTTACTAGTTAGATTGTAGCCAAGTTGGTGGACTATCTCTAGAGACTTCAAGTTAGAAGTTTTGAAGATTCGAGTTTTACCAAAAGTGGGGATTAAGCAAAAACGATCAGAAGGGATGATGAAACGATTCTGAACCCGACGTGAAGCGAATGAAAAAATCGAACCAAAGAAGATGGCGAAAACCGTTCGTCCATATCCTGAAGGATGAATGTTTTCACGAGGGTTTTGTGACTGGCATTTTTCTACTTTCGCAAAACTGTTTTCGAAGGGAGTTTCAATCCTGCTTTTCTCGTTTCATGTTTCTTTCTTTATGTTATATTGTTAAGAACATCTCTAACATGAATTGAATCTAGGTTGGTGTGGATTGCTATCCCGACAATGGATTCTGAAGTAGAAAGAGACTTTCGAGGGACGGGTTGTCAAGCCGCGAGAAGAGCGTTCTTGGGTGGCTTGAAACGCTTCAAGAAAGAATAAAAGAAAAGTAAGTTTTCTATCTCTAAGAATTTGGTTACACGACTGCGAGTCCAAGATCCTTTTGTTGGAAAATTTTTTAAATTCCGCTGCTTTCTGATTCGTGTTTTCCAACAAGTGGTATCAGAGCCACCTCGTTAATCGTGTTTCTGATTCGTCTCAATTATTCTGAATTTGGTAGAAATTCTTAGGCTTAGATGCGAATTAGGTATTCATGAGTTCTTTTATAAAGCCTGAAATACGAAACTGTAATTTTTCCTGAATTTCTGAAACTGTTTTCTTAAATTGTATTTTTGAAAACCGTTTTGATTGAAATATGTTTAAATCGAATTTTTTAATTTTGGATTGAATTGGTTTTGAGAAACCTGGACACGAAACGAAACACGAAAATGACGAGCCTAGGCGTGCTAGCACGTCGCACGCCCAGGCCCGCCGTTGCCGCCCAACTCCTCTCGCAACCGCGCGGGAGCCGTCTAGGCGCGCCCGCCCAGCCCGTCCCGCAACCGCGCGGGACGCCTGCCCAGCCCGCCTAGTCGCGGCGGGCGCTGCTGTGCGCTGCTGCGCGAAAGTGCCTCGCGCGGCTAGGCCCCTTTTCGGGCCCGTTTTCGTGTTTCGTGTTTTTGTGTTTTCGGTCCGTAAAATCCTGATTTAAATTTTATTTTAATTTTATCTTTTAAAATCAGTTTTGCTAAAATAAAATTATTTTAAAATTTTGATTAAATTGGGATTTTTGAGAAATTAGCGATTTAAATTTTGGAAAAATTACAATCTTTATTTTCTGAAAATAATGAAAGAATAAAATTATTAATTTTGGAAATTAATTGGAATTTTATTGGTTTGTTGTTTTTCGGGTTTTATTGAAAAGGCTCTTGAACAAGAATTGCATCTAAGTCGTGTTTTAAGTCATTAGGACTTGAAACGAGAATTTTAATTTATTGGCTAAATTTAAATTCTCGCAAAAGCATGTTAGGTGATCATGGGTTTAGATCTATGTATGGTTTTAATTTATGCACATGGATGGTTTAAATTGGGGTTGAAGCCCTATAGTTGCGTTTTTCAATTGAGGTTGGAGCCTCACTTATGTGCGTACTGTTATGTGATTTATTATGTGGCTTTCCATATTACTGTTTTTGAGGCCGGGGTATGCCCCGTGTAATTGTCTAAGGCCAATATGAAGATTGAGCCTTATTACTTTATGTCATTTTCTTTTTATTGTAATTTGAGAGTAGAGATAGGTGGTGAGGTTTTATTTTCATTTTGGAGACAATGCACCCATGGAGTAAGATGGACCACATTCAAGTAACAAGGAGGCCATAAGTGAAGGCCCCTCAAAATGTTAGGGAGGGGAATCTCAATTGTTAAATGTAATAGAGATAGGGCTCGTATTTTGTTGCCGCTTTCCCTTATGTGATTTAAACTGTTTATGTGGCATGTATGTTAGAACTTGTGATTGTGGAGTGGCTCCCACATATCACGCATAAGATAGGTAGAACCCATGATCATTACATGTTAGTATCATGCTAGGACATGTTATCTGTTTATGTGCTTGTTTGATATGCATTTAAGTGTACTTGCATTAATCAAGACTAATAAAATTGGATAACATATATGTTGGTGAGGTCGAACCGGACAACTCTCCGGTTGATTCGAAAATTCCCATTAAATATTAAGCTAATTTCGAACAAATAGGTGTTTAATTCGAGATGCAAATTTTGAATTAAATTCCTAGCATTCCATCAATAGGTTTTAAGTTTAGTAAGTAAAGCTAGTTATTGTCCGCGAGTCGTGGGATAGCTAGTGGAGCTTATTAGTTCTTAGTTACCTAATTAATCATTTTAAATGGTCAATATTCCGTGGTCAATTTTAGCAAGGGCGATGTCCGCGAGTCGTGGGTCGTTCGAACTAAGTTTTGGTCATGATCTTATGATTGATGGGTTTAGCTTAACGCCTAAGTAAATATGGATGTCGCACGAGTCGTGGGTCCATATTGAAAGATAGGTGATGCAAAAACATTTACTAAGAATTCTAAAGGTGTTAGAATTGGTAAGTTGTACCTACCTAGGGTTCTTACTTAGAATGTCCGCGAGTCGTGGGTTCGAGGTAAAATGCCTAGGATCTTAGTACCCATTGGGAAACGTGTTCCTCTTAGATCTTTGGGAATTATAGATCTTTGAAAAACAGTGGGAGCTACATTAGATTAAAGACCTTATCTTTTGTATATCGTTATAATTCAGCATGCCCACATTTTCTCTGCTTAGCATTTAGGTTGTAGTTCTGTGATTCTCTACAATATGAAATGCAAACCCATTCGTATCCATCCTTAAGTCAAATAAGTTGACTAAGTCCTGACTAACTCTAAATGGCTTCGGATCCTAAAATTCATTTTAGAATCCGACTAGAGAAAGGCGTTCTCTAAAGGGCGAAGTTTTCAATTGTGAAAAGTTGACCCGGGCCAAAAGAGAAGCAATCTGAGGTGAATGGATTTTTCCAAACCACTTAAAAGCAATTGAACCACCTCATAAAAATGTTACAAGGTATAACATTATGGAATTATTCAATATTCCAAATGAGGAAACAAGTGCACACGAACAAGGTCTAAAGATCTTATTTGAAGATCTTATGGTCTCGATCATCAACTGAGAAAAGAGTTCTCAATGCACTGATTGCTTACATTGCTTCGACTATCATTCAAACCCTTTATGCTCAACTAGAATGATGCTAATGTAGCATAGTTAATCATTTAAGTTGATAATGGTTGAGAGCATCCTTAAGAAGGAATAAAAGGTTGAGATGGTTAATTCTTCTTCTAAAACTCCCTAAGTTAAAGGCTTGAAGGCCTAAAGAAGAAGAAACCCTTAAGAGCCCAATGGAGGGGCATGTAAGGGGTACGCCCAAAAGACACTAGAGATCAAATAGGACGTTTGCTTCTATGGTAGCAAATAAGGACTTTGAAAGGGAACTACAAAGAGTATGAGTACTTTGAAATGTTACCTCGTTTAGTAATTCTACTAGGAATAGAATTTACTAGTCTTAAGTCAATTCTGCATAAGCCGTTGTGCAAAGACTCAAGGCACTAATGTTCTGAACATACAACGAGATAACAAAAGTAAGTGAGATGACAAAGCTTCGAATTACTTTGGAACGTTGAGATATAAAAGGATTAGCAAGTCAGACACCTTAGGATCATTCTATGAAAATGAACCTATAGTGTTGACTTCCTATGAATCCTGTCATGAGGGAAGCGTTCCTGAATCCCGTTTATAAGAAACGTGGAACGTTCCAAAATTATAGTGGATTTCGATCCGTGCTGATGAGTGTAAGATGCTTAATGTAAGCACTAGATACAATCGTCAGTTTAATCATTATGAATGAATGTACTTGTTAAAGTACAAATTCGAAACTTATGTGAAATTCTTAGAATTTCGAAAGGAGGTTAGGAACCGAAGTAGTCATAAGTTATAGGTAAATCGATATGATCGAGATAGCCAATATCTTAGCAACTAATTCCTTACTCATCTTAGAGATAATAGGATTATCTCTCAGTAAACTAATTCGAGAACACCTTAGTGTTTCCGAATGAGGGAATGAAATCTAATGCAACATGGTCCATTCCATAGCAAGCTTTACTGACTTATAATCATTCTAGGAATAAACTCCCAGAATATGCAGTTAGAGATTTTGAATTTAGTACCTTCCAAAATCGGTCCTTTAGTTGCACTATGCAATGTGGCATATTAAATTCCCTAATTATTCTTATCCAAGAATTTAGTAGAATCCTCTTCAGTGAAGAGGATAGTGGGAGATAAGTTTGAAATGAGTTCAAGTTTATACAACGATATTGAATATTGTTTCTGCAATTCCCTTAGACAAAGGTTGTTTGTCTCAAGGAATGTATCTTTCTCAAGGAATCGTTCCTATAGAAGAAGAAAGACAAGCAAGCAGACCTCAAAGAAATTTAAGGATAAATATCCACGCCACATATAGAAGAAACTAGCCCATCTGATAAAATTTAGCCAAATTTTAGAGTATGTACACGTGTGAAACCCTTCTCTTAAGACGTGTTTAGAACGCGTTCCTAGATAGCCAAGGAATTACTTGAAGAGGAGACACTGTCAGATTTGGAATCTGAGTAGTGTAAGCAAGCCTTGAAATCCAATATGGATTCCATATACTCAAACCAAGTTATGACCTTGGTTGATCCACCTGATAGGATCAAGCTCGTGGAGCTTCGAGTAAATGGAAAGCATTACAACCTTCTTGACGATTGAAATGCAAAAGTCCATTTGGATTATGTTTACCACATCCTCATATTCTGACTATGAGATATGATAAATGAATATGAGAACTATCTTGTTCAATATGAGATTGAAAGAGACTGAAATAAGGTATTTCTATAAATCTCATATTCAGTGGGAGTATGCATAAGGTATGCAAATCCCTAAAGTCAATCTGTGGATTGATAAAGGCTTCTAGGAGTTAGACAATTCGATTCCACAGTCAAATCGTTTGACACAGATAGAAGTCGAATAAGTCTCAGAGTGTACATATGAAAGTTAGTGATGTAAGAGTCAATTTTGGTTCTTTAGAAGACGATGTCCTTCTCATTAGGAATGTCAAGGATGACGTGAAAGTTACCAATTCTTGTTTAAGAAACAATTTGACATGAAAGATCTTGGTGATTATCCTATATTCTCGACATTCAGATCTATAGAAGATAGATCTAAGAGAATAAAAGGATTATCACAAAATGAGTACATAACCATGGTACTAAAAGGAGTTTAGTATGGACAATGGAACGTCTCTTTTGAAGAGTATGTGTCCTAAGATAAACTTTGAGAAAGTTAGAATGTCCAAAATCCCTTTAAGTGAAAGGGTGCATAATGTATGAAAAGTTATGTACTAAATTAGATATGGCACAACACTAAGCGTAGTAGGCCGAATCTAATATGACCTCAGAGAAGGTCATTAGATCTCTGTAAAGGATGTCCTCAGAGTACTTGAGAAGAAATGAGGATATGTATTAGTTTACAGAGCCCAAAAGATCTTGTTGTTAGAAGGATATTTGATGTAACCGTTCATCAAACATGGATGATTATGAAATCATTGCAAGGATACAACTTCTACCAAAATGGTAATGCAATGTGTTGGAAAGGGTTCCAAGGATGGACATTGCAAAACTCGACTGTCGTAGTTGAGAACTTAGTCGTATTATATAACGCTAAATTAAGTGTTTGGGTAAGAAACTCCATCTAACCAATTAGATGAAGTTCCTAGCATGAAACAACTCCTTTATCATATTGTATGATAAAATGGATGGTTGCTCAAGTAAGAGAACCAAGACCTCACCAAGAGACTGAACACGTGATTACGAATCACTTTATAAGGAAAAGGTGTTTCCTAAGAGATGTGTAAACAAGAGGGTCACATCAGCAGAGAATATAGCAGATCCACTTTGGAAATGCCCAAAGTCAATAGGCTCTCAAAGTGCATCTTGAGAAGATGGGACTTAGAATACCTAAATGGCTTTTACGGGTAAGTGGGAGATTGTTAGGAATAGTGCCCTAGAAAGTCGATTCGACGTAATCTGCTTTGGGACTTTTCTTGTATCACAGACAATCTTTGAATAATATACGATTGATTATAGGCAAACACTTCTTTATATGCCAATACGTGTTTTGTGTGTTTCCATTACGTGCGCATATATGAGAACTCCCCTAATCCTGATGACTTTAGGACTCTACCATTTAGGTGAAATGGTTCATGAAACGAGCCCTATATCACATAAGTCATGATTAGTAAAATACTCCAAGCCGATGAGTCCTACAGACAGTGGGAGTGTCAACCTGACTCCTCTAAGGCTTGCTTGTGGGATCACGCCCTTAAGAAGGACCACCTTGTTTCATGGAGGTGCAAAGTGTATAGTTGATACGTGCGTGATACATGAGGGTGCTTACTTTAATAAGTAAGTTCACTGAGGTGCCCCGTGTGAGAACATTCCTAAATGGGAAAGGAAGTTTCTATTTCAGGAAATGGAAACTTCCAGATTAGGAAATATCTCACGAGTCATTGATGTGATTAATTGATCCTTAGACTTGAGGTTCCATGTTACTTTATGAGTTAACTCTGTAGTCTTTGGTATAAGCTTTAAAGGGTGTCGCCTTAGACAACTGATTCAAGGCTTATGCTGGGGCTGCACAAGTGACTCATGAAGGTGAATGAGAATCAAGAAAGGACCTACACTTGCATTTGCAAGGTGATCTCTTATTGTGTAAGTCATTCATATGCCATATGGAGTCCTTGGCCAAGGCAGTAGATCAAGACATCAAGAAAAGGGTTTCTTGGATTGAGATCAAATGGATATGAAATGCACTTAGCTTTAAGACCAGATTATTAGGGTTCTAATTATTCCCTTACCCTAGATCATGGTTGAGAGATAGTAAGTAGGAGGATTGTATCTCACATGAATCAATGACTTAAAGGTTCTGTCGAATCCGAACATTCCAATTCAGCTAGGGGTTAAACACCTGTTGCTAGACTATGGTCGTTTAATCTGTGGACTGATTAATTAATTAGCGAATTAATTAATTAGGGTCACTGCTAATTGAATTGAGAACCTAGAGGGTCACACACAACAACTTGGTTGCATGAGTTGAGGCTTTAAAATGATTAAACGAGTTAATCAAGCCAAGAGGGTTCCACACGTGTGAAACCACACGTGTGGCTCACGTGAGTGACACGTGTCATTGTGACACGTGTCACACACGTGTATAAATATATGCGTATATTTATTTATGTATTAAATAATTAATGTGATTAATTATTTAATAGACTTTGGTTTAATTTTGAATTAAAAAGAAAGTCTTATTTTGGAGAAAAATAATCTAGTTAATTAATTATGAATTAATTAATTAGATAAAATAAGTTATTTATTTTAAATAAATAAAGTATAAAATTATCCAAAAATAGTTTGGATATTTTTAGCTCTCTTGAAAGTTGATTTGAATTAGAATTCAAAGTCAAAGTCAAAATTACTTGATGATCAAGTAATAGGAGAGAGAGAGACCAAAATCCTAGCCCATTAAGGACTAGGAATTTCGTCCCTCCCCTTTGCTCCCCTTTAGAGCTAATAGACAATTCTTGGTTCATGTGTTGAACACCTTCCTTTCTCCAAGATAAAATAAAACCCTAGGTTAAGCCTAAACACTAACTAGAGAACTAGCATCCTTACTAGTTAGATTGTAGCCAAGTTGGTGGACTATCTCTAGAGACTTCAAGTTAGAAGTTTTGAAGATTCGAGCTTTACCAAAAGTGGGGATTAAGCAAAAACGATCAGAAGGGATGATGAAACGATTCTGAACGCGACGTGAAGCGAATGAAAAAATCGAACCAAAGAAGATGGCGAAAACCGTTCGTCCATATCCTGAAGGATGAATTTTTTCACGAGGGTTTTGTGACTGGCAGTTTTCTACTTTCGCAAAACTGTTTTCGAAGGGAGTTTCAATCCTGCTTTTCTCGTTTCATGTTTCTTTCTTTATGTTATATTGTTAAGAACATCTCTAACATGAATTGAATCTAGGTTGGTGTGGATTGCTATCCCGACAATGGATTCTGAAGTAGAAAGAGACTTTCGAGGGACGGGTTGTCAAGCCGCGAGAAGAGCGTTCTTGGGTGGCTTGAAACGCTTCAAGAAAGAATAAAAGAAAAGTAAGTTTTCTATCTCTACGAATTTGGTTACACGACTGCGAGTCCAAGATCCTTTTGTTGGAAAATTTTTTAAATTCCGCTGCTTTCTGATTCGTGTTTTCCAACATAAACATCATGTTATGACATGTAATTGATCATATAATAACATGTTGGGGTCATTTAAGTGCTTAGAAAAGGATTTGAAAACATGGAATTTATGCAGAAACATTCTGCCTTCTCCAGGGGTCTGGGAACGGCAGTTCCGGCCCTTAGTATAAAATGGGAAGGGCCGTTCCCAGCTCCCCGAAGCTCTTCCCCGAAAATGGGAAGGGCCTTTCCCGGCTATAAGCCAAAGTGGGAATGGTCGTTCCCATTCTCGCCAGTATGCATGTATTTCAAACATGGGAACAACCGTTCCCAAGTACAAAGGGAACGGGAAGGGTCGTTCCCGTTATGTAGGGGATGCAGAAACAGAGCAGAAGAGCAGGGGAAGCTCGAACTACACTCAAAACTCCTCAAAACTCATATTATTCAATCCCAAATGCAATAAATCATCAAAGAAACATATATTCATGCTTTAAGTGCAATAAAAGCCAATATAAACACTCATATCATGCCTTGATCATCATAATTATCAAGCTCAAGCTCATATATCAACTCATCCTATAACTCCATAATTTCCGAGAATTCATGCACCAATTCATGTTGAAAGCTTAGAATCATGCTTCTAACAATAAAAACACAAGTTATCAATCATAAACCATAACCCTAGCTTCCAAATAATTTCTTAAGAAATCACATATTCATGTCTACCTTGAAAGAAAGAGATGAGAGATGGTGATGATGATGAAGCTTCAAGCTTTAAAGTAATTAATTTGATGAAAGATAGCTTAGTGATGATGGTGAGGGTGAACTCCCACTTTTCTCTTCTTCTTTAATGTTGGACTGAGAGAGAGAGATGGAGATGAAGAGGGTTGTATGATATGAAATGAAATGAAGGTGGAAGAAGGATGGAGAAATATTACGTGATATCATCTCCTCAAATTTGATGAAATGTGTTATCTGCAATTAAATCCTCCAAAGATATAAATTCATGCAATTAAGGATGAAAGGATTAAAGAATGATCATTTAAGTCCTATGGAGGATTGTGAAATTTGGTCCTCACATTTAAAATAATGATCAATTAAGGACATATAAGCAATTAAGGCACCTTCGGGAATTAATTCACGTAACAATTAAATCCAACTTATAAAATAATTCTCAAGTTGACACGTATTTCACATATTTTCATGTGATCATGTTGGGATACAATTTATAAAATTAATATAACACATATAAGTTGAATAAAAGAAAGTAATAAAATAAAATCCTAACGCTCGACAATCACACATGTCGAGCGTAGCTGACTATCTGGAGATTGGGGCGTTACAAAGGCTACCCTATACGGATTGGTACCCAATACTACCCGATAGATCTTATAGAATTATCGATGTCGAGATATGGAGTTATTATGGGAATGGATTTGCTCTGTAAATATCATGCTAAGTTGGATTGTTACAAGAAAGAAGTCACCTTAGGAAAAGGTGATAATTCCGTATCGAAAGAAGAAATAGAGCCGATATCACTGGTTACAGCAGCAAGGGCTACAAGGTTAGTTAATAAGGGAGCAACTGGGTTCGTTGCCTATTTGTTAAATAGGCCTAAAGATCAGCTCAAAATTGAGGAGGTAGAGGTGGTAAAGGAGTTCACTAATGTATTCCCTGAACATCTAAATTCATTACCTCCTGAAAGAGAATTAGAATTCGTAATCGACTTGGTTCCTGGAGTTGAGCCATTTCCTAAAGCACCTTACCGAATGGTTCCAGCCGAGCTTCAAGAATTGAGAAAACAACTTGATGAGTTGTTAGAATCAGGATATATCTGTCCTAGCACATCTCCATGGGGAGCCCCTGTGCTATTTATCAAGAATAAGGATGGATCGTTGCGACTGTGTATCGATTACCGAGAGCTTAATCGTTTGACAATCAAGAACAAAAACCCTCTCCCCCATATCGAAGAGTTGTTTGATATTTTTCAAGAATCCTGAGTGTATTCCAAGTTGGATTTAAGGCAAGGGCATTATCAATTAAGGATCAGAAAGGAGAATATTCCGAAGGCTGCCTTTAATACTCGATATGGTCACTTTGAGTTTGTAATGATGTCTTTTGGATTAGCAAATGCTCTGGCTGCATTTATGGACTTAATGCACCGAATATTCTGATTATATTTAGATCAATTTGTGGTTATCTTTATTGATGACATCTTGGTGTTCTCAAAGACCTCTGAAGAGCATGCTAAACACCTCCGTATAGTGCTGAGTGCCTTAAGAGAACATAAACTATACGCGAGGTTTAGCAAGTGCGAATTTTGGTTAGAGAAAGTTACTTTTCTTAGGCATATAATATTCGGTTCTGGAATAGAAGTAGATCCTTCAATGGTCAAAACGGCGATGAATTGACAGACACTAAAGAACTCATCTGAAGTAAGAAGTTTTCTAGACCTCGTCGGCTATTATAGGAGATTTGTGAAAGATTTCTCCAAGATCGCTGTGCCTCTTACTCAACTAACAAAGAAGGAAGGCAAGTTTGAAGGGACGGAAAAACACGAGTAGAGTTTTCAAGAATTAAAGCAAAGGTTAACGTCTGCTCCAGTACTAGCCTTACCTGAAGGGAAAGAAGGTTACGTGGTTTATACGGATGCATCCAAGGAAGGATTAGTGTGTGTCCTAATGAAGAATGGCAATGTCATAGCCTATGCAGCAAGAAAACTCAAGCCTCATGAAGAGAACTACCCAACACATGATTTAGAGTTAGCAACAATTATACGAGGTAACTTTTGAAGTCTTCACAGACCACAAAAGTCTGAGATACTTATTCACTCAAAAGGAGTTGAATATGAGGCAGAGGAGATGAATGGAATTCTTGGAAGATTACGACTGTATAATACAGTACCATCCAGAAAAGGCCAATGTAGTGGCAGAGACCTTGAGCCGAAAATCTAATCTATTGGTGTTGTACGAGAGGTGAGCCCGTAACTGTCATCTCAAAATCCCAACTAGGCAATATAGTGATATCCTCGCCGTTAAAGGAAAGGCTTAAAGAAGCCCAAGCATAGGATGAGTGGATCAAGAAGTGTCTCAACTCTAAGGAAAAAGATATTGAGACCAAATTCATAACAGACGAACACGGAATCCTGAGATATAAAGGACGAGTCTGTGTACCTCCTACGGTTCGAAAAGAAATTTTAGACGAGACACATAAGACTCGATACACGATATATCCACGAGAAACCAAGATATATCATGATCTCAGGAAACATTTTGGTGGAATGGAATGAAAAGAGATATTGCTGGCTATGTCAAGAAGTATTTGACCTACCAACAAGTTAAAACGGAACACCAGAAGCCTGGAGGGCAGTTACAACCACTACCAATCCCTACCTGGAAATGGGAACAAGTCACTATGGACTTTATTACAGGATTACCAAAGGTTAAAGGAGGATATGACAGTATATGGGTTATCATTGATCGATTAACTAAGTCTGCGTACTTGCTACCAGTCAAGACTACTGAGAAGGTCAGTTCTTTGGCAAAATTGTATCAAAAGGAGATTGTGAGATTACATGGGGTGCCTACTAGCATAGTCTCCGATAGAGACCTAAAATTTACTTCACAGTTGTGGCAGAATCTTCAAGAAATAATGGGGACAAAGCTACACTTCAGTTCAGCAGCATATCCTCAGACTAATGGTCAATCGGAAAGAACCATCAAATATCTAGAGGATATGTTACGAGCTTGTGCTTTAGATTTCCAAGAAGATTGGAACGAATGTTTGCCCCTCGTAGAGTTGCATACAACAATAGTTATCAGGCATCCATTAAAGCAGCTCCTTACGACGCTTTATACGGAAGAAAATGTAGATCTCCATTGTATTGGGATATGGATGAAGCTAAGGCAACTGAAAAAGGGGATATGAAGAAGGCTGTTAAGAAATGGATAGCAGAATCTATGGAAAAGATTCAGATTATTCGGCAAAGAATGAAGGCTGCCCAAGAGAGACAAAAGAGTTATGTTGATACTCGAAGAAGGGACATAGAATTTGAGGTAGGCGAAAAAGTGTTTTTGAAAGCATCGCCGAGAAAAAGTTTTGCACGCATTGGGAAAGACAAAAAATTGAGTCCTAAATACTTAGGACCGTTCGAAATCATAGAGCGTGTCGGTCCAACCGCGTACCGGCTAGACCTACCAGCAAATCTTACCGGAATACACAATGTATTCCATGTGTCCTAAATTCGTAAGTATTTTGCTGATGACTCTCACATCCTTCCCGTGAAAGAAGTGCCTCTAGAACCCGACCTGACCTATGAAGTAAAACCAGTCGAAATCTTGGATAGAAAGTTCCAAGAATTGAGGAACCGGAAGATTCCCTTAGTTAAAGTGTTATGGAAAGGACATGGGACAGAGGAACAAACCTGGGAAACCGAAGAAAATATGCAGAAACATTACCCAGAGTTGTTCCGAAACAGGAATAGAATCTGAGGACAAATTCTCTTTAAGGGGGAAAAATTGTAACAACCCGAATTTCAAGATCAGGATAACACGGGTATGTCAAGGGTTAAGAGGAAAGCGTTTATAGCCTCAATCCATGTAACGCCCGGTTTTTCCATTCATGTGTTATGTGATATTATATTAATCTTCATAACGTTATATGCATTATATTTCCATGAACTTATATGAAATTGTTGTTAATGTGAGAAATTACATGAATTAATTGTTAAGTGCCTAATTGCATATATGTGACCTTACTTGATCTTTTTCTAAATATATGAACTTAATTGCATTAGTATGCCTGGATTTAATTGATCATTCTCTATGGAATAAAACTTGATTGCATGCATTCAATTAATTGAAGGACTTAAGTGCAAAAGTGGTGAGTCATGTAATTTAGTCGAAGACTGTGTAAAATATCTTATATCATCTTATCTCTTCCATTTCATTTCATCTCATCAAATTCCCCCCCCTCCCCCCGCCCCGCCCCGCCCCGACCCCCCACACACACACGCACTAAATCAAGGTATATCACACCTAGGAGGAAAGGAAGATTTCATCTTAAGTTCCAAGCTTTAATTCAAGGAAGAAGTTGCATAAGTTGGAAGAATCACCATCATATCATCATTTCATCCTTTCTTTCTTCATTTCAAGGTATAAATGGAGGAATTGCTTGATCTCCTGAATCTTATAGGTGTAGGGTTTGATGATTTTGGTATGATAACTTGTTTACAAGTGATTAGAAGCATGATCATGATCTTTAACCCTCAAAGCTTTCATGTTTCCATGGATTAAATGTTGAGTAATTGATATATATGATCATATACATGTTATATGTTAGTTTGGAGTTAAATTCTTGCATTGGTTTGATGTGAGTATGGATTGGGAGCTAAATTTCGAGCTTGTCCTGTTTTTCCCGAGCCTTTTTGTTGCTGCTGGAATTCAGGTCACGCCCGCGACCGTTTTTGTGACCATTTTGGTCGCGGTCGCGACCAACAACCCGGGAACCCTCTATTCTTCCTTCGCGGCCGCGACTGTTTTTCAGTACAATTTTGTCGCGGCCGCGACTCCTTCAAATGAGCTCCGATTGACCTGATTTTTAAACCTTTGGAAATCTCTTGAAGTTTAGAACATCTCCAATTGGAATCACTTCATTATCTTTTATCATTTGTGAGATATAATCAATTATTTTTGGTGTCGCCACTTTACCGATAAACTGCATTCACCCAACTTCAAGCTTATGCCATTTTCTCCTTGCTTTGAACTAGAAAACGATCGATATATCCTTGGAAAGATCTATGTGTCTAGTTTCATTTCCAATAAATAAAACTCAATTCCAACTTCTAGAGCTCTTTCGATTCTCTTTCTTTCGTAATTTTTCTTATTTCAAACTAAAATCTAGAGATTCTTCTACGATTTTATTATCATTTTCACCCTATTTTAGATTTATTTTATTATGAAATAATTACTAGATAATATATGTATACGTAAGCTCCTACAGCATTATACACCTAGCATACCAACTAAGTACCGTATAATTATACACCTAGCTACCCTACACTCTTAGTCATTACCCTAAACTATAGTAAATTACACTTAAGCCCCCAAGATTATACCTACAAATACCCTAGAGATCATTCATAAAATTCACACAAAAATTCACCCACTCTCTCCCTCTAAGTCACGGTATCATACTCTCTCCTAGGCAAGGTGTGTTTTTCTTTTATTATTTCATGCTTTATATATTGTCTTTAGTATAATATAGTTATAGCATGCTTAGAATTAATTAAATTATGCTTTAGGAATTTTATTTTATGAAATATATGCATAATTGTTAGTTTTAAATATAATATGTCTACATTATGGAATTTTATTTAATTAAATGCATGAGTTATGATATGATATAATGTGAGTATGTATTTAAATAATTATGATCTTGTTTGATTAAATTTATGCCTAGAATAATTTATTTAGAATTAATTTTAGATTAAAGTTATATAAAGTGCTACATTGTGGGTTTAATTATGTGTTATGGACTTAGGATTTATTAAATCTGATCATGATCTAATATGAACACATTCATAAGTTTAAGAACATGTTCATGTTGTTCTTGAATGATTTGAAGTGCACGTGTGATATTGTGTGGGTGTGTGTGTGTTCGATTTTATGTTATAAAGTGTTTAATTCTTAGAAATTTGAATATTAAGTGTTTTCAATAGTAATTTTGACCTTTTGGTCAACATTTATTAATTAAATTTCGAAAATCAATTAAAAATAATTATAAAATAGGGTTTGGAATTTTTAAAGAAAGATTTTACCCGAATTTTCCAAAAATCTGTAAGTTATGAAATAATTTCAAAATCTAACCTACATTGTCAAATTAAACCCTGGATTTCATATCTCATATTCTAATTAGGATCATAATGTGATTAATAAATGTTTGTTTAGTTAAAGACTTCATAGAACTTAATTAATTAATTAAATTCCCGTAAACGGTTAAAATTAGGGTTTACCGAAAATTCTCTAACATGTTACATGATATGTACCTTATGTGGTTATTTGATTAGGATATTATATATGATTATTTGATTAGACTAATAAGAGTATAGTCCTAAGCCTGTAGTAGTTAATACTTTCAGGCAAAGTTAGGACCGAGCAATGGAATCCACATGATTTCGTCTGACTACCGGTATAGGTGAGGGTTAAAACATTTTCAACTGAATCATGCCTATATCTATGTTTCTATTTAAAAATGGTTTTTGAACCTACCTATTATTGGATTTCCTACCTACATACATATATTTACAGTACAATATCCCTCGTTATGAAGAAAATACTTTTATGTCGGAATCAGGATCTTATCCGGACATTATATACTTCAGTCCTATTATTACTAAGAACTGATTCCCGACTAAGCAAGGAAAATATATTATTATTATGGGCCCCAACGCACAGTTGTGTCGAGCAATTACCCGAAATGTATCAGGCCGAGGGTATTGTTGGTGCCATAGACCGCCACCAACACTTAGTAGTGGTTTAGCTGGAAGTTAGTTACTCCACGCCAAGGGAATTACAAGGGAGACAACCTCCCTGGGAGAGATAGCTTCCTCCCACTTATTACTTATACCGTCTCTAGGGTTTGATTCCCTATTGACACCACGGAGTAGTGGAGATATTATCTTACTTGGTTTTATGAAAGTATCGGCGCCTTGATTAGCCCGATACTATTTTACCAACTATCTAAGGAGTTACGGTTGGAGAGCCTGGCTTGCGGGCATTACCAGTTCTTATTACAAACGGTTCCATTTCTACAAATATTCCAAGTTACCCCTATCCCTATTTTAACATTTATTATGAACCATTTCATATGTGCTATATCCTATTGCTAATATCCTAAAGACCTTCTTGGTCATATAAATATATAAATATACGCATATCTATAAGCTAATATACACCATCACTTAGTCACTTTGACTAACTCCTCGCCCCTTTTTAATTGCATGGTTTCAGGAATCAAGGGAACGGCAACTAGAGGTATCTTGAAGCATTTAGGTGTCACGTATAGCAGGTCAAACTGATTCTAAAGTCATAGTTCTGATTATACTTCAAATCATTTATCCTTTCGTTTTACAAAATCATGCTATAATGTTATACTCCCCTTTATGTCAAGTCGGTTCGATCAATAATAATAGTGCCAATTCTTTGTGTACATTAGCACTTCTGTGCACTTATAAAGTTTTAAATCTCTTTACCTTCCACTGCACGGTGTCATGCACTTTACTCACGTATTATCTTGACCATTCGCCATAGTATTTCTCGGGTGTTAGGTCTAACCTCCACTTGGGGAGTATTGCGGTACGGGGGTTGTAATGCTAGGGGAGGTGCTACAATGTACTTGGCAACCCGCACTTCATTAACAAACTTTTGAGGTGAGTTAGACCGAACACATACTTTCACACAACTCCTTGCGAGTTTGTTAGTTAGGCTAACGAAAGAGCTCACCATTTGCAGTTGTTTACCTCTAGACTTTTGCGAGCTGGATCACTCGGCCCCAACTTCTTTGAGCCGATAGATGGGATTTCATCACTACTCCTTCTCTAAGTCCGCTTAGCACACTACGAGCTAAGAGGTTTAAGAGTGGGTCAACATTCCTTCTAAATGTTTGCTCTTCATTGCAGGTAAGCTTTAAGATCGGAGGTCGTCTTCGAGCTTCTCCTTTGGATTTTATGAATGTGCCGAGCTAGGTGGCTAAAAAAGTTAGTATTTTCTTGCAGTAATGGCTTAGTTTATAGCTCACCTATTCAGCTTGCTTATTCTTATGAGTCCTTTATCGACTCACTAAGGCTTATCATCTGAATTATATTTTTCTCGAATTTATCATTTTTTATGTCAACTTGTACCAAGTTATCAGTTTTAATGCATGTCCTAATGGGTTGGAATTCGAAATAAATACACGATCTTGTTAATTGGGGATCTGAAGCAGTTACTTATCCTAACGTTTGTGATTCCAAGTAAGTATTTGTCCTAACCGTTCGGATCCGAAGCAAAACAATCTTATCAAGTATATTATCTTATATTTTATCTTTTGATAAATTTAAGCAGAAAACATCTCATTTGCAAAATATATCCAAACAAAATCGCCTTAATTAATTCTTACATAGCTCATTTTTTTCTTATTGAGAGGGTCCTTTCATTAATTCCTTTGTTAGACTTTTATTTATCAAAAGATCATACAATGAACTTACTCATGAATTAACTAGGAATTTTGCTAATTTTCGAGAAATAGACTTTGATATCCCTAAAATTGTATCGGTATTTGTTATGATTGACTTGATAAATTAAAAAATGTTCATTTTGTTACAATTTGAATTAGACGGCAAGACAGTGGTTATATTTCCTTAATTTTGGAATCAATGTAACCTATTATGAATTGAATTGAACTCAAACCAAAAAACACGGGTTAACATTGACACATATTAAAATAAAACTCAAATAAATATCCACCTACTTCAAAAATGAGATTGGTCGATACATATTAAATTAGAACATATTAAACCATAAATTATAGGGTGATCTACACAAACTATTGAGCCTCCTACTGCAGATTGAAGACCTTCTTTATTGCTTTACAATCTTTCAACTTTCCCACCATTGTAATCGTCCTAAGGGCCTTTAACTGATGTGCTCGAGGCAAAGCAATTTGCTCGATTCATTTTCGCTTTTTTCCACATACCTGTTGAAGTTGGACGCTTGTACTTGAGACAAGGTTACTTGGTCAACTGACTTCTTTTTACACAATTCTTCAAAAACTCATGCCCTCGCTCGAGTTTAAGTTGGACTTACGTGCTCGAGGCCAGATTGATTGGTGGACTAAACTTTTAAAATCTTTGAATCGTTTATGATTCATGACCCAAAATTCTGACTGCTAGTTGGGGACCTTCATTCTCTCCTCCCCCTACCAAGCATGATAGAATATCGAATGCTTCAGATTGTAAAACGCAGAGCATAAAAAAATTGAAGCTTAAAAGAAATTCAGATTGATAGAACTTTATTTTATTAATATTGAAAGAGTCAAATACAGGACATACTTACATATATAAAATTTCATAAGGTTGTGGGTGTAGGAACATATAATCGGACTAACCTTTTTGCAAAAGTGAATTAGGATTCGATTTTCACTTTACGCCCACTGCAACCTTAACTATAATCTTGAAGGTGGCTATTAGAGTCATCGTTGTTTCCACACCCCAAATCTTTAGTCTCTGGCCTTGACTATAATCTTGAAGGTGTCTACTAGAGTCATCGTTGTTTCCACGCCCCAAATCTTTAGTCTCCGGATGATGGACTACGTAACATAGATCTCTATTATGTGAGTACACTGTCTCGTGTGTGTGTTATCTCACAGATAACCTCTGTATATATAGGATAGAATAAGGGCTACATAATCCACTTCTATTCTATGGGCTTCGCACAGGCCCACATTAGTTACCTAAACTATTCCCTATTATTTATGGATGTGGTCGGACCCACTTTTAACTACAGCTCTCACTCGGCTACATAAGCCATTTAATTATACAACATAATTTTATAACAACACCTCTCTTACGTTTCATACAAGAAATGGGGTGTCCGACCAAAAAGTAACAATAAATGTTATATTAAGTCATCATCTAACTAACATAACATTTTCACATCTACGACACCCTAAATCATTTAAGTCATCACCAATAGTATACAATGTCCCTTTATGCTATATCGATATTATATGACTATAACGCATATAGTCGCCAGGGCTAATATGGTGAACAGAAAATGATTGTTTCCTGGACAGCATGGCAATACATCTTAGCTCGACTGCTTTCCTATTGTGCACCGCTGGACTATATAGATCTTAGTCCTTGGAAAAACACAATAAAGTATCATCATCAAACGTCGATTTCAAGTCACAGTTCTAGGTCGAAGAGCATCGGTCATATGGACACACAAGTCCGTAAGGTTACACAATGGTAAAAGAAGGGATCGATTGTCACCCTTTGTAACGGTCGTCAAAGAGCACACACAGTATGATATGTGTGTTATGGCATAACTCCCACTAAGGTGAGCATGTCATGTATCTATGCCATGCGAATTCATAGTCTAGATTTTTACTCAAAAAATCTAACCTGAACCTCTCGATCAAACACACTCAGTGTTCATCTACCGTTCTGAATTTGGCTTTAAGGCTTTAATATGAAAATACAAAATTTCATATTCGACTCATCTAGAGTCTCATCTTAGACTTACTAAGGCGAATAATAAGTATATCATTATCTCATTATATCATTATTATCCTTACAATGAATTTGGCCTTTTGATATGCTTGGTCTTCCGATGGAATTTCCAATCTTTGCCAAATTGGTTGACAACCATATTGTCACATCTTATTTATGTAGGTTTATCAACCCCTGAAGTGAGGTTGAGGTCCTTTAGAAACTCTTTCAACCAAATCGCCTCCTGCGTGGCAAGACAACATGCAACATACTTTGCTTCCATGGTTGATAAGGCTATGCAGTCTTGCTTCTTACTGCACCACGATACGGCTCCTCTACCAAGGATGAAAATGTATCCGGAGGTGGACTTAGATTCATCTACATCACCTCCCCAATTAGCATCCGAATACTCCTTCAGTGTTAAGTCCCTACCCTGATAGCAAATGACTAAGTCACTGGTATCGCGAATGTATCGCATGATCCTTTTGACCGCTTGCCAATAAGTAGGTCCTTAACTACTTTGATAACGACTCACCAAACCAATCGCAAACAGATGTCAGGCCTTGTACATAACATAGCATACATCAAGCTCCCTACGGCACTAGCATAAGGAACGTTACTCATTTGCTCTTTTTCTTTATCTGTTTTAGGGCATTGATCAAGGCTGAAGGTCTGACCCTTCTCAACTGGAGTATCAACGGGTTTGGAATAATGCATTCGAAAGCGTGTTAGGAATAGTGCCCTAGAAAGCCGATTGTATATCCGCTTTGTGCTTTTCCTTATTGTAATCACAGACAATCTTTGAATAAAATAACGAATTGAGGCAACACTTCTTTATATGCACTTGTTTGGTATGCGTTTACTTTAGCTGTGCATGTATGAGAACTCCCCTAATCCTGATGACTTTAGGACTCTACCATTTAGGTGAAATGGTTCATGAAACGAGCCCTATATCACATAAGTCATGATTAGTAAAATACTCCAAGCCGATGAGTCCTACAGACAGTGGGAGTGTCAACCTGACTCCTCTAAGGCTTGCTTGTGGGATCACGCCCTTAAGAAGGACCACCTTGTTTCATGGAGGTGCAAAGTGTATAGTTGATACGTGCGTGATACATGAGGGTGCTTACTTTAATAAGTAAGTTCACTGAGGTGCCCCGTGTGAGAACATTCCTAAATGGGTAAAGAAGTTTCTATTTCAGGAAATGGAAACTTCCAGATTAGGAAATATCTCACGAGTCATTGATGTGATTAATTGATCCTTAGACTTGAGGTTCCTTGTCACTTTATGAGTTAACTCTGTAGTCTTAGGTATAAGCTTTAAAGGGTGCCGCCTTAGACAACTGATTCAAGGCTTATGCTGGGGCTGCACAAGTGATTCATGAAAGTGAATGAGAATCAAGAAAGGACCTACACTTGCATTTGCAAGGTGATCTCTTATTGTGTAAGTCATTCATATGCCATATGGAGTCCTTGGCCAAGGCAGTAGATCAAGACATCAAGAAAAGTGTTTCTTGGATTGAGATCAAATGGATATGAAATGCACTTAGCTTTAAGACCGGATTATTAGGGTTCTGATTATTCCCTTGCCCTAGATCTTGGTTGAGAGATAGTAAGTAGGAGGATTGTATCTCACATGAATCAATGACTTAAAGGTTCTGTCGAATCCGAACATTCCAATTCAGCTAGGGGTTAAACACCTGTTGCTAGACTATGGTCGTTTAATCTGTGGACTGATTAATTAATTAGTGAATTAATTAATTAGGGTCACTGCTAATTGAATTGAGAACCTAGAGGGTCACACACAACAACTTGGTTACATGAGTTGAGGCTTTAAAATGATTAAACGAGTTAATCGAGCCTAGAGGGTTCCACACGTGTGAAACCACACGTGTGGGTCACGTGACTGGACACGTGTCATTGTGACACGTGTGCCACACGTGATTGTTTAATAATATATTAAATAATTAATTTGTTAATTATTTAATAGACTTTGGTTTAATTTTGAATTAAAAAGAAAGTCTTATTTTGGAGAAAATAATCTAGTTAATTAATTACGAATTAATTAATTAGATAAAAATAAGTTATTTATTTTATAATAAATAAAGTATAAAATTATCCAAAAATAGTTTGAATATTTTTAGCTCTCTTAAAAGTTGACTTGAATTAGAATTCAAAGTCAAAGTTGGAAATTACTTGAAGATCAAGTAATAGGAGAGAGGAACCAAAACCCTTGCCTATGAGGACAAGGATTTCGGCCGCCCCTCCCCTTTTCTATATATAGGGGAGCTCATGCTCCCCTTTAGAGCTAATTGACAATTCTTTTGGTTCATGTGTTGAACACCTTCCTTTCTCCAAGATTAAAGTAAACCCTAGGTTAAGCCTAAACACTAACCAGAGAACTAGCATCCTTACTAGTTAGATTGTAATCAAGTTGGTGGACTTTCTCTAGAGACTTCAAGTTAGAAGTTTGAAGATTCGAGCTTTACCAAGGAGAGGGGATCAAGCCACGAGAAGAGCGTTCTTGGGTGGCTTGAAACGCTTCAAGAAAGAACAAAAGAAAAGTAAGTTTTCTATCTTTACGAATTTGGTTACACGATTGCGAGTTCAAGGTCCTTTTGTTGGGAAAATTTTTTTAAATTCCGCTGCTTTCTGATTCGTGTTTTCCAACAAGTGGTATCAGAGCCACCTCGTTAATCGTGTTTCTGATTCGTCTCAATTATTCTGAATTTGGTAGAAATTCTTAGGCTTAGATACGAATTAGGTATTCATGAGTTCTTTTAGAAAGCCTGAAATACGAAACTGTAATTTTTCCTGAATTTCTAAAACTGTTTTTGAAAATCGTTTTAGTTGAAATTTATCAAAATCGAATTTTTTAATTTCGGATTGAACTGGGTTTTGGAGAAACCCAAAAACACGAAACGGGACACGAAAAGAACGGGCCTGGGCGTGCTAGCACGTCGCACGCCCAAGCCCCATCACCGCCGCCCAGCCCTCCGGCATCCGCGCGGGAGGCCTCTCGCCCACCTAGGCGCCTTGCTCGCCTGTCCCGCAACCGTGCGGGACAGCCGCCTGCTCCCGCAACCGTGCGGGACAGCCGCCTGCTCCTCCCGCAACAGCGCGGGAGCGCCCGCCCAGGGATGGGCGGGACTGCCTGCCCGCGCCGCATGTCTGCGCGCAAGGGCGCGCCTGGCGCGCGCACGCTGGCGGCAATCGCTGTCGGCAATCGCTGTCGGCTGTGCGCAGCGCTGGCGCGCGCCTAGCGCGCGTTCCTGCGCGGCGGGCGGGCGATCCCGCGTCGTCCCGGGCCCGTGTTTTCGTGGTTTCGTGTTTCGTGTTTTTCGGTCCGAAAAATCCCGATTTAATTTTATTTTAATTTTATCTTTTAAAATCAGTTTTGTTAAAATAAAATTATTTTAAAATTTTGATTAAATTGGGATTTTTGAGAAATTAAAGCGATTTGGATTTTGGAAAAATTATGAATATTTTCTGAAAATAATGAAAGAATAAAATTATTAATTTTGGAAATTAATTGGAATTTTATTGGTTTATTGTTTTTCGGGTTTTATTGAAAAGGCTCTTGAACAAGAATTGCATCTAAGTCGTGTTTTAAGTCATTAGGACTTGAAACGAGAATTTTAATTTATTGGCTAAATTTAAATTCTTGCAAAAGCTTGTTAGGTGATCATCGGTTTAGATCTATGTATGGTTTTAATTTATGCACATGGATGGTTTAAATTGGGGTTGGAGCCCTATTGTTGCGTTTTTCAATTGAGGTTGGAGCCTCACTTATGTGCGTACTGTTATGTGATTTATTATGTGGCTTTCCATATTACTGTTTTTGAGGCCGGGGTATGCCCCGTGTAATTGTCTAAGGCCAATATGAAGATTGAGCCTTATTACTTTATGTCTTTTTCCTTTTATTGTAATTTGAGAGTAGAGATAGGTGGTGAGGTTTTATTTTCATTTTGGAGACAATGCACCCATGGAGTAAGATGGACCACATTCAAGTAACAAGGAGGCCATAAGTGAAGGCCCCTCAAAATGTTAGGGAGGGGAATCTCAATTGTTAAATGTAATAGAGATAGGGCTCGTATTTTGTTACCGCTTTCCCTTATGTGATTTGAACTGTTTATGTGGCATGTATGTTAGAACTAGTGATTGTGGAGTGGCTCCCACATATCACGCATAAGATAGGTAGAACCCATGATCATTACATGTTAGTATCATGCTAGGACATGTTATCTGTTTATGTGCTTGTTTGAAATGCATTTAAGTGTACTTGCATTAATCAAGACTAATAAAATTGGATAACATATATGTTGGTGAGGTCGAACCGGACAACTCTCCGGTTGATTCGAAAATTCCCATTAAATATTAAGCTAATTTCGAACAAATAGGTGTTTAATTCGAGATGCAAATTTTGAATTAAATTCCTAGCATTCCATCAATAGGTTTTAAGTTTAGTAAGTAAAGCTAGTTATTGTCCGCGAGTCGTGGGATAGCTAGTGGAGCTTATTAGTTCTTAGTTACCTAATTGATCATTTTAAATGATCAATATTTCATGGTCAATTTTAGCAAGGGCGATGTCCGCGAGTCGTGGGTCGTTCGAACTAAGTTTTGGTCATGATCTTATGATTGATGGGTCTGGCTTAACGCCTAAGTAAATATGGATGTCGCACGAGTCGTGGGTCCATACTGAAAGATAGGTGATGCAAAAACAATTACTAAGAGTTCTAAAGGTGTTAGAATTGGTAAGTTGTACCTACCTAGGGTTCTTACTTAGAATGTCCCCGAGTCGTGGGTTCGAGGTAAAATGCCTAGGATCTTAGTACCCATTGGGAAACGTGTTCCTCTTAGATCTTTGGGAATTCTAGATCTTTGAAAAACAGTGGGAGCTACATTAGATTAAAGACCTTATCTTTTGTATATCGTTAAAATTCAGCATGCTCACTAGTTCTCTGTTTTACCATTTAGGTCGTAGATTCTGTGATTCTCTACGTGTTTTGAAATGGCAACCAAAAACCCTCTTGTATCGATCCTCGAGTCAAACAAGTTGACTGGTCCCAACTATTCTGATTGGCTGAGGAATCTAAAAATCAATTTAGATTCTGAGAAGAGAACTTATGTTCTCTTCGAAGGGGAGCCTAGTCCCGAAGGAGAGGCTCCCACTCGGGCCGAGCGGGACGCGATTCAGAAGTGGAAGGATGATAATCTCCAAGCCCGTTGCCTTATGTTGGCTAACATGTCTCCGGACTTGCAAAGGCAACATGAGGCCATGGAATTTGCTTAGGAGATTTATGACCACTTAGAGAAACTTTACCGCCCTCATGAACGTGTTACAAGGTATAACACTTCAAAGGAATTGTTCCACTTGAGAATGAGGGAAGGTTCAAGTGTCCATGAATAAGGACTTAAGTTTCTCGCCCTTACTGAGAAACTTGCTTCCATGGATATGCCACTGAAAGATGAGCTTTCAGTGGATTTGTTGCTAGCTTCGCTCCCACCATCATTCAACCCATTTGTCCTTAACTTCAACATGAATCATGCTGGTGCTACTGTAGCTGAGCTGATTAGTCAGCTTGTGACTGCTGAAAGCACGATCAAGAAGGACAATAAGGTTTTGATGGTGAATGCTCCATCTTCCTCTTCTGGGCCTTCTAAAGGTAAGGGCAAGAAAGCCCAAAAGAAGAAGAAGAAACCCCTTAGGCCCACTGGTGGCATTTCGAAGGGGAAGGCCCAAAAGAAGAAGCGTGATCAGAAAGAGGATGTTTGCTTCCATTGTGGCAAAGCGGGACATTGGAGGAGAAACTGCCCAGAGTACAAGGCTACTCTAAAGAAAGGTATCTTTCTCGTTGAAGTAAATCTTTCTATTAATTCTAGTTCTTGGGTACTTGATACCGGTTGTGGAACTCACATCTGTAATGATGTACAGATGCTAAGTGAAGTCCAACAACTCAAAGAAGGAGAATGTGTCTTGAAGATCGGCGATGGCTCAAACGTTGAAGCTCGAGCTTTAGGCACAATTAGATTAGATTTAGGTAGTTTTGAGTTAGTATTAAATAAAGTCCTTTATGTACCGAGCATTATTCGTAATATAATTTCAGTTCCAATATTAGATTGTGAAGGTTATGAAACTTATATTAAGAATGGTAAATACTTTATCAAACGGAACAACTCTTCCGTTCATATCTGTACTCTAAGTAATGGACTTTACCTAACTCAAAATATCAATATTATGAATATACAACGAGAAACAAAGCGTAAGAGAGATGACAAAGTTTCAGCTCCCTTATGGCACGCTAGATTAGGACACATTTCCAAGAACAGAATTAGCAAGATAAACACTTTAGGATCATTCTCTGAAAATGATCTCAAAGAGTTAACTTCTTGCGAATCCTGTCTCAAAGGAAAAATGTCCAAAGTCCCTTTTAGAGGAACTGTGGAACGTGCCACTGAGGTTTTGGATTTGATCCATACTGATGTTTGTGGACCGCTTAGTGTAAGCACTAGAAGCAATCATCAGTATTTCATAACCTTTACTGATGACTTTAGTCGGTATGGTTATGTATACTTAATGAAGTATAAATCTGAAGCTTTTGAGAAATTCTTAGAATTTCAAAAGGAGGTTGAGAACCAAACTGATCACAAGATCAAAGCACTTCGATCTGATCGAGGAGGCGAGTATCTTAGTGAAGAATTCCTTAATCATCTCAAAGATAATGGGATTATCTCTCAGTGGACTCCTCCGGGAACTCCTCAGCTTAATGGAGTTTCTGAGAGAAGGAATCGAACCCTACTTGATATGGTTCGTTCCATGATGAGTTTTACTGACTTACCACCTTCTTTCTGGGGTTATGCCCTAGAAAGTGCAGCAAAGATTCTGAATCTAGTTCCCTCTAAGTCAGTCCCCAAAACACCCTATGAAATGTGGCATGGTAAAATCCCTAGTTATTCTTACTTAAGAATTTGGGGTTGTCCTGCTTACGTGAAGAGGACAGTGGGAGATAAGTTAGAATCTCGTTCTAACTTATGCTACTTTGTAGGTTATCCTAAGGAATCCATAGGATACTATTTCTATGATCAATCTGAGCAAAAGGTGTTTCTTTCCAGAAATGCTACTTTTCTGGAGGAACCGTTCCTTAAAGAAAAGAAAGGCAAGATCATAGAATTAGAAGAAGTACAAAATGACCCCACACCACCCACTGAAGAAACGTCCCACTCTGATCAACTACAACCAATCACGAATTTCGATACACATGAAAAACCCTCCTCTAAGGCGTTCTGAACGCACTCCTAGACAGCCGGAGAGATGGTATGGATTCTTCCATGAAATCTCTCAAAAGGATAATGATCCTTTAACATATGAGGAGGCACTTTCAGATTCTGACTCTGAACAGTGGATAGAAGCCATGAAATCCGAAATGGATTCCATGAACTCCAACCAAGTTTGGACCTTGGTAGATTTACCTGATGGGGTCAAACCCATAGGTTGCAAATGGATCTTTAAGAGAAAGCTTGGAGTTGATGGAAGCATTGCAGCCTATAAAGCAAGACTGGTTGCAAAAGGATTCACTCAAAGACCCGGCGTGGATTTTGATGAAACCTTTTCACCAGTTGCAATGCAAAAGTCTATTCAGATCATGCTTGCCATTGCTGCATATTATGACTATAAGATATGGCAAATGGATGTGAAAACTACCTTTCTCAATGGTGACATTGATAAAGACATTTATATGGAGCAACCCATAGGTTTCACATTCAGTGGGAGTGAGCAAAAGGTTTGCAAACTCCAAAGATCAATCTATGGATTGAAACAGGCTTCTAGGAATTGGAACATTCGATTTGATGAATCGGTCAAAGCGTTTGGCTTCATCCAAATTTCGAATGAATCATGTGTGTATAGAAAGGAATTGGAGACCTCAGTGCAATTCTTAGTACTTTATGTTGATGACATCCTTCTTATTGGGAATTCGAAGGATGACATGAAAGTGACTAAGTTATGGTTATCGAACCAATTCGAGATGAAAGATCTTGGTGATGCGTCCTATATCCTTGGAATTAAAATCTATAGAGATAGATCTAGAAGGTTAATAGGACTATCACAGTCGATGTACATTGACAAAGTATTGAAGAGATTCAATATGGAGTCAGCAAAGGTTAAGAACCTTCCTATGAGTGTAGGAACATGTCTTTCAAGGAAGATGTGTCCTAAGACTAACCTTGAGAAGGAGAGAATGACTCATACACCTTATGCGTCAACAATAGGTAGCATAATGTATGCAATATTATGTACTCGACCGGATGTGGCTTATGCGCTTAGTGTGACAAGTCGTTTCCAATCTGACCCTGGAGATGGTCACTGGGCTGCCGTGAAGAGTATTCTGAAGTACTTAAAAAGTACTAAAGATTTATTCTTAGTTTACGGAGGTCAGAAAGATCTTACTGTCGAAGGATACTGCGATGCAAGCTTTGCATCTGACTTAGATGATTTTAAGTCAATGTCAGGATACATTTTCTGCCTAAAAGGCGGAGCAGTGAGTTGGAAGAGTTCCAAGCAAACTACCACTGCGGATTCGACCACTGAGGCCGAATACTTAGCTGCAAATGATGCAGCTAAGGAAGGTGTTTGGATAAGAAACTTCATTCAAGAGTTGAATGTTGTTCCTAGCATGAAAGACCCCATTACTGTGTTTTGTGACAACACTTGGGCGGTTGCTCAAGCAAGAGAACCAAGACCTCACCAACGGACCAAGCACATTATGAGGAAGTATCACCTAATCCGTGATATTATCAAAAGAGGAGATGTGCTAATTGAGAGGGTCACATCAGCAGAGAACGTGGCAGATCCACTTACTAAACCCCTTAGTCGAGAAGCTTTCCAAGGTCATCTTCAGAAGATGGGACTTAGAATAGCTTCAGAATGGCTTTGACGGGCAAGTGGGAGATTGTTAGGAATAGTGCCCTAGAAAGCCGATTGTATATCCGCTTTGTGCTTTTCCTTATTGTAATCACAGACAATCTTTGAATAAAATAACGAATTGAGGCAACACTTCTTTATATGCTCTTGTTTGGTATGCGTTTACTTTAGCTGTGCATATATGAGAACTCCCCTAATCCTGATGACTTTAGGACTCTACCATTTGGGTGAAATGGTTCATGAAACGAGCCCTATATCACATAAGTCATGATTAGTAAAATACTCCAAGCCGATGAGTCCTACAGACAGTGGGAGTGTAAACCTGACTCATCTAAGGCTTGCTTGTGGGATCACGCCCTTAAGAAGGACCACCTTGTTTCATGGAGGTGCAAAGTGTATAGTTGATACGTGCGTGATACATGAGGGTGCTTACTTTAATAAGTAAGTTCACTGAGGTGGCCCGTGTGAGAACATTCCTAAATGGGAAAGGAAGTTTCTATTTCAGGAAATGAAAACTTCCAGATTAGGAAATATCTCACGAGTCATTGATGTGATTAATTGATCCTTAGACTTGAGGTTCCTTGTCACTTTATGAGTTAACTCTGTAGTCTTAGGTATAAGCTTTAAAGGGTGTCGCCTTAGACAACTGATTCAAGGCTTATGCTGGGGCTGCACAAGTGATTCATGAAAGTGAATGAGAATCAAGAAAGGACCTACACTTGCATTTGCAAGGTGATCTCTTATTGTGTAAGTCATTCATATGCCATATGGAGTCCTTGGCCAAGGCAGTAGATCAAGACATCAAGAAAAGTGTTTCTTGGATTGAGATCAAATGGATATGAAATGCACTTAGCTTTAAGACCGGATTATTAGGGTTCTGATTATTCCCTTGCCCTAGATCTTGGTTTAGAGATAGTAAGTAGGAGGATTGTATCTCACATGAATCAATGACTTAAAGGTTCTATCGAATCTGAACATTCCAATTCAGCTAGGGGTTAAACACCTGTTGCTAGACTATGGTCGTTTAATCTGTGGACTGATTAATTAATTAGTGAATTAATTAATTAGGGTCACTGCTAATTGAATTGAGAACCTAGAGGGTCACACACAACAACTTGGTTACATGAGTTGAGGCTTTAAAATGATTAAACGAGTTAATCGAGCCTAGAGGGTTCCACACGTGTGAAACCACACGTGTGGGTCACGTGACTGGACACGTGTCATTGTGACACGTGTGCCACACGTGATTGTTTAATAATATATTAAATAATTAATTTGTTAATTATTTAATAGACTTTGGTTTAATTTTGAATTAAAAAGAAAGTCTTATTTTGGAGAAAATAATCTAGCTAATTAATTACGAATTAATTAATTAGATAAAAATAAGTTATTTATTTTATAATAAATAAAGTATAAAATTATCCAAAAATAGTTTGGATATTTTTAGCTCTCTTAAAAGTTGACTTGAATTAGAATTCAAAGTCAAAGTTGGAAATTACTTGAAGATCAAGTAATAGGAGAGAGGAACCAAAACCCTTGCCTATGAGGGCAAGGATTTCGGCCGCCCCTCCCCTTTCCTATATATAGGGGAGCTCATGCTCCCCTTTAGAGCTAATTGACAATTCTTTTGGTTCATGTGTTGAACACCTTCCTTTCTCCAAGATTAAATTAAACCCTAGGTTAAGCCTAAACACTAACTAGAGAATTAGCATCCTTACTAGTTAGATTGTGATCAAGTTGGTGGACTTTCTCTAGAGACTTCAAGTTAGAAGTTTGAAGATTCGAGCTTTACCAAGGAGAGGGGATCAAGCCGCGAGAAGAGCGTTCTTGGGTGGCTTGAAACGCTTCAAGAAAGAACAAAAGAAAAGTAAGTTTTCTATCTTTACGAATTTGGTTACACGATTGCGAGTTCAAGGTCCTTTTGTTGGGAAAATTTTTTTAAATTCCGCTGCTTTCTGATTCGTGTTTTCCAACAAAGCGTTCCAAAATTTTCTGAATATAAGTTTCTGGAGACAAACCAAGACGTTCCTTAGAATGATTTCTCATTATTTCAACGCCAGAGACATACCTTGCCTTACCCATATCCTTCATCTCAAAAATAGAGGACAACCACTGCTTAGTAGCATTGATCATCTCCATGTTGTTCCCGGCCAAAAGAATGTCATCAACGCACAAAGAAAGAAACATAATCCCTTCTGTAGTTTTATTAACATACACACAATGGTCGTCGTCTACTATGTTTAAGCCAAACTCAGAAATGGCTTCATGGAATTTGAAGCACCATGATCTGAGAGACTGCTTTAGACAATATATGGATCTCTTAGAAGAAGAACTTTATCTTCTTGACCTTTTGATACAAAACCAATAGGTTGATCCATATAAATCTCTTCCTTAAGATTACCATTGAGAAAAGCAATCTTCACATCCATTTGGAATAACTCTAATTCCAAATGGGCAACCAAGGCTAGGAGTAGGCGAATAGAGGCGAGTCTCACCACAGGAGAAAAAGTCTCTTCATAGTTTATACCCTCAATTTGCGTAAAACCTTTCGCCACTAGTCAGGCTTTCAATTTATCAATTGATCCATCCGCCTTGCGTTTTATCTTGAAAACTCATTTGTTTCCAATTGATTTACGCTTAGGTGGAAGGTCACTAAATCCCAAACTTTATTCTTTGCTATCTATTCCATCTCATCCCATATAGCATCCATCCATTCAGAACTATTCAGTGAATTTATAGTCTCCTTAAAGGAAGAAGGCTCCTCAATTTCTAAAGGGGTGCATAGAAATATTTCCTCTTCGAACTGAAAGTATCGTCGAGGAATTCTTCCACGTTCACTTCTTCATATTGCAAAACCTTGATTACTGGTCTGTTCGGGTATCGAATCACTCCCACTATCCCTTGGTGGTATGGGAACTTGAACATTTGGACCTACCTCTTGTTCGGTTTGATGTTTATTAGTAGAAAAGTTTGCACTATCTGGGATTGTAGTTCCGCTGAGTTCCTCGATTTTTTTTTGCAAAACTTGACAACCTTATAATTGTCTTCCCAGTTATGTTGGAGCTTGACAGCTTGCCCACGGGCTTTGTAATTTCGACCTTCTTAAGGACAAGGTTTTCAAGTTGGAAAGTTATGGGTTTGACGCCTTTGTTATAACTCTGAGTCACTATGGCTTGATATTGTTGCATGCGTTGATAACCCTTATGTCCGGCTTTTTTGATGGTATTGAGATCATGTGAGAATCTACTAGTTTGATGTAGCAATTATGCTGGAATCATTGCTTTTGAACCATATACCGTGGAGAAGGGTGTTTGTCCCATGACTGTTCTTAGCATGGTTCGATAAGCCCACAAGTCTCCATCTAGTTTATCATTCCAGACTCCTTTCTTGGTTTCAAGCCTAGTTTGCGGTTTTAAATAATGATACAATTGGTGAATTCAACATGTTCCTTTAATAAAGATGATCAACTTGTTGCCGAATTGTCGAATAATATTTAGAACTATAATGCCTAAAATTACACAAAGGAAAAATCAGGCAAAATAATAAACTAAATATAACCCAAAAAAGGCTATTAAAAGGCATAAAGAAAAGAACACCAAATTTAACGAGATTTGGCTAATTTAGCCTACGTCTTCGGCCACTACTCAAAATATATTTCACTTAAGGAATATTACAAAGCGAGAGAGACTTTGTTTGGATGCACTAAGCTTGAAGGGGAAGGAGCCTATTTACAGTGTTAGCACCTCCCCAAACTATTATAGAACTTCTCTGTGGGACAAATAACAATTGCCCTATTATAGGATTCCAATGTGGGATACAAATTATGCCACAAACCAACAAGTTTTCACCTTGGAATAATTTTTGGTCCCACCAAACACAAACGAACTTCATCTTTCCAAATGGGTTGTAGTGCCTCCAAATGCGCCCGCATTCGCCAACTCAAAAGTGCAGGATATTAACCAAGTCTAAATAATGTTTAAACTTAGCCTTTGTCACCACCTTGGTCATCATATCTACAGGATTCTCCATAGTCCGAATCTTCTGAAGAATAATCTACTCTTCTTCGAGAATTTCCCATACAAAGTGATAACGAACATCAATATGCTTTGTTCTTGCATGAAATGTTTGGTTCTTCGCTAAATGAATAGCACTCTGACTGTCACAATACCCTGCAAGGTGTTTTTGACCAACTCCTAAATCTTTAAGCAATCCTTGAAGCCAAATTGCTTCCTTTACAACTTCTGTAACGGTTCTATACTCTACCTCTGCCGTAGAAAATGCCACTGTGGACTGTAAGGTCGACTTTTAACTAACTGGGCCCTTGGCTAAAGTGAACAAGTAGCTCGTTGTAGATATTCACTTATCCAAATCTCCTGCATAGTCAGAATCATAATATCTAACTATGTCTTGACCAAGTGCTTCATCCCGCTCAAATAATAAACCAACGTCTGCGGTATCTTGAATATACCGTAGAATCCATTTGACAGCTTGCCAGCGAGCTTTTTCCGGATCATGCATGTATCTGCTCACAACGCCAGCCGCTTGTGAAATATCTGGTCTTGTACACACCATTGCATACATTAGGCTACCAACTGTACACACCATCCGCATATGGAACTTTTGCCATGTACTCTCGTTCTTCTTCCGTCTTCGGAGATAACTGGCTGCTAAGCTTCAAATGAGGATAAGCGGAGTACCTACAAGTTTTGTATCTTGACATATACTAAACCACTATAGTACTTTGTTCAAATACTGCTTCTGAGTCAGCCAAAGCTTGTCTCTCTGCCGATCTCTACTTATCTCTATGCCGAGAATCTCTTGCCTTCTCCCAAATCCTTTATCTCGAACTCTCTACTCAATTGAGCCTTTAACTTGTTGATTTCATCTCTACTCTTTGATGCTATCAGCATATCATCAACACATAAGAGTAGGTAGATGTAGGTTCCATCTTGTAACCTGTGCAAATACACACAGTGGTCATACTTGCTCCCTGTGTACCTTTGACCCAACATAAACTTATCAAATCATTTGTACCATTATCTCGGCGATTGCTTTAATCCGTATAACTATTTGTCTAGTTTGCAAACTCAATTTTCTTTACCAACAACTTTATATCAATTTGGCTGAGACATATAGATTTCCTCTTCCAAATCACCGTGCAGGAATGCGGTTTTGACATCGAGTTGAGCTAGCTCCAAATTCAACTGCGCTACCAAGGCCAATAAAATTCTAATGGATGAGTGCTTAAAAACTGGGGAAAACACTTCATTATATTCAACTCCCTCCTTTTGAGCGTAGCCTTTTGCTACCAATCTCGCCTTGTAGTGAACATCGTCTTTGTTAGACAATCATTCTTTCTTTGCAAATACCCATTTGCATCCAATTGTCTTCTTGCCCTTTGGTAGTTGTGCCAACTTCCATGTCATGTTCTTCTGAAGAGATTGCGTCTCTTCCTCCGTTGCGTCTTTCCATCTATTATTTTCTGAGCTCTGGATAGCTTCTGAAAATGTCGATGGAAAATCATCATGTAAGGGAAGTGCATAGGCTACCATGTCGACGAAACGAGCTGGTTTCTGAATTTCTCGTCTCATCCTTCTAATTATAATTGGCTCTAGTTGCTGTTAAGGTTCTTGGGTAGTAACCTCCTCATCCGACTCTTCTTTTGCCGCAGAAGAATCATTGATAGTGTATTTTGCTGGACTCACCACTATCTTCTCAAACTCCACCTTCTCCGGTTACGCTCCACTTGCTTTGGAGTACCATCGGTCCCTTCTTGAGTTACCTTATTCAAAATGGAAGATTCGTCCAAGGTAACATCCTTGCTTATTATCGTCTTCTCTACCTTTAGACACCAAAGACGGTATCCCTTAACCCCAACGTTGAAGCCCATAAAGAACGCCTTCCTTGCTCGAGGATCTAACTTTGATTCATTCACATGATAGTCTGTGGTAGAGCCAAACACACGCAATGAGTTATAATCTGTTACATGCTTTTCGGACCAAACCTCCAAAGGAGTCTTCCCACCTATTGCAGATGATGGCAAACGATTGACGAGATGTTGAGCGTATGTCACTACCTCAGCCCAAATTTCCTGTCTAATCCAGCATTAGGCAATATACAACAAACTTTCTCCACTAATGTGCTATTCATGCGCTCTGACACCCCATTCTACTGCGGTGTTTCTCTAACTGTGAAGTGTCAAACTCTGTCGTGTTCTTGACATACCATCTGGAATGGACCGCTCTTATATTCTCCCCCATTATTTGTTCAGGAGAACTTTGATTTTCCTTCCAGTCTTGTTCTCAACTTGAGTTTTCCATTTTAGAAAAACTTCAAGCACTTCACCTTTGTGCTTCATAGGAAACACCCAAACTCTTCTGGAAAAGTGATCGATAAAGGTGACAAAGTAGTGTCTGTCTCCATATAACGGTGTCTTGGAAGGTCCCCACACATCAGAGAGCACATAGTCCAAAATACCCTCGGTATTGTGAATAGTTATGCCGAATTTCACCCTTCTTTGATTTCCCAAAACACAATGCTCGCAAAACTCCAATTTGCAAAACTTCGTACCTTTCAACAAACCTTGCTTTGCAAGAATTTGCAAGGATTTTTCTCTAGCGTGTCCCAAACGCATATGCCATAGATTCGTTGCCTCAGCATCCTTCTTATTCAAAATAAGAATATAATACAAGTGTATAGGGGCATCCCCCTGACAAAATAAAAGCTACAAAAGTTGGTACCAATTCAAGAAGCCTATACAAAGGTACCACTAATGGTGGTCTACTATGAAAGAAAAATGGTACCAAAGCTTGAAGCTTTAAACAAGGAGAAACTAAACAAAAATGACTAAGTCAAAAGCTTGTCAAGTATGCACAGCCTGTCCAAGATAGTGCAAGATGGTCTTCAAGTGGTGGTATGCTCCAAGGTGAGTTTTGTAGTCCGCCAGGGGTCAAAATAGTGATTGAGTTATTTAATAATAAAAGGCCCAACACTTGTAAGAGTAATTGGGCCAAAATGTGCGACCCAAAAGAGGAATGTACAGATTTGTTGGCCCATTTAAAGATGAATGGATTTGCAGATTTGGCCCAAGGGAGTCTGATATGGGGCCCAAATATGGAAAATGTTTGTGGCCTGCTGTATGGGCTAAAAAAATGGTCCCATGAATTAAAACCCAAGTGTGATGACCAAGTTTAAAATTAAAGAGGTGCCCAATTCGTTAAAGCTACTTCCAAATTTTGTTGTGGTGTGGCTTAAATTCCAAGTTTGCTATGAAGCATGTCCAAGAACCGGCAGCGTGCGTGCATGTCCATTGCAGTGCCATCATCGCTCCAGCTTCCAATTCCATTTTCCAGACCTAATAAGCATTTTCCAAGTATCAGGTTTAACCAAAATATAAGCACTAAGCAGGCCTAGAAATGCAAAGTCCAGACCCTTGAAGTGCTTATAGTGCACGTGGTGAAAGTGTTGGGGTGGGGTGATATTTCAACTCAAATTGATTCAGTTTTACAGTTGCACATCGCAGCAATCATCCTACGCTAAGGAAATTGGAAATAAAATCTACAGGATAAATTTGATAGAGAATAGTAAACATAAGGCGCTTGATTCTTGCAATGATGTTCCGAGCTTCAATCTATGTTCCAGCGCTATCTTATTACGTCCCTCCCAAATAGCAAAAACGGTGCTGCAGAGGCCGATCTTGCGAGCTTGGACTGTGGTCTAGCACCCGAATAGCTTCTCTTGATGCGTCGGACTGAACTCGCAAGGGTGTTCATGCCAAAAAGGATACGGATCCAGCATTTGATATCCGTCCAGATTTGTTGAGTGACTGGACAGGAGAAAAATAGATGCTTGGAGGATTTATCATCACAATTGCAAAGAGGGCAGGTTCTAGCAATGTCAAGGTAGTGCAAATTATCTTTAGTGGGCAGTCTTTCCTTGAATTTGAGCCAAGTAATAAAACTGAGTTTCGGTGGTATATAAGATTTCCAAATCATCGGCATCCAAGGTAATTTTCTTCCCGGATCTCTAAAGGCTTCATAGACTTTGCTAGAACAAAGCTCATTATTGATGACAAATTTTTTAATTCCAAGGGCAGCAGATTCAGCACCTCCAAAATATTGGATAAATTGATCACGGATTTGGCCAAGCTTTTTGAGCAGTGGTGAATCTCTCAGTTTCGGACTCCAAATCCAAATTGTATGGTGGTCCAAGTAGTTATAATGCATCCACTTGACCCAAAGTGAATCCTTTTTGGAGTGGAAATCCCAAATATTAGCAGCAAGTAATGCGATGTTCCATGTACTCGCACATTTTATTCCAAGGCCCCCTTCATCAATTAGAATCATTTCCGATTCCTTTAGTCCAGCCATGTATATGCTGGATTTTCCAGCGTTGACCGTTAAACTTGAGACCCGTTGGAAGTTGTTTAGAGCATTGATAAGGATTTCAGTTGAGATTTGATCGCCCCTACAAAAAAGCATTAAATCATCAGCAAAACAAGGTGAGAAATGCTCAAATTATGACACTCTGCATGAAAATTAAAGTGTGTGTTGTGTGTACGAGTATGAAGCAAGCGTGATAAGTATTCAATGCACAAGAGAAAGAGATATAGAGAAAGAGGATCCCCCTGTCTTAGTCCTCGCTTGTTGTCGAATTTCCCATGCATTTCTCCATTTAAGGTAACTAAGAATGATACACTTTTAACACATTCGAGTATCCAACCATTGGATTTGGTTGGGAAATTAAGAGCAGTCAACAGCTCTTCTAGAAAAGACCATGAAATAGGGTCGAAAGCCTTGGTAAGGTTAAGTTGCATCATAACTCTCGGTGTGCTGCGTTTAATGCAGTAGCCCCTAAGCAATTCTTACGCGAGGAAAATATTGTCCCTCATCTTCCTTCCAGGAAGGAAAGCAGCTTGTGCAGGGTTAATGATATCGTTCAAAACAGACTTTAATCGGGAGGCCAAAATCTTGGAGATAACTTTGTAAGTAACATTTAGGCATGCAATTGGCCTAAAGTCTTTGACTTTATTTGCGCCAGGCTTCTTCGGAATAGGGGAAATAGCTGTGTGATTGATCTGTTTAAGGAGCTGTCCATTTGCAAAAAATTCCGGCACAACATTGATTAAGTCATTCTTGATAATGCTCCAGGATTTTTTGAAAAATATAGATGAGAAACCATCCGGACCTGGCGCCTTTTCATTGCCGATTGAGAATAAAGCCTCCTTGATTTCGTTATCGGTTAATGGGGCAACAAGATTCAGAGCTTGAGAATACAGCCTCAATATTCTTCTTGCTGCTAGAAGTCGTCTGCTGCTATTATCCCAACAACTGTATTACCTTGGTAGAAATACAAGTTGCTCTTTCTCTCACCCTTTAACATCACGAGTGCCCCCGAAGTTGCTTTAAGAACTCCATCTCGCATCATCACAACTAGGCCTTTTGACTCCAAGACCCCCAATGAGATGAGATTCTTCTTCAAGCTGAGCACTAATCAAACATCTTTCAGAATTCTGGTGGATCCATTGTGATTTTGTAGCTTGATTGAACCTATCCTATCTATTTTACATGTCTAATCATTTCCAATGTAAACAGCTCCTCCATCGAATTCTTCAAAATCGAAGAACCACTCCCTAACGGGAGATATATGATAGGTGCAACCCGAATCCAATATCCACTTGTCTGAACTTGGCATTGAGGGTTATACCACTAAGGAAACTATAACATCCCGCTCGTCCGACCCTACAGGTACGTTGTAACGAGAGTGTTATATACCCATTTAAATTAACTAATTATGCACTTATGTGGTTTAAATGAGATTTAAATGATCAATATATTCTAATCTATATATATATATAAAGTATTTGTTAAGATATAACTTGCACTTTGAACGTTTATGCCTATGTGCTCTAGAATTTGACCTATATACGTTCGATTTCAATTTTGATTTTTGTGAAATCTTGGTATGCATGAAATATGTGAGTTATGAACATGCTTGCATACTTATTATGTGTTTTAGAGTTTGTTTAACTTGGTTTTTAGCTCGTTTTGTGAAACGGAATTTGTGAGGGACTTAAGGGCCTAAAACGTCTTAGCTCACCTTGGGTTCCGGGCGACATAACTTGAGCTCAACAATTCAGATTCAAATTTTGGAAGAGGCGTTGAACTCATAACGAAGAAAGAAAGACAAGGAATCTAGTCTCATATTTTTCTAAGCCTATTTGAACCTCCGAAATCCAATCGAAACGAGCACCTAGCGCCAAGGAGATACCTTTTGACTAGTCTTGAGTTTGTGGACCCCACTTTAACCCCAATTAAAGCCAAACCATGACTTTTATGACTTGAGTTAAGCCCCTAGTCTCCCCTATCAGCCCCATTTCGAAATCCCACCAAAAACTAAGAGAAAAAAAGGAGCCCCAAATCTGATCCAAGTGAAGAGAAGAAGGAAGAAGGGTCACTATTCATTTTCTTGTGGGTTTGAGCTCTAATCACCATCAATTCTCTCCCAATCAAAGTGGTAAGTTGATATTTGTTATCTCCATGACTTTGTGATCATTTTAACTTCCATTTTGCAAGATTTCACCATGAATTGAATGCTATATGGTTCATGTAATGAATAGTAAGGGTTTGGAGGAATTTGTTCATTATAGCTTGATCTCTTGTGAAATCTTTTGATATGAAGCTTGTATATTGTTCCTAAGACACCATTTATGATATATATGAACTTTCTTTGAGTGTTATTTGAGAATTCATGACTTTGCCATTTATGAAATTTGGAGGTTTTGTATGAGCTTGATCTCTTTTCACTTCTAGCATGTGTGGTTGCAAGTTTGGACCTTTTAATGGCTTGAAATGCATGAGTTTTTGCTACCCTAACTTACCTATATATGTTAGCTTGATGTTCGTATGGTTTATTTGGAGTTTTGGAGAGTTTGAGGGCTGTTTTTCGAGTTGTGGCCGCCTGCGTTTGCCTAACGCCCGTTAGTGGTGATGGCTTCTTTTGGGAGTAACGGCCGTCACTCCCAGCAGGCTGCCTCTGTCCCCACTAATGGCCGTTAGTAGGGGTGTGTGTGTTGGGGACTAACGACCGTTAGTCCCCCTTGCTTGCCCGTTTGTGTGTTTTCTTCATTTGTTTGTTCGTTTCCTTCGTTTCCCTCCTCGATCTTGTTCCCAATGTGATGTATACTTGTTTATATGCATGATATGTTGTGCTATCACTTGCTAATGTATGATTTTGGTGTATTTAATGTTTGGGTAACGTGTTATGTGTGTTGCATCAAGTTTATGGATTCATTTGATGTGAAACATGCAAGATGTGATCTTATATGTTCTACGTGCATACTTGAATTTATGCTCCATTTATTCATCTCGTGTGACCTCTTCTTGCTACTCTTATATATATGTGCATTGTTAACATGTTGTAATATGTGTTACCTTGTATAATATGAATTTGTGATTGAATTTAGTTGCTCGTTTTCGATTTGCGCTCTCATATGCTCTCTTGTGGCTTAAGTGCTTTTTGTTATGCATGGATGAGCTTGTGCTTCATTTATTCTTTTAATATGCTAATCTCTTGTTTATATTATGACTTGAGTGATATGATAACATGTTGATTTATGTGTTAACTTGAAAGTATTTGACTTATGGATCCATTCAAGGTGAAACATGAACTCATATACCTTAAGTGTTGCATTCCATTTGCATTATAAGCGTCATACGCATTTGCCGAGCGTCTATTTGGTACATTTTGAGTCTAAGGATATCCTTGGTTGTTTCCTTTGTTCAGAATTTGGTCCTGTGCGTAACGAGGAGGTTCCGTAGGCATTCGTTTGCGTCTGTTTCATATCCTTTTGCTCCATTACATTGGAAAGGTGAGGTTTTCTTCCTTGTAGCTATTATGACCTACAACCCTACGTGTTTTGAAGCCCGCATGCGAACTAAGTATACTATATGATAGATATGTGTATGATATGTACTTTGAGGGCTCGTCCCACTTTGTCATAAGACTTTGAAAAGGCTTTTATATACGTATCTAAGATCTGTTTTGATTTTTGTTTTGAAGAGCTTTGAATATGTGTTCATGTGTAGCGAGTTGTGAGCTTTGTGAGATAAGCTTTGTGAAAATTATGCCTTTTGAGTTATGCATTTGGGCCCCGGAGAGTGGTATGGTAACTCGGGTCGACCGAGGGGTCGCCGAGCTCTTCCATCAACACTTTCCATGTGAGAGTCTCACCCGACATTAGAAGGTTGAGGAAGGGTGTTTCGCTTGAGCCGGTGGCAGCGATCACCGAAGGTTTCAAGGACGTAATTAAGCCTTGTCTCGTGTGCATTTTGCTGATAGTTAGGGCTTGCTACCTCTATCATCCGGAGGAGGATGGGTTATGCTTTATGTTTTGTTTATGCTTATGCCTTCGCTTATGAGAAGTCGGGAAGGAAAACTCGTACTCACCGAGTTAGTGTGGTTATGTATGAATCTATGAAACGGGAATGGACTCTCAATTACTTAAAATTGGTTGTTTTGTCCCTTGGCCTTTAACTTCTTTTAAGTATATATATTTAATATCACGGGAAATGTTTTAGCTTGCAAAAACCATCCCCGGTTCATGGATCCTTTATGAATTTCGTTAAGTGCTTTGCTCTATACATATATGGGTATGTGTGTTAGTCCCCTCACCAGTCTCTAGGACTGACCCTCGTTGCTATTTCTGTTTTTCCCCTGTCTCTTGAGTTGCAGGTGCTTTTGGAGTTTCGAGCTAGGCGGTTGTTTTTGAGTCGTCGGTTGAGGCTAGCTCGAGTCACATGCATTTATTTAGATTATTTATGCACTTTGATGATTTTGAAACATGTAAAAATATGACACTTGGATTTTGGCTTGGGATTAGGCTTTGTACACTTGTCTTGTATAAGATGTATATGTTGGATATGCTAATTGCCAGCTCTAATTTCTTCGATATATATGTTGATGTTGGGATTAGGATATGAATTGTTTTAAATTGCTTCTGCTGATCATGTGATGTTATGCTCTTGTTAAGTGTCTAGACCGCCTAGCTACGGTGTGTTTTTGTTTGTCACCCATTCGCCATAACTTAGCACGTGTGTGGAGTTCCCATTTCGTTGCACGTGTCGTGCTATGGTGCGGGGGATGTGGTACCCTTCGCTCCGGGGTGCTATAGAAACATCTGACTCTGCGTCACTTTTGCATTCGGCTACATTGGCGTCTTACGGAGTCTTTCCTTTCTTTAACTTTGGACAGTCTTTCTTCCAGTGTCCTTCGTCGTGACAAAAGGCACACTCATCTTTGGCAACTCTGCTATTTGACTTTGATCTCCCTCTTCTCACCTTTGACTGGCTTTGCTGATGACCTCTCACCACTAGGGCTTCTGTTGCTCTACTTGTGCTTCATTTCTTATCCTTCCTCCTCAGTTCATAACTGTATAAGGCGGTACACACTTCGTTGAGCTAAACATCAACCTTTCGATGGAGTAGGGTTGTCTCGAGAAACTCGAACTCCCCTAGAAGCGATCCCAACAACATCAGCGCGAGGTCCTCGTCTTCAAAAGCCACATCCAAATTTAATAAATCAGCTACTAGCTGATTAAATTCAATGATGTGCTCATTCATCGTGGTACCGGGAACATACGTGAAGCGAAACAGTTGTTTCTTCCTATGCAGCTTGTTCTGACTGTTTTTCGTCAAGAATTTCTCCTCCAATGTCTTCCGCAGCTTACTTGCAGAAGTTTCCTTGTAGAAAGTATACTTCTGTTCTCTGGAGAGACACGATCGAATCGTACCACATGCTAACCGGTTGATGGTCTTCCAATCTTTGTCATCAACCTCTTCTGGTTTCTTTTCTTCAATGGAGAGCTCTAAACCTTGCTGAAACAGAGTGTCTAGAATTTCACTTTGCCACATGCCGAAATGACCGGTTCCGTCAAAGATCTCCATCGTGATTCTTGTATTTACCATTCCAGTCCTTGCCAAGTTGAACGAGCTGGAAGCCGAGATGGAAGCTTCCTTAGCTACTTCTTCAGGCGAGATCTCATCCATTGTCATTTCTGGTACACCTTTCTTTCAATAGCCACCAATGCGCGATGCTAACCGAGCCTGCTGATGCGCGGTGCCAACCAAGCTTGCCGATGCATGATGTCTGACGAGCCTGCCGATGCGCGATGCCTGTCGAGTCTGCCGATGCACGATGCCTGTCGATGCTCGTCGATGCACGATGCCTGCCGATGCCCGTCGATGCGTGATGCCTGCCGATGCCCGATGCCAGCCGATGCCCGTCGATGCACAATGCCCCCAAGCCCTCTCCATTCATTCGAACAATATTTAAAACTATAATGCCTAAAATTACACAAAGGAAAAATCAGGAAAAATAATAAACTAAATATAACCCAAAAAAGGCTATTAAAAGGCGTAAAGAAAAGAACACCAAATTTAACGAGGTTCGACCAATTTAGCCTACGTCCTCAGGCATAACTCAAAATATATTTCACTTAAAAAATATTACAAAGCGAGAGAGACTTTATTTGGATGCAGTAAGCTAGAAGGGGGAGGAGCCTATTATAGTGTTAGCTCCTCCCCCAAACTATTACAGAACTCCTATGTGTGATAAATAACAATTGCCCTATTTTAGGATTCCAATGTGGGATACAAATTATGCCACAAACCAACACAACTGACACAAACCTTTGATTTATTTTTATTTTGAAGAAATAACACATGATTTTGACATTTATGTTACGGAAAAAATACATAATAATTCTACATAATGGAGAAGACATTTAAGGAGTACACAAGCAATACATTCTGATTCTTGTAATAACATGCTTTTTTTTTTTTTCCTAATGAAACCATTGGGTAAACTAAATAAAATCACTTTCGAGGCAGGGCTCCCAATCTTTTAACAAAGACGTCAATATTGCTATCTGAACTCCCACCCTGATCAACTGCTTTTCTAGTCATTTCTTGCCATTTTCCTGCATTTTCTCGTATCCTACTTCTGCCCTCCTCCTCCATCACGTGTTTGACACATCTCTTAATCTCGTCTCTCCTAACGATATTCTTTTCATCTGAACGAGCCCTGACCCCTATTCCCCACACGTCCATCACGAGCTTAGCATTCGTTGGCTGATCGCTCCACCAGGGTGCCGCAATCATCGGGACTCCCAGACTGAGGGCCTCTAGGGTCGAGTTCCACCCACAGTGCGTCACGAAGCAACCCACCGCATCGTGGGACAATACCTCGAGCTGCGGGGACCACGTGATGATGAGTCCTTTTTCGGAGGTCTCTCGTGCGAAGTTGATAGGAAGTTTGGATTCTTCTGACGCTCTGACCACCCATAAAAAATACTTGTTGGTCATCTTAAGGCCCTGTGCTATTTCCTCCATCTGCACCTCGTCGTGCTCCGCCATGCTGCCGAATGACACATAAATAACGGACTTACTCGTGCGCTCGTCGAGCCATTTCATGCAGTCGTTAACAGGCTTAAAGATGCTAAGGTCGTATTCTTTGTCGTCTAATAATCTCTTGTCCAGGTACACGGACGGTATTGTTGGCCCAATTGTTTTCACACGCAGTTGTTTAGCCATCTGATTAGTTACCTGTAATTGATCAATATAAAGGTTAAATAGATTTCATAATAAAAACGTAACACTCAAACAAATACACATGATAAGCATTAATATACACATGGTTTAATTAATGAATGCTACTTTAGTCAAACAAATGCTAGCTTAAAGCCTTAAACACTCGTATTCTGTTCTCTTCTTTACCCCTCCTCTATTTCTTTATTTCATCTCCTAATCTCTCTCCTCTCTCGCGAACTCATCTTCCATGTACTAATTAATTTTCTTCAATCTTTCAGAAAATTCTACTCAAATTAATCACTTAAGGTTACGTTAAACTAATTATACAATAAATGTATTATAATTTTATTTAATTTTCTATTTTTTCTAAAAATTCATACAAATAATATGTGAAATTATTATAACGAGTTGTGTATAAATTTGGGGTGTTGTTTCTGATTTCGAAAGTACTTTTATATATGTATGGTATAAATGGAGGAAAATGGTTAACTTGACCAGTAATTCTACCTGGACCTGGTTCGGTCAATTCGGTATAACGAGGGGCGAATGTTTTATACTTGTCTTGTGATTGGTGGAAATTTTAGGAAGAGTGATAATTCAAATGTTAAGTGTAATACACTTGCAATTAATTTAATTAGTTAAGTTCGACCGAGTTAGGTTTGAGCTAGAATTTTCCCAACTAAACTATCCGGACGCCTCTAACTATCAAGAAATTAATAGCTCCTCTAATTCTAAGGTTTTCGCTCAGCCATTGCTTGTTAGACTGGTTTGGTCCAGATATATTTAGGCTAGGATTACCCAATTTTCTAAATTTATTTGAAATTATTTCTCTTTCATTTTTCAGTATCTTGATAATCAAAAGGCTAAAAGTACTAATGATTTTACACTCTTCTTATTTAAACATGCAACTAATCTCACAAATTGTTCTTAATTTAAGCACGTCTATATGGTCAATGTGTTTTACTGATTTGTTCATAGATAGATAGAGTCCATATATAGATACATACCTCTTCTTCCAACTCGTAAACGGAGTTGACAAACACAAAATCATCCTTCTCAACATTCCGAAACTGATCCACAAGCAGCTTCAACGACCCACCGTGGGAATTAGGATCCTGCAAAAACGACGGCATGTCTCCGATCTCCAACGCTACTCCCAATCCAGGCACAGAATACTCTCTATCTGAAAGAGGAATTTTCACCTCACCTTTATGCACGCAGTAGTAGATCGAGTTCACGCACGACGCCTGTGTGAAGAACGCCGCCGCGAGCAGCCCAAATTCCTTCGCCACGTTGTGGCCCCACGGCAGAAACGGATCGTAAATCACGCAGTCAACGTGCTGGTCCGAGTTCCCGAGTTTCTCCAGTAACTTGGCGAGTGTTTGCTTTCCGACTCTTTCGAAAATCGCTAGTCTCTCTTGGAGGCTGATGTCGCCGGGGACTCCGTCGTCGAAGCCATCGGAGATTGTCTCCACGGCAACTGTGGCCGGAAATTGTTTCGGTGAGGTCGTTTTGAGTTGGCTTTTTATGGCTGCTAATGTGACTTTGATCCCCTTGTGTGCGAGGCGCTTGGAGAATTGAAGCATGGGGTTGAGGTGGCCTTGGAGGGGGAATGGGAGGATTAAACAGTGAGGTGATTTGTGGTTTCCTAGTTCTTCTGAGTTCTGATTCATTTTTGCTGGGATCTGTGCAGTTATGGCAGTACTGGGTAAACCTATATATGAAATATCGGACAATGATTGTTAAGTAATTAGTAGTAGTGGGAGAAAATTTAGTTTAATCCTCACGGTGAAATTTAGCTGCTCACAAGCTTGCTCTTAAATGCAGTTTCGACCTGCGTTGGTTTGTCGGATCTTCCGTCTTTTGTTTCGGATGTTGTCCTTGTTGATGCTTCTTAGTTTGTAGTCGTTGGGGCTGGCCATCAAAAAAAAAAAAAAAGTACTAACTCTCTATTTTTAAATTTAATTTTTTGTTTGCTCCAATTTTATGTTAAAATACTCAATTATCCTCCCAGAAAAAAAAAAAAAAAAAAAAGGACAAATAAACCATTTTGTTAACATATATAATACCTTATATGCACAGTTTTATACTTTTATTTTTTATGTTAATACTTCAAAATATAATTTTCATACTTCATATATAAAGATTATTACTTTTTTTCGTGTTGGTAGATTTTGGGATAAAAATTAATTATTGATTTATATTTTGGAGTATTATTTAGAAGATATAAAGTATTCAAATTATAAAAAAGGGTATTGGAATTATAAAACAGCGTATTATAAAGTATTCGAATTATAAAATAGAGTATTCAAATTATAAATCAGAGTATCCAAATTTAAAATTAGAGTATTATTTATAAAAGTTAAAGTACTCATGTTTAAAATTGAAATATGAAAAGGAAAAAGAGTATTGTTCATAAAAATAAAATACTTACGTTTTAAATTAGAGTATTATTAATAAAAACTAAAGTAACTAAGGGAGTGTTTGCAAATTCTAAAAATAAGCACTTATGAGATATATTTTCAACACTTTTGGAGTGTTTGGAGAATCAACTTCTACTTAATTTAAGTAGAAATAAGTCAGAATCAAAAGCAGTAAGGACATGCTTTTGGATTCTGTTTTTTTTTTTTTTTTTTTTTTTTTTTTTGTCAGAGGATTCTGCTTCTACTTATACGGTTTTTTAGATTTATTTAAAATTTTATTTTGATAATAATATCCTTATTAAAATGTTAATATTCTTAAATTAACCTTCTAAGGTTTATATACATTCATTACACCTTTTCATTTTCTGTTCATTATATCCTTTCTTTTTTTCTTCCAATCAAAATTTCATAATCTTAAAAATACTCATGACTGATTGCAAGAAAAAAAAAATACTCACGACTAAAATCTGCAATTATCAGGTATATCTTTTCTCTATTCTTAATTTTTATAAATTTATAAATTGATGGGGTCAAAATATGATCGCCCCACGTTAAGACACGTGGCATCACCAAGATGATGACATCTGTCTCCCCAAGGCTGCACCCATCAGCGCACGAGCGCCAAGAGCAACGAGCGCAATCCTTCTTCAGGAGTTAAGCCCAACGAGCGCTGTCACTCCCACGAGCGTCCTACATACTAAATGATTGGCATGCCCACGTGCCAAGGGAGCCCTCTTCGAGCGTCACACTCCCTCAGAGTGGCCTCCCCTATTGGCTCGTCACTTGAACTGAAGCCTTCATTCCCCTCAGCGGATATCTTGGCTTCCAGTACTCCAGGTTGTCACGAGCGCGCTCTCAAGCCCTCGTTACCAACCGCCCAAATGGCTCTCTGACACAACGTACATGCCCTCGCACCTGCCACTGTTGCCAGCACTAACTTTTGGCCGCTTTTGCAGAAGATTCCTCCTAGGTTTCTCTCTCACAGCGCCACGTGTTAGGGCAACATTCGGCCAGGACCACTTGAGGCAAATGACCAACGGGCCCTTGACCCTCAACTATAAATAGCCAAAGTCATCTTCTACACTGGTAAGCCTTCTTCATCACTGCAACTGTGACTGAACTCATATTTCTTCATACCTTGAACTGACTTGAGCGTCGGAGAGCCAAACTGGGTATCACCCCCAGTTCCCCCAGCTTGGCCTTCTGACTTTTCTTGTGCTTGTCCCAACAGGTAGAACCCCTTTCTCATTTCCGGCGAAGCTCCGGTGGTTTCCTCCACAAAAACAAATCGTAAAGTGATCGGATTCGGATCCACCCATTTCTGAACCCATCATTTTTGGTGCCGTCTGTGGGAAACCAGTCCTCCATCTTCTTCCTTTCTTTTTGTTGGTAGAAAAGCAAGCACACCCTTACCTTTAACTGTCATGGTTGCTACGAGATCTGGAGCTGTGGGAGGAGGAGATAACACCTCCCAGGATGCAAATATCATTCTTCCCTCCACCGCTACTGGTGGAGCGCCGCCACCTTCCGTCGCCGCTGGTGGAGCACCTCCCGCCGCAGGAGTGACTCCACAAGCAGAGTCTTCCGTACCTCCACCCGCACCGCCAGCACTGCCGATTCCCACCACCGCTGGAGGAGTCTCTCTCTCTGCTCCTCCGCAGCTTGCTCAGAACCCCTGGGTCCATCCCCAGATGAATCTCGGAGTACAGGGTTATATGATGCCTCCGCCAGGATATACCCTTACTCCGGCCGTCATGATGCCGCCGATCCAGCCGTATCATGCTGGACAGCTCCAGCTCCCAGTGGTGGTCCCCAGGGAGATTGAGGGAGTGGAGTTACGTCCATTGACCACCCAACAGTTGAGGGCTCTCTATGCCCAGTGTGAGGTTCAGGCGGCTCAGGGGGCATGGGAAAGGTTCCATTCCATGTACTTTCCCTCTGTGCAGGCCACTCAAGTTGTAGCCCCTTTGGGCGGACAACAAAACTTTCCCCTCAGAGAAGCCCAGGCTGTCCTGAGGGCACAACCACCACCACCACCAGCCAGAGAAGTGCCACAGCAGGAGGGCAACGAGCGTCCCTCCATGGGCAGGAATAAAGAGCCCACGGAGCGAGTGAACGAGAATGAAGGGGACTCTCATGTCTCCAGGAGGGGCTCACGAGCCCACAGGCACGGAGACAAACAAGGGGACGTAAATCCTGACATCCTCGAGGTTGTGCAAGACCAGCTGCAGGGTCTAAAGGATATTGTGGGACAGCTCTCACGAGGGCGCTCAACTCAGATCTCCCCTAGTCGGGATGAACGGGTTGACGCTAGAAGCACCCGCACCAAGGACCCTCTACCAAAGGTCCCCCGCCGCAAGGAGCCGGAGGAAAACTTCGGCACGTATGAATACCACCCATTGGCGAGGGGTTCACCCCTCGTAGAAGAAGTTCTGATGGCCCAAGCAGGCTTGGCCAAAGTCCCCACTTCCATCAACCGTTACGACGGGACAACTGATCCAGCTGAACACTTGGATCACTTTGTGCATCTTATGCACCTCTACGAGCATTCCAACAATTACTGGGCAAAAGTGTTTGTCACTTCCTTGGTAGGAATGGCTCAAGAGTGGTACAAGCGACTGCCGCCGTGCTCGATCCACTCATATGAAGAACTGGCTAATGCTTTCCTCAACCACTTCAATTCTTTGAAAGCGCCGGTCACCGCACCCACTGCCCTGTACAACGTGGTGCAAGGCAAGAGCGAATCTCTGCGCTCGTTCTTCGCCCGTTTCAACAAGGAGATCCTACAGGTGGAAAGGCCTTCAATGGATTTCTTGATCCCAGTGCTCTTTCAGGCTGTGGATCACAAGCAATATGTGAGCAAAAAATTTGCTGATGCCATTGTGGAAAGAAGGCCAGGGACCCTCATGGCCTTGAGAGAGGTGGCCGAGCCGTTCTTCGCGCTCGAAGACATGTACGGGACGAATGGTCCCCGGCATCACAGCCCGGCCAGGAACGAGCGACCTCATCACGAGCGGGGACGGGACGTGGCCCTCAAGAAGGAGTGCCCTCAAGAGCGCAGGAGGTCGCCACCACCCCCTCGTCGATTCGAGCGAATTCCGCTCACCAGGCCAAATTCAGAAGTCTATAACCTCTCCGATAAGAAGCTCTTCAAAAGACCCATCAAGATGAGGGAAACCGACTCGCTCAGGCGCTCGAACAAATACTGCGCATTCCACAAGCAGAGAGGGCACGACACGGATGAGTGCCGGCAGTTGGAAGCTGAAATCCAGAGGCTCGTCGCAGGGGGCCACCTGAAGGAGTTTGTCCGGATGCTCGAGCGCTACGATGAACAATGCAACGAGCGCGCCGGAAGGAGAAGGAGGAGTCCGTCCCGGTCAAAGAGCCCAAGGGGTAGGGTACCCCCTGAAAGCAGTAGCCGCCGGGGCAACAAAGGAAAAGCCCCTGAGCAAGAAAACGAGCCCTTCGCAGTCATAAATATGATTGCAGGAGGCTCATCAGGAGGGGATTCAAACGCCTCCCGACGGAGGTACGTCCGGAGCTACAACCAACGCCCAGCAGTGCCCAAACCTATCTATGCCATCCAGAGATCAAGCGCTCAAAGATCAATAGAAAATGATGTAATAGGCTTTGATGATAGGGATTTAGAACATATTGTAACGCCCCATGGGGAGGGTATAACCTCAGATTGCCCCATGGTGGTTAGTTTAGATGTTCATAATCATGTTGTAAAAAGGGTATTGGTGGATAGTGGAAGCTCCGTTAATGTTTTGCCTTATTCTACATTCTTAAAGATGAAGGCTGACCTTCCGCTCGAGCCTCTCAAAACAGCCCTCATTGGCTTTGGAGGCTCGGAAGTTGTCCCACGAGGGCAAATACGCCTAGCTACTTCGTTCGGCCGAGCCCCTCAGCGCAAGACACTCTTGGTAACGTACGCGGTGGTGGAGATTGACATTCCATATAACATCATAATTGGGCGCCCTGCCCTCGTGGATTTCAAAGCCATCATCTCCACCTACCACCAGAAGATTAAATTCCCTACTTCCGAGGGCGTGGGAGAAGTACTGTGCAATGTGCGAGAGGCTTGGGAATGTTACATGCTGTCCCTCAGAAAGCCAAAAGCGGAGAAAACCTTCCAAATTGGCTCCACCAAGAAGTCAGTGGATTTCCCCAATCTAGATGAGGACAGCCCAGCACGGAAAAGGGCGAAATTGAACAAGAAGAAGAACAAAAAGAAGAGGGGAGACAACGGGGAGAATCCCCTCGAGAATGTTCCCCCAGGGACCGTTGGTGGATCGTCCTCAGAAGGAGACAAGCCGGGAGAGAGTGAACCAGCATCTGGTGACCGTTTGATAGGAAAGAAGAGGGCGCTCGAACTTCCTCGCCCTGAGGTAAGGATCGAACCCTCGGAAAAGTTCCTTACCATTGAGCTGGAACCCGGAAACAAGGATAAGACTACACTGATAGGTTCAAACCTCTCCGGGCCTTCTCAGATCATGATGATTGATTTTCTAAGGGAAAACAAAGATGTATTTGCGTGGAAAGCCTCCGATCTCACAGGAATTGACCCGAGCATCATTGTCCATAGGCTTAATGTGGATCCCTCTTTCAAACCCATCAAGCAGAAAAAGCGGGATGTACATGGCTTTCGGAAAAAAGTCATTGAAGAGGAAGTTAATAAACTCTTGGAGGCTCAATATATCGAGCCCATCTTGTACCCGGAATGGTTGTGTAATGTCGTTTTGGTACCCAAGAGCGCGAATAAATGGCGCATGTGCAACGATTTCACAGATCTCAACAAAGCTTGCCCTAAAGATCCTTACCCGCTGCCCCGGATTGATCAATTGGTGGATTCGACCGCTGGCTGCGAGCTCATGAGCATGATGGACGCTTTCCAGGGATACTATCAGATCTTTATGGCCCCAGAAGATCGCCCCAAAACCTCGTTCGTTGTCCATCTGGGGGTGTATTGCTTCCTAGTCATGCCCTTTGGACTTAAGAACGCCGGAGCTACGTATCAACGGCTCGTCAACAAGATGTTTGAAAAAGAAATTGGGAGGTCCATGGAGGTTTATGTGGATGATATGATTGTCAAAACCGAGTGCCAGGACTCCCACTTGGAAGATCTCAAGCGCACTTTTTCAATCCTGCGTCAGTATGGGATGAAGTTGAACCCCTCGAAGTTCACCTTTGGAGTACAAGGAGGAAAGTTCTTAGGGTACATGGTCAGTCAGAGGGGAATTGAGGCCAATCCGGAGAAGATCAAGGCCATCTTGGAAATCCCTTCCCCTCGAAATTTGCGGGAAGTGCAAGTCCTGGTAGGCAAAATCATCTCGTTGAACAGGTTTATTTCGCGCTCGGCGGACAGGAACCTTCCCTTCTTCAAAATTTTGAGGAACGCACCTAACTTTGCTTGGACAGAGGAATGCGAAAGGGCGCTGCAGGATATGAAGGCTTACTTATCGAGCGCACCACTGCTAACTAAGCCCGTCGAAGGTGAGAGATTATTCATGTATCTTTCCGTTTCTCCCGAAGCCACAAGCGCGGTTCTGATCGCTGTGCGGGAGCGGAAACACTTACCCGTTTATTATCTGAGCAAAACATTGCAAGGAGCCGAAAGGAAGTATTTGGAGATTGAGAAATTCGCGTTCGCTTTTATTAACGCCTCAAGAAGGCTAAGGCCTTACTTTCAAGCGCACTCCATAACGGTTCTCACCGACCAACCCTTGAAGCAAGTGTTGTCCAAGCCGGACGTATCTGGTAGGTTAATCAAGTGGGACATCGAATTGAGCCAGTTTGACCTATGCTTCGAGCCCAGGACCGCGATACAGGCTCAGGTTGTGGCGGATCTGTTGGTTGAACGCTTCGGTTTCGAGCCCACCATTGCGGAAAATGAGGGGTTATGGGTACTGCACACAGATGGTTCCTCAACCTCTCAAGGGGGAGGAGTAGGAGTGGCCCTCAGAAACCCCGATGGGATTGAGCTGGACTTTGCAATCAAGCTGGATTTCCAAGTCACTAATAACGAAGCAGAATATGAAGCCCTCGTGCAAGGGTTGAATATTGCTTTTCAGAATGGAGCCTCCAGAATCACTACTTATGTGGATTCACAATTAATAGCGAGCCAGATTGAAGGAACTTATGAGGCTCGAGAAACCACCATGGTACAGTACTTAAATAAAGCCAGAGAAATCATTGGGAAGTTCAAGGAATTTCATATACTTCAAGTGCCGCGAGGAGAAAACGAGCGTGCGGACGCTCTGTCAAAGTTTGCTTCAGCTTTAGAGGGCACTTCCGAACGTTCTGTTACGTTCCTTAGAACTGAGGAACCTTTGATCAAGGAAAGGGTCGCCACCAAGATAATCGCCATGATTGATCCAAACGAGCCCTGTTGGCTTGACGACATCGTCATTTTCCTTAGGGATGGAGTCACTCCCGCTGACAAGGTGGAAGCCAGGAAAGTCAGAAGTAAGGCCCCTCGTTTCGCTTTGGATCCCGAGGGGAGGTTGTTCAAGAAATCATTTCAAGGACCCCCAATGAGATGCCTGAGGCCCTCACAAGCGAAGGAGACGCTCGAACTCATCCACAATGGAAGCTGTGGGAATCATTCCGGAGGGCGTATCCTGGCAAAGAAGGTTCTGAGAAGTGGGTTTTATTGGCCTACAGTTCTCCAAGATGCCATTGAATTTTCGAGGAAATGCCCCAAGTGCCAATTTCATTCAAATCTCCCTCAATTGCCAGCCGCACAGATGATCCCAGTAGACGTCTCTTGGCCTTTTGACCAGTGGGGGATAGACATCGTGGGCCCCTTGCCCATGGCTGCGGGACAAAAGAAGTTTGTCATTTTAGCCGTCGACTACTTCACAAAGTGGGCCGAGGCCGAAGCTGTTGCTAAAATCACTTTCAGGGTTGTAAGGGACTTCATTTGGAAGAACATCATTTGCAGGTACGGCATACCGAGGGTACTCATTTCTGACAACGGATCCCAGTTCATAGCAGCTGACACACGAGAATGGTGTTCTGAGTTGGGGATCGAGCAGCGATTTACCTCTGTAGGACATCCTCAAGCCAATGGGCAAGCAGAAGTTACCAATAGGATCATCTTGCAACATCTGGAAACCATGCTTGAGAGCAAGAAAAGTGAATGGGCTGAGGAGCTGCAAGGAGCGCTTTGGGCTTATCGCACCACCCCACGAGCGGCCACTGGAGAAACCCCTTACGCGCTCGTTTATGGATCAGAAGCAATGATACCAGCGGAGATAGTAAATGAATCCGCTCGTGTCGGCTATTTCGAGCCTCAGCTCAACGATGGCAACAGGAGCTTGGAGTTGGATTTGCTGGGTGAAAGGAGAGACAAAGCGTGGGCTAAGATCCACCACTATAAAGCCTCTGTGGCCCAACAGTACAACAAGCGTGTGAAGGAAAGAACTTTCCAGTTAGGAGACTTGGTTTTGAAGAAAGTGGAAGTATCCAAGCACGTGGGGAAATTGGACCCCAATTGGGAAGGCCCATTCAAGGTCGTACAACTCAGAGCTAACAACACTTACACCCTGGAGACACTTCAAGGTGAGCGCTTGCCTCGCCCTTGGAACGCATGTAACCTCCGGCGGTTTTATGTTTAAAAGCTCTTTGCAAACCTTGATGTAACAACCCTCTTTGACGGGTTCTATGTACTTCCAATCACAAGTAAGCGGTAATATAATCTTTTTAATTTCTTTAATATTCCTGTTTCTTTGGTTGAATGGATAAGTCCCACGTCCCTCGTTTTTGCGAGCGTGGTTGGCAACCCATTCCAATATGGGTTACGCTTGCCAGTACTCTACTCCGCATGGGGGGACGCCCTCATAAGGATAGACTGGTTACGCTCACAACCAATTAGGCAAGTTGGAAGAAGATTACGAAGAAAATCCTAGTAGGCCTTGGCTGTTTCTTAAAACGCCTTGCGCTCGAAAACGGGATCTCCTACAAGAGCGAATCCTAGTAGGCCTTGGCTGTTTCTTAAAACGCCTTGCGCTCGAAAACGGGATCTCCTACAAGAGCGAATCCTAGTAGGCCTTGGCTGTTTCTTAAAACGCCTTGCGCTCGAAAACAGGATCTCCTACAAGAGCGAATCCTAGTAGGCCTTGGCTGTTTCTAAAAACGCCTTGCGCTCGAAAACGGGATCTCATACAAGAGCAAATCCTAGTAGGCCTTGGCCGTTTCTTAAAAACGCCTCGCGTTCGAAAACGGAATTTCCTGCAGAGCCAGAAATACGACAAAAGCCAGAGCGCTCGAACGATGGCCTCAGAATCAAGAAGGAATTGCACAAGTCTTGAACGAGGGCAACCACTCAGTAAGACCCTCGCACACACTCAAGACTTAGCAAAGTCCCCCAAGGGCGGAAGGAATGTCACAAGTCTTGAACGAGGGCAACCACTCAGTAAGACCCTCGCACACACTCAAGACTTAGCCAAATTCCCCCAAGGCAAAAATTTATACAAGTCTTGAGTGGGGGGGCAATCTCACAATAAGACCCTCACGATCGCTCAAGACTTAGACAGATTTACAAAGGCAGAAATTTATACAAGTCTTGAGTGGGGGGGAATCTCACAATAAGACCCTCACGACCGCTCAAGACTTAGACAAATTTTCATGAGCAAAAACAAAATTTATACAAGTCTTGAGTGGGGGGCAATCTCACAATAAGACCCTCACGACCGCTCAAGACTTAGACAAATTTTCATGAGCAAAAACAAAATTTATACAAGTCTTGAGTGGGGGGCAATCTCACAATAAGACCCTCACGATCGCTCAAGACTTAGACAAATTTTCATTGCATCGGAGAAATAAAACATTCACGGAGTATGCTACACAGTCTTATTATATGATTCATAAATGAACAGAAGAACAAAGTCATGAAAAATGGAATATTTATTCATTGCAACAAGAATTGTTACAAAGCAAAGGGCTCAAAGGCCCAGGAAATACTGTTACAAAAGACAGAAAAGCTGGAAAATACACAAGAGAATTGATAAAGGGAAAAGCTTCAAGCGGCTGGGACGATGTCTTCATCAACGATCACCAGAATGTTCTGAGCCACGGGGCCATGAACTGGGCCCTCAGGCTCTTGCGGTTGATCTTGGGGATCGTTGGGCTCGTTTGCACCGGGATTGGGAACGTTGGCATTTTCAGCAATTATGACCGGGGCTTCCTCCATGACGGGCGCTTGAGGCTCATCTTCAGGACCATCACTTTGAGCCGCACCTCCTTCCCTATGAGCGTCGGTGTACTCATCTTGGATCAGTTTCACCAAGAATTCGTACTCCATCTCCGCAATGGCGTCCGCGGGGTCGTTGGGGTCCTCATCCACATCTTCACAGCGCTCGTTGAACATGAGCCCCGTGCCCTCAGCTCCCTTCATTGCCGGATCGGTCAGCCCCTTGTGAATGCCCTGATCCACTGCCAAGTTGAAGGCGTTTTGGGCCTCATCCAAGCAGTGTAACGAGGCTGCGAAATTGAAGGCTTTGGAGTGGCAGAACTTGATGAGAGCCTCCTTATTCGCACGCTCTAAACTTCGAGGCCACTCGTTGACGGCGTCATTGAATTTCCGCTCGGCCTCCAAAGCCCTCGCCTTCCAGCTTTCCCTCTCCGCCTCTGCCTTCTGGCACCGCTTGTTAGCCTGGGCCAGCTGGTTGCCCAAACCAATTCGAGCGCCGTCTACCGCCACAAAATCCTCCTTCAGCTTTCCCAGCTCCTCCTCAGTTTTGTTGTACAAATCCTTGAGGGATTCATACTTGGCAGTTTTTGCGTCTAGCTCCGATTGGATCTGAGCCGGGCGATTCGAGCGGGCCATTTTCTTGTACTTGGCCTTGCGCTCAGCGTAAGTGGAGGCTCGCATTTGCACGTTCCGGAGCCGGGGAAGAACTTGCTGCATAAGTTAGAAGAAAAGGAAGTGTTAGCCAAAAAAGATGATAACTTACGGAAATTGGCAAAGAAAGCCAGGAGTGAAGACTTACGGAAATTAGGGCGTGGGCCGCATCGAGGGTCACCTTCTCCACAGACTCACTGTAGAGATGCCGGTGGTCCGCCGAGAACTGGGCTTTGTTGTAAAGGTTCTCGGTGACAGCTTGGGCGAGCGTGCCAGGCCTCAACAGAACCGGCCCACCGTCGGGGGCACCTGTGTAATCCCTGTCCCCTCGTCGGGGGAACTCCCATATATGCTCCTCCTCTGAAGAGGAAGTTTCCCCCTCGCCCCTGGGGCCCTCAACTACTTGCTTCCCTTTGCCCTTGATTGCCACTGAATCGGGCATCCTCTTCCTTTTACGGGAAGGCCTACTTGCGCTCGGGGGAACCTCAGTTATCGCCAGGGTGGTTTCTGGCCTCGTTTGTTCTGCAGGAGTGGGGGGTTGAACATCTCCCGCTCTCTCTGACCGCCCCCTGGTCTCTCTCGGGACCAATCTACGCTCCCCTCGGCCACGAGGGGGCTGGACCTCAGGATTGGCGCTCGAACTGGCGCCGCTACGAGCGTCCCCTCGATTGTTGCGATTACGAGGGCGCTGTTGCTCACGCTGTTGATCCCCCTGTGGGGTTTGGTTCCTGTTGGCGTGGGCAAAACGAGCTGCTTGTCTAATTCCTCCAGCCATTTCTAGTATAGCAACTCCTGCAAGAATGAAAATTTAGAGGGTTAGAAATCTTCAAACCATCTACTCAGATTGCAAGTTACAAGTACAGAAAAGGCAGTTAGTATTCATTCCTATCTAAAGTTAGTGCCCTAAGAATCTAACCATCTCTCTCTATGTGACGAGCCGGAGGGTTGTCAAGGAAATAGGGATTGTCAGAGAGGCCGCACAGGAACATGAGCTCCTCGTCATCTATCCAATCTTTCGCTTGAATAAGATGGCCCTCGTCCCTCAGGGTTGCTGCCAGGCTCTTGGCCCAATCTTTAGGGAGTGCGGGTTGCAGCCGGCTCTTTGAAAACGAGCCCCATTGCGTGGGTACCCCAAAGCCCTCTTCTGTTGGGGCCTTAACGAAGATAAACTTCTCTTTCCAATTGGGGCCATAGGTGCTCGAGGGCGAGTTGATCAGCTTCATATGGGCCTTCGCCTGAACATAGTAGAAACCCGCCTCAGGAGAAGAACGAGAGGAACTGACCACTTGGAAAAGGGCGTTGAAGTTCCGCGAGTAGGGCTCGTAACCCACGCTTCTCATCAAAATCACGAAGCAAGTTAAGAGAGCCAAGCCGTTGGGCACGATTTGTGACGGACAGAGGCCCAGGTCATTCAACAAATGAGCCAACGAGATTGAGATAGGGAATCTCAAGCCCCCTGAGCTCACTGAGGCCACGTACACTGCCATCTCCCCAGAAGGCGGATTATTGGCACGCTCGTGGTTTTCCGGGATTCTCCACGTGTACCGCTCGTCCCAGTGAATGGGGGCCATCATCGTTTTCACGTCTCCCACTGTAACTGTGCTGGGAGTCTCATCAGGCGTGCGCTCGGTAGCCTGGTAGCCTGACCCTTCACCCTCGTTATGTCCTTTGGATTTTTGGGATTTCTTGCCTTTTCCCTTATCACGGGCTCTTTCTGAAGGCCCGGTTATGGCTTCCGCCACTGGAAGTGGGTTCGCAACGGCCACGGTCACGGTATGGCGGTGGGGATGTGTGGCACTCTGAGTTATGGGTAGAACAACCCCTTGCCGTTCTGCCTCCATCACTAAATTCATCTCCTCAAAAAGAGGATCCACTCCGCCAGGGTTTCTATCCTCCATAGCCATCACCGCCGCCCCCAACTCTTCATCTCTGGGGGAATCGGGGGAAGAAGAACTTTCAGTGGCCATTTCTTGGATTTCACGGGCAAATTCCTCAATATGTTGGTCGGCCATGGCAGAAACTGGGATTTGGAAGTTTTCCGGAAAGAGATTAGGGTTTCCTCAAGGAGAAAAATCTAAGGGGTTATGAAATCCTAAAGTCCGAAGCTACGGTTAGCAACGTTAGAAAGTTACACTGGAAGTTTACCTTGAAGGTTTTTGAGAAAACTAGGGAAGAGGTTGAAGATGCTCTAAGAACTGGAGTGCGAGAGAATTCTTCTTGCAAAGGATACTTGGAAGTTTTGAATGCGTAAAGAGTAGCAAGATTTCAGAATCCCGTATTTATAGGGATGGGAGTTGGTACCGTTTTTGGCAATAAATTCAAAATGGTAATCATTTCCCGCCTGGGAAACCGCCCACTTTATGGAACCGGCACATGCTTCCCAATGCCCACGCGCCCCACGCGCACCCGCATTTAATGCTCTGACGTTTCGAGTGCTTCAGAATAGTACAACATTTAATGCGGAAGAGTTACGAGTGGTCAGTTGAAAAGACCGCATTTATAGCGCAATTAGAGGAAAAATTGCTCAACACGCCAAGTCCTATACGAGCGTTGCATGCAAAAGATTGAACGTGTTAAAATTCCACAGTCCTTATCACTAAGGACTACAGAATTGGGGGGCAAAATGATGGGGTCAAAATATGATCGCCCCACGTTAAGACACGTGGCATCACCAAGATGATGACATCTGTCTCCCCAAGGCTGCACCCATCAGCGCACGAGCGCCAAGAGCAACGAGCGCAATCCTTCTTCAGGAGTTAAGCCCAACGAGCGCTGTCACTCCCACGAGCGTCCTACATACTAAATGATTGGCACGCCCACGTGCCAAGGGAGCCCTCTTCGAGCGTCACACTCCCTCAGAGTGGCCTCCCCTATTGGCTCGTCACTTGAACTGAAGCCTTCATTCCCCTCAGCGGATATCTTGGCTTCCAGTACTCCAGGTTGTCACGAGCGCGCTCTCAAGCCCTCGTTACCAACCGCCCAAATGGCTCTCTGACACAACGTACATGCCCGCGCACCTGCCACTGTTGCCAGCACTAACTTTTGGCCGCTTTTGCAGAAGATTCCTCCTAGGTTTCTCTCTCACAGCGCCACGTGTTAGGGCAACATTCGGCCAGGACCACTTGAGGCAAATGACCAACGGGCCCTTGACCCTCAACTATAAATAGCCAAAGTCATCTTCTACATTGGTAAGCCTTCTTCATCACTGCAACTGTGACTGAACTCATATTTCTTCATACCTTGAACTGACTTGAGCGTCGGAGAGCCAAACTGGGTATCACCCCCAGTTCCCCCAGCTTGGCCTTCTGACTTTTCTTGTGCTTGTCCCAACAGGTAGAACCCCTTTCTCATTTCCGGCGAAGCTCCGGTGGTTTCCTCCACAAAAACAAATCGTAAAGTGATCGGATTCGGATCCACCCATTTCTGAACCCATCATAAATAAAGGTATATATAGAATAATTCTATGTTTAATTACTTATAAATAAACTTACATAAAATTATAATAACTTTTATATCAATATAATACTTCAATTATATTATAATGCCTAAAAATATTTTGAAATATTTTTGGTTAAATTAGTAACTTCATAAAAATTAAAAGTGATTATCAATTTTTGTCCGCAAACACATAACTGCTTTTACTACTGTAATTTTTCACAGCTTTAATTTCTACTTATTGAGTAGAGTTTGCAAGCACCCCCTAACTTACAATTCACTATTAAAACAACAGGATTAGTGACCGATTTTTAGTGACCGATCAATGACCGATATTACATATATATAATAATTAGTAACCGACTAGTTACAACATAAATTCCAATGAAAAATCAGTCACTAAAAGGTCATTAATTTCGTGACCCAAATTTTATCGATCATTGATTTTGTGACCAAAATTTATCGGTTACTGATCAGTCACTGATATTGTGACCAATTATTATTAGTCACGGGTTGGTCATTGATTATTTGAATATGGTATACTGTGGTCACTGATTTTGTAACTGATATTTTACCGGTCACTAATCGGTCACTGATTTTGTGATCCAAATCCTAATCGGACATTGATCGGTCACTAAGACTGTGACCGATTACTATCGGTCACATATTAGTAACAAATTGTTTAATTTTGATATATTGCGGTCACTAATCGGCCACTGATTTTGTGAATAAAATTACATTGGTCACTAATCACATTTTCAAAAGTACATAAAAATATAAATAAATCAATTTTGAATTTATTGTTGCTTTACTTTCTTTAATATTAGAGAATTTTTTTTAAAAATACCTAAAATAGAAATAATGCATACATCAAACTATTTAATGAAATTACTTTTGTTATTTGAACAAAGTATAAATTTGGGCATTAACTATTTAATCATATCTGTATCAAACATTGGCTTTTCATTCTTTGAACAGAGTTAAATTTGATTATTAACTATTTAAATATGTTTCGAAATATTCATTAAATTAAAATGATCCACTTGATAATTGATTTGAAATTCATTTATAAAAATGTTAGAATCGATTCATAAATCAGATAAGTTTCAACTTTATTAAATTAAATTTAAAATTCGACTTAACTCTTGTCGGATTAATTAAAAAATATGCTTCAAAGTATTCATTGAATCAAAATGATCCACTCGAAAATTGATTCGAAATTTATATTTTGGAAGAATGTTATGTTTTATTCGTGAATCAGATCAAGTTTCAAAGTTTTATTAAATTTAATTTGTAACTCAACTTAACTTTATTGGATTAATTAAAAAAATATCATTTATGAATGATTTCTAAATGTAAAACAACATTAAACATCAGTTTCTATAATTGAATTTTCTCAAAAGAATAGAGTTATTATCAATATTGTTTTAGTTGTCAAAATTTAATTAATACTTACAATTTATTGATATTATTGAGGAAGCAAAAAAAATAGCCTAAGAGACAGAAAGTGGTCGACGAGGCAAGATAGAGAAGAAGTTTTATCGATGACTTTGGCTAAATGCCTGGAGAGATTAAACATTTTAGAAGCAACTAATTCAACACAAATTGATGTTTTTTGAAATTTTTACATGGAATAGATGAAGGTCATTTGAAAGTTTTGATTAAATTTCTTTCATTTGTTTCGTGGTTAGGGAAATTTTATAGTCTTAATTTGTAATGAAGATTATAGAATTATGTTAGAATTTTATACATTCAGTTTCATATTATTACTTTTGATCATTATGATTAGAGTTTTAATTGATGCGTGAAATAATATAGGAATTAAAAATTAAAAAAATATTATTTATAATAAAATAAAATTAGTAATTAGTTAAATTAGACCAATAGTCAATTACCAAATAAAACTATATCCAAGAAATTAGTGACAGCCAAAATGGTTCACAATTTGTGATCAATGAATGACCAAAAATATACAAATTTTTGGTGACGATTGTAGGCGGTCACTAAATTAGTGACCGCATTGTAATTGATTTAACAAAAACAAAAAAAAATTAATTAGTGACCCTCTTTTCACATTAGTGACTGATATAACGGTCAATAATTTACTGACCATAAAAATCGATCACTGAATAAATTAGTTACGAGCGTTTTATCAACCGATCGTGATCGGTCACTAATCGGTTACTGATGTCAATCAGTGATCGATTTTCATAGAATTAGTGTGATGAGGCCCAAAAACACGTTTGTATCAGAGGCGTCCATGTGTCACCATCTGCTGACGTGAAGACTATACCCTCGTATTGATGGGCTCGTGGGCCAACCCAGCCCATTCACTTGCTAACTAGTATGGGCCCTTGATCCTCGGCCAACTATTCAAGAAAAAGGGCCGAACCGGCAGGCTCGGTGCTCCCATCCTGGCCTTCGGGGTTACCTCTCTCAGGGAATCACCCGCACGAGGGCCATATTCTTGCCGCTCGGGACCTCGGCGCTCAAAGATCATGAGTCGTGAGGAACCCGTCCGAGCACTCTTCGAGCGTCGCATTCGCTCGCGGGTGGTCCCCCACCGCCGTGGTGGATCTGAACCCTCGTAAAACGGATCCGGGACCTTCCACCCGCGCGACCCTCGTCAACAACCTCTGACACAAAGGTAGTGCGCACCTTGTACCTGACACGCCGCCTACTTTTCAGAGCCATCACTCTCATATCACCACAGGCAGCCACGTGTTAGGGCAACACAGGTTTGAGACCACACGGTCAGATTACCTAATCTACCCTCACCCCTAACATATAAATAAGGGAGAACACTTGCATTCCTCCCCAAGTTATCTTCACGATACATACTGCACTCATTGTTCTGGGTCCTTTCCACCATTCTTCTGTTGGAAAACACGAATCAGAAAGATAGAAAACTTACTTTTCTTTTGTTCTTTCTTGAAGCGTTTCAAGCCACCCAAGAACGCTCTTCTCGCGGCTTGATCCCTCTCCTTTGGTAAAGCTCGAATCTTCAAACTTCTAACTTGAAGTCTATAGAGAAAGTCCACCAACTTGATCACAATCTAACTAGTAAGGATGCTAGTTCTCTAGTTAGTGTTTAGGCTTAACCTAGGGTTTAATTTAATCTTGGAGAAAGGAAGGTGTTCAACACATAAACCAAAAGAATTGCCAATTAGCTCTAAAGGGGAGCATGAGCTCCCCTATATATAGGAAAGGGAGAGGGACGGCCGAACCTATTCCTTGTTGGACAAGGATTTGGTTCCTCTCTCTCCTATTACTTGATCATCAAGTATTTTCCAACTTTGACTTTGAATTCTAATTCAAGTCAACTTTTAAGAGAGCTAAAAATATCCAAACTATTTTTGGATAATTTTATACTTTATTTATTATAAAATAAATAACTTATTTTATCTAATTAATTAATTCATAATTAATTAACTAGATTATTTTCTCCAAAATTAGACTTTCTTTTTAATTCAAAATTAAACCAAAGTCTATTAAATAATTAACAAATTAATTATTTAATACATATATATACAATATATATATATATATATATATATATATATATATATATATTCACACGTGTGTGACACGTGTCACAGTGACACGTGTCACTTACGTGAGCCACACGTGTGATTTCACACGTGTGGAACCCTCTTGGCCCGATTAACTCGTTTAATCATTTTCAAGCCTCAACTCATGTAACCAAGTTGTTGTGTGTGACCCTCTAGGTTCTCAATTCAATTAGCAGTGACCCTAATTAATTAATTCACTAATTAATTAATCAGTCCACAGATTAAACGACCATAGTCTAGCAACAGGTGTTTAACCCCTAGCTGAATTGGAATGTTCGGATTCGACAGAACCTTTAAGTCATTGATTCATGTGAGATACAATCCTCCTACTTACTATCTCTCAACCAAGATCTAGGGCAAGGGAATAATCAGAACCCTAATAATCCGGTCTTAAAGCTAAGTGCATTTCATATCCATTTGATCTCAATCCAAGAAACCCTTTTCTTGATGTCTTGATCTACTGCCTTGGCCAAGGACTCCATATGGCATATGAATGACTTACACAATAAGAGATCACCTTGCAAATGCAAGTGTAGGTCCTATCTTGATTCTCATTCACTTTCATGAGTCACTTGTGCAGCCCCAGCATAAGCCTTGAATCAGTTGTCTAAGGCGACACCCTTTAAAGCTTATACCTAAGACTACAGAGTTAACTCATAAAGTGACAAGGAACCTCAAGTCTAAGGATCAATTAATCACATCAATGAATCGTGAGATATTTCCTAATCTGGAAGTTTCCATTTCCTGAAATAGAAACTTCCTTTCCCATTTAGGAGTGTTCTCACACGGGGCACCTCAGTGAACTTACTTATTAAAGTAAGCACCCTCATGTATCACACACGTATCAACTATACACTTTGCACCTCCATGAAACAAGGTGGTCCTTCTTAAGGGCGTGATCCCACAAGCAAGCCTTAGAGGAGTCAGGTTGACACTCCCACTGTGTGTAGGACTCATCGGCTTGGAGTATTTTACTAATCATGACTTATGTGATATAGGGCTCGTTTCATGAACCATTTCACCTAAATGGTAGAGTCCTAAAGTCATCAGGATTAGGGGAGTTCTCATAGATGCACAGCTAAAGTAAACGCATACCAAACAAGAGCATATAAAGAAGTGTTGCATCAATTCGTTATTTCATTCAAAGATTGTCTGTGATTACAATAAGGAAAAGCACAAAGCGGATATACAATCGGCTTTCTAGGGCACTATTCCTAACAATCTCCCACTTGCCCGTCAAAGCCATTCTAAAGCTACTCTAAGTCCCATCTTCTGAAGATGACTTTGGAAAGCTTCTCGACTAAGGGGTTTAGTAAGTGGATCTGCCACGTTCTCTGCTGATGTGACCCTCTTGATTAGCACATCTCCTCTTTTGATAATATCACGGATTAGGTGATACTTCCTCATAATGTGCTTGGTCCGTTGGTGAGATCTTGGTTCTCTTGCTTGAGCAACCGCCCCAGTGTTGTCACTAAACACAGTAATGGGGTCTTTCATGCTAGGAACAACATTCAACTCTTGAATGAAGTTTCTAATCCAAACACCTTCCTTAGCTGCATCATTTGCAGCTAAGTATTCGGCCTCAGTGGTCGAATCTGCAGTGGTAGTTTGCTTGGAACTCTTCCAACTCACTGCTCCGCCGTTTAGGCAGAAAATATATCCTGACATTGACTTAAAATCATCTAAGTCAGATGCAAAGCTTGCATCGCAGTATCCTTCGACAGTAAGATCTTTCTGACCTCCGTAAACTAAGAATAAATCTTTAGTACTTTTCAAGTACTTAAGAATATTCTTCACGGCAGCCCAGTGACCATCTCCAGGGTCAGTTTGGAAACGACTTGTCACACTAAGTGCATAAGCCACATCCGGTCGAGTACATAACATTGCATACATTATGCTACCTATTGCTGACGCATAAGGTGTATGAGTCATTCTTTCCTTCTCAAGGTTAGTCTTAGGACACATCTTCTTTGAAAGACATGTTCCTACACTCATAGGAAGGTTCTTAACCTTTGCTGACTCCATATTGAATCTCTTCAATACTTTGTCAATGTACATCAACTGTGATAGTCCTATTAACCTTCTAGATCTATCTCTATAGATTTTAATTCCAAGGATATAGGACGTATCACCAAGATCTTTCATCTCGAATTGGTTCGATAACCATAACTTAGTCACTTTCATGTCATCCTTCGAATTCCCAATAAGAAGGATGTCATCAACATAAAGTACTAAGAATTGCACTGAGGTCTCCAATTCCTTTCTATACACACATGATTCATTCGAAATTTAGATGAAGCCAAACGCTTTGACCGATTCATCAAATCGAATGTTCCAATTCCTAGAAGCCTGTTTCAATCCATAGATTGATCTTTGGAGTTTGCAAACCTTTTGCTCACTCCCACTGAATGTGAAACCTATGGGTTGCTCCATATAAATGTCTTTGTTAATGTCACCATTGAGAAAGGCAGTTTTCACATCCATTTGTCATATCTCATAGTCATAATATGCAGCAATGGCAAGCATGATTCGAATGGACTTTTGCATTGCAACTGGTGAAAAGGTTTCGTCAAAGTCCACGCTGGGTCTTTGAGTGAATCCTTTTGCAACCTGTCTTGCTTTGTAGGCTGCAATGCTTCCATCAACTCCAAGCTTTCTCTTAAAGATCCATTTGCAACCTATGGGTTTGACCCCATCAGGCAAATCTACCAAGGTCCAAACTTGGTTGGAGTTTATGGAGTCCATTTCGGATTTCATGGCTTCTATCCACTGTTCAGAGTCAGAATCTGAAAGTGCCTCCTCATATGTTGAAGGATCATTATCCTTTTGAGAGATTTCATGGAAGAATCCATACCATCTCTCCGGCTGTCTAGGAGTGCGTTCAGAACGCCTTAGAGGAGGATTTACATGTGTATCGAAATTCGTGATTGGTTGTGGTTGATCAGTAGGGGACGTTTCTTCAGTAGGTGGCGTGGGGTTACTTTGTACTTCTTCTAATTCTATGATCTTTCCTTTCTTTTCTTTAAGGAACGGTTCCTCAAGAAAAGTGGCATTTCTGGAAACAAACACCTTTTGCTCAAATTGATCATAGAAGTAGTATCCTATGGATTCCTTAGGATAACCTACAAAGTAGCATAAGTTAGAACGAGATTCTAACTTATCTCCCACTGTCTTCTTCACGTAAGCAGGACAACCCCAAATTCTTAAGTAAGAATAACTAGGGATTTTACCATGCCACATTTCATAGGGCGTCTTGGGGACTGACTTAGAGGGAACTAGATTCAGAATCTTTGCTGCACTTTCTAGGGCATAACCCCAGAAAGAAGGTGGTAAGTCAGTGAAACTCATCATGGAACGAACCATATCAAGTAGGGTTCGATTCCTTCTCTCAGAAACTCCATTAAGCTGAGGAGTTCCCGGAGGAGTCCACTGAGAGATAATCCCATTATCTTTGAGATGATTAAGGAATTCTTCATTAAGATACTCGCCTCCTCGATCAGATCGAAGTGCTTTGATCTTGTGACCAGTTTGGTTCTCAACCTCCTTTTGAAATTCCAAGAATTTCTCAAAAGCTTCAGATTTATACTTCATTAAGTATACATAACCATACCGACTAAAGTCATCAGTAAAGGTTATGAAATACTGATGATTGTTTCTAGTGCTTACACTAAGCGGTCCACAAACATCAGTATGGATCAAATCCAAAACCTTAGTGGCACGTTCCACAGTTCCTTTAAAAGGGACTTTCGACATTTTTCCTTTGAGACAGGATTCGCAAGAAGTTAACTCTTTGAGATCATTTTCAGAGAATGATCCTAAAGTGTTTATCTTGCTAATTCTGTTCTTGGAAATGTGTCCTAATCTAGCGTGCCATAAGGGAGCTGAAACTTTGTCATCTCTCTTACGCTTTGTTTCTCGTTGTATATTCATAATATTGATGTTTTGAGTTAGGTAAAGTCCATTACTTAGAGTACCGATATGAACGGAAGAGTTGTTCCGTTTGATGAAGTATTTACCATTCTTAATATAAGTTTCATAACCTTCACAATCTAATATTGGAACTGAAATTATATTACGAATAATGCTCGGTACATAAAGGACTTTATTTAATACTAACTCAAAACTACCTAAATCTAATATAATTGTGCCTAAAGATCGAGCTTCAACGTTTGAGCCACCGCCGATCTTCAAGACACATTCTCCTTCTTTGAGTTGTTGGACTTCACTTAGCATCTGTACATCATTACAGATATGAGTTCCACAACCGGTATCAAGTACCCAAGAACTAGAATTAATAGAAAGATTTACTTCAACGAGAAAGATATCTTTCTTTAGAGTAGCCTTGTACTCTGGGCAGTTTCTCCTCCAATGTCCCGCTTTGCCACAATGGAAGTAAACATCCTCTTTCTGATCACGCTTCTTCTTTTGGGCCTTCCCCTTCGAAATGCCACCAGTGGGCCTAAGGGGTTTCTTCTTCTTCTTTTGGGCTTTCTTGCCCTTACCTTTAGAAGGCCCAGAAGAGGAAGATGGAGCATTCACCATCAAAACCTTATTGTCCTTCTTGATCGTGCTTTCAGCAGTCACAAGCTGACTAATCAGCTCAGCTACAGTAGCACCAGCATGATTCATGTTGAAGTTAAGGACAAATGGGTTGAATGATGGTGGGAGCGAAGCTAGCAACAAATCCACTGAAAGCTCATCTTTCAGTGGCATGTCCATGGAAGCAAGTTTCTCAGTAAGGGCAAGAAACTTGAGTCCATATTCATGGACACTTGAACCTTCCCTCATTCTCAAGTGGAACAATTCCTTTGAGGTGTTATACCTTGTAACACGTTCATGGGGGCGGTAAAGTTGCTCTAAGTGGTCGTAAATCTCCCAAGCAAATTCCATGGCCTCATGTTATCTTTGCAAGTCCGGAGACATGTTAGCCAACATAAGGCAACGGGCTTGGAGATTATCATCCTTCCACTTCTGAATCGCGTCCCGCTCAGCCCGAGTGGGAGCCTCCCCTTCGGGACTGGGCTCCCCTTCGAAGAGAACATAAGTTCTCTTCTCAGAATCTAAAATGATTTTTAGATTCCTCAGCCAATCAGAATAGTTGGGACTAGTCAACTTGTTTGACTCGAGGATCGATACAAGAGGGTTTTTGGTTGCCATTTCAAAACACGTAGAGAATCACAGAATCTACGACCTAAATGGTAAAACAGAGAACTAGTGAGCATGCTGAATTATAACGATATACAAAAGATAAGGTCTTTAATCTAATGTAGCTCCCACTGTTTTTCTAAGATCTAGAATTCCCAAAGATCTAAGAGGAACACGTTTCCCAATGGGTACTAAGATCCTAGGCATTTTACCTCGAACCCACGACTCGCGGACATTCTAAGTAAGAACCCTAGGTAGGTACAACTTACCAATTCTAACACCTTTAGAACTCTTAGTAATTGTTTTTGCATCACCTATCTTTCAATATGGACCCACGACTCGTGCGACATCCATATTTACTTAGGCGTTAAGCTAGACCCATCAATCATAAGATCATGACCAAAACTTAGTTCGAACGACCCACGACTCGTGGACATCGCCCTTGCTAAAATTGACCACGAAATATTGATCATTTAAAATGATTAATTAGGTAACTAAGAACTAATAAGCTCCACTAGCTATCCCACGACTCGCGGACAATAACTAGCTTTACTTACTAAACTTAAAACCTATTGATGGAATGCTAGGAATTTAATTCAAAATTTGCATCTCGAATTAAATACCTATTTGTTCGAAATTAGCTTAATATTTAATGGGAATTTTCGAATCAACCGGAGAGTTGTCCGGTTCGACCTCACCAACATATATGTTATCCAATTTTATTAGTCTTGATTAATGCAAGTACACTTAAATGCATATCAAACAAGCACATAAACAGATAACATGTCCTAGCATGATACTAACATGTAATGATCATGGGTTCTACCTATCTTATGCGTGATATGTGGGAGCCACTCCACAATCACAAGTTCTAACATACATGCCACATAAACAGTTTAAATCACATAAGGGAAAGCGGTAACAAAATACGAGCCCTATCTCTATTACATTTAACAATTGAGATTCCCCTCCCTAACATTTTGAGGGGTCTTCACTTATGGCCTCCTTGTTACTTGAATGTGGTTCATCTTACTCCATGGGTGCATTGTCTCCAAAATGAAAATAAAACCTCACCACCTATCTCTACTCTCAAATTACAATAAAAGGAAAAAGACATAAAGTAATAAGGCTCAATCTTCATATTGGCCTTAGACAACTACACGGGGCATACCCCGGCCTCAAAACAGTAATATGGAAAGCCACATAATAAATCACATAACAGTACGCACATAAGTGAGGCTCCAATCTCAAATGAAAAACGCAACTATAGGGCTCCAACCCCAATTTAAACCATCCATGTGCATAAATTAAAACCATACATAGATCTAAACCCATGATCACCTAACATGCTTTTGCGAGATTTTAAATTTAGCCAATAAATTAAAATTCTCGTTTCAAGTCCTAATGACTTAAAACACGACTTAGATGCAATTCTTGTTCAAGAGCCTTTTCAATAAAACCCGAAAAACAATAAACTAATAAAATTCCAATTAATTTCCAAAATTAATAATTTTATTCTTTCATTATTTTCAGAAAATAAAATTCATAATTTTCCCAAAATCCAAATTGCTTTAATTTCTCAAAAATCCCAATTTAATCAAAATTTTAAAATAATTTTATTTTAACAAAACTGATTTTAAAAGATAAAATTAAAATAAAATTAAATCGGGATTTTTCGGACCGAAAAACACGAAACACGAAACCACGAAAACACTGGCCCGCCCGCCTCGCAGGAACGCGCGCTAGGAGCGCGCCAGCGCTGCGCACAGCCAGCAGCGATTGCCGCCAGCGTGCGCGCGCCAGGCGCGCCCTTGCGCGCAGACGTGCGGCGCGGGCAGGCAGTCCCGCCCATCCCAGGGCGGGCGCTCCCGCGCGGTTGCGGGAGGAGCAGCCGGCTGTCTCGCACGGTTGCGGGACAGGCGAGCAAGGCGCCTAGGCGGGCGAGAGGCCTCCCGCGCGGATGCGGGAGGGCTGAGCGGAGGTGATGGGGCTTGGGCGTGCGACGTGCTAGCACGCCCACGCCCGTTCTTTTCGTGTCCCGTTTCGTATTTTTGGGTTTCTCCAAAACCCGGTTCAATCCAAAATTAAAAAATTCGATTTTGATAAATTTCAACTAAAACGATTTTCAAAAACAGTTTTAGAAATTCAGGAAAAATTACAGTTTCGTATTTCAGGCTTTCTAAAAGAACTCATGAATACCTAATTCGCATCTAAGCCTAAGAATTTCTACCAAATTCAGAATAATTGAGACGAATCAGAAACACGATTAACGAGGTGGCTCTGATACCACTTGTTGGAAAACACGAATCAGAAAGCAGCGGAATTTAAAAAAAAATTTCCCAACAAAAGGACCTTGGACTCGCAATCGTGTAACCAAATTCGTAAAGATAGAAAACTTACTTTTCTTTTGTTCTTTCTTGAAGCGTTTTAAGCCACCCAAGAACGCTCTTCTCGCGGCTTGATCCCCTCTCCTTTGGTAAAGCTCGAATCTTCAAACTTCTAACTTGAAGTCTCTATAGAAAGTCCACCAACTTGATCACAATCTAACTAGAAAGGATGCTAGTTCTCTAGTTAGTGTTTAGGCTTAACCTAGGGTTTAATTTAATCTTGGAGAAAGGAAGGTGTTCAACACATGAACCAAAAGAATTGCCAATTAGCTCTAAAGGGGAGCATGAGCTCCCCTATATATAGGAAAGGGAGAGGGACGGCCGAACCTATTCCTTGTTGGACAAGGATTTGGTTCCTCTCTCTCCTATTACTTGATCATCAAGTATTTTCCAACTTTGACTTTGAATTCTAATTCAAGTCAACTTTTAAGAGAGCTAAAAATATCCAAACTATTTTTTGATAATTTTATACTTTATTTATTATAAAATAAATAACTTATTTTATCTAATTAATTAATTCATAATTAATTAACTAGATTATTTTCTCCAAAATTAGACTTTCTTTTTAATTCAAAATTAAACCAAAGTCTATTAAATAATTAACAAATTAATTATTTAATACATATATATACAATATATATATATATATATATATATATATATATATATATATATATATTCAAATTGCGAATTACAATGTTCATATTTGTCACATTTCATATCACACATGATTTCATACATAACGGAATACATTTCAATCGGCAATTCAAGCATATGACAATTAATTTACAATTAGAACAATTAATCAAATAATTCTCAAATACACAAATAAATTCGTAGAAAATAAACCGAGTGTCCGAATGACGAACAGAAAGTGGTGTTGGACTCACCACAACGAAGCGGACATTCTGTCCGAAGCCCGCCGGATCGCCGCCACTGTAGCTGCCGGAATAGTGGTCGGCCGCCGCCGGAACGTGCCGGAAAAATCCCGAAAAATCACCCGTGCAAGGATTCGTTGTGCTCAATCCAATTCCTCGATCAATTTCTGCAAATTCCAAACCCAAAGTCTCCAATTTAAAAACCAAGAATACGAAAACCCTAGAATCTTCAAACTTCAATTACTTTTAAACCAGTGAACCAAAGTGAGATCCGAAAGAGGCATCGGCTTACCCTTGACGATCTTTACGAAAGCCCTAAGCTTTCTCGCCGGAAAAATCCTCGGAGGTGGCGCCACCGGTGCGCCGCCACTGTGCCACCGCGAACCGCTGCCAAACGGCAAAATCTGGAGTCGAGCAAATCGGTTTTACTAATTCTCGTCGTTCCGAACAACTTTCGTGAAGGGCCCGAGGCCAAAAGATCGCCGGAAAAGGCCCCCGTTGAGCTCCGAAGTTTCTGCCGCCGCACGCCACCCGGAACCACCACCTACGGCCAGAAATGGGTGAAAACGATGCCAGAAATGGACTCAGGGGGTCGGAAAACCTTGGAAAACACTAACCTTGGTCGGAAAAGGTCGCCGGAGCGCCGCCGTAACATTGTTCACGCGACGGCGGCGTGAGCTTCAGGCGGCGCGTGCGCCGCCGTCCGGAGGCCATTGGCCGCGCCGCCAACGTCATCCACTGCGCCGGAGGCCCTTCTCTCTGGGTGTGTGGCGCGTGTCGCCAGAGGGTCGCCGGAAAATGGCCGGTAACTCCGCCGTCGGTCGTCGGTTGGTCGAGATCTTGGTTCGGTTGTAACCGCGTCGTCGAGATAGTCGAAAAGCACTATCGGGACGTCGAATTCCGTCGAGAAACGAGCGAGTTTGGGTTGTGTGTGAAATCACACCTCCGGTGTATGTGTACAGTAAAAATCGCGGGAGAGAGAGAGAGACTGAGGTCTGCTGCGTTATGGCACGCAAAACGAGGATCCAGGGTATTTATCTCGGGTCCTTGTACGCGAAAACGGTCGGAAGAACGGGCTAACGAAGTCAGAATGGGGCAAACTCAGAGTCTACGAACTCGTTTCGATGCCCCGAACGCGTTGAATTGGTCAAAAAGGTCAAAATCTCGATCGAACGAGGAATGACCGAATAACCCCTAAAAAGATAAAATTACAAACAAACCCCTAAACTGATAAAGAGTTTAAAAGAGGGCCACGCAAAGCATAAAATCACATAATTAAACACATAAAAAGGTTAAATAGTGACGTACCTTATAAGTCGGATGATCGGGATGTTACAGCGTCGTTACGGTATGAAACTGAATCCTTCCAAATGTACATTTGGTGTGCGGGGTGGCAAATTTTTGGGATACATGGTCAGCCAACGGGGCATAAAAGCAAACCCAGAGAAGATTAAAGCAATCCTGGATATACCCTCCCCTCGCAACCTGAGAGAAGTCCAGGTGCTTGTGGGTAAGATCATTTCATTAAACAGGTTCATCTCCCGCTCAGCGGACAGGAATTTACCCTTCTTTAAAATTCTGCGTAACGCTCGCAACTTTACCTGGAGCGAGGACTGCGAAAAGGCCCTGCAGGACATGAAGCAGTACCTTTCGAGCGGGCCTTTATTGACCAAACCTAACCCGAGGGAGAACTTGTTTGTCTATCTGTCAGTTTCCTTGGAAGCCACGAGCGCTGTTCTCGTGGCCATTCACGAGCGTAAGCATATGCCGGTGTATTATTTAAGCAAGACTCTACAAGGAGCGGAGAAAAGATACATGGAAATAGAGAAATTTGCTTTTGCGCTCGTTAATGCCTCTCGGAGGTTAAGGCCCTATTTTCAAGCGCATTCCATCGTGGTGCTTACAGACCAGCCCCTCAGACAGGTGCTTGCAAAGCCGGACGTCTCAGGGAGATTAATTAAATGGTCAATTGAACTTAGTCAATTCGACATCACCTTCGAGCCTCGCACGGCGATAGAGGCTCAGGCCGTGGCTGACCTATTGGTGGAACGTTTCAACTTAGATACCGTGCCCTCAACAGATGATGGTTTATGGCTTTTGCACACAGATGGCTCCTCGACCTCACAAGGGGGAGGAGCCGAGATGACCCTCAGGGACCCTCTCGGAGCTGAAGTTGACTATGCGATCAAGCTGGCGTTCCAAGTCACCAACAACGAAGCTGAGTATGAGGCCCTCATCCAAGGGCTCAGGATTGCACTTCAAAATGGTGCCACTCGGTTCACTGCATATGTTGATTCGCAGTTGATCGCGAGTCAAATTGATGGTTCTTATGAGGCCCGAGAAGCCACTATGGTGCAATATCTGGCGAGCGCTAAGGAGGTGATAGCCAAGTTCAAGGAATTCCACCTTTTGCAGGTCCCAAGGGCAGAAAACGAACGTGTTGACGCTCTCTCAAAGTTCGCATCCGCCCTGGATGGTTTTAGCGAGCGTGCTGTTACGTTTCTTAGAACCGAGGAGCCGCTGATAAGTAGAGGCGAACCTTCGAAGGAGGTGAATATGATTGACCCCTCCGAGCCCTGTTGGCTCGACGGAATTATCAGATTCCACCAGGATGGAACTACCCCAAGCGACAAAGTTGAGGCTCGGAAAATTAGAAACAAAGCCCCTCGCTTCTCATTGGATGCCGAGGGTTGGCTATTCAAGCGATCCTTCCAAGGCCCACCGATGAGATGCTTGAGACCCTCGCAGGCCAAGGAAGTTTTAGAACATGTGCACAACGGAAGTTGCGGGAACCACTTGGGCGGTCGAATCTTGGCAAAGAAAGTCTTAAGGAGTGGGTTCTACTGGCCCTCGGTGCTGCAGGATGCCATTAGCTACTCCAAGAAATGTCCTAAGTGCCAATTTCATTCTAACTGCCCTCAGTTGCCGGCAGCTCAAATGATTCCTATTGATGTTTCGTGGTCTTTTGATCAGTGGGGCATTGATATTGTGGGACCCCTCCCAATGGCGGTCGGACAAAAGAAATTCGTAATACTCGCTGTGGATTACTTCACTAAATGGGCCGAAGCTGAAGCAGTCGCGAGAATAACGTTCAAGGTTGTGAGGGATTTCATTTGGAAGAACATCATTTGCAGATACGGCATCCCGAGGGTAATCATCTCGGATAATGGATCCCAATTCATCGCCGCTGACACGCGGGATTGGTGCTACGAACTTGGGATCGAGCAACGTTTCACTTTGGTGGGCCACCCTCAGGCCACTGATCAAGCGGAGGTGACCAATCGAACCATCCTTCGGCATCTGAAGACGATGCTCGAGAGTAAGAAGTGAGAATGGGTTGAAGAACTTCAAGGAGCCCTATGGGCATACCGTACTACTCCACGAGCGGCAACGGGGGAAACTCCTTACTCCCTCGTTTATGGCTCCGAGGCTATGATACCTGCGGAAATTGCTCAAGAATCCGCACGCGTTGCCTATTTCGAGCCTACTGCCAACGAGGCCAATCGGGCGCTCGAGTTAGATTTGCTGGACGAGAAGAGGAATACTGCTTGGGCATGTATCCACAAATACAAAGCAACCGTGGCTCGCCAATACAACAAACGCGTTAAGGAGAGGACTTTCCAGCTAGGGGACTTGGTCCTCAAAAAAGTTGAAGTCTCCAAATATGTGGGTAAGTTGGACCCCAATTGGGAAGGCCCCTTCAAAGTCGTTCAGGTACGAGCAAATAACACCTACCTGCTGGAGACTTTTCAAGGCGAGCGTCTCCCTAGGCCATGGAATGCATGTAACCTTAGAAGGTTCTACGTGTAAACGTCAGTTCTTTTGTAATTACCCATTTGCGCCATGGAGTACTTTCTTTTGACAGAAAGCGTATTGTAATCATCTTGAACATTACAAGTATAATAGTAAGTATTTAGTTCTTTGTTTTGTCATTTATTTGCTTTCTTATTGGTTAATGATTTAAGCAACAAAAGGCCCACTCCGTGTCGAGCATCCTCCACGTCGAACGGCCTAAGTAATACCCCAATCGTTTTGAGAGCAACACTATCTGGGTATTGATAACCATCTACCCGGAATAGTTTGACAATTCATAAGTGTATAGAATCCTAAGAACGAGCGCGTCAAACAACGGGGAGCAAGATGCTTAATTTACGCCAGCTGAGTACACGCCACTCCAGCTCGCGCTCGTAAAAACCCCGATGACCCTCAACTTCTTGGGTAAGAGCACACTCGTAAAATAGTAGATCCCATAACAATCCTTTCATGGGTCCCTTGAAATGACGCTAACCCCACGGTCACGCTCGCTTTGATCCTATACTTAGCAAATCCTACTATTGATTTCTAAAGTACATACAAATCCCTGGAGCGTTCAACCTGAAAATGCACATTATTGGGGCCAATACTTAGGCAAATCCTCAGAAGTTTCCTAAGTTCAAATTCGAGCCTCATTACGGATACGGCCAGGGAACCCCCAGGGAAAACACCCTCGCGTCCGTATCTATGCCCCTCAAATCGCCAGACGCTGCCAAATCTTAAACTGATGGCGCATTGTGATGAATGCCAAGGCACCCTCAAAGAAAACGTCCTCGTGCACACACACGCCCATTCAAAAGGAACATCATTCACCATTCAAAAGTAAAAGAGAAAGTATTCAAACATTCAAGCAGTAAAAGAAGAGTCTCAGTATACATAAAGGAGCATAAAAGGGATCCAAATTGTTCAAGAAAATAGCTGGAGGATTAGGTACAGACATAAATTGTTCTTAATTAAGACAAAAAATTTAAACCAGCAAGGAAGGGGACTCAACAACCAAGGGATCATCACGGGGCTTGAGAGTCGGGCTCTGGAGGGGCAGTTGCAAGGGGAACTGGGGCCAACACGCGTGCGTCAGAAGTTTGAGCCTTGCCTGGTTCCTCAACATCCGCTGCCTCCACGACGGTGTCCTCATCCTCTATTCGTATGGGCTCGGGACCTAGAGTGTTGGCAGCTATGAACTCCCGTTGGAGCGTTTACACCAACTCCTGGTACTCCGGCTCCGCCAAACTCTCAGTGGGATCCTCGTGTTGGACCATGGGCTCGCAGTTTTCATCCAGGTCCATACGCAGGCGAGCATCGGTTCGAGCGCTATCAGGAACCAAGCCAAGCTTCACCATTTGCCCGATAGCTTTATGGAAGAAGCGCCTAGCGTTGTCAAAGCACTGGATGTTGGCCGCAAACACAAAGGCCTTGGAATGCACAAACTTCATTACTGCTTCCCAGGAGACCCTCGCCGTTAGTCCTTCCACCTTCCCTTGGAGATCAGCGAGTGCCTTCTTGGTATCTTCATTTTGGCGAGTGCTCTCCGCCAGCTGCGTGCTCAACTCCCTAGTTTGGTTCCTTAGCTGGTCACGCTCCACCTTCAATTCCCTATGACTCTCGTCAAGGGTAAGATAGGCTACGTCCGCCTTCTGAAGATTCTCCCTCATCCTGTCTTTCTCAAGATTGGCTTCAGTCAGCTGAGCATGGACGTTATTGTAATCCTCTTGCAGTTGGACGGGGTCAGAGATACGCAGCAATTTCTTGTACTTGGCCTTGTGCGCGGAATAGGCCTGCGCTCGCCCCTGCAAGTTCTTTAACCTAGGGATTACCTCCTGGAGGGTCAGAAGCAAAGATTAGTGTTAAAATGGGAACAATGGAATTGGGAAATCTCCAAAGGGTACTAGGGACTTACCGTCAGAAGGGCATGACAAGCGTCATCAGCAATACGAGCGGCGTCGTGCTCGTTCAGCTTATCATGATCGCCAAAAAATTGGAGTTTTCCGACGATGTCAGAGACAATGTTCACGGAGTAGGCGTTCTTTTTCAGAAGCACTGGACCCTCAGTCCGCTGGCGCTTGTAGCGAGAGTCGCCCTTGCAACCTATCTTCCAGAAATCTTCATCCTCTGATGAAGAAGGGTCGCTGCCCTCGCCTTTATGCCCCACAACCACCTCTTTCCCCTTGCCAGAAATTGGAAGGGAATCTGGTAGCCTCTTCCTCTTCCCTTGACGGTCGGCCCGAAGGGTTTCATGTATACGGACATGTTCCCCCGAGCGGTTTCGAGATCCGCTCGAACTTAATGAAATCGGACCCTCGGGGGCCACCGACAGAGGGGTAGCCCCGTGGGTACCCTCCACGGACAAATCCTCGATGGGGGCCCTAGGGCGAGCTTCGATCCCCGCACCTCCACGAGCGCCGTCTCGTCCTCGACCGGCCCCTCGCCTAGTTCCCCTTCCCCTCGGAGCGTTAGGAGGGCGGATTTACTGCTGTTGCGAGGGCTGAGGGTCGGCGGCGGGTACCTGGACGCCCAGCATGCGAGAAAGAGCCTCAGCATTCATACCTCCCGATAGTATTTGAACACCTGTAAGTAAGAAGAAACGAGCGTCAGAAGTTGAGTACTTGGGTCACAGGTACAAAAATACAACAGTCACACTAAGTTAGGAGGCTACTCTAAAAGTTAGGGCAGTTAGTTCCTAGAATCTAACCATCGAGGGCCATGATGTCAGCGGGAGGGTTGAGTATCATGTCTGGAGGGCAAGATAATCCATAACGGAACAACACTCCCTCGTTCTTCACCAAAGTCTCAGCTTTAATCCACTTCCTCTCACTCCTCATCTCGAAGGCTAATCCCATCGCCCAATCCTCAAAGGCTTTATTCCTCATCCTTTCCCTAATCAGAGGACCCTCGCCGTGTATCATCCACTGTCGATGAACCCCAAAGATTCCCCCTGGAGCCCCCACGAAAAAATACTTCTCTTTCCAATGCTCGCCGTAGGAGGTGGATGGGGAATCTATCATCTTAAAGCCCGACTTGGCCTGGGCGTAATAAAACCCGTCCGTAGGTGACGAGCGTGGCGAGCGGGCTACTTGTATCAAACTGTCAAAATTGACAATCGAGGATGCGTGGCCTAGGGCTCTCATCGTTATTATGAAGGTGTTGATTAAGGCTATGCCATTGGGCAGAATTTGTGAAGGGCATAGCCCTAAGTGATGGTAGATGATAGCAGCAGCGTGAGCAATTGGAAACCTCAGGCCCCCGGCTAGAACAGCATCCCAGTAAACCGTTATCATCCCAGGTGGCGGTCGGTTGGCCCTTTCTCCCTCCTCTGGCAGTCGCATGGGAAATACTGCTTCATCCCAATAAGCTTTCGCCCTCAACTCCTTTAAGTCTTCGAGCGTCAAAATGCTCTCAATCTCGTCCGGAGATCTATCGGTTTGATGACGGTTGTCTTGCCTCACTCGAGTGGCAGGCTCCCTTCCTCTCCTTTGATGCCTTCTGGAAGGTTCAACCTCAAATTGACGCCCGGATGGCCCTGCTTCGCCCTTGGGAGCCATCACGGCCACGGTGATCCTGTGATCCTGGGGTCTCACGGCATTATTCAACACCGGGAATACTCTCTCTCCCTGCCTCTACTTTTGCATCATGTTATGCATCTCTTCAAAGAGGTCATTCACCCCTCCAGGAGCACGCTCGTTCATCCCTTGAACGGCTGCGTCAACCTCTTCATCCCTGGCATCATCCGGAGCTTGAGCCACTGGAATCGCCATGGGAATCCCCTCGCCTGGGGACGCTCTAGCCATGGGAACCGCTGTAGGTACATCTCCATGAGGGGAGGAACTCCCCACTGACATCTCATCTATCTCCCTCACATAAGCCTCTGCGTTTTCGTCTGCCATATCTGGGTTTTGGTTATTGGAGATGGAGCTTTTCGCGAGAGATTCAGTGGAGAAGGAAAATTCTGGAATGAATTCAACGGCAGAACGGGTTCTTCACTTAGAAAGTTTCGCTCACGCACAACCTAAATCTGAAGTTAGTACAGAAAACAAATGTTGTGGAGTTTTACCTAGAGTTTGAAGAACGGAAACTCGCCGGAATCGGTAAAAGTTGCAGGGAATTCTTGTTAAGTATGTGCTTGAAGGAGACAGAATGCGTGAAAGAGGCTCCAAAACCTTGCAAATCCCTATTTATAGGGGAGAATTTACAATGATTAGGGTTTCGAGATTTCAAATGGCAATCATTTCCCGCCTAGGAAACCCCCCACTTTTGGTAACCGCCTCACGTCTCCCGAAGTGCACGCGCCCACGTTCCCACTCAGCATTAAATGCGGACATGACTTCAATTAATGCGGTGTCAGACTATGTCTGTTACAGAAGTCAAGCGGTCACTTCTCTAGCAATGGCTTGACCCTCGGGTAATTCAAAATCCAAGGCTCCCTCCTTATTAAATTCTACAGTACGCTCGAGCGATACTACAGAATTTGGGGGGCAAAATGATGAGGCCCAAAAACACGCTTGTATCAGAGCCGTCCACGTGTCACCATCTGCTGACGTGAAGACTATACCCTCGCATTGATGGGCTCGTGGGCCAACCCAGCCCATTCACTTGCCAACTAGTATGGGCCCTTGAGCCTCGGCCAACTATTCAAGAAAAGGGGCCTAACCGGTAGGCTCGGTGCTCCCATCCCGGCCTTCGGGGTTACCTTTCTCCGGGAATCACCCGCACGAGGGCCATATTCTTGCCGCTCGGGACCTCGGCGCTCAAAGATCATGAGTCGTGAGGAACCCGTCCGAGCACTCTTCGAGCGTCGCATTCGCTCGCGGGTGGTCCCCCACGGCCTTGGTGGATCTGAACCCTCGTAAAACGGATCCGGGACCTTCCACCCGCGCGACCCTCGTCAACAACCTCTGACACAAAGGTAGTGCGCACCTTGTACCTGACACGCCGCCTACTTTTCAGAGCCATCACTCTCATATCACCACAGGCAGCCACGTGTTAGGGCAACACAGGTTTGGGACCACACGGTCAGATTACCTAATCTACCCTCACCCCTAACATATAAATAAGGGAGAACACTTTTATTCCTCCCCAAGTCATCTTCACGATACATACTGCACTCACTGTTCTGGGTCCTTTCCACCATTCTTCTGCATCTTCTCAAGCTTGACCTTACCCGCATCACAGTTGCATCATCATTGCATCTTGCATTCTTGGTGTTATCCTAGCTGGAAGAACCCACGCTCAAGAGGAAACCCAGATCCTGAGGCCCTCACGCCTGTGATGGTCTTTCCCTTTTCATACAAATACTAAAGTGTGGTTGCATTTTGGAAGTCCGATTTCCAGCACCATCATAGTGATTGATTGATCGACCACTGATCCTTTTTTTTTTTTTGTAGTGATTGGAGTATTGTTCAGAAACATTAAAGTATTCAAATTTAAAGTTAAAGTATTATTTATAAAAATTAAATTATTTAAATTTAAAATTGAAGTATGAAAAGGAAAAACAAAGAATAAGAAAGAAAAAAGAAATAATTAAGAGTATTGCAGTCAATTTAAGTGTATAGAGAGTGAATAAAAATTAAAGTTTAAAAATGAGGAGTTAGAACTAAAAGTTTTAGCATTGGGAGTAAACTAATTTTTCTCCCACTATGAGGTGCTTAAAAATAACTGCCCATAATTTATATAAGTCTAATGGGAAATTTCTATTCCATCTAATTCAGGCAAATCAAATCAAAACAATAAGGAAATGATTGTTTTATATGTGGTATAATTGGTAAAAATTTTAAAAAATGACCTAGTAAATATAAAAAAAATACATTTTCTATCTAATTGGTTGGAACTTGATCGAACTATGTCCGAATTAATTGTTTTTGTTTAAAGATAGAGTGATAGAAGTGGCGTATGATCGATATAAACTCTAAAGAAAGTGACTAGGATAATGTACTTATTTATAAATTTTTTGGGTTTAACCAAGTCAAATCTGAACTAAAATTTTCTTAAATGTAATAGCGGTCGACACACAAGATTTATATAACATTATGTGGAATAATCAATAATCATTCATTCAAGGATCCCCATAGTCGTCATTTTTTTTGAAGTACACAATGTTAAGAATTCAAATCTAATTATTATCTTAAAGAGAAAATCCGTTAACCAACTACTTATTAAACCCTCTTGTCATCACCTTGATTACTTTAATTACATGGATTTCAAAAAGAAAAAGATTATTTAATTACATCGTGGTTTTGGTGGTCTTTCGTTATGACTTGATAATTACATTTTTGTCGTCTTTTATGCAAATATTATAAAATCGTCAGGTAGTTTTAGACTTTTAGTGAATCTACTTTGAATGACACAATTATTTAATCTTCATCCGATTTTCTTTACAAAGAATTACAATTAAAAAAGCTAATGCATTTATGAAATACTTATTGATTGTGTAATATAATAAAAAAAACTAAAATTTATGAGACTTGAGAAATCGTATCTAATTAAAACACTAACTTCCTCTTTAAATATATAATCTCTATATAAATTTATTAGTAGACTTTTATCTTAACATATTTTTTTATACTATAATATATATGAAGGGTGTAATTTGATAAAATTATATTAATTTGAACTTAATATTTTTCTTTGATTTTTTTATTCTTTAGAATTTAATTTATGAGTCAACGAACTCTCCCGTCTCCACTATATTTAATATTTTGAAAAAAAAAAAAAATTGAAAAAACTTCTCTTATTTGTCAAATCACATTAAGTAACATATTAATAGAAAAGTCCAAATAATAATATTTTAGTTGTGTCAAGTGCTTAATTAATTCTACTTAGAAGAAACATTCAAATTAAATTATTTTAATTAATTGATTGTTTTCAATAATTAAAAATAAATTTAAAATGTTTTGACATTAATTGAGGGGATTAACTTTTTTTTTAACACTTATTTTTAGTAAATATACATACGCAATGTTTTTTTTAAGACTTCTTAATATATGATGAAATCTATACTATATTAAGAAAAGTGTGAAACTTTTAGTTGTAAGAAAGAAACCTAGCAGCGCAGGGTGGTGGAGGAGCAAAAGAGAGGCGCGCACCATACCGCAACTCCGATCCGGCGATGAAGAATACAGTTCCATCATCGGATCGGCCCAGATATGTTCTGTTTTACTCAATTCTATTCCGTTTGTCGAAATGCACCCAAATCTGCTGCCATTCTCACGGATTTATGGTAAGTTTCATTTGTTAATTTTCCAGATCTACTGACATCCTCCCAGATCTAGCGGATTTCTCTGGTACACAGACGATTTCTTTTCTGTTTTTTTCTTTTCGGTATGTTTTCTTTCGTTTCTTGCGTATGGAAGTTTAGCTTTATCTTTTCCTGTGTTTATCCGGGGAAATTTTCTGGCCGAGTTATCTATTGTAGGCCCAACTATCTGTGCTCAATTCGGAGAAAAAACGGCTATGGAACCCAGTTATATCAGATTGAGATCAATTTGAGAGGACCAATCTTCAAAGAGTAATTTTCTTTAATTTTATGTTGTCGCTTCTTGTATTTTTCCTATTATTCTTCATGATTTGCTATAATATTCTCTTTTGAGGGTTCTGCCTTTCAAAAAAAAAAAGAAAAAGAAAAGTGTGTGTGATTCAAATGTGTTCAATTTTAACTTAATAGTTTTTTTTTTTGAAATATTTAATTAAAATAAAAAAAATTTCATTGGCTCTAGACTATTAACTCATTAACCGGATAAGTTTTTAATCTCATGAATCTTTGCAATAAAATTCCTAATTGACATAAATAATAAATACTAAGTTCAAATTTAAATAATTAATTAATACCTTCTAGTTTGTCCTAAATTATATATCTCCATAAAATCCAACAGTTTTTTTTTTTTTTTTTTAGAACAAGAAGGGAAAAAGAAAACCATTACAACGAATCAAGATCTCCTATAAAAGATCCCCTAACGACATCAGGGAGCTCAGTATCTCCGTAAGAATTCACGCCTAATCGTGCAAGAGAATGGGCAACTTTATTTCCGTCTCTTCGCACAAAATTGAAAGAAACAGAGGGCGTCCGGCTAAGAGCTGCCTTTATATCACTTAAAATTGGTCTAATGGATGACCAATCTTCCCAAGGGGTCTTGTAGCTTATGTATCAGATTAAGGCAATCTCCTTCCATTATCACAGAACCGAAGCTGCCTTGTTGCACCCATAACGCCGCTTCCTTCATCGCCATTGCTTCCACCACTTCAACAGCAAAGTTGCCTTTAAACTTTCTGCTAATCCAGCCAACACAGGTTCCAAGATGATTCCGGGCAACTACACCACAATCCATCAGTTTTCATTACTGCATATGCGTCAACACTTGATACTTACCTTTTTATTTCGAATTTCTATTTATATAATATGGAATTTGTTAATGTATGCCTAATTATACCCAATTTTCAAATTAATTAAATATGATATTTAAATATTTTAAGTTTTATTAAGTGTTTTTTTTTTTTTGTTAATCACTTTTTAAAGTTTACTTGCAAGTATTTTTTTTTGATGCAAACCTCCATTATTTTACAAGAAGTATGAACTCCATATCTCAACATTTTTTAGTCAAATGAATGGAAAATTAAGAGAGAAGAAAGAAGTGAACTCTCCTAAAAACAAAAGTGAGTAATTCATTAGTATTCTATTTTGAAAAGCAAATCCCCAAGGAAAAATTTATTAAATCAAACAAAATCAAAACATACAAAAGAACAATCGAAAAAATATTACAGGCTCAAGGCCGCAATTCTAATAAATTTGTAGACAATCATAGTTGTTCCACGTCTAATAGAACAAAACCTAATAATGAAACTAATACTTGAATAGGTAATCAAACTTAATTTCCCCACTGATGAGTTCAGAAATGGGTGGATCCGAATCCGATCACTTTACGATTTGTATTTGTGGAGGAAACCACCGGAGCTTCACCGGAAATGAGAAAGGGGTTCTACCTGTTGGGACAAGCACAAGAAAAGTCAGAAGGCCAAGCTGGGGGAACTGGGGGTGATACCCAGTTTGGCTCTCCGACGCTCAAGTCAGTTCAATGTATGGAGGAGAAATGTAAGTTCAGTCACAGTTGCAGTGATGAAGAAAGCTTACTTGTGTAGAAGATGACTTTAGCTATTTATAGTTGAGGGTCAAGGGCCCTTTGGTCATTTGCCTCAAGTGGTCCTGGCCGAATGTTGCCCTAACACGTGGCGCTGTGAGAGAGAAACCTAGGAGGAATCTTCTGCAAAAGCGGCCAAAAGTTAGTGCTGGCAACAGTGGCAGGTGCGCGGGCATGTACGTTGTGTCAGAGAGCTATTTGGGCGGTTGGTAACGAGGGCTTGAGAGCGCGCTCGTGACAACCTGGAGTACTGGAAGCCAAGATATCCGCTGAGGGGAATGAAGGCTTCAGTTCAAGTGACGAGCCAAAGGAGAGGCCACTCTGAGGGAGTGTGACGCTCGAAGAGGGCTCCCTTGGCACGTGGGCGTACCAATCGTTTAGTATGTAGGACGCTCGTGGGAGTGATAGCGCTCGTTGGGCTTAACTCCTGAAGAAGGGTTGCGCTCGTGCGCTGATGGGTGCAGCCTTGGGGAGACAGATGTCATCATCTCGGTGATGCCACGTGTCTTAACGTGGGACGATCGTATTTTGACCCCATCATTTTGCCCCCCAATTCTATAGTCCTTAGTGATAAGGACTGTAGAATTTTAACACGTTCAATCTTTTGCATGCAACGCTCGTATAGGACTTGGCGTGTTGAGCAATTTTTCCTCTGATTGCGCTATAAAGGCGGTCTTTTCAACTGACCGCTCGTAACTCTTCCGCATTAAATGTTGTACTATTCTGAAGCACTCGAAACGTCAGAGCATTAAATGCGGGTGCGCGTGGGGCGCGTGAGCATTGGGAAACATGTGCCGGTTCCATAAAGTGGGCGGTTTCCCAGGCGGGAAATGATTGCCATTTTGAATTTATTGCCGAAAACGGTACCAACTCCCATCCCTATAAATACGGGATTCTGAAATCTTGCTACTCTTTACGCATTCAAAACTTCCAAGTATCTTTTGCAAGAAGAATTCTCTCGCACTCCAGTTCTTAGAGCATCTTCAACCTCTTCTCCAGTTTTCTCAAAAACCTTCAAGGTAAACTTCCAGTGTAACTTTCTAACTTTGCTAACCGTAGATTCGGACTTTAGGATTTCACAACCCCTTAGATTTTCGCCTTTCTGAACCCTAATCTCTTTCCAAGAAAACTCCCAAATCCCAGTTTCTGCCATGGCCGACCAACATATTGAGGAATTTGCCCGTGAAATCCAAGAAATGGCCACTGAGAGTTCTTCTTCCCCCGATTCCCCCAGAGATGAAGAGTTGGGGGCGGCGGTGATGGCTATGGAGGATAGAAACCCAGGCGGAATGGATCCTCTCTTTGAGGAGATGAATTTAGTGATGGAGGCAGAACGACAAGGGTCTGTTCTCCCCATAACTCAGAGTGCCACACATCCCCACCGCCATACCGTGACCGTGGCTGTTGCAAACCCGCTTCCAGTGGCGGAAGCCATAACCGGGCCTTCAGAAAGGGCCCGTGATAAGGGAAAAAGCAAGAAATCCCAAAAATCCAAAGGACATAACGAGGGTGAAGGATCAGGTTACCAAGCTACCGAGCGCACGCCTGATGAAACCCCCAGCACAGTTACCGTGGGGGACGTGAAGACGATGATGGCACCCATTTACTGGGACGAGCGCTATTCGTGGAGAATTCCAGAAAGCCACGAGCGTGCTAATAATCCACCTCCTGGAGAAATGGCGGTGTACGTGGCCTCGGTCAGCTCAGGGGGTTTGAGGTTCCCCATCTCAATTTCGTTGGCTCACTTGCTGAATGATCTGGGCCTCTGTCCATCACAAATCGTGCCCAACGGCTTGGCTTTGCTGACCTGTTTTGTGATTCTGATGAGAAGCGTGGGTTACGAGCCCTACTCGCGGAATTTCAACGCCCTTTTCCAAGTGGTCAGTTCCTCTCGTTCTTCTCCTGAGGCGGGTTTCTACTATGTTCAGGCGAAGGCCCATATGAAACTGATCAACTCGCCCTCGAGCACCTATGGCCCCAATTGGAAGGAAAAGTTCATCTTCGTTAAGGCCCCATCAGAAGAGGGCTTTGGGGTGCCCACAGAATGGGGCTCGTTTGCAAAGAGCCGGCTGCAACCCGCACTCCCTAAAGATTGGGCCAAAAGCCTAGCAGCAACCCTGAGGGACGAGGGCCATCTGATTCAAGCGAAAGATTGGATAGATGACGAGGAGCTCATGTTCCTGTGCGGCCTCTCTGACAATCCTTATTTCCTTGACAACCCTCCGGCTCGTGACATAGAGAGAGATGGTTAGATTCTTAGGGCACTAACTTTAGATAGGAATAAATACTAACTTCTTTTCTGTACTTGTAACTTGCAATCTGAGTAGATGGTTTGAGGATTTCTAACTCTCGAAATTTTCATTCTTGCAGGAGTTGCTATTTTAGAAATGGCTGGAGGAATTAGACAAGCGGCTCGTTTTGCCCATGCTAACAGGAACCAAACCCCACAGGGGGATCAACAGCGTGAGCAACAGCGCCCTCGTAACCGTAACAATCGAGGGGAGGCTCGTAGTGGCGCCAGTTCGAGCGTCAATCCTGAGGTCCAGCCCCCTCGTGACCGAGGGGAGCGTAGGTTGGTCCCGAGAGAGACCAGGGGGCGATCAGAGAGAACGGGAGACGTTCAACCCCCCACTCCTGCAGAACAAACGAGGCCAGTAACCACCCTGGCGATAACTGAGGCTCCCCCGAGCGCAAGTAGGCCTTCCCGCAAGAGGAATAGGATGCCCGATTCTGCTGCAATCAAGGGCTAGGGCAAGCAAGTCGTCGAGGGCCCCAGGGGCGAGGGGGAAACTTCCTCTTCAGAGGAAGAACATCTGTGGGAGTTCCCCCGTCGAGGGGACAGAGACTTTACGGGCGCCACCGACGGGGGGCCGGTTTTGCTGAGGCCTGGCACGGTCGCTCAGGCTGTCACCGAGAACCTTTACAGCAAGGCCCAGTTCTCGGCGGACCATCGGCATCTCTTCAGCGAGTCTGTGGAGAAAGTGACCCTCGATGCGGCCCACGCTCTAATTTCTGTAAGTATTCACTCCTGGCATTCTTTGCCAATTTCCGTAAGTTATCATCTTTTTGGCTAACACTTTCTTTTCTTCTAACTTATACAGCAAGTTCTTCCCCGGCTCAAAAACGTGCAAATGCGAGCCTCCATCTACGCTGACCGGAAAGCCAAATATAAGAAGATGGCTCGTTCCAACGATCCAGCTCAGATTCAAGCGGAGCTGGATGCTGAGATTGCCAAGTATGAATCCCTCAAGGATTTGTACAACAAAACTGAGGAGGAGCTGGGAAAGCTGAAGGAGGATTTTGTGGCGATGGACGGCGCTCGAATTGGTTTGGGCAACCAGCTGGCCCAGGCTAACGAGCGGTGCCAGAAGGCAGAGGCGGAGAGGGAAAGCTGGAAGTCGAGGGCTTTGGAGGCCGAGCGGAAATTCAACGACGCCGTCAACGAGTGGCCTCGAAGCTTAGAGCGTGCGAACAAGGAGGCGCTAATCAAGTTCTGCCACTCCAAAGCCTTCAATTTCGCAGCCTCGTTACACTGCTTGGATGAGGCCCAAAATGCCTTCAACTTGGCAGTGGATCAGGGCATCCACAAAGGGCTGACGGATCCGGTTATGAAGGGAGCTGAGGGCACGGGGCTCATGTTCAACGAGCGCTGTGAGGAGGTGGATGAGGACCCCAACGACCCCGCGGACGCCATTGCAGAGATGGAGTACGAATTCTTGGTGAAACTGATCCAAGATGAGTACACCGACGCTCATAGGGAAGGGGGTGCGGCTCAAAGTGATGGTCCTGAAGATGAGCCTCAAGCGCCCATCATGGAGGAAGCCCCGGTCCTAGCTGCTGAAGGTGCCAATGTTCCTGATCCCGGTGCAAACGAGCCCAACGATCCCCAAGCTCAACAGCAAGAGCCTGAGGGCCCAGTTCATGGCCCCGTGGCTCAGAACATTCTGGTGATCGTTGACGAAGACATCGCCCCAGCCGCCTGAAGCTTTTCCTTTATCAATTCACTTGTGTATTTTCCAGCTTTTCTGTTCTCTTTTCTTTCTCTTGTAACAATATTTCATGGGCCTTTGAGCCCTTATCTTGTAAGATTTTTCTTCTGCAATGAATAATATTCCTTTTTCATGACTTTGTTCTTCAGTTCATTTATGAGTCATATAATAAGACTGTGTAGCATATTCCGTGAATGTTTTATTTCTCTGATGCACTGAAAATTTGTCTAAGTCTTGAGCGGTCGTGAGGGTCTTATTGTGAGATTGCCCCCCCTACTCAAGACTTGTATAAATTTCTGCTTTTGTAAATTTTTCTAAGTCGTGAGCGATCGTGAGGGTCTTATTGTGAGATTGCCCCCCAACTCAAGACTTGTATAAATTTTTACCTTTGACATAAGCCTTGAAAATTTGTCTAAGTCTTGAGCGGTCGTGAGGGTCTTATTGTGAGATTGCCCCCCACTCAAGACTTGTATAAATTTTTACCTTTGACATAAGCCTTGAAAAATTTGTCTAAGTCTTGAGCGGTCGTGAGGGTCTTATTGTGAGATTGCCCCCCACTCAAGACTTGTATAAATTTTTGCCTTGGGGGAATTTTGCTAAGTCTTGAGTGTGTGCGAGGGTCTTACTGAGTGGTTACCCTCGTTCAAGACTTGTGACATTCCTTCTTGATTCTGAGGCCATAGTTCGAGCGCTCTGGCTCTTGTCGTTTTCCTGGCTCTGCAGGAAATCCCATTTTCGAGCGCAAGGCGTTATAAGAAACGGCCAAGGCCTACTAGGATTTGCTCTTGTAGGAGATCCCGTTTTCGAGCGCAAGGCGTTTTAAGAAACAACCAAGGCCTACTAGGATTCGCTCTTGTAGGAGATCCCGTTTTCGAGCGCAAGGCGTTTTAAGAAACAACCAAGGCCTACTAGGATTCGCTCTTGTAGGAGATCCCGTTTTCGAGCGCAAGGCGTTTTAAGAAATAGCCAAGGCCTACTAGGATTCGCTCTTGTAGGAGATCCCGTTTTCGAGCGCAAGGCGTTTTAAGAAACAGCCAAGGCCTACTAGGATTTTCTTCGTAATCTTCTTCCAACTTGCCTAATTGGTTGTGAGCGTAACCAGTCTATCCTTATGAGGGCGTCCCCCCATGCGGAGTAGAGTGCTGGCAAGCGTAACCCATACGAGATAACAGCATACATATTGAAATGAGTTGCCAACCACGCTCGCAAAGACGAGGGACGTGGGACTTATTCATTCAAGCAACCAAAGAAACAGGAATATTAATGAAATTAAAAAGATTATATTACTGCTTACTTGTGATTGGAAGAACGTAAAACCCGTCAACGAGGGTTGTTACATCAGGGTTTGCAAAGAGCTTTTAAACATAAAACCGCCGGAGGTTACATGCGTTCCAAGGGCGAGGAAAGCGCTCACCTTGAAGTGTCTCCAGGGTGTAAGTGTTGTTAGCTCTGAGTTGTACGACCTTGAATGGGCCTTCCCAATTGGGGTCCAATTTCCCCACGTGCTTGGATACTTCCACTTTCTTCAAGACCAAGTCTCCCAACTGGAAAGTTCTTTCCCTCACACGCTTGTTATACTGTTGGGCCACAGAGGCTTTGTAGTGGTGGATCTTAGCCCACGCTTTGTCTCTCCTTTCATCCAGCAAATCCAACTCCAAGCTTCTGTTGCCGTCGTTGAGCTGAGGCTCGAAATAGCCGACACGAGCGGATTCATTTACTATCTCCGCTGGTATCATTGCTTCTGATCCGTACACGAGCGCGTAAGGAGTTTCTCCAGTGGCCGCTCGTGGGGTGGTGCGATAAGCCCAAAGCGCTCCTTGCAGCTCCTCAGCCCATTCACTTTTCTTGCTCTCAAGCATGGTTTTCAGATGTTGCAAGATGATCCTATTGGTAACTTCTGCTTGCCCATTGGCTTGAGGATGTCCTACGGAGGTAAATCGCTGCTCGATCCCCAACTCAGAACACCATTCTCGTGTGTCAGCTGCTATGAACTGGGATCCGTTGTCAGAAATGAGCACCCTCGGTATGCCGTACCTGCAAATGATGTTCTTCCAAATGAAGTCCCTCACAACCCTGAAAGTGATTTTTGCAACAGCTTCGGCCTCGGCCCACTTGGTGAAGTAGTCGACGGCTAAAATGACAAACTTCTTTTGCCCCGCAGCCATGGGCAAGGGGCCCACAATGTCTATTCCCCACTGGTCAAAAGGCCAAGAGACGTCTATTGGGATCATCTGTGCGGCTGGCAATTGAGGGAGATTTGAATGAAATTGGCATTTGGGGCACTTCCTCGAAAATTCAATGGCATCTTGGAGAACTGTAGGCCAATAAAACCCACTTCTCAGAATCTTTTTTGCTAAGATACGCCCTCCGGAATGATTCCCACAGCTTCCATTGTGGATGAGTTCGAGCGTCTCCTTCGCTTGTGAGGGCCTTAGGCATCTCATTGGGGGTCCTTGAAATGATTTCTTGAACAACCTCCCCTCGGGATCCAAAGCGAAACGAGGGGCCTTACTTCTGACTTTCCTGGCTTCCACCTTGTCAGCGGGAGTGACTCCATCCCTAAGGAAAATGACGATGTCGTCGAGCCAACAGGGCTCGTTTGGATCAATCATGGCGATTATCTTGGTGGCGACCCTTTCCTTGATCAAAGGTTCCTCAGTTCTAAGGAACGTAACAGAACGTTCGGAAGTGCCCTCTAAAGCTGAAGCAAACTTTGACAGAGCGTCCGCACGCTCGTTTTCTCCTCGCGGCACTTGAAGTAGATGAAATTCCTTGAACTTCCCAATGATTTCTCTGGCTTTATTTAGGTACTGTACCATGGTGGTTTCTCGAGCCTCATAAGTTCCTTCAATCTGGCTCGCTATTAATTGTGAATCCACATAAGCAGTGATTCTGGAGGCTCCATTCTAAAAAGCAATATTCAACCCTTGCACGAGGGCTTCATATTCTGCTTCGTTATTAGTGACTTGAAAATCCAGCTTGATTGCAAAGTCCAGCTCAGTCCCTTCGGGGTTTCTGAGGGCCACTCCTACTCCTCCCCCTTGAGAGGTTGAGGAACCATCTGTGTGCAGTACCCATAACCCCTCATTCTCCGCAACGGCGGGCTCGAAACCAAAGCGCTCAACCAACAAATCCGCCATAACCTGAGCCTGTATCGCGGTCCTGGGCTCGAAGCATAGGTCAAACTGGCTCAATTCGATGGCCCACTTGATTAATCTGCCAGATACGTCCGGCTTGGACAACACTTGCTTTAAGGGTTGGTCGGTGAGAACCGTTATGGAGTGCGCTTGAAAGTAAGGCCTTAGCCTTCTTGAGGCGTTAATAAGAGCGAACGCGAATTTCTCAATCTCCAAATACTTCTTTTCGGCTCCTTGCAATGTTTTGCTCAGATAATAAACGGGTAAGTGTTTCCGCTCCCGCACAGCGATCAGAATCGCGCTTGTGGCTTCGGGAGAAACGGAAAGATACATGAATAACCTCTCGCCTTCGACAGGCTTAGTCAGCAGTGGCGCGCTCGATAAGTAAGCCTTCATATCTTGCAGCGCCCTTTCGCATTCCTCTGTCCAAGCAAAGTTACGCGCGTTCCTCAAAACTTTGAAGAAGGGAAGATTTCTGTCCGCCGAGCGTGAAATAAATCTGTTCAACGAGATGATTTTGCCTACTAGGACTTGCACTTCCCGCAAATTTCGAGGGGAGGGGATCTCCAAAATAGCCTTGATCTTCTCCGGATTGGCCTCAATTCCCCTCTGACTGACCATGTACCCTAAGAACTTTCCTCCTTGTACTCCAAAGGTGCATTTCGAGGGGTTCAACTTCATCCCATACTGACGCAGGATTGAAAAAGTTCGCTTGAGATCTTCCAAGTGGGAATCCTGGCGCTCGCTTTTGACAATCATATCATCCACATAAACCTCCATGGACCTCCCAATTTCCTCTTCAAACATCTTGTTGACGAGCCGCTGATACGTAGCTCCGGCGTTCTTAAGTCCGAAAGGCATAACTAAGAAGCAATACACCCCCAGATGGACAACGAACGAGGTTTTGGAGCGATCTTCTGGGGCCATAAAGATCTGATAGTATCCCTGGAAAGCGTCCATCATGCTCATGAGCTCGCAGCCAGCGGTCGAATCCACCAATTGATCAATCCGGGACAGCGGGTAAGGATCTTTAGGGCAAGCTTTGTTGAGATCTGTGAAATCGTTGCACATGCGCCATTTATTCGCGCTCTTGGGTACCAAAACGACATTACACAACCATTCCGGGTACAAGATGGGCTCGATATATTGAGCCTCCAAGAGTTTATTAACTTCTTCTTCAATGACTCTCTTTCGAAAGCCATGTACATCCCGCTTTCTCTGCTTGATTGGTTTGAAAGAGGGATCCACATTAAGCCTATGGACAATGACGCTCGGGTCAATTCCTGTGAGATCAGAGGCTTTCCACGCAAATACATCCTTGTTTTCCCTTAGAAAATCAATCATCATGATCTGAGAAGGCCCTGAGAGGTTTGAACCTATCTGTGTAGTCTTATCCTTGTTTCCGGGTTCCAGCTCAATGGTAAGGAACTTTTCCGAGGGTTCGATCCTTACCTCAGGGCGAGGAAGTTCGAGCGCCCTCTTCTTTCCTATCAAACGGTCACCAGGTGCTGGTTCACTCTCTCCCGGCTCGTCTCCTTCTGAGGACGATCCACCAACTGTTCCTGGTGGTGCACTTTCGAGGGGATCCTCCTCGTTGTTTCCCCTCTTCTTTTTGTTCTTCTTCTTGTTCAACTTTGCCCTTTTCCGTGCTGGGCTGTCCTCATCTAGATTGGGGAAGTCCACTGACTTTTTGGTGGAACCAATTTGGAAGGTTTTCTCCGCTTTTGGCTTTCTGAGGGACAGCATGTAACATTCCCAAGCCTCTCGCACATTGCACAGTACTTCTCCCACGCCCTCGGAAGTAGGGAATTTAATCTTCTGGTGGTAGGTGGAGATGATGGCTTTGAAATCCACGAGGGCAGGGCGCCCAATTATGATGTTATATGGAATGTCAATCTCCACCACCGCGTACGTTACCAAGAGTGTTTTGCGCTGAGGGGCTCGGCCGAACGATGTAGCTAGGCGTATTTGCCCTCGTGGGACAACTTCTGAGCCTCCAAAGCCAATGAGAGCTGTTTTGAGAGGCTCGAGCGGAAGATCAACCTTCATCTTTAAGAATGTAGAATAAGGCAAAACATTAATGGAGCTTCCACTATCCACCAATACCCTTTTTACAACATGATTATGAACATCTAAACTAACCACCATGGGGCAATCTGAGGTTATACCCTCCCCATGGGGCGTTACAATATGTTCTAAATCCCTATCATCAAAGCCTATTACATCATTCTCTCTAGACCTTTGAGCGCTTGATCTCTGGATGGCATAGATAGGTTTGGGCACTGCTGGGCGTTGGTTGTAGCTCCGGACGTACCTCCGTCGGGAGGCGTTTGAATCCCCCCCTGATGAGCCTCCCGCAATCATATTTATGACTGCGAAGGGCTCGTTTTCTTGCTCAGGGGCTTTTCCCTTATTGCCTCGGCGGCTGCTGCTTTCAGGGGATCCCCTACCCCTTGGGCTCTTCGAACGGGACGAACTCCTCCTTCTCCTTCCGGCGCGCTCGTTGCATTGTTCATCGTAGCGCTCGAGCACCCGGACAAACTCCTTCAGGTGGCCCCCTGCGACGAGCCTCTGGATCTCAGCCTCCAACTGCCGGCACTCATCCGTGTCGTGCCCTCTCTGCTTGTGGAATGCGCAGTATTTGTTCGAGCGCCTGAGCGAGTCTGTTTCCCTCATCTTGATGGGTCTTTTGAAGAGCTTCTTATCGGAGAGGTTATAGACTTCTGAATTTGGCCTGGTGAGCGGAATTCGCTCGAATCGACGAGGGGGTGGTGGCGACCTCCTGCGCTCTTGAGGGCGCTCCTTCTTGAGGGCGCTCCTTCTTGAGGGCCACGTCTCGTCCCCGCTCGTGATGAGGTCGCTCGTTCCTGGCCGGGCTGTGATGCCGGGGACCATTCGTCCCATACATGTCTTCGAGCGCGAAGAACGGCTCGGCTATTTCTCTTAGGCCCATGAGGGTCCCAGGCCTCCTCTCCACAATGGCATCAGCAAATTTTTTGCTCACATATTGCTTGTGATCCACAGCCTGAAAAAGCACTGGGATCAAGAAATCCATTGAAGGCCTTTCCACCTGTAGGATCTCCTTGTTGAAGCGGGCGAAGAACGAGCGCAGAGATTCGCTCTTGCCTTGCACCACGTTGTACAGGGCAGTGGGTGCGGTGACTGGCGCCTTCAAAGAATTGAAGTGGTTGAGGAAAGCATTAGCCAGTTCTTCATATGAGTGGATCGAGCGCGGCGGCAGTCGCTTGTACCACTCTTGAGCCATTCCTACCAAGGAAGTGACAAACACTTTTGCCCAGTAATTGCTGGAATGCTCGTAGAGGTGCATAAGATGCACAAAGTGATCCAAGTGTTCAGCTGGATCAGTCGTCCCGTCGTAACGATTGATGGAAGTGGGGACTTTGGCCATGCCTGCTTGGGCCATCAGAACTTCTTCTACGAGGGGTGAACCCCTCGCCAATGGGTGGTATTCATATGTGCCGAAGTTTTCCTCCGGCTCCTTGCGGCGGGGGACCTTTGGTAGAGGGTCCTTGGTGCGGGTGCTTCTGGCGTCAACCCGTTCATCCCGACTAGGGGAGATCTGAGTTGAACGCCCTCGTGAGAGCTGTCCCACAATATCCTTGAGACCCTGCAGCTGGTCTTGCACAGCCGCGAGGATGTCAGGATTTACGTCTACTTGCTTGTCTCCGTGCCTGTGGGCTCGTGAGCCCCTCCTGGAGACATGAGAGTCCCCTTCATTTTCGTTCACTCGCTCCGTGGGCTCTTTATTTCTGCCCACGGAGGGGCGCTCGTTGCCCTCCTGCTGTGGCACTTCTCTGGCAGGTGGTGGTGGTGGTTGTGCCCTCAGGACAGCCTGGGCTTCTCTGAGGGGAAAGTTTTGTTGTCCGCCCAAAGGGGCTGCAACTTGAGTGGCCTGCCCAGAGGGAAAATACATGGAATGGAACCTTTCCCATGCCCCCTGAGCCGCCTGAACCTCACACTGGGCATAGAGAGCCCTCAACTGTTGGGTGGTCAATGGAGGTAACTCCACTCCCTCAATCTCCCTGGGGACCACCACTGGGAGCTGGAGCTGTCCAGCATGATACGGCTGGACCGGCGGCATCATGACGGCCGGAGTAAGGGTATATCCTGGCGGAGGCATCATATAACCCTGTACTCCGAGATTCATCTGGGGATGGACCCAGGGGTTCTGTGCAAGCTGCGGAGGAGCAGAGAGAGAGACTCCTCCAGCGGTGGTGGGAATGGGCAGCGCTGGCGGTGCAGGTGGTGGTACGGAAGACTCTACTTGTGGAGTCACTCCTGCGGCGGGAGGTGCTCCACCAGCGGCGACGGAAGGAGGTGGTGCTCCACCAGTAGCGGTGGAGGGAATAATGATATTTGCATCCTGGGAGGCGTTATCTCCTCCTCCCACAGCTCCAGATCTCGTAGCAACCATGACTGTTAAAGGTAAGGGTGTGCTTGCTTTTCTACCAACAAAAAGAAAGGAAGAAGATGGAGGACTAGTTTCCCACAGACGGCGCCAAAAATGATGGGTTCAGAAATGGGTGGATCCGAATCCGATCACTTTACGATTTGTATTTGTGGAGGAAACCACCGGAGCTTCACCGGAAATGAGAAAGGGGTTCTACCTGTTGGGACAAGCACAAGAAAAGTCAGAAGGCCAAGCTGGGGGAACTGGGGGTGATACCCAGTTTGGCTCTCCGACGCTCAAGTCAGTTCAATGTATGGAGGAGAAATGTAAGTTCAGTCACAGTTGCAGTGATGAAGAAAGCTTACTTGTGTAGAAGATGACTTTATCTATTTATAGTTGAGGGTTAAGGGCCCTTTGGTCATTTGCCTCAAGTGGTCCTGGCCGAATGTTGCCCTAACACGTGGCGCTGTGAGAGAGAAACCTAGGAGGAATCTTCTGCAAAAGCGGCCAAAAGTTAGTGCTGGCAACAGTGGCAGGTGCGCGGGCATGTACGTTGTGTCAGAGAGCCATTTGGGCGGTTGGTAACGAGGGCTTGAGAGCGCGCTCGTGACAACCTGGAGTACTGGAAGCCAAGATATCCGCTGAGGGGAATGAAGGCTTCAGTTCAAGTGACGAGCCAAAGGAGAGGCCACTCTGAGGGAGTGTGACGCTCGAAGAGGGCTCCCTTGGCACGTGGGCGTACCAATCGTTTAGTATGTAGGACGCTCGTGGGAGTGATAGCGCTCGTTGGGCTTAACTCCTGAAGAAGGGTTGCGCTCGTTGCACTTAGCGCTCGTGCGCTGATGGGTGCAGCCTTGGGGAGACAGATGTCATCATCTCGGTGATGCCACGTGTCTTAACGTGGGACGATCGTATTTTGACCCCATCACCCACCACTACCGGAATCTCAGCGATTGCAGATTCTTTAACACTTAAAACTCGAATCATACAGGTCGACTTGTGATTCAGTGTATCTCCGCCTGATTTGGTTTTGAAGTAGATGCAACCATCCATAAGAGATGAGAGAGACGGACGATTGAAGCACCAGTAGGAGTACCCTGCATTAAACATAAGGAAATAAAAATGCTCTCATTTGAGAGAAAAACAACTCCCATATAAGAGAGAAAAACTACTCTCATACAAGAGAGAAAAACAACTAAAAAAGAGAAATAACGTTAAAAAAAAAAAGAAAGATCTGGATCTCAAATGGAAAACAGAACAGTGATCAATTCATCAGTACTCTATTTGTACTTGATAATTGCTTATTAAATTTTCATTGAAAATTTTTGTGTCACCTTCTTTTATTTCATGTTTTTCAAGAACAGTGCAATATAATGTGATCTTTTCTATATTTATTATTTATTTGATTTTTCTTTTTATTTATTATTATATACAAGGTTGTATTTGAATTTTGGAGTTTTTCATTTGTACATATTTAAGTTTTTAATATTTTTGTTATTTGAAAAACACAATTATATATATATTAATTTTTTTTTGTTTGAATCTTTTTTTTTTTTTTTTTGCAATTTTTTTAATTATAACTTAAGTATCATTTTACTTCTCAATTTGCTATTGGGTTTTAAATTTTTGTTTTTGTTTTTGTTTAATCTTTATTTTCCTTTATTTTCCAAGATCGTATTATGAAAGTTTGAATTCTCATAAATTGGCATTTTGAAATTTCTCATGTTCAATAAAACATTCTTATTATATTTTTTTATGACATCTTGTAGCCTATGTAAGGGGTTATTTTATTGATATTTTACTTGCTTTTGAAATTTATGATTTTATTTTTTAATTTTATTTTATCCTATTTCTTATATATTTTTTTAAGAACGTGATACTTGTACAGAACTCATGATCCTTGTTTTATATTTCAAAATTCAAATTCATGTTGTCTTCTTTGGCTTTCTACATTTTTATACGAAATTAGGTATAAGATTTTGGAATTATTATATTTACTTGCTTTCTTTATTAATCCTTTTATTGATGTATATGACGTAGTTGAAGGTTCCAATACACTAAATAATTTTTTCATATTGGGTCATGTATCGAATTACATATCTAAACCCATTTTAAGTTAAGGAAATGTTATTATAATATGATACTCGTATAATTGTAAACTTAATATGTAGTAGTAATGTTTTTAGTTAACTTTCCGTGTTTTTCTTTGTTGGTTCACTTATACTTTTTATTAATTTTTGTCGATAATAATAAATTTGAATATTTTTAGTCACTAATCTGTATATAATATATGCTTATAACATTATTTTTGTTGCGTCTGCACGCTAATACTCCTGGTTTAATTTCTTTTTCTCTTCTCAATATGTTCTGCCTTATTCTTTGTTCTTGTGACACCCCGTTTCTTTGGCAAGCCAGATATGTTGTCACGAGAGGGTTTAATTACATATTTATATTCTTTTAATTTAATTTATGTGCTAAATCACTCGTTTAAGTGATTAGTTTGTCCAATGTACTTAAGTTGATACGCAACTCTTCTTATTTAATTGCTTTTACATGAATTTGATACCGAGCATGTCAATTATATGAAACTAAATGAATTACATGACTTATGAATGCAATTATATGATTTTGGATGTCTTGAAATATATTTAATATTAGGGTTGGACCTAATTACACTTTTTGTTTAAATTTTGGGGCCTATTTGTAAATAGGTCAAACTTAAGCCCTTTTTGGACTATTTTGAACTTGGGAATTTAGATTCGAATTCCGACACCACCATTAGATTTGTTTCAATGATTTGAGTCCAACAGAACAAGCCATTTATTTTTCTAAACCCGTTTGAACACCCTAAGCTTTAAAATCCAATCTGAACAAACTGGATCTTTGACCTGACCCGTTTTACCACTTCTTGACCTGTTTTCTAACCCTTTTTCTTCACAAGAATCAGCCACTCTCTCTCCCACATTACCCTCTCTCACGTTACAACACAAGAAGAAAGAAGCAAGAGGAGAAAACAAGAGCCCTTCCACCATTCTTGCCCTTTAAGAGCTCATTTGATCACTTCTCTCCCATCAAGCTTCAAGGTAAGTGTGGATTCTTGCTCTCTATCATCTTGTGCACATTTTGATCCATACATTTCATATTTTATGTTAGAGATTCTTGGGTTATGCAAGAGATGATGAACAGTGATGAATAGTAAGGGTTAATGCTAAAATATGAATCATATGCATCTCCTTGTGTTATTTCTTTGTTTAAAGCTTGTTTTATGATCACAAGAACTTCATTAATGCTTATAAGGTCTTGTATTTTTGGTGGTTAAGTTTCCTTTAAGTTTCCATTAATGCACCTAAGCTTGAATACAAGAATATGTTGAAGTTTTGAACACCATTCCTTACTCTATGTTTGCTCCTGTTTGAGGCTCAATTTTGGCTAGATTTTGTGGTTGTTTTTGTGTATTTTTCTACCAATTCATGCCTCTATATGTTGCTTTTGTTGCTGCCTTTTTTGGGGATGATTTGCGGGGGAGAACAGGGCTGTTTTCAGCCATGAAGTTGCGGCCGGTGAAGGACAGCGGCCGTTCGCCTGCCATGCCCTTTTCTTTGGAATGGCCATTCCTTAATGCAGAGGCTGAGCCCAGGCTTGAGTGGCCATTTAGGGCTTCCTTTGGTTGTGGAGAATAGCCATTTCCAAGGCCGGAGTCAGCCATTGACCTGTTGAACAACCGTTCACTCCACAAGGCTGCAATGTGGGACAACCGTTCGTGTTAAGGCCTTGTATGCTTGCTTTGTTTGCTTCGATTGTTGTTTCGTTTGATCTCTCCTACCCTTAATTTGATCCCAACATGTTAATGACTTGTAGTATGGTGTGTTATGATGTGATTATGAATTTTATGGTGTGTTTTACGGGGTGTAAACAAGACTTTTATGCATAAGCATTTAAGTGCTACCTTTAGGCGTATCTTGTGTTCATTTCGTTCCTTATGTGTTGTAATGTGTTTCTTTCACCCTGACTCGATTCATATGTATTGTTAATTTGTAATATGATGTGTTATGACTTGAATATGAAAATTATGATACGTTTATATGAGCTATGAACTTGAATGACCTAAGTGCTATCTCATAACACTTTATGTGCATCCATTTGCATTTGTATGCGTCGCCGTGTGTCTAAATGGTTCATGATCGAATCTAAGTCATAAGTTTTTGTTTGTTAGTCTTAGCATCTGGTTCGGGAGGTATCGGATCCACCAATTAGCCTTTTCTCGGTCGTCAATGCTCGTCCGCGAATATTTTGGTAAAAAGGTAAGGTTTAGGTTTGTTTTCTTTAGTTAATGCGACCTACAACCCTACGTGCTCATTTTCAAGCCTGCATGTGAATATACTATTATATTTATATAATAGATACATGCTTATAAGATATATTAATGACTTTATCATACGTTTAAAGGTTTTCGAACTATATGTACAAGGTAAAAAGGTAAGGTTTAGGTTTGTTTTCTTTAGTTAATGCGACCTACAACCCTACGTGCTCGTTTTCAAGCCTGCATGTGAATATACTATTATATTTATATAATAGATACATGCTTATAAGATATATTAATGACTTTATCATACGTTTAAAGGTTTTCGAACTATATGTACAAGCATATGTGAGCTTGAAAATATTTTGGAACGAGGCTATGCTCCAAACCGTGTGCTTTCACACAAGTTATGCTCTTCCCCAACATGTTATGACTTAGTGTTAAGTCCTTTTTTCGTGCTTGTTTTAACTAGGAATCGAACATTTTATTGCACGTCTTTAAGCCTAAATGCGACATTTATAATCCCTTTTTAGGTACCAACGACCATGGAGCCAAGATGTACGAAAAAAAGGACAAGAATGAGATAAAACGGACTTAGAGGAGCTATTGTACCCAAGGTCACGGCCACAAGGATTTCAAAGCAAAATAAGGTCGTGGGCGCAACCTCATCCAGTTGTTTTCCAGTCGCGGGCGCGACGTAATATTTTGATCAATTTTTGCCCATCGAACAAGCTCAAAATCTCGAAATATGGCAAAAATGAGGTAATTCAATTATTTTTTTAGTCACGGCCGTGACCCTTGAAGAAAACGCGATCACGATTCTATTAATTGGTCGCGCCCTGCCTATTTCTGATCGCGGCCATGACCTTGTGCAAACACGAATTTTCAAACTGCTGGGTGGTTTTCAGCAGTTGTGGTCAAGGAATATAAAAGGCAGAAATCTATATTACCGCATGCACGGAGAAAAACACAGAAAAGCGATAGTTTTGGAGATGAAGTTTTCTTGAGGAAGTTCGTGAAGATGAAAGTCGACGAATCCAACAAGATTGTTTCTACTTCAAATCTTACGGTTTCTTTTGAACAATTGTTTTTCATTTAGTTTCGTATTATGAATTTCTTAGAATTTACAGTAGGTTTTGAATGCTTTTGAATGATGGTTAATTTTCTCAGAATTCACATTGTACCACTTTCTATTTTGAAATGAAGGATTATGTTTAATTAGCATAGGTTTGAGTAATTTTATGAGTAGCTAAATTTGTTAAGGCATGGGAATGAATATATGTATGCTAGATGTTTGAATAAATGTCTGAATGAGTGAGTTATCTCCTTTAATTTATGAAAACTTGGTTGAATTTAGTATGTGATGGGTTGGCCACCTTCAACATAATCCATAGTCACTACTTCATCGAAAGATTCGTAGTAACTTAGTTGTTTTCATGAAAATTGGAAATTAAGAACCAAAGTAATTTGATCTTATTCCGATTAGTTTTGTACCTCTTAAATTATGCCGAGTCGCTGAATTGAAAGTTACACTTGTCTTATTTCATTGGTTAAATTTAATTATCGGATAATTGTGAAAACTTTTCCGAATTGGATTAAATACATACTTAGGATTTGAAAGAACCTAAGGTATAATTTCGTGATAAGATTTAAGGGATGAATTCACGAAATTAAGTTATTATGAGAACTCTAGTTGCATATGTCATTCCCTAGCCTATTCCTTATAATTTGAATAAGTTAGTAAATTGTCTATTTTCCAGAAGTTTTAGTATTGCTGCTATTTGTTTATATTAACTCCTCAACTTGTTATTATTCCGGTCTATCGATTAGAGAACGATATAAAATTGGTACTTGACTCCCCTTCCTCGTGGGTACGACCCCTCATGCTACAACTTCACCGTTAGCTTGCACTTGGGCTTTTAAAAGAATAAATTAGACATATCAAGTTTTTGGCACGATTTTCGGGGAAGGCGTTGAATCAATATCAATTCTAGTACTTATATCTAGTGTTTTAGACCAATTCTTATTATTCTTGTTATACTTTCATTTGAAGCTTAATCTAGTGAATTCTTTTTGCAGGCAATTCATGCATGAGAAGAACTCAAAGCTTGGACACTCTTGACTACACTCCGAAAATTGAGAGGATGCTGAGAGCTATCCGGCGGGAACGCAGATAAAAAAGACTTTCATCACCTAAAATGGCTGATGATGAGAATAACAGGAATAATGGGAGATCTCGAAACCCAAACAATGGTGAACCTAGAGCCCCATAACCAGGACTCAAGGATTACAACATGCCAAATATTGGGATAATCCAAAACAACTTAGTTCGACCTCCCATTGCAGCAAATAACTTTGAAATCAAGCCATCCGCCATTAATTTGCTACAACAAAACCAGCTTAGAGGACTTGCCATTGAAGATCCGGCTGCTTATTTATCTTATTTCCTCGAAGTATGCTCTACATCCAAGATGAATAATGTATCGGGTGATGTAATCAGGGTCAGACTATTTCCCTTCTCTTTGAGGGATAAGACACATGCGTGGATTGACACTCTACCAACTGAGACTCTTCAGACTTAGGAAGCTCCATCCCAAACATTTCTGGCAAAGTATTTTCCCCCTATCAAGACTATGAAATACAGAAATGACATCACTTTATTTAAGCAATATGATTGGGAGTCCTTATACGAAACATGGAAGAGGTTGGAATCAGGAGAGGATTACTCATCAATTGGTCAAGGTAGTGGCGGGAGTGTTGGAGTTAGATGGGCTAACAGTAATTAATGCTAAGTTTGAGGCAATGAACAAGAAACTGGATCAGTTAGCGGCTGTCGGGACATCATCCACACCACCCCTTGTTCAGGTAACTTGTGAGATATTTATTGGTCCACATGTTTTTAATACTTGTCCCTATTCTAATACAGGTGGACAGGTTGGAGCCGGGCAAGAGCAATTTAGTTATGTGAATAACCAGCGATCGGTGAACAACCCGTACTCCAACACTTATAATCCAGGGTGAAAAAATCATCCCCATTTCTCTTGGTCCAATAATCAAGGGAATCAACCGAGACAAGGTTTTCAGCCTAGGCCTCAAAGCCAATTTCAAGGACCACCTCAACTAGTCCATAGTCAGAATGTTCCCATGCCTCGACAACAACCACCACAGCCCGATCAAAGACAAGGGTGGGAGGCAGGTTTGGAGAAATTTATCCCGGTGACTACAGATAAGTTTCAGAGGATTGAAACTCAGTTGGAGAATGTGATAAACCACAACCGAAACATGGATATGCAGATTAGACAACTTGCGGGTTCCTTAAATCTTAGACCATAAGGAGCATTGCCGAGCAAGATGGAAACCAACCCCAAAGAGCAATGTAAAGCTATCACCCTAAGGAGTGGGAAAGAATATGAAGGACAAAAAATACAAGAACAAACCGAGGTAAGAGATGAGGAGCCAATGGAGGAAAAAGAAGAAACAGAGAAGGAAATTGAGTTATATAAAAAGGAAGGGCTCCCTTCACAGCCAAAGGTGTATGTGGCACTAAAACCTTATGTGCTACCCGTTCCATTTCCACAAAGACTGCGGAAACAGAAGTTGGAAAAGCAATTCGAGAAATTTCTAAATATCTTTAAGGAATTACACATAAATATCCCTTTTGCTGAGGCTCTAGCTTAAATGCCTACCTACGTGAAATTTTTAAAGGAGATTCTCTCCAACAAAAGAAAGTTAGAGGAGTATGCTACCATCTCACTTACCCAGGAGTGCAGTGCAATACTGCAGCACAAGCTTCCCATGATGCTCAAGGATCCAGGGAGTTTCTCTATACCTTGCACTATTAGTAGTTTGAGTTTTAATAGAGCATTATGTGATCTTGGAGCTAGTGTTAGTTTAATACCATTATCCATTTGTAGGAAACTAGGTCTTGATGCATTGAAGCCCACTACCGTAACTTTGTAGCTAGCTGAACGATCGGTCAAGTACCCAACGGGAGTCTTGGAGAACACCTTGGTCCGAGTTGGGAAGTTCTACCTCCCAACGGGAGTCTTGGAGAACACCTTGGTCTGAGTTAGGAAGTTCTACCTCCCGGTAGACTTCATTGTCTTGGATATGAAGGAGGATAGAGAAATGCTTTTAATTCTTGGAAGGCCCTTCCTTGCTACAGCCGGGGCCCCTATAGATGTCAAGAATGGACTCCTAACTCTTAGAGTAGGAGAAGAAAAAGTGGAGTTCAATCTATTCAAGGAGGTCAAAAGAGCTGAATTGGATGCAAAATGCTATATGGTGGACACAATAGAAGGAGAGAAGTTGATTGATACTCAGGAGGAGGACCCGTTGGAGCTTTGTTTGAATGGATTGGAAGGAATGGTGAAGGGTAAGAAAATCTTAGAGGAATTGGAAGCCTACACAAAAGCATTGAAGGCAACCCCATTTGTTCCTTTCCGACAAAGGTATGTATATGAGGAGTTAGGGACAGGTAAACCCATTCCTCCTCCGTCAATTGTTAAGGCTCCTACACTTGAGTTGAATCCCCTCCCCGACTATTTAATGTATGCTTATTTGGGTGATGATGATATGTTGCCTGTGATTGTTCCATCTAGTTTATCTGATGCATAACTAGATAGTCTTTTGAGGGTGTTGAGGGAGGATAAACGAGCTATAGGTTGGACTATTGCTGATATTAAAGGAATAAGTCCCTCAATTTGCATGCATAGAATATTAATGGAGGATGGCCATAAACCCTCAATAGAGCACCAACATAGATTGAACCCAAATATAAAATAGGTAGTACGGGCTGAAGTGATTAAGTTATGAGATGCTAGGATCATTTATCCTATTTTGGATAGTAAATGGGTTAGTTTGGTACAAGTGGTACCAAAGTAAGGGGGGATGACGGTAGTTAAAAATGAAAATAACGAACTAATCCCTACTAGGACGGTTACGGGATGGAGAGTGTGTATAGATAATAGAAAACCTAATAATACCACCCATAAGGACCACTTTCCTTTGCCCTTCATTGATCAAATGTTAGAAAGATTAGTCGGACACTCATATTATTGCTTCTTAGACGGATATTTGGGGCACAGTCAAATAGCCATAGAACTAGAGAATCAGGAGAAATGCACTTTTAGTTACCCTTATGACACTTTTGCTTATAGGAGAATGCCTTTCGAGTTATGTAATGCTCCAACCACAATTTAGCGATGTATGATGGCCATTTTTTCTTATTTCATAGAGGGAACAATGGAAATATTTGTGGTTTATTTCTCGACTTTTGGCAATTCATTTGATTCTTTTCTATTGCATCTAACCCGAGTTTTGCAGCGTTGTAAGGAGACTAACTTGGTGTTAAATTGGGAGAAGTACCATTTTATGGTAAGAGAGGGCATAGTGTTGGGCCACAAGATTTCGAAAAAAGGCATTGAAGTAGACCGAGCAAAGATAGATATGATTGCAAAGTTGCCACCCCGACAAATGTCAAGGGAGTACGGAGTTTCCTTGGTCATGCCGAGTTTTATCGTCAGTTTATCAAGGATGTCTCCAAAATTACTTTACCGCTTTTCAAGCTTTTACAGAAAGATAGTGAATTTGAATTTGATGATAATTGTTTGCTTACATTTGACAGGTTGAAGAAAGAGCTTACATCAACTCCAATAATGGTGGCACCGGATTGGAATCTCGTGTGATGCAAGTGATCTAGCTATAGGAGCTATACTTGGATAAAAAACGGATTAACGTTTACGCGTTATTGCTAATGCTAGTAAAACTCTTAATGATGCACAGTTTAATTATGCTACCACTGAAAAAGAACTTTTAGCTATTGTATTTGCATTTGACAAGTTTCGTTCTTATTTGATAGGTTCGAAAACCGTGGTACATACAGACCATGCGGCGATCAAATAGTTGCTAGCCAAAAAGGACTCAAAGCCTCGCCTGATTAGGTAGATTCTTCTGCTTCATGAGTTTGACTTGGAAATTAGAGATAAGAAGGGGGCAGAAAACGTAGTGGCAGATCATTTGTCAAGACTGGAGTTTGGTGATGGGGTTGATAAGAATGCAGAGATAATTTCTGAAAAATTTCCGGATGAGCAGCTGTTTGTCCTAGCTTCATCAACCCGTGGTTTATGGATTATGTTAATTATCTAGTTAGTGGAGTAATTCCCCCGGAGTTGAACTATCGAAGTTTTTTACCGACGTGAAGCATTATTTTTAGGTGGAGCCTCTTATATTCAAACATTGTTCAAATGGCTTAGTGAGGCGTTGCGTACCTCAGGATGAAATAGAAAAAATTCTAAAGGAATGTCATGCAAGTCCGTATGGAGGACACACGAGTTCTAGCAAGACAGCTGCCAAGGTGCTTCAATACGGATTTTGGTGGCCAACATTATTCCATGATGCGCATTGGTTTGTGGTGAAATGTGATAAGTGCCAAAGGATGGGAACAATTGGCCGACGGGATGAAATGCCCCTTCAATACATCTTGGAAATAGAGCTATTTGACATGTGGGGGATTGACTTTATGGGACCTTTTCCATCTTCAAACGGGAACCAATACATTCTAGTAGCTATGGATTACGTTTCGAAGTGGGTAGAGGCAATGGCGAGTCCTAATAATGATTCTCGGGTGGTGATCAAATTCCTAAAGAAAAATATCTTTAATAGGTTTGGGGTGCCAAGGGCCTTGATAAGTGACGTGGGAACCCATTTCTGTAATAAGCCACTCGAAACCTTATTAAAAAAGTACGGAGTACACCACCAAGTAGCTACCCCTTACCACCCGCAATTTAGTGGTCAAGTTTAAATCTCCAACCGGGAAATAAAGCAAATTCTGGAGAAAACCGTTAATGCCTTAAGCAAGGATTGGTCGATAAAGTTGGATGATGCATTATGGGCATATAGGACGGCTTTCAAGACGCCAATTGGGATGTCTCCATATAGACTTGTTTATGGGAAAGCATGTCATCTAACTGTGGAACTCGAGCATAAGACCTATTGGGTAATCAAGGCACTTAACTTTGATTATAAGGCGACCGGAGAGAAACGAGTATTGCAACTGAATGAGTTAAAAGAATTTAGGATGAATGCTTATGAGAATGTAAGGGTGTACAAGGAAAGGGCAAATAAATAACATGATAAGCGAATCCGACCCAAAAGTTTTGAGGTTAGGCAACTAGTCTTGCTCTTCAACTCAAGACTTAAGCTATTTCCGGGAAAGCTAAAGTCAAGGTGGTCTCGACCTTTTTCCAGTCATCAATGTTCTATCAAATGGAGTTATTTTTTCGGGTTTTATAGGAAAGGCTCTTGAACAAGAATTGCACCTAAGTCGTGTTTTAAGCTATTAGAGCTTAAAGCGATAATTTTAATTTATTGGTTAAATTTAAATTTTTGCAATTTATGCATGTTAGGTGATCATGGGTTTAAACTTATGTATGGTTTTAATTTATGCACATGAATGGTTTAAATTGGGGTTTGATCCCCATAGTTACATTTTTCAATTGGGGTCGGTGCCTCACTTACGTGCGTACTGTTATGTGTTTATTATGTGGCTTTCCATATTACCGTTTTGAGGCCGAGATATGCCCCGTGTAATTGCCTAAGGCTAATATGAAGATTGAGCCTTATTACTTTATGTTTTTTTCTTTTTATTGTAATTTGATAGTAGAGATAGGTGGTGAGGTCTTTTTCTTTCATTTTGGAGACTATGCACCCATAGAGTAAGATGGATCCACACAACAAGTAACAAGATGGAGGCCATAAGTGAAGACCTCTCAAATTGTTAGAGAGGATTACTATTATTGTAATAGATAGGGCATCGTTTTATTTTCAATTCCCTTATGTGATTTAAACTGTTTATGTGGCATGTATGTTAGAACTTGTGATTGTGGAGTGGCTCCCACATATCACGCATAAGATAGGTAGAACCCATGATCATCTTATGTTAGTATCATGCTAGGACATGTTATCTGCTAAGTGCTTGTATGAAAGGCATTTAAGTTGTACTTGCATTAATCAACACTAATTAAATTGGATAACATATATGTTGGTGAGGTCGAACCAGACAACTCTCCGGTTACATTGAAAATTCCCATTAAATATTAAGCTAATTTTCGAAAAAAGGTGTTTAGTTCGAGGTGCAAACTTTGAATTAAATTCCTAGCATTCCATTAATAGGATTTAAGTTTAATAGGGGAAGCTAGATGCTGGCCACGAGTCGTGGGGTGTCTATGTGAAACCTATTAGTTCTTAGTTTCCTAATTGATCTTAAATGATCAATATTTCGTGATCAATTTTAGCAAGGGCGATGGCCGTGAGTCGTGGGTCGTTTGAACTAAGTTTTGATCAAGTTCTTATGATTGATAGGTCTAGCTTAACGCCTAAGTAAATATGGATGTCGCACGAGTCGTGGGTCCATATTGAAAGATAGGTGATGCAAAAACATTACTAAGAATTCCACAGTATTGGAATTGGTAAGTTGTACCTACCTTAGGCTTAATTGAGAATGGCCATAAGTCGTGGGTTCAAGGTTAAGTGCTTAGGATCTTAGTACCCATTGGGATAACAAGTATCCTCTAAGATCTTTGGGAATTATAGATCTTTTAAAAACAGTGGGAGCTACATAGATTAAACACCTAATCTCATGTATATCGTTATTATTCAGCATGCTCACTAGTTCTCTGTTTTTCCATTTAGGTCGTAGATTCGGTGATTCTCTACGTGTTTTGAAATGGCAACCAAAAACCCTCTAGTATCGATCCTCGAGTCAAACAACTTGACTGATCCCAACTATTCTGATTGACTTAGGAATCTAAAAATCATTCTAGATTCCGAGAAGAGAACTTATGTTCTCTAAGAGGCGGAGCCCGTTCCTGGACTGAGCGGGATGCGATCTAGAACTGGAGGATGATAATCTCCAAGCCCGTTGTCTCATGCTTGGTAACATGTCTCCAGACATGCAAAGACAACATGAGTCCATGGAATTCGCTTGGGAGATTTGCGAACACTTAGAGCAACTTTACAGACCTCATGAGCATGTTACAAGGTATAACACCTCAAAGGCATTGTTCCATTTGACAATGAAGGAAGGTACAAGTGTCTATGAAGATGGACTCAAGTTTCTTGCACTCACTAAGAAACTTGCTTCCATGGACATACCACTGAGAGATGAGCTTTCAGTAGATTTGTTGCTAGCCTCGCTCCCACCATCATTCAATCCTTTTGTCCTTAACTTCAACATGAATCATGCAAATGCTAGTGTAGCTGAGCTGTAGCACCCTAAGCCCCAAGGCGCCACATCCCCCGCACTGTAGCCTCGATCCACGTATGAAATGGATAGTTCATACATAAACCAAGACCACAGCGAACGGGTGACAATAAAAATGACGAGCTAGGCGGGACACTCTCCCCAACATAACCAAAGCAACCATGAATAGAAAAGCGGAAGCAATACAGTCATTCATATATATAGGTACCATATTCATTACATAGATACATATAGGTACCCATTAACTATCACTACATTATCAACCCTCAATAAGATACATCATTAAGTATTCAAAACGTGACAATAACTATCATAACATGAAATGTCTCAAAGTACTATACATGAAAGGTACTAGACTCGTGAGGATGCAAAAGACGACCGAACACCCGCCTAGCACGACCACGCTCAAAGTGTACCTGAAAAGTGGAGCATCAGTCTACCGAAGACTGAGTGAGGGTCAATAATATATATATCACACGTCACATGCAAGTTGTAGCCTCGGGTGAAGACTTTAAAGTAGAATAGATATATAATTCAAGAAGGTTAACCTTTGCCCGAGATTACAACCAATCATTTTAACACGTTTATTTTAATCATGCTTGTCAATGTCATGAACATGTGGCCCCGGCGAGCAAGGGCAATCTCCAACCGAACTCCCAATCGTGAACAATACGTGATCGTGCGTGCTTGCTTGATAAATAAGTGATCATGCAATTTATTTAGTGCTCACATAAACAAGTTCATGCTTGGAAATCATGCAATAACCCGAGGATAACCCGACATGCCGGATTAATCCCCAGTCTCCTTCTTCCTCCGGGTGATAGCGAGTTTGCAAGGCTCGACTATCCACGACATGGTGTGTGTAGAGGACATGACCCTCTAGACACGGAACTCCTTCCACCACTAATCTCCTAGTGGCTTCGGGGGTGATCCCAACAATGTGAGGATAATTCAGGAGTTACCCGTCAGCCCTTGCTTTCCCGGTTGGCTCAAGAATTACCCTCGGGCCCACGTGCAATCATGTACTCGCCAAACATGCTTGAAATCATGATAATCAATACTTTCTTGCTTGGAAATGTTTATAACTTTGAAAACATTTATAATTATAATAGGTTTTGGCCGAAAATAGCACGTAAGGGTGGTAGGGCTCTATAACATAACCTAAAACCTCACCTTTCCTTGCAAAATATAATATAGAAGCGTTCTAAGGAGCTTGCTCACCGTCCACGCCCTCGTAACCTGTGCAAATACGACGTACATTCGTGAGACATGACCTAAAATGACCAAAATATGACGAACGGCGGAAATGTGTCGAGACGACCATGAAAATGCAATGTGGTATGATAACATGTTGTTTCACATCATATTAGCACATATTATAGCAATTCGGGGTCAAAGAAGTCGTCGGATCGAGGGGCTAATTTCGTAAATTTATGCAGAAACTTTTGTTCTGCAACACAGGTGGGAACGGCCGTTCCGGATCCCTTTGTAAAATGGGAACGGTCGTTCCCGTTGCCCAGAAAACACGGTAACGTTTTCTCCCATTGAAACGCGCCTTTGAGCTGGGAACGGCCCTTCCGGCGCAAGGCCAAAAATGGGAACGGCCATTCCCATGCTCGGCCGCCCCTTTATTTGAAAAGAAATGGGAACGCCCGTTCCCACCAAGCCTTGAGGCTGGGAACGGTCGTTCCCAGCTTCTGCAACTGAAGAAAACAGAGCAGAAACAGGGGAGGCTCTCGGCAAAGAACAAAAGGAAGCAACAAACTCCATTTTTGATCCCCAAAAGCTATAATTTCTGGAAATATGATGCAAACAACTTCAATACATGATAATATAACACTTAGACACATAAAACCATGAAATATCATCATAAATTCATGCCCCATGCTCATGATCAAACTTGTTCATTTTTGCCAAATATCCAAACATTCAAGCTAGAAGTCATGCAATAATTCATGTTATGATCATAGAATCATGCTTTGCACAACACATAATTCATATAACATGAAATTCCTAAACCCTAGCATGTCAAACACAATCACAAATCATCCCTTCCATGCTACCAACCTTGAAGATGAAAGAAATGAAGAAGTATGATGATGATGATGATGATGACTCCCAATTTCTTGAAAGACTTCTTGAAATCTTGATGATTGAATGAAAATTATCTTCTTCCCTTTTCTTCCTTGGAATACCGAGAGAGAGAGCAATTTTGGTTGGGAAATATTTGAGGACAAATGATCAAGGAAGAACCTTGGAGATGTATTACGTGATGCATCTCCTTGGTTTTAGTGAAATATACCAATTTGCCAATAAATCCTTCAACTCATGAGAGTATGCAATTAAGTAAATAAGCTTTTGAAATATAATCAATTAGGTCCGTAGAAGATCATGCAATTAAGTCCCTAGCATTTAAGGAATTATTCAACTAAGGACGCTTTGGTAATATAAACCACTCTCGGTATTAATTTCATGCAAGAAATATTTTTCGTGTCATGGAATAATATTTTCAATGATATAAAATCAAATAATTGACATGAATAATGTTTCATGAATTTTTTTACAAAAATATGAATGCCACGTAAGAATATATTATAAAATTAAAGAAATAAAATAAACCTACGCTCAAAACGCACACGTGGCGTGCTTACCTGTTCATCCGGAAACTGGGGCGTTACAACTCTCCCCCCCCTTAGAAGAATCTGGTCCCCAGATTCTCTAGTCTTGCTCGAACAACTCCGGGTGGAACCTTTTCATTTTATCCTCTGTTTCCCAGGTAGCTTCTTCGGTTTTATCGCTTCTCCACAACACCTTAACCATGGGAATCCTCCGGTTTCTTAGTTCCTGAAATTTTCGATCCATAATCTTAACCGGCCTCTGAACAAACGTCAAATTCGGTTCCAGCTCAACTTCTTCCACGGGGAGAATCGTAGTCTCATCGGGGTAATATTTCCTTAATTGTGAAACATGAAACACGTTGCGAATCCCCGTAAGACTCGGTGGTAGGTCCAGTCGATAGGCTACCTCGCCTATTCTTTCAAGAATCTTAAACGGACCTAAGTAGCGAGGATTAAGTTTTCCTCCTTTCCCGATCCGGGTGAAACCTTTCCTTGGTGACACCTTCAAGAATACCCGGTCACCCACTTCGAATTCTAGATCTCTTCGGTGCTTATCAGCGTAGCTCTTCTGTCTATCTTGCGCGGCTTTCATCCGTTGTTGAATCATTTGAACCTTTTCAATCATAGCCTGAACGACTTTGGAAGGCCTTTCGAATCTTTCACCTCTCTTTACCCCTTCCTGTTTCGACCATTTCCATTCTTCCAAGTCGAAGAACAACGGAGATCGGCACTTTCTTCCATAAAGTAACTCGTAAGGAGCCATCCCGATCGAAGCCTGAAAGCTGTTATTATAAGCAAACTCGATCAAGGGAAGCTGTTCTGCCCATGAGTTCTGAAAGTCCATCGCGCAAGCCCGAAGAAGATCTTCCAAATACCTGATTAATTTTTCAGTTTGACCGTCTGTTTGCGGGTGGAATGTTGTACTGAACTTAAGTTTCGTTCCCAAGACAGCCTGTAATTCCTGCCACAACTTAGAAGTGAACCTCGGGTCTCGGTCTGAAACTATGCTCACCGGAATACCATGAAGTCGAATAATCTCTCTGTTATAGATCTCAGCCAACTTCGGGATCTTATAGGACATCCGAACCGGTAGAAAGTGAGCAGACTTTGTAAATCTATCCACAATTACCCAAATTCCATCAAACCCGCCTTTAACCTTCGGTAATCCGGAAACAAAGTCCATCGTTACTTGTTCCCACTTCCACTCGGGAATAGGTAACGGTTGTAGATGTCCCGCGGGTTTTTGGTGCTCAGCTTTCACTTTCTGACAAGTCAAGCAATGTTTCACATATTCTGCCACGTCTCTTTTCATCCCGTTCCACCAATAATATTGCTTCAAATCCTTATACATTTTATTTCCTCCTGGGTGGATCGAGTAGGCTGACTTGTGAGCTTCTTCAAGTAGGACCCATCTCAACTCTTCAGGTACTACTACTCTGCTCTTAAACCGAAGCAACCCGGTCTCATCAAACCCAAACGGACTCTCCGGGTCATCCTTAGCTTTACTTACAAGCTTCTGCACTTCCGGATCCTTATTTTGAGCCTCAAATAACTGATGCTTTAATTCCGGCTGAACTGTGATATTAGAAACCCGAGCCTTTAACACAATCGGGACAATTTCCTCACTTTCCTTTATTTCCAAGTTCGATACACTTGCCTTCCTGCTAAGTGCATCGGCGACCACATTGGCTTTCCCGGGATGATACTTAATTGTACAATCATAATCTTCCAACTTTTCCATCCAACGCCGTTGCCTCATATTCAAATCTTTCTGTGTGAATAAATACTGGAGGCTCTTGTGGTCGGTAAAGATCTCAAAGGAAGTCCCGTAAAGATAATGTCTCCATTTCCCGAGAGCAAAGATCACGGCTGCAAGCTCTAGGTCGTGTGTCGGATAATTCCTTTCATACTCCTTTAGCTTTCGGGAAGCATAAGCGATCACTTTTCCTTTCTGAGTCAAAACACAACCTAAGCCTTCTTTAGAAGCATCTGTATACACTGCATACTCTTCTGAACCCTCAGGAAGTGCTAATACCGGAGCTGAGACTAACTTTTCTTTCAGGAAATTAAAGCTTTGATCACACTTCTCGTCCCAGACAAACTTAACATCCTTCTTTGTCAACCGAGTTAACGGTGCCGCAATCTTGGAGAAGTCCTGAACGAATCTCCTGTAATAACCGGCCAATCCCAAGAAGCTTCTAATCTCCGAGGCATTCCTTGGTTTCTCCCACTTAAGTACGGCTTCGATTTTCGAGGGATCGACTTTCAACCCTTTTCCTGAAATCACATGCCCCAAGAAGGAAACCCGATCGATCCAAAATTCACACTTGCTGAACTTAGCAAACAACTGATGCTCTTTTAGTGTCTGAAGAACGAGCCTGAGATGTCTCGCGTGCTCCTCGGCTGATTTTGAGAAAACCAGAATGTCATCAATAAAAATCACCACGAACTTATCGAGGAAAGGCCTGAATATCCGGCGCGTCATATCCATAAAAGCTGCAGGGGCATTAGTCAATCCAAACGGCATAACCACGAACTCATAGTGCCCGTACCGAGTATTGAATCCTGTCTTTGGAATATCCTCTGCTCGGATTCGCAGCTGATAGTATCCCTGTCTTAAATCCAATTTCGAATACACCTTGGAACCCTGGAGTATATCGAATAACTCCTCGATATGTGGGAGGGGATACTTGTTCTTGATAGTCATCCTGTTCAACTCCCTGTAATCGATGCACATTCTTAAAGTCCCGTCCTTTTTCTTGACAAACAACACCGGTGCTCCCCACGGCGAAGAACTTGGCCGAATGTACACAACTTCCAACAAGGCTTCCAGCTGGACTTTTAATTCTTTCAACTCGGCTGGAGCCATCCGGTACGGAGTCTTTGAATACGGCTCAGCATTCGGAAAAAGATCGATCACAAATTCAATCTCTCGTTCAGGAGGCAAGGAATCCAATTTCTCTGGAAATACCTCGGGAAATTCCTTCACTACTTCGGTATCCTCCAATTTTACCTGATCCTTTGGCTTGTTCAGGATATAGGCAATGAACCCTGTAGCCCCGTCTCTGACTAATCTCTGAGCTTCTGAAAACGAAAGTAGGGGTACGGTCTTCGAAGTACAGCCCGTAACAACCTCTGAACCCAACTGAACCTTCTTAGCCCGACAATCCACCGTAGCACAATGTCTGTAAAGCCAATCCATCCCCAGAATAGCCCCGTATCTCTCCATTGGCATCACAATAAAGTCGGTCAGAAATTCCCTGCCTTCAATCACAACTGGAACATCCCTGTAAACCTGATCCGTCTCTCGCCTACTACCGAAAGGAGTACTAACTATATAGCACACAGAAGTACACATAGCAGGCAAAGACAAGGTAATAGCAATAGAGTGCGCAAGAAAGGAGTGTGTAGCTCCTGGATCAAATAATGTATGGATGTTCGTGCCATGAATGCAAATAATACCTTCAACTACCGCAGCAGGGTCAACATCAGCCTCCTGCTCCTCTCCCGCGAGTGCATAAGCCCGAGCTCTCACCAGTGGCCTCGGTCCTGCAGGGGGTGGATCCTGGCGATCCGGACAACCGTCAACCAGGTGCTCGTTACTCCCACAGATCAAACATAGGCCCAACCGGCGTCTGCAGTTGTCATAGGTGTGCGTAGGATGTCCACACCATCTACATCCCGGTTTCTGAGGTGGCTGGGGTGGTGCTGGAGCTCTCGGACCTCTCAGTAACGGCCCTGCACCCTTCTGTGACGATCCTGTAGTCTTAAACTTCTTCCCAGAGTCCCTCTGTGCTGGAGGTGCAGAGTAAAACATCGGCCTTTTTCCTGCGCTCGATCCCTGGCCTGATCTCGAGCCTGAAGCCTGTCCTGCTCGCTGAGTAGCCCTCCTAGCACTATCGGAATCTTCAACTTTTAGGGCTTTTGCTGTAGCTTTTGCCCAGGTGCTAGTATTAGCTGCTTTCAGTGCATCCTGGATGTCTGGCCTCAACCCCTGAACGAACTGCATCGCCTTGTGAAAGTCATCATTCGCTATGTTAGGTGCATAGCGAGAAAGCCTCTCGAACTCGGCGATATACTGACCCACAGACCTGCCTTCCTGCTTTAATTCTGTAAACTCCCTTAACCTGCGGGTACGGGAAGCTGGAGGAATATACTTGTTTCTGAACTCCCGTGCAAAGACCTCCCAGGTAATCTCGGTCCCGGCTGCCTCCAGAACAATCTGAGTGCTCTCCCACCAGGAGTAGGCCTCGCCCTGAATAAGAGTGAGGGTGCAACGAGCCTTCTCCTGACTGTCACAAGGAATAAGCTGCCATATCCTCTCGATCTCCTTTAGCCACATTTCTGCCTGTATATCGTCTCCCTTATAAAACTTTGGGGGACGCTGATTCTGAAACTCTCGCAGAATAGCAGAAATGGGGTTCTCCGGAGGTGCTAACTGCGCTGGTGGTGGTGGTGGAGGTACCCGTTCCTGTAACCTCTGATCAATTAGCCCCACTACTGCATTCATGAAACCCTGGGGCTGTGCCTGAGCAGGTGGAGGAGGCGGTGATCTCTCGCGGCGATGATGTCGACGGTGATGCTGCCTGTGCCTCGAGGATCGATCGCTGGAACGTCTGTCGTGCTCCATCCTGAAATCAGATCACTAAACATGCATGGCTTGATCAATAAATGCAAATGTGTGCACACAATTTCCATAATATCAAGTAGCACATGTTCAAGGAAGATCAAGTAGCTCAATTCATGCGAAGGAATGAGTAAATCAGGTAAATCAACCAAATGCAGACTCCCCAATACCACATAATCCTATGCCGTGCGACCTAGACTGACTGGACACGACTCGAGAACCTCGGTTTTGCAATCGGGCTCTGATACCACCTGTAGATGTAGCACCCTAAGCCCCAAGGCGCCACATCCCCCGCACTGTAGCCTCGATCCACGTATGAAATGGATAGTTCATACATAAACCAAGACCATAGCGAACGGGTGACAATAAAAATGACGAGCTAGGCGGGACACTCTCCCCAACATAACCAAAGCAACCATGAATAGAAAAGCGGAAGCAATACAGTCATTCATATATATAGGTACCATATTCATTACATAGATACATATAGGTACCCATTAACTATCACTACATTATCAACCCTCAATAAGATACATCATTAAGTATTCAAAACGTGACAATAACTATCATAACATGAAATGTCTCAAAGTACTATACATGAAAGGTACTAGACTCGTGAGGATGCAAAAGACGACCGAACACCCGCCTAGCACGACCACGCTCAAAGTGTACCTGAAAAGTGGAGCATCAGTCTACCGAAGACTGAGTGAGGGTCAATAATATATATATCACACGTCACATGCAAGTTGTAGCCTCGGGTGAAGACTTTAAAGTAGAATAGATATATAATTCAAGAAGGTTAACCTTTGCCCGAGATTACAACCAATCATTTTAACACGTTTATTTTAATCATGCTTGTCAATGTCATGAACATGTGGCCCCGGCGAGCAAGGGCAATCTCCAACCGAACTCCCAATCGTGAACAATACGTGATCGTGCGTGCTTGCTTGATAAATAAGTGATCATGCAATTTATTTAGTGCTCACATAAACAAGTTCATGCTTGGAAATCATGCAATAACCCGAGGATAACCCGACATGCCGGATTAATCCCCAGTCTCCTTCTTCCTCCGGGTGATAGCGAGTTTGCAAGGCTCGACTATCCACGACATGGTGTGTGTAGAGGACATGACCCTCTAGACACGGAACTCCTTCCACCACTAATCTCCTAGTGGCTTCGGGGGTGATCCCAACAATGTGAGGATAATTCAGGAGTTACCCGTCAGCCCTTGCTTTCCCGGTTGGCTCAAGAATTACCCTCGGGCCCAGGTGCAATCATGTACTCGCCAAACATGCTTGAAATCATGATAATCAATACTTTCTTGCTTGGAAATGTTTATAACTTTGAAAACATTTATAATTATAATAGGTTTTGGCCGAAAATAGCACGTAAGGGTGGTAGGGCTCTATAACATAACCTAAAACCTCACCTTTCCTTGCAAAATATAATATAGAAGCGTTCTAAGGAGCTTGCTCACCGTCCACGCCCTCGTAACCTGTGCAAATACGACGTACATTCGTGAGACATGACCTAAAATGACCAAAATATGACGAACGGCGGAAATGTGTCGAGACGACCATGAAAATGCAATGTGGTATGATAACATGTTGTTTCACATCATATTAGCACATATTATAGCAATTCGGGGTCAAAGAAGTCGTCGGATCGAGGGGCTAATTTCGTAAATTTATGCAGAAACTTTTGTTCTGCAACACAGGTGGGAACGGCCGTTCCGGATCCCTTTGTAAAATGGGAACGGTCGTTCCCGTTGCCCAGAAAACGCGGCAACGTTTTCTCCCATTGAAACGCGCCTTTGAGCTGGGAACGGCCCTTCCGGCGCAAGGCCAAAAATGGGAACGGCCGTTCCCATGCTCGGCCGCCCCTTTATTTGAAAAGAAATGGGAACGCCCGTTCCCACCAAGCCTTGAGGCTGGGAATGGTCGTTCCCAGCTTCTGCAACTGAAGAAAACAGAGCAGAAACAGGGGAGGCTCTCGGCAAAGAACAAAAGGAAGCAACAAACTCCATTTTTTATCCCCAAAAGCTATAATTTCTGGAAATATGATGCAAACAACTTAAATACATGATAATATAACACTTAGACACATAAAACCATGAAATATCATCATAAATTCATGCCCCATGCTCATGATCAAACTTGTTCATTTTTGCCAAATATCCAAACATTCAAGCTAGAAGTCATGCAATAATTCATGTTATGATCATAGAATCATGCTTTGCACAACACATAATTCATATAACATGAAATTCCTAAACCCTAGCATGTCAAACACAATCACAAATCATCCCTTCCATGCTACCAACCTTGAAGATGAAAGAAATGAAGAAGTATGATGATGATGATGATGATGACTCCCAATTTCTTGAAAGACTTCTTGAAATCTTCATGATTGAATGAAAATTATCTTCTTCCCTTTTCTTCCTTGGAATACCGAGAGAGAGAGCAATTTTGGTTGGGAAATATTTGAGGACAAATGATCAAGGAAGAACCTTGGAGATGTATTACGTGATGCATCTCCTTGGTTTTAGTGAAATATGCCAATTTGCCAATAAATCCTTCAACTCATGAGAGTATGCAATTAAGTAAATAAGCTTTTGAAATATAATCAATTAGGTCCGTAGAAGATCATGCAATTAAGTCCCTAGCATTTAAGGAATTATTCAACTAAGGACGCTTTGGTAATATAAACCACTCTCGGTATTAATTTCATGCAAGAAATATTTTTCGTGTCATGGAATAATATTTTCAATGATATGAAATCAAATAATTGACATGAATAATGTTTCATGAATTTTTTTACAAAAATATGAATGCCACGTAAGAATATATTATAAAATTAAAGAAATAAAATAAACCTACGCTCAAAACGCACACGTGGCGTGCTTACCTGTTCATCCGGAAACTGGGGCGTTACATGAGCTGATTAGACAGCTTGTGACTGCTGAAAGCACGATCAAGAAGGACAATAAGATTATGATGGTGACTGCTCCATCTTCTTTTAGGCCTTCTAAAGGCAAGGGCAAGAAAGCCCAAAAGAAGAAAAAGTCCCTTAGGCCCAATGGAGGCATCACGAAGGGAAAAGTCCAAAAGAAGAAACGTGATCAGAAAGAGGACGTTTGCTTCCATTGTGGCAAACCGGGGCATTGGAGGAGAAACTGCCAAGAGTACAAGGCTACTCTAAAGAAAGGTATGTTTCTCGTTAAAGTAAATCTTTCTATTAATTCTAACTCTTGGGTACATGATACCGGTTGTGGATCTCATATCTGTAATGATGTACAGATGCTAAGTGAGGTCCGGCAGCTGAAGGGAGGAGAATGTGTCTTGAAGATTGGGAACGGCTCAACGGTCGAAGCTCAAGCTTTAAGCACAATTAGATTAGATTTAGGTCATTCTGTTTTAGTTTTAAATAAAGTCCTTTTTGTACCCCGACATTATTCGTAATATTATTTCAATTCCAATACTTGATTGCGAAGGTTATGAAATTAATATTAAGAATGGTAACTTTTTCCTTAAAAAGAATAATTTTTCAATACTTCTTGGTACATTAAACAATGGACTTTATCTAACTTAAAATAGTAATATTTTGAATATACAACGAGAAACAAAACGCAAGACAGATAACGAAGTCTCAACATCTTTGTGGCACGCTAGATTAGGGCATATCTCGAATAACAAAATTAACAAGTTAACTACCTTAGGGATAGTATCTGAAAATGACCTTAAGCAGTTGACTTCCTGCGAATCCTGTTTCAAAGGAAAGATGTTCAAAACTCCTTTTAAAGGAAGTGTGGAACGAGCCACAAAGACCTTGGATTTGATCCATTCTGATGTTTGTGGACCGCTCAGTGTAAGCACTCGAAACAGTCATCAGTACTTAATGAAGTACAAATCTGAGGCTTTTGAGAAATTCTTAGATTTTCAGAAGGAGGTTGAGAAACAAACTGGTCACAAGATCAAGACACTTCGATCTGATCGAGGTGGCGAGTATCTTAGTGAAGAATTCCTTAATCATCTCAGAGATAATGGGATTATTTCTCAGTGGACTCCTCCAGGAACTCCTCAGCTCAATGGAGTTTCTGAGAGAATGAATCGAACCCTACTTGATATGGTTCGTTCCATGATGAGTTTCACTGACTTACCACCTTCTTTCTGGGGCTATGCTCTAGAAAGTGCAGCTAAGATTTTGAATCTTATTCCTTCTAAGTCAGTCCCTAAGACGCCCTATGAAATGTGGCATGGTAAAATCCCTAGTTATTCTTACTTAAGAATTTGGGGTTGTCCTGCTTACGTGAAGAGGACAGTGGGAGATAAGTTAGAAGCTCGTTATAACTTATGTTACTTTGTTGGCTACCCTAAAGAATCCATAGGATACTAATTCTATGATCAAACTGAACAAAAGGTGTTTGTTTCAAGAAATGCAACTTTTCTTGAGGAATCGTTCCTAGAAGAAAAGAAAGGCAAGATCACAAAACTCGAAGAAATTCGAGATATTCCCATGCCACATTTGGAGGACACGTCAAATTCTGACACTCCTCAACCGATCACGAACTTCGATACACGTGAAAATCCTCCTCTAAGGCGTTCTGAACACACTTCTAGACAGCCGGAGAGATGGTATGGTTTTCTCCATGAAATGTCTCAAGAGGATCCTCTAACATATGAGGAGGCACTGTCAGACTCGGATTCTGAACAGTGGAAACAAGCCATGAAATCCGAAATAGATTCCATATACTCCAACCAAGTTTGGACATTGGTAGATTTGCCTGATGGGATTAAACCCATAGGTTGCAAATGGATCTTTAAGAGAAAGCTTGGAGTAGATGGAAGCATTGTGGCCTATAAGGTAAATGGATGTGGACTTTGATGAAACCTTCTCACCGGTTATTCAAAAGTCCATTCGGATCATGCTTGCCATAGCTGCATATTACGACTATGAGATATGGCAAATGGATGTGAAAACTGCCTTTCTCAATGGAGACATTGATAAAGACATTTATATGGATCAACCTATAGGTTTCACATTTAGTGGGAGTGAGCAAAAGGTTTGCAAACTCCAAAGATCAATCTACGGACTGAAACAGGCTTCTAGGAATTGGAACATTCGTTTTGATGAAGCAGTCAAAGAGTTTGGTTTCGTTCAAAATTCGAATTAGTCCTGCGTGCATAGAAAAGAATTGGAGATTTCAGTGCAATTCTTGGTACCTTATGTTGATGACATCCTTCTAATTGGGAATTCGAAGGATGACATGGAAGTTACCAAATCTTGGTTATCGAACCAATTCAAGATGAAAGATCTTGGTGAGGCGTCCTACATTCTCAGGATAAAGATCTCTAGGGATAGATCTAAGAGATTGATAGGACTATCACAATCGATGTACATAGATAAAGTACTGAAACGGTTCAGTATGGAGAATGCGAAGAATAAAGTTCTTTCCATGAGTGTAGGAACATCTCTTTCGAAGAAGATGTGTCCTAAGATGAACCTTGAGAAGGAAAGAATGACTCATTTGCCTTATGCCTCGGCAATAGGTAGCATAATGTATGCAATACTATGTACTCGACCGGATGTGGTTTATGTACTTAGTGTAACGAGCCGTTTCCAATCAGACCCTGGAGAAGGTCACTGGACTGCTGTGAAAAATATCCTAAAGTACTTACGAAGCACTAAGGATTTATTCTTAGTATATGGAGGACAGAAAGATCTAGTAATCAGAGGATACTGCGATGCAGGTTTTGCATCTGACTTAGATGATTTTAAGTCAATATCAGGATACATTTTCTACCTTAAAAGCGGAGCAGTGAGTTGGAAAAGTTCCAAGCAGACGACCACTGAGGCCGAATACTTAGCTGCAAATGATGCAGCTAAGGAAAGTGTTTGGATTAGAAACTTCATTCAAGAATTTAATGTTGTTCCTAGCATGAAAGACCCCATTACTGTGTTTTATGACAACACTGGGGCGGTTGCTCAAGCAAGAGAACCAAGATCTCACCAACGGACCAAACACATTATGAGGAAGTATCACCTAATCCGTGATATCATCAAACGAGGTAATGTGCAAATCGAGAGGGTCACATCAGCAGAGAACGTGGCAGACCCGCTTACAAAACCCTTTAGTCGAGAAGCTTTCGAAGGTCATCTTGCGAAGATGGGACTTAGATTAGCTCCTGATTGGCTTTGACGGGCAAATGGGAGATTGTTAGGAATAGTGCCCTGAAAGCCGATGCAATAGTCAGCTTTGTTACTTTCCTTTTGTAAATCACATACAATCTTTGAATAAAATGAATTGAGGCAACACTTCTTTATAAGCTCTTGTTTAATTGTGTGTTTCCTTTTGACTACACATGTATAAGAACTCTCATAATCAATATGACTTGTAGGACTCAACCATTTAGGTGAAGTGGTTCATGAGACGAGCCCTATATCCCATAAGTCATGATTAGAAATCACTCCAAGTCGATGAGTCCGAAAGACAGTGGGAGTGTCAACCTGACTCGTTCGAGGCTTGCTCGTGTGATTTTGCCCTTAAGAAGGACCATCTTGTTTCATGGGGTGCAAAGTGTGTAGTTGACACGTGCGTGATACATAAGGGTGTTTACTTGTCATAAGTAGGTACACTGAGGTGCCCCGTGTGAGAAGATTCCTAAATGGAAAAGGAAGTTTCTATATCTGGAAATAGAACCTTCCAGATTAGGAAATATCTCACTAGTCATTGTTGTGATTAAGTGATCCTTAAACTTGAGGTTCCATTGATACTTTGTGAGCTAACTTTGTAGTCTTAGGCGTAAGCTTTAAAGGGTGTCGCCTTAGACAACTGATTCAAGGCTTATGCTGGGGCTGCACAAGTGGCACATGAAAGTATATGAGAATCAATAAAGGACCTACGCTTGCACTAGCAAGATGATGATCTCTTATTGTGTAAGTCATTCATATGCCATCTAGGAGTCCTTGGCCAAGGCAGTGGATCAAGACATCAAGAAAAGAGTTTCTTGGATTGAGATCAAATGAATATGAAATGTACTTAGCATTAAGATCAAGATTATTAGGGTTCTAATTATTCCCTTTGTAACATCCCGTATTTCGGGGCCAAGAAGAAATAGGTAAGTAAAGGGTTAAGAAGAATTTCCTTTAGAACATTAGTTACTATTCACTCATTTTCGTAGAAATTTTCCGAGACCTCTTTACCTATCCAATATTGGGTTCAAATGAATCCTTACGGAATTTTATAAAATATGGTATCATTCCCGAACCTTAATTCTCATCGTAACTCTCGTAGTAACCAAAACCGGTCATGAAATCCTAGTTTTACCCTAATTACGAGATTTTCAAATTTTAACATTTTCGTAAACAATATTATAACCATAAAGATCCTTGAATTATTTTACGAATTTTAGGACCTTTTCCAAACCATAGTTCAAATCCTAGCTCATTTTATAATTTTTTCTTATTTTTCCTAAAGAACTATTTCCGTCGTAAAACTAACTTTTAAACCGTACGGCGTTTGATACCCAATATTATACTCAAAATAATCCATAAATTATTTTACGAATCATGAACACTTTCTCGAAAATTAATTCACATCCTAGCTCCATTTTAAGTATTTTCTCATATTTTTCAAAATTCCGAACCTTTACTACTTTAACTTGAAACGTCCGAAAGCCCTTTCGATCCTCTTTCTTTTATGACTTTTACCATTTCAAAATAAAATCTGAATACTTTTCTACGTTTTCGGTATTATTTTCATCCTATTTTTGATTTATTTTATTATGATGTATTTATTAGGTAATATATGTATACATAACCTCCTACATCACATGCACACCTAACATACCACCTAAGTACCCTAATAAATACACTTAGCTTACTCGCCACCCTTAGTCATACCCTAAACTCTTAGAAATTGCAAGGTAAGCCCCTAATTCCCAAGTATAAATACCCCTCCAAACTCATTTCCAAGACTACACAAAATCACTCCTTCTCACTCCCTCATTTTCGGCCATTCCCTCTCTCCCTAGGATAAGGTGTGCTTTCTTTTATTATTTCTTGCTTTATACTATGTTTTTAATATATTATGAATTATGGTAGGCTTATATTTAATTAAATTATGCTTTAGGAATTTTATTTTATGAAATATATGCCTAAATTGTTAGTTTTATGTACAATGTGTTTACATTATGAATTTTATTTAATTAAATGCATGAATTAGGATGTAATATAATCTGAGTATGTGCTTGAATATTTATGATTTTATTTGATTAAATTCATGCTTAGAATAATTTGTTTAGAATTAATTTTATGATTAAAGTTACATAAAGTGTTACATTATAAGTTTAATTATGTGTTATGAACTTAGAACTTATTAAATATGATCATAAACTAATATGAATACATTCATAAGTATAAGAACATGTTCATAATGTTCTTGAATAAAATTATGGTGCACGTGTGATACTAGGTATGTGAGTGAGGTCAATTTTATATTATAAAGTGTTTAATTCATAAAAAATTGAATAGTAAATGTTTTCAATAGTAATTTTGACTTTTTGGTCAACATATATTCAATAAATTTTGAAAATAATATTAAATTAATTATAAAATAGGTTTTGGAATTTTGAAAGAAAGATTTTATCCAAATTATTCTGAAAATCGGTAAATTGTAAAATAATTTCAAAACCAACCTACATTGTTGAATTAAACCCTAAATCTTATTTCTAATATTCCAATTAGGATCATAATGTGAGTAATAAATATTTAAGTGGTTAAAGAATTCATGAAACCTAATTAATTAATTAAATTCCCTTAAAAGGTTAAAATTAGTATTTACCGGGAATTCTCGAACGTGTTACATGTTATGTGTCTTATGTGCTTACTTGATTAGAACAATAATATCTAATGTGCTACATTATGTACCATATGTGCCTATTTGATTAGAATAATAAGAACTTAGTCCTAAGCCTATAGTAATTAATACTTTCAGGCGAAATTAGGACCGAGCAGTGGATTCTACATGACTACCGGTATAGGTGAGGGTTAAAACATTTTCAACTGGAATCATGCCTATATCTATGTATCTATATAAAACTATTTTGAAACCTACCTATTATTTGATTTACTCCCTATACATACTATTATACAATATCCCTCTTTATGAGGAAAATACTTTTATGTCGGAATCAGGATCTTACCCTGACCTTATATATATTACTTCAGTCTGATCATTACTAAGAACTGATTCCCGACTAAGCAAGCAAAATATCTTATCATTACTATTATGGGCCCCGGCGCTTAAACCGTGTCGAGCAATTACCCGGAAGGTATCGGGCCGAGGGTATTGTTGGTGACCGGACCGCCACCAACTCTTGGTAGTGGTTTAGCTGGAGGTTAGTTACTCCACGCCAAAAGATATACAAGGGAGTGACAAGAGCTCCCAATTACTGTTACGTCACCTCGGGGTAGCTCCCTGGGCGCGACACAGGAATTAAGAAGGTATTATCATTCTTGGTTTTATTGAAGTATCGGTACCGTGTACAGTGTCGTTACTGTTTTTACCAAATTATTAAGGAGTTATGGGTGGAGGGGCCTAGCTTGCGGGCATTAATGTCTTTATTACAAACGGTTCATATTTCTACAAATATTCCAAATTCCCCCCTATCCCTGTTTTACACATATCATAGACCGTTTCATATTTGTCATATCCTATTGCTATTATTTTAAATCAAGACCTTCTTGATCATATAAATATACATACATATACATATACCTATAAACTCTTACACCCCTTCACTTAGTCACTTTGACCAACCCTTCGCCTACTTTAAAACGCATGATTTCAGGCATCAAGGGACGACAACTAGAGGTATCTTGAAGCATTACAATAGTAGGTTGGATCTAATCCTAAGGGTACACTGTCTTGAGCTTATTCTCCATAGAAGTAAACTATCTCATACCTTGTCTTTGCATGCCATCCTATTGTACTCTTTGTGCACCACTTTGATCAATAATGATAATCCTTGTTCATTATATGTTATCCTCCCCGTTTATTGGCAATGTTTTAAATCCCTTTTATCTTCCGCTGCACTATGTCATGCACTTCACCCATGTATTATCCTGACCGTTCGCCGTAGTATTTCCTAAGTGTTGGGTTTAACCTGTACTTGGGAAGTATTACGGTGCGGGGGTTGTAGTGCTAGGGGATGCGCTACACCCTTGCCCTAAATCTTGATTGAAAGATGGGACGTAGGAGGATTATATCTCACATATGTCAATGACTTAAATGTTCTATTGAATCGAAACATTCTTATTTAGCTAGGGGTCAAACATTTGTTGCTAGACTATGGTCGTTTGATCTGTGGACTGATTAATTAATTAGAGAATTAATTAATTAGGGTCACTGCTAATTGAATTAAGAACCTAAAGAGTCACACACAACAACCCGGTCACGGGGGTTAAGGCTTGAATAGATTACACGAGTTGATCGAACCATTAAGTGAATGGTGGGGTCCACACGTGTATGACACGTGTCATTAATGTCACGTGTAGTCTCGTGCGTGTATATGTGTATATATTAAATAATTAATGTGTTAATTATTTAATGGACTTTGATTTAATTTTGAATGAATTTTAAAGTTCTAATTTGGAGAAATAAAGTCTAATAAATAATTAATTATGAATTAATTATATTATTAGTCTTTAAGTTATTTATTATTTAATAAATAAAGTAAAATAAAATATCTAAAAGAGTTAGATATAATTCTTGCTTTCCAAGTTGATCAAAAGGAGACTTTTGGTCAAAGTTAGAGACTTAGCCTCCAAGCAAGAAATCACTTTCCAAAAGGAGTTTGGAATCCTTGTCCAAGAGGGATAAGGGGTTCGAACCCCTAGCTCTAGATATAGAGGGGTTCAAACCCCATAGATAGATGATACTCAATTTCTCTTTCTCCATAATTATACACTAAACCCTAGAGCCAAAACACCGAATATAGAACTAGCATCCTCCCTATTCGGATCATGGTCGCGGTTGGTGGACTATTTCTCTAGAGGGCTACTATCGTGAAGTCTTGAAAGATTTGAAGGAGCTTTTTGGGGATCAAGCCGCATGAAGAGCGTTCTTGGGCGGCTAGAACGCGTCAAGAAAGCTACTACCTAAGCGAGTTTCTTGATCTCTACGAATTTGGGAATAAGAATTACGAGTTTTCGATCTTGCTTAGTTGGAAAAATTTTTAATTTTCGCTGCTTTTTTATTTCGTTTTTCCAATATTATGATCATGTAGAGACGGGGCTCATAACTCCTACCCGTTCCTTCGATGGTTTATGAACCACTGGCTTAAGAATAACTCGTATTCCCATTCCCCAGGGTCACACGAGATATTCTCAAAGGGTACTATGTGCTATGGGGTTGCCCGATGGCCCAATGCCACACCGGTGTTCAAGCCCACGTTTCCCCGGGCCTAATTCATGTGCGTGTATTTTCTCACCAAAACGGTTGTCATAAAGTCATTTCGTTTCTTGAAAGAGATTTCTTTATGAAATAATTTTCATTTTAGAAAACTATAGGTATATATTATGGTTTTAGCCGAAATCAACACATTGGATATTACGGGCTTCAAATACATAAAGAAAACCTCACCTTGAAAAGTAAGAGAAAGGATACGAATTATGGAGCCTGCTTCTCAAACTCCTGACCAACCTCTATTCAAGAAAAGGAAATAGCTAACGTAAGACTCGACTCCATGAACCAAATATTTAACGAACGGCATGTTCATGATATGAAATGATGATAATAATAATTCGTGAGAATGTTCATGTACAATTAAGGCTTCAAGTATGATTAAACGAATACAAGGTATGAAGCGAGATTTCACGTTCAAATAATCATGTAACGAAAGACTTAATCATGCATATAATGCGAAACACTTAAAAGAGCATAGAAAAGGGTATGGAAAAGAAAGCACGAAGAAAACACGTAAAACGAGTAAAACATAAAAACGGAATAGAAGGGTCCGGAATAGCCGTTTTGGTTTTGTTAAGAAAGGCCAAACGGCCGTTTCAACCTTCTCGGGTCCCCAGTTCAGCAGGCCGGAACGGCCATTTCCAAGAAACAAAAGGGGCTAGAACGGCCGATTCGAGTACGAGATAGGGGTCCAGAATGTACCGAAACGGCCGTTTCCAAAATGGTCTAGCAACCGAAACGCCTATTTCAGTAGGTTCTGGGCGAAAAATAGAGTACAAAACAGGGCATGTCTCGGCCAAACCTTCCAAAAACCATAAAACATGAACAAGGTTGAAATAACTAAGCTCCAACATGCATATAACATCAATATAAATCTAATACTTCAATTATACATCATTTAATCCAAGCAAACGTGTTAAGATCATCAAGAATTCAATCCACAAACCCTCAAATATATCACCTTGATCAACTTTCAACCAATACTCAAAGTTTATGCACCAATTCAATAAGATATAATATATTCATGCTCAAAATCAACTAGCAACAAGATATAAGTCTATAATTCACAAAGCGCTTCTACAACACATCCAACACACATATATATATACATACATATCACCAACCCTGAGAGAAAGATGAAAGAGATGCTATGAATGAAAAGGTGAAGGTGATGATGATGATGATCTTAGACCTCTTCTTCTCCTTCTTTTTCTTGATCAAAGGGGTATGTGTGTGTGAAGAAAATGAAAGAAAAGGGTCTGTGTGTGTTGTAGAGATTTAGTGTGTGTGAGTTCTTGAGTGATAGTGTATATATGATATAATGTATGTAATATAATGTATATATGATATATGATATATTAGTCAAAGATATATGTATATGTATGTATTGTATATGATGACTGGTGTAAAAAGTCTTGCATAATTGTGATTATTGCAACTAGACCCTTATTACTTATTTAATTACATGTTAGAGATAATGCTATGAGGGTGTGAATGCTATATAATGTAATGATCAAGTGGATGCATATATATATATATATATATATATATATATATATATATATATATATATAAGTTGTAGAAATGTTTATATAGCTAAGTGTAATATATATCTATTTATGCATGATTCACTTATGTGATATTGATGCATTTAAGACCAATTGTAATTAGTTGAATCGTTAATCTTACAATATACATAATAAGGTGTAACCAAAATAAATAAATAATTCTAACTCTCGAAAAACCACACGCGTAGCGTGCGTTCCTAGAAGTCAAGATCACGGGTCGTCACAATATTGCTAGCATTGGAAGAAGTTCTGTCAATTTCACTCGGCCAGGGTGAAATTGTGCTTGTTACTCACCCTACCGGGTTGATCAAGTGAAAAACTTCCCTGCCAATTTCATCCTGCCTGGGTGAACTTATGCATGATTTGCACTTGACCAAGGTGAATGAAAATGTGTTAGCGATTTTGTTAGTCACCCAACTGGGTGGATCAACCTGGACTGAGGTCGGGTGAAAGAAAAAGTGCAAATTTAGCTCTTTTATCCCCTTTTTTTTTTCTGATTTTTTTGGAAAGCAACAATCAGACTTGAATTCTTAACCTAATTTGGGAGTAGCTAGGAGCAGCCAAGAACCATTCCTCTTGAAGATTTTGAAGATTTTAATATCATTTTCTTTTCCTTAGCATTCTCTAGTTTAATTTCCCTTATTATTATAGTTAATCTTTTATTTTAGTAATCAAGCTAATATATCAATTGTTGAGTTTTGATATTGTATTGTATTTCTCCATCCTTGATGATTGATGCTTACCTTAATTCAATGAAAATGCATGTTTTAGTATGATTCCTGTTGTTACGCTTGTTAGTGTTAGTATGAGTGGCTAGACTTTAGAGCTATGGGGGTGATACATAATATAGGCTAAGTGTTTGAAGAATTGTCCTAATGACTTGAGATAGTTCTTATGTTAGGAAATTATTTTTAAATGATTGTATGAGTGTAACATACTCATATTTAATCTTAATTCACTTTTTAAGTAAAAGATCATTTGTGAATTGGTAATTTTTCCTAACGCTTAAATAATAAGTTTAAAGTGATTTAACTTAGGTTTAAACAATTAAGTGATTAATTAACAATGTCGAGCCGTGAGTTTGTTATACCCTAATCTTGATCTTTTGGCCTAACTTTTGATTTAATGATCACGAGAGCGGCTTTGTTCGTAGTTAAGCACGTTTATTTGACTTCGAGAGAAGCTAATACGTATTTACGTGATTAGAATTGTAAGAATACCTAGAGTTGTTGAGTATGAGGCCTATATGAGTGCCATCTCCTATCTCACCTTTATCTTATCAAATTCATAGTTGTTATTTGGTTTCGTAGTTTGTGTTTGTTTGTGTTTAGTCGTTTATTTACTTAATAGTTAATCTCAGCCCTTGTTTGTTATCTCATTCTATAGATTGGCAAAAACACGCAACGTGATTGATTCATTTTTCCTTCCATTTGATACGATTACACTTGTGTATACTTTCAAACCGAGTATAAATTGGAATTACACGAACATCCGACCCTCGCAAGCCACAAATATTTTGACCTGTGTATGTATCAATAATCTTGTCCCATACCCGACGCGCAACTGACAACTTCTTGACATATGTTCCACATCTTCATATCTTGTACAACATGTAGATGAGTCGTTTTTCCCAAAATTTTGGTCATACTTCAGTGCATTCGTAGGCAAACTACCATGCTGGCAAAGACACAAAATTTTAAACTTTTGTGGGCAAGGTAATTTTTTAAATTCATTTCCAATTTTCTTGCATGTCTCACCTGACACCATAAGCAAATTACAAACTATTTTATAGGAGAATTTATCATTATCTAACCCATTTCAGACTCTCTGATCTCAGCTATCATGCAACGTGATTGGGACGTTAAATATCTCATTCACCACCTCCTCGGGTAGTACTATTTTGAGCTTATCCAGGTTCTCTTTTTTATTTGTACCAATGAGATTACGTACCATAAGACCGTTATCCTCCTGATAGATGCTATCCCAAGTTGTCGGTTAATTTACCTTATGATAACCATCTATATTCCATAAAGACACCCCTTCACCACTCCCAATCCTCAATTTGCAAAATTATTCCACCATCCGAGTGCTTCTAACAATCTCCTCCCATGCTCAGGAAACCATGAGTTGATGCTTATGTTTAAGAATGCCCTCCCCTATTAAATATTTTTCTTATATATCTAGCTCCATACTGTCGTCTCTTTGTTGAGAATTCTCTATTCCATTTTAGCGAGTATCACTATATTGCTTTTTCAGTGTTCTTTTAAACCCAATCCACTTCTTTCTTCTTTCTAGTAACTTTCTTCCATTCTATAAAATGGGTTCGTTTCTTTGTTATATCAAATGCCTACAGAAAGCCACAATTAAGTCGATCAAATTTATCATACACGTGGTTGGGGAACCAATTCGTGTGCATGAGGTAGATGGGGATCGAACTCTTGACGAACTGAGTAAGTTTCATTCATCCGACAAGGGGATCGAACTCGTGACAAACTGAGTGTCATTCATCTGACAAGTTTTAGCATTTTAGCTTTCCATTCAAGAAAGCACTTTTCTCGATGGTCTCTCAATTACCGTTGTGGAGAACTCACTATATATATAGTTAATTCATTAGTGATTGCATAATATCAGGGTGTATTTTCACTTTTTCTTTAATTGCATAATTAATTGACGTTATTTTTATTTTTATTTTGTTCATATGTGGAGTTTGTCTATCCCGCTTATAAATATAATGTACGTTTTTATATTTAAATATGCTTATGTAGTTATAAATATGCACATTTTTTTTTAAGCAAGTGCATACCCAAGTGGGATTCCAACCCGGGACCTTACCCTGGAGAAGGAATCCATTAACCATTTTAGACCAGCCCTGTTGGCATAAATATGCACTTATATCTTATAATGTAAATTATAATTAATATATTAATTTTAAGAAGAGTCCTTATTATGATAATCTATTTGCTTTTAGATTATAGGAGTTTTAGTTCTAGTTTATTGATGAATCTATTTTTATTCAAATAAGTATTTTTAAAATATCTAAATATAATAATATATATAGTATGCATTCACCAAATAACCTAACAGTTAAATATTGTTAAAAATATTAATTATGGCGATAACATTTTAGCCGATCAATAAGTCGTAAGAAACCCTTAATATTGGTGATTTTTTAATAGGGCCAATTCCAATCACCCCCTATCCCTTTCAAAACTTAACAGTTCCCCCCCCCCCCCCCCCCCCCCCCCCCCCGCTTTTTACACTTCCGGCGGAATGTCCTGGGAATATTCCGTTCAAAATTAACTTTAACCGTCGATTTCTCCTCTATCATGGCGACCTAGAAGATAAGACCACTACCATCGTATTCCTCTCTACATGACGAACAAAACCCATACCCCATTCTACTTTATTGGTCGTCGGAAGCATCAGAATTCACCTGCAAAGCTTCTTCGATCATGCACCATCTTTGACTAGCGATTCCTCCTTTGTTGGTTGTCGGATTTTGATTTTCAAACAATCATTGCACTTGTCGCGTCAAGAGCTTCGATTTCATGTATAATATCAACACATTTGACATTTAATCTGAAGGGAATTGTCATTAGAAATCACACCAAAATTTTATTCATAAAGTCCGGCGGAGTATTCCTGGAATATTCCATCTGAAAGTGGTTAAGTGAACATTTTTCAAAGATGAGTGCACCGATTTAAAGGAAATAGGACAAAGAGCACAACCACTACAAAAAAAATCCCCAAAAACCGTCGGGCATATTCCGACGGGATTTTCCAAAATCCCGTCGGTTTTCCGTCGGAAAAGCTAATTTTCGATGGAAAACCGACGGTATGGCGCCCGTTGGAAAATACATCGTCGGAATCAAGTCCTGACGGGTCCGCTCTGTCGGAATTCAGTCGGGAATATATTTCCGATGGAATTCCAACGTGAAATTATTTTTTCCAATAAAGTAATTTCCAACGGAAAACCGACGGATAATTTCCGTCGGAATTTTTTTCCAACCGAATTATGACGGACTTTTCCGTCGGTGTGCCATCGGAAATTGAATAAAAATAAATAAATTTAAAAAAATAAAAAAACTCATTTGTGAGACCCGAACCACCCCGGAAACGAGCCACACCAACACCTCGGGCGAGCCACATGCCGAGCTCGAGCTCGGCGAGCCAACAAATGTGAGGATTTAATTCTTGCGATAATTGCACACTCAAGGATTCGAACTCGGGTCTCCAAGGAAGAATGGTGACTCCCTTACAAACTTGGACAACTTACTTCTTATTAATATTATGTCTTCAAATGTATTTATACACTTATTTAAATACTTTTTGTTATTAATTTAAAATATAATATTTTAAATATATAATTATTTGAATTAAATAAAATCATATTTATTGAGATATTATATAAAAATTGCTAGCTTATATACTTTTGTGTTTTAATTATAATGTATATACTTAAAATTATACAAATATTATTGTAGATGAACAAATAAACTTTATATTATTAATTTAATTTACTATTTTGAAAATATCATAAATTTAATTTCAAAGTTAAATAGTTAAATTAATTAATATTATAATATTTATTTTCTCAGCAAATCATATAGTGACACGTGGCGGTATGATATTATCTCTTCAAAAATAAAAATATAAAGGGATAAATATTTATATGATATTATCTCTTTAAAAAAATAATAAAATATTAAAGAGATCAAGTTATAAAAGGCGTTCTTTCCCAAAGTTATCAAATCAAGGCGTTTGATCCGTTATTAAGACATTATACCGACGAATCGACGTTCTATTCAAGCTAAATCCATGGAATTACCAAAATGTTCAAAGGCGTTCTTGGCGAAATTCTCCAAAATTTAGCGTTTAATTCGTAAATAAGTCGAAGGACCTACGGATTAACGTTATTAAAAGCTAAAATTGAAGTTGAAGAAGATCAAACCAATTAATAAAAGTTCAATAAGTCGAAGAAGATCGAAAATTGAAGACCCACTTTGATATCAAAATTTATAAATTATTTGTACTATTTATCCGATGTTTACACAAAATCAATAAACGCGAATTATTAGTGCTAACAATTATATTAATAATTTATAATTTGTATATTATATGATTTTTAAATATATAATTATTTGTATTAACTATAATCGTATTTTTCTAATTAAATTTGATTGAAAAATTCCAACGGAAAACCAACGGAATTTTTATTTCATTGAAATTCCAAAGGAAAACCGACGGGAAAATCTCATCGGTATTTTTTTAAATGAAGAATAAAAAAACCGACGGAAAAATCTCGTCGGTATATTTGGCGTAATTTGTTTAGAATTGCACCAAATTTTCCGACGGAATTCCAATGGAAAACCAATGGAATTCCGTTGGAATTTTTGGTGCAATTTTTTTTTAAAATTCCGTCAATTTTTCCGACGGAATTCCAACAGAATTCCGACGGCTTGCTTGGCCGTTGGAATTCCGTTGGAATAATTCCGACGGAAAACAGACGAAATTTTCCGTCGGTTTTCGGCTATTTTCTTGTAGTCAACTCCAAAGGATGGGGGTTTAATTGGAATTAGCCCTTTATAATATAAGTATAATAACAATAATTTCTTTCGGGATTGGTATGATCTCCAAATATTATATTTGTAATTTTTTAAATTGTGAATCAATCATTTGGGTGAATTTGTTTCAAGTTGTACTGTTTACCATAATTATATAAAGTTATCAAAATCACGTATAAAATAGAGTTTGATTTGAATATTTTAAAATATTACATAAATTATTCTGTATACAAATATATTATTTTATTAATTACATAGACTAATTAATATTGGAATAATTTTACTCTACGAGGAGTCCTATTTTAAGTTAATAAGTACTCTTTTAATGTATTTAAATTAATAATTTATAACATGTATTTTCATAATTATCCCTGACTAATAATAACAACATAAGTATTATAAGGGTATATTAGGCGATCAACATTTGGTAAGAAATCCAAAACTCTTTATAATATATAGATATATATAGATTATGTAAATTATTTTTTATTTAATTATATTGTTTTATGCCTACTTAATATTAGAATAATTCTCTTTTACCAAAAGTCCTATTTCAAGTTAATAAGTACTTTTTTAAAGTATTTAATTTAATAATTTATAACACGTATTTACATAATTACCCCTAACTAATAACTATTGACATAACTATTATGAGGGTATTTTAGGCGATCAACATTTTGTAAGAAACTTTCGTACTTTTATATATATATATATATATATAGATAGATATAGATTAGTTATTCATATTTTTATACATAAATAATGTATAGGAATAAATATTTTGAACATCTTGATCTATCGCGATTTTTAGAGTCTTCATCCTGAACTATAAAAGGTCGACGTTTACATCCTCAACTATTATTTTTTAACAAATTGCAACCTGATTCCACTCAACATGTGACACGTGGAAGAAATTTCATGTACGTGTCACACATCCATTGAAATCAGATTAAAATTTGTTAAAAAACAATAGTTGAAAATGCAAACGTCGATTTTTATAGTTCAGGATGGAAATTTCAAAAATCACGATAGTACAAGATATTCAAAATATTTATCTCTAATATATATATATATATATATATATATATGAATAGTATATTAACTAAAATATGATATTGACATAAGTTTTATTTATCTATTATCCCCATGAATTTATAAATTGAGGTGTAGCAATAATTCTACATATTATTATTATTATTATTATTATTATTTAGAACTGGATGATAATTATATATTCTCTCTAAAATTATTTTTCTTTTACAACGTCTCTACTTAATACTTAAATAAAACTAAAATAAAGAAATACTTTAGCGGTAATTTATTTATTATTTATAAAAAATATGTATTGTACAAATAATTTTTTATTGTCTATGATTTAGTTATTCATTTTAAATTATTGTAGTTTATGAGATTCATACATAATATTATAAGTTATATTATCATTACTCATTAATATCATGCATCGCATGAGCGTACGCTAATATAATAATAATTGGAAATCCATAGTATGTAGCGCCCGAGCACGTGTCGCCACATTTCCCGCACTAAGACCCGACTCGCACATGAAATGGGTGATCCATACGCGTGCCAGATCAAAGCGATCGGGGACTCACTCACTCACTATGCTAAGCGGGAGCTAACTTTCGAAACCAAATAAGCAATAAAAGAATTAAGTGCAGAATAAAGAAACATGAGAAGAAGCATTAATGTTACAATAGCATAAATGATGAGCTCACAGGCTCAAATCAAATAACATTCAAGGTGCTCACAAACGTTCCAAATCATAAATGACAATTATAAGGCATGAGTGTATAAGTGGAAGAAAACTACAGACGACTCCAAGACTCTACAAACTCAAAACCCGCCTAGCACTCCAAAACCGGCAAGAAAACTGAAAACAAAGCCGGATTCAGTCTTTAAGAGACCAGTGGGTATAAAACAGGGGCTTAATACATATATAGTACCGAATTTAAGCACCCAAACATGCAAGTTATAATCCCGTATGAGGTGTTAAAACATTTCCCAAGTGGGTGAAAATAAAGAAAACAACGCTCGGGATTGCAATAATCATTTTCATTCATTCATTGCATTAGGTCGTTACGTGAGCCCGGCGAGTGGGCGAATTCTCCAACCTTCTCCTTATGTGTGCATTAAACATTCATTCATTTCTTAGCGACCACACAACATTCATTCATAATCATTCATTTCATAATTATTCATAATTGTCCATTAATTAATTAGAACTTACACCTTTTTCCTCCGGTTAGAAACGTCATTGGGTGAGGTGTACCATCCCACCCAACGATATTGTCCACTTGGCTGTCGTGTACCGACCTACCAGGGGTCTTATCCCAGCTGATGTTACCATCCCACGGGACGTATCCCCCGTTTATTATGGCTAGTGGGGTTCATGAAGCCCCACAAGCCCGATTCCCATACCTTGCCAATCTCTTAGATAGGGCCGGTAACATCGTTATTGTTTGTCGGAACTAGTTCACGGAGATCACCATCAGCCCATGCTTCCCCGGATAGCCATGTACACTTAGTCTCAAGGCCCCTATAATCATTGTGGTCACTGATCTTGCCAAAACATTGGGTAAGGATGCATTAAAAGTAAAGGGTTTAAGTGACATCATTGTCTCTTTAAAAGACTCGATAAATATATATATATAAATATATATATTGGGTTATATTGGTCAATTTATAACTAATAGAAGAGAAACCCACCTGTTGCACCTTACCGAACCAAAACCAAGAAGAAAGGAAAACTTGAAGATAACCTATGAACTCGGTATGTCTCCGCCCTGCAGAAAACTGTATAAGAGACAACACGGTGTATCGTGAGACTCAAGACTCTAAATGAATCATATGTGACGCACGACAATGCATTAACGTGACATAACATGCATAAGCAATAACATTGTACTATAAAGATGTTCATGCACACAATTAATGTCATTTAGATACGTAAACAATTCAATCTTTCATTATATGAATAGATCATGTCCGTTCATTATCATTCGTTCAAGATCAATCGTTCATTTAATAACTAATTCATAACACTTCATAATGCATATTGAAAATACATATGAATCATTTAGAGGCGCAAGGAATCTATTAAACACATAAGGAAAAGCAATTATTGCAAAGAAGGTCATATTGTAGTATTTAAATGTTCACGTTTTCATTTCACATTTACACATTGAATTCACAACATAAAATTCATAAACATATCAAACTATATCATATATTATCAATTAATCATGCATACAATTGATTCAAATCACATACGGAGTCTGAGGAAGTCGAAGGAAGGTAAGAAAATGGATTTGAGCAAGTTATGGTGAAAGCTGATAGTTTTTCATATGCGCAAGTTGTAGAAAATTGAACATATCTTGAGTTCTAAAAGTTGGAATTAGGTTTTGTTTGTTGGATATGAAACTAGATAAAAAGGAATTTCCGACAATATATAGCTTGAATTTTGGTTCAAAGTGATATGAATATGCGAAGGTTTGAAATTGGATGAAAGCATATTTTCGGTGAAGTGATGACACCAAAATGGATCGATTATATCTCACAATAAAGGAATGATTTTAAGGTGATTCTAATTGGAGAATGATTTAGACTTTAAAAGGTTTAAGTGGTTAAAAATTCAGGTAAATCAGAGCTCAATTAGATACCTAACAAAGAATGAAACCGGGACAGAAAAAAATGAAAGGACAACAAAAATTACAAGAGTGAAGGGTAGTAACGGGAGTTACTAGTCTCAAGGCTAAAAATGGTAATGGGGGTTAATAGAGGCAGGCAATTTTCCCTTCAACAAAGGAATAAGGTAACGGGGGTTACCAATTTTAAGTGTAAAGGAGGTAACGGGGGTTACCAGAGGTAGAAATCGTTCCCCTGTTTCTTCTTCTTCTTCGCTGCAACAAACTCACACATACACACCCCCGTTCGAGCAGCCATGGATGGAGCAAGGAAAAGCAATAATTCAAGACATAAAATGAACATAAAGGCATGGCAAATCATCATACAATCATATGTACACAAGCAATCAAGAAAAGGAAGGGGAAAGAATGATCAAACATGCATCTCCAAGCTTAAGCAATTCAAGTTTCATTAATGGCAAGTCATCTAATACTCAACTACCATGAAGGCAAGTTCATCAATGCAATAAGGAAGCTAAAGTGATACATAATCATGCTTCAAATCAACAAAAACTCTAGGGAATTGCCTAAGATCAAGAAATCCTCCAAAGACCTAACTATTCATACTAATCTTCATATCATGCTCAAAGCTTGAAGAAAATGGACATATCATAGATTAAAATGACCACAAGAAAGTGGTGATCACAAAAATATGCTTACCTCTTGGATTGGATGAAGCTTGATGGAGTTATGAGCTCAAAAGTGGAGGTGATGAATAGTGGCGAGGTAAGGGCTTGGTTCTTGCTTGGCTAAGCTTTTCCTCTCGTCCTTGTGCTTGAATCGAAATGAGGGAGATGGGATCAGGTAAGGCATCAAATGGTGAGTTTGTGGGTCCCAAGTTTGCTTAATTTGGCTAAGTATAGGTCAAGATATGATTAAAATGGCTAAGGGTGACAAATCTGCAAACGAAGCTTATTTCGGTGGAAATTCTTAGGTTCAAACAGGTTTAGAAAAATATAAGGTTTGTTCCATTGAACCCCAAATCATCAAAATGAGTCCGATGGTGGTGACAAAATTCAAATCCAAATTCCCGATCTCAAGTTACGGCGCCCGAAACCCAAGGTGCGCTAAATGCCCTTTAGCCCCTTTTTGGTTCCGTTACACAAATAAATTCAAAACCAATTCAAACAAGTTGTAAATCATGCAGCGAGCATCAAGACACATTCAAAACTCACATAACTCATGCATAGCAAGTTTTTACAAAAAGCGGAATTCAATTCAAGCACATACAGATCGAAAACGAAGTCATAGAAGTTCAAACGTTATAAATTCATATTCATAACTCATCAAATAATTTCAAATAGCATATAAGCATTAAAATTAACGGATAATTAATGAAAGATCCCCACTATACTTCAATACTTTCTCTAACCCCCCCCCCCCCCCCCCCCAAATTTAAGTTTGTTTATATTTTAAGGACCAATTATTCATGAATTTTTTTCTAAACCCCCTATTTCGTGTAAAAATACTAAAATACCCTTAAAAAAACTTGAGAAATTACCCCAATGCCCCCCTTATTTCTTCTTCCCCAATTTTTCCTTTTTCTTTTTTTTTCTTCTTCTTCTTCTTCCTGCGTTTTTCTGTTTTTGGCAGTACTTCCGGCGCCATCTCCGGCCACTTTCCGGAGACGGTGCCTACGTGTTTCAACTCAACTCGACGTCGTGACTTCATTCGTGGCAATCCCGTCTCCAGAAAGTGGCCGAAGAAGGCGCTGGAGCTTCCCCAAAATTTCGGCTTTTTCAATACGAAATGGGTTTTCCGCCAGCGACATTCCGGCGATTTTCTTGAACGATTTTTGTATGGATCTTGAAGATCTCGACACGGAGAGTCCATTCCAATTTACGGAATCGATTTTCGTTAAGCGGTTTGTGAGTTATGAACATTTTTTTTTTTAGATCTAAAATTCTTAGATTTGAGATTGGGGACAAATGGATTCGAATTTTGAAAAACTAACCGAAGATATGGAACAAGGACGAGGAGTACGTTCTTGGTGAATTTTTCGGGATTTTTTGGACCACCTCCGGCGGCAGTGCGGCGACTGCGGCGGCGGCGGGGCTTCGGTGTGAAGAAGGGAGGAAGAAGATGATGAAGATGATGAGGTGGGGAAGAAGTAAAATTGGTGTGGAAAAAGTAAAAAAGTGGGGGTAAAATAGACTTTTTAAGTGATTGGGGGGTTTAGGAAAAATGTTTTGTGTAGTGGGAATTAGAAATATATAAAAATTGAATTGGGGGGTTTTGAATAAGTATTATACATATTTGGTCCTGTTCAAAAATTTGCCCTAAAATTAACATATAAAGGCATACTTAAATAATTAAAAATACAAGTATCAAACCTTGTGACATCATATCTGTACGTACGAAGACGAGGGTCGTTACATAGTAAATATGAATATAATGCAAATAATAAGGAAAAGTTTGCAGGTTGACTAGAGTAACTAGCATTATTCTTTAACAGTCCTTTTTTATTTGTTGAGGAAAAGGAATGAGATACGTTTTTAATAATGGAGAGAACTTTTAAAAATATTATTCTATCCTATTATTTTGTGTTGAACAATCGTATTATATATTATTTTGGACATTTATTTTATGAAAAATTATAAAAAAATTTGAACTGCGACATTATTTCTCGTCCGTATTTATGCGCCATAAACTTTCACTAGTGTTTATTCAACTCTATTTAATCATTGATCAATTCCCGGTAGCTAATCAAATGACAAGACAATTGGTAGTGAAAATTGAATAATTTTAAAAGATGTTGGCCCAAATTCAAAATTTTGAGATGACGTGTTCTAGAAACTAGATCCCGAAAACATCAATAAGTTTTGGAAAAGATTATTGCATAAATTGATTTGGAAGCAATTATCAGAGTCAGTGATAAGGCTCATACCGTCTCGTATTCTTTGAAATTTATTATTGATTATTGTCACACGCTTATCAATAAATCTTGTTAGTGTCATTTGCAAAACACTCATAAAGATGATAATTTTTGTGCGGAATCCCTGACAAAAATTGATTATGAATCTTTGGATTGTATTAAGTGAACTAAACCTTCGCATATTGTGATCGATCCATTTAAAGCCGAGTTGTAGCCTAATTGATTTTTTTTTTTTTTCCCCTTTTTTCCTTCTTGAACCAAAAAAAAAAAAAAAAAAAAAAAGACAAAAGAAATAAACTAGATCCCGTTTTTTGTTTCACATGGCTTTGGTTACGTTAACAAGCATCCAATACATAAATTCTCTCTAATCTCTACCCTAATAGCCGCCGCCTCTCCCAACCAATTTGGCTGCCGATCAATCACGATTGGCCTTTTTCCCGTCACAACAGTCCGCCAACATTCCCACGGTTCCTCCATTACAGCAATTTGCTACTGCCGGTGATGGGTCGCGACCATCTTATGCCGCGATGCTCCATGTTAAGCCCGTCGCAGCAGCCCCTCAACCTGTGGCCCGTTCCGCCAACGCATTGTCCATGAAACGTGGCCGTGTTTTTCTATTCCCAAGGGCTGATCAAGGCAAGTGTTATGGTGTAGTCTCCGAGAGGAACGGGATCACCGATATCAGATACACGGACGCCGAAATCACTGAGCTTGCTTTGCCGTTTAGATTTTCGCTCGTTGGAAAATTTTCGCAAGGATACCCAACAATGAAGAGGTTGCACGAATTGCTTTTGGAGTTGGATTTAAAAGGTGAGTTTAAAATTGGATTATTGAATGTTAAGCATGTGTTGATCCGTTTAAGTTGCGTTGAGGATTTTACGAAATTGTGGATGCAAAAGATTATCTTGTTCGATGGGTTTCCGATGAGAATTTTCGAATGGACTCCCACGTTTGATACGAGGGTGGAATCTTCAGTTGCGCCGGTATGGATTAAATTGCCCGGGTTATCGTCTCAATTCTTTAATCCCGAGTCCCTTCGAGATATAGTTAAATATGTGGGCGAGCCATTATACTTTGACGAGGGAACATTAGATGTGAAAAGGCCGTCAGTCGCTCGTGCGTGTGTAGAAGTTAATCTAATGAAGCCATTAAAGGAACGAATGAGTTTGTCGTATTATGCTGCAACTTGGATCCAACAAATCATCTACGAACACATTCCTCCTTATTGTCGTAAGTGCGCACACATTGGCCATGGTGAAAAAGAATGCTATATGAATTTGGAAGAACAACATAGGATTGAGGAAGACGGCCTGCCTAACCTCCGTTGGAAACTAGGCGTGGCAGCGCCTAGGAATGCCACCGGCGATGGAGTGAGAGGTGTAAGTGGCGAGGTAGATGGTGTAGGAGAAAGGATTTCAGCTGCAAACCCTAGCCATGCAAGCACGGAGACAAAGCAGGTCATGAACGTGAAGGAGATGGGCTCTATTTGTGCTTGGGTTCCAAAAAAGTCCCAATTCTACTTTACATAGTGTAACGTCCCAATTTTCAGACAGACAGGTACAATTGACACGTGTGAGTTTCAAGCGTTAGGACTTTATTTTATTATTTCGTTTATTCAATTTATACGTGTTATATTAATTTTATAAATTGTATTTCAACATGATTACGTGAAAATATGTGAAATATGTGCTAACTTGAGAATTACGTTACACGTTAAAATTATTGTTACACGAGTTAATTGCCAAATGTATTTTAATTGCTCAATTATCCTAAATAGATCATTTATTTAAATTAGAGGACTAAATTGCATGATTATTTCTTGGGCGTGGGTGATCAATTTGCAAACCTTTCTTCCCTAATTGCATGATTTACTAACCTTGGAGGATTTAATAGCAAATAATACATTTCATCAAAATTGATGAGATATATCACGGTATATTTCTTCCTTCTTCCATTTCATTCCATATTCATCATATACACACCTCCATACTTGCTCTCCTTCCACCGAGCCAAAACCTCCAAGAAGGGAAGAAGAAATTTCATGAATTCAAGCTAGGTTTCCAAGGAAATTTCATGGTTTGGGGCTCAACCAACCATTTGCTTCATCCTCTTCCATTTACTTTCATTTCAAGGTAAATATATGAGTATATGGGGAATCTTGACTTGAGCATAGGAAGCTAGAGTTAGGATTGGAGCATAATAACTTGCTTATATGATGTTAGAATTATGATTCTGAGCTTTAGGCTTGAAATTCATGTATAAATCTTGAGAATTTTGGAGTTATATGTTAGGTTGATATATTAGCTTGAAAGGATGATTTTGATGATCAAGGCATGCAATAGGTGTTTAGGTTTGGATTTTATTGTATGTTTAGTATGCTAGCATGTTCCTTTTATGAATTTTGTAGTTAGAGATTGAATTATAAGTGTTTGGAATGATTGGGAGGTTGATTCGTGCCTCCCCTGTTCTTCTGCTCTGTTTGCTGTATCTTCTGCGTAACGGGAAAGGCCCTTCCCGTTCCCTTTGTGTTGGGGAACGACCGTTCCCATGTTTTGAATGATGTGCATGGCGGCGAGGACGGGAACGACCCTTCCCGTTTTGGCTTATAAGCTAGAACGGCCGTTCCCATCTTCGGGAAGTACTTCGGGGAGCTGGGAACGGCCCTTCCCGTTTTAAACTAAGGGCCGGAACGACCGTTCCCAGGCCTCTGGAGAGGCAGAAACATTTTGCATAAAATTCCATTTTTCACTTTCAATTCCAAAGGTTTTCTTAATCCCAATTTGTGATTATATGATTCATTACATGTCAAAACATGATATTTACATGCTACATTGTTCATTGCATGATGTCTCATTACTTGATCACGCCATGCGTCTTATATGTGGTAATATTCTTGGGTTGTGGTCTCATGCACGTACATTGTCCCGTTTCTTGTCCAGTTATTCTCCAGGGTGGAGATTATTGATCATGAGCACGTTCACACATACATGAGTCGTTATATCGCCTGTCAGGTGAGGTTTAATTCTAGTTATATAGAACCTATATAGCCCTTACGCGAGCTTTCGGCCAAAAGGTATTTATATTTATAATTTTCCATGAAAATACTCATGATAACAAGCAAGTTATTTCATGCAAGCAAGTCATGTTCATGAAAAGTTTTAGGCGAGTAGCATGACCGTTCACGTTGGGCCCGAGGATAGTGGTTTGAGCCAACCGGGAAAGCAAGGGCTGACGGGTAACTCTCACGCTATCCTCACCACATTGGGATGACCCCTGAGCCCGCTAGGAGATTAGTGGAGGAAGGGGTTCCGGGCTTAGGGATTCATGTACCCTCTGCTCAACACGTCGTGGATGGTGAAGTCTAGCTATCTTCCCTGTTGGAAAACACGAATCAGAAAGCAGCGGAATTTAAAAAATTTTCCCAACAAAAGGATCTAGGACTCGTAATCGTGTATCCAAATTCGTAAGGATAGAAAACTTACTTTTCTTTTGTACTTTCTTGAAGCGTTTCAAGCCACCCAAGAACGCTCTTCTCGCGGCTTGATCCCCTCTCCTTGGTAAAGCTCGAATCTTCAAACTTCTAACTTGAAGCCTCTAGAGAAAGTCCACCAACTTGATCACAATCTAACTAGTAAGGATGCTAGTTCTCTAGTTAGTGTTTAGGCTTAACCTAGGGTTTAATTTAATCTTGGAGAAAGGAAGGTGTTCAACACATGAACCAAGAATTGTCAATTCGCTCTAAAGGGGAGCTCGAGCTCCCCTATATATAGGAGGGAGTGCCGATCCAAATCCTTGTTGGACAAGGATTTGGTTCCTCTCTCTCCTATTACTTGATTATCAAGTATTTTCCAACTTTGACTTTGAATTCTAATTCTAGTCAACTTTTAAGAGAGCTAAAAATATCCAAACTATTTTTGGATAATTTTATACTTTATTTGTTATAAAATAAATAACTTATTTTTATCTAATTAATTAATTCGTAATTAATTAACTAGATTATTTTCTCCAAAATTAGACTTTCTTTTTAATTCAAAATTAAACCAAAGTCTATTAAATAATTAACACATTAATTATTTAACATCACATAATCACGTGTGGCACACATGTCTTAATGACACGTGTCCAATCACGTGAGCCACACGTGTGATTTCACACGTGTGGAACCCCTTAGGCTCGATTAACTCGTTTAATCATTTTTAAGCCTCAACTCATGTAACCAAGTTGTTGTGTGTGACCCTCTAGGTTCTCAATTCAATTAGCAGTGACCCCAATTAATTAATTCACTAATTAATTAATCAGTCCACAGATTAAACGACCATAGTCTAGCAACAGGTGTTTAACCCCTAGCTGAATTGGAATGTTCGGATTCGACAGAACCTTTAAGTCATTGATTCATGTGAGATACAATCCTCCTACTTACTATCTCTCAACCAAGATCTAGGGCAAGGGAATAATCAGAACCCTAATAATCCGGTCTTAAAGCAAAGTGCATTTCATATCCATTTGATCTCAATCCAAGAAACCCTCTTCTTGATGTCTTGATCTACTGCCTTGGCCAAGGACTCCATATGGCATATGAATGACTTACACAATAAGAGATCACCTTGCAAATGCAAGTGTAGGTCCTTTCTTGATTCTCATTCACTTTCATGAATCACTTGTGCAGCCCCAGCATAAGCCTTGAATCAGTTGTCTAAGGCGACACCCTTTAAAGCTTATACCTAAGACTACAGAGTTAACTCATAAAGTGAGAAGGAACCTCAAGTCTAAGGATCAATTAATCACATCAATGACTCGTGAGATATTTCCTAATCTGGAAGTTTCCATTTCCTGAAATAGAAACTTCCTTTCCCATTTAGGAATGTTCTCACACGGGGCACCTCAGTGAACTTACTTATTAAAGTAAGCACCCTTATGTATCACGCACGTATCAACTATACACTTTGCACCTCCATGAAACAAGGTGGTCCTTCTTAAGGGCGTGATCCCACAAGCAAGCCTTAGAGGAGTCAAGTTGACACTCCCACTGTCTGTAGGACTCATCGGCTTGGAGTATTTTACTAATCATGACTTATGTGATATAGGGCTCGTTTCATGAACCATTTCACCTAAATGGTAGAGTCCTAAAGTCATCAGGATTAGGGGAGTTCTCATGCATGCACAGCTAAAGTAAACGCATACCAAACAAGAGCATATAAAGAAGTGTTGCCTCAATTCGTTATTTTATTCAAAGATTGTCTGTGATTATAATAAGGAAAAGCACAAAGCGGATATACAATCGGCTTTCTAGGGCACTATTCCTAACAATCTCCCACTTGCCCGTCAAAGCCATTCTAAAGCTACTCTAAGTCCCATCTTCTGAAGATGACCTTGGAAAGCTTCTCGACTAAGGGGTTTAGTAAGTGGATCTGCCACGTTCTCTGCTGATGTGACCCTCTCAATTTGCACATCTCCTCTTTTGATAATATCACGGATTAGGTGATACTTCCTCATAATGTGCTTGGTCCGTTGGTGAGATCTTGGTTCTCTTGCTTGAGCAACCGCCCCAGTGTTGTCACAAAACACAGTAATGGGGTCTTTCATGCTAGGAACAACATTCAACTCTTGAATGAAGTTTCTAATCCAAACACCTTCCTTAGCTGCATCATTTGCAGCTAAGTATTCGGCCTCAGTGGTCGAATCTGCAGTGGTAGTCTGCTTGGAACTCTTCCAACTCACTGCTCCGCCGTTAAGGCAGAAAATGTATCCTGACATTGACTTAAAATCATCTAAGTCAGATGCAAAGCTTGCATCGCAGTATCCTTCGACAGTAAGATCTCTCTGACCTCCGTAAACCAAGAATAAATCTTTAATACTTTTCAAGTACTTAAGAATATTCTTCAGGGCAGCCCAGTGACCATCTCCAGGGTCAGATTGGAAACGACTTGTTACACTAAGTGCATAAGCCACATCCGGTCGAGTACATAACATTGCATACATTATGCTACCTATTGCTGATGCATAAGGTGTATGAGTCATTCTCTCCTTCTCAAGGTTAGTCTTAGGACACATCTTCTTTGAAAGACATGTTCCTACACTCATAGGAAGGTTCTTAACCTTTGCTGACTCCATATTGAATCTCTTCAATACTTTGTCAATGTACATCGACTGTGATAGTCCTATTAACCTTCTAGATCTATCTCTATAGATTTTGATTCCAAGGATATAGGACGCATCACCAAGATCTTTCATCTCGAATTGGTTCGATAACCATAACTTAGTCACTTTCATGTCATCCTTCGAATTCCCAATAAGAAGGATGTCATCAACATAAAGTACTAAGAATTGCACTGAGGTCTCCAATTCCTTTCTATACACACATGATTCATTCGAAATTTGGACGAAACCAAACGCTTTGACCGATTCATCAAATCGAATGTTCTAATTCCTAGAAGCCTGTTTCAATCCATAGATTGATCTTTGGAGTTTGCAAACCTTTTGCTCACTCCCACTGAATGTGAAACCTGTGGGTTGCTCCATATAAATGTCTTTGTCAATGTCACCATTGAGAAAGGTAGTTTTCACATCCATTTGCCATATCTCATAGTCATAATATGCAGCAATGGCAAGCATGATCCGAATAGACTTTTGCATTGCAACTGGTGAAAAGATTTCATCAAAATCCACGCCGGGTCTCTGAGTGAATCCTTTTGCAACCAGTCTTGCTTTGTAGGCTGCAATGCTTCCATCAACTCCAAGCTTTCTCTTAAAGATCCATTTGCAACCTATGGGTTTGACCCCATCAGGCAAATCTACCAAGGTCCAAACTTGGTTGGAGTTCATGGAGTCCATTTCGGATTTCATGGCTTCTATCCACTGTTCAGAGTCAGAATCTGAAATTGCCTCCTCATATGTTGAAGGATCATTATCCTTTTGAGAGATTTCATGGAAGAATCCATACCATCTCTCCGGCTGTCTAGGATTGCGTTCAGAACGCCTTAGAGGAGGATTTTCATGTGTATCGAAATTCGTGATTGGTTGTGGTTGATCAGAGTGGGACGTTTCTTCAGTGGGTGATGTGGGGTCATTTTGTACTTCTTCTAATTCTATGATCTTACCTTTCTTTTCTTTAAGGAACGGTTCCTCAAGAAAAGTGGCATTTCTGGAAACAAACACCTTTTGCTCAGATTGATCATAGAAATAGTATCCTATGGATTCCTTAGGATAACCTACAAAGTAGCATAAGTTAGAACGAGATTCTAACTTATCTCTCACTGTCCTCTTCACGTAAGCAGGACAACCCCAAATTCTCAAGTAAGAATAACTAGGGATTTTACCATGCCACATTTCATAGGGCGTCTTGGGGACTGACTTAGAGGGAACTAGATTCAGAATCTTTGCTGCACTTTCTAGGGCATAACCCCAAAAAGAAGGTGGTAAGTCAGTGAAACTCATCATGGAACGAACCGTATCAAGTAGGGTTCGATTCCTTCTCTCAGAAACTCCATTAAGCTGAGGAGTTCCCGGAGGAGTCCACTGAGGGATAATCCCATTATCTTTGAGATGATTAAGGAATTCTTCACTAAGATACTCGCCTCCTCGATCAGATCGAAGTGCCTTGATCTTGTGACCAGTTTGGTTCTCAACCTCCTTTTGAAATTCTAAGAATTTCACAAAAGCTTCAGATTTATACTTCATTAAGTATACATAACCATACCGACTAAAGTCATCAGTAAAGGTTATGAAGTACTGATGATTGTTTCTAGTGCTTACACTAAGCGGTCCACAAACATCAGTATGGATCAAATCCAAAACCTCAGTGGCACGTTCCACAGTTCCTTTAAAAGGGACTTTGGACATTTTTCCTTTGTGACAGGATTCGCAAGAAGTTAACTCTTTGAGATCATTTTCAGAGAATGATCCTAAAGTGTTTATCTTGCTAATTCTGTTCTTGGAAATGTGTCCTAATCTAGCGTGCCATAAGGGAGCTGAAACTTTGTCATCTCTCTTACGCTTTGTTTCTCGTTGTATATTCATAATATTGATATTTTGAGTTAGGTAAAGTCCATTACTTAGAGTACCGATGTGAACGGAAGAGTTGTTCCGTTTGATAAAGTATTTACCATTCTTAATATAAGTTTCATAACCTTCACAATCTAATATTGGAACTGAAATTATATTACGAATAATGGTCGGTACATAAAGGACTTTGTTTAATACTAACTCAAAACTACCTAAATCTAATCTAATTGTGCCTAAAGCTCGAGCTTCAACGTTTGAGCCATCGCCGATCTTCAAGACACATTCTCCTTCTTTGAGTTGTTGGACTTCACTTAGCATCTGTACATCATTACAGATATGAGTCCCACAACCGGTATCAAGTACCCAAGAACTAAAATTAATAGAAAGATTCACTTCAACGAGAAAGATACCTTTCTTTAGAGTAGCCTTGTACTCTGGGCAGTTTCTCCTCCAATGTCCCGCTTTGCCACAATGGAAGCAAACATCCTCTTTCTGATCACGCTTCTTCTTTTGGGCCTTCCCCTTCGAAATGCCACCAGTGGGCCTAAGGGGTTTCTTCTTCTTCTTTTGGGCTTTCTTGCCCTTACCTTTAGAAGGCCCAGAAGAGGAAGATGGAGCATTCACCATCAAAACCTTATTGTCCTTCTTGATCGTGCTTTCAGCAGTCACAAGCTGACTAATCAGCTCAGCTACAGTAGCACCAGCATGATTCATGTTGAAGTTAAGGACAAATGGGTTGAATGATGGTGGGAGCGAAGCTAGCAACAAATCCACTGAAAGCTCATCTTTCAGTGGCATGTCCATGGAGGCAAGTTTCTCAGTAAGGGCAAGAAACTTGAGTCCATATTCATGGACACTTGAACCTTCCCTCATTCTTAAGTGGAACAATTCCTTTGAAGTGTTATACCTTGTAACACGTTCATGAGGGCGGTAAAGTTGCTCTAAGTGGTCGTAAATCTCCCAAGCAAATTCCATGGCCTCATGTTGTCTTTGCAAGTCCGGAGACATGTTAGCCAACATAAGGCAACGGGCTTGGAGATTATCATCCTTCCACTTCTGAATCGCATCCCGCTCAGCCCGAGTGGGAGCCTCCCCTTCGGGACTAGGCTCCCCTTCGAAAAGAACATAAGTTCTCTTCTCAGAATCTAAAATGATTTTTAGATTCCTCAGCCAATCAGAATAGTTGGGACCAGTCAACTTGTTTGACTCGAGGATCGATACAAGAGGGTTTTTGGTTGCCATTTCAAAACACGTAGAGAATCACAGAATCTACGACCTAAATGGTAAAACAGAGAACTAGTGAGCATGCTGAATTATAACGATATACAAAAGATAAGGTCTTTAATCTATTGTAGCTCCCACTGTTTTTAAAAGATCTATAATTCCCAAAGATCTAAGAGGAACACGTTTCCCAGTGGGTACTAAGATCCTAGGCATTTTACCTTGAACCCACGACTCGCGGACATTCTCAGTAAGAACCCTAGGTAGGTACTTTACCAATTCTAACGCCTTTAGAACTCTTAGTAATTGTTTTTGCATCACCTATCTTTCAATATGGACCCACGACTCGTGCGACATCCATATTTACTTAGGCGTTAAGCTAGACCCATCAATCATAAGATCATGACCAAAACTTAGTTCGAACGACCCACGACTCGCGGACATCGCCCTTGCTAAAATTGACCACGAAATATTGATCATTTAAAAATGATCAATTAGGTAACTAAGAACTAATAAGCTCCACTAGCTATCCCACGACTCGCGGACAATAACTAGCTTTACTTACTAAACTTAAAACCTATTGATGGAATGCTAGGAATTTAATTCAAAATTTGCATCTCGAATTAAATACCTATTTGTTCGAAATTAGCTTAATATTTAATGGGAATTTTCGAATCAACCGGAGAGTTGTCCGGTTCGACCTCACCAACATATATGTTATCCAATTTTATTAGTCTTGATTAATGCAAGTACACTTAAATGCATTTCAAACAAGCACATAAACAGATAACATGTCATAGCATGATACTAACATGTAATGATCATGGGTTCTACCTATCTTATGCGTGATATGTGGGAGCCACTCCACAATCACAAGTTCTAACATACATGCCACATAAACAGTTCAAATCACATAAGGGAAAGCGTTAACAAAATACGAGCCCTATCTCTATTACATTTAACAATTGAGATTCCCCTCCCTTACATTTTGAGGGGTCTTCACTTATGGCCTCCTTGTTACTTGAATGTGGTCCATCTTACTCCATGGGTGCATTGTCTCCAAAATGAAAATAAAACCTCACCACCTATCTCTACTCTCAAATTACAATAAAAAGAAAAAGGCATAAAGTAATAAGGTTCAATCTTCATATTGGCCTTAGACAATTACACGGGGCATACCCCGGCCTCAAAAACAGTAATCTGGAAAGCCACATAATAAATCACATAACAGTACGCACATAAGTGAGGCTCCAACCTCAATTGAAAAACGCAACTATAGGGCTCCAACCCCAATTTAAACCATCCATGTGCATAAATTAAAACCATACATAGATCTAAACCCATGATCACCTAACATGCTTTTGCGAGAATTTAAATATAGCCAATAAATTAAAATTCTCGTTTCAAGTCCTAATGACTTAAAACACGACTTAGATGCAATTCTTGTTCAAGAGCCTTTTCAATAAAACCCGAAAAACAATAAACCAATAAAATTCCAATTAATTTCCAAAATTAATAATTTTATTCTTTCAATATTTTCAGAAAATAAAATTCATAATTTTCCCAAAATCCAAATCGCTTTAATTTCTCAAAAATCCCAATTTAATCAAAATTTTAAAATAATTTTATTTTAGCAAAACTGATTTTAAAAGATAAAATTAAAATAAAATTAAATCGGGATTTTACTGACCGAAAACACGAAAAACACGAAACACGAAAACGAGCCCGAAAAGGGCCTATCCGCGCGAGGGGCCGTCGCGCAGCAGCGCGCGCAGCGCCCGGCAATTGCCGATCGCGTGCGCGCGCTGGCCGCGCATCATGCGCGCGCCGCGCGCAGCAGCGCCCGCCGCGGCTAGGCGGGCTGGGCAGGCGTCCCGCGCTGTTGCGGGACGGGCTGGGCGGGCGCGCCTAGCTCCCGCGCTGTTGCGGGAAGAGCTGGGCGGCGGCGGCGGCGACGGGCCTGGGCGTGCGACGTGCTAGCACGCCTAGGCTCGTTGCTTTTCGTGTTCGTTTCGTATTTCTGGGTTTCTCGAAAACCCGGTTCAATCCAAAAATTAAAAATTCGATTTAAATATATTTCAATCAAAACGGTTTTCAAAAACACAATTTAAGAAAACAGTTTCAGAAATTCAGGAAAAATTACAGTTTCGTATTTCAGGCTTTCTAAAAGAACTCATGAATACCTAATTCGCATCTAAGCCTTAGAATTTCTACCAAATTCAGAGTAATGGAGACGAATCAGAAACACGATTAACGAGGTGGCTCTGATACCACTTGTTGGAAAACACGAATCAGAAAGCAGCGGAATTTAAAAAATTTTCCCAACAAAAGGATCTAGGACTCGTAATCGTGTATCCAAATTCGTAAGGATAGAAAACTTACTTTTCTTTTGTACTTTCTTGAAGCGTTTCAAGCCACCCAAGAACGCTCTTCTCGCGGCTTGATCCCCTCTCCGTGGTAAAGCTCGAATCTTCAAACTTCTAACTTGAAGCCTCTAGAGAAAGTCCACCAACTTGATCACAATCTAACTAGTAAGGATGCTAGTTCTCTAGTTAGTGTTTAGGCTTAACCTAGGGTTTAATTTAATCTTGGAGAAAGGAAGGTGTTCAACACATGAACCAAGAATTGTCAATTCGCTCTAAAGGGGAGCTCGAGCTCCCCTATATATAGGAGGGAGTGCCGATCCAAATCCTTGTTGGACAAGGATTTGGTTCCTCTCTCTCCTATTACTTGATTATCAAGTATTTTCCAACTTTGACTTTGAATTCTAATTCTAGTCAACTTTTAAGAGAGCTAAAAATATCCAAACTATTTTTGGATAATTTTATACTTTATTTATTATAAAATAAATAACTTATTTTTATCTAATTAATTAATTCGTAATTAATTAACTAGATTATTTTCTCCAAAATTAGACTTTCTTTTTAATTCAAAATTAAACCAAAGTCTATTAAATAATTAACACATTAATTATTTAACATCACATAATCACGTGTGGCACACATGTCTTAATGACACGTGTCCAATCACGTGAGCCACACGTGTGATTTCACACGTGTGGAACCCCTTAGGCTCGATTAACTCGTTTAATCATTTTTAAGCCTCAACTCATGTAACCAAGTTGTTGTGTGTGACCCTCTAGGTTCTCAATTCAATTAGCAGTGACCCCAATTAATTAATTCACTAATTAATTAATCAGTCCACAGATTAAACGACCATAGTCTAGCAACAGGTGTTTAACCCCTAGCTGAATTGGAATGTTCGGATTCGACAGAACCTTTAAGTCATTGATTCATGTGAGATACAATCCTCCTACTTACTATCTCTCAACCAAGATCTAGGGCAAGGGAATAATCAGAACCCTAATAATCCGGTCTTAAAGCAAAGTGCATTTCATATCCATTTGATCTCAATCCAAGAAACCCTTTTCTTGATGTCTTGATCTACTGCCTTGGCCAAGGACTCCATATGGCATATGAATGACTTACACAATAAGAGATCACCTTGCAAATGCAAGTGTAGGTCCTTTCTTGATTCTCATTCACTTTCATGAATCACTTGTGCAGCCCCAGCATAAGCCTTGAATCAGTTGTCTAAGGCGACACCCTTTAAAGCTTATACCTAAGACTACAGAGTTAACTCATAAAGTGAGAAGGAACCTCAAGTCTAAGGATCAATTAATCACATCAATGACTCGTGAGATATTTCCTAATCTGGAAGTTTCCATTTCCTGAAATAGAAACTTCCTTTCCCATTTAGGAATGTTCTCACACGGGGCACCTCAGTGAACTTACTTATTAAAGTAAGCACCCTTATGTATCACGCACGTATCAACTATACACTTTGCACCTCCATGAAACAAGGTGGTCCTTCTTAAGGGCGTGATCCCACAAGCAAGCCTTAGAGGAGTCAAGTTGACACTCCCACTGTCTGTAGGACTCATCGGCTTGGAGTATTTTACTAATCATGACTTATGTGATATAGGGCTCGTTTCATGAACCATTTCACCTAAATGGTAGAGTCCTAAAGTCATCAGGATTAGGGGAGTTCTCATGCATGCACAGCTAAAGTAAACGCATACCAAACAAGAGCATATAAAGAAGTGTTGCCTCAATTCGTTATTTTATTCAAAGATTGTCTGTGATTATAATAAGGAAAAGCACAAAGCGGATATACAATCGGCTTTCTGGGGCACTATTCCTAACACCCATCATTAGAGAGAGAATGAGACTGGGGACGGGTCCGACACCACGGATTGTCCTCGGGTTATTGCATGATTTTTATTCCTTGAACGTTTTACCTGACTACACTATCGCACGATTGCACGATAATTAAATTGCATGATCACCTATTGATTAACAATCAAGCAAGCATGTTTCATGTGTATTTGGAGTAAGGTTGGAGACTGCCCTCACTTGTCGTGGCCATGTATTGATTGCTTGAAAATGAACAAGTATATAATATTGATAGTTGTATTCTCGGGCGAAGAGTACTTCATTTTGAACTTATTCGTTTATCTTTTCTAAATCTTTACCCGAGAATATAACTTGCATATTATCTGCGCTATGTTTATTTAAACCCCTCACTCGGTCTTCACAGGCTGACGCCTCCACCTTTCAGGTTATTGCAGGTGCACGCTAGGCGGGAAGTGAGTCGAGTCCAGTCCTTGTAGTCGAGTCAAGCACGGTGCATTTTATTTAATTGTTTATTTATTGTTCAAGGGAATTATGCTTAATGTTATTTGTTATGTATCTTGGGAGATGATAATATATTGATATGTAAATTTGAGTTTGATTTACTTGTTGAATGTTCTTCAATTCATGATTTCGCTTATTACTTTTTACATTATGATCTGTAAATTGTGAGTAATCCCGCCTAGCCGGTCATTTTATTTTATTGTCACCCGTTCACTGCAGGTTGGTTCATATACGGACTATCCATTTCGTGCATGGATCGATCTGTAGTGCGGGGGTGTGGCATCTCCACGTGAAGGGGTGCTACATCTTAAGTGGTATCAGAGCCCGGTTGCAAAACCGAGGTTCTAGTGTCTTGTCGTGTCGTGTCAAGTATAGGTCGTACGGCATAGGAATTAATTGTCAACTTGAGAGTCTTGCATATTATTTGAAATTCCTGACCTACTTGAATTTCTTGAAATACTTGAATTATGTGATAATTTGAGCATTGCATTGCTTCTTGTCATAATTGTCAATTAATTGATCTTGAATTGTTTTAAATTTAGGTGATAAACGTGTCTTATCTTAAACATTGATGAATTACTTGTTGCATTTTATATTAAATTCTTGTCATCCGCATTAATTATGTGACAACTATGTGACATGAGCACGCCTTACCCACATGCATTTATCTGCAAAATAAGTCGTGAGTGACAGGCTAGAGAAAATGCTATCAAACCACGACCAAGCGTTTGACAACTTCGGGCTGCTTCAAGAATTTTTCTCTAACTTGGGAAAGGTAAGAAAGTGTGCCGGAAGTTTATACAAGGACTTGAGAGATATTATCTTTTCCTATCGGGTTGGAAATGCAAGCAATGAAATCCGGAAAAGAGGAATCAAGCTTGGAAATCATTTACAAGATTTGGGACGATGAAAAAAAAAAAAAAAGGGTTCGAGGATACTTGGGCCGGGAATTCTTGCAACAAGAAAGAGGTATTCTCGAGGGGTTGACGAGAATGAAGTGGCTTCAAAGATTACCAGTTATGATATGGTTGAATTGGAAGATATGGAGCAACAAATGGAAACAATAAAGAACGGCAATGTGATGGTGAGGATGAATGTCGGGATCACCGCTAGAGATTAATTCCTTGAAAAACGCCGAGATATCAATGACATGGAATAGAAGCAATTGAATCCACGAAGTACCACCTCGGATCCTAAAATTACCGAAAGGCCTACCAAGAAATTTTGGACCAAGGAATAAATTATGGAAAAGGGTTCGGAAATTGTTTGGGCAATAATAATCGAGAAGGAGTTGGGTTCAAGAAATTTTAACCAAGCCATGGAAGGGTCTAAGTAAAGCTGGAAAATTTGAAGATTTAGAAGACCGTGGGTAAACAAGAAGCAATCAACAATCTGAGACAAGTATAGAATACCACAATCGAGGACAAATTGCAGGATAAAATTCCCCCTACTACGGTGGCAGGTTCTTCAACGTATTCATACGCACGTGCATCATATATTGTATTAATTTAACTTGCCTCTCATTTATATTTATTTATTATTATTACTATAATTATTGTTGTTGAAATTGCATGAGTGATCTGTTAAGTACTTTGTTTAAATTAGTCGAGTTTCTTTGTTATTGACGTACCTTAAATTAATATAATTGTTCTAACGTGTTGCATTCTAAATTGGTTGTAAGTGCAATATGTGCATTAACATTTTATCCGGCATGCATTATTTAGTGTTTACTATGATAGGTTCGGTTCTCTCACCAATTCTATTTCAATTATCGTCTCGATTAAGATTATATTGAATCAAGAGATTGGAAGAAACTATGTTCAAGCATTATTAGGTAGATTATTGGGATGTTGGAAAATTATAGATATCAGATCAGATTGGTGATATAGTTGGAAATTAAGGAACGGTAAACGAGCTGAAGGAGTTAGATAGTTTTATTTTCTTAAGGGGGAGAGACAGCCCGGAATAACTAAAACCGGAAGTTAAACCTCATTCGAGGGAGTTGGAATTTCAAGAAAACCGACTCTTTCCAGAATTCTCTATTAGAATCATGTGAAGGAAATCTTTCTTTCCCCTTACACAAAGAAAAGTCTTATCATCGACAGTATCTTCGCTTTATCACTCTTCTCAAGGTTGTGGATACACCGTTTATATCCTCTGATAGTCTCAGGATATCATTTGACTCAGTAAATGGGAGAAGAGATCCGATCTAGCTAAATTTGGATGGTAAATCTTGAATCTTAATTCCTCTCATTAACGAAATATATACTAGCAGGAGTTCTCTATCAAGGCCAGTGAGTAGGCAACAATATGATGAATATTCCTACCGGAATATCTGCAATAAATGAGAGGGAAGAAAGTGGAAAGTAGGAGTTGAAAGTGAATAATCAAGTAAGTAGAGGTACAAAGGCTGCTAATTTTGGATCAAGTGTTAACAATAGGAATGGGAGAGACAACAACTTTTATAAATTGATTGAGCATACTTTGATCAAAGATGCGAATCCTACAAGGAAGACGTTTCACTAGGACTGATTTCTTCGGTTTCTATGCAAGTGTACTTGCTGAGTTGCTCGCAAGGGATGACGACCTTGATTCTTTTCTGCATCAAATATCCACCGTGCTATTACTAAGGGAATAGGAGCTCAACTTTCGGATTTCAAATAAAGAGTTTAAGACCTTTGTTTTGGATAATTGTTACTTTGTCTAAAGAGGTTGAGGAGATAGTAAAACATGTTCCCTTTGTCTAAAGAGGTTGAGGAGCCCAAAGCCAGTCTTCTAAGCTTGAATATACCACCACTTCATGACAAGAACCTTAGGGTTGTTTTAATTCCAAAGCCCGAAAGTGAATGTGGTAATTAATTTAAGAAGGGTGCAACCGATAAGTCTGAGGTTCAAAACGGGTATGACGACGTGGTGATTAATGATGATTTACGGATTATGTTAGAAAATAGCACTGGAACTAAGATGACTATCAAGAATGGGAATATCGAACCGTAGCGGTGCAAAGCGAGAAAATCTCAACTAAAGAATCAAGTAGGCAGCCGAATTATTTAAGTGTAAGAACTTCAACCCTTGGTGAACGGTACACTTAACCATGTATACCACGTGCACCATTGTTTTATTATTATTTGTTATTAATATTATTTTGTTATCCTTGTATAGGATTCCTTGTTTATTGTTATTTATTTTATGTGAACAATAAATTGACGTAAGTGATACTTTCTAATTGCTCCTCACGTAGTAATGATGAAATGATTATTTAATGGCTCACTTGAATTTATTTTGTGTGCGTGAGAGACGGGGATTCTCTCAAGGTTGTCAAGAGACGGGGTTCTCTTGTTACTTGCTCGAGAGACGGGGTCCTCTTGTTAATTGTTTGAGAGACGGGGCACTCTCAATATTTTCAGCTACTTGTCAATTTGTTCTAGTGGAAGGTTAGATTTTCTTACAAGTGTTTAGGCTTCGGAAAGTTGAGGGTCGTGATTTCACGCACATTGGAGAACCTTGTGGATTGAAGACCTCTTTCGAACTAATCCCTGACGGGGAGTAGCTAACCCGTGTAGGATAAACACGTGAGAGTCAATTGAATTCCAAGAATTCATGACAATGAATCCGAGGACGGATTCTCTTAAGGGGGAGAGAGTTGTAATACCCCAATTTTCAGACAGACAGGTACGCTCGACACGTGTGAGTTTCGAGCGTTAGGACTTTATTTTATTATTTTTGTTTATTCAATTTATACGTGTTATATTAATTTTATAAATTGTAATTCAACATGATTACGTGAAAATATGTGAAATATGTGCTAACTTGAGAATTACGTTACACGTTAAAATTATTGTTACCCGAGTTAATTGCCAAATGTATTTTAATTGCTCAATTGTCCAAAATAGATCATTTATTTAAATTAGAGGACTAAATTGCATGATTATTTCTTGGGCGTGGGTGATCAATTTGCAAACCTTTCTTCCCTAATTGCATGATTTACTAACCTTGGAGGATTTAATAGCAAATAATACATTTCATCAAAATTGAGGAGATATATCACGGTATATTTCTTCCTTCTTCCATTTCATTCCATATTCATCATATACACACCTCCATACTTGCTCTCCTTCCACCGAGCCAAAACGTCCAAGACGGGAAGAAGAAATTTCATGAATTCTAGCTAGGTTTCCAAGGAAATTTCATGTTTTGGGGCTCAACCATCCATTTGCTTCATCCTCTTCCATTTACTTTCATTTCAAGGTAAATATATGAGTATATGGGGAATCTTGACTTGAGCATAGGAAGCTAGAGTTAGGATTGGAGCATAATAACTTGCTTATATGATGTTAGAATTATGATTCTGAGCTTTAGGCTTGAAATTCATGTATAAATCTTGAGAATTTTGGAGTTATATGTTAGGTTGATATATTAGCTTGAAAGGATGATTTTGATGATCAAGGCATGCAATAGGTGTTTAGGTTTGGATTTTATTGTATGTTTAGTATGCTAGCATGTTCCTTTTATGAATTTTGTAGTTAGAGATTGAATTATAAGTGTTTGGAATGATTGGGAGGTTGATTCGTGCCTCCCCTGTTCTTCTGCTCTGTTTGCTGTATCTTCTGCGTAACGGGAACGGCCCTTCCCGTTCCCTTTGTGTTGGGGAACGACCGTTCCCATGTTTTGAATGATGTGCATGGCGGCGAGAACGGGAACGGCCCTTCCCGTTTTGGCTTGTAAGCCGGAACGGCCGTTCCCATCTTCGGGAAGTACTTCGGGGAGCTGGGAACGACCCTTCCCGTTTTAAACTAAGGGCCGGAACGACCGTTCCCAGGCTTCTGCATAAAATTCCATTTTTCACTTTCAATTCCAATGGTTTTATTAATCCCAATTTGTAATTATATGATTAATTACATGTCAAAACATGATATTTACATGCTACATTGTTCATTGCATGATGTCTCATTACTTGATCACGCCATGCGTCTTATATGTGGTAATATTCTTGAGTTGTGGTCTCATGCACGTACATTATCCTGTTTCTTGTCCAATTATTCTCCAGGGAGGAGATTATTGATCATGAGCACGTTCACACATCCGTGAGTCGTTATATCGCCTGTCAAGTGAGGTTTAATTCTAGTTATATAGAACCTATATAACCCTTACGTGAGCTTTCGGCCAAAAGGTATTTATATTTATAATTTTCCATGAAAATACTCATGATTACAAGCAAGTTATTTCATGCAAGCAAGTCATGCTCATGAAAAGCAAGCAAGTCATGTATCGTGCATGTTTTAGGCGAGTAGCATGACCGTTCACGTTGGGCCCGAGGATAGTGGCTTGAGCCAACCAGGAAAGCAAGGGCCGACGGGTAACTCTCGTGCTATCCTCACCACATATGACCCCTGAATCCGCTAGGAGATTAGTGGAGGAAGGAGTTCCGGGCTTAGGGATTCATGTACCCTCTGCTCAACACGTCATGGATGGTAAAGGCTAGCTACCTTCCCATCATTGGAGGGAGAAAGAGACTGGGGACGGGTCCGGCACCACGGATTGTCCTCGGGTTATTGCATGATTTTCATTCCTTGAATGTGTTACCTGACTACACTATCGCACGATTGCACGATAATTAAATTGCATGATCACCTATTGATTAACAATCAAGCAAGCATGTTTCATGTGCATTTGGAGTAAGGTTGGAGACTGCCCTCACTCGCCGGGGCCATGTATTGATTGCATGAAAATGAACAAGTATGTAATATTGATAGTTGTATTCTCGGGTGTAGAGTACTTCATTCTTGAACTTATACATTTATCTTTTTTAAATCTTTACCCGAGAATATAACTTGCATGTTATCTGCGCTATATTTATTTAAACCCCTCACTCGGTCTTCACAGACTGACGCCTCCACCTTTCAGGTTATTGCTGGTGCACGTTAGGCGGGAAGTGAGTCGAGTCCAGTTCTTGTAGTCGAGTCAAGCACGGTGCATTTTATTTAATTTTTTATTTATTGTTCAAGGGAATTATGCTTAATGTTATTTGTTACGTATCTTGGGAGATGATAATGTATTGATATGTAAATTTGAGTTTGATTTACTTGTTGAATGTTCTTCAAGTCATGCTTCCGCTTATTACTTTTTGCATTATGATCTGTAAATTGCGAGTAATCCCGCCTAGCCGGTCATTTTATCTTATTATCACCCTTTCGCTGTAGGTTGGTTCATGTACGAACTATCCATTTCGTGCGTGGATCGATCTGTTGTGCGGGGGTGTGGCATCTCCACGTGAAGGGGTGCTACACATAGGCACATGGAGAAATCATCTATTCTAGGAAATGAGCCTGCCTCAGCTATGGAGTCCACGCATGACCCTCTTCAAACTGATGTAGGCTTTAAAAAATTTAAAGCCATAGTCCAAGAAATTGTGTCTCAAGAAAGTTCAGAATTCCAGGACAAGCCCAAGGCCTGCTTAACAAAGCTGAGGAAAAATTTATTCAAATGGATCAATCTCCTTTATGTACGGTCCAACACAATAAAGAAAATCAGCCCCTTTTAAGTTCTAATGTTTGGCCCCCTTTATGTAGGGCCCAAACTTCCAGCAACAGTACATCATTGGCAGTTGGGCAACCTTCAACAAGTTCCACCACCTGCGGTCAGGTCTTGGCCTCCGGCCACACACATCATCCATCGCCGGCCTTCCATCAGCCACCGGAGACTTACCATATGCCGGCCACCCAGAAACCGTCAACAAAACAGGTGAGTTTAAGCCCCGCCGCGCCACCTTTCAATATGGAGACAACCATATCCCGGGATTTACGCATGCTTCATGAATCTCGGGAAATAGAGAAGCGGGAAGAATTAGAAATAGAGGCACAAAATCATGCAAACCAACGCCTTGTTGAGGAGGATTCAGTGGATGAGGAAGAAGTTAATAGGGAATGGGTTGCTGGGATTGGTGCGTTTGTCGATGAGATCGTGGACCGCGCTTTCTCGGTAAATCAAAAAAGAAGAAGAAATGTAACCGATCAAAGTCTGAGAAGAAAGCAAGCACCCCGGTACATTTGCAGAACTCAACCGAATTGACCCCGGAGCGGCCACCACCAAAGATTAAATCGGTTATTGGAGATAGTTTAGAGCAATCACAATCTTCGACGGATTCAACAGAAAATACGATGGTTCAGGTTTGCCCAAAGATGAGTTCTACTTGTGCAATTAAGTGTGTTTATCCGGAAGAGAAAACGAAGGAAGATGCGCTAGAAGAAATTAATAGAGACTTGGAGAGGCAGGTGATGGAAGATGATTTAGCAACAATCAAGCAGATGGCACTTTATAGACGTTTAAACTCGCTCAATAAAATCACGGAGTATGCATCGTCCTCACAAAATTTTAGTGAAAGACCCACAGTTTGGAAGAAATCCTTATCAGACGAAGTTCATTTCGATTGGTCATTAAATTACAAAGATGAAGATAGTGAGGATTTTGATAATGTTAATTTTGGGGATGATAATTTTGGTCTAGATGTCTTACTGTTTGGGAGACCTTGATTGGTTTTTTTTATGTTTTTTTGTTCTTTCGGCTGAGGTGGGGTCCTCTATAAAATCCTCTTTATTTTCTGTTTAACAAAAAATATATATATGAGGTGGAGTAGCTCGTTTTTAAGTTCAACCCTAAAACACAAAAATAAAAAAAATAAAAAAAAAGGAACTAACTAGATCCCCTTTTTCATGTCTCATTCGACAGCATGGCGAAGCACCACGAGGGGCAAATAGTGGAAATAGCATTAGCCCTTAAAATGAGCAGCATATAAGTCCGTTATTTATGTGTTAATATTCTCTCCAATTTGTCTATTGATTTGTGAGTTAATAAAATTATATGAAGGCGCCGTTCAGAAATATTTCTTTTAAAAGATGTAAAATTTCCAATATAATTTCTTTTAAGACACGTTGTTTTTCGGGCAGCTTAATGATTGTCCAGAAAAAGAAAAAGAAAAAAAAAAAGGTTCAAAATTGCCTAATTTTAGAAGATTTTGGCTAAAATTTAAAAAATTGAGATAATTTGTATTCTTGAAAGTTGAAACTAGATCCGAATGAGTTTTAAAATTTTCACATTACTAAGTGTTTGCAAACTCTACTGCATAAGTAGAAGTAGAAGCATATAATTGAAAGTTGCAAAATTTTGTAGTAGTAAAAGCGGTGAGTGTTTGGAAAAAAAAAAAAGTGATAAGTAGAAAATAATGATGCACGGACACTTCTAAAAATATCATTTTTGCCATGTCGTGTCATGTCCGACACTCGTGTCCGACACCGTGTCCGACACTCCTTACGTGGAAAATTCAAAAAAAAATCCGTGTCGCCGTATCCGTGTCGTGTCGTCGTATCCGTGTCCATGCATTATAGGTAGAAAAATAATCAGTTGAATATTTGCAGAGAAAAATTGATAATCACTTAATATTATATTAATATAAAAATTATTATAAATTCATATAAAATTATATATAATATAATCAAACATTGAATTGTTTTATATATTCCTTCATTTATAATATTTATATTCCATTTATAAATAATTAAATAGATCATTTTATAAAAATATAAAATACCTATTATATTATAATATATTTTAATATAAATTATTATATTTATATATAATCATAATTTAATATATGAATGTATTTATTAAATAATATTATACAAACTAAAAAAAGATATTATTGAGTTGAAATAGAAAAGATGCAAGGAATATATGAACTCTAGAGTTCTATACGTATGTAAAAAGTCAAATTAGAAATATTAATATTTTATGAGGATATTATTGTCAAATAGAATTCTAGTTAACCGCATAATCTATAAGCAGAATCCAGAAGCATGCCTTGGGTTGCTTCTGGATTCTGGCTTATTTCTACTTAAAATAAGCAGAAGTCGTTGTTCCAAACACTCCAAAACGACTAAAAATAAACACTTATCCAATAAGTGCTTATTTTTAGAGTTTGCAAACACCCCCTAAATATTGTCCTTTTTAAGAAAAATAATTGTTGCATGTTAGGTACCTTTAGTAAATATCTGAATTATAAATTATCAATAACAGACAATCTACGACCAACAAAGGTCGATTAAGTGGTTCGAGTGTTTTTTCTCAAAAGTAATAATATACCTCTGATCACTTAGGGTGTGTTTAAAAAAACAAACAAAAAACAACTGGCGACTTTGGATGGTGGTAATCAAGGTGACTAGATGATCTCCTTAATTCAAAGATAGAGGAATCTTCTCCCCCACTTATGGCCGAATTAAATATACGCCTGTCTTTAATCATGGAGTAAACGATTGTAGTACTATAGTTCAAAAAATAATAATAATATATGTATATATATCAAACAACTAGTGCACGCCTTTTTATCAAACAACTAGGGCATGACTTTTTGTAATGCTAGAGAGATATGATATATAAAATTAATATTTTCTCCAATTTGTCTATTGATTCATGAGACATTTTCGAAAATAATACTTTTCATAAAATATATTAATAAAATGGTACTTCTTTTTTATTTTTTAATAAAATGGTAGGAGTTGCATATCTCAACCACAACTCCAAAATGTGATCAACCTTTGATGTTTTTTTCTACTATTCATGAATAGTGATAATATAACAATTTTCTAAAAATTATATTTTCAACCCAACTCTTTTTATAAAAGAGCCTATATATTAGATAAAATAACAAATAAACCCCGAAAAATAAAAAACTTATATATTACACCATGAATAATAATTTAGATGGTGATTTTAGTAAAGAATTATTACTTGCTTGTAATTTTTGTAAATGTTTTGATGAAGATACATCTAATAGACATTTTAGGCATTATGTAAAACGATTCCTAACTGATAGAATGAGAATGCTAGGTAAAGAACATACAGAAAAGCATAATATAAATCAAATAGATTGTGATGAAGATTGTGCAAAGACAAATAAAAAATTAAATTTTATAAATAAAATTATAATAGCCATAGAACAAATTTATGAACGAGATAATTAAATCGATAAAATAAATAATACGAATAAAGAAACATTTGGAGCTATGGTTTTTAATATATTAGATGCATATATACAATTATATCATATTCGTCCTTTAACAAGTGAAGAATTATCATTTTGTTTTTATTTAGAATCTGTTTGGCATAGTTTATAAATATAAGAATGCCAAGTAAATATTATAGAAGGATCCGCAAAATAACAAGGAATATACAATTTAGCATAGAATTCCAACAAGCCCAAATAAAAATTGAGAAAGAAAAATTACAACTTATTAAAACTATTAATAAAGATAATTTATTTAATATTGAAGAATATCATATCATTAAACAAATAGAGTTTCATGAAGCAATGTTAGCTTCTGAAATAAGGAGATTAAAATATATTGAAAAGGCAAAAATCTAATATAGAAACGAATTTAATATCATTTTTAATATTACCCAAATACCATGTTTAATATCACCCAAATACAAAATATATCCGCGTCTAAGTGGTATCCGAGCCAGGTTATCCTAATAAATAATAAATAAGATGAAGATATTTGATAAAAGGTAAATAATCGAATCTATAAAATATTTCGATTCAATGTATAAATGGTATAGGCACCAATATAAAAAATATCCTAATGAATATTATTATGATAAAATGAATAAGCATAAAAAAGATAGAGATCACTATATAAATTTTTTGACAGTATAAATGGTCAGATTATTAAAATCTAACCAAGATAACCATTTAAATAAATGGATTGATAATATAAATAATATTTTAAGATTAAAAACAATATTAGAAGAATATAAAAGAGAAAATAAAAATAATAAAGGAAATAAAGAAATAAAAAATAAAATAAAATTGTGTAAACAAAAAATAAGAAAACAAAAGGAAGAAGCCACGAAAAATTGGCAAAAATGGAAAAAATTATAAATAAAATAATAGAAAGTTATATAATAGGAATGTTAATACATACAACTTTAATATATTTAAATTTCTGCTCAAATAAATGGAATTTAAATGAATCATATATAGAAGGAGGATATGAATCCTATGATGATACAGATTGGCAATTCCCTTCACCATAAATGAATCATATTGAATCAGTAGCAAATGCTATAAATACATTATTAGAAGAATTAGTAAAACTAAAATCTGAAATAAAAAATATATATACAGAAATACAAGTTATTAGGATTGAAGTAAAACAAATAAATAATCTTATCCTAGATAATATTAAAAAGACCAAATTAGACAAGAAAAGAGAAATAGAAAAAACAATAAAAACACCTACTAAGATTGTTACTATACCAACAGAAAAGAAATATGAACCTGGATCATTTGATGAATATATGTATACAATATACCTCCCTAGATTATTAAAAGAACAAGATGATAGGGAAAATAAAATAAAGGAAGAATCAAAATTAAAAGAAATTATAGAAGAAGCTAAACTAAAAGAAAATTCTGAAAACAATGAATGAGGTAAATGATTTAATAGAAGAATTTGAAAAAATAAATCTAGATGATATAGTTGAATATGAAGTTAGAATGAATACAACAGGAGGACCTTCAGGAGTAACTAATGAAACTCCAGAATCCTCTATGGGTTCTAACGATAATTCCCCTAAAACATACTATAGACCTAAGAGAAATAAAGAACAAAGTAAAAGGAATATATCTTATAATCCAAAATATCAACCCACTGAACAATATAGTGAACCTATAAATCTCCAAGGAAGTAAATTAAATCTAGATTGTCAAGTAGATAATAGAAAAGCTATAGTAAAGTGGCAAAACGATATGATAGCCTTCTTATTAACCCAAGATGATATATATTGGGGAGCTAGTAAAAAGAGTGAATATATTATAACTACCTTTGATGGAATAGTTCTTAAATGGTGGGAAGGAGTATCTTCCGATATACAAGGAATAATGAAAGTTGGAATGGAAACTGGATTTGATATAGATATAAGAACAGGAGTACAAAGTATAGTTGCAAATATATCCGATGAATTTTTAGGTGAATCATGGATAACTAATACAGAATTAGAAATAGAAAGAGAAAAAGATGAAGCAAGAAGTAATCTGATAAAACTAGGTATATTCTCTATGTGTGATATAAAAAATTATGTTTGTGAATTTAGAGATTATTATTATACTCAATACTATAGTACAGAATCTCAAGAAATAATTCTAAATATGTTTTACACTAAACTCCCGTATCCGTGGAATAATCATATGAATAAAGTATGGAATGAAAAGAAAAATATGTATCCTCAAAGTCTTGGAGGAAGAATAAAAGTATTAACAATAGAACTTAAAAGAATATGTGGTGAACAACAATTATATAAAAAATCTAAAAGAATAACTAAACTCTGTTGTGATACAGTAGAATTACCTACACAATGGGGAAGTAATAAGAAAAAATACCCTAAAAGGAATAAAAGAAAATTTTATAAGAAAAAATATAAAAAATATAAAAATTTTCAAAGAAAAAATATAAAACCAAGAAGAAAGTTTTTAAAAAGAAATAAGTATGAAAATAGATCTAATAAGTAAAGAAATAAAAAATTAACTAAATGTCAATGCTGAAATTGTGGAGAAGAAGGTCATAAATCACCCGAATGTCCAAAACCTAAAGCTAAACATATTAAAAATATAGAAATTGAATTTTTAGAAATAAGAGATGAACTTGAAGAAGTTTCAGAAATAGAAAACTATTTTGGAAGACAAATATATAAGAAAGAATCGGATATATCAGAAAATGAAATATCTTCAGAATTAGAAACTGAATCAGAATGAGTACTGAAATAACAGAATTATCTGATGAAGAAATAGATATTTATGAAGGACCAGAAGGATATGCAGAACGCATTACATTCAATAAAGAAACTTTAGATAAGATAAAGAAACTAAAATTAAATGCTACAAATCCCAGTCAAAGTATATTTAAAGGAATATCAAGTCTTATAAAAAGAAAGAAAATAAATATATATGATTACCATGAAGTAGAAAAATCTATAAACATTGAACATACTTCAGGGCAGGTAAAGATTAACTTGTTAACAAGGAATACTATAAATCAAGCATTGAACAAAATAAAAGATAAAAGGGAAAAAAGTAAAATACAATATATATATTTAGGAAGAGTTCAATTCCTGATAAAATCATTATTTAGAGAAGGAATAGATAGCCCTATAGTACTTTCTCTTCATGATCAGAGATTTACAGATACGAAGAGAAGTCATCTAGGAACTATAGAAGGAAATTTGTGTTATAAACAAATATTATTTGATTTATATCCTAAATATAGTGTGAATATAAATGATCATAATATAGACGAAACATTGAGTTTACATTACAAATTCATAAAAGATATAGGACTGAAAGATAAAAGTAAAGCCTTCTCGATTTACTATAGAGCATTATATGTTCTAAGTAATAGTAACTATGGGAAAATTTATCAAGATAAACCATATTTAGAAATAGATGAAGAATGTAGAGAAATAGCTTCAGCTAAATTACCTCTTCTTGAAGACCCTAAAGAAATAACAAATTATGAATTAGAAATCATAAATAAACCTTTGATAGAAGAAGGATCTTCTAGTAAAACTCCTCAAATAGAATTTGGAAGAAATAGTATAACTAGGAGAAATCAAAAAACGAATATAACTAGAACTTTAAGTATAAATAAAAATTCAATAAATAAAACAATGATCATTTTAGGAGAATACTTTAATGGTCAAGAATATATTAAAGAACCAAAAATATTAATAGACACAGGAGCAAGTGCAAATCACTTTGCTAAAATAAAAAATAAAGGGTTAATGATAGAAACCTTGAATGAGAATTTCTATTATGAAAACTCTGAAGGCAAGATAGTTGCTTTTAATCAGCAGATATCTATTCCAATAAATATTGATAAATCTAGAATAATTGTTAAATGTTATCTAGATGAAAATATGACGGGAAGCTCCTATGACATAATTTTAGGAAATGCTTTCCTAGATAGTTGTAATTATTATAAGATAGAAAAAGATGGAGTCACACTCTGCATAAAAGACAAAGTCATATATTGTCCAAGAATAAAATGAAAGGATATAACTTTACAGTTAGTGTTTTCATTCAGGTAGGAATAAGAGAAACTCCTGAAAATGAAATAATAACTTGTGCTTTAATAGATACTGGATCTGAAATAACCATATTTAAAACCTTCTTGATTAATAAATGGAAGGAAGATGGAAAAATAAGAATAAAAGGTGTGACTGGAAAATCACAGGATATACACAGATCAACAATAGATGTTGATATTGTCTTAGGAAGTAAAATAATAATGGTTTCTAGAATATATGAATATAATGAACTAGAAGTTGATATATTATTTGGAAATGATTTCCTACAACAATTCCAATATTATATGCAAAATGCATATTCTATTGTGCTTAAAACAAAGTGTGGTCATTTGTTAAAACTACCACGACTAAACCATCCTTTCAGAGTTCAACCAGCTAAGCGTGGTGGACACTCCATATATGAAAAAAATACAAATACCAATAAATAAAATAGTTATAAAAAGAATAAACTTAGAAATGGTTACTAGTAAGATAAAAGAAAATTTTAGTGACCATCCATTGGCTTTTTGGAAAAAAGATTACCCAAAAGCTAGAATAGAATTAACAGATAATATTATTATTAAAGAAAGACCCATGAGATATACCTTAAGTGAAGAAGATGAATTTAAAAAACAAATTAAAGAACTTTTAGATAAAAGATTAATTAGAAAAAGTTTTAGCCCCTTTTCTAGTCCAACTTTCATGGTAATGAAAGAAGCTGAAAAGAAAAGAAATAAAACAAGAATGGTAATAAATTTCAAAAGATTAAACCATTTTACTAAGGGTGATAGTTACCAATTACCCATAAAGAAGTATTAATAGACTTAGTAAAGAATAAATCTTATTACTCAAAATTTGATTGTACATCTGGTTTTTGGCAAATAAAAATGGAAGATGACAGTATCCAATATACAGCCTTTAGTGCCCCCCAATGACATTATGAATGGTTAGTAATGCCATTTGGTTTAAAAAATGCTCCATCAATATATCAAAGAAAGATGGATGATATATTTAGCAAATATAGAGAATTCATGGTTGTTTATATAGATGATATTCTTATTTGTTCAGATACTATAGATAAACATAGAGAACATCTTTTGCTCTTTGCTAAATTATGTAAAGAAAATGGTATAGCCCTGTCTGAAAGAAAAGCAGTCATAGAAACTAAAGAAATTGAGTTTTTAGGATTAAAACTGAGTGCTGCAGGCATAAAATTGCAACCACATATATCCAAGAAAATAGTTGAGTTTCCTGATAAATTAGAAAATAGAAAACAAATAGAAAATTTTTTAGGATGTCTTAATTATGCTGAAGGTTTCATACCTGAGTTAGCTAAGAAAAGACATGAAATACAAAAGTTATTAAGGAAAAATAATACAAAAGGTTATATGCCAAAACATACAGAAATTGTCATAAAGTTAAAGGAAGAATGTAAAACTCTTCCAGAATTAAGGCTTCCTGATAAAAATGATAACTTAATTCTTCAAACTGATGCTTCTGACTTATATTGGGCAGCAATCTTGAAAACATATCTTAATGAGATTTGTAGATATACAAGTGGTACTTTTAAATCAGCAGAAATAAATTATACTACACATGAAAAGGAGTTATTAGGAGTAATAAATGGGATTAAAAAGTTTTCACTTTTCCTACTCCAAAAACCTTTCATTGTTCATGTGGATAACACTCAAGTTCCAAGTCTTGCGAAAAATAAATTACCCAGTGAACCTAATTATAGAAGGTTACATAGATGGCAAGTTTTCCTATTTCTCTATGATTTCAAAATCATTCCCACAAAAGGAACTGATAATTTTTTAGCAGACTTTTTATCCAGAAATATAGATTTTGATTCAGAATAAAAACCAATATATGGGTATACATATATCTAGTCCATCTCAAACGGTAGATGGTAAAGACAACATCAAATCCATTGATCACTTATAAAATATTAAGAAGACCAATATATGGGTTTGCATATATCTAGTCCATCTCAAACGGTACGTAGATGGTAAAGACAAGATCAAATCCGTTGATGGGTGGTGATTTCCCAAAAATCACTTATAGAAAAACTTGAAAAAAAAAATTTAATAAATCTTTCTCTCTTTTACAGATGGAGGATAAAATTGATATTTCTGAAATAAAAGAAGAGATTTCATATATCAACAGCATGGCTGAAGATCTCTATGAAGGAACTGTGGTTCTTGAACAATATCTATACAAAAATATCCCTCCATTGATAGATTTGGTAACTGAAAACCTGGAGAAGGTAAATAAAGTGACTCAAAGGTTAGAAAAATATATTGAAAATTTTGAGTCAATAAAAATAAATGAGGCTGAGTCATCTAGCGAGAAAATTAAAGAAGAAGCCAAAAATAAAGCTCCATCAATCATTGAAATAAAAATGGAAAGAGAGTCTTCTTCAAAAGAAATAAAGATTGAAATAGAAAAATATGTTCCTAACACTGAATGGGAACATATGTACGTTCAAACAGTTGATGAAGTCTATAGTATGGAAAATACAGATACTATATTCTTCTCTAAAGGTAAGAACATATATCCAATGTTGACTTGCATAATGGGAGCATGCCCAGAAGCAGTTTATAGATATGCTTGTTTTGGGTTCCTTGATATAATCTACCCAAGTAAAGATCTTAGAGAAATATCCAGATTTGATGATACTTTAAAATCTCAAATCAGTAAATTTGCCAGAGGAAGACAGGTGGTTCTCAAGTTCTACACTATATCTCCAGAACCAGAGAAGCATATATGGCATGAAGCTTTCTTCATGGTCACTGCAGACCACCTTTCTGACACCATAAAATTTGAGCAAGGAAATAAACCGTTAAGGAAGATCCAAGTTACTAAAGAATGGATTGTCCAAAGACGTGCCTTAGGAATAAAAGCTATTCACAGCGTTGCAGAAAATCTGTACAAATATAAGTTTGAAACGCTGATGAGTAAAGGAAATTGGATTCTACTCACCAAAGGAGGAAAAATAAGCTCTCCTCTTTTAATGGAATTCATAAATAAATTCGAAAAACATGAATTTTTCTGCACTGCAGAGACTAGACAAGAAGCTTGCAAATTGATGGGCTGTAACCATCAGTAATGTAAGCACATACATCAGCAAGGAAATGACGAATGCCATGACGTCATACTCCAATTATCAAGTGGCAGATAAAAGTGTCGGCAGAATCTCAACCATAGAAAAGTGTCGGCAAGATCTGGATCGTTGAAGGATAAAGCAGTGGATCTCAAATAAAAATTTCAAGTCCGAACAGTAGATAAAATATAGCCTATAAATAGAGTCCTCTTGTATGTTGAAGACCACCTTGTCTTGAATTCAGAGAGTCATATGTAAAATAATCGTTGAGTCTTCAGTTTTAAGCTTTGAGTGTTGTATTTTCAGAATAAAACTTTTTTTTTTTTCAGAATATATAATGTTTGTATAAACCTCTTTTGAAGGAAATAAAATTCTCCTTTTCATATACACGAGATAAATACTTTGTTAAGAGTTTTAGTAAATCTTTTTACTCCAGTCAATTCCTACAATCCTTTTATTGAAACTTATAAGCCGTAGTGAGGTTTTCCGTTGGAGGTTGAAGTTTGTTTCCAGTTGATGTCCATGAAAGCATGAAGCTGTGAGGACTTGTGGAACAAGAAGGACTAACCGAGGAGAAACGAAGACGAGTCTTACCGGATCAATAAATCAGAATTGTAAGAGAGGAAGGAGATAAAGAGAGATAATAAAATTTTTACAAATTATTTGAGTGTTTATGAATTATAGGATGAATTTTAGAGTACTTCTATTCATTAAGCATGATTAATTTCAATGTCTATGCTCTTATATTTGATATTATGAATAAAAATATAATTTATATACCTAATTAAAATATTTTCAAAACTTTGGGGACAAATCTATAAATAACAAAAAGCTTCAAGCAATAAAAGAAAATATTAAAAAATATTTTAGTGGAGTTGCAAGGAGCATCCACGACTTATACCATAATATTAATACTTTTATAAAAAATGTTATTCTATTAACAAAATAAAAATCTAATACTAATTTTGAAAAAGCCTCATTGATTCATGAGTTAACAAAATTATATGAAGGCACCGTTCAGAAATATTTCTCTTAAAAGATGTAAAATTTTAAATATAATTTCTTTTCAGACATGTTTTTTTCGGGCAGCTTAATGATTGTCCAGAAGAAAAAAAGAAAAAAAAAAAAGGTTCAAAACTGCTTAATTTTAGAAGATTTTGGCTAAAATATAAAAAATTGAGATAATTTGTGATCTTGAAACTAGATCCGAATGAGTTTTAAAATTTTCACATTAATAAATATTGTCCTTTTTAAGAAAAATAATTATTGCATGCTATGTACTTTTAGTAAACATCTGAATTATAAATTGTCAATAACAGACAATCTACGATCAGTAAAGATCGATTAAGTGGTTCGAGTATTCTTTATCAAAAGTAGTGATATGCTTCTGATCACTTGGGTATGTGTTAAAAAAACAAACAAAAAAACAACAGGCAACCTTGGATGGTGGTAATCAAGGTGACTAGATGATCTCCTTAATTCAAAGACACAGGAATCTTGGCCGAATTAAATATATGCCTGTCGTTAATCATGAAGTAAACGATTGTAGTACTATAGTTCAAAAAATAATAATAATATATGCAATGTTTTCAAAAGCGGACCGGACCGGCCGGTCCGACCGGTTCAACCGGAGATCGGCACGCCGTCCGGTCCGATTGACCCTATAAAACCAGTCGAGACCGGACCAGTCAAGGACCGGCAAAACCGGCCGATTAATCTGCGGTTTTGGTCCTTGTAACCGGACCGGATCGCCGGTTCGAGTACTGGGGCTTTTTAATTTTATTTTTTTTGAACGCCAAACAAAATCTGCTGAGAAGAGGGGGAAAAATGGAGGAGAAGAAAGCAGCAACAGCGGAGGTGTGCGTGGATCTGAAAGAAAGCAGCATGCGTGGGTCTGAAAGACAGCAGCAACAGCGGAGGTGCGTGGATCTGAAAGAAAGCAGCAACAGCGGAGGCGTGCGTGGATCTGAAAGAAGGCGTACGCCGCCGTTTGTTAGCCGCCGGCTTGCCACCCTCCATTTCAGGCAGTAAAGAAGGTGAGAATTGATATGAAGAATTTGGAAGCCGTCTTCCACTTCTCTGAGTTGATAATGGGGTTTTGTGCCAAGTGCCAAGTGAATCTGCCAACTAATGACTAATCCACTCTTAGGTCTTGATTTTACTCTCTTTTTTTTCCCCTTGTTGTGTACTCTTTTATTTTATTTTTTTTATTCTCCTCTATTCTGGCATTTTCCGAACTTTTAATAGGGGTCTTTTCAAAATTTGTTGAATATTGTGTACATAAAATTATGATTGAATATTTAATTTTATTAGAAATTACTTACAAAACTTAATTATCTTTAAATATTTGAATTTTAGGTATATTTATTAGTTTTATAATATTATATAAATATACATATATTTAATAAATTAATATTTATTTATTTATGATGTCATACCTGATGGGGTCAAAATACGATCGTCCCACATTAGGACACGTGGCATCACCGAGATGATGACATCTGTCTCCCCAAGGCCGCACCATCAGTTCACGAGCGCTTAGCCGAACGATCGCAGATCTTCTTCAGGAGTTAAACCCAACGAGCGCTATCACTCCAACGAGCGTCCTACACACCAAACGATGGGTACGCCTACGTGCCAAGGGAGCCCTCTTCGAGCGTCACACTCCCTCAGAGCGGCCTCTCCTCTGGCTCGTCATTTGAATTGGAGCCAACATTCCCCTCAGCGGATATCTTGGCCTCCAAGACTTAAGGTTGTCACGAGCGCGCTCTCAAGCCCTCGTTACCAACCACCCACATGGCTCTCTGACACAACGTACATGCCCGCGCACCTGCCACTGTTGCTAGCACTAACTTTTGGGCCGCTTTTGCAGAAGATTCCTCCTAGGTTTCTCTCTCACAGCGCCACGTGTTAGGGCAACATTCGGTCAGGACCACTTGAGGCAAATGACCAAAGGGCCCTTGACCCTCAACTATAAATAATCCAAGTCATCTTCTACACTGTAAGCATTTTTTTCTCTAAGCCTTCTTCCTCACTGCAACTGTGACTGAACTTACATTTTCTTCATACGCTGAACTGAACTGACTTGAGCGTCGGAGAGCCAAACTGGGTATCACCCCCAGTCCCCCAGCTTGGCCGTCTGACTTTCTTGTGCTTGTCCCAACAGGTTGAACTCACTTCCTCATTTCCGGCGAAGCTCCGGTGGTTTCCTCCACAAAATATAAATCGTAAAGTGATCGGATTCGGACCATCCATTTCCGGACCCATCATTTTTGGCGCCGTCTGTGGGAAACCAATCCTTCATTTTCTTCCTTTCTTTTGTTGGTTGAAAAACAAGCACATCTTCACTTTCAACAGCCATGGTTGCCACGAGATCTGGAGCTGTGGGAGGAGGAGAAAACACCTCCCAAGATGCAAACATCGTTCTTCCCTCCACCGCTACTGGTGGAGCACCACCTCTTTCTGTCGCCGCTGGTGGCGCACCTCCCGCCGCAGGAGTAACTCCGCCAGCTGAATCTTCTGCGCCGCCGCCTGCACCGCCGGTGATGCCCATTCCCACCACCGCGGGAGGAGTTTCTATCCCAGTCCCACCGCCGCTTGCACAGAATTCCTGGGTCCATCCCCAGATGAACCTTGGAATACAAGGTTACATGATGCCTCCACCTGGCTACACTCTTGCTCCGGCCGCCATGATGCCGCCAGTCCAACCATATCACGCCGGCCAGATCCAGCTCCCAGTGGTGGTTCCCAGGGAGATTGAAGGTGTGGAGCTACCTCCGTTGACCACCCAACAGCTACGGGCTCTTTATGCCCAGTGTGAGGTTCAGGCGGCTCAGGGGGCATGGGAAAGATTCCATTCCATGTATTTCCCCTCTGGGCAGGCCACTCAGATTGCCGCCCCTTTAGGCGGACAACAGAACTTTCCCCTCAGAGAAGCTCAGGCTGTCTTGAGGGCACAACCGCCACCACCGCCAGCCAGAGAAGTGCCCCAGCAGGAGGGCAACGAGCGTGCCTCCGTGGGCAGGAACAAGGAGCCCACGGAGCGAGTGAACGAAAACGAAGGAGACTCTCATGTCTCCAGGAGGGACTCACGAGCCCACAAGGACAAGCAAGTGGAAGTAAATCCTGACGTCCTCGCGGCTGTGCAAGACCAGCTGCAGGGCCTCAAGGATATGGTGGGACAGCTCTCCCGAGGGCGCTCAACTCAGATCTCCCATACTCGGGATGAACGGGTTGACGCCAGGAGCACCCGCACCAAGGATCCTCCACCGAGGGTCCCCCGTCGGAAGGAGCCGGAGGAAAACTTCGGCACGTACGAATACCACCCCTTGGCGAGGGGTTCACCCCTCGTCGAAGAAGTTCTGATGGCCCAAGCAGGAATGGCCAAAGTCCCCACATCCATAAACAGATATGACGGGACAACCGATCCAGCGGAGCACCTGGATCATTTTGTGCATCTCATGCACCTTTACGAGCATTCCAGCCATTACTGGGCGAAAGTGTTCGTCACTTCCTTAGTAGGGATGGCTCAAGAGTGGTATAAGCGCCTGCCACCGCGCTCGATCCACTCATATGAAGAGCTGGCCGATGCCTTCCTCAACCACTTCAACTCTTTGAAGGCACCAGTCACCGCACCCACAGCGCTTTACAATGTGGTGCAGGGCAAGAGCGAATCACTGCGCTCGTTCTTCGCCCGCTTCAATAAGGAGATCTTGCAGGTGGAAAGGCCCTCGATGGATTTCTTGATCCCAGTTCTCTTCCAGGCTGTGGATCACAAGCAGTATGTGAGCAAAAAATTTGCTGATGCCATCGTGGAGAGAAGGCCTGGGACCCTCATGGGCCTAAGAGAAATAGCCGAGCCGTTCTTCGCGCTCGAAGATATGTATGGGACGAATGGTCCCCGTCATCACAGCCCGGCCCGGAACGAGCGACCTCATCAAGAGCGGGGACGGGATGTGGCAATAAAGAAGGAGCGCCCTCAAGAGCGCAGGAGGTCGCCACCACCCCCTCGTCGATTTGAGCGAATCCCGCTCACCCGGCCAAATTCAGAAGTCTACAATCTCTCCGATAAAAAGCTCTTCAAAAGACCCATCAAAATGAGAGAAACAGACTCACTCAGGCGCTCGAACAAGTACTGCGCCTTCCACAAGCAGAGAGGGCACGACACGGATGAGTGCCGGCAGTTGGAGGCTGAAATCCAAAGGCTCGTTGCGGGGGGCCACCTGAAGGAGTTTGTCCGGGTGCTCGAGCGCTACGATGAACAATGCAATGAGCGCTCAGGAAGGAGAAGAAGGAGTCCTTCCCGGTCAAAGAGCCCAAGGGGTAGGGGACCCCCTGAAAGCAGCAGCCGCCGAGGCAACAAAGGCAAAGCCCCTGAGCAAGAAAACGAGCCCTTCGCAGTCATAAATATGATTGCGGGAGGTTCATCAGGAGGGGATTCAAACGCCTCTCGACGGAGGCACGTTCGGAGCTACAACCAACGCCCAGCAATGCCCAAGCCTATCTACGCTATCCAGAGATCAAGCGCTTCAAAATCAAGAGAAAATGATGTAATAGGCTTTGATGATAGGGATCTAGAACATATTGTAACGCCCCACGGGGAGGGTGTAACCTCAGATTGCCCCATGGTGGTTAGTTTAGATGTTCATAACCATGTTGTAAAAAGGGTATTGGTGGATAGTGGAAGCTCAGTTAATGTTTTGCCTTACTCTACTTTCTCAAGAATGAAGGTTGATCTCCCGCTCGAGCCTCTCAAAACAGCCCTCATTGGCTTTGGAGGCTCAGAAGTGGTCCCACGAGGGCAAATACGTCTAGCTACATCATTCGGCCGAGCCCCTCAACGCAAAACACTCTTGGTGACGTACGCAGTGGTGGAGATTGACATCCCTTACAACATCATAATTGGGCGCCCAGCCCTCGTGGATTTCAAAGCCATCATCTCCACCTATCACCAGAAGATTAAATTCCCTACTTCCGAGGGCGTGGGAGAAGTGCTGTGCAATGTGCGAGAAGCTTGGGAATGTTACATGCTGTCCCTCAGAAAGCCAAAAGCGGAGAAAACCTTCCAGATTGGTTCCACCAAAAAGTCAGTAGATTTCCCCAACTTGGATGAGGATAGCCCAGCACGGAAAAGGGCAAAATTGAACAAGAAGAAGAATAAGAAGAAGAGAGGAAACAACGAGGAGAATCCCCTTGAGAATGTTCCCCCAGGGACCGTTGGCGGATCGTCCTCAGAAGGAGACGAACCGGGAGAAAGTGAACCAGCCTCTGGCAATCGTTTGACGGGAAAGAAGAGGGCGCTCGAACTTCCTCGCCCTGAGGTGAGAATCGAACCCTCGGAAAAATTCCTCACCATTGAGCTGGAGCCCGGAAACAAAGACAAGACTACACAGATAGGCTCAAACCTCTCAGGGCCTTCTCAGATCATGATGATTGATTTTCTAAGAGAGAACAAGGATGTATTCGCGTGGAAAGCCTCTGATCTCACAGGAATTGACCCTAGCGTCGTTGTCCATAGGCTTAATGTGGATCCATCTTTCAAGCCCATCAAGCAGAAAAAGCGGGATGTACATGGCTTTCGGAAAAAAGTCATTGAAGAGGAAGTTAATAAACTCTTGGAGGCTCAATATATCGAGCCCATCTTGTAGCCGGAGTGGTTGTGCAATGTCGTCTTGGTGCCCAAGAGCGCAAATAAGTGGCGCATGTGCAATGATTTCACTGATCTCAACAAGGCTTGCCCTAAGGATCCTTACCCGCTGCCCCGGATTGATCAATTGGTGGATTCGACCGCCGGCTGCGAGCTCATGAGCATGATGGACGCTTTCCAGGGATATTACCAGATCTTTATGGCCCCGGAAGACCGCCCCAAAACTTCGTTCGTTGTCCATATGGGGGTGTATTGCTTCCTAGTCATGCCCTTTGGACTTAAGAACGCCGGAGCTACGTATCAGCGACTCGTAAACAAGATGTTTGAAAGGGAGATTGGGAGGTCCATGGAGGTCTATGTGGACGATATGATTGTCAAAAGCGAGCGCCAGGACTCCCACTTGGAAGATCTTAGGCGCACCTTTTCAATCCTGCGACAATATGGAATGAAGCTGAACCCCTCGAAGTGCACCTTTGGAGTACAAGGGGGAAAGTTCTTGGGATACATGGTCAGTCAGAGGGGAATTGAGGCCAATCCGGAGAAGATCCGGGCCATCTTGGAAATTCCTTCCCCTCGCAATTTGCGGGAAGTACAGGTCCTAGTAGGCAAAATCATCTCATTGAACAGGTTTATTTCGCGCTCGGCGGACAGGAACCTCCCCTTCTTCAAAATTTTGAGGAACGCGCGTAACTTTGCTTGGACCGAGGAATGTGAAAAAGCGCTGCAGGATATGAAAGCTTACTTATCGAGCGCGCCACTGCTGACTAAGCCCGTCGAAGGCGAGAGATTATTCATGTACCTTTCCGTTTCTCCAGAAGCCACAAGCGCCGTTTTGATCGCTGTGCGGGAACGGAAACACTTGCCCGTTTATTATTTGAGCAAAACCCTGCAAGGAGCTGAAAAGAAATATTTGGAGATTGAGAAATTTGCGTTCGCTCTTGTTAACGCTTCAAGAAGGCTAAGGCCTTACTTTCAAGCGCACTCAATAACAGTTCTCACCGACCAACCCTTGAAGCAAGTGTTATCCAAGCCGGACGTATCTGGCAGATTAATCAAGTGGGCCATCGAATTGAGCCAGTTTGACTTATGCTTCGAACCCAGGACCGCGATACAGGCTCAAGTTGTGGCGGATTTGTTGGTTGAGCGTTTTGGTGTCGAGCCCACCATCGCGGAGAATGAGGGGTTGTGGGTACTGCACACAGATGGTTCCTCAACCTCTCAAGGGGGAGGAATAGGAGTGGCCCTCAGAAGCCCCGATGGGCTTGAACTGGACTTTGCGATCAAGCTGGACTTCCAAGTCACTAATAATGAAGCGGAATATGAAGCCCTCGTGCAAGGGTTGAACATAGCTTTTCAGAATGGAGCCTCCAGGATCACTGCTTACGTGGATTCACAATTAATAGCGAGCCAGATTGAAGGAACATACGAGGCTCGAGAAACCACCATGGTACAGTACCTAAAGAAAGCCAGAGAAATCATTGGGAAGTTCAAGGAATTTCACCTACTTCAAGTGCCTCGAGGAGAAAACGAGCGTGCGGACGCCCTGTCCAAGTTTGCTTCAGCTTTAGAAGGCACTTCCGAGCGCTCCGTTACGTTCCTCAGAACTGAGGAACCTTTGATCAAGGAAAGGGTCGCCACCGAGATGGTCGCCATGATTGATCCAAACGAGCCCTGTTGGCTTGACGACATCATCATTTTCCTGAGGGATGGAATCACTCCAACTAACAAGGTGGAAGCCAGGAAAGTCAGGAATAAGGCCCCTCGTTTCGCTCTGGATCCCGAGGGGAGATTGTTCAAAAAATCATTTCAAGGACCCCCAATGAGATGCCTAAGGCCCTCCCAAGCGAAGGAAACGCTCGAGCTCATACACAATGGAAGTTGTGGGAATCATTCCGGAGGGCGTATCTTAGCGAAGAAGATTCTGAGAAGTGGGTTTTATTGGCCTACGGTTCTCCAGGATGCCATTGAATTTTCAAGGAAGTGCCCCAAATGCCAATTTCATTCAAATCTCCCTCAATTGCCAGCCGCACAAATGATCCCAATAGATGTCTCTTGGCCGTTTGACCAGTGGGGAATAGACATTGTGGGCCCCTTACCCATGGCTGCAGGACAAAGGAAGTTTGTCATTTTAGCCGTCGACTACTTCACCAAATGGGCCGAGGCTGAAGCTGTTGCAAAAATCACTTTCAAGGTTGTAAGGGACTTTATTTGGAAGAACATCATCTGCAGGTACGGAATACCGAGGGTGCTCATATCTGACAATGGATCCCAGTTCATAGCAGCTGACACTCGAGAGTGGTGTTCCGAGTTGGGGATAGAACAGCGATTTCCCTCTGTAGGACATCCACAGTCCAACGGACAAGCAGAAGTTACCAACAGGATCATTTTGCAACATCTGAAAACCATGCTTGAAAGCAAGAGGGGTGAATGGGCTGAGGAGCTGCAGGGAGCGCTTTGGGCGTATCGCACAACCCCACGAGCGGCCACGGGAGAAACACCATACGCGCTCGTTTATGGGTCAGAAGCGATGATACCGGCGGAGATAGTGAATGAATCCGCTCGAGTAGGCTATTTCGAGCCTCAGCTCAACGAGGGTAACAGGAGCTTGGAGTTGGACTTGCTGGATGAAAGGAGAGACCGAGCGTGGGCTAAGATCCACCATTATAAAGCCTCTGTAGCCCAACAGTACAACAAGCGTGTGAAGGAAAGAACTTTCCAGCTGGGAGACTTGGTTTTGAAGAAAGTGGAAGTATCCAAACACGTGGGCAAATTGGACCCCAATTGGGAAGGCCCATTCAAGGTCATACAACTCAGAGCTAACAACACTTACACCCTGGAGACACTTCAGGGCGAGCGCTTGCCTCGCCCTTGGAACGCATGTAACCTCCGGCGGTTTTATGTTTAGAAGCTCTTTGCAAACTCTGATGTAACAACCCACTTTGACGGGTTCTGTGTACTTCAAATCAAAGTAAAAGGTAACATAATCTTTTTAATTTCTTTAGTATTCCGGTTTGTTTGGTTGCTTGAATGGATAAGTCCCACGTCCCTCGTCTTCTCGAGCGTGGTTGGCAACCCATTCCAATATGAATGTTGTTTTCTCTTATGGGTTACGCTGGCCAGCAATCTACTCCACATGGGGGGACGCCCTCATAAGGATAGACTGGTTACGCTCACAACCAATTAGGCAAGACGGAAGTGGATCGCGAAGAAAATCCTAGTAGGCCTTGGCTGTTGCTTACAACGCCTTGCGCTCGAAAACGGGATCTCCCACGAGAGCGCATCCTAGTAGGCCTTGGCTGTTTCTTACAACGCCTTGCGCTCGAAAACAGGATCTCCCACGAGAACTCATCCTAGTAGGCCTTGGTTGTTGCTTAAAACGCCTTGCGCTCGAAAACGGGATCTACACCAAAAAAAAAAAAAAAAAAAAAAAAAAAAAAAAAAAAAAAGGGTCCTAGTGTGCCTTGGTCGTTTCTTAAAACGCCTTGCGCTCGGAAATGGGATTTCCTGCTGAACCAAGAAAATGATAAGGGCCGGAGCGCTCGAATGATGGCCTCAGAATCAAAAAGGAATTGCTCAAGTCTTGAGCATAGGGGCAATCCCACAGTAAGACCCTCACGACCGCTCAAGACTTAAACAAACTTTCAAGATAAATCTACAGAGGGGAAATTTACACAAGACTTGAGCGTAGGGGCAGTCTCACAATAAGACCCTCACGATCGCTCAAGACTTAAACAAATTTTCAAGGTTTTGTGTCAAAGACAAAATTTATACAAGTCTTGAGCGGGGGGGCAATCTCACCATAAGACCCTCACAAGCGCTCAAGACTTAGGCAAATTTTTCGATTTCAAGAGCAAAAACAAAATTTATGCAAGTCTGGAGTGGGGGGCAATCTCACAATAAGACCCCCACGATCGCTCAAGACTTAGACAAATTTTTCATCACAGAAGCAAAACATCATCACAAGGAATAAAGCATTCACAGGAGTATACCACACAGTCTTATTATATAATTCATAAAGGAAATGAAGAACAAAGGCATGGAAAACAGAATCTTTATTCATTAATAAAGGGAAACTATTACAAAGCTAAAGGGCTCAAAGGCCCATGGAATTCTTACAAGAAATAGCAGAAAAATTGAGAAATACTGGAAAATTGATAAAGGAGGGGTTTTAAGCAGCCGGGGCGACATCTTCATCAACAACCACCAGAATTGGGCCCTGAACTGGGCCGTGAATGGGACCCTCAGGCTCTTGTGGATCGTTGGGGGCATTGGCAGGAGCAGGCTCATTGGCATCGGGGGCGTTGGCGTTTTCAGCGACTTGAACGGGGGCATCCTCTATGGCCGGCGCTTGGGGCTCGTCTTCATGAACGTCGGATGGACCCGCACCCCTTTCCCTGTGGGCATCGGTGTACTCATCCTGGATCAGTTTCACCAGGAAGTCGTACTCCATTTCCGCTATGCTGTCTGCGGGGTCGTTTGGATCTTCATCTTCCTCCTCGCAGTGCTCATTGAACATGAGCCCCGTGCCCTCGGCATCCTTCATAGCGGGATGAGTTAGCCCTTTGTGTATGCCCTGCTCGATGGCCAGATTGAAGGCCTTCTGAGCCTCCTCCAAGCAATGCAGGGAAGCAGCAAAGTTGAAGGCTTTGGAGTGGCAAAATTTGATCAATGCCTCCTTGTTTGCACGCTCTAAGCTCCGAGGCCATTCGTTGACAGTATCGTTGAATTTGCGCTCGGCCTCCATCGCCCTTGCTCTCAAGCTTTCCCTCTCTGCCTCAGCCTTCTTGACCCGCTCGTTAGCTTGGGCCAGCTCATTGCCCAAACGGATCCGAGCGCCGTCCACAGCCACAAAGTCCTCCTTCAGCTTTGACAGCTCCTCTTCATTTTTGTTGTACAAACCCTTGAGGGTGTCGTACTTGGCTATCTCAGCATCCAGCTCCCCTTGGATATGGGCCGGATCGTTCGAGCGGGCCACCTTCTTGTATTTGGCTTTGCGCTCGGCGTAGGTGGAGGCTCGCATTTGCACATTCCTGAGCCGAGGAAGAACTTGCTGCATAATCGAGGGGAAAAGAGTTAGCAGAAGAATGGTGAATTACAGAAAAGAAGAGTGCAAGAAATGAGGACTTACGGAAATTAGGGCGTGGGCTGCATCGAATGTCACCTTCTCTACAGACTCACTGTAGAGATGCCTGTGGTCTGCCGAGAATTGAGCCCGGCTGAACAAATCGTCAGTAATAGTCTGGGCAACCGAGCCCGGCCTCAGCAAAACCGGTCCGCCGTCGGGGGCGCCAGTGAAGTCTCTGTCCCCTCGGCGAGGGAAATCCCACATGTGTTCTTCCTCTGAAGAGGAAGTGTCCCCCTCGCCTCGGGGGCCCTCAACCACCCGTTTGCCCTTTCCTTTGATCGCGGCGGAGTCAGGCATTCTCTTCCTCTTGCGGGAAGGTCTATTTGCGCTCGCGCTCGCAGGAGCCTCAGTAATCGCCAAAGTGGTGTTTGGCCTCGTTGGTTCTGCAGGGGGGAGAGGTTGAACATCTCCTGCTCTATCCGATCGCCTGGTCTCCCTGGGGACCAATCTCCGTTCCCCTCGGCCACGAGGGGGTTGCACCTCCGGGGTGGTGCTTGAACTGGCGCCCCCACGAGCGTCCCCTCTGTCATTGCGGTTACGGGGACGTTGGGGCTCGCGCTGTTGGTTCCCCTGTGTGGCTTGGTTCCTCTGGGCGTTGGCGAAACGAGCCGCTTGTCTGATTCCACCGGCCATTTCTAAAATAGCGGCTCCTGCAAAAATGAAAGTACGAGGGTTATAAATCCTTGAACAAGAATTGTTAAGTACAAATTACAAGTACAAGAAAAGCAGTTAGTATTCATCCCTATCTAAGGTTAGTGCCCTAAGGATCTAACCATCTCTCTCTATGTCACGAGCCGGAGGGTTGTCAAGGAAATGAGGGTCGTTGGTAAGACCACACAAGAACATGAGTTCCGCATCGTCTATCCAGTCCTTTGCTTGTATAAGGTGACCCTCGTCCCTTAGGGTTGTTGCCAGGTTTTTAGCCCAGTCTCGGGGAAGTGAGGGTGGCAAACGGCTCTTTGAGTACGAGCCCCATTCCGTGATCACCCCAAAGTCCTCTCCTGCTGGAGCCTTGACAAAGATGAATTTTTCTTTCCAATCAACGCCATAAGTGCTCGAGGGCGAGTTGATCAGTTTCATGTGGGCCTTCGCTTGGACGTAATAAAAACCCGCCTCAGGAGAAGAGCGAGAGGAGCTGACCACTTGGAAAAGGGCATTGAAGTTCCGCAAATAGGGCTCGTAACCCATGGTCCTCATCAGAATTATGAAACAAGTCAGGAGGGCCAAGCCGTTGGGCACTATTTGGGATGGACACAAGCCCAGGTCATTCAGCAAGTGGGCCATGGAGACCGAAATGGGGAACCTCAGGCCTCCTGAGCGCACGGTGTCCACGTATACTGCCATCTCCCCAGGAGGCGGATTATTTGCGCGCTCGTGGTTTTGAGGAATTCTCCAGGTATACCGCTCGTCCCAGTAGATGGGGGCCATCATTGTCTTTACATCTCCCACGGTGACGGTGCTGGGAGTTTCATCAGGAGTGCGCTCGGTAGCTTGATAACCAGAACCCTCCCCCTCGTTGGGTCCTTTGGATTTTTGAGCTTTTTTACCTCGGCTCTTGTCACGGGCCCTTTCTGAAGGCCCAGTTATGGCTTCCGCCACTGGAAGCGGGTTGGCAACACGGGCCCTTTCTGAAGGCCCAGTTACGGCTTCCGCCACTGGAAGCGGATTTGCAACGGCCACAGTCACTCTGTGGCGGTGGGGATGTGTAGCACTTTGAGTTATGGGGAGGGATACTCCTTGTCTGGTGACTCCTTGTCTTTCTGCCTCAATCACCAGATCCATCTCCTCAAAAAGAGGATCCACTCCGCCTGGGTTTCTATCTTCCATAGCCATTACCGCCGCCCCCAACTCTTCATCTCTGGGGGAATTGTGGGATGAAGAACTATCGGTGGCCATCTCTTGGATTTCACGGGCAAATTCTTCAACATGTTGGTCGGCCATGGCAGAAACTGGGAATTTGGAGGTTTTTCTTGGAGAGAGTTTAAGGTTCAGAAATACGGGAATCTGAGGGATTACAAAGTCCTAAGGTCCGAATCTACGGTTAGCAAAGTCAGAAAATCACACTGGAGATTTACCTTGAAAAGTTTCTGAAGAAAACTGAAGAAGAGGTTGAAGATGCTCTAAGAACTGGAATGCAAGAGAATTTTCTTTGCAAAGGATGCTTGAGAGTTTTGAATGCGTAAAGAGTGTGAAGATTTCAGAATCCCTTATTTATAGGGATGGGAGTTGGTACCGTTTTGGGCAATAAATTCAAAATGGCAATCATTTCCCGCCTAGGAAACCGCCCACTTTATGGAACCGGCACATGCTTCCCAATGCTCACGCGCCCCACGCGCACCCGCATTTAATGCTCTGACGTTTCAAGGGCTTCAGAATAGTACCAACATTTAATGCGAAAGTGATACGATCGGTCAGTTGAAAAGACCGCATTTATGGCGCAATCAGAGGAAAATTGCTCAATACGCCAAGTCCTACACGAGCGCTACGAGCAAGAAATAGAGCGTGTCAAAATTCTACAGTCCTTATCAATAAGAACTGCAGAATTGGGGGGCAAAATGATGGGGTCAAAATACGATCGTCCCACATTAGGACACGTGGCATCACCGAGATGATGACATCTGTCTCCCCAAGGCCGCACCATCAGTTCACGAGCGCTTAGCCGAACGATCGCAGATCTTCTTCAGGAGTTAAACCCAACGAGCGCTATCACTCCAACGAGCGTCCTACACACCAAACGATGGGTACGCCTACGTGCCAAGGGAGCCCTCTTCGAGCGTCACACTCCCTCAGAGCGGCCTCTCCTCTGGCTCGTCATTTGAATTGGAGCCAACATTCCCCTCAGCGGATATCTTGGCCTCCAAGACTTAAGGTTGTCACGAGCGCGCTCTCAAGCCCTCGTTACCAACCACCCACATGGCTCTCTGACACAACGTACATGCCCGCGCACCTGCCACTGTTGCTAGCACTAACTTTTGGGCCGCTTTTGCAGAAGATTCCTCCTAGGTTTCTCTCTCACAGCGCCACGTGTTAGGGCAACATTCGGTCAGGACCACTTGAGGCAAATGACCAAAGGGCCCTTGACCCTCAACTATAAATAATCCAAGTCATCTTCTACACTGTAAGCATTTTTTTCTCTAAGCCTTCTTCCTCACTGCAACTGTGACTGAACTTACATTTTCTTCATACGCTGAACTGAACTGACTTGAGCGTCGGAGAGCCAAACTGGGTATCACCCCCAGTCCCCCAGCTTGGCCGTCTGACTTTCTTGTGCTTGTCCCAACAGGTTGAACTCACTTCCTCATTTCCGGCGAAGCTCCGGTGGTTTCCTCCACAAAATACAAATCGTAAAGTGATCGGATTCGGACCATCCATTTCCGGACCCATCAATACCGGTTCAACCGGTGGTTGAACCGGTCGAACCGATCCGATCGATAACCAGTAAGGCTGCCGGTTCACCCTCCGATCCGCTTTTGAAAACATTGAATATATGTATATATATCAAACAACTAGTGCACGCCTTTTTATCAAACAACTAGGGCATGTCTTTTTGTAATGCTAGAGAGCTATGATATATAAAATTAATATTTTCTCCAATTTGTCTATTGATTTATGAGTTAACAAAATTATATGAAGGCACCGTTCAGAAATATTTCTCTTAAAAGATGTAAAATTTCAAATATAATTTCTTTTCAGACACGTTTTTTTTCGGGCTGCTTAATGATTGTCCAGAAGAAAAAAAGAAAAAGAAAAGGTTCAAAACTGCCTAATTTTAGAAGATTTTGGCTAAAATATAAAAAATTGAGATAATTTGTGTTCTTGAAACTAGATCCGAATGATTTTTAAAAATTTCACATTAATAAATATTGTCCTTTTTAAGAAAAATAATTGTTGCATGGTACGTACCTTTAGTAAACATCTGAATTATAAATTGTCAATAACAGACAATCTACGACAAATAAAGGTCGGTTAAGTAGTTCGAGTGTTCTTTATCAAAAGTAATGATATGCTTGTAACCATTTGAAATATGTGTTAAAAAAAAACAAACAAAAAAACAACAGGCTACTTTGGATCGTGGTAATCAAGGTGACTAGATGATCTCCTTAATTCAAAGACAGAGGAATCTTGGCCGAATTAAATATATGCCTGTCGTTAATCATGGAGTAAACGATTGTAGTACTATAGTTCAAAAAATAATAATAATATATGTATATTTATCAAACAACTAGTGCACCCCTTTTTATCAAACAACTAGTTCACCCCTTTTCGTAATGCTAGAGAGATATGATATATAAAATTAATATTTTCTCCAATTTGTCTATTGGTTTATGTGTTAATAAAATTATATGAAGGCACCGTTCAGAAATATTTCTCTTAAAAGATGTAAAATTTCAAATATAATTTTTTTTAAGAGACTTTTTTTTTCGGGCAACTTAATGATTGTCCAGAAAAAAAAAAAGAAAAAAGAAAAGGTTCGAAACTGTCTAATTTTAGAAGATTTTGGCTAAAATATAAAAGGGACAGTTATTTAAAAGGATCAAATATCCTTAAAAGTTATCCTAAACCCCTTAATTTAAAAAAAGTATGTTTTAGATCATCAATATACATCTTATTTTTTGTAAACCCCCTAAAACCCTAAAAAGTCTGTCCACACAATTTTTACTTGTTCCAATCCAATATCCCTTTAATCATCTCTTTTCTTTTTTTTTCTTTCCTTTTTTTTTTTTTTTTTTTTTTTGTTTTTGTTTTTTTTACTTTTTTGTCAAGTAAAACTCACGAAACTGAGTTCTTAATCTCCTCCATGATCAAACACTTCATGCTTCCCAAGTGAGGATTATCCCAATTAAATCGTAACTCAATAAGTTTTTACAATCTTTTTATTTTTTTATTTTTTTTAATATCAATTTTGGAATCCGACCACCGGCAATTAGCTCACCTCATCGTTGTTGTTGAAGAAGAAGAAGAAGTCGACATACCTACGTTTAATCTCAGGTATTTTTGTAACCTTTCTAATTCGAAATTTTTGTGTTCAATTTTTTGTGATTTGTGATTTTTGCATATATCTGAAAATTTTACGATTTGAAATTTCTGTGTATATCTCAATCGATTTAATGTGTACTACTAAATTGGCAATTGTTTTGGTTGGGTAATCTGGTGTTAGATCTAAAGTTATTTTCTGTTTTGAGTATTTTAGTTCGTTTCTTGAACAATCATTCTATCCAATTTGAGATTTCTGAAATTTCGGCATATATCTGTATATATTTCTGCATAATCTGACTTTGAGATCTTTGCGTATTTTAGTTAGTTTGAACAATCACTCTATCCAATTTGAGATTTCTGAGATTTCGGCATATATCTGTATATATTTCTGCATAATACTTTGAGGTTTCTGCATATACATGAAATCCCACAGTCAGTTTATGCAGATATATATACAAATATATATTTGAGATATATACAGATATATATATCTGGATATACTTTTGTATAAACTAATCTGTATATATTCTGACTGTGAAATTTCTGTATATATCTAAATATATCTTTGCATAAATTGATTGTGGGATTTCTACATATATCTGAATATGTATTGTATAAACCGATTGATTATCTGCTACTGTATTTGTTCTCATAAATAGATTATAATCACCTATTGTAATGATTTGTTTTCTCACAGATAACTGAAGAGTAATCGAGCTTCTGGAGGATGCATGATCTTCGGTTCTCGTTGTAATTTACGAATGAGCAAGGAATTTTAATCAATTTTTAGAGTTAAGAATTAAAAATGAGGAACTAAACATGCATTTTGTAGAGTGATGAATTAAAAATGAGAAACTAAACGTGCAGTTTGTAGAGTGATGAAATAAATGGGGAAATAATAATGTTGTTTATGGAGTAATAAATTAAAAAATGCGTAATAAAAAATAGACTTTGTTAAGTGAAACGTTAAAAACTAGCACTACAAAAAATCCAGCGAATTCCGACGGAACTTTCCGTCGGAATTCCCTCGGATTTTCGTCGGAATTCGATAATTCCGACGGAAATCTGAGGGAATTCCGACGGGTCACAGTCCCTTGGAAAACCCTTCCTCGGAATTAACAAACCGAGGGAAAACCGACGGAAAACCGACGGAAAAAATTCTAGAAAAAAAAATCAAATAAAATTAATCCGACGGTGTTTCCGTCGGAAACCCGTCGGATTATGCATAAAATAAAAAGAAAATTACATATAATCCGACGGAGTTTCCCTCGGTACTCCGTCGGATTCTGCATAAAATAAAAATAAAAATTAATTAAATCCGACGGAATTTCCCTCGGAAATCCGTCGGATTATGCGTAAAATAAAAAGAAAAATTAAATAAATCCGACGGTATTTCCCTCGAAAATCCGTCGGATTATGCATCAAATAAAAAGAAAAATTAAATGAATCCGACGGAGTTTCCCTCGGAAATCCGTCGGATTATGCCTAAAATAAAAAGGAAATTTAAATAATTCCGACGGAATTTCCCTCGAAAATCCGTCGGATTATGCTTGAAATAAAAAGGAAATTTTATTTAATCCGACGGAATTTCCGTCGCATTTCCGTCGGAGTATATTTAAAAAGATTTCATTAATTATTTGTAATTTTTTATTTTTCGTTTTTTTTTGGGTACCTGCTGTTTTTCATATGCAATATACAAATTATATCCAATATTGAATAACCAAGAAAAGCTCCAAATATCATTTCGAAAAAATAAAAGCATACTAATCTTATATCCATCATTCAAAATACATTCATCATTTAAAAGTATACTAATCTTATATCCATCATTCAAAATACATGCCGCAAAATACATTCATCATTCAAAATCATGCCGCAAATTCAGCCACAACATTAGAAATATATATATATACGATGGAATTCATCTTACAATATTTACCCATAAGTACACTTACTAATCTTCATCCTCCTCCTCATCATCATCATGATCTTCATAAGCTGTAGGAGTTATGCGTGTGTCCTTATTGTGTTGCTTCCTTTTGGTCTTACGCCTTTTGCGAGTTTGTGAAGTTTGAATGATTAGATTAAGTGCTTGTGTTTGTAGCTCTATTTGTTTTTGTAATTGCTGCATTTGCTGTTGCATTTGCTCAGTTAACTGACCTGCATAAAGAATGACAAGTCATGTAAACAAGAAAGGAAACAAACAAGAGAAATGACAACAATACAGAATGCAAGTCTTCCAATTCATACAGCTTAACCAACAATCACAACTCTGCACACCTGACATGTTGCATTTCAGTTTCTTTATAGAACAAGCATACATTAATTCCATCACATTACTTAGAACAAGCACACACCAATAGAATTATATAAGCTCACCTGACATGTAAAATTTGCCCTTTCAATGTTGTTATAATTTTAAACTCACACACATTACATTAGAAAATAATTCTAACCAAACTAATACAACTCCAAGTTTCAAACACCCCCAAATTGAATCTCTAAACACTAAGATCTATGCATAATACACAACTTAGACTTCATTTACATGCTTGTCTGTACAACCTATATCCACCATAGAGCATCCAATAACTATTGCATCATTTTTAGCATATTCACCTACAAGATCTAATCATAAAACCAAGACCACTAATTCACATGAACAAGCATTTCAACATATTGCCCACATATTGCATTTCAGTTTCTTTATAGAACAAGCATACATTAACTCCATCACATTACTTAGAACAAGCACATACCAATAGAATTATATAAGCTCACCTGACATGTTACCTAACGCCTGAGTAAGCTGCTCGTTTGTCACGTAGGGGCGACTCTCAGATGATGGAGAGCCTGAAGTGTCATCTGATAATGCTGAAGGAACTACATTCTTTCTCTTTGGCATGTGGTTTAAACCAACAATCCTACCTTTCTTATCACGCCCCCCGGCAGCTAAAGTCCACAACTCTACACTATTAAGCACATGACTTTCTGGATCCTCCGATAGGCGTTGTTCTTGCTCAGCAACTAGTTCTTTATACTTCAATTGTATGTAATTATGATATAAAGAGTTCTACATTTAAATAGTCCGACCAAATTCGAGCATGAATAAGTAAAATATGGATTATATAGAGAAAAAATTATGCACACAATACATAGAACCTTGTCCTGACATTTGAGCCTTTTTTGTTCCTAAGTAACTTACATTTTGTCCAAACCATATAATACAAAGTAATAAAAGTTAATGAACCTTGTCTGGAATGGAAACAATTTTAATAGTACTCTTGTAACCATAAAACAATTTTGTTGTGCCTAAGTAACTTACAATATGCCTAGTTATACCAAACCATAATTCACTTTATACCACAACTCGTGAATCATGTTCATGACACAGGCCACATGATTTATAGAGAGACATGAATCCTCCAAGACATAATATCTCAATAAACCATTTGAAAAAATTTTCAGATTCTAAAATTGTCAAGAAATCATGTTTTGTAGAGACATAATATCATGTTTTCATTAATGCTTTTTAACAACTATTTACAATTTTTCATATTTTTTTCGCATTTAATCTAAAATTATATTATACAATTTTTATTTTAATTCGTATTTTTAAAATTTATATATTAAAAATACCGACGGAATTACCCTCGGTATTCCGTCGGAATTGTTTTATATTAATTTAAAATTTTACATTTTAATTATCCGACGGTATTCCGACGGATAACCCGTCGGAATTATTCAACTTTTTTTTTTTCATATTTTACATTTAAAAAAAACGACGGGATATCCCTCGTATTACCGTCGGAGTTATTTTATATTATTATAAAACTTTGTATTTTAAATAATACGAGGGAATTCCGACGGGAATTCCCTCGGAATTATTTTTTTTTTTAATTTTTTTTTTTTAAATATCCGTCGGAATCCCGTCGGAATTCCCTCGGGAATTCCGAGGGAATTCCGACGGCCATGTTCCCTCGGAAATTTCCGTCGGAATATGCAGGATTTCTTGTACTATAGTAATAAAAAGCTGACTTTGTCTTTTGAAACGTTAAAAACTAGTAATAAAAAGCAGACTTTGTCTAGTGAAATGTTAAAATATAGTAATAAAAAATAGACTGCCTAATGAAACGTTAAAAATTAGTAATAAAAAACAAACTTTATTTAGTAAAACATTAAAAACTAGTAATAAAAAACAGACTTAGTTGAGTGAAACGTTAAAAACTAGTAATAAAAAGCAGACTTTATCCAGTGAAACGTTAAAAATTAATAATAAAAAGCAGACTTTGTCTAGTGAAACGTTAAAAATTAGTAATAAAAAATAAACTTTGTTAAGTGAAACGTTAAAAACTAGTAATAAAAAGCAGACTTTGTCTAGTGAAATGTTAAAAATTAGTAATAAAAAGCAGACTTTGTCTAGCGAAACGTTAAATACTAGTAATAATAAGCAGACTTTGTCTAGTGAAATGTTAAAATCTAGTAATAAAAAGCAGACTTTGTGTACCGAAACAAACTAGTAATAATAAGCAGACTTTCTCTAATAAAACGTTAAAAACTAGTAATAAAAAATAAACTTTGTCTAGTGAAACGTTAAAAACTAGTAATAAAAAGCAGACTTTGTCTAGTGAAATGTTAAAAATTAGTAATAAAAAGCAGACTTTGTCTAGCGAAACGTTAAATACTAGTAATAATAAGCAGACTTTGTCTAGTGAAATGTTAAAATCTAGTAATAAAAAGCAGACTTTGTCTAGTGAAACATTACATACTAGTAATAATAAACAGACTTTGTCTAGTGAAACGTTAAAAATTAGTAATAAAAAGCAAACTTTGTCTAGTGGAACGTTAAAAACTAGTAATAAAAAGCAGACTTTATCTAGTGAAATATTAAATACTAGTAATAATAAGCAGACTTTGTCTAGTGAAACATTAAAACCTAGTAATAAAAAGTAGACTTTGTTAAGTGAAACGTTAAAAATTAGTAATAAAAAGTAGACTTTGTTTAGTAAAACATTAAAAACTAGTAATAAAAAGTAGACTTTGTTTAGTAAAACATTAAAAACTAGTAATAATAAGTAGACTTTGTCTAGTGAAACATTAAATACTAGTAACCATTACATGTTGTGAATCTTAATTCCATATTTAGTGTTTACAAAAGTTACCATTACATATTGTGAATCTTAGTTCCTTATGAACAATGATACTCAATATCGAGTTACATGTTGTGGACAAGAATATTACAATAATGATACTCAAGATTGATTGATTATCATAAGTGTAATTGGATGGGGACAAAAATATTACAATAATGATACTCATAATTGATTGATTATCATAAGAGCAATGTTGTGAACAAGAATATTACAATAATGATACTCAAGATTGATTGATTATCATAAGTGTAATTGGATGGGGGTAAGAATATTACAATAATGATACTCATAATTGATTGATTATCATAAGTGTAATGTTGTGGACAAGAATATTACAATAATGATACTCAAGATTGATTGATTATCATAAGTTTAATGGGATTAAACCTTTTTAACTGGACAAAGTCCCCATCCCATTACGCATTAAACCTTTTTAACTGCACAAAGTCCCCATCCCATTACGCATTAAACCTTTTTAACTGAACAAAGTCTCTATCCTATTACGTATTAAACCTGTTTGACTGGACAAAGTCCTCACCCCATTACTCATTAAACCTATTTAACTGGATAAAGTCCCCATTCCATTACGCATTAAACCTTTTTAACTGGACAAAGTCAACATCCCATTACGCATTAAACCTTTGTAGAGTGATGAATTGTGTAATTATTGTAATGTTGTCCACAACATGTAACTCAATATTGAGTGTCATTGTTCATAAGGAACTAAGATTCATAATATGAATGGTAACTTTTGTAAATACTAAATATGGAATTAAGATTCACAACATGTAATGGTAACTAGTATTTAAAGTTTCACTAGACACAGTTTGATTTTTATTACTAGTTTTTAATGTTTTACTAAACAAAGTTTACCTTTTATTACTAGTTTTTAATGTTTCACTAGACAAAGTTCTCTTATTATTACTTTTTATTACTAGTTTTTAATGTTTCACTTAACAAAGTCTGTTTTTTATTACTAATTTTTAACGTTTCACTAGATAAAATCTGCTTTTTATTACTAGTTCTTAACATTTCACTTAACAAAGTCTGCTTATTATTACTAGTATTTAACGTTTCACATTATTACTAGTATTTAACGTTTCACTAGACAAAGTCTGCTTTTTATTACTAGTTTTTAACGTTTCACTTAACAAAGTCTGTTTTTTATTACTAATTTTTAACGTTTCACTGGACAAAGTCTGCTTTTTATTACTAGTTTTTAACGTTTCACTAGATAAAGTCTGTTTTTAATTACGAATATTTAACCCATCACTCTGCAAAGTCTACTTTTAATTACGAATATTTAACCCATCACTCTACAAGGTCTGCTTTTAATTACGAATATTGAAACCATGACTCTACAAATTCTACTTTTAATTACGAACATTTAATCCATCACTCTACAAGGTCTGCTTTTAATTACGAATATTAAAACCATTACTCTACAAAGTCTACTTTTAATTACGAATATTTAACCAATTATTCTACAAACAAACTGATATGATCTGAACAAACACTTAATTACTAGGATCTTTTTTCATCTCTTTTTTCTCTCAAATTTTCTTATTCATTCTTTAATATGGAACTTGAAGAAAATAATACGGAAAATTAGAATCTGCAATTTGAGAAATAGTTCAAGAAAGAAGATAATATATTGTAAATTTTCAATTCTCATTAAAATTAAAATCTCAAATTTAAATAGAAATCTCTGGACATATATCAGAAATTTCAAATCTGCTAAGTTCTATCAAGTCTAAATTTCAAATTTAAACGATTTCACAGATATACTCCACATTTGTGCCGTCACTATCTCGTTGTCCGGATGAATTGGACGATGAGACCACCACGGTTCAACTTGTCTCGTCGAGACGTTCGAAACGCCTACCAATTCGACCCCAAACCATCGCCGGAAACACCCCTTTCAAGGTTTGAAAATCGCGCCGCCATGAGTGTCCGCCACAGGCGCCTTCAAACGGTGATTCTTCTGCCAATACTCCATCTTAGAACCTGCTACCATAGCCGAAATCTTTCTCTTAAAGAGTACTACAATGCCCATGCTTATTTGTCTCGATTAGCCACCGAAATCGTTGGAAAAAAGGCTGGCGTGCAGCTGCTAGCTTTGTAGGCCGATATCTCCATCACCAGGCCATTTCAGGCCATGAGACCACCTCCAAGTTGTAGATCTCATCGAGAGGTTCGATTTGCATACCAATTTCGTTGGATTCCGTTGTCGGATGAGGCCGAACGAGGCTGTCAAAATTGCTGTCAATTTTTAGTCACGATTTCAAAACTTTGATCGACCATATCTCCTTTGTCGTTGGTCAGATTTCGATTTTGTCTTAGCCATTGTGATCGTTGTCTTGAGATCTTTGAGTTTGACTATTCTTTTGCGTAAATCGGTTGGTGGACGAAAAAGTTGTAATTCTTGGGGTGAAGATGTCGACAGAGAGGGAGAGAGGAGAGAGAAGAGAGAGAGAGAGAGCTTCTGCTTCTTCAATGCAACAAGGTCATTATGGCCTTTTCACACGTTTTAGGGGGGTTTACAAAAAATACGTTGAGTATTAAGGATGTAAAATAGATGAATTTCAAATTGGGGGGTTTAGGAAAACAATTATGGCTTATTAGGGTGTGTTCAATAATTTGCCGAATATAAAAAATTGAGATAATTTGTGTTCTTGAAACTAGATCCGAATGAGTTTTAGAAATTTCACATTAATAAATATTGTCCTTTTTAAGAAAAATAATTGTTGCATGACCTTTAGTAAACATCTGAATTATAAATTGTCAATAACAGACAATCTACGACCAACAAAGGTCAGTTAAATGGTTCGAGTGTTCTTTCTCAAAAATAATAATATGCTTCTGGCCACTTGGAGTGTGTGTTAAAAAAACAAACAAAAAAACAACAGGCAACTTTGGATGGTGGTAATCAAGGTGACTAGGTCTGCTTAATTCAAAGACAGAAGAATCTGCCTGTCATTAATCATGGAGTAAACGATTGTAGTACTATAGTTCAAAAAATAATAATAATGTATGTATATATATCAAACAACTAGTGCACGCCTTTTTATCAAACAACTAGAGCATGTCTTTTTGTAATGCTAGCGAGATATGATATATAAAATTAATATTTTCTCCAATTTGTCTATTGATTTATGAGTTAGAATCTGCCTGTCATTAATCATGGAGTAAACGATTGTAGTACTATAGTTCAAAAAATAATAATAATGTATGTATATATATCAAACAACTAGTGCACGCCTTTTTATCAAACAACTAGTGCACGCAGCATGTCTTTTTGTAATGCTAGCGAGATATGATATATAAAATTAATATTTTCTCCAATTTGTCTATTGATTTATGAGTTAATAAAATTATATGAAGGCACCGTTCAGAAATATTTCTCTTAAAAGACGTAAAATTTCAAATATAGTTTCTTTTAAGACACGTTATTTTTCGGGCAGCTTAATGATTGTCCAGAAAAAAAAAAAAAAAAGAGATAATGATATGTTTCTGACCAATTTGATTCAAATCTGTCTAATTTTAGAAGATTTTGGATGAAATATAAAAAATTGAGATAATTTGTTTTCTTGAAACTAGATCCGAATGAGTTTTAAAATTTTTGCATTAATAAATATTGTCCTTTTTAAGAAAAATAATTGTTGCATGTTATGTACCTTTAGTAAATATCTGAATTATAAATTGTCAATAATAAATAACCTACGATCAACAAAAGTCGATTAAGTGGTTCGAGTGTTCTTTCTCAAAAGTAATGATATGTTTCTGACCAATTTGAGGGTGTGTTAAAAAAAACAAACAAAAAAACAAACAGGCAATTTTGGATGGTGATAACCAAGGTGACTAGATGATCTCCTTAATTCAAAGACAGAGGAATCTTCTCCCCCATTTATGGCCGAATTAAATATATGCCTGTCATGAATCATGGAGTAAACGATTGTAGTACTATAGTTCAAAAAATAATAATAATATACGTATATATATATCAAACAACTAGTGCACGCCTTTTTATCAAACAACTAGCCCATGTGTTTTTGTAATGCTGGAGAGATTCGAGATGATAGATAAAAATTAATATTTTTTTCCAATTTGTCTATTGATTTATGAGTTAATAAAATTGTATGAAGGCACCGTTCACAAATATTTCTCTTAAAAGATGTAAAATTTCAAATATAATTTCTTTTAAGACACGTTTTTTTTTTTCCGGGTAGCTTAATAACTGTCCAGAAAAAAAAAAAAAAGAAAAGGTTCAAAACTGCCTAATTTTAGAAGATTTTGGCTAAAATATAAAAAATTGAGATAATTTGTGTTCTTGAAACTAGATCGGAATGAGTTTTAAAAATTTGGCACTAATAAATATTGTCCTTTTTAAGAAAAATAATTGTTGCATGTACGTGATGAAGCACAAAAATAACGAGGTCACGTCATGACACGTGGACCCTCATGGTTTCACCATTTGTAACCTTGGGCCAATTCAACCACCCTCATAAAGTACTTGAAAATGACTAAAGCCTTGCAAATTGGAAAACTACAAGTCTCCCATCAGGCTCGTGTCCCCTCGGGGCTCGAGTTCCCTCGGGCTTAAGTCTCCCCTCGGAATCGAGTCCCCTCGGGCTCATGTCTCCCCTCGGGCTGGAGTCTCCCATCGGGCTCATGTCTCTCATCGGGCCCTTATTGGATTGCATAGAGATGAGTCCCCTCGGGCTGTCATTGGACTACATAAGGATGAGTCCCATCGAGGCCCTCGGACCCTCATTAGACTACATAAAGTTGGGACCCCTCAAGGTCCTCTATCCTAAAGGTGCCTCAAGCCTACTCACACCAAGCGCGTCAACTCCTTGGTAACAACCATGTAGTGCACCTGCCATTGCTTTACAACCACCTTTATGGCAGGCCTACAGATGCTTTCCCACAGATCTCCCACATTGGGCCACGTGTCTAGGGCAACACTGCATTTGGGACCACTTTGATCAGAATACCAAAAACACCCTTGCCCTCAACTTATAAATATGGGATTTACACTCACATTCCCTAAGTGATTCTCCACACACAAACTCATACTATATACAGACACTCCAGAACCGGGCACTCTTTCCTCCATTTTCTTCTTCCCAAGCTCTACATACTTCACCATCTTTGTATTCTTACTGCATTTTCTTCTCTGGTGTTATCCTAATTGTAAGAACCCAAGCTCTTTGTGAAACCCAGTTCCTGAGGCTCAAAAGCATGTGATGGTCTTCCCCCCCCAAACAAATCTTAAAGTGTTGGTGATTTAGTACATTTCCAGTATTTACACCATCAGTACGTACAATATCTGAATTATAAAGTGTCAACAACAGACAACCTACGACCAACAAAGGTCGGTTAAGTGGTTCGAGTATTCTTTCTCGAAGGTAATGATACGAATTCGAATCCTTCTAACCAGTTGGAGTGTGACTGAATTAAATATCTGTCTGTTATTAATCATGGAGTAAATTATTGCAGTACTATAGTTCAAAAAATAATAATAATATATGTATATATATCAAACAACTAGCGCACGTCTTTTTATCAAACAACTAGCGCACGTCTTTTAATAATGCTAGAGAGATTTGAGATGATATGTATCAGAATATAAAAAGGTAAATTAGTTATTTCTCATCCAATAAATAAAGAAAATTAATATTCTATCAACACCAAAAATTTTCAGAGTCCGGTATGCAAATATTTTGAAAACACAGGGTTTTCTTTGTTAATTTTTGTAATAGAAGATTTTTTTGTTTTCTTATTTTATCTAACACAGTGGTTATGATGTAAATAACTCTACATTTTCTATTTAATTATTTATGTTCTGTGCATTTTCTCATATTTTATATATTCAAGTTGCATTTATATGTATGTATTTTTTGGGCACATTGACCTATAAAGACCTTTTTACTAAATCATTTGTTCTTGAAGATTTCTTTCTATTTTCTCTAAAAATCTCCAACACTTCCCGCACACATCCCAGAAAAATGGCTCAAAAATTAGAAGAACTAGGAAACCACAAATCACCTCATTGTTTAATCCTCCCATATCCAATGCAAGGCCACCTAAACCCCATGATCCAATTCTCCAAGCGCCTGGCACACAAGGGGGTCAAAATCACGTTTGCGATCACAAAACGCCTACTCAACACGATGTCGCTGGAACGATTTCCGTCATCATTTTCCGTGGAGACAATCTCCGACGGCTACGACGACGAAGTTGCCGGTGACATCAGCTTCCTAGTGAAGCTGATGAGTTTCGACCAAGTTGGCCGGGAAACACTTGCCGAGTTACTGGAGAAACTCGAGAACTCCGGCCGGCACGTGGACTGCGTGATTTACGACCCGTTTCTTCCGTGGGGCCACGACGTGGCGAAGGAATTCGGGCTGCTCGCGGCGTCGTTCTTAACTCAGGCGTCGTGCGTGAACTCGATCTACTACCGGGTGCAAAAAGGTGAGCTGAAAGTTCCTCTTTCAGACAGAAAGTATTCTGTGCATGGATTGGAAGTAGCATTGGGGATGGGAGATATGCCGACGTTTCTGCAGGATGTTAACTCCCACGGTGGGGCGCTTAAGCTGCTTATGAATCAGTTTCGGAATGTTGAGAAGGATGATTTTGTGTTTGTCAACTCAGTTTACGAGTTGGAAGAAGAGGTATATTTGTCTAGAGTCTACGACTATGATCAGTCACAAAATTTGTGCGTAAATTAAGATAAATTACGTGTAAATCAGCAAAACGTAAAATCATTAAGTTTTTAAGCCATTTTATTGTTAAAATATTGATAATCGAAAGAAAAATAATTTTAAATGCAATAAAAATAGTGACTGATGAAATATTTTATGTTTATAATCAGATTTGTATAATTTTTAGGGCAAATTATATCTGAGCACACTTAGGTTTGCCCTAATTACAACGTAGTTCATATTCTTTTAATTATTACGATATAGTCCTTGAGGTATGATTTCAAAATGAGGTCCCTAAACGCCGTTACGGTTTTCAGGGACCAATATGTAACTTTAACTTAATATAGGGATCGTTTGTGAAATAATAAAACAACGAGTGATGCATTTGTAATTTCTAGGTAAATTAAATTAGGCCCTTTAGGGGACTCAGATGGAACCTTAATGGCGTTTAGGGACCTCAGACAGAAATAATACCTCAGGGACTGTATGATAATAATCGAAAGAATATGGATTACATTGTAATTAGGTCAAACCTGATGGTAATCAAATGTTATTCGCCCTAATTTTTAATAAAAGTGATGAATCAAATAGAATGCTGTACTATTATCATATAATGATTTTCTTAATCACTATGGAAAAAGATGTGAGATTATATGTTTAGAATCGGTTCGCTTATCTTCAGCGAATAGTGATTTATATAAAGTATAAATTTAATTATTAATATTATTATAAATTTTTTTATATAAGATAATGACTAATTTATATAATTAGAATTTTCGTAAAACTTAGCAAATTTGACAAGAAAATCGTAAAGGAAAAATATAATCACTAACTTTTTTATGAAAGAATTCTACGAAATCCAAAATAAATCAAGAATTCACAACATGTTTCTCTTTTCTTTTTCTTTCTTTTTTCTTTTCTTTAAAAAAAGGTTCATACGTAAAAGTTATTAAAAAGAACGTTATTAAGAAGAACGAATCTGTCGTGTGAACAGGTATTGCTTGGAACACTAAATTTTATATTATAAAATAATTTTATATCATAAAATATTGATATTTTCAACATTAAATTTTATATTATAAAATAACTTTATATCATAAAATATTTATATTTTTTCATTTACAAATATTTATACTATTTGAAAATTTTCATTTTCTTTAATTGGTTTTTCAAATGGAATATGTACATTTAATAGTAAAACCATCGAGATTGGAGATGATAATTTACTTACACTGGAGATATCAATTCCACCTGTGTAGGTATGAAATTTGAATGTTATAATAATGCTTATGATTTTTATAACATTTATGCCGAAATTTTGGATTTCAGAATTACAGTGAAATTTTTTTTTAAAGGAAGAAAAAGTGATTAAAAATAAGGTGTTGTACTTTGTTGTTGGGTCCATCAAGAATATAAAGAAGAAAATAAAGTGACTAATCATAGATTCGGAAAAGGAATTGGTTGTCTAGCCATGGAAAGGATCAAGTCGGGTAATCTTGGTAAATTTATGGTTAAAGAAGTTATTTTTTATCACAATTATAGTACCACTCCATTCAGTGTGCGATTTTACAAGGTCACATAAGACTTTGACTAGAATAATAAATAAACGACTTGAATTAAATTTGATTTTGGGATTCGAATTAATAAGATTTATCATTCTCTAATGATACAAGCTGGATGACCAGAAAATTTAGATTTTGATAAACAAACGTTAGGAATTATAATGTTGAGTACAAGAGTCTAAAGTTAATGCAAGGAAATACACAAGTTATGATGAAGAGTACCAATATTATAGAAACTATTTATATTGTTGAGATGCACCAGTTATGATAGAGAAAAAATCTCGATATTATAGAAATTATTTATATTGATGAGTACAGAATCTAAAGATATCACTTTATAATATTTAGATATGAATATATTTTTTAAATTTTTTCACATTATTGAACTTAATATCTTATTTCTCTTATTAATAAATATCTTTTTTCTTTATGTATTTATGTATTGAATTATATTGTATCTCGTTAGTAATTCTTATAATTATTTATTTAATTGGTAATGAACGATAAAAACTGATTCAAAAGATTAAGTGGCAAAAATATAATTTTTTAGGACTTGAGGATCAAATATAAATAAATTAAGTAGCCAATAGGGGTTGGTCCAATTGGTAAATGGATCTATTGTTTAGGGTAATGACTAAAGTTCGAATCTCACTTGGATATGTATGTTAAAATTTTTGAAAAAAATATATAAATAAATTAAGTAAAAAAAAGAAAAAAAATTGTAGACAAAATATGTGATCAAATATTATGGCTAAACTAATTATTAATCCAATGTTTGCGATTTATTTGTATGAAAATCTGTTTCTAACCCACGGTTAGAAAATAATTTTCCATTTAAAATTTTAGATAGTGTTTGCTCGTTAACTCTACTTAACCATTGCTCATTAACTCTATTTAACCATTGATCACTTCCAGGTAAATAATGAGATGGTAAAACAATTCGCAGTTAAAACAATTGGTCCAACAATACCATACATCTATGTGGACAAGAGATTTTTAGATGACAAAGAATACGGCCTTAGTATCTTTAAGCCTATTAACGACTGCATGAAATGGCTCGACGAACGCACTAGTAAGTCCGTTATTTATGTGTCATTTGGCAGCACGGCGACGCCCAGCGAGGAGCAAACAAAGGAAATAGCACAAGCCCTTAAGATGACCAACAAGTACTTTTTATGGGTGGTCAGAGCCTCGGAGGAGTCCAAACTTCCTATCAATTTCACACGAGAGACCTTCAAGAAAGGGCTCGTTATAGCGTGGTCCCCGCAGCTCGAGGTATTGTCCCACGATGCCGTGGGTTGCTTTGTGACGCACTCTGGGTGGAACTCGACCCTAGAGGCACTCAGTTTAGGAGTCCCGATGGTTGCAGCACCCTGGTGGAGCGATCAGCCCACGAACGCTAAGCTCATGATGGACGTGTGGGAAATAGGTATTAGGGCTCGTCCTGATGAGAAGAATATCATCAGGAAGGACGAGATTGTTCGATGCGTCGGACACGTGATGGAGTCGGAGGAAGGAAAAAGAATAAGAGAAAATGCTCGAAAATGGAAAGAAATGATTAGAAAGGCAGTTGATCAGGGTGGGAGTTCAAATAGGAATATTGAGGAGTTTGTTTCTATATTGGGAGCCCTGCCTCCTAAGTGATTTTATTGGGTTTGGATATCTTCTTTTTGACTTTTGTGTTTCATCTTCTATTTTACTTATTTTATGTACGTCATCTGTATTGATAGATGATTTATGGATTTTTTTTGGTCCACGACCATTTATGATTATGTGAGAAAGACAATTGTGATATGAAAAAAATTTAAAAAATTATATCCTATTACATCGACTGTCTATCAATATACTTAGCGTGTGTAGGCAACCGAAGCAAAAGATGAAATACATATATAATTACAGCTAGAAATCCAAAATCGATTTTATTTAGTTATTGATATTTGTCGAATCAGTCAAAGATAATTAAATTCCTATACACGACTAAAACACATAATATAATGCAATTAAGGTCGGTCCACAGAGATTGGTTGATTTATTTCTATCAAGTCACATAAAATCCACGAAAAGCAACTAAAATGGGGGTTTTCAATTAATTAATCTAAGAGTATGCAATCAAAATAAATAACTAGAATTAAATAGCTTAATAAGAAGTCGAATAAAAACAAGGATAAATCAATTAATGGGAAAAACTACCTAGCCAAGGATATTCGACTCAGATTGTCATGTTGATCATCGATTCAAGGATAAACTCATTTAGTCCAAACAGACTGACTATAGTTGATAGAGACACTCAACTCAACCTCATTTTTACAGTTTCTCGGATAACCTAGAGACACTCGATAGTTATCTTCTCTAATCAATTCACAACCCTAAGAGACACTCGAAAAGATTTAATGAATTCGCAGCATTAAAATAAATAAAAACACCAATTCAAATCAACCAAGTCGTGACACATGCAAGATTTAAATCGGAAACCCTTAGTGAAATCAGAATTCTATTGCTAAAACCCTATAACTAATTTACCACAAGTAAGCATCTATATATATATATATATATATATATTGAATAACTTGAATGGCTATATGCGATTAAATACAACCTAGAGATTGTGCACTATCACTGTGTTGATCAATCACAATAAACTCGAAACAAAGAGATTTGATAAATGTCTTACATAAATAAAATTTGATAAAAGCATTTAGGTCTCACATTAATCCAATAAGATCTAAATCCCTAGCTAGATAATAAATTTTTAGCTACTCATGACTGAAAAATCCAACAAAATAAAAGAGGAATTCATCAACATAAATCCTAACTCAATGTCTGAAAAGCAAAGAAACAAGATAAAGGAAGAAGAAGTCTATGAAGGTTGCAGTAACATGCTCCAAGAATTTCTCCCCAGGTTCTGCATGTTGCTTCTCCAAATCGTCCAAACAAGGGCTGAAACTTTCTCCCCAAAGTTGGAGCGCAAAACTAATACTCAAGAATTCTCCCAAAGGTACGTTTTCATCTCTCCAAATGTTATCAAAAATCTTCCCTATATCAATCCAAATCTGACTAGAATTAGGTCTCCAAACCAACCAAATCTCCCAAAAGATCTTTTCTTATCGAATGACTTTTTCTCCAAGTCTCGATTTCTTCCAACTCTTCTCTACCAAAACGGGCATTGACTGTTAGGAATAGTGCCATTAAAAACGACTTGTAATGTCCGCTTTATCTATTTCCTTGTAAAACACAGAAAATGTTTGAATAGTGAAAAGTGAAATGATTTGATCAAAGGCAATCACTTCTTTATATTTGCTCTTGTATGCTTTAGGTGTTTACTTTATGTGCGCGTGTATTAGAACTCTCTAGTTTATAAAGCTCTTAGGGTTTTGTCATTATGGAGTAATGATACATGGAACAAACCCTAAGCTAAACTTGATTAGAAATTACTCCAAGTCGATGAGTCGAACAAACAGTGGGAGTTTTAATTAGACTCGACTGAGACTTGCTTGTGAGATTGCATCCTTAAGAAGGGATCATCCTATTTCATGGGATGAAAAAGTACATGGTGAATGCGTACGCAATGCACAAGTTGCTCATTAATTGAATGAGTACATTGAGGTGCCCCGAGTGAGAACATTCCTAAATTGGAAAGGAAGTTTGCATTTCTAGAAATAGAAACTTTCAAATTAGGAAATATCTCACAAGTCAATGGCGTGTTCCATTAATCCTTAGACTTGAGATTTCATAGTTGTCATACATGAGTTAACTATGCAATCTTAGATATAGGACTAAAAGGTTGCACTCGAGACACCCAAATTATGACCTATGCTGGGATTGCAAAAGTGACATGTGAAGGCATGTAAGAATCAACAAAAGACATACACTTGCCTAGAGTAAGAAGATCTCTTATTGCATAAGTTATTCATATTCCATATTGTAGTCCTTTCTCAAGACAGTTGGACCGAGATCAAGAAAGGAGTTTCTTGGATCAAGATCAAATGGATACGAAATGAACTTAGCTTGAAGATTAATATTATTAGGGTTCTATTTATTCCCATGCCATAGATATGAATTAAGATATAGAATTAGTAGGAGGATCGTATTTCACGAGTTGTCATTGACTGAAAGGTTCTTTTGAGTAATTCGTTATTCGGCTATGGGTCACACACCTGTTGCTACACTATGGTTGTGTGATCGGTGAGCTAATTAATTAATAAGGGTATTAATTAATTAGGTTCATTGCTAATCAAATAATGAACCTAGAGGATCACACACAAAAACCTGGTCACGAGGGTATAGGCTCGATCGATTAATTGAATTGATCGAACCGGCTAAATGTAGCCGGATGGGGCCACACGTGCCACACATGTGTAAGTCTTCAATTAATTATATGGTATAATTAATTTGGATTTTGATTAATTAGTAATTAATTATAAACTCCAATCCGAAGTAAAGAAGTAAAACAAATAATTAATTGTCAATTAATTATTAATTGGAATTTATATTATTTATTTATGAAATAAATATGACATCATCCAACTTTATTTATTTAGATAATAAATAAATGATATTATCATCCTTTTTGAGAAATAAACGAGTTAATATTGTCTTACGTTATTTAAGAAATAAGTGCAAAGATAATATTAAGACTTATTTATTTATAAAATAAATAAGTTAGATAATATCAAAGTTGTTATTATTGTTAGTATTTATTTATGAAATAAATACAAAAATATTATCAAATTGTTATTATCATAAATATTTATTTATGAAATAAATATAGAGATAATAGCATAAAATATTTATTTATGAAATATATAATGGATAATGTCACAAGTTTTTTATTTATGAAATACATAATGGATAATGTCACAAGTTTTTATTTATGAAATAAATAATTATGAGATAATATCTTCAAGTTGTTAAGATAATTATTTTAAATTAATAATATAATTATTTATTAATTATAATGTATTATATCTGATGAGGCGCTCAGATCAACACCGTACACGTGTCAGGATATGGAGGACAGTGATTTAACGATCGGGGTAGTGGGCTCATGGAGCCAACCCGACCCATTCCCTCATCACTCGTTCAGCCAACGCTTGCGTGCTTCGGCTCAAGTCACGAGCGTGGGATCCCTCCGACGATCCCTTTGAACGCTCACATTACGGTCAAAGGACGCTCCATATCCGGATTCCCTCCTCACGCCAGGGACCCCTCGGCAATGGCCCTGGCACTCCTTGACGCTCTAACGACCGGACTCTTGACACTCACTTCCTTCCACAGGGGAGTCCCCTCGAGCGTCATCAACGCTCGGGTTGATAGCCAAAGGTACTACCCACCTCGGGGGTCAGTCCCAATAGTGCGAGGAGTCCCTCCGAAAGGCATCGCAGAGGTACGAGGGGCATAAACAGACACCTACACGCTCGTCGCTCACCAACGATCTCTAGCACAAGTGGTAGTGCGCACCTCGTACCTGCCATGCCACAGGCTTTCAGAGCCATCCCTTTCGCACCATTACCAGCCGCGACGTGTTAGGCCAATACTGGGATTGGGACCACTTGATCACTATTACTAAAATACCCATGCCCTCAATGTATAAATAGGGGGATATTCACTCCTTCTTCCCTAAGTTATCTTCTCTACAGTTACCTCACATAAACTGGGCGTTTTCCTCTGGTTTTCATCTTCCCCAAAGCTCCTTGCATTCCACCATTTCTCTTCTCCAAGCTCACGCATTATATCACTCTCATCTCCTTTGCTGCACGAACACCATGGTGTTATCCTAGCTGGAAGAACCCACGTTTCAAGGAAACCCAGTTCCTGAAGCACCTCACCTGTGATGGTCTTTCCCTTCGCAAACAAATCTTGAAAGTGTTGGTGATTTAGTACGTTTCTAGTTCTTGCACCATCATTTTTGGTGCCGTCTATGGGAAACCATCATCTTCATCTTCATCCTCATCAGTTTCTTCTTCTTTAAGCTAGTTGAGATATAACACCTTCAGTTTGAAATATGGTGACTGCAACCAGATCCGGGATATTGGACAACAGAGGTGCTCTACCGCCTCTCAATGAAGAAAACTTAGAAAGCCATACGCCTGTCGGAGGCGTGACCCCACCTGCTGTCGGGAATGGGACCGGTGGCCAGGAGACAGTAGCTGAAGTGCTCCCAGCCAGAAGGAATGGAGCAGGGGGTCTAGTTCTGTTCCTCCGTTTGCGACCCCTATTCCTGCCACCCCTATCGTTAATCCCACCGCTTACCCCATGGCGGTGCCGCCATCAGGGTTCGCATATATTAAACCCGCCGTGATGCCCGGAATGATGTCGGGTATGGTGCCAATGGTCTAGCCCTACCAAGTAGGCACATTACAACTTCCCGTTTCCATGCCTAAAGAAATTCAAGGGATGGAGATGCCGTAAATGACCCGGCAGCAGCTCCAGGCGCTCTCCGCTCAGTGCAAGGCTCAGGCCGCACAAAACGCTTGGAGTCACTCTATCTCCACTTACTTCCCCCCGAGGGTGGGCTCTTAGTTGGCCCCTCCACTAGGAGGTCTCCCGGTCTATCCCCTCATGATGGCTCAGAATGTTCTAGGGGCCCAGCCACCTTCACCACCACCCGTGCAAGGAGAAGATGTTCCCCCGAGGGCAGCCAGTACAGTTGCCCTTGGAGGAGGAAAGAGCCCCTCCCGCGAGGGGAGATGCTGAAGAAGAAGTCCAATCTAGGGCACTAGAAGGACTAGCAGGAGGGATGGAGGCGACCCTCAACTTGCAGCCGTATAAGACTAGCTCATCAGACTCCAGAACATGGTGGATCAGCTCTCTTGAGCGTGGTCTCAAGCCCCTCATGCCGGGGGTGAGAGGTCCAGGGCCAGAGACGCTCGCCTGCTACACAGCCAGATCACCCGCCGTGGGAGAGAGGAGGATTACGAGGAGCACGATTTTGAGGGTGGGAACTACAGGCCTTTGATAGGCGGTTCGCCCCTCACTGATGAGGTTCTGATGGCAGGTGCGGGAAAAGGTAAAATCCCAACGTCTGTCAACCGGTACGATGGAACAACTTATCCTGCCGAGCATCTGGATCACTTTGTGCACCTGATGCACTTATACGAGCATTCCAGCCACTACTGGACCAAGGTCTTCATTACCTCACTCATCGGGATGGCTCAAGAGTGGTACAAGAAGCTTTCTCCTCACTCAATTCGAGGGTACAACAATTTGACGGACGCTTTCCTGAGTTATTTTAACTCCCTAAAAGTGCCCGTACGTGCTACCACGACCCTCTACAACCTAGTGCAAGGGCCAAACGAAAGCCTCAGGTCCTTCATGGGCAGGTTCAACAAAGAGGTCTTACTGGTGGAGAGACCCTCGATGGATTTTGTGAGTCACATACTATTTGGGACCATCAACACGGAAAACTATGTCAGCGAGGAATTTGCTGAAGAAGTGGCCAAGAAGAAATCCCGCTCCCTGACAAAATTAAGGGATATTACCGACTCTTACTTCACCCTCGAAGATATGTACATCGCGAGGGCCCAGAAGCTTGCCAGTGCCCCACGTACAGAGAAGGGTCAGCCAGACAAAGGGGAGGCCCATAAGAATCGCCGCCGCAGTCCAGTTGTCGCTCGGAAAAACTCTCCTCCCCCTCGCAGATTTGAGCGCATCCCTCTCAACAGGCCCATTATTGAGGTTTACTCCATGGCGGATAAGAAGCTGTTTAAGAGACCACCCAAGATGAGAGAAACCGAGGCTCAAAAGCGCTCGGGGAAGTACTGTGCCTTTCACAAGCAGAAAAGGCACGACACAAATGAATGCCGCCAACTTGAGAGTGAGATCCAAAGGCTTATCGTCGGGGGGCATCTCAAGGAGTTTGTGAAGATATTGGAGAGATACGATGAACACTGTGCTGAGCGAGCAAGGGCCAGGGGAAGAAGTCCTTCACGCTCAAGAAGCCCCAGTCACCATCACAGTGGGACGAGCGACCGCGGCAAAGAGAAGGTTACCGATGTGGAAAGCCAACCCTTTGCGGTTATCCACATGATTGCTGGTGGACCCTCGGGAGAAGATTCCAATGCATCCAGGCGCTGCCACGTCCAGAGTTATGATCAGAGACCTTCCTAGGCCAAGTTTGTGCTTTCTGTCAACAACACTTCGCGCTCAAAGGAGAATGAGATCGTAGGGTTCACAGAGAGAGACCTAGAGAATATTGTAACACCCCATGGGGTCAGTGTAACCTCTGACTGCCCCATGGTGGTTGGTTTAGACGTTCACAATCATGTTGTAAAGAGGGTCTTAATTGATAGTGGAAGCTCTATGAATGTTCTCCCGTACTCAACGTTCTAAAAGATGAATATAACAAACATTCCCCTCGAACCTCTCAGAATAGCCCTCGTGGGCTTTGGGGGTTCCGAGATCGTCCCTCACGGATAGATTCACTTGGCCACCTCATTTGGTCGCGCCCCACAGCGAAAAACTTTAAGCGTTATCATTATCGGGCGCCCGGCCCTCATTGATTTCAAAGCGGTTATTTCAACATACCATCAGAAGGTCAAATTCCCTACACTGAGGAGACGGGCGAGGTTCTGTGCAACGTTAAGGAGGCATGAGAATGTTATATCCTGTCCTTGAGGAGTCATAAGCCAAAGTAAGCAGTCCAAGCGGGATCCACGAAGAAATCTGTGGATTTTCCCAAGTTAGATGAAGATGGTCCCAAGCGTAAGAGGGCCAAACTCTACAGGAAGAAGAATAGAAAAAAGGAAGCGGATGGGTCCAAAGATAGCCAAGCTGGTCCACTTAGACCAGCTGAGGGATCCTCCTCGGAGGACGAGGGTCATAAGCCCTCGGATGAAGCCAATTACAAGCTCACGGGTAAGAAACGGGTGCTCGAGCTCTCAAGGCTCGAGGTACGTATTGAGCCTACGGAGAATTTTCTGACCATCGAACCGGAACTTGGAAATCCTGACAAAACCACCTAGATAGGCTCCAACCTCGACGGTCCCTCTCAGATCATGATGATCGAATTTTTACGGGAGAATGTGGACGTCTTTGCCTAGAAAGCCTCCGATCTAACTGAAATAGATCCGAGCATCATTATCCACAGGCTCAAAACCTTCAAACCAATAAAACAGAAGAAGAGGGACGTTCATTGGTTCAGAAGGCAAGTCATAGAAGAGGAGGTGAACAAGCTCCTTGAAGCTCAATACATAGAGGAGATCCTTTACCCAGAATGGCTTTGTAACGTTGTCCTAGTGCCCAAAAGTGCTAACAAATGACGCATGTGCAATGAATTCGTAGATCTCAATAAGGCATGCCCTAAAGATCCATACCCTTTACCGAGGATCGATCAACTAATAGGTTCAATGGCCGGGTGTGAACTCATGAGTATGATGGATGCCTCCCAGGGCTATTATCAGATCTTCATGGCCCCCGAGGATTGTCCTAAAACCTCTTTTATGGTCCATGTGGGAGTTTACTGCTTCCTGGTCATGCCGTTCGGACTTAAAAATGCAGGGCCACTTATCAATGCCTCGTCAACAGGATATTCGAGCGCGAAATCGGAAGGTCCATGGAAGTATATATATAGATGATATGATCGTCAAGAGCGAGCGCCAACACTCCCATCTGGAGGACCTCAGGCGAGCATTCAATATCTTGCACCATTACGGGATGAAGCTGAACCCCTCAAAATGCACATTTGGTGTTCGAGGGGGTAAGTTCTTGGGGTACGGGTCAGTCAACGAGGTATTGAGGCCAACCCGGAGAAATCAAAGCAATCCTTGACATTCCTTCCCCTCGTAATGTCAGGGAGGTTCTGGTACTGGTAGGCAAAGTAATTTCCTTGAGCAGGTTCATATCCCGCTCAGCGGACAGAAACTTGCCCTTTTTTACAATCCTGCGCAACGCTCGCAACTTTGTCTGGATCGAGGAGTGTGAGAAGGCCTTGCAAGAAATAAAACAGTACCTCTCATGCACACCCTTACTAATGAAACCAGCCCCTGAAGAGCGCTTGTTTATCTACCTTTGCGTTTCATCAGAGGCCACGAGCGCGGCCTTGGTCGCAGTCTGGGAGCGTAAACACTTGCCTGTGTATTACCTAAGCAAAACCTTGAAAGGGGCTGAAAAGAGGTACATGGAGATAGAAAAATTCGCTTTCTCCCTCGTCAACGCCTCCAGGAGGCTGAGACCTTACTTCCAAGCTCATTCCATCACCGTACTTACGGATCAGCCGCTCAAGCAGGTACTTTGAAACCGGACGTCTTAGGGAGGCTAATCAACTGGTCAATTAAACTCAGCTAATTCGACATCACCTTCGAGCCTGGTACAGCGATACAGGCTCAAGCAGTGGCAAACCTGCTCATCAAGCATTTTGACTTGGACCCAGTACCCTCAGAAGATGAGGGGTTATGGCTCCTGCACACGGATGGTTCCTCAACCTCGCAGGGGGGGGGGGGGGGAGTCGGGGTGACCCTCAGGGACCCTCGAGGAATTGAAATTGATTATGCGATCAAACTGGCCTTCCAAGCCACTAACAATGAAGCCGAATATGAAGCCCTGATCCAAGGACTTAGGATCGCCCTTCAGAATGGAGCCTCTCGGGCCACTGCTTACGTTGACTCCCAGTTAATTGCCAGTCAAGTGGACGGCACTTATGAGGCTCGAGAAACCACTATGGTGCAATATCTGGCCAAAGCCAAGGAGGTGATCGCTAAATTCAAGGAGTTTCATTTGTTGTAGGTACCGTGAGTAGAAAATGAGCGTGTTGATGCCCTCTCTAAGTTTGCATCGACTCTAGAATGATCCTGCGAGCGTCACGTCACGTTCCTCAGAACAGAGGAACCATTGATAAACGAGGGTATACCCTCGCGGCAGGTGAGCATGATTTATCCGGCCGAGCCTTGTTGGCTTGATGACATTGTCAGATTCTTGAAAGACAGTACCTGCCCGAGCGACAAAGTAGAAGCGCGAAAGGTCAAATGTAAAGCCCCCCGCTTTTCGTTGGACATCAAGGGCAGACTTTTCAAGCGGTCTTTCTAAGGTCCACCATTAAGGTGCCTAAGACCCTCGCAAGGCAAAGAAGTATTGGAACATGTGCACAGTGGAAGCTGCGGGAACAATTCCGACGGTCGAATTTTGGCCAAAAAGGTATTGAGGAGTGGATTCTATTGGCCCTCGGTGTTGCAGGATGCCATTAGTTACTCTAAGAAGTGTCCTAAATGTCAATTCCATTTCAACACCCCTCAACTCAAATGATCCCTATTGTTGTTTCGTGGCCCTTTGACTAATGGCGGTCGGACAAAAGAAGTTTGTGATCCTCGTTGTGGATTACTTCACCAAGTGGACAGAAGCTGAAGCGGTCGCAAAGATAACGTTCAAGGTTGTAAGAGACTTCATTTGGAAGAACATCATTTGCAGATATGGTATCCCCGAGGGTACTCATCTCAGATAACGGCTCCCAGTTTATCGCAGCTGACACACGAGAATGGTGCTATGAACTAGGCATCGAGCAACGCTTCACCTCCGTGGGTCATCCGCAGGCCAACGGTCAAGCCGAAGTAACCAACAGAACCATACTCTAGCATCTAAAAACGATGCTCGAAAGTAAAAAAGGGGAATGGGCAGATGAGCTTCAGGGAGCCCTTTGGGCATACCGTACTACCCCACGAGCGGCAACAGGAGAAACCCCTTACTCCCTCGTTTACGGCTCCGAGGCCATGATACCTGCAAAAATTGCTCAGGAATCCGCACGAGTTGCCTATTTTGAGCCTGCACTCAACGAGGATAATCGGACGTTCGAACTTGACTTACTAGACGAAAGAAGAGACGCTGATTGGGCTCGAATCCACAAGTACAAAGCGATGGTAGCCCATCAGTACAACAGGCGTGTCAGAGAAAGGACTTTCTAACTGGGGGATCTTGTCCTCAAGAAGGTTGAAGTATCCAAAAACGTGGGTAAATTGGATCCCAATTGGGAAGACCCCTTCAAAGTCATTCAGGTACGAGCGAACAATACCTACCTGCTAGAGACTTTGCAAGGCGAGCGTCTCCCTCGACCATGGAATGCATGTAACCTTAGACGGTTCTACGTGTAGTTGTAATCCTTGTAATTGCCCGCTCGAGGCACTCTGTAACTTCTTTTGACGGAAATACAAATATATCAGCAAGTGTTTTCATACATTGTTGTTAGTTTACTGGTTCTATTTATTATGTGCTATGCTCTCGATCAAATTAGTGCCAACTCCGCGTCGAGATCACTCCGCGTCGAACGGCTTAATAACTAATCTCCTTGACGCTCAAAATCATAAGAACCCTTATAAAAACAAACGGGTCAGTAGTGAGGGTAGTACATGGATATTACACCAACCGGGCACAGAGGGTCCCCGTTCGCACTTTAAATCCTTTAAAAACCCTCAAGCCATTGAATACGCACACACTCGTTAAGTGGAATACTCAATTATTTCTTGCATGGATTTCTAAGTTTAGGGTTAAACCCCAACTATGCTCGTTATGTTGCAACCCTCAGACTAAAATCTTAATCAAAGATAGACTCTTAGCAAATCCCCTTGGTGATTTCTAAGTTACAGTTTGTACTATCGCTACGCTCGTTATTATTTAACGCAGACTAGTTCGTTTCAAGAGTAAAGACTTAGCAAATCCCATAGTGGATTTCTGGGTTCATGTTTGAGCCTGATGATTGAATATGGCCAGGGTACTCCTCATACAGTGCACCCTCGCGCCCATACATTCACATACCACAAAAATCCAAGCATTGAAAAGAAATAAACAAACAACACTCAAAGCATCACTAAACAGCAAGAAGGAAAAGGGAATTTCATTAATTGCAGAAGGAAATTACAAGTGCAAAAGCAGAAATGACATGGAAAATGATAGATTGGTGGTAGATTCAGGATAAGCAAAGGAACAGATTCAGTGGGCTTCATTTTCAAGCTCAGGAGGAGCAGTAGGCAGTGGGACAGGGGCTAGAACTCTAGCGTTGGGGGTCTGGGCGTTGCTAGGACCAACACCATCTTGAGTGTCAATAGTGATTCCATCGTCTTCAATGGTAATTGGCTCAAGTTCCAGAGGGTGGGCTGCCATATATTAATCCTGGAGCATAACAACCACGTCATTGTACTCTGGTTCGTTGAGATTTTTAGTGGGATCCTCGGTGGCAACCATAGGCTCCAGATTCTCGTCCAAGTCCATCCGCAAGCACTCATATATACGAGTGGCAGGAGGCACTACGCCTAGCTTGACCAGCTGGCCCACAGACTTCTAGAAAAAACGGCGAGCGTTGTCCAGGCAGTGCAAGTTCACGGTAAAGGCGAATACTTTTGAACGCACGAACTTGACTAACACTTCCCATGCGACCCTCGACTCCAGGCCCTCCATTTAGCCACGTAGATCAACAAGTTCTTTTCTTGTATCCTCGAACTGCCGATTACGCTGGTCCAACCGCTGGTTAAGCTCCTCGTTGTTAGTCCTCAGTTGGTTGCGCTCCGCCTTCAACTTTTTGTGGCGGTCATCCAGCTTCATATAGTCATCTTCCTGTTCCTTCAAGGTCTTCTTGACCCCCTCATGGTCAAGTTTGAGCGCCGTGAGCTCCGCTGAGACGTCGTCGTAATCCGCTTGTAGTTGACCGGGATCAGAGACTCGTAACAACTTCTTATACTTAGCCTTAGGCTCAGAGTAGACATTCGCTCGCTTCTGCAAGTTCTTCAGCCTGGGGAGTACCTCCTAATAAGCAAAAAAATGAAAGTTACTACAAAGATAATTCGGGGGGTGAAAGTCCTTTGGAAAAGTCCAAGAGAGTACCGTTATGATGGCGTAGCATGCGTCATCCACCACCCGGGTGGCATCTTGCTCGTTCAACTTGTCATGATCCCCGAAAAATCCCCGTAACCAAGTTGCGGGTGGCCGAGCACCTCCTCAGGAGCACAGGACCGTCCCACCTTAGGCGCTTATACCGAGCATCGCCGTTGCACACATCCTTCCAGAAATCCTCATCCTCAGACGATGAGGTATCGCCGCCCTCGCCAAGTTGGCCCACCATCACCTCTTTCCCCTTTCCAACGATGGGATAGCATCTGGTATCCTTTTTCTCTTCCTAGAATGCTCGGCTCGCACCGCCTCAAAGATTTGGACTGCGAGCCCGAGCGGTTACTGTTGGACGTGTGTGAGCCTGCGGGAGCCGGCACCATGGGAACGGCCGGGGAGGTAATGGCCGGGGCATCCGCGAGGGTCAGGTCTTTGATACGGCCAATGCCCTGAATATCCCCTCGTCCGCTCGCTCCACAGCCGGACCCTTGCCTGAGCCCATGCCTCCCTCGGGGAGCATTTGGGGCCTGTTGGTCTAGTGGTGGTTGTTGCTGTTGCTGTTGCTGGTTGGCCGCGACTCTTTGAGCACGCATCATTGCAAGGATTCCCTCAGCAGTTGGGCCAGCTATTAGTAGTTCTATGTCTGTAAAACAGAAGGACAATGAGCGTCAGAGAGATGCAATTGGAATATTTATCAGGAAAATGCAACCACCTAAAAAAGTTAGTGATACTACTCTGAATATTAGAAAAGTCAGTTCCTAAAATCTAACCATCGAGGGTCATGATTTGAGCCGGCGGGTTAGTTATCATGTTCGGGGGATTCGAGAGCCCATAACGGAACAATATCCCTTCATTCCTCATCAGGTCTTTGGCCTTAATTAGCTTCTTCTCATTTTTCATTACGAGAGCCAAGCTCTTCGCCCAATGCTCGAAGAGCTTATCACCATATCTATTCCTAACCAAAGGCGTCTCGCCATGTATTATCCACCCTCGGTGGGTTCCAAAAGTCCCCCCAGGCGTTCCCACGAAAAAATATTTCTCCTTCCAATTCTCGTCGTATGTAGTCGAGGGCGAGTCAATCATTTTAAGCCCTGATTTGGCTTGGGCATAGTAAAACCCATCTGTTGGAGATGAGCGTGGGGAGCGGGCCACCTGAATCAAACTGTTGAAGTTGTCTATTGAGGGCTCGTGGCCAGTGGCCCTCATCAGGATCACGAATGCGTTTATCAAAGCTATGCCGTTGGGAAGAATCTGAGAAGGGCTGAGAATGAGATAGTTGTAGATATCAGCGACGACATGTGAAATTGGGAATCTTAAACCCCCAGCCAGGACGGAGTCTTGGTAGACAGTCATCCTCCCGGGTGGCGGACGGTTTTCCCTATCTCCCTCCTTAGTGAGCAGTATTGGGAACACAGCCTCATCCTAGTACACTTTAGCCTTCAAATCTTTCAGATCTTCGAGCGACAGTATGCTCTCTATATCGTCCGGTGATCTATCTGTTTGGTGAGGATTATTCTGCCTCACTCGCATTGCAGTCTCCTTCCCCTTCCTTTGTCGCTTCTGGGGAGGCTCATCATCTGCCCGATGCTCGGAAGGTCCTGCACCACCTTTTGGAGCCGCGATGCGATAGCCACCGTAATTTGATGGTCTTACGGCCTCATAGCACTGTTCAAAACGGGGAGTACTCTCTCCCCTTGCCTCTGCATCTCCATCACGAGATTCATCTCTTCGAAAATCTGGTTTATCCCCTGGGGATCACGCTCATTCATTCCTTGAACTGCAGTGTTCAATTCTTCGTCCCCAGTTTCTATCGAAGCCCTTGCTACTGGAATGGCGGTTGGGATCGCACCATCTGAGGAGGCCCTCGCCATGGGAATAGCAGTGGGAATTTCATCGTGAGGAGAAGAGCTCCCAACGGATATTTCATCTATTTCCCTCACCATTTGGTCTACGACATTCTCCGCCATTATTACACTGGACTTGGAGAAATCAAAGGTTCTTCACAGAAGGGGAAGGGGAGAAAGAAGGATTGCAGATTGAACCCATTAACTCAAAAGCTCTCTCTCACAGAGAATCACACTCAGAATGACTTAAATCTAAGGTTAGTATCAGGTTACAAAAATTTACCTAGGATTGGAACGGGAACTTGCTGAAGATCGCGAAAACCACAAAGAATTTGGATTGCTGTATTGCCTTGAAGGGGTTGAGAAGAGTAAAGAGTGAAAAGGATTTCCCGGATGCCTATTTATAAGGGGAAAAGCTAGCATTAATTAAGGTTTGTGAATTCAAACTGCAATCATTTCCCGCTTTGAAAACCCCCCACTTTTGGTAACCGTCGCACGTCTCCCCACGTGCACGCACCCACTCCACTGCACACGCGCCCAGGTCGCCTCTCAGCATTTAATGCGGATGGGACTTCATTTGTCACCGTGTCAGAAACTGCCCGTTGTTGAAGACGGAGAGTCGCTTACCCCCAAAGGCTTGACCCTCAAGCATCCAGGGCCAGGGCTCAAATGTTAAAATTCTACAGTATGCTCAAGCGTAACTGCAGAATTTGGGGGGCAAATGATGAGGCCAAATTACACTCAGATCAACACCGTACACATGTCAGGGTATGGAGGACAGTGATTTAACGCTTGGGGTAGTGGGCTCATGGAGCCAACCCGGCCCATTCCCTCATCACTCGTTCAGCTAATGCTTGCGTGCTTCGGCCCAAGTCACGAGCGTGGGATCCCTCCGATGATCCCCCTGAACGCTCACATTATGGTCAAAGGACGCTCCATATCCGGATTCCCTCCTCACGCCAGGGACCCTCGGTAATGGTGCTCGTACTCCTTGACGCTCTAACAACCGGACCCTCGGCACTCACTTCCTTCCACAGGGGAGTCCCCTCGAGTGTCATTAATGCTCGGGTTGATAGCCAAAGGTACTACCCACCTCGGGGGTCAGTCCCAACAGTGTGAGAGTCCCTCCTAAAGGTATCGCAGAGGTACCAGGGGCATAAACAGACACCTACACGCTCGCCGCTCGCCAACGATCTCTGGCACAAATGGTAGTGCGCACCTCGTACCTGCCATGCCACAGGCTTTTCAGAGCCATCCCTTTCGCACCATCACCAGCCGCCACGTGTTAGGGCAACACTGGGATTGGGACCACTTGATCACTATTACTAAAATACCCATGCCCTCAACGTATAAATAGGGGGATTTCACTCCTTCTTCCCTAAGTCATCTTCTCTACAGTTACCTCACATAAACTGGGCGTTTTCCTCTGGTTTTCATCTTCCCCAAATCTCCTTGCATTCCACCATTTCTTTTCTCCAAGCTCACGCATTATATCACTCTCAGCTCCTTTGCTGCACGATCGCCATGGTGTTATCCTCTGGAAGAACCCACGCTTAAAGGAAACCCAGTTCCTGAGGCACCTCGCCTGTGATGGTCTTTCCCTTCTCAAACAAATCTTGAAACTGTTGGTGATTTAGTACGTTTCCAGTTCTTGCACCATCAATATCATTAGTTAATTAAGTGGTTAAGAAAAGATAAGATTCTTTTCTTAACTGAAAAATTACATTAAATTTTTCTTAGTTAGATAAAAGGAGTAGAAACCTCTCTCATTCTCCTTAAACTAGCAAGAAGTGCCTTGAATTCTCTCCATTCCTGAGATACAAAATGTCAGTTCTTGAGAAAAGAACAAACCTCAACCTTTACACAAAATACAGAACTAACATTCTCCCTATTTTGACCGTGATCGAGATGGATGTGGATACTTCTGGAGGCTTCTACGTTGTAGTCTTGAAGAAGAAGAAAGAACCATCCCGGATTGGATTCATGCCGCTTGAAGGTTGTTCGATATAGGCGATCGAACATCTCAAGAAAGAATTAAACTTAACCGTAAGCTTCGAATCCCATCTTGCTTTGGAGTAGAAATTGCAAGTTTCCGGTCCCTTGTTCGGAAAAATTTTAAAATTTTCGCTACTTTACTCGCCTATTTTCCAACACTGACTTGTCGTAAAAATCATAATTTTAGCAACTTTGACTCCCGTATTTTGGTCAACGAATGTCTTGGACTCAGTCATGCCACTTGACCCTATGGCATGACCATGCCTAACGGTCATGCCATCAAATTCTTCTCAAAATGTCTGAAATTGCATGCTTTTCATAAAAAAAAAAAAAACCCAAATCTACAATAATAACAATAAAGCTGTCAGCTCTTCTAATTAATAACCAAATAAAACACAAAATGGGACAACAATCAACCAAAAATATGACAAAAAAACATGTTATCAAATCCCCCTACGCTATCCTATATTTGTCCTCAAGCATAACTCGGAATCAGGGCATCAATTAATAATTCATAACCAAATCACAACAGTTTGATATTGTAAATTAGGAAAAATATGTCGTCACCAAAAACCCTCCACAACAAGTATAGTATAAAGTTCAATTCAAAATCAACCTTCTAACGCAAGGATGTACAAGTTCGAGTTCAATTTAAAATCGCACATATTTAGTTCTTTCCAATTAAATCAATGCAAATGAGATGACAAGTATAACACAGCTAAGTGAGTCAAATATGAAAGACTTCCATGCAAGTGTTGAGAAAAATCGAAGAAATGGTGGGGAACTAAGTCATTATCGACCTCAGTGGGTTGCTTTTTTAAACTTATAAGAGAGCATACACCTTGTTTTTTTTTTTTGCCTCTTTTTATCATGTTTTTTTTTTTTTCCTTCCTTTTTCTTTTGTCGAATCAAACTCAAGTTGTTATCAGCCTTAATGTTGGGATAACAATTTCATGAGTGCTCTTTGGCCTACTCATGGTCACTTATTATTATTGGAATTTTTCCATGACTAGAGGAATAGTTGAGCGGGTTATTTAGGCATAATTAAAATGTCAAGGACCTTTTGACGTGAGCCCAAACATAACATTGGGTATGATGGCACCCTGTTACTTACTCCTTCACATAACTAATTGACTTTAAAGCACACTCATAACCACTAAAAGTGATCAGCGGAGTGATAACCCACCCTCGCAAGCTCTTAACGCAATCTAAATGCTCACCGAGTTATGATTTCTCATATTCCAACACTACTCAACAGGTTTCTCAACACAATTATGAAACTCAAAAGATATTCAACCATTTAATCACATTAGACAAGGTTCTAATCAAAGCATGATTGCCAATTAAGCACACAAATTTAATTCTAACTGTTAATCTCGAACTCATAACATTTAAACATCCTTAAGATTTAATCAAATTGCACTCTACAGTACACAAAGCTGGTGGAATTGACTCTTTTTGGAGTGGAAGGATGGGAGTTGTCCGATTCTGATGAGGTTGAACCGTTGTGCTTGCCCCCGGTAGAGAATTGAGCAATGTTGGCAACGATTTCAGCCACGTTCATCTTGCTCGATCCAAGTTGATCCTTCTTAGGCGCCATGGAAGTGTTTATGATGATGGAATTGAGATTTTTCGTAGAATGAAGAGATGAGAGGTAGAGATTGTCCCACTGGGCGTGCCAAAATTTGTTTACACAAATTTTCGTTGGAATCTGCAATAAATGATTACAAAATACAAGAAAATAGGGAAAACAAAGAATTTAACAATTTGTAAATAATAAAGTGTTACAATCTCTGATTTATCCTCTGATTCTTCTCGAATAATGGATTCGAGGGCTTGATGCTTGATCTCGAATCAAATGAAGAACTTGGTTGAATTTGCTTGGAAGTGTGGCTCGTTGCACGGACAGCACTTCGAGATAGCATGTGACAATGGCTCGAAGATATGGCTCGAAGATTTGAGAGCTTGAATGCCTTTGCTCTTGAGAACTTGTGACTTATGATTTGTAATGTAACTTATGACTTGATGTTATGTGAACTTGTAGCCTTGGAGCCTTTATTTATAGGCCTTCGGTTCTCCCTTTGGGCTTCATGGGCTTGGGCCTGAGTTTAAAGTCCACACAATGAAGAAGTGGGCTTCGTTTATTTTAATGGATTATTTTTAATCCATTTAATTAATTAAAGAATAAGAATAAAAGTTCATAATTCTTATCTTGAATTAAATATGCAAGCCCAAATTTATTATGGACTTAGAATAAAAATTAATAATCAATAGCCAATTTATTTGGGCTATCAATTAATAATTTATCTTCGAATTTTCGGTGTTAACAGATGCCCCCACTTCAAGGTTCGGAACGAGCGTCAAACTTTCGCGAGGCCGGGCTTGAAGTACTTGATCTTTTTTTTTTTTTTTTTTTTTTTATGAAAATGGTGGGCCCACGCATATTAATTCAAATTGTTGGCCCAAACATTTGTTTCCAATCTAGGCCATAAACAGCCTCGTTTGGCCATCTAAATCCACCACTTTGTTCAATTGTAGCAACGGAAGTGGGCCTCTCGATTTGGTTTGGCGACAACTTACTCCACCACAAGCAATGATTATTGGCCCATAATTGAAGCCCAAATTAAAAGTTTTTGATTTGGTTTAGGGAAAACCGATTTGTGCATCACAACAATCAATCACCCAACCAAAGTTTTCTCCATCTTCCGTTTTTATCAACACGTGGCCATGCCCATTTAATCATCTCCACCTTCCTTGTAAGCTTCACCGATTGAGTTTCAGAAAATGTATCCTTTTTGAAAATTTGGTCGGCAATCTCGGCAAGAAAGACTATCAATTGATTTTATTTTTCATGTTCGGCAATTTGTTGATTGGAATTTGCCATATTACTCATGAATTCATGCTTATATAAAGAGCACTTCGACCCTTATATTTTCGCAATTCTTGGAGAAACGGAGGTGACTGAAGAGGAAGAAAGGCGGCACCTAATTATCTCGTTGCCTCATCCTGCAGTTTCTGGCAACAACTTCTTCGACGGTGGTGGAGACCATGACGCTACCTCCTCCAACATCAGCTTCTCGTTGGCCATGTTTCAACCATCTGCCTGAACACTATTGCTTGTGCTCGGTGTTCACCGTGGAGAAGAAGAACTGAACCATTAGTCCCGGGTTCGATGAGGTTGATTCACTGCGGTGCTATTTTCGGTTCTTCAACAGCTGATCCTTTGTGGTGAGTAGCTTGTCGATGCCCCCTGTTTGTGCAGACCTCGCGGGAGAACTCAGATGACTTTCAGAATAACGTTGTTTCACGATTTTGCCGAGGACTGCCCTGATCGTCATATTGAGGAAAAGCCTGCCATTGATTTTGTAGAAAGGGGAGATATTCACTTGGTGTTGCCGCTGCTGATGTTGTGTCTTCTTTTTTTTTTTTTTTTTTTAAAAAAAATTGGTTGCATTCCTTTTTACTTTGTGTAGGTGGCAATAGGTGAAAGGCAAACACGGGCAATCTAACATTTTCAGTGATAGTCATGCTCAATTTCTTCCATTGGATATTCGTGCGACAATCTTACATCTTCGGCGAGGGCTATGCTGAATCCACAAACTCTTGTTGGCGGCTATGTTGAATCCACAGATTTTTGTTATAAAAATTCACAACATACATCATCAAGGAGACGAGCACAATCCGAGCCACCGTAGTATCAACATATACAAGGACTCCTTCATGATGACTGGACACGAGCCAGAAAAATCTCATACGACACTCACCACCAATCTCGTTGCAAATAGAAACTCATCAAGGATGTCCACTTCACAACACCGTCACATTCAAAGCTTTGTTTGCTCCGATAATCCAGAATCATTGAAGTTCTGACCCTCGCAGGCACTTTGATCTTACTCTCGCCTCCATAGAGCCACCACACAAACTCCGATAAAGACTTCTATCTTGCCACCATCTTCCCTTAACATCATGGGGATGTTAACGAAATTTTACCTCGGAACCACCGGCTCGTTATCAGTGATCCTCGCTTGAAGTTTTCACCTCAGGACAAAACAGCCATCCATACAACTTGTTCACGATCATCATCCAACATCACTCACATTCTTGCAGTTGCAGAAAAGTGTCAGACTCTTACCCCCTATCGGAACACCATTGTCGCGGCGCTTTCCTTCCTCGGCACCGATGAGATCATGATAGATTTTCTCTCAAACCTCGACTCAGAACCATGGAGGCCATCCATTCACCACTCATGGCTCCATAACATGCATCATCATTCCAGCATCAATGAAGATTTTATTGAAGCCATCATTCCAACGCCCCACGACAGTAGGATTGCATGCAATTTACTCTACCATCCGGACTGCGCTCAGGAATCATGAACTATTCTGCCCTTTCAAGCTTTACAAGTCATCATTTTTCATCACCCAACGAAGTGAAAGAGTTGTGGATCATCCTTCAAACCTCTATCAAGTCAAAATGTTGCAAATTGTTGGCGACCATCAATCCCTCGCGTCATGGAGTTACATCTTGAGCGATAGCGGCGGTCAACAACTTCACATCTTACCGGACTCCCCCAATTTCCCCAACGTGCCATCCATTTCCAAATGACTCTACGATGAATATGACGAAGTGGAAAGACTCAGATCATCACATTTGCTTCAGTAAAATTTTCTTCTTTTTTTTTTGTCTCTTTCTTTTCAGGTGAAAGACGAAAAACAAGCCGAGGAATCAAGTCATCAGAAGATCGAGACACTCGTCAACGGTGAAGGACGTCCAAAACATTCTCGAATCTAACATTGAAGCAGGGAGAATCATCACTTCCATGAAAAGGGAACTTATTATGGCGTCCAATATATGTTGACTTTGATGAAAACTTTGACAAGGGACATACCGTTGAGAGAAGTGGAGACACCATGAGAGTTTAGACAAAATGTAGTAACTTTGTCATTTTTTTGTATTCCTTTGGATCATTCCGATGTAAAAATACACCGTTTGTGGAATAAAATTGTCCTTTCATATCTTTTTTGTGCATTTGTTCGCCATTCTTCATTTGCTTTTGGTCTTGAATGACTCCAACGCATGCCCCCAGTTTTGGAACTTCACACACTTATTAAAACTCGAGAACAATTTGGATTTGTTTGAAGATATGACTGAACTTGAAAATTTAGTATCCAAGTTGCCTACGTACCCCAAAAAAGAGGATCAAGTCATTACGTAGTTCAAAGTTTTTTATTGTTTTTTTTTTCTTTTTATCACAGTTTATACTCGTGCGAACAAGGAGTAACATGCAGTTTAGGCTCGTGCATTAAGGAGCAACTCTTTCATTTAGGATGATCCTTTTGGGGAATTTGGCTTTTGGATGGTGATGCGCAACTTGGCTTTGTCCATCGATTTGTTGGTTTTATTCAGGAACACGTTGTCGGCTTCTCCAAGGAACGTAGATGGAAAGAAATCTCCGAGAGTTACATGGTTTGACTTGCAGGTTCTTTTTGATTTCTTCAGACTTGCTCGAGAATTCTTCGAACTCCTTGGTGGATTTTGTCTGCGGATCTTGGTTTGCTTTGGCTTTCCCTTTGAAAGTGGTGGAAGAACTTGATCAACCCGCTGCTTTGGACTTTTTCGGCGAGTCACAAGAATCCATCTATCCGGATCAACCGTCTTATTGGAAAGATTCGTCATTGGCTCGATTCCTCGATCAACAAGTAGGGTCCTTGCAAAGTTCGGGTCTAGACTTCCAAATTGAAACGTTGTGGGTCCCGAGAATTCAGGTGGAGAGAAGATGACCTTCCTGCTCTGAAGATTGCACAAGGTGCTCTTGGTTGCAATAAGGCTAGCGTGATTCACCTCAGCAACATCTTCATCTTTCTCGTCATCACTGTCATCATCTTCTAGAATCATTTTTCCTTCACTGGCCAACGACATTATTCTTTCCTTGACCACGAAGCACTTTTCAATAGGGTGACCAACAATTCGGTGATACTTGCAGTATTTGGGATCAGCCACCTTGTCGCTTTCTTCAGGGCGTTTTGACTCGGGCAATTTGATCAACCTTCTTTCTAAGAGTTCATCGAAGATGTGAGAGACATCGGAGTCAGCAAAAGGGTATTCCTTTTCTTATCTTTCTCTCAGCGTGGGTCGATGACCGTCATTTGAATTGTGTGGAACTCCACAGTTCTCGTTCTTCTCAGCATTTGGAGGCACTTTTACAATAACCGAAATGGCCATGGACTCTTCGGTAGAGGCTTTGACAAACTTATCATCCCTCCAATGATCTTTCCTTTCTCTTCCTTGTTCTCCTAGTGGAAATGAAGGTCGGTGATTTGCGATACTCAATTCCATTTCGTGGGCACGAGTAGCAAGATCCTCAAATGTTCGAGGTTTGATTCCTTGGAGAATGTATTGAAGTCCCCAATGCATCCCTTGTGTGCACATCTCTATTGCGGACGTCTCCGATAACTTGTCTTTGCAACATAAGCTTAGTGCTCGCCAATGGTTGATGTAGTCGACGACCGGTTCATCTCTTTGTTGCCTCGCGTTTGTAAGCTCGATCATACTCACGGTGCGGCGCGCTCTGTAGAAGCGGTTCAAGAACTCTCCCTCCATTTCCTCCCAACTATTGATGGATTCGGGTTCAAGATCAGCGTACCAATCGAAGGCGTTGCCTTTGAGCGATCGCACGAACTGCTTGACAAGAAGGTCCCCACCCGTTCCAGCGTTGTTGCAAGTTTCAATGAAGTGGGCGATGTGTTGTTTAGGATTACCTTTCCCATCGAACTGTTGAAGCTTAGGTGGCTGGTACCCATTTGGCATCTTCAAATCATCAATTCTTCTTGAGTATGGTTTTGAGTATGCGACTCGATTTTGGGATGACCCGCCGTAGTGCGCCTTGATTGTGTTTGCTATCATTGCCTGCAACTCTTCCATGGACAAGGTTGCTATCGAACTTTTTGAACATGTGGTCTTTTGTGCAAAATCTGGCTTGTGAAGTGTCTGATCAACCAGTTTCTCATTCGGAGTATGTTTTGGAGGAGAAGTAAGATTATGGTCAGATTCTCCGACATCGGGGTGCTCATCCCTGCTCGTCAGTTGTGCAATTTGAAGATCCTTTTCTCCTATGAGCTTTTGCAGATCTGCAATTGCTTGAGCCATTTGAGCGAGTTTTTCATCCACGTTCGTTGCACCGGTAGTCATTGCAAGCAAATTGACAAAGCTGGTGGAATTGACTCTTTTTGGAGTGGAAGGATGGGAGTTGTCCGATTCTGATGAGGTTGAACCGTTGTGCTTGCCCCCGGTAGAGAATTGAGCAATGTTGGCAACGATTTCAGCCACGTTCATCTTGCTCGATCCAAGTTGATCCTTCTTAGGCGCCATGGAAGTGTTTATGGTGATGGAATTGAGATTTTTCGTAGAATGAAGAGATGAGAGGTAGAGATTGTCCCACTGGGCGTGCCAAAATTTGTTTACACAAATTTTCGTTGGAATCTGCAATAAATGATTACAAAATACAAGAAAATAGGGAAAACAAAGAATTTAACAATTTGTAAATAATAAAGTGTTACAATCTCTGATTTATCCTCTGATTCTTCTCGAATAATGGATTCGAGGGCTTGATGCTTGATCTCGAATCAAATGAAGAACTTGGTTGAATTTGCTTGGAAGTGTGGCTCGTTGCACGGACAACACTTCGAGATAGCATGTGACAATGGCTCGAAGATATGGCTCGAAGATTTGAGAGCTTGAATGCCTTTGCTCTTGAGAACTTGTGACTTATGATTTGTAATGTAACTTATGACTTGATGTTATGTGAACTTGTAGCCTTGGAGCCTTTATTTATAGGCCTTCGGTTCTCCCTTTGGGCTTCATGGGCTTGGGCCTGAGTTTAAAGTCCACACAATGAAGAAGTGGGCTTCGTTTATTTTAATGGATTATTTTTAATCCATTTAATTAATTAAAGAATAAGAATAAAAGTTCATAATTCTTATCTTGAATTAAATATGCAAGCCCAAATTTATTATGGACTTAGAATAAAAATTAATAATCAATAGCCAATTTATTTGGGCTATCAATTAATAATTTATCTTCGAATTTTCGGTGTTAACATATACCATTAATGGAACAAGGTTTTCTTGAAGATGAAGAAGCATATATGATCATCCATTTCTTTCCCTTTCTTGCTTGGTTGATACATGTTGTTGGGTGATGAATTTGCAATGTTTTAATGCTCATTTTCATGTCTTAATTGCTAACTAAGAGTGCCTTGAAGCTGCTCCATTTCTTTCCATTTTTCCTTCGGAAAATAGGGCTGCTGCTGCTGATTATTTTTTAGCACGAAGCTCGACACAGCAGTGCCGAGTATTGCCTTGTAATTGACACGATCGTGTTGTGCGTTCAAATTTTCAAGAAATTTGGACATGGTCGTGTCCAAATGTAAAGAAAAATGGACATGTCCATGTTGATCTTTTGGAACTTGGAGTTTTATTTTTTGAAAAATCGGACACGACCGTATCACACAAGATGGCAGCCTCGAGGTGTTTCTTTCATTGCTCCGTTATCTCTTGTTACTTTCTCCCACACTATTTATGACTTATATGCATTGTGAACTTGCTGAACTATGTGTTATGATTGTTATATGAGATTTATGGATTGGATTGATATGATCATAAAAGCTACGAACGTAAATGAATGAAATCTCTTCCTTGTGAATGACTTTGCTCGTTTATGTGTCTTTAAGACTTTAATTGTGCACATGAATATCATCATAACATGTTAATGTTTCATATGCATTTTGTATCATGTTCATTGCATTTTCGTGCTTCGTTTGTGGTCATATTGAGTCTCACTTCACCTCTTTTGCATAGATTTTGGTATGGACGGAGGCAAGACCTGTCCTTAAGGTTCTTGTGCTGTTCCTTTTGCTTTCAAGGTAGGTTTCTCTTCTATTAGATAAATTGAACAGATATATCTCCAATGTGTAAAGTTTTAAGCCAACTTATTATATTTATATATCAAGTCTTTTCTAGAGTAAATGATTTCAACATAAAGAATTTTCTTTAATGAATTCCCTACCTAATGTTTTTGGCGAGTTGCATGAAGGCACTGAATGGGTGCTTTAGAACTTAGTATATGTGGCTATTCGGGGAAGCCTGGACTTACAGTGATCCCTGTATGCTAGTTCCGCCAAAACTACGGCGATACTGGCCCTCGTTAGGAGATTAGCGAGGAATGGGAACCGGGCTCTTGGGGATTCATGTACCCCACTAGCCTTAATGAACGGGTGGCTGGGCCTTGCAAACCTGTCCACCACCCGGAAGAAAAAGGTGTACATGAACGATTCTGAAAGATCGATTGAATGTGTATAAAAAATTATGTGCGTGATAACCAATGTAATAATGTTAATGATTACACAAGGTGCAAGTTGGAGACTTAGCCCTCTCGCCGGGCTCACATAAAGACCTAATGAATGAATATGACTGTTGTAATCCCGTGTGTTGATTTATTATTTTACCCACTTGAGAAATGTTATGAAAACCTCGTACGGGATTATGGCTTGCATGAGTATGTTAAATTTTGCGATACTTATACATTATGCCCCGTTTTTATACCCACCAGTCTCCTTTAAACTGAATCCGCTTTGTTTTCAGTTTTCTGCTTGCAGGTTGGGAGTGCTAGGCGGAAATCCGATTCATGTGTGTCTCCTGTATTCGGTTCAAGCATTTCTTTTGTTACACATACACTCATTTCATTTTGTTATTATGATTATGAATGCTTTGGGCGCATTTTGTTTTAATGGGCTGTGACGGCCATGGATACTTGTATTATTTGTGGTATTTGGAGCCAAAAAAGATAATTACATTCAGGGTAAAAGATAATTATTTTCCTTAATTACTACTTATTTTCATAATAAAACAATACATAAAATAAGATAAACCAATTACATTTTTTCTAACAAATTAAAAACTTCAAAAAAAAAAAAAAACATAAAATTGCACGTCATTAAAATTGCACAATGAAAATTCAAATATCATTATCAAATATATATTAGTATTGATTAGAAAAATAAAAATGAAATAGAACATACAGTTATTATTATTATTGTGGTTACTGGGAGTGAAAACTCTTAAAATTTTCAGTTGAAAATATAAACGGTTAATCATGTGTAACTGAAAAATAATAAAATTTAAATAAGTCTCCGAAGATTGGGATAATTATATCCCCAAATCCGTAAACCATGGGATCTGCTCATATGCTAATTGAAGTTTAAACATATTATTTATCAGTTAATCTCTCTGGAAACACATGATAATTAATGAACGCCGCTTTGGTCAAACAAATACTGGCTTAAACAATCGTATTCTATTCTCTTATTTCCTCCATAGAACATAATCTCTTTATTTATTTGATTTCGTAAGCTCTCCTCTCTCTAACGAATCTTCCACTATTTTAACTTTCTTCGATCTTCTGAAAAATTATATCTAAATTATTTAAGTCAAACCAATTTTTTTCTTTTCTTCTTTTTTTTTTTTTAAAGGAAACAGCCATATTTCTAATTAAATTGTGAGCAATGTTTTCAAATCTGATAGTGAATCGGTCAATCGGTAGTCTTACTGGTTACTGGTTCGACCGATCAAATCACTGATCGAACCGTTCCGCATAAACAATTAATTATTATTTTATTTATATATATAATATTATTAAATTTTAAATTTCATCATATTTAATACAAAAAACATCTCTTCACACGAAGTCCAACAAAATATAATATTACTTCGCATAAATTCCAATAAAATTACAAAATACTAATTTTTTCCCCCCCATAATCGGGACCGGAGTCCCTTTTTCGTGGCGACCCCACAGTATCTTGCAATACGAAACCAAAAAGTTTACAAAGGAGTTTTCAGGATCTAAGTAAACAACACAAACCCGAGCCCGTAAACATATAAGGCTGGAATCCAAAACCGAACCCAAATCTAAATTGGGCCGGTCAACCAAAACCAAACAAGAGAATTACAAGAAAAAAATCCACGCACAAAGACACTCACTCCAATACGGGTGCGTTCCACCCAACCGATTGCCTAAGTATATGTTTAGGCAATCCCATGGCCCAGCCCGGTTAATATCCACCTCGCTCTCATCTATAGTAACCTCCTCTAACTCCTCTAGAACGCCCTCTTCTTTAGTAACCCCCTCGCGTAGCACTCTGTGTCTTTCGAGGTGAAAAATCACTGTACTCAGAATTATCTTCCTGAATTGTAAAAAGAATACACTCACCATCATCAGTTTTCTTAACTGCTTTCACGATAATGGCTTTGAGGGTGTCCTCAACACTAGGATTTGGATGCTTTGGTCTATCACGCGTATCCCTGTCCGATTGGGAAGGGACCGTATCTGATCTATTCAAGGGGCATTCCACATTGGTTTTCTGAATAGGCTGAACAATTACTGCTTTGGCTTGTTATATGTCATTCTCAAAAGATCTCAAATCAACGGGCTCAATTTGTTCCCGATTCACCTCTGTTTGAGCCTCTGTATCATCCTCACATTTTGGCACAGATTCACTGTCTCTCTTATTAGACATATTATCATTCCCTGATTCCTCTCCATAGCTCTCTTTATCAATCTCTTCATTCTCACTACGCTCGTCGGTCGGGGTTGACTCTTTATCCTCATTATTCTATCATCTTGATGTTCCGATTGAAAGTCCTCTTCCTCTTCAAACATATCTTTCTTATCGCCTATCCCTGAGGTTTCACCTATTCTCTTGACCACATTCATATCAACATTCAAATGATCAAATGGGTTTCATGCACAACAATATTAACCTCTTTTTTCTTTAAGATTTTCACTTTCCCAAACACAAGGTTTAATTTCATATTTTTCTCGATTATTTTATCCACCTTCTCTTTGTTTTTATTTTTAATTTTCTTTTCCACCCAAACTGTAGCACCCCGGAGCGCAGAGCACTACATCCCCCGCACTATAGCCCAACACGTGTAACGAAATGGGAACTCCACACACGTGTCAAACTACGACGAACGGGAGAAAAACAAAATCTCTCATATGTTAGGCGATCTAGACCCTAAATCAGAGTGTGCAATCAAATCAAATAACACATGTGGAAGCACCAGGATTCAAATATACGATCATACTTGCTCATCAAATAACAAAATATACAAGTATCTAATTTCAAATATAAATTCTTCTTATACATATTTCTTAAGTTCGGTTCATATTCGCATATACATAACTTCTATAAGTTCAAGAGAATAAAATAAACTAAAAAGATGCATGAAACTAATTACAAAACCCAAGACTCGACAAACGACTGCCGCCTAGTACAAACTCCCCACGAACACCTGCAACTCAAAAGAAACAAGGGGAAAAAGAAACAGCGAGGAGATGTTAGTCCTAAAGACTGGTGAGGGGGCTAACACACGCACACATACATATACATAAAACAGAACATATTCAAAATTAAAGGGTTCATGAATCGGGGCGTGGTTTTTGTAATCTAAAATATTTTATCCCGTGATAATACATATAAGTAAAAGGTTTAAGGCCGAAGGCCAAAATTAAGCAATTTTAGAAATTGTAGTCCACTCTCATTTCACGAACCGTATTCATAATCAAAACCATAACAACTAGGCGAGAACGAGTTCAAACCCACATACTCTATTCATAATCAAAATCAAAACAAAAACATTCAAAGCTCATAATCAATCGTTCTTCTCCGGTTGGGGATGAGGATGGTCATGCTCAACCCCGTTCTCCCGTCATAAGTTTTGAGTCGGGGAATCCTATCCGCTCCCCGGTGGGTTTTAACCACCGGTTCTCAAGAAATTACCTTCCCCTCGACCTCCTGAGGATAGACAATCTCCCTACATAATTGGAGTCGTATTGATGAGAGAGCTCGGCGACTCCACGGTCGACCCAAGATCACATACCACTTCCCCGAGCCCATTTCATAATTCATAAGTCATAATTTTACAATTTTCAAAATTTCATAATTTTTCCGCCTTATATTTCAAAGTCATAATCTCGCTATTTCAAAACATTCACGCACACCAACCCTTTTCAAATCAAACAGACGTAAAAATACTTTTCCTATATATATAAAAGTGTTTTTCAATTGATTTCATGACAAAATGGGACACTTCCCAAAAAATACTAATCAAACCCATATTTACATAAATATATATATATACGTAAGTCGCATACAAGCTTAAAATATAAGTAGGGTTGTAGGTCGTTTTAACTAAAGGAAAGAAACCTCACCTTGCCGACCACACCGGAAGAAACGGATTGAAACACTTCTAAGAGACCTCCTCGTCACCCACGGAACGAACCTAATGTTATTAATATTTCCCTTAAAGCAGATGCTTGCTTTACTATTTCCTTGTAAAATCACAAATAGTCTTTGAATAATAAACGAGATGATTTTGTTCATAGGCAATCACTTTTTATGTGCTTATTTATGTCTGTTTGGGTGACTGTGTTTTGCATGTATTGAAACTCCCCTAATCCGATGAGGCCGTTAAGAACTTTGTCGTTATGGGAACGACACATGAAACAAGTTCTTAACTCCATAGGCGAGGATTAGAAACTTCTCCAAGTCAATGAGTCTGAGAGACAGTGGGAGTGTCGACCTTGACTCTGCTGAGACTTGCTTATGTGATTATGTCATTTTGAAGGATCACTCAGTTTCATGGAGTGATAAGTGCATACGTTGATGCGTTCATAATACATAAGGGTGATTGTTACAAGAACTTCATCACTGAGATGTCCCACATGAGAACATTCCTAAATGGGAAAGGAATTTTCCTGAAACTTCCAGATTAGGAAATATCTCACAGTTCAATGACGTGATTGATTAATCCTTAGACTTAAGATTCTGTAATGTCTCATATGAGCTAACTCTGTAATCTTTGATATAGGCTCAAAAGGGTGTCGCCATATAGACACTTGAACCACGGCGTATGTTGGGATTACATAAGTAGCATATGTAGAATTAGTAGAATCGATAAAGGACCTACACTTGTTAAGAACTAGAATGATCTCTTACTGATTCAGTTGTTCATAGTTCATTAAACATTAAACCCTTGGCCAAGGTGGATAAAAGATCAAGACATCTAGAAAATGGGGTTTTCTAGGATTGAGATCGAAATGGATATGGAATGAACTTAACTTTAAAGATCAAGAATATTTAGGCTCTGAGAATATTCTCATGCCTTAGTTCTTGATTGAGAGATGAAGTTATAGGAGGATCGCATTTCACTGATTGTCATTAATTGAAAGGTTCTTCGATTCATTTCGTTATTCAGCTAGGGGTCACACACCCATTGCTAGATTACGGTAGTGTGATCTATGAAGTGATTAATTAATTAGGGAATGAATTAATTGTTATCACTGCTAATCGAATAATGAACCCAAAGGGTCACACACAAATTCCAGGACACAAGGGTTATGGTAGGATGTTAATATGATTAACGAATGATCAAATTATTGATCGAAATGGAGTAAGGATTGCATGAGTAGCTGCCATGTGTCAAGCACACGTGGCTGCCACATGTCATACAGTCCACGTGGCTGCCACGTGTCGTGTACACGTGGCACGTACGTAGTTTCGTGTGTGTGATTTATTTCACAAGCTAATTCTTTTCTAGAATTAATTAATTAAATTATAATTAATTAATTTTGGTTTTTTAATTAATTATCCAATTAATTGTTAAGACTATTCTCAAATAAACTAACCCAATAAATAATTAATTAGGAATTAAATTATTTATTGAATATTGACTTTTAACTTTAGGAAAGTTCAAAAGTCCTACTTCCTATTGTAGGAGAGAGAAGTCTTCTCTTGCTAGACTTGGAGAATAAGTTAAGACCTTATTATTCCAATTAAGTTAAATAATTAAATGAGTTAATTAGTGAGCAAGAAAAGAAGCCCGCTAGGGTTAAGAGAACCCTAAGTGGTTCGAACCCCCTTGTCTAAATACAAGGGTGGGTTTTTCTCTTATTCTTTAGACCAACACTCACGAAGTGTTAAGTTTTTGAGAAAATCCAAAAGAAAAGTTTTCTGAGAAAAAATTCTAGCCTTAACACAAGCCATAGAACTAGCATTCTCACTCGCTTGATCGTGTTCTAGGTCTGGTGTGGATACGCTTTGGAGGGCTTCTACTTTGGAGTCTAATTCGAAGGTCGTTCGAGGGCTTCTGCTTGAAAGGTGTTCGTTAGGTAGTAATGACATCACTAGAAAGCTTCTAACTTAGTAAGTTTCTAAACACCCAACATTACAGTACGAAAATTGTAAGACAACGATTAAACTTTTGGAAAATTTTAAACTTGCGCAGCTAAACTCTTTTGTGTTTTCCAAAACCTGAGGACAAAACAAAGAACAAACGACAAACTTAGACTCAAGCTATACCAATTAGACGCTCGGCGAATGCATATGAATGCAAATGATGCATAAGGAACGTAATGGGATTTCATTTAAGTCATATGATGCTACATTTATTCATATTGAATCATAAACCACATATTCCACATTAAATAAATCCATAAAATTCATACAACACATATAACACGTCATATAACACGTTAGGCATGCATACATATAAGAAACGAAACAAGAAAATATCAAACGAATCAAGAAAGTGTCCTATTAATTAGTGCATGCACATTAGAGGACAAGTAGCACATATTACGTCACATATTGCAAATACGAGCATCAAATTCACATAATAAATTCATAATAAAACATGTAACACATAATATAACAAGTAAGCTATGCATACACTTCATAAAATTTCAAAGAAGTAACATGCAAGGTAAACAAACACATTATGAAGTCATGCATGCACCTTTAAGCACATATGAAGTATGTAGGTCATTTATTTCACGTAAAAACATTGATTCACGAGATAAATTCATAATAAAACACTTAACATATAATATAACATGTTACTAATATAAAAGAGGTAAGAAAGAAGCAAGAAGAACACGAAAAACACGAACGAAACGAGAAACGGAACCAAACAACAGAAATATTTCGAGAGCAGTCCCCAATGGGGCCGCGGTCGTGACCCCAAACATGCCCAAAGGTGGTCGCAGGCGCAACCACCACCATCTCCAGCCTATGCAGCAGGTTCAGCTCGAAACTGGGCAGAATTCCAGTCGCGATCGCGACCGCAGGGCAGCTTGAAGTGCAAAACAGAGGTTGTTCTTCCTTTCTAAAGCTTCAACACCTGCAGCAGCTTCAAGTAACCAAAGGCAAGGAAAAAGGTAACAAAAGACACCCAAAACAGTAGCCATACATACTAAAAACGAAAAGGAAGCAAGATCAAAAGTAAGAGAGCACACAATATGTTCATCTACAAGCTTCATGAATATTCATTAATGGTGGTCCATTTTTTAGCCAATTTCCATGAAATTAATGCTCATAATCATAACATAAAAGTTATATAGATCACATACATAGCTTAAAACTAAGAAATTGATCAAAGATTTGCAAGAATTCATCCAAAAATGCAACTAACCTAACTATTCACATATCTCCTCATACAATGCTCAAAAATGGATGAAAATGAACAAAATCAGATTGAAGAGAAAGGCAAGGAGATGGAGGTTCGAAATATAGGCATATCTTTCAAATTTGACGAGAAACGTAGGTCGAATGAGCAAGAGATTGCAAGAACGAATAGTGGCTGCCCTCTTTTCCTTCTTCTCCCTTGGCTGCTGCGTTTTCTACTTCTTTATTTCTTTCCCTTGGGTTGAACCAAAATGAGAGAGAGAGAGTGAGATAGAGGGTTAAAAGAGGAGAAAATGGGTCAAATCGGATAAGAAACGGGTCGGATATGAGCAAAATGGGGGGTCACAAATCTGTCACACTGGTCGCGTTACGGGCGAAATTCGAGAGATCAAATGGGCTTAGAAAAATATGAGGTCAAGTTCTCTAGCTTTCATTATTCGCTATGAGTCGAAACGCCTCTTTTAGAATTCAAATCCGAATTCCCGAGCCCAAGATATGACTTCTGGAACCCAAGGCATGCTAAAACAAGTTAGGCCCTCAAGTCCATAACAAATAAAACGATTCGAAAACTGTATCAAATGAACTTAATGTTGGGAATAGTGCCCTAGAAAGTCGATTGTATATCCGCTTTGTACTTTTCCTTATTGTAATTGTTGGGAAACAGGAATCAGAAAGCAGCGGAAATTTAAAAAATTTCTAACAAAAGGATCTTGGACTCGCAATCGTGTATCCAAATTCGTAGAGATTAGAAACTTACTTTTCTATAATCTTTCTTGAAGCGTTTCAAGCCACCCAAGAGCGCACTTCTCGCGGCTTGATCCCCTCTCCTTGGTAAAGCTCGAATCTTCAAAACTTCTAACTTGAAGCTCTCTAGAGATAGTTCACCAACTTGACTACAATCTAACTAGTAAGGATGCTAGTTCTCTAGTTAGTGTTTAGGCTTAACCTAGGGTTTAATTTATCCTGGAGAAATGAAGGTGTTCAACACATGAACCAAAAGAATTCAATCACTCTCTAAGGGGAGCATGAGCTCCTCTATATATAGGAAAGGGAGTGGCCGAAAATCCCTCGTCCTTATGGGCTAAAGATTTTGGTCCCTCTCTCCTATTACATGATCATCAAGTAATTTTAACTTTGACTTTGAATTCTAATTCAAATCAACTTTTAAGAGAGCTAAAAATATCCAAACTCCTTTTGGATAATTTTATACCTTATTTATTAAATAAATAAATAACTTAATTTTATCTAATTAATTAATTCATAATTAATTAACTAGATTAATTTTCTCCAAAATAAGACTTTCTTTTTAATTCAAAATTAAACCAAAGTCTATTAAATAATTAACACATTTAATTATTTAATATATATATATACACGTGTGAGACACGTGTCACAACCCACACGTGTGACTCACGTGACCCACACGTGTGGAACCCTCTTGGCTCGATTAACTCGTTTAATCATTTTAAAGCCTCAACTCATGTAACCAAGTTGTTGTGTGTGACCCTCTACGTTCTCAATTCAATTAGCAGTGACCCTAATTAATTAATTCTCTAATTAATTAATCAGTCCACAGATTAAACGACCTTAGTCTAGCAACAGGTGTTTAACCTCTAGCTGAATTGGAATGTATCGATTCAACAGAACCATCAAGTCATTGATTTATGTGAGATACAATCCTCCTACTTACTATCTCTCAACCAAGATCTAGGGTAAGGGAATAATCAGAACCCTAATAATCAGGTCTTAAAGCTAAGTGCATTTCATATCCATTTGATCTCAATCCAAGAAACCCTTTTCTAGATGTCTTGATCTACTGCTTTGGCCAAGGACTCCATATGGCATATGAATGACTTACACAATAAGAGAACACCTTGCAGATGTAAGTGCAGGTCCTTTCTTGATTCTCATTCACTTTCATGAGTCACTTGTGCAGCCCCAGCATAAGCCTTGAATCAATTGTCTAAGGCGACACCCTTTAAAGCTTATATCTAAGACTACAGAGTTAACTCATAAAGTGACATGGAACCTCAAGTCTAAGGATCAATTAATCACATCAATGACTCGTGAGATGTTTTCTAATCTGGAAGTTTTCATTTCCTGAAATAGAAACTTCCTTTCCCATTTAGAAATCTTCTCACACGGGGCACCTCAGAGAACTAACCTATGGAAGTAAGCACCCTTATGTATCACGCACGTATCAACTATACACTTTGTACCTCCATGAAACAAGGTAGTCCTTCTTAAGGGCGTGATCCCACAAGCAAGCCTTAGAGGAGTTAGGTTGACACTCCCATTGTCGGTAGGACTCATCGGCTTGGAGTATTTTACTAATCATGACTTATGTGATATAGGGCTCGTTCCATGAACCATTTCACCTAAATGGTAGAGTCCTAAAGTCATCAGGATTAGGGGAGTTCTCATACATGCACAGCTAAAGTAAACGCATACCAAACAAGAGCATATAAAGAAGTGTTGCCTTAATTCGTTATTACATTCAAAGATTGTTTGTGATTACAATAAGGAAAAGCACAAAGCGGATATACAATCTGCTTTCTAGGGCACTATTCCTAACAAAGCCATTCTAAAGCTACTCTAAGTCCCATCTTCTGAAGATTACCTTGGAAAGCTTCTCGACTAAGGAGTTTCGTAAGTGGATCTGCCACGCTCAATTTGCACATCTCCTCTTTTGATAATATCACGGATTAGGTGATACTTTCTCTTAATGTGCTTGGTCCGTTGGTGAGATCTTGGTTCTCTTGCTTGAGAAACCGCCCCAGTGTTGTCACAAAACACAGTAATGGGGGTCTTTCATGCTAGGAACAACATTCAACTCTTGAATGAAGTTTCTAATCCAAACACCTTCTTTAGCTGCATCATTTGCAGCTAAGTATTCGGTTTCAGTGGTCTAATCTCCGTTTAGGCAGAAAATGTATCCTGACATTGACTTAAAATCATCTAAGTCAGATGCAAAGCTTGCATCGTAGTATCCTTCGACCGTAAGATCTTTCTGACCTCAGTAAAATAAGAATAAATTGTTAGTACTTTTCAAGTACTTAAGAATATTCTTCACGGTAGCCCAGTGACCATCTCCAGGGTCAGATTGGAAACGACTTGTTACACTAAGTGCATAAGACACATCCGGTCGAGTACATAACATTGCATACATTATGCTTCTTATTGTTGATGCATAAGGTGTATGAGTCATTCTTTCCTTCTCAAGGTTAGTCTTAGGACACATCTTCTTAGAGAGTGATGTTCCTACACTCATAGGAAGGTTGTTAACCTTTGCTAACTCCATATTGAATCTCTTCAATACTTTGTCAATGTACATCGATTGTGATAGTCCTATTAACCTTCTAGATCTATCTCGATAGATTTTAATTCGAAGGATATAGGATGCATCACCAAAATCTTTCATCTCGAATTGGTTCGATAACGATAACTTAGTTACTTTCATGTCAACCTTCGAATTCCCAATAAGAATGATGTCATCAACATAAAGTACTAAGAATTGGACTGAGGTCTCCAGTTCCTTTCTATATACACATAATTCATTCGAAGTTTGAATGAAGCCAAACGCTTTGACTGATTCATCAAATTGAATGTTCCAATTCCTAGAAGCCTGTTTTAATCCATAGATTGATCTTTGGACTTTGCAAACCTTTTGCTCACTCCCACTAAATGTGAAACCTATGGGTTGCTTCATATAAATATCTCTATCAATGTCACCATTGAGAAAGGTAGTTTTCACATCCATTTGCCATATCTCATTGTTAATTCTGTTCTTGGAAATGTGTCCTAATCTAGCGTGCCATAAGGGAGCTGAAACTTTGTCATCTCTCTTACGTTTCGTTTCTCGTTGTATATTCATAATATTGATATTTTGAGTTAGATAAAGTCCATTACTTAGAGTACCGATGTGAACAGAAGAGTTGTTCCGTTTGATAAAGTATTTACCATTATTAATATAAGTTTCATAACCTTCACAATCTAAAATTGGAATTGAAATTATATTACGAATAATGCTCGGTATATAAAGGACTTTATTTAAAACTAACTCAAAACTACCTAAATCTAATCTAATTGTGCCTAAATCTCGAGTTTCAACATTTGAGCCATCGCCGATCTTCAAGACACATTCTCCTTCTTTGAGTTGTTGGACTTCACTTAGCATCTGTACATCATTACAGATATCAGTTCCACAACCGGTATCAAGTACCCAAGAACTAGAATTAATAGAAAGATTTATTTCAATGAGAAACATACCTTTGTTTAGAGTAGCCTTGTACTCTGTGCAGTTCCTCCTCCAATATCCCGCTTTGTCACAATGGAAGCAAACATCCTCTTTCTGATCACGGTTCTTCTTTGGGGCCTTCCCCTTCGAAACGCCACCAGTAGGCCTAAGGGGTTTCTTCTTCTTCTTTTGGGATTTCTTGCCCTTACTTTTAGAAGGCCCAGAAGAGGAAGATGGAGCATTCACCATCAGAACCTTATTGCCCTTCTTGATCGTGCTTTCAGCAGCCACAAGCTGACTAATCAGCTCAGCTACAGTAGCACCAGCATGATTCATATTGAAATTAAGGACAAATGGGTTAAATGATGGTGGGAGTGAGGCTAGCAACAAGTCCACTGAAAGCTCATCTTTCAGTGGCATGTCCATGGAAGCAAGTTTCTCAGTAAGGGCGAGAAACTTGAGTCCATATTCATGGACACTGGAACCTTCCCTCATTCTCAAGTGGAACAATTCCTTTGAAGTGTTATACCTTGTAGCACGTTCATGAGGGCGGTAAAGTTGCTCTAAGTTGTTGTAAATCTCCCAAGCGAATTCCATAGCCTCATGTTTCCTTTTTAAGTCTGGAGACATGTTAGCCAACATAAGGCGACGGGCTTGGAGATTATCATCCTTCCACTTCTGGATCGCGTCCCCTTCGGGACTTGGCTCCTCTTCGAAGAGAACATAAGTTCTCTTCTCAGAATCCAAAATGATTTTTAAATTCCTCAGCCAATCAGAATAGTTGGGACCAGTCAACTTGTTTGACTCGAGGATCGATACAAGAGGGTTTTTGGTTGCCATTTCAAAACACGTAAAGAATCACAGAATCTACGACCTAAATGGTAATACAGAGAACTAGTGAGCATGCTGAATTATAACAATATACAAATGATAAGGTCTTTAATCTAATGTAGCTCCCACTGTTTTTCAAAGATCTATAATTCCCAAAGATCTAAGAGGAACACGTTTCCCAATAGGTACTAAGATCCTAGGCATTTTACCTCGAACCCACGACTCGCGGACATTCTAAGTAAGAACCCTAGGTAGGTACAACTTACCAATTCTAACACCTTTAGAACTCTTAGTAATTGTTTTTTGCATCACCTATCTTTCAATATGGACCCACGACTTGTGCGACATCCATATTTACTTTGGCGTTAAGCTAGACCCATCAATCATAAGATCATGATCAAAACTTAGTTCGAACGACCCACGACTCGCGGACATCGCCCTTGCCAAGATTGATCACGAAATATTGATCATTTAAAATGATCAATTAGGTAACTAAGAACAAATAAGCTCCACTAACTATCCCACGACTCGCGGACAATAACTAGCTTCACTTACTAAACTTAAAACCTATTGATGGAATGCAAGGAATTTAATTCGAAATTTTCATCTCGAATTAAACACCTATTTGTTCGAAATTAGCTTAATATTTAATGGGAATTTTCGAATCAACCGGTGAGTTGTCCGGTTCGACCTCACGAACATATATGTTATCCAATTTTATTAGTCTTGATTAATGCAAGTACAACTTAAATGCATTTCAAACAAGCACATAAACAGATAACATGTCCTAGCATGAAACTAACATGAGATGATCATGGGTTCTACCTATCTTATGCGTGATATGTGGGAGCCCCTCCACAATCACAAGTTCTAACATACATGCCACATAAAGAGTTTAAATCACATAAGGAAAGCGGTAACAAAATACGAGCCCTATCTCTATTACATTTTACAATTGAGATTCCCCTCCCTAACATTTTGAGGAGCCTTCACTTATGGCCTCCTTGTTACTTGAATGTGGTATATCTTACTCCATGGGTGCATTGTCTCCAAAATGAAAATAAAACCTCACCACCTATCTTTACCCTCAAATTACAATAAAAGAAAAAGACATAAAGTAATAAGGATCAATCTTCATATTGGCCTTAGACAATTACACGGGGCATACCCCGGCCTCAAAAACAGTAATATGGAATGTTGGAAAACACGAATCAGAAAGCAGCGGAATTTAAAAAATTTTCCCAACAAAAGGACCTTGAACTCGGAATCGTGTAACCAAATTCGTAAAGATAGAAAACTTACTTTTCTTTTATTCTTTCTTGAAGCGTTTCAAGCCACCCAAGAACGCTCTTCTCGCGGCTTGATCCCCTCTCCTTGGTAAAGCTCGAATCTTCAAACTTCTAACTTGAAGTCTCTAGAGAAAGTCCACCAACTTGATCACAATCTAACTAGTAAGGATGCTAGTTCTCTAGTTAGTGTTTAGGCTTAACCTAGGGTTTAATTTAATCTTGGAGAAAGGAAGGTGTTCAACACATGAACCAAGAATTGTCAATTCGCTCTAATGGGGAGCATGAGCTCCCCTATATATAGGAAAGGGGAGGGGCGGCCGAACCTAGTCCTAATGGACAAAGGATTTGGTCCCTCTCTCTCCTATTACTTGATCATCAAGTATTTTCCAACTTTGACTTTGAATTCTAATTCTAGTCAACTTTTAAGAGAGCTAAAAATATCCAAACTATTTTTGGATAATTTTATACTTTATTTATTATAAAATAAATAACTTATTTTTATCTAATTAATTAATTCGTAATTAATTAACTAGATTATTTTCTCCAAAATTAGACTTTCTTTTTAATTCAAAATTAAACCAAAGTCTATTAAATAATTAACACATTAATTATTTAACATCACATAATCACGTGTGGCACACGTGTCTTAATGACACGTGTCCAATCACGTGAGCCACACGTGTGATTTCACACGTGTGGAACCCCTTAGGTTCGATTAACTCGTTTAATCATTTTTAAGCCTCAACTCATGTAACCAAGTTGTTGTGTGTGACCCTCTAGGTTCTCAATTCAATTAGCAGTGACCCCAATTAATTAATTCACTAATTAATTAATCAGTCCACAGATCAAACGACCATAGTCTAGCAACAGGTGTTTAACCCCTAGCTGAATTGGAATGTTCGGATTCGACAGAACCTTTAAGTCATTGATTCATGTGAGATACAATCCTCCTACTTACTATCTCTCAACCAAGATCTAGGGCAAGGGAATAATCAGAACCCTAATAATCCGGTCTTAAAGCTAAGTGCATTTCATATCCATTTGATCTCAATCCAAGAAACCCTTTTCTTGATGTCTTGATCTACTGCCTTGGCCAAGGACTCCATATGGCATATGAATGACTTACACAATAAGAGATCACCTTGCAAATGCAAGTGTAGGTCCTATCTTGATTCTCATTCACTTTCATGAGTCACTTGTGCAGCCCCAGCATAAGCCTTGAATCAGTTGTCTAAGGCGACACCCTTTAAAGCTTATACCTAAGACTGCAGAGTTAACTCATAAAGTGACAAGGAACCTCAAGTCTAAGGATCAATTAATCACATCAATGACTCGTGAGATATTTCCTAATCTGGAAGTTTCCATTTCTTGAAATAGAAACTTCCTTTCCCATTTAGGAATGTTCTCACACGGGGCACCTCAGTGAACTTACTTATTAAAGTAAGCACCCTCATGTATCACGCACGTATCAACTATACACTTTGCACCTCCATGAAACAAGGTGGTCCTTCTTAAGGGCGTGATCCCACAAGCAAGCCTTAGAGGAGTCAGGTTGACACTCCCACTGTCTGTAGGACTCATCGGCTTGGAGTATTTTACTAATCATGACTTATGTGATATAGGGCTCGTTTCATGAACCATTTCACCTAAATGGTAGAGTCCTAAAGTCATCAGGATTAGGAGAGTTCTCATACATGCACAGCTAAAGTAAACGCATACCAAACAAGAGCATATAAAGAAGTGTTGCCTCAATTCGTTATTTCATTCAAAGATTGTCTGTGATTACAATAAGGAAAAACACAAAGCGGATATACAATCAGCTTTCTAGGGCACTATTCCTAACAATCTCCCACTTGCCCGTCAAAGCCATTCTAAAGCTACTCTAAGTCCCATCTTCTGAAGATGACCTTGGAAAGCTTCTCGACTAAGGGGTTTAGTAAGTGGATCTGCCACGTTCTCTGCTGATGTGACCCTCTCAATTCGCACATCTCCTCTTTTGATAATATCACGGATTAGGTGATACTTCCTCATAATGTGCTTGGTCCGTTGGTGAGATCTTGGTTCTCTTGCTTGAGCAACCGCCCCAGTGTTGTCACAAAACACAGTAATGGGGTCTTTCATGCTAGGAACAACATTCAATTCTTGAATGAAGTTTCTAATCCAAACACCTTCCTTAGCTGCATCATTTGCAGCTAAGTATTCGGCCTCAGTGGTCGAATCTGCAGTGGTAGTCTACTTGGAACTCTTCCAACTCACTGCTCCGCCGTTTAGGCAGAAAATGTATCCTGACATTGACTAAAAATCATCTAAGTCAGATGCAAAGCTTGCATCGCAGTATCCTTCGACAGTAAGATCTTTCTGACCTCCGTAAACTAAGAATAAATCTTTAGTACTTTTCAAGTACTTAAGAATATTCTTCACGGCAGCCCAGTGACCATCTCCAGGGTCAGATTGGAAACGACTCGTTACACTAAGTGCATAAGCCACATCCGGTCGAGTACATAACATTGCATACATTATGCTACCTATTGCTGACGCATAAGGTATATGAGTCATTCTCTCCTTCTCAAGGTTAGTCTTAGGACACATCTTCTTTGAAAGACATGTTCCTACACTCATAGGAAGGTTCTTAACCTTTGCTGACTCCATATTGAATCTCTTCAATACTTTGTCAATGTACATCGACTGTGATAGTCCTATTAACCTTCTAGATCTATCTCTATAGATTTTAATTCCAAGGATATAGGACGCATCACCAAGATCTTTCATCTCGAATTGGTTCGATAACCATAACTTAGTCACTTTCATGTCATCCTTCGAATTCCCAATAAGAAGGATGTCATCAACATAAAGTACCAAGAATTGCACTGAGGTCTCCAATTCCTTTCTATACACACATGATTCATTCGAAATTTGGGTGAAGCCAAACGCTTTGACCGATTCATCAAATCGAATGTTCCAATTCCTAGAAGCCTGTTTCAATCCATAGATTGATCTTTGGAGTTTGCAAACCTTTTGCTCACTCCCACTGAATGTGAAACCTATGGGTTGCTCCATATAAATGTCTTTGTCAATGTCACCATTGAGAAAGGCAGTTTTCACATCCATTTGCCATATCTCATAGTCATAATATGCAGCAATGGCAAGCATGATTCGAATGGACTTTTGCATTGCAACTGGTGAAAAGGTTTCGTCAAAGTCCACGCCGGGTCTTTGAGTGAATCCTTTTGCAACCAGTCTTGCTTTGTAGGCTGCAATGCTTCCATCAACTCCAAGCTTTCTCTTAAAGATCCATTTGCAACCTATGGGTTTGACCCCATCAGGCAAATCTACCAAGGTCCAAACTTGGTTGGAGTTCATGGAATCCATTTCGGATTTCATGGCTTCTATGCACTGTTCAGAGTCAGAATCTTAAAGTGCCTCCTCATATGTCGAAGGATCATTATCCTTTTGAGAGATTTCATGGAAGAATCCATACCATCTCTCCGGCTGTCTAGGAGTGCGTTCAGAACGCCTTAGAGGAGGGTTTTCGTGTGTATCGAAATTCGTGATTGGTTGTAGTTGATCAGTAGGGGACGTCTCTTCAGTGGGTGGCGTGGGGTTACTTTGTACTTCTTCTAATTCTATGATCTTTCCTTTCTTTTCTTTAAGGAATGGTTTCTCAAGAAAAGTGGCATTTCTGGAAACAAACACCTTTTGCTCAGATTGATCATAGAAGTAGTATCCTATGGATTCCTTAGGATAACCTACAAAGTAGCATAAGTTAGAACGAGATTCTAACTTATCTCCCACTGTCCTCTTCACGTAAGCAGGACAACCCCAAATTCTTAAGTAAGAATAACTAGGGATTTTACCATGCCACATTTCATAGGGCGTTTTAGGGACTGACTTAGAGGGAACTAGATTCAGAATCTTTGCTGCACTTTCTAGGGCATAACCCCAGAAAGAAGGTGGTAAGTCAGTGAAACTCATCATGGAACGAACCATATTAAGTAGGGTTCGATTCCTTCTCTCAGAAACTCCATTAAGCTGAGGAGTTCCCGGAGGAGTCCACTGAGAGATAATCCCATTATCTTTGTGATGATTAAGGAATTCTTCACTGAGATATTCGCCTCCTCGATCAGATCGAAGTGCTTTTATCTTGTGACCAGTTTGGTTCTCAACCTCCTTTTGAAATTCTAAGAATTTCTCAAAAGCTTCAGATTTATACTTCATTAAGTATACATAACCATACCGACTAAAGTCATCAGTAAAGGTTATGAAGTACTGATGATTGTTTCTAGTGCTTACACTAAGCGGTCCACAAACATCAGTATGGATCAAATCCAAAACCTTAGTGGCACGTTCCACAGTTCCTTTAAAAGGGACTTTTGACATTTTTCCTTTGAGACAGGATTCGCAAGAAGTCAACTCTTTGAGATCATTTTCAGAGAATGATCCTAAAGTGTTTATCTTGCTAATTCTGTTCTTGGAAATGTGTCCTAATCTAGCGTGCCATAAGGGAGCTGAAACTTTGTCATCTCTCTTACGCTTCGTTTCTCGTTGTATATTCATAATATTGATATTTTGAGTTAGGTAAAGTCCATTACTTAGAGTACCGATGTGAACGGAAGAGTTGTTCCGTTTGATAAAGTATTTACCATTCTTAATATAAGTTTCATAACCTTCACAATCTAATATTGGAACTGAAATTATATTACGAATAATGCTCGGTACATAAAGGACTTTATTTAATACTAACTCAAAACTACCTAAATCTAATCTAATTGTGCCTAAAGCTCGAGCTTCAACGTTTGAGCCATCGCCGATCTTCAAGACACATTCTCCTTCTTTGAGTTGTTGGACTTCACTTAGCATCTGTACATCATTACAGATATGAGTTCCACAACCGGTATCAAGTACCCAAGAACTAGAATTAATAGAAAGATTTACTTCAACGAGAAAGATACCTTTCTTTAGAGTAGCCTTGTACTCTGGGCAGTTTCTCCTCCAATGTCCCGCTTTGCCACAATGGAAGCAAACATCCTCTTTCTGATCACGCTTCTTCTTTTGGGCCTTCCCCTTCGAAATGCCACCAGTGGGCCTAAGGGGTTTCTTCTTCTTCTTATGAGCTTTCTTGCCCTTACCTTTAGAAGGCCCAGAAGAGGAAGATGGAGCATTCACCATCAAAACCTTATTGTCCTTCTTGATCGTGCTTTCAGCAGTCACAAGCTGACTAATCAGCTCAGCTACAGTAGCACCAGCATGATTCATGTTGAAGTTAAGGACAAATGGGTTGAATGATGATGGGAGCGAAGCCAGCAACAAATCCACTGAAAGCTCATCTTTCAGCGGCATGTCCATGGAAGTAAGTTTCTCAGTAAGGGCAAGAAACTTGAGTCCATATTCATGGACACTTGAACCTTCCCTCATTCTCAAGTGGAATAATTCCTTTGAAGTGTTATACCTTGTAACACGTTCATGAGGGCGGTAAAGTTGCTCTAAGTGGTCGTAAATCTCCCAAGCATATTCCATGGCCTTATGTTGCCTTTGCAAGTCCGGAGACATGTTAGCCAACATAAGGCAACGGGCTTGGAGATTATCATCCTTCCACTTCTGAATCGCATCCCGCTCGGCCCGAGTGGGAGCCTCCCCTTCGGGACTAGGCTCCCCTTCGAAGAGAACATAAGTTCTCTTCTCAGAATCTAAAATGATTTTTAGATTCCTCAGCCAATCAGAATAGTTGGGACCAGTCAACTTGTTTGACTCGAGGATCGATACAAGAGGGTTTTTGGTTGCCATTTCAAAACACGTAGAGAATCACAGAATCTACGACCTAAATGGTAAAACAGAGAACTAGTGAGCATGCTGAATTATAACGATATACAAAAGATAAGGTCTTTAATCTATTGTAGCTCCCACTGTTTTTCAAAGATCTAGAATTCCCAAAGATCTAAGAGGAACACGTTTCCCAATGGGTACTAAAATCCTAGGCATTTTACCTCGAACCCACGACTCGCGGACATTCTAAGTAAGAACCCTAGGTAGGTACAACTTACCAATTCTAACACCTTTAGAACTCTTAGTAATTGTTTTTGCATCACCTATCTTTCAATATGGACCCACGACTCGTGCGACATCCATATTTACTTAGGCGTTAAGCTAGACCCATCAATCATAAGATCATGACCAAAACTTAGTTCGAACGACCCACGACTCGCGGACATCGCCCTTGCTAAAATTGACCACGAAATATTGACCATTTAAAATGATTAATTAGGTAACTAAGAACTAATAAGCTCCACTAGCTATCCCACGACTCGCGGACAATAACTAGCTTTACTTACTAAACTTAAAACCTATTGATGGAATGCTAGGAATTTAATTCAAAATTTGCATCTCGAATTAAACACCTATTTGTTCGAAATTTGCTTAATATTTAATGGGAATTTTCGAATCAACCGGAGAGTTGTCCGGTTCGACCTCACCAACATATATGTTATCCAATTTTATTAGTCTTGATTAATGCAAGTACACTTAAATGCATTTCAAACAAGCACATAAACAGATAACATGTCCTAGCATGATACTAACATGTAATGATCATGGGTTCTACCTATCTTATGCGTGATATGTGGGAGCCACTCCACAATCACAAGTTCTAACATACATGCCACATAAACAGTTCAAATCACATAAGGGAAAGCGGTACCAAAATACGAGCCCTATCTCTATTACATTTAACAATTGAGATTCCCCTCCCTAACATTTTGAGGGGTCTTCACTTATGGCCTCCTTGTTACTTGAATGTGGTCCATCTTACTCCATGGGTGCATTGTCTCCAAAATGAAAATAAAACCTCACCACCTATCTCTACTCTCAAATAACAATAAAAAGAAAAAGACATAAAGTAATAAGGCTCAATCTTCATATTGGCCTTAGACAATTACACGGGGCATACCCCGGCCTCAAAAACAGTAATATGGAAAGCCACATAATAAATCACATAACAGTACGCACATAAGTGAGGCTCCAACCTCAATTGAAAAACGCAACTATAGGGCTCCAACCCCAATTTAAACCATCCATGTGCATAAATTAAAACCATACATAGATCTAAACCCATGATCACCTAACATGCTTTTGCAAGAATTTAAATTTAACCAATAAATTAAAATTCTCGCTTTAAGCTCTAATAGCTTAAAACACGACTTGATGCGAGTCTTATTTATAAAAGTTTTCAATAAATCCCAAATTACCAAAACAAATAAAATTCCAATTAATTTCTGAAAATTAATAATTTTATCAAGATGTATTTTCCCAAAATATAAACCGTTTCAATTTCTCAAAAATCCCAATTTTAAGTTTTGTTCAAAATTAAAATAAATATTCAAAAATAAAATTTTAAAATTAAAATAAAATTGGGACTGGATTGCACGAGACAAGAAAAGGGCCGGATCGCGAAAAACGGGACCCGTACGCGGAGAAGGCCGCACGCACGCGGCGCGCGCGACAGGCGCGCACAGCGCGCGGCTTTCCCGCAAGCATGCGGGCGGGGTGGGCGGCCAGTCTCTGCCGCCCTGGGCGGGCGCGCCTAGGCGTGCCCGGAAGGCTCCCGCACAGGCGTGCGGGAGGAGCTGGGCGGCTGGCCGGTCTGTCCCGGCCAAGCCTGGGCGGTTGCCCTTGCGCACGCCTAGCACAGGCGGGCGGCGGCGCGCGAAGCCCGCGCGCGCGACTCCTTCGCGCGCGGGGTTTCGCGTGTTCGTCGTAATCCGGGTTTTCGTTTCGTGTTTTCATTCAAAAAGCAAAACCAATCCAAGAAATCCAAAAACAGTTTATACAGTTTCAAATCTAAAATAGTTTTCAAAAATTAAATTTTTGCAAAAACCAATTTTCAGAAACTTTCAAGAAAAATACAGTTTCGTAATTCAGGCTTTCTAAAACAATTACAAATACTCAATCGCATCAAGCCTAAGAATTTCTACCAAATTCAATATAATTGAGACGAATCAGAAACACGATTAACGAGGTGGCTCTGATACCACTTGTTGGAAAACACGAATCAGAAAGCAGCGGAATTTAAAAAATTTTCCCAACAAAAGGACCTTGAACTCGGAATCGTGTAACCAAATTCGTAAAGATAGAAAACTTACTTTTCTTTTATTCTTTCTTGAAGCGTTTCAAGCCACCCAAGAACGCTCTTCTCGCGGCTTGATCCCCTCTCCTTGGTAAAGCTCGAATCTTCAAACTTCTAACTTGAAGTCTCTAGAGAAAGTCCACCAACTTGATCACAATCTAACTAGTAAGGATGCTAGTTCTCTAGTTAGTGTTTAGGCTTAACCTAGGGTTTAATTTAATCTTGGAGAAAGGAAGGTGTTCAACACATGAACCAAGAATTGTCAATTCGCTCTAAAGGGGAGCATGAGCTCCCCTATATATAGGAAAGGGGAGGGGCAGCCGAACCTAGTCCTAATGGACAAAGGATTTGGTCCCTCTCTCTCCTATTACTTGATCATCAAGTATTTCCAACTTTGACTTTGAATTCTAATTCAAGTCAACTTTTAAGAGAGCTAAAAATATCCAAACTATTTTTGGATAATTTTATACTTTATTTATTATAAAATAAATAACTTATTTTTATCTAATTAATTAATTCGTAATTAATTAACTAGATTATTTTCTCCAAAATTAGACTTTCTTTTTAATTCAAAATTAAACCAAAGTCTATTAAATAATTAACACATTAATTATTTAACATCACATAATCACGTGTGGCACACGTGTCTTAATGACACGTGTCCAATCACGTGAGCCACACGTGTGATTTCACACGTGTGGAACCCCTTAGGTTCGATTAACTCGTTTAATCATTTTTAAGCCTCAACTCATGTAACCAAGTTGTTGTGTGTGACCCTCTAGGTTCTCAATTCAATTAGCAATGACCCCAATTAATTAATTCACTAATTAATTAATCAGTCCACAGATCAAACGACCATAGTCTAGCAACAGGTGTTTAACCCCTAGCTGAATTGGAATGTTCGGATTCGACAGAACCTTTAAGTCATTGATTCATGTGAGATACAATCCTCCTACTTACTATCTCTCAACCAAGATCTAGGGCAAGGGAATAATCAGAACCCTAATAATCTGGTCTTAAAGCTAAGTGCATTTCATATCCATTTGATCTCAATCCAAGAAACCCTTTTCTTGATGTCTTGATCTACTGCCTTGGCCAAGGACTCCATATGGCATATGAATGACTTACACAATAAGAGATCACCTTGCAAATGCAAGTATAGGTCCTATCTTGATTCTCATTCACTTTCATGAGTCACTTGTGCAGCCCCAGCATAAGCCTTGAATCAGTTGTCTAAGGCGACACCCTTTAAAGCTTATACCTAAGACTACAGAGTTAACTCATAAAGTGACAAGGAACCTCAAGTCTAAGGATCAATTAATCACATCAATGACTCGTGAGATATTTCCTAATCTGGAAGTTTCCATTTCCTGAAATAGAAACTTCCTTTCCCATTTAGGAATGTTCTCACACGGGGCACCTCAGTGAACTTACTTATTAAAGTAAGCACCCTCATGTATCACGCACGTATCAACTATACACTTTGCACCTCCATGAAACAAGGTGGTCCTTCTTAAGGGCGTGATCCCACAAGCAAGCCTTAGAGGAGTCAGGTTGACACTCCCACTGTCTGTAGGACTCATCGGCTTGGAGTATTTTACTAATCATGACTTATGTGATATAGGGCTCGTTTCATGAACCATTTCACCTAAATGGTAGAGTCCTAAAGTCATCAGGATTAGTGGAGTTCTCATACATGCACAGCTAAAGTAAACGCATACCAAACAAGAGCATATAAAGAAGTGTTGCCTCAATTCGTTATTTCATTCAAAGATTGTCTGTGATTACAATAAGGAAAAGCACAAAGCGGATATACAATCGGCTTTCTAGGGCACTATTCCTAACATGGAAAGCCACATAATAAATCACATAATAGTACGTACATAAGTGAGGCTCCAACCTCAATTAAAAAACGCAACTATAGGGCTCCAACCCCAATTTAAACCATCCATGTGCATAAATTAAAACCATACATAAGTCTAAACCCATGATCGCCTAACATGCAACTTGCGAGAAATTAAATTTAGCCAATAAATTAAAATTCCCGTTTCAAGTCCTAATGACTTAAAACACGACTTGATGCGAGTCTTGTTCATAAAAGTTTTCAACAAATCCCAAATTACTAAAACTAATAAAATTCCAATTAATTTCTGAAAATTAATAATTTTATCAAAGATGTAGTTTCCCAAAATTATAAACCGTTTCTATTTCTCAAAAATCCCAATTTTAATTTTTATTCAAAATAAATTAATTTAATTAAAAACAAGTTTTAATAAAATAAATAAAATTGGGACTGGATTACACGAAATACGAAAAACGGATCACGAAGAAAAACGAGGCCCGTACGCAAAAAGGGCTGCGCGCGCGGCCATGCGGGCGGCGGGCGGATGACGGGGCACGCTCGGAAGGCTCCTGCATAGGCATGCGGGAGGTGCTGGGTGGGACGCCCTGCGCGCCTAGGGCAGGCGGGCGGTGCACGCAAAGCCCGAGCGCTCGACGCCATCACCTGCGGGATTTCGCGTGTTCGTCGTAATCCGGATTTCCGTTTTGTGTTTTCGTTCAAAAGCAAAACCAATCCAAGAAATCCAAAAACAGTTTATAAAGTTTCAAATCTAAAACAGTTTTTAAAACAAAAATTTCAAAACTGTTTTAAAAAACTTTCAGGAAAAATTGAGTTTCGTAATTTAGGCTTTCTAAAACAATTACAAATACTTAATCTTGTCAAGCCTAAGAGTTTCTACCAAATTCAGAATAATTGAGACGAATCAGAAATACGATTAACGAGGTGGCTCTGATACCACTTGTTGGGAAACAGGAATCAGAAAGCAGCGGAAATTTAAAAACTTTTTGACAAAAGGATCTTGGACTCGCAATCGTGTATCCAAATTCGTAGAGATTAGAAACTTACTTTTCTATAATCTTTCTTGAAGCGTTTCAAGCCACCCAAGAATGTTCTTCTCGCGGTTTGATCCCCTCTCCTTGGTAAAGCTCGAATCTTCAAAACTTCTAACTTGAAGCTCTCTAGCGATAGTCCACCAACTTGACTACAATCTAACTAGTAAGGATGCTAGTTCTCTAGTTAGTGTTTAGGCATAACCTAGGGTTTAATTTATCTTGGAGAAAGGAAGGTGTTCAACACATGAACCAAAAGAATTCAATCACTCTCTAAGGGGAGCTTATATAGGAAAGAGAGTGGCCGAAAATCCCTAGTCCTTATGGGCTAAGGATTTTGGTCCCTCTCTTCTATTACTTGATCATCAAGTAATTTTGACTTTGACTTTGAATTCTAATTCAAATCAACTTTTAAGAGAGCTAAAAATATCCAAACTCCTTATGGATAATTTTATACCTTATTTATTAAATAAATAAATAACTTATTTTTATCTAATTAATTAATTCATAATTAATTAACTAGATTAATTTTCTCCAAAATAAGACTTTCTTTTTAATTTAAAATTAAACCAAAGTCTATTAAATAATTAACACATTTAATTATTTAATATATATATACAATGTATATATATATATATGTACATACACGTGTGAGACACATGTCACTCACGTGACCCACACCTGTGGTTTCACACGTGTGGAACCCTCTTGTCTCGATTAACTCGTTTAATCATTTTAAAGCCTCAACTCATGCAACCAAGTTGTTGTGTGTGACCCTTTAGGTTCTCAATTCAATTAGCAGTGACCCTAATTAACTAATTCACTAATTAATTAATCAGTCCACAGATTAAACGACCATAGTCTAGCAACAGGTGTTTAACCCCTAGCTGAATTGGAATGTATCGATTCGATAGAACCATCAAGTCATTGATTTATGTGAGATACAATCCTCCTACTTACTATCTCTCAACCAAGATCTAGGGTAAGGGAATAATCAGAACCCTACTAATCCGGTCTTAAAGCTAAGTGCATTTCATATCCATTTGATCTCAATCCAAGAAACCCTTTTCTTGATGTCTTGATCTACTGCCTTGGCCAAGGACTCCATATGGCATATGAATGACTTACACAATAAGAGATCACCTTGCAGATGCAAGTGTAGGTCCTTTCTTGATTCTCATTTACTTTCATGAGTCACTTGTGTAGCCCCAGCATAAGCCTTGAATCAGTTGTCTAAGGCGACACCCTTTAAAGCTTATACCTAAGACCACAGAGTTAACTCATAAAGTGACATGGAACCTCAAGTCTAAGGATCAATTAATCACATCAATGACTCGTGAGATATTTCCTAATCTGGAAGTTTCCATTTCCTGAAATAGAAACTTCCTTTCCCATTTAGAAATCTTCTCACACGGGGCACCTTAGAGAACTTACTTATGGAAGTAAGCACCCTTATGTATCACGCACGTATCAACTATACACTTTGCACCTCCATGAAATAAGGTGGTCCTTCTTAAGGGCGTGATCCCACAAGCAAGCCTTAGAGGAGTCAGGTTGACACTCCCATTGTCGATAAGACTCATCGGCTTGGTGTGTTTTACTAATCATGACTTATGTTATATAGGGCTCGTTCCATGAACCATTTCACCTAAATGGTAGAGTCCTAAAGTCATCAGGATTAGGGGAGTTCTCATACATGCACAGCTAAAGTAAACGCATACCAAACAAGAACATATAAAGAAGTGTTGCCTCAATTCGTTATTTCATTCAAAGATTGTCTGTGATTACAATAAGGAAAAGCACAAAGTGGATATACTATCTGCTTTCTAGGGCACTATTCCTAACAGTAATCACAGACAATCCTTGAATAAAATAATGAATTGAAGCAACACTTCTTTATATACTCTTGTTTGGTATGCATTTACTTTAGCTGTGCATGTATGAGAACTCCCCTAATCTTGATGACTTTAGGACTCTACCATTTAGGTGAAATGGTTCATGATACGAGCCCTATATCACATAAGTCATGATTAGTAAAATACTCCAAGCTGATGAGTCCTACAAAGAGTGGGAGTGTCAACCTGACTCCTTGAAGGCTTGCTTGTGGGATCACGCCCTTAAGAAGGACCACCTTGTTTCATGGAGGTGCAAAGTGTATAGTTGATATGTGCGTTATACATGAGGGTGCTTACTTCCATAAGTATGCTCACAGAGGTGCCCCGTGCGAGAAGATTCCTAAATGGGAAATGAAGTTTCTATTTCAGGAAATGGTAACTTGGCTGCAAGGAAATGGTGAGTTGGAAGAGTTCCAAGAAAACTACCACTGCAGATTTGACCACTGAGGCCGAATACTTGGCTGCAAACGATGCAGCTAAGGAAGGTGTTTGGATTAGAAACTTCATTCAAGAGTTGAATGTTGTTCCTAGCATGAAAGACCCCATTACTGTGTTTCGTGACGACACTGGGGCGGTTGCTCAAGCAAGAGAACTAAGATCTCACCAACGGACCAAGCACATTATGAGAAAGTATCACCTAATCCGTGATATTATCAAAAGAGGAGATGTACAAATTGAGAGGGTCGCATCAGCAAAGAACGTGGCAGATCCACTTACTAAACCCCTTAGTCGAGAAGCTTTCCAAGGTCAACTTGAGAATATGGGACTTAGAGTAGCTTTAGAATGGCTTTGATGGGCAAGTGGGAGATTGTTAGGAATAGTGCCCTAGAAAGCCGATTGTATATCCCCTTTGTACTTTTCCTTATTGTAATCACAGACAATCTTTGAATAAAATAACGAATTGAGGCAACACTTCTTTATATGCTCTTGTTTGGTATGCATTATGCGAACTTCCCTAATCCTGATGACTTTAGGACTATACCATTTAGGTGAAATGGTTCATGAAACGAGCCCTATATCACATAAGTCATGATTAGTAAAATACTCCAAGCTGATGAGTCCTACAGACAGTGGGAGTGTCAACCTGACTCCTTTAAGGCTTGCTTGTGGGATCACGCCCTTAAGAAGGACCACCTTGTTTCATGGAGGTGCAAAGTGTATAGTTGATACGTGCGTGATACATGAGGGTGCTTACTTCCATAAGTAAGTTCATTGAGGTGCACCGTGTGGGAAGATTCCTAAATGGAAAAGGAAGTTTCTATTTCATGAAATGAAAACTTCTAGATTAGGAAATATCTCACGAGTCATTGATGTGATTAATTGATCCTTAGACTTGAGGTTCCATGTCACTTTATAAGTTAACTCTGTGGTCTTAAGTATAAGCTTTAAAGGGTGTCGCCTTAGACAACTGATTCAAGGCTTATGCTGGGGCTGCACAAATGATTCAAGGAAGTGAATGAGAATCAAGAAAGGACCTACACTTGCATTTGTAAGGTGATCTCTTATTGTGTAAGTCATTCATATGCTATAAGGAGTCCTTGGCCAAGGCAATAGATCAAGACATCAAGAAAAGGGTTTCTTGGATTGAGATCAAATGGATATGAAATGCACTTAGCTTTAAGACCAGATTATTAGGGTTCTGATTTTTCCCTTATCCTAGATCTTGGTTGAGAGATAGTAAGTAGGAGGATTGTATCTCACATGAATCAATGACTTAAAGGTTCTGTCGAATTGAGACATTCCAATTCAGCTTGGGGTTAAACACATGTTGCTAGGCTATGGTCGTTTATCTGTGGACTGATTAATTAATTAGTGAATTAATTAATTAGGCTCACTGATAATTGAATTGAGAACCTAGAGGGTCACACACAACAACTTGGTTACATGAGTTAAGGCTTTAAAATGATTAAACGAGTTGATCATACCGGGGGGTTCCACACGTGTTGTTCACGTGATTGGCACGTGTCCTCAGGGACACATGTGTCACACGTGTATATTAATTATTTATTAAATAATTAATGTGTTAATTATTTAATAAACTTTGGTTTAATTTTTGAATTAAAATAAATGCCTTATTTTGGAGAAATTAATTACGAATTAATTAATTAGATAAATAAGTTATTTATTTATTAATAAATAAAGTATAATATTATCCAAAAGGGTTTTGGATATTTTAGCTCTCTTAAAAGTTGATTTGAATTAGAATTCAAAATCAAGGTTTGGAATTACTTGATGATCAAGTAATATGAGAGAGGGACCAAATCCTTAGTCCAAAAGGACTAGGTTCGGCCGTCCCTCTCTAGCTATATATAGGAGAGCTCGAGCTTCCCTTAGATTTTTGATCGATTCTTTTTGGTTCATGTATTGAACACCATCCTTTCTCCAAGATCACATAAACCCTAGGTTAAGCCTAAACACTAACTAGAGAACTAGCATCCTTACTAGTTAGATTGTAGTCAAGCTGGTGGACTATCTCTAGAGAGCTTCAAGTTAGAAGTTTTTAAAGATTCAAGCTTTACCAAGGCGAGGGGATCAAGCCGCGAGAAGAGCATTCTTGGGTGGCTTGAAACGCTTCAAAAAAGATTATTGAAAAGTAAGTTTCTTTACCTTACGAATTTGGATTCATGATTGCGAGTTTCGATCCTTTTGTTAGAAAATTTTAAAATTTCTGCTGCTTTCTGATTCCGTTTTTCCAACAAGTGGTATCAGAGCCACCTCATTAATCGTGTTTCTAATTCGTCTTCACTTAACTGAATTTGGTAGAAATTCTTAGGCTTATATGCGAATTGAGTATTCTTGAGTTCTTTTAGAAAGCCTGAATTACGAAACTGTATTTTTTCTAAAAGTTTCTGAAAAACGTTTTCGAAAATTTGATTGAAATTATTTAGTTCAAATATATTTAAATTGTGTTTTAAATTTTGGATTGTTGTTGGTTTTTGAACTGAAACACGAAACACGAAAATCGCATTACGAAAACGTGAGGCTAGGCGTGATAGGGCTTCGCATGCCCAGGCCTGCACCACCACCGCACAGTAGTCCCGCAGCCGCGCGGGACTGTCCGCCCATCCCTACCGCAACCGCGCGGGAGTCTGTCTGGCCACGCCTGCCCCTCCCGCCCAGGGGCTGCGGGCAAAGCGCATGAGGATGCGCGAGCGAGCTGGAAGCTCACGCTGCCGGCTTCGCGCAGCGCTAGAGCGCACGTCCATACGCACGATGCTACGTGGCTGTAGGGGATGGTCTCGGGCGGGCGTGCAGTCCGTTCCGGGCCGTTCGTTTCGCGTTCTTGATTTTCATGTTTAGTCCAATCCAATCCCGATTTAATTTTTCTGAAAATTTTGTTTTATTTAAATTAAAAGTTATTTTTGAAATAATTATTTAAATTGGGATTTTAAAAAATTAAGCGATTTAAATTTTGGAAAAAATTGCAAACTTTATTTATGAAAATATTGAAAGAATAAAATTATTAATTTTTAGAAATTAATTAGAATTTCATTAGTTTATTGTTTTTCGGGTTTTTATAGAAAAAGCTCTTGAACAAGAATTGCATCTAAGTCGTGTTTTAAGCTATTAGAGCTTAGAGCGAGAATTTTAATTTATTGGTTAAATTTAAATTCTTGCAATTTATGCATGCTAGGTGATCATGGGTTTAGACTTATGTATGGTTTTAATTTATGCACATGAATGGTTTACATTTGGGGTTGGAGCCCTATAGTTGCGTTTTTCAATTGAGGTTGGAGTCTCACTTATGTGCGTACTGTTATGTGATTTATTAAGTGGCTTTCCATATTACTGTATTAAGGCCGGGGTATGCCCCGTGTATTTGTCTAAGGCCAATATGAAGATTGAGCCTTATTACTTTTTAGTACCTTTTCTTTTTTTTTGGAGAGTAGAATAGGTGGCGAGGTTTTTATTTTCATTTTGGAGACAATGCACCCATGGAGTAAGATGGACCACATTCAAGTAACAAGGAGGCCATAAGTGAAGACCCCTCAAAATGTTAGGGAGGGGAATCTCAATTGAAAATGTAATAGAGATAGGGCTCGTATTTTGTTACTGCTTTCCCTTATGTGATATAAACTGTTTATGTGGCACATATGTTAGAATTGTGATAGTGGAGTGGCTCCCACTTTTCACGCATAAGATAGGTAGAACCCATGATCATCTCATGTTAGTATCATGCTAGGACATGTTATCTACTAAGTGCTTGTGTGAAATGCATTTAAGTTGTACTTGTATTAATCAAGACAAATTAAATTGGATAACATATATATTGGTGAGGTCGAGCTGGACAACTCTCCGGTTGATTCGAAAATTCCCATTAAATATTAAGCTCATTTCGAATAATAGGTGTTTAATTCGAAATGCAAATTTTAAATTAAATTCCTAGCATTCCATCGATGGTTTTTAAGTTTAGTAAATGAAGCTAGTTATTGTCTGCGAGTCGTGGGATAGCTAGTGGAACTTATTAGTTCTTAATTACCTAATTGATCATTTTAAATGATCAATATTTCATGGTCAATTTTGGCAAGGGCGATGTCCGTGAGTCGTGGGTCGTTTGAACTAAGTTTTGATCATGATCTTATGATTGATGGTTCTAGCTTAACGCCTAAGTAAATATGGATGTCGCATGAGTCGTGGGTCCATATTGAAAGATAGGCGATGCAAAAACAATTACTAAGAGTTCTAAAGGTGTTAGAATTGGTAAGTTGTACCTACCTACGGTTTTACTTAGAATGCCCGCGAGTCGTGGGTTCGAGGTAAAATGCTTAGGATCTTAGTACCTATTGGGAAAGGTGTTCCTCTTAGATCTTTGGGAATTACAGATCTTTGAAAAACAGTGGGAGCTACATTAGATTAAAGACCTTATCTTTTGTATATCGTTATAATTCAGCATGCTCACTAGTTCTTTGTTTTACCATTTAGGTCGTAGATTCTGTGATTCTCTACGTGTTTTGAAATGGCAACCAAAAACCCTCTTGTATCGATCCGCGAGTTAAACAAGTTGACTGTTCCCAACTATTCTGATTGGCTGAGAAATCTGAAAATCATTTTAGATTCTGAGAAAAGAACTTATGTTCTCTTCGAAGGGGACACTCCCACTCGGGCCGAACAGGATGCGATCCACAAGTGGAAGGATGATAATCTCCAAGTCCATTGCCTTATGTTGGCTAACATGGCTCCGGACTTGCAAAGGCAACATCAGGCCATGGAATTTGCTTGGGAGATTTACGACCACTTAGAGCAACTTTACTGACATCATGAACGTTCAAGTGTCCATGAATATGGGCTCAAGTTTCTCGCCCTTACTAAGAAACTTGCTTCCATGGACATGCCACCGAAAGATGAGCTTTCAGTGGACTTGTTGCTAGTCTCGCTCCCACAATCATTCAACTCATTTGTCCTTAACTTCAATATGAATCATGCTGGTGCTACTGTAGCTGAGCTGATTAGTCAGCTTGTGACTGCTGAAAGCACGATCAAGAAGGACAATAAGGTTCTGATGGTGAATGCTCCATCTTTCTCTTCTGAGCCTTCTAAAGGTAAGGGCAAGAAAGCCCAAAAGAAGAAGAAGAAACCTCTTAGGCCCACTGGTGGCATTTCGAAGGGGAAGGCCAAAAGAAGAAGCGTGATCAGAAAGAGGATGTTAACTTCCATTGTAGCAAAGTGGGACATTGGAGGAGAAACTGCCCAGAGTACAAAGCTACTCTAAAGAAAGGTATATTTCTCGTTGAAGTAAATCTTTATATTAATTCTAGTTCTTGGGTACTTGATACCGGTTGTGGAGCTCATATTTGTAATGCTGTACAGATGCTAAATGAAGTTCAACAACTCATAGAAGGAGAATGTGTCTTGAAGATCGGTGATGGCTCAAATGTTGAAGCTCAAGTTTTTAGGCACAATTAGATTAGATTTAGGTAGTTTTGAGTTAGTTTTAAATAAAGTCCTTTATGTACCGAACATTATTCGTAATATAATTTCAGTTCCAATTTTAGATTGTGAAGGTTATGAAACTTATATTAAGAATGGTAAATATTTTATCAAACGGAACAACTCTTCCGTTCACATTGGTACTCTAAGTAATGGACTTTATCTAACTCAAAATATCAATATTATGAATATACAACGAGAAACTAAACGTAAGAGAGATGACAAAGTTTCAGCTCCCTTATGGAACGCTAGATTAGGACACAGTTCCATGAACAGAATTAGCAAGATAAACACTTTAGGATCATTCTCTGAAAATGATCTCAAAGAATTATCTTCCTGCGAGTCCTATCTCAAAGGAAAGATTTCCAAAGTTCCTTTTAAAGGAACTGTGGAACGTGCCACTAAGGTCTTGGATTTGATCCATTCTGATGTTTGTGGACCTCTTAGTGTAAGCACCAGAAACGGTCATCAGTATTTCATAACCTTTACCGATGACTTTAGTCGGTATGGTTATATATACTTAATGAAGTATAAATCTGAAACTTTTGAGAAATTCCTGGAATTTCAAAAGGAGGTTGAGAACCAAACTGGTCATAAGATCAAAGCACTTCGATCTGATCGAGGAGGCGAGTATCTTAGTGAAGAACTCCTTGATCATCTCAAAGATAATGGGATTATCTCTCTGTGGACTCCTCCGAGAACTCCTCAACTCAATGGAGTTTTTGAGAGAAGAAATCGAACTCTACTCGATATGGTTTGTTCCATGATGAGTTTTACTGACTTACCACCTTCTTTTTGGGGTTATGCCCTAGAAAGTGCAGCAAAGATTTTGAAACTAGTTCCCTCTAAGTCAGTCCCTAAAACGCCCTATGAATTGTGGCATCGTAAAATCCCTAGTTATTCTTACTTAAGAATTTGGGGTTGCCCGGCTTACTTGAAGAGGACAGTGGGAGATAAGTTAGAATCTCGTTCTAACTCATTCTACTTTGTAGGTTATCCTAAGGAATCCATAGGATACTACTTCTATAATCAATCTGAGCAAAAGGTATTTGTTTCCAGAAATGCTACTTTTCTTGAGGAATTGTTCCTTAAAGAAAAGAAAGGCAAGATCATAGAATTAGAGGAAGTACAAAGTGATCCCATGCCACCCACTGAAGAAACATCCCTTTCTGATCAACCACAACCAATCACGAATTTCGATACACACGTAAATCCTCCTCTAAGGCGTTCTGAACGCACTCCTAGACAGCGGGAAAGATGGTATTGATTCTTCCATGAGATCTCTCAAAAGGATAATGATCCTCTAACATATGAGGAGGCACTTTCAGATTCTGACTCTGAACAGTGGATAGAAGCCATGAAATCCGAAATGGATTCCACGAACTCCAACCAAGTTTGGACCTTGGTAGATTTGCCAGATGGGTTCAAACCCATAGGTTACAAATGGATCTTTAAGAGAAAGCTTGGAGTTGATGTAAGCATTGCAACCTACAAAGCAAGACTGGTTGCAAAAGGATTCACTCAAAGACCCGGCGTGGACTTTGATGAAACTTTTTCACCAATTTCAATGCAAAAGTATATTCGGATCATGCTTGCCATTGCTGCATATTATGACTATGAGATATGGCAAATGGATGTTAAAACTACCTTTCTTAATGGTGACATTAATAAAGACATTTATATGGAGCAACCCATAGGTTTCACATTCAGTGGGAGTGATCAAAAGGTTTGCAAACTCCAAATGTCAATCTATGGATTGAAACAGGCTTCTAGGAATTGGAATATTCGATTTGATGAATCAGTCAAAGCGTTTGGCTTCATTCAAATTTCGAATGAATCATGTGTGTATAGAAAGGAATTGGAGACCTCAGTGCAATTCTTAGTACTTTATGTTGATGACATCCTTCTTATTGGGAATTCGAAGGATGACATGAAAGTGACTAAGTTATGGTTATCGAACCAATTCGAGATGAAAGATCTTGGTGATGCGTCCTATATCCTTGGAATTAAAATCTATCGAGATAGATCTAGAAGGTTAATAAGACTATCACAGTCGGTGTACATTGACAAAGTATTGAAGAGATTCAATATGGAGCCAGCAAAGGTTAAGAACCTTCCTATGAGTGTAGGAACATGTCTTTCCAAGAAGATGTGTCCTAAGACTAACCTTGAGAAGGAAAGAATGACTCATACACCTTATGCATCAGCAATAGGTAGCATAATGTATGCAATGTTATGTACTCGACCGGATGTGGCTTATGCACTTAGTGTAACAAGTCATTTCCAATCTGACCTTGGAGATGGTCATTGGGCTGCCGTGAAGAATATTCTTAAGTACTTGAAAAGTACTCAAGATTTGTTCTTAGTTTACGGAGCTCAGAAAGATCTTACTGTCGAAGGATACTGCGATGCAAGCTTTGCATCTGACTTAGATGGTTTTAAGTCAATGTCAGGATACATTTTCTGCCTAAACGGTGGAGCAGTGAGTTGGAAGAGTTCCAAGAAAACTACCACTGCAGATTCGACCACTGAGGCCGAATACTTGGCTGCAAATGATGCAGCTAAGGAAGGTGTTTCGATTAGAAACTTCATTCAAGAGTTGAATGTTGTTCCTAGCATGAAAGACCCCATTACTGTGTTTCGTGACAACACTGGGGCGGTTGCTCAAGCAAGAGAACCAAGATCTCACCAACGGACCAAGCACATTATGAGAAAGTATCACCTGATCCGTGATATTATCAAAGGAGGAGATGTGCAAATTGAGAGGGTCGCATCAGCAGAGAACGTGACAGATCCACTTACTAAACCCCTTAGTCGAGAAGCTTTCCAAGGTCATCTTGAGAATATGGGACTTAGAGTAGCTTTAGAATGGCTTTGATGGGCAAGTGGGAGATTGTTAGGAATAGTGCCCTAGAAAGCCGATTGTATATCCGTTTTGTACTTTTCCTTATTGTAATCACAGACAATCTTTGAATAAAATAACGAATTGAGGCAACACTTCTTTATATGTTCTTGTTTGGTATGCATTATGCGAACTTCCTTAATCCTGATGACTTTAGGACTATACCATTTAGGTGAAATGGTTCATGAAACGAGCCCTATATCACATAAGTCATGATTAGTAAAATACTCCAAGCTGATGAGTCCTACAGACAGTGAGAGTGTCAACCTGACTCCTTTAAGGCTTGCTTGTGGGATCACGCCCTTAAGAAGGACCACCTTGTTTCATGGAGGTGCAAAGTGTATAGTTGATACGTGCGTGATACATGAGGGTGCTTACTTCCATAAGTAAGTTCATTGAGGTGCACCGTGTGGGAAGATTCCTAAATGGAAAAGGAAGTTTCTATTTCATGAAATGGAAACTTCCAGATTAGGAAATATCTCACGAGTCATTGATGTGATTAATTGATCCTTAGACTTGAGGTTCCATGTCACTTTATAAGTTAACTCTGTAGTCTTAAGTATAAGCTTTAAAGGGTGTCGCCTTAGACAACTGATTCAAGGCTTATGCTGGGCTGCACAAATGATTCAAGGAAGTGAATGAGAATCAAGAAAGGACCTACACTTGCATTTGTAAGGTGATCTCTTATTGTGTAAGTCATTCATATGCTATAAGGAGTTCTTGGCCAAGGCAATAGATCAAGACATCAAGAAAAGGGTTTCTTGGATTGAGATCAAATGGATATGAAATGCACTTAGCTTTAAGACCAGATTATTAGGGTTCTGATTTTTCCCTTATCCTAGATCTTGGTTGAGAGATAGTAAGTAGGAGGATTGTATCTCACATGAATCAATGACTTAAAGGTTCTGTCGAATCGAGACATTCCAATTCAGCTAGGGGTTAAACACCTGTTGCTAGGCTATGGTCGTTTATCTGTGGACTGATTAATTAATTAGTGAATTAATTAATTAGGCTCATTGAGAACCTAGAGGGTCACACACAACAACTTGGTTACATGAGTTAAGGCTTTAAAATGATTAAACGAGTTGATCATACCGGGGGGTTCCACACGTGTTGTTCACGTGATTGGCACGTGTCCTCAGGGACACATGTGTCACACGTGTATATTATTTATTTATTAAATAATTAATATGTTAATTATTTAATAAACTTTGGTTTAATTTTTGAATTAAAATGAATGCCTTATTTTGGAGAAATTAATTACGAATTAATTAATTAGATAAATAAGTTATTTATTTATTAATAAATAAAGTATAATATTATCCAAAAGGGTTTTGGATATTTTAGCTCTCTTAAAAGTTGATTTGAATTAGAATTCAAAATCAAGGTTTGGAATTACTTGATGATCAAGTAATAAGAGAGAGGGACCAAATCCTTAGTCCAAAAGGACTAGGTTCGGCCGTCCCTCTCTAGCTATATATAGGAGAGCTCGAGCTTCCCTTAGATTTTTGATCGATTCTTTTTGGTTCATCTATTGAACACCATCCTTTCTCCAAGATCACATAAACTCTAGGTTAAGCCTAAACACTAACTAGAGAACTAGCATCCTTACTAGTTAGATTGTAGTCAAGCTGGTGAACTATCTCTAGAGAGCTTCAAGTTAGAAGTTTTTAAAGATTCAAGCTTTACCAAGGCGAGGGGATCAAGCCGCGAGAAGAGCATTCTTGGGTGGCTTGAAACGCTTCAAAAAAGATTATTGAAAAGTAAGTTCCTTTACCTTACGAATTTGGATTCATGATTGCGAGTTTCGATCCTTTTGTTGGAAAATTTTAAAATTTCTGCTGCTTTCTGATTCCGTTTTTCCAACACTTAAAACTTAAAATGAGCATATAAACAAATTTATAATATATATATTATATATGTATATATGTATATATATATATATATATATATATATATATATATCATGCATATCACTTAATCACAAAAGTTAGAAATAATACGGGCACAAACGGATTAAAAACGGGGCATATAAAGCATAAACGTTCAAATAATTCATATAAGATTCATATAAAATCCAAATATTATATCACATAATTCAAGTATTTCACATAAAGAATAAAATAAATACGTAAATCGAGTAACTAAAATAATTTAAATGCGTACTTAGCATTCTCGAATCACGTACCTGTACGGCCGAACGAGCGGGATGTTACGCAAACTCCATTCTTTCCCGAGTTATCCTTCTTTTTCTCGATGTTATCCCGCAAATCCTTTTTTTGCGCGCAAACCTCATGCTTAGATTGATACTCACGCACCCTTCCTTCTTTTCTACCATCATCACCCTCGTTTACCATGTTGTCCTTATCAGCCTCATCCTTTCCATTTTCATCCCCATCACGAGGATCTTCCCCACTTTTACAAGCATTCGATTTAGACCCAAACTGTGACACCTAAGACAAAAATCTAAAATTTTACCATAACAAACTTCTTGCATATAACTCCAATCATCATATCTCACCCAAACAGACTTCGTAAGAGGCTTAGAAACATCTAATCCGACACAGATCCTAGGCTCAAAAGTATTTTCAAACTTTCTCGTGAGTTCATCCACTCTAATCTGTTTACCTACTTGCTCATCCAAATTCCACATCCCATCTTTGTAAATTAAATGTGATGGAAGGCTGGGAAAGGAAATCTAAACCGGGACAATAGACGAACCAACTTCCGGATTGAAATCCGGCATCTATTTAAGCACTTACATCGAAAAATCATGAAAATGCCATGTTCCTTTCATAAACAATCTCGCATAGTCATCCATAGTCTGACATCGAATCAACACATGAGTTTCGTTAAGCATACTAATTCGCATAATTCCTTTGAAATCAATCTTAGAAAAATAAAATTTCAATTGCGCCATAGTCGGGTACCTTTGAGAAAACTTACCAATAAGTGATAATCTAAATTGTTGATTGAGAATTTCGCACTCGTCATGCAAAAACGTGACAACAGGTATGCCCTTGAACTCCAGTTTGGTTCCTAGAGGTCGGAAATTTGATAGATCAAGTATTGGACATTAATTTTTCTGGTAATTTGTTATTTTTTCTTATCTTTTTCGATAATAAGATTGAGAGTTTTCTGACCGTTTGAATCTATAGAGAAGAAAACGAAAAAGCAAAAAAAAGGGGAAAAAAAGTGCTACTTTTCCCGAACCAGTGACCCAGTCTGGTTACTGGAGCAAAAATCGACGGTTAACCGGCCGATTTTTTCGGTCCCTACTAGTCCGGTTGCAGACTGTTTTACAGGCCCTATTTAACTGGTTTTGAAAACACTGACCGAGTCACAATATTAGCACGGTTTTACAGGCCCTGTCCGGCTGGTTTTGAAAACACTAATTGAGTCATAATATTAGCACCACGTTTAGTAAACGAAAAAAGGATAGGTTCAAAAGCCAAATAAATACTCTTACAATTGAGATAATATTGTTAAGGTTCAACAATTTTTTCGTCTTCATTCTGGAGTTGATTGATCATTCCAACTTTATCGCCCTCTAAGATAACTTTTCTCGGACCAAAATCTCTCCCCAAGATTGCGCCGAAAGGGCCACCAAAGCTTCAGTCATAGCCGGGTATGAGGTGTTCCATTTTCCATTAGTTTCCCAACCTATGACTTCCCCATTTGAGTCACGAGCCACCACTCCAATACCAATAGAGGTATTCTATTTTCTATTAGTTTCCCAACCTACGGCTTCCCTATTTGAGTCACGAGCCACCACTGCAATACCAATAGAGTTATTGTCGCTCCATTAAAATTTAACTTGATCCATCCTCGGGCCGATTTTGTCCATTGCACCGCTTCACTGGCCGCCATCCTTGATAACAATTCTCTCGTCACCGAAAAAATGGTATATTTCGCAAGTCGAACCAAACTAATTATATAAAAATTTTATTAAACTTTTATTTTATTTTTTTTTCTCTCTGTAATTTATACAAATAACATTATTTTCTATTGTTTTAAGCCACGAGCTACATATCTAACTCTAATTTATTATTCTTGAAAAATTATAGGTGAAACCTGACTTGGTCGAATATTAACTAATTAGACAACAAATGTATGTTATCACCGGGCGGAGCTACATATATAACCCCGAACGTGTAGTTCTTGTAAACTAGATCGTTTGTATGTTTCATTTTTTAATTTATTTACTTTCTAATGACGAAATGGGGCAAGTGGTGGACCAATTTACATCGTTTTGATTAGATTAATACAAGGGATGAATAGACTTTAAGCTAATCATACAAACTTAATTCTCATATTTGATAATGTTTTATTGCCACATAGGTGATAGTCATTAAATTCATACAAGTTTCTAACTAGATATTCAGAAAGACAAAGTGTAATTGCATAGTCATAACTCATAATGCACTGCTACAGACTGAGAATGTACATGAGTTGGAGATTAATGGACTTGTCAAATGAGTTGGAGATTAATATTCAACCTTGATAAAATAAAAGCAAATCGTATATTTGTGAAAGAGCAAAGTAATGTTATTTAAAATTGAGAATTCTCTGTAAATAGAAAAGTTGGGAAGAAGACGCATATATACAAGAAATCTGCTAACAGCTAAAAAGAAGAAAAAAGAAAAAATTTGAAAATCAAATACTCCCAAAAATAAAAGATACTGTGTATCTAGACCAAACTAATGAAAGCATGAAGAGAATAAGAAACATAATATATAGAACCACAATTTTATTAGCCCCTCCTCAAGCTGGAGATTGGTGTAGGTTAAACAATCCCAGCTTGGTTAACAAATAACGAAATTGAGTGGAAGACAAAAACTTGGTGAAGAGATCTGCCAACTGCTTTTTAGATGCAAGATGACCAGTAGAAATGAAGCCCGCTTTGAGTTGATTAAGGGCGACATAACAGTCAATATCCAAATGTTTAGTGCGCTCGTGAAAAACAAGATTAGAAACAATATGAAATGCAGCACGATTATCGCAAGATAACGGAATGGGAAGTTGCACCAGAACTTTCAAATCTTTAAGGATATAAGAAATCTATTGTAACTCACACACGGTGGATGCCATAGTACGATATTCTGCCTCTGCAATGGAACGAGAGATAATGACCTTTTTTTTACTTTCAAGAAACAAGGCAATTTCTAAGAAGACACAAAATCCGATAATCGATATCCTTGTATCAGGACAAGCTGCCCAGTCAGCATCACTAAAAGGCTACAACTCAAAAGTAGAAGAAGCAAGAAAGAACAAACCAGTAGAAGGAGAAGATTTTAGATGACGTAAAACATGTAAAGCAGCATCCCAATGTGACTTACATGGAGAGTTCACAAATTGGCTTGGTTGTTGTGTAGCATACGTGAGATCCGAACGTGTCATGTTCAGATAAAGTAAACGTCTAACAAATCGTCTGTATTGTTGGGGATTAGATAGTGGTGAACCATCATTTGCTAGTAACTACAACCCCTTTGGCAGTGGTGCATTCATTGGTTTTGCACCTGTTAAACCAACATCTTCCAAAATGTCTAGAGTATATTTTCTTTGATTAAGATAAGTACCTTCTTTTGATCTAGCAATTTCTATACCAAGAAAATATCTAGTATATCCCAACTCTTTAATAGTGAATTGTTTGTGCAGAAAATCTTTAACTTCCTGGATGGATTTTTTATCATTACCATTCAAAAGAACATCATCAACATGTACTGATAGGCCAAAAAAACAACACCATTAGTTTTAGTAAAGAGACAGTGATCTTGTGCAGATTGCTCAAACCCAAAATCATTAATTTTAGATTTAAATTCAAAATTCCATTCCCTATAGGCTTGTTTAAGCCCATATAAAGATTTAATTAGATGACCTACCTCGCCTGGCTTAAAGGAAGTATACCCATCAGGTGGTGTCATGTAAACCTATTCTTGCAAAGTACCATGGAGGAAGATATTATTAATATCAATTTGGTGGATACCCCACTGTTGTACAATAGCCAAGGCAATCAAAATTCTAACTGTTACCAACTTTGCTACCAAAGAAAAACATTCCATGATATCTGCTCCTTCTATTTGGTTGTAGCCTTTGGTTAAAAGCCTTGCCTTATATCTATTAATAGATCCATTAGACAATTTGTTAATGTTATATACCCATCGACACCCAATAGCTTTCTTACCTTTTGGTAATTCTACCATTTTCCAAATGTTATTTTCCTCTATTGCGTTTAGCTCACCTCGCATAGCTTGTATCCAATGTTTATCATTACAAGATTGTTTATATGTTCAGACTCTTCATGCAAGTTGCTATAGAACTTAAATAAGATTTAGAAAAATTAGAATATAAAGAGTACAAAAAAGTAAAAACTGGATAGGCCCCATTTGAACTAAACTGTTGTTGATTGTGGTGTGTGGTGCGTGTGGTGGTATGCACAGCAAAGGAGACAAAGTCATTAAGCCAAACTGGCTTTGTTCTATGTCTAGTGCTTTGCATAAATGTTCTTTGTGGCACTGCATCAGTTTCATCGCAGCTAGCATCACCTGAATCTGAAGCATCACTTTCAAAACAAAGGTCTAAGCAAGGAATGGGTAAGGGCATGGAGTCTGCCTTGTCATTATGAAAAGGAAAAATATCCTCGTAAAATACTACATCGCTAGAAGTAAAGATCTTATGTGTCTTAGGTCATAAACTTTATAACTTTTTTGGCCAGGGTAATAGCCAAGAGAGATGCATTTGAATGCTCTAGTATCAAACTTACTTTTTTGTAGCAAAGTACTTGTAGCAAAACACAAGCACCCAAAAACGTTGGAAGTAGTATAATCTGGTTTTGCCCCATACAAAACTTCATAAGGTGTCTTCCAGTGTAAGATTGAAGATGACAGTTTATTAATCATATAGGTATCCATTAAAACAGATTCAACCTAAAACTTTAGAGGAAGAGAAGATTGAAATAGTAGTGCTCTAGCTAGCTGCGAAATGTGGCTGTGCTTCATTTTCGCCACCCCGTTCTGTGGGATGTATATGCAGATTTTTGATGCAAAATTCCTAACTCTTGCAGAATAGATTGAGATTCATGAGACACAAAGTCTAGGCCATTATCAGACCTAATGCCTTTAACATTAACATTAAACTGAGTATCAACCTTTTTAAAATTTTTTTTTAATATATGTGGCATTTGGCTCTTATGACTATTAAGTAAGTCTAAGTAGCCCTACTATGATCATCTACAATGGTAAGAGAAAAATGATTACCATTAGTGGATTTTTGCATATAGGGACTCCAAACATCAAGATGCAACAAATCAAAGTTATTCTCTGAGATAGTTTTACTAAGAGGAAAAGAAAGTTTATGTTGTTTTGCTAAAGGGCAAATATTACATTGTGGCAAAACAAAATCACTTTTCTTATTAATAAAATCCAAATGACTTATAACAGAGGAGGATGTATATTTAAAATTACTAATATGAGAACTATGAGAATCTGTAGAAGCAATATCAGTATCAATGTTTTTAAAGGGAAAATTACATGAAGAATTCAAAGCAAGTTTCTCATGTTTATTAGTCAAAATATATAGCCTTCCAACCACTTTACCAACAGTCAACACCTCATTAGTTTTCAGGTCCTGCAATAAACAAAAGGTTGGGCAGAATATAAACTTTGTAGTTCCAGTTTTACACAATTTATTGGCTGAGAGCAAATTTTACTTGAATGATGGCACATGCAAGACATCAGTTAAAATTATCTTATCATTAATCCTAACATCACCAGTGTGATGAACTAGCTTAGTTGATCCATTAAGAAGATGCATAGGAGTTATAGTACTAATAGTTTTAGGATTTTCTAACAATTTTAAATTACTACACATGTGATTCGAAGCCCCTGTATCTATGATCATACTATCAGGTTCAATAGCAAGGATAGTACTAAACCTTAAGTTGTGTAAAATATTACCTGAATCATATTTTGTGTTACCTGCAAATCATCAAGAAGGTAGGCCATGTTCATCATGTTGTTGTCTGCAACCTGTTTTCCTTTCAAGAACTTCCGGAACTCCTGTTGTATCATCTCCTGGGTCTTGTTGCTCATGTCTTCAGTTCCTGAGGTTTATGCTTGTTGAGATCCTTTCTTCATCTCAGTCATCATATCGGCAACATTTCTTGATCTACATTTTTTATTCTCCACAAACCCTTTGTACCAATCGGGTTCACCATATAACTTGAAGCGCATTTCTTTTGTATGTCCCGTCCATTTGCAATGAGAACATACAATTCCAGTGTGATAAACTAGCTTATTTGATCCATTAAGAAGATGCATAGGAGTAATAATACTAATAGTTTTAGGATTTTCTAACAATTTTAAATTACTACACATGTGATTCGAAGCCCCTGTATCTATGATCAAACTATCAGGTTCAATAGCAAGGATAGTACTAAACCTTTAGTTGTGTAAAATTTTACCTGAATCATATTTTGTGTTACCTGTAAAATCATCAAGAAGGTAGGCCATGTTCATCATGTTGTTGTCTGCAACCTGTTTTCCTTTCAAGAACTTCCAGAACTCCTGTTGTATCATCTCCTGGATCTTGTCTCATGTCTTCAGTTCCTGAGGTTTATGCCTGTTATCCTTTCTTCATCTCAGTCATCTTATTGGCAACATTTCTTGATCCACATTTGTTGTTCTCCACAAACCCTTTGTACCAATCGGGTTCACCATGTAACTTGAAACACATTTCTTTTGTATGTCCCGTCCATTTGCAATGAGAACATACAATTCCACTTTTGTCAATTTTCTTGTTGGGTTGAACTTGACAGTATTTGTATTTTTCTTGGGAGTGTTACTATGGAAAACTCTCTATTTATTTCCATCGTTTTTGTTTAGAAACACAGAACCATTCTCACTTGCTTCCAAATAAAAGTTTTGCGCCTCCCTCTGCCTCTCAACTCTCAAAATTATAGAGTAGGTTTTGCTGACATGGGGAAGAGGATCCATTACAAAGATCTGGTTCCTTATGCGATCAAAGTTATCATTCAATCCCATAAAGAATTGAACCAACCTTTCAGATGAAGAGTACTCACTTATTTGTTTCGCAACACCACAATTACACTCTTGAAAAGGCTGCAACTATTGTAGTTCATCCCATAATTTTTTTTAACTTGGTAAAGTACTGAGAAATTTAAGCAATTTCTCTTTGCAATTGATAAAGTAACGAGCCATTGCATTCCCCAAATCTCTCCCCTAATTCCTTCCATAACTCATAAGCAGTGGTTGTATACAAAAATGCCTCATAGATAATTTTACTTTCGCACCCAAAACAATCCTCATAGATCTACTCCAGGGCATATAGTTATCACCAGTAAGTAGATTAGTGACCAACAGTATACCTGGGCCATCCGAAGTTTGCAGGAATAACGAATTGCCATTGTGAATGATTGTACGTCTGTTTCCATTCTTCTTATCAGTGCCGTCCGGGATTGTTTCAGATCTCAATTCTAACTTCAATCAAGAACAATAATTTTTTTTAACAAAGTATCAGGATCAATAATCTGCTCTTGATACCATGATAAAATAGGAGCAAATCGTATATTTGTGAAAGAGCAAAGCAATATTATTTAGAATTGAGAATTCTCTGTACAAAGAAAAGTTGGGAAGAAGACGTATATATTAGGGGTGGCAAATGGGTGGGTTGGGCTGGGTTTGGGTTGGGTTCATATGGGTTGGGTCTAAATGGATTGGGTCAAAAATGGGTTCTATACTAATGGGTTCTTAATGGGTTGGGTTCTTAATGGGTTTTTGATGGGTTGTGGTGGGTTTTAATGGTTTGCTAGTGGGTTCAATAATGGGTTATTAATGAGTTCCAACTCAATTCAAGTACTTAAATGTCCAATATACCCTTCACTAATATATTTAACTCATTTTGGATTTATTTGACCCAATTAATATATTTTCAATCCATTTGGTCTATTTTGAGTCCGTTTTTTCATTTTTCGACATGTTCGTTTTATTTTAGACTCGTTTAACCCATTTTTGGTCTGTTTCACCCGTTTTTCGACATGTTCGACCTATTTTGGACTCGTTTGACCCGTTTTGGACCCATTTCACCCAATTTTCAATCTGTTCGACCTATTTCTGACTCGTTCGACTCGTTTTGGGCCTTTTACCCATTTTTCGACCTATTCGACCTTTTTAGGAATCATTTGATCCGTTTTGGGCCCATTTCACCCAATTTTCAACCTGTTCGACCCATTTTGGACCCATTTCACCCAATTTTCAACCTGTTCGACCTATTTTTGACTCGTTCAACTCGTTTTGGGCCCCTTTCACCCGTTTTTCGACCTATTCGACCTATTTTGGAATCATTTGACCCATTTCGGGATCGTTTCACTCGTTTTTCGACTTGATTGTCTTATTTAAGACTCGTTTGACCCATTTTTTGCCATTTCAACCCGTATTTCGACCTATTTGACCTATTTTGGACTAATTTGACCCGTTTTTAACCTATTTCGCCCGTTTTTTGATATGTTCGTTCTATTTTTGACTCGTTTGGTCCATTTTAGGCTATTTTAACCCTTTTTTGAACCTGTTAAATCTATTTAGACTCGTTTTGAACCGTTTGAAGCCCATCTCACCCTTTTTTCAACCTGTTCGACCTATTTTCGATTCGTTCTACTTGTTTTAGGCCTGTTTTTGACCTCTTGCCTATTTTGGACTCTCTTTTAACTTGTTTTTTGACCTATTTGTCCTATTTTAGAATCGTTCGACTCGTTTTGGGCCCTTTTCACCCGTTTTGGATCTACTTTACCCATTTTGGATCCATTTTATCCATTTAGATCCATTTTACCCATTTGTATCCATTTTACTCATTTTGCATCCATTTTACCCATTTGGATTCATTTTACCCACTTAGATCAATTTTACCCATTTGGATCCATTTTACCCAAATTTTACCAATTTGGAACCATTTTACCCATTTCGATTCAATTTTACCAATTCGTATTTATTTTACCCATTTGTATCAATTTTACCCATTTTGAATCCATTTTACCCACTTGGATCAATTTTACCCATTTAGATCCATTTTACCCATTTGGATCCATTTTACCCATTTAGATCCATTTTACCCATTTTGGATCCATTTTACCCACTAAAATCCATTTTATCCACTTGGATCCATTTAACCCATTTTGGATCCATTTTACCAATTTGGATCAATTTTATCCACTTGGATCCATTTTACCCATTTTGGATCTATTTTATCCACTTGAATCCATTTACCCACATTTTACCCAGTTGAATCCATTTAACCCACATTTTACCCATTTGGATCCATTTTACCCATTTGGATTCATTTTACCCATTTGGATCCATTTAGCCCAGTTGGATCTATTACACATTTGGATCCATTTTACCCATTTGGATCCATTTAACCCATTTTGGACCACTTGGATCCATTTTACCCATTTTGGATCTATTTTACCCACTTAGATCCATTTAACCCACATTTTACCCATTTTAATCCATTTTACCCATTTGGATCCATTTAGCCCAGTTGGATCCATTTTACCCATTTGGATCCATTTTACCCATTTTGGATCTATTTTACCCATTTGGATCCATTTTACTCATTTTGGATCTATTTTACCAATTTGGATCCATTTTACCCACTTGGATCCATTTTACCCATTTTGGATCCATTTTATCCACTTGAGTCCATTTTACCCACATTTAGCCTAGTTGGATCCATTTAACCCACATTTTACCCATTTGGATCCATTTTACCCATTTGGATCCATTTAGCCCAATTGGATCCATTTTACCCATTTGGATCCATTTTACCCATTTGGATCTATTTAGCCCAGTTGGATCAATTTTACCCATTTGGATCTATTTTACTTATTTTGGATCTATTTGGCCCATTTTAGATCATATTCACCAAATTTGGATATATATGATACGTTAGAGTAAACATGCTAAAAATAGGTTGAAACAAGTCCAAATTGATTGAACAATTCAAAAAATGGATCAAATGGGTCTAAAATAATCAAACACATAAAAAATCGGTAAAATAGATCTAAAATGGGCCAAACGAGTCCAAAATAGATCGAATAGGTTGAAAAACGAGTGAAAGAGGTCCAAAACTGGTCAAACGAGTCCAAAATTGGTCGAATAGGGCGAAAAACCGGTAAAAATGGTCTGAAATGGGTCAAACGAGTCCAAAATAGGTTGAACAAGTCGAAAAACTGGTGAAATGGGCTCAAAATAAATCAAACATATTGAAAAATAGGTGAAGCAATCCCAAAATGGGTTGAATAAGTCAAAAAACGGATCAAATGAGTCTAAAATAATTCAAACACACAAAAAAATCGGTGAAATAGGTCTAAAATGGGCCAAACGAGTCCAAAATAGATCAAATAGGTTGAAAAACGAGTGAAAGTGGTCCAAAACTAGTCAAACGAGTCCAAAATTGGTCGAATAGGTCGAAAAACATATTAAAATGGTCCGAAATGGGTCAAACGAGTCCAAAATATGTTGAACAAGTTGAAAAACAAGTAAAACGAGCTCAAAATGGGCCAAATAAGTCCAAAACAGGTCTAATAGGTCGATAAATGGATGAAACGAGGTCAAAATAGGTCGAAAAACGGGTTAAAATGGTAAAAAACGGGTCAAACGAGTCCAAAATAGATTGAACGGGTTGAAAAATTGGTGAAATTGATCCAAAATGAGTCAAACGAGTCTAAAATAAATAGAACATGTTGAAAATTTGGCAAACGAGTTAAAAATCGTGTTCGTGTGTGAAAATACGTGTAAAATTATGTTAGTGTGTAAATGTGTGTAAAAAATATGTTATTGTGTGAAAATATGTGTAAAATTATGTTAGTGTGCGTAAATATGTGTTAGTATGTGTAAAAAATGTGTAATTATGTTTAAAAAGTTTATGAATAAAAATATAATATTTAATTTATGGGGAGGGTAAAATAGTAATAAAACATTAAAATTGGATAATTATTCTTAAACCATTAAAGACCCAACTCAAACCCAATATCAACCCACCATAACCCATTAAGGACCAATTACTTTCTTAACCCATCATTGACCCAACCCAAACCAACCCAATTTAAATTTCATCAAAACCAACCCAACCCAACCCACCTATAATGGGTTGGACCCATTGAGTTCAACCCATTTTGCCACCCCTAGTATATATACAAGAAATCTGCTAACGGCTAAAAAGAAGAAAAAGGAAAAAAAACATGAAAGTCAAAGACTCCCAAAAATAAAAGATACTATGTATCTAGAACAAACTAATGAAAGCGTGAAGAGAATAAGAAACGTAATATACAGAACCACAATTTTATCAAACCTCACACAATTTGAGGATTTTGCGGAATTTTGATCACTTGAAATATCATATTAAAATTGGATTTTGTAGAGTTAAAATGGGGTGAGAAGAGGAACTATTTATCCAATTTTGTTTAAATAAGCTGGATTGAAACGTCAAAATAAAACTTTTTTTTTCTGTCTAAAAGATTTTTTTTTCCCCCTAAAGACATATGCCCCCGAAGTGGCCAGAGAGATTCGAATGGATATCATTACTCTAAAAAAAGAACTTTTAACCATTTAGACCAATCACGATTGACGTGTTGTCTAAACAATTAAATTAAAACACGTAGAGAAGTAGAAGTCAATAGAAGTGAATAGTGTAACATAAGGCCCAATGGACTGTTTAAACAATAAACTTCATTTCCAACTCCACGACCCAACTAATTATCCAATTGTTAAGTAATAATGTTTTATTATAGCCACACATAAAGATAGGGATTTCAGTAAAGCTATCAGGCTAATCAATCCGTGCGATTCAATTATTCAAATGCAGTCCGGTTAAATAAAGGATAACTACAGTAACTCAGTAAGCATACTTTATTGGTTAATATCCCACTATGATGCAAGGGTACGGACAAAGTGACACGGATACGATACATATATGGGAATATGATTTTTTCTCGAATTTTCGATATGAGAAGTGTGTCCAACACTTAGGGGTTACAAAATGGGTTGGATTCACTGGGTCCAACCCATTATAAGAGGGTTGGGTTAGGTTGGGTTTTGTGAAATTTGAATTGGGTTGGTTTGGATTGGGTCAATAATGAGCTAAGAGTGGATTGGGTCATTCATGGGTTAGGCTGAGTTGATATTAGGTTTGAGTTGGGTTTTCAATGGTTTAAACTCAATTATATAATTCTAATATTTTATTACTATTTTATCCTTTCCATTAATTAATATTATACTTCTATAACATAAACTTTTTAAACATGATTACACGTTTTTTCCACACTACATTTTCATACACTAACACATTTGTCACACATATTTATACACACTAACTTAATTTTACAAATATTTTCACACACGAACACGATTTTGGACCCGTTTGACCTATTTTCAACTGGTTCGATTTATTTTACACCTGTTTGACCCGTTTAGGATCAATTTCGCCCGTTTTTCAACCTATTCAATCTATTTTAGACTTGTTTGGCCCATTTTGGATCAATTACGCCCGTTTTTCAACCTATTCGATCTATTTTGGACTTGTTTGGCTCATTTGGGACGCGTTTCACCTATTTTTCCCCATTCGACCTATGTTGGACTCGTTTGACCCGTTTTAGGCCCCTTTCACCTGTTTTTCGACATGTTCAACCTATATTAGACTCGTTTGACCCGTTTTGCACTATTTTGACCTGTTCGACCTGTTTTGGACTCTTTTGATCCATTTTGAACCCTTTTCACCTATTTTTCAACCTGTTCGATCAATTTTAGACTCATTTGATCCGTATTTCTATTTGTTCAAATAATTTTGGACTTATTTCACCCATTTTGAACTTATTTCACCTATTTTTTAATTTATTAAATTTATTTTGGACACTTTAGATCGATATTGGAACTATTTCACCCATTTTTAGACTTATTCGACCTATTTTTTTTACTTTTTCAAACTATATTAAACTTGTTAGAGCTGTTTTGGATCTAAAATGGGTGAAATGGATCCAAATGCGTCATATTGGTCCAAAATGGGTAAAATAGATACAAACAGTTCCTATGAATCAGAAATGGGTCCAATGAATCCAAAATGGGTAAAATCGATCTAAATGGGACAAGTGGATCTAAAATGGGTAAAATCTATCTAAAAGGGTCAAATGGATTCAAAATGTGTAAAATGGATCCAGATGTGTCAAATGGATCCAAAATGGGTAAAATAAATCCAAAATATCTAAAATGAATCTAAATAGGTCAAATAGATCAAAAATGGGTAGAATGGGTCGAACGGATCCAAACCAATAAAATGGATTCAAAATTGATAAGATGGATCCAAACGGGTCTAATGGACTCGAAATGGGTAAATTAGATCCAAACGGGTCCAATAGATTCAAAATGGGTGATCCATGTGTAAAATAGATCCAAACGGGACAAAAGGATCCAAAATAGGTAAAATGGTTCCGTTTGATCCAAATAGGTAAAATAGATACAAAATGGGTAGAATGAAACCGAATGGGTCTAATGCATACAAAATGGATCCAAACTGGTTAAATGGATGCAAAATTGGTAAAATGGATTCAAATGGGTCCAATACGTCTAAAATAGGTAAAATGAATCCAAAAGCGTTAAATGAATCCAAAATGGGTAAAATGGATCCAAATAGGTATAATGGATCCAAAATGGATAAAACGAAATCCAAATGGGTCCAAGATATCCAAAGTAGATAAAACGGATCAAGATGGATCTAAAATGAGTAAAGTAGATCCAAAATAGGTAAAATGTGTCCAATGGATCCAAATTGATCCAATAGATCAAAAATGGGTAAAATTAATCCAAACAGGTTAAAATGACCTAAAATGGGTAAAATAGGAATAAAATGAGTAAAATGAATCCGAATGGGTATAATGCATCCAAAATGAATCCAAACGGGTTAAATGGATCCTAAATGGATCAAATGAATTCAAATGGGTCTAACCAAAATGGATAAAACGGATAAAAAATGGATAAAATGGATCCAAACGGGTCAAATGGATCTAAAATAAGTTCAATGGATCCAAACGGGTCAAATGGGTCTAGTGCATTCAAAATGGATAAAATAGATCCAAAATGGGTAAAATAGATTCAAATGGATCAAATTGATCCAAAATAGGCCAAATGGATCAAAAATGAGTAAAATATATTCAAAATGGATAAAATGGATCCAAATGGGTTGAACGTATTCCAAATAGGTAAAATGGATCAAAACGGGTCCATTGGATCCAAAATGAGTCAAATGAATGCAAATTAATGAAATAGATCCAAAATAAGTATAATGAGTGAAGTTGATTCAAAATGGATCAAGCAGGTCCAAACTAAGTCAAACATATCAAAAAACATGTGAAAGGAGCCTCAAACAAGTTGAACGCTAAATTATATCGAACGAGTAAAAAGGTTGTAAAATGGATCCAAAACAAGTCAAATGAGTCCAAACTATGTCAAACAGGTTGAAAAGCAAGTGAAACCGGCCGAAACGGGTCTAAAGATTTTAAAATAGATCGACCATGTTGAAAAATGGGTGAAACAACCCCAAAATGGAATAAACAACTCCAAAATAGATCGAACGAGTCAAAAAATGGGTTAAATAGGCCCAAAACATATCAAACGAGTTAAAAATAGGTTGACAAGGTTAAAATATGGGTGAAACGAGCCCAAAACGTGTCAGATAAGTCTAAAATAGGTGGAATATGTTGAAAAAGGGTAAAATGGGCCCAAAACATATCAAATGAGCCAAAAATAGGTCAAACAGGTTGAAAAACGAGTTAAACAGACCCAAAATGGGTTAAACAAGTCATAAATTGATCGAACAAGTGAAAAAGGGGTTAAACAGACCCAAAACGTGCGAAACAAGTCTGAAATAGGTTGAACAGGTCAAAAAACGGGCCCAAAACAGGTTAAACGAGTCATAAATAAGTCAAACAAGTTGAAAAACGGGATTTAATGGGCTCAGAACGTGTTAAATGAGTCTGAAATAGGTTGGACATGTCGAAAAACAGATAAAACGGACCCAAACGGGTCAAACGAATCTAAAATAGATCGAACAAGTCAAAAAATGAGTCCAAAATTATCCAAACGGATCAAACGTGTTCGAAACATGACAAAAGGGTTGTAAATAGATTAGTTGGGTCAAACTGGTTTAAAATAGGTCAAATGTATTAGTGAAGGGTATATTGAATATTTAGGTACTTGAATTGAGTACGAAACCCATTAAAGACCCATTATTGAACCCACTAGCAAACCATTAAAAACCATCATAACCCATTAAAAAAACCCATTAAAATAGAACCAATTTTGAAACCAAACCATTTAAATCCAACCCAAACCTAGCTCAACCCGCCCATTTGTCACCTTACCGACACGACACCATACGGTAAAATAATACTTTTAGAAATGTCTGTACATCATAAATATCTCATTTAATTGGATTCGAGTCAGGCGATATGTAAAAACTTTCTTTAAAGTTTTTTTTTTTTTTTTTTCCTATTATTTAGGTTTCAAACTCTTACTTCTTAACTCTGATATACAGACATTTTTAAGAATATTATTTTGTTATATTGTGTCGTGTCGGATATCGTGTTCGACACAAAATTTTATCCTAGCTAAAAATAAACGCTAATGTGTGCGAGAACCCCCAAATCACATAAAACGCGAGGGATTTGAATGTATCAATTGAATCACGTTTTAGAGAAAGATGACGCAGTGAATTTTTTTTCCTTAGCTCATCATTGATCACTTGGAAAAGCTCTACTTCCCCTTTCCCGTGTGCCCAAAAGCCAATAAAGGAACTAGTTGGGAGAGATCTGTTTCATGTCATGATATGGAAATTAAAAAGGATTAATTTGACCAAAGAGAAGAAATGAACCAAGGACGAATTGGGTATGAGTTTAATTACTTTAATACTGTTATCACATGGTCACCTTAATTACTTTAATAATGTTTTGACAAAAAAAAAAAAAAAAGAAAGATAACTTTAGTTGGGTTGGTTTTGGCCTAATTTCAGTCACTCGCATCCTTTGGGATAGTACGATTTTTTCCTTTTCCTTTCAATCGGTGTATTTAACCTTTTCATCTTTGCAAAATGTTCACTTAACTCCTTTTCTCACAAAATATTTTAGAAATATTCCATCGAATTTTATGAAAAAAATTTAGCTTGATTTCTATTGAGAAATCCATACAAAATATTGTAAATTTATCGTGCGATTGGTATAAATTTATAAAAAATAATATATTAAATAATAAATACAATATACAAATCTATATAATTTACTGGGTTCGAACAAGGGAAACCTTATCCTTGATAAGTGCTAGAATACATAATTAATATTTTATTTTATTTTATTTAATATTTAGTTTGTAACTATCTTTTGTTCTTACCTAAAATAACTTCCATTGTAAATAGTTATATATACGCACGTAGTTTGTATCTTAGGAATTATTGAGAATATACCATTAAGAGTACAGATTACTCATTCACAGGATACTTATTCTCTTTCACTCCTTTTCTTCTGCATATCTATGGAATTTCCAATATGGTATCAGAGGGAAGGTTTTATTTATATATATTCTCCAAAAGGAGAGGATTAAGGGAATTATATATTCTCCCTTTGGAGAGAATTATGGAAATTATTTATTCTCTGATTTGGAGAGGATTATGGAATTATGGATTTATTCTCTGTTTCGGAGAGGATTATGGGATATTCTCCGTTTTGGAGAAGATTATGAGATGTTCCCCATTTTGGGGAGGATTAAAGATGTCAAACTGGTAGGCAGCCCACGAAACCGGTGAACCAGCTCGGTTCGAACCGGCCCAGGCCCAGCCCATGAATACAATGAGGCGGGCTGGGCTGGGTTTGGGGTATTAAAGTGGGCCCCCATTGGGTTTAATTCTTAAACCCAACCCAACCCGTGAACCGATCCACTTAAACCCAGGACCAGCCCGTGACCCAGACCCAACTCAAGCCCAGCCCAGGCCCGATCCAGGCCCCCTAATTCTCTTGATCCAATTCTATTTAATATACATAATTCTATTAAGATTATGAGTATATTTCATTTTTACTCTTTATGGATAAATTAATAAATACAAACTCAAACCTCTAATTTTAGAATAACCTATTCGATTTGGTTATATTAGTTTATAATGATTTCAAATAAAGTGTTTCAATTCTATAAAAATGAATAAAATAATAATATTTCTTTAAATATTTTTACTTTTACATAAATATATAATATAATATAAACTTATTTATATAAGCATTAACTTAACTTAAAAAAATTTAATAACATAATAACAAAATATAAACAACCATAAAATCTTATAAATATAATTAACAAACAAAAGAAAATAAATATATTAAAAAAAATCTTAAATTACATAAAATTAGGCCCAACTCATTAGGAACCGACTCAGGCCCGACCAAACCCATTAGGCATGACTCGTTAGGAACCGGCCCAGGCCATTATTAGTGGGTTCATGGGCTGAGCTAGGCCACTACATTTCAACTCCAACCCAGGCCCAGCCCAACCCACTTCATGATGGTCCCGGGCCAACCCAGCCCGCTACAAAGGCAGCCTTAGACGGACTTGGGTTGGGCTAGCTACATCTTTGGGGAGGATTATGGACTTATGTTCGTTTTGGAGAGGATTATGAGATATTCCTCATTTTGGGGAGGATTGGATTTATCTCCGCGTTGGAGAGAATTATGAGATTTATAAATTCTCCGCTTTTAAGATAACTATGGGATATTTCCCAATTTGAATTTGGGGAGGATTATGATATCTGCTGTCAGATGTATTTTTCTTGAGGAGAATTATGACATCGGCTTACAATGATAAATGGCAAGATGTTTTTTTCTTTTGAGAAGAGGATTATGGCATTCACTTTAAAAGGAAAAAAAAAAAAAAAAAGGATGGTACCAATATTTGATGTGAACACAAGTTTTACAAGATGTGAAGATGTAACTGGAGCAATGGAGTACGAGAAAAGGATTGTGCAAGATCCAAAATCAGAGAAGCAGAAAAATAAAGTTTCATTAGAATTTTGGATTTTGCAGGAGAGTACGAGAAAAGGATTTTGTAGGATCCGAAAATTAGAGAAGAAGAAAAATAAAATTTTGAAAATTTGGGAGGATTTTGTAGGATCGGAAAATCAAAGAAGCAGAAAAATAAAGTTTCATTGGGGTTTTGGATTTTGCAGAGAAAAGCGAACCAGAGATTTTGCAGAACCAGAAGGCTCTTTTGCTCCTTTCCACCGTAACTTGTTCAAGTTGGACTTCTTTATTCTTTCGAAGCTCCAACTTGAGGGGACTGTTAGAATACATAATTAATATTTAATTTTATTTTATTTAATATTTAGTTTGTAACTATCTTTTGTTCTTATCTAGAATAACTTCTATTGTAAATAGTTATATATACGTACGTAATTTGCATCTTAGGAATTATTGAGAATACAAATTACTCATTCACAAGATACTTATTCTCTTTCACTCCTTTTCTTCTACATATCTAGGAAATTTCCAATAACAAGTCAGCATCACTAATTTAATTTAGTACTACCAAACCATTCTTCAATACCCTTAGATACTAACCAACATTTTAGTGTTACAAATTATATGAGTTTGGATCGGATTTGCTAATTTTTTTGTTTTTTAGTACCGTCAAGTTATCTTTCAATACCACCAGACACCAACCAACAGGTTAATATTGTAAACGGTATGAATTTGGATTGAATTTGAAAATTTAGAATCTTGATATAGAAATAGATCCGGTTAGAAATGACAATGGATGGAATTTGCACATTTAGTATCTTGAACTTAAACAAAAACCTAACAAAGGATACTATTCCATTAAAGATACTAAATGCCCAAGCATTCTTAAAACATAAGATAGAAATGGATCCTAAGTTCTTCTGCGTTTTTGAAAAACTATTCGATTAATTTTATTATTTTTTAAATCTGTATCCCATGTTACGTAATATAAGAGAGAAAGTGCGCAAAAAAGTCTTTTTACATCATGTAAGAGAAAACAATGGGTTATATATTATAACATCTCTTGGGCATTGTCATGAGCACAAGGCCCAGAACCTAAAAAAGAAAATGATTTTTAGATTTCATATTGTCGAGCAATAATGTTTATTTTGGCCGGGCTTTAAGTAAAGCTATCAGGCTAATCAATCCGTGTGATGTGTGATATTAATAAACGCATCGTGACTAGGGCTGTCAATGGATTCGATCAGGAAAATCTTAACTCGAACCTGATAAAAATATTTAGTAACTGGATTCAAATTCATAATTTTGAGTCCATGTATAATGGGCCGAACAAATGCGGTCCAATTAACTAGAATAGTGTATGAGTTTGAATGAATTAAGTCAAACCAAAGAAGTTATTTACTTAAGTTTGCTTTGGTTTTAATTTTTTTTTTTTTATAATTTAGCTTGAAATCTAGAATGAAACTCTTCTAATTATTAGATACATTCAAGGGATAAATATTTTTTATCACGCGAATTACGCCCATTTTTACATTTTATCATCCGAACTTATTTTCACTATAAACAGTTTGGTATTTTACTCATAAATCATATAACAAACCTAGTCGAACTCAAGTCGTGCTTTAAATCTCATCAAATACAAACTGTGTTTATTTAAGCTTGATGTGTTATGCTTAACAAATCGAATTCAAACGAGTTTTTAAACAAAATTTCTTATTATTATTATTTTGTTTATGGTTTCACTTACACAGCTTGTATCATAACATGATTGGGCACAAATAATATGGTATGATGTACGGATACAAGCACAATATGACACGAATATGAAAATATGATTATTTTTTTTTTTTTTAAATTTCACGTGAGAAGTATCAGATATTGTATCTGATGGAAGTGTCTGATACAACACAATGCAACAAAATAATATTTTTAAAAGTGTACGTGCATCACCGGTAATATGTGTGCTCTAATTAAATTGATATATTTGATAGTGTTCTACATGCATTATGTACGTACTTGAAGAGTTTATTGACATTCGGTACAGTAAAAAAAACATATTTAAAAGCTTATACCAATTTGATGAACCCATTTCTGGGACCTAAAGAATGGTCAAAGTCTAATAGAATTGCAATGCACCACCCTCCACATGTTCAACAGCTTCCTAGTAGGCCAAAGAAAGTGAGAAAGAAACAATCTGGTGAGAAAATAGTAGATAAGAATAAAATGAAAGTCAAGAAAACAAACACGAAAAATAGATGCTCAAATTGTAAAGAATTTGGCCATTACAAGAAAACTAACCCAAAAAGGAATGATGGAACGGATACATATGTTGAAATTATTTGAAGTTTAACACTTTCAAGTATTTTGTTGTATTCCTAAATTATTATAACAAATTATTATTTGCGATTTTACGTCAAAATTTTAATTTTATTATTTTTGTTTATAAGCTAGAAAAAGGAAGATACATGCAAGAAGATAAAGTTGGTGAGCAAGAACCATGAGAATTTATCTAATAAGTTCTATGGAAGAACTTAGACTGTAATTTAATTTTTATTTTTATTTTTTTGGGGAACTTGAAGTATTTGTTAAAACAGTTAAGGTAGTTGTTAACTTGAATTTTTGGATAAACTTTTGAAGTAGATTTGATTTTCAAGATTATTAGATATTTCTTTTGTATGTCTATAGGTGGCATTGAGTTGGCGCTGAGGTGCCGCTGAGTTGGCATCGAGTTGGCGCTAAGGTGGCGTTTAGGTGGCATTGAGTTACCGCTGAGGTGGCATAGAGTTGGCTCTGAGGTGGCATCGAGTTAGCATTGAAATGGTGCAGGCATGACTTGGCACTGAGGTAGCGGCGAGTTATTGCTAAGTTGTCATTGAGTTGTCGATGAGCTAGCACTAAGTTGGCAGACAAGTTATAGTCAAGTTGCCAATGAGTTAGCACTGAGCTAGCGCCGAGTTGTCAACAAGTTAATGATAAGTTGTGATACAGTTGTGGCAGAGTTACCATTACTATTCATACGACGGCTGGAACTCTTCTATAAATAGAGGCTTCATTGTTCATGTTCAATGTTCCATAAGGCCAGGAGCCTTGAGTGTGCCGTAAGGTCTGGAGGCTTGAGAGGGTCTTAAGGTCGTGAGGCCTTGAGCCTAGGCCAAGGGCGAAGTGTGCCCGGTGCCCGGAGTAGGAGGAAGCCAACAGAAAAAGGGCCGTGAGGTCAAGTGCCGTGAGGTCAGAACCCTTGAGAGGGCCTAGAGATGGCCATTAGACCCTGGCGCCTTGAGGCGAAAGCCTAGGGCCGTGAGGCCGGAAGAGCTGAGAGAGAGAGCCTAGAAAGCCTAGAGAGTCGAAGCAAAGTCCTATGCTTCGTGAAAGCTTGTTGTGGGGCTTGTAAATTAGAGAGTTTAGGAAACACTTGAGAGCTAATCCTTGTGATAGAATTGTGACCTTCTCTGTGGGTGTTGGGTTAATTAGAGGATATGTTTTTCTCTAATTGTTTTAAACTCTCTGTTATAGTGGAATTGCTCCCCTTGTTCGTGGATGTAGGCAAATTCAACCGAACCACGTAAATTCTCGTGTCTTATTCTATACCATATATTGTGGGAAACAATATACCATAAGATCAGGGGTGCTATCCTAACAAACTAGTATCAGAGCCTGGAGCCAAGAGTAGAGCCTTGTGTCGAAAGTCTTCCTGACAAGTGATGGTCAGGCGACGTGTCCCGTTGGGTGATAACGGTGGTAAAATATGTTTAGCAGATCAGGCGGCGTGTCTCGCAAAGATGTAACGACATTGCAAGATGGTTAGTAGATCAAATGGATTAACCCTGAAGGGGGGGAGGTCACAAGAGGTGTGATCTTTCGAAGACTAAATTCGATGTTGAGAAATTTGATCGAAATATCAACTTCACACTTTGGCAAGTAAGGATGCGTGCAATCCTTGTACAGATTGGAGTCGAAAATGCTTTAGGTGTAAAGATAGAGGGTATGACAGACATTACATCGAAGGAGATGGATGAGAAGGCTTACTCGGTGATTCAATTCTTTGGCAAATGAAGTTTTGCAGCAGGTGGTCTCCAAAAAGACAAGAAAGGCACTATGGGAAAAATTAAAGTCTCTCTGCTTCAAAAAGACTCTGATGAACAAGCTTTACAAGAAATAATGCTTGTATTCACTCTGAGTGAGTGAAGGTGAAGGTGGAGCATTGAAAGTTAGCAAACTCCACTAGTAGTGATGAAGACTAGAAAAGCAGGTACCTTGTACATGTTACAAAGCTCAACAGTGACGGGCTCTGCAACAGTTCTTCATCATCTAGACTAGACTCTGTCTTTACCAAATTATGACATATGAGGCTCGGGCATAAAAGTGAGAAGGGTTTGACCTTGTTAAACAAACTGACACTTGAGAATCTTGTAGATATGCTAACTAAATGTCTTCCAAAGGTCAAGTTCAAGTAAGGCTTGGTCTTGTTTGATGTTACTCAAAATTGAGTCTTTTTTCAAAGGTGGAGTGAACCTGCTATGGAATTTAAGCCAAGGTGGAGATTTATTAAATTGTGGCTTAAATTAGTGCTCAGTAATGTTCAAGAAAGTTCCATATTGACCACCTAGGTGGCACCTAGTTGGCGCCGAAGTGGCACTAAAATGGCGCTTAGGTGGCATTGAGTTGGCGCTGAGGTGCCGCGGAGTTGGTATCGAGTTGGCGCTGAGGTGGCGTTTAGGTGGTATTGAGTTGGCGCTGAGGTGCCGCTGAGTTGGCGCTGAGGTGGCATCGAGTTAGCATTGAGATGGTGCAGGCATGACTTGGCACTGAGGTAGCGGCGAGTTATTGCTAAGTTGTCATTGAGTTCTCGATGAGCTAGCACTAAGTTGGCATACAAGTTGTAGTCAATTTGCCAATGAGTTAGCACTGAGCTAGCATCGAGTTGTCGACAAGTTAACGATAAGTTGTGATATAGTTGTCGCTGAGTTATCATTACTATTCATACGACGGCTAGAACTCTTCTTTAAATAGAGGCTTCATTATTCATGTTCAAAGTTCCATAAGGTCAGGAGCCTTGAGTGTGCCGTAAGGTCGGGAGGCTTGACCGGGCCTTTAACTCGTGAGGCCTAGAGCCTAGGCCAAGGGCGAAGTGTACCCGGTACTCGGAGCCCGGAGTAGGAGAAAGCCTACAGAAAAAGGGCCGTGAGGTCAGAACCCATCAGAGGGCCTAGAGATGGCCATGAGGCCCTGACGCCTTGAGGCGAGAGCCTAGGGCAGTGAGGCCGGAAGAGTTGAGAGATAGACCCTAGAAAGCCTAGAGAGTCGAAGCAAAGTCCTATGCTTCGTGAAAGCTTGTTGTGAGACTTGTAAATTACAGAGTTTGGGAAACACTTGAGAGCTAATCCATGTGATAGAATTGTGAAGTTCTCTGTGGGTGTTGGGTTAATTAGAGGATATGTTTTTTCTCTAATTGTTTTAAACTCTCTGTTATAGTGGAATTGCTCCCCTTGTTCATGGATGTAGGCAAATTCAGCCGAACCACGTAAATTCTCGTGTCTTATTCTATACTATATATTGTGGTCAATTCAAGAAACAATATACCATCAGATCCGGGGTGCTATCCTAACAAACTAGTATCAGAGCCTGGAGCCAAGAGTAGGGCCTTGTGTCAAAAGTCTTCCTGACAAGTGATGGTCTGGCGGCGTGTCCCGTTGGGTGATAACGGTGATACAAGATGTTTGGCAGATCAGGCGGCGTGTCTCGTAAAGATGTAACGACATTGCAAGATGGTTAGTAGATCAAATGGATTAACCCTGAAGGGGGGAGGTCACAAGAGGTGTGATCTTTCGAAGACTAAATTCGATGTTGAGAAATTTGATCGAAATATCAACTTCACACTTTGGCAAGTAAGGATGCGTGCAATCCTTGTACAGATTGGAGTCGAAAATGCTTTAGGTGTAAAGATAGAGGGTATGACAGACATTACATCGAAGGAGATGGATGAGAAGGCTTACTCGGTGATTCAATTCTTTGGCAAATGAAGTTTTGCCACAGGTGGTCTCCAAAAAGACAAAAAGGCACTATGGGAAAAAATTAAAGTCTCTCTGCTTCAAAAAGACTCTGATGAACAAGCTTTACAAGAAATAATGCTTGTATTCACTCTGAGTGAGTGAAGTTGAAGGTAGAGCATTGAAAGTTAGCAAACGTCCCCTAGTAGTGATGAAGACTAGAAAAGCAGGTACCCTGTACGTGTTACAAGGCCCGACAGTGACGGGCTCTGCAACAGTTCTTCATCGTCTAGACTAGACTCTGTCTTTACCAAATTATGACATATGAGGCTCGGGCATAAAAGTGAGAAGGGTTTGATCTTGTTAAACAAACTGACACTTGAGAATCTTGTAGATGTGCTAACTAAATGTCTTCCAAAGGTCAAGTTCAACCAAGGCATGGTCTTGTTTGATGTTACTCAAAATTTAGTCTTTTTTCGAAGGTGGAGTGAACCTACTAGGAGTTTAAGCCAAGGTGGAGATTTATTAAATTGTGGCTTAAATTAGGGTTCACTAATGTTCAAGAAAGTTACTTATTGACCACCTAGGTGGCGCCGAAGTGGCACTGGAATGGCGCTTAGGTGGCATTCAGTTGGCGCCAATGAGGTGGCATAGAGTTGGCGCTGAGGTGGCATCGAGTTAGCATTTAGATGGTGCAGGCATGACTTGGCACTGAGGTAGCGGCGAGTTATCGCTAAGTTGTCATTGAGTTGTCGATGCGCTAGCACTAAGTTTGCATACAAGTTGTAGTCAAGTTGCCAATGAGTTAGCACTGAGCTAGCGTCGAGTTGTCGACAAGTTAACGATAAGTTATGATACAGTTGTCGCTGAGTTATCATTACTATTCATATGACGGCTGGAACTCTTCTTTAAATAGAGGCTTCATTGTTCATGTTCAAAGTTCCATAAGGTCAGGAGCCTTGAGTGTGCCGTAAGGTCGAGAGGCTTGACAGGGCTTTTAACTCGTGAGGCCTAGAGCCTAGGCCAAGGGCGAAGTGTGCCCGGTGGCCGGAGTAGGAGGAAGCCTACAGAAAAAGGCCGTGAGGTCAAGTGCCGTGAGGTCAGAACCCTTCAGAGGGCCTAGAGATGGCCATGAGGCCCTGACGCCTTGAGGCGAGAGCCTAGGGCCGTGAGGCCGGAAGAGTTGAGAGATAGAGCCTAGAAAGCCTAGAGAGTCGAAGCAAAGTCCTATGCTTCGTGAAAGCTTGTTGTGAGACTTGTAAATTAGAGAGTTTGGGAAACACTTGAGAGCTAATTCTTGTGATAGAATTGTGAAGTTCTCTTTGGGTGTTGTGTTAATTAGAGGATATGTTTTTTCTCTAATTATTTTAAACTCTCTGTTATAGTGGAATTGCTCCCCTTGTTCGTGGATGTAGGCAAATTCAGCCAAACCACGTAAATTCTCGTGTCTTATTCTATACTATATATTGTGGTCAATTCAAGAAACAATATACCATCAGATCCGGGGTGTTATCCTAACAAACTAGTATCAGAGCCTGGAGCCAAGAGTAGGGCCTTGTGTCAAAAGTCTTCCTGACAAGTGATGGTCAGGCGGCGTGTCCCGTTGGGTGATAACGGTGGTACAGGATGTTTGGTAGATCAGGCGGCGTGTCTCGGAAAGATGTAACGACATTGCAAGATGATTAGTAGATCAAATGGATTAAGCCTGAAGGGGGGAGGTCACAAGAGGTGTGATCTTCCGAAGTCTAAATTCGATGTTGAGAAATTTGATCGAAATATCAACTTCACACTATGACAAGTAAGGATGCGTGTAATCTTTGTACAGATTGGAGTCTAAAAGGCGTTAGGTGTAAAGATAGAGGGTATGACAGACATTAGATCGAAGGAGATGGACGAGAAGGCTTGCTCGGCGATTCAATTATCTTTGGCAAATGAAGTTTTGCAGCAGGTGGTCTCCAAAAAGACAAGAAAGGCACTATGGGAAAAATTAGAGTCTTTCTGCTTCAAAAAGACTCTGATAAACAAGCTTTACAAGAAATAATGCTTGTATTCACTCTGAATGAGTGAAGTTGAAGGTAGAGCATTGAAAGTTAGCAATCGTCCACTAGTAGTGATGAAGACTAGAAAAGCAGGTACCTTGTACGTGTTACAAGGCTCGATAGTGACGGGCTCTGCCACAGTTCTTCATCGTCTAGACTAGTCTCTGTCTTTACCAAATTATGACATATGAGGCTCGGGCATAAAAGTGAGAAGGGTTTGACCTTGTTAAACAAACTGACACTTGAGAATCTTGTAGATGTGCTAACTAAATGTCTTCCAAAGGTCAAGTTCAAGCAAGGCTTGGTCTTGTTTGATGTTACTCAAAATTGAGTCTTTTTTCGAAGGTGGAGTGAACCTACTATGGAATTTAAGCCAATGTGGAGATTTATTAAATTGTGGCTTAAATTAGTGTGCACTAATGTTCAAGAAAGTTCCATATTAACCACCTAGGTGGCGCCTAGTTGGCGCCGAAGTGGCACTGAAATGGCGGTTAGGTGGCATTGAGTTGGCACTGAGGTGCCGTTGAGTTGGCATCGAGTTGGCGTTGAGGTGGCGTTTAGGTGGCATTGAGTTGGCGCTGAGGTGCCGCTAAGGTGGCAGAGAGTTGGCGCTGAGGTGGCATCGAGCTAGCATTGAGATGGTGCAGGCATGACTTGGCACTGAGGTAGCAGCGAGTTATCGCTAAGTTGTCATTGAGTTGTCAATGAGCTTGCACTAAGTTAGCATACAAGTTGTAGTCAAGTTGCCAATGAGTTAGCACTAAGCTAGTGTAGAGTTGTCGACAAGTTAACGATAATTTGTGATACAGTTGTCGCTGAGTTATCATTACTATTCATACGACGGCTAGAACTCTTATATAAATAGAGGCTTCATTGTTGATGTTCAAAGTTCCATAAGGTTAACAGCCTTGAGTATGCCGTAAGGTCGGGAGGCTTGAGATTGCCTTAAGGTCATGAGGCCTAGAGCCTAGGCCAAGGGCGAAGTGTGCCTGGTGCCCGGAGCCCGGAGTAGGAGGAAGCCTACAGAAAGAGGGCCGTGAGGTCAAGTGCCGTGAGGTCAGAACCCTTGAGAGGGCCTAGAGATGGCCATGAGGCCTTGACGCCTTGAGGCGAGAGCCTAGGGCCTTGAGGCCAGAAGTGCTGAGAGATAGAGCCTAGAAAGCCTAGAGAGTCGAAGCAAAGTCCTGTGCTTCGTGAAAGCGTGTTGTGAGGCTTGTAAATTAGAGAGTTTGGGAAACACTTGAGAGCTAATCCTTGTGCTAGAATTGTGAAGTTCTCTGTGAGTGTTGGGTTAATTAGAGGATATGTTTTTTCTGTAATTGTTTTAAACTCTTTGTTATTGTGAAATTGGTCCCCTTGTTCGTGGATGTAGGCAAATTCAGCCGAACCACGTAAATTCTCGTATCTTATTCTATACCATATATTGTGGTCAATTCAAGAAACAATATACTATCAGATCCGGGGTGCTATCCTAAAAAACTAGCATCAGAGCCTGGAGCCAAGAGTAGGGCCTTGTGTCGAAAGTCTTCCTGACAAGTGATGGTCAGGCGGCGTGCTCCGTTGGGTGATAACGGTGGTACAAGATGTTTGGCAGATCAGGCGGCGTGTCTCGTAAAGATGTAACGACATTTCATGATGGTTAGTAGATCAAATGGATTTACCCTGAAGGGGGGGGAGGTCACAAGACGTGTGATCTTTCGAAGACTAAATTCGATGTTGAGAAATTTGATCGAAATATCAACTTCACACTATGGCAAGTAAGGATGCGTGCAATCCTTGTACAGATTGGAGTCGAAAAGGATTTAGGTGTAAAGATAGAGGGTATGACAGACATTAGATCGAAGGAGATGGACGAGAAGGCTTGCTCGACTATTGAATTATCTTTGGCAAATGAAGTTTTGCAGCAGGTGGTCTCCAAAAAGACAAGAAATGCACTATAGGAAAAATTAGAGTCTCTCTGCTTCAAAAAGACTCTGATGAACAAGCTTTACAAGAAATAATGCTTGTATTCACTCTGAGTGAGTGAAGCTGAAGGTGGAGTATTGAAAGTTAGCAAACGTTCACTTGTAGTGATGAAGACTAGAAAAGAAGGTACCTTGTAATTGTACAAGGCTCGACAGTGACACGCTCTGCAACAGTTCTTCATCGTCTAGACTAGACTCTGTCGTTACCAAATTATAACAAATGAGGCTTAGGTATAAAAGTGAGAAGGTTTTGACCTTGTTAAACAAACTGACACTTGAGAATCTTGAAGATGTGTTAACTTAATGTCTTCCAAAGGTCAAATTCTAACAATACTTGGTCTTGATTGATGTTATTGAAAATCCAGTCTTATTTCAAAGGTAGAGTGAACCTACTATGGAATTTAAGCCAAGGTGAGGATTTGTTAAATTGTAGCTTAAATTATTGTTTACTAATGTTCAAGAAAGTTCCATATTGACCACCAAGGTGGCGCCTAGTTGGCACCAAGGTGGCGCCTAGTTGGCGCCAAGGTGGCTCTGAAATGGCGCTTAGGTGGCATTGAATTGGAGCTGAGGTGCTACCGAGTTAGCATTGAGTTGGCACTGAGGTGCCGCTATATTGGCATCGAGTTGGCGCTGAGGTGGCATTTAGGTGGCATCGAGTTAGCACTGAGATGTTGCTGAGTTAGCACGGGTTGGCAGTGATGTAGCGGCGAGTTTTCCTTTAGTTGTCGATGGGATGGCACTAAGTTGGTATACAAGTTGTAGTCAAGTTACCAACGAGTTAGCACTAAGCTAGCGTCTATTTGTTGACAAGTTGACGATGAGTTTTGGTACAGTTGTCGCTAAGTTCTCATTACTATTCATATGACGGCTGGAACTCTTCTATAAATAGAAGCTTCATTGTTCCTGTTCAAAGTGTCATAAGGTCGGGGAGCCTTAAGTGTGCCGTAAGGTCGGGAGCCTTGAGAGGGCCTTGAGGTCAAGAGGCCTAGAGCTTAGGCCGAGGGCGAAGTGTGCCCGGTACCCGGAGCCCGGAGTAGGAGGAAGCCTACAGAAAAAGAGTCGTGAGGTCAAGTGTCGTGAGGTCAGAACCCTTGAGAGGGACTAGAGATGGCCATGAGGCCCTGACATCTTGAGGCGAGAGCCTAGGGCTGTAAGGCTGGAAGAGCTGAGAGATAGAGCCCAGAGAGTCGATGCAAAGTCCTATGCTTCGTGAAAGCTTATTGCAAGGCTTGTAAATTAGAGAGTTTTAGAAACACTTGAGATCTAATCCTTGTGATAGAATTGTGAAGTTCTCTGTGGGTGTTGGGTTAATTAGAGGATATGCTTTTTCTCTAATTGTTGTAAACTCTCTGTTATAGTGGAATTGCTCTCTTTGTTCATGGATGTAGGCAAATTCAGCCGAACCATGTAAATTCTCGTATCTTACCTTTTCGTTCTCTATTCTATATCATTTATTGTGGTCAATTCAAGAAACAATATACCATCAGATCCGGGGTGCTATCCTAACAATACCCAACATTTCGGCCATATTTTCGTCAGCTCTCCACCATTTTCGTTCAAGTTTACCTACCCTATGTAGCTGTGCGAGGTGGGGCTTCACTTGACACTTGATATTGAAGGCAGCAAAAGTAGTCCCTTGGTGTTTTCTTCTATTCCTTTCCATCCAAATGTACCATAGAATGAGAACCAGAACGACGATTCTCACATGTTTAGTAGCGCTAAATGGCAAAGAACCAATCCACGAATTCAGCACAGCTTTAATAGAACCTGTTTCATGAACCTACACATTAAAGAGAGACATGAAATACCTCCAAATAGACTTTACCTTGCTGCTATTTATAAATAAATGACTCGTTGTTTTCTATTCACTACAACAACAGCATTTCGAAGGGAAATGCATTCCTTTTCGGTGCAAAACTGATCCACTGGTATCCAATCATGCAACAGTCTCCACACAACTGTCATAATCGTAGAAGTAAGATTAATAGACCATAAGGCCCTGTACAACTCCACCGATTCTACCATTTTCCTTAAGTTTTCCCAAGCAGATCGCAACGTGAACCTACCATCATTGGTACCCCTCCATATATCTTTATCCTTGTATCCCATTAAAATCGGAATTTTACAGATTTTATCCGTCGTTTCTTCATCCATCACATTAAGAAGTTTACTCTTATCCCAAACTCCATTGGTCATAAATTGTTTTGCCCGTCCTTTACTATATGCCCTGATTCTTTCTGTAGCCAGCGGTTTATCCCTAAGCCACGTATCTTTCCAAAATGCTTATATTGCCATCCCCTATACACCAAAACGTGTTTGTCTCCGTAGCCATTCGTACCTTACACAACCTTGGCCATACCACCGACTGATAGGTTACTACAGGTGCATATTTAGGGTAAATGTTCTTCCAATAACAACTCCGCATATAGCTGGCCCATAAGGAGTCACTCATTCTCATTCGCCACCATAGCTTATAAGTGTAAGCATGCACAATATCACCAAGACTTCTCATTCCAAGACCGCCTTCCTCCACAGGATAGCATACTCTTTTCCAATTCATCCAATGCAACCGTCTATTACAATCACGAGAACCCTAGAAGAATTTATTGATCATGATCTTAATTTTATTTATCACCGAAGCAGGGGGCTCAATTATTTGTCGTGAATTTTGTTAAATTGATGCATGATTGAAATAAGCCTTTTTTTTAATGCACATTAAAATAAGCTAATTGAGTAGGTGGAAGCATGTGCAGTGTTGATGAGTTCAGTATGATTATATACCCTTATTTTTTAGCACTTTTGAACGATTTTATGCATTCTTATTACTTGGAGGACTTTTATGCATTTTGAATAAGTCTAAATCATGAATTGGAGAACTTTTGATTGCTTTTCAAAACGAACTTTAGTTGGTGATTGACAAAGGAAATGAATTAAGCCCTCGTTGTCTTTAAATTTCAGCATAAACATTAGACTTCACTGAATAACATTAGACCGATTGACCCCGTTTGAGCTTTTGAGTTGTGCTTATATTTTTTCTAGCCATATTACAAGCCTGAAGCACAACTTTATATTCTTACCTTTATTTTACACACCGAATTCGCTCTTTTGTGCTTGAAAAGAAAAGGAGTTGATTTATTCTCTTGAGAGGTTATGCGAAGAAAAGAAAAAGAAAAGAAGAGGAATACACAAGCAACAGACAAGGAAAGAGTAAGAACAAAAAAGAATGCATTAATCCCGGATCAAACAATGCATGCAATTAAATGCCATGAATGCTAATAGTATCTTCCACAACGGCGGTAGTATCAACTTCGGCATCCTCTTCTTCTCCTTCCAATGCATAAGCCTTAGCTTGAATAGGAGCTCTCGGTGCAATGACGTTCAAGGGCAGCAGATTCTTCTTCTTCGGACAAGCACTAATCATGTGCCCGGGCTCACCACAACCATAGAATCTTCTTCTGGCATGTCTCCTAGATATGATTAGGACCCTTGCAATAAGAACATTGAATCGGTGCCGGTAGAGCGGGCACCATAGCCGGTCCGGGGAGTCGGGATTTCTTGTTAGCATTGAAACCTTGGGGCTTGAAAACCGGAGGGCCACCTTGTGGCACGGTCCTCTTACCCAATTGAGAACTAGACCCTGAGCCATGCAGCGAAGAAAAACCGGGGGCTTCAATCTCAACTTCTGAGCCTCAAATTTTAATGCTTTCTTCATAGCCTTCTCCCAAGTGTCCACTGTAGCAGCTTGTAAAGCTGTCTAAATATCCGTCCTCAGCCTGTGAATAAAGCTTCGAGCTTTCATAGAATCAGTATCGGTGACGTGAGTGGTATATAGAGCAAGCCTCTCGAACTTAAGGATGTACTCTTCAACCGTCTTGTTCCCTTATTTTAAATCCGAAAATTCCTGGAGTCTTCTCTCTCTTGCACTAGGTGGGATATATCTGTTGTAGAACTCCCTTACGAAATTCTCCCAATTAAATTCCTCCTTGTTCCTTTCTAATCGGGATCTCATACTCTTCAACTATCTTGCAGCTAGACCCTGAATAAAACGACCAGTACTTATGGCTTTCTCTTGGGAAGGAGCAGAGAAAATCTCTCAAATACCAATAATTTCTAACAACCACTCCTCTGCTTTAATATCGTCACCCCCAAACCACCTAGGGAGATTATTTCTTCGAAACTCACAATAAGCCGGTGTAGCCTGCCCCTCTTATGCTTCCCCGGGTAGGGTTTGATGTCGCTGATTCTGTTGCAAATGGTTCAAAAGAGCTTGAACCACATTTTCGGCTTTCGAAGGTGGTGGTGGTGGTGGAGGAGGTTGATTAAGGTCCGGTGTTTATTCACGATCTCTCCTTCGTGGGGGCATCCCGAAAAGCACAAATCAAGAGATATCGATGCATGGGATTCAATACATGTTCATGGGTATAATTAATGCAAATTAAACAAATAAATCACAAAGTTGTAAGTGAATGCAAACCATCACATAATCCTAAGCCGAATGACCTAGACAGACTCAACACGACTCTAGAGCTCTGGTTTTACAACCAAGGGCTTTGATACCACTTTAGTGTTGGAAAACACGAATCAGAAAGCAGCGGAATTAAAAAAAATTTCCAACAAAAGGATCGAATACTCGTAATCGTGTATCCAAATTCGTAGAGATAAGAAAACTTACTTTTCTTTTATTCTTTCTTGAAGCGTTTCAAGCCACCCAAGAACGCTCTTCTCGCGGCTTGATCCCCTCTCCTTGGTAAAGCTCGAATCTTCAAACTTCTAACTTGAAGTCTCTAGAGATAGTCCACCAACTTGATCACAATCTAACTAGTAAGGATGCTAGTTCTCTAGTTAGTGTTTAGGCTTAACCTAGGGTTTTATTTTATCTTGGAGAAAGGAAGGTGTTCAACACATGAACCAAAAGAATTGCCAATTGGCTCCATAAGGAGCTCGAGCTCCCCTATTTATTGAGAGGGGAGTGCCGAACCTAGTCCTTTATGGGCTAGGATTTTGGTCCCTCTCTCCTATTACTTGATCATCAAGTAATTTTGACTTTGACTTTGAATTCAAATTCAAATCAACGTTCAAGAGAGCTAAAAATATCCAAACTATTTTTGGATTATTTTATACTTTATTTATTTAAAATAAATAACTTATTTTATCTAATTAATTAATTCATAATTAATTAACTAGATTATTTTTCTCCAAAAATAGACTTTCTTTTTAATTCAAAATTAAACCAAAGTCTATTAAATAATTAACACATTTAATTATTTAATACATATATATACAATATCTATATATATTCACACGTGTGTGACACGTGAGCTACACGTGTGATCTCACACGTGTGGAACCCTCTTGGCCCGATTAACTCGTTTAATCATTTTTAAGCCTCAACTCATGTAACCAAGTTGTTGTGTGTGACCCTCTAGGTTCTCAATTCAATTAGCAGTGACCCTAATTAATTAATTCACTAATTAATTAATCAGTCCACAGATTAAACGACCTTAGTCTAGCAACAGGTGTTTAACCCATAGATGAATTGGAATGTACGGATTCGACAGAACCTTTAAGTCATTGATTCATGTGAGATACAATCCTCCTACTTACTATCTCTCAACCAAGATCTAGGGCAAGGGAATAATCAGAACCCTAATAATCCGGTCTTAAAGCTAAGTGCATTTCATATCCATTTGATCTCAATCCAAGAAACCCTTTTCTTGATGTCTTGATCTACTGCCTTGGCCAAGGACTCCATATGGCATATGAATGACTTACACAATAAGAGATCACCTTGCAAATGAAAGTGTAGGTCCTTTCTTGATTCTCATTCACTTTCATGAATCACTTGTGCAGCCCCAACATAAGCATTGAATCATTTGTCTAAGGCGACACCCTTTAAAGCTTACAGCTAAGACTACAGAGTTAACTCATAAAGTGACAAGGAACCTCAAGTCTAAGGATCAATTAATCACATCAACGACTCGTGAGATATTTTCTAATCTGGAAGTTTCTATTTCCTGAAATAGAAACTTCCTTTCCCATTTAGGAATGTTCTCACACGGGGCACCTCAGTGAACTTACTTGTTAAAGTAAGCATCCTCATGTATCACTCACGTATCAACTATACACTTTACACCTCCATGAAACAAGGTGGTCCTTCTTAAGGGCGTGATCCCACAAGCAAGCCTTAGAGGAGTCAGGTTGACACTCCCACTGTCTGTAGGACTCATCGGCTTGGAGTATTTTATTAATCATGACTTATGTGATATAGGGCTCGTTTCATGAACCATTTCACCTAAATGGTAGAGTCCTAAAGTCATCAGGATTAGGGGAGTTCTTATACATGCACAGATAAAGTAATCGCATACCAAACAAGAGCATATAAAGAAGTGTTGCCTTAATTCGTTATTTCATTCAAAGATTGTCTGTGATTACAATAAGAAAAAGCACAAAGTGGATATACAATCGGCTTTCTAGGGCACTATTCCTAACAATCTCCCACTTGCCCGTCAAAGCCATTCTAAAGCAACTCTAAGTCCCATCTTCTCAAGATGACCTTGGAAAGCTTCTCGACTAAGGGGTTTAGTAAGTGGATCTGCCACGTTCTCTGCTGATGCGACCCTCTCAATTTGCATATCTCCTCTTTTGATAATATCACGGATTAGGTGATACTTTCTCATAATGTGTTTGGTCCGTTGGTGAGATCTTGGTTCTCTTGCTTGAGCAACCGCCCCAGTGTTGTCACAAAACACATTAATGGGGTCTTTCATGCTATGAACAACATTCAACTCTTGAATGAAGTTTCTAATCCAAACACCTTCCTTAGCTGCATCATTTGCAGCTAAGTATTCGGCCTTAGTGGTCAAATCTGCAGTATTTGTTTGCTTGGAACTCTTCCAACTCACTGCTCCGCCGTTTAGGTAGAAAATGTATCCTGACATTGACTTAAAATCATCTAAGTCAGATGCAAAGCTTGCATAGCAGTATCCTTCGACAGTAAGATCTTTCTGACCTCCGTAAACTAAGAATAAATCTTTAGTACTTTTCAAATACTTAAGAATATTCTTCACGGTAGCCCAGTGACCATCTCCAGGGTCAGATTGGAATCGACTTGTCACACTAAGTGCATAAGCCACATCCGGTCGAGTACATAACATTGCATACATTATGCTACCTATCGCTGATGCATAAGGTGTATGAGTCATTCTTTCCTTCTCAAGGTTAGTCTTAGGACACATCTTCTTTGAAAGACATGTTCCTACACTCATAGGAAGGTTCTTAACCTTTGCTGACTCCATATTGAATCTTTTCAATACTTTGTCAATGTACATCGACTGTGATAGTCCTATTAACCTTCTAGATCTATCTCGATAGATTTTAATTCCAAGGATATAGGACGCATCACCAAGATCTTTCATCTCGAATTGGTTCGATAACCATAACTTAGTTACTTTCATGTCCTCCTTCGAATTCCCAATAAGAAGGATGTCATCAACATAAAGTACTAAGAATTGTACTGAGGTCTCCAATTCCTTTCTATACACACAGGACTCATTCGAGATTTGAATGAAGCCAAACGCTTTGACTGATTCATCAAATCGAATGTTCTAATTCCTAGAAGCCTGTTTCAATCCATAGATTGACCTTTGGAGTTTGCAAACCTTTTGCTCACTCCCACTGAATGTGAAACCTCTGGGTTGCTCCATATAAATGTCTTTATCAATGTCACCATTGAGAAAGACAGTTTTCACATCCATTTGCCATATTTCGTAGTCATAATACGCAGCAATGGCAAACATGATCCGAATAGACTTTTGCATTGCAACTGGCGAAAAGGTTTCATCAAAGTCCACGCCGGGTCTTTGAGTGAATCCTTTTGCAACCAGTCTTGCCTTGTAGGCTGCAATGCTTCCATCAACTCCAAGCTTTCTCTTAAAGATCCATTTGCAACCTATGGGTTTGACCCCATCAGGCAAATCTACCAAGGTTCAAACTTGGTTGGAGTTCATGGAGTCCATTTCGGATTTCATGGCTTCTATCCACTGTTCAGAGTCAGAATCTGAAAGTGCCTCCTCATACGATAAAGGATGATTATCCTTTTGAGAGATTTCATGGAAGAATCCATACCATATCTCCGGCTGTCTAGGAGTGCGTTCAGAACGCCTTAGAGGAGGATTTTCGTGTGTATCGAAATTCGTGATTGGTTGTGGTTGATCAGAGTGGGACGTGTTGGAAAACACGAATCAGAAAGCAGCGGAATTTAAAAAATTTTCCAACAAAAAGGATCTTGGACTCGCAATCGTGTAACCAAATTCGTAGAGATAGAAAACTTACTTTTCTTTTATTCTTTCTTGAAGCGTTTCAAGCCACCCAAGAACGCTCTTCTCGCGGCTTGACAACCCGTCCCTCGAAAGTCTCTTTCTACTTCAGAATCCATTGTCGGGATAGCAATCCACATCAACCTAGATTCAATTCATGTTAGGGATGTTCTCAACAATATAACATAAAGAAAGAAACATGAAACGAGAAAAGCATGATTGAAACTCCCTTCGAAACCCAGTTTTGCGAAAGTAGAAAACTGCCAGTCACAAAACCCTCGTGAAAAAATTCATCCTTCAGGATATGGACGAACGGTTTTCGCCATCTTCTTTGGTTCGATTTTTTCATTCGCTTCACGTCGGTTTCAGAATCGTTTCATCATCCCTTCTGATCGTTTTTGCTTAATCCCCACTTTTGGTAAAGCTCGAATCTTCAAAACTTCTAACTTGAAGTCTCTAGAGATAGTCCACCAACTTGGCTACAATCTAACTAGTAAGGATGCTAGTTCTCTAGTTAGTGTGTAGGCTTAACCTAGGGTTTAATTTAATCTTGGAGAAAGGAAGGTGTTCAACACATGAACCAAGAATTGTCTATTAGCTCTAAAGGGGAGCATGAGCTCTCCTATATATAGGAAAGGGGAGGGGCGGCCGAACTCCTTGTTGGGCAAGGATTTGGTTTGTCTCTCTCCTATTACTTGATCATCAAGTATTCTCCAACTTTGACTTTGAACTCTAATTCAAATCAACTTTCAAGAGAGCTAAAAATATCCAAACTATTTTTGGATAATTTTATACTTTATTTATTTAAAATAAATAACTTATTTTATCTAATTAATTAATTCATAATTAATTAACTAGATTATTTTTCTCCAAAATAAGACTTTCCTTTTAATTCAAAATTAAACCAAAGTCTATTAAATAATTAACACATTTAATTATTTAATATATATCATATATATACATATACACGTGTGAGGCACCTGTCCCAAGGACACGTGCTCCTCACGTGACCCACACGTGTGATTTCACACGTGTGGAACCCTCTAGGCCCGATTAACTCGTTTAATCATTTTCAAGCCTCAAGTCATGTAACCAAGTTGTTGTGTGTGACCCTCTAGGTTCTCAATTCAATTAGCAGTGACCCTAATTAATTAATTCACTAATTAATTAATCAGTCCACAGATTAAACGACCATAGTCTAGCAACAGGTGTTTAACCCCTAGCTGAATTGGAATGTTCGGATTCGACAGAACCTTTAAGTCATTGATTCATGTGAGATACAATCCTCCTACTTACTATCTCTCAACCAAGATCTAGGGCAAGGGAATAATCAGAACCCTAATAATCCGGTCTTAAAGCTAAGTGCATTTCATATCCATTTGATCTCAATCCAAGAAACCCTTTTCTTGATGTCTTGATCTACTGCCTTGGCCAAGGACTCCATATGGCATATGAATGACATACACAATAAGAGATCACCTTTGCAAATGCAAGTGTAGGTCCTTTCTTGATTCTCATTCACTTTCATGAGTCACTTGTGCAGCCCCAGCATAAGCCTTGAATCAGTTGTCTAAGGCGACACCCTTTAAAGCTTATACCTAAGACTACAGAGTTAACTCATAAAGTGACAAGGAACCTCAAGTCTAAGGATCAATTAATCACATCAATGACTCGTAAGATATTTCCTAATCTGGAAGTTTCCATTTCCTGAAATAGAAACTTCCTTTCCCATTTAGGAATGTTCTCACACGGGGCACCTCAGTGAACTTACTTATTAAAGTAAGCACCCTCATGTATCACGCACGTATCAACTATACACTTTGCACCTCCATGAAACAAGGTGGTCCTTCTTAAGGGCGTGATCCCACAAGCAAGCCTTAGAGGAGTCAGGTTGACACTCCCACTGTCTGTAGAACTCATCGGCTTGGAGTATTTTACTAATCATGACTTATGTGATATAGGGCTCGTTTCATGAACCATTTCACCTAAATGGTAGAGTCCTAAAGTCATCAGGATTAGGGGAGTTCTCATACATGCGCACGTAATGGAAACACACAAAACACGTATTGGCATATAAAGAAGTGTTTGCCTATAATCAATCGTATATTATTCAAAGATTGTCTGTGATACAAGAAAAGTCCCAAAGCAGATTACGTCGAATCGGCTTTCTAGGGCACTATTCCTAACAATCTCCCACTTACCCGTAAAAGCCATCTAGGTATTCTAAGTCCCATCTTCTCAAGATGCACTTTGAGAGCCTATTGACTTTGGGCGTTTCCAAAGTGGATCTGCTATATTCTCTGCTGATGTGACCCTCTTGTTTACACATCTCTTAGGAAACACCTTTTCCTTATAAAGTGATTCGTAATCACGTGTTCAGTCTCTTGGTGAGGTCTTGGTTCTCTTACTTGAGCAACCATCCATTTTATCATACAATATGATAAAAGAGTTGTTTCATGCTAGGAACTTCATCTAACCAGTTAGATGGAGTTTCTTACCCAAACACTTAACTTAGCGTTATATAATACGACTAAGTTCTCAACTATGATAGTCGAGTTTTGTAATGTCCGTCCTTGGAACCCCTTTCCAACACATTTCATTACCATTCTGGTAGAATTTGTATCCTTTTAATGATTTCATAATCATCTATGTTTGATGAATGTTTACATCAAATATCCTTCTAACAACAAGATCTTTTGGGCTCTGTAAACTAATACATATCCTCATTTCTTCTCAAGTACTCTGAGGACATCCTTTACAGAAATCTAATGACCTTCTCTGAGGTCATATTAGATTAGACCCACTACGCCTAGGTTGCGCCATATCAAATCTAGTACATAACTTTTCATACATTATACACCCTTTCACTTAAAGGGATTTTGGACATTCTAACTTTCTTAAAGTTATCTTAGGACACATACTCTTCAAAAGAGATGTTCCATTGTCCATACTAAACTCCTTTTAGTACCGCGGTTATGTACTTATTTTGTGATAATCCATTTATGCTCTTAGATCTATCTTCTATAGATCTCAATGTCGAGAATTTAGGATAATCACTAAGATCTTTCATGTCAAATTGTTTCTTAAACAAGAATTGGTAACTTTCACATTATCCTGGACATTCCTAATGAGAAGGACATCGTCTTCTAAAGAACCAAAATTGACTCTTACATCACTAACTTTCATATGTACACTTTGAGACTTATTCGACTTCTATCTGTGTCAAACGATTTGACTGTGGAATCGAATTGTCTAACTCCTAGAAGCCTTTCTCAATCCACAGATTGACTTTAGGGATTTGCATACCTTATGCATACTCCCACTGAATATGAGATTTATAGAAATACCTTATTTCAGTCTCTTTCAATCTCATATTGAACAAGATAGTTCTCATATTCATTTACCATATCTCATATTCAGAATATGAGGATATGGTAAACATAATCCAAATGGATTTTTGCATTTCAATCGTCAAGAAGGTTGTAATGCTTTCCATTTACTCGAAGCTCCACGAGCTTGATCCTATCAGGTGGATCAACCAAGGTCAAAACTTGGTTTGAGTATATGGAATCCATATTGGATTTCAAGGCTTGCTTACACTACTCAGATTCCAAATCTGACAGTGTCTCCTCTTCAAGTAATTCCTTGGCTATCTAGGAACGCGTTCTAAACAAGTCTTAAGAGAAGGGTTTCACACGTGTACATACTCTAAAATTTGGCTAAATTTTATCAGATGGGCTCGTTTCTTCTATATGTGGCGTGGATATTTATCCTTAAATTTCTTTGAGGTCTGCTTGCTTGTCTTTCTTCTTCTATAGGAACGATTCCTTGAGAAAGATACATTCCTTGAGACAAACAACCTTTGTCTAAGGGAATTGCAGAAACAATATTCAATATCGTTGTATAAACTTGAACTCATTTCAAACTTATCTCCCACTATCCTCTTCACTTAAGAGGATTCTACTAAATTCTTGGATAAGAATAATTAGGGAATTTAATATGCCACATTGCATAGTGCAACTAAAGGACTGATTTTGGAAGGTACTAAATTCAAAATCTCTAACTGCATATTCTGGGAGTTTATTCCTAGAATGATTATAAGTCAGTAAAGCTTGCTATGGAATGGACCATGTTGCATTAGATTTCATTCCCTCATTCGGAAACACTAAGGTGTTCTCGAATTAGTTTACTGAGAGATAATCCTATTATCTCTAAGATGAGTAAGGAATTAGTTGCTAAGATATTGGCTATCTCGATCATATCGATTTACCTATAACTTATGACTACTTCGGTTCCTAACCTCCTTTCGAAATTCTAAGAATTTCATATAAGTTTCGAATTTGTACTTTAACAAGTACATTCATTCATAATGATTAAACTGACGATTGTATCTAGTGCTTACATTAAGCATCTTACACTCATCAGCACGGATCGAAATCCACTATAATTTTGGAACGTTCCACGTTTCTTATAAACGGGATTCAGGAACGCTTCCCTCATGACAGGATTCACAGGAAGTCAACACTATAGGTTCATTTTCATAGAATGATCCTAAGGTGTCTGACTTGCTAATCCTTTTATATCTCAATGTTCCAAAGTAATTCGAAGCTTTGTCATCTCACTTACTTTTGTTATCTAGTTGTATGTTCAGAACATTAGTGCCTTGAGTCTTTGCACAACGGCTTATGCAGAATTGACTTAAGACTAGTAAATTCTATTCCTAGTAGAATTACTAAACGAGGTAACATTTCAAAGTACTCATACTCTTTGCAGTTCCCTTTCAAAGTCCTTATTTGCTACCATAGAAGAAAACGTCCTATTTGATCTCTAGTGTCTTTTGGGCGCACCCCTTACATGCCCCTCAATTGGGCTCTTAAGGGTTTCTTCTTCTTTAGGCCTTCAAGCCTTTAACTTAGTGAGTTTAGAAGAAGAATTAACCATCACAACCTTTTATTCCTTCTTAAGGATACTCTCAACCATTATCAACTAAATGATTAACTATGCTGCATTAGCATCATTCTAGTTGAGCATAAAGGGTTCGAATGATGGTGGAAGCAATGTAAGCAATCAGTGCATTGAGAACTCTTTTCTCAGTTGATGATCAAGACCACAAGATCTTCAAAATAAGATCTTTAGACCTTGTTCGTGTGCACTTGTTTCCTCATTTGGAATATTGAATAATTCCATAATGTTATACATTGTAACATTTTATGAGGTGGTTCAATTGCTCTTAAGTGGTTTGGAAAAATCCATTCACCTCCGGTTGCTTCTCTTTTGGCCCGGGTCGAATTTTCAAATGAATGAAAATCTCGCCTTTATAGAGAACAGTTTCTCTTTTCGGATTCTAAAACGAATTTTAGGGTCCGAAGCCAATTAGAGTTAGTTAGGACTTAGTCAACTCTTTTGACTTAAGGATGGATACGAATGGGTTTGCATTTCATATTGTAGAGAATCACAGAACTACAACCTAAATGCTAAGCAGAGAACTAGGTGAGCATGCTGAATAATAACGATATACAAAAGATAAGGTCTTTAATCTAATGTAGCTCCCACTGTTTTTCAAAGATCTATAATTCCCAAAGATCTAAGAGGAACACGTTTCCCAATGGGTACTAAGATCCTAGGCATTTTACCTCAAACCCACGACTCGCGGACATTCTAAGTAAGAACCCTAGGTAGGTACAACTTACCAATTCTAACACCTTTAGAATTCTTAGTAATTGTTTTTGCATCACCTATCTTTCAATATGGACCCACGACTCGTGCGACATCCATATTTACTTAGGCGTTAAGCTAGACCCATCAATCATAAGATCATGACCAAAACTTAGTTCGAACGACCCACGACTCGCGGACATCGCCCTTGCTAAAATTGACCACGAAATATTGTCCATTTAAAATGATTAATTAGGTAACTAAGAACTAATAAGCTCCACTAGCTATCCCACGACTCGCGGACAATAACTAGCTTTACTTACTAAACTTAAAACCTATTGATGGAATGCTAGGAATTTAATTCAAAATTTGCATCTCGAATTAAACACCTATTTGTTCGAAATTAGCTTAATATTTAATGGGAATTTTCGAATCAACCGGAGAGTTGTCCGGTTCAACCTCACCAACATATATGTTATCCAATTTTATTAGTCTTGATTAATGCAAGTACACTTAAATGCATATCAAACAAGCACATAAACAGATAACATGTCCTAGCATGATACTAACATGTAATGATCATGGGTTCTACCTATCTTATGCGTGATATGTGGGAGCCACTCCACAATCACAAGTTCTAACATACATGCCACATAAACAGTTTAAATCACATAAGGGAAAGCGGTAACAAAATACGAGCCCTATCTCTATTACATTTAACAATTGAGATTCCCCTCCCTAACATTTTGAGGGGTCTTCACTTATGGCCTCCTTGTTACTTGAATGTGGTCCATCTTACTCCATGGGTGCATTGTCTCCAAAATGAAAATAAAACCTCACCACCTATCTCTACTCTCAAATTACAATAAAAAGAAAAAGACATAAAGTAATAAGGCTCAATCTTCATATTGGCCTTAGACAATTACACGGGGCATACCCCGGCCTCAAAAACAGTAATATGGAAAGCCACATTATAAATCACATAACAGTACGCACATAAGTGAGGCTCCAACCTCAATTGAAAAACGCAACTATAGGGCTCCAACCCCAATTTAAACCATCCATGTGCATAAATTAAAACCATACATAGATCTAAACCCATGATCACCTAACATGCTTTTGCAAGAATTTAAATTTAACCAATAAATTAAAATTCTCGCTTTAAGCTCTAATAGCTTAAAACACGACTTGATGCGAGTCTTATTTATAAAAGTTTTCAATAAATCCCAAATTACCAAAACAAATAAAATTCCAATTAATTTCTGAAAATTAATAATTTTATCAAGATGTATTTTCCCAAAATATAAACCGTTTCAATTTCTCAAAAATCCCAATTTTATGTTTTATTAAAAAAAAATTAAAATAAATATTCAAAAATAAAATTTTAAAATTAAAATAAAATTGGGACTGGATTGCACGAAACACGAAAAGGCCGGATCGCGAAAACGGGACCCGTACGCGGAGAAGACCGCAAGCACGCGGCGCGCGCGCGCGCGCGCGGCCTTGGCCGCGCGCTGCGCGCGGCCAAGGCCGCGCGCTGCGCGCGGCCAAGGCCGCGCGAGTGCGCGCGCTGCGCGCTGCTGGGCGCGGCTTTCCCGCAAGCATGCGGGCGGGGTGGGCGGCCAGTCTCGGCCGCCCTGGGCGGGCGCGCCGGAAGGCTCCCGCACAGGCGTGCGGGAGGTGCTGGGCGACTGGCCGGTCTGTCCCGGCCAGGCCTGGGCGGCACGCCCGGGAGGGCCTCCCGCGCGGTTGCGGGAGGGTGGCGCGCGAAGCCCGCGCGCGCGACGCCTTCGCGCGTGGGGTTTCGCGTGTTCGTCGTGATCCGGGTTTTCGTTTCGTGTTTTCGTTCAAAAGCAAAACCAATCCAAGAAATCCAAAAAAACAGTTTATACAGTTTCAAATCTAAAATTGTTTTCCAAAATTAATTTTTTGCAAAAACCAATTTTCAGAAACTTTCAGGAAAAAATACAGTTTCGTAATTCAGGCTTTCTAAAACAATTACAAATACTCAATCGCATCAAGCCTAAGAATTTCTACCAAATTCAGTATAATTGAGACGAATCAGAAACACGATTAACGAGGTGGCTCTGATACCACTTGTTGGAAAACACGAATCAGAAAGCAGCGGAATTTAAAAAATTTTCCAACAAAAAGGATCTTGGACTCGCAATCGTGTAACCAAATTCGTAGAGATAGAAAACTTACTTTTCTTTTATTCTTTCTTGAAGCGTTTCAAGCCACCCAAGAACGCTCTTCTCGCGGCTTGACAACCCGTCCCTCGAAAGTCTCTTTCTACTTCAGAATCCATTGTCGGGATAGCAATCCACATCAACCTAGATTCAATTCATGTTAGGGATGTTCTCAACAATATAACATAAAGAAAGAAACATGAAACGAGATAAGCATGATTGAAACTCCCTTCGAAACCCAGTTTTGCGAAAGTAGAAAACTGCCAGTCACAAAACCCTCGTGAAAAAATTCATCCTTCAGGATATGGACGAACGGTTTTCGCCATCTTCTTTGGTTCGATTTTTTCATTCGCTTCACGTCGGGTTTAGAATCGTTTCATCATCCCTTCTGATCGTTTTTGCTTAATCCCAACTTTTGGTAAAGCTCGAATCTTCAAAACTTCTAACTTGAAGTCTCTAGAGATAGTCCACCAACTTGGCTACAATCTAACTAGTAAGGATGCTAGTTCTCTAGTTAGTGTATAGGCTTAACCTAGGGTTTAATTTAATCTTGGAGAAAGGAAGGTGTTCAACACATGAACCAAGAATTGTCTATTAGCTCTAAAGGGGAGCATGAGCTCCCCTATATATAGGAAAGGGGAGGGGCGGCCGAACTCCTTGTTGGGCAAGGATTTGGTTTGTCTCTCTCCTATTACTTGATCATCAAGTATTCTCCAACTTTGACTTTGAACTCTAATTCAAATCAACTTTCAAGAGAGCTAAAAATATCCAAACTATTTTTGGATAATTTTATACTTTATTTATTTAAAATAAATAACTTATTTTATCTAATTAATTAATTCATAATTAATTAACTAGATTATTTTTCTCCAAAATAAGACTTTCCTTTTAATTCAAAATTAAACCAAAGTCTATTAAATAATTAACACATTTAATTATTTAATATATATCATATATATACATATACACGTGTGAGGCACGTGTCCCAAGGACACGTGCTCCTCACGTGACCCACACGTGTGATTTCACACGTGTGGAACCCTCTAGGCCCGATTAACTCGTTTAATCATTTTCAAGCCTCAACTCATGTAACCAAGTTGTTGTGTGTGACCCTCTAGGTTCTCAATTCAATTAGCAGTGACCCTAATTAATTAATTATTCACTAATTAATTAATCAGTCCACAGATTAAACGACCATAGTCTAGAAACAGGTGTTTAACCCCTAGCTGAATTGGAATGTTCGGATTCGACAGAACCTTTAAGTCATTGATTCATGTGAGATACAATCCTCCTACTTACTATCTCTCAACCAAGATCTAGGGCAAGGGAATAATCAGAACCCTAATAATCCGGTCTTAAAGCTAAGTGCATTTCATATCCATTTGATCTCAATCCAAGAAACCCTTTTCTTGATGTCTTGATCTACTGCCTTGGCCAAGGACTCCATATGGCATATGAATGACATACACAATAAGAGATCACCTTTGCAAATGCAAGTGTAGGTCCTTTCTTGATTCTCATTCACTTTCATGAGTCACTTGTGCAGCCCCAGCATAAGCCTTGAATCAGTTGTCTAAGGCGACACCCTTTAAAGCTTATACCTAAGACTACAGAGTTAACTCATAAAGTGACAAGGAACCTCAAGTCTAAGGATCAATTAATCACATCAATGACTCGTAAGATATTTCCTAATCTGGAAGTTTCCATTTCCTGAAATAGAAACTTCCTTTCCCATTTAGGAATGTTCTCACACGGGGCACCTCAGTGAACTTACTTATTAAAGTAAGCACCCTCATGTATCACGCACGTATCAACTATACACTTTGCACCTCCATGAAACAAGGTGGTCCTTCTTAAGGGCGTGATCCCACAAGCAAGCCTTAGAGGAGTCAGGTTGACACTCCTACTGTCTGTAGGACTCATCGGCTTGGAGTATTTTACTAATCATGACTTATGTGATATAGGGCTCGTTTCATGAACCATTTCACCTAAATGGTAGAGTCCTAAAGTCATCAGGATTAGGGGAGTTCTCATACATGCGCACGTAATGGAAACACACAAAACACGTATTGGCATATAAAGAAGTGTTTGCCTATAATCAATCGTATATTATTCAAAGATTGTCTGTGATACAAGAAAAGTCCCAAAGCAGATTACGTCGAATCGGCTTTCTAGGGCACTATTCCTAACAGGACGTTTCTTCAGTGGGTGGTGTGGGGTCACTTTGTATTTATTCTAATTCTATGATCTTGCCTTTCTTTTCTTTAAGGAACGGTTCCTTCAGAAAAGTAGCATTTCTGGAAACAAACACCTTTTGCTCAGATTGATCATAGAAGTAGTATCCTATGGATTCCTTAGGATAACCTACAAAGTAGCATAAGTTAGAACGAGATTCTAACTTATCTCCCACTGTCCTCTTCACGTAAACAGGACAACCCCAAATTCTTAAGTAAGAATAACTAGGGATTTTACCATGCCACATTTCATAGGGCGTCTTAGGGACTGACTTAGAGGGAACAAGATTCAAAATCTTTGCTGCACTTTCTAGGGCATAACCCCAGAAAGAAGGTGGTAAGTCAGTGAAACTCATCATAGAACGAACCATATCAAGTAAGGTTCGATTCTTTCTCTCAGAAACTCCATTAAGCTGAGGAGTTCCCGGAGGGGTCCACTGAGAGATAATCCCATTATCTTTGAGATGACTAAGGAATTCTTCACTAAGATATTCGCCTCCTCGATCAGATCGAAGTGCTTTGATCTTGTGACCAGTTTGGTTCTCAACCTCCTTTTGAAATTCTAAGAATTTCTCAAAAGCTTCAGATTTATACTTCATTAAGTATACATAACCATACCGACTAAAGTCATCAGTAAAGGTTATGAAATACTGATGATTGTTTCTAGTGCTTACACTGAGCGGTCCACAAACATCAGTATGGATCAAATCTAAAACCTTAGTGGCACGTTCCACAGTTCCTTTAAAAGGAACTTTGGACATCTTTCCTTTGAGACAGGATTTGCAAGAAGTCAACTCTTTGAGATCATTTTCAGAGAATGATCCTAAAGTGTTTATCTTGCTAATTCTGTTCTTGGAAATGTGTCCTAATCTAGCGTGCCATAAGGGAGCTGAAACTTTGTCATCTCTCTTACGCTTCGTTTCTCGTTGCATATTCATAATATTGATATTCTGAGTTAGATAAAGTCCATTACTTAGAGTACCGATGTGAACGGAAGAGTTGTTCCGTTTGATGAAGTATTTACCATTCTTAATATAAGTTTCATAACCTTCACAATCCAATATTGGAACTGAAATTATATTACGAATAATGCTCGGTACATAAAGGACTTTATTTAAGACTAACTCAAAACTACCCAAATCTAATCTAATTGTGCCTAAAGCTCGAGCTTCAACGTTTGAGCCATCACCGATTTTCAAGACACATTCTACTTCTTTTAGTTGTTGAACATCACTTAGCATCTGTACATCATTACAGATACGAGTTCCACAACCGGTATCAAGTACCCAAGAACTAGAAGTAATAGAAAGATTTATTTCAACAAGAAAGATAGCTTTCTTTATAGTAGCCTTGTACTCTGGGCAGTTTCTCCTCCAATGTCCCGCTTTGCCACAATGGAAGCAAACATCCTCTTTCTGATCACGCTTCTTCTTTTGGGCCTTCCCCTTCGTAACGCCACCAGTGGGCCTAAGGGGTTTCTTCTTCTTCTTTTGGGCTTTCTTGCCCTTACCTTTAGAAGGCCCAGAAGAGGAAGATGGAGCATTCACCATCAAAACCTTATTGTCCTTCTTGATCGTGCTTTCAGCAGTCACAAGCTGACTAATCAGCTCAGCTACAGTAGCACCAGCATGATTCATATTGAAGTTAAGGACAAATGGGTTGAATGATGGTGGGAGCGAAGCTAGCAACAAATCCACTGAAAGCTCATCTTTCAGTGGCATGTCCATGGAAGCAAGTTTCTCAGTAAGGGCAAGAAACTTGAGTCCATATTCATGGACACTTGAACCTTCCCTCATTCTTAAGTGGAACAATTCCTTTGAAGTGTTATACCTTGTAACACGTTCATGAGGGCGGTAAAGTTGCTCTAAGTGGTCGTAAATCTCCCAAGCGAATTCCATGGCCTCATGTTGTCTTTGCAAGTCTGGAGACATGTTAGCCAACATAAGGCAACGGGCTTGGAGATTATCATCCTTCCACTTCTGAATCGCGTCCCGCTCGGCCAGAGTGGGAGCCTCCCCTTCGGGACTGGGCTCCCCTTCGAAGAGAACATAAGTTCTCTTCTCAGAATCTAAAATGATTTTTAGATTCCTCAGCCAATCAGAATAGTTGGGACCAGTCAACTTGTTTGACTCGAGGATCGATACAAGAAGGTTTTTGGTTGCCATTTCAAAACACGTAGAGAATCACAGAATCTACGACCTAAATGGTTAAACAGAGAACTAGTGAGCGTGCTGAATTATAACGATATACATAAGATAAGGTCTTTAATCTAATGTAGCTCCCACTGTTTTTCAAAGATCTAGAATTCCCAAAGATCTAAGAGGAACACGTTTCCCAATGGGTACTAAGATCCCAGGCATTTTACCTCGAACCCACGACTCGAACGAACCCTAGGTAGGTACAACTTACCAATTCTAACACCTTTAGAACTCTTAGTAATTATTTTTGCATCACCTATCTTTCAATATGGACCCACGACTCGTGCGACATCCATATTTACTTAGGCGTTAAGCCAGACCCATCAATCATAAGATCATGATCAAAACTTAGTTCGAACGACCCACGACTCGCGGACATCGTCCTTGCTACAATTGACCATGAAATATTGATCATTTAAAAAATGATTAATTAGGTAACTAAGAACTAATAAGCTCCACTAGCTATCCCACGACTCGCGGACAATAACTAGCTTCACCTACTAAACTTAAAACCTATTGATGGAATGCTAGGAATTTAATCCAAAATTTGCATCTCGAATTAAATACCTATTTATTCGAAATTAGCTTAATATTTAATGGGACTTTTCGAATTAACCGGAGAGTTGTCCGGTTCGACCTCACCAACATATATGTTATCCAATTTAATTAGTCTTGATTAATACAAGTACACTTAAATGCATTTCAAACAAGCACATAAACAGATAACATGTCCTAGCATGATACTAACATGTAATGATCATGGGTTCTACCTATCTTATGCGTGATATGTGGGAGCCACTCCACAATCACAAGTTCTAACATACATGCCACATAAACAGTTTAAATCACATAAGGGAAAGCGGTAACAAAATACGAGCCCTATCTCTATTACATTTAACAATTGAGATTCCCCTCCTTAACATTTTGAGGGGTCTTCACTTATGGCCTCCTTGTTACTTGAATGTGGTCCATCTTACTCCATGGGTGCATTGTCTCCAAAATGAAAATAAAACCTCACCACCTATCTCTACTCTCAAATTACAATAAAAAGAAAAAGACATAAAGTAATAAGGCTCAATCTTCATATTGGCCTTAGACAATTACACGGGGCATACCACGGCCTCAAAAACAGTAATATGGAAAGCCACATAATAAATCACATAACAGTACGCACATAAGTGAGGCTCCAACCACAATTGAAAAACGCAACTATAGGGCTACAACCCCAATTTAAACCATCCATTTGCATAAATTAAAACCATACATAGATCTAAACCCATGATCACCTAACATGCTTTTGCAAGAATTTAAATTTAACCAATAAATTAAAATTCTCGCTTTAAGCTCTAATAGCTTAAAACACGACTTAGATGCAATTCTTGTTCAAGAGCCTTTTCAATAAAACCCGAAAAACATTAAACTAATAAAATTCCAATTAATTTCTGAAAATTAATAATTTTATTCTTTCAATATTTTCAGAAAATAAAGATTGTAATTTTTCCAAAATTTAAATCGCTTAATTTCTCAAAAATCCCAATTCAATCATAATTTTAAAATAATTCAAATTTTAATAAATAAAATTTTTCAAAAAAATTAAATCGGGATTGGATTGGACTAAACACGAAAATCAAGATCGCGAAACAAAGGCCCCGGATACGCCCGCGCGCCAGCCCAGGACGGAGCACGCATCGGGCTCGAGCGCGCGCACCGCGTCGCGCACGCCAGCAGCAGGGCTGCCGGCACGCGCGCGCAGTGCGCACGCCTTCTCGCGCGTAAGGCGCTCGCTGCGCCTAGGCGGCAGGCAGGCGGGCGGCGGAAAGGCTCCCGCGCGGTTGCGGGAGCTGCTGGCGGGCGCACCTAGGCGCGCGCCTAGGCGCTGGCGGGCGGCAGCGGCGGGCAGTCCCGCGCGGTTGCGGGACTGCTGGGCGGGCGGCCGCGCGGGCCTGGCGTGCTACGCCTTAGCACGTCCAGGCTCGTGTTTTCGTAACGCGATTTCGTGTTTCGTACTTTTAGTTCAAAAACCAAAACAATCCAAAATTCAAAACACGAATTAAATTAATTTCAATCAAAACGGTTTTCCAAAAACACAATTTAAGAAAACAGTTTCAGAAATTCAAGAAAAATTACAGTTTCGTATTTCAGGCTTTCTAAAAGAACTCATGAATACCTAATTCGCATCTAAGCCTAAGAATTTCTACCAAATTCAGAATAATTGAGACGAATCAGAAACACGATTAACGAGGTGGCTCTGATACCACTTGTTGGAAAACAGGAATCAGAAAGCAGCGGAATTTAAAAATTTTTCCAACAAAAGGATCGAATACTCGTAATCGTGTATCCAAATTCGTAGAGATAAGAAAACTTACTTTTCTTTTATTCTTTCTTGAAGCGTTTCAAGCCACCCAAGAACGCTCTTCTCGCGGCTTGATCCCCTCTCCTTGGTAAAGCTCGAATCTTCAAACTTCTAACTTGAAGTCTCTAGAGATAGTCCACCAACTTGATCACAATCTAACTAGTAAGGATGCTAGTTCTCTAGTTAGTGTTTAGGCTTAACCTAGGGTTTTATTTTATCTTGGAGAAAGGAAGGTGTTCAACACATGAACCAAAAGAATTGCCAATTGGCTCCATAAGGAGCTCGAGCTCCCCTATTTATTGAGAGGGGAGTGCCGAAATTCCTAGTCCTTTATGGGCTAGGATTTTGGTCCCTCTCTCCTATTACTTGATCATCAAGTAATTTTGACTTTGACTTTGAATTCAAATTCAAATCAACGTTCAAGAGAGCTAAAAATATCCAAACTATTTTTGGATTATTTTATACTTTATTTATTTAAAATAAATAACTTATTTTATCTAATTAATTAATTCATAATTAATTAAGTAGATTATTTTTCTCCAAAATTAGACTTTCTTTTTAATTCAAAATTAAACCAAAGTCTATTAAATAATTAACACATTTAATTATTTAATATATATATATATTCAATATCTATATATAATCACACGTGTATAAATAACTTATTTTATCTAATTAATTAATTCATAATTAATTAAGTAGATTATTTTTCTCCAAAATTAGACTTTCTTTTTAATTCAAAATTAAACCAAAGTCTATTAAATAATTAACACATTTAATTATTTAATATATATATATATTCAATATCTATATATAATCACACGTGTGTGACACGTGTCACAGTGACACGTGTCACTCACGTGAGCCACACGTGTGATTTCACACGTGTGGAACCCTCTTGGCCCGATTAACTCGTTTAAGCATTTTTAAGCCTCAACTCATGTAACCAATTTGTTGTGTGTGACCCTCTAGGTTCTCAATTCAATTAGCAGTGACCCTAATTAATTAATTCACTAATTAATTAATCAGTCCACAGATTAAACGACCATAGTCTAGCAACAGGTGATAAACCCCTAGCTGAATTGGAATGTACGGATTCGACAGAACCTTTAAGTCATTGATTCATGTGAGATACAATCCTCCTACTTACTATCTCTCAACCAAGATCTAGGGCAAGGGAATAATCAGAACCCTAATAATCCGGTCTTAAAGCTAAGTGCATTTCATATCCATTTGATCTCAATCCAAGAAACCCTTTTCTTGATGTCTTGATCTACTGCCTTGGCCAAGGACTCCATATGGCATATGAATGACTTACACAATAAGAGATCACCTTGCAAATGCAAGTGTAGGTCCTTTCTTGATTCTCATTCACTTTCATGAATCACTTGTGCAGCCCCAGCATAAGCCTTGAATCAGTTGTCTAAGGCGACACCCTTTAAAGCTTACACCTAAGACTACAGAGTTAACTCATAAAGTGACAAGGAACCTCAAGTCTAAGGATCAATTAATCACATCAATGACTCGTGAGATATTTCCTAATCTGAAAGTTTCTATTTCCTGAAATAGAAACTTCCTTTCCCATTTAGGAATGTTCTCACACGGGGCACCTCAGTGAACTTACTTGTTAAAGTAAGCACCCTCATGTATCACGCACGTATCAACTATACACTTTACACCTCCATGATACAAGGTGGTCCTTCTTAAGGGCGTGATCCCACAAGCAAGCCTTAGAGGAGTCAGGTTGACACTCCCACTGTCAGTAGGACTCATCGGCTTGGAGTATTTTACTAATCATGACTTATGTGATATAGGGCTCGTTTCATGAACCATTTCACCTAAATGGTAGAGTCCTAAAGTCATCAGGATTAGGGGAGTTCTTATACATGCACAGATAAAGTAATCGCATACCAAACAAGAGCATATAAAGAAGTGTTGCCTTAATTCGTTATTTCATTCAAAGATTGTCTGTGATTACAATAAGGAAAGGCACAAAGCGGATATACAATCGGCTTTCTAGGGCACTATTCCTAACATTTAGGATGTAGCACCCCAAACGATGGGCACCACATTCCCCACACTAGAGTCCGACACGTGTAACAAAATGGAGAATCCGCACATGCATCAAACGATAGAGAAAGGGAGACAAACAAAACACAATCCTAAGCTAGGCAGTCTAGACCCTCAATCAAAGTCCCCAACAATTCAAATTATGGTGGAAGCGTGAGGATCAATTCAAAACATGCTAGCAAAATCATATCATAGCAACATACTAGATCAAAAGAGCATATATAAAAGTTATATACATATCCATGCCTAGCCTAGACCAAAATGATCAAGTATCAAAGTTTAACAAGTGTCATAATACATGTCTCCGAAATAGATCATAAGTATCAAAGCTACAAATCCACTACAATGTAAAATGAAACTCGAGCTAAACCATAAGTAAGATACGATGACCACTTGCCGTCTAGCTCAAACTCTGACAGAACCTGCAACTCTAAAGAAAGGGGGAAAAGAAGAAACAACAACGAGAGTTAGTCCTAATGACTAGTGAGAGGGCTAACACATGCACCCATAATACATATAGAGCAAAACACTTATCAAATTCATAAAGATCCATGAACCGGGGATGGTTTTTGCAATCTAAAACATTTCACGTGATAATAGATATATATACTTAAAAGAAGTTAAGGGCTCTAGGCCAAAATAACCAATTTTAAGCAATTAGAAGTCCATTCCCATTTCATAGATTCACACAAAGTCACACTAACTCGGCGAGTATGAGTTCTCCTTCCAAACTTCTTATATTTAAAGATATAAACAAATTCAAAATCATAAATCATAAACCAACCACATCCGGGTGATAGAAGGGTAGCAAGCCCTAGCTATCGTTCAAAGTTACATGAATCAAGGCTTTATCACTTTCTTGAAACCTTCAACGGTTACTTCCGCCGGCTCAAGAGATCCACTCTTCCTCAACCTCCAAAGGTTAGGTGAGAAATCTCAAAGGGAACTGTCGATGGGAGAGCTTGACGACCCTACGGCTACAGCACCCGTGACAATAGGTACCACATCCCCCGTACTACGAGTCTAGTCCACGCATGAAATGGATAATCCAGCATGAATCGGACTCATAGCGAACGGGTGACAAAAAAAAAAAAACTTTCCTAGCTAAGCGGAATCTAACCTTGTACCAAACAACCAAAATAGTACGAGTGCAATGCGGAAGTAATCATGCCAACAATAAACTCCATTAATGGCTACAAGCCCAAACAATTCCTAAATATAATTAAATCCAACATGCACCTACAACGGGTTCAGCAAGACATGCAATCTGTCCCGAATCAATATTAAAAAATCCATATTCATAAATCATGCGTTGGCACACAGGCCTATTTAAATGCATGAGGTGATATAATTAAAACAGAACAATGTGGAATGAGACTTAAGTGTGCACATGTGATTCGATCAAGAACGCTGTGACTTGACTTCCGCCTAGCAACCTACAAGAAACTGAGAAGTGGGGAAAAGAGGGATCAGTCTCTATAAGACTGAGTGAGCAGGAGCTATACGTATATGTATAAACAAGCACATGCAATTCATAAATCCCTAGCAAGGTTTTATTAAAGTTAGTTCCCACGAAGGGAATGAAATCGTTTACCAATGCTCGGTCTTTACGACTACTCCAAATTAAAATTCATAATGCATGAATAATCGTTATGGCTCGGCGAGTGAGCGTGCGTTATCTCCAACCAAACTCCGACCGTGTACAATGAACATGATTTAATACTTTGAATACGTGATCATACAATACTTAATAATACATGTGGGCATAAAACATAATCGTTTGGGTAATCCGTGTCCCAGCCTTCCCGCACGGTACGTAAAGTAAACATGAATATAATCGTAAAACATTTTTAACCTTCTTCCTCCGGGGCGGTGGAAGGGTTTGCAAGGCCCTACCACCCCGTGACGTGACGTTATGAGACGGGGGATCATGACTCCTACCCGCTCCTTCAACGGGTTAACCACCGGCTCAAGAATAACTCACCTTCCATACGACACGGTCACGTGAGAGATTCTCAAAGGGTACTATGTGCGAAGGGGTTGCCCGACGACCCGATGTCGTACCGGTGCCCAAGCTCACATTTCCCCAAGCCCAATAACGTGAACGTGACGTGAATACCTCGTCAAAACATTAAAACCATGATCAATAATAATCACAATTCGTTCATAATTCTTGAGGAAAGATTTACGCGATAAAGATTTACTCGATGACTTTACTTTGAAATCAATATATATATATATATATATATATATACTTAAGGTTTTTCGCCAAAACTTGTCATATAAGATTGTAGGGTTAGTTACATAGCTAGAAAGAAAACACCCTCACCTGCAAAACCATGAGATAAAGAACATGCATAATATGGTGCCTATTCGATCCGGAAGTCTCCACCTTGGAGAAGAACTGTACAAGAAAGAGAATAATGTGTACTCGTGAGATAAGACTCGATATGGTACCAAATAGGACGCACGACATTGTTTATGAAGTGGTGTATCATGCCATAACATAATTCAATATGAAATGAAACATAAGAATGTCATGGAATGGTGTGATCGTGTTCAAATGCTCAATTACTCAAACAAATTCAACTCATATATCAAGCACGGATTCAAACAATCAAGATTAATCAAGTAAAGACCAAGGAGTGCCAAATAAGAGCATAATTATCAAATAATCAAGCATATACTTCATAAAAGTCACATACTGGAGCCAAGGAAGCGAAAGGAAGGCAAAAAGATGGGTTTTGGGGAAGTTTGGCAAAAGTTAACAATTTTCGAAAGTAAACAAGCTCTAGGAAAAGGAGAATATCATGAACTCTAGGAATTGGAATTAAGTTTTTCTTATTGTGCAAGAAACTAGACACATAGAACTTTAAAATGACATAAGGCTCGAATCACGATTCAAAGTGAGGAGGAAATAGCGTAGGTCCGAAGTTGGATGAATGCAGTTTGTTGGTGAAGTGGCGACACAAAAAACGATGGATTATATCTCACAAATGGAAAAAGATATTAAGATGAATCCAATTTTAGATTGTTCTAGACTTCAATAAGTTTCCGTCGGTTCAAGAATCAGGTTAATCGGACCTCATTTGAGGGGTAAACAAAGCAAAACAAACTCAGGCAGAAACAGGGGCGGATCCACGGCTGTGGATTTCTCCAAGCACAAATATCCATGCCCGTGGATCCTCAGGCCGAAAGTGCCAAATTTCTGGACTCAAATCCACGGCCATGGGTCCAAATCCATGCCCTTGGACCTTCTCCAGTAGCTAAATACAAGGGAAAACAGGGCAAGGCTCGAAAATATGGCTCCCAATCCATCAAACACCAATCAACAAGACAACAATCAAGTTATAACACTTATACACAATGCATACTTCGATTACACCACATAAAGTACATGTTTGGACATTTAGATCAATCAAAACAATTATACAAACCCTCCAAGACCACATATATACATAAAACACCCAACCACCAAGGAAACAAATTAGAATTCAAGGTTTTAAATGTATTTGCATACAAAATCATGCCTAGAAACAAGAAGACACATCCAAACCACGAAGCCCTAACTATTCCACATCTTCACACCCAATAAAAGCCATTGCCAACCTAGAAATGAAGGGGGGAAGAAGATGTAATGATGAAGATGAAGATAATGATGAAGATTCTTGATGATGTTTGTGCTTCCTGATGAATGATCCAATTCTTCCTCTTCCTCTTGCTTGAAGATCAATATGTGAGAGTGTTGAATGAGAAAGTGTAGTGTGTGTGGTAGGAATTTAGTGTGTGTAATATGTATACAATATTTGTAATGTGATTATAGATATATATTGCATATGTATAAATTGAGATAGATATTATTTATATTATAAGTATAAAATTCTTAGTGCTCTAATAATATATATATATATATATATAATGCATGTGTGAGTGTAGGAAAGATTTATGCATATCTCTCTCTCTATGTATATATATATATAAGTGCATGCTTCATGAATAAATGCATGAAGTAATGGAAATATTATTCTTGTAAAATTAGTTTAAGTGTAATGATATACATATGTATACATATGAAGATATGTTATGAGATGAAATGTATAAATTATGCATATGTTAAGAAATGGAATTGAAATTAAAATGATCACCTAGACAAATAAGCAATTAATTAATCAAATAATCACTTGGTCACATAATACAATTAAACATGCTTAACAATTCTAACTCTCAAACTCACACGCATGGCGCGCGTACCTGAATAATTTGAATTGCGGGGCGTTACAACCTCTCTCCCTTAAAATGGGCCTGTCCTGAGGTCCACCGCCTTGAGTTCTGGACTCTTAGGCAACTTTCCCGTGTTCATCCCACGCGGGTTAGCAACTCCCCGTCAGGAATTAGTTCGGAAAAGGTCTTCAAAGCTGTTGAATCACGACCCTTAACTCACTGGAACTTGCCCACTAGAAAACTATATTGTCGCTAGAGCAAAGTAAACAAGTAGCAAGCAACAATGAGAGAGCCTCAGAGAACCCCATCTCTCCACAAGCAACTAGAGAACCCCGTCTCTCAACCAAGCAACGAGAAACAATTAAATATCACTCTTGCAACAATCATATAAGAAGCAGGCAGGAATTAGCAAATATATCAATTATCAACATACAACGTCCATTAATACAATAGACAATCAAAGCATTTATCATCATGAAATTCTTCAAAGTCAAGTTATGTGTATGTATATGCCATGAATGCTTAATGTACCGTTCACCATTTATCGGGAATCTTTCAGGGTAGTGATCTGAATCAACACTCGATTTATTCTTGGAGATCCATCTACCTTTAGTGTTACTCCTCGGAATGCCCGATGGATTTGACACTTCAATGTCCACCCGAGTTTTACTCCATGATCAACTTTCCTTTCCTTATGAATCCCATGGAGTGAAATTCCATTCTTGAGTGGACACTTGATCTTAATCCAATCCACTCATCCTTCACCACAGACTATACTCAGCCTTCTCAGATGCTAGAGTTAGTCTTTAACAACTTGAATTCAAATCTCAATCCTAAAAGTATTCCTGGTTCATTATGGAAAACAACTGGCGAGCCAGTAACCTGTCTTATTCATGTTGTATTGCTCGTAGATCATCCACTTCCTTCGCTCGGTTGAATTAAACCTTACTTTGTCCCTTTTTTAGATTTGACAATTTAATCGACTTTCCTTATCCAATATCTTCCTTATTAATCTTTGCCAATTTCTTCTTGATCCCATCAACTTCGCTGTATAGAGTATGTTATTCGAAGCACCATTTTTAATCTTAAAAGATTAAGTTGGTCAATGTCCTATAATAAGAAACTTAAGACATTAATCTTGTATCGAGGTCACCATCAATCATCTTTTCTCCATCTTGTCCTCTTTAGTTCTTAGCTTTCTTTACATTCCTAACTTCATCTCCTATAGTATCTAAATATTATCCTCGAAGTTCATCCCCTTCGGGTTTGGGATTGCATCTAATGTTGGAACTTTCATCTCATCTCTTATCACTTTTATCGAATTCTCGTTACTTACTAAATCTTAAATTTTTGTCGTTCCTCCCGAGAGTGACCCATTAGAACATGATTGTGATCTTAATTTATTTTCCGATTAGGCTCCCCCCCTTAAGATCTCTATTCCTAATTCTTTGAACTTGTTTTATCCCCTGTAACACCCCGACTCACAGTCGGTACAGGTAAATTATGTGATTTAATATTATTCGCGTTTTAATTTATTTGTATATGAATTCCTTGAAGTATTTAAACTTATATGAATTTATTTGAATAAATGTTGTATGTGATTTACTCGTTTTAATTGAGTTGGCCTATTTGAACCTGTATTTGTTGAACCGAACTAACTTGAACCGGAAAACCCAAACCGAACTCGTGAACCGAACCGGTCCAGCCTTAAAGGCTGAACCATTTTTTCCCTTTCCTTTATTACGTGAAGCAACAACAGCAGCTCTTGTCCAAGGAGCCAAAACCCAAGCTGATCATCCAACCTTCTCAAGCCAAGATCTCCCTCGTTTCTTCGTCTTTTCTCGAACTCAAGTATGTTTCGGAATCCCCTCGTCTTGCTTATCGTTTCTATGGTTTAAATTCTGAGTTTGGAGTGAGTTTCATATGCCTTAGCTTCTCTATGTGAATAGTAAGGGTTTGGTGTTTTTGCTAAATACTTGCTCTTTGCTTGATGTAATGGATTCCTAGCTTCATATATGAGTTGTATATGTTGTATATGTCACATTTATTGCATTTAATCCATGGTTAGTTGCGCATTTATTGATGATCATGATTTTTGGCTTGAATATTGCATCCTTGGATCATGCTTTAATTTCCGTTTTTCTTGAGTTATTTGAGTGTTTATATGTCAAGCATGATTTATGTGAATTAATTGTGCATTTTGGGAAGTTGTGGCAACTTTGAGGTTTGGGATTTTGGCCATTTTTGGCAAAATTTGAAGCTCCCCTGCTTCTGTAATGGCTTTCTGTTCCAGCTTTTCGAACCAGGCCGGAACGGCCGTTCCCGTCCCAGTTATAAACTGGGAACGGCCCTTCCGGGCCATTATACTGTTCATTACCGAGAGTGGGAACGGCCGTTCCCAGTTTGTACTGGGAATGGGAAGGGTCGTTCCCATGGCCAAAACTCAATTTTAGTTCAACATTACAGACGCGCGGGGAGAGTTCGGGATTTTATGGGAACGGCCCTTCCCGTCCCCAGTACAAACTGGGAACGGCCGTTCCCATCCTCCAGAAACTTTTAGCAAAGGCAGGAACGGCCGTTCCCTACAGTGAAAGGGCCGTTCCCACCTTTCCCTAGACCTGGGAGCTGCCACTGCTTCTCTTTACCTTAATTATGACTTTAATTGCTTTTCTTTTGCATGATAGATGTTATAACTTGATTTGTATTGCATGTTAATTTGTAAATAAATATGTTGTGCTATGATTTGTGAATTATATGACATAATTGCAACATTTTATATGTGATCATGAATCATGCATTTTGTCGAGCGTCTTCTTTGGTTCATATAGAGTCTAAGTCTTGGGCTTTCGTGTTTTCTTTTTAGAGGAGGTTCCAGTTGACGAGCCCAAGGCGTAGGTTGTTCACGTCCGCTCGTTTTGTTTTATCGCACAAGGTGAGGTTTAGGACTTTTATTAGTTAAGTGACCTAAAGCCTTATGTGGTGTTTTCAATCCGCGCATGTGACTATATATTATATATATAGATATGTATGTGTTGAGTAGAATATATTTATATCTTGTGAACAACTTTGTTTTGGGAAAAGATATTAAATAAGCCTATGTAAGCTAAGTTTTGGAAAAGTCTTTACCTTTTTGTTAGCGAGATTGCCATGAAAGATTTGGCATATGATATGATTTGTGTTTGTGGATCCAAGGAGCTACGGGTAAGGAACCCTCGGGACGGTTCGGGCCGTCGAGGTTCGGCCTGTACGTAGTCTCCATCCGATATATCACACGCGACTCTGGGAGCTAGGGAAAGTGTGATATTTCGATGCCTTCGGCGTAAAAGCCGGGAAGGGCACGATGTGGGTTCGCTACCCCTCGTGAGTCTGTATATGTATGGATGGTTAGGGTCGCCGGTGGCTCTTCCATCAATGGAGTAGAGGTTGATGTGTTTTGATTTCTGTTTTGTCTGTTCTGAGGAGTAAAGGTTGCAAGCTCGTTCTCGCCGAGCATTATATTTTGTTGTGTATGTTTGGGAAGTATGAATCGGGATAGTGTTTGTGAAAGGTTTTAAAGTATAAGTATTTGTTTTGGAAAGCTTTAGTGTGTAAAACCTATTCCGGTTCATATCTCCACCTCTTTTTCATATGTGCTTTGCTTTATATATATAGGGTGTGGGTGTGCGTTAGCCCCCTCACTTAGTCAGTTGACTGACTCCTCGTTTATTCTTTTAGTTGCAGGTTTTGGGAGCGTGAGCTAGGCGGAGAAGTGTGTCCACTTTATGCACTTGTCGGTCTAGGTCTCGTTAGGTACATTTACATATTTGCACTTTATTATTTTGTATCTGTATAGCTATGGCTTATGATTACGTATTTATATTTTGCTCGAGCCGTGATGGCTTTTGTACAGGATTACATGTTGGTACCTATATGTAAATACTATATGGATAAGTATGTGTTGGTACCTATACGTATATATATGTGGTGATCTTCTACTTATTGTTTTTAATTATTCGCTTCCGCACACTCTGATTCAATTTGGTTTAGCTCCGCCTAGCCTAGAGGGTGTGTTTGGTCTCCCGTTCGCTATGATTCGGATTCGGGTACGGACTTTCCATTTCGTGTTCGGGTTTGGATTATAGTGCGGGGGATGTGGCCCTACGTGTGGGTGCTACATCCTTAAGTGGTATCAGAGCGCGGTTGCAAAACCGGGCTCTAGTGTCGTGTGGGTCTGTCTCGGTCGTACGGCTTGGGACAACGTGATTGTGTGATTATGTGCATATGTGCATGTATGATTTGAATATGTGATTACTTGACTAGTTGATTACTTGATTACTTGATTATTTTCTTAAATTGTATACATGTTCATACACTAATTTATATGCATCCATATTGCTTGAATTTGTGAATTTCAGGATGCCTCCAAGGAGACACAATAACCGTGAACACCCCCGATTTGAACGAACCGGCTCCACAGAATGCACCTCCGCCACCACCTATGAATACGGAGAATATTGTCCAAGCCATACTCAATCAACTCCAACAAAATCAAAGGGGTAATGCAAATCCGGGTGAAGGACAAGATATATCCGCCGTATATAGGGACTTCCGGAACAACAACCCTCCAAAGTGGTATGGAGGTGATGATATCAAGGCGGAAGAGTGATTGTCTGAGATTCGAGGTATTTGGGAGATATGTCCGGGGAGTTCCCAGGACAAGGCTATTTGAACGGGTCGTATCATTCAAGGGCCAGCGGCTATTTGGCTTAGAAGTGTGAGATCTAGGCTTGAGAGAACGGGTATGGAGTTTAATTGGGAGACGTTTGTGCAGGAATTCCATGAGAAGTATATCCCTCATAGTGCACAAGAACTTCGCCTCCAAGAGTTCTCCAATTTGAGGCAAGGCAACCGGACGGTGGAGGATTATATTTTGGAGTTCGAGAGGCTAGCACCTTATGCTACTCACATTACCGACCATGATGATCACAAGGCGTGAAAGTTTCTTCATGGGCTTCGTCGGGATATTCAGGAAGCTCTACAGGCTGCCAATGTGAGTACTTGGGCCAAAGTTACAAAGAGGGCAATTCAAGTTGAGGCCCAAATGCCTCGGTTGAAGCCTTCACCTTTCTCTTCTACTTGAGGTTCGGGATCCGGATCTGGATGGGGTAAGAGGCTCGTTTCTTATGCTCCACGAGCCCCTATCCTACAGGCTTTTCGTCCCCAGGGCTTAGGGAATAAAAAGCCCCGTATTACCGGTCCTGTGGCACCTCCTGTTGTTCCAGTTCGACCGGCTTCAGCTCAGGGACCACCCGTTTGTTCTCATTGTCAAGGGAGACATCCAGTTGAGAGGTGTTGGAAGCTTTTGGGTAAATGTTTTGTGTGTGGGTCCTCCGATCACTTGATGGATGCTTGCCCAAACAAGAGGCCGGCTGTGCAGGCTCGTGTGTTTGCTTTGGAGGGAGAGGAGGAAGCTGCTGATGTCGACCCAAATGCCGTGATAGAAGGTACAATAAATATTCATGGCATATCACTACATGCATTGTTTGATCCCGGGGCTACGCATTCATTTATTTCCCGGGATACTGTTGCTTCTTTGCCTTTATTTGATGAATTATCTGCGCATGTGTATGTGGTGAATACTCCTTTGGGAGGATCTTTAGAAGCTGACAGGGTGTTTAGGGAGTGTCCGGTGGTGTTTGAGGGTCGAGTTTTTCCTGCAGATTTGATAGTTCTACCGTTGAAGAAGTATGAGGTTATTCTTGGCATGGATTTTCTCTTCAGATATCGAGCTCAGTTGGATTGTCATGAGAAGAAGGTTTCGTTGGGATCTGTAGTCTTTACGGGTGAGAGGTTGAAGTCCAGCCCGTTTGTGTCTTTTATGGAAGCAAGTAAGCTCCTCCGGGACGGCGCGACAGGTTTTATGGCTTACCTTTTGAATAAACCGAAGGATCAGGCCAAACTTGAGGAGACGGAGGTCGTGAGTGAGTTTCCCGATGTGTTCCTTGAGAATTTGGGTTCTTTACCACCTGATAGGGACATCGAGTTTGTAGTCAACCTTTATCCTGGAGCTGAGCCTTTCTATAAGACACCGTATCGGATGGCTCCTGCTGAGTTAAAGGAGTTGAAAACTCAGCTGGATGAGCTCTTGACTTGTGGTTACATCTGTCCGAGTACATCCCCGTGGGGTGCTCCCGTATTATTTGTGAAAAAGAAGGACGGGACTTTGAGGATGTGTATAGATTACCGCGAGTTAAATCGGATGACAGTGAAGAATAAGTATCCTTTACCTCATATCGAAGAGTTGTTTGACATCTTACAAGGGTCGCGGGTGTACTCTAAGTTAGATTTGAGGCAGGGATATTACCAACTTCGTATCCGGGAGGAGGATATCTCTAAGACTGCGTTCAATACCCGTTATGGACACTTTGAATTTGTAGTGATGCCGTTTGGGTTGACTAACGCTCCAGCCGTGTTTATGGATACGATGCACTGAGTGTTTAGACAGTATCTTGACAAGTTTGTGGTCATTTTCATAGATGACATTTTGGTGTATTCTAAGTCTACTGAAGAGCATGCATCTCACCTCAGGATTGTCTTAGAGACACTTAGAGAGCACAAGCTTTATGCCAAATTTAGCAAGTGCGAGTTCTGGCTTGACAGAGTGTCTTTTCTGGGTCATATAATCTCAGGTAAGGGAATTGAAGTTGATCCTTCCAAGATTGAGACCGTGGTTCAGTGGGAACGACCGAAGAACGCCTCTGAGATAAGAAGTTTTCTTGGGTTAGCGGGTTACTATAGGAGATTTGTGAAGGACTTCTCCAAGATTGCGTGCCCATTGACTCGGTTAACCAAAAAGGAGGTGAAGTATGAGTGGGATGATGGGTACGAGAGAAGTTTCCAAGCTTTGAAGGAAAGACTAACTTCGGCACCAGTTCTTACCCTACTCGAGGGATCCGAGGGGTATTCGGTTTTTTGTAGATGCTTCTAAGGAAGGACTTGGATGTGTATTGATGCAAAATGGCCGAGTGGTGGCCTATGCTTCTAGGAAGTTGAAGGAACACGAGAAGAACTACCCCACTCATGATCTTGAGCTTGCAGCGGTTGTGTTTGCTTTGAGGAAGTGGCGTCATTACCTCTATGGGATGACTTTCGAGATATTCACGGATCACAAGAGCCTCAAGTATCTTTTCACTCAGAAGGAGCTTAATAATAGACAAAGGCGTTGGATGGAATTCTTAGAGGATTATGACTGCACGATTCAGTATCATCCGGGCAAGGCGAATGTCGTGGCAGACGCTTTGAGCAGAAAAGCAAGTGTTTCAGGTTTGAGTGCAGAGTCTTCAGGACAGGGTTCGACAATTGTGGTTTCAGTTGCTCGGTTAGCTAACATTACAGTTCAGCCGGATTTGAAACAGAGATTATTGGATTCTCAGGCTTCAGATGCAGAAATTCAGAGATTAGTGGTTCGGTCTAGGACGAAGTTTGGGTTTGATGATTCCGGTTTATTCAGGTTCAAGACCAGAGTTTGTGTCCCAGAAGACCTCAAGAGGTTAATACTTGAGGAAGGACATCGTTCTGGATATTCCATTCACCCCGGTGGTACTAAGATGTATCGAGATTTGAAGGAATACTTCTGGTGGAATGGCATGAAGAGAAATGTCGCAAACTTTGTGAAGCGGTGTCTCACGTGTCAAGTGGTGAAGGCAGAACACCAGAAACCGGGAGGAACCCTCCAACCACTTCCAATTCCTGAGTGGAAGTGGGAGCAAGTGACTATGGACTTCGTGTCCGGCTTGCCAAGATCAAGAGGAGGTTATGATGGAATTTGGGTGATAGTCGACCGATTGACCAAGTCTGCTCATTTTCTCAAGGTGAAGATGTCTTACAAGACTCCGAAGTTGGCAGAATTGTATTGTGATGAGATTGTGAGACTTCATGGAGCGCCTGCTAGTATTGTTTCAGATCGTGATCCGAGGTTCACAGCTAAGTTTTGGCAGGACCTTCAGAATAGATTGGGTACAAGGCTTAATTTCAGCACCGCTTTTCATCCTCAGACGGATGGACAGTCAGAGAGACTGATTAAGTACTTAGAGGATTTGTTGAGAGCGTGTGCTTTGGATTTCAAGGAAAAGTGGGATAAGCATTTAGCTCTGGTTGAGTTTGTCTATAATAACAGTTTTCAAACCTCTATTGGTATGGCTCCCTACGAGGCATTTTATGGAAGGAAGTGTAGATCGCCTCTATTTTGGGATATGGAGGATTGGCGGTGGACAGAGGAGAACAAGCTCGAAAGAGCCACACCTCGAGAGAGATTGGATAAAACCACTGCCAAGGTCAAGTTAATTCAGCAAAGAATGAAGGCAGCTCAGGACCGTCAGAAGAGCTATGCGGATAAGAGGAGAAGGCCCCTTGAGTTTGAAGTCGGAGATAAGGTTTTCTTGAAAGCATCTCCAAGAAAGGGCTTTTCTCGGATAGGTCGAGGTGGGAAGCTTAACCCGAGATACCTTGGACCTTTTGAAATCCTTGAGAGAATTGGAGAAGTGGCGTATAGGTTGGATTTACTGCCGAGATTGACCGGGATACATAATGTGTTTCATGTTTCACAACTCAGGAAATTTTATCCCGAAGAATCAACTATTCTCCCTGTTGAAGAGGTACAACTTGAGTCGGATTTGATGATAGTAAGACATCCGGTTAAGATTCAAGATCGGAAGATACAAGTGTTGAGGAATAAACAGATTCCCTTGGTCCGAGTCCTTTGGAGAGATCAGAAATCTGAAGAGTCTACTTGGGAGACCGAGGAGAAGATGAGACAGTTGTACCCAGAGTTGTTCTCAGGTCAGACAGTTAACCTGGGGACCAGGTTCTCCGAAGGGGGGGAGGTTGTAACACCCCGACTCACAGTCGGTACAGGTAAATTATGTGATTTAATATTATTCGCGTTTTAATTTATTTGTATATGAATTCCTTGAAGTATTTAAACTTATATGAATTTATTTGAATAAATGTTGTATGTGATTTACTCGTTTTAATTGAGTTGGCCTATTTGAACCTGTATTTGTTGAACCGAACTAACTTGAACCGAAAAACCCAAACCGAACCCGTGAACAGAACCGGTCCAGCCTTAAAGGCTGAACCATTTTTTCCCTTTCCTTCATTACGTGAAGCAGCAACAGCAGCTCTTGTCCAAGGAGCCAAAACCCAAGTTGATCATCCAACCTTCTCAAGCCAAGATCTCCCTCGTTTCTTTGTCTTTTCTCGAACTTAAGTATGTTTTGGAATCCCCTCGTCTTGCTTATCGTTTCTATGGTTTAAATTCTGAGTTTGGAGTGAGTTTTATATGCCTTAGCTTCTCTACGTGAATAGTAAGGGTTTGGTGTTTTTGCTAAATACTTGCTCTTTGCTTGATGTAATGGATTCCTAGCTTCATATATGAGTTGTATATGTCACATTTATTGCATTTAATCCATGGTTAGTTGCGCATTTATTGATGATCATGATTTTTGGCTTGAATATTACATCCTTGGATCATGCTTTAATTTTCGTTTTTCTTGAGTTATTTGAGTGTTTATATGTCAAGCATGATTTATGTGAATTAATTGTGCATTTTGGGAAGTTGGGGCAACTTTAAGGTTTGGGATTTTGGCCATTTTTGGCAAAATTTGAAGCTCCCCTGCTTCTGTAATGGCTTTCTGTTCCACCTTTTCGAACCAGGCCGGAACGACCATTCCCGTCCCAGTTATAAACTGGGAACGGCCCTTCCGGGCCATTATACTGTTCATTGCCGAGAGTGGGAACGGCCGTTCCCAGTTTGTACTGGGAATGGGAAGGGCCGTTCCCATGGCCAAAACTTAATTTTAGTTCAACATTACAGACGCGCGGGGAGAGTTCGGGATTTTATGGGAACGGCCGTTCCCATCCTCTAGAAACTTTTAGCGAAGGCAGGAACGGCTGTTCCCTACAGTGAAAGGGCCGTTCCCACCTTTCCTGAGACCTGGGAGCTGCCACTGCTTCTATTTACCTTAATTATGACTTTAATTGCTTTTCTTTTACATGATAGATGTTATAACTTGATTTGTATTGCATGTTAATTTGTAAATAAATATGTTGTACTATGATTTGTGAATTATATGACATAATTGTAACATTTTATATGTGATCATGAATCATGCATTTTGCCGAGCGTCTTCTTTGGTTCATATAGAGTCTAAGTCTTGGGCTTTCGTGTTTTCTTTTCAAAGGAGGTTCCAGTTGACGAGCCCGAGGCTTAGGTTGTTCACGTCCGCTCGTTTTGTTTTGTCGCACAAGGTGAGGTTTAGGACTTTTATTAGTTAAGTGACCTAAAGCCTTATGTGGTGTTTTCAAGCCGCGCATGTGACTATATATTATATATATAGATATGTATGTGTTGAGTAGAATATATTTATGATCTTGTGAACAACTTTGTTTTGGGTAAAGATATTAAATAAGCCTATGTAAGCTAAGTTTTGGAAAAGTCTTTACCTTTTTGTTAGCGAGATTGCCATGAAAGATTTGGCATATGATATGATTTGTGTTTGTGGATCCAAGGAGCTACGGGTAAGGAACCCTCGGGACGGTTCGGGCCGTCGAGGTTCGGCCTGTGCATAGTCTCCATCCGATATATCACACGCGACTCCGGGAGCTAGGGAAGGTGTGATATTTCGATGCCTTCAGCGTAAAAATCGGGGAGGGCACGATGTGGGTTCGCTACCCCTCGTGAGTCTGTATATGTATGGATGGTTAGGGCCGCCGGTGGCTCTTCCATCAATGGAGTAGAGGTTGATGTGTTTTGATTTCTGTTTTGTCTGTTCTGAGGAGTAAAGGTTGGAAGCTCGTTCTCACCGAGCATTATGTTTTGTTGTGTATGTTTGGGAAGTATGAATCGGGATAGTGTTTGTGAAAGGTTTTAAAGTATAAGTATTTGTTTTGGAAAGCTTTAGTGTGTAAAACCTATTCCGGTTCATATCTCCACCCCTTTTTCATATGTGCTTTGCTTTATATATATAGGGTGTGGGTGTGCGTTAGCCCCCTCACTCAGTCAGTTGACTGACTCCTCGTTTATTCTTTTAGTTGCAGGTTTTGGGAGCGTGAGCTAGGTGGAGAAGTGTGTCCACTTTATGCACTTGTCGGTCTAGGTCTCGTTAGCTGCATTTACATATTTGCACTTTATTATTTTGTATCTGTATAGCTATGGCTTATGATTACGTATTTATATTTTGCTCGAGCCATGATGGCTTTTGTACAGGATTACATGTTGGTACCTATATGTAAATACTATATGGATAAGTATGTGTTGGTACCTATATGTATATATATGTGGTGATCTTCTACTTATTGTTTTTAATTATTCGTTTCCGCACACTCTGATTCAGTTTGGTTTAGCTCCGCCTACCCTAGAGGGTGTGTTTGGTCTCCCGTTCGCTATGATTCGGATTCGGGTACGGACTTTCCATTTCGTATTCGGGTTTGGATTATAGTGCGGGGGATGTGGCCCTACGTGTGGGTGCTACATCCCCAATGGTATAGAAAATCCCCCATTCCTTTAGCTTTGCTTTCCTAATCCGGTGATCTCACTTACAATCACTTTGAAATGATTAGTGGGGATAACAACTCACTTCTCCCTTTCCCATTCTCCAGTTTCAAATTCCCAAAATCCCATAAGATCTTCTTTTTTGTTCCATTCATTGCGACCCGAAATTCTTCCTTTCTTGATCTCATATAACTTGATAGGACTTATTCTTGATGAACGTGATGGAGTAGATTTCCCTATCAAGCAGACATCAAGCTATGTATACCGGGTAAAATGCTCGATGCATGTTACATATTTTGACAATTAAAGTATGCATCACGTTTGAGAAATTACTGCAATTAGGTGAATGTAAAGGGAAATTAAAATCAACGCGATGTATGATGCATGTGCCATGAATGCAAGTACCTTTCACCGTAGTGGCAATCTTTAGTTCGGCAAATTGGACCTTTGTGCTCAAATTCATCGACCACTTCTGGTATACCCACGATCTTCTAACTTCCTTAATTCTTCTTGTATTCACCCATGGTCCCAAAATCCAACTGCCTTGTCTAGTTCCAATCCTTCTATACCCCGAGCCTCTAGGTGCGTTGTGTCTTCCCAAAACCGACTCTAAATTCCCATACTTCCTTGTACCTCTTATAAGCTCCCAAGATTCAAAGTTGTCAAAGACCCAATCCTTCTACTTCCACAAAACGGGGCCTCTTCAATCTTTCCATATGTCGACCCCATCTTGTAGAATTCTTATTATAGTTGTCACCTTGAGCGTAGTTTTCCCATTTTCTCCTTGGTGGCTGGTAAGGATGAATAAACTCATCTTCTATTATTACATAATCTCATTTGTTCCACTTCGATCAGACCATCAACTTAAATATCAATTTGGATACTTTGACTCCACATGATTTCCAAATTTTCGAAATTCTTTGTTTCGAATCCCTTTAACTTGTCTCTTGTGAATTCAGTTTAGTTAAATGACTCGTCCTCCTATGGTTTACACTGGAGCACAAATTTCCTTCCAAAAGCTCTTTGTTGTTCCATATCTTCCCTGATGTTGTTCTCACTACGTAGATTGGTTCTCTCTAATTCTTCTCTTCTTCATATCTCTTAGTTCACATTGATCTAACTTCCAATATCAAAAGTCTTTTATTCTCCTCCACTAAATTAAATTCTCAATTATATCTTCAATCCCTGAAAATCCTCTTTTTTCTTAACTCGAACCCAAATCTTGATCCCATCTCAACCCGAATTATCTTGACTTAGCTCTTCACTTCCACAATTGAACCTTAAATCTAACTACTTAAAGGCCTTTATCTTAATTAAAAATTGGAACCTTGAATCTTAATATCTTCAAGGTCCTTCCCTTCGCTTCTTCTTCGAGTGAAATGGCCTCTTGAACCCAGTTGATCTACTCCGTTTGCGGGATAAGAGTGTGTGTTTGTTGGAGAGTTATCACATCACACTCTCGTACCATTACCTCAACCATAACCGTCTTCTTGCATGGTTTAATTCTCACTTTGGGTCTTGAATTCCTTAGCTAAAGCCCCGTCATAGGAACCACCAATCATACGAATTCCTGTTAACATCCGGAGCCTTCTTCCAATCACCCATATAAATAAGGAATACTTGTAGTATATGGCGGTTACTTTGGAAATTTGGCCATGGTTTGTTGTTGTGATCGCAACCTATGAATCAAAACTCAATTCAAACATAAATGTATGCTAGTTATTGATTGTATATGTCACATAATTAACACCAAAACACGTATGGATGCAAAATGCAACACAAAATTCAACAAAAATTTTAAATTTCAGCATATAATTCATCAAATTTCCAATAATACATGCTCATGATCAATGCGGTGCGCACGTTGACACATTGTTCCTAAGCCGTTCGACCTATACTTGACACGACACGACACTAGAGACCACGGTTTTACAACCGGGCTCTGATACCACCTTAGGATGTAGAACCCGTGACAATAGGCACCACATCCCCCACACTACGAGCCTAGTCCACGCGTGAAATGGATAATCCAGGATGAACCGGACTCATAGCGAACGAGTGACAAAATAAAAACTTTCCTAGCTAGGCGGAATCTAACCTTGTACCAAGCAAACAAACAGTACGAGTGCAATGCGGAAGCAATCATACCAACAATAAACTCGGCTACAAGCCCAAACAATTCCTAAATATAATTAAATCCAACATGCACCTAAACGGGTTCATCTAGACATGTAATCTGTCTTGAATCAATATTCAAAAATCCATAATCATAAATCATGCGTTGGCACACAGGCCTATTTAAATACATGAGGTGATATAATTGAAACAGAACAATGTGGAATGAGACTTAAGTGTACACGTGTGACTCGATCAAGGATGCTATGACTTGACTTTCGCCTAGCAACCTGCAAGAAACTGAGAAGTGGGGAAAAGAGGGATCAGTCTCTACAAGACTGAGTGAGCAGGAACTGTACGTATATATACAAATAAGCACATGCAATTCATAAATCCCTAGCAAGGTTTTATTAAAGTTAGTTCCCACGAAGGGAATGAAATCATTTACCAATGCTCGGTCTTTATGACTACTCCATATTAAAATTCATAATGCATGAATAATCGTTATGGCTCGGCGAGTGAGCGTGCGTTATCTCCAACCAAACTCCGACCGTGTACAATGAACATGATTTAATACTTTGAATACATGATCATACAATACTTAATAATACATGCGGGCATAAAACATAATCGTTTGGGTAATCCGTGTCCCGGCCTTCCTGCACGGTATGTAAAGTAAACATGAACATAATCGTAAAACATTTCCAACCTTCTTCCTCCGGGGCGGTGGAAGGGTTTGCAAGGCCCTACGATCCCGTGATGTGATGTTATGAGATGAGGGATCATGACTCCTAAGCACTCCTTCGATGGGTTAACCACCGGCTCAAGAATAACTCACCTTCCACACTACACGGTCGCGTGAGAGATTTTCAAAGGGTACTACATGCGAAGGGGTTGCCCGATGACCCGATGCCATACCGGTGCCCAAGCTCACATTTCCTCAGGCCCAATAACGTGAACGTGACATGAATATCTCACCAAAACATTAAAACCATGATCAATAATATTCATAATTCTTGAGGAAAGATTTAAGCGATAAAGATTTACTTGATGACTTTACTTTGAAATCAATATATATATATATATATATTTAAGGTTTTTGGCCAAAACTTGTCATATAATGTTGTAGGGTTAGTTACATAGCTAGAATGAAAACACCCTCACCTGCAAAACCACGAGACATAGAACATGCATAATATGGTGCCTATTCGATCCGGAAGTCTCCGCCCTGGAGAAGAACTGTACAAGAAAGAGAATAATGTGTACTCGTGAGATAAGACTCGATATGGTACCAAATAGGACGCACAGCATTGCTTATGAAGTGGTGTATCATGTCATAACATAATTCAATATGAAATAAAACATAAGAATGTCATGGAATGGTGTGATCGTGTTCAAATGCTCAATTACTCAAACAAATTCAATTCATATATCTAGCACGGATTCAAACAATCAAGATTAATCAAGTAAATACCAAGGAGTGTCAAATAAGAGCATAATTATTAAATAATCAAGCATATACTTCATATAAGTCACATACGGTAGCCAAGGAAGTGAAAGGAAGGCAAAAACATGGGTTTTGGCGAAGTTTGGCAAAAGTTAACAATTTTCGAAAGTGAATAAACTGTAGGAAAAGGAGAATATCTTGAGTTCTAGGAATTAGAATTAAGTTTTGCTTGTTTTTCAAGAAACTAGACACATAGACCTTTAAAATGATATAAGACTCGAATCATGATTCAAAGTGAGGAGGAAATGGCGTAGGTCCGAAGTTGGGTGAATGCAGTTTGTCGGTGAAGTGGTGACACCAAAAAGGATGGATTATATCTCACAAATGGAAAAAGATATTCAGATGAATCTAATTGGAGTTATTCTAGACTTCAAGAGGTTTCTGTTGGTTCAAGAATCAGGTCAATCAGATCTCGTTTGAGGGGTAAACGAAGCAAAACAAACTTGGGTAGAAACAGGGGCGGATCCACGGCCATGGATTTTTCCAAGCACAAATATCCACGCCCGTGGATCCCAATGCCGAAAGTGCCAAATTTATGGACTCAAATCCACGGCCGTGGGTCCAAATCCAAGCCCGTGGACCTTCTCCATTAGCTAAATACAAGGGAAAACAGGGCAAGGCTCGAAAATATGGCTCCCAATCCATCCAACACCAATCGACAAGACAACAATCAAGTTATAACACTTATACACAATGCATACTTCGATTACACCACATAAAGTACATGTTTTGTAGCACCCTAAACCCCAAGGTGCCACATCCCCCGCACTGTAGCCTCGATCCACGCATGAAATGGACAGTTCATACATAAACCAAGACTACAGCGAACGGGTGACAATAAAATGACGCGCTAGGCGGGACACTCTCCCCAACATAATCAAACAAACATGAATATAAAAGCGGAAGCAATAAAACAATTATACGTATAGGTACCATATTTATTGCATAGATATGTATAGATACCAAGTCTAACTATCAATACATTATCATCTCTTAGTGTACTATACATGCTCGAGTGCTCAGAATATTATAAGCATGATCAGAACGAGGTATTTGTCAAAAGACTATACATGAAAGGTACAAACTGGACCCGTGATAATGCAGGACTCGACCAACTCCCGCCTAGCACAACCACGCTCAAAATGTACCTGAAAAGTGAAGCATCAGTCTACCGAAGACTAAGTGAGGGGTAATAAATATATATATGACACACATCACATGCAAGTTGTAGCCTCGGGTGAAGACTTTAGAAAACTAGAATTATACAATTCAAGAAAGCTCGTTCTTTGCCCGAGATTACAACTAATCATTTTAATACGTTTTATTTAATCATGCTTGTCAATATCATGAAGATGTGGCCCCGGCGAACAAGGGCAATCTCCAACCGAACGCCCAATCGTGAATAATACGTGAACATGCTTGCATGCTTGATAAATACGTGGTCATGCAATATATTTTAGTGCTCACATAGACAGTTTCATGCTTGAAAACATGCAATAACCCGAGGATAACCCGACATGCCGGATTAATCCCCAGTCTCCTTCTTCCTCCAGGTGATAGCGAGTTTGCAAGGCTCGACTATCCACGACATGGTGTGTGTAGAGGACATGACCCTCTAGACACGGAACTCCTTCCACCACTAATCTCCTAGTGGCTTCGGGGGTGATCCCTACAATGTGAGGATAATTCAGGAGTTACCCGTCAGCCTTTGCTTTCCCGGTTGGCTCAAGAATTACCCTCGGGCCCACGTGCAATCATGTACTCGCCAAACATGCTTGAAATCATAACAATCAATACTTTCTTGCTTGAAATGTTTATAACTTGGAAAACGTTTATAATTATAGTATGTTTTGGCCGAAAATGACACATAAGGGTTATAGGGTTCTAGATACATAACCTAAAACCTCACCTTTTCTTGCAAAATACGATAAGGAAGTGTTCTAAGGAGCCTGCTCCTCGTCCACGCCCTCGTGACCTGTGCAAACACGACGTGTATACGTGAGACAAGATCTAAAATGACCAAAATATGACGAACGGCGGAAATGTGTCGAGACGACCATGAAAATGCAATGTGGCATGATAACATGTTGTTTCACATCATATTAGCACATATTATAGCAATTCGGGGTCAAAGAAGTCGTTGGATCGAGCGGCTATTTTCTTAATTTTATGCAGAAACTTTTGTTCTGCATTCCAGGTGGGAACGGCCGTTTCGGACCCCTTTGTAAAATGGGAACGGTCGTTCCCATGCAACCCCAAAGCGCGCCAACGTTTTTTCCATTTTAAAAAAAACGCGCCTAGCTGGGAACGGCCCTTCCGGCACCAAGGCCAAAATAGGAACGGCCGTTCCCATGCTCGGCCGCCTATTTTCATTTGAAAGGTGGGAACGCCCGTTCCCACAAAGCCTTGAGGCTGGGAACGGCTGTTCCCTGTTTCTGCAACTTACAGAAGCAGAGCAAAAACAGGGAAAGGCTACGGGAATGGAAACAAAGCCACCAAAAATTCCATTTTCACTTAACAAAGTCATGGTTTCTGGAAATATACATACACATATACTCAAGAAATGATATTATAACATTCAAACACCTAAAGCACAAAATATCCTCAAGAATTCATGATTTCAAGTTCATGATCACACTTGATTATTCATGCCAAATATCCAAAATTTCAAGCTATAACTCATGCCATAATTCATGAAATAATAACATAATCATGCTTCCATGTCCAATCAATCCATCTAGCATATAAATTCCAAACCCTAACCATCTCTAATATGATCAAGAATCATGCCAAACCAACCTTGAAAGCTAAGAAATAAAGAAGATGAAGGAAGATGATGATCAATTTGCCAAACTTGGATGATTTCTTGAAATCTTGATGATTGAATGATGAATTACTTCTTCCCTTTTCTTCCTTGAATAACCGAGAGAGAGAGGATGAAGGTGTTAATGAAAAATGATCATGGAATGTGGAAGAAGGGATGATACGTAATTCCTCATCCTTGATTTATGTGAAAAGCTTCAAATTGCCAATTAATCCTTGAAGTGTCTAAGTTATACAATTGAGTAGTCATGGTTTTAAAATGTGATCAATTTGGTCCTTAAAAGTTTATGCAATTAAGTCCCTAAATGTTTAGAAATATTTAATTAGGGACAATTTGGTAATTTCATCACTCTCGGTATTGATTTCATGCAATAAATATTTTCCAATGTTATGAATTCAAATAATTTATATAAACAATGCGTCGTGAATTTTATAAAATATGAATGCCACGTATGAATATATTATGAAATAAAATTAAACCTACGCTCAAACTGCCACGTGGCGTGCTTACCTGTTCATCCGGAACCGGGGCGTTACAACTCTCCCCCCCTTAGAAGAATCTGGTCCCCAGATTCTCTAGTCTTGCCCGAACAACTCCGGGTGGAACCGTTTCATTTTATCCTCTGTTTCCCACGTAGCTTCCTCGGTTTTGTCACTTCTCCACAATACCTTAACCATGGGAATCCTCCGGTTTCTTAATTCCTGAAATTTTCGATCCATGATCTTAACCGGCCTCTGAACAAATGTTAAATTCGGTTCCAGCTCAACTTCTTCCACGGGGAGAATTGTAGTCTCATCGGGGTAATATTTCCTTAGCTGAGATACGTGAAACACGTTGTGGATCCCCGTAAGACTCGGTGGTAGGTCCAGTCGGTAGGCTACCTCGCCTATTCTTTCAAGAATCTCAAACGGACCTAAGTAGCGAGGATTAAGCTTTCCTCCTTTCCCGATCCGGGTGAAACCTTTCCTTGGTGACACCTTCAGAAATACCCGGTCACCAACTTCGAATTCTAGATCTCTTCGGCGCTTATCGGCATAGCTCTTCTGCCTATCCTGCGCGGCTTTCATCCGTTGTTGAATTGTTTGAACTTTTTCGATCATCGCTTGAACGACTTTGGAAGGCCTTTCAAATCTTTCCCCTTTCTTTACTCCTTCCTGTTTTGACCATTTCCACTCTTCCAAGTCGAAAAACAACGGAGATCGGCACTTTCTTCCATAAAGAAGTTCATACGGAGCCATCCCGATCGAAGCCTGGAAGCTATTATTATAAGCAAATTCGATCAAAGGAAGTTGTTCTGCCCATGAACTCTGAAAATCAATCGTGCAAGCCCGAAGAAGATCTTCCAAATACCTGATTAGTCTTTCAGTTTGGCCGTCTGTTTGTGGGTGAAACGCTGTACTGAACTTGAGTTTTGTTCCCAACACGGCCTGTAATTCCTGCCATAACTTAGATGTGAACCTCGGGTCCCGGTCTGAAACTATGCTCACCGGAATGCCATGAAGTCGAATAATCTCTCTGTTATAGATTTCAGCCAACTTCGGGATCTTATAGGACATCCGAACCGGTAGAAAGTGAGCAGACTTCGTAAATCTATCCACAATTACCCAAATTCCATCAAACCCGCCTTTAACCTTTGGTAAACCGGAAACAAAATCCATCGTTACTTGTTCCCACTTCCATTCGGGAATAGGTAACGGTTGTAGAAGTCCCGCGGGTTTCTGGTGCTCAGCTTTCACTTTCTGACAAGTCAGGCAATGTTTCACAAACTCTGCTACGTCCCTTTTCAACCCGTTCCACCAATAGTATTGTTTCAAATCCTTGTACATTTTATTCTCTCCTGGGTGGATCGAGTAGGTTGACTTGTGAGCTTCTTCGAGTACAACCCGTTTCAACTCCTCAGGTACTACTACTCTATTCTTAAATCGAAGTAATTCGGTCTCATCAAACCCGAAAGGACTCTCCGGGTCATCCTTAGCTTTAATTACAAACTTTTGAACTTCCGGATCCTTACTTTGAGCTTCAAACAACTGATTCTTTAATTCCGGTTGAATTGTAATATTCGAAACCCGAGCTTTTAACACAATCGGTGCGATCTCATCACTTTCCTGTATCTCCAAGTTCGATACACTCGTCTTCCTGCTAAGTGCATCGGCAACCACATTGGCTTTCCCTGGATGGTATTTAATTGTGCAGTCATAATCCTCTAACTTTTCCATCCAACGTCGTTGCCTCATATTCAAGTCTTTCTGTGTGAACAGATACTGGAGGCTCTTGTGGTCGGTAAATATCTCAAAAGAAGTCCCGTACAGATAATGTCTCCATTTCCCGAGAGCAAAGATCACGGCTGCAAGCTCTAGGTCGTGTGTCGGATAATTCTTTTCATATTCCTTTAGTTTTCGCGAGGCATAAGCGATCACTTTTCCTTTCTGAGTCAGAACACAACCCAAGCCTTCCTTAGAAGCATCTGTATATACTGCATACTCTTCTGAACCCTCGGGAAGTGTTAACACCGGAGCTGAGACTAACTTTTCTTTCAAAAAGTTGAAGATTTGATCACACTTCTCGTCCCAAACAAACTTAACATCCTTCTTTGTTAGTCGGGTTAACGGTGCTGCAATCTTAGAGAAGTCCTGAACAAATCTCCTGTAATATCCGGCCAATCCCAAGAAACTTCTTATCTCCGAGGCATTCTTAGGTTTCTCCCACTTAAGCACGGCCTCGATTTTCGAGGGATCAACTTCCAACCCTTTCCCTGAAATTACATGCCCCAAAAAGGAAACCCGATCGATCCAAAACTCACACTTGCTAAACTTAGCAAACAACTGATGTTCCTTTAGGGTTTGTAGGACAAGTCTGAGATGCCTTGCATGCTCCTCGGGTGATTTCGAGAAAACCAAAATATCATCGATAAATATCACCACAAACTTGTCGAGGAAAGGCCTGAAAATCCGGTGCATCATATCCATGAAAGCTGCAGGGGCATTAGTCAATCCAAAAGGCATAACCACGAACTCGTAATGCCCGTACCGAGTATTGAATCCCGTTTTTGGAATGTCCTCTGCTCGGATTCGCAGCTGGTAATACCCCTGTCTTAAATCCAATTTCGAATACACCTTAGAACCCTAGAGTATATCGAACAACTCCTCGATATGTGGGAGGGGATACTTGTTCTTAATAGTCATCCTATTCAACTCCCTGTAATCGATGCACATTCTTAAAGTCCCGTCCTTTTTCTTTACAAACAACACCGGTGCTCCCCACGGTGAAGAACTCGGCCGAATATATCCAACTTCCAATAATGCCTCAAGTTGAATCTTTAATTCCTTCAACTCGGCTGGAGCCATCCGGTACGGAGTCTTTGAATACGGCTCAGCATTCGGGAAAAGATCAATTACAAACTCGATCTCTCGCTCAGGAGGCAAAGAATCCAGTTTTTCTGGAAATACCTCGGGAAATTCTTTCACAACTTCAGTATCCTCCAATTTCATCTGATCCTTGGGCTTATTCAAGATGTAAGCAATGAACCCTGTAGCCCCGTCTCTGACTAATTTCTGAGCCTCTGAGAATGAAAGTAGGGGTACAGTTTTCGAAGTACAACCCGTAGTAACCTCTGAACCCAACTGTACTTTCTTGGCCCGACAATCAATGGTAACACAATGCCTGTATAGCCAATCCATTCCCAGAATAGCCCCGTATCGCTCCATTGGCATCACAATAAAGTCTGTCAGAAATTCCCGGCCTTCAATCACCACTGGGACATCCCTGTAAACCTGATCCGTCTCTTGCCTACTACCGAAAGGAGTACTAACTAAATAGCGCACAGAAGTACACAAAGTAGGCAAAGGCAAAATAACAGCAATAGAATGCGCAAGAAAGGAGTGTGTAGCTCCCGGATCAAATAATGTGTGGATGTTCGTGCCATGAATGCAAATAATACCTTCAACTACTGCGGCGGGGTCAATCTCAGCTTCCTGCTCCTCTCCAGCAAGTGCATAAGCCCGAGCTCTCACCAGTGGCCTCGGTCCTGCAGGTGGTGGATCCTGACGGTCTGGGCAACCCTCAACTCTGTGCTCGTCACTCCCGCAGATCAAACATAACCCTAACCGGCATCTGCAGTTATCATAGGTATGTGTAGGAAGTCCACACCATCTGCAGCCCGATCTCTGGGGTGGCTGTGGTGGTGCTAGAGCTCTCGGACCCTTCTGCGGTGGTCCTGTAACCTTAGGTTTCTTCCCGGTATCCCTCTGAGCTGGAGGTGCAGAGTAAATCATCGGCCTCTTTCCGGAGCTCGAACCCTGGCCTGATCTCGAGCCTGAAACCTATCCTGCTCGAGGAATAGATCTCCTGGCTATATCAGAATCTTCAACCTTTAGGGCCTTTGCAGTAGCTTTTGCCCAGGTGCTCGTATTAGCTGCTTTCAGTGCATCCTGGATGTCCGGCCTCAACCCCTGAACAAACTGCATCGCCTTATGGAAGTCATCATTCGCTATGTTGGGTGCATAGCGAGAAAGTCTCTCAAAATCGGCGATGTACCGCCCTACAGATCTTCCTCTCTGCTTCAACTCGGTGAACTCCCTCAACCTGCAAGTACGGGAAGCTGGAGGAATGAACTTATTTCTGAACTCCCGTACGAATACCTCCCAAGTAATCTCGGTCCCGGCTACCTCCAGAACAATCTGGGTGCTCTCCCACCATGAATAAGCCTCGCCCTGAATAAGAGTAAGTGTACAGCGAGCCTTCTCCTGACTGTCACAAGGAATGAGCTGTCAGATTCTCTCGATCTCCTTCAACCACGTCTCTGCCTGTATATCGTCTCCCTTATAAAACTTCGGGGGACGCTGGTTCTGAAACTCTTGTAAAATGGCAGAAATGGGGTTCTCCGGAGGTACTACCGGTGCTGGAGGTGGTGGAGGAACCCTTTCCTGTAACCTCTGATCAATTAGCCCCACTACCGCGTTCATAAAGTCCTGGGGCTGTGCCTGAGCAGGTGGAGGAGATGGTGATCTCTCACGGCGATGATGGTGCCTGTGCCTCGAGGATCGGTCACTGGAATGTCTATCACGATCCATCCTGAAAGCAAATCACTAAACATGCGTGGTTTGGTCAATAAATGCAAATGTGTGCATATAATTCCATAATATCAGATAACACACATACCAAGGAGATCAAGTAATGCAAGAAAGCAAGTAAATCAAGTGATCCAATGAAATGCAGACTCCCAGATACCACATAATCCTATGCCGTGCGACCTAGACTGACTTGACACGACTCGAGAACCTCAGTTTTGCAACCGGGCTCTGATAACACCTGTAGATGTAGCACCCTAAACCCCAAGGCGCCACATCCCCCCGCATTGTAGCCTCGATCCACGCATGAAATGGACAGTTCATACATAAACCAAGACTACAGCGAACGGGTGACAATAAAATGACGCACTAGGCAGGACACTCTCCCCAACATAATCAAACAAACATGAATATAAAAGCGGAAGCAATAAAACAATTATACGTATAGGTACCATATTTATTGCATAGATATGTATAGATACCAAGTCTAACTATCAATACATTATCATCTCTTAGTGTACTATACATGCTCGAGTGCTCAGAATATTATAAACATGATCAGAACGAGGTATTTGTCAAAAGACTATACATGAAAGGTACAAACTGGACCCGTGATAATGCAGGACTCGACCAACTCCCGCCTAGCACAACCACGCTCAAAATGTACCTGAAAAGTGAAGCATCAGTCTACTGAAGACTGAGTGAGGGGTAATAAATATATATATGACACACATCACATGCAAGTTGTAGCCTCGGATGAAGACTTTAGAAAACTAGAATTATACAATTCAAGAAAGCTCGTTCTTTGCCCGAGATTACAACTAATCATTTTAATACGTTTTATTTAATCATGCTTGTCAATGTCATGAACATGTGGCCCCGGCGAGCAAGGGCAATCTCCAACCGAACTCCCAATCGTGAACAATACGTGAACATGCTTACATGCTTGATAAATACGTGGTCATGCAATATATTTTAGTGCTCACATAGACAGTTTCATGCTTGAAAACATGCAATAACCCGAGGATAACCCGACATGCCGGATTAATCCCCAGTCTCCTTCTTCCTCTTGGTGATAGCGAGTTTGCAAGGCTCGACTATCCACGACATGGTGTGTGTAGAGGACATGACCCTCTAGACACGGAACTCCTTCCACCACTAATCTCCTAGTGGCTTCGGGGGTGATCCCTACAATGTGAGGATAATTCAGGAGTTACCCGTCAACCCTTGCTTTCCCGGTTGGCTCAAGAATTACCCTCGGGCCCACGTGCAATCATGTACTCGCCAAACATGCTTGAAATCATAACAATCAATACTTTCTTGCATGAAATGTTTATAACTTGGAAAACGTTTATAATTATATTATGTTTTGGCCGAAAATGACACATAAGGGTTATAGGGTTCTAGATACATAACCTAAAACCTCACCTTTTCTTGCAAAATACGATAAGGAAGTGTTCTAAGAAGCCTGCTCCTCGTCCACGCCCTCGTGACCTGTGCAAACACGACGTGTATACGTGGGACAAGATCTAAAATGACCAAAATATGACGAACGACGGAAATGTGTCGAGACGACCATGAAAATGCAATGTGGCATGATAACATGTTGTTTCACATCATATTAGCACATATTATAGCAATTCGGGGTCAAAGAAGTTGTTGGATCGAGGGGCTATTTTCGTAATTTTATGCAGAAACTTTTGTTCTGCATTCCAGGTGGGAACGGCCGTTCCGGACCCCTTTGTAAAATGGGAACGGTCGTTCCCATGCAACCCCAAAGCGCGCCAATGTTTTTTCCATTTTAAAAAAAACGCGCCTAGCTGGGAACGGCCCTTCCGGCACCAAGGCCAAAATAGGAACGGCCGTTCCCATGCTCGGCCGCCTATTTTCATTTGAAAGGTGGGAACGCCCGTTCCCACAAAGCCTTGAGGCTGGGAACGGCCGTTCCCTGTTTCTGCAACTTACAGAAGCAGAGCAAAAACAGGGGAAGGCTAAGGGAATGGAAACAAAGCCACCAAAAATTCCATTTTCACTTAACAAAGTCATGGTTTCTGGAAATATACATACACATATACTCAAGAAATGATATTATAACATTCAAACACCTAAAGCACAAAATATCCTCAAGAATTCATGATTTCAAGTTCATGATCACACTTGATCATTCATGCCAAATATCCAAAATTTCAAGCTATAACTCATGCCATAATTCATGAAATAATCACATAATCATGCTTCCATGTCCAATCAATCCATCTAGCATATAAATTCCAAACCCTAACCATCTCTAATATGATCAAGAATCATGCCAAACCAACCTTGAAAGCTAAGAAATAAAGAAGATGAAGGAAGATGATGATCAATTTGCCAAACTTGGATGATTTCTTGAAATCTTGATGATTTAATGATGAATTACTTCTTCCCTTTTCTTCCTTGAATAACCGAGAGAGAGAGAGGATGAAGGTGTTAATGAAAAATGATCATGGAATGTGGAAGAAGGGATGATACGTAATTCCTCATCCTTGATTTATGTGAAAAGCTTCAAATTGCCAATTAATCCTTGGAGTGTCTAAGTTATACAATTGAGTAGTCATGGTTTTAAAATGTGATCAATTTGGTCCTTAAAAGTTTATGCAATTAAGTCCCTAAATGTTTAGAAATATTTAATTAGGGACAATTTGGTAATTTCATCACTCTCGGTATTGATTTCATGCAATAAATATTTTCCAATGTTATGAATTCAAATAATTTATATAAACAATGCGTCATGAATTTTATAAAATATGAATGCCACGTATGAATATATTATGAAATAAAATTAAACCTACGCTCAAACTGCCACGTGGCGTGCTTACCTGTTCATCCGGAACCGGGGCGTTACATGTTTGGACATTTAGATCAATCAAAACAATTATGCAAACCCTCCAAGACCACGTATATACATAAAACATCCAACCACCAAGGAAATAAATTAGAATTCAAGGTTTCAAATGTATTTGCATACAAAATCATGCCTAAAAACAAGAAGACACATCCAAACCACAAAGCCTTAACTATTCAACATCTTCACACCCAATAAAAGCCATTATCAACCTAGAAATGAAGGGGAGAAGAAGATGTAATGATGAAGATGAAGATGATGATGATGATGATGATGAAGTTTCTTGATGATGTTTGTGTTTCTTGATGAATGATCCAATTCTTCCTCTTCCTCTTGCTTGAATATCAATGTGTGAGAGTGTTGAATGAGAATGTGTAGTGTGTGTGGTAGGAATTTAGTGTGTGTAATGTGTATACAATATATGTAATGTGATTATAGATATATATTGTATATGTATAAAGTGAGATAGATATTATGTATATTATAAGTATATAATTCTTAGTGCTCTAATAACATATATATATATATATATATATAATGCATGTGTGAGTGTATTAGTATAGGAAATATTTATGTTATATATATATATATATATATATATATATAAGTGCATGCTTCATGAATAAATGCATGAAGTAATGGAAATATTATTCTTATAAAATTAGTTTAAGTGTATAGATATACATATGTATACATATGAAGATATGTTATGAGATGAAATATATAAATTATACATATGTTAAGAAATGGAATTGAAATTAAAATGATCACCTAGACAAATAAGCAATTAATTAATCAAATAATCACTTGGTCACATAATACAATTAAACATGCTTAACAATTCTAACTCTCAAACTCACACGTGTGGCGCGCGTACCTAAATAATTGGAATTGCGGGGCGTTACAACGGCCGTCCCGAGATACCATACCACTCTCAGAGGCCCAAATCAAATCAAATTCAAAGTCTTATTCCCACGAAGCTTATTTTTCAAAGCTCAAAGCTCGCAACACACTCACACGTATCAAAGGTTTTCAAATCAAATGGAAAATAACTTATATACGTATACAAACCATTTTCAAAGTCTTAAGAAAACAGGACAAGCCCTCAAAGTACATATCATATACATATCTATCATATAATATATATGGTTTGCATGCGGGCTTCAAAACACATGGGGTTGTATGTAATTTAACTAAAAGAACAAAACCTCACCTTGTATACATGTAGTGGGGGAAAAAGAGTGCAAATCGGATGCCTAAGGAGCAACTTCGTCATCAACGGGAAGGTCCACTGAACAAAACAAACAACAAAAGATAATCTTAGAGTTAATATGAACCAATAAGATGCTCGACAAATGTATATGTATGCAAATGATACGTATGAAATGCAACAAGGTGAGAATTAGGGCAAAAGTGATCATATCTTGCACGTTTCATATGAAATCAATCCATAATCTTTATACAACAGTCATAACATATAATTCAACATGTTTACAATGCACATAATTCATATATCGAGCAAAGGAACAAGTAAACAAAGCAAAGAAATGAATAAACATCATAAATACATACAAGAGTGGGGCTAACGGCCTCTTCACACACACTCTAACAGCCGTTAGCTAGGTCAGGAGCTCAGATATGGACTAACGGTCATTACCCCTAAATTGATCAAAGTGAGACAAACCCCTGTTAGGAGGGTCAAGGGCTGCGGTTGAGGGATTAACACCCGTTAATCCCTCACACGTAAGAATGCCCTAATGGGCGTTGGGCACGGCTGGGCTAGAAATCAAACCCCTGAATCTCAAATTAAATCATACCAAAATCAATTTAACACATTTATGTCAGTTTAGGTAGCAAAATTTCATGCATTACGAGCTAAAATCTGGGTCAAACTTGAAGCAACATATGAAACAAGTACTAAGATTTCAAGTTCATGCAAATACTTCAAAGTTCATTAATCGTAAACTCATGAATCCTCAACTACCACTTAAACCAAGTTCAAAGAAGTATTAAATTATGTCTTAGGATCATATTTCGTGCTTTATATCAAAAGATTTCACAAGGAAACATGCATGAATCACCAAAAGAGCTCAAACCCTCACTATTCCTTCCTATTCATCCCCAATGCCCTAATATGCTCAATTCTAGGAGAAATCTTGCAATTTTAAGCTTAAAATGATCACAAAGACATGGAGAACACAAATATTAGCTTACCTCTTGAATTGGGAGAGAATCAAAGGTGGTATCAGCTCAAAACCACAAACGGTGAATAGTCCCTTATTCTTCCTTCTTTCTCTTCTCTTATCTCGATTTTAGCAGCAACTTTTCCACCTATCTTTTGGTCTGGATGAGATGGAGCTGACTTAGGGTGATAAAGGAGTGAGTTAGTGGAATGTGGACCCAAGTTTGAGTAAAAAAGGAGTTATGATGAGGGAGTTATGGCTAATTTTATCAAAGGTGGTAATTCCAGTACAAGGTGCTCAGTGTGGCCAAATTTCGGAGGTTCAAACGGGCTTAAAAAGTGGTGAAGCTTGTTCTATTAAACTTGAATTATTGAAACGAGTCCAACGGTGGTGACGGAATTTGAGTCTGAATTCCCGTGCTTAAGTTACGCCGCCCAGAACTTAAGGTATGCTAAATGTTCTTTAACCCCTTTATGTCCCATTAAACAAAAACAAACCAAAAACTAAACCAAATAAGTTCATAATCATGTAAAAATCATATAATCATGTTCGTGACTCACATAATTCATGCATATCCAAATTTCACAAAAATTGGAATTGAATTCGGATGCAAATAGATCAAATTCTAAGGCATATAGGCATAAACGTTCACAACTTGTATTCAATGCTCAAAATTAATTCATATAAGTTCAAATAGCATATAAAAATCAATATTAACAAATAATAAAATTATGCAAGTATCACACCCGTGGCGTCATACCTGTACGTCCGAAAAGTCGGTGCATCACAACCTCTCCCCCTTCAAAAGGACCTATCCTTAGGTTCGAAGCAAGGTCTTGAATAACATCGGATACAACTGTTTCATTTTCTCTTTGGTCTCCCAAGTGGCTTGCTTGGATTTCTGATCACACCACAAGACTTTTACCAAGGGGGTTTGCCAGTTTGTCAACTTTTGTATCTTCTCGTCCAAGATCTTAACCGGGTGCTTCACAATTGTTAAATTCGGCTCAAGTTATACATCTTCAATGGGGAGTATAGAAGACTCATCAAGATAATACTTTCTGAGTTGTGAGATAAGGAAGACATTGTGAATCCCGGTCAAACTCGATGGTAATTCTAATCCGTAAGCTACTTCCCCAACTCTTTCAAGAATCTCAAAGGGGCCTACGTAGTTTGGGTTAAGCTTCCCACCTTTACCAATCCGAGTAAACCCCTTTTTACGAGATAGTTTTAAGAAAAACTTATCTCCTACTTCAAAATCTAGGGGTCGTCATCTCTTATCCGCATAACTTTTTTGTCGGTCCTAAGCCGTCTTCAATCTTTGTTGGATTACTTTCACTTTAACAATGGACTCTTGGATCTCCGCTGGTTTCTTAGCTCTGTCAAGCTTACCATCCTTAGTCCACCTCAATTTTCGATGTCCCAAAAGAGAGGTGACCGACACTTTCTCCCGTATAGTACCTCATACAGAGCTATACCAATCGATGCCTGAAAGCTATTATTGTAGGCGAACTCGACCAAGTCGAAATGCTCATCCCACGTATCTTGAAAATCCAAGGCACAAGCACGAAGCATGTCCTCGAGATACTTTATCAACCTCTCGGATTGTTGATCCATTTTTGGGTGTGATGAGGTGCTAAAAAGGAGCTTCGTACCAATACACTTCTGAAGTTCCTACTAGAAACTCACCGTAAACAGAGGATCTCGATCCGAAATAATGCTAACCGGTACTCCATGTAACTTCACAATCTCTTTGCCATACAACTTGGATAGCTTTGGTACCTTGTCGGACATCTAGACTTTGAGAAAATGGGCCGACTTAGTGAACCGATCGACTATGACCTAAACCCCCATCGAAACCTCTTTTAGACCTTGGCAAGCCGGACATAAAGTCTATTGTCACTTGTTCCCACTTCCATTTGGGAATCGGAAGTGGTTGGAGAGTTCCTCCCGGCTTTTGATGCTCGACCTTCACAAGTTGGCATGTAAGACTTCTTCTCACAAAGTTAGCGATGTCTCTCTTCATGCTATTCCACCAATATAAGGTTCTCAAGTCCTTATACAACTTCATGCCACCGGGATGTATTGTATACGCCGACCTATGTACCTTCTCAAGAATCAACCGCTTGAGCTCTTTCGGGACACATATTCTAGTCTTGAACCGAAATAATCCTCGAATCATCGAACCCAAACTTGATCTCTGGATCGATCCATGCTTTCGCAGCCAATCTTTGAGTTTCCGGATCATTAGATTGAGCTCAATCAACCTTTGTTTCAACTCTAGTTGAACAAAGATATTTGCCAAATGAGCTTCCGAAACCAAAACTTCTGAACCCTACTTGCCCAATCCCCCTTCCAAACTTGAAGCACTAGCCTTTTGGCTCAAAGCATTGGCTACCACGTTAGCCTTACCCAGGTGGTATTGTTAGGAATAGTGCCCTAGAAAGCCGATTCGACGTAATCTGCTTTGGGACTTTTCTTGTATCACAGACAATCTTTGAATAATATACGATTGATTATAGGCAAACACTTCTTTATATGCCAATACGTGTTTTGTGTGTTTCCATTACGTGCGCATGTATGAGAACTCCCCTAATCCTGATGACTTTAGGACTCTACCATTTAGGTGAAATGGTTCATGAAACGAGCCCTATATCACATAAGTCATGATTAGAAAAATACTCCAAGCCGATGAGTCCTACAGACAGTGGGAGTGTCAACCTGACTCCTCTAAGGCTTGCTTGTGGGATCACGCCCTTAAGAAGGACCACCTTGTTTCATGGAGGTGCAAAGTGTATAGTTGATACGTGCGTGATACATGAGGGTGCTTACTTTAATAAGTAAGTTCACTGAGGTGCCCCGTGTGAGAACATTCCTAAATGGGAAAGGAAGTTTCTATTTCAGGAAATGGAAACTTCCAGATTAGGAAATATCTCACGAGTCATTGATGTGATTAATTGATCCTTAGACTTGAGGTTCCTTGTCACTTTATGAGTTAACTCTGTAGTCTTAGGTATAAGCTTTAAAGGGTGTCGCCTTAGACAACTGATTCAAGGCTTATGCTGGGGCTGCACAAGTGATTCATGAAAGTGAATGAGAATCAAGAAAGGACCTACACTTGCATATGCAAGGTGATCTCTTATTGTGTAAGTCATTCATATGCCATATGGAGTCCTTGGCCAAGGCAGTAGATCAAGACATCAAGAAAAGGGTTTCTTGGATTGAGATCAAATGGATATGAAATGCACTTAGCTTTAAGACCGGATTATTAGGGTTCTGATTATTCCCTTGCCCTAGATCTTGGTTGAGAGATAGTAAGTAGGAGGATTGTATCTCACATGAATCAATGACTTAAAGGTTCTGTCGAATCCGAACATTCCAATTCAGCTAGGGGTTAAACACCTGTTGCTAGACTATGGTCGTTTAATCTGTGGATTGATTAATTAATTAGTGAATTAATTAATTGGGGTCACTGCTAATTGAATTGAGAACCTAGAGGGTCACACACAACAACTTGGTTACATGAGTTGAGGCTTAAAAATGATTAAACGAGTTAATCGGGCCTAGAGGGTTCCACACGTGTGAAATCACACGTGTGGGTCACGTGAGGAGCACGTGTCCTTGGGACACGTGCCTCACACGTGTATATGTATATATATGATATATATTAAATAATTAAATGTGTTAATTATTTAATAGACTTTGGTTTAATTTTGAATTAAAAGGAAAGTCTTATTTTGGAGAAAAATAATCTAGTTAATTAATTATGAATTAATTAATTAGATAAAATAAGTTATTTATTTTAAATAAATAAAGTATAAAATTATCCAAAAATAGTTTGGATATTTTTAGCTCTCTTAAAAGTTGACTTGAATTAGAATTCAAAGTCAAAGTTGGAAAATACTTGATGATTAAGTAATAGGAGAGAGAGGGACCAAATCCTTTGTCCATTAGGACTAGGTTCGGCCGCCCCTCCCCTTTCCTATATATAGGGGAGCTCATGCTCCCCTTTAGAGCTAATTGACAATTCTTGGTTCATGTGTTGAACACCTTCCTTTCTCCAAGATTAAATTAAACCCTAGGTTAAGCCTATACACTAACTAGAGAACTAGCATCCTTACTAGTTAGATTGTGATCAAGTTGGTGGACTTTCTCTAGAGACTTCAAGTTAGAAGTTTGAAGATTCGAGCTTTACCAAGGAGAGGGGATCAAGCCGCGAGAAGAGCGTTCTTGGGTGGCTTGAAACGCTTCAAGAAAGAATAAAAGAAAAGTAAGTTTTCTATCTTTACGAATTTGGTTACACGATTGCGAGTTCAAGGTCCTTTTGTTGGGAAAATTTTTAAATTCCGCTGCTTTCTGATTCGTGTTTTCCAACAAGTGGTATCAGAGCCACCTCGTTAATCGTGTTTCTGATTCGTCTCAATTATACTGAATTTGGTAGAAATTCTTAGGCTTGATGCGATTGAGTATTTGTAATTGTTTTAGAAAGCCTGAATTACGAAACTGTATTTTTTCCTGAAAGTTTCTGAAAATTGGTTTTTGTAAAATTTAATTTTGAAAAACAATTTTAGATTTGAAACTGTATAAACTGTTTTTGGATTTCTTGGATTGGTTTTGCTTTTGAACGAAAACACGAAATGAAAGCCCGGATCGCGATGAACACGCGAAACCCCGCGCGCGAAGGAGTCGCGCGCGCTGGCTTCGCGCACCACCCTCCCGCGACCGCGCGGGAGATCCTCCCGGGCGCTCCTAGGCGCGCCCGCCCATCATCGCCCAGGGCTGGCCGGAACAGACCGGCCAGTCGCCCGCACGCCGTCCGCCCGTTGCCGCCCAGGCCTGGCCGGGACAGACCGGCCAGTCGCCCAGCACCTCCCGCACGCCTGTGCGGGAGCCTTCCGGGCGCGCCGCCCAGGGCGGCCGAGACTGGCCGCCCAATGCCCGGCAGGAGCTGCGCGCTCCAGCGCGCACTCGCGCGGCCTTGGCCGCGCGCTGTGCGCGCATGCTGTGCGCACACGCCGCACTTGGGGCGGGCAACCCCATTTTCGTGATCCGGCCTTTTCGTGTTTCGTGCAATCCAGTCCCAATTTTTTTATTTTAATTTTAAAATTTTATTTTTGAATATTTAATTTAGTTTTTTGAATAAAACTTAAAATTGGGATTTTTGAGAAATTGAAACGGTTTATATTTTGGGAAAATACATCTTGATAAAATTATTAATTTTCAGAAATTAATTGGAATTTTATTTGTTTTGGTAATTTGGGATTTATTGAAAACTTTTATAAATAAGACTCGCATCAAGTCGTGTTTTAAGCTATTAGAGCTTAAAGCGAGAATTTTAATTTATTGGTTAAATTTAAATTCTTGCAAAAGCATGTTAGGTGATCATGGGTTTAGATCTATGTATGGTTTTAATTTATGCACATGGATGGTTTAAATTGGGGTTGGAGCCCTATAGTTGCGTTTTTCAATTGAGGTTGGAGCCTCACTTATGTGCGTACTGTTATGTGATTTATAATGTGGCTTTCCATATTACTGTTTTTGAGGCCGGGGTATGCCCCGTGTAATTGTCTAAGGCCAATATGAAGATTGAGCCTTATTACTTTATGTCTTTTTCCTTTTTATTGTAATTTGAGAGTAGAGATAGGTGGTGAGGTTTTATTTTCATTTTGGAGACAATGCACACATGGAGTAAGATGGACCACATTCAAGTAACAAGGAGGCCATAAGTGAAGACCCCTCAAAATGTTAGGGAGGGGAATCTCAATTGTTAAATGTAATAGAGATAGGGCTCGTATTTTGTTACCGCTTTCCCTTATGTGATTTAAACTGTTTATGTGGCATGTATGTTAGAACTTGTGATTGTGGAGTGACTCCCACATATCACGCATAAGATAGGTAGAACCCATGATCATTACATGTTAGTATCATGCTAGGACATGTTATCTGTTTATGTGCTTGTTTGAAATGCATTTAAGTGTACTTGCATTAATCAAGACTAATAAAATTGGATAACATATATGTTGGTGAGGTCGAACCGAACAACTCTTCGGTTGATTCGAAAATTCCCATTAAATATTAAGCTCATTTCGAATAATAGGTATTTAATTCGAGATGCAAATTTTGAATTAAATTCGTAGCATTCCATCAATAGGTTTTAAGTTTAGTAAGTAAAACTAGTTATTGTCCGCGAGTCGTGGGATAGCTAGTGGAGCTTATTAGTTCTTAGTTACCTAATTGATCATTTTAAATGATCAATATTTCGTGCTTAATTTTGGCAAGGGCGATGTCCGCGAGTTGTGGGTCGTTCGAACTAAGTTTTGATCATGATCTTATGATTGATGGGTCTAGCTTAAACGCCTAAGTAAATATGGATGTCGCACGAGTCGTGGGTCCATATTGAAAGATAGGTGATGCAAAAACAATTACTAAGAATTCTAAAGGTGTTAGAATTGGTAAGTTGTACCTACCTAGGGTTCTTACTTAGAATGTCCGCGAGTCGTGGGTTCGAGGTAAAATGCCTAGGATCTTAGTACCCATTGGGAAACGTGTTCCTCTTAGATCTTTGGGAATTATAGATCTTTGAAAAACAGTGGGAGCTACTTTAGATTAAAGACCTTATCTTTTGTATATCGTTATAATTCAGCATGCCCACATTTTCTCTGCTTAGCATTTAGGTTGTAGTTCTGTGATTCTCTACAATATGAAATGCAAACCCATTCGTATCCATCCTTAAGTCAAATAAGTTGACTAAGTCCTGACTAACTCTAAATGGCTTCGGATCCTAAAATTCATTTTAGAATCCGACTAGAGAAAGGCGTTCTCTAAAGGGCGAAGTTTTCAATTGTGAGAAAGTCGACCCGGGCCAAAAGAGAAGCAATCTGAGGTGAATGGATTTTTCCAAACCACTTAAGAGCAATTGAACCACTTCATAAAAATGTTACAAGGTATAACATTATGGAATTATTCAATATTCCAAATGAGGAAACAAGTACACACGAACAAGGTCTAAAGATCTTATTTGAAGATCTTATGGTCTCGATCATCAACCGAGAAAAGAGTTCTCTATGCAATGATTGCTTACATTGCTTCCACCATCATTCAAACCCTTTATGCTCAACTAGAATGATGCTAATGTAGCATAGTAAATCATTTAAGTTGATAATGGTTGAGAGCATCGTTAAGAAGGAATAAAAGGTTGAGATGGTTAATTCTTCTTCTAAAACTCCCTAAGTTAAAGGCTTGAAGGCCTAAAGAAGAAGAAACCCTTAAGAGCCCAATGGAGGGGCATGTAAGGGGTACGCCCAAAAGACACTAGAGATCAAATAGGACGTTTGCTTCTATGGTAGCAAATAAGGACTTTGAAAAGGGAACTGCAAAGAGTATGAGTACTTTGAAATGTTACCTCGTTTAGTAATTCTACTAGGAATAGAATTCACTAGTCTTAAGTCAATTCTGCATAAGCCGTTGTGCAAAGACTGAAGGCACTAATGTTTTGAACATACAACGAGATAACAAAAGTAAGTGAGATGACAAAGCTTCGAATTACTTTGGAACGTTGAGATATAAAAGGATTAGCAAGTCAGACACCTTAGGATCATTCTATGAAAATGAACCTATAGTGTTGACTTCCTGTGAATCCTGTCATGAGGGAAGCATTCCTGAATCCCGTTTATAAGAAACATGGAACGTTCCAAAATTATAGTGGATTTTGATCCATGCTGATGAGTGTAAGATGTTTAATGTAAGCACTAGATACAATCGTCAGTTTAATCATTATGAATGAATGTACTTGTTAAAGTACAAATTCGAAACTTATATGAAATTCTTAGAATTTCGAAAGGAGGTTAGGAACCGAAGTAGTCATAAGTTATAGGTAAATCGATATGATCGAGATAGCCAATCTCTTAGCAACTAATTCCTTACTCATCTTAGAGATAATAGGATTATCTCTCAGTAAACTAATTCGAGAACACCTTAGTGTTTCCGAATGAGGGAATGAAACCTTATAGGATATGGTCCATTCCATAGCAAACTTTACTGACTTATAATCATTCTAGGAATAAACTCCTAGAATATGCAGTTAGAGATTTTGAATTTAGTACCTTCCAAAATCAGTCCTTCAGTTGCACTATGCAAAGTGGCATACTAAATTCCCTAATTATTCTTATCCAAGAATTCAATGGAATCCTCTTACTTGAAGAGGATAGTGGGAGATAAGCTTGAAATGAGTTCAAGTTTATACAATGATATTGGATATCAGTTTTGCGATTCCCTTGCACAAAGGTTGTTTGTCTCAAAGGAATGTACCTTTCTTAAGGAATCGTTCCTATAGAAGAAGAAAGGCAAGCAAGCAAACCTCAAAGAAATTTGAGGAAAAATATCCATGCCACATATAGAAGAAACGAGCCCATCTGATAAAACTTAGCCAAATTTTAGAGTATGTACACGTGTGAAACCCTTATCTTAAGATGCGTTTAGAACGCGTTCCTAGATAGCCAAGGAATTACTTGAAGAGGAGACACTGTCAGATTTGGAATCTGAGTAGTGTAAGCAAGCCTTGAAATCCAATATGGATTCCATATACTCAAACCAAGTTTTGACCTTGGTTGATCCACCTGATAGGATCAAGCTCGTGGAGCTTCGAGTAAATGGAAAGCATTACAACCTTCTTGACGATTGAAATGCAAAAATCCATTTGGATTATGTTTACCATATCCTCATATTCTGACTATGAGATATGGTAAATGAATATGAGAACTATCTTGTTCAATATGAGATTGAAAGAGACTGAAATAAGGTATTTCTATAAATCTCATATTCAGTGGGAGTATGCATAAGGTATGCAAATCCCTAAAGTCAATCTGTGGATTGATAAAGGCTTCTAGGAGTTAGACAATTCGATTCCACAGTCAAATCGTTTGACACAGATAGAAGTCGAATAAGTCTCAAAGTGTACATAGGAAAGTTAGTGATGTAAGAGTCAATTTTTGGTTCTTTAGAAAACGACATCCTTCTCATTAGGAATGTCAAGGACGACGTGAAAGTTACCAATTCTTGTTTAAGAAACAATTTGACATGAAAGATCTTAGTGATTATCCTATATTCTCGACATTCAGATCTATAGAAGATAGATCTAAGAGAATAAAAGGATTATCACAAAATGAGTACATAACCACGGTACTAAAAGGAGTTTAGTATGGACAATGGAACATCTCTTTTGAAGAGTATGTGTCCTAAGATAACTTTGAGAAAGTTAGAATGTCCAAAATCCCTTTAAGTGAAAGGGTGCATAATGTATGAAAAGTTACGTACTAAATTAGATATGGCGCAACACTAAGCGTAGTAGGCCGAATCTAATATGACCTCAGAGAAGGTCATTAGAGCTCTGTAAAGGATGTCCTCAGAGTACTTGAGAAGAAATGAGGATATCTATTAGTTTACAGAGCCCAACAGATCTTATTGTTAGAAGGATATTTGATGTAACCGTTCATCAAACATAGATGATTATGAAATCATTGAAAGGATACAACTTCTACCAGAATGGTAATGCAATGTGTTGGAAAGGGGTTCCAAGGACGGACATTGCAAAACTCAACTATCGTAGTTGAGAACTTAGTCGTATTATATAACACTAAGTTAAGTGTTTGGGTAAGAAACTCCATCTAACTTGTTAGATGAAGTTCCTAGCATGAAAACAACTCCTTGATCATATTGTATGATAAAAAGGATGGTTGCTCAAGTAAGAGAACCAAGACCTCACCAAGAGACTGAACACGTGATTACGAATCACTTTATAAGGAAAAGGCGTTTCCTAAGAGATGTGTAAACAAGAGGGTCACATCAGCAGAGAATATAGCAGATCCACTTTGGAAACGCCCAAAGTCAATAGGCTCTCAAAGTGCATCTTGAGAAGATGGGACTTAGAATACCTAGATGGCTTTTACGGGCAAGTGGGAGATTGTTAGGAATAGTGCCCTAGAAAGCCGATTCGACGTAATCTGCTTTGGGACTTTTCTTGTATCACAGACAATCTTTGAATAATATACGATTGATTATAGGCAAACACTTCTTTATATGCCAATACGTGTTTTGTGTGTTTCCATTACGTGCGCATGTATGAGAACTCCCCTAATCCTGATGACTTTAGGACTCTACCATTTAGGTGAAATGGTTCATGAAACGAGCCCTATATCACATAAGTCATGATTAGTAAAATACTCCAAGCCGATGAGTCCTACAGACAGTGGGAGTGTCAACCTGACTCCTCTAAGGCTTGCTTGTGGGATCACGCCCTTAAGAAGGACCACCTTGTTTCATGGAGGTGCAAAGTGTATAGTTGATACGTGCGTGATACATGAGGGTGCTTACTTTAATAAGTAAGTTCACTGAGGTGCCCCGTGTGAGAACATTCCTAAATGGGAAAGGAAGTTTCTATTTCAGGAAATGGAAACTTCCAGATTAGGAAATATCTTACGAGTCATTGATGTGATTAATTGATCCTTAGACTTGAGGTTCCTTGTCACTTTATGAGTTAACTCTGTAGTCTTAGGTATAAGCTTTAAAGGGTGTCGCCTTAGACAACTGATTCAAGGCTTATGCTGGGGCTGCACAAGTGATTCATGAAAGTGAATGAGAATCAAGAAAGGACCTACACTTGCATATGCAAGGTGATCTCTTATTGTGTAAGTCATTCATATGCCATATGGAGTCCTTGGCCAAGGCAGTAGATCAAGACATCAAGAAAAGGGTTTCTTGGATTGAGATCAAATGGATATGAAATGCACTTAGCTTTAAGACCGGATTATTAGGGTTCTGATTATTCCCTTGCCCTAGATCTTGGTTGAGAGATAGTAAGTAGGAGGATTGTATCTCACATGAATCAATGACTTAAAGGTTCTGTCGAATCCGAACATTCCAATTCAGCTAGGGGTTAAACACCTGTTGCTAGACTATGGTCGTTTAATCTGTGGACTGATTAATTAATTAGTGAATTAATTAATTGGGGTCACTGCTAATTGAATTGAGAACCTAGAGGGTCACACACAACAACTTGGTTACATGAGTTGAGGCTTAAAAATGATTAAACGAGTTAATCGGGCCTAGAGGGTTCCACACGTGTGAAATCACACGTGTGGGTCACGTGAGGAGAACGTGTCCTTGGGACACGTGCCTCACACGTGTATATGTATATATATGATATATATTAAATAATTAAATGTGTTAATTATTTAATAGACTTTGGTTTAATTTTGAATTAAAAGGAAAGTCTTATTTTGGAGAAAAATAATCTAGTTAATTAATTATGAATTAATTAATTAGATAAAATAAGTTATTTATTTTAAATAAATAAAGTATAAAATTATCCAAAAATAGTTTGGATATTTTTAGCTCTCTTAAAAGTGGACTTGAATTAGAATTCAAAGTCAAAGTTGGAAAATACTTGATGATCAAGTAATAGGAGAGAGAGGGACCAAATCCTTTGTCCATTAGGACTAGGTTCGGCCGCCCCTCCCCTTTCCTATATATAGGGGAGCTCATGCTCCCCTTTAGAGCTAATTGACAATTCTTGGTTCATGTGTTGAACACCTTCCTTTCTCCAAGATTAAATTAAACCCTAGGTTAAGCCTATACACTAACTAGAGAACTAGCATCCTTACTAGTTAGATTGTGATCAAGTTGGTGGACTTTCTCAAGAGACTTCAAGTTAGAAGTTTGAAGATTCGAGCTTTACCAAGGAGAGGGGATCAAGCCGCGAGAAGAGCGTTCTTGGGTGGCTTGAAACGCTTCAAGAAAGAATAAAAGAAAAGTAAGTTTTCTATCTTTACGAATTTGGTTACACGATTGCGAGTTCAAGGTCCTTTTGTTGGGAAAATTTTTAAATTCCGCTGCTTTCTGATTCGTGTTTTCCAACAGGTATTAGATCTTACAATCATAGTCCTCAAGGAACTCCACCCAGCGCCTTTGCCTCACATTTAACTCCTTCTGAGTAAATAAATACTTGAGGCTTTGGTGGTCGGTGAACACCTCAAAGGTAGCTCCATAAAGGTAATGTCGCCACTTTAACAAAGCAAAAACAACTGCTGCAAGCTCCAAATCATGAGTGGGATAGTTCTTCTCAAGATTCTTCAACTTTCTAGAGGCGTAGGCTACAACTCTGTCGTTCTACATTAACACACAACCGAGGCCTTCCTTAGATAGCCTTCAAAACCCTCAGGTAGGGTTAGAACCGGTGTCGTAAACCTTTCCTGATGAGTTTGGAAACTCTTCTCGCATGCCTCATCTCACTTGAACTTAGCCTTTTTTCTTGTTAACCAAGTCAACAGGGAGGCAATCCTTGAGAAATCATTCATGAACTGCCTACAGTACCCCGCCAACCCGAAAAAACTTCTCATTTCTGAGGCATTCTTGGGTTACTTTCAAAGTATGACTGTCTAAATCTTTGTCGGATCCACTTCTATACCTTTCCCCTAGATGAAGTGACCCAAGAAGGAACCTCAATCGATCCAAAACTCACACTTGGTGAAATGAGTAAACAATCGATACTCTCAAAGCATAGCCAATACCGTTCTTAAGTGATGCGCATGCTCTTCCACGAACCTTGAATACACCAAATTATCATCTATAAAGATGACCACGAATTCATCAAGATAAGGCCGGAATATTCGGTGCTTCACAATCTCTGTCTCTTCGAGCTTGGCTTGATCTTTCAATTTATTTAAAATATAAGTTACATAGCCCGTCGCGCCATACTAGAATAACCGATTTACTTCCATGAAGGAAATAGTATGGACTAGTCTTCAAACCTCCCACCCGAAACCACTGTAGAACCCAAAGAAACCTTCTTCGCATGACTATCTATCACCACTCGGTGTCGAAACAACTAATCCATCCTCAAGATCGCCTAATACTTCTCCATGGGCATCTCAATCAAGTCTGTTGAGTACTCTTGGCCCTCAATACTCACCGGGTACTCTCGAAACACTTGGTTCATCACCAAGCTCCCTCTGAGAGGAGAACTTATCATAAAAGAGTCATCAACGCAAGCAATAGGCAAGGAAAGAGTAGGAACAAGCCGGGAAGCAAGAAAAGAGTGTGTTGCTCCCGGATAAAACAATGCATGCAATGGAATGCCATGAATGCTAATAGTACATTCCACAACTTCAGTAGCATCAACTCCAGCATCCTCTTCTTCTTTTTCCAATGCATAAGCTCTAGCTTGAATAGGAGCTCTCAGAGCAACGGCGTTCAAGGGTTGCAGATTCTACTTTTTTGGATAAGCACTAATCATGTACCCGACCTCACCACAACCATAGCATCTTTACAACTTCTTCTGGTATGTCTTCTTCGTATGATTCGGACCCTTACAATAAGAACATTGAATCGGTACCGGTGGAGCGGGCACCGTAGCAGGTCTAGGGAGTCGAGGTTTCATGTTAGCATTGAAACCTTGGGGCTTGAAGATCGGGGGCCCACCTTGTGGTGCAGGCCTCTTACCCAAGTGAGAACTAAACCCCGAGCCATGCCCCGAAGGAAAAATCGGGGGCTTCCATCTCAACTTTTGAGCCTCAACTTTTAATCCTTTCTTCGTAGCCTTCTCCCAAGTGTCCACCATAGCAGCTTGTAGAGCTATCTGAATATCCGTCCTCAGTCAGTGGACAAAGCTTCGAGCTTTCAAAGAATCAATATCCGTGATGTGAGTGGCATATAGAACAAACCTCTCGAACTGAAAGATGTATTCATCAACCGTCTTTTTCCTTTGTTTTAAATTCAAAAATTCCTGGAGTCTTCTTTCTCTTACACTAGGTGGGATATATTTGTTGTGGAACTCCCTTACCAAATTCTCCCAATTAAATTCCTCTCCATTCCTTTCTAACCGGGATCTTATACTCTTTAACCATCTTATAGTTGGACTGTAAATAAAACGACCGGTACACATGGCTTTCTCTTGGGAAGAAGTTGGGAAAATCTCCCAAATACTAATAATTTCTGACAACCACTCCTCTGCTTCAATATTGTCACCCCCAAACCACTTAGGGGGATTATTGCTTTGAAGCTCGTGATAAGATGGTGTAACCTGCCCCTCTTGTGCTTCCCCAGGTGGGGTTTGATGTTATTGATTCTGTTGCAAATGGTTCAAAAGAGCTTAAACCATATTTTCGGCATTCATAGATGGTGGTGGTGGTGGTGGAGGAGGAGGTTTATTAAGGTCTGGTTTTTATTCACGATCTCTCCTTCGTGGAGGCATCCTGAAAAGCACAAATCAAGAGACATCGATGCATGGGGTCCAGTACATGTTCATGTGTACAATAATACAAATTAAACAAATCAATTACATAAAAGTGTAAGTGAATGCAAATAATTACATAATCCTAAGCCGAACAACCTAGACAGACTCAACACGTCTACAGAGCTCCAGTTTTGCAACCAAAGGCTCTGATACCACTTTAAGATGTAGAATCCCAAAGGATAGGCACCACATCCCCAGCACTAGAGTTTTACCCGTGTAACAAAATAGAGAGTCCACACAAACATCAAACAATAGCGAACAGGAGACAAATAAAACACACTCCTAAGCTAGGTGGTCTAAACCCTCAATCAAAGTGCGCAACAATTCAAATTATAATGGAAGCGTGAGGATCAATTCAAAACATGCTAGCAAAATCATAGAATATCAACATAATAGATTAAAAGAGCAAATATACAAGTTATATGCATATCCCTGCACAACCTGGGCCAAAATGATCAAGTATCAAAGTTTAACGAGGGTCATAATACATGTCTCTGAAATAGATCATAAGTATCAAAGCTATAAATCCAATATAATGCAAAATGAAATTGGAACTAAACCACAAGTAAGACACGACGACCACTTGCCGCCTAGCTCAAACTTTGACAGTCGAAAGAAAGGGGGAAAAGAAAAAAACAACAACGAGGGTTAGTCCTAATGACTAGTGAGGGGGCTAACACACGCACTCATAATACATATAGAGCAAAAAACTTATCAAATTCATAAAGATCCACAAATCCGGGATGGTTTTTGCAAGCTAAAACATTTCACGTGATAATAACTATATATACTTAAAAGAAGTTAAGGGCCCTAGGCCAAAATAACCAATTTTAAGTAATTAGAAATTCATTCCCATTTCATAGATTCATACAAAGTCACACTAACTCGGCGAGTACGAGTTCTCCTTCCAAACTTCTCATATTCAAAGACATAAACAAATTCAAAATAAAAAATCATAAACCAACCACACTCCGGGTGATAGAAGGGTAGCAAGCCCTAGCTATCGGTCAAAGTCACACGAATCAAGGCTTAATCACTTCCTTGAAACCTTCGACGGTTGCTTCTGCCGGCTCAAGAGATCCACCCTTCCTCAACCTCCTAAGGTTAGGTGAGAAATCTCAAAGGAAACTGTTTATGGGAGAGCTCGGCGACCTTACGGCCATCCCGAGATACCATACCACTCTCCGAGGCCCAAATCAAATCAAATTCAAAGTCTTATTCCCACGAATCTTATTTTTCAAAGCTCAAAGCTCGCAACACACTCACACGTATCAAAGGTTTTGAAATCAAATGAAAATTAACTTATATATGTATACAAACCATTTTCAAAGCCTTAAGAAAAACGGGACAAGCCCTCAAAGTACATATCATACACATATCTATCATATAATATACATAGTTCGCATGCGGGCTTCAAAACACATGGGGTTACAGGTAATTTAACTAAAAGAACAAAACCTCAAATTGTATACGTGTAGTGGAGGCAAAAGAGTGCAAGTCGGATGCCTAAGGAGCAACTTCGTCGTTAATGGGAAGGTCCACAGAACAAAACAAATAACAAAAGATACACTTAGAGTCAATATGAACCAATAAGATGCTCGAAAGATGTATATGTATGCAAATGATACATATGAAATGCAACAAGGTAACAAGTAGGGCAAGCGTGATCATATCTTGCATGTTTCATATGAAATCAATCCATAAATCTTTATGCAACACTCATAACATATAATTCAACATGTTTACAATGCACATAATTCATATACCGAGCAAAGGAACAAGTAAACAAAGCAAAGAAATGAACAAACATCATAAATACACACAAGAGTGGGGCTAACGGCCATTAGCCGCAAATTCTTCACACACACCCTAATGGCTGTTAGCCAGGTCAGGAGCTCAGACCTGGACTAATGGTCATTACCCCTATTAGGGAGACTAACCCCCATTAGGAGGATCAAGGGTTGGGGTTGAGGGATTAATGCCCGTTAATCCCTCATATGCAATAATGCCCTAACAGGCGTTGGGCATGGCTGGGCTGGAAATCGAACCCCTGAATCTCAAAGTAAACCATACCAGCATCAATATAACATATTTAGGTAAGTTTACGTAGCAAAACTTCATGCATTACAAGCTAAAATCTGGGTTAAACTTGAAGCAATATATGAAACAAGTGCTAAGAGTTCAAGTTCATGCAAATACTTCAAAGTTCATTAATGGTAAACTCATAAATCCTCAACTACCACTTAAAGAATATTAAATGATGTCTTAGGATCATATTTCATGATTTACATCAAAAGATTTCACAAGGAAACATGAATGAATCACCAAAAGACCTCAAACCCTTACTATTCCTTCCTATTCATCCCAAATGCCATAGCATGCTCAATTCGAGGAAAAATCTTGCAAGCTTAACCATAAAATGATCACAAAGACATGGAGAACACAAATATTATCTTACCTCTTGAATTGGAAGATAATTGAAGGTGGTATGAGCTCAAAACCACAAATGGGGAATAGTCCCTTCTTCTTCTTTCTTTCTCTCCTCTTATCTCGGTTTTAGCAGTAACTTTTCCCTCTCTCTTATGGTGTGGATGAGGTGGAGCTAATGGAGGGTGATAGAGAGGTGAGTTAGTGTAAACTGGGCCCAAGTTTGTGTCAAAAAGGAGTTAAGATGAGGGAGTTATGGCTAATTTAGTCAAAGATGGTAATTCCGGTACAAGATGCTCGGTTTGGCCAAATTTCGAAGATTCAAATGGGCTTAAAAAGGGGTGAGGCTTGTTCTATTGAACCCAAATCAATCCGAACTCCCGAGTTCAAGTTACGCCTCCCGAAACCCAAGGTGCGCTAAATGCTCTTTAGCCCCTTTAAGTTCCATTAAACAAAAACGAGCTAAAACTAAACCAAATAAATAATCATGTAACGATCATATAATCAATTTCATGACTCACATAATTCATGCATATCAAAATTTCACAAAAATCGAAATTGAATTCGGATGCATATAGATCAAATTCTAAGGCATATAGGCATAAACGTTCAAAACTCGTAATCAATGCTCAAAATCAATTCATATAAGTTCACGTCGCATCTAAACATCAATATTAACAAATAATTTTATAATTAAATAATCAAAATGCACAAGTATCAGACCTGTGGTGTCATAACTCTATGTCCGAAAAGTCGGGCCATCACATTTTTAATATATATTTTGTACCATTTTATGCTATTTTTGTGTCTTATATTTGTAATTTTGTCCATTATTAGATACTTTCATCGCGACCGTGACTCAAACACGAAGGAATCCTTAGCGGCCACGATGAAGCATATTCCCAAAGTTAGAAGGCTTTGTACCTTAACGCGCCCGCGACCAAGTGCGAGCGAATTCCCTCACGACCGTAATGCCGTACAGAAACACGTAAAAATAGCAGTTGAAAGCCAAATTTCACAGATTTCCTATCATATTTTTAGCACAGCTTTTAGAGAAGATTAGGGTTAGAGTTTTAAGGTTTGGGAGAGTCGATGAAGACTTGAAGATGGAGAAATCCACTATTGTTTGAAGATGACTACACCATGACATGCGAATTTCGTTCAATAACTTCCCAAGTTTTTCTAGAACAATTCTTTGTTTAATTTCAGTTATTTAATTCAGTTTTTATGGATTAATTGTTGGATATTTATTTATGATTGCAATGGAATTAGTGACTATTGATTATTTTATGATTCCTTGGATTATCTTTGAGTAATTGTGTTTTAGCCAAGGAATAATGATTGTGTAGTATATGTGTAGGATGAAATTCCTAAATGAACTTGTAGGATATCATGTGATGGAATTACGATTTAATTGCATGTTGGAGCCAACGTAACTTTAGCATGATTCTAGAATTTGCCTTTTAATTGAGAAATAATTGTTGACTTCTGATTATTAATTCCATGACACTTGAAGTCACGAAGAAATTTTGTCTTTCTTTGAGCAATTTGTGATTGAATAATTGATCACACTAATCTTGTCTAATTGGCTTTGATTGTTTATGCATGTTAGACCACGAAAGTGGCGTAAACAAACACCTAAGCACACATGCTTGATTTCAAGAAAAATAGCATTTATATTAGTGCTTAGAATTGTGATATTCCATGAATTTTTTGAAGCATGAACTCCAGCACCATCTATGCTATTGTTACTTCCTCAACTATGTGTTAGTTTATTAGTTTCAGTTATTTACTTTCGTATTTAGTTTATGTGTTCAGTCTAGTAGTTTAGTCAAACCCTCTGTTTTTTTTATTGGTCTATCGATCGAAGAATATATAGAAGTGATTGATCGGTTTCCCTTCCCTATGGGATCGACACCTTATGTGCTACACGTGACAAGTGTACGCTTACATGTACGTGAGGTTTTAAATAAAACTTCCCAACAATAAACATAAATAATTACTAGCCAATCAATACCTAGTTTATTGTCACTCTCTATGATTTCAAATTTTGAAAATTATAATTAATGCTAATTGATTTTATACATAGTAATATTTTCACATAATTAAAGAATATTTGTTTACACGACATTATAGAATGAGTTATGATGCATGGACACGGATACGGCAAGACATGGACACGACGACACCGATTTTTTTTAAAATTTTAAGACACGATACGGCTATATATTATATATAAATAAATATATTTATATTAACTAATTAATTTAAAATAAAATATATGTAAGAGTAATCAATATTATAAATTTAAATAAAATACATTTATATCAAATTCAATAGTTTAAGTCATTATAAATAATATTATTGCATTTTTCATGTCACGATATTACGAAAAAATTCAAAATAACAATAAAAATAAAAAGTTTAAATTAATATAATATATTTTTGTAAATGTATACAATTCTTTTTTTTTAAAATATATATATATATATAATCCTCAAATTTTAGAAAATATATAAAAATAATAATTTTTTTTTAGTTTCTCGTGTCCCCGCTGTGTCCGACACTTGCCCTCGCCGTGTCCGACACGTGTCCCTGCCGTCTCCAATTTTTTTTTTTAAATTATTTTGGACATTTTTTGCCGTGTCGGTGCCATGTCCATGTCCGACACTGCACGAAATGAAAAATTGGAGTGTCTTTGCATTATAGAGAAAATGAGACTCACTTCTTCCTTTTCTTTTAAATTTTACATTATTCACTCTATTACATTTCTCTTTCTCTTTACGTATACACAATTTTTTTTCCTCGCATATATTCCTACATTTTATTATTGATTTAATTTTTAAGTGTGTTGATTGTTTTTCTTTTTTTTTTTTTTATCATATTTGATTGTTGTTGTTTAACCTTTTATGTTAATTATTTGGTGTTTATAATTTTTTTTAAATTTTATCAATTTGTGTTTCCTGAATTGTTTATGTTATATCCGTTTATAATCGTTTTGTTTATTTGATATAATTAACCTATTGTGTTTCAAATTTATTTATTTGTATTTTTTTCATTTTTTAATATTTATTGTTATTATAGTTTGATGGTTTTTCTTTATTATTTTCATTTACAGTATTTGTTATTTTTATTTATTTAAAGAGATTTTTTGGAATTTTTTGAATAGGGCCAATAATATATCCATTCCTGTAGAGTTTCTGAATTATGTTTATGTAGCTGCATATTTCAGGTTTGAATGGAATTGTAGCACCCGCACGGTGGGTCACCACATCCCCCGCACCAAAGTCCGATCCACATACAAAATGGGGAGTCCGTACATGAACCAAACAGTGGCGAACGGGAGACTGACAAACTCACACCTAGGCTAGGCGGAACTTAGACCCTGAAAGCAAAACTCAAACCACAACAAGAATGCGGAAGCGAAACAAGTCATGCAACAATCAAACCATTCATAAACAGTTGACGGGTTCAACTAGCATAAATACCTAATCCCGAATATCCATATCAATTCACAATTAAATTCCAAATAGCGTATACAAACATATCTTATACATAAGCCAAATTAAAGAAATGTGAATGCAAGACCACCTACTAGACAAAGACACCGAACAGACTCCAAAATACAGACACACTCCGCCTAGCACAAACTCCAAGCAAAACCTGCAAACTAAAGGAAAAAGGGGAGGGGTCAGTCTTAACTCGACTGAGTGAGGGGTTAACGCACTCACACTATATATATATAAGAGCAAGGCACGTATCAAACTCGTAATGTTCATGAACGCAGGGATAGTTTTTGCACACTAAATCATTTCCCGTGATATACATATATATAAAGGGCTTACTTAGCAAATCAAACAAACCAATTTAACTTACCGAACAAACTTATCAAAACCTATTAAATCTAAACATATTCAAAACTTAACTTATCTTATAAAACTCCCTTTTTATTTAACTTAGAATCTATCCCCGTTTCATAAACCTTAACAGAACATACATATCATATCATATAGAACTCGGCGGGTACGAGCTCTGACTCCCCCAATCTCCTCATAACATATCATATCAGAATCAAAACATAAAACTTACATACATATCAAGTCATATCATATCATCCTCAACTCCGGGTGATGGAAGGGTGTATACGCCCAAACCATCCAGACAAACGAGGGGAGCGCCTTGCGAGTACTCAAACCCTCAGGATTCCTTCCCTCACCAAACCTCCTGGTGAGTTCAGGGGTGATCCTCTGCAGACAGATGGAGACTATGCACAGGCTTAACCTCGACGGCCCTATGCCGTCCCGAGGGTTCCTTACCCATAGCTCCGGGGCCCAACAAACACATATCATATCAGAACCCGCTACAACAGAGACAGACAGACATAACTTATACATATATATGTATATATACCACTTTCCGTTTCAATCAAACTCGGTCCTTGCCAAACTTGGCTCATGAGAAGTATACGGTCAGAAGCATAGCTTCACGTGGCAAATCATGCAAATCATTCCAAACCAAGCATACATAGGCTCGTACATTGCTTAACATACTTGCAAACTCGAGGCATATTCAACAAATACATGTTTCACACTTATTTATATACATATAAGGCTTATTTAATCACATGCAATCAAAACCGAGCACATTGCAATAAGGTGTAACTATATCCTAACCTCACCTGACACCGAAGAGGCCAAAGACACAACAAACGATCCACCCCGGAATCAACACGGCCAACAAAACACCACCCCGGGTGTACCTGAACAAACTGAATACAAAACAAGACTTAGACCCGAGAATGAACCAAATAAACGCACGGCGTATGCTTATGATTGGCATGAAGTCATGGTTCACGTATACAATATAAAACAAGCATGCATTAACAATAATTCACATTTCACGAGCATATTAAAGTATATGATACAATATCACCCTAGAACATGCACTTAAATTGAAGTAGTAAACCTCACAAAGCGAAACGAGGTCATAACGAAGCATAATAACCGAAAAACAAACACACACACACAACAGAAGCTGGGAACGGCCTCGCCCAAGGCGGGAAGGGCCGTTCCCACACACGCTCCAGAGTTACTGGACAACGGGAACGGCCGTTCCGAGCCCAAGCACAAACTGGGAACGGTCGTTCCCACACTCGGCACCAACGCCAGCCCGGGAAGGGCCGTTCCCACCACAAGGCATAAACGGGAACGGCCGTTCCCACCTGGAACAGCTGAAAAACAGCAGAAGCTCCAAAAATGGCGACGGGGAAGCAAACAACAAAGCAACAGCAGCCAAACCACAACCAAAACACACGAAAATAACACAATAAAGCATGCTCGATACGTAGGTCACATATTTCCACATTAGAACCCGTAAAACGGCCTAGATTATACAAAACTCACACCCCGGTTACTATTCATCATCTTCCCCAATTAGCCATATAACACAAATCCGGGGCACGAAAGAGATATTAAAGTAACGCATGTAACGAAAGGGTCACAAATCTTACCTTAGGTCGTTGATCGGACGGTTGGATCTCCCAAACCCGAGCTCAAGGGCTTCTTGGCCACAAATGGGGAAAAAGCTTCTCTTTTCCTTTCCTTGCTGCTGCAACGATCAAAGTGGGAGAGAAGGAAAGGCTTGGCCCTTTTTGGGGCTGGTCAGACGGGTCGGTTAAAACGGGTAGGGTCAAACGGTGTCCGGTCCAAACGGATCGGATTTAAAACGGTAGGGCTATCAATTGGCTTTAGAATTTAAAGGGTTAATTCATTGAATCCGAATCATCGAAACGAACTCAACGATAGGGTCAGAATTCGAATTCGAATTCCCGAGCTCAAATAGCCACAAAGGCTCAAACGTCCTAATTATAATTAGGTCCCTAAATTGCAAATATTGAACAATTGAGTCCAAGTACAATTTAATTATTCTAAGGCACACGTAATTAAAATTAATATCACGTTGACACGTAAGCATGCTAAATCACATAATTCACAAAATACTGAAATAAACTCTCTCGTGACGCCGTACCTGGAATGCCGAAGAGACGGGGCGTCACAATCTCCCCCCCCTTAAGAGAACCTGGCCCCCAGGTTCTACCGCTCGTAACAAAACGACGAGCAACTCTCCCGCATTCACCCAAGTTCGGGGCTCGCGACACTCCGACATGGGTTAGCCCGAGAAAGGTCTTCCAAGCACGAAGGGGGTTCGATCATTGCTTCAAGCTTCACACGAACTGGATCCCTACTAGGAGTAGCTCAGACTTCTCGCACGATAGGAGGCTCACAAGTGATTCAACTCCCACCGCTTGGATCAATCCAAACTAACCCACAATTCGGGACCATGAGTGGAGTTGTTAAAGAACTCAAACCACTCGCTCTCCACCCAAGAAGGGCCTTCAACCCGTGGTTCGAAGTTGACATTCGAACGTTGATCACCTCAAACGTGAACTCCGGGAACTTGTGGAGAAGACCATTGCAAAGCACAACCCTCAACTTACCGTAAAACAACAACACTCGCACACTCAAGTCACCCCAGAGGGTAACCAACAACTCACAACTACAACACACACACCCAAAGCAAAGCAAAACAAAAGATGGATGATGCACGTGGTATGTATGTTTAATGTACCGTTCACCGAAGCGTTGGAATCTTATCTTTAGTGATGATTTGATCAACTCCAAAGTTCCTTATTCACGGTTAAGTTCTGAAATTCCCAACGTCTCTCGAGCTTCGAATATCACCCTGATCTTTATCCCACTGTTGTTGCTTAGCTCAAATAACTCTAATCCAATTCTCCTTGCTCATGACTATATCTTGAAATTCCCCGGTATCTCTTACACTTCAAATATCAAGTCAATCTTCATCCCACGGTTGACAATTATCCTTGATAGTTCTTCGAATTTAATCCTTCACTCTTAACTATCCTTGTTTCTCCAATATATATGAATTCCTTAAACTTTGATTAATCATTATAATTCCCCCGCAGATCTGATGTGCTCCAAATTTATTCCAAATCACATGGCCCGAATTCTTTTCCATTTGTGTATTGTGGAATTTTCCAATAATTGCCTTGCCTCGAAATCTTAGTTCCTTCCCAATAAGTGTTCTTCAAATTTAGTGCCGAACTCCTTAACCCCCTTCTCTTAAATATATAAGAAAGTGCAACGTCCCTTGATTAATGCTACTGATTTCCTTTGGAAATCCTGAGGTAATTTCTTGTGTGATCTATTCCACTCAGTGATTTAGGGAATCCCATAACCCAATTCCCGTAGTAATATGTTCCGTAGGCTCTCCCGAACCAATACCTTCTACTATACTTTAATTTCCTTCTCTTGAAGTTCAATCAAGGCTCGATTAGAATTTCCTAGAAAATTCTTCTCTTCAAGGCATGGTTAAATGGAAAGCGGTCACCATATCCCGAAACTGCAGTTGATTAGATCCGTTCCCAACTCCCAAATCAATTCTTGTTCTAACCCTTGTTATTCTTGTTTAAATTCCACCGGTAGAGAATCTTGATGTCTTCTTCTAATTATTTTCAAGAATTAACTTCCTTCATTATTATTAAATCCGAATTCTAAAACAAATCATGCCTTGTGCTGGGTGAAATATGCTACCTCGAATCTTTAATTTCTCTTCAAAATATACCCCAATTCCTAAATTCTTCAACTTGGTACCGGGACCTCTCAAATCGTTCTTCTTTATCATATTTTCCACGTCTCCATAACTCAACCCGAACTCCAAAAGAAATTCTTAATTTCATTCCCTATCCCAACCATCTCTTCCAATTTCTCTTGAACACCACTTGGTACTTGAATGAAGGAATATCCTAAAATAAAACACTAAATATGCATGTTGAGTCAAAGTGCGAATGAGATGCATCACTTAATCGTCACTTAAACACATAGTGGCATCAACAATTAACAACAATTAATAATGAATAGCAATTAATGGCAATTAACAATTACGGCACGAAAATAAATAATTGTAATATTTAAAATGGAGGATGAATGCTCGTGCCATGGATGCAATTACCTCAATTTTCGGGTTCCTGTTGGTTCCCAATTTGAAGCCGTTGATCCCTACCTCGTTGCTTGTTAGCTCTCGATCGATCACACTCGGAAATCTTGTGCTCTGTTGACCCGCAAATGTAGCACCTCTTTAATCTGTCCCAACATGCTTCATAGGTATGAGTGGTTCCTCCACAATAAGCACATAATTGGGGCCTTTTCCCCAACCTGGAGGTATTCCCGGTCTTGTGTTTCTTTCCCCTAATTCTCTTAGCCCGAGTTTCATGTTGAGGAGATTCTTCTTCTACTTGTAAGCTTGAGCATAAACCCGACTTGACCTTAGACCCCGATACCTCTTCTTCCTTGTCCTTTGTTAGGAGCCAAGTCTCAACCCTTAAAACTTTCTTCGTGGCTTTATCCCACGTAGTCGTATCCTTTGCAGCTAGGGCTTCCTTGAATTCATCCCGAAGACCTTCCATGAAGTATTTGGCCTTCATCTGATCGTTACCCATAATGTGAGGCACATATAAGCCCACCCTTTCGAATTCTTCTATGTATTCCACAACGGATCTATCTCCTTGTTTCAGATTGAGGAATTCTTCAAGTCTTCGCTCATGTAGAATAGCTGGTGCAAACCTCTTTCTGAATTCTCGAATAAATACTTCCCAAGTCAACTCTTCGTTCGTAGTCTCTAGTTGTTGAGCAACCCTTTTCCACCACTGTCTTGCTTGTCCTTGCAAAAGAAATGTAGCAAGGAGAGCCATATCCTGAGAGTTGCGTGGCCATATTTCAAAAATTCCCTCTATCTCTGAAAGCCAATCTTCAGCCTTTACATCATTTCCTTCTCGAAATTGGGGAGGCTTGAATGCTAGGAATTCTTGGTACATCATTGCCATCGGATCCATTACTAATACTCGGTAAAAGATTGTCCTTGAGATCACGGACTTGGTAGCGAAGGTTAACCGTAGGGTTGTTGACTCGGTGGTACCCTGAAAAACTCAGCAACTACAATATATATGCGTGTCAATTAGTAAGTGCTCATGTCACGTAGTAAATCAAGTAGAGCATCAAAGAAATGCAATGTCTCACGTAATATAAATTCAACAAAGTATTGAAATTTCACATACATAGCTTATCAAATCAAGATGCAAATGCACACATAATCAAATTGTCCTATGCCGTTCGACTTAGACAGACACGACCTAACACTGAACCCCGGTTTTTCAACCTGGGGCTCTGATACCACTTCAGGATGTAGCACCCGCACGGTGGGTCACCACATCCCCCGCACCAAAGTCCGATCCACATACAAAATGGGGAGTCCGTACATGAACCAAACAGTGGCGAACGGGAGACTGACAAACTCACACCTAGGCTAGGCGGAACTTAGACCCTGAAAGCAAAACTCAAACCACAACAAGAATGCGGAAGCGAAACAAGTCATGTAACAATCAAACCATTCATAAACAGTTGACGGGTTCAACTAGCATAAATACCTAATCCCGAATATCCATATCAATTCACAATTAAATTCCAAATAGCGTATACAAACATATCTTATACATAAGCCAAATTAAAGAAATGTGAATGCAAGACCACCTACTAGACAAAGACACCGAACAGACTCCAAAAGACAGACACACTCCGCCTAGCACAAACTCCAAGCAAAACCTGCAAACTAAAGGAAAAAGGGGAGGGGTCAGTCTTAACTCGACTGAGTGAGGGGTTAACGCACTCACACTATATATATATATAAGAGCAAGGCACGTATCAAACTCGTAATGTTCATGAACGCAGGGATAGTTTTTGCACACTAAATCATTTCCCGTGATATACATATATATAAAGGGCTTACTTAGCAAATCAAACAAACCAATTTAACTTACCGAACAAACTTATCAAAACCTATTAAATCTAAACATATTCAAAACTTAACTTATCTTATAAAACTCCCTTTTTATTTAACTTAGAATCTATCCCCGTTTCATAAACCTTAACAGAACATACATATCATATCATATAGAACTCGGCGGGTACGAGCTCTGACTCCCCCAATCTCCTCATAACATATCATATCAGAATCAAAACATAAAACTTACATACATATCAAATCATATCATATCATCCTCAACTCCGGGTGATGGAAGGGTGTATACGCCCAAACCATCCAGACAAACGAGGGGAGCGCCTTGCGAGTACTCAAACCCTCAGGATTCCTTCCCTCACCAAACCTCCTGGTGAGTTCAGGGGTGATCCTCTGCAGACAGATGGAGACTATGCACAGGCTTAACCTCGACGGCCCTATGCCGTCCCGAGGGTTCCTTACCCATAGCTCCGGGGCCCAACAAACACATATCATATCAGAACCCGCTACAACAGAGACAGACAGACATAACTTATACATATATATGTATATATACCACTTTCCGTTTCAATCAAACTCGGTCCTTGCCAAACTTGGCTCATGAGAAGTATACGGTCAGAAGCATAGCTTCACGTGGCAAATCATGCAAATCATTCCAAACCAAGCATACATAGGCTCGTACATTGCTTAACATACTTGCAAACTCGAGGCATATTCAACAAATACATGTTTCACACTTATTTATATACATATAAGGCTTATTTAATCACATGCAATCAAAACCGAGCACATTGCAATAAGGTGTAACTATATCCTAACCTCACCTGACACCGAAGAGGCCAAAGACACAACAAACGATCCACCCCGGAATCAACACGGCCAACAAAACACCACCCCGGGTGTACCTGAACAAACTGAATACAAAACAAGACTTAGACCCGAGAATGAACCAAATAAACGCACGGCGTATGCTTATGATTGGCATGAAGTCATGGTTCACGTATACAATATAAAACAAGCATGCATTAACAATAATTCACATTTCACGAGCATATTAAAGCATATGATACAATATCACCCTAGAACATGCACTTAAATTGAAGTAGTAAACCTCACAAAGCGAAACGAGGTCATAACGAAGCATAATAACCGAAAAACAAACACACACACACAAAAGAAGCTGGGAACGGCCTCGCCCAAGGCGGGAAGGGCCGTTCCCACACACGCTCCAGAGTTACTGGACAACGGGAACGGCCATTCCGAGCCCAAGCACAAACTGGGAACGGTCGTTCCCACACTCGGCACCAACGCCAGCCCGGGAAGGGCCGTTCCCACCACAAGGCATAAACGGGAACGGCCGTTCCCACCTGGAACAGCTGAAAAACAGCAGAAGCTCCAAAAATGGCGATGGGGAAGCAAACAACAAAGCAACAGCAGCCAAACCACAACCAAAACACACGAAAATAACACAATAAAGCATGCTCGATACGTAGGTCACATATTTCCACATTAGAACCCGTAAAACGGCCTAGATTATACAAAACTCACACCCCGGTTACTATTCATCATCTTCCCCAATTAGCCATATAACACAAATCCGGGGCACGAAAGAGATATTAAAGTAACGCATGTAACGAAAGGGTCACAAATCTTACCTTAGGTCGTTGATCGGACGGTTGGATCTCCCAAACCCGAGCTCAAGGGCTTCTTGGCCACAAATGGGGAAAAAGCTTCTCTTTTCCTTTCCTTGCTGCTGCAACGATCAAAGTGGGAGAGAAGGAAAGGCTTGGCCCTTTTTGGGGCTGGTCAGACGGGTCGGTTAAAACGGGTAGGGTCAAACGGTGTCCGGTCCAAACGGATCGGATTTAAAACGGTAGGGCTATCAATTGGCTTTAGAATTTAAAGGGTTAATTCATTGAATCCGAATCATCGAAACGAACTCAACGATAGGGTCAGAATTCGAATTCGAATTCCCGAGCTCAAATAGCCACAAAGGCTCAAACGTCCTAATTATAATTAGGTCCCTAAATTGCAAATATTGAACAATTGAGTCCAAGTACAATTTAATTATTCTAAGGCACACGTAATTAAAATTAATATCACGTTGACACGTAAGCATGCTAAATCACATAATTCACAAAATACTGAAATAAACTCTCTCGTGACGCCGTACCTGGAATGCCGAAGAGACGGGGCGTCACAGGAATGATACAAGAGTTATTTATTTGATCTGAATTCTTTTATCAATTTTTCTATTCTTAATGTTTAATAAAAATTTATTTTGAAAGGTATTGCTCTATAATATTGAGAAATGTATGTTGACTTCATTATGTTCTCCTAATATTTTTCTAAATTCTACATATTTTTTATATCTTTCAATTAGTTTATCTTATTTTAAATTAAGGTTTTTAAATTCTTTTTTTTTTATCTGCACCATATTATTAATTACGAGATAGTAATCAATTTTTCTTTTATATATTGTATTATTTCAGTTTTTGATATATATGAATTTAAATATATATTTTTTTGGGTTAGTTTGGAAACCAACTGAATCTCTTTTAGAAAAAATATATTTTTTAATTTTTATTTAAAGGTTTGTATTTAATCTTTGGTCTTTTATTATTTATGACTTTAAGGGCGAAATCTTTTGGTCAAATCTTCCCTTTTTAAGATATCTTTTGATAAAGAAAATAATTAATAACTATAATTTAAGTAGGATGGATCTTTCCAAATTAGTGTTGCTCAAATCTTAGAAAATAATTAATAATTGTAACTTAAATTAGGATGGATCTTTCCAAATTAGTGTTGCCCGAATCTTTCCTTTTTTTTTTTTTTTTTTTTTTTTGAGAGGCGGAAGATAACCTCACTCAACAACATCTTCCGTCAAACACGAAACAACGACATCAGGGAGCTCAACGTCCCTATTAATAACGTTTAAAGCTAGGCGAGCTAAATGATGAGCAGCTTGATTCCCTTCGCAGCGCACGAAGGTAAAGGAGACTTCCGGTATAAGTGATGTGATATCTCGCACATCCGAAATGAGAGCGCCCACCTCTGAAAAGTCTGCTTCCATATCTTGCAGTTTGTGGATAACATTAAGACAGTTGCTCTCAACTATTATCCTGTTGAAATTCTTTGCATGTGCCAATTTAACGGCTTCAAGAACAGCCTTTTTTTCTACTGCTTCCGGAGTCAGTTTACCTTGTCGGCCTATGCTTCTCCATTCAACACAATTGCCAAGCTGATCCTTTACCATTACCCCTATCCCCAACGACCCGCTCTCATCAAAAACCGCTGCATCCACGTTAAGCTTCAAGACTCCATCTGGAGGTTTCTTCCAATGGCTGGGCAGCAGCATAACTTCGGCTGGAACAGCAGCTCTCCGTCTGGTTTGACCCTCAGCGTCAAGAATATTAGCTGCTGTACATAGTCGTTCCGGGTCAGCACCACTTCCTTCCGCCCACTTCTTGTTCCGATTATTCTAAAGGGACCATGCACAAGCAGTGAACCTCACAGACTCCTCCTTACTCAGAACTATAATGATGTATCGGCACCAGTATTCTCCATCCCCTCCCCACCTCGAAATTATGTGCCACGGTAAATTGGTTAATGCCCAAAATTGGAACGCAACCGGGCACTCTAAGAGAACATGTTTAAGGTCCTCCTTATCTTCCTCACACCACGGGCACTCGGCAGCTCTGGAGCTCCTTTGTTTCCTGAGGTTCACCCCCGTTGGTAAGCTATCGTAACAAAGCCGCCATAAAAACATCCAAACTTTGGGGATGACATCTAGTTTCCAAATGAAATTCCAGTTGTTGTTCGAAGAAGATTGAGCAGAACCGTGGGCTTCAGTAAGTTCTGCTCGAGCCAATTCATAGGCACTCTTCACAGTGAACCTGCCAGATTTGGTAAAGTGCCAAACGCGTTTGTCTCTGTTTGCCGCCGAACCCAACGGGATGGACTTGATAACTTCCACATCTTGAGGTATGAATACCTCATCCACCAGCTCTCTATCCCATTCATTCCCTTCTGATATTAACTGTTTCACGTATGTCAGCTCCTCAAACCCGTTCACCATCACCAAAGGTTAGAAAGAGACAGGCCTTGAAAGCTATTTATCATGCCATATTCGAATGCAAGCACCGTTCCCTACCCGCCATCTCAACCCCTGTTCTAGCACCTTCTAAGCGTGCAAGATACTTCGCCAAGTTAGTGAGGGTCTCCGGCCCAGTTTTGCCAAGAAGAAGTCCCCATCCACAAAGTATCGAGCCCGTAACAATCGTGAAAGGAGACTTGATGGTTCGGTTACTAAACGCCACCCTTGTTTAGCTAGTAGTGCGAGATTAAAAGCCTTCAAATCTCTGAACCCCATCCCTCCATATTCTTTCGGCATACACATTTTCTTCCAATTGACCCAATGAATTTTATTCCCTGAGCTCCCACTCCACCAAAAGGCAGCCAACATTGAAGTGATCTCATTGAGCAAGGACTCCGGAATTTTAAAATAGCTTATCGCATAAGCAGGGATGGCTTGGAGAATCGCTTTAATGAGTACCTCTCTTACCGCTTGTGACACCATCTTGTCCCCCCATCCTTGTATCCTCTTCCAAATTCTTTCGCGCAAGTTAGCAAACACCTCACGCTTAGATACCCCTACCATCGCCGGGAGCCCCAAATACTTATCATGCTTCTCCCTTACCTCCATTCCCAACTTGGTAGCCAATATATCCCTCTCCACTGGGTCCACATTTGGGCTAAAGACCACCATGGATTTCTCATAGTTCACCACTTGCACCGAAATAGTCTTATACCTATCCAACACCTCCAAGATCCCTTCCACCACCTCTTCAAAAGCCCGACTGAATACCATAGTATCATCCGCGAATAATAAATGGGATACTACGGGGGCCTCGTTGCATATCTTGACACCTTTCACCCTTACTTCCTTCTCGAGCAGGAAACTCATAACCTCTGCACAAATTAAAAACAAGTAAGGAGATAATGGGTCTCCCTGTCTGAGACCACGGCCTTGGTTAGAGCTATCAAAACAGAAGCCATTAAGAACAAACGAGTAATCAACAGAGAAGATACATCCCATAATTAATTGCACGAAGTTTGAATCAAACCGTAACCTCAGCATTACTCGTTCCAAGAAGCGCCATTCCACCCTGTCATAAGCTTTGCTCATATCCAATTTGAGAACTAGGAAGCCCTCCTTGCCCTTCTTTTTACGCTTAATAAAATGGTTAATCTCAAAAGCACATAAAACATTATCCGTTATTAGTCTCCCAGGAATGAAGACACTTTGGGCCGGGGACATAACAGATTTCAAGATAGGTTTTAAACGATTTGCAATAGCCTTCGAAGCAATTTTATACATTACGTTGCAAAGACTAATGGTCAAAGGTCCGATGCTGTATTTATAGAGGTTTTGGAAAAAGTTCAGAAAAGATTGTCTACTTGGAAGGCGAAAACTCTGAACCTTGCGGGGAGAATTGTAACATACCGCTCGTCCGGCCTTAAAGGTACGCGATTCGAGAGTGCTAAGTACGTATTTAGATTATTTTAATTACGCATTTTACATGTTTATTTTATGCCTTCCGTGAAATATTTGAATGATTTGATTTAATATTTGAATTTTATATGAACCTTATTTGAATTATTTGAACGCTTATGCTTTATATGCCCTATTTTTAATTCATTTGTGCCCGTTCTTGCCTCTAATTTTTGTGATTAGGTGATATACATAAACTATATATGTTATGAATGTGTTTTTATATTCATTGCATGTTTTCGTGTTTGTTTGATACGGTTTTCGAACCGTTTTATTTGTTAGGGACTTAAGGGCCTAACTAGTTTTAGCGCACCTTGGGTTTCGGAAGGAGTATCTCAAGATCGGGATTTCGGAAGTGATTTCGGACTCGTAAAGAAGAATGAAAGCTAGAGAACTTGGCCTCTTAATTTTCTAAGCCCGTTTGATACCCCGTATTTTGCCCGAGAATGAGCCCTTGTGACAGATTTGCGACCCTCGCCTGTTTTGCTCATATCCGACTCGTTTCTTATCCGATTCGACCCATTTTTAACCCACTTAACCCTCTTTTGACCCTCTATCTCACTCTCCCTCTCTGATTTCGGATCAAGCCAAGGGAAAAGAAGAAAGGAGCAGAAAACCGAACAGCAAGGGAGAAAGAAAGAAATAGGGGCTCTACTATTCACCAAGTCCAATTTCTTGCTCGTTCAACCTCCATTTCTCGTCAAATTCAAAAGGTATGTCCAGATTTCGAACCTCCATCTTCTTGCCTTTCTTTCAAATCTGATTTGGTCCATTTTCATCCCTGTTTAATCATGTTTTGGGAGAGTTGTGTGAATACTTAGGTTTTATACATTTCTTTGATGAATTAATGCCAAAATTACCCTATAATTTGGATTGATGAGTAATATATGATCTCTTAACATTCTTTTATGTAAATATGGTCTGAAATTCCATGGAAATTAGCTTAAAATTGGACCACCATTGATGAACATATGTGAAACTTGAAGTTGAAGATGTTGTGTGCTCTCTTGTTTTCCATCTTGTTTCCATCTCGTTTATGGTTTGTATGGTTGTTGTTTTGTGTAGCTTTTGTTGCCTTTTCCTTGCCTTTTTATTGCTTGAAGTTGCTGCTGTGAGGGTGAAGCTTTGGAGAAGACGAACAGGGGAGGAAAATGCAATTTCCGCGACTGCTGCACAGTGCAGTCGCGGGCCTAGTTTCGAGATGAAACTGCTGAACTTGCTGGAGGAGCTGGTGGTCACGGGCATTTGAGGGGATTCTCGACCTACTGCTGTTGTTGCTTTTCGTTCGGCTTTTCGTTTGTGTTTTTCGTGTTCTTCTTGCTTCTTTCTTACCTCTTTTGTGTTGATAACTTGTTATATTATTTGTTAAATGTTTTATAATGAATTTATCTTGGGAATTCGATGCTCTTATGTGAAATAAATGGCCTACGTGCTTCATATATGTTTATATGTGCATACATGAATCCCTTAGCTGGTTGTTTGTCTTGCATGTTGTTTCCTTGAGATTTTATGAAGTGTATGCATAGCTTACTTGTTGTAGTATGTGTTACATGCTCTGTTATGAATTTATTACGTGACTTCGATGATTTTATACGTGATATATGTTCCCTAACATGCGCTATATATCCTCATACGTGTATGCATAAACTAATATGATATTTCTTTGATTCATTTGATGTTTTCTCATTTCTTTTCTTTTATGCATACAATATTAAAATGTAATATTACGTGTTACGTGTTCTATTATGAATTTAAGGTGTGAATTTGATGCTCTTATGTGCAATATTTAGCCTAATATGCTATATATGTTCTCCTATGTGCGTGCATGGATCTATATGACGTTTAAGTGTTTCGTTTGATATTTTCTTATCTCTTTTCTTGTACGCATGTATGTCTAACGTATGATATAATGTGTTATGAGTAGTATATGAAGTTTATAAATTTATTTAACGTGAAATATACGAACCGTGACTTGATATGATTAAATATGGCATAAATGAACCTAAATGACATCTCATTTCATTTTATTGCATTATTGCATACATATGCATTTACCGAGCATCTAAGTGGTTCATATCGAGTCTAAGTTTGTCTCTTGTCTTTGTTTTGTCCTTAGGTTCGTTCCGTGGTTGAAGAGGTGGTCTCTTAGGAGTTTTTGAGTTCGTTTCGCCCGGTGTGGTCGACAAGGTGAGGTTTTTCTTCCTTTTAGTTAAGTGACCTACAACCCTACATGTATTTTAAGCCTGCATGTGAGATATATATATATATATATATATATATATATATATATATATTTAATTATATAAATACGTGTTCGATTAGTATTTTGTGGGATTTGTCCCTTTTGCTATGAATTATTGGAAAAATGCTTTTATATATATATATGTAACCTATTTTATATTTATTTGATTTGAAAAAGGGTTGGTGTGTGTGATCGTTTTGAAATAGTGAGACTACGACTTTGAGTATAAAGTCGGAAAATTCTAAAATTTCGAAGTTATGAAAATATGAATTATGAATTATGAAATAGGCCCCGAAGGTTTGTGTGAAGGAGCCCCGGGACGGTTTCGGGGCATCGAGTCTACTCCTAAGCATGGCCTCCATATGTTGGAAAGGATGTACCGGAACCCACCAGGAGGTTTGGTTGAGTGATGGAGTCCGAGGATTGGAGAAGCATTGAGCTCTCCCCTCAACTGTTAGATGGTTAGGGTAGGATCAACCCTTCCATCACTGGTATGATTTTGATTTCGTTTGAATATGAACTGAGGAGTTGGTTGGATTCTGAACTCGTTCTCGCCGAGTCTTTTGATTTTGATTTTGGATACGGTTCGTGAAACGGGAGTGGATTATAAACTACTAAAATTGGATGATTTTGGCCTTCGGCCTTAAACCTTTTTCTTATATATATAGTATCACGTGATAAAATGATTTAAAATGTAAAAACCAGGCCCCGGTTCATGAACTATTTAATTTTGAATATGCTATGTTCTTAAGTTTATGTACATGTGCGTGTGTTAGCCCCCTCACCAGTCTTTAGGACTGACCCCTCTTCGTTGTTTTCTTTTCCCCTTGTCTCTTTTGAGTTGCAAGTTTCCGTGGGAGCTGTGTGCTAGGCGACGGTCATTTGTCGAGCCTTGGGTTTTGTTTTTTTAGTTTCATGCATCTTTCTAGTTTATTCTATACCTTTGAACTTACGGAAATTATGTACCTACGAATATGAATTGAAATTTAAGAAAATGTATAGAAGCGTTTAAATTTGAGATTTGATACTAGCATATCTTGTTAATTATAACCATGTATGTTCATATATTTGAATGCCTGGGGCTTCTGCTTTTGTTTTGTTTTTAATTGCACACTCTGATTTAGGGTCTAGACCGCCTAGCATTGGAGAGATTTTTTTGTTTGTCGCCCGTTCGCCATAGCTTGATACGTGTACGGGAGTTTCCATTTCGTTACACATGTCGGGCTTTGGTGCGGGGGATGGGGTGCCCTTCGCTCCGGGGTACTACATCCTAAAGTGGTATCAGAGCCCCGGGTTGCAAAATCGGAGCTCTAGCGTCGTGTCGGGTCTCTCTAGGTCGTTTGGCTTCAGATTATGTGCTTATGTGCATTCACTTTCATCAATTATGTGATCTATTTGTATTAATTATATTATTTATGTTAATCCTTCACATGAACATGCACTAAAAACCCCGCATGCATCGATATTTCTTGGAGATTGTGCCTTCATTTTAGGATATTGTTCCAGTAACAACAAGTATTACCGGGAAGAGGACAAAGGACACAAGTGCTTTCAGTTTATGAGAAGCTTTATGGGTTTTGATTTTATAGAGTTAGTCGAAGGTGATAATGCCAAGATCGAGAAAAGATATCCAACCCGTTTCTTATCCGATTCGACCCATTTTTTAACCCACTTAACCCTCTTTTGACCCTCTATCTCACTCTCCCTCTCTCATTTCAGATCAGACCAAGGGAAAAGAAGAAAGGGGTAGAAAACCGAACAGCAATGGAGAAACGAAGAAAGAAGGGCTCCACTATTCACTAAGTCCGATTTCTTGTACGTTCGACCTCAATTTCTCGTCAAATTCAACAGGTATGTCAATATTTCGAACCTCCATCTTCTTGCCTTTCTTTCAAATCTGATTTGGTCCATTTTCATCCATGTTTATTCATGTTTTGGGTAAGTTATGTGAATACTTAGGTTTTATACATTTCTTTGATGAATTCATGCCAAACTTGCCCTATAACTTGGATTGATGAGTAATATATGATCTCTTAACATTATTTTATGTAAATATGATCTGAAATTCCATGGAAATTGGCTTAAAATCGGACCACCATTGATAAACATATGTGAAACTTGAAGTTGAAGATGTTGTGTGCTCTCTTGTTTTCCATCTTGTTTCCTTCTCGTTTATGGTTTGTATGGCTGTTGTTTTGTGTATCTTTTGTTGCCTTTTCCTTGCCTTTTTATTGCTTGAAGCTGTTGTTGTGAGGGTGAAGCTTTGGAGAAGACGAACAGGGGAGGAAGATGCAATTTCTGCGACTGCTGTACAGTGCAGTCGCGGCCGCGACCGGAATATGAAGGTTTGGGGTCGTCGGCCCAATTTCATATCGAGATGAAACTGCTGAACTTGCTGGAGGGGCGCGACCATCGCGACCCCATTTGAGGGGATTCTCGACCTGCTGCTGCTGTTGCTTTTCGTCCGTGTATTTCGTGTTCTTCTTGCTTTTTTCTTACCTCTTTTGTGTTGATAACTTGTTATATTATTTGTTAAATGTTTTATAATGAATTTATCTTGGGAATTCGATGCTCTTATGTGAAATAAATGGCCTACGGGCTTCATATATGTTTATATGTGCATACATGAATCCCTTAGCTGGTTGTTTGTCTTGCATGTTGTTTCCTTGAGATTTTATGAAGTGTATGCATAGCTTACTTGTTGTAGTATGTGTTACATGCTCTGTTATGAATTTATTACGTGACTTCGATGATTTTATACGTGATATATGTTCCCTAACATGCGCTATATATCCTCATACGTGTATGCATAAACTAATATGATATTTCTTTGATTCATTTGATGTTTTCTCATTTCTTTTCTTTTATGCATACAATATTAAAATGTAATATTATGTGTTACGTGTTCTATTATAAATTTAAGGTGTGAATTTGATGCTCTTATGTGCAATATTTAGCCTAATATGTTATATATGTTCTCTTATGTGCGTGTATGGATCTATATGTCATTTAAGTGTTTCGTTTGATATTTTCTTGTCTCTTTTCTTGTATGCATGCATGTCTAACGTATGATATAATGTGTTATGAGTAGTATATGAAGTTTATAAATTTATTTAACGTGAAATATGCGAACCGTGACTTGATATGATTAAATATGGCATAAATGAACCTAAATGACATCTCATTGCATTTTATTGCATTATTACATACATATGCATTTGCCGAGTGTCTAAGTCGTTCATATCGAGTCTAAGTTTGTCTCTTATCTTTGTTTTCTCCTTAGGTTCGTTCCATGGTTGAAGAGGTGGTCTCTTAGGAGTGTTTTGAGTTCGGTTCGCCCGGTGTGGTCAACAAGGTGAGGTTTTTCTTCCTTTTAGTTAAGTGACCTACAACCCTACATGTATTTTAAGCCCACATACGATATACGTATATATATATATATAATTATGTAAATACGTGTTCGATTAGTATTTTGTGGGATTTGTCCATTTTGCTATGAATTATTGGAAAACGCTTTTATATATATTTGTAACCTATTTTATGTTTATTTGATTTGAAAAAGGGTTGGTGTGTGTGAACGTTTTGAAATAGCGAGACTACAACTTTGAATATGAAGTCGGAAAATTCTGAAATTTCGAAATTATGAAAATATGAATTATGAATTATGAAATGGGCCCTGGAGGTTTGTGTGAAGGAGCCCCGGGACGGTGTCGGGCCGTCGGGTCTACTCCTAATCATGGCCTCCATATGTTGGAAAGGATGTACCGGAACCCACCAGGAGGTTTGGTTGGGGGATGGAGTCCGAGGGTTGGAGAAGGATTGAGCACTCCCCTCAACTGTTAGATGGTTAGGGTAGGATCAACCCTTCCATCGCCGGAGAAATGGTAGGTTTGTATGATTTTGATTTCGTTTGAATATGAACTGAGGAGTTGGTTGGATTCTGAACTCGTTCTCGCCGAGTCTTTTGATTTTGATTTTGGATACGGTTCGTGAAACGGGAGTGGATTATAAACTACTAAAATTGGATGATTTTGGCCTTCGGCCTTAAACCTTTTTCTTATATATATAGTATCACGCGATAAAATGATTTAGAATGCAAAAACCAGGCCCGGTTCATGAACTATTTAATTTTGAATATGTTATGTTCTTACGTCTATGTACGTGTGCGTGTGTTAGCCCCCTCACCAGTCTTTAAAACTGACCCCTCTTTGTTGTTTTGTTTTCCCCTTGTCTCTTTTGAGTTGTAGGTTTCCGTTGGAGTTGTGTGCTAGACAGCGGTCATTTGTCGAGTCTTGGGTTTTGTTCTTAGTTTCGTGTATCTTTCTAGTTTATTTTGTACCTTTAAACTTATGGAAATTATGTACCTACGAATATGAATTAAAATTTAAGAAAATGTATAGAAGCGTTTAAATTTGAGATTTGATACTTGCATATCTTGTTAATTATAAACATGTATGTTCGTATATTTGAATTCATGGGGCTTCTGCTTTTGTTCTGTTTTTAATTGCGCACTCTGATTTAGGTTCTAGAGCGCCTAGCATAGGAGAAATTTTTTTGTTAGTCACCCGTTCGCCATAGCTTGATACGTGTACGGGGTTTTCATTTCGTTACACGTGTCGGGCTTTGGTGTGGGGGATGGGGTGCCCTTCGCTCCGGGGTGCTACAAGGATGACGCTTATACAGTCGGTAACCTCGGCAATCCCTATTTATCATATGCATACGGCTGGTTCCCTACGAGTTTCTGTGAGAAACTCGATCGTATAAACCGGAACTTCGTGTGGTTGACGGATCCGGAGAAGCACGAAACTCATCTAGTGGGGTGGAATAAAATTCTTCGGAAAAAGTGTGAAGGAGGGTTGGGTCTCAAAGAAGCCAGGAAAAATAACATCAGCATGTTAGCTAAAGTGGGTTGGAGCTTGCTGAAGAATAAAGACAAACTGTGGTGTGATGTCTTTAAATCTAAATATCTCAAGGACGCAGACATTCTGGAATATCAGGCGATACCGAATGCCTCACCACTCTGGAAAGGGGTTGTTCGGAGTCTTAGAAATGTCTCCCACAAAATTCGCTAGCGTGTCGGGAATGGTGGTGAGTTTTATTTATGGGATGATGACTAGACTAGAGTGGGTTGCTTACGTGACGTTGTCAGTGGCAATGTTCATCCACTTGAGGAGGATCTTCATGTTTCTAATATTCTTGATGATAATGGTAGTTGGAATCTGGATCCCCTCCGTACTCAACTGCCAACGGATGTGATCAACATCATCAAAGCAATCCCGCGTAGTTTGGATGTTGGCGCACCAGACCGTCGGTTTTAGGCTGGCCACACTTCGGGAATTTTCAGCCGTAAATTAGCTTATGATGCTCTTGGTACACCACTGGAAAATCCGGATAAATCTTGGGGTTCTATTTGGAATAGCTCGTTTGCTGAGTAAACTTAAATGCTTCCTGTGGCTCTTAAACCACAAAAGCCTTATGTGCAATGCTCTCCATTTGGACCGTCACATGACTTTGGATGGCTGCCGCTGGTGCTGTCACGCAACTAGGGAAGACCCCCTACACATATTCTACAGCTGTAATATTGCTAGAATATTCTGGAGCAAAGTGATCGATGAACGCGACTGGGCCAAATTCCTCAGCATCTCGGATGAGAACTGGTTCATCAAAGCTTGGAAGTTGAATTGTCGTAACTCTGTGGTACCGGATGCCTGTTGGGAGGTGGTTTTCATTGTTGGTCTATGGGTTCTCTGGAAGCAACGTAACAAATGGGAGTATCAATTGAAACGGGAACCACTGGGGGCTACCCTTAACAACTTGAAAACTTTGGTGCTGGAAATGGGACTTAGTATGAATGTGGCTAATTCGACTAAAAAGCATCTGGAGATGGTGGTTTGGACGCCGCCACCGTCCGGCTGGGTTAAGTTGAATACGGATGGCAGGCTCTTCACCCCCTCGAAGAAGGCAGCTGCTGGCGGAGTTGTTCGGTATGAGGAGGGACGATGGATAATGGGATTTGCAATCAAAGTTAGTACTCCCAACATCTCTGTTGTGGAACTCCTTGGTCTTAGAGAAGGGCATAGGCTAGCGTGGGAGAGACGGTTCAAAAATATTTTGGTGGAGTTCGATTCCAAAGTGGTTGTTGACTTGACTTCGAAGGCTAATGAAGAGGATCATCCCTTTGGCTTGCTGATTGAGGATGTTCGTAGGTTTCTTCACAAACCTTGTACATGTAAACTGCAGCATATTCGGCGGGAAGGTAACGGCCTGGCAGATAAGTTAGCCCGCTTGGGCCAGCATATGAAAGAGGAACGCTACATCTGGGAGCAGCCCCTTGATATCACTTAGTAGGCGATTTCTTCGCCCCAGCTTGTGCACTAAAAAATAAAAAATAAAAAAAAAAAAATCGAATATATAACAAAAATTTAATATGATCGTATTAAATTCAACTAGATAAAAAATCAAGAAAATAAAGATTTTCTAAGCGTAAAATTTTTAAAAATTTTCACATAAATACATAAACAACGAATAACACATAACTAAGAATAAAAAAATATTAAGTGGAAGTATAAATAAATTTTAAAGCTAGCTATCATTATATATATCACTAAAGTCTACATTTACTAAAATTACATGATAATTATAATTTGGACATGCAGTAATTAATGAACTATCGTATGCCCCGTGCTATGCATGGTAATAATATATAGTATCTAATTTATAATATTAGCTATAAATATATAAATGTATTAGTTCACTACGCGAAATTTATTAAAAAAGATAAAAATATATAATTCTAATCGATTAATTATTACACATATAAATCAAACATACAAAATAACACAAAAATGACTAACACAAACATAATGTAGTTAATGTTCAAGTAAATTATTTAGATTGAAGAAACAGTAAATATATAAAATCCTTATTAAGCCATACATTAATCAATGAAACAATTGAAATACAATTATGTAATGAAATTATAAATACCGAATATAATAATAAATATTTTGAACAAAAAATAAAGTTCACATGGATAATATGCTAATAACAATAAATACATAGATATAAATACATAAATATCATTGAACAAATCAATGTATAAAATTATCTTTTCACAATCGGCACTTGAACAAAATTTCAAAAGAAAATATTTCCCTATTAAAGATATGGAGAAAAAAATTATAGTTTCAAAAATATTTATAAACAATACATATTTTATCATTCAAGGAAAATATGTATAAAATTACCTTCTGACGTTAGTTGCTTGAGCATAAGATCCAATAAGATATTTCTCTATCAAAAAATTAAAAAAAAAAAACTATAATACTACATATATATATATATATATATATATATATATATATATATATAAATTACCTTCTCATTGCTGGAACTTGAACAAAACCTCAAAACAGAGGAAAAAAAATAAATTTAGTATACAAATAAATACCATAAATTGAAATAAAAATACATCGTGGATATGGAAAGAAAAAATCTTACCTTTTGGTTCATAAAAGACCTTCTTACAATTGGTTCTTGGACAAAAGTTGAAAAGGAAGTATTTCTTTATCAGAAGATGAAGAAAAAAATTATGATATACATATTTTATTTATGAAATTACCTTCTGACTGTAGGTACTTGAGCATCGATAATATTGATATAAGAGCATCGATACAAATTATAAACTTAAAAATAAGAAGAACCTAGAGACTATTAATGAAAAAAATATAAAATATTTTATAGAAAAATTAGAGAAATTGTAATTAATAAAAAATTGACTATTATTATCACACATTAAAAAAATACCAAATAATTATATAATCAGAGAACAAACATTCTATGTGTGAATATAATTGGAGTCTTACCATTATTGATGTTGTTGTATCTTGAAAGTTAAAAAAATCTATAAATTAATAAGTAGAAACAAATTGTTGGGATATGAATATTGTTCAAACTTTTAAATAAGATATATGAGAAGAAAATGGTGAAATTTATTAGTTTTAAAAAAAAAAATTAAGGATAAAATCTCTAACAGAAATCTTCAAATTATTTTCAAAATATGGTGCAACCATGATCGATGCAAATAATAATGCTAACCAAAAAAACAAAAAAAAAAATGATGCAAATACCCCACCAAATAATATTAGCAACCATAGTATTTATGCTTCAAGATCATTTGTCAGCAAAATGTTGGCAGATTGATATCTCAATGGATCATTGGTGTATGGCAACCATGGTGCAAATACTCCAAACCTATAATTAATCAACGTCAATGAAAAATTGGTAATAAACCTTACAAAATAGTAATATTTTTTTGTTCTATTAATCTATATACCTTGATTGCACCAAGCTCAATTCCATAGGTTATTTTCTTGTGATCATGAGGAGATATATCTACCACTTTAATAGAAAATTTTCAATGGGGATACATAAATTAAATGAAAAAATAAAGAGTATTAATATGAATTTGAGGAATGCTATTTTAAATTATCTTTAACATTATTGGAAAATTTATGTATGATAACATATAGAATCGAGGGTTTAATCTAAAGTTCTGGACTTTATATGCCATTGAAATAAAGCCCTTATGTTGATCAAAAGTTGAAATAAAAAACATAAGAAAGAGCAGAGGTATATTTCAATAGCAACAAATGATCTCAAATAAATCAAAGCGAATTGTATATGAATTGAAGTGATCTCTATACCAGATTGATTGATTAACAGGATCTACACCTTCATGAATAATCAATATCAATACTTCCTCGTTAGAGAGAGATCCTGAGAAATAGCCAACCAATTTTTATGGTCAATGGGTTATGAGTTCTTCATATATACAAATCTAATTGTATATGAATGAGAAAAAATTTGTCATGAATAATGGTAGGGTTTAGTATGAATATCTTTATATGGTAGGGTATAGTATTAATATCTTTATATAATTTTGGTTCATTTCATAAGTAAGGAAGACTGGAAATATTTTATCCTAATTAAGTTCAATTATGTCCACCTATAAATATTCAAAAGGGAAATAATATTAATCAATGAATTAGTTGTATTTTTAAAAGAAAAAATCTTAAATTTTATGAGTTGTATTTGAATTTTGGGTTTTGAAATTAATTTTATGAATTGTATTTGAATTGAAATTAAAATATATTTTCCTAGATTTATGCATTCAAAATAAATTTACCATAAATTGATACTTTAATTAAGAATAATTTCAAAAAATTAAGGAATTTATAAAATTTCTAAATAAATAAATTAATTTAATAACCATTAACCAATCATAATTTTTAAGTTTAATTAAAAATCTCAAAAAAATCAAAAATTCCATTTAGTCAAAATTAATTCAATTAGGGTCAAACACAATCTTCCTATATATTATAGTATTTAGATATAGATATAGATTTAGATTTAGATTTAGATATAGATATAAATTTATTAAGTATTAATTTTAACTTTGAAAAAATTAATTAATTGGATGGACTAATTTAAGCAACTATAATTAATTCGCTATTAAGAGATTAATTATATTGACACTCAATTAAAACTCTTGAATTTATTTTATAATTGATGATTAGGATAAATAAAAATTAATTTATATCTCATAAAATAATTAATAATGAATTTATATCAAATAAGAAAAGATTTATTTTGGAACTACCAATAATAATCTTTTTAAATATTAAAAATAATTCTAAGAATTACACATTATAAAAAAAAAACAATTACACATAAAAAAGTACATTATGAATTTTGTCAAAGATAATTATTTTTCTTAATTACTATTTATTTTCATGATAAAATAATATACAAAATAAAAATAAGCTAATTATATTTTTTCTATTTATTGAAAATCTAAAACGCAAAATATCATTCAGTCAAAGTTGCCAAATATAATTATTTTCCTTAGTTATTACTTAATTTCATAATAAAATAAAAATCAACCAATCATATTTTTTATTTGATTAAATATCTCAAAAACACCACAAAATTTCACATCATCAAAATATACCAAAAGTCAAATAGTTAAATGTGGTTTTCAAATATATAATAGTATAGATACACAACTTTGTTCAACAAATGGCTGCCCAAATTAATCTTCATCTTCCCTCTCTTTCTTTATTTCGTAGCTCACCATCCACTAATTTGGTCAATAGGGATTGATCCATTTAGTTATTGGATTCCTTCTTTAAATTAATGACTCGAATTCGAATTTCACGTGTGTATTAAAATATATATATATATATAATATAGGAAAGGTGTTTTTTGACTAAATTAGTTTAATTTTTACCGAATGGTGAATTCTTAGAATTTAGAATTATTTTTAATTGATAAATAGTATTAATTGAATCTAAAATACATGCAAATTTTTCAATTTTTCTAAATATAATAAGAATTATCTCAAATTACGTTTTAATGGTAGATGACTTAAATTAGGGATATTTCCATAAAAAGTTGTTATGTTTTAAATTTAAATTCAACCATTAAAATAAAGAAGACTAATCAGACTACTTAAATTAATCATCAAATTAATATTGAAATTTAAAATTAATATTTAATAATTTTCTTTATATATATAGTGATATATTTTGCACAATAATAAAAGTTTTGTATTAAAAAAATTGAATACATATAAAAACCACTTCTTACCCCAACTTTCTCTTACCTCAACTTTCCCTCCTCTCTCTTTGTCTAGTGAGAGTCCTTTTCTTCCACGGTATGTCTCTATCTACTCATTTCATTGTATTCTTTTATTTTGTTTTTCATTTTTATTATTTTCTAATCTTTGTTGATTATACTTTGATTATAGTTTGATGTTGTTTGTTTATTTGTGTTGGGATTAATGCCCTGAAAATCCAATTATATTGTAAATATTTTGGATTAATAAAACTGAAATTAAAGCAAGTTATGAGTATTTTACAAATTTAATAATTAATGACGTGTGATGGTATTTTTATATGAAATGTGTTTCATAGGAAAAGACTTTAAATACCAGAATTCACGTGTCATTAAAGTTCTAGTCACTATGATAAGAAGATGTTCTTATCGAGACTATAATGTGTTATATAAGATGATTAGTCTTTCGTCATAGGGAAATGGAGTTTCCAATTATAACACATTGATGATTTTCAATGAGATTGGATACATCGAACTGGACCACTGAGATTGTTCATTTTATACTGCTATCTAAAATGAATAAAATCTCGGAAGCATTAGACTCTTAATCCTGATAGTGTTTCTACTTTAGGCATGTAGTGTTAATCACTGTGATGTACTCAGAAGTGAGGTCTCGGTAACGGGTGGCCAAAATACTTTGTACGTTCGGTGATTGCACGAAATGTGCTAGAGAGAAATATTGATCAAGGAATCTGTAGCCTTACTGGAAGGTTTAAAGATATCCCTGAAATGGATTTGCAAAAGGTTCGAATTAAAACTTTGGCCAAAGTACTTCGTGTGTTCGTCCCCGAAGTTGTATGTTGAATGTGTTTCACATACAGGGAATTTGAACTTAAGGCGAATCAAGAAATTTCAGATTGGAAGTGAAAAATAAATGATGGTAGTATTGATTTATTTTTCATGGATATCTGTACAGAGGAGTAAAATGCAAAATTATTCTAGATCGAGAAATTCGTGAATAATTTAATTAATTTTAGAGTTCAACAATATTTATTTAGTGGAATTAAATATTGTTAAACGGTAATCAATTATTGTCATGGGATGATAATAGATTGACCCGTTTGGAGCTAAGATTAATTAGTCCTGCATGTCCCCCCACAAACCCCAACGAAGATCAAAGAGAAAATATTAAAACGAGAGAGAGAAATGAAGTTTCAAAGTGTTTGAAAATCGCCAAGGTATTTATTTTGAGAAAATAAATTAAATTCCAAAGAGTTGGAAATGCCCGAAATTTTATTTTGGAGAAAATAATATTTTTCAAAAAAAAAAATTATGACGTGGCACATGCTGACGTGGCAGTTGAGGTGTCACGCCACTTCAGCGGGTCAGCGCCACGCCCCAAATGGTAAAACACGTGGACGGCTAGGATCCGTCCGCATCAGCGCATTTCAGCGGCCCAGATGAAGTTGACTGGAAAGTCAACGGGCCTAGGTAACGGGTCATCGGTTCGGGTCATTGGGTAGGATCGGGTCACGGTTTGCCCGACCCGGACACGTGGACGAATGGTGGTTCGCCACGTGGCAACCGGGTCAAACCGAGTTGAACCGACCGGTTCATTCCTGAACCGGTCCAAGAGTTGGACCGTCGGTCGGACCGGACCGGACCGGCCACGTGGCAGCTGCTCACGCAGGCGTGCCCCTCACACGCGCCAAGCACACAGCCGCCACACGAGCGGCGCGTGCGGGCGCGTGTGGCCTCCGTTTGGCGCATGCTCGGCGCCGCTGCAATCCTTGGAGGCCAAGCTGTCTCGTGGCAGTGTTGGATTGGCCAAGGGAGCCTGGGCGCTACGTCTAAAATCGAAAAATTGTTGCGTAGGTCCTCTTTTTTGGGCTATAAATATAGGGCATGCAGCATTCATTTTATTCATTCATTTTGGGAAGTTAGGCAGCCATTTTTCAATGCCATCCGGCACTCTCTCTCTCTAATTAGTTAATTAATCCTAATTAAGGATTAATTAATTAATTAATTAGGTGGTTATATAATTAATATATAATCCACTTAATTATTAGAAAATAGGGATTTTCAGGTTTTAGAAAAAACGGTTTTTCTAAGAAAATATTTTCTCGAGTATTTAGCGAAATACTGCCGGAGCCCACACTCCAATTTCTTAATCGGGGATATTGCGGGGAAGTTCTGCCGGTTTCACGAGAAGATATCGAGGTGCTGGAAAAGTGTCGTTGATAGCCAAATTTGCAGTACGGTAATACCGTTATGCTGCTCAAATTAATATTTGCATATTGTGATTATATGCTAGATGATTTAAAATTATGTTATCGATGTCTGTATATATTAGAGTTATGCTACCCGATTTATTCCGCTGCTTTATTAAAAATATTTTTGAAATATTTTGATAACGAGGTTATGGCGAAATTTTTTGAAATATTCCGCTGTACCGTCACTCTGATTCGGGCCCGCCACAATCCAACAATTTGAACATATTATGTTAGTGTTTTTACCTTCGTTTTGTTGCGTTTGCTCATTTGCTGAGATTTTTCATATTTTTTGTTATTTTAGTTTTATACTTTATTTGCTATTTTTACCTATATTTTGATGCGCTATTTTTTAAATAAATTTATAAAAATATAAAATTACATGTCAATTAATATTATTATTATATATACTGTTTTTTATTCATTCAAGCGTTCTCTTTTTTCTTTTTTTTCCTTTTTTGGTTTGCAATTTTAATATATCAACCAATATATTTTCGAAGTAAAATATCTTATGGTATTTGACAAATCTTTTCCATTAAAGACAAATGATATGGAACCAACTAGATTTCAATGATTTTGAAAACTCCTTCATTCATAATTTGTTAATTGTTTTTCTTTGAGATTTGTATTCAAAATTAATCAAAATAATGTTTAAATTCCCAAGTTTTATGTGTTATGTCAAATAATTTTTTAGTATTTAATATTTTTGTTTATGTTAATTATATGCCACGTATTATAAATTTTTCACATTGAATTTGATGGGTTCAGAAATGTGAGGATCCGAATCCGATCACTTTACGATTTGTAATTGTGGAGGAAACCGCCGGAGATTCGCCGGAGACGAGAAAGGGGGTTCTACCTGTTGGGACAAGCACAATAAAAGTCAGAAGGCCAAGCTGGGGGAACTGGGGGTGATACCCAGTTTGGCTCTCCGACGCTCAAGTCAGTTCAAGATATGAAGAAACGCAAGTTCAGTCACAGTTTTAGTGATGAAGAATGCTTACCAGTGTAGAAGATGACTTTAGCTATTTATAGTTGAGGGTCAAGGGCCCTTTGGTAATTTGCCTCAAGTGGTCCTGGCCGAATGTTGCCCTAACACGTGGCGCCATGAGAGAGAAACCTAGGAGGAATCTTCTGCAAAAGCGGCCAAAAGTTGGTGCTGGTAACAGTGGCAGGTGCGCGGGCATGTACGTTGTGTCAGAGAGCCATTTGGGTGGTTGGTAACGAGGGCTTAAGAGCGCGCTCGTGACAACCTGGAGTATTGGAAGCCAAGATATCCGCTGGGGGGAATGAAGGCTCCAGTTCAAGTGATGAGCCAAAGGGGAGGCCACTCTGAGGGAGTGTGACGCTCGAAGAGGGCTCCCTTGGCACGTGGGCGTGCCAATCATACAGTATGAAGGACGCTCGTGAGAGTAACAGCGCTCGTTGGGGTTAACTCATGAAGGAGGATTGCGCTCGTTGGGCTTAGCGCTCGGGTGCTGATGGGTGCAACCTTGGGGAGACAGATGTCATCATCTCGGTGATGCCACGTGTCCTAACGTGGGACGATCGTATTTTGACCCCATCATTTTACCCCCCAATTCTGTAGTCCTTAGTGATAAGGACTGTAGAATTTTGACACGTTCTATCTCTTGCACGTAGCGCTCGTGTAAGGCTTGGCGTGTTGAGCAATTTTTCTTCTGGTTGCGCTATAAATGCGGTCTTTTCAACTGACCGCTCGTAACACTTCCGCATTAAATGTTGTACTATTCTGAAGCACTCGAAACGTCAGAGCATTAAATGCGGGTGCGCGTGGGGCGCGTGAGCATTGGGAAGCATGTGACGGTTCCATAAAGTGGGCGGTTTTCTAGGCGGGAAATGATTACCATTTTGAATTCATTACCGAGAAAGGTACCAACTCCCATCCCTATAAGTATGGGATTCTGAAATCTTGCTATTCTTTACGCATTCTGAACTTCCAAGCATCCTTTGCAAACAGAATTCTCTCGCACACCAGTTCTTAGAGCATCTTCAACCTCTCTCCCAGATTTTCTCAGAAACTTTCAAGGTAAACTTCCAGCGTAATCTTCTAACTCTGCTAACTTTAGACTCGGACTTTAGGACTTTGTTATCCCTTAGGTTTTACTCCTTTAGGGAATCCTAATTTCTTTCCAGAAAACTCCCAATCTCTAACCCAGATTAAATCTCTCCCAAATCTCAGCCTCTGCCATGGCTGACCAACACGTTGAGGAATTCGCCCGTGAAATCCATGAAATGGCCACTGAGAGTTCCTCTTCTCCCGATTCCCCCAGAGATGAGGAGTTGGGGGCGGCAGTGATGGCCATGGAGGATAGGAACCCAGGCGGAGTGGATCCTCTCTTTGAGGAGATGAATCTAGTAATGGAGGCAGAAAGGCAAGGGGTTACTCTCCCCATAACTCAGAGTGCCACTCACCCCCACCGCCATACCGTGACGGTGGCCGTCGCAAACCCGCTACCGATGGCGGAAGTCATAACAGGGCCTACAGAACGAGCCCTTAATAAAGGAAAAGGCAAGAAATCCCAGAAATCCAAAGGGCCTAACGAGGGTGAAGGATCAGGCTACCAGGCCACCGAGCGCACTCCTGAGGAGACTCCCAGCACAGTTACTTTGGGAGAAGTAAAGACGATGTTGGCTCCTATCTACTGGGACGAGCGCTATACATGGAGAATTCCAGAAAGCCACGAGCGGGCCAACAATCCGCCTCCAGACGAAATGGCTGTATACGTGGACACAGTGAGTTCAGGAGGCTTGAGGTTCCCTATCTCGATCTCGATGGCTCACTTGTTGAATGATCTGGGCCTCTGTCCATCACAAATCGTGCCCAACGGCTTGGCTCTATTAACTTGCTTTGTGATTCTGATGAGGAGCATGGGTTACGAGCCCTTCTTGCGGAACTTCAACGCCCTCTTTCAAGTGGTCAGCTCCTCTCATTCATCTCCCGAGGCTGGTTTTTACTATGTTCAGGCGAAGGCACATATGAAGCTGATCAACTCGCCCTCGAGCACTTATGGCCCCGATTGGAAGGAGAAGTTTATCTTCGTCAAGGCTCCAACAGAAGAGGGCTTTGGGGTGCCCACGCAATGGGGCTCGTTTGCAAAGAGCCGCTTGCCACCCGCACTCCCCAAAGATTGGGCCAAGAGCCTGGCAGCAACCCTGAGGGACGAGGGCCACCTCATTCAAGCAAAAGATTGGATAGACGATGCGGAACTCATGTTCCTGTGTGGTCTTTCCAACGACCCTCATTACCTTGACCACCCTCCGGCTCGTGACATAGAGAGAGATGGTTAGATTCTTAGGGCACTAACTTTAGATAGGAATGAATACTAACTGCTTCTCTGTACTTGTAACTTGCAATCTGAGCAGATGGTTTGAGGATTTCTAACCCTCGAAATTTCCATTCTTGCAGGAGTTGCTATATTAGAGATGGCAGGAGGAATCAGACAAGCCGCACGCTTCGCTCATGCCAACAGGAATCAAGCCCAGCAAGGGGACCAACAGCGCGAGCAACAGCGCCCTCGCAATCGTAGCAATCGTGGAGACGCTCGTAGCGGCAGTCAGGGCGCCAGTTCGAGCGCTAATCCAGAGGTTCAACCCCCTCGTGGCCGGGGGGAGAGTAGACTGGCCAACAGAGAGGCCAGGAGGCGGTTGGCTACAGAGCAAGCGGGAGACGTTCAGCCCCCTCTGGCTGCAGAACAAACGAGGCCAATAACCACCCTAGCAATAACCGAGGCCCCACCGAGCGCCAGTAGGCCTTCCCGCAAGAGGAAGAGAATGCCCGATTCAGTGGCAATAAAAGGCAAGGGCAAGCAGGTGGCCGAGGGCCCCAAGGGCGAGGGAGATACTTCCTCTTCAGAGGAGGAACACTTATGGGAGTTCTCTCGACGAGGGGACAGAGACTTCACAGGTGCTCCCGACGGTGGGCCAGTTCTGCTGAGGCCTGGCACGCTCGCTCAAGCTGTCACAGAGAATCTCTACAGCAAGGCCCAGTTCTCGGCGGACCACCGGTATCTCTTCAGTGAGTCTGTGGAGAAAGTGACCTATGACGCGGCCCACGCCTTAATCTCCGTAAGTCATCACTCCTTGCTTTCTTTACTAATTTCTGTAAGTTAACATTTTTTGGCTAACACTTTTCTTTCCTCCAACTTATGCAGCAAGTTCTTCCCCGGCTCCGAAATGTGCAAATGCGAGCCTCCATTTACGCTGACCGCAAAGCCAAGTATAAGAAGATGGCTCGTTCCAACGATCCGGCTCAGATTCAAGCGGAGCTGGACGCTGAGGTGGCTAAGTATGAATCCCTCAAGGATTTGTACTAGAAGACGGAGGGGGAGCTGGGAAAATTGAAGGAGGATTTTCGGGCAGTGGAAGGCGCTCGAAACGACTTAAGCGGTCGGTTGTCCCAAATGGGCGAGAGTCTCAAGAAGACCGAGACCGAGCGTGAGAGCTGGAAAACCAGGGCTCTGGAGGCTGAGAGGAAATTCCATGATATGATGAACGAATGGCCCCAGAGCCTCGCTCGTTCAAATAAGGAGGCTCTCGTCCATTTCTGCCACTCTAAAGCCTTCAACTTTGCTGCTTCCCTGCATTGCTTGGATGAGGCTCAGAAGGCTTTCAATCTAGCCATCGAGCAGGGCATACATAAGGGGCTAACGGATCCTTCCATGAAAGAGGCCGAGGGCAAGGGGCTCACATTCAATGAGCGCTGCGAGGAGGAGGATGACGAGGGGGATAACCCTGCGGATTCCATTGCGGAGCCAGAGTATGAATTCCTGGTCAAACTCCTTCAGGATGAGTATATGGATGCTCACCCGTCTGAGGGTGCCTCTCAGGCCGCACAAAATGACCAGCCTGAAGATGAGCCTCAAGGGCCTGTCGGGGAGGATGCCCACGCTAATGAGCCCAACGATCCACAAGTGCCCGAGGCGCCCGTTGTCCAGCCTCAAGAGCCAGAAGGCCCAGTCTATGGTCCAGTGGCCCAGAACATACTGGTGATCGTTGATGAAGATGTTGCTCCGGCCGCCTGAGACTCTTCCCTTATAACTTTTCTCTGTATTTTCCTGTTTTAATGCCTCTTTTCTTTCTTCTGAAACAATACTTCATAGGCCTTTGAGCCCTTTGCCTTGTAATATTTTTGTGCAATGAATATATATTCTATTCTCCGCAACTTTGTTCTTTTGTTCATTTATGAATCAGAACTCATACTTAGAGCTTGCTGGAACAAATCTTGTAATAATAAGACTGTGTGTAGCATACTCTGTGGATGTTTTATTTCTCTGATAAGCCTTTAGAACTTTGAGAAATTTTGTTAACTTCTGTAAATCTTTGAAAATTTGTCTAAGTCTTGAGCGATCGTGAGGGTCTTATTGTGAGATTGCCCCCCCACTCAAGACTTGTATAAATTTTTGCCTTTGACATAAGCCTTGAAAATTTGTCTAGGTCTTGAGCGATCGTGAGGGTCTTATTGTGAGATTGCCCCCCCACTCAAGACTTGTATAAATTTTTGCCTTTGTCATAAGTCTTGAAAATTTGTCTAAGCCTTGAGCGGTCGTGTGGGTCTTATTATGAGATTGCCCTCGTTCAAGACTTGGGGACCTTCTTCTTATTCTCGGAAATTATGCTAAGTCTTGAGTGTTTACGAGGGTCTTACTTAGAGGTTGCCCTCGTTCAAGACTTGTGACGTTCCGTCTGCAAGGGATCCCACTTTCGAGCGCAAGGCGTTGTAAGAAACGGCCAAGGCCTACTAGGATTTTCCCCATCTCGTTTAATTGGTTATGAGCGTAACCAGTCTATCCTTATGAGGGCGTCCCCCCAAGCGGAGTAGAGTGTTGGCCAGCGTAACCCGTGCGAAGTATCAGCATTCATATAGGAAGGGATTGACAACCACGCTCGTGAAAATGAGGGACATGGGTCTCATCCATTCAAGCGATCAAAGAAACATAATGTTAGAACAATTAAGAAAAAGTTATACTGGAACTTACTCACAATTGGAAGTACAGAGGAACCCAACAAAGAGGGTTGTTACATCATGCTCCGCAAAGAGCTTTTAAACATAGAACCGCCGGAGGTTACATGCGTTCCAAGGGCGAGGCAAGCGCTCACCTTGAAGTGTCTCCAGGGTGTAAGTGTTGTTGGCTCTGAGTTGCACGACCTTGAATGGGCCTTCCCAATTGGGGTCCAATTTCCCCACGTGCCTGGACACTTCCACTTTCTTCAAAACCAAGTCTCCCAGCTGGAAAGTTCTTTCCCTTACACGCTTGTTGTACTGTTGGGCCACAGAGGCTTTATAATGGTGGATCTTAGCCCAGGCTTTGTCTCTCCTTTCATCCAGCAAGTCCAACTCCAAGCTCCTGTTGCCATCGTTGAGCTGAGGCTCGAAATAGCCTACACGAGCGGATTCATTTACTATCTCCGCTGGTATCATTGCTTCTGATCCATAAACGAGCGCGTAAGGAGTTTCTCCAGTGGCCGCTCGTGGGGTGGTGCGATAAGCCCAAAGCGCTCCTTGCAGCTCTTCAGCCCATTCATTTTTCTTGCTCTCAAGCATGGTTTTCAGATGTTGCAAGATAATCCTATTGGTAACTTCTGCTTGCCCATTGGCTTGAGGGTGTCCTACAGAGGTAAATCGCTGCTCGATTCCCAACTCTGAGCACCATTCTCGTGTGTCGGCTGCTATGAACTGGGATCCGTTGTCAGAGATAAGCACCCTCGGGATGTCGTACCTGCAAATGATGTTTTTCCAAATGAAGTCCCTCACAACTCTGAAAGTAATCTTTGCAACGGCTTCAGCTTCGGCCCACTTGGTGAAGTAATCGACGGCTAAAATGACAAACTTCTTTTGTCCCGTAGCCATGGGCAAGGGGCCCACGATGTCTATTCCCCACTGGTCAAAAGGCCAAGAAACGTCTATGGGGATCATCTGTGCGGCTGACAATTGAGGGAGATTTGAATGAAATTGGCACTTAGGGCACTTCCTCGAAAATTCAATGGCATCTTGGAGTACTGTAGGCCAATAAAACCCACTTCTCAGAACCTTTTTTGCCAAGATACGCCCTCCGGAATGATTCCCACAGCTTCCATTGTGGATGAGTTCAAGCGTCTCCTCCGCCTGCGAGGGCCTCAGGCATCTCATTGGGGGTCCTTGGAATGATTTCTTGAATAACCTCCCCTCGGGATCCAAAGCGAAACGAGGGGCCTTACTTCGGACTTTCCTAGCTTCCACCTTGTCAATGGGGGGAATTCCATCCCTAAGGAAAACGACGATGTCGTCAAGCCAACAGGGCTCGTTTGGATCGATCATGGCGATTATCTTGGTGGCGACCCTTTCCTTGATCAAAGGTTCCTCAGTTCTAAGGAACGTAACAGAACGTTCGGAAGTGCCCTCTAAAGCTGATGCAAACTTTGACAGAGCGTCCGCACGCTCGTTTTCTCCTCGCGGCACTTGAAGTAGATGAAATTCCTTGAACTTCCCAATGATTTCTCTGGCTTTACTTAAGTACTGTACCATGGTGGTTTCTCGAGCCTCATAAGTTCCTTCAATCTGGCTCGCTATTAACTGTGAATCCACATAAGCGGTGATTCTGGAGACTCCATTCTGAAAAGCAATATTCAATCCTTGCACGAGGGCTTCATATTCTGCTTCGTTATTAGTGACCTGGAAATCCAGCTTGATTGCAAAGTCCAGCTCAATCCCATCGGGGTTTCTGAGGGCCACTCCTACTCCTCCCCCTTGAGAGGTTGAGGAACCATCTGTGTGCAGTACCCATAACCCCTCATTCTCCGCAACGGTGGGCTCTAAACCAAAGCGTTCGACCAATAAATCAGCTACAACCTGAGCCTGTACCGCGGTCCTGGGCTCGAAACATAAGTCGAACTGGCTCAATTCGATGGCCCATTTGATTAACCTCCCAGACACGTCTGGCTTAGACAGCACTTGCTTCAAGGGTTGGTCGGTGAGAACCGTTATGGAGTGTGCTTGAAAGTAAGGTCTCAGCCTCCTTGAGGCATTAATAAGAGCAAACGCGAATTTCTCAATCTCTAAATACTTCTTCTCGGCTCCTTGTAATGTTTTGCTCAGATAATAGACAGGTAAGTGTTTCCGCTCCCGTACAGCGATTAGAACTGCGCTCGTGGCCTCGGAAGAAACGGAAAGATACATAAATAATCTCTCACCTTCGACGGGCTTAGTCAGCAGTGGTGCGCTCGATAAATACGCCTTCATATCTTGCAGCGCCCTTTCGCATTCTTCTGTCCAAGCAAAGTTACGTGCGTTCCTCAAAATTTTGAAGAAGGGAAGGTTCCTGTCCGCCGAGCGCGAAATAAACCTGTTCAACGAGATGATTTTTCCTACTAGGACTTGCACTTCCCGCAAATTTCGAGGGGAGGGGATTTCCAGTATGGCCTTGATTTTCTCCGGATTTGCCTCAATTCCCCTCTGACTGACCATGTACCCTGAGAACTTCCCCCCTTGCACTCCAAAGGTGCATTTCGAAGGGTTCAACTTCATCCCATATTGACGCAGGATTGAGAAAGTGCGCTTGAGATCTTCCAAGTGGGAGTCCTGGCGCTCGCTTTTGGCAATCATATCATCGACGTACACCTCCATGGACCTTCCAATTTCTCTTTCAAACATCTTGTTGACGAGCCGTTGATACGTAGCTCCGGCGTTCTTGAGTCCGAAAGGCATGACTAAGAAGCAATATACCCCCAGATGGACAACAAACGAGGTTTTGGGGCGGTCTTCCGGGGCCATAAAGATCTGATAGTATCCCTGGAAAGCGTCCATCATGCTCATGAGCTCACAACCAGCGGTCGAATCCACCAATTGGTCAATCCGGGGCAGCGGGTAAGGATCTTTAGGGCAGGCCTTGTTGAGATCAGTGAAATCGTTGCACATGCGCCATTTATTCGTGCTCTTGGGCACCAAAACGACATTACACAACCATTCTGGGTACAAGATGGGCTCGATATATTGAGCCTCCAGGAGTTTATTAACTTCCTCTTCAATGACTTTCTTTCGAAAGCCATGTACATCCCGTTTTTTCTGCTTGATGGGTTTGAAAGAGGGATCCACATTAAGCCTATGGACAATGACGCTCGGGTCGATCCCTGTGAGGTCGGAGGCTTTCCACGCAAATACATCACTGTTTTCCCTGAGAAAATCAATCATCATAATCTGAGAAGGCCCTGAGAGGTTAGATCCTATCTGAGTAGTCTTATCCTTGTTTCCGGGTTCCAGCTCAATGGTAAGGAACTTCTCCGAGGGTTCGATCCTTATCTCAGGGCGAGGAAGTTCGAGCGCCCTCTTCTTTCCTGTCAAACGATCACCGGGTGCTGGTTCACCCTCTCCTGGCTCGTCTCCTTCTGAGGACGATCCACCAATGGTCCCTGGTGGTGCACTCTCGAGGGGATTCTCCACGTTGTCTCCCCTCTTCTTTTTGTTCTTCTTCTTGTTCAATTTCGCCCTTTTCCGTGCTAGGCTGTCCTCATCTAGATTGGGGAAATCCACTGACTTCTTGGTGGAACCAATTTGGAAGGTTTTCTCCGCTTTAGGCTTTCTAAGGGACAGCATGTAACATTCCCAAGCCTCTCGCACATTGCACAGTACTTCTCCCACGCCCTCAGAGGTAGGGAATTTAATCTTCTGGTGGTAGGTGGAGATGATGGCTTTGAAATCCACGAGGGCAGGGCGCCCAATTATGATGTTATAAGGAATGTCAATCTCCACCACCGCGTATGTTACCAAGAGTGTCTTGCGCTGAGGGGCTCGTCCGAATGATGTAGCTAAGCGTATTTGCCCTCGTGGGACAACTTCCGAGCCTCCAAAGCCAATGAGGGCTGTTTTGAGAGGCTCGAGCGGAAGGTCAGCCTTCATCTTTAAAAATGTAGAATAAGGCAAAACATTAACAGAGCTTCCACTATCCACCAACACCCTTTTTACAACATGATTATGAACATCTACACTAACCACCATGGGGCAATCGGAGGTTATACCCTCCCCATGGGGTGTTACAATGTGCTCTAAATCCCTATCATCGAAGCCTATTACAACATTCTCTCTTGACCTTTGAGCGCTTGAACTCTGGATGGCGTAGATGGGTTTAGGCACTGCTGGGCGTTGGTTGTAGCTCCGGACATACCTTCGTCGGGAGGCGTTGGAATCCCCTCCTGACGAGCCTCCTGCAATCATATTTATGACTGCGAAAGGTTCGTTTTCTTGCTCAGGGGCTTTTCCTTTATTGCCCCGGCGGCTGCTGCTCTCAGGGGGTCCCCTACCCCTTGGGCTCCTCGATCGGGATGGACTCCTCCTTCTTCCTCCAGCGCGCTCATTGCAGTGTTCATCGTAGCGCTCGAGCACCCGGACGAATTCCTTCAGGTGGCCCCCTGTGACGAGCCTCTGAATCTCAGCTTCCAACTGGCGACACTCATCCGTGTCGTGCCCCCTCTGCTTGTGGAATGCGCAGTATTTGTTCGAGCGCCTGAGCGAGTCCGTTTCCCTCATCTTGATGGGTCTTTTAAAGAGCTTTTTATCTGAGAGGTTGTAGACTTCTGAATTCGGCCTGGTGAGCGGGATTCGCTCGAATCGACGAGGGGGTGGTGGCGACCTTTTGCGCTCTTGATGGCGCTCCTTCTTGACTACCACCTCCCTTCCCCGCTCGTGATGGGGTCGCTCGCTCCTGGCTGGACTGTGATGCCGAGGACCATTCGTCCCATACATGTCTTCGAGCGCGAAGAATGGCTCGGCTACTTCTCTTAAGGCCATTAGGGTCCCAGGCCTCCTTTCCACAATGGCGTCGGCAAATTTCTTGCTCACATACTGCTTGTGATCCACAGCCTGAAAGAGCACTGGGATCAAGAAATCCATAGAAGGCCTCTCCACCTGTAGGATCTCCTTGTTGAAGCGGGCGAAGAACGAGCGCAGAGACTCGCTCCTGCCTTGCACCACGTTGTAAAGGGCGGTAGGTGCGGTGATTGGCGCTTTCAAAGAATTAAAGTGGTTGAGGAAAGCATGAGCCAGCTCTTCATATGAGTGAATCGAGCGCGGCGGCAGTCGCTTGTACCACTCCTGAGCCATTCCCACTAAGGAAGTGACAAACACTTTGGCCCAGTAGTTGCTGGAATGCTCGTAGAGGTGCATTAGATGTAAAAAGTGATCCAAGTGTTCAGCTGGATCAGTCGTCCCGTCGTATCGGTTGATGGAAGTGGGGATTTTGGCCATGCCTGCTTGGGCCATCAAAACTTCCTCCACGAGGGGCGAGCCCCTCGCCAACGGGTGGTATTCATACGTGCCGAAGTTTTCCTCCGGCTCCTTGCGGTGGGGGACCTTCGGTGGGGGGTCCTTGGTACGGGCGCTTCTGGCGTCAACCCGTTCATCCCGATTAGGGGAGATCTGAGTTGATCGCCCTCGTGAGAGCTGTCCCACAATATCCTTTAAACCCTGCAGCTGGTCTTGCACAGCCGCGAGGATGTCAGGATTCACGCCCCCTTGCCTGTCCCCGTGCCTGGGGGCTCGAGAGCCCCTTCTGGAGACATGAGAGTCCCCTTCATTCTCGTTCACTCGTTCCGTGGGCTCTTTATTCCTGCCCATGGAGAGACGCTCGTTGCCCTCCTGCTGGGGCACTTCTCTGGCTGGTGGTGGTGGCGGTTGTGCCCTCAGGACAGCCTGGGCTTCTCTGAGGGGGAAATTTTGCTGTCCGCCCAAAGGGGCTGCAACTTGAGTGGCCTGCCCAGAGGGAAAGTACATGGAATGGAACCTTTCCCATGCTCCCTGGGCCGCCTGAACCTCACACTGGGCGTAGAGAGCCCTCAACTGCTGGGTGGTTAGTGGAGGTAACTCCACTCCTTCAATCTCCCTGGGGATCACCACCGGGAGCTGGATCTGACCAGCATGATACGGCTGGACCGGCGGAACCATAACAGCCGGAGTAAGGGTATATCCAGGTGGGGGCATCATGTAACCCTGCAATCCGGGATTCACCTGGGAATGGAACCATGGGTTCTGAGCAGGCTGCGGAGGAGCAGAGAGAGAGACCCCTCCAGCGGCGGCGGGAATCGGCAGTGCCGGCGGTGTAGGTGGAGGTATTGAAGACTCTGCTTGCGGAGTCACTCCAGTGGCGGGAGGTGCTCCACCAACGGTGACGGAAGGAGGCGGGGCTCCACCAGTAGCGGTGGAGGGAATAATGGTATTGGCATCCTGGGAGGCGTTATCTCCTCCTCCCACAGCTCCAGACCTTGTAGCGACCATGACTGGAAAGGGTAAGAATGTGCTTGCTCTTCTACCAACAAAAAGAAAGAAAGGGATAGAGAAACGGTTTCCCACAGACGGCGCCAAAAATGATGGGTTCAGAAATGTGAGGATCCGAATCCGATCACTTTACGATTTGTAATTGTGGAGGAAACCGCCGGAGATTCGCCGGAGACGAGAAAGGGGGTTCTACCTGTTGGGACAAGCACAGTAAAAGTCAGAAGGCCAAGCTGGGGGAACTGGGGGTGATACCCAGTTTGGCTCTCCGACGCTCAAGTCAGTTCAAGATATGAAGAAACGCAAGTTCAGTCACAGTTTTAGTGATGAAGAATGCTTACCAGTGTAGAAGATGACTTTAGCTATTTATAGTTGAGGGTCAAGGGCCCTTTGGTAATTTGCCTCAAGTGGTCCTGGCCGAATGTTGCCCTAACACGTGGCGCCATGAGAGAGAAACCTAGGAGGAATCTTCTGCAAAAGCGGCCAAAAGTTGGTGCTGGTAACAGTGGCAGGTGCGCGGGCATGTACGTTGTGTCAGAGAGCCATTTGGGTGGTTGGTAACGAGGGCTTAAGAGCGCGCTCGTGACAACCTGGAGTATTGGAAGCCAAGATATCCGCTGGGGGGAATGAAGGCTCCAGTTCAAGTGACGAGCCAAAGGGGAGGCCACTCTGAGGGAGTGTGACGCTCGAAGAGGGCTCCCTTGGCACGTGGGCATGCCAATCATACAGTATGAAGGACGCTCGTGAGAGTAACAGCGCTCGTTGGGGTTAACTCATGAAGGAGGATTGCGCTCGTTGGGCTTAGCGCTCGGGTGCTGATGGGTGCAACCTTGGGGAGACAGATGTCATCATCTCGGTGATGTCACGTGTCCTAACGTGGGACGATCGTATTTTGACCCCATCAGAATTTATAATGTTATTTTCTCTTTGTTTCTCTTTAAAGTTTATAGTATATCTTTTTATTAATTTTTTATGTCATTTTAAGTTAGCACATTTATTTTTTTTAAGTGCCTCTTTACATATTTTCTTGATTTTATATTATAATATTAAAAATATTTAATGTGTTTGATTTTCTTATATTACATTTTCAAGTGCTAAAGTTTCTTATATTTTTTGTTTATTTTTTAAGAATTTTTATAAACCTTTTATATTCCACCTATTTTACCATTTTGTTTCTTACTTTTCATTTTCTTGATTTTATTCGTATTAGTTTTTTAATTATTTTAGTATTATTAATTTACTTCTCTATTTTATACTTTCAAAATGCATGGAATTTAGATAATCATAATATATAATATTCATTATATTATTTACAGATATTTTTAAATTTTGATATATATATATATATATTCTGTTATATTTATATTATATAGTGTATTTTCTTACATGTTACTTATTTTTTATTTAACTAAAAAAATAATATCAACTAAATAAATTAGTTTGTATACATAATTACTATATTACTTTTTGATCCAAATATATAGTTACTATGTTATACTTCTATATAGTATATTAAATTTAATTTTAATATCTACTTATTGGCTATGATTATTATTGTTGTGTGTTAAAAAATTACATATAAATTCAAATTGTTTTTTAAAATAATTTCTTTTTCTCTTATCTTCATGCATAGCACGGGCCGGATTTACGCTAGTATCTATGATGCACAGACACGGACACGGCGACACGGACACGACACGACACGGATACGGCGACACGGATTTTTTCTTGAATTTTCCACGTAAGGAGTGTCGGACACGGTGTCCGACACGAGTGTCCGACACGACACGGCATGACACGACACGGCAAAATGATATTTTTAGAAGTGTCCGTGCATCATAGGCTAGTATATATATATATATATATAAGAACTTCCAATAATTTGATTTTCTTCTATCTAAAAAAACAATAATAAAAAATCTAATTTAGAACCAACTCGGTTAAATAAATTAATTATGATAATGATTAATGTACTATCTATGTTACTCGGTTGGTTAAATAAATTAATTATATGATTGATGTAATATGTTTCTGTTTGTTTTCTCTTACTTTTCTTAAAGTTTACACAAATCATCTTATATGCGTAAAATATAATTTTCTCATTCCACGTAAAATTCTTGTCGAGACCCAAATATTCTGAAGTTTTAATTATATAGATAGTGTATTATATTTGTTATTTATTTTATTAATTTTTTTAAATATATTATACTTTTTATTTTTCTGATTATTTTTTTTTAAAATTTTTTACTAATTACACGATAAATATAACATTTTTTTTTCTTCAATTTTTTTCTTTTTTTTTTTTTTTTGGAAACCGGATCCGAGGACCCGTGGAGAGTTTAACGAGACTCCACCTCATTTATTAGAACGAAGCCAAAGCTACAGCGGGAAATTGATGAAAAACATCACCAATAACTGCAAAATCCAAAACCAACAAGAAGCAATGTTGGGCAGCGCACAAAAGACAAAACAATAAAACCACAAGCAACTCCTAAACTTAGCAGCAACCTCCTGGTCCCAAAACAAACCATTCCTACCAAAATAGTTTGAGTGAAGCTTCTCACTCCTGCCATGGCTACCAGAAACCCAGCATAACTTGTTCTCCTTGTAAATCTGCATCTCCTTACCGACCCATACCTTCCCAACGCCATTGATACCCAAATTCCTATTACTTTTAACCCAGAAACTAAGGGCTGTCAGAAAATCGGTATCTCCCTAATATCTCTTATTCCAACTCGCTATCCCAAGAAAGTGATTGTACCAGCAAACTGCTACCGTAGCCTGAACTTTCAGCTGCCAAAACTCTCCCTTCCGCCACAGCGGCAGATAAACAAGTGATTGGTTGTTCAAATCCTCTAGCACCGTGTCAAAATTTCCCACCCGAACGACAAGGATTGACCTCGCCTCAATCAAAATCATTGGCGTGCCACATTGATGGTTCCTTGCGGGGCTAATGAGAACCCAAATGGGGGAAATTTCACATGCAAACGAAATTAGGGGTGGGGATAAAGTAAGACTGGAAGACCATGCTTCCATCTCCTGTGTAAGGGCTATATAGTGGCGGTATGTGTTGAAAGTTCTGAGTCTCAAAAGGCTGGGCTCTCTCGATTTCGGGGTCACTCTCCTATCACCTTTTTTTTTACCTCTCAGAAAGAACACACTCAGACTCACCCAGAGCTTTTTATAGGAAACTCTATCAGCCAAGAAGCTGACATAACGTCTGTATGTACCAAGTGGCCATAATCTGAACGTGTTCGAATTACTGGGAGCCACAGTAACCGTCAAATCTGAACGTAACATATCTAGCAAGTCCGGATCCTTGCACCAAAACAGAGCCTTAACGCCTCTGCTATTGATGTTCATCTCTCCTACCTGTAAGAACACCTTATCCGACCAAAAGGAAAGATCAAGTGGATTGTAAGCAAAGTGTGCAATAAAAGTAAGGGGAAGGTAATCAAAATAACTCATACCTGCAACGCTAGTCCTAAGAACAGAGCCTCCCTGTTTGTGGCCCAACTTTTCGCTTTCCTTCATAATTAGCTTCGGATTGAAGGCAGCTCCCAAGCATCCATACAAAGGAGCCCTCGGATTTCGTTGAAAATTGGGCTCTCCGGAAAACTCCACCTGTTCTGATTCTTCGAACCCAAGTTGGCAAGCAGGTCAGCCACCGCATTTCCTTCCCGGTAAACATGGGTGAGCTTAACCTGCATATCTCTGGTGAGGTTCCTATACTTGGTTATCAGATTTTGGCCCCGAATACCTCCTATAGTGCCTCTCCTAATTATATTAATCACGACTCTCGCATCGATTTCGATCCAAACATTTCGACACCCGATGTTCCGTGACACCTGAATACCCTCCACCAGTGCCTCCATCTCAGCAATGATGTTAGTGGAGACGCCAATACCAGAGCTGAAAGCCATTAGAAGATCTCCCTTGGAGTCGCGAAGGACCCCACCTATACCTGCGGGTCCCGGATTGCCCCGAGCAGACCCGTCTGTGTTCAACTTGTGCCAGCCCAGTTCCGGGAGTCTCCATCTAACCACAACTGGTAGTTTTAACATTGGTTTCCACACATGAATGCCAAACTTTGTGGCCAGGTGCACATCCCCTCGCCACCAATCATAAGTTACTTTCCTAGTCTTAGCAAGCAAGTGAAGATGGTTGCAGACACATCGTATAATATTATACGGATTGAAAGCTACACCATTGTGTTTAGTGTTGTTCCGTTCTAACCAAATATACCACAGAACTAATATCGGAATGACAAGGCGGACATACCTTCTGGAGCTGAAAGGCGAGGATCTAGCCCATTCCTTGATGAAAATATCCGCGCTGTTAGAGTTGATATGATTCATGCCGAATCGGTCTCCAAAGTAATTCCAAACCCGAGCCACCTTCTGAGATTCAAAAAACAAATGTTGTCGTGTCTCCACGTTATCACAACAACAACATTTGGACACCAATGTGATTCCCTTTTGTTGAAGACGATCGTCAGTCGGGATCCAATTTTAAGAAGTCTCCACATGAAAATCAAGATCGTCGGAGTAAGATTCGTCGACCAAATCGCCTCCCAAGTTTGTGAGGACACACGCCTTTGGCGGATGAGATCCCACGCAGACTTCAAGCTAAAACTGCCCGAAGAGCTGTCGTTCCAAATAGGCTTGTCCCCCTCCTCCAAATCAATTGGAACCTGTATGATTTCTTCTTTGATTTGCTGCCCAAATAAAGCTTGGATTTTTTCCTCATCCCAAATACCATCTCGCCAAAGGTCCAACACTTTTCCGTCATTGCGTACCTCTCCTAATCTAACATCCAGCTGTCCCGCTCTCAACCAGCGGTCGTGTAAAATGGAAATATTGCCACTGCCTATACTCCATCCAATGTAAAGGTCTGCCTCCTCTCTGACCTTGCATAGTCGGCGCCAAGTGTGAGAATGATTGTTTTTAACCTCAGCCCTGCTCGGATGGCCCTTAGAACAGTATTTCCTTTGCATAAAATTAGACCATAAGTTATTATGAGTTCTCAGTCTCCACCATAGCTTCCAGCTGAAAGAAGTAATTAGATCATTAAGATGTCGGCATCCTAGGCCCCCTTCCACCACTGGGAAACAAGATTTTTCCCAGCTAGCCCAATGTAACCGATGTGATTCCGAGTTTGAGGCCCAAAAGAACTTGTTACAAAGGCGATTGATGATACCCACCACATTTTGAGGTGGATCCAGCACCTGGAAGAGATGAATTTGCATGGAGTACACCACTGATTTAATAAGTTGAAGACGACCTCCATGGGATAGCAAAACTGTCTCCCACCCTTGTAGTCTTTTCCTAACCTTGTTGATCATTTCATCAAATATAGAGATCCGTTTTCTCCCGGTGAAGATAGGAGCTCCCAAATACGTCATAGGAAGGGATCCTTGTCTGAAACCCAAAACTTCTTTCACGATATCAGCAGCCCATTCTCCATTTCTGCTAACATAGAATTCACTCTTGTTGACATTAATTCTTTGTCCAGATAGCTCCTCGTAATGTTGGAGAATGCCTTTAATCTGCATTAAGGAGGCCCGTCTAGAGTTGGTGAAGATAACATTGTCATCAGCGTAGGCGAGATGCGAGATATAGGATGGGGGCTTTGTGTCATATCTGCTGTTCACATCATTAGCCATCAACCTATTCAGACAGCACGACAGGTAATCCGCAGCAATCGCAAAGAGAGAGGGGGATAAGGAATCCCCTTGTCGGAGTCCCCGTGTCGATTTGAATATGTCTCCAGAAAGCCCGTTGACCATAACCGAAAACCAGCAGTTAGATATGCATTGATACGTCCAGTCTATCCATTTCTCCGGGAACCCCTTATGACGAAGGACTTTAAGCAGGAAATTCCATTCAAGACGATCATAGGCCTTCGCCATGTCCAACTTTTGACTGTTTAACGTGTGAGCGAGCTCTTGGGCTAGAAGTATGTTGTCACTTATGAGTCTTCCTTTGATAAATCCACTCTGATTCGACGAGATTACTTTGGCAAGCACTAGTGCCAACCTGTTATTCAAAACCTTAGATATGATCTTATTGGACACATTGCATAGACTAATGGGTCGATAATCACTCCAAGCTAACGGGTTCTCCTTTTTTGGGATTAATGCTATGGAAGTCGCTGTAATAGCTCTCGGGATTTTAGCTCCATCATGAAAATCCATAACAGCCTCGTAGACGTCCGTTGCAATGATGCCCCAAAACCGTTGATAGAACCGTGCTCCAAAGCCATCTGGCCCGGCCACGCTTTGAGGAGAGATGCCCAAACGGCTTTTCTAATTTCCTCCATACAAGGCCGGGCACACAAAACTCTCGCCTCGTTATCACTAAGACAAGGAGTTATCACTTCGCTATCGAAACTGGAGTGTTCATGATCTCGGCCCGCTGCCAGCATGTTCTTGTAAAAATCAGTCGCCGAAATGCGAAGTTGATCACTCTCTATTATCTCAGCCCCTCCATCTAATATACTACGAATGGTAGAACGAAATCTTTTTTTCTTAACCAAAGCGTGGAAATATCCGGTGTTCCTTTCTCCCTCCGAAACCCAACGGCAAGAAGCTTTCTGTTTCCAAAAGTCTTCTTCCATGGCCAAAACCTGCTGGTATTCTGCTGTGTATCTATTAATTTCCATCAAATTATTGTCCGAGGGCAGTGAGTCAAACTCTAGTTCCGCAGACTTCATCTTCTGTTCCGCCTGTTTAACTCGATCAAAAACGTTCCCGAAGGTCTCTTTATTCCAACTTTTAAGGCAATGTTTAAGTCGAAATAATTTTTGATGAAGCCCCCACATACCACTGCTAACTACCGGTATATTCCAATTGTTCTTGACGACTTTCTCAATCTCCGGGTGCCTTAACCACATATCCTGAAACCGAAAAGAGGATGGTACTCGCTCCGACCCATCCTTGCAAGTTATGAACAAAGGAGCATGGTCGGAGGTGTTTCTGACAAGGTGTCGGACATTCGTTGTGGGGAAAAGCTCATTCCATTCAGCCGAAATGAGAGTACGATCAAGCCTCTCCCATAGCGAGTTGTTAGTCCAAGTGAACATAGATCCCTGGAAAGGAGGTTCAAGGAGTCTACAGTCCTGTATAAAATCATTAAAATCCCCCATCCCACGGAAATCTGGAGCTCCATGGCCACCTTTACTTTCTTCCATCTTCGTGATGATGTTAAAATCTCCACCTAAAATCCAAGGTTCGTTAGTTGGCTTGTGAATATGAAAATAGTCCCAAATTTGGCGTCTCAAAACTGTATCACAATAAGCATACACAATAGTGACAAAATATCCCTTTTCCAATCCCTGCACGCAATTTTCATGTGTAAAAATTGTCTATTATCCTCTATGACATCCATATGCAGATTATCACCATAAAAAAACCAAATATGGTTGGAATTGTTAGAAATAACATTATTAAAATTCAAACCACGACACATGTGTACCGTATCAAGTTGAATCTTGGGTTCAATGACAGAAATAAAAGAAAACTTATTCTTTTTGCAGAGTCTCTTGAGGATTCGGAATCTTCCCTTGTTACCGATTCCTCGAACGTTCCATATTAAGGTTTCGATCATCATTGGACATCATTGGATCATAATTTGACTAGCTCTAGATTCGGACTAGAATTACAGGTATTTAATCTCATTAATTTTAATTTATGCACAAATGTTGAATGTATTTTGACTGATCTTCTTCATAGTCATATAAGATATAAATACCTCTTGTTCGAACTTATACACAGAGTTGACGAACACGAAATCATCCTTCTCAACATTCCGAAACTGATCCACCAGCAGCTTAAACAACCCACCGTGGGAATTATGATCCTGCAAAAACGACGGCATATCTCCGATCCCCAATGCTACCTCCAAGCCAGGCACAGAATAATCTCTCTCAGAAAGAGGAAGTTTCAGCTCACCTTTACGCACGCGGTAGTAGATCGAGTTCACACACGACGCCTGAGTGAAGAACGTCGCCGCGAGCAGCCCGAATTTCTTCGCCACGTCGTGGGCCCACGGCAGAAACGGATCGTAAATCACGCAGTCCACGGGCCGGTCTGAGCTCCCGATTTTGGCCAGTAACTCAGTGAATGTTTCCCGTCCAACTCGGTTGAAACTCGCCAGTTTCTCTTGCAAGCTGATGTTGCCCGGTAATCCGTTGTCGAAGCCGTTGGAGATCGTCTCCACGGAAACCGCGGCCGGGAATTGTTTCCGGCGACGTCGTGGTGTTGAGTAGGCGTTTAGTTATCGCAAACGTGATTTGTACCCCCTTGTGTGCCAGGCGCTTGGAGAATTGAAGGATGGGGTTTAGGTGGCCTTGGATTGGATATGGGAGGATTAAACAACGAGGTGTTGATTTCTGGTTTCCAATTCCCACTTCTTCTAAATTTTGATCCATTTTCTGTGTAGCAATTAATTGCACTACTTTTTTTTATATTTTTTTTAAGTAATTGCGCTACTTGTTAAATCTATGATTTACATAGGTTTCATTCGGATATATATAGGTGATGAGAGATGTCGTCTATAACTTTTTCACCTGTGTTTGTCCCTTTTTTTTTTAATTTTCAAACATTCGTGACAAACACGTGTAATTTTCTATTTTAAGCGGTGTTTAATAGTGGGAATGTGCCATTACAAATTTTACAAGGAGCGGTGGGGCATGACGATTTTTGCAAGGATATGGTAGGGCGTGATTAGTAGCTAAGGTGACAAGAATTGATGATAGCATGTTTTTTCGTCGTATTTTTGGTTGATTATTACCCCATTTTGTGCGTTATTGGATTCTTAATAAGAAAAAATGACTGCTCTGCAATTATTATTGTAGATTTGGGGTTTTAGGATGAAAATGATGCAATTTCATATCTTTTGCGAAGAATTTGAAGATTTGACTGTTAGGTGTGACTAGGTTTGGTATTGGGTGGGGAATCCCCAACCCAAATTAAACCCTAAAATTTAATTATTCAATCCAAGTCCAAATTCATATTTTCATATCAAATCCAAGTCTATATTTTAATTAAATATGGGTTTGGATTGGACTTTTATTCATGGGTTTCAAAACTTATACCCAAAGGTCAAATGGACAAGCCCTCTATTTTCTCAAAATTTTCCATTAATATTAATTCTGTGTGTGCATTTAATATGTATATATGTAATAACTAGTTAGAAATCCCTGTCAAGTATGTGCAAGATATTTTATTTAACAAAGGAGATTATGAATTCTCAAAAAAAAAAAAAAAAGAATTATGAGGTTTTATTATCATATTTTCTATTTATAGTTATTTTTTAATAAAATACTTTTATTATGAGAAATGAAAATGATTATTTTTTTAAATATAAATTAATTGAAGTTATATTAAAGGGAAATTTACATCTGACTACCCTCTATTTAGGCATAATTACAACGCATGACCTCTTCTTTCGTTTTTTGCATATTAATCCCTAACCTTTACATTCCGTTTGAGGTCCCTCTGTTCAGTTAGGGTTCCGTTAAGCTTGACCACTGTACTTCCCATAATACCCTTTGTATTATTTTATTATTTATGAAATTACTAAAATACCCTCAAGGACTATTTTGTTATATACAATATATATGGGGCTCATTTTGTAAGAAGATATAACAATGAGGGATTTATTTGTAAAAATATTACATATTTTACATTATAGTTGTTTATAGCCATTAGGTTTCATTTTATATGTAATTTTGTTAACTTTGGCATGCCTCCAACACAAATAATAACAAGGAGAAGTGAAATTAATATGCTCACAGATAAATGAAGATTCATTTTCATAGTAGATGGATACCACTGTATATTGCATACATAATAACACATACTGCATAAATGCTGAAACATTGCATTGTTGGGAAAAACACAATCAGAAAGCGCAGCGGAATTTAGAAACTTTCCCAAAAAGCAAGATCGGACTTGCAATTTCTATTTCCAATCTAAGGGATTCAAGAACCTACAAGAATCGACGCTTTCTTGACACGTTTTGAGCCGCACTCAAACGCGCTTCATGCGATAATGGCGTTTCGTCCCTCAAAACGATTCTTTCTACTAGATTTCAGGATAGGTCTCCTCTAGAGTAATAATCCACACCAGTCCTAGATTCAAATCATGTGAGTGAGCATGCTAGTACTATGACATGTGTAAAGAAAGAAACAAAATGAGAAGAAAATAAGTGCATAATTAAATCTCCCTTCGAAACCCAGTTTGGCGAAGACAGAAATCTGCACGCCAAAAACCCTCATGAAAAAACTAGTCGTTCTTCGTATGCACGAAAGGTTTTTGCCATCTTGGGTGGATATATCGATTTTTTCACTCAGAATATTTTGGGTTCAAAATCGTTCCACCAGCCCTTCGTTAAATATATAGGATTTCTTAAATCTCAAGTCTGTGTAGGAACAGGATTCCTACTTTGACTTTGTCTTCTACTTCTTTCTCTCCAAGTAATAACCTCTTATCTAAATAAGATATTATTCTTCTAGAAAAAGAGTTCCTAATCAAATTAGGAATATTTAATTATTCTAACAATAATTAAATATCTTATTCCAATAATATTTATTCTAATCATATGAGAATTAATATTTATTAGAATAATAAATAGAAGATATTTAATATTTATTTATTTATTTATTCTAAGCAAATTAGAATAACTAAATAATTAAATATTTAAATACTTAGAATTAATTCTCTAATTAATTCCATAAAGGGCTTTAGAATTAATTCTCTTAATCAATTCTAACGAGCTAAAATTAATTTTCTAATTAATTTCTTTGGGCTATATAATTAATTCTCCTAATTAATTATATTAGGGATTTATAATCAATTCTCTAATTAATTATATTTGGGCTTTATAATTAATTCTCCAATTAATTAACAGATGGTCTAATTTTACAATTGGACCACACGCCCAATCCATGCTCACGTCCCACACATGTGGTCTCGTTTTGATCAACCATTTGATCTTTCTTTCAATACCCTTTGAACCTGGCATTTGTGTGTGACCCCCTAGGTTCATTTTCAGTTAGCAGTGAACCTAATTAATTAAATCACTTTATTAATTAATTATTTCACAGATCACACGACTATAGTCTAGCAACAGGTGTGTGACCCCTACCCGAACAATGAATATATATTCGAAAGAACCTTTCAAGCAATGGCATCTGTGAGGTAAGATCCTCCTACCATCCCATCTCTCGATTAAGATCTAGGGCATAGGAATAATGAGAGCCCCACTAATCTCAATCATAAAGCTAGTTCATTTTCATATTCATTTGATCTCAATCTAAGAAACTCTTTTCTTGATGTCTTTGTTAGGAATAGTACCCTAGAAAGCCGATTGTATATCCGCTTTGTGCTTTTCCTTATTGTAATCACAGACAATCTTTGAATGATATAACGAATTAAGGCAACACTTCTTTATATGCTCTTGTTTGGTATGCGATTACTTTATCTGTGCATGTATGAGAACTCCCCTAATCCTGATGACTTTAGGACTCTACCATTTAGGTGAAATGGTTCATGAAACGAGTCCTATATCACATAAGTCATGATTAGTAAAACACTCCAAGCCGATAAGTCCTACCAACAGTGGGAGTGTCAACCTGACTCCTCTAAGGCTTGCTTGTGGGATCACGCCCTTAAGAAGGACCACCTTGTTTCATGTAGGTGCAAAGTGTATAGTTGATACGTGCGTGATACATGAGGGTGCTTACTTTAATAAGTAAGTTCACTGAGGTGCCCCGTGTGAGAACATTCCTAAATGGGAAAGGAAGTTTCTATTTCAGGAAATAGAAACTTCCAGATTAGGAAATATCTCATGAGTCATTGATATGATTAATTGATCCTTAGACTTGAGGTTCCATGTCACTTTATGAGTTAACTCTGTAGTCTTAGGTATAAGCTTTAAAGGGTGTCGCCATAGACAACTGATTCAAGGCTTATGCTGGGGTTGCACAAGTGATTCATGAAAGTGAATGAGAATCAAGAAAGGACCTACACTTGCATTAGCAAGGTGATCTCTTATTGTGTAAGTCATTCATATACCATATGGAGTCCTTGGCCAAGGCAGTAGATCAAGACATCAAGAAAAAGGTTTCTTGGATTGAGATCAAATGGATATGAAATGCACTTAGCTTTAAAACCAGATTATTAGGGTTCTGGTTATTCCCTTACCCTAGATCTTGGTTGAGAGATAGTAAGTAGGAGGATTATATCTCACATTAATCAATGACTTAAAGGTTCTGTCGAATCCGAACATTCCAATTCAGGTAGGGGTTAAACACCTGCTGCTAGACTATGGTCGTTTAATCTGTGGACTGATTAATTAATTAGTGAATTAATTAGGGTCACTGCTAATTGAATTGAGAACCTAGAGGGTCACACACAACAACTTGGTTACATGAGTTGAGGCTTTAAAATGATTAAACGAGTTAATCGGGCCTAGAGGGTTCCACACGTGTGAAATCACACGCGTGGGTCACGTGAGGAGCACGGGTCCTTGGGACACGTGCCTCACACGTGTATATGTATATATATGATATATATATTAAATAATTAAATGTGTTAATTATTTAATAGACTTTGGTTTAATTTTGAATTAAAAAGAAAGTCTAATTTTGGAGAAAATAATCTAGTTAATTAATTATGAATTAATTAATTAGATAAAATAAGTTATTTATTTTAAATAAATAAAGTATAATAATATCCAAAAGAGTTTGGATATTTTAGCTCTCTTGAAAGTTGATTTGAATTAGAATTCAAAGTCAAAGTCAAAATTACTTGATGATCAAGTAATAGGAGAGAGGGACCAAATCCTTAGTCCATAAGGACTAGGATCGGTCGCCCCTTCCCTTTCCTATATATAGGGGAGCTCATGCTCCCCTTAGAGACTAATTGGCAATTCTTTTGGTTCATATGTTGAACACCTTCCCTTCTCCAAGATCAAATAAACCCTAGGTTAAGCCTAAACACTAACTAGAGAATTAGCATCCTTACTAGTTAGATTGTGATCAAGTTGGTGGACTATCTCTAGAGAGCTTCAAGTTAGAAGTTTGAAGATTCGAGCTTTACCAAGGAGAGGGGATCAAGCAGCGAGAAGAGCGTTCTTGGGTGGCTTGAAACGCTTCAAGAAAGTTTAAAAGAAAAGTAAGTTTTCTTATCTCTACGATTTTGGATACACGATTGCGAGCCTAAGATCCTTTTGTTGGAAAATTTTTAAATTTTCGCTGCTTTTCTGATTCCGTTTTCCAACAATCTTGATCCACTACCTCGGCCGAGGGTTTAGGATAGCATATGAACGACTTATGCAATAAGAAATCTTCTTGCATTAAAGCAAGTGTAGGTCCTTTATTGATTCTCATATGCTTCCATGTGCTACTTGTGTAGCCTCAGCATAAGCCTTGAATCAGTTGTCTCGTGAGACATCCTTTAAAGCTTATACCAAAGACTACAGAGTTAGCCCACAAAGCATCAATGAAATCTCAAGTCAAAGGATTACTTTACTCACACCATTAACCTATGAGATATTTTCTAATCTGGAAGTTTCCTCTTCATGGAGTGGAAACTTCCTTTCCCATTTAGGAATCTTCTCATGAGGGATGCCTCAGTGTACCCGTTCTAATAACGAGCACCCTCATGTATTACGTACGCATCAACTTATGCACTTTACACCCCATGAAACAGGATGCTTTTTCTTGAGAATGCAATCCCACGAGCAAGTCTCAGTCGAGCCTAATCAACAATCCCAATTCGGCCTTGAGCTAGGGCTTGTTTCATGTGTCATTCACCTAATGACAAAGTCCCTAACAGCCTTATGGATTAAGGGAATTCTAATACATGCGCACGTAATGGAAACACACAAAACACGTAGTGCATATAAAGAAGTGTTTGCCTATGATAATAATCAATCGTATATTATTCAAAGATTGTCTGTGACATTAGGAAAGTCCCAAAGCAGATTAGGCGCAACCGTGCGGGAGGCGTAGCGCGCCCGCCCAGGACTGCCGACACCGCCAGCCAAGGCTGGGCGAGAATCCCGCAAGGAATGCGGGATTGCTCGCCCAGGCCACCCGCCATCTGCCGAGAAGGGCTGTGCGCTGGAGCCCGCACGCTGGCGCGGCCTTTGCCGCTCGCTGTGCGCGCCTGTCGCGTGCGCGTGCGCGCGCGCACGCCTGTGACGTGCAGCCCTTTTCGTGCACGAGCCCCTTTTTTCGTAATCCGTGTTTTCGTATTTCGTGCAATCCAGTCCAAATATTTATTTTTTATTTTAAAATTTTATTTTTGAATATTTATTTTAATTTTTTGAATAAAACTTAAAATTGGGATTTTTGAGAAATAGAAACGGTTTATATTTTAGGAAAATACATCTTGATAAAATTATTAATTTTCAGAAATTAATTGGAATTTTATTTATTTTGTTAATTTGGGATTTATTGAAAACTTTTATAAACAAGACTCGCATCAAGTCGTGTTTTAAGTCATTAGGACTTGAAACGAGAATTTTAATTTATTGGCTAAATTTAAATTCTCGTAAAAGCATGTTAGGTGATCATGGGTTTAGATCTATGTATGGTTTTAATTTATGCACATTAATGGTTTAAATTGGGGTTGGAGGCCTATAGTTGCGATTTTCAATTGAGGTTAGAGCCTCACTTATGTGCGTATTGTTATGTGATTTATTATGTGGCTTTCCATATTACTGTTTTTTAGGCCGGGGTATGCCCCGTGTAATTGTCTAAGGCCAATATGAAGATTGAGCCTTATTACTTTATATCTTTTTCTTTTAATTTGAGAGTAGAGATAGGTGGTGAGGTTTTATTTTCATTTTGGAGACAATGCACCCAAGGAGTAAGATGTACCACATTCAAGTAACAAGGAGGCCATAAGTGAAGACCCCTAAAAAATGTTAGGGAGGGGAATTTCAATTGAAAATGTAATAGAGATAGGGCTCGTATTTTGTTACCGTTTTCCCTTATGTGATTTAAACTGTTTATGTGGCATGTATGTTAGAACTTGTGATTGTGGAGTGGCTCCCACATATCACGCATAAGATAGGTAGAATCCACGATCATTACATGTTAGTATCATGCTAGGTCATGTTATCTGTTTATGTGCTTGTATGAAATGCATTTAAGTGTATTTGCATTAATCAAGACTAATAAAATTGGATAACATATATGTTGGTGAGGTCGAATCGGACAACTCTCCGGTTAATTCGAAAATTCCCATTAAATATTAAGCTAATTTCGAATAAATAGGTGTTTAATTCGAGATGCAAATTTTGAATTAAATTCCTAGCATTCCATCAATAGGTTTTAAGTTTAGTAAGTAAAGCTAGTTATTGTCCGCGAGTCGTGGGATAGCTAGTGGAGCTTATTAGTTCTTAGTTACCTAATTGATCATTTTAAATGATCAATATTTCGTGATCGATTTTGGCAAGGGCGATGTCTGCTAGTCGTGGGTCGTTTGAACTAAGTTTTGATCATGATCGTATGATTGATGGGTCTAGCTTAACACCTAAGTAAATATGGATGTCGCACGAGTCGTGGGTCCATATTGAAAGATAGGTGATGCAAAAACAATTACTAAGAGTTCTAAAGGTGTTAGAATTGGTAAGTTGTACCTACCTAGGGTTCTTACTTAGAATGTCCGCGAGTCGTGGGTTCGAGGTAAAATGCCTAGGATCTTAGTACCCATTGGGAAACGTGTTCCTCTTAGATCTTTGGGAATTATAGATCATTGAAAAACAGTGGGAGCTACATTAGATTAAAGACCTTATCTTTTGTATATCGTTATAATTCAGCATGCTCACTAGTTCTCTGTTTTACCATTTAGGTCGTAGATTCTGTGATTCTCTACGTGTTTTGAAATGGCAACCAAAAACCCTCTTGTATCGATCCTCGAGTCAAACAAGTTGACTGGTCCCAACTATTCTGATTGGCTGAGGAATCTAAAAATCATTTTAGATTCTGAGAAGAGAACTTATGTTCTCTTCGAAGGGGAGCCTAGTCCCGAAGGGGACGCTCCCACTCGGGCTGAGCGGGAAGCGATCCAGAAGTGGAAGGATGATAATCTCCAAGCCCGTTGCCTTATGTTGGCTAACATGTCTCCGGACTTGCAAAGACAACATGAGGCCATGGAATTTGCTTGGGAGATTTACGACCACTTAGAGCAACTTTACCGCCCTCATGAACGTGTTACAAGGTATAACACTTCAAAGGAATTGTTCCACTTGAGAATGAGGAAAAGTTCAAGTGTCCATGAATATGGACTCAAGTTTCTCACCCTTACTGAGAAACTTGCTTCCATGGACATGCCACTGAAAGAAGAGCTTTCAGTGGACTTGTTGCTGGCCTCGCTCCCTCCATCATTCAACCCATTTGTCCTTAACTTCAATATGAATCATGCTCATGCTACTGTAGCAACGATCAAGAAGGACAATAAGGTTCTGATGGTGAATGCTCCATCTTCCTGTTCTGGGCCTTCTAAAGGTAAGGGCAAGAAAGCCCAAAAGAAGAAAAAGAAACCCCTTAGGCCCACTGGTGGCGTTACGAAGGGGAAGGCCCAAAAGAAGAAGCGTGATCAGAAAGAGGATGTTTGCTTTCATTGTGGCAAACCGGGACATTGGAGGAGAAAGTGCCCAGAGTACAAGGCTACTCTGAAGAAAGGTATGTTTCTCATTGAAATAAATCTTTCTATTAATTCTAGTTCTTGGGTACTTGATACCGGTTGTGGAACTCATATCTGTAATGATGTACAGATGCTAAGTGAGGTCTAACAACTCAAAGAAGGAGAATGTGTCTTGAAGATCGGCGATGACTCAAATGTTGAAGCTCGAGCTTAGACACAATTAGATTAGATTTAGGTAGTTTTGAGTTAATCTTAAATAAAGTCCATTATGTACCGAGCATTATTCGTAATATAATTTCAGTTCCAATATTAGATTGTGAAGGTTATGAAACTTATATTAAGAATGGTAAATATTTTATCAAATGGAACAACTCTTCCGTTCACATCGGTATTCTAAGTAATGGACTTTATCTAACTCAAAATATCAATATTATGAATATACAACGGGAAATAAAGCGTAAGAGAGATGACAAAGTTTCAGCTCCCTTATGGCATGCTAGATTAGGACACATTTCCAAGAACAGAATTAGCAAGATAAACACTTTAGGACCATTCTCTGAAAATGATCTCAAAGAGTTAACTTCTTGCGAATCCTGTCTCAAAGGAAAGATGTCCAAAGTTCCTTTTAAAGGGACTGTGGAACGTGCCACTAAGGTCTTGGATTTGATCCATTCTGATGTTTGTGGACCGCTTAGTGTAAGCACTAGAAACAATCATCAGTATTTCATAACCTTTACCGATGACTTTAGTCGATATGGTTATGTATACTTAATGAAGTATAAATCTGAAACTTTTGAGAAATTCTTAGAATTTCAAAGGGAGGTTGAGAATCAAACGGGGTCACAAGATCAAAGCACTTCGATCTGATCGAGGGGGTGAGTTTCTTAGTGAAGAATTCCTTAGTCATCTCAAAGATAATGGGATTATCTCTCAGTGGACTCCTCCGGGAACTCCTCAGCTTAATGGAGTTTCTGAGAGAAGGAATCGAACCCTACTTGATATGGTTCGTTCCATGATGAGTTTCACTGACTTACCATCTTCTTTCTGGGGTTATGCCCTAGAAAGTGCAGCAAAGATTTTGAATCTAGTTCCCTCTAAGTCAGTCCCTAAAACGCCCTATGAAATGTGGCATGGTAAAATCCCTAGTTATTCTTACTTAAGAATCTGGGGTTGTCCTGCTTACGTGAAGAGGACAGTGGGAGATAAGTTAGAATCTCGTTCTAACTTATGCTATTTTGTAGGTTATCCTAAGGAATCCACAGGATACTACTTCTATGATCAATCTGAGCAAAAGGTGTTTGTTTCCAGAAATGCTACTTTTCTGGAGGAACCGTTCCTTAAAGAAAAGAAAGGCAAAATCATAGAATTAGAAGAAGTACAAAGTGAACCCACGCCACCCACTGAAGAAATGTCCACTTCTGACCAACCGCAACCAATCACGAATTTCGATACACATGTAAATCCTCCTCTAAGGCGTTCTGAATACACTCCTAGACAGCCGGAGAGATGGTATGGATTCTTCCATGAAATCTCTCAAAAGGATAATAATCCTTTAACATATGAGGAGGCACTTTCAGATTCTGACTCTGAACAGTGGATAGAAGCCATGAAATCCGAAATGGATTCCATGAACTCCAACCAAGTTTGGACCTTGGTAGATTTGCCAGATGGGGTAAAACCCATAGGTTACAAATGGATTTTTAAGAGAAAGCTTGGAGTTGATGGAAGCATTGCAGCCTACAAAGTAAGACTGGTTGCAAAAGGATTCACTCAAAGACCCGGCGTAGATTTTGATGAAACCTTTTCGCCAGTTGCAATGCAAAAGTCTATTCGGATCATGCTTGCCATTGCTGCATATTTTGACTATGAGATATGGCAAATGGATGTGAAAACTGCTTTTCTCAATGGTGACATTGATAAAGACATTTATATGAAACAACCCATAGGTTTCACATTCAGTGGGAGTGAGCAAAAGGTTTGCAAACTCCAAAGATCAATCTATGGATTGAAACAGGCTTCTAGGAATTGGAATATTCGATTTGATGAATCAGTCAAAGCGTTTGGCTTCATTCAAATTTCGAATGAATCATGTGTGTATAGAAAGGAATTGGAGACCTCAGTGCAATTCTTAGTACTTTATGTTGATGGCATCCTTCTTATTGGGAATTTGAAGGATGACATGAAAGTGACTAAGTTATGGTTATCGAACCAATTCGAGATGAAAGATCTTGGTGATGCGTCCTATATCCTTGGAATTAAAATCTATCGAGATAGATCTAGAAGGTTAATAAGACTATCATAGTCGGTGTACATTGACAAAGTATTGAAGAGATTCAATATGGAGTCAGCAAAGGTTAAGAACCTTCCTATGAGTGTAGGAACATGTCTTTCCAAGAAGATGTGTCCTAAGACTAACCTTGAGAAGGAAAGAATGACTCATAAACCTTATGCATCAGCAATAGGTAGCATAATGTATGCAATGTTATGTGCTCGACCGGATGTGGCTTATGCACTTAGTGTAACAAGTCATTTCCAATCTGACCCTGGAGATGGTCACTAGGTTGTCGTGAAGAATATTCTTAAGTACTTGAAAAGTACTAAAGATTTGTTCTTAGTTTACCGAGGTCAGAAAGATCTTACTGTCGAAGGATACTGCGATGCAAGCTTTGCATCTGACTTAGATGGTTTTAACTCAATGTCAGGATATATTTTCTGCCTAAACGGCGGAGCAGTGAGTTGGAAGAGTTCCAAGCAAACTACCACTGCAGATTCGACCACTGAGGCCGAATACTTAGCTGCAAATGATGCAGCTAAGGAAGGTGTTTGGATTAGAAACTTCATTCAAGAGTTGAATGTTGTTCCTAGCATGAAAGACCCCATTACTGTGTTTTGTGACAACACTGGGGCGGTTGCTCAAGCAAGAGAACCAAGATCTCACCAACGGACCAAGCACATTATGAGAAAGTATCACCTAATCCGTGATATTATCAAAATAGGAGATGTGCAAATTGAGAGGGTCGCATCAGCAGAGAACGTTGCAGATCCACTTACTAAACCCCTTAGTCGAGAAGCTTTCCAAGGTCATCTTGAGAATATGGGACTTAGAGTAGCTTTAGAATGGCTTTGACGGGCAAGTGGGAGATTGTTAGGAATAGTACCCTAGAAAGCCGATTGTATATCCGCTTTGTGCTTTTCCTTAGTGTAATCACAGACAATCTTTGAATGATATAACGAATTAAGGCAACACTTCTTTATATGCTCTTGTTTGGTATGCGATTACTTTATTTGTGCATGTATGAGAACTCCCCTAATCCTGATGACTTTAGGACTCTACCATTTAGGTGAAATGGTTCATGAAACGAGCCCTATATCACATAAGTCATGATTAGTAAAATACTCCAAGCCGATGAGTCCTACCGACAGTGGGAGTGTCAACCTGACTCCTCTAAGGCTTGCTTGTGGGATCACGCCCTTAAGAAGGACCACCTTGTTTCATGTAGGTGCAAAGTGTATAGTTGATACGTGCGTGATACATGAGGGTGCTTACTTTAAGTAAGTTCACTAAGGTGCCCTGTGTGAGAACATTCCTAAATGGGAAAGGAAGTTTATATTTCAGGAAATATAAACTTCCAGATTAGGAAATGTCTCATGAGTCATTGATGTGATTAATTGATCCTTAGACTTGAGGTTCCATGTCACTTTATGAGTTAACTCTGTAGTCTTAGGTATAAGCTTTAAATGGTGTCGCCATAGACAACTGATTCAAGGCTTATGCTGGGGCTGGACAAGTGATTCATGAAAGTGAATGAGAATCAAGAAATGACCTACACTTGCATTAGCAAGGTGATCTCTTATTGTGTAAGTCATTCATATACCATATGGAGTCCTTGGCCAAGGCAGTAGATCAAGACATCAAGAAAAAGGTTTCTTGGATTGAGATCAAATGGATATGAAATGCACTTAGCTTTAAAACCAGATTATTAGGGTTCTGGTTATTCCCTTACCCTAGATCTTGGTTGAGAGATAGTAAGTAGGAGGATTGTATCTCACATTAATCAATGACTTAAAGGTTCTGTCGAATCCGAACATTTCAATTCAGGTAGGGGTTAAACACCTGCTGCTAGACTATGGTCGTTTAATCTGTGGACTGATTAATTAATTAGTGAATTAATTAGGGTCACTGCTAATTGAATTGAGAACCTAGAGGGTCACACACAACAACTTGGTTACATGAGTTGAGGCTTTAAAATGATTAAACGAGTTAATCGGGCCTAGAGGGTTCCACACGTGTGAAATCACACGTGTGGGTCACGTGAGGAGCACGGGTCCTTGGGACACGTGCCTCACACGTGTATATGTATATATATGATATATATATTAAATAATTAAATGTGTTAATTATTTAATAGACTTTGGTTTAATTTTGAATTAAAAAGAAAGTCTAATTTTGGAGAAAATAATCTAGTTAATTAATTATGAATTAATTAATTAGATAAAATAAGTTATTTATTTTAAATAAATAAAGTATAATAATATCCAAAAGAGTTTGGATATTTTAGCTCTCTTGAAAGTTGATTTGAATTAGAATTCAAAGTCAAAGTCAAAATTACTTGATGATCAAGTAATAGGAGAGAGGGACCAAATCCTTAGTCCATAAGGACTAGGATCGGCCGCCCCTTCCCTTTCCTATATATAGGGGAGCTCATGCTCCCCTTAGAGAGTAATTGGCAATTCTTTTGGTTCATATGTTGAACACCTTCCCTTCTCCAAGATCAAATAAACCCTAGGTTAAGCCTAAACACTAACTAGAGAACTAGCATCCTTACTAGTTAGATTGTGATCAAGTTGGTGGACTATCTCTAGAGAGCTTCAAGTTAGAAGTTTGAAGATTCGAGCTTTACCAAGGAGAGGGGATCAAGCAGCGAGAAGAGCGTTCTTGGGTGGCTTGAAACGCTTCAAGAAAGTTTAAAAGAAAAGTAAGTTTTCTTATCTCTACGATTTTGGATACACGATTGGAGCCTAAGATCCTTTTGTTGGAAAATTTTTAAATTTTCGCTGCTTTTCTGATTCCGTTTTCCAACAATCTTGATCCACTACCTCGGCCGAGGGTTTAGGATAGCATATGAACGACTTATGCAATAAGAAATCTTCTTGCATTAAAGCAAGTGTAGGTCCTTTATTGATTCTCATATGCTTCCATGCGCTACTTGTGTAGCCTCAGCATAAGCCTTGAATCAGTTGTCTCGTGAGACATCCTTTAAAGCTTATACCAAAGACTACAGAGTTAGCCCACAAAGCATCAATGGAATCTCAAGTCAAAGGACTACTTTACTCACACCATTAACCTATGAGATATTTTCTAATCTGGAAGTTTCCTCTTCATGGAGTGAAAACTTCCTTTCCCATTTAGGAATCTTCTCATGCGGAACACCTCAGTGTACCCGTTCTAATAACGAGCACCCTCATGTATTACGTACGCATCAACTTATGCACTTTACACCCCATGAAAAAGGATGCTCTTTCTTGAGAATGCAATCCCACGAGCAAGTCTCAGTCGAGCCTAATCAACAATCCCAATTCGGCCTTGAGCTAAGGCTTGTTTCATGTGTCATTCACCTAATGACAAAGTCCCTAACAGCCTTATGGATTAGGGGAGTTCTAATACATGCGCACGTAATGGAAACACACAAAACACGTAGTGTATATAAAGAAGTGTTTGCCTATGATAATAATCAATCGTATATTATTCAAAGATTGTCTGTGACATTAGGAAAGTCCCAAAGCAGATTACGTCGAATCGACTTTCTAGGGCACTATTCCTAACATGCATACATACCAACGTGCTTGATGAGGCTAAAATACGCTCGTAACACGTAGGCAACACGTGGCCCCATCCCCACGTCACAATATGGTGCATTGTGAACACTTCAAATCATCCCCAGTGATTGGACGTTCCCCTCGAGGAAATTATCATCCCATCATCACAAAGGGTTTTCACCTTTCCGAGCGCATGGACTATATTTCAAATACTGATATTGTTCAATCCTCGAGGGTGTTTCCATCTGACCCTTTCAGAGACTCCTCATCACGCCACGTGTCTAGGACAACATCCATGCAAGACCACACGTTGGCAATTACCAAAAGGACCTTGACCCTCAACTATAAATACCCAGAAATCATCATACTCTGTAAGCAAGCTTCCATATCTGAGCTTTGTTTTTGCTTCATCTTCTTCCCTCACTATTCGAATCTGACTTAAGCGTTGGAGAGCCAAACTGGATATCACCCCACATTCCCCCAGCTTGGCCATCTATCCTTGTTGTGTTTGTTCCTAGCAGGTTGAACCGCCCGTCACCGGCAACCTTCGCCTAAGTTCCCGACCCCTGTTTCCCCACAATATAAATTTTAAAGTGTTGGAGTTTGACAACTCAGATCAAACCCCATCAGTGCTGGATAAATACTAAAATATTGCGTACATACCAACATAAGCATATGTTTGTTTGCAGACATATTAATCATTTTAGTTAAACGGCTTTCAAACCCAAAAAACAAGTGATTATCTCTTAACCAAAATATACTACAAGAAATCCTGAACAATCCATAGGAAAAACCCTTCTCCGAATTCAAAAACCGACGGAATACCGAGGTACAAAAACAAAAAAAAAAAGTAATTTAAATTAAAAAAATTCCGACGGGATTCCGAGAAAAATCCCATCAAAAATGTCAAATTTTGACAAAAGGAAATATATATCCCGATGGGATTCCCCTTGGAATCCCGTCGGAATTTGTTTAAAAAATAAAAAAAAATTAAAATTAAACAATTCCGTCAGAATTTATTAAAAAAAATATTTTACACAAATTCAAATATATTTATTCAGAACCAATTTATGAAATAACATTACAAATACACACTAATCTATAAAAAAAATTAGCCATCCATAATCTATTACATACTCCTGGAGCATATAATCGAACATATAACCTCATCAACCCACAGAGCATATAACCTCATCAACACACCTGCCAAATTATGGAGAATGCAATAAGGACGAACTTCATCTTTGCCATGACATAATCCATGTTACGATAGCCACAAAGTTAAAACCCCACAATTGATAATTCAAAACATTACTTTAAAAATTGTCCAAAACCCCATAATTGATAATTCAGACCTCACTATATTAATCCAAACCCCAAGGATAATATGAACTAAAATGTTATGTAAATGTAGCACTAAATTTACAACATTATTCTGAGCCAATCCCATTCCCCCACATCCTTCACAAAGTTACAATATAATCTATTCTTTGAGGACAATCTCACAAATAAAAGGGATGCTAAGAGCCTCAAAGTATAAAAGAGAGAGATGTATAAAAATAATCCCTGATAATGAAAGTGTTGAAGGAATTTTTCCAGGATTTAAGACCAATGACCATATTATCAAGAATGATGGAATAAAAATCTATGAGAACGTGCAAGTCCATTTCGAATATTTAATTCATATTCCTTCAAATATCAGTTGTTATGAACTTACATGACAATCCAAGTCCAGGTAAAACTTTTCCATTGCCCAAGATAAAATGGTTCTTGTATCTCCTATCATCAACTGCAACAGCTACAAATGTTATCCATAGACAGTAAGAAAGTATAGTTTTGGGAAAAGGACCTCCATTTCTGGCTGCTAGTACAACAAAAATGTCCACACCATCATGAACAACCTGTCAAAATTCACATCATTGTGTTAGAACAATGCAATCCCTATAAAGACATAGAAAATAGTCACCTTAAATGTAAACTTTAGCTGTAAAAACAATGAGTTTAGGAGGAGTTCTTTCAATCAAAGGAAACATGCAAAAAACATGCTAAGACAACACAAAATATGACAAGGATTACAACAGAAAAGATCCAATTCAATCAGCAAGCTCAACTAGTTCAATTAAACTGCTAAAACTCCAACTACGTAAAATTACCTTTTATTTGAGCTGCCATCCAAAGTTATCTCAATAAACAAATGCCAAACCTTGGAGATACACTACCAGAGGCCTGCATAATGTTCAACTTTAAGCAAAATGTAAAATCAGGAACAGATTGGTGTGAACTAAATACCCTCACCTTGTACTCATTGATATCATCTCGCACGAAACTATGGAGTTCTTCATGTTGGCTCCTTGAGTTAATATTTCCCTTGATGTGCCTAAATTCCTACAGAAACGCAAAAGTCAATTCAACTAGTATACTACATCAATATTACGGCCGAGGGGAAAGATTAATAAAGGAAGAGCTGATGAAGCATTTGCATAAAGACTGGAGAGACTGACAAACAATATGCAATAACTACTTGACAACTTCAAGTTATAAAAATTCATACCAATGGGATATATTCCAAACACGTCATAACCCCTATTCTCCAATAAAAATACAAGAATAAAGCATTATATAGGAAATTATTAGTTAAATGTGCTATATAAGATCTTGCACATAATAGATGAATGGTTGAAGTAATAATTTGGAACCTAATATTTCACCAGAAGCGACAGTAGTTAAAGAAGACTCAAAATCAGGGGTTCATGCTACATATAGTTGTTATAATCAAGATAAGAAACTCACAATAACAAATTCCCAACAAGTAGAAGTATAAACTCTCCAGAAAGCTTCTAAATATGTTCGGGTGGTGGCTAATGTGCAAATATTCTGTAATTCACAAGAAACAAAAGGTTAGATGTTATAAGAAGATGCTTTTAAGTACACTTATCTGTATAAATTTTTAAACTTGCCATGGATTATGAAATAAATTAGGAAATGTATTAAAAAAAAAAGAAGTAAATTCAATAACTGGCCTAACTTTTACACTGTACACCTGTACAAGAAATATGAACCAGGCAACCTAGATTTTCATGCAACTCTTTTGGTAGCTCTTGATGAACAATAACAAAATCAGATTGGCCATTCATGGTTGAGACAAGATACTTATGAAAATTCATAAAATTTTCGATCAAAATCAAACATCATAACCTTTTTCCATCTAGTATTCAAGAATGCATCTGCCATAATCACAATCTCTGATATTAGCAGCAATAAAATTATAACTATGTATTGTCTTTAGTTAAGGAGAGCAGCTAACCCTTCCAATAAAGTAACACGATCCCTTCTCGAAAAGGAAAAGAAAAACACTCATAAATTACTTCACCAAAGAAATTACTTCAAGTTATCCAACCATTCATAAATTTCAACCACAGAAAGTAAACAATCGCTGAGACATCGTATAAACATCCTTAAATAATGACAAAAACTAATTAAGGATAGTTTCGGATACATAAGAGAGGAAAAATCATTTGCAGAGACTAATTTAGTATAATTTAAACCGCCAGCCCTAATCTAATTTGCAAAGAGACTGTAATTCAACCAATTCACAAGTTAATCACACACCTATTTCAATCAATACACATAATAGCAACAATCACCAGATTTAATCGAAAAAAAAAGGAAAATAGCATTAAGGGTTTACCAAAAGCTGGAAGAAAAGGGGAAAACGGGGTTAGAATTCCAAATTCGGGGCTGGTAGAGACGAGCGACTGCGGTGTAGACGGAGGCAGAGCGGTGGCGGTGCAGGCGTAGGCGTAGGCGGCAGTGCAAACGGGGGCGGAGGCGTTGGAGAGAAAAGGAGATTTTCAGCCCTTGTACAACGGGAGTGATAGAGAGGCGCAGTCGGTGGCTGGTGCAAAATGAAATGAGCGGCGAACGTTGTCAGAGGCGGGCGGCGATGGATGCTATCGGAGGCAGGCGGGCGGGCAGAGGGGAAAACTCTGGTTGAAGAAGACGATAAGGCTGAGAAAGAAATGGGCAAAAGGGTTTTAACGTTTTTTTAACCTAAGGATTTTATTTTTATTATTGTAAAATATGTTAATAAACCGTCGTACAACCGACGGGTATACCCGTCGGTGTTGTTTAAATTTTATTTTTAAAATTCGGGCGGGATTCCCCTCGAAATCCCATCGGAATTATTTAATTTTTATGTTTTATATTTTGTATTCTTATTAAAGTAAAAGTTATATTTTTTAATTTTTATTTTTCAATTTCATATTTTAAATTCTGTTATTTAGTATTTTTTTTAATTTTATATTTTAAAAAACCGGCGGGATCTCTCACGGGATCTCGTCGGAATTATTTCCTACTATTCTTAAAATTTTATATTTTAAAAAACCAACGGAATTCTGAGAGAAATCCTATCGGAAACATTTAAGTTCTATTTTTATATATTGTATTTTTATAAAACCGACGGGATTTCCCTCAGAATTCCGTCGGTTTTTTTAAAAGAAAATATTTTTAAATAATATTAAATAATTCCGACGGGATTCTGAGGGAAATCCCATCGGAATTATTAAATTTTTATTTTTAAAAAAAAAAATTGATGTCCGTCGGAATTCCCTCGGATTTACCAAGGGTATTCCGACGGAATGTTTCCCTCGCAATTTTCCGTCGAAAATCGTAGGATTTCTTGTAGTGATAGAGTTATAGACCAAAAAGACTGATAAATTCTCCTTGTTATTATTTGTGTTAAAGGCATGCCAAGTCAACAAAACTACATATAAAATGAAATCTAACGGTTATAAACGACTATAATGTAAAATATGTAATATTTTTATAAGTAAATCCCTCATTGTTATATCTTCTTACAAAACGTGCCCTATATATATTGTATATAACAAAATAGTCCCTGAGGGTATTTTAGTAATTCATAAATAATAAAATAATACAAAGGGTATTATGGGAAGAACAATGGTCAAACTTAATGGAACCCTAACTGAATAGAGGGACCTCAAACGGAATGTAAAGGTTAGGGACTAATATGTAAAAAACGAAACAAGAGGTCTTGCATTGTAATTATGCCTAAATAGAGGATAATCAAATGTAAATTTCCTATATTGAATATGACTTTATTAAATAAACCCAATATGTTCACAACTCTCAAGTAGAGAGAGAAAAGCTCTCATTTAGAGAGAGAAAATCTACGCCTGATACACTATTGGGCTTTTTTAATATTCAATAGATTTTTTATTGGGGCTTTAAAAAGTCCAATGGATTTCTAAAATTTTGGGTAGGTTTGGAAGCCCACCCACAAGTTTTGGATTTAGTTTAGATGAAAACCCATTGAATTTTGACATATTAGGTTTGGATTGAACTTGGTTTAAAAAAAGGGCATATTATAATTTTGGTTCTCCAACTATACCACTTATTCATTTTTCGTCCCTCACTTTTCAATTTAACAAGATTGGTCACTGAACTACCATAATTTTTTTCAAATTGGTCTCACCGTCAGTTTAGGCATTAAATCAGACGGAATATTCTTGTTAGTTAGTCACGTGCAAGTCATGTGACTAACTATATCAGTCCTAATTCAAAATTCAGAACACTTAGAAAATAATCTCAACTTTTCACTCCCAAAATCATATGAACCCGAGACGCCCCAATTCCCCCAATTCGTCTTTGTTCTAAAAGCTCCAAAATTTCTCCAATTTCTAGCCCTCAAGCATGTAATGATCGACGATATCCACCCATAGAAGATAAATTTTGTGTATTTGGTGTTTCCAAGCTGTTGGTGTGCGATTTTTCAAAGAAACATAAGTAGTTAGATTTGACATGGATTTCCCAAGTAATTGGGGGAGGAATATGGCTCTCAGACCTCCAACAATTGGAACCGGTTGACATGGTGACCTTGAACCACTTCTCAGCTACAACAAGTAGTAAATGAGAGTGAACAGGGGAAAAAAAAAAAGGCGCCAAAATAGCCTAAAAATTAGGGCTCCGTCTGACTTAACGTCTAAACTGACTGCGGGACCAATTTTAAAAAATATATATATGGTAGTTCAGTGACCAGTCTTGTCAAATTGAAAAGTGGGGGATGAAAAACGAATAAGGGGTATAGTTAGATGACCAAAATTATAATATTCCCTTTAATAAACTTAAATATTGTAATTGGATTTGGGCATGGGTAGGGTAATACCCACCCAATGCCAGACTTAGTTGTGACCATATATACTTTAGGGTCAAGTGGCGTGACTGAATCCGAAACGTTCATTAACCGATATACACAAGTTAAAGTTGCTGAAATTAGAATGTTTACGACAAGGTAGAGGAGAGTTGGAAAACTTTGAAACTTGGAGGAAAAGTCATTCGATAAGAAAAGATTTTTTGAGATATTATGTTGGCTTGGAAACCTAATTCTATTCAGATTTGGAAGGATTTTGAGTAGATTTTGGACAACTTTTATGAGAGATAAAACATGCATCTTGAGAGTTTTCTTGGACATCAATTTACACGGCACTTTGGGAGTATATATTGGAAGAAATATTCTGTCTTTTTCACGTTCTTTTGGGGGTAGCAGATCGAAGTTTTCTCTGGAAACAAGAGTTAGACTTTTTAGGGAGCAATTCTTCGCACATCATAGAGACTTCTTTTCCCCTTTTCTAGATTTAACGTTTGATTTATGTTTAGAATTTGTTCTTTCGTTTTGTTGGAATACGAATAGTTAAATACTTATTATCTAGCTAGGGATTTAGATTCAATTGGATTATTGTGAGACCTAATTGTTTTAATCAAATTCGGTGGTTGATCAAGTTAGTGACAGTGCACGATCTTTAGGTTATATTTAATTGCATATATTAGATGCTTGATAAAAAGTGGTTAATTAGTGATAGGGTTTAGCAATAGGATTCTGATTTCACTAAGGGATTTGATAATCTAATTTAAATCATGAATGTGTCACCACTTGGTTGATTAGGATTGATGTTTTTATTGATTTTAATGCTGCGAATTTATTAAATACTTTCGAGTGTCTCTTAGGGTTGTGAATTGGTTAGGGAATATAACTATCAATTGTCTCTAGGTTATCCGATAAACTAAGTAAAAACGAGGTTAAGTCGAGTGTCTCTATTAACTGTAGCCAGTTTGTTTGAATTATTTGAGTTTATTCTTGAGTCAATAATCAATATGATAATCTAAATCGAATATTCCTGGCTAGGTAGTTTTTCCCCTTAATTGATTTATCCTTATCCTTATTCAGAGCACCAAAAAAAAAAAAAAATTATCCTTATTTTTATTCAACATTCTTAGTTAGTTGTTTAATTTCAATTATTTATATTAATTGCATGCTTTTAGATTAGTTAATTAAAAACCCCACTTTAGTTACTTTTCGTGAATTTCTGTGATGATAGAAATAAATCAATCATTTTCCATGAATCAACCTCACTAAAAAAAAAATTGCTTTCTTGTGACAAATAAATTTGTCACAATAGATTAATTTTCTGTCACCACAGATCTATTATGACAAAAAAATTTGTCACAGCACTTGTCATAACAGAGTTTATGTGAAGATAAGTGACTTTGTCATAAGAGTTTGTGACAAAAACAGTCTTGTTACAACAAATTGAACGCTTGTGACAATATTTTTGTCACTATAGAACAAATTATTGTCACTATAAACTAGTTTTGTCACAACACAATCGTCAACTGGACACCCACGTTGACAAATATGTTTGTTACAAAAACTTATTCTATTGTGACAAATATTTTGTCACACAGATGCACATGTTCATCACAAGAGCGCTTTTTCATCACTAAGGCTAGCATTAGTTGGCAACTGCCATGACAAATATATTTGTCACAATAACTTATTGTATTGTGAGAAATATTTCCTAACAAAAAGCTATAATTTTAGTCACATTTGGGTGTTTGTGACAAATAATCTTGTCATAATAAATATAATATGTAACTTTTGGTAACAAAATATATGGTCACAAAAACTTAAATCTCTGGAGTGTTAAATATATTCATTTGTCACTGTAGACGAATTATTTTCGTCGAATTAAAATGTGACATGTGTAAATTAAATATTTATTATCAAATATAATTCCTTCTATTTTATGTTTTTGGATTGTTATTAAATCAAAGTCCATTAAATATTTAAATAGATTGATTTAATTGATAATTTTAATATTTATTTTGTCATCAAATCATGTATCGACACGTGTCAAAATTGAAGTGTTCCGGCGAATCAAATCAAGCCTTGCAGTCCAGTTGGTTATGACCAATCAAATGACGACACGTGGTATTTCTCCCCACATAGACCAATCCAGTCAAAGCTCATGTCATTTACTTATTTTCTTTAATATAAATTCATATTAAAGTAATAAATAAATAAATACATTTGATATTATCCCTTTAAATAAATTAATTAATTAATTAAGGGATAATTATCATAAAACTCAACCCTACACCTATAAATAGAGGTCATGGGTAACACTTCAAACACATTGAGATCGACACCAAGGACATCGATCAACACTTCGGCTTCGACTTCGACATCGACATCGACATATTGACATAGAGCAAGGAGGAAAAGAGCGACATCAAAGGGGTCTTCACACCATTAAGTCTTCTAAGTCTTCCTCTTGTCTTCAAATGAGTCTTCAAGCTGTCAAGTCTACATTCGTGCGCGAGTCTTCTTCACTTCATCAAGTCTTCTTCTTGTAGTCTTCAAGTCTTCTAGATCTTCAAGTTCGGCTGTTGTGAAAAACGACAACTACAGTTCCATCAAGGCTTCAGGTAAATCACGTGGTTTCTCCATCAAATTCGGCAAAGAATCACGCCTAAGTGTTCGGGAATAAACTTCACGCCCTCGAATACAAAATTGAAAAGAAGAATAAGAGGAATAGATTTGCTAGGATTTATTCTATCAAATTTGTTAAATTCTTTAAATTTTCATACTTATTGTTCATATTATATTTTGTTTTATAATTTTAAACTGCAGACAATATAAATCGTGTGAACAAATTTTGGCACGCCCGGTGGGATAGAACCTACCTCTCATCTCATCTCTTCCGTATTGAATTCCTACTCCCACGAGTTCTTCATGGCTCCTAAGAAGGATCAACTTGCGCCTAAGAATAAGGAAGTTAACCAAAGTTCAAAATCTTCTACATATGGTCATCTTAACGACTCAACATCACCTGATGCCTCGACTCCTCCGACCCCTAAGGAAACTAACCCGAAGGAAACTCCATTTGGAGAGAATACTAAGGGAACGGAAACGATGAAAGATGGAGATCAAGTAGCGCAAATGGCTCAGGCGATAGCTCATCTGCAACAGGCTTTGGAAGAGAAGGATTTCCAGATCGCCCAACTCATAAGCAAACTAGATAACGACAATCCTGCCCAGTCTAGTCGCAATCCTCGGACTCCTTCAATTCAAAATACCGATGGAAAGCAAGTGAAATTTCCTCCTCAAAGACACGATTTTGCGAGATAAATCACTCTATCGCCGTTTTATCTGTTCAAGAACTACAGGATATGATAACCAACACGATTCAAGCTCAGTATGGTGCTTTGTATCAAAATTCTCCATCATATGCAAAATCGTACACTAAGCGTATCGACTCCCTAAGAATGCCAATGGGTTATCAACCGCCGAATTTTCAGCAGTTCGGGGGTAATTGTTGGAAAACACGAATCAGAAAGCAGCGGAATTTAAAAAATTTTTCCAACAAAAGGATCTTGAACTCGCAATCGTGTATCCAAATTCGTAAAGATAGAAAACTTACTTTTCTTTTATTCTTTCTTGAAGCGTTTCAAGCCACCCAAGAACGCTCTTCTCGCGGCTTGACAACCCGTCTCTCGAAAGTCTCTTTCTTCTTCAGAATCCATTGTCGGGATAACAATCCACACCAACCTAGATTAAATTCATGTTAGAGATGTTCTTAACAATATAACATAAAGAAAGAAACATGAAACGAGAAAAGCAGGATTGAAACTCCCTTCGAAAACCAGTTTTGCGAAAGTAGAAAACTGCCAGTCACAAAACCCTCGTGAAAAAATTCATCCTTCAGGATATGGACGAACGGTTTTCGCCATCTTCTTTGGTTCGATTTTTTCATTCGCTTCACGTCGGGTTCAGAATCGTTTCATCATCCCTTCTGATCGTTTTGCTTAATCCCCACTTTTGGTAAAGCTCGAATCTTCAAAACTTCTAACTTGAAGTCTCTAGAGATAGTCCACCAACTTGGCTACAGTCTAACTAGTAAGGATGCTAGTTCTCTAGTTAGTGTTTAGGCTTAACCTAGGGTTTCGTTTATCTTGGAGAAAGGATGGTGTTCAACACATGAACCAAAAGAATTTCATTAGCTCTAAAGGGGAGCATGAGCTCCCCTATATATAAGAAAGGGGAGGGACGAAATTCCTAGTCCTTAATGGGCTAGGATTTTGGTCTCTCTCTCTCCTATTACTTGATCATCAAGTAATTTTGACTTTGACTTTGAATTCTAATTCAAATCAACTTTCAAGAGAGCTAAAAATATCCAAACTATTTTTGGATAATTTTATACTTTATTTATTATAAAATAAATAACTTATTTTTATCTAATTAATTAATTCGTAATTAATTAACTAGATTATTTTCTCCAAAATAAGACTTTCTTTTTAATTCAAAATTAAACCAAAGTCTATTAAATAATTAACACATTTAATTATTTAATACATATATAATATATATATATATATATATATATATATATATATATATATATATATATATATATATATATATCCACACGTGTGTGACACGTGTCACTCACGTGAGCCACACGTGTGATTTCACACGTGTGGAACCCTCTTGGCCCGATTAACTCATTTAATCATTTTCAAGCCTCAACTCATGTAACCAAGTTATTGTGTGTGACCCTCTAGGTTCTCAATTCAATTAGCAGTGACCCTAATTAATTAATTCACTAATTAATTAATCAGTCCACAGATTAAACGACCATAGTCTAGCAACAGGTGTTTAACCCCTAGCTGAATTGGAATGTTCGGATTCGACATAACCTTTAAGTCATTGATTCATGTGAGATACAATCCTCCTACTTACTATCTCTCAACCAAGATCTAGGGCAAGGGAATAATCAGAACCCTAATAATCCGGTCTTAAAGCTAAGTGCATTTCATATCCATTTGATCTCAATCCAAGAAACCCTTTTCTTGATGTCTTGATCTACTGCCTTGGCCAAGGACTCCATATGGCATATGAATGACTTACACAATAAGAGATCACCTTGCATATGCAAGTGTAGGTCCTTTCTTGATTCTTATTCACTTTCATGAATCACTTGTGCAGCCCCAGCATAAGCCTTGAATCAGTTGTCTAAGGCGACACCCTTTAAAGCTTATACCAAAGACTACAGAGTTAATTCATAAAGTGACAAGGAACCTCAAGTCTAAGGATCAATTAATCACATCAATGACTCGTGAGATATTTCCTAATCTGGAAGTTTCCATTTCCTGAAATAGAAACTTCCTTTCCCATTTAGGAATGTTCTCACACGGGGCACCTCAGTGAACTTACTTATTAAAGTAAGCACCCTCATGTATCACGCACGTATCAACTATACACTTTGCACCTCCATGAAACAAGGTGGTCCTTCTTAAGGGCGTGATCCCTCAAGCAAGCCTTAGAGGAGTCAGGTTGACACTCCCACTGTCTGTAGGACTCATCGGCTTGGAGTATTTTACTAATCATGACTTATGTGATATAGGGCTCGTTTCATGAACCATTTCACCTAAATGGTAGAGTCCTAAAGTCATCAGGATTAGGGGAGTTCTCATACATGCGCACATAATGGAAACACTCAAAACACGTATTGGCATATAAAGAAGTGTTTGCCTATGATCAATCGTATATTATTCAAAGATTGTCTGTGATACAAGAAAAGTCCCAAAGCAGATTACGTCGAATCGGCTTTCTAGGGCACTATTTCTAACAATCTCCCACTTGCCCGTAAAAGCCATTTAGGTACTCCAAGTCCCATCTTCTCAAGATGCACTTAGAGACCCTATTGACTTTGGGCGTTTCCAAAGTGGATCTGCTATATTCTCTGCTGATGTGACCCTCTTGTTTACACATCTCTTAGGAAACACCTTTTCCTTATAAAGTGATTCGTAATCACGTGTTCAGTCTCTTGGTGAGGTCTTGGTTCTTTTACTTGAGCAACCATCCTTTTTATCATACAATATGATCAAGGAGTTGTTTTCATGCTAGGAACTTCATCTAACAAGTTATGTGGAGTTTCTTACCCAAACACTTAACTTAGTGTTATATAATACGACTAAGTTCTCAACTATGATAGTTGAGTTTTGCAATGTCCGTCCTTGGAACCCCTTTCCAACACATTGCATTACCATTCTGGTAGAAGTCGTATCCTTTCAATGATTTCATAATCATCTATGTTTGATGAACGGTTACATCAAATATCCTTCTAACAACAAGATCTTTTGGGCTCTGTAAATTAATACATATCCTCATTTCTTCTCAAGTACTCTGAGGACATCCTTTACAGAGATCTAATGACCTTCTCTGAGGTCATATTAGATTCGGCCTACTACGCTTAGTGTTGCGCCATATCTAATTTAGTACATAACCTTTCATACATTATGCACCCTTTCACTTAAAGGGATTTTGGACATTCTAACTTTCTCAAAGTTATCTTAGGACACATACTCTTCAAAAGAGACGTTCCATTGTCCATACTAAACTCCTTTTAGTACCGTGGTTATGTACTCATTTTGTGATAATCCTTTTATTCTCTTAGATCTATCTTCTATAGATCTGAATGTCGAGAATATAGGATAATCACTAAGATCTTTCATGTCAAATTGTTTCTTAAACAAGAATTGGTAACTTTCACGTCGTCCTTGGCATTCCTAATGAGAAGGATGTCGTTTTCTAAAGAACCAAAAATTGACTCTTACATCACTAACTTTCCTATGTACACTTTGAGACTTATTCGACTTCCATCTGTGTCAAACGATTTGACTATCCTATGGAATCGAATTGTCTAATCCTAGAAGCCTTTATCAATCCACAGATTGACTTTAGGGATTTGCATACCTTATGCATACTCCCACTGAATATGAGATTTATAGAAATACCTTATTTCAGTCTCTTTCAATCTCATATTGAACAAGATAGTTCTCATATTCACTTATCATATCTCATAGTCAGAATATGAGGATATGGTAAACACAACCCAAATGGACTTTTGCATTTCAACCGTCAAGAAGGTTGTAATGCTTTCCATTTACTCGAAGCTCTAGGAGCTTGATCCTATCAGGTGGATCAACCAAGGTCAAAACTCGGTTTAAGTATATGGAATCCATATTGGATTTCAAGGCTTGCTTACACTACTCAGATTCCAAATCTGACAGTGTCTCCTCTTCAAGTAATTCCTTGGCTATCTAGGAACGCGTTCTAAACGCATCTTAAGATAAGGGTTTCACACGTGTACATACTCTAAAATTTGGCTAAGTTTTATCAGATGGGCTCGTTTCTTCTATATGTGGCATGGATATTTTTCCTCAAATTTCTTTGAGGTCTGCTTGCTTGCCTTTCTTCTTCTATAGGAACAATTCCTTAAGAAAGGTACATTCCTTTGGGACAAACAACCTTTGTGCAAGGGAATCGCAAAACTGATATCCAATATCATTGTATAAACTTGAACTCATTTCAAGCTTATCTCCCACTATCCTCTTCAAGTAAGAGGATTCCATTGAATTCTTGGATAAGAATAATTAGGGAATTTAGTATGCCACTTTGCATAGTGCAACTGAATGACTGATTTTGAAAGGTACTAAATTCAAAATCTCTAACTGCATATTCTAGGAGTTTATTCCTAGAATGATTATAAGTCAGTAAAGCTTGCTATGGAATGGACCATATCCTATAAGGTTTCATTCCCTCATTCGGAAACACTAAGGTGTTCTCGAATTAGTTTACTGAGAGATAATCCTATTATCTCTAAGATGACTAAGGAATTAGTTACTAAGATATTGGCTATCTCGATCATATCGATTTACCTATAACTTATGACTACTTCGGTTCCTAACCTCCTTTCGAAATTCTAAGAATTTCATATAAGTTTCGAATTTGTACTTTAACAAGTACATTCATTCATAATGGTTAAACTGACGATTGTATCTAGTGCTTACATTAAGCATCTTACACTCATCAGCATGGATCGAAATCCACTATAATTTTGGAACGTTCCATGTTTCTTATAAACGGGATTCAGGAACGCTTCCCTCATGACAGGATTCACAGGAAGTCAACACTATAGGTTCATTTTCATAGAATGATCCTAAGGTGTCTGACTTGCTAATCCTTTTATATCTCAACGTTCCAAAGTAATTCGAAGCTTTGTCATCTTACTTTTGTTATCTCGTTGTATGTTCAGAACATTAGTGTCTTGAGTCTTTGCACAACGGATTATGCAGAATTGACTCAAGACTAGTGAATTCTATTCCTAGTAGAATTACTAAACGAGGTAACATTTCAAAGTACTCATACTCTTTGCAGTTCCCTTTCAAAGTCCTTATTTGCTACCATAGAAGCAAACGTCCTATTTGATCTCTAGTGTCTTTTGGGCGTACCCCTTACATGCCCCTCCATTGGGCTCTTAAGGGTTTCTTCTTCTTTAGGCCTTCAAGCCTTTAACTTAGGGAGTTTTAGAAGAAGAATTAACCATCTCAACCTTTTATTCCTTCTTAAGGATGCTCTCAACCATTATCAACTTAAATGATTAACTATGCTACATTAGCATCATTCTAGTTGAGCATAAAGGGTTTGAATGATAGTCGAAGCAATGTAAGCAATCAGTGCATTGAGAACTCTTTTCTCAGTTGATGACCGAGACCATAAGATCTTCAAATAAGATCTTTAGACCTTGTTCGTGTGCACTTGTTTCCTCATTTGGAATATTGAATAATTCCATAATGTTATACCTTGTAACGTTTTATGAGGTGGTTCAATTGCTTTTAAGTGGTTTGGAAAAATCCATTCACCTCAGATTGCTTCTCTTTTGGCCCGGGTCGACTTTTCACAATTGAAAACTTCGCCCTTTAGAGAACGCCTTTCTCTAGTCGGGTTCTAAAATGGATTTTAGGATCCGAAGCCATTTAGAGTTAGTCAGGACTTAGTCAACTTATTTGACTTAAGGATGGATACGAATGGGTTTGCATTTCATATTGTAGAGAATCACAGAACTACAACCTAAATGCTAAGCAGAGAAAATGTGGGCATGCTGAATTATAACGATATACAAAAGATAAGGTCTTTAATCTAATGTAGCTCCCACTGTTTTTCAAAGATCTATAATTCCCAAAGATCTAAGAGGAACACGTTTCCCAATGGGTACTAAGATCCTAAGCATTTTACCTCGAACCCACGACTCGCGGACATTCTAAGAAAAATCCTAGGTAGGTACAACTTACCAATTCTAACACCTTTAGAACTCTTAGTAATTGTTTTTGCATCACCTATCTTTCAATATGGACCCACGACTCGTGCGACATCCATATTTACTTAGGCGTTTAAGCCAGACCCATCAATCATAAGATCATGATCAAAACTTAGTTCGAACGACCCACGACTCGCGGACATCGCCCTTTCCAAAATTAACCACGAAATATTGATCATTTAAAATGATCAATTAGGTAACTAAGAATTAATAAGCTCCACTAGCTATCCCACGACTCGCGGACAATAACTAGCTTTACTTACTAAACTTAAAACCTATTGATGGAATGCTATGAATTTAATTCAAAATTTGCATCTCGAATTAAATACCTATTATTCGAAATGAGCTTAATATTTAATGGGAATTTTCGAATCAACCGAAGAGTTGTTCGGTTCGACCTCACCAACATATATGTTATCCAATTTTATTAGTCTTGATTAATGCAAGTACACTTAAATGCATTTCAAACAAGCACACATAAACAGATAACATGTCCTAGCATGATACTAACATGTAATGATCATGGGTTCTACCTATCTTATGCGTGATATGTGGGAGCCACTCCACAATCACAAGTTCTAACATACATGCCACATAAACAGTTTAAATCACATAAGAGAAAGCGGTAACAAAATACGAGCCCTATCTCTATTACATTTAACAATTGAGATTCCCCTCCCTAACATTTTGAGGGGTCTTCACTTATGGCCTCCTTGTTACTTGAATGTGGTCCATCTTACTCCATGGGTGCATTGTCTCCAAAATGAAAATAAAACCTCACCACCTATCTCTACTCTCAAATTACAATAAAAAGAAAAAGACATAAAGTAATAAGGCTCAATCTTCATATTGGCCTTAGACAATTACACGGGGCATACCCCGGCCTCAAAAACAGTAATATGGAAAGCCACATAATAAATCACATAACAGTACGCACATAAGTGAGGCTCCAACCTCAATTGAAAAACGCAACTATAGGGCTCCAACCCTAATTTAAACCATCCATGTGCATAAATTAAAACCATACATAGATCTAAACCCATGATCACCTAACATGCTTTTGCGAGAATTTAAATTTAGCCAATAAATTAAAATTCTCATTTCAAGTTCTAATGACTTAAAACACGACTTAGATGCAATTCTTGTTCAAGAGCCTTTTCAATAAAACCCGAAAAACTACAAACCAATAAAATTCCAATTAATTTCCAAAATTAATAATTTTATTCTTTCATTATTTTCAGAAAATAAAGATTGTAATTTTTCCAAAATTTAAATCGCTTAATTTCTCAAAAATCCCAATTTAATCAAAATTTTAAAATAATTTTATTTTCTCAAAACTGATTTTAAAAGATAAAATTAAAATAAAATTTAAATCAGGATTTTACGGACCGAAAACACAAAAACACGAAACACGAAAACGGGCCCGAAAAGGGGCCTAGCCGCGCGAGGCACTTTCGCGCAGCAGCGCCCGCCGCGACTAGGCGGGCTGGGCAGGCGTCCCGCGCGGTTGCGAGACGGGCTGGGCGGCGCGCCCGGGACGGCTCCCGCGCGGTTGCGGGAGGAGCTGGGCGACAGCGGCGGGCCTGGGCGTGCGACGTGCTAGCACGCCTAGGCTCGTCCTTTTCGTGTTCCGTTTTGTGTCCAGGTTTCTCAAAACCAATTCAATCCAAAATTAAAAAATTCGATTTAAACATATTTCAATCAAAACGGTTTTCAAAAACACAAATTAAGAAAACAGTTTCAGAAATTCAGGAAAAATTACAGTTTCGTATTTCAGGCTTTCTAAAAGAACTCATGAATACCTAATTCGCATCTAAGCCTAAGAATTTCTACCAAATTCAGAATAATTGAGACGAATCAGAAACACGATTAACGAGGTGGCTCTGATACCACTTGTTGGAAAACACGAATCAGAAAGCAGCGGAATTTAAAAAATTTTTCCAACAAAAGGATCTTGAACTCGCAATCGTGTATCTAAATTCGTAAAGATAGAAAACTTACTTTTCTTTTATTCTTTCTTGAAGCGTTTCAAGCCACCCAAGAACGCTCTTCTCGCGGCTTGACAACCCGTCTCTCGAAAGTCTCTTTCTTCTTCAGAATCCATTGTCGGGATAGCAATCCACACCAACCTAGATTCAATTCATGTTAGAGATGTTCTTAACAATATAACATAAAGAAAGAAACATGAAACGAGAAAAGCAGGATTGAAACTCCCTTCGAAAACCAGTTTTGCGAAAGTAGAAAACTGCCAGTCACAAAACCCTCGTGAAAAAATTCATCCTTCAGGATATGGACGAACGGTTTTCGCCATCTTCTTTGGTTCGATTTTTTCATTCGCTTCACGTCGGGTTCAGAATCGTTTCATCATCCCTTCTGATCGTTTTGCTTAATCCCCACTTTTGGTAAAGCTCGAATCTTCAAAACTTCTAACTTGAAGTCTCTAGAGATAGTCCACCAACTTGGCTACAATCTAACTAGTAAGGATGCTAGTTCTCTAGTTAGTGTTTAGGCTTAACCTAGGGTTTCGTTTATCTTGGAGAAAGGATGGTGTTCAACACATGAACCAAAAGAATTTCATTAGCTCTAAAGGGGAGCATGAGCTCCCCTATATATAAGAAAGGGGAGGGACGAAATTCCTAGTCCTTAATGGGCTAGGATTTTGGTCTCTCTCTCTCCTATTACTTGATCATCAAGTAATTTTGACTTTGACTTTGAATTCTAATTCAAATCAACTTTCAAGAGAGCTAAAAATATCCAAACTATTTTTGGATAACTTTATACTTTATTTATTATAAAATAAATAACTTATTTTTATCTAATTAATTAATTCGTAATTAATTAACTAGATTATTTTCTCCAAAATAAGACTTTCTTTTTAATTCAAAATTAAACCAAAGTCTATTAAATAATTAACACATTTAATTATTTAATGCATATATAATATATATATATATATATATATATATATATCCACACGTGTGTGACACGTGTCACAGTGACACGTGTCACTCACGTGAGCCACACGTGTGATTTCACACGTGTGGAACCCTCTTGGCCCGATTAACTCGTTTAATCATTTTCAAGCCTCAACTCATGTAACCAAGTTGTTGTGTGTGACCCTCTAGGTTCTCAATTCAATTAGCAGTGACCCTAATTAATTAATTCACTAATTAATTAATCAGTCCACAGATTAAACGACCATAGTCTAGCAACAGGTGTTTAACCCCTAGCTGAATTGGAATGTTCGGATTCGACAGAACCTTTAAGTCATTGATTCATGTGAGATACAATCCTCCTACTTACTATCTCTCAACCAAGATCTAGGGCAAGGGAATAATCAGAACCCTAATAATCCGGTCTTAAAGCTAAGTGCATTTCATATCCATTTGATCTCAATCCAAGAAACCCTTTTCTTGATGTCTTGATCTACTGCCTTGGCCAAGGACTCCATATGGCATATGAATGACTTACACAATAAGAGATCACCTTGCATATGCAAGTGTAGGTCCTTTCTTGATTCTCATTCACTTTCATGAATCACTTGTGCAGCCCCAGCATAAGCCTTGAATCAGTTGTCTAAGGCGACACCCTTTAAAGCTTATACCAAAGACTACAGAGTTAATTCATAAAGTGACAAGGAACCTCAAGTCTAAGGATCAATTAATCACATCAATGACTCGTGAGATATTTCCTAATCTGGAAGTTTCCATTTCCTGAAATAGAAACTTCCTTTCCCATTTAGGAATGTTCTCACACGGGGCACCTCAGTGAACTTACTTATTAAAGTAAGCACCCTCATGTATCACGCACGTATCAACTATACACTTTGCACCTCCATGAAACAAGGTGGTCCTTCTTAAGGGCGTGATCCCTCAAGCAAGCCTTAGAGGAGTCAGGTTGACACTCCCACTGTCTGTAGGACTCATCGGCTTGGAGTATTTTACTAATCATGACTTATGTGATATAGGGCTCGTTTCATGAACCATTTCACCTAAATGGTAGAGTCCTAAAGTCATCAGGATTAGGGGAGTTCTCATACATGCGCACATAATGGAAACACTCAAAACACGTATTGGCATATAAAGAAGTGTTTGCCTATGATCAATCGTATATTATTCAAAGATTGTCTGTGATACAAGAAAAGTCCCAAAGCAGATTACGTCGAATCGGCTTTCTAGGGCACTATTTCTAACAAAAGCAACCAGAAGCAACATGTCGCCCACTTCGTAGAAACTTGCAATAATGCGGGGACATATGGAGATCATTTGGTCAAGCAGTTCGTACGATCATTTAAGGGAAACGTGTTTGATTGGTATGTCGACTTAGAGCCCGAATCAATCAATAGTTGGGATCAGATGGAGAGAGAATTTCTCAATCGGTTCTACAACACTCGTCGCACGGTAAGCATGATCGAGTTGACCAATAAGAAACAATGGAAAAATGAACCTGTCGTGGATTACATCAATCGTCGGTGAGCACTAAGTCTGAACTGCAAAGATATACTCTCTGAAATATCCGCAGTGGAGATGTGTACTCAAGGAATGCATTGGGGTCTTCTCTACATTCTTCAAGACATCAAACCACGTACATTTGAGGACCTTGCTACTCGTGCCCACGATATGGAGCTGAGTATTGCAAATCACCGATCTTCATTTTCACTAGGAGAAAAAGAAAGAGAAAGAGAAGATCGCTGGAAGAATGAGAAGTTTCCCAGAGCCTCTACCGAAGAGCCCATAGCCATTTCAGTTGCTACAAAAGTGCCTCCAATTATTGAGAAGAACAGAAATTTTGGAGACCAACACAACTCAAACGACAATCATCGACTTACTCTTGTAGAAAGACAACAAAAGAAATACCCTTTCACTGACGCCGATGTCCCTCGTATTTTCAATGAACTCGTTGAAAGAGGGTTGATCAAATTACCCGAAACAAAGCGCCCTGAAGAAAGTAGCAAAGTGACTCATCCCAAATATTGTAAATATCATCGAATTATCAGTCATCCTATTGAAAAGTGTTTCGTGGTCAAGGAAAAAATAATGTCATTGGCCAGTGAAGGGAAAATAATTCTCGAAAATGATGACAGTGATGACAGGGAAGATGAAGATGTTGCTGAGGTGCATCATGCCAGTTTGATTGCAACTAGGAACCCTTTGTGCAATTCTCAAATCAAGAATGCAATCCTTCCTCACTCTATACTCATTGGGACATCAATGATGCTTCGATTAGGAAGTTTAAATCCAGATTTCGCAAAGGCCTTGTGTGCTGACCAAAGAATCAAGCAGATGGAAAATCCTCCCCATGAAGTTGCTGATAAGAGAACCAAGCAAGTAGCCACTCCTCCCAACAAAACCTCTGATGGTGGAAGATGGATTCTTGTGAATCGCCAAAAAAGTCCAAAACAACGTGTTGATCAAGTTCATCCACCAACACTAAAGAAAAAGCAAAAGCAAACCAAGATCCATAGGCGAAACCCACCAAGAAGTTTGAAGAATTCTCAAGCAACTCGAAAGAAATCAAAAAAGATATGCAAGCCAAATCCTGTAACTCTTGGGGTTTCTTTCCACTTACGTTTCTTGGAAAGGCCGATATTCTGTTCTCAGATAGCACCAACAAATTGACGGATAAAGCCAAGTTACGTGTCAACATCAACAAGTCAAATTCCGAAAAAAGGCCATCATAAATGAAGGAAAATGCTCCTTAACGCACGAGCCTAAACTGCATATTACTCCTTGTTTGCATGAGTATAAACTGTAACAAAGAAAAAACAAAAAACAAAAAAATAAAAAATAAAAACAAAAAAATAAAAACTTCGAACTACGTCATGACTTGATCCTCTTTGGAGGTACGTAGGCAACTTGAATACTAAATTTTCAAGTTCAGTCATATATTTAAATAAATTTGAGTTTGTTCCCGAAATCACTTAAATTGGTTGGGAGTTTCGACATGCTCGTGAAATTCCAACTCTGGGGGCATATGCTGCAGTCATTCAGAATCGTAATAATTTTTAGAACGACGAACAAATCCACAAAAAGAAAGAGACACAAAAAGATATGAAATGACAATTTTATTCCACAAACGGAGTACTTTTACATCAAAGTGATCCAAAGGAATACAAAAAAATGACAAAGTTGCTACATCTTGTCAAAATTCTTCATATGGTGTCTCCAACTCTTTCAACACCCAAGTCACTTGTCAGAGTTTCCAACAAAATCAACAACTTTTGGACGCCACGACAAATTCCTTTCTTCACCCTGCTTCCATGTCTGACTCAAAACATCTTAGACTTCTCTTACCGTCAAGAGGAAGGGTCTCGATCTTTTGATGATTCAATTCCTCAACTCATTTTTTTTTTTTTTTTTTTTTGCCTTTCACCAGCAAAAAAAAAAAAAAAAAAGGGGAGAAACCCGTTGTCGAGTTGTCAGCATCATGTAGAGAAGATTTCAATAAGATAGCTGTCGAACGAAAGAAGTCGATGTGATCCTTATATAATCCTGTCGTGATCTCCTCTGACCAGTGTCGAATCAATAGGCTCGGGAGAGTGAAGATCGATAGCCGACTTGTGGACGGGCAAAGAAGTAGGTTTGACTTTGAAGCTATCATTGTCGCGATTGATGACGATGCATGGAGATGGTTCGGCGTGATCCTCGATAAACATCTTGAGAGATTTAAATTACCTGCAAAGAATCAAGATGAACAAAGATTCGAGATCAATAAATCAACTCTATAAATCAAAAGGAACAAAAACAAAAAAGGAATACTTCACTATATCGCTACCAAAGAAGTTCGAAAGCGATGATAAGAAAGTTGAAGTTCCACAAAACGAGAATGATGATTGCTGCCGAAATCCGAAGTCTTGACCTCCTGTCAAACAAAAAAATAGAGACAAAGGATTAGTTAAGCAAAAGCAACCGGGGAATCAATTTTCGTACCCTACAAAGCAGAAGATGCAAAACTCAATTCAATACATAGCAAAGTAGAAGGAAGTCATATCCCCACAATAAAATCAAATAATAAAAAAAAAAAAAAAGTGGCAAGCAAAAGTGATCTCAGAAGACAAGGAAACTTTTGACTTTGAAAAAACTTTAAAATAATAAAGGCTGCTTTTCAAAGGTTCCAATGGTCTCGTGATGATTGAATAAGACAAGCCAAAATTTGATTCCTTGACAAATTGAAGTTACAGTGACTTGGCTATCTAAATTGTGTTTTCTGTTGCAAGATTGGTTGCCGATAGAGTCAGACAATAGAACAAAATTCTAGTCATGGAGTGCCAAGCAACAGCCACTTTTTATCGAAGACAAGAAGCAGAGCTGTGCGCGGCTAAAGAAAATTGATTGGAGAGCCTTTAAAATTGACGATGTGCGACGAGAAGGGCCGAAGTAATTGATGACGTGCGACGTGAAGGGGTTGAAGGCGGAACAATGAATCTTGTACGACCAAAGAAAATTAATTGGAGCAGCCTTTATAATTGACGACGGGCGACGAGAAGAGCTGAAGTAATAGATGTCGTGCGACGTGAAGGGCTGAAGGCAGAAATGAAGGTAGAGTCGAAGGCGACCAAAGAAAATTTGACAGCCTTTATGATTGACGCTGCAACAACGAGAAAGCAGAAGTAGGCAGAAATACTAGCCGAATGCGAGCAACGAAAATTTGAGAGCCTTTATGATTGACGATGCAATGACGAGAAGGCAGAAGTAGGTAGAAACACTAGCCGAATGCGAGCAAAGAAAATGTGATAGCCTTTATGATTGATGATGCGACAACGCGAAGGCAGAAGGGCAGGTCGAATATGACCAAAGAAAACTGAGTGGCGAATCCTTATGGTTGACCATGTGTGAAGTGAAGAACGGAAGAATGAGATGTATGTCGTAAGCTTGCAGATTTAACTGGATACTTTTCGGTACGTAGGGCAGCCATAAAACGTGACTAAGACGGATGAAGCCGCGAGTAGAGAAGAGAGAGACCTGTGTTGGTTGAGCCGATGCTTGATCTCGATGGATGCTTCGATCGTTATGGATGCGGTTGTCCAAGAGAAGTTGCCTTTGTGTTTCTCTGCGAAATTTAATCAAACAGTTAGTAAGCATAAGCTTAAATAAAAGAAGTGCATCATACTTTGTATGAAGAAGTCAGCCAACCACAACACAAGAAGAAGAAATAAGCCTAAACTTTGATAGTTTTCAACCTGAACCCTCGGTACGATTACCCCAATTCTGAATTCTCGCGGACTACGCACGGAGCTGCACTCCAGTTGGAAGTTCTAATTGGGATGATTATACCATGATTCAATGCGTTTATATAGATTCTCCAAACGCGGAGTCCATCAGCTTTAAGGAAACATAGTCCTAGTGGGATTCTGCTAATCAATAAATTGGAGTGAATCTTAATCCAAGATGTGGGAGGATCAGCTGATCAAATAAGGATTCTAGAATGCAGAGTTCAATTGGATGTAGAATTCTGTATTTTGCTGTCTTATGTTGCAGAAGTTTTAGAGTACAACTAAAACTCTGTTAAATTACTCAAATTTAGTAATTTAAAAAAATAAAAAATAAAAAAATTGGGCCATTCATTCTTTCGAGCTGAGCCTTGCCGCCTTGGTGTCTTGGGAATAAATGTGAAAGCTAAGTCCAAAACTAAATTGGGTATGTGAATATTCTGCAGGGCCATATCTTTCTCCAAATGGATTGGTTATATGCTATCAGGTGGCTTATAATCTTGAGTCCAGTTTCAAGTAATGATCGATGGCATCCAAAGTCATGTCAACTTTGAAGATTTTAAATCAATTACTTCAAATTTCGCCGAGCTTTGAAGTGGGGGCATTTGTAGACGAATTATTTTCGTCAAATTAAAATGTGACATGTGTAAATTAAATATTAATTATCAAATATAATTCCTTCTATTTTATATTTTTTGGATTATTATTAAATCAAAGTCCATTAAATATTTAAATAGATTGATTTAATTGGTAATTTTAATATTTATTTTATCATCAAATCATGTATCGACACGTGTCAAAATTGAAGTGTTCCGGCGAATCAAATCAAGTCTTGCAGTCCAGTTGGTCCTGACCAATCAAATGACGACACGTGGCATGTCTCCCCACATGGACCAATCAAGTCAAAGCGCATGTCATTTATTTATTTTCTTTAATATAAATTCATATTAAAGTAATAAATAAATAAATACATTTGATATTATCCATTTAAATAAATAAATTAATTAATTAAGAGATAATTATCACAAAACTCAACCCTATACCTATAAATAGAGGTCATGGGTAACGCTTCAAACACATTGAGATCGATACCAAGGACATCGATCAACACTTCGACTTCGACACGGACATCGACATATTGACATAGAGCAAGGAGGAAGATAGCGACATCAAAGGGGTCTTCACGCCATTAAGTCTTCTAAGTCTTCCTCTTGTCTTCAAAGGAGTCTTCAAGCGGTCAAGTCTACATTCGTGCGCGATTCTTCTTCACGTCATCAAGTCTTCGTCAAAGTCTTCTTCTTGTCGTCTTCAAGTCTTCTAGATATTCAAGCCCGGCTGTTGTGAGAAACGGCAACTACAGTTCCATCAAGGCTGCAGGTAAATCACGTGGTCTCTCCGTCAAATTCGGCAAAGAATCACGCCTACATGTTCGGGAATAAGCTTCACGCCCTTGAACACAAAATTGAAGAAAAGAATCAGAGGAATAGATTTGCTAGGATTTATTCTATCAAATTTGTTAAATTCTTTAAATTTTCATATTGTTCATATTATATTTTGTCTTGTAATTTTAAACTACAGACAATATAAAATCGTTATGAACAGTCACCAAAACCTATAAACATCCTTACAAATTCAACCAAACAACTCAGATTAATTGCAAATAAAAGTCAACCCAAATCAACAAAAAAAAAAATATTATATAACTTCATAAAAATTATCTGCATCAACAAATGGAAGATTCAAAATTAACCCACTCAATGTATCACCAAATCATTAGTAAATGAGTTGATACTTGATACTTGTGATGAGAAACGACAACTACAGTTCCATCAAGGCTGCAGGTAAATCACGTGGTTTGTCCGTCAAATTCGGCAAAGAATCACGCCTACGTGTTCGGGAATAAGCTTCACGCCCTCGAATACAAAATTGAAGAAAAGAATCAGATGAATAGATTTGCTAGGATTTATTCTATCAAATTTGTTAAATTCTTTAAATTTTCATACTTATTGTTCATATTATATTTTGTCTTGTAATTTTAAACTGCAGACAATATAAAATCGTTATGAACAGTCACCAAAACCTATAAACATCCTTACAAATTCAACCAAACAACTCAGATTAATTGCAAATAAAAGTCAACCCAAATAAAAAAAAATATATATATTATATAACTTCATAAAAATTATCTGCATCAACAAATGGAAGATTCAAAATTAATCCACTCAATGTATCACCAAATCATTAGTAAATGAGTTGATACTTGATACACAAGAATACTAGAGTTCACGTTAAAAGAAATATGTTCTCCTCCTTGGCAAAATGACATTTGATCAATAGTAGTCATTCCCTGCATAAAATAAACATTGTTATTAGAAAATAATCAAACAAGAAAATATAACAAACATTTAGTATTTTAACAAGTTGCGTTATAAACATTGTTTATCTAATTACCGGTGTTTTCAAAACCGGACCGGACCGGCCTGCCCGACCGGCTCAACAGGTGACCGGCGCCTTGTCCGGTCCGGTAGGGCCATTAGAACCGGCGATAACCGAACCAGTTCAGGGCCGAAAAACCGGCCGGTTAACCGGCGATTTCCGCCCTGAAAACCGGACCGGATCGCCGGTTCCCAAAAATTACCCCTTCTTTTTGGTTTTTATTATTTTCCCCACATTCTTAGAATAGATCTAGGAGGCTGAACTGATACTCAACATTAATGTGTTTGCTGGCTATGTTGTCGTTCCCGTTACCGGCGGCGTAGGACTTGTTGAACATATCCGCTAGGTTTCCGTTTCTTCACCGCTAGGTTGCCATTTGCAGAGAATGAAATCAAATGAAAAGACTGAAGGATCTACTCATTATTTGCTGTTGAGACTTGAGAGTGGGGAAAGGTTATTGAGGATTTGAGCTGCAAGTTTTTGTTTTGGATGATCGAAATAAAGGTGGGCGGCAGAGAAATTGATTCTAGAGAGATGGGAAGGAGTAGTTAGGTTTTGTATTTGATATCCCCATTATGTAATTTGACGGAAAATTTATAATTTTTATTTTTAATATTAAGATTTTAAATGATATTTGTGTAGAAATTATATTTTCTTATTTCATAATTTGGAGAATTTTCATCTATATTTCTAATATAATATAATATAAATATATATAATTTAATAAAATAATAATAATTTATTTATTACGTTATATCGATTGGACCAGTGGTTGAACCGATCGAACCGGTTGAATCGACGACCAATAAGGCTACCGATTAGATCTCCGGTCCAGTTTTGAAGACATTGCTAATTACAACATGATAACAAGTGACAATTATTACCAATAGAAAATATCAAAATATAAAAAGGTCATCCAAGTATGCACATATACTATCACACAAACCAACCACTATTACTTCATCATATATGCCATATCTCAGTCATGGGACGTGTAAAGTACTACCGTTGGGTAAATAATAAGTTAATAACAGTTATATGCTCAGACAATGCAAGCATATGGATATAAGGTTTAAATAGTATAGATTATCAGCTGAATATAATATATAGGAAGATAAAGAAAAGGATGTAAATTTCGGTCAGTTTCGTTGTTGTGCTCCGTGATAATTAAACAAGCATATATGATGCACCTCTTCTAAAGATTGAGAAGTATGCAGGCTATTTCATTGTCTCAACAATTAAAACTGTATTAACTAATTCAAGCAATAATATATTTTATGTAGCCACAAATCCTCAAGAATAAAAAATAATAGAAATATAGTTGAAAATGATAGATAAACTCTAAGGGTTTTCTATGAATAGTACCTAAAAGTTGAAAAAATTCCCTTTAACTCCCCATTTTTAAAAAATTTCCCATTTGCTCCCTAGATGACAAGCCAAATTCCCTTTTAACTCCCCATGGTTGTATAAAAATTCAAGAATCGGGTACCCGAACTCTGAAATCACGTACTTAAATGCCCAAATGATGTATTTGAGTACGTAATTTCGAGATTCGGGTACCCGATTCTTGAATTTTTATACAATCTTCCAAAAAAAACGGGAAGTAAAGAGGAACTTTGATTTTCATCTGGGGAGTTCAGAGGAACTTTTTTGAAAGTGGGGAGTAAAGAGGGATTTGAGTTCCCACATGGGGATTTTTCGGAAATTTCCCGTAAACTCTACCAATATAGCACTAATCTTGAGTGCAACGTATTAGGTTGTGCAATCAACTCATGCATATTAATTCGGAGCACACAATTAACGGAAAAGAGCATAATTTGAACTGGAGTACAATATCAGACAACTCGAAGTACAAAAATAGAGTTCAAGATAGTACAATATCAACCAAATTGGAGCACAAAAACACAATCCAAGATAGTACAATATCAACGAACTTTGTGAAAACCAATCGAGGTGCAAGTGTGGTTCCACTTCAGATATTATCTTGTAGATTGCATTATTACATTTATTACACAGACACCGAATAGAATTATCCACACCCATCACATTTTGTTTAACAAAATCAAGTAATTACCCAACACAGTTAACATATGATTTACTGAATGGATTTCTATCCCTAATCCAACTCTTATTCATATCCTACACATTTAAAATACTACATAGTCAAATACTTTATATATAAAGAACATAGCACAGAATTTAAAAATTAATCAAATGAAGCTTGCAACAATTAAAAAATAGTATACCTTTAGTATTCTAACTAAAAGAACACTTAAGTGTTCAACTTGTTCTTATAGTTAATTATGTTAACTATGTTAATTGATAATGAGATCAGGCTTAGAGTTGTAGTTTTATATCCTTGCTTAATTAACCAACTCCAAACAAAGATGCTCAAAACTAAACAAATTCATGCTATGTTACAAAATTACACATGACCCTCTAATTTTAAGGCTTACAGATAGTTTGTTATGTTCAACTTTCATGTATCTGCAGGGTTAATAATGTCTCAACTTAAATAATATTTCCACACAATTATCATGATAACTTCTGAAAACATAAAAAATTTGAAATCACTGAGTTTAGGATCTTCCAAAAAAAAAAATTAACATTCACACAAATATTATACTAAAAACGAAGGGAGAGATTTTACCTTATTTAATTGAATTATAGCGACGATTACTTCAAACGACGAAAATTAGAAACAAAAATCCTTCAGCAATCTAGTTCTGATTTTGGATTGAAACAAAAAAGACGAAAAAAATAGTTAACAATTGACTTTTGGCAATGAAAGAGAATAATCCACATACAAAGCCAATAATAATTCTCTTCATCCATGTTGCAGATCCAGCCACAACAAGCATCTACAGTGGCATAGCCACCATGATATTCCCTAATTCAGAGACAATTAAAACGCATATTTAGCAGACAAATTGTTTACTCCATGATGTTCACAAACTAAAAGGAACATCTGTGCATTGCAATCAACCATTTTTCAAAAGGAAATAACAGAAACTTAATGATTCATATAAAATATATTTTAAAACTATTCTTTCCCCACACATGCCAGATATCAGTCATCTGACAGTTTGAAAAGTACTACCACAAGGTAAATGATAACAGTTATATGCTCAGATTATGCAAGTGTAATGATACATGGTTTTGTTAGTACAAATTATCAGAAAACTCAAAGAACAAAAATAGAGTCCAAGGCATTATAATTGTATTTGAATGTAAAGTGAGATGGATAAACAAAAGAGTTGCGGAAGCAAACTTGAGCAGGTTGAGCTTGTGTCAGTTATTTATCCATTCGAGCCAGCATTATAACCTTTTACAATTCAGTGGGAACCTTTTCATCTGTAACAAAGCAAATTGTTTATAACAGAGGCAATCAAATTGGTTCAAGTCTCCATAAAAAGGTTTCAGATAATCGACATCCTAAAATTAAACAGAAATGAGAAAGCAAAACATGTCATAGATCTAGGTCATACACATTTCTGTTTGTCACAAACAAGTTCTAATTTTTTTAGAGTAGGAATGAGAAAGTGCCATTGTGGCAATAACATAGAAAGAAACAGATAGGTAACAAATACAAGAGCAAGAATCTAAATTCAATCGAGTTACTAACTTACTATAACATTGATGAAATACAAACCACCGATTCAACTTAATATTAAGAGAAAAGAAAAAACTTTCAACTCACGAGCAAGATTTTTGTGTGTCCTGGTCAAAGCTTCCTGGTGTGCAACGACGTGCTGCTTGCAGCAGCCTTGTTTCAAATCTTTCGAAAAATAAGCTTAATTATATACAATCTCATTCTTGCCACTCATAGAATTCCTTCATCTCTTTTTTTGGAGATAAAAACATAGTAACATACAAAATGCAATCAAACTCCGATAAAACCATCCAAGCAAGAAATACACACAAAATTAGAGAAAATATAAATCATATAATAAAAGAAGAAAAGTATCTTAATCACCATCGAAACATGACAAATTTGGGAGTGTGAGATTGCGGCAGTGGCTGCATGGATTGTTCATGGATACAATTCCATTTTATTAATTTTTTTATAAATTGATCATGAACTTAAATTTATAGCTGGACTCGTTTTAGCATTTAAATAAAAATCTTAACTTGGGTATGACTGGTATAGTATTCATCACATGATAAGTAACTATACTTAAGAAGAGTGATTAAATCTTCAAAGTAAAGTCATATCTGGGAATTTAAAATTCGTGGAGCAATAAAGTGTTGGCAAAATGTTATTGTTAGAATGAGATAGATATAGGTTTTCTTGACAAGATATGTATCATAGGTAGGTGGTTTTTATAGACAGAATCACATGTTTTGATATTTCTTAAACCTTTAGGTTCCTTTTGCAACAAATCTCAATCCAAGCTAGCCAGCTAAATTTAGAAGTTTCCTACAGCCCTTCAAATCAACGATAAACATGACTCACTAAATTACACATAATAAACAAAACCCACTTATAATTTGTCAAGGCATGACAAAAACTGAAAAATCCACTAATACAAAAGAAAAACAAACTCATGATATCCAATTCAAACACAAAAACTAATTACAAAAAGAGCAATAATACCTTTCTAAAATTCATGAAACCACAACCGAAAGGCTTTCAACTGGGAAATATCTACAAAATGCATAATTCATAAATTATTTATGAGAGAAAAACAATATGTGCACAAAGCAATTGAAAGTGATACTCAATGTATATCTAATATTAACCTGACTCGAAGGGGGAACTACTAATACTAATGTTGTACTTTAGAAACACCAAGAAACTAATTCTAGAATAACATTTAGAAATTAAATTCGTAAAAAAGAAACATCAAGGCACTCAGGTTCAAGTACAAATATGAAAAAACAAAACAATCGAAATACTGATTCTGGCATACTCAGCCATCAAGCAATACATCAAATTAGCTCAGATCGAAACACTATTTTTCCGCTAAACTGCATGTTAATCGGTTATTACCTTCTAATCGAGTTGCGGGGAAGGTTGACTGGGGGATGAAATTCTTGAGTTTGAAGCCTTTCGCTGTGCAACAAGCCCTTCTCTTCTCTTCTTTATTTCTTTTTTTGGGTTTAATCTCTTGGTTTCGGATCTCAGCTTCTAAGCTACAAAAAATAGGGGCGAAATACAAAATGTTTCGGAGCTAAGATTTTCAAAAATAACAAAAGAACAAAATAAAGTACCCCGGTGGTCTTAGAGATTTGCGGCATTAGATAACAAAAGAAATTTTTCAGAAAAACAAGAGACAAAACAAACAAACCCGACAGCAGCCATTAGAGGAAAAATAATAGCAAGTTGTAGGGCAGTAGGTGTCTGGCATTGAAGGGCAAGAAATTGATGAGATCGAAAATACCGTTTCGGATATGAGCAGCAGTTTGCCAAGGTCGCCTTTAGACCCTATCTGAAGAAGATCATCCTCCTAATTAAGACTAGGAGAAGGACTAGCTGAGTCTCCTTATGTACCAAATATAAAATTGTAAATGCTTTAAACCTTAGATTTAAGGGAAAATTACATCTACATCCCTCGTGGTTTGGGGTAATTACAAATAAGGACCTATTGTTTCATTTTTTACAAATACACCCCTAACATTTGTATTCCGTCTGTGATCCTTGTAATTCCGTTAGGGTTCCGTTAAATATTCCAAATATACCCCCAAGGACTGTCATGTTATATTGTTAAACCTTAGGGCTCATTTTGTAAAAAATTATATACCTGAGGGACTAAATTGTAAGAATGTTCAAAATTTTCAAACTAGCCACTGGGATTGGACTTTTATATATATTTGGTCAGGGTTTTAGCCTTTTGAAGCCAATTTTACTTGGCTAATCACGAAGTTCATCTCATACATATTATCAATATTTGAAATATAGAAAAGAAAGATGTAGAGTAATTAGTTGTGGTTCATGCACAGTCGTGGAGAAAAATAATTTAAACAAAGGGAAACTATTTTATTGTTGTGATTTGCATGGCTTCTCACACCGGTGCATACCAATTGAAGATGATAGGTTTGAAGGTCCACACTCTGATGAAGAATAAAAGGCAAGTAGTGTTAATTGCACTCTTTAACCTTTTAAGATACTTGAATCCTTTAAAGAAAAACAAAAGAATTTTCTTTTCATGCTTATTTATAGTTTTTAATTACTAGTCTTAGGATAAGAAGAGAAGGATCGTCCTTTGTTAATAAGTGAACGTAGAAAAAAGATCAATTCAGAAACTAAAAAGATTTTGATCGACCTGAATTGAAAAATAAGTATAACATTGTGGATTTTGAGTATGTGCCCCACAACTAAGTAATTAAAATGATGTTATAATTAAAAAAATATATATATATTTATTTGCGTGTGATATATCAATAATTAGCGAGGGTGTGAATGATTGAAATATATTAAGCGTGTTATAAACGGCTAGGCCTACTTATTGGCTATATCTAAGTCTCATAACAAATATGCTATTTTTTGCTTGTTCTTGGTCTCCGGCTTGTATTGACTTGAAATTAACACTACTTGCTTCTTGTTCTTCATTAGAGTATAGAGCTTCAAACCCTGAATTCTTCAATTGGTGTGCACCGGTGTGAGAAGGCATGCAAATCACAACAATAAAATAGCCTCCTCTTATTTAAATTGCTTTTCTCCACCACTTTAATTGTTGTGCATGAACCACAAGTCCTCTACATCTTTTTTTTCTATATTTCAAACATTGATAATATGTATGGGATGAATTTCTTGAAGTAGCCATGTAAAATTGGCTTTAAAAAGCTAAAACCCTGACTAAATATATATAGTAGTCCAATCCCAACAACTATAAACAGCTAGTTTGAAATTTTTGGACATTCTTACAATTTAGTCCCTCGGGTATATAATTTCTTACAAAATGAACCCTGAGGTTTAACAATATAACATGACAGTCCTTGGGGGTATATTCGGAATATTTAACGGAACCCTAACGGAATTAGAAGGATCACAGACGGAATACAAATGTTAGGGGTGTATTTGTAAAAAACGAAACAATAGGTCCTTATTTGTAATTACCCCAAACTACGAGGGATGTAGATGTAATTTCCCCTAGATTTAATTCAAAAGACAATCTAGAGCCATCAGTCCTCAACCCCAGGCAGAGAAGGCCCATAACTTTAGGAGTCCTGTCTTTTAAAATTTTAATTTTAAATAGTAAGAAATATATCAAATTGAGAGTTTAAAATAATTCCCCATCAGTTTGGAACTTTTCATAAAATTATGTAACATAATATGATATAAATACTGATGGGTCTGAATGTCGGGTATAGAGTCCAATCACTTTAGAATTTGTTTAGGTGAGGAAACCAGTTGATGTTCGCCGGGAAAGATAGGGGTTCTACCTGCTAGGACAAACGCAAAGACAAAGTTAGAAGGCCAAGCTGGGGGAGCTGGGGATGATTCCCAGTTCGGCTCTCCGACGCTCAAGTCAGATGAAGATCTGAAAGAGAGAATATGCTAAGTATGGAGTTGCAGTAATGGAGATTGCTTCCCGTGAGGGAGATGAACTCGCGTATTTGTAGTTGAGGGTCAGGGACCCTTTGGTCATTTGCAACGTGTGGTCCTAACACGTGGCGTTGCGATAGAGAAACCTAGGAGGAATCTTCTGCAAAAGCTGGTGGAAGTTAGTGTTGGCAACAGTGGCACGTGCGCGGGTATGTACGGGGTGTCAGAGAGCCGTTTTAGGGGTTGGTAACGAGGGCTTAAGAGCACACTCGTGTCAACCAAGAGCCTTGGAGACCAAGGAATCCGCTAGGGCATGAAGGCCAAGGCTCATAAAATGAGGGGGAGTGAAAGTTTTCCTGAATGAGTGTAGCGCTCGAAGAGGGCTTTCTTAACTGGTTGGAGCCTTAGCCATGTAGTATGAATCGCGCTTGTTAGTGAGCGGCGATGTTGATCACGTGAACGCGTAGCAGAGATGACACGTGTTCTTGAGGAACGCTGATGCTTAAGGGGTCCAAGCGCTCGTGTATAATTACCTTAATCACAAGAGGACAGGTGTCGTCATCTTGAGTTGCCACATGTCCAAACATGGGACGAGCGTATTTTGACCCTATCATTTTGCCCCCCCCCCAAATTCTGTAGTCCTTAATAATGAGGACTGTAGAATTCTGTGAAGCAAATCTTCGAGCGTGGCGCTTGGGGAAAGCGTAGCTTGTTGGGCAATTCATCCCTCTGATTGCGCCATAAATGCGGTCCTTTCCTTTGACCGCTTGAGATGTTTATGCATTAAATGTGGTCCTTTCTTCTGACCGCTTGTAACGTCTGTGGATTAAATACTGATGCACGTGGGGCGTGTGATTCTTGGGAAGTTCGTGACGGTTCAATAAAGGGAACGGTTTCCTAGGCGGGAAATGATTGTAATTTCAAATTATTTATCAGAGGCGTACCAACTCCTATCCCTATAAATAAGGGATACTGCACCCATATCTTCCTTTACGCGAACAAATCTTCAGAGCACAAACTTGCAGAAATCTCTTTACAAACAAGTTTCAGAGCATTCAGAACCTTCCTTCAAGTTTTTCCAGAAAATTTAAGGTAACCTCCGGTGAAACCTTCTAACTTTGCTAACCTTAGAATCAGATTAGGAGTTAGTTCTCCGCACATCTCCTTTACTTCCCAAAGTTCCCGAATCTCTCCGAATATATATATCACTTCCCAAAAATCCTCATATCCCTTCCAAATTCCACCTCAACCATGGCCAGAGATCATGTAGAAGAATTCACCCATGAAGTTGAAGACATGGCTACCCAGAGTTCATCTCCTCCGGGTTCCCCTAGGGACGAGGAGTTGGACGAGGCCGTTATGGCCCTAGATGAAAGGAACCCAGATGGGGTTGAGCATCTCTTTGAAAAAACGAATCTGGTGATGGAAGCGGAGAGGCAGGGGGTGACTCTCCCAATAACAGAGAGCGCAACTCACCCTCATCGCCACACCGTGACCGTGGGTGTCGCAGCCCCGGCTCCGGAATCCAAGGGAGGAGCGGGGCCCTCAGATAAAGCCCAGATCAAGGGCAAAGGAAAAAAATCCCAGAGGCCCAAGAAAGCCAAGAAAACCAAAGGGCCAAATGAGGGTGAAGGCTCGGGTATGCAGGCGACCGAGCGTACCCCGAACGAGACTCCCAGCACCATCACTTTGGGGGAGATAAAGTTTGTTATGACCCCAATCTACTGGGATGAGCGTTACACATGGAGAATCCCTACCAAGCACGAGTACGCCAACCATCCTCCTACTGGCGAAATGGCGGTTTATAAGGACGCGATCGGTTCCGGGGGTCTAAGATTTCCAATTCCAGTCCCAGTGGCTTCCATTCTAAATAGTTTGGGCCTGCGCCCCTCGTAAATAGTACCTAACGGACTCGCCTTGATAACCAGCTTTGTAATCCTTATGAAATATGTCGGATACGAGCCTTTCATTCGGAATTTCAATGCCCTTTTCCAAGTAGTTAGCTCAACGTGCTCGTCACCTGAGGCGGGTTATTTCTACTACGTTCAAGCTAAGGCCCACTTGAAATTGATCAACTCTCCTCCCTCCACTTATGGCCCAGATTGGAAGGAGAAGTTCATTTTTGTCAAGGCCCCAGCGGATGATGATTTCGAGGTGGCCCGAGAATGGATATCTCATGGGAAGGGATCCCTTGTAAAAAGCCGCTTAGAACCTGCCTTCCCTAAGGACTGGGCCAAGAACTTGGCTGGGGCGTTGAGGGGCGAGGGCCAACTAATTCGAGCCAAGGATTGGATAGACAATGCGGAACTCATCTTCCTCTGCGGGCTTATTGACGACCCTCATTATCTCAACAACCCTCCCGCTCGAGATTTGGAGAGAGACGGTTAGACTTTAGGGCACTAACTTGTAGATAGGGATGCTAACTATACTTTGCATTTGTAACTTGTATTTTGTGAAATTTGCTTAAGGGTTTCTGACCCTCGTTTTCGCCTTCTTTGTAGGAGCAGACATTTTAAGGATGGCTGAAGGCATGAGAAACGCTGCTAGGTTCGCCAACGCTAACAGGCGTCAAGCCCAATAGGAAGATCAACAGAATCCCCGAGGCCGTGGAGTAGGCCGGGGTGACGGTCGTGGCGGCCACCAAGGCGCCAGCTGAAGCGTCGCATCTGGCGCTCAAGTTCCGCAGGCACGAGGGGAGAACCGAGCGGCAAATACGGAAAATCGAATAGTGGTATGGCTACCAACCGCAACAGATTCGAGGGTGGTCAACCCTAACACCATCAATCAAATGAGGCCCTCTGCAGGCGTCGTGATAAGCGGGGCTCAAGGGAGTGCTAGCCAAACTTCCCGCAAGAGGAAGAGAATGCCTGATGCCTTCGCCATATCCGACAAAGGTAAACAAGTTGTTGAAGGCCCCAAGGGCGGCGACGGAGACACTTCCTCTTCAGAGGAAGAACATTTGTAGGACTTCGACCGCCGGGGGGACAGGAGCTACAAGGGCTCCGCAGATGGGGGTGTCGTACTATTGAGGCACGGGACATTGGCCCAAGCTGTCAGCCAAAATCTGCATGAAAGGGCCCAATTCTCAGCGGATCATAAGCATTTGTACTCCGAGTCGGTTGAAAAGGTGATCGGCGATATGGTGCACGCCATAATTTTCGTAAGTCTCCTTTCCTTTTGTAGTTCCATTATCCTTTGAAGGTGTTGTTCTTTAATATATTTGTTAACACTTTTGCCCATTCGAGCCCGTACAGCAAGTGCTCCTGAGGGCGAGAAATATCCAAATGCGCGTTGCGGTTTATGCTGACCGGAAGGTAAAGTATAAGAAGATGGCATGTTCGAACGATCCTGCCCAGCTTCAGGAGGAATTGGATACAGAGACGGCCAAGTACCTTTCCCTTAAGGATGAGTACAAAAAGATGAAGGATGAGATGAAGAAGTTGCAAGATGACTTCACGAACGCTGAAAACGCTCGAAGGAGTTGGTGTAACCAATTGAATAACCTCAACGAGAATCATGAAAAGCTCACAGCCGACCGTGACGCATAGAAGACGATGTCCATGGAGGCGGAAAAGAAATACGCTGATGCCATGAACCAACTCCCTCATCGTTTTGAGCAATCAAATAAGGAGGCGCTCATCAAATTCTGCCACTCCAAGGCGTTTAATTTCACGACTTCCCTGCATTGTTTGGACGAGGCTCAAAAGGCCTTCAATTTGGCGATTGAACAGGGCATCCATAAGGGCTTGACGGATCCTACCATTCGTGAGGCGCAGGGCATGGGGCTCATGTTCAACGAGCGCTGTGTTGAAGATGATGAAGACCCTGAACATCCGGAGTCCAACATCTCTGAGCCGGAATATAACTTTCTGGTTACACTTATCCAAGACGAGTATATGGCGGCTCATCCTCCGGCAGAAGCCTCTCAATCAGGGCCAAATAAGGATGCGGATGCTGCCACTAACTCCTCATCCACCCCTCCGGCAAACGAGCCCGTTACTATCGCTCCTACTGCTGAGAACGCCCCTGCTCCTTCTAATGAAGCCAATGAGCCAGATGCCCCTCAAGCACCAGGGAATAACGATCTTGCGCCCCTTTCCGCAGCCCAGAACTAAGGTGCAAATGCCCCCCAAGCGCAAGAGCAAGTGGGCCCCGTACATGGACCCATGGCCCAGAATGTCTTAGTGGTTCTGGATGAGGATGTTGCTCCGGCCGCTTGATGCTCCCTTTCAATCTGTTTATATTGCAATTTCCTTCTTTTGACTTAGCACTCTTTTTGTAAGAATGTTAGGGGCCCTTGTGCCCTTGTATTGTAAATTTGGCGAAAGTCTCAAATTAATGAAATTCTTCTTTTCCATAGTAATGTCTTTTTTTTTTTTTTTTTTCTTGCCCTTGTTGTACCAAAATCTTGTAATACTAAGATTGTGTGTAACATGCTTAGTAAAAATTACATTATTTAGCTAAGTCTTAAAACTTGAAAATTTTTACTAAGTCTTGAGTAATCATGGGGGTCTTACTGCGAGGCTGTCCTCATTCAAGACTTGTGTAAATTTCGTTACTAAAATTTAGAGAATTTTATTAAGTCTTGAGCGACTACGAGGGTCTTACTGAGAGACTGCCCTTGTTCAAGATTTGTGAAAATTCTTCTTCACTTAGAAAATTTTACTAAGTCTTGAGTGACTACGAGGGTCTTACTGAGAGACTGCCCTCGTTCAAGACTTGTGAAAATTCTTCTTCACTTAGAAAATTTTACTAAGTCTTGAGTGATTACAAGGGTCGTACTGAGAGACTGCCCTCGTTCAAGACTTGTGAAAGTTCTTCTTCACTTAGAAAATTTTACTAAGTCTTGAGTGATTACGAGGGTCTTACTGAGAGACTGCCCTCGTTCAAGACTTGTGAAAATTCTTCTTCTTCTCGGCACTTCAGGGATATCATACGGAGGCTGGATTTGGCCATAAAGCTTCTCCTCGGATGAGGTACAATTCTGTGCAGCGAGTCCCGTTTACGTGTGCTAGGTTCCCATAGTATAGGCTACCCAGGCCTACTAGGATGCTCGTGCATACGGACTTTGGGGCGTATCCTTAGAGGTGCTGGGTAAGCACGCTCGTGGAGTTATGTCCATCCTTAAATTACGAAGAAATTCGTACCCCTTGGGTTTAAGATCCCCAGGGAGAATTCTCAGTAGCCTGTATACTTAAACAAAATAAATGAGAGGAACAATTTTCATTATAAATTTCCTTGAGAAATAACATGGGTTTCATGCTTTACAAAATAAACTCAAACATAGAACCTCCTGAGGTTGCATGCGTTCCAAGGTCGTGGGAGACGCACGCCTTGCAGTGATTTGAGCGTGTAGGTGTTGTTTGCTCGTATTTGTATAACTTTGAAGGGACCCTCCCAGTTGGGGTCCAATTTCTCTACATGCTTGGATACTTTCACCTTCTTTAAGACCAAGTCTCCCAACTGGAAAGTTCTTTCTCTTACACGCTTGTTATATTGTTGTGCTACAGCTGTCTTGTATCTGTGCATTTTTGCCCACACACTGTCTCTTTTTTCCTCCAGTAAGTCCAACTCTAAGCCCCCTGTTAACTTCGTTAGTTTGAGGCTCGAAGTAAGCTACACGAGCGGATTCATATACAATTTCTGCTGGTATCATTGCTTCTGACCCATATACGAGCGCGAAAGGTGTCTCGCCAGTGGCCGCTCGTGGAGTAGTGCAATAAGCCCAGAGTGCCCCTTGCAATTCTTCTGCCCATTCACTCTTTTTGCTCTCTAGCATTGTTTTCAGATGCTGCAGAATGACCCTGTTGGTAACTTCCGCCTGTCCATTGGCTTGGGGATGGCCCACGGAGGTAAAACGTTGTTCAATCCCTAACTCTAAACACCATTCTTGTGTGTCAGCTGCTATGAATTGGGATCCATTGTCTGAAACGAGCACCCTTAGTATACCATACCTGCAGATAATATTTTTCCAAATGAAGTCCCTCACGACCCTGAAGGTAATTCTTGCCACGGCTTCAGCCTCAGCCCATTTGGTAAAATAATCGACAGCTAAAATGACAAACTTCTTCTGTCCGACCACGATGGGAAAGGGGCCTACGATGTCAATTCCCCACTGGTCAAAGGGCCATGAGACATCTATAGGGATCATTTGAACGGATGGCAGTTGAGGGAGGTTAGAATGGAATTGACACTTAGGGCATTTTCTGGAAAACTCAATGGCATCTTGGAGAACTGTGGGCCAATAAAACCCACTCCTCAGGACCTTCTTCGCAAGGATACGCCCTCCTGAATGGTTCCCATAGCTTCCATTGTAAATAAGCTCGAGCGTTTCTTTTGCTTGCGAGGGCCTTAGACATCTCATCGAAGGTCCTTGAAATGACTTCTTGAATAATCTTCCTTCAGAGTCTATAGAAAACCGAGGGGCCTTGTTTCTAATTTTTCGAGCCTCCACCTTGTCAGTGGGACAAACGCCATCTCTAAGAAATTTTATAATATCATCAAGCCAGCATGGCTCGTGCGGATCAATCAGAGCGACCATCTCCTTGGCGATTCTCTCCTTGATCAAAGGCTCTTCTGTTCTAAGGAACGTGACAGAACGCTCGGAGGTACCCTCCAACGCCGAGGTAAATTTTGATAGAGCGTCAGCACGCTCGTTTTCTGCCCGTGGGACCTGAAGTAGATGGAATTCTTTGAACTTCCTAATGATTTCCCTGGCTTTGCTCAAGTACTGCACCATGGTGGTTTCTCGAGCCTCGTAAGTGCCTTCAATCTGGCTCGTAATTAATTGCGAATCAACATAAGCGGTGATTCTGAAGGCTCCGTTCTGAAAGGTAATTTCCAACCCTTGAACAAGAGCTTCATATTCCGTCTCGTTATTGGTAACCTGAAAATCCAACCTTGTTGCAAAGTCTAACTCAATCCCATTGGGGTCTCTAAGGGTTACCCCTGCTCCTCCCTCTTGAGAGGTTGAGGAACCATCCGTGTGCAGGATCCATAGCCCCTCGTTCTCTGGAGCAGCAGGTTCTGAACTGAAGCGTTCAGCCAGTAAATCCGCTATAACCTGCGCTTGTATAGCGGTTCTGGGCTCGAAACTTAAGTCAAACTGACTCAACTCAATGACCCATTTTATCAATCTTCCAGACACATCTGGTTTGGATAACACTTGCTTCAAAGGCTGATCAGTGAGGACCGTTATTGAGTGCGCTTGAAAGTAAGGCCTCAATCGTCTTGATGCGTTGATGAGGGCAAAAGCAAATTTCTCGATTTCCAAGTACTTCTTCTCGAACCCTTGTAATGTTTTGCTCAAGTAATAAACAGACAAGTGCTTACGTTCCCATACAGCTATCAGTATCGCGCTCGCCGCCTCGGTTGAAACGGAGAGGTACATAAATAGCCTTTCGTCTTCAACGGGGTTTGGTCAGGAGCGGAGCGCTCGAAAGGTAAGCCTTCATATCTTGCAATGCTTTTTCACACTCTTCAGTCCAAGCAAAATTTCGTGCATTTCGCAAAATTTTGAAGAAAGGAAGGTTTCTGTCCGCCGAGCGTGAAATGAATTTATTCAGGGAAATGATTTTTCCTACTAGCACTTGCACTTCCCGAAGATTTCGAGGGGAGGGGATTTCCAAGATAGCCTTGATTTTCTCAGGGTTGGCTTCAATCCCCCTCTGACTGACCATATATCCTAAGAACTTCCCCCCTCGTACTCCAAAAGTACACTTTGAAGGATTTAATTTCGTCCCATACTGGCGCAAGACGGAAAAAGTGCGCTTGAGATCCTCCAGATGTGAGCCCTGACGTTCGCTCTTGACAATCATATCATCGACGTAAACCTCCATGGATCATCCAATTTCCTTTTCAAACATCTTGTTGACAAGACGCTGATAAGTGGCTCCAGCGTTCTTGAGTAAAAAAGGCATGACTAAGAAGCAATATACCCCCAAGTGAACAACAAATGAAGTTTTGGGGTGGTTTTCTGGGGCCATAAAGATTTGATGATACCCCTGAAAGGCGTCCATCATGCTCATGAGTTCACATCCGGCGGTCGAATCCACCAATTGGTCTATCCGGGGTAATAGGTATGGATCCTTAGGGCAAGCCTTGTTAAGATCAGTAAAGTCATTGCACATGCGCCATTTATTTGCGCTCTTGGGCACCAATACCACGTTACACAGCTACTCTAGGTACAAGATGGGCTCAATGTACTGGGCCTCTAGAAGCTTGTTAACTTATTCCTTAATAACTTTCTTCCGAAAACCGTGTACATCCGTTTCTTCTACTTTATGGGTTTAAACGAGGGATCCACATTGAGCCTGTGGACTATGACGCTCGGATCAATCCCTGTAAGGTCAGATGCTTTCCATGCAAAAACGTCAATGTTTTCTCTGAGGAAGTTAATCATCAAAATCTGCGAGGGTCCAGAGAGGTTGGACCCAATCTAAGTAGTTTTATCCTTGTTCCCTAGTTCTAGCTCAATAGTAAGGAATTTTTCTGAGGGCTCAATCCTGACTTCTGGACGGGGAAGCTCAAGCGCCCTTTTCTTTCCTGTCAAACGTCCATCATTAAGGGGCTCGTCACCCTCACGCTCATCCCCCTCAGAGGAGGATTCTTCTACTGTCCCTGGCGGAGCATTTTCGAGGGAGCCCTTGGCGCTGGGATCTTTTTTCTTGTCTTTTTCTTGTTCAACTTGGCTATCTTACATACGGGACCATCCTCGTCCAAATTGGGGAAATCATCGGATTTTTTGGTGGACCCGATTTGGAATGCTTTTTCTATTTTAGGCTTCCTGAGGGATAGCATGTAGCATTCCTAGGCTTCTCGTACATTTCATAAAACTTCTCCAACACCCTCGGGGGTGGGGAATTTGATTTTTTGGTGGTAAGTGGAGATAATTGCTTTGAAATCCACGAGGGTCGGTCGCCCGATTATGATGTTATAGGGGATATCAATCTCCACCACTGCGTATGTGACCATGAGCGTTTTGCACTGCAGGGCTAAGCTAAATGAGGTGGCCAAGAGAATTTGCCCTCGTGGGACGACCTCCGAACCTCCAAAACCAATGAGGGCCATTTTGAGGGGTTCGAGCGGGATGTTGGTAACATTTATCTTTTGGAACGTGGTGTAGGGCAAAACGTTAACAGAGCTTCCACTATCCACTAACACCCTCTTTACAATGTGATTATGGACATCTAAGCTAACCACCATGGGGCAGTTAGAGGTTTCACTGACCCCATGGGGTGTTACAATATGTTCCAAATCACTATCAGTAAATCCTATCACATCATTCTCTTTAGAGCGTTGATCTTTTGCCTCTTGGATAGAGTAGACTGATTTGGGCACTGAGGGGCGTTGATCATAACTCCGGACATACCGTCGCTGGGCAGCGTTGGAATCTCCACCAGAGGAACCTCCTGCTATCATGTTAATGACTGCAAAAGGGGTATTTTCTTAGAGCCTTTCCTTTGTTGCAATGGCTGCTCACAGGAGGGCCTCTTCCTCGCGGGCTCCTTGATCGCGACGGGCTCCTCCTCCTCTCTCTTGAACGATCATGATAACGCTCATCATAGAGCTCCAACATTTTCACAAGTTCTTTCAAATGGCCCCCCGCGACGAGCCTCTGAATTTCCACCTCCAGGTGGCGGCATTCATCCGTATCGTGCCCTTTTTGCTTGTGGAAAGCACAGTATTTGTTCGAGGACCTCAACGCGTCCGTCTCCTTCATTTTCGTAGGCCTTTTAAAGAGTTTCTTGTCCAGACAAAGCGTAAACCTCCGAGTTCGGCCTTGTAAGTGGGATGCGTTCGAAACGACGAGGGGGCGGGGGCGATTTCTTACGCTCCTTCCTGATAACATCTTCTCGACCCCGCTCCTGATGACGCTCGTGTCTCACTGGGTTGTGATGCCGGGGCCCATTCGTCCCATACATATCTTCGAGCGTGAAGAATGGCTCGACAACTTCTCTTAAGGCCATGAGGGTTCCTGGTCTTCTCTCGACGATGGCATCGGCAAACTTTTTACTCACGTACTGCTTGTGATCCACAGCCTTAAAAATCACTAGAATCAAGAAATCCATAGAAGGCCTCTCCACCTGCAATATCTCCTTGTTAAAGCGGGCGAAAAACGAGCGAAAAGATTCATTCTTGCCTTGCACTATAGTGTAAAGTGTTGTAGGCGCAGTGACGGGGGCCTTCAAAGAGTTGAAGTGGGTTCGGAAAGCGTTGGCCAACTCTTCATATGAATGTATCGAGCGTGGCGGCAGCCGCTTATATCATTCCTGAGCCATTCCTACTAGGGAAGTGACAAAGACTTTGGCCCAGTAGTAGCTCGAATGCTCGTACAAGTGCATCAGATGTAAGAAATGATCCAGGTGTTCCGCCGGATCTGTTATCCCATCATAACGGTTGACGGAAGTGGGGATTTTGGTCATTCCTGCTTGGGCCATTAAAACTTCTTCCACGAGGGGGAGCCCCTCGCCAGGGGATGATATTCGTAGGTGCAAAAGTTCTCTTCCTGCTCCTTACGGCGGGGGACCCGTGGCTGGCGGTCTTTGGGACGAGCGTCTCTGGCATCGGCTCGTTCATCCCTGCTATGGGAGATGTGAGACCGCGCTCGAGAGAGCTGTCCAACCATATCCTTTAACCCCTGCAGCTGGTCTTGCACAGCCGCGAGGAGGTTAGGATTTTCATCTCCCTCTTGGTCCCCTGCTTTGTGGCTCGGGAGGCTCTTTTGGAGGCATGAGAGTCTCCCTCATCTTCATTGACTCTTTCTGTGGGCTCTCTGCCCCTGTCCGCATGGGGACGCTCGTTTTCGCCTTGGTTGGGCGTCTCTTTGGCAGACGGGGGCGGCGGTTGAGCCCTTGGGAAGGCTTGAGCCTCCCTAAGCGGATATGTCTGCAGTCCGCCCAAAGGAGAGGCAACTTGAGTGGCCTGCCCAGAGGGAAAATACATGGAATGAAATCTCTCCATGCCCCCGAGGCCGCCTGAACCTCACACTGGGCGTAAAGAGCCCTCAACTGCTGGGGAGTTAGAGGGGGCAACTCCACCCCTTCAATCTCCTGGGGATCACCACCGGGAGCTGGATCTGGCCGGCATGGTAGGGCTGAATCTGCGGTATCATGACAGTGGGGGTAAGCGTGTATCCCGGCGGCGGCATCATGTAGTGTTACCCTCCCGGATTAGCATGAGGATAAATCCACTGACTTTGGGGAAGTTGTGGAAGAGTGGGGAGGGAAGCACCTCCGACGGTGCTAGAAACGGGTAGCACTGGCGGCGGAATCATAGGACCTGTCGGCGGAGGCGCTCCTCCGACTGGTGGTGCTCCATCAACGATGCCGGATGGGACGGTGGTGGTATTGGCATCATGGGGAAGACCCTCTCCTCCTCCCGCAGCTCCTGACCTTGTAGTTACCATGGTTATGAAGGTGGTGGGTGTTTGTTTTTCAACTAGCAGAAAGAGAGAAATGAGCTGAGAGCTGGTTTCCCACAGACGGCACCTAAAATGATGAGTCTGAATGTCGGGTACAGAGTCCAATCACTTTAGAATTTGTTTAGGTGAGGAAACCAGTTGATGTTTGCCGGGAAAGATGGGGGTTCTACCTGCTAGGACAAACGCAAAGACAAAGTCAGAAGGCCAAGCTGGGGGAGCTGGGGGTGATTCCCAGTTTGGCTCTCCGACGCTCAAGTCAGATGAAGATCTGAAAGAGAGAATATGCTAAGTATGGATTTACAGTAATGGAGATTACTTCCGTGAAGGAGATGAACTCGCGTATTTGTAGTTGAGGGTCGGGAGCCTTTGGTCATTTGTAACATGTGGTCCTAACACGTGGCGTTGCGAGAGAGAAACGTAGGAGGAATCTTCTGCAAAAGTTGGTGGAAGTTAGTGTTGGCAACAGTGGCAGGTGCACGGGCATGTACGGGGTGTCAGAGAGCCGTTTTAGGGGTTGGTAACGAGGGCTTAAGAGCACGCTCGTGGTAACCAAGAGCCTTGGAGACCAAGGAATCCGCTAGGGCATGAAGGCCAAGGCTCATAAAATGAGGGGGAGTGAAAGTTTTCCTGAATGAGTGTAGCGCTCGAAGAGGGCTTTCTTAACTGGTTGGAGCCTTAGCCATGTAGTATGAATCGCGCTCGTCAGAGAGCGGCGATGTTGATCACGTGCACGCGTAGCAGAGATGACACGTGTCCTTGAGGAACGCTGACGCTTGAGGGGTTTGAGCGCTCGTGTATAATTACCTTAATCACAAGAGGACAGGTGTCGTCATCTTGAGTTGCCACGTGTCCAAACGTGGGACGAGCGTATTTTGACCCCATCAAATACGGCATTAGAATGTTTTAGTACTATATTTTGCGAAAATTATACAATATATTTTGAGAGGTATTTTAATTATTATATTATGTGAAAATTATACGACATTTTACCAAAATGGGAAATAAAGTAAAAATATAATACCAATTGGTGATTTATCCCACATTACCCGACATCACATCAAGGATTAAGTCTTCTAAAATTTTAATTTAAATAATAAAAATATACATATGTACGTGGTTTTGATTATTATTTACTAAGAACATGATTTCTGTAATTAAATTATAAAAATTATGGTTTCTATAATTAAATATAATTATGGAAAATTAGATGTAATTAACCTTACTTTATATGACAATATTGATTTCGACGTAACAATCTAATCAGAAGATAGTACAATAAACATTTTTATTAGGGATGCGAACGAGTCAAGCCAACTCGCGAGCTAGATGAGCTAACTCATGGCAAGACCGGAGTTGAGTCAATTGTATCTTACTCGTTGGCTCGCGAGCCTAGATATTAAAATTAAAAAATAATATATTATTTTTTATATATCTATAAATACTTAATTAGAATATAATATTATACATATATATATTGATTTTTATACAAAATACCTAAAAAAGTAATATATTTATTATATATTTGTATATATATTGAATTAATATATATTATTATATATATAAATATATTAAATTATTTAAAAATCTTTTTTTTAATAAAAAATAATATATTTTTGATTTAGTTCGGGCCGAACTGAGCCTTGGTCGAACCGAGCCCGATCCCAAAAAAAAAATATTTGAAGGCTCGACTCGCATCCCTAATTTTGACATAATAAATTAATTGATAATTCTATAATGACAAGATAATTTTTTATGAAATATAAGAAGTTGAATGTGTATAATACTTTATATGACGAAATTATAATACAAGACGTTTAATGACGATATGTTAATTTGTCATGTAAATTTAGTTCTGTTGTGACAAATGCGATTTTTGTCATAAAAACCTTATTTTTATTGTGACAAAATAAATTTATGCCATCATAGGTTAATTTAATGCGACAAACTCCTAGGCATATTATGACGAATTTTAATTTCTCATATAAGTTTTTTTTTTTTTAAGAAAAACGGTCAAGGGAACTCAAGTCGTATAATCTCGTCAAATACTATGTTTATTGATATTAAACCCAAGTATACCAATTGATATGTTTCCCATAGTATTAATATAAAAAGTTTAATTTTAATATATTTTAATAATAATAAATTTTTTTTTAGCACACGTGCGCAATTACTAGTTCAAATATAAATCATTAATCCACTCAATAAACTGCCATTTTTCTAACCGCCCAAAACCTTTACTTGAAAATTCATATAATTTGTTGGGTTTAGACTTTAGACAAATCAAACTTGGACTAAAATCTACTTACATGGTGAGCTTTTTTCAGACCTTAATCGGTAAGGATAGTCAACAATATGGGTTCTGATCGAATTCTGGAAAGTCGGATCCCATTAATTATCCAATTGTGAAGCAACAAGGGTATTTTCTGGCCAGATATATGGGCCTGGCTTACAGTAAAGTTATCTGGCTAATCAATCCGTGTGATTCAGATGCCACCCGGTTAACTAAAGCATAAGAATAGTCAAACCAAAGGAGTTTTAATTTAAGTTTGCTTTTATTTTTTAATTTTTCTAATCTACCTTGAAATCTAGTATGAAATTCTTCTAATTCTTAGATAAATGCAACTCGAACGAAGTTTTAACAGAACCAAACTGAAGGAGTTTGGTATTTTACTTATAAATCATATGACAAACTCAGTCGAACTCAAGTCGTGCTTTAAATCTCGTCAAATACTATATTGATATGTTAAATGCTTAAAAAATCGAGTACAAACGAGTTCTTGAACAAAACTATTTCTTATTATTATTTTGTTAACCGTTTCACTTACACAGCTTATATCATATCATGATTGGGCATGGATGATCTGGTATGATGCAGGGATGCACATGCAACACGACACGAATATAGAGACATGAATTTTTAATTTTTTTTTTTTTTACGTGAGTAGTATCAGACACGATATCGAACTCAAATATCTGATACGACAATATAATATTTTTAAAAATGTTGTTCGTGCATCACATATAATACATGTTCTCAAATTAAATATAATTGTTATATTTGATAGTGTATAGATTAAACTTTTCAACAAATTATAATCCAAACCCCCATGCATTCTCGTCTGAAATGTGAGAAAGATAGGATAACATTTATGAAACACTAGAAATACATGAAAATTCTACATATATAATGGAGCGATTGCACAAAAACACATTCATGAAATAACACGCACTTAATTCTTATTTCTAACGGAACATAGGGTAAATTAAATAAAATCACTTACGAGGTTGGGCTCTTAATGTAGAAACAAACTCCTCAATATTTCTATCTGAACTCCCACCCTGATCAATTGCCTTTCTAGCTATTTCTTTCCATTTTTCTCCATTCTCTCGTATCTTTCTTCCCACCTCCTCCTCCATCACGTGTTCAACACATCGAACAATCTCATCTCTCCTAATGATATTCTTTTCCTTCATACGAGCTCTAATCCCTATCTCCCACTCGTCCATCACGAGCTTAGCATTCGTGGGTTGATCGCTCCACCAGGGTGCTGCAACCATCGGGACTCCCAGACAGATTGACTCCAGGGTCGAGTTCCACCCACAGTGCGTCATGAAGCAACCCACTGCATCATGGGATAATACCTCAAGCTGCGGGGACCAAGCTATGACGAGCCCTTTCTCGGAGGTCTCTCGTAAAAAATCGATAGGAAGTTTGGATTCCTCCGATGCTCTGACCACCCATAAGAAGTACTTGTTGGTCATCTTAAGGCCTTGTGCTATTTCCTCCATTTGCTCCTCGTCGTGCGTCGCCATGCTGCCAAATGATACATAAACGACGGATTTACTGTCGCGTTCGTCTAGCCATTTCATGCAGTCATTAACAGGCTTAAAGATGCTAAGATCGTATTCGCTGTCGTCTAATAATCTCTTGTCTAGGTACACTGATGGTATGGTTGGTCCAATAGTTTTCACTGCGAATTGTTTTGCCATGTGATTAGTTACCTGCAATTAATCAATTTGAATAGTTAATGAGTAAATACTATTGAAATGTGAAAGAAAATTTATTCAAACTCAAGATTCATTTGAACTCAACCAATCCATATAAACAAGTAAACGTCTCTCCCCTCTCTTACTCTCGATCAATCCCAATTCTCAAACCTCAAAACCAAGATAATGTATCATCACTTAAAGGAATGATTTACTCCTCCCTCTCTTTAAATAATTCAACTATGTTTTCAACAAATAATACATAACTCAGAATAAGAAAATATTAAAGCGAGAATAAGAAAATAATTCAATTATGTTCTTACTCCTCCCTCTATTTCTTTATTTAATCTCTTATAACCTCTCACCCCTCCGTAGTTCATATTCTACTAATTTGATTTTCTTCTATCTTAAAAAAAATCTAATTCAAAACCAACGAGGTTAAATAAATTAATTATGTGATAATGATCAATGTACTATGTTACCGAAAGTGTATATAGTTTTCTCCATTTAATAACGTCAAATTACAACGGAATGTACAGAGTACAGAAAACCTAACAACCTAAACAAAATATTTTAGACGGATCTATAAGATAATTACAATCAATTATATCCTAAATATAATATTAAAAGAATATCCTTAAAATAACAGAATAACAAATCTCTAAATGATATCTACAAGATATACAAAATATTTACTATAACCTAATATTAGGCTCTGTACCATGGATGATGGAAGTGTATATATATTATTTTCTCCATTTAATAACATTATAGTACATCAGAATATATAGAGTACAGAAAAACTAACCGTGTATACAAAATATTTAGATGATTCTATAAGATTTTAATATCTACAAGATATACAAAATATTTACTATAACCTAATATTAGGCTCTGTACCATGGATGATGGAAGTGTATATATATTATTTTCTCCATTTAATAACATTATAGTACATCAGAATATATAGAGTACAGAAAAACTAACCGTGTATACAAAATATTTAGATGATTCTATAAGATAATTAAAATCAAGGGCGAATTACATTTACCTCCCCTGAGGTTTGCCCTAATTACAAATTAGTCCCTCTTGTTTTGAAAATTACATATTAGTCCCTACATTTTACGGACCGTTTGAGGTCCCTCGGCACCGTTAGGGTTCCGTCAATTTTATAGTTTGAATTTCCGAAAATGCCCCCAGGAACTAATATGTAATTTTCGAAACAAGAGGGATCGATTTGTAATCAGGGCAAACCTCAGGGACCTAAATGTAATTTCTCCATCATTAAATACTAAATATTTAATTTAAACATATAAATCATTTCATCATTTAAAATTTCATTTAAAATATTCATACAATAATATCATTATACATACATACATAAATACACATATATAAATATATATATATATATATATCATATATATATAGAAATTATTTATTAATTTTTTTTAAATCAAAATTATTTATTAATACTAGGCTAATTTTAATACTAAAATTTTTAATATAAATGTTTTATCTATATAATTAAAATTTGTTCTCTCTCTCGCTCTCGACGCAACACCACCACCACCGATGTCCTCTCTCTCACTCTCAACGCAACCCCACAACCACCGGCCACTCTCGTTTGCCATGCAGCACCATCCGCAGGACGCAACACCACCGCCAGCCCACCATCGTTCTCTCTCTTCTCGCTGCACCACGATTCCAACCACCCTTTACCACGCAGCGCCCACCACTACCAGAAAAACGCTCTATAGCAACGAATTTAGCAACGAAATTTTCCGTTGCTATAACCCTCTTGGCTAATCTGTAGCAACGGATTTAGCAACGGAATTAGCAACGAACTTATTAATAAATTAAAAATTCATTTGCGGGGCCCGGATCACCCCACCTAACCGAGCCGAGCCCCAACCAAGCCCCACGCGAGCCAACACATTAATTCCACATATTCGCGTTGAGTAGGAATTGAACCCTGGACCTCAGGTGAAGAAGGTTGAACCCCAAACCAGCTAGGCTAACTCCATTGTTGTTATTGTTATGTAATTTTTTATATTTAACCACTATCACATATTCATATTGATGAGGCCTAAAAACACTCTCGAATCAGAGCCGTCCACGTGTCAGCATGTCGCTGACTAAATCCCGGACGCTCGCCTTGAAGGGCTCGTGGGCCTTCCCAGCCCACTCATTTGCAAGCAATGATAGACCGTCAAGCCTCGGACGACTACTCCGGTAAAAGTCCAGATCCGACGAGTCTGACGCTCGCGTCTCGGCCCTCAGGGTTACCCTTCACAGGGAAGCACCTACAGGGGGTCCCATGATTGACGCTCGGGATCTCGTCGCTCAAAGGTCATCTACCGTGGGGAGCCCATCCGTGGATTTCTCGAGCGTCATCAACGCTCAGGATGACCCTACCTCTCATACGGTGGATCCTAGCCTTCAGGAGAAGACATTAGTCCCTCATCCCACGCGACCCTCGTCAACAACCTCTGACACAAAGGTACTGTGCACAGTGCACCTGACACGCCGTCTCCTTTTCGAGAATGTCATTCTCACCCCACCAAAGGCTGACGCGTGTTAGGGCAACACAGGTTTGGGACCACATGGTCAATTTACCCATTTACCCCTGTCCCTAACATATAAATATAGGAGAACTCATGCATTCCCCCCCAAGTCATCTTCCTCACCAAAAATACCACGTACTGAACTGGGCATCATTTTCCTCTGCAACTTCTCCAAAAGCTTCTTGTATCTCACCCTTTTCTGCATTCTCACTGCACGATTTCTTGGTGTTATCCTAGCTGGAAGAACCCACGCTCATTGGAAACCCAGTTCCTGAGGCTCTTGTGCCTGTGATGGTCTTCCTTCCTATCAACAAATTCTAAAGTGTTTGGTGTTCAAGTCCTCCACAAGTTTCTGCACCATCATTTTTGGCACCGTCTGTGGGAAATCCATCACCACCATCTTTGGTATTACCAGTTTCTTCCTTTGAAAGCTAGTTGAAGAGTAACACCCAAGTCTTTAATCATGGTAACTGCGACGAGATCTGGAACAGTCGGAGGGAAAGGCGCTCTTCCCCCCGTTAACGAGGAGAACGCGGGAGGCAACATCCCCGCCGGAGAAGCAAACCCCCCAGCCGCCGGAAATGGGGACGAGAACACAGAGCCAGCGGGGACAACTCTCCCACTAGATGGGAACGTTGCGGGAGGACCCAGCTCCATTGTTCCACCTGCAGCTCACACCGCCCACGCTTCCTACCCTTACTCTGGGGTGTATCCCATGGCCATGCCCCCTCCGGGGTACCCATTTCTGCAGCCTGGGATGATGCCCGGGATGATGCCGGCGATCCAGCATTATCAGGTGGGGACTCTGAATCTCCCCACGTCGTTACCAAGAGAAATACATGGGGTGGAGATGCCCCAAGTTACAACCCAGCAACTTCAGGCGCTGTATGCGCAGTGTGAGAGCCAGGCCGTTCAGAATGCCTGGGAGCATTTCATGGCCGCATATTTCCCCTCGCAGGCTGGCGTTCGTCTGGCCCCGCCACTTGGCGGGCTCCCGGCGCATCCTTTGACGATGGCCCAAAATGCGCTAAGGGCACAGCAACCTCCCCCACCACCGAATCAAGGGAATGAAGCCCCACCGAGGGTCCAGCAAGAACGACCGGCTGTAGGAGATGAAAGGGCCCCTCGAAATGAGGCGGCCGGAGATAATGAAGAGGTCCAATCGAGGGCCACAGGGAGGGCAAACCACAGAAATGTCGGTGACCCTCAGCTAGCAGCAGTCCAAGATCAAATTCGAGGGCTCCAGAACGTGGTAGAGCAGCTCTCTCGAGCACGGTCTCACGCTTCCCGTGATGGGGGCGAGAGGTCCAAGGCCAGAGACGCTCGTCGACCACGAAGCCCAATTTCCCACCGAAGGAGAGAAGCCAGCTATGAAGATCCCGACGAGCGAGATTACAGGATCATGGCGGGCGATTCCCCCCTCGTCGAGGAAGTCCTAATGACTCGCGCAGGGAAGGGTAAAATTCCCTCGTCAATCAACAGATATGATGGAACTACGGACCCTGCCGAGCATCTGGACCATTTTGTGCACCTAATGCACCTGTATGACCATCCGGACAAGTACTGGGCCAAGGTGTTTGTCACTTCCCTCACCAGAATGGCCCAAGAATGGTACAAAAAACTCCCCCCGCGCTCAATCAGAGGATACTATGACCTGACGGATGCCTTTGTCAGCCACTTCAATTCGCTGAAAGCACCGGCCCCGGCCGCGACCGCTCTTTATAGCCTGGTCCAAGGGCCGAACGAGACTCTCAGGTCCTTCATGGGGAGACTCAATAAAGAAATTTTGTTGGTAGAAAAGCCCTCGATGGACTTTTTGAGGCACGTTCTGTTTGGGGCTATCAACATGAAGCATTATGTCAGCAAGGAGTTTGTGGAGGAAGTAGCCAAGAAGAAGCCGCGCTCGTTGATGGAAATTCGGGAGATTGCAGATTCCTTCTTTACCCTCGAGGATATGTACATAGCGAGGGATCAGAAGATGGTGAATGCCCCTCGCCCCAACAGAACTCAAGAGGACAAAGCGGAGCCCCACCGGAGTCACCGCCGCAGCCCGATGCCCGCTCGCCGTCGTTCCTCCCCTCCGCGGAGGCTCGAACGTGTCCCCCTCAACCGCCCAATGGACGAAGTATATTCTCTGGCGGACCAGAAGCTGTTTAAGAGACCGCCCAAGCTGAGAGAAACAGAGGCACAGAGGCGCTCGGGGAAATACTGCGCTTTCCATAAGCAGAAGGGGCATGATACTAATGAATGCCGCCACCTGGAGAAGGAAATTCAGCGGCTGATTGCCGGGGGGCACCTCAAAGAGTTTGTGAAAGTACTAGAAGGGTACGATGAGCATTGCGCGGAACGAGCGCTCGGAAGGAGAAGAAGCCGCTCACGCTCCCAAAGTCCTCGCCGCCAGCGCCCTGAGGCCAGCGAGCGCAACAAAGGGAAAGAGGTGGATATGGAAAACCAGCCCTTTGCGGTCATTCACATGATCGCGGGAGGGCCCTCGGGAGGCGATTCCAATGCTTCTCGCCGCCTCCATGTACGGAGCTATAACCAAAGCACGTCACTCCCTCGCCCAGTGCTCTCCGTGGACAGCTCGTCGCGCTCGAAGGAGGATGATGTCATAGGGTTTACTGAGAAAGATCTTGAACATATTGTAACACCCCATGGGATAGGAAAAACCTCTGACTGTCCCATGGTGGTTAGTTTAGACGTTCATAACCACACTGTAAAGAGGGTTTTATTTGATAGTGGAAGCTCTGTGAACGTTCTCCCGTACTCAACGTTTCAACAAATGAACATAACAAACATCCCCCTCGAACCTCTCAGAACTGCCCTTGTAGGATTTGGAGGTTCCGAGATCGTCCCTCGTGGACAGATTCGCTTGGCCACCTCTTTTGGTCGCGCCCCACAGCGAAAAACATTGAGCGTCCTCTACACCGTCGTTGAGGTGGATCTCCCTTACAATATCATCATTGTTCGCCCAGCCCTCGTGGATTTCAAGGCCGTAATTTCCACCTATCATCAAAAAGTCAAGTTTCCAACCCCCGAGGGTACCGGGGAAATTCTGTGTAACGTCAAAGAAGCTTGGGAGTGCTACATACTTTCACTTCGCAGCCACAAGCCCAAGCAGTCCATTCAACCTGGGTCTACTAAGAAGTCCGTGGACTTCCCCGAATTAAACGAAGATGGCCCCGAGCGCAAAAGAGCCAAGCTGTACCGGAAGAAGAATAAAAAGAGGACCCCTGGAGATGATCAGTGTTCAGAGAACAGGCCACCGGGGGCCGTCGAGGGCTCATCTTCAGAAAACGAGCGTGACGAGCCCAAGGGTATGCTCACCGGGAAAAAACGAGCGCTAGAGGCCCCAAGGCCGGAAGCTCGAATTGAGCCCACTGAGGAGTTTTTGACCGTTGAATTGGAGCCTGGGAACCCGGATAAAATCACCCAGATTGGCTCAGGCCTGGATGGGCCCTCGCAAGTTTTGATGATCGACTTCCTACGGGAGAACCTAGACGTTTTTGCGTGGAAAGCTTCTGATCTCACCGGAATAGATCCGAGCGTCATTGTCCACAGACTGAACGTGGATCCAACCTTCAAGCCCATCAAACAGAAGAAGAGGGACGTTCATGGTTTTAGGAAACGGGTTATCGAAGAAGAGGTTGGTAAGTTGCTTGATGCTCAGTACATCGAGGAAATCTTGTACCCAGAATGGCTTTGCAATGTGGTGCTCGTCCCAAAGAGCGCCAATAAGTGGCGTATGTGCAACGACTTCACGGACCTCAACAAAGCGTGCCCCAAAGACCATTACCCACTACCGAGGATCGATCAGTTGGTAGATTCTACAGCCGGGTGTGAACTCATGAGTATGATGGACGCCTTTCAGGGATATTATCAAATCTTTATGGCGCCCGAAGATCGTCCTAAAACTTCGTTTATTGTGCATTTGGGTGTTTACTGTTTCAAAGTCATGCCATTTGGGCTCAAAAACGCGGGAGCGACCTATCAGCGGCTCGTCAATAGAATGTTCGAGCATGAAATTGGAAAATCTATGGAGGTATATGTAGACGACATGATAGTCAAGAGTGAGCGCCAACGCTCCCATCTGGAGGATCTCAAGCAGACTTTCGACATCCTTCGTCGCTACGGAATGAAGTTGAACCCATCAAAATGCACCTTTGGCGTTCGAGGCAGAAAATTCTTGGGATACATGGTCAGTCAACGTGGCATAGAGGCAAACCCCGAGAAGATTAGAGCAATCCTGGACATACCCTCCCCTCGCAATCTGAGAGAGGTCCAGGTGCTCGTGGGTAAGATCATTTCACTAAATAGGTTCATTTCCCGCTCAACGGACCGGAATCTACCCTTCTTTAAAGTTTTGCGCAACGCTAGGAATTTCACATGGAACGAGGATTGCGAAAAGGCCTTGCAGAACATGAAACAGTACCTGTCGAGCGCGCCTTTGTTGACCAAGCCAATCCCGGGGGAGAACTTGTTTATCTATCTATCAGTTTCTTTGGAAGCTACGAGCGCTGTCCTCGTAGCAATCCGCGAGCGCAAACATATGCCGGTGTATTACCTAAGCAAGACTCTACAAGGAGCAGAGAAAAGGTACATGGAAATTGAGAAATTCGCCTTTGCGCTCGTTAACGCATCCCGGAGGCTGAGGCCATATTTTCAGGCTCACTCTATCACAGTGCTTACAGATCAACCACTCAAACAAGTGCTATCTAAGCCGGATGTTTCGAGAAGGTTAATTAAATGGGCAATTGAGCTTAGTCAGTTTGATATCTCCTTCGAGCCCCGTACAGCCATACAGGCTCAGGCAGTGGCCGATTTGTTGGTTGAACTTTTCAATCTGGAGACTGTGCCATTGGCGGATGAGGGTTTATGGCTTTTGCATACGGATGGCTCCTCGACCTCACAGGGGGGAGGAGCCGGGGTGACCCTCAGGGATCCCCTTGGGGCAGAAGTCGACTACACAATCAAGCTGGCGTTTCAAGTCACCAACAACAAAGCTGAGTATGAGGCCCTCATCCAAGGGCTCAGGATTGCGCTCCAAAATGGGGCCACTCGTGTCACAGCATACGTGGATTCGCAGTTGATCGCGAGTCAAATTGACGGTTGTTATGAGGCTCGAGAAGCCACCATGGCACAGTACCTGTCGAGCGCCAAGGAAGATATAACCAAGTTCAAGGAATTCCATCTTTTGCAAATTCCGAGGACAGAAAACGAACATGCTGACGCTCTATCAAAGTTTGCGTCCGCCCTGGATGGCCATAGTGAACGCGCTGTTACATTTCTGAGAACGGAGGAGCCACTGATAAGTAAAGGCGAACCTTCAAAAGAAGTGCACATGATTGACCCCTCCGAGCCTTGTTGGCTTGATGAAATTGTCAGATTCCTCCAGGACGGAACCTGCCCGAGCGACAAAGTTGAGGCTCGGAAGATCAAATGCAAAGCCCCTCGCTTCTCATTGGATGCCGAGGGTCGATTATTTAAGCAATCCTTCCTGGGACCACAGTTGAGATGTTTGAGACCCTCGCAGGCTAAAGAAGTTTTAGAGCATGTACACAGTGGAAGTTGTGGGAACCACTCAGGCGGACGAATCTTGGCAAAGAAAATCTTAAGGAGTGGGTTCTATTGGCCCTCGGTATTGCAAGATGCCATTAATTATTCCAAGAAGTGTCCCAAGTGCCAGTTCCACTCCAACACTCCTCAGTTGCCGGCAGCTCAAATGATTCCTATTGATGTTTCCTGGCCTTTTGATCAATGGGGCATTGATATCGTGGGACCTCTCCCAATGGCGGTCGGGCAAAAGAAGTTCGTAATACTTGTTGTGGATTATTTCACCAAGTGGGCTGAGGCAGAAGCGGTTTCTAAGATAACGTTCAAAGTTGTGAGGGATTTCATTTGGAAAAATATCATCTGCAGATACGGCATCCCGAGGGTGCTCATCTCAGATAACGGTTCCCAGTTTATCGCTGCGGACACGCGGGATTGGTGCTATGAATTAGGGATCGAACAACGATTCACTTCCGTGGGTCATCCTCAAGCTAATGGTCAAGCAGAAGTGACCAACCGAACCATACTCCAGCATCTGAAAACGATGCTCGAGAGTAAGAAGGGAGAATGGGCTGAAGAACTTCAGGGAGCTCTGTGGGCGTACCGTACTACTCCGCGAGCGGCAACGGGGGAAACCCCTTATTCCCTTGTGTACGGCTCCGAGGCCATGATACCTGCGGAAATTGCTCAAGAATCCGCACGCGTTGCCTATTTCGAGCCTGCCGCCAACGAGGCCAATCGGGCGCTCGAGTTAGATTTGCTGGATGAGAAGAGGAATGCTGCTTGGGCACGTATTCACAAATACAAAGCAACCGTTGCTAGCCAGTACAATAAACGTGTTAAGGAACGGACTTTCCAGCTAGGGGACTTGGTCCTCAAAAAAGTTGAAGTCTCCAAACACGTAGGTAAGTTGGACCCTAATTGGGAAGGCCCCTTCAAAGTCATCCAGGTACGAGCAAACAACACCTACCTATTGGAAACTTTGCAAGGCGAGCGACTCCCTAGGCCATGGAATGCATGTAACCTCAGAAGGTTCTACGTGTAGACATCAGTTTCTTTGTAATGGCCCGTTTGTGGCGTGAAGGGCTTTCCTTTGACGGAAAGCGTGTTGTAATCATTTCCAAAAATGCATTTATATAACAGTAAGTATTTAACTCTTTGTTTTTATTATTTGCTTGCTTTGTTATTTTGATCAAATGATCCGAGCGACGAGAGGCCTACTCCGTGTCGAGCATCCTCCACGTCGAACGGTCTACGCGATACATCAATCGTTTCAAAGATACACTGTCCAGGTGTTGATAACCATCCACCTATAACAGTTTGAACGGTTGGTAATATAAAGTCCTAAAAATGAGTGTGTCAGACAACGGGGAGCGTAATGCCCAATTATAGCCAGCTGGGTGCTAACCACTCCAGCTCGCGCTCGTGAAAACCCGAATGACCCTCAACTTATTGAGTAAAAATACACTCATAAAATAATAGATTTTAACTCAGTCCCTTCATGCGCTCCTCGGAATAACGCTAACCCTATGGTTACGCTCTATTCTTTCTCACACTTAGCAAATCCTACTGTTGATTCCTAAAGTGCGTATGACTCATTGGGGCGTCCGGAACGAGGCTGCGCATTATTGGGCCAATACTTAGGCAAATCCCTAAAAATTTCCTAAGTTCAAATTCGAGCCTAATTGCGAATACAGCCCGGGGACATCCATGGGAAACACCCTCGCGCTCGTATTTACGCCCCTCGGATCAACGGACACTGCCAATTCTTGAACTCATGGCGCATTGTGTTGAATGCCAGGGCACCGTCGCAAGAAGCGCCCTCGCGCAAAAACATGCTCATCGCAAACGTCCAAATGAGAGAGACAATGTAAAAGTGGCAAAGCTCAACAAATTAACATCATTCACCATCCAAGAGTAAAGGAAAAAGCATTCAGACATCAAAGCAGTAGAGAAAGAGTGCTAAAGTATGAAAAGAAACTCAAAATGTTAAGGGAATAACGGGAAGATTAAGTACAAGCATAAATTGTTCATAATTATGACAAGGGAATTAAATCAACAAGGAAAGGGATCAGTGTAAAGAGTTTCACTGGGCCGGAGCGTTAGGCTCGGGAGGAGCAGTTGCAAGGGGAACCGGGGCCAACACATTAGCGTCAGAGGTTTGGGCTTCACCAGGCTCCTCGGTATCTGCGACGTCCATGACAGTGCCCTCATCTTCTATCAGGAGAGGCTTGGGATCTACCCTGTTGGCAGCTATAAACTCCCTTTGGAGTGTTTCCACCAACTCCTGATATTCAGGCTCCGCCAGATTGTCCGTGGGATCCTCCTCCTGGACCATTGGCTCGCAATTCTCATCAAGATCCATGCGCAGGCGAGCGTCGGATCGAGCGCTTTCCGGGGCCAGTCCCAACCTCACCATTTGCCCAATCGCTTTATGGAAGAAGCGTCGAGCATTGTCAAAGCACTGGATGTTGGCCGCGAACACAAAGGCTTTGGAGCGCACGAACTTCTTCACAGCCTCCCAGGATACCCTCGCTTCCAAGCCCTGTACTTTGCCTTGCAAGTCGGCAAAGGCTTTGTTGGCTGCCTCGTTCCGGCGAGTGCTCTCCGCCAGTTGCTCACCCAGCTCCGCATTTTGAGTCCTCATCTGATCCCGCTCATCCTTCAGCTTCTTGTGACGCTCATTTAGGGCCAGAAAGGCGTCATCAGATTTCTTCAGATTTTCCTTCAGTTGAGCGTTTTCAACGGTGGCGGAATTCAGTTGAGCGCTGATGTTGTTGTAATCCTCCTGCAGTTGGACAGGGTCTGAGATGCGCAGCAACTTCTTGTACTTGGCTTTATGCTCAGAATATGCTTGCGCTCGCCCTTGCAAGTTTTTCAGCCTCGGGATTACCTCCTGGGAAGCCGTAAACGAGGGTCATAATCCGAACGTGGAAGGAAGAAAGAAGAATTTGGTAAAGAGGAGTACAAACTTACCGTCAGAAGGACATGGCAGGCATCATCAGCAACGCGAGCGGCGTCATGCTCGTTCAGCTTGTCATGATCGCCGAAAAATTGGAGTTTCCCAACGATGTCGGAGACAAGGTTGACAGAGTAAGCGCTCTTTTTTAGGAGCACCGGGCCTTCAGTCCGCTGCCGCTTATAACGGGAGTCGCCCTTGCAGCCTATCTTCCAAAATTCTTCATCCTCAGAAGATGAAGTGTCGCTGCCCTCGCCATGGTGGCCCACGACCACCTCTTTTCCTTTGCCCGAAATAGGGAGGGAGTCCGGCATCCTTTTTCTTTTCCCCTGGCGGTCGGCCCGGAGAATTTCGTGAATACGGACAGGCTCCCCCGAGCGGTTCCGTGACCCGCTTGAACTCAGAGAGATTGGGCCCACGGGGGCCGCCGGCGGAGGAGTGGCTTCGTGGGTACCCTCCAGTGTTAGGTCCTCGATAGGGCCCCTGAGAGGAACCTCATTCCCTGCGCCCCCTCGAGCATTGCCTTGCCCTCGGCCCGCTCCTCGGCGGTTTACCCTCCCCCTCGGAGCATTGGGAGGGCGGTTCTGCTGCGGTTGCTGCTGTTGAGGATCGACTGCGGGCCCTTGGGCACCCAGCATACGTGAAAGGGCTTCAGCATTCATGCCTTGAGAAAGTATTTGGATGCCTGCAAGTAAAGGGGAACGAGCGTCAGAAGATTGATGGTTTGAATCGAATAAACAAGAAAACATTGATAACTGTAAGTCAGAAAGCTATTCTAAAGGTTAGAGATGTTAGTTCCTAGAATCTAACCGTCGAGGGCCATGATGTCAGTTGGAGGGTTGAGTATCATGTCAGGGGGGCAAGATAATCCGTAGCGGAACAGCACCCCCTCGTTCTTCAACAATGTCTCCACCTTAATCCACTTTTTTTCAGCCCTCATCTCGAGGGCTAACCCCATCGCCCACTCCTCAAAATCCTTGTTCCTCATCCTTTCCCTAATCAAAGGACCCTCGCCATGAATCATCCATTGCCGATGAACTCCGAAAATCCCCCCGGGAGCCCCCACGAAAAAGTATTTTTCCTTCCAGTGCTCGCCATAAGAGGAAGATGGAGAATCTATCATCTTAAAGCCTGATTTGGCCTGGGCGTAGTAAAATCCGTCTGTAGGCGACGAGCGTGGCGAGCGGGCTACTTGTATCAAGCTGTCAAAGTTGATTATCGAGGGTGCTTTGCCCAAGGCCCTCATTGTTATGATGAACGTGTTGATTAGGGCTATGCCATTGGGTAGAATTTGTGAAGGGCAAAGCCCTAGATGATGGTAAATGATGACGGCGTCGTGAGCGATTGGAAACCTCAAACCCCCAGCAAGAACTGCGTCCCAATAGACCGTCATCATCCCAGGCGGTGGTCGATTGGCCCTCTCCCCTTCCTCAGGAAGTCTCATGGGAAACACGACTTCATCCCAATACGCTTTCGCCCTCAACTCCTCCAAATCACCGAGGGTCAGAATACTCTCAATTTCGTCCGGAGATCTGTCAGTCTGATGGCGGTTATCTTGCCTTACTCGAGTGGCAGGCTCCTTGCCTCTCCTCTGACGCCTTCTGGAAGGTTCAGCCTCGAATGGACGCCCGGATGGCCCCGCTTCACCCTCGGGAGCCGCCATAGCCACTGTGATCCTGTGATCTTGGGGTCTCACAGCGCTGTTCAAAACTGGGAATACTCTCTCCCCTTGTCTCTGCATCTCCATCACATTGTGCATCTCCTCAAAAAGATCGTCCGTCCCACCGGGAACACACTCGTTCATCCCTTGAACGGCAGCGTTCACCTCTTCCTCCCCGGCGTCAACCGGAGCCTGGGCCACCGATATCGCCATGGGAATACCTTCACCTGGGTGCGCCCTATTTAGGGGAACGGCTACGGGGACATCGCCATGAGGGGAGGAGCTCCCCACCGACATCTCCTCAATCTCCCGCACATAATCATCAGCCTGGTTTCCGGCCATGTTCAATTTTCAATTCTTGGGGACGGGATTTCTAACAGAAAGCTCAAGGGAGGATGAGATTTCTGAAACAGATTCAATGGTAGACAGTGGCTCTTCCCTCAAGGTTTTCACTCACACAACCTAAAACTAATGTTAGCACGGGGAAAATAAGAAGAAGGGTAAGGAATTTTTACCTAAGATGTGAAGAGAAGAAATTCGCCGGAGCTTGTAGAACTGACAAAGATTTCTTGCTATGAATATGCTTGAAAGAGTTTGAATGCGTGAAAGAGGTACCAAGGCCCTGCAAACCCCTATTTATAGGGAAGATGGTACATGGGTTAGGGTTGAAAATTCAAAAACGCAATCATTTCCCGCCTAGGAAAACCCCCACTTTTGGTAACCGCCTCACGACTCCCGGAGTGCACGCGCCCACGTTCCCACTCAGCATTAAATGCGGATTTGACAGCATTTAATGCGGTGTCAGTTTGTGTGCGTTACGGAAGGCCGGCAGTCTCCTCGCTGGTAATGGCCTAGCCCTCGGTTGTTCAAAATTCATAGTTCCTTCTTTATAAATTCTACAGTACGCTCGAAGCGATACTACAGAATTTGGGGGGCAAAATGATGAGGCCTAAAAACACTCTCGAATCAGAGCCGTCCACGTGTCAGCATGTCGCTGACTAAATCCCGGACGCTCGCCTTGAAGGGCTCGTGGGCCTTCCCAGCCCACTCATTTGCAAGCAATGATAGACCGTCAAGCCTCGGACGACTACTCCGGTAAAAGTCCAGATCCGACGAGTCTGACGCTCGCGTCTCGGCCCTCAGGGTTACCCTTCACAGGGAAGCACCTACAGGGGGTCCCATGATTGACGCTCGGGATCTCGTCGCTCAAAGGTCATCTACCGTGGGGAGCCCATCCGTGGATTTCTCGAGCGTCATCAACGCTCAGGATGACCCTACCTCTCATACGGTGGATCCTAGCCTTCAGGAGAAGACATTAGTCCCTCATCCCACGCGACCCTCGTCAACAACCTCTGACACAAAGGTACTGTGCACAGTGCACCTGACACGCCGTCTCCTTTTCGGGAATGTCATTCTCACCCCACCAAAGGCTGACGCGTGTTAGGGCAACACAGGTTTGGGACCACATGGTCAATTTACCCATTTACCCCTGTCCCTAACATATAAATATAGGAGAACTCATGCATTCCCCCCCAAGTCATCTTCCTCACCAAAAATACCACGTACTGAACTGGGCATCATTTTCCTCTTCAACTTCTCCAAAAGCTTCCTGTATCTCACCCTTTTCTGCATTCTCACTGCACGATTTCTTGGTGTTATCCTAGCTGGAAGAACCCACGCTCATTGGAAACCCAGTTCCTGAGGCTCTTGTGCCTGTGATGGTCTTCCTTCCTATCAACAAATTCTAAAGTGTTTGGTGTTCAAGTCCTCCACAAGTTTCTGCACCATCACATATACTAATTTAAATAATTAAATACTTGTTATCATATATTTTAAATAAAAATATTTTTAAATATATAATTATTTATATTATAATACATATTCCGTTAAAAATTTAAATATTTATTAATTAACTACATATCTCAAGTTTTAGTTATGAGATAAAAATATAATGTATATCAACTTAAGTATAACTTTTTATGACATACAAAAAAACGGATGAAAGTTTTACATAACTAAATAATTAGATTTAATTGGTTGTTGAATAAAGAACTTTTATATTATATGAAGTATTCACTTATACATTTGTATTATTTAGCAATCGTAGTTGAATAACTTAATGAAGAATTATTTTGTTAATGTGAAACATTTATATTTGAATTTGTAGAATTATATCTAAATATTGAAGAATTATTGTGTTAAATTCTATATAAACTCCAAGCATGTATAATAATAATAATAATAATAATAATAATAATAATAATAATAATAATATATAATATATAATATATAATATGTATTTTATACATGTATATATTATATAATAAATATATATATATACATATATAAAAAAGGGAGAGCCTGACCCAGGACCTCATGAAAAGAAAATGAGCATCCAACCAACTTGGATACAATCCTTTTATGTTTTGTTTGAACGAAATTTTATTTGACTTTTAAATATGCTTAACGGTTCCGTTCAAAATTTAACGGTTGGGACAAAAAATGTAACAAAATGAAACCAACGGGACTATTTTTGTCTAATTCTAAAAGAATGGGACCAAAATTGAAAACGACGCAATCCTATGGGACCAAAAATGTAATTTGCTCTATTTTTTATTATTCATTTATTTTTATTCCATATAGCAATGAAAAATCCGTTACTAAATTATAAATATTTTATTAATTTTTTTTAATCATATGTTTATAGCAATGGATTTTTCGTTGCTAATCTTTTTTATATTTATTTATTTATTTTTATTTCTTTTTTTTCTTCCTTATAGCAACGAAAAATCTGTTGCTAAATAGCAACGGATTTTCGATTGCTAATATTTTAAATATTTGTTTATTTTTATTATATTTTTGGTTGCTAATATTTTTTATATTTATTTTTTTTTTCTTTCATATAGCAACGAAAAATCCGTTGCTAGCAACGGATTTTTCGTTGCAAATATTTATAAATATTATATTATTTTTTATTAGGTTTTTATTTTAATAGCAACAGAATTTTCTTCGCTATATATACCAATTTATTTATTTTTTATATTATTTAATTTTAGCAACGAAAAATCCGTTGCTATTTTTTTTCATATATAGCAACGGATTTAGCAACGAAAATTCCGTTGCTAAAGCATTTTGCCACGAATTTTTTTTCGTTGCTATATCCGTTGCTAAATAGCAACGAATAATTTCCGTTGCCAAATTTCCGTTGCTATATGACAGATTTCTAGTAGTGCACCAACGGTCTACCACCCTCGAAAATTTTCCAAATCTAAAAATAATTTTTGAAAATAATTTTGTACCTGTGTTTGTGTGTAGCTCTCTGTGTGTGCGTGTGTACAGATCTGTGGTCTTGCCGAGGTGGCTATGGTGATTTGGAGAAGACGGTGGCTGATGGTGGCTATGGTGATTTGGAAAAGAGGTTATAGATTGGGATGAAGACGGTGCAGATCCATTGAATATTTCTTTTCTATTTTTTATATAAAATAATTTGTATTTGATAATTAATTGAAAATATTAGTTTTTAAATTATTCCTATTAAATTATTGTAGATACAGATAAAATACATATATATGTATTGTAGATATATTATATTTTTAAAAAAATATAAAATATGATATAAATTAAAGGGCAAATTACATCTACACCCCTTGAGGTTTGGCCTAGTTACGAATCAGTCCCTCTTATTTCGTTTATTACATATCAACCCCTAAAAACACTGTTTCAACTACAAATCAGTCCCTCTTTAAGGGTTAAAATGTAATTGAAACAGTATTTTTAGGGGTTAATATGTAATAAACGAAATAAGAGGGACTGATTTGTAATTATGCCAAACCTCAGGGTGTAGATGTAATTTCCCCTAAATTAAATAATAATATAAGGAAATGAACTGAAATTATAAGAAATTATATTGCTGAAAACTTTATAGAGATTGTTATACTCTCTTTTCGTTGCACTTTCTATATTCAATACGAGCTCCTATTTATAGGAGGAAATCATACAATAGGATATGACTCGAACAGTAACATGATTGGAGAGTTGCATGGCTTGCATGGGCAAACCATTCTTCTTCCACAATTTCACCAGTGGCAAGTCTTCTCAATAGTGCAACTCTTGACTTTCTAACAAAATAAATATTATAAGAAAAAAGATCAAAAATTTTAATTATATAGATAAAACATTTATATTAAAAATTTTAGTATTAAAGTTAGCCTTGTATTAATAAATAATTTTGATTTAAAAAAAAATTAATAAATAATATATATATATATATATTTATTTATATATGTGTATTTATGCATGTATGTATAATGATATTATTGTATGAATATTTTAAATGAAATTTTAAATGATGAAATGATTTATATGTTTAAATTAAATATTTAGTATTTAATGATGGAGAAATTACATTTAGGTCCCTGAGGTTTGCCCTGATTACAAATCAATCCCTCTTGTTCCGAAAATTACATATTAGTCCCTGGGGGCATTTTCGGAAATTCAAACTATAAAATTGACGGAACCCTAACGGTACTGAGGGACCTCAAACGGTCCGTAAAATGTAGGGACTAATATGTAATTTTCGAAACAAGAGGGACTAATTTGTAATTAGGGCAAACCTCAGGGGATCTAAATGTAATTCGCCCTTAAAATCAATTATATCCTAAATATAATACTAAGAGAATATTCCTAAAATAATAGGATAACAAATCTCTAAATGATATCTTCAAGATATACAAAATATTTACTATAACGTAATTGTTGGGGATTTATTGAACTGTTTCCTAGCTAAGTTTTCTCGGACATATCAGAGCCTGATTCTTGTTCGTAAGGGAGATACTTTGTTCGCTTATAAAGAAGGCGAACGGAGTGCAATGGAAGATAGGATTCAAAAGTTATTAATAAAGAATACTTGTAAAACGGATCAGGTAGAATATAGAGTTGGAGACTTAGTAAAATACTCCATGACGTACTCAACACGCAAATATGGATAAGGAGAGATCTAGGGTAAATTGGAGCACAAAGTCTAAGTCGTGAACTATAAATACAAGTAGCAGGACACATGAAAGGGGGAATCACAAGAACAAAAGAAAAGAGAAGGGTAGCTTTTAGGGACATCACCATCAGTAATATTACATTCACACCCCTCCACAAGCTCTAGTTGAGTAGAAGACATAGAGCTTGATTTGAAAGTTTTCATCTTGTGCGTGGAGAGAATGGGACAAAGTACCAGTGATACCAATAGATCTACCAAATGATGTTGCTCTCCCATAAGAAGTTCCAGAAGGCATTTCAGAATATGACAATAGGCTCATGGACGAACACTACAAGACAACAGCCGAAAACCAACTGGAAAAAATCGACGGAATTCCAACGGAATTCCCACGGCCAAGAAAAACTGCGTTCCAACGGAAAAGTAGTCGGAATTCCATCGGAAAATTTGGCCAATTTTTAAAATAAATGCGCCAAAAGTTCCAAAGGAATTTCGTCGGAAATGTTGGCGCAATTCTAAAAAAAATTATGCAAAAAACCCAACCATTGGTTTACCGTTCCAACGGAAAATCCCGTCGATTTTTTTAATTCTTCATTAAAAAAAACCAACGGAATTTTTCCGTTGGTTTTCGATTGGAATTTTCAATGAAACAAAAATTCCAATGGAAAAATCCCGTCGTTTTTTTATTCTTCATTATAAAAAACCAACGGATTTTTTTCGTTGGTTTTCTGTTAGAATTTTCAATTAAATAAAAATTCAAACGGAAAACCAATGGAAAATCCAGTCGATATTTTTTATTCTTCATTGAAAAAAAAAACCAACAGAATTTTTCCGTTGGTTTTCTGCAATTTTCAATGAAATAAAAATTTCGTTGGTTTTCCGTCGGTTTTTAGTTGGTTTTCTGTTGGAATTTTTCAATCATGTTTAATTAGAAAAATACTATTATAATTAATACAAATAATTATATATTTAAAAATTGTATAATATAAGAATTATAAATTACTAATACGATATTTTATATAATTTTAAGTATATACATTATTAGTTAAAACGCAAAAGTATATAAGTTAACAATTTTAATATAATATCTCCATAAATATGATTATATTTAATTCAAATAATCATATATTTAAAATTTTATATTTTAAACAAATAACAAAAAATTATTTAAGTAATTAATTAAAATTAGAGTATAAATATATTTAAAGACATAATATTAATAAGAAGGAACGTGTCCAAGTTGGTTAGGGAGTCTTTATTCTTCCTTGAAGACCCGAGTTTCATTATTCTTCCTTGGAGACCCGAGTTCAAATCCTCGCCCGCGCAATTTATGGAAAGAATTAATTCTAGGAATGGCTCAAGCTTGGCTCGATGGTTTTGGTGTTTGGCTCATTTTGGGGGTGGTTCATGTCTCACAAATGAAAATTTTAATTTTTTTTTACTTTATTTATTTTTATTCTTTTTTCTAACCAAATACCGACGGAAAATTCCGCTGGAAATCCGTCGGTTAGCTTAAAAATTAAATCATTTTTGTTCCGTTGGAAAAAAATTCCGACGGAAATTTTCCGTTGGTTTTTCGCTGGAAAATATTTTGTTGGAAAAATAATTTTTCCGTTAGAAACGGAACAGACCCGTCGGTATCCAATTCTGATAATGTTTTTTCCGACGGAATACGGATGCCATTCCGTCGGTTTTCCGTCGAAAATCTTTTTTTTCCAACGGAATTTCTTAAATTTCCGTCGATTTTTGGCAGATTTTTTTTTTGTAGTGGAAGTACCAGTTCCACCGACAGAACTTCCAGATGATGTTCCATTGGAACACCAGAAGAGAAAAATCATCCACAACACATATCCGAGAGCGATCCGATGCTGTTGGTAAAGGGTGTACCGAAGTTCAAAACCAAACAGTAAAATATCATCTTGACGGTTAGGCCGCATACCTAACAGAGAGTCAAAAGGTGACGGAGGTGACGGTCCACAAAGCATCACACAAGATCCCAATGGTGTTGAAATGATGGTCGACATAGCATAGGTGACGCTCGACAAAGCATGATGATGGTCGACAAAGCGTCATAGGGGAGACGGTCAACGGAGAATCACGAGATAAATATCCTAATTTCAAAACAAACGAAACTTGGGAGGAGAAAAACCTAAGCTCTGATAACATGAAAGTGCATATTGTTTTCTCCATTTAATAACATCAGAGTACAGCGGAATACATAGAGTATAGAAAATATTTTAGACGAATTCTATAAGATAATTACAATTAATTATATCCTAAATATAATATTAAAAGAATATCCCTAAAATAACATAATAACAAATCTCTAAAGGATATATATGCAAAATATTTACTATAACGTAATATTACGCTCACAGTTACTGGGTTGGTCAAATAAATAAATAAATAAATTATATAATGATTAAATAAATAAATAAATTATATAATGATTAATGTACTATGTTACTAGTTTGGGTAATTACAATCAATTATATCCTAAATATAATATTAAAAGAATATCCCTAAAATAACATAATAACAAATCTCTAAAGGATATATATAAAATATTTACTATAACGTAATAGAGCAAATTGCATTTTTGGTCCCATACTAATGGACCATTATCACTTTTGGTCCCATGTTTTTCAAAAGTGGTTTTTTTGGTCCCATAGTAATTTTTTTTTATCACTTTGAGGACTTCCGTCAAATATTTTGACGGAAGCCACTATTCATCCGCGGGTAGAAGGCACTGTTCATCAATGTTCATCCAATTTAACGGATGAACAGTGACTTCCGTCAAATATTTGACGGAAGTCCTCAAAGTGATAAAAAAAAATTACTATGGGACTAAAAAAACCACTTTTGAAATGGGACCAAAAGTGATAATCACCCATTAGTATGAGACCAAAAATGCAATTTGCTCAACGTAATATTACGCTCATAGTTACTGGGCTGGTCAAATAAATAAATAAATAAATTATATAATGATTAATGTACTATGTTACTAGTCTGGGTAAATAAATTAATTATATGATTAATTAGTGGACTATGTTTCTATTTTTTTTTTTTTTTTTTAACACACGCACTCCAGGTGGCCAGAAGGATTCGAACCAGGGTTATTGTCTTCGAGAAATAACTCTCAAACCACTTGGTCAACCTTTGTTGGCATGTTTCTATTTGTTTTGTTACATTCCTTAAAGTTTATATAAATCACATGATATGTGAAAAATTATAGTTCACCCATTCCACCAAAAACAAATTCTTGTCAAGACCCGACTAACCTAAACTTAGTGAATTATATAGATATTATATTATATTTGCTATTTGTTTGATTACTTTTTTTCGAATTGTTTGCTAATTGTATGACAAGTATAATATTCTTTTTCTCATTATTTTAATTTAACTGAATCAAATTCGAATTGAAATTATCCCTAATCAGTCATCATGGTAGTAGAACCACCCAACCTTTTTGGTAATCTTATGGTAAATATTTTATCTCCGATCAGGATTTTTAACTTATCGAAATTATTTCACTTTCATTCACCAATATTTTTACAAGAAAAAGACCAACAAAAATTATTGAATGTATTATACTTGTTATTTAATCGATCATTCTTTCTGATTTTTCCATAAACCACGATAAATGTAAAATGATGGTTCCTTATTACACCAATTTTCTGAGTCTGGATTAGAATTACTCTGTTACACTAATTAGTCGAGATGGATTCAGGTTAGAATTATCCTTAATTAATCTCATTAATCTTAATTTATGCACAAATGTTGAGAGTATATTGACTGATCTTCTTCTTCGTAGTCATCATATATAAATATAAATACCTCTTCTTCCAATTCGTACACAGAGTTGACGAAGACGAAATCATCCTTCTCAACATTCTGAAACTGATTCAGAACCATCTCAGCCGATCCACCCTGGTGATTAAGATCCACCAAAAACGACGGCATATCTCCGATCCCCAAGGCTACCCCCAATCCAGGCACAGAGTACTCTCTCTCTAACAGAGGAAGTTTCAGCTCACCTTTATGCACGCCGTAGTAGATCGAGTTCACGCACGACGCCCGAGTGAAGAACGCTGCCGCGAGCAGCCCGAATTCCTTCGCCACGTCGTGGCCCCACGGCAGAAACGGATCGTAAATCACGCAGTCCGCGCGCCTGTCCGAGTTCTCGAGTTTCTTCAGTAACTCGGCAAGTGTTTCCCGGCCGACTTGTTCGAAACTCATCAGTTTCATCAGGAAGCTGAAATCGCCGGCAACTTCGTCGTCGTAGCCGTCGGAGATCGTCTCCACCGAAACTGCACCCGGAAATTGTTCGGGTGACGTCGTCTTGAGTTGGCGTTTTGAGGCTGCTAAAGTGATTTTGACCCCCTTGCTTGCCAGGCGCTTGGAGAATTGAAGGATGGGGTTTAGGTGCCCTTGGATTGGATATGGGAGGATCAAACAATGAGGTGATTTCTGGTTTCCCAGTTTTTCAGAAGTCTCATCCATTTTCTGTGTAGCAATTGCACTACTTCCTCTTTTTTTTTCCTTTGAAAGTAATTGCTCTACTTGTTAAATCTATGGTTTACATAGGCTTCATTTGGATATATACAGGTGATGAGAGGTGCCGACTATAACCTTTTCACTTGTGGTGGTCTTTTTTCGGGTTTTCGAAAGTACGGGACAAATAGGTACATGTAATTTTCGACTTTAAGTGGTGTTTGACCGTTGTCCGTATTATAACAACTTTTATAAGAACGGGGCACAAGATCCCCTGTTATAAAACTCTGTTTAATCTCCCATTATAGGGATGGATGGATGACACGTGACAATTAAAAAGGAGAAAACCGAAATTGGGATACATATTTTTATTGGAAAAAGTTAACGCCGTTTAACACCAAAAGTTAACTCCCACCTTTCTCTATCTAATAAGAGTGTGTTTACTTTTACAGATAATGGATATTTGTGATATATAACCGATATCTACGTACATTTACATTGCATGTGTGAAAGCCGGTAGGATAGACTCTGGCCTATGAGATTTGCGTGTTTTATTGAGATATAGATCACACGCCAAAAAGGCATGTGATAGATCACGAGAATTATGACACGCTACACAAAATTACCAATATATCTATCTTTTCACCGAATTTACAAAAGAATTGTCACTTATATCTATTTTTCCTCCCACGTTCTGAAAGATTTTTTTGGAGAAATTTCTCTTTCATCTAATTTCTTCTCAAGATTTTACAAAAGATTCTATTTTAATCTCAAGATTTTATAATAGATTTTATTTTCATCTATTTTCTTCTCAAGATTTTACAAAAGATTTTATTTTTATTTTACAAAAGATTTTATTTTCTTCTCTCCAAATTGATCAAGTTCTTTTATTTTTATTTTATAATTATAGAAAATTTTAAATAGGAACATGTATTATTAAAAAGTTAAAACATGATGAACCACAAAATAATTTTAAAAATTGAGACGAAACTCCTCCAAAAAAAATAAAAAAAAAAATAATACCGTCTCCTATATATATATATTTTTTTCACTTTACACCCTCTCACTTAATATAATGCATTTTTTAAGGATTTAATCAAGCTGCAAAGAGATTATGATATTAAAATATTTGAGACGGTGCAATGAAATCTCAATTCAAAATGAAAAGGGAGATCTCCATTTTGTGACTACAAAATTCTATTTTTGTAAAAGTTAAGAATAAAAAATAATTAAAATAAATTGAGGGTAAATAAGTAATTTAATTCTATCATGCGTTAACTACCCATAAAAGTAAACAACAAATTAAACGTAAACATGAATTGATGACATATATTGACATGATTAGTAAATGTGAGTATGTCTACTATCACAAACATTTGATATCCTTACATGTGATGGTGCAGGAATATCGGTTTCCTAAATGCAACAACACTTTAGTGTTTGTATGAAGAGGGAAAGACCATCACAGGCGTGAGAGCCTCAGGAACTGGGTTTCCTTGTGAGCGTAGGTTCTTCTAGCTAGGATAACACCAAGAGTGCAAGAGATAATGGTGATGCAACTGTGGTGAGGTTAATGGAAAGCTTGAGAAGATCAGTAGGAATGCCCAGAACAATAGAGTGTGTCTATAGAAGATGACTTGGGGGAGAATGCAAGTGTTCTCCCTTATTTATATGTTAGGGGTGAGGGTAGATTAGGTAATTTGACCGTGTGGTCCCAAACCTGTGTTGCCCTAACACGTGGCTGCCTGTGGTGATATGAGAGTGACAACTCTGAAAGGTAGGCGGCGTGTCAGGTGCGCGGTACGCGCTGCCTTTGTGTCAGAGGTTGTTGACGAGGGTCGCGCGGGTAGAAGGTCCCGGATCCGTTTTATGAGGGTTCAGATTCACCACAGCGGGGAAGGATCATACTCGAGCGCTGGCGGCTCTCGAAGGGCGCACGGATGGGTTCCCCACGGCCGATGGCCCTTGAGCGTCAAAACCACGAGCATCAGGAACCTACCTCGCGTGGGTACCCTCCTGAGAAGGGTAACCCTGAGGGTTGAGATGTGAACGCCGAGCCTGTCGGTTCGGGCCCCTTACCTGAATAGTTAGCCGAGGCTCAATGGCCTGTATTAGTTGGCAAGTGAGTGGGCTGGGTTGGCCCGCGAGCCCATCAATGCGAGCGTACAGTCTTCAAGTCAACCGATGGCGACACGTGGACGGCTCTGATACGGGCGTGTTTTTGAGCCTCATCATTTTGCCCCCCAAATTCTGCAGTATCGCTCGATCGTACTGTAGAATTTAAGAAGAATGGAGCCCTGAATTTTTGAATATCCGAGGGTCAACCCATTGCTAGAGAAGTGACCGCTTGCCTTCTGTAACGGACACAGTCTGACACCGCATTAATTAAAGTCATGTCCGCATTTAATGCTGAGTGGGAACGTAGGCGCGTGCACTCCGGGAGACGTGAGGCGATTACCAAAAGTGGGGGATTTCCTAGGCGGGAAATGATTGCCATTTGAAATCTTAAACCCTAATTAATGCCGGCCTTTACCCCTATAAATAGGGATCTGCAAGGCTTTGAAGCCTCTTTCACGCATTCTGTCTTCTTCAAGCACATACTTAACAAGAACTCTCTGCAACTTTCACCGACTCCGGCGAGTTTTCGTTCTTCAAACTTTAGGTAAAACTCCATAACATTTTCCTTATTTTCCTCGCGCTAACATTAGGTTTAGGTTGAGTGAGTGAAACCCTTGAGTGAAGAGCCCCCTTCTACTGTTGAATTCGTTTCAGAGAGTCTCTCCTTCATTGAGTTTTCTGCGAGAAACTCCATCTTCAAAAATCGAAAGACAAACATGGCCGGACACTCAGCTGACGATTATGTAAGGGAGATTGATGAGATGTCAGTGGGGAGTTCTTCCCCTCACGGCAATGTTCCCACAGCTGTTCCCTTGGCTAGGGTGTCCCCAGGTGAGGGGATTCCCATGGTGATTCCGGTAGCCCAGGCTCCGGCTGATGCCGGGGATGAAGAGGTGGATGCTGCTGTTCAAGGGATGAACGAGCGTGCTCCTGGAGGGGTGAATTACCTCTTTGAAGAGATGCATAACGTGATGGAAATGCAAAGACAGGGAGAGAGAGTATTCCCGGTGTTGAATAGGGCCGTGCGACCCCAAGATCACAGTGGCCGTGGTGGCTCCCGAGGGCGAAGCAGGACCATCCGGGCGTCTATTTGAGGCTGAACCTTCCAGAAGGCGCCAAAGGAGAGAAAAAGAGCCTGCCACTCGAGTGAGGCAAGATAACCGCCATCAAACTGACAGATCTCCGGATGAGATTGAGAGTATTTTGACGCTCGACGATTTGGAGGAATTGAGAGCCAAGGCATACTGGGACGAGGCTGTATTTCCCATGCGCATTCCCGAGGAGGGAGAGAGGGCCAACCGACCGCCGCCTGGGATGATGACGGTCTATTGGGACGCGGTTCTGGCCGGGGGCCTGAGGTTCCCCATGTCGTCCATCACTGCCAACATCTATCACCACCTGAGGCTTTGCCCTTCACAAATTCTGCCGAACGGCATAGCCCTAATCAACACTTTCGTGATTATGATGGTTGTGCTAGGTCACGAACCCTCGATCGTCAATTTTGATAGCTTGATACAGGTGGCCCGCTCAACACGCTCGTCCCCTACGGACGGATTCTACTACGCCCAGGCCAAATCGGGCTTTAAGATGATAGACTCTCCATCTACTTCCTATGGCGAGCATTGGAAGGAGAAGTATTTTTCGTGGGGGCTCCAGGGGGGATTTTTAGGGTTTATCGCCAGTGGTTGATACATGGCGAGGGTCCTTTGATTAGGGAAAGGACGAGGAATAAAGCTTTTGAGGATTGGGCACAGGGGTTAGCCTTCGAGATGAGGAGTGAGAAAAAGTGGATTAAGGCTGAAACCCTAGTGAAGAACGAGGGAGTGCTGTTTCGTTATGGCTTGTCTTGCCCTCCAGACATGATACTCAACCCTCCAGCTGACATCATGGCCCTCGATGGTTAGATTCTAGGAACTAACTGCTCTGACTTTTAGAATAGCCTCCTAACTTGGTGTGATTGCTGTATTTTTTGTATCTGTGGTCTAAGCAACCAATCTTCTGATGCTCGTTTCTTCTTACTTGCAGGTGTTCAAATACTATCGCGAGGAATGAATGCTGAGGCTCTTTCACGCATGCTAGGCGCTCAGGGAGCCGGTACTAACCCTCAGCCACAGCAGCAGGAATGACCCCCAACTGCCCCGAGGGGCAGAGGAATCCGACGGAGGCAGGGGCGAGGCGACGGAGGTAGGGGTATCGGTAACGAGGCTCCAGCTGTTGGTCCCATCGAGGATTTGACAGTGGAGGGTACCCACGGGGCTACTCCTCAGCCGGCGGCCCCCGAGGGTCCGATTTCATTGAGTTCGAGCGGATCCCGAAACCGTTCGGGGGAACATATCCATATTCATGAAACTCTTCGGGCCGACCGTCAAGGGAAAAAGAAGAGGCTGCCGGATTCCATTCCAATTTCTGGCAAGGGGAAAGAGGTGGTCGTGGGCCACCGTGGTGAGGGCAGCGATACTTCATCTTCTGAGGATGAAGAATTTTAGAAGATTGGCTGTCGGGGTGACATTCGATTCAAGCGCCAAAGGAAGGACGGTCCCGTCCTACTGAAAAAGAGCGCCTTTTCTGTCAACATGGTCTCCGACATCGGAAAGCTCCAGTTCTCCGCCGATCACGACAAATGAAACGAGAATGACGCCGCTCGGGTCGCGGACGACGCTTGCCATGCGCTTCTGACGGTAAGTCCTTGGTGCCCTCTGGAGATTTCCCACTTCCATTGTTCCCATTTTAACGCTAACCTTTGCTTCTGACTTTCCAGGAGGTGATCCCCAGGCTGAAGAATTTGCAGGGCCGAGCGCAGGCCTACTCCAATCATAAGGCCAAATACAAGAAAATGCTGCGCATCTTTGATCCCGACCAATTGCAAGAGGATTATAACCGTATCCACGCCCAACTGACTGCTGTCAACCTTGAGAGAGATCAGTTGAGGGAGAATCTGCAGAAGGCGGACGCAGCTTATCTTACCCTTGATGACCGCCATAGGAAGTTGAAGGTAGAGCGCGACCAACTGCGGGTCCAGAACGGGGAGTTGGGCACACAGCTGGCAGAGAGCACACGCCAAAACGAAGTTACCAATAAGGCGCTCGCTGATCTGCAAGGAAAGGTGGAAGGACTGGCTGCGAGGGTCTCTTGGGACGCAGTAATGAAGTTCGTGCGCTCCAAAGCGTTCATATTTGCAGCCAACATCCAGTGCTTTGACAACGCTCGGCGCTTCTTCCATAAGGCTATCGGGCAGATGGTCAAACTGGGCTTGGCTCCTGAGAGCGCTCGGACTGACGCGCGATTGCGCATGGATCTGGATGAAAACTGTGAGCCCATGGTCCAAAACGAGGATCCTACTGAGAACTTGGCGGAGCCGGAATATCAGGAATTGGTGGAAACGCTCCAACGGGAATTTATTGCTGCCAATACTGTAGGTCCCGAGCCCATCCAAATAGAAGACGAGGGCACCGTCATGGATACTGCGGACGTCGAGGAACCTGGCGATGCCCAAACTTCTGACGCCAACGTGCTGGCCCCAGTTCCTCTTGAGATTGCCCCTCCAGAGCCCAACTCTCAAGCCCAGTGAAGATCCCTTGGATGTTGATCCCTTTCCTTGCCGGTTTAAATTCCTTGTCATATTTATGAACAATTTATGTTTGTACTTAATCCTCCAGTTACTTTCTGAATATTTTGGATCCATTTATGCTCCTTCTCATATATTTGAACTCTTTTTCTCATATATTTTGGATCCATTTATGCTATTTCATTGCGCTCGCCGTCTTCTCTTGTTTGAACTTTTGTGATGAACGTGTTTGTGCACGAGGGCTTTTTTAGGGTGCCCTGGCATTCATCACAATGTGCCATCAGTTTAAAGCTTGGCAGCGTCTGGCGATTTAAGGGGCGTAGATACGGGCGCGAGGGTGTTTTCCAAGGGGGTTCCCTGGACGTATCCGTAATGAGGCTCGAATCTGAACTTAGGGAAACTTCTGAGGATTTGCCTAAGTATTGGCCCCGATAATGTGCACCCTTGTCTCGAACACTCCCTTGGGTTACATATACTTTAGAAACCAATCAGTAGGACTTGCTAAGTATGGGATTAAAGAGAGCGTAACCATGGGGTTAGCGTCATTTCGAGGAACCCCTGAAAGGATTGGTCTGGGATCCACTATTTTACAAGTGTGTTTTTTTTTTTTTACTCAATAAGTAGAGGGTTATCGGAGGTTTACGAGCACGAACTGGAGCAGTGAGCACCCAGCTAACGTAAATTAAGCGTTTAGCATCCCTTCATTTGACACGCTCGTACTTAGGATTTTATATACTTACAAATTGTCAAACTATTCCGGGTGGATGGTTATCAACACCCAGATAGCATTGCTCCAAAATAATTGGGGTATTACTTAGGCCGTTCGACGTGGAGGATGTTCGACACGGAGTAGGCCTTATGTTGCTCAAATAATTTAACCAACAGGAAAGCAAATAAATGACATAATCAAAAAATCAAATACTTACTATTGTATTTGCAATTTCCAAAATGAATACAATATGCTTTCTGTCAGAAGAAAGTACCCCATGCCACCAACGGGCAATTATAAAAAAACTGATGTTTACACGTAGAACCTTCTAAGGTTACATGCATTCCATGGCCTAGGGAGACGCTCGCCTTGCAAAGTCTCCAGCAGGTAGGTGTTATTTGCTCGTACCTGAATGACTTTGAAGGGGCCTTCCCAATTTGGGTCCAATTTACCCACGTGTTTGGAGACTTCAACTTTTTTGAGGACCAAATCCCCTAGCTGGAAAGTCCTCTCCTTAACACGTTTGTTGTATTGGCGAGCTACGGTCGCTTTGTACTTGTGGATACGTGCCCAAGCAGCATTCCTCTTCTCGTCCAATAAATCTAATTCGAACGCCCGGTTGGTCTCGTTGGCAGCAGGCTCGAAATAGACGACGCGTGTGGATTCCTGAGCAATTTCCGCAGGTATCATAGCCTCGGAGCCATAAACGAGGGAATAAGGGGTTTCCCCTGTTGTCGCTCGTGGAGTAGTACTGTACGCCCACAGGGCTCCTTGAAGTTCTTCAGCCCATTCTCCCTTCTTACTCTCGAGCATCGTCTTCAGATGCTGGAGTATGGTTCGATTGGTCACCTCCGCTTGACCATTGGCTTGAGGGTGGCCCACGGAGGTGAATCGCTGTTCAATTCCTAGCTCATAGCACCAATCCCGCGTGTCAGCGACGATGAATTGGGATCCATTATCTGAGATGATTACCCTCGGGATGCCGTATCTGCAAATGATGTTCTTCCAAATGAAGTCCCTCACAACCTTGAACGTTATTTTCGCGACTGCTTCAGCTTCGGCCCATTTAGTGAAGTAATCCACAGCGAGTATTACGAATTTCTTTTGTCCGACCGCCATTGGGAGGGGTCCCACAATATCAATGCCCCACTGATCAAAAGGCCACGAAACATCAATAGGAATCATTTGAGCCGCCGGCAACTGAGGGGTGTTAGAATGAAATTGGCACTTAGGGCATTTCTTGGAGTAGTTAATGGCATCATGCAACACCGAGGGCCAGTAGAACCCACTCCTTAAGACTTTCTTTGCCAAGATTCGACCGCCTAAGTGGTTTCCGCAACTTCCATTGTGCACATGTTCTAAAACTTCCTTGGCTTGCGAGGGTCTCAAGCATCTCATCGGTGGGCCTTGGAAAGATCGCTTGAATAGTCGACCCTCGGCGTCCAATGAGAAGCGAGGGGCTTTGTTTCTGACTTTCCGAGCCTCAACTTTGTCGCTTGGGCTGGTTCCATCCTGGAGGAATCTGATAATTTCGTCGAGCCAACAGGGCTCAGAGGGGTCAATCATATTCACCTCCTTCGAAGGTTCGCGTCTACATATCAGCGGTTCCTCTGTTCTAAGAAATGTAATAGCACGCTCGCTAAAACCGTCCAGGGCAGATGCGAATTTTGACAGAGCGTCAGCACGTTAATTTTTTGCTCTCGGGATTTGCAAAAGGTGGAATTCCCTGAACTTGGCTATCACCTCCTTAGCGCTCGCCAGATACTGCACCATGGTGGCTTCTCGGGCCTCATAAGAACCGTCAATCTGACTCGCGATCAACTGTGAATCAACATATGCAGTGACCCGAGTGGCCCCATTTTGGAGTGCAATCCTGAGCCCCTGGATGAGGGCCTCATACTCAGCTTCGTTGTTGGTGACTTGGAAAGCCAGCTTGATGGCGTAGTCAACTTCAGCTCCGAGAGGGTCCCTGAGGGTCACCCCGGCTCCCCCCCCCCCCCCCCCCCCTTGCGAGGTCGAGGAGCCATTTGTGTGCAGAAGCCATAACTCATCCTCTGCCGAGGGCCCGGTATCTAAGTTGAAACGCTCCACCAATAGGTCGGCCACGGCCTGAGCTTGTATCGCCATGCGAGGCTCAAAGGTGATGTCGAATTGACTAAGTTCAATTGACCATTTAATTAATCTCCCTGAAACGTCCGGCTTCACCAGCACCTGTTTGAGGGGCTGATCTGTGAGCACCATGATGGAATGCGCTTGAAAATAAGGCCTTAGCCTCCGAGAGGCATTAACGAGCGCAAAAGCGAACTTCTCTATTTTCATATATCTTTTCTCCGCTCCCTGTAGAGTCTTGCTTAAATAATACACCGGCATATGCTTACGCTCGCGAATTGCCACGAGGACAGCGCTCGTGGCTTCCAAGGAAACTGATAGATACACAAAGAAGCTCTCCCTCGGGATAGGTTTGGTCAACAAAGGCGCGCTCGAAAGGTACCGCTTCATGTCCTGCAGGGCCTTTTCGCAGTCCTCGCTCCAGGTAAAGTTGCGAGCGTTACGCAGAATTTTAAAGAAGGGTAAGTTCCTGTCCGCTGAGCGGGAGATGAACCTGTTTAATGAAATGATCTTACCCACAAGCACCTGGACTTCTCTCAGATTGCGGGGCGAGGGTATGTCCTAGATTGCCTTAATTTTCTCTGGGTTTGCCTCTATGCCCCGTTGGCTGACCATGTATCCCAAAAATTTGCCACCCCGCATGCCAAATGTACACTTGGATGGATTCAATTTCATACCGTAACAACGCAGGATACTGAACGCTCGTTTTAGGTCTTCTAGGTGAGAATGCTGGCGTTCGCTTTTGACGATCATGTCATCCACATATACTTCCATGGACTTTCCAATCTCACACTCGAACATTCTGTTGACAAGGCGTTGGTATGTCGCTCCTGCATTTTTGAGCCCAAAGGGCATAACTTTGAAGCAATAAACACCCATGTGGACTACGAAAGCAGTTTTAGGACGATCCTCAAGAGCCATAAATATCTGATAATATCCTTGGAAAGCGTCCATCATGCTCATAAGTTCACACCCAGCGGTCGAATCCACCAACTGATCAATTCTAGGCAAGGGGTACGGATCCTTAGGACATGCCTTGTTGAGGTCTGTGAAGTCATTGCACATACACCACTTGTTGGCGCTCTTCGGAACGAGCACCACATTGCACAGCCATTCTGGATATAGAATTTCTTCTATGTATTGAGCGTCAAGCAGTTTATTGACTTTTTCTTCTATGACTTGCCTCCGGAACCCATGGACATCCCTCTTCTTTTGCTTTATAGGTTTGAAGGCCGGATCCATGTTCAGCCTGTGGACAATAACGCTCGGATCTATGCCAGTGAGGTCTGAAGCCTTCCAGGCAAAGACATCAATATTTTCTCGCAAGAACTCAATCATCATAATCTGAGAGGGGCCGTCGAGGCTGGAACCTATTTGCGTGGTCTTATCTGGAGTCCCGGGCTCCAATTCGACGGTCAGGAAGCTCTCCGTAGGTTCCACCCGCACCTCAGGCCTTGGCTGTTCGAGCGCTCGTTTCTTGCCTGTAATTCTCCCGCTGGTATCTCCCGAGGGTATATGATCCTCGTCTTCCGAGGAGGAAACCCCAACCTCTCCGAGGGGCGAACTCCCAGCATCTGCTGGTTTGTCCGTGGCCTTCTTCTTATTCTTCTTTTTATAGAGCTTGGCCCTCTTGTGCTCGGGGCCATCTTCATCTAGTTTGGGGAAGTCAACGGACTTTTTGGTGGAACCTGCTTGGGTAGGTTGTCTGGGCTTGTGGCTTCGAAGGGAAAGTATGTAGCACTCCCAAGCTTCCTTAACATTACACAATACCTCTCCGGTACCCTCGGGGGTGGGAAACTTGACATTTTGGTGATAGGTGAAAATTATAGCTTTGAAGTCAACGAGGGCTGGGCGCCCAGTGATGATGTTGTATGGTAGGTCCACTTCGACCACCACATAGAGAACATTTAAAGTTTTTCGCTGCGGGGCACGACCGAAAGAGGTGGCCAAGCGAATTTGTCAGCGAGGGACGATCTCGGAACCCCCAAAGCCGACGAGGGCTGTTCTGAGGGGTTCGAGTGGGATGTTTGTGATGTTCAATTTCTGAAACGTGGAGTAAGGCAAAACATTCACGGAGCTTCCACTATCAATTAAGACCCTCTTTACAACATGATTGTGAACGTCTAGGCTAACCACCATGGGGCAGTCAGAGGTTCACCGACCCCATGGGGTGTTACAATGTGCTCTAAATCTTTCTCTATGAAACCTACGCTCTCGTCCTTCTCCGAGCGTGATGATTTATCAATAGAGAGCACCGGCCTGGGCTGAGAAGATCTTTGGTCATAACTCCGCATGTATCGACGTCGGGAAGAGTTAGAGTCGCCTCCCGAGGGTCCACCGGCGATCATGTGAAAGACCACGAAGGGTTGATTCTCAACCTTCGGCCCTTTCCTTTTGCCGCGGTCGCTTGACTCGGGGTAGTGGTGGCGAGGACTGCGCGAGCGCGAACGACTTCTTCCTCTAATACGCATTCGTTCAGCGCAGTGTTCATCGTACTTCTCTAGCACCTTCACGAACTCCTTGAGGTGCCCCCCGGCAATAAGCCTCTGAATCTCACTCTCAAGTTGGCGACACTCGTTGGTATCATGCCCTTTCTGCTTATGGAAAGCGCAATACTTTCCAGAACGCTTCTGAGCCTCGGTCTCCCTCAACTTAGGTGGTCTCTTGAACAGTTTTTTATCCGCCATGGAATAAACTTCAGCTATAGGGCGGTTGAGAGGGATGCGCTCGAATTTTCGAGGGGGTGGAGAGTTTCGACGAGCGGAAATAGGGCTGCGGCGGCGGCCTCTGTTTGAATCTCCTCTGTCTTCAAGGGCTTTCCCGGGGCGAGGGGCGTTCGCCATCTTCTGGTCCCTCGCAATATACATATCCTCCAGGGTGAAGAAAGAATCTGCTATTTCCCTAATCTCCATCAACGAGCGGGGTTTCTTCTTGGCTACCTCCTCCACGAACTCTTTACTGACATAGTGCTTCATATTAATAGCTCCAAAGAGAACGTGCCTAAAAAAGTCCATCGAGGGCTTCTCCACCAACAAGATCTCCTTGTTGAACCTTCCCATGAAAGACCGTAGAGTCTCGTTCGGCCCTTGGACCAAGCTGTAAAGAGCGGTCGCGGCTGGGGCTGGTGCCTTCAAAGAGTTGAAGTGGCTTATGAAAGCATCCGTCAAGTCATAATACCCTTGGATTGAGCGTGGGGGAAGCTTTTTATACCAGTCTTGGGCCATTCCCGTGAGAGAAGTGACAAACACCTTGGCCCAATAATTGCTCGGGTGATCATACAAGTGCATAAGATGCACAAAATGATCCAGATGCTCGGCTGGGTCAGTGGTTCCATCATACCTGTTGACAGCCGTGGGGATTTTGCCTTTCCCCGCACGGGTTATTAGTACCTCCTCGACAAGGGGAGAATCGCCTGTCACGATTCTGTAATCCCTGTCCTCGGGATCCTCATAGCTGGCTTCTCTCCTGCGGCGGGAAATTGGGCTGCGTGGTCGGCGAGCGTCTATGGCCTGGACCTCTCGTCCCCATCACGGGGGACTTGAGACCTTGCTCGAGAGAGCTGCTCTACCACATTCTGGAGCCCTCTAATCTGGTCTTGTACTGCAGCAAGTTGAGGGTCACCAACATTTCTGCGGTTTGCCCTTTCTATGGCCCTCGATCGGAACTCTCCGTTATCTCCGGCCGCCTCATTTCGAGGGGCCCTTTCATCTCCTACAGGTGGTTGTTCTTGCTGGACCCTCGGTGGGGCCTCATTTTCTTGATTCGGTGGTGGTGGAGGCTGTTGGGCCCTTAGCGCATTTTGAGCCATCGTCAGGGGGTGTCCTGGGAGTCCTCCCAGAGGTGGGGCTATTCGAGCGCCCGCGTGTGAAGGGGAATAAGCCGTAGTGAAATGTTCCCAAGCATTCTGTACGGCTTGACTCTCGCATTGCGCATACAGCGCCTGAAGTTGTTGTGTATTGATTTGGGGCATTTCTACCCCTTGTATTTCCCTTGGCATCGACAAGGGGAGGTTCAACGTCCCCACTTGATATGGCTGGACCATAGGCATCACTCCGGGCATCATCCCGGGTTGCATAAAAGGGTATCCCGGTGGAGGCATGGCCATGGGATACATGCCTGCGTAAGGGAGGGAAGCGTTGGCGGTGTGAGCGGTAGGTGGAACAACGGAACTGGGCCCTCCCACAACGTTCCCTCCAGGCGGGAGAGTTGCAGCCACTGTTTCTGCATTTTCGACCCCATTTCCCGCAGCTGGCGGGTTCGTACTGCCGGCAGGGATGTTGCTCTCCGCGTTCTCTTCGTTGACTGGGGGAAGAGCGCCCTTGTCTCCCACGGCTCCAGACCTTGTTGCAGTTACCATTTTCAATGCTAAAAGGTGTTATATCTCAACTAGCTTTCAGAGGAAGAATCTGGTGATGACAGTTGTGGTAGTGATGGATTTCCCACAGACGGCACCAAAAATGATGGTGCAGGAATATCGGTTTCCTAAATGCAACAACACTTTAGTATTTGTATGAAGAGGGAAAGACCATCACAGGCGTGAGAGCCTCAGGAACTGGGTTTCCTTGTGAGCGTAGGTTCTTCCAGCTAGGATAACACCAAGAGTGTAAGAGATAATGGAATGCAACTGTGGTCAGGTTAATGGAAAGCTTGAGAAGATCAGTAGGAATGCCCAGAACAATAGAGTGTGTCTGTAGAAGATGACTTGGGGGAGAATGCAAGTGTTCTCCCTTATTTATATGTTAGGGGTGAGGGTAGATTAGGTAATTTGACCGTGTGGTCCCAAACCTGCGTTGCCCTAACACGTGGCTGCCTGTGGTGATATGAGAGTGACAACTCTGAAAGGTAGGCGGCGTGTCAGGTGCGCGGTACGCGCTGCCTTTGTGTCAGAGGTTGTTGACGAGGGTCGCGCGGGTAGAAGGTCCATGATCCGTTTTATGAGGGTTCAGATTCACCACAGCGGGGAAGGATCATACTCGATCGCTGGCGGCGCTCGAAGGGCGCACGGATGGGTTCCCCACGGCCGATGGCCCTTGAGCGTCAAAACCACGAGCATCGGGAACCTGCCTTGCGTGGGTGCCCTCCTGAGAAGGGTAACCCTGAGGGTTGAGATGTGAACGCCGAGCCTGTCGGTTCGGGCCCCTTACCTGAATAGTTATCCGAGGCTCAATGGCCTGTATTAGTTGGCAAGTGAGTGGGCTGGGTTGGCCCGCGAGCCCATCAATGCGAGCGTGCAGTCTTCAAGTAAACCGATGACGACACGTGGACGGCTCTGATACGGGCGTGTTTTTGAGCCTCATCAACATGCATTATCACTACATGAAAAGTAAACGAGCCCTAAATAAATCGTGCTTATCCCATATCTTTCTCACCTTTCTCTCTCCAAGCAAATTGGTATTGTGCTCAACAGAGATCTATTTCCAAATTTCACAGAATTCATCCTATCAATTTCACAGAATCCATGATCGATAAGAACATTCTCTAAATCTCTTCAAACATGGATATCAAAGAGATAATTAGTTAAAAGAAAACAAAAAAAATTCTAAACAGCGACATAAACATTCTCTAAATCTCTTCAAACATGGATAATCAAAGACATAATTAGTTTAAAAACAAAAAAAAAAATAAAAAAAAAAATCTAAACAGCGACACAAACATAGAAAACAGTCAAACAAATTCACTCTAGTAACTTTCCAGCTTTCAGAAAAACACAAAATTAATAATAGAGAAACTCAGAAAAATACGTTTGCATTCCCACAGTGATCACATACATATTTTGACAAGTTTGTATCCCCACAGCGATCACATACATATTTTGACAAGTTTAAACTTTCAAGGTATGAGTAAATTATAACTTTAGTTCCTCCGTCTAATATATTTGCGGTATTGATTATTCAGTATTATAATATTACGAAGTAAGACCACATATAATGTAAGAAAAATTAGTTTTGATATTAGACTTGGCAGATTATTTATTTGGTTTTTCACACCTCAAAGATATGATATGCCTTTCACACCTCAAGGACAAAATAAGAGCTAATAATGCATATAAAGATGTGATTGAAAGGTGATTCTTTGAGAAGGAGATGAAATGATTAAATCGTTTACTTTCCCTAAGGAACACTGCTGTATTCTCTCTTGCTTTGTTATTAGTTAGTAGACTTGGCAAATTATTTATCTCTGCAAATTGTATTTTTGTATTTTAACACAGGGTAATGTTTTTTATCTCAATTATATGATGAACATGTATAATTTGAATAGAGAAACGGGGAATCGAACCCCGTGTCTCTCACTTGCAAAGTGAGCGCTCTACCATTAGAGCATCATCCCCATTATCATTGTCTGTATGCAGCTGGTTGGTGTCCCAACATTAATGCAACATCAAGTAAGATTTGCTTGGGGCAAAAATCAAAATGACAAACACTTAGAGCTTATGTTCTCAAGCTTTGTGTTCCCGTTAACTTATTGAGCAATAGCAACATTAGATTGTCGAAGATGTGAATACAATCACTTTCTATGAAGTTAGTTGCAGCTAGTACAGAGGTAAAGTAAATAGAACATATAGATTACTTAATGGCCAACTTCGGTGTCAAACTATCTGAAGTTTGACCAATACATCAATGTGTCATAGAGCACTGACATGATAGAATAGTTTTGCATTCGATAAAAAGATTACAAATGGATTTTAGAAACTAGGTTGTACACGTATTATCAAGAATCTCTCTTGCTGCCAATTAAGACTTACAAATTTGGAGGGAGAGGGCATGTATTTTTGCAATCTACTGAAACTACCCATTACAGCCGGAAAGGAACAATATTTGGATAATCTCTTTGGGGCAAAATAACAAACACTTACTGCTCATGTTTTCAAGCTTAGTGTTATCTTGGAAATCATGAAATGTAATATTACAAATTAAAAAGATAAAGAACTATAATAATTTTATAGCATTGAACGAAAATATTCGATAAAGAATACCTCATAGAATCAAACCCAACTCAAACAGCCAACTTAAGCTTATTTCCACAGCTAAAACAGCACCACATTCCCCAACAAAAATTGGCAACATCTTTGTAATCTGTGAAATTTGGGAAGGAGATTTCTTTTATATGATAGATTTTAGCATATTTTTGTTGGACGAAGGATTTTAGCTATTTCTTATGAATGATTGAGCTGGGTTTAATAACAATTTGCTTGGAGAGAAAGGTGGGAAAGATATCGGATAAGCTAGAGAAAGATGAGAGTTAACGTTTGGTGTTAGAAGGCTTTAACTTTTTCCAATAGAAATGTATGTCCCAGTTTCGACTTTGTCCTTTTTAATTGTCACGTGTCATCCATCCATCCCTATAACAGGAGATTAAACAGGGTTTTATAACAGGGGATCCTGTGCCGGCAGGGTGTGACCATTTTTGCAAGGACGTTAGGGCGTGATTAATAGCTAACGTGACAAGAATTGGAAAGAAAATAGCATTAAAACTAAGGACAAAAAGTCACACTAAAATGAGCATTAAAACTAAGGACAAAGTCACATTCTATTACAATTACGAATGTAGTGTAAAGCAGTTCTACAATTACGAATGGGAAGTTTGAGTATTAGAGTGAAGACGAAAATTATAAAATGGGGCTGAGAAATTTTTGTTTTAAATTTGTATTTTATCATCTATTTTATTCAGATATATGCGCTAAGTGTATTAATACACAGTTCAAATTAAGAAATGAAAGTAATTTTATAATATAGAAAAGACTCAAAAGAGGGGAAATATGGAAAATCTCCCCACATGGTGACCCAAATTTTAATTAACTCCCCACTCCAAAATTTGTTTATCTCATGGGAAGTTATGAATGACTACTCCTTTAAAAGATCTATTTTTAATTTGGACCATCTATTTATATGTGAGTTAAACACGAGATGGAACACAATTAAAATAAGAGTTCCGAAGCCATAAAATGGAGTTTGGAATGGGGAGTCTGGGTGGTAGAGTGAAGACAAAAAATATAAAATAGGATTTGGATAGGTAGGGTGAAGATGAAAAATACAAAATATGAAAATTTTAATTAACCTGATTTTTCTGATCTAATTTTTTATTTTTAAGACTAAAATACTCTTTTATATATTAATTAAGTTTTAAATGAGTATCAAAATTTTAGTATATATTACCAACATATTTATTTTGTTTAAATGATTGTCGATTATTATTTTTTATTTAAGTAATTATTCTTTATTTATTTATTTTTATTTAATATAGTTATTCAATTTTTCTTGCAACAAGAGCTAGACTTTTTGGGGAGCAATTCTTCTCACATCATAGAGAGATTTTTTTCCCCTTTTTCTAGAGATTTTTTTTCCCCCTTTTCTAGATTTAACGTTTGATTCATGTTTAGGATTTGTTCTTTGGTTTTGTTGGAATATGAATAGCTAAATACTTATTATCTAGCTAGGGATTTAGATTTTATTTGATTATTATTAGACCTAATTGTTTTTATCAAATTCAGTTTATTTCAGACATTTATCAAATCTGTGCGTTTCGAGTTTATTGTGGTTCATCAAGTTAGTGATAGTGCACGATCGTTAGGTTATATTTAATTGCATATAGCCATTCATGTTGTTTAATATATGTATATATTAGATGCTTGCATGTGTCACCACTTGGTTGATTAGTATTGGTGTTTTTATTGATTTTAATGTTGCGAATTTATTAAATCCTTTCGAGCGTCTCTTAGGGTTGTGAATTGGTTAGAGAATATAATTGTCGATTGTCTCTAGGTTATCCGATAAACTAATTAAAAACGAGGTTGAGTTTAGTGTCTCTATCAATTATATCCTATCTGTTTGAATTAATTGAGTTTATTCTTGAATCGATAATCAATATAATAATCTAAATCGAATATTCCTGGCTAGGTAGTTTTTCCCCTTAATTGATTTATCCTTATTCTTATTCGACATTCTTGGTTAGTTGTTTAATTTCAGTTATTTATTTTAATTGCATGCTCTTAGATTAGTTAATTGAAAATCCCACTTTAGTTACTTTTCGTGAATTTCTGTGATGATAGAAATAAATCAACCAGTTTTCGTGAATCGATTTTGTTTGCACTATACTCTGTGTTTTAGTAGTGAATATGAAATTAATTATTTTTTATGGATTCGACATCTGTCAATTGAAAAGAAAATGAGCATTAAAACTAAGAACAAAAGATCACATTTCATTAAAATGAGTAATGTGTTATGTCATTTCATATTTTTTTAAGGCTATTTTTGATGGTGCAGGAATCTGAGTTTCCTAAATGCAACAACACTTTAAGATTTGTATGAAAAGGGAAAGACCATCACAGGCGTGAGAGCCTCAGGATCTGGGTTTCCTTTTAAGCGTGGGTTCTTCCAGCTAGGATAACACCAAGAGTGCGGAATATAGTGCTACTGTGGTGAGATTAATGGAAAGCTTGAGAAGATCAAAGGGAATGCCCAGAACGATAGGGTAAGTCTGTAGAAGATGACTTGGGGGAGAATGCATGGGTTCTCCCCTATTTATATGTTAGGGACGGGGGTAAATGGGTAAATTGACCATGTGGTCCCAAACCTGTGTTGCCCTAACACGCGGCAGCCTTTGGTGGGGTGAGAATGACATTCCAGAAAAGGAGACGGCGTGTCAGGTGCACGGTGTACAGTACCTTTGTGTCAGAGGTTGTTGACGAGGGTGACGCGGGGGATGGGCCTAAGATTCTCTCTGTCGAGGTTCGGATCCAACGAAACGGGACATGGTCATGCCCGAGCGTTGGTGACGCTCGAAGAGTGTATGGATGGCCTCCTCACGATATATGACTCTTGAGCGCTGAAATACCGAGCGCATTAATGGGGGGCCCCCATGTGGGTGCTTCCCTGAGAAGGGTAACCCTGAGGGCCGTGACGCGAGCGTCAAACTCGTCGGTTCTGGCCCTTGGCCTGAATTGTCATCCGCTGATTGACGGATCATATTAGCTGGCAAATGAGCGGCTGGGAAGGCCCACGAGCCCTTCAAAGCGAGCGTCGGGGCTTTAGTCAGCGGTGTGCTGCCACATGGACGGCTCTGATTCGAGAATGATTTTAGGCCTCATCATTTTGCCCCCCAAATTCTGTAGTATCGCTTCGAGCGTACTGTAGAATTTATAAAGGAGGAACCCTGAATTTTGAATATCCGAGGGCCAGGCCATTACCAGCGAGGAGACTGCTGGCCTTCTGTAACGGACATAAACTGACCCCGCATTAAATGCTGTCAAGTCCGCATTTAATGCTGAGTGGGTACGTGGGCGCGTGCACTCCGGGAGACGTGAGGCGGTTACCAAAAGTGGGGGGTTTCCTAGGCGGGAAATGATTGCGTTTTTGAATTTTCAGCCCTAATCCATGCACAATCTTCCCTATAAATAGGGGTTTGCAGGGCTTTGGGACCTTTTTCACGCATTCAAACTCTTTCAAGCATATACACAGCAAGAAATCTTTGCCAGTTCTACAGGCTCCGGCGAATTTTTTCTCTTCAAATCTTAGGTAAAAATTCCTTACCCTTCTTCTTATCTTCCCCGTGCTAACATTAGTTTTAGGTTGTGTGAGTGAAACCCTTGAAGGAAGAGCCACTGTCTACCATTGAATTTGTTCCAGAAATCTTATCCTCCCTTGAGCTTTCTGTCAGAAATCCCGTTTCCAAAAATTGAAAACTGAACATGTCCGGAAACCAAGCTGACGATTATGTACGGGAGATTGAGGAGATGTCGGTGGGGAGCTCTTCCCCTCATGGCGACGTCCCCATAGCCGTTCCCCTAATTAGGGCACACCCAGGCGAAGGAATTCCCATGGCGATCTCTGTGGCCCAGGCTCCGGCTGACGCCGGGGAGGAAGAGGTGGACGCTGCCGTTCAAGGGATGAACGAGCATGCTCCCGGAGGGACGGACGACCTCTTTGAGGAGATGCACAACGTGATGGAGATGCAGAGACAAGGGGAGAGAGTGTTCCCAGTTTTGAACAGTGCCGTGCGACCCCAAGGTCACAGGATCACGGTGGCCGTGACGGCTCCCGAGGGTGAAGCAGGGACATCCGGGCGTCCATTCGAGGCTGAACCTTCCAGAAGGCGCCAGAGGAGAGGAAAAGAGCCTGCCACTCGCGTGAGGCAGGATAACCGCCATCAAACTGACAGATCTCCGGATGAGATTGAGAGTATTCTGACGCTCGAAGATTTGGAGGATCTGAGGGCGAAAGCTTACTGGGACGAAGCAGTATTTCCCATGCGACTTCCTGAGGAGGGAGATAGGGCAAACCAACCACCACTGGGAATGATGACGGTCTATTGGGATGCAGTTTTGGCTGGGGGCTTAAGGTTTCCCATCGCTCACTCCGCTGCTACCATTTACCACCATCTAGTGCTTTGCCCTTCACAAATTCTGCCCAACGGCATAGCTCTAATCAACACCTTCATAATAGCGATGAGAGCGCTAGGCCATGCTCCCTCGATCGTCAACTTTGACAGTTTGATACAAGTTGCCCGCTCGCCACGCTCGTCGCCTACGGATGGATTTTACTACGCTCAGGCCAAATCAGGCTTTAAGATGATAGATTCTCCATCTTCCTCCTATGGCGAGCACTGGAAGGAAAAGTACTTTTTCGTGGGGGCTCCCGGGGGGATTTTTGGAGTTCATCGGCAATGGATGATTCATGGCGAGGGTCCTTTGATTAGGGAAAGGATGAGGAATAAGGATTTCGAGGACTGGGCGATGGGGTTAGCCCTCGAGATGAGGGCTGAAAAGAAGTGGATTAAGGCGGAGACATTGGTGAAGAACGAAGGGGTATTGTTCCCCTACGGATTATCTTGCCCCCCTGACATGATACTCAATCCTCCAGCTGACATCATGGCCATCGACGGTTAGATTCTAGGAACTAACATCTCTAACCTTTAGAATAGTTCTCTAACTTACAGTTATCGTTGTTTTCTCGTTCATACGATCCAAACAACCATTCTTCTGACGCTCGTTCCCCTTTACTTGCAGGTATCCAAATACTATCTCAAGGCATGAACGCTGAAGCTCTTTCCCGTATGTTGGGCGTTCAGGGACCTGCAGTCAATCCTCAACACCCGCAACCGCAGCAGAACCGCCCTCCCAATGCTCCCAGGGGGAGGGTAAACCGACGAGGAGCTGGCCGAGGGCAACACAATGCTCGAGGGGGAGCAGGGAATGAGGCTCCCGCCAGGGGCCATATCGAGGATCTGACAGTGGAGGGTACCCACGAGGCCACTCCTCCTGCGGCCCCCGTGGGCCCGATTTCACTGAGTTCAAGCGGGTCAAAGAACCGCTCGGGGGAGCCTATCCGCATTCACGAAACTCTCCGGGCCGATCGCCAGGGGAAAAGAAAAAGGATGCCGGACTCCCTCCCTATTTCAGGCAAGGGAAAAGAGGTGGTCGTGGGCCACCGAGGCGAGGGCAACGATACTTCATCTTCTGAGGATGAAGAATTTTGGAAGATAGGCTGCAAGGGCGACTCCCGTTATAAGCGCCAACGGAATGAAGGCCCGGTGCTCCTAAAAAAGAGCGCTTACTCCGTCAACCTTGTCTCCGACATCGTTGGGAAACTCCAATTTTCCGGCGATCATGACAAGCTGAACGAGCATGACGCCGCTCGCGTTGCTGATGATGCCTGCCATGTCCTTCTGACGGTAAGTCTGTACTCCCCTTTACAAAATTCTCCTCTTCTTTCCTCCATGTTCGGATTGTGACCCTCGTTTACGGCTTCCAGGAGGTAATCCCGAGGCTGAAAAACTTGCAAGGGCGAGCGCAAGCCTATTCTGAGCATAAAGCCAAGTACAAGAAGTTGCTGCGCATTTCAGACCTTGTTCAACTGCAGGAGGATTACAACAATATCAGCGCTCAGCTGAATTCCGCCACCCTTGAAAATGCTAAGCTGAAGGAAAACTTGAAGAAATCCGATGACGCTTTTATGGTCCTAAATGAGCGTCACAGGAAATTGAAGGATGAGCGGGACCAGTTGAGGGCACAAAATGGGGAGCTGGGTGAGCAGCTGGCGGAGAGCACTCGCCAGAACGAGGCGGCCAACAAGGCCCTCGCGGACTTGCAAGGCAAAGTACAGGGCTTGGAAGCGAAGATATCCTGGGAGGCGGTGAAGAAGTTCGTGCGCTCCAAAGCCTTTGTGTTTGCGGCCAATATCCAGTGCTTTGACAACGCTCGACGCTTTTTCCATAAAGCAATCGGGCAAATGGTGAAGTTGGGGTTGGCTCCTCAAAGCGCTCGATCTGACGCTCGTCTTCGCATGGATCTGGATGAGAATTGCGAGCCAATGGTCCAGGAGGAGGATCCTACTGAGAATCTGGCGGAGCCCGAGTACCAGGAGTTGGTGGAAACACTCCAAAGGGAGTTTATCGCTGCCAACAGGGTGGATCCCGAGCCTCTCCTGATAGAAGACGAGGGCACCGTCATGGACGTAGCGGATGCTGAGGAACCTGGTGAGGCCCAAACTTCTGATGCTAATGTGTTGGCCCCGACTCCCCTTGCAACTGCCCCTCCCGAGCCTGACGCTTCGGCCCAGTGAAATTCCTTATATTGATCCCTCTCCTTGTTGTTTTAAATTCCTTGTCATTTTTATGAACAATCATTGTCTGTAATTAATCTTCGGATTACTTCCTTGGATGTTTTGGATTTCTCTATGCTCTTTTCCCTCATATATTATAACTCTCCTCTTTCTGCTGGGATGTTTGAATGTGTTGTCCTTTACTTTGGAATGATGAATGATGTTATTTCATTGTGCTCGCCGCTTTCATACCGATATCTGCTGTTTGAGCGTTTGCGATAAGTGTGTGTATGTACGAGGGCGTTACCTTTGAGGGTACCCTGACGTTTATCGCAACGCGCCTCCAGTTTAAAGTTTGGCAGCATCAGGTAATTTAAGGGGCGTAGATGCGGGCGCGAGGGTGTTTTATGCGTATTCCCTGGCCGTATTCGCAATGAGGCTCGATTTTGAACTTAGAAAACCTCTGGAGATTTGCCTTAGTATTGGCCCCATAGTGTGCACCCTCGTCTTGAACTCTCCACTAGGCTGTAGATACCTTAGAAACCATCAGTAGGATTTGCTAAGGATGAGATCAAAGCGAGCGTAACCGTGGGGTTGGTGTTATTTCGAGGAGCACATTAAGGGGCTGAGTTAAGATCCATTATTTTATGAGTGTGTTTTTACTCAATAAGTTGAGGGTCATTCGAGCTTTTGCGAGCACGAGCTGGAGTGGTTAGCACTCAGCTGGCTATAGCTGAGCATTGCGCTCCCCGTTGTTCGACACGCTCATTTTTAGGACTTTATATTACAAACCGTTCAAACTGTTATAGGTGGATGGTTACCAACACCTGGACAGTGCAGTTTTGGAACGATTGAAGTTTCGCTTAGGCTTTTCGACATGGAGGATGCTCGACACGGAGTAAGCCCCTTGTCGCTCGAACCATTAGATCAAAATAAGAGAGTAAGCGAATAATAAAAACAAAGAGTTAAATACTTACTGTTATATACATGCATTTTTGGAAATGATTACAACATGCTTTCCGTCAAAGGAAAGCCCTTCACGCCACAAACGGGCCATTACAAAGAAAATGATGTCTACACGTAGAACCTTCTAAGGTTACATGCATTCCATGGCCTAGGGAGCCGCTCGCCTTGCAAAGTTTCCGATAGGTAGGTGTTGTTTACTCGTACCTGGATGACTTTGAAGGGGTCTTCCCAATTGGGGTCCAACTTACCTACGTGTTTGGAGACTTCAACTTTTTTGAGGACCAAGTCCCCTAGCTGGAAAGTCCTTTCCTTAACACGTTTATTGTACTGGCGAGCAACGGTTGCTTTGTATTTGTGAATACGTGCCCAAGCAGCATTCCTCTTCTCATCCAGCAAATCTAACTCGAGCGCCCGATTGGCCTCGTTGGCAGCAGGCTCGAAATAGGCAACGCGTGCGGATTCTTGAGCAATTTCCGCAGGTATCATGGCCTCGGAGCCGTACACGAGGGAATAAGGGGTTTCCCCCGTTGCCGCTCGCGGAGTAGTACGGTACGCCCACAGAGCTCCTTGAAGTTCTTCAGCCCATTCTCCCTTCTTACTCTCGAGCATCGTTTTCAGATGCTGGAGTATGGTTCGGTTGGTCACTTCAGCTTGACCATTAGCTTGAGGGTGACCCACGGAAGTGAATCGTTGTTCGATCCCTAGTTCATAGCACCAATCTCGTGTGTCAGCAGCGATAAACTGGGAACCGTTATCCGAGATGAGCACCCTCGGGATGCCGTATCTGCAGATGATATTTTTCCAAATGAAATCCCTCACAACCTTGAACGTTATCTTATCGACCGCTTCTGCCTCAGCCCACTTGGTGAAATAATCTACAGCAAGTATTACGAACTTCTTTTGCCCGACCGCCATTGGGAGAGGTCCCACGATATCAATGCCCCATTGATCAAAAGGCCATGAAACATCAATAGGAATCATTTGAGCTGCCGGCAACTGAGGTGTGTTGGAATGGAACTGGCACTTGGGACATTTCTTGGAAAATTTAATGGCATCTTGCAATACCGAGGGCCAATAGAACCCACTCCTTAAGATTTTCTTTGCCAAGATTCGTCCGCCTGAGTGGTTCCCGCAACTTACACTGTGTACATGCTCTAAGACTTCTTTAGCCTGTGAGGGTCTCAAACATCTCAACGGTGGGCCCAGGAAGGATCGCTTGAATAATCGACCCTCGGCGTCCAATGAGAAACGAGGGGCTTTGCTCTTTATTTTCCGAGCCTCAACTTTGTCGCTTGGGCAGGTTCCGTCCCGGAGGAATCTGACAATTTCATCAAGCCAACAGGGCTCGGAGGGGTCAATCATGTGCACTTCTTTCGAAGGTTTGCCTTTACTTATCAGTGGTTTCTCCGTTCTCAGAAATGTAACAACGCGTTCACTGTGGCCGTCCAGAGCGGATGCAAATTTCGAAAGAGCGTCAGCATGTTCGTTTTCTGCCCTCGGAACTTGCAAAAGATGGAATTCCCTGAACTTGGCTATCTCCTCCTTGGCGCTCGATAGGTACTGCGCCATGGTGGCTTCTCGAGCCTCATAACTACCATCAATTTGACTTGCGATCAACTGCGAATCAACGTATGCTGTGGCACGAGTGGCCCCATTTTGGAGCGCAATCCTGAGCCCTTGGATGAGGGCCTCATACTCAGCTTCGTTGTTGGTGACTTGAAACGCCAGCTTGATTGCGTAGTCAACTTCTGCCCCGAGGGGATCCCTGAGGGTCACCCCGGCTCCTCCCCCCTGAGAGGTCGAGGAGCCATCCGTGTGCAAAAGCCATAAACCCTCATCAGCCAATGGCACAGTCTCCAAATTAAAACGTTCTACCAACAAATCGGCCACTGCCTGAGCCTGTATGGCTGTACGAGGCTCGAAGGAGATATCAAACTGACTGAGTTCAATCGCCCATTTAATTAACCTTCCTGAAACATCCGGCTTAGATAGCACTTGTTTGAGTGGTTGATCTGTAAGCACTGTGATGGAGTGAGCCTGGAAATATGGCCTCAGCCTTCGGGAAGCGTTAACGAGCGCAAAGGCGAATTTCTCAATTTCCATGTACCTTTTCTCTGCTCCCTGTAGAGTCTTACTCAGGTAATACACCGGCATATGCTTACGTTCGCGGATTGCTACGAGGACAGCGCTCGTGGCTTCCAAAGAAACTGATAGATAGATAAACAAGTTCTCCCCCGGGATTGGCTTGGTTAATAAAGGCGCGCTCGACAGGTACTGTTTCATGTTCTGCAGGGCCTTTTCGCAATCCTCGTTCCAGGTAAAGTTGCGAGCGTTGCGCAAAATTTTAAAGAAGGGTAGATTCCGGTCCGCTGAGCGGGAGATGAACCTATTTAGTGAAATGATCTTTCCCACGAGCACCTGGACCTCTCTCAGATTGCGAGGGGAGGGTATGTCCAGGATGGCTCTAATCTTCTCGGGGTTTGCCTCTATGCCACGTTGACTGACCATGTATCCCAGGAATTTACCGCCTCGAACGCCAAAGGTGCATTTTGATGGGTTCAACTTCATTCCGTAGCGACGAAGGATGTTGAAAGTCTGCTTGAGATCCTCCAAGTGGGAGCGTTGGCGCTCACTCTTGACTATCATGTCGTCTACATATACCTCCATAGATTTTCCAATTTCACGCTCGAACATTCTATTGACGAGGCGCTGATAGGTCGCTCCCGTGTTTTTGAGCCCAAATGGCATGACTTTGAAATAGTAAACACCCAAGTGCACAATAAACGAAGTTTTTGGGCGATCTTCGGGCGCCATAAAGATTTGATAATATCCCTGAAAGGCGTCCATCATACTCATGAGTTCACACCCGGCTGTAGAATCTACCAACTGATCGATCCTCGGTAGTGGGTAATGGTCTTTGGGGCACGCTTTGTTAAGATCCGTGAAGTCGTTGCACATACGCCACTTATTGGCGCTCTTTGGGACGAGCACCACATTGCAAAGCCATTCTGGGTACAAGATTTCCTCGATGTACTGAGCATCAAGCAACTTACTGACCTCTTCTTCGATAACCCGTTTCCTAAAGCCATGAACGTCCCTCTTCTTCTGTTTGATGGGCTTGAAGGTTGGATCCACATTCAGTCTGTGGACAATGACGCTCGGATCTATTCCGGTGAGATCAGAAGCTTTCCATGCAAAAACGTCTAGGTTCTCCCGTAGGAAGTCAATCATCAAAACTTGCGAGGGCCCATCCAGGCCCGAGCCAATCTGGGTGGTTTTATCCGGGTTCCCAGGCTCCAATTCAACGGTCAAAAACTCCTCGGTGGGCTCAATCCGAACCTCCGGCCTCGGCACCTCCAGCGCTCGTTTTTTCCCGGTGAGCATACCCTTGGGCTCATCACCCTCGTTTTCTGAAGAAGAACCCTCAACGGCCCCCGGTGGCCTATTCTCTGAACACTGAACATCTCCAGGGGTCCTCTTTTTATTCTTCTTCTGGTACAACTTGGCTCTTTTGCGCTCGGGGCCATCTTCGTTTAATTCGGGGAAGTCAACGGACTTCTTAGTAGACCCAGGTTGAATGGATTGCTTGGGCTTGTGGCTTCGAAGCGAGAGTATGTAACATTCCCAAGCTTCTTTGACGTTACACAGAATTTCTCCGGTACCCTCGGGGGTTGGAAACTTGACTTTTTGATGATAGGTGGAAATTACGGCCTTGAAATCCACGAGGGCTGGGCGCCCAATGATGATATTGTAAGGAAGATCTACCTCAACGATGGTGTAGAGGACGCTCAAAGTTTTTCGCTGTGGGGCGCGACCAAAAGAGGTGGCCAAGCGAATCTGTCCGCGGGGGACGACCTCGGAACCTCCAAACCCTACAAGGGCAGTTCTGAGAGGTTCGAGGGGGATGTTCGTTATGTTCATTTGTTGAAACGTTGAGTACGGGAGAACGTTCACAGAGCTTCCACTATCAAATAAAACCCTCTTTACAGTGTGGTTATGAACGTCTAAACTAACCACCATGGGACAGTCAGAGGTTTTTCCTATCCCATGGGGTGTTACAATATGTTCAAGATCTTTCTCAGTAAACCCTATGACATCATCCTCCTTCGAGCGCAACGAGCTGTCCACGGAGAGCACTGGGCGAGGGAGCGACGCTCTTTGGTTATAGCTCCGAACATGGCGACGACGAGAAGCATTGGAATCGCCTCCTGAGGGTCCTCCCGCGATCATGTGAATGACCGCAAAGGGCTGATTTTCCATGTCCACCCCTTTCCCTTTGCTGCGCTCGCTGGTCTCAGGGCGCTGGCGACGAGGACTTCGGGAGCGTGAGCGGCTTCTTCTCCTTCCGAGCGCCCGTTCCGCGCAATGTTCATCGTACCCTTCTAGTACTTTCACGAACTCTTTGAGGTGCCCCCCAGCAATCAGCCGCTGAATTTCCTTCTCCAGGTGGCGGCATTCATTAGTGTCATGCCCCTTCTGCTTATGGAAAGCGCAGTACTTCCCTGAGCGCTTCTGTGCCTCGGTTTCTCTCAGCTTCGGCGGTCTTTTAAACAGCTTCTGGTTCACCAGGGAATAAACTTCTGCAATTGGGCGGTTGAGGGGAACACGCTCGAGCCTCCGCGGGGGAGAGGAATGACGGCGAGCGGGTACTGGGCTGCGGCGGTGACTCCGGTTGGGCTCCGCTTTGTCCTCGTGGGTTCTGTTGGGGCGAGGGGCATTTGCCATTTTCCGATCCCTTGCTATGTACATATCCTCGAGGGTAAAGAAAGAATCGGCAATCTCCCTAATTTCCACCAACGATCGCGGCTTCTTCTTGGCCACTTCCTCCACAAACTCCTTGCTGACGTAATGCTTCATGTTGATGGCCCCAAATAGAACGTGCCTCAAAAAGTCCATCGAGGGCTTCTCTACCAACAAAATTTCTTTATTGAACCTCCCCATGAAGGACCTGAGAGTCTCGTTCGGCCCTTGGACCAGGCTATAAAGAGCGGTCGCGGCTGGGGCCGGTGCTTTCAGCGAATTGAAGTGGCTGACAAAAGCATCCGTCAGGTCATAGTATCCTCGGATTGAGCGTGGGGGGAGCTTTTTGTACCACTCTTGGGCCATTCCGGTGAGGGAAGTGACAAACACCTTGGCCCAGTAGTTGTCCGGATGGTCATACAGGTGCATTAGGTGCACAAAGTGGTCCAGATGCTCGGCTGGATCGGTAGTTCCATCATATCTGTTGATTGACGAGGGAATTTTACCCTTCCCTGCGCGAGTCATTAGAACTTCCTCGACGAGGGGGGAATCGCCCGCCATGATCCTGTAGTCTCGCTCGTCAGGATCTTCATAGCTGGCTTCTCTCCTTCGGTGGGAAATTGGGCTGCGTGGTCGACGAGCGTCTCTGGCCTTGGACCTCTCGCCCCCATCGCGGGAAGCGTGAGACCGTGCTCGAGAGAGCTGCTCTACCACGTTCTGGAGCCCTCGAATTTGGTCTTGTACTGCTGCTAACTGAGGGTCACCGACATTTCTGTGGTTTGCCCTCCCTGTGGCCCTTGATTGGACCTCTTCATTATCTCCGGCCGCCTCATTTCGAGGGGCCCTCTCTTCTCCTACAGCTGGTCTTTCTGGCTGGACCCTCGGTGGGGCTTCATTTCCTTGATTCGGTGGTGGGGGAGGTTGCTGTGCCCTTAGCGCATTTTGGGCCATCGTCAAGGGATGCGCCGGGAGCCCGCCAAGAGGTGGGGCCAGACGAGCGCTAGCCTGCGAGGGGAAATATGCTGCCATGAAATGCTCCCAGGCGTTCTGAATGGCCTGACTCTCGCACTGCGCATATAGCGCCTGAAGTTGCTGGCTGGTAACTTGGGGCATCTCCACCCCTTGTATTTCCCTCGGTAACGACGTGGGGAGATTCAGAGTCCCCACTTGATAAGGTTGGATCACCGGCATCATCCCGGGCATCATTCCCTGCTGCACAAATGGGTATCCCGGAGGGGGCAAGGCCATGGGATACACCCCTGAGTAAGGGTAGGAAACGTGGGCGGTGTGAGCTGCAGGTGGAGCAACGGAGCTGGGCCCTCCCGCAACGTTCCCACCCAACGGGAGAGTCGTCCCCGCCGGCTCTATGTTCTCGTCCCCGTTTTCGGCGACTGGTGGGTTTGCTTCTCTGGCGGGGATGTTGCCTTCCGCGTTTTCCTCGTTGACGGGGGGATGAGCGTCCTTCTCTCTGACTGCTCCAGATCTCGTCGCAGTTACCATGATTAAAGACTTTGGTGTCACTTTTCAACTAGCTTTTGAAGGAAGAAACTGGTAATACCGAAGGTGGTGGTGATGGTTTCCCACAGACGGCGCCAAAAATGATGGTGCAGGAATCTGAGTTTCCTAAATGCAACAACACTTTAAGATTTGTATGAAAAGGGAAAGACCATCACAGGCGTGAGAGCCTCAGGATCTGGGTTTCCTTTTAAGCGTGGGTTCTTCCAGCTAGGATAACACCAAGAGTGCGGAATATAATGCTACTGTGGTGAGATTAATGGAAAGCTTGAGAAGATCAAAGGGAATGCCCAGAACGATAGGGTAAGTCTGTAGAAGATGACTTGGGGGAGAATGCATGGGTTCTCCCCTATTTATATGTTAGGGACGGGGGTAAATGGGTAAATTGACCATGTGGTCCCAAACCTGTGTTGCCCTAACACGCGGCAGCCTTTGGTGGGGTGAGAATGACATTCCAGAAAAGGAGACGGCGTGTCAGGTGCACGGTGTACAGTACCTTTGTGTCAGAGGTTGTTGACGAGGGTGACGCGGGGGATGGGCCTAAGATTCTCTCTGCCGAGGTTCGGATCCAACGAAACGGGACATGGTCATGCCCGAGCGTTGGTGACGCTCGAAGAGTGTATGGATGGCCTCCTCACGATATATGACTCTTGAGCGCTGAAATACCGAGCGCATTAATGGGGGTCCCCATGTGGGTGCTTCCCTGAGAAGGGTAACCCTGAGGGCCGTGACGCGAGCGTCAAACTCGTCGGTTCTGGCCCTTGGCCTGAATTGTCATCCGCTGATTGACGGATCATATTAGCTGGCAAATGAGCGGCTGGGAAGGCCCACGAGCCCTTCAAAGCGAGCGTCGGGGCTTTAGTCAGCGGTGTGCTGCCACGTGGACGGCTCTGATTCGAGAATGATTTTAGGCCTCATCAATTTTGGTATTTTTACCAAAAATGAAGAGCAAAATTTAATTACAAATTGGGATTCAGTGTTGATAGTTTTTACAAGCAATATTGAGAGTTTTTTCATGTGATGTCTAATTTGTCTTGTGTAACGGGGAGTGTTGTCTCATTCCCCTTTGTTTAAATGATTGTCGTTTATTATGTTTAAATTTAAAATTAATTCTAAAAAAAAAAAAAAAAATTTAAAATTAATTCTCCCATTATTTAATATAATTATTAAATTTTTGTAACTCCGATTTTGTTGGGGCTTCTGTTGCAACTTTAGGAGCTGCTGAAGGTTCCATCTTTCTGCTGCAATTTAAATTTTTAGAACAAAAGACAACAGCAAACTGAATGCTCAGCTTTAGTTTTCAATCCCACAACATCAAGAGAAAATTTTCAAGAAACTCAGAGAAACATGAGATGAGAGAGCACAACGTAACGACTCCAGACCCTCTTCTCATCATAACGCTTTGAGGACTCCTATACCGAGTAAAAATCTTGACCTTTTCTTTTTTTTTTTTTTTGGGAAATCCGGTTTAACGGGACCGTGAGGTTTTTAAGGAGGTCTTGCCCATAAATAATCAATTCGAAACCCAAGTATTAATGCTACAAGCCATTATCCAACGAAAATATATAAAAATACCCGATAAAAGCTAAGTTAGCACAATACAACAAATGGGCAGGTGTATGTACAATACAGCTTATGAGCAAGCTTCTTAATTAGGTCCCTATTACACATTGACATAACGTGATCATTCATCGGTCTCATTAGCATTATATGAGTTAGTCTTGTAACAAATAATCTTGCAAGCGTGAACATTCTCAGGACAATTATCATCCCACACTAATTTACGAGATGTCGTTTCCAGCTATAATGAGTAACTAGAGTTGCGTGAATTACATAGATGATTACTGACTCAACAAGTGTCATGAGTCATGACCTCTTCTCTTGATAAGTGTCCAAGCCTTTATCTCCTATTAAGTCTTAAAACTCTTTCAAAGCTAACTAATTGAAATCTAATCCCATCTCGATCAAATCTCCTAATAACAAACTAATTATAATTATTCCAAATAATTTATAAATAACACGTAAATTATAATTACATCAGTTCGGACTTTCCCCTAAATCTTAAAATTACCGTGGTTCACTTATCACGAGGCAGGGGCACCCCTGATTTACTTGAACAATTAAATAATCTAGAATAATAAATTAATTGATAATAATTAAAAATTATTTTTGTCCAAGTGATTAATTGATTTATTTTTTAATATAAGATTCCGATTTTCAATCCCGATTGAGTTTGCGTGTGTTAAAAATAGGGGTAAGCAAAAACCGAACCAAAACCGAAAATCGAACCCAACCGAAAACGAACCGATGTTAACCGAATCGAACAAAAGTTGGTTCGGTTCGGTTTCGGTTAGTTATTTTTTAATTTTTTTGTTTCGATTCTATTTCGGTAAAAATCGACGAATTTTCGGTTTTTATCGAAAAAACCGAACAAGAGCATAAATGAATATGTTTTTACTTTGGATGGAGGCGACTTTGGGGAAGAAAAGGCTCAGACACTGTTTTTTCAAATACAGAGAGTTGAGATGAAATTAATGTATTTGATTTTTGAAACTCTGTTTTTTATTTTCAGGTTAGGTTATTTTTGGTTTTTTTGGTAAATCAAATGGATTTCGGTTTCAGTTATTTTTTAGGTTTTTCGGTGTTTTTTTTTCCATTTTTTATTTTTTAAAATTTTATATCCAACTTTGATTTCTCGATAAATGATCGAAACCGAACCGAAATATTTCGATTTTTACCGAATTGAAACCGAGCTATATCGGTTCGGTAAATGGTTAATAAAAATATTAACCGAAATTTCGGTTTTTTACCAAATGGCAAATGCTCACCCTAAAATAAAAAAAGAAAAACCAAACTTCAATTTTTTTTTTTTTGACAACCAAAACCCTCAAAGGGGAATATTATAGCAAATCATGAGAAACAACGAGAAAAATACAAGAAGGAACAACAGAAAAATTAACGCAAGCCGAAGTCGCAATTTCAACAGATTTGTGAGCTATTATATTAGCATCACAATTAATAAAAGAAAAGAACTCTTTGATGATTGTTCATTTCAAGTGGATCTCGATCTGATCGGGCTGAAAATCCAAACCGCTTTTCCTTCGGACTGAGAACAAATAGGTTGGCCTACAGCAGAGAACTCGGCCAGAAAGTTGCACTGAAAAAACACAGAAAAAGATAAAACTAAAATTCCATACGGAAGGGACAAAACTTCCATACGGAAGAGATAAAGCTTTCATAGGGAAGAAACGAAATAAAACATAACGAAAAAAAAAAACAGATAAGGAAAACGGTGGTAAACCAGAGAAATCTGCTAGATTTGGGAGGACGCCAATGAATCTGGAAGAAAACAGATACTTACGATACATCTACGAGAGTGGCAGCAAATCTGAATGGATTTCGACGAACAAATCTGAGAAGGTGAAATAGATTTGGGCCGATTTGGTGATGAAACTGTGTTCTCCACCGTCGGATCGACGTTGCGATCTCTTGTGTGCGTTGCTGGGTCTTCTTTGAGAGAGAGAGAGAGAGAGAGAGAATTTGAAAATTATTAGTTATATAAAAACCAAACTTGATTGGTAGGAGAAGAAGTGACTAAACGTATTTATAAAGTTGTACCTGTCACTGTCAAAAAAGAAAAAGAAAAAGTTGTACCTGTCGGGTCCCAATTCTGATTTCTGCCACAAATTGACAGAATTTGACCCAATTCGCGTGAATATGTATGTTATCATATAGTCACCATTACTTAATTACTAGCAACTTTCCCGTAAATAAAACATTATTAGTATGTAAATATATTAAAATAATTTTTTTAATAATATATATTCTATAATTATTGTTAATATAATAATTGAATTACGATAAATAAATAGTATAAGATAGTATTATATTAATAATTAAAATAAAAAATTAAAAATATAAATGAAAAGTGATAAAAAATTATATAATAAAAAAAAGAAAAGAGTTGAAGTGATGACGAGAGAGGTATGAAATAAAATAAATAAACAAATAAAATAGAAAAGAGAAAGAAAAGCGACCAAGAGTCATAACCACAATCGGCTCTGACGTTTAATATAATAATATAAATATCTTATTTTTTTTCGTTAAAAAATTTTAGATTGAGGGGATGATACCAATTCAAGACAGAGGATGTCTTGTATTATCTCCTGTTTTTGATGGTTTGTTGTTGTCACTTCACAACTTTAAATAATTTACTTTACTTTTTGTGAAAATTTTGCAAAATTGATCCAGAATTTACAAATTGCATTGTGTGGTTTTAGTGAATCTACTTTCAAGGACACAATCATTTAAATATTTAATTTTCATCCTACTATTTTAAAAATATTTTCAAGTTTCATGTTGACGAGCGTCGACACTATTTCTAGCCCAAATTTTATACAGTCAAATTAATTGAACGAGAAATTTTTTTTATACATATTATGTGATTGGTGTAAAATTTATAAAATATATATATATATATATATATATATATATATATATATTAAACAATAAGTATAATACACAAATCCATTTAATTTAGGGGAAATTAATAAAAAGTACCAAATATTTTCAAAACTTTTTCTAAATCTCCAATTTGAAAAATGTATGGTTTAGATTCTCAATACACACTTAATTTTTTCTAAACCCCGAACTCTCTGAAAAGTCTGTTTTACCCATATTTTCCTCCTGTCACACTATTTATACTTTATCCACACCTCCATTTTACCATTTTTCTCCCGCCACCACCAGAGAGTTCCTGTCCCCTCTATATTTTCGTAATCGTTGCCCTAATTTTTTAGTGGTGACGGGAGTGTAGGCAACGACAGAGACCACGTCGGTTAAGCATTTTAGAGGTTATTCTGTCGTTTCGTGAATTCACCGCGATATACAGACCTTCATGAGTTGTAAACATGCCAATTTGAATGCGTCTTCGTACATTAAATCCATTCATAATACTTTAATACTTGTTTGTATTGGTGTTATTTTTGTGTTTCTTTAGTGTCCATGATCCTGTCTGAGCCAGTTTGTCGAACTGGATGTGAATTTATTGATTTGAATTCCGTCTCGATTTAAATTTCATCTGTATTTTGATGCATCTGCAATGTTGTTCTGTCAATGGTGGTTAGTTTGTTAGATCATGCTTTCTTTCTTTTGTTTCTTGATGTAAACTAATATTGCAATGGTGGTTAATTGGCAGACATTCTTTCAATTATGTTTCCTTCATCATCGTCTGTGAATGGCGAGTCGAGGTTATTACGTTATTGTGATTTTGAGACCCGTATTTTCACATCTAAGACTCCCGAAAATCCTTATCAGAGATTTGCTAAATGTCGCAAGGGACCTTGTAGCATATGGGACTAGATAGATAGCTTCGGTGGTGGTCCAATGATGTCATTTTGTTTGTCTGGATTCGGGACTGATCTACTTGTTGGGAAAAACGAGACAGAAACGCAGCGGAAATTTAAATTTTTTTCCCAAAAGATAGAATCGAATCTTGCAATTCCTATTCCCAAATTCGTAGAGATCAAGAAACTCACTTAGTTAGTAGCTTTCTTGACACGTTCTAGCCGCCCAAGAACACTCTTCACGCGGCTTGATCCCCCCAAAAGCTCCTTCGAATCTTTCAAGACTTCACGATAGTAGCCCTCTAGAGAATTAGTCCACCAACCTCGACCACGATCCGAATAGAGAGGATGCTAGTTCTATATTTGGTGTTTAGACTCTAGGGTTTAGTGTATAATTTGGAGAAGGAGAATTTGTGCATTAACCCCTAAGGGGTTCGAACCCTATGTATTAATAGGCAAGGGGTTCGAACCCCTTTGCTTGTTGAGCAAGGGTTTCCTAAACCCTTTTGGTAAGGGATTTCTTGCTTGTAGAGAAAGACTCTTACTTTGACCAAGAGTCTTCTTTTGACCAACTTGTCAAGCAAGAATAATATCTAACTCCCTTAGATATTTTATTTTACTTTATTTATTAAATAATAAATAACTTGAAGACTAATAATTAATTAATTCATAATTAATTATTTATTAGACTTATAATCTCCAAATTAGAACTTTAATATTAATTTATAATTAAATTAAAGTCCATTAAATAATTAATCAAGATTAATTATTCAACTAACACATACACACGTGACACGTGTCACTAGGGACACGTGTCCCACACGTGTTCCACACATGTGGACCCCACCAATCTCCTATTGGTCCGATTAACTCGTTTAATTGATTTCAAGCCTTAACGCACGTGACCGGATTGTTATGTGTGACCCTCTAGGTTCTTAATTCAATTAGCAGTGACCCTAATTAATTAATTAGTCCATAGATCATACGACCATAAAATAGCAACAGATGTATGACCCCTAGCTGAATAAGAATGTCTCAATTCGAAAGAACCTTTAAGTCATTGATATATGTGAGATACAATCCTCCTACGTCCATCTCTCAATCAAGATCTAGGGTAAAGGAATAATTAGAACCCTAATAATCTTGATCTTAAAGTTAAGTGCATTTCATATCCATTTGATATCGATCTAAGAAACCCATTTCTTGATCTCGATCCACTGCCTTGGCCAAAGACTCCTAGATGACATATGAATGACTTACACAATAAGAGATCAACTTGCTAATGCAAATGTAGGTCCTTTATTGATTCTCATATACTTTCATGTGCCCCTTCTGCAATCCCAGCATAAGCCTTGAATCAGTTATCTAAGGCGATACCCTTTAAAGCTTATACCTAAGACTACAGAGTTAGCCCATAAAGTATCAATGTACTCTCAAGTCTAAGGATCACTTAATCACATCAAGGACTCGTGAGATATTTCCTAATCTGGAAGTTTCTATTTCTAGAAATAGAAACTTCCTTTCCCATTTAGGAATCTTCTCACACGGGACACCTTAGTGTACTTACTTAGAATAAGCAAGCACCCCCATGTATCACGCACGTATCAACAATACACTTTGCACCCCATGAAACAAGGTGCTCTTCTTAAGGGCGTGATCATATGAGCAAGCCTCGAACGAGTCAAGTTGACACTCCCACTGTCTTTGGGACTCATCGGCTTGGAGTAATTTCTAATCATGACTTATGTGATACAGGGCTCGTCTCATGTACCATTTCGTCTAAATGGTTGAGTCCTATAAGTCATATTGTTTAGGGGAGTTCTAATACATGCGCAGTCAAAGTAAACATACAATCAAACAAGAGCATACAAAGAAGTGTTGCCTTAATTCGTATATTATTCAAAGATTGTCTGTGATTTACAAAGGGAAAGTACTAAAGCGGATATACACTCGCCTTTAAGGGTACTATTCCAGCAATCTCCCACTTGCCCGTCAAAGCCATTCGGGAGCTAATCTAAGTCCCATCTTCGCAAGATGACCTTCGAAAGCTTCTCGACTAAGGGGCTTCGTAAGCGGGTCTGCCACGTTCTCTGCTGATGCGACCCTCTCAATTTGCACATCACCTCGTTTGATGATATCACGGATTAAGTGATGCTTCCTCATAATGTGCTTGGTCCTTTGGTGAGATCTTGGTTCTCTTGCTAGAGCAACCGCCCTAGTGTTGTCACAAAACATAGTAATGGGGTCTTTCATGCTAGGAACGACATTCAAATCTTGAATGAAGTTTCTAATCCAAACACCTTCCTTAGCTGCATCGTTTGTAGCTAAGTATTCGGCCTCAGTGGTCGAACTTACAGTGGTAGTTTGCTTGGAACTTTTCCAACTCACTGCTCCGCCAGTAAGGCAGAAAATGTATCCTGACATTGACTTAAAATCATCTAAGTCAGATGCAAAGCTTGCATCGCAGTATCCTCCGACTACTAGATCTTTTTGTCCTCCGTATGCTAAGAACAAATCCTTAGTGCTTTGCAAGTACTTTAGGATATTCTGCACGGCAGTCCAGTGAGTTTCTCCAGGGTCTGATTGGAATCGGCTCGTTACACTAAGTGCATATGCCACATCCGGTCGAGTACACAGCATTACATACATTATGCTACCTATTGCTGAGGCATAAGGCACAAGAGTCATTCTTTCCTTCTCAAGGTTCGTCTTAGGACACATCTTCTTAGAAAGAGACGTTCCTACACTCATGGGAAGAACTTTGTTCTTCGCATTCGCCATACGGAACCGTTTCAGTACTTTGTCTATGTACATCGATTGTGATAGTCCTATCAATCTCTTAGATCTATCCCTATAGATCTTAATACCGAGAATGTAGGACGCATCACCAAGATCTTTCATCTCGATTTGGTTCGATAACCAAGACTTGGTAACTTTCATGGCATCCTTCAAATTCCCAGTTAGAAGGATGTCATCAACATAAAGCACCAAGAATTGCACTGAAGTCTCCAATTCCTTTCTATACACAAGGACTCATTCAAATTTTGAACGAAGCCAAACGCTTTGACTGCTTCATCGAAACGAATGTTCCAATTCCTAGAAGCCTGTTTCAATCCGTAGATTGATCTTTGGAGTTTGTAAACCTTTTGCCCACTCCCACTGAATGTGAAACCTATGGGTTGATCTATATAAATGTCTTTATCAATGTCTCCATTGAGAAAGACAGTTTTCACATCCATTTGCCATATCTCATAGTTGTAATATGCAGTTATGGCAAGCATGATCCGGATGGACTTTTGCATTGTAACCGGTGAGAAGGTTTCATCAAAGTCCACACCGAGCCTTTGAGTGAAGCCTTTGGCAACGAGCCTTACCTTATAGGCTGCAACGTTTCCATCTACTCCGAGCTTTCTCTCTTTATCCATTTGCAACCTATGGGTTTTACCCCATCAGGCAAATCAACCAAGGTCCAAACTTGGTTGGAGTGCATAGAATCTATTACGGACTTCAAGGCTTGTTTCCACTGTTCAGAATCCGAGTCTGACAGTGCCTCCTCATATGTTAGAGGATCGTTATCCTCTTGAGAGATTTCATGGAGAAAACCATACCATCTCTCAGGCTATCTAGGAGTGCGTTTAGAACGCCTTAGAGGAGGATTTTCAAGTATATTGAAGTTCGTGATTGGTTGTGGGGTATCAGATTGAGGCGTCTCTTGCGTGGGTGGCATGGGTTCATCTCGAATTTCTTCGAGTTCTGTGATCTCGCCTTTCTTTTCTTCTAGGAACGGTTCCTCAATAAAAGTTGCATTTCTTGAAGCAAACACCTTTTGTTCAGTTTGATCATAGAAGTAGTATCCTATAGATTCCTTAGAATAGCCAACAAAGTAGCATAAGTTAGAAAGAGTTTCTAACTTATCTCCCACTGTCCTCTTCACATAAGCAGGACAACCCCAGATTCTTAAGAATAACTAGGGATTTTACCATGCCACATTTCATAGGGCGTTTTAGGGACTGACTTGGAAGGAACAAGATTCAAAATCTTGGCTGCACTTTCTAGAGCATAAACTCAGAAAGAAGTTGGTAAGTCAGTGAAACTCATCATGGAATGAACCATATCAAGTAGGGTTCAATTCCTTCTCTCAGAAACTCCATTAAGCTGAGGAGTTCCCGGAGGGGTCCACTGAGAGATAATACCATTATCTCTGAGATGATTTAGGAATTTTTCACTAAGATACTCGCCACCTTGATCAGATCGAAGTGTCTTGATCTTGTGACCAGTTTGGTTTTCAACCTCCTTCTGAAATTCTAAGAATTTCTCAAAAGCCTCAGATTTGTACTTCATTAAGTACACATAACCATAACGGCTAAAGTCGTCAGTAAAGGTTATGAAGTACTGATGATTGTTTCGAGTGCTTACACTAAGCAGTCCACAAACATCAGAATGGATCAAATCCAAGGTCTTTGTGGCTCGTTCCACACTCCCTTTGAAAGGAGTTTTGGACATCTTTCCTTTGAGACAGGATTCGCAGGAAGTCAACTGTTTAAGGTCATTTTCAGAGAATGTCCCTAAGGTAGTTAACTTGCTAATTCTGTTCTTGGAAATATGTCATAATCTAGCGTGCCACAAGGATGCTGAGACTTCGTCATCTCTCTTACTTTTTGTTTCTCGTTGTATATTCAAAATATTACTATTTTGAGTTAGATAAAGTCTGTGACACCCCGACTTTCAGACCGTACAGGTATGACGTATGTGCGCGATTTATATTATTTAAATTCATATTCTTTACTCTTTTAATTCTTATTTTAAATATTTCTTATGAATTCTATATGATTATGAATGCTATTTGTTAAGATTTGATTCGTTGATGCTTGATTTGATTTCGGAATTTCTCGTTGTTTGAATATGTTGGAGAATTACGTGTTATGAACTTTGATTATGCTCGTTATATGTTTTCGAATTTATTTGTTGAGCTTTTGAATTAATTGTTAAGTTCGGAACCTAAAGGAGGTTAAAACGCTTTTAGCGCACCTTGGGTTCCAATGTGTGTATTTTGGGCTCGGGAATTCGGATTCGAATTCCGTCACCACCGTTGAACTCGTTTCGACGATTTGGGTTCGATGGACTAAACCTCATAATCTTTTAAGCTCATTTGGTAATCCGAAATCCGACCGGAAACTTACCTCGCTCTTATATGACTACCTTTCACCTATTTGCCTATTAGTCCCTCAATTCTTGACATATTACCCTCAAGCTTGGCCCCACACTCCACCAAAACTCAGCATATTCATCTCTCCCTCTCTCATTCTCGGTTAAGCAAGGAAAAATGAGAGAAAGTGCAGCAATTTTGGAGCTTAAACCCTTCAAACCCGTCACTATTCACCTTGGGAGAATTTGAGCTCTAATCTCCATTTTCTTCCATCTTCTTCAAGGGGTAAGTTAGTATATGATATGTACATGATTATATGAGCATTTTGAGCTATTGAATCCATGCTTTGAGCTAGGTTTGATATAGTTATGGAGCATAACATGAATTTTAAGGGTTTGATGATCTTCCTTGTTTCTTGGACTTAAGCTTTGATTTGAAGATATATATGTGATCCCTTAAGCCCCTAGCATGAAAATATGGTCTTGCTTTTGAATATGGTTGAACATGGTGGAAGTTGCCATTGATGGAATTTGAATTCTTGCATGAGAATTCTTGAGATATATGTTGATTCTTGAGCTTTTAGGATGATTGGGTGATTATATGTCGAATATGAAGTGATTTGCTATGATTTGCATGAGTTTTGTGGCTTGAGGTTGTTGCTTGTTGTTGCTGCGTGCTCTCCTGCTTCCCTTGCTCTGTTTTTCCCGCAGAGTTACTGTTGCTGCTGTTATTTTTTTCGAAGACGAAGGGCCAACACGGCCGTGTCAGCTTTGTACATGTTTTGGACACGGCCGTGTCAGCCTCTCGACTTGGAGCAAATTATTTTTATAAAATCGGACACGGCCGTGTTCATTTTGTACTAAAACCCAACACGGCCCTGTCAGCCCCTCGAATTAAGCCTCTGAATTTATTTTAATCGGACACGGCCGTGTCCTTTTTGAACTAAAACCCAACATGGCCGTGTCATTTGAAAATATGGCGGCGGCAATTGCTCGTTTTATCGCTTCGTTGTTTTTCTTTGGGATTTCTTTCTTCGTTTATGACGTGTATGCAATGTTAGCTGGTTATATTACACGTTATGTGCTTTGTTTTGAACTTATGACTTTATTTTCTATGAATTGTGTGAATAAGAATTGGTAGGATTATTGGACACGCAATTTCATTTCAATTGCATTCATAAGCATTGCCGAGCGTCTATTTGGTTCATATTTGAGTCTAAGTCTCGGTTCTTGCATTCTTTTGTGTTTCAGAGCCTCTTCTGATCGCGCAAGAGCCCGAAGCTTAGGTGGTCGGTTGCCGTTTCGATCCTATCTTTTGTCTCTTTTGTTAAGGTGAGGTTAGGAATTAGTAGCTAAAATACCCTATGGCCTATAATATGATGAATTTTTCCCTTGAATGCGGATATGGTACATATATCTAGATACGAGTGCTTAATTTATGTTTATGATCTTATGGAATAACTTTGGTCTCTTGGGAACGATATATGTACGAGTATATATAAGCTTGATTTTTAAATCTCTTTTAGTATGTTTTGTTATGTTGAGCGAGTGTGCCCTGAAAGATGGGATTTTTGGTTTGAATTGGTTCGTGGGCCCTAGAGACGTGGGTAAGGAAGGCCCGGGGTGATCGCGGGGTCGCCAGGTTTAACCCCTGTGCACGTTCTCATTTGAGATATTCACGTGCGATCTAGGGAGGTTGGGAAGGCGTGATATCTTGTGCCTTCGGTGGATAATCGGAGAAGGCATAACGTGGGTTAGCTACCCCGTATGTTTTTGGTAATGTAGGTGCTAGGGTTTGATTCCCGACACACCATGGATGCAAGGGTGGATTTATGATTTGATATTTATGTTTAGAGGTGTAAGGGATAGTCCGTTCTCGCCGGGCTTTTATTACGTTCTGACTGATGGATTATGAATCGAGATAGATGCTTTTCTTACTATATATTAATTTCGGGAAATGGTTTTGGTGTGCAAAACTCTAGCCTCGATTCCTGACTATCACTTTTAATTTGTGCTATGCTCTATACGTATTTAAGGTGTGGGTGTGTTAAGCCCCTCACTCAATCGAGTTGTGAGACTGACCCTCTCCTTTCCCTTTCAGGTATGCCGAGCTAGGCGGGGAAGTGTGTCGAGTCGAGTCGTACTTAACTGTTTAGGTCGAGTTGCATTCATTTTCTTGCCTTTTGATTACACTTTCTATGTATTTGATACCATATCTTGTTGTTGGAGAATTATGGACTTTTGGATACATACACTCGATCTCTTGGGCCGTGAGGCCATGTATATGATTTTATGCGTATATGACGAGCTCTTTAGATCCTGTCTATTGCTTCCGCATATTTGATTTGTGTTTGCGCGCTCTGGTGTTGTTTAGCCCCGCTTAGCCTAGTGTGTGAGTGTAGGTCACCGTTCGCTTAGACTTGGGCCCATGTATGGAAATCCATTTCGTATGTGGGTTCGGGTTTAAGTGCGGGGGATGTGGTGGCCCACCGCTCCGGGCGTCACATCCTTAAAGTGGTATCAGAGCTCTCGGTTGCAAAACCGGAGCTCTTGAGTCGAGTCTGGTGAGTCTAGGTCGTTCGGCTTAGGATAACGTAGTTATATGCATTTATATGATTATTTGTTTACTTCCTTGTTAATAGTGCACATGAACATGCACTAACCCCCACGCATATGAATTGGAATCCCTTGTTTTGTAGAAATATGCCTCCCCGAAGACACCATCGCCGAGATAGATCTCCGGAACATCATCATCACCGAGATCATTCTCCACAACATGAAAACAACAATCCACCACCACCACCTCAAATGGGTCCCGGAAACTTTATGGAAAGATTGGCTGTATTTTTGGAACAAAAGGCTCAGGAAAGAAATAATGCACCTCCGGTCGGGAATCATGGAGGAAATGCTATCACTGCTCTACTTCGGGAATTTAAAAATCAGAATCCACCGGTTTTCATTGGTGGGAATGATGTGCAAGCCGAGGAGTGGCTAATCCAGACAAACCGAGTATGGCGCTTCATCCCTTGTGACCCGATGGACAAGCTACAGTGCACTCTTAGCATGATACAGGGACAGGCCTACAGTTGGTGGACTAGCACTCAGATTAAGTTGGAAGCTTCCGGGGAAGAGATTACATGGGATATCTTTGAACAGGAATTCAAGAACAAATATATCCCTAAGGCTACGAGAAACCGAAGGTTGAGAGAATTTATGGATTTGAAACAAGGGAGTATGTCTGTTACTGATTATATCAACGAGTTTGAGAGACTCTCCCGTTATGCCCCTAATATCGCCAATGACGATGAAGCGAAGGCCTCTTAGTTTCTCCAAGGACTACGGGAGGATATGAAAGATGCTTTGGAAGCAGCCAACACTAGCACGTGGGCCAAAGTAGTGGATAAGGCTCTCAGGGTCGAAGAGAGAGTGGTTTTGAGGAGGAGGACTTCACATTCAGGGCAAGGGTCCAACTCAGGGACATGAATAAATTTGGAAAGAGGCCAGCCTTTCAAACTTTTCAACAGGCTAAGCCTCAGAACAAATCATTCAGACCAGCGGGACCAATTCAAGCCAAGCAACCTTTAGCACTTCCAACACCACCTAAGGTGCAATGTACCTATTGCAAAGGTCCTCACCACGTGGATAACTGCTTCAGACTCCATAAAAGGTGTTTCATTTGTGGAGCACCGGATCATATGATGAATACGTGTCCGAAGAAGAAAGACAACCCGAGGCCTGCAATTCCAGCTAGGCCATATGTGTTGGGAGCTGAGGAGGAGCAAGCTGTAGATGTCGACCCAAACGCGGTGATCGAAGGTACTATAAGCATCCATGGCACTACATTACATGCATTATTCGATCCCGGGGCTACTCATTCATTTATTTCCCGGGATATTGCTGCTTCTATGTGTCTGTCTGTTTCTTTACGTGCGCATGACTACGTGGTTAGTTCCCCTCTTGCTGGTAGCTTAGTATCTTGTAGGGTTTTTCGGGGTTGTCCAATTGGCTTTGAAGGCCGAGTCTTTCTGGCAGATTTGATTGAGATGCCTATGCAGAGGTATGATGTTATTTTGGGGATGGATTGGTTGTATGAGTATGGGGCTCAGATGGATTGTCGGGAGAAGAAAGTTTCCTTCGGTTCAGTGGTGTTTAAGGGCGAGAAGGTTAAGTTAAGCCCGTTTATTTCTTTCTTGGAGGCTAGTAAACTGGTCCGGGACGGAGCAACAGGTTTTGTGGCCTATCTTTTGAATAGACCGAAGGATCAGGCCAAACTTGAAGAGACGGAGGTCGTGCGTGAGTATGTCGATGTTTTCCCTGAGACTTTGGGTTCTCTTCCGCCTGATAGGGACATCGAGTTTGTAATTGACCTCTATCCCAGAGCAGAGCCTTTCTCGAAGACTCCCTACAGGATGGCTCCTGCAGAGTTGAAGGAATTGAAGTCGCAGCTTGATGAACTTCTAGCTTGCGGGTACATTCGCCCGAGCACTTCTCCGTGGGGTGCTCCCGTTCTATTTGTAAAGAAGAAGGATGGAACGTTACGGATGTGTATAGATTACCGTGAGTTGAATCGGATGACCGTGAAGAATAAATATCCATTACCTCACATCGAGGAGCTCTTTGATATTTTGCAAGGGTCTAAGGTTTATTCTAAGTTGGATTTGAGGCAAGGTTATTACCAGCTGCGGATAAGGGAGGAGGATATCCCTAAGACTGGATTCAATACTCGCTATGGTCATTTTGAGTTCGTTGTGATGCCTTTCGGGTTAACTAACGCTCCAGCCGTATTTATGGATATGATGCACCGAGTGTTTAGACAGTTCCTTGACAAGTTTGTGGTAATTTTTATAGACGACATTCTGGTGTATTCTAAGTCGGTTGAAGAGCATGTTCAGCATCTCCGGATTATTTTGGAAACCCTAAGGGAGCATAAGTTGTACGCCAAGTTTAGCAAATGCGAGTTTTGGATCGACATGGTCGTATTTCTGGGTCATATCATCTCGGGTAATGGAATTGAGGTGGATCCGTCTAAGATTGAATCCGTGCTTCGTTGGAAAGACCGAGGAATGTATCAGAAATTCGGAGTTTTCTTGGATTGGCCGGTTATTACAGAAAGTTTGTTAAAGATTTTTCTAAGATTGCTGCTCCGTTGACTCAGCTGACTAAGAAAGAAGTGAAGTTTGAGTGGGATGATAAGTGTGAAGCAAGTTTTTAGACTTTGAAAGTGAAATTGACTTCAGCACCAGTTCTCACCCTACCCGAGGGCATCGAGGGTTATGCAGTTTACCCGGATGCTTCTAAGGAAGGTCTGGGTTGTGTTTTAATGCAGCATGGTAGAGTGGTAGCTTATGCTTCGAGAAAATTGAAGGAGCATGAGAAGAATTACCCTACCCATGACTTGGAATTAGCTGTCGTTGTGTTTGCTTTGATGAAGTGGCGACACTATCTCTACGGTACAACGTTCGAGGTGTTTACGGATCACCAAAGCCTTAAGTATCTCTTTTCTCAGAAAGATCTGAATGTAAGAGAGAGGTGCTGGATGGAGTTATTAGAGGATTATGATTGCAAGATTCAGTACCATCCGGGTAAAGCGAACGTGGTCGCCGATGCCTTGAGTAGAAAGGCGAGTGTGGTTAATTTGGGAGTAGGTTCTTCAAGTTCGGGTTCAGAGATTCTGGCTTCAGGGACTTGGTTGGCTAACCTCATAATTATACCAAATTTGAAACAGCAGTTATTGGAGGCTCAAGCCTCGGATACCGAGATTCAGAAGTTGATAGCTCATTCCAGAGATGATCCAAATTCTAAATTTGGATTGGATGACTCAGGTTTGTTAAGGTTTGGATCGAGAGTTTATGTTCCAACCGAGCTCAGGAGACTGGTTTTAGAAGAAGCACATCGCTCGGGGTACTCGATTCATCCGGGAGGTACTAAGATGTATCGAGACTTGAAAGAGAAATTCTGGTGGAATGGCATGAAGAGGGACGTCGCGAACTTTGTGAAGCGATGTCTAACGTGTCAAAAGGTGAAGGCAGAACACCAGAAACCGGGAGGAACTCTCCAACCACTTCCTATTCCCGAATGGAAGTGGGAGCAAGTGACAATGGACTTTGTGTCCGGCTTGCCTAGAGCTAAAGGAGGATTTAATGGAATTTGGGTGGTTATCGACAGGTTGACTAAGTCTGCCCATTTTCTTAAGGTTCGGATGTCTGACAAGGTACCGAAATTAGCAGAGTTGTATGTGCGGGAAATTGTAAGATTACACGGAATTCCAGTCAGTATAGTTTCAGATCGAGATCCGAGATTCACTTCGGTCTTTTGGCAGAATCTTCAGAGATGTTTGGGTACCAATCTCAAGTTCAGCACCGCTTCGCATCCTCAGACAGACGGTCAGTCGGAGAGGTTAATTCAGTATTTGGAGGATATGCTTAGGGCGTGTGCTTTGGATTTTCAAGACAAATGGGACGAACATCTGGCTTTGGTCGAATTTGCGTATAATAACAGCTATCAGGGTTCGACTGGAATGACTCCTTATGAGGCTTTATATGGGAGGAAGTGCAGATCCCCTCTATTTTGGGATATTGAGGATTGGAGATGGACTGAAGAGCATAAATTCGAGAGAGCCGAACCTAAGGAAAATATTGCTGCTACGATTGAGAAAGTTCATCAGATTAGACAGAGAATGAAAGCGGCTCAGTCTTGTCAGAAGAGTTACACTGATAAGAGAAGAAGGCCTTTACAGTTTGAGGTAGGAGATAAGGTCTTTCTAAAAGCATCTCCGAGAAAGGGTTTCACTCGGATTGGCAAAGGTGGGAAACTCAGTCCCCGATATCTTGGACCGTTTGAGATTTTAGAAAGGATTGGAGAAACGGCGTATAGGTTGGATTTACCGCCGAATTTGATCGGGATACACAACGTCTTTCACATTTCTCAACTCCGTAAATATTATCCCGATGAGGCCACAATTCTCCCAGTTGAAGAGGTTCAGTTAGAGCTGGATTTAACGATTGAGAAACATCCAGTTGCAATTCAGGATCGAAAAATGCAAGAGTTAAGAAACCGACAGATTCCTTTGGTCAGGGTACTTTGGAGAGATCAGAAATCAGAGGAATCCACTTGGGAAACTAAGGAAAAGATGAAGAGATTTTATCCAGAGTTGTTCAAGAACTCGGTTCGGACTTGAGAACAAGTCCTTTTTAAGGGGGAAGGATTGTGACACCCCAACTTTCAGACCGTACAGGTATGACGTATGTGCGCGATTTATATTATTTAAATTCATATTCTTTACTCTTTTAATTCTTATTTTAAATATTTCTTATGAATTCTATATGATTATGAATGCTATTTGTTAAGATTTGATTCGTTGATGCTTGATTTGATTTTGGAATTTCTCGTTGTTTGAATATGTTGGAGAATTACGTGTTATGAACTTTGATTATGCTCGTTATATGTTTTCGAATTTATTTGTTGAGCTTTTGAATTAATTGTTAAGTTCGGAACCTAAAGGAGGTTAAAACGCTTTTAGCGCACCTTGGGTTCCAATGTGTGTATTTTGGGCTCGGGAATTCGGATTCAAATTCCGTCACCACTGTTGAACTCGTTTCGACGATTTGGGTTCGATGGACTAAGCCTCATAATCTTTTAAGCTCATTTGGTAATCCGAAATCCGACCGGAAACTTACCTCGCTCTTATATGACTACCTTTCACCTATTTGCCTATTAGTCCCTCAATTCTTGACATATTACCCTCAAGCTTGGCCCCACACTCCACCAAAACTCAGCATATTCATCTCTCCCTCTCTCATTCTCGGTTAAGCAAGGAAAAAGGAGAGAAAGTGCAGCAATTTTGGAGCTTAAACCCTTCAAACCCGTCACTATTCACCTTGGGAGAATTTGAGTTCTAATCTCCATTTTCTTCCATCTTCTTCAAGGGGTAAGTTAGTATATGATATGTACATGATTATATGAGCATTTTGAGCTATTGAATCCATGCTTTGAGCTAGGTTTGATATAGTTATGGAGCATACCATGAATTTTAAGGGTTTGATGATCTTCCTTGTTTCTTGGACTTAAGCTTTGATTTGAAGATATATATGTGATCCCTTAAGCCCCTAGCATGAAAATATGGTCTTGCTTTTGAATATGGTTGAGCATGGTGGAAGTTTCCATTGATGGAATTTGAATTCTTGTATGAGAATTCTTGAGATATATGTTGATTCTTGAGCTTTTAGGATGATTGGGTCATTATATGTCGAATATGAAGTGATTTGCTATGATTTGCATGAGTTTTGTGGCTTGAGGTTGTTGCTTGTTGTTGCTGCGTGCTCCCCTGCTTCCCTTGCTCTGTTTTTCCCGCAGAGTTACTGTTGCTGCTGTTATTTTTTTCCGAAGACGAAGGGCCAACACGGCCGTGTCAGCTTTGTACATGTTTTGGACACGGCCGTGTCAGCCTCTCGACTTGGAGCAAATTATTTTTATAAAATTGGACACGGCCGTGTCCATTTTGTACTAAAACCCAACATGGCCATGTCAGCCCCTCGAATTAATCCTCTGAATTTATTTTAATCGGACACGGCCGTGTCCATTTTGAACTAAAACCCAACACGACCGTGTCATTTGAAAATATGGCGGCGGCAATTGCTCGTTTTATCGCTTCGTTGTTTTTCTTTGGGATTTCTTTCTTCGTTTATGACGTGTATGCAATGTTAGCTGGTTATATTACGCGTTATGTGCTTTGTTTTGAACTTATGACTTTATTTTCTATGAATTGTGTGAATAAGAATTGGTAGGATTATTGGACACGCAATTTCATTTCAATTGCATTCATAAGCATTGCCGAGCGTCTATTTGGTTCATATTTGAGTCTAAGTCACGGGTCTTACTTTCTTTTGTGTTTCAGAGCCTTTTCCGATCGCGCAAGAGCCCGAAGCTTAGGTGGTCGGTTGCCGTTTCGATCCTATCTTTTGTCTCTTTTGTTAAGGTGAGGTTAGGAATTAGTAGCTAAAATACCCTATGGCCTATAATATGATGAATTTTTCCCTTGAATGCGGATATGGTACATATATCTAGATACGAGTGCTTAATTTATGTTTATGATCTTATGGAATAACTTTGGTCTCTTGGGAACGATATATGTATGAGTATATATAAGCTTGATTTTTAAATCTCTTTTAGTATGTTTTGTTATGTTGAGCGAGTGTGCCCTGAAAGATGGGATTTTTGGTTTGAATTGGTTCGTGGGCCCTGGAGACGTGGGTAAGGAAGGCCCGGGGCGATCGCGGGGTCTCCGGGTTTAACCCCTGTGCACGTTCTCATTTGAGATATTCACGTGCGACCTAGGGAGGTTGGGAAGGCGTGATATCTTGAGCCTTCGGTGGATAACCGGAGAAGACATAACGTGGGTTAGCTACCCCGTATGTTTTTGGTAATGTAGGTGCTAGGGTTTGATTCCCGACACACCATGGATGCGAGGGTGGATTTATGATTTGATATTTATGTTTATGGGTGTAAGGGATAGTCCGTTCTCGCCGGACTTTTATTATGTTCTGACTGATGGATTATGAGTCGAGATAGATGCTTTTCTTACTATATATTAATTTCGGGAAATGGTTTTGGTGTGCAAAACACTAGCCTCGATTCCTGACTATCACTTTTAATTTGTGCTATGCTCTATACGTATTTAAGGTGTGGGTGTGTTAAGCCCCTCACTCAGTCGAGTTGTGAGACTGACCCTCTCCTTTCCCTTTCAGGTATGCCGAGCTAGGCGGGAAAGTGCGTTGAGTCGAGTCGTACTTAGCTGTTTAGGTCGAGTTGCATTCATTTTCTTGCCTTTTGATTAGACTTTCTATGTATTTGATACCATATCTTGTTGTTGGAGAATTATGGACTTTTGGATACATACACTCGATCTCTTGGGCCGTGAGGCCATGTATATGATTTTATGCGTATATGACGAGCTCTTTAGATCATGTCTATTGCTTCCGCATATTTGATTTGTGTTTGCGCGCTCTGGTGTTGTTTAGCCCCGCTTAGCCTAGTGTGTGAGTGTAAGTCACCGTTCGCTTAGACTTGGGCCCATGTATGGAAATCCATTTCGTATGTGGGTTCGGGTTTAAGTGCGGGGGATGTGGTGGCCCACCACTCCGGGCGTTACAAAGTCCATTGTTTAATGTACCAAGATGTATTGAAAAATTATTCTTTTTGTGGAAAAAGTTACCATTCTTAATATTAATTTCATAACCTTCACAATCAAGTATTGGAACTGAAATAATATTATGAATAATGTCTAGTACATAAAGGACTTTATTTAAAATTAAAACAGAATGACCTAAATCTAATCTAATTGTGCCTAAAGCTTGAGCTTTGACCGTTGAGCCGTCCCCAATCTTCAAGACACATTCTCCTCCCTTCAGCTACCGGACCTCAATTAGCATCTGTACATCATTACAGATATGAGATCCACAATCGGTATCAAGTACCCCAGAGTTAGAATTAATAGAAAGATTTACTTCAACGAGAAACATACCTTTCTTTAGAGTATCCTTGTACTCTTGGCAATTTCTCCTCCAATGCCCCTATTTACCACAGTGGAAGCAAACGTCCTCCTTCTGATCACGTTTCTTCTTTTGGGCTTTTCCTTCGTGATGCCTCCATTGGGCCTAAGGGACTTCTTATTTTGGGCTTTCTTGGCGTTGCCTTTGGAAGGCTTAGAAGAAGATGGAGCAGTGACCATCATAACCTTATTGTCCTTCTTGATCGTGCTTTCAGTAGTCACAAGCTGACTAATCAGCTCAACTACACTAGCATTTGCATGATTCATATTGAAGTTAAGGACAAATGGGTTGAATGATGGTGGGAGCGAGGCTAGCAACAAATCCACTGAAAGCTCATCTCTCAGTGGTATGTCCATGGAAGCAAGTTTCTCAGTAAGAGCAAGAAACTTGAGTCCATATTCATGGACACTTGTACATTCCCTCATTCTCAAATGGAACAATTCTTTTGAGGTGTTATACCTTGTAACACGCTCATGAGGGCGGTAAAGTTGCTCTAAGTGGTCGTAAATCTCCCTAGCGAATTCCATGGACTCATGTTGTCTTTGCATATCCGGAGACATGTTAGCAAGCATAAGACGACGGGCTTGGAGATTATCATCCTTTCACTTCTGGATCGCATCCCGCTCAGCCCAGGTCGGAGCTTTCCCTTCGGGAACAGGCTCCGCCTCGTAGAGAACATAAGTCCTCTTCTCGGAATCTAGAATGATTTTTAGATTCCTAAGCCAATCAGAATAGTTGGGACCAGTCAACTTGTTTGACTCGAGGATTGATACTAGAGGGTTTTTGGTTGCCATTTCAAAACATGTAGAGAATCACAGAATCTACAACCTAAATGGAAAACAGAAAACTAAGTGAGCATACTAAATAATAACGATATACATGAGATTAGGTCTTTAATCTATGTAGCTCCCACTGTTTTTAGAAGATCTATAATTCCCAAAGATCTTAGAGGATACTTGTTATCCCAATAGGTACTAAGATCCCAAGCACTTTATCTTGAACCCACGACTCGCGGACATTCTCAATAAAGCCTAAGGTAGGTACAACTTACCAATTCCAACTCGGTGGAATTCTTAGTAATATTTTTGCATCACCTATCTTTTAATATGGACCCACGATTCGTGCGAAATCCATATTTACTTAGGCGTTAAGCTAGACCTATCAATCATAAGATCAAGATCAAAACTTAGTTCGAACGACCCACGACTCGTGGACATCGCCCTCTCTAAAATTGATCTCGAAATATTGATCATTAAAATGATCAATTAGGAAACTAAGAACTAATAGGTTTCACATAGTCACCCCACGACTCATGGACAGCAACAAGCTTCCCCTATTAAACTTAAATCCTATTTATGGAATGCTAGGAATTTAATTTAAAGTTTGCACCTTGAATTAAACACCTATTTTTCGAAATTAGCTTAATATTTTAAGGGAATTTTTGATTTAACCGGAGAGTGGTCCGATTCGACCTCACCAACATATATATTATCCAATTTAATTAGTCTTGATTAATGCAAATACAACTTAAATGCATTTCAAACAAGCACATAGCAGATAACATGTCCTAGCATGATACTAACATGTGATGATCATGGATTCTACCTATCTTATGCGTGATTTGCGGGAGCCACTCCACAATCACATGTTCTAACATACATGTTACATAAAACAGTTTAAATCATATAAGGGAATTGGAAATAAAACGATGCCTTATCTATTACAATAATAGAAATCCTCTCTAACACTTCGAGAGGCCTTCACTTATGACCTCCATTCTTGTCCGTCATGTGGATCCATCTTACTCCATGGGTGCATTGTCTCCAAAATGAAAGAAAGAGACTTCACCACCTATCTCTACTATCAAATTACAATAAAAGGAAAAAGACATAAAGTAATAAGACTCAATCTTCATATTGGCCTTAGACAATTACATGGGGCATACCCCGGCCTAAAAAACAGTAATATAGAAAGCCACATAATAAACACATAACAGTACGCACAAAGGTGGGGCACTGACCCCAATTGAAAAACGCAACTATGGGGCTCCAACCCCGATTTACCATCCAGGTGCATAAATTAAAACCATTCATAAGACTAAACCCATGATCACCTAACATGCATAAATTACAAGAATTTAAATTTAACCAATAAATTAAAATTCTCGCTTTAAGCCTTAATGACATAAAACACGACTTAGATGCAATTCTTGTTCAAGAGCCTTTTCTATAAAACCCGAAAAATAATAAACCAATAAAATTCCAATTAATTTCAAAAATTAATAATTTTATTCCTTTTAAAATATTTCAAAATAATATATGTAATTTTTCCCAAAATTCAAATAGCTTTAATTTCTCAAAATCCCAATTTAAACAATTATTTCAAAATTAATTTTAATTCAATAAAATAAAATTTTGAAAGATAAAATTAAATCGGGATTTCAAGGACCAAAAATACCAAACACGAAAACACAGCCCGAAACACCCCGGACTCACGACATATCTCAGCGCGGCAGCGCGCGCGTTCACACCACGTACAACGTGCCACAGTTACCGCACGCGTGATCGCGTTGGGGGCGCATCCTACGCTCACCGCACGCAGCAACGCCGAGCGATTGGGGGGGGCTTCAACTGGGCATCTGTGTGGTTGCAAGAGCGAGGTGTGGGCGGCGTCCCGCACGGTTGTTGGACGGTGCGGGCGACTAGGCTGCATCGCACGCGACTGCACGACGGTGGCGCGTGCTACTAGTTGGCACGTCCCAATCTCGCGTGTTCGTTTCGCATTTCGTTTCGTATCACAGGTTTCTCCAAAACCCAATTCAATCCAAAATTAAAATACCATTTAAATAATTTTCAACAAAAACAGTTTCTTTCAAAACACGATTTAAGAAAGCAGTTTTCAGAAACTTTTCGGAAAAATATAGATTTGTTTTTCAGGTTTTCTAAAAGAACTCAAGAATACTCAATTCGCATCTAAGCCTAAGAATTTCTACCAAATTCGTAATAATTGAGATGAATCAGAAATACGCCTTGCAAGGTGGCTCTAATACCACTTGTTGGGAAAACGAGACAGAAACGCAGCGAAAATTTAAAAAAATTTCCCAAAAGATCGAATCGAATCTTGCAATTCCTATTCCCAAATTCGTGGAGATCAAGAAACTCACTTAGATAGTAGCTTTCTTGACACGTTCTAGCCGCCCAAGAACGCTCTTTACGTGGCTTGATCCCTAAAAGCTCCTTCGAATCTTTCAAGACTTCACGATAGTAGCCCTCTAGAGAATTAGTCCACCAACCTCGACCACAATCCGAATAGAGAAGATACTAGTTCTATGTTTGGTGTTTAGGCTCTAGGGTTTAGTGTATAATTTGGTGAAGGAGAATTTGTGCATTAACCCCTAAGGGGTTATGTAGCACCCGAGCGCAAGGTACCACATCCCCCGCACCGAGACCAGACCCGAATATGAAATGGATAATCCATACCCGAGCTAGATCACGGCGAACGGGGACATACACACTCGCTGAGCTAGGCGGGAGCTAACTTTCGCAACCACAGAGACAATAAAACAGAAAGAATACCAATACAAAACCAACATACATACATATAAAACAAGATAAGCAAAGAGCAACGGGTTCAACTAGCATAGGTACCTAATCCCGAAAATCAATAAAATCATAAAACTTCAAATCCAGATTCTTTCTATTCCTGTAAGCTTATCCTGATTCACGATAATAGTAATGATCAATGTAAGTCATACATTCTCCATAGCTTAAACAAATCATGATTTATTATGCACATGGACCGACTCTGACCTAACCGAACAACAGAATAAATAAGACTTCCCGCCTAGCACTCCAAACCTACAAGAACACTGAAAACAATCCTGGTTCAGTCTATACGAGACTGGTGGGTATAAAATGAGGCATAAATAGCATATACAACAATATTTAACATTCACATGTAAGTTATAATCCCAAATGAGGTTTTAGAGCATTTCCTAAGTGGGTAAAATAAATAAGTCATCAAAAGGGATTATAACGTTCATTTTTCATTAGGTCGTTTATGGCCCGGCGAGGGGGCGTGCATTATCTCCAACCAACACCTCGTGTAATTCATTAAACATTCCTTCTTTCTTTCTTTCATTCATGCATAACATTCTTTTGTGCACATTCATGAACATTTACACCTTCTTCCTCCGGGTGATCGGCCCGAACCATCCATTCATTGACCAAAAGGGGAACATGACTCCCCAGATGGCACTCAGCATCCATTCCTCGCTAACTCCTAACGAGGTCCGGCTACGCCGTTCTTTGGTGGGACTAGTGTGAGGGTTCACCGTCAGCCCATGCCTCATCGGGTCACCACTCACACCAAGTCCCTCGGCCCCATTCTGTGCATAACATTCATTCTTTTCTCGCCAAAACATTTGGTAGGTTCATAAAAGAAAGGCTTTACTTTTAAAATCATTGACCCTTGAAAACGACTCTATATACATATATACGTTTAGCTGAAATCTTTACACATTGGGAGTATAGAGGGTCATTTAACTAAATAGAAGAGAAACCCACCTGAACGCCTCTTACCGAACAATACCAAGAAGAAAAGAAAACTCGAAGAAGCCTAAGAACCCGGCATCTCCGCCCTGGAGAAACTGTACAAGGATAACAATGCATTCGTGAGACTCAAGACTCTAAATGAACCATATATGACGCACAACAATGCATTGAACATGATATGAGTGCATAAGAGATGATGTTATGTCATGAACATGTTCATGTGCATTATTAATGCATTTAATTCCCATAAACGAGCCATTCATTCGGTCAAGGAAGCGTTCATAATCATTTAAGTCATGAATTTCATATTTCATATCAAATCAATCCAAGGAACTCAAATTAAGGATCATATCACATACTATAACACGTTTACAATTAGAAAATAGATAAATAATTACATTCAATTTAAGATTGGAAATTAGAAAGGAACGTGAAATAGATAACACTTAAATTTCCGTAATTAAATTAAATTAAATAATATTTAATATTAAATACACATATATATACAAATACATATATATATATATATACCATACCATGCATGCAAACATTATCAATTTACAAAGCATGCATGGAAATGGGTAATAATTTTTAACATACATGCATATTTAAATATCTAAGCACGTAGGTATGCATGCATATTCATGCACATACAAGAAATCAAACCATGCCTAACTTAATACACAACACACACCTATATCTCTATATATATATACATATATACACGTACACCCACACACTTTGCATGCATGCAATCACACAACTAACACACCTGCAAGCTTACACCAGTATGTATAGAAACACACACAAAAATCAGGCAAAGGAAGAAGAAGGATTGCGCAGCAACATACAGCAGTTCTGTAACAAAGCTAGCCGGCCGGGTAGTTTCCAAGCATAAAATCTCCCCGGCCGGGGAGTTACATTCCAGACGCTAGGCAGCAACAGAACAAGGCTCACGTCCCTGTTTTAAATGCAAACATTCCAGCAGCAGGTAGCAAGAAAACAAGGCAGTAGTTTTAGCAGTGAAAAGGCAACAAAATCTCTCACAAATGACCAATAAAGTACAACAGTTAAGCAAGGAAAGACGAGCAGCAGATGACAGTCACAAATCGCAGCAAAAACAGGGATAAAACGTCATAAAACAGAGCAGCCTCTCACGTACACTTTCACCATCAAACAAGCAATGAATAAGGCAAAGAGAAGCAGTACATGACAGCCATTTCAGTCTCAAAACATAGCAACAACAATTCAGTTCGAGAAGAAGGCAAATGACTTCAAGTTTCAACTAATTTCATCAAAGTTCATGAATGGATTCTCAATGAATTCTCAACTACCATGAAATACATTACTATGAATGCAAAGAAGGAGTTAAAGCAACCATATTCATGCTTTGAATCAACCAAATACCTCAAGAATTGAAAGAGATCAACAAATGGCACCAAACCTAACTATTTCTCCAAATCAGCCATATACTCATGAAAACATGATCAAAATTGGGGATGAATAGATCAAAATGACTCTAAATGAATGTATAACCTAACCCCAAGCTTACCTTAAGGATTAATAAAGGTTTGGAAGAGATTTGAGCTTGAATCTCCAAGGTTGGCATAAGTTACAGGAATGACTGGAAGCAGGGGATTTTGGCTGAGTTTTCTCCAAGTAATGAGGGTTATCTCGGTTTGGGGTTAATTAAGGCTGATAGAGGGTTGAGTTAGGGTTCCAAGGAATCAAACCATAGTTAGTTTGGTCAAGGTTTGTGGAAGATATGGCCATTTTATTGAGCTGTGGCAGTTTTGGCGTTCGTTGCATGTTTCGGTTGGATTTCGGAGGTTGAAATGGACTTAGAAAAATATGAGGTTCAATTCATTAAACCCGAATTTTTGTTACGAGTTCAGCGAAGTTGACGAAACTCGAATCCGAGTTTCCTAGCTCAAGATATCACATACGGAACCAAGGGTGCGCTAAATGCTCGTTAGCCCCCGACTTGGTTCCACAATTCAAAATAAATTCGTTACCACATCAAACGAAGTCGAAAACATAAAACGAGCATATAAACATGTTCATAACACATAAATCTACAACATACTAAATTTTCATGAATTTTCGGTATCAAATCATATAAGAACGACGCACGATTAAAACACTCAGGCGCAACGTAACAATTTCATAACATTCAATTTAAATCATAAGATTCAAATTCTATTTTTAAATTAAATAAAGTCAACGATTGAAAATTGAATTCAATTAATATAATTAAACAAGATTAATTAACACTAATTCTTAATTATCAATTTAAATAATTTCCACTTTAATGAAATAAAATAAATTAAACTAATAACAATTTATATTAAAACTAAATATTTAAAACACTTATAAACAATTAATCACGCAATTAAATAATTTAATTGCACAATTTATAAACACATACGACATATTCGTACAAATGAAAAACTGGGGCGTTACAACCTCTCCCTCTTAAAAGAATCCGTCCTCGGATTCACTACTCGCCCAATCAAACAATGAGAGAGTCCCCGTCTCTCGCAAACAACAACAAAGCAAGGAGGTCTCCAATACCCCCGAGCAACACAATACAAAACAATAATTAAGGTCACATAAGACACCCAAAGCAGGTAATAGATGTCATCCACGTTGATCAACAATTACTCCAAGTAAGTTAACATGATAGGGAATCAAAGCACATAACATAAAATTATTTAAATTAAATTTGCATGGATGCATGTATCATGGATGCTTCATGTACCGTTCACCGATGTACAAAAATTTGGAGTTGGGAGTTTAGTTATACAATGCATGATCTGCCTTGAAAGTGAGTGCAGAGCTTGATTTGTCTTTAATTTCTTCAGTATGTCCCGGTGAAGCCATAATAGATCCTTTTCAAATATTATTCTTGATTCCCTTCTGACTTTTACTGCTCCTAATTCTCTTCGATCTCTCATCATTTCCCATAATCTTCATTCGACCTGACTAAATCTTTTCAATTAACCGAGCTTGACCTCCCCGAATACCCTTAAATCATCCGTCCCGAAATCAGATCCATAGTTATTTCCTTTCCCCGTATCAAAACCTAACCTACCAATGAAGATAACTTCCCTTGGCGTCTTTAAAATTTATTCTCGACCTTAATATATTTTACCCAAATCTCCTCCTGTCATTCGTTCAATTTACCCTTCTTACTCTCTTTAAATCTCTAGGGTGAAATTTGGTATTCGGCCCCTACAATTCCTTAATCGAAGATAGGATGTTCTTGATGATTCTTGAAGTTTGATTTAAATTTCCCCATGTTCATCCTTGCCGGTTTGTCGCTTCTGGAATCTCTTTCCGAATTCATTGAACCAAACTTTATTCTCGGCATCCCTTTCTATGATAACTTGAATTGGTTCCCTCTTGACAACTCAACTTAGGAGTTTCCCTAAACTCCTTCGTAACTCGCTTATCTTCAAATCAACTTACATACTTAGAACGATTCAACGAGCTATCTTCTCTATTCCCCGTGAAAATTCTTCAATCCGAATTTAGTGACTTAGCTTTCATTTTAATGGTTAGTCCTTAAAGTCATCTTATTCATCTCCGCTCACCACCATAAAATTCCCGGATCTTCCCTAATTACATTTCTGTTATCTCTATTAATTATTTCTTCAACCCCGACCTCGAGTTTCAATTTTCCTCTCGGTCATCCTCTCCCCCTTAAATTTTTTTTTTGTCGTTACACCTTGAACCTCATCAATCCTTTTTTCATCAAAATCCTTGATAAGAGAATCTCATTAGGGGGGGGGGGGGGAATTTTAACGAACCTAGTAACCCAAAATTTATACCTCTCATCTTCATTTTAATTCCCTCGATAATCAAAACCCCCTTCTATATTCTTGTTCGATCCCAACACCCCGAAAACAAATCTAATCTCACTTTCCTTCGGAGTTTCTTTTCACCATCTTATCCCTTACTTGAAGTTCTTTATTCACCGAAGTCATCTTCCTTGTTAGGTGTCACCCTATTATTTCTTCTCATCTTAACTCAGAGGTGGCCATTCGAAAAGATACTTGATAAGTGAGGTGAAAGAATTTCCTACCAAGTAAACACTAAAATGCATGTCGGGTTAAAATGACGATGCATGTGGCACACTTGTGACAATGAAATATGCAACACCTTAGAGCAACGAAATCAAATAGAAATGCACGCACGAACATAAGTAAAGAAGAATAAATAATTGATGCGAAGTATGATGCACGTGCCATGTATGTTTTGGAACCTATCACCAAAGTGGTAAGTTGTTAGCTCGGTAGCTTTTCCTCGTTCCTCCAACCACGAGGTTACTTTGACTTGCTAATCATGCTTCGTCTTTCCCACGGTCTTCAAGTTTTCCACGAATTTTTGTGCATCAACTCGTACCCTCCACCGTCCGGAATTGGAATTTCTTGATCACAAATTCTTCTACGTCCATGGGTTTAGCATCTAAATTTCCTCGAAAATCGACCCCTACTTCTAGTCGTCACCTTGATCAAGATTCCCGTACTTATCCTTGACGAGTTTAGATTGGGAATAGAACTTGCTTTCCAATTGCTTCTACTTGAGCGCATACTTTCCTTCCAAAGATTTTTACCTTTCTTTATCGTATCCATTTATTGCTCCATATCTTCCAATTTACCCTCACAGCACAACAATTGAGCTTGGATTTGGAAAACGAACGCAAATCATGTCCGTAGTATTGTCACCTTCCATGAATTTGTATTTTCCACGCTATTTGGCTCCTTCCAATCCCTTCCCGACTCGTTTTCCATATTAATTGAAATTTAGGGCTCCCGGATTCACTTCTTCCCTATCTTGACCTCTACAACCTCTTTTCTAACCATTAGGTTTAGTTAGATATTCTTCTTTGACGACTCTTGAGGCTTAATTCCCGCCGAATATGTTTTAGCTTGAATCTTCACAATCCTCGTTATATCTCCCATAATCCAAACCCTGAGTTAAAGCACCCTCAAGGTTCATTCACTCCATCCCTTAAGTTGAATGACCCCGTTGAATCCAATTATGGCACCCAATGTAAGAGAGCCGCATATGTCTATCTTCGGAGTCATAAATATTCCCAGATCAACTCCTATTTCATCAAGTGTCCCTCTATACTTGCATCTCTAAAGTCGAACTTCCATTTCAGCTCCTAACCCTTAACTCTAACTCTATCCATGAAGACCACGCACCTCGAATTCTCTATATCCTTCCTCGGTGCATCCCTTCTATCTTCCATGCCTCAGAAAGGACTTGCAATCGAGCGTTGTTAGCATGGCGTTTGGCCGTGGTTTGATAGTATCTTCATAACCTGTAAATCATAACTTATTTCAAGGCTATATGCATACGATTAGTGCATACTCATGGCACGTATTTTTCACGAAAAGCACTGATCCATTGCAGGAATGCAACAAATTAGTCAACAAAATTTAAAAAGGAATGCAATTCATATTCAAGATCGATGCAATGCACACATTGTCACGTAGTTCCTAAGCCGTACGACCTAGGCTGACTCAAACACAACACGAGAACACCGGTTTTGCAACCGGGCTCTGATACCACTTAAGGATGTAGCACCCGAGCGGAAGGTACCACATCCCCCGCACCGAGACCCGACCCGAATATGAAATGGACAATCCATACCCGAGCTAGATCACGGCGAACGGGGACATACACACTCGCTAAGCTAGGCGAGAGCTAACTTTCGCAACCACAGAGATAATAAAACATAAAGAATACCAATACGGAAGCAACATACATACATATAAAACAAGATAAGCAAAAAGCAACGGGTTCAACTAGCATAGGTACCTAATCCCGAAAATCAATAAAATCATAAAACTTCAAATCCAGATTCTTTCTATTCCTGTAAGCTTATCCTGATTCACAATAATAGTAATGATCAATATAAGTCATACATTCTCCATAGCTTAAACAAATCATGATTTATTATGCACATGGACCGACTCTGACCTAACCGAACAACAGAATAAATAAGACTTCCCGCCAAGCACTCCAAACCTGCAAGAACACTGAAAACAATCCGGGTTCAGTCTATACGAGACTGGTGGGTATAAAATGAGGCATAAATAGCATATACAACAATATTTAACATTCACATGCAAGTTATAATCCCAAATGAGGTTTTAGAGCATTTCCTAAGTGGGTAAAATAAATAAGTCATCAAAAGGGATTATAACGTTCATTTTTCATTAGGTCGTTTATGGCCCGCCGAGGGGGCGTGCATTATCTCCAACCAACACCTCGTGTAATTCATTAAACATTCCTTCTTTCTTTCTTTCATTCATGCATAACATTCTTTTGTGCACATTCATGAACATTTACACCTTCTTCCTCCGGGTGATCGGCCTGAACCATCCGTTCATTGACCAAAAGGGGAACATGACTCCCCAGATGGCACTCAGCATCCATTCCTCGCTAACTCCTAACGAGGTCCGGTTACACCGTTCTTTGGTGGGACTAGTGTGAGGGTTCACCGTCAGCCCATGCCTCTCGGGTCACCACTCACACCAAGTCCCTCGGCCCCATTCTGTGCATAACATTCATTCTTTTCTCGCCAAAACATTTGGTAGGTTCATAAAAGAAAGGCTTTACTTTTAAAATCATTGACCCTTGAAAACGACTCTATATACATATATACGTTTAGCTGAAATCTTTACACATTGGGAATATAGAGGGTCATTTAACTAAATAGAAGAGAAACCCACCTGAACGCCTCTTACCGAACAATACCAAGAAGAAAAGAAGACACGAAGAAGCCTAAGAACCCGGCATCTCCGCCCTGGAGAAACTGTACAAGGATAACAATGCATTCGTGAGACTCAAGACTCTAAATGAACCATATATGACGCACGACAATGCATTGAACATGATATGAGTGCATAAGAGATGATGTTATGTCATGAACATGTTCATGTTCATTATTAATACATTTAATTCCCATAAACGAGCCATTCATTCGGTCAAGGAAGCGTTCATAATCATTTAAGTCATGAATTTCATATTTCATATCAAATTAATCCAAGGAACTCAAATTAACGATCATATCACATACTATAACACGTTTACAATTAGAAAATAGATAAATAATTACATTCAATTTAAGATTGGAAATTAGAAAGGAATGTGAAATAGATAACACTTAAATTTCCGTAATTAAATTAAATCAAATAATATTAAATATTAAATACACATATATATACAAATACATATATATATATATATATATATATATATATATATATATATATATACCATACCATGCATGCAAACATTATCAATTTACAAAGCATGCATGCAAATGGGTAATAATTTTTAACATACATGCATATTTAAATATCTAAGCACGTAGGTATGCATGCATATTCATGCACATACAAGAAATCAAACCATGCCTAACTTAATACACAACACACACCTATATCTCTATATATATATATACATATATACACGTACACCCACACACTTTGCATGCATGCAATCACACAACTAACACACCTACAAGCTTACACCAGTATGTATAGAAACACACACAAAAATCAGGCAAAGGAAGAAGAAGGATTGCGCAGCAACATATAGCAGTTCTGTAACAAAGCTAGCCGGCCGGGTAGTTTCCAAGCATAAAATCTCCCCGGTCGGGGAGTTACATTCCAGACGCTAGGCAGCAACAGAACAAGGCTCACGTCCCTGTTTTAAATGCAAACATTCCAGCAGCAGGTAGTAAGCAAACAAGGAAGTAGTTTCAGTAGTGAAAAGGTAACAAAATCTCTCACAAATGACCAATAAAGTACAGCAGTTAAGCAAGGAAAGACGAGCAGCAGATGACAGTCACAAATCACAGCAAAAACAGGGATAAAACGTCATAAAACAGAGCAGCCTCTCACGCACACTTTCACCATCAAACAAGCAACGAATAAGGCAAAGCGAAGCAGTACATGACAACTATTTCAGTCTCAAAACATAGCAGCAACAGTTCAGTCCGAGAAGAAGGCAAATGACTTCAAGTTTCAACCAATTTCATCAAAGTTGATGAATGGATTCTCAACGAATTCTCAACTACCATGAAATACATTACTATGAATGCAAATAGGGAGTTAAACAAACCATATTCATGCTTTGAATCAACCAAATACCTCAAGAATTGAAAGAGATCAACAAATGGCACCAAACCTAACTATTTCTCCAAATTAGCCATATACTCATGAAAACATGATCAAAATTGGGGATGAATAGATCAAAATAACTCTAAATGAATGTATAATACAACCCCAAGCTTACCTTATGGATTAATGAAGGTTTGGAAGAGATTTGAGCTTGAATCTCCAAGGTTGGCATGAGTTTCGAGAATAACTGGAAGCAGGGAATTTTGGCTGAGTTTTCTCCAAGTAATGAGGGTGATCTCGGTTTGGGGTTAATTAAGGCTGATAGAGGGTTGAGTTAGGGTTCCAAGGAATCAAACCATGGTTAGTTTGGTCAAGGTTTATGGAAGATATGGCCATTTTATTGAGCTGTGGCAGTTTTGGCGTTCGTTGCATGTTTTGGTTGGATTTCGGAGGTTGAAATGGTCTTAGAAAAATATGAGGTTAAATTCATTAAACCTGAATTTTCGTTACGAGTTCAGCGAAGTTGACGAAACTCGAATCCGAGTTTCCTAGCTCAAGATATCACATACGGAACCAAGGGTGGGCTAATTGCTCGTTAGCCCCCGACTTGGTTCCACAATTCAAAATAAATTCGTTACCACGTCAAACGAAGTCGAAAACATAAAACGACCATATAAACATGTTCATAACACATAAATCTACAACATACTAAATTTTTATGAATTTTCGTTATCAAATCATATAAGAACGACGCACGATTAAAACACTCAGGCGCAACGTAACAATTTCATAACATTCAATTTAAATCATAAGATTCAAATTCTATTTTTAAATTAAATAAAGTCAACGATTGAAAATTGAATTCAATTAATATAATTAAACAAGATTAATTAACACTAATTCTTAATTATCAATTTAAGTAATTTCCACTTTAATGAAATAAAATAAATTAAACTAATAACAATTTATATTTAAAACACTTATAAACAATTAATCACACAATTAAATAATTTAATTGCACAATTTATAAACACATACGACATATTTGTACAAATGAAAAACCGGGGCGTTACAGGTTCGAACTCTACGTATTAATAGGCAAGGGGTTCGAACCCGTTTGCTTGTTGAGCAAGGGTTTCCTAAACCCTTTTGGTAAGGGATTTCTTGCTTGGAAAGAAAGACTCTTAGTTTGACCAAAAGTCTCCTTTTGACCAACTTGTCAAGCAAGAATAATATCTAACTCTCTTAGATATTTTATTTTACTTTATTTATTAAATATTAATAACTTGAAGACTAATAATTAATTAATTCATAATTAATTATTTATTAGACTTATAATCCCCAAATTAGAACTTTAAAATTAATCCATAATTAAATTAAAGACCATTAAATAATTAATCAAGATTAATTATTCAACTAACACATACACACGTGACACGTGTCCCTAGGGACATGTGTCCCACACGTGTTCCACATGCGTGGACCCCACCGATCTCCTATTGGTTCGATCAACACGTTTAATCGATTTCAAGCCTTAACCCACATGACCGGGTTGTTATGTGTGACCTTCTAGGTTCTTAATTCAATTAGCAGTGACCCTAATTAATTAATTAGTTCATAGATCATACGACCATAGTCTAGCAACAGGTGTATGACCCCTAGCTGAATAAGAATGTCTCAATTCGAAAAAACCTTTAAGTCATTGACATATGTGAGATACAATCCTCCTACTTCCCATCTCTCAATCAAGATCTAGGGTAAGGGAATAATTAGAACCCTAATAATCTTGATCTTAAAGTTAAGTGCATTTCATATCCATTTGATCTCGATCCAAGAAACCCATTTCTTGATCTTGATCCATTTCCTTGACCAAGGACTCCTAGATGGCATATGAATGACTTACACAATAAGAGATCAACTTGCTATTGCAAGTGTAGGTCCTTTATCGATTCTCATATACTTTCATGTGCCACTTGTGCAATCACAACATAAGCCTTGAATCAGTTGTCTAAGACAACACCCTTTAAAGCTTATACCTAAGACTACAGAGTTAGCCTATAAACTATCAATGGAATCTCAAGTCTAAAGATCACTTAATCACATCAATGACTTGTGAGATATTTCCTAATCTGGAAGTTCCTATTTCCAGAAATAGAAACTTCCTTTCCCATTTAGGAATCTTCCCACACGGGACACCTCAGTGTACTTACTTAGAATAAGCAATCACCCCCATATATCACGCACGTATCAACAATACACTTTACACCCCATGAAACAAGGTGGTCCTTCTTAAGGGCGTGATCACACGAGCAAGCCTCGAATGAGTCAAGTTGACACTCCCATTATCTTTAGGACTCATCGGCTTGGAGTGATTTCTAATCATGACTTATGTGATATAGGGCTCATCTCATGAACCATTTCGCCTAAATGGTTGAGTCCTATAAGTCATATTGATTAGGGGAGTTCTAATACATGCGCAGTCAAAGTAAACATACAATCAAACAAGAGCATATAAAGAAGTGTTGTCTTAATTCATATATTATTCAAAGATTGTCTGTGATTTACAAAGTGAAAGTACTAAAGAGGATATACAATCGGCTTTAAAGGCACTATTCCTAACACTATTTGAAGTAAAATTTGTGTTGGAAATCAGTTTGTGGTAGTACCAGATTATCAAATATGACGGATAATTAGATTTTTCAATATACATATGACGTACAACTAGACATATGATTCCAAACGTAAGTACCAAAAACATGCTGAAACATACCTATTGAGATGTAAATTGTAACATCCCGACTTTTCGGCCGTACAGGTACGTCGTATTGAGAGTGTTATGTACGTGTTTAATTATTTTTTTATGCCTTTAATTGTCTATTTAATTGCTTATATACCAACTTGAATCTCTACATGTATTATTTGTTACATTTTAATACGCTTTTGAACGTTTTGCCCCATTTAATCCATTTCTTGATCCGCATGCCCCATATTTGCTCCTAATTGGTGATTATGGGTTATATATGAAATATGTGTCTTAAGAACTTGTTTATATGCCCGTTATATGTTTTTGAACTCGTTTAAGGTGGTCACGGACCATTTTTATGATTATAGGGATTCGAGGGCCTAACTAGCTTTAGCGCACCTTGTATTCCGGAAGGCATAACTTGAGCTCGGGAATTCGGATTTGAATTTCGGAAGAAGCGTCGGAATCACAACGAAGAAAGAAAGTCAACAAACCCAACCTTGTATTTTTCTAAGCCCGTTTGGACCTCTGAATTTTGCCCGTAATGCGCTTTGTGGGACAGATTCGCCACATTTTACCATTTTGGCCATAACGTATTCAATATTTGACCAATTCAACCCATTCTTGGCCCCACACTCTCAAAAATCACCCATATTTCACCCAATTCAGCCTCCATTTCGTTCTAAGCCAAGAGAGAGGGAAAAAGTAGCTGCCAAACCGAGATAGAGGGAGAGAAGAGGAAGCACTATTCAATTTTCACTTTGCAAGCTCCTTTCTCATCCGATTCACCTCAAGTTTGAAAGGTAAGTCCGAAATTGATTTCTCCATCTTCTCCTATTTCTTTTAAGTCCAGATTTTCTAATTTTCTTGCTCATTTGAGCATTCTATGGATTAATTGGTGAATAGTAAGGGTTAGGGCCATATTTGAAGAATTTGCTTAATCTCTTGTATTTTCTTTGAATTTGATGCATGATAATTGAACCTAAGACATCCTATAACACTTTTATGAAACGAATTTTTATGATAGCTTAGGATTCATGAGGGTTTTATTCAAGAATTTAGAGCTTTTGTATGAAGATGCACATATTTGATCCCTTTCTTCCTTCCCTGGAAAATAGATTCAGTTTTAACGTGGTTTGTGGCATGAAATTGATGCATATTTGTTGTATAATCTCTAATTTACATGTTGGTTTAAGTTAGGATTGGTTTTGGCTGAGTTTAGTTGCTGTTTCTTCGCACTTTTGCTGCTTGCGTCCGCGGTCGCGCATGCGACCAAAACAAAGGATGTTTTGGGTGGCCGTGACTTGTTTTTAGCCCAGGTTCGAGTTGTTGCTGCCTTACTTGTTGGAGGAGATATTTGTTGCATAATCTCTACTTTACATGTTGGTTTAAGTTAGGATTGGTTTTGGCTGAGTTTAGTTGCTGTTTCTTCGCACTTTTGCTGCCTGCGTCCGCGGTCGCACCTGCGACCAAAACAAAGGATGTTTTGGGTCGCGTCCGTGACTTGTTTTTAGCCCAGGTTCGAGTTGTTGCTGCCTTACTTGTTGGAGGAGATGGTGGTCGTCCCTGCGACCACCTTTGGGCTGTTTTGGGGTCGTGCCCGCCATCCCATTTGGGAGTAGTTTCGAACTGCTGCTCCCTTTCTTACTTATTTCGTCGTTTCATTGTGTTTCACGTGTTTTCCTTGCTTCTTTCTTGCCTTTTATGTATGGATAACTTGTTATATTATGTGTTATATGATTCATTGTGAATTTATTACGTGAATTCGATGTTTTTATACGCATTAGATGACTAATATATGATACGTTGCCTTTAACGTGCATGCATGATTCTAACTTTCGTTTAAGTGCCTCGTTTGATAGTTCCTTACCTCTTGTAGGATATGCATGCATAGTTAACTTAGTATATGATGTGTTATGTGTGTTATATGAAAATTTTGAAGTCATTTAACGTAAGTTATGAAACTTAAAACTTGTTATGAATTTGCATACGTTAAATGACATCTCATTGTATTTCTTATGCATCATTTGCATTCATATGCATATGCCGAGCATTTAAGTGGTTCATTTTGAGTCTAAGGTTGTCTTTTGTTATTTGTTTATCCTTAGGTTCGTTTCGTGGGTGACGAGGAGGTGTTTTAGAAGTGTTTTGGTTCGTCGCGTTCGGTGTGGTCGGCAAGGTGAGGTTTTCTTCTTTTTAGTTAATATGACCTACAACCCTACCTGAATTTTAGGCCCGCATGTGTCTACGTATATATATATGTACTTAGATATGTGTTTGGTACGTATTTTGTGGGAATTGGCCCTTTTGTTATGAATTCAATTGAAAAACTTTTTATATATATACGTAAGATATATTTTCGTTCGTTTATTTTGAAAAGGGTTGGTGTGTGTGACTTTGATCTAGCGAGATTTTGACTTTGAAATATAAGTTGGAAAATTATGAGATTTCGAAAATTATGACTTATGAATTATGAAATGGGCCCGGAGAAGTGGTATGTGATCTCGGGTTGGCCATGGGGCGCCGAGCTCTCTCATCAACACGACTACAAATTATGTAGAGAGATTTCCCAACCTCAAGAGGTCGAGGGGAGGCGATTTCTTGAGAACGGACAGTTAATCCCTGTAGCACCCACACGTAGGGCCACATCCCCCGCACCATAATCCGAACCCGAATACGAAATGGGATGTCCGCACCCGAATCCGAATCATAGCGAACGGGAGACCAAACACACACTCTAGGCTAGGCGGAGCTAAACAACACCAAATCAGAGTATGCGGAAGCGAATAAATAAAAGCATCAAGCAACGATCATCACATATATACATAGGTACCAACCCACACCTATCCATATAGTATTTACGTATAGGTACCAACATGCAAACCTGTACAAAAGCCATCACGGCTCGGACAAAATAGTAAATAAGTATATACAAACCATAACTGTATAAGTACAAAAATAAAGTGCAGGTATGTAAATACACCTAACGAAACCTAGACCGACAAGTGCATAAAGAAGACACACTTCTCCGCCTAGCTCACGCTCCCAAAACCTGCAACTAAAAGAGTAAACGAGGGTCAGTCAACTGACTGAGTGAGGGGGCTAACGCACACCCACACCCTATATATATAAAGCAGAGCACAAAGCAAAGGGGTGGAATTATGAACCGGAATAGGTTTTGCAAACTAAAACTTTACAAAACAAATACATATACTTTAAAACATTTCATAAACACTATCCCGATTCATACTTCCTGACATAACACAGCATACATAATGCTCGGCGAGAACGAGCTTCCAACCTTCACTCCTCCGAACAAACAAAACGGAAATCATACATATCAACCTCTACACCAATGATGGAAGAGCCACCGGCGGCCCTAACCATCCAAACATATACAGACTCACGAGGGGTAGCGAACCCACATCGTGCCCTCCCCGGTTTTTACGCCGAAGGCATCGAAATATCACGCCTTCCCAAACTCCCAGGGGTCGCGTGTGATATATCGGATAGAGACTACGCACAGGCCGAAACTCGACGGCCCGAACCGTCCCGAGGGTTCCTTACCCGTAGCTCCTTGGATCCACACATACAAATCATAACAAATGCCAAATCTTTCATGGCAATCTCGCTAACAGAATTGTAAAGCCTTTTCCCAAAACTTAGCTTACATAGGCTTATTTAATATCTTTTCCCAAAACAAAGTTGTTCACAAGATCATAAACATATTCTAATCAACACATACATATCTATATATATAATATATAGTCACATGCACGGCCTGAAAACATCACATAAGGCTTTAGGTCGCTTAGCTAATAAAAGTCCTAAACCTCACCTTGTGCGTGACAAAAAGCGAGCCGACGTGAACAACCTACGCCTCGGGCTCGTCAACTGGAACCTCCTCTGAAAAGAAAACACGAAAGCCCAAGACTTAGACTCTATATGAACCAAAGAAGACGCTCGGCAAAATGCATGATTCATGTTCACATATAAAATGTCACAATTAAGTCATACAACATAATTATTCACAATTTATTATGCAATAAAAATCAATTTATAACAATTAACTTGCAAAAGAAAAGCATTTAAAATCATACAAATGCATAAATAAGGCAAAGAGAAAAAGTGGCAAAATCCACCCCCATGGATTTTTCCAAAGGGAAAAATCCACCCTCATGGATTTTTCCAAACCTACTGCCTCAAATCCACCCCCGTGGATTTTTCCAAAAGGAAAAATCCACCCCCGTGGATTTGATCCAGTAGCACAAAGGAAGGGTTTCGGCCATGGGAACGGCCGTTCCCGTTCCCAGTACAAACTGGGAACGGCCGTTCCCCCTCTCGGTAGGAACAGTAAAATGGCCTGGGAACGGTCGTTCCCAGTTTGAAACTGGGGCGGGAACGGCCGTTCCGGCCTGGTTCGAAATGCTGGAACAGAATTCCATTACAGAAAACAGGGGAAGCTCATTTTGGTGCCAAAAATGGCCAAAATCCAATCCTTAAAGTTGCCACAACCTCTCAAATTGCACAAACAATTCACATAAATCATGCTTGACAAGTTGACACTCAAATAACTCAAGAAAAACGGAATAAAAGGCATGATCAAAGGAATGCAAAATTCAAGCCAAAATTATGATCATCAATAAATGCTCAACTAACCAAGGATTAAATGCAATAAATACAACACACACAACATTTACAACTCATATATGAAGCTAGGAATCAAACACTTCAAGCAAAGAGCAAGTATTCACATTTTTAGCTAAACCCTTACTATTCACGTAGGGAAGCAAAGGCACACCAAACTCACTCCAAACTCAGAAATTAAACCATAGAAATGACGAGCACGACGAGGGGATTCCGAAACATACTCAAGTTCGAGAAAAGACGAAGAAACGAGGAAGATCTTGGCTTGGGAAGTTTGGATGATCAACTTGGGGTTTTGGCTCTTGCTTGGCTTGGTTGCTGCTGTTGTTACGTGAAGTGAAGAGAGGAGAGAATGGTTCAGCCTTTAAGGCTGGACCGGTTGGTTCACGGGTTCGGTTCAAGGTTCCCGGTTCAAGTTGGTTCGGTTCAACAATTACGGGTCCAAATAAGGCCAACTTAATTAAAACGAATAAATCACATACAACATTAATTCAAATAAATTCACATAAATTCATATAAGTTAAAATAATTCATATAAGTCGTATACAATTAATCTAGAACGCAATTAATATTAAATCACATAATTTACCTGTACCGACTGTGAGTCGGGGTGTTACAACCTCCCCCCCTTCGGAGAACCTGGTCCCCAGGTTAACTGTCTGACCTGAAGACAACTCTGGGTACAACTGTCTCATCTTCTCCTCAGTCTCCCAAGTAGACTCTTCAGATTTCTGATCTCTCCAAAGAACTCGGACCAAGGGAATCTGTTTATTCCTCAACACTTGAATCTTCCGGTCTTGAATTTCAACCGGATGTCTTACTATCGTCAAATCCGTCTCAAGTTGTACCTCTTCAACAGGGAGAATAGTTGATTCTTCGGGATAATATTTCCTGAGCTGCGAAACATGAAACACATTATGTATCCCGGTCAATCTAGGCGGTAGGTCCAACCTATACGCCACTTCTCCAATTCTCTCAAGGATTTCAAAAGGTCCAAGGTATCTTGGGTTAAGCTTCCCACCTCGACCTATTCGAGAAAATCCCTTTCTCGGATATGCTTTCAAGAAAAACTTATCTCCGACTTCAAACTCAAGGGGCCTTCTCCTCTTATCCGCATAGCTCTTCTGACGGTCCTGAGCTGCCTTCATTCTCTGCTGAATCAACTTAACCTTGGCAGTGGTCTTATCCAATCTCTCCCGAGGTGTAGCTCTTTCGAGCTTGTTCTCCTCTGTCCATCGCCAGTCTTCTATATCCCAAAATAGAGGCGATCTACACTTCCTTCCATATAGTGCCTCGTAGGGGGCCATACCAATAGAAGTCTGAAAACTGTTGTTATAGGCAAACTCAACCAGAGCTAAATGCTTATCCCACTTTTCCTTAAAATCCAAAGCACACGCTCGTAACAAATCCTCCAAATACTTAATCAGTCTCTCTGACTGTCCATCCGTCTGGGGATGAAAAGCGGTGCAGAAATTAAGCCTCGTACCCAACCTACTCTGAAGATCCTGCCAAAACTTAGCTGTGAACCTCGGATCACGATCTGAAACAATGCTAGCAGGCGCCCCATGAAGTCTCACAATCTCATCACAATACAATTCTGCTAACTTCGGAGTCTTGTAAGACATCTTCACCTTGAGAAAATGAGCTGACTTGGTCAATCGGTCGACTATCACCCAAATTCCATCATAACCTCCTCTTGATCTTGGCAAGCCGGACACGAAGTCCATAGTCACTTGCTCCCACTTCCATTCAGGAATCGGAAGTGGTTGGAGAGTTCCTCCCGGTTTCTGGTGTTCTGCCTTCACCACTTGACACGTGAGACACCGCTTCACAAAGTTCGCGACATCTCTCTTCATACCATTCCACCAGAAGTATTCCTTCAAATCTCGGTACATCTTCGTACCACCGGGGTGAATGGAATATCCAGAACGGTGTCCTTCCTCAAGTATTAACCTCTTGAGGTCTTCTGGGACACAAACCCTGGTCTTGAACCTGAACAAACCGGAATCATCAAACCCAAACTTCGTCTCGGGGTCTATCCTAGACCGAACCACTAATCTCTGAATCTCTGTATCCGAAGCCTGAGAATCCAACAACCTCTGTTTCAAATCCGACTGAACTGAGATGTTAGCTAACCGAGCCACTGAGACCAAAACTGTTGAACCCTGTCCTGAAGACCCTGCACTCAAACCTGAAACACTTGCTTTCCTGCTTAAAGCATCTGCCACGACATTAGCCTTGCCCGGATGATACTGAATCGTGCAGTCATAATCCTCTAAGAATTCCATCCAACGCCTCTGTCTATTATTAAGCTCCTTCTGAGTGAAAAGATACTTGAGGCTCTTATGATCCGTGAATATCTCGAAAGTCGTCCCATAGAGATAATGACGCCACTTCCTCAAAGCAAACACAACCGCTGCAAGCTCAAGATCATGAGTGGGGTAGTTCTTCTCGTGTTCCTTCAACTTTCTAGAAGCATAGGCCACCACTCGGCCATTTTGCATCAATACACATCCGAGTCCTTCCTTAGAAGCATCTGCAAAAACTGAATAGCCCTCGGATCCCTCGGGTAGGGTAAGAACTGGTGCTGAAGTTAATCTTTCCTTCAAAGCTTGGAAACTTCTCTCGCACCCATCATCCCACTCATACTTCACCTCCTTTTTAGTTAATCGAGTCAACGGGCAAGCAATCTTGGAAAAGTCCTTCACAAATCTCCTATAGTAACCCGCTAACCCGAGAAAACTTCTTATCTCGGAGGCATTCTTCGGTCTTTCCCACTGAACCACGGTCTCAATCTTAGAAGGATCAACTTCAATCCCCTCACCTGAAATTATATGACCCAGAAAAGCCACTCTGTCGAGCCAGAACTCACACTTGCTAAACTTAGCATAAAGCTTGTGCTCTCTAAGGGTCTCCAAAACAATCCTGAGATGAGATGCGTGCTCTTCTGCAGACTTAGAATACACCAAAATGTCGTCTATGAAAATGACCACAAACTTGTCAAGATACTGTCTAAACACTCGGTGCATCATATCCATGAACACGGCTGGAGCGTTAGTTAATCCAAACGGCATCACTACAAACTCGAAGTGTCCATAACGGGTATTGAACGCAGTCTTAGAGATATCCTCTTCCCGGATACGAAGTTGGTAATACCCTTGCCTCAAATCTAACTTAGAGTACACCTGCGACCCTTGCAAGATATCAAACAACTCTTCGATATGAGGTAAAGGATACTTATTCTTCACTGTCATCCGGTTCAACTCGCGGTAGTCTATACACATCCTCAAAGTCCCATCCTTCTTCTTCACAAATAACACAGGAGCACCCCACGGGGATGTACTCGGACGGATGTAACCGCAAGTCAAAAGTTCATCCAGCTGCGTTTTCAACTCCTTCAACTCAGCAGGAGCCATCCGATACGGTGTCTTAGAGAAAGGCTCAGCTCCAGGATAAAGGTCGACTACAAACTCGATGTCCCTATCAGGTGGTAAAGAACCCAAATTCTCAGGGAAAACATCGGGAAACTCACTCACGACCTCTGTCTCCTCAAGTTTGGCCTGATCCTTCGGTTTATTCAGAAGGTAAGCCACAAAACCTGTCGCACCGTCCCGGAGGAGCTTACTTGCTTCCATAAAAGACACAAACGGGCTGGACCTCAACCTCTCACCCGTAAAGACCACGGACCCCAAAGAAACTTTCTTCTCATGACAATCCAACTGAGCTCGGTATCTGAAGAGAAAGTCCATGCCAAGGATAACCTCATACTTCTTCAACGGTAAAACTATCAGATCTGCAGGAAAAATTCGGCCCTCAAACACCACCGGACACTCCCTAAACACCCTGTCAGCTTCCAAAGACCCTCCCAAAGGAGTAATCACCACATACACATGCGCAGATAATTCATCAAGTAAAGGCAAAGAAGCAACAATATCCCGGGAAATAAATGAATGCGTAGCCCCGGGATCAAACAATGCATGTAGTGATATGCCATGAATGTTTATTGTACCTTCTATCACGGCAGTCGGGTCGACATCAGCAGCTTCCTCCTCTCCTTCCAAAGCAAACACGCGAGCCTGCACAATCGGCCTCCTATTCGGGCAAGCATCAATCAAGTGATCAGAAGACCCGCACGCATAGCATTTACCCAGAAGCTTCCAACACCTCTCCACTGGATGTCTCCCCTGACAATGAGAACAAACGGGTGGTCCCTGAGCTGGAGCCGGTCGAGCGAGAATAGCAGGAGGTGCCACGGGACCGGTAATACGGGGCTTTTTGTTCCCTAAACCCTGGGGACGAAAAGCCGGTGGAACAGGAGCTCGTGGAGCATAAGAAACGGGCCTCTTACCCTATCCAGAACCTGATCCCGTAACCCGAGTAGAAGAGAAAGGCGGAGGCTTCAACCGAGCCATTTGGGCCTCAACTTGAATTGCCCTATTTGTAACCTTGGCCCAAGTACTCACGTTAGCAGCTTGTAAAGCTTCTTGAATATCCCGACGAAGTCCATGAAGAAACTTTCGGGCCTTATGATCATCGTGGTCGGTGATGTGAGTAGCGTACGGAGCTAACCTCTCAAACTCCAAAATATAATCCTCCACCGTCCGGTTGCCTTGCCTCAAATTGGAGAACTCTTGGAGGCGACGTTCTTGTGCACTATGAGGGATATATTTCTCATGGAATTCCTGCACAAACGTCTCCCAATTAAATTCCATCCCCATTCTCTCAAGCCTGGACCTCACACTCCTTAGCCAAATAGCCGCTGGCCCTTGAATAATACGCCCGGTGCAAACAGCCTTGTCCTGGGAATTCCCTGGACATATCTCCCAAATACCTCGAATCTCGGACAACCACTCTTCCGCCTTGATATCATCACCTCCATACCACTTTGGAGGATTGTTGTTCCGGAAGTCCCTATACACGGCGGAAATGTCTTGTCCTTCACCCGGATTTGCATTACCCCTTTGATTGTGTTGGAGTTGATTGAGTAGGGCTTGGACAATATTCTCCGCATTCATAGGTGGTGGCGGAGGTGCATTCTGTGGAGCCGGTTCATTCAAATCAGGGGTTCGTTCACGATTATTATGTCTTCTTGGAGGCATCCTGAAATTCATAAATTCAAGCAATATGGATGCATGTACATTAGTGTATGAATATGTATACAATTTAAGAAAATAATCAAGTAATCAATTAGTCAAGTAATCACACATTCAAATCATGTATGCACATAATCACACAATCACGTTATCCTAAGCCGTACGACCTAGACAGACCCACACGACACTAGAGCCCGGTTTTGCAACCGCGCTCTGATACCACTTAAGGATGTAGCACCCACACGTAGGGCCACATCCCCCGCACCATAATCCGAACCCGAATACGAAATGGGATGTCCGCACCCGAATCCGAATCATAGCGAACGGGAGACCAAACACACACTCTAGGCTAGGCGGAGCTAAACAACACCAAATCAGAGTATGCGGAAGCGAATAAATAAAAGCGTCAAGCAACGATCATCACATATATACATAGGTACCAACCCACACCTATCCATATAGTATTTACGTATAGGTACCAACATGCAAACCTGTACAAAAGCCATCACGGCTCGGACAAAATAGTAAATAAGTATATACAAACCATAACTGTATAAGTACAAAAATAAAGTGCAGGTATGTAAATGCACCTAACGAAACCTAGACCGACAAGTGCATAAAGAAGACACACTTCTCCGCCTAGCTCACGCTCCCAAAACCTGCAACTAAAAGAGTAAACGAGGGTCAGTCAACTGACTGAGTGAGGGGGCTAACGCACACCCACACCCTATATATATAAAGCAGAGCACAAAGCAAAGGGGTGGAATTATGAACCGGAATAGGTTTTGCAAACTAAAACTTTACAAAACAAATACATATACTTTAAAACATTTCATAAACACTATCCTGATTCATACTTCCTGACATAACACAGCATACATAATGCTCGGCGAGAACGAGCTTCCAACCTTCACTCCTCAGAACAAACAAAACGGAAATCATACATATCAACCTCTACACCAATGATGGAAGAGCCACCGGCGGCCCTAACCATCCAAACATATACAGACTCACGAGGGGTAGCGAACCCACATCGTGCCCTCCCCGGTTTTTACGCCGAAGGCATCGAAATATCACGCCTTCCCAAACTCCCAGGGGTCGCGTGTGATATATCGGATAGAGACTACGCATAGGCCGAACCTCGACGGCCCGAACCGTCCCGAGGGTTCCTTACCCGTAGCTCCTTGGATCCACACATACAAATCATAACAAATGCCAAATCTTTCATGGCAATCTCGCTAATAGAATTATAAAGCCTTTTCCCAAAACTTAGCTTACATAAGCTTATTTAATATCTTTTCCCAAAACAAAGTTGTTCACAAGATCATAAACATATTCTAATCAACACATACATATCTATATATATAATATATAGTCACATGCACGGCCTGAAAACATCACATAAGGCTTTAGGTCGCTTAGCTAATAAAAGTCCTAAACCTCACCTTGTGCGTGACAAAAAGCGAGCCGACGTGAACAACCTACGCCTCGGGCTCGTCAACTGGAACCTCCTCTGAAAAGAAAACACGAAAGCCCAAGACTTAGACTCTATATGAACCAAAGAAGACGCTCGGCAAAATGCATGATTCATGTTCACATATAAAATGTCACAATTAAGTCATATAATTCACAAATTATAGCACAACATAATTATTCACAATTTATTATGCAATAAAAATCAATTTATAACAATTAACTTGCAAAAGAAAAGCATTTAAAATCATACAAATGCATAAATAAGGCAAAGAGAAAAAGTGGCAAAATCCACCCCCATGGATTTTTCCAAAGGGAAAAATCCACCCTCATGGATTTTTCCAAACCTACTGCCTCAAATCCACCCCCGTGGATTTTTCCAAAAGGAAAAATCCACCCCCGTGGATTTGATCCAGTAGCACAAAGGAAGGGTTTCGGCCATGGGAACGGCCGTTCCCGTTCCCAGTACAAACTGGGAACGGCCGTTCCCCCTCTCGGTAGGAACAGTAAAATGGCCTGGGAACGGTCGTTCCCAGTTTGAAACTGGGGCGGGAACGGCCGTTCCGGCCTGGTTCGAAATGCTGGAACAGAATTCCATTACAGAAAACAGGGGAAGCTCATTTTGGTGCCAAAAATGGCCAAAATCCAATCCTTAAAGTTGCCACAACCTCTCAAATTGCACAAACAATTCACATAAATCATGCTTGACAAGTTGACACTCAAATAACTCAAGAAAAACGGAATAAAAGGCATGATCAAAGGAATGCAAAATTCAAGCCAAAATTATGATCATCAATAAATGCTCAACTAACCAAGGATTAAATGCAATAAATACAACACACACAACATTTACAACTCATATATGAAGCTAGGAATCAAACACTTCAAGCAAAGAGCAAGTATTCACATTTTTAGCTAAACCCTTACTATTCACGTAGGGAAGCAAAGGCACACCAAACTCACTCCAAACTCAGAAATTAAACCATAGAAATGACGAGCACGACGAGGGGATTCCGAAACATACTCAAGTTCGAGAAAAGACGAAGAAACGAGGAAGATCTTGGCTTGGGAAGTTTGGATGATCAACTTGGGGTTTTGGCTCTTGCTTGGCTTGGTTGCTGCTGTTGTTACGTGAAGTGAAGAGAGGAGAGAATGGTTCAGCCTTTAAGGCTGGACCGGTTAGTTCACGGGTTCGGTTCAAGGTTCCCGGTTCAAGTTGGTTCGGTTCAACAATTACGGGTCCAAATAAGGCCAACTTAATTAAAACGAATAAATCACATACAACATTAATTCAAATAAATTCACATAAATTCATATAAGTTAAAATAATTCATATAAGTCGTATACAATTAATCTAGAACGCAATTAATATTAAATCACATAATTTACCTGTACCGACTGTGAGTCGGGGTGTTACAATCCCCGTCGGGGAACGGGTAGGATCCCCCCACTCAAACATTATGACGAGAGAACGGGGTTGAGAGAACGTTATCTCATCCCCAAACGGTGAAGGTTGGATTGTTTATGAACTTTGCTTTGTTTTGATTTCGATTATGATATGAAAGGAGTTAGGTTGGTTAGAAACTTGCTCTCGCTGAGTTCGTTGATTTTGATTATGTTTGTGGTTTGTGAAACGGGAGTGGATTTATAATTTTTATAACTTGGTTATTTTGGTCTTTTGACCCTAAATCCTTTCTATATTTAGTATCACGGGCTAAAATGTTTTATATTGCAAAAACCATGCCCTGGTTCATGAACTTTTAAATTTGAATATGCTCTGTTCTTATATTACGTACGTGTGAGTGTGTTAGCCCCTTCACCAGTCTTTAGGACTGACCCCTCATCGTTGTTTTCTTTTTTCCCTTTTTATCTCTTGAGTTGCAGGTGCAGGTTGTCGGTTCGAGCTAGGCGGCGGTCTTTTATTTTCGAGTACTGTTCGAGTCGTTAGTAGAGTCTTTTGCATATCTCACATCTCTATTTTTGAATTTTGAAATTATGTATAAATTATGATTTAATTCTTGAGCTTTGAATTTTGTATGAATTAATTTGATCGGCTTGGACTTGGCATGTATAATCTGATTTATTTTATTCCTATTATGAAAGTATGTATGTTTGTGTATTTGAAATCCTGGTGCTTCCGCATGTGTATTTGTTTATTTTGCGCACTCTGAATTAGGGTCTAGACCGCCTAGCCTAGGTGAGATTTGTTTATCACCCATTTGCCGTAGCTTGGTGGGTGTGCGGAGTTTCTAATTCGTTACACGTGTCGGGCTATGGTGCGGGGGGTGTAGTGCTCTTCGCTCCGGGGTGCTACAACCTAAAGTGGTATCAGAGCTCCTGGTTGTAAAACCGGAGCTCTAGCGTCGTGTCGGGTCTGTCTAGGTTATTCGGCTTAGGATTATGTGTTTGTTTGCATTCATTCTCACTTTTATGAGATTTATTTGAAATATTTGCATTAATTGTTCACAAGAACATGTACTAAACCCTACACGCATTGATATTTTGGAATTATTTTCTTATCTCAGGATGGCGTTTCAACACCAATATGTGCCATCGAAGGAAGGACATGAGAAACAAGTAACCTCTGTTTACAAGAAGTTTAAGGAGTTTGATCCATCGAAGTGGTTTGGAGGTAATGATGTAGAGGCCGAGGAATGGATTTCCGAGATTACTTGGATTTGGGGTATACTTTCGGGGACATCACAAGAGAAGATGATTTGCACTTTCCGTTTACTCCGAGGCCAAGCTTCAAAGTGGCTTAAAAACATGAGAATAAAATTTGAAGAATCTAGAGAAGAATTTACGTGGGAGAATGTAACACCCCTTACACGTGGAGGTGCCACACCCCCCGCACTATGGCCTCGATCCACGTATGAAATGGCAAGTCCATACATAAATCAAAACTATAGCGAACGGGTGACAATGCAATACCAACAAGCTAGGCGGGAACTAAACCATACATGCAACAAAATAACCGGGAAGCATCGAATAAACCATATGTATATGTACTGCATTTAACTATTAATACATCACCATTTCTTGCATAGTTCAAATATACATCCTATGCTAATAAAGTTCCGAACATGATGCCAAAAGTTCTATACACAAAATGAAATGCTAGACTCAGCGGAATGCAACCTGACCCGACTCCCGCCTAGCACACGACCGCTATCAAGTACCTGAAAGGTGGGGTGTCAGTCCATGGAAGACTGAGTGAAGCAGTAAATATATGTATAACACAATTAACATGCACGTTGTGACCTCGGGTAATATTTTCTATAAAAGTAACATAAGTTTAAAATATTATAGCCATCGCCCGAGATTACAACTATCAAGTTTATTAGTTAAAATTCATATTATTGATACGTGGCCCTGGCGAGTGAGGGCTTTTCCAACCTTACACCAATAGTGAATCATTACCAGCTAGTTGGAATATCCTGTGATCAAGCAATTCAGTTAAGGTGTACACTCATTCATTCATGAACTCCTTCACTCCGGGTGATGGCGGGTTTGCAAAGCCCTATCCATCCATGCTACGCACGTCAGGAACATGACTCCCACGTGCGGGATTCCTTCCTCCACCAATCTCCTAGTGGATTCAGGGGTCATCCCAGTGTTGAGGGGTGTGTACAGAGCTACCCGTCAGCCCGATGCTTTCCCGGTTGACTCGTACACGTACCCTCGGGCCCAGTGTGCTATCATGCTACTCGCCACTAAATAATCATGAATAGTACAATACATGCATTGCTTTGCATGATCATGCTACTAATCGAACCACATGCATTGCTTTGCATGAGTCCGATTTACTTGAAATTGTTTAAACGTTTAGAAGTAGTTTAAGAAAGTAAGTAACTACCTTTTTGGCTTTGAAAGTTCACATAAAGGTTATACAATTATTTACTAAACCTCACCTTTCTTGCAAAATGCGACCAGGATATGTTCTAGGGAGCTTGTCCCTCGTTCACGACCTCGTGACCTGTGTAAACACGACGTGTATACATGAGACATGACCTAGAATGGACCAAATATGACGAACGGCGGAAATGTGTCGAGACGATCATGAAAATGCAATGTGGTATCATAATATGTTGTTTCACATCATATTAGCACATATTATAGCAATTCGGGGTCAAAGAAGTCGTTGGGTCGAGGGGTTAATTTCGTAATTTTATGCAGTGAATTTTACACTGCATGTCAGGTGGGAACGGCCGTTCCGTTCCCCTTTGTAAAGTGGGAACGGTCGTTCCCAAGAGTTCCCCAAAACGTACCCGCATTTTTCCTTTTTAAAGCGCGCCTTTGAGCCGGGAACGGCCCTTCCGGCGCAAGGCCAAAAGGGGAACGGCCGTTCCCATGCTCGGCCGCCCCTTTATTTGAAAAGAAATGGGAACGCCCGTTCCCACAAAGCCTTGAGGCTGGGAACGGTCGTTCCCAGTTTCTGCAACTGGAAAAACAGAGCAGAAACAGGGGAAGCTCTCGGCAATGGAACAACAAAGCCCCAAAATCCCATTTTTGATCCCCCAAATGCTATAATTTCTAGGAGTATGATGCATACAACTTCAATATATGATAATATAACCCTTAAACACATAAAACATGCAATATCAACTAGAATTCCAAGGTTTCAAGTTTATAATCAACTTGATCTCTCATGCCAAATAACCAAGAATTCAAGCTAGAAATCATGCAACAATTCATGTTATAATCACTCAATCATGCTTCCAACTCTAAATCCATCATCTAGCATATCACACTCAAACCCTAGCTTATACAAATATGATCAACTCATGCAAACCAACCTCAAGGATGAAAGAAATGAAGAAAGTGGATGATGATGATGATGAACTCCTAATTCCTTGGAGCACTACTTGAAATCTTGATGATTGATGAGAAAATCACTTCTTCCTTTTCTCTTCTTTGCAACCGAGAGAGAGCAATTGTGGTTGGGATATTTTTGGATGAAATTTGATCAAGAAAGAAGCTTGAGAATGCATATATCGATCCATCAATTTTTGAAATGTGTGAGATGTCCCATTTTGCCAATTAATCCTCTAAGAGCTCAATCTATGCGATTGGGTATACGAGGTTTTAAAATAAGATCAATTAAGTCCTCAAAGGGTTGGCAATTAAGTCCCTAGAATTTTAGAAAATATTTAACTAGGGACAATTTGGAAATTTTATCACTCTCGGTAATTGATTTCATGCAATAAATATTTTTCGGGTCATGAAATAATATTTTTAATGATTTTAACTCAAGTAATTCATATAAATAATGCTTCAAAAATTTTATAAAATTATAATGAAGCGAAAAAGGTTAATTAGAAAAATCGGGGCGTTACAATTCTCCCCCCCTTAAAAGGACCTGGTCCCCAGGTCCACTTTCGAGTTTTCAAATCATGCACGAGGTATAAGAGAGCCCCGTCTCTCGAACAAGAAGTGAAAGATTCCCGTCTTTCAACAAGAAGTGAGAAAACCCCGTTTCTCCGTAAGGATGAGAGTGCCCCGTCTCTCAAACAAGTTAGGAGAGAACCCCGTCTCTCGAATACCCAAGTAATAATCCAAAACAATGCTCGAAACATTTATCACAAAAGAGGCAAGTCGTCACGCCACTCACATCTATTTATCGTTCACACCGAAGCACATTGTTGCTAGCAATGATTTCGTTAATAATAAAATTCATGATGCTCGTGATATGCATGTTTAATGATACCGTTCACCGTGGAAGTTGCTATGAATGTAGTTGATACCTCGGGCTATTCTTGCTCTTTCTCTTCGCCTTGGACACATATTTGCTTGATGCTCTTTGCTCCCGCATCTCATACATAAATTCAGTCGTTCCCGACAATTCTTGTAGGTATGATTATCGCGTCCACAATAGGTGCAAAGAATCTTTCCTGACTGTGATGGCGAAGTCATAGTAGAAGCGCTCCCTGAAACTGATTTATTATTCTGCGACTTCTTCTTTTTAGGTCTTTCCGGAGATGGTAGAACCGAGTCACTAGTGGACCTCTTCATTATAGTAGAATCTGGTCTTGCTCCTGAGACTAAGTCCTGTTCGAGGGGAGGAACAGGCCTTCTTACGTTGTCCGAATCCTCAACCTTCAATGCCTTCGCAGTAGCTTTGGCCCAAGTACTTGTATTAGCGGCCTTCAGAGCATCCTGTATTTCCGGTCTGAGTCCTTGCACAAATTGCACTGCTTTGTGGAAATCGTCACTCGCTATGTTGGGTGCATAGCGAGATAAGCGTTCAAACTCCGCTATGTACTCACCCATAGACCTTCCTTCTTGCTTTAATTCGGTAAATTCCCTCAACCTCCGAGTACGTGAAGCTGGAGGAATAAATTTGTTTCTGAATTCCCTAACAAATACCTCCCAATTGATAGTTTCTCCGGCAGCTTCCAATACAATCTGATTACTTTCCCACCAGGAGTAAGCTTCGCCCTGAATCAACGTGAGAGTGCAGCGGGCTTTTTCCTGGGAGTCACAAGGAATAAGTTGCCAAATCCTATCAATCTCTTTGAGCCACATTTCAGCCTGAATGTCATCACCCTTGTAGAACTTTGGGGGTTGTTGGTTTTGGAATTCCCGAAGTATCGCAGAAATAGGGTTACCCGGGGGTGCTATCTGCGCAGGTGGTACGGGAGGAACCCTTTCCTGTATCCTTTGATCGATTAACCCTACCACCGCGTTCATAAAATTCTGGGGCTGGGCCTGAGGAGGTGGAGAAGGGGATGACTCCTCGTGGCGATGGTGGCGGCGATGATGATGATGTCTATGTCTCGGGGACCGGTCACGATGATGTCTATCATGGTCCATCCTGAAATGAGATCACTATACATGCATGGTTTGGTTAATAGATGCAAAATGTGTGCAAATAATTTCATAAAGTTAATGCAGCACACATTTCAAAGAATCTCAGAAATTCAAATAATTCAAGAATTCAAGCAATTCACATACTTTCATTAAACACCAACTTCTCACGTAACAAGTAATCCTATGCCGTTCGACCTAGACTCACTTGACACGACTCGAGAACCTCGGTTTTGCAACCGGGCTCTGATACCACCTTAGATGTAACACCCCTTACACGTGGAGGTGCCACACCCCCCGCACTATGGCCTCGATCCACGTATGAAATGGCAAGTCCATACATAAATCAAAACTATAGCGAACGGGTGACAATGCAATACCAACAAGCTAGGCGGGAACTAAACCATACATGCAACAAAATAACCGGGAAGCATCGAATAAACCATATGTATATGTACTGCATTTAACTATTAATACATCACCATTTCTTGCATAGTTCAAATATACATCCTATGCTAATAAAGTTCCGAACATGATGCCAAAAGTTCTATACACAAAATGAAATGCTAGACTCAGCGGAATGCAACCTGACCCGACTCCCGCCTAGCACACGACCGCTATCAAGTACCTGAAAGGTGGGGTGTCAGTCCATGGAAGACTGAGTGAAGCAGTAAATATATGTATAACACAATTAACATGCACGTTGTGACCTCGGGTAATATTTTCTATAAAAGTAACATAAGTTTAAAATATTATAGCCATCGCCCGAGATTACAACTATCAAGTTTATTAGTTAAAATTCATATTATTGATACGTGGCCCTGGCGAGTGAGGGCTTTTCCAACCTTACACCAATAGTGAATCATTACCAGCTAGTTGGAATATCCTGTGATCAAGCAATTCAGTTAAGGTGTACACTCATTCATTCATGAACTCCTTCACTCCGGGTGATGGCGGGTTTGCAAAGCCCTATCCATCCATGCTACGCACGTCAGGAACATGACTCCCACGTGCGGGATTCCTTCCTCCACCAATCTCCTAGTGGATTCAGGGGTCATCCCAGTGTTGAGGGGTGTGTACAGAGCTACCCGTCAGCCCGATGCTTTCCCGGTTGACTCGTACACGTACCCTCGGGCCCAGTGTGCTATCATGCTACTCGCCACTAAATAATCATGAATAGTACAATACATGCATTGCTTTGCATGATCATGCTACTAATCGAACCACATGCATTGCTTTGCATGAGTCCGATTTACTTGAAATTGTTTAAACGTTTAGAAGTAGTTTAAGAAAGTAAGTAACTACCTTTTTGGCTTTGAAAGTTCACATAAAGGTTATACAATTATTTACTAAACCTCACCTTTCTTGCAAAATGCGACCAGGATATGTTCTAGGGAGCTTGTCCCTCGTTCACGACCTCGTGACCTGTGTAAACACGACGTGTATACATGAGACATGACCTAGAATGGACCAAATATGACGAACGGCGGAAATGTGTCGAGACGATCATGAAAATGCAATGTGGTATCATAATATGTTGTTTCACATCATATTAGCACATATTATAGCAATTCGGGGTCAAAGAAGTCGTTGGGTCGAGGGGTTAATTTCGTAATTTTATGCAGTGAATTTTACACTGCATGTCAGGTGGGAACGGCCGTTCCGTTCCCCTTTGTAAAGTGGGAACGGTCGTTCCCAAGAGTTCCCCAAAACGTACCCGCGTTTTTCCTTTTTAAAGCGCGCCTTTGAGCCGGGAACGGCCCTTCCGGCGCAAGGCCAAAAGGGGAACGGCCGTTCCCATGCTCGGCCGCCCCTTTATTTGAAAAGAAATGGGAACGCCCGTTCCCACAAAGCCTTGAGGCTGGGAACGGTCGTTCCCAGTTTCTGCAACTGGAAAAACAGAGCAGAAACAGGGGAAGCTCTCGGCAATGGAACAACAAAGCCCCAAAATCCCATTTTTGATCCCCCAAATGCTATAATTTCTAGGAGTATGATGCATACAACTTCAATATATGATAATATAACCCTTAAACACATAAAACATGCAATATCAACTAGAATTCCAAGGTTTCAAGTTTATAATCAACTTGATCTCTCATGCCAAATAACCAAGAATTCAAGCTAGAAATCATGCAACAATTCATGTTATAATCACTCAATCATGCTTCCAACTCTAAATCCATCATCTAGCATATCACACTCAAACCCTAGCTTATACAAATATGATCAACTCATGCAAACCAACCTCAAGGATGAAAGAAATGAAGAAAGTGGATGATGATGATGATGAACTCCTAATTCCTTGGAGCACTACTTGAAATCTTGATGATTGATGAGAAAATCACTTCTTCCTTTTCTCTTCTTTGCAACCGAGAGAGAGCAATTGTGGTTGGGATATTTTTGGATGAAATTTGATCAAGAAAGAAGCTTGAGAATGCATATATCGATCCATCAATTTTTGAAATGTGTGAGATGTCCCATTTTGCCAATTAATCCTCTAAGAGCTCAATCTATGCGATTGGGTATACGAGGTTTTAAAATAAGATCAATTAAGTCCTCAAAGGGTTGGCAATTAAGTCCCTAGAATTTTAGAAAATATTTAACTAGGGACAATTTGGAAATTTTATCACTCTCGGTAATTGATTTCATGCAATAAATATTTTTCGGGTCATGAAATAATATTTTTAATGATTTTAACTCAAGTAATTCATATAAATAATGCTTCAAAAATTTTATAAAATTATAATGAAGCGAAAAAGGTTAATTAGAAAAATCGGGGCGTTACAGAGAAATTCATCAGGGAATTTTCCTACAAACATATTCCCCCAAGTGTGATGGTTAGAAGACTTCGAGAATTTTTGGATCTTGAACAAGAATTATGATCTTATATCGGAACTTGAAAGTTCGGGAGCCGACAAGGATTGCCTAAAGTCTGTAGTTACATTCAAGGACATAGGGATGATGTTCAATAAGTTTTTCAAGCCTCACCGGTACATCAATGGTCCGAGGAAGTTAGAAAGGCGGTTCAAGTGGAACTAGGTAACCAACGATTGAATTCTCACATCTCTTATGTGGGACAAGGATCGAGTTCGAGTTTGAGCAAGAGGATTATGTCACAAAGGAAATCTCAAGAGTTTCAAGGTGTCGATGATACCAAGAAGAAGAAGAAGCTTCGATTACTGAAGTTGGATTTGATGTTTTCCCCACAGAATCGATCCAATGCTCCTATTGTCGAGGCCCGAATCATATAGAAGAGGCTTATAGGAAGAAGTTCGGTAGATGCTTAAAGTGTGGAGAGTCGGGCTATTTGGTGAATGGTTGTCCGAAGTACAATAATTTGAAGCCAACGAAGAGCCATGATTCCAAGACATCAAGTTAAATCCGAGTTAAAGAAAGTGAAGATGAAGAATTTGATGCCGAGTTCGACACTACCGCCATGGTGAAAGGTACATAAGGCATTCATGGCATCTCATACATGCATCTTTTATTTTATTTCGGGGGAAACCCATTTGCTTGATTTATTTCTCTTTCTTGATTCCTTTCATGAACTCTCTTCTTGTAGAGAGTTAGTGAGTTGAGTGCCCGAGAGTGGGTGAGTTGTGAGGGTTGAGGTTGCCCGTGTTAGGAATAGTGCCCTAGAAAGCCGATTGTATATCCGCTTTGTGCTTTTCCTTATTGTAATCACAAACAATCTTTGAATGAAATAACGAATTGAGGCAACACTTCTTTATATGCTCTTGTTTGGTATGCGTTTACTTTATCTGTGCATGTATAAAAACTCCCCTAATCCTGATGACTATAGGACTCTACCATTTAGGTGAAATGGTTCATGAAACGAGCCCCATATCACATAAGTCATGATTAGTAAAATACTCCAAGCCGATGAGTCCTACCGACAGTGGAAGTGTCAACCTGACTCCTCTAAGGCTTCCTTGTGGGATCACACCCTTAAGAAGGACCACCTTGTTTCATGGAGGTACAAAGTGTATGGTTGATACGTGCGTGATACATGAGGGTGCTTGCTTTAATAAGTAAGTTCACTGAGGTGCCCCGTGTGAGAACATTCCTAAATGGGAAAGGAAGTTTCTATTTCAGGAAATGAAAACTTCCAGATTAGGAAATATCTCACGAGTCATTGATGTGATTAATTGATCCTTAGACTTGAGGTTCCTTGTCACTTTATGAGTTAACTCTGTAGTCTTAGGTGTAAGCTTTAAAGGGTGTCGCCATAGACAACTGATTCAAGGCTTATGCTGGGGCTGCACAAGTGATTCATGAAAGTGAATGAGAATCAAGAAAGGACCTACACTTGCATTTGCAAGGTGATCTCTTATTGTGTAAGTCATTCATATGCCATATGGAGTCCTTGGCCAAGGCAGTAGATCAAGACATCAAGAAAAGGGTTTCTTGGATTGAGATCAAATGGATATGAAATGCACTTAGCTTTAAGACCGGATTATTAGGGTTCTGATTATTCCCTTACCCTAGATCTTGGTTGAGAGATAGTAAGTAGGAGGACTGTATCTCACATGAATCAATGACTTAAAGGTTCTGTCGAATCCAAACATTCCAATTCAGCTAGGGGTTAACACACCTGTTGCTAGACTATGGTCGTTTAATCTGTGGACTGATTAATTAATTAGTGAATTAATTAATTAGGGTCACTGCTAATTGAATTGAGAACCTAGAGGGTCACACACAACAACTTGGTTACATGAGTTGAGGCTTTAAAATGATTAAACGAGTTAATCGGGCCAAGAGGGTTCCACACGTGTGAAACCACACGTGTGGGTCACGTGAGTGACACGTGTCCTTGTGACACACGTCCCATACGTGTAAATATATATATTGTATATATATATATTAAATAATTAAATGTGTTAATTATTTAATAGACTTTGGTTTAATTTTGAATTAAAAAGAAAGTCTAATTTTGGAGAAAATAATCTAGCTAATTAATTATGAATTAATTAATTAGATAAAATAAGTTATTTATTTTAAATAAATAAAGTATAAAATTATCCAAAAATAGTTTGGATATTTTAGCTCTCTTGAAAGTTGATTTGAATTAGAATTCAAAGTCAAAGTCAAAGTTACTTGATGATCAAGTAATAGGAGAGAGAGAGAGACCAAAGCCCTAGCCCATAAAGGACTAGGATTTTCGGTCCTCCCCTTATTATAAATAGGGGAGCTCGAGCTCCCCTTAGAGCTAATTGGAAATTCTTTTGGTTCATGTGTTGAACACCATCCTTTCTCCAAGATAAACGAAACCCTAGGTTAAGCCTAAACACTAACTAGAGAACTAGCATCCTTACTAGTTAGATTGTAGTCAAGTTGGTGGACTATCTCTAGAGAGCTTCAAGTTAGAAGTTTCAAGATTCGAGCTTTATCAAGGAGAGGGGATCAAGCCACGAGAAGAGCGTTCTTGGGTGGCTTGAAACGCTTCAAGAAAGAATAAAAAAAGAAAAAATAAGTTTCTTATCTCTACGAATTTGGATACACGATTGCGAGTCCAAGGTCCTTTTGTTGGAAAATTTTTTAAATTCCGCTGCTTTCTGATTCGTGTTTTCCAACAAGTGGTATCAGAGCCACCTCATTAATCGTGTTTCTGATTCGTCTCAATTATTCTGAATTTGGTAGAAATTCTTACACTTAGATGCGAATTAGGTATTCATGAGTTCTTTTAGAAAGCCTGAAATACGAAACTGTAAATTTTCTTGAATTTCTGGAAATGTTTTCTTAAATTGTGTTTTTGAAAACCGTTTTGATTGAAATATGTTTAAATCGTATTTTATTTTGGATTGAACCGGGTTTTCGAGAAACCCAAAATACGAAACGGAACACGAAAAGGACGAGCCTAGGCGTACTAGCACGTCGCACGCCCAGGCCCGTCGCCGCCGCCCAGCCCTCCCGCAATCGCGCGGGAGGCCCTCCCGCCTGCGCCTAGGCGCGCCCGCTCACTTGTCCCGCAACCGCGCGGGACAGCCGCCCGCACCGTCCCGCAACAGAGCGGGATGCCCAGGCCGAGACCGCCCGCCATCCGGCGGGCACTGCTGCGCGCGACTAGCGAACGCGTGCGGCAATTGCCGGGGCATTCGCGCGCGCCTGATGCCGCACGGCGGTGCCCCCCCTTGGGCGGGTGGTTTCGGGCCAATCTTCGTGTTTTCGTGTTTCGTGTTTTCGGTCCTTGAAAATCCTGATTTAATTTTATTTTAATTTTATCTTTTAAAATCAGTTTTGCTAAAATAAAATTATTTTAAAATTTTGATTAAATTGGGATTTTTGAGAAATTGATCGATTTAAATTTTGAGAAAAATTGCAAACTTTATTTTCTGAAAATATTGAAAGAATAAAATTATTAATTTTTGAAATTAATTGGAATTTTATTGGTTTATTGTTTTTCAGGTTTTATTGAAAAGGCTCTGAACAAGAATTGCATCTAAGTCATGTTTTAAGCTATTAGAGCTTAATGCGAGAATTTTAATTTATTGGTTAAATTTAAATTCTTGCAAAGCATTTTAGGTGATCATGGGTTTAGACTTATGTATGGTTTTAATTTATGCACATGGATGGTTTAAATTGGGGTTGGAGCCCTATAGTTGCGTTTTTCAATTGAGGTTGGAGCCTCACTTATGTGCGTACTGTTATGTGATTTATTATGTGGCTTTCCATATTACTGTTTTTGAGGCCGGGGTATGCCCCGTGTAATTGTCTAAGGCCAATATTATGATTGAGCCTTATTACTTTATGTCTTTTTCTTTTTATTGTAATTTGAGAGTAGAGATAGGTGGTGAGGTTTTATTTTCATTTTGGAGACAATGCACCCATGGAGTAAGATGGACCTCATTCAAGTAACAAGGAGGCCATAAGTGAAGACCCCTCAAAATGTTAGGGAGGGGAATCTCAATTGTAAAAATGTAATAGAGATAGGGCTCTTATTTTGTTACCGCTTTCCCTTATGTGATTTAAACTGTTTATGTGGCATGTATGTTAGAACTTGTGATTGTGGAGTGGCTCCCACATATCATGCATAAGATAGGTAGAACCCCTGATCATTACATGTTAGTATCATGCTAGGAAATGTTATCTGTTTATGTGCTTGTTTGAAATGCATTTAAGTGTACTTGCATTAATCAAGACTAATAAAATTGGATAACATATATGTTGGTGAGGTCGAACCGGACAACTCTCCGGTTGATTCGAAAATTCCCAATTAAATATTAAGCTAATTTCGAACAAATAGGTATTTAATTCGAGATGCAAATTTTGAATTAAATTCCTAGCATTCCATCAATAGGTTTTAAGTTTAGTAAGTGAAGCTAGTTATTGTCCGTGAGTCGTGGGATAGCTAGTGGAGCTTATTGGTTCTTAGTTACCTAATTGATCATTTTAAATGGTCAATATTTCGTGGTCAATTTTGGCAAGGGCGATGTCCGCGAGTCGTGGGTCGTTTGAACTAAGTTTTGATCATGATCTTATGATTGATGGGTCTAGCTTAACGCCTAAGTAAATATGGATGTCGCACGAGTCGTGGGTCCATATTGAAAGATAGGTGATGCAAAAACAATTACTAAGAGTTCTAAAGGTGTTAGAATTGGTAAGTTGTACCTACCTAGGGTTCTTACTTAGAATGTCCGCGAGTCGTGGGTTCGAGGTAAAATGCCTAGGATCTTAGTACCCATTGGGAAAGGTGTTCCTCTTAGATCTTTGGGAATTCTAGATCTTTGAAAAACAGTGGGAGCTGCATTAGATTAAAGACCTTATCTTTTGTATATCGTTATAATTCAGCATGCTCACTAGTTCTCTGTTTTTACCATTTAGGTCGTAGATTCTGTGATTCTCTACGTGTTTTGAAATGGCAACCAAAAACCCTCTTGTATCGATCCTCGAGTCAAACAAGTTGACTGGTCCCAACTATTCTGATTGGCTGAGGAATCTAAAAATCATTTTAGATTCTAAGAAGAGAACTTATGTTCTCTTCGAAGGGGAGCCTAGTCCCAAAGGGGAGGTTCCCACTCGGGCCGAGCGGGACGCGATTCAGAAGTGGAAGGATGATAATCTCCAAGCCCGTTGCCTTATGTTGGCTAACATGTCTCCGGACTTGCAAAGGCAATATGAGGCCATGGAATTCGCTTGGGAGATTTACGACCACTTAGAGCAACTTTACCGCCCTCATGAACGTGTTACAAGGTATAACACTTCAAAGAAATTGTTCCACTTAAGAATGAGGGAAGGTTCAAGTGTCCATGAATATGGACTCAAGTTTCTCGCCCTTACTAAGAAACTTGCCTCCATGGACATGCCACTGAAAGATGAGCTTTCAGTAGATTTGTTGCTAGCTTCGCTCCCACCATCATTCAACCCATTTGTCCTTAACTTCAATATGAATCATGTTGGTGCTACTGTAGCTGAGCTGATTAGTCAGCTTGTGACTGTTGAAAGCACGATCAAGAAGGACAATAAGGTTTTGATGGTGAATGCTCCATCTTCCTCTTTTGGGCCTTCTAAAGGTAAGGGCAAGAAAGCCCAAAAGAAGAAGAAGAAACCCCTTAGGCCCACTGGTGGCGTTTCGAAGGGGAAGGCCCAAAAGAAGAAGCGTGATCAGAAAGAGGATGTTTGCTTCCATTGTGGCAAAGCGGGACATTGGAGGAGAAACTGCCCAGAGTACAAGGCTACTCTAAAGAAAGGTATCTTTCTGGTTGAAGTAAATCTTTCTATTAATTCTAGTTCTTGGGTACTTGATACCGGTTGTGGAACTCATATCTGTAATGATGTACAGATGCTAAGTGAAGTCCAACAACTCAAAGAAGGAGAATGTGTCTTGAAGATCGGCAATGGCTCAAACGTTGAAGCTCGAGCTTTAGGCACAATTAGATTAGATTTAGGTAGTTTTGAGTTAGTCTTAAATAAAGTCCTTTATGTACCGAGCATTGTTCGTAATATAATTTCAGTTCCAATATTAGATTGTGAAGGTTATGAAACTTATATTAAGAATGGTAAATACTTTATCAAACGGAACAACTCTTCCGTTCACATCGGTACTCTAAGTAATGGACTTTATCTAACTCAGAATATCAATATTATGAATATACAACAAGAAATGAAGCGTAAGAGAGATGATAAAGTTTCAGCTCCCTTATGGCACGCTAGATTAGGACACATTTCCAAGAACAGAATTAGCAAGATAAACACTTTAGGATCATTCTCTGAAAATGATCTCAAAGAGTTAACTTCTTGCGAATCCTGTCTCAAAGGAAAGATGTCCAAAGTTCCTTTTAAAGGGACTGTGGAACGTGCCACTAAGGTCTTGGATTTGATCCATTCTGATGTTTGTGGACCGCTTAGTGTAAGCATGACAGGTGTCGAATCCGTCAAAATAAAATATTAATCCAGTGTAACAATTACGGGTATAGTGCAACGGGTCGATCCACAGAGATTGGTTGAATTAATTCAATTAATCATATGAAATTCGTGAAACTAACTAGCCAACTAAAAATAGGGGGGTTTTGGATTTAATTAAACTAACTAAATTAACTAAAAATTAAACTAAAGGAAAAACAATAAATCACTCAAAAGTTGGGTTTTGATAAATCAATGGAAACACAATACCTAGCTAGGAATCACAATTTAGTTTAGAACATCAATCATAGACGCAAAAATAAATTCAAATATTCAAGTAGATTAGCTATAGCAGATAGAGACACTCGACTCCGCCTCATTTTCTCTTAAATCGTAGAATAATCTAGAGACACTCGACAATTATTCCCTAATCAATTCACAACCCCTAGAGACACGCGACAGGATTTAATGAATCGACAGCATTAAGAATCAAGAAAACACTAACCCGAATTAACCAAGTCACGACACGTGCAAGATTTAAATCCGATTATTAACTCCCTTAGCAAGTTGAGAACTGCAACCAATCCTTCTTGTTAATGTACCACTAATTATCTATCAAGAACTACATAAACTTCATGCAATCAAGATTGGCGATGTGCAATAAACCTACTTAGATGATTCGGCCGTAATCACTTAAGCAAATAAATCACAATAACACGACACTCGGAGAATTAATAAATACTTGAAATTAAATTGAATTATAAAAGCAAATTAGGTCTCATATTGTCAAAACTAAATTATAAAATCCTAGCTAAGTACTTAACAAATTAGCTACTCATAGTTCTAAAATACGAAAACATAAAGTAAACGAAAATCATAAAAAGAACTCTGCTCTCGGAGTGTCCAAGCCTCTGCCTTGCTCCGTCCTTAATGTGCTGCTTGAAAAGTCCAAGCCATGAAATATATATATCTGTCCAAATCTATGAAATCCTAGTCCATATTGAACTCAATCTCGCTGCCCAAGTTCCACGCCAATTGCTGTACAAACTTGCCCACCAAGTCTCCAATTATAATCCAAATTGGGCTTTGTTTCCTATTTTAATTCCAAGTCTTCACAAAGTCTGGGCCATTCTAATTCCTTTCCAACTTCCAAGGAATATGTGCAGACCCACTAGCATGATGTCAAGGCCCACTCCAAAAACATAATTGATGGTTTTTTAATTAATTCCATGGGCAGCACACACGGCCCATTTAAACAAGATACCCAAACCCATCTTAAATTCAAATCAAATAAGCTCCTTCATAGCTACGTGCATGCATACATGATTCCAACAATCACAATTACTTCCAGATGACCAACCTTCATGCACATACGCTGCATTAAATCTTACCCAGCCACGGTTAAACTCAGGTATCCCAGGGGATCCGCCCATTGTGTGAATTTCCTAATCAAATCGATTGAGTTTGCTTCAATTTCGTCTTTGGGTCTCGATTCTACAATATAAATAACAAAGCATCAATCTTTCCCAAATTAATACTAATTAAAGCACTAAATGGGATAAAAACCGACCACAAGAATGACGAAATATCAAGCTATCAAATCACTAGAAACAATCATCAGTATTTCATAACCTTTACCGATGACTTTAGTCGATATGGTTATGTATACTTAATGAAGTATAAATCTGAAGCTTTTGAGAAATTCTTAGAATTTCAAAAGGAGATTGAGAACCAAACTGGTCACAATATCAAAGCACTTCGATCTGATCGAGGAGGCAAATATCTTAGTTAAGAATTCCTTAATCATCTCAAAGATAATGGGATTATCTCTCAGTGGACTCCTCCGGGAACTCCTCAGCTTAATGGAGTTTTTGAGAGAAGGAATCGAACCCTACTAGATATGGTTCGTTCCATGATGAGTTTCACTGACTTACCACCTTCTTTCTGGGGTTATGCCCTAGAAAGTGCAGCAAAGATTTTGAATCTAGTTCCCTCTAAGTCAGTCCCTAAAACGCCCTATGAAATGTGGCATGGTAAAATCCCTAGTTATTCTTACTTAAGAATTTGGGGTTGTCCTGCTTACGTGAAGAGGACAGTGGGAGATAAGTTAGAATCTCGTTCTAACTTATGCTACTTTGTAGGTTATCCTAAGGAATCCATAGGATACTACTTCTATGATCAATCTGAGCAAAAGGTGTTTGTTTCCAGAAATGCCACTTTTCTTAAGGAACCGTTCCTTAAAGAAAAGAAAGGCAAGATCATAGAATTAGAAGAAGTACAAAGTGATCCCACACCACCCACTGATGAAATGTCTCATTCTAATCAACCAAAACCAATCAAGAATTTCGATACACACGAAAATCCTCCTCTAAGGCGTTCTGAACGCACTCCTAGACAGCCGGAGAGATGGTATGGATTCTTCCATGAAATCTCTCAAAAGGATAATGATCCTTTGACATATGAGGAGGCACTTTCGGATTCTGACTCTGAACAGTGGATAGAAGCCATGAAATCTGAAATGGACTCCATGAACTCCAACCAAGTTTGGACCTTGGTAGATTTGCCTGATGGGGTCAAACCCATAGGTTGCAAATGGATCTTTAAGAGAAAGCTTGGAGTTTATGGAAGCATTGCAGCTTATAAAGCAAGACTGGTTGCAAAAGGATTCACTCAAAGACCCAGCGTGGACTTTGATGAAACCTTTTCGCTAGTTGCAATGCAAAAGTCTATTCGGATCATGCTTGCCATTGCTGCGTATTATGACTACGAGATATGGCAAATGGATATGAAAACTGCCTTTCTCAATGGTGACATTGATAAAGACATTTATATGGAGCAACCCATAGGTTTCACATTCAGTGGGAGTGAGCAAATGGTTTGTAAACTCCAAAGATCAATCTAAGGATTGAAACAGGCTTCTAGGAATTGGAACATTCGATTTGATGAATCAGTCAAAGCGTTTGGCTTCATTCAAATTTCGAATGAATCATGTGTGTATAGAAAGGAATTGGAGACCTCAGTGCAATTCTTAGTTTACGGAGGTCAGAAAGATCTTACTGTCGAAGGATACTGCGATGCAAGCTTTGCATCTGACTTAGATGATTTTAAGTCAATGTCAGGATATATTTTCTGCCTAAACGGTGGAGCGGTGAGTTGGAAGAGTTCCAAGCAAACTACCACTGCAGATTTGACTACTGAGGCCGAATACTTGGCTGCAAATGATGCAGCTAAGGAAGGTGTTTGGATTAGAAACTTCATTCAAGAGTTGAATGTTGTTCCTAACATGAAGGACCCCATTTCTGTGTTTTGTGACAACACTGGGGCGGTTGCTCAAGCAAGAGAACCAAGATCTCACCAACGGACCAAGCACATTATGAGGAAGTATCACCTAATCCGTGATATTATCAAAAGAGAAGATGTGCAAATTGAGAGGGTCAAATCAACAGAGAACGTGGCAGATCCACTTACTAAACCCCTTAGTCGTGAAGCTTTCCAAGGTCATTTTCAGAAGATGGGACTTAGAGTAGCTTTAGAATGGCTTTGACGGGCAAGTGGGAGATTGTTAGGAATAGTGCCCTAGAAAGCCGATTGTATATCCGCTTTGTGCTTTTCCTTATTGTAATCACAAACAATCTTTGAATGAAATAACGAATTGAGGCAACACTTCTTTATATGCTGTTGTTTGGTATGCGTTTACTTTATCTGTGCATATATAAGAACTCCCCTAATCCTTATGACTTTAGGACTCTACCATTTAGGTGAAATGGTTCATAAAACGAGCCCTATATCACATAAGTCATGATTAGTAAAATACTCCAAGCCGATGAGTCCTACCGACAGTGGGAGTGTCAACCTGACTCCTCTAAGGCTTCCTTGTGGGATCACGCCCTTAAGAAGGACCACCTTGTTTCATGGAGGTGCAAAGTGTATTGTTGATACGTGCGTGATACATGAGGGTGCTAGCTTTAATAAGTAAGTTCACTGAGGTGCCCCGTGTGAGAACATTCCTAAATGGGAAAGGAAGTTCTATTTCAGGAAATGAAAACTTCCAGATTAGGAAATATCTCACGAGTCATTGATATGATTAATTGATCCTTAGACTTGAGGTTCCTTGTCACTTTATGAGTTAACTCTGTAGTCTTAGGTGTAAGCTTTAAAGGGTATCGCCATAGACAACTGATTCAAGGCTTATGCTGGGGCTGCACAAGTGATTCATGAAAGTGAATGAGAATCAAGAAAGGACTTACACTTGCATTTGCAAGGTGATCTCTTATTGTGTAAGTCATTCATATGCCATATGGAGTCCTTGGCCAAGGCAGTAGATCAAGACATCAAGAAAAGGGTTTCTTGGATTGAGATCAAATGGATATGAAATGCACTTAGCTTTAAGACCGAATTATTAGGGTTCTGATTATTCCCTTACCCTAGATCTTGGTTGAGAGATAGTAAGTAGGAGGATTGTATCTCACATGAATCAATGACTTAAAGGTTCTGTCGAATCCAAACATTCCAATTCAGCTAGGGGTTAACACACCTGTTGCTAGACTATGGTCGTTTAATCTGTGGACTGATTAATTAATTAGTGAATTAATTAATTAGGGTCACTGCTAATTGAATTGAGAACCTAGAGGGTCACACACAACAACTTGGTTACATGAGTTGAGGCTTTAAAATGATTAAACGAGTTAATCGGGCCAAGAGGGTTCCACACGTGTGAAACCACACGTGTGGGTCACGTGAGTGACAGGTGTCCTTGTGACTCGTGTCCCACACGTGTAAATATATATATTGTATACATATATTAAATAATTAAATGTGCTAATTATTTAATAGACTTTGGTTTAATTTTGAATTAAAAAGAAAGTCTAATTTTGGAGAAAATAATCTAGCTAATTAATTATGAATTAATTAATTAGATAAAATAAGTTATTTATTTTAAATAAATAAAGTATAAAATTATCCAAAAATAGTTTGGATATTTTATCTCTCTTGAAAGTTGATTTGAATTAGAATTCAAAGTCAAAGTCAAAGTTACTTGATGATCAAGTAATAGGAGAGAGAGAGAGACCAAAACCCTAGCCCATAAAGGACTAGGATTTTCGGTCCTCCCCTTATTATAAATAGGGGAGCTCGAGCTCCCCTTAGAGCTAATTGGCAATTCTTTTGGTTCATGTGTTGAACACCATCCTTTCTCCAAGATAAACGAAACCCTAGGTTAAGCCTAAACACTAACTAGAGAACTAGCATCCTTACTAGTTAGATTGTAGTCAAGTTGGTGGACTATCTCTAGAGAGCTTCAAGTTAGAAGTTTCAAGATTCGAGCTTTACCAAGGAGAGGGGATCAAGCCGCGAGAAGAGCGTTCTTGGGTGGCTCGAAATGCTTCAAGAAAGAATAAAAAAAGAAAAAGTAAGTTTCGTATCTCTACGAATTTGGATACACGATTGCGAGTCCAAGGTCCTTTTGTTGGAAATTTTTTTAAATTCCGCTGCTTTCTGATTCGTGTTTTCCAACAGCCCGACAGACTTTTGAAGGCGTTTATAGAACGGTTGTCTTACGAGACTTCGAGAGCTTAGTGGTGCAGCAGAAGCGTGAACTTGAGTTCATTTCCTCAGTGGTTCCAGACCCTTCTTTAGGACCCAAGGATCCTTTTGAAGGAGGGGAGGTTGTAACATCCCGACTTTTTGACCGTACAGGTATGCCGTATCGAGAGTGTTACGTACGCGTTTAATTATTTTTTTATGCCTTTAATTGTTTATTTAATTGCTTATGTGCCTACTTGAATCTCTACATGCATTATTTGTTACGTTTTAATACGCTTTTGAACGTTTTGCCCCGTTTGATCCCTTTCTTGATCCGCATGCCCCGTATTTGCTCCTAATTGGTGATTATATGTTATATATGAAATACGTGTCTTCAGAACTTGTTTATGTGCCCGTTATATGTTTTTGAACTCGTTTAAGGTGGTAACGGACCATTTTTATGATTTTAGGGATTCGAGGGCCTAACTAGCTTTAGCGCACCTCGTATTCCGGAAGGCATAACTTGAGCTCTGGAATTCGGATCCGAATTCCGGAAGAAGCATCGGACTCAAAATAAAGAAAGGAAGTCAAGGAACCCAACCTTGTATTTTTGTAAGCCCGTTTGGACCTCTGAATTTTGCCCGTAACGCGCTTCGTGTGACAGATTCGCCACATTTTACCATTTTGGCCATAACTTATTCAATATTTGACCAATTCAACCGATTCTGAGCCCCACACTCTTCTAACTCACCCATATTTCACCCAATTCAGCCTCCATTCCGTTCCAAGCCAAGAGAGAGGTAAAAAACAGCTGCCAAACTGAGATAGAGGGAGAGAGAAGGAAGCACTATTCAATTTTCACTTTGCAAGCTCATTTCTCATCCGATTCACCTCAAATTTGAAAGGTAAGTCCGGAATTCATTTCTCCATCTTCTCCTATTTATTTTAAGTCCAGGTTTGCTAATTTTCTTGGTCATTTGAGCATTCTATGGATTAATTGGTGAATAGTAAAGGTTAGGGCCATATTTGAAGAATTTGCTTAATCTCTTGTGTTTTCTTTGAATTTTATGCATGATAATTGAACCTAAGACATCCTATAACACTTTTATGAAACGAATTTTTATGATAGCTTAGGATTCATGAAGGTTTCATTCAAGAATTTGGAGCTTTTGTATGAAGATGCACATATTTGATCCCTTTCTCCCTTCCCTGGAAAATAGATTCAGTTTTAGCATGGTTTGTGGCATTAAATTGATGCATATTTGTTGCATAATCTCTAATTTACATGTTGGTTTGAGTTAGGATTGGTTTTGGTGAGTTTAGCTGCTATTTCTTCGCACTTTTGTTACCTGCGTCCGCGGTCGCGCTTGCGCCCAAAACAAAGGATGTTTTGGGTCGTGGCCGCGACTTGTCTTTAGCCCAGGTTTGAGTTGTTGCTGCCTTACGAAAATTATGACTTATGAATTATGAAATGGGTCCGGAGAAGTGGTATGTGATCTCGGGTTGGCCATGGGGCGCTGAGCTCTCTCATCAACACGACTACAAATTATGTAGAGAAATTGCCCAACCTCAAGAGGTCGAGGGGAGGCGATTTCTTGAGAACCGACAGTTAATCCCCGTTGGGGAGCGGGTAGGATCCCCCGACTCAAATATTATGATGAGAGAACGGGGTTGAGAGGATGTTATCTCATCCCATAACGGTGAAGGTTGGATTGTTTATGAACTTTGATTTGTTTTGATTTCGATTATGATATGAAAGGAGTTAGGTTGGTTAGAAACTCGCTCTCGCTGAGTTCTTTGATTTTGATTATGTTTGTGGTTTGTGAAGCGGGAGTGGATTTATAATTTTTATAACTTGGTTATTTTGGTCTTTTGGCCCTAAATCCTTTCTATATTTAGTATGACGGGCTAAAATGTTTTAGATTGCAAAAACCACGCCCCGGTTCATGAAATTTTTAATTTGAATATGCTCTATTCTTATATTACGTACGTGTGAGTGTGTTAGCCCCTTCACCAGTCTTTAGGACTGACCCCTCCTCGTTGTTTTCTTTTTTTCCTTTTTGTCTCTTGAGTTGCAGGTGTAGGTTGTTGGTTCGAGCTAGGCGGCGGTCTTTTATTTTCTAGTACTATTCGAGTCGTTAGTAGAGTCTTTTGCATATCTCGCATCTTTATTTTTGAATTTTGAAATTATGTATAAATTATGATTTAATTCTTGATCTTTGAATTTTGTATGAATTAATTTGATCAGCTTGGACTTGGCATGTATAATCTGATTTATTTTATTCCTATTATGGAAGCATGTATGTTTGTGTATTTGAAATCCTGGTGCTTCCGCATGTGTATTTGTTTATTTTGCACACTCTAAATTAGGATCTAGACCGCCTAGCCTAGGTGAGATTTTGTTTGTCACCAGTTCGCCGTAGCTTGGTGTGTGTGCGGAGTTTCTATTTCGTTACACATGTCAGGCTATGGTGCGGGGGGTGTAGTGCTCTTCGCTTAGGGGTGCTACAACCTAAAGTGGTATCAGAGCTTCTGGTTGCAAAACCGAAGCTCTAGCGTCGTGGAAGGTCTGGAGAATCTCACTTCGGCTACTAAGCAGGGCTCTTATGAGAGAGTGTGGTGTCTGGTTGGTACTTCAGAAAATGTGTTATATGTGTAGAAGTATGTTTTCCTGACTGAAATCACAAGTACCAATGCATGTGTGTTTCGTACTAGAGTGTATTTTTCAGTACCAAACCAGAAATCTATCTAGACTTCTAACACTTCCTAATTCACCACATTTTACATACTTGTCTCTCTATTTCTCTCTCATATTCTGTGGTCTAGAACTACAGATTTACAGGGCACAAACCAGGACATACATAGCTATTAATTGTCTTGTTTATGGCAAGCCATAAACTCACAATTAATACAGCCATAATACAGAAATAAACTCACAAAAACATCTGGCATGTTTTGTAACAGATACCAGCACATGAACAAGGCCTTTAATGACATATAATTAACATTGTAACTGACTGATATCAACTTTATTTCAAATTCAAAATAAATGTTCAGCAATAAAACTCATGTTTATACTTACCAATATGTAATCCTTAGTGCATGGCCTAATATACACCCCTTAATTGCATATGTACAACCATCTTATTATATCATGTGGAATATACCATACCACAAAGTTTCAGTCTTTATTGCTTTCAATTTATTGATTATTAGTTTATGGACTTTATTCTATGGATTCCTACCAAGGAATTTGGTATCCCTCCAAGAATAAACTCATCCATAACATCAAATTCCAACAATTCCCCACAAATTCATATTATAAAGGCCATCAGAATTATAGTAATACACTTTCAGTAGAACGGTACCTTCCGATTTGAACCGCTACCTGAGTTGTTCAACTTTCCTGCTATAGGGACAAATGGAATGTTTCACCTTGAATTTGGCACCTTGGAAGTGACAGAGACATCGGTAACAACATATTACAAAGAGCTTTAGCAACCAGTCGGGTTGACATGTTATGACCATGTGTCATGTCCTGTTCATGAATATTTTCAAGGAATAACATGTTTCCTCTAATCGCGGCTACACGATAGTATTCAATTAGTTGGAATCTCCAAAGACGCACTGCTAACGTCTCATTATAAAACAGATTTTGACCTCATTTAGAGTATAACTCTTACTTTTATTTGCAGTTTCAACACCTACAAGGTAAGTGCCAGAGGATAGACACAGGTACTAAGTACCATTTTTAAGTTAGGTGCAACCAATATATCCGCCAACTTGTTTATACCACATTGAACCTCCGCATGGGATCTCCACTTGGTAGGTTAGGTTCCTAGTGAAGATGTATCACGACATGGGTTTCATTCTTGATGATATCTTCTTCTCTATTTCTTGGTTCTCATTGCTCTAGCTTTCAACTGAGTCATGCCACGTCCTATTAATTGCATTATTTGAGGTGATGACACTGGGCGTATTTCATAGTTTTTTTCAAACTCGTCATTGGAGAGTAAAGAAAGAGGGTTAGGGGGGAGGGAGGGATTCTGGTTGTAGTTTTTTATCAATAGATGAACAAGCTGGTTTCCATTAACTTCTAATAGTACAATGGTTAAATATTAAAACAACCTCTATTCTCTTTGCCTTTTCTCTTTTCGTTGGAGATTGACTGCTTTTTCTCTTGATCCATGTTCCTAGAAATTTCAGATTGTTGGAGGAGCTTGAATGTGGAGAAAAGGGAATTGGGGATAGTACATTAAGCTATGGAATGGATGGTGGAGATGATATTTACATGCGATCCTGGACTGGCACCATTATAGGCCCTCACAATGTGAGCTTCTTCCCGATATTTGCTACCTAATTTTGACATCACATATTTACTTTCAAGAATTCAGTTCTTGCATTTGATGCATCATATAATTGACGATATTTGGAAATTCTTATATGGGTTTTTTAATTAAAAATAAATATAATTCTGGTTCACAGTAGTTATATGATTCGTATTCGACATGCATGCTTTTTGTTCGCTGTAATGTCGACGTAAGATTATTGATATGCATTGGATTACTCACTGTCATACTAATAGTGATTATTTCTATTTTAATGTCTTTTATCCCTTCAGTCTGCACCTGAAGGTTGCATATATCATGTCAAGTTATTCTGTGACAAAGATTATCCAAAGAAGCCTCCTACTGTTCGTTTCCATTCCAGGGTGTTGATGTTAAAAGTAAATATGATGTTCAGTCAGGTTTGGAACTTAACGTTCAAAAGTTACCTTCAACCTTATAAGAGTAACATATCTTTGGTGCAAATGTTATTTGTAATTTATTCAAGCCTTAAGCCAAACCTTAAACCCTCAATTTTTTCTTATTAGGAATTTTGTGCTTTACAATATGCAATATGCATTTCTCTGTTTTTATTATGTATATCAAGTGAGTTCCGTACCATTTCTTACTTTTTCTATTTCCAGGCTTGAACCAGGATTTTAAGAAGACTTTGAGTGAACAATCTAAATTTTAGGTCTTAAAGTTGAAGGGCATGCTTACAGCATCGGATGGAACCCGGAAGGTAAATGCTGTTGGGATTAATGCCCTGAAAATCCAATTATATTGTAAATATTTTGGATTAATAAAACTGAAATTATAGCAAGTTATGAGTATTTTATAAATTTAATAATTAATGACGTGTGATGGTATTTTTATATGAAATGTGTTTCATAGGAAAAGACTTTAAATACCAGAAGTCACGTGTCATTAAAGTTCTAGTCAGTATGATAAGAAAATGTTCTTATCGAGACTATAATGTGTTATATAAGATGATTAGTCTTTCGTCATAGGGAAATGAAGTTTCCAATTATAACACATTGATGATTTCCAATGAGATTGGAAACATCGAACTGGATCACTGAGATTGTTTATTTTATACTGCTATCTAAAATGAACAAAATCTCGGAAGCATTAGACTCTTAATCCTGGTAGTGCTTCTACTTTAGGCATGTAGTGTTAATCACTGTGATGTACACAGAAGTGAGGTCTCGGTAACGGGTGGCCAAAATACTTTGTACGTTCAGTGATTGCATGATATGTGCTCAAGAGAAATATTCATCGAGGAATCTGTAGCCTTGTTGGAAGGTTAAAAGATATCCCTCAAATAGATTTGCAAATGTTCGAATTAAATCTTTGGCCAAAGTACTTCGTGTGTGTGTCACCGAAGTTGTATGTTGAATGTGTTTCACATACAGGGAATTTGAACTTAAGGCAAATCAAGAAATTTCAGATTGGAAGTTAAAAATAAATGATAGTAGTATTGATTTATTTTTCATGGATATCTGTACAAAGGAGTAAAATGCAAAATTATTCTAGATCGAGAAATTCGTGAGTAATTTAATTAATTTTAGAGTTCAACAATATTGATTTAGTGGAATTAAATATTGTTAAACAGTAATCAATTATTGTCATGGGATGATAATAGATTGATCCGTTTGGAGCTAAGATTAGTTAGTCCTGCAGGTGCCCCTGCAAGCCCCAACGAAGATCAATGAGAAAATATTAAAATGAGAGAGAGAAATGAATTTTCAAAGTGTTTGAAAATAGTCAAAGAATTTATTTTGAGGAAATAAATTAAATTCCAAAGAGTTGGAAATGCCTGAAATTTTATTTTGGAGAAAATAAAATATTCAAAAATAAAAAAATGATGACGTGGCTGAAGTGCTGACGTGGCAGGTGACGTGTCACACCACGTCAGCGGGTCAGCGCCAAGTGGCACTGACTGGGCGCCACATAGCGCGACACATGGACGATGGGCATCGCGCCGTGTCATCGAGTAGGGACGCTCCAGATTGGATTTGGCGTGGGTCAGAAAACGTGTCAGATAGCGGTTCGGTTGACCGGGTCAACGGGTAGGGCCTAATAGGGTCGGGTCAAGGTTTGACCGACCCTGACACGTGAGCCAATGGAATTCCGACACGTGTCATTATGTCTGGACAAAATTAGATCGATCGATTCATTGTTGAACCGGTCTGAGAGTCGAACCGTGGCCGGACTGGGCCGGGCTGGACACGTGGCAGCTGCCTGTTGCAGCGTGCGAGCCACACGTGCCAAGCTTACAGCCGCCACATGGACGGCGCGTGCCCGGCGCCGCTGTTTTCCTTGCAGACCAAGCGTCCATGTGGCGGTCTCCGATTCGGTGTTAGAGCTTGGGGCGCATGGCTAAAGTTCGAAATTGGCGCGGAAGTCCCTTTTCTTTGGCTATAAATAGCCCCATGCAGTATTCATTATATTCATTCAGAATTCATGCATTCTTCTGCCTCTTTTTCAGTCCGAGACATTTTCTCTCTCTAATATTTTGAGTAATCCTTAATTAAGGATTAATTAATATTTAATTAAGTGGTTATAAAATTAATATATAATCCACTTAATTAATAGAAAATAGGGATTTTCTGAAATTCGAAAAAGGTGTTTTTCTAGAAAAATATTTTCTCAAAGTATTTAGCGAAATACTATCGGAGCCCACACTTCAAAATCTTAACCAGGGATATTGTGGGAAAGCTCTGCCGGTTTCACGAGAAAATCGAGGTGCTGGAAAAGTGCCGTTGATAGCCATATTTTGCAGTACGGTAATACCGTTGTGCTGCCAAAATTATTATTTACGTATTGTGATTATATGCTAGATGATTTAAAATTATGTTATCAATGCCTGTATATATTAGAGTTATGCTACCCGATTTGTTCCGCTGCTTACCAAAATATTTTTGAAATATTTTGACAACGAGGTTATGGAGAAATTTTTGAAATATTACGCTATACCGTCACTCTGCTTCGGGCCCGCCACACCAACAACTGGTATCAGAGACCGGCTCTGATTATATACTTGCATTGATAAAACATAAGATGCATAATTTTAAATATGATACTGTGCACTTAAATTCTGTCTAAGGAGGCTAGTTTTTAAGTGGGACCGTTGTGACCCCTTCAGTCTTTCCTGGGAATTTACGTGGAATGGTAATTTTCTGGGAATCGATTTCAATAATCTTCCTGGTTAATTGCCAAATCAGTAAATATGATTTAAATGATGTGATAATTTATAACATATTTACTTAAGGGGCCATTAAAATTTTAAGTGTGATAATTATGCGATAATTGTTTGCAAGCATGCTTTTAATTTTAAATGTGGCATGATAATATAAGATATTATGTTGTTTCAATTATGCATGATTTATTTAATATAATTAGATAAATATGTTTAATAGAGATTAAATACGATGCATAATTGGATTAATATTTTTTTGGCTTAAATTAATAAAGAGTTATTACAGCCTTAAAATATTATTAGGATTATTTAATAATCCTAGTGGGAGCAAATTAATTAAGATTAATTACTTCCAATAATTATAAGACGCCAAAAGTGATTATTTAATAACCAAAGATAATCCACAAAATTTTAAAAATTTCAAGTGGGAGCGAGATGAAAAGAATTGGATTCTCACGGCCTCCATTACCCTTCTATAGTACCCTTCGGCGGGTATGTATTCGCAGTATACAAGATTAGACTTCTTCGGGTAGAATGAAATACGGGAAAAGTCAGCTCCACCATGCCTCCGTGGAGTGTTTGATCTACTCTTACGAATTTCTAGGTAATGGTGTACGCTTGACTAAGTGATGTATTAACCTCCCTTCGGAGCTATGTTACATTCACTTAGAGGCCAAGGTTGGCGTGGTGGATTAACATAGTTTGGTAAGAGTTACCTAGATGACATGTTAATTAAGATTAATTCTTGCTTTTCTAAGCGGTTTTCGACCTCACTTCCGGGGAGTCAACTGCGGTTAGATAAGTCACCATTGCGTAAACCAAAAATGCTTACGTGGATTTCATTTATTGGTTAGATCCAAAAGAAGTAAAATACAAGATCATAACTTGCACTATTTTAAAATGTTTCAGTTTTAAAACAAGACGACCGCTAGCCCGCTTCAATCGATCTTAAAGGAAAATAGGCTTGAAGGGTCTAACTATGCTGACTGGAAAATGAATCTTGACATCGTACTTGGTCATGAGAATCTGAAACAAGTGCTCACTGAACCTTGTCCGGGGGTACCGGAAACTACAGCTAATCAGGATATGAGAAATGCTTATGCCAATTGGATCAAGTCCAATGATTTGGCTAGGTCATATATCCTGGCATCTGTCTCCAATGTTCTTAAGCATCAAATGCACGAGATGCCAACTACTAGGAACATGATGGATCATCTCCATCAAATGTTTGGAGGACAGAATCGAGCCAAAAGGCTAGAATTGATGAGAAGGCTGTTAGTTACTAAGATGTCTGAGGGATCACCTGTTCAGGATCATGTTATGAACATGATGGCTTGTCTGAACGAGATTGAGAGCCTTGGTGCTAAATTTGATGATCTCAGTAAACAGGATATGATCCTGTGCTCTCTGCCAAAGTCGTTCGACACATTCAGGCAAAATTATTCTATGAATAAATTGGATTTTTCTCTGCCTGAATTGATGAACAAACTTAAAGTGGCAGAGGGTGTGATGAAAGCTAAAGGAACTGTTCTCCTGGCACAGGCATCAACGTCCACGGCTCCAAAAGCCAATAAGTGGAAAAAGGGAAAGGGAAAGGTTCTCAATCCTAAGAAAAAGGTTCAGAAGAAGAAGGGTAAACCTAGCAAAGGAAAATGTTTCCACTGCGGTGAAAATGGGCACTGGAAGAGGAATTGTCCAAAATACTTAGCAAGTCTTCCTGCTAAGCCATCTGGACAAGGTATATTGATATCTTGTTTAATAGAATTATATTTAGTTGGAAGTCCACCAGATTCCTAGTGTGTGGACTCGGGTTCAACTAATTATATCTGCAATTCATTGCAGGGGTTCAAGCTAACCAGAAAGCTTGAAGATGGTGAGATGCAGCTACTGCTCGGGGATAATACAAGTATATCTGTATTAGTAGTAGGGACTGTAAATTTGTATTTTGGTGATAGAGTTTTGATGTTAAAAGACACTCTGTACATACCGTGTGTTCGCAGAAATCTGATTTCTGTGAGTTGTTTAATAAATAATGGTTTCAGTGTTTGTTTTGAACAAAGTTTTACCATTAAGCAAAATAAAAGGTTTATTTGCTCTGGCACGATAAAAGATGGTCTTTTCTTGTTATACCCCGATAAAAACCCTAATTCCGAACTTAACACTACTAAGCTTGACTTACCATCCAAAAGAAAAACTCCTATGCCTAACGAGGCGTACAAGTGGCATTTACGTCTTGGTCATATTAATCCAAATAGGATCCAAAGACTAATTTCAGACGAATTGTTGAGTCCCTTGGACTTAACAGAACTACCAGTCTGTGAATCCTGCTTGGAAGGTAAAATGACCAAGAGATCTTTTAAATCTAAAGGTAATCGAGCCACAGAATTGCTTGAGTTAATTCATACGGATGTGTGTGGTCCTATGAGTATTCAAGCAAGAGGAGGTTTTGAGTATTTCATTACTTTTACGGATGATTACTCCAGATACGGATACATTTATTTAATGAGATATAAGTCTGAATCTTTTGAAAAGTTTAAAGAATTCAAGGCTGAAGTTGAAAATCAAATTGAAAAACGTATCAAAGCACTTCGATCAGATCGTGGTGGTGAGTATCTGTCTACAGAGTTTCTAGAATTTCTCACTGCAAATGGGATTAGATCTCAATTATCAGCACCAGGTACACCTCAGCAGAGCGGTGTTGCAGAAAGGAGAAATAGAACTCTGATGGAAATGGTAGGATCTATGATGAGTCATGCTACCCTACCAAGTTCGTTTTGGGGCTTTGCACTTGAAACGGCGGCACACATATTAAACCTTGTTCCATCCAAGTTGGTTCCTAAAACACCAATGGAACAGTGGCGAGGGCGAAAGCCCAGTATCTCCTATGTTCGGATATGGGGAACCCCAGCTCATGTGTTAAGGAAGGATCCTGACAAGTTGGAATCAAGAACAGAGGTTTGCTTGTTCATAGGTTATCCTAAAGGAACAAGAGGTGGTATATTTTACGATCCGAGAGATCACAAAGTGTTTGTGAGCACTAATGCTAAATATCTCGAAGATGATTTTGTAAATGACCACAAGGGTAGAAGCAAAATTGTGCTAGAAGAAATGACAACGTCAGATTCTAAATTCCAAGAACCTGTAATAACTGAAAATATGTTAGATACATATAATGTACCAGATACAACATATGATGTAGGGATGAGTACACAACAACCTCGTCGTAGTGGGAGGATTGTCAGAGCACCTGACAAATACCTAGGATTAACCCAAGTGGTTGAATCTGAAGTATCTGATCCTGTCACATACAATGAAGCTATAAAGGATATAGACGCTGACCGTTGGGTCAGAGCCATGGAATCTGAATTAGATTCAATGTATTACAATAAAGTCTGGTAACTTGTAAAGGCGCCTGAGGTCATTAAACCTATTGGATGCAAATGGATCTACAAAAGAAAAAGGGGAGTGGACGGAAAGGTTGAGACCTTTAAAGCAAAGCTTGTGGTAAAGGGTTATACCCAGAAAGAAGGTATCGATTATGACGAAACCTTCTCGCCTGTAGCAATGCTTAAGTCCATAAGAATTCTCTTATCTATTGCTGCTCATTTTGATTATGAGATTTGGCAAATGGATGTAAAGACTGCCTTCTTGAACGGGCACCTTCAATAAGAGATATACATGGCTCAGCCTGAAGGCTTTATAGCCAGAAATCAGGAGCATATGGTATGCAAGCTTAACAGATCTATTTATGGTCTTAAGCAAGCGTCTAGATCATGGAACATCAGATTTAATGAGGCAATTAAATTCTTTGGATTTATACAATTGCCTGATGACCATGTGTGTACAAGAGACCTCATGATAGTGTTGTAACATTTTTAGTTTTATACGTGGACGATATTCTGCTAATTGGGAATGATACGGGAATATTGTCAGCAATCAAGATTTGGTTGTCAAACCAGTTTGACATGAAAGACCTAGGTGAAGCCAGTTATATTCTAGGGATCAGACTTTGTCGTGATCGAAAGAATAGAATAATTGGTTTATCACAAGCAGCATGTATAGATAAGATGCTGGCAAAGATAAAATATGGCTAATTCCAAGAAAGGTTCATTACCTTTCAGACATGGATACGTGTTTACTCCAGGAGGAGCAGCCGTAAGTTGGAGGAGTATTAAGCAAACTTGCATTGCCGACTCCACCATGGAAGCCGAATACGTGGCAGCTTCAAAAGCAGCCAAAGAGGCGTATTGGTTTTGAAATTTCCTAATGGATCTAGAAGTCAGTAAGGATGGAATTATGCTGATCACATTGTACAGTGACAATGCTGGAGAGGTGACCAACTCCAAGGAACCTCGAAGTCATAAACGTGCAAAGCACATTGAGAGGAAGTTTCACATTATACGAGATTATGTGGAACGTGGAGAAGTGGCAGTAGTGAAAATTGGCTCAGTAAATAATCTGGCAAATCCTTTCACTAAGACTTTGGCGCAAAAGAGTTTTGACACTCATGTAGAAGGGATGGGCTTTAGATATGTAGCCAATTGGATTTATGGCAAGTGGGAGATTGTTGGGATTAATGCCCTGAAAATCCAATTATATTGTAAATATTTTGGATTAATAAAACTTAAATTATAGCAAGTTATGAGTATTTTACAAATTTAATAATTAATGACGTGTGATGGTATTTTTATATGAAATGTGTTTCATAGGAAAAGACTTTAAATACCAGAAGTCACGTGTCATTAAAGTTCTAGTCAGTATGATAAGAAGATGTTCTTATTGAGACTATAATGTGTTATATAAGATGATTAGTCTTTCGTCATAGGGAAATGAAGTTTCCAATTATAACACATTGATGATTTTCAATGAGATTGGAAACATCGAACTGGACCACTGAGATTGTTTATTTTATACTGCTATCTAAAATTAACAAAATCTCAGAAGCATTAGACTCTTAATCCTGGCAGTGTTTCTACTTTAGGCATGTAGTGTTAATCACTGTGATGTACTCAGAAGTGAGGGCTCGGTAAGGGGTGGCCAAAATACTTTGTACGTTCAGTGATTGCATGATATGTGCAAAAGAGAAATATTCATCGAGGAATCTGTAGCCTTGTTGGAAGGTTAAAAGATATCCCTCAAATAGATTTGCAAATGTTCGAATTAAATCTTTGGCCAAAGTACTTCGTGTGTGTGTCACCGAAGTTGTATGTTGAATGTGTTTCACATACAGGGAATTTGAACTTAAGGCAAATCAAGAAATTTCAGATTGGAAGTGAAAAATAAATGATAGTAGTATTGATTTATTTTTCATGGATATCTGTACAAAGGAGTAAAATGCAAAATTATTCTAGATCGAGAAATTCATGAATAATTTAATTAATTTTAGAGTTCAACAATATTTATTTAGTGGAATTAAATATTGTAAAACGATAATCAATTATTGTCATGGGATGATAATAGATTGACCCGTTTGGAGCTAAGATTAGCTAGTCCTGCAGGTGCCCCCGCAAGCCCCAACGAAGATCAATGAGAAAATATTAAAATGAGAGAGAGAAATGAATTTTCAAAGTGTTTGAAAATAGTCAAAGAATTTATTTTGAGAAAATAAATTAAATTCCAAAGAGTTGGAAATGTCCGAAATTTTATTTTGGAGAAAATAAAATATTCAAAAAAATAAAAAATAAAAAAATTATGACGTGGCTGAAGTGCTGACGTGGTAGGTGACGTGTCATGCAACGTCAGCGGGTCAGCGCCAAGTGGCACTGACTGGGCGCCACATGGCGCGACACATGGACGATGGAGATCGTGCCGTGTCATCGAGTGGGGATGCTCCAGATTGGATTTGGCTCGGGTCAAAAAACGGGTGAGATAGCGGTTCGGTTGACCGGGTCAACGGGTAGGGCCGGATAGGGTCGGGTCAAGGTTTGACCGACCCTGACACGTGGGCCATTGGAATTTTGGCACGTGTCATTATGTCTGGATAAAATTAAACCGACCGGTTTATTGTTGAAGCGGTGTGAGAGTCGAACTACGATCGGACTAGGCCTGGCCGGACACGTGGCAGCTGGCTGTTGCAGTGTGCGAGCGACACGCGCTAAGCACACAGCCATCATATGGGCGGCGCATGCGAACGCGTACGGCCACGTGTCGGCGCGTGCCCGGCGCCGTTGTTTTCCTTGCAGACCAAGCGTCCACGTGGCGGTCTCCGATTCGGTGTTAGAGCTTGGGGCGCACGACTAAAGTTCGAGATTGACGCGGAATTCCCTTTTCTTTGGCTATAAATAGCCCCATGCAGTATTCATTATATTCATTCGGAATTCATGCATTCTTCTGCCTCTTTTTCAGTCCGAGACTTTCTCTCTCTCTAATATTTTGATTAATCCTTAATTAATGATTAATTAATATTTAATTAAGTGGTTATATAATTAATATATAATCCACTTAATTAATAGAAAATAGGGATTTTCTGAAATTAGAAAAAGGCGTTTTTCTAGAAAAATATTTTCTCAAAGTATTTAGCGAAATACTGCCGGAGCCCACACTCCAAAATCTTAATCGGGGATATTGCAGGGAAGCTCTGCCGGTTTCACGAGAAAATCGAGGTGCTGGAAAACTGCCGTTGATAGCCATATTTTGCAGTACGATAATACCGTTGTGCTGCCAAAATTATTATTTGCATATTGTGATTATATGCTAGATGATTTAAAATTATGTTATCAATGCCTGTATATATTAGAGTTATGCTGCCCGATTTGTTCCGCTGCTTACCAAAATATTTTAGAAATATTTTGATAATGAGGTAACGGCGAAATTTTTGAAATATTACGTTATACCGTCACTCTGCTTTCGGGCCCGCCACACCAACAAATGCATCTTTTGATATGGCACTTTTCTTTGTTAAGTTACATATAGGATTAAAGTTTCAAGTTCTTTAATCTTAAAGTTTATGCCTAAATGAGATAATTGCAGTCCCAATATAATTCCTTGGCTTACTTATTTGGTGTCTTTTTGGTATGTTTTTTTTTCCTTTGCAACCTTGATATAATTTTTGAATTCTATAAATGAATGAGATTTCTTTTGATTTAAAGTTTCAAGTTTGTTAATCTTCAAGTTTTTGCCTTAATGAGACAACTGCAGTCCCAAAATAATTCATTTGCTTGCTTATTTAATGTCTTGTTAGTATTTTTTTGCACTTATGATTTGTGTAATCTAGAGTTTTGATGTCGTTAACACTTCTTAAGATATTTCATAACTCCAATAACTAGATACTTACCGGTTTCATCCTTTTGTCAGTTCTCAAAATCATGTTGCAATCTATTAGATTATGATAAACCAGTAAGCTTTTGTGAAAATTGTTGAACCAAACATTGCACCTATTTTTATGACCCAAATTGTCAATTGAATGATTGTAGAATTAAACTTTTGTGACCTTTGTTTTTTGGACAGGAATACAAGAATACAAGAAGTACAGGATTTGCAGGCTCTCACTAATAAAAATTTTCCAGAGAATAAACAATGAAGATGAAGAAGACAACCAATTGTGATCATGTCTATTTAACAATGACTTATAGATTATTTTATTATTAGATAATCATTGTCATTTTGTAAGAATATACAATTTTTTGCTTTATCTTTTTGTTTAATCAACATTGTACATTTATTATATTTATATTTTAGGATTTGGGATTTGATATATAGTTATATTTTGAATTATATATAAATACATATTTCACAATAGGTACAATAATGATCTAAAAAATAATAATAAATTTTATTTATAAATATCAATGGGAAAATAAAAATTGAGAAAATGAATTATAAGATTTCGAGGGAATGGTTCCTCGGAATTCCCTCAAAAATTAAAATTTTACAAAATGGAAAACAAGATTCTGAGGGAAAATTCCCTCGTAATTTCCTCGGAAACTAAAATTCCACAAAATTGAAAAATAAGATTCCAAGGGAAAAATCCCTCGGAATTCCTCGAAAAATCCCGTGGGATTATATTCCGAGGGAATAATATTGTCAATGGAATTCCGAGGGAATTTCGAGGGAAATAAATATTGAGATTTTCCCTCGGAATTGGCTTTTTCAGAGGGAACGATTTCTCTCGGAATTCCCAAAAAAATTTCCCTCATAATTCGCCTATTCTCTTGTAGTGCATATGGAATATACCATGCCACAAAGTTCCAGTCTTTATTGCTTTCAATTTATTTATTATTAGTTTATGGACTTTATTCAATGAATTCCTAACAAGGAATTTGGTATCCCTCCAAGAATAAACTCATCCATAACGTCAAATTCCAACAGTTTGATATTTGAATTTTTAAATATATAATTATAATTATGAAGAAAATTTTTATATTTTACTTATCTGATCAAATATAAATCTATGTAATGAAATAAAGAATCTAAAATGATACCTCCCGTTACAGGCAAGGGGTTTCAAACCGGATTTGAAAATTTCAAATAGAAATAGAATCTGATAATTGATCGGGAATAAAAACCCACATCATTGACAATCCTATGCAGGGACGGAATTAGGGGGCATAGGAATTTGCCCCTCAAATTTTGAAATTATTTTAAATTTTTGTGTATATACTTTGAAGGGACAGTCGCGAATAACTCCCCATTAGTTTGGATATTTTTACTTAACTCCCCATAAATTTATACTACATAATAGGATATAAATACTGCATTAGAACGTTTTAGTACTACATTATGTGAAAATTATACAACATATTATGAGAGTTAAAATATATTTATAACACTTTTGGATACAACATATTACTAAATTTATACTAGATAATAGGATATAAATACTGCATTATATCATATTTGTACTACATTATGTGAAATTTATACGTGGGGAGTTAAGTAAAAATATGATGCTCAATTGGGGAGTTAAGTAAAAATATGATGCCCAATTGGGGATTTATCCCACATTATCCGTATTTTGAAAATTTTATATTTTTACTCTTCACGCCCCTTTAATTTTAAATATTTTAATTTTTATCTCCTCTTATATTAAATTTTGGTTCCGTTTTGAGCCTTGCGACCCCTATCTACGGGACTAATAGCCGTAGGTGCTCTGCTTAAATTAAGTAATACACAAGAGAGGAAAGTGGAAGTTCATTGAAGTGGGTAATAAGACGCAAGGGCCAGTGGACTGCTTAAACAATAATTATCCAACTCAAATGCCCAACTAATTATCCAATTGTCCACCAATCATTTTCTTTCTAGGCCAGATAGATATATGGGCCGGGCATTTAGTAAAGTTATCAGGCTAATCGATCCGTGAAATTTGAATATTTAGGACTTTCTGCGGGTCAGATTTTAATTTGAATCCCATCCGAATTCGATCTTAATTTTTATGTATTTGATTGATAAATAAATTTGATGGATCGTATCCAAATATGATTATTCGTTATCAGAAAGAAGTGGAGCTGTAGAGAAACTTAAGCATAAACTGAAGAAAAAGTTGCACAGAAACTTTATTGAATGAATTGTTATCTAAAAGTCAATACAGTGGTGTCCTTATATACAGGTGTGATGTTGGTGAATAATACACGTGTTTTATAGGAGTTGCTAGAATACACCTCAACCCTCTTGGGGCTAACATGCACCTAATCAAGTTACAATTAATCTGACTTTAATCTAACTTATTTTGGTGGCAATACCCCCCCTCAAACTGGTGCCATGTAGCACCCCGGACACGTGGAGGTGCCACACCCCCGCACTATAGGTCAATCCACACACGAAATGGGCGATCCGTGCATGAACCAACCCACAGCGAACGGGTGACAATGCGATAATTCAATAGGCTAGGCGGGATTACTACTAAATGTAACAAAATAAAGCGGAGGCATAAACTATTATCACCAATCATTTCCATTTTCCAATAAACATACTCTAAAATTACATATCAATACATTATCATCTTCAACTAACAATAACAATAATATTTAAATGCACGAACCACGGATGACACGACTACATGAACTGGACCCGACTCGACTCACTCCCGCCTAGCGTGCACCTGCAATACCTGAAAGGTGGAGGCGTCAGTCTGTGAAGACCGAGTGAGGGGTTTACATATATATTAGCGCAGATAACATGCAAGTTATACTCTCGGGTAAAGGTTTATAAAAGATAATTATAGGAGTTCCATAAAACATAGCTTCGCCCGAGAATACAACTGTCAATATTAAATACTTGTTCATTATCATGCAATCAATCAATACATGGCCCCGGCGAGTGAGGGCGGTCTCCAACCTTACTCCAAATGAACATGGACATGCTTGCTTGTTTATTAATCAAGAGGTGATCATGCAATTAATTATCGTGCTATCGTGCAATAGTGTAATCAGGTAACATATTCATGGAGTAACAATCATGAAATAACCCGAGGCGCATCCGTGGTGCCGGACTCGTCCCCAGTCTCCTTCTCCCTCCAATGATGGGAAGGTAGCTAGCCTTCACCATCCACGACATATTGAGCAGAGGGTACATGAATCCCTAAGCCCGGAGCTCCTTCCTCCACTAACCTCCTAGTGGATTCAGGGGTGACCCCAAATGTGGTGAGGATAGCACCAGAGTTACCCGTCAGCCCTTGCTTTCCCGGTTGGCTCTAGTTACTACCCTCGGGCCCATCGTGAACGATCATGCTACTCGCCTAAACATGCTTGAAATCATGAACATGGACAATCTTGGCTTGCTTGCTTGAAACATGACTTGATAAAATGTAGCTATCAATCGTGATCAATAGTTTATGGAAATTATAAATATAAATACCTTTTGGCCGAAATATCACATAAGGGATATACGGGTTCTATGTAACTAGAAATTAAACCTCACCTGACAGGCGACACACGACTCGTGGATGCGTGAACGTGCTCATGAGCCACAATCTCCGCCCTGGAGAATAACTGGACAAGAAACGGGACAATGTGCGTGCATGAGACCATAATTCAATCATATTATTCATATAATGACGCACGGCATAAACATACACGAGACATCGAGCAATACACAATGTAGCATGATAACATGTTGTTTCGACATATAATCAATCATATAATAGCAATTTGGGATCAAATAAGCCATTGGAACGAGGGGCTAAAATTGTAATTTTGTGCAGAAACTTTCTGCACTTCCAGTGGCCTGGGAACGGCCGTTCCGGGCTTTAGTACAAAATGGGAAGGGCCGTTCCCCAGTCCCGAAGCGGCTCCCGAAGATGGGAACGGCCGTTCCGGCTTACAAGCCAAAATGGGAACGGTCGTTCCCGTCCTCGCCGCCAAGCAAATCATTCAAACAATGGGAACGGTCGTTCCCTACTAACAAAGGGAACGGAAAGGGCCGTTCCCGTTACGCAGGAAGAACAAAGAACAGAACAAAACAGGGGATGCTCTCGGGACAAAACCAAGCATCCCCAATCTTCCCAAATTCAACCCAACATGCAAGAATTCTGGAAATATGCATGTATACATGCTCAATATACCTTAATATGCCATCCAAACATATAAATCATGCTTTAATCATCATAATCACCAACTTGAACATATATATAAATTTATCACATAATCTCATATTCTTCAAGATTTGAGCATGGATTTCAAGCTATAATTATGCAATCATATTTCTAACAACTCGTACACAACATATCCCATCCAATTCATAACCCTAGCTTCACATGTTGATTCAAGAAATCATATATATGCTCACATATATACCTTGAATGAGAAATAGGGAGAAGGAGATGATGAAGCTAGATGATTGAGTTCCTAAGCATGGAATTTCCTTGAAAAACCTTGATGAATTGATGAAATCTTCCTCTTCCTTCATGGAGGTTTTGGTTCGGTGGAAAAGAGAGGAAAGGGATGATAAATCTTGATGAATGAAGGATGATTGTAGAAGAGATGCATATATCGGTTTATTTGGGAAAAATATGTAATAATTATGATTCAATTCCCCAAGTTTTATAAGTCATGCAATTGAGTATAAAAGGTTTGGAAAGTGATCAATTAAGTCCAAAAGATATTCATGCAATTTGGTCCCAAAAGAAAAGGAATGGAACAATTAAGGACAATCTGGCAATTAAATCAACTTGGACAATTAATTCATGTAACAATTAAATTCCATTCACACAAGGATTCTCAAAATGAAATGAATATCACATAATTATCACGTAGTCATGTTAAAAACAATTGATAAGAATTTAATATAACACTTATAACTTAATTAAACGAAAATAATAAAATAAAGTCCTAACGCTCGAAACCCACACGTGTCGAGCGTAACTGACCGTCTGAAAATCGGGGCGTTACAACTCTCTCCCCCTTAAGAGAATCCGTCCTCGGATTCCATGTCCTGAATTCCTGAAATTTTAATTGGCTCTTACGCGTTCATCCCACGCGGGTTAGCTACTCCCCGTCAGGGATTAGTTCGAAAGAGATCTTCATTCCACAATGTCTTCCAATGGTTGAGATCGCGACCCTCAACTTCCGGAGTCTAATCACTCGAAAGAAAATCTAGCCTTCCACTATAACAAATTGACAAGTAGCTGAAAATATTGGGAGTGCCCCGCCTCTCAAACAATCAATGAAAGAACCCCGTCTTTCGCGCAAGGAACAAGAGAACCCCGTCTCTTGACAACCCTGAGAGAATCCCCGTCTCTCACGCACACGAAATAAAATTCAAGCGAGCACTTAGGTACATACTTACAATTAATACACAAGGATCAGATAAAATTATCATTCACGCAAGTAATTGTTCACGTAATAATTATTAATAAACAAGAAATCATTTACAAGACTAACGAATTAATAATAAACAATTAATAACAACAAGGAGTCATATATAGAATTAACAAAATAATGATAATGATAAAATAATGATGCATGTGGTATGCATGATTAGGTGTACCGTTCATCGAGGATTGAAATTCTGGGACTGAATTAATTCGGTTGAATACTTGATTCCTTTAGTTGAGATTTTTCCCCGCTTTGCACCACTACGGTTCGATATTCTCATTCTGGATAGCCATTTCTGCCATTGTGCTGTTTTCTAACATAATCCGTAAATCATCATTAATCACCACATCTTCAAACCTGTCTGAATTACAGATTTGCCGTTTGAACCATCCTTGTACTGATTTCCACATTGACTTTCCAATTCCAGAATTGAAAACACCTTGATATTCCATTTCTCCGATCTCAATACTTAAAGTAACCTTTTCCCGAAGCAGCCTTCCTGACTCCTTGTTTATAATCTGAAAGTTGAGCTCTTACTCCCTTAGTTAACAATACGGCGGATATTTGCATTAGAGGAATCAAGGTCGTCGTCCCGTGAGAGTAATTCAGCAAGCACACTTGCATAGATACCGAAAAATCAAGTCCTAGTAACACGTCTTCCATTTGATCCCTGAAATTTGATAACATACCCAACAATTCCACGAAATGTCTTGAAAGAGAGGATCACCCAGTCCTCCATCTTTCTGAAGCGTTTACAGTAGACTGATATATTTATGAAGGCGACCGCAACAGCACGGATGAGAGCACCGTGTACCATCCCAGGCATCTCTAGGGTATAAGTAATAACTTCGTAAGAAAACTCTTGTCGGATTAAACTTGGTTATCCATTTGCCTTCTACTTCCCACTTTCTTCCATTCCACTTATGATAAACACTCTGGATAGCAAGAGGGATCAAGATTCAAGATTTACTGTCCAAATTTAGCCGGATCGGATCCCTTTTTCCATTTACTGGGTCAAATGCTATCCTGAGTTTGTCGGAGGATTGCAGACGGTGTATCCACTTCCCTTATTGAAAACTTCTTTCACATGGTTCTGATAGAGGATTCCCGACTCTCCTGACTGTTGTCCAGCTTCCGATTAAATCCATTCCCAGACCAGCTCTCCCCCTTAAGAAAATGGAAATTTTCTTATCCTTCGGGTTCCTTCTGTCCTTTCCCACTTGCAAGCTTCTCTGCTAATTAAATTCCCGTAACCTTTTCCTCGTCCTACTGGTTGTTAATCAAAATGTTGATTGATGATTTCTTTCTAATTCTTTCTGTTATCCACATACTCAACTTGAAGCTCCCTGACTATCACCACTTTGATTTGATGTTTAAAATTCTTCAACATCCTACATTCACCTAATGCTTCCAGAGACTTGACATTTGTAAGGTTAGTACCACACCCAGCAGAAAAATTTATTCTCCTACCCTTACTGAGCTTCCAAAAATGCTGCGCAATTCCTGAAGGTTGAAAGACCCACTGACCATTTATCTGCTTGAACTTATCATCATTTCCCAGTTTCCCAAAATTTTTCAATATCTAATTCACATCTCCTGCTCTTACCGAATCCCGAACAAATTCTTCTCACAACCCCGAAATTTTTCCAAACTTCCAATCCAAACCAAATTACCCGGTTACCACCATGGTACCCACTGATTCAGAAACCTCTTCTTTAAAATTAAGTCGGTAAAGTAGGAGCAAGAACTGTGTAGAGCATAGATAGAGCCTATTGACAAGAAACACTAAATAATGCATGATGATTAAAGTGTTAATGCGCATATTGCCACTAATTTAAAATGCAACATATTAGAGCAATTACATCATTTTGACAATATACGTATGAGTAAGGAAATGTGGATAATGTAGATAATTTAAACATGTATCCAAGGCATCAAATAGGAAATTTCAATTGTAATTAGAACAACACTTATACATGAGAAACAATTTAATCAACAATTACGATGCACGTGCTTATGAATGCATTGAAGAACCTGGCACCGTAGAAATGTTAAACTCAATTCCGGGGTCCCTTCCTTGTTGACCAAATTGCAAGCTTGGCTCGAATGTTTGATTGATCTCTTCAATCTTCAGAATCCTCCAGCCTTGATTAATACATTTCCCAAAACCTGTCACTCACAACTTATTTTGCAAATAAATGCATGTGGATAAGACGTGCTCATGTCACATAATTGCCACGTAGTTGGGCCAACAACGAGAATTTAAAATAAAAATGCAATAAGCAATTCATCCATACCTGAAATAAGCCACGTTGATCACATAATTTCAAGCAATTCAAGATAAATAAATTGGCAATGAATACATAAATCAATACAAGGGCACAAATTATCAAGTATTTCAGGTAATTTAAAGAATCCAAGTAGCCAAGTAATTTCAAATAAAATGCAGGACTCTCAAATTATCAAGTAATTCCTATGCCGTACGACCTAGACTCGACACGACACGACACTAGAACCTCGGTTTTGCAACCGGGCTCTGATACCACCTCAGATGTAGCACCCCGGACACGTGGAGGTGCCACACCCCCGCACTATAGGTCAATCCACACACGAAATGGGCGATCCGTGCATGAACCAACCCACAGCGAACGGGTGACAATGCGATAATTCAATAGGCTAGGCGGGATTACTACTAAATGTAACAAAATAAAGCGGAGGCATAAACTATTATCACCAATCATTTCCATTTTCCAATAAACATACTCTAAAATTACATATCAATACATTATCATCTTCAACTAACAATAACAATAATATTTAAATGCACGAACCACGGATGACACGACTACATGAACTGGACCCGACTCGACTCACTCCCGCCTAGCGTGCACCTGCAATACCTGAAAGGTGGAGGCGTCAGTCTGTGAAGACCGAGTGAGGGGTTTACATATATATTAGCGCAGATAACATGCAAGTTATACTCTCGGGTAAAGGTTTATAAAAGATAATTATAGGAGTTCCATAAAACATAGCTTCGCCCGAGAATACAACTGTCAATATTAAATACTTGTTCATTATCATGCAATCAATCAATACATGGCCCCGGCGAGTGAGGGCGGTCTCCAACCTTACTCCAAATGAACATGGACATGCTTGCTTGTTTATTAATCAAGAGGTGATCATGCAATCAATTATCGTGCTATCGTGCAATAGTGTAATCAGGTAACATATTCATGGAGTAACAATCATGAAATAACCCGAGGCGCATCCGTGGTGCCGGACTCGTCCCCAGTCTCCTTCTCCCTCCAATGATGGGAAGGTAGCTAGCCTTCACCATCCACGACATATTGAGCAGAGGGTACATGAATCCCTAAGCCCGGAGCTCCTTCCTCCACTAACCTCCTAGTGGATTCAGGGGTGACCCCAAATGTGGTGAGGATAGCACCAGAGTTACCTGTCAGCCCTTGCTTTCCCGGTTGGCTCTAGTTACTACCCTCGGGCCCATCGTGAACGATCATGCTACTCGCCTAAACATGCTTGAAATCATGAACATGGACAATCTTGGCTTGCTTGCTTGAAACATGACTTGATAAAATGTAGCTATCAATCGTGATCAATAGTTTATGGAAATTATAAATATAAATACCTTTTGGCCGAAATATCACATAAGGGATATACGGGTTCTATGTAACTAGAAATTAAACCTCACCTGACAGGCGACACACGACTCGTGGATGCGTGAACGTGCTCATGAGCCACAATCTCCGCCCTGGAGAATAACTGGACAAGAAACGGGACAATGTGCGTGCATGAGACCATAATTCAATCATATTATTCATATAATGACGCACGGCATAAACATACACGAGACATCGAGCAATACACAATGTAGCATGATAACATGTTGTTTCGACATATAATCAATCATATAATAGCAATTCGGGATCAAATAAGCCATTGGAACGAGGGGCTAAAATTGTAATTTTGTGCAGAAACTTTCTGCACTTCCAGTGGCCTGGGAACGGCCGTTCCGGGCTTTAGTACAAAATGGGAAGGGCCGTTCCCCAGTCCCGAAGCGGCTCCCGAAGATGGGAACGGCCGTTCCGGCTTACAAGCCAAAATGGGAACGGTCGTTCCCGTCCTCGCCGCCAAGCAAATCATTCAAGCAATGGGAACGGCCGTTCCCTACTAACAAAGGGAACGGGAAGGGCCGTTCCCGTTACGCAGGAAGAACAAAGAACAGAACAAAACAGGGGATGCTCTCGGGACAAAACCAAGCATCCCCAATCTTCCCAAATTCAACCCAACATGCAAGAATTCTGGAAATATGCATGTATACATGCTCAATATACCTTAATATGCCATCCAAACATATAAATCATGCTTTAATCATCATAATCACCAACTTGAACATATATATAAATTTATCACATAATCTCATATTCTTCAAGATTTGAGCATGGATTTCAAGCTATAATTATGCAATCATATTTCTAACAACTCGTACACAACATATCCCATCCAATTCATAACCCTAGCTTCGCATGTTGATTCAAGAAATCATATATATGCTCACATATATACCTTGAATGAGAAATAGGGAGAAGGAGATGATGAAGCTAGATGATTGAGTTCCTAAGCATGGAATTTCCTTGAAAAACCTTGATGAATTGATGAAATCTTCCTCTTCCTTCATGGAGGTTTTGGTTCGGTGGAAAAGAGAGGAAAGGGATGATAAATCTTGATGAATGAAGGATGATTGTAGAAGAGATGCATATATCGGTTTATTTGGGAAAAATATGTAATAATTATGATTCAATTCCCCAAGTTTTATAAGTCATGCAATTGAGTATAAAAGGTTTGGAAAGTGATCAATTAAGTCCAAAAGATATTCATGCAATTTGGTCCCAAAAGAAAAGGAATGGAACAATTAAGGACAATCTGGCAATTAAATCAACTTGGACAATTAATTCATGTAACAATTAAATTCCATTCACACAAGGATTCTCAAAATGAAATGAATATCACATAATTATCACGTAGTCATGTTAAAAACAATTGATAAGAATTTAATATAACACTTATAACTTAATTAAACGAAAATAATAAAATAAAGTCCTAACGCTCGAAACCCACACGTGTCGAGCGTAACTGACCGTCTGAAAATCGGGGCGTTACATGCCGTGATGTTGATCATGCCCAGTTTGTCAAGATGGGATTTAAATGGTTTAGGCGGCAATGGCTTGGTGAAGATATCTGCGGTTTGATGAATGGTGTGGAGCGGGAGAAGGTGGATAACACCTTGTTAAAGTTTTTTGCGGACAACGTGGCAATCTATTTCGATGTGTTTGGTGCGTTCGTGGAAAGTTGGGTTGGCGGCAATATGAAGTGCGGACTTGCTATCACAATAAATGTTTGCTGGCTTGTCTGTAGGTAGTTGTAGATCTTTGAGGAGATATTTTATCCATTGAAGCTCAGATGTGGTGGCAGCAAGAGCCCTGTATTCAGCTTCAGATGAGGAGCGTGATACCGTTGCTTGTTTCTTGGATTTCCAACTGATTAGAGAGTCTCCAAGGAATACGCAATAGCCGGTTACTGATCTTCGTGTGTCTATACATCCTGCCCAGTCCGAGTCACTATATACATGAAGATCTAATGTTGTAGAAGCTGGAAAGAACAATCCTTGTCTTGGAGCCTGCTTGATATACCGTAGTATTCTTGTTGCTGCTTGGAAATGATGTTGTGTTGGTTGAGAAAGGAATTGACTCAGCTGTTGTACACTATATGATATATCAGGTCTGGTAGTGCAGAGATACAAGAGCCTGCCAATGAGTCTTCTATATGCTGGGATATCTTCATATGGAGTTCCTTCAGTGGTGAGTTTTAGTGCTGCATCCATAGGTGTTGAAACAGGTTTGGCTGCTAGTAGACCAGCATCTTGGAGTAACTCAAGGGCATATTTTCTTTGGTTGAGAGAGATTCCAGCTTTGCTTCTTGCAATCTCCAAACCTAGGAAAAATTTGAGTGAGCCCAAATCTTTAATTTTGAAAGCATTATCTAAATATGTTTTTGTATCATCTATGGTTTGCTGGCTATTTCCAGTTAGTATGCTGTCATCCATATAAACTAAAAGTGCTGTGAATGTTGTGTCAGTGGTTTTGATAAACAAACTGTAATCAGATTGTGATTGTGTATAGCCTTGAGATATAAGAGAGGAAGAGATCTTGGAGATCCATTGCCTTGAGGCCTGTTTAAGACCATATAAGGACTTAGCTAACTTGCAAACCTTGTTTGGATCAGCACAAGAAAAGCCCTGTGGTAGTGTCATATAAACATCTTCATTGAGATCACCATGCAATAAGGCGTTGTTGACATCTAATTGCTGCAAGAGCCATCTTTGTTGAGAAGCTAGAGCAAGAAGCAATCTAATGGTAGTGATCTTTGCAACTGGACTAAAAGTGTCAAAATAATCCAGGCCCTCTATTTGAGTATATCCTTTGGCTACTAGTCTAGCTTTATAACGTTCAATAGATCCATCAGATTTGTATTTGACTCTGTAAACCCATTTACAGCCTATGGGTTTTGTTCCTTGAGGAAGATCTACTATCTCCCATGTTTTAGTTAACTATAAGGCTTCTAATTCTTTAACCTTTGCATCTTGCCATTCCTTGTGTTTAATGGATTGATTGTAAGTCTTTGGTTCAATAATGGATGAGATGGCTAAGCTATAATGTTTGTAATGGGGTGTTAAGTGTGAGTAATCAATCACTGAAGATAAAGGAAAGGAAGTAGATACACCTGATTGTGGAGTAGAGGAATTATGAATCAAATTGCAATGATAGGCCTAAAGATATGAAGGAGTTGTTTTGGCCCTGTGTGGTCTGGAAGACCTTGAGACAACCCTTGGTATATTATCTGCACAAGACTGAGTTGAAGGAAGATTTGGATTGCTAGCGGAATCATGTTGTTGGAGCTGTACTGCAGAATCGGAACTGACATCAGCTGCAGTTGTGGAGTTTGTGCTTGTATCAGCTGGAGGTAAAACCTGATCTATGTCATCTGAATAAGATACATTTGAAGAATTAGGCAAAGATATCATATATGAAGTAGAAGCAGGACTTGATTTATGAAGTAATGGAAAGAAGTTTTCAACAAACTTCACATGTCTGGAAATAAAGATAGTTGAAGTCTCCAAATCTTGTAAAATGTACCCCTTTGTGCCTGATTTGTAGCCTAGGATTATACATTTTCTAGCCCTGGCATCAAATTTTGTCCTGTTTGCAGTGAGTGTTGATGCATAAGCTAAACATCCAAAAACTTTGAGATCAGTATAAGTAGGCACTTGTTGATACAACAACTCAAACGGTGTTTTGTTTTGTAAAAGAGGTGTTGGTAAACGATTTATAATATACACAACATGAATGATAGTATAAGACCAAAGAGATTTTGGAGCACCAGACTGAAAAAACAAGGATCTTGCAACATTTAGAATATGTTGGTGCTTCCTCTCAACTATACCGTTTTGTTCTGGGGTTTCAACACATGAACTATGATGGACAATACCTTTCTTTGCATAAAAATCAGACATGGCAAATTCGGGGCCATTGTTTGACCTTATGACCTTAACAGTAATAACAAACTGATTTTCCACCATTGTTATGAAGGTTTGAAGCTGCTGTCTGACATCAGACTTTTGTCTGACCATAGTTACCCAAGTAAATCTTGAGTAATCATCTACAACTGTAAGAAAATACTTGTGACCTATGACAGAAGGTGTGGAATACGGCCCCCAAATATCAACATGAATTGAATGAAAAACACTAAATGAAACAGAAGTGCTAAGAGAAAAAGGAAGCTTCCTTTTTTTTTTTTATTGATGACAAATATCACAAGTCTGAGTTGACAGTTTACAATGAACAGAACTATCAAATTTATGTAATACATCCATAATAGAAGAAGACACATGGCCTAATCTCTAATGCCAAAGATTATTAGTATCTATTGTCTGAGAATTAGAAAAATTGATACAAGAGTTATTAGCTAACAATCGAGAATGAAGCACATATAATCCATTCTTCAAATTAGCTGAACCAATCATCTTCAAGGTCTTCGGATCCTGAACAAAACAGCTGTTAGAACGAAAAATGACACTGAAACCAAGTGACTTAGTCAGCTGAGAGATAGATAATAAGTTGAAAGAAACCTGAGGAATATAAAGCATATTATGTAAAGAGAGTGACTCTGTGAGAGATATTGTGCCAGATTGAAGAGCTTGGATAGATTGTCCATTAGGTAATGCAATTGATATAGGATCAATCTTGGTAATGGTTGAAAAGGAATCAATGGAGTGACAAATATGGTCTGTAGCACCAGTGTCCAAAATCCAAGCATTTTTCACACTGGAGCAAGACAAGACACAAGTTATACCTGCAGCAGAGGAAGGATCAACAGTGATGTGGCCTGTTGAAGCAGTGATCTGATTCGCATGATGAGTTCCCAGGGAGTCCTGAGGGTGCTGAATCATAGCCAACAGTTGCTGAAATTGATCCTGAGTGAAAGAGACAGTTGAGGAGCTTAAAGATGGTATCTCAGATTACAAGTTGTCACCATCCAAACCCTGATTGTCATCTGAATCTGTGGTCGGATCCTGGGCATAGATCGCTGCAACAACAGGGTTATTGAATTTGAAATGAGGCAGAAAACCATGTTTCTTGTAACAATTAGCCTCTGTGTGATTGGGGCCACCACAGTGACGACACTTTCCATTGGTAACCAAGGGCTTCTTGGAATTATGGAACTTCTGAGGCCCTTTTCCATATGAAGTGGAAGACTAATTACGAGAAAAATTACTAGTACTAGTAAAGGGATTTCTCTGAAAAGAAGACTTAGAACCTTGGATTGCAAAAGAATGATGGTCAGAAGGATTAGAAAGTTGACGTTTTTGTTGCAAGATCATGCCAAAAACCTTAGTAAGGGAAGGCAAAGGATCCATTAGCATAATTTGGGAACGAACCCCAGAAAACTAACCATTCAACCCATTGAGGAAACGAATGACACAGTCATTCTGCTGATAGGTTTTGAAAACATCACTCACGCCACAAAAACAACGGCTAGGACAAGAACAAACAGGTAATGGACGAAAATAGTAAAACTCATCCCACAAAATCTTGAGTTTTGTAAAGTACTCAGAAACTGTATCATCTCCCTGACTTACAGAGTAAATTTCTTCCTGGAGCTCAGCGATCCAGAAGACATCGCCATGGGAGAATCTCTCACGCAGATCAATCCAAACATCACTCACCTTATCCAACCACAAGATAGATCACACAATCGAAGGCGAAACATCGTGAGAAATCCAAGAGAGGACCATTGTGTTGCATCTAATCCAGATCGGAAGTAGAGGATCCACCATGGATGGCATCGGCAACGCACCAGTAACAAACACGTACTTATTCTTGGAGAGAAGTGCCATTTTTGTACCTCTAGCCCATGTGTGGTAGTTGGAACCATCCAACAGAGAAGACACCATGACCATCGCCGGGTTCTCATTCGAATGGAGAAAATACGGACTGGAAGAGGTCAATCTTGCCTCAGCGGCAGCAATCGCTTTAGGAGAAGCCATAGAAACACAAGAATCACAGAAAAAACACAGCGGAAGATATCAAGAAAGGATCGATTTGAAGAATCGAGAAATCTAGGGCTCCAAAAATCCTACTGATACCATGTAGAGAAACTTAAGCATAAACTGAAGAAAAAGTTGCACAGAAACTTTATTGAATGAATTGTTATCTAAAAGTCAATACAGTGGTGTCCTTATATACAGGTGTGATGTTGGTGAATAATACACGTGTGTTATGGGATTTGCTAGAATGCACCTCAACCCTCTTGGTGCTAACATGCACCTAATCAAGTTACAATTAATTTGACTTTAATCTGACTTATTTTAGCGGAAATAGGAGCAAATATAAAATTAAGGAATTAGATTAATTAAAAATACAACTATGGTCATTTCCATTAGAAGGTGATGTGCCTTGCTCAGGATGTGTGGTTTGGTAAAGGCTATTTACATCTGGTTGATTACTTATAATTGTTTCTCTTTCAAGAGCTTTTTTATGTTAAAAAATATAATTATTGGGCCTGTTAACCGGATGAGAAGTTGGAAGGCATGTTGTTGGATGCAGGGAACAAATTTGATAAACAGGGGATGTAACATGGTCTGGAGTGTGGAGATGTAGCACGCTGCTACAAGACTGCAACTTTCATGCGATTATTGACGGTGTCTGTATTGTACATATTGTATGTAATCTTCCGAGAACCAGTAGCTATCTCATTGTTATGGTAGCTAAGTGATCAAAGGGTCCTGAGAATGTCATCACATCGGTTGTGTTAAAGTGTTGTGATGCTAACAAGCACAAAGATTTATTTATAAGGTGAGGGTCTCGAAAATAACCCGAAATCGTTGTGGTCAATTTTTCGAGAAAAAAAAAAGTATATTTATGCCAATCTTCTTTAGAAGAAGGATAAAACTAAGAGATAAAAAAAAGGATAAAACTAAAAAAAGAAAGTTTATATTTACATGAAATAAGAAAATAGGTATTTTGGTAAAATAACTATTTAAACTATTTTTTTTTAAAGGATAAATTGATTACTTTCACATGCATAGTAAACGGCAGTTAAAAAGAACATCGATAGTGTGCATAATTCTATATATCTCGTGTGTTTTATGACTGCATTTTAGTGCTTATTCTTGATATAAATTGGTGCTTTGATGAGTTTCTGTGTGTCAAAGTGCAGCTGGCCGAATTTCTCTATGTTTAAGAGTATTTGGGTTGAAATAAGGAGATTTTTATGTAGTTAGGCGAAACTTGTGTGTGTGGAGATTAGTTTGGCCCATGTGTGTGATGTCATTGTCAGGAGATCAATTTCGAAAAGCTTTGAATTATTATGGTGAGGATGGGCTTGTTGTTGACTTGGGCTGAGGTTATGGAAGGAATTATTGACGAGGCCCAGGTGGAAGATATTTGGCTTGGAGTGGTAGTGGATGGTATTGACTGGGCCTGCGTGAATTTGGAATTATTGAAGAAGTCCAAATTGGAGAAGGAATTTGGGCAGCAAGTTCTTACGCATGATTGAATCCTTGGTGGACTAGGATTTGCTTGGATGGCTGACTTTGAGGTACGCTATTTATCGGAATTTTTGGGCAGAATTCTGGGACAACTTTTGAAGACTTGGACACGCCAACACAAATTGAGGAGGAATTCTGGGAGCAGCGGCAACTTCCAGAGTTTTTCTTCCCTTATCTTATTTCTTTGCTTTTTAGATAATTTCCTTAGACTTATGTTAAAAAATTCTAATTTTATTTTGTTGGATTTTATGGCTTTGCGTAGCTAATTTCATAATACTTAGCTAGAGATTTATTATTCGGTTGAGACATCGTGAGACCTAATTGTTTTTAATTTTCAATATAATTCAAGTATTTATTAATTCTCCGAGTGTCGTGTTTATTGTGATTTGTTTGCTTGTTTGATAGGGAAAATAGTTGTCGAGTGTCTTTAGACTATTCGAGAATTTAAGTGAAAACAAGGTGGAGTCGAGTGTCTCTATCTGTTGTAGCTAGCCTAATTGAATTGTTTGAATTTATTCTTGCGTCTGTGATTGATGTGAAAAACTGAATCATGATCTCGAGCTAGGTGTTGTTTTCTCTATTGGTTAATCCCACCTTTTAACGTGCTAAATCGTGTTCCTTTAATCTTAGTTTTAATTAATTGCTTTTTAGTTTAGTTAATTTAGATAAACTCCAAACTCCCCCTACTTTTGCTTGTCAATTCTCGTGATTTTTCCTGCGAATTTAATTGAATTAGTTTCTCCCAATCTCTGTTGTTCGACCCGTTTACATTATACTCTGTATTAGTCGTAGACCGGAATTATATTTATTTTTAACGGATTCGACACCTGTCAAACATGATATAACATGTTTATTTTATTCAAATATAAATCATTAACCCACTCAATAAACTGCCATTTTTCTAGCCATCCAAAACCTTTACTTGAAAATTCATATAATTTGTTGGGTTTAGACCAATCAAACTTCGAATATCACTTGGGTGTGCGTGTGTAATAATATAAATTAAAGAAAAAAAAAAACTTCGACTAAAATTTACTTACATGGTGAGCTTTTTTTTAGACCTTAATAAGGATTGCGTGGGATTACAAGACGTGGAGAACGTGTTGAGAGTAGTGGCTATTATTTGGGCAGAACGTGGGAGACGAGACGAGAATTAAAAGGCTACGAGATTGCAGAGAACGGGACACCCTTTTTACCCAGAAAATACTCAGAATTGGAGGAGGAGGGAGGAGCCTTGAATGCAGCATCACTTTTGACGGAATTAGGGAGTTTTGTTAAAACATGGTATTTGGGGGAATTCTTTGACTTCATTGTATTGATTGTTTGTATATTCTGTGTTACAAGAATAAAGGAGAACAAAGTATAAATAAACTTGTACAGGAAACAAGATCACAATAAATCAGGGCCTATCGCAACTAATTAGGAGCCAAAGTCAACGTTGCCATATTTATGAGATCTTCAACACTCCCCCTCAAGTTAAGTGATTGAGTCGCCAATCCTTAACTTGCTCAGTGTCGTATGAAATATCTGGCCGGTGACAGCTTTGGTCAAAATATCAGTTAACTGGTCCTCTGATCGGATAAACGGAATCGTGATGATACTATTCTCCAGTTTCTCCTTAATGACCATGTTTGCCGAACATGATCCCTGTTCCAATGGTCCCTTTTAGATACCAGAGGATCCGTACTACAGCATCCATATGTTCTCTCTGTGGTTGATGCATGAATTGACTCACAATCCCCACAATATAAGCAATATCCGGTCTAGTATGAGACAAGTAGATCAGCTTACCAACCAGGCGTTGGTACCAGTCCTTTTCAGTCGGTTCTCCACTTTCTTCTATCTTGAGTTTGTGGTTAACCTGTATCGGAATCTCGACTGGTTTGCAATTGAGCATACCAGTTTCAGCCAACAGATCGAGAACATATTTTCTCTGTGAGATGAAAATCCCTCATTTTGACCATAGCACTTCAATCCCTAGGAAGTATTTCAAACCCCCAAGGTCTTTCATCTCAAACTCCTTGAAGAGATTCTCTCGGAGTTGATTTATCTCTTCGGTCACTTCCTTTTATGATCATGTCGTCCACATAGATAATCAGGCAGGTGATCAATTCCCCTCTCTACTTCAGGAATAGAGTGTGGTCTGAGTTATTCTGAATGTACCCGTGCCGCTGCATCGCAAGTGTGAATCTGCCAAACCAAGCCCGTGGTGACTGTTTTAATCCATACAAGGCTTTGAAAAGTTTACAGACTTCATTTCTCCCAAAATCCCTTGTGAACCTAGGAGGGGGCTCCATATACACTTCCTCTGATAGGTCGCTGTGTAGGAAAGCATTCTTCACGTCAAACTGATGAAGTGGCCAATCCTTATTGGCGGCTACCAGAAGCAGTACTCGAACCGTATCTAACTTTGCCACTGGAGAAAAGGTCTCGGAATAATCAATCCCGAAAGTTTGTGTGTACCGTTTTGCCACTAACCAAGATTTTTATCTCTCGACTGATCCATCAGCTTTATGCTTTATAGTGAATACCCATCTGCACCCGACTGGTTTCTTCCCTCTAGGTAGCTTACATTTTTCCTAAGTTCCATTTTTTATCAACGCCTCCATCTCAGTATTCATGGCCTATTCCCAATCTTTATCATGTCTTGCTTCCTCCATAGTGCTCGGGATTGCTTCTTTACATAGGTTCCCGAAGAATGCTCTAGCAGCTCCGGACATGCTCCCCCTGACCATGTTTCCTATGGGATACTTAGAAGATCGGGAAATATGCTCGAGGGAGTACCGATGTGGGGAACCCCTCTATTGCTTCACTGTGGCAGAGAATACCTCTGACTCACTGTTACATTCTCGGAAACAACATCAGTGGCATTTGTGGCATTAAGTGTATCATGATTATCAGAGAGGGACTTCAGAGATTCAGTTACCTCGGTTTGCACATCATGCGGAGGAGGATCATTGGGCATTTGTGTGATGGTAGTACTGAGATCTTCGTTGTGTTGTTCAACCTCGGGTGCAGTCACCGTATCAACCAAATCAGGATAACTTAGCCAGTATAGGGATCCACTCTGATTCTCCCCCTGATCACTGGACTGGCACAAGAAGTAGTACTCAGTTTCGATAAACTCACAGTCCATGGTGATATGAACCCGCTTAGTAACTGGATTATAGCACCGATACCCTTTCTGATGGGGGGCATACCCGAGGAATACACACTTGACAGCACAGGGTTCCAGTTTAGTCCTGTCGGTTTTTAGGACATGAATGAACACAGTACATCCAAAGATCCGAGGAGGTAGGGTAAGGTGGGAAGGTACTGTTACTTGTGTTTGGAGAACTGAGAGTGGTGTTTTGTGGTTTAGAATTTTGGTGGGTAACCGGTTTGTTAAGTAAGTTGCAGTGGCAACTGCCTCGGGCCAGAAGTGGTTTGGTACGTGGGACTCTGTTAATAGTGCCCTGGTCATTTCCAGGATGGTGCGGTTCTTTCTTTCGGACACCCCGTTTTGTTGAGGGGTGTTGGGACAAGAGGTTTGATGTACAAATCCCTGTTCTTTAAAACACCTGTTCATTTCCTGATTTATGAATGCCCTTCCATTATTTGAACGGAGTATCTTAATTGTTTGATTTAAGTGAGTTTGTACCATCTTAAAAAATGCAACAAATGTTTCATAGACCTCAGATTTATGACGCAAAAAATAAACTCAGGTCATGCGTGAGAAATCATCAATAAATAACACAAAGTAGCAAAACTGATTTTGATTTGTAACCGGGGCGAGCCCCCAATCATCCGAATATACCAAAGAAAAAAAAAGTCTGTACCCGTGTATTATTGGGTTTAAAAGAACTCCTATGACTTTTAGAGGCCAAACAAGTCTGACAAAAAAAGTTCAAAGTTTCTCCATTCTGAAATAATGTAGGAAATAACAATTTCAAATACCCAACTGAGGGATGTCCAAGATGCCGGTGCCAAAGCTGTGACAGCCTGTATTCTCGAAGGGCGTCCTGACGATATTAACAAGTAAGTCTCTACACTCGTGTGTGTTTAATTTAAGAGTTCTTGAATTATATGATTTAATGTAAATTCAATTTAATATGTGTTCATTCGAATTATTCTAAGATTAATTGCCAACTTGATTAATTACGCGCATATGTAACCCTAACTGTCTAATTTGATTTAATTCAAATTTATTCCATGAAATAATTGTCAAGTTGATTTTAAATCTGTTATGTTACTTAACTTGTTTAATTTCGGTTTACTTGAATTCCTTGAGATTAATTGTCAATCATGTGTTTACAAAGTGCCGTTAAATTATACAAAAAAGTTTCTAAAATTAAATTGAATTAAACTCTAATTGGTAAATCTCTATTTCATTTTAATTTGTAAAATTAATTTGGAGTTTGAATGTTTATTCGTAACTTTACCAATTTTATTTACGATTATTTGTACGCGATATTTCTCTTTGCTACGCGATAAGGATACCCGGTTGTATATAGCTTGTGCACAAGACACATTTCTCCCAATCCCTTTTCTCTCTCTCTCTCCCGGGGGTCACTATGCGCGGCTTCGGTTACGAGCCCATAACTCGATCGTTTCTCGACAGAATTCAACAAACGAATAGTCCATTTTGATTATCTCGGTGAGACCGATGCAACAGTACCAATTTCATGGCCTAACGACGAATGGTGGCAGAGTTATGGCTGGATTTCAGTAGCAGCGGCGGAGGTGCCAAACCGCCGCCACTTCGCCGGCCTTTCGCGGCGGTTTCCGGCCACCTCCTCAATGTACGCGCCGGAGACCCAGAAAGAGGACTTCCCGGCACAGCTGTTGACGTTGGCGGCGCGGCCATCGGAGCAGAGAAGGCGCCGCGATCGCGGAGGCGGCGGTCGTTACTGTAGCGGCGGGTTTCGCCGCCTTCCGGCGCTGTTTTTCGACGGAGCTTGATGGTTCCCAAGGTTTTTCGACCTCCTGAGTCCATTTCCGGCATCAATTTTACCAGATCTTGGCCGTAGGTGGTGGTTTCGGTGATGTGGGCGGCGGCAAAAACTTCGGCGGCCAACGGGGGCCTTTTCCGGCCATCTTTTGGTCTCGGGTTCTTCACGAAAGTTGTTCGGAACGACGAGAACTAGTGGCTTGTGATAAGGTGACTCCAGATTCTGTGGTTTGGCGGCGGATCGCGGCGGCAAAGTGGCGGTGCAACGGCGGTGCTAGCTCCGAGGATTTTTCCGGCGAGCTACCTTAGGGCTTTCGAAGAGCTCGCCATGGGTAAGACAATGGCTTTTACGGATCGCATTTTGGTTCACCGGTTTGGAAGTAATTTGAGTTTGAAGATTTAGGGTTTTCGTGCTCTTAGATTTCAGATCTAGGACAATCGGCTTGGAATTTCCAAAAATTGATTGAGGATTCGGAACGGGCACGAAGACTTCATTTAGGAATGATTTTTTGGGATTTTTCCGGCGACCTTCGGCGGGCTTTGCGGCCAAATTTCGGCAGCTACAGTGGTGGCGTTCCGGCGGCATCTGGTCAGAATGTTCGTCTCGTTGTGGTGAGTTCAACGCCACTTTCCGTTCGTTAATCAGACACTCGATCTATTTATTATGAATTATTTTGCGTAATTGTGATTATTTGAATTAATTGTTTTAAGTGCAAATAAATTGGTTATTGTTGGTTTGTTGATCGAGATGTATTCCAATCGTATATGAAAACATGTATTGAATGGATTGTGATATGCATAAATGTTTCGATTTACAATTTGAATCCCGATGTGATGAATTTATACTATGTGTTTAGATATGAAGGGGTGTTAGTGTAATTTTTAGAAACTAATCTCTTATGTAACTAAATGAACTTGAATGATGTTTTAGAAGAACGAACATGTTGTGATTTCTCTATATGGATTTGAGACGTTCTCAATGTTATGTTTGTTGTAAATTGTGTTTCAAATATAAATTTAGATACGTGAAGGATGCTTGAACAACTTAAGACTTGATGCATGATAGGAGTTAGAATTGTAATATCTTGATTTACTCTTACTACTTGAAAATGATATATTATGAATTACAATAAATTGATAATTGTCATGTTTGTAAGTAATGAATTCCTAGTTGAGTAATTGTATAAACACTTTTATAAATAATTCTAAACTAAGGGGATGTATGTGTAATAATTCTAAACTTTTATAAATGACTTAGGGGATGTAAGTGTAATAATTATGAAACTATAAATGTGACTTGAGCTTGTGTACCAAACATGTTGTGAAGTTGTAAAGTATGATCTTAAGTGAATTAAATGCACTCTTTATTTGTATCAAGCATGCCATCCACGTACAACGACTTTATATGTTTATATGATCAAGTTGCTCTTACTTATGCACTTTATAACTCGACATGAACTTGATGCTTAATTCTAATACTATAATTGAACCCTGTGACATTGGATGATCTAATATGCATTTTGTGAATACATTGACTTCCTAAATTGATCTTGCATCTTTGGATATGGAATTACGTGTCGGTTGCTTGTAAATATGACCTTGTTGAGCATTGATATGCCTTGAATGACCACAACACCTTATCCAAGCACAACATGAATACTTATGCATAACCACGATCATGTTGAGCAACGCCGTGCGTCTTGTTTGGTTCATATAGAGTCTAAGTCTGGGCTTCTGTATGTCTTGTCACAGAGTTTGGTGGTGCCGATGGGCCCGAGGTTTAGAGTGTTTGGACCTTCACACTCTCAGACTCTACTTTCACGAGGTGAGGTTTAGGATTTTGTATAGTTACGTGACCTATGGCCTTTACATGTTGATTTCTACCCTTGCATGCGAGTATACTCTATTATAGATATGTATGTGCTGAATATGATATGTTGATGATCTTGTGTGAGTCCTACGTGGATGGAGGTCATTAGGCTTAAAGTTCCATCGCGTAGGAAGGGTGTAAATATAAAACCAGTTTTTGAGGCATATGTAAGCTATTTTGGAAAATTCAGTGGTGTTATGATTCTGTAGCGAGTTAGCCATGATATATGGTATCTGTTCTATTCTGTACTGTTCTGTATGTGGATCCAGGAGCTGGTACGAGTGGAGACCGGTACGGCATAGGGCCGTCGGATAAGCCAATGTGCTAGTTTCCATTTGAGATATCATTGCGCAACCTTAGGGTGATGAGGGAGGCGTGATATCTTGAGCCTTCGGTGTTTTATCCGGGGATGACTCTTGTGGGTTCGCTACCCTCTTGAGATCGAGTCTATTTTAGACGGTGTTATTATAGATGGTTTTGGGGACTGTACATCCCTTCCATCATTGGTGTAGCGGTTGGATTGATTGTGATTTATGTTCTGAGGAGTAAAGGTGGGAAGCTCGTACTCGCCGAACAGTTGATTATGTTATGTTACGGAATTATGAATCGGGATAGAGTCTTTCTGGAAAATGGTTTCTAAATTTATATCTATATCTTATTCGGGTTCTTTCAAAACGTTTTGGTATGTAACACCTATCCCCTGTTCATGAGTCCATCCTTTTTATTCTGTGATATGCTCCTTATATATATATATTGTGGGTGTGCGTTAGCCCCCTCACTCGGTCAAGTTAACTGACCCCTCATTTACACTTTTAGTTGCAGGTTGTTGGCGTTTGCTAGGCGGAAGTGAGTCCTTTGAGTTGCACTTCGTCGGTCTAGTCTTTCTATTTGCATTTGTCTTTTCATACACTTTACTTATGCTTTGATTTGTAGACTTGAGATTATACTTTACTATTTCGGTACCCCTGCGTGGCACTCTCATTCGGCCCTTGTGGCACTTGATGATTATTACTTTATGTTGATATTCGGGACTAGGGATCTATGCTAGTTGAACCCGTCACCTGCTTTGCATGTTTTGTTTTAAATGCTTCCGCTATCTATTGTTGTTGGTTTTAATTGCTTCCGCACTCTGAGTTTTGGTCAAGTTAGATCCGCCTAGCCTAGTGTGTGAGTTGGTCTCCCGTTCGCTCTGATTCGGATTCGGGCATGGACTTTCATTTCATGTTCCGGGTCTGGGTCATAGTGCGGGGGATGTGGCACTTCTCCGTTTGGGGTGTTCCAAAAGCCAGATTTGTGAGGTTGCTTTTCCAAACGAAAAAGAGCTTGCGATGGGTTTTCCACTTCATCAACATAGTATAATCCTCCTTTCTCAGTACCACGCCCAATGATCTCTTTCGTATAAATGTCCTGTATTAAACAAAACCGAGGATATATCAGGACCATACAATTCAACTCTTTTGTAATCTGGCTCAAAGATAGTAATTTGCAAGATATTGATGGTACATAAAGATAATTGCTCAATTTAAGTTTCGATGTAAGAAGAATGGAACCCTCTTTTTCAACCATTGTAAGATCCTCGTTTGCAGTTTGAATATGAGATTGTTTCGGATTTATCGGTTCAATTAAATCTGAAGCATCAAAGTTATAGAATTCGTCGCACCACAATCAAATATCCATTTTGACATTCTAGAAGAGTGTTGGGTTTGCAAACCATAGCTACCAAAAGTTTGGGGTTATCTTTGCAATTTCTCTAAATTAGGGGATTTTTCAGCAATTTATGCAGTAGTATAAAGAGGAAATTTAGGGTTTGGGACACAACCCCCAAACCCGTTACCTGCTGTGCTGAAATGCCCTCTCTCTCCGTCTGTCTCCTTCCTCTCACCCATGCCCTCACCGCCGGCAAAATTCGTGCTGCCAAGTCCTGCCGCCACTGTCACGGCATCTCCTCCGATGACGCTGGCAACGGCTTCTCTCTCCCCGCCGGATACTCCTTCACCGATGGCAAGGTGGGCTCGTCGGGCTCCCCCTTTTTCCGATCCGTCGGCGCTGTTCTTCCAACGGCCTTCCCACCAATCGGGATAGCCCACAATCTCGAAGCATTCCTCCGTGGTGTGTTTTGTCTTCCCATAATGGCCGCACGTGATCTGAGATCTGTCCATGTGCGGTGATGAATGGTGACCGGCGGTGTTTGGCCGTCCGGCACCACCTGTGCACCCACTGCTTTGTCCCCCACTCTCCCTCTTCGCAATCATGCCGGATCTGACCCCATGGATGCCGAAATCTACTTCTCCGTCGACCGCCGCCTTTAAGATGTGGAGGTAGGCGGCTTCTCTCCGGATAGTCGCGTAGGTTGATTCCACCGAGGGCTTGGATTCTTACTTTAACAGGTCTCTCCGAATCAGATCATATTTATCATCGATGCTGGTAAGAAACTGGTAAAGCCTCTGTTTTTGGGTGATTTGATTGAAGGTTTTGACGTCGTCTAGACACTTCATCAGGTTAGGTTGCCGTCGATCTATCGCCATCCATATGGCTTGGAGCTTATTCCAGAACTCTTCCAGTCTATCTTGTCCCTGAGTTTGAGTATTTGCCCTTCGATGTAAGTTGAAGAGTTGTAGTGGGTCCCTGCCGCTTTCGTAGGTGGCAGCTTTCGTATGTGTATGTGGATAGTTAGGGCCGATAAACCTTCGATGTAAGTATAAATAAACTTGTACAGGAAACAAGATCACAATAAATCAGGGCCTATCGCAAATAATTAGGAGCCAAAGTCAACGTTGCCATATTTATAAGATCTTCAACAAGTTTATTCTAGATTCCTTCATTTTCTTTTATTTTAGACTATGTTGGATTGGAGACTTTGTTTATTTCATTCCTTCATGACTTGCTAATTTTGTTTTAGTTAGGGAATTCTGAATTTCATGCTAGACTTGTGAGGCTGATTTGTTCTGAATTATTTAGTTTATGTTATTCGCATTGTTCCCTTTTTCATGCCAATGTTTGTTAATTAATTCTTAGATTAGGGCCCAATCTTGGAATTGTTAATATGCATGCAACTAGCTAATTAATTCGCCGGTGTTAGCTAAATTATTAGCATTTGTAGCAATTGACACTAGGATATAATGCTTATCTGATTTTGTGTCGAGGAACTTGCGATCTAATTGAATGAAGCAGGAGTTTCTGCCTAACCAGTTAGGATTAGTGTTTCTTTAGTTCTTAATACAATTAATTAATTGAATCTCGGAGAGAGTCTCGAAGAGGTTATTAATTAGTTAAGGAATAATTTTTTGAAGTTTCTTTGATTATTCTAAAACTAAGAAGAAACGAGCGAGCCAGAGGTAATTGGTGACTATAGATAATCTAGCTTTAACCAGAAAAAATCTTGAGTCGATGATCATAGTCTATGCATGATTAGGAATTTCCTGACTACTTGTTTTCCATTGAATACTTATTTGAATTTAACCTGAGTTTTAGTTTATTCCTTGTTAATTGTTTAGTTTCATTGTTTAGTAGTTTAGTTAAAAATCTCAAAACGCCCTTTTTAATTATTTTCATTCGTTCCTTGGTTTAATTGAAAGTCACAATTTCATCCAATCTCCATAGATCGACCCCTTTTACCACTATTTGTAATCTAATTATATTCGGTACTTGGGAATTTGTTTTTGGTGGTTCGACGCCCATCAAATTTTGGCGTCGTTGTCGCGGATTGGTAATGAATTGATTTTGTTTCTTTTTCTTATACCTAGGAACCTTCGTACTGGACAATTTGCCTTGGATGACCCCAAGATTGAAAAGACTGCTAAGAATCTTAGAAAGTGGACTAGACAAAGAAAAGAGAAAGCAACAGTTAACGAGAATTCGGAATTATTTGAATTGGACACTGATACTGAGTCTGAACAGGAGTTTGAGGCTGAAGAGCAGATTGACAGGAAACCTAACCGTGATCACAGTTAGGATATGGCTCAGAACAGAACACTTTGGGACCTTGTCCGACCCATTGAGGCACAACAACCACTGTGCATAACCTTTCCAGACCTACAAAATTGGCTTTGAATTGAAGTCGAGACTCATCCACTTGTTACCAACCTTCCATGGGTTGGAGAATGAGGATCCGAACATGCATCTGAAGGAGTTCCATCTTATGTGCACATCCATGAATCCACACAATGTCACGAAGGATCAAATGAAGCTGAGGGCTTTTCCTTTCTCGTTGCAAGATGCAGCTAAGGATTGGTTATATTACCTACCTTCGGGGACAGTCACTACTTAGGCAGAGATATCTAGACAATTTCTTGAGTGGTACTTTCCAGCTTCCCGAGCCACAAACATCAGCAGAAATCTATGGCATTAGATAGAAGGATTCCGAGAGTCTCTATGAATATTGGGAGAAGTACAAAAGGTTGTTAACAAGCTGCCCCCAACATGGAATATCGGATCAATTGGTCATTCAGCACTTCTATGAAGGCCTAACTCCGATGGAGTGCAGAATTGTGGACGCCGCGAGTGGTGGAGCCATCGTTAGCAAGATACCTGTTGAAGCTAGAGAGCTGATATCAACCATGGCAGCAAATTCCCAACAATTTGGAACTCGGCAGGATATACCTAGAAGGGTAAACGAGGTAATATGAATTCACTTGATGAAATTAAGTCTTTGCTAAAAAATTTGGTTCAGAACTTGAATGTAGGTACTCCTCCACCTGTGAGGGTATGTGATATTTACACTAGCCCTGCTCACTTCACTGATGCATGCCCAACTCTACATGAAGAAATATGAATAGGAATGCCATTGGATACCAACAGATGAAGTTTGACCCCTATTCAAACACCTACAACCTTAGTTGGAGAAGTCACCCTCGCCTTTGTTATGCAAACAACCAACCGATCAATCAGAACTTCCACCAGACACCACCACCATAACAGCCTTCTGGCTTAGGTACGTCTCTTAGTGATATTGTCCATATGTTAGCTACTAACACCGAGAAATTTCAACAGGACACTATGTCCAGATTTCAGAAAATAGAAAAGAGTATAAAGAGTTTGGGGACTCACGTGGGACAAATTGCATCATCGGTCAGCAAATTGGAAAACCAAGGCAAACTACCATCGGAAATACACGACCCTAGACACAATGTGAGTGCGATTGTGTTACGAAACGACAAGGAATTGCCGCCTCCAGTCGACAGGAATATCAAACGTGACCAGGTACAGGTTTCTAATGTAGAAACTGAAAGGGAGATTGAGAAGGAGCCTGCCCGTGATCACGGACAGAATTCCTATCCAGCTGAAAACACTCAGAAACTCAAACCTTTGGTAGTTCAACCACCATTTCCTCAAAGGCTGGCTCAGAGAAAGAAGGAAAAAGAGGGTAAGAGAATCATGGAGTTATTTGAAAAGGTTAAGGTGAACATCCCACTCCTCGAGGCCATTAAAAAGGTTCCACACTATGCCAAATTCCTTAAGGAATTGTGTGCAAATAAGCGTAAGTTGAAAGGTAATGAGTGGTTGAGTGTAGGTGAGGATGTTTCAGCTATCTTACAGAGAAAATTACCTCCTAAGTGTCGCGACAAAGCTATGTTTTCCATTCCTTGCAAGATTGGAAATATTGGTATTAGAAAGGCAATGTGTGATTTAGGAGCTTCTATTAATGTGATGCCTTTATCTATTTATACCTTTTTAGGTCTTGGTCCATTAACTAGTACTGGAGTCATTATTCAACTAGCTGACCGATCAATTGTCTATTCTGAAGGTGTTTTAGAGTATGTGTTAGTTCAAGTTAATGAATTAATTTTTTCTGCCGATTTCTTTGTGATTGATATGGAAAATAATTGTTCGTCTGAGTCATTTGATATCTTGTTTGGTAGGTCTTTCCTTAGTACAGCTAAGGCAAATATAGATGTGCATAGTGGATCACTGACCTTAGAATTCGATGGTGATGTTGTGAAATTCAATGTTTATGATTCCACTAAGCATGCTGATGATGTGTCTTGCATTTATAGTGTTGATGTCATTAAGAATTTGACTCGTGAGGATTTTGGTTTAAATAATGATGTTGAGTTGAATTATGCTATTTGTCATGACATATCTGTTGATTGGCTTAAGAGATTTTCTGGTCGTTTTGAATCTTCTGATGATGTTCTTGATAAGGTTCACGCTTAAGAAGGGATTAAGGAGACTACAAGTTCAAAATCTGTGCCTATTGAGTTATCTAGATCAGAATCTAAGCCTTTACCTTCACTCACCAACACCTCCAAGACTTCCATACATTATGTTGTTCCACCATGCTACCTGGAGTCACCGAGGATCAAATCAAGTTACGAGCATTCCCCCATTCTTTGTAAGATCCAGTGAAAAAATGGTTAAACTCCCTTCCGCCTACATCCATCACAACTTGGAACCAATGCGCTGAAAATTTTTTGGACAGATTCTTTTCGGCTTCATGACAACTAGATCTCCTTCAAGAGATAGTTACAATTAAGCAGAAAGAACAAGAGGGCTTACATGAGTATTGGGAACATTATAATAGTTTACTAGCAATGTGCCCACATCATAACCTCCCCAAAAAATACCATTATTCATAACTTTCACCGAGGTTTGATGCCCGTAGAAAAGAGAATGCTAGACGCTTCAAGTGGAGTGTCCATTCTGGACAAGGCATCCGGAGAAATGATGGAGTTGATCGACAAAATTTCGATGAATTCGCAGAAATATTATAGCACGTCGGACATTCCACGATAGGTTAACGAGGTCAATTCTTCCCATTTTGATGAACTTAAGAATATGATAAGTGCTTTGGCTTCTAACCTTGGTGCAGGTGTACCCCAAGTAGCGATGGTTTGCCAATTGTGTGCAAGTACATCGCACCCCACTTATGTATACCTCTCCCTTCAAGAGGGCACGATGGAGAATTCTAGTGCCGCAGGGTTCCAACAACAAAATTTCATTCCCTACTCCAACACCTATAACCCCAGATTGAAAAATCACCCCAGTCTGAGTTATGCCCTAAACCTCAACCACCTAACTTCAAAAACTTCATACCTAGACCTCCACAACCCCAACAACCTAATCAACCTCTCAACCCACAAGCAATTCAAATTAAAAACTTGGAATCAATCGTTCAGAATATAGGATCCACAGTGCAAAACTTAGGTTTGTCAGTTAAAAATTTGGAGACCCAATTGGGTCAGATTGCAGCCACATTAAGCAGGTTGGAGAATCAAGGGAAGTTGCCATCGGAAACCGAGGACTCTAGGCAAAATATCACTGCCATCATGCTCGGAAGTGGTAAGGAACTCCCTTCACCACTAGATAAAGATAAGGGATGGAAAATTGGGTCCGTAGGTGATCAGGTAGAAGGTATGGCTTCAAAGTTTGGCCAAACCTTAAACACAAACCGAGACATAGAGTCAAAAATCGTAGTGAATCCTAAGACCATGGTGATTACACCTCCGTTCCCTCAATTCCTGGCAGAAATGAAGAAACAGGAGGAAAGGAACATTCTGAGACCTTTCGGAAGGTTGAGGTGAACATACCTTTGTTGGATGCAATTCAGCAAATTCCCAGATATGCCAAATTTCTAAAAGAGCTTTGCTCCAACAAGAGAAAGCTTAAAGGTAATGAAAGGGTAAGTGTTAAAGAGAATGTCTCTGCTGTTTTACAAAAGAAACTACCTCCTAAGTGCGGGGACCCAGGTATGTTTTCAATACCGTGCAAGATAGGTAACTTGGGTATTAAAGAGGCTATGTGCGATTTGGGTGCGTCAATTAATGTTATGCCTTTATCTATTTATAATGAACTTAATCTTGGTCCCTTGAAAGGTACAGGTGTAATCATACAGTTAACTGATCGATCCGTTGTATGTCCGGAGGGCATTTTGGAGGATGTACTCGTGCAAGTCAATGGTTTGGCTTTTCTTGCTGACTTTTTTATGCTAGATATGGAGGATGATAAATCCTCAAAATCCTCTAATATTTTTCTTGGTCGACCCTTTTTTAGCACTGCTAGAGCTAAAATAGACGATCATAATGGATTGTTAACTCATGAATTTGATGGTGATATTGCTAAATTTAATGTTTTTTATGCTAAGAATAATCCTAATGAACTGTCTAGTGTTTTCTGCGTTGATGTGATTGAAAACTTAAATAATGAAACTTTTGAGTCAAACAATTTGGAAAAGCTAAGTTTTGAATTCTTTCGAAGTGAGCTAGTTGAAAATTTTGAGAGTAAGCCGAAACATGTTGGTTTGCATGATGATATCTATGATATGGTTATCCCATTAGAGCATGTTAGACCTCTGAGCATAAAGACTTCAAATTGAAATTATTTGATGGCTTAGCTAAACTTAATTCTCTCATTTTGCAGGCACCTGTGGTGGAATTCAAGAATTTTTTGGATAATCGGAGTTATGCATTCAAATGAGGAGAAAAATCTACAGATTTAAGGCCTATACAAGATGATTTCCTACATGAGCAATTTTTCTAGACATTTGGCCTTAAGGCATGGCCAATCCGAACAGCCACACACTGGTATGCAAATATTCTTGATTACTTAACCACTATCTTGCTCAGATCTCATATTTTTTTCAAGTTCAGGAACCCAAGAGCCGTTGTTAGGGATCGTGGGAATTTTTTCTATAAATGGTTGATGGAGTCTATGCTGAGAAGGTACCAAACTGTGTTGCGAACCTCTACGAGTTACCATCCCCAATCTAGAGGGCGCAATGGACTAGAAGATACAACTCCACATAGTAGAGGGGATTTGTATGAAGGATATACCTCTGTTTGATTTGCATTTCAGCAAGTCTTGTCGGGCCTAAGACATTAAACAACAGCGCTATTGGGAGGCAACCCAAGTTTGGCAATTCCGTGCCATTTTTCTTCCTCCGTTTCTCTTTTTCTTTCCTTCTTTGTTTTTCTTCCGATTTTCGTGGTGTTTGTGTTGATTGCTACTCTTTGTTATCTTACAGGTGCGTTTTCTTTGCCCAAATTATACTGATTTGCTGCTGTTAAACTGCTGATGCATACGTGATGATTTGACGTTTAGGTTTAACTAAACCTAGAGCCCAAACAATTTTTGTGAGTAAAATAAAAAAATAAAAAAAAAATACCCCAGATCCGCACTTCAGGGAAGTCCTATTTTCTTCCAATTTTTCTTATGTCTTGAGGACAATGCATGTTATAAGTGTAGGGGGAGGGATAAGACTGCTTACTGTTTGGGCTTACGTGCATGAATTCGATTTTTTATTTTTTTTTGATAGACTTAACTTGTGATATTGTTTTGAATTAAGGATGTTGATAATTGTGAAATTTTCACCCCTGTTTTGAATACTCTTGCTTAGGTTTGATTGTTGAATTTTTGCTAGAAAGAGTTAGGCTATTGAATACATGAAATTTTGTACGAATTTCGATTAATTGGTATAGTATCATACCCTCATTTTTCGCACACAATTAAACGGTTTAATGTACTTCGATTAGATAGAAAAGTTGTGTTTTTCAAATAAGTCTGAAAATTGACTAGAATGCATCTTAGCTCCCTTCGAGGTGAAATAATTAGTTGACAATTGATTTGAGACGTGATTTAGGTGATCGTTGTCGGTGTTTAGCATTTTTATGATCTTTTTGCAAATAAAATAGTCCGATTGACCCCGCTGAGCCTGAATGTTGTGCACGAATTTTTTCTTAGCCACGTTACTATCCAAATGCACAACATAATTATCCCTACCCCACTTTAATCACACCTTGCTTCTCATTGTGGGTATGAAATTTTAGATGTCTTAGACTCCTTGTTATACCCCTTGTGCTGAAAAAAAAACAAAACAAAAGAGAGATTTCATAGTGCTGAAAAAGAAGAAAATAGAAAAGTGATGAAAAAAAAAAGTCAAGATATAATGGAAAAAATGAGCAGAAAAAAATACAAAAGAAAACAAAAAGAGAAAAAGTAAGAGTGTGTTTGTGAGATGCTGAAAGCTCAATAAACGAGGGGGGATTAGTTGCATAAAGCGAAGTAAGGGGAGTCCGATAGAAGAAAGGGAAATACAATGGGTTTTTTTGTGAAAAAGTGTGTAAGCTTGGTGTGTTAGCCTTTGATTCAAAGTTTTCCTACCTTAACCCAAGCCTACATTACAAGCTCGAAAGACCTATCGATCCCGAGTCTTGAGTTAACTACATTAGTGGAGATTGGTGCGAAGGGTGCATTCGAAGTCAATAATTGGTATTTAGGCGAGAATCATAGACTAATCAATCTAGTCTTTGTACATTCTTTCGTTCCATTCATACTACACTACACGAGGGTATGCTATTTATAATAGTTGATTGAAGATTGTGCAATTGAGTATTGTGTTTGATAAGCTAGACTTGTTTAGGCGAGAATTCGATGATTGTTTTTACGATTGTGTTTGATGTGGGTATTGTTTTCATTTGATTTTCATATTTCTCAAGGACGAGCAATGAGCAAGTGTGGGGGAATTTGATAGTGTGCCTAATTCCATATATTTCGTGTGTTTTATGACTGCATTTTAGTGCTTATTCTTGATATAAATTGGTGCTTTGATGAGTTTCTATGTGTCAAAGTGCAGGTGGACGAATTTCTCTATTTTTTTAGTATTTGGGTTAAAATAAGGAGATTTTTATGTAGTTGGGCGAAACTTGTGTGTGTGGGGATTAGTTTGTCCCGTGTGTGTGATGTCAGGAGATCAATTTGGAAAAGCTTTGAATTATTATGGTGAGGATGGGGTTGTTGTTAACAAGGGCTGAGGTTATGGAAGGAATTATTGACGATGCCCAAGTTGAAGATATTTGGCTTGGAGTAGTTGTTGATGTTATTGCTGGGCCTGCGTAAAGTTGGAATTATTAAAGAAGTCCAAATTGGAGAAGGAACTTGGGCAGGAAGTTCTTACGCAGGATTGAATCCTTGGTGGACTAGGCTTTGCTTGGAGGGTTGACTGCCTGACTTTGAGGTACACTATTTATTGGAATTTTTCTATTTTTTAAAACCCGGACCGGAACGGCCGGTCGGACCGGTTCGACCGGTGACCGGCAACGGGCCGGCTGGCCCGGACTTTGTTTGAAAAATTGCAAAATATGATACTTTTTTTAGATTAACAGGACTCGACCCTCGCCCCTGAGGTTAGAAAATCAACACTCCAACCAATTTCACTACTTCAATTGTTGGCAATGAAGGTTTAAAGTTTTATCTAAATATGTATACAACACCTCTGGGGAAGAATTCAAACTAATTTAACAAATGGAAAAAATAATTTGTATTTTATTTTTTATAATATATAACATAAAAATATAAATGTATGTGTAATATTATTTATTTATTTTTTCACAATAAAAGTATGATATTGTTAAATCAATCTTTTAAAAATATTGTTAATTTGCTAAATCATGATTATTTTGTTATTTAGTTAGATATTTTATCTATATATTTGTATTTTTACAATTTAAAATTTTATTATCAGAAATTATATTTAAAAGTTAATGAGAAATTGAAATTTTTTCTATGTTATTTAGCTTATTTGATTATTTTTAATTAATATTTATAATATTATATAGATATATATAATTAAATATAATTATTACATAATTATGATGTCACACCGGTTCGACCACTTGTTGAACCAATCAAAACAGTAACCAGTAGGGCTCCCGGTTCGTCGCGTGGTCCGGGTTTTAAAACATAGGAATTTTTGGGCAGAATTCTGGGATTGGACACAAATTGAGGAGGAATTATAGGAGCAGGGGCAACTTCCACAGTTTTTCTTCCCTTATCTTATTTCATTGCTTTTTAGATAATTTCGTAAGACTTATGTAGTTATGTCAAAGAATTCTTATTTTATTTTGTTGGATTTTATGGCTACTTAGCTAGAGGTTTATGATACGGTTGAGACATCAAGATACCTAATTGTTTTTAATTTTCAATATAATTTAAGTATTTATTAATTCTCCGAGTGTCGTATTTATTGTGATTTGTTTGCTTGTTTGATAGGGCCCGATCATATAAGTAGATTTAATTGCATAGAGCTTTTCATGATGCATAAAGTTTATGTAACGCTTGATTGATATTTGTGGCGCATTAACGATAGGAAGTCATAAAGTCGAATCTGATTCGTTAAGGGAATTAACAATCGGGTTTAAATCTGGCACGTGTCGTGACTTGGTTAATTCGGGTTAGTGTTTTCATAGATTTTAGTGTTGTCAGTTTATTAAATCCTGTCGAGTGTCTTTAGGGGTTGTGAAACTGATTAGGGAAAATAGTTGTCGAGTGTCTCTAGGCTATTCGAGAATTTAAATGAAAACAAGGTGGAGTCGAGTGTCTCTATCTGCTGTAGCTAGCCTAATTGGATTGTTTAAATTTATTCTTGCGTCTGTGATCAATGTAGAAAATCTCGAGCTAGGTGTTGTTTTCTCTATTTGTTAATCCCACCTTCTAACGTGCTAAATCGTGTTCCTTTAATCGTAATTTTAATTAATTGTTTGTTAGTTTAGTTAATTTAGATAAACTCCAACCCCCCACCCCTTTTTGCTTGTCAATTCTCATGATTTTTCCTGCGAATTTTATTGAATTAGTTTCTCCCAATCTCTATTGTTCGACCCCTTTACACTATACTCTGCATTAGTTTTAGATCGGAATTATATTTATTTTTGACGAATTCGACACCCGTGGCTGTCAAACATGATATAACATGTTTATTTTATTCAAATATAAATCATTAACCCACTTAATAAACTGCCATTTTTCTAGCCATCCAAAACCTTTACTTGAAAATTTATATAATTTGTTGGGTTTAGACGAATCAAACTTTGAATCTCACTTGGGTGTGCGTGTGTAATAATATAAATTTAAAAAAAAAAAAAAAAAAAACTTCGACTAAAGTTTACTTACATGGTGAGCTTTTTTGAGACCTTAATAGGTAAGGATTGTCAACAATATGTGTTCTGATCGAATTCTGTCGGATCCAATTAATTATCCAACTGTGAAGCAACAAGATATTTCCTGGCCAGATATATGGGCCGGGCTTACAGTAAAGTTATCTGGCTAATTAATCCGTGTGATTCAAATGCCATCCAGTTAACTAAAGCATACGAATAGTCAAACCAAAGAAGTTATAATTTAAGTTTGCTTTTATTTTTTATTTTTTCTAATCTACCTTGAAATCTAGTATGAAATTCTTCTAATTATTAGATAAATCTAACTCAAACGAAGTTTTAACAGAACCAAACTGAAGGAGTTTGGCATTTTACTTATAAATCATATGACAAACTCAGCCGAACTCGAGTCGTGCTCTAAATCTCGTCAAATACAAAATATGTTTAAATTTGATATGTTATGCTTAACAATCTCATCTTTCCTATTGATATTCTTTTCGTCCATACGAGCTCTAATCCCTATCTCTCACTTGTCCATCACGAGCTTAGCATTCATGGGCTGGTCGCTCCACCAGGGCGCTGCAACCATCGGGACTCCCAGACAAATTACCTCCAAGGTCGAGTTCCACCCACAGTGCGTCACTAAGCAGCGCACTGCATCATGAGATATTACCTCAAGCTGCGGGGACCACGTACGACGAGCCCTTTCTCGGAGGTCTCTCGTAAAAAATTGATAGGAAGTTTGAATTCCTCCGACGCTCTGACCACCCATAAGAAGTACTTGTTGGTCATCTTAAGGCCTCGTGCCATTTTCTCCATTTGGTCCTTGTTGTGCGTCGCCATGCTGCCAAATGATACATAAACGACAGATTTACTGTCGCGTTCTTCTAGCCATTTCATGCAGTCATTAACAGGCTTAAAGATGCTAAGATCGTATTTGCTGTCGTCTAATAATCTCTTGTCTAGGTACACAGATGGTATGGTTGGTCCAATAGTTATCACTGCGAATTGTTTTGCCATGTGATTAGTTACCTGCAATTAATCAATTTGAATAGAGTTAATAAGTAAATACTGTTGAAATGTGAAAGAAAATTTATTCAAACTCAGATTCATTTGAACTCAACCAGTATCTATAAACAAGTAAACGTCTCTCCCCTCTCTTACTGTCGATCAATCCCAATTGTCAAACCTCAAAACCAAGATAATGTATCACTTTAAGGAATAATTTACTCCTCCCTCTCTTTACTTAATTCAATTATGTTATCAACAAATAATACATAACTGAGAATAAGAAAATATTAAAGCGAGAATATGTTGGAAATATGCCTTGTATATACTAATTAGTTGTTGGAGAATTAATTAATAAATATACAAAGGCATATGAAGAGTTGTTTAGAAAATGTGCATTGGTGTTTGTCCCACATTGGAAGAATAACATAAGATAGAGAGCTTTATATATTAAAATGTTTTGTATGGTATTAAATTGTGGAACTCAAGATAGGACTAATGAGCTCACACGCGGTGCGGTGCACGCGCACGCGCACGCACACGGGTAGGTGCCGGTGCCGGTGCCGGGCATGGGCGAATGTGGCGTTTGATGGCGCACTTTGCACTTTCAAACATTCAAACCAATGTCCAGATACATTCAAATTAAATCCGTTGGCATTGTAACAGTCAGGTTGAGGGCAATTATGGGTGTAATTTCAGGTCATTAACACTTGAAATTAACCCATTCAAATTCCTATTTCAGTTTTGCCAATACCTGAGAGTTATAAAGTAGCCTATTCCCCACATCTGAAGACACAACAAATATTCATTTGATTTTGCAGAAGTGCTTTCAGCAAAAATCAAAACACTAGGCTTGACATATATCCTGGAAGTGCATCGCCTGCAACCTAAAGCACAATTCCCAGAAGTAGGGGCAGAAGATGGAGTCTGAGTCCTTCAGAATCATGAACCAGCAAAAGCTAGACCACTTCGAGGGCAACAACTTCAGCCGCTGTCAGGATAAGATGAAGTTCTTGCTTACTGTCCTTAAGCTTGCCTATGTTCTGGATCCCAGTCTGCCACCAATTGCAGAAGATCCTCCTGCTCCCCAGCAGCCCATCGATTTGGATCCACCAGCCACTGCAGCAGGTGTTGTTCCTCCTGCTAATCCCACTACAGTAGGTGGTGCTCCTCCTGCCAATCCTCCTACAACAAGTGATGTACCTCCTGCCAACACTGCAGCAGCAGGTCCCTCAAAGAATGCTTTGCAGATCCACTAGGAGATTGTGGAAACCCTTCAGCAACAAAGGAGGAAGAGAGCAGAAGTTGAACAGTTGGCTCATGGACACATCCTGAACACTTTATCCGATAAGTTGTACGATCTATATACAAACGTGCAGTCACCTAGAGAACTGTGGAAGGCCTTGGTATACAAATACAAGGCTGAGGAAGAAGGTACAAACAAATATTTAGTGTCTAAATATTTGGATTTCAAAATGGTTGACAATAAGCCAATCTTGGAGCAAGTGCATGAGCTCCAGGCAATTGTTAAAAAACTCATAATGGTTAAGATTGTCATTCCAGAAACCTTCTAGGTTGGAGCTATAATTTCAAAGCTCCCTCCAGCCTGGAAAGATTATGCAAAGAGATTGATGCATAAATCTGAGGACAAATCCTAGGGACAAATTCAAAAACATCTGTATATTGAAGAGAAGGCTCGAAAACGCGATGGAAAGAATTTGGTTCAAGGACAATCGAGTGTGAACTATGTTGAATCTGGAAATTCCTTTAAAAAGAAGCCTTTTGGGGTTAAAAAGAATAGTGGACAGTTTAAGAAAATCGGACAAAAACCTAAACCCAATAATGCTACTAACAAAAGAAAAGGCAAGTGTCATGTTTGTGGAGAAACAAGACAATATGCGAGAAAATTCCCACAACGGAAGAGCGGATCCGAAGTTGCGAATATGGTTGAGGAGAACCTAGTTGCCATGGTGACTGATCTTAGGCTCAATGTGGATATGATTTCTGAAATAAACATGGCAAGTGAACATTATGGCTGGTGGTTAGATTCTGGAGCTACCGTTTACATTTGCAACGATCGAAGGCTTTTCAAGACCTTTGAAGAAATGGTTGGGCAAGAGGTTCAGATGGGCAACAACTCCAAAGCCAATGTTGGAGGCAAAGGATCCGTTGAACTCAACTTTACCTCCCGAAAAACATTAACTTTGTTCAATGTCTTGTTTGTACCAGATGTTAGGAAAAATTTAATTTTTGTTGATTTGTTAGATAAGAAAGGTTTTAAGGTTTCTGTTGAGTCTGAAAAAGTTATCATCATGAAAAATGGTGAATTTGTTGGCAAAGGTTACTCTTGTAATGGGATGTACAAGATGTCTATCAATAATATGAATTCTATTTCTGTTTACATGGTTTCTTTAATTTCTTTATGGCATAGTCATTTAGGACATGTTAGTGCAAAGAACTTGAAAAATATGCATGCAATGGGATTAATTGATATTGGTAAAAATGAACTTGATAAGTGTGAAATATGTGCAAAATCAAAAATTGTAAGAAAACCTTTTCCAAGTGTTAAAATTGAATCACAAATATTAGATTTAATTCATACGAATATTTGTGAATTAAATGGAATTTTAACTAGAGGAGGAAAAAGGTATTTTATTACTTTTATTGATGATTCTAGTCGTTTTTGCTGTATATATTTGTTACAAACTAAAGATGAAGCTCTTAATTCATTTGTGAAATACAAATCAGAAGTAGAAACCCAACTTGAGAAGAAGATTAAGGTTCTACGGTCTGATCGAGGCATGGAATATTGTTTGAATGCTTTTGATACACTTTGTTAAGAAAGTGGTATCATACATCAAACAACTGCCGGATATATACCCCAGCAAAACGGTGTAGCAGAAAGGAAAAATCGTACCTTTCTGGACATGATAAATTGCATGTTAAATCATGCAAACATATCTCACAACTTGTTGGGTGAAACCCTTCTGTCTGCGTGTCATATTCTGAATAGGATACCTAGTTCTGTTGTGAAGACTAATCCCTATGAAATATGGAAAGACAGAAAACCCAACATAAGCTATTTCAAAGTGTTGGGGGTGTGTGGCTTATTTTCGAGTTCCTGATCCCAAACAGACTAAGTTAGGAGCCAGAGCTATTAAAAGTATGTTCATCGGATATGCTCTTATTAGCAAGGCTTATAGACTTCTTGACTTGGAGTCTAATGTGATAACTGAGTCCAGGGATGTCGAGTTCTTCGAAAACACATTTTCAAAAGATGTTGGAAATGAAACTGAGCCACCCCAAGCTGAGCCTAGACGTCCAATAAGGCCGGTTGTGAAAAACAATATTCCTACATAACCATCTGAGCCTAGAATGAGTACTAGAGCAAGAAAAGAGAAAAGTTTGGATAAAGACTTTATCTCTACTGAGGCATTATTATTCTTGGTGGAAGGGGACCGAGATAATAAAGTGGTAAGTGAAATACCTTTCGTATTTACACTTGAGACGGATCCTAAAACATTTGCAGAAGCTATGGCTTCTCGAGATGCTCCTTTTTGGAAGGAAGTTGTAAACGATGAAATGGATTCGATCTTAGGTAACAATACTTGGGTATAGCAGACTTACCTCGCGGTTCTAAACTCATTGGTGCAAATGGGTATTTTGAAGAAAACGAAACACCGATGGAACTATCTCAGCTTTCAAAGCTAGATTAGTTGCCAAAGGGTTCAGACAAGTAGAAGAGATTGACTACTTTGACACTTACGCACCGGTGGCCCGAGTTGATTCCATTAGAATTTTTCTTGCCATAGCCTCTCTTTATGATCTGTTTGTTCATCAAATGGACATAAAGACAACCCTTTTAAATGGAAATTTAAAAGAAGAAATCTATATGGAACAACCTGAGGGCTTTGTAGCACCGGGAACAGAAAACAATGTGTTAAGTTAGTCAAATCTCTATATGGTCTGCAACAAGCCACAAAATAGTAGCACGAGAAGTTCGACACTGCTATCTTGAGTTTCGGATTCAAGTATAACAGTGCTGACAGGTGCATTTACTCCAAAAGCAAAGCTGACTATATGGTGATAGTCTGCTTATATGTCGATGATATGTTGATCATAAGAACCAATATGACTGGAGTAAACAAGACTAAAAAGTTTCTATCCTCGGTCTTTAAGATGAAAGACTTAGGTAAAGTAGATACTATTTTAGGCATTAAAGTTAAAAAACATAGTGGGGGTTTTTCACTAAACCAATCTCACTATATTGAGAAAGTTCTGACTAAGTTTAAACACCTCGAGGTCAAGGAGGTGAATACTCCTTTTGACAACGGACTGAAACTTAAACAACTTGAGTATGCAAGCGCCATTGGCAGCCTTATATATGCAATACATTGCTCTAGACCAGATATTTCCTTTGCAGTTTCAATACTTAGCAGATACACGAGCAGTCCCAATGCTGATCATTGAAAAGCTATTAATTAGTAGGGTAGTCGGGTACCTTAAGAGAACTATTAGCTTTGGTTTGTTCTATAACAAATTTCCTAGTGTGTTGGAAAGGTACTCAGACGCAAGTTGGATAACTAGCGTGAGAGATAACAAATCTACAAGTGGGTGGATTTTCACTCTTGCCGATGGGGCTGTTTCTCAGGCAAGCAAGAAATAGACAATAATCTCTCACTCTACCATGGAATCTGAGTTTATAGCTTTAGCACAAGCTGGATAAGAGACTGATTAGATAAGAAATATGTTGTTAGACATAAATCTTTGGCCAAGTCTAATGCCTCCAATCTCGCTGTTGTGACAGCGAAGCAACGCTTACAAAAGCATACAACGATACCTATAATGGTAAGTCTAGACACATTGGTGTAAGACATGTGTTTGTGAGACAATTGATACAAGATGGTATTATAATAATTGCCTATGTGAGGTCAAATAAGAATTTGGCTGATCCGTTTACTAAGCCTCTGACGAGAGACTTAGTAGCTTCAACTACTGGAGATATGGGACTTAAACCACCCGAACCAAAGTGATGGTAACCCTACCTATAATCTAGGTTGCCCTGATTATAGGTTCAAAGGGAAAAACAAGCCACTGTTTGGTTAGAGCTATCAAGTGGTCTCATATGTAGTAGAAGATAGCTCAGTGAGTTGCAACGTGACAAGGTAGAGCTAAGCTCTTAACAAAATGTTGCACTATTTGCAATAAGTGCTCGAGAAACATTTTGCCTATATGAATTAGAAGTGGAGTCGCTTCTTATAGAGAGTTGTGGTTTACTCTCTTAGAGATTCACAAAACGGGATATGACGTATGGCTTAATAAGCGCCAAGCAGCGGAGTGCTTGCTGTGTGAGAAAGAACACGTGTGCGTAATAACTCCAATTTCATCACAAAGGAGTTGAGGTTCAATCTACGGACACCATCAACTTTGATGCAATTTTGAGCTATTTACAGTAAGGGAAGGTTCAATGTTCGTTACACCTTCTTCTAAGCATGTGATCTTTGACAAGATTTTCAGAGACTTGTTTGGCAAAGAGCAATTTTCCAAACAAGTGCGGGATTGTTGGAAATATACCTTGTATATACTAATTAGTTGTTGGAGAATTAATTAATAAATATACAAAGGCATATGAAGAGTTATTTGGAAAATGTGCATTGGTGTTTGTCCCACATTGGAAGAATAACATAAGGCAGACAACTTTATATATTAAAATGTTATGTATGTTATTAAATTGTGGAACTCAAGAGATAACTAATGAGCTCACCGCAAGCGCATGCGCACAGGCTCGGGCTCGGGCTCGGGTACGGGGCCGGGGCTGGGGTCGGTGCTGGGCATGGGCGAATGTGGCGTTTGATGGTGCACTTTACACTTCGCACGTGTGCATCGTCGGTAGAAGCCTCGTCTCCGAGCCCAGAGCCTTTCCTTTTGAGCCAGAGCCGACCTGACTCAGTCCCAGATCTAAACATTCAAACCAACGTCCAGATACATCCAAATTAAATCCGTTGGCATTGTAACAGTCAAGTTGAGGGCAATTATAGGGTATAATTTCAGGCCATTAACACCTGAAATTAACCCATTCAAATTCCAATTTCAGTTTTGCCAATACCTTAGAGTTATAAAGTAGCCTCTTCCCCACATCTGAAGACACAACAAATATTCATCTGATTTTACAGAAGTGCTTTCAGCAAAAATCAAAACGCTAGACTTGACATATATCCTGGAAGTGTATCGCCTGCAACCTAAAGCACACTTCCCAGAAGTAGGGGCGATAGAAACTTTAAGGACAGAGAATACCCGTGTCTAACTGCTCCATAGCCCAGATTTTTCAACATAACCTTTTCACTTGTGGTTGTCTTTTTTCCTGTTTTTGGACGTGCGTGACAAATGTTAGTAATTTTCAACTTGAAATGGTATTTGATAGTGCGGACGTATCATTAAAACTTTTGCCAGGACGATTGGTCTGGCGTGATTAGTAGCTAATGTAACAGGAATTGAAAAGAAAATAGCATTAAAACTAAGGACAAAAAGTCACACTAAAATGAGCATTAAAACTAAAGACAAAGTTGCATTCTACAACTATGTACAACTATGAATGTAGTGAAAAGGGGTTCTACAATTACGAATGGGAAGTTTGAGTAGTAGAGTGAAGAAGAAAAATATAAAATGGGGCTAAGGATTTCCTATTTTAAATATGTGTTTTATCATCTATTTTACTCATATACATGTGCTGTTGAGAACTAAACTCATCCCACGTCAGAAAATTGGAGAAAATTTGAGAAAATTTGTCCAATATATAAGTGTTCACCTAACTCCATTAGTATGAGGCTTTTTGGGAAATATCCAAAAACAAATTAGTGCGGGTTTGGCCCAAAGCAGACAATATCATACTAATGCGGAGTTAGGTGAAGATAAGTAGTATCAGAGCCCAGGTTCGGGCTTGTCAGAGTAGCCTGTCAGAGTAGTGGACTGCGAGTTCCGGTGTGACAACAAGAACAGAGATCTGAGGTTACAAGTGGTTGGTCTTAGTTTGAGGGGAGGATTGTTGAGAATTAAACTCATCCAACATTGGAAGATTGGAGGAAATTTGTCCAATACATATTTTTCGAAGAACAGCCCCCTGGAACTGGGGAAATTTATTTCTCACTAATAATCAAACCCGAAATAAAGAAAGGTACATTGGAAGAACCAAAGCAGGCCGAGGCCGTATTTCTAGCTAACGAGAGGGCAACTTTATTTGCACCACGACGAACAAATGAAAACCGAACATTAGCAAAACAAGAAGTAATCAATCTAGTTTCGGAATGAATATTTCCTAGAAGATATAAATCATCGTCTCCCAGATGGAGAAGTTTGATCAGATTCATGTTATCGCCTTCGAGGATGCTATTTCGCCACCCAAAATCTCTTCCAAGTCCAGCTACCGAGTGCGCAGCCAAAGATTTTGCAGCAAAGGGATCCGACATATGTGATTTCTTGTCCGTCTCCCATCCTACACAGTTACCATTTGCGTCTCTAGCCACCACACCAATGCCTATTGTGTTGGTGTCATTAAAAACAGCTCCGTCGAAGTTCAATTTGATCCACCCTACCTCCGGTGCGACCCAATTCTGATTAGTCACCGGCAAAGCAGGTTCCAAGCCTTCTTGCTCCAAGAAAGTCCTGTGAAGAACGTTGCTTTCTGCATAATTAATAATATTCTGGGCTTCAAATCAATTGACTTCAATCCTAGTCTTGTTCCGACTCCCCCACAAAGCCCAGATTGCCGCTAATTTGCACAATCCCGCATTATCCATGACAACAGATAGTCTAAGTAACCCTTCCATAAAATTTCTAGCAAGCTGCTGTATTACACTCACCGGAATAAGGGAGATCGCCCACACTTGTCTCTTGAAGGGGCAGAGAAACAGGGCATGGATCAAATATTCCCCTTCCTCCCCACAACCTGCGCAATTGCTATCTGTACTGCATCCATAGCGTATCAGTCTCACACCTGTAGGGATAATATCATGGCAACAGCGCCACAAAAAATTCCTAATCTTCGGTTGCACATCTAGTTTCCAGATTAGTTTCCACGCTAGGTGATTATCAAAACTTTTCGAACCCCTATCACCCCTCAAACGCTCCATACCTAAGTGGGCGGTAAGCACTTTTAACTGAAAACTGACCGTGTTTTGTATAGTGCCAAACAATCGAGTCAGGTCTCGACGAAGTACTTAATAGAATACTTAGAATATGCCGAGCATCCCTTTCATGAAAAGTCTCCTTAATTAGCTCCTCGTTCCACCTCCCCTTTTCCCACTGTTAGTGCGTCTGAAACCTACTCCGGCGTAAGGAAAGATCCTTGTCTGAACCTTAGCCTAAAGTTCGGACCTTCCGGCAGCCACCTATCATGCTACACATGCACTTTTGTCCCATCTCCTATTCTCCACCTAGGACCGGCAGCTAGCAGGAATCTCGCTTCATACAAACTCCGCCACGTGAAAGAAGGGCTATGTCTAAGAGAAGCATCCCATATCTCAGCCGACGGGAAGTACTTAGCCTTAAGAAGTCGACTAAGTAAACTTTCCAGATAGCAAACAACTCTCCATAACTGTTATGCAAGCATAGCAAGATTGAACATTTTCATCGCTCGAAAACCCAGCCCGCCAAGTTCCTTTCTTTTACAAAGTTTTTGCCATGCAATCCAACGGATCTTCTTCTTCCCCCCACTGTCCCACCAAAACTAGGAGATTGCCCACTTGATTTACCTGATAAGATTATCTAGAAGTAGGAAGCAATTCATAGTGTAGGTTGGGATAGATTGGAGCACAACTTTAATCAGCGTTTCCTTACCTGCCTTTGAAAGAAAATTCTCCGCGTAACCTTCCACCATTTTCCTAACTCTATCCATAATGGTCGAGAAAGCCTGCTTCTTCGATCGCCCCACCACCGAATGAAGGCCAAGGTAGAAATCAAGTTTGTCAACCCTCTTCACACCAAGAATATCCGCCAAAGCCACTTGCTCTTCTAACTTCACATTTCTACTAAACACCATAGACGACTTCTGACCATTAATAACCTGACCTGTCATCTTTCCATAAGTCTCTAACACCCATTTAATATTTCTCATAGCTTCTTTAGAAGCGTGGCCACAAATCATTGTATCATCCGCAAAAAGAAGGTGAAAAATCTTTGGGGCTCATTTGCAAACCATAACACCTTTAAGATACCCCTGTCTTTCCTGATTTTGTAAAAGGGTAGAAAGAAGTTCTATACAGAAAAGGAACAAATAAGGAGAGAGAGGGTCTCCTTGACGGATACCTCTCTCCGGGACCACCTGCCCAAACCCACTCCCATCCAATAAGAAAGAATAAGAAACTGAAGAAATACAAGACACAATACGCTCAATAAATAAGATAGGAAAACATAATCTGACCAACATTCGCTCGAGGAACCGCTATTCAACGCAGTCATAAGCCTTACTCATATCAAGATTTAGGTTGAAAACCCCTGCATTTCCTATATTCTTACGCTTAATAAATTGGTTAATCTCAAAGGTGACGAGGATATTATCCGTAATAAGTCTATTAGACACAAAAAGCCAACTGGCAAGGAGAAATCAGACTATCAAGAAATGGTTTAATCCTATTTGTTAACACTTTAGAAGCGATTTTATAGATAACATTGCAAAGGCTTATGGGTCTAAACTGCGTGATCAGCTCAGAATTTTTACACTTAGGGATAAGAACAACATGCGTGAAATTGAGTTTTTTGTCAAAGTTACCATGATGAAGGAAATGCAGGACACAACGATTTACATTACGACCTACAACTTTCCAATAATATTGAAAGAAATAGGGGGAAAGGTCGTCCGGGCCAGGGGATTTAAGAGGTTACATAAACTTAAGAGCACGAGTTATCGCTTTTGACGTGGACGGGAGCAAGAGTCGCTGCCTCATCTCATCACTGACTTTGGTTTCCACCACTTCCAGGACCTTGTCGATCTCCGAAATATCGCCCGCTTGTGAGGTGAAAAGTTCTTTGAAATATCATTCAACAATCACCTTAATTCCTTCTTCTAATTCACATAGCACCCCATTCTCGTTATGTAAAGCTTCGATGTGATTATTTTTTTGTTTGTTTTTTATCTTTTAGTCGAAAAACCTGGTATTTCTGTCGCTTTCCTTGAGCCAATGCTCTTTGGCTCGTTGTTTCCAACTAACCTTCTCCTCTAGTAAAATTTGTTATATTTTCGCTTTAATCTCCTGTTTTTCAGTTTTAGAGTCTTTTGTCACTAATCTAGCTCTTATCACCTGCAATCTCTTTTCTAGATCTTCTAAAGTTGAAGCAGTAGTGTTCCTCCTCCAATTCAAAAGGCCAACTCTGCATTGGTCAATGCTATCCAAGACACCACTGATCGGGGGTTTTCCTTCATTCACAAACCAAGAATCATGTATAATTTTATCACAATTTTCAACTTTGACCCACTTCGCCTCAAATCTAAAAGGGAGCACTCTCCTGCGCTTATCTTTATCTCGATCATCTAATAAAGTTAACACCGGTATATGATCCGAACATGAGGCTCCCAAGTGAACTACTTTCCTGTACGGGAACGTGTTTCTCCAGCTATCCGAGACCACTGAACGGTCCAGCCTTGCTCTGAGAGTATTCGGTGCAGACCTGTTTCTCATGCAGGTGAAAGGGAAGCCCGAGAAACCAAGGTCGAAAAGCTCTGACTCATTGAGGGCCCTATGAAAATCTGTCCCTGCGTTATCGTCCGATCGTTACCTCCCTCATTCTCCAAGTTGTTAAGTATTTCGTTAAAGTCTCCACTTACAAGCCACGTAAGCATGGATTGATTTCTCAGTCGTAGGAGAAGGTCCTAAGTCTTAGTTCTGTTTTATCTTTCCACTTATCCGACTCACTGTTACCCGAGATTACCATATCAATATAGTTAATAGAGAAGCTAAGTAGGGACACATCGAGATCCTTTCTCCATAATAATCCAAGCCTGCCGTCTTTCCCAACCGATTCCACATAAACACCGTGCAAATTTAATAACCGCTTCAAACTTTCTAACTACCTTTGTTTACATCTAGTTTCCGAGAAGAAAATAATCGAGGGGTTATGGGTTCGAATCATTGAACGAAGATTATGAACTTGCCAAAGACCCCCCGAGCCCCGACAGTTTCCAGCTTATGCAACTCATTGTTGTAACGCACTGATTTTTTGACCGTACAGTACACCGTAACAAGAGTTTTAAGTGCGCTTTTAATTTCTTTAATTATGCGTTTATATGTTTATTAGATTGTTTATGTGCTTATTTGAATTTATATGGAATAATTTTTAAGTGTTTTATATGAACTTTTATGCTAGTTACTTTTGGGACTTGACCCATATGTGCCCGGATTTGATTCTGATTTTTATGGTAATTTGCTATGCATGAAATATGTGATTTATAAACATATGTACGTGCTCGTTTCTTATTTTTGAGTTCATTTATTACGGTTCTTAAACCATTTTGTTTGTTAGGGACTCGAGGGCCTAACACGTTTTAGTGTACCTTGGGTTCCGGAAAGCGTAACTTGAGCTCGAAAATTCGGATTCGAATTCCAAAAGTAATGCTGGAATTGCAATGAAAATTGGGAGATAATGAACATAGTCTTGTATTTTTCCAAGCGCGCTTGAACCTCCGAACTTTGCCCAAAACCTGAACCTCATGCAGATTCGCCACCCTTCACCGTTTTGCCCATAATTGACTCGTTTTAACTCCGTTTGACCCCGTTTCTTGAATCTATTTCTTCCTAACACCTAACCCTACCCTCCCAATTACTCATTTCAGGTTCTAAACCCCAAGAGAACAGAGTGAGAAGGGAGAAAGGAAGAAGAAAGGGGAATCTCTGCACTATTCACCCATGGGCAATTTTGAGCTCGTTCGACCTCCATTCTTCGTCGAATCCGAGAGATAAGTATATTTTCTTATTCTAAACTTCATGGTGCATCTTTCAAGCCTAGAATCTCTGATTTTAAGCATGATTTGAGCTTGGTATGAACATGTATGTGAATAGTTATGGGTTTGGAAAGATTTATGAATATCTTGCTCGTATTTGCTCCGTTTCTTGATCTATGAAGTGCTATGTGTTCCTTGATGCATCCTTGATCTTGCCCTAGACTTGAATTTGATTTATATGTTATGTATGTGATTTCACCATTGAAGAACTCTTGAGATTTTGGAGCTTTTATGGAGCACTTGTTGCCTTGCCTTCGATGTATGCTTCGTGTGAGGGATCTTGCTGCGTTGTGTGATTGAATTTCTCGTGTTTGTTGCTTGTCTTCATGCCTAGATGCTGTTCTTGCCTCCTTTGCTTTTCCCCACCATTAACAGTAGCTGCTGATGCATTTTTCTTCGAACAAGAAGCAGCAACACGGCCTTGTTAGTTCATGCTTCAAAACCGAAATGGCCGTGTTGTAACTTTGAATTTGTGAGAAAAATTGCAACGCGGCCGTGTTGGTTTAAAGCATGAAATAGACACACCGGTGTTGTAGTGTTGGAAATTGTCTTTTTGAAATATTTTGCACGACATAGCTGTGTCCAAGCCATGAACAAACATGACACGGCCGTGACATGTTGTGGCAGCCCTTGTGTGTGTTTTGTCTTCATGTTTCGTTGCTTTTTGTTACTTTTTCCCAGCCCGATTATGATCCCAACTTGTTGTTAATATGTAGTAGTATGTGTTTAGATGTTTATTTTAATTTTATGGATTGTTTTCTAAGTGTAAACGTGACTTTAAATACATAGACGTTTAAGGGCTACGCATGATATCTTCTTGCGCTTGTTGCATTCTTTATGCATTTTAAGCTTGTATATGCTTGAGTTATGTTATGATTTGATATATATGGTGTTTATTTGACTTGTTATGTATTGTTTCATGTCCCGTTTATGTGATTTCGACCCTTGTATGCTTGTACGAACTTGAATGCTTGAATATGCTCTCTCTTGTTGTTTCATTTGCATCACTTGCATCCATATGCATTCGCCGAGCGTCTATATGGTTCATTTTAAGTCTAAGTGTGTCTCTCTTATTTAGATTGTCCATGTGGAGTAGCTCGTTGGTTTGGAGCCGCTCCGTAGGCGTGGTTTTCTTCGATTTGCCTCGTTTTGATTGGTCCGCTCGTCAAGGTGAGGTTTTCTTTCTTTTAGTTAAAGTGACCTACAAATCTACGTGTTTTGAAGCCCGTATGAAAAATATATATATTATATGATAGATACGTGCTTGATATGTATTTTGAGGGCTTGTCCCGCTTGTCACAAATCTTGAAAATGCTTTTATATATATATAAGCTACGTTTTGATTTGTTTTGAAAAGTTTTGAGGTGCGTTTTGAACTTGTAGCGCGAATGATCTTGAAAGATAGGTCCCTTGAACATGACTTATACGTGACTTGTTGGGCCCTGGAGATTGTGGGTAAGGAGACTCCGGGACGGCCAAGGGGTCGCCGGAAAAACTTCCTGTGCATGATCTCCACTTGAAAGAATAAACCGGAACCCACTAGGAGGCTTGGTGGGGAATGGATTCCTATGGGCATGAGTGTCGCGAAACACAGGACCCACTTGCTTGCTTGGATGGTTAAGGGTTGGCCGACCCTTCTATCACCGGAGTATGAGGTAGGATTGTTTTGATTTAACTTGCTTAACTTGAACTTGTCTTGACATGAGGAGCTTGGAGAAAACTCATACTCACCGAGTGGTTTGTTTTGTCTTGAGTCTATGAAACGGGAATGGATTCTTAACTATTTAAAATTGGTTATTTTGGCCTTCGGCCCTTAACTTCTTTTAAATATATAAATCTATTATCACTAGAAATGTTTTGGTGTGCAAAAACGATCCCCGGTTCATGTAGCACCCCAAGCGGTGGGGTACCACACCACCGCACTATGACCCGACACGTGTACGAAATAAGAAGTCCGCACACGCACAAAGTCACAACGAATGGGTGACAAACGAAAATCCAACCTAAGTTAGGTGGTACCTAAACCCTGTACAAATGAAAATATGCGAAACAAGAATGCGGAAGCGATACAAAATACGAATTATCAAAAAATTTAGCCAATAATCATAATTCATATATTCTTGAAAGTAAATCAACATCAACTAAACGGGTTCAACCAAACAAGGAAACCTGTCCTAACCTGTCCCGAATAAAATACAATAAAGACGGGTTCAACTAATCCAAGCCCTGTCCTAACCTATCCCGAAAATTCATATATTTGAAGCATAATCATAATCCTGTACAGAACATACCATATACATAATTTTCATACATAATTCGGAACAAAGCACTTAACAAAAATCAAACAGACTGACACCGACTCAATGGACACAACACAAAGCCGCGTAGCTCGAACTCCAAGAACCTGAACCTGCAACTAAAACATAAAGAGAGAGGGATCAGTCCAAATACTGTGTGAGGGGCTACACACATACGTGTATATACGTATACGGAGCACGCCACATATCATATAGGGGAGTTCGTGAACCAGGGCCTGGTTTTTGCATTCTAAATCATTTTCACACGTGATAATAGATATAGGGAGTAAAAGAGTTAGGCCAAAGGCCAAAACAACCAAATTTTATTAATTAAGAATCCACTCCCGTTTCACGAACAATTTCCTAACAAACTAACTTAACGAAAATAAAAACATAAAGCAAACCTTCAAACAAAAAGGGAAAATGTGTACAGGAGTAATACTCGGTGCCCCGAGGCTCCTTACCCACATCCCGACGATCATGCACAGGAGTAATACTCGGTGCCCCAAGGCTTCTTACCCATAATCAGCGTGCCCCAAGCAAAGCAGAGTCAAACCTTCAAACAAGAGGCAAAATGTGCACAGAGTAATACTCGGCGTCCCGAAGCTCCTTACCCACATCCTGATGATCATGTACAAGAGTAATACTCGACGGCCCGAGGATCCTTACCCATAATCACAACTAGAATCAAAGCTAAAGTCAAATCATATTCATAGACATAACCAGATTCGTATTTATATCCATTTCATAATCATAACGGGTTCATAAACGTATCATAAGCGTACTCGTATTGTATTCATAGCAGGATCATATTCTTAGTCGTAACATAGGCATAATCATAGCATATTCCTAATTTTAGCCTATTTATAATCTTAGCACATTCAGAATCCTAGCATGTTCAGATTCTAACATATTCAGATTTAAGCATATTCATAGCTCGCACATACGTACATATATAAAAGCGCTTATATTCGCATGCAAACATAACGGTCATATTTCATTAGGGTATATCTATAACCTAACCTCACCTGGCACCAAATAAAGCCAAACCCAAAGCAAACGGTCCACCCTCGAACCTGCACGACACACTTGTCACCACCCCAGGTGCATCTGTACCAACTGAGCACACAAAACACAACACAGGGCTTAGACTCAGACTCAGACTCATACAACCACACAAAGACTTACGGCAATGCTCAAAACACTTAAAAGATGCAATCACGTAGGTAGGGTTCAAATTCATGACAATTATATACAAAACAAATCATTATATAGTTCAGTGAAATCATATTACATATTAGGACACGTTCATGTACACAATTAATGCAAACAATAGAAATAGAAAGACAAAGCAATTCAAATTATTCATTTTTCAAATAACCAGTTCATATTCATACGAATAAATTATTTCTTACGTGCAAAAGTTTCTAATTTAATCATATAAGTTTCATATCAATTAATATATTACAAATCCAAATAAATCATATAATAGCATGCTACGAATTCATTTAAATCCACGAGACCACAAGCAAATTCCAACTAAGTCATATTAATGGTGCAGGATAAGGATTCCGAAGATGCAACCAACACTTTCAAGATTTGTTTTAAGGAAAGGGAAGACCATCACAGGTTGTAGCGCCTCAGGAACTGGGTTTCCTTGATTACGTGGGTTCTTCCAGCTAGGATAACACCAAGGATGAATGTGTGGTGAAATGGTGAAGTATGCAAAGCTTGGATTATGCAGCAATGGAGAAAAACCCTAGTTCAGTGCAAGGGGTTTTTTGGGAAGAAGATGACTTGGGGGAAGAAAGCATGTGTTTCTCCCTATTTATATGTTAGGGGTGAGGGTGCTTTGGGTATTTTGACCGTGTGGTCCCAAACATGTGTTGCCCTAACACGTGGCGGCCTGTGATGGCATGAGAATGATGACTCTGAAAAGTAGGCGGCAGGTCAGGTACGAGGTGCACACTGCCATGATGTCAGAGGTTGTTGGCGAGGGCCGTACGTTGGGAAGGCTCCAGGTCCGTCTTGTAGGAGTAGGGGTGCCCTACAAGGGAGAAGATCATACACGAGCGTTGGTGACGCTCGAAGGCACACGAATGGGTCTCCCACGACAGATGACCATTGAGCGTCAAATATACGAACGTCAGAAAGCGGTTACCCTCGTGTGGGTGCCTCCCCAGGAGGGGTGGCCCTGAGGACCGTGGTGTGAGCGTCAGGTCTGACACCCTGAGCTTCCTGCTTGAACCGTGGGCCGAGGGGCGTAGGCCTGTATTAGTCCACATGGGAATGGGCTAGTTCGGCCTGCGAGCCCTTTGAATCGAGCATCCGAGCTCTAGGTCAGTGGATGGCAACACGTGGACGGCTCTGAGGCGAGCGTGATTTTATGCCTTATCATTTTACCCCCCAAATTCTGTAGTATTGCTTGGGCGTACTGTAGAATTTAAGAGAAGCGAGCCTTGAATTTTTGAATTTCCGAGGGTCAAACTCCTGCAAGAGAAGTGACCGCTTGGCTTCCGTAACGGATATGTTCTGACATTGCATTAAATGAAGCCATGTCCGCATTAAATGCTGAGTGGGAACGTGGGCGCGTGTACTCCGGGAGACGTGAGGCGATTACCAAAAGTGGGGGGTTTTCAAGGCGGGAAATGATTGCCTTTTTGAATTCCAAAACCCTAACTGATGCCAGTCTCTCCCCTATAAATAGGGGCTGCAAACCTCTCACCATTCTTTTACACATTCAAAGAATCTTTAAGCAAAAGAGCAATAAAATCTTCTGCAATTCTTGCAATCCTCAGCGATTTCCAGCGACTCCTTCTTCAATCTTTAGGTAATTTTCCCAGAACCCTTATTTTGAGTACTAACTTTAGATTTAGGTTGTGTGTGACGATCCTTCTAAGTGAGGAGCCCCTTTCTGTCATTGAATTCATTCTAGAATTCTTCTTCCCCACCGGACTTCTGTGGGAAGCTTCATCTTCAAGAGTAAAGTATTATCAATGGCGGCTAACATCGTAGATCAGGTGGCTGACGAGATAGATGAAATGTCCGTAGGGAGTTCTTCCCTCCATGATAATGTGCCCACGGCTGTTCCAATGGCCCAGGCCTCCACGAGTGATGAGATTCCTACAGCCATTCCAGTGGCCAGGGCTCCGGTTGAAGCTGGGGGTGAAGAGGTCGACGCCGCCATTCAAGGGATGAACGAGCATGCTCCTGGAGGGGTAGATGATCTCTTTGAAGAGATGGGCAACGTGATGGAGATGCAGAGGCAAGGAGAAAGAGCATTTCCAGTACTGAGAAGCGTTGTAAGGCCTCAAGATCACCGGATTACAGTGGCGATAGCGGCTCCCGAAGGAGATGCAGGGCCATCCGGGCATCCAGTTGATGGTGAACCCCCTCGTAAACGACAGAGAAAGGGGAAGGAGCCTATGACCCGGGTGAGGCAGAACAACCCACATCAAACTGATAGGTCCCCAGACGAGATTGAGAGCATTCTGACGCTCGAAGATTTGGAGGCTTTGAGGGCAAAGGTACATTGGGACGAGGCTGTGTTCCCCATGCGACTTCCTGAGGAGGGAAAGAGAGCCAACCAGCCGCCCCCAGGGATGATGACCGTCTACCTGGATACGGTCCTGGCTGGGGGTTTGAGATTTCCAATTCCGTCAGCCGTTGCCACCATCTGCAACCACCTTAGGCTCAGCCCTTCTCAGATCCTCCCAAACGGCATTGCCCTAATAAATACTTTTTTGATGTTGATGCTAGCCATGGGCCATGAGCCCTCTATGAACAATTTTGACAGCTTGATCCAGGTGGCCCGCTCGCCGCGCTCGTCCCCCACAAATGGATTCTACTATGCCCAGGCCAAGACTGGCCTTAAAATGATAGATTCTCCCTCCACCCATATGGCGAGCATTGGAAGGAGAAGTATTTCTTCGTGGGAGCACCAGGGGGGATTTTTAAGGCCAATAGAGGGTGGATAGTACATGGCGAGGGGCCATTGATTAGAGACAGGTCCAAGAACAAAGTTTTCGAGGATTGGGCAAAGGGCCTGACCCTCGTAATGAGGAATGAGAAAAAATGGATCAAGGCTGAGTTGTTGATGAAGAATGAAGAGGTCTTATTCGTTATGGCCTCTCACATCCCCCAAGCATGATATCCAATCCTCCTGCGCAAATTATGGCCCTCGATGGTTAGATCCTAGGAACTAACTTCTCTAACTCTTAGGATAGCCTCTAACTTTGTTTGATTTGTAACGTTTTTATAGCGACCATCCAAACAGTGATCTCTTAACGCTCGTGCTTTCTATTTTGCAGACATTCAAATACTAACAGCGGGGATGGTCATGTAACTCATGATGCGCGCTCAAAGGGCGGACGCTAACCCGCAACCACAACAGCAGCAGCAGGCACATCCCCCTAATGCCCCGAGGGGGAGAGGAGCTCGTCGAGGGGCCGGGCGAGGCAATGGAGGTAGAGGTGTTCGTGGTGGCACCGGGAATGAAGTTCCAATTGTTGGCCCCATCGAAGACTTAACCGTAGATGGCGCTCGGGAGGCCACTCCTCCTCCGGCCGCTCCTGAAAGACCAATTGCGCTCAGTTCCAGCAACTCCCGTAAACGCTCGGGAGAGTTAGCCCGCTTTCACGATGTAATAAGGGCTGACCTCCAGGGGAAAAGAAAGAGGCTGCCGGACTCTATCCCCATTTCCGGGAAAGGGAAGGAGATGGTCGTGGGCCACCATGGCAAGGCCAGCGATACCTCATCGTCTGAGGATGAGGATTTTTGGAAAATAGGCTGCCGGGGGGACGCTCGGTATAAGCGCCAGCGGACGGATGGCCCTGTCCTTCTGAAGAAGAGTGCGGCGATCGTTAACCTAGTTTCAGATATCGTCGGAAAACTTCAATTTTCCAGTGATCACGACAAATTGAACGAGCATGATGCCGCTCGGGTGGCGGATGATGCTTGCCACGTACTCTTGACGGTAAGTCTCCAGTTCCCCTTGTAAAGTTCCAACCCTTTCTATCCTAACTCTGATAATGAACCTCGCTTCTGGCTTTTCAGGAGGTAATCATGAGGCTGAAGAACTTGCAGGGTCGAGCGCAGGCCTATTCTAAGCACAAGGCCTATTCCAAGAAGTTGCTGCGCATCTCCGACCCCGGCCAGCTGCAGTAGGAATACAATAACGTCTGCACTCAACTTACCGCCTCTGACCTTGGAAAGGATAAGCTGAAAGAGGACTTGAGGAAGTCAGATGATGCATATCTGGCCCTTGACGAGCGTCACAAGAAGCTTAAAGAGGAGCGTGATCAGATGAGGGTCCAAAATGGGGAGCTGGGTGAGCAACTGGCTGAGAGTACTCGTCAAAACGAGGTAACCAAGAAGACCCTCGCTGAGTTGCAGGAGAAAGTGGCCGGCTTGGAGGCGAAGGTAGCATGGGATGTAGTGATTAAGTTTGTGCGCTCAAAGGCTTTCGTTTTTGCTGCCAACCTCCACTGCTTTGACAACGCTCGATGCTTTTTGTATAAGGCGATTGGGCAGATGGTGAGGCTGGGACTGGCCCCTGAGAGCGCTTGGACTGACGAGCGCGTACGCATGGATCTGGACGAGAACTGCGAGCCTATTGTCCGTGATAGGGATCCCTCGGAGAGCCTGGCGGAGCCGGAGTATCAGGAGCTTGTGACGATGCTCTAGGGGGAGTTCATGGCGGCAAACCCCATAGATCCTGAGCCCCTTCAGATAGAGGACGTGGGCATCACCATAGACGCTCATGGCGGCGAGGACCCAGGTGATACAAAAACTTCCCATGCTAATGTGCTGGCCCCGGTTCCCATCTCCACGGCTCCCCCGGAACCCGAGAGCCAAGCCCAATGATGCCTCCCAGATGCTACTTTAAGATTTTGCCCGTTTATCTTTCATTCCAATCTATAAACATTTTATCTTTGTACCTAAATTTCGAACCCTCCTTAGTGTATCTGAACTTTTCCCTTATTGCTCGAATGCTTATGTTTGATTATCTTTGTTTCGGATAGTTGAGCACTGTTGTCACTCCATGTTTGATGTTTGTATGTATGTTTTCTTTGATGCTTGAATACCTGTGGTGGGAATGTATGCGCACGAGGGTGTTTCCTTTGAGGGTACCCTGGCGCATATCCCTATGTATTCTAATTTTAAGTCTTGAAAATGTTTTGAGAAATGAACGTATAGGCGCGAGGGTGTTCCTCGTAGGGGCGCCTATGCCAAATTCATAGTGAGGCTCGAATTTGAGCTTAGGAAACCCCAGAGGAGTTACCTAGGTATCGGCCTTAAATAGGTGATGCATGCTCTTATTTTGAGCGCTCCGGTAGCTTGAGTGAACTTAGAAATCAACTGTAGGATTTGCTAAGTATGGAATTTAAACGAGCGCGGCTATAATGTTAGCTTCGAATTTGAGCGCCCGTGTGAGTATTAGCTTAGAGTTTATTATTTACGATCGTATTCTTTCCTAAGGGGGCGAGGGTCATTGGGGGTTTACGAACGCGAACTGGAGTGAATGTCCAATTGGCGTAAATTAAGCATTCAGCATCCCACCTTTTCGACACGCTCATTCTCAGGGTTTACTCGCTTACGGGCGTCAGAATACTCAGTGCAGAGTGTTCTCAAAACTCAGATAGCGTTGATTTTGAAGTTAATAGTTTATTCATTAAGCCGTTCGACGTGGAGAAGGCTCGACACGGAGGAGGCTTTAGCGCAATCAAGTTCTCAAACCTTTAATTAAAGAAAAAGCAAATGATCAACATAATAATCGTCAAAATATTTACGGTCACACTTGAAATTAATAACAACTGTGATGCTTTCTGTCAAAAGAAAGTACAAGGTGCCATGATTGGGCAATTACAAAATCTGATGTTCACACGTAGAACCGTCTAAAGTTACATGCATTCCACGGTCTAGGGAGACGCTCGCCTTGCAAAGTCTCTAGCAGGTAGGTGTTGTTTGTGAGCACCTGAATGACTTTGAAGGGCCTTCCCAATTAGGGTCCAACTTACCCACATGCTTGGAAACTTTAACTTTTTTGAGGACCAAGTCTCCTAGCTGGAAGGTCCTCTCTTTAACACGCTTGTTATACTGGTGGGCTATGGTCGCTTTATACTTATGGATCCGAGCCCAAGCAGTATTCCTTCTCTCGTCCAGTAAATCCAATTCGAACGTCCGATTGGCCTCGTTGACTGCAGGCTCAAAATAGGCAACGCGTCCGGATTCTTGAGCAATCTCCGTAGGTATCATAGCCTCGGAACCATATACGAGAGAGTAAGGGGTCTCCCCTGTCACCGCTCAAGGGGTAGTACAGTACGCCCAGAGGGCTCCTTGAAGCTCTTCTGCCCACTCCCCCTTCTTACTTTCGAGCATTGTCTTCAGATGTTGGAGTATGGTTCAGTTGGTCAATTCAGCTTGACCGTTGGCCTGAGGGTGGCCCACGGAAGTGAAGTGTTGCTCAATCCCAAGTTCGTAGCACCAATCTCGCGTGTCAGCGGCGATGAATTGGGAACCATTATCCGAGATGAGAACCCTCAGGATACCATATCTGCAGATGAGGTTCTTCCAAATGAAATCCCTCACAACTTTGAACATTATCTTCGCGACCGCTTCGGCTTCATCCCATTTGGTGAAATAGTCCACAGCGAGGATCACGAATTTCCTTTGTCCGACCGCCATTGGGAGGGGTCCCACTATGTCAATGTCCCACTGGTCAAAGGGCCACGAAACGTCAATAGGGATCATTTGGGCCGCCGGCAGTTGAGGGGTTTTGGAGTGAAACTGGTATTTAGGACACCTTTTGGAATAGCTGATGGAATCATGCAGTAACGAGGGCCAATAGAACCCGCTTCTCAAAACTTTCTTAGCTAGAATTCGACCGCCAGAATGGTTCCCACAACTTCCATTGTGCACATGCTCTAACACTTCTTTAGCCTGCGAGGGTCTCAAGCATCTTAAAGGTGGAGCCTGGAAAGACCGTTTAAATAGCCGCCCATCGCTGTCAAGAGAGAAGTGAGGGGCCTTACTCCTAACCTTCCGTGCTTCCACTTTATCGCTCGGGCAGATTCCATCCCTTAGAAACCTAATGATGTTATCGAGCCAACAAGGTTCGGAGGGATCAATCACATTCACCCCACCCGAGAGTCCGGTTTCGTGAATCAGCGGCTTCTCCGTTCTAAGGAATGTGACTGACCGCTCGCAGGAATCTTCCAAAGCAGATGGAAACTTGGAAAGAGCGTCTGCATGCTCGTTTTCTGTTCTTGGGATCTGCAACAAGTGGAACTCCTTGAATTTGGAGATCACCTCCTTAGCGCTCGCCAAATACTGTACCATAGTGGCTTCTCGAGCCTCATAAGTGTCGTGAACTTGGCTTGCGATCAGTTGGGAGTTAACATATGCAGTGACCCGAGCGGCACCATTTTGGAGGGCTATCCTAAGCCCCTGGATTAGAGCCTCGTATTCTGCCTCGTTATTGGTGACCGGAAACGCCAGTTTGATAGCGTAATCAACTTCTACACCGTGAGGGTCTCTGAGGGTCACCCCGGCTCCTCCCCCCCCCCCCCCTTGTGAGGTCGAGGAGCCATCTGTGTGCAGAAGCCACAGTCCCTCTTCCAATGAGGGCATAGCGTCTAGATTGAAGCGCTCCACCAGTAAATCTGCCACTACCTGAGCCTGTATCGTTGTGCGAGGCTCAAAAGTGATGTCGAATTGACTGAGTTCAATTGACCATTTAATTAACCATCCTGAAACGTCTGGCTTTGCGAACACCTGTTTAAGGGGTTGGTCTGTGAGCACCGTGATAGAATGAGCTTGGAAATAAGGCCTTAGCCTTCGTGAGGCGTTAACGAGCATAAATGCAAACTTCTCTATCTCCACGAGGACGACGCTCGTAGCTTCTGTGGATACTGAGAGGTAAACGAACAGGTTTTCCCCTATGTTTGGCTTAGTGAGTAATGGTGCGCTCGCGAGGTATTGCTTCATGTCCTGCAGCGCCTTCTCGCATTCCCCGCTCCAGGAGAAGTTGCGAGCGTTGCGCAAAATTTTGAAGAAAGGTAAATTCCTATCCGCCGAGCGGGAGATGAACCTGTTTAATTAAATGATCTTTCCCACCAGTACTTGAACCTCTCTCACATTCCGAGGGGAAGAAATATCCAGGATTTCTTTAATCTTTTCTGGGTTAGCCTCTATGCCTCGCTGATTGACCATGTAACCTAAGAATTTGCCTCCACGAACGCTAAACGTGCATTTGGACGGGTTTAGCTTCATTCCATAGTGACGTAGGACGTTGAACGTTCGCTTGAGATCCTTCAGATGGGAATGTTGATACTCGCTATAGACGATCATGACATCGACATAGACCTCCATGGACGTTCCAATTTCGCGCTCAAATATCCTGTTGACAAGACGTTGATATGTCGCACCTGCATTTTTTAGCCCGAAGGGCATAACCTTGAAGCAGTAAACACCCACATGGACCACAAATGAAGTTTTAAGGCGATCCTCGAGCGCCATGAAGATCTGATAATACCCCTGGAAGGCGTCCATCATACTCATAAGCTCACAGCCAGCCGTTGAATCCACTAATTGATCGATCCTCGGGAGTAGATAAGGGTCCTTCGGGCACGCCTTGTTAAGGTCTGTGAAGTCATTGCACATGCGCCATTTATTAGCACTCTTGGGCACTAGAACAACGTTACAGAGCCACTCCGGGTATAAAATCTCCTCAATGTACTGAGCGTCAAGGAGTTTGTTGACTTCTTCTTCGATGACTTGCCTCCTGAAACCATGAACGTCCCTCTTCTTTTGCTTGATGGGCTTAAAGGCTGGGTCCACATTGAGTCGGTAAACTATGACACTCGGATCTATTCCAGTGAGATCGGAGGCCTTCCATGCGAATACGTCGAGGTTTCCCGGAGAAAATCGATCATCATAATTTGGGAGGGGCCGTCGAGGTTTGAGCCGATCTGGGTAGTTTTGTCTGGATTCCCAGGTTCCAACTCAATGGTCAAGAATTTTTCGACGGGCTCCATACGCATTTCCGGCCTTGGAGCCTCGAGCGCTCGCTTCTTCCTAATAAGTTTACCGCTACTCTCCTTCGAGGGCCCATCACCCTCGCTTTCAGAGGATGATCCTTCAACGACCCCAGGCGGGCCATCCTCGGCATGTTGTACTCTGCTCGGGACCTTCTTTTTTTTCTTCTTCTTGTAAAGCTTGGCCCTCTTACGCTCGGGACCATCTTCATCCAATTTGGGGAAGTCAACCGACTTTTTGGTGGAGTCGGCCTGAATGGTTTGCTTAGGCTTGTGGCTTCGAATGGAAAGGATGTAGCATTCCTAACCCTCTTTAGCGTTGCAAAGAACTTCTCCAGTTCCCTCGGGGGTGGGGAACTTGACTTTTTGATGATATGTCAAAATTACTGCTTTAAAATCCACGAGCGCTGGGCGTCCGATGATGATGTTGTACGGGAGGTCCACTTCGACCACTGTGTAAAGAACGCTCAAATCACTGTGGGGCGCGACCAAAAGAGGTGGCCAAGCGAATTTGTCCGCGAGGGGTAATCTCGGAACCCCCAAAGTCGACGAGGGCTGTCCTGAGGGGTTCGAGTGGAATGTTTGTTATATTCATCTTTTGAAACGTGGTGTAAGGGAGAACATTCACAGAGCTTCCACTATCAATTAAGACCCTCTTTACAACATGGTTATGGACATCTAAACTAACCACCATGGGACAGTCAGAAGTTTCACCAATCCCATGGGGTATTACAATGTGTTCCAGGTCTTTCTCTGTGAATCCTACAGCGTCATTCTCCTTCGAGCATGGAGCACTGGCTACTCTCAGTATAGGTTTGGGGTGGGAAGGCCTCTGATCATAGCTTCGAACGTGGCGGCTTCGGGAGGCGTTGGAGTCACCTCCTGAGGGTCCTCCGGCGATCATGTGGATGACCGCAAAGGGCTGCTTTTCCGTGTCAGTAGCTTTTCCTTTGCCACGATCGCTCGTTTCAGTGTGATGGTGGCGGGGACTCCGTGAGCGCGATCGGCTCCTTCCTCTTGCACGCGCTCGCTCAGCGCAATGTTCATCGTACTTCTCTAATACCTTCACAAACTCTTTAAGATGCCCCCCAGCGACGAGCCTCTGGATCTCGCTCTCCAGCTGGCGGCACTCGTTGGTGTCATGCCCCTTCTGCTTATGGAAGGCGTAGTACTTCCCCTAGCGTTTTTGAGCCTCGATTTCCCTCAACTTCGACGGCCTTTTGAAAAGCTTTTTGTCCGCCATGGAGTATACTTCGGCAATGGGTCTGTTGAGGGGGATGCGCTTGAACCGACGAGGGGGGGAAGAGTTCTTTCGAGCAGGCACCAGGCTGCGACGACGGTTTTTGGGATCTCTGTCCTCCAGCCCTCTGCTTGGCCGAGGGGCGTTGGCAGGTTTCTGGTCCCTTCCTAGGTACATGTCCTCAAGGGTGAAGAAGAAATCGGTTATGTCCCTGATCTCCATCAACGAGCGCGGCTTGTTCTTGGCCACCTCCTCCACGAATTATTTGCTGACATAGTTTTTCATATTGATCGCCCCAAAAAGTACATGCCTCAAAAAATCCATCGAGGGCCTTTCAACCAACAGGATCTCTTTGTTAAACCTCCCCATAAAGGACCTGAGCGTCTCATTTGACCCCTGGACAAGGCTGTAGAGAGCCGTCGCAGCAGGTGCTGGCGCTTTCATGGAATTGAAGTGGCTCATGAATGCGCCAGTCAAATCTTTTTACCCTCGGATGGAGCAAGGGAGCAGCTTCTTGTACCATTCCTGGGCCATCCCTACGAGCGAGGTGACAAAGACCTTGGCCCAATAGTTGTTGGGGTGCTCGTATAAGTGCATCAAGTGCACAAAGTGGTCTAGGTGCTCAGCTGGGTCGGTCGTCCCATCGTACCGATTGACAGAGGTGGGGATTTTACCCTTCCCCATACGAGTCATCAGGACCTCGTCGATGAGAGGGGAAGCACCCGCCATCGGCCTGTAGTTCCCACCCTCGTGGCTCTGGTCCTCATCAATTTTCTCTCTCCAATGGCGTGGCGTCTGGCTGCGTGGATGGCGAGCGTCTCTGGCCTTGGACCTCTCGCCCCTAGCCCGGGGAGCTTGAGACCGTGCTCGAGAGAGCTGTTCCACCAGGTTCTGGATCCCATTTAATTGGTTCTGTATTGCGGCCAGTTGAGGGTCACCGGCATTTCTGCGGCTTGCCCTCTTAGTGGCCCTTGACTGGACCTCCTCATTTTCAGCCCTCTCGTTCTGGGGGGCTCTTTCATTTCCCGCAGGCTGTTGCCCTTGAGGGACCCTCGGGGGATCTTCATTTTCAGGAGCTGGCGGCGGGGGAGGCGGCTGAGCCCTCAGAACATTCTGGGCGGCTGTCAAGGGATGAAATTGTAGTCCCCCCAAAGGTACTGACATCTGGGCCCCCGCGCTCGAGGGGAAGTATACAGAGGTAAAGTGCGTCCATACCTTCTGAGCGGCCTGTACTTCGCACTGCGCGTAGATCGCCTGAAGCTGCTGCTGGGTTAGCTGGGGTGCCTCTACTCTTTGAATTTCTTCTGGCAAGGATACAGGGAGTTGTAGGGTGCCCACTGGGTAGGGCGGTATCACGGGCACCATGCTTGATACCACCCCGGGCGTCATTCCGGGTTGTACATACGAATACCCTTGGGGGGGGGGAGGGGCATGGCCATAGAGTATACTCCGGGATGGGAGACTGGAACAGTAGGGATGAAAGCCGGTGGACGAGGAACAGAGCTGGATCCTCCTACCCCGTTTCCATTGGTGGGGGGAGCTGCAGCGGCGATCTCTGTGTTCCCAGCCCCATTTTCTGCAGTTGGTAGGGGCGTACCTCCAGCGGGGGCGTTGGTATCCACGTTTCCTTCTTGGTCAGGAGGAAGAACACCCCTGTGACCCACAACACCAGACCTAGTCGCAGTTACCATATTAAGAGCAAGAGGTGTTACAGCTCAACTAGCTCGAGGAAGAATCTGTTGAAGATGAAGATGGCTTTCCCACAGACGGCGCCAAAAATGATGGTGCAGGATAAGGATTCCTAAGGTGCAACCAACACTTTCAAGATTTGTTTAAAGGAAAGGGAAGACCATCACAGACTGTAGCACCTCAGGAACTGGGTTTCCTTGATAGCATGGGTTCTTCCAGCTAGGATAACACCAAGGATGAATGTGTGGTGAAATGGTGAAGTATGCAAATCTTGGATTGTTCAGCAATCGAGAAAAACCCTAATTCAGTGCAAGTGGTTTTTTGGGAAGAAGATGACTTGGGGGAAGAAAGCATGTGTTTCTCCCTATTTATATGTTAGGGGTGAGGGTGCTTTGGGTATTTTGACCGTGAGGTCCCAAACCTGTGTTGCCCTAACACGTGGCGGCCTGTGATGGCATGAGAATGATGGCTCTGAAAAGTAGGCGGCAGGTTAGGTACGAGGTGCACACTGCCATGATGTCAGAGGTTGTTGGCGAGGGTCGTGCGTTGTAAAGGCTCCAGGTCCGTCTTGCAGGAGTAGGTTTGCCCTACAAGGGAGAAGATCATACACGAGCGCCGGTGGCGCTCGAAGGGCGCACAAATGGGTCTCCCACGACAGATGACCCTTGAGCGTCAAATATACGAACGTCAGAAAGCGGGTACCTCGTGTGGGTGCCTCCCCAGGAGGGGTGGCCCTGAGGACCATGGTGTGAGCGTCAGATCTGACACCCTGAGCTTCCTGTTTGAACCGTGGGCCGAGGGGCGTAGGCCCGTATTAGTCCACAAGGGAATGGGCTAATTCGGCTTGCGAGCCCATTGAATCGAGCGTCCGAGCTCTAGGTCAGTGGATGGTGACACGTGGACGGCTCTGATGCGAGCGTGATTTTATGCCTCATCACATATAATCATTTAAGGTCTCATATAATTTGCCGATGCACAACAAATTTATATATATTACATAATAGATTAAATTCCAATTTACGTGTTTAAACCTTAATTCAAAGTTTCAAGGTTAGACATAATAATTTCTTTAACATAATCGCGATTAGCATATTTATTTACCAAGTGACAAGGTTTAATTAATTCAAGTCATACAAATTTACATTTTCATGAAATTACACATACACCCCTTAAAGTTAGACAAATAGCTCAAATTTTACATGTCGGGATTCAAATTGCAACTCAAAACATCCGTATATATCAAATTACATTTTATACATGTTTTCATATACATTGGAATTCATTTCGATCGACAATTCAAGCATATGACAATTAATTTGCATTTAAAACAATTAAATCAAATATGCCCCAAATACACAAATAAATTCGTATAAAATAAACCGAGTGTCCAATTAACGAACGGAAAATGGCGTTGGACTCACCACAATGAGATGGACAAACTGTCCGAAGCCTGCCGGAATGCCGCCACCGGAACAGTGGTGGGACGCCCCTCGGCCGCTGCTGGAACATGTCGGAAAAATCTCGAAAATTCACCAGTGCAAGAACTCCTCGTGCTTGTTCCAAATCCTCGATCAATTTCTGAAAAATCCAAGCCAATCTCCTCCAATTTCAAATCTAAGAACACAAAACCTCCAAATCTTCAAAACTCAATTACTTCTAAACCGGTGAACGAAAATCGAATCCGTAAAAGGCATTGTCTTACCCGTGACGAGCCCTTCGAAAACCATATAGTGGTCGCCGAGAAATATCACCGGAACAGGCATCCACCGTGAACCGCCGCTGCTGTTCTGCCACCTACGGTCACCAATCACTCAGGGGGTCGGAAAAGGTGGGAAACCACCTTGAGTCATCGGGAAAAGTCACCGGAACACGGCAGGAGACGCCGCTACAGTACCGCGCCGCCGCGGCGTGAACTTCGGCCGGCACGTGCGCCACCTCCGCCACCACGATGGCGGTGCCACCACCGCGGAAAGGAGCACCGAGAAGTCTTCTTGCAGACCCTAGGGTGCGTGTGAAGAAAGGCCGCCAGAACCCGCCGAAAATCATTGGCGAAGTGGCGGGAACCACCTCCTCCTGCTGCACCTGAAAAATGACGAAAAGGCCCGCCTCCGGTTGTCATCGGACCACTATCTTGGTACGGTTGTGACCGCGTCATCAAGCTCTTCGAAATGGACTAGTCATTCGTCAAATTCAGTCGAGTATTCGTCGAGTTTAGATTAGTGTGTGTTTTCACACCTCAAGTGCATGTGTTTCGCCTGGGGAACGAGAGAGAGTCGGGAGGGAGAGAGAGAGCTGAAGTGGCATGCTAAACGAGGATCCGGGTATTATATCTCGGGTCCTCGTACACGAAAATGATCACAAAAAGGGGTTAACGACGTCAGATTTGGGCAAACTCAGAGTCTACACACTCATTTTGATGCCCCAAATGCGTTAAAGGGGCAAAGAGGTCAAAATCTCGATCGAACGAGTAGTGACCGAAAAACCCTTAAAAAGAGAAAATTACAAACAGGTCCCTAAACTCTAAAAGAGTTCAAAATAAGGCCACGCAAAACACAAAATCACAGTATTAAACAGATAATAAAGTTGAAACGTTACGTACCTTATACATCGGACGAGCGGGATGTTACAGTTCATGGATTATTACGATCTTGATACGTGTGTTGCTCTATATGTATATGGGGGGGTGTGTGTGTGTGTTAGCCCCCTCACCAGTCTCTAGGAGTGACCCTTGTTGTTTCTCTCTTTTTCCCCCTTGTTTTTTTTGAGTTGCAGGTTCAGGTGTGGTTCGAGCTAAGCGGCGGTCTGTCTTTTGGGTCTTTAGATCTTGTAGCTTGAGTCTCATACATCTCTTGTAACTTATTTTGTACTCTTAAGCATTTGAACTTATGTATATGATCATGTTTCGTTATGGAGAGTTTGTTATGATTTAATTTGGCCCGTTGTGGCAGGTATGCATATTTGTATAATTGTTATCCTGTTGCTTTCGTTAATGTTTTGATTTTTCTTGCGCGCACTATATTAGGGTCTAGACCGCCTATGTAACGCCCCGACTTTTCAGTCGTACAAGTATGGCTTATGTCATAATTATGTGCGCGTTTAAATTATTTTAATTACTTAATTATATGATTTACTTATATTATTATTTAAATTCTTGAATATTTGAAATTCTTTGAATTGAATTTATATGAATTTTGAACTATATGCGCATATGTGAATCATTTGAGCGCCCATTTTGTGAAGGGTGGCATCACGGCCGCGACCCCTTCTCAGCCTCTGCATGAAATTTCGTTTTTCAAACTTAATTTTCTTGGTTTTCTTAGCTCGTTTTCGGTACGTACAGTTCATTAACATGTCTTATAGTGGGTTATCTTGTGTGTTATGAGGTTGTTTGATTTTTCATGGATTATTTTACGAGTTATACCTCAACGTGTCATCATTGTTCCAAGAACGTGCATGCATGGATCTTTGCTATCAAAATGAACCCCAATTGCTCATTTAATTTCCCTTTTATGATTTATATAACGTGTATATATGTTATAGTACGTGTGATGGTCGATATTTGAATTTCTTGGATTGATTTGGTATGAAATATGGAAGTTATGAACTCGAACGAATGTGAATGCTTCAAGAATGAATGAAATGAATGATTATGTGCTTTAATGCATCTTCTGCACATATTATACCTATTATTGCACATCATACCATATCACTGTAATGTCGAGAGCCTTAATTGGTCATATTGAGTCTCACTTCACTTTCCTTGAACATATTTCGGTCTAGTTGGAGACGAGCTGGTCAGTGAGGCTCTTGTGCTCTCTTTTTACAATTTTAAGGTGGGTTTCTCTACTATTTAGTTAAATGACCCTATATACTCCCAATTTGTAAAGATTTCGACCAAAATTATTATATGTATGTAGAGTCATTTTCAAGAGTCAATGATTTCAACGTAAAGCCTTTCTTTTATGAACCCTAATGAATATTTTGGCGAAGAATGAATGAATGCACTGAAAGGGGGGCCCAGGGACTTAGTGTGAGTGGCTATCTGGGGAGGTATGGGCCGACGGTGATCCCTTACACTAGTTCCAACCAAATCACGGCGTAACCGGACCTCTTTAGGAGTTAGCGAGGAATGGGCGCTAAGCGCCATCTGGGGAGTCATGCCTTTTTTGGTCAATGAATAGGTGGCCGGGCCTTGCAAACCTGTCCACCACCCATAGGAAGAAGGTGTACATGATCATGAATGTGCACAAAGAATGTAATGCATGAAAAGAAAGAAAGAATGAATGTTTAATGAATTACACAAGGTGTTGGTTGGAGATAATGCACACCCACTCGCCGGGCCACGAAAGACCTAATGGAAATTGGTTGTTATAATCCCCTTTGATGATTTCTTTATCTCACCCACTTGGGAAATTCTTTGAAAACCTCATTTGGGATTATAACTTGCATGTGAATGTTAAATATTGCCTTATATTATACTTATGCCCTGTTTTATACCCACCAGTCCCTTTTGGACTGAACCCGGTTGGTTTTTAGTTTGTGCAGGTTTTTGGGATTTGCTAGGCGGGAATCCGAGTCTTTGGGATTTGTATTTGAGTCTAGCATCTCTTTTGTTATAATACACTAATCTCATGTTGTCTATGATTTGATATTGTATTTTTGGAGCGTATATGGTAGACTAGGCCGTGATGGCACTTTTGTATACTTGCACACTTGTATTGATTATTTTTAGAGCTGGAATGCTCATTATATATATATTATGATAAGTTAATGCTTCCACTTTATTGTTTTACTTTCCTTTTATAGTTTAAGGGTTAGTCCCGCCTTGTATAGTGTGTGTGTAGTGTCCCCGTTTGCCGTGATTTAGCTCGTGTATGGATCATCCATTTCATATACGGGTCGGATCTTTGTGTGGGGATGTGGTACCTTGCGCTCGGGTGATACATCCTTAAGTGGTATCAGAGCCACAGGTTGCAAAACCCGGGCTTTCGAGTCTTGTGAGTTAGTCTAGGTCATTCGGTTTATGGACTACTTGACAAAGTGTTGCACATGCATCTCTTTTGTGCTTAATTGCTTTGAATTTCGAATTTTGAGTGAATTAATGGCATTATCATGCATGAAAAATAGCATGCATTTTCAGTGTTTACTGACAGGATGCCTCCACGTAGACATCAGGTTCGATCTCCAGATCGGCACCGTCGCCAAAACCGTTATCCTACACCTCCACCACCACAACCACCGCCGGCAGAGGCCTTCGTTAATTTTGCTATTAACATCATTGATCAGAGGTTTCAGGATTATGTACCACTGGCACCTCCAGCACCACTTACACCCGCAGTGCCACCAGTGGCACCGATTTCTGTCATACTTAGGGAGTTCCAGAATCAACGTCCTCCTAAGTTCTTCAAAATAAACGATATACAAGTAGAGATGTGGTTAAAAGAAGTGGAAAGAATCTGGGAGCTCATTCCATGCGAATCTCGAGAAAAGGCTCGATGTACCATTACTTTGATACAGGGTGAAGCCTACTCTTGGCGGGAAAGTACACGGATTATCTTGGATGCAGCTGGAGAGGAGATAAATTGGGAGGTCTTTACTCGGGAGTTCAAGAATAAGTTTATCCCTCCTCCCGCCTGTACTCGAAGACTGAAGCAATTCACCGAATTAAAGCAAGGAGGAAAGTCTATTGCGGAGTATAATTCGGAGTTTCTGAGGCTATCTCGCTATGCACCTAATATAGCGAGTGATGAATTCCATAAGGCAATGCAGTTTGTTCAGGGACTTCGACCGGATATCCAGGCATCTCATGAGGCAGTAAACATGAGCACTTGGGCGAAGGCTACTTCGAAGGCCTTAAAGGTTGAAGATTCTGTGAATGCTCGGAGATCATCCCACCGTCAAGGACAGGGATCAGGTTTAGGCTCGGGATTCAATCCGCGGAAAAGGCCCATGACTTTACCAGCTCCCCCACAAAAAGGACCCTTCAAGAAGCCTCGAACAGGAGGTCAGAATGCTCTAACTCCACGAGCACCTCAGGCTCCACCAGCTCCTACGGGATCCCGTAAGGATCAACCTCCGTGTATTCATTGTGGAGGACCAACCCACTCCTACAACACTTGCTGAAGGAGAATAGGGTTATGTTTGATTTGTGGAAAAGGGGACCATATGGCTTTTGCATGCCCGGACAAGACTCCAGGATATCAAGCTGGAGCTCAGAGGGCCCTAATTCAAGCTCGAGCTTATGCCCTTGAGGGCGAGGAGCAGAATGTCGAGGCCAACCCTACTGTCGTCGTAGAAGGTACCGTTTACATTCATAACACAAGCATCCATGCATTATTTGATCCGGGTGCTACGCATTCCTTTCTTTCTTATGATCTAGTTGTCCCTTTGTGTTTGCCTGTTATTTGTTTGAATTCTTGCTATTTTGTGAGTTCTCCGCTTGGAGGAAGTTTGCAGACAGATCGGGTTGTCCGGGGTTGTTTAGTATTGATAGAAGGGAAAGATTATCCGACAGATTTCATCGTGATGCCTATGAAGAAATACGGGGTAATTTTGGGTATGGACTGGATATTCAAGCACCGGGCTACAGTTGATTGTTTTACCAAGAAAGTAAAATTGGGTGAGGAGTTGATCGTGGGAATCGGATCGAAGGCGGTACCACTTTTATCCTTCACGGAAGCTCACAAGTTAATAAGGGATGGAGCCACGGGATTTATTGCTTATCTCCTTAATAAACCAAAGGATCAATCGAACTTTGAGGAGACCGCCGTGGTGAGGGAATATCCTGATGTATTTCCGGAAAATTTGGGTTCTCTACCGCCAGACCAAGAGATTGAGTTCGTAATTGACTTATATCCGGGATCCGAACCGTATTCCAAGACTCCTTATAGAATGGCTCCAACATAGTTGAAAGAACTTAAGGTCCAGCTTGAAGAGTTACTTAAAATTGGTTATATTCGACCGAGTTCATCTCCTTGGGATGCTCCAGTTCTTTTTTTCAAGAAGAAGGGGGACGTTGAGAATGTGCATAGATTATAGGGAATTGAATCGGATGGCTATAAAGAATAAGTACCCGTTGCCCCACATTAAGGATTTATTCGATATGCTACAAGGTTCAGGGGTTTACTCGAAATTGGACTTAAGACAAGGGTACTATCAGTTCAAAATCCGGGAAGAAGACATTCCAAAGACAGGATTTAACACCCAGTATTGGCATTACGAGTTTGTAATGATGCCTTTTGGTTTAACTAATGCTCCTGTAGCATTCATGGATATGATGCATAGAATTTTCCGTCCCTATCTCGACAAGTTCATGGTAATTTTTATAGATGACATCATTGTGTATTCACAGATAGTGGAAGATCATGCTCAGCATCTCAGATTAGTGTTGGAAACGTTGATAGAGAGCACCGGTTGTATGTGAAGTTTAGTAAGTGTGAGTTTTGGATCGACCGGGTTGCTTTTCTAGGCCACATCGTCTCAAGTAAGGGTGTGGAAGTGGATCCTTCGAAGATCGAGACGGTTATTCAGTGGAAAAGTCCTAAGAATGCCTTCGAGGTCAGAAGTTTCTTGGGATTGGCAGGTTATTACCGAAGGTTCGTGCAGGATTTTTCAAAGATTGCTGCTCCTTTAACTCGGTTGACTAAGAAAGAAGTTAAATTTCAGTGGGACGAGGCTTGTGAGGTGAGTTTTCAACTTTTAAAGGAAAAGTTAACCAGTGCACTGGTATTAGCACTTCTCGAAGGCACTGAAGGATACACGGGTTATACGGACGCCTCGAAAGAAGGGTTGGGATGTGTTTTGATGCAGAACGGTAAAGTGATAGCCTATGCCTCGAGGAAATTGAAGGATCATGAACAAAACTATCCCATTCATGATCTCGAACTCACAGCCGTGATCTTTGCTTTCGGAAAGTGGAGACACTATCTTTATGGAATTTCTTTCGAGATCTTTTCCGACCACAAAAGTATCCAGTATTTGTTTTCTCAGGAGGAGTTGAATAAGAGACAAAGGCGTTGGACGGAGATTTTAGCAGATTATGAGTGTACAAGCTAATACCATCCCGGAAAAGCTAACGTGGTCGCGGATGCTCTTAAGAGGAAGGCGAGCGTGTCGAATGTGAAGGTGGAAATTAGGAATGAACCTGAGTCTTTCAAGCTGAGAGCTAGTATTCGGAATATTACCGTTCAACCGGACCTTCAACTCAGATTATTTGAGGCACAGAGAGTGGATCTCGAGGTTTAGAAATTAGCACAGAAAACTAGAATTGATCCAGAGAGTCCGTTTGGGTTTGATGACATGGGACTTCTAAGGTTTAAAAACAAAGTTGTAGTACCGAAAGAGTTGAAAAGAATTATATTGGAAGAAGGTCACCGGTCAGGGTATTCGATACATTCCAGGGGAAACAAAATGTATAAGGATTTAAAGCAATTTTATTGGTGGAATGGACTTAAGAGGGATGTAATCAACTTCGTGAAACATTGTTTGACATGTCAAGTTGTGAAAGCTGAGCACCAGAACCATCGGGGTTACTTCAACTGTTACCTATCCCGGAATGGAAATGGCAACAAGTGGCAATGGACTTCGTTTCGGGTCTCCCAAGAGTGAAGGGTGGTCTTGATGGAATTTGGGTGATCGTGGATAGGTTGACAAAATCGGCACATTTTCTTGCTATTCGGATGTCGGATAAGATGACCAAGCTAGCTAAGAAGTATGTTGATGAGATTGTCCGACTCCATGGAGTGCCGGTTAGTATTGTATCAGATCGGGATCCAAGGTTCACTTCGAGATTTTGGCAAGAATTGCAAAGAAATTTTGGAACAAGGCTTTAATTCAGCACAACTTTCCATCCTCAGACAGACGTGCAGTCAGAGAGGTTAATTAAATATTTAGAGGATATGTTGAGAGCATGCGCATTTTATTTTCCGAGTTCGTGGAATGAGCAATTACCTCTGATTGAGTTCGCTTATAATAATAGCTATCAAGCCTCGATAGAAATGACGCCCTATGAAGCTCTCTACGGACGAAAATGCAGGTCTCCATTGTTCTTTGATTTGGAAGAGTGGAATTGGACCAAACAGGAAGGTGTAAAACGAGGAGAGAAGAAGGAAAAGCCCTCTAAGGCCGTACAAGAGGCGATTGATAAGGTCCAATTGATTCAGCAACGGATTAAGGCAGCTCAAGATCGACAAAAGAGCTATGCTGATCAATGAAGAAAGAATCTTGAATTTGAAGTGGGAGATAGAGTCTTCTTAAGGGCTTCTCCGAGAAAAGGGTTTGCGAGGATTGGAAAAGGAGGAAAATTAAACCCTCGTTATTTGGGACCGTATGAGATTTTGGAGAGAATCGGGGATACAGCTTACCGTTTGGACCTACCTCCGAGTTTGACCGGAATTCACAATGTATTTCACGTTTCTCAACTTCGAAAGTATTACCCGGATAAGTCCGAGATCCTACCCGTTGAAGAAATGGAACTTGAGCCTAACCTCACCTTCGTTCAGAAACCGGTTAAGATTTTGGATCGAAAATTTCAGGAACTAAAAAACAGGAGAAATTCCACTAGTCAAGGTGTTATGGAGAAGTGATAAAACAGAAGAGGCTACGTGGGAGACGGAGGATAAGAAGAAAATATTTCATCCCGAGTTGTTTTCGGGTAATCAGTGAATCCGAAGACGGATTCTTTTAAGGGGGAGAGGTTGTAACGCCCCGACTTTTCAGTCGTACAGGTATGGCTTATGTGATAATTATGTACACGTTTAAATTATTTTAATTACATAATTATATGATTTACTTTTATTATTATTTAAATTCTTGAATATTTGAAATTGTTTGAATTGAATTATATGAATTTTGAACTATATGCGCATATGTGAATTATTTGCGCGCCCATTTTGTGAAGGGTAACGTCGCGGCTGCGACCGCCTCTCAGTCTCTGCATGAAATTTCGTTTTTCAAACTTAATTTTCTTGGTTTTCTTGGCTCGTATCCGGTACACTTCATTAACATGTCTTATATTGGGTTATCTTGTGTGTTATGAGGTTGTATGATTTATCATGGATTATTTTACGAGTTATGCCTCAACGTGTCATCATTGTTCCAAGAACGTGCATGCATGGATCTTTGCTATCAAAATGAACCCTAATTGCTCATTTAATTTCCCTTTTATGATTTAGATGACGTGTATACATGTTATAGTACGTGTGATGATCGATATTTGAATTTCTTGGATTGATTTGATATGAAATATGGAAGTTATGAACTCGAACGAATGTGAACGCTTCAAGAATGAATGAAATGAATGATTATTTGCTTTAATGCATCTTCTGCACATATTATACCTATTATTGCACATCATACCATATCATTGTAATGCCGAGAGTCTTAATTGGTCATATTGAGTCTCACTTCACTTTCCTTGCACAGATTTCGGTCCAGTTGGAGACGAGGCCGGTCAGTGAGGCTCTTGCGCTCTCCTTTTACCGTTTTAAGGTGGGTTTCTCTACTATTTAGTTAAATGACCCTATGTACTCCCAATGTGTAAAGATTTCGACCAAAATTATTATATGTATATAGAGTCATTTTCAAGAGTCAATGATTTCAACGTAAAGCCTTTCTTTTATGAACCCTACCGAATATTTTGGCGAGGAATGAATGAATGCACTGAAAGGGGGCCCAGGGACTTAGTGTGAGTGGCTATCTGGGGAGGTATGGGCCGACGGTGATCCCTTACGCTAGTTCCAACCAAATCACGGCGTAATCGGACTTCTTTAGGAGTTAGCGAGGAATGGGCGCTGAGCGCCATCTGGGGAGTCATGCCCTTTTTGGTCAATGAATAGGTGGTCGGGCCTTGCAAACCTGTCCACCACCCGGAGGAAGAAGGTGTACATGATCATGAATGTGCACAAAGAATGTAATGCAAGAAAAGAAAGAAAGAATGAATGTTTAATGAATTACGCAAGGTGTTGGTTGGAGATAATGCACACCCACTTGCCGGGCCACGAAAGACCTAATGGAAATTGGTTGTTATAATCCCCTTTGATGATTTCTTTATCTCACCCACTTGGGAAATTCTTTGAAAACCTCATTTGGGATTATAACTTGCATGGGAATGTTAAATATTGCCTTATATTATACTTATGCCCTGTTTTATACCCACCAATCCCTTTTGGACTGAACCCGGTTGGTTTTCAGTTTGTGCAGGTTTTTAGGATTTGCTAGGCGGAAATCCGAGTCTTTGGGATTTTTATTTGAGTCTAGCATCTCTTTTGTTATAATACACTAATCTCATGTTGTCTATGATTTGATATTATATTTTTGGAGCGTATATGGTAGACTAGGCCGTGATGGCACTTATGTATACTTGCACACTTGTATTGATTATTTTTGGAGCTTGAATGCTCATTGTATATATATTATGATAGGTTAATGCTTCCGCTTTATTGTTTTACCCTGCTTTTATGGTTTAAGGGTTAGTCCCGCCTAGCATAATGTGTGTGTAGTGTCCCCGTTCACTGTGATTTAGCTCGTGTATGGATCATCTATTTCATATACGGGTCGGATCTCGGTACGGGGATGTGGTACCTTGCGCTCGGGTGCTACAGCCTAGCCTAGGGTTTTGATCTTATTTGTCTCTTGTTCGCTATGATTTGATGCGTGTGAGGAGTCCTTATTTCGTTACACGTGTCGAGCTATAGTGCGGGGATGTGATGCCCACCGCTCGGGGTGCTACAATTGTTCTCGGCGGGGTTGCTGAGCAACCTCCGCCATTAGGTTTGTTATATCTGAAAGGGGGTCAACATACTGGGGGGGAGAACGGTGGGTGGCTTGCGGGGGATAGGGGAAGTTTAACAGGTAATTTAGGGTTGTTATGTTTGGATTTGTTGCGGAATTTACATTGTTTAGACTTTGGTTTTGGGGACGGTTCAGTCAGGTTGATGGTAAGGGGGATGTTAACCAGTTGTGATTCTATCGTATCAAAGTTGGTAAGGTTTTGGTTGGATTGAATGAGGCTCATGTCTAACAGCATGGCGTTGGATAATAGGGATATAGGAGGGATATGTAAAGTGCTTGAGGCCATCTTCTGATGTTGGCGAGTAGGACATGGGATGGTACTTTGGGGCTGGTCCCGTATATTGCTGCGGACAGTGTTGGGATCAGTAGCAGTGAGCTGGAGTAAGGTAGGTGGAGGGTCGGTGGTATGGGGAACTGTTCGCCTGGAGGAGAAGGTTTGATGGGGGGATTGTGGGGGAGGTTGTATGTTCAGTAAAGGGGAACTGACTATGTTGTAGCTTTAGATTGCTTCTGTTATGGTTAATGTTCTCAATCTGGAGCTGGATTATCTAGGATTGCGGGTGTTAGGTGATTTCGAGTTGTGAGTGACTGGTTGTTTCTCTTGGTGGTAAGTGGGATTTTGGTCATATGGCCAGGGTCGATGAGGGGGGAGGGGAGGTGATAAGCAGAATTTGAGCAGGGTGCTGTCGTCAGGAAATCACGATCATGGATTTGGGAGTATGATTGAGCTTCTCTAAGCCACGGACCATGTGGAAATTGTTCAGGCTCAGTGAAATTCTCTTCATAACGTAAGAGGCAGACTCTATCCATATGATCACACACTCCATAGAGATAACAGAAACTAGAAATCCTCTCGTAAGTAAGGTTTACTGTAATCTCTCCTTCTGCTGGCAACTAGATTTTCAGACTTCTCACAAGCGTTTCTGACATCTTCACAAACCCGAATTCTCACTGAATCAGATCTACCCTTATTGTTCCGTTCTCCAATCCAACTTCTAAACAAACCAATCCTGTCCGCGACAACCTCTCCCACCGTTCTATTGCAGTAATTTGGGGGTAACCCCCGTATATGGATCACATAGTGACAGTACTCAAGTGGGATGAGGGAGGGGTCATCAACTTCTGTTAGGGTACTTATCAAAGCACCACGGGGTGCTTTCTAGAGCTCTTTGGAGATCGAGTTTATGGTTGAAGATAAGAAGGAATCTGTCCGTAGTATGTTTTGAGATTTCCATGCCATTAACTGGATTCATCAATCGAAGCATCCTTGTTCTGAAATACTCGAAACAGATTAATTTTCTTGAGAATACCTTACCAAGAACTGTGAGAGGGCTATAAGTTCATTTCATCTCACAAGACCCCACCGGAATCTCCACACTATCCGATTCTTTAGCATTTAAAGAAAGTCCCTTTGTCATCTGAACTAAATCCACTGTATCCTGTGATGTATCTGAGTGTACATATCCAAAAACAAATTTGTGTGGGCTTGGCCCAAAGCGGACAATATCATACTAATGCGGCCCTAGGGTGCAGGCGCGCATGTGCTAAGTGTATTAATACACGATTCAAATTAGGAAATGGAAGTAATTTTATAATATAAAAAAATTTTTAAAAGATCTATCTTTTAATGGACCATCTATGTGTATGTGAGTTAAACACGAGATGAAACACAAATTTAAAATAAGAGTTTTGAAGCCATAAAATGGAGGAAACGGAAGTCATTTTATAATATAAAAGAAAAACTAAAAGATCTATCTTTTAATGGACCATCTATGTGTATCTGAGTTAAACACGAGATGAAACACGAATTTAAAATAAGAGCTCTGAAGCCATAAAATGGAGTTTGGAATGGGGAGAATTAAGTAACTATTAGTGTAGAGAATTTTAGTTTGCACCACAAAATAATTTATCTTAGTCTAACTCCCCAAATACTAAATTCACTGTAATGTTCTTCATTATTTTTTTTTTCTTTTTTCATTCTTATCATAATCAAAAGACCTCCGCTATTTCTGTCATTCAAATTTTCTATCATTCAAGTGAATTAATTTGCCATTATACAACAACAAAAAAGGTTTTTTATGATTTTTCACCGTTTCTGTCATTCAAGTGAATTAATACGCCATTATACAACAATAAAAAAGACTTTTTATGATTTTTCACCATATGACTCAACAAACAATAGGCGATTCACTTTCTTTCATAATACCTTATTTTGAAAATTGAATTGGGTACCTTATTTCTAATTTGTTATACTTATATCAGTTTAATAGCTTATTTTGAAAATTGAGTATGATTTGTTATACTAGTACCTTATGTTCTCAGTTCAATATCTTATTTTGAACCATTCAATACCTTATTTTGAAACTGAGTACCTTAATATTCATATGTTATACCCAATATTTCATATTCTAAATTCAATATCTTATTTTGAGAACTGAATACCTTAATATTCATATGTTAATATTCATATGTTAATATCTTATGTTGATATGTTAACATAAGAATATTCTTATGTTAATATTCTTATCGTTGCTTTTCTTTATCTTTTCCATCTCTCCACTAAATCTTCTCCATCTTCTTCGTCTCTCCACTAAATATATCAAATAAAATTAAAAAAAATAAATAGAAATGGAGAGTTTTTTTTTTTAAAAAATAAAAAATTAACACACACGCCCCCAAGTGGGATTCGAACTTGGGTCATGCCCTGGAGAATAAATATATCTCAACAAAATCCTCAATCCCATATAATTTGGGCCTAAAAGTCATCACCGCAACACTACTCCCCAATTCTTGATCTGTTTCTCTGTGTTTTTATTCGTGTGTAGTACATGTCGGAGGGTTTTATCCATGATGCAATGATGTTTTTCACATCTTTTAAAGTATCATTTTATATCTAGCGGCGATTTGCTGCCCAAGTTGAGCATGCAAGAGAAAGGTATCGTATTCGTAAAAGAGAGAGAAGACATGCAATGAGTCTTGAAGACCAAGAAGAAGAACGTGCAAGAAGGCGTAAAAATTACCAAATTCAAAGATCCAGAATTGCAAGTGGCAAAACAAATAAAAACCCAAATATATTTTTAATACCATTTTTTGCTAAATTAGGTTTGCTCGCAGTCCCCGTACTATTGAAATAAATTAATATTTATTTTATTTATTTTTGATATAACAGTTGGGACGTCAAATTTGGTGTCTTGCATAGTAATACATACTTTCTTTTTCTTAGTTGTCTCTTAGTTTTTAATAGTATCATATATATATATTTGTATCTCTGATATGGAAACCGTGTGTGAAGATTTTTTAGCATGTGATTAATTTTATAACGTCTAGGATTGAATATAATATTTATTTCTGATCTATGTATCTCTTTTATTTATTCTTTTTTTTTTTAATTTTTAAACGCACGCATCCCAAGTGATCAGAGGGATTTTATTGATTCTTAATTTATTATGCCTAAGGAAATCAATTTGAATTAGTAGATAGATATATGTCTTTTTTTATAGCAATTAGATGATGCAAACATATATTAGAAATAGCTTATGTGCTTATAAAAGTTTGATAAAATTATTTTATTAAATAGTTATATATTTTATATTACTATAAAATATATAATCATGGTCATTAGTTTTGACATGAATGCTTATACTAACCTGATGAGTTGATTATAGTGTTGATATATTTTCATTTCACATATTTGATGAATTTAATTATACTTCTTAATGGTTCGTACTTACTATATTCTGATAAATTCTGAAAATAAGCATTAAGAGATCAATCACTATAGTAATTGTAGACGAATAAATAAACTTTAGTTTATTAATTTAACTTACTATTTAATATTTTGAAATTATCTTAAATATAATTTCAACGTTAAATAGCTAAATTTAATTAATATTATAATATTTATTTTATCGACAAATCAAATGATGATACGTTTTAAAGTGACATGTTTCGACCAATTAAATCGGGTCTTGCAACCAAAGAACGTCAAGACAAATTAAATGGCGACACAGCACACGAACCAATCAAATTAAAGTCATCTTTGATATTATCTCTTTAAAAATAAAAATATTAAAGAGATCAATATCCATATAATTTTATGTGATATTATCTCTTAAAAAACTAAAAAAATATTAAAGAAATCAATATCCATGTGATTTATTTGATATTATCTCTTCAAAAAAAACACAGAAGATAATTATTAAATAAATTTGAATTGAACTCTATCTCTTTAATCCCTCACTTATATAAAGGGGTCATGGGGTACATCATTTAACACAACACAATTACAAGAAGACAAAGGAGAAGAAGAAGAAGGTCAAGGTGCTCTCTACATATTCAATATGAAGTTCTAAGGCTTTATTTCCCGGAGTTATTAAATCATGGCGTTTGGTCTACTCAAGACGTTAAACTAGCGAATCGTCGTTATATTCAAGCTAAATTCATGGTGTTACCAACAAGTTCAAAGGCGTTCTTCGCGGAATTCACCAAAATCTGGCGTTTGATTCCTAAACAAGTCGAAGAACCTACGAATTAACGTTATTCAAGTTCAAGTCCCTCAAAATCCAATATTTGATTCGTAAACAAGTCGAAGGACCTACGAATTAATGTTATTGAAGCTAAATTTAAAGTTGAAGAAGATCAAACCATCAAATCCATCAATGGACGTTTGAAATTTTCTACGACTTTAAACTTGAAGGAAGAATCAAAGGATCAAACTGAATATCGAAGACGCACTTTGACATTTAAGTTCCCAAATTATTTTTAGTATTTATTTTGTGTTGACAAAACATCAATAAACATGATATTTTATACCAAACAGATTGGCCGCCCAGTGGGACAAATCTTACCTCTCATCTATTACCTTTACAAATCGAGCTCGAAGTTCAATTGAAGATCAAAAAACATCGCTTCAGCTCTCCAAAATCCAAATGTCAATTTTTAAAAAGGAGCTACACCATGCAACCTGAACATGTTGGGGGTAAGAGGATGGTTTCTTTATGTCATCAATCAAATTCCAACAGAAATTCACACGGGCAATGTAACTTTATATAAAAGTTAAAGAAGACTCCTCAACACGAGTATAAACTATTCAGAGATCCAAATTGTCCATAAATTCAAATCAAGCTTCCTTAATACAAGCATAAATTGTCTACAAATTCAAATCAAGGCTCCTAAGTACAAGCGTAAACGATCTACAAGTTCAAATCAAAGTTCCTTGATACGAGCATAAACTATCAACAATTCCAAATTCGAAGTACTCGTCAATAAAAGTTTAAACTGTCAAAAATACTCCTTAACATGAGTATAAACTGTTTCCAAATTCAAATTGAAAGAAATACTCCTTTCGAGTGTAATACTCCTTGACACGAGTATAAATAGTATAAAATCAAAGACAAATTTACTCCTTAACACGAGTATAAACTGTTTAAAATAAAATCCAAATGATACTCCTTAATACGAGTATAAACTATTTAAAATCAAAATAAAGTGAACTCCTTGGCACGGGAATAAACTGTTTAACATCAAATTCAAATGTACTCCTTAACACGAGTATACACTGTTTAACATCAAAACCAAATGCAAGTGTACTCCTTATATGAGTATAAACTATTTAAATCAAATTCAAGTGTACTTCTTGACATGAGTATAAAATGTCTACCAAAAAAAAAAGGCTCCTTGACACGAGTATAAATTCTCTACAAGTTTGCAAAAATAAAATTTGAACTACGTCATGACTTGATCCTCTTGATAGGATACGTAGGCAACTTGAATTAAATTTCAAGCTCAGTCACATTTTCAATATGTCTAATAAATTTGAGTACTTCAAGTCTCGTCTTTGTATGACTACTTAGTACGTTTTTTGCCAAGCCTTGAAGTGGGGAATTTTGTAGACGAATAAATAAACTTTAGTTTATTAATTTAATTTACTATTTGATATTTGGAAATTTCTTAAAATTTTATTTTCAAAGTTAAATAGCTAAATTTAATTAATATTATAATGTTTATTTTATCAACAAATCAAATGATGACACGTGTTAAAGTTGTTGGAAAACACGAATCAGAAAGCAACGGAATTTAAAAAATTTTCCCAACAAAAAGGATCTTGAACTCGCAATCGTGTAACCAAATTCGTAAAGATAGAAAACTTACTTTTCTTTTGTTATTTCTTGAAGCATTTCAAGCCACCCAAGAACGCTCTTCTCGCGGCTTGATCCCCTCTCCTTGGTAAAACTCGAATCTTCAAACTTCTAACTTGAAGTCTCTAGAGAAAGTCCACCAACTTGATCACAATCTAACTAGTAAGGATGCTAGTTCTCTAGTTAGTGTTTAGGCTTAACCTAGGGTTTAATTTAATCTTGGAGAAAGGAAGGTGTTCAACACATGAACCAAAAGAATTGTCAATTAGCTCTAAAGGGGAGCATGAGCTCCCCTATATATAGGAAAGGGGAGGGGCGGCCGAAATCCTTGTCCTCATAGGCAAGGGTTTTGGTTCCTCTCTCCTATTACTTGATCTTCAAGTAATTTTCAACTTTGACTTTGAATTCTAATTCAAGTCAACTTTTAAGAGAGCTAAAAATATCCAAACTATTTTTGGATAATTTTATACTTTATTTATTATAAAATAAATAACTTATTTTTATCTAATTAATTAATTCGTAATTAATTAACTAGATTATTTTCTCCAAAATAAGACTTTCTTTTTAATTCAAAATTAAACCAAAGTCTATTAAATAATTAACACCTTTAATTATTTAATACATATATATATATATATAATATATATATTCACACGTGTGTGACACGTGTCACAGTGACACGTGTCACTCACGTGAGCCACACGTGTGATTTCACACGTGTGGAACCCTCTTGGCCCGATTAACTCGTTTAATCATTTTCAAGCCTCAACTCATGTAACCAAGTTGTTGTGTGTGACCCTCTAGGTTCTCAATTCAATTAGCAGTGACCCCAATTAATTAATTCACTAATTAATTAATCAGTCCACAGATTAAACGACCATAGTCTAGCAACAGGTGTTTAACCCCTAGCTGAATTGGAATGTTCGGATTCGACAGAACCTTTAAGTCATTGATTCATGCGAGATACGATCCTCCTACTTACTATCTCTCAACCAAGATCTAGGGCAAGGGAATAATCAGAACCCTAATAATCCGGTCTTAAAGCTAAGTGCATTTCATATCCATTTGATCTCAATCCAAGAAACCCTTTTCTTGATGTCTTGATCTACTGCCTTGGCCAAGGACTCCATATGGCATATGAATGACTTACACAATAAGAGATCACCTTGCAAATGCAAGTGTAGGTCCTATCTTGATTCTCATTCACTTTCATGAGTCACTTGTGCAGCCCCAGCATAAGCCTTGAATCAGTTGTCTAAGGCGACACCCTTTAAAGCTTATACCTAAGACTACAGAGTTAACTCATAAAGTGACAAGGAACCTCAAGTCTAAGGATCAATTAATCACATCAATGACTCGTGAGATATTTCCTAATCTGGAAGTTTCCATTTCCTGAAATAGAAACTTCCTTTCCCATTTAGGTATGTTCTCACACGGGGCACCTCAGTGAACTTACTTATTAAAGTAAGCACCCTCATGTATCACGCACGTATCAACTATACACTTTCCACCTCCATGAAACAAGGTGGTCCTTCTTAAGGGCGTGATCCCACAAGCAAGCCTTAGAGGAGTCAGGTTGACACACCCACTGTCTGTAGGACTCATCGGCTTGGAGCATTTTACTAATCATGACTTATGTGATATAGGGCTCGTTTCATGAACCATTTCACCTAAATGGTAGAGTCCTAAAGTCATCAGGATTAGGGGAGTTCTCATACATGCACAGCTAAAGTAAACGCATACCAAACAAGAGCATATAAAGAAGTGTTGCCTCAATTCGTTATTTTATTCAAAGATTGTCTGTGATTACAATAAGGAAAAGCACAAAGCGGATATACAATCGGCTTTCTAGGGCACTATTCCTAACAAAAGTGGCATGTTTCGACAAATTAAATCGGGTCTTACAGCCACAGAAAGTCAACACAAATTAAGTGGCAACACGTAGCACACAAACCAATCAAATTTAGGTCTTATTTGATATTATCTCTTTAAAAACAAAAATATTCAAGAGATAAATATATAGGTAATTTTATGTGATATTATCTCTTAAAAAAATAAAAAATATTAAAGAGATAAATATCCATATGATTTATTTGATAGTATCACTTCAAAAAACACAAGAGATAATTATTAAATAGATTCAAATTGAACTCTAACTATTTAATCCCTAACCTATATAAAGGGGTCATGTGGTAATTCATTCAACACAACACAATTAAAAGAGGACGATAGAGAAGAAGAAGGTCAAGGTGCTCTCTACATAATCAAGACGGAGGTATAAGGCTTTCTTTCTCGGTGTTATTAAATCATTGTGTTTGATCTGCTATCAAGGCGTTAAACCAACGAATCAGCGTTATATTCAAACTAAATCCATGGTGATACCGGCAAGTTCAAAGGCGTTCTTCGCGGAATTCACCAAAATCTGGCGTTTGATTCATAAACAAGTCGAAGGACCTACGAATTAACGTCATTCAAGTTTAAGTCCCTCAAAATCCAAAGTTTGATACGTAAACAAGTCGAAGGACCTACAGATTAATGTTATTGAAGCTAAATTTGAAGTAAAGAAGATCAAACCATCAAATCCATCAAGGAGCGTTTGAAGATTTCTACGACTTTAAACTTGAAGGAAGAATCAGATGATCAAATTGAAGATCGAAGACCCACTTTGATATTTAAATTCACAAATTATTTGTACTATTTATTTAGTATTGACAAAATATCAATAAATGCGAAATTTTAGTGCAAACAGTAATAACTAATAATATTTAAGCTGAATTTTATATTAAACAGGAATTGGTCGGTTCGACAAACCGTCTGGCTCGATCAATTCCTATATCGATTAACATTGATTCTATTCAGGAATACCCAAATCATATACGACGAATTTAGTTCTTCCAATGTCGACTTATACGGTGCACATATTTTATATTTTACATAATTTGCACATATTTTTACTTATGTTAGATCAAATATGAAAATTTTAATTTTATTTATTTAAATTTTACTTTACAATAATTATATTTTTATTGAAAATTACATATTTAATAGCTTATAAATAAGTACAACTAAAAATTATTATTTTAATTATCTAAATATAGTTACATAAATTTCCTTAATCGGTGTGACACCTTAATCATTTCTTTGTTGAATATTCATCAAAAGATTAATTTGATTAAAATCAGTTTATAATTTTAAGTCTTAGTTATTAGATGATATTATTTAGTGAATGCATGTATACATTATAAAGCAAGTAAAACTCTTTTTTGACTTATTTTTCAAAATATCAATCTTAAAATAATTATTATGATGAAATTTTGAAGACTTATACTGAGATTATTAATTCTAATATTATTATCATTAAAAATTGATATATGATTAATCCTCAAAAATAGATGAAATGGCCATTTTAATTATTCATCTTGTTTTCTCCATGCAACATCACATGTTTTTCCTCCACCTATTGGAAGAAATAGATTAACTCCTCTAAACTATAAGATTGTTGTTTCCAATATGGTTCCCGTTGATCAACTTCATGCGCTTCATCTTCACGTAGAGAAAGTACGTATAAAACTAATCTATCAAGATAATATCAACTAGTAACTCTTATGACTGCCCAAAAATATTTTCTTAAATATATCATTTGAAAACTATTCTTTTGATAAATTGATCAAATTGTTACGATATAGGTCTTCCAAGAGGATAATTTTAATGATAATGCAAATACGGGTACGGATGATGGTAGTGACGTTCGAAAAATGGGTTTGAAACACCGTGAAAATGTAGCACCCCGCACGATGGGTCACCACATCCCCCGCACCTAAGCCCAATCCACATACGAGATGGGGAAACCCGTACATGAACCAAGCAAGGCAAACAGGAGACAGACAAACACATACTTAAGCTAGGCGGAACGTAAACCCTGTGAAAAAACACAAACCACAAAAACATATGCGTATGCGAAAGCGGAACATTTATTCAAATATCAAAGTACAAGCAGTAGGTGACGACTTCAACTAGCATAAATACCTAATCCTGGATAATAACATAAATCATAAATGCAAACGGGTTCAAATCTGTCCCTAGAAGCATGTCCCGTAATCAAATACATAAATAACAATCCTTACAAAAGCATACTAGCATACTTATACAAAATTTAAGTCATAAGGAATGCAGAAGACTCAAACTTAACAAAGGACTCGATAGACTCCAGGACACGACTCACTCCACCTAGCACGAACTCCACGCCACACCTGCACACTAAAAACAAAAGGGGAGAGGGGTCAGCCACACGGACTGAGTGAGGGGCTATCCACACACGCTATATACGTATAAGGAGCAAGGTACGTATAACATACAATGTTCGTAAAATCAGGGATAGTTTTTGCACACTAAAACATTTGCCCGTGATACATACATATAGGGGTTTCTCAACAAAACAGGACAAAACATAACTTAACAATTACATACATACGAAACATATCAAAATGTAACTTATCATACAAAATCTTATCAAAACATATTTAACTTATAGTTCTAAAAGATTTATATTTTATCTTAATTATGAGTCTATCCCCGTTCCACAAACTTTAACATAGCATACATACATAACTCGGCGGGTACGGGTACCTAATCCCATCCCGGGCTCCTTCAACTAAACATATATAACAAATCAAATCATAACATAGCATAAATATGAAACATACCTCCTTCTCCGGTAATGGAAGGGTTGTGCGACCCTAGCCATCCCTACAGACGAGGGGAGCGCGAACACTCAAACCCTCAGGTTCCCGCCCCCCTAATAAACCTCCGGGCAAGTTCAGGGTTAGTCCTATCAAACTTGGAGAATATGCACAGGGGTGATAACCGGTGACCCCATGGTCGTCCCGGGTCTCCCTTACCCACAACTCCGGGGCCCATCAAAGCAAAACATATCATAACAGATCCTAACATACCCCGCTAAAGAACTTAACTAACAACCTTACCTTGCAACAACTATGCTTTACATACCTCTCCGTCTCAATTTCATAACATATCCATAGCTCGTAGCTCTCGGCTTGTAAGAGGCATACGGTTTGAAGCATAGTTTGATGATACAACCATAATAAATCATAACATACCAAAACAAGCGTACATAGGCTTGTATATAGCGTATCATACTTCTAAAGGCTTATCACATTCATAAACTTACATAGTTCACACATATTTACTTATACTTAAGGTTATAGTTCGCATGCTTTGAAAACAAACATGTTTTATAGGGTTTAACTATAACCTAGCCTCACCTTACACCAAAAGAATAGAGAACGAGATGGTTGATCCACCCCGGAATCATTACGACTAACAAAAAACCACCCCGGGTGCACCTGAACAAACTGAAGACAAAAATACAGAACTTAGACTCAGGGATGAACCACATAGACGCACGGCGTATGCATAGGCACTTACGAGATGTAAACACTTAGGCATAATCCCTTCTCATATCAATTCATACAACTAAAGATATCATATAGGTCAACATATTCATAAAACACGTTAAGGTATGTTCATGTGCATAATTAATGCATAACACAACATATAGACACCTAATGAGGTGCACATACGATTTTTGCAAATAACTCACACTACTCGGGCAACATAAAATGCACATAGGGACAATTACATAAAAATGGACATGATATAATAAGGTAGGAACAAGTTTGGAGGTGAAAGATACGAGAAAAACTGAATACAAACACAAAAAGGGGTTCCGAGTGAAATTGGGTCAAAGCTGACAGTTTTCCGAAATGTACAAGCTGAAGGAAAACGGTCATATCTAGAGTTTCAGGAATGGGAATTAAGTTTTGTTTCTTAGAAATGAAACTAGACAAATATACCTTTCCAATTATATATGGAACGAATTATGGTTCAAAGCGAGGCGAAAATGGCGTAGGTTTAAAGTTCAACGAAAACATATTTCCGGCAAAGTGGCGACACAAAAATCAAATGGTTATATCTCACAATCTAGAATGAATTTTAAGTTGATTCGAATTGGAGAGTGTTCTAGACTCAATGAGGTTGATCGAGTCCGAATTTCAGGTCAAACGGAGCTCGGATGAAGGGGTTCCCGGCCGGGGAGATTACATGGTAAAAGTTCCCCTCCCGGGAAAAACAGTCCAGAAACCTTCTGTACTCAAGGTCCTCGCCCGGGCACCATTTCAGGCATAAAGTTCCCCGTCCGGGGAACCTTTCTGGGCAGCCAAACCGTAGCAGAAACAGAAACAGGGCTTAATGCGGGAGAAGCTAAAAATCATCAAAACCACCTCAAATCTCAACCAAATCAAGCAAGAATCAAGGTATAACATCACACATACATGCTCTATCATATATCTCAAGTTCAAGGCATGAAATCAAGTATATAACAAGTTGCCATTAAATCTCATTTAAGCTCCAACAATGGAGTTTCATATAATACATAACCAACAACAAGAATTCATACAAATATACGACAATGGAACTCACGGGAACAACATACGTAAATCTTGGAGTAAATAATTCAAGAAAGGAAGCAAGGGAGCAATTTTTCACAAGAATGCTACTATTCATCTTCTTCAACATTCAAGCACCAACACAAGGTTTCAAGAATAAACAATCGGATAGAATGAAAGTTTGTGTTGCAAGGAGTCGTAATCTTACCTCGATTTGTCGGAGAAGTGAAGAATGAAGTCAAACTTGAGCTTGAAAGGGTCTAGGGCTTGGGAGTCTTCGTCTCTCTCTCTTCCATGGTTGAAACATGAAAATGAGAAGAAGCAAAATGGTTATGTTTCAGCTTAAAAAGAGCAGAAAACGGGTCAGTTTAAAGAGAAACCTGGGCGGGTCAAAAGATTCGGTCCATTTGGATCGGATTTTAAAATGGTAGGGCTATCAAACGGGCTCAGAAAAATGCAAGGTTAGGTTCCTCAGCTCCCAATCTCTGTTACGAGTCTGGAGCCACTTCTGGAATTCGAATCCAAATTCCCGAGCCCAAGTTATGCCTTCCGGAACCAAAGACGCGCTAAAGCGAGTTATGCCCTCAAGTCCCTCAACTAGAAAAATGGTTTAAAACCATAACGAACAAACTCCAAAATGACGAACGGGTAAACACGTTTATGAATCACTTAATTACAATTAAAACAATCAAATTACGTAATAAAACTCACTCGTGACGTTATACCTGGATTGCCGAGAAGACGGGATATGATAGGAAATTTAAAAAAAATTCCTTCAAGGAATCGTTGGCTTGAAATTTTTATTTCGAAACTCAAGTTTTTCAGTAACTTACTTTACTATAAGCTTTCTTGAACGTTTTGAGCCACCCTCAAACGTTCTTCACATGGTAATGACTATCCTATTCTTTGATCAGTTCCTTTCTTCGAAATTACAAAGTAGAAGCCCTTTAGAATGTATCCACACCAGCCCTAGGCACAAATCAGATTAGTGAATATGCTACTACTATAATCTATATATTCAAAGAAACAAAAACGAGAAATAAAGAGTAAGAAATTTATCCCATAAACCCAATTGATCTGTGAAATAATTCACACATGATCTTTAAGTAAAAGCTCCATCTTTTTCTACAGGTTAGAATTGAGAGAGAGTTTTTTCTTTTCTTTGGAATAAAGAATGGCACTTCATGAATATCGGTCTAAGAGAATGAGAGAATACTTTTCTCTTTTATCTCTTTGATGAAACGTAATCTTGGAAAGAAAGAAAGAGAGTTTTTTTTTCTTCTCTAACTCTAATTACATAATGAGATAATTGATATAACTAATTAATAATCATATTATTAATCTAGTATAATTATCCTAAGTAATTTAGGATATTATCTCTTATTTATTTATTTATTTCATAAACTAAGATATTATCTATTATTTATTTCACAAATAAATAGTTTATGATATTATCTTTATGTTTATCCATAAATAAATAGTTAAGATAATAATCATATGATATTATCTTTATATTTATTTCATAAATAAAAATTTCTGATAATAACAACTTGATATTATCCCGCTTATTTATTTCATAGATAAATAAGACTTGATATTATCTTTTATTTCTCAAATAAGGTAAGATAATATCTTCTCCTTTATTTCTAAAATAATGATGATAATATCCTTTATTTATTTCCTAAATAAATGAAGTTAGATAATATCATATTTATTTCATAAATAAATTATGCCAATTTTTAATTAATAATTATTTATTTATTGGACTTCTTTATTCCAGATTGGGCCTTAGAATTAATTCTCGAATTAATTCTAATGGCCCTTTATAATTAATTATATTTGGGTTTTACAATTAATTAACACATGGTCCAATTTCTCAATTAAACCACACGCCCAAACTTGCTCACGTGTCACACATGTACTTTACACGTGTGGTCTCGTTTCGATAAATTATTTGATATTTCCAACAATACCCTTTGAACATGGCATTTATGTGTGACCCTCTAGGTTCATTATCCAGTTAGCAGTGAGCTTAATTAATTAATACGCTTATTAATTAATTATCTCATAGATCACACGAGCGTAGTCTAGAAATAGGTGTGTGACCCCTACTCGAATAATGAATTAAATCAAAAGAACCTTTCAGTCAATGACATCCATGAGATACAATCCTCCTACCATTTCATCTCTAGATTAAGACCTAGGGCATGGGAATAATGCGACCCTTATTAATCTCAATATTATAGTTAAGTTCGTTTCATATTCCATTTGATCTCAATCCAAGAAACACTTTTCTTGATATCTTGATCCACTAGCTCGACCGAGGGTTTTAGGATGGTATATGAATGACTTATACAATAAGAGATCTTCTTGCCTTACGCAAGTGTAGGTCCTTTATTGATTCTCGCATATCTCCATATGCCACTTTTGTAACCCCGACATAAGTCATAATTCAATTATCTCGAGCGACCCCCTTTTAGACCTATATCTAAGTTTATTTAGCTTGCTCACACGAGACATCAATGGAATGTCAAGTCAAAGGATGAATTACTCACACCATTGACATATGAGATGTTTCCTAATCTGGAAGTTTCCTCTTCTAGAAGTGGAAACTTTCCTTTCTCATTTAGGAATCTACTCATGCTGGACAACTCAGTGTACTCGTATTAACAAGCACCCTCGTGTATTGTTTACACATCAACTTATGCACTTTATACCCCATGAAACTGGGTGATCCTTCTTAAGGACACAATCCCACAAGCAAGCCTCAATTGAGCCTAATTGACACTCCCACTGTTTGTTGGGCTCATCGATTTGGAGTAGTTTCTAATCCTGCTTGAATTAGGGCTTGTTTCAATTGTCATTCACCTAATGACAAAGTCTCTAACAGCTTGATGGGTTATGGGAGTTCTAATACATGCGCACGTTATAGGAACCACACATATCATGCAATTGCACATAAAGAAGTGTTTGACTATGATCAATATCATACGTTTACTATTCAAAGATTGTCTGTGATATAAGGAAAGTCCCAAAACAGATTACAACAAATTGGCTTTCTAGGGCACTATTCCCAACAATTGATCCCGATGAAAGAAGACATACAAGAAGGCATCAAAATAAATACATTCTAATTCATATTACATTTGTGCTACAGATTTTCACAAAGGTCAACAAAATCCTAGATTTCATCTACCAATTCCAATAATTTGTCATTATTGTCATGCTAAGTTGTTTCAAGGGAAAACACGAAAATTTTGTTGTAACAGTGAAAAAAATTACTTTACTAGAAATTCCTACACCTGTTGAGCTCTTGAATTTTTTTACTGACCAATCAACAAAGGGAAGGATATTCAAACAATACGTGCCCTTAATCACGTCTTCTTATTTACTTCGATTGGAGTTAAACTAGATGAAAGAGCGACCTATATCACATGATCAATACACTCTTCCAACAACATCACAAGTTGCGGCAGTTATAGTGGTTGGTGAAGAAGTTGCAGAAACAGAGATATTATTGTTCAAAAAATCGGGGGTCAAATAATGGGTATCAAAGAGTTTTCGGGTTATTATGATCCGTTGCAATATCTTTTACTCCTACCATACGGTACATACGGATGGGATAGTGATTGTTGTACAATTGATGGTACAAGAGTGACTTGCTATGATTACTATGCATATATGTTGCAGGTGATACATATTTAATTTTTATTATTTTTCTTTCCAATGAATATAACATCTGTTAACCGTTTTAGTTATGATTGTATCAGATTCGAGTGAGTAATCCCTCAATTCTTTTGTACAAAGGACATTTGCTTCAACAATATGCAGTTGATAACTATGTGAAGATCAAAACACAAAAGCTCGGATTTACAAGATCACATCAGTAAGAAATCAGAGCTGAATTATATAGAGGTTTTCAGGATTGCTTGAACACTGGAGAAGATGATGCCAGTAATTAAATTTATTTATTTTTTGGGCATTTTATAACAGTCAGTTAGTGTCTATATTATACTTTCAAACTATTTTGAACTGTTTGAATCTTTCATCATTTAGAAAATGTGGGATGACATACAATTTTACCTTCATCATTTTGTTGGTACTCCTTGCGATATGTATCAACGCTACCAAGACACAATGACATTGGTACAGAAATTCGGAAAACCTGATATGTTTATCACAATGATATGCAATCCTTCATGGGAAAAGATACAAAATGATCTCCATCCTGGTCAAACACCTCAAGATAGACCTGATTTGTTAACTAAAGTTTTTCAGGTAAAATTTGAAGAGCTAAAAAGGACATATATACCAGAGGTGTTCTGGGAAAGGTTGTTATGCATGTTCATGTGACTGAGTTCCAAAAAAGAGGTATGCCTCATGCTCATGCGCTGGTAATTCTAGACGAAGGTGATAAATTGAATACCCCTGACGCTTATGATCACATAGTTAGGGCAAAAGTTCCTAAGAAAGAGGAAGAACCTATGTTGTACAAATCGATTTTGAGGCACATGGTACATGGGTTACGCAGAGAAATGAATATATATGCTCCTTGCATGAGAAATGGAACTAGCAAAAAAAATTATCCTAAGTCATATGCGTCATGTACTATACAAGTAAATGACTCATATCCAGTATATCGGAGTCGGAATGATGATAGATATGTTACTTTTCATCTTGATAGGAATTTAATGGTTGATAATGGGTGGGTGGTTTCTTATAATCCATGGCTATTGTTAAAGTATGATTGACATATCAATGTTGAAATTTGTAGTAGCATAAAGAGCATAAAGTACTTATATAAATATGTCTACAAGGGGCCCGATTATGTGGTATTTTAAGTACGTTCAGGGCCTAATTATGATGAGGTTAGTTAATATGTTGATGGAAGATAGATTTGCACTTCGGAAGCTTTGTGGAAGATATTTAAATTCTCTATGAACAAAATTTATCCATCCATGGCAAGACTTCAGATTCATCTTCCAAATATATATCAAGTTCAGTTTTATAGTTCCCAAAGAACTTTTGATGTGTTTTCTAACGAGCGAAACTCTAGAACTATGCTAACTGAGTTTTTTTAGAGTTTATGATGAGGGAAGGGAACCTGTAATGTATTTGTATATTGAGTTCCCTAAGTACTATCGTTGGATGTCGAAGGAAAAGTATGGCATAAAAGATGGTCGTAGTAGAAGGTAATTGAACGGTTATATTCTGTGTCACCTAATAAAGGGGAAAGGTTTTATTTGTGAATTTTGTTCAATCATTTTAGGGGACTAAAGTCATTTGATGACCTTTTAACTGTTGACAATGTCCATTATATGACATTTAAGCAAGTAGCTGAAAAACATGGGCTTCTAGAAGAAGATGATAGTATTCATCAGTGTTTAATCGAGGCAAGAAGCATCCGGATACCCTCAACTTTCAAAAGATTGTTTGTTACAATCTTGGTGTACTATCAACCAACTGGAGTAAGAAGGTTATGGGAAGAAAATTATGTGTAAATGATTGAGGACTATCCATCTTCGAGTACCGAAAATCATTTACTTATCCAAAATCGTCTTCTACAGGATATAAATAATATCCTCCTACAGCACAAGAGCATCTTAGAGGACTTTTATTTGCCCCAAATAGGTGAAGGCTGTGAAGATTTGAAAACCACCTCAAGTCTTAATGAAGATGAACTTTCCATTGACGCCATAGAGGATAATTTAGTTGCTGGTATGTAACACCCCAGTTTTCTAGCCATTTAGGTACGAGTGCCACGCGTGTGAGTTTTGAGATTTAGAATTTATTTAATTCCTTTTTGTAATTTAATTGCGCTGTTCAATTCATTAATTTGAATTCTTGTGATTGTATGATTTCCAACTTCTTCTTTCGTGAATTTCATTACGTGAATTATATGTCTAATTTTCCCGAACATGTTTAAGTGTTTACTTTTACATAATTGCAAGAATTCATGTTCATCGCTATTTCTACCAATCACTTCAAAAGTACACGATTGCGAGTCCAAGATCTTTTTATTGGAAAAATTTTTAAATTTCCGCTGCTTTCTGATTCCTGTTTTCCAACATTTTGAGGCTTTGATATATATTTCTTGGTTGGAAGTAGGGATGTAAATGAACCGAGCCGAGCCGAGCCTTGACATTTTTTGTGAGTTCAGGCTCGGGCTCGGCTATCAGAAAACTGGCTCGGTCTTGGCTTGCGAGTCATCGAGCCACGATAAATGTGGCTTGGGTTTGGCTTGCATAAGGTTCGGCCGAGCCGCCGAGCCAATTCCCCCCTCAAACGCTTTTCTTCCACATCCGTTTAGGTCAGATCTAGATCTGAAGCTTTAGAAAGAAAAAAAATCTAGATCTATCTTTCATATACATCGGTTTTGGACAGATCTAAAATCTGAAGCTTTAAAAAAAATAAAATAAAAATTTCTAGATCTATCTTTCATATACATCTGTATCAATCATATACATCCAACACATAGAACATAAATGAAAGGGATTCAATTTAAAAACAAACAAAAATCCTTGGAGAAAAATTAAATCTAAAATCTGGTCCCAAAATTTAAATTAATTTTAATAGATATCTACATACATATTTTGGGATTTGATTCAAATGCCTTCAAACTTCAATTTTCAGAATCTCTTCCTTTGGTGCTGCGCGAGCGGGGGTGGCGTTCTTGAAGCAGCAAGAGACTTGGTGGTCGTGACGGCAGCCTGAAACGTGGTGGTTGTCGCTGGCGGTGGTGGTGGCGAAAAGGAAGCTGCAGCGGTGGTGGATTTTGGAGCAGCAGCAGTTAGAGGAGATGACAGCGGCGTGTGCGAGGTGGGCGACGCTTGGGTGGTGGGAGGCGGCATGAGAGGGGATGGCTGGAGGTGGCGAGGTGGTGGATCTGTGCTAAATTCTGGTGTCAGGCGAGGTGATGGTCTTCATGGATCTGGCTAGGGATTTCATCTTTGTGCGCTGAGAGTGGAGTGGAAGGGTCATTGATGAATGAATTGGTTTAGGGTTTTCATTTTGTACACCGTATGTAATATATATATATATATATATATATATATATATATATTTGTATTTGTATATAACGTGTATATAGGTTATTATATATATATATATTGAAAGTAATATATTACGTTTTTTGTTCAGCCACTTGTGAGTAATATATTAGTATATAATGTGTATGTGTATATATATATATATATATAATTATTTTTTAATTAAAGTGTAGGCTCGCGAGCTACGAGCTGCAGAGTATATGGCTCGGGCTTGGCTCGAAGACTCCACGCACCGAGCCATGGCTCGGCTCGGCTTGCAAATGTCGAACCCAAGCGTGAGCTATTGTCGAGCCAGCTCGCTAAGCTCGTGAGCTGGCTCATCTCATTTACATCCCTAGTTGGAAGGATGGATAATTGAAGTATAGTGTGTATTTGATGTATTTCAATATTTATTATGGAGTAGAATTGCATTTGTGGTTGGGTTTTGTGGGTTTTGGCTCGAAATGCCCTGTTTTCCCCTGTTTTGCTGTTGCTGCGTACTTGGTCGCGCCCGCGACCTGATTTACGTGTAAAACTGGTCGCGGCCGCTACCCGATTTTGGCCTAGTTTCGAGATTTGAAAATTTTTGATGAAAATTCGGCCAAAAATACTTCGTCACGACCGCGACCCTTTTATGAAGAAAATTAGTCATGACCGCGACCAAAATTTGGGCATGTTTCGAGATTTTGAAAAATTGGAGGAAAATTCGGGCAAAAATACTTGGTGGCGACCGCGCCCCTTTTGTGAAGAATTTTGGTCGCGCCCGCGACCCTGCTTCTTTCTGCATGAAAAATTGTTTTTTTTAACTTTTCTTGCATGGTTTTATTGGCTTGTTTCCGACATGAACATTTCATTGACATGCTATTTAGTGCATTATATTATGGGTATCGTATGTATCATGTGATTTCATACTTGAAGTTCATAGGGGAGGTTTATGTAATAATTGTACAATTTGAATTACATCTTGAATACTTGATCTTTGCTACCTCGATTGCCAATTTGCGTATGTCTATAATACCCATTGATTGTAATTGCATGATTAACATTAATTGAACATGCCGTTCGTCCTACTTGGTTCTTATCGAGTCGTGTCTCACGTACACTTGTCTTTCTGCACAGACCAGCTTCCTGGTGACGATGAGCAGGCTCCGTGAGCTGTTTCCTTGTTTGTTTTAGTCGCACAGGTGAGGTTTAATTCTAGATATATAGAACCCGTATAACCCTATGTGACGTTTTAAGCCAAAAATGTATCTATATATCTATAGTTTTCAAATGTTATTGGTTTTCAAAGGATTTACTGAACTAGTGTATTGTATCGATTGATTGATTGTTTTGGCGAGTATCGTATTGCACTGTGGGCCCGAGGGTAGTGGTTCGAGCCAACCGGGAAAGCATGGGCTGACAGGTAACTCGAGCGCTATTCTCACCAAATTGGTATGACCCCTGAACCCCCTAGGAGATTAGGGGAGGAAGGAGTTCCGGGCTTAGGGATTCATGTACCCTCTGCCCAGACTGATTGGATGGTGGGGCCTTGCAATCCCACCATCACCCGGAGGAAGAAGGAGTTATTGAAACTGCTAATTGTGCACCGTAATTAATTGCTTGATCACCTAATCATTGAGTAATTGATTGATTGTACACAGTCGGAGTAAGGTTGGAGAATTGTCCTCACTCGCCGGGCCACGAATTGATTGTATTGAACTGATTGTATTGATAAATTGAATTAGTTGTAACCTCGGGCGATAATATCTCTTATTTTTCTAAATCGTATTGTTATTTTCCAAAATTATTACCCGAGATTATAACTTGCATGGTAATTGCGCATATATTTATTTATACCCCTCGCTCGGTCCGTGGTGGACTGGCACCTCAACTTTTCAGTTTTGCAGGTCCGTGCTAGGCGGGAATTAGAGTCTAGCTTGTCTTTAATTTGGGTCTAGCCCACTTTGCCTCATATTTTGTTCATGTTACTTGATATGTTTTGTAGCATGCCTTGGCATTTTTTTGGGAGATGATATTGTATTGATATGTAAGTGTTGGTACCTATAAGTATTTATACTTGATATGTAAATATGGTACCTATAAGTAAAGAATGAATTATTGCTTCCGCTTTTATTACTCTGAATTGATTGTTTGGTTTGGGGTTATTCCCGCCTAGCTTTGTCGTCGTTTTTTTATTGTCTCCCGTTCGCTATAGCTTTGGTTCATGTATGGATTATCCATTTCATATGTGAATCGAACTATAGTGCGGGGGATGTGGTGTCTCGCATTCCGGGTGCTACATGTTTAAATCAATGAACGGTTGTTTGGGGGTAATGGAGTGGCTGCCCCCAAGAACGATCGTTTGGCCCTTTTACAAACCAAGGCATTAACAGTGGTTCATGCCTTGCCTTCCTGTTCACCATCATCAACAAATTGGCATCACCAAATAGGCAACAACAATGACAAATACGCAGCAGCAGGTAGGGCAACAAACCAAGCAACATCCATGCTATTTATGCAAAAATTCTTTCCCATTTCATGCAATTACATGCAAAGTCAACCCCCAAATCATGCATAAACACGTGAGTCCTTCTCCAGCCCCAAAATCACGCAGCAACAGGGCATAAGAATGGCAGCACGGTGGCAACAAAACAACAACAACAGTAGCCACGAAATGAAGCAACATACCACCAAAATTTAAGATTAAACATGCTATAAACTCCTCTTTACATGCTTTAACATATTAGGTTACAAATACTGCAAGAATTAAAGCATAATATCAGCTACGATTTTCATACGTTTAAGCTCATTAATGGTATAACATGCATTCCCCAACCACCAACTCATAAATTACCATAAATGCAACAAAGGAGATCATATAAACCTTAAACAACACATATGAGTTCATTTAATTCAAGTTCAAGCCATTAATTTCAAAAATCACATAAACCCTTACTATTCATGTTGTTCACCCAACCATCAAATAATCATGCTTAGAAGAGATAAAATAGGTATTAAATCGAAGCTCGTGAAAACCGTATCTTACCTCGAATCGTTGATCGATTGAGAATCGAAGAAGGAACTTGAGCTTTTAAGGCAAGAATATGGCAATGGCTTGTGTTTTCTCTTCTCCCCTTTTTTTCTTGACTGAGTACATGTGTGTTTTCGTGAGGAAAATGAGATATTTTCAGCCTTTAGGGCCTGAAAACGGGTCGGCTAGGGTCAAAGCGGGTTGGTTCAAATAATCCAGTACGTTCGGGTCGGGTTTTAAAACAAAAAAGGTTCAAACGACTTCAGAAAATTATGAGACTTGTTCCATCGGACACGAATCGTAGAAATGAATCCAATGATGAACTCGGAGTTTGAATCCGAATTCTCAAACTCAAATTAATCGAAAAAATGGCTTGAAACACCCTATTTGGAAATAGGTCCCTAAACTTTCAAAGAAGTCAAATAGGTCTAAAACCTAGTTTCAAATTAACCTCAAGACATTCAAATAAATTGCCATTAAATCTATACAACATATAAATCAATTCAAATAATCAAATTAGCATACTTATCACACTACCAAAAAAAACAGGATTAGTGACCGCCAGATCGGTCACTAATACCATAAAATCGGTCACTGATTGACATTAGTGACCGATCAGTAACCGATCGTGATCGGTTGGTAAAAACCTCGCAACTAATTATTCAGTGACCGATATATATCAGTCACTAAATTAGTGACCGATATCGGTCACTAATATGAAAAATGACGGTCACTAACCAAATTTTTTTGTTTTGTTAAATCAGTCACAAAGCGGTCACTAATTTAGTGACTGCTTTACAATCGGTCACTAAAATTTTAAAGTTCCTATCATTGATGGTAGGTCATAAACTGTGACTGATTTTGGCGGTCACTAATTTCTCAAATAGATTAGTGGTCTTATTTAACTAATTATTAATTTTATATTATTAAAAATAATATTTTTTATTTTTTATTTCTCTATTATTCTCATGCAACAATTAAAAATCGAATCATAATAAACAAAAGTAATAATATGAAATTAAATATATAAAATTTTATCATAATTCCATAATCATCATTACAAATTATCAAATTAAAAGTAAAATATCTCAAGCCACTAATAAAAAAATCAAAAAAGTTTTTCATCAAAAATTTTCAATCACCTTCATCTATTCCATGTAAAACTTCAAAAAACTTCTACTTGTGTTGTATTAGCTACTTCTAAAATGTTCAATCTCTCTGGGTACTTGGCCAACGTCACCAGTAAAACTGCTTCTCTATCTTGCCTCGTCGACCGCTTTCTAACTCTTCGGCTATCTTTCGTGCTTCCTGAATAATATCAATAAACTGAAAGTATAATTTGAACAATTTCTACACGTAAAGCAAGATTAAACATCAATTTCTACATCTGGAAATTTTCTCAAAAGAATAGGCTCATATTCCTGAGAGATCATCAAATTCACCAAAACCAATAATACTATAAGAATCACAAATCAATTATTCCTACATGAAATTGAATCCTAAATCCATCTTTTCAAAATAATGTCAAACAATAACTTACGAAATTCACAAATATACCATCAATACCACAATTACAAATGAAAGAAATGTCAAATTCATCATCTCAAAGTAGAAATTATTTTTAATATTTATTACCCAAAGTGAATCTGGTCATCCGCTAAACTTGATCCTTCTGCAGCTCGGTCCACCAAAACTGAAAGTTCCTTCTTCTATTTCCATAGACCAGTACTTTGCATAAATCCTAAATATGCTGATCACAATCTTTCTTGTTAAACAAAAATAAGAAACACTAAAAATCAAGAGAAATTTAACACTCTACTCTGTATATCATTCCGTATATTGTAGTGCAAAGATCATGAGTATCGGCATGATCTAAAATATACAAATGCATACATATGGTATAAAATTTTCAGATAGAACATCTAGTGCAACATCTAGATGCCTTTTTGTTGAAAACATAGTTTGAAGAGTTAAAGAGTATCAAGACCGAGGATGTGCTTGATAAGACCTGAATAATGATGTACCTTAGAACCATCTTCCAAGTATTTAATTCCAATTCCAACCTTATACGGCTTCCTGCAAAACACTAATGTGAATCAGAAATCACATCCCATGTCGCAAGTCAAATCATAATAATTCCAAATCAAGAGGTTTCCATAAGGTCCCTCGCCGGAGAGAGCCAGAAGAGAACTTCGGCACTTATGATTATCACCCATTGGCAAGGGGCTCTCCCCTCGTGGAAGAAGTTTTAATGGCCCAAGCCGGGATGGCCAAAATTCCCACTTCCATTAATCGATACGACGGGACGACCGATCCAGCCGAGCATTTGGATCATTTTTTACATTTGATGCACCTCTATGAGCATTCCAGCAACTATTGGGCCAAGGTTTTTGTCACTTCCTTGGTGGGAATGGCGCAAGAATGGTACAAGCAATTGCCACCCCGCTCGATTCACTCGTACAAAGAGTTGGCCGACGCTTTCCTCAACCACTTCAATTCCCTGAAAGCTCCAGTCACTGCGCCCACTGCCCTCTATAACGTGGTGCAAGGCAAGAGTGAGTCTCTTCGCTCGTTCTTCGCCCGCTTCAACAAGGAGATACTGCAAGTGGAGAGGCCGTCCATGGATTTCTTGATCCCAGTGCTATTTCAGGCTGTGGATCACAAACAGTATGTGAGCAAGAAATTTGCTGATGCCATCGTGGAGAGAAGACCAGGGACACTCATGGCCTTAAGAGAGGTTGCCGAGCCGTTTTTTGCGCTCGAGGATATGTATGGGACGAATGGTCCCCGGCATCATAGCCCCATAAGAAATGAACGCCACCCTGAACGAGGACGCGAGATCGCAGTTAAGGAGCGCAAAAGGTCGCCGCTGCCCCCTCGACGGTTCGAGCGTATTCCACTTACTCGACCGAACTCCGAGGTCTATAACCTCTCCGACAAAAAGCTCTTCAGGAGACCCATCAAGATGAGAGAGACCGAGTCACTGAAACGTTCCAGCAAGTACTGTGCCTTCCACAAGCAGAAAGGGCACGACATGGATGAATGTCGCCAGCTGGAAGCTGAGATCCAAAGGCTCGTTGTGGGGGGGGGGGGCATCTAAAGGAATTTGTGAAAATGCTGGAGCGCTTTGATGAGCACTGTCGGGGTCGTTCCAGGGAGGAAAGGAGGAGCCCATCCCGGTCAAGGAGTCCACGAGGAAAAGGCCCCCCTGAGACCAGCAGCCGTCGGAACAACAAAGGAAAGGCCCCTGATCTGGAGAATACGCCTTTTGCGGTCATCAACATGATAGCGGGAGGCCCTTCAGGGGGAGATTCAAATGCCGCTCGGCGGAGATATGCCCGGAGCTACGACCAGCGCTCATCCGTGCCCAAGTCCGTTTATGCTATACAAAAAGCCAAGGGTCAGCACTCCCGAGAGAGCGATGTGATAGGCTTTGATGATAGGGATTTAGAGCACATTGTAACACCCCAGGGGGAAGGTGAAACTTCTGACTGCCCCATGGTGGTTAGTGTAGATGTCCACAATCATGTTGTAAGAAGAGTATTAGTGGATAGTGGAAGCTCTGTTAATGTTTTGCCTTACGCCACATTTTTAAAGATGAATGCTAACCTCCCACTGGAACCTCTTAAAATAGCCCTCATTGGCTTTGGAGGATCAGAGGTTGTCCCACGAGGGCAGGTGCGCTTGGCCACCTCGTTTGGCCGAGCCCCTCAACGTAAGACGCTCACAGTTACTTACGCTGTGGTAGAGATTGGTATTCCATATAATATCATAATTGGGCGCCCCGCCCTCGTCGATTTCAAAGCAATCATCTCCACCTACCACCAGAAGATCAAATTTCCCACATCCGAGGGTGTTGGAGAAGTATTTTGTAACGTGCGTGAGGCGTGGGAATGCTACATGTTGTCTCTCCGAAAGCCTAAGGCGGAGAGAACTTTCCAAATTGGGTCCACTAAGAAATCCGTTGATTTTGCCAACCTAAATGAGGATGGTCCCTTGCGGAAAAGGGCAAAGTTGAACAAGAAGAAAAATAAGAAGAAGAAGGATACCAACACACAAGACCCCCTCAAAAATGCTCCGCCAGGGTCCGTCGAAGAGTCTTCCTCAGAAGCAGACGAGCAGGAGGGGGAGGATCCCACTCGCGAGGGGCGTTTGGTAGGGAAAAAGAGGGCGCTCGAACTTCCTCGCCCTGAGGTAAGGATCGAGCCCTCAAAAAAATTCCTTACTATTGAGCTAGAGCCTGGAAACAGGGATAAGACTACTCAGATAGGATCAAACCTCTCAGGACCCTCGCAGATCATGATGATTAACTTCCTCAGAGAGAACCTTGACGTATTTGCGTGGAAAGCGTCTGACCTTACCGGAATCGACCCAAGCATCATCATCCACAGGCTTAATGTAGATCCCTCCTTCAAGCCCATCAAGCAGAAAAAGCGAGATGTTCACGGCTTTAGAAAGAGGGTTGTCGAAGAAGAAGTTAATAAACTCCTGGAAGCTCAGTACATCGAGCCCATCTTATACCCAGAATGGTTGTGTAATGTGGTTTTGGTGCCTAAAAATGCAAACAAGTGGCGAATGTGCAATGATTTTACTGATCTTAACAAGGTTTGCCCTAAGGATCATTACCCGTTGCCTCGGATAGACCAACTGGTGGATTCAACTGCTGGATGCGAACTAATGAGCATGATGGACGCCTTTCAAGGGTACTATCAGATCTTTATGGCTCCTGAAGACCGCCCTAAAACTTCATTTGTTGTTCATTTAGGGGTGTATTGCTTCCTGGTCATGCCTTTCGGGTTGAAGAACGCTGGAGCTACATATCAGCGGCTCGTTAACAAAATGTTTGAGAGTGAACTGGGAGGGTCTATGGAAGTTTACGTAGACGATATGATTGTCAAAAGCGAGCGTCAAGACTCGCATTTAGAGGATCTCAGGCGTGCCTTTTCAATTTTGCGTCATTATGGAATGAAACTGAACCCTTCAAAGTGCACCTTCGGAGTGCAAGGAGGAAAGTTCTTAGGGTACATGGTCAGTCAGAGGGGAATTGAGGCCAATCCTGAGAAAATCAGGGCTATATTGGAGATCCCCTCCCCTCGAAATCTCTGGGAAGTGCAAGTACTGGTAGGAAAGATCATCTCCTTGAACAGATTCATTTCGCGCTCGGCGGACCGGAATCTCCCTTTTTTCAAGATTTTGAGGAATGCCCGGAACTTCGCTTGGACGGAGGAATGTGAAAAGGCTTTGCAAGATATGAAGGCTTATCTATCGAGCGCTCCTCTACTGACTAAACCCATAGGAGGCGAGAAGCTATTCCTATATCTTTTTGTTTCGGCCGATGCCACGAGCGCTGTGTTGGTAGCTATACGAGAACGGAAGCATTTGCCCGTTTATTATTTAAGCAAGACATTGCAAGGAGCAGAGAAAAAATATTTGGAAATCGAGAATTGCATTTGCCCTCATCAATGCATCAAGGCGCCTGAGGCCTTACTTTCAGGCACATTCAATAACGGTACTTACTGGTCAACCTTTGAAGCAGGTTTTGTCCAAACCAGACGTATCAGGAAGGCTGATAAAATAGGCCATTGAATTAAGTCAGTTTGATCTATGTTTCGAGCCTAGAGCTGCCATGCACGCCCAGGTTGTAGCTGATTTATTGGTGGAACGCTTTGGGTTAGAATCCGCCGTTCCTGAGAACGAAGGATTATGGGTCCTGTACACGGATGGTTCCTCAACCTCCCAAGGGGGAGGAGCAGGGGTAGCCCTCCGGGACCCCAGTGGGATTGAGTTAGATTTCGCAATTAGGTTGGATTTCCAAGTCACGAATAATGAGGCAGAGTATGAAGCCCTTGTACAGGGGTTAGAAATTGCCTCTCAGAGTGGAGCCTCCAGGATTACGGCATATGTAGATTCATAATTAATTGCGAGCCAGATTGAAGGAACTTATGAGGCTAGAGAAACCACCATGGTGCAGTACTTGGGAAAGGCTCGGGAAATCATTGGAAAGTTCAAAGAATTTCATCAGCTGCAAGTCCCGCGGGCCGAGAACGAGCGCGCTGATGCTCTTTCAAAATTTGCTTCGGCTTTGGAAGGTACTTCTGAGCCCTCTGTAACGTTCCTTAGGACGGAGGAACCTTTGATCAAGGAAAGAGTTGCCAAAAAGGCGGTCGTTATGATTGATCCACTTGAACCATGTTGGCTGGATGACATCGTCAGGTTCCTTAGAGATGGTATTTATCCCGCTGATAAGGTGGAGGCGCGGAAAATGAGGAACAAGGCCCCCCGATTCTCTTTAGACTCCGAGGGGAGACTGTTCAAGAAGTCGTTTCAAGGGCCTCCTTTGAGGTGTTTAATGCCCTCGCAAGAGAGAAACGCTCGAACTCATTCACAATGGGAGCTGCGAAAATCACTCAGGAGGGCGTATTCTGGCTAAGAAGATTTTAAGGAGTGGGTTTTATTGGCCCACGATTCTGCATGACTCCCTCGAATTCTCCAGAAAGTGTCCAAAGTGTCAATTCCATTCCAATCTCCCTCAACTGCCGGCCGCTCAGATGGTCCCAGTAGATGTTTCCTGGCCCTTCGACCAGTGGGGAATAGACATTGTGGGCCCTTTGCCCATCGCTGTTGGACAAAAGAAGTTTGTCATTTTGGCCGTCGATTATTTTACCAAATGGGCTGAGGCCGAGGCAGTGGCGAAGATTACCTTCCGGGTGGTGAGGGATTTCATTTGGAAAAGCATCATATGCAGATACGGCATTCCGAGGGTGCTTATCTCCGATAATGGATCCCAGTTCATAGCCGCTGACACACGAGAATGGTGCTCGGAATTGGGGATTGAACAACGTTTCACCTCCGTAGGCCATCCCCAAGCCAACGGACAAGAAGAAGTCACCAACAGAATCATTTTGCAGCACTTAAAAACAATGTTGGAAAGTAAAAAGGGTGAATGGGCAGAAGAGCTACAAGGAGCGCTTTGGGCTTATCGCACTACTCCCCGAGCTGCCACGGGCGAGTCACCTTTCGCGCTCGTGTATGGGTCAGAAGCAATGATACCGGCTGAAATTGCAAATGAATCCGCTCGTGTAGCTTATTTCGAGCCTCAATTTAACGAAAGTAACAGGCGCCTGGAGTTGGACCTATTGGATGAGAAAAGAAACCAAGCTTGGGCTAAGATACACAAATATAAGGCATCTGTGGCGCAACAGTACAATAAGCGTGTGAAGGAAAGAACCTTCCATTTGGGAGACTTGGTTCTAAAGAAAGTTGAAATATCCAGACATGTGGGGAAGTTAGACCCCAACTGGGAAGGACCGTTCAAAGTAATACAAATCAGAGCTAACAACACATACACCCTGGAGACACTTCAAGGAGAGCGTTTGCCTCGCCCTTGGAACGCATGCAACCTCCGGCGGTTTTACGTTTAAAAGCTCTCTAGAAACTATGATGTAACAATCCCGTTAACAAGTTCTATGTACTTCAAATCACAAGTAAGTTACGGCGAATTCTTTTCAAATATCTTTATGCTTACACTTTCTTAATTGCATGAATATATAAGACCCACGCCCCCCCGTCTTTACGAGCGTGGTTGGTCACTATTACTTCACATGGGTTACGCTTGCCAGCACTCTAACCCGTGCGGGGGGACGCCCTCGTAAGGGTAGACCGGTAACGCTTAAAACCAACTTAATAAAATGGAAGAGAAATATAATGAAAATCCCAAGTAGACCTTGGCCGTCTGTCACGACGCCTTGCGCTCGAATCCAAAAATGGAGGCCAATACGAGCAAGATAATCCGACAGCAACGTCGTCAGAGGGAAATTCCGCCAAGTCTTGAGTGGGGGGGGGGGGGGGGCAATCACTCAGTAAGACCCTCGCAAATACTCAAGACTTAGCAAAAATTCCAAGGTTAAGAAGAAGTTTCACAAGTCTTGGACGAAGGCAATCGCTCAGTAAGACCCTCAATACTCAAGACTTAGCAAAAATTTCCGAGATTAGGAAGAAATTTCACAGGTCTTGAACAAGGGCATTTTCTCAGTAAGACCCTTGCAAATGTCCAAGACTCAGCAAAATTTCCCCAGATTAAGAATGAATTTTACAAATTTTGAACAAGGGCAGTCTCTTGGTAAGACCCTCATGATCACTCAAGACTTAGTGAAATTTTTCAAAGTTTTGCAAGATTTGACAAAATCTCCTAAGCATCAAAAGCCTATATGAAACATGCAAATAACACACAATCTTATAACTACAAGATTTGTTCGCAATAAGGGCAAGGTGAAAGTTCGCAATCAAGAAAAAGGTAAAGATAGTATCATGGAAATGAGAAATTCTATTCATTAAGGCCTTCGCCTAAGTTACAAAATATAGGCTTGAAGGCCCAGGAGCATCATTACAAAAGGAGTAAGCGTTAAAACAAGTTAAGAAGAAATGCAAAAAGAAAAAAGAGGATGCAGAGATGGAATTTCAAGCCGCATGAGCGATGTCTTCATCAATAACCACAAGGATATTCTGAGCCACTGGACCATAAACTGGGCCTTCTGGCTCTTGAGGTTGTGCAACGGGTGGCTCGGGCACTTGTGGATCGTTGGGCTCATTAGCAGCAGGAGCAAGCGCGTTAGCATCCTCAGCAACCGGGGCATGGGCATCCTCCCCGACAGACCCTTGAGGCTCATTTTCAGGCGGATCATTCTGTGAGGCTTGAGGAGCATCTCCTATTGGATGGGCGTCCATGTATTCATCCTGGAGGAGTTTGACCAGGAACTCATACTCAGGCTCAGAAATTGAGTCTGAGGGATCATTCAAGTCATCGCCATCCTCCTCGCACTGCTCATTGAACATGAGCCCCATCCCTTCCGCCTCTCGAATGGCTGGATCTGTCAGCCCTTTGTGGATTCCCTGATCAATGGCCAAGTTGAAGGCCTTTTGAGCCTCATCCAGACAGTGCAGGGAGGCTGTGAAGTTGAAGGCCTTAGAGTGACAAAACTTAATGAGGGCCTCCTTGTTTGCTCGCTCAAGGCTCCGGGGCCATTCGTTCATGGTGTCATTTAGCTTCCTTTCAGCCTCAAGAGCTCTCGTTCTCCAGCTGTCACGCTCGGCGTTTGCCTTCTTAAAGCCCTCACCCACGCGGGCCAACTCTCCGCTCAAGCCATTTCGGGCGTTCTCCACCGCCATGAAGTCCTCCTTCAACTTCTTCAACTCCCCCTCCGTCTTTCTGTATAAATCTTTGAGAGACTCATACTTGGATATGGCAGTGTCCAGCTCCGCTTGAATTTGAGCCGGATCGTTAGCACGTGCCATCTTCTTGTACTTCGCTTTGCGATCAGCATAAACGGAGGCCCGCTTTTGAATGTTCTTGAGCCGGGGGAGTACTTGCTGTGCGGGTTCAAGAGGGAGAAAAATTTCAGCAAAAGGGTATTGGAGAAACGCAATACAACGAAGGTATAGAGGCTTACGGAGATCAGGGCGTGCGCTGCGTCAAGGGCTACCATCTCCACAGGCTCATTGTACAAATGTTTGTGATCCGCCGAGAATTGGGCCCTGCCATAGAGGTCCTCGCTGACGGATTGGGCTAGCGTACCGGAACGTAACAGAACTGGCCCGCCATCGGAGGCGCCTGAAAAGCTCCTATCCCCTCGCCGGGTGAACGCCCATAAATGTTCCTCTTCTGAGGAGGTGGTTTCTCCATCACCCTTAGGGCCTTCAACCACTTGTTTTCCTTTGCCCTTGATTGCTACAGTGTCGGGCATCCTCTTCCTCTTAGGGGAGGATATACTGGCGCTTGGTTGTGCCTCGCTTATGGCCAAAGGAGGCATGGCTTGGTCAACAGCGGGAAGTTCGGGCACCCTTGAGTCTGTCGGAGGGGGAGGCGGTCGAACCATTATTCCGCCAGCAGAGTTGGCCGCACGGTTTTCCTCCCTGCCACGAGGGAGTTGTACGTTCGAAGAGGAACTTGCGTCGCGAGCGTCCCTCCTGCTACCCCTGTTTCGGGGGCGTTGTTGCTCCCCTTGTGGGGCCTGGTTCCTGTTAGCGTGAGCAAAACGAGAGGCATGTCTAATTCCTCCTGCCATCTCTAAGATATATGCTCCTACAAGAAAAGCAAGCACCAGAGTCAAAACTCCCTGAAATAAGTTATCAGTCATGCAAAATTGGGAAAAGATAAAGGCAGTTAGTGTCCCTGTCTAAAGGTTAGTGCCCTAAGAATCTAACCATCTCTCTCCATGTCACGAGCCGGGGGATTGTCAAGATAATAAGGGTCGTTGGACAGGTCACACAGGAACATAAGCTCTGCGTCGTCTATCCAATCTTTCGCTTCAATAAGGTGGCCCTCGTCCCTTAGAGCTTCAACCAGACTCTTGCCCCAGTCCCTGGGAAGGGCAGGTTCCAGACGGATCTTTGAAACTGAGCCCCAGCTTGAGGGCACCCCAAAGCCTTCTTCTGGGGGAGCCTTGACAAAGACAAATTTTTCTTTCCAGTCAGGACCGTATGTGCTGGAGGGGGAATTGATTAACTTGGTATGAGCCTTCGCTTGAATATAATAAAAACCTGCCTCAGGGGATGGCGTGATGAGGAAACTACTTGGAAGAGTGCAGTAAAGTTCCGCGTGAAGGGCTCGTAACCAACGCTTCTCATCAGAATCACAAAGCTTGTTAATAAGGCTAGGCCGTTGGGCACGATTTGGGAAGGACAGAGGTGCAGATCATTCAGTAAACGTGCCATTGGGGCCGAAATGGGGAACCTCAAGCCCCCAGAGCTGACAGCATCTACATAAACGGCCATCTCACCAGGAGGAGGATGATTGGCGCGCTCGTGCTCAGCAGGGATTCTCCATATGAAACGCTCATCCCAGAAGATAGGCGCCAGCATTGTTTTCACCTCTCCTAGAGTAACCGTGCTAGGAGTTTCGTCTGGGGTGCGCTCGGTAGCCTGGTAGCCTGAGCTTCCACCCTCCTTGGATCCTTTGGGCCTTCTGTTTTTCTTGGGCTTTTGAGGGTTCTTGCCCTTTCCTTTGTCTCGGGCTCTTTCAGAAGGCCCTGCTATTTCCTCGGCATCCGACACCGGCGCCGCCACCGCTACTGTCACGGTATGGCGATGAGGGTGAGTAGCACTTGCAGTAATGGGAAGAGTACCCCCTGTCTCTCTGCCTCCATCACCAAGTTCATCTCTTCGAAAAGGGGTTCAACCCCTTCTGGGTCCCTTACATCTATGGCGGTCATGGCCCCTTCCAACCCTCCATCCCTGGATGATTCCGATGGAGATGAATTTGGGGTGGCCATCTCTCCTACTTCCCGGACTACTTCTTCAACGCGTTGATTGGCCATGGTAGGGGGGAAGTTAGGAAAAGTTTTAGAAAATCTGGAAGATGGGGTTTTTCTAAAAAGGACAGGGATTCTTGGAGAAATCGAGATGGGAGGTCACTCAATCCTAGTTTATGATCCTAAAATTGACAGAGTTAGAAAAGTTCACCGAATTTTACCTTAAGATTTCTGGGAAGAACTTGAAGGAAGGAGGGAATGCTTTGAGAACTGGTCTGCGGAGAAATTTTGCAGAAGGGTGCTTGAGAGTTGTGTTCGCGAAAGAAGAGGAATGGATTCGGGTTCCCTCATTTATAGGGATGGGAGTTGGTACGTTTCTGGCAAGAAATTCAAAATGGGTAATCATTTCCCGCCTAGGAAACCGTTCACTTTATGGAAACGTCGCGCACTTTTCAAGTCTCACGCGCCCCACGCGCATCAGCATTTAATTCTTGTATGCTCCAGAGGGTCAGAAGAAAGGACAGCATTTAATGCCTGGACACGACAAGCAATCAGATGAAAGGACCGCATTAATGGTGCAATCGGAAAGAATATTGAACAACACGCCAAAAACCCTCCCGAGCGCCACGATCGGAGGATTGCACATGATGAATTCTACAGCCCTTATTACAAAGGACTGCAGAATTGAGGGGGCAAAATGATGGGGTCAAGATCCGCTCGTTCCGCGTTTGGACACGTGGCCTTTCTTAGAGAACAACATTTGCCCAGCTAATTATAGTAGTCATGCACGAGCGATGAACCCATTAAAGCGCCAGCATCCTCCAAGAACACGTGTTGTCCCTGCGACCCTTGCACGTGACCGTTGTCACCGCTCTCCTACGAGCACCTTTTTTCACGCGACATGACTAGTATTCCAATCCATCAGAAGGAGCCTTCTTCAAGCGCTACGTTCCCTCAGAAAGGCTTCCCCTGCAATCCGTTACACGAGCCTGGGCCCTCATTCTCCCCGGCGGATTTCTTGGCCTCCAAGGCTTTTGGTTATCACGAGCGTGCTCCCAAGCCCTCGTCACCAACCCTCCAAACGGCTCTCTGACACACCGTGCATGCCCGCGCACCTGCCACTGTTGCCAACACTAACTCCCAGCAGCTTTTGCAGAAGATTCCTCCTAGGTTTCTCTCTCGGCCAGGACCACATGTGGCAAATGACCAAAGGATCCCTGACCCTCAACTATAAATAAACAGAGTTATCTCTTTCACTGTAAGCGATCTCCATTGCTACAGCTCCTACTAAACTTACTTCTTCTCTTTCAGATCTGCATCTGACTTGAGCGTCGCAGAGCCAAACTGGGTACCACCCCCAGTTTCCTCAGCTTGGCCTTCTGACTCTTCTGTGTGTTTGTCCTAGCAGGTAGAACCCCCATTCTTTCCGGCGACTTCTGGCGATTTCCCCATTCAAACAAATTCTAAAGTGATCAGATTCTGACCCACCCCTTTTGGAACCCATCAATCTTTGATATTATCTCTTTAAAAATAAAAATATTAAAGAGATCAATATCCATATAATTTTATGTGATATTATCTCTTAAAAAACTAAAAAAATATTAAAGAAATCAATATCCATGTGATTTATTTGATATTATCTCTTCAAAAAAAACACAGAAGATAATTATTAAATAAATTTGAATTGAACTCTATCTCTTTAATCCCTCACTTATATAAAGGGGTCATGGGGTACATCATTTAACACAACACAATTACAAGAAGACGAAGGAGAAGAAGAAGAAGGTCAAGGTGCTCTCTACATATTCAATATAAAGTTCTAAAGCTTTATTTCCCGGAGTTATTAAATCATGGCATTTGGTCTACTCAAGACGTTAAACTAGCGAATCGTCGTTATATTCAAGCTAAATTCATGGTGTTACCAACAAGTTCAAAGGCGTTCTTCGCGGAATTCACCAAAATCTGGCGTTTGATTCCTAAACAAGTCGAAGAACCTACGAATTAACGTTATTCAAGTTCAAGTCCCTCAAAATCCAACATTTGATTCGTAAACAAGTCGAAGGACCTACGAATTAATGTTATTGAAGCTAAATTTAAAGTTGAAGATCAAACCATCAAATCCATCAATGGACGTTTGAAAATTTCTACGACTTTAAACTTGAAGGAAGAATCAAAGGATCAAACTAAATATCGAAGACGCACTTTGACATTTAAGTTCCCAAATTATTTTTAGTATTTATTTTGTGTTGACAAAACATCAATAAACATGATATTTTATACCAAACAGATTGGCCGCCCAGTGGGACAAATCTTACCTCTCATCTATTACCTTTACAAATCGAGCTCGAAGTTCAATTGAAGATCAAAAGACATCGCATCAGCTCTCCAAAATCCAAATGTCAATTTTTAAAAAGGAGCTACACCATGCAACCTGAACATGTTGGGGGTAAGAGGATGGTTGCTTTATGTCATCAATCAAATTCCAGCAGAAATTCACACGGGCAATGTAACTTTATATAAAAGTTAAAGAAGACTCCTCAACACGAGTATAAACTATTCAGAGATCCAAATTGTCCATAAATTCAAATCAAGCTTCCTTAATACAAGCATAAATTGTCTACAAATTCAAATCAAGGCTCCTAAGTACAAGCGTAAACGATCTACAAGTTCAAATCAAAGTTCCTTGATACGAGCATAAACTATCAACAATTCCAAATTCGAAGTACTCCTCAATAAAAGTTTAAACTGTCAAAAATACTCTTTAACATGAGTATAAACTGTTTCCAAATTCAAATTGAAAGAAATACTCCTTTCGAGTGTAATACTCCTTGACACGAGTATAAATAGTATAAAATCAAAGACAAATTTACTCCTTAACACGAGTATAAACTGTTTAAAATAAAATCCAAATGATACTCCTTAACATGAGTATAAACTATTTAAAATCAAAATAAACTGAACTCCTTGGCACGGGAATAAACTGTTTAACATCAAATTCAAATGTACTCCTTAACACGAGTATACACTGTTTAACATCAAAACCAAATGCAAGTGTACTCCTTATATGAGTATAAACTATTTAAATCAAATTCAAGTGTACTTCTTGACATGAGTATAAAATGTCTAACAAAAAAAAAAGGCTCCTTGACACGAGTATAAATTTTCTACAAGTTTGCAAAAATAAAATTTGAACTACGTCATGACTTGATCCTCTTGATAGGATACGTAGGCAACTTGAATTAAATTTCAAGCTCAGTCACATTTTCAATATGTCCAATAAATTTGAGTACTTCAAGTCTCGTCTTTGTATGACTACTTAGTACGTTTTTTGCCAAGCCTTGAAGTGGGGAATTTTGTAGACGAATAAATAAACTTTAGTTTATTAATTTAATTTACTATTTGATATTTGGAAATTTCTTAAAATTTTATTTTCAAAGTTAAATAGCTAAATTTAATTAATATTATAATGTTTATTTTATCAACAAATCAAATGATGACACGTGTTAAAGTGGCATGTTTCGACAAATTAAATCGGGTCTTACAGCCACAGAAAGTCAACACAAATTAAGTGGCAACACGTAGCACACAAACCAATCAAATTTAGGTCTTATTTGATATTATCTCTTTAAAAACAAAAATATTCAAGAGATAAATATATAGGTAATTTTATGTGATATTATCTCTTAAAAAAATAAAAAATATTAAAGAGATAAATATCCATATGATTTATTTAATAGTATCACTTCAAAAAACACAAGAGATAATTATTAAATAGATTCAAATTGAACTCTAACTATTTAATCCCTAACCTATATAAAGGGGTCATGTGGTAATTCATTCAACACAACACAATTAAAAGAGGACGATAGAGAAGAAGAAGGTCAAGGTGCTCTCTACATAATCAAGACGGAGTTATAAGGCTTTCTTTCTCGGTGTTATTAAATCATTGTGTTTGATCTGCTATCAAGGCGTTAAACCAACGAATCAGCGTTATATTCAAACTAAATCCACGGTGATACCAGCAAGTTCAAAGGCGTTCTTCGCGGAATTCACCAAAATCTGGCGTTTGATTCATAAACAAGTCGAAGGACCTACGAATTAACGTCATTCAAGTTTAAGTCCCTCAAAATCCAAAGTTTGATACGTAAACAAGTCGAAGGACCTACAGATTAATGTTATTGAAGCTAAATTTGAAGTAAAGAAGATCAAACCATCAAATCCATCAAGGAGCGTTTGAAGATTTCTACGACTTTAAACTTGAAGGAAGAATCAGATGATCAAATTGAAGATCGAAGACCCACTTTGATATTTAAATTCACAAATTATTTGTACTATTTATTTAGTGTTGACAAAATATCAATAAACGCGAAATTTTAGTGCAAACAGTAATAACTAATAATATTTAAGCTGAATTTTATATTAAACAGGAATTGGTCGGTTCGACAAACCGTCTGGCTCGATCAATTCCTATATCGATTAACATTGATTCTATTCAGGAATACCCAAATCATATACGACGAATTTAGTTCTTCCAATGTCGACTTATACAGGTGCACATATTTTATATTTTACATAATTTGCACATATTTTTACTTATGTTAGATCAAATATGAAAATTTTAATTTTATTTATTTAATTTTTACTTTACAACAATTATATTTTTATTGAAAATTACATATTTAATAGCTTATAAATAAGTACAACTAAAAATTATTATTTTAATTATCTAAATATAGTTACATAAATTTCCTTAATCGGTGTGAGACCTTAATCATTTCTTTGTTGAATATTCATCAAAAGATTAATTTGATTAAAATCAGTTTATAATTTTAAGTCTTAGTTATTAGATGATATTATTTAGTGAATGCATGTATACATTATAAAGCAAGTAAAACTTTTTTTTGACTTATTTTTCAAAATATCAATCTTAAAATAATTATTATGATGAAATTTTGAAGACTTATACTGAGATTATTAATTCTAATATTATTATCATTAAAAATTGATATATGATTAATCCTCAAAAATAGATGAAATGACCATTTTAATTATTCATCTTGTTTTCTCCATGCAACATCACATGTTTTTCCTCCACCTATTGGAAGAAATAGATTAACTCCTCTAAACTATAAGATTGTTGTTTCCAATATGGTTCCCGTTGATCAACTTCATGCGCTTCATCTTCACGTAGAGAAAGTACGTATAAAACTAATCTATCAAGATAATATCAACTAGTAACTCTTATGACTGCCCAAAAATATTTTCTTAACTATATCATTTGAAAACTATTCTTTTCATAAATTGATCAAATTGTTACGATATAGGTCTTCCAAGAGGATAATTTTAATGATAATGCAAATACGGGTACGGATGATGGTAGTGACGTTCGAAAAATGGGTTCGAAACACCGTGAAAATGTAGCACCCCGTACGATGGGTCACCACATCCCCCGCACCTAAGCCCAATCCACATACGAGATGGGGAAACCCGTACATGAACCAAGCAAGGCAAACAGGAGACAGACAAACACACACTTAAGCTAGGCGGAACGTAAACCCTGTGAAAAAACACAAACCACAAAAACATATGCGTATGCGAAAGCGGAACATTTATTCAAATATCAAAGTACAAGCAGTAGGTGACGACTTCAACTAGCATAGATACCTAATCCTGAATAATAACATAAATCATAAATGCAAACGGGTTCAAATCTGTCCCTAGAAGCATGTCCCGTAATCAAATACATAAATAACAATCCTTACAAAAGCATACTAGCATACTTATACAAAATTTAAGTCATAAGGAATGCAGAAAACTCAAACTTAACAAAGGACTCGATAGACTCCAGGACACGACTCACTCCACCTAGCACGAACTCCACGCCACACCTGCACACTAAAAACAAAAGGGGAGAGGGGTCAATCACACGGACTGAGTGAGGGGCTATCCACACACGCTATATACGTATAAGGAGCAAGGTACGTATAACATACAATGTTCGTAAAATCAGGGATAGTTTTTGCACACTAAAACATTTGCCCGTGATACATACATATAGGGGTTTCTCAACAAAACAGGACAAAACATAACTTAACAATTACATACATACGAAACATATCAAAATGTAACTTATCATACAAAATCTTATCAAAACATATTTAACTTATAGTTCTAAAAGATTTATATTTTATCTTAATTATGAGTCTATCCCCGTTCTACGAACTTTAACATAGCATACATAAATAACTCGGCGGGTACGGGTACCTAATCCCATCCCGGGCTCCTTCGACTAAACATATATAACAAATCAAATCATAACATAGCATAAATATGAAACATACCTCCTTCTCCGGTAATGGAAGGGTTGTGCGACCCTAGCCATCCCTACAGACGAGGGGAGCGCGAACACTCAAACCCTCAGGTTCCCGCCCCCCTAACAAACCTCCTGCAAGTTCAGGGTTAGTCCTATCAAAGTTGGAGAATATGCACAGGGGTGATAACCGGTGACCCCATGGTCGTCCAGGGTCTCCCTTACCCACAACTCCGGGGCCCATCAAAGCAAAACATATCATAACAGATCCTAACATACCCCGCTAAAGAACTTAACGTAACAACCTTACCTTGCAACAACTATGCTTTACATACCTCTCCGTCTCAATTTCATAACATATCCATAGCTCGTAGCTGTCGGCTCGTAAGAGGCACACGGTTTGAAGCATAGTTTGATGATACAACCATAATAAATCATAACATACCAAAACAAGCGTACATAGGCTTGTATATAGCGTATCATACTTCTAAAGGCTTATCACATTCATAAACTTACATAGTTCACACATATTTACTTATACTTAAGGTTATAGTTCGCATGCATTGAAAACAAACATGTTTTATAGGGTTTAACTATAACCTAGCCTCACCTTACACCAAAAGAATAGAGAACGAGATGGTTGATCCACCCCGGAATCATTACGGCTAACAAAACACCACCCCGGGTGCACCTGAACAAACTGAAGACAAAAATACAGAACTTAGACTCAGGGATGAACCACATAGACGCACGGCGTATGCATAGGCACTTACGAGATGTAAACACTTAGGCATAATCCCTTCTCATATCAATTCATACAACTAAAGATATCATATAGGTCAACATATTCATAAAACACGTTAAGGTATGTTCATGTGCATAATTAATGCATAACACAACATATAGACACCTAATGAGGTGCACATACGATTTTTGCAAATAACTCACACTACTCGGGCAACATAAAATGCACATAGGGACAATTACATAAAAATGGACATGATATAATAAGGTAGGAACAAGTTTGGAGGTGAAAGATACGAGAAAAACTGAATACAAACACAAAAAGGGGTTCCGAGTGAAATTGGGTCAAAGCTGACAGTTTTCCGAAATGTACAAGCTGAAGGAAAACGGTCATATCTAGAGTTTCAGGAATGGGAATTAAGTTTTGTTTCTTAGAAATGAAACTAGACAAATATACCTTTCCAATTATATATGGAACAAATTATGGTTCAAAGCGAGGCGAAAATGGCGTAGGTTTAAAGTTCAACGAAAACATATTTCCCGCAAAGTGGCGACACAAAAATCAAATGGTTATATCTCACAATCTAGAATGAATTTTAAGTTGATTCGAATTGGAGAGTGTTCTAGACTCAATGAGGTTGATCGAGTCCGAATTTCAGGTCAAACGGAGCTCGGATGAAGGGGTTCCCGGCCGGGGAGATTACATGGCAAAAGTTCCCCTCCCGGGAAAAACAGTCCAGAAACCTTCTGTACTCAAGGTCCCCGCCCGGGCACCATTTCAGGCATAAAGTTCCCCGTCCGGGGAACCTTTCTGGGCAGCCAAACCGTAGCAGAAACAGAAATAGGGCTTAATGCGGGAGAAGCTAAAAATCATCAAAACCACCTCAAATCTCAACCAAATCAAGCAAGAATCAAGGTATAACATCACACATACATGCTCTATCATATATCTCAAGTTCAAGGCATGAAATCAAGTATATAACAAGTTGCCATTAAATCTCATTTAAGCTCCAACAATGGAGTTTCATATAATACATAACCAACAACAAGAATTCATACAAATATACGACAATAGAACTCACGGGAACAACATACGTAAATCTTGGAGTAAATAATTCAAAAAAGGAAGCAAGGGAGCAATTTTTCACAAGAATGCTACTATTCATCTTCTTCAACATTCAAGCACCAACACAAGGTTTCAAGAATAAACAATCGGATAGAATGAAAGTTTGTGTTGCAAGGAGTCGTAATCTTACCTCGATTTGTCGGAGAAGTGAAGAATGAAGTCAAACTTGAGCTTGAAAGGGTCTAGGGCTTGGGAGTCTTCGTCTCTCTCTCTTCCATTGTTGAAACATGAAAATGAGAAGAAGCAAAATGGTTATGTTTCAGCTTAAAAAGAGCTGAAAACGGGTCAGTTTAAAGAGAAACCTGGGCGGGTCAAAAGATTCGGTCCATTTGGATCGGATTTTAAAATGGTAGGGCTATCAAACGGGCTCAGAAAAATGCAAGGTTAGGTTCCTCAGCTCCCAATCTTTGTTACGAGTCTGGAGCCACTTCTGGAATTCGAATCCGAATTCCCGAGCCCAAGTTATGCCTTCCGGAACCAAAGACGCGCTAAAGCGAGTTATGCCCTCAAGTCCCTCAACTAGAAAAATGGTTTAAAACCATAACGAACAAACTCCAAAATGACGAACGGGTAAACACGTTTATGAATCACTTAATTACAATTAAAACAATCAAATTACGTAATAAAACTCACTCGTGACGTTATACCTGGATTGCCGAGAAGACGGGATATGATAGGAAATTTAAAAAAAATTCCTTCAGGGAATCGTTGGCTTGAAATTTTTATTTCGAAACTCAAGTTTTTCAGTAACTTACTTTACTATAAGCTTTCTTGAACGTTTTGAGCCACCCTCAAACGTTCTTCACATGGTAATGACTATCCTATTCTTTGATCAGTTCCTTTCTTCGAAATTGCAAAGTAGAAGCCCTTTAGAATGTATCCACACCAGCCCTAGGCACAAATTAGATTAGTGAATATGCTACTACTATAATCTATATATTCAAAGAAACAAAAACGAGAAATAAAGAGTAAGAAATTTATCCCATAAACCCAATTGATCTGTGAAATAATTCACACATGATCTTTAAGTAAAAGCTCCATCTTTTTCTACAGGTTAGAATTGAGAGAGAGTTTTTTCTTTTCTTTGGAATAAAGAATGGCACTTCATGAATATCGGTCTAAGAGAATGAGAGAATACTTTTCTCTTTTATCTCTTTGATGAAACGTAATCTTGGAAAGAAAGAAAGAGAGTTTTTTTTTCTTCTCTAACTCTAATTACATAATGAGATAATTGATATAACTAATTAATAATCATATTATTAATCTAGTATAATTATCCTAAGTAATTTAGGATATTATCTCTTATTTATTTATTTATTTCATAAACTAAGATATTATCTATTATTTATTTCACAAATAAATAGTTTATGATATTATCTTTATGTTTATCCATAAATGAATAGTTAAGATAATAATCATATGATATTATCTTTATATTTATTTCATAAATAAATATTTCTGATAATAACAACTTGATATTATCTCGCTTATTTATTTCATAGATAAATAAGACTTGATATTATCTTTTATTTCTCAAATAAGGTAAGATAATATCTTCTCCTTTATTTCTAAAATAATGATGATAATATCCTTTATTTATTTCCTAAATAAATGAAGTTAGATAATATCATATTTATTTCATAAATAAATTATGCCAAATTTTAATTAATAATTATTTATTTATTGGACTTCTTTATTCCAGATTGGGCCTTAGAATTAATTCTCGAATTAATTCTAATGGCCCTTTATAATTAATTATATTTGGGTTTTATAATTAATTCTCCAATTAATTAACACATGGTCCAATTTCTCAATTAAACCACACGCCCAAACTTGCTCACGTGTCACACATGTACTTTACACGTGTGGTCTCGTTTCGATAAATTATTTGATATTTCCAACAATACCCTTTGAACATGGCATTTATGTGTGACCCTCTAGGTTCATTATCCAGTTAGCAGTGAGCCTAATTAATTAATACGCTTATTAATTAATTATCTCATAGATCACACGAGCGTAGTCTAGAAATAGGTGTGTGACCCCTACTCGAATAATGAATTAAATCAAAAGAACCTTTCAGTCAATGACATCCATGAGATACAATCCTCCTACCATTTCATCTCTAGATTAAGACCTAGGGCATGGGAATAATGCGACCCTTATTAATCTCAATATTATAGTTAAGTTCGTTTCATATTCCATTTGATCTCAATCCAAGAAACACTTTTCTTGATATCTTGATCCGCTAGCTCGACCGAGGGTTTTAGGATGGTATATGAATGACTTATACAATAAGAGATCTTCTTGCCTTACGCAAGTGTAGGTCCTTTATTGATTCTCACATATCTCCATATGCCACTTTTGTAACCCCGACATAAGTCATAATTCAATTATCTCGAGCGACCCCCTTTTAGACCTATATCTAAGTTTATTTAGCTTGCTCACACGAGACATCAATGGAATGTCAAGTCAAAGGATGAATTACTCACGCCATTGACATATGAGATGTTTCCTAATCTGGAAGTTTCCTCTTCTAGAAGTGGAAACTTTCCTTTCTCATTTAGGAATCTACTCATGCTGGACAACTCAGTGTACTCGTATTAACAAACACCCTCGTGTATTGTTTACACATCAACTTATGCACTTTACACCCCATGAAACTGGGTGATCCTTCTTAAGGACACAATCCCACAAGCAAGCCTCAATTGAGCCTAATTGACACTCCCACTGTTCGTTGGGCTCATCGATTTGGAGTAGTTTCTAATCCGGCTTGAATTAAGGCTTGTTTCAATTGTCATTCACCTAATGACAAAGTCTCTAACAGCTTGATGGGTTATGGGAGTTCTAATACATGCACACGTTATAGGAACCACACATATCATGCAATTGCACATAAAGAAGTGTTTGACTATGATCAATATCATACGTTTACTATTCAAAGATTGTCTGTGATATAAGGAAAGTCCCAAAACAGATTACAACAAATTGGCTTTCTAGGGCACTATTCCCAACAATTGATCCCGATGAAAGAAGACATACAAGAAGGCATCAAAATAAATACATTCTAATTCATATTACATTTGTGCTACAGATTTTCACAAAGGTCAACAAAATCCTAGGTTTCATCTACCAATTCCAATAATTTGTCATTATTGTCATGCTAAGTTGTTTCAAGGGAAAACACGAAAATTTTGTTGTAACAGTGAAAAAAATTACTTTACTAGAAATTCCTACACCTGTTGAGCTCTTGAATTTTTTTACTGACCAATCAACAAAGGGAAGGATATTCAAACAATACGTGCCCTTAATCACGTCTTCTTATTTACTTCGATTGGAGTTAAACTAGATGAAAGAGCGACCTATATCACATGATCAATACACTCTTCCAACAACATCACAAGTTGAGGCAGTTATAGTGGTTGGTGAAGAAGTTGTAGAAACAGAGATATTATTGTTCAAAAAATCAGGGTCAAATAATGGGTATCAAAGAGTTTTTGGGTTATTATGATCCGTTGCAATATCTTTTACTCCTACCATACGGTACATACGGATGGGATAGTGATTGTTGTACAATTGATGGTACAAGAGTGACTTGCTATGATTACTATGCATATATGTTGCAGGTGATACATATTTAATTTCTATTATTTTTCTTTCCAATGAATATAACATCTGTTAACCGTTTTAGTTATGATTGTATCAGATTCGAGTGAGTAATCCCTCAATTCTTTTGTACAAAGGACATTTGCTTCAACAATATGCAGTTGATAACTATGTGAAGATCAAAACACAAAAGCTCGGATTTACAAGATCACATCAGTAAGAAATCAGAGCTGAATTATATAGAGGTTTTCAGGATTGCTTGAACACTGGAGAAGATGATGCCAGTAATTAAATTTATTTATTTCTTGGGCATTTTATAACAGTCAGTTAGTGTCTATATTATACTTTCAAACTATTTTGAACTATTTGAATCTTTCATCATTTAGAAAATGTGGGATGACATACAATTTTACCTTCATCATTTTGTTGGTACTCCTTGCGATATGTATCAACGCTACCAAGACACAATGACATTGGTACAGAAATTCGGAAAACCTGATATGTTTATCACAATGATATGCAATCCTTCATGGGAAAAGATACAAAATGATCTCCATCCTGGTCAAACACCTCAAGATAGACCTGATTTGTTAACTAAAGTTTTTCAGGTAAAATTTGAAGAGCTAAAAAGGACATATATACCAGAGGTGTTCTGGGAAAGGTTGTTATGCATGTTCATGTGACTGAGTTCCAAAAAAGAGGTATGCCTCATGCTCATGCGCTGGTAATTCTAGATGAAGGTGATAAATTGAATACCCCTGACGCTTATGATCACATAGTTAGGGCAAAAGTTCCTAAGAAAGAGGAAGAACCTATGTTGTACAAATCGATTTTGAGGCACATGGTACATGGGTTACGCAGAGAAATGAATATATATGCTCCTTGCATGAGAAATGGAACTAGCAAAAAAAATTATCCTAAGTCATATGCATCATGTACTATACAAGTAAATGACTCATATCCAGTATATTGGAGTCGGAATGATGATAGATATGTTACTTTTCATCTTGATAGGAATTTAATGGTTGATAATGGGTGGGTGGTTTCTTATAATCCATGGCTATTGTTAAAGTATGATTGACATATCAATGTTGAAATTTGTAGTAGCATAAAGAGCATAAAGTACTTATATAAATATGTCTACAAGGGGCCCGATTATGTGGTATTTTAAGTACGTTCAGGGCCTAATTATGATGAGGTTAGTTAATATGTTGATGGAAGATAGATTTGCACTTCGGAAGCTTTGTGGAAGATATTTAAATTCTCTATGAACAAAATTTATCCATCCATGGTAAGACTTCAGATTCATCTTCCAAATATACATCAAGTTCAGTTTTATAGTTCCCAAAGAACTTTTGATGTGTTTTCTAACGAGCGAAACTCCAGAACTATGCTAACTGAGTTTTTTTAGAGTTTATGATGAGGGAAGGGAACCTGTAATGTATTTGTATATTGAGTTCCCTAAGTACTATCGTTGGATGTCGAAGGAAAAGTATGGCATAAAAGATGGTCGTAGTAGAAGGTAATTGAACGGTTATATTCTGTGTCACCTAATAAAGGGAAAAGGTTTTATTTGTGAATTTTGTTCAATCATTTTAGGGGACTAAAGTCATTTGATGACCTTTTAACTGTTGACAATGTCCATTATATGACATTTAAGCAAGTAGCTGAAAAACATGGGCTTCTAGAAGAAGATGATAGTATTCATCAGTGTTTAATCGAGGCAAGAAGCATCCGGATACCCTCAACTTTCAAAAGATTGTTTGTTACAATCTTGGTGTACTATCAACCAACTGGAGTAAGAAGGTTATGGGAAGAAAATTATGTGTAAATGATTGAGGACTATCCATCTTCGAGTACCGAAAATCATTTACTTATCCAAAATCGTCTTCTACAGGATATAAATAATATCCTCCTACAGCACAAGAGCATCTTAGAGGACTTTTATTTGCCCCAAATAGGTGAAGGCTGTGAAGATTTGAAAACCACCTCAAGTCTTAATGAAGATGAACTTTCCATTGACGCCATAGAGGATAATTTAGTTGCTGGTATGTAACACCCCAGTTTTCTAGCCATTTAGGTACGAGTGCCACGCGTGTGAGTTTTGAGATTTAGAATTTATTTAATTCCTTTTTGTAATTTAATTGCGCTGTTCAATTCATTAATTTGAATTCTTGTGATTGTATGATTTCCAACTTCTTCTTTCGTGAATTTCATTACGTGAATTATATGTCTAATTTTCCCGAACATGTTTAAGTGTTTACTTTTACATAATTGCAAGAATTCATGTTCATCGCTATTTCTACCAATCACTTCAAAAGTAAACGTGAGATAAAATGTCCGAACAAGTGGCGAGATTTGGACCCGTTCATATTAAGGAAGTCGAGTTGAAGAAGTCGAGAATCTTTAAAGTAAGAAGCGATGTTAGGAGCCAACGGATAAGAATAGGCATTCTTAAGGGGGAGAGTCGACCGGAAGATGACTTCAAATTTATGAATTGGCTCAAATGGATTACTTTCAATAGAAGTAACAACGTTGCAAGAGTCACCAACAACGGGATTTTTTTTTATGGTAAAAGGGGAAGAATTAGAAAAACCTGATGCTTGATGACTTTCAAGATTAGGTTGAAAAAAAATTGTAGGAATAAGTTCGGAAAGAGTAAGAGTTTCAATAGCCTGAAATGAGTATTCAAGGATTAATGGAAGACTCGGTACTCGATTAATTTCAAATTAAGGTGAATGAAGTTCTAAGAATAATATCGGAAGGATAGGTCTTTCAAGAGGTAAAGTTGGAATCAGGGAATGCTTGGGAATAGACACAACAAGATGTGGTAAAAGATAATTGATGGTAACTTCTGTTGCAGGATCAACACCGTTAGTCTTCTTCCGGGATCCATATGGATTCAATTTTTTAATGTTGCAAGGATATTGTTGTGCAACGGGTTTCAAGCCTTAGAAAATTCTAAGAATTGGAGGGGAGAATATTGGATAAGAAAACTTGATCAGATCATCATAATTGGGATAAAAGTGAGAGTCTGTTCAATTGAGAGTTGGAAGTATAGGATTTAGGGAGAAAAGCACAACATGAATAAGAGGGATTACCGGCTCGTTGCATTTTCCATGAGGAATCAAAAACACTATGAAGATTGAAGACTAAACTTTGAGTTATTAACTGAATACCCCGAGCATCCGAGAAGGTTAATTATAAATTATGATGAATATTGAGTATGATTAGTGGAAAAGAATAAGTTAGTTGGGTTCAAACAAAGCACACACTCAAGAATTAAATTTCCGGACCGTGGTGTTAGATAAGGTAAAGGATTTGATCACGGGTTGAAGGCCGAGTAATCACGAAGATATTTATATCCACATCGGACCTTTCGGGGCATGACAGTATGTTTGAAAGATAGATCGAAGAAGCAGGATTGAATTGTTGTTTAAGTATTGGATATCGAGGATTGTAATGTCCGACGCTTTGGGAAGAGGAATCTCCAACATCAAATCGAGTGTTGAAACAGATCACTACCATGGAAGATTCCCGAACAACGGTGAACGGTACATCAAGCATCCATGGCACATGCATACACGCAACTTAAATTTGAATAATTTTATGATGCTAAGTGACTTGATCGTTAGTTGTATTGATTATTTTGTATAAACAATAAGTGGCGTATTTTTTATTTTCTATCTGTTCTTTACGTGAACTTGTGTAAGTGCTTATTTAATTGCTCTCTCGGGTTACTGTGTTAATGTTTGAGAAACGGGGTTCTCTCGTGCCTGTTTGAGATACGGGGTTCTCTCGTGCTTGTTTTGAGAGACGCGGTTCTCTCGTTGTTTGTTGAGGGACGGGGCTCTCTCTTTGTCGCCTGCTTTTGTCTAACTTGCTCTAGCGGTAGATTAGATTTTTCCCGAGTGCGTAGCTTCCGGTGAGTTAATGGTCGTGACATAATAGCAATAGAAGACTCCTTGTTACTTGAAGACCTTTTCCGAACGAATTCCTGACGGGGATTTGCTAACCCGCGTAGGATGAACACGGGAGAGTTGTGTAAGAGTCCAGTACTCGATGCAGTGGACCTGGGGACCAGGTCCCCTTAAGGGGGAGAGATTGTAACACCCCAGTTTTCTAGCCATTCAGGTACGGGCGCCACGCGTGTGAGTTTTGAGATTTAGAATTTATTTAATTCCTTTTTGTAATTTAATTGCGCGGTTCAATTCATTAATTTGAATTCTTGTGATTTTAGGATTTCCAATTTCTTCTTTCGTGAATTTCATTACGTGAATTATATGTCTAATTTTCCCGAACATGTTTAAGTGTTTACTTTTACATAATTGCAAGAATTCATGTTCATCCGCCCTTAATTGAAACTTTATAAAATTCTTGAATTTAATTACTAAATTGACAAGGACTTATTTGTAACATTCAAGAAACTTGGTAGCTAATTGCATTCATATAAATTCCTTGAGGACTTGATGGCAATTTCTCTCATTTCTTCCCTTATCTTCACGATATAAACATATACATACATTTACATGTTAGGAATAGTGCCCTTAAAGCAGCTTTTGGCTTTACTATTTCCTTGTAATAACACAAATAGTCTTTGAATAATAGACGAGATGATTTTGTTCGTAGGCATTTACTTCTTTATGTGCTTATTTATGTCAGTTTGGGTTGACTGTGTTTTTGCATGTATTGAACTCCTCAAATCCGATGAGGCCGTTAAGAACTTTGTTGTTATGGGAACGACACATGAAACAAGTTCTTAACTCCATAGGCGAGGATTAGAAACTTCTCCAAGTCGAGAGTCCGACAGACAGTGGGAGTGTCGACCTTGACTCTGTTGAGACTTGCTTATGTGATTATGTCCTTTTGAAGGATCACTTAGTTTCATGGGGTGATAAGTGCATACGATGATGCGTTCATAATACATTAGGGTGATTGTTACTAGAACTTCATCATTGAGATGTCCCGCGTGAGAACGTGATTCATTAATCCTTAGACTTGAGATTCTGTAATGTCTCATATGAGCTAACTCTGTAATCTTTGATATAGGCTCAAAAGGGTGTCGCCATATAGACACCTGAACCACGGCCTATGTTGGGATTACACAAGTGCCATATGTAGAATTAGTAGAATCTACAAAGGACCTACACTTGTTGCAAGAACAAGAATGATCTCTTACTGATTGAGTTGTTTGGAGTCCACTAAACTTAAACCCTTAGCCAAGGTGGATAAAAGATCAAGACATCAAGAAAATGGGGTTTTCTTGGATCGAGGTCTAAATGAATATGAAACGAACTTAACTTTAAAGATCAAGAATATTTAGGCTCTGAGAATATTCCCATGCCTTAGTTCTTGATTGAAAGATGGAGTTGTAGGAGGATCGTATTTCACTGTATGTTATTGACTGAAAGGTTCTTCGATTAATTTCATTATTCGGCTAGGGGTCATACATCCATTGCTAGATTATGATAGTGTGATCTGTGAAGTGATTAATTAATTAGTGAATTAATTAATTACTGTCACTGCTAATCGAATAATGAACCTATAGGGTCACACACAAATGTCAGGACACGAGGGTTATGGTAGGATGTTAATATGATTAACGAAGGATCAAAATATTGATCGAAGAGGGCGAGACGAGTCACCCCGCCACTTGTCATGCTTGGAACGTGACTGCCACGTGTCATGAACACGTGGCTGCCATGTGTCATGCACACGTGGCCTGCACGTGTAATGTACACGTGTAGTAACGTGGTTTCGGCGTGTAATTTTATTACACGCGAATTCTTTTCTAGAATTAATTAATTAAATTGTAATTAATTAATTTAAGTCTTTTAATTAATTTTGAATTAATTATTAAGATTTTATTTCTCAAGCTTAACCCAATAAATAATTAATTGAGAATTAATTAATTTATTGAATCTTGACTTTTAGTTTTAGGAAAGTTGAAAAGTCTAACTTCCTATTGTAGGAGAGAGAAGATTATTCTTGCTAGACTTGGAGAATAAGTTAGGAACTTATTTTCTCCAATTAAATAAATAATTAAATTAGTTAATTAGTAAGCAAGAAAATAAGTCCACTAGGTTTAGGAAAACCCTAGGGAGTTCGAAACCCCCTTCTATAAATACAAGGGTGGGGCTTCTCTTATTCTTTAGACCAACACTCACGAAGTGTTAAGTTTTTGAGAAAAATAAAATAAAAGTTTTCAAAAGCAAAACCCTAGCCATTAACACAAGTTATAGAACTAGCATTCTCACTTGTTTGATCGTATTCTAGGACTGGTGTGGATACGCTTAAGAGGATCGCTGCTTTGGGATCTATCGAGAACCATTCGAGGGACATTCCGCTTGAAGGGTGTTCAGTAGGCGGTACTGACATCACTAGAAAGCTTCAATCAACGTAAGTTTCTAAACACCCTAAGATACGATACGAGAATTGCAAGTCCATGATCAATCTTTTGGAAAAATTTTAAATTTCCGCTGCATTTCTGCTCTAGTTTTCCAACAATACATATTTTACTCTTCATTTCATATTCAAGACTCAAAGCAAGAATCACTCCATCTCTCTCTTCCTTCCCTCTCGATCCAAACCAAGCAAGGAGGAGCCAAGAATTCATCCACTTTCTTTAAGATTTTGAACTCCAAGACTATCTCTTCTTCTTCCCCTTCATCTCCTTTCTTCTCCAAGGTAAGATCATGCATATCTTTTGATGAATTCATAGAGCTTTGCTAGGGTTTTATGATTCTTGAATTCCATGACTTAAATTGGAGTATATATGTTGATTGTAAGTTAGTTTCATGCATATTTAACTTGAGTTCAAGAAATATGGAGCATATATGATCATGGCACTTTTATTTGTTGGATGAGTTTTGGATGATCTAAGCTTGTTTCCATGGATTAAATGTTGCTTAAGTGATATATATGATCATATACATGTTATATGTTGGTTTGGAGTTGACTTTTAGCATTGGTTTGGTGTTGGGAAGGCTTGGGAGCCAATTCCCGTGATTATGCCCTGTTTTCCCCTGTTTTCACCCAGAATTGCTTCAACACGGCCGTGTCCAACCTTAGTTCATTTTCAACACGGTCGTGTTAAAACTTCGAGTTGGAATTTTTTTATTCCGACACGGCCGTGTCCGCTTCCAAGCCAATATTGACACAGCCGTACCGACTTCGTTTGAGCTTCGGTTGACCTGATTTTTGAACCATTGGAAACCTCTTGAAGTCTAGAATACTCTCCAGTTGGAATCACCTCATTATATTTTGTTATTTATGAGATATAATCAATTCTTTTTGGTATCTCCAGTTTATCGACAAACTGCATTCACCCAACTTGGGGCCTACGCCATTTTCACTTCGCTTTGAACCAGAAAACAAGCCATATATCACCGGAAAGGTCTTTGTATCTAGTTTTATACCAATAAGAAAAACTCAATTCCAACTTCTAGAACTCAAGATATTCTAGTTTTCCTATAGCATGTATGTTTCTGAATATTGTCGGGCTTTGCCCAACTTCATCAAAACCTCTCTTTTTGCTTTTCTTTCACCCTCTTGGCTCCCATATGTGAATTATATGATAATTATGCATGGTTAACTGATAATTATGCTCTATGTGATGTTTCTTGTTACTTAATTGCTCAAACATGATTGTGTGACTCCATGCCCTATTTGAATTGAAATTGGAATAAGTGAATGATATAAATACATGATTCCTTGATATTAATTTCACCTCTTAGGTGTTAATTGGTTTTCATACATGCTAAGTGTCACTTGATTGCTAGTTTATTTATTTACATGAGCATGGTCGTGCGTCATACTTGGTCTCGTATTGAGTCTCGTCTCACGAGTTCCCGTTATTTCCTTTCTTGTCAAGTTTTTCTCCAGGGCGGAGATCATTGATCATTTGGGCACTTTCTTGTATCCTTGTCTTTGTTCCGTCGCTTGTCAGGTGAGGTTTAATTTCTAGATATATAGAACTCTTACAACCCTAAGTGACCTTTCAGCCAAAATGTATCTATATATCTATAATTTTCCAAAACCTTATTGATTTTCAATTGAATTACCGAATTGTACCGATTGATTGATTGATTGATTGTTTTGGTGAGTATATTGTTCACTGTGGGCCCGAGGGTTAGTGTATGAGCCAACCGGGAAAGCACGGGCTAACGGGTAACTCTGCACTCCCCTCACATTGTTGGGATGACCCCTGAATCCACTAGGAGATTAGTGGAGGAAGGAGTTCCGGGCATAGGGAGTCATGAACCCTATTGCCGGATTGATTGGGTGGTGGGGCCTTGCAATCCCACCATCACCCGGAGGAAGAAGGAGTTATTAAAACTGCTAATTGTGCACTGTAATTGATTACTTGATCACCTAATCATTTAACAACTGAATTATTGTACACTGTCGGAGAAAGGTTGGAGATTTGCCCACACTCGTCGGGCCACTGATTGATTGAATTAAATTGATTGAATTGTAAATTGGGCTAGTTGTAATCTCGGGCGAGAAAGTATTCTGTTCTTGAACCTATATTGTTTCTTCTATAAAATCTTACCCGAGATTATGGCTTGCATGGTAATTGCGCTTATATTTACAAACCCCTCACTCAATCGTTCTTAGACTGACACCTCACATTTTCAGGTCTTGCAAGGTGCGTGCTAGGCGGGATTTGAGTCTTTCATTTTGGGTCCATTATAGCTCATGTAATTTATTGATGCATTTTTATTACTTATGAACGGTTTTGGTACTTATGTATATTATAAATTGATTATGGATAATTGATATGGTATGTGAATAAAAGTGATGGTCATTGACTTGAATGATGTTAATGAAGTGAATGTAAATTATCATGCTTGCGTTTATCTTTATGCATGTGGGTATTTAATTGAGGGTTAGTCATGCCTTGCTAGTGTGTCATTCTTTGATTGTCTCATGTTCGCTATAGGCTTGATTTATGTATGGGTATTCGTTCCATATGTGGATTGAACTATAGTGCGGGGGATATGGCTACCTAGCGTTCCGGGTGCTACATGCTACCTAGCTTAATTCTGGTCAAAGACAAGCATTCAACACCATCAATGATGTAGTTCTGCAAAAACAAAGTGCAGTGTTTTCATAGATGGTCCTGGTGAAACTGGTAAAACATTCCTTTATCGAGCTTTACTTGCCAATTTTCGTAGAGATAGTCATATCATACTAGCCACTGCAACATTAGGGATTGTAGCAAACCAACTTCCTGGTGGTAGAATGGCACATTCAAAGCTTAAAATACAAAATAAATTGGCATTCTTTGTGCAGTTTTAGTAAGCAATCGGAAATAAGTGAGTTAATAAATCGAGCATCAGCAATCATTTAGGATGAAGCACCCATGGCGGATAAAAGAGCATTTGAGACGGTGGGTCGAACTTTTAGATAAATGATTGGAGTTGACTTGCCATTTGGTGGTAAAATTATGATACTATGAGGAGATTTTATACAGGTTGTTCCTATTTTCGTTGGAGGTATAAGACCACAAACGGTGAAAGCAAGCATCGTGGAGTCATATTTGTGGACTAGTATCAAGGTGCTTCATTTAACAGAAAACATTAGAGCTTATAATGATTTAATTTTCTCAGATTTTTTGTTGTGTGCTGGAAATGGTGAAGAACCTACTTTCGAAGAGAATATGATCAGAATTCCAAGTTATATGGCTATACCATGGGAAGGAGAAAACTCGATTGATAGTTTGGTTAAAGCAATTTTTTCAGATCTCGATTCACACATTTATGATCCTGAATATATAATGGGTGGAGCTCTTATAACGGCACAAAATGATGAGGTCAATAAACTAAACGAAAAGGTAATTTAAACATTTTTTAGTAAAAAAGAAGTTACATATTTTTTATTTAACTTTGTATCTAATGATACGAGCAATTTGTATCAGCTTAAATTTTTTAACTCTCTTTCTCCGTGAAATCTTCCACACCACATAAGTTGATTTTAAAGAAAGGGACATCTATCGTGTTGTTAAGAAATATTAATCCAAAAATAGGGTTATGTAATGGTACCACATTGATATGTCGTAGATATGGTAGAAATATAATTCATGCAGAAGTTCTAACTGACCAATTTAAAGGAACAAGAGTTTTTCTTCCACGCATTCCTTTGAAGACATCAGAAGATGCAAAGATGCCTTTTGAGATGATAAGGAAACAGTTTCCGGTTAGACTCAGTTTTGCTCTAACTATAAACAAATCTCAGGGATAAACAATACCAAATGTAGGGATTTATTTGCACGATCATGTTTTCAGTCATGGACGATTATATGTTGCTCTTTCACGTGGTGTTTCAAAGAGAAGCACGAAGGTTTTGGTCAAAAAGGGAAAAATAAATGGAGTTGAAAGAATTTACACAAAGAATGTGGTTTCTCCTGAGATATTCATTAGATTGAGAAGTAGTTGTAACTCCTCGGTGACGAACTGCTCTATTCGTGTCGTGTTACTCCCGAAAATCCTTAATTATAATACACTTCTTTGCAGCAACATGTAGTCATGAGGTGCAAAAGGAGCAAATATGTTTATAAAATAATAGCGTACTTGAGTTATAAGTTCATCTGGGTCTAAACTCCACCTATCCCCAGTCAAGAGGGTATCGATATGATTCTTTCTATGTCTCGATAAGGTCGATATATGTGTATTACTTTCCCTCAGTTTGAGCTAATTCACCTCGATTTGCTGTACCAAAGACACTCCTCATGTTTGAGTATGTATAATCTTTGACAAGGTCTAATTCTAACTACATAAGCTCTTCGGTGCGACGGCCATAAGGTATTTTCTGAATGCCCCCAATACGAGCCTTGAGGTGACGTTTCCTTTGAAAGATATTATCAGAGGTAGTTTGGTTCCAATTAATCAGCTCCTCCCTAACGGATTGCCTTGTTGCCGGTAAGTTCTGTTCCGCTTGCTAATGTTTTTTGAAAATCTCACAGCAATCCGGGTGTGGAGACCATGCCGCTTCGAAATAGAATGGTTTGATTCTCTAAACCATCCGCCCCCGTTCACTGTTCATAATGATTGGGCGATGATCCGAATGTGTTTTAGGAAGTACTTTCGTAACACCGTCAGGAAACTGATCGATCCATATCATTGAAGTGAGAACTCGATCAAGTTGTTTGATGACTCTTCTACCTTCCACGACGGTTCCTATCCATGTGAACCAAGGACCCTTCGTATCTAGATCGATCAAGTCACAACTATCAATAGCCTCAAAGAACTTGAGGCATTTGTTCCACGAAACTGCATTCCCGTACTCTTTTCACTGGGGCCTTTGATATCGTTAAAATCGCCAGTGAGCAACAAAGCCGAAGCCGTGTTATTTTAAATTTTTTTGAGGTCTCTCCAAAGGTTGTCTCTCTTGTGCGGTGACGGGGCTGGCATAAACGCCAGTACAACACCAATCTTGCCCCAAACGTGAACCAATTCTTGTGTGAACTAACTAGTTTGTGACTTCGAGGACTTCTATTCAGATGTTATCAGCACTCCATAACATCCAAATTCCTCCCTCCCGCCCCTAGATTGTAGCCAGTAGACATTACTAAAACCCAAACTTCTCGAAACCTCCTCCGCTCTGACCTCGGACACCCTTGTTTCAAGTAGGTAAACAATATCTACTCCCGAATGAGCTCACAGAGTGTACGCCTAAAAACTTCATTCCCTATCCTGTTACAATTCCAAGATAAAACCTTCATTAGACCAATCTTTAAGTTTTTCGAGGTGATCGGATCAATAACCGGTCAGTGTTCGATCCCTTGAATCACTTGAGTGACTAGTTCCCTCATCCATAGGTAAGGTCGCCTCGTCTCACTCTGTGGAAGTTCTATATCCATCCTTTTAGTTATTTGTTGGTTCGCCAAAGGTATTAGGGTCACCCGTATCTCCACTTGGTGAAAATTCTGATGTAGGTACGTGAGGTTTGCAAAAGGCTGGGACATGCTAAGGATTGAAGCCATGTCCGCTTGGGCTATCCATTCCTCCGTGAGTTCTAGGTCTTCCAAATGTGCCCCGTTCACCATTTCCGATAGAGTTAGTTATTTCAGTAAGGGATTTCTATTCTTGTATGTGAGTCACCGTAAGAGGTTGGTCAAGCAACCAATTGTCAGTTACAGGGAAGAGTTCCTTGTGTGAGTCGGACACCTTTTAACCCGATTTCCTTGGGGCAGGTCTTTTAGATTTTTGGTCCACTCTTTTAAATTTCGGCCATGAATTTATACTTTCTACCTTATGTTAGATACTTCCCTTATTAGTATTAAAACTCAGCTTTGTGATATTCTGTACATCGTAAGTTTCAGTTGGGTTATCTTCTATGCAGTGTGAGTTTCGCCTGGGATATCTTTCTGTGCAGAGTAAGTTTCGTTAGGGTTCTCCTCTTCAATATGGTACATTTCCGCACTCGGTGGATTTTTGAATATTTTGAACCGATTAACCTGCTTAGGGTTCGGTCTCTTGTTTCCTCCATTACTGTTCAGAGCGTCGCCATTCCCCTTCACCAATTATGATCCATTCCCGACATTAGTTCCGCCACCAAAACTCGCTCCTCCAGCTTTAACATAACGCCCCTTCCTGGCTATCATCCACGGTCCAAATTGGGGTTTACCTTTTGTTGCCTTCGACATATGATATCGTTGTTGCGGTGGTTGCTCAGCCTGCGGCTGGGTATGTTCCGTAGGTCCCAACGATTTTCTCCGACAGCTGCCAATGCGGTGCCCAACCATCACATAATGAAAACATATCCAAGGGAGATTCTTGTACTCCACAACCAGAAGTTTGCCTTCCATATCTACCCCACTGCAGAGTGGTTTCTCCAGATTAATTTCGATGCGAACCCTAGCGTACTTTCCCCTTCCCCCTTAGATGTTTTCCTATCGACCTTGACTGGCGTCCCAATAGCTGTAGCAATCCCATACAGAATCCTCTCCTTGTAGTACTCAGTGGCTAGCCCACAGATACAAACCCGTGAGATTGCGGTAGTTATTCAGTCTGTAGCAGCATTGAATTGAGTATCCATCTCCTCACTACCAAGTAATTTTTGTTGATCATCCAAGGTCCTCCTGTGAGGATGACTGTCACTTTCTCAATATCATGCAATTTCACCGTGTAGCATTTGTTCCCTAGTTCGATTAGGTAAAACTCGCCCTATAGTTGCCAAATCTTGTTAATCCATGCAAAGAGCAGGAGAACGCTTATGCTTCTACCTAGTATTTGTAGGATGATAGCATGTCTCGAGGCTTTCCGAATTTTCTCCCTATATTCATCTGTCAAGGTGATTTTCAGATAGGGATACTCAATTGTTGGCCCATCGATTTGTATCCTGATCAAGTCAGGCGGATTCTCCTCATCGAATCTTAGGTGTTCTTCCGATTTTCAGCCCAAGAGAGTTGCCAATTAGGAGCTTTTGATCGGCGATCCAGTTTATGGTGTATCATTATTTATGTAATCCATATTTTCCATCTCCTTTGTGTGATCATCATTGGCCGCTTTGAATTTCTTAGTACTTCTTCTCACTTGATCGATTTCTTCACTAGAGAGAGACAGGTTCGTTTCTCTTGTTGGAACTTTCTATATAATATAGACTAGTTTACTTCTATAGAATTCCTCAATCTTATACTACTTAGATGTGTAAACCGAGAAATTGTAAGCATAGAGATGCCTCACCCAAAAGAATGACAAGTTTGATATAAAAAAAAATGAGCTTGTGATATCCTGAATTAAAGAACAAAAGTAACGAAGGAGAACTTTTAACAAATGAAGAATTTTTTAAAGCGACTAAAGCATATGAGTTCAGAAAAATCGGATGAATTAATTGCTATATGTCGAGATAAAAGCTCCTCGTGTTTCAAACAAAAGTAGTGGATTTCGCGAGGGAAACAAGCATATTTAGCAAAGAAAGTTCTTATGTTTGAATCAGAGGTTTAAACCGAATGAACCACCTCAAAGGAATTTTGACGAACTGACGTACAATAGTGAGTTCGTTCAGAGAACAAATGGACGAGGTCGCAAAGAGTTAACGAGTTTTGAGTATTAGAGGAGAAGATAAGGTGTGTGAATGCATGTAAGCTCATGAGACAATGAGTTTTGTACTGAGATAATGAAATTAAGAAAGGATTTGAGAGGAGGGAGGATAATGGAAACAAATAGGCTGCAAGTTGGCGAACAAGATAGGATATTGTTTAGAACTACTTAGCCCAAATGAAAGCAAGTTGGGGAGCACAGAACTCTTAATCGTGGGTACTCGAGAAAGAACCACTATCCGATTTTCGAAGTGTGAGAAAGTACACAGAGCACGGAAATGGCAAAGATTGAAAGTAAAAATGTTCAGTCCGACACTGGAAGATTATCGTGAACAGAGGACAAAGTGAAGAAACCTTAGACATGAGAAATATTGATTGAAGAGGGGTCAAACTAAACACATGGAGTGATTCTCTTTCATTTGATGACAAGCTCAGCAAGTTGGAGCTGCAATGCTGGGCTGAACCTTCTATCAATCCCCTCTGTTCTATGAACATAGCGGACTTGAGGGGGTAGTAGTGTTAGGGACCTACCCATCTAGCCCAAGGTTCAGTCTAAGAGGATAAGGCTAAAGGCCCAAGTCACCAAATTGGTAATATCAGGCAAACAATGAGTTCGTTAGGAGAACAAGCGAACATATGAGTTTGATGGGAGAACGGACAAACAGATGAGTTCACTGGGAGTATGAGCAAATAGAATGAATCAACTCGCACATGAAGCAAGATACTGCGGAGACCGTGGAGAAGAAGGAATCTGAATAAGTGTTGTGTAAGAAATAATAACTAAGTAAGATACGAGATAATCTGGTAAGATCGTAACAAATCGGATAGAAGATCTCAAATTATAATATAAAAAGTAATGTGCATAACTAAAACCCAAATATGATCCTTGAGATATAACAATCCAAGCTTTTGGTCTGATCTCTCTTGATTAATCTCTTCGAAACTCTAATTTACCATGGTAAGATTTTGAGAAAAGAGAAGTTAATTTTAGGAATTTTGGGATGGAAGCAACACTAATCAACAGGTCAGTGTTGCAAACGATATGCGTTTATTGGATTTGGTGATTTTATTTCTTTTAGTACCACCAGGTCATTTTTCAAAACCACGGGGCACCAACCAACAGAGTAGTGTTGTCAACGGTATGAGTTTGGAATTTGGATTGCATTTGAGAATTTAAAATCGAAGATAGAAATAGATTCGATTAGGAATGACGATAGACCTAACAAGGTTGAAGATGCTATTTGATTAAGATATTAAATGCTCAGACATTCTTATAGTATCAAGGTAGAAATAAATCCTAATTTCTTTCTACATTCTTAAAAAACTATTCGATTGTTTTCTTTTTAATTCTGAATCTCATGTTAAATTCATTCTCAAGGGTAAGGTCCCGTATTAGAATCCAGCTTGAGTGCTTATGTTAATAAAAAAAGTGTGCGCAAGAGTTGTTATACATCATCCAAGAAAAAATGGGTTATATATTATATTTCTTTTTTAACACACAGAACTCGGGTTATATATTATAACGTTGTTTTTCACATATGGTACAACCAATTGTATCTCTTGGGCTTTGTCATCAGCACAAAGCACAAAACCTAATAAAGAATCTATAGTATATAAAAAAGATGTATATAATTCAAATTAATGCACTTTTAACTAAATCCTGAATTTTTAAAATTTTGAATTATTTTTAATACTTAAAAAGATTATTATTGATAGTTTCAAAATAAAAATTTCCTTATTTGTCATAATTTTATTATTAATTCTTTTATGAGCTATAAATTAGTACTCATTTATAGTAATAATCCACTATAAATATATTCAAGAGCATTCTATAGTGTCTGGTGATGTCGGAAATTAGTCACCTTAGAACGGACGAAATCAGCTCCAAATCTCCAATAAATTAGCTAAAAGTGGGTTATTTAACTTGCTAAGATCAATAAAAATGTAAGCATACCAAGAAGGAGTTGTTTTTCGCGTAGGCACTCCAACACTCAAGACAATAGATTGTCTTGCGTGGGAAAAAGAAATGACCGAAAAATTAGGGAAAGTTTCGATATATAAAATTGTGTGTAACTTATTTCTGATGAATAAAAAGTATAAATACCATTTGGATTAGGTTAAGATGGCGTCGCATACTATGGGGGGTTATGCATTAGTTGGTTGAGAGACGTGTGTCGTGGGTGACCGCCATATGCAAGGTGCTGAGGGTGCTCCTCTCTATCTCGAGGGAACAGATTGAGGGGGAGTGGAACGTGTCATAGGCCAAGCTGGATGGATGGTTAAGCGTAACTCACAATGAGCTGAGGGATATATTAAATAGTGTACAGATAAAGCTTTTCAATTAGGGGTGTTAATTTCTAACCCGACCCGACAACTCAACCCGATCCATCCGTATAAATATCAGGTTAGTGTTGGGGGTTTTCGAGTTTGGGTTGAATTAGGTCGGACCTGAAAACAACCCGAAAAGAAAAGAAAAAAACGGATTGCGTTCGGGTTGACCAGCAAAATTCCACGAGTGACCCACAACTCAAAACTCACCCAACCCAACCTGACCCACCAAAAAGTTTTTCAAAAAATATATTTTATTTATTTAAATTATATAGTGTTTTTTAATTAGAAAAACATAAATAAAATGATGATTTATTTAGAATTAGATATACTTAAAGAATAACAATTTATTTATTATTTGAGCATAGTGTGATTTATAATAATAATATTATATAATTTATCTAAATTATATACTTTTGTTAATTAGATAAACATAAATAATTATAATACTAGTAATTCTACACATTTGAGGCATGTGAAAAAAAAATTATTAATTAAATATATATATATGTTTAAAGAAAAAAAAATATTATTTGTTAAATATATTAAATTAGATTATTATATGAATATAAATTTAATAATTATATATTAATAGGAAATAGTTAAAAATATAAGTTAAAAGATATGAGAAAGAAAAACAAAAAAGAATATAAAAATGAGAAAAGAAGTGGAGTGAGAGAAAAGTGGGGTTAATAGATAAATAACTTATTCGTTTCAAAAAAAAAATTATTGAGACACGTTAGGCATGTGATGAAGAAAAATAAATAAATTAAATAGAAAAAAGAATTAGAGACTACATTTATCTCTCTTCGTTCATATAATAATATAGATGATCAGATTAAAGGAAGTTTATGGACAAAAATAATATTATGTTGTTATTTATACTTACATAATTAGAATTGCTTTATTATTAGTTTATTTGAGAATATATTATACAAATTATTTGATCTAAATAATGTTTATATATCTAAGTTATATTTGACATAATTGTCCTATTAATTAAATTTTATTAAATTTATATAGAACTTAACTAGAATTGGATTTCGATTGACATTATAAGTAAGTTTCTAATATGAATAAAATTTATTAGAATTAGATTAAGATTAGGATGGTAAGAAAAGTTCTATATACAATTAAGTGTTAATAAAAATTTAATAAAAATTTATAATACATATTATTTTACATAATTACCTTAATTAAAAATTATTCAAATCATTATTGTAAGGATATTTTTAGCTACCAATAAATTTTAAGAAACAAAAAAATAAATTTATATTTTTATAATATAATATAGACTATTGCAACTTATATTTTTTTAAAAAAATTTATTTGACACTTCTTGATTATGTTGAAAAATTATGTAATTGTGTTTATCATGTATATTTGTTGGTAAGAATTTTAGGGAAACAAAAGAAAAAAAATTAAATAAATAAGGAGAAACTGGGTTGATTCGGGTTAGTGGGTTGGACCAGCTTGACGGGTTGACCCGAAAGAAAATCAGGTCGACCCAAACCCACCCGAACTCAATGTAATTAGGTTAGGGTTCACCTTTTCGGGTTCAATTCGGGTTCGGGTTCAAAAATTTTCTATAATACCCCTACCTCAACCCAACCCGAACTCACTCGACCCATACGAATTGACACCCTTATTTCCAATAAATTATAATCCAAAAGCCCCAACATTTTCTCATGAGATATGAGATAGCTTGGATAACATTTATGAAACAGTAGAAATACATGAAAAATTCTACACAATGGAGCAATGGCACAAATAATACATTCATGAAATAACACACACTTAATTTTTATTTCTAATGCAATATAGGTAAATTATACAAAAAAAAAATCACTTAAAAGGTAGTGCTCTTAATGTAGAAACAAACTCCTCAATATTTCTATCTGAACTCCCACCCTCATCAACTGCCTTTCTAGCTATTTCTTTCCATTTTTCTCCATTCTCTCGTATCTTCCTTTCCCCCTCCTCCTCCATCACGTGTTCGACACATCGAACAATCTCATCTCTCCTAATGATATTCTTTTCGTTCATACGAGCTCTAATCCCTATCTCCCACTCGTCCATCACGAGCTTAGCATTCGTGGGTTGATCGCTCCACCAGGGCACTGCAACCATGGGGACTCCCAAACAGATTCCCTCCAGGGTCGAGTTCCACCCGCAGTGCGTCACGAAGCAGCCCACTGCATCATGGGATAATACCTCAAGCTGCGGGGACCATGCTACGACGAGCCCTTTCTCGGAGGTCTCTCGTAAAAAATCGATAGCAAGTTTGGATTCTTCCAACGCTCTGACCACCCATAAGAAGTACTTGTTGGTCATCTTAAGGCCTTGTGCTATTTCCTCCATTTGCTCCTCGTCGTGCGTCGCCAGGCTGCCAAATGATACATAAACGACAGATTTACTGTTGCGTTTGTCTAGCCATTTCATGCAGTCATTAACAGGCTTAAAGATGCTAAGATCGTATTCGCTGTCGTCTAATAATCTCTTGTCTAGGTACACAGATGGTATGGTTGGTCCAATAGTTTTCACTGCGAATTGTTTTGCCATGTGATTAGTTACCTGCAATTAATCAATGGTTGAATAGAGTTAGTGAGTAAATATATTGAAATGTGAAAGAAAATTTATTCAAACTCTATTCATTTGAATTCAACCAATCCATATGAACAAGCAACCGTCTCTCCCCTTTCTTACTCCCGATCAAGTCTCAATTCTCAAACCTCAAGACCAAGATGAATGTATCACTTTAAGGGGGGAAATGGTAAATTTGGTATACCAACTCAACCAATTCAGTATTTTTGGTACATTTCATTTTTCGACAATAAAATAGGACCGTTTATGTGTTCAAAATCAAACAATTTAAGAAAAGAATTTTGCCTGTTGGAGTGTGCACTTGGTGAACTAGGAGTTCGTCACGTGTAAAATTGAGCCGGATTTCCGACCGGCAAAATTGGATTATGTTCAGAAAATGTGCATTATATTGCATGATTTTTATGATACCGTCTTATTTTGTCACTAAAAAATAAAATGTACCAAAATCTAATAATTAGTCGAGTTGGTATACCAAATTTACAATTTCCCCTTGCTTAAAGGTGCATTTTTAAAAATTTTCCCATAAATACATAAATAATTAATAATACATAACTGAGAATAAGAAAATATTATAAAAGTATAAAATAAAATTTAAAGATTAGCTATGGTTATATCACTAGATTTGGATTACACCCTCGATCTACTCATATGACTAAAGTTTAAACATATTATTTTTCAGTTACTCTTTCTAATAATACATGATAAATAATATGGGCATGTTGTAATTAATGAACACTACTTTGTTCAAACAAATGTTCTTACTCCTCCCTCTCTTTCTTCGACGGAGTGTTTGTCAACTCTAAAAATAAACACTTATGAAATAAGTGCTTATTTTCAGCAATTTTGGAGTATTTGAAAAACTAACTTCTGCTTTATTTAAGTAGAAATAAGTCAGAATCCAGAAGCAGCCAAGAACTTTTGGATTCTGCTTCTGTTTATACGGTTTTTTAGATTGATTTAAAATTCTATTTTGACAATAATATCCTTATTAAAATATTAATATTCTTAAATTAACCTTTTTTACATACAAATACAACTCTAAGGTTTATTTATGTTTATTACACCATTTCCTTTTCTATTCATTATATCCTTTCTTTTTTTCGTCCAATCAAAATTTTCTAATCTCAAAAAAAAACTCATGATTAAAAATCTACAATTACCAGATATATTTCTTCTCTATTCTTATTTATAAATTTATAAATAAAGGTTTAAGTAGAAATAAGTTAGAATTCCAAGAGCTTTTGGATTCTGCTTCTGCTTATACAGTTTTTTAGATTGATTTAAAATTCTATTTTGACAATAATATCCTTATTAAAACATTAATATTCTTAAATTAACCTTTTTACATACAAATACAACTCTAAGGTTTATCTACGCTTATTACACCATTTCCTTTTCTATTCATTATATCCTTTCTTTTTTTCGTCCAATCAAAATTTTATAATCTCAATAAAATAACTCATGACTAAAAATCTACAATTGCCAGGTATATCTTTTCTCTGTTCTTATCTTATAAATTTATAAATAAAGGTATATGCAGAATAATTATATGTTTGATTAATTATAGATAAACTTACATAAAATTATAATAACTTTTATATTAATATAATATTTAAATCATATTATAATGCCCAAAAATGTTTCAAATATTTTAGCGTAAATTAGTAACTTCATAAAAATTAAAAGTGATTATTAATTTTTTTCTGCAAACGCTCAACTGGAATTTTTTTACAGTTTTTATTTCTACTTTAACTTTTACTTATTGAGTAGAGTTTGCAAACAACCCCTTAGTATCTTATAATCTCTCTCCCCTATGTAGCTCATCTTCCACTAATTTGATTTTCTTCTATTTCTTTTTAAAAAAAGAAAAACTAATTCAAAACCAACCCGGTTAAATAAATTAATTATATGATAATGATTAAAGTACTAGGCTACTAGGTTGGTCAAATAAATTAATTATACGATTAGTGTACTATATTTTTATTTGTTTCGTTATTTTTCTTAAAGTCACACGTATCACTTTTTTTTTTTTTTTTTTTTCTTTTTTTAACTCACACACCCCAAGTCACCCAAGGGATTCGAACCCGGGACCTTGCCTTCGAGGTAGAACTCTCAGACCACTTGACCAACCCCTGTTGGCAAGTCACACGTATCACTTGATATGTGCAAAATAATAGTTCTCTTATTCCACGGAAAATTCTTCAAGACCTCACTAACCTAAACTTAATCAATTATATAAACAGTTATTTTTTATTATATTTTTAAAAAATTTCGTTAAATTATACGACAAGTATGGTACTCTTTCTCTCATTATTTTAATTTAATCTAATCGCATTTGGTGAAAATACAATTGATGTGTATGTTTTATAAACATGTCAGTGTCATTTTTTTTAGCCAAAACCACTAAAAAAAGTTTAGATAACGGTATGTTATAAATTCAAAGATTGGATGGCGGTTTGCAACGAAAGTTTATTGAAATAGTAAGAGCAAATTATATTTTTGGTCCCATAGGATTGGGTCATTTACAATTTTGGTCCCATTGTTTTAAAAATTGACAATTTTAGTCCCATAGGATTCAATTTGTGACAATTTTAGTCCCACCGTCAAATTTTGGATGGAAACCGTTAAATCCATTTCGTCAGGAAACACTCAAATACAAACTGTTGACAAAAAAAAACGCAAGGACGATGGTAGTCGAGTTGGTAGAGAGTTGCTCTTACAAGCTTGAGGTCTTGGGTTCGAATCCCAGGCCTTACTGTTTTTTTTGTTCAACTAATATTACTCTTTTAAAATATAAATTAATTGTAATAATAATATAATATTTAATATATGTTAAAATAAATATATAATATATAATTACGTTAGAATATTTTTTAAGCTATTATATATATTTGTATATTATATGTACTATATATATAATATATAATATATTATTATTACTATTTTAACATATAAATTAATTGTAATATAATATAATATAAATGTATAATATATGTTAAAATAAATATATAATTTATAATTACGTTAAAATGTTTTTTAAGCTATAATAATATTTAATATATATATGTGTATATTAAATTCATATAGTATATAAATATTATTTTTTTATGAATACATAATATACATTTTATATGTATATATATTATATACATTAATATTAAGTATAATATATATATATGTACGTATTAATATTAGGTATTATACACATTATATGTACTATATTTTTATTTTAACATAATAATATATTTATATTATATTATTATTAAAATTAATTTATATTTTCACATAATAATTACACATATATAATATATAAATTATATTTAATATATATACATATTTAATTTTACTATATTTAATATATATACGTGTAATTATTATATACGTGTAATTATTATACGTGTAATATATTTAATATATATACGTGTAATTATTATACGTGTAAATATTTATATACACGTATATAATATATATGTGTAATTATTATATACGTGTATATATTTATATATATATATATACTTGTAATTATATATTTAATATATATACGTGTAATTATTATATACACGTATATAATAATATACGTGTATATTATATATTTAACGGTAATTATTATATATATACGTGTAATTATATATTTAATATATATACGTGTAATTATTATATACACGTATATTATTATATACGTGTATATTATATATTTAACGGTAATTATTATATATACGTGTAATTATTATATTATAAATTATATATTTATTTTAACATATATTATACATTTATATTATATTATTTTACAATTAATTTATATTTTAAAAGAGTAATATTAGTTGAACAAAAAATATAAGGCCTGGGATTCGAACCCAAGACCTCAAGCTTGTAAGGGCAACTCTTTACCAACTTGGCTACCAGCATCCTTATTTTTTTTTTGTCAACAATTTGTATTTGACTGTTTTCTGACCAAATGGATTTAACGGTTTCCATCCAAAATTTGACGGTGGGACTAAAATTGTCACAAATTGAATCCTATGGGACTAAAATTGTCAATTTTTAAAATAATGGGACCAAAATTGCAAATAGCTCAATCCTATGGGACCAAAAATGTAATTTGCTCAAATAGTAAATTGCAAAAATGCGCAAAGTTCGGATGGTAAAAAAATCTTTTTCCATAAGATATAAAGGGGTAAAAGCATTTTCCCCCCTCACCCTTAGAGATGTTTGCACTTTACCCCCAACCTTTGCATTTTAGTTTAAATAATGCATAACCTTTAAAGTTTGTTTGCAAACACCCCATTTGGCGAAAATTTGCTGGAAACTTTTAGATGGGATATTTGAGAACAAACTTCAAAGGTTATGTACTATTTAATTATACTAAAACGTGAAAGCTTGGGGGTAAAGTGCAAGTACCCCCAATTATATATATTTTAATCAATATATATATAAAATGAAATATAATTTAAAAAAATTGAAATGTTTAAATAAACATGATCTCGATACAAATGGCTAAATTAAAATACAAAAATACATGTAATCAAAGAGTTAAAAATGAAAAATAAAATATGGGTATTATGGATTTTTTAGTTATGTACTATTTATACCAAAACATGAAAGTTTGGGGAGTAAAGTGCAAGTTACCCCAATTATATATATTTTAATCAATATATATATAAAATGAAATATAATTAAAAAAAAATTGAAATGTTTAAATAAACATGATCTCGATACAAATTACTAAATTAAAATACAAAAATACATGTAATAAAAGAGTTAAAAATGAAAAATCAAATATGGGTTTTATGGTTTTTTTTAGTTAATTTCGATAATATAATTAGTGAAATATACTAATTACTCGAATATACTACCTAAAAATCAATTTCGATAACACAATTAGTGAAATATACTTATTACTCAAATATACTATATAAAAGCCAATTTCGCATAAAAGAATTAGTGAAATACACTAATTACCCAAATATATTACATAAAAACTCTAATACTCATATTTGATTTTTCATTTATAATTCTTTGATTACACGTATTTTTTATTTTTTAATTTAGTAATTTATATTGAGATCATGTTTATTTAAAATACATCCCCAGACTTTCACGTTTTGGTATAAATAGTACATAACTTTTGAAATTTATTCTCAAATACCCCCTTTAAAAGTTTCCGACCAAATTTCCTGGCCAAATGGGGTATTTGTAAACAAACTTTAAAGGTTATGTATTACTTAAACTAAAATACAAACGTTGGGGTAAAGTGCAAACACCCCAAAAGGTTACGGGGATAAAATATCCCAGGTATAAATACCTCTTGTTCGAACTCGTATACAGAGTTAACGAACACGAAATCATCCTTCTCCACATTCCGAAACTGATCCACCAGCAGCTTAAACAACCCACCGTAGGAATTATGATCCTGCAAAAACGACGGCATATCTCCGACCCCCAATGCTACCTCCAATCCAGGCACAGAATACTCTCTCTCAGAAAGAGGAAGTTTCAGCTCGCCTTTATGCAAGCGGTAGTAGATCGAGTTCACGCACGACGCCTGAGTGAAGAACGCCGCCGCTAGCAGCCCGAATTCCTTCGCCACGTCGTGGCCCCACGGCAGAAACGGATCGTAGATCACGCAGTCCACGCGCCGGTTCGAGTTCCCGAGTTTCTCAAGTAACTCGGCGAGTGTTTCCCTCCCGACTCGCTCGAAACTTCCCAGTTTCACCAGGAATCTGAGGTCGCCGGTGACTTCGTCGTCGTAACCGTCTGAGATTGTCTCCACGGAAACTGACGACGGAAATTGTTCCCGCAACGTTGTGGTATTGAGTACGCGTTTGGTTATCGCAAACGTGATTTTTACCCCCTTGTGTGCCAGGCGCTTGGAGAATTGAAGGATGGGGTTTAGGTGGCCTTGGGTTGGATGTGGGAGGATTAAACAATGAGGTATTGATTTATGGTTTCCAATTTCCACTTCTTCTAAAGTCTGATCCATTTTCTGTGTAGCAACTAGCAATTGCACTACTTGTTTCTTTTCTTGAAAGTAATTGCACTACGTGTAAATCTATGATTTACATAGGTTTCATTTGGATATATATATACAGGTGATGAGAGGTGCCGTCTATTAATTTTTTTACTTGTGTTTATCCTTTTTCGTATTTTCAGACATGCGTGACAACTACATGTAATTTTTAATTTTAAGTGGTTTGATAGTGTCCACCGTCCACGTCCCATTACAGCTATGTTTTAAAACCCGGATCGGATATCGAACCGGAGCCCTTACTGATTACTGGTTTTACTGGTTCGATCGATCGGACCACCGGTCGGACCGGGGTGACGTCATAATTATATTTAATTTTATATATATATACAATATAAATATTAATTATATATAATATTATAAATATTAATTAAAAATAATCAAATAACTTAAATAATATAAAAAGATAAATATAATTTTAAATCACTCTCAACTACTCATTAATTTTCAAATAACATCTTTAATAATAAAATTTGAAATTATAAATCTGTAAGGATATAGATCAAATATCTAATTAAATTGCAATAATCAACGTCAATTAAATTAATAATATAGATAAAGATTGATTTAACAAATATTATACATTTAGTGTAAAAAAGATAAAAAAAAAAAAATTATCACATATATATTTATATTTGTATATATATATATAATAAAATATTTCACATTATTTTATCCAGACTTTAATTGAGTTATTATAATATTTGTAGTTATAATTAATATTTTTTTAAACTCAACTTTAAATGGTCATTTAATTTTGTGAACTTATTATTTCAAGTTGATTTATCTAAATTTTAATCGATCATTCAATCAAGTAGCTCAGTTGGTTGATGCACTCAATTTCTTTCTTGAGGTTGAGGGTTTGATTCCGTGCTGATGCATGATATTTTGGCTTTTGGAAAAAAAGAATTCCGGTCCAAACGGCCTGCTGAGCCGTCCGGTCCAGTTTCTTAACCGGTTTTCGGCCGGTTCTCAGCGGGTCACACTGGTCCATGAATGGACTGGTTTTAAGGGGTCATCCGGACTGGATAGGCTCCCAGTCACCGGTCGGTCCGGTCCGGGTTTTAAAACATAGCATTACAGCTTTTGCAAGGACATGGTAGGGCATGACGATTTTTGCAAGGACGTTGTAGGGTGTGACTAGTAGCTAAGGTGACAAGAATTGAAAAGAAAATAGCATTAAAACTCAAGAATTGAAAAAAAAAAAAATAGCATTAAAACTAAGGACAAAAAGTCACATTAAAATGAGCATTGAAACTAAGGACAAAGTCACATTCTAAAACTACGTAGAACAATGAATGTAGTTGGAATGCGGTGTTTGGATAGTAGAGTGAAGATATCTGGCTATGGATTGTCGTTTTTTGTTGCAAAAGCCATGAGATGCTTCTTCCAATTATACGTCGAGAATGCGAAACATGAGCGCTGACAAGTTGACAAGAAAGGAACACTCGTTGGAGGAAAGTCTAGTAGTTTGAAAGAGCTGTCAGTTTGAGGATAATGGTGAATTTGGTTAGTGGTTCGTGACCCTTGCATGGGTCTTGCTTCGTCCATGTGTGATGAAAATAAATAAATTAATTAAATTAAAAAAAAGAATTAGAGATAAATTCAAAAAACCACCTTAACCTCTGACCCTTAATATAATAGTATAAATAAAATATTTAAATACCTCCTTTAAAAAAATATATTATTTAAATTTAATCCTTGGTAATATTTAAAAAGGTCCAAACCGCTATCCTTATTAATTTTTAGTTTAATTTTATACTTTTAAGACTAAAATACTCTTTCATATATTAATAGGTTTTAGTCTAATTTTATATCTTTAAAATTAAAATACCTTCTTAATTATTTTCACAATTTTTGAAATTGAAAGAGTCGTTTTGGTGAATTATGTAATATAGGGAGAGATATTTTTGTAATATTTTTCAAACATTTCATATAAGGGTATTTTGATAATTTCAAAAAATTGTGAAAATGCTTAAGGATATTTTTAGAATTACATGGCAAAATCATGACAAAATCCTAGCGGGATGGAAAAACTACTAACGGAACATAAATTACAAGGATTATATTATGATTTTCTTTTAAAAATGAATTATGTTTTAATTAGACCTAATAATAAAATAATTTCATAGGTAAATTTCTCTTATAATTGTACCCATTTATAAATAACACGTAAATTATAATTACATCAGTTCGAACTTTCCCCTAAATCATAAAATTGCCGTGGCTTACTTATCACGTGGCAAGGGCACTCCGGCCATGTGGGCTGTGGCCCTATTCTAATTTACTTGAACAATTAAATAATTTCAAATAATAAATTAACTGATAATAATTAAAGATTGTTTTTATGGGCAAACAACTTGATTGGTACGAGAAGAAGTGACTATTGTAATAAACGTATTTATGTACTTGTCGCCCGTGGCCCTATTTAATTTACTTGAACAATTAAATAATTTCGAATAATAAATTAACTGATAATAATTAAAAGTTAAAACTTGTTTTTATGGGCAAACGCTTGATTGGAACGAGAAGAAGTAGGGATGTTCACGAACCGAGTCAGTTCGCGAGCTGATCGAGCCGAGCTGGTTAAGGTTCGAATTCGAATTCGAAAAGTTTGAACCGAGGTCGAACCGAGCCAATATTCGAACCGAACTCGAACTCGAACCCGAACCTTTTTACTCTTGTTCGTGGCTCGCGAGCCGGTTCGCGAGCCGACCTATTATATTTAAAAATTATATTATATATATATTTATATGTGTCTATATATATATATATATACACACACATATATATGAATATATATATACATATATATATATACATAATATTTTATTTTTTATTTATTTTTAATTATATCTTGGGTTCGAACTCGAGACCGAGTCGAACCCGAACCGAACCGAACTCGAACCATTGGACGAACCGAACTTCGAATAAAAAAAATAGGGTTCGTCGAACTCGAACTCGAACCCGAACCGAACAAAATAAGTTCGAGCCGAACCTCGAGCCAGAAAAAAACAGCAAAGTTCGGTTCGGTTCGGTTCGTATACATCCCTAAGAAGAAGTGACTATTGCAATAAACGTATTTATGTACTTTGTCGCCTCTCGGGTCCCAATCTTGATATCTCCCACAAATTGACAGAGTTTGACCCAATTCACGTGATATATTATAGGGATGTAAACGAGCCGAACCTTTGCCTTTTTTCTTGACTCGAGCTCGGCTCGACCAAACTTGTGAGCGGCTCGGCTCGTGAGCCAAGAGAATATATATTTTTTATTAAAAAAATAATTATTTTTCATATTTATATATAAAAATAAGTATATATTTATATAATATTATATATTATTTAGGTATTTATATATATAAAAATTAATATTTATTTATTTTTAATTAAAAATAGTGGCTCGCGAGCCACGAGACTAAAACAAAGGAGCTTATGTTCGAGCTTGGTTCGGCTCGGCTCGTGAAAGCTCACGAGCCGGCTCGCTTGGTTACATCCCTATATATATATATATATATATATATTTTTTGTTTTGGTACAAACGTGATATGTGATCATATAGTCAGTAGTCACCTTTACTTAATTATGTCCAGCTTTTGGTGGTGGTGGTTGTCACTTGACAACTTCAAATAATTTATTGTATTTTTGTGGAAAAATTTGCAGAATTCATCCAATAATTGCAAATTGCGCTTATCTTTTTTTTTTTTTAAACGACCGGAGGCCAAACTACAAAAAATCAGACACAACAAAGTCCAAAGCAACTAAGGAAAGTTCGAAGACCCAACGCAGGCCGAAGCCGCATTTCTAGCAATAATGTGGGCCACGAAATTGGAGTCACAACGAATAAAGGAGAAACTAACTTCATCGAACAACGAGCACATCGTCTTCGCATCTTCAATAATGTTCCCAATATGAGAATAGTCTTCTTCGGTACTCCGCAACCTATTGATGACATTCAGACAATCTCCCTCGATAATCACTTTCCGCCATCCAAAGTCTCTAGCAAGTGTGGTGGCCGAGAGGGCTGCTAGAGCTTCAGCCGTCTCCAGGTCCGAGGTATGACTCCTGTAGCACCCCGAACGCAGGGTCACCACATCCCCCGCACCTAAGCCCAATTCACATACGAGATGGAGAGCCCGTACATGCACTAAGCCTGGGCGAACGGAAGACAAACAAACACACTCCCTGGCTAGGCGGAACTTAGACCCCAAGAACAAACTCAAACCTGCATAAAAGCGGAAGCTAAAACGTGGCATATAAAAAAAAATTCAATCAAAACACATAACGGGTTCAACTAACTCTGAGCACCTGTCCTAACCTGTCCCGAGTATAATATCCTTTACATAATTATCATATTCGAATATTACACAACATATACATATCAAATATCATTTGGATACAAAATCTAAATGCATGAAATGCAACCGACCGAACAAAACAAAAGACACGACAGACTCCGCCTAGCTTGAACCTCCAAGCAAACCTGCAACTAAAACATGAGGAGGGAGGGGTCAGGCATAACTCGACTGAGTGAGGGGCTACCCACACACACTATACATATATAAGGAGCAAAGCACATTAATCACACACGGTTCGTGAACTCGGGGATAGTTTTTGCACACCAAACTTTGCCCGTGATACGTATATATATAAGGATTCTTATCAAAACGAAACACAACTTAGCTTAACAAAATTCATACGTATCAAATCATAACGTAACATACTTATCACACCAAATCTTATTAAAACCTTTCATATCTTAACTTATACTTCCAAGAAGATCCATATTTTAACTAAATTTTAAATCTATCCCCGTTTCATGAACTTTAACAAAGCATACCTACCAACACACATGCATAACTCGGCGGGTACGAGTACATAATCCCATCCTGGGCTCCTCTAACTAATCATAACATACCAAACATAACATATCAAAATAAACATATCAAAGAAACCTCCTTTCTCCGGTGATGGAAGAGTTGCGCGACCCTAACCATCTAGACAGTCGAGGGGAGTGCAAGCTACTCCAAACCCTCAGGATCTCCATCACTCACCAAACCTCCTGGTGAGATCAGGGGTAATCCGAATCAAACTGTAGAGATGTGCATAGGGGTCATAACCGGTGACCCCGTGGTCGTCCCGGGTCTCCCTTACCCACAAGTCCGGGGCCCATCATACCAAAACATATCACATCAGAGCATATCTTATCAAAACCCGCTACTAATCATTACATACGTAACATTACATTACCTACTAAACCTTGCAACAACCACGCTTTACATACTTCTCCGTGTCAAATCATCAACATAATCCTTAGCTCGTGTCTTTCAGCTCATAAGAGGCACACGGTTTGAAGCGTAGTTGAGCAATACCAAACAGAACGAATCAAATCAAATCAAGTATACATAGGCTTGTACATTGCTCATCATACTTGGAAACATATTTCAAATTTATAAATTCATATCTCGCATATATATATACATATAGTAAAGGCCGTAGCTCGCATACAGAGAAAATGGGCACATATTATAGGGTTTAACTATAACCTAACCTAACCTCGTACAAAACAGAGCTGAAGACAAGCACTTGATTCACCCCGGGATCAACAAGGCTGACAAAACACCACCCCGGGTGTACCTGAACAAACTAGAGACAAAATACAAGACTTGGACTCAAGAATGAACCACATAGACGCACGGCGTATGCATAAGCATTTAAGAGATGCGAACACGTAAGCTAGGCTCATATTCAAATCAATATCATGTAAGAGGAATCATACCACACTCCAAATACTCATTTAATATCATATAACATGTTAAGAATAAGTTCATGTGTACAAACAACGCATAACACAAGGTGGGGATACATAACAAGGTGCATATGTGTTTTGTGCAAATAATTCACATTACATAAGCAATATAAAATGCATATAAGAACAAGTGCATACACATAGACATGCTAAAACAAGTTAGGAATAAGTTCGGAGGTGGGAAGATACAAGAAAAACGGAATAAGAACACAAAAAGGGGTTCCGAGTGAAATTGGACTAAAGGTGACAGTTTTCCAAGATGCACAAGCTGTAGGAAAATGATCATAACTTGAGTTTGAGAAATGGGAATTAAGTTTTGTTTGTTGGAAATGAAATTAGACACATATATCTTTAAAATGGTAGGTGGGTCGAATCATGGTTCAAAGCGAGGGGAAAATGGTGTAGGTTTGAAGTTGAACGAATGCAGAATCTCGGCGAAGTGGCGACACCAAATTAAAACGATTATAACTCACAATTTAGAACGAATTTGGGGGTTATTCCAATTGGAGATTTTTCTAGACTCAATAAGGTTTAACATATCCAAAAATCAACTCAATCCGAGGTCATATGAGGGGGTACCCGGCTGGGGGAAAACAAGGCAGAAATCTACCCGGCCGGGGAAAACAGTGCAGAAACTTTCTGCACTAAATCTACCCGCCTGGGTACTTTTAACACACAAAACTACCCGCCCGGCTAGTCCTTCTGGACGAGAAGAAGAAGCAGAAACAGGGGCTAAACATGGAGGAAACCAAAAATGATCAAAACCACCTCAAAACTCAACCAAATGCAATGAAAATCAAGGCACAAGTTCATGGAAACATGCTCTAACACATATCTTAAATTCAAGGCATGAAATCAAGAATTGAATGGGTTGCCATTTTCAACTCCCTCAAGCTCCATTAATGGAGTTGTATGCAATATACACCCAACAACCAAAATTCCAACAAAATGGAGCTCAAGAGAAGAACATACATCAAATTTAGATCATATAATTCAAGTATGAAGGAAAGAGATCAAATTTTCATATAAACCTACTATTCATCATCATCTTCAATAGCATGGATCCAAGCAAGAAAGATTCAATTCAATCGGGAAGAAACTACACACTCGAAGAGAGAAATTCAAATCATACCTTGATTCTTCAATCGAATGGTCGGATGGAGCACAAGCTTGAGCCAAAGCTTGAATGGCCAAAGGGCTTTCTTCTCTTCCTCTCTTGCCTTGTGTTGAACGATCCAAAATGGGGAGAGAAAGGGAGATATTTTCAGCCTTTAGGGGCTAAAACGGGTCGGATAACGGGTCGGGTCAAAAAGGATCCGGTCCGCTTGGATCGGATTTTAAAACAGTAGGGGTATCAAACGGCTTTAGAAAAATATAAGGTTAATTTCATCGAATCCGAATCATCGAAACAAACTCAATGACTAGGTTGGAATTCGCATTCGAATTCCCGAGCTCAAGTTAGCCACGATGCTCAAACACCCTAATTAGAATTAGGTCCCTAATTTGCAAATATTGGACGATTGAGTCCAAGTACATTTAATTAAATTCTAACGCGCACATAACTAAAATAAAATTACAAATTGACACGTAAGGCATGCTAATCACATAATTACTGAATTAAACTCTCCCGAGACATCGTACCTGGATTGTTAAGAAGACAGGGTGTTACAAACTCCCCCCCTTAAGAGAACCTGGTCCCCAGGTTCGCCTGCTCGAGCTTCAAGCTCGAACAACTTTCCGTATTCACCCAAGTTCGAGGTTCATGACGTCCCGACGAGGGTTAGCTCGAGAAAGGTCTTCAAGCACAAGGGGTTTGAATCTCCAAATCAATTCGATCATTTGAGTTGCTCGATCGACTCGCACGATAAAGAGGGTCTAAAGTAGATTCAACTCTCACCGTTTGAGTTCATTTGAGTCAACTCATGAGGTCGGTTTTCTCTCGAAGGCCGAAGTTACAAACTCACGCCACTTTCATCACCGAGCTCCAACCGAATCTCCTCCTTGATCACGATCTAAGGTACGAAGTGTCTAACCTCCGGATCTCTTCTTACACCGGCAAAATCTTTAAGAGGTTGATGGTCTCGTTGCAAAGCTCGACCCTCATCTCACCGAAGCAACACTCTCGAACACTCAAAACACAAAATAAAACTAAAGATGCATGATGCACGTGATATGCGTGTTCAAGGTACCTTTCACCAATGTGGGGAATCTCATTTGGTAGTGATTGATCAATACTCGAAATGTTGTTGAAGTTCTTTCATCCTCGTTGTTATTCTTGAATTACCAATGTGTACCGACACTGTGGTAACCATCCCTCATTCCATTCCTTGTTTAGCTTTTGATCTTCAAATATTACTCCCATCATGCCTCGAAGTTCCCAAAGCATTTTGTGTGGCTAGTCTCATCCCGGTCTTTATCTCACAATTGTTGCATTACTCTTGAAAATTTTCCTAACTTAACCTTCAAATCTTAGGTGTTCCCTTAGTCTTTCTTTCGGTTTCAAGAATTGAATCCTTGGGCTCTGATTTATCACCAGCGGTTTTATAGCCTGGATTCCTTCACCCGAATACTTGCTCGTAGAAGTCCCAAAGAAGAGTTATTGTCTTGTAATTATAGTTCCTCTTCATTAAGGTGCTCCAAAGTACGATGTTGATTCTCATCTTTAGCACCACTCTTTTCATGGAATATAAGAAAAGTGGGTTCGAAGTTTCCTTATCCTAACACCTTTCTTCATTGTCAAATTACTTCTTGTCATCTTGCCCTTATCCCACAACTTCATTTCAGATTTTGTCTCGATCCTTTGAAGCCCGACCAAAGTCTACTTTAATTCCCTTTGAATTCTCTTCTCCAAGGGCACGGTTGAAAATGAGTTAATCTTTATGTCCCGAGAGTTTAATAAATTCTATTTTGTGCCCATTAGTAGAATTCTCCACAATGTCCCTCGTGGATTAATTACTTTCCTTTTCGGTACTTTCATCATAGTATCTCCTTGGAAAATTTAAATCTCCTTCAAAGCGGGTTCCAATTCTCTTGAATTTTCAGTCCGGTTGATATACTTCCCAAACCCATCCTTCTTAAACACCATCTTTAAGTTACCCTACGCTTCAACACGATCATCAAAGAGGGTCCCCAATCTCAATCCTCACCCTAACCACCTCTTCCCAACTCGTAGCCTTCTAAATTTGGAAGTTGAAAGGAGCTACATCCTATCAAGCAACCACTAAATATGCATGTCGGGTTAATGTGTAAATGGGATGTATCACATAATTACCATCAAACACATAAGGATGTTACAAATGGCAATTATAGCACAATAAGTAAATAATTACAAAACTTAAAGATGTCGTGAATGCACGTGCCATGAATGCAAATACCTCCATCATTGGATTCGTGTTAATTTCTAAATTGAAGCCTTTGCTCATGCATTCTTCGTTTGTTAGCCCTCGATTGCTCACAGTCGGAAACCATATGTTTCGATGACCCACACGCATAACATCTCTTCAACCTATCCCGACACGCCTCATATGTATGGTTGTCCCCTCCGTAATAGGCACACAATCGGGGCTCTTTCTTCAGTCTCGGGTGATTTTTGATCTTGTGTTTCTTCCCACGAATCTTCTTAGCTCGAGTACCACGTTGCTGGAATCTTTCTTCCACTTGTAGGTTTGAACAAAATCCCAAGTCAACTCCCGGTCCCGAATCCTCTTCTTCGTTGCCTTTAGTTAGTCTCCGATTCTTGACCCTTAAAGCTCTTGTTATAGCTTTATCCCATGTGCTTGTGTCCTCCGCAATTAAGGCCTCTTTAAACTCATCATAAAGTCCTTCCATGAAATGCCAAGTCTTCATCTCATCGTTGCTCATAATATGTGGCACGTAAGTGCCTAGCCTCTCGAATTCGTCGATGTACTCCATGACCGTTTTACTTCCTTGCTTTAAGGTACGAAATTCTTCAAGCCTTCGATTTCGTAAAATGGCCGGTGTATACCTCCTTCTAAACTCCCGAACGAAGGTATCCCATGTCAATCCTTCGCTCGTGGCTTCAATGTGTGGGGCAGCTCTTTTCCACCATTGTCTCGCTTGTCCTTGTAGGAGTAGAATGGTAAGACGGGTTTTATCGTGGGAGTTACACGGCCATACCTCGAAGATGGTCTCAATTTTGGAGAGCCACACTTCAGCTCGGATATCATTGCCTTCTCTAAATTTGGGAGGATTGAATGCTCTGAAATCTAGATATAATGTCACCATCCGATTCATAGGTGGTGATTCGGTCATTAGTTGTTCTCGATAATATGAAGGTTGATGTGATGATTGACCGAAACCTTGTCGACGTGGTGGCATCCTGAAAATTTCACAACTACAATACAAAAATATACATATCGGTTAGCACGTGAGGGTGGCACATAATTAAACTAGGTAAGAGCAATCAAGAAATGCAATGCAACACAGTATGTAAAGGCACCAAGTAGTTAGAAATCAAACTCAAAGTTCCGAAAACTCATTATGCAATGCACAAATAACCACATTGTCCTATGCCGTTCGACTTAGACCGACAAAACACGACTCTGAGCCCGGATTTTGCAACCCAGAGCTTTGATACCACTTTAAGATGTAGCACCCCGAACGCAGGGTCACCACATCCCCCGCACCTAAGCCCAATTCACATACGAGATGGAGAGCCCATACATGCACTAAGCCTAGGCGAACGGAAGACAAACAAACACACTCCCTGGCTAGGCAGAACTTAGACCCCAAGAACAAACTCAAACCTGCATAAAAGCGGAAGCTAAAACGTGGCATATAAAAAAAAATTCAATCAAAACACATAACGGGTTCAACTAACTCCGAGCACCTGTCCTAACCTGTCCCGAGTATAATATCCTTTACATAATTATCATATTCGAATATTACACAACATATACATATCAAATATCATTTCGATACAAAATCTAAATGCATGAAATGCAACCGAACAGACTCCGCCTAGCTTGAACCTCCAAGCAAACCTGCAACTAAAACATAAGGAGGGAGGGGTCAGTCATAACTCGACTGAGTGAGGGGCTACCCACACACACTATACATATATAAGGAGCAAAGCACATTAATCACACACTGTTCGTGAACTCGGGGATAGTTTTTGTAGCACCCTAAATCCCAAGGCGCCACATCCCCCGCACTATAGCCTCGATCCACGTATGAAATGGACAGTTCATACATAAACCAAGACCACAGCGAACGGGTGACAATAAAAATGACGAGCTAGGCGGGACACTCTCCCCAACATAATTACTCAAATCAAACATGATTAGAAAAGCGGAAGCAATAAAGTCATTCATATATATAGGTACCATATTTATTACATCGATACATATAGGTACCCATTAACTATCAATACATTATCATATATTGATAATATACATCAGTAAGTATTCAAAATGTGACAACAACGAGCATAACATGAAATGTCTCAAAGTACTATACAAAAAGGGTATGAACTAGACCCGTGGAAATGCAAGACTCGAACAACTCCCGCCTAGCACGACCACGCTCAAAAGGTACCTGAAAAGTGAAGTATCAGTCTACCGACGACTAAGTGAGGGGCAATAGTGTATATCACACGTCACATGCAAGTTGTAGCCTCGGGTGAAGACTTTAGAAATGAAAGGAATATATAATTCAAGAATTTAATCTTTGCCCGAGATTACAACCAATCATTTTAACACGTTTATTTAATCATGCTTGTCGATGTCATGAACATGTGGCCCCGGCGAGCAAGGGCAATCTCCAACCGAACTCCCAATCGTGAACAATACGTGATCATGCTTGCTTGCTTGATAAATACGTGATCATGCAATTTATTTAGTGCTCAAGTAGTAACATAATCATGCTTGAAATCATGCGATAACCCGAGGATAACCCGACATGCCGGATTAATCCCCAGTCTCCTTCTTCCTCCGGGTGATAGCGAGTTTGCAAGGCTCGACTATCCACGACATGGTGTGTGTAGAGGACATGACCCTCTAGACACGGAACTCCTTCCACCACTAATCTCCTAGTGGCTTCGGGGGTGATCCCAACAATGTGAGGATAATTCAGGAGTTACCCGTCAGCCCTTGCTTTCCCGGTTGGCTCAAGAATTACCCTCGGGCCCACGTGCAATCATGTACTCGCCAAACATGCTTGAAATCATGATAATCAATACTTTCTTGCTTGGAAATGTTTATGGTTTTGAAATCATTTATAAGTATAATACGTTTTGGCCGAAAACTAGCACGTAAGGGTTATAGGGTCCGTTTTACCAAAACAAAACCTCACCTTTTCTTGCAAAATACAGTAAGGAAGTGTTCTAAGGAGCTTGCTCCCCGTCCACGCCCTCGTGACCTGTGCAAATACGATGTACATTCGTGAGACATGACCTAAAATGACCAAAATATGACGAACGGCGGAAATGTGTCGAGACGACCATGAAAATGCAATGTGGTATGATAACATTTCGTTTCACCTCATATTAACACATATTATAGCAATTCGGGGTCAAAGAGGTCGTTGGGTCGAGGGGTCATTTTCGTAAATTTATGCAGAAACTTTTGTTCTGCATGTCCAGGTGGGAACGGCCGTTCCGTTCCCCTTTGAAAAATGGGAACGGTCGTTCCCAAGAGTTCCCCAAAACGCGCCAACGTTTTTCCCTTTTTAAAACGCGCTTAGCCGGGAACGGCCCTTCCGGCCCCAAGGCCAAAATGGGAACGGCCGTTCCCATAGTCGGCCGCGCGGTTTCAGTTTGAAAGAAGGGAACGCCCGTTCCCGCAATGCCTTGAGGCTGGGAACGGTCGTTCCCAGTTCTGCAACTGGGAAAACAGAGTATGCTCTCGGCAAAGAAGCAACAAAGCCACAAAAACCCATTTTTGATCCCCAAATGCTATAATCTCTGGAAATATGATGCAACCAACTTCAATACATGATAATATAACACTTAGACACATAAAACCATGAAATATCATCATAAATTCATGCCCCATGCTCATGATCAAACTTGTTCATTTTTGCCAAATATCCAAATATTCAAGCTAGAAATCATGCAATAATTCATGATATGATCATTCAATCATGCTTTGCACAACACATAATTCGTATAACATGAAATTCCTAAACCCTAGCATGTCAAACAAAATCACAAATCATCCCTTCCATGCTACCAACCTTGAAGATGAAAGAAATGAAGAAGTATGATGAAGATGATGATGATGACTCCCAATTTCTTGAAAGACTTCTTGAAATCTTGATGATTGAATGAAAATTATCTTCTTCCCTTTTCTTCCTTGGAACCGAGAGTGAAAGAGATGAATGTGTTGGGATATGTTTGCTAAAAATGATCAAGGAAGCTTGAAGAAGCTTATACCGTTACATTCCAATCTTGGTTTTTGTGAAATTGTAGAAGTTGCAATCTAATCCTTTGTCTTATGAAGTCATGCAATTAGATATGCAACAATTTAAAATATACTCAATCAAGTCCCTAAGAGTTTATGCAATTAAGTCCCTAGAATTTTAGAAAATATTTGGCTAGGGCAATTTGGTAATTTAAAACACTCTCGGTAATTGTTTTCATGCAAGAAATATTTTTCGTGCCATGAAATAATATTTTGAATGATATGAAATCATATAATTGATATAAATAATGTTTCTTGAATTTTATAAAACTATGAAATGTCACGTAATATATTATGAAATTAAAAAGGAATAAAATAAACCTACGCCCAAAACGCACACGTGGCGTGCTTACCTGTTCATCCGGAAACCGGGGCGTTACAACTCTCCCCCCCTTAGAAGAATCTGGTCCCCAGATTCTCTAGTCTTGCCCGAACAACTCCGGGTGGAACCGTTTCATTTTATCCTCTGTTTCCCAAGTAGCTTCCTCGGTTTTGTCACTTCTCCACAACACCTTAACCATGGGAATTCTCCGGTTTCTCAACTCCTGGAATTTCCGATCCAATATTCTAACCGGCCTCTGAACAAATGTTAAATTCGGTTCCAGTTCAACTTCTTCCACGGGGAGAATCGTGGTCTCATCGGGGTAATATTTCCTTAGTTGCGAAACATGAAACACATTGTGAATCCCCGTAAGACTCGGTGGTAGGTCCAGTCGATAGGCTACCTCGCCTATTCTTTCAAGAATCTCAAACGGACCTAAGTAGCGAGGATTAAGTTTTCCTCCTTTCCCGATCCGGGTAAAACCTTTCCTTGGTGACACCTTCAAGAATACCCGGTCACCCACTTCAAATTCTAGATCTCTTCGGCGCTTGTCGGCATAGCTCTTTTGCCTATCTTGCGCGGCTTTCATCCGTTGTTGAATCATCTGAACCTTTTCAATCATAGCTTGAACAACTTTGGAAGGCCTTTCGAATCTCTCACCTCTCTTTACCCCTTCTTGTTTCGACCATTTCCATTCTTCCAAGTCGAAGAACAACGGAGACCGACACTTCCTTCCATAAAGTAACTCATAAGGAGCCATTCCGATCGAAGCCTGAAAGCTGTTATTATAAGCAAACTCGATCAAAGGAAGCTGTTCTGACCACGAGTTCTGAAAATCCATCGCGCAAGCCCGAAGAAGATCTTCCAAATACCTGATTAACCTTTCAGTTTGACCGTCTGTTTGCGGGTGGAATGCTGTACTGAACTTAAGCTTCGTTCCCAAGACAGCCTGTAATTCCTGCCACAACTTAGAAGTGAACCTCGGGTCTCGGTCTGAAACTATGCTCACCGGAATACCATGAAGTCGAATAATCTCTCTGTTATAGATTTCAGCTAACTTCGGAATCTTATAGGACATCCTGACCGGTAGAAAGTGAGCAGACTTTGTAAATCTATCCACGATCACCCAAATTCCATCAAACCCGCCTTTAACCTTCGGTAATCCGGAAACAAAGTCCATCGTTACTTGTTCCCACTTCCACTCGGGAATAGGTAACGGTTGTAGAAGTCCCGCGGGTTTTTGGTGCTCAGCTTTCACTTTCTGACAAGTCAGGCAATGTTTCACATACTCTGCCACGTCTCTCTTCATCCCGTTCCACCAATAATATTGCTTCAAATCCTTGTACATCTTATTTCCTCCTGGGTGGATCGAGTAGGCTGACTTGTGAGCTTCTTCAAGTAGGACCCGTCTCAACTCTTCAGGTACTACTACTCTGTTTTTAAACCGAAGCAACCCGGTCTCATCAAACCCAAACGGACTCTCCGGGTCATCCTTAGCTTTACCTGCAAGCTTCTGTACTTCCGGATCCTTATTTTGAGCCTCAAATAACTGATACCTTAATTCCGGCTGAACTGTGATATTAGAAACCCGAGCCTTTAACACAATCGGGGCAACTTCCTCACTTTCCTTTATTTCCAGACTCGATACACTCGCCTTCCTGCTAAGTGCATCGGCGACCACATTGGCTTTCCCGGGATGGTATTTGATTGTACAATCATAATCTTCCAACTTTTTCATCCAACGCCGTTGCCTCATATTCAAATCCTTCTGCGTGAATAAATACTGGAGGCTCTTATGGTCGGTAAAAATCTCAAAAGAAGTCCCGTAAAGATAATGTCTCCATTTCCCGAGAGCAAAGATCACGACTGCAAGCTCTAGGTCATGTGTCGGATAATTCCTTTCATATTCCTTTAGCTTTCGGGAAGCATAAGCGATCACTTTTCCTTTCTGAGTCAAAACACAACCTAAGCCTTCTTTAGAAGCATCAGTATACACTGCATATTCCTCTGAACCCTCGGGAAGTGCTAACACCGGAGCTGAGACTAACTTTTCTTTCAGAAAGTTAAAACTTTGATCACACTTCTCGTCCCAGACAAACTTAACATCCTTCTTTGTCAACCGGGTTAACGGTGCCGCAATCTTGGAGAAGTCCTGAACGAATCTCCTGTAATAACCGGCCAATCCCAAGAAGCTTCTAATCTCCGAGGCGTTCTTTGGTTTCTCCCACTTGAGCACGGCCTCAATTTTCGAGGGATCGACTTCCAACCCTTTTCCTGAAATCACATGCCCCAAGAAGGAAACCCGATCGATCCAAAACTCACACTTGCTAAACTTAGCAAACAACTGATGCTCTTTCAGAGTCTGAAGAACGAGCCTGAGATGTCTCGCGTGCTCCTCGGCTGATTTTGAGAAAACCAGAATGTCATCGATAAATATTACCACGAACTTGTCGAGGAAAGGCCTGAATATCCAGTGCATCATATCCATGAAAGCTGCAGGGGCATTAGTCAATCCAAAAGGCATAACCACGAACTCGTAGTGCCCGTACCGAGTATTGAATCCTGTCTTAGGAATATCCTCTGCTCGGATTCGCAGCTGATAGTATCCTTGTCTTAAATACAATTTCGAATACACCTTAGAACCCTGGAGTATATCGAACAACTCCTCGATATGTGGGAGGGGATACTTGTTCTTGATAGTCATCCTGTTCAACTCCCTGTAATCGATGCACATTCTTAAAGTCCCGTCCTTTTTCTTTACAAACAATACCGGTGCTCCCCACGGCGAAGAACTTGGCCGAATGTACCCAACTTCCAACAATGCTTCCAGTTGTACTTTTAATTCCTTCAACTCGGCTGGAGCCATCCGGTAAGGAGTCTTTGAATACGGCTCAGCATTCGGAAAAAGATCGATCACAAATTCAATCTCCCGTTCAGGAGGCAAGGAATCCAATTTCTCTGGAAATACCTCGGGAAATTCCTTTACTACTTCTGTGTCCTCTAACTTCACCTGATCTTTGGGCTTGTTCAGAATGTAAGCAATGAACCCTGTAGCCCCGTCCCTGACTAACTTCTGAGCCTCTGAAAACGAAAGTAGGGTTACGGTCTTCGAAGTACAGCCCGTAACAACCTCTGAACCCAACTGAACCTTCTTAGCCCGACAATCCACAGTAGCACAATGTCTGTAAAGCTAATCCATCCCCAGAATAGCCCCGTATCTCTCCATTGGCATCACAATGAAATCTGTCAGAAACTCCCGGCCTTCAATCACCACTGGAACATCCCGGTAAACCTGATCCGTCTCTCGCCTACTACCGAAAGGAGTACTAACTATATAGCGCACAGAAGTACACATAGCAGGCAAAGGCAGAATAATAGCAATAGAGTGCGCAAGAAAGGAGTGTGTAGCTCCTGGATCAAATAATGTATGGATGTTCGTGCCATGAATGCAAATAATACCTTCAACTACCGCAGCAGGGTCAATATCAGCCTCCTGCTCCTCTCCCGCGAGGGCATAAGCTCGAGCCCTCACAAGTGGCCTCGGTCCTGCAGGGGGTGGATCCTGGCGATCCGGACAACCGTCAACCAAGTGCTCGTTACTCCCACAGATCAGGCACAGACCTAGCCGGCGCCTGCAGTTATCATAGGTGTGCGTAGGATGTCCACACCATCTACATCCCGGTCTCTGAGGTGGCTGGGGTGGTGCTGGAGCTCTCGGACCTCTCAGTAACGGCCCTGTACCCTTCTGTGATGATCCTGTAATCTTAAACTTCTTCCCAGAGTCCCTCTGAGCTGGAGGTGTAGAGTAAATCATCGGCCTTTTTCCTGCGCTCGATCCCTGGCCTGATCTCGAGCCTGAAGCCTGTCCTGCTCGCTGAGTAGCCCTCTTAGCACTATCGGAATCTTCAACTTTTAGGGCTTTTGCTATAGCTTTCGCCCATGTGCTGGTATTAGTCGCTTTCAGTGCATCCTGAATGTCTGGTCTCAACCCCTGAACAAACTGCATCGCCTTGTGAAAGTCATCGTTCGCTATGTTGGGTGCATAGCGAGAAAGTCTCTCGAACTCGGCGATGTACTGACCCACAGACCTGCCTCCCTGCTTTAATTCTGTAAACTCCCTCAACCTGCGGGTACGGGAAGCTGGAGGAATAAACTTATTTCTGAATTCCCGTGGACCTCCCAAGTAATCTCTGTCCCAGCTGCCTCCAAAACAATCTGAGTGCTCTCCCACCAGGAATAGGCCTCGCCCTGAATAAGAGTAAGTGTACAACAAGCCTTCTCCTGACTGTCACAAGGGATAAGCCGCCAAATCCTTTCAATCTCTTTTAACCACATCTCTGCCTGTATATCGTCTCCCTTATAGAACTTCAGGGGACGCTGGTTCTGAAACTCTCGTAAAATGGCAGAAATGGGGTTCTCCGGAGGTGCTACCTGCGCTGGTGGTGGTGGAGGTACACGTTCCTGTAACCTCTGATCAATTAGCCCCACTACTGCATTCATGAAATCCTGGGGCTGTGCCTGAGCAGGCGGAGGAGGTAGTGATCTCTCGCGGTGATGATGTCGGCGGTGATGATGCCTGTGCCTCGAGGATCGGTCACTGGAACGTCTGTCGTGCTCCATCCTGAAATCAGATCACTAAACATGCATGGCTTGATCAATAAATGCAAATGTGTGCATATAATTTCCATACTATCAAATAACACATGTTCAAGGAAGATCAAGTAGCTCAATTCATGTGAAGGAATGAGTAAATCAGGTACATCAACCAAATGCAGACTCCCCAATACCACATAATCCTATGCCGTGCGACCTAGACGGACTTGACACGACTCAAGAACCTCGGTTTTGCAATCGGGCTCTGATACCACCTGTAGATGTAGCACCCTAAATCCCAAGGCGCCACATCCCCCGCACTATAGCCTCGATCCACGTATAAAATGGACAGTTCATACATAAACCAAGACCACAGCGAACGGGTGACAATAAAAATGACGAGCTAGGCGGGACACTCTCCCCAACATAATTACTCAAATCAAACATGATTAGAAAAGCGGAAGCAATAAAGTCATTCATATATATAGGTACCATATTTATTACATCGATACATATAGGTACCCATTAACTATCAATACATTATCATATATTGATAATATACATCAGTAAGTATTCAAAATGTGACAACAACGAGCATAACATGAAATGTCTCAAAGTACTATACAAAAAGGGTATGAACTAGACCCGTGGAAATGCAAGACTCGAACAACTCCCGCCTAGCACGACCACGCTCAAAAGGTACCTGAAAAGTGAAGTATCAGTCTACCGACGACTGAGTGAGGGGCAATAGTGTATATCACACGTCACATGCAAGTTGTAGCCTCGGGTGAAGACTTTAGAAATGAAAGGAATATATAATTCAAGAATTTAATCTTTGCCCGAGATTACAACCAATCATTTTAACACGTTTATTTAATCATGCTTGTCGATGTCATGAACATGTGGCCCCGGCGAGCAAGGGCAATCTCCAACCGAACTCCCAATCGTGAACAATACGTGATCATGCTTGCTTGCTTGATAAATACGTGATCATGCAATTTATTTAGTGCTCAAGTAGTAACATAATCATGCTTGAAATCATGCGATAACCCGAGGATAACCCGACATGCCGGATTAATCCCCAGTCTCCTTCTTCCTCCGGGTGATAGCGAGTTTGCAAGGCTCGACTATCCACGACATGGTGTGTGTAGAGGACATGACCCTCTAGACACGGAACTCCTTCCACCACTAATCTCCTAGTGGCTTCGGGGGTGATCCCAACAATGTGAGGATAATTCAGGAGTTACCCGTCAGCCCTTGCTTTCCCGGTTGGCTCAAGAATTACCCTCGGGCCCACGTGCAATCATGTACTCGCCAAACATGCTTGAAATCATGATAATCAATACTTTCTTGCTTGGAAATGTTTATGGTTTTGAAATCATTTATAAGTATAATACGTTTTGGCCGAAAACTAGCACGTAAGGGTTATAGGGTCCGTTTTACCAAAACAAAACCTCACCTTTTCTTGCAAAATACAGTAAGGAAGTGTTCTAAGGAGCTTGCTCCCCGTCCACGCCCTCGTGACCTGTGCAAATACGATGTACATTCGTGAGACATGACCTAAAATGACCAAAATATGACGAACGGCGGAAATGTGTCGAGACGACCATGAAAATGCAATGTGGTATGATAACATTTCGTTTCACCTCATATTAACACATATTATAGCAATTCGGGGTCAAAGAGGTCGTTGGGTCGAGGGGTCATTTTCGTAAATTTATGCAGAAACTTTTGTTCTGCATGTCCAGGTGGGAACGGCCGTTCCGTTCCCCTTTGAAAAATGGGAACGGTCGTTCCCAAGAGTTCCCCAAAACGCGCCAACGTTTTTCCCTTTTTAAAACGCGCTTAGCCGGGAACGGCCCTTCCGGCCCCAAGGCCAAAATGGGAACGGCCGTTCCCATAGTCGGCCGCGCGGTTTCAGTTTGAAAGAAGGGAACGCCCGTTCCCGCAATGCCTTGAGGCTGGGAACGGTCGTTCCCAGTTCTGCAACTGGGAAAACAGAGTATGCTCTCGGCAAAGAAGCAACAAAGCCACAAAAACCCATTTTTGATCCCCAAATGCTATAATCTCTGGAAATATGATGCAACCAACTTCAATACATGATAATATAACACTTAGACACATAAAACCATGAAATATCATCATAAATTCATGCCCCATGCTCATGATCAAACTTGTTCATTTTTGCCAAATATCCAAATATTCAAGCTAGAAATCATGCAATAATTCATGATATGATCATTCAATCATGCTTTGCACAACACATAATTCGTATAACATGAAATTCCTAAACCCTAGCATGTCAAACAAAATCACAAATCATCCCTTCCATGCTATCAACCTTGAAGATGAAAGAAATGAAGAAGTATGATGAAGATGATGATGATGACTCCCAATTTCTTGAAAGACTTCTTGAAATCTTGATGATTGAATGAAAATTATCTTCTTCCCTTTTCTTCCTTGGAACCGAGAGTGAAAGAGATGAATGTGTTGGGATATGTTTGCTAAAAATGATCAAGGAAGCTTGAAGAAGCTTATACCGTTACATTCCAATCTTGGTTTTTGTGAAATTGTAGAAGTTGCAATCTAATCCTTTGTCTTATGAAGTCATGCAATTAGATATGCAACAATTTAAAATATACTCAATCAAGTCCCTAAGAGTTTATGCAATTAAGTCCCTAGAATTTTAGAAAATATTTGGCTAGGGCAATTTGGTAATTTAAAACACTCTCGGTAATTGTTTTCATGCAAGAAATATTTTTCGTGCCATGAAATAATATTTTGAATGATATGAAATCATATAATTGATATAAATAATGTTTCTTGAATTTTATGAAACTATGAAATGTCACGTAATATATTATGAAATTAAAAAGGAATAAAATAAACCTACGCTCAAAGCGCACACGTGTCGTGCTTACCTGTTCATCCGGAAACCGGGGCGTTACAGTTTTTGCACACCAAACTTTGCCCGTGATACGTATATATATAAGGATTCTTATCAAAACGGAACACAACTTAGCTTAACAAAATTCATACGTATCAAATCATAACGTAACATACTTATCACACCAAATCTTATTAAAACCTTTCATATCTTAACTTATACTTCCAAGAAGATCCATATTTTAACTAAATTTTAAATCTATCCCCGTTTCATGAACTTTAACAAAGCATACCTACCAACACACATGCATAACTCGGCGGGTACAAGCACATAATCCCATCCTGGGCTCCTCTAACTAATCATAACATACCAAACATAACATATCAAAATAAACATATCAAAGAAACCTCCTTTCTCCGGTGATGGAAGGGTTGCGCGACCCTAACCATCCAGACAGTCGAGGGGAGTGCAAGCTACTCCAAACCCTCAGGATCTCCATCACTCACCAAACCTCCTGGTGAGATCAGGGGTAATCCGAATCAAACTGTGGAAATGTGCACAGGGGTCATAACCGGCGGCCCCGTGGTCGTCCTGGGTCTCCCTTACCCACAACTCCGGGGCCCATCATACCAAAACATATCACATCAGAGCATATCGTATCAAAACCCGCTACTAATCATTACATACGTAACATTACATTACCTACCAAACCTTGCAACAACCACGCTTTACATACCTCTCCATGTCAAATCATCAACATAATCCTTAGCTCGTGTCTTCCAGCTCATAAGAGGCACACGGTTTGAAGCGTAGTTGAGCAATACCAAACAGAACGAATCAAATCAAATCAAGCATACATAGGCTTGTACATTGCTCATCATACTTGGAAACATATTTCAAATTTAAAAATTCATATCTCGCATATATATATACATATAGTAAAGGCCATAGCTCGCATACAGAGAAAACGGGCACATATTATAGGGTTTAACTATAACCTAACCTCACCTCGTACAAAACAGAGCTGAAGACAAGCCCTTGATTCACCCCGGGATCAACAAGGCTGACAAAACACCACCCCGTGTGTACCTGAACAAACTGGAGACAAAATACAAGACTTGGACTCAAGAATGAACCACATAGACGCACGGCGTATGCATAAGCATTTAAGAGATGCGAACACGTAAGCTAGGCTCATATTCAAATCAATATCATGTAAAAGGAATCATACCACACTCCAAATACTCATTTAATATCATATAACATGTTAAGAATAAGTTCATGTGTACAAACAACGCATAACACAAGGTGGGGATACATAACAAGGTGCATATGTGCTTTGTGCAAATAATTCACATTACATAAGCAATATAAAATGCATATAAGAACAAGTGCATACACATAGACATGCTAAAACAAGTTAGGAATAAGTTCGGAGGTGGGAAGATACAAGAAAAACGGAATAAGAACACAAAAAGGGGTTCCGAGTGAAATTGGACTAAAGCTGACAGTTTTCCAAGATGCACAAGCTGTAGAAAAATGATCATAACTTGAGTTTGAGAAATGGGAATTAAGTTTTGTTTGTTGGAAATGAAAGTAGACACATATATCTTTAAAATGGTAGGTGGGTCGAATCATGGTTCAAAGCGAGGGGAAAATGGTGTAGGTTTGAAGTTGAACGAATGCAGAATCTCGGCGAAGTGGCGACACCAAATTAAAACGATTATAACTCACAATATAGAACGAATTTTGGGGTTATTCCAATTGGAGATTTTTCTAGACTCAATAAGGTTTAACATATCCAAAAATCAACTCAATCCGAGGTCATATGAGGGGGTACCCGGCTGGGGGAAAACAAGGCAGAAATCTACCCGGCCGGGGAAAACAGTGCAGAAACTTTCTGCACTAAATCTACCCGCCTGGGTACTTTTAACACACAAAACTACCCGCCCGGGTAGTCCTTCTGGACGAGAAAAAGAAGCAGAAACAGGGGCTAAACATGGAGGAAACCAAAAATGATCAAAACCACCTCAAAACTCAACCAAATGCAATGAAAATCAAGGCACAAGTTCATGGAAACATGCTCTAACACATATCTTAAATTCAAGGCATGAAATCAAGAATTGAATGGGTTGCCATTTTCAACTCCCTCAAGCTCCATTAATGGAGTTGTATGCAATATACACCCAACAACCAAAATTCCAACAAAATGGAGCTCAAGAGAAGAACATACATCAAATTTAGATCATATAATGCAAGTATGAAGGAAAGAGATCAAATTTTCATACAAACCTACTATTCATCATCATCTTCAATAGCATGGATCCAAGCAAGAAAGATTCAATTCAATCGGGAAGAAACTACACACTCGAAGAGAGAAATTCAAATCATACCTTGATTCTTCAATCGAATGGTCGGATGGAGCACAAGCTTGAGCCAAAGCTCGAATGGCCAAAGGGCTTTCTTCTCTTCCTCTCTTGCCTTGTGTTGAACGATCCAAAATGGGGAGAGAAAGGGAGATATTTTCAGCCTTTAGGGGCTAAAACGGGTCGGATAACGGGTCGGGTCAAAAAGGATCCGAACCGCTTGGATCGGATTTTAAAACAGTAGGGGTATCAAACGGCTTTAGAAAAATATAAGGTTAATTTCATCGAATCCGAATCATCGAAACGAACTCAATGACTAGGTTGGAATTCGCATTCGAATTCCCGAGCTCAAGTTAGCCACGAGGCTCAAACACTCTAATTAGAATTAGGTCCCTAATTTGCAAATATTGGACGATTGAGTCCAAGTACATTTAATTAAATTCTAACGCGCACATAACTAAAATAAAATTACAAATTGACACGTAAGGCATGCTAATCACATAATTACTGAATTAAACTCTCCCGAGACATCGTACCTGGATTGCCGAGAAGACGGGGTGTTACAACTCCTACGGTCAGTTTCCCAATCAACACAATCTCCAACCTCATTCCTTGCGATCACCCCGATTCCAATCTCATTCACTTCTTTAAAAATAGCCCCGTCGAAGATTACTTTAATCTAATCCCGATCCGGTTTAGACCATTTCACAACCTCGGTTTGCTTGTTGAAATCAGCTACTACCTCATCTATATGTCTGTAATTCTGTCACATTGGCCAGCAAAATCAATTACTTGATGCGGCTGTAATCGAATTCCCTCAGCCTTGAATTTATTCCTATAGCCCCACAAGGCCCATAAAATGTTTGAGAGCTTTGTACAGTCACTATCATTCAATGTGTTCAAAGCTTCTAATAGACCATCCTTTATACTCTCAGAAATTTTATGGATCAACTTCCAAGGAATCAAAGAAAAAGCCCATACTTGTCTTGCAAAGTCATAATGGAACAGCGCATGGGTTGTATCTTCAACTAGATCCCCACAGAGGCTGCAATCCTGATCAGTACCACACCTCCTTCTTACCAAGCTTTCTCCCATCGGAAGAATGTCCCTGCAACACCGCCAAAGGAAATTTCGGACCTTTGGTCGGACATTAAACTTCCATATTTTTCTCCATATCCCATGCGACTCAAAAGACACCGACGAAGTATGATCTCGGTTGGCGAGATCCTTGGCAAGAAAGTAAGAACTTTTTACCGTGAATCTACCGTGCTTATTAAAATGCCACAATAGAGAGTCTTCTCTGCGAGTATATCCAAACGGAATGCTAAGGATACTTCGCACGTCATCGTCGAGAAAGACATTTTTGATGAGCTCTTCATTCCATCTCAGCACCCCGGCAACATTAGATCACTCACCCACTCCGAACTAAGCGAAGTATTCGGATTGAATCTCGGCCTCAAATCAGAACCCGTTGGCAACCACCTATCTCTCCAAATGTGAATTCTCGTCCCAACCCCAACTCGCCATCTAGTTCCAGAAGCAATAAGAAAGCAAGCCTCATGGAGACTCCTCCAAGTGTAGGAAGGAGATCTCCCCAACGGTGCATCCCAAACCTCAGAATTCGGGTAGTATTTAGCTTTAAGAATGCGACCAATGACACTATTCGGCTGTTTAAGCAAATGCCATAATTGTTTCGCTAGCATTGTCAAATTAAAAGCCTTGAAAGATCTGAATCCCAACCTGCCTTTATGCTTGCTACAGCTCAACTTATCCCAAGCTACCCAATGAATTTTCCGCTTATCTCCACTACTCCACCAAAATCGAGAAATAATAGAATCAATCTCTCGAATAATGTTATCCGTCATTAAAAAACAATTCATCGCGTACGAGGGTATCGCCTGGAGTACCGATTTAATTAACACCTCCTTCCCTGCTTTAGACAAAAAATTCTCTGAATATCCCCTAACACGAGCCTTTATTTTGTTAATGATGCTCGCAAAGATCTCCTTCTTTGATCTACCCACCACCTAGGGATGTAAACAAGCGAGCCGAGCTCGAACCCAAGCCTTTTTATTTTAGGCTCGTGGCTCGTGAGTTGGCTCGTGAGCGTATATATTTAATTTAAAAATAAAAATATATCAATTTTTATATATAAAAATACTTAATTTATATATAATATTATATATATATGTACTAACTTATATATTTAATTATTTAAAATAATTAATTTTAATTAAAAAAATATATTTTTGGGCTAGTTCGAGCCGAGTCGAGCCGCTTGTGAGCCTTGGCCGAGCCCAGAAAAAAAGGCCAAGGCTCGGCTCGGCTCGATTACATCCCTACCACCACCGACGGTAAACCAAGATAGAGATCAAGTTTATCCACCCTCCGAACTCCGGCCACTCGAGTAAGGTCCTCTTACAAGGCCAACGGAACATTCTTACTAAACATTACGGAAGATTTTTGTAAGTTCATCTCCTGTCCCGAAATCCAGCCATAAATCTCCAACATCCCTCTAACCCCTATCAATGCCTCCTTTGTAGCCTTCCCACAAATCATAGTATCATCTGCAAATAAAAGATATGAGATCGAGGGGGCATTGGTACAGGTTTTAATCCCCGAGAGAACGTCTTTATTTTCCAAATCCTGTATAAGACAAGAAAGGACCTCTGCACAAAGGAGAAACACATAAGGGGAGAGGGGATCTCCTTAACGGATACCCCTCTCCGGCACCAAGGAACCAAAGTCACCACCACCCAATAGGAAAGAAAAAGAAACCGAGGAAATACAGGTCATAATACGATTACTAAATAAATAAGGAAAGCTAAACCTGACCATTACCCGTTCAAGAAGCCTCCATTCGACATGGTCATACGCTTTACTCATATCGAGTTTCAGGTTAAAGAATCCGTCCTTTCCAAAACCCTTACGCTTAATAAAATGGTTAATCTCAAAAGCCACTAACACGTTATCATAAATAAGACAATTAGGAATGAAAGCGGATTGACTCGGGAAGATTAAAGTATCCATTAAAGGTTTCAATCGTAAAGCAAACACTTTGGACGAGATTTTATAGACCACGTTGGATAAACTAATAGGACGAAATTGAGTAATAAGCTCAGGGGACTTACATTTGGGAATTAGAACAACATGAGTATAGTTCAGTTTCTTATCAAAATTCCCGAAATTCAAAAAATTCAAGACACAATCAATCACATTACGTCCTACAACATCCCAATAGTGTTGAAAGAAAAATGGGGGAAGGCCGTCAGGCCCGGGGGATTTCAGAGGGTACATACTTTTGAGGGCTAGAATTACCTCGTCGGTTCGGAATGGAACAGTTAACTGCCGGTGCATATCATCGGTAATCTTCTCCAAAATACCACTAATGTCTTCGTCAATCTCGGCCACTCCACAGTCATTCGAAGTGAACAAATTTCCAAAGTAATCCTCAATCACCCTCTTGATCCCCTCCTCCGAAGTTTGAGGAGCACCATCTCTGTCTCGTAAGGAGTCAATGTGATTTGTTCGTTCTCTTTGTTTAGCCTTAGAGTGAAAAAATCTGGTATTTCAATCTCCCTCACGAAGCCATTGAGCTTTAGCTCGTTATTTCCAGAATATTTCCTCCTAGCGGAGTAATTTATCAAGTTCTAACCTCACCTGCTGCTCCTCCTTACGTGAATCAATAGTAACCGTTCCTTCCCTCAAAGATTTAATCCTTTTCTCCAATCTTTCCTTAAGGTCTTCCACCTTTTTTCTGGCATAATTTCTCCACCGAAGCAGCCCCACCCGACATTTATTGCTGCTCTCAAGAAGTGCCTGAGCCGGTTTATATAACACCGATCCTTCCTAAGATTACTGGATGATTCTGTTACATTCTTCCGATTTTACCCAACACTCAAAATGGAATGGACGTCGTCTCAACTATTTTCTATCCTGAATATTAAAGAGAGTAGTAATAATGGGAACTTGATCCGAACAAGAAGCTGAGAGGTGACGGACTTTGGCATCAGGGAATAAAGAACGCCAAGAAATAGAAGCAACAGATCTGTCGAGACGGGCACGAATAATATCGGGATCAGCTCTATTTCTCATCCAGGTGAACGGGAATCCGGAGAACCCCAAATCTGACAAACCGATTTCATCAAGAGCATCGTCAAAGTCTGCCATTTGACTCCAAGAACGATCATTTCCCCCTCCCTTCTCTTCATTTGACAGTATTTCATTAAAATCTCCACTGACCAACCAAGGAATGGAGGATCTATGCCCTACATTTCTAAGTAGATCCCACATAGTCCATCTATTCTGTCATTCCGGCGCCCTGTAAAAGCCCATAAAACTCCATTTCCTTGAATTTCCCACGGAATCAACAGTAATATCAATATGGTTCTGAGAGTAGCTTAAGAGAGTGACGTCAATATCCTTGTGCCAAAGGAGCAAATTGCGCTATCTAATAGCATGGAACGTTTCTAAATTTTAAAAATAAGTATTTATAAAATAAATATTTATTTTTAGTATTTTTAGAGTGTCTGGAACAACGATTTTTGCTTATTTTAATTGGAAATAAGCCAGAAGTCAAAATCAACCCAGGACATAATTCTAGATTCTACATATAAATTATATGGTTAATTAAAATTTTATTTGACAATAATATCCTTATAAACTATTAATATTCAATATCTATATTTTTTTTTCTTAGTTGATATTAGCCGAAAAATCGACTAACACAGAAATGATTTATTTGTTTTGGGAACGCGATTGCACCAAGCTGTAATATGAAATAAATTAGAGAATTGATGTTGATATAAATAACGAAGAAAAAGAAATAAGAAATTATGATGTATGATGCTGATATTCTTCTGATCTCCTTGAACAATCTGTCTTCGTACAATAAAGAATCTCCAAAATTCTATGAATCTTATGGAAAATAATACAAAAATGTGAAAAGTGACTACAGTAGGCTTAAACTCTCTCTCTTGAACTCTGAGAATGAAAACTCTGTGATTCTGAAGTCTGTATGGTTTCTGTGTAATACGTTCAATGAATCTCCCTTCTCTCTCTCCTGCCCCTTTTTATCTCTCCAAAAGTTGGTTGTGGTTTCTTCCCAAAATTCAGGCACGTGGGACTCTTTTGAATTCAAACTCTGTGACCACATTCTTGCTTTGACCCCTTCTTCCCTACTTTTCTCAACCCCTTTTCCTTCTTCAACTGACGTAGTTAACCTTCAATATACTTTAATTAATTAATGTGGAAAATATAGCCCGCATCATCACTCCATCCTACTCTTACAGTCGAACGATGTGGACGACTGTGAGAGTAGTGAAATCTTGGAGAAAAACTCTGGATGTTGGATGTCTTGAACCGGTTGGTCTCCCTTCCTGGGTACATTGATTGACTCATTAAAAACCTCACTCAGGAAAACCACGTGGGAAAAACCCTCATGAGTAAAAAGAGTACAACCGTTGCGTCCCATACCCAAGGCTTATTTGAGGGTCTGCTTCTTGTGGTTGGCTTAACATTCTGCTTCTTGAGATCTTCCTAACTTTCAGCTTAGTATCTTTGTCCTTCCAGCTAGTAGTTCCTTTCAGCTTAATTGACTTTCACATGCTCCTTTCTACTCGTGTGTCCCCTTCTGCTTTTCTTTCCCGCCTGCTCAACTGCAAATATTCCTCTTTCTCCAGAATTCTGGCGGGAGTACAGTCCTGTAATGCATATTCTCAAGATGTAATATATTTCTAGATGTAATCATATCTCAACTCTTAAAACGATCACATCATATCTTTGAGATAAATCAACAAATCAACTCCTAGCTATGATGAGATAAATTTTTAAGAATCAATGCAATCTGAATAATTATAAAAAATTATTGAAACCATGTACCGATATCTTATCCAGATAACTTTAAATCTCATACGATCAATTAATTGATTCAAGATTATCATGTAGTAATTTAGTAATATCATGAAGAGACATAAGCTACAGAGTAGGAAAAGATGTCACTGGGAACCGAGAAGTTTTAATCGCATAGGGTTTCTTGTCTGAGTTTAGTTCAAAAGTCAATCTCTCTTTCTTCCTTGCACTGAAACGACTGCTTCTCTCTTGGGTAAGAAGATGAAAGATTTCTCTTCCACTTTGTTGATTCCCGGTGTCTGCTGCTGCTTCGCGAGTCAGCACCGCCGCTGCCCCGTCGACACGCCACCATCGTGTCATCCGGCCGGTCGTCGCTGGCTTACCGGCGCGCATCTCCTCCTTCTTTTTTCTCTCTCTCTTTTTTTTTTTTTTTTTTTTTTTAATAATAGAGGAACTTAATCTCTTCTTCTTTCTCACAGATCTGAGCCGCGCCTTGCCGCCGTATCTCCTCCAGTTCACCGCCGCACAGGTAAGGGTATTGAGCAACCCTTCTTCCTCTCTCGTTTTTTGGTGATTTTTTTTGGAGAATCGGGACATAAGGGTTGTGGATCTGAACTTCTTTTGATGCCTGGCAGCGCCACCACCATTTCGCAATAACGCTACCGTTCCGCCGCCTTTTGCCGCCCACGCAGGTAAAGCTTTCAACCCGGCAGTCTCTCTTTACTTTTCTTCTTTCTTCGAGAGCGAGTGAAGCTCTCATGGGCGCTAGAAACGATTGCCCCAGATCCGGTTGTTATCGAGGCGGGCCTCAATCATTAGTCACGGCCACACTTCACCGGATCTGGAGAGTAGCAGCTCTCGCGAAGGGATTGCCCCAAGTTAGCCGTTATTTTTAGCCACTTGTTACGGTAGGGCCTGGGCGGTAGCATGGCTGTGCGAGTTGCCGCTTCCGTCCGCCATCTCCTGCGCCTTCATCCTTCAATTTCCTCATCTTTCCTTTTTTTTTTGATATATAAAACGAGGTTCCATCCTTAGATCTGAAAGCTCCGGCTGTTGAGAGGCGGGGTTAAGCTGCTTTATTCCGATAGCTTTGCTGAAACCCCTCCCCCCCTTTTTCTCTCTTTGCAAATCATATTTTACATATTGGATGCTAAAACTCAACTTTTGCTTGCAGATCTGGATCGAAAGCTAGTCCGTCGTTGATTATTTCGGTCACCGTCACCTCCACTAAGAAGATTTCCTGCTTTGGTAAGCCTCTTGCGATTTTTGTGTTTTGGAATGAATTAAACTTGTTGCTAGTTGTTGTATCTTGTTGAAGAGAGAGACTGATTCTTCGAATTCCTATTGTCTTGGTGACATGTTAGTGCTGCTGCTCGTTTGGTTGAATGGGTGCTTGCTGCCGAATTGATGGTATCTCCTTGTGGGTATTTCTCCAGTTTTCCGAAGGTGAAGCTTGTATTTTACTTGTATCTTGTGCCTGTATTTGTCGAATTTGCTGGGTTGTTGCTTGGTTGTAACAAAGACAACTGATTGCCTTTTTCTTGTAGTGGAAATATGTTGAAGTTGGCTCTTTGTAATAAAAATGTATTCAAAACGACTTTTGTGGTGCATATCTTGTTGGTCTGTCTGCTTGTATTGCTGTTGAGAAAGTTGCTTTCTTTTCTTCATTTCTTTAACCTCCTGCTGTTATTGCACACGTGTTTGAAATATTGCTTTAGAATATCGTTGTCTGTCAGGGGTATAACATGCTCTTTCTCTTTGTGCTTTGTTTTCTTGCTTGTATCCCCTTTTTTTTTCTTCCCTACTGTTGGGGGATTTCTAGGGACCTTCAGGCATGGAGTCTCAAGCTGAAGAACTGAAGGAGCTGCCCATTGCCTATCCGGGGCCCATTCGGCTCCTGGGCCTGCCTGGTCCCTCGACAGCTATTCCTGATCTTTCTGCTGACTCAGTAGCTGCCAATGACCCTCCTGGTCGCCCTTCTAACCCAACAGCTGCTGGTGGTTTTCCTGGCCTACTCATTGATTCGGCAGCTATCGGCGGTTTTCGCGACCTGCCCGCCGATCGTCCAGCTGATCCCCCTGGTGATGTCGGGGCGGACCCCGGTAATGTGGCAGATTCGGATCCGGGGGATGGGGCAGAGTACGACTATGTGCCTTCTGATATGACCGAGGCAGAGCTGCAGGCGATTGTTGCTTGGATGAATCTCCCTGCTGGCTGGGAGGCTTTTCTTCTAGGTCCCCACGACAGGCCGAATATTCTGCCTGCTGGATCGGCTTGTTTCTTTGTAGCACAAGTGGATGTCGGGATGTGCTTTCCGGTCGCCCCATTCTTAGCTAGGGTATCTACGACTCTTCGCTTACACTTGGGTCAACTTTGCCCAAATGTTGTGACCTTACTGCTTGGTTACGCTGTCCTTACGGGGTACTTGGGAGAACCGGCTCGGGCACTGGATTTAAGCGACAATTTCTATATACGGATAAACAAGTATGGATTCTGTTATCTCACTCCCCGAGGGAAGCCTGCATTCTTACAGGTGCCCGAGTCCCCGAGGTGCTGGGGTACTCTATATTTCTTCATACGCCCTTCAGATAAGGGATGGGGTAGCTTATACACCACTTGGCGATCCCGTTCTTCCCACGTATCCCGGACTCAAAAAATAGCCATCTCTTCAGAGCCTTCGGCTCGCAAGGAAATACTGCAACGGTACCTATGCCAGACCGATGAGCTATGTTCTATGCCTCTTCTTTCACACTTCTGCTTGATCCCCCAGCACGTGGCTCTCCCGAGGCCACTTGGTAGTCTGTTGGTCTTGTGTTTTCGTTATTATATGGTTTTGTCTGCTTTATGTGGTAATTTGCATTATACACCTCCTGCTTTTTTTCTGATATTTGGCTTTCCCCTTGTTTTGCAGACGAAATAGTGAGAAAGTATCGCGTGCACAATTGTCCCCCTCCTACTCAGGTCGAAGAAGGCTCCCCGAAGAAGCGCTCACCTCCACGCAGGCGCCGCAAGCCACGTCCTGCTGCTCCCACCGGCTATCACCAGGCGGGGGGCCGGTCTCCTGGGAGGCGCCACCCTCCTGCTTACCAAGCAGACCGCCAGCATGACCTTCCTGCTCGTGACTCCAGTAAGCATTCCTCTCACCGTTCTGCCGAGTCCAGCAAAACACGCCGGGAGGAGTAGAGGTCCCTCATCTCTCCTATCGCTAAGCAGACAGTTCGTGACTCTAGGGGAAAGGGGTCTCTTCACCCTCCTGCCGGGCAGCAAGACCAGGGCTGCAGAAGCAGAGAGAGGTTTGTCCCTCTTGGTATCAGTTCGTCATCTACTGTTCCTCCATCTGGCCATCCTGTAGATTCCTCCAAACACATTCTTGACCGGGACGAGTCTGTCTTTTTTTACTCCCAGGATGATTTGGGGTTGAAGCTTTTGAAGGGCTTGCCCGCGGCGATTGACAGGGATTTCATGACTGGGCTTTCTCGAGAGGCGCTTCCTGCCAGAGCCGCCCTCTATCTTGCGCAGGTATCTCTAGTTCTCCATCTCGTCTGCTTCCCTTTCATTGTCGCGTTGGTTTTGTCAATTTTTCTTCACCTATTTCCCTCTTCACAAGCGGGCATGCTCCTTGGCCATTGGCATGATCAGGAGACTGTCGTCCCCCTTGCTGTTACCGAGGAGCTGGAAAGTCTCCAGCAGGAGAGGGATTCTCTCCACCATGATCTGGTGGCGGCACATGTTTTGAAGAATGAAGAAGAGAAGAAAGTTGCGCTCCTGGACGTGAAGCTGAAGGATTTACAGGTCTCTTATGACTGGGAGAGAAAGGAGCGCCTTGCAGCCTCTACCCCACAGCCCATCTCCTTCTAGGTGGTAAAATAATTCCTGGGAACACCGGCAGGGAGGAGCCTCTTGGAAGGGCGCTTGATGATTCGCCACGCCGAATACTTGACTTCCCCGACATTTCAGCGGGCTGTTGATGAAGTGTCTCTACAGAAAGTTGAAGAGGTTTCTGACTCCGCTTTTGAGTGAGGCTTTCGAGCGGGATATGCCTGCCCGATATCTTTAGGTCTCCTTGCTCCTGATACAATTCCTTCTATTGCTGACATCCGCCATGCCCAGTCTCATTCCTCAGCTGTGTATTACTGTCAGGTTTTCATACTTCCTAGCACCCATTCTCTCTTTTTTTTCTTTCTTTCGTGGACTTCTTCCAGCTTTCACCAGTGATTGATTCTTTTGTTTTTGTTACAGGCGAGGGCTTGTTTCTGTTACAGGAGAGGGCCCTGTTCCCCCTCTAGTTAGCTGCAGCGATCTTGTAGAGGGCAGTCGTGCCACCATGCTTGAGTAAGCTGTTGCTGCTAGTTTACAGTCTGGCCTGGAGGAGGCCTCCCTTTCTGTTGTTGGCCCTTCTGCTTCTGCACCTTCTGCTAGTATCCCGCCATCTTCTTTCAGTTTCTCCTCAGCTACCGTTCCTGCCACTGTCACTGTTCCAGGTGCTGCTCCTTCTGCCGGGCAGGTAGATCCGAAGGAGCCACGAGCTTAGCTCCCTTTATGCCTCTTACTGGGTATTTTCTGATTTGATGCCTTATTTTCTGAAAACCGTTGATGTTTCCGGTTTTGAACTTGATACTTTTAGATTTAGATTGATAGATCGAACTTACTTTCGCGTAGCTTTTATTTTGATGATTGTGGTTTAGCTCATTTCCATTGAGCGTACACTTGGACTTTTCTTTTCTTCGTTGTCCTGGGGGACTTTGGGGCTTTCCGAATGGAATAGATGCGTTGAACACTTAGTTTTTCTCTTTTAGCACATGCTTGTTATATTGTTTGGGCATCTGGTTTATGCTTGTCTTCCTTCTCTTTCACTTTCTTTTTTCCTCTGCTGGCAGGGGGTGGGCAGTTCGAGGTGGTGGTTCTGGTGCGGTTCTGGTAGAGACCCTCTCCTTGATCTGCCTGCTGCTCTCCTGTTCAGCTGGGAGTTCACCTTCCTACCAGCTGTTTATGGTGGAAGACTGCCAGATCCGTGGGTGCTGAGGGCATTCTCTCCGAACCTAGCAATAACTGCACCCTTCCAGCTAGGTGGCCAACCCGACTGGTGGGGGCAGGTGGAGAATCACTACCAAGAGCCTTTCTTCCAGCTCTTCCTAAGGCACATGCGTAATCAACAAGCCTTCCCAAGGGGGACTTATTTGTGTGCCCCCTTTATCCCGGGTAATCAATCATTAAAAATTTCTGAACTTTCAGCGATATAGCCTCGGGGACTTAGCATGTACCTATCCTCAAGTGTCAACTCAACAACAACGTGATGCATGGATAATTCACATTTTAACACGAGACGATCTTTTCTTCATCATAATGCATTCTCCCACATCTCATGGGGTCATTTATTTTATCAGTCATCAAGCATTTTGCAACTACTCGAACCATAATCCACTTCTTTCACATGAGTCCGCATATCAAAAAGTTTATGTAAATAGTCAACATATGTAAAAACGAGAGTATTGGAACCTAGAAGTTCTTATGATGCATTCCTATTTCTACCCTCCCTCCAGGTGTGCAGGCCGCGTGCCTACTCAGCAGAAGAATCTCTTCAGGTTTTGGATGTTCCAAGGTCGGGATAACTTGACCCCATAAGAGTCCTCCAGCTCGTAGGCTCCTCGACCAAGAACCTTCACGATTTTGAAGGGTCCTTCCCAACTAGGGCCCAGCTTACCGACAGGTTTCATCGCTTCTGCCCTCCTGAGCACCAGGTCTCCCACCTGAAAGTCGCGCGATTTCACCTTCCTGTTGTAAGCTGCTACCATCTGATTCTTGTACTTCGCCATTCGTATAAGAGCTCGATCTCTAGCCTCTTCTAGAGTATCCAAGCTCTCCTTCATTAGCGACTCATTTTCTTCTTCATTGTAGGCTTCTACTCGTGGCGAAGGCATTCCTACTTCAGCAGGAATGACCGCTTTAGTGCCGTACACCAAGCTGAAGGGCGTCTCTCCCGTGGTCACACTAGAGGTGGTTCGGTGAGCCCATAAGACCTCGGGCAGCTCGGCAGACCATTTTCCTCTAGCTCCTTCCACCATAGTTTTAAGGTCGTGTAAGATGAGCTGGTTCATTACTTCCACCAGCCCGTTGACCTGTGGGTGGTAGACCGCCGAGAAGCATTGTCGAATTCCTAGCTGCTGGCACCATTCTTTCAGTTGAGCATCTCTGAACTGCCTTTCATTATCCGAGACTAGCTCTCTAAGGACTCTGAATCGGCACACGATATTCCGTTGTAGGAACTTTATCACCTCATTTTCCGTGATCTTCACTAAAGCTTCTGCTTCCACCCATTTGCTGAAGTAATCCACAGCTACTATCATGAATCGCGTTTGCCCTTTTCCCGGAGGAAGAGGGCCAACTATGTCGATGCCCCATTTAGCAAAGGGGCATGGCGAATACATTGCCGTGAGAGATTCAGCTGGCTGGTGTAGGAGGGGAGCATATTTTTGACATTGCTCGCACTTTGCAACGAACTCCTTAGCATCCGCTTTGATAGTTGGTCAAAAATATCCTACTCTCAGCACCTTTCCAGCCAGGAAGGTCCAGCCGGAATGATTTCCATAGCTCCCTTCATATATTTCTCGCAGCACGTAATGGCTTTCTTCCGACGACAAGCATTTGAGCAGGGGCATTATCACCGATCTTCTATATAAGAAACCACGTATCACCACAAATCGAGTAGCTTTTTGTTGAACTCTCAGCGCTTCCTTCTTGTCAGCTGGAAGGATACCATGCAGCAGATAGTCCAAGATCTCATCCCTCCAGTCCTTATCTTCCTGCGCCGCCAGCACTTCCTGGTCAGTATTTCCGTCCTGCTCCAGTGCTCCAGCAGGAAGGGCCAAAATTGTGATCCTTCTAGTATGAACACCCTCCAGCGAGCTAGCCACTTTGGCTAGTCGATAGCTTTCTTGTTTTTCTCCCGTGGTATTTGCTCCAGCTGGAAGGTAACAAATCCTATTTTCATTTCATTTACTTTGGCTAAGTAAGCCATCATCATTTCTTCATGAACCTTATACTTTCCCTCCACCTGGCAGGATACCAATTGGGAGTCTGAATATGCCACCAGGTGCTGCAATCCAGCTTCTTTGGCTAACCTCAGCCCCATGATGAATGCCTCGTACTCTGCTTCGTTATTGGATGCCTTGAAGTTGAATCTGATAGCGAACTCAAACTCATCTCTCTCGGGGCTGGTTATCACCACTACAGCTCCACTCCTCGAGCTGGCGGATGAACCATCCACGTGCAGCAGCCATCTGCGCCCTTCCTGCTCAGGTGCCATGGTCATCTTTGATATGAATTCTGCCAGGGCTTGCGCTTTAATTGCTGTTCTTGGGGAATATGATATATCGAATTCCCCCAACTCCATGGCCCATTTGATCAATCTTCCCGATTTTTCCGGTTTTCCAAGCACTTGCCTCATCAGATAAGTTGTACGGACCACTATCGCATGCGATAGGAAGTAGGGTCGCAGCCTTCGAGTTGTAACCATGAGCACCAAAGCCAGCTTTTCAATGTCCGGGTACCATTGTTCTGCTCTTTTATGCACCTTGCTAACATAATATAGCAACTTTTGAGTTCCATCTTCTTCTCGAAGCAGAACGGAGCTGACAGCTTGGCCCGATACCACAAGTACACGTATAAGGGCTCTCCTAGTATGGGTTTAACCAGGAGGGGTATTCCCTCCAGGTATGCCTTCAGGTCTTCGAAAGCCTTCTGGCATTACGGACTCCATGCGAATTCGCGCGCCTTCCTCAATACCCCGAAGAAAGGGAGGATTTTTTCTGCCAGCCGCGAGATGAAACTTCCCGCCAAGCACTACACCTCGTTCAGTGTTGTTGGGGCCTTTATGTCTCATATTGCTTGAATTTTTACGGGATTGGCTTGAATCCCTCTCTTCGTGACAATGTAGCCAAGGAACTTTCCTCCCTTCACTCCAAAAGAGCACTTTAATTGGTTCAGCTTCATATTATATTTGAGCAGGACCTGGAAGGCTTCTTCCAGATCTGCCAGGTGAGTGTCAGACTTCCTACTTTTCACCAGCATGTCATCCACATAGACTTCCATGTTTATTCCTATCTGATCCTTGAACATTTTATCTACTAGGCGCTGGTAAGCGGCTCCTGCGTTCTTCAGCCCGACGGGCATGACCACGTAGCAATATGTTCCTCCAGCTGTGATGAAGCTCACTCTCTTCTGGTCTGCTAGGTTTAAGGGGATCTGGTGGTAGCCCTACGAGACATCCATCATGCTGAGGAGTTCACACCCGGAGGTGGAATCCACCAGCTGATCTATGTTGGGCAGAGGGTAGAAATCTTTGGGGTATGCATTATCCAAGTTTCTGAAATCCAATCACATGCGCCACTTGTTCTCCTTCTTCGGGACTAGGACTACGTTGGACAACAACTCTGGAAATTGAATCTCCTTGATGTGACCAGCAGCTAGCAACGTGTCCACCTGGTTTTGAATGATTTTGTCTCTTTCGGGGCCATGCGTCCTCCTCTTTTACTTCACTGGACGAATTTTAGGATCCACATTTAGCCTCGAAACTGCCACGGAAAGGTCAATTCCCTCCAGCTGATCATCCGTCCATGCAAAGACATCCACATTCCTTCTAAGGAAACCTGTCAGCTCCTCCTTCAAGCTAGAGTCCAGCTGGGATCCTATCCTGGTTGTCTTTTTGGGATCTCCGGGAATCAGCTCGATATTCAAGAGCTCTTCGGTGGGCTTAATTTTTGGATGAGGTCCTTCCTGTTTATCGTCCTGCTTAGTTTCTTTCAGCTTTCTCTTTTTGTCACTTCGATTTCTCTTTTCTCCCTCCTGCTTAGTCTCTTTTCTGCCTGCTCGCTGAACAGCTTTGACATAGCATTTCCTGGAGGAGTGCTGGTCCACCGACACCTCTCCAGCTCCCTTCAGCGTAGGGAACTTGATCTTCATATGGTAAGTGGAGATAACTTCCTGGAAAGCATTCATAGCTGGTCTCCCAAGTATGGTGTTGTAAGCAGAAGGTCTATCCACCACTAGGAACCTCACCATCCAGGTCCTCGTCCTGGGCTTGGTTCCTAACACAATCGGTAGGGAGACTATCCCCATAGGTCGTACCACCTCTCCACCGAACCCGAACAAGGCAGTCTTCATAGGTTCAAGTTCAACCTTTCCCAAATCCATCTGTTCATATGCCTCGTGGAAGAGGATATCCACTGAGCTTCCGCTGTCTATGAAGATCCTCCCCATGCCATAGCTGGCAATGATGGCTGTTATAACTAGGGCGTCGTTATGAGGAGCCTGAATTCCTTCCAGGTCTTCCGGACCGAACTGCAGCGTGGGCTGCTGACCGGCCTAGTCAACCTCCATAATGAATGAAGCCGCCTGTGTATGAAAGGCAGCCTCCTGGGTATGTGCTCTCCTAGCTCGATGAGAATCCCCATCTGTTGGCCCTCCCATTATCATGTGGATGAATCCTTTCTGTTGGGTCGTTCCCTCCTGTTCACGCCTTCCTGCTCTTTCTGGCTCTACTGGGGGTGCCTCAATCAGAGGCCTATGAGGTGAGAGATGCCTTATCTGATTCCCCCCTCTTAGTTGGTGATCCCTTCTACTGTAGTTCTGCCTGGGGGGATTCCCTCCAGCGGCCTACTTCCTGGTGAGTTCCTTCCAGGCATATTCCTTCCAGGCATATTTCTTGCAGGTAGGTTCCCTCCTGGTGTATTTCTTCTTGGGAATATCTCCCAGTCTTTTGCTCGATCTCGATATATCAGCTCCTGCAGATAGCCCTCCTGAATTAATCTCTCGATTTCATCTCGCAGGTAGCGGCATTCGTCGGTGTCATGGCCATAGTCATTGTGAAACCGAAAAAATCTCTCCGAAGGGGGCTTGTGGGGCCCATTCTCTGAATTTCGGGGCCAATTCAAGAGCTCCGTTCCTTGAATTTGCATGAGAGTTTGGGTCGGCGTCGTACGCAGCGCGGTATACCGGTCATACCAAGGCCCCAGGCTCAAGAGCTGCTCCTGCCTTTCAGGTATTCTAATCCTTTTAGCTGGAGCTGGCAGGCATCCGTCCTTCTTTCTTTCCCTCCTCCTGACAGCTGTTGATTCGTCCTTTCCCGCTTCTGCTTCCTCCGAGTTAATATACTTTTTTGCTCTGGTTTGGAGGTCATCCCAGCTGGTAGGTGGCTTCTTGGATAGCGAAGTGAAAAACGCTCCTTTCCTCAGGTCTTCCTGGAAAATGCTAGCACGTACTTCCACAGTAGCAGAAGGAACTTCCAACATAGCCTTAGTGAATCTATTGATGTACCTCCTCAAAGACTCCCCTTCTCTCTGCCTCACTGCAAAAAGAGCATTCGGAGCTTTCTGGTAGCCTGTGCTACTAGCGAACTGGTGTAAGAATAGTTAAAAGAACTGGTCGAAGGAATGTATGGATCCGGGCTCCAGCTGCCGGGCCCATTCTTGGGCATTGTCCGTGAACGTGGTCAGGAACACTACATTTCACCCCTTCAATGTACTGGTACAAGTTTTCGAACCGGTCCAGGTGCTTTTGGGGGTCTGTTACACCATTATACTCCGGCAGCCCGAATGTCTTGTAACCTAGCAGGAGTTCATCAGCTAGGATCCTTTGTGTCCGCTCCTCCTGGTCACTTTGGCAGGTCCTGCTCTCATTTGCCTCTCCATATCTTCCAGCCTCTGTTGTAACCTGGCAGCCCAGTCAGGCTGCTCAGGAAAGTCTGGTTCCCTTCTTCTTATCTGGTAGTCCATAGGTGGCGGCGGCGCCACTGGCTTCCACGCAGCTCTACATGCAGCCCAAGCTCCAGTTCCGCCAGCTCCCTGGAACACCAGAGGGTCCCTAACTGGAGGTAAGCCTACCCCAGCTGAAGGTGGTATTATTCTTCTTATAGTTGGCTCTGCAACGTGTGGCGACGGGGCTGTTCCACGCCCCTGAGCTGGCAGCTCATCCCGATGCATCGTGGCGGTGGCCATGGCTGCGTTAATCCATTGTTGTAGTTCTCCCGCTGTGAGGCGAATGGGGTCATCTGGCCGTAAAAAGTCGCCCCCCGACCCGCCAGATCCGTCAACTGCTCTCTTAGCATGGAACTGTATAGCAGCAAGGCTGCTTCCTGATGATGCCTCTCCAAGTATGTCAGTCACCCTGATAGTCTGCTAGGGGTTGAAGGTTTGGCTTAGCAGTGCTTCCAACTAGGGATGTAAACGAGCCAAGCCTTGACAATTTTGGTTGGTTCGGGCTCAGTCTTGGGGATAAATAACTTAGCTCGGGCTTGGCTCGCGAGTCAGTGAGCCATGAAAATGTTGGTTCGGGCTTACCTCGGCTCGGCTAGCGAGCCAACCTTTCAGTTTTCTTTTAGAACAAAAAAAAAAAATCTTGTTGTTCAAACCTTGAAGTCTGCCATTCAAACCTTCCTTTCAATTATTTTTCTAAAATGCATATATGTACAGGAGAAAAGGGAAAGAACTTAGCAATAATTTCCAGCAAAACTTTAGTAGACAATTTTCAGCAAGAAATTAGCAAAAATTACCTTTGTTATTTCAAAATTATCAGCAAATATTTTCAAGAGAGACACCACATTTGTAATAATTCCAGAAGAGATTATCTTTGTTAGGGTTAGTGGCGTGGTGGTGGGAGGTGGAGTGCAACGGTGGCGTGGTGGTGGGAGGTGGCAGGAGATGGGGGTGTGGAGCGGTGAAGGCGAGATGGTGGCGATTGCCGTGATGGCAACCGACGAGAGCTATTTCATATCTTGCTCGCATAAAGTCGGATTTTCATTTCAACTGTTGCAAATGGAGAGAGGGGCAGGATTAGGTGATTAATGGGGTAGGTGGTGGGCTAGTGGCGTGCTGGTGGTGTGGTGGTAGGAGGTGGCGGGGCGCATGGTGTCTACTAGAGCTAGGAAAGGCTGCTGCTGCTGGATTTTGGAATGACGTGTGAGCGGAAGAAAATGGGATTGGGGTTTAGTTAAGTTAGACTATATATATATATATTATATGTAAAATATAAGTTAGACTATATATATTTTATATATAAAATATAATATATAATGCCTTGGTTTGCGAGCCAGCTCGCGAGCCACGAGCTCATAATTATATGGCTCGGGCTTGACTCGTAGGCCTGACGAACTGAGCCGAGCCTTGGCTTTGCTCGCCCGCACCGAACCCAAGCCCGAGCTTCGGCTGAGCTAGCTTGCTACGCTCGTGAACCAGCTCGTCTCGTTTACATCCCTACTTCTAGCTCTTCAGCAGATGGCTGGTAGTCCTCCTGCCTGCCTGTTCCAGCGAGCAGGTTCAATCTTTCAGGCAGAAAAGTCCTTCCAGGTAGAAGACCTCCTGAACCTGGGGGGATCAGCCGGCCTGCGTCCCCAATTTCGAGGTTCTGGTTTTGTGGAGTCTTCAGCCTCGACCCCCCCCCCCCCCCCCAATCGCATTGGACTCCGGGGGATTTTCGCTATCCTTGGTTGACGGCGCGACTTCCGTAACCGTAATGAGGGTTGAATCGGTCAACACGGGGATACTCCCAATGAAGAGTGGATTCGATGCACTATCGATTGCATTTTCGGTACCCCGTCACGGCCGGAGCCGACGAGTTAACCGAAGTGGTGGCAACGCTGGATTCAGCTTTGGATGCCATGGAAGCTCTTGAAAACTCATGCCTTTGCCCGATTTAATCGCTTTGCCATAGACTAACACCAAAATGATTTATTTGTTTTGGGAATGCGATTGCACCAAGCTGTAATATGAAATAAATTAGAGAATTGATGTTGATATAAATAACGAAGAAAAAGAAATAAGAAATTATGATGTATGATGCTGATATTCTTCTGATCTCCTTGAACAATCTGTCTTCGTACAATAAAGAATCTCCAAAATTCTATGAATCTTATGGAAAATAATAAAAAAATGTGAAAAGTGACTACAGTAGGCTTAAACTCTCTCTCTCTTGAACTCTGAGAATGAAAACTCTGTGATTCTGAAGTCTGTAGGGTTTCTGTGTAATACGTTAAATGAATCTCCCTTCTCTCTCTCCTGCCCCTTTTTATCTTTCCAAAAGTTGGTTGTGGTTTCTTCCTAAAATTCAGGCACATGGAACTCTTTTGAATTCAAACTTTGTGACCACGTTTTTGCTTTGACCCCTTTTTCCCTGCTTTTCTCAACCCCTTTTCCTTCTTCAACTGAAGTAGTTAACCTTCAATATACTTTAATTAATTAATGTGGAAAATATGGACCGCATCATTATTTATAAATCTAAATGTCATTTCACTTATTTTTCATGCTTTGTTATATATAATAGCATCATCGCACATAGCATAAATATAATAATATTATTTAATAGATTCATTCTTATATTAGATTATGATTATATATACATATAATAGTTTTTATTAAGATTTATATAATATAATAGAAACATTATATTCTTATAAAATGATTCTATTTAATATGTTATTATTTATAAATGAAAAAATATATAAATAATTCAATGTTCAGGTAATTATAAATAGTCTTCTATAAATTTATAATAATTTTTATATTGATAATATTTAAATCATATATAATACTTAAAAATAATTCAAAATACTTTAGGGGTAAATTAGTAACCTAATAACAGTTGACAATCACTTTTTTTCTTCAAACGCTCATTATTTTTTTGCTTATCACTTTTTTTTTTTTCCAATCACTCGCTACTTTAACTTCTGTTTATAGAATAGAGTTTGCAAATTGCAAACACCCTCTTAGTAATCTACTTTCAAGGACACAATCATCTAAAATATTTAATTTCAATCCCACTTTTTGTAAAATGTTTTAAAGTTCATGCCAATGACACTATTTCTAACTCAAACTTTATACGTCAAATTAATGCAACGATAGAAAATATTTTATACATATTATATGATTGGTGTAAATTTTATAAAAAAAAATAATATATTAAACAATAAGTATAATATACGAGTCCATATAATTTATTGGGTTCGGACGAGAGAAACCTCATCCTAGACAAATCGACATCACCAATTTATTTTAGTTCTTCAATACCTCCAAACACTAACCAAACAAGTTAGTGTTGCAAACGATATATGGTTTTGGATTGATTTGAGAATTTAGAATCCGATATAAAAATAGATCTGATTGGGAATGACAACAGACAGGGTCTAAATATGCAGTATTTTGAACTTGAACAAAACCCTAACAGAGGTAGAAGATACTATTCAATTAAGATACTAAATGCTCGGACATTCTTAAAATATAGTATAAGGTAAAAATAAATCCTAAGTTCATTTTCTACATTCTTAGGAAACTATTCGATTATTATTATTATTATTTTTTCAATCTGAATCCCATGTTACGTAATATAAAGAGAAAAAGTGCGCAAAAAGGTCTTTAATCATGTAAGAAAAAATGGGTATATATTATAACGTTATTTTTCACATATGTACAACCAATTGGGCTTCTAATGAAGAATATGATTTTATTTGGTGGCTTTTTTAACCAAAATGGGCTGCTCTCTATGTACAACCAATTGGGCTTCTAATGAAGAATATGATTTTATATGGTGGCTTTTCTAACCAAAATTGGCTTCTATCTAGAAGAAAACCAATTAACAATTCATAGAAATACTTTTATTTGGGCCAGATGAATGGGCCGGGCTTTCAGTAGAGTTATTAGGCTAATCAATCCGTGTGAATATCGATAAATGCATGATTAAATGTTCTCCAATTAGATAAAGCATAGCAAACAGTAAGCCTACTTTATGTATTGATTTTAAATATATTAAAGGTTTTTCTTTATTTTTTGATTTTCAAGGTTCAACTTTTGAGTTTTAACAGAATTAAACTCGATTAAGTTTGGTATTTTATTTGGATTCATATTCATCTGGCGGGTATGTGTTAAAAAAAATAAAAAATTTTGTATTTACTTCTTCTAATTATCGAATGAGTCGAAACAAATGAGTTTTAACCGAATTAAACTCAATTAGTTTGGTATTCCTGGTATAAAATACAATAAAACTAGTCCAAACTCGAGTTGAGCTTTAAATTTTGTTAAATAAAATTATCCTCAAATTTGATCTGTTATGTTTAAGCTCTGATGTATAAAAATTTCTAAAATGTTATTTTTCTATTTTTGTTTTTTGGTGCACCAGACTGAAATTTTAGGTTGAGGGGATGGCGCCCCAGTCCAAAGTAGGAAATGTGTTCAGGCTCAGCTAGCACTTACAAAGGTTCTTACATATACCTCACCCCATGGAGACAATGGGATTTTGAATCTAGAATCAAGAAAGAGCTCTTAGTAGTAGTGCGCGTGGGAGACTTTCTCTCTCTAGAAGATTTCTCTCTGACTTCTCTCTAGAATACGCACTTGCTTTTCTCTTTTTCTCTTACGGTTCTTGATGATTTCTCATTAATTTTCAACAGTTTTACCGTTTATCATATCTTATTGTTACGTAGTTTGATTAGTTTTACCAAATCTTTGTGGGATTAATCAGTTTCTCTTTGAAAATTATCACCATTTTCAAGTTTCTACAAGATTGCGTTGAGTCCAAGTAAGTTTTCTCCTTCTCCTTTAATCGGAGACGCAAGGTGCTGATGTGATTTTGTCATGGGGAAGAAAACTCGGAAACGGCAGAAACAAAAGAGAGTGGATGATTTTCTGGAGATTCAACATGGTGTACGCACTCATGAAGAAGAATCAATAAGTCCGACACCTAGTAAGTTGCAAAGCAAGAAGGAACAGATTTTTCGAAAAAATCCATCTCCAAGCATGGATAAGTTTGATTCTTGGGATACCGACACCATAAGTACATCAAATTCATACGCTCCCCTTAGTTACAGAAAACCAAAATTCCAGCCTAAGGGTATGGCATTGTAAAAAGTCCAATCCGAAGAGCAAGAGAATCCTGTGGATGCAAACCCTAGTGGCAATAAGATTGCTGAATCAGAGGATGGTGACATGGTCCCTGAGTCAGCAGATGACAAGGCAGGTTTTAAGGAGGTGGCGTCTGAGTCATTGGAGGAGGTGGTGGGAACTCCTGACATGGCGAATGAAGTGGACCCATCGATTAAGGCCAAAATTGACGCATTAGGTGGAATCCCTTCAAATATTGATATCTTGGAGAATCCTGCATTAATGGATGAGGATAATTCAAATTTGAATTATAGCGCCGAGGAGTTATCTATGGTAAATATCCTTTTGAATGGAGAAAAAACTGGAGACTTACTTGCGGGAAAGACTCAAGGGACAAGTGGTAACCCTAAGGGTAAAGCTGTCAATCAACAAACCCTAAGGGTGCCTACTGTAGTCACGGACAATCATGGACTTGGGGAAAATTCAAAATCTGCTCAAGAACACCAGCCAAACGTGAACAAGACATATTCCAGGCATGCAATTAATCGAGAAGTTTGTGAAAACCTTGGAAACTCCCATCAAGCTAATACCTCACACGAAGGGATGAGTGATTTTCAAGTTCAACAATGAAGTTGACAGTGAAAGAGTTACAAAATGAGCCTTACACAATCGGGAATGTTGCACTAATACTCAAGAAAGTGGACAAGAATTTTGCCTTTGACAAACATGAGTTCCTGAAGGTACCGGTTTGGATTAAAGTGGAAGACATACCAACGGCCAGATGGCATGAGGTGGGGTTGGGTATGATAGCTCAAGCCTTGGAAAACCAATTTGAACCGATGAGATCACGGATAACAGTGAGAGGTATAGTTATGCTAGATTCTTGGTTAAAATTGATGCAACTGAAATTCCTTTATATTACGTAAGCTATTATCTACTTGTGGTAAAAATCTTAAACTATCTGTCACGTATGAATCTTATCCAAGTTATTGCTGTTTTTGTGAGAAATATGAACACCATGCATGGCAATGCTTCTGTGACAAGGATGGAAATCTGGAGCCACTCATGACCCGTAGAGTACCCCAAAAATCGACAACTCCTCAAAGGAAGAGAATAATTAAACAAAATCCAGGCAAAGGACCGGATGGGCAATCAGTACCTGTAGCACCCGAGCGTAAGGTGTCGTATCCCCCGCACCGAGACCCGACCCGAATATGAAATGAAAAATCCATACCCAAGCTAAATCACGGCGAACGGGGATATACACACTCGCTAAGCTAGGCGGGATCTAACCTTCGCAACCAAAAGACATAACCACAGAAACAATACCAATGCGGAAGCAACGTACATTCATAAATAGCAAGGTAAGCAAAGAGTGACGGGTTCATCTAGCATAGATACCTAATCCCAAAAGTCAATAAAATCATAAAACATTAATTACGGTTCTTTTTATTCCTGCAAACTTATCTCGAATTCATGATAGTAGTAATAATCAATACAAGTCATACATTCTCCATAACTTAAACAAATCCTGATTCAATATGCAAATGAACAGACTCTGACTTAACCGAAAGACTGAACAGACTCGACTTCCCTCCTAGCACTCCAAACCTGCAAGAACACTGAAAACAATCCGGGTTCAGTCTATATGAGACTGGTGGGTATAAAATGGCATAAGTATCGTATAAGACAATATTTAAACATTCACATGCAAGTTATAATCCCAAATGAGGTTTTTAGAGCATTTCCCAAGTGGGTGAAATAAAGAAGTCATCAAAAGGGATTATAACATTCCTTTTTTATTCTTTAGGTCTTTCGTGGCCCGACGAGTAGGCGTGCATTATCTCCAACCAACACCTCGTGTAGTTCATTAAACATTCATTCATTCTTTCTTTCTTTCATGCATTACATTCTTTCGTGCACATTCATGAACATTTACACCTTCTTCCTCCGGGTGATGGCCGGGTGATCGGCCCGAACCATCCATTCATTGACCAAAAGGGGAACATGACTCCCCAGATGGCACTCAGCGTCCATTCCTCGCTAACTCCTAACGAGGTTCGGTTACGCCGTTCATTGGTGGAACTAGCGTGAGGGATCACCGTCGGCCTATGCCTCCCCGGATCACCACTCACACCAAGTCCCTGGGCCCCATTCTGTGCATTCATTCATTCTTTCTCGCCAAAACATTTGGTAGGTTCATAAAAGAAGGGCTTTACTTTAAAATCATTGACTCGTGAAAACGACTCTATATACATATATACTTTTGGCTGAAATCTTCACACATTGAGAGTATATAGGGTCATTTAACTAAATAGTAGAAAAACCCACATGTCCTTAGCTTACCAACCAAAACTAAGAAGAAACGAGAGGACCCGGAAGTGTCCTAAGACCCAGCAAGTCTCCGCCCTGGAGAAAACTGTACAAAGGACAATAGAGTATACACGTAAGACTCAAGACTCCAAATGTACCATATATGACGCACGACAATGCAATGAATACGGTATGAAAGTATAAGATATGATATCATGTCATAGAAACATTCTTGTGCACAATTAATGTCTTAAAGACATGTATACAAGCCATTCATTTCTTTCAAGAAGTGTTCATATCCATATGAGTTCATGACTTTCATTTCTATACCCCATAAATCTAAGAAATTCAAATAACGATCATCACGCGTAGTATAACATGTAGACACTTCATATCAATCATTAAAAAGAAGCACAACATCATTTAGGGTTCAAACATGAAGCATCAATGCATGCATGTACCATATTGGAGCAAGGAAGACATATTGAGCCATAAACTATATACGACAAGTATAACATAGGTTATGAATAGGGGTGTCAATTCGGGTGGGTCGGGTGGGTTCGGGTCGGGTTGATACCAGGGTATAATATTAAAATGTTAAACCCGAACCCAACCCGACCCGAGGTTCAACCCGTTATCCCCAACCCTAACCTGATTTTATAAGGTTCGGGTTGGATTCGGGTTGACCTGATTTATTTTCGGGTCACCCAATAACCCTATTCAACCCAATAACCCGACCCAGACCCGAAGAAGAGCAGCCACAGATGTGGTGAGATTTCTCTATATGCAGCAGACACACAAGCAAAAACACAAGCAGAACCCTATTTTCTCTCTCGGCAAAACAATTCCCAGGGCAATTTCACTATAATTCTGGCTCTTACTACCGCTGCTACCCTTGATAATCTTGCTCTTCATCTCTCCTTCCGCATTCCAGGCGCCGCTGCCGCCGGTCCGCCGCCACGAACTGAAACATCCCTCAACTCTTTCGCCACCATCCTCTACACCCTCGACTTTGAAGAACTCTCCAGATCCACCGCTTCCGCTAGCCCCTTCGCCACTGCTCTTGTGAAAGCAAAAGAGACTACAAGAAAAGATTCATGTTTTGAGGCAAGAAGAGAAAAGATTCATGATTTGGGGTAAGAATGAGAAACGGCTCTTTGTTTAAGCCTAGGGTTTGTCTAATTTCTGTAAGAAGTGTTTGTTATGGGCTAATTGAGAAGGAAAATTTACTTTTAAATGTGGAAGTGGGCCGATCAAAGTGGGCTTTTACTAGTGACTGCTGTTTCTTCTAATTATTAAACAGTTTTAAGGCCTCATATGAGTTGATATATAAATTTTATTTTATTTTTTTAATTTTAATGGGTCATATCAGGTCAACCCCGGGTTGACCCGAACCCAACCTGATTTGCTTTATTCTTTGCGGGTTGTTTTCGGGTCCGACCCGATTGGACCCGAACCCGAAAACCCCCAACCCTAACCTGATATTTAATCGGGTGGGTCAGGTCGGGTTATCGGGTCGGGTCCAATTTTGACACCCCAAGTTATGAAGGCCCAAGAGGTGATATTATGTCAAGGAATCGTTCATGTGCACGATTAATATCTCAAAGACATCTAAACGTTCAATACATTCATTTCAAGAATCATTCAAATTCGTTTACGTTCTTCACTTTCATAAATCATACCAAATTAATCCAAGAAATTCACATAATGCGCATAACACATAGTATAACATGTATACATATCATATAAGTCATAAAATAAAAGATAAGAAGCAATTAGGGCTCATCTTGGAAGCAAAAGATCCATGCATGCATACATTAGGAGCATTAAAGACATATTGACGAATAACTCGAAAAATATTCAACGAAAACTCACCAAACTTTATAACACATAAGATAACACATTATATGACATGTTAATATAGCATAGAAGTCATAAAATAGGTGGAAGAAGAATAAACAAGCGAAGAGAAACAAGAAAAACGGAACCGGAGTCATGAGGATAGGCTGGACAGAATCCACCCCCATGGATTTTTCCAAAGGGAAAAATCCACCCCCATGGATTCTGGTCAGAAACCCACTGACTCAAATCCACCCCCATGGATTTTTCCAAAGGAAAAAAACCACCCCCGTGGATTTGTGTCTGTGGCAAAAAAAAACACACAAACAGGGCATGCACGAAGGAGAAAGGAAACGAAGCATGTTACCAACTTAAAACTCAATGAAATGCATACAAATTCAGGCCATAAGCTCATACATACATGCCAAAACCGAAGCTAAATCATGAGAATGGAAGAGATGCTCATATAGGTTTATGTTCTTCAAGTTTCATGAAAAATCATTAATGGTAACTTCCAAATAACTCATCTATCATGCAATACAAGTATAAAGAGACATAAGTGGAGGTCGTAGGATCATATATCATTCTTCATACTAACATAAATCATAAGAACTCATGCAAGATTCATCAGAGTTTCACAAACCCTTACTATTCATCATCTTCTCCAATCCTAACTCAAATCATGGTGAAATCATGCAATAAGGGGCTTAAAAGAACTACAATGAGATACACAACATAAAAAATGGGATTACCTTTCAAATTGGAGAAGAATTGGATGTGAGATGAGCTCAAAATCTCAAATGGGGCAAAAGGGGTCTTCTTCTCTTTTTCTCTTTAGCTGAAAATATCTAGCTTTGGGGGGTTGGAATCTCGGTTTGGGGCTGATAAGGGTGAGAGAGAGAGTTTTCAAGTGGGGTTAGGGTCAAAGGGTAGGTCATAGGTGTGTTGGTTTAGGTCCGTAGCTTAGGTAGAGTCATGAATGGTCGTTTTAGACGAGAGTTGCTCATTTCGGTTGAAATTCGAGTATCCAAATGGTCTTAGAAAAATATAAGGCTTGACCCATTGGATCCAAATCGTCGATACGAGTCCAATGGAGGTGATGAAACTCGATTCCGAGTTCCCGAGCTCAAGATACGCCGCCCGGAACACAAGGTGCGCGAAATGCTCTTTAGCCCCATTTTCGGTTCCGATCACACAAACGATTCCAAAATTCAAACATACAATAACAAAATCATGCAACGAGCATACAACCATAATCATAATACACATAATTCACTCATACCAAGTTTTCTCAAAAAACGAAAATCAATTCAGATAGATACGACACTCAAACACGATCATAAATGCATAAACGTTCAAGAGTCCATATTCAATTAATAAAAACTAAAAAAAAGAAATACTAATGAAAGCATATATAATTAATTTAATTTCACATATTAGTAATCAATTACGTCATGCTTATATAATTCAAAAATCGGGGCGTTACAACCGCACCCCCTTAAAAAGAATCCGTCATCGGATTCACTAAATCCTATGCAAACAATGAGAGAACCCGATCCCTCGAAAACAACAAAGAGAGAGCCCGTCTCTCAAACAAAAAAGAGAGAACCCCGTCTCTCAAACAACAAAGAGAGAACCCCATCTCTCAAACAACGAAGTAAGGGAGTCTCCAATACCCCCAAGTAACACAACCCAAACAGTTACATCAAAGTGCAAACATCAAGAAGGAGGCAACACATATCAATTACAATAGTTAACATCATATAAGACACAAAAGGTCCAACAATATATAAATAGCAAGCACATAATGTTGGAAAACGGGAATCAGAAAGCAGCGAAAATTTAAAAATTTTCCAACAAAAGGATCTTGGACACGCAATCGTGTATCCAAATTCGTAGAGATTAAAAACTTACTTTTCAATAATTTTTCTTGAAGCGTTTCAAGCCACCCAAGAACGCTCTTCTCGCGGCTTGATCCCCTCTCCTTGGTAAAGCTCGAATCTTCAAAACTTCTAACTTGAAGCTTTCTAGAGATAGTCCACCAACTTGACTACAATCTAACTAGTAAGGATGCTAGTTCTCTTGTTAGTGTTTAGGCTTAACCTAGGGTTTAATTTATCTTGGAGAAAGGATGGTGTTCAACACATGAACCAAAAGAATTGCCAATTACTCTCTAAGGGGAGCTCGAGCTCCCCTATATATAGGAAAGGGGAGGACCGAAAATCCTAGTCCTTATGGACTAAGGATTTGGTCCCTCTCTCCTATTACTTGATCATCAAGTAATTTTGACTTTGACTTTGAATTCAAATTCAAATCAACTTTCAAGAGAGCTAAAATATCCAAACCCTTTTGGAAATTATTATACTTTATTTATTTAAAATAAATAACTTATTTTATCTAATTAATTAATTCACAATTAATTAACTAGATTATTTTTCTCCAAAATTAGACTTTCTTTTTAATTCAAAATTAAACCAAAGTCTATTAAATAATTAACAAATTAATTATTTAATATATAATTAAATAATCACGTGGGGCACACGTGTCCCAATGACACGTGTCCAGTCACGTGACCCACACGTGTGGTTTCACACGTGTGGAACCCTCTAGGCTCTATTAACTCGTTTAATCATTTTAAAGCCTCTACTCATGTAACCAAGTTGTTGTGTGTGACCCTCTAGGTTCTCAATTCAATTAGCAGTGACCCTAATTAATTAATTCACTAATTAATTAATCAGTTCACAGATTAAACGACCATAGTTTAGCAACAGGTGTTTAACCCCCAGCAGAATTGGAATGTTCGGATTCGACAGAACCTTTAAGTCATTGATTCATGTTAGATACAATCCTTCTACGTACTATCTCTCAACCATGATCTAGAGTAAGGGAATAATCAGAACCCTAATAATCCGGTCTTAAAGCAAAATGCATTTCATATCCATTTGATCTTAATCCAAGAAACCCTTTTCTTGATGTCTTGATCTACTGCCTTGGCCAAGGACTCCATATGGCATATGAATGACTTACACAATAAGAGATCACCTTGCAAATGCAAGTGTAGGTCCTTTCTTGATTCTCATTCACTTTCATGAGTCACTTGTGCAACCCCAGCATAAGCCTTGAATCAGTTATCTAAGGCGACACCCTTTAAAGCTTATACCTAAGACTACAGAGTTAACTTATAAAGTGACATGGAACCTAAAGTCTAAGGATCAATTAATCACATCAATAACTCGTGAGATATTTCCTAATCTGAAAGTTTCCATTTCCTGAAATAGAAACTTCCTTTCCCATTTAGGAATGTTCTCACACGGGGTACCTCAGTGATCTTACTTATTGAAGTAAGCACCCTCATGTATCACGCACGTATCAACTATACACTTTGCACCTCCATGAAACGAGGTGGTCCTTCTTAAGGGCGTGATCCCACAAGCAAGCCTTAGAGGAGTCAGGTTGACACTCCCACTGTCGGTAGGACTCATCGGCTTGGAGTATTTTACTAATCATGACTTATGTGATAGAGGGCTCATTTCATGAACCATTTCACCTAAATGGTAGAGTCCTAAAGTCATCAGGATTAGGGGAGTTCTCATACATGCACAGATAAAGTAAATGTATACCAAACAAGAGCATATAAAGAAGTGTTGCCTCAATTCGTTATTTCATTCAAAGATTGTCTGTGATTACAATAAGGAAAAGCACAAAGCGGATATACAATCGACTTTCTAGGGCACTATTCCTAACAATCTCCCACTTGCCCGTCAAAGCCATTCTAAAGCTATTATAAGTCCTATCTTCTGAAGATGACCTTGGAAAGCTTCTCGACTAAGGAGTTTAGTAAGTGGATCTGCCACGTTCTCTGCTGATGTGACCCTCTCAATTTGCACATCTCTTCTTTTGATAATATCACGGATTAGGTGATACTTCCTCATAATGTGCTTGGTCCGTTGGTGAGATCTTGGTTCTCTTGCTTGAGCAACCGCCCCAGTGTTGTCACAAAACACAGTAATGGGGTCTTTCATGCTAGGAGCAACATTCAACTCTTGAATGAAGTTTCTAATCCAAACACCTTCCTTAGCTGCATCATTTGCAGCTAAGTATTCGGCCTCAGTGGTCGAATCTGCTGTGGTAGTTTGCTTGGAACTCTTCCAACTCACTACTCCGCCGTTTAGGCAGAAAATGTATCCTGACATTGACTTAAAATCATCTAAGTCAGATGCAAAGCTTGCATCGCAGTATCCTTCGACAGTCAGATCTTTCTGAACTCCGTAAACTAAGAATAAATCTTTAGTACTTTTCAAGTACTTAGGAATATTCTTCACGGCAGCCCAGTGACCATCTCCAGGGTCAGATTGGAAACGACTGGTTACACTAAGTGCATAAGCCACATCCGGTCGAGTACATAACATTGCATACATTATGCTACCTATTGCTGATGCATAAGGTGTATGAGTCATTCTTTCCTTCTCAAGGTTAGTCTTAGGACACATCTTCTTTGAAAGACATGTTCCTACACTCATAGGAAGGTTCTTAACCTTTGCTGACTCCATATTGAATCTCTTCAATACTTTGTCAATGTACATCGACTGTGATAGTCCTATTAACCTTCTAGATCTATCTCGATAGATTTTAATTCCAAGGATATAGGACGCATCACCAAGATCTTTCATCTAGAATTGGTTCGATAACCGTAACTTAGTCACTTTCATATCATCCTTCGAATTCCCAATAAGAAGGATGTCATCTACATAAAGTACTAAGAATTGCACTGAGGTCTCCAATTCCTTTCTATACACACACGATTCATTCGAGATCTGAATGAAGCCAAACGCGTTGCCTGATTCATCAAATCGAATGTTCCAATTCCTAGAAGCCTGTTTCAATCCATAGATTGATCTTTGGAGTTTGCAAACCTTTTGTTCACTCCCACTGAATGTGAAACCTATGGGTTGCTCCATATAAATGTCTTTATCAATGTCACCATTGAGAAAGGCAGTTTTCACATCCATTTGCCATATCTCATAGTCATAATATGCAGCAATGACAAGCATGATCCGAATAGACTTTTGCATTACAACTGGTGAAAAGGTTTCATCAAAATCCACGCCGGGTCTTTGAGTGAATCCTTTTGCAACCAGTCTTGCTTTGTAGGCTGCAATGCTTCCATCAACTCCAAGCTTTCTCTTAAAGATCCATTTGCAACCTATGGGTTTGACCCCATCAAACAAATCTACCAAGGTCCAAACTTGGTTGGAGTTCATGGAATCCATTTCGGATTTCATGGCTTCTATCCACTGTTCAGAGTCAGAATCTGAAAGTGCCTCCTCATATGTTAAAGGATCATTATCCTTTTGAGAGATTTCATGGAAGAATCCATACCATCTCTCCGGCTGTCTAGGACTGCGTTCAGAACGACTTGGAGGAGGATTTGCGTGTGTATCGAAATTCGTGATTGGTTGCGATTGGCCAGAAGGGGACGTTTCTTCAGTGGGTGGTGTGGGATCACTTTGTACTTCTTCTAATTCTTTGATCTTGCCTTTCTTTTCTTTAAGGAACGGTTCCTCCAAAAAAGTGGCATTTCTGGAAATAAACACCTTTTGCTCAGATTGATCATAGAAGTAGTATCCTATGGATTCCTTAGGATAACCTACAAAGTAGCATAAATTAGAACGAGATTCTAACTTATCTCCCACTGTCCTCTTCACGTAAGCAGGACAACCCCAAATTCTTAAGTAAGAATAACTAGGGATTTTACCATGCCACATTTCAAAGGGCGTTTTAGGGACTAACTTAGAGGGAACTAGATTCAAAATCTTTGCTGCACTTGCTAGGGCATAACCCCAGAAAGAAGGTGGTAAGTCAGTGAAACTCATCATGGAACGAACCATATCGAGTAGGGTTCGATTCCTTCTCTCAGAAACTCCATTGAGTTGAGGAGTTCTCGGAGGTGTCCACTAAGAGATAATCCCATTATCTTTGAGATGATTAAGGAATTCTTCACTAAGATACTAGCCTCCTTGATCAGATCGAAGCGCTTTGATCTTGTGACCAGTTTGGTTCTCAACCTCCTTTTGAAATTCTAAGAATTTCTCAAAAGCTTCAGATTTATACTTCATTAAGTATACATAACCATACCGACTAAGATCATCAGTAAATGTTATGAAATACTGATGATTGTTTCTAGTGCTTACACTAAGCGGTCCACAAACATCAGAATGGATCAAATCCAAAACCTTAGTGGCACGTTCCACAGTTCCTTTAAAAGGAACTTTGGACATTTTTCCTTTGAGACAGGATTCGCAAGAAGTTAACTCTTTGAGATCATTTTCAGAGAATGATCCTAAAGTGTTTATCTTGCTAATTCTGTTCTTGGAAATGTGTCCTAATCTAGCGTGCCATAAGGGAGCTGAAACTTTGTCATCTCTCTTACATTTAGTTTCTTGTTGTATATTCATAATATTGATATTCTGAGTTAGATAAAGTCCATTACTTAGAGTACCGATGTGAACGAAAGAGTTGTTCCGTTTGATAAAGTATTTACCATTCTTAATATAAGTTTCATAACCTTCACAATCTAAAATTGGAACTGAAATTATATTACGAATAATGCTCGGTACATAAAGGACTTTATTTAAGACTAACTCAAAACTACCTAAATCTAATCTAATTGTGCCTAAAGCTCGAGCTTCAACGTTTGAGCCATCGCCGATCTTCAAGACCCATTCTCCTTCTTTGAGTTGTTGAACCTCATTTAGCATTTGTACATCATTACAGATATGAGTTCCACAACCGGTATCAAGTACCGAAGAACTAGAATTAATAGAAAGATTTATTTCAACGAGAAACATACCTTTCTTTAGAGTAGCCTTGTACTCTGGGCAGTTTCTCCTCCAATGTCCCGCTTTGCCACAATGGAAGCAAACATCCTCTTTCTGATCACGCTTCTTCTTTTGGGCCTTCCCCTTCGAAACGCCACCAGTGGGCCTAAAGGGTTTCTTCTTCTTCTTTTGGGCTTTCTTGCCCTTACCTTTAGAAGGCCCAGAAGAGGAAGATGGAGCATTCACCATCAAAACCTTATTGTCCTTCTTGATCGTGCTTTCAGCAGTCACAAGCTGACTAATCAGCTCAGCTAGCACCAGCATGATTCATATTGAAATTAAGGACAAATGGGTTGAATGATGGTGGGAGCGAGGCTAGCAATAGGTCCACAGAAAGCTCATCTTTCAGTGGCATGTCCATCGAAGCAAGTTTCTCAGTAAGGGCGAGAAACTTGAGTCCATATTCATGGACACTGGAACCTTCCGTCATTCTCAAGTGGAACAATTCCTTTGAAGTGTTATACCTTGTAACACGTTCATGAGGGCGGTAAAGTTGCTCTAAGTGGTCGTAAATCTCCCAAGCGAATTCCATGGCCTCATGTTGCCTTTGCAAGTCCGGAGACATGTTAGCCGACATAAGGCAACGGGCTTGGAGATTATCATCCTTCCACTTCTGGATCGCTTCCCGCTCGGCCCGAGTGGAAGCGTCCCCTTCGGGACTAGGCTCCCCTTCGAAGAGAACATAAGTTCTCTTCTCAGAATCTAAAATGATTTTTAGATTCCTCAGCCAATCAGAATAGTTGGGACCAGTCAACTTGTTTGACTCGAGGATCGATACAAGAGGGTTTTTGGTTGCCATTTCAAAACACGTAGAGAATCACAGAATCTACGACCTAAATGGTAAAACAGAGAACTAGTGAGCATGCTGAATTATAACGATATACAAAAGATAAGGTCTTTAATCTAATGTAGCTCCCACTGTTTTTCAAAGATCTATAATTCCCAAAGATCTAAGAGGAACACGTTTCCCAATGGGTACTAAGATCCTAAGCATTTTACCTCGAACCCACGACTCGCGGACATTCTAAGTAAAACCCTAGGTAGGTACAACTTACCAATTCTAACACCTTTAGAACTCCTAGTAATTGTTTTTGCATCACCTATCTTTCAATATGGACCCACAACTCGTGCGACATCCATATTTACTTAGGCGTTAAGCTAGACCCATCAATCATAAGATCATGATCAAAACTTAGTTCGAACGACCCACGACTCGCGGACATCGCCCTTGCCAAAATTGGTCACGAAATATTGATCATTTAAAATGATCAATTAGGTAACTAAGAACTAATAAGCTCCATTAGCTATCCCACGACTCGCGGACAATAACTAGCTTCACTTACTAAACTTAAAACCTATTGATGGAATGCTAGGAATTTAATTCAAAATTTGCATCTCGAATTAAATACCTATTTATTCGAAATTAGCTTAATATTAAATGGGAATTTTCGAATCGACCGAAGAGTTGTCCGGTTCGACCTCACCAACATATATGTTATCCAATTTTATTAGTCTTGATTAATGCAAGTACAGCTTAAATGCATTTCAAACAAGCACATAAACAGATAACATATCCTAGCATGATACTATCATGAGATGATCATGGGTTCTACCTATCTTATGCGTGATATGTGGGAGCCACTCCACAATCACAAGTTCTAACATACTTGCCACATAAACAGTTTAAATCACATAAGGGAAAGCTGTAACAAAATACGAGCCCTATCTCTATTACATTTTCAATTGAGATTCCCCTCCCTAACATTTTGAGGGGTCTTCACTTATGGCCTCCTTGTTACTTGAATGTGGTCCATCTTACTCCATGGGTGCATTGTCTCCAAAATGAAAATAAAAACCTCACCACCTATCTCTACTCTCAAATTACAATAAAAAGAAAAAGACATAAAGTAATAAGGCCCAATCTTCATATTGGCCTTAGACAATTACATGGGGCATACCCCGGCCTCAAAAACAGTAATATGGAAAGCCATATAATAAATCACATAACAGTACGCACATAAGTGAGGCTCCAACCTCAATTGAAAAACGCAACTATAGGGCTCCAATCCCAATTTAAACCATCAATGTGTATAAATTAAGACCATACATAAACTAGTACCCATGATCACCTAACATGCTTTTGCGAGAATTTAAATTTAGTCAATAAATTAAAATTCCCGTTTCAAGTCCTAATGACTTAAAACATGACTTAGATGCAATTCTTGTTCAAGAGTCTTTTCCATAAAACCCAAAAAACAATGAACCAATAAAATTCCAATTAATTTTCGAAAATTAATAATTTTATTCTTTCAATATTTTCAGAAAATAAAGTTTGTAATTTTTCCAAAATTTAAATCGCTTAAATTTTCAAAATCCCAATTTAAACAATTATTTCAAAAATAATTCAAATTTATTAAAATTAAAAATTTTCAGGAAAAATTAAATAGGGATCGGATTGGACTAAACACGAAAATCAAGATCGCGAAATGAAGGGCCCGGAACGGACTGCACGTCCGCCCGAGACCAAGCCCGGTAGTCGCGCAGCATCGCGCGTATGGACGCGCTCGCTAGCGCTGCGTGCAGCCGGTAGCTTGAGCTGCCAGCGCACAGCAGCTGGGCGGGACGAGCGGCCGTGGCAGGAAGCCTCCTACGCGGTTGCTGGAGGGATGTGCGGGCGCGCCTAGGCGCTGGCGGGTGGCAGCAATGGGCAGTCTCGCGCGGTTGCGCGACTACTGGGCGGGCGGGTGCGCGGGCCTGGGCATGCTACGCCTTAGCACGTCCAGGCTCGTGTTTTCGTAACGCGATTTCGTGTTTCGTACTTTTAGTTCAAAAACCAACAACAATGCAAAATTTAAAACACGATTTAAATATATTTGATCCAAAATAATTTCAATCAAATTTTCGAAAACGTTTTTCAGAAACTCTTAGGAAAAAACACAGTTTCGTATTTCAGGCTTTCTAAAAAAACTCAAGAATACCTAATTCGCATCTAAGCCAAAGAATTTCTACCAAATTCAGAATAATTGAGACGAATCAGAAACACGACTAACGAGGTGGCTCTGATACCACTTGTTGGAAAACGGGAATCAGAAAGCAGCGAAAATTTAAAAAATTTCCAACAAAAGGATCTTGGACTCGCAATCGTGTATCCAAATTCGTAGAGATTAGAAACTTACTTTTCAATAATCTTTCTTGAAGCGTTTCAAGCCACCCAAGAACGCTCTTGTCGCTGCTTGATCCCCTCTCCTTGGTAAAGCTCGAATCTTCAAAACTTCTAACTTGAAGCTCTCTAGAGATAGTCCACCAACTTGACTACAATCTAACTAGTAAGGATGCTAGTTCTCTAGTTAGTGTTTAGGCTTAACCTAGGGTTTAATTTATCTTGGAGAAAGGATGGTGTTCAACACATGAACCAAAAGAATTGCCGATTACTCTCTAAGGGGAGCTCGAGCTCCCCTATATATAGGAAAGGGGAGGACCGAAAATCCTAGTCCTTATGGACTAAGGATTTGGTCCCTCCCTCCTATTACTTGATCATCAAGTAATTTTGATTTTGACTTTGAATTCAAATTCAAATCAACTTTCAAGAGAGCTAAAATATCCAAACCCTTTTTTGAATATTATTATACTTTATTTATTTAAAATAAATAACTTATTTTATCTAATTAATTAATTCACAATTAATTAACTAGATTATTTTTCTCCAAAATTAGACTTTCTTTTTAATTCAAAATTAAACCAAAGTCTATTAAATAATTAACAAATTAATTATTTAATATATAATTAAATAATCATGTGTGGCACACGTGTCCCAATGACACGTGTCCAGTCACGTGACCCACACGTGTGGTTTCATACGTGTGGAACCCTCTAGGCTCGATTAACTCGTTTAATCATTTTAAAGCCTCAACTCATGTAACCAAGTTGTTGTGTGTGACCCTCTAGGTTCTCAATTCAATTAGCAGTGACCCTAATTAATTAATTCACTAATTAATTAATCAGTTCACAGATTAAATGACCATAGTCTAGCAACAGATGTTTAACCCCCAGCTGACTTGGAATGTTCGGATTCGACAGAACCTTTAAGTCATTGATTCATGTGAGATACAATCCTCCTACGTACTATCTCTCAACCATGATCTAGGGTAAGGGAATAATCAGAACCCTAATAATCCGTCTTAAAGCAAAGTGCATTTCATATCCATTTGATCTTAATCCAAGAAACCCTTTTCTTGATGTCTTGATCTACTGCCTTGGCCAATGACTCCATATGGAGGTAAATTGCCGAAAACTACCTCGTGTTAGGCGAAAAGAGTAGAAAAGACCCCGACCTATGGAAAATCATCGAAATAACCCTGTGTTTTATAAAAGTTTGCAAAAAAAACCCTGAGCGCGTTGTGTGTCCCACACGCGCGTAGACTGCGTTTAAAAATAGGTTTTTTATGGTGAAACGCCAATATTGCCCTTAATATATATGTGTGTGTATATATAACATAAAAATATTATATTATATTATATATTTATATATATATATATTATATAATTTTATTTATATAATATAAATAAAATAAAAAGAAAAAACCCAGCCCAACCCCAGCAAGGCCATCGGCCATGACCACCACCACCAGAACTCCCACCACCAGTCTACCACCGCCGCCATCCCTCCCCATCCACCATGCCCAACCAATACTACCATCTCCGCCGCCATCAACCAACCATTTAAGTCCACCGCCACCATCGAAGTGAACAACAAACATCCGGCATAATGAACATAACATATATATGCGGCTCCATCACCGCCGGCATAACCGTCATCGCCACCGGATCCATCGTCTTCATCGGTACTGAATTGTAGGGCTAGTGGGGGTGTGTTGGCGTGCTGGATCTGAGTGGTGAAGGAGAATTGGGGGAGGGGTGGGGGTTGGCGGCGGCAGAGTGTTTCTGGTAAAGGAGGGAAGGCGGGCATCGACGGCGGATATGGGAAGGAGAAAGAAAATCCCGCCGCCGCTCGCTGTGGAAGGAGAATGAAAGGGGGGAGTGGGGCTGTGGCTGAATCGTTGCGGGGAAGGAGGAAGGGGAAGAAGGCGGGGCTGCTGGTGTGCGCAGGTTTTGGGGAAGAAGAAGGGGGGGAGGGGCGAGATTTTTATAATTATATAATATAGTATATATAATAATAAAAATACATTATACACACATATACTACAATAATATAATATATAAATATAAAATATTGTATATTGTATTATGTATATATTTATTTAATATATATGTATAAGTAATTGTATATACATATATAATAAAAAAGTAATTGTATATACATATATAAATAATATATTTTTTAATGAAAATATATAAATAATACTTATGTACATTTTTATTTATTAATAATATTTTAAATAATAGAAATACATTATAAGCATATAATATAATATATAAATACAAAATATTGTATATTGTATTATGTATATATTTATTTAGTAGATATATGTATAAGTATTTGTGTGTATATATATATATATATATATATATATATATATAATATTTTTTAATGAAAATATATAAATCATATCTATGTATATTTTTATTTATTAATAATATTTTTAAAAATAATTATTCATTTATATCTATATTTTAATATATATTTAAAAACTATTAAAAATGATTTTTAATATTTATATATTTTTTATATTTTAATATAATATGTATATATTAAATATGTATATTTTTAAAAAATATATAATTATAATATTTTTATTCTTAATATATTAAATATTTATATTTTTAATATTATTTTAATATATAAAATAAGGGTATTTTAGGGGTTAAAAGATTTAATAGTTGACCAAATGGACTAAGGGGCGGTGGGCAAAAAATAAAATAACATAAGGTTTTTTGAACTAATTTTTATAACAGAGGGTTTTTTCTGCAAATTGGAAAATACATAGGGGGTTTGGTGCAGTTAACTCCTCCATATAGCATATGAAGACTTACACAATAAGAGATCACCTTGCAAATGCAAGTGTAGGTCCTTTCTTGATTCTCATTCACTTTCATGAGTCACTTGTGCAGCCCCAGCATAATCCTTGAATCAGTTGTCTAAGGCGACACCCTTTAAAGCTTATACCTAAGACTACAGAGTTAACTTATAAAGTGACATGGAACCTCAAGTCTAAGGATCAATTAATCACATCAATGACTCGTGAGATATTTCCTAATCTGAAAGTTTCCATTTCCTGAAATAGAAACTTCCTTTCCCATTTAGGAATGTTCTCACACGGGGCACCTCAGTGATCTTACTTATTGAAGTAAGCACCCTCATGTATCACGCACGTATCAACTATACACTTTGCACCTCCATGAAACAAGGTGGTCATTCTTAAGGGCGTGATCCCACAAGCAAGCCTTAGAGGAGTCAGGTTGACACTCCCACTGTCGGTAGGACTCATCGGCTTGGAGTATTTTACTAATCATGACCTATGTGATATAGGGCTCGTTTCATGAACCATTTCACCTAAATGGTAGAGTCCTAAAGTCATCAGGATTAGGGGAGTTCTCATACATGCACAGATAAAGTAACGCATACCAAACAAGAGCATATAATGAAGTGTTGCCTCAATTCGTTATTTCATTCAAAGATTGTCTGTGATTACAATAAGGAAAAGCACAAAGCGGATATACAATCGGCTTTCTAGGGCATTATTCCTAACACATAAGTCATCATTTATACAAAGCGATTATACAATAGGGAATCAAGGCACACATCATCACAATTATTTGAATCAAAATTGCATGTATGCATATGCCATGAATGTTTCTTATACCGTTCATCGTAGTAATGAGATTAAAGGTTGATAATTCATAATGCGGTTGGAGGATCCAATTTGACTCTTGATTAAATTCTTAGAGTTCCCTTTACTTGTAGTGTTAAGCTTGGCATCCTTGGGGTGTTGACATTGCAATAGCTACCCGATCCTCATTCCATAGCCAAACTTCATTCACGAATTATACTTAACCCTTTTCTCAGATGCTTGAATTCATTCTTCCGTCCAAATAGCATCCCTAGCTTACCATGGAAAACGTTTGAAGTGCCGATAGCCCATCTTGTTTAGATTGTAACATCTCCTAGATGTTTCACTCCCAACACCCAATCGCAATAACTCTCACTCAATCGGTCACCAATTATAGTGATTAGTCTGGTTTCCCTTATTCACTACCTTTCTTATCAACTCCACCTACTCCTTCTCGAACCCCTCATCATTAAGTTATAAAACAAGGTAGCTAAACATGATCCCTTCACACCTGGAAGATTGAGTTCGTATCTACCATCAGCATCGGTCATCCTTCACCTCCTCCTATTATTTCAATTTTCAAACATTCCTTAAATTCATGCCTCCATCTCTTGAAATGCTTATTCCTTCCGCTATTATTCTCGAAGTTTTATCCACTTTGATTTTGAAATTGTGGCAATTGCTAATCTTTCCCATTTCATCCCTTATCACTTATGTAGAATTTTCATTGCTTATTGGCTCTTGCATCTCTAATGTTCCTACTCACAGTGATCCATTCAAGTACCGACAAAGATTTATCTCATCTCCTAATCGGTGTTTTCCCAATTTGGAATTTTTCCATCTCTTACTCGTTCGTTGAACTCGTTTCTTCACTTCTTAGATTAAGAATTCCCAAACTCTTCAACTTAGCTCCTTCGGGGTAGGTGGTTCTAGCTAAGCTATGTGCCCGGTGGTCTTGCTTACATTCACTTTAAAGTGATTGGTAGGGGTAAGCACCCACTTCTCCTGTTTTAACTCCGGTTCTACTTTCCCAAGCCTCCGCATTCCTTCCTTTCCCTTTTAGTTCACACTATGCGACCCCCAAAATATTATTTTTGCCTTGATCCAAGCAAAACCCGATCGGAGTAATACTTGATGAACGAAGTAGAGCAATTCCTAGCAAATAAACACTAGTAATCCATGTTGGATTAAGATGACAATATATATAGTAGACAATTAATGGTGCAACACATTGGAGCATTTATATTAATTAAAGATACACCCACGTATAGATAAAGAAAATAGGGTAAATTACGGCAACCCCCCTGTCCTTTGACACGTTTTGCACTTTCCCCCTTAACCTTTGATTTTGCTCGATTTGCCCCCTCACCATTGAAAAATATCACACTTAACCCTTGTGACAAACTTTAACAAAGCAAATCTTTACAAAGATGATCTCAAATGTATTGACGTTATATATCAAATTGAAGCTCTCGACATAAGGAACACAACAATGATCTCAAAATCAAAATCCGACAACCGACGAATCAGAAATCATCGGTTTAAGACGACGCACGATGAACGAAGCATTTTGCGGCTAATAGGATCGATTGGGGTATGGATTTTGTTCTCCTTAGATAGACGAACACGATGACGGTGGTCTTGAAGCTTGGGTTACCATGACTGAGGAGAAATCGACCGTTAAAGTTTTATAAAGGGGTTAAGTGTGATATTTTTCAAAGGTGATGGGGCAAATCGAGCAAAATCAAAGGTTAAGGGGGAAAGTGCAAAACGTGTCAAAGGACGAGGGGGTTGCCGTAATTTACCCAAGAAAATAAGTAATTTAAAGTGATGTATGATGCACGTGCCATCAATATGTTAAACTTGTCACCGTGGAGGTAAGCTTTTAGCTTGGCAACTTGTTCTTCATTTCCTTAATTACAACTTGCTTTGAACTCATTGGTCATTTCTTATTTTTCCCACGGTCTTCAAATCTCCATAATCTTCTTGTATCCACTTGCATATTCCCATGGCCCGAGATTGTGATTCGAGTGGTGGAATATTAGTTGGAAAAAAACCCAAGTTGTAGGAATAATTGATAAGTCCTACAAAGATTGAGGAGTATTCAAAAAGGTAGTAGTGAGTGAGCGATGTCTACCATTCAGGAAGGCCACGACTCTCGAATTCTTGTATGAACTCCCCGGTGTATTCTTTACATCCTCCATGCTTAAAAGTGGAGCTCTTGGTGAGTTGTTTTGATCGTGAGGATTGGCCGTGGTTTGATGTTGTAAGAATATCCTACAATCACAACTCGTCTCAAATATAAATGCATGTTAATTAGTACGTGCATATGACACATAATTAGCACCAAGAGCACGTATTTGATGCAAAATGCAGCACATAAGTCAACAAAATTAAAATTGAGTCACATGTAACAAGTAATTTCCAACAATTAGTAGTAATTTAGCAATGAAATCAATGCAATGCATACGTAGACAAGTTGTTCCTATACCGTGCGACCTAAACTGACTCAATCACGACACGAGAACCCGGGTTTTGTAACCCTAGGCTCTGATACCACTTAAGGATGTAGCACCCGAGCGTAAGGTGCACATCCCCCGCACCAAGACCCGACCCGAATATGAAATGAAAAATCCATACCCGAGCTAAATCACGACGAACGGGGACATACACACTCGCTAAGCTAGGCAGGATCTAACCTTCGCAACCAAAAGACATAACCACAGAAACAATACCAATGCGGAAGCAACGTACATTCATAAATAGCAAGGTAAGCAAAGAGTGACGGGTTCATCTAACATAGATACCTAATCCCGAAAGTCAATAAAATCATAAAACTTCAATTACGGATTCTTTTTATTCCTGCAAACTTATCTCGAATTCATGATAGTAGTAATAATCAATACAAGTCATACATTCTCCATAACTTAAACAAATCATGATTCAATATGTAAATGAACAGACTCTGACTTAACCGAAAGATTGAACAGACTCGACTTCCCTCCTAGCACTCCAAACCTGCAAGAACACTGAAAACAATCCGGGTTCAGTCTATATGAGACTGGTGGGTATAAAATAGCATAAGTATCGTATAAGACAATATTTAAACATTCACATGCAAGTTATAATCCCAAATGAGGTTTTTAGAGCATTTCCCAAGTGGGTGAAATAAAGAAGTCATCAAAAGAGATTATAACGTTCATTTTTCATTCTTTAGGTCTTTCGTGGCCCGGCGAGTAGGCGTGCATTATCTCCAACCAACACCTCGTGTAGTTCATTAAACATTCATTCATTCATTCATTCATTCTTTCTTTCATGCATTACATTCTTTCGTGCACATTCATGAACATTTACACCTTCTTCCTCCGGGTGATGGCCGGGTGATCGGCCCGAACCATCCATTCATTGACCAAAAGGGGAACATGACTCCCCAGATGGCACTCAGCGTCCATTCCTCGCTAACTCCTAACGAGGTCCGGTTACGCCGTTCATTGGTGGAACTAGTGTGAGGGATCACCGTCGGCCCATGCCTCCCCGGATCACCACTCACACCAAGTCCCTGGGCCCCATTCTGTGCATTCATTCTTTTTTTCTCGCCAAAACATTTGGTAGGTTCATAAAAGAAGGGCTTTACTTTAAAATCATTGACTCGTGAAAACGACTCTATATACATATATAGTTTTGGCTGAAATCTTCACACATTGAGAGTATATAGGGTCATTTAACTAAATAGTAGAAAAACCCACCTGTCCTTAGCTTACCAACCAAAACTAAGAAGAAACGAGAGGACCCGGAAGTGTCCTAAGACCCAGCAAGTCTCCGCCCTGGAGAAAACTGTACAAAGGACAATAGAGTATACACGTAAGACTCAAGACTCCAAATGTACCATATATGACGCACGACAATGCAATGAATACGGTATGAAAGTATAAGATATGATATCATGTCATAGAAACATTCTTGTACACAATTAATGTCTTAAAGACATGTATACAATCCATTCATTTCTTTCAAGAAGCGTTCATATCCATATGAGTTTATGACTTTCATTTCTATACCCCATAAATCTAAAAAATTCAAATAACGATCATCACACGTAGTATAACATGTAAACACTTCATATCAATCATTAAAAAGAAGCACAATATCATTTAGGGTTCAAACATGAAGCATCAATGCATGCATGTACCATATTGGAGCAAGGAAGACATATTGAGCCATAAACTATATACGACAAGTATAACATAGGTTATGTGTTGGGAATAGTGCCCTGAAAATTCAATTTGTTGAATTAATTAAACTGAATTTACAGCGAGTTGTGAGTATTTCACATATTAATAATTAATGACGTGTGGTGGTGCTCTCATATGAAATGTGTTTCATAGGAAAAGACTTTGAATACCGAAATCACGTGTCATTAAAGTTCTAGTCGGTAAGATAAGAATATGTTCTTATCAAGACTATAACGTGGTTATATAGGATGATTAGTCTTTCGTCATAGGGAATGGTGATTCCAATTATAACACGTTGATGATTTTCAATAGGATTGGAAACATCGAACTGGACCACTGAGATTGTTCATTTTATACTGCTATCTAAAAATGAATAAAATCTCAGGAAGCATTGTACTCTTAATCCTGATAATATTTCAGCTTTAGGCATGTAGTGTTAGTCACTGTAACATACTTGAAGTGAGGTCTCGGTATCAGGTGGCCAAAATACTTTGTATGATTCGGTGACAACATGAAATGTGCTAAAGAGTTATATTGATCGAGGAATCTGTGGCCTTGCTGGAAGGAAAAAGATATCCTTGAAATAGATTTGCAAAAGTTCGAATTAAGACTTTGGCCAAAGCACTTCGCGTGATAACGTCACCGAAGTTGTATGTTGAATGTGTTTCACATACAGAAAATTTGAACTTAAGGCGAATCAATAAATTTCAAATTAGAGATGAAAAATAAATGATAGTAGTTGCAATTTATTTTTCATGGATATCTACACGGAGGAGTAAAATGCGAAATTATTCTAGATCGAGAAATTCGTGAATAATTTAATTAATTTTAGAGTGCAACAATATTTATTTAGTGGAATTAAATATTGTTAAACAGTAATTAATTATTATCATGAGATGATAATATATTAATCCGTTTGGAGCTAAACTTAATTAGTCCTGCAGGTCCCCCTGCAAGCCCCAAATTGAAAACCCAAAGAGAAAATATTAAAAGGAGAAAGAGAAATGAATTTTCAAAGTGTTTGAAAATAAGCCAAGGGATTTATTTTAAGAAAATAAATCAAGTTCCAAAGAGTTGGAAATGCCCGAAATTTTATTTTGGAGAAAATAAAATTTTCATCGGAAAAAAAAAAATTCGGTGATGACGTGGCAGCTGAATGCCACGTCAGCAAGGTGGGACCAGGTGGCGCTGATTAGGCGGTCGCGTGGCACGCCACGTGTGCGACACGTGGACGGCCCAGATCGCCCCACGTCAGCGCAGAGCAACGGTCCAGATTTGTCTGGACCGGGCCGGTCAACGGGTCGAATAACCCGGTCAAACGGGTCAAAGAACCGGGTTAATGGGCCGGGTTAAGCAGAATCAAAATTACAACAATCAACTAGTATCACAATTGACAGATATAACATATAACAACAAGAATTAATCAAATAAGGAATGCATGGATGCTCGTGCCATGAATGCTTAGTGTACCGTTCACCGTGGTATTTGAAATCTTGACCATAATATTGCAGTGATGTCGTAGAAGTTATTTAAGTTGTTGCTGAAGCAGCCCTGTAAGTAAAACACTAAATGTAAGTGCAAATGAAATGCGGCGCTTAAGTCACGTAAGTGCAACAATTAAATGTAATTGCAAGTACATGATAAAGTGTTAATCATAATTGTTGCACACACATAGTCACATAACTCGATACAATTCAAACTGAGGAAACAGAATTACAGGCCAAACGGATGCAATGCGCACATATTCCTATGTCGTACGACCTAGACTGACACGACAAGACTCCAGAGTACTGGTTCTGAACCTGGTAGCTCTGATACCACTCAAGATGTAACACCCCGCACGTGAGGCACCACACCCCCGCACTATGACTCGACAAGTGTACGAAATGGAAGGTTCGCACACGAACCAAGTCACAGCTAACGGGTGACAAACAAAAACACACGCACTAGCTAGGCGGTATCTAAAGAAAATATGCAAAACATGACAGCGGAAGTAGTACGAAATGCCAACTTACAAAAACTTTCATACCTTAAACATACAGTACCATACAAACATTAAAATCAACTAAACGGGTTCGAATAATCCAGTAAACCTGTCCTAACCTGTCCCGAGCAATCATATATTCACAACGGGTTCAACTAATCCGAGCACCTGTCCTAACCTGTCCCGAATTCCATAAATTCAAATCATAAATCAAAACACACTTACTCCAGAAACAAAGACGAAACGAAACACAAAACGAATCATAAATCAATCCCACCTCCACACCGTTTGGGGAAGAGAGGTGCCCCTCTCAACCCACCACAGAACGAAACATGTGAACCGGAGGATCCCGCCCGGTTCCTTCGACGGCCAGCCAAAATGCGCTCCGTCGGCATAGGAGAACTAAGTCTCCCGTTGGTGGAGAAATGCACAGGGGTCGTAACCGGCGACCCCGATGGTCGTCCCGGGTCTCCCTTACCCACAACTCCGGGGCCCAAACAGATCAAAACCAACAGAAAATTGGAGACTTGCTTGAATCCGATACAAACGAAACAAAGCCTAAACTTATCACACTTACCAGACGAAACTTATACTCACACACACACACAGACGAACATATCTCATGCATATCGCACTTATCATATCGTACGTACATATCACGCAGACTGACCTCGAAATCATAACAGAACTGAGACAAAGCATACATAGGCTTATACATAGCGATTCGTACTTTTCAAATCAAATCATATGACAAAACCAGCAAAATACGTACTTCGCACATATCTGCATATACATAAGGCTTATAAACCGTATGCATTCGAAAACGGGCACGTTGCAATAGGGTATAACTATATCCTAACCTCACCTGGTACCAAACACAGCCGAACACAAAGCAGAAGGTCCACCCCGGAACCTGCACGACTCACTTGTCACCACCCCGGGTGCACCTGAACCAACTGAACACACAAACACAACACAGGGCTCAGACTCAAACTCAGACAACTACACAGAGACACACGGCAATGCTCAAGCACTTACGAAATGCAACCACATAAGCAGGTTTCAAATTCATATTAATTCTATGCAAAACAAAACATTAAGGCATGTTCATACGCACAATTAATGCAGATTAGGGAAACTGAAAGGCAAGACAAATCATATTATTCATTTCATGCAAATTCACGTAGCACCTTTCATATCAATTGACACATATTAATAAATCAAATAAATCATAATAGCATGCTTCCTAATTCATACAAATTTCACGAGGTTACAAATCAAATTCTAACCCTACTCAATTCATACAATTCATATTTTACATATTCAATTCATGCATTACATAAACACCCCTTGTACAAGAATTATACCCAATTGGCATGAAATGAAGCTAATATCGACAACAATTCATAAGTTTATACATTCATAATTCATTACATATTTTCAAATACCAAGCAATGCATATTCATCCATTTATCGAACATACAAGTACGAATTACATTTTAAACAATTAACAACTAATACAATTTTGACATAACGGGGTTCAATTTACAATTCAAAGCGTCAATGCATATCACATTTCATTAATGGTAAGATTTCGTACACATCGGAGTTCATATAAATCGATAAGTCAAGCAAATCGCAATTAAATTACAAGTAGAATAAATAATTAAATATTCACAATTATACAAATAAATTCACAGAAAATAAACCGAGTGTCCGATTAACGAACAGAAAGTGGCAACGGACTCACCATAACGAGACGGACATTCTGTCCGAAGCCCGCTGGATCACCGCCACCGGAGCCGCCGGAATGGTGGGGGGCCGCCGCCGGAGCGTGCCGAAAAAATCCCGAAAAAACACCCGTGCAAGGATTCGTCGTGCTCAATCCAATTCCTCGATCAATTTCTGCAAATTCCAAGCCCGCTGAACCGCCACGAACCACCGCCAAACGGTTGAATCAAGAGTCGTGTGATCACATGCCACTAGTTCTCATCGTTCCGAACAACTTCCGTGAAGGGCCCGAGGCTAAAAGATGGCCGGAAAAGGCCCCCGTTGACCGTTGAAGTTTCTGCCGACGCACACCTCCCCGGAACCACCACCTACGGCCAGAATTGGGTGAAAACGAAGCTGGAAATGAACTCGGGGTAGTCGAAAACCTTGGAAAACACTAACCTTGGTCCGAAAAAGCCGCCGGAAGGCGGCGAAACCCGCCGCTACAGTGCCGCGCCACCGCCGCCGCGAGCTTCGGCCGGCGTGTGCAGCCCAACCGCCGCCCCGATGGCGGCGCCGCCTACGTCAAAAGAAACGCCGGGAAGCCTTCTCCATGGGTCTGGGGCGCGTGTCGCCGGAGGATCGTCGGAAGCCGCCGCGAAAGGGCGGCGAAGTGGCGGCTCCGCCACCTCCTCCACACGCTAATGAAAATCGCCGATAACTCCACCGTCGGTCGTCGGTTGGTCGAGTCCTTGGTACGGTTGTGACCGCGTCGTCAAGATCATCGAAATGGACTATTGGATCATCGAATTCCGTCGAGAAACGAGCGAGTTTGGGTTGTGCATGAAAACACACCGTGAGTGTGTGTGAACAGTGATGAATCGCGGGAGAAGAGAGAGAGATTGAAGTCTGCTGCGTTATGGCACGTTAAACGAGGATCCGGGTGTTTTATCCGGGGTCCTCGCGCGAGAAACGAACGGTAGAAGGGGCAAACGAGGTAAGAATTGGGCAAACTCAGAGTTTACGGACTCGTTTCGATGCCCCGAACGCGTTGAAGGGGTCAAAAGGGTCAAAATCTCGTTCGAACGATAAATGACCAAAAAACCCCTAAAAAGAGAAAATTACAAAGGGACCCCTAAACTCTAAAAGAGTTCAAAATAGGGCCACGAAAAATATAAAATCACACAATTAAACATATTAAAAGGTTGAAACGTGGCGTACCTTATAAATCGGACGATCGGGATGTTACATGAAATGACCATTTTGCCCTTGCTTTTGTGCATAAAATGATAATTTTGCCCTCCTTTTTATGCCTATAAATAGGCTGGTCCCCTTGCCATTTTTCTCATTCAGTTTTGGGAGAGGTTTTGGCTAGTCCTTAGCTTTGAAACCATATCCCTTTTCTCCTAGTCAATTCCGATTGATTTTGGAATTAATTTTAGTTAAGTGTTTATATAAAACGCCTAATTTCGGGAGATTAAACCTTGAAAAGGGTTTCCTAGTTTAAACTTTTATTTTCTCTGAGTATTTAGAGAAATACTTTCGGAGCCCACAGTCCGAGGGTGTCCCTGGGGTTATTGCAGGGAAGCTCTGCCCGTTTCACTAGGAGATCAGGTATCGGGTTCACGGGAGGTGAATTCGGGAGCTGGAAAAATGCCATTAGATAGCCATGTTTGCAGTACGGAAATATTTTACACTTGTTTTATTTTAAGCATGATAAATTATGTGCTCTTAAGTGCTAATTGCATGTTAGATATTTATCTACTTAAGTGATTTAAAATTTATTATCAATTGCATGTATATACTTGAGTAGATCCGGCTAGTCTTCCGTTATTGTATTAAAATGTTTTAGAAATATTTTAATACTTGTATTATATTAAAAAAAAAAAAATTTATGTGGTCACGGACCGCTACTGTTCTGTGCCCGCCACCCAACAACTGATATCAGAACCGTGCTCTAGATATATACATGCATTTATATGATGCATGCGATGCATAATTTTAAATCTGCTACTGTGCACGTAAATTCTGTCAAAGGAGACTGGTTTTTAAGTGGGACCGTTGTGACCCCTCCAGTGTTTCCTGGGAATTTAAGTGGAATGGTAATTTTCTGGGAATCGATTTCAATAATCTTCCTGGTTAATTACCGAATCAGTAAACATGATTTAAATTATGAGATAATTTATTTATAACATGTTTACTTTATGCCATTTATTTTAAGCATGATAATTATGTGATAATTATATGAAAGCATGCTTAATTATTTTTATTTTATGGCATGATCATGATAATATGAGATACTATGATATTTCAATTATGCATATTTTATTTAATGTGATTAAATAGTATTGTTTAATAGAGATTAGACGCGATGCATAATTGAACTAATATTTTTCGGCCTAATTAATAAATAGTTATTAAATTGCCTCAAAATATTATTATTGGGATTTTAAATATGATTTAGTAATCCTAATGGGAGGGTATTAATTAGATTAATTACTTCCAACAATAAGACGCCAAAAGTGATTATTAAATAATCAAAAGATAATCCACACCTTTTAAAAATTCAAGTGGGAGCGAGATGAAAAGAGTTAGATTCTCACGGCCTCCATTACCCGTCTATAGTATAGTGAATGTATGTTATTCCCTTCGGCGGGTATATATTCGCGGTATACAAGATTAGACTTCTACGGATAGAATGAAATACGGGGAAGTCAGCTCGACCACACCTCCGTGGAGTGTCTTCACCTATTCGTACGGACTTCTAGGTAATGGTACACACTTGACTAAGTAATGTATTAACCTCCCTTCGGAGCTCTGTTACATTTACTTAGAGGCCAAGGGTTGGCGTGGTGGATTAACATTGTTTGGTAAGAGTTACCTAGATGACATGTTAATAAAGAATAGTTCATGCTTTTCTAAGCGGTTTTCGACCTCGCCTCCGGGGAGTCAACTGCAGTTAGTTAAGTCACCATTGCGTAAATCAAAATGCTTAAGTGGATTTCATTCTTTGGTTAGACGCAGAAGAAAGTGAAATACATAATCATAACTTGCATAATTTTATTTATTTAATTCAGTTTTATAATTACGATATCTCTTAGCCCACTCCCAATTTTTTGTCTATAAGAAAATAGGCTAGTAAGGGTTTGACTATGTTGACTAGGAAATGAATCTTGACTTGGTGTTGAGACACGAAAGTTTACTCATTCACTGAATCTTATCCGAAAATTTCGAAAACTACAACCAATCAGGATCAAAAGGACACTTATGCCAAGTAGATCAAGTGTAATGATCTGGCTACTCTTAGATTCTGATATCTGTCTCCAATGTTCTTAAGTATCAAATGCATGAGATGTCCACTGATAAGAACATGTTTTGAAGACAGAATCGTACGAAGGTACGAGCCACGAAAAAGTTGTTAGTTAAAGATGTTTGAAGGATCACTGTTTCAGAATTATATTATGAATATGATAACTGATCTGAACGAGATTGAAAGCCTCTGTGCTTAAAGAGACAATCTTAACAGATAGGGTACGATCCTATACTCTCTGCCTAAGTCATTTGAACGTTCAAGATTATTTTAAATAAATTTTTTTTAAAACCAAAGAACGACCTCAATATGGCAGAAAGGGTGATATAGACTAAGGGAAAAGTTCTCTTTAATCAGACATCAATATCCACGGCCTAGAGAGCCAGTAAGTGGAAGAAAGAAAAAGGAAAAGTTCCTAATCGAAGGTTCAGAAATAGAAAGTCAAATCCGACAATGGAAAAGTGTTTCTATTTCGGTGGTAACGGGTATTGGAAAAGGAAATTATCCAAAATACTTAGTTTGTCTGTTTGCTACGCCGTTTAGATAAGATATGAAGATATCTTACTTGTTGAAAGTATGTTTAGTTGGAAATTCACCAAACTCATGGTGTGTGGATTCGAGATTAACTAATCATATTTGTAATTCGTTGCGAAGATTCAAACTAACCAGGAAGTTTGAAAAACGGCTAACACACAACTATTGCTCGAGGATAATACAAGTGTAATTGTATTAGCAGTAAGGACTATAAAGTCGTATTTTGGCAATAGGGTTTTACATTATACGTGTCGTATATATAGAAATTTGATTTTTGTAAGTTATTTGATAACTAGTGGTTTAACTGTTTGTTTTGAACAAAGGGTTACCGTTAAGCAAAATAAAAGGTTTATTTGCTCTGGCGCAATAAAAGAGGGTCTTTTATACCTCAATGAAAAACCTATTTTAAGTTTAACATTAAGAAGCTTGACTTACCATCTAAGAGGAAAAACTTCTACGTGGCATCAATGACTTGGTCACTTTTATCCGAATAAGATCCAACGACTGATTGTCGAGTCTTTTCGACTTGACAGCTGTCAGTCTGCGAACCCTGTTTAGAAAAGTAAAATGACCAAGAAAGTTCCTTTTGAGACAAAAGGTATTAAGCCATGAACTTGCTTGAGTTAGTTCATACGGACAAATGATACTATGAATGTTCAAGCAAGAGAAAGTTTTTGCGTACTTCATCATTCATTTGAATGATTACTATAGATACATATATGTTTATTTGATGAGACTTAAGTCTGTAATTGTTGAAGAGTTCAAAGAATATATGTAGCACCCCTTACACGTGGAGGTGCCACACCCCCGCACTATAGCCTCGATCCACGTATGAAATGGAAAGTCCATACATAAATCAAAACTATAGCGAACGGGTGACAATGCAATACCAACAAGCTAGGCGGGAACTAAACCATACATGCAATAAAATGAAGCGGAAGCACCGAATAATTCATCAGTATAGGTAATATATATATCTATCAATATATTATCATCTCTTGCATATTGTTCATATCAAAATATCCAACATGTGATAGTAACGGTCATAACATAATACCAAAAGTTCTGTACATAAAATGAAATGCTAGACTCTGTGGAATGTGCGACCTGACTCGACTCCCGCCTAGCCCACGACCGCTCTCAAGTACCTGAAAGGTGGGGTGTCAGTCCATGGAAGACTGAGTGAGGCAGTAAATATATGTATAACACAAGTAACATGCACGTTGTGACCTCGGGTAATGTTTTAACTATAAAAGTAATATAAGTTTAAAATATAATATCCATCGCCCGAGATTACAACCATCAAGTTTATTAATTAAAGTTCATATTATTGATACGTGGCCCTGGCAAGTGAGGGCTTTTCCAACCTTACACCAATAGTGAATCATTACAGGCTAGTTGGAGTATCATGTGATCAAGCAATTCATTTATGGTGTACACGTATTCATTTCATGAACTCCTTCACTCCGGGTGATGGTGGGTTTGCAAAGCCCTATCCATCCATGCTACGCACGTCAGGAACATGACTCCCACGTGCGGGATTCCTTCCTCCACCAACCTCCTGGTGGATTCAGGGGTCATCCCAGTGTTGAGGGGTGTGTATAGAGCTACCCGTCAGCCCGATGCTTTCCCGGTTGACTCGTACACATACCCTCGGGCCCAATGTGCTATCATGCTACTCGCCACTAAACAATCACGATATATTCACACTACATGCATTGCTTTGCATGATCATGCTATTAATCGAACCACATGCATTGCTTTGCATGAGTCTGATTTGCTTGAAATTGTTTTAAACGTTTAGAAAGAATTTAAGAAAATAGGTAAATACCTTTTTGGCTTGAAAGTTCACATAAAGGTTATAGGGTGTTATACAATTAGTAACTAAACCTCACCTTTCTTGCGAAATGCGACAAGGATACGTTCTAGGGAGCTTGTCCCTCGTTCACGACCTCGTGACCTGTGCAAACACGACGTGTATACATGAGACATGACCTAAAATGGACCAAATATGACGAACGGCCAAAATGTATCAAGACGACCACGAAAATACAATGTGGCATGATAACATGTTGTTTTACTACATATTAGCACATATTATAGCAATTCGGGGTCAAAGAAGTCGTTGGATCGAGGGGCTAAAATCGTAATTTTATGCAGAATATTTTGTTCTGTAAGTCAGGTGGGAACGGCCGTTCCGGGTTCCCTTTGTAAATGGGAACGGTCGTTCCCATAGCCCCAAAGACGCGCCAACGATTTTTCTATTTTAAAAATGCGCCTAGATGGGAACGGCCCTTCCGGCTCCAAGGCCAAAATGGGAATGGCCGTTCCCGTAGTCGGCCGTCTATTTTAGTTTAAAAGAGGGGAACGCCCGTTCCCACAATGCCTTGAGGCTGGGAACGGCCGTTCCCTGTGTCTGCAACTTACAGAAACAGAGGAAAAACAGAGTATGGCTACGGGAATGCAAATAACAACATCAAAATTCCATTTTTGATCAACCAAGCCATTATTTTTGGAAATACCCATGCATATATCTTCAATAAATGATAATACAACACTTAAACACTCAAAACATGAATTATTATGAAGAAATCAAGGTTTTCTATTCATGATCATATTGATCATCCAAGCTTTAATTTCCAATAAATTCATGCACAAATCATGCTATAATTCATGCTATGATCATATAATCATACTTTGCTCAACAAATAATTCATCTAACATATAATTCTCAAACCCTAGCTTATACATATATGATCAAGGATCATCAATTCATGCAAAACCAACCTTGGAAATGAAAAGAGATGAAGAAGATGGATGAGGATGATGATCAAGCTTCCCAAACTTGGATTAATACTTGAAATTATTGATGAAATGGATGAAAATCACTTCTTTCCCCCTTTTTTTTCTTAATGCCGAGAGAGAGAGGATGAGGATGTTGGTGAACTTTTGATGATAAAATGATCAAGGAAGCTCATGGAAGCATATAACGTGATTCACCCGTTTTGATTTGTGTGAAATGATCAATTTGCCAATTAATCCCCCAAGGAACTAAGTTATGCAATTGAGGCTATATAGTTTTGAGAATTGATCAATTAGGCCCTTGGAAGATCATGCAATTAGGTCCCCAAAGTTTTAAATTGAATATTTAGGGACAATTTGGTAATTTGAAACACTCTCGGTAAATATTCCATGCAATACATATTTTCAAGTTATGAAATAAATTCAAGTTTTACTATAATTTCATGAAATGTCATGAAAGGTTGATAAACGTAATTTATAAAACTATAATAAACCGAAAATTACGATTATTAAAATTTGGGGGGCGTTACAATTCTCCCCCCCCCCCCCCCTTAAAAGGACCTGGTCCCCAGGTCAACTTTCGAGTTTTCAAATAATACACGAGTTATAAGAGAACCCCGTCTCTTGAACAAGAAGTGAAAGATCCCCGTCTTTCAACAAGGAATGAGAGCACCCCGTCTCTCGGCACATAACGAGAGAACCCCGTCTCTCGCTCTTGACAGATAACGGGAGAACCCCGTCTCCTGGATTCACTCAAGGTAACAACCCAAAATCACGGAGATACACATTTATCACGTAAGAAGCAAAGCAATTATAATCATGCCAACCCCATTAATTTATTTTCCATAAAGGAGCACATTATTGCTAACCAAATTTATAATGATGATAAAATTCATGATGCTCGTGATATGCATGTTTAATGATACCGTTCACCGTTGAATTTGCTATGAACGTAGTTGATACCTCGGGCTATTCTTGTTCTTTCTCTTCGCCTCGGACACATATTTGCTTGATGTTCTTTACTCCCGCATCTCATACATAGATTTAACCGTTCCTGACAAGTCTCGTAGGTATGATTATCGCGCCCACAATATGTGCAAAGAATCTTTCCTGACTGTGATGGCGAAGTCATAGTAAAAGCACTCCCTGAAACTGATTTATTATTCTGGGACTTCTTCTTTTTAGATCTTTCCGGAGGTGGTAGAACCGAATCACTAATGGACCTTTTCATTACATTAGAATCTGGTCTTGATCCTGAGGCTACATCCTGTTCGAGATGAGGAACAGGCCTCCTTGCATTATCTGAATCCTCAACCTTCAACGCCTTAGCAGTAGCTTTGGCCCAGGTACTTGTATTAGCGGCTTTCAAAGCATCCTGTATTTCCGGTCTGAGTCCTTGCACAAATTGCATTGCTTTGTGGAAATCGTCACTTGCTATGTTGGGTACATAGCGGGATAAGCGTTCAAATTCTGCTATGTACTCACCCACAGATCTTCCTTCTTGCTTTAATTCAGTAAATTCTCTCAACCTCCGAGTACGTGAAGCTGGAGGAATAAACTTGTTTCGGAATTCTCTGACAAATACTTCCCAATTGATAGTTTCCCCGGCAGCCTCTAATACGATCTGAATACTTTCCCACCAGGAATAAGCCTCGCCCTGAATCAAAGTGAGAGTGCAGCGAGCTTTTTCCTGGGAGTCACACGGAATGAGCTGCCAAATCCTATCGATCTCTTTGAGCCACATTTCAGCCTGAATATCATCACCCTTGTAGAACTTCGGGGGTTGTTGGTTTTGAAATTCCCGAAGTATAGCAGAAATAGGATTATCTGGTGGTGCTACCACCGTAGGTGGTACGGAAGGAACCCTTTCCTGTATCCTCTGGTCGATTAATCCTACCACTGCGTTCATAAAATCCTGGGGCTGGGCTTGAGAAGGTGGAGAAGGGGATGACTTCTCATGGCGATGGTGGCGGCGATGATGATGATGTCTATGTCTCGGGGACCGGTCACGATGATGTTTATCATGATCCATCCTGAAATGAGATCACTACACATGCATGGTTTGGTTAATAGATGCAAAATGTGTACAAATAATTTCACAAAGTTAATGCAGTACACATTTCAAAGAATCTCAGAAATTCAAATAATTCAAGAATTCAAGTGATTCACATAATTCAATTAAACACCGATTCTCACGTAACAAGTAATCCTATGCCGTTCGACCTAAACTCACTTAACACGACTCGAGAACCTCGGTTTTGCAACCGGGCTCTGATACCACCTTAGATGTAGCACCCCTTACACGTGGAGGTGCCACACCCCCGCACTATAGTCTCGATCCACGTATGAAATGGAAAGTCCATACATAAATCAAAACTATAGCGAACGGGTGACAATGCAATACCAACAAGCTAGGCGGGAACTAAACCATACATGCAATAAAATGAAGCGGAAGCACCGAATAATTCATCAGTATAGGTAATATATATATCTATCAATACATTATCATCTCTTGCATATTGTTCATATCAAAATATCCAACATGTGATAGTAACGGTCATAACATAATACCAAAAGTTCTGTACATAAAATGAAATGCTAGACTCTGTGGAATGTGCGACCTGACTCGACTCCCGCCTAGCCCACGACCGCTCTCAAGTACCTGAAAGGTGGGGTGTCAGTCCATGGAAGACTGAGTGAGGCAGTAAATATATGTATAACACAAGTAACATGCACGTTGTGACCTCGGGTAATGTTTTAACTATAAAAGTAATATAAGTTTAAAATATAATATCCATCGCCCGAGATTACAACCATCAAGTTTATTAATTAAAGTTCATATTATTGATACGTGGCCCTGGCAAGTGAGGGCTTTTCCAACCTTACACCAATAGTGAATCATTACAGGCTAGTTGGAGTATCATGTGATCAAGCAATTCATTTATGGTGTACACGTATTCATTTCATGAACTCCTTCACTCCGGGTGATGGTGGGTTTGCAAAGCCCTATCCATCCATGCTACGCACGTCAGGAACATGACTCCCACGTGCGGGATTCCTTCCTCCACCAACCTCCTGGTGGATTCAGGGGTCATCCCAGTGTTGAGGGGTGTGTATAGAGCTACCCGTCAGCCCGATGCTTTCCCGGTTGACTCGTACACATACCCTCGGGCCCAATGTGCTATCATGCTACTCGCCACTAAACAATCACGATATATTCACACTACATGCATTGCTTTGCATGATCATGCTATTAATCGAACCACATGCATTGCTTTGCATGAGTCTGATTTGCTTGAAATTGTTTTAAACGTTTAGAAAGAATTTAAGAAAATAGGTAAATACCTTTTTGGCTTGAAAGTTCACATAAAGGTTATAGGGTGTTATACAATTAGTAACTAAACCTCACCTTTCTTGCGAAATGCGACAAGGATACGTTCTAGGGAGCTTGTCCCTCGTTCACGACCTCGTGACCTGTGCAAACACGACGTGTATACATGAGACATGACCTAAAATGGACCAAATATGACGAACGGCCAAAATGTATCAAGACGACCACGAAAATACAATGTGGCATGATAACATGTTGTTTTACTACATATTAGCACATATTATAGCAATTCGGGGTCAAAGAAGTCGTTGGATCGAGGGGCTAAAATCGTAATTTTATGCAGAATATTTTGTTCTGTAAGTCAGGTGGGAACGGCCGTTCCGGGTTCCCTTTGTAAATGGGAACGGTCGTTCCCATAGCCCCAAAGACGCGCCAACGATTTTTCTATTTTAAAAATGCGCCTAGATGGGAACGGCCCTTCCGGCTCCAAGGCCAAAATGGGAATGGCCGTTCCCGTAGTCGGCCGTCTATTTTAGTTTAAAAGAGGGGAACGCCCGTTCCCACAATGCCTTGAGGCTGGGAACGGCCGTTCCCTGTGTCTGCAACTTACAGAAACAGAGGAAAAACAGAGTATGGCTACGGGAATGCAAATAACAACATCAAAATTCCATTTTTGATCAACCAAGCCATTATTTTTGGAAATACCCATGCATATATCTTCAATAAATGATAATACAACACTTAAACACTCAAAACATGAATTATTATGAAGAAATCAAGGTTTTCTATTCATGATCATATTGATCATCCAAGCTTTAATTTCCAATAAATTCATGCACAAATCATGCTATAATTCATGCTATGATCATATAATCATACTTTGCTCAACAAATAATTCATCTAACATATAATTCTCAAACCCTAGCTTATACATATATGATCAAGGATCATCAATTCATGCAAAACCAACCTTGGAAATGAAAAGAGATGAAGAAGATGGATGAGGATGATGATCAAGCTTCCCAAACTTGGATTAATACTTGAAATTATTGATGAAATGGATGAAAATCACTTCTTTCCCCCTTTTTTTTCTTAATGCCGAGAGAGAGAGGATGAGGATGTTGGTGAACTTTTGATGATAAAATGATCAAGGAAGCTCATGGAAGCATATAACGTGATTCACCCGTTTTGATTTGTGTGAAATGATCAATTTGCCAATTAATCCCCCAAGGAACTAAGTTATGCAATTGAGGCTATATAGTTTTGAGAATTGATCAATTAGGCCCTTGGAAGATCATGCAATTAGGTCCCCAAAGTTTTAAATTGAATATTTAGGGACAATTTGGTAATTTGAAACACTCTCGGTAAATATTCCATGCAATACATATTTTCAAGTTATGAAATAAATTCAAGTTTTACTATAATTTCATGAAATGTCATGAAAGGTTGATAAACGTAATTTATAAAACTATAATAAACCGAAAATTACGATTATTAAAATTTGGGGGGCGTTACAATTCTCCCCCCCCCCCCTTAAAAGGACCTGGTCCCCAGGTCAACTTTCGAGTTTTCAAATAATACACGAGTTATAAGAGAACCCCGTCTCTTGAACAAGAAGTGAAAGATCCCCGTCTTTCAACAAGGAATGAGAGCACCCCGTCTCTCGGCACATAACGAGAGAACCCCGTCTCTCGCTCTTGACAGATAACGGGAGAACCCCGTCTCCTGGATTCACTCAAGGTAACAACCCAAAATCACGGAGATACACATTTATCACGTAAGAAGCAAAGCAATTATAATCATGCCAACCCCATTAATTTATTTTCCATAAAGGAGCACATTATTGCTAACCAAATTTATAATGATGATAAAATTCATGATGCTCGTGATATGCATGTTTAATGATACCGTTCACCGTTGAATTTGCTATGAACGTAGTTGATACCTCGGGCTATTCTTGTTCTTTCTCTTCGCCTCGGACACATATTTGCTTGATGTTCTTTACTCCCGCATCTCATACATAGATTTAACCGTTCCTGACAAGTCTCGTAGGTATGATTATCGCGCCCACAATATGTGCAAAGAATCTTTCCTGACTGTGATGGCGAAGTCATAGTAGAAGCACTCCCTGAAACTGATTTATTATTCTGGGACTTCTTCTTTTTAGATCTTTCCGGAGGTGGTAGAACCGAATCACTAATGGACCTTTTCATTACATTAGAATCTGGTCTTGATCCTGAGGCTACATCCTGTTCGAGATGAGGAACAGGCCTCCTTGCATTATCTGAATCCTCAACCTTCAACGCCTTAGCAGTAGCTTTGGCCCAGGTACTTGTATTAGCGGCTTTCAAAGCATCCTGTATTTCCGGTCTGAGTCCTTGCACAAATTGCATTGCTTTGTGGAAATCGTCACTTGCTATGTTGGGTACATAGCGGGATAAGCGTTCAAATTCTGCTATGTACTCACCCACAGATCTTCCTTCTTGCTTTAATTCAGTAAATTCTCTCAACCTCCGAGTACGTGAAGCTGGAGGAATAAACTTGTTTCGGAATTCTCTGACAAATACTTCCCAATTGATAGTTTCCCCGGCAGCCTCTAATACGATCTGAATACTTTCCCACCAGGAATAAGCCTCGCCCTGAATCAAAGTGAGAGTGCAGCGAGCTTTTTCCTGGGAGTCACACGGAATGAGCTGCCAAATCCTATCGATCTCTTTGAGCCACATTTCAGCCTGAATATCATCACCCTTGTAGAACTTCGGGGGTTGTTGGTTTTGAAATTCCCGAAGTATAGCAGAAATAGGATTATCTGGTGGTGCTACCACCGTAGGTGGTACGGAAGGAACCCTTTCCTGTATCCTCTGGTCGATTAATCCTACCACTGCGTTCATAAAATCCTGGGGCTGGGCTTGAGAAGGTGGAGAAGGGGATGACTTCTCATGGCGATGGTGGCGGCGATGATGATGATGTCTATGTCTCGGGGACCGGTCACGATGATGTTTATCATGATCCATCCTGAAATGAGATCACTACACATGCATGGTTTGGTTAATAGATGCAAAATGTGTACAAATAATTTCACAAAGTTAATGCAGTACACATTTCAAAGAATCTCAGAAATTCAAATAATTCAAGAATTCAAGTGATTCACATAATTCAATTAAACACCGATTCTCACGTAACAAGTAATCCTATGCCGTTCGACCTAAACTCACTTAACACGACTCGAGAACCTCGGTTTTGCAACCGGGCTCTGATACCACCTTAGATGTAGCACCCCTTACACGTGGAGGTGCCACACCCCCGCACTATAGTCTCGATCCACGTATGAAATGGAAAGTCCATACATAAATCAAAACTATAGCGAACGGGTGACAATGCAATACCAACAAGCTAGGCGGGAACTAAACCATACATGCAATAAAATGAAGCGGAAGCACCGAATAATTCATCAGTATAGGTAATATATATATCTATCAATACATTATCATCTCTTGCATATTGTTCATATCAAAATATCCAACATGTGATAGTAACGGTCATAACATAATACCAAAAGTTCTGTACATAAAATGAAATGCTAGACTCTGTGGAATGTGCGACCTGACTCGACTCCCGCCTAGCCCACGACCGCTCTCAAGTACCTGAAAGGTGGGGTGTCAGTCCATGGAAGACTGAGTGAGGCAGTAAATATATGTATAACACAAGTAACATGCACGTTGTGACCTCGGGTAATGTTTTAACTATAAAAGTAATATAAGTTTAAAATATAATATCCATCGCCCGAGATTACAACCATCAAGTTTATTAATTAAAGTTCATATTATTGATACGTGGCCCTGGCAAGTGAGGGCTTTTCCAACCTTACACCAATAGTGAATCATTACAGGCTAGTTGGAGTATCATGTGATCAAGCAATTCATTTATGGTGTACACGTATTCATTTCATGAACTCCTTCACTCCGGGTGATGGTGGGTTTGCAAAGCCCTATCCATCCATGCTACGCACGTCAGGAACATGACTCCCACGTGCGGGATTCCTTCCTCCACCAACCTCCTGGTGGATTCAGGGGTCATCCCAGTGTTGAGGGGTGTGTATAGAGCTACCCGTCAGCCCGATGCTTTCCCGGTTGACTCGTACACATACCCTCGGGCCCAATGTGCTATCATGCTACTCGCCACTAAACAATCACGATATATTCACACTACATGCATTGCTTTGCATGATCATGCTATTAATCGAACCACATGCATTGCTTTGCATGAGTCTGATTTGCTTGAAATTGTTTTAAACGTTTAGAAAGAATTTAAGAAAATAGGTAAATACCTTTTTGGCTTGAAAGTTCACATAAAGGTTATAGGGTGTTATACAATTAGTAACTAAACCTCACCTTTCTTGCGAAATGCGACAAGGATACGTTCTAGGGAGCTTGTCCCTCGTTCACGACCTCGTGACCTGTGCAAACACGACGTGTATACATGAGACATGACCTAAAATGGACCAAATATGACGAACGGCCAAAATGTATCAAGACGACCACGAAAATACAATGTGGCATGATAACATGTTGTTTTACTACATATTAGCACATATTATAGCAATTCGGGGTCAAAGAAGTCGTTGGATCGAGGGGCTAAAATCGTAATTTTATGCAGAATATTTTGTTCTGTAAGTCAGGTGGGAACGGCCGTTCCGGGTTCCCTTTGTAAATGGGAACGGTCGTTCCCATAGCCCCAAAGACGCGCCAACGATTTTTCTATTTTAAAAATGCGCCTAGATGGGAACGGCCCTTCCGGCTCCAAGGCCAAAATGGGAATGGCCGTTCCCGTAGTCGGCCGTCTATTTTAGTTTAAAAGAGGGGAACGCCCGTTCCCACAATGCCTTGAGGCTGGGAACGGCCGTTCCCTGTGTCTGCAACTTACAGAAACAGAGGAAAAACAGAGTATGGCTACGGGAATGCAAATAACAACATCAAAATTCCATTTTTGATCAACCAAGCCATTATTTTTGGAAATACCCATGCATATATCTTCAATAAATGATAATACAACACTTAAACACTCAAAACATGAATTATTATGAAGAAATCAAGGTTTTCTATTCATGATCATATTGATCATCCAAGCTTTAATTTCCAATAAATTCATGCACAAATCATGCTATAATTCATGCTATGATCATATAATCATACTTTGCTCAACAAATAATTCATCTAACATATAATTCTCAAACCCTAGCTTATACATATATGATCAAGGATCATCAATTCATGCAAAACCAACCTTGGAAATGAAAAGAGATGAAGAAGATGGATGAGGATGATGATCAAGCTTCCCAAACTTGGATTAATACTTGAAATTATTGATGAAATGGATGAAAATCACTTCTTTCCCCCTTTTTTTTCTTAATGCCGAGAGAGAGAGGATGAGGATGTTGGTGAACTTTTGATGATAAAATGATCAAGGAAGCTCATGGAAGCATATAACGTGATTCACCCGTTTTGATTTGTGTGAAATGATCAATTTGCCAATTAATCCCCCAAGGAACTAAGTTATGCAATTGAGGCTATATAGTTTTGAGAATTGATCAATTAGGCCCTTGGAAGATCATGCAATTAGGTCCCCAAAGTTTTAAATTGAATATTTAGGGACAATTTGGTAATTTGAAACACTCTCGGTAAATATTCCATGCAATACATATTTTCAAGTTATGAAATAAATTCAAGTTTTACTATAATTTCATGAAATGTCATGAAAGGTTGATAAACGTAATTTATAAAACTATAATAAACCGAAAATTACGATTATTAAAATTTGGGGGGCGTTACAATTCTCCCCCCCCCCCCTTAAAAGGACCTGGTCCCCAGGTCAACTTTCGAGTTTTCAAATAATACACGAGTTATAAGAGAACCCCGTCTCTTGAACAAGAAGTGAAAGATCCCCGTCTTTCAACAAGGAATGAGAGCACCCCGTCTCTCGGCACATAACGAGAGAACCCCGTCTCTCGCTCTTGACAGATAACGGGAGAACCCCGTCTCCTGGATTCACTCAAGGTAACAACCCAAAATCACGGAGATACACATTTATCACGTAAGAAGCAAAGCAATTATAATCATGCCAACCCCATTAATTTATTTTCCATAAAGGAGCACATTATTGCTAACCAAATTTATAATGATGATAAAATTCATGATGCTCGTGATATGCATGTTTAATGATACCGTTCACCGTTGAATTTGCTATGAACGTAGTTGATACCTCGGGCTATTCTTGTTCTTTCTCTTCGCCTCGGACACATATTTGCTTGATGTTCTTTACTCCCGCATCTCATACATAGATTTAACCGTTCCTGACAAGTCTCGTAGGTATGATTATCGCGCCCACAATATGTGCAAAGAATCTTTCCTGACTGTGATGGCGAAGTCATAGTAGAAGCACTCCCTGAAACTGATTTATTATTCTGGGACTTCTTCTTTTTAGATCTTTCCGGAGGTGGTAGAACCGAATCACTAATGGACCTTTTCATTACATTAGAATCTGGTCTTGATCCTGAGGCTACATCCTGTTCGAGATGAGGAACAGGCCTCCTTGCATTATCTGAATCCTCAACCTTCAACGCCTTAGCAGTAGCTTTGGCCCAGGTACTTGTATTAGCGGCTTTCAAAGCATCCTGTATTTCCGGTCTGAGTCCTTGCACAAATTGCATTGCTTTGTGGAAATCGTCACTTGCTATGTTGGGTACATAGCGGGATAAGCGTTCAAATTCTGCTATGTACTCACCCACAGATCTTCCTTCTTGCTTTAATTCAGTAAATTCTCTCAACCTCCGAGTACGTGAAGCTGGAGGAATAAACTTGTTTCGGAATTCTCTGACAAATACTTCCCAATTGATAGTTTCCCCGGCAGCCTCTAATACGATCTGAATACTTTCCCACCAGGAATAAGCCTCGCCCTGAATCAAAGTGAGAGTGCAGCGAGCTTTTTCCTGGGAGTCACACGAAATGAGCTGCCAAATCCTATCGATCTCTTTGAGCCACATTTCAGCCTGAATATCATCACCCTTGTAGAACTTCGGGGGTTGTTGGTTTTGAAATTCCCGAAGTATAGCAGAAATAGGATTATCTGGTGGTGCTACCACCGTAGGTGGTACGGAAGGAACCCTTTCCTGTATCCTCTGGTCGATTAATCCTACCACTGCGTTCATAAAATCCTGGGGCTGGGCTTGAGAAGGTGGAGAAGGGGATGACTTCTCATGGCGATGGTGGCGGCGATGATGATGATGTCTATGTCTCGGGGACCGGTCACGATGATGTTTATCATGATCCATCCTGAAATGAGATCACTACACATGCATGGTTTGGTTAATAGATGCAAAATGTGTACAAATAATTTCACAAAGTTAATGCAGTACACATTTCAAAGAATCTCAGAAATTCAAATAATTCAAGAATTCAAGTGATTCACATAATTCAATTAAACACCGATTCTCACGTAACAAGTAATCCTATGCCGTTCGACCTAAACTCACTTAACACGACTCGAGAACCTCGGTTTTGCAACCGGGCTCTGATACCACCTTAGATGTAGCACCCCTTACACGTGGAGGTGCCACACCCCCGCACTATAGTCTCGATCCACGTATGAAATGGAAAGTCCATACATAAATCAAAACTATAGCGAACGGGTGACAATGCAATACCAACAAGCTAGGCGGGAACTAAACCATACATGCAATAAAATGAAGCGGAAGCACCGAATAATTCATCAGTATAGGTAATATATATATCTATCAATACATTATCATCTCTTGCATATTGTTCATATCAAAATATCCAACATGTGATAGTAACGGTCATAACATAATACCAAAAGTTCTGTACATAAAATGAAATGCTAGACTCTGTGGAATGTGCGACCTGACTCGACTCCCGCCTAGCCCACGACCGCTCTCAAGTACCTGAAAGGTGGGGTGTCAGTCCATGGAAGACTGAGTGAGGCAGTAAATATATGTATAACACAAGTAACATGCACGTTGTGACCTCGGGTAATGTTTTAACTATAAAAGTAATATAAGTTTAAAATATAATATCCATCGCCCGAGATTACAACCATCAAGTTTATTAATTAAAGTTCATATTATTGATACGTGGCCCTGGCGAGTGAGGGCTTTTCCAACCTTACACCAATAGTGAATCATTACAGGCTAGTTGGAGTATCATGTGATCAAGCAATTCATTTATGGTGTACACGTATTCATTTCATGAACTCCTTCACTCCGGGTGATGGTGGGTTTGCAAAGCCCTATCCATCCATGCTACGCACGTCAGGAACATGACTCCCACGTGCGGGATTCCTTCCTCCACCAACCTCCTGGTGGATTCAGGGGTCATCCCAGTGTTAAGGGGTGTGTATATAGCTACCCGTCAGCCCGATGCTTTCCCGGTTGACTCGTACACATACCCTCGGACCCAATGTGCTATCATGCTACTCGCCACTAAACAATCACGATATATTCACACTACATGCATTGCTTTGCATGATCATGCTATTAATCGAACCACATGCATTGCTTTGCATGAGTCCGATTTGCTTGAAATTGTTTTAAACGTTTAGAAAGAATTTAAGAAAATAGGTAAATACCTTTTTGGCTTGAAAGTTCACATAAAGGTTATAGGGTGTTATACAATTAGTAACTAAACCTCACCTTTCTTGCGAAATGCGACAAGGATACGTTCTAGGGAGCTTGTCCCTCGTTCACGACCTCGTGACCTGTGCAAACACGACGTGTATACATGAGACATGACCTAAAATGGACCAAATATGATGAACGGCCAAAATGTATCAAGACGACCACGAAAATACAATGTGGCATGATAACATGTTGTTTTACTACATATTAGCACATATTATAGCAATTCGGGGTCAAAGAAGTCGTTGGATCGACGGGGTAAAATCGTAATTTTATGCAGAATATTTTGTTCTGTAAGTCAGGTGGGAACGGCCGTTCCGGGTTCCCTTTGTAAATGGGAACGGTCGTTCCCATAGCCCCAAAGACGCGCCAACGATTTTTCTATTTTAAAAATGCGCCTAGATGGGAACGGCCCTTCCGGCTCCAAGGCCAAAATGGGAACGGCCGTTCCCGTAGTCGGCCGTCTATTTTAGTTTAAAAGAGGGGAACGCCCGTTCCCACAATGCCTTGAGGCTGGGAACGGCCGTTCCCTGTGTCTGCAACTTATAGAAACAGAGGAAAAACAGAGTATGGCTACGGGAATGCAGATAACAACATCAAAATTCCATTTTTGATCAACCAAGCCATTATTTTTGGAAATACCCATGCATATATCTTCAATAAATGATAATACAACACTTAAACACTCAAAACATGAATTATTATGAAGAAATCAAGGTTTTCTATTCATGATCATATTGATCATCCAAGCTTTAATTTCCAATAAATTCATGCACAAATCATGCTATAATTCATGCTATGATCATATAATCATACTTTGCTCAACAAATAATTCATCTAACATATAATTCTCAAACCCTAGCTTATACATATATGATCAAGGATCATCAATTCATGCAAAACCAACCTTGGAAATGAAAAGAGATGAAGAAGATGGATGAGGATGATGATCAAGCTTCCCAAACTTGGATTAATACTTGAAATTATTGATGAAATGGATGAAAATCACTTCTTTACCCCTTTTTTTTCTTAATGCCGAGAGAGAGAGGATGAGGATGTTGGTGAACTTTTGATGATAAAATGATCAAGGAAGCTCATGGAAGCATATAACGTGATTCACCCGTTTTGATTTGTGTGAAATGATCAATTTGCCAATTAATCCCCCAAGGAACTAAGTTATGCAATTGAGGCTATATAGTTTTGAGAATTGATCAATTAGGCCCTTGGAAGATCATGCAATTAGGTCCCCAAAGTTTTAAATTGAATATTTAGGGACAATTTGGTAATTTGAAACAATCTCGGTAAATATTCCATGCAATACATATTTTCAAGTTATGAAATAAATTCAAGTTTTACTATAATTTCATGAAATGTCATGAAAGGTTGATAAACGTAATTTATAAAACTATAATAAACCGAAAATTACGATTATTAAAATTTGGGGGGCGTTACAATATAAGACTAAAGTCAAAGAGTCAAATTAGAAAGCATATCGAGGCACTTCGATTAGATCGAAGTAGTGATAAGTATCTATGTTCAGAGTTAAATAGAATTTCTCAAATGAGATTAGATCTCAACTATCTGTATAAGATACGTTTTAGCAAAGATGTATTGCAGAAAAGAGAAATAGAACTCTGATAATGATGGTAAGATTCATGAAGAGTCATGCTACCCTGCGAAGTTCGTTTTGGGGTCTTGCGCTCAAAACAACAAATACACTAAACCTAGTTCTATCTAAGTCAATTCCTAAAACACTGATGGATCTGTAGCTGGGGTGAAAACCCTGTATCTTTTATCTTCGGATTTGAGGTAGCCTGGTCCATGAGTTAAGGATGGATCCTGACAAGTTAGAATAAAGAACAAAGGTTTACTTGTTCTAAGGTTATCCTAGAAGAACAATAGGTGGTATATTTTGTAATTTGAGAAATCACAAAATATGTTTGTGAATGTTTCAAAGATAATTACATAGATAACCACAAAGGGTGGAGGCAAAGTAGTGTTAAAAGAAATAACAGTATTAGATACTGATTTCCATAAACCCGTGATAACTGAAAAATGTATTAGATACATGTGATGTATCAAATACAACATGTGATGTAGAGACGTGTACACGAGAGCATCATTGTAGTGGGAGGATTGTCAGGATACCTGACAAGATACTTAAGATTAACCCAAGTGGTTGAATCTAACGTATCTGATCCTGTCACGTGTAATGAAGTTGTGGATGATATAGACGTTGACCATTTGGTCAAAAGCCATGGTATCTAAGTTAGAATCTCTGTATTCTAACAAAGGCTTGAGCTTGTAGAGGCGCCTGAAGGCATTAAACCCATTAGATGCAATTTGGTTCTACAAGAAAATAAAAGGAGAAATGGACGAAAAGTAGAGACTTTAGAGCAAACTTATGGCAAGGGATTTTACCCAGAAAGGAGAAATCATTTATGAGGTCTTCTTGCCTATGGCAATGCTTAAGTCTATTATCCTCTCCATTTTATCTCATTATCGATTATGAGATTAGATAAATGGATGTAAAGACTATGTTCTTGAATGGGCACCTTCAAGAAGAAAAACATGGTATAACCTGAAGGCTTCACAGCCAGAAATCAGGTGCATATAATGCAAGCTTAATAGATCGATTTATGATCTTAAGCAAGCGTCTAGATTATGGAGCATTAGAATTATAAAGCAATTTAGATTCTTTGGATTTGTATAATTGCCTGATGAACCATGAAGTGTACAAAATGACATCATGATAGTGTTGTAATATTTTCACTTTGTACGAAATTAATATTCTGCTCATTGGGGATGATGCAAGAATTTTGTGAGTAGTCAAGATTCGGACCTCAAATCATTTTTACAAGAAAAGACCTATGTAAGACCAATGTTATTCCAAGGATCAGACTTTTGTCATGATCATAGGAATAAGAGATTGGTTTATCACAAGAAGCATATATGGATAAGATGCTGGTAAGGTATAATATGATAAATTCCAAGAAAGGTTCATTACCTTTTAGACATGGAATTTATCTATCTCGGGATCAGTGTCCTGAGACAACTGAAGAGACAGAAGACATGATTAGAGTTCCGCAGCGGAAGCTTTATGTATGTCATATTATGTACAAGGCCAGATGTCTATTATGAATTAGGTCTAAGTCAGCATATATTAGTCAAACCCTAGAATCTTACACTGGGTAGTAGTGAAAGCATATATTGGAATACTTGAGAAGAACTTGAGATTATATGCTTGTCTACCACGGTGATGAGCTCATTTCAATAGAGTACACAGATTCGCATTTACAATCTGATTTGTATTCTAGATGTTTGACATTAGAATACGTGTTTACTCTAGAAAGAGCAACCATTAATTGGAGAATATTAAGCAGACTTGAATTGCTTACATCGCCATAAAAGTCAAATACATGGTAGCTTGAGAAGCAACCAGTTAGATGTATTGGATTCATGATTTCCTTGTTGATTGGCTCAGAGAAACATCTAATAGATTCCTTCACTAAAGTATTGGCGCAAAAGAGTGCAAAACGGGTTTTGACACTCATGTGAAAGGAATAGGACTTAGATTTATGGCCAAATTAAATTTTAGGGCAAGTGGGAGATTGTTGGGAATAGTGCCCTGAAAATTCAATTTGTTGAATTAATTAAACTGAATTTACAGCGAGTTGTGAGTATTTCACATATTAATAATTAATGACGTGTGGTGGTGCTCTCATATGAAATGTGTTTCATAGGAAAAGACTTTGAATACCGAAATCACGTGTCATTAAAGTTCTAGTCGGTAAGATAAGAATATGTTGTTATCAAGACTATAACGTGGTTATATAGGATGATTAGTCTTTCGTCATAGGGAATGGTGATTCCAATTATAACACGTTGATGATTTTCAATAGGATTGGAAACATCGAACTGGACCACTGAGATTGTTCATTTTATACTGCTATCTAAAAATGAATAAAATCTCAGGAAGCATTGTACTCTTAATCCTGATAATATTTCAGCTTTAGGCATGTAGTGTTAGTCACTGTAACATACTTGAAGTGAGGTCTCGGTAACAGGTGGCCAAAATACTTTGTATGATTCGGTGACAACATGAAATGTGCTAAAGAGTTATATTGATCGAGGAATCTGTGGCCTTGCTGGAAGGAAAAAGATATCCTTGAAATAGATTTGCAAAAGTTCGAATTAAAACTTTGGCCAAAGCACTTCGCGTGATAACGTCACCGAAGTTGTATGTTGAATGTGTTTCACATACAGAGAATTTGAACTTAAGGCGAATCAATAAATTTCAAATTAGAGATGAAAAATAAATGATAGTAGTTGCAATTTATTTTTCATGGATATCTACACGGAGGAGTAAAATGCGAAATTATTCTAGATCGAGAAATTCGTGAATAATTTAATTAATTTTAGAGTGCAACAATATTTATTTAGTGGAATTAAATATTGTTAAACGGTAATTAATTATTATCATGAGATGATAATATATTAATTCGTTTGGAGCTAAAATTAATTAGTCCTGCAGGTCCCCCCTGCAAGCCCTAAATTGAAAACCCAAAGAGAAAATATTAAAAGGAGAAAGAGAAATGAATTTTCAAAGTGTTTGAAAATAAGCCAAGGGATTTATTTTAAGAAAATAAATCAAGTTCCAAAGAGTTGGAAATGCCCGGAATTTTATTTTGGAGAAAATAAAATTTTCATCGAAAAAAAAAAAATTTCGGTGATGACGTGGCAGCTGACGTGGCATGCCACGTCAGCAAGGTGGGACCAGGTGGTGCTGACTAGGCGGTCAGCCCAGATCGCCCCACGTCAGCGCAAAGCAACGGTCCAGATTTGTCTGGACCGGGCCGGTCAACGGGTCGAATAACCCGGTCAAACGGGTCAGAGAACCGGGTTAATGGGCCGGGTCTCGGATAGGGTCGGACCGGTCCGATTCCGGGTCGGACCAGACCCGGACACGTGGCCGAATGAGAATCGGCCACATCAGCCCCAAACCCTAGCCGAGAGTACATTACACGCGCCTCCTTTGGGTGGCTTGTGTGGGCGCGTGCGTGCTCCGATGGGCGCGTGCTCGGCGGCTCTGGATTCGTGGCGACGAGACCTTGAACGTGGTTACCTCGATTTTCGTGTCCAAGTTGGCTACCCAAGTGGAGATGTGAAATGACCATTTTGCCCTTGCTTTTGTGCAATAAATGACCGTTTTGCCCTCCGTTTTATGCCTATAAATAGGCTGATCCCCTTGCCATTTTTCTCATTCATTTTTGGGAGAGGTTTTGGCTAGTCCTTAGCTTTGAAACCATATTCCTTTTCTCCTAGTTAATTCCGATTGATTTTGGAATTAATTTTAATTAAGTGTTTATATAAAACGCCTAGTTTCGGGAGATTAAACCCTGAAAAGGGTTTCCTAGTTTAAAGTTTTATTTTCTCTAAGTATGTAGAGAAATACTTTCGGAGCCCACAATCCGAGGGTGTCCCTGGGGATATTGCAGGGAAGCTCTTCCAGTTTCACGAGGAGATCGGGTATCGGGTTCACGGGAGGTGAATTCGGGAACAGGAAAAATGTCGTTAGATAGCCATGTTTGCATTACGGTAATATTTTACAATTGTTTTATTTTAAGCATGATAAATTATGTGCTCTTAAGTGTTAATTGAATGTTAGATATTTATCCGCTTAAGTGATTTAAAATTTATTATCAATTGCATGTATATACTTGAGTAGATCCGGCTAGTCTTCCGTAATTGTATTAAAATGTTTTAGAAATATTTTAATACTTGTATTATATTAAAAAAAATTAAAATGTGGTCACGGACCGCTACTGTTCTGGGCCCGCCACCCAGCATTATGAAGGCCCAAGAGGTGATATTATGTCAAGGAATCGTTCATGTGCACGATTAATATCTCAAAGACATCTAAACGTTCAATACATTCATTTCAAGAATCATTCAAATTCGTTTACGTTCATCACTTTCATAAATCATACCAAATTAATCCAAGAAATTCACATAATGCGCATAACACATAGTATAACATATATGCATATCATATAAGTCATAAAATAAGAGATAAGAAGCAATTAGGGCTCATCTTGGAAGCAATAGATCCATGCATGCATACATTAGGAGCATTAAAGACATATTGACGCATAACTCGAAAAATATTCAACGAAAACTCACCAAAATTTATAACATATAAGATAACACATTATATGACATGTTAATATAGCATAGAAGTCATAAAAGAGGTGGAAGAAGAATAAACAAGCGAAGAGAAACAAGAAAAATGGAACCGGAGTCATGAGGATAGGCTGGACAGAATCCACCCCCATGGATTTTTCCAAAGGGAAAAATCCACCCCCATGAATTCTGGTCAGAAACCCATTGACTCGAATCCACCCCCATGGATTTTTCCAAAGGGAAAAATCCACCCCCGTGGATTTGTGTCTGTGGCGAAAAATAACACACAAACAGGGCATGCACGAAGGAGAAAGGAAGCAAAGCATGTTACCAACTTAAAACTCAATGAAATGCATACAAATTCAGGCCATAAGCTCATACATACATGCCAAAACCGAAGCTAAATCATGAGAATGGAAGAGACGCTCATATAGGTTCATTTTCTTCAAGTTTCATGAAAAATCGTTAATGGTAACTTCCAAATAACTCATCTATCATGCAACACAAGTTTAAAGAGACATAAGTGGAGGTCTTAGGATCATATATCATTCTTCATACTAACATAAATCATAAGAACTCATGCAAGATTCATCAAAGTTTCACAAACCCTTACTATTCATCATCTTCTCCAATCCTAACTCAAATCATGGTGAAATCATGCAATAAGGGACTTAAAAGAACCACAATGAGATACACAACATAAAAAATGGGATTACCTTTCAAATTGGAGAAGAATTGGATGTGAGATGAGCTCAAAATCTCAAATGGGGCAAAAGGGGTGTTCTTCTCTTCTTCTCTTTAGCTGAAAATATCTAGCTTTGGGGGGTTGGAATCTCGGTTTGGGGCTGATAAGGGTGAGAGAGAGAGTTTTCAAGTGGGGTTAGGGTCAAAGGGTAGGTCATAGGTGTGTTGGTTTAGGTCCGTAGCTTAGGTAGAGTCATGACTGGTCGTTTTAGACGAGAGTTGCTCATTTCGGTTGAAATTCGGGGATCCAAATGGTCTTAGAAAAATATGAGGCTTGACCCATCGGATCCGAATCGTCGATACAAGTCCAATGGAGGTGACGGAACTCGATTCCGAGTTCCCGAGCTCAAGATACGCTGCCCGGAACACAAGGTGCTCTAAATGCTCTTTAGCCCCCTTTTCGGTTCCGATCACACAAACGATTCCAAAATTCAAACATACAATAACTAAATCATGCAACGAGCATACAAACATAATCATAATACACATAATTCACTCATACCAAGTTTTCACAAAAAACGGAAATCAATTCAAATAGATACGACACTCAAACACTAAAAAACACATATTCAATTAATAAAAACACTCAAACACATAATACACGATCATAAATGCATAAACGTTTAAGAGTCCATATTCAATTAATAAAAACTAAAAAAAAAAGAAATACTAATGAAAGCATATATAATTAATTTAATTTCGCATATTAGTAATCAATCACGTCATGCTTATACAACTAAAAAATCGGGGCGTTACAGTACCTCTAGCTCATAGCACAAGTGCCCTGCAACCGCCCGGCACAGATGGTCGGACTGGCCTACGACAGCCTAGCACAGGTGCCCAGCCTGTCCTGCAATGCCCGCACCTACCCGGCACACTCGCCCGGTCTATCCCGCAACCGCCCGGCATAGGCGCCCAGCCTGTCCTGCAACCGCCCGACACAGGCGCCAGTCTGGCCCGATACTGCCTAGCACTGACCCCCACGGGACTGGAACTCTCCCACAAGCGCCTAGCACTGCCGCAACTGGTCAACCTCCACGCAGAGCTGAGGGACAGGAAAATGTTATTGATATTAGCAAGTTTGGCTGCCCCAAGTCAGCCCTTGGAAACTCAGAACATCCTATTAAGAATCATGTACAAGGGGATGAGGAAATCCTACAATCTGAGGACGAAGAAAATTTGTTGAATGAGCCCCAAGAAAATGAACCATGGAATATTGTGGTCAAGAAAAATCAAAGGAAAAAAGGGAAAAACGTATTGAGCGGTGGAGACACCGGTACCTCCTTGGTTTCCAAATGAATATATTATCTTGGAATGTGATGGGACTCAACCGCACTGAAAAGCAGCAAGCGGTGTCCAAACTCATACGAGAAAATAAATGCAATGTAAGTTGTTTGATTGTAGCGAAAGTTTCCCTTGAAACATTGAATTTCTTTATGCGTAGTCAATTGCCAAACTAGAACTATGTTCATAATTTTGACATTATTGATAATGGTCGGCTTGTGGTATGCTGGAATGAAGCTTATGTTATTTATAACATTATTGAAATCTCTGCTCAGTTTATACATGCTATAATTAAATGTCGTATTTCTCACATTGAATTTCATGCCTCTTTTGTATATGGGCTGTACTCCGTGACGGCGAGAGCACAATTATGGGACAAATTGCAAAATCTGAATGTGCCTTCCTCCTCACCTTGGCTTATTGTTGGAGGCTTTAACTGTGTGGCGGATGCAAGTGAGCGGATTGGCAAGACACCGACAACCTACTCCATGCGGGATACAATAAACTTCAGAAGCTCCTTGGGATTTACGGATGCACCATCCTCAGTTGAATTTTATACTTGGCACAAAGCTAATCCTTTTGCCAAGCTGGACAGGGCCCTTATCAATCAGCAGTGGTCAACCTTGGGGATCAATTGCCATGTGAACTTTATGATTCGGATCATACTCCACTGCCAATCAGTTTCAACCAAGCGTAGCATGCGAGGGATAAATCTTTTAAATTCTTTGATATGTGGGTCAAGCACCCCATGTTTGGGAGTATTTGTTGGGAAAACGGAACAGAAATGCAGCGAAAATTTAAAAATCTTCCCAAAAGATAGAATCGAATCTTGCAATTTCTATTCCCAAATTCGTAGAGATTAAGAAACTCACTTAGGTAGTAGCTTTCTTGACACGTTCTAGCCGTCCAAGAACACTCTTCACGTGGCTTGATCCCCAAAAGCTCATTCGAATCTTTCAATACTTCACGATAGTAGCACTCTAGAGAATTAGTCCACCAACCTCAACCACGAAACGAATAGGGAGGATGCTAGTTCTATATTCGGTGTTTAGGTTCTATTTAGTGTATAATTTGGAGAAAGGGAATTTTGTTTATCATTCCCCCATGGGGTTCGAACCCCTTGTATTTAAAGGGCTACGGTTCGAACCCCTTTTCCTTTGTGGAATAGGATTCCCAAATCCTTTTGGAAATGGATTTCTTGCTTGGAGAGTAAGTCTCTTACTTTGACCAAAAGTCTCCTTTTGACCAACTTATCAAGCAAGAATAATATCTAACTCTTTTAGATATTTTATTTTACTTTATTTATTAAATAATAAATAACTTGAAGACTAATAATTAATTAATTCATAATTAATTATTTATTAGACTTTATTTCTCTAAAATAGGACTTTAATATTAATTCAAAATTAAATCAAAATCCATTAAATAATTAACACATTAATTATTTAATATATATACACATATAAACACGTGACTACAAGTGTCCAATTGGACACGTGTCATTTACGTGTTCCACACGTGTGACTCACACGTGTGGGCCCCACCATTCACTTAATGGTTCGATCAACTCATTTAATCGATTCAAGCCTTAACCCACGTGACCGGGTTGTTGTGTGTGACCCTCTAGGTTCTTAATTTAATTAGCAGTGATCCTAATTAATTAATCAGTCCACAGATCAAACGACCATAGTCTAGCAACAGGTGTTTGACCCCTAGCTGAATAAGAATGTCTCGATGACAGAAACTTTAAGTCATTGATTCATGTTAGATACAATCCTCCTATATCCCATCTCTCAACCAAGATCTAGGGTAAGGGAATAATTAGAACCCTAATAATCTCGATCTTAATGTTAAGTGCATTTCATATCCATTTGATCTCAATCCAAGAAACTCTTTTCTTGATGTCTTGATCCACTGCCTTGGCCAAGGACTCCTAGATGGCATATGAACGACTTCCACAATAAGAGATCAACTTGCTCATGCAAGTGCAGGTCCTCTATCGATTCTCGTATACTTTCGTGTGCCACTTGTGCAGCCCCAGCATAAGCCTTGAATCAGTTGTCTAAGGCGATACCCTTTAAAGCTTACACCTAAGACTACAAAGTTAGCTCATAAAGTATCAATGGAACCTCAAGTCTAAGGATCACTTAATCACATCAATGACTCGTGAGATATTTCCTAATCTGGAAGTTTCTATTTCCAGATATAGAAACTTACTTTCCTATTTAGGAATCTTCTCATACGGGATACCTCAGTGTACTTACTTAGAATAAATAGGCACCCCCATCTATCACGCACGTATCAACTATACACTTTGCACCCCATGAAACAAGGTGGTCCTTCTTAAAGGCATGATCACATAAGCAAGCCTTGAACGAGTCAGGTTGACACTCCCACTATCAGTAGGACTCATCGGCTTGGAGTGATTTCTAATCATGACTTATGTGATATAGGGCTCGTCTCATGAACCACTTCGCCTAAATGGTTGAGTCCTATAAGTCATATTGATTAGGGGAGTTCTTATACATGCGCAGTTAAAAGTAAACACACAATCAAACAAGAGCATATAAAGAAGTGTTGCCTTAATTCGTATTATTCAAAGATTGTCTGTGATTTACAAAAGGAAAGTACTAAAACTGACTATTACATCGGCTTTTAGGGCACTATTCCTAACAATCTCCCACTTGCCCATCAAAGCCATTCAGGAGCTAATCTAAGTCCCATCTTTGCAAGATGACCTTCGAAAGCTTCTTGACTAAGGGGTTTAGTAAGCGGGTCTGCCACGTTCTCTGCTGATGTGACCCTCTCAATTGGCACATCACCTCTTTTGATGATATCACGGATTAGGTGATACTTCCTCATAATGTGCTTAGTCCGTTGGTGAGATCTTGGTTCTCTTACTTAAGCAACTGCCCCCGTGTTGTCACAAAACACAGTAATGGGGTCTTTCATGCTAGGAACGACATTCAAATCTTGAATGAAGTTTCTAATCCAAACACCTTTCTTAGCTGCATTATTTGCAGCTAAGTATTCGGCCTCAGTGGTCGAATCTGCAGTGGTCGTTTTCTTGGAACGTTTCCAACTCACTGCTCCACCGTTAAGGCAGAAAATGTATCCTGACATTGACTTAAAATCATCTAAGTCAGATGCAAAGCTTGCATCGCATTATCCTCCGACTACTAGATCTTTTTGTCCACCGTATACTAAGAATAAATCCCTAGTGCTTCATACGTACTTTAGGATATTCTTCACGGCAGTCCAGTGACCTTCTCCAGGGTCTGATTGGAAACGGCTCGTTACACTAAGTGCATATGCCACATCCTGTTGAGTACATAGCATTGCATACATTATGCTACCTATTGCCGAGGCATAAGGCACATGAGTCATTCTTTCCTTCTCAAGGTTCGTCTTAGGACACATCTTCTTCGAAAGAGATGTTCCTACACTTATGGGAAGAACTTTGTTCTTCGCATTCTCCATACGGAACCGTTTCAGTACTTTGTCCATGTACATCAATTGTGATAGTCCTATCAATCTCTTAGATCTATCCCTATCTTAATACCGAGAATGTAGGACGCATCACCAAGATCTTTCATCTCGAATTGGTTCGATAACCATGACTTGGTAACTTTCATGTCATCCTTCGAATTCCCAATTAGAAGGATGTCATCAACATAAAGCACCAACAATTGCACTGAAGTCTCCAATTTCTTTCTATACATGCAAGACTCATTCGAATTTTGAACGAAGCCAAACGCTTTGACTGCTTTATCAAAACGAATGTTCCAATTCCTAGAAGCCTGTTTCAATCCGTAGATTGATCTTTGTAGCTTGCAAACCTTTTGCTCACTCCCACTGAATGTGAAACCTATGGGTTGATCCATATAAATGTCTTTATCAATGTCTTCATTGAGAAAGGCAGTTTTGATATCCATTTGCCATATCTCATAGTCGTAATATACAGCTATGGCAAGCATGATCCGAATAGACTTTTGCATTGCAACCGGTGAGAAGGTTTCATCAAAGTCCACACCGGGCCATTGAGTGAAGCCTTTGGTAACGAGCCTTGCCTTATAGGCTGTAGTGTTTCCATTTACTCCGAGATTTCTCTTGAAGATCCATTTGCAACCTATGGGTTTTACCCCATCAGGCAAATCAACCAAGGTCCAAACTTGGTTGGAGTACATGGAATCCATTTCGGACTTCATGGCTTGTTTCCACTGATCAGAATCCGAGTCTGACAGTGTCTCCTCGTATGTTAGGGGATCATTATCCTCTTAAGAGATTTCATAGAGAAAACCATACCATCTCTCAGGCTGTCTAGGAGTGCGTTCAGAACCCCTTAGAGGAGGATTTTCACGTCTATCGAAGTTCATGATTGGTTGTGGGATATCAGAATGGGACTTGTCCTCTAAATGTGGCGTGGGTGTATCTCGAATTTCTTCGAGTTCTGTGATCTTGCCTTTCTTTTCTTCTAGGAACGGTTCCTCAAGAAAAGTTTCATTTCTTGAAACAAACAACTTTTGTTCAGTTTAATCATAGAAGTAATATCTTATGGATTCCTTAGGATAGCCAACAAAGTAGCATAAGTTAGAACGAGCTTCTAACTTATCTCCCACTGTCCTCTTCAGATAAGCAGGACAACCCCAAATTCTTAAGTAAGAATAACTAGGGATTTTACCATGCCACATTTCATAGGGCGTTTTAGGGACTGACTTGGAAGGAACAAGATTCAGAATCTTGGCTGCACTTTCTAGAGCATAACCCCAAAAAGAAGGTGGTAAGTCAGTGAAACTCATCATGGAGCGAACCATATCAAGTAGGGTTCGATTCCTTCTCTCAAAAACTCCACTAAGCTGAGGAGTTCCCGGAGGAGTCCACTGAGAGATAATTCCATTATCTCTGAGATGATTAAGGAATTCTTCACTAAGATACTCGCCACCTCGATCAGATCGAAGTATCTCGATCTTGTGACCAGTTTGGTTCTCAAACTCCTTTTGAAATTCTAAGAATTTCTCAAAAGCCTCAGATTTGTACTTCATTAAGTACACATAACCATAACGACTAAAGTCGTCATTAAAGGTATGAAGTACTGATGATTGTTTCGAGTGCTTACACTAAGCGGTCCACAAACATCAGAATGGATCAAATCCCAAGGTTTTTGTGGCTCGTTCCACACTCCTTTTGAAAGGAGTTTTGGACATCTTTCCTTTGAGACAGGATTCGCAGGAAGTTAACTGATTAAGGTCATTTTCAGAGAATGTCCCTAAGGTAGTTAACTTGCTAAGTCTGTTCTTGGAAATATGTCCTAATCTAGCGTACCATAAAGATGCTGAGACTTCGTCATCTCTCTTATGTTTTGTTTCTCGTTGTATATTCAAAATATTACTGTTTTGAGTTAGATAAAGTCCATTGTTTAATGTACCAAGATGAATTGAAAATTTATTCTTTTTGAGGAAAAAGTTACCATTATTAATATTAATTTCATAACCTTCGCAATCAAGTATTGAAACTGAAATAATATTACGAATAATGTCTAGTACATAAAGGACTTTATTTAAAACTAAAATAGAGTGACCTAAATCTAATCTAATTGTGCCTAAAGCTTGAGCTTCGGCCGTAGAGCCGTCCCTAATCTTCAAGACACATTCTCCTCCCTTCAGCTACCGGACCTCTCTTAGCATTTGTACATCATTACAGATATGAGATCTACAGCCGGTATCAAGTACCCAAGAGTTAGAATTAATAGAAAGATTTACTTCAACGAGAAATATACCTTTCTTTAGAGTAACCTTGTACACTTGGCAGTTTCTTCTCCAATACCCCGGTTTGCCACAATGGAAGCAAACGTCCTCTTTCTTATCACGTTTCTTCTTTTGGGTTTTTCCCTTCGTGATGCCTCCATTGGGCCTAAGGGACTTCTTCTTCTTTTGGGCTTTCTTGCCCTTGCCTTTAGAAGGCTTAGAAGAAGAAGGAGCAGTGACCATCATAACCTTGTTGTCCTTCTTGATCGTGCTTTCAGCAGTTACAAGCTGACTAATCAGCTCAGCTACACTAGCATTTGCATGATTCATATTGAAGTTAAGGACAAAAGGGTTGAATGATGGTGGGAGCGAGGCTAGTAACAGATGCACTGAAAGCTCATCTCTCAGTGGCATGTCCATGGAAGCAAGTTTCTCAGTGAGAGCAAGAAACTTGAGTCCATATTCATGGACACTTATACCTTCCTTCATTCTCAAATGGAACAATTCCTTTGAGGTGTTATGCCTTGCAACACGTTCATGAGGATGGTAAAGTTGCTCTAAGTGGTTGTAAATCTCCCAAACGAATTCCATGGACTCATGCTGTCTTTGCATGTCCGAAGACATGTTAGCAAGCATGAGACAATGGGCTTGGAGATTATCATCCTTCCACTTCTAGATCGCGTCCCGCTCAGCCCGGGTCGGAGCTTCCCCTTTGGGAACGGGCTCCACCTCGTAGAGAACATAAGTTCTCTTCTCGAAATCTAGAACTATTTTAGATTCCTAAGCCAATCAGAATAGTTGAGACCAATCAACTTGTTTGACTCGAGGATCGATATTAGAGGGTTTTTGGTTGCCACTTCAAAACACGTAGAGAATCACAGAATCTACGACCTAAATGGAAAAACAGATAACTAAGTGAGCATGCTGAATAATAACGATATACATGAGATTAGATCTTTAATCTATGTAGCTCCCACTGTTTTTAGAAGATCTATAATTCCCAAAGATCTTAGAGGATAATTGTTATCCCAATGGGTACTAAGATCCTAAGCACTTTATCTCGAACCCATGACTCGTGAACATTCTTAATAAAGCCTAAGGTAGGTACAACTTACGAATTCCAACACTGTGGAATTCTTAGTAATGTTTTTGCATCACCTATCTTTCAATATGGACCCACGAATCGTGTGACATCCATATTTACTTAGGTGTTAAGCTAGACCCATCAATCATAAGATCAAGATCAAAACTTAGTTCGAATGACCCACGACTCTCGGACATCGCCCTCCCCAAAATTGACCTCGAAATATTGATCATTTAAAATGATCAATTAGGAAACTAAGAACTAATAGATTTCATATAGTCACCCCACGACTCATGGACAGCAACTAGCTTCCTCTATTAAACTTAAATCCTATTGATGGAATGCTAGGAATTTAATTCAAAATTTGCACCTCGAATTAAACACCTATTTTTCGAAGATTAGCTTAATATTTAATGGGAATTTTCGATGTAACCGGAGAGTTGTCCGGTTCGACCTCACCAACATATATATTATCCATTTTAATTAGTCTTGATTAATGCAAGTACAACTTAAATGCATTTCACACAAGCACATAGCAGATAACATGTCCTAGCATGATACTAACATGTGATGATCAAAGGTTCTACCTATCTTATGCGTGATATGTGGGAGCCACTTCACAATCACAAGTTCTAACATACATGCCACATAAAACAGTTTAAATCACATAAGGAAATTGGAAACAAAAACGATGCCCTATCTATTAAAATAATATAAATCCTCTAACACTTTTAGAGCTCTTCACTTATGGCCTCCATATTGTTACTTGTTGTGTGGATCCATCTTACGCCATGGGTGCATTGTCTCCAAAATGAAAGAAAAAGACCTCACCACCTATCTCTACTATCAAATTACAATAAAAAGAAAAAGACATAAAGTAATAAGGCTCAATCTTCATATCGGCCTCAGACAATTACACGGGGCATACCCCGGCCTCAAAAACAGTAATATGGAAAGCCACATAATAAACACATAACAGTACGCACATAAGTGGGGCACCGACTGTAGCACCCGGAACGCCGACCTGCCACACCCCCGCACTATAGCTCAGTCCTCATACGAAATGGATGATCCGTACATGAACCAAGACTAAGGCGAACAGGTGACAATGCAAGAAACCATCTAGTTAGGCGGGACTAAACCCTAATTCAATTAAATCCAATACATGAAAGTTCGAAAGCTGAAGTATAAACACTAACATTTCAATATCATATACCAAATATCCAAAAGCTCATCCTATTCTAGCTCATATATCAATACATTATCATCTCCAACATATTATACATGCATAAGTCTCTAAAACTAACAGGAACCCTAACATGATAAAGCCGGAAATACCAAGAACATGAAAATGCGATGCTAGACTCAGCTGAATAAAAGACACAACTCAGACTCCCGCCTAGCACACGACCGTGAGTACCTGAGTGAGGGGTTTAAATAAATATAAGCGCAATTACCATGCAAGCTATAATCTCGGGTAAGTTTTCCTAAAAGAAACAATATAAGTTCAAATATTAAAGTAATTCTCACCCGAGATTACAACTAGTCAATTTAATAATTCAATCGTTATCAATTCAATCTATGGCCCAACGAGTGAGGGCAATTCTCCAAGCTTTCTCCAAAAGTGTACAATCAATATTTAGGTTTCAATTCAATGGTTATCATACAAGTTATTACAGTGCACAATTAGCAGTTTCATAAACCCTTCTTCCTCCAGGTGATGGTGGGCTTGCAAGACCCAACCATCCATGAATGGTGTACGTCAGGAACATGACTCCCACGCACGGGATTTCTTCCTCCACCAAACCTCCTGGTGGATTCAGAGGTGATCCCAAAATTGGTGAGGATAGTGCAAGAGTTACCCGTCAGCCCTTGCTTCCCCGGTTGGCTCAATACACTACCCTCGAGGCCCAACATGAACATGATTTACTCGCCAAAACAATCTATCAATCAATTCAGTCCGTTCAGTTCAATCATGAAATCCGTTTAAAATCCATATGGGTTGGAAAACAATAGATATATAGATACATTTTGGCTTAAAACATCACATAGAGTCATATGGGTTCTATATATCTAGAATTAAACCTCACCTGACGAGCGACGGGACAAGACAAGGACACAAGAAAGTGCCTAAACGATCCATGATCTCCCCCCTGGAGAAAAACTGGACAAGAAAGGGAATAGTGGGAACCCGTAAGACGAGACTCAATATGAGACCAAGTATGACGCACGGCCATGCTCATGTAAATAAATAAAACAAGCAATCAAGTGACACTTAGCATGTATGAAAACCAATTAACATCTAAGAGGTGAAATTAATATCAAGAAATCATGTATTCATATCATTCATTTATTTCAAGTTCAATTCATATAAGACATGGAGTCACACAATCACGTTTTAGCAATTAAGTACCAAGAAGTGTCAAGTAGGAGCATACTTGTCAATTAATCAAGTACATATATCATATAATTCACATATGGGAGCCAAGAGAGTGAAAGGAATGCAATAAGAAAGGTTTTGGTGAAGTTTGGCAAAAACGGACAATTTTAGGAAACGCACACGCTATAGGAAAACTGGAATATCTTTAATTCTAGAAATGGGAATTGAGTTTTGTTTATTTGGAGTGAAACTAGACATAAAGACCTTTTCGAGGATATATGGCTTGTTTTCTAGTTCAAAGCGAGGAGAAAATGGCATAAGCTTGAAGTTAAGCAAGTTCAGTTTGTCGGGAAAGTAGCGACACCTAAAATAATTGATTATATCTCACAAACTAGAAAAGATATTGAGGTTATTCCAATTTTAGGTTGTTCTAGACTTCAGTATCTTTCCTTGGGTTCAAAAATCAAGTCAATCGGAGTTCGTTTGAGGGGTAAACGGAACAAAACAAACTCAGGCTGAAAATAGGGGAATATCCACGTCCGTGGATTTCTCCATGAACAAAAATCCACGCCCGTGGGTTCTCTATGCCGAAAAATCCCAAGTTCTGGACACAAATCCACAGTCGTGGGTCAAAAATCCATGCCCATGGATCCTACTACAGAAGTAATACGAAGGGAAAACAGGGCAAGGCTCGAAATTTGGCTCCCAAATCAATACAACACCAAACCAAGGCAATTAAATCACTCCAAACCAACATATATCATGCTTATAACTCATATATATCAATTAGACATCATATAATCCATGAAAACTTGCTTTGATCATCAAGAATTCTTCAACCAAACCCTATAGAATTTCATATTATCCAACCTTCATATCCATCAAGGGTTTATACAAGTTTCCAAGTCTAAAGATCATAATCATGCTTCTAATCACAAATAAACAAGAAAGCATATCAATATTCACAAACCCTACTTAAACCATGGCTTCAAGAATTTAAACAAAGTCTTATCTCTACCTTGAATGAAAGAAATGAGAGAAGAGATGATGGTATGATGATGATGCTTCAAAGCATGAAATTTTCTCCAAAATCTAGCTTGAAAATGATGAAGTCTTCTTCCTTCCTTCTTTGGTGTTTGAATCGTGAGAAGTGTGTGTGTGGGTGTGTGTCTCTTGTATAAAATTTAATGAATGAAATGTATGAGAGGAGTGGGATAAGATATTTACATGAGTCTCCCAAGAATAAGATGAAAATGTACCTTTTTGCATTTAAGTCCCCAAGTTTTATAAGTCATGCAAATGAAGTTCTATTTCATGAAATATAATCAATTAAATCCCAAAGAATTTCATGCAATCTAGTCCTCGAATTATAGAAATGGATCAAGTAAGGTTGTATAATCAAATAAGTCACATTTGGCAATTAATGCACGACTCAAGCAAGTTCAAGTTATGCAATAATTCATGATTTGAGAATAATATCACATATTTAAATAAATGGTCAAGTAAGGACACATAGGAGCATTTAGTCACACGAGCAATTAATTCATGTAATTAACAATAATTTCATATAAATTCATGGAAATGGAATGCATCTAATGTAATGAAATTTACATAATATCCCATAATGTATAAATTGAAAACCGGGGCGTTACACCTACCCCAATTGAAAAACGCAACTAGGGGGTCCAACCCCAATTTAAACCATCCATGTGCATAAATTAAATCCATACATAAGACTAAACCCATGATCACCTAACATGCATAAATTGCAAGAATTTAAATTTAACCAATAAATTAAAATTCTCGCTTTAAGCCCTAATGACTTCAAACACGACTTAGATGCAATTCTTGTTCAAGAGCCTTTTCTATAAAACCCGAAAAACAATAATAAAATTCCAATTAATTTCTGAAAATTAATAATTTTATTCCTTTAATATTTTCATAAAATAAAGTTCGTAATTTTCCCAAAATTTAAATCGCCTTAATTTCTTAAAATCCCAATTTAAACAATTCTTTCATAAATAATTCTAATTTAATAAAATAAAATTTTTACAGAAAAATTAAATCAGGATTTCGAGGACCGAAAATACAAAAACACGAAACCGGAGTCCCGCCCGCACGAAGCATCGCCGCGCAGCTGCGCGCACAGCGTGCAGCAGTTGCCGCACGAGTGCGTTTCGCACGCAGCAGCCTGCGCGGACCCCGCCCGGGGGGGGAGGGGGGGTTGAACGCTCAGACGCTCCCTCGCGGTTGCGGGAGGAGTTGGCCGGCCGCGCCTAGAACGGCTCCGGCGCAGTTGCGGGAGGTGCTGGGCGGTGATGCGCGAGCCTAGGCGTGCTATGCCTTAGCATGCCGAGGTTCGCATTTCGTTCTTTCGTATTACAGGTTTCTCCAAAACCCAATTCAATCCAAAATTAAAATACGATTTAATCAGATTTTCAAAAACATGATTTAAGAAAAACAGTTTTCAGAAACTTTTAGGAAAAATACAGTTTCGTATTTCAGGCTTTCTAAAAGAACTCAAGAATACTCAATTTGCATCTAAGCCTAATAATTTCTACCAAATTCAGAATAATTGAGACGAATCAGAAATAGGCCTTGCAAGGTGGCTCTGACAGCACTTGTTGGGAAAACGGAACAGAAACGCAGCGGAAATTTAAAAATTTTCCCAAAAGATATAATCGAATCTTGTAATTCTTATTCCCAAATTCGTAGAGATCAAGAAACTCACTTGGGTAGTAGCTTTGTTGACACGTTCTAGCCGCCCAAGAACGCTCTTCACGGGCCTTGATCCCAAAAGCTCCTTCGAATCTTTCAAAACTTCACGATAGTAGCCCTCTAGAGAATTAGTCCACCAACCACGACCACGATCCGGATAGGGATGATGCTAGTTCTATATTCGGTGTTTAGGCTCTAGGGTTTAGTATATAATTTGGAGAAAGGGAATTTGGTCTATCATTCCCCCATGGGGTTCGAACCCCTTGTATTTAAAGGGCTAGGGTTCGAACCCCTTTTCCTTTGTGGAATAGGATTCCGAAATTCTTTTGGAAAGGGATTTCTTACTTGGAGAGTAAGTGTAACGCCCCGTGTCTTTGATCCAGGTATGCTGGCCACACGTGTGAGTTTGAGAGTTAGAGTTGTATGCATGCTTTAGGAAATTATGTGTCTAATTGAATTTATGTGATTAATTGCCTAATTTCCTATGTGTTTATTTTGATTTCAGTTTCATTCCATTTCATTTTTTTCTTATTATTCTAACATATGCATATTTCATACATTCATATCATAACATATTTTATACATATATCTCTACTTATATATATATATATATACATGAATATTGCATGAAGTGAATGAAATGCTAATATACTAATTTCTTAATATTAGCATTTCATTCACTTCATGCAATATTCATGAAACATACAATTTCATATGAAATATATATATATATATATATATATATATATATATATATATATATATATATATATAATACCCTCACATTCATTATATATGTATATAATATTATAGCACTAAGTCCAATTATATGATATTATATACATAATATCTCTACTTTATTATACATATATGCATTATATCTATACATGTATTACATATACATTGAATCATATTTGCAAGACACCCACACAAACACACACCAAATCTCTACAACACACACATAAACCCTTTCTCTCATTTTCATCACATTCATCTTTGATCAAGCTAGAAGAAGAAGAGAGGAGATTCAAGAAGGCATAATCACTATCATCATCTTATCATTTCCATTCCATAATTTCTTCAAGGTTGGTTCCATGGGTTGGTATATATATGTAAATAGGTGTGTGTATGAGGGTTTGTTGGATTATTGAGCTTTGGTTGAATTCTTGTTGGTTAAACATGATTTTTATGAACAACCTTTTGTGAATTATGAATTATTAGCCTTGTTTCCTTGTAACTTGAATGGCTTGCTCATATTTGATATTTGGATAATTTATATGAATTGTTTGGTTTGATTCTTGGCCCAACTTGAATTATATGTGTTGTAATTGATGTATTAGTTGTATATTGGGGTTATATGACAGTTTGAGGTGTTTATTTGTTGATTGATTGGTGTTGGGAGGTTTGGGAGCCATATTTTCGAGTCTTGCCCTGTTTTTCCCTCGTTTTTAGCTGCTGGAGCAGGTCCACGGGCGTGGATTTGGGTCCAGAAACTTGGGACTTTCGGCATAAGGATCCACGGGCATGGATTTTTGTACTTGGAAAAATCCACGGCCGTGGATATATCTCTATTTTCCGCCTGAGTTTGTTTTCTTCGTTTACCCCTCAAACGAACTCTGATTGACCTAATTTTTATACCGTTGGAAACCTCTTGAAGTCTAGAACAACCTCCAATTAGAATCATCTCAATATATTTTTCCATTTGTGAGATATAATCAATTCTTTTTGGTGTCGCCACTTCATCGAAAATCTGCATTCACCCAACTTCAAGCTTACGCCATTTTCACCTCACTTTGAACTAGAAAACGATCCATATACCATTGGAAAGGTCTATGTGTCTAGTTTCATATCCAAGAAACAAAACTCCATTTCAACTCCTATAACTTAAGATATTCCCAATTATCCACAGCTTGCGCATTTTTAAAAATTGTCAACTTTTGCCAAACTTCGCCAAACCACCTCTTCTTGCATTTCTTTCACTCCCTTGGCTCCCTTATGTGATTTATATGATGAATTAGTCATGTTTGAACATTATCATGAATTATTATTATCATCATTCCATATCATAAGCATGCCGATCGTCGATTATTTGGTTCATTTGTCTAGAGTCTTATGTACACTCGTCTTTCTTGCACAGAGTTTGGTCCGTTTGAGGAGCAGGGTCCGTAGGCTTCTCATTTCTTCACTCTTTTGGTCAAGGTGAGGTTTTCTTTATATATTTAAAGCCATAATATCTCTATGCGACTATTTCGGCCAAAACTTATATTATACTTATAGTTCTCCCAAAATGTCAAAGTGATTTATAAAAGAACTCCATTTCTTTTAATAAAACCTACCTACTGTATTGTTTTAGTGAGATATTGCACTGTATTGTTTGGGCCCTAGGGGAGACGTGGGATTGGTGACCGGAATGGCATTGGGCCGTCGGAGAGAACCTCTACACATAGTACCCATTGGGAATACCTTCGCGCGACCTAGGAGACGGGAAGGCAGGGTATTCCTAAGCCGGTGGTTCCCATACCATCGAAGGAGCGGGTAGGAGTCATGAGCCCCCATCTCACATTGTACTTAGGTGGCTTGGGCCTTGCAAACCCGACATTGATCCATGGAAGAATGAGGGATATTAAGTTATCAATTAATTGATTACTTGAATACTAAATTGCATGATCACCTCATACTTGAACTAAACACTGTACACTGTCGGAGTTTGGATGGAATTTTACCCACTCGTCGGGTCACGAATGCCAAATGCTAATTGTAATTAAATGATACTTGTAATTTCGGGCATTGGCTCTTTTATTCAACTATCCACTTGGACCTTTGCTAAAACCATGCTCGGAATTATAGGTTGCATGTTATGTGAGCTATATCTATTAAACCCCTCACTTAGTCTTCATAGACTAACCCTCCTCACTTTCAGCTTTTGCAGGTCTCGCTAGGCGGGGAAATAGAGTCTGTCAAGTCTTTATTTTGTAGCCTAGCTTGAGCATTTTCGGTTGTTGCATAATTACCTACTTACACTTTAATTGCGTATTATTCTATTTTGGAGAATTAGTGTAGATACGTGATGATCTTGGATACCTTGATTGTAATTCCTAATGCGTGTGTGACTTAATGTTTTTATATTGATGCTTCTACTTTACTTATTGCTTCGTTGTTTAATTGGTTTAAGGGTTAGCCCCGCTTAGCTAAGTTGTTTTATTTTCTTTGTCACCCGTTCGCCATGTGTTCGATTTGTGTATGAAAATCAATTTCATGCATGGATTGGACTAGTGGTGCGGGGGATGTGACACCTTCCGATACGGGTGTTACAGTAAGTCTCTTACTTTAACCAAAAGTTTCCTTTTGATCAACTTGTCAAGTAAGAATAATAACTAACTCTTTTAGATATTTTATTTTACTTTATTTATTAAATAATAAATAACTTGAAGACTAATAATTAATTAATTCATAATTAATTATTTATTAGACTTTATTTCTCCAAAATAGGACTTTAATATTAATTCAAAATTAAATCAAAGTCCATTAAATAATTAACACATTAATTATTTAATATATATATACACATATAAACACGAGACTGCACGTGTCCAATTGGACACGTGTCATTTATGTGTTCCACACGTGTGGGCCCCACCATTCACTTAATGGTTCGATTAACTCGTTTAATGGATTCAAGCCTTAACCCACGTGGCCGGGTTGTTGTGTGTGACCCTCTAGGTTCTTAATTCAATTAACAGTGACCCTAATTAATTAATTAATCCACAGATGAAATGACCATGGTCTAGCAACAGGAGTTTGACCCCTAGCTGAATAAGAATGTCTCGATTTGACAGAACCTTTAAGTCATTGATTCATGTGAGATACAATCCTCCTACATCTCATCTCTCAACCAAGATCTAGGGTAAGGGAATAATTAGAACCCTAATAATCTCGATCTTAATGTTAAGTGCATTTCATATCCATATGATCTCAATCCAAGAAACTCTTTTCTTGATGTCTTGATCCACTGCCTTGGCCAAGGACTCCTAGATGGCATGTGAACGACTTACACAATAAGAGATCAACTTGTTCATGCAAGTGCAGGTCCTCTATCGATTCTCATATACTTTCATGTGCCACTTGTGCAGCCCCAACATAAGCCTTAAATAAGTTGTCTAAGGCTACACCCTTTAAAGCTTACACCTAAGACTACAGAGTTAGCTCATAAAGTATCAATGGAACCTCAAGTCTAAGGATCACTTAATCACAATAATGACTCGTGAGATATTTCCTAATCTGGAAGTTTCTATTTCCAGATATAGAAACTTCCTTTCCCATTTAGGAATCTTCTCACACGGGATGTCTCAGTGTACTTACTTAGAATAAGTAAGCACCTCCATGTATCACACACGTATCAACTATATACTTTGCACTCCATAAAATAAGGTGGTTCTTCTTAAGGGCGTGATCACATGAGCAAGCCTCGAACAAGTCAGGTTGACACTCCCACTGTCTGTAGGACTCATCAGCTTGGAGTGATTTCTAATCATGACTTATGTGATATAGGGCTCGTCTCATGAACCACTTCGCCTAAATGGTTGAGTCCTACAAGGATGCTAGTACATGGAATTCAGCCCTCCTTATGGGTAACATTTAGGATTTTCACACAAAAAGGGACAGCTTGTGGGTTAAATGGGTGCATGGAACTTATCTCAATAACACCACAATCTGGATATGGAGTCCTCATAGCCGTAACTCTCCCTTGATGAAGAAGCTTGCCAGCATTCGAGACATGATCCAACAACATTGTGGAAGCATTGATCAAGCTATGCAAAGACTTGGTGAAATCGCAAAGGAAGGAGTCCTTCGTTTTGACAGTACCTATCACTTACTCAGTGGCAAAGGTAACAGAAAGCCTTGGGTGCCAATTATCTGGAAAGCTTATATTCCTCCAAAGATTAGTTTCATTTCATGGCTTGCGTTTAGGAGCTGATTACCAACAAGGGATAATCTTTTATACCTGGACATCACAAGATTATACCTCCATGCAACGTTCATGATGAGAGTGCCCAGCACCTATTCTTTAATTGCGGCATCACGAAGCAAATCTGGGCTCATATCAAAGGCTGGGGGCAATTAACCCGCGAAATGAGCACTCTCGCTAGTGCAGTTCGAACCCTTAGAAAATTCTACTCAGGGGCTAGACCGAAATCTAAAATTGCAAGAGTTGTATTATGTTGCACCATATGTACAATATGGGAAGGAAGAAATAAGATTGCACTAGAGCAGGCCAACATTGAAGTTCAAGACTTTGTGGCTCGCATCAAGCGCTTGATGTATATAGTTTTGTATAGGTTATATCCTGTTGAGTTTATTACGAATTATCTTAGAAGTTAGGACTTCTTATTGCTAGGATACTTAGTCTCTGAATCAGTGCACAAAGCATAAAGATGTACTTGTAATAGTACCTAGAACTTGAGTGAAAACTGCCCCACCCCTCAACACGCTGCACTCACTACACTTTAATTTACTTTGTTTGGATGCAGCGTTGCTAACCCTTGTTATAGGCATGCTAATTTAGTTTGTGAGAGTCTGAATCTGCCGCATTATTGAAGTCATGAAGACCATTTTGAATGGGCCTTTGGGCCGGGACTTGATGTAATAGTCGATAGGGCTTTATTGCTTTTAGAACCGCTCGCACCGTCATCTATTGTACTCTTTCCCTCTACGGGTTTTGTCCCAGTTGGGTTTTCCCGCTGGAGGGTTTTAACGAGGCAATTAGGTCCGTGTTGAGTGTGTGCATAGTTTTCTTTCGGTTGTTCTTTTGTATATATACATTTGTTTTGCTTTTGGCTTTGTGATTAATTGAATTGGGGGTTTGAACCTGCGACCTTGTCAGGATCAAACCCTGTCATGCTCCACTTGCCCAACCCATGGGGGTTAAAATGTTATTTTGCTATGTTATATTATGTCGGATACAACCTTAAATAAAAAAATATATATATGTGTCATAGTATCATGTTGTGTGTGTATCCCCATATTTGTAATCATGCATAATAGTTCCTAACAAGTGAGTTGAAGCGAATTCTTAATTAATAATTCAAGTAATAAGTTTCTTTTTCTCATTATTTTGGGACCTTATGAAATATGACAAAATTACGGATTCCCCTTGAAATTTGAGAAATTACGGATTCTCTCTGAGGTTTGAAAAATTACGAATTCTCTCCAAATTCATCATCTTCTCTGTTAAATTTAACTGAATATACAATTTTATTATTTTACCCTTTATGTGTTAAAACTCAAGGGTATATGTAATAAAGAGCCCAAATATAAAGAAGTTAATATAAGTACTGAAATTTCAGAGGGTGATATAAGTATTTGAGTTTTGTACCTACCTATTTTTTTTAAAGAATATTACTTAATGATATTTTGATATTTTTTATAATTAACTAATTTCATATTTAGAGTTACAGATGCCTATTTTTTTTATATTGGTATGCATATTTATATTAAAATCCTATTCATTAATTTAAAGAAATGCATTAGAGATTATCAACGTTTGGAATATTTGTTTAAATAACTCAAACCAATATTTATGTGAACTTACTGATCCATTGATTGATGTTGATCTGTTTGTTATGAATTTCTGTTCTACGGCAAAAATTTGTTATTTCAAACAAACAAAGTTTGAATGAACTTATGTAAAATATACTTCAAATCAAAATATAGACATAATGTATAATTTATAATTTTTATAATATTTTATAGGAATAAATATACATGAAAAGTAGAGATTTTTATTAATACTTATAGACAAAATATAAATATTAGATTAAAGTAACAAATTTTCAAATTAAAAATACAAATTTAATTAACATTACAAATATATTTTTACATTTTCAATATTATTACTGTATGCCCTCAAGGATAAGATTGAAAATTTTAAAAATAATATTGTTGACGTTATCAAAATTTAATACTGTTATTAACTGTTGGGGAAATTTATAAGAGAAAATGTAAAAACTCCAGGGCAATTTTTGTAACTTTTCAAATTTCAAGGAATAATCTATAAATTGATTTTAATTCAGGGTTCGTTTTTTATTTATTAGATGTGATGCTATATAATAGCTCACAAATTTATTGGAATTGCAGATTCGACCTACGTTAATTCTTCTTGTATTTTTTTATTGTTCTTCATGATTTATAATAATATTCCTCTTTAAGGGGCTTGGTTTTCAAAAAAATTCAGGGTTGGTTCGTAACTATTCCTATTATTTTACAAGTTTCACTTACACAGCTAGTTTCAATTTTGAATTAACAATTTCATTTTCAAATCCATGGAGATTTGAGAAATCAAAATAAAAAAAGAAACATTTTCATAAAATCGAAGGTGAAAAAAGAAAAGAAAAAAGAGTTCTTGAACGGAGGTAGACCAAACATAACTGCAGTTGGGCCAACACACCCGACGGCAAATAACCGGAAAAAGGGAAAGAAAACAAAAATATTGCTTCAGATCTAAGAGAACCGCGTCTGCGATTCTACTCTACTCCATCTTATCCAACGAACCTTTCGATTAGGTATGAATTCCGTTTGCTTATTTTGTTGATTGAACTCCGTTGATCCCCGTATGTTTGTTTCTGAAGAATTCCCCCCCGGTGATTTGTTTGTGAAATTTGTTCTATTCTTTTTATGTGATATTCAATAATCGTTTGTTGATTTATTCATTATTTGGGGGTTTCAGAGTGGCGATCTATGTAATCTAAAGGTTATAGGGAGAGCTGTTGAGAGCGGATTGAATTGGATTGGATGGATAAAAATAAGAGCCGTACCGATCTGCTCGCCGCCGGCCGGAAGAAGGTAACTGTTATGTTCCCTTCTTTTATTTATTGAGAGGTTTTTCATTATTTTGCGGTTTGTTTAGTTCATTCTATGCTGGACTTAGTTTGTAACAAAATTCAAATTCTCTTCATGCGAAATGTGATTGATAAATGCTTTCACGGTCACTTTTAAGTTAGACGATTGTTCAGAACTGCGAGATAGGGGCACTTGGACATTTATACATGTAAAATGCCTGTACAGATGCGTTTTGTTAATATTCTTGTGTAGATGACTAGCACACGGCCAATAATCACTGCACCTTGCACGGAGGTGTTTAAAGAACGTTTTATATGAGCATGTCCGGAATAAACTTCATTTTTTACTTTTGGATTGGCATATCATGGTACCGAGTCTGTGATTATCTGTTTATCGTTGTACCTGCAATTGTTAATGAAGCCTTAATACTTGTAGTAGCTCGAATGTTTAGTTTTTAGACCCATCATTTTTTGAATGGAAAACTTCCCCGACCAGTGTTGGAGAATCTGATATCTCTACTGTTACTAAGTTTAAAATTTAATTAAGTCAAGCTTCTATTATCATCCGAGTTGTTTTCGTATAAAGGTTGACTTGCTTCATCTTTTCTCAGCTTCAACAGTACAGGCAGAAGAAGGATAGTAAAGGGAATAATAGTAAGTCTTCAGGTAAAGCTGGTAAATCTGCGCATGATACAGCAGCAGGCACAGCCCCTGAATCGGCAGTAACGCAGCAACATGCTGCAGATGGAGAAGGATCCAAGCATGACGTCTCAAATACTAATGCATTATCAGAATCAAGTTCTAGAGTGGAGGCAAGTGATACTGAGGCTGCCAGTAATAAACTCTCAACAGAAGCTCATGTTCTAAAAGAAGCATTCATTTCAGGAGCTGTTCCATTGGAGGGTTCTGGAGCGGATGAGGCTAGGTTGAATAAAAGTGCTGATGATGCTGGTCATGTTGGTTCTGTGGTCCCAAAAAAAGATGGATCATCCTCTTTGGTTATCAAGGATCCAGAACACAATGTTCCAGCTACCTCTAATCCAATTCTTCTTAGAGAGATGTCTACGGAAACCGGGATCTCTTTACCGACTGAAGTTTCATCCAAACTGGAGTGGCAGCCTGGGGAAGAGCAGGTAACAGAAGTAGGTTTGTGCCTTCACTCTTGACACTGTCTTCTTTCATAACTTACTCATTAATGTCCTTTTCTTTTCTTGTCCCTCTAGGCCTCTACTTCTTGCTAGAGTTCTAAATTTTTTTAATTTTTATGGGTAGGGGCAACGCAGGAAGTTGGCAGTTCCAGTGGGAATCGAATTGATAAAGGCGTGGTGACTCAGCTTGGAGGAGATGGTGGTCTTTCTTCAAATAACTTAAGTGAGACTGCTGGAGGAAATAGGATAGCTGATTCTGCGCATGCTTCAGAAGAGAAGGAAACCAATGTTGCTAAACGACTCAGCAAGACTGGTGATGCTTCATCAACTGATGTTGCTACCAATGATGATAAAGAAGTTCGAGAGAAGCACCACAATTCAGTTGCAACTGGTGCTTTAACTGAGTCAGGCTTGGTGTCAACTGTGAGTTCTGCGATTGCGGATCAACAGAAAGAAGGTTTATCAGCTGGTTCGTCAAATAAAGAGAAAACAAAAGCAGTCAATTTGTCTAGTAGCCATGTTGACATTGTTAAATCGTTGGGATATAAACAATATGATTTGTCATCATTATTAGATGGAAGTGTTATCAAGCTTTCCCAGCTTGCAGAAATTTTACATTTGCTTGATGAAGATGAATTCGGGTTTTTGTTAATGTCAAGGAACTCATCGTATAAGAAGTTTGGGGAAACAGATGAGATGAAAATCCAGGGATCTCTCGTTCATGATGCATTTGAGAGGCTCAAAGAAGAGTTATATGTTACAAGTTTTTCAAAGGATGCATTTCATGTACAGCTTTCTGAACATCAAAAGTTGATTGATGAAATCTCGGCAGTCAATGCTTCATTCGTTGAAGTTCAAGGAAGGAATGAATTGTTTGCTAAAGAAATTGAGCAGTGTAGAGCTGAACTTAAGAAGGTTTCTGCAGACAATGAAGCTCTCCAGGAGCAACTTTACTCTTCAAAATCGGAGGTTGAGGGTTTTGAGGTTAAAGCTAATGAATTACAGAAAAATTTAGAAATGGCACAAGCGGAAATGTCAAGCCTAGCTTCAGAGCTAGTTGACTGCAGGAATTTGGTGGAAACCTTGCAAGCTGAGAATGAGAACTTGAGTGGGAGTTTTAAAGTGTTAACAGAAGAAAAAAAGTGTCTTTCAGAGGAGAAAGCAATTATTGTGCATGAGAATGAGAAACTGGCTGAAGAATTAGCTCAATCCAAAGCTTCTGCAGAGTCGTTGCAAACTTTGTTAAGGGATGACAAGAGACAACTTCAGGAGGAAACTGATTCTTTAGTTCGTGAGAATAATAAATTGCTTGCTCAATTGGATGAGTTGAAGAGTAAAGTAGAAACTCTGGAAGTGGAAAACAGAAACTCAAATGAGTTCCTGACATCTGTATCAGTAGAGAGAAAGAAGCTAGAAGAGGACAAAGTGTTAGTGGTCCATCAGTTGGAAAAGATGTCCAAGGAGTTCATGGACTGCAAAGATCTGGTTGCACCTCTTCAAATGGAGGTCTCCAACTTAAATGGGCTTCACAGATCCATAACAGAGGAGAGAAACAAGCTTGAAGAAGAAAAGAGAAATGTTTCTAATGAGTACGAAATGCAATCTCATGAATTAGTGAAGATCAAAGGTTTAGAAGCAGATTTGCAAGCTGAATGCAGGAAGGCTGTGGATGACCTAAAAGAAGCAATGTTCCGCATTAATCAACTGAGTGAAGAAAATAAAACCCTCAAAGCTGATTTAGAGGTGCACAAGGTCAAGATAAAAGAATGTGATCAAATCAAATACTCATCTCAGTTTGAGGAAGTAGCAAATCAAGGTGGTGGAGATGTCACTTCTACATTGAACAAGTCCATAACTGTCCAGTCATCTCTGGAAAATCTGAAACTGGATGTTTATGATTATTCTTCTGGATTTGAAGCATTAAAAAGGAAGTTAGAAGATGCTGAAAATGTAATGCTGAAACTTGAGAAGGAAATTCAAGGTGTGTCGACTCCCTTGAGTAGATCAACTGATAAAGTTGCTAAACCTGCTGTCTCACAATTGATTCAAGCTTTTGAGTCAAAAAGCCAAGCTGATGATGAGGATTCAGAAAAAAACCCTTTATCTGAAAACCAAACAACTGAAGATCCATATATGAGAACGAAAACGCTTACAGGAAATCTGAGAGTGTTGCTGAAAGAATTGGTTGCTGATGCTGGGAATGCCGGTGAATTCTGTAGAGTCATGCAGAGCAAATTACTTGCTGATGCTGCTGGGGCTAGGGACAACTATGATTCTCTGAGAGAGCATGCTGATCAGGCAGAGGAAGCAAATGTAGAGCTTATGGTTCTGTATGAAGCTGTGAGGGGGAGCATCATTCATGATGCGGCAAAAGAGGGTGAACTTCTCAGTCTATGTGATGCCTTGCAGAAGCAAGAACTGGTTCTGAAATCAGAGAATAGCCACCTCAGAGAGAAGATGAATGAGTTTCAAGCGAGCATTTTTGAGTTGCAAAGTCAGTTGGATGGAATGTGCTTATATTCAGATGAGACGGTTGCTTCTATTTCCAATCAAGTGCAAAATCTCCAGACAGAAGTGGCTGACAGGGAATCAGCTCTTACAGAAGAATGGAATTCTGTTCGCGCTCAGATCATTCAGACAGTTGATGTGCTAGATTCTACTGTCAGGACTTTTCACACAAACTCTGTGGCTGGTGGGGATATGATCCTTGATCTTGTTGGCCGTGTGGCTGCTTCTGTTAATGGTGCCAGCAAAGTGATAGAAGATCTGCATGAACAACTTGAAACTGCTCGCAGAGACCATCAAGAGATGGCGATTAAGAATGTTATGGCTTTAAATGCATTGCATAGATTGCACAAGGAACTCAGCCTACGTGTGAGCAGAGCATATGGGTACAGCCCAGATGAAACAGAGAATGTTGTGTTGGATGATCAAATACATGATCTTTTACAGAATGATGTTCTCAATACCCTCTTAGACCAATTAAAAAGTTTTCTCGATGAGCGATTGCAGCTTGAGTCCGAAAATAAGCAACTAACTTCAGAGTTGATGAGCAGAGCAAGAGAGATTGATGAACTGGAGAAAAAATGCCTTAAACCAGATTGTATAAATAAGTTAGTTCAAGAGATTGAGCAATCAGTGAGGCTGGAGGGAACGGAGATAGGTGCAGATGAACCTGCTTCACAACTGGAGTCTCTCGTCTATTTACTTGTTCAGAAATACAAAGAAGCTCATCTGGGCTTAAGCTTATCCACATCTCTGGAAATGCAATCAAGTGAACTGCGGGGACAAGTGGAACAGTTGAACTTTACTCTTGTGCAATATGAAAATGAAAATATTTTGTTCAAACACAGTTTGAAGAGTGCTGAGGAGAATATTATTGCTCTTAATTCAAAGGTACAAGAGAAAGTTGCTGAACTTGAACTGTCGGAGCAGCGCGTAGCTTCCCTTAGAGAGAAGCTTAGTATAGCTGTTACGAAGGGGAAGGGTCTGATTTCGCAGCGGGACAGTCTCAAGCAATCCCTATCTGAAACTTCCAAAGAGCTGGAGAAATGCTCACAAGACTTGCTATCCAAAGATGCCAGGCTTCATGAACTTGAAACAAAACTAAAAATCTACTCTGAGGCAGGTGAGCGCATGGAAGCACTGGAATCTGAGCTGTCTTACATTCGCAACTCTGCCACAGCACTAAGAGAGTCATTCCTTCTCAAAGATTCTGTCCTTCAGCGAGTAGAAGAGATTCTAGAAGATCTAGATCTGCCCGAGCACTTCCATTCCCGAGATATAATTGAAAAGATAGATTGGTTAGCAAAATCAGTTGGAGGTAGATCATTTCCTGTCGGCGACTGGGAAGGGAGAAGCACAGTGGGGGGAGGTTCATATTCTGATGTTGGCTTTGTTAGTGTGGATGGCATGACAGAGGACATGCATCCTAACCCTAATTCAAGTGAGGACTTAAGAAGAAGATATGAGGAATTGCAGAACAAATTTTATGGGTTAGCCGAACAAAATGAGATGCTTGAACAGTCATTAATGGAAAGGAACAACCTTGTGCAGCGGTGGGAAGAAATTCTTAACCGAGTAGACATGCCTTCTCAATTACATTCCATGGAGCCTGAAAGTAAGATTCAATGGTTGGTAAGTGCATTATCAGAGGCTCAGAACCATTGTTATTCCCTCCAGCAGAAGATTGATAAGTTGGAAACATTTTGTGAATCCCTAACGGCTGATATGGAAGATTCAAAAAGACGAACATCTGAGCTTGTGGAGGCTTTCCAGCAGGTTTGCGTAGAGAAAGAAATCCTATCAAAGAACTTGGAGGTACTGACTCTTGATAATGATGAATATGCAAATAAGACTGCTGAATTCGAAATTAGAAATGAGAAGCTTCAAAATGAAGTATGTATGTTGCAAGAACAGAAGCTTCACATGGAAGAAAATGTTCATCATACTAAGCATGCAATTCGAAGACTGCATGAATTGGTGAATGATGCTCTTCAGAGTTCTTCTCCAGAAGATGTGGTACTTGGTCAGGAAGGTGTCAAAGATTTTGAAGATATGCTGAGGAAGCTTGTAGATAAATATAAAACACTTTCCTCAGCTGAGCCTGTTAATGTTGATCCTATTGATGTGCATGTCAGTGAAAAAGAAGAGCAGTTTCACACTTCAAGGAATTTCGAGGACCAGGATGTGCTCATCCTGAATAAGAAGCTGGAAGATTCTTTGGGTGAAATGATGTGTTTGAAGGAGGAGAGAGATAAGCACATGCTGAACAACGATTCCTTACTCCATGAAGTTGAAGAACTTAAAGTAAGAAAGAAGGAACTGGAAGGGCTACTTAATCAGGAGGAACAGAAGTCAGCTTCTTTGAGGGAGAAGTTAAATGTTGCTGTTAGGAAAGGAAAGTCTTTGGTGCAACAGCGAGATGGCATGAAACAAATGATTGAAGAGCTCAATACTGAGGTTGAGCGCCTCAAGTTCGAGGCTAAGCATACTGAAAAAGCTATTTCTGAGTATGAAGAAAAGATCAAGAACTTATTCACTACCCAAGAAAGAGTACTAACTATGGAATCTGAAAATTCTAGCCTCAAGAATCGCCTGGCAGAAACAGAACATCGTTTGCAGGAACATGAAGGTAGCTGGAGAAGCATTATTGGCACTTTGGCTAGTATTGATTTTGGCCTCGAGTCAAATTCTGAAAATCCAATTGAGAAGCTGAAGGAGTTAGGCAAGTACTTGCATGATATGCACAATGGGCTGAATTCCCTTGAACAAGAATCAAGAAAATCAAAGAGAGCGGCTGACCTACTACTTGCAGAGTTAAATGAAGTTCAAGAAAGGAATGATAACCTTCAAGAGGAGCTAGCAAAAGCTGATCATGAGCTTTCAAAACTTTCCAGGGAAAAAGATTTGGCTGAAAATGCCAAATATGAAGCTCTTGCCCATGTTGAAAAGCTATCTTACCTACATGCAGAGGAAAAAGACAAGCAGCTGTCTGAAATCATGGTGTTAAAATCCGGTGTGGACAACATGAGAGAGGACATTGCTGCCATTGAAAGAGAACTGGGCGATGTTCTCTCTAAAGATTTGGAGGTTTTGCAAAATGTGAAGGCCATGGTGAAATCACTTCGAGATTTAGGTGGCACACCTGATTTTAGTGCCCCATTTAGTGATGGCATAATGTCAAGAAAATCAGCAAACACGGTAAGGTTATCAACTTAAGATTTTTGTATTCTTAAAAACAAACTCGTTATCTTGCAATAAGTCCACCTTTTTGGATGTCCCAAAGAATTGCATCATTTCAAGTATCAAGGTGTTTGGTACCCTACCCACCAAAAAGAACTTAAATTTGAATTAGAACAAGTTATTTTTAAGCACATGTTCTGATTCAAGCTATGGGCCATGGGAAAGTGCACCAAATATCATTGTGGTGATGCTATTCATAAAGTAATAAATTTTAATGGTTTGTTAGGCCATGAACCTTTTTTCAGTATTATCCTTCACATGTGTGAATAACTCATGTACTCTGTGTTTGTCAAGTATAAGCTACTTGGGAAATCAATCTTGGTCTTTGGTGTAATTCTTAACTTGCCTGAGCATGTTGTCTTATTTCACCTGTAGGGTCTTAGGACCGAAATTGGTTCCTCTCTCAGGGAGCTACTTTATAACCATTCAGATTTATTAGAAGAAGAAGTTTCCCGGTTATGTGAAGTAGTAATAAGTGTCCATCAAGAATATGCTTCTCTGAACGAGTCCTGTGAGTCTATGAAGGGAGATGTAAAGAAGTTAGGGTTGATTGAGAAAGAGACAGAGTCGGAGTTACATACTTTGCAAGGGAACCTATCTTTCCTTTATGAAACCTGTGCTAGTGCAATTGCTGAAATTCAACTCTGGAAGGAGCATGTTGTTGGAAATGCATTGACATCCAGAACTTCAGAAAGGAATTCCAAGTCTCAAATATATAATGAAGGAGGGAATAGTTTCAATAATGACATTGACTCCTTCACTGCGGAATCCATCAGGGACATTCGTGACAAACTATTATTGGCTGTGAGGGACTTCATAAGCATGCAGAATGAACTTATGGAAGTTGGGAAGAGAGAGACCAAAAGTACCATATTGCATTTACAGAAAGAGCTCCAGGAGAAAGACATCCAAAGGGACAGAATTTCCATGGAGCTTGTTAATCAGATAAAGGAAGCTGAAAATAACGCAAAGAATTATTTGCATGACCTCCAGCAAGTACAGGTGCAGCTACATGATTCAAAAGGACAGTTGGATGCTATGGAAGAGGAGCGCAAGGTTTTGGAACAGAGAGTGAAAGAACTTCAAGATCACGAAACTGACTCCAGTGATTTGCAGCAGGAAGTTAATTCACTGACAGATGCACTAACTGGAAAAGTACAAGGTCAGCTGGGTATCATATATTATCTTATTCTATATTAACAAGGGTCCTTGTGTGAATTACCATTTGAATTTTAATACATTATTTTCTTGCAGAAACCGAAGCACTGATGCAAGCCCTTGATCAACAAGAGGCTGAAATGGAAGATCTTGCAAACAAGATTGGGGGGCTGGAAAATGAGTTGCAGCAAAAGAACATAGACTTGGAGAACCTTGAAGTTTCTCGTGGCAAGGCTTTGAAGAAGCTTTCTGTTACTGTGAGCAAGTTTGATGAACTTCATTCGTTCTCGGAAAGTTTACTGTCTGAGGTTGAGAAGCTTCAGTCCCAACTGCAAGAGCGAGATGGAGAAATCTCTTTCCTTAGGCAAGAGGTTACTAGGTGCACCAATGATGCACTAGCTATTACTCAAATGAGCAAATCGAAGAGTTCGGAAGAAGTTCAAGACTTACTCTCTTGGCTAGAATCTTTGATAGCTAGGGTACAGGTTCAGGATGCAACTTCAGACGGTTCTAAGAGGCAGGGAAACAGAGAGTTTTTACAGAAGAAGATTTTGGATGTAATATCTGAGTTGGAAAATCTTCGTGTTCTGGCCCAAAACAGTGATATATTGTTGCGAGAAGAGAGAAGTAAAGTGGAAGAATTGGCACAAAGAGAACAGTATCTTAAAAATTCTTTGCACGAAAAGGAATCTGAACTTGTTATGCTTCAAGGTGCTGGAGATTCTGCAAAAGCTACAAACTCCACTTCAGAGATTATGGAGGTTGAGCAAATGGTATGTTGCTTGAACATTGAGTAGGTTTAACTGATCTATTTACAGAGTGTATTATAAGTTTCTTCCTCTTACTCAAATCCTCTAATATTAAGTATATGGAGTAGACGGTCATTAATTAGTATTGCTGATGGCTAAGTTTTACTTAAATGAATTAATTTTATTTTCTTGCCTTTGTATTACTTTCTTCCTATTTACTTCTGGTAATCCCATTTCTTCCATTGATCTCTACTTCATAATGCAGACAAACAAATGGGTGTTTGGTCCCGTTGCACCTCAAGTTCGCAGTTTGCGTAAAGCAAATAATGACCAAGTTGCCATTGCAATAGATGCGGATCACAGTAGTGAGAGGTTGGAGGATGAAGATGATGATAAAGGTATTTTACTTTTGTTCATAATAATATAACTAGAGACCAAGGAACTTATGCTACTCTTTGTTCATGTTGCTCCTCCAATCCAGCTCATGGTTTCAAGTCACTCACCACATCAAAGGTTGTCCCACGGTTTACACGGCCTGTGTCAGACATGGTTGATGGATTGTGGTAGGCATTAATACCAATTCATGCTCTGAATATCCTTTTTGAATTTATAATCACGACAAAAGTTTCCAATTATCAATTCCCACAGGATGTCTTGTGATCGGGCGCTAATGAGACAACCTGCTCTACGGCTTGGTCTCATCATCTATTGGGCTGTGTTGCATGCTCTTGTTGCTACTTACGTTGTCTGAGAATCTGAAGAACTGGTTAGTCTGTACCTACTAAAGTCTGCTCCCATGCATTCCTTCTAGTTATATATTTTCGTTTTTTTGTTTTTGAATTCCTATGGTTTAATACCATATGAAAGGTCTAAAGGTAGTGTCCTTCAATTTATTTGCTGAGTTGTATAAAAATTGGGCTATTACACTGACATACCTTGAGGTTTGGCCTAATTACACAAACTTCCCTGGGGTTTTATCATAATTGGTTCTTCGCACCTCACCTCCATAGGACAATTTTCACTTTACAGTTCAAGTAACTTGTATATTTCAAATGCTGAAACTTCAACATGCGCAGATAATTTGCTTTTATTAACTTGCTCTTGTTCACCAAGGAAATTGCATCATTCGATTTCTTTAGGTATTTCTAGAAAGTATCAGTAAAATAAAGATTCCAAGAAGCTAAGGTTACAATAGTGCACTCGTGCAATGAAAAATCTTTAATGAAAACTATGGTTCAATTCCAGTTTCTTCAATAAATCATGCATTTCAACATACACGTAACCATTCTTGCGTGTTGTGTTCATATCTCTATTCTTCTGTTGTAAGTGATTCTTTTACTGATGCTGGGCCTTTTTTCCGCAGGTGAAGATACAGGATAGAGGTGATGTGTTTATAAGGTTTTGTACGTGTAACGATCAAGTTCGTCATATAGGTGTGGTTCATTCTTTTATTATTCATGAACCAGGAAACTGTGATTTCCTCTCTTTTACAACAAATCACAGGTTGGCTTGGTGTTGTCAAATAAAGGTAAAAAAAGAGCATCATATATAGGGTACACGGTAGTGAAGTTATAGGCTATTGTAGTCTATAGAAGGGTTTTGTCTCTCTTCTTTTTCTCTGTTGTTGGGTGTAAGGTATATGTATTTGCCGATATCCCTCAAAGTCTCAAATGTAGGAACGATAAGATCAGTTATTTTACGATGTTGTACACAACTGACAACACTATCCATATTTGGTTCATGCTTGAGAAACTGTTCTTACATCTATGATCTAACTCTTTTTTCCTCATTTTATGTTGTCAAAACTTTGAACTGGGTATTATCAGTGTGAAATGTGCGATTTAAGATAAATAATAATATACTAAAAATTGGTTGTACTTTTCATTCGTTATGTGATGGACACTTTGCTTTTGTTTTTTTTCTTACAACATTATGATCGATATGTTGAATAAACAAAGACAAACACTCTTATAAGTTGAATAAGGGACATAAACAAAGACCCTTGATAAAGGCATTACTGGCTACAACACACTCCTATTTTCTTGGAATTTCAACATGGAAAATTTTGGTTCACAATCAATTAATAATATAGACAAGTGTATTAGAGTTAGAAATGTTAGGTTTTTTTTTTTTTTTTTTTTTTTTTTTTTTTGAAAGGTAGAAATGTTAGTTATGTAATATTACTTTTTGGGGGGTGTGCAGCGTGTTTGATATTCAAAAGGCGAACGGGGATCGAGTTTTTCCAGCAACTATTCACGATGGCGAGGAGAGTTTTATTCTCCATGGGTCCATGTCGAATTGTCTGATCTTGAAATACACCCTGTATCCAATCTCAGCCCTGCCTTCCTCCCACAACCGCGAGGACTCCATCACCATGGCATAGTAGTAGTCCTCCAGATAGGTGGCGCAGATGGTGCGAGACTCGCCGTGGGAGGAGCCGCAGTGGTGGAGGAAGCCGAATTGCTCGAGGAGGAGCGTCTTGAGGCCACGCTTGGCGGTGTGGTAGGCAGTGGAACTGCCCATTACGCCGACCCCAACTACTATTACATCAAAAACTTGGCTGGAAATCTCCATGAATTTTGAGGAAATTTGGGAGAAAACCCGCCGTTGAGTGAAGTTCTTGTTATCCTTGATTAGTGTGGGACTCTTTGGAGTTGTAATGCAACTTTCTTTTAATAAAAAAAATATAAAGATTATATAAAAGGGTTGAGAACAAATTAAAAGAATGAGCTCAGATGCGCTTGCTTTTTTGTCGTCGAAGAAGAATACGAGGTGTGGAGACCCAATCACCACATGGATGCTATTATATCGTCATGGCTCATGTGCACTAACCGGGAATCGAACCCGGGTCTATACCGTGGCAAGGTTGTTAGGAATAGTGCCCTAGAAAGCCGATTGTATATCCGCTTTGTGCTTTTCCTTATTGTAATCACAGACAATCTTTGAATGAAATAACGAATTAAGGCAACACTTCTTTATATGCTCTTGTTTGGTATGCGTTTACTTTAGCTGTGCATGTATGAGAACTCCCCTAATCCTGATGACTTTAGGACTCTACCATTTAGGTGAAATGGTTCATGAAACGAGCCCTATATCACATAAGTCATGATTAGTAAAATACTCCAAGTCGATGAGTCCTACAGACAGTGGGAGTGTCAACCTGACTCCTCTAAGGCTTGCTTGTGGGATCACGCCCTTAAGAAGGACCACCTTGTTTCATGGAGGTGCAAAGTGTATAGTTGATACGTGCGTGATACATGAGGGTGCTTACTTTAATAAGTAAGTTCACTGAGGTGCCCCGTGTGAGAACATTCCTAAATGGGAAAGGAAGTTTCTATTTCAGGAAATGGAAACTTCCAGATTAGGAAATATCTCACGAGTCATTGATGTGATTAATTGATCCTTAGACTTGAGGTTCCTTGTCACTTTATGAGTTAACTCTGTAGTCTTAGATATAAGCTTTAAAGGGTGTCGCCTTAGACAACTGATTCAAGGCTTATGCTGGGGCTGCACAAGTGACTCATGAAAGTGAATGAGAATCAAGATAGGACCTACACTTGCATTTGCAAGGTGATCTCTTATTGTGTAAGTCATTCATATGCCATATGGAGTCCTTGGCCAAGGCAGTAGATCAAGACATCAAGAAAAGGGTTTCTTGGATTGAGATCAAATGGATATGAAATGCACTTAGCTTTAAGACCGGATTATTAGGGTTCTGATTATTCTCTTGCCCTAGATCTTGGTTGAGAGATAGTAAGTAGGAGGATTGTATCTCACATGAATCAATGACTTAAAGGTTCTGTCGAATCCGAACATTCCAATTCAGCTAGGGGTTAAACATCTGTTGCTAGACTATGGTCGTTTAATCTGTGGACTGATTAATTAATTAGTGAATTAATTAATTGGGGTCACTGCTAATTGAATTGAGAACCTAGAGGGTCACACACAACAACTTGGTTACATGAGTTGAGGCTTGAAAATGATTAAACGAGTTAATCGGGCCAAGAGGGTTCCACACGTGTGAAATCACACGTGTGGCTCACGTGAGTGACACGTGTCACTGTGACACGTGTCACACACGTGTGAATATATATATTATATATATATATATATGTATTAAATAATTAAAGGTGTTAATTATTTAATAGACTTTGGTTTAATTTTGAATTAAAAAGAAAGTCTTATTTTGGAGAAAATAATCTAGTTAATTAATTACGAATTAATTAATTGGATAAAAATAAGTTATTTATTTTATAATAAATAAAGTATAAAATTATCCAAAAATAGTTTGGATATTTTTAGCTCTCTTAAAAGTTGACTTGAATTAGAATTCAAAGTCAAAGTTGGAAATTACTTGAAGATCAAGTAATAGGAGAGAGGAACCAAAACCCTTGCCTATGAGGACAAGGATTTCGGCCGCCCCTCCCCTTTCCTATATATAGGGGAGCTCATGCTCCCCTTCAGAGCAAATTGGCAATTCTTTTGGTTCATGTGTTGAACACCTTCCTTTCTCCAATATTAAATTAAACCCTAGGTTAAACCTAAACACTAACTAGAGAACTAGCATCCTTACTAGTTAGATTGTGATCAAGTTGGTTTTTGCAAAATTTAATTTTGAAAACAATTTTAGATTTGAAACTGTATAAACTGTTATTGGATTTCTTGGATTGGTTTTGCTTTTGAACGAAAACACGAAACGAAAACCCGGATCACGACGAACACGCGAAACCCCGCGCGCGAAGGCGTCGCGCGCGCGGGCTTCGCGCGCCACCGCCCGCCTGTCCTAGGCGTGCGCAGGGCAGCCGCCCAGCACCTCCGGCACGCCTGTGCCGGAACAGGCGCGCCGCCCGCCCAGGGCGGCCGAGACTGGCCGCCCATCGCCCGCCGTCGCCCGACAGGGCGCGCGGCATGCGCACGCAGTGCGCGCACTCGCCAGGCCTTGGCCGGGCGCTGTGCGTGCCTGCCGTGCGCGTCCGCGCACGCTTGCGACGCGTGCGCCCTGTTTCGCGTACGGGCCCCGTTTTCCTGATTCGAACTTTCGTATTTCGTGCAATCCAGTCCCAATTTTGTTTTTTTAATTTTAAAATTTTATTTTAATTTTTGAATAAAAACTTGAAATTGGGAATTTTGAGAAATTGAAACGGTTTATATTTTGGGAAAATACACCTTTGATAAAATTATTAATTTTCAGAAATTAATTGGAATTTTATTTGTTTTGGTAATTTGGGATTTATTGAAAACTTTTATAAATAAGACTCGCATCAAGTCGTGTTTTAAGTCATTAGGACTTGAAACGAGAATTTTAATTTATTGGCTAAATTTAAATTCTCGCAAGAGCATGTTAGGTGATCATGGGTTTAGATCTATGTATGGTTTTAATTTATGCACATGGATGGTTTAAATCGGGGTTGGAGCCCTATAGTTGCGTTTTTCAATTGAGGTTGGAGCCTCACTTATGTGCGTACTGTTATGTGATTTATTATGTGGCTTTCCATATTACTGTTTTTGAGGCCGGGGTATGCCCCGTGTAATTGTCTAAGGCCAATATGAAGATTGAGCCTTATTACTTTATGTCTTTTTCTTTTTATTGTAATTTGAGAGTAGAGATAGGTGGTGAGGTTTTATTTTCATTTTGGAGACAATGCACCCAAGGAGTAAGATGGACCACATTCAAGTAACAAGGAGGCCATAAGTGAAGACCCCTCAAAATGTTAGGGAGGGGAATCTCAATTGTTAAATGTAATAGAGATAGGGCTCGTATTTTGTTACCGCTTCCCCTTATGTGATTTAAACTGTTTATGTGGCATGTATGTTAGAACTTGTGATTGTGGAGTGGCTCCCACATATCACGCATAAGATAGGTAGAACCCATGATCATTACATGTTAGTATCATGCTAGGACATGTTATCTGTTTATGTGCTTGTTTGATATGCATTTAAGTGTACTTGCATTAATCAAGACTAATAAAATTGGATAACATATATGTTGGTGAGGTCAAACCGGACAACTCTCCGGTTGATTCGAAAATTCCCATTAAATATTAAGCTAATTTCGAACAAATAGGTGTTTAATTCGAGATGCAAATTTTGAATTAAATTCCTAGCATTCCATCAATAGGTTTTAAGTTTAGTAAGTAAAGCTAGTTATTGTCCGCGAGTCGTGGGATAGCTAGTGGAGCTTATTAGTTCTTAGTTACCTAATTAATCATTTTAAATGGTCAATATTTCGTGGTCAATTTTAGCAAGGGCGATGTCCGCGAGTCGTGGGTCGTTCGAACTAAGTTTTGGTCATGATCTTATGATTGATGGGTCTAGCTTAACGCCTAAGTAAATATGGATGTCGCACGAGTCGTGGGTCCATATTGAAACATAGGTGATGCAAAAACAATTACTAAGAGTTCTAAAGGTGTTAGAATTGGTAAGTTGTACCTACCTAGGGTTCTTACTTAGAATGTCCGCGAGTCGTGGGTTCGAGGTAAAATGCCTAGGATCTTAGTACCCATTGGGAAACGTGTTCCTCTTAGATCTTTGGGAATTCTAGATCTTTGAAAAACAGTGGGAGCTACATTAGATTAAAGACCTTATCTTTTGTATATCGTTATAATTCAGCATGCTCACTAGTTCTCTGTTTTACCATTTAGGTCGTAGATTCTGTGATTATCTACGTGTTTTGAAATGGCAACCAAAAACCCTCTTGTATCGATCCTCGAGTCAAACAAGTTGACTGGTCCCAACTATTCTGATTGGCTGAGGAATCTAAAAATCATTTTAGATTCTGAGAAGAGAACTTATGTTCTCTTTGAAGGGGAGCCTAGTCCCGAAGGGGAGGCTCCCACTCGGGCCGAGCGGGACGCGATTCAGAAGTGGAAGGATGATAATCTCCAAGCCCGTTGTCTTATGTTGGCTAACATGTCTCCGGACTTGCAAAGGCAACATGAGGCCATGGAATTTGCTTGGGAGATTTACGACCACTTAGAGCAACTTTACCGCCCTCATGAACGTGTTACAAGGTATAACACTTCAAAGGAATTGTTCCACTTGAGAATGAGGGAAGGTTCAAGTGTCCATGAATATGGACTCAAGTTTCTTGCCCTTACTGAGAAACTTGCTTCCATGGACATGCCACTGAAAGATGAGTTTTCAGTGGATTTGTTGCTAGCTTCGCTCCCACCATCATTCAACCCATTTGTCCTTAACTTCAACATGAATCATGCTGGTGCTACTGTAGCTGAGCTGATTAGTCAGCTTGTGACTGCTGAAAGCACGATCAAGAAGGACAATAAGGTTTTGATGGTGAATGCTCCATCTTCCTCTTCTGGGCCTTCTAAAGGTAAGGGCAAGAAAGCCCAAAAGAAGAAGAAGAAACCCCTTAGGCCCACTGGTGGCATTTCGAAGGGGAAGGCCCAAAAGAAGAAGCGTGATCAGAAAGAGGATGTTTGCTTCCATTGTGGCAAAGCGGGACATTGGAGGAGAAACTGCCCAGAGTACAAGGCTACTCTAAAGAAAGGTATCTTTCTCGTTGAAGTAAATCTTTCTATTAATTCTAGTTCTTGGGTACTTGATATCGGTTGTGGAACTCATATCTGTAATGATGTACAGATGCTAAGTGAGGTCCAACAACTCAAAGAAGGAGAATGTGTCTTGAAGATCGGCGATGGCTCAAACGTTGAAGCTCGAGCTTTAGGCACAATTAGATTAGATTTAGGTAGTTTTGAGTTAGTATTAAACAAAGTCCTTTATGTACCGAGCATTATTCGTAATATAATTTCAGTTCCAATATTAGATTGTGAAGGTTATGAAACTTATATTAAGAATGGTAAATACTTTATCAAACGGAACAACTCTTCCGTTCATATCGGTACTCTAACTAATGGACTTTACCTAACTCAAAACATCAATATTATGAATATACAACGAGAAACAAAGCGTAAGAGAGATGACAAAGTTTCAGCTCCCTTATGGCACGCTAGATTAGGACACATTTCCAAGAACAGAATTAGCAAGATAAACACTTTAGGATCATTCTCTGAAAATGATCTCAAAGAGTTAACTTCTTGCGAATCCTGTCTCAAAGGAAAAATGTCCAAAGTCCCTTTTAAAGGAACTGTGGAACGTGCCACTAAGGTTTTGGATTTGATCCATACTGATGTTTGTGGACCGCTTAGTGTAAGCACTAGAAGCAATCATCAGTATTTCATAACCTTTACTGATGACTTTAGTCGGTATGGTTATGTATACTTAATGAAGTATAAATCTGAAGCTTTTGAGAAATTCTTAGAATTTCAAAAGGAGGTTGAGAACCAAACTGGTCACAAGATCAAAGCACTTCGATCTGATCTAGAAGGCGAATATCTTAGTGAAGAATTCCTTAATCATCTCAAGGATAATGGGATTATCTCTCAGTGGACTTTTCCGGGAACTCCTCAGCTTAATGGAGTTTCTGAGAGAAGGAATAGAACCCTACTTGATATGGTTCGTTCCATGATGAGTTTCACTGACTTACCACCTTCTTTCTGGGGTTATGCCCTAGAAAGTGCAGCAAAGATTCTGAATCTAGTTCCCTCTAAGTCAGTCCCCAAAACGCCCTATGAAATGTGGCATGGTAAAATCCCTAGTTATTCTTACTTAAGAATTTGGGGTTGTCCTGCTTACGTGAAGAGGACAGTGGGAGATAAGTTAGAATCTCGTTCTAACTTATGCTACTTTGTAGGTTATCCTAAGGAATCCATAGGATACTATTTCTATGATCAATCTGAGCAAAATGTGTTTGTTTCCAGAAATGCTACTTTTCTGGAGGAACCGTTCCTTAAAGAAAAGAAAGGCAAGATCATAGAATTAGAAGAAGTACAAAATGACCCCACACCACCCACTGAAGAAACGTCCCACTCTGATCAACTACAACCAATCACGAATTTCGATACACACGAAAACCCTCCTCTAAGGCGTTCTGAACGCACTCCTAGACAGCCGGAAAGATGGTATGGATTCTTCCATGAAATCTCTCAAAAGGATAATGATCCTTTAACATATGAGGAGGCACTTTCAGATTCTGACTCTGAACAGTGGATAAAAGCCATGAAATCCGAAATGGATTCCATGAGCTCCAACCAAGTTTGGACCTTGGTAGATTTGCCTGATGGGGTCAAACCCATAGGTTGCAAATGGATCTTTAAGAGAAAGCTTGGAGTTGATGGAAGCATTGCAGCCTACAAAGCAAGACTGGTTGCAAAAGGATTCACTCAAAGACCCGGCGTGGATTTTGATGAAACCTTTTCACCAGTTGCAATGCAAAAGTCTATTCGGATCATGCTTGCCATTGCTGCATATTATGACTATGAGATATGGCAAATGGATGTGAAAACTGCCTTTCTCAATGGTGACATTGATAAAGACATTTATATAGAGCAACCCATAGGTTTCACATTCAGTGGGAGTGAGCAAAAGGTTTGCAAACTCCAAAGATCAATCTATGGATTGAAACAAGCTTCTAGGAATTGGAACATTCGATTTGATGAATCAGTCAAAGCGTTTGGCTTCATCCAAATTACGAATGAATCATGTGTGTATAGAAAGGAATTGGAGACCTCAGTGCAATTCTTAGTACTTTATGTTGATGACATCCTTCTTATTGGGAATTCGAAGGATGACATGAAAGTGACTAAGTTATGGTTATCGAACCAATTCAAGATGAAAGATCTTGGTGATGCGTCCTATATCCTTGGAATTAAAATCTATAGAGATAGATCTAGAAGGTTAATAGGACTATCACAGTCGATGTACATTGACAAAGTATTGAAGAGATTCAATATGGAGTCAGCAAAGGTTAAGAACCTTCCTATGAGTGTAGGAACATGTCTTTCAAAGAAGATGTGTCCTAAGACTAACCTTGAGAAGGAAAGAATAACTCATACACCTTATGCATCAGCAATAGGTAGCATAATGTATGCAATGTTATGTACTCGACCGGATGTGGCTTATGCACTTAGTGTGACAAGTCATTTCCAATCTGACCCTAGAGATGGTCACTGGGCTTCCGTGAAGAATATTCTTAAGTACTTGAAAAGTACTAAAGATTTATTCTTAGTTTACGGAGGTCAGAAAGATCTTACTGTCGAAGGATACTGCGATGCAAGCTTTGCATCTGACTTAGATGATTTTAAGTCAATGTCAGGATACATTTTCTGCCTAAACGGCGGAGCAGTGAGTTGGAAGAGTTCCAAGCAAACTACCACTGTGGATTCGACCACTGAGGCCGAATACTTAGCTGCAAATGATGCAGCTAAGGAAGGTGTTTGGATTAGAAACTTCATTCAAGAGTTGAATGTTGTTCCTAGCATGAAAGACCCCATTACTGTGTTTTGTGACAACACTGGGGCGGTTGCTCAAGCAAGAGAACCAAGATCTCACCAACGGACCAAGCACATTATGAGGAAGTGTCACCTAATCCGTGATATTATCAAAAGAGGAGATGTGCAAATCGAGAGGGTCACATCAGCAGAGAACGTGGCAGATCCACTTACTAAACCCCTTAGTCGAGAAGCTTTCCAAGGTCATCTTCAGAAGATGGGACTTAGAATAGCTTTAGAATGGCTTTGACGGGCAAGTGGGAGATTGTTAGGAATAGTGCCCTAGAAAGCCGATTGTATATCCGCTTTGTGCTTTTCCTTATTGTAATCACAGACAATCTTTGAATGAAATAACGAATTAAGGCAACACTTCTTTATATGCTCTTGTTTGGTATGCGTTTACTTTAGCTGTGCATGTATGAGAACTCCCCTAATCCTGATGACTTTAGGACTCTACCATTTAGGTGAAATGGTTCATGAAACGAGCCCTATATCACATAAGTCATGATTAGTAAAATACTCCAAGCCGATGAGTCCTACAGACAGTGGGAGTGTCAACCTGACTCCTCTAAGGCTTGCTTGTGGGATCACGCCCTTAAGAAGGACCACCTTGTTTCATGGAGGTGCAAAGTGTATAGTTGATACGTGCGTGATACATGAGGGTGCTTACTTTAATAAGTAAGTTCACTGAGGTGCCCCGTGTGAGAACATTCCTAAATGGGAAAGGAAGTTTCTATTTCAGGAAATGGAAACTTCCAGATTAGGAAATATCTCACGAGTCATTGATGTGATTAATTGATCCTTAGACTTGAGGTTCCTTGTCACTTTATGAGTTAACTCTGTAGTCTTAGATATAAGCTTTAAAGGGTGTCGCCTTAGACAACTGATTCAAGGCTTATGCTGGGGCTGCACAAGTGACTCATGAAAGTGAATGAGAATCAAGATAGGACCTACACTTGCATTTGCAAGGTGATCTCTTATTGTGTAAGTCATTCATATGCCATATGGAGTCCTTGGCCAAGGCAGTAGATCAAGACATCAAGAAAAGGGTTTCTTGGATTGAGATCAAATGGATATGAAATGCACTTAGCTTTAAGACCGGATTATTAGGGTTCTGATTATTCCCTTGCCCTAGATCTTGGTTGAGAGATAGTAAGTAGGAGGATTGTATCTCACATGAATCAATGACTTAAAGGTTCTGTCGAATTCGAACATTCCAATTCAGCTAGGGGTTAAACACCTGTTGCTAGACTATGGTCGTTTAATCTGTGGACTGATTAATTAATTAGTGAATTAATTAATTGGGGTCACTGCTAATTGAATTAAGAACCTAGAGGGTCACACACAACAACTTGGTTAGATGAGTTGAGGCTTGAAAATGATTAAACGAGTTAATCGGGCCAAGAGGGTTCCACACGTGTGAAATCACACGTGTGGCTCACGTGAGTGACACGTGTCACTGTGACACGTGTCACACACGTGTGAATATATATATTATATATATATATATATATATATGTATTAAATAATTAAAGGTGTTAATCATTTAATAGACTTTGGTTTAATTTTGAATTAAAAAGAAAGTCTTATTTTGGAGAAAATAATCTAGTTAATTAATTACGAATTAATTAATTGGATAAAAATAAGTTATTTATTTTATAATAAATAAAGTATAAAATTATCCAAAAATAGTTTGGATATTTTTAGCTCTCTTAAAAGTTGACTTGAATTAGAATTCAAAGTCAAAGTTGGAAATTACTTGAAGATCAAGTAATAGGAGAGAGGAACCAAAACCCTTGCCTATGAGGACAAGGATTTCGGCCGCCCCTCCCCTTTCCTATATATAGGGGAGCTCATGCTCCCCTTCAGAGCAAATTGACAATTCTTTTGGTTCATGTGTTGAACACCTTCCTTTCTCCAATATTAAATTAAACCCTAGGTTAAGCCTAAACACTAACTAGAGAACTAGCATCCTTACTAGTTAGATTGTGATCAAGTTGGTGGACTTTCTCTAGAGACTTCAAGTTAGAAGTTTGAAGATTCGAGCTTTACCAAGGAGAGGGGATCAAGCCGCGAGAAGAGCGTTCTTGGGTGGCTTGAAACGCTTCAAGAAAGAACAAAAGAAAAGTAAGTTTTCTATCTTTACGAATTTGGTTACACGATTGAGAGTTCAAGGTCCTTTTGTTGGGAGTTTTTTTTAAATTCCGCTGCTTTCTGTTTCGTGTTTTCCAACAAAGGTACTATTCTACCACTAGACCACTGGTGCTACTTGTTGATTCATTTTAGACAATCAATTTTAACTGAAATGTTTCATTTCTCCATCTTGTCTTTATTGCCTAACTAAGACATCATGTGCATTGCGTCTTATATGCACCGTACACGAATGCGGTGATATAAATTTTTTATATGAAAAGTATCGGATAGAAATATTAGTACAATATAACAAAATAATATTTTTAAAACGTGAATTAGGGATCGCATGATTTTAGTCCGAACTTTATTTGTCTAAATCAATTCACGAATGCGGTGATATAAATTTTTTATGTGAAAAGTGTCGGATAGAAGTATTAGATACAATATTACAACAAAATAATATTTTTAAAAGTATTCGTGAATTAGAGATCGCGTGATTTTAGTCCGAACTTTATTTGTCTAAATCAGTTATAGCAAGTGAAAAATGTTTTACACTTATGTAATTACTGTACAATTAAAAAAACATAATAGATAAAATAATAAATATAATACTTTTATTTATAAGATTAATTGAGTTTGGTGGAATTAGACTTGAACTAGAATTTTTCAAGTGAATATCTTAAGTGGATCAAGTATCTTGCTGTTCATGTGGTCAAGTGTCTCTTTTGTACGCAATGTAATTTTTTGTCGAGCTCGATTAGTGCAGAGGGCCAGAGGCTCAATTTACTTACAAAAGTTAGAATGAAAACTTGGGACTTTATTTTAGGAATCTAGAAATTTCATCTCTTTGGACCAGCAAAAATATGGTATACATACTGTTAAGTATTTATCACTTTGTAAATATACAACAATTTATCGTTGTAACTTGCAAGATAAGGAAATCAAAAGAAACTAGTCACTCAACTCTCAAGCTACTTTAGAACACCTCAATTTTTCCATCTTAAATTAAAAATCTAAACAAGCATATAGTTTAATAATAAGCCCCTACATTTATAAATTGATATGTTATGAGTTCGAGTTTTATTGGTGTGTGTACATTTAATTTTATTTTTTAAGTTGACTATCTAGTTCATATAAAAAAGGGTTAATTTTAGATAACCTCCTATCATTTGAGGTTTAGTGGGATTTACCCTTTAACTTTTGAATTTGTGTGATTCTCCCCATTACTTTTGAAAAATGTAACATTTAACCCATTTTATACAATTACAACGGAATATTTTGAGAATATTTTGTTCAACTAATTACAGTGGAATATTTTCTTCTAACACCAATTTTGACTGTTCATTTTTCCTCTATCACGATGAAGTATTAGATACAATATTATGAGTTATAGTCAAGATCACCATTTTTGTGTTCCTCTCTCCAATACGAACAAAACTCATACCTTATTTCGTCCATATTGGCCGCCGGAAGTCATGCCACACGCTGCAAAACTCTAGCCACCCAACATCACCTTTAACTCACGATTTTTCCTTCTTTGTTTGTCGAATTTTGGTTTTGAGACCACCATTGTGTTCCTCACGTCAAGAGTTTTGATTTGATTTATAATATAAACATATTTGGCATTTGATCCGTATAGAATTACACTTAAAAATCACACAAAAATTTATCCAAAAAATTAAATGGAATATTTTTAGATATTCCATTATAAAAGAGACTAAGTGTTATATTATTCAAAGTTTAGGGAATAATCACTCAAATTAAAAGGTTAGGTAGCAAAACACATGAGAACGTGAGTTATATTGAATTAACCCTACAAAAATTCCATGCCCAACTCAATTATGAATATCGTTTGGGCTGCGCAATGATTCGTTGTCGGCACTGCCACACGGCCCACACACAAATCCTCTCCTCCGAGTTTAGCGGAAATTCCAATTTATTAAATATATATTTAATCCAGTTAATCCCAAGGAGAATTTCAGGGGCAAAATGGGTAATTCAACCAGAAGCCATGCATTAAAAAGGTTGGCACACCCACAGCAGCTAAAATTCACATCTGTGGTTAAAAATCCAGTCTTTAACAGCACCTAGGGTTTTTCTCCCACCTTCAATTATTTCAGGTTTCTCTCCTTCTTCCTCTATTGCAGTCTCGGTGATTATCTTCTGATACGTTGATTTTATAAATATGATGTTTGTTTCAGTTGTTATTACTGCATAATAAATCTGGTCGTTGTAATTGTTTGTAATTTTGCCTGTCTGTGTGTTGGCGCGTTGAGAATTTGGTGAAAATTTGGTCTAATATTTCCTGTTTTTTATTCCTTTCGTTTAATTCCAAGAAAAAGTAGGAATTTCCTTTTTTTTTGTAGGCGTGTAGGTGGAAATTTGGTGTTCTATATACTCGTGTAGAAATTCTTCTGTTTGTTGTTCTTTCAGCCTCGGATTGAGATTGATATTATTGTTAGTTTTGACCCCTTGCACTGTTAGGTTTGTTCTTCGAGAGTTTGATTCAAGATGTCCAGGGTGTATGTTGGAAATCTGGACCCCCGGGTCACTGAGCGCGAGCTAGAAGATGAATTTCGCGTGTTTGGAGTTATCAGAAGGTAATATCTTGGAGTTGTTATTGTCAGATTAATGTAAGTAATCTCCTCAGAGTGTGAGAGGCAGCAGAACAAATTAACTTTATATGAATATATCAAAGGAAGAAATGAGAACCTCAGCGGAAAGGTTTTGGGATGTCGCCTCATGCTTCTTGTTGATTTGTGTGTGTGTTGTCTGCATCTAGTTCCCATTTAGGCTTTTGATGCGATGTTCTTTCGTCGCCTTATTTTTCTCTTGATCAAACTCGTGGTTCCTTGTTATTTCTACCATCTCTTTTTTGCGTATTTTTGTATTTTTATGCAAAAATTTTAGCAAAATTTTCATATTTCAGTTTCATATGCATTTCAATAATCAATGAATAGCATTGAGTGACACATCCCTATCAGTTAAGAAAAAGTATACCAGTTTCTTTTATCGGTTACAAACATATGTGGTCAGCATGTTAAACACATAATCACTCAGATGCCTTGAAGAATTTATATCTTTTATCTGTTGATGAACTCTTATTCTGATTCTGTATTTCATTGTTGGCAGTGTTTGGGTTGCCAGAAGGCCCCCTGGTTATGCTTTCATCGATTTTGATGACCGAAGAGATGCCCAAGATGCCATTAGGGAACTTGATGGTGAGCTGTCAATCATTATGAGCTTTCTTTATATTTTTGCATTTCAACAAGTTTTAGGATTTCTAAATTTTATTATATGCCTCATATGTTGGCTTTGTTCCTTTGCTCTTTTTATTTCTGTGGTTAAGATGCCTCTTTGGGATTTACTCATGCAAGTTGAAGATTGTAACATTCTTTTCCATCAAACCCCTTTTTAATTTGTGAAACATTTTCTTCTTTTAGTTTTTACTTTCTATGATAAAGAGCTCCTTCAATAGGATTTCATTGTGATGTTGCCTGAATGATGATATTGCTGAACTTATGACCTTTTTTTTCCCCTTGGATCAGGTAAGAATGGCTGGAGAGTAGAGATGTCCCACAACTCTAGAGGTGGGGGTGGCGGAGGCCGTGGTGGTGGGCGTGGTGGGCGTTCTGGTTCTGATTTAAAATGCTATGAATGTGGTGAGCCTGGTCATTTTGCTCGTGAGTGCCGGACAAGGGGAGGCTCTGGAAGACGTCGCAGCCGCACCCCGCCTAGATATCGCCGTAGCCCTAGTTATGGGCGAAGGTAATGTTTTGTGGCAAGAGAATGATCATTCTGTTTGTATTACTTGAATATATGGAAATTGTTTATATATTACTGAGTATATATAGCTCTCCTGGATGATTCTTATGATCTACTTGATGTTGCACAGGAGTTATAGTCCTCGTGGTCGATCCCCCCGACGTAGGAGCTTGTCACCTAGAGGTCGTAGCTACAGTAGATCACCATATCGTGGAAGAGATGAGGTGCCGTATGCTAACGGGTTAAGTCCTTTTTTTTTGCACAAAATATCTATTTCTTTTTGTCATTTTTGCATTACTAAAACATTTGAGGATGAGATGTAGTTTCTTTCGTTCCTTTTAGTATGACTTCGGCGTGAATATGTAATTTTAGGAACTATGAAGGTAGTTAGCAGATCCACTTTTTATTTAAGAAACACGAATCCATAAAATTTGAATGATATCTTAGTTATGGGATATGTGGTGAGATGAGAACTTTTAAGAAACTTTTTTATTGGATGCAAATTCTTATGAAAAAAATCCATTAATATGTGTAAATCCTTCGTGGTTGTCGGTTTTGTAAGTTATCAACATATGCACTGAACTTATTTGTGTCGCATTTGTGTCTGTTATGCAGAAATGGCATTAGGGACAGACGCAGGAGCAGGAGCTGAACTTGGATATAAATTACTAGTGCTTTTGAATCTACGAAGAAGCTTTACGAATTGTGTCTTATCTGTGCATGGACTTAGTTTCGCCTATGTGTAAGTGGGGTGACGCCTCAGCCTCGACTCGTGGATTTGGTTGTGTCTTTACTACTTCAGTAGTAAGTTAGTTAATTTATCTCTACTTGCCATCTCGCTTTATTAACATATGAACCGATCTTATCATAATGCTTATGAATATTGTTTTCATACATTATATATTCTTCTACAACTTATCAATAGAACATTGCTAAAGCGCTATAATTTTGTTTTTGTGTCGAGGTATCTTCATGCTACTGCTTCATTGGTTTTGTACATCTGCACTTGTGTTTCGACCTTCACTGTCCCTGTGGGATCTTCAATTTGAAAGATTGTGGATCCCAATTGGCTTGACTGCTAGATGCTTCTTTTGAGATGCGCCTCTCTCCTCAAATAGTTATTTTGATTAGATTAATCATGAAGAGACTCTTCTCACACTTCTGGCAGATAGATAGTCCACATGGAAGTACTGATGACCTGTTCCTCGACTCCCCCTACATATGTTTTTCTCAAACTGGGTTTTCACGCCATCTTTTCTTGTGAGTTGCAAGTTTTGGAATGGAAGTTTGGTCTAAAATGCTGAAAGCTGTTAGGTTGCATGTGGCATCACACGGTTGCATCTGCACTGCGCGACTATTCTTCATTAGAAATGAATCTATGTCTTGATTGGGTTCGGTTCTCTTCTATGACTAAGTCCAAACCCTGTTTTCTCTTTATCTTTTACTTTCCAATCCTCCAAAATCCACATCTCCATTTCTCGACTTATAAAAGATTCAACTATGAAACCCCTTTGAGGTCAGGTGAGATGTGCATTCCCATTTTGGGTGTTTTTATTGTAAGTGAGTCAACCTGTTTGGTATGGATTAGGGTTTTCTGTAGATCTCCAAAAGCTATGATATCCTTGAGCCTTTATGGGTGTTGCCTTGGATGACAATCTTCATTCCCTCCAATCAAGAAAAGCATTTGAATGGGTCTGTTGTGACTTACGCCCCTTGTGGTTCCTTGCTTCACTTTTGGGATCAATTACTGGATTATTACTTCTTCTCTCTCTGATAGCAAGAAGACCTGTTAAATTTGGTTAGACACTTGCATGGTTTGGCTATCTTCAGAGTTGCTTTATCAGCAGTTCTGAGTTAGTGCATTTGTAGAAATTGTTCATTTTTGTCAAGAGTTAAAGAAGTTATAACTGATGATTAAATGCAACAGTATGCGCTATGAATATACATTTGACCTGATTCTATACTTGTTTTCTGTGCTATTGTCGATATGTTCTGAAATTCAGAGTAATTTGATCATAGAACTAGTTGTGCGAATGGAAGATTGCTCATTGAGGTTGAGAACCTACACATTTTACTCTTAGACTGTCTTTGTGATGATTTCTCCAATATCACCATGAGTAACATATTTATTAGATACGTATAAGGTCGAACATAATCTGTAAATATCGAACTTATTAGGTTGAAAGCTGCAGATGTTTAGATGATGGTTCTGACTTCTGCATTTTGCTCATGGGGGTTGTATAGCTGTTGGGGAAATAGATGTTTACCAGAAACAGGTTGTGCTGAGGTGGTCTTGTTAGGGTTGAGTCGTTGAGACAAATGGGTTGGTGCTATAAATGGAGGAAAGCTACATGTCGAAGTAATGGCTTTTAGGTGTTCAGTTTCTCCTGTCATACACCTCAAACCTCAAGGTCATGTGATTAGTTTTAGGCATTTCTGTTACATTGAAAAGGTTGATCTAGTTTCAGTGCCTTGGTAGTAGTGTTGACATCCTTAACAGTTTCGCATATATTTGAGGTCCGAACGGGGTGGCTGGAAGGATACTCCCCTCCACCCTTACCGCAAGGTGCGTAGAGTTTTGGTTCGAACTTGGCTTGGTTGAATCTAATCAATTTGTTGAGCGAATTACTTCTGTGATGTGATTCGACACTTCTTCAATATATAGACTAATCAATATGGTTTTGGTATGAGCTAGAGTTTCAGATTGGATTATAGAAATCCAAAACGGATGAGGTCACTTATAGTGGATGGAAGAGCGAGTTTGGGTGCGGGTGTTGATGTGGATTTTAAAAATAATCGAGTATGAGTGCAAAATTTGAATGTGAGAGCGATTTAAAATATCTAATAAAAAAATATTTTAAATAATTATATATGATATAATTTTATTTTATATTCAATTTCATGTAAATTTTACTTTGAAGTTTTATTAATATTCTATAATTAATTTTTAAAATATGAATTCTGTCCATTTTCTTTAACATTCTTTGTAAAAAATTTCCAACATGTATATTATGTAGTTTATATATGAAAAAACTTGATTTTTTTTTAACTATCTTAAAGCGAGAAATGTGTATAAATTTATTAGTTCAAATAATTAAAATTTTAAGTCGTTTTAAAGCGAGAAATTCGTATAAATTAACTAGTGCAGAAAAAATAAGAAATACGTATAAATTAATTAGTACACTAGTGCTGAGAAAACAAGAAATGCGTATAAATTAATCAATGCAGAGAACTGAATGTTAGTGTATTGAATATAATAGAAGGACTTTTAGTTATATGTTAGTTTATTTTTGTATTAGATTATTTGTTAAAAGAGAAAAGCATCTCAATCGTGTTTTACAATATATATTTTCTTTTGGTTCCGCTTGTCTTACTACAATGGTATTGCATCCAAATGGTAACTCTAGGAGGGCCCAAATACGAGTGATGTAGTTTTATGATTAGGTATTATGTTAATTTAATTGGAAATTTTGTGTTTAAATTTATGAAAATACAGTTATTATCGGTTGGAAGAATTTTAATTATACCCCATTTGTCGACACCAAATAAATGAAATATAAAATTAAGAAAAAGGGAGAGAAAAAAGGGAGTCATCTTCTTTACTGCATCCGCCCGCATATTTTCGAATCTCACTAAAGTTATATATAACATAAAATAGTTTAATCTTTATCACGTGCGTTCAACATGCATGACGGGTATGGCGCCAAAATCATCGGCAGCCTCTGAAACAATCCTTTCTTACACGTGCGCGTCTACGTGGTTTCATGCCCAAATAGTTGACAAATAATATTAAACATTAAAACTAATTTTCCCACGTCCAAAGTTTTTGCGAAGCTCCTGTCCAATGATACATACCACTTTGTCCTGTCTTGATCATGAAATGCATGTTTTTCAACGCTAAAACACCTAAGTTCTGCTTCAGAAAGCCATGCTGCAACTAACAATGTAATGCCGTCCAAGTCCGATTTACCCGATAATTTAAGAATATTATTTTATTGTGTTGTACTATATCGATATTTATAACTGTCATATTTTATGTGAAAATTTTGAAATAAAAATTTGTGTCTTCGTATCTGTGTCGTATTGTGGTCGTATCCGTTTATTTGTATTCGTACATCATAAATAATGGTCCAAATATCGTGCAAATTGTAATGTTTAAATATTTTACAGAGTACTAAGTAAAAAGGCATTATATACAATCCAAGTTGGAAATGATAATAGTTTTATAAATAAAATTTGAAAATCTTAGAAGTAATATAAGTTAGAATTAATTTTTGATTCATAGTTGGTGTGAAGCGGTTTTCTTTATTTGATACTTCACATTAAAATGTGCGTAGCATTTCCTTGAAGCTATGGGAAAATTTTCTCTTATTTGGGCCTTATGGTTAAGCTGGTGGGAAGTGATTCTCTTGATTTAACATTTATCATCAAATTATATTTTAAAATTTTCTTGAAGCAACCATGAGAATTTCCTCATAGGATTATATGTTGGTGTCAAGTGATTATCTTTATTTTTATACTTCCATAAAATAACTTTGTAAAATTCCCTAAGCAATTTGAATAATTCCCTTAAAGAATTAATGTGTGGCCTAAAGTTATCATGTACAAATACAGACATGACGACACAAATACGATACATTACGAACACGATGACATGAATTGTTTTTTGAATTTCTCATGTGAGGAGTGTCTGATAACTGATTGATCTGACACAACTAAATGATCTCGGAGCACTCATTAGAGAACTAAATGATTCTCTTAATTCTACGAGTTACCTAACAAAATTATAAGATTTATTCAAGCAATTTAGATAAAATCTTGCAGGTGAAAAGGGTTTTAGTGAGTCAAAATTCTAATTTCCAATCCAAATCGAATTAAATGACAACTAAAACTACGTATTAACAACCCTAATTTTTGGAACAAACCACAAAGAAAATAAATGCCACGAAGAAGAAAGAGTGCATTGTGTGCCAATTTTCTATGTTTAATTAATGGAAAACCTAATAGATAAATGTTGCCATTAATGAAGAAACCGAAAAAGTTGAATTTTGGTTGTTGCCTCGATGATGAATCCTGAAATTTGTGATGCTTATCAATGTGCTTAGTCATAAATAATTATATTAATAGAGATGGATGTTAGTTAAACAATATTATCTTAAATTATTAATTCAATCGAGTAAAGTGCAGCATTATATTACAATTATTTCTTTTTTTAAACACACCCGATGGTTAGAGGGATTCGAACTTATAGTTATCGTCTTAGAGAAAAAACCCTTAACCACATAGACTAACCGTTGTTAGCACATTATATATATTTATTTGATTTAACCAGATACAACCATTATACTTTTTTTAAAGGAACATTGTTGATTCTCAACTAATTCAATGAGACTCGAGCCCGAGCTAATTCAATTAAACTTGAGCTTGAACTGATATAATGAGATCTGAATCCGTAACCTACTTGTCCGTAAGTACGGATATTTGCCACTAAACTATCTGCTTATCTCCGCACCCTCCTATACTGTTTTAATTACCAAAAACTAGCTCAAATTATGTAAATTTTTTTGAATAAATTTAATTTTGTCCATGCAAAATTATAACTTGAATAATAATTACTGCAAATGCACTTTTATTTATTTATTTATTTATTACTGCAAATGCACTTAATTCTCATAAACTAAAAGAAAATTAATTTATTATATAAATAGACAAAAGAAAACATTGTACAACCTCATGAGATTAATAATTTGATTTGGCCAATTAAATGCACTTTATTTAATGAAATACATGTATCATTGATCTTCACTCCCTCCATCCCTCCCTCTCTCAGTCAGTCTCTCTCTCTCTCACTACAGTTTCCATTACTGCATAATAAATAACTGAATCACCAGCTGTTTTTTCATATTCCATTTTACAGCTATCCACGAACTGAACTTTTGATTTCGAGTCAAACGAAAATAAGGCTCCATTTCCATCCTCCAAGGTACATTTTGTTCACCATTTCGGCTTTCTTCCATTTCCCTCTAAATTCATGGAGTTTAATTGGCAAATTCTTCAGTTTCCCACTCGTCTTTCATTCCCAATGATTGCTTGAACGGCTCTTAAAATAATGGGTTCAAGAAATTGTATGGGAATCGCATACTGAGTTCCACATTTTAGCATTTTCGCTGGTTATCTGTCGTGCAAGAATGGAGTTCAAGGGAGAGAAGCGAGTCAGGTAAGTTCTTCTTTCTTCTTATTCCGCTGTTATAATCCAAATTTAGAACCGTTTACTCAGTAAAAATGGGATCTTTACAGGTTTCACAGCGAGGAGAAACAGAATCTCGAGTCTTTCTGGAACAAAAATGGGGCTAAAACCCATGAAAAGCAACTACCCATGCATAAGAAAGCTTCAGCCGCTTCACGGAAACCCGATGGTTCATTATATTCGGACAAAATTCCTAAATTTGGGAGGTCTAAGGTTTTCCCAGAAGGCCGAGAGCCGGAGCAGAAAAGAATACTGGATCCTGGGAGTGAGATTGTGCTGAAATGGAACAGGATTTTCTTGTTTTCATGTTTGGTGTCTCTCTTTGTTGATCCTCTGTTTTTCTATCTGCCTTCGGTTTCGAATTATGCCAAGTCTTCGTGTATGCATATGGACTTGAAATTGGGGATCATTGTAACATGTTTTCGGACGTTGGCCGATGTGTTTTATCTGTTTCATATAATCATCAAGTTTAGGACAGCTTATGTTGCTCCAAGCTCAAGGGTGTTCGGGAAAGGTGAACTTGTTATGGATCTTAATAAGATTGCCGAAAGGTACTTGAAGTCTGAGTTTTTCATTGATGTGATTGCAGCACTGCCTCTTCCTCAGGTAACCTGAGATTAATCTGCAGAAGTTGAAGTAATTCTGTATAAAATTTTGATTTGGATCAATGTGGTATTATTTATCTATGAAGAGAGATAGATTTGTGGGGCTTTAGTGAGGGATTTTGTTAAGAGAGTAGACAGGCTTGTGAAAGAATCTTCAAAGAATTAATGAAGATTTTTCTTGTTTTCCACATGAGGATTCTATATTGAATTGCGAAAAAGTCCCTGAAGTTTTGACTTAATTACAAAAAACCCCTTCTTTCTGTTGAGAGTGCCCGAGTTACGATTGATTACTTCTGACCTTAACGAATGGAGGAGTTTTTCTTGTAACTGGAGCAACCTTGTACGACGGAAACAAACCTCAAGGGTGGTAATTGTCATTTTTGATTAGAAAGAAGCTTTTAAATTTTAGGTTGCGGTAATTGGATACAACCTCAGATGGGATTGTTATCTTAATTATTAGTCCTAATAATAATTACTTTTCAGGAAAAAAAAAAGCAGTAAATTAAGCTTAACATGGGACTGTAATGTTATTCTACTTGGGAGTTTGAGTCAACGTACTAATCAAACAGAAAACTTCGAGTTGTTTGCTGTAATTTTGGATGCCCTCTGTTGGTATCACATATTACCTTAATCAATTTTTCAGATTGTAATATGGTCAATATTGCCTGCGATCCGAAGCTCCCATGCTGATCATACCAACAATGCCATTGTACTGATAGTCTTGCTACAGTATATCCCGAGATTATACCTGATATTCCCATTGAGTTCTCAAATCATCAAAGCCACTGGAGTTGTTACTAAGACAGCGTGGGCCGGAGCTGCATACAATCTTCTGCTGTACATGCTAGCAAGTCATGTAATGTCCTTTTGACATTATTACACTTCTTCTTGTTGGGTTCGGAAATGATTTCCCTATGTTTTATTCAGGTATTGGGGGCTTCATGGTACCTGCTGTCGATTGAGAGACATGCTACATGTTGGAAATCAGCTTGCCGGGGTGAATTTAACAATAGTGCAAAATGCTCCCTCAGTTTTCTTGATTGTGGTACTTTGAGTCGTAGCGAGAGACAAAATTGGGAAAATGGGACGCTTGTGTTCAAAACCTGCAATCCTGATGATACTACCTATTTTAATTATGGGATATTTGGAAATGCTGTTGCCAAGAATGTCGTCTCGTCTAATTTTCTGGAGAAGTACTTCTACTGTTTATGGTGGGGTTTACAAAACTTGAGGTATGACTAATAATCTTTAAAATTTCTCTACTAAGCGTGGTGTTTTTCATAAAGAATTGAGGTAATTATGGAGACATTCAATTAGGTTTGGCCTCATTACACGAACTTCTCAAATTAGAAAAGTTAAACGAACTTCTCAAATTAGAAAAGTTATCCGAACCTCCTCTAAGTTACCCTGATATTTTTCTCAACGGATGCTACTATATTCATGAATTTACAATCAAAATATCAGTCAGTAATTGTTAAGGCCAAAATTGTACATTAGATCCATATGAAATGTAAATATTTTGACAGGGGAAGTTTTGTGTAATTAGGTCAAACCTTGGGGGTATGCAAGTGTAATTTCCTTCAAGAATTTTTAGTTGATAAGATTCCTTTTTGGTACAGTTCTTATGGGCAGCCGTTGTCAACGAGCACATTTATTGGTGAAACTTTGTTTGCCATACTGATTGCTATTATGGGGCTTGTGCTGTTCGCTCATTTGATTGGAAATATGCAGGTCTTGTGAGAATTTGGTATTTTGTTTTTAATTGAAACAGTTTTTTCAAGTTAGATTTTTTCTCAAGCTTTGGATCTGTGAATCCAGACTTATCTGTCATCTATAACTGTGAGGCTTGAGGAGTGGAGAGTTAAGAGAAGAGACACAGAGGAATGGATGAGGCATCGGCAGCTCCCGGAAGATCTACAACAACGTGTGAGGCGTTTTGCACAGTACAAATGGCTAACAACAAGAGGAGTTGATGAAGAGTCCCTCCTTCGTGCCTTGCCTACAGATCTACGTCGCGACATTCAACGCCACCTGTGCTTAGACCTCGTTCGCCGTGTAGGGTTGCTATTTTGATGATAACTTCTATGATTCTTTATGAATAACCTATTTTGCTCTTTGACACTTGTCAATATTTTATCTAACTTCATTAGTATAATAGCATGTGTTTGCCTAGCCTCTGCTTACCTCAGGGTAAGTTATGTGATTATCCCTAAAAATCTCTGGCTTGGTGTATCTACTTCAGGTCCCATTTTTCTCACAGATGGATGATCAACTTCTCGACGCCATATGCGAGCGTCTCGTATCTTCCTTAAGCACTCAAGGCACTTACATTGTTCGTGAAGGCGATCCTGTTACAGAGATGCTCTTCATAATAAGGGGTACCCTAGAAAGCTCCACCACCAACGGGGGCCGAACTGGATTTTTCAACTCGACAACATTAAGGCCCGGCGATTTTTGTGGCGAAGAGCTTCTCGCATGGGCTCTGCTTCCAAGATCAACCCTGAATCTACCCTGCTCAACAAGAACAGTAAAATCCCTAGGTGAAGTTGAAGCATTTGCACTAAGAGCCGAAGACCTCAAATTTGTGGCCAATCAATTCAGAAGGCTTCACAGCAAGAAACTACAGCACACTTTTAGGTACTATTCCCACCATTGGAGGACTTGGGCCGCATGCTTCATTCAGGTGGCGTGGAGAAGACACAAGAAGAGAAACACCGCGAAGAGCTTGAGCATGAAAGAGTCGTTTAATTATTTGTCCGAGGAGCAGTTGCCTTATGACGAAAATGATGATAAAGAGGAGGTTTTGGGGAGTAGGAATCCTACCTGTGTGGTGAAACAGAACTTGGGAGTGACTATATTGGCTTCGAGATTTGCTGCTAATACGAGGCGGGGCGTGAAAAAGACGAAGAACGTCGATGAACTGCCGAAGCTGCAGAAGCCAGAGGAGCCAGATTTCTCAGCTGATCCTGATGAAGATTAGTTTTAACTATAGTGTTGGATTAATGGTGTAAACAAATCTTATTACTTGTACACGTTTAAAGTTAGGAGTGAAGATTTACGTAATTGCATGAAACAGAGAAGGTATAAACATGGAATAGAAGTATTAAGCTATTCTATGAATGTTAATCTTGTTGTGGGGTACTTCATCTATGTGAAACAAAGATAAAATGTAATAAATTTATGGTTAAATTTTGATAAATATAGAGTATGGAGATATTTGTTAAAAATTTATGCTATTTTATGTACTCGTTACACTATATACAATATATTTAGGGCGTGTTTACTTTTGCAAATAATGGTTACTTGTGATATATGACCCACGTTAACATGAGTTTATGTTGCATGTGTGAAAACCTGTAGGATAAGATTTGGGCTGTACGATTTGCGTGTTTTATGGAGACATATATCACACGTCAAAAAGGCGTGTGATAAATCACACGAAATATGACACGCACATAAAATTACCAATATATTCATATTTTCTCAGAATTTACGTAAAAATTGGCACTAAGATCTATTTTCTTCCTCCAATAAGCCTTCAATTCTCAAATCAATTTTCACTTCCTTCAATTCTTAAATCAATTTTCACTTCCTTCAATTGCCACTGGAATCTATTGAATATTTAAAACGGTATCTTGCAGTGTTCTCAAATCTATCAAAAATTCACTTCCTTTAATTGCCAATGAAATCTATTGAATATTCAAGATGATATCTTGCAATATTCTCAAATCTATTGGAATATTTGAGACAACAGAGTAGATTTATTGTTATTTTTTCCAGATTAAATTACAAATTGAATTGTACAAAATTCTTCTATCTTTTAATGTTAATTAAGATTATTTCCTCTCTCCGAATAACTTATCAATTATTTTTTTTTCAATTATTTTCTTTCTTTTTTCTTCTTTCATAATTTTCTTTCTTTTTTCTTCTTTCTTTAATAGAGTTCATGATCGAAAAGAAGAAAAAAATTGGATTTAGAGAGAGAAAAGAAAGTAGAGAGAAAAGAGATTAATTGTTAAATTGGAGAGAGAAAATAGGATATAATGGATTTTTTGGGGTTAACCTTAATTAAGCTTTTAGATATGTGTCACAAAAACTTCTTTTGGATGGGCACTTGGTGTAGCAAAAAAGTGAAACAGGAAAAATAAGAAGACAATACATGGAGTATTCTCAAATCACAATAAAAAGGAAAAATATATTTTGTGTAGTTGAGCAGAAAAAATAATTAAAATAAATCAAGGATAATTGGATAATTTATTTCAATCATGCGTTAACTACTCGTAAACAGTAAACAGTAAATCATATACAAACATGAATGAATGACACTTCTTGACCTGATCAATAAACGAGGGTATGTCTATTATCACAAATATTTATTATCCTTACATGCATTATCATTATGAAAAGTAAACACACGCTTAGTGTCATAACTATTTAAAAACCTGTCAATATTGGTCAGAAACTCGGTTTGCGGTATTTTTCACTAATAGAGATTTTGTAACCTGAAGTTAATTCAATTGTAATGTTTTAAATTTATGGTGTGATTGATAGAAAATTTAGATAGTGTAACCAGTTAAACAGTAAGTGCATTACATTTGCCATTATAAATGGTTGGTAGGGCTAAATTTAAGTTTTAATTTTTAACTTACCCTTAATTTGTCATTAAACTAAGGTATTTAAGTAGAGAGACAAGAGGACCGTCCTTCATTACCCACTAAGCTTCATATTGGCCGGCATGAACAAGAGCCCATGTAAGAAAATGAGACTAAATTAAAAATCTGCAGAAAGCTAGGGACTAAATTGAAGAAGATCTAATCTTGTAGGACAGAGAAATGGAAGATCATGCAAACAAGATTGGAAAATTGAGTTGCAGACTTGTAGAACCTTGAAGCTTCTCATGGCAAGGCTTTGAAGAAGCTTTCTGCTACTGTGAGCAAGTTTGATGGACTTCATTCGTTCGCTGAAAGTTTACTGTCTGAGGTTGAGAAGCTTCAGTCCCAACTGCAAGAGCGAGATGGAGAAATCTCTTTCCTGAGGCAAGAGGTTACTAGGGGCACCAATGATGCACTAGCTATTACTCAAATGAGCAAATGGAAGAGTTCGGAAGAGGTTCAAGACTTACTCTCTTGGCTAGAATCTTTGATATCTAGGATACAGGCATGGTTCGCCGTCGCGGTCGCGGGGAACGGAACGGAGGCCACCGTTCCAGTTCCGTTGCAATGACGCGGAACGGTCGCGGCAAAACGCGGACAAAGGTTAAAATATAATTTACTAATCTAATTCTGAATTAAATAATTAAATAAACATAATGATATTAAAAATATGATTCTAAAACATAATAATTGATAAAATAAATTACTCATCCATAAAAATGTCTTTAGTTTAAAGAAACTTAAATAAAAATTTGAAATTTGAAATATAAAATATAAAATACTAATCATAATTATGGTACTCATATAATTTAATTTAATTTAATTATTATATAAAAATGATGAACTTGTTTGTTAGCCCAAATTGTTTGACTCTATTTAAGAATTACTGAATTAAAAAGATTCAACCCAGTAAAGAGAAAGGTAGCCCATAGGTTAGTTTCATATTTCAGCCCATTAGTTCTATTAGTTTTTCATATTTTAGCCCATTAATACTATTAGTTTAGTGAAAAACCTAGTTGTATACTTGTACATCCTTTGTCTTTATCAGTTCTGCCCATTGCGACGTAAAAGTGGCCGTTCCATGGCAGGAAATCGCCGTTCCACCGATATAACGGCAAGGAACGCCGCTGCAACGCATGAAAGCGCCGTTCCAGGTCAGCTTCCGTTCCACCCCGGAACAGCGGAACGGCAGCCTCCGTTCAGGTTCCGTTCCGGCCGTTCCAGCCGTTATGCTGCCGTTCCGGCGAACCATGGATACAGGTTCTAAGAGGCAGGGAAACAAAGAGTTTATACAGAAGAAGATTTTGGATTTAATATCTGAGTTGGAAAATCTTCATGTGCTGGCCCAATGCTGTGAGAAGAGAGAAGTGAAGTGGAAGAATTGGCACAAAGAGAACAGTATCTTAAAAATTCTTTGCACGAAAAGGAATCTGAACTTGTTAGGCTTCAAGGTACTTGAGATTCTGCAAAAGCTACAAACTCCACTTCAGAGATTATGGAGGTTGAGCAAATGGTATGTTGCTTGAACATTGAGTAGGTTTAACTGAGTGTCATTGTATTATAAGTTTCTTCCTCTTACCCAAATCCTGTAACCTAAGTATATGGAGTAGATGGTCATTAATTATAGTATTGCTGATGGCTAAGTTTTACTTAAATGAATTAATTTTGTTTTCTTACCCTTGTATTACTTTCTTCCTATTTACTTCTGGTAATTCCATTTCTTCCATTGATCTCTACTTCATAATGCGGACAAACAAATGGGTGTCTGGTCCCGTTGCACCTCAAGTTCGCAGTTTGCGTAAAGCAAATAATGACCAAGTTGCCATTGCAATAGATGCGAATCACAGTAGTGACCAGTGAGAGGTTGGAGGATGAAGCCGATGATAAAGGTATTTTACTTTTGTTCGTAATAATAGAACTAGAGAAGTGGAAATTGTGTAGCGCTCGAGTCGCCGGACAGCCACATCTCTCACACTTGGATCCAACCTGCATACGAAATGGAAAATCCGTACACAAACTAAATCAAAACGAACGGGAGATAAGAGAAAAAACAGTTCTAGCTAGGCGGAATCTAACTGTGTACCAAGTAATCAGAGTAAACGATACATGCTAAGCGAAAGCAACAATACCAACAACATTTACAATTTCAATCATTAATCAACATGCAACCTAACAATGAGTTCAAATATACATGCAACTTGCCCCGATTCAATATCTAACAGTCAATAGACAACTCACAGGCCCAATAAATAAAACAATTACAATATGCAGGAGTGAATTGAGTGTACAGTGAGACACTCGATCTAACACGACCGACTCAACTCCACCTAGCAAACACCTGCAAAAGAAACTGGAGGGAAAGAAAAAGGAGTCTCTAGAAGAATGAGTGAGTAGGGGCTATACATAAACATAGAAACATGCACATACAAGCCATAAATCCCCAAAAAAGTTTTTATTTAAAGTAGTTTCCGTGAAGGGTAAGAAATAAATTAATCTATACTCGAACTTTACAACCACCCAATTAACAGTTAATTATAGTTTTCAAGATATCAGTGGCTCGGAGAGTGAGCATGCACAATCTCCAACCTTACTCCGACAGTGTACAATAATTAAGTTTCAGTTTTAAAGGCGATCATGCTAGTTAAATATTACAAGACAGGCAGGCAGGCAAACAAGAACACTAATCCATGATGGCAATCCGAGAAGCTGGTCTTCTCTCACGATCTCCTTTTTTCTCTGGATTGATGGTAAGGGTAGTTAGCCCTTAGTCATCTAAGCTCGGTGAGCATCAGGAACATGGCTCTTATACCTGGGATTCCTTCCTCCACCAACATTTTAGTGGAACTTGCGCAAGAGTTAGTCGTCAGCCCATGATTTCTCGGTTCACTCAATACACAATTCCCAGGGCCCTCAGTACAGTTGTAGTATCCCACATCGGTTGGAGATGGAGAACGAAGCCTACTTATAAGTGGGTGGATACCTCTCTCGTGTTGAGGCCTTTTCCTTCGGGAAGAACAAAACCGTGCGGACGTGTTTCCCAAAGCGGACAATATCGACAGACGGGTTTCGGGCTGTTACAAATAGTATCAGAGCCGGGGCCCGGGCCCGTGTGCCAACGAGGATGCTGGGCCCCCATGGGGGAGTGGATGTAGTATCCCACATTGGTTGGAGATGGAGAACGAAGCCTGCTTATAAGTGGGTGGATACCTCTCCCTTGTTGAGGCCTTTTCCTTCAGGAAGAACAAAACCGTGCGGGCGTGTTTCCCAAAGCGGACATTATCGACAGACGGGTTTCGGGCTGTTACAACAGTACAGTGCAGTATCTCGCCAAAACAGTAAGATTCAATAGTAAACAATTATAGTTCAAGAATAGGTTCAGTTTTAAGAGAGATTTACTTGATTGACACGCTTGAAAATAGTATATATATAAGTATGGATTTTAGCCAAAACTATTCACACAGGTTTTAGGGTTTGTATACATAACTAGAACAAAAAAATCCTCATCTGGCTAGCGACGGGACAAGAGAGACGGACAAGACAGGTGCCTACACGATCAGTGGTCTCCGCTCTGGAGAAACTGTACAAGAGCGGGAACAATGTCTACTTGTGAGAAATAACTCAATATATACCAAGTAGGATGCATGACAAGGACGTGAAGTGACATGAATGATATGAATTGGCATGACATGTATACGGGAATGAAAGAATGGTATAGTATGTTGTGATCATTTACATGTGTACAATTAATACCCCACATAGTAAGGAGAAATATACAAGGCAATCATGCTCGACAATTAACAAGCAATTTAAGTCATTGAAGCATTCCAAACATTCTAGCAAGTCCACAAAATATCAAGTCATGCAATTAAAGCATAATTTAATCAACTAATAACATATGGATCATGCACGACAATTCACAAATAAGGGCACCTAATCAACTAACACCAAACGAGCCACGTAGCATGCGAAACACTTAGACAATTAATTATTCGATACATAAAGCATATTAAAGCATGTTTAGGTTTCAATCACAACCTACAAAATATCAAATAGGATAAACAATAATCATACAAGCATGTAGGAGAGCATGAAAATCATAACCGGGGCGGGAGAAAACAAGAAAAAAAGCAAAACACGACAAAAAATCATTAAAACAACAAGGCTGACGCCCAGGGATCACGACCTGTGTCACGACCGTGATCAGTAGGGCAGAAAGTCAGGAGCTTGATCACGACATCCATCACACCCGTGATGATGGTCGTGATCATGGCCAGAGACTTACCTCAAGAATCATCACGACCGTAACAAAAAACAACAAGGCTCATCACGGCCTTGATGAGCCCTGTTGTTTTAATTTTATTTTTTATTTTTTTCAGTTTTAATTATTTAAATTATGTTTTAATTATGTTAGGTTTTAGGTTATAATATATGCTTTAATTTATGCATTTATTATAATATAAATTGTGTATTTAAATCATGCTTTAATATTATGCTAGTTATTTAATTAATTAGTTTATAGTATATGATTTAATGTTTCATAAATTATAGTTATGATTAAATGTGTTACATAATTTAAAATGTTACATAATTTAAATTATGTTACAATGGTTATGACACGTTACATGTTACATTTTATTTATAATATGATCACGCTTAGGTAATTTAATTGCTTACATGATTTAATTTAATTTTACATGATTTAGTATTACAGGATTAATAAATTATAACCTATAGTTTTAGATGTTACATGTTTAATTAATTGTAACCCTAACCAATTAATATAAGTTATGTTGTACATGTATAATATATGTGTACGTATTTGATCCTCCTACGTATAAATACGGATATACTTTCATATATATACCAAATGTATTTTCGTATAAATACAGTATATACTTTTGTATAACTACCAAGTACTTTTGTATAAATACTAAACGAATTTCTGTATAAATACTACATGTATTTTTGTATAAATAACAAATGTATTTTTATATAAATATTGTATGTATCTCGTATAAATATCGTCTGTATTTTTGTATAAATACCATACTTATTTTCGTATAAATACCGTATGTATTTTCGTATAAATACTATACACATACCGTATACTTGAATAGTGACTTTTGACCTTTGATAATTGACTTTGACTTTATACCAACAAAATTGTTTTGACGGGACGGATTCAACGCTAAAAGACTTTTTTGCAAATTCTCAAAATCGGGGATCAAATTAAACTTTTCAAACCAAAATCTTATCCAAAATTTGATGTTGTTTCAATATCCTAAGCGTGATATTTCATACTATCTTATAATATTTTGGTTAAGACTAATCGTTTATTTGAATCCTTTCTTCGGAAAGGGTATTCCATAATTGAGCAAAGCTTTCTCGTGTAAATCTTGCGATTCATTACTTGAATTCCATCATTCAATTATGCCTTCATACTTTTTTGGTTATTGAATAATTGTAATGAGATCTCGTTACCTGTTATGACATGCTTTAGCAATGTTTTGTCTTGTTCATATGATGTCCTTATGTGTTGTTAAGTGCTTTGAGGTAGTCTCTGCTTACTTATGTGACTATATGGTATGGATAGAAACTTATATTTATTCACCACTTACAGGTGAAGTTTGGATTAACTGTGGCTCCGACATTATTGCATAATACCATTTTCTATAGGTGAGGTTTAAATTTATTTTCAACTAGAACCATGAGAATACCTATGTATGCAAAATGTTTCAAAACTAACCCTAAAGGTTTTAAAGATTTTTCTTTTTCAAGGACAAACTTCTCCATTCTTAGGGCAATGTTTTCAGTTTAAAGATGCTCTGTTTTGCTCAAAGATATACTGTTTTGCTTAAAGATTGTGTTTTCTAGAAATCCTATTTTGTTTAAAGTTATACCGTTCTGATCAACGAGTAATGAGTAATGTTTTAAAGTTTTGTTCTGGTCAAAGTTCTATTTTCTAGATTCTGTGTGCTTGATGCATTTCTGAAACTTTAGATAATGCAAACTTCTGAAATTCTATTCTGTTGGGCTCTGGCGGTATGGTTAAGTAGTAGATCGGGAGGCCTGCACTAATGGCTATTATGATACTGGCCAACCTTGATGATGGTTTAATCGGAGGTTGGTTACTCCACATCGAAGGTCGAGAGAGAGAGGGGTGAAATTCACCCACTTAATGAGTAAGTCACCGCGGGGTAGCTTCTTGGGTGACACCCGGAGGGAAAAAGATGGTGCTTGTGTGTATGGGTGTCGAGATCCTAATCGGTCTCGATACCAACTCTGTTAAATGTTTTCTGGAAGTAAAGGTTGGAGAATGGCTAGCTTGCGAGCAACATGGTTTTAAAGACTGGTTCATACTTTTGGAAACTATACACTATACCCTATTCTCTTTCTATAAAGAATGTATGAATTAGAACTAATGATATGTGTGCCTGTGTGTGCTTGCTTGGAAAATCCTGTTTCAAAGCAAAGTCTTAAAGTAATTTCCAATTACCTAAAAGTAAAGTTTTAAAATAAAGTTTTCCAAAAAACCTTAAAGTTTTCAAATACTTATCATGTTTTAAAGTTATGCCTCACTTAGTCCCTTTGACTAATACCTCAGCTCCGTTTTCTAACCTCATGGTTTTAGGTTCTGTGGTCGCGTGTTGCCTGGTATCTTGAATCATAGGAAATCCCCTATTGTGCTCTTTTGGTCAGGTTCTTTGGAACCACATATTGAACTCCACTCACTTGTATCGTATTGTTCTGTTAGGCCATAATCGTCTTAGCCTAATGTGCCCATCGTTACTTGTTTTCAAAAGTTTTAAATTGCCCATATTTCTGCTGCAAGTGTTTTCTTTTAGTACTCTGATCTTATAATGTTTTGTCCGTTCATCGGCGTACCTTTTGGGTGCTAGGTCTCCTATCCACTTGAGACGTACGACGGTGAACAGTTATAGCCCCTTCGGGGTGCTACATATGTTGAAACAATTTTTACGGTCACTTAAAGAAAATGTTTTTGATTTGTATGTTGATTTGGAGCCAGAATCAATCGACAGCTAGAACCAAATGGAAAGAGAGTTCTTGAATCGTTTCTACAGCACACGTTGCACTGAAAGTATGATCGAGCTCACTAATGCAAAACATCCCCAAAAATGAACCAGTCATTGATTACATCAATTATTGGCGAGCGTTGAGTTTAAATTGAAAGGATAAACTTTTAGAGATATTTGCAATAGAATTGTGTATCCAAGGTGTAACATCCCGACCGTGCAGGTACATCGTAACGAGAGTGCTAAGTGCGCATTTAAATTATTTAAATATGTAATTATATGCTTATATTAATGATTAATTGATATTCTTGAATTTATTTGAATTATTTGTTAAGTATATGTTTGAGTATTTGAACTTTTTTGCCCTTACTTGCTTCGTTTTTAATCTGTTTGAGTTCGGATTTATTTCCGATTTTTGTGAATATGTGATATGCATGAATTATATGTGTTATAAATTTCTTTACGTGCTCGTTTTATGTTTTTAAGTTCATTTATTATGGTTTTGGAACCTTTTTATTTGATAGGGACTTGAGGGCCTAACTTGTTTTAGCGCACCTTGGGTTTCCAGAAGGCGTATCTTGAGATTGGGAATTCAGATTTGAATTCTGAAAGTGGAGTTGGACTCATAACGAAGAATAGAAGTTAAGGAACCTAAATTTGTATTTTTATAAGCTCGTTTGATCCCCCATATTTCGCCCATACCGAGCCTCGTGCTCGTTTCTAACCACCCTTCACTAAAATAGCCATATCTCCCTTAATACTTGACTAATTTGACTCATTCCTGGACCCACATCTTTTTTATTCAACCCTCTATGACTCTATTTCTCCCTAATTTCGAATTCAGTCAAGGAAAAAGGGGGATCAGCTGCAAACCGAGCTCCAAGAGGGAAGGGAAACTACACTATTCACTTTTGCTATTTCAAGCTCCATACAACTCCGATTCACCTCAAATTCGAAAGGTAAGTCCGGAATCTTGATATCCATCTCCTTCTCTTTCATTTAAGTTCTTATTTGCAGAATTTCATGGAGGATTGAGCATGATTTTGATCAATGGCATGAATAGTGAGGGTTAGAGACATTTTGATGAATTCTTACATATCTTTGATATTTTTCTTGGTTTCAAGCTATATATGTGATCTAATGACTCCTATATTTCATTTCTATGATGAATTTCATGGGAATTGAGTGCTTATAGGATTCACCATTAAAATCTTGAAGAACATGGATAGTGAGTTTGATTCTTGCAAGACTTGTATGATCTTTGTGGTTCCTTGTTGTTTTTCGATTCTTAGTTTGTTTCTAAGTGTTATTTTCATGCCTTAGACCCTCCCCTTGTTCCCCTTACTCTTATATGTGTTTAGGTGTGGTTTAATGGGTGATTTGCAGGTGGATTCGCGAAAAAGACGAGCTCTGGTGTTGTGTGTAGAAATTGCATGGTTTTGAGCGTAATTAGATCATATTTTTGGTGCCGTTTGATGCGTTTATGTGTTTATTTTGCTCCGTTTAGGTGATTTTAGAGTAGGAGTTGAGAAACGGCGAAGCGAAGCAATTTCACGTATTTTTGGAAGAAAATGTGGTAACTCCCGTTACCACTTAGGAGTACAAAGTTAGTAACCCCCCGTTATTAGGCACAAGAGTGGAGATTTTGGCGAGAGAAGACGTTACCCCTGTGCAGAAGGAAAGTGGTAACGCCCGTTACCACTAATAAAAATGTTATGGCGATTTCAAGCAGTAACGGGCGTTAACAACAAATGTACATGGAGAGGTAACGCCCTTTACCTAGGGCGGCGAGAGAATTTTTTGGGCTGTTATCTTAGTGCGTTTTTGGAGTCTTTTTCAGAGAGCTTTTCTTCCAGGGCAAGACCTAGGGTTTTGGAGAGAAGACAAGGAGTTTCAGAGATTTTCCAGAGAATTCGAGAAGACGAGAAGACTGAATTCTTAGAACGATCTTTGGTTTTATTGTTGCTTTAATTTACAAACTAATTCCTTTAAGTTTTGTTTTGATTAGTTTTCGTATGTTAGATTTGTTTTTAGATATTACTGAATGTTTATGCTTTTGTTTTTGAAACTTTGTTTAGATTTGATGACTATGAATAATTTTAATGCAATTTCCTTTAGTTTTATGAGTTTTGTTTTAATTATGAGTAGCTAATTCTCTAGTGCTAGGGGGAGTGATGATGATTGCATGATAGATGTTTGATAAGATGCTTGAATGACTTGTGTTAATTCTTAGTTTGAAAACAGGTTTGAATTGACTTGCGATTGCCTAATCACCCTTAGCATGTGTCATAATTGCCTATAGATCGAAAGAGTGATGATAATTTAGATGGTTTTCACAACTTGTAAGTTGTAGGGTACAAAGAGCTTTGGTCCTAGCTTATACAACAGTAATCTTATTCCGTGCTGAGCCGCTAGAATATTGAATTGCACTAGTCTTGTTCCTATGGTTTAATTAACTATTGGTGATTGCGAGAGGAACATTGAACACTAATTAAGCACTTGGTTACACCTTGAGAGAGGGTAATACAAATATAAGTGACTAGGTTGTAGAATTACACTTGTCAGACGAGTATCATATCAGCTCTTGATTGTATGATTCATTACTTTTCCCCTACCTGTTTAGTTTACTAGGTTAATCCGTGTGTTTTAGTATTACTTGTGTTTATTTCTGGTTAATTATTAGCCTCTGTTTTAGTAAATTTATAGATAACAACAACAATTGCTTTTCGTTTGGTCTTTAGATTAGAGAAGGATATGGAGTAGTGATTAATTTCCCTTCCCTGTGGGTTCGATCCTATTGTGCTACGCGTATGTTAGTCTACACTTGCACGATTGGTTTTAACTTGAGTGAAACACAACAACATCTGGGCTTGTTAACGCCCGTTAGTGCACTTGTGCACAAAACGGGGATAACGGCCGTTAGTGGCTCCCCTGAGCCACTGACCTGACGAATGGCCATTTTTGGCTGAGGGCTAACGGCCGTTAGTCAGCCCTGCTTCCCCGTTCTTGTGTTTTGTTCGTTTCTTTGCTCATTTAGTTCTTTTCCCTCCCCGTTCTTGTTCCTTGTGTGTTGTATGCTTGTTTATGTGTATGAATGGTTGCGTTGTGACTTGTTTAAGCATGTTTTTGATGTGTTATGAGTATGAATAACGTGTTATGTTGTGTTATGTATTGTTTTATGTGCCGGTTATGTGATTCCGATCTTTGTTTACACACACGTATGAACTTATATGCTCTATATGTTAACTCTTGTGAATTTCTTGTATCTTTCACTTCCCATATGTGTTTTAAATTCCTATATGGTATTGATATGCTATAATATGAGGTGTTATGTGCTTATTTGACGAGTTATGAGTCTAATTGATATGTCGTTGCTTTGATAGCATGCTAATTGCTCCGATATGCCTAAATTTGAACCAATGTCATGTGCATTGCATCTATATGCTAAGTGGTTCATATTTGAGTCTAAGTTTATCTTTCGTCCTTTGTTTTGTTCAGAGCTTTGTCTCGGAGGAAAGGAGGTGGTCTCTTAGGTGTGTTCAGGTTTTCTTCGTCCGTTTTGGTCGACAAGGTGAGGTTTCTTTCTTTTAGTTATTATGACCTACAACCTTACATGAGTTTTAAGCCCGCATGCGACTTATATATATATATATATATATATATATATATGCATATAGACACGTGTTTGATACGAATTTTTTGGGACTCGGTCCGTTTGCTATGAAATATTTTGAAAACGCTTTTATATATATATATAAGCTACGTTTTCATTTATTTGTTTTCGAGTTGGTGTGTGTTTTGCACTAGCGAGATTTGGCTTTGAAAGATAAGTCTTTGAATATGTACATGAGTTTTGCATTTTGCCTTGGGCCCCGGAGATTGGTGCAAAGGAGCCCCGGGACGGTGTTGGGCAATCGGGGTTACTCCCGAGTACGGTTTCCAATTTGAAAGGATCAACCCGGAACCTACTAGGAGGTTTGGTAGGGAATGAAATCCTTGGGCGTGAGTGTCATGAAACTCATGACCCTTACATATTTGTGCAGATGGTTAGGGTGTGCACAACCCTTCCATCACCCGGAGAAGAGGTATGTGTGTTTGACTTATGTTTTCCTTTAAATTCGACTATGCTTTTGAATATGAACAGGGTTAGGTGGTTTGAAACTTGTACTCGCCGAGTTAGTTTGAGTTTGATTATGAATTTGAATCGTGAAACGGGAGTGGATTTCTAATTACTAAAATTGGTGGATTTTGGCTTTCGGCCTAACTCTTCTTCAATATATAGTATCACGGGATCAAAATGTTTTAGATTGCAAAAACCATGCCCCGTTTCATGAATATTATGACCTTGAATGTAACGCCCCGACTTTTTTGCCGTACAGGTATGATGTCACGAGTGGGTTTAGACCGAGAGTTATGTGACTTATATGTGTTTTAATTGCTAAGTGATTATTTAATTTAATAATTTCATGAATTAATTGCTATTATGTGACATATATGACTTATATGATTTAATTGACTATGCTACTTGAATTCATTTATTACTTGTATACTTGGTAATAAATATTTTATTTCGTTTATTCACCTATTTGATTTATATGAAATCCTTGGAGTCAATTGAATTTTTAATTGGACCGCAATTGATCATCTACCAAACCTTGGGCCTTAATCGAACCACTTCCCCCCCTCTCTTCTTTCATTTTCTCTTCTCTCATTTTCTTTCAAGAGACAAAGCTCCAAACCCTTCCCTTTCTTCCCCAAAAAAATCGAGCCAAGCTAGAGACAAGGAAGCAAGAGGATTCTTCTTCAATTCCAAGCCAAGAACAAGCTCCATTTCATCTCCTTCATCTTCTCCCATCACTCACCAAGGTATATATGACTTGTGTGTATATTTATATTTTTATACATGATTGAGAATTGTGTGATTCTTCCTTAATAACTTGGAATCTTGTGTGAATATGCATGACTACATGTTAATCCATGAGTTTTATGAAATCTTGGAGCAAGATGTATATATATGTGTTGTATATATATACGTGTGTGTATATATATGTGGGTTGTGAAATTATGTGTTCTAATTGTTCTAAACTTGCATAATGATGTTCCTACTTGGCATATTACTTGTATTATGTGATTTGGGTCGAGTTTGAGGTGGTTCTTTCGAGTTTTGGTGTTTCTCCCGCGAAACCCTTGTTATTTCCTCGATTTTTAGCCTCTGGAACGAATCCACGGCCGTGGATTTTATACCTTGTGAAATCCACGGGCGTGGATGAGGAGACAGAAACTTCTTACTTTCGGAACCCAGATCCACGGCCATGGATCTCAGACCCACGGCCGTGGATCCTCCTCTGTTTCGGCCTGAGATTGTTTTGTCCTGTTTAACCCTCAAACGAACTCTGATTGACCCAATTTTTGAACCGAAGGAAACCTCTTGAAGTCTAGAATATTCTCCAATTGGAATCACCTCATTATCTTTTCTATATTATGAGTTATAATCAATCCTTTTTGGTATCACCTCTTCCTTGAAAATCTGCATTCATTCAAATTTGGGCCTACGTCATTTTCACCTCGTTTTGAACCATGATTCGTGCCATATATCCTTGGAAATCTCTATGTGTCGAGTTTCTTAGCCAACAAGTAAAACTTAATTTCAATTTCTAGAACTCAAGATATTCCCATTTTCCTACAGCTTGTTCGTTTCCGAAAATTGTCAACTTTTCCTAACTTTTGCTAAACTTTGCCAAAACCCGTTTTATCACTTTCCTTTCACCTCCTCGACCTCTTATATGACTTATATGCATTGAATACATGCCTAATTGAATGGTTAAATCATTTATGTATTTGAATGGCCTCATTTGTACATGAGCACGATCATATCAATTCATGACTTTATATGATCTATTGTATATTGAATCATGCCATAGCACTTCGCGAACATATCATGTCCATGCCGTGCGTCCTAATTGGTTTCATATTGAGTCGTTTCTCACGAGTACACATTGCTTCTTTCTCTTGTACAGCTCATCTCCAGGGTGGAGATATTGTGATCAATAGGCACCCGGCCTAGCTTGTATCATTATTTCGTCATGTTCCAGGTGAGGGTGTTTTCGTTCTAGTTATGTATCAAACCCTACAACCCTTATGTGAAATTATTTGGCCAAAAACTTATGTATATATATGTTATTTTCAAAGTGGAGTCATCGAGTAAATTATTATCGAGTAAACCTTTTCTTAAGAATTATGAAAAATGTTATGTTTTCTTGAATTGGAACGTTTTGGCGAGAACATGAATGAATGCACCGGCCCGGGATCTAGCACATGTGGCTATCCGGAGAGGCAAGGGCCGACGGTGATCCCATGTGCTAGTCCCAACCAACTACGGTGATACCGGTGTTAGGAATAGTGCCCTAGAAAGCCGATTGTATATCCGCTTTGTGCTTTTCCTTATTGTAATCACAAACAATCTTTGAATAAAATAACGTATTGAGGCAAAACTTCTTTATATGCTCTTGTTTGGTATGCGTTTACTTTAGCTGTGCATGTTTGAGAACTCCCCTAATCCTGATGACTTTAGGACTTTACCATTTAGGTGAAATGGTTCATGAAACGAGCCCTATATCACATAAGTCATGATTAGTAAAATGCTCCAAGCCGATGAGTCCTACAGACAGTGGGAGTGTCAACCTGACTACTCTAAGGCTTGCTTGTGGGATCATGCCCTTAAGAAGAACCACCTTGTTTCATGGAGGCGCAAAGTGTATAGTTGATACGTGCGTGATACATGAGGGTGCTTACTTTAATAAGTAAGTTCACTGAGGTGCCCCGTGTGAGAAGATTCCTAAATGGGAAAGGAAGTTTTTATTTCAGGAAATGGAAACTTCCAGATTAGGAAATATCTCACGAGTCATTGATGTGATTAATTGATCCTTAGACTTGAGGTTCCTTGTCACTTTATGAGTTAACTCTGTAGTCTTAGGTATAAGCTTTAAAGGGTGTCGCCTTAGACAACTGATTCAAGGCTTATGCTGGGGTTGCACAAGTGATTCATGAAAGTGAATGAGAATCAAGAAAGGACCTACACTTGCATTTGCAAGGTGATCTCTTATTGTGTAAGTTATTCATATGCCATATGGAGTCCTTGGCCAAGGCAGTAGATCAAGACATCAAGAAAAGGGTTTCTTGGATTGAGATCAAATGGATATGAAATGCACTTAACTTTAAGACCGGATTATTAGGGTTCTGATTATTCCCTTACCCTAGATCTTGGTTGAGAGATAGTAAGTAGGAGGATTGTATCTCACATGAATCAATGACTTAAAGGTTCTGTCGAATCTTAACATTCCAATTCAGCCAGGGGTTAAACACCTGTTGCTAGACTATGGTTGTTTAATCTGTGGACTGATTAATTAATTAGTGAATTAATTAATTAGGTTCACTGCTAATTGAATTGAGAACCTAGAGGGTCACACACAACAACTTGGTTACATGAGTTGAGGCTTTAAAATGATTAAACGAGTTAATCGGGCTGAGATGGTTCCACACGTGTAGGTCACGTGAAAGACACGTGTCATTATGACACGTGTCTCACGTGAATATATATATATTGTATATATATTAAATAATTAATTTGTTAATTATTTAATAGACTTTGGTTTAATTTTGAATTAAAAAGAAAGTCTAATTTTGGAGAAAAATAATCTAGTTAATTAATTGTGAATTAATTAATTAGATAAAATAAGTTATTTATTTTAAATAAATAAAGTATAAAATTATCCAAAAATAGTTTGGATATTTTAGCTCTCTTGAAAGTTGATTTGAATTTGAATTCAAAGTCAAAGTCAAAATTACTTGATGATCAAGTAATAGGAGAGAGGGACCAAATCCTTAGTCCATGAGGACTAGGAATTTCGGCCACTCCCTTCTTATAAATAGGGCAGCTCGAGCTCCTCTTGGAGCTAATCGAGAATCCTTTTGGTTCATGTGTTGAACACCATCATTTCTCCAAGATAAACAAAACCCTAGGTTAAGCCTAAACACTAACTAGAGAACTAGCATCCTTACTAGTTAGATTGTAGTCAAGTTGGTGGACTATCTCTAGAGAGCTTCAAGTTAGAAGTTTGAAGATTCGAGCTTTACCAAGGAGAGGGGATCAAGCCGCGAGAAGAGCGTTCTTGGGTGGCTAGAAATGCTTCAAGAAAAACAATTAAGAAAGTAAGTTTCTAATTCCTTCGAATTTGTATACACGATTACGAGTCCAAGATCCTTTTGTTGGAAAAATTTTAAATTTTTGCTGCTTTCTAATTCATGTTTTCCAACAACCGGCCCTCGCTAGGAGATTAGCGGGGAATGGGAGCTGAGTGCCTTTGGGGGATTCATGTACCCCCACTGGCCTATGTATGGACTGGTGGACGGGCTTGCACCCGAAGGAAGAAGGTTGGAACTTATCTTATGTCAATGTTTATGTTATGATTGTTATGCACCGTGCGGGAAGGCTGGTACACGGATCGCCCAAACGAATATGTCTTATATTATATGGCTTGCATGTATTATAAGATATTGCATGATCACATATTCAAATATATTAATGATATTTGTCGTACATGGTCGGAGTTTGGTTGGAGATAATGCACGCTCACTCGCCGAGCCTTAATGTTTATGTATGAAGTATGAACTTAATGAATTTAATATGAACTAGTCGTAAAGTCCGAGTATTGCTTAGTTATTTTCGAGCCCTTTATGGGACCTAAATTTACATAAAACCTTGCTCGGGATTTATGGCTCACATGTGCATGTTTCTATATATATATGTTTCGCTCCTACTCACTCAGTCTTCTAGAGACTGACCCCTCTTTCCCACTTCTCAGTTCTTGTAGGTTTTGGGTAGGCGGGAGTCGAGTCATTGTATTTTTAATCGAGTCACACTTGTACACTCGAGTCACATTTCATATTGTTATGTTTTAATGGTATCACCTTATGTAATTGGGTCTGTGTGCCAACTATGATTCATTGTTGGATATTGATTCGGGACAGGTTATGTGCTTAGCTGAACCCCTTGTTAGGATGCATGATGGATTTAATTTATGTATTGGAATTGTAGGGCTTGTTGCCATTGTTCAAATTCATGAATTATACGTTATTGCTTCCGCATCGTACTTTTGGTTATTCTTGATTTATTTGGTACAGGGTTAGATTCCGCCTAGCTAGGATATCTTTTATTTTGTCTCCCATTCGCTATGAGTCCGGTTCATGCTTAGATTATCCATTTCATGTGTGGACTAGACTTATAGTGCGGGGGATGTGGCGCCTATCTTCCCGGGTGCTACATTGAATATGCTCTGCTTTATGTATATGTACGTGTGAGTGTGTTAGCCCCCTCACCAGTCTTTAGGACTGACTCCTCCTCGTTGTCTTCTTTTTCCCCTTTATTTCTTGAGTTTGCAGGTTCAGGGTTCGGTTCGAGCTAGGTGGTGGTTTTCTTTTGAGTTGTTCGAGTCTTTTGCATTCTGCATCTTTGCCTTCCCGCTTTGGTATCTTGTATAATTATGAATATGTTTAAGAACTTTGAATTATAAGAACTTGTATAATTTATTTGACCCGTAGTGGGCATACTATGTATATCCTGAATTCATTTGAGTATGTATGTTTGTATGTTGATGATCATGTTGCTTTCCTATGCGTTTTGGTTTTGTTTTGCACTCTGAATTAGGGTCTAGACCGCCTAGCTTGAGTGTGATTTTGCTTGTCACCCGTTCGCTGTAGCTTGATGTGTGTGCGGAATCTCTATTTCGTTACACGTTTTAGGTTATGGTACGGGGGATGTAGTGCTCTCCGCTCTGGGGTGCTACACAAGGCATGCATTGGGGGTTGCTCTATATCTTGCAAGGTATCAAACCTCGTCTTTGAAGAATTAGCTATGCGAGCTCATGATATGGAACTAAGTATTGTACACTATTGCACTAACTCTTCTGCTGAAAATCAAAGGAAGGATGAAAAGGATGTGCGGAGGAGTAAGAAGTTCATCAATCCCCTTACAAAGGAGTCTATGGTAGTAAAAGCAACACCTGTTAAAATCCTCTCTAAGGAAAAGAAGGTTGAAACTAAAGCATGAAAACAACCTGCGCAGGATGAAAGACATCGACCTATGCTGAAAAAGATGCAAGAAAAAGAGTACCCATTTTTAGGACGTCTAACACATTTTTGATGAACTACTAACAAAAAATTTAATAGAACTACTGGAGCCAAAACGCCCCAAGGAGAGTGGGAAAGTGAATAACTCGAAGTATTGTAAATATAATCGAGTCATTAGCCACCTGAAAGAGAAATGTTTCATTCTAAAAGATAAGATTATGACTCTAGCGAGAAAAGAAAAAATTATCCTTGAAAGGGAAAACGCAGCTAACGCAAATGCCATTAGTGTAGTTGTTTCAACAAATGTCAGTGTGGTTAAAAGCAACAAGAATACGATGACAACACCATTGGGGGCATCCACAACAATCCAGTTTGGAAGTTTAGAGCCGATGCTAGTTTCAAACTTGATGTCTAGCAGAAACGTTAAAGCTGAAGCGCATGTAGACCGCTAGGAAATATGGGGGGCAACTAAAATTCATGTAAAAGTTGAAATACTCTTCGATAAGAGTTTAAACTGTAAAAAATATTCCTTAATATGAGTACAAACTATTTCAAAATTCAAGTCAGAAAAATACTCGCTGATAAGAGTATAAAGTGTCAAATATACTCCATAAATATGCGTATAAATTATTTAGAAGTCCAAATCAAAACTCCTTGATACGAGTATATGTTGGAAAACACGAATCAGAAAGCAGCGGAAATTTAAAATTTTTCCAACAAAAGGATCTTGGACTCGTAATCGTGTATCCAAATTTGAAGGAATTAGAAACTTACTTTCTTAATTGTCTTTCTTGAAGCGTTTCAAGCCACCCAAGAACGCTCTTCTCGCGGCTTGATCCCCTCTCCTTGGTAAAGCTCGAATCTTCAAACTTCTAACTTGAAGCTCTCTAGAGATAGTCCACCAACTTGACTACAATCTAACTAGTAAGGATGCTAGTTCTCTAGTTAGTGTTTAGGCTTAACCTAGGGTTTTGTTTATCCTGGAGAAATGATGGTGTTCAACACATGAACCAAAAGGATTCTCGATTAGCTCCAAGAGGAGCTCGAGCTGCCCTATTTATAAGAAGGGAGTGGCCGAAATTCCTAGTCCTCATGGACTAAGGATTTGGTCCCTCTCTCCTATTACTTAATCATCAAGTAATTTTGACTTTGACTTTGAATTCAAATTCAAATCAACTTTCAAGAGAGCTAAATATCCAAAGTATTTTTGGATAATTTTATACTTTATTTATTTAAAATAAATAACTTATTTTATCTAATTAATTAATTCACAATTAATTAACTAGATTATTTTTCTCCAAAATTAGACTTTTTTTTTAATTCAAAATTAAACCAAAGTCTATTAAATAATTAACAAATTAATTATTTAATATATATACAATATATATATATTCACGTGAGACACGTGTCATTCACGTGACCCACACGTGTGGTTTCACACGTGTGGAACCCTCTCGGCCCGATTAACTCGTTTAATCATTCTAAAGCCTCAACTCATGTAAGCAAGTTGTTGTGTGTGACCCTCTAGGTTCTCCATTCAATTAGCAGTGAACCTAATTAATTAATTCACTAATTAATTAATCAGTCCACAGATTAAACGACCATACTCTAGCAACAGGTGTTTAACCCCTAGCTGAATTGGAATGTTGAGATTCGACAGAACCTTTAAGTCATTGATTCATGTGAGATACAATCCTCCTACTTACTATCTCTCAACCAAGATCTAGGGTAAGGGAATAATCAGAACCCTAATAATTCGATCTTAAAGCTAAGTGCATTTCATATCCATTTGATCTCAATCCAAGAAACCCTTTTCTTGATGTCTTGATCTACTGCCTTGGCCAAGGACTCCATATGACATATGAATGACTTACACAATAAGAGATCACCTTGTAAATGCAAGTGTAGGTCCTTTCTTGATTCTCATTCACTTTCATGAATCACTTGTGCAGCCCCAGCATAAGCCTTGAATCAGTTGTCTAAGGCGACACCCTTTAAAGCTTATACCTAAGACTACAGAGTTAACTCATAAAGTGACAAGGAACCTCAAGTCTAAGGATCAATTAATCACATCAATGACTCGTGAGATATTTCCTAATCTGGAAGTTTCTATTTCCTGAAATAGAAACTTCCTTTCCCATTTAGGAATCTTCTCACACGGGGCACCTCAGTGGACTTACTTATTAAAGTAAGCACCCTCATGTATCACGCACGTATCAACTATACACTTTGCACCTCCATGAAACAAGGCGATCCTTCTTAAGGGCGTGATCCCACAAGCAAGCCTTAGAGGAGTCAGGTTGACACTCCCACTGTCTGTAGGACTCATCGGCTTGGAGCATTTTACTAATCATGACTTATGTGAGCACCCTCCTGTATCACGCACGTATCAACTATACACTTTGTACCTCCATGAAACAAGGCGATCCTTCTTAAGGGCGTGATCCCACAAGCAAGCCTTAGAGGAGTCAGGTTGACACACCCACTGTCTGTAGGACTCATCGGCTTGGAGCATTTTACTAATCATGACTTATGTGATATAGGGCTCGTTTCATGAACCATTTAACCTAAATGGTAGAGTCCTAAAGTCATCAGGATTAGGGGAGTTCTCATACATGCACAGCCAAAGTAAACGCATACCAAACAAGAGCATATAAAGAAGTGTTGCCTCAATACGTTATTTTATTTAAAGATTGTCTGTGATTACAATAAGGAAAAGCACAAAACGGATATGCGATCGGCTTTCTAGGGCACTATTCCTAACAGTATAGACTGTCTACAAATTCAAATCAAAACTCCTTAAATATGAGTATAAACTGTTTAAATAAAATTCAAGTTTGTGACACCCCGTCTGCCCGCAGGAACAGGTTAGTGCCACGTGTGAGTTTATTTTCCGAATTTGCATTTAGTCTCTTATTTAAGTGATGCATTTATTTGAATTCCATGTCATAATTCTACTTTTAAATGAATATTGGATTATTTGATACGAGTTTGCTCAATATGAACGTATGATATGAATTCGTGCTATACGTGTAAGTATTGAATTATGAGTTTGATCCCAAGCATGCCAATTCCGTGAATTATGTGATATTAGGACTTAATTGTAAGTTTTAATTATATTTTGGACTTGTTTGATCTTTAGGGGACTCAATTGCTCTTTTGTTTAAACTTTTAGGCCATTTTGTAAATTGGCCACTCTTGAGTCATTAATTCATAACTTGAGCTCGGGAACTCGGATTTGAGTTCTATCTTTTCCATTGGACTTGAATTGATGATTTTGAGACAATGGAATAAGCCTTGTACTTTTTCGATACCATTTCGGCCCCCAACGACACATATTTTGGCCCTATATACCTAATACGCACCTATAGTCACTTGGAGACTAGGCTACTCATTTCCCTTGTACTCTCTTTGACCTTTTCCAACCAAAATCATCTCTGTCCCTCTCCCTTGTGCCTGATTCGAACCAACCCTCAAGAAGAAGAGAAGAAAGAGAAGCTTCAAACCATCCTCCATTGTTAAACACTCCAAGCTCAAATTTTGTACCTATCTTGCTCCTATTCTTCAAGGTAAGTTAGGATTTATGATTCTCTTGTTCTTGTGATCATTTTGCACTTAGTGAAGCATGTTCAAATGTTAGGAATTCATGGGTATGATATATGTGGTGAATAGTTAGGTTTTGATGAGTTTTGGACGGCCTGGACATAGTCTCCATTATGATAGGATGAACCCGAAACCCGCCAGGAGGTTTGGTTGGGGGATAGAGTCCTCGGGCGTGAGTCTCATGAAACTCACGACTTGCAGTTAATGTAATGGATGGTTTAGGGTCGCACAACCCTTCCGTCACCCGAAGAAGGTTGGTATGTTATGATTTATGTTTTCATTTGATAAGTTATGAGGAGTTGGAGTGGTTTTGTGCTCGTACTCACCGAGCTTTAGTATGTTATGTTGATTATGAAACGGGATAAGAGCTTTCTCTTATGATATGATTTGAATATGTTAAGTCTATTATGTTTTGATAAGTATAAGTTTGCATCGAAAATGGTTTTAGTGTGTAAAACCCTACTCCCGGTTCATAGTCTTTGGTTTAATACGTGCTTTGCTCTATATGTATACGTGTATGGGTGTGCGTTAGCCCCCTCACTCGGTCGGTGGACTGACCCTCTCCTTTTAACTTTTTAGTTTGCAGGTTTTGGTTCGAGTTAGGCGGAGGAGTGTGTCGGTCGGGTTCTCTATTCTTCTAGATCGAGTTGCATTTTATTTGCATACGGTTGTAATTTGTATAAGCTTTGTCTATGATGTTCGATTATGAATTGTTGGATTTAAGTATGTTGTATTGTATGTATACTTTCGGGACAGGCTTCTAGGGTTAGTTGAACCCGTTGTTGCTGGTTTATATTTTGTATACCTGATGCATGCTTCTGCTATGTTCTTTGTTTTCGCATGCTCTGTCTTGTTTTAGCTCCGTCTGGCTTAGCGTATCCGTAGGTCTCCGTTCGCTTAGTCATGGACTCATTTATGGATTTCTATTTCATATGTGGGTTCGGGTCTAAGTGCGGGGGATGTGGTGGGAATTGAGGTCTTTGCATTCATAGCACGAGCATCCATCTCATGCTGCATTTTTATACTTACTTGCGCTATGTGTTATGCATTATTATTCCTTGTTGCTTTCTTGCTTAATTGATAATAATGTGATGCATAGCATATGCAAATCTAACCCGACATGCATAAACTTAATGTCTTTGTGATAGATTGCCCGATGTACCTACACCACTAAAGATGTCACTCCTCATGATGGTGAATGTCGGGGGTAAGAAGAGAATGGTAGCTCCTAAGATTCGGTAGGGGTGGTAAGAGATTGAGGAGATTATAAGAAAAAAAAAGTTTCATCAATAAGGAGCAAACGAGGGAGTGTTGAAGTGAGAAATGGTGCCCGAATTCGAGAGCAAACAATTGAGCTCAATTCCTAGAAAAAAAAATGATTGATTCACTTTTCAATGTGAATATCAAGGAAGAGTAGACGGTGGAGGTAATAGAGAGAAATCGGTGGTTTCTTTTTACTTGGGGAAGGCAAATATCCGAGGATGGGGAGCGCCATCGTGAGAACTTAACCAGAGCGATTGAAGAGAAATTGGAGAATTCTCTTCTTGGAGATCCCTAAATGATATTGTCACAAGGACTCCGCAATTATGGGAGATATATCATGGGTATCAACGAGGGTTGAAGGGAATAGCACTCATCGGGGAACTTGGAAGTTGGGAGTTCAAACATTGTCGAAAATCAAGGTAATTAAATTTTTATTCAAGCATACTAAGAGGAAGAAGAAGCAGGGTTGAATGAGGAAATTCGAGACAATTGAATCTCAAAGATGTCCAGAGGGAATGAAGGAGTCTTAAGGAATCGTGGAGTAGTGATAGGGCATACTACTCGATGGTCTCGAAGAGCATCCTTTCACTGGATCCAATGAATACAGGAGAGTGCTTCCGAGAAACCAAGACCTGAATTAGAAAGGGGTTAAAGATAGCTTGGAAGAGATGATGAGTGGGAGACTCGAAGCAACTAAGAATCTTGATACCTTCATTGTGGGTCGAGTCCGGGATAGATCAAGTACGGATGAGGTATGGAGGGAATTCCGAGGAGAAGGGTTTAAGGCAATCCCTCACCTATATAAGGGATTACTATATGGAACATGGAGAGTTGGTTGGAGGTTGGTGTTGACATCTGAAAACGGAGTTGGTGAGGAAGTCAGGAATCAAGCTAGAGGTCCGTTAAAGAAGTCCGAGGTCGAGAAATCTGCACTTCGAACTCTACAACGGCAACCTTAGCATTTCACTTAATCATACCAATGTCAAGGGCTTTGAAACAATGGTAAACGGTACACAAATCATTCATGGCACTTGCATCATGCATTCTTAAATTGTTGCGTGATTTTAGTGTTCGCTTGTTATTTGTGTTTGGTGTTTGTGGGGTGACTGGTTGTCCTGAGGGACGACTCCGAGTGTTCGAGTGTGTGGTTACACGATAAGTTGAGGGTCGCAATTACAACGGTCTTCCGAAACAAGCAACAAGTGGTGGAGTAGTTCTCTAGCGATGAGGTTTCCTTGAGTTAGAAGGTACGAGTGGTGAAAGTTCAGTAACTGCACCACTCGTGTATTATCAAGCTCTTGAGTAGTTTGAAATGAATCAAATGGTGGGTGATGAATCTCTTTAGACCCTCCCACCATGAGAAACATTTGAGCTGCTCCTAGCCGGATCAAGTTTGGGAAGGAGCGATGCCACCAAGATCTCAAGGATTTGATCAAACTCCTTGTGCATGAAGACCTTACCGGACTAATCCTTGTCGGGATGTCATGAACCTCGAACATGGGATGAATACGGGAAGTTGCTCGTGCTTGAAATTTGAGCAGTAGAACCTGGTCAGGGGAGATTGTGACACCCCGTCTGCCCGCACGTACAGGTTAGTACCACGTGTGAGTTTATTTTTCGAATTTGCATTTAATCTCTTATTTAAGTGATGCATTTATTTGAATTTCATGTCATAATTCTACTTTTTATATGAATATTGGATTATTTGATATGAGTTTGCTCAATATGAACGTATGATATCAATTCGTGCTATACGTGTAAGTTTTGAATTATGAGTTTGATCTTGAGCATGCCAATTCCGTAAATTATGTGATATTAGGACTTAATTGTAAGTTTTAATTATATTTTGGACTTGTTTGATCTTTAGGGGTCTCAATTGCTCTTTTGTTTAAACTTTAGGGCCATTTTGTAAATTGGTCACTCTTGAGTCATTAATTCGTAACTTGAGCTTGAGAACTCGGATTCAAGTTCCGTCTTTGCCATTGGACTCGAATTGACGATTCGGAGACAATGGAACAAACCTTGTACTTTTTTGATATCATTTCGACCCCCAACGACGTAGATTTCGGCCCTACATACCTAATACGCACCTATAGTCACTTGGAGACTAGGCTACTCATTTCCCTTGTACTCTCTTTGACTTTTTCCAACCAAAATCAGCTCTCTCCCTCTCCCTTGTGCCTGATTTTGAACCAACCCTCAAGAAGAAGAGAAGAAAGAGAACCTTCAAACCATCCTCCATTGTTAAACCCTCCAAGCTCAAGTTTTGTGCCTATCTTGCTCCTATTCTTCAAGGTAAGTTAGGATTTATGATTCTCTTGTTCTTGTGATCATTTTTCACTTAGTGAAGCATGTTCAAATGTTAGGAATTCATGGGTATGATATATGTGGTGAATAGTTAGGTTTTGATGAGTTTTGGAAAAAACTATGCATCTCTTGCCTTGTTTGAGTTTGAGGACTAATATGTTGATCATGATAGCATCTTTATTGCATTTCTTGAGCCCTATTTGTTGCTAGAAGTAAGGTTGAAGAGTTTCCATGGGAGTTCTTGAGCTTGATTGTATGAAAATTGAAGCATTTTGCATCCTTTCTTTGCTCTTCAGATTTGTTGAGTTTGGGACATGTTATGGATCAGTTTTGTGCGTGGTTTTTGAGTATATTTGCACCCCTTTCAGGCCTTTATGTGTTATATATGTTGTGGCCATGTTTTAGTGTAATGTCAGGGGTGAAGAATGCTATTTTCGCGAAGAAGACGAAGTCTGGGCAGACTAACGGCCGTTATGGGTGTAAGTTATGGCCATACCTAATGGTTGTTACCTCACCCCGGGCCTCCTGTACCCACTAACGGCCATTAGTGGCTTTGTGAAAGAAGTCCCCCAGGCCTTTGTTTTATGTGATTTGTTCGTTTGTTTGCCCGTTTTACTCGTTCCCCTCCCCGATCTTGATCCTTGTGTGTTATGTGCTTATTTTTATGTATGAAATGCTATGTTGTGACTTGTTATTGCTTGACTTTGATATGTTTTATGTACGAACAATGTGTTATGATGTGTGTATGTTCGTTTTGGTATGATTTCGATGCTTGTATAAGAATATGACCTTGATTGCTCGACGTGCTACCTCTTGTTGTCACTCTTGCATCACTTGCATTTATTTGCATTTGCCGAGTGTCTAAATGGTTTGTGATCGAGTCTAAGTCATGAGTTTGTGTTTGTTTGTCTCAGAGTTTGGTTCGGGAGGTGTCGGTTCCACCATTTAGCTTCTTCTTGGTCGTCAAAGCTCGTCCGTGAGTATTTTTGGTATAAGGTGAGGTTTAGGTTTGTTTTCTTTTAGTTAATGCGACCTACAACCCTATGTGCTCGTTTTCAAGCCTGCATGCGAATATACTATTATATTTATATAATAGATATGTGCTTATACAGTATGTTTATGACTTTCTCAAATGATTACGGGTTTTGGAAACTATAAGTATAAGCGTATGTAAGCTTAAATGTTTTACAACGAAGCTATGCTCCAAACCATGTGTCTTCATTCCAGCTTCGGAATAGGATGACATGGAGAGGTACATTTATAGCATATGCTAAGTTGCAAGGTAAGGTATGCTTTGATGAGGTACGTACGTTATGTATGATATGTTATGTTATGAGCGAGTTATGGTATGATATGGTATGTTATGTTCTGTAATGGTATGTTGGGCCTCGGAGACTGGGGGTCAGGAATCCCGAGACGGCATCGGGCCGTCAGGCTCGGCCTGGACATAGTCTCCATTATGATAGGATGAACCTAGGAGGTTTGGTTAGGGGATGGCGTCCTTGGGCGTGAGTGTCATGAAACTCACGACCTGCAGTTAATGTAATGGATGGTTTAGGGTCGCGTAACCCTTCCGTCACCCGAAGAAGGTTGGTATGTTATGATTTATGTTTTCGTTTGATAAGTTATGAGGAGTTGGAGTGGTTTTGTGCTCGTACTCGCCGAGCTTTAGTATGTTATGTTGATTATGAAACGGGACAGGAGCTTTCTCTTATGATATGATTCGAATATGTTAAGCCTGTTATATTTTGATAAGTATAAGTTTACTTCGAAAATGGTTTTAGTGTGCAAAGCCCTACTCTCGGTTCATAGTCTTTGGTTTAATACGTGCTTTGCTCTATATGTATACATGTGTGGGTGTGTGTTAGCCCCCGCACTCGGTCGGTGGGTTAACCCTCTCCTTTCAACTTTTTAGTTTGTAGGTTTTGGTTTGAGCTAGGCGGAGGAGTGTGTCGGTCGGGTTTTCTAGTCTTCTAGATCGAGTTGCATTCCATTTACATACGGTTGTAATTTGTATAAGCTTTGTCTATGATGTCCGATTATGAATTGTTGGATTTAAGTATGTTGTATTGTATATATACTTTCGGGACAGACTTCTAGGGTTAGTTGAACCCGTTGTTGCTGGTTTATATTTTGTATTCCTTATGCATGCTTCCGCTATGTTTTTTGTTTTCGCGCGCTCTGTCTTGTTTTATCTCCTCCTTGCTTAGCGTGTGCGTAGGTCCCCGTTCGCTTAGTCTTGGACTCATGTATGAATTTCTATTTCATATGTGGGTTCAGGTCTAGGTGCGGAGGATGTGGTGGCTCGCCGTTTCGGGCGCTACAAAGTTACTCCTTAACACAAGTATAAACTGTTTAAATCAAACTCAAGTTACTCCTTAACATGAGTATAAACTGTTTAATTCAAAATCAAGTTACTCCTTAACACGGGGTATAAATTGTTTAAATTAAAGTCAAGTATACTCCCTAACACGAGTATGAACTGTTTAAAATCAAAGTCAAGTGTACTCCCTGACACGAGTATAAAATATCAACAAGTTTGAAAAGAAAAAGAAATTGAACTACGCCATGACTTGATCTTCTTGACGGGGTATGTAGACAACTTGAATTAAGCTTCAAGTTCAATCACGTCCTTAAAAAAAGTTTTGTCCAATAAATTCGAATACTTCAAGCCTCGCCTTCGGACGAACACTTGATACGTTTTTTCCCAAGCCTTGAAGCAGGAGCATCTATTTACGCCATTTATTTCATAAAAAATATTTATATTTAGTAGAATAAAATTAAATATATAATCTTCCAAATTCAAGATTATAATTTGATATTATTTTATTAATTAGATCTTTTTAAGGAATAATATCATCAGTTGTCTATTTGTAATTAAATTCAAGTTTTATTTTGATATTATCTCTTTAAAAATATATATATATCAAAGAGATAAATATCCATATGATTTATATGATATTATCTCTTAAAATAATATAAGAGATAATTACTGAATAAATTTGAATTGAACTCTAACTCTTGAATCTCATACCTATATAAAGGGGTTATGGGTTACTTCATTCAACCCACAACATAATTACAAGAAAACGAATGAGAAGAAGAAGGTCAAGGTGCTCTCTACATATTCAAGATGGAGTTTCTGCTATCTACATATTCAAGACGGAGTTTCTGCTATCAAACCAGCATATCGGCGTTATACTCAAGTCAAAGCCACGATGTTACCAACATTATACTCAAGTCAAATCCACGGTATTACCGGCGAGTTCATCGGCGTTATTCTCAGAATTCACCAAAATTCAATGTTTGATTTGTAAATAAGTCGAAAGACCTACGAATTAACGTTATTCAAGTTCAAGTCCCTCAAAATCCAATGTTTGATTCGTAAATAAGTCAAAAGACCTACAAATTAACGTTATTCAAGTTCAATTCGAAGTTGAAGAAGATCAAGTCATTAAATTCATCAAGGTGTGTGTGAAGATTTTTACAACTTTAAGTTTAAATGAAAATTTAGATGATCAAACCGAAAATTGAAGACCCATTTTTATTTTCAAATTCTCAAATCATTTATATTTTTTATAATATGTTGACAAAATATCAATAAATGCAATTTTTTAATCAAACAGGGCGTAAGGTATATGTATTCGCCAATATCCCTCAAACGTAGGAATGCGAAGATCAGTTATTATACGATGTTGTATCCAACACTATCCATATTTGGTTCATGCTTGAGAAACTGTTCTTAAATCTTGTTTTTCCTCATTTTATGATGTCACGACTTTGAACTGGGTACTATCACTGTGAAATGTGAAAGGACTACCAAAAGGAGGCTTGTGCGAGTAAAGATATATCATGATTTGGTTGTACTTTTGATTCGGACAAATTAAATTGGTATTGATCCTCAAAGCAAAAGATAAGAATGATTTGATCGACGCTTCGTTTTTGTTATTTTCTTACAAAATTATGATTGAGATGTTGAATAAACAAAGACAAACACTCTTATACGTTGAATAACAGACATAAACAAAGACCTATGTTTTAAAACCCGGACCGGACATTGAACCGGAGCTCTTACTGGTTACTGGTTTTATTGGTTCGACCGGTCGGACCACCGGTCGAACCGGTGTGACGTCATAATTAAATAATATTTATATTTAAATATATAAATATATAATAAGATATATTAATTATATAGTTATTAATTAAAAATAATAAAATAAGTTAGATAATATTAAACTACTCATTAATTTTCAAATAACATCTCTAACAATAAACTTTCAAATTATAAATCTACAAATATATAGATAAATATGACTAAATAGCAAAATAATCAATATCAACCAAATTAATAATATAGAAAAAAAAATTGATTTAACAAATAACATATTTTTATTTTGAAAAAAAAAAAAACATCACGTACATTTATGTTTTTATAAATATATATTATAATAAATAAAATATTTCATATTATCTTATCCATGTTTAAATTGAATTTTTATAATATATTATAATATTTGTAATCATAATTAATATATTTTTAGGACTTGTGTTTTTCATGCGTATTATTAATTTGTTTTTTCAAATTCATATCAACAATTCAATTGGCCAAGTGGTTTCCAAATCTTCCCATAAGATGGAGGTGGTGGGTTCGACTCCCACAAACCCCCATTTGAAAAAGTTTTTTACAATTTAAAAAAAAAAAAAAAAAAAAAAACTGGGCCAACCGGCCCGTGAAACGATCCGGGCCGGGTTTTTAACCGGTTTTCGACCGGTTCGCTCCGGTCAGTACTGGTCCATTTAAGGACTGGTTTTGAGGGGCTGTCACCGGTTGAACCGGTCCGATCGGCCGGTCCGGTCCGGGTTTTAAAACATAGACAAAGACCCTTGATACAGATATTACCGGCTACAACACTCCTATTTTCTTGGAATTTCAACATGGAAAATTTTGGTTCACAACGATTGCGTCAAGTTCAACAAAATAATTATTATTTAATTTTATAGAAATTAAAATTTTCATATTAATATATATTTTATAATTATTTTTAATATAACTATATATTAAGTTATATAAATAAATGTAATAATATTATATTAATAAAATAATATTAAAATATAGATTAAAAAATATGAGGAAAAAAGATAAAATAACTATTAAAAAAAAAGAATTAAATTGAGGTGAGAGAAAAAAGAAGTTAACATGTTTTTGAAGTGGAATTAACTGACACGTTGTAGTGGTGAAATAAATAAATAAAAAGACCAAGAGTTTTTTTTTTTTAGTACAAAAAAGAGACTAAAGAGTCCCAAATAGTGATGCAATCTTCCATAAGAAGAGTACTAAGATCAGCGCACGGCTATGTTTTGAAACCCGGACCGGACGGCGAACCGGGACTCCTTACTGGTTACTGGTTCGACCGGTCGGACCACCGATCGAACCGATATGACATCATAACAAAATAATAATTATATATATTTATATAATATTGTAATATTAATTAAAAATAATCAGATAAGCTAAATAATAAGGAAAATAGATATAATTTTAAATTATTTCCAACTATTTATTAATTTTCAAATAATATAGCTAATAATAAGATTTCAAATTATAAATTTACAAACATAAAGATAAACTATTTTTTTATATTTTATCCATGTTTAAATTGAATTTTACAATATAGTATAATATTTATAGTCATAATTCATATTCTTTTAAAACAAAAGGTTTAAATATAATCTATAGATTGATGAGTTTATTTTTTACGAGAAATTTTCCAATAATTACCGTCAGAAATGGACTATTTTCATCTAATAAGAATCCAATAAGAATCTTTTACATAATTAATACTAATATTTAATTTGAATTTTCTAAAACAAACATCAATTTATCCCAATTGGTTGGACCTTGGTTTCTCTCCACAAGAACGCGAGTTCAAACCCACGCATGCCCCATAATCTTTGATTTTTCCAATTTTTGAAAGGGGAAAACCGGGCCAACCGTCCCGTTAAACGGTCTGGTTCAGGTTTTTGACCGGTTTTGAACTGGTTTGCACCGGTTCAGACTGGTCTAACCAGTAACTGGTTTTAAGGGCATAACCGGACCGGATAGGCGGCCGGCCACCGGTCGAACCGGTCCGACCGGCCGGTCCGGTCCGGGTTTCAAAACATAGGCGCACGGGCTAATTCCAAATCGATAGATTGTCGCACAAGTAACCTTTTCTCGTAAGTAAAGCTGCATATTTATTACTTTCGCGCCAGACGTGTGTGATCTTTGCTTCCCAAGACAAATTTAGAAGAGTCCTACAATCCACCCAAATCTTTTCATATCTCTGCTCCCAAGTCAATCTGAGACCTTGTCTTATCCCTAACAATTCAACCATGTTAATGGATACATTGGCCAGTTTACAACAGAACCCAAACAACCAATGTCCATACTTATCTCTAACTAGCCCACTGGCTGCCGCAGAGAAAGAATCCTGAAAAACACTCTCATTTGTATTCAGTTTAACCCATCCCTTAGAAGATTTCACCCAGCTAATATCTTGTGGCCTATTATTCCTTTTAGGGGTTCTCATAGGTGAAACTTGCTTCAAGTCCATAGCAAACATCCGGATTGCAAGAATGATTTCTCGCAAAGACTTATCTTTTTGTTGAAAAATAAACTTATCCCGTGGCGTCCACAAGTCCATATAGTGGCCAAAAAAATTACTCCCCAAGGTAGGACAATGTTCTTGAAATTTGCTTTGAGTTTATTCTCAAGCCAATTTTCCTCTCGAATGGCTCGAAACTCCAACAACTCCGTTGGCACGATCAAGTGATCCCAAGTCTGCCTAACTTTCATGTAGTTAAAGAGGATATGACGAATATCTTCTCTACCACCATGACAACGTGTACACACATCCGAACTAGCAATTTGTCTATCAAATCGCAAAGCATTAGTTAACCGTCGGTTGTGGTGTCAAAGCCACATAAAAACTTCAAGTTTTTGTGGGTATCCACTCGACTAAGACACTACTAGAAAAACACTCTATAACAACGGATTTTGGCCAAATTAACAATGGATTAGGATTAGCAACGAATTTAGCAAGGTTGAAGCCTAAACCAACTTGGATAGTTATATTACTGATAATATTATGTCATTTTATATATTATAACAATAATCAAATATTCATACACAAATTTGAATTACTTATTTAAGTATTTGTTATTTGTTAAAATATAAATATACTTAAATATAACTATTTGTATTAAATATATATGTGTATATATAATAAAATACTATAATACTATATATATATATATATAATACTATATTATACAATAATATTTTAATATATAAACCCGAAGCATATGTTAAATGTAACGCCCCGGTTTCGGACGAGCAGGTAAGCACGCCACGTGTGAGAGTTGAGTGTTAGGACTTAATTATTTAATTCTTTCATTATTAATTTTCTTACTTGTCATCGTAATTTTTATAAATTGCATTTCAACATACTTACGTGAAATTATATGAATTCATATCATATTGGAAATTATTGCATGATTTGAAAATACTTGTTACGTGAAATAATAGCCGAACGTGGTTTAAATTCTTGAATTGTCCTTGATTGATCATTTATTAAAATTAGAGGACCAAATTGCATAAATATTTCATGGACCTAATTGATCAATTAGCTAGGAATAAACCTTAATTGCATGACTTAATAAGTGGGAGGATCAAATTGCAATTTCAATATTTCACCAAAATCAAAATATGATGATTCACGTACAAAACATCTCCATGCTTCCATTTCCATTCTCATCCAAAAATATCATCCAATTTGCTTCCTTGTTGATCTTGGTCCATTCAAGAACAAAAGGGAGAAGAGATTTCTTTGATTTCATCCAAAATTTCCAAGGAATTTGCAAGTTTTGAAGCTCTATCATCTCTCCATCCATTTCTTTTCATTCAAGGTATATGAAGCTTGAGTATTTGATCTCTTGATGATTTATATGGAAGCTAGGGTTATGATTTCATGGAATAAATAGAGTAATTATTGTTTAATGCATGAATACATGAATTTTCCATGTATTGAGGCTTGAATTCTTGAAGGAATTGAGTTTATATCATGACTTGGTATATGAACTTGAAGCTTATGATTCTAGATGATTTTGCTTGATTTATGTGTTTATATGAAGCTTTATTGTGTTACCAACATGTATACTTGATAATTACCAGAAATTACATGTTTTGGAGCTTGAAAATTTATGTTTTGGTTGATTTTGGTTTTGACCGAGCCTTACCCTGTTTTCCCGACACCCCTCCTCTGCTCCAATTTCTCTGATTTTTCTACTGTAACAAGTATTTGAAGTTTAGAGCACTCTCCTTTTTACGGTTCGTCAATATCTATTTTCGTTTGTGAGTTATGGCTATTTTAATTTGGTGCCGCCAAACTGTCGCGAATCTGTGTTAACCCAATTTGAAATCGAATTGTGGCTTGTTGAATTAGAATTTTTCAAAACTATTTTATATGGATATTCTTTATATATTATAGATGTTCTCTGCAAAAATTGGTGCCAATCCGATTTGATTTGAACCCCGAGAAAACTAGCAACATCCCCTGTTGTCCCTAGTTTTCATATTTCGGTTTTGGCTTGATCAGAGAGACTAAATGGTGGAAGTTTTTAAAACTGTTTTACTGGTGTATTTCTGGGTATGTTATAAGTATCTCCACCAAATTTCAGATCGTTTCGACTTCGTTTGATAAGGGAACGACGATCATCTTTCACTAATAGCACAACAGAAAATTTTCTGCTTTGTGTCATATTCAAACAAAAACTGGTATTTACTCGGGATGAACTAGAATTTGAGCCTCACATCGTTGTAAAGATATATTTGTCTAGTTTTCTAGGAATTTTGCGGTTCATTAAAATTCATTCCGATGAAGGAGTTATGCTTATTTGAATACAACATGCACATGCTGAAAATTTTCTGCATTAGTACCTACAAATTTCACATTTTGCTCCAATGCCTTAATTGACCCCAAATTGCTATTATATGATACATTTCATGAAAAAACAACATTATTTTGTGCCGCATTCATGATTCCACGTCGTCTCGTTGCATTTTTCCGTTCGTCATAATTGGTACATTTTGAGTCATGTCTCATGTATACACGTCTTGATTGCACAGATCACGAGGCTGTAGAGGAGGAGCAGGCTCCCTAGAGTATATCCTTATCATATTTTGGTTGTATAGGTGAGGTTTTGTTCTAGTTACATGGAACCCTTATAACCTTTATGTGTGTTTTCGGTCAAAACTTATTATATCTATAAACGATTTCAAGCAAGCAAGCAAGCCATGATTGTTCATGATTCAAGCATGCTTTGATGAGTACCATGATTGCACTTGGGCCCGAGGGTAGTAGCTTGAGCCAACCGGGAAAGCAAGGGCTGACGGGTAACTCTTGCGCTATCCTCACCACTTTGGGATCACCCCCGTAGCCACCAGGAGGTTGGTGGGGGAAGGAGTTCCGTGCGTGGGAGTCATGTTCCGGACGTACACCATGTTATGGATAGTTGGGCCTTGCAAACCCACTATCACCTGGAGGAAGAAGGAGACCGGGGACGGGTCCGGCACCACGGATTGTCCTCGGGTTATTGTATGTTTTCACTCATGAATTATATTACTAATTGAGCACTAAATGAATTGCATGATCACGTATTACATTGTTCAAGCAAGCACGTATCGTTCACGTTTGGTGTAAAGGTTGGAGAATTGCCTTCACTCGTCGGGCCACGTATTTCATGAAATTGACAAGTTAACATGTTAAACTTGATAGTTGTAATCTCAGGCGAAGAGTAATCTATTCTTGAAACTTATATTTATTTCGTTTCCAATCTTCACCCGAGGTTATGACTTGCATGTGATGTGTGCTATATATATCTATGCCCTCACTCAGTCTTCGGTAGACTGATACTTCACTTTTCAGATACTTTTGGTCGTGGTCGTGGTCGTGCTAGGCGGGAGTCTGAGTCAGGTTTTCATTCGGGCGAGTCTAGCATCTCATTTCCGTGTATTGTCCTTTTGGAGTATCATGTTATGGTTATCACCATCTTTTGGAGATTTATACATGTATGATATATAGGAGATGATAATGTATTGATAAATGTTGGTACCTATTACTATATATACTTTTGATGTAAATATGGTACCTATATGTATTGATGATATAATGCTTCCGCTTTTGAATTCATGTCTTGGTTTTATTGTGTTGGGGAGTTGTCCCGCCTAGCTCGTTTATTTCTTGATTGTCACCCGTTCTCTATATGTTCGGTTTATATACGGATTATTCATTTCGTATGTGGATCGGGCTATAGTGCGGGGGATGTAGTGTCTGGGGGATTAGGGTGCTACATTAAATACTTTATATTAAGAATACTATATATTTTTCTATTTAATTAAATTATATATATATAACCCTCAAACATATCATATTCATGTATATCAACTTAAGTATAAGTTTTTATTACATATGAAAAAAGGGATGTAAGTTTAAATAACTAAATAGTTAGATTTAGTTGGTTGTTGAATAAAGAACTTTTATGTTAATATGAAGTATTCACTTATACGTTTGTAGAACAATATCTGCATTCTAAGTAACTATTGTATTATCTAGCTATAGTATATGAATAACTTTAATGGAGAATTATTTTCTAAATATGAAACATTTATATTTGAATTTTTAGAATTATATCTAAATTTTAAGGAATTATTGTGTTATGCAAACGTTAGATGTTAAATGAAGAACTTTTCTTTTAATATAAAGTATTTATATTTAAATTTGTAGAACTATATCTAAATATTAAGAAATTATTGTGTTATGCAACTTTTAGATGTTAATTTATAGATCTAAAATTCATATGTATATGGATGTATGTGTGTGAGAGAGCGTGAAAGAATAAGGAAGAAAGTTTAAATAATTATATTTATATGTATATTAAACCATATAAACAAAATATTTTAATAAAATTTTTTTACTCTAAATAAAGAAATTACAATCTAATAGCAACGGATTTCTCGTTGCTAAATTATAAATATTCTATTAAATTTTTAATCAACTATTTATAGCAACGAATTTTTCATTGTTAAATTATAAGTATTCTATTAATTTTTAATTAACTATTTATAGCAATGGATTTTTTGTTGTTAAATTATGAATATTATATCAATTTTTTAATCAATTGTTTATAGCAACGGATTTTTTGTTGCTAATATTTTTATAGCAACGAAAAATCCATTGCTAAATTAGCCACGGATTTTCCGTTGCTAAAATAACAACGGAATTTCCGTTGTAAATATTTATAAATATTATATTATTTTATTATTAGATTTTTATTTCAATGGAAACGAATTTTTCGTTGTTAAATTGTATATATCTTATCAAATTTTTAATCAATTATTTATAGCAAGGAATATCCGTGGCTAAATATTTATATTCCGTTGTAACTGTTATTACAGTTTTGATTAACCTTACAAAACCGACTGACCAACTCGCCGATTAATTGCGATCAAACTCAAAATCGATCCGCGAATCCTCCCTATCATATCACAAAATGAGAACCCCCCTGAAAACCCTAAATTCCTCGACCCCCCAAAACACCAAAAATCGAATCTTTTCCCCAAATTCAGCTAAAATCACAACCCTACGGTAACGCCCCAGTTTTTTTTATTAGTACAGCATGACGTATGTGTTTACCAAATTGTGTGAAATAATTATTTATACGTGTTTTACATATTTAATTTATTTTAAATGCATTAAATGTTAATTATTTTATTTTAATAATATTAATATTATATATATATATATATATATATTATTTTAATGATATTAATATTAAATATATTTATATAATACATTTATATATATTATGGTGTACCTGTGCATGAAAATAATTATGCATGCATTTTATGTTTATAAATTAATTATGCATGCATGTATTATAAATTATATATATACGTATGCATGCATTATTATTTATCATGTATTATATATGAATTTAATTGTTTATTAATGTTAATGTTATGGCTTTTATTGTTACTTTGCGTATGAGTGACATTTACGTGCTTCGTTTCTATATGATTTGATACCGAAATTTCGTGCAAATTTAATATGTTGAACTTGTACGTGTCTTGTATATGAATATTTGTTCGTGTCGTATTTTCGGGTTCATTTCCGTGTGTTTCGGATTTATTTTGAATTTTGGAATCCAAGTCGGGGGCTAACGAGCAATTAGCGCACCCTTGGTTCCGTATTTAATATCTTGAGCTCGGGAACTCGGATTCGAGTTCCGTCAACTTCTCTGAACTCGTAACGAAAATTTGAGTTTAGTAAACTTAGCCTTATATTTTTCTAACGTCATTTGAACCTCCAAAATTCAACCGAAAAATGAAACGGCGACGAAACTGACCTTGTTGCACTAAAATGACCATATCTTGCTCAAACCTTGACCAAATTAACCATGGTTTGATGCTATGGAACCCTAACTCAACCACCTAACCTGGTACACCATGCCCTAACCGAACCAACCCTCACACAAACCACAAACCTCAGCCAAAGTCTCTGAAATTCCAGTTTCTCCGGTAACCCTTGAGCATCTTGGAGATTCAAAGCTCAAATCTCCTCCAAACCTTCATTAATCAACAAGGTAAGCTTAGGGTTGTAATATATGTTCGTTCCTGATCATTTTCATTCATTCATCCCCAAATTTGATCATGGTTTCATGGATTTTTGGCTGAGTTCGAAATTAGTAGATTTTGAGCATTTTTTTATGATCTCTTTGGATTCTTGATGGATTTGAGTGATTCCAAGCTTGAATATGATTGTTTCGACATCCTCTTCTCATTTATGATCATTGATTTCATGGTGGTTGATGTATTGATAAGATATCATTTATAGCACTTTGAGAAAATCTTCATGTAATGTCACGTATGCCTTCTTTCCGTGTGTGAGCTTTCTTGGAACTGATATATATGTTGAATTAGTGTTCTTTTGCTGCACATTTGATAGCTTAATTGACATGAACTTGTTGGTTGAAGATTGAAATGGTACTGCCCTGTTTTTCTCGTGATTTTTGCCCTGTGTTGGCCTGGAATTGCTGCTGTTCGTTGCTGCACTTTATCACGATTAATTGCTGTCAGTTTTAATCAGTTTTTGGGAGTTTTGTTGTCCTATTTGCTGCTGATTCTTCTGCCTCAGTTGAGTGTTATTTGCTGCTGTGTTTCATGCTTAAAACAGGGGGTTAGTCTGCGTAATGTTGCTGTTGTTGCACGCTTTGACACGGGGGTGTCAATCCTTCCTTTTTCAGCTTGTAACGGGGGTGCACGAGAGCTGTAACCTCTGTACCGAGACACGGGGGTGTCTCGGTTTGTTCTTTGTGGGTGACACGGGGGTGTCACCTTGTAATTTCCCCAGCATATCTGTGTGTTGCCATGAAGACTGCTGCTACTTGTTTCCTTTTTCTTTCTTGCATGGTTGATTGTAATTGTTGTGTTAATTGCATGGAGCTGCTGTACTTGGAAATTTCATGCATATTATGAAGTTGGTAATTGCATGAAAATAGCATGAATATTGTTTGCATGCATATATGTATATATATATACCTAAACTATTGCATGCATGGTTTTATACAAAGAAGTTGTGCATGGATTTTGTTGGTATAAATGCATGCATGTGTGTTACGTACTTGTGATAGATTGGTGCATGAAATGTAATGGTATATATATATATATTTTTCACATATATGTTTCATGCATGAAATGTTAAATGCATGCATGGAATTTGTTAATTTTGAATTTGCAAGCATATTGTATTATTGTTACATGCATGGCTGTACGTGCATATATATATATATATATAATATAAAATAGTAGAGGTATGTATATTTAATTATATATTTATATATATTTATAGATTATTAATTGTTAATTGATTTAATTGAATTATAGAATTTAATTATTACCTATTTCATGTTTTATTTAATTTCCAATTTTAAATTGAATGTATTTAATTGTTTATTTTCTAATTGTAAATGCGATTGAGTGTGTTTAATTGTTTATGTTCTCATTTAAATGTGATTTAACTTGTGTTATGTTTATATTTGAATTCTTGAATTCATTTGATTGAAATGTGGAATTATGAATTCGAATGAAAGTGAACGAATGATTGAATGACTTGATTATATGAGTTAAATTCCTTAATAATGCACATGAACATTTTCATAACATAATCTTATCTTTTATACATTCATATCATAATCATTTCATTGCCGAGCGTCTTATTTGGTCATATTGAGTCTCACCTCACCTCTCTTGCACAGATTTTGAGTCCGTTGGAGACGAGGCCGGTCTGTGAGGCTCGTGTGTTCTCCTTGTTGTCGTTTAAGGTGGGTTTCTCTTCTATGTAAATAGACGACCCGATATATCTCCCTATGTGAAAAGTTTTAAGTCAAAGTAATACGATATATATACATATTGAGTCTTTTCTCGAGTAAATGATTGCAAACGTAAAGCCCTTATTTCATGAATCCTATCTAATGTTTTGGCGAGAATGAATGAATGTTCACAATGAATGGGGCCCAGGGACTTGGTGTGAGTGGTGACCCGAGGAGTAGGGATGCAAACGAGACGAGCCCCTTCGCGAGCCTAACGAGCCAAATCAATAAAGGTTCGGGCTTGAGTTCGAGAAAGTCGAACCCCGAACCGAACCCTGGCTCGATTTGTGAACTTCACGAACCGAACTCGAACCCTTTATTTCAAAAACTTAGGTTCGCGAGCCGACTCGCGAACCCTAACATTTTAATAAAATTATAAAATATTTATTATGTGTAATATTATTAATTATCTAATATTATATATATATATATAATTAATATCACGGCCCCTATTTACTAAAACATTTCGCGGCCCACAATCTTCCTCTAAACCATTTCATTTTCAATCTTTGGCAAACCCTTTTTCTCCAATTCACAATTCTGCTTCTGCCCGTCACAGTCTCCTTCGCCCACCATTTCATCCTCCACCACGGCAAGTCGCGCCACCAAGAATTCACCATCGCCCATCGCCGTGCTGCACTCCGCCCCTTTCTACAACTGCACTTCTTTATGCCACCGCCTGCCATTTCTGGTCGCGCCGCCGTGTTGCACCCCGTTGCCACGCCAAGAAACTAAAGATGCCTTCTCCTCCGGTACAGCACCGTTTCCACCGCCATCCCCGCCACCATCTCTATTCAGAGCTACACCTCCAAAGCCCCACCACCAACTCATTTGCTTGTTCCATCTCCGCCCCACGCCTCCGCCAGCTACCTTCTCTTTCTCTCTATTTTTCGTTCAGAAATATCCAAATCTAGGTTTCTCTCTTATCTTCGAACCCTCGAGCCGAACTCGAACCGAATCGTGATTCGAACCGAACACGAACCCAAAAATTGTAGGTTCGTCAAGCTCAAGTTCGAGTTCGAGTTCGGGTTCGAGAAAATAGGTTCTCTCGAACCTTAAAAAAACACTAGGGTTCGGCTCGGCTCGGTTCGTTTGCATCCCTACCGATAAGGCAAGGCCTGACGGCGATCCCTCACACTAGTCCCACCAATGAACGGCGTAACCGGACCTCGTTAGGAGTTAGCGAGGAATGGACGCTGAGTGCCATCTGGGGAGTTATGTTCCCCTTTTGGTCAATGAATGGGTGGATGGGCCTTGCAAACCCGCCACCAACCCGGAGGAAGAAGGTGTAAATGTTATTGAATGCGCACGAAAGAATGATATGCATGAAAAGAAAGAAAGAAAGAATGAATGAATGTTAATGAACGTTAATGAATTACACGAGGTATTGGTTGGAGATAATGCACGCCCACTCGTCGGGCCAATAATGACCTAATGTTAATGAATTGTTATAATCCCTTTTGATGATTTCTATTCGTCCACTTGGGAAATTCTTCAAAACCTCACTTGGGATTATAGCTTGCATGTGATTGTTTAAATACTGTTGTATATTATATTATGCCCTGCTTTTATACCCACCAGTCCCTTTTGGACTGAACCCGATTAGCTTTCAGTTGTGTTGTGCAGGTGTCAAGGGAGCTAGGCGGGATTTCAAGTCATAGGTCTTGCATTTGCTTTTAACCCTTGTATTATGGGTCTTACACACACCTATTGCAATTTTGATCTTTGTATATGAACTATATTGGAGCGTACCTGTTTTGAGCCTTGATGGCATTTGAGGGTGTATATGACTTAAAATTTGAATCTGTGAGGCTCATTGTAACACCCGAAGCGCAAAGGTGCCACATCCCCCCGCACTATAGCTCAGTCCACATATGAAACGGACAACCCATACATGAACTGAGCCATAGCGAACGGGCGACAAGGAAATAAATGCTATAGAGCTAGGCGGGACTACCCCAAACCAATTATCACAACAGGAAATAAAACTGAAGTGCGTCAATATCAAGTCTTTATCAAGCAAACCATTTCTAAAATCCTATCAATACATTATCATCTCTCAAATACATAACATTATATAAAACCAAAGATAACAATACATATGTAACAAGGTATAATGGACACGGGCTAGACCGAAAAGAAAGACTTGACTCGACACCAATCCCGCCTAGCACACAACCTGCAAAACTGAAAGGTGAGGTGTCAGTCTACCACAGACTAAGCGAGGGGCATAATAGATATAAGCGCAGATAACATGCAAATCATAACCTCGGGTAAGGTTTTATAACGAAAACAATCTAAGTTCCATAACAACATAAAGCTTGCCAGAGATTACAATTATCAGATTTAACAATCAATCATTTTCAATCAATCAATCAGTGGCCCGGCGAGTGAGGGCAATTCTCCAACCTTACTCCGACAGTGTACAATCATGATACTTTTAATTAATTAATTAAGTAATCACGCAATCAATTACAGTGCACACATAGCAGTTTCAATGACTCCTTCTTCCTCCAATGATGGTGGGTTTGCAAGGCCCGATCCATCCACGGTAAACACGGTGTACGTCGGGAACATGACTCCCACGCACGGGACTCCTTCCTCCACCAAACCTCCTGGTGGATTCAGGGTTCATCCCCACGGTTGAGAGGAGTGTAAGAGTTACCCGTCAGCCCATGCTTTCCCGGTTGGCTCAAACACTAACTCTCGGGCCCACAGTGCACGGTACAATATACTCGCCCAAAACACGATCAATCAATACGGTACACTTCAGTAAATCAGTTGCAATTCAATAGAGTTTGGAAAACTATAGATATATATACCTTTTGGCTTAAAACATCACATAGGGTTGTAATGGTTCTAGATATATAGCAATTAAACCTCACCTGTACCGACAAAATAAAGAGAAAGACACGGCCTAAGAAGCCCACTCCACGTCACTGGTGTGCTGGTCTGTGCAACAAAGACAAGTGTACATAAGACACAACTCAAAATGAACCAATTAGGACGAACGGCGTAACATGACGTGCAATAACGAGAATGGACAATTATTAAATGTCATGATCATATTTAAGTATAAAACAAGCATATAATAACACGTATCAATCATTTATGGCCTTAGAAACCCATTTGGAAAGTCACATTTTATGCAGAAAATACAGAAACCCCACTGGAGCATGGGAACGGCCGTTCCGGGTTTGAACTAGAAGTGGGAAGGGCCGTTCCCGACTCCCCGAAACGATCCCGCGCTTCTGTAATAATTTTGGAAACTTTGGGGCTGGGAACGGCCGTTCCGGCCACAGGCCAAAACTGGGAAGGGCCGTTCCCAGGTTCGCGGGACAGCTGGCGAGGGGGTGGGAACGGCCGTTCCCAGAATGAACTGGGACGGGAAGGGCCGTTCCCAAGATGCAGTAGCAGCAGAAACAGAGCAGTTATGCAGGGGAGGCACGAAATAACACCAAAAATCCACAAATGATCATATACCAAACTTCGAATGCATATAATTCATGAAATAAACATGCTAGCATACTAATAGTTCAATAACAACTCATATAAACACCTAAATCTATGCTTAATCATCAAGAATCATCAAGATCAAACCCACAAATGAACTCATGCTCCAAGCTTATAAACTTCACAATATGTACCTTAAATTCAAGCTATGATCATGTATGCATACTTCCTACAACTAAAACATACTTAGGCAAGTATAAACCATAACCCTAGTTCTCATATATATTCATGAATTTCCCAACTAAGCTCATATACCTTGAATGAATGAGAAGAAGGAAAAGAGATGATGTTGTGATGATGATTATGCTTCAAAGCATGTAATTTTCCCTTGAATCCAAGCTTCAAATGATGGAATCCTCTTCTCTTCTTGGTAGGGTTTTAGAATCGGTATGAGGGAGAGAGAGGATGAATCATGTGTGTATATGTTTGATGCAATCAAATGGATAAAAGCTAGATATTATAAACTAGGCACAAATTGCAATTTAATCCCTCCAAAACATAAGTCATGCAATCAAGTTCAATCTCATGGAGAATGATCAATTAAGTCCAACACTATTTCATGCAATTAGGTCCTCAAATTAATAAAATGATCACTTAAGGTCAATTAGGCAATTAAACAATTAAGTCATAATTGGCAATTATTTCACATTAATTCACATATCAAAATTTTGAAATATTGGGGCGTTATACTCATTACTTATATACTTGATGTATGTCCGTTTATTGCTTCCGCTTTATTGTTTATCTTGAATTTATGGTTCAAGGGTTAGTCCCGCCTAGCATAGAGGGTGTGTTTGTCCCTGTTCGCCGTGACTTGGTTCGGGTATGGATCGTCCATTTCATATTCGGGTCGGGTTTTGGTGCGGGGGATGTGACCTTGCACTCGGGTGTTACATCCTTAAGTGGTATCAGAGCTACGGGTTGCAAAACTCGGGCTCTCGTGTCGTGTGGGTCAGTCTAGGTCGTTCGGCATAGGAACTACGTGATAATGTGCGCATTACATCGATTTTGAACATGAAATTGTCTTTCTTTTAATCTTGTCGAATTACCTGTTGCATTTTATACTGGATCCGTGTCTTTCGTGTTGAATATGTGCCATATGTATGCCCTAATCGCATGCATGTACCTTCGAAATGAGTTATGATTTACAGGTTATAAAGATAATATCAAACCACGGCCAAGTTCCACGATAAAGACGATCTATTGCTAGTTCTTCCTGAGGCATGGAAGCTAGGAGGGATACACCTGGGAAGAATGTAGAGAATTCGAGATGTGAGGTTTTCTAGATGGAGCTAGAGTTCAAGGATTAGGATTCGGAATGGGAGGTTCGAATTTAGAGATACGGTGGTAGAAGGACACTTGGTGAAATAAGGATTGATTATGAGATGGTTACGACTTAGAAGATTGACATATACGACTCTGCCATATAAGGTGCCTTTGATTGGAAGCAACGGGATCTTTCAACCTAATGAGTGAAGTGAACAAACCTTAAAGGTATTTTGATTCCGGATTTGGATCATTGAAGAGGTATCAATAATTAAGAGGAGTTAAGATAAAATGGGTCCGGTAGGAGTTGTGCACCAAGGATTGACAAAGAAGGATTTCTGACTCAGCCCAGTGATTTGAAATCAAGTTTGTTGAAGTTAAGACCGGGAAGAGTCGGATTTGGGTGCTTTGGATTTCAATTAATATGGGAAACGAGTCTGGAATGGAGTAGAGAGAGACAAGTACCTGGGTAAATACAAATATAGGAAAGGTGGCGATATCGAGAACGGGATTTGGGTTCGTTTTTCCAAATCCAAGCTGAATTGTCATGTTGAGAAGTTGAATTGGAAGATATGGAGCAACAAATGGGAACGCTAAAGAAAGGCAAAGACTGGTTGAAGGATTATTCTCGGGGAGAGACTCTTTGCAAGGAAATCATGTGCTTAAGTAGAAGTAATTGGAAAACAAGTTCAATGTACCAATTGAAATTCATAAACGATAATCACGGGAATCTTGGTCAAGGTGATGATTAGGGTAGGAGTCGAAGTTCGAGATGAAGTTTGAATGCTAACTCCTTGGACGTGGAAGAATTAGGGATCAAGAAATTGCAATCTCAGATAGTGGAAGATACAAGTTGATTTATAAAGATTCATGGAAACCTCGAAGACAGTGGGAAAGGCAAGGAATAATCACCAAGTCAAGTAACCTCGGGATTGGAGGAACGAGGAAAAGTTATTGAGCTAACAACTTACCACATTGGTGACAGGTTCCAAAACATTCATAGCACGTGCATCATACTTCGCATCAATTATTTATTCTTTCGGCCTTATGTTTATCCGTGCATTTCTATTTGGTTTCGTTGTGCTAATGTGTTGAATAATAGCTTGGTGTTAACGTGAATCATGCATTGACATCTTTACCCGACATGCATTTTAGTGTTTATTTGGTAGGAAGTTCTTTCACCTCATTCATCAAGTATCTTTTCGACTGGCCACATCGGGATGATGAGGAAAAGCAATAACAGGATGGCACATGATAAGGAAAATGACTTCGGAAATAAAGAACTTCAAGTAAGGGGTAGGTCGGTGGAAAGGAACTCCGAAGGAAAGTGAGATTAGATTTGGCTTCGGAGTGTTCGGATCGAATAAGAATAGAGAAGAAGGATTAAAGGAATTCAACATGTAAGAGCAAAAAATTTAAGGGGGAGAGAGCATGACCGACAGATAAGTGGGAGGATGAAAGAGGTGCTCGAATGAATATGTTAGTAGTAACAACGGGGATGCAAATTAAGGAGAATTTGGAAATCTTATTGGTGGCGATTGGAAATGAAGAAGACGGATGTAATGGATCTGGAGGTGATGGATTATAAGGGATTTTCTGTGAACACCTAAGTTAGAATTAGCAAGGGAAAATCGAATCAAGTTAGCATATAATGGAATGGTGTCAATCAAGAGTAGTTCAATGAAGAACAAAGGGGTCCAAGATATTATTATTGAGTTATTGGTTATATCAATAGTAATCCGGGAGGAAACTTAAGAAGGGACCAAATAGAAAAGGATAATGATTGGAGGATTGACATCAAATTTCAAGAATCATCAAGAACCTTCCGTCTTCGATTTGAGAAATCTGGGACCAATTATCGAATATAACCTTCAGGGGGTCAAAAGGGAATGGACGGATAATAGGAATGGAAGATGGGAAAGGATTTGTGTTGAAAGAGGCTATAAGAATAAACATCTTAAGGTCGGGGTTGAATCATCAAGGTTGTCCAGAGTGGTTATCCTCGGGGATATGTTAAGCACCGATATGGGTAAGGATGGAAGATATGGACTGGACGTTGGAACAAAGATTCTAAACGCAAAAGTGAATGTCAATTGGATTACTTGGAAGAGTTAGTCCGACTGAAAGAATATAATAGGAGTTGAGGAAGGACTGAAGAAGTTGAGTAGCAATAAAAGTCAGAAGGGATCTAAGAGTATAATCCTTAAAGAATTCATCAATTGCTTCACCGAGATACCCTGAAGAGGTTAAAGACAAACTGAGCACTGAGTTTATCTTCGGAACAAATCATATACTGGACAACGACAACTCACAATTTTAAATTTCGTGACTACGGTGAACGGTACCTCAGACATCCATGGTATACACATACACGCATTGTTAATTTAAATAATTTTGCTAATTTGCGCTTTGACTCTTTTATTTATTAATTATGGTTGTACGATCGATATTGGATGTAAGTAAGTGATGATTGTTTCCTGGTTTTATGTGATTGTTTAACTAAGTTGCCGTAATTGGATATTTTGATGTTTTCTCCTTGGTGTTTGTTCTTCGTTATGGCTGTATTTTGTATTTTGAACTTCGTTGCTTGTTTACGAGAGACGGGGTTCTCTCTTTGTTGTTTTTGAGAGACGGGGTTCTCTCTTTGCTGTTTTTGAGAGACGGGGTTCTCTCTTTGTTGCTCTTGAGAGACGGGGTTCTCTCATTAATGTTTGAGAGACGGGGATTCTCTCTTTGTTGTTTGTGAGGAACGGGGTTCCTTCATTAATTGTTTTCAGACAGATAGTGAATCTGAGGACGGATTCTTTTAAGGGGGAGAGGTTGTAACGCCCCAGTTTTTTTTATTAGTACAGCATGACGTATGTGTTTACCAAATTGCGTGAAATAATTATTTATACGTGTTTTACATATTTAATTTATTTTAAATGTATTAAATGTTAATTATTTTATCTTAATAATATTAATATTATATATATATATATATATATATATATATATATATATATTATTTTAATGATACTAATATTAAATATATTTATATAATACATTTATATATATTATGGTGTACCTGTGCATGAAAATAATTATGCATGCATTTTATGTTTATAAATTAATTATGCATGCATGTATTATAAATTATATATATACGTATGCATGCATTATTATTTATCATGTATTATATATGAATTTAATTGTTTATTAATGTTAATGTTATGGCTTTTATTGTTACTTTGCGTATGAGTGACATTTACGTGCTTCGTTTCTATATGATTTGATACCGAAATTTCATGCAAATTTAATATGTTGAACTTGTACGTGTCTTGTATATGAATATTTGTTCGTTTCGTATTTTCGGGTTCATTTCCGTGTGTTTCGGATTTATTTTGAATTTTGGAATCCAAGTCGGGGGCTAACGAGCAATTAGCGCACCCTTGGTTCCGTATTTAATATCTTGAGCTCGGGAACTCGGATTCGAGTTCCGTCAACTTCGCTGAACTCGTAACGAAAATTTGAGTTTAGTAAACTTAGCCTTATATTTTTCTAACGTCATTTGAACCTCCAAAATTCAACCGAAAAATGAAACGGCGACGAAACTGACCTTGTTGCACTAAAATGACCATATCTTGCTCAAACCTTGACCAAATTAACCATGGTTTGATGCTATGGAACCCTAACTCAACCACCTAACCTGGTACACCATGCCCTAACCGAACCAACCCTCACACAAACCACAAACCTCAGCCAAAGTCTCTGAAATTCCATTTTCTCCCGTAACCCTTGAGCATCTTGGAGATTCAAAGCTCAAATCTCCTCCAAACCTTCATTAATCAACAAGGTAAGCTTAGGGTTGTAATATATGTTCGTTCCTGATCATTTTCATTCATTCATCCCCAAATTTGATCATGGTTTCATGGATTTTTGGCTGAGTTCGAAATTAGTAGATTTTGAGCATTTTTTTATGATCTCTTTGGATTCTTGATGGATTTGAGTGATTCCAAGCTTGAATATGATTGTTTCGACATCCTCTTCTCATTTATGATCATTGATTTCATGGTGGTTGATGTATTGATAAGATATCATTTATAGCACTTTGAGAAAATCTTCATGTAATGTCACGTATGCCTTCTTTCCGTGTGTGAGCTTTCTTGGAACTGATATATATGTTGAATTAGTGTTCTTTTGCTGCACATTTGATAGCTTAATTGACATGAACTTGTTGGTTGAAGATTGAAATGGTACTGCCCTGTTTTTCTCGTGATTTTTGCCCTGTGTTGGCCTGGAATTGCTGCTGTTCGTTGCTGCACTTTATCACGATTAATTGCTGTCAGTTTTAATCAGTTTTTGGGAGTTTTGTTGTCCTATTTGCTGCTGATTCTTCTACCTCAGTTGAGTGTTATTTGCTGCTGCGTTTCATGCTTAAAACAGGGGGTTAGTCTGCGTAATGTTGCTGTTGTTGCACGCTTTGACACGGGGGTGTCAATCCTTCCTTTTTCAGCTTGTAACGGGGGTGCACGAGAGCTGTAACCTCTGTACCGAGACACGGGGGTGTCTCGGTTTGTTCTTTGTGGGTGACACGGGGGTGTCACCTTGTAATTTCCCCAGCATGTCTGTGTGTTGCCATGAAGACTGCTGCTACTTGTTTCCTTTTTCTTTCTTGCATGGTTGATTGTAATTGTTGTGTTAATTGCATGGAGCTGCTGTACTTGGAAATTTCATGCATATTATGAAGTTGGTAATTGCATGAAAATAGCATGAATATTGTTTGCATGCATATATGTATATATATATACCTAAACTATTGCATGCATGGTTTTATACAAAGAAGTTGTGCATGGATTTTGTTGGTATAAATGCATGCATGTGTGTTACGTACTTGTGATAGATTGGTGCATGAAATGTAATGGTATATATATATATATTTTTCACATATATGTTTCATGCATGAAATGTTAAATGCATGCATGGAATTTGTTAATTTTGAATTTGCAAGCATATTGTATTATTGTTACATGCATGGCTGTACGTGCATATATATATATATATAATATAAAATAATAGAGGTATGTATATTTAATTATATATTTATATATATTTATTGATTATTAATTGTTAATTGATTTAATTGAATTATAGAATTTAATTATTACCTATTTCATGTTTTATTTAATTTCCAATTTTAAATTGAATGTATTTAATTGTTTATTTTCTAATTGTAAATGCGATTGAGTTTGTTTAATTGTTTATGTTCTCATTTAAATGTGATTTAACTTGTGCTATGTTTATATTTGAATTCTTGAATTAATTTGATTGAAATGTGGAATTATGAATTCGAATGAAAGTGAACGAATGATTGAATGACTTGATTATATGAGTTAAATTCCTTAATAGTGCACATGAACATTTTCATAACATAATCTTATCTTTTATACATTCATATCATAATCATTTCATTGCCGAGCGTCTTATTTGGTCATATTGAGTCTCACCTCACCTCTCTTGCACAGATTTTGAGTCCGTTGGAGACGAGGCCGGTCTGTGAGGCTCGTGTGTTCTCCTTGTTGCCGTTTAAGGTGGGTTTCTCTTCTATGTAGATAGACGACCCGATATATCTCCCTATGTGAAAAGTTTTAAGCTAAAGTAATACGATATATATATATATTGAGTCTTTTCTCGAGTAAATGATTGCAAACGTAAAGCCCTTATTTCATGAATCCTACCTAATGTTTTGGCGAGAATGAATGAATGTTCACAATGAATGGGGCCCAGGGACTTGGTGTGAGTGGTGACCCGAGGAGGCAAGGGCTGACGGCGATCCCTCATACTAGTCCCACCAATGAACGGCGTAACCGGACCTCGTTAGGAGTTAGCGAGGAATGGACGCTGAGTGCCATCTGGGGAGTCATGTTCCCCTTTTGGTCAATGAATAGGTGGATGGGCCTTGCAAACCCGCCACCAACCCGGAGGAAGAAGGTGTAAATGTTATTGAATGCGCACGAAAGAATGATATGCATGAAAAGAAAGAAAGAATGAATGAATGAATGTTAATGAACGTTAATGAATTACACGAGGTGTTGGTTGGAGATAATGCACGCCCACTCGTCGGGCCAATAATGACCTAATGTTAATGAATTGTTATAATCTCTTTTGATGATTTCTATTCGCCCACTTGGGAAATTCTTCAAAACCTCACTTGGGATTATAGCTTGCATGTGATTGTTTAAATACTGTTGTATATTATACTATGCCTTGCTTTTATACCCACCAGTCCCTTTTGGACTGAACCCGATTGGCTTTCAGTTGTGTTGTGCAGGTGTCAAGGGAGCTAGGCGGGATTTCGAGTCATAGGTCTTGCATTTGCTTTTAACCCTTGTATTCTGGGTCTTACACACACCTATTGCAATTTTGATCTTTGTTTATGAACTATATTGGAGCGTACCTGTTTTGAGCCTTGATGGCATTTGAGGGTGTATATGACTTAAAATTTGAAACTGTGAGGCTCATTACTTATATACTTGATGTATGTCCGTTTATTGCTTCCGCTTTATTGTTTATCTTGAATTTATGGTTCAAGGGTTAGTCCTGCCTAGCATAGAGGGTGTGTTTGTCCCCATTCGTCGTGACTTGGTTCGGGTATGGATCGTCCATTTCATATTCGGGTCGGGTTTCGGTGCGGGGGGATGTGACACCTTACGCTCGGGTGTGACACCTACAATCCAATCCCCACCAAAAGAACACCAAATCAATCACCCATAGCAACAAAAAAACAATCCTACCCCCCCCCCCCCCCCCCCAAATCAAACGGCGAAAAGTCAAAACGAAACAAACCACAACAAATGCAGAAGCCAAGAGAGACGAAGGAACACAAGGATGAACGCTTACAACGATCGATGATAGAAAGGACGCAATCAGAAAACCTTAATCGAATTAGGCCTGTAAATGGGTGGGGATTCCCCAGGCCCAGACCCAGATTTTTTTAAAATACCCAGGCCCATACCCATATATTAGACCCAGACCCAGACCCAATTCAAATTTTTTATGGGTCTGGGTATAGACCCATATAAGGTCCAATTACCCATTATTCAAACCATACCCAATGTATATCCAAACCCATAATTATCAAATTATTTTTAAAAAAAAATATTAATCATTTTAATTTTATCTTACTATTTTAAATATATCTAGATATACAAAAAATGTTTCAGACCCATTTTCGATCCAATTTACTATTTTAGATCCATTTGACCTATTTGTTCCGTTTTTTTACCCGTTCGGCCTATTTTGAACCTATTTATTCTGTTTTATTCATTTTGGCATATTTTGGACTCGTTTTTAAAGCGTTTGACCCGTTTTTTACCTATTTTATACATTATGGACCCGTTTCAAATGTTTTTCGATCCGTTCGATCTATTTTGAACCTATTTAAACCATTTTTCGATCCATTTGACCTATTTTTAAACCGTTTCTCGACTCGTTCGACTTATTTCGAATCAATTTAGCCCTTTTTTTTCATTTTCGGTATATTTTGGAGCCGTTTCACCCTTTTTTGAAGTGTTTGCCCCGTTTCACACATTATAAACCCGTTTCAATGGTTTTTCGACTCATTCGACCTATTTTGAACTTATTTCAATCATTTTTCACGTTGTACAACCTACTTTGGACTCATTTCTCTTATTTTTAAATTTATTCGACATATTTTGGACCCGTTTGCCCCATTTTGAACCTTTTCCGCTCGTATTTGAACCAATTCGGCCTATTTTGGACTTGCGTGGTCTATTTGAACCAATTGATCAAATGGGTTAAAAATGGGTCGAGTGGATCCAAATTGATGAAACGGGTAAAAAATGAGTCAAATAGATCTAAATAGGTCAAATGGGTCGAACGAATCCAAATGGATCAAATGGGTCAAACGGATCCAAATGGGTCGAATGGGTCCAAAATGGCTCCAATGAATCCAAAATGAGTAAAACGGTCCAAATGAGTCCAACTGGATAAAACAGACCAAATGGGTCAAATGGATCCATAATGGGTCAAACGGGTCAAATTCATTCGAAATGGGTCAAACGGATTCCAAATAGGTAGAATGAATTCAAAATGAATAAAACGATCGAAATGGATCTAATAGGGTAAAACAGTCCAAATGGGTCAAATGGATGTAACATTGGTCAAACGGATCCAAATGGGTCGAATGGATCCAAAATAGATCCAATGAATCCAAAATGAGTAAAACGGTCCAAATGAATCCAATTGGATAAAATAGATCAAATGGGTCAAATGGATCCACAATGGGTCAAACGGGTCAAATTCATTTGAAATTGGCCAAACGGATCCCAAATGGGTAGAATGAATTCAAAATGAATAAAACGGTCGAAATGGATCTAATTGGGTAAAACAGTCCAAATGGGTCAAACGGATCTAAAACAGGTCAAATGGATGTAACTTGGGTCAAACAGATCAAATGAATTCAAAATGGGTCAAACGGATTCAAATGGGTCAATCAAATCCAAAATGGATTCAAACGGATCCAAATGGGTAAAACATGTCAAATGGACCCGTAAATGAACCCATTTCTTTTATGAAAACAAATTTGTTCCAACTATAATATTTTCTCTTTATATTTAATTTGATAAGCACTTTATATTTTATTTCGATCTCGCAAAACAAAAGATAATTTAATATTTATCTGGTCTATAGGGCATCCAATTATACGCACCTATGTGGATAATTTAATATTTATTTATATTTTATATTAAAGTAGTTATACCTCGAATTTAACTAGTAAAATACGGTGCAAAAATGGAAAATTAATTTAATATTTATTTATATTTTATATTAAAGATGAAAATTAAAGTTGTTACATCTCGAATTTAACTAGTAAAATATAGTGCAAAAATTGCAAATTACTTATTAGCATGAAAATTTTGTATTGTTCCAAGAGAGAGAGAATAAATTGTATTCTCAACGAAACAAACGAGTCCAAAATATGTCGAAATGATAAAAATACGAGTAAAACTGACCCAAAATGGGTCAAATGAGTTCAAAATAGGTCAAACGAGTTGAGAAACGAGTAAATTAGCCCAAAACGGGTCAAACATGTTGAAAAATGGGTGAAACGGGGCCAAAATTGGTCTAACAAGTCCAAATTAGGTTAAATGGATTGGAAAATGGGTAAAACGGGTCCGAAATAGGTCGAACGAGTCGAAAAACAGGTGAAATGGGTCCGAAATGGGTCGAACGAGTTTAAAATAGGTCGAACGAATTAAAAACGGGTCCAAAACAAGTCAAACGAGTCCAAAATAATTTGAAAGGGTCGAAAAATAAGTAAAACAGACCTAAAACGGGTCGAACGGATAAAAAAAGAGTGAAAATATTAAAATTGTAGTTTTTAGATTTGTAAATGATGGATGACTTTATGATTTTTAGGTACGTGGACTGTTGACAAATTAATATCATTTTAGTTTATTTGATTCTTATCAAATAGTTAGTTTTCAATTAAGTAATTTTTTTAAAAAAAATTTCGTAGTTAATAAAGCTGATTTTTTAATATTGATTGATTAATATATATATATAAAATGTCAAACAAGATGTTGGTAATTCGTATAGCTTCGCATTTCGCAACAATGATAGTGCAAGGCCAAGACTGCAAGTAACTAAAATTAACTGATTAGTTAATATTTAATAATAATAATGTTAATGATAATTAAAAAATAAAAGAAAAAAGATCTGGGCCGGACCAAGCCCCAAATAAAATGGGTAAAGTTTTTACCCATTTTTTAGGCCCATCGGGTATTTTCGGGGCCTGGGCCTGACAGAAAATATGGGTATTTTCTGGGTATGGGGCTGGGCCTGGGCATTGCCCACCCATTTACAGGCCTAGTTATCGAATGGTTTTGGTGGTGAAATTGAAAATGGAGAGAAAATGTTGTGCGATGTGGTGGCTTTTTCGCCCCCTTTTCTTATTGCTCCATAACTTCTTATTTATTTGGGCAACTGGGGACTGGGAAGAAAGAAACCAGGCATTAGAGGAGAAATAACCATTAGGCACATTTTTAAGACAAGGGCAGAAGAGTCATTAACACCACGTATAAATCAATGGTTTATTATCTATTAATGTAAAGATATTAAATTTCTAGACTAAGCTAACTCACAAAAATTAAAATTTTCAAAAAAAAAAAAGAGAAAGTAAATCATCCTGGATAGCAAACAATTGAAATAAAAAGCTCCTTGGACTTGAGGCCTAATTAGACTGTTGGAGAGTCTCCAACAATTATATTAGGAATAAAATATCCTCTCAATTATTTTGAACTCGAGGCCTAATAGGACCCTAAGAGAAATCCCCAACAATTATATTACGAATAAAATATATTTTCTAATTATATTAATTTAATAAAATTACTTTCCCATCAATTATATGTCGGATAAAATATTTTTTGGTTATATTGATTTAATGAAATAGAATTCAGGTTGTGCTAGAATTATTGAATAAATACACATTTTTACACCATCACCTAATAAAATTCGAAGAAGTACAAGACAATAAATCAAAAGAAGTACAAAAGATCAAACCAAAAATAGTACAACGACAACGTCATTTCTTAATGGGACCCGACTTGATCATCAAAATCCTTCACGTTTCCCTTGCGGCTCCCCTCAAATCTCCCCAACCTAAAGTGCGTGAGGTCCACGCCCTCCGCTCTCCCACGCACCACCATCTCCGCCGCGATCCGCCCCACCACCGGCGCCATCTTAAACCCATGCCCCGAAAACCCGCCGCACACCACCGCATCCTCCCCCAACTCCCCGCCCAAGAAATCGATCACGTAGTCCTCATCCGGCGTCATCGAATACATGCACGATTGCGTCAGAACCGGTTTATCCCCATCCACCAAATCCCCAAACCGCCCCTTGATCCACTCACGCGCTGCCTCTATGATCGGAGGCGGGGCCGCCCAATTCCGGTCCTCCGGCTCGCAGGCGCGGCCGGCGTGCACCGGAATCTTAATCAGGCCGGGGAACTCCAACGACGGCGTCCCGTAGATGTACGGCGCGCCGTAGCTCGCGAAAGTTGGGAAACCAGCATCGATGGTGAATTTACCCTCGTCGCCTTCCCTGATTTGCCAGTAATGGACTGTGGTCTCCAATGGCTGAATCGGAAGAACTAATCCCCTAACATTTTCAATCAATTTCCTGGTCCAGGCTCCAGCTGTAATCACGCATTTTCTGCCTCTGTAAATATTGTCCTTTCCCGTAACCACCACAATTTCGTCTGTTTCGCCGTTCTTCTCGATGCTCACCACCTCCGTATTGTCTTTCAACACGGCGCCGTTTCGGAGCGCGAGCGCCTGAAACATCGCTACCGCCTTCGTCGGCTTGATAACTCCGCCCTCCTCGGTGACGACTCCGATCCAGTTCTCCGGCAGCCGAAACAATCCGGAGAACTCCTCCAACACCTCCGCCGGACTCAAAACACGAACGGGGATTGAGTTTTTCCGGCAGCTATTCACGACGGCGAGCAGAGCTTTATTCTCCGATGGGCCCATATCGAATTGCCTGGTCTTGAAATACACCCTGTATCCAATCTCAGCCTCGGCTTCCTCCCACAACCGCGAGGACTCCATCACCATGGCGGAGTAGTAATCCTCCGGGTAGGTGGTGCGGATGGTGCGAGACTCGCCGTGGGAGGAGCCGCGGTGGTGGAGGAAATCGAATTGCTCGAGGAGAAGAGTCTTGAGGCCGCGCTTGGTGGTTTGGTAAGCTGTAGAGCTGCCCATTACGCCTGCTCCGACTACTATTACATCAAAAACTTGGCCGGAAATCTCCATGAATTGTGAGGAAATCAGGGAGAAGACCTGCGGGTGAGTGAAGCTCTTGTTATCTTGACTAGTGTGAGACTCTTCGGAGTTATAATGCCATTTTGTTTTGATAAAAAAATAAAAACATTAAATAAATAAAAAGGGTTGAAACGAGAAAAATGAAAATATGAGCTCAGATGCGCTTGTTTATTTGTCGCCAAAGAAGAGGACGAGTTGTGGAGACCCATTCACCACATGTGCGCAATTGTGTTGTCACGTCTCATGTGCACCAGACGGGAATCGAACCTGGGTCTGTATCGTGGGTCTGTAAATGGGTGAGGATTCCCCAAACCCAATGATTATCCATTATTTAAAATTGGATCCAGACACTGCTCAGGCCCATTAAATACCCAATGGGCTGAAAAATGGGTAAAAGTTAGACTCATTTTCATTGGGTTTGGGCCTGGGTCCGGCCCATCGCCCCAACCCTCTTGTTTTTCTTTCTTTTCTTTTCTTTTTAATAATTATTAATATTATTATTATTACCAATTTTGTTCCTTCATTCACGCGGCCTCACACTTCGCACATTTATTGTGACCTTTGGTCCTCCACAATCCACATTTATAATATATATATATATATAATAGTAAATAATTTATAAATTATTTTAAAAGATAAGTTTTAATATTTCGAAAAAAATATATCAGTAAAATATATATATATAGAAAAAAATCAAATACATTTTTAAACACCACAATTTTACATTAACTCATAAATTAATATCTGCATTCTAAAAAAATAAATTAACCCTAATGTTAATTGACAAAATATAAACTCACAACTTAAATAAAAAATAATAATGAAAAAGTTTCAAAGGACACCAATAAAATTCTCCTAACACTTCCAGAAGCGTTTTGCCCAATTGATAAAAGTTGCCCCACTTCAATTCCATTTATTTTGACCAAATCAAAAACTATATAAAACCAAACTTTAAATTAATTATTATTTCATTATTTCGATCATAAAAAAATTAGGAATAAGATGACTACCTTATCTTAAAGATCAAGGTATACCGCTATTAATCAATGCGCCTTTTTTAGAATATATTAATAATCTCGAGGTTTTGTTTGAAATATTAACCAAACGGCTTTTTTAGAATTTACAAATAATCTAATAGTATACTTCATAATAATTTTAGTTATGATAAGTTCTTAAGATAAAACAATAAACAATTTGTAAGTTCCTTTGAAAAATTTATGTAGTATTTAAATGAATTTAATTTAATTTATATAAAGAATATTTACATTCTTTGGGCATTTATATCATTATTAATTAAGTACTTTATAAGCCTCAAATCTTAGTTTATTGATATATTACTTAATATTTTAATTTTTAAAATAAATATTAAATGTTCAATAATCGGGAAAAGGAAAAAAAGGAAAACGTGGTATGTAACAGCCTAAGAACGTCTTTACTTTAAAAGTATGTAACAGGAGTATGGTTTGTGTGGAAGATATTTTACATGGTCGGCAGAAAAGCCCCAAAATTCTTGGGCATTTGGGTTTAATTCGGATCTAGGCCCAGGCCCATGCCCATCAAAAAATTATATTGGGGCTGAGCCTGGGCAAAATATAAGGGGTTGGGCTGGGTATATTAATGTTTTATTTAGGGCTGTCAATGGATCGGATTTTAATCCGAATCCGGTCCGAATCCGATCCGAATTTTAGCATATTCGTCCGATAAAAATGTCTGATGGATCATATCCGATTATAAATATTCGAAATCCGAAATAAATGGATCGAGTATGGAATTAAGGAATCCGATCCGTTAAGAATCCGAATCCGATTATATATATATTATTTAATTAAATAAATTATTTACTAGTACATAATACTAAGTAAAATGATTAAAATTAGAATTTTTACATATTTATCGCTTTAAATAATAACAAATTTTGAATTGTTTACCCTAAAACTATATATTTTTCTTTATTAATAAGTTTAAATTAACCTATCTTAAGTAAATATTAACAAAATCATCAAATAATCTATTAAATAACAATTGTTTATTAAATATTATCTAATTATATTTATCTTTTTATATTAAATTTATTATTTAAAAAATTAAATTTTATTATTAATCGGGTCGGATTTTTTATCGGATCTGATCGGACCCGATTATGCATGGATTCAAATGTGTGGTGAAACAGAACTTGGGAGTGACTATATTGGCTTCGAGATTTGTTGCTAATACGAGGCGGGGTGCAAAAATGACGATTTACGTAATTGCATGGAACAGATCGTATAAACATGGAATAGAAGTATTAAGCTATTCTATGAATGTTAATCTTCTTGTGGGGGTATTTCATCCATCTGAAATCAAGATAAAATGTAATAAATATTTGGTGTGATTGATAGAAAATTTAGAGATAGTAACCATTTAAATAGTAAGTTTAGCATTATAAATGGTTTTGGTACGACTAAATTTAAGTTTTAATTTTTAACTAACCTTTAATTTGTCATTAAAATAAGGAGTTATTTACACCATACCCCTGTTTTAGGTGAAATGGGCCAAAAAACCCTATGTTTTCAAAATTTTTGCATGGCGAACACTGAAAATTTCTTGTGTTGGACACGTACTAAAAGCGCGACTAGAACACTAATTTTCTCTATTTATTGGACGTGAAATAACTAATTTATCTTTTATATTCTGATATACATCATCTCACCTCTCTCTATATACCCCTTTTTATACTTGTTTATAGGGTTTTTCATGCAAATTTTATTTTGTACAGGATTTCTGTACATATAAAAAAGTATTAAATATATACTTGTTTATAGGGTTTTTCATATAATTTTATTTTGTACCGAGTCTTGATGCATATAAAAAAGTATTGAAAAATATAGAGATATGTGAGATGATATATATAAAAATATAAAAGGGTAAATTAGCCATTTTACGTAAAATAAATAGAGAAAACTAATGTTCTAGTCGTGCTTTTAGCGCATATCCAACACCAGAATTTTTCAGTGTTCGCCATACAAATATTTTAAAGACATAGTATTTTTTTGTATTAATTTATATAACATAGGATTTTTTTTATCCTATCTTATGTAAAAAAATCCCCTAGACTGAGGTATTTTTTAAGCAGAGAGACGAGAGCATCGTCCTACGTTACCCACTAAACTTAATATGGGCCAGTATGAACAAGAGGCCCATTAGGAAAAGTCACGTAAGAAAATTAGACTAAATTAAATTGAAAAAGATCTAATCGAATAGGACAGAGAAATGGAAGAACTTGCATACTATATTGGGGGGCTGGAAAATGAGTTGCAGAGACTTGGAGAACCTTGAAGCTTCTCGTGGCAAGGCTTTGAAGAAGCTTTCTGTTACTGTGAGCAAGTTTGATGAACTTCATTCGTTCTCGGAAAGTTTACTGTCTGACGTTGAGATTCATAACGAAAAAAGTTTCACATACTCCAGCACCAAAAACTCAAACTTCATACACCAAAAATAAATCTCCACATAAATTTCCAAAGGAGAGACTTATATGTTATCATTATGCTAGAATAGGTGTGTGTTCTAGAGGCACGCGTATTACGAGAACAAGCCATCAAATTGTATACATATGCTAAGCAACAAATCTGTAAATAAGTTTGTATGCCATCACAACACTTGGGAGCAATGAATGTCTCCTACTTGCATAAGTGTTCTAATTGCATAAGAATTGATCCCTTAATAGCACAAAAAGCACTACAATCATGAAAACAGAGTCCATCATCAACATAGATATACAATTATCTTTTCTACAATAATCGAGAAATTCAAGAACATCGAAACTGCATATTTTTGCTCTAAATTAAAGATTGTAGTCATAAAATTATTTTTGATTCTCGAAAACTAAATTCATGAACAAAATTAACTGTAATTTGTTCAATCAATCGGCATATAAAATGAGTAAGATAGAGACATATAATCATGCTCTGATACCACATGTAAGCATATAATCAATAAAATTTATAGAAAACTTAATTATGAATTCATGCAGCGGAATTTAGAATCAAAATACCTCCCGTCATTCCTCTTAGTTTTGCCGATTCAGAAACTGATATAGCCTAGAAAATCCAATCGTGAGATGACCACGAACAAATTCATCAATGCCTTCAGGTACTTCTCTCCTTAATATTTTTCCAGCTTTTTTCCTTAAAATTCTTCTAAGCACTGAATCCTCACAAGGATATATGTGTTCTGTATATAGCGGGTTTTTTAGCTGTTATTCCACCAATAAATTCTAGAATTATGGAAGTTATTGGGTAGTGCAATTCTTAATTCTCAATTTACGTAATGTAATTAAGCGAGAAAAATTATAACTTTAATTTATAAGAATAACTCCTTTAAGCGATTTAAAAGTCCTTTAAGAAACGCAAACCACCAAAAGGACTTTCCTCATTTTATGATGTTGAGACTTTGAACTGGGTACTATCACTGTGAAATGTGGAAGGACTACCAAAAGGAGGCTTGTGCGGGTAGATATATCATAAGTTGGTAGTACTCTTGATTCGGACAAATTAAATTGGTAATGATCCTCATACCTCAAAGCAAAACATAAGAATGATGTGATCGACACTTTGTTTTTGTTTTTTTATTACAACATTATGATTGATATGTTGAATAAACAAAGACATAAATACTTATGCTTTGAATAAGAGACATAAACAAAGACCCTTGATAAAGACATTACCGGCTACAACACACTCCTATTTTCTTCGAATTTCAACATGGAAAATTTTGGTTCACAATTGATTGAGTCGAACTCAATTAATAACTAATAATGTTCTACATATATAATAGGTGTACAATGAAATAATTATTATTATTCAATTTTATTAAAATTAAATTCTTCATATTAATATATATTTTATAATTATTTTAATGTAATTATCAAATTATATAAATAAATGTGACGATATTATATTAATAAAATAATATTAAAATATAGACTAGAAAAGATGAGAAAAAAAGATAAAATAAAAATAAATATTAAAAGATTTATAAAAAAAAAGAATTAAATTAAGGTGAAAGAAAAAGGAATTAGCACATTTTTGGAGTGGAATTAATTGACACGTTGTAGCGGTGAAGAAAAATAAATAAATAAGGGAAAAAATCAAGAGTTCTTGACGCCATATTTGTCACTCGCTTAATATAATAGCATAGATATAAGTAAACGTATTAAAGTTATTATTATTATTATTATTATATATATATATATATATATATATATATATATATATATATATATATATATATATATATATTAATTTTACATTAATTATGGATGCTTTTTTTTTTTTTTTGAGCGAAACCTCTGGGATATTGTAGCGCCCGGAGCGTGGACCACCACATCCCCTAGACCTAAATCCGAACCCGCATATGAAATGGGAAATCCATATACGAGCCCAAGTCTGAGCAAACGGGAGACCACACGCTCAGTAGGCTAGACGGAGCTAAACGTACTCAAAGCGCGCAACAAATAATTCAAATAGCGGAAGCATGGAGTTCTAGAAGCATAAAAGATTTAAGTTCAACCATATACATCAAGTGATCAAATATACATAGCCATCAATTCATAAATTCATAACATAATCAATTCATTAAATATAAGTCCAAAAATAACATATGCGATGCACCTAGCATGACCTAAACCCAAAAGTGAGACTCGAATGACCCACTTCTCCGCCTAGCTCGTGCACCAAAAGACGTGCAAACTAAAAGTGGTAAAGGAGAGGTGTCAGTCATATCTCGACTGAGTGAGGGGGCTAGTGAGGTGACAATAACGGAGCGATTGCATAATCAAAGGAACCAAGAGCTCATCAACGGTCAAAGCACATCCTAAGAAGATTTCATCTAATTAGAGAAATCATAGAAAGAGGCGACGTTATTGTGGAACGTGTACCCTCGGCAGAAAACGTAGCAGACCCACTTACTAAACCTCTTAGCCAAAAGGTCTTTGAAGGACATCTCCAGGAGATGGGTCTTAAGGCTATGGGCAATTGGCTCTGAGGGCAAGTGGGAGATTGTTAGAGTAGTGCCCTAGAAGAGCCAAATAGTTTAGGCCTCTTTTTGTAAACTACTCTTATTAGCAGCAATTTGTGACATTAATGAAATAATAAATGTAACGTTTCATAGTCGTTTAATTCTATGTGGCCAATTCATCATGTCTCATTCAAGTTTATTAATTGCATATTATAACTGTTTGTGTATGGATGAAACCCCAAGGTCACATTAAGCTACGGGACTTGACCGCGCATAGGGATGGAGGTTATGAAACAAGTCTCTATGGCGTGACCTAAACCAACTCCAAGTCGAAGAGTCTAATAAGCACGGGGATGTTGACTTGACTCGTTTGAGACTTGCTCATACGACGTGCCTTTTAGAAAGGTTACTTTGTTTCATAAGTATTGAATGTAGAGACATTCACACGCGTATGGGGGTGCTTGTTAGGGAACAAGTACACTGAGGATCCCGACAGGAACACCTCAATGGGGTAAGGCTTTTACGCCTTAATGATGAGGTTGGTTCCCTAGTTATGGTAGTGTCTAAATGGTCCTTAGACTTGAGGCTCCATTGATGCTCTGTGCATGACAAGGGCAATGTTTGATATGCGCCTAGAGATTCATGGGTTCCATGAATCTCGTTATGGTTGTATGTTGGCGTTGTTCGAATCATGTATGGGGGCATATGAGAGGCCAACATAGAATCTATCGCTCGTCTAGAAGAACGAGTGAATCACCCATGAGTTCTATTGTAGCACATTCCACTTAAATCCTTGCGCAAGGTAGTGAGATCTAAATTAGGAAATGGGTTTCCTAGAGTGTTAGATCAAATGGAATTGCTATTAGAATTAATTCATAGCATTAGGACTAATAGGGTTCTATTATTCCCATGCCCTAGGTCCTAATCGGGGATTAGACGATAGAAGGATTTTATCTCACGGTATCCATGAGACTGAAAGGTTCACAGCATAAACTTCACCTGTTGGATGGGTGGTCATGAGCTTGTCACTAGACATCGATCATGATCTGTAGGTACTGATTAATTAAAAGGAGTTTTAATTGAACAGTGATTAATTGAAAGAGTTCAATTAAATCAATAAGATAAAAGATTATCTGAAATACCACATTAAGAATGTGGGCCTACTACTATTCATTGGTGAACCTAAGGGGTCACACAATGACTCGAATTGAACAACAAGATTATCTAAAGATCAATAGAGATTGATTGATGAATTAAAAGAGTTTAATTTATGAGAGAGTAATTAATTAATAATTGTATTAATTAATTTATGCTTAATTGTTATGCTATTGAGAATAGATGTTAAAGAGTTAACATTAATTTAAATAAGTGTATTTAAATTAATTGGACTTGAAATTTAATTAGGAGTAATTAATTTTTAAGTCCACAAATTTAATTAGATGTTGGACTTTTGATTTAATTGTTGTGATTAAATTAAGTCCACTAATTAAATAAATATTGGGCCTTTTAATTTAATTAGTAGTAATTTAATTAAAGCCCATTATATCAACTAGCTTAGCCCATAAGGTTTTTGACCTAGGGTTAAGCATATAAACAGATTTGTGAGAAGAAAGAAATGATCGTTGTTTTTCTTCTTTTCTGCTTTCTCTCCAAGTTTCTCTCTTCTCTCTCTTTTCTCAATACAGTATTGAGAATACTATTAGATAATCAATATCTAATTAGTGTTCTAGTGTGCTAATTGATTAGTTATTCAATTACGAGTCGTGGACTACCTTAGAGGAATTCCGCTTGGGATTCTTGGAAGAAGATCGGATAGAAGAGAAGCGGATAGGTTTTGGAAAACCTTCTAGTCATCGTCATCCATAGGAAGCGAAAGAGGTATTTGATCCTTCTTTGGTTTAAATCGTAAATCTTTAATCAAAGGTGATCTTGTTTGGAATTCCGATAAATTGGTTTTATAATCCCTAAAAAAATTTTAATTTCCGCTGCGTTAGGGTTGACGAATTCCAACAGTGGTATCAGAGCCATACTTTGATAGATTTACGATTTTAGTTCCTTGTATTAATTTGATTAATATGTTGATGCGTGTCGTGCTTGTTTTAAAAGAGATTCGTTTGGACAAAGTTTTAAAATTTGAAAAAAAGTTCTTGTTTTAAAACTTGTAAAAGAATTATGAGATTTTGTGAAAATCGAAAAACTGTTTTTCGTAGTTTCGTAAAATTATAATTTTTATTTGTGTTTTATTTTAAAATAGTTTTAAAATAAAATTAAACAAAAAAAAAAAAAAAAAGGGACTGCACTGTGCAGTCCCGTGCGCAGTGTGTGCGTGTGTGCGTGTGGTGGGCAGCGGCTGCCCTAGGGCATCAGCAATTTAAAAAAAAAATAATAATAAAAAATAATTTTTTTTTTTTTGATTTAATTGTCCCTGCTGGGATTTGAACCCAGCACATGGACAAATGCATGGAAGCACCGCCCCATTAGGCTACCCAGTTTGTTAGCCATAAGTCTGCAATTTTTCTGTAATCAATGATAAATTACAGAAACCTTTTTCAGAGGATACCTGGGGTTTCGAACCCAAGTCCGTCAAGTTTGCAAAAGTATTAAGTTTTAAAGGTTGTTTTAAAACTAAATGTTTATAATTAATTTTGTAAAATTGTTTTACTTGAAAATTATTTATTTTTGCCCAAAATAGAATTGTTAAAATAGAAGCATGATTTTATTAGATAGAGATCTAATGGGAATTAAATTGAGTTAGAGAATTCAATTTAATTAAAATTTGAAGGATTAATTTAATTTGGGAATTAAAAGATAATCCTTGGTCAATAAATAATTTTAGAAATTATTTAAAGACTTTAAATCGCATAATGACTATTTACTTGGTAAATTTATTTTATGTTATGCATTGGATGTATGGTTGGATCAATCATGGGCTTTATTTGCGCTATGTATGGTTTTATTTTATTTATGCATTTTGATATTGGTTTTACACGAGAGCCTGCGAGCCTCTTATTCAATTATTGTAAGCATTATTTTTATTTTATCCCCCTTAAAATGTAATCCCCCTTTATTTTGTAAAGAGAGTATTTTTAGGGTGAGATCCCTAATTAGATTAGGAGATGGAGACACAAGATGGAGCAAGCAACGGAATAAGAAGTTCATCAAGGCCCCAAAAGTGTTTGGGTGCATTTATTTTGATGTAATAGAATAGGATTCTATTTGAGTGCTCTCTGTGTGTTTAATTCCGCTTGATGCATGAATAGAACCATGGTCCATAAAATGGCTATTATGGACCATGCATAGGAAGCCCATGATTATCCATATTATAGGAGCATGCTAGGCTTTTATTATCTTGTTGTGTATGTTATCTTTATGTGCATAAATGTGTTCATGCATTAATTAAGATAAAATAAGATAATAATTACAATTGATGAGTCTTGGTAGAATTTTTGAAATTCTTATACCCCGAACCGTCTTAGATAGTCTCAGACAATATAAATATTAAATCCAAATGGAAATTGAAGGATAAAATTTGATTTTATAAATTTCCAAGCATTCCGTCAATAGAATTATTTGTTTTAGAATTAATCAAATCATTAAGTATTGGCCACGAGGCGTGGGATACGAAATGACGAGATTAATTGAATTAAAATAATTCTTTGCATAAAAGATGCAATTTTTCAAAGTCAAAATTATGGTATTGGCCACGAGGCGTGGGATATTCATAATGGCGATGGAGAAATCTTAGGGATTGACGGGTCGGATTTAAATACTTATTAGTATAGATGTCGCACGAGTCGTGGGTCTATATGAAAGGTAATGCAAAATAATATTAAGAGTTGTATAGAGATACAATTGATGATAAGATCGTCTACCTTGAGACTTAAAGTCGGATGTCTCACGAGTCGTGGGTCCGGTGATAAGTGCTTGGGGGTCTTAATACCCACTATTTGAAAAACATGGTTTTTCCTAAATTCTATAAGGGGGTCAAAGGAGTTTGATTAAAATAGTGGGAGACTACATTTGATAAAAGTCCATATCATTTGTAATTGTTATTATTTCATATCCGTCAGTCATACTACGTTTTCTGCTTACATGTAGATTTTCTGCTAAAATCGTGATGTCTAAAAATCCACTTAGTGCTATCCTTGAGGCCAATAAATTGACTGACTCGAATTATGCTGATTGGCTTCGCAATCTCAAGATTGTCTTGGATTCCGAAAAGAGGACCTATGTTTTGACACAGTCTCCTCCCGATGTCATACCTGATGACATGGCAGCAGATGAGAGGGAAACTGCTCTCCAGTGGCAAGAAGATGATCTACAGGCTAGATGTCTAATGCTTGCCACTATGTCTCCCGAGTTGCAGAGGCAGCATGCTGAGATGCGTCATTCGGCTGAGATCCATCTTCACTTGGAACAGATTTACAAGTCGATCAATAGGATTGATCGATTCGCAGCATCTAATGAGTTATTCTCGCTAAAGATGGCTGAAGGATCAAGTGTTCATGAACACTGTATTAAGGCTTTAGGCCTTATTGAAAAGCTTGCAAGTCTCGAGGTGATCATGGATAATGAGCTTTACGTAGATTTGATCTTAACCTCTCTGCCACCTTCGTTCAAACAGTTCATAATAAACTTCAATATGAATGGAGCTAAAGTCTCAGTTGAGGAACTGATGAACATGCTCGTAACTGCCGAGCGAACTATGAAGAAGGATAAGACTGTTTTCTTAGTAGGTTCATCTTCATCCCAAACTAAGGCTGCAAAGCCGAAGAAGGGTAAAGGAAAGGGTTTCCAAAAGAAGAAAAAGACTCTTAAGCCCACTGGTGGGGTTAAGAAAGTGAACACTAAGAAGAAAGCTAATCAAGCTGAGGATCAGTGCTTCCATTGCAAGAAACCAGGGCATTGGAAAAGGAACTGTAAGGAGTACTTAGCTACCCTTACAAAAGGTATAAATCTCATCGAAATTAACCTTTCATTCAATTCTAATAATTGGGTATTGGACTCTGGATGTGCTTCTCACATCTGTAATACGTTACAGGGAATGAGCAACGTCCGTGAGGTTGATGAAAGAGAACATGTTCTTCGAGTGGGCGATGGAGCAAGAGTTGCAGCAAAAGCCATAGGACATGTTAGGTTAATGTTAGGAGATGGTTTTATTTTAGTATTGAACAATGTCTTATTTGTTCCTGAGTTAGTTAAGAACATTATTTCCATTCCTGTACTAGATTTGGAAGGTTTTCCCTTCTCTATTACTAATGCCATGTTCTACATTATGAAGAATGGTTCTTCACATGCATTAGGGTCTTTACAAAATGGTTTGTATTTAACTAATACTAATTTAAACCTCCTAAATGTCGAATGAGAAAACAAACGAAAATCAAATGACCAAACTTCAGCAAAGATTTGGCATGCTAGATTTGGACATATCTCCAAGAACAGGCTTCTAAAGATGGTTAACTTAGGATCATTCAGTACGAATGATCTAAACGAGTTAACCACTTGTGAATCCTGTTTAAAGGGAAAGATGACTAAGTCCCCTTTTAAAGGGCATGTAGAGTGAAGCCAAAATCTTTTGGATTTGATCCATACAGATGTTTGCGACCACTAAATGTTAGTACCCGAAACGGCTGTAATTACTTCATCACATTTACTGATGATTTCAGTAGATAAGGGTATGTGTACCTGATGAAGCATAAGTCTGAGGCCTTTGAAAAGTTTATAGAGTATAAAACAGAGGTTGAGAACCAGACAGATCGCAAAATTAAGGCTCTTCGATCAGATCGAGGTGGCGAGTATTTAAGTGATCTCCTTCTTAGTTATTTGAAAGATAATGGGATTATCTCACAATGGACTCCGCCCGGGACTCCTCAGTTAAATGGGGTGTCCGAGCGACGAAATCGGACTTTATTGGATATGGTCCGATCCATGATGAGTTTCACGGATCTTCCAATATCGTTTTGGGGTTATGCCCTTGAAACGGCTGTGAAGATAATTAATTTAGTTCCTTCCAAATCTGTGCCTGAAATACCATATAAGATGTGGTTTTCAAAAACCCCCACTTATTCATACCTTAGAGTTTGGGGATGTCCTGCATACATCAAGAGACTAGTGGGAGACAAATTGGATTCCAGATCCAGTTTGTGCAAATTTGTAGGATACCCTAGAGAGTCTGTGGGTTACTATTTTTATGATCCCTCGGAACAAAAGGTGTTTGTTTCGAGGAATGCCACTTTTCTAGAAAAAAAGTTTCTAGTTGAAAAGTCAGGCAAGATTGCAGAACTTACTGAAGTTCAACAAGAACCTACAAATGATCAAGCAATGGAACCTTCCTCTTTCCCACAACAAGAAGTAAACACAAGCCCTCGCAGATCTGTGAGAACAATTAGACCGCCAGACCGACTCAATTTGCTAACTGAAACCGGTCAATCGGATAGTGATCCAAGATCATATGATGATGCAATATCGGATAGAGATTCGATGAAATGGCAGCAAGCCATGAATTCCGAAATGGACTCTATGTACTCCAACAAGGTATGGACCTTGGTAGATCTTCCTGAAGGCGAGAAAGCTATAGGATGTAAATGGATCTACAAGCGAAAGCTTGGAGCTGATGGAGAAGTGGCAACCTACAAGGCTAGGTTGGTTGCTAAGGGATACACTCAAAGGCCAGGTGTTGACTTTGAGGAAACGTATTCCCCTGTAGCAATGCCTAAATCCATTCGGATACTTCTAGCCATAGCTGCGTACTATGATTACGAAATATGGCAAATGGATGTGAAAACGGCTTTTCTAAATGGAGATTTAGATAAAGACATTTATATGGAACAACCGGAAGGTTTCATATCCAGTGGGAGCGAACAGAAAGTCTGTAAACTCCAGAGATCCATATATGGACTCAAACAGGCGTCTAGAAGTTGGAACATCCGTTTTGATGAGACAGTCAAATCGTTTGGCTTTATCAAGAACGAGTATGAACCATGTGTTTACAAGAAAATTAGTGGGCGAGTCGTACAATTTTTGGTGTTGTATGTAGACGATATCTTACTCATTGGGAATGAGAAAGATGTGTTGCAAACAACAAAGACTTGGTTGTCTACTCAGTTTTCCATGAAGGACTTGGGAGAAGCTTCATTTATTCTCGGTATAAAAATCTATAGAGATAGATCAAAGAGATTAATAGGTATGTCCCAAGTTCAGTACATAGACAAAGTACTGAAACGATTCAGTATGGAGGAATCTAAGAGAGGATTCCTACCAATGAGACATGGGTTGATCCTCTCTAAATCAATGTGTCCTAATGCTGAAGAAGAGAAGGATAGGATGTCTCCTATACCCTATGCATCTGCAATAGGGAGCATAATGTATGCTATGTTATGTACTAGACCTGATGTCGCATACGCTTTGAGCGTTACAAGTCGATTTCAGTCAAACTTTGGTGAGAGTCACTGGTCTGCCATGAAATCCATCCTTGAGTACTTGAAAAGGACTAAGGATTTATTTCTTGTATACGGTGGAAAGGGAGAACTGAAATTAGAAGGATACACCGACTCAAGCTTCCAGTCGGATGTAGACGACTTTAAATCCATGTCCGGATTCATATTCCGGTGAAATGGTGGTGCAGTAAGTTGGAAAAGTTCCAAACAGGAAACTACTGCCGACTCCACTTGTGAAGCGGAGTATATAGCTGCATCAGAGGCAGCGAAAGAAGGTGTGTGGATGAAAAACTTCATCCAAGAGTTGGATGTAGTGCCTAGCATTGCTGACCCGATCGTTGTCTTATGTGACAATAACGGAGCGATTGCATAATCAAAGGAACCAAGAGCTCATCAACGGTCAAAGCACATCCTAAGAAGATTTCATCTAATTAGAGAAATCATAGAAAGAGGCGACGTTATTGTGGAACGTGTACCCTCGGTAGAAAACGTAACAGACCCACTTACTAAACCTCTTAGCCAAAAGGTCTTTGAAGGACATCTCCAGGAGATGGGTCTTAAGGCTATGGGCAATTGGCTCTGAGGGCAAGTGGGAGATTGTTAGAGTAGTGCCCTAGAAGAGCCAAATAGTTTAGGCCTCTTTTTGTAAACTACTCTTATTAGCAGCAATTTGTGACATTAATGAAATAATAAATGTAACGTTTCATTGTCGTTTAATTCTATGTGGCCAATTCATCATGTCTCATTCAAGTTTATTAATTGCATATTATAACTGTTTGTGTATGGATGAAACCCCAAGGTCACATTAAGCTACGGGACTTGACCGCGCATAGGCATGGAGGTTATGAAACAAGTCTCTATGGCGTGACCTAAACCAACTCCAAGTCGAAGAGTCTAATAAGCACGGGGATGTTGACTTGACTCGTTTGAGACTTGCTCATACGACGTGCCTTTTAGAAAGGTTACTTTGTTTCATAAGTATTGAATGTAGAGACATTCACACGCGTATGGGGGTGCTTGTTAGGGAACAAGTACACTGAGGATCTCGACAGGAACACCTCAATGGGGTAAGGCTTTTACGCCTTAATGATGAGGTTGGTTCCCTAGTTATGGTAGTGTCTAAATGGTCCTTAGACTTGAGGCTCCATTGATGCTCTGTGCATGATAAGGGCAATGTTTGATATGCGCCTTGAGATTCATGGGTTCCATGAATCTCGTTATGGTTGTATGTTGGCGTTGTTCGAATCATGTATGGGGGCATATGAGAGGCCAACATAGAATCTATAGCTCATCTAGAAGAACGAGTGAATCACCCATGAGTTCTATTGTAGCACATTCCACTTAAATCCTTGCGCAAGGTAGTGAGATCTAAATTAGGAAATGGGTTTCCTAGAGTGTTAGATCAAATGGAATTGCTATTAGAATTAATTCATAGCATTAGGACTAATAGGGTTCTATTATTCCCATGCCCTAGGTCCTAATCGGGGATTAGACGATAGAAGGATTTTATCTCACGGTATCCATGAGACTGAAAGGTTCACAGCATAAACTTCACCTGTTGGATGGGTGGTCATGAGCTTGTCACTAGACATCGATCATGATCTGTAGGTACTGATTAATTAAAAGGAGTTTTAATTAAACAGTGATTAATTGAAAGAGTTCAATTAAATCAATAAGATAAAAGATTATCTGAAATACCACATTAAGAATGTGGGCCTACTACTATTCATTGGTGAACCTAAGGGGTCACACAATGACTCGAATTGAACAACAAGATTATCTAAAGATCAATAGAGATTGATTGATGAATTAAAAGAGTTTAATTTATGAGAGAGTAATTAATTAATAATTGTATTAATTAATTTATGCTTAATTGTTAAGCTATTGAGAATAGATGTTAAAGAGTTAACATTAATTTAAATAAGTGTATTTAAATTAATTGGACTTGAAATTTAATTAGGAGTAATTAATTTTTAAGTCCACAAATTTAATTAGATGTTGGACTTTTGATTTAATTGTTGTGATTAAATTAAGTCCACTAATTAAATAAATATTGGGCCTTTTAATTTAATTAGTAGTAATTTAATTAAAGCCCATTATATCAACTAGCTTAGCCCATAAGGTTTTTGACCTAGGGTTAAGCATATAAACAGATTTGTGAGAAGAAAGAAATGATCGTTGTTTTTCTTCTTTTCTGCTTTCTCTCCAAGTTTCTCTCTTCTCTCTCTTTTCTCAATACAGTATTGAGAATACTATTAGATAATCAATATCTAATTAGTGTTCTAGTGTGCTAATTGATTAGTTATTCAATTACGAGTCGTGGACTACCTTAGAGGAATTCCGCGTGGGATTCTTGGAAGAAGATCGGATAGAAGAGAAGCGGATAGGTTTTGGAAAACCTTCTAGTCATCGTCATCAATAGGAAGCGAAAGAGGTATTTGATCCTTCTTTGGTTTAAATCGTAAATCTTTAATCAAAGGTGATCTTGTTTGGAATTCCGATAAATTGGTTTTATAATCCCTAAAAAAATTTTAATTTCCGCTGCGTTAGGGTTGACGAATTCCAACAAACGGAATAAATATATGAGGATTGTTAAGGATTTTGGAAGTGACTTGTCATTTACAAAATCAAGGACGATTCTGGTACTTCCCAAGAAGTTATGCCTTCTAGTAGAGTAAAATATATTGAAAACTTCGGGGTGTATTACGATTGGATGAATAAAATTGGCATTCATGTGACTCAATTGAGATACTCTCAATAGTTGGAAGCCTGCAATATCCTGCTAATGGTACGAGGCTGACATCTCGTCTGAAGTCTCTAAGTTAGCTCGATGTACCAGTAGCTCAATCTATACACATTGGGAGGTTCTGGATCGAGTGATGAAGTATCAAAAAGGTACCAGCTCACTTGGGTTTCATTGTGGAAAAATTCCCTGAAGCACTTGAGGAATTTAGTGAAGCAATGTGGGCTGCTAAAAGCACTGGTACTGATGGGTGTACAAGGTATATATACACCCTGGATGGAGGCGTTGTCCCCTGAAAGTCTTTTAAATAGACTATTATAACTCTTGCTACTTTTGAGGTAGAGTTATGTGCAATGGATACAACTGGAACTAAGGTTGAATGAGAACATAAGTTAATGATTACCAAGCCGGTACCAACCATTGTTGTGCATTGTGATAGTTAATCCACTATTACAAAAGTTAAAAGTACATATACGATCGTAAGACAAAAGAAACACGTGTTTGGAAGGATAAATGGCCATCGATTTGGCTAGAACTAAAAGGAAGTATCATTGTTCTTTAAAGTAAGGACTTGAGTTGTCCTTTGGTTCGAAAATCCAGGTTGAGGATTAGACTATAACCCATATTGTAATACATATTCAGTAGGAACCCAACCTACCAAGTGGAGATCCCATGCGGAGGTTCAATGTGGTATAAACAAACTGTCGGATGTATTGGTTGCACCTAATTTATGAAACTGGTACTTAGTACCCGTGTCTATCCTCTGATACTTACCTGAAAGGTGCTGAAACTGCAAATAAAAGTAAGAGTAATACTCTGAATGGGGTCGAGATCTGTTCTATGATGAGATGTTAGCAGTGCATCTTTGGAGATCCCAACTAATTGAATACTATTGTGTGGCCGCGATTAGAGGAAACAGGTTATTCCTTGAAAATATTCATGAACAGGACATGACATATGGCCATAACTTGTCAACCCTAAAGATTACTAAACTTCTTTGCAACATGTTGTTCCCGATGACCCAAGGTGCCAAATTCAAGGTAAAACATTTCATTTGTCCCTGAGACAGGAAAGTCGGATAACTAAGGTAGCGGTTCAAACCGAAAGGTACCGATCTACTAAAAGCATGTTGTTGTAATTCTGATGGCCTTTATACTATGGATTTGTGGGGGATTGTTGGAATTTGACATTATATTATATGGATAAATTATTCTTGGAGGGATACCAAATTCCTTGGTAGGAATCCATAGAATAAAGTCCATAAAATATAGAATAAATTGGAAATAATTTATTACTGGATATTTGTTTGAATTTGAAATGAGGCAAGTACCAGACAGTTACAAATGGTAATTGTGTGACATTAATGCACTGGTATCTGGTCAAAAACGTTCCAGACGTTTTTGTAACCTTATTTCAGCATTATGGCTATCTTAATTGTAAGGTTTATGGTCTGCCATAAACAAGGCAATTAATAATCATTTGTGTCATGGTTTCTCCCCTATAAATACAAAGTTCCAGACCTCAGAAAATGAGAGAGAAATAGAGAGACAAGTATGCAAAATGTGGTGAATTAGGAAGAGTTAGAAGTCTAGATAGATTTCTGGTTTGGTACTAAAAAATACACTCTGGTACGAAACACACACACACTGGTACTTGTGAGTTCAGTCAAGAAAACATACTTCCACACACATAACACGTTTTCTGAAGTACCAACCAGACACCACACTCTCTCATAAGAGCCCTGATTAGTTATCGAAGTGAGATTCTCCTGAGATCTTACGTATCTGTGATTCGAAAATCTCTGGACTGTCTTATCCTGGAAGAAGCTTCGCGGCAACCCAACGCACCGGTAGTGGGGCGAATACTTCTTTAAGGCAACCGGCTTTTGTCATCGATTCAGTCATATCACACGATAAGTCTCTCGGTTTATCTCTTGTAGTATTGTTTTGCTTTTCGTTGTCATGTGAATATGTTCTGGTACATTTCTGGTATTTAGATTTTGACTCTACTGGAACTTACACTATGATAAGTATACAAGATTTGTATTCTGGTTATTCCACTGGTATATTGAGCATATATATTTTTGGTATTTGTATCTCAATAGGTATGTTTCAGTATGTTTCTGGTACTTAAGTTTGGAATCACATCTCTAGTTGTACATCATATGCATATTGCAAACTCTGGTTATTTATGTTATATTTGATAATCTGGTACTACCACAAAACTGATTTCCAACAATAAATGTTCTCGTCGCACCCCAAAAACAAAAGGGAAAAAGATTAATGATTTAAAACATATCAGTGGACACCATTATCCGTGCAGTTGAATAGGAGTACCACGCATTAATGAGCAATGAGAATTATTATGTTAAAGACAGTTGTTCATCTTTAAAGAACAGAACACTACTCATGCAGGGTATTTCTCAGCCTTTTAGGCAGTTGAGAATTTATGTCTCTTTAGCAAAGTTATGGCTCACACAGCTACTTCAAACCCTCGTAATTCTCATAATAATGCCTTTCTTTACTTCCATATGCTGTTTTTTTCCCATGTTAGATGCTCCAAAAAGGTCATAATTGATGAATAATTCACCTAGAGAAAACACACACCATACAGGGGAGGTCGACGTTTTAAATCCGGAGTTACGATTGAAGCAATGGGGTTCAGTGGGACAGACAATAGATCACTTAAACGGGGCCAAAAAAGTTTAAACATTGATTTACGTTTGAAGCGATTGGGTTGAAATAACTGCCTCATATTGTGTCTCTGCGGTACTCAAGCTCGAAAAAGAAAAAAATTCGAGTGGAAAATCAAGGATTTTTATTTACAGAAACAGGAACAAGGTTCTGAATGTGGCATGTGGAACAATCCAAAAGGAACGTGAACCACTTGTCAAAATTGACCTCAAACAAGGCTCTCCTTTTTGCAAGCCTCAAGAATATCTACAAAACATGATATTCATCCAAGATGCCAACAATTCTGCAGGTGGGATGTCAAGCTCAAAGGATAGTTCCTTGTCAATATTGACAAAATTATTCTAATAATGTATGGACCACACATGCAAACCTAGTCGATGTAACAAAATCTCCAAAGAACCCACTAAAATATTTCCTGGACCCTCAATTCACTACTCAAAGCTCCCCTGCCGACACTTACATTCAAGAATCAAGATTATAATTTATATATATGAACATATATAAGTTTGAAACAGTTTATAATTCAGGAAGTGTGGAAGGTAATTTTCATTGAGATAATGTTGAACCCTGTACAGTACAGGGTGAATATGGAGCCACCATTAAACACACACATATGATGAATTTCCTGTCATCCTATCTAAAAAACCCGCGAACCAGATTTTATTTTTAAAAAATGAAAATAAATGCTATAATGGCGTGTGGAGAAGGGGAAAATCTTATTGCAAATGTTGCATTAGCTAATTTGCTCTCCTATCAAATCAAGACCAACGATGACGAAGGTGAGCCCTTGAAAGAGCAGAAAGTAAAAATGAAGTCCGTGAGCTGCCAAGAGGCTTCTAACTGAAGCTGTCAGCAACAGCAAAGCAAGAGCCAATTCTTTTCTGTATATCTTGTTGGTCTTCTTGACCGGTTTGGGTTTTTGATCCTTCAGTAGACTTAGATCAGAAAGATCATTTTCTGAAGCACCTCGGTTAATCTGCGGTTGGTTCAATGCCATCACATCTTTGTCAGCAAAAGCCAGCAAATCAGATTCCGAGGCCCGGCCTGCTTTTTTGGTGACTATCCACTCATACGAGCTGCCTAGTTGGAATAGGCCCGAGATCATGGCATTGAATTTAGTGACCGACATTGTGTTTTCAAAAAGAAGGTATGGAGCAATGAAGGGAATGGATTTAGGAGACGGGAGTACGTTGAGGAATGTCATGAGGATTGGGATGAAGCAGATTACCCACATTGGGAGCTCGGCTTCGGGGATGAACATGGTTAGAGGGAGAACAATGCAGAATAATGTGAAGGAATAGAATGGGAGTATGAGTTTTCGAAGTAAAAAGAATAAGAATATCAAGTTGGCTTTCTTCCATATGGATATCTGCAAAAGAATTTAGCATCAGTGATAAATAATGTTCAGTAAAATACAAACTAAAGTGTTTAATTCTTTTCTTAAGCTGAAAGAGCAAAAATGAAGCATTTTGTTTTACGAATTCCGGTTATAGTTGAGTGAAATTAAGCTAGAAGCTAAAAGTACCAATGAGGTGCTTTTTTCAGCTTATGGGTTTATTTCTCTACTATTTTAAACTACTTTCTCCTATACACAGCCAACTTTTCCTACTACAACTTTTTACAAATTTGATGTTCTAAAAACAGAAGTTTTTTGCAATATACCTTAGATTTAATGACAGCTGGCAAGCAGAGTCGGAAGAGCTGCATGGGGCCAGAATGCCACCGGTGTTGTTGCTTTCTATAAGCTTCGAAAGACTCGGGAACCTCACATAGAACCTAATTTATTACATCATAATTAGAGGAACCAATTTGGCGATAAACATTCTGAGTTAAAAACTACTGAAAATAGTTCGAAACTTCATATATACCTTGACGTCATTTAGATATATGAACTTCCAACCATTGAGATGGGCACGCACAGCAATATCCATATCTTCCACAGTCGTCCTTTCAAGCCACCCTCCAGAATCTTCCAATGCTTTGATCCTCCAAACACCAGCAGTTCCATTAAAACCAAAAAAATTCAAGAACACCCCATTAACCTGCTGTTCGACCTCAAAATGGAAACACAAATTGATGTTTTGAAGACGAGTTAACAAGTTTTCGTCCTTGTTCACAAACGCCCATCTCGCTTGAACCAATCCCACTTCAGGATTTTCCTGTAGGCAAAAAGAACTTTTGTAAATAATGCCTATTATATTGGTTATTGTTTAATTTCTATTTAGGATTACACTGACATAACCTTAGGTTTTGACCAATTACACAAACTTCCCATGAGATTTCAGAAATTACAAAATATTCCCCTGATCATGAGGTTTGGCCTAATGCATGTCCTTATAGTCATAAATTTTAATCCAAATATTCATCAGTAAGTGTCAATGGAGGGTATTCATAATGATTTAGAGATGATGATATCATCAATATTCATCTATTCAGATGTAATTCAAATTCTTCAATAGGGGAAGTATTTGCAATTTCTCAAACCCAATGGGAGCTTTGTGTAATTAGATCAAACCTCAGTGTACGTCAGTGTAATTATTCCTTTCAATTTTCTTGCTTGACACCTTGAAGTGTGGAACGGTCTGCTTGAGAAAATCTGGGGTTGGTTGAAAATCTGCATCAAATATAGCAACAAACTCGTAATCCTTGACATAATCACAGCTCATTGCAGACTTGAGATTCCCGGCTTTATAACCGGTTCTAATCGAACGGTGCCTATAAATTATGTTTATTCCCTTTTGGCTCCACTTGGCGACCTCAGCCTTAATCAGCCATTGGATGCTCTCATCATTAGAGTCATCAAGAATTTGAATTAGTAGCCGTTCTTTTGGCCAGTCAAGTTGACAGACTGCAGAAATGGAAAGCTCATATACCTTCAAGGAAGAAAAAGAAAAAGACTTAATTAAGGTTTAACATAAAGTAAAACACTAAAACCTTCGTATAAAACTAGAAATACAGAGTAGATATTGGATATGTACAGAATCTGCAAGGGTGCTAACTACTACTAAGTCTAACGCAACATGTACTAATATATTTGAAGAAAATACTAAGGACAAAAAAATCAAGAATCTCATACCTCCCTCTCATTACACATGGGAATTTGGACAAGAACCATGGGGTAATTATCCAGTGCTCCTTTGGGATCATCCGTCCGGAACGGATCGCCATTTACGGTCGGTTTGATCTTCCTCAGCTTGATGTACAAGCAACCAAGACAAAGAATCAAACGATCCAAAGACTGGATTACAAACAGGACAACACAGAATACAGCAAGTGATTGAACAAATGGTGCAATATAATCCCCCCGGAATTTCAACCAACCAACATAAACCAGATGAAACAATCCCTGTATATCAGAACTGTGTGGTATGTACAAATTCGGGTTATCAAAGTAATGCCAACCATTCAGATAAGCAACAACCTCAAAAGCAAGAACAGCCACTAAAGTTGCCAAAAGGGCTTTAATGATTCTCAACATTAATTTACCCTTTCCCAGCTTCTCGCTTGCAATAGCCACCCCCTGTCTGAAAATCAACCTCCTCTTGATTGTTCCAAGAAGAGACCACATAATGGCGCCGAGCCAAGCCAGGAAGCCGACGGCTCGGTTGGCTTTGAGAAGCAGAAGCCACCTCACTTGCTTGGCGTTCTTGAGCCGGCTCTTGTCGACCGGCTTGAATGCAGCATCTGGGCCATCGATTTCAACAATGGAGAAATTCGGGCTCTCCATTTTCACTATCACTGGAGTCCCTTTTGTTCCTTCTCTAGACCACCACTCAAAAAGATTCAATTTTGGAGCCATTTTTTCTGAACAAAAGCTACAAACTTGGGATGTTTTGAGGGAAAATCTTTACAGCCCAGATCTCAAAATCAGAATTTGATGCGACCCATTTGAGAAGCAAGCTCAATGGTGAAAGAATTTTGCACCAAAGAATAACTTCGGACGAAACATTAAATAAAGGTTTGAGCTCTCATGGCAAAAGCACCAGTAGCAGCAGCAGAAGAAGAAGATGAAAAGGAGTGGGAAAGTAAAGAAATGGTTTTCTACAATATTCCTTGCACACTCTCAAACGCTACCCTGAGGAAGCATTACACAAAGCAAGACGCCATGATAGAGAAAGGTATATACCATCTGCTAGCCACGGCTGCAAGACAATTTCCTTTACATTATTCATTTACCAGACACAATAAAAATATGCAATTTTTTTCTCATTTCAATTAACAAATTAAAATCTTTACACCAGTCAGAAAATAAAGAAATAGGGAGTTAAAAAGAATGGGTAGTTGACCCCTCAGTTTCGTAGTGAGTGTTCCAATGGCGGAAGCAAGTATATATATATAATTGACTCTCAATTATTGAGAATTGAAGGTAGAGATTAGAAGATGTATATGGTATGGTAAACTTTTGTGCTTGGCGAAAAGACAGAAATTCTGCCCATTTATCCAAGAAACAACATATTATTATAAAGGGCGAGAGCATAGGGAGAGACAGAATAGTAGAATTCAGATCCCAATGGCCAATGTAGCTTAACATGAGCTTCACCAATTTTTTACTTAATTATTTGGAAAATATTTTGCTCTTTAAATACTTTTGTCTATTCTTAAGGTATGTGATCGGGTACATATAATTTAGTGATAACTATATGTACTTCTAAATAGATAGTTTACGACTTTAGATCTTATTAAAAAATAATTAGAGAATAATCAATAATTCGATTAATAAAAGAAAAAGGTAAGTGGTTAAATTTAAATATAGTTCTAATTTGGTAAGAACCTTGCCAAGTATAAGGGAAGAAGCAAGTGTTCGTGCAAAAAAGTAACATTCTTTAAAGGGGAAATTACATCTAGGTACCCTGTATTTAGGTTTAATTACAATTTAGTCCTCGCATTTTCGTTTATTACATATTAGTCCCTAAAAATACTGTTTCAATTACCTTTTAACCCCTAAAGAGGGACTGATTTGTAATTGAAACAGTATTTTGAGGGACTAATATGTAATAAACGAAAATGCGAGGACTAAATTGTAATTATGCCTAAATACAGGGTACCTAGATGTAATTTCTCCTTCTTTAAAATTGTAGTAAAAAAATATTCTCCCATTGCTAAATCATTCTAAAAACAAAAAATTACTTTTTATTTTTTTTTTTAGAATGTCCGCCATCTAATTAAGTGAGGACTAGTATCCCGAGGTACTGAAGATGCTTTATACGAGAATCTTTCGTACCTAATTGAGCGAAGAATTAATCTATCGAGGAACTAAAAACGCTTTACATAGGGATCTCCTCACCAAATTGAATGAGGAACTAATTTCCCAAAGTAATGAAAGTGCTTTATACGGGAGCCTCTCCGCAATATAATCTTTTACATTCACAAAATTTAGATCAAAACTTTGTTCAAGTGAATTTAAATCATTTTCTACTTGAATTGATTAAAAAAAATAAACTTTTACATCATAATGCCTATTGTCTAACTTTATGCGTAATGCCACGTAGTGATGTTGATGACCAATTTTTCTTTTCTTCTTCTTTTTTTTTTTTTTTTTTTGGGACAGGATGATGATGACCATATTAAGCAGACTTTTAGATATTTGCTTTTCATATCAAATAAGTTCACTTTAACTCTTTAAGTCTTTAAAACTTTAACACGATCTGAAAATAATAGGGATCTTCTAAAACGAAAAGCAAATAGCGATTCAATAAGCGACTTTGTATTTTATTTCAAATTACGTTTCAAAATAGAAGATAAAAGAAAAGAAACTCAAAACATCCAATAAAGTCAGTTAGCAATATTTAGGAAAAATCGGGATAATTACACCGAGGTGCCCTAACTTTGATAAAATTACAGAACTTCTACCAAAAATTTTAAGAAATTAAAAAAAAAAAAAATCACCAACATCATTTGGTACATATCACTTGTTTAAGAAATAAAAAAAAAATCCTTCTCATTCTCAAGCCACATAGCCATGAAATGACAAAATCAAGCCGAGTTAATAATTTCTAAAATTAACGATCCAACAACTAGAATGATCAAAATAATATTAAACCCCAATGATCAGCTTCAACTGATTAGTCATTTTACAATACTTTTTTGTTCCTTTTTATATTATAAGTTTGAATTGAACAGACTACTAACGTGTAAAACTTATAACTCGACTACAAGATATTGATCGAGTAAACATAATTTCGAATTACTAAATTGCACCATTTAATAGTCATTATATAATACTTAACCGAGATAAATTTAAAAAGTGTTAATAATGCAAGATCATATTTTTTAGTCTAATCTTGATCAGATTTATTAACTCATATTAAGTTGAGTTAATCACAAGAAATCTTGCGTTTGACTTGAGATTGTGGAAAATGTTTCGATAAAGTTGTACTTAATATTGTGTTAGATATAATATATTATATTTATTTTTAATTAATTATAGTCTCAATTAATTATAATCTCATCTAATTATACTGAATAGTACGTAGCGGGTTTAATACAGATCGGAAATTAAGTGATTCAAGTTTGATGACTTAATATCCACTAATTAATGTAAAATTAGATGAAATTAAATTAGATAAAGAGACCCAATTAACTGTTTCTAAAACTTTGTGACAAATTAAATTAGATAAAGAGACCCAATTAACTGTTTCTAAAACTTTGTGACTAAATTAACTAAAATATATGTTGTTGTTTTGCAAATGTAATTTCTTTTTAAAATATATGTTGCTGTTTTATTTTTTAACTAAATTATCTAAAATATATGTCGCTGTTTTGCTAATGTAATTATTAGTGGCAAAGATATATTCTACTGCCAATTAACGTGACATCCAAGACAGTAACTGCCCACCTTCTAATTGTAAAATACTCAATTCTGTTAGTTTTAGTTTGCCCCAACTTTTGGTATACCATATTTTATCGTTGCTATTATTGGGGTCTTTTTTAAAAAGTACCTAAAAGTTGAAAAAATTTGCTTTAACTCCCCATTTTTAAAAAAATTTCTCTTTGCTCCCTAGATGACAAGCCAAATTTGCTTTAACTCCCCATTTTTTTTGAAGGTTGTATTAAAACTCAAGAATCTCGTACCCGAACCCCGAAATCACGTACTTAAATGCCCAAATCTCGTATTTGGGGGCAAATACATCATTTGGGCATTTAAGTACGTGATTCCGGGATTCGGGTACGAGATTCTTGAGTTTTAATACAACTATGGGGAGTTAAAGCAAATTTGGCCTGTCATCTAGGGAGCAAAGAGGAACTTTTTTAAAAATGGAGAGTTAAAGCAAATTTGAGTTCTCATTTGGGGATTTTTCGGGAATTTCCCGGCTATTAAACTATGATTCCCCAATATTTTTAAATAATCATATTATTTTGTCGTCTCATGCATGTAAAATATCTGTAACTTGATAAAATTATATCATCATATTTATATCATAGTATATTTATATTTTTATTTCCTTACATCATAATTATTAAGAGATCAATTTTTTGAAAGGACCACTTGCTTATTCTGATATTCAAAAGAAAAAACCTTTAATGTTTTGTGGTTATTTTCAAGTTAATTAAATCTTAATGACATCAGAGATGCCAACTTTCCACCTTCTAAAGAGTAAATTAAATTAAGCCGTACTTTAGTTTAATTACAGTGCATTGATATGGTTTAATTAGTTAATGATCGTTTAATTACAATGCATTCATATGTATATACTGTATATATGCAGTACACGCATGTTGTCATGCATATTGGCGTAAGAGGGCACGCTTGGAGAATATTATGTTATTCGAAAATGTTTTTATTGAATTCAACATACCCCATAATTATATTAAACACCCTGTTCATTTAAACTTATTCTATATGAAAAAAATTAAATAAAATCCACGACCAATTAAGGTCTAATGTTTTTCAGCCGACCGGGGTTGACCAAGTGGTTCGAGTGCTCTTTCTCAAAAGTAATAGCCCGGGTTCGAATCCCTCTGGCCATTTGGAGTGTGTGTGTTTTAAAAAAAAAAAAAAAGGTTCAACGTTTTTCCACTTCATTGGCCTAGGAGGAAAAAAATCGGGAGAGTTATTAATTAAAATTCAGTCAAGGGGTTGGTTCAATTAGTTTTTTTCTTGGGTAATGATTCAAGTTCGAATCCTACTTGAAGATGTATGTTAAAAAAAAAAAAAAGTCTCTAAGACGAGTAGATGATTTAAGTGATAAACATCGAGTCTTATTCGAAATAGTTGGGAAACCAAATCCTCTTTAAAAAAATTTAAAATTTGATATTAAATATTTTTATGAAGTAAATTTAAATCTCTTGATTAGTAATCTCACCTTTAAGGCACGTTGGATTTCATATTTAGAAAAATTTTAGTTCGAATTTGATTCGATCGAATCTGATCAATTATAATGATAAGTGTATTATATTTGTCATTAACTGGTCACTCTCCCTAAACTTTTTATCTATCACATTACAAAACTAGCTCTTTTTTTATATTGATTTGGCCGAACCAGGTTCGGGCTATAATTACCTTCCTATTTAATTTATCTACACAATTATATTAGTAAGCGATTGAGATGGAACTAAAGATAAAATATAAAATTGAAGAAGATATAAAACCTATGTTTTAAAACCCGGATCGGACTTCGAACCGGGACCCCTTACTGGTTACTGGTTTTACTGGTTCGAGATGGTTCGACCGGTATGACGTCATAATTACGTAATAATTATATTTAATTATATATATATATATATATATATATATATATATATATATATATATAAATTATATTCAATTATACAATATTATAAATATTAATTAAAAATAATCAATTAAGTTTAATAATATACAAAAATAGATAAAATTATAAATCACTTTAAATAATTAATTAATTTTCAAATAACATATCTAATGAAAAATCTATAAAGATATAGATCAAATATTTAACTAAATAGCAAAATAATCAATATCAACCAAATTAGTAATATAGAAAAAAGATTGATTAAAAACAAATGTCATACTTTTAATTTAAAAAACAAAAAAAAATATGTCACACAAATGTTTATATTTTTATAAGTATATTATAAAAAATAAATTATTTAACATTATTTTATCCCGATTAAATTGAATTCTTTATTATAATAGTTGACATAATTAATATTTTTCTAAAACTCAACTTGAAAATATAATTTATAAGCTTATTAGATTTATATTAGAATTTGTCAACATACAACCAACTAAGTAACAAGCTCAAGTGGTTGACACCCTCCTTTTTCTAATTTGAGGGTACAGGTTCGAACCCCTGCTGGAACATTTTATAATTTTGGAAAAAAAAAAACAAAACAAAACAAAAAATCCGGGCCAAACGGTCCGCTAAACGATCCGATCCAGTTTCTAACCGGTTTTGGTCCGGTTTTTAGCGGGCCAAACTGGTCCAAGGAGGGACTGATTTTGGAGGCTCAACCGGACCGGACAAGCGGCCGGTCATCGGTCGAACCGGTCCAACCGGCCGGTCCAGTCCGGGTTTCAAAACACAGTATAAAACCCTTGAAGATGTTATAATTTAGAGAAGGGTCTATCACGATAGTCGATAATAAATGTTCCTATCTAAAGAAGGAAAATAATAATAATAATAATTTTTGCTTCAAAGTTAGTGAATTTGCATGTGAAATGTGGAGAGCCCTCAAAGGCCAAAGCACCATTGTATTAAATTGTACTGGTAGCTGCACTTAATAAATATTCTTTAATTGGGTGAACTGTGAAGGACATTCAAATAAAATACGGTAATTTATAAGGATGTTATAAATAATGGATATTCTGAATGCCCATTGATTGTATAATTGATTAATTTATGGGATTGATATCCATGATTAAAATTAATTGATTAGTCAATCTTTCATTTTCTCTTGTATTGTAGTACCTATAAATTGAGGCTTATTGATTATTGTATACACACTCAAGAATTAACAAAATCTCTCTCTTCTCGCTCTATTTTCTTAGCAATATTCTGTTACTGTTCTTGCTTTTAATCAATAGTTTCATAACACGTTATCAGCACAATTAGCTTGAAGGTAGGAGGTAGATTCAATTGATAAAACGATCCACACAAAAGCACAACAATCGAATTCACTTTCGGAAAAAGGTTAGCTTGATTACGTGATCCTACAGTGATATCAGAGCCTAGATTATTCATTTTAGATCTCTGTTATCAAAACTGTAATTCAATAAAATGATGTGTTAATCATAAATATGTATTAATCATTGTTTCGATTATGCTCAGATTATATGTTAATCTTTTGTGAGATTATACTCGGATCTTGTAGTGGTCTTTATAACATAAATATAACCTTTTAATTATCTCATGCTATTACTGATGGGGATAAAATACGCTCGACACACGTCTGACACGTGGCACAGTCAACGCATGACATATGGATTCAGTGGTCCCCATTCACCCCGGACTTTCACCTACACGTGGCCTCCCCTGCGTTCCTTTACGAGCGTCTCAGGGGCCATCCAACGAGCGTCAGCCTCATTTCAACATGCATGCCCCTATGGCTCTAAGAAAGTCTCAAACTGAGCATCGTGCCCTTCCAAGGGCGCCCTCGCACAGCTACAGAATAAAAGGGTCCCCTACACCCTCATTTCCCTACATGGATGCTGATCCCCATGCGGATCCCCTAGTCCATCAGTCCCAGTTGGCACGAGTGTGCTTCTCGCCCTCGTTACCAACCTTCAAAACGGCTCTCTGACACCCGTACAAGCCCACGCACCTGGCCCTGTTGTAAACTCTCACTTTTACCAGTTTTTGCAGGAGATTCGTCCTAGGAAGCTCCTCGCCACGACACGTGTTAGGGCAACATTAGGGCAGGATCACACGAGGCAAATTACCAAAGGGTCCCTGACCCTCAACTATAAATACGGAACTTCATCTCCATCTCTGTAAGTTTTCCGGATCACTGCAACTCCATACTTTAGCTTACACTTCCTCTTTCAGACCACCGTCTGACTTGAGCGTCGGAGAGCCAAACTGGGAATCACCCCCAGTTCCCCCAGCTTGGCCTTCTGACTTCTTTTGTGTTTGTCCTAGCAGGTAGAGCCCAGAAGCTTTTCAGGCGACTCCCTTGAGCTTAATCCCTGTTTCCTCACCTCCACAAAATAGAAAGTGATCGGAGTTTGGCCCACGAAGATGAAGGACACAGAGGCTTTGAGGCTCTCGAATAAATACTGTGCCTTTCACAAGCAAAAGGGACCCGACACGGATGAATGCCACTAGTTGGAAGTTAGGGGCCACTTGAAGGAGTTTGTTAAGATGTTGGAGCGTTATGATGAACGATGCAACGAGCGTTCGAGGGAAAGGAGGAGGAGTCCCTCGCGTTCAAGGAGCCCACGAGGGCGAGACCCCACAGAGAGTAGCCACCGTGGCAAAGAAAAGGCTCTAGAGCAAGAAAATACCCCCTTTGCGGTCATCAACATGATAGTAGGAGGTTCCTCTGGAGGAGGTTCTAACGCTTTTCGACGACGGTATATCCGGAGTTACGATCAACGTCCCTCGGTACCCAAATCAGTCTATGCCATCCGGGAATCCAAAGATGAACGCTTGAAGGAACATGATGTAATAGGATTTACAGATAAGGACTTGACACATATTGTAACACCCCATGGGGTCAGTGAAACCTCTGACTGTCCCATGGTGGTTAGCTTAGATGTCCACAATCACATTGTAAAGAGAGTGTTAGTGGATAGTGGAAGCTCTGTTAATGTTTTGCCCTACACTACATTCCAAAAGATGAATGTCACTAACATTCCGCTTGAACCACTCAAGACAACCCTCATTGGCTTTGGGGGTTCTAAGGTTGTCCCACGAGGGCAAATCCGCATGGCCACCTCATTTGGCCGTGCCCCACAGCGGAAAGACACTCATGGTCACCTACGCGGTGGTGGAAATTGAGATCCCTTATAACATCATAATTGGGAGACCAGCCCTCGTGGATTTCAAAGCAATTATCTCCACTTACCACCAGAAAATCAAATTTCCTACCCCCGAGGGTGCCGGAGAAATTTTGTGCAATATACGTGAGGCATGGGAATGCTACATGTTATCCCTCAGAAAGCCAAAAACGGAGAAAGTGTTCTAAATGGGATCCACCAAGAAATCAATGGATTTCCCCAATCTGGATGAGGACGGTCCTGTGGGCAAGAGGGCCAAATTGAACAAAAAGAAGGATCTCAATGTCAAGAGCACCCTCGAAACAGCCCCTCCGGGAACGGTGGAGGAATCCTCTTCTGAGGAAGACGAGCCCGTTAATGATGGTCGTTTAACGGGGAAGAAGAGAGAGCTTGAGCTCTCTCGTCCAGAAATACGGATCGAGCCCACGGAGAAGTTTCTCACTATTGAGTTAGAGCCAGGAAACAAAGATAAAACCACTCAGATTGGGTCCAACCTTTCGGGACCCTCACAGATCATGATGATCGACTTCCTCCGGGAAAATATCGATGTTTTTGCAATAGTCCACAAGCTCAACGTGGACCCCTCCTTCAAGCCTATAAAACAAAAGAAGCGGGATGTGCACGACTTTCGAAAAAAGGTTATTGAGGAAGAAGTTAACAAGCTTCTCGAGGCTCAGTATATCGAGCCCATACTGTATCCGGAGTGGTTGTGCAATGTGGTTCTATACCCAAGAGCGCGAATAAGTGGCGCATGTGCAACGACTTCATTAACCTTAACAAAGCCTACCCCAAGGATCCTTACCCATTGCCCAGAATAAATCAGCTGGTAGATTCAACCGCCGGCTGCGAGCTCATGAGTATGATGGATGCCTTCCAAGGATACTATCAAATCTTTATGGCCCTGGAAGACCGCCCCAAAACTTCATTTGTTCACTTGGGTATATATTGCTTCTTGGTCATGCCTTTTGGACTCAAGAATGCTGGGGCCACTTACCAGCGTCTCATTAACAAAATGTTTGAGAAAGAAGTTGGAGGATCCATGGAAGTGTACGTCGATGATATGATTGTTAAGAGCGAGGGTCAAGGATCACACCTGGAGGATCTCAAGCGCACTTTTGCTATTCTACGCCAGTATAGGATGAAATTAAACCCTTCGAAATGTACTTTTGGAGTGCGAGGAGGAAAATTCTTGGGCTACATGGTCAGCCATAGGGGGATTGAGGCTAATCCGGAAAAAATCAAGGCTATTTTGGATATCTCGTCCCTTCGAAACCTCCGGGAAGTATAGGTGCTGGTAGGGAAAATCATTTCTTTAAACAGGTTTATCTCGCGCTCGGCAGACAGGAACCTTCCTTTCTTCAAAATTCTGCTCAATGCTCGAAAGTTTGCTTGGACTGAGGAGTGTGAGAAAGCATTACAAGACATGAAGGTTTATCTTTTGAGCGCTCCGCTCTTGACAAAGCCCCTTGAGGCCGAAAGGTTGTTTATGTACCTCTCCGTTTCCAAAGAAGCAACGAGCGCAGTTCTAACAACCATACGGGAGCGTAGGCATTTGCCTGTTTATTATTTAAGCAAAACATTGCAAGGGGTCGAGAGAAATATTTAGAAATTAAAAAATTCGCATTCGCCCTCATTAATGCATCACGACGGTTGAGGCCCTATTTCCAGGCGCACTCAATAACCGTCCTCACGGATCAGCCATTAAAGTAGGTGTTGTCCAAGGTGGATGTATCTGGAAGACTGATAAAGTGGGCTATTGAGTTGAGCTAATTTGACTTAAGTTTCGAGCCCAAAACTACCATACAAGCACAGGTTGTAGCGGATTTGCTGGTTGAATGCTTTGGTTTAGAACCTGCTGTTCCAGAAAACGACGGTCTATGGGTCCTACACACGGATGGTTCCTCAACCACTCAGGGGGAAGGAGTAGGGGTAACCCTTAGAGACCCCAATGGAATTGAGATAGACTTTGCGATCAGGTTGGATTTCCAGGTTACCAATAACGAGGCAGAATATGAAGCCCTCGTGCAAGGGTTGAAAATTGCTTTTCAAAATGGAGCCTCTAGAATTACTGCCTATGTTGATTCACAATTGATTGCGAGCCACATTGAAGGAACTTGTGAGGCTCGAGAAACCACCATGGTGCAGTACTTGAGCAAGACCAGAGAAATCATTGGGAAATTCAAGGAATTCCATCTACTCCAGGTCCCACGGAGGGAAAACGAGCGCGCTGACGCTCTATCGAAATTTGCATCAGCATCGGAAGGCACCGACGAGCTCTCTGTCACGTTCCTTAGAGCAGAGGAGCCATTGATAAATGAGAGGGTCACCAAACAAGCGGTAGCCATGATCGATCCACACGAGCCATGTTGGCTCGATGACATAGTGAGATTTACCAAGGATGGCGTTGTCCCACTGACAAGGTGGAGGCACGAAAAGTCCGAAACAAGGCCCCTCGTTTCTCTTTGGATAGCGAAGGCAGGCTTTTCAAAAAGTCATTCTAGGGACCACCAATGAGGTGTTTGAGGCCCTCGCAAGCCAAAGAGACCCTTGAGCATGTACACGGAGGAAGTTGTGGGAATCACTCAGGAGGGCGCGTCCTTGCCAAGAAAATACTAAGGAGCGGATTCTATTGGCCTACTATTCTACCGGATGCCCTTGAATTCTCCAAAAGATATCCCAAATGTCAATTCCATTCAAACATTCCACAGTTGCCATCAACCCAGATGGTCCCCATAGACGTCTCATGGCCCTTCGACCAGTGGGGTATAGACATTGTGGGTCCTTTGCCAATGGCGGTCGGGCAAAGAAAATTCGTCATATTGGCCGTAGATTACTTTACGAAGTGGGCAGAGGCTGAAGCCGTCGCAAAAATCACCTTCAGGGTCGTAAAGGATTTCATCTGGAAAAATATCATTTGCAGGTACGGAATCCCGAGGGTGCTCATCTCAGACAATGGGTCCCAGTTCATAGCAGCTGACACACGAGAATGGTGTTCAGAGTTAGAAATTGACCAAAGATTTACTTCCGTGGGTCACCCCCAAGCCAATGGACAAGCGGAAGTCACTAATAGGGTCATTTTGCAGCATCTGAAAACCATGCTTGAAAGCTAGAAGAGTGAATGGGCAGAGGAATTGCAAGGAGCCCTATGGGCTTATCGTACTACTCCACGAGCGGCTACAGGCGAGACACCTTTCGCGTTCGTATATGGGTCAGAAGCAATGGTACCTGCAGAGATTGCACAAGAATCCGCTCGGGTAGCATACTTTGAACCGAAAGCCAACGAGGAGAGCAGAGCACTAGAATTGGATCTCTTGGAAGGAAAAAGGGATAAAGCATGGGCACTTATCCATCAATACAAAGCATCTGTCGCTCGACAATATAACAAAAGAGCAAAGGAAAGAACTTTTCAGTTGGGGGACTTAGTCCTAAAGAAAGTGGAAGTCTCAAAGCATGTGGGCAAGCTAGATCCCAACCGGGAAGGTCCGTTCAAAGTTATACAAAGAGCTAACAACCCCAAAAACCCTGTGTTATTCGAAATCATCATAAAAAACCCTATGAAAAAAATAATGATACAGAAAACCCTGAGTTTTTTAAAATAAATTCACCGCTGCCTCATCCCAAATGGTCAACAAAAAAAGGTAAAATCCCTATAATACCCTCACCTACTATTTCTGACATATTCAATACATTTTAATTATAATAACATTAAAATACTCTTACTTTACCTATTAAAGTAATATTATATATATATGATAAGTTTTAAATACATATTAATAATTTAAAAAAATATATACACTATACATACATACATATATATATATATATTTGATAAATTTTAAATACATATTAATAATTTAAAAAAAATATATACTATACATATATATATATATTAGATAAATTATATATATATATATATATATATATATTATACACTTAAAAATAAAAAAAATAAGAAGATGAAGGGGAGAAAACGTATACATATATGTATACACTTAAATTTAAAAAAAAAAAAAAAAAAAGAAGATGAGTCTTCTCCATATACACAGAAGACGAGTCTTCTCCCTATAAGCCGCCGGAAATCGCATCTGCCACGGCCATCGCATCCGTCGCTACCTTCTCGACAAACACCATAGTCACCTCTCCACCGCCATGGCAACCAATACCACCGCCGACCGCCTCTCCACCGCCGTCCACCTTCTCGACAAACACCATAGCTACCTCTCCACCGTCGTCCAACTTCTTTCCCCCACCCCTTCCCGTAGATCTGCCGCCCCCTCCCCCTCTGACCGTCGACAACCTTCTTCCCCTACCCCCTTCCTACCGATCGAACCAGATCTGCAACCAGGAGAGTGGAGGTGGTGGTTCGCAGTGACGGTAGACCTGAGATAGCGGCGGTGGTCGATTGGGGAGACGGTGATGGAGGGCGCTACTGGTGGCATCTTCTCATCGGAGAAGATGGCCCTCCATACAGGAGGAAGAAGACGCAGTCTTCCCCCTTTTTTCGTTTTCTTTCTTTTTTTTTTTTTGTTTTTTTTTTAAATTAATACCTGGGCAAAATAGCCATTTTATGTGAAAAAGTGATAAAAAACTCAATCATACTTGCAGTCAACGCGCGTGTAGCACACGTTCTGGTCTCAGGGTTTTTTGTATACATTTTTAAAAACATAAGGTTTTTTATGGTAAATTTTTTTTTTGACAGGGTTTTTGATGATAATTTCGTATAACACAGGGTACTGGATGCAAATTACCCGTTATACAAATACGGGTAAACAACACATATACGCTCGAATCTCTACAAGGCGAGCATCTCCCATGCCCTTGGAATACGTGTAACCTCAGGAGGTTTTTTGTTTAAGTTAATTTTGTAAAAGCCCACGGTGAAGCTTGATGTATTTGCTCTTTTTCCAAAAAATTATAAAAGTTGTTTTACTTATTTATTCAATCTAAGTATGCAGGCTATTGAAAGTTCTTTATCGGAATTCCAAGCCCAAGATGCATGAACTCCCCCTTGTTTTAAAGAATCGGCATGATCTCACGAGCACGCTTATCAGCGCCCCCGGGGATCCGCCCCAAAGTCCATTCCACGCGCACGAGTATCCAAGTAGGCCCGGATAGCCTTTACTGTTGGCATCCAGCACTCGAAAATGGGACTTACTGCACAAACTTGGTCAATTGGCAATAGAAGATCAAGGGTCCAATGGCCTATCCCCTCAAACCAGCACAATTGCATTTTGTAAAAAGAGAAGCTTTCTGGCCAATTTCAGCCCCCCATACGGGATCCTTGGGTTAACCAGAGACACCACAAAAAAGCAAGTTTTCACAAGTCTTGAACTAGGGCAACCTCCCAATAAGACCCTCGCAACTACTCAAGGCTTAGCAAATTTTCCAAGTTATTCAAAGCAAGTTTTCACAAGTCTTGAACGAGGGCAACCTCCTAATAAGACCCTTGTAACTACTCAAGGCTTAGCAAATTTTCCAAGTTATTCAAAGCAAGTTTTCACAAGTCTTGAACGAGGGCAACCTCCCAATAAGACCCTCGTAACTACTCAAGGCTTAGCAAATTTTTCATGCTATTCAAAGCAATTTTTCACAAGTCTTGAACGAGGGCAACCTCCCAATAAGACCCTCGTAATTACCCAAGACTTAGTAAAATTTTCCAAAGCTTTTAAGTAAATTTTCACAAGTCTTGAACGAGGGTAACCTCCCAATAAGACCCTCATAATTACCCAAGACTTAGTAAAATTTTCCAAAGCTTTTAAGTAAATTTACACAAGTCCTGAACGAGAGCGGTCTCCGAATAAGACCCTCGTAATTACTCAAGACTTAGCTAAACTTTACATATTTTACCTAGCATGTCACTTAGAGTCTTAGCATCATAAGATTCTGTTACCACAAGCGCAAAGTAAAACTTCATAATCAAATAATGCAAGGCATAAAAGGAGACGCTATTGTGAAAGAAGAGTTCTTCATTGATTAAGCTTTTATTAAGCTACAAAATAAGGGCACAGGGGCCCTTAGAATTCTTACAAAAATTAAAAACTAAGCGGGAAGAAAGGGGGATTTCAACATGAGCAAATGGAGAAAAGCATCAAGCAGCAGGAGCAATGTCTTCGTCCAAAACCACTAGAACATTTTGAGCCACAGGACCTTGAACTGGAGCCGCCGACTCTTGCACTTGAGGAACCTGTTCATCTTGATTCTGGACTGCTGGTGGTGGAGCAGGCTCGTTCTGGATTTGAGCATTAGGAGGAAGAATGGGCTCATTTTGGGCAGGGACGTCTGGAGGAACATTTTGATTCTGAGCATTTATAGCAATGGCATTCTCTTGAGGTACACTTTCTTGAGGGCCCTCAGGGGTAGTTACGACATCAGTAGCCCCCTCTTCTTGCTCAATTTGAGGCCCCTCTTCCACCGGATGAGCAGCTATGTACTTATCCTGGGCAAGCTCCACCAGGAAGTTGTACTCTGGCTCAGACATGTTCGCCTCAGGATCCTCTTCCGCCTCCTCACAGCGCTAGTTCAACCTCAACCCCATATTCGTCCGTCCTCGAGCGAAGGCATCTCCTAATCCCTTGTGGATCATTTGTTCAATCACCAAGTAGAAGGCCTTTTAAGCCTCGTCGAAGCAGTGAAGGGAGGCAGTGAAGGAGAAGGCCTTGCTATGAAGAAACTTGATGAGGGCCACCTTATTGGACCTCTCAAGACGCTCGGGTAGTGCCCCCATCAGGTCAGTATACTTCTTCTCCACCTCGTTAGACCTGGTGACCTATCTATCCCGGTCCTCCTGTTAGGAATAGTGCCCTAGAAAGCCGATTCGACGTAATCTGCTTTGGGACTTTTCTTGTATCACAGACAATCTTTGAATAATATACGATTGATTATAGGCAAACACTTCTTTATATGCCAATACGTGTTTTGTGTGTTTCCATTACGTGCGCATGTATGAGAACTCCCCTAATCCTGATGACTTTAGGACTCTACCATTTAGGTGAAATGGTTCATGAAACGAGCCCTATATCACATAAGTCATGATTAGTAAAATACTCCAAGCCGATGAGTCCTACAGACAGTGGGAGTGTCAACCTGACTCCTCTAAGGCTTGCTTGTGGGATCACGCCCTTAAGAAGGACCACCTTGTTTCATGGAGGTGCAAAGTGTATAGTTGATACGTGCGTGATACATGAGGGTGCTTACTTTAATAAGTAAGTTCACTGAGGTGCCCCGTGTGAGAACATTCCTAAATGGGAAAGGAAGTTTCTATTTCAGGAAATGGAAACTTCCAGATTAGGAAATATCTCACGAGTCATTGATGTGATTAATTGATCCTTAGACTTGAGGTTCCTTGTCGCTTTATGAATTAACTCTGTAGTCTTTGGTATAAGCTTTAAAGGGTGTCGCCTTAGACAACTGATTCAAGGCTTATGCTGGGGCTGCACAAGTGACTCATGAAAGTGAATGAGAATCAAGAAAGGACCTACACTTGCATTTGCAAGGTGATCTCTTATTGTGTAAGTCATTCATATGCCATATGGAGTCCTTGGCCAAGGCAGTAGATCAAGACATTAAGAAAAGGATTTCTTGGATTGAGATCAAATGGATATGAAATGCACTTAGCTTTAAGACCGGATTATTAGGGTTCTGATTATTCCCTTGCCCTAGATCTTGGTTGAGAGATAGTAAGTAGGAGGATTGTATCTCACATGAATCAATGACTTAAAGGTTCTGTCGAATCCGAACATTCCAATTCAGCTAGGGGTTAAACACCTGTTGCTAGACTATGGTCGTTTAATCTGTGGACTGATTAATTAATTAGTGAATTAATTAATTAGGGTCACTGCTAATTGAATTGAGAACCTAGAGGGTCACACACAACAACTTGGTTACATGAGTTGAGGCTTGAAAATGATTAAACGAGTTAATCGAGCCTAGAGGGTTCCACACGTGTGAAGCCACACGTGTGGGTCACGTGAGTGACACGTGTCCTTGTGACACGTGTCACACACGTGAATTTATATATATATTAAATGATTAATTTAGTTAATTATTTAATAGACTTTGGTTTAATTTTGAATTAAAATAAAAGTCTAATTTTGGAGAAAATAATCTAGTTAATTAATTACGAATTAATTAATTAGATAAAAATAAGTTATTTATTTTATAATAAATAAAGTATAAAATTATCCAAAAATAGTTTGGATATTTTTTTTTTAGCTCTCTTAAAAGTTGACTTGAATTAGAATTCAAAGTCAAAGTTGGAAAATACTTGATCATCAAGTAATAGGAGAGAGAGGGACCAAATCCTTTGTCCATTAGGACTAGGTTCGGCCGCCCCTCCCCTTTCCTATATATAGGGGAGCTCATGCTCCCCTTTAGAGTGAATTGACAATTCTTGGTTCATGTGTTGAACACCTTCCTTTCTCCAAGATTAAATTAAACCCTAGGTTAAGCCTAAACAATAACTAGAGAACTAGCATCCTTACTAGTTAGATTGTGATCAAGTTGGTGGACTTTCTCTAGAGACTTCAAGTTAGAAGTTTGAAGATTCGAGTTTTACCAAGGAGAGGGGATCAAGCCGCGTGAAGAGCGTTCTTGGGTGGCTTGAAACGCTTCAAGAAAGAATAAAAGAAAAGTAAGTTTTCTATCTTTACGAATTTGGTTACACGATTGCGAGTTCAAGGTCCTTTTGTTGGGAAAATTTTTAAATTCCGCTGCTTTCTGATTCGTGTTTTCCAACAAGTGGTATCAAAGCCACCTCGTTAATCGTGTTTCTGATTCGTCTCAATTATACTGAATTTGGTAGAAATTCTTAGGCTTGATGCGATTGAGTATTTGTAATTGTTTTAGAAAGCCTGAATTACGAAACTGTATTTTTTTTCCTGAAAGTTTCTGAAAATTGGTTTTTATAAAATTTAATTTTGAAAAACAATTTTAGATTTGAAACTGTATAAACTGTTTTTGGATTTCTTGGATTGGTTTTGCTTTTGAACAAAAACACGAAACGAAAGCCCGGATCGCGATGAACACGCGAAACCCCGCGCGCGAAGGAGTCGCGCGCGCAGGCTTCGCGCACCACCCTCCCGCAACCGCGCGTGAGATCTTCCCGGGTGCGCCGCCCATCATCGCCCAGGGCTGGCCGGGACAGACCGGCCAGTCGCCCAGCACCTCCCGCACGCCTGTGCGGGAGCCTTCCGGGCGCGCCTAGGCGCGCCCGCCCAGGGCGGCCGAGACTGGCCGCCCAATGCCCGGCAGGAGCTGCGCTCTCCAGCGCGCACTCGCGCGGCCTTGGCCGCGCGCTATGCGCACACGCCGCACTTGGGGCGGGCAACCCCGTTTTCGTGATCCGGCCTTTTCGTGTTTCGTGCAATCCAGTCCCAATTTTATTTTAATTTTAAAATTTTATTTTTGAATATTTATTTTAATTTTTTTTTTTGAATAAAACTTAAAATTGGGATTTTTGAGAAATTGAAACGGTTTATATTTTGGGAAACTACATCTTGTTAAAATTATTAATTTTCAGAAATTAATTGGAATTTTATTTGTTTTGGTAATTTGGGATTTATTGAAAACTTTTATAAATAAGACTCGTATCAAGTCGTGTTTTAAGCTATTAGAGCTTAAAGCGAGAATTTTAATTTATTGGTTAAATTTAAATTCTTGCAAAAGCATGTTAGGTGATCATGGGTTTAGATCTATGTATGGTTTTAATTTATGCACATGGATGGTTTAAATTGGGGTTGGAGCCCTATAGTTGCGTTTTTCAATTGAGGTTGGAGCCTCACTTATGTGCGTACTGTTATGTGATTTATAATGTGGCTTTCCATATTACTGTTTTTGAGGCCGGGGTATGCCCCGTGTAATTGTCTAAGGCCAATATGAAGATTGAGCCTTATTACTTTATGTCTTTTTCCCTTTTATTGTAATTTGAGAGTAGAGATAGGTGGTGAGGTTTTATTTTCATTTTGGAGACAATGCACCCATGGAGTAAGATGGACCACATTCAAGTAACAAGGAGGCCATAAGTGAAGACCCCTCAAAATGTTAGGGAGGGAAATCTCAATTGTTAAATGTAATAGAGATAGGGCTCGTATTTTGTTACCGCTTTCCCTTATGTGATTTGAACTGTTTATGTGGCATGTATGTTAGAACTTGTGATTGTGGAGTGGCTCCCACATATCACGCATAAGATAGGTAGAACCCATGATCATTACATGTTAGTATCATGCTAGGACATGTTATCTGTTTATGTGCTTGTTTGAAATGCATTTAAGTGTACTTGCATTAATCAAGACTAATAAAATTGGATAACATATATGTTGGTGAGGTCGAACCGAACAACTCTTCGGTTGATTCGAAAATTCCCATTAAATATTAAGCTAATTTCGAACAAATAGGTGTTTAATTCGAGATGCAAATTTTGAATTAAATTCCTAGCATTCCATCAATAGGTTTTAAGTTTAGTAAGTAAAGCTAGTTATTGTCCGCGAGTCGTGGGATAGCTAGTGGAGCTTATTAGTTCTTAGTTACCTAATTGATCATTTTAAATGATCAATATTTCATGGTCGATTTTAGCAAGGGCGATGTCCGCGAGTCGTGGGTCGTTCGAACTAAGTTTTGGTCATGATCTTATGATTGATGGGTCTAGCTTAACGCCTAAGTAAATATGGATGTCGCACGAGTCGTGGGTCCAAATTGAAAGATAGGTGATGCAAAAACAATTACTAAGAGTTCTAAAGGTGTTAGAATTGGTAAGTTGTACCTACCTAGGGTTCTTACTTAGAATGTCCGCGAGTCGTGGGTTCGAGGTAAAATGCTTAGGATCTTAGTACCCGTTGGGAAACGTGTTCCTCTTAGATCTTTGGGAATTATAGATCTTTGAAAAACAGTGGGAGCTACATTAGATTAAAGACCTTATCTTATGTATATCGTTATTATTCAGCATGCTCACCTAGTTCTCTGCTTAGCATTTAGGTTGTAGTTCTGTGATTCTCTACAATATGAAATGCAAACCCATTCGTATCCATCCTTAAGTCAAAAGAGTTGACTAAGTCCTAACTAACTCTAATTGGCTTCGGACCCTAAAATTCGTTTTAGATTCCGAATAGAGAAAGGTGTTCTCTAAAGGGCGATGTTTTCAATTATGAAAAATTCGACCCGGGCCAAAAGAGAAGCAATCTGAGGTGAATGGATTTCTCCAAACTACTTAAGAGCAATTGAACCACCTCATAAAAATGTTACAAGGTATAACATTGTGGAATTATTCAATATTCCAAATGAGGAAACAAGTGCACATGAACAAGGTCTAAAGATCTTATTTGAAGATCTTGTGGTCTCGATCATTAACTGAGAAAAGAGTTCTCAATGCACTGATTGCTTACATTGCTTCCACCATCATTCAAACCCTTTATGCTCAACTAAAATGATGCTAATGTAGCATAGTTAATCATTTAGTTGATAATGGTTGAGAGCATCCTTAAGAAGGAATAAAAGGTTGAGATGGTTAATTCTTCTTCAAAACTCCCTAAGTTAAAGGCTTGAACGCCTAAAGAAGAAGAAACCCTTAAGAGCCCAATGGAGGGGCATGTAAGGGGTGCGCCCAAAAGACACTAGAGATCAAATAGGACGTTTGCTTCTATGATAGCAAATAAGGACTTTGAAAGGGAACTGCGAAGAGTATGAGTACTCTGAAATGTTACCTCGTTTAGTAATTCTACTAGGAATAGAATTCACTAGTCTTGAGTCAATTCTGCATAATCCGTTGTGCAAAGACTCAAGGCACTAATGTTCTGAACATACAACGAGATAACAAAAGTAAGATGACAAAGCTTCGAATTACTTTGGAACGTTGAGATATAAAAGGATTAGCAAGTCAGACACCTTAGGATCATTCTATGAAAATGAACCTATAGTGTTGACTTCCTGTGAATCCTGTCATGAGGGAAGCGTTCCTGAATCCCGTTTATAAGAAACATGGAACATTCCAAAATTATAGTGGATTTCGATCCATGCTGATGAGTGTAAGATGCTTAATGTAAGCACTATATACAATCGTCAGTTTAACCATCATGAATGAATGTACTTGTTAAAGTACAAATTCGAAACTTATATGAAATTCTTAGAATTTCGAAAGGAGGTTAGGAACCGAAGTAGTCATAAGTTATAGGTAAATCGATATGATCGAGATAGCCAATATCTTAGTAACTAATTCCTTAGTCATCTTAGAGATAATAGGATTATCTCTCAGTAAACTAATTCGAGAACACCTTAGTGTTTCCGAATGAGGGAATGAAACCTTATAGGATATGGTCCATTCCATAACAAGCTTTACTGACTTATAATCATTCTAGGAATAAACTCCTAGAATATGCAGTTAGAGATTTTGAATTTAGTACCTTCCAAAATCAGTCCTTCAGTTGCACTATGCAAAGTGGCATACTAAATTCCCTAATTATTCTTATCCAAGAATTCAATGGAATCCTCTTACATGAAGAGGATAGTGGGAGATAAGCTTGAAATGAGTTCAAGTTTATGCAATGATATTGGATATCGTTTCTGCAATTCCCTTAGACAAAGGTTGTTTTTCTCAAGGAATGTACCTTTCCTAAGGAATCGTTCCTATAGAAGAAGAAAGGCAAGCAAGCAGACCTCAAAGAAATTTGAGAAAAAATATCTATGCCACATATAGAAGAAACGAGCCCATCTGATAAAACTTAGCCAAATTTTAGAGTATGTACACGTGTGAAAACCCTTCTCTTAAGATACGTTTAGAACGCGTTCCTAGATAGCCAAGGAATTACTTGAAGAGGAGACACTGTCAGATTTGGAATCTGAGTAGTGTAAGCAAGCCTTGAAATCCAATATGGATTCCATGTACTTAAACCGAGTTTTGACCTTGGTTGATCCACCTGATAGGATCAAGCTCCTAGAGCTTCGAGTAAATGGAAAGCATTACAACCTTCTTGACGGTTGAAATACAAAAGTCCATTTGGATTGTGTTTACCATATCCTCATATTCTGACTATGAGATATGATAAATGAATATGTGAACTATCTTGTTCAATATGAGATTGAAAGAGACTGAAATAAGGTATTTCTATAAATCTCATATTCAGTGGGAGTATGCATAAGGTATGCAAATCCCTAAAGTCAATCTGTGGATTGATAAAGGCTTCTAGGAGTTAGACAATTCGATTCCACAGTCAAATCGTTTGACACAGATGGAAGTCGAATAAGTCTCAAAGTGTACATAAGAAAGTTAGTGATGTAAGAGTCAATTTTTGGTTCTTTAGAAAACGACATCCTTCTCATTAGGAATGTCAAGGACGACGTGAAAGTTACCAATTCTTGTTTAAGAAACAATTTGACATGAAAGATCTTAGTGATTATCCTATATTCTCGACATTCAGATCTATAGAAGATAGATCTAAGAGAATAAAAGGATTATCACAAAATGAGTACATAACCACGGTACTAAAAGAAGTTTAGTATGGACAATGGAACATCTCTTTTGAAGAGTATGTGTCCTAAGATAACTTTGAGAAAGTTAGAATGTCCAAAATCCCTTTAAGTGAAAGGGTGCATAATGTATGAAAAGTTATGTACTAAATCAGATATGGCGCAACACTAAGCGTAGTAGGCCGAATCTAATATGACCTCAGAGAAGGTCATTAGATCTCTGTAAAGGATGTCCTCAGAGTACTTGAGAAGAAATGAGGACATGTATTAGTTTACAGAGCCCAAAAGATCTTATTGTTAGAAGGATATTTGATGTAACCGTTCATCAAACATAGATGATTATGAAATCATTGAAAGGATACAACTTCTACCAGAATGGTAATGCAATGTGTTGGAAAGGGGTTCCAAGGACGGACATTGTAAAACTCAACTATCGTAGTTGAGAACTTAGTCGTATTATATAATACTAAGTTAAGTGTTTGGGTAAGAAACTCCATCTAACTTGTTAGATGAAGTTCCTAGCATGAAAACAACTCCTTGATCATATTTTATGATAAAAAGGATGGTTGCTCAAGTAAGAGAACCAAGACCTCACCAAGAGACTGAACACGTGATTACGAATCACTTTATAAGGAAAAGGTGTTTCCTAAGAGATGTGTAAACAAGAGGGTCACATCAGCAGAGAATATAGCAGATCCACTTTGGAAACCCCCAAAGTCAATAGGGTCTCTAAGTGCATCTTGAGAAGATGGGACTTAGAGTACCTAAATGGCTTTTACGGGCAAGTGGGAGATTGTTAGGAATAGTGCCCTAGAAAGCCGATTCGACGTAATCTGCTTTGGGACTTTTCTTGTATCACAGACAATCTTTGAATAATATACGATTGATTATAGGCAAACACTTCTTTATATGCCAATACGTGTTTTGTGTGTTTCCATTACGTGCGCATGAATGAGAACTCCCCTAATCCTGATGACTTTAGGACTCTACCATTTAGGTGAAATGGTTCATGAAACGAGTCCTATATCACATAAGTCATGATTAGTAAAATACTCCAAGCCGATGAGTCCTACAGACAGTGGGAGTGTCAACCTGACTCCTCTAAGGCTTGCTTGTGGGATCACGCCCTTAAGAAGGACCACCTTGTTTCATGGAGGTGCAAAGTGTATAGTTGATACGTGCGTGATACATGAGGGTGCTTACTTTAATAAGTAAGTTCACTGAGGTGCCCCGTGTGAGAACATTCCTAAATGGGAAAGGAAGTTTCTATTTCAGGAAATGGAAACTTCCAGATTAGGAAATATCTCACGAGTCATTGATGTGATTAATTGATCCTTAGACTTGAGGTTCCTTGTCGCTTTATGAATTAACTCTGTAGTCTTTGGTATAAGCTTTAAAGGGTGTCGCCTTAGACAATTGATTCAAGGCTTATGCTGGGGCTGCACAAGTGACTCATGAAAGTGAATGAGAATCAAGAAAGGACCTACACTTGCATTTGCAAGGTGATCTCTTATTGTGTAAGTCATTCATATGCCATATGGAGTCCTTGGCCAAGGCAGTAGATCAAGACATTAAGAAAAGGGTTTCTTGGATTGAGATCAAATGGATATGAAATGCACTTAGCTTTAAGACCGGATTATTAGGGTTCTGATTATTCCCTTGCCCTAGATCTTGGTTGAGAGATAGTAAGTAGGAGGATTGTATCTCACATGAATCAATGACTTAAAGGTTCTGTCGAATCCGAACATTCCAATTCAGCTAGGGGTTAAACACCTGTTGCTAGACTATGGTCGTTTAATCTGTGGACTGATTAATTAATTAGTGAATTAATTAATTAGGGTCACTGCTAATTGAATTGAGAACCTAGAGGGTCACACACAACAACTTGGTTACATGAGTTGAGGCTTGAAAATGATTAAACGAGTTAATCGAGCCTAGAGGGTTCCACACGTGTGAAGCCACACGTGTGGGTCACGTGAGTGACACGTGTCCTTGTGACACGTGTCACACACGTGAATTTATATATATATTAAATGATTAATTTAGTTAATTATTTAATAGACTTTGGTTTAATTTTGAATTAAAAGGAAAGTCTAATTTTGGAGAAAATAATCTAGTTAATTAATTACGAATTAATTAATTAGATAAAAATAAGTTATTTATTTTATAATAAATAAAGTATAAAATTATCCAAAAATAGTTTGGATATTTTTTTTTAGCTCTCTTAAAAGTTGACTTGAATTAGAATTCAAAGTCAAAGTTGGAAAATACTTGATCATCAAGTAATAGGAGAGAGAGGGACCAAATCCTTTGTCCATTAGGACTAGGTTCGGCCGCCCCTCCCCTTTCCTATATATAGGGGAGCCCATGCTCCCCTTTAGAGTGAATTGACAATTCTTGGTTCATGTGTTGAACACCTTCCTTTCTCCAAGATTAAATTAAACCCTAGGTTAAGCCTAAACACTAACTAGAGAACTAGCATCCTTACTAGTTAGATTGTGATCAAGTTGGTGGACTTTCTCTAGAGACTTCAAGTTAGAAGTTTGAAGATTCGAGCTTTACCAAGGAGAGGGGATCAAGCCGCGTGAAGAGCGTTCTTGGGTGGCTTGAAACGCTTCAAGAAAGAATAAAAGAAAAGTAAGTTTTCTATCTTTACGAATTTGGTTACACGATTGCGAGTTCAAGGTCCTTTTGTTGGGAAAATTTTTAAATTCCGCTGCTTTCTGATTCGTGTTTTCCAACACCTCCATCAACTTCTTTTGATTCTCGTGGAGGTTGGCACATTCCGCTCGATACTTCTTCTTGGAGTCATCATTTTTCTTGAAATTCTCCTCCAATTTCTTGGTATAAGCCTCCAGCCTCTTATGTTCCGTCTCGAGGGAGAAGAACTTGGCCTTCTCCACGTCAAGCTCTTCTTGGATCTGAGCGGGGTCATTCGAGAGCGCCATTTCTTGTATTTGGCCTTACGCTTAGAATAGACAGACGCTCGCATCTGTAGATTCTTAGCCCTTGGCAGCACTTGCTGTATTTTCGAAAGGGAAAAGAGGAGAGTGAGTGCTTAATATTTTTTGGCAAGAAAGGTGAAAGGCAAAGCCAATAAAAGAGGAGTATCAGAAAGACTTACGGAGATTATGACATGTACCATATCGGCGGTAACCCTCTCGGTATTTTGGGAGAACAGGGTTTGGTGGTCTCCAGAAAATTGGACCCTCTCGTAGAGTCCCTCGGAAATGGTGCGTGATGGGGAATGAGCACTTAGAAGAATGGGGCCATCCCCTGGAGCACGGTTAATGCTCCTACCTCCCCGGCACTCGAAAGCCCACAAATGATCCTCCTCTGAGGAGGAGGTGTCACCATCGCCCCTTGTACCCTCGACGACCTGCTTTCCCTTGCCCAAAATAGGGATGTTGTCGGGCATCCTCTTCCTCTTCCTAGAGATGAAAGTTGCGTCCCCTTGGGGATCCCTAATAACCACGCTCGCAGCGGGCCTCGGAGGGTTGGCAGCCGGGGGAGTGGCTCCCCTTGCATTGGGAGCATCAGTTAGCCGGACGATGACCCTCGTGTCCGTGGACCGGGGGTCTCCTCGGCTTTGGGGTGGTGGGGCCGTGCTGGAACTTGCCCCTTGCTGGTTTCCACGACCGTCACCATGGCCGGTTCCCCTTCCGGCCTCTAGCCCGCGAGGATTCGCTTGGTTTACTTGGTCGCCTTGGCGGCGGTTGCGCATGACATTGGCCACGTTCCTCATGTTTGCACCAGCTATTATGATAGCAACCCCTGAGAAGAAGATAAAAAAAAAAGAAGAAGATCGGAGTTAGTAATCAAACTTAACGTTTCTACAAAATATTATCAAGTCAGTATTCCTATCTAAAGTTAGTCCCTAGAAGCTAACCGTCTCTCTCCAAATTTCGAGCGGGTGAATTCTGGATATAGTGAGGGTCATTTGTGATTTCGCTAAGAAACATGACCTCCGCATCATCAGTCAAGTCCTTTGCATTGATAATCCAACCCTCGTCCCTTATGGCACTGGCAAGATCTTTCGGCCAGTTTTCTGGAAGCGTATGGGGTAAACGATGCCTAATGAGTGGTCATTTGAAACGGCCGCATTTATTACTTGTCAGACAAGGCTTCCGCAACACGAAAGGCACTCAGACACGAGTGCCACCCTCGGACATTGGAAATTCAAATTCTTCAGCCTTGGCCAAACACTACAGAATTTGGGGAGGGGGGGCAAAATGTTGGGGATAAAATACGCTTGACGCACGTCTGACACGTGGCGCAGTCAACGCATGACACATGGATTCAGTGGTCACCAGTCACCCCGGACTTTCACCTACACGTGGCCTCCCCTACGTTCCTTTACGAGCGTCTCAGGGGCCATCCAACGAGCGTCAGCCTCATTTCAACATGCATGCCCCCATGGAGCTAAGAAAGTCTCAAACCGAGCGTCGTGCCCTTCCAAAGGTGCCCTTGCACAGCTATAGAATAAAAGGGTCCCCTACACCCTCGTTTCCCTACATAGATGATGATCCCCATGCGGATCCCCTAGCCCATCAGTCCCAGTTGGTCCGAGCGTGCTTCTCGCCCTCGTTACCAACCTTCAAAACGGCTCTCTGACACCCGTACAAGCCAGCGCACCTGGCCCTGTTGTAAACTCTCACTTTTACCAGCTTTTGCAGGAGATTCCTCCTAGGAAGCTCCTCGCCGGGACACGTGTTAGGGCAACATTAGGGCAGGACCACACGAGGTAAATTACCAAAGGGTCCCTGACCCTCAACTATAAATATGGAACCTCATCTCCATCTCTGTAAGTTTTTCGGATCACTGCAACTCCATACTTTAGCTTACACTTCCTCTTTCAGACCACCGTCTGACTTGAGCGTCGGAGAGCCAAACTGGGAATCATCCCCGGTTCCCCCAGCTTGGACTTTTGACTTCTTTGGTGTTTGTCCTAGCAGGTAGAGCCCAGAAGCTTTTCCGGCGACTCACTTGAGCTTAATCCCTGTTTCCTCACCTCCACAAAATAGAAAGTGATCGGAGTTTGACCCTTGCATAATCAAACACCATCACTTACGGTAATATGAAATTATGTGAAATCGGAATATGTTGAAAATTGAGTTAATCAATAATTATTTGTTAATTATGTGATTTTGTTATTTTGCGAGTATGTTGTTCTGTTAATTGTTTACTATATATGTTGCACTATTTATGAGATATCAAACGATGATAATAAATATCTGTTTGTTTCGATGATGATTTATACTATATTTATTGTATAAACGTTTGAATGCCTTTTCCATCAATTTCTTAGTGAAGCAGAAAGCATTTTGGTTGAAAAATATTATGCGATATTAAGTTCAAATTTGTGTTTATCATTTTTTGGTCTTATATGATTTCAAAAAGAGATTATAAGTATATATAAATTCTTTAATGCTTGTCCGAACAATGTGGAAAACTTTATAAATGTATATAAGAACAATTATTTCTGTTCGTTTGATGTCTCAACTATTTTATGATATTGTTAGTATGAAAATCATTTTTAATTCATGTTCCTCCATACATAATAGTACATGAAAATTATTTTAAATTTCAATATCAATGACATATTTTGTTACATGTAAATGGTTTATGTTGTATTGGCTTTAGTGTATATATCATACTTTTGATTCATGATTATATGATAGTTAATTTTTGTACAACTATATTATCATCTCTTTAAAGTATTGATAGTTTTCAATTTATTTTAGATGTTCTGGAATTATATGTCTTCCCATATTGATGTGAAAGTTTTCTAATTTATTGGGTAAATATGGACTATATATTGCATATAGCCAGATGATTTGTCTTGTTTAGTTCCTTCTTGAAATCATAGATGGTTCAATTGAGATATAATTATTTATAAAGTGGAATCCTAGTCCACATTATTGATCCTATGATTATTTGAGCAAAATTTTCGATTAATTATCATTTGTTCATAGTGATATATATGTTTGTTCAATTTGAAACATCAAATTTATGAAACTTTAGTTTTCGACACATAATGGTCAAGTATAATTTATATAGTATATCGATCGACTACTTGATATCAATATCATAATTCTTGATGGTTGCTTCCTTAGTATACTTATCAGATCAAATATATATTGATGTGAAATGGATAATATTATTGCGTCGATATTATTATATATTGCTTGAAATAATGGAAGCTTTTGGTCGATCAAAGTTTATTGGAGAATTCAATTTTGATTTTATAATGCTCCCCGAAAGCAATTCATGATGCTCCTGAAGTAGTAATTTTGATGAGAAAGATGTGAACAATATTTTAAATTGTTTTTTGTATCATGTGATTGAAAAAGTAATAAAGTTGTCGATAAATCATGAATGATTGATCATTCCTTGAAGTGAAGGAGATAATGCATCGCATTATAAATAAGCAAATGAGTCCATGAAGAGAATGGGATAATGCATCGCATTATAAATAAGAAAAATGAGTACACGAATTGGGGCAGGAGTATTATGATCGCTCTCATGATTATAATTATAATTATCCAAACCACCAGAAGTGGTACAAAAGTATATATGGGAGATACTCCACCAAAATGATTATAAATTCGACTTTTTCATATACTCGTAGTACGTCGGATTGAGTATTTATTTAAAATATTGAGTTTTCAATTATAAATACCCATAAATAATATTTTCATATAGACAAGTTCATTTCAATGACACTTATATATCGATATAAACATCTCCTTTTACATCATAAGCTAATTAATTATTTGAAAGGAATGAAGTGGTTTTATATAAATTTTATCTTTGATTTACTCCTTTTATCATGGTTTCAAACTTTGTTTTTTCTTTTATGTTAACCCACTACTTGTTATTTTATTTGTCAATTGAAGATTATGGATATTCCCCAACATTCAATTGGATCCAAAACGAATGAAAAAGATAAATGTTTCGCAGGCAGCGCTACAACAAAGGAAAAAAAAGTATTCTTCTTTACATATGAAAGAAGCAAAGGTAGTACAAAATAATTATGAAGAGTTTGGAAAAGATAATATAATGTTCCCTGAAGGAACGAAACTTATTATAGAAGATGTCTTATTTTCTAGTAAACCTCAAAGAAACTTATTGAGTTTCAAGGATCTTTGTTGAAATGAATGTCACATTAAGACTTCTAATGATGGTAAGATTGAGTATCTTTATATTACTACGACTCTGTCGGGTAAAAAGTATGTTTTGTAAGAATTACCCGCAATTCCCTTCGGTTTGTACTACACAAATATTAGCATGAATGAAATACATGCGATAGTAAATCAAAAGTTTACTAATCCAAATACATTTATTATTTGGCATGGTCGATCGAATAACCTTGGATCAATTATGCTGAGAAATTAGTGAGAATTCACGTGAGCATTCATTAAAAAACCATAAAATTCTTGAAGATAAGGAATTCTCATGTGCTACTTGTTTTCAATGTAAATTGATCATGAGATCATCATTAACTAAAGTTGGAATTGAGTCACCTGCATTTTTGGAATGTATTGTAAGTGACATATATGGGCCTATTCATCCACCACGTGGACCATTTAGGTACTTTATGGTTTTAATTGATGCATCTACTAGATGGTCACATATATGTGTGTTGATTATCAACTTGCAACCTAGCCTTTGCAAGATTGTTAGCCCAAATAATTCATTCTTGATTATGCAGGTGAGCTTGTATCTCAGGCTTTTAATGATTATTGTAAGTCTATGGAATAAAATTAGAAAAGTCTGTTGCTCATATACGCATACAAAATGGTTTAGCAGAATCACTTATTAAACGCCTCCAAATTAATAGCTAGACCCTTACTTATGAGAACAAAGCTTCCTATTTCTACATGGGGATACGCTATATTACATGCAGTAGCACTTACACACATCAGACCAACAAGTTACCATGAATTCTCCCAATTACAATTGGCTTTTGGTCAGGAGCCTAATATTTCCCATCTTAGAATTTTGGGATGTGCGGTATATGTTCCTATTGCACCATCACAACGCATAAAAATGGGTCCTCAAAGAAGATTAGGGATATATGTTGGATTTGATTCCCCTTCTATAATTCAATATCTTAAACCAATCACCGGGAATCTATTTACATCAAGGTTTGCGGATTGTCATTTTGATGAAACAGTTTTTCCAACATTAGGGGGAGAAAATAAACAACTAGGAAAAGAAATTACTTGGAATGCATTATCTTTGAATCATTTAGATCCTCGAACAAAACAACGTGAACAAAAGATTCAGGAGATAATTTATTTACAAATTAACTGCCAGATGCATTTACTGACCCAAAAAGAGTTACCAAGTTTTATATTCCAGTTGTAAATACTCCGAATAGAATTGAAGTTCAAAAGGACAGTTTATTTAAGAAAATGAATCTAAACCACGGCTGAAGCGTGGAAGACCAATCAGTTCCAAAGATAAGAATATTGGAAAAGGAAATGAGCAAATGATCAAAATGATCAACAGTGAGAAGGCTAATGCTCAACAAGACATAACTATGAATAAAGCTTTAGAAGAAGCACATGTACTTGTAAATATGAAAAATGAAAAGATCTCAATTAGTTATATCAGAAATAGAAATGGAAATGAAGGAATACAATTGTCGACAATATCCTTGCACATAATGAAGTTACAAATATTTTATAAGAAAAATGAGGATCTTGAATCAAAATCTGTTGAAGAATGCAGAAATTGAAATGATTGGCCAAAATGGAAATATGCAATTGAAGAAGAACTTAATTCACTTTCTAAATGTGAATTTTTTGGACCAGTAGTCTAAACACTTGATAATGTAAAGTCAGTGGGGTACAAATGGACATTTGTACGAAAATACAACAAACGAAGTAAAGTCATATGAATATAAAGCACGACTTCAGGCACAAGGATTTTCACAAAACCTGGCGTTGATTATGAAAGTTTTTTTTTCTACTGTGGTAGATGCAATCATGTTTAGATATCTCATTAGTCTGGCAGTAGATGAAAGACTTGATATGCATCTATTGGACGTTGTTGCAACATATTAAATAAATCACTTGATAATGAAATTTATATGAAGATGCCTGAAGCATATAAAAGTTTCTGGGAAAAGTATTCAATAAGATTACAAAAATCATTATATGGATTAAAACAATTCGGGCGAATATGGTATAATCGCCTTAATGAATATTCAATAAAAGAAGGATACAAAATTATCCTATTTGTCCTTTTATATTCATAAAGTGGTTTGGATCAAATTTGTTTTAATCGCTGTGTATGTCGATGATTTAAATATCACTGAAACTCCTTAAGAGTTATCAAATGCAATAAATTACTTAAAGAAAGAATTTGAAATGAAAGATCTTGAGAGAATATTTGTTCATCAATCAACATACACCGAAAAGAGTTTAAAACGATTTTATATGGATAAGGCTCATCCATTGAGTACCCCGATGGTTGTGAGATCACTTGATACAACAAAAGATCCATTCTGACGTAAGGAAGATGATAAAGAAATTCTCGATCCTGAAGTACCATATCTTAGCGCTATTGGAGCATTAATGTACCTTGCTAATAATACAAGGCCAGATATAGCGTTTTCAATTAGTTTACTATCAAGATTCAGCTCATTCCCAACTCGAAGAAATTGAAATACCGATAAAGTTATATCCCAAATAAACTATCTATTCACGAGTGGAGGTACAACTATATCATGGCGTTCGATAAAATAGGTAATAGCTGACACTTCTTCAAATCATGTAGAGATCATTGCAATTCACGAGGCGAGTCGTGAATGCGTTTGGCTAAGATCGATGACTCAACAACTTCAAGAAATGTGTCATTTAACACCAAAAGAGAAGGTCCCAACAGTGTTATAGGAAGATAACACCGCATGCATCGCCCAATTAAAGGGAGGATATATCAAAGGAGACAGAACAAAACACATTTCTCCGAAGTTCTTTTCGACACATGACCTTTATAAGAACGGAGACAAAAATGTCCAACAAATACGTTCGAGTGATAATCTAGCTGATATGTTCACAAAAGCATTACCTAGTACAACATTTGAGAAGTTGATATACAAGATTGGGCGTCGATATAAAGATATTAAGTGATGTCATCATGAGGGGGAGTGGGTACGCGCTGTGCTCTTTTCCTTTACTGAGGTTTTATCCCATTGGGTTTTCTTAGTGAAAGTTTTTAACGAGGCAGCCCAATATGCGTACTCCATGAATATATATTTTTTAGCAAGCCTCATCAAACCGCAATGGACATTCAAGGGGGAGTGTTATAAATAATGGATATTCTGAATGCCCAATGATTGTGTAATTGATTAATTTATGGGATTGATATCCATGATTAAGGTTAATTGATTAGTCAACCTTTCATTTTCTCTTGTATTATAGTACCTATAAATTGAGGCTTATTGATTATTGTATACACACTCAAAAATTAATAAAATCTCTCTCTTCTCGCTCTATTTTCTTAGCCTTATTTTGTTACTGTTCTTGTTTTTAATCAATAGTTTCATAACAAAGGGGGATTAGTGGACAATACACAAAAAGATTAATTCCAATCTTCAAATAAATAAAGAGAAGACCATTAACTTTAGTGGAGGAACGCTATGTTGGTAGATTGGTCCTACGCTTTTCCTTTGAAATTTATTTGTCTTCATTGAAATTCTTCCAATTGGAATTTAAGGTACAATAGGCGTAACATACTTTTGGGTTTGCTTAGCACATCTAAATTGACTCTCCAACTAGAGATTCATTTCTAGGGACGAATTATATATTATAGTTTTTAATACTTTATATCTTAGATTTTGACTTATCCTTGATTATTATATAAAATTCGTCGGGTTTTTTGGTTTGAAATATAATTTATTATGGATTTGAGTCTTACTCAAATTATATATTAAGATGTAAATTTTTTTGTATATATCAATAAAAATTGTACATCCCTAAATATTTGAACACCGGACATTTGATTGAGTTTAACCTAATATGGTAGACTAAACCTTTTCTGAGTAAAATTGTTCGTCTATCACAATATTTTCTTTCTTTTATAATTATCTATCTACAATTGAATATGAGATATCTAATTAAACTTAACATAGTACACTAGACCAGGGGTGACACTACATGATAAATGGTGGGACCAATTGATCCTGCTAAATTTTATTTTTTAATTTAATATATATAACTAAAATATGATTTTTATTTTTATTTTTAATTTTTTAAGTTTTTTAAATCAATATAAATTGAAAAGGATATATTTAATTGACCCTTGAAAATTTTATCAAAAATTTTGTAGTCGTCCCTGCGCTGGACGAAACTTGTCTAAGTTTAAATTTGTGGTCTATTGCAGTACTTTCTTTCTATTTACACTTATGTAGCAAACGTGGGATCAAATAGATATGAATTTAACTTATTTTATTTTCCTTGATCATCATGGATAACAGGATATGTATGATTGGGAAGGGCTTTTTTGCTAGAAAAAGTGAGGAAGTGAAGTGAATTGAAATACTTTGCAAACTCTAGCTAGCAATCGTCAATAAGTGAAAAATAAGGTCCAAATGTATAATTATTCTAGTTAGAAAGTAATATATTTATATCTCTAATTCCCTTCACATGTTTCATAAATATCTAGAGAGAAAGAGTTCACCTGCAGAGGTTTTAGAAGGAAAGTATCTTCCCTACAAATATAATGGTATATGCCAAATATTGATGAGAGCATAGCACTCACCTATGATACGCCTCTTCTAAAAATATTATTTTGCGAGTCATGTTATGTCAGATATTTATACTGAACATCATATCCCATTTTCCATATATAAAATTAAAAAAAAAAAAAAAAAAAAAATATATATATATATATATATATATATATATATATATATATATATATATCTTTGTATTCGTGTCGTGTCGTGTTGTGTCGTGTCTATGATATCGTACGCAGATGTATACATCATAGGTGTAAACATATACATAAAGTGGCTAGTTGGTTTTATAAGATAGATTGAGTTTTCTTTTCTTTTTTTTTTTTTTTTACAAACTCATATACATCCAAGCAGGGTTCGAACCCGAGACATTACCCTGAAAAATAAACCTATTAACCACTTGGACCATGCTCTATTGACATGAGATAGATTGAGCTTGAATATATTGAAATAAATAATTGGAATCAAAATATCTGCTTCCTAAAACTAATTTAAATGATTTTTTTCAAAAAATATATGTAACTATAAAATTTTAAATTTGAAAAAAAAAAACACAATAGAATATTAAAAGAAACTAATTATTTGAAAATTAGGCGTGCATGCTTAATTAAATGTTGAACATTAAAAACTTTAAGCATTTTTTATTCTTACCTATATTCAGTGATATAAATCATCTTATAGTTTTAAACAAAAAAATGTTTGCTAGAAAATATTATGTAATTAAAAGTAAGTTATATCAGGGCCAATGCTGCCGGGGTTGATAGCCCATTGCATTACATAGGTCATAGTAGAAACTAGAAATTTGGGTGAGTCACTTTCTTCCTGGGCCTGCAAAGACTTGAGGCCCAAGCCCAAGTATCACACTTCACAGTATATTGGATTTGGAATATGAATATTCATATGATTGGTTATTTTTTTTTTTGGTAGAAAAACAAACCCAACTATTGCATCAAGTTTCAGAAGCCATACCATACTTCACTTCTTCTAGAGCAAGATCCCAGCAAATAAAATTACAATTCAAATTGTGCCCCAACTTAGTCAAGCAATCTGCACTACTATTAAAATGTCTCAAAACATGTCCGAACTTAACCTCCCAAGGTTTGTGTAAAAGGTTGCGACAATTAAGAATGATGCTGCCCAAAGGATGAGTGTTGATATCAGTTTTATTAACGAGTCCATTAATAACCTCTGAGTCAAGATCAACCTCAATTCTCCGAGGTCTCAAATCCAAGCTAATTCAAGGCCCGAACGAAGACCCGATAATTCAGCAACCGTAATGGAGACGTCCCCTAACTGTAACGCCCCAAATTCTATTAATCATAATTTTATGTTCATTACGATTTTATAAATTATATTTTATCAAACTTTCATGAAACTCCATGAATTTATATTGAAAATAAATTTATTTCATAACTTGGAAATAATTATCACGTGGAACAAAACCCGAGGGTGCATCAATTACCGAATTGTCCCTACTTGATTATTTCCTTAAACTTTAGGGACCTAATTGCATAGTTTTCAAGGGCCTAATTGATTATTTCTCAAAACCTTGTATCCTTAATTGCATAACTTAAACATTTCAAGGATTAGATTGTAAATAGTGACATTTCACATGTTTCAAAAATGGATGAATCGTTATTTGCATCTCCAAGCTTCCATACTATCATTTCATCCAAGAATTCCCAACAACTTTGCTTCCTTTCATTCTCGGTTCCTCCAAGCAGAAAGGGAAGAGAGATTTCATCCGAGATTCATCAAGTTTTCAGTAAATATTTGAGGTTTTGGAGTATAATCATCATCATCATCCACTTCCTCCATATTTTATCTTCAAGGTTGGCTTTGCATGAATTGATGAATCTTGAGCATATTTGGTTTAGCTAGGGTTTATGAACTTATGAATTTATGGATTTTAAGTGTTCAAAGCATGCTTATGTGATCATATCTTGAATGATGGCATAGTTTGAGGCATGAATTCTTGAATATTGAGCTTGAATGATCAAGTTTGATCATGAACATGAATCTTGAATTCTTGATGATTTTTCCATGGTTGATATGCTTAAGTGTTATTTTATCAACTATTGAACATATGTGTATCATACTTCCAGAAAATCATAGCTTTGTTGATTGGGAATGGAATTTGTGGCTTGCTTTGTTGTTTCCCGTAGCCATGCTCTGTTCTTCTCTGTTTCTCTCCAGTTGCAGAACTGGGAACGACCGTTCCCAGCCTCAAAGCTTTGTGGGAACGGGCGTTCCCACCTTTTCAAATAAACTAGGCGGCCGAGCATGGGAACGGCCGTTCCCATTTTGGCCTTGGTGCCGGAAGGGCCGTTCCCAGCTAAAGGCACCCTTTTGTATTTAAAATCGTTGCCGCGTCTTTGGGGTTATGGGAACGACCGTTCCCATTTACAAAGGGAAGCTGGAACGGCCGTTCCCACCTGACATGCAGAACAAAATATTCTGCATAAAATTACAATTTTAGCCCCTCGATCCGACGACTTCTTTGACCCCGATTTGCTTTAATATGTGCTAATATGTAGTGAAACAACATGTTATCATGCCACATTGTAATTTCGTGGTCGTCTCGACACATGTCCGCCGTTCGTCATATTTAGTCTATTTTAGAGTCATGTCTCACGTGTACACGTCGTGTTTGCACAGATCCATTTCTCATGACGTGGAGCAGGGGCCGTAGGCCGTGTCTTGGCTTGCACTTTGTCGGTAAAGGTGAGGTTTAGTTATTAATTATCTAGAACCCCATAACCCTTATATGGATTTCGGCCAAATTACACGTGCGTATATCTTTATAATCGTTTTCCAACTTCAAGGGATTTAATACCTACTCGTGTATCATATTACAAATCGTGTTTCCTGAAACTAATCATGCTCATGACAAGCAAATCGTGTATCGTGTTTATAATCAAGTCATGAATCGTGTCATCGTGTTACCGTGATCGTGTTTGGCGAACTATCGTGTACCGTGTATCGTGTTTATGGGCCCGAGGGTGAGTGTTTGAGCCAACCGGGAAGGCATAGGGCTGACGGGTAACTCATAACACCTCTCTCACACCGTGGGGATGCCCCCTGAATCCACCAGGAGGTTTGGTGGAGGAAGGAGTCCCGTACGTGGGAGTCATACTCCCGACATGCACCGTGATATCGTGGGTGGTTCGGGCCTTGCAAACCCACCACCAATGGAGTGAAGGATGGATTTCATGTTATTGATCGTGTGCACTTTAATGACTTGCATGATAACCTAATTAAATGAAAGTGCAATCCTTGTTCACTGTCGAGGTTGGTTGGAGATCGTGCACGCCCCTCGCCAGGGCCACTGATAGTTATAATAGCCGTGAGTATCGTGTTAAACCTGATAGTTGTAATCTCGGGCGAGTCCTTGATATTCTTGCACTTATATTGTTGTTATTATTGTTGTAGTTACAGAACCTTACCCGAGGTTACAACTTGCATGTTCTTTGCGCTAATATATATATCTATGCCCCTCACTCAGTCTTCCATAGACTGATACCTCCACCTTTCAGGTTCTTGCAGGTGCACGTTAGGCGGGAGTCGAGTCGTGTCAAGTCCAGTCCATGTAGTCGAGTCGATCGCGGTGCATATTGTTTATTGTCGTGTTAGAATTGTTAATATAGTTACTTGGTATTTATATTTGGAGATGATAATGTATTGATATGGAAAGCTAGAACATATTTTGTCTTACTTGGCAATCGAGAAATGTCGTGACATGTTTATTGATTATATTTGATCGTGACTAGTTTATGCTTCCGCTTTCACTCGTTGCATGTATACATATCCCGCCTAGCTTGTCATTTATTGCATTGTCACCCGTTCGCTGTAGGTTGGTTCATGTACGGATTGTCCGTTTCGTATGTGGATTGACCTATAGTGCGGGGGTGTGGCACCTCCACGTGTAAGGGGGTGCTACATCTAAGGTGGTATCAGAGCCCGGTTGCAAAATCGAGGTTCTCGAGTCGTGTCGAGTCAGTCTAGGTCGAACGGCATAGGATTAATTGATACTTGGTGAGTCTTGCATCTTAATTGGAGCTACTTGGACTTACCTGAAATTATTTGAATTAGTTAAATTACTCAATAAGTTGTGCCTTGCATTGATTTCTGCTATTAACTTCAATTAATTGATTTTGAATTATGTGTTATACTTGTATTCTACGACCGTAATTATGTTCATTAGCATTTCCTAATCCAACATGCATATCTAGTGTTTTAATTACAGGATGCCTCGACATAGTAGACATCATCATGATCATTCTCCACGTGCTCCTTCACCCCCTCATGCTCAGCCACAAGATTTTATGAATGCGGTGGTCGGGTTAATTGATCAGAGACTTCAAGAACGGGTTCCTCCAGCACCACCTGCACCAATAGCCCCACAGGAAAACCCTATTTCTGCTATACTACGGGAATTTCAGAATCAACAACCTCCCAACTTTTATAGGGGTGATGACATCCAGGCAGAGATGTGGTTAAAGGAGATAGAAAGGATTTGGCAACTTATTCCTTGTGATACTCAGGAAAAAGCTCGTTGCACCCTCACCTTGATTCAGGGCGAGGCCTACTCATGGTGGGAAAGTACCCAGATTGTATTAGAGGCTGCTGGGGAAGCTATTACTTGGGAAATATTTGTTCGGGAATTTAAAAATAAGTTCATTCCACCAGCCTCCCGTACTCGTAGGTTAAGGGAATTTACTGAGTTGAAACAAGAAGGAAGATCAGTTGGCGAGTACATTGCAGAGTTTGAAAGATTTTCTCGTTACGCTCCCAATATAGCGAACGATGACTTCCACAAGGCAACACAATTCGTGCAGGGAGTTAGGCCGGATATCCAGGATGCCTTGAAAGCTGCTAATACAAGTACCTGGGCCAAGACTACCACTAAAGCATTGAAAGTCGAGGATTCAGACAATGTAAGGAGGTCGAGACTATTCGATTCAGATCCAGCTTCGGGATCTGAACAGGACCCTGTTACAATGAAAAGGTCCAATGCTGCCTCCATCTTATCCTCCCAGGAAAGGTCGAAAAAGAAAAAGTCTCAAATTGATAGATCAAGTTCAAAGAAGGGTTCTGTTAGGACATCACCATCACAATCAGGGAAGCCACACTGTACCTATTGTGGATGGGACACCCATACCTATGATGGATGTAGAAAGCGTTTGCGGTTATGTTTCCGTTGTGGAAGTTCTGAGCATCAGATAGATACGTGTCCGAAACGGAAAGAGCGGTCCACCAGGGGTCAGAGCTCACTTAACAGGCAAGAACTACGGTGAACGGTACCTTTAACCATGCATCTCACGTGCATCATGGATCTTATTGTAGTTAATTTCGTGCTCGTTGCAAATTAAATAATTATGCGCGATGAGTATATGATTAAAATGACTCTATTTGACCATGTAACATTCATATCACTGCTTCTCCAAATTTGCTCCTTGAATTACTTCCATGTGCGTGACAGACGGGGCTCTCTCATTTCCTGTTGAGAGACGGGGTTCTCTCACCTCTTGTGGAGAAACGGGGTTTTCTCACTTCTTGTTGAAAGACGGGGTTCTTTCATTCTTGTTCAAGAGAAGGGGTCTCTTATGGCTCATGCATTATTTAAACGCGACAGTGGACCTGGGGACCAGGTCCTTTTAAGGGGGGGAGAGTTGTAACGCCCCAAATTCTATTAATCATAATTTTATGTTCATTACGATTTTATAAATTATATTTTATCAAACTTTCATGAAACTCCATGAATTTATATTGAAAATAAATTTATTTCATAACTTGGAAATAATTATCACGTGGAACAAAACCCGAGGGTGCATCAATTACCGAATTGTCCCTACTTGACTATTTCCTTAAACTTTAGGGACCTAATTGCATAGTTTTCAAGGGCCTAATTGATTATTTCTCAAAACCTTGTATCCTTAATTGCATAACTTAAACATTTCAAGGATTAGATTGTAAATAGTGGCATTTCACATGTTTCAAAAATGGATGAATCCTTATTTGCATCTCCAAGCTTCCATACTCTCATTTCATCCAAGAATTCCCAACAACTTTGCTTCCTTTCATTCTCGGTTCCTCCAAGCAAAAAGGGAAGAGAGATTTCATCCGAGATTCATCAAGTTTTCAGTAAATATTTGAGGTTTTGGAGTATAATCATCATCATCATCCACTTCCTCCATATTTTATCTTCAAGGTTGGCTTTGCATGAATTGATGAATCTTGAGCATATTTGGTTTAGCTAGGGTTTATGAACTTATGAATTTATGGATTTTAAGTGTTCAAAGCATGCTTATGTGATCATATCTTGAACGATGGCATAGTTTGAGGCATGAATTCTTGAATATTGAGCTTGAATGATCAAGTTTGATCATGAACATGAATCTTGAATTCTTGATGATTTTTCCATGGTTGATATGCTTAAGTGTTATTTTATCAACTAATGAACATATGTGTATCATACTTCCAGAAAATCATAGCTTTGTTGATTGGGAATGGAATTTGTGGCTTGCTTTGTTGTTTCCCGTAGCCATGCTCTGTTCTTCTCTGTTTCTCTCCAGTTGCAGAACTGGGAACGACCGTTCCCAGCCTCAAAGCTTTGTGGGAACGGGCGTTCCCACCTTTTCAAATAAACTAGGCGGCCGAGCATGGGAACGGTCGTTCCCATTTTGGCCTTGGTGCCGGAAGGGCCGTTCCCAGTTAAAGGCGCCCTTTTGTATTTAAAATTGTTGCCGCGTCTTTGGGGTTATGGGAACGACCGTTCCCATTTACAAAGGGAAGCTGGAACGGCCGTTCCCACCTGACATGCAGAACAAAATATTCTGCATAAAATTACAATTTTAGCCCCTCGATCCGACGACTTCTTTGACCCCGATTTGCCTTAATATGTGCTAATATGTAGTGAAACAACATGTTATCATGCCACATTGTAATTTCGTGGTCGTCTCGACACATGTCCGCCGTTCGTCATATTTAGTCTATTTTAGAGTCATGTCTCACGTGTACACGTCGTGTTTGCACAGATCCATTTCTCATGACGTGGAGCAGGGGCCGTAGGCCGTGTCTTGGCTTGCACTTTGTCGGTAAAGGTGAGGTTTAGTTATTAATTATCTAGAACCCTATAACCCTTATATGGATTTCGGCCAAATTACACGTGCGTATATCTTTATAATCGTTTTCCAACTTCAAGGGATTTAATACCTACTCGTGTATCATATTACAAATCGTGTTTCCTGAAACTAATCATGCTCATGACAAGCAAATCGTGTATCGTGTTTATAATCAAGTCATGAGTCGTGTCATCGTATTACCGTGATCGTGTTTGGCGAACTATCGTGTACCGTGTATCGTGTATCGTGTTTATGGGCCCGAGGGTGAGTGTTTGAGCCAACCGGGAAGGCATAGGGCTGACGGGTAACTCATAACACCTCTCTCACACCGTGGGGATGCCCCCTGAATCCACCAGGAGGTTTGGTGGAGGAAGGAGTCCCGTACGTGGGAGTCATACTCCCGACGTGCACCGTGATATCGTGGGTGGTTCGGGCCTTGCAAACCCACCACCAATGGAGTGAAGGATGGATTTCATGTTATTGATCGTGTGCACTTTAATGACTTGCATGATAACCTAATTAAATGAAAGTGCAATACTTGTTCACTGTCGAGGTTGGTTGGAGATCGTGCACGCCCCTCGCCAGGGCCACTGATAGTTATAATAGCCGTGAGTATCGTGTTAAACCTGATAGTTGTAATCTCGGGCGAGTCCTTGATATTCTTGCACTTATATTGTTGTTATTATTGTTGTAGTTACAGAACCTTACCCGAGGTTACAACTTGCATGTTCTTTGCGCTAATATATATATCTATGCCCCTCACTCAGTCTTCCATAGACTGATACCTCCACCTTTCAGGTTCTTGCAGGTGCACGTTAGGCGGGAGTCGAGTCGTGTCAAGTCCAGTCCATGTAGTCGAGTCGATCGCGGTGCATATTGTTTATTGTCGTGTTAGAATTGTTAATATAGTTACTTGGTATTTATATTTGGAGATGATAATGTATTGATATGGAAAGCTAGAACATATTTTGTCTTACTTGGCAATCGAGAAATGTCGTGACATGTTTATTGATTATATTTGATCGTGACTAGTTTATGCTTCCGCTTTCACTCGTTGCATGTATACATATCCCGCCTAGCTTGTCATTTATTGCATTGTCACCCGTTCGCAGTAGGTTGGTTCATGTACGGATTGTCCGTTTCGTATGTGGATTGACCTATAGTGCGGGGGTGTGGCACCTCCACGTGTACGGGGTGCTACACTAACTAAGATGTGAAACCCATGATCCAAGTCCCGTGTTCGTCCCTAAGCAACTCCCCGGAAGCAGCTGAACGTTGCTCCTTTAAAACACTCCCATCACAATTTAACTTAAGCCAGCCCGCCGGCGGATGTTTCCATGTTGGCGTGACAACCGGTTTAATGTTGGGCAGTGTTGACCTCTTTGGTACTTCAATGGTAAATTTTGATGCTTCCAAGATATTTGTGCATCTTTCCATATATTATTATATCACATGTTTTATTCTAGCATGGAAAATTTATTTGAATTGCATAAAATCATACCTTAATTACCTTGATTGTAAATCACGATTTTATGCAGCCCATAATAGATTTATTCCTTACTTATATTTGTCACATGCATAGAATCTTTATTAGTATGGAAAGTGTTGACCTGGTACTTTTGAATTTCGTCTGGAACTTAGCTGTAAATCTTTCCTTTTGTACCAGAATCAATCCCAAACGGCTCCTACCTTATTTTACACACTATAGCCGTTGTGTTACATGTATTTAAGAGAGAAATTCTTGAGAAATCAAAGAGGGGAGAAAAGAGTGCTAAACCAACATAGTGAAAACGAGAATATTGAGTTTCATATACGGTTTGGTGTTTTCTTCTAATTCTTGTTTACTTGTTTGTTGTCTCGAGGGACTTTGGTGGTGAAGAGATCAGACTCAAGCTAAAGAATCACTTGGAGCAAGTTGAGTTGTGCAGGGTTGCTGGGTCGTGGAAGTAGTCGGTCGATAGCTAGTTCCAGCTAGGTGTGAGTGACGTTAAGCGCACTACACTGAGGTTGTGGAAGCTGAGTGGTCGCGATACTGCCGCCAGAACGAGTCACACTATCTTGTTGCCAAGATTGGTGATCGGTTATATTGTATCAACTCTCTTAGGGAGTTTTTCTAACTCTTTGGTTTTTACTGTTTTACTCCTGGAACTTTATTGTACTTGTGCTAATCATTTGAGTGAAACATGTTTCAAATCCTAAGTGAAAACTTAGGGACAGGACGTAGGTCTTCGGACTGAACCTAGATAAATAGCCGTGTCATTTACTTGCTTTGCATATTTTCGTTATTGCACTGACTGGTACTTTGTTATTTCGTACCAGTAACTTTCTGGTACTTTGTTATTTCGTACCAGTAATTATTTCAAGCAAAACACATGCTTAACTCTGATAAATGGTTTTCTTAAAACCTTAATAATTCCGCTGCGTTTCATAAAGTTTTATAAAATTCTTAAAAAGGTTTTAAGACCTAATTCAACCCCCCTTCTTAGGCAAACTCACATTCATCAATTGGTACCAGAGCCTCGTGCTCTATATATTTGGTTTAACAACCTTGAGTTAAAGATCTAATGGCTTCTTCAAGTTTTGGTGTGTTTGCAGAAGGAATGTCAAATACCAGGCCGCCACTCTTTGATGGAACCAACTATGCATCATGGAAACATCGGATGCAAGAGTTCATTATATCATTGGATTATGCTATATGGATGATTGTGGAAGATGGACCGTTAGTTCCAATGAAAGGAAAGGGTGATAAGCAAGTACCAAAGACGAAAAATGAGTATACCGCGGAGGATATGAAATCTCTCACCATGAATGCTAAAGCAAAGAACGTGATAGCATGTGCATTGGTGAAAGAGGAATACAATCGAGTAAGTACTTGTGAATCGACCAAAGATATGTGGGACTCATTACAAGTCACCCAAGAAGGTACCAGTCAGGTCCGTGAGGAAAGGATTGCTTTGTTGCTGCACCAACTAGAATTATTCACCATGAAACCTGATGAAAATATCAGCCAAATGAATGCAAGATTCATGGAGATTGTGAACACGCTTCATGCTCTTGGGCAACCGATTTCGGAGAAAGAAAAGGTGAGGAAGATCCTTAGATCACTTCCTCAAGAATAGACACCAAAGGTGACTGCCATCCATGAAGCGAAAGATATCAACAACATGAACATGGGAGAACTCATTGGTTCTCTCACATCCCACGAGCTGGTACTTCTCAACAAACAGGTTACTTCCGGATTAAAAACCAGACAGGATATCGCATTTAGCTCTAATCAAGAAGAGGACGACGATGATCTGAATGAACAAAAAATTGATGACGAGATGGCCATGATGGTTCGTAGAATGAAAAAACTTACTGGTTTCAAGATGAAGTTCCAGAAAAATAAAAATCAACGAAAAACCAGTTAAGAACCTAAGACAAGTAAGCAAAACATATGCTTTGAATGTGGTGAGATTGGACATAAAAAATCAGATTGTCCAACACTCAAAAAGGTGCCCAAGTCAAACAAATCCACAACAATCAAAGGCGTGAAATACATTATTGAAGAATCGGACAACAATCTATTTGATGAAGAGGAGCTATGTCTTATGGCAAACAATGAGGTATATTTGAATTCCGATATTGATTCTGATAATGATGATGTTTATGAATTGTTAGATGAATGCCATAAAGATATGAAGATACTTATGTCTTCCAATACTTCCTTGAAAAATGAATTAAGTAAAGTTCTTGATGAAAAGAAAAAATTGGAAGAAGAAATCAATTTTTTGAAGAAATCAAGTAAAAAAGATAAAACTGCTTTTGAGAACAAAATTGAAAACCTTCAAAATGAAAAGGCAATTGTTGAGAAGGAAAAGATAGTGTGTGAAAATGAAGTTTTTAGTTTGAAAAGATAAATCAAAGGCAAACCTACTGTGAATGATTCTTCAACTAGTAGAAAATCTGTTTCTGGTATTAAGAATTCCAAACTGGAATTTCGTCCCCCTTTCAAAAAATCAGTCACTGGAACTGCACCAAAGAATACTGGAACTTTTCATAAAACGTGTTTCTTATGTGGTAGATCTGGTCATATAAATAAGAAATGCCCTATTAAGAAACATATTGGTACAAAGTTTATTTGGGTGCGTAAATCTCTTGTCACTAACCATGAAGGACCCAATAAAGGTTGGGTACCTAGGTCAAACTGATAATTTTTGCAGGAAATGCCTAAGGAACAGTCCCAAAATCAGAAGTCGTACTTGAATATTGGATGTTCCAGGCACATACTGGTGGTATGAAATCTGGTACTACCATTGAAACTGTTTGGCTTGTGGAAGAGAATGATTTGGTTAGAGTTATACCAAAATTTGAGTTACTGGAAAGATAGAATATGTGGTGCATGTCAAAATCATCGAGCAAATAGGATCCTCATTCAAGTCGAAGAAGGAAATCACAAGTTCCAGCCCGCTGGAACTTCTACATGTTGACCTCTTTGTTCAAATGAGAACCGTAATCTTGGGAGGTAACAAAGTATTGTTACATTATCTACTACTGAAGCCGAATACATGTCACTTGGAAGTTGTTGCACTCAATTGTTGTGGATGAGAAGAGTTTTATGTGATTTTGGTATTACATTGCATGAAATTCCAATCTTATGTGACAATATAAGTGCCATTTGTATTACAAAAAAACCAGTACACCATTCACGCACAAAGCACATAGAAATTAAGCATCATTTCATTCGTGATCATGTGCAGAAACGTGACGTGTGCAATGAATTCATTGATACTGAGCATCAATTAGCTGATATTTTTACTAAGGCATTAAGTGAAGAATGGTTTTGCATGCTTAGAACTGCATTAGGGATACTTGAATGTCCTATACTTGCAAAAGTTAATTTTTCAGCATGATGCATGTTTTTTTTAGCTTCTGGTATTTACCCTCTTTGATGATGAAGGGGGAGAGGTGAAGATTTGATATGCTTATGTGACAAACTTACGTGATTATTGATTGTATGCATATCTTATCCATGAGTATGTTGTTTTGATACACTGGAAGTTATACTGGAATTTCGGAATTATGCTGGAATTTTGGAATTAATCCTCTATGTTCAAGAGGAAACACTTATTTAGGGGGAGAACTTCAAAAAACTTACGTGACACATCCAGGGGGAGCCTAGGTAAGTTCTCTATTTCAAATATCACATCAAATCTCTTGTCATCATAAAAAAGCGGGAGATTGTTGACCTCTTTAGTACTTTAATGGTAAGTTTTGATGCTTCCAAGATATTTGTGCATCTTTCCATATATTATTATATCACATGTTTTATTCTAGCATGGAAAGTTTATTTGAATTGCATAAAATCATACCTTAATTACCTTGATTGTAAATCACGATTTTATGCAGCCCATAATTGATTTATTCCTTACTTATATTTGTCACATGCATAGAATCTTTATTAGTATGGAAAGTGTTGACCTGGTACTTTTGAATTTCGTCTGGAACTTAGTTGTAAATCTTTCCTTTTGTACCAGAATCAATCCCAATCGGCTCCTACCTTATTTTACACACTATAGCCGTTGTGTTACATGTATTTAAGAGAGAAATTCTTGAGAAATCAAAGAGGGGAGAAAAGAGTGCTAAACTAACATAGTGAAAACGAGAATATTGAGTTTCATATACGGTTTGGTGTTTTCTTCTAATTCTTGTTTGCTTGTTTGTTGTCTCGAGGGACTTTGGTGGTGAAGAGATCAGACTCAAGCTCAAGAACCACTTGGAACAAGTTGAGTTGTGCAGGGTTGCTGGGTCGTGGAAGTAGTCGGTCGATAGCTAGTTCCAGCTAGGTGTGAGTGACGTTAAGCGTACTACACTGAGGTCGTGGAAGTTGAGTGGTCGCGATACTACCGCCAGAACGAGTTACACTATCTTGTTGCCAAGATTGGTGATCGGTTATATTGTATCAACTCTCTTAGGGAGTTTTTCTAACTCTTTGGTTTTTATTGTTTTACTCCTGGAACTTTATTGTACCTGTGCTAATCATTTGAGTGAAACAGGTTTCAAATCCTAAGTGAAAACTTGGGGACAAGACGTAGGTCTTTGGACTGAACCTGGATAAATAGCCGTGTCATTTACTTGCTTTGCATATTTTCGTTATTGCACTGACTGGTACTTTGTTATTTTGTACCAGTAACTGTCTGGTACTTTGTTATTTCGTACCAGTAATTATTTCAAGCAAAGCACGCGCTTAACTCTAATAAACGGTTTTCTTAAAACCTTAATAATTCCGCTGCGTTTCATAAAGTTTTATAAAATTCTTAAAAAGGTTTTAAGGCTTAATTCAACCCCCCTTCTTAGGCAAACTCACATTCATCAGGCAGCTTAGCGACATGCCCCAAACTCCACAAATCAGTAGCAAGCAACCTAATAGCATTCAGAGAGGTATTGAGTGGAATTCTCCTACCTTGGAAAAGAAATTTGTTCTTGCCTGTCCACAAAACCCAAATAGTCGCCAAGAAAATTACATTCCAGGTAGCAAGCAACTTAATAACATTCAGAGAGGTATTGAGTGGAATTCTCCTACCTTGGAAAAAAAATTTGTTCCTGCCTGCCCACAAAACCCAAATATGAATGGTTATGACGTTATGTTAAACAGTGATAACAAAAAGTATGATTAGCCACTATTCTTATGTTTAATTAGCGATTTTTCTTAGATTTTTACCATCTATGATAGCACGAATTCGTGCACGACGATATAAGCATGGTACTAAATAAAATTTTCTTAAATTTACTATATGAGAAGTATTATTGGATTTGTATCTGAATATGCAACATAATACAAAATTATATTTTTAGATATATTTGCATATTAGAACTAACCGGTGCAAAATACGAACTTTTCGCCTCTAAAGCTCAACACTTTACAAACACTATTGAAATGAGAGCTCTTCTCTTCTTCTTCACGAACACATTTTTCAATTTTCATCTATGTTTCCAATTATCCAAATATAACTAAACTATTATAAATACCCTATTTTCATCATTCACAAAATCATTCCATCTCGAACTATAAGTTATATTTTGTTATTTGTCTTTGTAATCTGCAAGAGAAAAAACAATTAAAAAACTCGTTTTTGCTTAGGTGATTCTTTTTCAAGAAAAGAAAAGGAAACCATTCTTCAACGAAAATGAGTCCCTCCGCCCCTCTAATGCTCATCCCAGCTGTGCTTCTCTTCTCCTCCGCCGCCACGACCACCTTCGGCGCACCCGCCGCCATCAACATAACTAAGATCCTCAAGAAATACCCCAATTACAGCGAGTTCAGCAGCCTCTTCATAAGTCCCACTTAGCTCAATCACTACTAGAAAACATGCGTTTAGGACGTCAAAAAGGGCCTTTTGGAACCGAAAAATAGTATTTAGCAACTGCAACCTAAAAATAGTCCTTAGCAACCAAATTATAACTGAAAAATGCAAAATTTTGTAACCGATTTTTGCAACCGAATATCTGGTTGCAAGTAGCTGCAGACGTGAAACGTAAGCCACTTCACTTTGCAACCGAACATTCGGTTACAAAAATATAACTAATTTTGCAACCGGATATTCAGTTGCAAAGTTGATGTGACACATAATTTTTGCAACCGTATTTTTTTATTGTAAAATAGCTAAAAAGTGTTTATCAATTTGGTTGCAAAATTAAATTATTTTATATTTTTTAAATTAATTTGCAACCAAAATTTAATTATAAAAGACAAATTATTATTTTTTAATTTTCCACACTTATTTGCAATCACAATTCAGTTGCAAACCTAATTATTTTCAATTGCAAAATAATCCTATATATTTTTTCCAAACTTGTATTACCAATAATTCTAATTATCACGAAGGGGTAGTTGGCTCAAGTGAATAGGAGTTTGAGTTAACTTAAGCAAGGTTTTGGGTTCGAACCATGTGGATGTGAAAAACTACGTTGAGAGAGGTCCCCGCAATAAGAGCCTTTAGCTACCTCAAGAGATCAATCCTTCACTCAATTGGGTGGAGAGAAACTATGAGAGATCAAAAAAAAAAAAAAATCTAATTATCGAATTTTAATCAAAATATTTTAAAAATAAACAATAAAATTAATTAGAATCATCCCACAATATACCAATAACAATTTAACATCATTCTCCAACATAAAACACTACTAAGTTATCCTTTATTATTTCAAGAAGTCTATAGAGTTTCATACATCAACAATTTCTAAGTATCAGGATACAATGGATAAGGGGTTATGTAGTGTTGCTCATCCCCATAACATATCAAAAAAGAAGCAAATTGAGATAAATGTGCAAGAAGAAAAAAACATTAAGAGGTTTGATGCACAAACTGATGTATTTTAAAGTAAGCTTCATTTCACAGAATTCCTTCACATAGCGCAGATGTAATGGCCAAAAAATGATGCATTTCGCATTTAAATAGGGACAATAGCAACATTTAGCTTGCAAATATTATTGTTATCTTCTAATTCTCATATATGGATTGAGTCACCATCTTATTAAGTTTCCCAAATCTTTGACTCTACATAACCAATTAAATCACTTAATCAAGTAAATCCACAAAATGAGGTCAATTTATAATCAACTACTAATATCATGATACTTGTCGATTTATGCACCATTGAATTTATAAAGGGATGATAGTGTTTTGAACTTTGATTTCATCTTATTCTACCGAACTCCAACCTGTTGGAATAAAAAGGGGGAGACCTGCAAAACAAGGGGTCATCATCCACTGAATTAAGTCAGTAAACGGTAGAAAGAGAGATAAAGAAAGCGATAAAAATGATTAAGAAAGCAATAATGAAAATAAAGAGCTGCTGAGTGCTTGAACAAGTGGTATTTCCGCCTGCTGATAGCTTTCGCGCTTAAGGAAATGAGTATGTTGATTGCTGTGAAATATGTGTAAGTTGATGATCTGTCAAAAGTTAGAGAATGGAGTTGCTGATAGCCCTTTTATAGCAGTGAGGAGTGGGGAGGCGCGAGCTGGAGCAGGTGGTTACTGGGCAGGAAGTTGGTTGAGAGACTTTAGGTCATTAGAGGCTTCTTCTGGGGGGAGGCCGAATCCTTTTGAATTTGAACTCCTCTCCATTAGCTTCCCACGTTTTTTACCAGCTGCAACCACCCCCCAAAATCAGGGAGAGTAGTTAGGGTTACATCATAGTGGGCTCATCTACAGGGCCTGCTAACTTGTCGGTTAGCCCACCTGGTGAGTAGGCCTGAAATGGGCTGCTGTCCCCAACGGCTATTCCTAGGCCCAACTTATTTAACAAAAATAAGTTGGGCATCTCTTGGGCTTGAAAATATGAGTTTCCCTTAGCATCTTAAGAGAAACACATGAATTCTACCTACTCATGAGCCTCTACACAAAATACATGTTAGAAAATTATTTCAGCGCCGCTGATCAAAGAGCAAACGTGAAATCTTTCCAAAGCAATTGCGAGAAAGTTTAGTGCTTGATGGGTCCTGCATATGGGTCCCAGAGTCCGATCACTTTACGATTTGTTTTCGTGAGGAAACTACCGGAAGTTCGCCGGAAAGGTTGAGGGTTCTACCTGCTAGGACAAACACGCAACAAAGTCAGAAGGCCAAGCTGGGGGAACTGGGGGTGATTCCCAGTTTGGCTCTCCGACGCTCAAGTCAGATGAAGATCTGAAAGAGAGAATAAGCTAAGTATGAATTTGCAGAAATGGAGGTTGCTTACAGTGAAGGAGATGGAAACTCCTATTTATAGTTGAGGGTCAGGGATACTTTGGTCATTTGCCACATGTGGTCCTGGCCGAATGTTGCCCTAACACGTGGCGCCGTGAGAGAGAAACCTAGGAGGAATCTTCTGCAAAAGCTGCTGAAAGTTAGTGTTGGCAACAGTGGCAGGTGCGCGGGCATGTACGATGTGTCAGAGAGCCGTTTGGGGGGTTGGTAACGAGGGCTTAAGAGCGCGCTCGTGACAACCAAAAGCCTTGAAGGCCAAGAAATCCACTGGGGGATGAGGGCCAGGGCTTGTGTAATGAGTTGCAAGGGAAAACCACTCTGAGGGAATGCAACGCTCGAAGAGGGCTCCCTTGATGGATTGAAGCATTTGCCATGTAACGTAACAGGGCGCTCGTAAGGGAGCGGTAGTGATAACCACGTGTATACGTTGCAGAAGACGGCACGTGCTCTTGAAGGGTATTGGCGCTTGTGAGTCTGAGCGTCCGTGTATGCCAGATGCGATTTCAGATAGACAAGTGTCATCGTCCTTGAGGTGCCACGTGTCAATATTGTGCGAGCGTATTTTGACCCCATCAGTGCTGCTGGCCAGTGAGGCGCTTCCGTTCCATGCCATAAGCATTACAACTGCAAACAATTCATTCTAATCGTTCAAAAGCTATTTAATATAAACTAGTGAAGCATGAGTAATTTCTATGTTGGAAGTTATTTCACAATGACGGGCACTAAGAACAACACTAGCATCAAATGCAAATACAAATACAAGTTAAGGGAATCATGAAAGGGTGAAAGTTTAAGTTTTTTTTTTTTTTTTTTTTCCTGTTCAAGTTAGAAAATAAGAACATCCTTACAAATTTAAGGATTGCATGAGTAGACAGCAGAATTAAAGTTCCTTTCTACAATTGAGATGATATTTAGCAAATGAATATAATAAATTGGAACTTTAGATACCTATTTTCTAGATGATGTATCTACTAAGCAAACCGAGAGATTGGTAGCTAAGGTCTTCATTAATTCCTGGATTGCAAGATCAACTTATCAGTTAAAAATCAGGTAAATCAATATAAGTTTTATATGGATAAGTAGAGCAGTAATATATTACCAATTTCCTAACATATATATCATAATTAATAAACAAAGTGAAGATGAAAACATTAGACATTATTACATAGTTTTCAGTATTATAATACTATATTAATAATTATTAGTTAATACTACTATAATTAATATGATCATGATATATAAGTAATTATTATTAATTAAATTATTATTTCACTTTAGAATTATATATATGTTATATATTATAACATTTATTATCATTTTAATTTAAAAACTTATATTACACAATAATTTAAAAGATTTAGGAGCCTTTATATATTATTGAAATGATATAATAAATTATATATCTATAATAATTATAAAGTATATATTATATCATCAAATATATTATATGAAACGGGTAATTAATAATTATTATATATATATATATTAAATTTAATAAATAAAAAAATTGTAACCGATTTGCAACCGAATTCTAACCGAATGGAAACACATTTTTCTTTAAAAATTTATAACATATTTTATTTTTATAAATAATTATTATCAATAAAAGAATTACAACCGAAATTCGGTTGCAGATCAATTACCTGTAAATTCTGCAATTGAAATTTGGTTGCAAATTTTTCACAAAAATAAGTAACTTAGTTCGAAATTTTGCAACCAAAATTTTAGTTTTTAAAATATTTTCTGAATTATTTTTAATGATTTTGCAATTGAAATTTTGGTTTCATTTCGGTTACATTATTTTTAATGATTACCGATTTTGCAACAAAATTTCTGTTGTAATTAGTTTGACTAGGTTTGACTTTTACCATCTTTTTTGCAGCCAAATTAGCAATTAAAATTCAGTTGCAAAACCTTTCGGTTGACCATTCAACTTTTTTTTCAACTAATATTGCACCCAAAATTCGGTTGCAAACATTTCGTAATCGATTTAGCAGCCGAATATTTGGTTGCAAAGTCAAATGGAAAATTTTGATCTTCGATTGCAAATTCGGTTGCTAAATTCGTCAAATTTGCAACCGAAATTTTTTATTACAGATTTTCGGTTGCTAAATCAATGTTTTATAATAGTGAAGAGATCAACAACCACAAATCTGTCACAATCCTCGCCCTAAAAAATGGTAAATTAGGCCAGATCTCCGACAAATAGGAGGACATCTAAAAGAGAATCCTTAGCTCCCACATAGTCCTCGATTACTTTGACATCGAGAAACTCAACAAGCTCAAGCAGAGCGGCATCTTGCTCACAACGCTCTTTCAGAGCTCCGGCATGGCGAGCGACCAGCAAGGGTTCTTGAACGCTACCAAGAAGGACGAAGGCGTTGTCATTGGATGTGCCGTGAAAGGCTCCGCAGTCCGCACTCTCTTCCAAGCTTGAGGGACCGGTCGCTTCGTAGCCCTACGATGTTTCCGTCCTCAACATTTCTCAGTCGATCGTTGCTTCGGGAATCAAATCTGTGGCGGGGCCGAAGGCCGCCCAGCATGCTGCCGCGTCGCCGACCGACGATGCGGGGTCTCCGACATCGGAGGAGAAGTCGAAGAAAAAGGGCGCCGCACATGGTCCGTCGGCTGATTCTCCAGTGGCAGATGGCGGTAGCAGTACGGTGGCGACGCCGAGCCCCGGAGGGAAATTGGTGGTTTCAAGTGGTTTGATGTGGTGGCGACATCGGTGCTGGCTGCCTCCTAAATTGGAGAGTCTTTCACCGAATACAATGTCCGACGAGATTATGTTATGTGATTAATATCATTTTGTATTATTATTTAGAGGAAATTTCTTATTTAATCCCATAAATTACCAATTTTTTATTTTTGGTCCCAACCATTATGTGATTTCTCAATTTATGTCCCATAAAGTTATTTTTTTGGAGATATCATTTCACCATTAATTTTCCATCAATTATGAACGAAAATGGCACGTGCACAACACGTGAGGATTAAAAATATTACATTTTGCCCCCTTAAAATATATTTTATTCTCGTTAAACCCAAAAAAATAAAAAACTTATACAAATATCACCATATATATACATATGAATCCATATATACACCAATATATATATATATATTGATGGGTTCAGAAATGTGAGGGTCCGAATCCGATCACTTTATGATTTGTAATTGTGGAGGAAACCGCCGGAGATTCGCCGGAGATGAGAAAGGGGGTTCTACCTGTTGGGACAAGCACAATAAAAGTCAGAAGGCCAAGCTGGGGGAACTGGGGGTGATACCCAGTTTGGCTCTCCGACGCTCAAGTCAGTTTAAGGTCTGAAGAAATGTAAGTTCAGTCACAGTTTTAGTGATGAAGAATGCTTACCAGTGTAGAAGATGACTTTAGCTATTTATAGTTGAGGGTCAAGGGCCCTTTGGTCATTTGCCTCAAGTGGTCCTGGCCGAATGTTGCCCTAACACGTGGCGCCGTGAGAGAGAAACCTAGGAGGAATCTTCTGCAAAAGCGGCCAAAAGTTGGTGCTGGCAACAGTGGCAGGTGCGCGGGCATGTACGTTGTGTCAGAGAGCCATTTGGGTGGTTGGTAACGAGGGCTTGAGAGCGCGCTCGTGACAACCTAGAGTATTGGAAGCCAGGACATCCGCTGAGGGGAATGAAGGCTCCAGTTCAAGTGACGAGCCAAAGGGGAGGCCACTCTGAGGGAGTGTGACGCTCGAAGAGGGCTCCCTTGGCACGTGGGCGTGCCAATCATACAGTATGAAGGACGCTCGTGAGAGTGACAGCGCTCGTTGGGCTTAACTCCTGAAGAAGGATTGCGCTTGTTGGGCTTAGTGCTCGTGCATTGATGGGTGCAACCTTGGGGAGACAGATGTCATCATCTCGGTGATGCCACGTGTCCTAACTTGGGACGATCGTATTTTGACCCCATCATTTTGCCCCCCAATTCTGTAGTCCTTAGTGATAAGGACTGTAGAATTTCGACACGTTCTAACTTTCGCATGTAACGCTCGTATAGGACTTGGCGTGCTGAGCAATTTTTCCTCTGATTGTGCCATTAATGCGATCTTTTCAACTGACCGCTCGTAACGCTTCTGCACTGAGCGTTGTACTATTCTTGAGTATTCGAAATGTCAGAGCATTAAATGCGGGCGCGCGTGGGGCGCGTGAGCATTGGGAAGCATGTGACGGTTCCATAAAGTGGGCGGTTTCCTAGGCGGGAAATGATTACCATTTTGAATTTATTGCCGAGAAAGGTACCAACTCCCATCCCTATAAGTACGGGATTCTGAAATCTTGCTATTCTTTACGCATTCAGAACTTCCAAGCATCCTTTGCAAAAAGAATTCTCTCGCACTCCAGTTCTTAGAGCATCTTCAACCTCTTCTCCAGTTTTCTCAGAAATCTTCAAGGTAAACTTCCAGGGTAATCTTCTAACTCTGCTAACTTTAGATTCGGACTTTAGGATTTTGTTATCCCTTAGGTTTTACTCCTTTAGGGGAATCCTAGCTTCTTTCCAGAAAACTCCCAATCTCTAACCCAGATTAAATCTCTCCCAAATCTCAGCCTCTGCCATGGCTGACCAACACGTTGAGGAATTCGCTCGTGAAATACATGAAATGGCCACTGAGAGTTCCTCTTCTCCCGATTCCCCCAGAGATGAGGAGTTGGGGGCGGCAGTGATGGCCATGGAGGATAGGAATCCAGGCGGAGTGGATCCTCTTTTTGAGGAGATGAATCTGGTAATGGAGGCAGAGAGGCAAGGGGCTGTTCTCCCCATAACTCAGAGTGCCACTCATCCCCACCGCCATACCGTAACTGTGGCCGTCGCGAACCCGCTTCCAGTGGCTGAAGCCATAACCGGGCCTTCAGAAAGAGCCCGTGACAAAGGAAAAAGCAAGAAATCCCAGAAATCCAAAGGGCCTAACGAGGGTGAAGGATCAGGCTACCAGGCCACCGAGCGCACTCCTGAGGAGACTCCTAGCACAGTTACTTTGGGAGAAATAAAGACGATGTTGGCTCCTATCTACTAGGACGAGCGCTATACATGGAGAATCCCGGAAAGCCACGAGCGTGCTAATAATCCACCTCCTGGGGAAATGGCCGTATACGTGGACACAGTGAGTTCAGGAGGCTTGAGGTTCCCTATCTCGATCTCGATGGCTCACTTGTTGAATGATCTGGGCCTCTGTCCATCACAAATCGTGCCCAACGGCTTGGCTCTATTAACCTGCTTTGTGATTCTGATGAGGAGCATGGGTTACGAGCCCTTCTTGCGGAACTTCAACGCCCTCTTTCAAGTAGTTAGCTCCTCTCGTTCATCTCCCGAGGCCGGTTTTTATTATGTCCAGGCGAAGGCACATATGAAACTGATCAACTCGCCCTCGAGCACTTATGGCCCCGATTGGAAGGAGAAGTTTATCTTCGTCAAGGCTCCAGCAGAGGAGGGCTTTGGGGTGCCCACGCAATGGGGCTCGTTTGCAAAGAGCCGCTTGCCACCCGCACTCCCCAAAGATTGGGCCAAGAGCCTGGCAGCAACCCTGAGGGACGAGGGCCACCTCATTCAAGCGAAAGATTGGATAGACGATGCGGAACTCATGTTCCTGTGTGGTCTTTCCAACGACCCTTATTACCTTGACAACCCTCCGGCTCGTGATATAGAGAGAGACGGTTAGATTCTTAGGGCACTAACTTTAGATAGGAATGAATATTAACTGCTTTTCTGTATTTGTAACTTGCAATCTGAGTAGATGGTTTGAGGATTTCTAACCCTCGAAATTTCCATTCGTGCAGGAGTTGCGATAATAGAAATGGCGGGAGGAATCAGACAAGCCGCACGCTTCGCTCATGCCAACAGGAACCAAGCCCAACAAGGGGACCAACAGCGCGAGCAACAGCGCCCTCGCAATCGTAGCAATCGCGGGGACGCTCGTAGCGGTAGCCAGGGCGCTAGTTCGAGCGCTAATCCAGAGGTCCAACCCCCTCGTGGCTGGGGGGAGAGTAGACTGGCCAACAGAGAGACCAGGAGGCGGTCGGCTACAGAACGAGCGGGAGACGTTCAACCCCCTCTGGCCACAGAACAAACGAGGCCAATAACAACCCTGGCAATAGCCGAGGCCCCACAGAGCGCCAGTGGGCCTTCTCGCAAGAGGAAGAGGATGCCCGATTCAGCGGCAATAAGAGGTAAGGGCAAGCAGGTGGCCGAGGGCCCCAGGGGCGAAGGAGATACTTCCTCTTCAGAGGAGGAACACTTTTGGGAGTTCTCCCGACGAGGGGACAGAGACTATACAGGTGCCCCCGACGGTGGGCCCGTTCTGCTGAGGCCGGGCACGCTCACTCAGGCTGTCACCGAGAATCTCTACAACAAGGCCCAATTCTCGGCGGACCATCGGCATCTCTACAGTGAATCTGTAGAGAAAGTGACCCTTGATGCGGCCCACGCTCTAATCTCTGTAAGTCTTCACTCCTTGCTTTCTTTGCTAATTTCTGTAAGTTAGCATTTTTTGGCTAACACTCCTTTTCCTCCAACTTATGCAGCAAGTCCTTCCCCGGCTCTGAAATGTGCAAATGCGAGCCTCCACTTATGCCGAGCGCAAGGCCAAGTACAAGAAGATGGCCCGTTCCAACGACCCGGCTCAGATTCAAGCGGAGCTGGACGCTGAGATTGCAAAGTATGAATCCCTCAAGGATTTGTACAACAAAACGGAGGAAGAGCTGGGAAAACTGAGGGAGGATTTCCAGGCGGTGGAGAGCGCTCGCAGCGGCTTAAGCGACCAGTTGGCCCAGGCAAACGAGCGCTGCAGGAAGGCAGAGACCGAGCGGGAAAGCTGGAAGGCGAGGGCTCTGGAGGCCGAGAGGAAATTTAACGACACCATGAGCGAGTGGCCTCGGAGTCTGGAACGTGCGAGCAAGGAGGCCCTTATCCGGTTCTGCCATTCGAAGGCCTTCAACTTTGCTGCTACCCTGCATTGCTTGGATGAGGCTCAGAAGGCTTTCAATTTAGCCATCGAGCAGGGCATACATAAGGGGCTAACGGATCCTGCCATGAAAGAGGCCGAGGGCACGGGGCTCATATTTAATGAGCGCTGCGAGGAGGAAGATGACGAGGGGGATAACCCTGCGGATTCCATTGCGGAGCCAGAGTATGAATTCTTGGTCAAACTCCTTCAGGATGAGTATATGGAAGCTCACCCGTCGGAGGGTGCCTCTCAGGCCGCGCAAAATGACCAGCCTGAAGATGAGCCTCAAGAGCCTGTCATGGAGGATGCCCCAGTCCCAGCCGCCGAGGGTGCCAACGTCCCCGTTCCTGCTATCAACGAGCCCGACGATCCCCAAGCTCAACCGCAAGAGCCTGAGGGCCCAGTTCATGGTCCTGTGGCTCAGAACATTCTGGTGATCGTGGATGAAGACATTGCCCCAGCCGCCTGAAGCTTTTCTATGTATTTCCCTGTTTTAATCCCTTTTTTTTTCTTCTTTTGAAACGATGTTCAGTGGCCTTTGAGCCCTTATCTTGTAATTCAGGCCATGGCCTTTTATGAATAAAAATTATCTCTTTCTTGACAGCAAGTTTTCATACTGCGCTTGTTGTGAACAAATCTTGTGGTGGTAAGATTGTGTGTAACATTTTTAGCAGAAATTGCATTATTATGGTAAGCCTTTGGGAACTTTGAGTAATCTTGTTAACTCCTGTAAAACTTCAAAAATTTGTCTATGTCTTGAGCGATCGTGAGGGTCTTATTGTGAGATTGCCCCCCCACTCAAGACTTGTATAAATTTTTGCCTTTGTCATAAACCTTGAAAATTTGTCTAAGTCTTGAGCGATCGTGAGGGTCTTATTATGAGATTGCCCCCCACTCAAGACTTGTATAAATTTTGTTTTTGCTCTTAAAAATTTGGCTGAGTCTTGAGTACATACGAGGGTCTTAAGGAGAGGCTGCCCTCGTTCAAGGCTCGTGCGATTTCTTCTTAACTTTGGGGGAATTTTGCTAAGTCTTGAGTATTTACAAGGGTCTTACTGAGTGGTTGCCCTCGTTCAAGAGTTGTGACATTCCTTCCGCCCTTGGGGGATTTTGCTAAGTCTTGAGTGTGTGCGAGGGTCTTACTGAGTGGTTGCCCTCGTTCAAGACTTATGCAATACCTTCTTGATTCTGAGGCCATCGTTCAAGCGCTCTGGCTCTTGTCGTATTTCTGGCTCTGCAGAAAATCCCGTTTTCGAGCGCAAGGCGTTATAAGAAACGGCCAAGGCCTACTAGGATTTGCTCTTGTAGGAGATCCCGTTTTCGAGCGCAAGGCGTTGTAAGAAACAGCCAAGGCCTACTAGGATTTGCTCTATAGGAGATCCCGCTTTCGACCGCAAGGCGTTTTAAGAAACAGCCAAGGCCTACTAGGATTTGCTTCATAATCTTCTTCCAATTCGCCTAATTGGTTGTGAGCGTAACCAGCCTATCCTTAGGAGGGCGTCCCCCCATGTGGAGTAGAGTGCTGGCAAGCGTAACCCATACGAGATAACAGCATACATATTGGAATGGGTTGCCAACCACGCTCGCAAAGACGAGGGACGTGGGACTTATCCATTCAAACAACCAAAGAAACAGGAGTATTAGAGAAATTAAAAAGATTATGTTACCGTTTACTTGTGATTGGAAGTACATAGAACCCGTCAAAGAGGGTTGTTACATCAGGGTTTGCAAAGAGCTTTTAAACATAAAACCGCCGGAGGTTACATGCGTTCCAAGGGCGAGGCAAGCGCTCACCTTGAAGTGTCTCCAGGGTGTAAGTGTTGTTAGCTCTGAGTTGTACAACCTTGAATGGGCCTTCCCAATTGGGGTCCAATTTCCCCACGTGCTTGGATACTTCCACTTTCTTTAAAACCAAGTCTCCCAACTGGAAAGTTCTTTCCCTCACACGCTTGTTGTACTGTTGGGCCACAGAGGCTTTATAATGGTGAATCTTAGCCCAGGCTTTGTCTCTCCTTTCATCCAGCAAATCCAACTCCAAGCTCCTGTTGCCATCGTTGAGCTGAGGCTCGAAATAGCCGACACGAGCGGATTCATTTACTATCTCCGCCGGTATCATTGCTTCTGATCCATAAACGAGCACGTAAGGTGTTTCCCCAGTGGCCGCTCGTGGGGTAGTGCGATAAGCCTAAAGCGCTCCTTGCAGCTCTTCAGCCCATTCACTTTTCTTGCTCTCAAGCATGGTTTTCAGATGTTGCAAAATGATTCTATTGGTAACTTCTGCTTGCCCATTGGCTTGAGGGTGTCCTACAGAAGTAAATCGCTGCTCAATCCCCAACTCAGAACAACACTCTCGTGTGTCGGCTGCTATGAACTGGGATCCGTTGTCAGAGATAAGCACCCTCGGTATGCCGTACCTGCAAATGATATTTTTCCAAATGAAGTCCCTCACAACCCTGAAAGTAATTTTTGCAACAGCTTCGGCCTCGGCCCACTTGGTGAAGTAATCGACGGCTAAAATGACAAACTTCTTTTGTCCCGCAGCCATGGGCAAGGGGCCCACGATGTCTATTCCCCACTGGTCAAAAGGCCAAGAGACGTCTATTGGGATCATCTGTGCGGCTGGCAATTGAGGGAGATTTGAATGAAATTGACATTTAGGGCACTTCCTCGAGAATTCAATGGCATCTTGGAGTACTGTAGGCCAATAAAACCCACTCCTCAGAACCTTTTTTGCCAAGATATGCCCTCCGGAATGATTCCCACAGCTTCCATTGTGGATGAGTTCGAGCGTCTCCTTCGCTTGTGAGGGCCTCAGGCATCTCATTGGGGGTCCTTGAAATGATTTCTTGAATAGCCTCCCCTCGTGATCCAAAGCGAAACGAGGGGCCTTACTTCGGACTTTCCTAGCCTCCACCTTGTCAATGGGGGGAATTCCATCCCTAAGGAAAACGACGATGTCGTCAAGCCAACAGGGCTCGTTTGGATCATTCATAGCGATTATTCCAATGGTGACCTTTTCCTTGATCAAAGGTTCCTCAGTTCTAAGGAACGTAACAGAACGCTCGGAAGTGCCCTCCAAAGCTGATGCAAACTTTGACAGAGCGTCCGCACGCTCGTTTTCTCCTCGCGGCACTTGAAGTAGATGAAATTCCTTGAACTTCCCAATGATTTCTCTGGCTTTACTTAAGTACTGAACCATGGTGGTTTCTCGAGCCTCATAAGTTCCTTCAATCTGACTTGCAATTAACTGTGAATCCACATAAGCGGTGATTCTGGAGGCTCCATTCTGAAAAGCAATATTCAATCCTTGCACGAGGGCTTCATATTCTGCTTCGTTATTAGTGACTTGGAAATCCAGCTTGATTGCAAAGTCCAGTTCAATCCCATCGGGGTTTCTGAGGGCCACTCCTACTCTTCCCCCTTGAGAGGTTGAGGAACCATCTGTGTGCAGTACCCATAACCCCTCATTCTCCACAATGGTGGGCTCTAAACCAAAGCGTTCAACCAATAAATCAGCTACAACCTGAGCATGTACCGCGGTCCTGGGCTCGAAACATAAGTCGAACTGGCTCAATTCGATGGCCCATTTGATTAATCTTCCGGACACATCTGGTTTGGACAACACTTGCTTCAAGGGTTGGTCGGTGAGAACCGTTATGGAGTGCGCTTGAAAGTAAGGTCTCAGCCTTCTTGAGGCGTTAATAAGAGCAAACGCGAATTTCTCAATCTCCAAATACTTCTTTTCGGCTCCTTGCAATGTTTTGCTCAGATAATAGACAGGTAAATGTTTCCGCTCCCGTACAGCGATCAGAACAGCGCTTGTGGCCTCGGAAGAAACGGAAAGATACATAAATAATCTCTCACCTTCGACGGGCTTAGTCAGCAGTGGTGCGCTCGATAAGTACGCCTTCATATCCTGCAGCGCCCTTTCGCATTCTTCTGTCCAAGCAAAGTTACGTGCGTTCCTCAAAATTTTGAAGAAGGGAAGGTTCCTGTCCGCCGAGCGCGAAATAAATCTGTTCAACGAGATGATTTTGTCTACTAGGACTTGCACTTCTCGCAAATTTCGAGGGGAGGGGATTTCCAACATGGCCTTGATCTTCTCCGGATTGGCCTCAATTCCCCTCTGACTGACCATGTACCCTAAGAACTTTCCCCCTTGTACTCCAAAGGTGCACTTCGAAGGGTTCAACTTCATCCCATACTGACGCAAGATTGAAAAAGTGCGCATGAGATCTTCCAAGTGGGAGTCCTGGCGCTCGCTCTTGACAATCATATCATCCACGTAAACCTCCATGGACCTTCCAATTTCTTTTTCAAACATCTTATTGACGAGCCGTTGATACGTAGCCCCGGCGTTCTTGAGTCCGAAAGGCATGACTAAGAAGCAATATACCCCCAAATGGACAACAAACGAGGTTTTGGGGCGGTCTTCTGGGGCCATAAAGATCTGATAGTATCCCTGGAAAGCGTCCATCATGCTCATGAGCTCGCAGCCAGCGGTCGAATCCACCAATTGGTCAATCCGGGGCAGCGGGTAAGGATCTTTAGGGCAGGCTTTGTTGAGATCAGTAAAATCGTTGCACATGCGCCATTTATTCGCGCTCTTGGGCACCAAAACGACATTACACAACCATTCCGGGTACAAGATGGGCTCGATATATTGAGCCTCCAGGAGTTTATTAACTTCCTCTTCAATGACTTTCTTTCGAAAGCCATGTACATCCCGCTTTTTCTGCTTGATGGGTTTGAAAGAGGGATCCACATTAAGCCTATGGACAATGACGCTCGGGTCAATCTCCGTGAGGTCGGAGGCTTTCCACGCAAATACATCACTGTTTTCCCTGAGAAAATCAATCATCATGATCTGAGAAGGCCCCGAGAGGTTAGATCCTATCTGAGTAGTCTTATCCTTGTTTCCGGGCTCCAGCTCAATGGTAAGGAACTTCTCCGAGGGTTCGATCCTTATCTCAGGGCGAGGAAGTTCGAGCGCCCTCTTCTTTCCTGTCAAACGGTCACCGGGTGCTGGGTCACCCTCTCCTGGCTCGTCTCCTTCTGAGGACGATCCACCAACTGTCCCTGGTGGTGCACTTTCGAGGGGATTCTCCCCGTTGTCTCCCCTCTTCTTTTTGTTCTTCTTCTTGTTCAATTTCGCCCTTTTCCGCGCTGGGCTGTCCTCATCTAGATTGGGGAAATCCACTGACTTCTTGGTGGAGCCAATTTGGAAGGTTTTCTCCGCTTTAGGCTTTCTGAGGGACAGCATGTAACATTCCCAAGCCTCTTGCACATTGCACAGTACTTCTCCCACACCCTCGGGGGTGGGGAATTTAATCTTCTGGTGGTAGGTGGAGATGATGGCTTTGAAATCCACGAGGGCTGGGCGCCCAATTATGATGTTATAAGGGATGTCAATCTCCACCACCGCGTATGTTACCAATAGTGTTTTGCGCTGAGGGGCTCGGCCGAATGAAGTAGCTAGGCGAATTTGCCCTCGTGGGACAACTTCCGAGCCTCCAAAGCCAATGAGGGCTGTTTTGAGGGGCTCGAGCGGAAGGTCAGCCTTCATCTTTAAAAATGTAGAATAAGGCAAAACATTAACGGAGCTTCCACTATCCACCAACACCCTTTTTACAACATGATTATGAACATCTACACTAACCACCATGGGGCAATCGGAAGTTATACCCTCCCCATGGGGTGTTACAATGTGCTCTAAATCCCTATCATCAAAGCCTATTACATCATTCTCTCTAGACCTTTGAGCGCTTGAACTCTGGATGGCATAGATGGGTTTAGGCATTGCTGGGCGTTGATTGTAGCTCCGGACATACCTCCGTCGGGAGGCGTTGGAATCCCCTCCTGACGAGCCTCCTGCAATCATATTTATGATCGCGAAAGGTTCGTTCTCTTGCTCAGGGGCTTTTCCTTTATTGCCCCGACGGTTGCTGCTTTCAGGGGGTCCTCTACCCCTTGGGCTCTTTGACGGGACGGACTCCTCCTCCTTCCTCCAGCGCGCTCGTTACAGCGTTCATCGTAACGCTCGAGCACCCGGACGAATTCCTTCAGGTGGCCCCCTGCGACGAGCCTCTGAATCTCAGCTTCTATCTGGCGGCACTCATCCGTGTCGTAACCCATTCCACTTGCCAAAAATGATGGGTTCAGAAATGTGAGGGTCCGAATCCGATCACTTTATGATTTGTAATTGTGGAGGAAACCGCCGGAGATTCACCGGAGATGAGAAAGGGGGTTCTACCTGTTGGGACAAGCACAATAAAAGTCAGAAGGCCAAGCTGGGGGAACTGGGGGTGATACCCAGTTTGGCTCTCCGACGCTCAAGTTAGTTTAAGGTCTGAAGAAATGTAAGTTCAGTCACAGTTTTAGTGATGAAGAATGCTTACCAGTGTAGAAGATGACTTTAGCTATTTATAGTTGAGGGTCAAGGGCCCTTTGGTCATTTGCCTCAAGTGGTCCTGGCCGAATGTTGCCCTAACACGTGGCGCCGTGAGAGAGAAACCTAGGAGGAATCTTCTGCAAAAGCGGCCAAAAGTTGGTGCTGGCAACAGTGGCAGGTGCGCGGGCATGTACGTTGTGTCAGAGAGCCATTTGGGTGGTTGGTAACGAGGGCTTGAGAGCGCGCTCGTGACAACCTAGAGTATTGGAAGCCAGGACATCCGCTGAGGGGAATGAAGGCTCCAGTTCAAGTGACGAGCCAAAGGGGAGGCCACACTGAGGGAGTGTGACGCTCGAAGAGGGCTCCCTTGGCACGTGGGCGTGCCAATCATACAGTATGAAGGACGCTCGTGAGAGTGACAGCGCTCGTTGGGCTTAACTCCTGAAGAAGGATTGCGCTTGTTGGGCTTAGCGCTCGTGCATTGATGGGTGCAACCTTGGGGAGACAGATGTCATCATCTCGGTGATGCCACGTGTCCTAACTTGGGACGATCGTATTTTGACCCCATCATATATATATATATATATATAACTAGATGGATTTTTCTTCGCCACCTTTTAGCTTTCTTTTGGATTTTTAATTTCCACAATACAAAATATATTTTATTCTCATTAAAATCTAAAAAAATGAAAAAACTTATACAAATATCACCATCTATATACATATGAATCCATATATGCACCAATTAGATATGTTTTTCTTCTCCACTTTTTAATTTTTTTTATTAATTTACAGAATACATACTTTTTTTATTTTACCTTTTTCTAATTTATCTATTCAATTAAAAATTGATATTATTATGATATTATATAAATTTATTAAGATTTTATATATTTTCTTTCATAAATTTATTAAATTATTCAATTAAAAATTTTGTGATTTTTTTGTCTTCTATTTTATATATATTATTTTAATATGTATATAACAAAAATGTGTATAATTATATATTCATAAAATATAATAAATAATATATATTATCAATTAACATCAAATTTTATTAGAATAAAAAATTTATATGCGGTTTCCCTATAATATATATACACACACACACATATATATTTTTAACTGTCATGTGTTGTGCACATGCCATTTCCATTCAAAATTGACGGAAAATTAACGATGGGACTATATCCGCTAAAAAAAATGATTTTATGGGACGTAAATTGAAAAATCACTAATGATTGGAATCAAAATAAAAAAGAGGGTAATTTATGGACGAAATCAATAATTTCCTCTATTACTTTTTTTTTTGAAAGATGGAGGTAGAAGAAAGCATTATTACATCATAATCATATCCTCTACCAAACTAGACGACACTAACTCAGGGAGATCCATGTCCCCATAACTTGCATTATGCGTCAATCTTGCCAAGTGATGAACAATTTTATTCCCTTCACGACGAATAAAAGAGAAATTAAGATTGTGTGTATTAGGGGACGAAATTGCATAAGATCACAGCGTGCAAAATCGGGTCGAGTTTCACTGGTCCAAATCGATTTCCGGTTAAAATGTGTGTCAAATTACATGATTTTTAAGATATGTTCTATTTTGTTAAAAGAAAATGAAATGTATCAAAAATACTATGGGATCAAATTGATATACTTGCAATTTCCCTTTTTATTAGTATAGATTTTTTTACATTAGAAGGGTAGATTGTACTTTATATCGCCTTTGTAATTGTAATTATGTATGTATTAAAGTATTAATATGTATCACCTTTCGTGTTATATTTTTCGCCGTGCATGTTGATGTAGTACGTAATTTCATGTCATGTTTGATTTCATTGGGCTTAGTTTAGAAAATGAAATAAAATTAAAGACTGCGTAGATTGAGACTAATTCAAAAATAAATACTCATTCTATTCGATGGGAAAATTAAACATTCAAAGGGTTCGGTTCGACTTGCTTGAATCAGTGAGGTGTAACACTTTTCTAATCGGAACTGCGTATATTAGAAATTGAACAAGGGACATTTGGCTAACATAACCAATATTATTCCATTTTAATTGGTTATTAATTACCAAAATTGAGTCAGGTTGATGATGATGGGGTCAAAATACGCTCATCCCACGTTTGGACACTTGGCAACCCAAGATGACAACACCTGTCCCCTTGCGATTACGGTAATTATACGCGAGCGTTCGGACCCTCAATTGTCAGCGTTCTTCAAAGACACGTGGCACTTTCGCCGCACGTGCACGTGATCAATGTTGCCGCTCTCCAACGAGCGCCATTCACACTACATGGTTGGAGTTCCATTCAGTCAAGGGAGCCCTCTTCGAGCGCTACACTCCCTCAGGGAGGCTTCCACTCCGGCTCATTACATACGCCTTGGCCCTCATCCCCTAGCGGATTCCTTGGCCTCCAAGGCTCTTGGTTGACACGCGTGCGCTCTTAAGCCCTCGTTACCAACCCCTAAAACGGCTCTCTGACACACCATACATGCCCGCACACCTACCACTGTTGCCAACACCAACTTTCACCAGCTTTTGCAGAGAAGATTCCTCCTAGGTTTCTCTCGGAATGCCACGTGTTAGGGCGACATTCGGCCAGGACCACACGGTGCAAATGACCAAAGGGTCCCTGACCCTCAACTATAAATATGCGAGGTCATCTTCTCCAATGTAAGCAATCTCCAATACTGCAACTCCATACTTAGCATTTTCTCTGAGATCATCATCTGACTTAAGCGTCGGAGAGCCAAACTGGGAATCACCCCCAGTTCCCCCCAGCTTGGCCTTCTGACTTTGCTTTGGTGTTTGTCCTAGCAGGTAGAACCCCCCATCTTTTCCGGCGATCACCAGCAGGTTCCCCACATAAACAAATTCTAAAGTGATTGGACTCTGTATCCCATATTCAGACCCATCATTTTTGGCGCCGTCTGTGGGAAACCAACTCTCAATCCATTTTTCTCTTTCTGCTAGTTGAAAAGTGAACACCCAGTATCTTCCCAATCATGGTAGCTACAAGATCAGGAGCTGTGGGAGGAGGAGAAAACCCTTCCCAGGATACCAACATCGTCGTTCCCTCCACTGTCGCTAGTGGAGCACCGCCACCCTCCGCCGCCGCTGGTGGAGCACCACCTGCCGGAATTGTGACTCCGCCTGCAGAATCTATGGTTCCACCACCAGCGCCACCAGTACCGCCCGTTTCTAGCACCGTTGGAGGTGCCTCCCACTTTGTTCTTCCACAGCTTCCCCAGAACCCCGTGGATTCCTACTCACGTGAATCCGGGAGGGCAACCCTACATGATGCCGCTGCCGGGATACACGCTTACCCCCACTATCATGATGCCACCGGTTCAGCCCTACCACGCCGGCCAGATCCAGCTTCCGGTGGTGATCCCCAGGGAGGTTGAAGGGGTGGAGTTACCCCCTTTGACCCCTCAACAACTGAGGGCTCTTTACGCCCAGTGCGAGGTTCAGGCGGCCCAGGGGGCATGGGAGAGGTTCCATTGCATGTACTTCCCCTCTGGGCAGGCCACTCAAGCTGCCGCTCCTTTGGGCGGACTACAGACGTACCCGCTTAGGGAGGCTCAGGCAGTCCTACGGGCTCAACCTCCATCCCCACCCGCCAGAGAGACGCCCAACCAAGGCGAAAATGAGTGCCCCCACGGAGACAGGGGCAGAGAGCCCACTGAAAGGGTCAACAAAGATGAAGGAGACTCTCATGCCTCCAAAAGAGCCTCCAGAGCCACAAAGCAGGGGGACAAAGAAGGAGATGGAAATCCTAACATCCTCGCGGCTGTGCAAGACCAGCTGCAGGGTTTAAAGGATATGGTTGGACAGTTCTCTCGAACGTGGTCTCAGATCTCCCACAGCAGGGATGAACGAGCCGATGCCAGAGACGCTCGTCCCAGAGATCGCCAGTCACGGGTCCCCCACCGCAAGGAACAGGAAGATAATTTTTGCACCTATGAATATCATCCCTTGGCGAGGGGCTCCCCGCTCGTGGAAGAGGTTTTGATGGCCCAAGCAGGAATGGCCAAAATCCCCACCTCCGTCAATCGCTACGATGGTACAACTGATCCTGCTGAACAGTTGGATCATTTTCTGCACCTGATGCATTTGTACGAGCATTCGAGCCACTACTGGGCCAAAGTCTTTATCACTTCCCTAGTAGGAATGGCTCAAGAATAGTACAAGCGACTGCCACCACGCTCAATACACTCATATGAAGAGTTGGCCAATGCTTTTCTCAACCACTTCAACTCTTTGAAGGCCCCCGTCACAGCGCCCACTGCCCTCTACAATATCGTGCAAGGCAAGAATGAGTCCCTCCGTTCATTCTTCACTCATTTTAACAAGGAAATCTTGCAAGTGGAGAGGCCTTCCATGGATTTCTTGATCCCAGTGCTTTTTCAGGATGTGGATCACAAGCAGTACGTGAGCAAAAAGTTTGCCGACGCCATCGTGGAGAGAAGCCCAGGAACCCTCATAGCCTTAAGAGAGGTTGCCAAGCCGTTTTTTGCGCTCGAGGATATGTATGGGATGAATGGGCCCCGACATCACAGCCCAGTGAGGCACGAACATCACCAGGAACGGGACCGGGAAGTTATTATCAAGAAGGAGCACAAAAAATCACCGCCGTCCCCTCGTCGTTTCGAACGCATCCCCCTTACAAGGCCAAACTCAGAAGTTTACAATCTTTCCGACAAAAAACTCTTCAGAAGGCCTACAAAGATGAGGGAGACGGACTCGTTGAGGTGCTCGAACAAATACTATGCCTTCCACAAGCAAAAGGGGCACGACACGGATGAATGGCGCCAGCTGGAGGTGGAAATTCAGAGGCTCGTAGCGGGGGGCCATTTAAAAGAATTTGTGAAGATATTGGAGCGCTATGACGAGCGTTGTCATGAACGTTCAAGAGAGAGGAGGAGGAGCCCATCATGTTCAAGGAGCCCGCGAGGACGAGGCCCTCTTGAGAGCAGCCATCGCAACAAAGGAAAAGCTCCGGAGCAGGAAAATACCCCTTTTGCAGTCATCAACATGATAGCAGGGGGTTCCTCTGGAGGAGATTCTAATGCTGCCCGGAGACGGTATGTCAGGAGTTATAGTCAACGCCCCATATCGCCCAAATCAGTTTACGCCATCCAAGAAGCCAAAGATCGGCGCTCGAAAGAGAATGATGTAATAGAGTTTTACTGATAGTGATTTGGAACACATTGTAACACCCCATGGGGTCGGTGAAACCTCTGATTGCCCCATGGTGGTTAGCTTAGGTGTCCACAATCACGTTGTAAAGAGGGTGTTAGTGAATAGTGGAAGCTCTGTTAACGTTTTGCCCTACACCACGTTCCAGAAAATGAATGTTACCAACATACCGCTCGAACCTCTCAAAACAGCCCTCATAGGTTTTGGAGGTTCGGAGGTCGTCCCTGTTTGTTGCGGCGGGCCCGAAGCAGAGTGACGGTACAGCGGAATATTTTAAAATTTTTTTCCATAACCTCGTTATCAAAATATTTCAAAAATATTTTAATAAAGCAGCGGAAAAAATCGGGCAGCATAACTCTAATATATACAGGCATCGATAACATAATTTTAAATCATCTAGCATATAATCATAATATTCAAATATTAATTTGGGCAGCACAATGGTATTACCGTACTGTAATATTGGCTATCAACGGCACTTTTCCAACACCTCGATATTTTCTCGTGAAACCGGCAGAGCTTCCCCGCAATATCCCCGATTAAGAAATTGGAGTGTGGGCTCCGGCAGTATTTCGCCAAATACTTTGAGAAAATATTTTTCTAGAAAAACCCTTTTTCTAATTTCAGAAAATCCCTATTTTCTAATAATTAAGTGGATTATATATTAATTATATAACCACCTAATTAAGTAATTAATTAATCCTTAATTAGGATTAATTAAATCTAGAGAGAGAATTGCCGAGAGGGCATTTTCATGGCTACCAAAAGCTCTCAAAATTGATTATTGAAAATGAAATGTAAAGCCCATATTTATAGCTCACAAATTGGGACATCCGCGTCCTTTTTTGATTTCATGCCGTAGCTCCCAAGTCCAGACAGCCAATCAGAGCACGCCGGAGTGGAGTGCAAGCCAAGACGGTCACGGCGGTGCAAAGCACGCGCCGAACGGAGGCCACACGCGCCCGCACTCGCTGCCCGTGTGGCGGCTGTGTGCTTGGTGCGTGTGAGGGGCACGCCTGCGTGAGCAGCTGCCACGTGGCCGGTCCGGTCCGGTCCGACCGACGGTCCAACTCTTGGACCGGTTCAGGAGTGAACCGGTCGGTTCAAATCGGTCTGACCCCATGGACACGTGTCGTCATACCACTCGTCCACGTGTCCGGGTCGGTCAAACTTTGACCGACCCGAACCGACCCTGCCCGAACCGTTGACCCGTCAACCGATTTGACCTGGCCCGTTTTGGAGTCCATCTGAGCCGTTGACTCGCGCCCGCGTGGCTGGATCTCATCCGTCCACGTGTCGCACACGGTGGAGCCCAGTCAGTGCCACTTGGCGACTGACACGCTGACGTGGCATGACACGTCAGCTGCCACGTCAGCACTTTCGCCACGTCATCATTTTTTTTTTTTTCCGAAAATTTTATTTTCTCCAAAATAAAATTTCGGGCATTTCCAACTCTTTGGAATTTAATTTATATTCTCAAAAATAAATTCTTTGCCTATTTTCAAACTCTTTGAAAATTTATTTCTCTCTCTCGTTTTAATATTTTCTCTTTGATCTTCGTTGAGGCTTGCGGGGGGACCTGCAGGACTAATTAATCTTAGCTCCAAACGGGTCAATCTATTATCATCCCATGACAATAATTGATTACCGTTTAACAATATTTAATTCCACTAAATAAATATTGTTGCACTCTAAAATTAATTAAATTATTCACGAATTTCTCGATCTAGAATAATTTTGCATTTTACTCCTCTGTACAGATATCCATGAAAAATAAATCAATACTACTATCATTTATTTTTCACTTTCAATCTGAAATTACTTGATTCGCCTTAAGTTCAAATTCTCTGTATGTGAAACACATTCAACATACAACTTCGGTGACGAACACACGAAGTACTTTGGCCAAAGTTTTAATTCGAACTTTTTGCAAATCTATTTCAGGGATATCTTTAAACCTTCCAACAAGGCTACAGATTCCTTGATCAATATTTCTCTCTAGCACATTTCATGCAATCACCGAACGTACAAAGTATTTTGGCCACCCGTTACCGAGACCTCACTTCTGAGTACGTCACAGTGATTAACATTACATGCATAAAGTAAAAACACTATCAGGATTAAGAGTCTAATGCTTCCGAGATTTTGTTCATTTTAGATAGCAGTATAAAATGAACAATCTCAGTGGTCCAGTTCGATGTTTCCAATCTCATTGAAAATCATCAATGCGTTATAATTGGAAACTCCATTTCCCTATGACGAAAGACTAATCATCTTATATAACACATTATAGTCTTGATAAGAACATCTTCTTATCATACTGACTAGAACTTTAATGACACGTGACTTCTGGTATTTAAAGTCTTTTCCTATGAAACACATTTCATATAAAAATACCATCACACGTCATTAATTATTAAAATTGTAAAATACTCATAACTTGCTTTAATTTCAGTTTTATTAATCCAAAATATTTACAATATAATTGGATTTTCAGGGTATTAATCCTAACAATCTCCCACTTGCCCTAAATCCAATTGGCTACATGTCTAAGACCCATCCCTTCTACATGAGTGTCAAAACTCTTTTGCGCCAAAGTCTTAGTGAAGGGATCTGCTAGATTATTTACTGAGCCAATTTTCACCACTGCCACTTCTCCACGTTCCACATAATCACGTATAATGTGAAACTTCCTCTCAATGTGCTTGGCACGTTTATGACTTCGAGGTTCCTTGGAGTTGGCCACCGCTCCAGCATTCTCACAGTACAATGTGATCGGCGTAAGTCCGTCCTTGACGACTTCTAGATCCATTAGGAAATTCCGGAACCAGTACGCCTTTTTGTCTTCTTCCGAAGCTGCCACGTATTCGGCTTCCATGGTGGAGTCAGCAATGCAAGATCGCTTAATACTCCTCCAACTTACGGCTGCTCCTCCAAGAGTAAACACATATCCAGACGTCGAACGCCTAGAATCCAAATCGGATTGAAAATCCGAATCTGTGTACCCTGTAGGAATGAGCTCATCATTGCGATAGACAAGCATATAATCCCGAGTCCTTCTCAAGTACTTTAGTATATGCTTTACAGCTGTCCAGTGTTGGGGTCCAGGGTTTGACTGATATCTGCTGACTAGACCTACATCATAACAGATATCTGGCCTTGTACATAACATGGCATACATGAGGCTTCCGACTGCCGAGGCATACGGAACATCTGTCTCTTCAGGGTTCTTGGGACACTGAACCCGAGACAGATGAACTCCATGTCTGAAAGGTAATGAACCTTTCTTGGAATTCGCCATATTATATCTTGCCAGCATCTTATCTATATATGCTGCTTGTGATAAACCAATCATTTTATTCTTACGATCACGACAAAGTCTGATCCCTAGAATATAACTGGCTTCACCTAGGTCTTTCATGTCAAACTAGTTTGACAACCAAATCTTAACTGCTGACAATATTCCCGTGTCATTCCCAATGAGCAGAATATCGTCCACGTATAAAACTAAAAATGTTACAACACTATCATGATGTCTCTTGTACACACATGGTTCATCAGGCAATTGCATAAATCCAAAGGATTTAATTGCCTCATTAAATCTGATGTTCCATGACCTAGACGTTTGCTTAAGACCATAAATAGATCTATCAAGCTTGCATACCATATGCTCCTGATTTCTGGCAATAAAGCCTTCAGGATGAGCCATGTATATCTCTTCTTGAAGGTGCCCGTTCAAGAAGGCAGTCTTTACATCCATTTGCTAAATCTCATAATCATAATGAGCAGCAATGGATAGGAGAATTCTTATGGACTTAAGCATTGCTACAGGCGAGAAGGTTTCATCATAATCGATACCTTCTTTCTGGGTATAACCCTTTGCCACAAGCCTTGCTTTAAAGGTCTCAACTTTTCCATCTATTCCCCTTTTTCTCTTGTAGACCCATTTGCATCCAATAGGTTTAATGCCATAGGGCGCCTCTACAAGTTCCCAGACTTTATTGGAATACATTGAATCTAATTCAGATTCCATGGCTCTGACCCAACGGTCAGCGTCTATATCCTTTATAGCTTCATCATATGTGACAGGATCAGATACGTCAGATTCAACCACTTGGGTTAATCCCAAGTATCTGTCAGGTGCCCTGACAATCCTCCCACTACGACGAGGCTGCTGTGTACTCGTCCCTACATCATATGTTGTATCTGGTACATCATATGTATCTAACACATTTTCAGTTACTACGGGTTCTTGGAATTCAGAATCTAATGTTGTCATTTCTTCTAACACAATTTTTCTTCTACCCTTGTGGTCATTTACAAAGTCATCCTCGAGATATTTAGCATTAGTGCTTACAAACACTTTGTGATCTCTCGGATCGTAAAATATACCACCTCTTGTTCCTTTAGGATAACCTATGAACAAGCAAACCTCTGTTCTTGATTCCAACTTGTCAGGGTCCTTCCTTAACACATGAGCTGGGGTTCCCCATATCCGAAGATAGGAGACACTGGGCTTTCGCCCTCGCCACAGTTCCATTGGTGTTTTAGGAATTGACTTGGACGGAACAAGGTTTAATATGTGTGCCGCCGTTTCGAGTGCAAAGCCCCAAAACGAACTTGGCAGGGTAGCATGACTCATCATAGATCTCACCATTTCCATCAGAGTTCTATTTCTCCTTTCTGCAACACCATTCTGCTGGGGTGTACCCGGTGCAGATAATTGAGATCTAATCCTGTTTGCAGTGAGAAATTCTAGAAACTCTGTAGACAGATACTCACCACCACGATCTGATCGAAGTGCCTGGATACGTTTTCCAGTTTGATTTTCAACTTCAGTCTTGAATTCTTTGAACTTTTCAAAAGATTCAGACTTATATCTCATCAAATAAACGTATCCGTACCTGGAGTAATCATCCGTAAAAGTGATGAAATACTCAAAACCTCCTCTTGCTTGAATACTCATAGGGCCACACACATCCGTATGAATTAACTCAAGCAATTCTGTGGCTCGATTACCTTTAGATTTAAAAGATATCTTGGTCATTTTACCTTCCAAGCAGGATTCACAGACTGGTAGTTCTGTTAAGTCCAAGGGACTCAACAATTCATCTGAAATTAGTCTTTGGATCCTTTTTGGATTAACATGACCAAGACGTAAATGCCACTTGTACACCTCATTAGGCATAGGAGTTTTTCTTTTGGATGGTAAGTCAAACGTAGTAGTGTTAAGTGCGGAATTAGGGTTTTTATCAGGATATAACAAGAAAAGACCATCTTTTACCGTGCCAGAGCAAATAAACCTTTTATTTTGCTTAATGGTGAAATTTTGTTCAAAACAAACATTGAAACCATTATTTATTAAACAACTCACAGAAATCAGATTTCTGCGAACACACGGTATGTACAGAGTGTCTTTCAACATCAAAACCCTATTACCAAAATACAAGTTTACAGTCCCTACTGCTAATACAGATATACTTGTATTATCCCCGAGCAGTAGCTGCATCTCGCCATCTTCAAGCTTTCTGGTTAGCTTGAACCCCTGTAACGAATTACAGATATGATTAGTTGAACCCGAGTCCACACACCAGGAATCTGGTAGACTTCCAACTAAACATAATTCAATCAAACAAGATATCAATATACCTTGTCCAGATGGCTTAGCAGGAAGACTTGCTAAGTATTTTGGACAATTCCTCTTCCAGTGCCCATTCTCTCCGCAGTAGAAACATTTCCCTTGCTGGGTTTACCCTTCTTCTTCTGAACCTTTTTCTTGGGATTGAGAACCTTTCCCTTTCCCTTTTTCCACTTGTTGGCCTTTGGAGCCGTGGAAGTTGATGCCTGTGCCAGGAGAACAGTTCCCTTAGCTTTCATCACTCCCTCTGCCACTTTAAGTTCGTTCATCAATTCAGGCAGAGAAAAATCTAATTTGTTCATAGAATAATTTTGCCTGAATGTGTCGAACAACTTTGGCAGAGAGCATAGGATCATATCCTGTTTGCTGAGATCATCAAATTTAGCACCAAGGCTTTCAATTTCGTTCAGGCAAGCCATCATGTTCATATAACATGATCCTGAACAGGTGATCCCTCAGACATCTTGGTAACTAACAACCTCCGCATTAATTCGAGCCTTTTGGCTCGATTCTGTCCTCTTAACATCTGATGGAGATGATCCATCATGTTCCTAGCAGTTGGCATCTCATGCATTTGATGCTTGAGAACATTGGAGACAGAAGCCAGGATATATGACCTAGCCAAATCATTGGACTTGATCCAATTGGCATAAGCATTTCTCATATCCTGATTGGCTGTAGTTTCCGGTACCCCCGGATAAGGTTCAGTGAGCACTTGTTTCAGATTCTCGTGACCAAGCACGATGTCAAGATTCATTTTCTAGTCAGCGTAATTGGACCCTTCAAGTCTATTTTCCTTTAGGATCGATTGAAGCGGGCTAGTGGTCGTCATTGTTTTAAAACTGAAATATTTTAAAATAGTGTAAGTTATGATCTTGTATTTTACTTCTTTTGTGTCTAACCAATAAATGAAATCCACGTAAGCATTTTTGGTTTACACAATGGTGACTTATCCAACCGCAGTTGACTCCCCGGAAGCGGGGTCGAAAACTGCTTAGAAAAGCAAGAATTAATCTTAATTAACATGCCATCTAGGTAACTCTTACCAAACTATGTTAATCCACCACGTTAAACTTTGGCCTCTAAGTGAATGTAACATAGCTCCGAAGGGAGGTTAATACATCACTTAGTCAAGCGTACACCATTACCTAGAAATTCGTACGAGTAGATCAAACACTCCATGGAGGCGTGGTCGAGCTGACTTTCCCATATTTCATTCTATCCTTAGAAGTCTAATCTTGTATACCGCGAATACATACCCGCCGAAGGGAGTAGTATATATCCACTATACTATAGATGGGTAATGGAGGCCGTGAGAATCCAACTCTTTTCATCTCGCTCCCACTTGAATTTTATAAAATTTGTGGATTATCTTTGATTATTAAATAATCACTTTTGACGTCTTATTAATTTTGGAAGTAATTAATCTAATTAATAAGCTCCCACTAGGATTATTAAATAATCCTAATAATATTTTAAGGCTTTAATAACTCTTTATTAATTTAAGCCAAAAAATATTAATTCAATTATGCATCATATTTAATCTCTATTAAACATTATTTATCTAATCACATTAAATAAATCATGCATAATTAAAACAACATAATATCACATATTATCATGCCATTTTAAAATTAAAAGCATGCTTGCAAATAATTATCACGCTTTAAATTTTTAATGGCCCCTTAAATAAATATGTTTTAAATTATCACATAATTTAATTCATATTTACTGATTCGGCAATTAACCAGGAAGATTATTGAAATCAATTCCCAGAAAATTACCATTCCACGCAAATTCCCAGAAACACTGGAGGGGTCACAACGGTCCCACTTAAAACCCAGCCTTCTTAGACAGAATTTACGTGCACAGTATCAGATTTAAAATTATGCATCTTTTGCTTTATCAATGCGGGTATATAATCAGAGCCCCGCTCTGATACCAGTTGTTGGTTGCGGCGGGCCCGAAGCAGAGTGACGATACAACGGAATATTTCAAAAAATTTCGCCATAACCTCGTTATCAAAATATTTCAAAAATATTTTAATAAAGCAGTGGAAAAAATCGGGCAGCATAACTCTAATATATACAGGCATCGATAACATAATTTTAAATCATCTAGCATATAATCATAATATGCAAATATTAATTTGGGCAGCACAACGGTATTACCGTACTGTAATATTGGCTATCAACGACACTTTTCCAGCACCTCGATATTTTCTCGTGAAACCGGCAGAGCTTCCCCACAATATCCCCGATTAAGAAATTGGAGTGTGGGCTCCGACAGTATTTTTCTAAATACTTTGAGAAAATATTTTTCTAGAAAAACCTTTTTTTCTAATTTCAGAAAATCCCTATTTTCTAATAATTAAGTGGATTATATATTAATTATATAACCACCTAATTAAGTAATTAATTAATCCTTAATTAGGATTAATTAAATCTAGAGAGAGAATTGCCGAGAGGGCATTTTCATGGCTGCCAAAAGCTCTCAAAATTGATTATTGAAAATGAAATGTAAAGCCCATATTTATAGCTCACAAATTGGGACATCCGCGTCCTTTTTTGATTTCATACCGTAGCTCCCAAGTCCAGACAGCCAATCAGAGCACACCGGAGTGGAGTGCACGCCAAGACGGTCACGGCGGTGCAAAGCACGCGCCAAACGGAGGCCACACGCGCTCGCACTCGCCGCCCGTGTGGCGGCTGTGTGCTTGGCGCGTGTGATGGGCACGCCTGCGTGAGCAGCTGCCACGTGGCCGGTCCGGTCCGGTCCGACCGGCGGTCCAACTCTTGGACCGGTTCAGGAGTGAACCGGTCGGTTCAACTCGGTCTGACCCCATGGACACGTGTCGTCATACCACTCGTCCACGTGTCCGGGTCGGTCAAACTTTGACCGACCCGGACCGACCCTGCCCGAACCGTTGACCCGTCAACCGATTTGACCCGGCCCATTTTGGAGTCCATCTGAGCCGTTGATTCGCGCCCGCGTGGCTGGATCTCATCCGTCCACGTGTCGCACACGGTGGAGCCCAATCAGCGCCACTTGGCGACTGACACGCTGACGTGGCGTGACACGTCAGCTGTCACGTCAGCACTTTCGCCACGCCATCAATTTTTTTTTTCCATAAAATTTTATTTTCTCCAAAATAAAATTTCGGGCATTTCCAACTCTTTGGAATTTAATTTATTTTCTCAAAAATAAATTCTTTGCCTATTTTCAAACTCTTTGAAAATTTATTTCTCTCTCTCGTTTTAATATTTTCTCTTTGATCTTCGTTGGGGCTTGCGGGGGGACGTGCAGGACTAATTAATCTTAGCTCCAAACGAGTCAATCTATTATCATCCCATGACAATAATTGATTACCGTTTAACAATATTTAATTCCACTAAATAAATATTGTTGCACTCTAAAATTAATTAAATTATTCACGAATTTCTCGATCTAGAATAATTTTGCATTTTACTCCTCTGTACAAATATCCATGAAAAATAAATCAATACTACTATCATTTATTTTTCACTTTCAATCTGAAATTACTTGATTCGCCTTAAGTTCAAATTCCCTGTATGTGAAACACATTCAACATACAATTTCGGTGACGAACACACGAAGTACTTTGGCCAAAGTTTTAATTCGAACTTTTTGCAAATCTATTTCAGGGATATCTTTAAACCTTCCAGCAAGGCTACAAATTCCTTGATCAATATTTCTCTCTAGAACATTTCATGCAATCACCGAACGTACAAAGTATTTTGGCCACCCGTTACCGAGACCTCACTTCTGAGTACATCACAGTGATTAACACTACATGCCTAAAGTAAAAACACTATCAGGATTAAGAGTCTAATGCTTCCGAGATTTTGTTCATTTTAGATAGCAGTAGAAAATGAACAATCTCAGTGGTCCAGTTCGATGTTTCCAATCTCATTGAAAATCATCAATGCGTTATAATTGGAAAGTCCATTTCCCTATGACGAAAGACTAATCATCTTATATAACAGATTATAGTCTTGATAAGAACATCTTCTGATCATACTGACTAGAACTTTAATGACACGTGACTTCTGGTATTTAAAGTCTTTTCCTATGAAACACATTTCATATAAAAATACCATCACACATCATTAATTATTAAAATTGTAAAATACTCATAACTTACTTTAATTTCAGTTTTATTAATCCAAAATATTTACAATATAATTGGATTTTCAGGGCATTAATCCCAACAGTCCCATGAGGGCAAATTCGCTTGGCTACTTCATTAGTCCGAGCCCCCCAGCGCAAAACACTCATGGTCAACTACGCGGTGGTGGAGATTGACATTCCCTATAACATCATAATCAGGCGACCAGCCCTTGTGGACTTCAAAGCTATTATCTCCACCTACTACCAGAAAATCAAGTTCCCTACCCCCAAGGGCATTGGAGAAGTTTTGTGCAACGTACGAGAGGCCTGGGAATGCTACATGCTATCCCTCAGGAAGCCTAAAGTAGAGAAAGCTCTTCAGATTGGGTCCACCAAGAAATCCGTTGATTTTCCCAATTTGGACGAGGATGGTCCAGTGCGCAAGAGGGCGAAGGTGAACCAGAAAAAGAATAAGAAGAAAGATCCCAGTGCCAAGGGCTCCATCGAAAATGCTCCGCCAAGGACAGTAGAAGAATCCTCATTTGATGGGGACGAGCGTGAGGGTGCCGAGCCCCTTAGCGATGGACGTTTGACAGGAAAGAAGAGGGCACTTTAGCTTCCCCTTCCTGAAGTTAGGATTGAGCCCTCAGAGAAATTTCTTACTATCGAGCTAGAACCAGGGAACAAGGATAAAACTACTCAGATTGGGTCCAACCTCTCTGGACCCTCGCCGATTATGATGATTGACTTCCTCAGAGAAAACATTGACATTTTTTGCTTGGAAGGCATCTGACCTTACAGGGATTGACCCGAGCGTCATAGTCCACATGCTCAATGTGGATCCCTCGTTTAAACCCATAAAGCAGAAGAAAAGGGACGTACACGGTTTTTGGAAGAGAGTTATGGAGGAAAAAGTTAACAAACTTCTGGAGGCCCAGTACATTGAGCCCATCTTGTTCCCAGAGTGGCTGTGTAACGTGGTATTGGTGCCCAAGAGCGCCAATAAGTGGCGTATGTGCAATGATTTTACTGATCTTAACAAAGCTTGCCCTAAGGATCCATACCCATTGCCCCAGATAGACCAATTGGTGGATTCGACCGCTGGGTGTGAACTCATGAGCATGATGGACGCCTTTCAGGGGTATTATCAAATCTTTATGGCTCCAGAGGACCGCCCCAAAACTTCATTTGTTGTTCACTTGGGGGTATATTACTTCTTAGTCATGCCTTTTGGACTCAAGAACGCTGGAGCCACTTATCAGAGTCTCGCCAACAAGATGTTTGAAAGGGAAATTGGAGGATCCATGGAGGCTTACGTCGATGATATGATTGTCAAGAGCGAGCGTCAGGGCTCACATTTGGAGGATCTCAAGCGCACTTTCTCCATTTTGCGCCAGTATGGGATGAAATTAAATCCTTCAAAATGTACCTTTGGAGTAGGAGGGGGAAAGTTCTTAGGCTACATGGTCAGTCAGAGAGGGATTAAAGCCAACCCAGAGAAAATCAAGGCTATATTGGAAATCCCCTCCCCTCGAAATCTCCGGGAAGTGCAAGTGCTAGTGGGAAAAATCATTTCCCTGAACAGGTTCATTTCACGCTCGGCGGACAGAAACCTCCATTTCTTCAAAATTTTGCGGAAGCACGAAATTTTGCTTGGACTGAGGAGTGTGAAAAAGCGTTGCAAGACATGAAGGCTTACCTTTCGAGCGCTCTGCTCCTGACCAAACCCATTGAAGGCGAAAGGCTATTTATGTACCTCTCCGTTTCAACCGAGGCAATGAGCGCAGTATTAATAGCTATACGGGACCGTAAGCACTTGCCTGTTTATTATTTGAGCAAAACATTATAAGGGGCCGAGAAGAAGTATTTGGAAATCGAGAAATTTACGTTTGCCCTTATCAACGCATCAAGACGATTGAGGACTTACTTTCAAGCGCACTTCATAACAGTCCTCACTGATCAACCTTTGCAGCAAGTGTTATCCAAACCAGAAGTGTCTAGAAGATTGATAAAATGGGCCATTGAATTGAGTCAGTTTGACTTAAGTTTCGAGCCCAGAACCGCTATACAAACGCAGGTTGTAGCGGATTTGCTGGTTGAACGCTTCGGTTTAGAACTTGCTACTCCAGAGAACGAGGGGTTATGGGTCCTGCACACGGATGGTTCCTCAACCTCTCAAGGGGGAGGAGCAGGGGTAACCCTTAGAGACCTCAATGGGATTGAGTTAGACTTTGCAATCAGGCCGGATTTTCAAGTCACCAATAACGAGGCAGAATATGAAGCCCTTGTGCAAGGATTGAAAATTGCTTTTCAAAATGGAGCCTCCAGGATCACCGCTTATGTTGATTCACAATTAATTGCGAGCCAGATTGAAGGAACTTATGAGGCTCGAGAAACCATCATGGTGCAGTACTTGAGCAGTGCCAAGGAAATTATTGGGAAATTCAAAGAGTTCTATCTACTCCAGGTCCCACGAAAACGACCGTGCTGAAGCTCTATCAAAATTTGCTTCGGCATTGGAAGGTACCTCCGAGCGTTTTGTCACGTTCCTTAGGACAGAAGAGCCTTTGATCAAAGATGGAATCGCCAAGGAGATGATCGCTATGATCGATCCGCACGAGCCTTGCTGGCTTGACGATATTATCAGATTTCTTGGAGATGGCGTTTGTCCCACTGACAAGGTAGAGACTCGGAAAATTAGAAGCAAGGCCCCTCGATTTTCTATGGACTCTGAAGGAAGGTTATTCAAGAAGTCATTTCAAGGACCTCCGATAAGGTGTCTAAGGCCCTCGTAGGCAAAAGAAACGCTCGAACTTATTCACAATGGGAGCTGTGGGAATCATTCAGGAGGGCGTATCCTGGCTAAGAAAATTATGAAGAGTGAGTTTTATTGGCCCACAGTTCTCCAAGATGCCATTGAGTTTTCCAGAAAGTGTCCTAAGTGTCAATTCCATTCTAACCTCCCTCAGCTGCCAGCCGCTCAAATGATCCCTATAGATGTCTCCTGGCCCTTTGACCAGGGGGGAATTGACATTGTAGGCCCTTGCCCATCGCAGTCGGACAGAGGAAATTTGTCATTTTAGCTGTCGATTATTTTACCAAATGGGCCGAGGCTGAAGCCGTAGCAAAAATCACCTTCAGGGTCGTGAGGGACTTCATTTGGAAAAACAACATCTGCAGATATGGCATACCAAGGGTGCTCATTTCAGATAATGGATCCCAGTTCATAGCAGCTGACACACGAGAATGGTGTTCAGAGTTAGGGATTGAACAACGCTTTACCTCTGTGGGCCATTCCCAAGCCAATGGACAAGCGGAAGTCACCAACAGGGTCATTTTGCAGCATCTGAAAACAATGTTAGAAAGCAAAAAGAGTGAATGGGCAAAAGAATTGCAAGGGGCACTCTGGGCTTATCGCACTACTCCACGAGCGGCCGCTGGGGAAACACCTTTCGCGCTCGTATATAGGTCAGAAGCCATGATACCAGCAGAAATTGTAAACGAATCCGCTCGTGTTGCCTATTTCGAGCCTCAGCTTAACGAAGATAACAGGAGCCTGGAGTTGGACCTACTGGAGGAGAGAAGAGACAAGGCCTGGGCTAAAATACACAGATATAAGGCAACCGTGGCACAACAATACAACAAGCGTGTGAGAGAAAGAACTTTTCAGCTGGGAGACTTGGTTTTGAAGATGGTAGAAGTATCCAAACATGTGGGGAAATTGGACCCCAACTGGGAAGGGCCGTTCAAAGTCATACAAATCAGAGCTAACAACACTTACACCCTGGACACACTTCAAGGCGAGCGCTTGCCTCGCCCTTGGAACGCATGTAACCTCCGGCGGTTTTATGTTTAAAAGCTCTCTAGAAATGATGATGTAACAACCCCATTAATGGGTTCTATGTACTACTTCAAATCTCAAGTAAGTTACAATACATTCTTTTGAATATTTCTATACTTCTCCTTTTTTGGTTACACAAATGGAAAAGACCCACGTCCCTCGTTTCTACGAGCGTGGTTGGCAATCCATTCCAATACGTACGCTGTTATTGCACATGGGTTACGCTTGCCAGCACTCTACTCCACGTGGGGGGACGCCCTCATAAGGATAGACTTGTAACGCTCACAACCAACCTGATGAATCGGAAGAAAAATTCGTGGAAAATCCTAGTAGGCCTTGGCCGTTTGTCACAACGCCTTGTGCTCGAAAACGGGATCGCCTGTAAGTCCTGAAAGGTGACAGGTACAAGCGCGCTCGTTCAACGGCAACGTCGTTCGGAATAAATTTTCACAAGTCTTGAACGAGGGCAGTCTCTCAGTAACACCCTCGTAATCACTCAAGACTAAGTAAAATCTTCTAAGTGAAGAGAAATTTTCAAGTCTTGAACAAGGGCAGCCTCTCAGTAAGACCCTCGTAATCACTCAAGACTTAGCAAAATTTCCCAAGATTAAGAAGAATTTTCACAAGTCTTGAACGAGGGCAGTCTCTCAGTAAGGCCCTCGTAATCACTCAAGACTTAGCAAAATCTTCTAAGTGAAGAGAAATTTTCAAGTCTTGAACGAGGGCAGCCTCTCAGTAAGACCCTCGTAATCACTCAAGACTTAGCAAAATTTCCCAGGATTAAGAAGAAATTTCATAAGTCTTGAACGAGGGCAGCCTCTCAGTAAGACCTTGGTAATTACTCAAGACTTAGCAAAATTTTCTGAGTATAAAAGCAAAAATTTACACAAGTCTTGAATGAGGGTAGCCTCACAATAAGATCCCCATGATTACTCAAGACTTAGTAAAAATTTTCGAGTTTTTAAGACTTAGCTAAATAATGCAGTTTCTACTAAGCCTGTTACATACAATCTTAGTATTACAAGATTTTGTTACAACAAGCACAAAGTAAAATTTCACAATCAAGAAATAAAAGGAGAATAGTATTATGAAAAGGAAGAATTTCATTGATCAAGGCTCTTTGCCAAACATTACAAAATTAGGGCGCGAGGGCCCATAACATTCTTACAAAAGGAAAGGCACTAAGTTAGGAGAAGAAGAATTGCAACATAAGCTGGTAAGGAGGAACTTCAAGCAGCAGGAGCGACGTCTTCATCCAAAACCACCAAGATGTTTTGAGCCACAGGACCATTAACTGGGCCCTCCGGCTCCTGTGCAGGGGGGGGAGGGGGCATTTTCCTCTTGGTGTTGGGCCGCCGGAGGCTCAGGCTCATTGATTCCAGGCGCTTGGGGAGCGTTGGGCTCATTGGCGTTATTGGCAGGGATGAGGATATTTTCAGCAACAGGGGCGGGAGCATTGGCAGTAGGCGCTTGGGGCTCGTTTGCTGGAGGGTTTTCAGAGGTGGAATTTGCAGCGTTATGCCCCTCACCTTGCTCTGCCTGAGAGGCTTCTTCTGGGGGATGAGCCGCCATGTACTCATCCTGGATAAGGTTGACCAAAAAGTTATATTCCGGTTCAGAAATGTTGGCCTCAGGATCATCATGGTCGTCCTCATCCTCTTCGCAGCACTTGTTGAACATGAGCCCCATGCCTTCCGCCCCACGAATGTCCGGATCCGTCAAGCCCTTGTGGATGCCTTGCTCAATAGCCAAATTGAACGCTTTTTGGGCTTCTTCGAGGCAATGCAAGGAAGCGGCAAAGTTGAATACCTTGGAGTGGCAGAATTTGATGAGCGCCTCCTTATTTGATTGCTCAAAAAGGTGAGAGAGTTGGCTCATGGCGTCAGTATACTTCTTTTCTGCCTCTTCGGCCCTCGTCCTCCAAGCGTTGCGCTCAGCAGTAAGCTTTTTATGATTCTCTTCCAATTGTCTAAATTGGTTGCGCCAACTCCTCCGAGCGTCCTCAGTGTTCTTGAAGTCCTCTTGCAAACTCTTCATCTTAGCCTCCATTTTGTTGTGCTCCTCCTTAAGGGAATTATACATGGCCTTCTCTGTGTCCAGTTCCTCCTGAAGCTGGGCAGGATCGTTCGAGTGGGCCATCTTCTTATACTTTGCCTTCCGGTCAGCGTAAACCATGGCGCGCATCTGTATATTCCTCGCCCTCGGGAGCACTTGCTGCACGGGCTCGAAAAGGCAAAGATGTTAGCAAATAAATTGGAGAACAACACTTTCAAGAGGAATTGAGGTCACAAGTGAAAGAAAACTTACGGAGATTAGGGCTTGAACCATGTCGCTTGTCACCTTCTCCACAGACTCGGAGTACAGATGCTTATGATCCGCAGAGAATTAGGCCCTATTGTACAAATTGTGGCTGATACCATGGGACAATGTCCCATGCCTTAGCAATACGGGACCTCCATCTGCGGAGCCCTTGTAGCTCCTGTCCCCACGGCGGTCGAAGTCCCATAAATGCTTCTCTTCCGAGGAGGAAGTTTCACCGTCTCCGCCCTTGGGGCCTTCCACGACTTGTTTGCCCTTGCCTGTTATAGCGAAGGCGTCAGACATTCTCTTCCTCTTGCGGTAAGGTTGGCTAGAGCCCTCCTGAGCCTCGTTTATCACCATGCTCGCTGGGGACCTCATTTGACTGGTGGAGTTTGGGTTAGCCGCCCTCGGATCTATCGCGGTTGGGGGCCGTACTATTATTCTGTTATCTGCATTGGACGATCGGTTCTCCCCTCGCCCCTCCGGCACCTGAGCACTAGATGCGGCACTTGAGCCGGGGCCTCGGTGGCCACTGCGACCGTCACCCCAGCCTGCTCCACGGCCTCGGGGATTTTGTTGATCTTCTTACTGGGATTGACACCTGTTAGCGTTGGCAAAACGGGCGGCGTGTCTGATTCCTCCAGCCATATTTAGAATATCTACTCCTGTAAAGAAGATGGAAACGAGGATTAGAAACCCTTAAATAAATTTCACAAAATACAAGTTGCAAATGCAAAAGTACAGTTAGTATCCCTATCTAAAAGTGACTGCCCTAAAGTCTAACCATCTCTCTCCAAATCACGAGCGGGAGGGTTGTCAAGATAATGCGGATCGTTTGTGAGCCCGTAAAGAAACATAAGCTCTGCATCATCTATCCAGTCCTTGGCTGGAATTAGGTGGCCCTCGTCCCTCAATGCCCCAGCCAAGTTCTTGGCCCAGTCCCTCGGGAAGGCAGGTTCCAAGCGGCTCTTTACAAGGGATCCCTTCCCATGGGATATCCACTCTCGGGCCACCCCGAAATCATCATCTTCAGGGGCTTTGACAAAAATAGACTTCTCCTTCCAATTTGGGCCATAGGTGGTTGAGGGGGAGTTGATCACTTTCAAGTGGACCTTCACTTGGATGTAGTAGAAAAAACCCGCCTCAGGTGACGAACGCGGTGAGCTGACCACTTGGAGAAGGGCATTGAAATTTCGCATGAAGGGCTCGAATCTAGCGCACTTCATGAGGATTACAAAGCTTGTTTTCAAGGCGAGTCCGTTGGGCACGATTTGTGAAGGGCAGAGGTTCAAATCGTTTAGAATACTGGCCACTGGGGCTGGAATTGGGAACCTCAAGCCCCCAGAACTGACTGCATCCATATAGACCGCCATCTCACCGGGTGGCGGATGGTTGGCTCGCTCGTGATCAGCAGGGATTCGCCATAAGTAGCGCTCGTCCCAGTATATTGGCGCCAACATAGTCTTCACTTCTCCTAGAGTAATTGTGTTAGGAGTCTCGTCTGGGGTACGCTCGGTCGCCTGCATACCCAACCTTCACCCTCGTTGGGCCCTCTGGATTTCTTGGTTTTCTTGGGCTTTTGGGGTTTCTTGCCTTTCCCCTTTCCACGGGATCTTTCTGAGGGCCCCGCTCCTTCCTCAGGTTCCTGAGCCAGGGCTGCAATGGCCACCGTCATGGTGTGGCGATGAGGGTGAGTTGCGCTCTCTGTTATCGGGAGAGTCACCCCCTGCCTCTCCGCCTCCATTACCAGATTCATCTCTTCGAAGAGATGCTCAACCCCATCTGGGTTCCTTTCATCTATGGCCATAACGGCCGCATCCAACTCCTCGTCCCTGGGAGAACCCGGAGGAGATGAGCTTTGGGTAGCCATGTCTTCGACTTCACGGGCAAACTCTTCTACATGATTTCCGGCCATGGTGGTGATGGAATTTGAAAGGGGTATGTGGATTTTGGAAGTGAGGGATTTTCGAAGAAATTTGGGATTTCTGGAGAAATAAAGCTTGAGGGATTACCAAATCCTAAATCTGATTCTAAGGTTGATTCTAAGGCTAACAAAGTTAGAGATTTTCACCGGAGATTACCATGGGTTTTCTGGAAAAGGTTGAAGAAAAGTTTGGGATGCTCTGAAACTTGCTTGCAAAGAAGTTTTCCGTAAATGTCTGCTTTGAAGATATGTTTACGTAAAAAGGGGAATGGATGCAGAATCCCTTATTTATAGGAGTGGGAGTTGGTACGTTTCTGGCAAAAAGTTCAAAATTGCAATCATTTCCCGCCTAGGAAACTGCCCCCTTTATTGAACCATCACGCACTTCCCAAGTCTCACGCGCCCCACGCGTATCAGCATTTAATGCTTAGACACTCCACGCTGTCAGAAGAAAGGACTGCATTTAATGCATGGACGTTACAAGCGGTCAAATGAAGAGACCGCATTTATGGTGCAGTCAGAAGGAAGATTGCTCAACACGCTAGGCTTCATACGAGCACCGCGCTCGACGGGTTGTATTAGTAGAATTCTACAGTCCTTATCACCAAGGACTACAGAATTGGAGGGCAAAATGATGGGGTCAAAATATGCTCATCCCACGTTTGGACACGTGGCAACCTAAGATGACGACACCTGTCCCCTTGCGATTACGGTAATTATACACAAGCGCTCGGACCCTCAAGCGTCAGCGTTCTTCAAAGACACGTGGCATTTTCACCGTACGTGCACGTGATCAATGTTGCCGCTCTCCAACGAGCGCCATTCACACTACATGGTTGGAGTTCCATTCAGTCAAGGGAGCCCTCTTCGAGCGTTACACTCCCTCATGGAGGCTTCCACTCCGGCTCATTACATACGCCTTGGCCCTCATCCCCTAGCGGATTCCTTGGCCTCCAAGGCTCTTGGTTGACACGAGTACGCTCTTAAGCCCTCGTTACCAACCCCTAAAACGGCTCTCTGACACACCGTACATGCCCGCGCACCTACCACTGTTGCCAACACCAACTTTCACCAGCTTTTGTAGAGAAGATTCCTCCTAGGTTTCTCTCGCAATGCCACGTGTTAAGGCGACATTCGGCCAGGACCACACGGTGTAAATGACCAAAGGGTCCCTGACCCTCAACTATAAATATGCGAGGTCATCTTCTCCACTGTAAACAATCTCCATTAATGCAACTCCATACTTAGCTTTTCTCTGAGAACATCATCTGACTTGAGCGTCGGAGAGCCAAACTGGGAATCACCCCCAGTTCCCCCCAGCTTGGCCTTCTGACTTTGCTTTGGTGTTTGTCCTAGCTGGTAGAACCCCCCATCTTTTCCGGCGATCACCAGCAGGTTTCCCCACATAAACAAATTCTAAAGTGATTGGACTCTGTATCCCATATTCAGACCCATCAGATGAATTGCTTAAATATAAATTCCTTTTTATTTGGTTACGTATTGCGATCTAAAATAATCGGGATACATTTGTTTCGTTTTAGATTTAGGCATTTAACTAGCTAGAAATTGCCAACAGGGGTTGACCAAGTGGTTTGAGGTTGATTCTCGAAGGCAATGACCGTGGTTCAAATCCCTCTGACCACTTGGGGTGTGTGTATTACCAAAAAAAAAAAAAAAAAAAAAAAAAAACTAGCTAGAAAATACTTTACTAGGAAATTTATATCTGATTACCTTACATTTATATTTAATTGGGAAATATGTAAAATCGGGATACCAACTGACCCCACCTAACATTTTCAGGACATTTAATTTATTTTTTCACCGACAAAACAGTTCAATAACTACCAAAATGTGTCAATTTTGGGACAAAGTTTGCCGGAATTAAATAACATGGAAAAAAAGCTGACGTGTCTCCAAACCTTAAACACATGGCAATGACATATCATATGAGTCACCAAAATTCAATGATATGGCAATAAGGGTTAAGCTGGCAATGGATAAAAATATATATTACACATTCTTTTATATATATATATAAATATATATATCAATTAAAAAAAATAAGATATTTGATGGGTGTCGAAGCCATCAATAATAAAGTCCCGAATATCGCACACAAATAAATTGTAAAATAACGGTAAAGGGAGTCAAACCACAAGGATTGGATGAAATTATAACTTTTTATATGCCAAGAAAATAAAGTAACAAAATGGGGGGCTTTTGAATTGAGTGGATTAAACCAAAGAAAGAAATAAAACGCAACTAACTAGCTAAGTAAACTAATAGAATGCAGAAAACACTTAACTAATTCAATATATGACAAATAGCTGGAATTCTCCTACACATGCATAAGATTGTGATAATTAAATCTGAAGTTAGGCTAGCTATAGTCGCCAAGTCCTCTCTGGCTCCCTCGTTTCTTCTTACTGTTTATAACGACTAAAAGAAACTCCTAATAATCGTTTTCTAATTAACCAATAACCTTAGCAGAAACTCCTTTTAAGATTCAATTGGGCAATTGCATTACACCCTAAAGAAACACTAACCCTAACCGACTAGGTAGAAACTCCTACTTCGCCTGGTTAGACCGTCTATCCCACAACACGAAATCAGTCGAACTTAACGGCCTAGTGATTGTTTGCTACTTCGTTAATTATCCGGTTAGACTCCACCAAATAAGTTAACTAGCTATATGTGAATTGCCTATTCTAAGATTTGAGCTCTTAATATAATCAAAGAATAAGAACAAACACAATATCGTAAAAATAGAGATAAAACGGATAACTTGATAAAATCACCAATAAATTCGTCTCACAAAACCCTAAGCACGCTTAGAAAATTCCAACTAAAACGAAACTAACTAATTCACCAACAAAGGAAATTAACAAAGTCTAAAATAAAATTAAAAGAGTAAAACTAAAGGGAAGGGATCGGCTCCTTCTCCCCCCGTTTCTTCCGTGTTGCTCATCTTTTATAATGTAGTGGCGTGCTTCAATTCTTCTTCCACTTCTCCACCATGTTCTCCACGTTCTCCAGAATAATAACACAATAAAAGCCACTAACCCACCTTCTCTCAACGTTGTAACCCCCCACGTTCTTAAGAAGTGCTTTTGAAAGCCTTGTTCCCTAAATTCTGCATTACTCCAGCTATCTTCTCCCAAGTGCAAGATAGGACTTGGACTCCTTATTACTTTCTTAAAAATTCAAGTTAGAAGCCCAGCAGCATATTGGATTGTTGAGGCCCAACCTAGACATTTCCTTTCACTTGTTAGACAATATATTGCAAAGTCCAAAGGGCTTTGAATATCAATGGGCTCTCATCACGTGACAATTCCCCTAAGACTCCAATTTGAGTTACAAGAAAGATTTGGAGTTAATGGGCCGGGTGCATGCCTAAGAAAAATGGGCCTCCAAGAAGATTCAATCTGCACTGATTCTCGGTCAAATTTCTCCAATTATCTCCGGATTTCCACAAAGAGTGCTTCCTACATGGAAATATAAAACTGGAATGATTACTCACAATAAAGCTAAGTCATAGAGTAGAATATAACAATTCATGCTTAATAATTGGACAAATAAACGACACATCAAATCCCCCCACACTTAGGCAATGCTTGCCCTCAAGCATAAACTAGGATCAAAGATAAGAGAAAAATTCGACTCGTATTCAATGAAAACACGAGGTAGGCAATGTAACTAGGAATGATAGCATAATCTAATCTTACACTTCAAAACATTAACCTTTTGCAATGAAATTCTCATACAAGAAACCACAAGCCCGATCACAACTTAAAGCACATGCATCATTTACCCAAGTTGAATTATAAACCAATCAATAATAGAAATCATACTCTACTTATTAGATTGTCGGTGTGCATCAAGAATGTCCAAATGAGGTGGTAGTTATGGGGAGTTCGGGGTTATTTGCATTTAATCAACTGTAAGAACATTAAGCTTGAAAATTCTTGGAATTGTCATTAGCCGTTTTACGCGAACACAAACATTTGTGATGAATGCCATCCGGTTAGTAAGCCAATCACAGCGCCAAATGGTTTCACCATACTCTTAATTACCCGTGTTATTGCGATTTTTCACTTATTTGACCAGGTAATCAGCGGAGTATTATAATTCGCCTCACTCATCAAGTTTGTTCGGGACCTTTTTACGCGAGCACAAACGTTGGTGATGAATGTCACCCAGTTACTCAGCCTCGTTCAATTATTTGACGGATTTTTGGCACTGCAGTTATTTCACTTCCTTTTTCAACTTAATCATACTCCCTAGTTCCACCTAAATGTCCCACAGTCAAATGGAAATTCATTATGCACACCAACTCAACTTCTAAGTTTCATACGTTCTACTCAAGAATGGTGTCAATTATGCACACAACGGTTAATGGTCAACTTATTTAAACCGGGCATGCAAGTTTCAATGTATGAAAATATTTCACCAACAATTAGTTGATATCAAGGAATGTAAGATTTCAACCATGCTCGATATCCTTTCTAAGACAATCCATCATTATCTAAGTAGTGAAAATTCATCAAATAGGAGTCAAATTAGGTCATATCTTATCTCCTAATCATGCATAAAAGGTAGCACAACACTATTCACAGGCATAAACATGCAACTATAGCAGCAAATTCACATATTTTCAGCCCATTATCAGCACTAAATCATGCAAAAATGCAAAAATTTTCTCATATAGCCCTAATACACCAATCCCCCCACACTTAAAAGCATGTTGTCCTCAACATAAAAGTACAGAGTAAAGGTAAACCGATGACTTCCCTGAACATGGGGGTGTGATGGTCGCGAGTCAGACTGGAGGAATCGTGTCTATGATCATGGTTAGCCTTCCTGTGAGTAGTATTTGCGTTTGAGGTGCAGTGCAGGTTAAGGCCAAGTGCGGTGATGATTTTAGCCCAAGGCGGACTAAGTTCGCGGCGTTAGCTTTGGTGCTGGTGGAAGGTGATGATGCGGCGGCAATCGTAGTGTGTGGCGAAGAGGAGGGATGCCTGGTGGTTTCTTTGGCTGGTGTATTATGCCATTGCCCATGGTGGAATTAGGGCTTGGAGTGTCTTGCAATTTAGGGATTTTGGCTGAAAATGGAGAGAGTGGGTTTCAATTGGGGATGTATGGTGTCTGATGTCGGTAGGGATGAAGATTTGGGATTTTAGGGTTAAGGTGAAATGGGTCGGATCGCGATTTGTGGGTCGGTTTTTATTTGTGATCAGTGGGTTACGATGCGGGTAGGGTGGCGGTTTGTTTTGGTTTGTGGGATAGGTTCAGTTTGGTGAAAATGGGTCAAGAACCCTATCCGTGACTGCAGACAAGTTGCCTCATAGCAGCAAAATGCCATTTGCAGTATGGTTCTTGCTTTTTATCAACTATTGATCTTCACTTATGCCTCCCCCACACTTGTCCAAATATATCCCCTGCATAACCACCTACAAAGCAAGAAAAGAGGAAGAATTACGATGGGAAGAGAAAATCGAGCAAAAGAAGCAAACGAAAAACCAAGAAACAATAGCAAGGGAAAGAAATATGGGTTGCCTCCCATTAGCGCCCTTGTTTAACATCAAGGACTCGACATGTTATCTTTGTGCACTTAAGCTTCTAGAGGAAGATCCTCTAGATTGATCAATTCAACCATGTGTGGGGTAAATCCTTCATAATACGGCTTTAGTCCATGCCCCTTCACCTCACTATCTGAATTTTCAATTAATCGACCAGGGGGCTTAAGTGGCTGTTGTTCCTCTGTGGGTCGGGCAAGGTCCCGAAGTGTTATGTTCTGAGCCATATCCTGACCGTGATCATTGATAGGGAAGTGATCAGTTTTCCTGCCAGTCTGCTGTGTAACTGCAACTCTTGTTGAGAATCAATATCAGAATCCAGCTCAAACAATTTTGAACTTGCACCAACTGCTCGTATGAAGGTTCCTTGGCATAAGAAAAAGAAACAAAATTAATTACAAACCAATCCTCGGTAACGGCATAAAAAATTGATGGGTGTCGAGACCACCAATAATAAAGTCCCGAATATCGCACACAAATAAATTGTTGTCCGGCTAGACTCCACCAAACGAATTAACTAGCTGTATGTGAATTGCCTATTCTAAGATTTGAGCTCTTAATATAATCAAAGAATAAGAACAAACACAATATCGTAAAAATAGAGATAAAACGGATAACTTGATAAAATCACCAATAAATTCGTCTCACACAACCCTAAGCACACTTAGAAAGTTCCAACTAAAACGAAACTAACTAATTCACCAACAAAGGAAATTAACAAAGTCTAAAATAAAATTAAAAGAGTAAAACTAAAGGGAAGGGATCGACTCCTTCTCCCCCCGTTTCTGCCGTGTTGCTCATCTTTTATAGTGTAGTGGCGTGCTTCAATTCTTCTCCCACTTCTCCACCATGTTCTCCACGTTCTCCAGAATAATAACACAATAAAAGCCACTAACCCACCTTCTCTCAACGTTGTAACCCCCCACGTTCTTAGGAAGTGCTTTTGAAAGCCTTGTTCCCTAAATTCTGCATTACTCCAGCTATCTTTTCCCAAGTGCAAGATAGGGCTTGGACTCCTTATTACTTTCTTAAAAATTCAAGTTAGAAGCCCAACAGCATATTGGATTGTTGAGGCCCAACCTTGACATTTCCTTTCACTTGTTAGACAATATATTGCAAAGTCCAAAGGGCTTTGAATATCAATGTGCTCTCATCACGTGACAATTCCCCTAAGACTCCAATTTGAGTTACAAGAAAGATTTGGAGTTAATGGGCCGGATGCATGCCTAAGAAAAATGGGCCTCCAAGAAGATTCAATCTGCACTGATTCTCGGTCAAATTTCTCCAATTATCTCTGGATTTCCACAAAGAGTGCTTCCTACATGGAAATATAAAACTGGAATGATTACTCACAATAAAGCTAAGTCATAGAGTTGAATATAATAATTCATGCTTAATAATTGGACAAATAAACGACACATCAATATTGTTCAAAATTATCTTTTAATTCTAATTAAATATTATATTTGATGCTAAAATATGTATACACCCTAAATATCATATTTTAAAATATACATATTAAAATTATTATAATATAATATATATTTAATATATATATTTTATACATCTATATAAAACATAAAAAAAAGTATATATATATATATAGACATGACAAAATATGAAAAAAATATTTTAGATAAAATTTTCAAATAAAAGTGAAACTTCATTTTAGTTTCTATATAAATTTAAGAGAAATTTCTTAACCACTCTAATTTTATGTAAGTTACATAATATTAATTAAATTTTATAATTTACAAATTTAATTAAAATTAATCACTCTAAATCTTTTTTTAATAATCATAAGATGAATTATCAACACGAGTTCATGGCCATCTTCTTTTTTTCCTACATCTAAATCGCCATCTCTCCCATTACCACCATCGCGTTGCTGCCGTGGCGCGGTCGTCGCTGCCAAATCTATTGCCTCCCTTCCCGCTGCATTCCGACCATCACATTGTCACCCCTTCCTCCCGTCGCCAAAACTACCACCACCATCCATCGCCGCCGCCCCCTTCCCCTTTACCCAAGTCCACCACCAACAACAAACACCAGAACTTTCTCCTCCACACACACATAGATTCACACTCAGATCTAAAATCCGGATATAGATCTAACAATGAGAGAAGGCGGTGATTGAGGTGGGTAGGGTTTTCCGGCAGTGGAAATGAGAGACGGCGGTGGTGGACTTTGGAATTTGGAATGGGTGGAGACGGCGGCGAATTTGGCGAGGGGGAGACGGTGGACTTTGAAGGTTATTAAGAGAGTATATTTTGTGAATATTTTGCGCCTTTAATCATTTGTCTTACTAGTTTAGTTTTATTGTATATTAGGAAATCCCTTTAATTACGTTATTTTTATTAGTATCTATTATTTCTTAGGGTTACACTGTTGTACAATCAATTCAATTGTTCAGAAATAAGAAAAGGTTTCTTCTTGCTACGTTGTTTTCTTTTTTATCATGGTATCAGTAGAACTCAATTCTTGATTATCAATGGCGAGTACACCACCAATCAACACAAGGGTGCCTTCTTCGGCATCGACAATAGATCCTTCTCAAGACCCAAAAAGTCCTTACTATCTTTACGCCAACGAGAATCCGGCACTCGTTTTCATTTCTCCCCTTCTTTCTGGTTCGAATTATCACCCTTGCTCGCGCTATGAAGATGGCTTTGGTATCCAAAAACAAATTTCAATTTGTTAATGGAACTATCTTGATGCCTCAAACTACTGATTCTCTCTATTCGGCGTGGGAAAGATGCAATACTATGGTGATGTCGTGGCTCGTTTGTTCCTTATCCCCTTCAATTGGACAAAGTGTTCAATGGATGGATACAACATATGAAATTTGGTCAGCTCTCAGAGAACGATTCTCGCAGGGTGACATCTTTCGGATTGCAGATCTCCAACAAGAAATTTACACTGTCAAACAAAGTGATTTGTCGATTTCAGATTATTACATTCAGTTGAAAGTTTTGTGGGACGAATTTTACAATTTTCGACCATTACCTTCCTGCACATGTCCCACTCCTTGTTCTTGCGGAGCAATTGACAACTTAAAAAAATATCAACCACAAGATTGCGTCATCCGCTTCTTAAATGGCTTAAATGAAAAATATGTTGCTGTTCGTTCTCAAGTTATGTTAATGGATCCCCTGCCTTCTCTAAATAAGGTGTTTTCCATGGTACTTCAACAAGAAAGGCAACTTCGCACTACTGATCATAAGACTTTTGTTGCTCCGGCTTCAAATCTGTGTATTCAACAAAAAATAGTTCACCTTCTGCTACTCCAGCTTTCAAGAAGTTCCCTCCAGTTTCAGAAAAGTGGTGTTCTCGTTGCAAGACAAATACTTATACACTTGATACGTGCTATAAAATTCATGGATTTCCACCAAATTTTAAGTTCAAAAATCCAAAGGCAGCAGCTCTCTATTATCAATCTGCAACCACCAGTGCTCCTCCATCTACATCTACAGATGCTGGTAATCGCACTTCTTCTCCTCTTGTTCAAGATTCACCTTCTGTCACTTTTTCTGCAGATCAATACCAGAAACTACTTGCCTTAATCCAACATCCACCATCTCATATGGCCAATCAAGCTTATGTTGCAACTCAAACTCAGACTTTTGAAGAAGCCACTAACACTTTAAAATCTTCATCCCAATCAAGTATTTTCTCAGCTTTTTCATGTTTAGCAAATAAAGATAATTGGATCGTCGACACCAGCGCTACAGATCACATTTGTTTTTCCAAACAAGCTTTTTATACTTTACATAAAAGTTCCCCCATTCATGTTACTTTGCCTAATGGGTCTCAGATTTTTGTCAATCATGCTGGAATTATTAAACTTTCTGATGATTTTATACTTTCAGATGTTCTTTATATACCTGACTTTGCATATAATTTATTATCTGTTTCCAAATTAACATCTTCTATTAATTGTTTTTTAACTATTCAAAATAATCAATGTGTTATACAGGACAAACAGACTTTGAAAGTGATTGGTTCAGCTGATTTAGTAGCAGGGCTCTATATCTTATCATCTCCGGTTTTCACTCATGTATTGGATAAATTTTCACATGTAAACAGTGTCAATTCTTCTACTATTGATATTTGGCATTTAAGACTTGGTCATTTGTCTAAGAGCACTTTAAATATACTGCAAATATCATTTCCCTATATTACTTGCAAATCCACTATAGATGCTTGTGATGTTTGTCAATATTCTAAACAAAAAAAGTTGTCGTTTCCATTAAGTACTTCTTCTACTAATAAAATTTTTGACTTAATTCATGTGGATATATGGGGTCCTTACTCTACTATTTCAATCCATGGTCATAAGTATTTTTTGACTATTGTTGATGATTCACTACAAGAAAAATGCCAAAAACCGACGGCCATATACCGATGGGAATTTCTAAAATCCCGTCGATACCCTGAATTTCCGACGGCATACCGACGGCATTCCGACGGCACATAACCCATTTGTTAAACCATCGTCGGAATACTAGGACCGACGGGAATATTCGTAGGTACTCCGTCGGACTTAATATTCCAACGGCAGATCGACGGAAAACTGACGGAGAGTGGAGGTTATCTCGTGTCAAGATTACCGACGGCATAGACAGTCGGTTTCCCATCGGAAAGGCATTCCGATGGAAAGGCCTCGTTTTCCCGATGGCCCTGGCCGTTGGACCATTTTAACAACTTCGTCCTTTGCTTCAACACCGACGGTCAAATATCCGTCGTATAACCGTCGGAAATATAAAGACCGACGGTTTTCTAAAGGCACTAATGCCGTCTGTTATTTCGGCTAAAAAATTGTCGGTTATGTAACCGTCGGGGGGAGCCGTTGGTTTTTCGTGGGAAACTGACTGACGGGCTTTACTCTCGTTGCTTTTCCGTTGGTTTATTGCTAGTCTTTTCCGACGGGAAACCCACAGAAGTCCGTCGTTTTTTCGTCGGAATTCTGGGTAAATTTCTGAAGCTTCTTTCTGTTTTTTATATTAAACCTGTCGGCATTCTAAAATTTACAGCAACCAAAAGCCAAAATTAAACCACCCGTATTTGTCAATATACCAACACAACGCAAAAAAATACATCCGAAAACTGATCATTCTTACAACAAACAAAACATACATGTCTTTAAATCCCACAAACGTACCAAATCAGTGTCCTTAATTCGTAAATGGAAACCAAATTCTAAATTTAAACAAGAGCGACGCTAGAAAATCACCAAATGTATAGAAAGCAGCCAGAAAATCTCTCAACACTTGTGAATTTATACAAATATTAGGCTGAATTTTGTACCAAAGTCTAAACACACCTTCTAGCTCCAATTAACCTCGCTTCAATCTTCACTCACAAGCATAAACATCAGGCAGAATTCATGTAGGAGCTGTCAATTAAACAAGACAAATATGTTATCACTTACAACGTATATAAAATCTAACAAATGTATATTGGTAGCACATTTACACACTTACCTCAGTCATCATCCTCTGCCGCCTCATTGTCGTCATCCTCCACCGGGTCACGCACACGTTTTCCCTTGCTTTGAGCTTGTAGCAGCTCGAACATCTGCTGCATGGTAGACATCATCTGTTGCTGGGAAACTCTGAGCTGAGAAATTTCATCCTTCATTTGCTTCATCTCATTATCTTCGTGTGTCCCTTGCGAATGTGGGTTGTAAGATGACGACCCTGCACTAGAAGGTCTGATGGGAGAGGACTTTGGCAAGTGGTTCAATCCAGTCACTCGTCCTTTCGTGTTTCGACCCCCTTGCGCCTGGGCCCACAATGAGATATCATCCGGTGGAACGTAGTTGGGGTCCTCAAGCACACGCCTCTGATGCTCTTGAAAGGCCTTCTGGTATCGCACCTATGTATATATTTGAATACATATATGTATATATGAAAGTTAGGTGGAATTCTTAGCTTAAATATTAATGATTGCATAGTAATAACCTGAAACGAAAAGATCAGAGCAAACCTTGTACTGTAGACGCTCATTTTCAGTCGGGACATTCTCAAGTAATTTTTCCCTATCTTCCAGCATCACAAAGGTCATCCCGTATAAGGTCTCCGTGCTCAAACTTTCGCTCGTAGCAGTTTCCTATACATGATTATGTACAATGATATTAAAGTAAAAAATTGTCATAACCATCTGTGTCTAATAAATTACTTACATGCTTCTTAATAATTGTGTTGACACTTTGAGAAAACCCGCATATGTCGGTGCCCCTGCAGCGGATAATCTGTTTGCTTTACTCCTTTGGCGAACTGTGGTAATCTTCAAGTGCGCACAACTCACGCAGCTCATTATAAACTCCATCTAGCATCCACCCGGGCTTACGACCACTTTTCCTAATGTTGTGGAAGATACCTCTCATTCTTTCACCCATCTTCTCCATGAAAGCGGAGTACATATGGCCTTCCACTTGAGGCTCCCAACAAACAAATTTCTGTAAAAATACCCATGATATTATATATTTTATATATTTCTGTAAAAAAGTTAAGAAAATCACGATTACCTTCCAATCTTGGAACCAACTGTCCCGCACTGGCTGAGGAACATTACTCCACTTATCATATGCTGTGGTCAGCCTACTTTTAAGCACATTCGTAATCGTGTTCGTGCCTTCTTTGTTGTCGTGATACCTGCAATATTTTCATTGAATAATTAGGAACATTAATAAGTTGAATAACAAAAAGAAACAAAAATAAACACAAAAATTTCAAAGGTATCACTTGCCCCCTCTTTCCAACAGAAATTAAATATTTCTTGCCAACTGGATGGGCTTCGATATCACTAGAGATTTGCTCGTCTAATCGAATCACACCATGATTAGACTCACCAGGCGTGGGTCCCGAAGTGTTTGGTCCATCCATTTCGGGTACATTTGAAGGTGTAGTGGATGGGGACGAAGTATGTCCGGGGGACGGGGTAAGTGGCTGTGCATGTGAGTCATCTGGTGAGGCCTCTAGTGAGGCCATTTGTCGAACACCTCGGGCTCTACCCTTGGAGCCGCCACTCCTAGCACGCAAGGCCTTATTGGGAATCCTTGGTTGGTTCATCTACATTTAAAAGATAGATTTACATTAATAGATAGTATATTCAATTGCTAACGTAACATAGAAATCAAGTCATGCCAAGTTGCAACGATATTTAAATTGAATTGTAAGATGCAAACCATTTGTACGTTACGAAGATGATTTCACTCTTAGTTGTTTCCTAAATCAACAGGTGAATGCATAAATATACAGAAATATGGATGTACGAATAAAACCTAGTACAACAGAAGAAGTTTATGTAAAACATATTACCAAGTCAATCACTAAGGGTGTTTTCCACATCCTCGTCTGGTGGATCATCTATTAATTCATCGCCCGCTTCATATTCACCGAATGTGTTAGTTTCAAGCTCTACAAAGTCATCTAAGGTAACGTTCGTGTCGACTAAAGGCCCAACCACATCATCTGCTTGTACCATATTGATAATTGCTGCTTCATCGTTTTGATATGCAACCTCAAGCGATTCCTCTAAGTCTACTCTTCCTCTTGGCTTGGTTTTAATTACGGCCCACCAATTTTGCTTATCTTTAATTCGACCAGGGTATGGAACATAATAAACCTGTTGGGCTAGCTGTGCTAGGATAAAAGGATCATACCTTTTGTATCTGCCGTATGTTTTACCTCAATGATAGTGCTTTCTGGATTACCAATACGGGTCCCCCGGCGTGGTGTAGGATCAAACCAATCACATTTGAATAAAAAAACCTTCTTTGTTGGAGTACCTGGGTAATCAAGTTCGATGATTTCTTCTAACGTCCCATAATAGTCATCTGTTATATCTCCTTTATTCACACTTCCTTTTACCCACACTCCGAAATTCATCGTTTTTTTCCCTTGACCCCAGGACCTTGTATGGAATTTGAAACCATTGACAAAGTACTTGTGAAATGTCCTAACCTTTGTATTCGGTCCCCGAGACGAGTGTTGCAACAAAGGATCATCAATTCCATTGTTGGGGTTTTGAACCTAATCAATATAAGTTTCGTTGTTATTGAAAGACTTTAACAATCGAATGTTATTAGGGTTGTAAATTTAATTAAAACTTACATGATGATTGAACCAGCGTACAAAGTTTCTTTCAATGTGGTCGCTATTGTCTCCATCGTCCGCGCCAGTCAATGCTAGGAATTCATTAAAATTTTAATTGTCATTTTTTAAAAACATGTACCCTTTCCATATTCGAAATACATTATTTGTAACCCTAGCAATACAAAATTAAAATTAACTTACTGGTAATATTTTTGAACTTCGTCGCAGTTTAGTAAAATATGAATCGAGAGTGCATTGAACTCCTTTGAAGAGGTAATATGACGTTCTTTAATTGCATCAGATGCACGACCCGGTGTATTGAAAATAGATATTGTAGGTGTTGTCAAATCCTCGTTATCGCCCCCATCATCATTTCTACCTACCCTAGTCCTCATGGAACGAACTTCAGATTCAAAGTAGTATGAGCAGAAACTCGCAGTCTCACGGCGCAAATATGCCTGACAAATTGAGCCCTCTACTTTCGCCTTATTTTTAATGGTCCTTTTAATTTTCCCTAGAAACCTGTATTTTTTTTGCCATAGAAGTACTTTAAGTTTGGTTAAACATTCAAAAATTATAAAAATATAAAAATATATTTGCATACGTCGCTTTACCTTTCAAATAGGTACATCCATCGGAATTGTATAGGGCCTCCATTACGAGCCTCCTCAATCAAATGAATTGGCAAATGTTCCATTACATCAAAAAAAGACGGTGGAAAGACCAGCTCAAGTTTGCAAAGTATAATAGGAATGTTTTTTTCCATTTTGTCAAGATCATCATGTCTTAGGGTACTTGAACACAAGTCCTTGAAAATTTTGCTCAATTAAGCTAAAGGCTTCCAAACATCGTCAGGAATTCTTTGAAGGCAATCGGTAACAATTGCTCCATAAAAACATGACAATCATGACTCTTCATTCCATGTATCTTTGTTGCTTGAACATCAACACACCTTGCCAAGTTTGACGAATATCCGTCAGGCATAACGAGTTGTTTGATCCACTCACAAATTATACGTTTTTGCGCTAACGTAAAGACATACTTAGCTTTTGGCTTTGCCCTTCGTCCGGTTCCTGTGGGCACCAAATTCAACTCTAGTCGCCTACATAACTCTTGCATATCCAACTGTGCGTTTGCATTATCTTTTGTTTTTGTAGGCATGTCCATGACCATGTTGAAAATATTCTCGAATACATTGTTTTCAATGTGCATCACGTCTAAATTATGTCGTATTAGAAGATCTTTCCAGTAAAGCAACTCCCAAAAGATACTTTGTTTTTTTCCAGTTATGTGACTCACCAGAACCAGGTATTCTTGGATTATCAGCTTGCTCTATAACTTTTGGGAAGTATTGCACTGTTTCCTACACTTCACGCCCATTTAACATTCGTGGTGGAGGATCATATTCAGTTTGGTTTTTCTTGAAATTGTTTTTATTATGCTTGTACGGATGATTTGGATCGAGAAACATCCGTGACAATCAAACCAACTGAATTTTCTTCCGTTTGGCAAGTATATTGCCTTACTTTCCCCTATGCAATACTGGCATGCTAATCTACCATGCGTGCTCCAACCAGAAAGCATTGCATACGCCGGGAAGTCATTTATTGTCCACATCAAAGCAGCTTTCAGGTTAAAATTTTGTTTTGTTGATGCGTCATACACAGGCACACCGGCGGCCCACAACTCTTTCAATTCGTCAATTAATGGTTGTAAATACACATCAATGTTCTGCTTTGGATTATTGGGGCCAGGAATGATACAGGTCAAGAACACATATGGCATCGTCATGCACATTTCTGGTGGAAGATTGTATGGTGTGACGATGATAGGCCAACATGAGTAAGATGCTACTGACTGTGAATACGGAGTGAACCCGTCTGCGCACAAGGCAAGTCTTACGTTTCTCGGGTCACCCGCAAACTCAGGATGTGTCTCATCAAAATGTTTCCATGCTTTCCCATCAGACGGATGAGACATTGTCCCTTCTGGCCTTTTGTTCTTTGCATGCCATGTCATATGTGGCGCTGAGCTCATTGACGCATATAGACGTTTTAGTCTTGGAATGAGAGGAAGATAATGCATTGTAGAAACTGGTTTTTTTTTCCTCTTGCCCCTCTGATTTTCTTTCTCCTCGTATCGAGCAGCACCGCAAAATTTGCATTCTGTTAGTTCTTCATACTCCTTGTAATACAACATGCACCCTCTCACACAACAATTAATCTTAATGCTTTGCAATCCTAACTTATGTACAAGTTTTCGTGCTTCGTGGAAGTTCTTAGGCACCTTATGTCCCGACGGGCATGAATCTGACATTAACTGGATGAATTTATCGACCAGGTCATGAGTTGCATTATAATCATTTTGGATACTCAATATCCTAGCTGCAAGTGATAAAGGTGAATGTTTCTCGCACCCCTCCCACACAGGTTTGTTAAATTCATCCAAGAGGTCATAAAACCTTTGTGTTTCTTGATTAGGTGGCTCACTCTGGCCTGACATTCCCCCAACATCATGCATGACTGCATCAATACATATCTCTGTACCTACTTAACGGATCTTCATAGTTTTGATTATTTGTATTGCTGTGGGCACATTGGTGAATAGGCGGAGCTGTTTTACCATGGTCAGTCCAGTACCAGTAGTTCGGTTTAAAACCATTGGTGTATAAATGCCTTCTCAAATCATCGGACTTCAATAAGTCGTACTTCCTTATGCACTTCTTGCAAGGACAATGTATGACCCCTTCTCTAATAAATAGCTCTAGTTTACTTGCATGCTCAATGAAAGTCTCAATCCCTTGGATATATTCTACCCTACATCCACCCCTTTTACGATTTGTTCGATTGTACATACAGAGTCTGTCAGTAGGAATATCCATGATCTACAATTACAGCAACCAACTAAAAATTTAATTACTAAACTCCAAAATTAAATTATCTATGGTTATACTTAAGAGAGGTTAGATTATCAAATATTCTATATACTTCCTGTATATATTTGTTCAAATTAAATAAAATATTATCATGTCCCATCTAATTGATCATAAGATTTCACATTGTTATGATCATCATTTTTTCATGTTTCTGGTTGCTGGGAATCTAAAGAACACTTGAACTTTTCTGTTTAGTTTCCAGCCAGTTAATGTTAGCACTATCAACTAGTTTAACAGTAAGTTAGCACCTAGCAGTTGCAGAAGAAGAGTTGTAAGTCAATCTGAGACTGTATATAGTAGCTAGAGATGATCCAGTTTTGGTTTTCTATTGTATTTTGAACTTTTCTGCATTTTGTGTCGATTTTAGTCAGTTGTCTCATTCAGCTTTGATTTTTTTTTTTGGTAAAAATGTCTCACCATACGACTATGGTAAATTATGTCTAGAACTCGAGTGATTCTAATTCGATTCTGATTTAACCAAATTGGTGTAATGAAAGGATAAGCGTTCTAATTTATAATTACCATGTAATTGGTGGAAAAATTAGGGCAAATTTGATAACAGATTATAGTTACACTCACTCCAAATATAATTACTTAAAATAAAAGCTTATAGTTACTCCTAGCTCTATCCATTCGGCTAGTCAAATTTGTTCATGATTCTTCAGTCCAACAGCAAGAACCATATTCCATTAACACACCACATTTTAGGATAATCATCAGAAAGAGCCAAGAGAATCTCTAAATTTTGGGACGGCAATATTACATGTGATTCAGATTTCTTTTTTATTTGCAATAATTCAAACTTAACCTTCGATGTTTATTTAATCAATATCTCAAACTTTAATGCATCAAGAGTCATCCGAAATCAACCAAAACGGAGAGGTTACCTCAAGTACCACATGATGAATGCCTCAAATTTCTACTTTCGCTTTAACTTCTTTCCCGTTCTACACTCTCAGTCAATTCTCGACTGCCAAAAAAGGTGACAAAAATTGTATCATTGTGGTTGACAAACAAATTAGCATAATGAGAATGCCAAATGGAAGCTAAAAGAACAAAAGGAAAGCATCCATCGATTCCATCCCTAGCGTCGCACTCTACATCAAATCTCAGGTTCAACTTCTTTCCTCTATTTCTTACTTTCTTTTCTTGAATAAATTTCATATCTTGTGTGGAAAGGAATGATTTCAGAGAGAGTGGGATGAAATTTCTGTAGAAATACGAAAATTATTGTGACATTTGTTGGTTGAACGAGGTCAATTTGTTTCCCAAGAACACACTCTGTTAAGGGATGTTACTGTAATTTGTGCAAACTGCTGAGGTATGTCTCTGTAAGTTAGTGGAACTGTGTAAAAACTGCTTCTAGCTGATTTCTTTATGCTAACTGACTTTTGTTTAGTGGAACTGTGTAAAAACTGCTTCTTGTGTAAAAACTACTTCTAGCTTTATTCTAATATGTTACCAAGACCAAAAAAAATATTGATATGCAACAAATCTAACACTAACCTATTGGGCCTTTTCAATCGAGTTTCATTCTTTGTGAATAACCTATATATTCTGTCAAGGGGAAGTTAGAGTAATTTTACAAACTTTAGAGTACATGTCAAGGGGAAGTTATTGTAATTTTACAAACTTCAAGAGAGGTTTGTGTTATATGGTCAAAAAACTTATGTTGCAGCTAAAATATCAAGGGAAGTTATAGTCTGCCAGTGAATTCTATAGGAAGATGATAGCTAGATGAAGGCAAACAAGAAACGGTTGATGAGTTCTATCCTAGTTATGATCAAAGATTTTGAATCTTCAAATGGCCCTCCCACAATGCAAAGTATTTAATTCACAATGTTATATGAGTTCAAGATTCTGTATTTATGCAGCCACCCAGTAAGGTCATTCATGTCCATATCCCAAAAGACCCATAAAAAAAAAAGTCTGGGATATTTCGAATTAAATTAGTTTTCAGTATATCTACTTATTTTTATTTTTATTTTAATAATTTTCCATTATTATCACACTAATCTTTTGTTTGTCAGTGTTATTTGCTATGCTAAATTATGAGAAATACATGTATTGTTATGGTAAAGAAAGGAGTTAGGACATATCATAAAAATTGAGAAGCTGGACCAATTTAAAATTTTCTCGGGTATCAAACGGCCACGGATGAACGTAAAACTTGGCAGACACAAACCTTCATATACTAGGAATATACAGTTAAAACAGTTTCTAAAATGGATTTCGCATGGACTCAAAGTTTGAGTCTGAAGTTGCTGCGTAGAAACTGTCAGTTTTGGAGCTATGCATTCGTTAATTATTTGCATGCTAGAACTCAAGCCAAAACAATTAAAACTCAGGCGAAAACGTACTTAAAACATTCCCTAACATTTAAAATTAATCACACACTCAATAGCACAACATTTAATGCATCAAGAGTCATCGAAATCAACCAAAACGGAAAGTTTACCTCAAATAACACAAGATGAATGCCTCAAATATTTACTTTGGATTTAACTTCTCTCCCGTTCTACACCCTCAAGCAACTCTCGACTGCCATAAAAATAGAGACAAACGATATGAGTTTTGACAGTTAATAATGGCCAGAATTTTAAGTGTCTAGCTTGTTCATTTTCTTGTGGGGTGGGGGAGGTTACAGTTCAAAGTTCCATCAACGTTATTAACTGTCAAAACTAATATAACTTATCAACTCATCCAACTGCATATCTTTTGTCTTTCAAAACCAAATACCTCCTCAGGTTAAGTGATAACATATATAAGAATTTGGTTATGCTCAAGTATATACAAAAATTTACAAGAACCGGGACCATTTTCACATATAGCTGCCTCAATCTGGAAATATATGATTGTTTAAAATGCTAGAAACAACGGAATCATTCTTAATGAAGGACAGTAAACTAGCTTATTTGTCAAATGAGCAAATGAAACGTATTCCTTCAACCTTTCTGTAATTCCAACAAACTTCACTACCTCACAATTTGAGAAAACTGGATGAAACAGGGAGAAATATCAAGGGAGATAACCAAAAGAAAGATTTTTTTGTTATACTTTAGGGAAAGTTCATGAAAGTGAAGTCCATCTTATACAACACAAAAAGATTGCATTTTTTTCTTAAATCCAGAGGGAACTCACTCATCTCAGATGTTTGCATGAGCACTCTCACAAAATCAGTCATAATAAACAAATGAAGAACAGTAAAATACGACAGCATAAACAACAAAAGACCATCAAAAGAACACGGCTTACACTGATGCTGAGGCAATCTGGTTATCTCCACAGACCACTTCCTGAATTTTCCAGTTTTCCACAATAAATCTGTAGAAGTAAAATAAAGAAAACGAAAGAATTGGGAAAGAGATCTGGCACAAGGAAGGGGGAAAACAGAGAAAGCAAGCTTGACGTACCCTTCTTCACCTTCGGTGGTCACGCACCCGGATTGAACCTTCACACACAAACGAACCTTCAGAAGCCCTAAACACTACCCTATCGTTCAATTCCCAGAACCCTAGCCCCTTCAACCGTTTAGAAATTGAAAATGCAGGTGAATTAGGGAGCAATCGTGCGTGTCCTCGGCTTGTGAACGTTTCTCCAAGAACCCTATCTCCTTCAGCTTTTGGAATAAAATGAAAATGCAGGTGATTGGGGGGAAAAAATTTCAGACATCCGTAAATACATATGCAAAATATTCCGACGGGAAAAACCGTCGTACACCTGTCGGAAAATAAAATGACACCGACGGAACATAAACGAAATAACTCCGTCGGTAGTAGTGCAAATGCAAATATATACACACCAACGGAATAACTCTGTTGGTACTCCGTCGGAATGTGCATTGAAATAGGACGATGGAATTAACCGTCGGGACTTCGTTGGTCAGATAAAAGGCAGATGGTTATACAAATAATCCGACGGTGACTTTCCGTCGGTTATCCGACTGATAGTAGGTAAGAACCGACGGAATAACGACCGACAAGTGTCCGTTGGATTCTTAAAAAAATTTACACGAATGTACCGACGGGTAGCCGTCGAAATTCCGTGGCAAATTAACAGCGCAGAAAATGCACCAAATGCTCCAACGGAAGTCCGACAATAATCCGACGGTAATACCGTCTGAAATAATTGCCCGAATTTTTTTGTTATCCCGCCATACTTTCCAACAGAATACCGACGGTATTTTTCATTTATTTTTTTATCAATTGTTCATCGCAATTCTGTTGGTCTGTCATGGCTATCCCGTCGGAATGTCCGACGGAAAACCGACGGCTACTGCCGTCGGTTTTTTCCGTCGGGATTCGGGGATTTTCTTGTAGTGATTTTAGTAGGTATACTTGGGCTGTTATGCTAAAATCTAAACCAGAAGTTAGTTCACAACTTCAGAACTTTATTAATATGATTGACACTCAGTTTACCACTAGAGTTAGATGTGTTCGATCTGATAATGGACCAGAATTTATCTTGAAATCCTTTTATGCTGACAAAGGAATTTTGCATCATACTTCTTGTGTTGAAACTCCACAACAAAATAGAGTTGTAGAGTGGGAAGACCAACATATTCTCAATGTTGCTCGATCTTTACTTTTTCAGGCTACTTTACCAAAACACTTATGGACTTATGCCATTGCTCATGTTATATATATCATCAACAAGCTACTTTCTCCAGTTTTACAAAATAAATCCCCTTTTGAAATATTACACCATACCTTCCCTGATTACTATGCCTTGAAGACTTTTGGTTCTTTATGCTTTGTATCCACCCTCACTCACAACCGATCTAAGTTTGATAAACGAGCAGAGAAGTGCATATTTTTGGGATTTAAACCTGGCACAAAAGGTTACATAGTGCAAAATCTTTCCACTAATACCATTTTGACATCTCGACATGTAGCTTTTTTTTAACACATTTTTCCTTAACACTCTTCTATATTGTCAATTGATAACACCTCTATTCCCTTACCCCTTGCTCCTGATCCTGTTTATTCAGATACTTCACATTATAATATCACAAACACTTCATCCAACAACTCTAGAAATGCACATAATTCTTTTGATCAATCTTCTAATTTAAATTCTGATAATAATGTCAAAGATCCTATACAGTATTCTGATGATTCACCTAATATTTCTCCTATTTCTAATTCTTCGTCTCCTCCACATCCTATTAGAAACAGAAAACCCCTTCCTATCTTCAGGATTACCATTGCTATCTTTCTCAATCTACTTCCAACACTAATGATAAACCTCATACAACTCCTTATCCACTATCTTCTATCATTTCTTACGACAACTTGTCTACCCATCATAAACATTTTACTTTATCCATTTCTACTGTCACGGAGCCAAAAACCTTTGCTCAAGCTTCTAAACATGAAGAGTGGTAGCAAGCTATGTAATCTGAGCTTAATGCACTCCAAGAAGACAATACATGGATACTAACTGATTTACCTGTAGGAAAGCAACCTATAGGCTGCAAGTGGGTTTTTCAAATAAAATTCAAGGCTGATGGTACTATCGACAGGTACAAAGCTAGATTAGTAGCTTAAGGCTACACACAAACTGAAGGTTTGGACTATTTTGATACTTTCTCCCCCGTGGCGAAAATTACTACTGTCAGGTTGCTTCTTTCCTTAGCCTCTATTCATAATTGGCATTTAAAACAACTTGATGTTATTAATACTTTCTTACATGGTGACTTACATGAAGAAGTTTATATGACTCTAACCCCTGGTTTTCAAACCAATGATTCTAAGAAAGTTTGCAAGTTGACTAAATCTTTATATGGTCTTAAACAATCAAGTAGACAATGGTTTTATAAATTGTCTAATGCTCATATTACTCAGGGTTACACCCAATCTAAATCAGATTATTCTTTGTTTGTAAAGAAAACTCGTGACACTATTACTGCTCTTCTTGTTTATGTTGATGATATTGTATTAACTGGAAATTCTATGGTTAAAATAGATGCTATCAAATGATATCTCAATGATTCTTTCAAAATTAAGGACTTGGGAGATTTAAAATATTTTCTAGGTTTAGAGGTTGCTAGAACAAAGGATGGCATTTCTGTCTCGCAAACAAAATATGCTCTAGAATTGCTTTCTGATAGTGGTTTCATTGGTTCAAAGCCTGCTTCCACGCCTATGGACTCCAACGTCAAGCTTGATAAGTTTTTCGGAGAACCATTGTCTGACATCTCTTCTTACAGACGCCTTATTGGGAGATTGCTATATTTGTGCACAACTAGACCAGATTTATCCTTCTCAGTTAATCAGCTGAGTCAATTTTTATCAGCTCCTACTAACCTTTATCTTCAAGCAGAACACAGAGTTTTGCGGTACATCAAGGCTGCACCGAGTCAAGGATTGTTTTTTCCCTCTTTATCCTCTTGTCAGCTCAAAGGGTTCAGTGACTCTGATTGGGCCGGATATCCAGATACCAGGAGATCCGTCACGGGATTCTGTGTATTTTGAGGTAACTCTCTCATTAGTTGGAAGTCAAAGAAACAACAAACAGTTTCCAGAAGTTCATCAGAGGACGAATATCGTGCCTTAGCCTCTATAACTTGTGAAATACAATGGTTACTCTACTTGCTACAAGATCTACACATCCCACATTCTAAGCCACCGATCATTTTCTGTGACAATGCATCAGCACTACATATTGCAGCTAACCCGATCTTTCACGAAGGGACGAAACACATTGAAATTGATTGCCACATAGTTCGTGAGAAGTTACAAGATGGCACTATTCACTTGCTTCTGTTGCGTACAACTGATCAACCCGTAGATGTCTTTACCAAAGCTCTATCTTTTCAACCGTTTCATGGTTGCTTATGCAAGCTGGGAATGAAAAATCTCCTTTCTCCAGCTTGAGGAGGGGTATTAAGAGAGTATATTTTGTGAATATTTTGCGCCTTTAATCATTTGTCTTACTAGTTTAGTTTTATTGTATATTAGGAAATCCCTTTAATTACGTTATTTTTATTAGTATATATTATTCCTTAGGGTTACACTATTGTACAATCAATTCAATTGTTCAAAAATAAGAAAAGGTTTCTTCTTGCTGCGTTGTTTTCTCTTTTATCAAAGGGGAGGCAGTGGCGTGGTGGGGTGAGGGGAGAGGGGAGGCGAGTGACGAAGGTGAAGCGGCACTGACGGCAACGGAAGATGGCCACCATGGGAATTTCTCACACCGCACCACCACCCAAATTCTACTTCTCCTGGATCTCATTCTTCGCCTGCTTCGTCTCCACCTTTGCGGCAGCGTAGGGGTGTTGCATCAGTGCGGTGTCGGGCATTGGTGGTGCGTCCGACAACGGGTGATTAGAGGGGGAACGCGGCTGGTGGGGGGTGGGTGGTTGGGGAGCCTGTATAAGGCCTTATTTGTGTGTGTATATATTGAACGGATTGTGTTTGAGGTTGACTCTCAGGTTATCATTAATCTTATTGAGGAGGCAGACACTGAGTCCCACCCGCTTGGTGCAATCATTGAACACTATAGATTTTTTCTTAGACGGCCGTGGTAGGCAAGGTTACAACACACTTGAAGAGAAGACAATCGTTAGGCTAATAGTTTGGCCAGAAAGGATCACGAGACGATTTCTTCTGTTGACATTTCGGACTCTCCCCCGTGAAAAATTCTTGAGATCCTAGAGTCAGATAAGAATTGAGTTGTTGTTTTTCTTTCTCACCAAAAAAAATATATTGATATATGTATGTATATTGTATATACCATATATATATAACATATACTAATATAATATCAATATATATGCAATAATATAATTTTTTTTTTTTTTTTAGTACACACGCACACCCAAGCGGGGATTCGAACCCAGGATTACCCATTAACCGCTTAGACCAACCCCTTTTGGCATGCAATAATATTTTATAACTAATTAAATATATTATGTTTCCCTATATTATTATTTATATGTTTTATATATTTTATGTTTTTATACATCTAAAATATATATTTTTTAAAAAATACATATAAAATTAATACATACTAAAATATATATTTTATACATCTAAAATATATATTGCCATGTCTATATATATATATATATATATATATATATATAAAAGCTCCCCTTATACTCTTCATTTTAAATTAATCTCACAAGTGTAGTGGGTCCGCCCAATCAGCATCCACGAGTTTAACACGTGTAAATAAATTATGACGTGGATATGATTGAAAATTCCATGTCACTCAATTGTACCATTAGACTTGAATTTCGGCGGACAACTATCATTTCCAATGAGCTTTGTCCCAAAATTGACATATTTGGCATATTTTGGTAGTTAGTGATCTTTTTTGTCGTTGGAGAAATAAGTGTCCCGAAAATATTAGTTGTGATTAGTTGGTATCCCGATTTTGCATTTTTTCCTACTTAATTACAACACAGTCTATCTAAATTGAAACTTTATATTTTAATCCTTAACTTTTAAGAATCGTTCGACATCCGTTAGGGGGTTCTATTATGTCATTCAAAAAATACTCCTAATTTTTTTAAATCGATTTGCTACTACAAAGACGGTACATAATTATACCAACTAATCACAACTAGTTAATATAACTTAAGCCAAGTGAATTATACATCAACCATCCAACATGCGCTACTATAGTGGAACTAATAAACCCTACATTCTGAGATTCGTTGAGCTTTGAGACAACGAGTTTAGAAGTTAGAACTAAGTTTTGCCAATTTGCCTGGTATTGAATGCATTGTGGCTATAAAATTTGAGTAGTTTTGTGGAATTAATTGAGACCATAAGTTAAAGATGCATGTATAGAATATATATCCATGCATGCATGCAAACGTGCACTTTATTTACCAGGGTTTAACTTGAAACTGTTTTCAAATTTAAATCAAGTCATCATCTTAATTTGATATTACACAAACCTAGAAATATTTTCAAATTTAATTCTTTAACTCATCAACCTATTATGATGGTATATAACTCGATCGCTCACTGCTACACAACTGACTTTGTAAACGAAAAACAACTTTTTATAAGTGAATGATTTAAAACTAGATCAAAGAAAAAAAAGAGAAGTTTTTCCAATTGTCTTAGATGGTGCGAAACTCCAATAATACATAACTATTACCATATAAACATAAACTAAGGCTTGATTTCTCAATTAAATGCCCATTCATTCTCATTGCGAACCTCTTCTTCCTCTTCGGGGGTAAAATCGTTCGTGATGTTGAAGATCTTGCGAATTTCCTCCGGAGTCATTTCTTTGATCATGTCGGCAACAGTTTGGCACGTGAGATGGAGCAGGCTCTTGATGTCCAAATAGTTTGCAGCCTGAGAATATAACAAACATTCCTTTAATTAGTATAAAACCACACAGTTAAAAAAAGCTGCTTTGGCTCTGTGCGTGTGCAGGAAAAAGATGAATAACAATGTAAAACAAAAATAGCCAAGGAACAGCCAGGCACGTAATCTAAACATTTATCGCCAATATATTCAAGGCACGTAATCTAATTGAACATTTATTTGCCCCATGTAAATTACAATTTTGTCATTTTAAGACCAATATTTATCCCTTATTAGAGTTATACCCAATCGATCAAAGCCATGAATTATGGATATGAAACCTGAAATTCATTACTAGACTACTAAGTAGTAACTCAGAATAGGAATGTTTTTTACTAACCAAGCGGTTCACAAGCCTGACTCTCGAATTTGAATTCGAGAAGTTCGAGCTGAAGTCGAACCAAACTCGAATCTATTTATTTGTTCGTGGCTCGTGAACGATTTATTTTATTGGGTTCAAACTTGAAACCCACCCAAACTTGCTATCAAATGAATTCATCAAACTCGAACCGGGCTGAACAAATTTGACAAAATCATAGTTCGACTCGGTTCGCAAACATCACTACGTCAGGATCCCATAAACAGAATTAAATTCTATGCAATCAAACAAAAAGGGGCAAAACAATTCAACTCAACACAAAAAACTTTAGGGTAGAAACGGAACACCATTAACCAGACCAAAAACACCAACCGATGGTAAATTAAACCTAACACATATAGGGGAAAGAGAAACAGCGATTTAGGAACATACCAAAATCAGGTCAAACAGGGTGGGTTGATCCACCTTCACAAACTCAGCATCAAAATCCTTCAAATCATCGTCGGTGACCGCTGAAGCGCCGTCGGCTTCAATCGTGGCAGTGGTGTCAACATGGCGCTTGCAGTACTCAATGACCTTTGACAGAATCACCGAAGTGACATTGGGCACAGGGATGGTTGTGCCGGCGCAGTCATCCTCGATCATGTGCTTAATAGTTTGTGAGAAGGCAGCAACCGCCTCTTCAACCTCAAAGGTCTCCCCATCGGAGGCCTGAAGAACGATCATCCTCGGTGCTGCGGCAGCTTCGGTGGACGACGACATCTTGTTTGATCGATTTGATTTGTAAAACCCTAATCCAGACAGACAATGCTAAAGGGATGCGATTGAGGTGCTTGAAAAGAATAAGAATTTAAGTACTGTGCGTCTCTTTAATTTATAGGGAAGAAAACGTGTGAAGGAAGTTGAAAATTTTATTTTGGTTGAGATCGGAATTAGATCCTAGCTAACATTTTTAGACTTGTTTCCTTTTGAACTTCTAACTCTTTCTTTCTTTCTTTTTTTTTTTTTTTTTAATGCACATCCAAGCAGTAAGAAGTATTCGAACTCCAGAGTTTACCCTTTAACCATTTAAAACAACACTTATTAACCTTTTAACTCCAGAGTTAACCCTTTAAAACTGACTTTTAACTTCTCATGGTGTTAAATTACATATAATAAAAGTCTATTATAGGATTTATTTATTTAACTAATTCAAATTTGTAATTTTACTTGTATTTCCTTCTAGAAATTTTTGTTTAAAAAAAAGATGCTGGACATTCGCGGCCTCTGGTGGGGGAGGTGGAAACAGGACGAATTTTCCGGCGATGCGTGAGATGATTTTCAGGATAGCGGTGATGCAGCCGATCCACATTGACCCTGAATCGATAAAACCACCGAAGAGGAGGAAACTGAAGATTTCGACGCATCCACAATCCGTGGCTGCGCACCACCGCCGGATAAGTGATATGGTTAGGATTCTTCAAAGACTGGGTCCTGGTGGGAATAAAGGCTATTCATTATTAGGGGTGCAACTGAGCCGAGCCGAGTTTTGGCTAAAAAACCAAGCTCGAGAGCTTGAAAATTGATATGCAGGATCGGGATCGAGATCGTCAAGCCGGAATTTCTTCGGTTTGAACTCGACTCGTGGTAAACTCGGGCTCGGCTCGACTCGGCTTGATTTAGCTCACCAAATCCAACTCGAGATCGGGCTTGAGATCGAGATCGGGCTTGAGATCGAGATCGAGCCTTATATTTTTAACATTTTAAGATATATGTAATATTACATGTTATATATAAATGTATATTTACATAATATAATATTGGACCATATATAAATTATGAAATTATATATATATGATATGTATTTAGTATATTATTTAAAATTGAAGTCATATAAATATATATAAGTATAATAAAGTATATGATTGCATAAATTTTTTAATACATATATTATAAATTAAATATATAATGTATATATGCTATAATATATAAATATATATATATAAAATAGAAAACATAATATACATATATATAATTTATAAAAAATAAATATATGTACAGGCTCGCAAGCCGGCTCGCGAGCCACGAGCCTAGACACATAGGACTCGAGACCGACTCGATGCATGACTCGGGCTCGTTGGAGCTCGGATCGAGATCGTCCCAATTCAATCTCAAGATGAGCCAGCTCGAGATTGACTCGAGAAACTCGCGAGCGGGCTCGGCTTGTTCGCACCCCTATTCATTATGTTAAGTTGTTTTTTTTGTTTCTCTACACCAAAAAAAAAAAATTATGTTAAGTTTTTGAAAATCCAGGTGCAGTCACTTTAGAGCATGGTTTGCCGGAACGCCGCGATAACGGGCGGAACGGCCACGGGGTTGGAACGGTGGCACCTCGGAGCGGGGCTGGAATGATGCAAAATCGGCCGGAACGACGTTCCATCCCATTTTCACGATAAAAATCGGATTGGAACGGCGTGATCGCGTCCTAAAACGGACTGGAACGGCGATTAAATGGAGGGAAGAGGCGTCGGTGTATGGAAAACAGAGGCGGTGGCGCAGTGTCGAAAGGGATGGGGCAGAGGAATAAACTGGCTTCTTTTATCTCATTACAGCCATTAATGGGCCAAAATTATTAAAAGAATTAATGGGCCATACTTTTTATTTATTGGGCTATTTTTTTAATTAATAACTATTAAAAGGTTTAAGAATTTTAGACTAAAAAAGGATCATCATTTTTATGTAATAATAATATATTTAATCGAATTAAAATTATATAAGTAATATTATTATTTGATTAATAATATTTTTATTAATAGTACTATAATTTTAATATTATATATCTTAATATTCATTAGAATGGTATTTTAATGTTCATCAATGAGTGATCGATATGGTGGAGCATCGTATGGATCTTCTGGGACGCCATATGGATCTTCAGGTAGTAGTCCTAGTACCATAGGGTATAGAGGATTTGGATATTATCAGGATGATAGTGATCAACTTTCGTATGCACAACTATTATATGCAGAATAACTATCTTACCTTTACTTAAAAGATGATCGTTAATTGCACTAATCCTCATAAAAGACAGACAATTCGGAGTTTTTCCTCCTTATTATTCCACTTATTATTAGTAAATAATGTATTTTACTTATTTATCATAATATTTTGGGCGTTGTATGATAGTGGAGGAACTTCTATTTGTATTGGTATACTAATCAATTATATTTATCGTAAAAATACTCTCCGTTCCACGAAGTACCGCGACCGTTCCGCGACATGACGCTGGAACTGGAACGGTGGCCCCCGTTCCGTTCCCCGCGACCGCGACTGCGAACCATGCTTTAGAGGGTGACAGCCAATCGACCCGTCGCGGTGACTGGAATTGGGTTTCCGGTGCCGATGTCTAGTGAAATGATATGGATGAAGATACACCGTATCAAGAGAGAATAAGAATAGGGATTGGATAGATAGATATAATTCAATATTTAAGATATGCATTAGAAATATAGGATTCTGTAGAATAGGGATTGGATAGATAAATATAATTCAATATTTAAGATATGCATTAGAAATATAGGATTCTGTTTAGCGGTAGATTAGCATCTTTATTATTTACGTAATCTTTAGTTTAGGGTATCTTTTAATTATATATAGTTGACATTACTTGTTTTGATTATCAGCAATAATATTATGATTTTCTCAATCTCTCTAATTATCTCAAACTATCTTCTCTCCTTAATTTTTCCACCGATCGGATGGTCCTCCGGATTATCTTCTCTTCTCACCCCCTATTCTTACGAGCTCGAGACTGTTCTAAAATATCAACTATTTTTACGAGGTCGAGACTGCTCTTGGGATACGAATACGTATCATGGAAGTTATTTTTTTGATTGTGGCAAAAGGGTATTGTTATCAGCCGGTGGAGGCGAATGTGCAACATCTGATGGATGCTTGATTAATTTAATCGAATAGGTAGGTTATAATCAGTTATAAAATGGGGCTTGGGTTAAGCTTGATTCTTGATTAATAAACTGTAAGTTTTAATCAATTGAAAGAATGGGGTGTGTGAAAGATTAATGATGGGTCCTCGAATTTATGTAAAAATATTATGTATTTTTTATTATTTTTTTCAAGGCAATTTTCCATTGTCTTCAAATTCTGCACCTGGTTTGTTGCTTGTGGAGTTGTGGGTAACTATGGCTATGAGTTTCGGGGTGCATGTGACTTGTGAGAGACAGTACATTTTCATATAAAAAATAACGCAAAAAAGGGAAAGAATTTTCTTTTTTTTTAAAGAAAATTTTTGATGTGGCAAAAAATTGTTAATTGGCATCCAACGTAATCGCTCATGTCATGTAATTTCACAAATTCCAAAACTGCCTGTAATTTCACAAATTCCAAAATTGAAGGCTGACATCTGCCAAAACACAAAAATATTACAAAAATATATCCAGAAATTGCAGGTTGAATATTTCTAGGGATGGATTGAGCAATTTTCCCTAATTATAATCATTATTACTCTAATATAATTTAATCTCAATACATTCAAAAGAGGTCAAAATTGAATCGCTGACTCATCGTCCTTCTATGTTACAAACAATAATTAATATGGATGAATTTTATTTCCATATACCTTTTTGTTTATCACTATTGATCACAAAATATGACATAAAAAATAAATTATTCACTGTCCAAAAATAAATACTACTTGATACAGAAAAGTTCTTTATTTAGTCACCGGCTCTTCCCTAACACATACTTTTACAAACTAATTAGTCAAATCATTATCCAAAATCATTATTAGATTACCGATCAAATTTCATGCCTCAAAGTAAGCCACACCAGTCGCCCTAGAAGGAAAAATCTCATCTTCCTCTTCTTCTTCTTCTTCTTCTTCTTCTTCTTCTTCTTCTTCTCTTCCACTCTATCTCTCTCATATGCACACATCATGAGTATAGATATCTAAAATCATATGTTCAAAAGAAAAATTCAAATCTCCGCACTTCCTCACTCTCCACCTCAACAAGCGACATTAATTAACGTTTTGTTGAAAACTCGCCAAAACTCTTTTTTTTTTTTTTTTTTTGCTAATAACGTTGACATATTTTAAGATTTGAACAAGGAGCAAGAATGGGTATCTTCAACACAACCACCGCCGTCCTCATCATCTCCGCCGTGCTCCTCCTCCTTCCCGCCACCACTTCAGCCTTCAACGTCACCAACATCCTCGACAAACACCCCGACTACAGCGAATTCAACTCCCTCCTCTCCAAGACACACCTCGCCGGCGAAATCAATCGCCGCAAGACCATCACGGTCCTCGCCGTCAAAAACAGCCGCATCGGAGAGATTACCGGAAAATCTGAGGACGTCCAGAAGAGGATCCTCAGCACCCACATCGTACTCGATTACTACGACACCATGAAACTCAACAAGCTCAAGGGCAACAAATCCACGCTCACCACGCTGTACCAGTCCTCCGGAATCGCCGACGACCGCCAAGGGTTCCTCAACGTCGCCGAGAAGGACGGCAAGATTGCTTTCGGCTCCGCTATGAAAGGATCGCCGTTGGATTCCACGCTCGAGGGCTCCGTCGCTTCGATGCCGTACAACATTTCCATCCTCGGCATATCTCAGCCGATTATTGCCAACGGAATCGATGGCGTAATGAGGCCGATGCCGGCGCCGGCGCCGGGAACCGGCGCCTCCCCATCGGAGAGTACGGCGGAGGGCCCTGTAGACGAGGAGGGGGCGGAAGCTCCAACCACCGCTGATTCGCCGGCGGATGCTCCCGCAGACGCTGAAGCGGATTCTCCCGACGCCGATGCCTCAGCACCGGGAAGCAGCGCTGCCGCGGCGGTAGGGGAACGTATGATTTTTGGTGCATATCTTGGGTTGGCGGTGGCGTTGCTATCACTCGTTGCGGAATGGAAGTGGGTTTAATGAAGTTGGCCAAATTTGTAATGGTAATAAAGTTTGCTGTGAATTCTTTTTCTTCTGTAGAATGGAATGATGAAAATTTTGCAGGAAGGAATTAGGGTTAGTTGAAGTTATTCAAATTCATTTCAAAGTTAAATTATTGTATTTCAAATTTTAATTAAGTAATATTCATAGATTCTGCATAATTAAGGGCATGCTTTTTATTGGTTTTCATATATTATTGAAGCAATATTGATATGTTCTGATCACCATTTGAAAACCATAAGCATTTTTTCTCTCTGGCCATCATCTTCTTTTCTAGATATCTCTCTATCTTTAAAGAGATTAAAATTTATTGAAACTTTGATCCGATGGAGGAAAATACAGTTCCACCACCGGATCGGCTCAGATCTGTTCTTCCGCTAGCATCTTAACCTTGTTCCGTTTGAAATCGGATTGGTTTAGATCTATTATGCAGCTAGCATCTCAACCTTATTCCGTCGTCAGTATGTGCCGCTGATTTGTCTCTATCATTTCAAAACTAATGCTATTCTCTCAAATCTGCTTTATCACTACCTTTTCAGATCTACGCTCTTTACGATCTGGTTTCTTTGGTGATGTTGGTTGAATCAGCCGTTATAGTGAAGACGCATCCATTGTTATTTTTCTTACATTATTTTTTTCGAGTCTTTCGTAAATTAATTTTTTTAGTTTTTCATATGGAGGTTTTGTCTCTTCCGTATGAAAGTTTAGTTTCATTGTTAGGGGTCAATTTAATTATCTATTTTTTCCTTTGAAAATTGATATTCAGCGTGAGGCTAATTGTGTAGCTCATTCGCTTTTGATAACTGCAATTTCGACTAGCATTTGTCCCTTGCAGCTTCGGTTTGTGTTTCGATTGTACTTTCTGATTTGATAATATATTAGTTGGTTTTCTTAAAAAAAAAAAAAGAGAAGCAACGTTGTACACAGTTTCGTGGGTTCATGATAACTCTAAGTCTCTAACTAGGGAACTTTTGTAGATTGGTAAAGAAAAAAATCTGTCTACTTAATTACCGAAAGGAAATTACAACTTTTTTAGATTTTTTAGGAAAATTGCATAAATGGTATACCAACTCCACCGTTTTAGCGAATTTGGTACAATAAGTTTTTCGGTGGTAAATGTAACCCATATCTGTCAAAAAGTCACAATTTAATGCAAATTTTCGCCGGAGACCCGAAATCCGACCCGAAATCCGATCCGTTTGTACACGTGGACTCCTTACTTGTCATTTTATCCAATGTGGCGAAATTAGACTGACCATGTCAAACAATATTGCTAATGTGGCATTTTTAACATCATTAATATTTAAATAAATTTGAAAAAGTAAGAAACAATTAGATATATATATATATATATATATATATATATATATATACATATAATATATTTATTTATTTATTTATAATATTACATTTATTATAGAATAAAAAACTTAAAATAATATTTTTTAGAAAATTTAATTATTTTCAGACCCCTATATATGTATATATTTTAGTATTGAATTTAATTAAAAAAATATTAAATATAAAAATTTAAAGATAAAAGAAAATTATTGTTTCGATATAAAAACAATTAAAAAGATTAAGAAATAAAACAATATTTAAAGGGAAAAAAATTTATTTAATATTTCATTTAGTTAAAAAAATATCTAAAATAAAAAACTTAAAAACAATATATACTATTTTCTTTTTATTTTGTTATTTATTCTTTTTAAAATTTAAATATTGAATGTTTGTATATATTTGTCTAATATATTAAATCATTAAATAAGAAGTGTTTTGTATTTTTTTTTTTTTGGTTAATATATATATATATATGATGAGGCTAAATTACGCTCGAATCAGCAACGCACACGTGTCACCATCTAAGTCGCTCTCCAGTCGTCGGGAAAACCCCTAAGTTTGGAAGCTCGCCTTATTGGGCTCGTGGAATAAGCCCAGCCCATTCACAGCTTAAAGCTTGCGCGCCTCGGCCCAAGCCACGAGCATGGGATTTATTCGCCCATTCTATCCTGACACTCGTCCTGCGGACCCACGGGACGCTCTACCCCGGAGCCCCTCTCTTTCGCGCCGGGGTGTCCATTGTAGTGACACCCGCCGGCATATGCTCTCAACTCCGCCTCGCTCGGCGCACGAGTTATCTAGCGCTCACGAGGCGTCAGCTTGATGACCCCTATCCGAGCGTTCCCTGCGCTCGGACCAGGCATCAAAGACTCCGCTCTAAGGTTAACTCCCACCGTGGTGAAGGGTTCCCTTCGAGGGCATACCCGCCCATATGGAAGACCGTTCTAAGCGCTTTCGCGCTCGCATACGGTACTGTAACTACCTCTGACACAGTAGTAGTGCGCACCACTCCTGACACGGCCCAAACTTTTCAGGGTAGTCACTTTCATACCATCACATAGCGCCACGTGTCTAGGGCAACACAGGGTTTGGGACTACTTGGTCACTATTACCGAAATACCCTGACCCCTAACATATAAATATGGGAATGCAAACACTTATTCCCCAAGTCATCTTCTCCAAACAGACCTGCACCGAACTGGGTAATTTTTCCTCCATCTTTTCTCTCCTCAAGCTCTGCATACTTCACCACTCTTGCATTCTTACTGCATTTCCATCCTTGGTGTTATCCTAATTGGAATAACCACGCTCTTTGGAAACCAAGTTCCTGAGGCTCAAAACGCCTGTGATGGTCTTCCCCCCCCCCCCCCCCCCCCCCCAAACAAATCTTAAAGTGTTGGTGATTTAGTACATCCCTAGTATTTACACCATCATTTTTGGTGCCGTCTGTGGGAAGCCGCCATCATCTTCTTTGGATTTTCATCTACTTCTTCCTCCTTCAGCTAGTTGAGATATAACACCATTAGCTTCAATGACGGTTACCGCAACAAGGTCTGGAGTTCTGGATACCAGAATTGCTCTTCCGCCTGTCAATGAGGAAAATCTGGAAGGGAATATGCCCAATATTCAAGCTGGAGGCGAAGTCCCATCTGTTCCTGGGGAAGAAAATGGAGGAAAAGGGGTTTTGGTGGGGGCTTTACCGGCAGGAGGAACCGAGGCTGGAGGCCCTAGTTCTGCCATCCCACCAGTGACCCCCATGCCAGCCGCAGCCGCGATCAACACTGCCATGACGATGCCGCTACCAGGGTTCGCGTATGTGTAACCCGCTATGATGCCCGGAATGATGCCAGGCATGGTGCCAATGGTCCAACCCTACCAAGTGGGCACATTACAGCTTCCTGTCTCCATTCCTGAAGAAATTCAAGGAGTGGAGATGCCATAAATGACCAAACAGCAACTCCAGGCACTCTATGCTCAGTGGGAGGTAAAGGTCGTACAAAACGCCTGGAGGCACTTCACCACTACCTATTTCCCCTCAGGAATGGGCGGTCAGATGGTTGCTCCTCTATTAGGGGGGCTACAAATCGACCCATTGGTCGTTGCCCAAAATGTACTAAGGGCACAGCCGCCACCACCGCCACCAGCGTAGGAGAAGGACGCTTCCCCGAGAGCAGACCGAGAACAGCGCCCTTTGGAGAAGGAGAAAGCCCCTCCGGTAAGGGGAGATATAGAAGAAGAGGTCCAATCCCGGGCCATAGGAAGGACGAACAGGAGGGTAGAAAACGACCCTCGTTTGGATGCTGTCCAAAACCAACTCGAAGGATTGCAGTAGATAGTGGAGCAGCTCTCTCGAGCACGGTCTCAAGTCCCCCCACGCTGGGGACGAGAGGTCCAAGGCCAGAGACGCTCGCAACCCACGCGATCGAATCCCTCACCGCTGGAGTGATGAAGACTACGAGGAGCATGACCATGAGGGCGGGAACCATAGACTTTTGACAGGCGGTTCGCCCCTCGTTGATGATGTTTTGGTGGCCCATGCAGAAAAGGGCAAAATCCCCACATCCGTTAACCGCTATGACGGGACCACCGATCCAGCCGAGCATCTGGATCATTTTGTGCACTTGATGCACATTTATGAGCATTCCAGTCATTACTGGACCAAAGTCTTTGTCACTTCCCTCGTGGGAATGGCACAGGAGTGGTATAAGAAGTTGTCCCCGTGCTCAATCCGAGGGTACGTTGATCTGACTGATGCCTTCATGAGCCATTTCAATTCCTTGAAGGCTCCAGTGCCCGCTGCCACGGCTCTCTACAGCCTGGTACAAGGATCTAATGAGACGCTCAGGTCCTTCATGGGCAGGTTCAATAAAGAGATCCTGCTAGTGGAAAAACCCTCGATGGACTTCTTGAGGCATGTGATCTTTGGAGCAATCAACATGAAAAACTATGTCAGCAAGGAGTTCGTGGAGGAAGTGGCAAAGAAAAAGCCTCGCTCGTTGATGGAGATTAGGGACATAGCTGACTCCTTCTTATGTACCTTGCGAGGGATCAGAAGCTCGCAAATGCTCCCGAACCAATAGGGGCTCGGAGCACAGAGTAGAGCCTAAGAATCACCACCTTAGCCCAGTGCTTGCTCGGAAAAACTCTCCATCCCCTCACAGATATGAGCTCATTCCCCTCAACCGCCCTATCGTTGAAGTCTATTCCATGGCAGATAAGAAATTGTTTAAGAGGCCGCCAAAGATAAGGGAGACCGAGGCTTAGAAATGCTCGGGCAAATACTGTGCTTTTCACAAACAGAAGTGGCATGATACCAACGAGTGCCGCCAGCTGGAAAGCAAAATTCAGAGGCTCATTACCGGGGGCACCTCAAGGAATTTGTAAAGTTGCTGGAGAGATATGATGAGCATTGCGCCGAGCGCGCCAAGGCAAGAGGAAGAAGCCGCTCGCACTCCAGGAGCCCCCGCCACCACCACCCAGAAACAAGCGAGCGCGGCAAGCAGAAAGCCCCCAATTTGGAAAACCAGCCCTTCACAATCATTAATATGATCGCCGGTGGACCCTCAGGAGGTGACTCCAATTCCTCTCGTTATCGCCACGTCCACAGCTACGATTAGAGATCCTCAAGACACAAGCCGGTGTGCTCACTGGAAGGATCCTCGCACTCGAAGGAGGATGACGTTGTAGGGTTTACTGAAAAAGATTTAGAGCATATTGTAACACCTCATGGGGTCAGTGAAACCTCTGACTGCCCCATGGTGGTTAGTTTAGACGTGCATAACCATGTTGTAAAGAGGGTTTTGATTGATAGTGGAAGCTCAGTGAACGTTCTCCCCTACTCCACATTTCAAAAAATGAACATCACAAACATTCCCCTCGAACCCCTCAGAACAGCCCTTGTTGGCTTTGGGGGTTCCAAGATTGTCCCTCGTGGACAGATTCGCTTGGCCACCTCTTTTGGTCGCGCCCCACAGCAGCGTCCTTTATGCAGTGATCGAGGTGGACCTCCAATATAACATCATTATTGGCCGCCCAGCCCTCGTTGACTTCAAGGCAGTAATATCAATGTACCATCAGAAAGTCAAGTTCCCCACCCCCGAAGGAACTGGGGAGGTGCTGTGCAATGCTAAGGAGGCATGGAAGTGTTATATCCAGTCCTTGAGAAGTTACAAGCCAAAGCAAGCAGTCTAAGCGGGGTCCACTAAGAAATCTGTGGATTTCCCCAAGTTAGATGAAGACGGCCCCGAGCGCAAGAGGGCCAAACACTATAGGAAAAAGAATAAAAAGAAGGACGTGGACGGGTCCAAAGACAGCGGAGTTGGCCCCACTTGGACCAGTTGAGGGATCCTCCTCGGAAGGCAAGGGTCATGATCCCTCAGAAGAAACCAATGATAGGCACACAGGAAAGAAGCGGGCGCTCGAAGCTCCTCGGCCTGAAGTTCGCATTGAACCCACTAAGAAATTCCTGACCATCGAATGGGAGCCAGGAAATCCAGATAAGACCACACAAATAGGCTCCAATCTCGACGGTCCCTCACAAATTATGATGATCGAGTTTTTACGAGAGAATGTGGACATCTTTGCCTGGAAAGACTTTGATCTAACCGGCATAGATCTAAGCATCATTGTTCACCGACTCAACATAGATCCAACCTTCAAACCCATCAAGCAAAAGAAGAGGGACGTCCATGGTTTTAGGAGACAAAGTTATTGAAGAGGAAGTCAATAAACTCCTCGAGGCTCAGTATATTGAGGAGATCTTATACCCTGAGTGGCTCTACAACGTGGTGCTCGTGCCTAAAATTGCAAACAAATGGCGCATGTGCAACGATTTCACAGATCTCAACAAGGCATGCCCCAAAGATCCCTACCCCGTGCCGAGGATCGATCAACTAGTGGATTCGATGGCTGGGTGTGAACTTATGAGTATGATGGACGCCTTCCAAGCCTATTACCAAATCTTCATGGCCCCTGAGGATCGTCCCAAGACCTCCTTTATGGTTCACGTGGGAGGTTACTATTTTTTGGTCATGCCGTTCGGGCTTAAAAACGCAGGGGCCACTTATCAGTGCCTCGTCAACAGGATGTTCGAGCGTGAAATCGAAAAGTCTATGGAGGTTTACGTGGATGACATGATCATTAAAAACGAGCGCCATTACTCCCACTTAGTGGATCTCAAGCGAGCCTTTGATATCCTGCGCCACTACGGTATAAAGCTAAACCCCTCGAAGTGCACATTTGGAGTCCAAGAGGGAAAATTCTTGGGATACATAGTCAGCCAAAGAAGCATTGAGGCTAACCCGGAAAAAATCAGAGCGATCATTGACATTCGTTTCCCTCGGAACGTCAGGGAGGTCCAAGTACTGGTGGGTAAGATCATCTCCTTAAACAGGTTCATTTCCCGCTCGATAGGAACTTGTCGTTCTTCAAAATTTCGCGTAACGCTTGAAACTTTGCTTGGACTGACGAATGTAAGAGGGCCTTGCAAGATATGAAGCACTACCTCTCGTACGCGCCATTGTTAACGAAACCGGTCCCCGGAGAAAGCTTATTCATCTACCTTTTCGTTTCATCAGAAGCCACAATCGCAGTCCTCGTCGCAGTCCACGAGCGCAAACACTTACCAGTGTATTACTTGAGCAAAACCTTGCAGGAGCAGGAAAGAGATATATGGAGATAGAGAAATTCGCCTTTGCCCTCGTTAATGCTTCCAGGAGATTGAGGCCTTATTTCAAGCTCACTCCATCATTGTGCTTACGGATCAGCCGCAAGTACTCTCAAAACCGGACGTCTCGGGCAGACTAATCAAATGGTCCATAGAACTTAGCCAATTTGACATCAGCTTCGAGCCCAGAGTAGCCATACATGCTCAGGCGGTAGCTGACCTACTTGTCGAGCGTTTCGGCTTGGACCCAGTGTCCTCCGAGGAAGAGGGGTTGTGGCTTCTACACTCGGATGGTTCCTCAACCTCACAAGGGGGGGAGCCGGGGTGACCCTCAAGGACCCTCGACGGATTAAAATTGACTACGCGATTAAGCTGGCCTTCCAGGTCACCAACAATGAGGCTGAATATGAAGCCCTCATCCAAAGACTCAGAATCGCTCTTCAGAATGGAGCCTCTCGGGGTCACTGTTTATGTTGACTCTCAGTTAATTGCTAGTTAAGTGGATGGAACTTATGAGGCTTGAGAAACCACCATGGTGCAATATCTAGCCAAGGCTAAGGAGATGATCACTAAATTCAAGGAGTTTCATTTGTTGCAGGTACCACGAGCGGAAAATGAGCGTGTGGATGCCCTCTCTAAGTTTGCATCAGCTCTGGAAGGATCCTGCGAACGTCACGTCACGTTCCTCAGAACAGAGGAACCGTTGATAAATGAGGGGAAACCCTCGGGCCAGGTGAACATGATTGATCCGTCTGAGCATTGTTGGCTTAATGATATCATCAGATTCCTGAAGGACGGTACCTGCCCGAGCGACAAAGTAGATGCACGAAAGGTCAGATGTAAAGCCCTCTGCTTTTCATTGGATAGCGAGGGCAGACTCGTCAAGCGATCATTCCAAGGCCTGCCATTAAGGTGCCTGCGACTCTCGCAAGCCAAGGACGTATTGGAACATGTACACAACGGAAGCTGTGGGAACCATTCAGGCGGTCGAATTTTGGCTAAGAAGGTGTTGAGGAGCGGGTTCTATTGGCCCTCGTTATTACAGGATGCCATCAAGTTCTCCAAGAAATGCCCTAAGTGCCAATTCCATTCCAACGTTCCTCAATTGCCCGTGGCCCAAATGATCCCCATTGATGTTTCGTGGCCCTTCGACCAATGGGGCATCGACATAGTGGGGCACCTCCCCATGGCGGTCAGACAGATGAAATTTGCGATCCTCGCGGTGGGTTACTTCACCAAGTGGGCCGAAGCTGAAGCGGTCGCGAAGATAACATTCAAAGTAGTGAGAGACTTCATTTGGAAGAGCATCATTTGTAGATATAGAATCCCGAGGATGCTCATCTCAGATAACGGTTCTCAGTTTATTATGGCCGACACACGGGAATGGTGTTCGGAGCTAGGCATCGAGCAACACTTCACTTCCGTGGGCTACCCTCAGGCCAACGGTCAAGCTGAAGTCACAAGCTGAACCATACTCCAGAATCTTAAAACGATGCTCGAAAGTAAGAAGGGTGAGTGGGCTGAAGAGCTCCAAGGGGCCCTCTGGGCATGTTGCATAACCCCACGAGCGGTAACGGGCGAGACACCTTACTCCCTCGTTACGGCTCCGAGGCCATGATACCCGCAGAGATTGTCCAAGAGTCCGCGCAGGTCGCTTACTTCGAGCCCACCGCTAATGAGAATAATAGGGCGCTCGAATTAGACCTGCTGGATGAAAAGAGAAACTCTACTTGGGCCCGAATGCACAACTACAAAGCATCAGTGGCCCATCAATACAACAAACACATCAAAGAAAGGACCTTCCAACTGGGGGATCTGGTCCTCAAAAAGGTTGAAGTGTCCAAGCACGTGGGTAAAATAGATCCCAAATGGGAAGGCCCTTTCAAAGTCATCCAGGTGCGAGTGAACAACACCTACCTACTGGAAACTTTGCAAGGCGAGCGTCTCCCTAGCCCATGGAATGCTTGCAATTTGAGAAGATTCTTTGTTTAAAGGCAAATTTTGTAACTCCCCGCACGGGGCACACTGTATCTTCTTTTGACAGAAATACAAGTACTCAGTAAGTATTTTTCATACATTCTTGTTTATTTACTGGTTCAATTTATTATAAACTACGCTATCAGTTAAATCAGCGCCAACTCCGTGTCGAGAATTCTCCACGTCGAACGGCGTGATGACTAATCTCCTTGACGCTCGAAACCGTAAGAACCCTTTTAAAAACGAACGGGTCGATATCAAGGGTAGCACATATCCCATTACACCAACTGGGTACCGAGGGTCCCAGTTCACGCTTGTAAATTCGTTAAAAGCCCTCAAGCCATTGAATGCACGTACGCTCATTAAGGGTAAACATTTAGCTAATCCATGTGCTGGTTTCTAAGTTCAAGTCCAAACCCCAGCCATGTTCATTATTTTGCAACCCTCGGATTATTTATTAATCAAGGACAAACACATGGCAAATCCTCACGATGATTTCTAAGTTCCAGTTTGTGTTATTACTACGCCCACTATTACTATTCTCAAGATGGTTTTTACCAAAGGCAAACACTTAGTAAAACCCTTGATGGATTTCTAAGTTCAAGTTTAAGCCTTAAAGTAGGATAGGGCCAAGATGACCCTCATACGATACACCCTCGCACCTATGCATTCATATATCACAAAATTCCAAGCAGAAATCAACATTAAACACCTAAGGCGTAATAACACAGCATGAGAGAAAATGGAATTTCATTAACTGCAATGAAAAACTACAAGTACGAGAATAGAAATTACATGGGAAATGAGAAGTTGGTTGCAGGTTCAAATTAAACAGAGAAACAGACTCAAGGGGCTTCACTCTCAGGCTCGAGATCAATGGGGTTGGCCACTCCAGCTCAGTGAGGTCCTCGTTTGGATCTCTAGCGGCCGTGGGCTCAAAATTCTCATCCAAGTCGATTCTTAAGCGCTCGCCGGTACGGGTGGATGGGGCCACCACGCCCAACTTGATCAACTGGCCCACGGACTTCCAAAAGAAGCGGCGAACGTTGTCCAAGCAGTGCAAGTTTGCGGCAAAAGCATACTCCTTGGAGCGTACAAACTTGACAACCGCTTCCCAAGTGGCCCTCGACTCCAAGCCCTCAATTTGTCCCCGCAAGTGAGCAAGCTCTTTTCTTGTTGCCTCAAACTGATGGTTGCGCTCCGCCAAATTCTTGTTGCGCTCCTTATTGTCAACTCTCAACTGGTTACGCTCATCATTTAGTTTCTTGTGGCAATCGTCCAACTTCAAATAGGCATTCTCTTTTTCTTTCAGCGTCTTCTCAACTCCCTTGTGGTCAAGCTTGAGCTCCGTGAGCTCCGCTGAGACGTTGTTGTAATCCGCTTGCAGCTGACCAGGATTAAAGACGCGCAACAACTTCTTGTACTTGGCTGTATGCTCAGAGTAGACCTTCGCTCGCTTCTGCAAGTTCTTCAGTCTAGGGACTACCTCCTAATAAGAAAAAAATGGAAGTTATTACAAAGTTGATTCGAGGGTGAAAATTCTCTGCGAAAGTTCAAGAGCTTACCGTTACGAGGGCATAGCAAGCGTCATCCGCAACTCGGATAGCATCCTGCTCATTGAGCTTGTCATGATCCCCAGAGAATTGTAGGTTGCTCACAAACCCCGTAACCAAATTACGGGGGGCCGAGCACCTCCTTAGGAGTACAAGACCGTCTTGCCTCGGGCGCTTGTACCGAGCATCACCATTGCATCAGCCCTTCTAGAAGTCCTCATCCTCAGAAGATGAGGTATCGCCCCCTGGCCAAGCTGACCTACTATCACCTCCTTCCCCTTCCTCATGATGGGGATAGAATCTGGCATCCTCTTCCTCTTCCCCAAACGCTCGGTCTGCACCTCCTCAAAGATTTGGATTGCGGAGCCCGAGCGGTTGCTACGGGATCCATGCGAGCCCGCAGGAGCTGGCCCCACGGGAGAAATCAGGAAGTAACGGCTTGGGCATCCTCGAGGGTCAAATCCTCTATATGGCTAACTCCTTGGCATCTCCCCGGCCGCTCGCTCCACGCCCGGATCCTCGCCGGATACCACGCCTCCCACGAGGAGCATTAGGAGCCTGTTGGTTCTGCGGTGGTTGCTGTTGCTGCTGGTTTGCCCTGGCTCTTTGAGCGCGCATCATTGCCAGAATACCTTCAGCAGTCGGTCCGGCCATTAGTAGTTCTGTGTCTACAAACGGAAGAAAAACGAGCGTCAGAGATACAATAAGAATAATTGCTATAAAGATACTCAATCTAGACAAGTTAGTGGTGCTATTCTAAGTGTTAGGGGAGTTAGCTCCTAGAATCTAATCGTCGAGATCCATGATTTGAGCAGGGGGGTTGGCTATCATGTCTAGAGGATTCATGAGCCCATAACGGAACAATATCCCCTCGTCCCTCATCAGGTCCTTGGCCTTAATTAACTTCCTCTCATTTTTCATCACGGTAGCCAAGCTTTTCGCCCAATGCTCGAAGAGCTTATCCCCTGATCTGTGTCTAACTAAAGGCCCCTCTCCATGTACTATCCACCCTCGGTGAGCTCTGAAAATCCCCCCAGGCGCCCCTACGAAAAAATAATTTTCCTTCCAATTCTCGCCATATAAAGTCGTGGGCGAGTTAATCATTTTAAACCCTGACTTGGCTTGGGTATAATAGAACCCATCTGTCGGAGACGAATGTGGCGAGCGGGCCACTTGGATTAAACTGTTGAAATTATCTATTGAGAGTTCGTGGCCTATGGCCTTCATCAGGATCACAAAGGTGTTTATTAATGCTATGCCATTTGGAAGAATCTGGGAAGGACTAAGAACGAGATAATTGCAGATGTTAGCGACTGCGGTTGGAATTGGGAATCTCAAACCTCCGGCCAAGACAGAGTCTCGGTAGACGGTCATCATTCCCGGTGGCGGACGATTGGCCCTCTCTCCCTCCATAGGGAGGCGAATTGGGAACACTACCTCGTCCCAGTAAGCCTTGGTCTTCAAATCTTCCAGATCCTCAAGCGTTAGTGTGCTCTCTATGTCATCCGATGATCTATCGGTCTGATAGGGATTATCTTTCCTCACTTTGGTGGCCGGTTCCTTTCTCTCCCTTTGACGTTTTCGAGGGGGCTCCCCATCACCTTGACGCCCAGAAGGCCCTGCCACATTTTCAGGAGCCGCAATCGTTACCGTAATCTGATGGTCTTGCGGCCTCACAACACTGTTCAATAGGGGGAAAAACCCTTTGCCCCTGCTTCTGCATTTGAAGCACCAAACCCATCTTCTCAAAAATCTGATCTACCCCTTGGGGATCACGCTCGTTCATCCCTTGAACTGCAGCGTTCAAATCTTCATCCCCAACTTCTGGAGGAGCCCTTGCTACGGGAATAGCGGTTGGGATCGCGCCATCTGGGGAGGCCCTCGCCATTGGAATGGCAGTGGGAATCTAACCATGAAGAGAAGAGCTCCCAACGGACATCTCATCTATCTCCCTCACCATCTCATCTACGACATTTTCCGCCATTACTGCTCCTGTTCATGAAGATGGAGCCCAGAATTTCAATGGGGAAGAAGGGTTACAGTTTGAATCTGATGATTCAAAAGCTTTTTCTCACAAAGAATTATGCTCAGAACGACCTAAATCTAGGGTTAGTATCAGGTTACAAGGATTTACCTAAGTTTGAAGAGGAGTTCGCTGGGAATCGCTAGAAAATGCAGAAAATTACAGGGTGGATGTTACCTTTTCTGCCTTAAGAGAATGTTGAATGCGTAAAGAGAGACAAAGGGACTCAATATCCCTACTGATAGGGAGGAAATACGCATTAATTAGGGTTTGAGATTCAAACCAAAGTCATTTCCCGCCTGGAAAACTCCCACTTTTGGTAACTGCCGCACGTCTCCCAGCAAACACGCGCCCACGTCGCCACTCAGCATTAAATGTGGATGGGACTTCATTTAATGCGATGTCAGAAGATGTCCGTTACTGAATATGGACAGTCACTTCTCTCCAAATCCTTGACCCTCGAACATCCAAGGCCAGGGCTCAGTTTTTAAAATTGTACAGTACGCTCAAGCGTAACTACAGAATTTGGGGGGTAAATGATGAGGCCAAATTACGCTCGAATCAGCACCGCACACGTGTCACCATCTAAGTCGCTCTCCAATCGTCGGGAAAACCCCTAAGTTTGGACGCTCGCCTTATTGGGCTCGTGGAATAAGCCCAGCCCATTCACAGCTTAAAGCTTGCGCGCCTCGACCCAAGCTACGAGTGTGGGATTTATTCACCCATCCTACCTGACACTCGTCCTGCGGACCCACGGGACGCTCTCCCCCGGAGCCCCTCTCTTCCACGCCAGGGGTGTCCGTGATACTCGTCGGCATATGCGCTCAACCCCGTCTCGCGCGGAGTACGAGTTATCTAGTGCTCACGAGGCGTCAGCTTGAGGACCCCTATCCGAGCGTCCCCGGCACTCGGACCAGGCATCAAAGACTCCGCTCTAAGGTTAACTCCCACCGTGGTGAAGGGTTCCCTTCGAGGGCACACCCGGCCACATGGAAGACCGTTCTAAGCGCTTCCGCGCTCGCATACGGTACTGTAACTACCTTTGACACAGTGGTAGTACGCACCACTCCTGACACGCCCCAAACTTTTCAGGGCAGTCACTTTCACACCATCATATAGTGCCACGTGTCTAGGGCAATACAGGGTTTGGGACCACTTGGTCACTATTACCGAAATACCCTGACTCCTAACATATAAATATGGGAATGCACACACTTATTCCCCAAGTCATCTTCTCCAAATAGACCTGCACTGAACTGGGCACTTTTTCCTCCATCTTTTCTCTCCTCAAGTTCTGCATACTTCACCACTCTTGTATTCTTACTGCATTTCCATCCCTGGTGTTATCCTAGCTGGAAGAACCTACGCTCTTTGGAAACCCAGTTCCTGAGGCTCAAAACGCCTGTGATGGTCTTTGCCCCAAACAAATCTTAAAGTGTTGGTGATTTAGTAATCCCTAGTATTTACACCATCAATTTATATGTTCTCTTCAAACATGTTTTATTTCTTAACTTAATATGAAAAATTAACATTTTTTTTTCTGAAAGGATGAACATTTAACATTTTAATTTATTTTAGAAAACAAAAACTGAAAAATGCCACCGGAGTGCCTCATCATCCCACTACTGCGGCGGCGCCGCAAGCACTCCTCCCAATTGCAACATCATACCCACCAACAAAACTCCTTAAACAAACGCAGCACCGGTGTCTCGCCATTGAAACCACCATCAACGGGTGCCTTCACGACCACCACCAGCCCCAGATCTGCCGCTGCCTTCCGAGATTTTTCCCCTTTTTTACATTTTATTCTCCTTTTCTTTCGTTGCTGCCGCCGCCACCACCATCCCTATCACTAGCTGCCACCATCACCATTAACACCATAGCAACAACTGTTGCCTTCAACACCACCGCGATCTAGATCTGTACATTTGTTGGGGGAAGTTTCACGTGTGCCTCAGATCATAACCGCACCATCTCAACCAGTAAAACTTCTAATCTTGCTAAGTTTAATTTTCTTTCAATTTCTTCGAAGAACAAAACTAGGGCTTTCTAGGGTGGTTTCGTTTTTGGGTGAAATTTGGGGGAAAAAGGTGGGGGAGGTTATTTTTCGAGAAATAAAGTATGAAAAATGTTTGAATGTTTTTGCAACAATGAGATTTGTTAACATTATTCTTTTTCTGATTTTTTAGAAATTAGTATAAATAATTTTTAAATTTTTTATGTTAGAAAAATTTAATTAAATTCAATATTAAAATATTGTTTATTTCTTAATCCTTTTTACTATATTGAAACAGTAATTTACTTTTATATTGTTTTATTTCTAATTAAATTTTATAAAAACTATTTTTTTAAGTTTTTTATTTTATAATAAATGTAACATTATATATATATATATATATATATATATATATATAAATCTAATTGTTTCTTACTTTTTAAAATTTATTTTAAATATTAATGATGTTAAAAATGTCACATTAGCAATATTGTTTGAGATGTCCAGCGTAATTTCACCACGTTGGATAAAATGATACGTATGGAGTCCACGTGTACAAACGGGGCGGATTTCGGGCCGGTTTTTGGGTCTTCGGCAAAAATTTGCATTCAATTACAACTTTTTGGTAGTTGTGGGTTACATTTGTCACCGGAAAACTTATTGTACCAAATTCGTTGAAACGGTGGAGGTGGTATACCATTTATGCAATTTTCCCTATAAAAAATGCCTTAATTATGACTTTTTCTTTTTTAAAAATTTATGTTCATATAAAAAAAATGACTTAATTATGACTTATGTTTTTCACATTCGCAAAGTTGAATTTGAGAATGAGTCATTAAAAGTTAAAAGGGAATAAGGCAACAACAAAGAAATTATTAATATATTTTAATATATTTGATTTTAATCTATTTTTTTAAAATCGACTTAGTTCAGCAACTTGTTATTGTTGCACTATTTAAAGAAAAAGTTTCTTTTTATATTTAATATTTACTATTATTAATTTGTTGATATTTATTATGAAAATAGATTATTTTTTATACACATAAATAATTATAAAATATTTTTCAAAAGTTAAATAAAGTAGAAAACTGTACTCGTATGTATAGTAATTTAATATATATTTTTAAATATACAAGAAAATTTTTAATTACAACACATGCAAAAAATAGTTTTAAAGGTGCTATGCTTGTAAAATTTTTTAGGCATGTATGGTTCACGGATAGGATTACATATATTTACTCTTGAATTTATCCAGTACAAGATGCAGTAAAATAATATTTTTAAAATCGAGTTTGGGTGTGCATTAACATCAAATTGATGATGAATTTGAATTGAATTTGAAGAAGGTTAAAGTATATTAGAATAATAATTATTTAAATGAGCCAAACTTGAATTATTAATCTGGAAAATTTCTATGAATTATTAATTCAATAGGATTGTAAATTGTAAATCCTAAAGTTGGGAGAAAGAATACAAATTCTAATCTATATATATACAATTCACAACCCTTCAGGCTATCCATGTCACATGGACAACCTCAATAATTTTTTAATATATTCTTTGTTTTTTTATAATTATTTTTATATAATGTGATGAAAATAATCCGGAATGAAGTTATCTTGAGAATACCTCAATGAGATTTTAAATTTCATATTGATCATGTTTGAAAACTCCACTCAATTCTCATAATTTGTTATTAACAAATATTTGAATTCAAAAAGTAAGTACAAAAGCTAAATTTAAAATTACAAGTTTATCTAAATACTTAATATTCAATATCTAAATATTGAATTCAATATTTCTTTTCTATGTTTTGTTAGACAAAACATATGCACAGAAGGAAGTTATCTTCAGAAATTATCAATGAAATTTCAAAGTTGATATCTATTATTTTTGAAAATTCCACTTAATTCTCATAATTTGTTGCTAACAAATATTTGAATTCAAATATCAACTACAAAAGTTAAATTTCAAATTACAAGTTTATCTAAATACTTATTATTTAATATCTATATATTGAATTCAATATTTCTTTTCTACGGTTTGTTAGTGTAAACAGATTCCTGTACCCATCCAAACTCAATTCAAATTTCAAGTTTATCTAAATATTTAATATCTAAATAATTTAATTTTTTTTTCTTCTAGTTAGTGCTTATATATATATATATATATATATATATATATATATATATATATATGCGCTCAGAGTGCATTGACATCACTAATTTTTTTATTGTTAACATTCGTAATCACTCAGATATGAAGGGAGAAGAAGAATTCATATCATTGATCCAGAAATCCAGAAAAAATCTAACGCCCCCAAAGGAAGTTGAAAAGCGCCTCAAAGGAAGCTGAAACGCTAATTAATTGTATTACATCAACTTTGCTTGAGATCTCAAAATTAGCTTTAAATACTTTCGTATTGTTTCATGATGCTTGAAATACTTTTGTATTTGTTTCATGACGAGACATTTATGATATTAAGGTTGAACTATAAATATTTATATGCTAGTGAGCAATGTGGGGATATGGTATTTACAAAATTTAATTAGTTGGAGTTTCAATCATTTGTCTTTCAAGTAAAGGTTACGAATACACCCAACGTGAGAGCAGCAAATTTACAGTAAACAAAATTACGAAGATGGATTACAAGCTTGAAAGCAAGTACCTTTCCAAACAGGTTGCTATGTACCAATACTTAATTTGTATATATTCAAACCAATACTTAGTTTGTATATATTCTTTTATTTTTAAATACGATTATTGTTTTTATCTTGTCATAGATTAAACAAATGACGAAAGTAGGTTGTTCGGATATCTCTAAGCTTATCTCTAAGCGCATCTACACCAGGCCTCCTGTTGGTATCAACAAACAGCTTGCCACTACAATCATGGTTTCAAGCTCAACTAAGGGAGAATTGATTAGAAGTGATCTATTTAATGAAGAAACCCTCTCAATTGATTAGAAGTGACCTTTTAATTAAGAAACTCTCTCAAAAAAACTGTGTTGTAGGGTAAGATATAATTTTCTATTTAAGTATCAATAGTTAGAAATTGTGTTGTAGGGTAACATTGAATGATTTGTATAATTTTTTTTTTGGTAGCAGTGATTCGTATAATTGTTATTGTGATTTTTCACGCGTGATAATTTTTTTCACTAATAATTATACTAAATATTGCTTTAATTAAATGTTCTTTTTGCCAATGTCTTGCAAATAATCAATTTTTACCATTTGAAAGGCACGTGATTATATACACAAGACTATAATAGTAATAATAATAATAATAATAATAATAATAATAATATCTTCTCCTTTTCTTTAAGTATATCATAACTGATTTTTATTATATAGTGTGATCGGTCCAATATTTAATACAGTTAAATTACTTACAAGGTCATACTTAGAAAATAGTGCCCGTGTCTTGGGCACGGGTTCAATACTAGTTATAAGATAAAGGGAAATACGAGTGAAAAATATATAAAAATTTATAAATTTTGTAATAAAGAAATCCTACAAGACACAGACACTATTTTCTAAGTATGACCTTGTAAGTAATTTAATTGTATTAAATATTGAACCGATCACACTATATAATAAAAATCAGTTATGATATACTTAAAGAAAAGGAGAAGATATTATTATTATTATTATTATTCACAACCCTTCAGGCTATCCACGTATATGCTGACATGGATAGCCTCAATAATTTTTTAATATATTCTTTGTTTTTTTATAATTATTTTTATACAATATGATGAAAATAATACGGAATGAAGTTATCTTGAGAATACGTCAATGAGATTTTAAATTTTATATTTATCATGTTTGAAAATTCCACTTAATTCTCATAATTTGTTGCTAACAAATATTCGAATTCAAATATCAACTACAAAAGTTAAATTTCAAATTAAAAGTTTATCTAAATACTTATTATTTAATATCTAAATATTGAATTCAATATTTCTTTTCTACGTTTTGTTAGTGTAAATAGATTCTTGTACCCACGTGACCGAGTTGTTGTGTGTGACCCTCTAGGTTCTTAATTCAATTAGCAGTGACCCTAATTAATTGGGAATCAGAAGGCGGCTCAAGCCTGTCAAGAAAGCGTCTATCTAAGTAAGTTTCTTAGAACCCTATGAATTTGGGAATAAGAATTGCAAGATTCGATCTTCTTTTGGGAAAATTTTTTAAATTCCGCTGGGTTACTATTTTTGTTTTCCCAACAAGTGGTATCAGAGTCACCTTGCAAGGTCTCTTTCTGATTCGTCTCTTTATTTCTGAATTTGGTAGAAATTCTTAGATTTAGATAAGATTGAGTATTCATGAGTTTTTTTTAGAAATCTAAGAAAAATTGAATCTGTGTTTTTCCTGAAATTTCTGAAAAACGTTTTCTGAAACCTTTTGATTAAAATCGCTTTGAATGAAATTAGATTGAATCGTGTTTTAATTATATGGATTGTTTTGTTTTTGGAACTGAAAATACGAAACATGATATCTCGTTACAAAAACGCGAGCCTAGGTGTGCTAAAGAGTCGCACGCCCAGGCCGTGCGACCACCCGCCTTCTTCGCCCAGGCCGTCCAGCACCTCCCGCAACCGCGCGGGAGCGCTGCCCAGTCCCTCCCGCAACTGCGCGGGAGGTTTCAACCCAGGCGCCTCGCAACGCATACAGGGGCGCGCGCACAGGCAGGTACGATGCCTGCTACCCCTCGCCCAAGCTGCCCGCAAGCTTACGATCCTCCTGCCTGCGCGCTGTGCGTGATGTGCAGGGACATGCGCTTGTCGCGCGCGCTCTGGCAGTATCTGCTACTGGCTGGGCGCGCGATGGGGGTAGACCAGCGTGCGGGCAATCCCGGGCCTCGCGATGTTTTCGTGTTTAGTCCAATCCGATCCCGATTTGATTTCTGAAAATTTTGTTTTATTAAAATTAAATTCATTTTTGAAATAATTTTAAAATTGAGATTTTATAAAATTAAAACGGATTTAATTCTTGGGAAAAATTGCACTTATTATTTTTTGAAATAATGAAGATATATGATGGGTTCTGGATATGGGTCACAAAGCCTAATCACTTTACGATTTGTTTTCGTGAGGAAACCGTCGGAAGTTCACCAGAAAAGTGGAGGGTTCTACATGCTAGGACAAACACGTAAACAAAGTCAGAAGGCCAAGCAGGGGGAATTGGGGGTGATTCCCAGTTTGGCTCTCCGACGCTCAAGTCAGATAATTTGACAGTGTAAGCTAAGTATGGATTTGCAGAAATGGAGATAGCTTACAGTGAAGGAGATGACTCTGTTTATTTATAGTTGAGGGTCAGGAACCCTTTGGTCATTTGCCACATGTGGTCCTGGCCGAATGTTTCCCTAACACGTGGCGTTCTGAGAGAGAAACCTAGGAGGAATCTTCTGCAAAAGCTACTGAAAGTTAGTGTTGGCAACAGTGGCAGGTGTGCGGGCATGTACGGGCTGTCAGAAAGAGGTTTGGGGAGTTGGTAACGAGGGATTAAGAGCGCGCTCGTGACAACCAAAAGCCTTGGGGGCCAAGAAATCCGCTAGGGGATGAGGGCCAAGGCTTATGTAACGAGTTGGAAGGGAAAACCACTCTGAGGGAATGCAGCGCTCGAAGAGGGCCCCCTTGATAGATTAAACCATTCGCCATGTAACGTAAATGACACTCGTGAGAGAGCGGTAGCGATAATCACGTGCGTACGTAGCAGAGACAGCATGTGCTCTTGATGGATATTGGAGCTTGTGAGTCTGAGCGCTCGTGTATGCCTGATGCGATTTCAGAGGGACAAGTGTCATCGTCCTTGAGGTGCTACGTGTCAATACTGGGCGAGCGTATTTTGCCCCTATCATTTTGCCCCCCAATTCTATAGTCCTTAGTGATAAGGGCTGTAGAATTCAGAATGTATGATCCTTCGAGCGTGGCGCTCGTGTGAGGGTTGGCGTGTTGAGCAATCGTTCTTCTGGTTCTGCCATTAATGCAGTCTTTTCATCTGACCGCTTGTAACGTTTCAGCATTAAATGCTGTACTTTTTTCTGACCGTTTGGAGCGTCTGAGCATTAAATGCTGATGCGCGTGGGGTGCGTGGATCTGGGGAAGTACGCGACGGTTCAGTAAAGTGGACGGTTTCCTAGGCGGGAATTGATTACAATTTTGAACTTCTTGCTCGAAAAGTACCAACTCCCATCCCTATAAATAAGGGATTCCGAAACCATTCCATCTTTTACGCCAACTTATCTCCCAAGCATCCTTCTGCAGAAAGACTCTTCGCATACCAGTTTCAGAGCATTCCATCATTCTTTCAAGTTTTTCCCCGGAATCTCAAGGTAATCCCTGGTGAATTTCTGTAACTTTGCTAACCTTAGGACCATAATTAGGATTGAGTGATCTCCCAGGCTTCGTTCCTCCATCAATCCCTGTTTCTCTTAGAAAAACTCCTTCTACCAGAATCTCCATATCCTTCCCAAGTCTGAACATCACTATGGCCGATCAGCATGTTGAGGAATTTGCCCTTGAAGTTGAAGAAATAGCCATTGAAAACTCATCTTCCCCAAACTCCCCCAGAGATGAGGAATTGGGTGCGGCTGTTATGGCTTTAGAAAAAAGAAACCCAGGCGGGGTAGAGCACATCTTTGAAGAAATGGACTTGGTTATGGAGGCGGAAAGGCAGGGGGTAACTCTTCCGGTGACTGAGAGTGCGACCCACCCCCACCCTCACATCGTAACAGTGGCAATCGCGGCTCCGGTACCGGAAGCCGAAGAAATAGCGGGGCCCTCTGAGATAGCCCGTGATAAGGGCAAGGGTAAGAAGCCCCAAAAGCCCAAAAAGTCTAAAAAATCCAAAGGGCCCAACGAGGGTGGAGGCTCGGGCTTGCAAGCTACCGACCGTACCCCGGATGAAACTCCCACCACAGTCACTTTGGGGGAGGTGAAGACAATGCTGGCGCCCATTTTCTGGGATGAGCATTACACATGGAGAATCCCCGCTAATCACGAGCGTGCCAACCATCCGTCCCCCGGTGAGATGGTAGTTTATGTGGACGCCGTCAGCTCTGGAGGTTTGAGGTTCCCCATTTCCGATCCGATGACCCACATACTGAACGATTTGAACCTTTGTCCCTCACAAGTCGTGCCCAACGGCCTTGCTCTCATAACATGCTTCGTGATCCTGATGAGAAGCGCTGGTTATGAGCCCTTCCCGCGGAATTTCAATGCCCTTTTCCAAGTAGTCAGCTCATCACGCTCGTCACCTGAGGCGGGTTTCTACTATATCCAGGCGAAGGCTCATACGAGGTTAATCAATTCTCCATCCAGCACTTACGGTCCGAACTGGAAAGAAAAGTTCATCTTTGTCAAGGCCCCCACGGAGGAAGGATTTGGGGTGTCGTCGGATTGGATCTCACATGGGAAGGGCTCGATGGTAAAGAACCGCTTGGAACCTGCCCTCCCAAAGGATTGGCCCAAAAGTTTGGCTGAGGCTCTGAGGGACGAGGGTCACCTTATTGAAGCAAAGGACTGGATAGACGACGCGGAGCTTATGTTCCTGTGCAGTCTTTCTGATGACCCTCACTATCTTGACAACCCTCTGGCTCGTAATATGGAGAGAGACGGTTAGATCCTTAGAACTTGTAGATAGGAATACTAACTGCCCCCTTTACATTGCAACTTGTACTTCTAACTTTGTAATATCTTGTTTAAGGGTTTCTGACCCTCTTCTTTTCCCTCCCTACAGGAACATCCATCTTAGCAATGGCAGGAGGAATTAGAGACGCTGCTCGTTTTGCCCACAACAGCAGGCGTCAAAACCAATAGGAACAACAACGCCCGCGAGGCCGTGGAGCAGGTAGAGGGGATGCTCGTGGTGGCCAATAGGGTACCAGCTCGAGCGCAACTTCCGGCGCTCAATCTCAACGAAGCCCGAGGGGAAAACCGTGCAGCTAATACCGAGAACCGCCTGGTGGTATGGCCACCACTAGCTGAAGACTCAAGGGTGGTCCACCCCGAGGCCGTTAACCCAACGAGGCCTGCTGCCAATACGAGAATAAACGAGGCCCCCGAGGGCTCCACTCAACCTTCCCGCAAGAGGAAGAGGATGCCAGATACCCTTGCTATAATAGGCAAGGGCAAACAAGTCGCTGAAGGCCCCAAAGCCGATGGGGAAACTTCCTCCTCAGAAGAGGAACACTTGTGGGGCTTCTCTCGCCGGGGAGATAGGTACTTTTCCGGCCCCACGGACGGGGGTGAGGTCCTGTTGAGACCCGGCACGCTCGCCCAGACCGTCAGCGAGAACTTATACGACAGGGCTCAGTTTACTGCTGACCACAAGCGTCTATTTGCAGAGCCCGTCGAATAGGTGACGAGCGATATGGTGCATGCCATTCTTTCGGTAAGTCTTCTTCTTCTTCTTCTTTTGTAATTTTACATCCTTAGGGAAAAGTAGTTTTTTCCATTGACATATTTGCTAACATCCTTGCCATTGTCGAGCGTGTGCAGCAAGTACTTCCGAGGGCCAAAAACATTCAGATGCACCTCGGTCTATACCGATCGCAAGGCCAAGTACAAGAAGATGGCACGTGCTAACGATCCAGCTCAAATCCAAGTGGAGCTGGATACTGAAATAGCCAAGTATGAATCCCTCAAGGATTTGCACGGGAAGACGGAGGATGAATTGAAGAAGTTGAAGGAGGATTTTGCGGGCGTGGAGAGCACTCGGAGTAGCTTGAGCGGAAAGTTGGCCCACCTCAGCGAGGGCTATAAGAACCTGGAGACCGAGCGCGACAATTGGAGAACAAGGGCTCTGGAGGCCGAGATGAAGTTTAATGATACGATGAATGAATGGCCTCAAATCCTTGAACGAGCGAACAAGGAGGCCCTCATCAAGTTCTATCACTCAAAAGCCTTCAACTTTGCCGCCTCTCTACACTGCTTGGATGAGGCTCAAAAAGCCTTCAACTTAGCCATCGAACAAGGCATCACCAAAGGGCCGGCAGATCTGGCAATGCGAGGGGCTGAGGGCACGGGGCTCGTATTCAATGAGCGCTGCGAAGAAGATGACGAGGACCCTAATGACCCTACGGATACCATTGCAGAACCTGAATACTCTTCCTTGGTCAAACTTATCCAGGATGAGTACGTAGCATCCCATCCCATAGAGGATGCCCCTCAAGCCGCACGAAACGAGCCTCCTGAAGACGAGCCCCTAGCGCCTGTTCCCACTGGTGAGAATGTCCCTGCCCCAGCTAATGAGCCCAATGCTAACGAGCAAGTCAATCACCAAGCGCCTGGGGACAACAATCCTGAGCCTCCAGCAGCAGTGCCTCAAGAGCCGGAAGGTCCTGCTTACGGCCCAGTGGCCCAAAACATCCTGGTGGTTCTTGATGAAGATGTGGCCCCAGCAGCATAAGGATCCTCTTCTTCAACTCTGTTTTTGTAACTCCTCTCTTCCTTAGTTTAGATGCTTTTCTCTTTAGCTGTAATAATGTTGTGGGCCTCTGAGCCCTTATTTTGTAATTCTTGGCACAAGCCTTTTTATTAATGAAGTATTCCCTTTGCGTAATACTGTCTTTTTCCTTTTCTGAATGTGGATTTTTACTTGGCGTTTGTTGTGAACAAATCTTGTAATAACAAGACTGTGTGTAACATACTTAGTAAAAACCGCATAGTGAAAATGGCATTGCCTGGATAGGTTTTGATACTTGAAAGACTTCATTAAATCTTGTAAATTTTGAAGAATTTTACTAAGTTTTGAGTAACCACGGGGGTCTTATGAGGATGCCCCCATTCAAGACTTGTGTAAATTTCTGCTTTTGTACTTAGAAAATTTTGCTAAGTCTTGAGTATCCACGAGGGTCTTTCTGCAAGAACACCCTCGTGATATTTCTTCTTAATCTTAGGAGGTTTTGCTAAGTCTTGAGTGATCACGAGGGTCTTACTGGGTGATTGCCCTCGTTCAAGACTTGTGAAATTTCCTCTAAGTGGTAATGCCAATAATCGATCGTTACCGCGCCTGTTTACCTTCCATAATGTGAAAATGATCCCGTTTTCGAGCGTAAGGCGTTGTAATAAACGGCCAAGGTCTACTAGGGTTCCCTTTGTATTTTCTTCTTACTTAACAAGCTGGTCGTGAGCGTTACCAGTCTATTCTGGTGTGGACGTCCCCCCACGCGGAATAGAGGGCTGGCAAGCGTAACCCACGCGCAATAATAGCGTATGCATTGAAGTGAATTGCCAACCATGCTCGTCGAGGCGAGGGACGTGGGGCTCATGCATTCGTGTAATTAAAGGAGCAGAAGTACAGAGATATTAATGAAGGTTCACTGCAGCTTACTTGAGATTTGAAGTACACAGAACCCATTAACGGGTTGGTTACATCATCATTGGCAAAGAGCTTTTAAACATAAAACCGCCGGAGATTACATGCGTTCCAAGGGCGAGGCAAGCGCTCCCCTTGAAGTGTCTCCAGGGTGTAGGTGTTGTTAGCTCTACTTGAATGACTTTAAACGGACCTTCCCAGTTGGGATCCAACTTCCCCACATGTTTGGATACTTCTACTTTCTTCAGAACTAAGTCTCCCAGCTGAAAAGTTCTTTCCCTCACACGCTTGTTGTACTGTTGAGCCACAGTGGCCTTATATCTGTGAATTTTAGCTCAGGCTTTGTCTCTTCTTTCCTCCAGTAAGTCTAGCTCCAGGCTCCTGTTATCTTCATTAAGCAGAGGCTCAAAATAAGCTATACGAGCGGACTCATTTATAATCTCGGCTGGTATCATTGCTTCTGGCCCATACACAAGCGCGAAAGGTGTCTCGCCAGTGGCCGCTCGTGGAGTAGTGCAATAAGCCCAAAGTGCCCCTTGTAATTCTTCTGCCCACTCACTTTTTTTACTCTCCAGCATTGTTTTCAAGTGCTGCAAAATGATTCTGTTGGTAACTTCCGCCTGTCCGTTGGCTTGGGGATGGCCCACCTCGAAATGTTGTACCTGCAGATAATGTTTTTCCAAACGAAGTCCCTCACAACCCTGAAGGTGATTTTTGCTACGGCCTCGGCCTCGGACCATTTGGTGAAATAATCGACAGCCAGAATAACAAACTTCTTCTGTCCGGCCGCGATGGGCAAGGGGCCAACAATGTCTATTCCCTATTGGTCAAAGGGCCAAGAGACATCTATAGGGATCATTTGAGCGACCGGCAATTGAGGGAGATTTGAATGGAACTGACACTTAGGGCACTTCCTGGAAAATTCAACGGCGTCTTGGACGACTGTAGGCCAATAAAACCCACTCCTCAGTACCTTCTTAGCCAGGATACGCCCTCCTGAATGATTCCCACAGCTCCCACTGTGAATAAGTTCAAGCATTTCCTTTGCTTGCGAGGGCCTCAAACACCTCATCGGGGGTCCTTGAAAGGACTTCTTGAACAACCTCCCTTCAAAATCTAAAGAAAACCGAGGGGCCTTGTTTCTAATTTTTCGAGCCTCTACCCTGTCAGTGGGACAAACACCGTCTTTAAGAAACCAGATGATGTCATCAAGCCAATAAGGCTCGTGTGGATCAATCATAGCGACCGTCTCTTTGGCGATTCTCTCCTTAATCAGAGGTTCTTCTGTTCTAAGAAACGTTACCGAACACTCAGAAGTGCCTTCCAATGCCGAAGCAAATTTAGACAGAGCGTCAGCGCGCTCGTTTTCTGCTCGCGGAACCTGAAGTAGATGAAATTCCTTGATTCTCCCAATGATTTCCTTGGCTTTGCTTAAGTATTGCACCGTGGTGGTTTCTCGAGCCTCATAAGCTCCTTCAATCTGGCTTGCAATTAGCTGTGAATCCACATAAGCAGTAATTCTGGAAGCTCCATTCTGAAAAGCAATTTTCAATCCCTGCACAAGGGCTTCATACTCTGCCTCGTTATTGGTGACCTGAAAATCCAATCTGATTGCGAAGTCTAACTCAATCCCATGGGGGTCTCTAAGGGATACCCCTACTCTTCCCCCCTCACCCCCCCCCCCTGAGAGGTTGAGGAACCATCTGTGTGCAGGACTCATAATCCCTCGTCCTCGGGGACAGCGGGCTCTAAACCAAAGCGCTCAACCAACAAATCAGCTACAACCTGAGCTTGCACTGCAGTTCTGGGCTCAAAGCATAAGTCAAATTGGCTCAATTCGATGGCCCATTTTATCAATCTTCCTGACATGTCTGGTTTGGACAAAACTTGTTTCAAGGGTTGATCAGTAAGGACCGTTATCGAGTGTGCCTGAAAGTAAGGGCTCAACCGCCTCAATGCGTTTATAAGAGCAAACGCAAACTTCTCAATTTCCAAATACTTCTTCTCAGCTCCTTGTAACGTTTTGCTTAAGTAATAAACAGGCAAGTGTTTTTGCTCTCGCTTAGCTATTAACACCGCGCTCGTAGCCTCGGCTGAAACATAAAGGTACATAAATAGTCTCTCGCCTTCGACCGGTTTGGTCAGCAGCGGAGCGCTCGATAGGTAAGCCTTCATGTCTTACAGTGCTTTTTCACATTCATCGGTCCAAGCGAAATTTCGCACGTTTCTCAAAATTTTGAAGAAATGAAGGTTTCTGTCCGCTGAGCGCGAAATGAATCTGTTTAAGGAGATAATCTTTCCTACCAACACTTGCACTTCTCGGAGATTTCGAGGGGAGGGGATCTCCAAGATAGCCTTGATCTTTTCTGGGTTGGCTTCAATCCCTCGTTGGCTGACCATGTAGCCCAAGAACTTTCCCCCTCGTACCCTAAAGGTACACTTTGAAGGATTCAACTTCATCCCATACTGGCGCAGGATTGAGAAAGTGCGCCTGAGATCTTCCAGATGTGAGCACTGACGCTCGCTCTTGACAATCATATCGTCTACGTAAACCTCCATGGACCCTCCAATTTCCTTCTCAAACATCTTGTTGACAAGCCGCTGATATGTGGCTCCAGCATTTTTGAGTCCAAAAGGCATGACTAAGAAACAGTATACCCCCAAGTGAACAACGAATGACGTTTTGGGGCGGTCCTCCGGAGCCATGAAGATCTGATAATACCCTTGAAAGGCGTCCATCATGCTCATGAGTTCACACCCTACGGTTGAATCCACCAACTGGTCTATTCGTAGCAGCGGGTACGGATCCTTAGGGCAAGCTTTGTTAAGATCAGTGAAATCGTTGCATATGCGCCATTTGTTTGCGCTTTTAGGCACCAATACTACATTGCACAACCACTCCGGGTATAGGATGGGCTCGATGTACTGAGCCTCCATAAGTTTATTAACCTCTTCTTCGATAACCTTCTTCCGAAAACCATGCACATCTCGTTTCTTCTGTTTGATGGGCTTAAACGAGGGATCCACATTAAGCCTGTGGACTATGACGCTCGGGTCAATCCCTGTAAGGTCAGATGCTTTCCAGGCAAACACATCAATGTTCTCTCTGAGGAAGTCAATCATCGTGATCTGGGAGGGCCCCGAGAGATTGAACCCAATCTGAGTAGTTTTATCCTTGTTTCTAGGCTCAAGCTCAATAGTAAGGAATTTTTCTGAGGGCTCGATTCTCATTTCTGAGCAAGGTAGTTCAAGCGCCCATCACTAAGGGGCTCGTCTCCCTTACGCTCGTCTCCCTCTGAGGAAGATTCTTCGACTGTCCCCGGGGGAGCATTTTAGTGGGAGTCTTTGGTGTTGGGATCCTTCTTCTTGTTCTTTTTCTTGTATAACTTGGCCCTTTTGCGTATCGGGCCATCCTCATCCAGGTTGGGAAAGTCAACAGACTTCTTAGTAGATCCGATTTGGAAGGTTTTCTCCGCCTTAGGCTTTCTGAGGGACAACATGTAGCATTCCCAAGCCTCACGCATGTTGCACAACACTTCTCCTGCGCCCTCGGGGGTGGGGAACTTGATTTTCTGATGGTAAGTGGAGATGATGGCTTTGAAATCAACGAGGGTTGGATGCCCAATTATGATGTTATAGGGAATATCAATCTCTACCACAACATACGTAATCACGAGCGTCTTTCGCTGAGGGGCTCGGCCGAAGGAAGTGGCTAAGCGAATTTGCCCTCGCGGGACAACCTCTGATCCTCCAAAGCCAATGAGGGCTATTTTGAGGGGTTCTAGTGGGAGGTTAGCATTCATCTTCAAGAACGTGGAATAGGGCAAAACATTAACAGAGCTTCCACTATCCACCAACACCCTCTTTATAACGTGATTATGGACATCTACGCTAACCACCATGGGGCAGTCAGAGGTTTCACCATCCCCATGGGGTGTTACAATGTGTCCTAAGTCCCTATCATCAAAGCCTATTACATCGTTCTCCTTTGAGGGTAGGTCGTTCGCCTTCTGAATGGCGTAGACTGATTTGGGCATGGATGGGCATTGATCATAGCTCTGGACGTACCGTCGTCGGGCTGCGTTGGAATCTCCCCTAGAGGAACCCCCTGCTATCATATTGATGACAGCAAAGGGAGTATTTTCTTGTTCGGGAGCCTTTCCTTTGTTGCGGTGGCTGCTGTTTTCGGGAGGGCCTCTCCCTCGTGGACTTCTTGACCGCGACGGGCTCACCCTTCTATCCCTGGAACGATCATGACAGCGCTTGTCGTAGCGCTCCAGAACTTTCACAAATTCTTTCAAATGGCCCCCCGCGACGAGCCTTTGAATTTCAGCTTCCAGTTGGCGACATTCATCCGTGTCATGCCCCTTCTATTTGTGGAAAGCGCAGTATTTGTTCGAGCGCCTCAGCGACTCCGTTTCCCTCATCTTGACTGGCCTCTTAAAGAGCTTCTTATCGGAGAGGTTATAAACTTCGGAATTCGGCCTGGTGAGCGGGATGCGCTCGAAACGTCGAGGGGGCGGAGGCGACTGCTTGCGTTCCTGGTGATGCTCCCTTTTGACAACGAGTTCCCGACCCCGCTCCTGATGGCGCTCGCTCTTCGCTGGACTATGATGTCGGGGCCCGTTTGTCCCGTACATATCTTCGAGGCGAAGAATGACTCGGTAACTTCTCTTAAGGCCATAAGCGTCCCAGGCCTTCTCTCCACAATGGCATCAGCGAATTTCTTGCTCACATACTTTTTGTGATCCATAGCCTGAAAGAGCACTAGGATCAAGAAATCCATGGACGGCCTCTTCACTTGCAGGATCTCCTTATTGAAGCGGGCGAAGAACGAGCGAAGAGACTCATTCTTGCCTTGCACCACATTGTAAAGGGCAGTGGGCGCAGTGACTGGGGCCTTCAGAGAATTGAAGTGGTTGAGAAAAGCGTCAGCCAACTCTTTATATGAGTGTATTGAGCGCGGCGGCAGTCGTTTATACAACTCTTGAGCCATTCCTACCAGGGACATGACGAAAACTTTGGCCCAGTACTTGCTTGAGTGCTCGTAGAGATGCATCAAGTGCAAAAAATGATCCAAGTGTTCAGTCGGATCAGTTGTTCCATCGTAGCGATTGATGGAGGTGGGGATTTTGGCCATTCCGGCTTGGGCCATCAAAACCTCCTCCACGAGGAGGGAGCCCCTCGCCAACGGATGATATTCATACGTGCAGAAGTTCTCCTCCTACTCTTTATGGTGGGGGACCCGTAACTAGCGGTCCTTGTGACGAGCGTCTCTGGCATCGGCTCGTTCATCCCTGCTGTGGGAGATCTGAGACCGCGCTCGAGAGAGCTGTCCGACCATGTCTTTTAAACCCTGTAGCTGGTCTTGCACAACCGCGAGGATATTAGGATTTACATCCCCGTCTTTGTTTCCTTGCTCTTTGTTTCGGGAAGCCCTCCTGGAGACATGAGAGTCCCCTTCGTTCTCGTTGACTCTCTCTGTGGGCTCTCTGTTCCTGTCCACAGGGGGACGCTCATTGTCGCCTTGCTGGGGTATTTCTCTGGCTGGTGGTGGCGGCGGTTGCGCCCTCAGGACGGCCTGGGCCTCCCTGAGCGGGTAAGTTTGCAGTCCTCCCAGTGGGGCGGCTGCTTGAGTGGCCTGCCCAGAGGGAAAGTACATGGAGTGAAACCTCTCCCATGCCCCCTGGGCCGCCTGAACCTCACATTGGGCATAGAGAGCCCTTAGCTGCTGAGGAGTTAGAGGAGGTAATTCCACTCCTTCAATTTCCGGGGGATTACCACCGGGATCTGGATCTGGCCGGCGTGATAAAGCTGAACCGGCGGCATCATGAGGGTGGGAGTGAGTGTATATCCAGGCGGTGGCATCATGTAACCCTGACCTCCGGGGTTCGCAAGGGTATGTACCCATTGAGTTTGGGGGGCTGTGGAAGTGTGGAGAGAGAAACACCTCCAGCGGTGCTGGAGACCAGCGGCGCCGGCGGCGCAAGTGGTGGTACTGAAGATTTTGCCAGGGGAGTCACACCTCCGCGGGTGGTGCTTGTAATGCCCCAATTTCAGGTATGCACGACACGTGTGATTCTGAGGGTTAGGGTTTAATCTTAATTCTTTCGTTTATTAAATTCCTGCATTTTATGATAAATTATATAAATTATTATTCAATATGATTATGGGAAATATGTATCAATTTGAATATTATGGCACGAATTGGATCCATTTGCTACATGAATTAATATTAAACATGATCTAATTGCCTAATTGTCCTTAATTGCTCATTTCCTTTTCTTAAAGGACTCAATTGCATGAAAATCTTTTGGGACCTAATTGATCAATTCCAAACTCTTGATAATTAATTGCATGACTTATAAAACTTGGAGGATTTGATCATAAATATTACATTTTTGCCCAAATATATCGATATATTCATCTCTTCTCCAACCTTCATTTTCATTTCATCAAAAACATCTATGTTTGTTCCCTTCTCTCTACCGACATATATCCTCAAGGAAGAAGAAGTGATTCTTGTGATTTCATCCAAGTTTTCAAGGAAATTTCATGCTTTGGGAGCTCAATCATCTAGTTTCATCATCTTTCTCCACTTATTTTCACTCAAGGTATACATGATCATATATGAGAATTCTTGATGTTAATACTTGAATCTAGGGTTTGAGATTAAATGGAATATTATGTGTTGTAGATGTTAGAAACATGATTCTTAGCTTTAGGCTTGAAATTCATACATAGATAGTAAGAATTATAGAGTTATATGCTAATTTGAGATATGAGCTTGAATTGATGTTTATGATAATTAAGGTATGATACAAGTGTTTTTATTGTGTTTAATTGCACTTTAAGTATGTATATATATTTCTCTTCATGAACTATATTGGTTGGAATGGAGTTATGTGAGTTTGTTGAGATTGGGAGATGGATTTGTGCTTCCCCTGTTCTTCGTCCCCTGCTTCTGTATCTTCTGTAAAACGGGAACGGCCCTTCCCGTTCCCTTTGTAATTAGGGAACGGCCGTTCCCATGGATTTGAATAATATGCAGGCGGCGGGAACGGGAACGACCGTTCCCACTTTGTCTCACAGACGGGAACGGCCGTTCCCATCTTCGGGGAGCCCGACAGGCGGGAACGGCCCTTCCCATTTACAACTACAGCCTGGAACGACCGTTCCCAACCCCCTGGTAGTGCAGAAACTTTATGCACAAAATTACAATTTTAGCCCCTCGATCCGATGGCTTATTTGACCCCAAATTGTTATTATATGAATGATTACATGTCGAAACGTGATATTTGCATGCTACATTGGTTATTGCATGAAGTCTCGTACTTGATCATGCCGTGCGTCTTATATGGAATAATAGTCGTGAATTGTGACCTCATGCACGTACATTGTCTCGTTTCTTGTCCAGTTATTCTCCTGGGGCGGAGATTGTGATCAACAAAGCATGTTCACGCATCCATGAGTCGTCGTGTCGCCTGTCAGGTGAGATTTAATTGCTAGTTACTTAGAACCTGTACAACCCTATGTGACTTTTGAGCTAAAAAGATATAATTATATAATGATACGTGTTTCTAAACTATCGAGTCGTGTTCTTTAAAGGTAAATCGTGTTTCTTGAAAGCAAGTTATATTCATGAAAAGCCATGTATCGTGTATCGTGTTACAAGCAAGCCATGTATCGTGTTATCGTGCTACCGTGATCGTGTTTGGCGAATTATCGTGTACCGTGTATCGTGTATCGTGTTTATGGGCCCGAGGGTGAGTGTTTGAGCCAACTGGGAAAGCATAGGGCTGACGGGTAACTCACAACACCTCTCTCAAACCGTGGGGATGCCCCCTGAATCCACCAGGAGGTTTGGTGGAGGAAGGAGTCCCGTACGTCGGAGTCATGTTCCCGACGTGCAACGTGATATCATGGGTGGTTCGGGCCTTGCAAACCCACCACCAATGGAGTGAAGGATGGATTTCATGTTATTGATCGTGTGCACCATAATGAATCGTCTGATAACCTAATTAAATGAAATGGTAACTCTTGTTCACAATCGAGATTGGCTGGAGATCGTGCACGCCCCTCGCTAGGGCCACTGATTGTTATAACAACCGTGATTATCGTGTTAAACCTGATAGTTGTAATCTCGGGCGAGTTCTATGTTCTTCTTGCACTTATATTATTTTAGTTACAAAACCTTACTCGAGGTTATAACTTGCATGTCAATTGCGCTTATATATATCTATGCCCCTCACTCAGTCTTCCATAGACTGACGCCTCCACCTTTCAGGTACTGGCAGGTGCATGCTAGGCGGGAGTCGAGTCGAGTCGAGTCGTGTCAAGTCCAGTTCATGTAATCGAGTCCAGCACGGTGCATTTTACTTGTTTATTCATTTCTTGTTTAAAGGAATTATGTTTAGTGTTAACTGTTATGCATTTTAAGAGATGATAATGTATTGATATGTAAAGCTAGAACATATGTTACTTGGTGAATGAGAAGTGTCTTGACAGGTTTAATAGTTATATTTGATCGTGATTAGTTGATGCCTCCGCATTAATTCGTTGCATGTATACTCTAGTCCCACCTAGCTAGTTGTCATTTATTGCATTATCACCCGTTCGCTATAGGTTAGTTCATGTACGGATTTCCCGTTTCGTATGTGGATTGGCCTATAGTACGGGGGTGTGGTGCCTCCACGTGTAAAGGGGTGCTACATCTGAGGTGGTATCAGAGCCCGGTTGCAAAACCGAGGTTTTCGTGTCGTGTCGTGTCAAGTCTGTTAGGAATAGTGCCCTAGAAAGCCGATTGTATATCCGCTTTGTACTTTTCCTTATTGTAATCACAGACAATCTTTGAATAAAATAACGAATTGAGGCAACACTTCTTTATATGCTCTTGTTTGGTATGCGTTTACTTTAGCTATGCATGTATGAGAACTCCCCTAATCCTGATGACTTTAGGACTCTACCATTTAGGTGAAATGGTTCATGAAACGAGCCCTATATCACATAAGTCATGATTAGTAAAATACTCCAAGCCGATGAGTCCTACAGACAGTGGGAGTGTCAACCTGACTCCTCTAAGGCTTGCTTGTGGGATCACGCCCTTAAGAAGGACCACCTTGTTTCATGGAGGTGCAAAGTGTATAGTTGATACGTGCGTGATACATGAGGGTGCTTACTTTAATAAATAAGTTCACTGAGGTGCCCCGTGTGAGAACATTCCTAAATGGGAAAGGAAGTTTCTATTTGAGGAAATGGAAACTTCCAGATTAGGAAATATCTCACGAGTCATTGATCTGATTAATTGATCCTTAGACTTGAGGTTCCTTGTCACTTTATGAGTTAACTCTGTAGTCTTAGGTATAAGCTTTAAAGGGTGTCGCCTTAGACAACTGATTCAAGGCTTATGCTGGGGCTGTACAAGTGACTCATGAAAGTGAATGAGAATCAAGAAAGGACCTACACTTGCATTTGCAAGGTGATCTCTTATTGTGTAAGTCATTCATATGCCATATGGAGTCCTTGGCCAAGGCAGTAGATCAAGACATCAAGAAAAGGGTTTCTTGGATTGAGATCAAATGGATATGAAATGCACTTAGCTTTAAGACCGGATTATTGGGGTTCTGATTATTCCCTTGCCCTAGATCTTGGTTGAGAGATAGTAAGTAGGAGGATTGTATCTCACATGAATCAATGACTTAAAGGTTCTATCGAATCCGAACATTCCAATTCAGCTAGGGGTTAAACACCTGTTGCTAGACTATGGTCGTTTAATCTGTGGACTGATTAATTAATTAGTGAATTAATTAATTGGGGTCACTGCTAATTGAATTGAGAACCTAGAGGGTCACACACAACAACTTGGTTACATGAGTTGAGGCTTGAAAATGATTAAACGAGTTAATCGGGCCAAGAGGGTTCCACACGTGTGAAGTCACACGTGTGGCTCACGTGAGTGACACGTGTCACTGTGACACGTGTCACACACGTATGTATATATATATATATATATTATATATATATTAAATAATTAATTAGTTAATTATTTAATAGACTTTGGTTTAATTTTGATTTAAAAAGAAAGTCTAATTTTGGAGAAAATAATCTAGTTAATTAATTACGAATTAATTAATTAGATAAAAATAAGTTATTTATTTTATAATAAATAAAGTATAAAATTATCCAAAAATAGTTTGGATAATTTTAGCTCTCTTAAAAGTTGACTTGAATTAAAATTCAAAGTCAAAGTTGGAAAATACTTGATGATCTAGTAATAGGAGAGAGAGGGACCAAATCCTTTGTCCATTAGGACTAGGTTCGGCCGCCCCTCCCCTTTCCTATATATAGGGGAGCTCATGCTCCCCTTTAGAGCTAATAGACAATTCTTGGTTCATGTGTTGAACACCTTCCTTTCTCCAAGATTAAATTAAACCCTAGGTTAAGCCTAAACACTAACTAGAGAACTAGCATCCTAACTAGTTAGATTGTGATCAAGTTGGTGGACTTTCTCTAGAGACTTCAAGTTAGAAGTTTGAAGATTCGAGCTTTACCAAGGAGAGGGGATCAAGCCGCGAGAAGAGCGTTCTTGGGTGGCTTGAAACGCTTCAAGAAAGAATAAAAGAAAAGTAAGTTTTCTATCTTTATGAATTTGGTTACACGATTACGAGTTCAAGGTCCTTTTGTTGGGAAATTTTTTTAAATTTCGCTGCTTTCTGATTCGTGTTTTCCAGCAAGTGGTATCAGAGCCACCTCGTTAATCGTGTTTCTGATTCGTCTCAATTATTCTGAATTTGGTAGAAATTCTTAGGCTTAGATGCGAATTAGGTATTCATGAGTTCTTTTAGAAAGCCTGAATTACGAAACTGTAATTTTTCTTGAATTTCTGAAACTGTTTTCTTAAATTGTGTTTTTGAAAACCGTTTTGATTGAAATATGTTTAAATCGAATTTTTTAATTTTGGATTGAATTGGTTTTGAGAAACCTGGACACGAAACGGAACACGAAAAGGATGAGCCTAGGCGTGCTTGCATGTCGCACGCCCAGGCCCGCCGCTGCCGCCCAGCTCCTCCCGCAACCGCGCGGGAGCCGTAGGCGCGCCCGCCCAGCCCGTCCCGCAACCGCGCGGGACGCCTGCCCAGCCCGCCTAGTCGCGGCGCGTGCATGATGCGCAGCCGGCACGCGCACGCGAGCGGCAACTGCCGCGCACTGTGCGCGCTGCTGGCGCGCGTCTGCGCGCGCTGCTGCGGGAAAGTGCCTTGCGCGGCTACGCCCCTTTTCGGGCCCGTTTTCGTGTTTCGTGTTTTTCGTGTTTTCGGTCCTTAAAATTCCTATTTAATTTTATTTTAATTTTATCTTTTAAAATCAGTTTTGCTAAAATAAAATTATTTTAAAATTTTGATTAAATTGGGATTTTTAAGAAATTAAAGCGATTTGGATTTTGGGAAAATTATGAATTTTATTTTCTGAAAATAATGAAAGAATAAAATTATTAATTTTGGAAATTAATTGGAATTTTATTGGTTTATTGTTTTTCGGGTTTTATTGAAAAGGCTCTTGAACAAGAATTGCATCTAAGTCGTGTTTTAAGTCATTAGGACTTGAAACCAGAATTTTAATTTATTGGTTAAATTTAAATTCTTGCAAAAGCATGTTAGGTGATCATGGGTTTAGATCTATGTATGGTTTTAATTTATGCACATGGATGGTTTAAATTGGGGTTGGAGCCCTATAGTTGCGTTTTTCAATTGAGGTTGGAGCCTCACTTATGTGCGTACTGTTATGTGATTTATTATGTGGCTTTCCATATTACTGTTTTTTAGGCCGGGGTATGCCCCGTGTAATTGTCTAAGGCCAATATGAAGATTGAGCCTTATTACTTTATGTCTTTTTCTTTTTATTGTAATTTGAGAGTAGAGATAGGTGGTGAGGTTTTATTTCATTTTGGAGACAATGCACCCATGGAGTAAGATGGACCACATTCAAGTAACAAGGAGGCCATAAGTGAAGACCCCTCAAAATGTTAGGGAGGGGAATCTCAATTGTTAAATGTAATAGAGATAGGGCTCGTATTTTGTTACCGCTTTCCCTTATGTGATTTAAACTGTTTATGTGGCATGTATGTTAGAACTTGTGATTGTGGAGTGGCTCCCACATATCACGCATAAGATAGGTAGAACCCATGATCATTACATGTTAGTATCATGCTAGGACATGTTATCTGTTTATGTGCTTGTTTGATATGCATTTAAGTGTACTTGCATTAATCAAGACTAATAAAATTGGATAACATATATGTTGGTGAGGTCGAACCGGACAACTCTCCGGTTGATTCGAAAATTCCCATTAAATATTAAGCTAATTTCGAACAAATAGGTGTTTAATTCGAGATGCAAATTTTGAATTAAATTCCTAGCATTCCATCAATAGGTTTTAAGTTTAGTAAGTAAAGCTAGTTATTATCCGCGAGTCGTGGGATAGCTAGTGGAGCTTATTACTTCTTAGTTACCTAATTAATCATTTTAAATGGTCAATATTTCGTGGTCAATTTTAGCAAGGGCGATGTCCGCGAGTCGTGGGTCGTTCGAACTAAGTTTTGGTCATGATCTTATGATTGATGGGTCTAGCTTAACGCCTAAGTAAATATGGATGTCGCACGAGTCGTGGGTCCATATTGAAAGATAGGTGATGCAAAAACAATTACCAAGAGTTCTAAAGGTGTTAGAATTGGTAAGTTGTACCTACCTAGGGTTCTTACTTAGAATGTCCGCGAGTCGTGGGTTCGAGGTAAAATGCCTAGGATCTTAGTACCCATTGGGAAACGTGTTCCTCTTAGATCTTTGGGAATTCTAGATCTTTGAAAAACAGTGGGAGCTACATTAGATTAAAGACCTTATCTTTTGTATATCGTTATAATTCAGCATGCTCACTAGTTCTCTGTTTTACCATTTAGGTCGTAGATTCTGTGATTCTCTACGTATTTTGAAATGGCAACCAAAAACCCTCTTGTATCGATCCTCGAGTCAAACAAGTTGATTGGTCCCAACTATTCTGATTGGCTGAGGAATCTAAAAATCATTTTAGATTCTGAGAAGAGAACTTATGTTCTCTTCGAAGGGGAGCCTAGTCCCGAAGGGGAGGCTCCCACTCGGGCGGGACGCGATTCAGAAGTGGAAGGATGATAATCTCCAAGCCCGTTGCCTTATGTTGGCTAACATGTCTCCGGACTTGCAAAGGCAACATGAGGCCATGGAATTTGCTTGGGAGATTTACGACCACTTAGAGCAACTTTACCGCCCTCATGAACGTGTTACAAGGTATAACACTTCAAAGGAATTGTTCCACTTGAGAATGAGGGAAGGTTCAAGTGTCCATGAATTTGGACTCAAGTTTCTTGCCCTTACTGAGAAACTTGCTTCCATGGACATGCCACTGAAAGATGAGCTTTCAGTGGATTTGTTGCTAGCTTCGCTCCCACCATCATTCAACCCATTTGTCCTTAACTTCAACATGAATCATGCTGGTGCTACTGTAGCTGAGCTGATTAGTCAGCTTGTGACTGCTGAAAGCACGATCAAGAAGGACAATAAGGTTTTGATGGTGAATGCTCCATCTTCCTCTTCTGGGCCTTCTAAAGGTAAGGGCAAGAAAGCCCAAAAGAAGAAGAAGAAACCCCTTAGGCCCACTGGTGGCATTTCGAAGGGGAAGGCCCAAAAGAAGAAGCGTGATCAGAAAGAGGATGTTTGCTTCCATTGTGGCAAAGCGGGACATTGGAGGAGAAACTGCCCAGAGTACAAGGCTACTCTAAAGAAAGGTATCTTTCTCGTTGAAGTAAATCTTTCTATTAATTCTAGTTCTTGGGTACTTGATACCGGTTGTGGAACTCATATCTGTAATGATGTACAGATGCTAAGTGAAGTCCAACAACTCAAAGAAGGAGAATGTGTCTTGAAGATCGGCGATGGCTCAAACGTTGAAGCTCGAGCTTTAGGCACAATTAGATTAGATTTAGGTAGTTTTGAGTTAGTATTAAATAAAGTCCTTTATGTACCGAGCATTATTCGTAATATAATTTCAGTTCCAATATTAGATGTGAAGGTTATGAAACTTATATTAAGAATGGTAAATACTTTATCAAACGGAACAACTCTTCCGTTCATATCGGTACTCTAAGTAATGGACTTTACCTAACTCAAAATATCAATATTATGAATATACAACGAGAAACAAAGCGTAAGAGAGATGACAAAGTTTCAGCTCCCTTATGGCACGCTAGATTAGGACACATTTCCAAGAACAGAATTAGCAAGATAAACACTTTAGGATCATTCTCTGAAAATGATCTCAAAGAGTTGACTTCTTGCGAATCCTGTCTCAAAGGAAAGATGTCCAAAGTTCCTTTTAAAGGAACTGTGGAACGTGCCACTGAGGTTTTGGATTTGATCCATACTGATATTTGTGGACCGCTTAGTGTAAGCACTAGAAGCAATCATCAGTATTTCATAACCTTTACTGATGACTTTAGTCGGTATGGTTATGTATACTTAATGAAGTATAAATCTGAAGCTTTTGAGAAATTCTTAGAATTTCAAAAGGAGGTTGAGAACCAAACTGGTCACAAGATCAAAGCACTTCGATCTGATCGAGGAGGCGAGTATCTTAGTGAAGAATTCCTTAATCATCTCAAGGATAATGGGATTATCTCTCAGTGGACTCCTCAGCTTAATGGAGTTTCTGAGAGAAGGAATCGAACCCTACTTGATATGGTTCGTTCCATGATGAGTTTCACTGACTTACCACCTTCTTTCTGGGGTTATGCCCTAGACAGTGCAACAAAGATTCTGAATCTAGTTCCCTCTAAATCAGTCCCCAAAACGCCCTATGAAATGTGGCATGGTAAAATCCCTAGTTATTCTTACTTAAGAATTTGGGGTTGTCCTGCTTACGTGAAGAGGACAGTGGGAGATAAGTTAGAATCTCGTTCTAACTTATGCTACTTTGTAGGTTATCCTAAGGAATCCATAGGATACTACTTCTATGATCAATCTGAGCAAAAGGTGTTTGTTTCCAGAAATGCCACTTTTCTTGAGGAACCGTTCCTTAAAGAAAAGCAAGGCAAGATCATAGAATTAGAAGAAGTACAAAGTGACCCCATACCACCCACTGAAGAAACGTCCCACTCTGATCAACCACAACCAATCACGAATTTCGATACACACGAAAACCCTCCTCTAAGGCGTTCTGAACGCACTCCTAGACAGCCGGAGAGATGGTATGGATTCTTCCATGAAATCTCTCAAAAGGATAATGATCCTTTAACATATGAGGAGACACTTTCAGATTCTGACTCTGAACAGTGGATAGAAGCCATGAAATCCGAAATGGACTCCATGAACTCCAACCAAGTTTGGACCTTGGTAGATTTGCCTGATGGGGTCAAACCCATAGGTTGCAAATGGATCTTTAAGAGAAAGCTTGGAGTTGATGGAAGCATTGCAGCCTACAAAGCAAGACTGGTTGCAAAAGGATTTACTCAGAGACTCGGCGTGGATTTTGATGAAACCTTTTCACCAGTTGCAATGCAAAAGTCTATTCGGATCATGCTTGCCATTGCTGCATATTATGACTATGAGATATGACAAATGGATGTGAAGACTGCCTTTCTCAATGGTGACATTGACAAAGACATTTATATGGAGCAACCCATAGGTTTCACATTCAGTGGGAGTGAGCAAAAGGTTTGCAAACTCCAAAGATCAATCTATGGATTGAAACAGGCTTCTAGGAATTGGAACATTCGATTTGATGAATCGGTCAAAGCGTTTGGCTTCATCCAAGTTTCGAATGAATCATGTGTGTATAGAAAGGAATTGGAGACCTCAGTGCAATTCTTAGTACTTTATGTTGATGACATCCTTCTTATTGGGAATTCGAAGGATGACATGAAAGTGACTAAGTTATGGTTATCGAACCAATTCGAGATGAAAGATCTTGGTGATGCGTCCTATATCCTTGGAATTAAAATCTATAGAGATAGATCTAGAAGGTTAATAGGACTATCACAATCGATGTACATTGACAAAGTATTGAAAAGATTCAATATGGAGTCAGCAAAGGTTAAGAACCTTCCTATGAGTGTAGGAACATGTCTTTCAAAGAAGATGTGTCCTAAGACTAACCTTGAGAAGAAAAAAATGACTCATACACCTTATGCATCAGCAGTAGGTAGCATAATGTATGCAATGTTATGTACTCGACCGGATGTGGCTTATGCACTTAGTGTAACGAGTCGTTTCCAATCTGACCCTGGGGCTGCCGTGAAGAATATTCTTAAGTACTTGAAAAGTACTAAAGATTTATTCTTAGTTTACGGAGGTCAGAAAGATCTTAATATCGAAGGATACTGCGATGCAAGCTTTGTATCTGACTTAGATGATTTTAAGTCAATGTCAGGATACATTTTCTGCCTAAACGGCGGAGCAGTGAGTTGGAAGAGTTCCAAGCAAACAACCACTGCAGATTCGACCACTGAGGCCGAATACTTAGCTGCAAATGATGCAGCTAAGGAAGGTGTTTGGATTAGAAACTTCATTCAAGAGTTGAATGTTGTTCCTAGCATGAAAGACCCCATTACTGTGTTTTGTGACAACACTGGGGCGGTTGCTCAAGCAAGAGAACCAAGATCTCACCAACGGACCAAGCACATTATGAGGAAGTATCACCTAATCCGTGATATTATCAAAAGAGGAGATGTGCTAATTGAGAGGGTCACATCAACAGAGAACGTGGCAGATCCACTTACTAAACCCCTTAGTCGAGAAGCTTTCCAAGGTCATCTTCAGAAGATGGGACTTAGAGTAGCTTTAGAATGGCTTTGACGGGCAAGTGGGAGATTGTTAGGAATAGTGCCCTAGAAAGCCGATTGTATATCCGCTTTGTACTTTTCCTTATTGTAATCACAGACAATCTTTGAATAAAATAACGAATTGAGGCAACACTTCTTTATATGCTCTTGTTTGGTATGCGTTTACTTTAGCTATGCATGTATGAGAACTCCCCTAATCCTGATGACTTTAGGACTCTACCATTTAGGTGAAATGGTTCATGAAACGAGCCCTATATCACATAAGTCATGATTAGTAAAATACTCCAAGCCGATGAGTCCTACAGACAGTGGGAGTGTCAACCTGACTCCTCTAAGGCTTGCTTGTGGGATCACGCCCTTAAGAAGGACCACCTTGTTTCATGGAGGTGCAAAGTGTATAGTTGATACGTGCGTGATACATGAGGGTGCTTACTTTAATAAGTAAGTTCACTGAGGTGCCCCGTGTGAGAAGATTCCTAAATGGAAAAGGAAGTTTCTATTTCTGGAAATGGAAACTTCCAGATTAGGAAATATCTCACGAGTCATTGATCTGATTAATTGATCCTTAGACTTGAGGTTCCTTGTCACTTTATGAGTTAACTCTGTAGTCTTAGGTATAAGCTTTAAAGGGTGTCGCCTTAGACAACTGATTCAAGGCTTATGCTGGGGCTGCACAAGTGACTCATGAAAGTGAATGAGAATCAAGAAAGGACCTACACTTGCATTTGCAAGGTGATCTCTTATTGTGTAAGTCATTCATATGCCATATGGAGTCCTTGGCCAAGGCAGTAGATCAAGACATCAAGAAAAGGGTTTCTTGGATTGAGATCAAATGGATATGAAATGCACTTAGCTTTAAGACCGGATTATTAGGGTTCTGATTATTCCCTTGCCCTAGATCTTGGTTGAGAGATAGTAAGTAGGAGGATTGTATCTCACATGAATCAATGACTTAAAGGTTCTGTCGAATCCGAACATTCCAATTCAGCTAGGGGTTAAACACCTGTTGCTAGACTATGGTCGTTTAATCTGTGGACTGATTAATTAATTAGTGAATTAATTAATTGGGGTCACTGCTAATTGAATTGAGAACCCAGAGGGTCACACACAACAACTTGGTTACATGAGTTGAGGCTTGAAAATGATTAAACGAGTTAATCGGGCCAAGAGGGTTCCACACGTGTGAAGTCACACGTGTGGCTCACGTGAGTGACACGTGTCACTGTGACACGTGTCACACACGTGTGTATATATATATATATATTATATATATATTAAATAATTAATTAGTTAATTATTTAATAGACTTTGGTTTAATTTTGAATTAAAAAGAAAGTCTAATTTTGGAGAAAATAATCTAGTTAATTAATTACGAATTAATTAATTAGATAAAAATAAGTTATTTATTTTATAATAAATAAAGTATAAAATTATCCAAAAATAGTTTGGATAATTTTAGCTCTCTTAAAAGTTGACTTGAATTAAAATTCAAAGTCAAAGTTGGAAAATACTTGATGATCAATTAATAGGAGAGAGAGGGACCAAATCCTTTGTCCATTAGGACTAGGTTCGGCCGCCCCTCCCCTTTCCTATACATAGGGGAGCTCATGCTCCCCTTTAGAGCTAATAGACAATTCTTGGTTCATGTGTTGAACACCTTCCTTTCTCCAAGATTAAATTAAACCCTAGGTTAAGCCTAAACACTAACTAGAGAACTAGCATCCTAACTAGTTAGATTGTGATCAAGTTGGTGGACTTTCTCTAGAGACTTCAAGTTAGAAGTTTGAAGATTCGAGCTTTACCAAGGAGAGGGGATCAAGCCGCGAGAAGAGCGTTCTTGGGTGGCTTGAAACGCTTCAAGAAAGAATAAAAGAAAAGTAAGTTTTCTATCTTTACGAATTTGGTTACACGATTGCGAGTTCAAGGTCCTTTTGTTGGGAAAATTTTTTAAATTCCGCTGCTTTCTGATTCGTGTTTTCCAACAAAGTCTAGGTCGAACGGCGTAGGAATTGTTTGGTAACTTGTGTATTGCATTCATTCTTGTCATTAATTGCTAATTAATTGACCTTATGTGCCGTGAAATTTATATGATCAACATGTCTACGTAAATCTTGTGAAATTAGTTGTTATATTTCGCTTCTTAAATTGTTCCCAAGTGTGACACGTGTATTGACATCTTAACCGGCATTCATAATTTCATGATTCTTGTTAGCAAACATTCAACCAGTTTTGCAGAATTGAGTCAAGTGTGAGCATTTGGATAGCCACTTCGGATTTCGGAAGGCTTAAGAAAGAAAATTTTCATTTTCTTTCTTAAGGGGGAGAGATGGCCAAGGAATTAATTTAAAGAATCAAGTGTCAACCGAAATACTGCAACGAAGAATTTCAGTCCACGGTGAACAGTACACTTGAACATGCATAGCACGTGCATCATATATTTCATTTTTGTTACCTTTAATTTCTTGGTAGCTGGTTTTATTTTCTTAGTCAAGAGATGGGGTTCTCTTGATACTCGTTTGAGAGATGGGGTTCTCTCGTTGTTCGTTAGAGAGACGGGGCACTCTCAGTATTGTTTGGCAACTTGTTTTAGTGGAAAGGTTAGATTTTCTCGCGAGTGTTTAGAATCTCGGAAAGTTGCGGGTCGTGATTTAACAGCCTTGCATGGAATCTCGCGGATTGAAGACCTCTTTCGGACTAATCCCAGACGGGGAATGGCCAACCCCGCGTGGGATGAAAATGGGAGAGTCAATTAACTTCCCGGAGTTCGAGACAGTGAATCCAAGGACGGATTCTCTTAAGGGGGAGAGAATTGTAACGCCCCAATTTCAGGTATGCACGACACGTGTGATTTCTGAGGGTTAGGGTTTAATCTTAATTCTTTCGTTTATTAAATTCCTGAATTTTATGATAAATTATATAAATTATTATTCCATACGATTATGGGAAATATGTATCAATTTGAATATTATGGCACGAATTGGTTCCATTTGCTACATGAATTAATATTAAACATGATCTAATTGCCTAATTGTCCTTAATTGCTCATTTCCTTTTCTTAAAGGACTCAATTGCATGAAAATCTTTTGGGACCTAATTGATCAATTCCAAACTCTTGATACTTAATTGCATGACTTATAAAACTTGAAGGATTCGATCATAAATATTACATTTTTGCCCAAATATATCGATATATTCATCTCTTCTCCAACCTTCATTTTCATTTCATCAAAAACATCTATGTTTGTTCCCTTCTCTCTACCGACATATATCCTCAAGGAAGAAGAAGTGATTCTTGTGATTTCATCCAAGTTTTCAAGGAAATTTCATGCTTTGGGAGCTCAATCATCTAGTTTCATCATCTTCCTCCATTTATTTTCACTCAAGGTATACATGATCATATATGAGAATTCTTGATGTTAATACTTGAATCTAGGGTTTGAGATTAAATGGAATATTATGTGTTGTAGATGTTAGAAACATGATTCTTAGCTTTAGGCTTGAAATTCATACATAGATAGTAAGAATTATAGAGTTATATGCTAATTTGAGATATGAGCTTGAATTGATGTTTATGATAATTAAGGTATGATACAAGTGTTTTTATTGTGTTTAATTGCACTTTAAGTATGTATATATATTTCTCTTCATGAACTATATTGGTTGGAATGGAGTTATGTGAGTTTGTTGCGATTAGGAGATGGATTTGTGCTTCCCCTGTTCTTCGTCCCCTGCTTCTGTATCTTCTGTAAAACGGGAACGGCCCTTCCCGTTCTCTTTGTAATTAGGGAATGGCCATTCCCATGGATTTGAATAATATGCAGGCGGCGGGAACGGGAACGACCGTTCCCACTTTGTCTCACAGACGGGAACGGCCGTTCCCATCTTCGGGGAGCCCGACAGGAGGGAACGGCCCTTCCCATTTACAACTACAGCCTGGAACGGCCGTTCCCAACCCCCTGGTAGTGCAGAAACTTTCTGCACAAAATTACAATTTTAGCCCCTCGATCCGATGGCTTATTTGACCCCAAATTGTTATTATATGAATGATTACATGTCGAAACGTGATATTTGCATGCTACATTGGTTATTGCACGAAGTCTCGTACTTGATCATGCCGTGCGTCTTATATGGAATAATAGTCGTGAATTGTGACCTCATGCACGTACATTGTCTCGTTTCTTGTCCTGTTATTCTCCCGGGACGGAGATTGTGATCAACAAAGCATGTTCACGCATCCATGAGTCGTCGTGTCGCCTGTCAGGTGAGGTTTAATTGCTAGTTACTTAGAACCTGTACAACCATACGTGTTTCTAAACTATCGAGTCGTGTTCTTTAAAGGTAAATCGTGTTTCTTGAAAGCAAGTTATATTCATGAAAAGCCATGTATCGTGTATCGTGTTACAAGCAAGCCATGTATCGTGTTATCGTGCTACCGTGATCGTGTTTGACGAATTGTCGTGTACCGTGTATCGTGTATCGTGTTTATGGGCCCGAGGGTGAGTGTTTGAGCCAACTGGGAAAGCATAGGGCTGACGGGTAACTCACAACACCTCTCTCAAACCGTGGGGATGCCCCCTGAATCCACCAGGAGGTTTAGTGGAGGAAGGAGTCCCGTACGTGGGAGTCATGTTCCCGACGTGCAACGTGATATCGTGGGTGGTTCGGGCCTTGCAAACCCACCACCAATGGAGTGAAGGATGGATTTCATGTTATTGATCGTGTGCACCATAATGAATCGTCTGATAACCTAATTAAATGAAATGGTAACTCTTGTTCACAATCGAGATTGGCTGGAGATCGTGCACACCCCTCGCTAGGGCCACTGATTGTTATAATAACCGTGATTATCGTGTTAAACCTGATAGTTGTAATCTCGGACGAGTTCTATGTTCTTCTTGCACTTATATTATTTTAGTTACAAAACCTTACCCGAGGTTATAACTTGCATGTTAATTGCGCGTATATATATCTATGCCCCTCACTCAGTCTTCCATAGACTGACGCCTCCACCTTTCAGGTACTTACAGGTACACGCTAGGCGGGAGTCGAGTCGAGTCGAGTCGTGTCAAGTCCAGTTCAGGTAATCGAGTCCAGCACGGTGCATTTTACTTGTTTATTCATTTCTTGTTTAAAGGAATTATGTTTAGTGTTAACTGTTATGTATTTTAAGAGATGATAATGTTTTGATATGTAAAGCTACAACATATGTTACTTGGTGAATGAGAAGTATCTTGACAGGTTTAATAGTTATATTTGATCGTGATTAGTTGATGCCTCCGCATTAATTCGTTGCATATATACTCTAGTCCCGCCTAGCTAGTTGTCATTTATTGCATTGTCACCCGTTCACTATAGGTTAGTTCATGTACGGATTGCCCGTTTCGTATGTGGATTGGCCTATAGTGCGGGGGTGTGGCGCCTCCACGTGTAAAGGGGTGCTACAGTGCTCCACTGGCGTTGACAGAGGGAGATGGTGCACCGCCAGCTGCGGCGGAGGAAACGGCAAGGTTGGCGTCTTGAGAACCTCCCCCCACAGCTCCTGATCTTGTAGCAACCATAGCTGTAAAGGTTCTGGGTGTTTGCTTTTCTACTAGTAGAAAGGAAGGAAAAGGTTGAGAATTGGTTTCCCACAGACGGCGCCAAAAATGATGGGTTCTGGATATGGGTCACAAAGCCCAATCACTTTACGATTTGTTTTCGTACGGAAACAGCCGAAAGTTCACCGGAAAAGTGGAGGGTTCTACCTGCTAGGACAAACACGTAAACAAAGTCAGAAGGCCAAGCTGGGGGAATTGGGGGTGATTCCCAATTTGGCTCTCCGACGCTCAATTCAGATGATTTGAAAGTGTAAGCTAAGTATGGATTTGCAGAAATGGAGATAGCTTACAGTGAAGGAGATGACTCTGTTGATTTATAGTTGAGGGTCAGGGACCCTTTGGTCATTTGCCACATGTGGTCCTGGCCGAATGTTGCCCTAACACGTGGCGCTGTGAGAGAGAAACCTAGGAGGAATCTTCTGCAAAAGCTACTGAAAGTTAGTGTTGGCAACAGTGGCAGGTGTGCGGGCATGTACGGGGTGTCAGAGAGCCATTTGGGGGGTTGGTAACGAGGGATTAAGAGCGCGCTCGTGACAACCAAAAGCCTTGGGGGCCAAGAAATCCGCTAGGGGATGAGGGCCAAGGCTTGTGTAATGAGTTGGAAGGGAAAACCACTCTGAGGGAATGCAGCGCTCGAAGATGGCCCCCTTGATAGATTGAACCAGTCACCATGTAAGGCAAATGGCGCTCGTGAGAGAGCGGTAGCGATAATCACATGCATACGTAGCAGAGACGACACATGCTCTTGAAGGATATTGGCGCTTGTGAGTCTGAGAGCTCGTGTATGCCTGATGCGATTTCAGAGGGGCAAGTGTCATCGTCCTTGAGGTGCCACGTGTCAATACTGGGCGAGCATATTTTGACCCTATCAATATAAAATGAGACTTTTGTTCAAAGTAAGAGTCTTTCTCTCCAAGTAAGAAATCTCATACCAAAAGAGTTTTGGAATTCTTGTCCAACAAGGAAAAGGGGTTCGAACCCCTTATGCTATAAATAAGTGGGGTTCGAACCCTATTAAGGGTGATAGCAAAAATTCTCTTTCTCCAAAGATTATACACTAAACCCTAGAGCCTAAACGCAGAATATAAAACTAGCAAATTCTCCTTCTCCAAAGATTATACACTAAACCCTAGAGCCTAAACACCAAATATGGAACTAGCATCCTCCCTATTCGGATCGTGGTCGAGATTGGTGGACTGATTCTCTAGAGGGCTACTATCGTGAAGTCTTGAAAGATTCGAAGGAGCTTTTGAGGACAACCCGCGTGAAGAGCGTTCTTAGGCGGCTAGAACGTGTCAAGAAAGCTACTATCTAAGTGAGTTTCTTGATCCCTACGAATTTGGGAATAAGAATTGCAATATTCGATTCTATCTTTTGGGAAAATTTTTTAAATTTCCGTTGCGTTTCTGTTTTGTTTTCCCAACAAATGGTATCAGAGCCACGTTGCAAGGCCTATTTCTGATTCGTCCCTATTATTCTGAATTTGGTAGAAATTCTTAGATTTAGATGCGATTGAGTATTCATGAGTTTTTCAAAAATCTAAGAAAAATTGAATCTATGTTTTTTCCTAAATATTTCTGAAAAACCTTTACGAAAATTTTGATTGAAACTGGTTTTGGATCAAATTGAATTAAATTGTGTTTTAATTTTATAGATTATTTTGGTTTTTGAACTGAATATACGAAACACGAAATTGTTATGAAAACGCGAGCTTAGGCGTGCTAGAGTGTCGCACGCCTAGGCCCGCGCGACCGCACGCCTAGGCTCGCTCGGACTGGCTCGCCAACCCCTCCCGCACCACAGCCTCGCAACCGCGCGGGGCCTTCCGCCATCGCTTCCCGCATCCACACGAGAGGGTGTCCGCACAGTGCTACGCGCTATGCGTGCGGGCGGCCTGGGCCGTTGGGCTGGCCTGGAGGATTTTCAAATCCGTGGTGGTCTCGTTTTTCGTATTTAGTCCAATCCGATCCCGATTTGATTTATGAAAATATAGCTTTATTAAATTAATATTAATTTTGAAATAATTTTAAAAATTAGGAGTTTTATAAATTAAATTGATTTAATTTTTGGGAAAAATTACATTTGTTATTTTTGAAATAATGAAGAATAAAATTATTAATTTTCAAAAATTAATTGGAATTTTATTGATTTAATATTTCTTGGTTTATTTGAAAAAACTCATGAACAAGAATTGCATCTAAGTCGTGTTTTAAGCTATTAGAGCTTAAAGAGAGAATTTTAATTTATGGATAAATTTAAATTCTTGCAATTTATGCATGTTAGGTGATCATGGATTTAGTCTTATGAATGGTTTTAATTTATGCACATGGATGGTTTAAATTGGGGTTGGAGCCCCATAGTTGCGTTTTTGAATTGAGGTCGGTGCCCCACTTATGTGTGTACTGTTATGTGATTATTATGTGGCTTTCTATATTAGTGTTTTGAGGCCGGGGTATGCCCCGTGTAATTGTCTAAGGCCAATATGAAGATTGATTCTTATTACTTTATGTCATTTTCCTTTTATTGTAATTTGAGAGTAGAGATAGGTGGTGAGGTCTTTTTCTTTCGTTTTGGAGACAATGCACTCATGGAGTAAGATGGATCCACATGACAAGTAACAAGATGGAGGCCATAAGTGAAGACCTCTTAAAGTGTTAGAGAGGATTGCTATTATTGTAATAGATAGGGCATCATTTTATTTCCAATTCCCTTATGTTATTTAAACTGTCTTATGTGGCATGTATATTAGAACTTGTGATTGTGGAATGACTCCCACATATCAAGCATAATATAGGTAGAACCCATGATCGTCACATGTTAGTATCATGCTAGGACATGTTATCTGCTATGTGCTTGTGTGAAATGCATTGAAGTTGTACTTGCATTAATCAAGACTAACTAAATTGGATAACATATATGTTGGTGAGGTCGAACTGGATAACTCTCCGGTTAAATCGAAAATTCCCTTAAAATATTAAGCTAATTCAACAATAGGTGTTTAATTCAAGGTACAAACTTTGAATTAAATTCCTAGCATTCCATTAATAGGATTTAAGTTTAATAGGGGAAGCTAGTTGTTGTCCATGAGTCGTGGGGCGACTATGTGAAACTTGTTAGTTCTTAGTTTCCTTATTAATCATTTTAATGATGAATATTTCGAGATCAATTTTGGAGAGGGTGATGTCCGCGAGTCGTGGGTCATTCGAACTAAGTTTTAATCTTGATCTTATGATTGATAGGTCTACCTTAACGCCTAAGTAAATATGGATATCGCACGAGTCGTGGGTCCATATTGAAAGATAGTTGATGCAAAAATACTACTAAGAATTCCACAGCGATGGAATTGGTAAGTTGTACCTACCTTAGTGGGTCATTCGAACTAAGTTTTAATCTTGAACTTATGATTGATAGGTCTACCTTAACGCCTAAGTAAATATGGATATCGCACGAGTCGTGGGTCCATATTGAAAGATAGTTGATGCAAAAATACTACTAAGAATTCCACAGTGATGGAATTGGTAAGTTGTACCTACCTTAGGCTTTATTGAGAATGTCCACGAGTCGTAGGTTCAAGGTAAAGTGCTTGGGATCTTAGTACCCATTGGGATAACAAGTATCCTCTAAGATCTTTGGGAATTATAGATCTTCTAAAAACAGTGGGAGCTACATAGATTAAAGACCTAATCTCATGTATATCGTTATTATTCAGCATGTTCACTTAGTTCTCTGTTTTTCCATTTAGGTCGTAGATTCTGTGATTCTTTACGTGTTTTGAAATGACAACCAAAAACCCTCTAGTATCGATCCTCTACGTGTTTTGAAATTGGCTTAGGAATCTCAAAATCGTTCTAGATTGTGAGAACAAAACTTAAGTTCTTTACGAGGCAGAGCCCGTTCCCGAAGGGGAAGCCCCAAGGCGGGCTGAGCGGGACGCGATCCAGAAGTGGAAGCATGATAATCTCCAAGCCTGATGTCTCCTGCTTGCTAACATGTCTTCGGACATGTAAAGACAGCCTAAGTCCATGGAACTCGCTTGGGAGATTTACTACCACTTAGAGCAACTTTACCGCCCTCATGAGCGTGTTACAAGGTATAACACCTCAAAAGAACTGTTCCATTTGAGAATGAGGGAGAGTACAAGTGTCCATGAGTATGGACTCAAGTTTCTTGCTCTTACTGAGAAACTTGCTTCCATGGACATGCCACTAAGAAACGAGCTCTCGGTGGACTTGTTGCTAGCCTCGCTCCCACCATCATTCAACCCATTTGTTATTAACTTCAACATGAATCATGCAAATGCTAGTGCAGCTGAGCTGATAGTCAGCTTGTGACTGCTGAAAGCACAATCAAGAAGGACAATAAGGTTATGATGGTCACTGCTCCATCTTCTTCTAAGCCTTCTAAAGGCAAAGGTAAGAAAGCCTAAAAGAAGAAGAAGTCCCTTAGGCCCAATGGAGGCATCACGAAGGGAAAAACCCAAAAGAAGAAACGTGATCAGAAAGAGGACGTTTGCTTCCATTGTGGCAAACCGGGGCATTGAAGGAGAAACTGCCAGGAGTACAAGGCTACTCTAAAGAAAGGTATGTTTCTCGTTGAAGTAAATCTTTCTATTAATTCGAACTCTAGGGTACTTGATACCAGTTGTGGATCTCATATCTGTAATGATGTACATATGCTAAGTGAGGTCCGGCAGCTGAAGGGAAGAAAATGTGTATTGAAGACTATGGACGGCTCAATGGTCGAAGCTCAAGCTTTGGGCACAATTAGATTAGATTAGATCATTCTGTTTTAGTTTTAAATAAAGTCCTTTATATACCAGACATTATTCATAATATAATTTCAGCTCCAATACTTGATTGTGAAGGTTATGAAATTAATATTAAGAATGGCAACTTTTTCCTCCAAAAGAATGATTTTTCAATACATCTTGGTACATTAAACAATAGACTTTATCTAACTCAAAGCATTAATATTTTGAATATACAACGAGAAACAAAACCCGAGAGAGATGACGAAGTCTCAGCATCTTTATGGCACGCTAGATTAGGACATATTTCCAAGAACAGAATTAGCAAGTTAACTGCGTTAGTGACATTATCTGAAAATGACCTTAAACAGTTAACTTCCTACTAATCCTGTCTCAAAGGAAAGATGTCCAAAACTCCTTTTAAAGGGAGTGTGGATCGAGCTACAAAGACCTTGGATTTGATCCATTATGATGTTTGTGGACCGCTTAGTATAAGTACTCAAAGCAATCATCAGTACTTCATAACCTTTACTGACGACTTTAGTCGTTATGGTTATGTGTACTTAATGAAGTACAAATCTGAGGCTTTTGAGAAATTCATAGAATTTCAAAAGGAGGTTGAGAACCAAACTGGTCATAAGATCAAGACACTTTGATCTGATCGAGGTGGCGAGTATCTTAGTGAAGAATTCCTTAGTCATCTTAGAGATAATGGTATTATCCCTCAGTGGACTCCTCCAGGAACTCCTCAGCTTAATGGAGTTTCTAAGAGAAGGAATCGAACCCTACTCGATATGGTTTGTTCCATGATGAGTTTAACTGACTTACCACCTTCTTTCTGGGGTTATGCCCTAGAAAATGCAGCCAAGATTTTGAATCTTGTTCCTTCCAAGTTAGTCCCTAAAAAACCCTATGAAAGGTGGCATGGTAAAATCCCTAGTTATTCTTACTTAAGAATTTGGGGTTGTCCTGCTTATGTGAAGAGGACAGTGGGAGAAAAGTAACAAGCTCGTTCTAACTTATGCTACTTTGTTGGCTATCCTAAGAAATCCATAGGATACTACTTCTATGATGAATTTGAACAAAAGGTGTTTGTTTCAAGAAATGCAACTTTTCTTGAGGAACCGTTCCAAGAAGAAAAGAGAGGCAAGATCACAGAACTCGAAGAAATTTGAGACAATCCCGCACCGCATTCAGAAGACACGTCCCGTTCTGACATCCCACAACCAATTATGAACTTCGATACACGTGAAAATCCTCCTCTAAAGCGTTTTGAATGCACTCCTAGACAACCTGAGAGATGGTATGGTTTTCTCAATGAAATCTCTCATGAGGATAATGATCCTCTAACGTATGAAAAGGCATTGTCAGACTCAGATTCTGAACAGTGGAAACAAGCCATGAAGTCCGAAATGGATTCCATGTACTCCAACTAAGGTTGGACCTTGGTTGATTTGCTTGTTGGGGAAAAACCCATAGGGTGCAAATGGATTTTCAAGAGAAAGCTCGGAGTAGATGGAAACGTTGCAGCCTATAAGGTAAGGCTCATTGCCAAAGGCTTTACTCAAAGACCCGGTATGGACTTTGATGAAACCTTCTCACCGGTTGCAATGCAAAAGTCCATTCGGATCATGCTTGCCATAGCTGCATATTACGACTATGAGATATGACAAATGGATGTGAAAACTGTTTTTCTCAATGGAGACATTGATAAATTTATATGGACCAACCTATAGGTTTCACATTCAGTGGGAGTGAGCAAAAGGTTTGCAAGCTCTGAAGATCAATCTACGGATTGAAACAGGCTTCTAGGAACTGGAACATTCGTTTTGATGAAGCGGTCAAAGTATTTGGTTACGTTCAAATTTGAATATGTCCTGCGTGTATAGAAAGGAATTGGAGACTTCAGTGCAATTCTTGGTGTTTTATATTGATAACATCCTTCTAATTGGGAATTCGAAGGATGACATGAAAGTTACCAAGTCTTGGTTATCGAACTAATTCGAGATGAAAGATCTTGGTGATGCGTCCTACATTTTCGGAATAAAGATCTATAGGGATAGATCTAAGAGATTGATAGGACTATCACAATTGATGTACATAGACAAAGTACTGAAACAATTAAGTATGGATAATGCGAAGAACAAAGTTCTTCCCATGAGTGTAGGAACATGTCTTTCTAAGAAGATATGTCCTACGACGAACCTTGAGAAGGAAAGAATGACTCATATGCCTTATGCCTCAGCAATAGGTAGCATAATGTATGTAATGTTGTCTACTTGACTGGATGTGGCATATGCACTTAGTGTAACGAGCCGTTTCCAATCAGATCCTGAAGAAGGTCACTGGGCTTCCGTGAAGAATATCCTAAAGTACTTACGAAGCACTAAGGATTTGTTCTTAGTATAAGAAGAAAGATCTAGTAATCGGAGGATACTGCGATGCAAGACTTAGATGATTTTAAGTAAATGTCAGGATACATTTTCTACCTTAACGACAAAGCAGTGAGTTGGAAAAGTTCCAAGCAAACAACCACTACAGATTCGACCACTGAGGCCGAATACTTGGCTATAAATGATGCAGCTAAGGAAGGTGTTTGGATTAAAAACTTTATTCAAGAATTGAATGTCGTTCCCATCATGAAAGACCCCATTACTGTGTTTTGTGACAACACTGGGGCGGTTGCTCAAGCAAGAGAACCAAGATCTCACCAACGGGCCAAGTAAATTATGAGGAAGTATAACCTAATCCGTGATATCATCAAACGAGGTGATGTACAAATTGAAAGGGTCGCACAGAGAACGTGGCAGACCCGCTTACTAAAACCCTTAGTCGAGAAGCTTTCGAAGGTCATCTTGCGAAGATGGGACTTAGATTAGCTCATGAATGACTTTGACGGGCAAGTGGGAGATTGTTAGGAATAGTACCCTTAAAGCCTATTGTATATCCGCTTTAGTACTTTCCTTTTGTAAAAAATAGATAATCTTTGAATAATGAACGAACTTTGGCAACACTTCTTTATATGCTCTTGTTTAATTGTATGATTACTTTAACTGCGCATGTATAAGAACTCCCCTAATCAATATGACATGTAGGACTCAACCATTTAGGTGAATTGGTTCAGGGAACGAGCCCTATATCACGTAAGTCATGATTAAAAATCACTCCAAGTCGATGAGTCCTAAAGACAGTGGGAGTGTTGACTTGAATCGTTCGAGGTTTGCTCGTGTGATCACACCCTTAAGAAAGTCCATCTTGTTTCATGAGGTGGAAAGTGTATTGTTGATACGCGCGTAGTACATGGGGGTGCTTACTTATTCTAAGTAAGTACACTGAGGTGTCCCGTGTGAGAAGATTCCTAAATGGAAAAGGAAGTTTCTATTTCTGGAAATAGAAACTTCTAGATTATGAAATATCTCACAAGTCATTGATGTGATTAAGTGATCCTTAGACTTGAGGTTCCGTTGATACTTTATAAGCTAACTCTATAGTCTTAGGTATAAGCTTTAAAGGGTGTCTCCTTAGACAACTGATTCAAAGCTTATGCTGGGACTGCACAAGTGGCACATGAAAGTATATAAGAATCGATAAAGGACCTACACTTGCATTAGCAAGTTGATTTCTTATTGTGTAAGTCATTTATATGCCATCTAGGAGTCCTTGGACAAGGCAGTGGATCAAGACATCAAGAAATGAGTTTCTTGGATTGAGATCAAATGGATATTAAATGCGCTTAACTTTAAAATCAAGATTATTAAGGTTCTAATTATTCCCTTACCCTAGATGATTGAGAGATGGGACTGTAACATCCCGCTCGTCCAGCCGTACAGGTACACACTTTTGAGAGTGTTTTGTACGTATTTAATTTATTTATTTATGCCTTTACGTTATTATTTAATTGATTATATGTCTAATTGATGATTTGAATAATTATTTGTTACGTTTTGTTAAGTAATTTGTTCGTTTTGACCCCCGTTTGATCCCTCGTTCGATCCATATGATCCCGTATTTGCTCCTAAGTTGTGACTACGTGATATGCATGAAATATGTGTGATATGAATTTGTCTACATGCTCGTTTTATGTTTTTAAGTTCGTTTGATACGGTTTTGAACCGTTTTATATGTTAAGGGATACGAGTGCCTAACTAGTTTTAGCGCATCTTGTGTTCCAGAAGGTGTAAATTGGGCCGGAAGAAGATTCGGACTCATAACGAAGAATGGAAGCTTTGAAACCTGACTTTATAATTTTCTAAGCCCGTTTGACCTTCTGAATTTTGCCCGAAACACGAACCTTGTGACAGATTTGCCATGTTCGCCCGTTTTAATCATAACCGACCCGTTTCTTATCCGAATCGGCCCATACTGGAACCCATATCACCCTAAATTAACCCTATTTAAACCCATATGCCTCTCATTCGGACCCCAACCCAAGGAAAAGAAGAGTAGCAGCAGTTCATCCAATAGAGAAAAAGAAAGGGGAAAATACTATTCATTTTGCAAGTTTTGAGCTCAATACTCATCCGAGTCGCCTCAAATTTGAAAGGTAAGTCCATGAATGTATTCTCCATCCTTTCCTCTTTCTTTGGAATCCTTATTTGTTAATTTTCATGGAGAATTGATTGAGTTATGGATAACGTGATGAATAGTAAGGGTTTAGGGAGATTTGATAAATTTGGTATGAAATCTCTTGATTCTTGTTGGTTTGATGCATCATAAATGATATTAAGACATAAATTATGAATTATATGAACCCATTTCAGTTGGTAGTTGCATTTAATGAAGGATTCAATTATTGCCTTTTATATGAAAATGAAGAACATGAATGTTTGATCCATTCTTTTCCATTCCTTGCATGATTAGTCCGATTTTTGCATGGTATATGACCAGAATTTGATACATAATTGATATATGATATTTCCCTTGCATGCTAGAAGGAGTTAGGATTGGTTTTGGTTGAGTTTTTGGCTTGATTTTCGAGTTTTGCCCTGCTGCAGCCAGTGGTCGTGGCCGCGATCGGGACCAGTTCTCTTGACCACTTTTTCCTCTTGCCTCGACCTTGGTTGTGACCGCGACCATTTTTAGGTCATTTTTGGTTGCGGGGGCGACCCTGTTTTGCCCTACTTTCGAGTTGTTCTTATGTGTTGTGTTGTTTTCGCTTCGTTTGCATTTTTCGTGAACTTCTTTCTTCTTTTTCACTTCTTATACATTATATGGTTGATGAATTATGTGTTATATGATTTGTTATGAATTTATTACGTGAATTTGATGCTTTGATAAGCGATATATGGCAATGTGTGCTCTTATACGTGCAACGTGTTCTCATACGTGCGTTTATGACTTCATGCTTCGGTTATGCACTTTGTATGATTTTTCCTTGCTCTTATATGATATGAAATGTCTTCCTAATATGTTGAATAATATGTTATGCATGTTATGTGAATTTTATGAATTTATTTGACGTGAATTATGTGATTTACGGCTTGATATGAACTTATATGCACTAAATGTCACCTTATTACGTTTTATTCGTATCTATTGCATTCGTTGCCCCTTGAATGAACTTTATGTTTATGAATGCTCTTGATATGCTATTATATGATAAGTTGTGATTTTAATTGAAGCGTTATAGGTTTAATTCGTTAGTTATTTGTTTGATATTTCGTTATTTGCCTCGTTGTGCCTAAGTGTGAATTTATATAAAGTGCATTGCATCATTTGCATTTGTATGCACTCGCAGAGCGTCCAATTGGTACATTTTGACTCTAAGTTCGTCCTTTGCCCTTTGTTTTGTTCAGAGTTTCATTCCTTTGGTGTCGAGGAGGTCCTATATGTGTGCTTTGGTTGGTTTCCGTTCGGTTGGTTCGACAAGGTGAGGTTTCTTTCTTTTAGTTATTACGACCTACAACCCTTGATGTGATTTAAGCCCGCATGCCACCTATGTATATGTATAAGTATTAGATATGTGTTTGATACGTATTTTATGGGATTTTGGCCATTTTGTTATGAAATATTTGAAAACGCTTTTATGTATACGTAAGTAATATTTTCGTTTGTTTATTTTGAAAAGGGTTGGTATGAATACGTTTTGAAATCGCGAGCTATGTTGGATTTTGAAAAAATTAAGAAATTTCAAACTTTTGAACAATTTGATCAATTAGATGGGCCCCGGAGATTCATGCGAAAAGACCCTGGACGGTGTGGGCCGTCGGGTAGTCCCTAACATTGTCTCCACACTTAAGGATCAACCCTGAACCCACTAGGAGGCTCGGTGGGGGAAGGAGTCATCAGGCGTGAGCGTCATGAAACTCACGACCCATACTGTGTGTCCGATAGTCAGGGTGGCGCCACCCTACCATCACCCAGAGGAGAGGTATGTTTCTTTGATTCTGAATTATGTTTTGTTTTGATTTAAATCTTTGATTTCTGAAAGGAGTTAGGGTGGCCTGAGGCTCGTGCTCGCCGAGTCGTGTGTGTGATTCTGAAAATGGTTTGTGAAACAGGAGTGGATTCATAATTAATAAAATTTGGTTAATTTTGGCCGTCTGCCTTAACTCTTTTTCCTTATACTTATTATCACGTGTAAAATGATTTGGAGTGCAAAAACCACGCCTCGGTTCATGAATCTTCTAATTTTGAATATGCTATGCTCTATGTATACGTATGTGTGAGTGTGTTAGCCCCTTCACCAATCTCTAGGACTAACCCCTCCTCGTTGTCTTCTTTTTTCCTTTCTGTTTTGTTAAGTTTGCAGGTATAGGTTGGTGCGTGCTAGGCGGCAGTCCTTTGTTTAGTTTTGTTCGAGTTTGTTAGTCGGGTTTTTACATCTTTACATTTTTGTATTTGTATTATGTTTAAGATATGTATGAAATTTGTATAAGTTATGATTTAGATTTCAAGCTTTGATACATGTATGAATTATTTGGCCTTGGATGGTCATAATATGTATTAATTTGAGCATGTATGTTTGTATTTGAATCCTGGGCTTCCACTTTTGATTTCAATTTTGTTATGCGCACTGTATATTAGGGTCTAGACCACCTAGCTAGGGTGTGTGTTTTGTTTGTCACCTGTTCGCTGTAGTCTGATGCGTGTGCGGAGTTTCCATTTCGTTACACGTGTCGGGCTATAGTGCGGGGAGTGTAGTGCCTTGCGCTCCGGGGTGCTACAGAGACGTAGGAGGATTGTATCTCGCATGAATCAATGATTTAAAGGTTCTTTTGAATTGAGACATTCTTATTCAGCTAGGGGTCATACACCTGTTGCTAGACTATGGTTGTATGATCTGTGGACTGATTAATTAACTAGGAATTAATTAATTAGGGTCACTACTAATTGAATTAAGAACCTAGAGGGTCACACATAACAACCCTCGTCACGTGGGTTAAGGCTTGAAATCGATTAAACGAGTTGACCGGACCAATAGGAGATTGGTGGGCAAGTGTGGAACACGTGTCCCTAGTGACACGTGTCACGTGTGTGTATGTGATTAAATAATTAATCTTGATTAATTATTTAATGAACTTTAAATTAATAATGAATTAATATTAAAGTTCTAATTTGGAGAAATAAAATCTAATAAATAATTAATTATTAGTCTTCAAGTTATTTATTATTAAATAAATAAAGTAAAATAAAATATCTAAGAAAGTTAGATATTATTCTTACTTGAAATGTAACATCCCAAAATAGGGCCTGGATGAAAACGGTAAACTAAGGGCATTAGTAAAGCATTTATAGACCGTGATCTAACTTTATAAACCTTCATGCATTGCATTCGTACATGATCAAAGTGCTTATACGTGAACTACAGTGTTTTAAGGGGGGAATTCTTGACCTTTGACTCAGTTTACTATTCATTTTTCGAGCCTACTTTACCCATATTGTTGCTCGAACCCTAGAGATTCATAACTCATGTTTCCAAACTATTTGAACTTGTTTACCAAGCCCCGGAACCCTTCTTGAACCAAAAGGACACTTTGGGGACTTACCGACTAAAGTTACTATTCATCTTGTAAACGAGTTTTGATTCGGACACCCTTTGCTACCCAAGTTTATGTTCGAATCGTTCCTTGAGTCAATACAAGTCTATTGGTATCATTCTTGACTCGAAAATCTATTTTGAACTTCGTTTTAAAAGAAACGTTTGAGCCAAGACACTATTCACTATTCCTTCTATGAGCGGTTTTTCGTTCAAAGAACTTGTACTCTTCAAATTTGAGTTTAAAACACTTCTTGATTCATTTCATGATTTTTGAGATTGATTACATCTCTTGATTTAAGCCCTAGCTCAAGTTTTGAAGAAAAACGGTTTTTAAAATAAAGTTACTATTCATCCTACGTTTCTAACTTTTTATCGGTAAAACTTTTCATAGTCGATAGTGGGCTTAAAACACTTGTCGATTTATTTTATGGCATTTTAAAATGATCTGGACTTTCAAATCACGTTCGGAGGTCGTCTTTCATTCATATTTCTTTAAGAGGTTCATGTTACTATTCTTTAAAATTAATATATCTTTTAAACGGTAAATCCGTTTTCTTCATGTAAATATTCGTTTCGAAGAATATTTTTGTCCGAATCACATGACCCAACTTCCAGTAGCTTATCCTCGTGTTTAGGGTGTTAAATTACCAAAATACCCATTATTTCCCATTTTTATTTAATTCCTAAGGGCAAGCTTCCAAGGTAAGTCACTCTCTTTTGCTATCCTACCCTTAAGAGAAGTTTTATTGCAAGGTGAATGTCTTCTCTACAACTATAAATAGACCCCCAAGGTCATTCATTTCTCTTGCACCAAGTCTTGTGTTGACAAACACTCTCTTCTCCCTCTCTTCCTCTTCTTTTCGAGAGCTTCCCCATAGCATAGGTTAGTTGTTTTATTATTTTTTTTATGCTATAGTTTTTATGTTATGTTTTAGTTTAGTTTATGTTTTTATATTATGGTATGTTTATATTATGTTTAGGTTGGGATTTAGGGTCTGCCCTAAGCTATATAGGATTTTATTTTATGCATTTATGGTATAGTCTTTATGATATGTTTGAATAGTTATTTATATGATTTAATTGTTTATAATATACTAGGATATGTTATGAATTAGTTTAATATATGCTATAATCATGCTTGAGGGTTACTATATGTTGTATATTGATGCATGTTTATGGTATTTGAATTATATTCATGCATGCTAGCTAATGGAATAGTAACCTATGATCAATTATATCATAACTTGTTACATGTTGCTATATGGTCTCAATTGGTAATTTTTACATGTTTAATGGTCATGTTATGCTATGACTTATGTCTATGATATGTTATTACATTGTTACAATGTTACATGACTTATATGTTATGACTTGAGCTTATGATATGATATGATCGAATTAATGGAATAGTACTTGATCATATCTTATACAGTTCATTAGTGTCACACCTTATAACCTAAGATAGAATAGTACTTTATAACTTTGTTTTATGCCTTAATTAGACCTCTTAACCATAGGTTATACTATTAACCTAGATTACACTTGATTATAATAACATGAACTTGAAACTATAGGTTATAATCAAGATCCTAACTGAATTAGGGTGTGTCTATGTGTGCATGCTGTGAGTGTGTGTGTGAGTACGTGCATAGTGTGTGTGTGGAGTGTGTGTATAATAAGGGTTTGACCCGACCCTTTGACCCGATAAGTGAATAGTAATTCATGAATAGTAATCTTGAATAGTGCTTTTGAATAGTAAAAGTGAATTAAAACTTGTGCTTTCTTAATAGACGTTTGCGCCGAGGGTTTTCAAATCCGGGGTCTAAAATGTGATTTCAAAATGTGTTTTCTTTCGAGGACTTGTTTCATAACCTAAGGTTTTGGGTTAGGATTCATAATTTGATTAATTCTTAATCAGTTATACTTAGATCATAGTTCACGTTAATGATAACTCACTTTAATGTATTCCTTTGTGTGTTATCTTTCTCTAATACCTTAAATGGTATTACTCTCTTGTGTTACATGTTCCTTGCTTGATTGATAGCATTCATGTGCATCGTTATAAAAGTGGGTCATAGTTCTTGAGCTCACTTTAGTACACCACTTACAGAAGTTAAGGTTGAGCACTGGGATCCCCAGGGCACTGCAAAATCTATCCTACCTACCGTTACTAATAGGTGAGGTTAGACTATTTCAACTAGAACCATGAATACTTAATGATTCAATCGTTTTGAAACTCTAAGTCTAGTACTTTACATTCTTGTTTTGAAATGCCCTTTATAAGGGACAACCCTTCAAAGAACCCAGACCTATTCATATTCATTGATCAAAGGCACATGTTTTCAAAGTAAAGCATCAATGGTTCAATGTTTTCAAAGTACTGCGTCAATAATTCAATGTTTTCAAAGTATTGCATCAATAGTTCAATGGTTCAAAGCATTTTTTCAATGGTTCACGTATTTTAGCATTAAGATTTATTCTGAATGTCATTAATGGTGCAAGCAATCAATGGTAATGGTATGGGCCCGGCGATTATGTGTAGAGGTGATGCTCGGGAGGTTAGCGCCAACGACATCACTAACACCGATCGCTACACTAGGCGATTGATACCGACTTTAATCAGGAGGTTTGGTTAAGTCTGGGCAATTGTCGGGAATGAACCACAAATCTATTCCCAAATCAATGGTTAATGGTCACCTAGGGGTCGCTCCCCGAAGTGAAACTTGGTGGAGGATGGTGCATGTGTGTATGTGTTTGGGTGTTGTTGATCTCTGTCCGACACCCTATTAATGGTCATGTTTTCTGGAGTAAGGATGGAGAAGCCTAGCTTGCGGGCATCGATGTTTTCATAAAGTTGGTTCCATATCTTGCAAAGTTATTCACTACCCTTATTCCGTTTCACAAAAATCATATGAACCAAATCATAGCATATGTGTGCGCATGTGACAGCATTCATGAAAGTATCTTTGAAAACTCTCATTTTCTTATAGCATTGCATCAAAGAGTTTTATCACTTGAACTTAATCTTAAGTTCTTCATTAAAGCTTTGCATTAAAGGTTTTTCCTTGTGAACTTTACTTCAAACGTTTACTTCAAGTACTTTCTTTAAAGCTATCCTTGACTTAGTCGCTTTGACTAATACCTCTACCTGTTTTTTGGCCTCATGGTTTCAAGTCTTGCAGCCATAGTCTAGAGGTATCTTGAAGCTCTAGAGTTTCCATTTTGTTTGAGGCAAGACTTTATTTTATTAATCTATTTTGTGCCCTGCATTTGATATATGACTGCATTGATACTTTACCTTATGCTCTTGTGATACTCTTGCTGGTACTTTGATACAACTACTATTCATATTGTTATGCTCTCGTGATAATGCTCAATTGATATAGTAATGTTAACAGTCTCTTCTCCTTCAACGATTGTTAACTGTTCAATGTGCTCATTATGTGCCACCATCACGCATGTTTTAAAAAGTTTTAAATTTCCCTGATTTTCCGCTGCATAAGCCACATTGTTAAATACTGTTATCGTTAATTGTTAATGGTCATCGTCGTTCGCTGGAGTGTTTCTTGAGTGATGGCTCACACCATTACTTGATGGGTACTTCAGTGCGGGGATTGAGGCGTCACTCTCTACCAGCAAAGTGGGGGCGCTACAGCCTGAAGTGGTATCAGAGCTCTAGGTTAAGTAAGAAGGGACTTAACCTGGATTGCTCACATCAAGAGAGGTTGTTTGAGGTTGCCTGGTTCTATCTTATGGTATTCATATCCGTGGTATCTTCGTTATAGGCATAGAAGTTCAGCCACGTTATGATCCTAATCAGCAGCAGATGGATGAGGCCTTTGTTGAGCCGTTCGAGGCTCCACACGCTATGCCTGTTTCTCACCGAGGTGACACTCGTTTCTATACTTGGCACTAATCGAGGAATAGAGGTAGGACTAGGAGCAACCTGATGTAGGTGATAATGGATCTGATGATGATGGGGCTGACCTAACAGGCCATGGATAGGATTATTTTGGCGGAGGGGATGTATAGCTATAGTAGAAGATCCCTAAATTTTGGCACTACAAAAGATGGATTTCAGATGACATGGAACTACAGTAGGTATTTTGCACTTGGCATGGTTCCCCTGAGTATATACGGGAACACTGCCCTACCAGGATTAAAAGATTTGAGGTTCAAGACAAGGGTAAAGCGGTGGTGGGGACGACGAGCAAACTGGTGGGCAAAGGCAAAGCATATGCAGTGGACGGTAATGAGGAGGTTAATCCTCCGTCTAACATGGAAGGTACTATGCATATTCTTAACACACCAATTAAGGTTTTATATGACCTTAGTGCCATGCATTCATCCATTGCATCTAATTTATGTGAACATTTACAATTTCCACTTGAATAATGGTCATATAAAATTGAAGTAAGTTCTCCTTTGGGGATTTACCTCGTTACGGATCAAGTATATAAACGCTTTCCTATATGCATTGGTAATCGCTACTACCCGACAAGTCTCATTGAATTGCCTATGACAATATAAGGAATCATCCTTGGAGTGGATTGGTTGTTTAAGTACCTTGTTAAGTTAGATAGTTACAAGAAGGAAGTTATCTTGGAAGAAGATGAAAGCCTGACATCAGAGAAGAAAGTGGAGAAGTTATCGATGGAAGCTAAGAAATTGATTAAGAAGGGAGCTAGAGGATTCGTTGCTTATCTTTTGAATAGGCTGAAAGACCAATTTAAGATCGAAGAAGTAGAAGTGGTCAATAAATTCTTAGAAGTGTTTCCCGAACACTTGAATTTGTTACCTCCTGACCAAGTGTTGGAGTTCACAATCGAGACGATACTAGGAGTTGAGCCGTTTTCCAAACTAAATGGATCTAGTTGAATTAGAAGAGTTGAGAAAACAATTGGACGACATTTTGGTGTTCTTAAAGACACCAGAAGAGCACGCCAAGCATATCTGAATTGTATTGAGCACTTTGCTGGATCACAAGCTATACGCCAAGTTTAGCAAATACGAGTTTTGGCTAGAAAGAGTTCCATTTGTAGGACAAAACAATTTTCAAAATCGGAGTTGAAATAGATCCATTAAAGTTGAAGCAGTGATGGAGTGGAAGACACCGAAGAAATGGTTTACTTGAATTGGGAAAGGTTTTAAATTAAACCAAAGATATGTTAGACCCTTCAAGATAATGGAACGAGTTGGTGAAACTACTTACAGATTGGATTTACCTACAAGTCATACAAGAATCCACACCTTATTCTATGTATCTAAGATTCGAAAGTGTTTTTTGGAAGAGAAAGAGATAGTATCAGAGGAAAAATTACCGATAGAACCAAACTTAACTTATAAATTGAAACCGATGAAGATCTTGAACAGAAAGTTCCAGGAGTTAAGGAATAGGAAGATTCCTTTGGTAAAATTCCTTTGGAAGGGACATGGTACTGAAACATTACCCCGAATTTTTTACAGAAGAATCTGAGGACAAATTCTCTTTAAGGAGGGGTGATTGTAACAGCCCAAAACAAGGCCTGGATGAAAACGGTAAACTAAGGGCATTAGTAAAGGGTTTATAGACCGTGATCCAACTTTATAAACCTTCATGCATTGCATTCGTACATGATCAAAGTGCTTATACGTGAACTATAGTGTTTTAAGGGGGAATTATTGACCTTTGACTCAGTTTATTATTCATTTTCCGAGCGTACTTTACCTATATTGTTGCTCGAACCCTAGAGGTTTATAACACATGTTCCCTAACTGTTTGAACTTGCTTTCCAAGCCTCGGAACCCTTCTTGAACCAAAAGGACACTTTGGGGACTTACCGACTAAAGTTACTATTCATCTTATAAACGAGTTTTGATTCGGACACCCTTTGCTACCCAAGTTTATAGTCGAATCGTTCCTTGAGCCAATACAAGTCTATTGGTATCATTCTTGACTCGAAAATTTATTTTAAACTTCGTTTTAAAAGAAACGTTTGAGCAAAGACACTGTTCACTATTTCTTCCATGAACGGTTTTTCGTTCGGAGAACTTGTACTCTTCAAATTTGAGTTTAAAACACTTCTTGATTCATTTCATGATTTTTTAGATTGATTACATCTCCTGATTTAAGCCCTAGATCGAGTTTTGAAGGAAACGGTTTTTAAAATAAAGTTACTATTCATCCTACGTTTCAAATTTTTTATCGGTAAAATTTTTCATAGTCGATAGTGGGCTTAAAACACTCGTCGATTTATTTTATGGCATTTTAAAATGATCCGAACTTTCAAATCACGTTCGGAGGTCGTCTTTCAACATATTTCTTCAAGAGGTTCAAGTTACTATTCTTTAAAATTAATATATCTTTTAAACGGTAAATCCGTTTCCTTCGTGTAAATATTCGTTTCGAAGCTAATTTTTGTCCGAATCACATGAGCCAACTTCCAGTAGCTTATCCTCGTGTTTAGGGTGTTAAATTACCAAAATACCCATTATTTCCCATTTTTATTTAATTCCTAAGGGCAAGCTTACAAGGTAAGTCACTCTCTTCTGCTCTCCTAACCTTAAGAGAAGTTTTATTACAAGGTGAATGGCTTCTCTACAACTATAAATAGACCCCCAAGCTCATTCATTTCTCTTGTATCAAGTCTTGTGTTGACAAGCACTCTCTCCTCCCTCTCTTCCTCTCCTTTTCGAGAGCTTCCCCATAGCATAGGTTAGTTGTTTTTTTTTTTTTTTTATGCTATAGTTTTTATGTTATGTTTTAGTTTAGTTTATGTTTTTTTATTATGGTATGCTTATATTATGTTTAGGTTGGGATTTAGGGTCTTCCCTAAGCTATATAGGATTTTATTTTATGCATTTATGGTATAGTTTTTATGATATGTTTGAATAGTCGTTTATATGATTTAATTGTTTATAATATACTAGGATATGTTATGAATTAGTTTAATATATGCTACGATCATGCTTGAGGGTTACTATATGTTGTATATTGATGCATGTTTATGGTATTTGAATTATGTTTATGCATGTTAGCTAAGGGAATAGTAACCTATGATCAATTATATCATAACTTGTTACATGTTGCTATATGCTCTCAATTGGTAAATTTTACATGTTTAATGGCCATGTTATGCTATGACTTATGTCTGTGATATGTTATTACATTGTTACAATGTTACATGACTCATATGTTATGACTTGAGCTTATGATATTATATGAATTAATGGAATAGTACTTGATCATATCTTATACACTTAAATAGTGTTACACCTTATAACCTAAGATAGAATAGTACTTTATAACTTTGTGTGATGCCTTAATTAGACCTCTTAACCATAGGTTATACCTTTAACCTAGATCACACTTGGTTATAATAACATGAACTTGAAACTATAGGTTATAATCAAGATCTTAACTGAATTAGGGTGTGTCTATGTGTGCATGCTGTGAGTGTGTGTGTGAGTACGTGCATGGTGTGTGTGTGTGTGTATAATAAGTGTTTGACCCGACCCTTTGACCCGATAAGTGAATAGTAATTCATGAATAGTAATCTTGAATAGTAATTTTAAATAGTGCTTTTGAATAGTAAAAGTGAATTAAAACTTGTGCTTTCTTAATAGATATTTGCACCTAGGGTTTTCAAATCCGGGGTCTAAAATGTGATTTCAAAATGTGTTTTCTTTCGAGGACTTGTTTCATAACCTAAGGTTTTGCGATAGGATTCACAATTTGATTAATTCTTAATCGGTTATGCTTGGATCATAGTCCATGTTAATGATAACTCACTTTAACGTATTCCTTTGTGTGTTATCTTTCTCTAATACCTTAAATTGTATTACTCTCTTGTGTTACATGTTCCTTGCTTGATTGATAGCATTCATGTGCATCGTTATAGAAGTGGGTTTTAGTTCTTGAGCTCACTTTAGTACACCACTTACAGGAGTTAAGGTTGAGCACTGGGATCCCCAGGGCACTGCATAATCTATCCTACCTACTGTTACTAATAGGTGAGGTTAGACTATTTCAACTAGAACCATAAATACTTAATGATTTAATCGTTTTGAAACTCTAAGTCTAGTGCTTTACATTCTTGTTTTGAAATGCCCTTTATAAGGGACAACTCTTCAAAGAACCTGAACCTATTCATATTCATTGATCAAAGGTACATGTTTTCAAAGTAATGCATCAATGGTTCAATGTTTTCAAAGTACTGCGTCAATGATTCAATGTTTTCAAAGTATTGCATCAATGGTTCAAAGCATTTTTTCAATGGTTCATGTATTCTAGCATTCAGATTTATTTTGAATGTCATCATTGGTGTAAGAAATCAATGGTAATGGTATGGGCCCGACGGTTATGTGTAGAGGTGATGCTCGGGAGGTTAGCACTAACGACATCACTAATACCGGCCACCACACTAGGCGATTGATACCGATTTTAATCAGGAGGTTTGGTTAAGTCTGGATAATTATCGAGAATGGACCACAAATCTATTCCCAAATCAATGGTTAATGGTCACCTAGGGGTCGCTCCCCGAAGTGAAACTTAGTGGAGGATGGTACATGTGTGTATGTGTTAGGGTGTTGTTGATCTCTGTCCGACACCTTTATTGGTCATGTTTTCTAGAGTAAGGATGGAGAAGTCTAGCTTGCGCACATCGATGTTTTCATAAAGTTGGTTCCATATTTTGTAAAGTTATTCACTACTGTTATCCCGTTTCACAAAAATCATATGAACCAAATCATAGCATATGTGTGCGCATGTGACAACATTCATAAAAGCATTTTTGAAAACTCTCATTTTCTTATAGCTTTGCATCAAAGAGTTTTATCACTTGTACTTACTCTTAAGTTCTTCATTAAAGCTTTGCTTTAAAGGTTTTTCCTTGTGAACTTTACTTCAAACGTTTACTTCAAGTACTTTTTTTTAAAGCTATCCTTGACTTAGTCATTTTGACTAATAGCTCTACCTGTTTTCTGGCCTCATGGTTTCAGGTCTTGCAGCCGCAGTCTAGAGGTATTTTGAAGCTCTAGAGTTTCCATTTTGTTCGAGTCAGGACTTCATTTTATTAATCTATTTTGTGTCCTGCATTTGATATATGGCTGCACTGATACTTTACGTTATGCTTTTGTGATACTCTTACTGCTACTTTGATACAACTACTATTGCTATTGTTGTGCTCTCGTGATAATGTTCAATTGATTTAGTAATGTTAATAGTCTCTTCTGCTTCAACGATCGTTAACTGTTCAATGTGCTCATTATGTGCCACCATCACGCATGTTTTAAAAAGTTTTAACTTTCACTGATTTTCCGTTGCATAAGCCACATTGTTAAACACTGTTATCGTTAATTGTTAATGGTCATCGCTGTTCGCTGGAGTGTTTCTTGAGTGATGGCTCACACCATTACATGAGGGGTGCTTCAGTGCGGGGGTTGGGGCCCACCAGCAAAGTGGGGGCGCTACATGACAAGTTGGTCAAAAGGAGACTTTTGGTCAAAGTAAGAGTCTTTCTCTCCAAGCAAGAAATCCCTTACCAAAAGAGTTTTGGAATTCTTGTACAACAATGAAAAGAGGTTCAAACCCCTTATGCTATAAATAAGTGTGGTTCGAACCCCATTAAGGGTTATAGCGAAAATTCTCCTTCTCCAAAGATTATACACTAAACCCTAGAGTTTAAACACCGAATATAGAACTAGCATCCTCCTTATTTGGATTGTGGTCGAGGTTGGTGGACTAATTCTCTAGAGGGCTACTATCGTAAAGTCTTGAAAGATTTGAAGGAGCTTTTGGGGACAAGCTGCATGAAAAGCGTTCTTAGGCAGCTAGAACATGTCAAGAAATCTACAATCTAAGTGAGTTTCTTGATCCCTACGAATTTAGGAATAGGAATTGCAAGATTCGATTCTATCTTTTAGGAAAAATTTTTAAATTTCTGTTGTGCTTCTATTTCATTTTCCCAAAAGATAGGTGATGCAAAAATATTACTAAGAATTCCACAGTGATGGAATTGGTAAGTTGTACCTACCTTAGGCTTAATTGAGAATGACCACGAGTCGTGGGTTCAAGGTTAAGTGCTTAGGATCTTAGTACCTATTAGGAAAACAAGTTTCCTCTAAGATCTTTAGGGAATTATTGATCTTCTAAAAATAGTGGGAGCAATATAGATTCAAGAACTAATCTCATGTATATCGTTATTATTCAGTATGCTCACTTAGTTCTCTGTTTTTCCATTTAGGTCGTAGATTCTGTGATTCTCTACATGTTTTGAAATGGCAACCAAAAACCCTCTAGTATCGATCCTCGAGTCAAACAAGTTGACTGGTCCCAACTATTCTGATTGGCTTAAGAATCTAAATATCATTCTAGGTTCTGAAAAAAGAACTTATGTTCTCTACAAGGTGGAGCCAGTTCCTGAAGGGAAAACTCCGACCCGGGATGAGTGGGATGCGATCCAGAATTGAAAGGATGATAATCTCCAAGCCTGTTGCCTCATGCTTGCTAACATATCTCCGAACATGCAAAGACAGCATGAGTCCATGGAATTCGGTTGGGAGATTTACGACCACTTAGAGCAACTTTACCGCTCTCATGAGCGTGTTACAAGGTATAATAACTCAAAAGAATTCTTCCATTTGAAAATGAGAGAAGGTATGAGTGTCCATGAATATGGACTCAAGTTTCTTGCTCTTACTGATAAACTTGCTTCCATGGACCTGCCACTGAGAGATGAGTGTCCATCATTCAACCCTTTTATCCTTAACTTCAACATGAATCATGCAAATGCTAGTGTAGCTGAGCTGATTAGTCAGCTTGATCAAGAAGGACAATAAGGTTATGATGATTACAACTCCATCTTCTTCTAAGCTTTCTAAAGGCAAGGGCAAGAAAGCCCAAAAGAAGAAAAAGTCCCTTAGGCCCAATGGAGGCATCACGAAGGGAAAAGCCCAAAAGAATAAATATGATCAGAAAGAGGAGGTTTGCTTCCATTGTGGCAAACCGGGGCATTGGAGGAGAAATTGCCAGGAGTACAAGGCTACTATATAGAAATGTATGTTTCTCGTTAAAGTAAATCTTTCTATTAATTCTAACTCTTGGGTACTTGATACCATTTATGGATCTCATATTTGTAATGCTTTACAAATGCTAAGTGAGGTTTGACAGCTCAAAGGAGGAGTATATGTCTTGAAGATTAGAGATGGTTCAACCGTTGAGGCTCAAGCTTTAGGCATAATTAGATTAGATTTAGGTCATTTTAAATTAGTTTTAAATTAAGTTCTTTTTGTACCAGGCATTATTCGTAATATAATTTCAGTTCCAATACTTGATTGTGAAGGCTATGAAAATTAATATTAAGAATGGCAACTTTTTCTTAAAAAGATTAATTTTTCAATACATCTTGGTACATTAAACAATGGATTTTATCTAACTTAAAACACCAATATTTTGAATATACAACGAGAAACAAAGCGTAAGAGAGATGACGAAGTCTCAGCATCTTTATGGCACGCTAGATTAGGACATATTTCCAAGAACAAAATTAGCAAGTTAACTACGTTAGGGACATTCTCTGAAAATGACCTTAAACAATTAACTTCCTGTGAATCCTGTCTCAATGGAAAGATGTCTAAAAATCCTTTCAAAGGGAGTGTTGATCCAGCCACTAAGACCTTGGATTTGATCCATTCTGATGTTTGTGGACCGCTTAATGTAGGCACTAGAAACAATGATCAGTACTTCATAACCTTTACTGATGATTTTAGTCGTTATGGTTATGTATACTTAATGAAGTACAAATCTGAGGCTTTTGAGAAATTCTTAGAATTTCAAAAGGAGGTTGAGAACCAAACTGTGGACAAGATCAAGACACTTTGATCTGATCGAGGTGGCGATTATCTTAGTGCAGAATTCCTTAGTCATCTCAGAGATAATGGAATTATCTCTCAGTGGACTCCTCCAGGAACTCCTTAGCTTAATGGAGTTTCTGAGAGAAGAAATCGAACCCTACTTGATATGGTTCGTTCCATGATGAGTTTCACTGACTTACCACCTTCTTTCTGGGGTTATGCTCTAGAAAGTGCAGCCAAGATTTTGAATCTGGTCCCTTCTAAGTCAGTCCCTAAGATGCCATATGAAATGTGGCATGGCAAAATCCTTAGTTATTCTTACTTGAGAATTTGGGGTTGTCCTGCTTATGTGAAGAGGACAGTGGGAGATAAATTAGAAGCTCGTTCTAACTTATGCTACATTGTTAGCTATCCTAAGGAATCTATAGGATACCATTTCTTTGATCAATCTCAAAAGGTGTTTGTTTCAAAAAATGCGACTTTTATTGAGGAATCGTTCCTTAAAGAAAAGAAAGGCAAGATCACAGAACTCGAAGAAATTTGAGATAACCCCATGCCACAAACAATGGAAACTGTTGGAAAACGGAATCAGAAAAGCAGCGAAAATTTAAAAATTTTCCAACAAAAGGATCTTGGACTCACAATCGTGTATCCAAATTCGTAGAGATTAGAAACTTACTTTATAATAATCTTTCTTGAAGTTTTTCAAGCCACCCAAGAACGCTCTTCTCGCGGCTTGATCCCCTCTCTTTGGCAAAGCTCGAATCTTCAAAACTTCTAACTTGAAGCTCTCTAGTGATAGTCCACCAACTTGACTACAATCTAACTAGTAAGGATGCTAGTTCTCTAGTTAGTGTTTAGGCTTAACCTAGGGTTTATTTGATCTTGGAGAAAGGATGTTGTTCAACTTATGAACCAAAAGAATTGTCTATTATTCTCTAAGCTCCCCTATATATAGAAGGGAGAGAGGCGACCGAACCTAGTCCTATTGGACTAAGGATTTGGTCCCTCTCTCCTATTACTTGATCATCAAGTAATTTTGAACTTTGACTTTGAATTTTAATTCAAATCAACTTTTAAGAGAGCTAAAATATCCAAAACCCTTTTGGATATTATACTTTATTTATTAATAAATAAATAACTTATTTTATCTAATTAATTAATTCATAATTAATTAAGTTCTCCAAAATAAGACTTTCTTTTTAATTCAAAATTAAACCAAAGTCTATAAAATAATTAATCACATTAATTATTTAACACATAAATAAATATACACATATATTTACACACGTGTGAGACACGTGTCCCAAGGACACGTGCCACTCACGTGAGCCACACGTGTGGAACCCTCTTGGCCCGATTAACTCATTAAATCATTTTAAAGCCTTAACTCATGTAACCAAGTTATTGTATGTGACCCTCTAGGTTCTCAATTTAATTAGCAGTGACCCTAATTAATTAATTCACTAATTAATTAATCAGTCCACAGATTAAAAGACCATAGTCTAGCAACAGGTGTTTAACCCCTAGCTGAATTGGAATGTCTCGATTCGACAGAACCTTTAAGTCATTGATTCATGTGAGAAACAATCCTCCTACTTACTATCTCTCAACCAAGATCTAGGGTAAGGGAATAACCAGAACCCTAATAATCTGGTCTTAAAGCTAAGTGCATTTCATGTCCATTTGATCTCAATCCAAGAAACCCTTTTCTTGATGTCTTGATCCACTGCCTTGGCCAAGGACTCCATATGGCTTATGAATGACTTACACAATAAGTGATCACCTTGCAAATGCATGTGTAGGTCCTTTCTTGATTCTCATTCACTTTCATGAGTCACTTGTGCGGCCCCAACATAATCCTTGAATCAGTTGTCTAAGGAGACACCCTTTAAAGCTTATACCTAAGACTACAGAGTTAACTCATAAAGTGACATGGAACCTCAAATCTAAGGATCAATTAATCACATCAATGACTCGTGAGATATTTTCTAATCTGGAAGTTTCCATTTCCTGAAATAGAAACTTCCTTTCCCATTTAGGAATCTTCTCACACGGGCACCTCAGTGAACTTACTTATTGAAGTAAGCACCCTCATGTATCACGCACGTATCAACTATACACTTTGCACCTCCATGAAACAAGGTGGTCCTTCTTAAGGGAGTAATCCAACAAGCAAGCCTTAGAGGAGTCAGGTTAACACTTCCACTGTCTGTAGGACTCATCGGCTTGGAGTATTTTACTAATCATGACTTATATGATATAGGGCTCATTTCATGAACCATTTCACCTAAATGGTAGAGTCCTAAAGTCATCAGGATTAGGGGAATTCTCATACATGCACAACTAAAGTAAACGCATACCAAACAAGAGCAAAAAAAGAAGTGTTGTCTCAATTCGTTATTTTATTCAGAGATTGTCTGTGATTACAATAAGGAAAAGTACAAAGCGGATATACAATCAGCTTTCTAGGGCACTATTCCTAATAGAAACATCCCAACCTGATACCCAATAGCCAATCACGAACTTCAATACACGTGAAAATCCTCCTCTAAGGCATTCTGAATGCATTCCTAGACAGCCTGAGAGATGGTATGGTTTTCTCTACGAAATCTCTCAAGAGGAAAATAATCCTTTAACTTATGAGGAGGCACTGTCAGATGTGGATTCTGAACAGTGGAAACAAGTCATGAAATCCGAAAGAGACTCCATGTACTCCGACCAAGTTTGGACATTGTTAGATTTGCCTAATAGGGTAAAACCCATAGGGTGCAAATGGATCTTTAAGAGAAAGCTCGGAGTAGATGGAAATGTTGCCGCCTATAAGGCAAGACTTGTTGCCAAAGGATTCACTCAAAGGCCCGGTGTGGACTTTGATGAAACCTTCTTACCGGTTGTAATGCAAAAGCCTATTCGGATTATGCTTGCCATAGCTACGTATTATAACTACGAGATCTGGCAAATGGATGTGAAAACTGCCTTTCTCAATGGAGACATTGATAAAGACATTTATATGGATCAACCCATAGGTTTCACATTCAGTGGGAGTAAGCAAAAGGTTTGCAAACTCCAAAGATCAATCTGTGGATTGAAACAGGCTTCTAGGAATTGGAACGTTCATTTTGATGAAGCAGTCAAAGCGTTTGGCTTCGTTCAAAATTCGAATGAATCCTGTGTGTATAGAAACGAATGGAAGACTTCAATGCAATTCTTGGTACTTTATGTCGATGACATCCTTCTAATTAGGAATTCGAAGGATGACATGAAAGTTACCAAGTCTTGGTTATCGAACCAATTCGAGATAAAAGATCTTGTTGATGCGTCCTACATACTCGGTATAAAGATCTATAGGGATAGATCTAAGAGATTGATAGGACTATCATAATTGATGTACATAGACAAAGTGCTGAAATGATTCAGCATGGAGGATGCGAAGAATAAGGTTTTTCCTATGAGTGTGGGAACATGTTTTTCTAAGAAGATGTGTGCTAAGACAAACCTTGAGAAGGAAAGAATGACTCATGTGCCTTATGCCTCGGTAATAGGCAACATAATGTACGTAATACTATGTACACGATCGGATGTGGCTTATGCACTTAGTGTTATGATCCGTTTCCAATCTGACCCTAAAGAAGGTTACTGAATTGCCGTCAAGAACATCCTAAAGTACTTGAGAAGTACTAAGGATTTGTTCTTAGTATACGGAGGAAAGAAAGATCTAATCGTCGAAGGATACTGCGATGTAAGCTTTGCATCTGACTTAGACGATTTTAAGTCAATGTCAGGATAGATTTTCTGCCTTAACAGCGGAGCAGTGAGTTGGAAGAGTTCCAAACAAATGACCATAGCAGATTCGACCACTGAGACCGAATACCTAGCTGCAAATGATGCAGCTCAGGAAAGTGTTCGGATTAGAAACTTCATTCAAGAATTGAATGTCGTTCCTAGCATGAAAGACCTCATTACTATGTTTTGTGACAACATTGGGGCGGTTGCTCAAGTAAGAGAACCAAGATCTCACCAACGGACCAAACACATAATGAGGAAGTATCACCTAATCCGTGATATCATCAAATGAGGTGATGTCCAAATAGAGAGGGTCGCATCAGCAAAGAAAGTGGCACTTACTAAACCCCTTAGTCGAGAAGGATTCGAAGGTCATCTTGCGAAGATGGGAGTTAGATTAGCTTTTGAGTGGCTTTGATTGTCAAGTAGGAGATTGTTAGGAATAGTGCCCTGAAAGCCGATGTAATAGTCTGCTCAGTACTTTTCCTTTTGTAAATCATAGACAATCTTTGAATAATAAACGAACCAAGGCTACATTTCTTTATATGCTATTGTCTGATTGTGTGTTTACTTTAGCTATACATGTATAAGAACTCCCCTAATCAATGTGACTTATAGGACTCAACCATTTAGATGAAATGGTTCGTGAGATGAGCCCTAAATCACTTAAGTCATGATTAGAAATTACTCCAAGCCGATGAGTCCAAAAGACAGTGATAGTGTCGATATGACTCGTTCGAGGCTTGCTCGTGTGATCACGCCCTTAAGAAGGACCATCTTGTTTCATGTGGTGCAAACTGTATTGATTGATACGTGCGTGATGCATGGGGGTGCTTACTTATTCTAAGTAGGTACACTGAGGTGTCCGGTGTGAGAAGATTCCTAAATGGGAAAGGAAGTTTCTATTTCTGGAAATAGAAACTTCCAGATTAGGGAATATCTCACGAGTCATTGATGTGATTAAGTAGTCCTTAGACTTGAGATTCCATCGATGCTCTGTGGCACATGGAAGCATATGAGAATGGACAAAGGACCTACACTTGCATTAGCAAGTTGATCTCTTATTATGTAAGTCATTCATATGCTATAATGGAGTCCTTGGCCAAGGCAGTGGATCTATACCAAGAAATGGGTTTCTTGGATCGAGATCATATGAATATGAAATGCACTTAACTTTAAGATTGAGATTATTAGGGTTCTGATTATTCCCTTGCCCTAGATCTTGATTGAGAGATGGGATGTAGGAGGATTTTATCTCACATATGTCAATGACTTGAAGGTTCTTTCGAATTGAAATATTCTTATTCAGCTAAGGGTCACACACCTGTTGCTAGACTATGGTAGTGTGATCTGTGTACTGATTAATTAATTAGGGTCACTGCTAATTGAATTAAGAACCCAGAGGGTCACACACAACAACCCGGTCACGTGGGTTAAGGCTTGAATTGATTAAACGAGTTGATCGGACCAATGAGAGATTGGTGGGGACCACACATGTAGGACACGTGTCCTAGGCGTGGCACGTGTCACGTGAATGTGAGGATTAAATAATTAAGGGTAAATCACAAATCCCCCCCTCCCCGGTGCTTTGCCCCTTGGGGCGGATTGCCCCATATCCTTTGATTTTGGACGATTTCCCCTCTAACCTTTCATAAATGTTACACTTTCCCCCTTTACGACGTTTTTGGCGATATCCTTTTGGAATATTCCATTCATGAAAGAACACGTGTTACAGATCCCCCTCGTCCTCTTTGGCCCTTGGGGCGGATTGCCCCCTTATACCTTGACTTACGGCATTCCTAATTTATTAGGGTAGTGACTAAGGTTGTAGGGTAGCTAGGTGTATAATTATAGAGTGTTAAGGTGTATAGCAAGGTGTATAAGTGATGTAAGTGCATATGTATACATGTATAACATAATAAATACATCATCTTAAAATAATTGTAAAATAGGGAGAAATAATAAGAAAAAACATAGAAGAATCTCTAGATTTTACTTTGAAATGAAAAAAATTACAAAAGAAAGAGAATCGAAAGAGCTTTCTGATAATTATAAACACTTAACGTTTAAACGTATAAAATTAAAGTAGTAAGCGCTTAGAATTTGGAAAAATAAGAGAAAATACATAAAACGAAGCTAGGATGAAAATTAATTACTTTAGGAAAAATAGGAAAAATTTATAAAACAAGCTAGCATGTGAACTAGGGTTCGGAAAAGGTCTTAAAATTCATAAAATAATTCAAGGATCGTTTAGGGCGACGATAGGATTGAAGAGTAGAATCCCCACAATTAGGAATACAGAAAATCAAAGTATAGGGGGGCAATCCGCCCCAAGGGCCAAAGGAAGGGGGTGGGGGGGGGTCAGTAACACGTGTTCTTTCATGAACAAAATATTCCAAAAAGATGTCACCGGAAATGTCGTAAAGGGGAAAAGTGCAACATTTATGAAAGGTTGGGGAAAAATCGCCCAAAATCAAAGGATACGGGGCAATCCGCCCCCGGGAGGGGGGGGGGGGGGGAGGGATCTGTGATTTACCCAATAATCAATATTGATTAATTATTTAATGGATTTTAATTTAATTATGAATTAATATTGAAGTTCTAATTTGGAGATTTTAAGTCTAGTATATAATTAATTATGAATTAATTAATTATTAGCTTTAAGTTATTTATTAGGAATAAATAAAATTAATTAAAATATCTAAGAGAGTTAGATATTATATTCTTGCTTGAAAAGTTGGTCCAAAGGAGACTTTTGGTCAAAGTAAGAGTCTTTCTCTCCAAGTAAGAAATCCCTTAGCTAAAAGGTTTAGGAAACCTTGTCCACATAAGGGGTTGGAACCCCTTAGCCTATATATACACGGGGTTCGAACCCCATAAGGGATTGATAGACAATCTCCATCTCTAAATTACTACACATTAAACCCTAGAGCCTAAACACCACATATAGAACTAGCATCCTCCCTGTTTGGATCGTGATCGAGGTTGGTGGACTAATTCTCTAGAGGGCTGCTTCCGTGGAGTCTTGAAAGATTCGAAGGAGCTTGGGGACTTCTCGTTTGAAGAGAGTTTGTGGGTGGCTCAAACGTGTCAAGAAAGCATCTATCTAAGTGAGTTTCTTAGAACCCTACGAATTTGGGAATAAGAATTGCAAGATTTGATCTTCTTTTGGGAAAATTTTTTAAATTTCGCTGTGTTACTATTTCTGTTTTCCCAACACTATAGAATTGAAGCAAACTCTCAGGAAAAAAAATTGGAGCTAAACTTACCAGACATAAGAAATTGAAGATAAGATTATGAACTCCACCTCACTCTACTGCGCATTCGGATGAAAGTTTCTTAAATAAGCCTGAGATTGCAGTGGTTAATTGACAATAAAACTTAATTGAGTAATCTATTATGAGGACAAAATAAACAGATGTTTAAGGTTCTACAGGACTAGGGCAAAACTTTCAACAAAGGGAAAATTGCAAAAATGGTATACCAACTAGTCCCATTTAGTAAAACTGGTACAATATCTTTTTCAGTGATAAATTTACCCCGCAACTCCCAAAACGTTACAATTTAATGCAGATTTCCGCCGGAGACCCGAATACTGGCTGGAAACCCGACCCGAAATCTAATGTGTCATCATTTTGTATTACATGGCAATACCACCAAGACCACATCCAATACCACTAGAAATGTGTCTTTTTGACCCATTTAAAAAAAAAAAAACTAAAAATGCCACATGTGTCTTATTGTACATTTGAGACAAAAGGATTAATATTCACTCATTTTTTTAAAAAAAAAAAACATATAAAAAAATATTGAAATTAAAAATTTTGTAATTTAAAGATTATATTCTTAAATTATATTATACATTTTATTAAAATTCTTAATTTATATTATCATATTTATTAAAAATATTAATAAATTAATAACTTGTTGTGTGATTTTATAAGTTAAAACCAATCGTGCAAGTGTACACTTAATATACAAGTAGCACAATTGGATCGTACCCACAGGGAAGGGAAATCAATCACTACTTTATATCTCTTTCTAATCTAAAGACCGAACGGAAATCAATTTGTTTATTACTCTAGTAGAACTAAATTGAAATAATTAACTAGAATAAAAGGTAATTAACAGAACTAAACACACGTGGATTAAAATCAGTGAACTAATTAGGCAGGGAAATAATAATTCATACATTCAAGCTTCAATATCATACTCGTTTGACAAGTGCAATTCTACAACTTAGTCACTTATGTTTGTATTATCCTTTCTCAAGGTATAACCAAGTGCTCAATTAAGCTCAACGTTGCTCTCCCAATCATTAATGAATTAATTAAAGCATATGATCAAGACTAGAGCAAATCTAGTTCTAGCGGCTTGGCATGGAATAAGATTTACTGTTCTATAGATGAAAAACCAAATCTCTTTGCATTCTTAACATCTACTAGTTATGAAAACCTTCTCAACTACCATTAATCTCTCGATTCCCCGGTAATTCTAGATTATGCTAAGGGTGATCAGGCCATCGCAATTCAATTCAAACCAATTTTCAAACTAAGAATTAGCATAAGTCATTCAGCATCATATCAAACACTTAACATGCATTCATCATCACTCCCCTAGCCCTAGGGATTTAGCTACTCATAATTAACTTAAAACTCATAAAAATAAAGGAAATTGCATTGAATAAACTCATGTTTATCAAGTCTAAACAAAGTCTCATAAATAAAACCCTAAACATTCAATAAAGACTGGAAAAACGAAACTAACATGTAAACTAATTAAAACTAAACTTAAAGGAATTAGTTTGATGATTAAAGCAATAAATAAAACCAAAGGAAACGGAAATTGTTAAGAACTCGATCCTTTGGTCTTCTTGAAATTCTCTGAAAAGCTCTTCCAAAGCTCTGTGTCTTCATTTCCAAGCTAGGTCATCCACCCAAGAATAATCTGAAGAGGCTCTCCCAAAAAAAAGACTCCTAAATACACTTAAATAGCAGCCCTAATCCTCTCTCGCCGACTCTGGTAACGGGCGTTACGTACTCATGCACAAATCCTGTTAACGCCCGTTACTAGTTGAAATTGCCGTAACACTTTTATAAGTGGTAACGGGCATTACCACTTTCCTTCTGACTAGGGGTATCTTCCTCCTGCGCCAAAATTCTCTTCCTCCTGCGTCTGTTAACGGGCGTTACCAGAGTTGTACTGCCAGGGAGTAATGGGCGTTACTCCTCTACTTCTCCAAAAGTGCGTGAATTCGCCTTGTTCCGCCGTTTCTTATCTCTAACTCCTAAAACACCTAATTGGAGCAAAATAAACACATAAACGCATCAAACGGCACAAAAATATGCTCTATTTAACACTGAAATCCATGCGAATTCTACACTCAATAAATTCCCCCCCGCTTGCCTATTGTTCGTCCTCGAGTAATACGAAAATAAGAAAACACATTCCCATCAAACATCAACCTCAAAGCAATCACCGTACCTTCGCCTAAACAAGTCTAGCTTATCAAACCAAGTACTTATAAACATAAGAACATCAAGCATAGTATGAAAAGTATACCCTTGTGTAGTGTGTGAATTCGAATAAAACAATGTACAAAGATTAGAGTGACAAATTCACAATTTTCGCTTAAGTTCCAATCATCAACCTCGGAATATACTCTTCGCACCTATCTCCACTATTGGAATTAACTCAAGACTTAGGATCGGTAGGTCTTTCGAACTTGTAATGTAGGCTTTAGGTAAGGTTATGGAAATTTTGGATCAAGTGGTTATTTACCAAGCTTACATCATTTAATCTATACAAAACGTGGCACTTTCATTCGCCATTAAGCACTTTCCCTACACTTGGACATTTGTATCCCACTCTTTCAATTTCATACTTTGCACAAATTTTTCGTTTCTTTTTCTTTTTTTGCTCTCTCTTTTCTTTTTATCTCAACTTTTTCTCATTCTTTTTCTTTCTTTACATAGATCTCTCTATTTCAATCACAAGAACAATTAAAAGGAATCCAAAGATAGATATCCATTATAAGATCAAACGAGCAAGCCTTGGTGTAAAATTAACAATGTGGTTATTTTTGTTGTGCTTTAGGCTTATAATGTGGCTACGAAAATTTTTTTTTTTTTTTTGCACAATAATTAGGCTCAGCGGGGACAATAAGATCAAGTTATTTAGTGAAAAACAGCTAAAAAGAAAGGCTTAAAATCCTCCGACAACGAATGCCTACTTCACTTCGTCAATCTTTCATTAACTCAAAATTTCGCCTCAATAGGACCAAAATGCATCCTAATCAAATCTTAAACTTATTTGACAATCATGAATTCATCTTTCTAAGCAAAGTACATTATCCCGTTCAAAAGTGCTCAAATTATAAGGGTATACTACCACACTAAATTATCTAATCTCATGCAGATTCTTCTCAATTCAAATAGCCTAACTCATTCTAGCAAAAGATCAACAATCAGACCTCGAAGAAAAAGTTCAAAACGGGGGAAAATTTTCAAAATTTTCACAATTTCTCAATTCCTAACAATTGACATGGTTAACAATGCATCTAATCATGCAAATATCCAAGAAATTTCCAAAATCATAACCATATCTCCCCCACACTTAGTCTTTGCAATGTCCTCATGCAAATGAAAGAATCAAAGTTCAATAAAACTCCCTTATCATTTGAAGACCCGACAAGTGCTTGCAAAGCTTCCAAAACCTGAGATAAGTGACTAGAAAACACGGATCAAGTGCATGGGCAATTGATAATCAACATGCATTCAACAAGTAACACACATGTCATAAATTCAAGGTAAGAAAGGGTGCGTTGCATAAAAATTCATGGAGTTCCAAACTTAAGCAAAGAAATAAGCGTATCAAAAACATCCAAACACATCAAAGAACATGTCCAAATAGAATGTCTAAAAATCAGGGGAAAAATGATAGCAGAATCAAGGTGATGGGGGTCCTCTAAAATACTGGTCGAGACGAGCATAGAACCCTTCAAACTTAGCCTCCACCCGAGCTTCCCACTCATCAAAGAGCTCATCCACATAATGAGCTAAATCTTCAATCCTTGCGGTCATGGCGGTCAAATCAGCCTTTAATCCTGCCAACTCTGTGCGAAGGCCTCTCACACTAACCGGGGCTCCATCATTAGCTTCATCAACAACAATCAACACGGCACTACGAAGGACCCCAAACTCATCATCTGGCCTATCGGGAATCTGCTCTAAACGCTCCTTCTGCACCTCTGAAAGCTCATCAAAACGAACCTTACCCCAACTATACATCTGCCAGAGCCTATCTCTATCCCTGATTGGCCACCATGGTAAAATATGCTCCTTGAGTTGTCCACTCTCCCATGCAATTGCCAAACCCACATTCTCCAAGTACTGTGGACCAATATTGAAACCAAAGTCAACTGGCAACAAAACTCTAGACCGCCACTGCATCTCACGAGCAAACATAGTCACAAACGTGTCGTGGGCTATCGTCCTGGTAGCGCTTTCCGTAATCTCTTGAAGCTTCCAAAGGAATTCAATTGTACCATCGAATTTGATCCCTTCCTTCATCATGTACATTATTCCCAGCCCCGTCTCAGTGATTTGGCTATCTCTTCCATATCGAACACAAAATCCCGTAGCCAAAATCCTATGCACTAGCACCCAAGCCAATGAGACAAGATAGCTATCATGAGTATTCCGGAGGGAATAACTAGGGACACCCTTTCGCAACGGGAAGGATCTCCACACCTCCTCTCTCTGATCATCATTCCATTTAGGCAAAGAAGTAATAACATTAGCTGGAAAACGAAGAATCTCCCTTATCTGGCCCGTATTCCAAACTTGAGTTTCCTGGTCATCCAAAGTGAAAGTCAATTTTCCATCCACCGGGTTAAAGTTCATCGTAGTGAAGAAAGAGGCAGTCATCTTAGCATATGTCAAATCCTTCCTAGTCAGGAAGGGCAACCAACCGATGTTGTCAAACAATCTCTTCACTTCTTCCCACACCTCAAACTCCTCCATCCAAATTTCCTTGAAGAACCGAGTAGACACAATATTCCATGTCAAATTCCTTTGAAAGGGGTTGCCCATAGCATTCACCATTATATTGACCGACTCCTTCGGTTAAAGATCTAATGGGGATGAAGTAGTGAAGGGTTCAATGGCTAGAGAGCGCTTAGTACATCCCATGGTACCTATAATATGCAAATAAGACAAAGCAAAGTATCCAAAAATCAATCACAATTCACTCCGGTAAACCATCGAACACCTTGTACGCACTATGCTAGGGTGTGAGTTTTTATCAAAATTCTACAATCTACCCAACTCAATTCAACAAAACTCTATAGCGTTATAACTCAAGTCCACAAATTCTCCAAAATCAATTCCACAATTCTAATTCAAAGGCTATCCAGAGACTAGGGTTCTTCCAAAATTTACTCAATTCAAGTTAAATTCCCTTCAAATCATTAATCTTAACTCATAATTTCCCAAACTTCCACAATTCTAACCCAAAATTCATCTAATTATGCAATTAAATCCTGGGGTCAAGTCCTAGATTGGAAGAATTCATTCTAACATCAAGCTTAGAGAGGGGGATTACTTACCAATTCACAAGAGCAAAGAGTAGGTGTGATGGTGGTGATGCCTTGGTGAGGAAGAATTACTTGCTTCTCTTTTAAGGGATTATTTTTGTGTGAGAAAAGAGGAGAGGGAGTTCTGTATTTATTGGTTGTGGTGGTGTAGGGCTAAAGTTGAGAGAAAATAGGATTTAAATTTCAAAAACGAGTCTTCCCCTTTTAAAATTAAAAATGTGATTTCGTGTCGTTAACGGGCGTTACTGAATTATGCTTACCAGGAGTAATACCCGTTACTCCTACTAGTCCTACAGGCCTATACCCATTAACGGGCGTTACTAAAAATTAACTGAAGAGGTGTAACGCCCGTTACCAACTATGCTTGAGACTCCTGACTCCAGTAACGGGCGTTACCGGAAAAAACCTAGAAAGATGTAACGCTCATTACTCACGTTCTAGTACAAAACTCAATCATACCAAAAGCTAACTCGGACGATGCTTAATCAGTTAATTTGCACAAATTAACTCAAAAATATTCAATCAAACCATAGTGCCCCACTCTCTAAAACACATAAACATCTCAAAGCACAAATCGCAACATATCGTACCAATTCAATCCCCACACAAACATAGCAATCTCAAGCACAAACAACGTACAAAAATAAATGGACCTCCATGTTGTCATTAAAATTCACATCACGATCCTAACGTGCCTTCCTAACATCCAAACTTTGACAACGCCTCAACTAACCTGCAAAACGAGTGAGAGAACTACAATTACATGAGAAGAGCGAGACGAGACGAAAGGAAACAAAGAAAAGGGAAAAGAGAGGGAGAGAGAAGTTAGTTCTAAGTTATAGTCGATAGCTTGACTTTGAAAACCAAATTAGGGATCAACAATCCCCACGTGACGAGTCACATGGAGTGACCTTGTTCTTGTTGGGAATAGTGCCCTAAAATTTTAATTTGTTGAATTAATTAAACTGAATTTACAGCGAGTTGTGAGTATTTAACATATTGATAATTAATGGCGGGTGGTGGTATTCTTATATGAAATGTGTTTCATAGGAAAAGACTTTGAATACCAAAATCACGTGTCATTAAAGATCTAGTCGGTAAGATAAGAATATGTTCTTATCAAGACTATAACGTGGTTATATATGATAACTAGTCTTTCGTCATGGGGAATGGTGATTCCAATTATAACACATTGATGATTTATAATAGGATTGAAAACATCGAACTAGACCACTGAGATTATTCATTTTATACTGCTATCTAAAATGAATAAAATCTCAGGAAGCATTGTATTCTTAATCCTGATAATATTTCGACTTTAGGCATGTAGTGTTAGTCACTGTAATATACTCGAAGTGAGGTCTCGACAACAGTAGCCAAAATACTTTGTATGTTCGGTGACAATATGAAATGAGCTAAAGAGTCATAATGATCGAGGAATCTGTGACCTTGCTGGAAGGAAAAAGATATCCCTAAAATAGATTTGCAAAAGTTCGAATTAAGACTTTGGCCAAAGCACTTCGCGTGATACGTCACTGAAGTTGTATGTTGAATGTGTGTGTTTCACATACAGGAAATTTAAACTTAAGGCAAATCAATAAATTTCAGGTTGGAGATGAAAACTAAATGATAGTAGTTGTAATTTATTTTTCATGGACATCTATATGGAGGAGTAAAATGCGAAATTATTCTAGATCGAGAAATTCGTGAATAATTTAATTAATTTTAGAGTGCAACAATATTTATTTAGTGGAATTAAATATTGTTAAACGGTAATTAATTATTATCATGGGATGATAATATCTTATTCCGTTTGGAGCTAAAATAAATTAGTCCTGCAGGTCCCCCTACAAGGCCCAATTGAAAACCCGAAGAGAAAATATTAAAAGAAGAAAGAGAAATGAATTTTCGAAGTGTTTGAAATAGCCAAGGGATTTATTTTAAGAAATAAATCAAAGTTCCAAAGAGTTGGAAATGCCCGGAATTTTAGTTTGGAGAAAATAAAATTATAATTTAAAAAAAATAAATAAATGACGTGGCAGGTGCTGACGTGTCAGGCCATGTCAGTAGGGCAGGGCCCAATTGGTGTTGACGTAGCGCCGCGTGGCGCGCCATGTGGATGGCTGAGATTGTGCCACGTCATCACAATTGAACGGTTCAGATGGTTCTGGACTGAACCGGGTCAGCCGGGCCAGTCAACCAGGTTAGGGTCAACGGGTAGGGACGAGTCAACCAGGTCTTACTGGACCGACCTGGACACGTGACCGAATCAGAATCGGCCACGTCATGAACAAACCCTAGCTACGTGTATTACACACGTGCCACCTACAGGTGGCGAGTGAGGGTGCGTGAGGGTGAATTCCGCCGTTCGGCCGACGGTGTTGGACTCGTGGTGATGAGAGCTACGACGTGGTCACCTCGGTTTTTGTATCCAAGTTGCACACGCAAGTGGGATATGAAATTATTATTTTACCGTCGATTTTTCCCCTATAAATAGGGACCTTGGAACTTCATTTTTTCCATTCAAGTTTGGGAGAAGTTTTGGCTGAACTTTCGACTTTGAAACTATATCCCTTTTCTCCTAGTTAATTCTGATTTATTTTGGAATTAATTTTAATTAGGTGTTTATATATAAAACGCCTAATTTCGGGAGATTAAACCCTGAAAAGGGTTTACTAGTTTAAAGTTTTATTTTCTCTAAGTATTTAAAGAAATACTTTTGGAGCCCACACTCCGAGGGTTTCTCTGGGGTTATTGCAGGGAAGCTCTGCCGATTTCAAGAGGAGTGATCGTGTATCGGGGTTCAAGGAGTTGAACGCGGTAACCGTCTTCTGTGAAAGCAATATTTTACAGTTGTATTATTTTAAGCATGATAAATTATATGCTCTTAAGTGTTAATTGTATGTTAGATATTTATCTGCTTAAGTGACTTAAAATTTATTATCAATTGCATGTATATACTTGAGTAGATCCGGCTAAGTCTTCCGCTATTGTATTAAAATGTTTTAGAAATATTTTAATACTTATATTATAATAAAAAGTTTAAAATGTGGTCCCGGACCGCTACTGTTCTGGGCCCACCTCCCAACAACTGGTATTAGAGTTGTGCTCTTGATATGTACATGCATTGATGATTCATGCGATGTATAATTTTAAATCTGCTACTGTGCACATAAATTCTGTCAAAGGAGACTGGTTTTTAAGTGGGACCGTTTGTGACCCTTCCAATCTTTCCTGGGAATTTACATGGAATGATATTTATTTGGGAAACAATTTAATTGCTTTTCTTGAAAAATTACTGAATCAGTAAACATGATTTAAATTATGAGATAATTTATTTATAGCATGTTTATTTTATGCCATTTATATTATGCATGTTAATTATGTGATAATTATATGAAAGCATGCTCAATTATTTTATTTTATGGCATGATCATGATAATAAGAGATATTATGCTATTTTCCATTATGCATATTTTATTTAATGTGATTAGATAAATAATGTTTAATAAAGATTAGACGCAATGCATAATTGGACTAATATTTTTCAACCTAATTAATAAATAATTATTAAATTTCCTATTATTGGGATTTTAAATTTGATTTATTATTCCTAGTGGGAGCGTATTAATTAGATTAATCACTTCCGATAATGAGACGCCAAAAGTGATTATATGATAATCAAAAGATAATCCACACCCTTTGAAAATTCAAGTGGGAGCGAGATGAAAAGAGTTTGATTCTTACAGCCTCCATTGCCCATCAATTGTATAGTGGATGTGTACTACTCCCTTCGACGGGTATATATTCGCAATATACAAGATTAGACTTCTACGGATAGAATGAAATACGGGAAAGTCAGCTCGACCACGCCTCCGTGGAGTATCTTGACCTACGCATATGGATTTCTAGGTAATGGTACACACTTGACTAAGTAATGTATTAACCTCCCTTCGGAGCTATGTTATAGTCACTTAGAGGCCAAGGGTTGACGTGGTGGATTAACATTGTTTGGTAAGAGTTACCTAGATGACATGTTAATAAAGAATAGTTCCTGCTTTTCTAAGCGATTTTCGACCTCGCCTTCGGGGAGTTAACTGCAGTTCGTTAAGTCACCATTCCGTAAATCAAAAGGGAGAATAAAATGCTTATGTGGATTTCATTTATTGGTTAGACGCAGGAGAAAGTGAAATACAAAATCATAACTTGCTTTTATTTATTTATTTCAGTTTAATAATTACGATCCCTCTTAGCCCACTCCCAACTATATGTCTATAAGGAAATAGGCTAGTAAGGGTTCAATTTTGCTGACTAGGAAATGAATCTTGACATCGTGTTAAGATACGAAAGTTTATGTACTCACTGAACCTTATCCGAAAATTCCGAAAACTACAACCAGTCAGGATTAGTAAGACGCTTATTCCAAATGGATCAAGTGTGATGATCTGGCTAGTCTTATATCCTAACATCTGTTTTAGATGTTCTTGAGCATCAGATGTATGAGATGCCTACTTATAAAAACATGTTTTGAAGACAGAATTGTACGAAGGTACGAGCCAATAAGAAGGTTGTTAGTTATGAAGATGTTTGAAGGGTCACCGATTCAGAATCATATTATGAATATGATAACTAATCTGAATGAGATTGAAAGCCTCTGTGCTTAAAGAAACAATCTTAACAGATAGGAGGCGATCCTATACTCTCTACCTAAGTCATTTGAACGTTTGAAATTAATTTTAAATAGTTTTGGAAACCTAACCTGAACTAATGAACGACCTCAATATGGCAGAAAAAGTGATATAAACTAAGGGATAAGTTCTCTTTAATCGGATATCAATATCCACGGCCTAGAAAGCCAGTAAGTGGAAGAAAGAAAAAGGAAAAGTTCCCAATCTAAGGTTCAGAAATTGAGAGTAAAATCCGACAATGGAAAAGTGTTCCTATTTCGGTGGCAACGAGTATTGGAAAAGAAATTGTCCAAAATACTTAGTTTATCTGTTTGCTACGCTGTTTAGATAAGATATGAAGATATCTTACTTGTAGAAAGTATGTTTAACTTGGGAATTCACCGGACTCCTGGTGTGTGGATTCGAGCTCAACTAATCATATTTGCAATTAGTTGCGAAGATTCAAACTAACCAGAAAGTTTGAAAAACGGCTAACACACAACTACTGCTCGGGGATAATCCAAGTGTAATTTTATTAGCAGTAAGGACTATAAAGTCGTATTTTGGCAATAGGGTTTTAATATTATACGTGCCATATATACAAAAATTTGATTTCTGTAAGTTATTTGATAATTAATGGTCTAACAGTTTGTTTTGAACAAAAGTTTACCGCTAAGCAAAATAAAAGGTTTATTTGCTCTGGCACAATAAAAGATGGTCTTTTATACCTCAATGAAAACCCTAATTTAAGTTTAACATTAAGAAGCTTGACTTACCATCTAAGAAGAAAAACTTCTACATGGCACCTATCAATTGGTCAATCGAATCTGAATAGGATCCAAAGATTGATTGTTGAGTCCTATTGACTTGAAATTAGTATCAATCTGCGAATCCTATTTAGAAAATTATAATGACCAAGAAGCCTTTTTTGAGACAAAGGGTATTTAAGCCATAAAGTTGCTTGTGTCAGTTCATATGGATATGTGATCCTATGAATGTTCAAGCAAGAGGAAGTTTTGGATATTTCATCATTCGTTTGGATGATCACTTTAGATACAAATATGTTTGCTTGATGAGACTTAAGTTTGTATTTTTGAAGAGTTCAAAGAATATAAGACTGAAGTCAAAGGGTCAAAATAGAAATCATATCGAGGCACTTCGATTAGATTGAAGTAGTGATAAGTATCTATGTTCAGAGTTAAATAGAATTTCTCAAATGGGATTAGATCTCAATTATCTGTATGAGATACGTCTTAGCAAAGATGTATTGCAGAAAAGAGAAATAGAACTCTGATAATGATGGTAAGATTCATGAAGAGTCATACTACCCTGTGAGGTTCGTTTTGGGCTCTTGCACTCAAAACGAAATGCACATTTAACCTAGTTCTATCTAAGTCATTTCTAAAACACTAATGGATCTATAGCCAGGGTGAAAACCCTGTGTCGCTTATCTACGGATTTGAGGTAGCCTGGTCCACGTGTTAAGGAAGGATACCGATGAGTTAGAATAAAGAACAAAGGTCTACTTGTTCTAGGGTTATCCTAGAAGAACAAGAGGAGGTATATTTTGTAATTTGAGAAATCACAAAAGATGTTTGTGAATATTTCAAAGATGATTACATAAATAACCACAAAGGGTGGAAACAAAATAGTGTTAAAAGAAAATAATAGCATTTGATACTAATTTCCAAAAACTCGTAATAACTGAAGATGTATTAGATACATGTGATGTACCAAGTACAACATGTGATGTAAAGACGTGTACACGAGAGCATCATTGTAGTGGGAGGATTGTCAGGACACCTGACAAGATACCTAAGATTAACCCAAGTGTTTAAATCTAACGTATCAGATCCTGTCATTTGTAATGAAGCTGTGGATGATATTGACGCTGACCGTTTGGTCAAATGCCTTGGAATCTAAGTTAGTTGTGGAGGCTCCTGAAGGTATTAAACCCACTAGATGCAATTGGGTTCTATAAGACGATAAAAGGAGGAATGGACAAAAGTAGAGACTTTAAAGCAAAGCTTATGGCAAGGGATTTTACCTAGAAAGAAGAAATCATTTATGAGATCTTCTCACCTATAACAGGACTTAAGTCCATAAGAACTCTCCTCTCCATCGTTTCTCATTTAGATTATGAGATTTGATAAATGGATGTAAAGACTATGTTCTTGAACGGGCACCTTCAAGAAGAAAAAACATAGAATATCCTAAAGGCTTCACAACTAGAAATCAGGTGCATATAGTATGCAAATTTAATAGATCATTTTGTGATCTTAAGCAAGCGTCTGAATCATGAAACATCAGAATTAAAGAGGCAATTTAAATTCTTTCGATTTATATAATTGCCTGATGAATCATGAGTACACAAAATAACATCACGATAATGTTGTAACACTTTAGTTTTGTATGTAAACAATATTCTGCTCATAGGGAATGATGCAAGAATTTTGTCAATGGTCAAGATTCGGATGTCAAATCAGTTTGACACATAAAACCTAAGGGAAACCAATGTTATTCTAAATGATCAGACTTTCGTCGTGATCATAAGAATAAGAAGATTGGTTTATTACAAGAAGCATATATGGATAAGATGCTGGTAAGGTATAATACGAAAAATTCCAAGAAAGGTTTATTACCTTTCAGATTTGGAATTTATCTATCTCGGGATCAGTATCCTGAAACAATTAAAGAGATAGAAGACAAGATTAGAGTTCCGCAGCGGAAGCTTTATGTATGTCATATTATGTACAAGGCCAGATGTCTATTATATATTAGGTCTAAGTCAGCAGATATTAGTTAAACCCTAGAATCTGACACTGGGTAGTAGTAAAAGCATATATTGGAGTACTTAAGAAGAACTCAAGATTATATGCTAGTCTACCATAGTGATGAGCTCATTTCAATAGAGTACAAAGATTTGGATTTACCATCTGATTTGTATTCGAGATGTTTGACATCAGAATATGTGTTTACTCTAGAAAGAGCAACTGTTAATTGGGGAATGTTAAGCAGACTTGTATTGCTTACACCGCCATAAAAGTTAAATACATGGTAGTTTGAGAAGTAGCCAGTTAGATGTATTGGATTCATGATTTCCTAATTGTTGGCTTAGAGAAATATCTAATAGATTCCTTCACTAAAGTATTGGCGCAAAAGAGTCCAAAACGAATTTTGACACTCATGTGGAAGGAATAAGACTTAGATGTGTAGCCAAATTGAATTTAGGGCAAGTGGAAGATTGTTGGGAATAGTACCCTAAAAATTCAATTTGTTGAATTAATTAAACTGAATTTACAACGAGTTGTGAGTATTTCACATATTGATAATTAATAGCGTGTGGTGTTATTCTTATATGAGCTAAAGAGTCATATTGATCGAGGAATCTGTGACCTTGCTGGAAGGTAAAAAATATCCCTGAAACAGATTTGCAAAAGTTCGAATTAAGACTTTGGCCAAAGCATTTCGCGTGATACGTCACCAAAGTTGTATGTTGAATGTTTTTCACATACAGGAAATTTGAACTTAGGGCGAATCAATAAATTTTAGGTTGGAGTTAGTGGAATTAAATATTGTTAAACGGTAATTAATTATTATCATGGGATGATAATATATTAATCCGTTTGGAGCTAAAATTAATTAGTCCTGCAGGTCCCCCTACAAGGCACAATTGAAAACTCGAAGAGAAAATATTAAAAGGAGAAAGAGAAATAAATTTTCGAAGTGTTTGAAATAGCCAAGGAATTTATTTTAAGAAATAAATTAAAGTTCCAAAGAGTTGGAAATGCCCGGGATTTTATTTTGGAGAAAATAAAATTTTGAATTTAAAAAAAAAAATGACGTGGCAGGTGTTGACGTGTCATGCCACGTCAGCAGGGCAGGGCCCAGTTGGTGCTGACGCAGCACCGCGTGGTGCGCCATGTGGATGGCTGAGATTGTACCACGTCATCACAAGTGAAAGGCCCAGATGGTTCTGGACCGAACCGGGTCAGTCGGGCCGGTCAACCAGGTCAGGGTGAACGGGTAGGGACGGTTCAACCTGGTCTTATTGGACCGACCCAAACACGTGGCCGAATCAGAATCGGCCACATCGTGAACAAACCCTAGCCGCATGTGTTACACACGCGGCACCTTCAGGTGATGCGTGAGGGCGAATTCCGGCGATCGGTCGGCAGCGTTTGACTCGTGGTGATGAGAGCAACGACATGGTCACCTCGGTTTTTATGTCCAAGTTGCACACACAAGTGGGATGTGAAATTACTATTTTACCCTTGGTTTTTCCCCTATAAATAGGGGCCTTGGCACTTCATTTTTTCCATCCAAGTTTAGGAGAGGTTTTGGCTGAACTTTTGGCTTTGAAACCATATCCCTTTTCTCCTAGTTAATTTATTTTGAAATTAATTTTAATTAGGTGTTTATATATAAAACGCTAATTTCGGGAGATTAAACCCTAAAAAGGGTTTTCTAGTTTAAAGTTTTATTTTCTCCAAGTATTTAGAGAAATACTTTTGGAGGCCACACTCCGAGGGTTTCTCTGGGGTTATTTCAGGGAAGCTCTGCCGGTTTCACGAGGAGTGATCGTGTATCGGGTTCACGGGAGGTGAACACGGTAACCGCCTTCTGTGAAAGCAAAGGAGCTGGAAAAATATAGTTAGATAGCCATGTTTGCAGTACGGTAATATTTTACAATTGTATTATTTCAAGTATGATAAATTATATGCTCTTGAGTGTTAATTGCATGTTAGATATTTATCTGCTTAAGTGATTTAAAATTTATTATCAATTGCATATATATACTTGAGTAGATCCAGCTAAGTTTTCCGCTATTGTATTAAAATGTTTTAGAAATATTTTAATACTTGTATTATAATAAAAATTTTAAAATGTGGTCCCGGACCGTTACTGTTCTAGGGCCACCTCCCAGGAGTTCTTGATATCAACCCTGAATTCTATTCTTTCATTTCCTATGTTGAATGTGAGGCGTCCATTTTGAACATCGATATCCACTCCGACCGTGGCCAGAAACGGTCTCCCAAGAATCAATGGAGCATTCTCATCATTCTCGACATCAAGAACTACAAAATCATTAGGAATGCCGAATTTTCCAACCTTTACCAACACATCTTCAAGAATTCCTATCAAGTATTTCTCCGATCCATCAGCTAGTTGGAGTGTAATGTTAGTTGGTTTGAGCTCCTTAACTCCTAATTTCCTGCAAGTAGAATGAGGGATTAGACTCACACTAGCTCCTAAATCACATAAAACATCATGAAATTGTAAGGAACCAATAGTTAAAGGGATAGAAAAACTCCCGAGATCCTTGAGCTTCGAGCGATGTTTATGCTGAATAATAGCACTGCACTCCTCAGTGAGTGCAATCGTGGTGAAGTCTTTAGACTTCCCTTTTCTGAAAACCAATTCCTTCAGAAACTTCAAGTGCCTGGGCATTTTAACTAATGCCTCCCCAAAAGGGATATTTATGTGGATCTGCTTAAAGATACTCAAGAACTCCTCAAATTGTTTCTCTAATTTCTGCTTCTGTAAACTCTGAGGTAAAAGAACCTGTGGCACATGTTCCTTGGGTGCCACACTCATCTTTGGGTTTGAGGGGAACTCTTCCTTTTTCTCCTCTATGCTCACCTTTTCAATATCAACCACCTCCTCAACCTTTCCACAGGCAAAATTATCAACATCAGATTTTGCATGCAACCTTGGACCTTCATACTCTCCACCACTCCGTACAAATATAGCCTTACACTGCTCCTTAGGATTGTTTTTTATTTGACTTGGCAGCATTCCTGGGCCTCTCATATTCAAGGATTGGGCAATTTGACCAATCTGAGTTTCCAAATTCTTGTTCTGATTCACCACCTATTCTACTTGAGTTTCTAACTTCTGATATCGATCCGTAGACACGGCTATGAATTTCTCAAGTGCAGCCTCCCATCCTTGCTTTTGTACTTGTTGAGGTTGATTTTGGGGAGGGGGTGGTGGATATTGTTGTTGGCTTTGAAATTGTTGTCTCTGTGGGAATTGTGGCCTAGGCTGAAATTGTGGTCTAGGCTGAGGTGGTGGTTGTTGGACATTCTGATTGTTAGACCAAGAAAAATGAGGATGGTTCTTCTATCCTGGGTTGTAGGTGATCGAGTAGGGATCATTCACTTGTCTGGAATTGTTTACATAATTCACCTGCTCTTATACTTGTTCTCCGGCATTGGTATGAGGACATATGTTAAACGAATGTGGACCACTACAAATTTCACAAGTTACCTGAACTGGTTGGGCTAGAGTCCCAACTGCGTTCATAGAAAGTTGGTCCAATCTCTTGTTTATAGCTTCAAATTGGGCATTAATGGTGGTTCGGCCATTTGATTCTGAGACTCCTGCTACCACCTTAAATGGTTGGGAGTGGCTCCTCTCATGCACAAACACATCATTCTAGGACATGTTATCTAAAAGTTCAATGGCTATTGCTTCAGATTTTGATAAAAACGATCTGCCAAATGCGACATCCATTGTCCCTCTGAAAGTTGGGGGCATCCCATTGTAGAATGTCTGAATCAGTAGCCAACCAGGAATACCATGATGCGGACACTTCTTCTACAAATCCTTAAATCTCTCCTAAGCTTGAAAGAAAGATTCCCCATCTAATTGTCTGAAACCTTGAATATCATTCCTGTACTTCGTGGTCTTGCTCAATGGGAAAAACTTAGCTAGGAAAGCCAGAGACAGTACCTCCCATTTCTAGAAGGATTCATTTGGTAAAGTGCTCAACCATGCTTTTGCTCGTTCCCTTAGTGAAAAGGGGAAAAGCCTCACTCGGATAGCATCGGTGGTGACATTGTGGATCTCGAAGGTGTCACACACTTTGAGAAAGAACTCAAGACGTGATATCGGGTCCTCTAATGATAGTCCTGAAAACGGATTGCTCTGCAGCAAATTGATTATAGCTGGTTTGATCTCAAAATTGTTTGCTGTAATCGGGGGACGGGTTGTAGTTTGAATTGCCCCTACATTCGGCACATTGTAATCTCTTATGGCCGGTGGTGGTGGATCTTGAGGTGGATTAGCCATCGGTAAGGTAATCGGTCTCTTCTCTTTCTTTCACTTCCTCCTAATAGCACTTAGTGTTCTCTCGATTTACGAATCGTAAGGTACTAGTTCCGGATCTTGAGATTGTCGCATGCACCGTGAACCTGCACAAAGGAAAAGAAAATTCTTAGCTTAATTCCACAATGATAGCAAACTAAAAACACAAAGTAAGTAATGGTCTAAAGCACTAGATCAAAATATTTAAGTAGTATTGATTAAAAACGCCTTCCCCGGCAACGGCACCAAAAACTTGTTGTGTGATTTTATAAGTTAAAACCAAATAATGCAAGTGTACACTTAATATACGCGTAGCACAATAGGATCGTGCCTACAGGGAAGGGAAATCAATCACTACTTTATATCTCTTTCTAATCTAAAGACCGAACAGAAATCAATTTGTTTATTACTCTACTAGAACTGAATTGAAATAATTAACTAGAATAAAAGGCAATTAACTGAACTAAACACACGTGGATTAAAATCAGTGAACTAATTAGGTAGGGAAGTAATAATTCATATATTCAAACTTCAATATCATACTCATTGACAAGTGCAATTCTACAACCTAGTCACTTATGTTTGTATTATCCTCTCTCAAGGTATAACCAAGTGCTCAATTAAGCTCAACATTGCTCTCGCAATCATTAATGAATTAATTAAACCATATGATCTAGACTAGTGCAAATCTAGTTCTAGCGGCTTGGCATGGAATAAGATTTATTGTTGTATAGACGAAAAACCAAATCTCTTTGTATTCTTAACATCTACTAGTTATGAAAACCATCTCAACTACCATTTCTCTCGATTCTCCGGTAATTCTAGATTATGCTAAGGGTGATCAGGCCATCGCAATTCAATTCAAACCAATTTTCAAACTAAGTTGGCACAAGTCATTCGAGCATTATATCAAACACTTAACATGCATTCATCATCACTCCCCTAGCCCTAGGGATTTAGCTGCTCAGAATTAACTCAAATCTCATAAAAATAAAGGAAATTACATTGAATAAACTCATGTTCATCAAGTCTAAACAAAGTCTCATAAATAAAACCCTAAACATTCAATAAAGACCGAAAAAACAAAACTAACATGTAAACTAATTAAAACTAAACTTAAAGGAATTAGTTTGATAATTAAAGCAATAAATAAAACCAAAGGAAATGGAAATTGTTGAGAACTCGATCATTTCGTCTTCTCAAAATTCTCTGAAAAACTCTTCCAAAGCTCTATATCTTCTACTCCAAGCTAGGTCATCCACCTAAGAATAATCTGAAGAGGCTCTCCAAAAAAAAAAAGACTCTGAAACACACTTAAATAGCAACCCTAATCCTCTCTCGCCGACTCTGGTAACGGGCGTTACCACTTTCCTTCTGACCAGAGGTAACGGGCGTTACCCCTCCTGCGCCAAAATTCACTTCCTCCTGCCTCTGGTAACGGTCGTTACCAGAGTTGTACTGCTAGGGAGTAACGGGTGTTACTCCTCTACATCGTCAAAAGTGCGTGAATTCACCTCGTTCCGCCGTTTCTTATCTCCAACTCCTAAAACACCTAATTGGAGCAAAATAAACACAAAAACGCATTAAACGACACAAAAATATGCTCTACCTAACACTGAAATCCATGTAAATTCTACACTCAACATAAATATATATAATATTATAATAAAAATTATATATATTATATACTAATTATAATTATAATTTACATGTTACACACACACATATATATATAATTCCATATAAAGAAAATAAAAGAAAAAGGGAAAAACTTCATCTTCCCGATTTATCTTTGCAACATGTAAAGAAAATAAAAAATAAATATAAAAATAAAACTTCATCTTCCCCATTTCATTGTTGTTGGCCCCGCCCTACCTAGTTTATCTCCATCGTCGGCCAGCCGCACCCTCCATTTCCATCCCCACCCCCACCTCTACCACCAAACTTCAAAATTCATCTCCACCGCCACAAACTTCCAATCGAGATCCACCACCATCGCCCCAGATCTAGAGCCCACTAGATCTGGCTCCACCTTTCTATTTCTTCCCACATCATCTCCGATGAGGCCAATTCACGCTTCGGTCAGCGCCGCACATGTGTCACGATCTGAGGGACCCAGAGCTTTAACGCTCGTGATAATGGGCTCGCGGAATTGACCCGGCCCATTCCTTCATCACATATCTAATCCAGACTTGCGCGCCTCGGCCCAAGTCACGAGCGTGGGATCCGTCCACCAATCCCCTTGGACGCTCTCATTATGGTCTTAAGAGACGCTCCACGCCCAGATCACTACTCTAACATACCAGGGACACCCGCTGCAACTGCACTCGGGTTCATACGCTCTACGCTCGCCACATCTAGCGCTCGTGGTCCTCCAACGGATGAACCCCCTCTCGAGCATCCTAGCGCTAGGGCTCAGCGTCAAATGGCGCTATGCGCCTAGAGGGTCAATCCCAACTTAGTAGAGAGTCCCTCTTGAGGGCACTCTTTTAGGAACGAGAAGCGTTGCTGAGTATCTCCACGCTCACCGCTCTCCAACCACCTCTGAAAACAGTGGTAGTACGTACCTCGTACCTGGCAAGCCACAGGCTTTCAGAGCCATCACTTTCACACCATCACATGACGCCACGTGTCTAGGGCAGCACAGGGTTTGGGACCACAGGGTCAAATTACACAAGATACCCTTGACCCTAACATATAAATATGGGATTCATACACGCATCCCCCAAGTCATCTTCTTTAACTCACCTGCACTGAACTGGGCATTCTCCTCCATTTTTCTTCTTCTTTAAGCTCTGCATTTCACACCATTGTTGCATCCATACTGTATTCGGACCCTTGGGGTTATCCTAGCGGAAAGAACCCATGCTCTTTGGAAAACCCAGTTCCTGAGGCTCAAACGCCTGTGATGGTCTTCCCCCCCAAACAAATCTTAAAGTGTTGGTGTTTTAATTCCTTTCTAGTTTCTACACCAACATTTTTGGGGCCGTCTGTGGGAAACCATCGTCGTCTTCATCATCTTCATCAGTTTCTTCTTCCTCTTTAAGTTAGTGAAAAGTAAGACCAACAATATCAATCATGGTAACAGCTACAAGTTCAGGTTTGGTAGACAACAAGGGAGTTCTCCCTCCAGTAAATGAGAGGAATCCGGACGGCGGAGCCAACACTGCCGCTGCACAAACTGGCAACACTCCCGTTGATAGGAACATTCCTCCAGTCACAGATGGAGGAAAAAAGAAGGAAACCGTGTCGGGATCTCATCCAGATGGAGGAAATAGAGCAGGAGGATCTAGTTTTGCCATTCCTCCTGCAGCGCTTCTTCCTGCCGCCACCGCCCCCAACCCCGGTGTACTCTCCATGGCGATGCTGCCACCTGGGTATGCTTATATGCAACCGAGCGTGATGCCAGAAATGATACCCATGATATAGCCCTACCAGGTGGGCACTTTGCAGCTTCCAATCTCCCAGCCCAGAGAAATTCAAGGGGTGGAGATGCCCCAAATGACATCACAGCAACTCCAAGCGCTATACGCTCAGTGCAAGGTACAGGCCGCACAAAACACCTGGAATCACTTCACCGCCGTCTATTTCCCCTCGAGGGCAGGTGCCCAGGTAGCTCCGCCAATTGGTGGATGGCAGACTCACCCCTTAGCTGCTACCCAGAATGTGCTAAGGGCCCAGCCACCGCCGCCACCTTCAGCACAAGGAAAAGATGCACCCCCGAGGGCTGATCAAGAGCTGCGCCCAGTGGAAAAGGAAAAAGCCCCTCCCCCGAGGGGAGATGCTGAAGAGGAGGTCCAATCCAGGGCCACAGGAAGAACAGGTAGGAGGATGGAAAACGACCCTCGACTAGTCGCAGTCCAGAACCAGCTTGACGGGCTGCAATACATGGTGGAACAGCTCTCTCGAGCACGGTCTCAAGTCCCCCATGCTGGGGACGAGAGATCCAAGGCCAGAGACGCTCGTAACCCATACAAATAGGTCCCTCGCCGCTGGAGGGAGAAAGATTATGAAGAGCATGACCACGAGGATGGGAACCACAGGCCTTTGACAGTCGGTTCACCCATCATTGATGAGGTTTTGATGGCCCGTGCATGGATGGGAAAAATCCCCACATTCGTCAACCGTTACAACGGAACCACCGATCCAGCCAAGCACCTGGATCACTTCGTATATCTAATGCACCTGTACGAACATTCCAGTCATTACTGGACGAAGGCCTTTGTCACTTCCCTCCTGGGAATGGTCACAAGAATGGTACAAGAAGCTACCCCCACGCTCCATTCGAGGGTATGAGGATCTGACTGAGGCCTTCATAAGTCACTTTAATTCTTTGAAGGCACCGGCGCCCGCAGCCATAGCTCTCTACAGCTTGGCGCAAGGACCGAGCGAGACCCTCAAGTCCTTCAGGGGCCGGTTCAACAAAGAGATCCTGTTAGTGGAAAAGCCTTCGATGGATTTCTTGAGGCACGTACTCTTTGGGTCGATTAATATGAAGAATTACGTCAGCAAGGAGTTTGTGGAGGAGGTGGCAAAGAAAAAGCCACGCTCACTGAAGGAAATCAGAGATATAGCTGACTCCTTCTTCACCCTCGAGGACATGTACATTGCGAGGGAACAGAAACTCGCAAATGCCCCTCGAACCAATAAGGGCCCTGAGGACAGAGAAGAGTCCAAGAACCACCGTCGCAGTCCAGTGCCCGCTCGAAGAAACTCTCCACCCCCCTCGTCAGTACGAGCGCATTCCCCTCAATAGACCTATTGCGGAGGTCTACTCTATGGTGGACAAAAAGTTATTCAAAAGGCCGCCCAAGATGAGAGAAACCAAGGCTCAGAAGCGCTCGGGAAAATACCGTGCTTTCCAAAAGTAAAAGGGGCATGACACCAATGAATGCCGCCAGCTAGAAAGCGAGATCCAGAGGCTCATCGCTGGGGGGTACCTCAAAGAAATTGTGAAGGTGCTGGAAAGGTACGATGAACACTACGCCGAGCAGGCCAGGACGAGAGGAAGAAGCCGCTCGCGCTCAAGGAGTCCCCGCCACCATCAAACTGAGGCGAGCGACCACGGCAAGCAGAAGGCCGTTGAAATGGAAAACCAACCCTTTGCCGTCATTCACATGATTGCTGGTGGACCCTCCGGAGGGGATTCCAACGACTCTCGGCGTTGCCATGTCCTTAGCTAAGACCAGAGATCTTCAAAACCTAAACCAGTATATGCTCTGGAGGAGTCCTCGCGCTCGAAGGAGAGCGAAGTGGTGGGATTCACTGAAAAAGACCTAGGGCACATTGTAACACCCCATGGGGTTGGTGAAACCTCTGAATACCCCATGGTGTTTAGTTTAGATGTTCACAATAATGTTGTAAAGAGTGTCTTAATTGATAGTGGAAGCTCTGTGAATGTTCTCTCTTACTCAACGTTTCAAAAGATGAATATTAAAAACATTCCCCTCGAACCCCTCAGAACCACCCTTGTTGGCTTTAGGGGTTCCGAGATCATCTCTCGCGGACAGATTCGCTTGGCCACCTCTTTTGGTCGAGCCCCATAGCAAAAAACTTTGAGCGTTCTCTATGCCGTGGTCGAGGTGGATCTCCCATATAACCTTATCATTAGATGCCCGACCCTCGTGGACTTTAAAGCCGTGATTTCAACTTATCATCTGAAGGTCAAGTTTCCTACCCTCGAGGGCACTGGCGAGGTACTCTGTACTGTCAAGGAGGCTTGGAAATGCTATATCCTATCTCTAAGGAGTCACAAGCCTAAGCAAGCAGTCCAAGCGGGGTCCACCAAGAAGTCTATAGATTTCCCCAAGTTGGATAAGGACGGCCGCGAGTGTAAGAGGGCCAAACTCTATAGGAAGAAGAACAAGAGGTGAGAAGCAAGCGCCGCCCAGGGGACGCAGTAGGAGAGTCCTCCTCGGACAGCGAGGGGGACGGGCCTCAGCAGGGGCAACGACTGACTAATCGGCAAGAAGCGCTCGCTTGAAGCCACGAGGCCAGAAGTGCGGATTGAGCCCACCGAAAATTTCCTGACCATTGAATTAGAGCCCGGGAATCCAGATAAGACCACACAGATAGGCTCCAATCTCGGCGGCCCCTCTCAGATCATGATGATTGACTTTTTACGGGAAAACCTTGATATCTTTGCTTGGAAAGCCTCTAATCTAACTGGCATATATCCGAGCGTCATAGTTCACAGGCTCAACGTGGATCCGGCCTTCAAACCAATCAAGCAAAAGAAAAAGGATGTTCATGGGTTCAAGAGGCAAGTCATTGAAGAGGAGGTTAACAAACTCCTTGAGGCTCAGTACATTGAGGAGATCTTATATCCTGAATGGCTTTGCAACGTGGTCCTCGTACCCAAGAGCGTTAACAATGGCGCATGTGTAATGACTTCATGGACCTCAACAAGGCGTGTCCCAAAGATCCTTACCCTCTACCAAGGATTGATCAGCTGGTAGATTCGATGGCGGGATGCGAACTTATGAGTATGGTGGACGCCTTTCAGGGTTATTACCAGATCTTCATGGCACCCTAGGATCACCTTAAGACATCCTTTGTGGTCCACCTAGGAGTTTACTGTTTTCTGGTCATGCCGTTTGGGCTCAAGAATGCAGGAACCACTTATCAACGCCTCGTCAATGGGATGTTTGAGCGCGAAATCTAAAAATCCATGGAGGTTTACGTGGATGACATGATCGACAAGAGCGAGCGCCAACACTCCCACCTAGATGATCTCAAGCAGGCATTTGACGTTCTGCGCCATTATGGTGTGAAACTAAATACCTCGAAATGTATTCGGAGTTCGAGGGGGAAAATTTTTAGGGTACGTGACCAGTCAAAGAGGTATTGAGGCCAACCCAGAGAAAATCAAGGCGATCGTGGACATTCCTTCCCCATAAAATGTCAGAGAAGTCCGAGTACTGGTGGGCAAAATCATCTCCTTGAATAGGTTCATTTCTCGATCGACGGACAGAAACTTACCTTTCTTTAAAATTCTGCGTAACGCTCACAACTTTACTTGGACGCGAGAAGGTATTAAAAGATATGAAACAGTACCTCTCATGTGCACCCTTATTAACGAAGCCGATCCCCGGAGAGAATCTGCTTGTCTATCTCTCTGTTTCCTCAAAAGCCACGAGTGCAGTCCTCATCGCTGTCTATGAGCATAAGAATTTGCCAGTATATTATTTGAGCAAAACTTTTCAAGGGGCGGAAAAGAGATACATGGAGATAGAGAAGTTCGCTTTCGCCCTCATCAATGCCTCCAGGAGGTTGAGGCCTTATTTTCAAGCTTATTCCATCACTGTGCTTACGGATCAGCCGCTCAAGCAAGTACTCTCGAAACCGGATGTCTCAAGCAGACTAATCAAGTGGTCCATAGAACTCAGCCAATTTGATATCAACTTCCAGCCTAGAACAGCCATCCAGTCTCAAGCAGTGGCAGATCTCTTGGTTGAGAGATTCGGTTTGGAACCCGCACCCTCGCCAGAAGGCGGTCTCTGGCTTTTGCACACAGATGGTTCCTCGACCTCCCGGGGGGGTTGGGGGGGGGGGGGGGGGAAGGGAAGCCGGGGTGACCCTCAGGGACCCTCGAGGAATTGAAATTGACTACGCGATCAAACTAGCTTTCCAAGTCACTAACAATGAGGCTGAGTATAAGGCCCTCATCCAAGGACTCAGAATTTCCCTTCAGAATGGAGCCTCTCGGGTCACTATTTACGTTGACTCTCAATTAATTAGTAGTCAGGTGGACGGCATTTATGAGGTTCGAGAAACCACCATAGTGTGGTATCTGGTAAAAGGCTAAATAGGTGATCGCCAAATTCAAGGAGTTTCATTTGCTGTAAGTTCCACGAGCGAAAAACGAGTACGCTGATGCCCTTTCTAAATTTATATCTGCCCTGGAAGGCTCCTACGAGCGTTCTGTCACGTTTCTCAGGACGGAAGAACTGTTGATAATCGAGGGGAAACCCTCGGGTCAAGTGAGCATGATTGATCCATCCGAGCCCTGTTGGATTGATGACATAATCAAATTCCTACAGAATGGAGCTTGCCCGAGCAACAAAGTGGAAGCATGGAAAGTAAGAAGTAAAGCCCCTCGTTTCTCACTTGATAATGAGGGTAGGCTCTACAAGAGGTCTTTCCAAAGCCCTCCGATGAGGTGCCTAAGACCCTCGTAAGCCAGCGAAGTATTGGAACATGTGCACAATGGAAGCTATGGGAATCATTCTGGCGGTTGGATTCTGGCTAAAAAGGTGTTAAGGAGCTGATTCTATTAGCCCTCGGTGTTGCAGGACGCCATCAATTACTCCAAGAAATGCCCCAATTGTCAGTTTCACTACAACACCCCTCAGCTGCCAGCAGCCCAAGTAATCCCAATCGACGTTTCGTGGCCCTTTCACCAGTGGGGTATTGACATAGTGGGACCCCTTCCAATGGAGGTCGGACAAAAAAAATTCATGATCCTCACTGTGGACTACTTTACCAAGTGGGCCGAGGCCGAAGTAGTCGCAAAAATCGCGTTCAAGGTTGTAAGGGACTTCATTTGAAAAAACATCCTCTGCTGGTATGGCATCCCGAGGGTACTAATCTCGGACAATGGTTCGCAATTCATTGTTGTTGACACTCGAGAATGGTGCTCAGAACTTGGCATTAAGCAGCGCTTCACTTCCGTGGGCCACCCTTAGGCCAACGGTCAAGCTGAAGTCACCAACAGAACCATACTCCAGCATCTGAAAATGATGCTCGAGAGTAAGAAAGGCGAATGGGCTGAAGAGCTTCAGCGAGCCCTCTGGGCATATCGTACTACCCCAAAAGCGGCAATTGGTGAGACCCCTTACTCCCTTGTTTACGGCTCTGAGGCTATGATACCTGCGGAAATCATTCAAGAGCCCACAAACGTTGCCTATTTCTAGCCTGCAGCAAACGAGAGTAACTGGGCGCTCGAATTAGTCCTACTAGATAAGAAGAGGGATGCTATTTGGGCTAGGATCCACAAGTACAAAGCGACCGTAGCCCATCAGTACAACAAGCGCGTCAAGGAAAGGGCCTTCCAGCTACGGGACCTTGTCCTCAAAAGAGTTGAAGTATCCAGACACGTGGGTAAGTTAGACCCCAATTGGGAAGGCCCCTTCAAAGTTACTCAGGTACGAGCGAACAATACCTACCTGTTGGAGACCTTGCAAGGCGAGCGTCTCCCCCGACCGTGGAATGCCTGTAACCTCAAAAGATTCTATGTGTAATTGCAACCCTTGTAAACGCCCGCTCGAGGCACTTTGTATCTTTTTTTGACATAAATACAAACACATCAGTGGGTTTTTTCCGTTCAGTATTTGTCATTTACTTGATTCGATTAACGTTTTACATTATCAATCACATCAACGCCCACTCCATGTCGAGGGTACTCCACGTCGAAGGCTTGATGCCCACCCGGGCCAAAATCTTAGACGAGCGAGCCCAACTCCAAATCAATGCTATCGGTGTGTCAAGGACCCTCCACGACAAACAGCTTGACGCTCATAAGCACATGAACCTTTGAAACGAGCGAGTCAGAATTAGGGTTACTATATACTTAGTTACACCAACTAAATGCTGATCACTCTAGTTCCCGCTCGTAAACCCCTTAGAGATCCTCACCACATTGCCAATGCGTACGCTCGTAGGTGATAAACACTTATCCAAAACTTAGGCAAATCCTCTCATGGATTTCTAAGTGCAAAGTTCATACTACTGTTACGATCGTTATTATCCAACACTTAGACAAATTCTCATCAAAAGCCAACCCTTAGCAAGTCCCCTAATGGATTTCTAAGTTCAAAGTTGAGCCTTATGGTGAATATGGCCAGGGTACCCCTCGTATAACGCACCCTCGCGCCCCTACAAGCATATATCTCAAACATCCAAGCATAAAAAAGAAACCAACTAGCAACACTCAAAGCACAACAACATTGAAGGAGCAACAAATTCCATTTATAAAAGAAAAAAGAATTACATTGCTTAAACAGAAAGAGTAATGAAATTGTTAACAGGATGTTCATAACGGAAACAAGGGAATAAGTAGCAGGAATTCATGATTGGCAGCAGGGCCAGGCAGGATCTCCTTGAGGGTCACCATCACAAGGCCTCTTGAGAGTCACCTCCAGCATCTAGGTTGAGCGCTTGAGAAGTTTGGGCCTCAGGAGGGGGTTGTCGATAAAAGAATAGGAGCCAGGACCTCAGAATTCGCAGGAAGAGCATCACCCTGGCCCACTTCATCCGGGGAATCTTCATCAGCGCCCTCGTCGATCATAATAGTCTCTGGACCCGGAGGATTGGCCACCATAAATTTATCCTGGGGCATAATAACTAAGTCATTATACTTCGGCTCTGTTAGGTCCTTGGTCGGATCCCTGTCTGGCACGACCGGCTTCAGGTTTTCATCAAGGTTCAGGCGTAGGCGAGCGTCATTACAAGTGTTGGGAGGCACCACTCCCAACTTAATCAGCTAGCCCACCGACTTCCAGAAAAACCGTTTAGCGTTGACGAAGCAGTGAAGGTTAGCAGCGAAGGCGAAGGTCTTGAATGTATGAACTTGAGGACAGAGTCCCAAGCCAACCTCGATTCCAAGTCTGTGGTCTTGCTTTGGAGCTCAGCTAGCTCTTTCCTTACCGACCCCAGTTGTTGGTCATGCTCGTTTAGCGCTTGGGTGAGATGCTCGCTATCCTCCTTCAACCGGTCACGCTCCTCTTTCAGGTCCTTGTACCGCTTATCCAATCTCTTCCATGCATCCTCTCGTTCTTCGTGCATTTTCTTCACTGTATCACGCTCTATTTTGATGGCCGTGAGCTCAGCAGAGACTTAATCGTAATCCTCCTACAGCTGGCCAGGGTCGGAGATACGTAACAGTTTCTTATACTTGGCCTTGCGCTCAGAGTAGGTCTCCAAGCGTCTCTGCAGGCTCTTCAACCTGGGAGCCACCCCCTACAACAACAAAAACTTCATTAAGAACAAAGTTAACTTAAGAAAGACTAAAGTTCTATGAAGAAACTTGGCAAACTTACCCTCAAGAGGACTTGGCAGGCATCGTCTGTGACTTGAGTGGCATCCTGCTCATTCAACTTCAGGTGGTCGCCAGAGAATTGAAGTTTGTGAATGATCCCCGTAACTAGGTTCTAGGTGGAGGAACTTTTCTTCAGGAGCACAGGGCCCTTCTCCATTGAGCTCTGGTAGCGAGCGTCTCCGCCCTGCTCAAACTTCCAGAAGCTCTCGTCTACCGAGGATGAAGTGCAGCCTTCCTCCCCTCGAGCCCCCACAACTACTTCTTTGTAGCACCCTAAACCCCAAGGCACTACATCCCCCGCACTATAGCCCGATCCACATAGGAAATGGATAATCCGTACATAAACCGAACATATAGCGAACAGGTGACAATCAAGAAAATAACGAGCTAAGCGGGACACTCCCCAACATACACAAACCAAGACATGAAATTAAAAGCGGAAGCATATCAATTAATACGTATAGGTACCATATTTACCAACATAAATACAAAGTAGGTACCATCATTAACTATCAATACATTATCATCTCTTATGTGTTATACATGTCCAAGTATCCAAATTATAATAATAATGATCATAACATGACATTACCAAAAGTTCTATACATGAAGATGCAATGCTAGACTTAGGAAAATGCAAGACCTGACTTAACTCCCGCCTAGCACGACCACGACCAAAAGTACCTGAAAAGTGAAGTATCAGTCTATCGAAGACCGAGTGAGGGGTAATATATATATATATATAACACACGTCACACGCAAGTCATAGCCTCGGGTGAAGACTTGGAAATGAAATCAATATAAAGTTCAAGAATAACTTGTTCTTTACCTGAGATTACGACTATCAGGTTTAACTTGTTAACTTGTCAATTTCATGAAACATGTGGCCCCGGCGAGTAAGGGCAATTCTACCTTTCCACCAAACGTGAACCATACGTGCTTGCATGATTAATTCAGTACGTGATCATACATTTCATTTAGTGCTCAATTAAACATATTCATGCTTGAAACATGCAATAACCCGAGGACAATCCGTGGTGCCGGATCCGTCCCCAGTCTCCTTCTTCCTCCGGGTGATAGTGGGATTGCAAAGCCCAACTATCCACGACAAGGTGTAGGTAGGGAACATGACTCCCTACGCACGGAACTCCTTCCACCACCAATCTCCTAGTGGCTTCGGGGGTGATCCCAATGAGGTGAGGATAGTTCAAGAGTTACCCGTCAACCCTTGCTTTCCCGGTTGGCTCAAGAAACTACCCTCGGGCCCAAGTGCAATCATGACTCGCCAAAACATGCTTGAAATCGGGAACAATCATAGCTTGCTTGCTTGAAAATGTTTATATTTTAGAAAACTTTTATAAATATAATAGATTTTGGCAGAAAATGTCACATAAAGGTTAGGGTTCTAAATACCTAAAAACAAAACCTCACCTTTGCTACAAAATAAAACAAGAATATGCTCTAGGGAGCCTGCTCCTCGTCCACGACCTCGTGACCTATGCAAACACGACGTGTATACGTGAGACATGACTCAAAATGGACCAAATATGACAAACGGCGAAAACGCAACGAGATGACGAGCAATACGAAATGTGGCATGAAAATATCTTGTTTTAGCATGTATTCTATCATATAATTACAATTTGGGATGAAAGAATGCATTGCATCAACATGTTAAAATTTTAATTTTATGCAGTAGCTTTTGCTCTGCCAGACGACGGGGAACGGCCGTTCCAGATTTCCTTTGAAAATGGGAAGGGCGGTTCCCGTGCCACTCCAAAACGTGCCAGCATTTTTATATTTAAAAGCACGCCTTTTGCTGGGAACGGCCCTTCCGGCACACAGGCCAAAATGGGAACGGCCATTCCCAGGTTCCGCCACCTAGTTTGAATCAGAAGCGTGGGAACGACCGTTACCCAAAATGCCTTGAGGCGGGAAGGGCCGTTCCCAGCCTCTGCAACTGAAAGAAACTGAGCAGAATAGAGCAACAGCTACGGCAACAACATCAACAACAAAGCTTAAAGTTTTAATCCCCAAAATTGCAAGAAATCTGGGAAATATGATGCATACATGCTCAACAAGCAATAACACTCCATTTCGACACATAAATCATGGAAAATTATCAATAATTCAAGTTCCCAAGTTCATGCCCCAACTTGATCACTCAAGTTAAATATTCAAGACTTCATGCTCCAAATCATGCTATAATTATGTATTCACATCTCAAACAACCATTAATCTGTTCATGCTATAAATTCTCAAACGCTAGCTAACACCCAAATTGATCAAGAATCACAACTTATGCATAAACCCACCTTGAGCTAAAGAAATGAAGAAGATAGATGGAGGTGATGATCAATCTCCAAAGCTTGAGAATTTTCTTGAAAAATCTTGATGAAATGATAAAATCTCCTCCTTTCCTTTTCTTTAGATGAACCTAGAGCAAGAAGCAATGTGTTGGGATGAAAATTTTTGGATAAAAGTGATCAAGGAAGCTTGGAGATGCATATACCGATTCATCCCATTTTGAAATATGTGAAATGCCACAATTTGCAATTTAATCCTCCACTTATGAAGTTATGCAATCAAGGATGTGTGGTTTTGAAATATGATCAATTAAGCCCTTGCAAGTTTATGCAATTAAGTCCCTAAATTTAAAGAAATAAGCATATAGGGACAATTCGGTAATTAAAGCACTCTCGGTAATTATTTCACGTAATAAATATTTTTCCGCGACATGAAATAATTTTTCAATGATATGAAATCATATAATTCACGTAATTAATGTACCATGAATTTTATAAAAATATGTGATGTCACGTAGGAAATAGAAATTTAAAAGAAATAAAATAAATCCTATGCTCAGAATCTCACACGTGGCGTGCTTACCTGTTCATCCTAAACCGGGGCGTTACAACTCTCCCCCCTTAAAAGAATCTAGTCCCCAGATTCTCTAGTCCTGAGCGAACAACTCTAGGTGGAACCGTTTCATTTTATTTTCGGTTTCCCACGTAGCTTTCTCGGTTTTATCGCTTCTCCACAAAACTTTAACCATGGGAATCCTCCGGTTCTTGTCCAAGATTTTAACTGGCCTTTGAACGAATGTCAAATTCGGTTCCAACTCAACTTCTTCCAAGGGGAGAATCGTGGTCTCATCGGGGTAATATTTCCTTAACTGAGAAACATGGAACACGTTGTGAATCCCCGTAAGACTCGGTGGTAGGTCCAGTCGATAGGCTACTTCGCCTATTCTTTCAAGAATCTCGAAGGGACCTAAATAGCGAGGATTAAGCTTTCCTCCTTTCCCAATCCAGGTGAAACCTTTCCTTGGTGACACCTTCAAGAATACCCGGTCATGAACTTCGAATTCAAGATCTCTTCGGCGAGTATCGGCATAGCTCTTATACCTATCTTGCGCTGCTTTTATCCGTTGTTGGATCGGTTGAACTTTCTCAATCATAGCCTGAACGACCTTGGAAGGTTTCTCAAATTTCTCACCTTTCTTTACTCCTTCCTGTTTCGACCATTTCCACTCTTCCAAGTCGAAGAACGGAGATCGGCACTTCCTTCCATAAAGAAGTTCATAAGGAGCCATTCTGATCGAAGCTTGAAAGCTGTTATTACATGCGAATTCAATCAAAGGAAGCTGTTCTTGCTACGAATTCTGAAAATCCATCGCGCAAGCCCGAAGTAGATCTTCCAAATATTTGATTAATCTCTCCGTCTGGCCATCTGTTTGCGGGTGGAATGCTGTACAGAACTTGAGTCTCGTTCCCGAAATGGCCTGTAATTCTTGCCACAACTTTGATGTGAACCTCGGGTCTCGTTCTGAAACTATGCTCACCGGAATGCCATGAAGTCGAATAATCTCTTTGTTATAGATCTCGGCTAACTTTGGAATCTTATAAGACTCCGGACTGGTAGAAAGTGAGCAGACTTCGTAAATCGATCCACGATTACCCAAATACCATCAAATCCACCTTTTACCTTCGGTAATCCAAATAGAAAGTCCATCATTACTTGTTCCCACTTCCATTCGGGAATAGGTAACGGTTGTAGAAGTCCCGCGGGTTTTTGATGTTCAGCTTTCACTCTCAGACAAGTCAAACAAAGTTTCACATACTCGGCAACGTCTCTTTTCATCCCGTTCCACCAGTAATATTGCTTCAAATCCTTATACATTTTATTTCCTCCCGGGTGGACCGAATATGCCGACTTGTGGGCTTCTTCAAGTAGAACCCGTTTCAACTCTTCAGGTACAACCACTCTATTCTTAAATCGAAGCAAACCGGTCTCATCAAACCCAAAAGAACTCTCCGGATCAGCTTTCTCTTTACTTACAAGCTTCTGAACCTTTGGATCATTATTCTGAGCCTCAAATAACTGATACTTCAAATCCGGCTGAATTGTGATATTGGAAACCCGAGCCTTTAACAAAATCGGAGCAACTTCATCACTTTCCTTTATTTCCAAACTCGATACACTCACCTTCCTGCTAAGTGCATCGGCAACCACGTTAGCTTTTCCTGGATGATACTTGATCGTACAATCATAATCTTCTACCTTTTCCATCCAGCGTCGTTGCCTCATATTCAAGTCTTTCTGCGTGAATAGATACTGGAGGCTCTTGTGGTCGAAGAAACTCTCAAAAGAAGTCCCGTAAAGATAATGTCTCCATTTCCCGAGAGCAAAGATTACGGCTGCGAGTTCTAGGTCGTGTGTAGGATAATTCTTTTCATAATCCTTTAACTTTTGGGAAGTATAAGCGATCACCTTTCCCTTCTGAGTCAATACACAACCTAGGCCTTCCTTAGAAGCATTTGTATACACAGCATACTCCTCTGAACCCTCGGGAAGTGCTAACACCGGAGCTGAGACTAACTTTTCTTTCAAAAAGTTGAAACTTTGATCACACTTTTCGTCCCAGACAAACTTGACATCCTTCTTTGTTAATCGGGTTAACGGTGCAGCAATCTTAGAAAAATCCTGAATGAACCTCCTGTAATATCCCAAGACACTTCTCGAACTCAGCAATGTACTGGCCAACGGACCTCCCTCCTTGCTTCAACTCTGTAAACTCCCTCAACCTACGGGTACGGGAAGCTGGAGGAATCAACTTGTTTCTGAACCCCCGTACAAAAACCACCCACGTGATTTCTGTCCCGAAAGCCTCCAATACTATCCATGCGCTCTCCCGCCAGGTGTAAGCCTCGCCCTGAATCAGAGTAAGAGTACAACGGGCTTTCTCCTGAGTATCACAAGGGATAAGCTGCCAAATCCTTTCGACCTCTTTCAACCACATCTCAGCCTGTATATCATCACCCTTATAGAACTTCGGGGGATGCTGATTCTGAAACTCGCGCAATATAGCTGAAATGGGGTTCTCCTGGGGTACTTCCGGTGCTGGTGGTGCTGGAGGAACCCTTTTCTATAGTCTCTGATCAATCAGCCCCACTATTGCGTTCATGAAATCCTGGGGTTGTGCCTGAGGAGATGGAGGAGGAGATGATCTCTCACAGTGATAATGGCGGCGATGATGATGATGCCGATGTCTCGGGGATCGATCACGGTGATGTCTATCACGATCCATCCTGAAATCAAATCACTACACATGCATGGCTTGATTAATAAATGCAAATGTTTGCAATTAATTTCCATAATAAAAAATAAGCACACATTCAAAGGAGATCAAATAGCTCAAGTAATGCAAGAGTTCAAGTAAATCAAGTAATTCAATTAAATGCAGACTCTCAAGTAACAAGTAATCCTATGCCGTTCGACTTAGACTCACTTGACACAACTTGAGAACCTCGGTTTTGCAGCCGGGCTCTGATACCACCTGTAGATGTAGCACCCTAAACCCCAAGGCACTACATCCCCCGCACTATAGCCTGATCCACATACGAAATGGACAATCCGTACATAAACCGAACATATAGCGAACGGGTGACAATCAAGAAAATAACGAGCTAGGCGGGACACTCCCCAACATACACAAACCAAGACATGAAATTAAAAGCGGAAGCATATCAATTAATACGTATAGGTACCATATTTACCAACACAAATACATAGTACGAACCAACATTAACTATCAATACATTATCATCTCGTATGTGTTATACATGTCCAAGTATCCAAAATATAATAATAATGATCATAACATGACATTACCAAAAGTTCTATACATGAAGATGCAATGCTAGACTTAGGAAAATGCAAGACTTGACTTAACTCCTACCTAGCACGACCACGACCAAAAGTACCTGAAAAGTGAAGTATCAGTCTACCGAAGACTGAGTGAGGGGTAATATATATATATATAACACACGTCACATGCAAGTCATAGCCTCGGGTGAAGACTTGGAAATGAAATCAATATAAAGTTCAAGAATAACTTGTTCTTTGCCCGAGATTACGACTATCAAGTTTAACTTGTTAACTTGTCAATTTCATGAAACATGTGGCCCCGGCGAGTAAGGGCAATTCTACCTTTCCACCAAACGTGAACCATACGTGCTTGCATGATTAATTCAGTACGTGATCATACATTTCATTTAGTGCTCAATTAAACATATTCATGCTTGAAACATGCAATAACCCGAGGACAATCCGTGGTGTCGGATCCGTCCCCAGTCTCCTTCTTCCTCCGGGTGATAGTGGGTTTGCAAAGCCCAACTATCCACGACATGGTGTACGTAGGGAACATGACTCCCTACGCACGGAACTCCTTCCACCACCAATCTCCTAGTGGCTTCGGGGGTGATCCCAATGAGGTGAGGATAGTTCAAGAGTTACCCGTCAGCCCTTGCTTTCCCGGTTGGCTCAAGAAACTACCCTCGGGCCCAAGTGCAATCATGACTCGCCAAAACATACTTGAAATCGGGAACAATCATGGCTTGCTTGCTTGAAAATGTTTATATTTTAGAAAACTTTTATAAATATAATAGATTTTGGCCGAAAATGTCACATAAATGTTGGAGGGTTCTAAATACCTAAAAACAAAAGCTCACCTTTGCTACAAAATAAAACAAGGATATGCTCTAGGGAGCCTACTCCTCGTCCACGACCTCGTGACCTATGCAAACACGACGTGTATACGTGAGACATGACTTAAAATGGACCAAATATGACGAACGGCGAAAACGCAACGAGATGACGAGCAATACGGAATGTGGCATGAAAATATCTTGTTTTAGCATGTATTCTATCATATAATAGCAATTTGGGATCAAAGAATGCATTGCATCAACATGTTAAAATTTTAATTTTATGCAGTAGCTTTTGCTCTGCCAGACGACGGGGAACGGCCGTTCCGGCTTCCCTTTGAAACTGGGAAGGGCCGTTCCCCGACCACTCCAAAACGTGTAAGCGTTTTTTAATTTAAAAGCGCGCCTTTTGCTGGGAACGGCCCTTCCGGCACACAGGCCAAAATGGGAACAGACGTTCCCAGGTTCGGCCGCCTAGTTTGAATCAGAAGCGTGGGAACGACCGTTCCCCAAAATGCCTTGAGGCAGGAAGGGTCGTTCCCAACCTCTGCAACTTAAAGAAACAGAGCAGAACATAGCAACAGCTATGGCAACAACGTCAGTAACAAAGCTTAAAGTTTTAATCCCCAAAATTGCAAGAAATCTGGGAAATATGATGCATACATCCTCAACAAGCAATAACACTGCGTTTAGACACATAAATCATGGAAAATTATCAAGAATTCGAGTTCCCAAGTTCATGCCCAAACTTGATCACTCAAGCTAAATATTCAAGAATTCATGCTCCAAATCATGTTATAATCATGTATTCACATCTCAAACAACTATTAATCTGTTCATGCTATAAATTCTCAAACCCTAGCTAACACCCAAATTGATCAAGAATCACAACTCATACATAAACCCACCTTGAGCTAAAGAAATGAAGAAGATAGATGGAGGTAATGATCAAGCTCCAAAGCTTGAGAATTTTCTTGAAAAATCTTGATGAAATGATAAAATCTCCTCCTTTCCTTTTCTTTAGATGAACCGAGAGCAAGAAGCAATGTGTTGGGATAAAAATTTTTGGATAAAAGTGATCAAGGAAGCTTGGAGATGCATATACCGATTCATCCTATTTTGAAATATGTGAAATGCCACAATTTGCAATTTAATCCTCCACTTATGAAGTTATACAATCAAGGATGTGTGGTTTTGAAATATGATCAATTAAGCCCTTGCAAGTTTATGCAATTAAGTCCCTAAATTTAAAGAAATAAGCATATAGGGATAATTCGGTAATTAAAGCACTCTAGGTAATTATTTCACGTAATAAATATTTTTCCGCGACATGAAACAATTTTTCGATGATATGAAATCATATAATTCACGTAATTGATGTACTATGAATTTTATAAAAATATGTGATGTCACATAGGAAATAGAAATTTAAAAGAATTAAAATAAATCCTACGTTCAGAATCTCACACGTGGCGTGCTTACCTATTCATCCGGAACCGGGGCGTTACATTATTTCCTGTTACCAGAAATGGGGATTGAGTCAGCCATCTTTTTCTCTTCCGTGATTATTGGGCCCTCTCCTCATCTAAGACCCTCATCACTAACCCCGAGCGGTTGCGGGGAGCGTTAGGCACATGTACATACACATGGCTAGGAGGAGTGGCTCCGTGAGCGTCCCCAATTATCAGGTCTTCAATATGGCCATCTCTGTGACCACCACTTCCATCTCCACGGCCTTCCCCTCGGCCGCCTGATCCTCGTCTCGTGCCCCGGCCCCCTCGTAGCACAGTTGGGGGCCTGGGCTAATGCTGATGTTGCTACTGCTGTTTGTTCCTACCTGCTCTGCCAGCGCACATCATGGCTGCGATGCTCTCTGCACTTACTCCCGTCATCATAATGTCTATGTCTGCAAACCAAGGGATAAGCGAGCGTCAGAAAAATATATTAAAAATGCTCGTTAACAGAACAGAATTGGAAAAGTTAAGCGTTTCTACTCTAGAAGTTTATAGAGTTAGTTCCTAGAATCTAGCCGTCGAGGTTCATGATTCGAGCGGGAGGGTTGGTTATCATCTCTAGGGGGCTCACGAGCCCATAGCGGAATAAGATTTCCTCATTCCGTATTAGTTCTTTGGCCTTATTCAACCTCTTCTCATTTTTCATAATATGGGCTAGACACTTTGCCCAGTGCTTGAATCCTTGTCCCCGGATCTATGCTTGACTATAGGCCCTTCCCCATGTATCACCCACTCTCGGGGTACCCTAAAGATCCCACCTAGTACCCCCACGAAGAAGAATTTTTCCTTCCAATTCTCTCTCTACGAAGTTGAGGGTGAGTCTATGATTTTTAGCCTTGATTTGGCCTGGGCATAGTAGAAACCATCTCTCGGGGATGAGCACGGAGAACGGGCCATCTGAATCAAACTGTTGAAGTTGTCAATGGAAGGTTCTTGACTCGTGGCCCTCATCAACATCACAAAGGCATTCAACAGAGATATCCCATTGGGCAGAATCTGGGAAGGACACAGATTTAAGGAATTTAACAGGTTGACGATCGGGGCAGGGATTGGAAACCTCAAACCTCCCGCGAGCACAACATCCTTGTAGACTATCATCATCCCCGGAGGTGGACTATTAGCTCTCTCTCTGTCCGTAGGGAGGTGAGTCCAGTATACGTTGTCCCAATAAACCTTGGACTTCAACTCTGCCAACTCCGCGAGCGTTAGAGTACTCTCTATCTCATCTGGAGATTTATCTGTTTGGTGGGGGTTGTTCTTCCTCACTTGGGTGGCTGGCTCTTTCCCTTTCCTTTGACACTTTCGGGGAGGCTCTTTATCTTCTTAGCGTCCCGAGGGCCCCACCTCCTCTTGAGGGCCAGCGATCGCCACCGTAACCTAATGATCTTGGGGCCTCACGGCACTGTTCAACAGGGGGAAGACCCTTTTCCCTTGCCTTCGCATTCTGATGGATAAATCCATCTCTTCGAAAAGTTGTTCTACTCCTCCGGGGTTACGCTCGTTCTTCCCTTGAACAGCAGCGTCTAGTTCTTTATCCCTAGGGTTTTCTGGGACTACCCCCAAAGGAACCACGAGCGGAATGGCATCATGAGGAGAAGAGCTTCCTATCGACATCTCGTCTATCTCCCTCACCATTTCGTTTATGATGTTTTTAGCTGCCATGGATTCTGTTCTTGAAGGATGAAGGTTTTTGCAAGGGAATTTGGCAGAAAATGGGTTCCTATGCAGAAACTACCACTCAGAAAGCCTCCTCACCCAAGAACCACTCTCAAAGCAACCTAAATCTAGGGTTAGCATGGAAATTACAAAGGATTACCTAAGATGGAAGAAGAAGTTTGCTGGAGAAGTCGTCGAAAATCGCGAAGAATTGCAGAAGGATTTGAAGCCTGTTTTGATCTGGAGAATTTGAAAGCGTAAAGATGAAGAAGGCTTTCCAGATCCCTATTTATAAGAAGGAGGTCAGCATTAATTAGGGTTGAGGAATTTAAATTAGCAATCATTCCCGACTTGGAAGACCCCCACTTTTAGTAACCGTCGCACGTCTCCCAACAAACACGCGCCCACTCCGCGGCACACGCGCCCACATCGTCCCTCAGCATTTAATGTGGACATGAATTCATTTAATATCTTGTGAAAGGGTGTCCGTTACAGAAGGCAAACAGTCATTTCCCTCCAAAAGCTTGACCCTCATATATTCAAAGTAAGGTCCGGGCTTCAAAATTCTACAGTACACTCAAGCGTAACTACAGAATTTGGGGGGCAAAATGATGAGGCCAAATCACGCTCCGGTCAGCACCGCACACGTGTTACGATCTGAAAGACCCAGAGCTTTAACGCTCGTGATAATGGGCTCGCAAAATTAACCCGGCCCATTCCTTCATCACATATCTAATCCAGACTTGTGCGTCTCGTCCCAAGTCGTGAGCACGGGATCCATCCACCAATCCCCTTGGACGCTCGCATTATGGTCCCAAGAGACGCTTCACGCCCAGATCCCTACTCTACCACACCAAGGACACCCGCTGCAATTGCGCTTGGGTTCATACGCTCTATGCTCACCACATCTAGCGCTCGTGGTCCTCCACCAGGGGAACCCCCCCTCGAGCATCCCAGCGCTCTGGCTCAGCGTCAATTGGTCAAGTGGTCTGAGGGTTCTTTCTCAAAGGTAAGGTCCCGGGTTCGAATCCCTTGGATCATTTGGGGTGTGTGTTAAAAAAAAAAAATGGCACTATGCGCCCAGAGGGTCAATCCCACCTTAGTGGAGAGTCCCTCTTGAAGGAACTCTTTGAGGAACGAGGAGCGTTGTTGAGTATCTCCACACTCGCCGCTCTCCAACCACCTCTGACACAGTGGTAGTGCGCACCTCGTACCTGGCAAGCCACAGGCTTTCAGAGCCATCACTTTCACACCATCACATGACGCCACGTGTCTAGGGCAGCATAAGGTTTGGGACCACAAGGTCAAATTACCCAAGGTACCCTTGCCCCTAACTGTAACGCCCCCGCTTTTCAGTCGTATAGCTTGATGTATGTGTTTATCTCCTTATGTGAATTAATTGGTTATAAGTGTTTTATTTAATTAATTTTATTATTTGACTGTTAACTATGTGATTAAATGAAATATATGAAATATTTGAATTGGAATTATACGACTACTTGAACTACTTGCGCAGGTATGATTTGTTTGCGTGTCGTTTTTATATGATTTGAATTCAAAAATTCATGAAAATTTAATATGTTGGTGATATGTGTGTTATAAATGTGTATATATGCTCGTTTCATGTTTTCGGATTCATTTGCTTGAGTTTTAAAGTTTATGTACGCGTACTTTCTAATTTACTCTCTACGTGCTCGAATTTAATTTTGTTTCTTGCGAATTTCTGACATGTGTGAATTACGCGAGTTATGAATGTGATTATATGCTCATTACATGTTTTAGAGCTTGTTTTATGGGATTCTTGGCTCGTTTTGTAAAAACGGGATTTGTGAGGGACGTGAGGGCCTAACGCGTTTAGCGCACCTCGTGTTCCGAAAGGCGTAACTTGAGCTCGGGAATTTGGATTTGAATTCTGGAAGATGCGTTGGACTCTTAACGAAGAAAGAAAACCAAAGAACCTACTTTTATATTTTTATAAGCCAATTTGATCCTCCAAAATTCAGCCGAAACAAGCACCTAGCGACAAGAGGACACCCTTTGACTAGTCTTGAGCTTGTGGACCCCATTTTAGCCCAAGTTAAATCCTAAACCTTGACTTTTATAACCAAGATACACTCCTATCTCTCCCTCACCTGACACATTTCGGACCCCCTCTCCCAAGACAAAAGAAATCAGCCCCAAAGTGAAGAAAAGAGAGAGAAAGAAGAGAAGAGGAATAGGAAGGATGAAACTATTCAGTTTCTTCAAGCTTTGAACTCAAGCTCCATCAATTCTCTCCCATTCGAAGATTTAATCTCGTATTTGTGATCTAAATGCCTTTGTGGTCATTATGCCTTTCATTTTGCAAGATTTCATCCATGTTTGATTGATATATGGCATATGGTATGAATAGTGATGGTTTGTAGAAATTTGATGATTCTAGCTTGTTTTCTTGTAGATTCTTTTGGTATGAAGCATGTATTTAGATCCAAAGACATCATTTGTGATATATATGAACTTGATTTGGGTGTCAGATGAGGATTCATGACTTTGCCATTGTTGATTTTGAAGCTTTTGCATGAACTTGCTCTCATTTCACTTCTAGCTTGAGTGTTGCAACTTTGGTCCATTTTTATGGCTTGAATGCATGAGTTTTTGTTTCCTCAGCCTTTCATTATGCGTTAGCTTGGTGCTTGTGTGGTTTGTTTGGAGTTTTGAGGGAGTTTGCAAGCTTGTTTCTCGAAAATTTGGCCCCTGTCCCAAATCCACTGGGGTGGATTTGAGGCAGCCCCCTCCTGGAACTTTCTGACCTAAATCCACGGGGGTGGATTCCCCTTTTGAGAAAAATCCACTGGGGTGTATTTAGGGCAGTGGCTCCTTTTTGCTCCGGTTCCGTTTTTATTCTTCTCCCACCTCTTTTATGATTCCCATGCTTTATTAACTTGTTAATATATGTGTTATGACCATTATATAAATTTTATAGATTTTATGTTGTGAATCCAAAGTGTTAATGTGAAATGAAAATGTGAATATTTAAATGCGACAATATGGCCTTCTTTGCAACTATTTCCTTCTTTATGTGTTAATGGATTTCTTTCACCTTAAATTGATTATTATGCATTGTAAGCATTTTGCTATGTATGTAATGATTATTGTTTTAAGGTTATGGCTTAATTTGGTACAAAATATGAAAGATATGAAACGTATGAATATGAAACTACCATGTATTGAACGTTTTGAATGAATTACGTGATAATGTGACTCTTCTTGTAACTAATGCATCCCTTATGTGTTCAATGGATTCCTTTCACCTCTAAATGATTCATGTGAATTGTAAACATGTTGATATTTATCTTATGATTATTGTATGGAATTCTTAGCTCGTTTTGATTTGAATTATGAAAGATACAATACGATTGAACGTGAAACCTTCATGTATTGAATGTACGTGGGTTAAGTGCTTGATTATATGTCTCCATGACATCGTTTTACTTCTTATGCATCTCATACCACGTTAATGCATTGTCGTGCGTCATATATGGTTCATTTGGAGTCTTGCGTCTCACGAGTACACTATATTATCTTCTGTACAGTTTTCTCCAGGACGGAGACCTGCCGGGTTCATAGGACACTTTCAAGTCCTCTTGTTTTCTTCTTGGTATTGGTCGGTAAGGTGTAAAGGTGGGTTTCTCTTCTATTAGCTAAAACGACCCTATATACATCCAATGTGCAAAGTTTTAAGATTATATGTATATCTAGTCGTTCAAATGAGTAAATGATTTCAAACGTAAGCCTTCCTTTCGTGAACCCTTACCCAATATTTTGGCGAGATCAGTGAACACAATGTTTATACGGGTCCGGGACTATGTGTACGTGGCTATCCGAGAAAGCTCGGGCTGACGGTAATCCCCGTGCACTAGTCTCCACAAATGATTTACGACGCAACTGACCTCGTTAGGAGTTTTAACGAGTAAGGGGAATCGGGCTTTTGAGGACTCATGAACCTCACTAGCTACTACGTATGAGGTGGCGGGGTCTTGCTAACCCATCCACCGCCCCGAGGAAAAAGGTGTAAGTGTTTATAATTATGAATGTTAATGATTGTTAATGAATGAATGAATGAACGAATGAATGATTGTGGTGTGATCACTAACGAATGAACGAATGAATAAATAAATACACACACTAGAAGAAGGTTGGAGAATTCGCCCTCTCGCCGGGCTCACGTAATGACCGCATGATTGAATGAATGAAATTGATCGTTGTAATCCTGAGCATTGTTTTTCTTTGTTTTCACCCACTTGGGAAATATCTCAAAACCTCGCACAAGATTATAACTTGCATGTGTGGGTGTTTAAATTCTGCGATATTACTATAATATGTCCTGTTTTATACCCACCAGTCTCCTATAGACTGAACCCGGCTTTGTTTTCAGTTCTTTGCAGGTTCTGGAGTGCTAGGCGGGATTTTATGTCGGTCAAGTCCTTTGGTTAGGTCAGAGTCCTTCCACACGCACATCGTAATTTAATGGAGTCATATTGAAACATGTATAAATGCTAAAATTATGTTTTATTGGTTCGGGATAGATTGAACCGTGGTTATGATTTATGATTTATGTTTGGAAATTTCGGGACTAGGTATTTATGTTAGTTGAACTCGTCACTTGTTGCTTATATTGTGATTGAACTTATGACTTTGATGAGACATAAAACCATGCTCGCATCTGAGCCATCCACGTGTCGCCACTTGCCGGCTGAGAGATTGGACGCTCGCATCGATGGGCTCACAGGCCAACCCAACCTACTCGCTTGCTCACTAGTACAGGCCCATGAACCTCGGCCAACTATTCAAGTAAAGGGTTCAAGCTGTCAAACTGACGCTCACACCATAGCCCTCAGAGCCAACTTTTCCAAGGAGGCATCCCCCGAGGACACCTGCTCTTTGACGCTCACATAGTTGACGCTCGTGGGTCACCTGCTAGGGAGACCCCACGTACGTCACTTCGAGCGTCACTCACGCTCGGGTAAGATCTACCCCCTTGAGAGGCATCCGTACGACTGTAAGGCCGATCTTGAGCCTCCACAGCGCACGACCTTCATCAACAACCTCTGACACAACGACAGTGCGCACCACGCACCTGACACGCCGCCTGCTTTTCAGAGCCATCACTCTCATGCCACCACAGGCTGCCACGTGTTAGGGTAACATAGGTTCGGGACCACACGGTTAAATTACCCAATCTACCCTCACCCCTAACATATAAATAGGGGAGAACACCTGTCTTCTCCCCCCAAGTCATCTTCCACAATCCGCACTGCACTCACTGTTCTGGATATTTTCCTCCATTCTTCCCCATCTTCTCAAGCTTGGCATTACCTGAACCACAGTTGCATCACCATACCATTTGGCACTCTTGGTGTTATTCTAGTTGGAAGAACCCACGCTCAAAAGGAAACCCAGTTCCTGAAGGTCTCACGCCTATGATGGTCTTTCCCTTTTTATACAAATATTGAAAGTGTTGATGCATTTTAGGAGCTCAGATTCCTGTACCATCATTTTTGGCGCCGTCTGTAGGAAATCCATCACCACCATCTTCAACGTCCTCTGATTCTTCTTTAAGCTAGTTGAGATATAACAACTCTCACATCAAACATGGTCACTGCAACAAGGTCTGGGACAATAGAGAACAGGGGTGTTCCTCCTCCTATCAACGAAGAAAACGCAAGGAACAGCGCCCCTACCGGTGGTACACCCCCGTCCCTTGCCGGAAACACTGAGGCAGCCGCCGCAACTCTCCCCCCCGGGGGCAACGAGGCAGAAGGATCTGGCTCCATTCCTCCCCCCCAACCTTCATACAAAACGCTCCTACTTCCCATCCCGCCATGTATACCATGGCCATATCACCGCCGTGATATGCTTATATGTAACCCGGGATGATGCCCCTGGTCCAGCCCTATCAGGTGAGGACGCTGAATCTCCCCATGTCCCTTCCGAGAGAGATACAGGGGGTGGAAATGCCCCAAGTCACCACTCAGCAACTTCAGGCGCTTTACGCGCAATGCAAGGGTCAGGCGGTCCAAAACGTCTGGGAACACTTCACTGCTGCCTATTTCCCATCAATGGCAGGCCCTCGAGCGGCCCCACCCATAGAGGGACTCCCAGTCCATCCCTTATTAGCCGCCCAAAACGTGTTGAGGGCTCAGCCGCCTCCGCCACCACTAGCTCAGGAAAATGAAGCCCCACTGAGGGTCCAGCAAGGACAACAGCCCGCTGGAGAAGGAAGGGCCCCACAGAATGAGAGGGCTGAAAATAACGAAGAGGTCCAATCGAGGGCCACAGGGAGGGCAAGCCGCAGAAATGTCGGCGACCCTCAACTTGCTACAGTGTAGGATTAGCTCAAGGGACTCCAGAATGTGGTGGAGCAGCTCTCTCGAGCAAGGTCTCAAGCCCCCCATGGCGGGGGCCAGAGGTCCAGGGCCAGAGACGCTCGTCGACCACTCAGCCAGATTTCCCACCACCGAAGAGAAGCAAGCTATGAGGAGTACGATCCCGAGGACAGGGATTACAGAATCTTGACGGGCGATTCCCCCCTCATTGACTAGGTTTTGATGACCCGTGCGGGGAAGGGCAAAATCCCCTCGACCGTCAACAGGTATGATGGAACAACTGATCCGACCGAGCATCTAGATCACTTTGTGCACCTGATGCACTTATACGATCACCCGAGCAACTATTAGGCCAAGGTGTTTGTCACTTCTCTCATGGGGATGGCTCAGGATTGGTATAAGAAGCTTCCCCCACGCTCGATCCGGGGGTATGCAGACCTGACAGATGCCTTCATAAGTCATTTCAACTCTCTGAAAGCACCAGCCCCGGCCGTGATAGCTCTCTACAGCTTAGTCCAGGGGCCGAACGAGACGCTCAGGTCCTTCATGGGAAGGTCTAACAAGGAGATCTTGCTGGTGGAAAAGCCCTCAATGGATTTCTTGAGGCATGTACTTTTTGGAGCGATCAACATGAAGTATTATGTCAGCAAAGAATTCGTGGAGGAGGTGGCCAAGAAAAAGCCATGCTCGTTGATGGAAATCAGGGACATAGCTGACTCTTTCTTCACCCTCAAGGATATGTATATCGCGAGGGATCAGAAAATGGCGAATGCCCCTCGCCCCAGTAAAGCCCCGAGGACAGAGGAGATTCTAACAGGGGTCGCCGCCGCAGCCCTATCCCCACTCGCCGTAATCCTTCGCCTCCGCGTAAGTTCGAGCGGATCCCCCTCAACCGCCCAATTGCCGAAGCATATTCCATGGCAGATAAGAAACTCTTCAAGAGACCGCCGAAGTTGAGGGAGACTGAGGCCCAAAAGCGCTCAGGAAAGTACTGCGCTTTTCATAAGCAGAAGGGGCATGATACCAACGAGTGCCGCCAACTTGAGAGCAAAATGCAGAGGCTTATCGCTGGGGGGCACCTCAAGGAGTTTGTGAAGGGCTAGAGAGGTATGATGAGCATTGCGCTGAGAGAGCGCATACTAGAGGAAGAAGTTGCTCGCACTCACGAAGCCCCCGTCACCATCACACCGAAATGAGCGACCGCGGTAAAGGGAAAGCTGCAGATCTGGAGAATCAGCCCTTTATGGTCATTCACATGATCACCGGAGGGCCCTCGGGGGGCGATTCTAACGCTTCCCGGTGCCGCCACATTCGAAGTTATGACCAGAGATCATCCCTGCCCAAGCCTGTGCTTTCCGTTGACAGCTCATCACGCTCGAAAGAAAATGACATTGTAGGGTTCACAGAGAAAGATTTGGAACACATTGTAACACCCCATGGGATTGGCGAAACCTCTGACTGTCCCATGGTGGTTAGTTTAGACGTTCATAATCATATTGTAAAGAGGGTCTTGATTGATAGTGGAAGCTCTGTGAAAGTTCTCCCTTACTCAACGTTTCAAAAAATGAATATTTCAAACATTCCCCTCGAACCCCTCAGTACAGCCCTCGTTGGCTTTAGAGGTTCTGAGATTGTCCCCCGCGGACAGATTCGGTTGGCCACCTCTTTCGGTCACGCCCAACAGCAAAAAACTCTGAGCGTCCTTTACACAGTCGTTGAAGTGGACCTCCCCTACAACATCATCATTGGGCGCCCAGCCCTCGTGGATTTCAAAGCAGTAATCTCCACGTATCACCAGAAAGTCAAGTTCCCCACTTCCGAGGGCACGGGCGAGGTTCTATGTAATGTCAAGGAGGCCTGGAAATGTTACGTCCTTTCCCTTCGAAGCCACAAGCCCAAACAAACCATTCAGGCAGGATCCACCAAAAAATCAGTTGACTTCCCCAAATTGGACGGGGATAGCCTGGAACGCAAAAGGGCCAAGCTTTACAAAAAGAAGAACAAAAAGAAGACCCCCAGTGGAGCAAAAAGCAGGGAGGATGGGCCACCCGGGGCCGTCGAAGGATCTTCCTCTGAGAACGAGGGTGACGGGCCCTCGGGTAAGGAGGGGGGCAGGCTTACTGGAAAAAAACGAGCGCTCGAAGCTCCACGTTGAGCCCATCAAAAAGTTCTTGACCATCGAGTTGAAACAAGGGAATCCAGATAAAACCACCCAGATTGGCTCAAATCTCGACGGTCCCTCACAAGTTATGATGATTGATTTTCTCTGGGAAAATCTCGACGTATTCGCTTGGAAGGCCTTTGATCTCACCGGGATACATCCGAGTGTCATAGTTCACAGGCTCAACGTGGACCCAACCTCGTTAACAAGATGTTCGAGCGTGAAATCGGAAAATCCATGGAAGTGTATGTAAACGACATGATAGTCAAGAGCGAGCGTCAGTATTCCCATCTGGAGGATCTCAAGCAAACATTCAATATCCTACGTCATTATGGAATGAAGTTGAACCCCTCCAAGTGCACATTTGGCATTCGGGGTGGGAAATTCTTGGGGTACGTGGTCAGTCAACGAGGTATAGAGGTAAATCCGGAAAAGATTAAGGCAATTCTTTATATTTCCTCCCCTTGGAACGTGAGGGAAGTCCAAGTGCTGGTGGGAAAGATCATTTCATTGAACAGGTTCATCTCCCGCTCGGCAGATAGAAACTTGCCTTTCTTCAAAATTTTGCGCAACACTCGCAACTTCAACTGGAGCGAGGAGTGTGAGAAAGCTTTGCAGGACATGAAGCAATACCTCGTGAGCGCACCGCTGTTGACCAAGCCAAGCCCTAGAGAAAACTTATTCGTTTACCTCTCAGTCTCCACGGAGGCTACGAGCGCTGTCCTCGTGGCGGTCCGCGAGCATAAACATATGCCAGTATACTATCTGAGCAAAACCATGTAGGGGGTGGAGAAGAGATATATAGAGATAGAGAAGTTCGCTTTTGCGCTCGTTAATGCATCTTGAAGGCTAAGGCCTTATTTTCTGGCTCATTCTATCATAGTGCTCACAGATTAACCTCTCAAGCAGGTGCTCGCGAAACCAGACGTCTCAGGAAGATTAATCAAATGGTCAATCGAACTCAGTCAATTTGATATCACTTTCGAGCCCCGCACTGCCATACGGGCTCAGGCAGTGGCAGATCTGTTGGTAGAGCGTTTCAATCTGAGCACGGGGCCCTCGGTGGTAGAGGGACTATGACTTCTGCACACAGATGGCTTCTCGACCTCACAAGGGGGGGTGCCGGGGTGACCCTCAGAGATCCTCATGGTATAGAAGTTGATTACGCAATAAAACTGGCATTCCAGGTCACCAACAACGAGGCTGAATACGAGGCCCTAATCCAAGGCCTTAGGATAGCCCATCAGAATGGTGTCATTCGAATCACTGCGTATGTTGACTCCCAGTTGATCGCAAGTCAAATTGATGGTACTTATGAGGCCCGAGAAGCCACTATGGTGCAGTACATGGCGAGCGCTAAGGAAGCTATCGCCAGGTTCAAAGAATTCCTTCTGTTGCAAATCCCTAGGACAGAAAACGAGCGTACAGACACTCTTTCAAAGTTTGCATCTATGCTGGAGGATTCTTGCGAGCGTTCCGTCACATTCCTCAGAACGGAGAAACCGCTGATTCGTGAAATGGAACCCTCGGGCGAGGTGAACATGATTGATCGCTCCGAGCCCTCTTAGCTTGACGAAATCATTAAGTTTTTGAGGGATGGGACTTGCCCGAGTGATAAAGTAGAAGCTCGGAAGGTTAGGAGTAAGGCCCCTCGCTTTTCTCTTGACAGCGACGGACGGTTGTTCAAGCGATCTTTCCAAGGTCCACCATTGAGGTGCCTGAGGCCCTCGCAAGCCAAGGAAATGTTGGAACATGTGCATAACGGAAGCTGTGGGAATCATTCTGGCGGTCGAATTCTGGCAAAGAAAATCTTAAGGAGTGGGTTCTACTGGCCCTCGCTATTGCAGGATGCCATCAGTTACTCCAAGAAATGCCCTAAGTGCCAATTTCATTCTAACAGCCCCCAATTGCAGGCGGCTCAAATGATCCCTATCGATGTTTCTTGGCCCTTCAACCAGTGGGGTATCGACATTGTAGGACCCCTCCCAATGGCGGTCGGGCAAAAGAAGTTTGTAATACTCGCCGTGGATTATTTCACTAAGTGGGCCGAAGCTGAAGCGGTCGCCAAGATAACGTTCAAAGTTGTGAGGGATTTCATCTGGAAGAACATCATCTACAGGTATGGCATCCCGAGGGTACTCATCTCGGACAACGGTTCCCAATTCATTATTGCTGACACACGGGATTGGTGCTATGAGTTGGGGATTGAGCAACGCTTCACTTCCGTGGGCTATCCTCAAGCCAACGGTCAACTGAAGTGACCAACCGAACCATACTCCAGCATCTGAAAACGATGCTCGAGAGTAACAAAGGGGAGTGGGTAGAAGAACTACAAGGTACCCTTTGGGCGTACCGTACTACCCCACGAGCGACAACCGGAGAAACCCCTTACTCCCTCGTGTATGGCTCCAAGGCTATGATACCTGCGGAGATCGCTCAAGAATCCGCACGCGTGGCCTATTTCGAGCCTGCAACCAACGAAGCCAATCGGACGTTCGAATTGGATTTGCTGGACGAGAGGAGGAACACAGCTTGGGCTCGCATCCACAAGTACAAGGCGACTGTAGCTCACCAGTATAACAAGCGTGTCAGAGAAAGGACTTTCCAACTGGGGGACTTAGTCCTCAAAAAGGTTGAAGTTTCTAAACATATAGGTAAGTTGGATCCCAATTGGGAAGGCCCCTTCAAAGCCGTTCAAGTACGAGCGAGCAACACCTACTTGCTAGAGACTTTGCAAGACGAGCGTCTACCGAGACCGTGGAACGCGTGCAACCTTAGACGGTTCTACGTGTAAGTGTCGACCTCTGTAATTGCCCGCTCGCGGCACTTTGTACTTTCTTTTGACAGAAAGCATATTGTAATCATTTTAAATTGCAAGCATAACAGTAAGTGTTTTATGCGTTATTATGTCATCTGTTTGCTTTTCCTTTGGTTAATGGTTTGGGTAATAAAAAGCCTACTCCGTGTTGAGCGTATTCCTTGTCGAAGGCTTAATTAATACCCCGTTAATCTCAAATCGATACTATCTGTGTGGTAGAAACACCCCACATTGAACACCTTGACGCTCATAAGCATGAAAACCCCAAGAATGAGGGATGCTAAACGCTTAATTTACGCCAACTAGGTGTTCGCCATGCCAGCTCGCACTCGTAAACCCCCGATGACCCTCACCCTCGTGGATTACCTTCTTGGGTAGGAGTACGCTCGTAGATGGCCGGCCCTGGGCTAATCCTTTCACGGACGCCTAAGGAGGAAGCCAGCATTACAGCTACGCTCGCTTTGATTCCCTGCTAGGCAAATTCTACAGTTGACTTTTAGGTTCACTCAAATTACTGGAGCATTAAAATTAAAAGTATGTGTTGCACGCTTAAGGCCAATACTTAGGTAAATCCTTAGAAGTTTTCTAAGTTCAAATTCGAGCCTCATTGTGAATATGGCTAGGGAACCCTCATAAGGGACACCCTCGCGCCCATACTTACATCTCTCAAACTGCCAGACGTTTCCAAATTTTAAACTTATGACGCATGGAGATAAGCGACAGGGAACCCTTAAAGGAAACGCCCTCGTGCGCGTACACTCCCATCGCAGACATTCAGATAACAAGAAAGATAAGCATGCAAACATCAAACGCAATGAAACAACCATGCACAACACTCAAAAATGGAAAGAATCAAACATGAACATTCAGATGGTAAAGAAAAGTTCAAGTACACTGGGGAAAACATAATGGTCAAATACAGACATTAAATGTTCATAAACAGTAATGAAATCAAACAAGCAGGATCTTGAAGCGGCAGTTGGAGAAGTATCATTGGGCTTGGTTTCTGGGCTCTGGAGGGGCAGTTGATATAGGAACTTGGGCCAGCAAGTTGGCGTCAGAAGTCTGGGCATCTCCAGGTTCCTCGTCGTCCAGCGCATCCATGACGGTACCCTCATCGTCTATCTGAATGGGCTCGGGGTTAATGGGATTGGCCGCTATGAACTCCTGCTGGAGCATCGTTACCAGCTCTTGATACTCTGGCTCAGTCAGAATCTCCGAGGGGTCTGTGTCGCGGACCATGGGCTCGCAGTTATCATCTAAATCCATGCGCAGGTGCTCATCGGTTCGAGCGCTCTCAGGAGCCAATCCTAGCTTCACCATTTGCCCAATCGCCTTATAAAAGAAGCGCCGAGCGTTCTCGAAGCAATGGAGGTTGGCCGCGGACACAAAGGCCTTGGAGCATACGAATTTCATCACCGCATCCCACGATACCCTCGCCTCCAAACCTGCAACTTTCTCCTGCAATTCAGCGAGGGTCTTTTTTGTAGCCTCATTCTAGCGAGTGCTCTCCGCCAGTTGCTCGCCTAGCTCTCTATTTTGGACCCTCAGCTAGTCCCGCTCCCTCTTCAGCTCCTTGTGACGCTCGTCAAGGGCCAAATAGGCACCATCTGACTGCTTCAGCTCTTCCTTCAACCCATTCTTCTCAAGGTTGGCGTCAGTAAGTTGAGCGCTAACTGTATTGTAATCCTCCTGCAGTTGGCCGGGGTTAGAGATGCGCAGCAATTTCTTCTATTTGGCCTTAGGTTCAGAATAGGGCTGCGCTCGGCCCTGCAAGTTCTTCAGCCTGGGGATTACTTCCTAGAAAGCCAGAAACTAAGAATCACCATCAGAATTGAAATAAAGAGGGACAGAACTTTACGAAGAGAACTGGAGACTCATCGTCAGAAGGGCATGACAAGCATCGTCCGCGACTCAAGCGGCATCGTGCTCGTTTAGCTTATCGTGGTCGCCGAAGAATTGAAATTTTCCGACGACGTCAGTAACCAGGTTCACGGAGTACGCGCTCTTCTTCAGCAGGACCGGGCCATCCGTACGTTGGCGTTTGTACCGAGCGTCGCCCCGGTAGCCAATTTTCCAGAAATCCTCATCCTCTGATGAGGAGGTATCGCTGCCCTCGCCGCGGTGGCCCACGACCACCTCCTTCCCTTTGCCAGACATGAGGATGGAGTCCGGCAATCTCTTTCTCTTCCTCTGGCGGTCGGCCCTTATTGCATCGTGGAAGCGGGCTAGCTCCCCTGAGCAGTTGCGAGAGTCGCTGGAGCTGAGCGCAATTGGACCCTCGGGGACAGCCGGCGGAGGAGTAGCCTCTCGAGCGCCATCTATCGTCAAATCTTCGATGGGGCCAACCGGTGGAGCTTCGCTTCCTACGCCCCGCGGGCGCCTCCGTTGCCTCGCCCGGCCCCTTGTCGGGCTCCTCTCCCCCTCGGAGCATTGGGGGGACGTGCTTTTGTTGTTGCTGTTGTTGAGGATCAGCGCTGGTCTTTGTGCGCGCATCATACTAGCAACACTTTCAGCATTCATCCCTGATGTTAGTACCTAGATATCTGCAAATGAAAGATACGAGCATCAAAAAATGGTTATTTGGATGGTAATTGCAAAAGTATAACAAGCTAAGCAAAGTCAGCGATCTATCCTAAGAGTTAGAATAGTTAGTTCCTAGAATCTAACCGTCGAGGGTCATGATTTGAGCAGGAGGATTGGTTATCATGATTGGGGGCAGGATAGGCCATAGCGGAATAATATTCCTTCATTCTTCATTAAGACCTCAGCCTTGATCCATTTCTTCTCATTCTTCATTGCGAGGGCCAACCCCTTCGCCCAATCCTCGAAAGCTTTGTTCCTTGCCCTTTCTTTAATCAGTGGCCCCTCACCATGTATAAACCACCCTCGGTGAACCCTGAAAATTCCCCCAGGAGCCCCAATGAAGAAGTACTTCTCCTTCCAATGCTCGCCATATGAAGTGGAGGGAGAATCTATCATTTTGAAGCCAGATTTGGCTTGAGCGGAGTAGAAGCCATCTGTGGGGGACAAACTTGTTGAGCGGGCCACCTGGATCAAGCTATCAAAATTGTCAATGGAGGGTTCGTGGCCTAATGCCCTCATCAGTATCACAAAGGTATTTATTAAGGCAATGACATTGGGGAGGATTTGGGAAGGGCAGAGTCTAAGGTGGTGGCAGATGGTACAAACGACGGACGGAATCGGAAACCTCAGACCCCCGGCCAGGACCGCGTCCCAGTAAACTGTCATCATCCCCGCGGCGGAAGTTTGCTCTCTCCCCCTCCTCGGGAAGGCGCATGGGGAACACCGCCTCATCCCAGTATGCCTTTGTCTTTAACTCCTCTCGATCTTCGAGCGTCAAGATGCTCTCAATCTCATCCGGAGAACTATCAGTTTGGTGAGGGTTATTTTACCTCACTCGCGTAGCAGGCTCTTTACCCTTTCTTTGGCGTTTTCTGGGAGGTCCACCCTCAGCCCGACCCTCGGAAGGCCCTGCACCGCCCTCAGGAGCCGCAATTGCCACCGTGATCCTATGATCTTGGGGTCTTACAGCGCTAGTGAGCACGGGACTGCATTTCCATAACGTTACCCATCTCTTCGAAGAGATCATCTACCCCTCCGGGAGCATGCTCGTTCATCCCTTGAACGGCGGCATCAACTTCTTCATCCGCAGCCTCAGCCGGAGCCCTGGCCACTGGGATGGCAGTTGGAATCTCATCGCCTGGAGAGGCTCTGGCTACTGGGACCGCCGTGGGTCCTTTACCATGAGGGGAGGAGCTCCCAACTGACATCTCATCTATCTCCCTCACATAATCATCTGCTTGGTGTTCTGCCATGCCTGATCTTTGATTTTTGAAGGCGAAGCTTCTCGCAAAAGCTCAAGGAAGAAGGAAGATTCTGAAATGAATTCAATGGCAGAAAGGGGTTCTTCACTCAAGAGTTTCACTCACCCATCCTAAATTTAAGGTTAGTACAAGGAAAATAAAAATTATCGGGATTTACCTAAGGTTTGAAAGAAAAACATTGTTGGAGTTCGCAGAGACTTGCAGAAAGTTTTTGCTGCTATTATGCTTAAAGAAGACTGAATGCGTGTAAGAGATACAAGGCTTTACAAATCCCTATTTATAGGGGCAAAAGCTGGCGTTAATTAGGGTTTGGGATTTCAAACTGCAATCATTTCCCGCCTGGGGAAGCCCACCACTTTTGGTAACCATCTCACGTCTCCCGGAGTACACGCGCCCACGTTCCCACTCAGCATTTAATGCGGACATGACCTCATTTAATGTAATGTCAAAACGTGTCCGTTACAGAAGCCAAGCGGTCGCTTCTCTTGCAGAGGTTTGACCCTCGGATATTCAAAAATTCGAGGCTCGCTTCTCTTAAATTCTACAGTACGCTCAAGTGATACTACAGAATTTGGGGGGCAAAATGATGAGATATAAAACCACGCTCGCATCTGAGCCGTCCACATGTCGCCACTTGCCGGTTGAGAGATTGGACGCTCGCATTGATGGGCTTACAGGCCAACCCAGCCCACTCGCTTGCTCACTAGTACAGGCCCATGAACCTCGACCAACCATTCAAGTAAAGGGTTCAAGCTGTCAAACTGACGCTCACACCACGGCCCTCAGAGCCACCTTTTCCAAGGAGGCATCCCCCGAGGACACCTGCTCTTTGACGCTCGCATAGTTGACGCTCGTGGGTCACCTTCCGGGAAGACCCCAAGTACGTCCCTTCGAGCGTCACTCACGCTCGGGTATGATCTACCCCCTTGAGAGGCATCTGTACGACAGCAAGGCCGATCTTGAGCCTCCGTAGCTCACGACCTTCATCAACAACCTCTGACACAACGACAGTGCGCACCACGCACCTGACACGCTGCCTGCTTTTCAGAGCCATCACTCTCATGCTACCTTAGGCTGCCACGTGTTAGGGCAACACAGGTTCGGGACCACACGATCAAATTACCCAATCTACCCTCACCCCTAACATATAAACAGGGGAGAACACCTGTCTTCTTCCCCCAAGTCATCTTCCACAATCCGCACTGCACTCACTGTTCTGGGCATTTTCCTCCATTCTTCCCCATCTTCTCAAGCTTGGCATTACCTGAACCACAATTGCATCACCATAGCATTTGGCACTCTTGGTGTTATCCTAGCTGGAAGAACCCACGCTCAAAAGGAAACCCAGTTCCTGAGGCTCTCACGCATGTGATGGTCTTTCCCTTTTTATACAAATATTGAAAGTGTTGTTGCGTTTTAGGAGCTCAGATTCCTGCACCATCAGACTTGCTTCCGCACGTGAATTTAATTTTCGATTAATTGCTCATTTGGTTTCGAAGGTTTAATTCCCGCCTAGCCTAGTGAGTGAGTGAGTCCCCGTTCGCCGTGACTTGGCACGTGTATGGACCTTCCATTTCATATACGGGTCGGGGTCTCGGTGCGGGGGATATGGTGCCTTCCGTTTGGGGCGCTACACTAACATATAAATATGGGATTCATACACACATCCCCTACATCATCTTCTCTAACTCACCTGCACTGAACTGAGCATTCTCCTTCATTTTTCTTCTTCTTCAAGCTCTGCATTTCACACCATTGTTGCATCCATACTGCACTCTGACCCTTGGACTTATCCTAACTGGAAGAACCCACGCCCTTTGGGAAACTTAGTTCCTGAGGCCCAAACGCCTGTGATGATCTTCCCCCCAAACAAATCTTAAAGTGTTGGTGTTTTAATTCCTTTCCAGTTTCTACACCACCAATCTCCCTCCACCACCACAATCTGGAGCCGTTGCTGCTGATTTGCCAATGCATGATGCTGGGGAAGGCGGCGACAGTGTTCTGCATTGAAGGTTATATATACATATATGTATATAATATATATTCTATTAAAAGGTGTTGACGGCGTGATTTTTTGGTGGTGACTAGCGTTGGCAGCGATTTGGGGTGGGTGTTGTTGGTGCTGCGGTGGTGATTTGGGGTGGCGAGATTGGTGGTGGTGGCGGCGAGATTATTACGACGATTTGGGTAGGTGGTAGTGGAGGCAGATTCTTGGTGGTGTGGTGGTGATTTGGGGTTGTAGTGGTGGTGGCAACGCAAGAAACACAAAGGCGGCGGATAGTATTTAATTAGGCTTTTAACTAGGCTTTTTAAATTAATGAGTTTTTTAATTTGAATTAGAAATTTAATTATTTTTTTTTTTAATTGAATTGCATGATTTTTTTAATTTGAATAGATATCTAAATAATTTGGGTTTTTCAACTAAAGTAAGAATTTCCCTTTAATTAATTAAAATTTTAGTCTAAATTAAGAATTTAATGTGTTAATTAATTCTAAAATTTGAAAAAAAAAATAGTAATACTAGTATTTATTAAATTGACAATGGATAATTGAAAATATTTATATAATAATTATAAATATTATATTTATTAAATTAATAAATAATTTGTATTCAATGGTTCATGAAAAATATTTATATAATAATTTGTAATATTATATTTATTCAATTAATAAATAATTTATATTTAATTAGTGCAAAATTTTTATTTTTCATTTTGCTTAGTTGTTATTATGTGTAAGTCCACATAAGCTGCAACTTGGCAAATTTTTTGTATGTGGCAAGCCCATTTCGGCCACATAGGAGTCAAAGACACGTCAACCAGGGTTTCATGAAACCGGAGCTGTTTTTCGATTGGTGTTTTGGTCTCCGGTGAATTTTTGCATTAAATTACAACTTTTTGGGAGTTGCAGGGTTAATTTGTCACCACAAAAGATATTGTACCACTTTTGCTAAATGGGTTTAGCTGGTATACTATTTTTGTAATTTTTCCATTCGAAAAAAGGAAAAAAAAGTTTGAAGCTAAACTCACCAGATAGAAGAGGTTAAAGATAAAAGAGGGTGAAGATAATAGGTAATGAGCTACACTTTACTCTAGCAGTCTAGCCTCCCTTTGTAATCTTTAAGAGTTGAATTTGAGGGAAGAAAAGAGATGAAAAGGGAAATGAATATACTTGATGCTTATAAGACACATTGCAATTTCTGGAATCGACTTTCAATAGAAATCCACCACCTAATGCAGCAGAACCCGCTTGATGTTCTTGAGAGTTTTTAAAGAAGAATAAAAGTTGTTGAAATTTGGGTATTTCTGTGCCCGTGGTGGTTATTATGAGAGTGTAGAGATGGAAGACCATTGGTCTTCTTAAAAACTTGATATTACGATTAAAACCCTTTTTGATAGTGCAATTCAATTTTCCCGCTTGATGTTCTTGAGAGTGTTTTAAAGAAGAGTAAATTTTGTTGAAATTTGGGTGTTCCTGTGTCCGTAGTGGTTATTATGAGAGTGTAGATATGGAAGATCGTTGGTCTTCTTAAAAACTTGATATTAGGATTAAAACCCTTTTTAATAGTGCAATTCAAATTAGTCCCGCTTGATGTTTTTCAGAGTTTTTAAAGAAGAATAAAATTCTTTGAAATTTGGGTATTTCTGTGTCCATGGTGGTTTTTTTTTTTTTTTTTGACGACCAGCCTGGACGGCCGTCACAAAGACTCAATCGAAATAATGTTCGAAACAAAAGTTGGGACATCCGACGAACCAACGCATGCCGAAGCCGCATTACGTGCAGGCTTATGGGCTACAAGATTAGCAGTGTCCATGGTGGTTATAAGAGTATAGAGATGGAAGATCGTGGATATTCTTAAAAACTTGATATTACGATTAAAACCCTTCTTGATAGTGCAATTCAAATTAGTAATAGGGATATTTTGGAGCATTCATATTTTGGTGTCAGAACCGCTAAATTTTCTAATAAATTTCTATTATACCCTTACTTTTATAATTGTGTAGAATTTGTATGAATAATTAAGGGGATAATTTTGTAATTTAAACCGAAAAACTTCAAGATAAAATAGGGTTTCTTTTCAATATGGTATAGATTTAGGGTTTCAGTATTTCCTCATTACAATTTGAGATTAGGATGTCGACACCGAAGGTAGTGGTTCTTCAGAGCTCGGACGGGGAGAGATTTGAGATTGAAGAGGCCGTTGCTGCCCTCTCACAAACTATTAAGCACTTGATCAAGGATGACTGCGCCAAAACAAGCATCCCTGTGCCCGATGTCACTTCCAAGATTCTGGCGAAGGTGATTGAATACTGCAAGCACCACGCTGACGCCGCTGCGAAGATTGCCGCCGACGGTGCCCTGACCGCTACCGACGATGATTTGAAGGCTTTTGTTGGATATGCAAAAGAAAAGGAGTGAAAGAGAATAATTCTGTAAAGAAGTAATCTATATTCTCAATGAATCCTAAGATACAAACTACGTACATATATATAACTATCTACCATGGAAGTTATTCTAGATAAGAATAAAATATAGTTACAAACTGGATAAAACTAAACATTAAATAAAATAAAACTAAATATTAATTATGTATTCTAACAGTGCCCCTCAAGTTGGAACTTCGGAAGAATGAAGAAGTCTAACTTGAACAAGTCTTCAAGATCTCTGGTTCTGTAAATTACGGCAATGGTTCTACAAAATCTTTTTCCCAGCTGAACTGTTAATCTTTTCTCATCTTCACATCTTGTAGAACTTGTGTTCAACTGTTAATCTTTTCTCAGCTTTTGATGCCGAGTTTGTGAAAGTTGATCAATCCACTCTGTTTGACCTAATCTTGGTACGATTCTAAATTCTAATCCTTCCTATTTGACTTTTTTTCTTTCCCCTATGTTAGGTTTAAAATTGTGCTTTTGGCCTGGTTAATGGTATTCGGTATCTATCTTTTGTATCTCTCTTTTGAGTTGAATTGTTTTGCCCTTTTTATTTCAGGTTTTCGCATTGCATATAATTTGATTCTGTTAATTTATAGGATTCTGAGATAGTTCTTTTACCATGTTTAGTTGTCTTGCAATGTTAGGTTTCAGTTCATGGCTTCGATTGATTAGGTATAACTCTATTAATAACGGATGATTATTGGTCTCAAAATTGTAATTTAGGTGGGCAAATAAATTAATGTTACTGAATAGATTACGTGCGTTGAATTTAGCTTTTCTTTTGATCCTTTTTCATGGAATATATTATTGTTTTACACTGTTATTCATGTCTTTTTCCTCTTCCCTTGTAAAGATTGGGTAATGGATTGTTTGTTATATTTTCAGGCTGCAGATTACCTGAAGATCAACAGCCTGCTCGATCTCACATGCCAAACTGTTGCCAACATGATCAAAGGAAAGACTCCGGAGGAAATGCGCATGGCCTTCGACCTCGAGAACGACTTTACCCCGGACGAGGAAGCAGAGTTTCGCAGGGAGAATGCATGGGCATTTATTTAAACATGATTAAAGTTTAGTTAATGTTTATATTCCTCGTTATATATTAGGGGAAATTACATCTAGGTACCCTGTATTTAGGTCTAATTACAATTTAGTCCTCGCATTTTCGTTTATTACATATTAGTCCCTAAAAATACTGTTTCAATTACCTTTTAACCCCTAAGAGGGACTAATTTGTAATTGAAACAGTATTTTTAGGGACTAATATGTAATAAACGAAAATGCGAGGACTAAATTGTAATTAGGCCTAAATACAGGGTAACTAGATCTAATTTCCCCTATATATTATTAAATCAATAGAATCATATAGGAATTTTAAGAAAATTTCGTATTTCAGTTAATGGATTTTACAGGAATGCTATGGCCATTTTGAATGGCTTTTCTTTTCTGTTTTCCTTTGGCTGTTAAATCATTCGGTTATAAATTTGATTGCAAAATCGGTTACTAAAATTTGCAATTAGGGTTTGTGCCACGAGATTTTTCGTTGCAGTTCAATTGTCATTTATTTTTTTAGTTGCCAAAAGTCAATTTCAGTTTGCAAAGTCTGTTGTGCAGCAGTGATGAATTATACAATGTCATAATATATTGATGAGTTGAATTAAATTTGAAAATATTTCCAAGCGAATTGTATAATATCAAATTAAGTTGACGATCACTTGATTTAAAGTTGAAAATAGTTTAGGAGCCTTTGCAAAGTCTGTTTTATAAGGTTGGGAAAATCACATGATATACCAACTAGATCATTTCAGTGGCTTTGAAGCGTTTCATTTTTCGACGACAAAAAAAATTTATGTCTTCAAAATTAAATAATAGTGCCAAATTTGGTCGAAGCTTCCAAATATCTGTCGGCAAAGTGTCCAAGCAAAATTAGGCCACGTGTCCAAGCAAGATCGGACCACATATAAAATGGAGGCAAGTTTCCAACGGGGAGAAAACAGTTTCGATTAAATTTGACACTAAATTTGATGGTGCAGAAACTTGTAAAGGATTTAAACACCAATCATTTTAGAATTTGTTTGTAGAGGGGAAGACCATCACTGGCGTTGAGCCTCAGGAACTGGGTTTCCAATGAGCGTGGGTTCTTCCAGCCAGGATAACACCAGGAAATCGTGCAGCAAGGGTGCAGGAAATGGTGAAATATATGAAGCTTTGGAGAAGATGAAGATGCAGAGGTAGATGTTGCCCAGTTCAGTAGTGTGGTGTCTTGTGAAGAAGATGACTTGGGGGAGAGTGCAAGTGTTCTCCCCTATTTATATGTTAGGGGTGAGGGTAGATTGGGTAATTCGACCGTGTGGTCCCAAACATGTGTTGCCCTAACACGTGGCAGCCTGTGGTGGCATGAGATTGGTGGCTCTGAAAAGTAAGCGGCGTGTCAGGTGGGCGGTGCGCACTGTTGTTATGTCAGAGGTTGTTGACGAGGGTCGCGCGCACAAATGGCCCAAGGGTTCATCTTGCTACCGTTCGAGGCCCTCGTTGGGGGGAGAACCACATGCGAGCGTGAATGACGCTCGAGGATGCACGGTTGGGTGCCTCACGGTAGATGGTTTTTGAGCGTCCGAAAAGGGGGTGCCCCCGTGTGAGTGCCTCCCTGGGAAGGCCGACCCTAAGAACAGCATGCGAGCGCCCATCAATTGGCCGAGGCTCATGGGCCTGTATTAGGCTAGCAAGTAAGTGGGCTGGGTTGACTCCAGAGCCCATCAGTGCGAGCGTCCAGCCTTCAAGTCAGCAGGTGGCGACACGTGGATGGCTCTGATACGAGCGTAGTTTTGTGCCTCATCATTTTGCCCCCCAAATTCTGTAGTATCGCTCGAACGTACTGTAGAATTTAAGAGAGGTGAGCCTTGCATTTTTGAATACGCGAGGGTCGGGCCTCTGCAAGAGAAGCGATCTATTGACTTCCGTAACGGTCACATTCTGACATCGCATTAAATGATGTCTTATCCGCATTTAATGCAGAGTGGGAACGTGGGCGCGTGTGCTCCGGGAGACGTGAGGCGGTTACCAAAAGTGGTGGGTTTCTCAAGGCGGGAAATGATTACAATTTGAAAACTGAAGCCCTAATCAATGCTAATCCTCCCCTATAAATTGGCATTTGCACGGCCTTGAAACCCTTTCACGCATTCATCTCTTCCAAGCAAAGTAGCTATTTTCTTTGCGGATTCCAGCGATTTCCGGTGAAATTTTCAAGCAACTCTTTCTTCAACCTTAGGTAAATCCCGATAATTTTCCACTTTTCCTTGCGCTAACATTAGATTTAGGTTGGGTGAGTGAGACTTTCTAAGTGTGGAACCCTTTTTCTGCTATTGGGTCCCTTCCAGAAGTTCCTCCTCCGTTGGACCCTTAGAGAAAAACTCCAATCCCCAAGAACTAAATTCCAGATATGGCGGATAACAACGCTGAAGCTTATGTGAGGAAACTGGAAGAGATGTCCGTGGGGAGCTCTTCCCCTCACAATTATTTACCCACGGCTGTTCCCATGGCCAGAGCTTCTCCAGGCGATGAGATTCCAATAGCCATTCCTGTGGCCAGGGCTCCGGTTGAAGCTAGGGATAAGGAAGTTGATGCCGCCGTTCAAGGGATAAACGAGCGTGCTCCCGGAGGGGTAGATGATCTCTTTGAAAAGATGGGTAACGTCATGGAGATGCAAAGGCAGGGGGAGAGGGTGTTCCCTATTCTTAACAGTGCTGTGAGGCCCCAGGATCATAGTATTACGGTAGCGATCGTGGCTCCCGAGGGTGGTGCAGGGCCTTCCAAGCGTCACACTGAGGCTGAACCCCCCAGAAAACGCCAAAGAAAGGGAAAAGAGCCCGCTATACGAGTGAGGCAAAATAACCCTCACCAAACTGATAGGTCTCCGGACGAAATTGCCAGCATTTTGACGCTCGAAGATCTGGAGGAGTTAAAGGCAAAGGCGTACTGGGATGAAGCTGTATTCCCCATGCGTCTCCCCGAGGAGGGGGAGAGAGTAAACTCACCACCGCCAGGGATGTTAACAGTTTATTGGGATGCGGTCGTAGCTGGGGGCCTAAGGTTTCTGATCCCATCCACCGTTTGTACCATTTGCTATCACCTCCGATTTTATCCTTCCCAGATCTTGCCGAATGGCATTGCTTTAATCAACACCTTCGTGATACTGATGAGGGCGCTAGGTCACGAACCCTCCGTTGAAAATTTTGATAGTTTGATCCAAGTGGCCCGCTTAACACGCTCGTCCCCCACAGATGGGTTTTATTTCGCTCAAGCCAAATCTGGCTTCAAGATGATAGATTCCCCCTCTACTTCGTACGGCGAGCATTGGAAGGAGAAGTACTTCTTTGTAGGAGTGCCTGGGGGAATTTTCAGGGTTCACCGAGGGTGGTTTATACATAGTGAGCGTCCTCTGATTAGGGAAAGAACAAAGAACAAAGCTTTCGAGGATTGGGCAAAGGGCTTGGCCCTCGCGATGAAGAATGAGAAGAAGTGGATCAAAGCTGAGGTCTTGATGAAGAATGAGGGAATATTATTCCGTTATGGCCTATCCTACCCCCCGAGCATGTTAACCAATCCTCCAGTAGAAGTCATGGCCCTCGATGGTTAGATTCTAGGAACTAACTATTCTAACTTTTAGGATAGCATTACTGACTTCATTTGACTTATTGTGCTTTCCGTAGTTATCCTCCAAGTGGCTATCTCTTAACGCTCGCATTTCCCCTTTGTAGATATCCAAATACTAACATCCGGGATGAATGCCGAGGCTCTTGCACGTATGATGCGCGCTCAGAGAGCTGGCGCCAACCCTCAACAACAACAGCAGCGGCAGCCGGCACGACCCCCGAATGCCCCGAGGGGCAGAGGAATCCGACGGAGGCTAGGACGAGGCGACGGGGGCAGGGGCGCCGAAAACGAGGCTCCAGCAGTTGGCACGATTGAAGATGTTACAGTAGATGGCGCTCGGGAGGTTACTCCGCCTCCGGCTGCTCCCGAAGGGCCCATAGCGCTCAGCTCCAGCACTTTCCATAATCGGTCCGGGGAGCTGGCCCGCTTCCATGACGCAATAAGGGCCAAACGTCAAGGGAAAAGAAAGAGGATGCCGGACTCTATCCCAATTTCCGGCAAGGGAAAGGAGGTGGCCGTAGGCCATCGGGGCGAGGGTAGCGATACCTCATCATCAGAGGATGAGGACTTTTGGAGAATAGGCTGCCGGGGCGACGCTCGGTACAAACGCCAAAGGACGGATAGTCCCGTCCTACTGAAGAAGAGCGTCTTCTCTGTCAATATGGTTTCTGACATCGTCGGAAAGCTCCAGTTCTCCACCGACCATGACAAACTGAATGAGCACGATGCCGCTCGGGTCACGGATGACGCATGCCACGCATTCCTGACGGTTAGTCCTTAATTTCCTTTGTAAAATTCCCACTCTTTCCCTCTTAATTCTGATAGTGACCCTCGCCCATGGCTTCCAGGAAGTAATCCCGAGGCTGAAGAATCTACAAGGCAGAGCGCAGGCCTACTCTGAACATAAGGCCAAGTACAAGAAATTGTTGCGAATATCTGACCCCGGCCAACTGCAAGAGGATTACAATAACGTTCATGCTCAATTGACCGACGCCAACCTGGAGAAGGACAGGTTAAAGGAAGAGCTGAAGAAGTCCGACGATACTTATCTAGCCCTCGACGAGCGTCACAGGAATCTTAAAGAGGAGCGTGACCAGCTGAGGACCCAAATTAGAGAGCTGGGCGAGCAGTTGGCGGAGAGCACTCGCCAAAATGAGGAGACGAAGAAGGCCCTCGCTGACTTGCAGGGAAAAGTACAGGGTTTGGAGGCGAAGGTGTCCTGGGATACGGTGATGAAGTTCGTGCGCTCCAAGGCCTTTGTGTTCGCGGCCAACCTCCAATGTTTTGATAACGCTCGACGCTTCTTTCACAAAGCGATTGGGCAGATGGTGAAACTAGGATTGGCCCCTGAGAGCGCCTGGACCGACGAGCGCTTGCGCATGGATTTGGATGAGAACTGCGAGCCCATGGTCCGCGATGAGGATCCCTCTGAGGGCCTGGCGGAGCTGGAGTATCAAGGGCTGGTGACGATGCTCCAGCAGGAATTCGTAGCTGCCAACCCCCTAGGCCCCGAGCCCATCCAGATAGATGATGAGGGTACTGTCATGGATGCACCGGATGATGAGGAACCTGGAGAGGCCCAGACTTCTGACGCCAATGTGATGGCCCCCGTTCCCCTCGCGATTGCCCCTCCGGAGCCTGACAACCAAACCCAGTGATATTCCTCCAACTGCTGCTTCAAGATCTTGCTTGTCGGATTTCAATTCCCGCTTATGAACATTTAATATATGTATTTGATCCCTAGGCTTTTCCCAACATATTTGAACTTTTCCTCTACTGTTTGAATATTTATGTTTGTTTTTTTTTTCTGTTCTTAAATATTGATCGCTGTTGTTTCATTGCGCCTGATGTTTGTACACCTGCCTTTCTTGTTTGAGTGTCTGCGATGAGAGTGTATGCGCACGAGGGCATTTTCTTTGAGGGTTCCCTGGCGTTTGTCTCCATGCATACTCGAGAGATGCAAGTATGGGTGCGAGGGTGTTCCTTATGAGGGTTCCCTGGCCGTATTCACAACGAGGCTCGAATTTGAACTTAGAAAACCTCTAAGGATTTTAAGCAAGTATTGGCCTTAAGCATGTGACGTGCACCTCCATTTTGAGCGTTCCAGTGAGTTGGACATACTTAGAAATCAACTGTAGGATTTGCTAAGTATGGGATTAAAGCGAGCGTAGCCGTAGTGTTAGTATCATCCTGAGGTACCCATGAAAGGATTGGTCCAGGATCCGCTATTTTACGAGTGTGCTCTTTCCCACGAAGGTGAGGGTCATTGGGGGTTTACGAGCGTGAACTGGCGTGGTGAGCACCCAGTTGGCGTAAATTAAGCGTTTAGCATCCCGCCATTCGTCACGCTCACCCTTGGGGTTTACACGCTTACGAGCGTCAAGGTATTCAATGTGGTATTTTTACCGCATAGGTAGCGTCGATTTGAGATTAACGGGGTATTAATTAAGTCGTTCGACTTGGAATACCCTCAACAAGGAGTAAGCTTTTTATTAAACAAACCATTAATCAAAGGAAAGAGCAAACAAATGACATAACAACATATAAAATACTTACCATTATGATTGCAATGTTTGAAATGTTTACAACACGTTTTCTGTCAAAAGAAAGTACAAAGTGCCGTGAGCGAGCGATTACAAAGGTGGACATTTATACGTAGAACCGTCTAAGGTTGCACGCGTTCCACGGCCTCGGGAGTCACTCGCCTTGCAAAGTCTCTAGCAAGTAGGTGTTGTTCGCTCGTACTTGAACTACTTTGAAGGGGCCTTCCCAATTGGGATCCAACTTACCCACATGTTTAGAAACTTTAACTTTTTTGAGGACCAAGTCCCCTAGTTGGAAAGTTCTTTCTTTGACACGTTTGTTATACTGGTGGGCTACAGCCGCCTTGTACTTGTGGATGCGAGCCCAAGCCGTGTCCCTCCTCTCGTCTAGCAACTCCAACTCGAACGTCCTATTGGCTTCGTTGATTGCAGGCTCGAAATAAGCCATGCGTGCGGATTCTTGAGCGATCTCCGCAGGTATCATATCCTCGGAGCCATACACGAGGGAGTAAGGGGCTTCGTCTGTTGTCGCTCGTGGGGTAGTACGGTACGCCCAGAGGGCACCTTGAAGTTCTTCTGCCCATTCCCCTTTCTTACTCTCGAACATCATTTTCAGATGCTGGAATATGGTTCGGTTGGTCACTTCAGCTTGACCGTTGGCTTGAGGATGGCCCAAGGATGTGAATCGTTGCTCAATCCCCAGTTCATAGCACCAATCCCACATGTCAGCAGCAATGAATTGGGAACCGTTATCTGAGATGAGCACCCTCGGGATGCCATATCTACAAATGATGTTTCTCCAGATGAAATCCCTCACAACTTTGAACGTTATCTTGGTGACCGCTTCAGCTTCAACCCACTTAGTGAAATAATCCACAATGAGTATTACAAACTTCTTTTGTCCGACCGCCATTGGGAGGGGTCCTACAATGTCGATGCCCCACTGGTCGAAGGGCCAAGAGACATCGATAGGGATCATTTGTGCTGCCGGCAATTAGGGGGTGTTAGAGTGAAACTGGCACTTTGGGCATTTCTTGGAGTAACTGATGGCATCCTGCAATAGCAAGGGCCGGTAAACCCGCTCCTCAAGATCTTCTTTGCTAGAATCCGACTGCCGGAGTGATTCCCACAGCTTCCGTTATGAACGTGTTCCAACACTTCCTTGGCCTGCGAGGGCCTTAAGCACTTCAACGGCGGACCTTGGAAAGACTGCTTGAACAGCCGTCCATCACTATCAAGACAAAAGCGAGGGGCCTTACTCCTAATCTTCCGGCCCTCTACTTTATCGCTCGGGCAGGTCCCATCCTTGATAAATTTAATGATGTCATCCAACCAATAAGGCTCAGCGGGATCAATCGTGTTCACCCCGCGCGAGGGCTTCATTTCACTAATCAGCGGTTTCTCTGTCCTGAGGAATGTGACTGAGCATTCACAAGAGTCATCGAGGGCTGAAGCGAATTTAGAAAGAGCGTCCGCACGCTCGTTTTCTGCTCAGGGGACCTGCAACAGATGGAACTCTTTGAACTTGGTGATCACATCCTTGGCGCTCGCCAAGTACTGTACCATAGTGGCTTCTCGGGCTTCATAAGTACCATCAATTTGACTCGCAATTAACTGAGAGTCAACATACACGGTGATTCGAACGGCACCATTCTGATGGGCTATCCTAAGCCCTTGCATTAGGGCTTCATACTCTGCCTCGTTGTTGGTGACCTGAAACGCCAGTTTAATAGCGTAATCCACTTCCGTACCGTGAGGGTCTCTGAGGGTCACCCCGGCTTCCCCCCTTGTGAGGTCGAGAAGCCATCTGTGTGCAGAAGCCACAGTCCCTCTTCCACCGAGAGCCCTGTGCCTAAATTGAAACGTTCTACCAGCAAATCTGCTACTGCTTGAGCCTGTATGGCAGTGTGAGGCTCGAAGGTGATATCAAATTGACTGAGTTCGATCGACCACTTGATTAACCTGCCTGAGACGTCCGGTTTCGTGAGCACTTGCTTGAGGGGTTGATCTGTGAGCACTATGATAGAATGAGCTTGGAAATAAGGCCTTAGCCTTCGGGACGCATTAACGAGCGCAAAAGCAAATTTCTCTATTTCGATATATCTCTTCTCCGCCCCCTGCAAAGTTTTGCTTAAATAGTAAACTGGCATGTGCTTACGTTCGCGGACCGCTACTAGGACAGCGCTCGTAGCCTCTGCAAAAACTGAGAGGTAAACAATCAAACCTTCACCAGGGCTCGGTTTGGTCAACAAGGGTGCGCTCGTGAGGTACTGCTTCATATCCTGCAAAGCCTTCTCTCATTCCCCGTTCCAGGCGAAATTTCGAGCGTTGCGCAAAATTTTGAAGAAGGGTAAATTTCTGTCTGCCGAGCGGGAGATGAACCTATTTAATGAAATGATTTTTCCCACCAGTACTTGGACTTCCCTCACGTTCCGAGGGGAGGGGATATTAAGAATTGCCTTAATCTTCTCCGAATTTACCTCGATACCACGTTGGCTGACCATGTATCCCAAGAATTTACCGCCCCGAATGCCAAAGGTGTATTCAGAGGGGTTCAATTTCATTCCATAATGGTGTAGGACGCTGAAAGCTTATTTGAGATCCTCTAGATGGGAGCGCTGGTGCTCACTCTTGACTATCATGTCATCCACATATACCTCCATAGATTTTCCTATTTCGCGCTCGAACATCCTGTTGACGAGGCGCTGATAAGTTACTCCCGTGTTTTTGAGCCCGAACGGCATGACTTTGAAGAAATAAACGCCTAAGTGCACAACGAACGAGGTTTTGGGGCGATCTTCGGGCGCCATGAAGATTTGATAATAACCCTGGAAGGCGTCTTTCATGCTCATGAGCTCGCACCCTGCTGTGGAATCTACCAACTGATCAATCCTCGGTAATGGGTAGGGGTCTTTGGGGCACGCCTTGTTGAGATCTGTGAAGTCATTGCACATACGACATTTGTTGGCGCTCTTGGGAACGAGCACCACGTTACAGAGCCACTCCAGGTACAGAATTTCCTCAATGTACTGAGCGTCAAGCAATTTACTGACTTCTTCTTCGATGACTTGCCTTCTGAAGCCATGAACGACCCTTTTCTTTTGTTTGACTGGTTTGAAGGTCGGGTCCACGTTAAGTCTGTGAACTATAACACTCGGATCTATCCCGATGAGATCGGAGGCCTTCCAAGCAAATACGTCGAGATTCTCCCGGAGAAAATCAATCATCATAACTTGTGAGGGACCGCCGAGGTTTGAGCCGATCTGGGTGGTTTTATCTGGATTCCCTGGCTCCAACTCGATGGTCAAAAACTTTTCGACAGGCTCGATTCGAACCTCGGGCCTTGGTACCTCGAGCGCCTTTTTCTTCCCAATAAGCTTCCCCCCTTCCTCACTCGAGGGCCCGTCACCCTCGTTCTCGGATGAAGATCCATCGACGGCCCCCAGTAGCCCGTTCTCCAGTGGGGGTCTTCTTTTTGTTTCTCTTCTTGTACAACTTGGCCCTTTTGCGCTCCGGGCCATCCTCGTCCAACTTGGGGAAGTCAACTGATTTTTTGACAGATCCTGCCTGAATGGTTTGCTTGGGCTTGTGGCTTCGAAGGGAAAGGACGTAGCATTCCCAAGCCTCTTTGACATTGCACAGAACTTCGCCCGTACCCTCGGGAGTGGGGAACTTGACTTTTCTGGTGATAAGTGGAGATTATTGCCTTAAAATCCACGAGGGCTGGGCGCCCAATGATGATGTTGTAAGGGAGGTCCACTTCAACGACGGTGTAAAGGACGCTCAATGTTTTTCGCTGTGGGGCGCGACCAAAAGAGGTGGCCAAGCGAATTTGTCCGCGAGGGACAATCTCGGAACCCCCAAAGCCAACGAGGGCTGTCCTGAGGGGTTCGAGGGGGACGTTGGTTATGTTCATTTTTTGAAACGTTGAGTACGGGAGCTTCCACTATCAATCAAAACCCTCTTTACAACATGGTTATGAACGTCTAAACTAACCACCATGGGACAGTCAGAGGTTTCACCAATCCCATGGGGTGTTACAATGTGTTCCAGGTCCTTTTCTGTAAACCCTACAATGCCATTCTCTTTCGAGCGTGATGAGCTGTCAACGGAAAGCACTGGCTTGGGAAGGGATGATCTCTGATCATAACTTCGGATGTGGCGTCGCCGAGAAGCGTTAGAATCGCCCCCCGAGGGTCCTCCGGTGATCATGTGGATGACCGCAAAGGGCTGATTCTCCAAACCTACATCTTTTCCTTTGCCGCGGTCGCTCGTTTAGGGATGATGGCGACAGGGACTTCGCGAGCGTGAGCGGCTTCTTCCTCTAACACGCACTTGTTCAGCACAATGCTCATCATACCTCTCTAGCACCTTCACAAACTCCTTGAGATGCCCCCCAGCGATCAGCCTCTGAATCTCACTCTCAAGCTGGCGGCACTCGTTGGTATCATGCCCCTTTTGCTTATGGAAGGCGCAGTATTTTCCTGAGCACTTCTGAGCCTCAGTCTCCCTCAACTTCGGCGGTCTCTTGAACAGTTTCTTGTCCGCCATAGAATATACTTCGGCAATGGGGCGGTTGAGGGGGATACACTCGAACTTATGTGGAGGTGACAGATTTCGGCGAGCGGGGACCGGGCTACGGCAGCGACCCCTGTTGGAATCTCCTTTGTCCTCATGGGCTCTGTTGGGACGAGGGGCATTTGCCATTTTTTGATCGCTCGCGATGTACATATCTTCGAGGGTGAAGAATGAGTCGGCTATATCCCTGATCTCCATCAACGACCGTGGCTTTTTCTTGGCCACCTCCTCTATGAATTCTTTGCTAACATAATACTTCATGTTGATGGCCCCAAAAAGTACATGCCTAAAGAAATCCATCGAGGGCTTCTCCACCAGCAGGATTTCCTTGTTGAACCTTCCCATGAAGGACCTGAGCGTCTCGTTCGGCCCCTGGACTAAGCTATAGAGAGCTGTCGTAGCTGGGGCTGGCGCCTTTAGGGAGTTGAAGTGGCTTGCGACGGCGTCTGTCAGATCAGTGTATCCTCGGATTGAGCGCGGAGGAAGCTTCTTATACCAGTCCTGGGCCATCCCGATGAGGGAAGTGATAAATACCTTGGCCCAGTAGTTGCTGGGGTGATCGTACAAGTGCATCAGGTGCACAAAGTGATCCAGATGCTCGGCTGGGTCAGTGGTTCCATCATATCTGTTGACGGACGTGGGGATCTTACCCTTCCCCACGCGGGTCATCAGTAACTCATCGATAAGAGGGGAATCGCCCGTCAAAATCCTATAATCCCTCTCCTCGGGATCGTACTCCTCGTGGTCTACCTCTTTCCGGCGGTTGGAGACAGGGCTGCGTGGTTGGCGAGCATCTCTGGCCCTGGATCTCTCGCCCCCGCCATGGGAGGCTTGAGTCCGTGCTCGAGAGAGCTACTCCACCACATTCTGGAGCTCCTTGATCTGATCCTGCATGGCGGCTATCTGAGGGTTGCCGGCATTTCTGCGGCTTACCCTCTCGGTGGCCCTCGACTGGACCTCTTCATTATTTCCAGCCCTTCCATCTTGAGGGGCCCTTTCATTTCCGGTGGGTTGTTGCCCTTGTTGGGCCCTCGGCGGGGCCTCATTTTCCTGGATTGGTGGTGGGAGAGGTTGTTGGGCCCTCAACGCATTTTGTGTCATTGTCAACGGGTGCGCCGGGAGTCCTCCAAGGGGTGGGGCCGCTCGAGCGCCCGCTATTGATGGGAAATAAGCCGCAGTGAAATGTTCCCAAGCATTCTGGACCGCCTGACCCTCGCATTGCGCGTAAAGCGCCTGAAGTTGCTGGGTAGTGATCTGGGGCATTTCCACCCCCTGTATCTCTCTCGGCAGCGACAAGGGGAGATTTAGTATCCCCACCTGATATGGCTGGACCATGGGCACCAATCTGGGCATCATCCCGGGTTGCATATAAGCGTATCCTGGTGGTGGCATGGCCATGGAGTACACTCCGGGATGGGAAGCAAGAGCGCTGGGGTTGAAGGTTGGGGGAGGAGGAATGGTGCCAGATCCCCCGACCTCGTTCCCACCGGGGGGGAGAGTAGCGGCGGCTGCCTCAGCGCTTCCGGCAATAGGCGGGGGTACGTCTCCAGCGGGGATGTGATTCTCGGCGTTTTTCTCGTTGACGGGAGGAAGAACACCCATGTTCCCTAGAGTTCCAGATCTTGTCGCCATAACCATGATGAAAGTCGCTGGTGTTATGTCTCAACTAGCTCAAGAAGGAAGAAATAGATGAAGATCTACTGAAGGTGACGATGGTTTCCCACAGACGGCGCCAAAAGTGATGGTGCAGAAACTTGTAAAGGATTTAAAAACCAATCACTTTAGAATTTGTTTGTAGAGGGGAAGACCATCACAGGCGTTGAGCCTCAGGAACTAGGTTTCCAATAAGCGTGGGTTCTTCCAGCCAGGATAACACCAGGAAATCGTGCAGCAAGGGTGCAGGAAATGGGGAAATATATGAAGCTTTGGAGAAGATGAAGATGCAGAGGAAGATGATGCCCAGTTCAGTAGTGTGGTGTCTTTTGAAGAAGATGACTTGGGGGAGAGTGCAAGTGTTCTCCCCTATTTATATGTTAGGGGTGAGGGTAGATTGGGTAATTTGACAAACCTGTGTTGCCCTAACACGTGGTAGCCTGTGGTGGCATGAGAGTGATGGCTCTGAAAAGTAGGCGGCGTATCAGGCGGGCGGTGCGCACTGCTTTTGTGTCAGAGGTTGTTGACGAGGGTCGCGCGCAGAGATGGCCCAAGGGTTCATCTTGCTACCGTTCGGGGCCCTCGTTGGGGGGAGAACCACACGCGAGCGTAAATGACGCTCGAGGATGCACGGTTGGGTGCCTCACAGTAGTTGGTTTTTTAGCGTCAAATCCCCGAGCGTCCGAAAAGGGGATGCCCCCGTGTGAGTGCCTCCCTGGGAAGGCCGACCCTGAGAACAGCATGCGAGCGCCCATCAATTGGCCGAGGCTCATGGGCCTGTATTAGGTCAGCAAGTAAGTGGGCTGGGTTGACTCCAGAGCCCATCAGTGCGAGCGTCCAGCCTTCAAGTCAGCAGGTGGCGACACGTGGACGGCTCTGATACGAGCGTAGTTTTGTGCCTCATCAAAATTATTGCCTTATTTATGAATATTAATATTTTAATAAAAATATTATTGTCAAAAATGTATTTGGAATAAATTTAGAAAACCATATAATTTATAAGTATGTTTTTGGATTCTATATATAAAAGGTTAATTTATGAATATTAATATTTTAATAAGAATATTATTCTATATGTAATATGCTGACCGCACTCTGTCGGCGGCCACCAATGATGATTTGAGGGCTTTTGATGCTGAGTTTATGAAGGTTGATCAAGAAACCCTGTATAACCTACCCTTGGTATGATCCTAATCTTCCTGTTCAATTTGACTGTTTTTCTTTCCCCTATGTTATGTTGGTGGTGTTTCGTTTCTACCCTTAGTTTGAGTTGAATTGTTTTGCCCTTTTTTGGTTCAATTTTTCGTCTTGCATAGAATTTGATTCCGAGTCACTGGTTTTACCATGTTTTGTTGTCTTGTAATGTACGTTAGGTTTCATGTTCGTTACTTTGATTTTTATTAGGTATAATTAAAAACTCTAATAACGAACGACTCAAAATTGTTATTTACAATGTGACCGAATAGATTACGTACGTTGAATTTAAATTACCTTTTGATTCCTATTGTTTTACATTGCTATTCATCTTTTTCTTGCACATATATTTTGCCAGTAGACTATAAAGAGTCGAAAGCAGCTATATGTTTGCAGTTAATTGGGTTTTAATTAATTATTTGCTACATTTTCAGGCTGCAAACTATTTGGACATCAAGAGCCTGCTGGATCTCTCGTGCCAAACTGTTGCCGACATGATCCAAGGAAAGACTCCAGAGGAAATTCGCAAGTTGTTAAACATCAAGAACGATTTTACCCCGAAGGAGGAACAAGAGATTCACAGGGAATATCCGTGGGCATTTACTGATCCGTAAATGAAGTCTTAGTTTATGTTTATATGCTAATAGCTATGCTATGTTCCTAGTTATATATTAGGGATAATAAATTTTTGTCATCCAAACTATATTGTTTTTTACATTTACAATTTCTACCTGAATTAAGTTTCGTTGCAAGCCGTCATTCCTACGTTTTTTTTACAAACCACTATCCTTATTTTGCGATTTTTACAAATAATTATCATTGATTGATAGCCTAAATAATTACAAACCGCCATCCTTTATCCTTACTTCTTATATTTTACAAAAATCCATCTTTGAGTGTTTTTGATAACCTAAATACCTAAATACCTAACACATGAAAGACACATGACTCACTAAGGATAAACTTGTCATTTTAGGTCTTTTATTCTTAAAAAATAATCATGCATTGAGTGTTACAAACTTGTTGCATTCAGTGTTGAAAATAATCGTCTTAATTTGGTTAATTGATACAAACCTATTGCATTTTTTGAAACATCTTTAAGAAAGTAATCGTGCTTGACAAATTTCCATGGTCTGATACTTATTTTGTAGAATTGCAATTAAAAAGAAAAGATCAAATTGTATTTTTAGTTCCATACTATAAGACCTTTCTCACTTTTGGTCTCATAGTTTTTAAAAGTGATTTTTTTAGTCTTGTAATGTTTATTTTTTGTCATTTTAAGGACTTTCGTCCATTTTTTTTACGAACGTCACATGTGTCGTAACGTGGCCGTTATTCTAATAGGAGCAAATTGCATTTTTGGTCTCATACTATATGTGATGAAACCCAAAACCGCGCTCGGATCAGAGCCGTCCATGCGTCACCACCTACTGACTTAGAGCTTGGACGCTCGCATTACTGGGCTTGCGGACCAACCCGGCCCGTGCACTTGTTGGCCAATCCAGGCCCATGCGTCTCGGCCCATTGTTCAAGCGGGAGGTTCCATTGTCAAACTCAACGCTCGTACTATGACCCCTCAGAGCATCCTTCCCAGGGGAACACTTCACGAGGGCGCTTTCTTTCTTACGCTTGCTTATCTGACGCTTGGGGGTCGTCTGCCAGAGGAAACCCTCTTGGGCGTCCCTTCGAGCGCTACCCGCGCTCGGATAAGATCTGCCCCAAGTAAAGCATCCGTGCACTTGCATGATAGATCTTGAGCCTCCAATCGCACTACCCTCGCCAACAACCTCTGACACGGTGGTAGTGCGCACCTCGTACCTGACACGCCGCCCACTTTTCAGAGACATCGCTTTCATACCATCACGGTTCGCCACGTGTTAGGGCAACATAGGTTTGGGACCACTTGGTCAAATTATCCAAACTACCCTCCCTCCTAACATATAAATAGGGAGAAACCTCTGCTTCCTTCCTCAAGTCATCTTCTTCCCAAGACACAGCATACACTGAACTGGGCAGTCTCCTCCATTTTTCTTCTTCCTCTTCTTCAAGCTCTGCATTTCACACACACCATTGCTGCATCCATACTGCGTTCTGACCCTTGGTTTTATCCTAACTGGAAGAACCCACGCTTCATAGGAAACCCAGTTCCTGAGGCTCAACGCCTGTGATGGTCTTCCCCTCATAAACAAATCTTAAAGTGTTGGTGTATTAACACACTTCCAGTTTCTGCACCGTCATTTTTGGCGCCGTCTGTGGGAAATCTGTCACCACCATTTTCATCTTCATCAGATTCTTCCCTGAGCTAGTTGAACAGTAACATCAAGTAGCCTTCAATCATGGTAACTGCAACCAGTTCCGGACTCTTGGACAACAGGGGTGCTCTGCCACCCATGAACGAGGAAAATATGGAGAACAACCCCCCACCGGGGGGCACAATTCCACCAGATGTAGGAGACGGTGTGGGAGACAAAGAAGCCGCCGCCGGAATCCTCCCAGTCGAAGGGAATGGTGCTGAAGGGACTAGCTCCGTTCTTCCACCAACCACGCTTCTTCCCTCCACCACCGTCATGAATCCCGCAGTTTATCCCATGGTCATGCCATCCCCAGGATACACTTACATACAGCCAGGCATGATGCCTGGATCGATGCCAAACTTGGTGTCTATGGTCCAACCCTACCAAATAGGAACATTACGTCTTCCTATGTTGCTCCTAAGAGAAATAAAAGGGGTGGAGATGCCCCAAATCACCACCCTGTAGCTTCAGGCGCTCTATACGCAATGCGAGGCGTAGGCAGTGCATAACGCCTGGGAGCACTTTACCGCCGCCTACTTCCCCTCAGCGACGGGGCTCGACCCTCTCCACCAATAGGAGGGCTCCCAGTCCATCCACTGACGGCTGCCCAAAATGTATTGAGGGCCCAGCCACCTCCGCCACCACCAGTAAACGGAAATGAGGCCCCACCGAGGGTTCCCCAGGTGCAGCAGCCTGTCAAAAAAAAAGAGAGCCTCTCATAACGGGGCAGCTAAAAATGAAGAGGTCCAATTGAGGGCCATAGGGAGGGCAAGCCGCAGAAATGTCAGCGACCCTCAATTAGCCGCAGTACAGGATCAGCTCAACGGACTCCAGAATATGGTGGAGCAACTCTCTCGTGCGCGGTCTCACACCCCCCATACTGGGGGTGAGAGGTCCAGGGCCAGAGACGCTCGCCACACACAAAGCCAGATCTCCAGCTACGGGAAAGAGGAAGATTGCGAAGAGCACGACCGCAAGGGCCGAAACTACAGGCCTTTGACAGGCGGATCCCCCCTCATTGACGAAGTCTTGATGGCGCGTGCGGGGAAAGGTAAGATCCCCACGTCAGTCAACCGGTATGATGGGACAATGAACCCAGCCGAGCATCTGGACCACTTTGTACACCTGATACATCTCTATGAGCATTCCAGTCATTACTGTACCAAGGTCTTCGTGACCTCTTTCATTGGGATGGCTCAGGAGTGGTATAAGAAACTTTCTCCTCGCTCCATTCGAGGGTACAACGATTTGACAGACGCCTTCTTGAGCCACTTCAATTCCTTGAAAGCACTAGCTCCCGCCGCCACGACACTTTATAGCCTCCTGTAAGGGTTAGAGGAAGGAGTCGCTCGCGCTCTAGAAGCGTGCGAGGGTTAGAGGAAGGAGTCGCTCGCGCTCTAGGAGCCCGCGCCACCACCGCCCAGAAACAAGTGAGCGAGGCAAGCAAAAGGCCGCTGACATTGAAAACCAACCCTTCGCCATCATTAACATGATCGCCGGAGGACCCTCGGGTGGTGACTCTAACGCTTCCCGTCGTCGGCATGTCCGCAGCTATGATCAGAGGTCTTCAAGACCCAAGCCTGTGTACACTCTGGAAGGGTCCTCGTGCTGGAAAGAGGATGACATTATAGGGCTCATAGAGAAAGACCTAGAGCACATTGTAACACCCCATGGGGTAGGTGAAACCTCTGACTGCCCCATGGTGGTTAGTTTAGACATTCATAACCATGTTGTAAAGCGGGTCTTAATTGATAGTGGAAGCTCTGTGAATGTTCTCCCGTACTCAACGTTTCAAAAGATGAATATAACAAACATTCCCTTCGAACCTCTCAGAACAGCCCTCGTTGGCTTTGGGGGTTCCGAGATTGCCCCTCGAGGACAAATTCGCTTGGCCACCTCTTTTAGTCGCGCCCCGCCGTGAAAGACTTTGAGCGTTCTTTATGCAGTGGTCGAAATGGATCTCCCATACAACATCATCATTGGACGCCCGGTGCTCGTTGACTTGAAAGCGGTAATTTCAACATACCATCACAAAGTCAAATTCCCCACCCATTGAGAGGACGGGCGAGGTTCTATGCAATGTCAAAGAGGCTTGGAAATGTTACATCCTTTTCCTTCGAAGCCACAAACCCAAGTCAATCATTCAAGCAGGCTCCACCAAAAAGTCCGTCGACTTCCCCAAATTGGATGAGGACGGCCCTGAGCGTAAAAGGGCCAAACTTTACAAAAAGAAGACTTCGAGCGAGGCCCAGCCTACGAAAGACAGCCCACCTGGGCCGTCGTAGGATCCCCCTCCGAGGATGAGGGTACGGGGCCCTCGAATGCGAATAAAGGTAGGCTTACTGGGAAGAAACGGGCGCTCCAGGTGTTGGAAAACACGAATCAGAAAGCAGCGGAAATTTAAAAATTTTCCAACAAAAGGATCTTAGACTCGCAATCGTGAATCCAAATTCGTAGAGATCAAGAAACTCACTTGGGTAGTAGCTTTCTTGACACGTTTTGAGCCGCCCTCAAACGCGCTTCATGCAGTAATGGCAACCCATCCCTCGAAAGCCTCTTTCTACTTTAGAATCCATTGTAGGGATAATAATCCACACCAACCTAGATTCATATCATGTTAGGGAAGTTCTTAACAATATAACATAAAGAAAGAAACATGAAACGAGAAAGGCATGATTGAAACTCCCTTCGAAAACCAGTTTCGCGAAAGTAGAAATCTGCCAGCCATAAAACCCTCGTGAAAAAATTCATCCTGCAGGATATGGACGAACGGTTTTTGCCATCTTCTTTAGTTCGATTTTTTCACTCGTTTTCTGTTGGGTTCAGAATCATTTCATCATCCTTACTGGTTGTTTTGCTTGATCCCCACTCCTTGGTAAAGCTCGAATCTTCAAAACTTCTAACTTGAAGTTCTCTAGAGATAGTCCACCAACTTGACTACAATCTAACTAGTAAGGATGCTAGTTCTCTAGTTAGTGTTTAGGCTTAACGTAGGGTTTAATTTATCTTGGAGAAAGGATGGTGTTCAACACATGAACCAAAAGAATTCTCGATTAGCTCTAAGGGGAGCTCGAACTCCCCTATATATAGGATGGGAGTGGCCGAAAATCCTAGTCCTTATGGACTAAAGATTTGGTCCCTCTCTCCTATTACTTGATCATCAAGTAATTTTGACTTTGACTTTGAATTCAAATTCAAATCAACTTTCAAGAAAGCTAAAATATCCAAACTATTTTTGGATAATTTTATACTTTATTTATTTAAAATAAATAACTTATTTTATCTAATTAATTAATTCATAATTAATTAACTAGATTATTTTTCTCCAAAATAAGACTTTCTTTTTAATTCAAAATTAAACCAAAGTCTATTAAATAATTAACAAATTAATTATTTAATATATATATATACAATATATATATATGTACACGTGTGAGACACGTGTCACAATGACACGTGTCACTCACGTGACCCACACGTGTGGTTTCACACGTGCGGAACCCTCTAGGCCCGATTAAGTCGTTTAATCATTTTAAAGCCTCACCTCATGTAACCAAGTTGTTGTGTGTGACACTCTAGGTTCTCAATTCAATTAGCAGTGACCCTAACTAGTTAATTCACTAATTAATTAATCAGTCCACAGATTAAACGACCATAGTCTAGCAACAGGTGTTTAACCCCTAGCTGAATTGGAATGTTCGGATTCGACAGAGCCTTTAAGTCATTGATTCATGTGAGATACAATCCTCCTACTTACTATCTCTCAACCAAGATCTAAGGTAAGGGAATAATTAGAACCCTAATAATCCGGTCTTAAAGCTAAGTGCATTTCATATCCATTTGATCTCAATCCAAGAAACCCTTTTCTTGATGTCTTGATCTACTGCCTTGGCCAAGGACTCCATATGGCATATGAATGACTTACACAATAAGAGATCACCTTGCAAATGCAAGTGTAGGTCCTTTCTTGATTCTCATTCACTTTCATGAATCACTTGTGCAGCCCCAGCATAAGCCTTGAATCAGTTGTCTAAGGTGACACCCTTTAAAGCTTATACCTAAGACTACAGAGTTAACTCATAAAGTGACGTGGAACCTCAAGTCTAAGGATCAATTAATCACATCAATGACTCGTGAGATATTTCCTAATCTGGAAGTTTCCATTTCCTGAAATAGAAACTTCCTTTCCCATTTAGGAATCTTCTCACACGGGGCACCTCAGTGAACTTACTTATTAAAGTAAGCACCCTCATGTATCATGCACGTATCAACTATACACTTTGCACCTACATGAAACAAGGTGGTCCTTCTTAAGGGCGTGATCCCACAAGCAAGCTTTAAAGGAGTCAGGTGACACTCCCACTGTCTGTAGGACTCAACGGCTTGGAGTATTTTACTAATCATGACTTATGTGATACAGGGCTCGTTTCATGAACCATTTCACCTAAATGGTAGAGTCCTAAAGTCATCAGGATTAGAGGAGTTCTCATACATGCGCACGTAATGGAAACACACAAAACACGTATTGGCATATAAAGAAGTGTTTGCCTATAATAATAATCAATCGTATATTATTCAAAGATTGTCTGTGATATAAGAAAAGTCCCAAAGCAGATTATGTCGAATCGACTTTCTAGGGTACTATTCCTAACACCAGGCCCCTCGGCCCGAAATTCGTATTGAACCCATTGAGAAATTCCTGACCGTTGAATTGGAACCCGGGAACCCAGATAAGACCACCCAGATTGGATCAAACCTCGATGGTCCATCTCAGATCATGATGATCAATTTTCTCCGAGAAAACCTTGACGTATTCGCCTGGAAGGCTTCAGATCTCACTGGAATAGATCCGAGCGTCATTGTCTACAGGCTCAATGTGGATCCAGCCTTCAAACCCGTCAAACAAAAGAAGAGGGATGTCCATGGTTTCCAAAGGCAAGTCATCGAGGAAGAAGTCAATAAACTCCTCGAGGCTCAATACATTGAGGAGATCTTATACCCAGAATGGCTTTGTAACGTTGTTCTTGTGCCTAAGAGCGCTAATAAATGGCGATGTGCAATGATTACACAGACCTCAACAAGGCGTGCCCGAAGGATCCGTACCCTCTGCCAAGGATCGACCAGTTGGTGGATTCGACTGTTGGATGTGAGCTTATGAGTATGATTGATGCCTTCCAAGGGTATTATCAGATCTTCATGGCACCCGAGGATCGCCCGAAAACCTCGTTTGTGGTCCATATGGGTGTGTATTGCTTCAACGTTATGCCGTTCGAACTCAAGAATGCAAGAGCCACTTATCAATGCCTCGTCAACAGAATGTTCGAGCGTGAGATTGGAAAGTCCATGGAAGTATATGTGGACGACATGATCGTCAAGAGCAAGAGCCAACCTTCCCATATGGAGGATCTTAGGCAAGCATTCAGCATCCTACGTCATTTTGGTATGAAATTGAACCCTTCCAAGTGAACGTTTGGCGTTCGGGGGGGCAAGTTCTTAGGTTACATGGTCAGCTAGCGAGGCATAGAGGCCAATCCTAAGAAGATTAAAGCGATCTTGGATATTCCCTCCCCTCGGAATGTGAGAGAGGTCCAGGTACTAGTGGGAAAGATCATTTAGTAAAACAGGTTCATTTCCCACTCGGCGGACAGAAACCTGCCTCTCTTTAAAATCCTGTGCAACTCTCGTAATTTCACCTGGAATGAGGACTGTTAGAAAGCCTTGCATGATATGAAGGTTTATCTCTCGAGCGCCCCACTACTGACCAAGCCCAACCCAGGGGAAAACTTGTTCATTTACCTTTTCGTCTCCCCAGAAGCCACGAGCGCCGTCCTCATAGCTGTTCGCGAGCGGAAGCATCTGCCGGTATATTATTTGAGCAAAACCTTGCAGGGGGCAGAGAAAAGATATATGGAGATAGAGAAATTTGCCTTTGCGTTCGTTAATGCCTCCAGGAGGTTAAGACCTTATTTCCAAGCTCACTCCATCACAGTGCTCACAGACCAACCCCTAAAACAGGTGCTTGCGAAATCGGACGTATCAGGGAGGTTAATCAAATGGTCAATTGAACTCAGCCAGTTCGACATTACTTTCGAGCCTCGCACGGCGATACAAGCTCAGGCAGTGGCAGATCTGTTAATGGAGCGCTTCAACCTGGATACTATACCCTCGGTGGAAGAAGGGTTGTGGCTTCTGCACACAAATGGCTCCTCGACCTCACAAGGGGGGGAGCCGGGGTGACCCTCAGAGATCCTCATGGAATTGGATTAGACTACGCTATCCAACTAGCGTTCTAAGTCACCAACAATGAGGCAGAATATGAGGCTCTAATCCAAGGGCTCAGGATGGCCCTTCAGAATGGCGCCGCTCGGGTCACAGCATATGTTGACTCCCAGCTGATCGCAAGCCAAATTGATGGCACTTATGAGGCTCGAGAAGCCACTATGGTACAGTACCTGGCGAGTGCTAAGGAAGTGATCTCCAAGTTCAAAGAGTTCCATCTGTTGCAGATCCCAAGGACGGAAAACGAGCGTGCGGATGCTCTTTCCAAATTTACATCCGCTCTGGAAGATTCCTGCGAGTGTTCAGTTACATTCCTCAGAATGGAGAAGCCACTGATTCGCGAAACGGGACCCTCGGGTGAAGTAAGCATAATCGATCCCTCCGAGCCCTGCTGGCTCGATGATATCATTAGATTCCTGAGGGATGGAACTTGCCCGAGCGATAAAGTGGAAGCACGGAAGGTTAGGAGTAAGGCCCCCCGCTTCTCTCTTGACAACGACGATCGATTATTCAAGCGGTCTTTCCACGGTCCACCATTAAGGTGCCTGAGACCCTCGCAAGCCAAGGAAGTGTTAGAGCATGTGCACAATGGAAGTTGTGGGAATCACTCTGGGGGTCGAATTCTGGCTAAGAAAGTGTTAAGGAGTGGGTTCTATTGGCCCTCGTTGTTGCAGGATGCCATCAACTACTCCAAAAAATGTTCTAAGTACCAGTTTCATTCTAACACCCCTCAACAACCGACAGCCCAAATGATCCCTATTGACGTTTCATGGCCCTTCGGCCAATGGGGGATCGATATAGTGGGGCCCCTTCCTATGGTGGTCGGTCAAAAGAAATTTGTAATCCTTGTAGTGGATTGTTTCACCAAGTGGGCTGAAGCCGAAGCAGTCGCGAAGATAACGTTCAAAGTGGTGAGGGACTTCATCTGGAAGAACATCATTTACAGATATGGCATCCCGAGGGTGCTCATCTCGGATAACGGTTCCCAATTCATCGCCGCTGATACGCGAGATTGGTGCTACGAACTTGGTATTGAGCAACGTTTTACTTCCGTGGGCCACCCTCAAGCCAACGGTCAAGCTGAGGTAACGAACAGAACCATACTTCAGCATTTGAAAACAATGCTCGAAAGTAAGAAGGGGGAATGGGCGGAAGAACTTCAAGGAGTCCTCTGGGCATACCGTACTACCCCACGAGCGGCAACAGGAGAGACCCCTTACTCCCTCGTGTATGGTTCCGAGGCGATGATACCTGCAGAAATTGCTCAAGAATCCGCACGCGTTGCTTATTTGAGCCTGCAACCAACAAGACCAATCGGCCGCTCGAATTGGATTCGCTAGATGAGAGGAGAAATGCTGCTTGGGCTCGTATCCATAAATACAAGGCGACCGTAGCCCACCAGTATAACAAGCTCGTCAAATAAAGGACTTTCCAACTAGGGGACTTGGTCCTCAAAAAAGTTAAAGTCTCCAAGCATGTGGGTAAGTTGGGCCCCAATTGGGAAGGCCCCTTCAAAGTGATTCAGGTACGCGCGAACAATACCTACCTGCTAGAGACTTTGCAAGGCGAGCATCTCTCCCGACCGTGGAATGCATGTAACCTTAGATGGTTCTACGTGTAAATGTCAGCCTTTGTAATTGCCCGCTCGTGGCACCTTGTACTTTCTTTTGACAGAAAGCATAATAGCTATTAATATAAATTAGAAACATAGCAGTAAACATACTACCAATTATGATGTCATTTACTTGATTTTTCTTTGATTAATGGTTTGGGGTAATCAATTGCGTTAAAAGCCTACTCCGTGTCGAGCATCCTCCACGTCGAGCGGCTTGGTGAACAAATAATTAGTTTCAAGTCAACGTTGTCTGTATGTCGAAGATCCTTCACAATGAGTGAGTTCGATGCTCATAGGCGTGTAAACCCTGAGAATGAGCGGGTCGAAAAGGTGGGATGCTAAATGCTTAGTTTACACCGACTGAATGCTGATCACACCAGTTTACGCTCGTAAACCCCCGATGACCCTCATCCTCTTAGGCATGAGTATGCTCGTAAGTAGCTAAGGCTAGGCTAATCCTCTTACGGATACCTAAATATAACGCTAGCACTACAGCTGCGCTCGTTTTAATCCCATACTTAGCAAATCCTACAGTTGGTTTCTAAGTTCAAATTTGAGCCTCACTATGAATATAGCCAGGGTACCCTCATAAGGAACACCCTCGCGCCTATATATCCCCCTCTCAAATGTTCAAATGTTTCTAAGTCCTAATCTTAAAGTCCGTGATGGAAGACAGCCAGGATATCCTCAACAGAAATACCCTCGTGCCCAAATACTCCCATCACAGATATTCAAATATCAACAAAAACAAGCATGCAAACATCAAACAAAAAGTGGTAACAATGCCCAACATTCAATGTTAAGAGAAACCAAGCTGCGTTGGTGGAAACATCATCGGAAACAAAGTGGAGAACAAGTTTAAGTACACCTTCAGAAGTACGAAATTAAAATACAGAAATTAAGTGTTCTCAGCAAAGAGGAAGTGAACAGATAGAGTTTGGAAACAACAGACAAAGGAGCGTCACTGGGCTTAACTCTCGGGCTCAGGAGGGGCAGTGGAGAGAGGAACTGGGGCCAACACATTGGCGTTGGAAGTTTGAGCATCATCTGGATCCGCGTCATCCTGAGCATCGATGGTGATACCATCATCCTCTATCGGAATAGGCTCGGGGTCTATGGGATTAGCCTCAATGAATTCCCTCTGGAGCATCATCACCAGCTCATCATACTCAGGCTCCGTCAGGCTGTCAGATGGGTCCCCAGTACCGACGATTGGCTCCAAATTCTCGTCCAAGTCCATGCGCAGGCGCTCGTCTGTCCGAGCGCTTTCAGGGGCCATCCCCAGCTTCACCATCTGGCCTACCGTCTTCCAGAAGAACCTCCGGGCGTTGTCAAAATAGTGAAGGTTGGCTGCAAAGGCAAAAGCCTTAGAGCGGACGAACTTTAACACCGCCTCCCATACAACCTTCGTCTCCAGGTCGGCTACCTTCCCTTACAAATCGGCAAGATTCTTCTTAACAACCTTATTCTGGCAGGTACTCTCGGCCAGTTGATCTCCCAGCTCCCCATTGGCCACCCTCAGTTGGTCACGCTCCTTTTTTAGCTTTTTATGACGCTCGTCCAAGGCCAGGTATGCATTATCAGAATTCTTCAGAGCCTCCCTCAACCTCTGCTGCTCGAGTTCAGGCACTGTAAGTTGAGCGCAGACATTGTTGTAGTCCACCTGCAGTTGGCCAGGGTCAGAAATCCGCAGCAGCTTCTTATACTTGGCCTTGTGTTCAGAGTAGGCCTGCGCTCATCCCTGTAAGTTTTTCAACCTTGGGATCACTTCCTGGAAAACCAAAAGCGAAAATTACTATCAGAAGTAAACGTGAAAAGGACTGGAACTTTGCAAGGAGTTTTGAAGTCTTACCTTCAAGAGAGCGTGGCAAGCATCGTCTACAACTCGAGCGGCATCATGCTCGTTTAACTATCATAATCGTCGAAAAATTGAAGTTTGCCGACGACCTCCGCAACCAAATTAACGGTAGCGGCACTCTTCTTCAAAAGGACCGGGCCATCTGACCTTTGGCGCTTGTAGCGGGCGTCCCCCCTGTATCCAATCTTCCAAAAATCCTCATCCTCGGACCATGAGGTATCACTGCCCTCGCCCCGGTGGCCCACAACCACTTCTTTCCCTTTCCCGGAGATTGGAATGGAGTCAGGCAACCTCTTCCTTTTTCCCGAGTGTTCAGCCCTTGCCGCATCATAAAATCGGGCAATCTCCCCCAAGCGGTTGCGGGAGTTGCCGGATCTAAGTGCTATTGGCTCCTCAGGAGCGGCGAGAGGAGTGGCACCACGAGCGCCATTAAGATTCAGATCCTCGATAGGGCCAGTGATCTGAACCTCATTCCCGACACCCCTGCGAGCGCCTCTGCTACCATCCCCTCGCCCTGACCCTCGGCGAGCTCCTCTTCCCCTCGGAGCGTCCGCGGGTTGTGCATGCTGCTGTGGCTATTGTTGCTGCCGATTAGCGCCCGCCCGCTGAGCACGCATCATTTCAACAATGCCCTTGGCGTCAATTCCGGCCATGAGTACTTGAACGTCTGCAAAATAAGAGGCTCGAGTGTCAGAAAGATGCTATCTAAATAATGTCTATAAAGACATGATAATTCAATAAATTAGTGGTGCTATTCTAAGTGTCAGGGGAGTTAGTTCCTAGAATCTAACCGTCGAGGGCCATGATTTGAGCAGGAGGGTTGAGTATCAAGTCAGGAGGATTCGAATGCCCATATCGGAATAAGATCCCCTCGTTCCTTATCAGGCCCTTAGCCTTAATCAGTTTCTTCTCGTTTTTCATAACGAGGGCCAAACTCTTCGGCCAATACTCAAAAAGTTTATTCTCGGATCTATTCCTAACTAAGGGCCCCTCACCATGAACTATCCACGCACAGTGAGCCCCAAAAGTCCCCCCAGGAGCTCCCACGAAGAAGTATTTTTCCTTCCAATCCTCGTCGTACGAACTCGAGGGTGAGTCAATCATCTTAAGCCTTGACTTGGCTTGTGCATAGTAAAACCCATCTGTGGGGGATGAGCATGGAGAACGGGCCACTTGGATTAAGCTGTTGAAGTTGTCTAATGAGGGCTCATGGCCAATAGCCCTCATCAGCATCACGAACGTGTTTATCAGAGCAATGCTGTTAGGGAGAATTTGAGAAGGACTTATTTCCAAGTAGTTGCAAATGGCGGCGACGGGCGGCGGAATCAGAAATCTCAAGCCTCCAGCCAGGACAGAGTCTTGGTAGACAGTCATCATCCCAGACGGCGGTCGGTTGGCCCTGTCTCCCTCCCCTGGAAGGTGTATTGGGAACACTGCCTCGTCCCAATACACCTTAGTCCTTAAATCTCTCAAATCCTCAAACGTCAGTATGCTCTATATATCATCTGGGGATCTGTCAGTTTGATGGGGGTTATTTTGCCTCACTCGAGTCGCAGGCTCTTTCCCTTTCCTTTGGCGCTTCCTCGGAGGTTCGCCCTCGGCGCAATGCTCGGAAGGTCCGGCACCACCTACGGGAGCTGCAACAGCCACCGTAATCCGATGATCTTGCGGCCTCACTGCACTGTTCAGCACAAGGAGTACCCTCTCCCCTTACCTCTGCATCTCCATCACAAGATTCATCTTCTCAAATATCTGATCCACCCCCTGTGGATCACGCTAGTTCATCCCTCGAACTGTAGCGTTTAACTCCTCATCCCCAGCCTCCATCGGAGCCCCAGCTACTGCAATAGCAGTGGGGATTGCGTCACCCAGGGAAGCCCTCATCATTGGAACGGCAGTAGGAATATCGTCGTGAGGAGAAGAACTCCCCACGGACATCTCGTCGATCTCCCTTACATAACCTTCTTCAACGTTATTCGCCATTGATGTCTTCTTGTTCTTGGAGATGAGGTTTTCAAACAAGAGATCAGTGAGAAAGAAGATTTCTAGTGCGGATTCAACAATGGAAAGGGTTTCTCCCTTAAACATATCACTCAAGCACAACCTAAATCTAAAGTTAGTACAGGAAATCAGTAGTTACGAGGATTTTACCTAAGGACTGAAGGAAAAAACTTGTTAGAATTTGCAGAGTTTTTTTGCTGTGATTTTGTTTGAAGAAGACTGAAGGCGTGAAAGGTTTCAAAGGCCTTCCCTCTCCCTATTTATAGGGGAGATTTTACGTCACTTAGGGTTGGATGATTCAAAATTGCAATCATTTCCAGCCTTGGGAGACTCCCACTTTTGGTAACCACCTCACGCTTACCAGAATACACGCGCCCACTCAACGAGACACGCGCCCACGTTGCCACTCCGCATTAAATACGGATGGGACTGCATTTATGGCCGTGTCAGAAGAGGGCCTTTGCGGAAGACAAACAGTCCCTCCATTCCTGAAACTTTACCCTCGGGTATTCAAAAATTCAAGGCTCGCTTCTCTGAAATTCTACAGTACTCTCAAGCGCTACTACAGAATTTGGGGGGCAAATGACGAGACCCAAAACCGCGCTCGGATCAGAGCCGTCCACGTGTCGCCATCTACTGACTTAGAGCTTGGACGCTCGCATTACTGGGCTTGCGGACCAACCCGGGCCGTGCACTTGTTGGCCAATCCAGGCCCATGCGTCTCGGCCCACTGTTCAAGCGGAAGGTTTCATTGTCAAACTCAATGCTCGTATTATGACCCCTCAGGGCATCCTTCCAAGGGGAACACTTCATGAGGGCGCTTTCTTTCTTACGCTTGCTTATCTGACGCTTGGGGGTCGTCTGCCAGATGAAACCCTCTTGGGCGTCCCTTCGAGCGCCACCCGCGCTCGGATAAGATCTGCCCCAAGTAAAGCATCTGTGCACTTGCATGATAGATCTTGAGCCTCCAATCGCACTACCCTCGCCAACAACCTCTGACACGGTGGTAGTGCGCACCTCGTACCTGACACGCCGCCCACTTTTCAGAGACATCGCTTTCATATCATCACGGTTCGCCACGTGTTAGGGCAACATAGGTTTGGGACCACTTGGTCAAATTATCCAAACTACCCTCCCTCCTAACATATAAATAGGGAGAAACCTCTGCTTCCTTCCTCAAGTCATCTTCTTCCCAAGACACTGCATACACTGAACTGGGCATTCTCCTCCATTTTTCTTCTTCCTCTTCTTCAAGCTCTGCATTTCACACACACCATTGCTGCATCCATACTGCGTTCTGACCCTTGGTGTTATCCTAGCTGGAAGAACCCACGCTTCATAGGAAACCCAGTTCCTGAGGCTCAACGCCTGTGATGGTCTTCCCCTCATAAACAAATCTTAAAGTGTTGGTGTATTAACACACTTCTAGTTTCTGCATCGTCAATATGATCATTCTCACTCTTGGTCCCAAACTTTTCAAAATTATCAATTTTAGGCCCGTACTATTTAATTTTTCTCATCTTCAAGACTTTTGTGTGATAATATTTTCTTTTTGGAAAATGATGTCTTAAAAATCAAATTTGCAATTTGTGTCCGATGAATTTTGTTTTTTTTCTCTTTTATTAAAATAGATGATGAATTTTATTTTGATAATGTAGATGATATTTTGTTACTTTATAGTAAATCTTTCCGAAGTGTTTTTTATTGTAAAATTAACCAAATTTGATCTGAATTTTAAGGAGATTAAAATATATTAAAATAATAATTATATTAATTATTAATTGAGTCAAACTTGAATTATTAATCGAGAAGACTTCTATTAAGTATTAATTAATTGGATAGGATTGTAAACCCTAAAGTTGGGAGGAAAGAATACAAATTCCAATCATAAGGTAAAAGGGAAATACGAGTAAAAAATATATAAAGTAACTATAAATTTGAATTAATTAAATCAAAAAATCCTATAAGACTTCAAAGTGCTCTAATTCTATGCAAATAAGACTTCTATTATATGTAATCCAACACCACTTAAAAGTTACAAGTCCAAAAGGGCCGCGGATCAGTAAAAGTTAGATTTTGTTAACATTCAGAACTCTTTTAAAACAAAAGGCAAGGATCTAATGCAAATAATTTACCTATTCCGAATTCAGTTCAAATCCTAAAACGTTTCAACTTTCTTCTCTATAAAAGGAGACTCGCGCTCTACTTAGATTTTACACTAATTAGATTCTAAGTTCTTTTCAAGCAGCTCAGAATTCCTTCAGTAATTAGATTCTAAGTTCTTCACGATGTCGAAGGTGATCGTTCTTCAGAGCTCCGATGGCGAGAGTTTTGAGGTTGAAGAGGCAGCTGCCCTTCAATCACTAACTATTAAGCACATGATCGAGGATGACTGCGCCGACACTACCATCCCTCTACCTAATGTCACTTCGGAGATTGCGGCGAAGGTGATTGAGTATTGCAGGCGCCATGCTGACGTTGACACTAAGATTGTCGCCGGCGATGCTCTGGGTGTGGTGGCCGATAAAGTCATCAACGATTTGAAGGCTTTTGATGCCGAGTTTATGGAGGTTAACCAAGGCACTCTGCTTGACCTAATCATGGTATGATCCTAATCTTCCTTTTAATTTTGACTGTTTTTCTTAATTTTCCATATGTTATGTTAATTTACTATCCCTATGTTATGTTTAATTTACTATCTCTGTTTTGAGTTGAATTGTTTTGCCCCTTTTTGTTTTTAGCTTTTCCTTACCACTTTAACCATGTTTAGTTGTCTTGTAACATTAGGTTAATGTTCCAGGCTTTGATTTGATTAGGGCCATTAGGCATAACTCTATTAACGGATGATTATTTATCTCAAAATTGTAACTTACGCGGACAAATAAATGTTACTGAATAGTTTTTTTCTTTTTTTTTTTGGTAACAGTTACTGAATAGATTACGTGCGTTGAATTTAGCTTTTCTTTCGACCCTTCTTCATTGAATATCTTATTTTTTTACATTGTTAATTCATCTTTTCCCTGCACATATATTTTTGTAATTTAATTCCTTGTAACTGCAGTTAATTGGGTTTTAATGGAATGTTTGTTATACTTTCAGGCTGCAAACTATTTGGACATCAAGAGCCTATTCAAACTCACGGGCGAAACTATTGCCAACATGATCAAAGAAAAGAGCCCGGAGGAAATTCGCAAGATCTTCAACATTGAGAACGATTTTACGCCGGAGGAGGAAGAGGAGGTTCGCAGGGAGAACGCATGGGCATTTGAGCAGTAAATTAAGCCTCAGTTTATGTTTATTTGAGTCGTAAACCTTTAATTTGTTTGTGTTTATGCAATAATTTTTCGTATGTTTATGTAAATAATAGTTTAGTCTATATGTTCATTTGAGTCCTAAACCCTTAGTTTATGTTTGTATACTAATAGTTGTGCTATGTTCCTAGACGTTAGATATTATAACTAATTAATAGAATCATTTGTTTCCCCTTTGTTTTTATATAGGAACTAGCAAAAACCCTCGTGTCGTCGAACAAAAAAATTAATTTAAAAAATATAACTATTTATATATAAATAAGTATTTAATTATATATAACAAAAGAAATATAAAATATACATATTTAAGTAAAAATTGGAATAACCTAAATTTATATTTATCAACCATTCAAATAAATATAAATCATCAAATTAGGTAGCAAATATCACTCAAATTATATAATGGTGTATGCTTACACAATAAAAATTTAAAAAAATACAAAATTCAAATAATAATAAAAGATAAAAGATGCTTATAATATATAATATATACGAAAAATTTAGAAAAGAGTAAGAAAAATTAAAAAATATATGCTAAAAATTCTAACCTGAAATATGTACTGGTCGCCCAAAAGTGCTTAAACTTCTAAAGAAGTGAGTCAAGTCACTAAAGTTTATCATTATTCAAATTCAAAAAACTCCGAGAAATTTCTTTGAACAAACAAAAATAACAAATAGTATAAATATAAAACAATAAGGAAAAAAATAATATTAACATATTAAAAAAATTGAAAATACATTAAAATAAATATTAAACAAATTAATTTCTATAAATAACAAAACAAGTTAAGACTTTTGTCTTGCAAGAGATGCTAATCTTGGAATTGACGGATGTCTTATGGTTTCCCCGAATTTCCTTGGGGTGGCAGGTGGCTATCCTATGTGAGTTTGAGTGATTTCTTTACGAGTACAAAAAATTATTTGTGTGAGGGAGAGATCAAGAAATTGAGAGAACCCAGCTTGCTAAGACTCAAGAGTTTTCAAGCCTTACCTTCAGTATATAGCCGTCTCTCCGTGGAAAGCTCATTTGATGCGGGTGCTAACTTTATTCCCTCCCCCTTTTCTTTGTACAGGTAGTGTTGAATGCTGTCCGTTCGATTTATCTACAAGAGAAGAAATTGGGTTGGATATTCTTAGTCACTATTCAATAAAGTTATGGTCGCTGTTTCTATGGAGGAAGGATACTGCTGGTTGTGATGGCATTTTAAGCGATATTTTGGTAACATTGTCAAATTTGATTGAAGATTGGAGACAAATTGTCTCTACGAATCTCAAGATTAAATTGTTGTGCTCTGAGTCCTTTGGCAATAGCTTATTATTAATTAAGTTATTGGAGAATCATGAGTGAAATGGCATTATCGGTGATTGGAATTCATGGTTTCTAGTGAAGGCAGGGGACTTGGTTTTCCAAAGACGGGTCATTGAGATTAGGTTTGCTGGTATCAATTTTGTTGTCTTAGAGTGCTTGTGTTGTGATGCCATTTACTATTTTTTGTTGTTTAGGACGTGTCTTAGGACTTTGATTTTGTGTCTGCTAGGGATTTACTTTTGTAATTTTCCATTGTGAGTTTGGCTTTCGTTATTTATGAAGTGGAGGTTTCGGTAAAAACTCTACAGGTCTTTTGACACGGTTTCATATAAAAAAAAACCCATAAAATGTAATTAAGTAAAAAAACAAAAAGTCAACTGGACTTAGTCCAAGTGGTTAATGGGTTATTCTCCAAAGTAAGGTGTTCGAATCCCGCATGGATGTGCGTGTTATAAAAAAAAAAAATTAAACAAACAAAAAGTTTAATATAACTACAAAAATAAATATAATTAAAATATTAAAAACAACTTCCATAAAATATGAGCCATATATATACAATAAAATAAATAATAAAATAAAAGAAACATATATGAAATATTTAAAAATGAGATGACCATATATATACACTAAAATAAATAATATAATAAAAAAAATATATATGAAATATTTAAAAATGAGATGATGGATGAAAAAAAGAGAGTATAGTAATAGTGTTAGTACCTCTAATGCACCGACACTTCTAAAAATATCAGTTTACCGCGTCGTATCGTGTCGGATACTCATGTCGGATACCGTGTCCGACACTTCTCACATGAAAAATTCGCAAAAAAATCCGTGTCGCCGTATCCGTATCGTGTCGTGTCTGTATCCGTGCAACATAGGTTAGTACATAATAAAGAAATGAGGAATAACTCATTTATGGCGGGACAAGACGGTGCTCCACCTCTGTCGGCGGAGGAGTATGACCTCATTCGCCGAAGTAAAAAGAAGGCTAGAACAGCATCGGACGCGGGCTTGGACGGGGAAAAAGAGAGGGATTGTCCAATATGCAAACCGAGGATCAGAATGCCTCAACAAAGTTTTTTTTACAGTCCTTGGTTGGAGTGAATGAACCAACTGACAAGAAATTTGAGACATGAACTATGCTAGACCTGGATTGAATTAAAGTCCTTACGCCTACGGATGAATTACCGTATCCAAGGGTGGTGATCGATGACGAGTACCGAAAAGCACTCCAGGTGCTTTGGAAGGATTCTCTTATTTTGAAGATTTTAGGCAAAACAGTGAATATGAGCCTACTATCGGCCAGGATCAACATTATGTGGAGGCTTTATGGGGCTTTTGAGTTGATTGATTTAGGCCACAACTGTTACATCTTGAAGATTCATGACAAAGAGAAGGCAACTTGGATACTTACAGAGGGTCCATGGGTGATCGTCGGGCACTACTTGGTTGTGCCAAAATGGCAACCACAATTTCAGACATCGAAAGATAGGGTGCGTTCGGCCATCACCTGGGTCCGTATCCCGGAACTTGCTATGGAATATTATGGGGAAGCTCTTCTCTATAAAACAACAGAAGGCCTAGGAATTCCCATCAAGATCGATAAGAAAACTTATTATGGAGAGAAGGGCCCCTTTGTGAGGGTGTGTGTGCAAATAAAGTTGTATAAACCGTTGCGGTGTGGTATAGAAATTGATGGAAAGCTGTTGTCGTTACAGTACAAAAACTTGCCGAGTATTTGCTTTACTTGTGGTCGCGTGGGCCATCGAGCTAATGACTGTGGAGCTAAGCCGGCACACACAGGGGAAAGCAAACAAAATAACGACAATGCATATTATTCCAATGAGACATCGGCCCCACCTTCGGTGTCGACGATGCAGAACCAGGTCCCGAATCAATCTAAGGAGAAAAATAATTCCATTCAGGAGGAACAAGTGCCAAGCTATGGCCCGTGGATGATGGCGAGGAAAAATTGACTAGCGAAGTAGGGCGGAGGAGGTGGGCCGCCAGCAAGGAAAGAGAATCGGAACCGTAATGTGCAAAACCGTTATGATGTTCTTACCCGGATTCCAGCGGATTCCCAGCATCACAACACACAATCTGGGGACGTAAACAGCGCACTTCAGATTTGGAAACCCCTGAATCCCACTTTTAATAGAGGCAAGGATACGATACAATCCCCAAGAAATCCCAACTCTGCCAAGAACCCTTCTAGAATGAAATACATTAGAAAATAAAGCGGGAATCCCGGAAGCGTACGACTTAAGACTAGTGAGTCCAAATTAGTTAACTCTAATACAGAAAAAACTGGAACTAGTTCTGAAAACCTAGAAACAAGGGGAGTAACATAATTGAATAAACCAAAGGCCGGAACGGAGCCCGAACGTAAAGTATTCAGGCCGCTTAATGGAGATGAACCTTTCCGATTCGGAGGGCGAGGTGGAGATAGAGATGGAGGAGATAGACTAAATCGAGGAATATCTCGAGTAGATGAGATTAGAAGACAGATACGACCTGAACCTCAAGTTTATTCGGCTGATGACAGTGAATCCTTTGCTATGGCAGCTCAAGGTCAACTACGAGGTCAATTTGCATGGGAATCCGGGACGCCGAATGGCCACGCTATCCATCAATTTACTGGAACAGGAGATGAGGCGACAATGCTTGTTGACAATGTTGATATGGCAATAATTGCTGAAGGAAGCCATACAAATGTTGACTGATCCCCCAATCACCATTGATTCACTAGTCATTACTCCAATGAAGATACTTTCATGGAATTGTAGGGGAACTGGGAATGCGGAGATCAGACATAACTTCTTGGACATCACTAAGGAGCATCGGCCAGATGTAGTTTTTCTCTTGGAGACTCGGGTTCATAAAGCTAGGGCGGAGCAAGTTGCTACTACCCTGGGTTCTCCAAATGTGTGTAAAGTACCAACCACCGGCCGGGAAGGGGGTATATGGTTGCTTTTGGATAGTAACAGAATACATGTTGAAGTCCTATAGGTGTCGCATCAGGCTATTCACGCGATCATTGAGCCCCGGAGCAATTCGGAGTGGTTGTGCTCTAGTGTTTATGTTAGCCCGATCTTGAGCGGCGTGAGGAACTATGGCAAAAGCTTAGGAGTATGAGTACGGAGGGGGGGCATCCTTGGCTCCTTACGGGTGATTTTAACGATATTACAGGTCCCAACGAGAAGCATGGTGGACGATCGGTGAACTGGAATAGGTGTATCAACTTTAAGGAACATATCGATGCCTGTAACTTCATTGATATAGGGGCACTGGGGCCCCAGTTCACTTGGCTTGGTACCATTGACGGGGAGGTCAAATCCAGGAAAGGCTTGATAGGGTGTTTGCCAACCCAAGTTGGTGCCTGAAATTTCCTGAAGGAGTGGCTAGAGTGTTGCCCCAGACCTACTCAGACCATCACCAGATCATAACTTATTGTGATGGTATCATACAGCCTCCAACAAATCCACCCTGCCGTTTTGAGGCAATTTGGAAAGAGGAACCGGACTGCAAGAAGATATTTGAAGAGACGTGGAGGTGGGAAGATAAAATCTTGGGAGCTTTAACACAGCTTCCAGACAAGTTAAAAGATTGGGACCGTAACAACTTCGGTAATTTCTTTCGCAAGAAGCAGCTACTTAGAGTAAGAATTAATGACATTCAGAAGCTTGCTTGGAATAGACGCCATCCGAATCTGGTGACCCTAGAGACAGAACTTATCCGTGAGTATAACGACATCTTACTTCAAGAGGAGTTGTTGTGGTTCCAGAAGTCTCGGGGTAAATAGCTGCAACTGGGAGATCGTAACACGTATTTCTTCCATCTCTCTACGATAACACAGTGACGCGGGGTGGTATAGGCTCCCTAAAAATAGGTGCGAATTGGGTGAGGGGAGACGAACGGCTGCACAAGCATGTGTGGCATTTTTTCTTTGGGGTGTTTAACAAGGGGGGTGCATCTGGGGGGAACAGATTGGCTCTAAACCCGTTACAACGTGCTCTCTACCCCAACTGGAGTGATTTTCTTGCTCAGCAGGAAACATTAGCTGATGTCAGAAAGGTGGTTTTTTCTATGAGCCCGTTCAAGGCTCCGGGCCCTGATGGATTTCAACCCTTTTTATATCAAACGTATTGGGAGATCATCGGAGCTTCTGCAGTGGAGTTTGTAAATGAGTGCTTAGGCTAAGGCGAGTTTCCGGATAATATTGGACGTCCTTTTGTTTGCCTTATACGGTTATACCGAAGGTCCCGATATCGGAGACTGTCAATCAACTTTGGCCTATTACCCTTTGTAACATTTTGTTAAAAATCGTTACCAAGATGATCGTGATGCCCCTCAAGTCGTATGTGGCGCAGCTTGTCAGCATATTCCAAAATAGTTTCATCCTGGGACGCATAACAACATTCTGGTTCTCCAAGAGGTGATTTATTCACTGCATCGTTCGATAGAACGGAAGGGAGGAATGGTGTTAAAGTTAGATCTTGAAAATACCTATGACAAGATACGTTGGGACTTTCAGCGTGAGACACTAGAATTCTTCCAATTTTCTCGGAATATTGTGCAGCTTATTATGAGTGGGGTCGAATGCATCCGGCCGGATTTTGGGGAATGGGGAGCCTTTTGAATGAATTACACCTTTGTGTGGGATCCGTCAGGGGGACCCGTTGTCTCCGTACCTTTTTATTTTATCCATGGAACGACTCACTTATCTTATTGAGAAGGCGGTTGCTAGCCGACAATGGCAGCCAATCCAAGTGTGCGCGAGAGGGCCTTCTATCTCGCATCTTTTATTTGCCGACGATATTATTTTGGGTGGTCGAGCAACCTCTAATACCACCCACTGCTTGAAGAACGTGATTAAGGAATTCTGTGAAGTTTCGGGTTTGACCTTGAATCTGTTAGGAATAGTACCGTTAAAGCAGCATTTATGCTTTACTATTTCCTTGTGAAATCACAAACAGTCTTTGACTAATAAACGAAATAATTTTGTTCATAGGCAATCACATCTTTATGTGCTTATTTATATATGTTTGGGTTTGACTGTGTTTCGCATGTTTTGAACTCCCCTGATCCGATGTAACGCCCCGTCATTTCAGATCAAGGTATACGTGCTCGACACGTGAGAGTACGTTTCTTAGTTCTGTTGTAATTTTAACTACGTGGCCTTATATGTGCGTTTTCCATCATACATGCACTTAATTGCATTTTACTTGGGACTTATGCCTTGTTAATTCATAATTAAGATCATCTAATTGTATAAATTCCCTAACTTAAGAATATCTAAGAAAAATGGGGAATTAAAGTCAAGCTTACTTTATGACTCTTGTATTTTAATTAATGCATTGCTACTTTATGAAATATCCTACATTTGTTTCTTGCATTCTCTCTCAACAAGCAACAAAGCTCATATTCTTCCTCCTTCAATCCCTCACCTCACGTACACTACCACACACTCACATACTTTCACCTTAACTCAAGTTCTTCTAAATTAAAGGTAGATTTATGCTTTTCTTCATGCATAAACATATTTCCATGGTTTAATTCTTGCATAAGTATGAGTTGCATACATGGTATGAAGTTTATATGAAAACCTAAGCTATGGAGAATCATATAGCAAAGCATGTTAGGAGGTAAGTGGTAGAAGTAAATATGTTGGAAATCATGTGCTAGGAAGAATTCAAGAAGCCATCATGCTTGAATCATGAGTTAGAAAAGCTTGAAGGTTATTAATGGAGTTGATGGGTTTTGAAGAAGATGATTAAGGATATCAAGCATGAGTTCTTGACATATATTTGATCATTAAGTGTTCCTAAGTGTGCTTTTATATGTTATGAGTTGAATATACTTGATTCTACGTGTATCTTTACAAGCTCGGATGGTTGGGTGAATCCTTGGCTTCATTTCCTCTTTCTCCCCTGTTTTTCCCTTTTTTTTTTTTTTTTTACTAGACATGTTTGCACGGTTGTGCAGCCTCCCCTTTCATTTCTCACACGACCGTACATATACTCTCGAATTTTCAGCATGATTTTCTTCACACAGCCGCGCAGGTTTTAAGGCAAAAAAATGCATGGCCGTACAGACCTCAAATAAACTCCGATTGAGCTGAATTTTTGACAAATAAAACCTCTTTGAGTTTAGATTATTCTCCAATTAGAATCACATTAAAATCATTTCTGAGAAGGGAGATATGATCGATCCGAAATTGTGTCGCCAATCTGTCTAAAATCTGCATTCAACCAACTTTGCACCTATGTCATTTTTGATCCACTTTGAACTAAAATTTGAGCCATATATGGTTGGAAATATCTGTTTATCTACTTTCATTTCCAACAAAGACAACTTAATTTTGACTTTTCAAACTTAAGATATGCCTAATTCTTTATAGCTTGCGCGTTTGGAGAAAACTATCAGGTTTTGCTAAGTTTTGCCTAAATGCTCGTTTCTTGCCTTTTTCGTCATTTCTTCCCATTTATTGATCCTTATGTATGTTATATTCTTTAGTACAAGTGTAAGTGCTCTTGTATAAGTATATCATTTTACTATATTTGCATGAAAGACTTCTAAACTTGCCCTAAATGATTTTCAATGTGAACGTTAATTCTTAAAGTGCCATGATTGTTCGTATTGGTTATTCCTTGCATAATTATGATCTCATTGCATATGAATATATGCTCATATCATTTCAAGACATTGTTTTGCATTGCCGATCGTCTCTAGTTGGTTCTTTTAAGTCTAATGTTGACCGTAATCGTGTCTTTTGTTCAGGTGATCCTCCCAAAGACCCGGTGGTTTAGATTTGTATCTTGTTTTGGTTCTCTTTTGTCGAGGTTATCAAGGTGAGGTTATTCTCTTGCTGTAATCAATACTATACCAATACTATGGCCTGCACGATTTGATTGCTTCTCACCCGAATTATTATACATATATGTATTTATGTATTAGGTAAGCTATTGCCTACTATTTTCCCAGTTTTATCGGAAATCATTTTCTAATATCAAATGAGTTATACATATATGTTCTCAAGCGTCTTAATTGAAATTGAAAATGTATCTTGCATACATTGTATAAGGAGTGCTTGTGATTGTTGGGCCCGAGGCAAGGGGCTTAAGGGATCCGGGAAAGCATAGGGTTGACGGTGAACCTACTCTGTGACCTCTATGGGTGTACGTGCTATCTTCGAAGGTAGTGGATATCACGTATTACCTGTAACTGACTTCGGCCGAAGGAGCATGGTACCAAACGGGCTATGACTCAAGTGACAAATCGATGGTTAGGGAGTAATTAACCCTTCCATCACCCGGTGGAAAAAGGGATTTATTTTATTGTATTGTCTTGTGAACTAAGGTTGGAGAAGGGGTATAATTCAGTACCCATTGATTGCTTAACTCGATATACGCCCTATTATTGTAATGAAAAATAATTGTATTGTAAAATGGGCTATATTCGGTCGAGATGAAGTGTTATTGTGCATTGCATCTCTCGTTATTGCATTAATTATAACTTGTAAATTGTTATCCCTCGCCAGTCACTCGACTGACCCTCTTTCTCCTTCCTTCTTGTCCCCTTCGTATTGATTGCAGGTTTTGGGAATCAACTAGGTGGCGTGTTATCTAGCCTTCTTTTGAGTCGAGTCCTAGTTTTGATGCTATCTTATATAGTATTAGTTAATGATGATATTGGCATGTGATGTAATACTAAATTATCTACCACATTACTTTTGATATGTTAGTTGTGAACCTTGCTTATGTAAATTAGTTAGTGTTGAGCTTTCGAATTGTGTTTACTTGATGAGTTTGCTTCCGATGTGCGTTTAATTGTTGTTGGTCGTCTGTATAGCACTGCCTAGCTAGGAGTGGTCTTGAGTGTCTCTCGTACGCTAGCTCTTAGCGCGTATATGGATTTTTCGTTTCATATACGTGTTGGGTTCTAGTGCGGGGGATGTGATAACTCCACGGTCAAGGCGTCACATCCAATGAGGCTGTTAAGAACTTTGTCCTTATGAGAATGACACATGGAACAAGTTCTTAACGCCATAGGCCAGGATTAGAAACTTCTCCAAATTAATGAGTCTGACAGACTGTGGGAGTGTCAACCTTGACTCTGTTGAGACTTGTTTATAAGATTATACCCTTTTGAATGATCACTCAGTTTCATGGAGTGATAAGTGCATGCGATGATGCGTTTATAATATATAAGGGTGATTGTTACAAGAACTTCATCACTGAGATGTCCCGCGTGAGAACATTCCTAAATGGGAAAGGAAGTTTACAGAAACTTCCAGATGAGGAAATATCTCACAGGTCAATGACGTGATTAATTATTCTTTGACTTGAGATTTTGTAATGTCTCATATGAGCTAAGTCTATAATCTTTGTTATAGGCTCAAAAGGGTAGACACCTGAACCACGGCATATGTTGGGATTGCATAAGTGGCATATGTAGAATTAGTAGAATCAATAAAGGACCTGCACTTGTTAAGAACAACAATGATCTCTTACTGATTAAGTTGTCTGTAGTCCATTGAATATTAAACCCTTGGCCAAGGTGGATAAAAGATCGAGACATCAAGAAAATGGGGTTTCTTGGATTGAGATCTAAATGGATATGAAACGAACTTAACTTTAAAGATCAAGAATAACAAGGCTCTGAGTTTATTCCCATACCTTAGTTCTTGATTGAGAGATGGAGTTGTAGGAGGATAGTATTTCACTGATTGTTATTGACTGAAAGGTTCTTCGATTCATTTCGTAATTCGGCTAGGGGTCACACACCCATTGCTAGATTACGGTAGTGTGATCTGTGAACTGATTGATTAATTATGAGAATTAATTAATTAGTGTCACTGATAATCGAATAATGAACCTAAAGGGTCACACACAAATGCCAGATCACAAGGGTTATGGTAGGAGGTCAATTGGATTAACGAAGGATCAAATTATTGATCGAAATGAAGCCACGGACACGTGGACTGCTGCCACATGTCCAACACACGTAACTGCCACGTGTTACGCCCGGCTTGCGTGGCTACCACGTGTCACGTACACGTGGCTGCACGCGTAGCTCCAAGCATGTGGTTTAATCCACACGTGGAATCTTTTCTTAGAGTAATTAATTAAATTATAATTAATTAACTTTGGTCTTTTAATTAATTATGAATTAATTGTTAAGACTATTCTCAAAATAATTAACCCAATAAATAAGTAATTGTGAATTAAGTTATTTATTGAATAAGTTGACTTTTTACTTTATATTAGATAAAGGTTGAAAATTCAAACTTCTTATTGTAGGAGAGGGAGGATCTCTTGCTACTCTTGGAGAATAAGTTAAGAACTTGTTTTCATTTAAAAGATAATAATTAATTAGGTAATTAGTGAGCAAGAAATCAAAGCCCACTAGGTTTAGGAACCCTAGGGGAGTTCGAACCCCACTCGTACAAATACTAGTGGGGGTGTTTCTATTGCTCTTTAGACCAACATTCTTGAAGCGTTAAATTTTCTAGAAAATTAAAAGAAAAGTTTTCAAAGTAAATCTTAGCCAAACACAAGCCACAAAACTAGCATTCTCAATAGTTTGATTGTGATCTTGGACTGGTGTGGATACGCTTTGGAGGATTTACCTACTTTGGGATCTAATCGAAGGTCGTTCGAGGGACAATCCGTTGAAGGATGTTTAAGAGGCGGTATCAACATCACAAGAAAGCTTCTATCTTCACACTACCAAAAAAACAATTTTTCGTGACAAATAAATTTGTCACAAGAAATGAATATTTTGTCACCAAAGATTTGTTGTGACGAAATATTTTGTCACAGACCCTGTCGTAAAAGCCCCATCGTATAAAGTCTGGGCGACAATTTCTCAATTCGTCACAATATCATGTGACAAAAGTTAGATTTGTCACAACAAATTTTGTTTTTGTGACAAAATATTTGTCACAATAGTATTTATTTATCGTCATCACAACATAATTTTGTCACAAGAGATGCAGTAAATTGGGTACTTTTCATGACAAAATATGTTTGTCACAATAATTTTTTTTACAGGGATAAATTTTTGTTGTGAAAATTTTAAAATGTAATTTTTAGTGACAAACCATTTTGTTAATAAATACCTAAACCAATTCCCTAGCAAGTGATCAAAGTTCATTCATCACCCAAACATATAAACAAAATGGGCAAAGATTATTAAATCAGTTCAATAATACAATACAAAGATATCAACTCAACCCAACGGAAATATTGCATTATTTAATGTCATAAAAAATATTTGTATTGACATTATATTAGAATATTCAAAATTACATGCACTCTATCTATTGCTAAATTTTTAGCAAATTGTTTTAAAATACTAAATACTAGAATCAAAATATTTTCTATTCTCTACTAGATGGAATTCAATCTTGTCCGACCTTTGTAAAATAACAATCAATCTGGTGGAATCATTCTCTGCATACAAAAAATATAAATTGTTACGGGAAAAATTATAAAAAGATAATAGATGCTACAAAAAGGAACTAGAAAAAGAAAAAACATAAAAATAGATGCTAAAATATGCCGAATGACAACAATGATTTAATTTTTGAAAATGATCTTTATAATGGAACCAAAATACACTCTTATTAATATATCTTAACTTTAGTTGAGGAAACTGGTATTGTATAGTGAATATGTCCAGAAAATGGAGTATACAAGAAAGTCGTGCCTATTTGAAATAGGATATAATATCCGAAAAAGGAGCATAGACATTAAAAAAAGTGTACATTAGACTCATAACTTTGTTTCGGAAAAATACCTCAATCGTCTTCCCATTTGAAGCTGTAACGATGTCTCCAGGCCACATACCTGATCCACTTATCATATTCTCACAAGCGGAATCAATTAAGTGAACCTGTATACATGTCACTGATTATTAATTTTCGCTTAATCCACATCTTAATAATCAGGAAAAATAATAGACTTTTTAGCATATGACATATGAACATGAGTGGTAACAGCTGCTGATAACCTAGAATGAAACAGCCAACTAAACAGAATATCCCTAAAAAACTCTCAACATAAATATAAAAAAGAAAAAGGAAGTTCCACCTCAACTCTAGCAGGCTTGATTTGACCAGGAGCTCTTGCAGCGTCAAACACTGCTGCTGAGCCTCCCATATCAAATCTCATCAACCCAATACAACAACCTGCTCCTATCTTGATATTATACCCACCACTCAATCATAGTCACATGTTCAAAACTTTTCAAATATAAGGTTGTTCTTCTCAAATAATGTGTGCTAAATTCAATTCAAAAAATTAACATATATATTTACCTGTCAAAAGTCAAACCTTTTCCAACTAAGGCACTTGGTTTTGACTTCTCCATTAGGAGACTTATAACATAAATGGATGAAATGCGGAGGATTGGCAGATGCTGCAACCACACCTATATGTGAACCCATTTTCAATTCTTTGCACTGCCCTGCATCCAATATTTTTGTTGAAAAAGCATCGCTATACTCTCAACATAAATAATTGTGAGTACCTTTCGGAACTGAGGATCGTGTAAGGAATCGCGCTTAATGGAAGATCATCAATATGGTGTATTGTACATCCCCAAATTAGTTCTAATTTTTTGACTTTCTCCAAATTCTTGGAAACTTATCTCTCAACTTTCAGCTCTTCGCTGCACGTTTCTTTTATGTGCATAAACCTATAATTTAAACCAAAAAAACTTGTGTTTATTGCTACAAAAGATAAAATAAAAAGTTCAACCGATGATTAGTAGAAAAAAAATTGATTTTAAAGACCCTTTACAGTGTGAGCTTCATATGATTTTGCAAGGGAAGAAAGAATTTGCTCTGGTTTTCCAGGTTAAATCACAAAGTTTAGACCCCTCTTCATCAAACTTTGTTTCAAGTTAGACAAACACTCCATAAGAAACTGTTCTAAGAGCTGCCAAAAACGGGTTAAGAAAATACAAATGGTTTAGTAAGATGAAAATTAGACTCATGAAAATTCAAGAAATTATGGTAACAAATCATGCCCACATTCTAATCCCAATTAAACATCTCACAATGTGAAGATCTGTTGCCCACGTTGCAATTCAACTTTGCTTTTTCATACACACAATTTGACAAATGGAACCAGAATACTCCCACATTATTTCTCAAATAAGGCTCAAATCACACTACAGACATGCACTACTTTTAACAAGAAATAAAAGCAAATTACACAAAAATCAAGATGAACCAATTTCTCGAAAAAACTGTAAAATATAAGAAGCAAGAATCAAGTACTACCCCTAGTTTTAAGTTAACCAAAGTAATGAGCAGTACCAAAAAGTCTCGGATCAACAAGATAAATAGGCAAGATAGCCTCGGACGAAACTCAAGCCTTGGAAAACTATTGGTCACCTCCAACTGTTAAAGAAAGTAAAAAAATCAAACAGATAAACTTCCTTTGGGATTAAATTCTAAAACATTTATCAGACACTAGGTGAATACCATGATAAAAACTTTTGTATCGAAAAATAGTAATAGGGAAAACTAACCGGTCTTAATCAGTAAAACAACCACGCGAAAAGTGCCCAGATCCAAAACGAGAACCTCCTTCTAATCGGGCGCCAATACTCGGACGCCCACCATCTCATATTTTGCCGGCTTCTTCCACAAATTTAGCAAAAAATCAAACATCACAGAAAGCCCATCTAATAGATTGGATTAAGGAATGTGAAAGATTAAATCTTTCACCTCCAAATCGATAATTCCCAAAGGCCCACAAAACAATTTTGCGTCAAAATTAATAAATCCAAGTAACCATATTTGAGAGGTTGATGACGAAGATCCCTTCAAGAATCAAGAGAAAAACGAATTAGAAGTGAAGGAAAGGTTTGAGTTTTTGGGCAAGAAGTGCTTCCGTAAATTTGTTGGGTGGTTTTCAGGAGAGTGGAAAATATTGTGAAGAGTGATAGGTTTTACATAGTCGTGTGTGGGCCTTTAGGTTTTATTTTACCTAGTTCATTAACAAGTAACAACTACTTCATTAAAGAAAATGTTTATAAACAGAAAATAAATATTAAAAAACTTTAATACTAATTTTAGTTTTAGGTTTAGTAAGATGATCTCAATATAATATTTTTTAATACGTCTCATGACCTTTGATTGATAAATTAAATAATTTAGTTTTTTGGAAATAAAATTTTAATGTAATCACATAATATATTTTTATAATGACAATAAAAGCTTGTCACAATAAAATAATTTATAAAATAATAAAATTTTATATGAAAATATTGTATTTTGGCACAATAGAATAATATATTGTTACAAACAAATACTTGTCATAGCATTATATCTCTATAGTGACAATATGGATTTATCACAACTAAAATTATTATGTAAAATTAAAATATTTTATATGACATAATCACGACAAACAACTATTGTGACAATAAGAATTTTGTCACAATTATATTAAAGAATAAATATTTGTATTATGTATGACAAATATATTTTGTCACAACAAAGCAATCTCTTGCTACAAAAAAAATTCATCATAAACTTCATTTTTTACGCGACAAAAGATTTAGTCACAAAAATTGAAAAAAAGTTTTCGTCTCTTCGCGCAAAATTAACCGCGACAAACTCGCAAACGTATTATGACAAATTTTTAATTTGTCGTATAAGTTTAATACTTTAGTGACAAATAGAAGTTTTGTCATAAAATTTTCAATTTTGTCGTGACAAAATTAATTATCGTCATGAAAGACTAACCTAATGTGACAATCATATATATCGTCGCAAGAACTTTGTCACAAAAAGTAAATTTTTTTGTAGTGTCATAAGTTTCTTGAAACCCTTTAGATACGATACGAACATTGCAGTTTTTAGATCAACTTATGAAATATTTTTAAATTATTCCACTGTGCAAACTCTGTGTTTTCCAGCAAGTGGTATCAGAGCCACTTTGCAACTTTCGTATCGTATCGTTACTGCTTTGGAATTTTGACTGAAAATACTTGAATTTGGATATTAGTTATGTATCTTCGTTTTTGTTGGAAATATGAATCTATCAGATCTAAACTATTTCTTGAAAATTATTGAAAAACTGTTATCGTATTAATCCAGTTTAAGTTGTTTAAACCTGGATTGTGTTGAACTATTTTAATTCGAAACTGGATTGTTTGAATTTTGTGAAATTACGAAATAAAGTTGGAACGAATCGTGCGCGGATTAGAGCGTTGCGCGCGTGCCGCCCCGTCTTGTCTGCTCTCGCTCGGGTGAAACCTGGGCATCCCAGCCCAGCTGCCTGTGTCGTTCCGCCACAGTTCAGAAAACCCTACGCCTACCACGTCTAGGGCTGCGCACGCGCAGCAATGCTGCACGGTATGCCAAGCACAGCCGCGCGGGCCCTTGCACACAGCAGCGTGGGCGTTTCTGTCATCGGCCTAGCACAGCCGCGCGGGCCGTGCGCTCGGCACTGCCCGCAAGAGTCCCCGGCTGGTTTTCGTTTCGTGTTTTCGATTTTGTAAAATCCCGCGTTTTAAAATTTTTTATTTTGAAATAATTATAAAATTGGGATTTTATGAATTAATGTGAAGTTCTTATTTTTTGAGAAAATTAATAAATATCACTTTGAATGATATATTTGACAAAAATTTAATTCTTGAATTAATTGAGGTTTTGTCATGATCCGAAATTCATTTTGAATAAATTCTTAAATAGTGAACTATATTCAAATTACTTAAGTTATTAGAACTTGAAGTTAAAGAAATTTTAAATTTAATTGGTAAATTTAAATTCATGCGGATTATGCTAGTTTAGGTGATCATGGGTTAGTCTTATGTATGTTTTAAATTCTGCAAAGGATGATTTCAATTGGGGTCGGAGCCCCATATTTGGGTTATTTTAATTGGGATTGGAGCCCTACTTATGTGCGCGTTTTGCTTGATTTATTATGTGGCTTTTCATATTATTATTATTTTTTGGCCAGGGTATGCCCCCTGTATTTGTCTATTGTCAATATTGATGAGGCTAAATTACGTCCACGACACATATGCGATTCGTGGCCCAATCCTGGCATAACACCGTGGCGCCTCAAGGACACCTCAGATCCCCTCTCAAGGATAAGCGTTCCCCTCGAGGGAATAGCCGCCCCATCACAAGGAACCTTGGTCCCCTCGAGCGGGTGAACAAGGTTGACATTATGTACATCATGCGACCCTTGGGGTTATTCCTGAGCTGGTCCTCGAGGAATTCTTTCATCATCACAAGGGCAAAACCATTCCCCTCATGACCACACTTTTGGCCCAAGAGTCCCCTCGAACCTGCGAGCTTCAAAGCTCATGTCAAAACCCGAGCGTGCTTAGCCCTCAATAACAACCCCAAAAGGCTCTCTGACACATAGTACGCACCAGCGCACCTGCCACTGTTGCCCACCACCAACCTTTTCACAGGCTTTTGAAGGAGATCCCTTTCAAAGGCTCCTCATTACGCCACGTGTCTAGGGTAGCACAAATGTAGGACCACTTGCTGCTAAATTACTAAAGGGTCCTGACCCTCACCTATAAATACTGAGAATCCTCCATGCTCTGTAAGCAAGTTTTCATACTTGAAGCTCTATTCTATTTTATCTTCTTCATTCACTATCTGAAACGGACTTGAGTGTCGGAGAGCCAAATTGGGTCTAACCCCCTATTCCCCCAACTTGGCCTTCTGACCTCTTTGGTGTTTGTTCCTAGCAGGTTGAACTCATCTTTTCCGACGGTCTTTACCTGAGCTTTTTTATCCCTGTTTCCCTCACACAAACAAATTCTAAAGTGCTGGAGTTTGCCATCTTGGATTAGACCCCATCAAATATGAAGATTGAGTCATATTACTTTATGTTAAGAGAGTGAAACTTAGGAAGTGAGGTTTTTCTTTTCATTTTGGAGAAAAGCACCCAAGAAGCAAGATGGATCCACAAATCAAGGAGAAAGGCGCTATAATTGAAAACCCCTCAAAAAGTTAGGGAGGATTATTTTTCTATTAATGTAATAGATAGGGTTTTCCATTAAATTCTGTTCCCTTATGTGAAATATCTGTTTAGGTGGCATGAATGTTTAGAATTAGTGATTATGGAGTGGCTCCCATAATTACGTATAAGAGAGGATACCTATGATCATCTCCTAATTAGTATCATGCTAGGACATATTATGTGTTAATTGCTTCTGTGATGCACTTTATATGAAACTGCATTAATCAAGACAATTAAAATTGGATAACATTATATGTTGGTGAGGTCATTCCGGACAACTCTCTGGAAATTCAAAAATCCCTTTAAAATATTAAGCAATTTCGAATAAATAGAAGTTTTATCATGGTAATAAAATTCCTAGCATTCCATCAATAGGATTTAGGACTTAATAGGTAAGCTAATTGTTGTCTCATGAGTCGTGGGGTAATTAATGCAACTTATTAACTCTTAGTTTCTTGATTGATCACTTCAAGTGATTAATATTTTTTGACCATTTTAGAATGGGCGATGTCTCACGAGTCGTGGGTCCAAAACTAAAAATGCTCGGGATCCTAGTACACATTGAGTAAACAAGTTTCTTCTAAGGTCGTTGGGGATTTATAGACCTTCTAAAAGCAGTGGGAGGACATATTTCTAAAGACCTTGATAATATATATAATCGTTATTATTCAGCATGCTCATGATTTCTCTATTTTTCATTTAGGTTGTAGTTATGTGATTCTTTACAATTGAAATGGCAACTAAAAACCCTCTAGTATCCATCCTTGAATCAAACAAGTTGATGGGGCCCAATTACTCTTATTGGCTTCGGAATCTAAAGATAGTTTTAGATTCCGAGAAGATAAGATATGTTCTCTTCGAGGCGGAGCCCATCGCTGAAGGCGAAGCTCCAACTCGGGCCGAAAGAGAGGCGATTGTGAAGTGGAATGAAGATAATCTTCAAGCCTATTGCCTCATGTTGGCAAACATGTCTCCGGACATGCAAAGGCAACACGAGTCAACGGAAATCCTTGGGAGATTTATGGCCACCTTGAGCAATTGTACAGTCCCAAAGAGCTTGTTTTATGATACAACACCTCTAGGGAGCTCTTCCATCTTAGAATAAAGAAGTTACAAGTGTCCGTGAACACGATCTCAAGTTTCTTGCTTTGAAAGAGAAACTGACCTCCACGGAGATGCCACTGAGTGAAGAACTCGTTGTGGACTTGTTTCGCGCATCGCTTCCACCATCATTTAACCCTTTCGTGCTGACTTGGTGGATAATTCTGGGACTTGGAACTTCGTTGTGCTAAAAAGAAACTACCACCTGAAGTCGTGTCCGAGATCAAGGTACTGCCGAGATCATTGAATTCGGATGAGGACCGAAACTACTACGGGTAAATACTCTTGTAATTCTGCGTATAGAATGCTTACCCTAGAAAACTCAATGAGGGATGGTACTTGGGCGAGAATTTGGAGACTTTGTTACCTTCAGAAAATCAACGTGTTTCTTTGGTTATGCATGCATAATAGCATCCTCACTAATGCGCTAAGGTTTGATCGAAAATTTGGGGCCTCTAACAAATATACTTGCTACGGGAGTGGCCGAGAGGATATCGCACATGTCCTGCATGATTGCCCGTTTGCGGCTAAGGTTTGGGAAGCCATTATTGTACCAGGGGTTTGGTCTAAAATCAGGTGTGTGCAGGGGTTGGACTGGTTCGAGAAGATATGCATGGCCACGTTTAGGAATAATTTTGATGTTTCTTAGCCATGGGGGGCTGTGATTAGGGGTGTAAACGGATAATAAACGGATCGGATGTATGATTACCATATCCTTATCCTTTTATGATTCGGACGGATACGGATAATATCCTTTTAAATCGAATTTGGATAATATCCTTTTTATACGGATACAAGGCGGATTCGGACGGATTCGGATTTTAATCGGATTTTCAACTATTCAAAATTTGACATAAATTATTTATTTATATAACTTCGAACTTTTAATCAGATTATCAACTATTCATTTATAGATAAATTATTTAATAATTATATAACTTTGAATATATATATTTTAGACAAATAGAGAAATAATAAGTATATCTATATAGATCATTTTTATGTTTTAGCGAATGTATAAATGTGGTGAAATTATAAATTTTATCCTATAATTAATTTGAAATATAATACTTTTATTAATAACATAATATATGTTAATTATATTATCTCTATATGAATATTGACGTGATCATATAGTTACTAATAAAACCTAAGGTTTTTCTTTAATAAATGCACTAAAAAATTTACTTAGTACTAATAATCTATCATACATACACAGTTTTGTGTATATATTTTAATATAATACATTATTTATCGGATACAGATTACGGATAAATCAGATAACGGATATATCTAACGGATAATGAAACGGATCGGATGTTAAACGAATCGGATGCCTTATTACCATATCCTTATCCGTTTATAATTCGGATGTCTATAATCGAATACGGATAATATCCTTTTGAGACGGATTCGGATAATATCCTCTGTAAACGAATTCGGATACGGACGGATATCGGATTTTCGAATATCCATTTACAGCCCTAGCTGTGATGCTGTCAACAATGTGGTACATCTGGAAGACGCGTAATAAGATGGTCTTTTAGAGGATTAGAGAGCCGCGGCACTTAACGTTGCTAGTGATATTACACTCATGTGGGCTAGTAAGAGGCGGAAAATGGACCGTGTGAGGGGCCTGATTCTCTGGCAACAACCTGCTGCAGAGTGGTTTTAAACTCAATTCGGATGGGAGCAGCGGCTGGGGGATTGATTCATTGTCATGAAGGTCGTTGGTTGCTGGGATATGCCCAGAAACTTGGACATGTTTCGATCAATGTTACTAAATTGTTGGGTCTTCGCAAGGGACTCGAATTAGGATGGGAGCGGAGATTCCACAAAATTGAAGTGGAAATCGATTCTGAGATTGTCTTTCATTGGGTTACGAGGGATGATATCACGGATCATCCTTGGAGAAATGTGATCATGGATTGTCGGAGGTTGCTTCGTATGCCCTGGGAAACTAAGTTCCAGCATATTTTTAGAGAGGCGAGTGGTTGCACGGATAAGCTGGCCAAGATGGGACATGGCATTCAAGCGGAGTGCATTGTATGGGGTGAACCGCCTTGTGTTTCTAGCTTTGTGTTTGTTTGTTTGTTTTTTTTTTTTTTTTTTGGTTCGTGCCATCTGTGGCTTCTGTTGGACCAAAAAAAAGGATGAAAAAGGGAGAGAAATGAGGAGACCAAGTGAGAGAGACTAAGAAAAAAAATAAGTGCTAAGAAAAACATAAATAGAAAATAAAGAGATGAGTTCCATGTTTAATATGCCAATAAAAAAATACTCTTTAATTATATATATATATATATATATATATATATATATATATATATATATGGAAAAGGTAGTTAAGCATTGACTATAACTTTCAAATTTTGAGAATCATCATGTAGTAATGAATTAGGTAGTAAACATAAAAAAATATATAAATACTTTAAAACATAAATTTCAATCAATTTATATATTTCAATCAATTTATAAAATTCACCCATATCAATTTTTTTTAAAGTTCAAAAGACATGAATAAATTCATAAACATAAAAAAATATATAAATACTTTAAAACAAATAATCAAAGTCAGGTCCTAAATCTAAAAGACAATTATCATCATACAATTAAATAAATTATAAATAATAAAAAAAAATCGTGAATCAAAATTTTGATGATAGCAACTTTTATTTCCATGTGTTAATAAAAAATAAAATTAATATATACCAAAAAAATCAAAGAAATTTTACCTGAGAAATTAAATAGAGTAATTATTGCTGCTAAAATTTAATTTGAAATGGAGATGATTAACCAAAAGAACAATCATCGTAGGAGATGTTAGAATTCATTTAAATTTAAACATTCCATAAAAAAATTTAACTCAATTAAAAATATACAATTGATGGATAATGAATAATAAAAAAAGATGGTGTGAGCCACGTACCACCATGCCGATACTAATTGCTTTCACATCTCTAAAAATGACCCATTAAAATAAATTTTAATTCATTCGGAATCTGGTTCCCTTCATAACACTGGTTTATTGCCCCATCATAGGCTGCGCAACCTCATCTTCCAACGCCATGCGAGGAAAAGTTCTCTCCTCCGCAAAGGAGATCACCTCGTGGGGGAGTTTGGAAAAACCTTCAGCCTTTTCTTGTTCCGGGCTCCCCAAATTGGCCAAAGAACAACAGCAAATTTCTGAGCATTTTCTGATATCAAACTTTCAAGTGCATAAATCATTTTGTCCGTAAACTAATTTATCAGAGCTGTTTTATTATTGAATTTCTAAACGGGGAATTTGAGAAAACTCCCCAATTGGGGGGTCAAATTTCTTTTAGCTCCCTATTTTCAAAAATGATGTATTAAAACTCAAGAATCGTGTATCTAAAACCCCAAATGATGTATTTGAAATATAAGGAAAAAAATCATGTATCTAAATCCCAGAATCGTGTATATAAATCCCAGAATCGTGTATCTAAAACCCCAAATGATGTATTTAAAAATGGGGAGCAAACTCAAAATTTTTCAACTCATGGGGAGTTTTCTCAAAACCCCCCATTTCTAAATGGGACAAAATTGGGATACAAACTGGCCCCAATTAGCAATTTCGAGATACATTTTAATCCGACGATAAAATAGTCTACTAACTCAAAAAATGTGAAAATTTAATGACAAATTCACCGGAAATTGCCTAATCATCGCTTAAAATCAATTGGCGTGTCCAAATTGATGATGTGGCATTACCGCACCTTGCTCATTTCCACATATTTTCTATTTTTTTTTTTTAAATCCACCTAATACACTTTAAATATTATAAAAAAAATAAGAAAAACAAAATGAATAAAAAAAAATGTATTTACATTATTTCAATTTACAAATATAATATATATAATATTATATTTTTTTCAAATGAAATATATATATATATATATAAATTATTATGAAATCATATAATATACATATGTGTATATATATGTAGTATTTAAATACATTATATATATGTATATATGTAAATTTTTATAAATAAATAATGTATATTTATATACTAATAATAAAATACATAATATATACCCCAGTACCGCCACCGCCCATGTCTCTGCCGCCACTACCGCCCCATCCTCCCTCCCATCTGCGACCACTTTCGCCCTCTCAAAGTCCACCATCGCCGCAGCCTATCTCTCCATTTCGACGCCGCCAACATCGTCCTCTTAATTGACGCCGCTGTCGCCGCCCCTCCTTCACATGCATCGTCGCCCCTTTCTTCGTCAGATACAAATCCACATCTAGATCTGGGATTACGTGCGTGCGCGTTTGTTATTGTGTGCTTTTTGTTGCGATTGTTGATGGTTGTTTCCATGGTTGACCGGTAGTGGTTGTGGTGGTGGCGTGCGTCTGGTGGAGAAGGAAAAGAGAGGGGTTAGTGGAGAAAAATTAAGGATACCAGTGGTGGAGAAGAAGGGTGAAGTTTGGATTGGGCTGATTTTGTGTTTTGTGCAATTTTCGATTTGGGTGACCTTTGGGAGATTTTGAGCCGCGGTGGTTGCCCGGAGAAGATGACCGTTTTTCCTTTTTTTTTTTTTTTATTTATTTTTATATTCATATATGTAATTATTATTTATAGGGATTGTCTTTGATATCTCCCCAAGATTTGTTAAAATGCTCATTCACTTCCTCATTTTTAGGTCATCCCTACTAACTCCCCAAATGAAAGTTTGAATTTTTATTTGCTCCCTAATGACCTTAATTGAGTGATTAACCCTTAATAACCTAATTGAGTGATTAACTATTAATAATATTACCCACCTTTATCACTATTATTGTATATTTCAAGGTCAACCATCGGAAAAAAATGAAAAGGGGATCGGTGCAGCGCTGAGGAAGAAAGTGTTCTACCGTCGGCGCCGATTTGAAGACGTTCCCGGTGGGTTTCCGGCGACGACTCCATCTTGCCTAGCGTACCACCCTCTCCCGCAATTTCTCTGCACATTTAGAAGATGCCATCTCTCTCGCCGTTCCCGTCGATGCAGTTTACTGTAATTGGCTCCGACGACCTTCGCCGACGAAATGTAGGACTGATTATTGACTCCCCTCTTTGCTAATCTCAGAGAATTTCTGAATTAATTGTTGCCTCTGCGTTAATTCTTTCCTTTCACCATTTTTTAGCTCAGTTTGCTGAATTAATTGTTGCATCTGTTTCGGCATTAGACATGGGTAGCCCACATGAAGTTGGTGAATGTAACACACCTGTGCGGCTTCTTGGTGGTATTCGTTATAATCACAAAATGCAGGTAATCTCAATTAGGGTCGACTTTAATTTGACGACTTTGAAGACAATTGTATGTGGTTGTTGGCCTGAGGTAAACATGAATGAATTAAGATTGACCTACACTGCGCCTCATGCTAAGGATCATGAAGTTAGGTTATTGAGTGATGAAGATGTCTATAACATGATTGATCTACATAAAACGTTCAATTTGACATATGTTGATATTAAGGCCACTGATAGGGATGATGAAACCGAGCATATGGGATCGAATGAGTTCAGGTACTTTGTGTTTTGCTACAATGATGAAACTGACATGTTGTATTTTGCTACAATGATGAAACTGACCCGTTGTATTTCGCCTCATTGTTTTGTTCGGCAGCCTTGTTAGGTACCGAGGAGAAGATGCGAGAACGTCACTTACACCCCAATCTGAGGCTATGGCTTCTAATTCCCGAGATTCGTGGAGTATGTGCATAACCGGGGTAGGCCAAGGTTTCAGCGATGCGGGTGAGTTTCGGACAAAACTGAAAAATTACTCTGTGGCCATCCATCGTTCATTCAAGTATGTTAAAAACGATAGTTCGAAGATCATAGCGGTGTGTCTCGATAGGAATTGTAAATGGCGTATCTATGCATCCTATGGCAAGAAAGACTTAAAATTTGCAATAAGAAAATGTTGCTTGCAGCACACGTGTCGAGAGGGTATTCTGATGTCGAAGGGTCATCCTAGAGCTGATGCTAACTGGATTGCGAACCTTGTGAAAGATAAGGTTAGAACTTGTCCCAAGTATTCTCCTAAAGAAATGAAAGACGATTTAGAAAGGGATTATGGTGTTGAAATCCCTTACAAACGGGTGTGGAAGGGTAAAGAAATAGCTATGTATGATATCCATGGGTATGATGGTGCATCGTATGATCGAGTGAGATGGTATTGTGATGCCGTAAAACAAACAAATCCGGGGAGTTTTGCTGATTATGAGGTGGATAATAGCAAAAAATTCACGAGGCTGTTTCTTTGCTTTCATGCATGTCTGGTTGGTTTTCTTAGAGGTTGCCGGAAGTTGATTTTTCTGGATGGAACTCACATCAAGAATAACTTCAAAGGCTGTCTCTTGTCTGCCGTATCGAAGGACGGCAATGATGGTTTTTTCACCCTCGCATATGCGGTTGTAAGCGCTGAAAACGATGCCAATTGGGAATGGTTTTGTAGGAAATTGCATGAAGCATTAGCGAGTCAGACACGAGGCATAATCAGTTTTAGATCGTATACATTTTTCTCGGACAGACATTCTGGGCTACGGAAGGCCATCCCAATAGTTTTTCCTGGCAGCCACCATGCGTATTGTCTACGACATTTGGTTGATAATTTCCGGACGCAGGTAAGAAACATCATACTTATTTGATTTACTTATTTGTTAACATGAAGTATTTAATTCAGAACATGAACTTATGTTTGTTGTGTTGACTTGTTTTTTAATTAAGAAATATGAACTTTTCCAGAAATTATACGAGATATGGCCAATTAGATGCGGCATTTGGCCATTTATGTACGAACAGATTCATAAGTTTATACGAGATTGTTTACGAGAAATCTCAAACTTTATGTAGTATTTATTGTGTCCTATGTAATCCTTTTTTTTTTTTTTTCAGATTCTCAGATTCTATCCTTACAAGAACAAAAAACATTGGGAATCTATGTTTCAAAAAGCCGCGTACACTACCTCGTTCAATGACTACCAGAAATATGTGGCTGAGATTGTGAAAGCTATGCCTCGTGCAGAAGACTTCATCCTGCAATCGGAGCCACAGAATTGGGCGAACTCTCTCTTTTCAGGCGAACGATTTGGTGTCATAAATAACAACGTTGCGGAGTCTTGGAACGCCTGGGTGACTAATGCAAGGGTTCTACCTATGTTAGGTATGGTTGATCAGATACGCGTACAAATAATGACCATGATGAAGGATAGGCGCGATCTTGGAGAAACATACAACATTGAACTTCTATGTCCTGAACCAGAAGAGATACTGAGGCAGAATTATATTGAGGGTCGCAAAATGACCTTAAAGCGTGCAAGCCCGTTTCTGTTTGAAGTTACCGAGGGTAAGTCAACTTATGCCGTGGATTTGGAAACAAGAACATGTACTTGTAAGCAGTGGCAGATATTCAGAATAGCTTGTAGGCATGCTTGTGCTTGTATTGAGGACAAAGGATTTTCGTTATATGAATTCTGCGACGAAGCGTATTCTGTCGCAACATTTAGAGAAGCGTACAGGTTGCCTATCTACCCCATACCAACAGGTGGAGAGATGGTTTTGGTTGAAAACGAACATGATCAATTTGTTTATCCACCCGAAGTGAGAGTTCAACCCGGACGTAGGAGACAAAAAAGAATACCATCTCAGGTTGTCAAAAGAGCAATTACATGTTCACGGTGCAAGCGAAAGGGTCACAATCGTCGTGGTTGCAAAGAGACCCTTGATTCTTAGTTTGTTGAAATTCATTCGTAGTTTTTCTTTCAGTTGTGGAGACTTGTGTTTGATGTATTGACTTGTGTTTGTTGTGGTGACTTGTGTTTGTTGTATTGACTTGTTTTTTAATAAGTTTGTATGCGGAACTTTTACAGAAATTGTACGAGATATGACCAATTAGATGCGGCATTCGGCCATTTATGTACGAACATATTGATAAGTGTGTACGAGATTGTTTTCCAGAAATTATACAAGATATGGCAAATTAGATGCATGTACCAACATATTGATAAGTGTATCTCATATAATTTCCAGAAATTATACGAGATATGGCCGATTAGATGCGGCATTGGGCCATTTATGTACCAACATATTCACAAGTGTATACGAGGAACTTTTCCAGAAATTATACGAGATATGGCCGATTAGATGCGGCATGCGGCCATTTATGTACCAACATATTGATAAGTGTGTACGAGATTGTTTTCCACAAATTATACGAGATATGGCCAATTAGATGCGGCATTCGGCCATTTATGTACGCACATGTTCACAAGTGTATACGAGGAACTTTTCCAGAAATTATACGAGATATGGCCGATTAGATGCGGCATGCGGCCATTTATGTACCAACATATTGATAAGTGTGTACGAGATTGTTTTCCACAAATTATACGAGATATGGCCAATTAGATGCGGCATTCGGCCATTTATGTACGCACATGTTCACAAGTGTATACGCGACACTTTTCCAGAAATTATACGAGATATGGCCGATTAGATGCGGCATTGGGCCGTTTATGTACCAACATATTGATAAGTGTGTACGAGATTGTTTTCCACAAATTATACGAGATATGGCCAATTAGATGCGGCATTCGGCCATTTATGTACGCACATGTTCACAAGTGTATACGCGACACTTTTCCAGAAATTATACGAGATATGGCCGATTAGATGCGGCATTGGGCCGTTTATGTACGCACATGTTCACAAGTGTATACGAGATTGTTTTCCAGAAATTATACGAGATATGGCCGATTAGATGCGGCATTCGACCATTTATGTACGAACATATTCACAAGTGTATACGAGATGTAGAAAGATGTGTCATCGTAACAAAGGATACGTACAATTACTGAATTAGTACGAATGGTATGCCGTGTGATACTATAATGCATTAATATGTGCCATACGTACTACATGAGACTCTTTAATTGAAGCGTTTGGGACATCGCACCAAGTGATACATACTAGAGTAACATATATGTGGTGGTGCCATGTAGCAACTGAGACACAAATGCTATTATGGGATCTTATATTACATGCAATGTAATTATGTCACCTTGTTCTACCAACAATGACCACTTGTACGACTAAAAGTTGTGTAATTCAGGCTTGCGGGGGGTTGAGACAAGTTTATACGCGACACTTTTCCAGAAATTATACGAGATATGGCCGATTAGATGCGGCATTGGGCCGTTTATGTACGCACATGTTCACAAGTGTATACGAGATTGTTTTCCACAAATTATACGAGATATGGCCGATTAGATGCGGCATTCGACCATTTATGTACGAACATATTCACAAGTGTATACGAGATGTAGAAAGATGTGTCATCGTAACAAAGGATACGTACAATTACTGAATTAGTACGAATGGTATGCCGTGTGATACTATAATGCATTAATATGTGCCATACGTACTACATGAGACTCTTTAATTGAAACGTTTGGGACATCGTACCAAGTGATACATACTAGAGTAACATATATGTGGTGGTGCCATGTAGCAACTGAGACACAAATGCTATTATGGGATCTTATATTACATGCAATGTAATTATGTCACCTTGTTCTACCAACAATGACCACTTGTACGACTAAAAGTTGTGTAATTCAGGCTTGCGGGGGGTTGAGACAAGTTTATACGCGACACTTTTCCAGAAATTATACGAGATATGGCCGATTAGATGCGGCATTGGGCCGTTTATGTACGCACATGTTCACAAGTGTATACGAGATTGTTTTCCAGAAATTATACGAGATATGGCCGATTAGATGCGGCATTCGACCATTTATGTACGAACATATTCACAAGTGTATACGAGATGTAGAAAGATGTGTCATCGTAACAAAGGATACGTACAATTACTGAATTAGTACGAATGGTATGCCGTGTGATACTATAATGCATTAATATGTGCCATACGTACTACATGAGACTCTTTAATTGAAGCGTTTGGGACATCGCACCAAGTGATACATACTAGAGTAACATATATGTGGTGGTGCCATGTAGCAACTGAGACACAAATGCTATTATGGGATCTTATATTACATGCAATGTAATTATGTCACCTTGTTCTACCAACAATGACCACTTGTACGACTAAAAGTTGTGTAATTCAGGCTTGCGGGGGGTTGAGACAAGTTTATACGCGACACTTTTCCAGAAATTATACGAGATATGGCCGATTAGATGCGGCATTGGGCCGTTTATGTACGCACATGTTCACAAGTGTATACGAGATTGTTTTCCACAAATTATACGAGATATGGCCGATTAGATGCGGCATTCGACCATTTATGTACCAACATATTGATACTATATGTACGAGATTGTTTTCCACAAATTATACGAGATATGGCCAATTAGATGCGGCATTCGGCCATTTATGTACGCACATGTTCATAAGTTTATACGCGGCACTTTTCCAGAAATTATACGAGATATGGCCGATTAGATGCGGCATTGGGCCATTTATGTACGCACATGTTCACAAGTGTATACGAGATTGTTTTCCAGAAATTATACGAGATATGGCCGATTAGATGCGCAATTGGGCCATTTATGTACGAACATATTCACAAGTGTATACGAGATGAAGAAAGATGTGTCATCGCAGCAAAGGATACGTATAATTACTGAATTAGTACGAATTGGACGCCTTGTGATACTATAATGCATTAATATGTGCATCATGCTACAAAATGTTCAAGGGCCAACACTAAAAAATTACGTCACGGCACAACAACATAACGGAAAAACCAACAAAAAAAAAAAACAGAAATTATCCAGAAATTAAGCAAATGTTTCCTACACAAATCAACATAGCATCTTTGCTTCACTCAATATCGTAGCAGCCAGATGAGCCCTGTAATACGGCATCTTCACATTCGGCATCTCCCTCCAAAACGTAGGATCATCCCTAGAAAAGCATTCGGCAAACAGGCAGAAAAAGGCACCGCAATCAAGGCTGTCGGGATCTTGCTGGGGACAGACCTGACCTTGAACTTCATCACTTGGGATCTCATAATTGTGCACATTAAACAGGTATATTCGGATGAACTTTGCCCATGTTTTCGCCTGCCCAGTTGCCACCGCAGATAACATTGAGTTTAAACGTGTGAATACCTTCCTTTCAGTGTCCAGGACCACCATATGCCAATGAAATTTCGTATTTATCGGGAAGATGATGTAACGGTGTCCTGACAACACATCGAGATTCAAACGATCAAGATACATACGCACGCTCCCCATGACACCGACTTGGAAGAATGCATCAAGCTCTCCCATATCCACACGATGCAATCTCTTCTTTGAACCCTTAATGAACTTTTGGCTGTGCAGGCCCTTCAATATCTCGGTTGTCGCGTGAGCTGACATCACCCAAATTTTTGTCGAATTATTCCTGCTGTTCAGCATCTGAGCATAGCACTCAAATACCTTTTGCATCATCTCGCATCCCCAAAGTAATCTGTAAATGTCAGAATTATGGACTTCCTCTTCAACCCCTCTGTAAACAACAACCACATCCTCCCCACCCGACTCACCCCGGATGAATCCATCGATCAATTCGCGTTCTTCTGTAGTAAGATCCTCCCGTCCAGGGTAGTCTAACCTCCCAACATATTCAATGCAGTCATCCATAAGGGTTTTCACCTTCACAACACAAGAATGTAAATTTACAGATTGTAATATTATCATATAACTAACTGACATTGATTATAATTAACTGAAAATCTCATATATTACCTTCTTCTTGGTCTTCGGGACCGTGGACGACGGAGGTGTAACGAAGTCGGGGGATTTTCTTTTCTTTTTCCTATCAGCCCTCTCTCTGACATCAGTAACAATGGAGCTAGTGACAATGGAGCTAGTGATAAGGGAGCTAACAGTATCATCAACTCTCTTCATTCTCCGCTCAGCACGTGAATTGTTCGAATCGGAACCACTGGCATAAATGGACCCACAGTCATGATCCTCGTCAGCCTTCACTACTTTATCCTCAATTATTATCGGCTCCGCAACATACTCTCCAATCTCCAAAACACCTTCATCTTTGGTTTCTTTCACCTCCACATCATTCTCCACCTCTTTCTCTTGCAAATCAGTTAATATAACAGTCGCATCTACCTGCTCCTCATTCTTCTCACTTTCCTCGACCTTTTTACTTTCCTTCTCTTCTGCAACCTCCCCATTGTTCTCAACATCTTGTTCAGAATCCACCCCCACCATCTCATTAACAGTAGCATTTTCAGGACTTTTATTATCCTGTTCCTCTTCAACATTTTCACCTATCAGCCCATCACTCTCACTCTCAATGTCACTCCCCCGTTCACCCTCCGCCCCGACAGTCAGGTCATTTTCACCGTCTTCAGCAAGCCCCTCTCCATCTTCGTTGTCATTCTCCTCTGCCGAAATCTCCTCAGTTTCAGAATCTCCACCCTCTACATCCTCAACACCCTTCTTTAACAATTTTCCCAACAACTTTAACTCTCTTCGTTGATTCGCAACAATTTCCCTCAGCAAAGATATAGTCCCCGATTCAATATTAGTGTTTGATGTGGGAGGTTGGAACAGTTGCAACTCCCTCGGCTGAGTTGCAACAATGTCCACAAGCTGCAGATGATAACCAAAAAAATTTGTTATTAATAATAGTCTAAAAATAGTAAAGTTAAAATGTTAAATGAGTTACCTCAATCCTCTGAATGTCATTCAGTGCAACCTGGCCTCTTTCAAAGTTGCTGGGCAAATTGGATTCTTGTGCTTGCCATCCAAAAAATCTCGGAAATACCCTCAGCGCGGTAGGACAGCCACGCGTAGGAAAATGTTCGTAAAACCAAGCCTATTTCATATTCATAAAACATATTCAGTATTCAATTATTTAACAGATCTATACTTATAATAGAAAATAACATATACTATAGATCTTAATACCATGAAACCAGCCACGAAACCGTTGACGTAGGCTGTATTATTGTTCAGATAATGACTCATTGCTCCCACCAAAAACTTATAAACAGCCACACCCCAGGCATACTCTCCAATGCAAGACAGGTCATCCACATAGCAAAAGAGTCCTCTAGGAATAGTACCTGAGCTCTGAGGAAACAACAATGTCGAGAATACAAATAGTACATACAGCCGACAAAGATCTTCCACATCATCCTTGTCTGTACTCTGGACCAGCTCTTTCATCATTTCTGCAATTACTTCCTTCTTACACTTCGATGGATCGTTACCATAAAATTCTTCAAGTGTCGATGATGGCAGCTTCAGGTGTAAATCAACGCTCAAACCATAATGCCGCAGCCCATTAACTATACAGAATTCGGTATCGGTGAATGGAACATCGATATCTTGCCCCACAACCACAGAACAAGTTTGCACGTCGAATCTGGATATCAAGAGCTTCAGTCTGGAATGGGATGCATATGCAAACGGCATGTCCAACAAACATCCAAATGGTAATCTAGAAATGGCTTCATGGTGTACGGGCCTCATTAAAACCCGAAGATTTTCCATTTCTTTGCAGAATGCCACGGGGGAACAACGGGTTTGGAAACGGTCCATTACTGCCAAATATAACAAAACACAGTTCATATCAATGTAGGACATTCAATTTCAAACAAACAACTAATAAGCAATTGCATTCATGGGAGAAGGAACCTTCACAGAATTCAAGGCATTTCAAATAATTCATCTAAAGGACAATTCCATGTACAAAATTGGTATAACAATATGCCTAAATTCTGGAATATCATCTGAAGCACAATGTGGGGACGAAAAGCTAAGGCTTTTATATTCAACCAACATACATCCATTTTTTCAGCATTTCTGTTCGATCAAGGCCCAAATACCCCAGGACATTCAAATTATATGAAAACCCAACCTTCTTCCTGAACCAAAATTACCTAATACTTAACCTAATGCGCTCAATTTCGTATTGGACAAAACTGAAGAAAACGCCCAAAATTTTGGCGGAAATTACCTCAGTTTTCGTGGTCCTCGCCCTCGTCGTCGCTTCAAAACTTTCTTTCTGATATTTCAGACCTCAATGCCGGCGAGTGGCGACCCTACTGCGGCAAAATTGCGTCCGCCAAAAAACCTCCTTCAACTGCTGAGTCCGGCCACAAACCTCCTGCAACAAACCCTACCCCGGCCACCAACGTCGACTACTTCGCTCTAATGTCACTTACTGTCCGGTCGTCGCGAAATGCAGAGTGTGCCGCCGGTTATTGGGAATCGCCGGTTATTTGGATCTTGGGGGGTTTTCACTTAATTAATGAATTAAAGTGTTTAGGAGGGAAATTAATAGGGTTGAAGGGCATCTTTGTAAATTCAGCCAAAATAGGGAGTAAAGGGAGATTTCTAAAGTATGTTGGGGAGTTAGTGGGGAGAGAATACAAATGGGGGAGTTGAAGGGAATTGGACCAATATTTGGGGGAGTTATTGAGGATTATCCGTTATTTATACTATTATATTAGATGAGAGATCCTTACACTAACCGATTTGCTCTCTTAAACTCTAAAATTATTTTATTTTTTTATTTTATTTTATCATACTCTCAACGTCTTATTCTTTATTTATCTCTTAATTCATTTTTTCTTTCCTCTTACCTTACTCACATTTTCTTTATCATATATATATATTTTTTCCCCATATTTCTTCATTTCCATTTTGTATTATCTTTTATATTTATAATTTTATTAAATAATTACGAAATAAATAATAATATAAAATTTTTAATTTAATAAATATTTAAATAATAATAATTTTATTATATGCACACGTTATGCTAGAATTACTAGTATTGGTTATTAGTTTATGTCTAATACATATTACGAAAATCTTATATATATATATATATATATATATATATATATATATATATATGCATTATATAAAGGTATAATATAAATATGTACAATATATTATATACAGGTATAATATAAATATGTACACTCTTTTAGATTTAATTTTTTTTTATAATATTTAAAGTGTATTTAGTGGATTTTAAAAATTTTAGAAAATATTTACTGGAAATGACGTGGCAAGGTGTGGTAAATGATGGTGTAAGAACTGGAAATGTACTAAAACACCAACACTTTAAGATTTGTTTGTGAGAGGGAAGACCATCACATGTGTTTGAGCCTCAGGAATTGGGTTTCCAAGATGCGTGGGTTCTTCCAGTTTGGATAACACCAGAGAGGGTGCGGTGATAGGGCAGAAAATAGTGAAGATCTTGGGAAGAAGATGAAGATCCAGGAGTGCAGGTGCCCAGTTCAGGTCTATATGCAGTGTTTGTGTAGAAGATGACTTGGGGAATGTGAGTGTAAAATTCCATATTTATATGCTAGGGGCAAGAATGTTTTGGTAAAATTGACCGAGTGGTCCCAAGCCCGTGTTGCCCTAGAAACCTGGCATCATGTGATGGCGTGAGAGTGACATCCCTGGAATATACCCATGTAGGGGTGGTAATGGATGTCAGGGGTTGGTGTGCGCACTACCTGTGTGTGTCAGAGGCAGTTGTGCAACAACCATATGAGCGCTAGGTTACCCGGAGAAGGTCACGTGGGCATAGGGACGCTTGAGGGTACGTCCCAGAGATGACCTGACCCGAGCACCAAGGCGTTCGAGGGAGAGGATTCCCCAAATTGGCTTGTCCGGGCGTGGGGACGCTTGAGTAAAGCTCCAGTCGTGAGGTCGCTCGTACCCTCGAGAGGGTCTTGAGGCCTGCTGGGGTGGACCCTGTTGGATAAGTTATGCTTTGAGGATCATGTGAGCGCTGCGAGGGGCGCGAGCGTCAGGATGGTCTCGAGTGTGGAACAAGCGAGGGAGTGTCATGTGCCTGCGGCACGAGTCTTGAGTCGTGATTATCCCTGTGAGGCGAAATTGCGAGCGTCAAGCGAGACTGGGAGAGAGATTCCCACCCTCGAAGGATGCACTCCGGCAGGGGGGCCTTAGGCAGTAAGGCTGCAGGCAGATGGGCTGGATCCGCTATCGCGAGCCCATCTTCTCGAGCATCCAATCCCAAGCGTTCCAGATTGATCTGGCTGAGCTGTCCAGATCTCGACACGTGTACGGTGATGATCCGAGCGTGATTTGGGCCCATTAATTTGCCACCCAAATTATGTAGTTACACGAGTGTACTGTAGAATTTTAAAATCCGAGGCCTAACTTTCAATATTCGAGGGTCAAGCTCTGGGAGGGAAGCGACGATTCGCCTTCCCCAACATACATCTCCTGACAGGGCATTAAATGTCGTCCTATCAGTTCGGAGGTTCAAGTGGGCATGCATTAAATGCTGGGTGGAGACGTGGGTGCACGTTCCAAGGGAATAGCGCGTGAACATGGGTAACCGTATGACGGTTACCAAAAGTGGGGAGTTTTCAAGGCGGGAAATGATTGCGTTTGAATTAAATGCCCTAATAATTTGTGTATCCCCTCCCTATAAATAGGGATTTGCACAGCCTTTCCTTCCTTTACGCTTCCAAAACTTTCAAAGTAAAACAACAACCTCTCTGCGTTTCCTTGAGATTTCTGGCGAGTCTCCAGGAAAATTACCTTCTTCAACTCAGGTAAACTGCTGCAACCTCCATGCTAACCCTAGATTTAGCCTGTGTCGACCGTCAATCTAGTGAGGAAATTTTTTAAGCGTGGGTTTACCGTACAAAAGACTCCACTTTCTGTCAAGTTTCCCTGTAAGAACTCTTCATCTTCAAAGGCAAGAACAACAATGGCGGATGAGATCATCAACCAAACTGTGAGGGAGATAGACGAGATGTCTCCTGCAAATTATTTTACCCCAGGCGATATACCGCTTGCTATTTCGATATCGAGGGTTCACGGAGAGGTTAGGGACGAAGATCTGGATGCCATTGTGCGAGGGATGAACGAGCGTGATCCAGAGGGAGTGGATTAGCTTTTTGAGGAGATGGATTTGTCTATCTTGATGCAGAGACAGGGGGAGAGGGTATTCCCCGTATTAAATAGCGCAGTTAGGCCTCAAGACCACCAAGTTACGGTAGCAATCGCTGGCTCTCAAGAGGCAGTGGGGTCCTCCGAGCATCGGGCTGATGGTGAGCCCCCCTCCCCCCTCCGAAAACGCCAAAGGAAGGGGAAAGAGCCAGTAACACAAGTGAGGAAGTCCAATCCCCACCAAACAGATAGGGCCCCGGACGAGATAGAGAGTACTTTGACGCTCGCGGAGTTGGCAGAGCTGAAGACTAAGGTTTAATGGGACAACGTATACACAACCCGTCTCCCTACCGAGCGCAAGCGAGCCAACCATCCACCACTTGGGATGATGACCGTCTATAGAGACGCCATGCTGGCTGGGGGTTTGAGGTTTCCCATTCCGGCCCCGATTGTCAATCTGCTGAACTCCTTGAATTTATACCCTTCCCAGATTTTGCCCAACGGGATAGCCTTGATGAAAACATTTGTATTGTTGATGAGCGCCACAGGCTATGAGCCTCATTCAACAATTTCAACAGCCTGATCCAGGTGGCCCGTTCGCCACGCTCATCTCCGAGGGACGGTTTTTATTACGCTCAAGCCAAGTCAGGCTTGAAGATGATTGATTCACCCTCAATTTCTTACGGAGAGAACTGGAAGGATAAGTTCTTCTTCGTGGGGTCGCCTGGCAGAGTGTTTGCAGTTCCCCGAGAGTGGTTGATACACAGGGAAGGGCCCATTGTGAAGCACAGATCTGGGGACAAACTTTTTGAGCAATGGGCAAAGGGTCTAGCCTTCGTGATGAAGAATGAGAAATGGCTGATTAAGGCCAAAGACTTGATGCGTAATGAGGAAGTATTGTTCCGCTATGGGCTTGTAAGTCCCCCAGATATGATAATCAACCCTCCAGCTCAAACGATGAACCGCGACGGTTAGATTCTAGGAACTAACTTTACTAACATTTACAGCAGGAACACTGACTTTTTTATTTATGTTGCATAATGTAAGTGGATTGAATATGACCATCTGATGCTCGTTTGTTCCTTGTATGCAGATATAGACATATTAATGACAGGATCAAAGAATGTTACAACAATGATGCTCGCTCATAGAGCGGGTAATTTTCAACAGCAGCAACAACAGCGGCACTAGAGGGCCCCCTGTGGGGGCCGCGGTGTCGGGAGAGGAGAAGGCGGTCAAGGGACCGGCCGCGGAGATGGGGGCGATGGCCATGGGGCAGTCCATATTGAAGATTTGACGGTCGATGATGCACACGGTGCCACTCCTCCGGGTACCCTTGCTCCTTCATCCGCTGAGGGACAAACACAATCGGACCCTCGCAGTAACCACTCGGGGGTGATTCTCCATGACCTGGTGGAGGATCGTTCTGGGCCCTCGAAGAAAAGGAAGAGGCTCGCAGACTCCATCCCCATTTCTAGCAAGGGAAAGCAGGTAGTTGTGGGGGATCCAGGCGAAGATGGTTACACCTCATCCTCCGAAGATGAGAGTTTTTGGAAATTTGAGCCCGAGGGGGACGCGCACTACAGACGCTCGATGGACGATGGCCCCGTACTCTTAACTGATTCTTTTTCTTCCCACAATGTCGTCACCGGGCTGGTCCATCGCATGCAGTTCTCCGGGGACCACCAGTTATTGAATAGGTAATCAGCAGCAGAGGTGGTGGCTGATGCTTGTTATGCCCTCATGGTGGTAAGTACTCGAGCGTTCCTTTTGGTATCTAGGATCCCTTAAGTAATCTTGTACTTAGAATAATTTTTATCACATGTGTAGGGTGTGATCCCGAGGCTGAAGAATTTGCAGTGACGCTCAGAGACCCACTCTGAGCGCAAGGCCAAGTACATAAAGTTTCTGTGCATCACTGATCCCGGCCAACTGCAGAAAGATTATGACATATTTGGTGCTGAACACATAGCTCTCGAGCTTGAGCACGAGAAAGTGAAGAAGTCGCTCGAGGAGCAAGAGGCGGCCTGGGAGAGGCTGGATGAGCGACCCAAAAAATTAAAGGCTGAGCGCAATAAGCTGAAGGACGACAACAAGGACCTCACCAAGCAACTGACTGAGTGTGACCGATAGCTGGAGTCAGCGAGAAAGAAGCTTGCTGGCTTACAAGGGCAAGTTGCTAGTCTCGAGTCGAGGATCGCTTAGGATGCGGTCCTCAAATTTGTGCGCTCCAAGGCTTTTGGTTTCGCCGCCAACCTCTATTGTTTCGACAACGCCAGACGTTTCTTCTGGGAATCCGTGGGCTAGCTAATCAAGCTGGGGAAGGTGCCCACCAGTGCTGGCACAGACGACCGTCTTCGTGAGGACCTGGACGAGAATTTGGAACCAATGGTTGCCGCTGGGGATCCTTCCAAAAACATGACGGAGCCTGAGTATAACGAATTAGTCATCATGCTCCAAGATGAGTTCATGGCAGCCCAACCCCTAGATCCAGAGCCCTCGGAGGTAGATGAGGGTACCTAAGAAGATGCTCAAGCTGAAACTGGTCAGGATGATGCCCAATCTGCGGATCCTTATGTGTTGGCGCCTGTTCCCATATCAACTGCTCCCCCTGAGCCTGAGAATCAGCCCTCATAAAGCCTCTTTCTGCCTAGCTTTCTTTATTTCTGCTAGGATCTATGTTTGAATTCTTGCAATAATTTCTTTACTTTTGCAACGTACTTTTCCCTGCCTTCATTGCTGTAATTTCCCTTCTTTTGGTAATGGAAATTGTTTCCCCTTCACTGTGTTGTGCTACTCTATATGTTGTTTGTTGATTTCCTTTTGATGCTTGGATTTTTGTGATAAGTGAATGTGTGGGCGCGAGGGTGCTCTATATGAGGGGTACCTGGCCATATTCAGCATAAGGCTCAAACTTGAACTTAAAAATCCACCAGGGGGTTTGATAAGTGTTTGCCCTTGATAAAAATTTGTCTAAGTGTTAGATAATGACAAGCGTAACCATAATATGAACTTTGTACTTAGAAATCAACAAGAGGATTTTCTAAGTGTTTATCATCTACGAGCATACGTATACGTAATGAGATGAGGATCTCTAAGGGGTTTACAAGTGCAAACTAGAGTGATCAGCGTCTAGTTGGTGTAATTAAGCATATAACAACCCCGGTCTTGACCAGTTCGTTTTAAGAATTTATGCCTAATTCATTCGGGCGAGATATCTTACGATGTCGTTTTCGAGCATCAAGCTGTTTAATGTGGAGTGCCCTCGACACACTGATAGCATTGAACTGAAGAGAGATTCACTCGTTTTAAGAGAGACCCGCATGAGTAGACATCAAGTCGCTCAACGTGGAGTATCCTCGACATGGAGGGGGCATTGATGTAATTGATGATGCAAATTATCATAAATTGAATCAAGTAAATGATAAACAATTGGAAAATACATATTGATGTACTTGTATTTCTATCAAAAAGAAGATACAGTATGCCCCGAACAGGGGACTTACAATGTTTGCAATTATACATAGAACATCCTGAGGTTGCATGCATTCTACGGGCGAAGGAGGCGCTCGCCTTGCAAAGTCTCCAGCAGGTAGGTGTTGTTCGCTCGTACTTGAGTGACTTTGAAGGGGCCTTCCCAGTTGGGGTCTAATTTACCCACGTGCACACTTCAATTTTTTTGAGGACCAGGTCCCCTAGCTGGAAGGTCCTTTCCTTAACACGTTTGATGTATTGATGGGCCACCGTCGCCTTGTATTTATGGATCCGGGCCCAAGCAGTCTCTCTCTTTTCGCCTAGCAAGTCTAGTTCGAGCCGCTGGTTACTTTCGTTGGTAGCAGGCTCGAAATAGGCAACGCGTACAGAGTCTTGAGCGATTTTCGCAAGTATCATAGCGTCGGAGCCGTAAACGAGGGAGTAAGGAGTCTCACCGGTTACCGCTCGTGGGGTAGTATGATATGCCCACAGGGCACCTTGGAGCTCTTCAACCCATTCACTTGACCGTTGGCTACTTCAGCTTGACCGTTGGCCTGTGGATGGCCCACGGAAGTGAAGCGTTGCTCAATGCCAAGCTCTGAGCACCATTCTTGAGTGTCAGTAGCAATGAACTGAGAGCTGTTGTCTGAAATTAACACCCTCGAGATGCCGTACCTGTAGATGATGTTTTTCTAAATGAAGTCTCTCACGTTCTGAATGTTATTTTTGCGACCGCCTTGGCTTCTGCCCACTTAGTAAAGTAATCTAACACGAGGATCACGAACTTCTTCTATCCAACCGCTATATGTAGGGGTCTCACTATGTTAATGCCCCACTAGTCAAAGGGCCATAAAACGACAACAGGGATCATTTGGGCTGCTGGCAATTGGGGAACGTTGGAGTGAAATTGACACTTGGGGCATTTCCTGGAGTGATTGATGGCGTCCTGCAGTATCGAGGGCCAATAGAATCCGTCCCTCAATATCTTTTTAGCCAAAATCCGACTGCCAAAATGATTTCCTCAGCTTCCACTATGCACCTGTTCGAGCACCTCCATGGCTTGCGAGTGTCTCAAGCATCTCAATGGAGGGCCTTGAAAAGATCATTTGAAGAGCCTGCCCTGGTTGTCAAGTGAGAAACGAGGGGCCTTACTCTTGATCTTTCTTGCTTCCCACCATATCGCTCGGACAGATATCATCCTTAATAAATCTGATAATGTCATCAAGCCAACAGGGCTCGGATGGATCAATCATGTTCACCCCGCCGGAGAGTTTTCCCTCGCTTATAACGGTTCCTCCGTCCTAAGGAACGTGACTGAACACTTTCCGGAGCCTTACAGAGAAGATGCAAATTTAGAGAGGGCATCAGCACGCTCGTTCTTCACTCGTGGAACCTGCAGTAGATGGAATTCCCTGAACTTGGAAATTATTTCCTTAGCCTTCGCCAGATATTGCACCATGGTGGTTTCTCGAGTCTCATAAGTGCCATCAACCTGACTAGCGATTAATTGAGAGTCTACGTAAGCAGTGACCCGAGAGGCTCCATTTTGAAGGGTAATTCTGAGCCCTTGGATTAGAGCTTCATATTCAGCCTCATTGTTGGAGACCTGGAACGCTAGTTTGATTACGTAATTAACTTCACTCCCATGAGGGTCTCTGATGGTCACCCCTGCTCCCCCCCCCCCCTGAGAGGTCGAGGAACCATTAGTGTGCAAGAGCCATATGCCCTTATCCACCGAGGGTGTGGGATCCAAACCGAACCGTTCAACCAAGAGATCAGCCACCGCTTGAGCCTGTATAGCTGTTCTAGGCTCGAAGCTGATGTCAAACTGGCTGAGTTCTATTGGCCATTTTATTAACCTTCCTGAGACGTCCAGTTTCGAGAGAACCTGCTTAAGCGGTTGGTCTGTAAGCACAGTAATGGAATGAGCCCGGAAATATGGCCTCAACCTTCTGGAAGCATTAACGAGGGCGAAGGCGAATTTTTCAATCTCCATGTACCGCTTTTCGGCGCCCTGCAGAGTTTTGCTCAGGTAGTACACCGGTAAGTGCTTACGCTCGCGTACTGCTACGAGGACTACGCTCGTGGCCTCCAATGAGACGGAAAGGTAAATGAACAAATTTTCTCCTAGGACCGGCTTCGTCAGTAATGGCACGCACGAGAGATATTGTTTCATATCCTGCAATGCTTTCTCACACTCCTCACTCCAGGCAAAATTTCGAGCGTTGCATAGAATTTTGAAGAATGACAAGTTTCTGTCAGCTGAGCGTGAAATGAATCTGTTGAGAGAGATGATTTTGCCCACCAGCACTTGGACCTCTCTAATGTTCCGAGGGGAGGGAATGCCTAGGATTGCCTTGATCTTTTCCGGGTTAGCCTCAATGCCTCTCTGACTAACCACATATCCTCAGAATTTTCCTCCCCGAATGCCAAATGTACATTTGGAAGGGTTCAGCTTCATACCATAGTTGCGTAGGATATTGAAGGCTCGTCAGAGGTCATCCAGGTGTAAATGTTGGCGCTCGCTTTTAATGATCATATCGTCCACATAAACCTCCATTGACTTTCATACCCGAAAATCTGGTAATACCCCAAAAATACGTCCATCATGCTCATAAGTTCGCATCCAGCTATTGAATCCACCAATTGGTCAATCCTCGACAGAGGGTAAGGATCTTCGGGGCATGCCTTATTGAGATTTGTGAAATCATTGCGCATACGTCATTTGTTAGCGCTCTTGGGCACAAGGACCACGTTGCAAAGCCATTCAGGATATAAAATTTCTTCAATATACTGAGCTTCGAGGAGCTTGTTGACCTCCTCTTCAATGACCTGTCTCCGAAATCCATGAACGTCCCTCTTCTTCTACTTGACCAGTTTGAATACAGGGTCAACATTGAGCCGATGAACTATGACGCTCGGATCTATTCCAGTTAGATCTGAGGCTTTCCAAGCAAAGACATCCAAGTTCTCTCGTAAGAAGTCGATCATCATGATCTGAATTGGACTGTCGAGATTCGAGCCAATCTGGGTAGTTTTATTTGGATTTTCGGGCACCAATTCGACGGTCAAAAAATTTTTGGTGGGCTCAATTCGTACCTTTGGCCTCGGGGTTTCAAGCGCCCGTTTCTTCCCTATGAGTCTACTATCAGCTTCCTTTGAGGGTTCTTGGCTGTCGCTCTCGGAGGAGGACCCCTCAACGGCTCCCGGTGTTCCGTCTTCACCGTTTTTGGTCTCTTCCGGGGCCTTTTTCTTGTTTTTCTTTCTATTCAGCTTGGCCCTCTTACGCTCGGGCTATCTTCATCCAACTTGAGGAGATCCACAGATTTCTTGGTGGATCCGGCTTGGACCGTTGACTTGGGCTTGTTATTACGAAGAGAGAGGATGTAACACTCACACGCTTCCTTAAAATTGCAAAGCACTTCACCTGTTTTCTCGGGAGTGGGGAATTTAACCTTCTGATGGTATTTTGAAATGACAGCCTTAAATTCAACGAGGGCTGAACGCCCAATGATGATGTTGTAGGGTAGATCCACTTCAACGACGGTATACAAGACGCTCAAAGCCTTTCACTGTGGGGTACAACCAAAAGAGGTGGCCAAGCGAATTTGTCCGCGAGGGATAATCTCGGAACCCACAAAGCCAACGAGGGCTGTTCTGAGGGGTTCGAGGGGAATATTGGTTATGTTCATCTTTTGAAACGTTGAGTAAGGGAGAACATTCACTAAGCTTCCACTATCAATTAAGACCCTCTTTCAATGTGATTATGGACATCTAAACTAACCACCATGGGTCAGTCAGAGGTTTCACCAACCCCATGGGGTTTTACAATATGCTTTGAGATCTTTCTCAGTGAATCCTATAACTTCATTCTTCCTCGAACGTGGAGCGCTGTTAACATAGAGTACATCCTTAGATTTGGAAGGCCGGTCATAGCTGCACATGTAGCGTCGCCTAGAAGCATTGAAGTTGCCTCACGAGGGTCCCCCAGCTATCATGTTGATGATGGTAAAGGGTTGGTTCTCCATTTCAGTGGCTTTCTGCTTGCCGCAGCCGCTTGTCTCAGGGCGATGGTTATAAGGGCTCCTTGAGAGCGAGCGGCTCCTTCCTCTAGCCTTGGCATGCTCGGCATAGTGCTCGTCATATCTTTCCAGCACCTTCACAAATTCCTTGAGGTGCCCTCCGGCAACGAGTCTCTGGATCTCACTCTCCAACTGACGACACTCGTTGGTGTCATGCCCTTTTTGCTTGTGGAAGGCACAGTATTTTCCTGAGCACTTCTGGGTCTCGGTCTCTCTCATCTTGGGCGGTCTCTTAAATAACTTCTTGTCCGCCATGGAGTAAACCTCTGCAATAGGTCTGTTGAGGAGAATGCGCTCAAACCTTCTAGGGGGTAGAGAGATTCTCCGAGCGGGAGTAGGGCTGCGGCGGCGGTTTCTATTGGGCTCCCCTCTGTCTTCCTGGCCTTTATCGACGTGAGGGGCATTGGTAAGCTTTTGGGCCCTCGCGATGTACATCTCCTCGAGGGTGGAGAAAGAATCAACTATGTCCTTTCTTTGCATCAGGGAGCATGGTTTCTTTTTTGCCACCTCCTCAGCGAATTCTTTGCTGACATAGGTTTTCATGTTGATGGCCCCAAATAGCACATGTCTCAGGAAATCCATCAAGGGCCTTTCCACATGCAGGATTTCTTTGTTGAACTTGCCCACATAAAGGACTTGAGGGTCTCATTTGGTCCTTGTACCAGGCTATAGAAAGCCGTAGCAGCAGGCGCCAGTGCCTTCAGGGAGTTGAAGTAGTTTAGGAAGGTATCAGCCAAATCATTGTACCCTCGAATAGAGCGAGGGGGCAGCTTCTTGTACCATTCCTGTGCCATTCCTATGAGGGAAGTGACAAAAACCTTTGTCCAGTATAACTGGAATGCTCATATAGGTACATCTAGTGCACAAAGTGATCCAGATGCTCGACTGGATTAGTGGTCCCATTATACCGGTTGACGGACGTGGGGATTTTGCCCATCCCGGCGCGGGTCATCAAAACCTCATCAATGAGGGGTGAACCGCCTGTCAAAGGCCTGTGCTTTCTACCCTTGTGGTCATGTGCTTCACAGTCTTCTTCCCTCCAGCGGAGGGGGATTTGGTTGCGTAGGTTGCGAGCGTCTCTAGCCTTGGACCTCTCGTCCCCAGCATGGGGGACTTCAGACCGTGCTCGAGAGAGCTGCTCCACCATTTGCTGCAAACCTTCGAGTTGGTTCTGGACTGCAGCCAAACGAGGGTCGTTTCCTTCCCTCCTACTTGTTCTTCCAGTGGCCCTGGATTGGACCTCCTCTTCTGGTCTCCCCTCGCCTAAGGGGCTTTTTCCTTCTCTACGGGATGTTGTTCCTACTCGTCCCTCAGGGGGGCTTCTTTCCTCTGTGCTGGTGGCGGCGGTGGTGGTCGAGCCCTTAGTATGTTCTGAGTTGCCATTTATGGATGAATTTGTAACCCTCCTATCGGAGGGGCCATCTGAGTGCCCATCCCCAAGGGGAAGTAGGCAGCGGTGAAGTGCTTCTAGGCATTTTCTTCGGCCTGAACTTCGCACTGGGCATAAAGCGCCTGTAGTTGTTGCGGCGTTACCTATGGTATTTCCGCTCCTTGTATTTCTTTGGGAATGGAAACTGGAAGCTGCAGTGTGCCCACTTGATAGGGCTGTACCATGGGCATCATGCCTGGCGTCATGCCGGGTTGCATGCAAACGTATCCTGGAGGCGACATCGCCATGGAGTGAGCGGCGGCGTTGGTGATGGCGGCGGCAGGTACGAGTATGGCAAGCGAGGCAGCTGAGCCTGAATCTCCATCCTCAGTTCCTTCTTCCTAAGGGGGCCCTACCATGGCCTCTTTGCCCCAGTTTCCGGCAGCAGGGAGAGTCTCGCAGCCAACCGGCGCGTTCGGTGGACTTCTTCCTAGGTTTTCCTCGTTAGAAGGAGGAAGAGTTCCTCTGTTGTCCACAAAACCTGAACGGGTTGCTGTAACCATGCTTGAAGGCTTGCTGGTGTTATTGTTCAACTAGCTAAGAAGGAAGAAACAGATGAAGATGAAGAAGATGATGATGGTTTCCTACAGGCGGCACAAAAAATGATGGTGTAAGAACTAGAGATGTACTAAAACACCAACACTTTAACATTTGTTTGTGAGAAGGAAGACCATCATAGGTGCCTGAGCCTCAGGAACTGGGTTTCCAAGATGTGTGGGTTCTTCCAGCTAGGATAACATCAGAGAAGGTACGGTGATAGGGCAGAAAATGGTGAAGAGCTTGGGAAGAAGATGAAGATCCAGGAGTGCAGGTGCCCAGTTCAGGTCTGTATGCAGTGTTTGTGTAGAAGATGACTTGGGGAATGTGAGTGTAAAATTCCATATTTATATGTTGGGGGCAAGGATGTTTTGGTAAAATTGACCGTGTGGTCCCAAGCCCATGTTGCCCTAGACACGTGGCATCGTGTGATGGCGTGAGAGTGACATCCTTGGAATATGCCCAGGTACGGGTGGTAGTGGATGTTAGGGGTTGGTGTGCGCACTACCTATGTGTATCAGAGGCAGTATCGCAACAACCATATGGGCGCCAGGTTACCAGGAGAAGGTCACGTGGGCTTAGGGATGCTTGAGGGTACGTCCCAAAGATGACCTGGAAAAGAGTTTTTTTATGTACTCACATTCTACTTTATGATATAGGGGATTTCAACAGCCGTGAGGAAGACCTGTTAATATTGAACATACATTACTTGAAGCTATTTTATGCAGGTTTTCCCATGAAAGATGTGAAGGATTTCAATTGAAGACATGTTATGCAACACATCGTCTAGCCTAGGACGTTAAACAAGGACGCTTTTTGGGAGGTAACCCAATTTTTTTTGATTTGCTGTTATTTACTTCTTGTTTCTCTGAGTTTCTTGACTAAGGACCACTTTTTGTGTAATTTTCGGATTTTGGCAGAAACAGGGCTTCTAGGACCCAGACTGCAAAGGATGATCATCTCTTAGCCTCATAAACCCCTCACAATTTCAATAAATGCATTCAGGGGAGTCCTCATGCTCTTACCTTTTCTTTTATTATATATTGAGGATGATGTAGAATAAGTGTGGGGGAGTTATTCTGGTAGTTTATGAATATTTTGGCTGGATTAGTAGAGGATGAAAAGCATGTAAAGATGACTGTTTTGCATGATTGTTTGATTGGTTTTATTTTATTTCTGCCTAATTTGATAGCCTAGTTGTTAGTCTTTTTAGCTCTTTTTGCTCAGGTCCTTAGTTCCTTTTGGTGTGCTTTTGTGCAGTTGTGTTAGTTTGAACCTGACCATGTGCAACATGTTTTGGTTTGAGAATTTTTGAACATGAAAAATAGTTGAAATAGCATGAATTTCCATGTCTGATTCTTGGAATTGAGCAAACTTATAAGTTTTTGACTCTACTAGAGAATGTTCCTGAATTTGGATTAATGGTTGAAAACTAAAGTTGCATGTAATAAATGGGACCTTCATGTGTGAAAAAGTGTGCGATTTTTGGACTGTCTAAAGCTGGAAGCTTTATGATGCTGAATGACGATGAGTAATGTCGATTGAGGGTTATGAATAAGGCTGCTTCAGCCATTTAGCTTCTGAATAAGGCTTTTTAAGCCATTTGTCTCTGAATAAGGCTGTTTCAGCCATTTGCTTGATGCAATCTGCTCGTTTCACTCCGCTGGTTATCTAAGGCTAAATACAAATCATAAATTGAAAAATGGGTGACTATGAGTGATGCACTAAGTGCAGTCTAGGGATAATCATACATTATCAAAGCGATATTATGACACCCGAAATAGACAACGTTTTGAATTTTGGTATAAGTGTAATGTTGGAACCCTCACTTTTTCTTTTGTTTTGTTGGAATTTAGACAGTCCAAAACAAGCACCCTTTGATCACATGTTGTAATTGCTACATGGTGAACCTGCATGATTAAATGAATTCTAAATTCTCTACCATTTTCTAGCAAGTTAAACACTTAAGATTTATCCTTTTCCATTTTGATAAGCTGTGGAGACTTGTTACGATACTCATTTTAGTGTTCAAACTTTCTCATTGATAAACTCTGGGGCTGTAGTGGTTAGAGGATAACCTTGCTTGAAGTCTAGTTTCAATATGCTTGAGGGCAAGCAAAGTCTAAGTGTGGGGGGATTTGTTAGTGTGTAATTTGTGCTACAATTGCTTTGATTCTCCCCCTTGTGATTAACTGAAAATGTGTTTAATTAAGCTTAATTATGGCTTTATAGGTTTACTGTAGCTAAAATGGAGAATTAATGCAAATCTGGACTAAAAGAATCGCCAAGTGCAGAAAATGAACTGAGCCATGACCTTAAGCCATGATCATCCCTTAGCTTATGGGCGATGTAGCAGACAGTTCACCTCGGTCAACATTTGCGATTGACTTTTCCTTTTTGCAATTAAACCCACTAGTAACAGCTTCATTTCAAATTGTGCGTCTCAAGAATTAAATATGATGATTTGGGGACTTGCAAAATGCTTCTTTTCCTGGGGATGTGTGCCCAACTTGTAAAGATGGGTTTTATAAGCTAAATTAGAAGAGAAAGAGAGACAGACTTTTACTGGGTAGAAAGGAGAGGAAGGAAGCAGCAGCAGCGGCTGGGGGCAGAGCCAAAAACAGGGGATCGAATCCCCTGTTTTTGGTAGACTTTTACGGGGTAGAAAGGAGAGGAAGGAAGCAGCAGCAGCGGCTGGGGGCAGAGCCAAAAATAGGGGATCGAATCCCCTGTTGTGAAAATAGCAAGAATCCCCATCTCTTTCTCTCTTGTTAGTTGAAGTTTATGAATATTTTGTGAAGAAGATTAACCCATCTTTTGTAAATAAACTTAGTTGATTTAATTTCGGTTTGTAATCACTTTGATAGTTGTATATTCTGTAAAATATGAACAACAACTAAGTATCTTGTTCTAGTCGTGTTATTTCCAAGATTCATGCGGTGATTTGTGAGATCTAATTGTTTTTCATGCTTTTGATCCTTGGTATGTTGTATGCATCTGATTTTATAGATATAGGTATGTTGATAGATAATTGATTTGGCCAGTTTATTATCTTGAACTTACCTTCCAAATCGCATAAACTGAATTGATCTGTAATTGTCAATTTAAGTATGCTAAGGGTTAATTATCATAGAGGCTTACCTCCATGTTTGCTTGCGTATGATAGGGTGCATGCACAATAGTTTAAACATTCCAAGCTTTTTGAGTTTGTTGGCTAGGGTCGGTGTCCTTTTCGTGCTTAAGGCTGCCATTAAATTAAATCTTGAGATCGTATCTACGAGGTTGTTTAGTGGTTAGGGAGTTGGTTAAAGATCGTATCTTAATCACCGAATAAGTTAGAAAGGACGAGGTTGTCAGAGCTTGTTGACGCTATAGCTGGTCTATCAACGGATTTTAAGCTTATTTGTGCATCGATGATCAGATTGCAAACATGGATCGAGAGAATAACTTGACTAGAGTTCTATTTTTCTAATCACTTTGATTTTATGTTCCTTAGTTAGTGTTTAATTTCAGCTTGTTATTTAATTTCTTGCACTTTAGTTAATTACATTAACCCCCCCCCCCCCGTTTTATTTTAGTTGTTTGTTTGCTTGGCTATCGGAGATTAATAGAACCAACCAATCTCTGTGGGATCGACCCTTTACTCTCTTTAATTTTAGATAATTTTAGAGAATAGGATAAAGATAACTGTGTTTAATTTTAGATAATATATACACTCTTTAATTTTAGATAATTTAGTGTTGATATGATTTCTGTATATTAAGATTTCTTTATTTATTATTAAGATAACTGTGTTAATTTTATTTTTTATTACGGATAAATTATTTAGTATAAAGATTGTATCTAAATAATAATTTTAATTTGACTTTTATTAGGAAGATAATCGTGTTAATTTTAGTTTTTCTTTTATTATGGATAAATTATTTAGTTAAAAATTTGTATCTTAAATAATAATTTTAATTATGGATAACATTTATAATTAATTTGTTAAGTTATCTTTATCTCTATGACTATCATAATAGTTAAAGATAAATGATTTTTCATTTATTTACGTTGTTTTGTTATTTGACTTATTATTTTATTTTAAATCATGTTAAATTGAGTCCATGATTTTTTTTAATTTATATAGGAACTATGAGTAAAAGGAATTTGGAGCTTTACTTCAAAATAGCAATACACCATGACACTTTAACAATTCATCATGACAATGCATCTATTTTCTTGAGAGCTTACACTTCAACAATTCACGATAATGCACCTATTTTCTTGAGACTTTAATGATTTAATACTTGTTTTAAATTATACTTGTTTTATTTATATATATCGAATAAAATAATATTTTTATTTTTAATAAAATAATATTTATTTTAAAAAAATATTATATATATTTTTAATTTTCGCCCCCTCTTCCATGAAATCCTGGCTCCGTCCCTGTTTAGAACAACCTGCATTAATCCTTTGTGTAAGATAATTAGCAAGTATGCTGCAAAATTATAGGCCTCAAATACAGTTGGGTTCATTTCTTTATCATTCTATCTAAATATATATGCGGAGACAAAGTTCTATCTTCGGATACAAGGAGCTGATGAAACATTGCATGCATTGAGTCATCAGTAAACCTGATTCGCACAACACAAGGTAACGGAAATTTACCATACACAAACATATATGGTCCTCCATAAAAGTTCTTCAAAATGACTGACTAAATCTCTCAGATTGTAATAAATGGATAAAATATTAATTACCTTCAAATCTCTAATCAATCTAAAACATATATTCTATATGTATATAACATTTTCTTTGAAAAGAAAGCATAGAGTTTAACCTTTCGATCCTCAAGAAGCATGACAAACCTCTTACACCGAACACCAAATCCTTGAGATGTGAGATGTAACATAAGCTGCCTTGCTATCAGCCAAAAACTTGACATGTCGAACATTTCTTGGGAAAAAAGCATTTCCCCATACCGACACGCATATGGATCATTGACTGCAAAAAGGAATTGCAAGTTTGTAATAATAATAATAATAATACTATATTCTTCAAGTGCCATAGTAAATACTACAATGAAGAACGTAAAATGTCAAATACTTAGAGAGTACTGAGTGGATTCAGACCAGTGATAAATAATGTGTGATAGATGCCCCTTCGATAAAATGCCACCTGAATTTTGTCAGGTTTGTAACCACACCTTTATACAGAATAAAAATTGATTAATTAACAAAAGATGAAAATTTCAGAGAAAGTAGAGGAATAATAACCTGCAACCGGGCATGTAGGCACCGGGAAGGCCTATGATGATGACCTTCTTACCGGTGATTAGGGAGTAAATCGATAAGGTTTTGAATAAAAACCGTTCGTTCACGAAGCTCAAGTTACCAAAAGTGATTGTGTACCCCATGCGATTGGAGCCATTGCTTCTCATGCCTTAATTTTCACTCAGACTAGTTGTTGAGAAAATGGGATAAATGGGATCAGAATGACACGGGTAGTCCCTGTCCTTAAAGTGTTAATCGCCCCTACTCTCTGAGTTTGCTAAAGGTTGCAGACGATTTACTTTTAGGATATATGTCAAGCTGGAAAAAAATGAATTCAGACAATAGCAATTTGCCAGAATTCAGGTGAGTTTTGTTGTGTGTATTTTCAGGTGTTGGATTGTCTATTTATAGGTGTCAGGAGTTTGGCAGGATTAAATGTGGGAATTTGAATAGGTCAAATTCAGGTGTTAATGACCTGAATTACACCCCTATTAATGCCCACTACCTGACTGTTACATCCCTCAACGGATCTGACTGTTGAGTCAGATTCGGATGTACCTAGACATCCCTCAGCAGATGTACTTGGACATTGGTTCGTAATTTGGATTTTGGACTGAATCAGGCCGACTCTGGCTCAAAAAATAAGGCTCTGGGCTCGGAGGCGAGGCTCCAAGCTCCTAGCGACGATGCGCACGTGCGAAGTGCAAAGTGCAAAGTGCAAAGTGCAAAGTGCGCCATCAAACGCCACATTCGCCCATGCCCGGCCCCGGCCCGAGCCCGAGCCCATGCCCGTGTGCGGGCGCGCGCGTGCGTGCGAGGGCGCAGACGGTGCGGTGCATCGCACCGCGTGTGAGCCCATTAGTCCTCTCTTGGGTCCCATAATTTAATAACACATTCAACATTATAATATATAAAGCTGCCTACTTAGTGTTATTTTTCCAATGTGGGACACAAAAACCAATGCACATTTTTCCAAACAACTCTTGATATGCCTTTGCATAATTATTGATTAATTCTCCGACAATTAATCATATATATATTAATTCTTCAACAATTAAATATATATATATATGCAAGGCATATTCAACAATCCCCCACTTGTTTGGAAAACTACTCTTTTGCCAGACAAGTCCCTGAAGATTTTGTCAAAGATCACACGCCTACAGGAAGGTGTGACAAACATTGAACCTTCCCTTAGTGTAAATAACTCAAAGCTGCATCGAAGTTGACGGTGTCCGTAGATTGAACCTCAACTCCTTCGTGATGCAATCGGAGTTATCACACACATGTTTTCTTTCTCATACATCTAGCACTCCACTGCTTTGTGCTTATAAAGCCATACGCCATATCCCATTTCATGAACCTTTAAGAGAGTAAACCACAACTCTCTATAAGAAGCGGCTTCACTTCTTATTCATATAGGCAAAATGTTTCTCGAGCACTAGTTTCATTAGTGCAGCATTTTGTTAAGAGCATAGCTCAACCTTATCACTTTGCAACTCACTGAGCTATCTTTTACTACATATGAGACCACTTTGATAGCTTTAACCAACTCGTGACTTGTTTTTCCCTTTGAACCTATAACCAGGGGTAACCTAGATTATAGGTAGGGTTACCATCACTTATGGTTCGGGTGGTTTAAGTCCCATATCTCTAGTAGTTGTAGCTACTAAGTCTCTCGTCAGAGGCTTAGTAAATGGATCAGCCAAATTCTTATTTGACCTCACATAGACAATTGTTATGATACCATCTTGTATCAATTGTCTCACAAATGCATGTCTAAGACCAATATGTCTAGACTTACCATTATAGGTACCACTATAAGCTTTTGTAAGCGTAGCTTTGCTGTCACAATACAACGAAATTGGAGGCATTGGACTTGGCCATAGATCTATGTCTAACAACATATTTCTAATCCAATCAGCCTCTTGTCCAGCTTGTGCCAAAGCTATGAACTCAGATTCCATGGTAGAGTGAGAGATTATTGTTTGTTTCTTGCTTGCCCAAAAAACAGCCCCACCGACAAGAGTGAAAACCCACCCACTTGTGGATTTATTATCTCCCACGCTAGTTATCCAACTCGCGTCTGAGTACCCTTCCAACACATTAGGGAATTTGTTATAGAACAAACCAAAGCTAATAGTTCTCTTAAGGTACCCAAGTACCCTACTAATAGCTTTCCAATGATCAGCATTGGGACTGCTCGTGTATCTGCTAAGTTTGGAAACAGCAAAGGAAATATCTGGTCTAGTGCAATGCATTGCGTACATAAGGCTACTAATAGCACTTGCATACTCAAGCTGTGCAATAGCTCTACCAGTATTTTCTTTAAGTTTCAGTCTATTGTCAGACGGAGTATTCACCTCCTTGATCTCAAGGTGATTAAACTTAGTCAGAACTTTCTCAATATAGTGAGATTGGTTTAAGGAAAAACCCCCACTATGTTTTTTAACTTTAATGCCTAAAATAGTATCTACTTCACCTAAGTCTTTCATCTTAAAGACCGAGGATAGATACCATTTAGTCTCGTTTACTCCAATCATATTCGTCCCGACGATCAACATATCATCGACATATAGACAGACTATCACCATATAGTCAGCCATAGTTTTGGAATAAATGCACCTGTCAGCACTGTTATACTTGAACCCGAATTTCAAGATAGCAGTGTCAAACTTCTCGTGCCACTATTTTGGTGCTTGTTTTAGACCATACAGGGATTTGACTAACTTACACACTTTGTTTTTTGTTCCCGGTGCTACAAAACCCTCAGGTTGTTCCATATAGATTTCTTCTTTTAAATTTCCATTTAAAAATGCTGCCTTTACGTCCATTTGATGAACAAACAGATCGTAAAGAGAGGCTAAGGCAAGAAGAATTCTAATGGAAGCAACTCGAGCCACCGGTGCATAAGTGTCAAAGTAGTCAATCCCTTCTACTGGTCTAAACCCTTTGGCAACTAATCTAGCTTTAAATGTTGATATAGTGCCATCAGTGTTTCGTTTTCTTCTAAATACCCACTTGCACCCAATGGGTTTAGAACCACGAGGTAAGTCTGCTAATATCCAAGTATTATTACCCAAGATCGAATCTATTTCATCATTTACAGCTTCCTTCCAAAAGGAAGCATCTCAAGAAGCCATGGCTTCTGAAAATGTTTTAGGATCCGTCTCAAGTGAGAATAAAAACGGTATTTCACTTACCACTTTATTATCTTGGTCCCCCTCCACCAAGAATAATAAAGCATCAGAAGAGATAAAGTCTTTATCCAAACTTTTCTCTTTTCTTGCTCTAGTACTCCTTCTAGGCTCAACTTGTTGCTTAGGAACATCGTTTTCCACAACCGGCCTTATAGGACCTCTAGGCTCAATTTGGGGTGGCATAGGTTCGTTTCCAACGTCTTTTGAAAATGTACTTTCGAAGAATTCCACGTCCCTGGATTCAGTTATCACGTTAGACTCCAAATCAAGAAGTCTATAGGCCTTGCTATTAAGCGCATATCCAACGAATACACTTTTAATAGCTCTAGCCCCTAACTTAGTCCGTTTAGGATCAGGAACCCGAAAGTAAGCCACACACCCCCACATTTTGAAATAACTTATGTTGGGTTTTCTGCCTTTCCATATTTCATAGGGACTAGACTTCACAACAATACTAGGCATCCTATTTAGAATATGGCACGCAGACAGAAGGGCTTCACCCCACAGGTTGTGAGGTAAACTTGCATGATTTAACATGCAATTTATCATATCCAGAAAGGTACGATTTTTCCTTTCAGCTACACCGTTCTGCTGGGGTGTATAACCGGCAGTTGTTTGATGTATGATACCACTTTCTTCGCAAAGTGTATCAAAAGCATTCAAACAATACTCCATGCCTCGATCAGAACGTAGAACCTTAATCTTCTTCTCAAGTTGGGTTTCTACTTCTGATTTGTATTTCACAAAAGAACTAAGAGCTTCATCTTTAGTTCTTAACAAATACACATAGCAAAAACGACTAGCATCATCAATAAAAGTAATAAAGTACCTTTTACCACCTCTAGTTAAAATTCCATTTAACTCACAAATATCAGTATGAATTAAATCTAATATTTGTGATTCTCTTTTAACACTTGGAAAAGGCTTTCTTACAATTTTTGATTTTGCACATATTTCACACTTATCAAGTTCGTTTTTACCAATATCAATTAATCCCATTGCATGCATATTTTTTAAATTCTTTGCACTAACATGTCCTAATCGACTATGCCATAAGGAGATTGAAGAAATCATGTAAGCAGAAACAGAATTCATATTATTGATAGACATCTTATACATCCCATTACAAGCATAGCCTTTTCCAACAAATTCACTATTTTTCATGATGATGACTTTGCCAGATTCAACAGAAATCTTAAAACCTTTCTTATCTAACAAATCAACAGAAATTAAACTTTTCCTAACATCTGGTACAAACAAGACATTAATCAAAGTTAATTTCTTTCCGGAGGTAAAGATGAGCTCGACAGATCCTTTGCCTCCAACACTGGCTTTGGAGTTGTTTCCCATCTGAACCTCTTGCCCTACAGTTTCTTCAAAGGTCTTGAAAAGCCTTCGATCGTTGCAAATGTGAACGGTAGCTCCAGAATCTAACCACCAGCCAGAAAGTTCACTTGCCATGTTGATTTCAGAAATCATAGCCACATCGAGGCTAAGATCAGTCACCATGGCAACTAGGTTCTCCTCAACCATATTTGCAACTCCGGATCCACTCTTCCGTTGTGGGCATTCTCTCGCATAATGTCCTGTTTCTCCACAAACATGACACTTGCCTTTTCTTTTGTTAGCAGCATTAGAAGGTTTAGGCTTCTGTATGGTTTTCTTAAATTGTCCAGAATTCTTTTTAACACCAAAATGTTTCTTTTTAGAAGAATTTCCAGATTCAACAAAGTTCACACTCGATTGTCCTTGAACCAAATTCTTTCCATCGCGTTTCCGAGCCTCCTCTTCAATACGCAGATGTTTTTGAATTTGTTCCAAGGACAAATCCTCAGATTTATGCATCAAACGCTTTGCATAATCTTTCCAGGCTGGGGGAAGTTTTGCAATGATTGCACCAACCTGGAATGTCTCTAGAAGGACAATTTTAACCATTCTGAGTTTGTTAACGATTACTTGGAGCTCATGCACTTGCTCCAGAATCGGTTTGTTGTCAACCATTTTGAAATCCAAATATTTAGAAACTAAATATTTGTTAGTACCTTCTTCCTCATCCTTGTATTTGTATTCCAAGGCCTCCCAAAGCTCTCTAGGCGACTTCACGTTTGTGTATAGATCATACAGCCTGTCAGAAAGCGTGTTGAGGATGTGACCACGAGCCAACTCTTCATCTTCAACCCTTTTCCTCCTTTGCTGCTGAAGAGTCTCCACAATCTCTTGGTGGATCTGCATAGCATTCCTGGAAGGACCTGTTGTTGCAGTGTTGGGAGGAGCAGCAACTCCTGTTGTCGGAGGATTGGCAGGAGGAGCACCACCTGCTTCAGTGGTTGGTGGATCCAAATCAACAGGTTGCTGGGGAGCAGGAGGATCTTCTGGAATTGGTGGCAGGCTGGGATCCAGAACATAGGCCAGCTTCAAAACGGTAAGCAGGAACTTCATCTTGTCTTGCCAGCGGCTGAAATTGTTTCCATCAAAGCGATCCAATTTCTGTTGGTTCATGATACGGAAGGATTCTGATTCCATCTTCACACGTATTAACACTTTAAGATTGTTGAGAAAATGGGATAAATGGGATCAGAATGACACGGGTAGTCCCTGTCCTTAAAGTGTTAATCGCCCCTACTCTCTGAGTTTGCTAAAGGTTGCAGACGATTTACTTTTAGGATATATGTCAAGCTGGAAAAAAATGAATTCAGACAATAGCAATTTGCCAGAATTCAGGTGAGTTTTGCTGTGTGTATTTTCAGGTGCTGGATTGTCTATTTATAGGTGTCAGGAGTTTGGCAGGATTAAATGTGGGAATTTGAATAGGTCAAATTCAGGTGTTAATGACCTGAATTACACCCCTATTAATGCCCACTACCTGACTGTTACATCCCTCAACGGATCTGACTGTTGAGTCAGATTCGGATGTACCTAGACATCCCTCAGCGGATGTACTTGGACATTGGTTCGTAATTTGAATTTTGAACTGAATCAGGCCGACTCTGGCTCAAAAAATAAGGCTCTGGGCTCGGAGGCGAGGCTCCAAGCTCCTAGCGACGATGCGCAAGTGCAAAGTGCAAAGTGCGCCATCAAACGCCACATTCGCCCATGCCCGGGCCCGAGCCCGTGCCCGTGTGTGAGCCCATTAGTCCTCTCTTTGGTCCCATAATTTAATAACACATACAACATTATAATATATAAAGCTGCCTACTTAGTGTTATTTTTCCAATGTGGGACACAAAAACCAATGCACATTTTTCCAAACAACTCTTGATATGCCTTTGCATAATTATTGATTAATTCTCCGACAATTAATCATATATATATTAATTCTTCAACAATTAAATATATATATATATGCAACATATTCAACACTAGTATAACAAGGGAGACAACTAGTGTCTATGCAGATCGGTGTAAATGTAGTACAATGAACAAGAAACTGTTGATGGTTATTAATATCAAATAGCAAATATAATATAGTGTTTATATTAGGATTGGTTTCTAGTGTATATGATAAACTTACTATTATTATTATTATTATTATTATTATTATTATTATTATTATTATTATTATTATTTATACACTTACTCATATTATAATTGGTTTGGGTTCGATCGACCGTGGGCAACAATTTTCTGACATTCATATAGGCGAATTTGAGGGAGAGATTTTAGGGGATTTTAAACCTTCGTTGCGCCTTTGAATTGTACTTGTTAATTTAGAAGATAGTCTGTAACGTATTTGGGTATTTGATGGCAATTTTTGGGCTTTGTTGAGAACTATAATAATGGGCTTTTGGGCTACATTTCTTCCTTTGTATTTGAAATCCCTAAATTACTCCATACTCCTCTGCAAGTAGGGCCGTCTAACGGGTTAGATTCGGATCGGATCAAGAGATTCCGAATCTAAATTCGATAAGAAAATTTGATAATCGGATCCTAATCCTGAACCCTATAGGATTCGGATTCATTCATTTGAATTCACACATTATTGGGTTGGAACAGATCCGATAAAAGATCCGATTCGATTAACAATAAAATTTAATTTTTAAATAACAAATTTAATGTAAAAAATAAATATAATTACATAATATTTAATAAACAATTGTTATTTAATGGTCTTATTTGATCATTTTGTTTATATTTATTTAAAATAGGTTAATTTAAACTTATTAATAAAGAAAAATATATACTTTTTGAGTAAACCATTAAAATTTTAGTATTGTTTAAAGTCATAAATATGTGAAAATTTTATTTATAATTAATATTATGTACTAATAAATAATTTATTTAATTAAATATTATATATAAAATTGGATTCGGATTATTAACGGATCGGATTCCTTAATTCCATATTAGGTCCATTTATTTGGAATAACGAATATTTATGATTGAATATGATCTATTAGACATTTTTATTGGACGAATATAATAAAATTCGGATCGAATTCGAATTAAAATCCGATCCATAGACAACCCTACCTGCAAATCCGGTGGCCGTCCTCCTTTTATTTTCTCCGTTTTAATAATAATCCAACGACTACGTTTGCCTATTCTTATTAAAAGAAAAATCTCACGACTAATATACATTAATAATCCAATAGTTTGTCTATGTGGCAAAAAGTGCACTTATGCTTATGTCAAATTGAATTATAGTAACCATATATGTAGACAAAAGTTGTTCAATTAGGGTTTCATCATCATGAATGAAGGGATATATAAGAAATTATAAATTGTTTTAGACCAACCTAAACAACAAAATATTCATTTTACATAATCTAAGGTTGTTGAATAAGAAATTCATGATCATTTTCATTAACGGTATGGAAAGTCACGCTTCGTTATTTATTTACTTTTTTTTAGAAATTAGGCCGAAAGATCCGTGGAGTTTTTTACCGAGGGCCCCGCCTTATATATAAAAGGCAAAAATTCTTAGCATTAGGTTGGAGAAACTGGGCCGAAAGACCCATGAACAACATCAGGTTTGTACTAGAATTTTCTAAGTAAAAAGGCAGAAACTGAAATTATAAGAACTCATCACAAATTGTTACAAAATTTCCTTCGATTTTAAAATCGAATAATCAGGTTTGTGCTAGAATTTTTCTACGTAGAAGGACGAAAACAAATATCATATCTACCTAAAACACTTTCTCCTTTCCCAAAACATTGTATTTCTTAAAGGACACTAAAAATTCCTAAACATCCAGGACTCAGTCAAAAGATTAGTTTCATTACAGCCAAGTCATCAATTATATCATTAAGTTGTGAACACTTGACTACTTACAAATAATTTATACTAGTTATTACGTGCTCCCTAAAAAAATATTATTATTAAAATATATTAAAAATTGAACTTTTTATATTAATAAAACTTAAAATAATTATTAAATGAAATATCTATATGTTTGTAGTTTAAGATTTAATCGATTTTGCTAAGTCTTGTACTTGTTTCAAAATCATGGGCCAGAAGACCCAATACATAAAAATTGCCCGCAATCATCGTTTGGGCCAAAGAGCTCAGGCATAATTGTTTCATCACTCGATTGCATTCGGATCCAAACCCTGAAAGTTCGATCCTCCGTGAATGTGTTTTTGAGGGGTTTAGCTAAGGTTTGTCTTTTTTTCATTCATCGATCATCACTCGGCATTGCATTGGGTAATGACATTGTTAAGGGTATTGTGTTCCACTAACTCGTCATTTGGAGGACCAGTTCTTCATCATGGTATGCATTTTACTAATCTTAACGAGAGAAACTTTAATTTATTATCTGCGTTTCTTTAATTTGTTTTAACTCTTTTGATTTGATAACATGAAGGTTACGGATGGGGGGTTGTTTGTCTTCATTTCAGCCTTTTATAATAGGAAAGGTATTGACATAAAACCTCCGCAAATTTTAGTGCCTGGATTTTAATGATGTATGTCGTTCTTGTTGGCTTGAAATTCTTATTATTTGTGTCAGATGTCTTTTGATGTGTCAAGATCTAGAAGGTTTTTCAGCACGATTTAGAACCCTGATTCAGGTGAAGGCCCATTCCCCTCACTCAGACTTCTTGTGTTTGAAATATTTAATTGATTTGCATTGCTCTAGCTAGTAAGTTTGCTCCTATGCATAGTATGCATTTCTTTTTTGAGGTAAATTTAAAACTTATTTCCCACTATTTCCAGCAATCCCTGCTATTTCAAAGCTAAACTCATAGCATGAGCTAAGCTGCTAGAGCCCGACATATCCAACATTTGAGAGATTTCATTATTCAACCCACTAATGTAACTCTTAATGAAATATTCCTCAGTAAGAGATCTATTATGGTTGAGCCTGAAGGCCCTTAACTTATTAAATTTCAGGTTGTATTCCTCCAGACATCTGTCTTGTTTTAACCTATTAGATTGCCCTATCAGATTCTTGTCCCTTTGTTTTGAAAAATTTTCCAACACCGGCTCTGAAAACATCTCCCAGCCCATGTTTTTTTTTTTTTTAACAATCTATATGATCTAAGAATCAATTATCAGCACTTCCTTACGTATGCATTGCAACTAGTGAAATTTTCTCATAATAACTCATATGGTTAAATAAGAAATATTTATGACATTTTCTTAGCCCTTGTCTAGGCTCTTCTCCATTGAAACGAGAAAAATCAATTTTTTTTTGACAACCGAAAAATTAATTTTACTCTTTAAGGTTACACTATTTGGTACCTCATTCATTTTGATGGCAGTGGTTGGTAGAATCCTTGCTTCTCCAAATTGCTTCATTCCTTTGCTTTACCCATGTTTTGTAGTAGTTTAGAAATCTCTTCCAGCTGAGATTTGACGTTCTCTTGGCCCTCTTTCAGCTCCTTTGCAGTAACCTCCAGCTCATCAAACCTTGAGGTGTTAGTTTTTGCCATCTGTGCCCGAGAAATCTTCCAAACGTGCTCTAAGTCCAATGTTAAGACTTGAGCTAATTCCTAGATATAAAACTCACAGCAAAATACGCAGCAACAACAATGGAACAGTAAATAGCTTGAACAAGAAGGAAGAAGAATGAGGAGAGAATAAGCAAAGAGAGAAAATCAGATTTATTATTTCATAAAACTTGTCGATAACGGACTTGGAATACAGAGGACATAGATCCCATAGCTCGGCCAAGTTCCATTAACACCAAACCAATAGGAAAGCAATATGTATTTTCCTCAAAACAAAATAACAAATAAGAAAACGAGAAAAGCATCTCAAAAACGCTAAACAATTCTTTAAGTGATTCAACTCTCCAAAACAACACCATAAAGCCAAAGGTGTAATCTCAACAACTAAAAGAAACGCGTTATGTTTTTGATAAAATGTAATCCCATCTTTTCTTTCCCATGCATCCAAGTTTTAACACCATGCATTGATGAAGCTTCCCGGTTTGAGCTACAATAGCATTCATAACAACAAATAACTCCCTAACGTTACTAATTTATTTCAAATTAGTCCCGTAATTACTTTTTTAGTGAATAATTGACCTTTTTTTTTTTTGAAATTGATCTTGAATAGTATCATTTTAAGGGTACAAGACAAGAATACTTTTGTTAATGGTATACCTGATGCACATGAGAATTTTTTCTGCCAGATAAAGAATTATTGAGGTACTAATTTGAGACAAATTAATAATATTAAAGACTTATTTATTATTTTTAAATTTTGAATAACTAAAATAATACAAACTCAAAATTTTAGGGCAAAATATTAAAAAGAATACGAAGTCGATACACTTTAGGCCCTATTTCACAGACCATCTCCAAAATAAAATTGGTTTTACAGGACCCCAAATATTTTCCCCGAGTTTTCCTCCTCAACGTCAATGGCCCCGATCGCGGTTGGGGACACAATCCCTGATGGTAACTTGAGCTTCCTGAACGAACAGTTAGGGGTAATTCTAGCCCGAGCCTGGCTCGGCCAAACCGGTGTAATGAGGGGACGAGTGTTTTACACTTGCCCTGTGGTTGGTGGAAAATTTAGGGAAAGTGACCAATCAAATGGCGAGTGTAACACACTTGCTCTTTAATTGGTTGGGGTTCGACCGAGCCTGGTCTGGGCTAGAATTTTCCGAACAGTTAGTATACGAGACCGTATCGATTCACTCCCTTCTCGCCGTAAAAAATGCCCTCATCATAGGCCTTCCCGGTACCCACTTGCCCGATTGCAGGTTAGTATTCCTCCATTTTCTCATTTTATTTATCTTAATTTTTCATCTATTAATTCATATTTTGTATTTTGTATAAAGTTTTTGTTACCGACCTGAACATAGTCGGTTCACATTTGATTCGAGTCGCTTCCAACAAACATTGTATATCACTGGTATGAATCTAAGTATTCCATATCAAATTGATTCTTAATTAGTAATACTTGATGAGTGTGGTGTTGTTTTTGCAGTCAATGATCCATATGTGTCGCACATATGGGGGGATTCTTATTTCCCACCGTTAGAAGACAACCCACATGTCAAGTTTTTGGCTGATAGCAAGGCGGCTTATGTTAAATTACTTGGCCTCCACCTGGACCTCACATCTTATGGACTTGGTATTCGGTCTAGGAGGTTTGCCATCTTTCTTGATGATCGAAAGGTTAAATTCTATCTTTATTAGAGAATATATGTTTTAGATTTATCAAGTTTTGGTCACTCATTGTTTGTATGTTATAAATTCAGAGATTTACCTATTTATCCATTTTAAGAGCATATTGAGTGTATAGTACATTTGCGTTACCTTGTGTATGCGAATCAGTTTCTGATGACTAGATGCATGTAATGTTTAATCTGCTCCTTGTATCGGAAGACAGACATTTTTCTCCCCATATCAATATATGATGAATCTATTTGAGGTCTAGAATTTGGCAGCATATTATCTTACACAAAGGATTCATGCAGGTTGTTAAATTGTATACCCAGCCAGTAATTTTGGGTGAACCTCTACCATCCATCGAGGTATGCACTCAAACTCACATGAGATCTTTTTTGTGATCGGGAAACATTTTTTCGTTTTCTGCCCCCTCTGCTTTGGTTCACATTTCTATTTTTGGAGAATTTACGTTTCACTTTGATAAGGTTTACTCGTGAGATTGTGAACCTGAATGTGCTGAAGCTGTTCCAGTTATTTTACTGAAGTGTTGAATTGATTTTTATTTACGTTTTGGGGACCTTGAGTAATTTCGGACGTATGCTATCAATAAATTTCATTGAACACTTACATGATTTCTATTCAAGATTACCATGTTAATTGTGTGTACTCAAGTCCTTATAGACTCGCGCCTCCCTAACTAGAAATCTTGAAATCCAAACAATTCTGCTAGCTCCCTTCTCTCCCTGTAATTCTTAATATCGTATTTTACTGGATTTTCATTTTTGTAGATTTTGTTGGTAAATTTTAGTCAACACATGGTGAGATATATAATGTTTTTCTTGTGTGTGGCCTTTGTTTAAAGTTAGTGACTTCTAAGCAGCATATCATTTTGTAAACTTTATCTGACATACGAATGAACACACTTAACTCTGCATATGCAGTCACAGAGACCAACACCAAACGTACCAAGAGCTCCAATTGCAGTGGGCGACATCATCCCTGATGGTACGCTGACCTTCATCAAGGATCTTGAAATTGAGCCCGTGTCTATTCATACCCTTGTCGCCGGCAAGAAGGTCATCGTCTTGGGCGTTCGTGGCGCCTTCCCGCCTATATGCACGTTAGTGTCTCTCTATTTATTCATTATAATTTCTCCAATTTTATTTATTTATCTAATCTAAAACCCCCCTCCGCATGTAGCAACCATTTGATCACCTCATTCGTTCAGAAGGCAGATGTGTTTAAGTTGATGGAGATCGAAGATATCTTATGTATAAGTGGTATGCAATTACTTTTTAAGTATTTGATAATTAACTTACCAATTTCGGTAGAATATTACTTGGATGGATGTTTGATCTCTCAATTCTCTCAAACAGTTTGATATCTTTTTAGAATTAGTAGTGTGTGTGATGGGCAAAAAGTTTGAGAATCAATCGTCTTTCTAACAAATAGTCTGTTGTTAGTAGTATTTGCTTGCGAATTTTGCCCCTTGTGGAATTTTTACAATGTTGTTATACATTGTAGTGAATGATCCATACGTGATGACGGGATGGAAAAGGTTTTATTTCAAAGACAACACCGACATCAACTTTTTGGCTGATTCCACTGCAGCCTATGCTACATCACGTGGACTTGTAGATGACCTATCGCACACCGAATTTGGCTTTCGTTCGAAGAGATTTGCCATGTTGCTTGAGGACTGCAGGGTTAAAGTTCTTGAAGTTTATGGGAAAGATCTTGGTATGCATGATATGGTTGTGGCTATGGCTGGAGCTGAACTCAGAGCTATGACGATATAGCTGAGGGCATTTTGACTGTTCCCTAGTCGAAGGACCTTATTATATATTAATAAGCATATTAATGATGTACTGTTTTGGAAACTTTAGAATGTTTTATGTGCACTTCAAGTGATTTCAACTCTGATATATGTAGAATGTCCATGCTTATAAGCCTAAACCTATTTGTTAGCATTAATCTAGTTTTGTTGTAAAGTTTCTACTTTGTGAATTGTGTTTGGGGTGGTCTTAGGAAACTTTGCTCTATGATTATTGTTTGTTAGATTACATTTTATAGATTAAAAGCACAATACATGTCGAGAAAGCGCACATCAGTCTCTTTGATGATCAAAATAAACGAGTGGTTTGAGTTGAATAGTTTAATTCTGGGGTAAGACAAACACGTCTTCATCATGTACTGCAGAATTGTTGAAGACGTGTACTGCATAATTGTTGAAGACGCTTTTTAAATGCGTGGTTTGACTAGAAATGCTAAAGGCGTAACGTCTTCATAAGAACCCTTATTAAATCAGACAGTTGTGGATTCTCTGCTAAATTCCCAAAATAAGCGAGAGAGGCCATTCAAGATGTGACGCCCCGAGCGTGGAGCTATCACATCCCCCGCACTAGACCCCAACACGTATATGAAATGGAAAATCCATACACGTGCCAAGAGCTAGCGAACGGAAGACACTCAAGACCACATCTAACTAGGTGGCACCACATCTAACTAGGCGGCACTAGACAGACAGTCGTCAAAGATTCATGCACTAGCGGAAGCGAGTTAAACATGTAACCAGAAGCTCAACAGTTAAACATATCAAAAGTAAGGTTGCAAATAATTTAGTATTACACCACATGCCAGTATCATTCTAACAAAACTATACACAAAGACATCAAAACTAGGACTCGACTCAAAAGAAGGCTAGACGACCCGCCGCCTAGTCGACTCCCAAAACCTGCAATCAATACGAAGGAACAAGAAGGAAAGGGAAAGAGGGTCAGTCGAGTGACTGGCGAGGGATAGCGATATACAAGTTATAATTAATGCAATAATAAGAGATGCAATGCACAATAACAATAACACTTCGCCTCAACCAGATATAGCCTATTTTACAATACAATCATTTCCATTACAATAATAAGGCGTATATCGGGTTAAGGGTTTTCAAGCAATCAATGGGTACTGAGTTATACCCGTTCTCTAACCTTACTTCACAATACAAGAACAATAACAATTCAAGAAACCATCCTTCTTCCTCCGGGTGATGGAAGGGTTAATTACGCCCTATCCATCCAAGAATACGCGAGTCATAGCCCATTTTGGTACTATACTCGTTCGGCCGAAGCCGGTCACAGGTAATACGTGATATCCACGACCTCCGAAGATAGCACGTACACCCATAGAGGTCGCAGAGTAGGTTCACCGTCAGCCCTATGCTTTCCCGGATCCCCTAAGCCACGTTGCCTCGGGCCCAACAATCACAAGACAAGCACTCGTTATGCAATGCATGCAAGATACATTTTCAATTTTCAATCAAAATCCATGAACACACGCTAGAAAACATATATGTATAACTCATTTGGTATTAGAAAACCATTTCCGGTAAAACCGGGAAAATAGTAGGCAATGGCTTATTTATTACATAAATACATATATGTATAATAGTTCGGGTGAGGAACAATCAAATTGTGCAGGCCATAATATTGGTATAGTATTGATTACAGCAAGAGAATAACCTCACCTTGACCACCTCGACAAAAGAGGACCAAAACAAGATATAATCTAAACCACCGGGTCCTTGGGAGGATCACCTGAACAAAAGACACGATTACGGTTGACATTAGACTCAAACGAACCAACTAGAGACGCTCGGCGATGCAAAACAATGTCATGAAATGATATGAGTATACATTCATATGCAATGAAACTATACTTATATAAGAAATGACAAATATGCGTGATTATGGCACTTAAGAATCAACTAGCACATTGAAGATTATTTAAGATAAGTTTAGGCATCTTTCATGCAATTTTAGTAAAACAATATACTTATATAAGAGCACTTACACTTGAAATAAGGAATTTATATCACATATAAGATTCAATAAATAGAAAGAAATGATGAAAAATGCAAGAAATGAGCATTTAAGCAAAACTTGGCAAAGCTGACAGTTTTTTCCAAACGCGTAAGCTGTAAAGAACGGAGTATATCTTAAGATTGAGAAGTCGGAATTAAGTTTTGTTTGTTGTAAATGAAAGTAGACAAATAGAGATTTTCAACCATATATAGCCCAAATTTTAGTTCAAAGTGTATCAAAAATGGCATAGGTGCAAAGTTGGTTGAATGCAGATTTCCGGCAGATTGGCGACACCTAAAAGAATTGATTATAACTCAAAAATGAAAAAATATATTGAGATGATTCCAATTGGAGTTTGTTCTAGACTTCAATAGGTATCCAAAACGTTAAAAATCAGGTCAATCCGAGTTCATTTGAGGGGGTAAACGGTCGGGGAATGTACAGGTCAAAATTTACCCGGCCGGCGAAAAAAGTGCAGAAAAACCCACTGGACTAATCTACCCGCCCGGGTACTTTTTCTTCATGAATTTACCCGGCCGGGTAGTGTATTTATAGCAGAAAAACGAGCAAAAATAGGGGAAAACAGGGGAGGAGAGAAAAGGAAGCCAAGGACTCAATCAACCATCCAAAATTTGCAAAGATATAACTAGAATCAAGTATACTCATTTCATCTTACATGAAAACACACTTAAGAACATTCAAGGAGCAAATATATACCAAGAACTCATGCTAATCATCACCATCATCAACCTCAAAACTCATCAACTCCATGAATGAACCTCAAGCTTTCCCTACTTATGAATCATGGATGATAGCTTCTTGAACTCATCCAAGCTCATGATTTCTAACATAATTACTTCTAACACTTCCTCCTAACATGCTTTGCTATATGATTCTCCTCCATAACCTAGCTTCCATGGAAATATATTCATGCCATGCATGAAAATTCATAATTATGCAAGAATTAAACCATGGAGATATATTTATGCATGAAGGAAAACATGAATTCTACCTTGAATTTAGAAGAAATGAACTTGAGATAATGGGGTGTGTGTGTGTGGTGATTGAATCGTGAGATGAGGGAGAGAAGAAGAAGGAAAAGAGCATGTCTCGTATTCTTGGAAAATCTTGGAATGAAATGGAAGACAATGATATTTATTAAAAGTATACAAACATTTAATTAAATGTATGAGTCATAAAGTGATTCTTGACTTTAATTCCTAATTTAATTAGCTATCCTTCATGTTATAAAGCTTATGCAATTGAATGATCATACTCTTGAATTAATAACATCTAAAGTCAAATAAAATTCAATTAAGTACTCATACTTTGCAAATTTGGCAATTAAGGACAAGTAGTTGACAATCAATAGATCAAATGGATATAACATATTTTCTCGAACGTTAACACACATTTTACTTGCTCCGAAAGACGGGTCGTTACACAAGAACTGAGAAAATTATCTATTCAAGAACTGAGAAAATTATCTTAATAATAGATAAAGAAATTATATTTTTTTAATATATATAACTTATATCAACATTAAATTATCTAAAATTAAATACAATATATTATGATATGAAATTATCTAAAATTAAATATAATAAATTATTTAAAATTAAATACATTTATCTTTACCCTATAATTAAATATAATTATCTTTATCCTATTGTTAAAGCGATACTAAATTATCAAAAATTAAACACATATCACAGTTATCTATTTATCTTTAACTTATTATCATAGATACAATCTTTTCTCAAAACGCTAAACTAATTTATAATTAACAAATTAATTATAAATTTTATCAAATAATTATTCATAATAAAACTATAAAAAAACTAAAATTAAATATAAGTTAATAATACCTTTTGGTTTTATTGCACCACGATCAACTTCTTTTTCTCAATAAGTGTAGATTTTGAATATTAGAAAAATAAGGGTTTTAAATTTACGAGAAAAAAAAAAGAGAATAATAGAAAAATGAAAGAGGGAGAAGACATTAAAGAGAGGAAAATCGATTCATTTGAGATTTTTTAATATGTGAAAGAAGAAAAGAAGATCTTTTATTGGGAAAAGAAGTAGAAAGTGCATTCGATTGAGGAAAAAAAAATCGAAATTAAAATAAACTAATACTAAAACTCAAATTAATCTAGAATACTAATTATTATGATTGGTGATTTGGTTGGGGGGGTTATAAATTATGGGGGGCAAAATAATAAAACTTTAAAATTTATATATAATAATAAAAAAGTTTAATAATTTTGAGCTTGAACGTAGAGAACTCAGAGCTGTCTGATTTAATAAGGATTCTTATGAAGACGTTTTTTAAAGATATTTCTTATGAAGACGTTTTTTAAGAAAATATCTTTAGCATTTTTTAGTCAAACTGTCCATTTAAATTGGTCAACTAATAATCTAATAAAGACGCTTTTTAAAAAAATATTTTTATCATTTCTACAGTATATGATGAAGACGTTTTTTTAAAACACGTCTTACCCTAGAATTAAACTATTCTGGGACTTCACACTATTTTTAAAATACACGTGTGAACAATACACCAAAGTTATAATTTCACCTATTCGGAATTATTCGTGCTAAAGTCCAAACAAAAATAAAAGAAGCCATACAAGTGCTAGAAAATCAACATCAAGCTTGATTTGTAGTGACATTTTTACCCTCCTAAAAAGGATAATAAAAACTTTAATAATGAAAATTATGGGGGGCCAAAATAATAAAAACTTTAAAATTTATATTTAATAATAAAAAAATTTAATAATTTTGAGCTTGAACGCAGAGAACTCAAAATTGTGACTGATTTAATAAGGATTCTTATGAAGACGTTTTTGAAGAAAATATCTTTAGCATTTTTTAGTCAAACTGTCCATTTAAATTGGTCAACTGAAAATCTAATAAAGACGCTTTTAAAAAAAAAAAATTTCATCATTTCTGCAGTACATGATGAAGATGTTTTTTTAAAACATGTTTTATATTAAAATTAAACTATTATGGGGATTCACACCATTTTTGAAATACACGTATGAACAATATACCAAAGTTATAATTTCACCTATATTTCTCCTATTTCATTGATAGTTGGATTAATTATGAGTGGTTAGATCTAAGGCAAAGATGTAGCTGTTGGAAAACACGAATCAGAAAGCAGCGGAATTTAAAAATTTTTCCAACAAAAGGATCTTGAACTCGCAATCGTGTATCCAAATTCGTAAAGATAGAAAACTTACTTTTCTTTTATTCTTTCTTGAAGCGTTTCAAGCCACCCAAGAACGCTCTTCTCGCGGCTTGACAACCCGTCCCTCGAAAGTCTCTTTCTACTTCAGAATCCATTGTCGGGATAGCAATCCACACCAACCTAGATTCAATTCATGTTAGAGATGTTCTTAACAATATAACATAAAGAAAGAAACATGAAACGAGAAAAGCAGGATTGAAACTCCCTTCGAAAACCAGTTTTGCGAAAGTAGAAAACTGCCAGTCACAAAACCCTCGTGAAAAAATTCATCCTTCAGGATATGGACGAACGGTTTTCGCCATCTTCTTTGGTTCGATTTTTTCATTCGCTTCACGTCGGGTTCAGAATCGTTTCATCATCCCTTCTGATCGTTTTGCTTAATCCCCACTTTTGGTAAAGCTCGAATCTTCAAAACTTCTAACTTGAAGTCTCTAGAGATAGTCCACCAACTTGGCTACAATCTAACTAGTAAGGATGCTAGTTCTCTAGTTAGTGTTTAGGCTTAACCTAGGGTTTCGTTTATCTTGGAGAAAGGATGGTGTTCAACACATGAACCAAAAGAATTTCATTAGCTCTAAAGGGGAGCATGAGCTCCCCTATATATAAGAAAGGGGAGGGACGAAATTCCTAGTCCTTAATGGGCTAGGATTTTGGTCTCTCTCTCTCCTATTACTTGATCATCAAGTAATTTTGACTTTGACTTTGAATTCTAATTCAAATCAACTTTCAAGAGAGCTAAAAATATCCAAACTATTTTTGGATAATTTTATACTTTATTTATTTAAAATAAATAACTTATTTTATCTAATTTAATTAATTCATAATTAATTAACTAGATTATTTTTCTCCAAAATAAGACTTTCTTTTTAATTCAAAATTAAACCAGAGTCTATTAAATAATTAATCACATTAATTATTTAATACATAAATAAATATACACATATATTTATACACGTGTGTGACACGTGTCACAATGACACGTGTCACTCACGTGAGCCACACGTGTGGTTTCACACGTGTGGAACCCTCTTGGCTTGATTAACTCGTTTAATCATTTTAAAGCCTCAACTCATGTAACCAAGTTGTTGTGTGTGACCCTCTAGGTTCTCAATTCAATTAGCAGTGACCCTAATTAATTAATTCACCAATTAATTAATCAGTCCACAGATTAAACAACCATAGTCTAGCAACAGGTGTTTAACCCCTAGCTGAATTGGAATGTTCGGATTCGACAGAACCTTTAAGTCATTGATTCATGTGAGATACAATCCTCCTACTTACTATCTCTCAACCAAGATCTAGGGCAAGGGAATAATCAGAACCCTAATAATCCGGTCTTAAAGCTAAGTGCATTTCATATCCATTTGATCTCAATCCAAGAAACCCTTTTCTTGATGTCTTGATCTACTGCCTTGGCCAAAGACTCCATATGGCATATGAATGACTTACACAATAAGAGATCACCTTGCATATGCAAGTGTAGGTCCTTTCTTGATTCTCATTCACTTTCATGAGTCACTTGTGCAGCCCCAGCATAAGCCTTGAATCAGTTGTCTAAGGCGACACCCTTTAAAGCTTATACCAAAGACTACAGAGTTAACTCATAAAGTAACATGGAACCTCAAGTCTAAGGATCAATCAATCACATCAATGACTCGTGAGATATTTCCTAATCTGGAAGTTTCCATTTCCTGAAATAGAAACTTCCTTTCCCATTTAGGAATGTTCTCACACGGGGCACCTCAGTGAACTTACTTATTAAAGTAAGCACCCTCATGTATCACGCACGTATCAACTATACACTTTGCACCTCCATGAAACAAGGTGGTCCTTCTTAAGGGCGTGATCCCACAAGCAAGCCTTAGAGGAGTCAGGTTGACACTCCCACTGTCTGTAGGACTCATCGGCTTGGAGTATTTTACTAATCATGACTTATGTGATATAGGGCTCGTTTCATGAACCATTTCACCTAAATGGTAGAGTCCTAAAGTCATCAGGATTAGGGGAGTTCTCATACATGCACACATAATGGAAACACTCAAAACACGTATTGGCATATAAAGAAGTGTTTGCCTATGATCAATCGTATATTATTCAAAGATTGTCTGTGATACAAGAAAAGTCCCAAAGCAGATTACGTCGAATCGGCTTTCTAGGGCACTATTCCTAACAATCTCCCACTTGCCCGTAAAAGCCATTTAGGTACTCTAAGTCCCATCTTCTCAAGATGCACTTTGAGAGCCTATTGACTTTGGACGTTTCCAAAGTGGATCTGCTATATTCTCTGCTGATGTGACCCTCTTGTTTACACATCTCTTAGGAAACACCTTTTCCTTATAAAGTGATTCGTAATCACGTGTTCAGTCTCTTGGTGAGGTCTTGGTTCTCTTACTTGAGCAACCATCCTTTTTATCATACAATATGATCAAGGAGTTGTTTTCATGCTAGGAACTTCATCTAACAAGTTAGATGGAGTTTCTTACCCAAACACTTAACTTAGTGTTATATAATACGACTAAGTTCTCAACTACGATAGTTGAGTTTTGCAATGTCCGTCCTTGGAACCCCTTTCCAACACATTGCATTACCATTCTGGTAGAAGTTGTATCCTTTCAATGATTTCATAATCATCTATGTTTGATGAACGGTTACATCAAATATCCTTCTAACAATAAGATCTGTTGGGCTCTGTAAACTAATACATATCCTCATTTCTTCTCAAGTACTCTGAGGACATCCTTTACAGAGATCTAATGACCTTCTCTGAGGTCATATTAGATTCGGCCTACTACGCTTAGTGTTGCGCCATATCTAATTTAGTACGTAACTTTTCATACATTATGCACCCTTTCACTTAAAGGGATTTTGGACATTCTAACTTTCTCAAAGTTATCTTAGGACCCATACTCTTCAAAAGAGATGTTCCATTGTCCATACTAAACTCCTTTTAGTACCGTGGTTATGTACTCGTTTTGTGATAATCCATCTATTCTTTTAGATCTATCTTCTATAGATCTTAATGTCGAGAATATAGGATAATCACTAAGATTTTTTATGTCAAATTGTTTCTTAAATAAGAATTGATAACTTTCACGTCATCCTTGACATTCCTAATGAGAAGGACATCGTCTTCTAAAGAACCAAAATTGACTCTTACATCACTAACTTTCATATGTACACTCTGAGACTTATTCGACTTCTATCTGTGTCAAACGATTTGACTGTGGAATCGAATTGTCTAACTCCTAGAAGCCTTTATCAATCCACAGATTGACTTTAGGGATTTACATACCTTATGCATACTCCCACTGAATATGAGATTTATAGAAATACCTTATTTCAGTCTCTTTCAATCTCATATTAAACAAGATAGTTCTCATATTCATTTATCATATCTCATAGTCAGAATATGAGGATGTGGTAAACATAATCCAAATGGACTTTTGCATTTCAATCGTCAAGAAGGTTGTAATGCTTTCCATTTACTCGAAGCTCCACGAGCTTGATCCTATCAGATGGATCAACCAAGGTCAAAACTTGGTTTGAGTATATGGAATCCATATTGGATTTCAAGGCTTGCTTACACTACTCAGATTCCAAATCTGACAGTGTCTCCTCTTCAAGTAATTCCTTGGCTATCTAGGAACGCGTTCTAAACACGTCTTAAGAGAAGGGTTTCACACGTGTACATACTCTAAAATTTGGCTAAATTTTATCAGATGGGCTCGTTTCTTCTATATGTGGCGTGGATATTTATCCTTAAATTTCTTTGAGGTCTGCTTGCTTGTCTTTCTTCTTCTATAGGAACGATTCCTTGAGAAAGATACATTCCTTGAGACAAACAACCTTTGTCTAAGGGAATTGCAGAAACGATATTCAATATCGTTGTATAAACTTGAACTCATTTCAAACTTATCTCCCACTATCCTCTTCACTTAAGAGGATTCTACTAAATTCTTGGATAAGAATAATTAGGGAATTTAATATGCCACATTGCATAGTGCAACTAAAGGACTGATTTTGGAAGGTACTAAATTCAAAATCTCTAACTGCATATTCTGGGAGTTTATTCCTAGAATGATTATAAGTCAGTAAAGCTTGTTATGGAATGGACCATGTTGCATTAGGTTTCATTCCCTCATTCGGAAACACTAAGGTGTTCTCGAATTAGTTTACTGAGAGATAATCCTATTATCTCTAAGATGACTAAGGAATTAGTTACTAAGATATTGGCTATCTCGATCATATCGATTTACCTATAACTTATGACTACTTCGGTTCCTAACCTCCTTTTGAAATTCTAAGAATTTCATATAAGTTTCGAATTTGTACTTTAACAAGTACATTCATTCATAATGATTAAACTGACGATTGTATCTAGTGCTTACATTAAGCATCTTATACTCATCAGCATGGATCGAAATCCACTATAATTTTGGAACGTTCCATGTTTCACCTAAACAATGTTCCGGGAACGTTTTCCCTTTGAGATAGGATTCACAGGAAGTCAACTCTATAGGTTCATTTTCTAAAAAATGATCCTAAGATGTCTAACTTGCTAATCCTTTTATATCTCAACGTTCCAAAGTAATTCGAAGCTTTGTCATCTCACTTACTTTTGTTATCTCGTTGTATGTTCAGAACATTAGTGCCTTGAGTCTTTGCACAACGGATTATGCAGAATTGACTCAAGACTAGTGAATTCTATTCCTAGTAGAATTACTAAACGAGGTAACATTTCAGAGTACTCATACTCTTCGCAGTTCCCTTTCAAAGTCCTTATTTGCTACCATAGAAGCAAACGTCCTATTTGATCTCTAGTGTCTTTTGGGCGCACCCTTTACATGCCCCTCCATTGGGCTCTTAAGGGTTTCTTCTTCTTTAGGCCTTCAAGCCTTTAACTTAGGGAGCTTTAGAAGAAGAATTAACCATCTCAACCTTTTATTCCTTCTTAAGGATGCTCTCTACCATTATCAACTTAAATGATTAACTATGCTACATTAGCATCATTCTAGTTGAGCATAAAGGGTTTGAATGATAGTCGAAGCAATGTAAGCAATCAGTGCATTGAGAACTCTTTTCTCAGATGATGATCGAGACCATAAGATCTTCAAATAAGATCTTTAGACCTTGTTCGTGTGCACTTGTTTCCTCATTTGGAATATTGAATAATTCCATAATGTTATACCTTGTAACATTTTTATGAGGTGGTTCAATTGCTTTTAAGTGGTTTGGAAAAATCCATTCACCTCAGATTGCTTCTCTTTTGGCCCGGGTCGAATTTTCAAATAAATGAAAATCTCGCCTTATAGAGAATAATTTCTCTTTTCGGATTCTAAAACGAATTTTAGGGTCCGAAGCCAATTAGAGTTAGTTAGGACTTAGTCAACTCTTTTGACTTAAGGATGGATACGAATGGGTTTGCATTTCATATTGTAGAGAATCACAGAACTACAACCTAAATGCTAAGCAGAGAAAATGTGGGCATGCTGAATTATAACGATATACAAAAGATAAGGTCTTTAATCTAATGTAGCTCCCACTGTTTTTCAAAGATCTATAATTCCCAAAGATCTAAGAGGAACACGTTTCCCAACGGGTACTAAGATCCTAAGCATTTTACCTCGAACCCACGACTCGCGGACATTCTAAGTAAAATCCTAGGTAGGTACAACTTACAAATTCTAACACCTTTAGAACTCTTAGTAATTGTTTTTGCATCACCCATCTTTCAATATGGACCCACGACTCGTGCGACATCCATATTTACTTAGGCGTTAAGCTAGACCCATCAATCATAAGATCATGATCAAAACTTAGTTCGAACGACCCACGACTCGCGGACATCGCCCTTGCCAAAATTAACCACGAAATATTGATCATTTAAAATGATCAATTAGGTAACTAAGAACTAATAAGCTCCACTAGCTATCCCACGACTCGCGGACAATAACTAGTTTTACTTACTAAACTTAAAACCTATTGATGGAATGCTAGGAATTTAATTCAAAATTTGCATCTCGAATTAAATACCTATTATTCGAAATGAGCTTAATATTTAATGGGAATTTTCGAATCAACCGAAGAGTTGTCCGGTTCGACCTCACCAACATATATGTTATCCAATTTTATTAGTCTTGATTAATGCAAGTACACTTAAATGCATATCAAACAAGCACATAAACAGATAACATGTCCTAGCATGATACTAACATGTAATGATCATGGGTTCTACCTATCTTATGCGTGATATGTGGGAGCCACTCCACAATCACAAGTTCTAACATACATGCCACATAAACAGTTTAAATCACATAAGGGAAAGCGGTAACAAAATACGAGCCCTATCTCTATTACATTTAACAATTGAGATTCCCCTCCCTAACATTTTGAGGGGTCTTCACTTATGGCCTCCTTGTTACTTGAATGTGGTCCATCTTACTCCATGGGTGCATTGTCTCCAAAATGAAAATAAAACCTCACCACCTATCTCTACTCTCAAATTACAATAAAAAGAAAAAGACATAAAGTAATAAGGCTCAATCTTCATATTGGCCTTAGACAATTACACGGGGCATACCCCGGCCTCAAAAACAGTAATATGGAAAGCCACATAATAAATCACATAACAGTACGCACATAAGTGAGGCTCCAACCTCAATTGAAAAACGCAACTATAGGGCTCCAACCCCAATTTTAACCATCCATGTACATAAATTAAAACCATACATAGATCTAAACCCATGATCACCTAACATGCTTTTGCGAGAATTTAAATTTAGCCAATAAATTAAAATTCTCGTTTCAAGTCCTAATGACTTAAAACACGACTTAGATGCAATTCTTGTTCAAGAGCCTTTTCTATAAAACCCGAAAAACAATAAACTAATAAAATTCCAATTAATTTCTGAAAATTAATAATTTTATTCTTTCAATATTTTCAGAAAATAAAGATTGTAATTTTTCCAAATTTAAATCGCTTAAATTTTCAAAATCCCAATTCAAACAATTATTTCAAAAATAATTCAAATTTAATAAATAAAATTTTTCAGAAAAATTAAATCGGGATTTCAAGGACCGAAAACACGAAAACACGAAAACGCCAAAACCGTGCCCGGAATCGCCCGGAACGAGCACAGGCTTGCCGCGCAGCGTCGCGCGCTAGGCGCACGCCCTGCGCGCAACGCGCGCAGCTTGCTGCTGCTCGCATGCGGGCGATGCCGGGCGGGTGCTCCCGCGCGGTTGCGGGAGCGTGCGGCCGTCTGTCCCGCGCGGTTGCGGGACAGGCGGGCAGGCGCACCTAGGCGGGGCCTAGGCGCTGGCGGGCGTCAGTGGAGGGCAGTCCCGCGCGGTTGCGGGACTGCTGGGCGGGCGGTCGCGGGCCTGGCGTGCTATGCCTTAGCACGTCAGGCTCGCGTTTTCGTAACGCGATTTCGTGTTTCGTACTTTTAGTTCAAAAACCAAAACAATCCAAAATTCAAAAACACGATTTAAATTAATTTCGATCAAAACGGTTTTCAAGAAACACAATTTAAGAAAACAGTTTCAGAAATTCACGAAAAATTACAGTTTCGTATTTCAGGCTTTCTAAAAGAACTCATGAATACCTAATTCGCATCTAAGCCTAAGAATTTCTACCAAATTCAGAATAATTGAGACGAATCAGAAACACGATTAACGAGGTGGCTCTGATACCACTTGTTGGAAAACACGAATCAGAAAGCAGCGGAATTTAAAAATTTTTCCAACAAAAGGATCTTGAACTCGCAATCGTGTATCCAAATTCGTAAAGATAGAAAACTTACTTTTCTTTTATTCTTTCTTGAAGCGTTTCAAGCCACCCAAGAACGCTCTTCTCGCGGCTTGACAACCCGTCCCTCGAAAGTCTCTTTCTACTTCAGAATCCATTGTCGGGATAGCAATCCACACCAACCTAGATTCAATTCATGTTAGAGATGTTCTTAACAATATAACATAAAGAAAGAAACATGAAACGAGAAAAGCAGGATTGAAACTCCCTTCGAAAATCAGTTTTGCGAAAGTAGAAAACTGCCAGTCACAAAACCCTCGTGAAAAAATTCATCCTTCAGGATATGGACGAACGGTTTTCGCCATCTTCTTTGGTTCGATTTTTTCATTCGCTTCACGTCGGGTTCAGAATCGTTTCATCATCCCTTCTGATCGTTTTGCTTAATCCCCACTTTTGGTAAAGCTCGAATCTTCAAAACATCTAACTTGAAGTCTCTAGAGATAGTCCACCAACTTGGCTACAATCTAACTAGTAAGGATGTTAGTTCTCTAGTTAGTGTTTAGGCTTAACCTAGGGTTTCGTTTATCTTGGAGAAAGGATGGTGTTCAACACATGAACCAAAAGAATTTCATTAGCTCTAAAGGGGAGCATGAGCTCCCCTATATATAAGAAAGGGGAGGGACGAAATTCCTAGTCCTTAATGGGCTAGGATTTTGGTCTCTCTCTCCTATTACTTGATCATCAAGTAATTTTGACTTTGACTTTGAATTCTAATTCAAATCAACTTTCAAGAGAGCTAAAAATATCCAAACTATTTTTGGATAATTTTATACTTTATTTATTTAAAATAAATAACTTATTTTATCTAATTTAATTAATTCATAATTAATTAACTAGATTATTTTTCTCCAAAATAAGACTTTCTTTTTAATTCAAAATTAAACCAGAGTCTATTAAATAATTAATCACATTAATTATTTAATACATAAATAAATATACACATATATTTATACACGTGTGTGACACGTGTCACAATGACACGTGTCACTCACGTGAGCCACACGTGTGGAACCCTCTTGGCTTGATTAACTCGTTTAATCATTTTAAAGCCTCAACTCATGTAACCAAGTTGTTGTGTGTGACCCTCTAGGTTCTCAATTCAATTAGCAGTGACCCTAATTAATTAATTCACCAATTAATTAATCAGTCCACAGATTAAACAACCATAGTCTAGCAACAGGTGTTTAACCCCTAGCTGAATTGGAATGTTCGGATTCGACAGAACCTTTAAGTCATTGATTCATGTGAGATACAATCCTCCTACTTACTATCTCTCAACCAAGATCTAGGGCAAGGGAATAATCAGAACCCTAATAATCCGGTCTTAAAGCTAAGTGCATTTCATATCCATTTGATCTCAATCCAAGAAACCCTTTTCTTGATGTCTTGATCTACTGCCTTGGCCAAGGACTCCATATGACATATGAATGACTTACACAATAAGAGATCACCTTGCATATGCAAGTGTAGGTCCTTTCTTGATTCTCATTCACTTTCATGAGTCACTTGTGCAGCCCCAGCATAAGCCTTGAATCAGTTGTCTAAGGCGACACCCTTTAAAGCTTATACCAAAGACTACAGTGTTAACTCATAAAGTAACATGGAACCTCAAGTCTAAGGATCAATCAATCACATCAATGACTCGTGAGATATTTCCTAATCTGGAAGTTTCCATTTCCTGAAATAGAAACTTCCTTTCCCATTTAGGAATGTTCTCACATGGGGCACCTCAGTGAACTTACTTATTAAAGTAAGCACCCTCATGTATCACGCACGTATCAACTATACACTTTGCACCTCCATGAAACAAGGTGGTCCTTCTTAAGGGCGTGATCCCACAAGCAAGCCTTAGAGGAGTCAGGTTGACACTCCCACTGTCTGTAGGACTCATCGGCTTGGAGTATTTTACTAATCATGACTTATGTGATATAGGGCTCGTTTCATGAACCATTTCACCTAAATGGTAGAGTCCTAAAGTCAGCAGGATTAGGGGAGTTCTCATACATGCACACATAATGGAAACACTCAAAACACGTATTGGCATATAAAGAAGTGTTTGCCTATGATCAATCGTATATTATTCAAAGATTGTCTGTGATACAAGAAAAGTCCCAAAGCAGATTACGTCGAATCGGCTTTCTAGGGCACTATTCCTAACAGTAGCACCCTTAACGCAAAGGCACTACATCCCCCGCACCATAGTTCAATCCACATATGGAACGGACACCCATACATGAATCAAGCCTATAGCGAACGGGAGACAATAAAACACTACCCTAGCTAGGCGGGATACCCTCAAATAATACAACAATCCAAAATAAAACCGGAAGCTTAAAGATATACATTCACTCCATTATTTGTTTTCATCCTTCCATTACATATTTACATCCCATCCGTCAGTTATCAAACATAGGTCATGATATATACATACTAGTCAAGTTCACCCAAAAGTTCCAAATGCTCATAATATGTATCAAAATACAAAAGACCAGAGCTAGACTCCCAAAAGCGGTAAAATGGACTCAAATCCCGCCTAGCACTCGATCTTCATGACCTGAAAATTGTGAGGTGTCAGTCTATGAAAGACTGAGTGAGGGGTTATAATTTAAAAATGCAAATACCATGCAAATTGTAAACTCGGGTAAGATTTTCATAAAACAATACTAGCTTAATAAAACAAGGCTCGCCCGAGGTTACAATCATTCCCTTTTCAGTTTAGTTATTTCAGTACAATTCAATAATCAGTGGCCCGGCGAGTGAGGGCAATTCTCCAACCTTACTCCGACTGTGTACAATTCGTGCTTACTTTATTAATCAATAGGTGATCATGCAGTTTAATTATTGTGCATTCGTGCATATTATATTCACACAAGACAATCAATAAGTGCAATCATGACAATAACCCGAGGATAATCCGTGGTGCCGGACCCGTCCCCAGTCTCCTTCTTCCTCCGGTTGATGGGGGATTGCAAGGCCCCGCCATCCATGCTCATTGAGTATAGGGTTCATGATTACCTATATCCGGAACTCCTTCCTCCACTAATCTCCTAGTGGATTCAGGGGGCATCCCTCGTTTGGTGAGGATAGTGCAAGAGTTACCCGTCGGCCCCTGCCTTCCCGGTTGGCTCAATACACTACCCTCGGGCCCAATGTGAACATGTTTTACTCGCCAAAACAATTAATCAATTCAATACGATAACGCTCGGTCAATACAATAACAATTACAATCGATCAATTTGAAGTAATTAAAGTTTGGGAAAACTATAGATATAGAGATACATTTTGGCTGAAACCTCAAGTAGGGTTTTAGGGTTCTATATATCTAGAAATTAAACCTCACCTGTGACGATCAAAACAAGGATATAACTATGGTGCGTGTCCCACGTCAATTGGAAGAAGATCTGTGCAACAAGGACAAGTGTACATGAGACTAGACTCAAATGAACCAATTAAGACGCACGGCAAAGTCATAATCAATATATTATGCAATAACAATCAAGGAATGTCAACTAGGCACATAATTATCACTAAACAAGTTTATAACTCATATAAGTCACATACGGGAGCCAAAGAAGTGGAAAGAATGCAATATGAAAGGTTTTGGTGAAGTTTAGGAAAACTTGACAATTTTGGGAAAATGCACATGTTGTGGGAAAACTGGAATATCTTAAATTCTAGAAGTGTGAATTGAGTTTTGTTTATTGGGTATGAAAGTAGACACAAAGACCTTTCCGACGGTATATGGCACATTTTCTAATTCAAAGCGAGGTGAAAATGGCGTAGGTCCGAAGTTGCGACCAAAATCCTTCACAAAATGGTCACGGCCGCGACCAAGTATTTTTCCGAATTTTTGCCCAATTTTTTCAAATCTCGAAACTGGGACAAAAATGGGTAGCGGCCGCGACCAGTTTTACACGTAAAACAGGTCGCGGGCGCGACCACATGCGTAACAGCAGAAACAGGGGAGAAAACAGGGGATTTTCAGGCAAAACCAACCCAAATCAATATATCTCCAAATTCCAACCCTAACAAATGTTGAAACTCATCCAATAAACATCATACTTCAAGTATTCATCAAACTAACCAAGAAATAAACATTAAAATGGCAAAGATCAAGCTTGAAACCCCCATATTTGATCATGCTTCTAATCTCCATGAAATCTCATATTTTCATGCAATCCTTACTCCAAAAGCTTAGTATCATACTTTCTCCTCTAATCATGCAAGAATTCATCAACAAATTCATAAATCCATGCTTGATCAAATATTCAAGAATTTCTCAACTTTTCCAATATCTACCTTGAATTAAAGAGATGGTGGATGAGATGATGATATGAGGTTAAGGATGCTTCTATCTTCAAGAATTCTTCAAGAATTTAGCTTGAAATTGAAATGAAATCTTCTTCTCTTCTTGGTGTAAAAACCGTAATCCACTAGGTGTGTGTGTGTGGAATTTATGTTCTTGGAATGTAGAAGAAATGAATGGAATAATGTGGAAAATCATGATATATCCTAAGTCTTGTATGGAAATATGTGATTCAACCTTATTTGCATAAAAGTCCCTCATTTATTTAAATGACTACAATTGGGTGTAATCTCTAACCATTCATGCAATTAATTCCAAGTCATATTATATACTTAAGTATGCAATTTCACATAAGGAGCAATTAATGATCATATAAGACACTTAGGTCACTTTATTTCACTTATTTCCATATAATTCATATAGATGGCATTTCATATAAATGTATGGAAACATATGATAATTAATCATGCTGAAATTTGCAATTAAACAAAATAGAATAAGCAATTTAAACCTCCCAACTCCCGAAGACCCGCTCGTGGAGTGCTTACCTGAACTTCCGGAAATTGGGACGTTACAAAAGAGAAGTCATGTATTATGCAGGGTGAAGTGATTAAAAAAGTTCTCATTTGCTCCCTAGATGACAGGCCAAATTCCCTTTAACTCTCCATATTTGTAGTAAAATTCAAGAATCGCGTACCCGAACCCCGAAATCACGTACCTAAATGCCCAAATGATGTATTTGCCCCCAAATACATCATTTGGGCATTTAGGTACGTGATTTCGGGGTTCGGGTAGGCGATTCTTGAATTTTTATACAACCTTCCTAAAAAACGGGGAGTAAAGAGGAACTTTGATTTTCATCTGGAGAGTTTAGAGGAACTTTTTTGAAGGTGAGGAGTAAAGAGGAATTTGAGTTCCCATATGGGGATTTTTCGGGAATTTCCCGTTTGATGGATAAAATACCTAACTAAAAATTATTTTGGTTTTATGTTATGAAATTAAACTCTATGCATAGATCCGGACAACGCTTATGCTGACCAAGGCAAGCGGGTGCCGCATGATGGATTCAGAGTCTTCCCTCCTAATTAAAGACTAGGAGTAGTCTCTAATATCCAACTCAAACTTTACATTTAACCCAAAATATACATCGATCTATGATGTATTGACACTTTAAAAATATCGTTTTGTCGTATCATGTCTTGTCAGACACTCGCACGTAAAAAATTTTAAAAAAAAATTTTATCACTGTTTCTATATCCATGCATCTTAGACGCTGATTTAAAAAGTAAATTTACGTTTTTAATTTTATCGGCTTTGGATAAAATAATACATCGTTCATATCTACTTACAAGTTAGGTGAAATTTTAATAATAGTGCACTGTTTAAGCGTATAGTTAAAAATGGTGTGAATTCCAAGTATAGTGTAATTTTGGTGTAAAACGCGTTTTAGAAAAACATCTTCATCATGTACCGCACAAATGGTGAGGACGTAGGGAACCCTAAATTCCCCAAAAAGGTGAGAGGGAGCGGGGCGATTTCGATCAGAAAAATTAAATAAAAAGAAAAGTAAGGATCAGAAAAATTAAAATAAAAAGAAAAGTAAGGATCAGAAAATTAAAGTTTTCAAAGTTTTCGGAAAAAATCAAGCAGAGAGAGTTGCAGAAAGTTTTCGAGACTTTGGAAAAAAATTATGGAGAGAAGATTTTGCAAGAAAAATAAAGTTTTCAAGAGAAAGGAAGATAAAGTTTTTTAGTTGGATTTCTTCACTCTTTCGAAACTCCAACTTTAGGGGGAGTATTAAAAATATAATTTTTTTTAGTATTAGAAATATAATTAATATTTAGTTTTAACTGATATTTAAAATTATTTAATATTTAGTCTTACCTATTTTGTATCTACTTTTTATTCTTATCTTAGTTTGTCTATAATAATTTTCACAGTAGATACAAATTACGTATTCTCTTTCACTTCTTTTCTCTACATATTATATTTTAAGATGCATATCCATGGAATTTCTAAGAGGTTCTATGTGGCTAGACTGTATCTTTTAAATCCATGTCTTATGATGATGTTTTCTATACTTTTTTGGTCAACCACATATCTTCTTTTCTTATCCATCAATTTTAAGATGCATATTCATGGAATTTCTAAGAGGTTCTATGTGTCCACACTGTGTCTTTTAAATCCATCCCTTATGAAGATGTTTTTTAAGAAAACGTCTTCAATAATTTTGTCGTCAACCATACATTTAATTTGGTCAATTTTCTACCCAAAAAAAAAAAAAAATGGTCAATTGAAAAACCTTATGAAAACGTTTTCTTAAAAAACGTCTTCACTATTTGTGCAGTACATGATGAAGCGTTTTACACCAGAATTACATTATATTTGGAATTCACACCATTTTTGCAGCCGTGCACTATTATTAAAATTTCACCTACATGTTACAACATGAATTGTCCTTATAAATACAGTAATAAAAAATAATAAACTATTAATACTTAATTTTTACTAATATTTAGTAACCAAATTTTCCCACAATTTGCAAAGCCAAATTCCTAGTGGCAGGAAAAACTGGACCAAGAAAAGTGTCGACCACGTGAAAGACGGTCAAAAATCAAAAATAATATTTAAATAAAAAATTCTTTGAAAAGTACTATTTTATTTTATAAAAATTAAAGAAATGTTATAAAACGCCATTGTATTTGACGACTTTCCAAAATTTATAGACTTTGAGTTTTTCTAGATTGATAAATTACAACAGTTGATACAATAGTTTCTTGAAATTATATTTCTAACCCAAAACCTTTTTATAAAAAGATCTATATATTTTCTAAAAATATCCAATAGACCCCTAAATTTTTGCAATAAATAAAATATATTTAAAATAAATTGTAATGGACAAAACGTCAACATACCCCCTGTTTAGATGGTATCAGAGCCTAGAAGACGATGTCTTTTGGGATAAAAAAATATAAAACTTTAATAAAGATAATCATAAACATTATGTATAAGTTATTTGAAATAGGAATTATTATATGGTTTCAAATTTTAGATGAAGATAAAAGATTAGATGATTTAGAAAATGAATTAAATTATCTAGATATAGATGGATATAATACAGATGTATCCTATGATGATACAGATTGGTAATATCCTTCGCCTTAATATGAGAATTTTAAATAAACGCGAGTTAGCTAATTTATATAATTTTTATGAAGATATACTAAAATATTTTCTAAAAATGAATAAATTAAATCCTTCCAATTATTATAAAAAGAAGATAAGGAAGTTTAGAATAAAAAGAAATTATTATTCAAATCTTCTTTCTATATGAATCGTTATTGGAAAGATTGGATTAACAATATAAATAAAATATTAGAATTGGACACTAAAATAGATAAATTAAGAGATGAAATAAAAACCTCAGAGGATAAAGAATTTTGTAATAAAAATAAAAATGAATAAAGAAATTAAAAAGCCTAATTAAAAAAGAAAAGAATAAGGCATTATTAAATAGAACAAAAGTTGGAAAAATATGGAAACGATAGACATAAACCTTCAGTCTATAATAGAATCGATTAATAGAATCAAGAAAGAAATGTTAAATCTTCAAGATTCTATAAGAGAATTAAAGAATGAAGTTCAATTAAATAGAGTTAGCATGAAACAACTTGAGTTAATAATCAAAGAAAAAGAAAAAAGATCTAAAGCAGAAAAATTAAAAGACATAGAAAAAGAAATAAAAACTCCACTTAAAGTAATAAATTTAGAAAAAACCAAACCTTATGAAAAAGGATCTTTTGATGATTATATGCTAAATATAATAGTTCCAAAAATGCTAAAAGAGCAAGAAGAGAGTTCTAAAGGAGCTCTTGAAAGGCTTAAGACTAAAGGAACTAATATAGAAAATGAAAATAAACAAGAAGAAAATCAAAATCAAAATAAAATACAAACATGAATGAAGTAAATGATTTAATTGAAGATTTTGAAAAAATAAATTTGGAAGATATAGAAGAATATGAAGTAAGAACGAATAACACTCGTCCTTCAGGAACCAAAAGAGCAGATGGATCAACTATAGATGATCCAGATCAGTGGCGTAGCCACATGCTTCTAAGGGGATGCAATTGACCCCCCTCAACCTTTTTTTTTTTTATTTATTATTATATAGATATATAGATATATATGTATGTAAATTTTATTGAATTTTCGATTATTGACCCCCCTCACCAAAGTTAAAATTAATACTAGTGAGGGTCAATATAATAAATTATTAATAATTGAGACTATATAAATAAAATAGGAGTTATATGTACCCAACTCTCTTGTGTTATTCAAAATGGCCTCGTATTTTTCTTAATTTTGTACAAAAAATCTTATGACCAGTAATTGCATTATATTTCGTGTTCTGTGAATTTTCTTTACAAAAATGTTGTTTTTGTATTTATATACATGATTTCTTAATTTCTATAATTTCAATTTTGCCTCAATATTCACAAATTTCTCAAATAGCTCCTAAAATAATTTATTTTAATATGTAACTTTTTATCCACTAATTTCTCTTTAATATATGTTTGCTACCAACTTGTAATTTATGTCTTTCCTTTCATGTTTTGCTTCTCCATAAGAATTTTTCTGGTATTTGTATTTTTCATTTATTTCTTATATATATCGTTTCCAATATTTTCTTTTATATTCTATTATCTTTCTTTGCAATTTTTTATTTGTAAATATTTTTTGTCTAATTTTTGTTTTTATTTTCGTGAATAAGGGCAACACGTATGACTTAAACGTGTGAGGGTGTTTTATGTTTATTTTTACAAAATACAGAATTTTTTATGCTAATTTTTGAAACATAGGGTTCATCTTGCATTTTCGGTATTTTACAAGGTTATATATATATATATATATATATATATATATATATATATACACGGTGAAACCTAATATGACCCCCCTAAATTAAGTTTCTGGCTCCGCCACTGATCCAGATGAATCTATGAGATCTAATGAACCAAAGAGTTATCCAACTTATTTTAATACAAAGAAGAATAAAAATCAAGATAAAAGACCTAAAGGTTATAATAATAAATATCAACTTAATGATGAATATTCAGAACCTATAAATATAAATGGTAGTAAATTAAATTTGAATAATAAAAAAGATAAAAGAAAAGCTTTAATCAAATGGAAAAATGATATGATTGCCTATTTTCTAAACCAAGATGAAATATATGCTACTGCATCTAGACGAACTGAATATATAATATCTACCTTTGATGGAATAATCCATAATTGGTGGGAAGGTGTTTCTTCTGACATACAAGGAATAATGAGAACCTCTATGGAAATGGGTTTTGATAAAGATATAAGAAGCGGAGTAGAAGCTATGGTACAATATATATCAGATGAATTTTTAGGAGAATCTTGGATAAATAATACCGAACAAGAAAAACTAAAAGAAAAAGAAGAAGCTAGAAATGATCTCATAAATCTTTCTATATGCTCTATTAAATTTCTCCGAAATTATATACAAGAATTCTGTGACTATTTTTATAAACAGTATTATAGTGGAGAATCACAAGACATATACCTTAATATGTTTTACTCGAAACTCCCAAATCCTTGGAATACACATATAAATAAAGTATGGGAAAAGGAAAAAGAAACTACGTCTAATAATTTAGGTGGAAGAGTAAGAGTATTAATAATAATAAATGAATTAAGAAGGTTTTGTTATGAACAACAATTATACAAGAAATCTAGAAAAATTTCTGGACTTTATTGTTCAAATCTAGACATGCCTACACAATGGGGTTGTGAAAAGAAAAATAAAAACAGACCCTATAAAAAGAGAAAATTCAAAAGGAACAGATACAAAAAATATAATAAGTTTGATAGAAAACATATAAAGCCTAAAAGAAGGTTTTTCAAAAGAAAGGAAAAAAATAATAAAAAATCTACAAAATAAAAATGTTGGAATTGTGGAGAAGAAGGTCATAAATCACCAGAATGTCCTAAACCTAAAAAGGTAAGAGCAATAGAAGCTGAATTTATAGAAATTAGAGATGAACTTGAAGAAATATCTGATATAGAAAATAATATAGGAAATGAAATATATGTTGAAATAAGTTCTTCAGAAAATTCTGAATTTGAATCTGAATCTGATTAAATGGATTCTGAAATACAGAATTATAAGGAAGAAGAAATAATAGAAGAAGAGAGTACAATAGGATATGCTAAACGAATAACTTTTAGTCAAGAAACACTTGACAAAATAAAAAACTTAAAGTTAAGTGCAGCAAATCCAACAAATAATATATTCACTGGATTGGCTAATTTAGTAAAAAGAAATAAGATAAATATCTATGACTATCATGAGGTATAAAAAGCTATAAGTATAGAAAATACATCTAGAAATGTCAAGATAAGTCTTATAACAAGAGGAATAGCTAATAATGCTATAAATAAAGTGAAAAAATCTCTTAAACCAAAGATAAAATATATATATTTGGGAAGAGTACAATTTCTAGTTAAATCTCTATTTAGAGAATGTATCGATAGTCCATTAGTTCTATCTTTACATGATCAAAGATTTAGAGATGCTAAAACTAGTCATTTGGGAACAATATAAGGAAATTTGTTTTATAAACAATTTCTTTTTGATGTTTTTCCAAAATACAATATCAATTTGCAAGATGAAAATATAGATAAAGTTTTAAACTTACACTATAAATTTTTAAAGGATATAGGTTTAAAAGATGGTAGTAAGGCTTTCACTATTTACTATAGAGCACTTTATGTGTTAAGTAATAGCAATTATGGTAAAACTTATCAAGATGAACCATACTTAAAAATAGATGAAGAATGTAAAGATATAGCTACAGAAAAATTGCCTCTACTAGAAGAAATACAAGTAATAGAACCTTATCAAATAGAAATTAAAAATAAACCAGAGATGGAAAAGAGATTACTACCCTCTAAACTTAGTTTCCAAGGAAGCAGGTTAATTGGCGGAAGTTCTAAATATTCTCTTATTGGAGAAAGCTCTGGTATTAAAATGAAAAGAAAATTAAATGTTAATAGATCTTTAAGAGGTACAAATACTATGGTCATAGAAGGAGAATATTTTAATGAAACAAATAAAATATTTGGACCTAAAATTTTAATTGACACAGGAGCTAGCGTTAATCACTTTGCTCAAGTAAAAAATAAAGGACTAATAGGAATGATTACTAGTCTACCCATCCAATATACAACCTTTGATGGATTTAAGGCAACATGTAATCAAGAGTTATATTGTAACGCCCCGTACTTTCACACGTGCAGGTAAGTGTTACGTGCGCATTTACATTTAATTATATGACTTTATATTTTGATTTATTAATTGAATTCGTTTATAATTTGAATTATTTGTTTAAATTTCATATGAATTCCAATGTGAGATTTGAATATATGAACGGAATTGCGAGAATGTGAATTTCGTGAATTTGGTGATCATTGAATGAAATTGCGTGTGTCGTGTGATCCGTGGGCTTGATTGTAACTTATTTGAATGTTTTGGACTCAATTGGAAATTGAGTTTGGGCTTAATTACCACTTTTTGAAAGTTTAGGGACCTATTTGTATAATAGGCAACCTTGAACGGTTTTCGCGATATCTTGAGCTCCGGATCTCGAAATCGAGATCCGCCAACGGCGTTGAACTTGTTTCGACGATACCTATCCTTTAAACTTGACCTTATACCTTTTCGATATCGTTTGAGCCTTTGATGACGAACCTTTCCATAGCCTCGAGTTTATAACTTGTTTGAACCATTTTCTTAAACGAACCGGACTTGGACCGACCCGTATCCTACCCTTATCTCACTAAATATCAGCATTTCCTTCTTCTTGCTTCCATTTTCCATTGATCATCAGCCATCCCAAGAAGAGAGGAGAAGCTCCAAGAAAGAAAACCCCCATTTTTTACCATTTACACTTTGAGCTCAAGATCAATCAATCCTCCATCTCTTTTCAAGGTAATTAGTGATTTGTAACCTCCATCTTCTCCTCTATATTTTCATCTAAGTGAAGCATGACAGAAGTTGGGGAATTCTTGTGGTTTGAATGAAAGCATGATTTGGGGTTTGATCTTGAACTTGGGATTTTAATGGTTTAAAGTGAGATTAAATGCATGGAAAGTGTTGCTTGTAACCTCCTCATCATTTCTATATCCTTGAATCTCATATTAGGTGATTTGTGGGTAAGTTGCCATTGAAGATTGAAGCTTCCATGTTTAAAAGCTTGATTTTGGGTGATCTTTTGTGTAGCACCCCTACACGTGGGGTTGCCACACCCCCGCACTACAGGCCGATCCACACACGAAATGGATAGTCCGTACATGAATCAACCTGCAGCGAACGAGTGACAATAAAATAAAACAACAAGCTAGGCGGGACTAACTCAACATTCAGCAGAAAATAAAACGGAAGCTTAACATTATCAGTTTGTTATATAACCAATACCCGAAAGCTCAGTATATCAATACATCATCATTTCTCATAATTTACATGCAAAAGTCTCCAATCGTTAACCATAACCATAATGTACTATCTCTGGAAATATCAATATCAATATCAATATCATGAAATGTATGAAGTGCTAGACTCAGCTGGGTGACTTGACACGACTCTGACTCCAGCCTAGCACAGGACCGCAACTACCTGAAAGGTGGGGCGTCAGTCTACGAAAGACTGATTGAAACTTAATTACATTAGTGCAAATAACCTACAAGTTATAACTATCAATATCAATCAATTTATAAACTAATATGTAAACATGAAATTCAATGGCACACGTATCAGTTTCAAGAACTCCGTCACTCCAATAATCTCATCACACCAATACTCCATCACTCCAATAAACTACATCAATCCATGAACTACATCACTCCAATAACGGGAAGGTTGCGAGCCTTCACCATTCATGATAACACGGTAACACGATCATGGTTCAATCACGGTAACATGGTACATGATTTGTAACAGGATATACAGCTTGGCCTGAAATCCATGTAAGGTTGTACGAGTTCCCTGCAATTAACAATTAAACCTCACCTTTACTGATACAATGCAAGCAGGTCACGGCCTACGGCCCTGCTCCTTGTCACGGGGAAGCTGGTTTGTGCAAATAAATGTGTGTACGTGAGACACGACCCGTATGAACCATTTAAGACGCACGGCAAAGTCATAATCAATATGTCATGCAATAACAATTAAGGAATGTCAAGTAGGAACAAGATTATCAATAAAACAAGTATATATATCATATAAGTCACATACAAGAGCCAAGGAAGTGAAAGAAATGCAATAAGAAAGGTTTTGGTGAAGTTTGGTAAAAATGGACAATTTTGGGAAAATGCATATGTTGTGGGAAAACTGGAATATCTTAAATTATAGAAGTAGGAATTGAGTTTTGTTTGTTTAGTATGAAAGTAGACACAAAGACCTTTCTGATGGTATATGGCACGTTTTCTAATTCAAAGCGAGGTGAAAATGGCGTAGGTCCGAAGTTGGACAAAATGCAGATTCTGGCGGGGGTCGCGGCGCGACCAAAAACCTTCACAAAATGGTCGCGGCCGCGACCAAGTATTTTTGGCCGAATTTTCCTCCAATTTTCAAAATCTCGAAACTTGGCTAAAATGGGGTCGCGGGCGCGACCGGTTTTGTGCTATTTTCAGTCGTGGTCGCGACCCATTACGCCACAGCAGCAAAACAGGGGAAAAACAGGGCATTTTCATACCAAAATCAACCAAAACAACAACAAATGCAATTCCACTCCATAATAATTATTGAAACACATCAAATACAAACTACACTTCAATTTTCTATCATTCCACCCAAGAAATATACATCAACTTCCCAAGAATTTGTCTCCAAAACCCATATATATACATGCTTCCCAACTTCCATGAAACTTAATATTTTCATGCCAACTTCAATTCATTTTCACTCCTAAGCATGCATCTAGCTCCCAACATGCAAGAATTCATCGATTATTTCATAACCCTACTCAATCATATAATTCAAGAATTTACTAAATCTCCATGCTATACCTTGAATCCAAGAAATAGATGATGAGATGAAGATATGATGATGTTGATGCTCCTAACTTCACAATTCCTCAATATCTAGCTTGAATTTGATGAAATCTTTCCTTCCTCTTCTTGGTGTAAATGTCGGTATTTAGTAGGTGTAAGTGTGTGTGATTTCTCTTCTTTGAATGAATGAGATATGATGGAATAATGTGGAAGAAATAAGATGATATAAGATATGCCACAAAGTCTTGCATGAAAGTGTGAGCTTCATCCCTATTTGCACATAAGTCCTCCATTTATTTGAATTAATGCAAGTGAGTTCTATCTCTACACAAAAGATCACTTGAATCCAATTCATGTTATGCAATTAGGTCCATAACTTTACACTAAGGAGCAATTAAGGACATATAATACAATTAGATCACTTATCTCAATTAACTCATTTAATTCATGTTAAGGACAATTTATATAAATGCATAGAGATAAGATGCATATAATATGATGAAAGTTGTAAAGTAACATATAATATCAGATAATAATGGAATGGAAAAATCGGGGCGTTACATTTTGCCAACTTTATGCATGAATACTTGTGTATATGAATGGGTTGCATGATTTATATGAGTTTTGTGGATTGAATTCATGTCTAAGTGGTACAAAAGAGCTTCCTTGTTGCTGCCCTGCTCCTCAAAGCTTTTCCCTCGCCAAAACAGAGCTTCTGCTCTGTTTTTCCTCGCAAGACGACGAGCTGACACGGCCGTGTTGGGCTCTCAACTTGTGAAAAATATTTTCAGAAAATCGGACACGGCCGTGTCCAAATGCTTTGAAAACTCAACACGGCCATGTCAAGCCCTCGACTTGGGAAATTTATTTTTTTAAGCTCGGACACGGCCGTATCCAATCCTTTTGAAAATGCAACACGGCCGTGTCATTTGAATTGGCAGCTTTGGGGAACCTCTTTTCTTGTTTGTATCACGTTTATGGCTCATATTAGTGAATTATATGCAACGTGAATATATTAAAGTTATGTTTTATGATTGATTTATGACCTTGAAAGTTATATGAATGCAAGAATGAAAGCTATGAACGCTATGAACGTGAATGAATACGATTTTATCGTATATTGAATGAAATTTGATGAATTATGTGCTTAATTGCATTCTATGGTCTTCATGATCGAATTATTACATTTTATGCACCTCATCACTTTCCATTACATAGCCGAGCGTCAAATGTGATCATAATCGAGTCTCACACTACCTTTGTCACACAGATATTGATCCAGTGGGAGACGAGGTTGAGCAGTAAGGTCTTTGTCGGGTTCTTTTGTCTACCAGGTGGGTTTTTCTTCTATTAGCTAAAGATATGACCCCAATATACCTAATGTGCAAGATTTTAACCAAGAATATATATCTATATCGAGTTTTATAATGAATCAATGTTTTCAACTTAAAGCCTTTAATTTGAATATCCTACCAAAAGTTTTGGCGAGAAATGAATGTTCACAATGAATGGGGGCCCGGGACTTAGTGTATTTGGTGAACCGGGGAAGCTTGGGCTGACGGGAATCCTTATATACTAGTTCTACCAATTACGGTAACCTAGACTTTACTAGGAGATTAGTGAAAGAAGGGGAACCGCACTTTTGGGGATTCATGTACCCCTCTAGCACCAATGAATGAGGGTTCGGGTCTTGCAAACCCGTCCCCTACCCGGAGGAAGAAGGAGTATATGAATAATCGAATGAATGATCGAATGTATGTGCACGAAAGAATGAAATGTATGAACGAATGAATAATGAATTACACGAGGTGGTGGTTGGAGATAATGCACGCCCTCTCGCCGGGCCACAAAGGACCTAATGAATGAAATGAATTGTTATAATCCTATTCATTGTAGTTTACTTCTCACTTTGGGAAAATTGCTTATAAAACCTCGAATAAGGATTATAGCTTGCATGTATGTGTTTAAACTCCGCTATATTATGATATTAAGCCTGTTTATACCCACCAGTCTGTCTAAGACTGAACCCGGAGTTGTTTCAGTTCTTTTTGCAGGAAGGGATGCTAGGCGGGATACAAGTCTGGGAGAGTCTTGCATAGTGTCTAGCCTTTCTTTCTTTACATGCATATGTTATGTTTTATGATCTCTTTTGGATATTGTATATGAATTTCGGGCGTACATGTTTTGGTATATATATTGATCGTACTTGAACGTAAGTGTTGGTACCTAGAGCATAGAGCTCGCTATATGAAATATGAATTACTGCTTCCGCTGTTATGTTACTTTGTTGTTGTTGTTGTTGGGGTTTAAGTTATAGGCTAGTCCCGCTTGGCTTAGCGAGTGTGTATGTCTCCATTCGCTATGATTTGGCACGTGTATGGAAATCCATTTCATATACGGGTCAGGTCATGGTGCGGGGGATGTGACGTCTCGCACTCGGGCGTTACATCCTTTGAGTGGTATCAGAGCCCGGGGTTGCAAAACCAGGGTTCTAGTGTCGTGTTGAGTCAGTAGGTCGTTCGGCTGTAGGAATTACTTGTTAATATGGAGCATTTGCATTTTATATGATAATGTGTCTTGATTCTTGACTTGAAGGATTGATTGAATTTATTGCATTGTCACGCATGAACTCAATTTGGCATGCATGTTAGTGTTTGATTGAGCAGGATGCCTTCTAGAAGACATCGGGAGAGGTCTCCGGGACGTCATCATCATAGAGATCGTTCCCCTACTCCACCACAGCCGTCTATGAATATGGAGCATTTTATGGAAGCGGTGTATAATTATGTTGAACATAGAAGAGCTCAGGATCCTCCTATACAACCACCAGCTGAGCAACAAGTACCTCCTCCTAATGACCCGAGAGATCATCATGGGTTATTTTTTAGCTATAATCCTCCAAGGTTTTCAAGTTCCGTGGATGATGCCATATCAGAGGGATGGCTAACAAGGATTGAGAGGATTTTTAATGTTAGACAATTTACATCTCAAGAGAAGGCTCAGTTTGCTATCTTTCAACTGGATGGAGAAGTGTATGATTGGTGGGAACACACGCGAGAGAAGCTCGACGTGGAAGGAGAGGCGGTAAATTGGGAAGTCTTTGTAAGGGAGTTCAGAGAAGCTTTTGTGCCCGAGGTGGTTCGAGAAAGAAAGGAGCAAGAATTCATGGATTTAAAGCAAGGAACTCGAACAGTTGCTCAATATCTTTCTCTTTTCAATAGGCTTGGCAAATATTCACCTCACATTACACCGGATGAAAAGAGAAAGGGGAAGAAGTTTATTGCTGGATTGAGATAGGATCTTAGACACGAACATGCGGCCCATAATTTCGAGTCTTTTGCTAACACTGTACAAAGGGCATTGGTGCTGGAAGAGGAATATAAGAAAAAGGATCCCATACCTCGCATGCAAATGAGGCAAGGATCCGGATTTGGAAAAGGGAAGAGGCCTATGGTTTCCCCCTCTCAGCCATTTCTGGGACAGAATAAGAAATTTCGAGTTGCGGGTACTGCACCACCAAAGCCACAAGTACCTCCGGCTACTTCTGATCCTCGACATGATAGGGCACCATGTTTGTATTGTGGAGGCCCTACTCACACCTACAACACTTGCAGAAGGAGATTGGGACAGTGTCTAATATGCGGGAAGGCAACACATATGGCTAACACTTGTCCAGGCAAGACTCCAGGCTATCAACCGGGAGCTCAGAGGCCAATGATCCCAGCTCGTGCATATGCCCTTGCGGGTGAAGAGCAAGATATGGAAGCTAATCCCAATGCCATGGTGGAAGGTACAATATGCATCCATAACACGAACATACATGCATTATTTGACCCTGGAGCTACTCATTCTTTTATTTCTTGCAAATTAGTTGATACTTTATGTTTGCCTGTTATGTGTTTGAATGCTTGTTATGTGGTGAGCTCGCCGTTGGGTGGAAGTCTTGAGACGGATCAGGTGGTCAGAGATTGTGTGATTGGGTTTGAAGGCAGAGAATATCAAGCAGATTTGGTGGTAATGCCGATGAATAGATATGGGGTTATTCTGGGGATGGATTGGTTATTTCGGTACCACGCCACGGTTGATTGTTTTACCAAGAAGGTTGAGTTGGGAGAAGAAGTGACAGTGGGGAAAGAATCAAAGACTGCCCCTCTTTTGTCATTCACTGAAGCTCATAAGTTGATAAAGAACGGAGCTACGGGATATATTGCCTATATTTTGAATAAGCCGAAAGATCAGGCGAAACTTGAAGAGACAGAAGTGGTGAAGGAATATCTTGAGGTTTTTCTCGAAGTTTTAGGTTCTTTACCTCCGGATAGAGAGATTGAATTTGTAATAAACTTATATCCGGGATCTGAACCTTATTCCAAGACTCCTTACCGGATGGCACCGGCAGAGTTACTGGAGTTAAAAGTTCAGTTGGAAGACCTCCTTAAGAATGGATATATTCGACCGAGTTCATCACCGTGGGGCGCGCCAGTTCTATTTGTTAAGAAGAAGGATGGAACTCTGAGAATGTGCATTGACTACCGGGAGTTGAATCGGATGACTGTAAAGAATAAGTATCCCTTGCCTCATATAGAAGATTTGTTTGATATGCTACAAGGGTCAAGGGTGTATTCTAAGCTCGATTTAAGGCAGGGATATTATCAGTTAAAGATTAAGGAGGAAGATATTCCTAAGATAGGATTTAATACCCGGTATGGACATTATGAGTTCGTGGTGATGCCTTTTGGGTTAACCAATGCTCCGGCAGCTTTTATGGACATGATGCATCGGATTTTCCGTCCTTATCTCGATAAGTTTGTTGTGATCTTCATTAATAATATTTTGGTATACTCAAGGCCAGAAGAGGATCATGCTCATCATCTAAGATTGGGGTTGGAGACTTTAAAAGATGACTAGCTTTATGCCAAGTTCAGTAAATGTGAGTTCTGGATCGACAAGGTGAGCTTCTTGGGTCACATTATTTCGAGCAAAGGATTGGAAGTAGATCCTTCGAAAGTAGAGGCAGTTTCTCAGTGGCAGAGTCCTAAGAATGTCTCCGAGATTCGAAGTTTCTTGGGTTTAGCCGGTTATTATCGAAGATTTGTTAAGGATTTCTCCAAGATCGCGGCTCCGTTGACCCGATTAACCAAGAAAGAGGTTCAGTTTAAATGGGATGAGAAGTGTGAAGCTAGTTTTCAGCTCTTGAAGATAAGTTAACTTCTACACCGATATTAGGCCTTCCGGATGGTATTGAGGGGTTTGTGGTGTATACTGATGCTTCTCATGAAGGTTTGGGTTGTGTTTTAATGCAGAATGGGAGAGTAATTGCTTATGCCTCTAGGAAATTGAAAGAGCATGAGAAAAATTATCCCACTCATGACCTTGAACTTGCAGCGGTGATTTTTGCCTTAGGGAAATGGAGACATTATTTGTATGGAACTTCTTTTGAGATTTTTACGGACCACAAGAGCCTTCAGTATTTGTTTTCTCGAAAGGATTTGAATAGAAGACAGCGTCGATGGATGGAAACTCTCGAGGATTATGATTGTGTGATTAAGTATCACCCGGGTAAGGCTAACGTGGTCGCGGATGCATTGAGCCGGAAGGCTAGTGTATCTAATTTAAAGGTAAATATTGGACAACCAATGGTGTTGATTAAGATAAAGACTCGTATTAGTAACATCTCAGTATGGCCAGAGTTAAGGCAACAAATATTTGAGGCACAACGGACAGATACTGAGGTTCAGAAGTTGATAGAGAAAGCTCGATTGGATTCTGAGTGTCCATTTGGATTTGATGACACGGGAATCTTCCGGTTCAAGAACAGAGTGGTAGTTCCAACGGAATTGAGAAGGGTTATTTTGGATGAAGCTCATAAAACTGCTTATTCAGTGCATCCTGGTGGAAACAAGATGTATCGGGATTTGAAACAGTATTATTGGTGGAACGGGCTGAAAAGAGATGTGGTGAATTATGTGAAACAGTGTCTGACCTGTCAGTTAGTGAAAGCTGAGCATCAGAAGCCGTCAGGATTATTACAGCCACTACCTATTCCAGAATGGAAATGGGAACAGATAGCAATGGATTTTGTATCGGGTTTACCTAGAGTGAAGGGTGGATACGATGGCATCTGGGTAATTGTGGACAGATTGACCAAGTCAGCGCATTTTCTTGCAATTCGGATGTCGGATAAGGTCAATAAGTTGGCTAAGAAGTATTATGATGAGATTGTTCGGTTACATGGAGTGCCGGTTAGCATTGTCTCAGATAGGGATCCAAGATTTACTTTTAAATTTTGGCAAGAATTGCAGACATGTTTGGGGACCAAGCTTCAGTTCAGTACAGCTTTTCATCCACAGACTGACGAGCAGTTTGAGAGGTTAATTAGATATCTAGAAGATATGCTAAGGGCTTGCGCGTTGGATTTCTCAAGTTCATGGAATGAACAATTGCCCTTGATTGAATTTGCTTACAATAACAGTTATCAAGTTTCTATAGAAATGGCACGGTATGAGTTCCTTTATAGAAGAAAGTGCCGATCCCCGTTGTTTTTCGATTTAGAAGAATGGAAGTGGAGCAAACAGGAAGGTGTGAAGAGAGGTGAAAAGAAAGAGAAACCTTCTAAAGTTATTCAGGATGCTATCGAAAAGGTTCAAATTATTCGGCAACGGATGAAAGCAGCTCAAGATCGCCAGAAGAGCTATGCAGATAAGCGAAGGAAAGATCTTGAATTTGAAGTTGGGGATAGAGTGTTTCTGAAAGCTTCACCTCGAAAAGGATTCACCAGAATTGGAAAGGGAGGAAAACTGAATCCACGGTATTTGGGACCTTATGAGATTCTGAAGAGAATCGGGGATACATCCTACAGATTGGATTTACCTCCAAGTTTAATGGGTATTCATAATGTCTTCCATGTGTCACAACTTCGAAAGTACTACCCCGATGATTCAGTGGTACTACCGGTTGAAGAGGTTGAGCTTGAACCAAATCTCACTTTTGTTCAGAAACCAGTTAAGATTCTGGACCGAAAATTTCAAGAACTTCGGAACAGACGTTTTCCCTTGGTGAAAGTATTGTGGCGAAGTGATAAGACGGAGGAAGCCACGTGGGAAACAGAAGAGAAAATGAACAAGTTCTACCCCGATTTGTTTCCGAACGAGCAATGAATCCGAGGACGGATTCTCTTTAAGGGAGAGAGGTTGTAACGCCCCGTACTTTCACACGTGCAGGTAAGTGTTACATGGGCATTTACATTTAATTATATGATTTTATATTTTGATTTATTAATTGAATTCGTTTATAATTTGAATTATTTGTTTAAATTTCATATGAATTCCAATGTGAGATTTGAATATATGAACGGAATTACGAGAATGTGAATTTCGTGAATTTGGTGATCATTGAATGAAATTGCGTGGGTCGTGTGATCCGTGGGCTTGATTGTAACTTATTTGAATGTTTTGGACTCAATTGGAAATTGAGTTTGGGCTTAATTGCCACTTTTTGAAAGTTTAGGGACCTATTTATATAATAGGCAACCCTGAACGGTTTTCGCGATATCTTGAGCTCCGGACCTCGAAATCGAGATCCGTCAACGGCGTTGAACTTATTTCGACGATACCTATCCTTTAAACTTGACCTTATACCTTTTCGATATCGTTTGAGCCTTTGATGACGAACCTTTCCATAGCCTCGACTTTATAACTTGTTTGAACCATTTTCTTAAACGAACAGGACTTGGACCGACCCGTATCCTACCCTTATCTCACTAAATATCAGCATTTCCTTCTTCTTGCTTCCATTTTCCATCGATCATCATCCATCCCAAGAAGAGAGGAGAAGCTCCAAGAAAGAAAATCCCATTTTTGACCATTTACACTTTGAGCTCAAGATCAATCAATCCTCCATCTCTTTTCAAGGTAATTAGTGATTTGTAACCTCCATCTTCTCCTCTATATTTTCATCTAAGCGAAGCATGATAGAAGTTGGGGAATTCTTGTGGTTTGAATGAAAGCATGATTTGGGGTTTGATCTTGAACTTGGGATTTTAATGGTTTAAAGTGAGATTTAATGCATGGAAAGTGTTGCTTGTAACCTCCTCATCATTTCTATATCCTTGAATCTCATATTAGGTGATTTGTGGGTAAGTTTCCATTGAAGAAGCTTGAAGCTTCCATGATTAAAAGCTTGATTTTGGGTGATCTTTTGCCAACTTTATGCATGAATACTTGTGTATATGAATGGGTTGCATGATTTATATGAGTTTTGTGGATTGAATTCATGTCTAAGTGGTACAAAAGAGCTTCCTTGTTGCTGCCCTGCTTCTCAAAGCTTTTCCCTCGCCAAAACAGAGCTTCTGCTCTATTTTTCCTCGCAAGACGACGAGTTGACACGGCCGTGTCAGCTTTGAACTGAAAATGGGCACGGCCGTGTTGGGCTCTCGACTTGTGAAAAATATTTTCAAAAAATCGGACACGACCGTGTCCAAATGCTTTGAAAACTCAACACGGCCGTGTCAAGCCCTCGACTTGGGAATTTTATTTTTTTAAGCTCGGACACGGCCGTGTCCAATCCTTTTGAAAATATAGCACGACCGTGTCATTTGAATTGGCAGCTTTGGGTAACCTCTTTTCCTGTTTGTATCACGTTTATGGCCCGTATTTGTGAATTATATGCAATGTGAATATATTAAAGTTATGTTTTATGATTGATTTATGACCTTGGAAGTTATATGAATGCAAGAATGAAAGCTATGAACGTGAATGAATACGATTTTATCGTATATTGAATGAAATTTGTTGAATTATGTGCTTAATTGTATTCTATGGTCTTCATGATCGAATTATTACATTTTATGCACCTCATCACATTCCATTGCATAGTCGAGCGTCAAATGTGATTATAATCGAGTCTCACACGACCTTTGTCACACAGATATTGATCCAGTGGGAGACGAGGTTGAGCAGTAAGGTCTTTGTCGCGTTCTTTTGTCTACCAGGTGGGTTTTTCTTCTATTAGCTAAAGATATGACCCCAATATACCTAATGTGCAAGATTTTAACCAAGAATATATATCTATATCGAGTTTTATAATGAATCAATGTTTTCAACGTAAAGCCTTTAATTTGAATATCCTACCAAAAGTTTTGGCGAGAAATGAATGTTCACAATGAATGGGGGCCCGGGACTTAGTGTATTTGGTGAACCGGGGAAGCTTGGGCTGACAGGAATCCTTATATACTAGTTCCACCAATTACGGTAACCTAGACTTCACTAGGAGATTAGTGAAAGAAGGGGAACCGCGCTTTTGGGGATTCATGTACCCCTCTAGCACCAATGAATGAGGGTTCGGGTCTTGCAAACCCGTCCCCTACCCGGAGGAAGAAGGAGTATATGAATGATCGAATGTATGTGCACGAAAGAATGAAATGTATGAACGAATGAATAATGAATTACACGAGGTGGTGGTTGGAGATAATGCACGCCCTCTCGCCGGGCCACAAATGACCTAATGAATGAAATGAATTGTTATAATCCTATTCGTTGTAGTTTACTTCCCACTTTGGGAAAATTGCTTATAAAACCTCGAATAAGGATTATAGCTTACATGTATGTGTTTAAACTCCGCTATATTATGATATTAAGCCTGTTTTATACCCACCAGTCTATCTAAGACTGAACCCGGAGTTGTTTCAGTTCTTTTTGCAGGAAGGGATGCTAGGCGGGATACAAGTCTGGGATAGTCTTGCATAGTCTCTAGCCTTTCTTTCTTTACACGCATATGTTATGTTTTATAATCTCTTTTGGATATTGTATATGAATTTCGGGCGTACATGTTTTGGTATATATATTGATCGTACTTGAACAAGTGTTGGTACCTAGAGCATAGAGCTCGCAATATGAAATATGAATTACTGTTTCCGCTGTTATGTTACTTTGTTGTTGTTGTTGTTGGGGTTTAAGTTATAGGCTAGTCCCGCCTGGCTTAGCGAGTGTGTATGTCTCTGTTCGCTATGATTTGGCACGTGTATGGAAATCCATTTCATATACGGGTCGGGTCATGGTGTAGGGGATGTGACGTCTCGCGCTCGGGCGTTACATGTATGTCCCAATTACTCTACAAGGAATAAAATTGAAAATTAAATGTTGTTTAGATTTTTACATGAATGGAGAATTCTTTGATATAATTCTAGGAAATGAATTCCTCAATAATTGCGAATATTACAAAATAGAGAAAAATGGAGTTACACTTCAAATTCAAGATAAAGAGATATTTTGACCCAAATATGAAAGGGATTAATTTTCCTTTAAGTGTTTGTATACAACTAACACTATTAAAAGGCAATATAACAACTTGTGCTTTGATAGATACTGGATCAGAGATAACAATATTTAAAACATTCTTAATTAAAGAATGGAAAACAAATAGCAATATAAGAATTAAAGGCATAACTGGACAATCTCAAGTAATCAATCAAGTTGTTAAAGAGGTAGAAATTATACTTGGGAGTAAGATAATTCTCATTAAACAAGTATATGAATACAATTCTTTAGAGGCAGATATTTTATTAGGAAATGATTTCCTTGAACAATTTCAATTTTATACACAAAATGTATATATGGTAACATTAAAAACATCATGTGGACATCTTCTTAAAATACCAAGAGTCAATAAACCATTCAGAGTTCAGCCAGCTGAGCGTGGTGGACGACAGGTGTTTGAGAAAATTCCAATACAAATAAATACCATTTCTATAAAAAGAATAAACTTAGATTCTATCAAAAAGAAAATAGAAGAAAACTATAATAATAACCCATCCATCCAAAATAAAAGAGAAAGAAACAGTAGAGATGCAGGTAAAGATAAGCTTAATCAGAGGGAGAGGAAAACCTAATTTCTCAAGCATCCGAGCCAAGAACCGCCATTCAATTCGATCATACGCCTTGCTCATATCGAGCTTCAGGGCGAAGCATCCCTCCTTTCCCCTGTTTTTAGTTTTAAGATAATGGGTGATCTCAAAAGCAAGAACATTGTCAGTAATAAGACGTTTGGGGACGAAAGCGGACTGTGACACTGAAATAACTTTATCCAGAACAGGTTTAATACGATTAGCAATGCACTTAGAAGCGATTTTGTAAACAACATTGCATAGACTAATAGGTCTAAACTGGGAGATTGAAATCGGTTTATGGCACTTCGGAATAAGAACAATATGGGTGCAATTAAGTTTACTGGAGAAAATGCCTTTATTCAGGAAGTTCAGCACACACGCAGTAATATTGCTACCCACAACATGCCAATATTTCTGAAAGAAAAAAGGGGGGAGACCATCCGGTCCCGGGGACTTAAGAGGGTGCATTTGCTTAAGAGCGTTCGTTACCTCAATGGAGCCGAAAGGGCAGCACAAGTCCTCTCTCGCGTCATCAATTTTAGGTCGAACCAAACGAATAACTTCCTCCAGGTCAGAGTCCGGACAACCGGAAGAAGAGAAGAGATCTCCAAAGTAGCGTTCGATAATGCCCTGAACCTCAGCTTTTGATGAACAGAAGGTACCATTTTCGTCTAGCAGGCCGTCAATTCTATTAATTTTAGCTCGATGCGAAGCTTTATTGTTGAAGAATTTTGTGTTTTTGTCCCCTTCCTTAAGCCAATGGATTTTCGCCCGTTGCTTCCATAAAAATTCAGCTTGTCTTCCCATCTCGTCCAAGCGAGCTCGTACTTCCAGTTCTTTTGCTTTTGCAGTAGCCGAAATTGGCCCATGTCGTAGTTCAGCGATAGTTTCTTCCAGTTTTTCAATGTCCTTTGCTGGGTTGGGCACGTGCTTCTTGCGCCAATTCAATAATCCAATTCTACAGTTGTCAATATTATCAAGAGTTGTGAAAATTGCTGAATCACCAGAATCATTGCTCCAACAATCCTTGATGGCTTTTTCGCACTCCTCCAGTCGGGCCCAAAATGCTTCAAATCTAAAAGTGCGTTTTCTCTTGTAACAGCCTTTCCTCTTTTCCAACTCAACCAGAATCGGACAATGATCAGAGCTAGTATCCGGGATATGGGACACATGAGCGTTAGGGAAGAGGGAAGTCCAAGAGTGGTTTGCAGTTACACGGTCGAGTCTAGCTCTGATGGTTGTCGGAAATGGATGATTATTATCCCAAGTGAACCAATTTCCATCATAACCAAGATCTACAAGACCTAGGGCATTATGAAAAGCCGCTATCAATCCCGGGGCACGGGGCAAACCTCCTTCCTTCTCCGAGTTACTAAGAATTTCATTAAAGTCTCCACAGACCAGCCATGGGTAATTTGAAGCTCTGCTTAGTCATTCCAACAAGAACGCCACCCGAACTGTTTGTCAGGTTCGCCGTAGAATCCCGTGAAACGCCAAACCCTATCTGATCCAACACATCCCACCACCACATCAATATGGTTCTTCGAGAAAGATTGTAAACTGATGTCAATTTCTTTTTTCCAGAAAATGGCCAGCCCTCCACTTTTACCAACAGCATCAACACCAATACCAAACCAACCAAAAGTATCCTTAATTTGTTCCACCTTTTTCTGCCGGCAACAAGTCTCACTAATGAAGATGATTGAGGGGTTATATTTCCTGACAAGGGAACGAAAGGCCTGAACTTTCCGGGGACCCCCCAAACCCCGGGAGTTCCACACTAAGAGATTCATGGTTCGATTGCGCACATCCAAAGAAGAGGAAGAAATCCCAGAGGGGGAGATTTTCGCCTGTTTTGGTTGTGGATGAAAAGGGTATTCAGGAAGGAAAGAGTCGTGCTGACTCTGTCACCCAGCTTTTTTATATAATAATTTCTTGAATGCTTAGCACCCCAATGTGTAGTAATTATTGTTTTTATTTTTTTTCTCCATCCCCTTTAATTGGATTCGAGCCATTTTTGGATAAGTAGTGTTCGAACGTCTGATCTATTGGAATATAAGAGAATTTTTTATGAGTAGATTGTTTTTATAAAGTCTTGTTAATTTGGATTCAATTTATGAACTCAATAATTCAAATAGTACTATGTATTTCATGAAAGGAATACCTACAATCTTGCCAAAAAATGTCGAGACGGACGGCCACCTAGTCGGGCTATCTTCGTCCCCTCAATGGAATATCTCATAAAAATTAGTTTTTCAATCGAAAGATTTCCCTCTTCGTTTCCTTATTCGTGTAACCATAAATTACGCGACTTATATTTTACGTGATCCTTACGCAGAACATGTGTAAGTAGGTTGTAAGAGAATCCAACGGAATGTTCTCGGGATTTCCATTGGCTCTGCTGGAAAGGATTACGTGGACGCACTAAACAAAAGTCAAGTACTAAAATACGCGCCCCAAAAGTCGGGTTGCTTAGCATATTTACATCTTCTATTTTGTCAAAATTCAAAATTTATTAACTTTTTGGAACAATTATATCTTTGATATGTGCATGAAAACTTGTTTCAAATCATCATCAACAACTTATACTTTATTGACACTCAAATTTCTTGCAGCTGAGAGCTTAGGACTGCCATATTTAAGTGCATTTCTTGATGCATTAGGCTCCAACTTCACTCATGGAGCCAACTTTGCAACTGCTGGATCAACCATCAGACCTCAGAACACAACTCTTAATCAAAGTGGCTTCAGCCCGATTTCCTTGAACGTGCAGTATTATCAGTTCAATGATTTCCAACGGAGATCTCAGATCATCCGGAAACAAGGTCTGTTACGAACCTGTTTTCTTGCCATTTTAAACGAGCTGAGGATATCACAAAAAATGTTTTGATTTGTTGAATCATTTCCAGGAGGTGTGTTCAAAGGGTTGTTACCGAAGGCTGGAGATTTTTCACGAGCACTGTACACGTTTGATATTGGCCAGAATGATCTGACGGTCGGGCTTCTCCTCAACATGACTACTGGTCAAGTTAGAGCTTATGTTCCTGATGTGTTGGATCAGTTCAAAACCATTGTCAAGGTATGTTAGACAATGTGAAAGGTTGCTGGATGAGTTTCTTGGTAAAACTAATCACACCTAGGGATAATTACAGTAACATACCCTGAGATGACTTATTACACAAATACCGTCAATGTGAGGCATGGCTCTAACGCTTGTGATTATAGTCATGAATTTTCACTCAAATATTGACAAGTAAGCTTCAAGGATAAAATAGGGTATTCGTAAAAAGTTGGAGATAGATACTACTGAAATTTATCGTTCCAAATGTATTGTTGAATCAAGGGGAAGCATTCGTAATTTTCCAAACCTATGGGCAAGTCTGTGTAATTATGCCAAATTTCAGGATATGTCGGTGTCTATTTCCCTTTAAGATATATAAGCATATATGATACAAAATGATGAACAGAAGCTTTTTACTTATGTTGCAAAATCACAAGTAATGCTTTCTTCTATTATTATTTTTATTTATTTTGATTGTATTTATGCAGTATATATATGATCATGGAGGTAGGTCATTCTGGATACACAATACAGGGCCAGTTGGTTGTTTGGCATATGTCCTCGACCGTCTTCCAATCACAGCCGGACAAGTGGACAAGTTCGGATGCGCAACACCTTTTAACGAGGTCGCTCAATATTTCAACCTTAAACTCAAAGAAGCTGTTCTTCAGCTGAGAAAGAGTCTTCCTTCAGCAGCTTTAACCTATGTTGATGTCTATTCAGTTAAGTATGATCTCATCAGCCAAGCCAAAAAGCACGGTAAGTGTCCTAGTTCATCATCCATACTATCGATAAATCGACAAGTTTGTCAAAAAATTTGAGTTCTAGCATCAATTACTGTGTAATAATTGACAGAAGGGGGTAACCGTAAGGTCAAGAGAAGTTATGAGGGAAGTATGTGTAATTTAAAATCAAGAGGATGAAATTGAAAATGTTTGATTAAAAAAACTGTTGCGATCCAAACATGAAATTGATTAGGCAACACATAGCAAAATTACATGACATATAGTTGGTCAGTCTCCCTATAAAATACACACCAATCACATGACAAGTATAAAACATAGTTTTGCCGAGAAGGTTTCAGACTAGAATTTCCCGAATTTTACTGTATTTTCAATTTAAGAGAACAACATAGTTGTAATTAAGTGCATAGCTATACTTGACTAATGTCATCTATGTTTGGGAGAACAACTTGAAAATTTCGAGCAACTGCAACGTCTACACAAGTTAAACGAGGGATGTAAGTGTAATTTCTTAAAGTTCAGGGGGTGGAAATGTAATATCTTGATTGAAAATGCAGGGTTTATGCACCCACTGCAAGCTTGTTGTGGGCATGGAGGAAAGTACAACTACAACATACATCTTGGTTGTGGAGCCAAAATCAAAGTGAATGGCAAAGCAATCTTGATTGGGAAATCATGCAAGAATCCATCAGTTATGATTAATTGGGATGGAGTGCATTACACAGAGGCTGCAAATAAGTTTGTTTTTGATCAAATTGTGAATGGTGATTACTCAGATCCCCCAATTCCCTTGAACAAGGCATGCATTAGGCATTAGATGATCATCAAATATGTGAACTGATATAGTCAATAAATCAATGAAATTATTCATCTGTTTATTTTCATAATATTTCTGAGTAATGGGCATCGGTGCATCACCTAAACGAGTTTGAGCACACGTGTATGTGTGCTATTGGGTTGATTACATGTATGCCCCCTTGAAATATGGTTTGTAACCAAGTGCGCTCTATTGTTTGAAAAATTACAGATATCCCCCGCGTTATGTGTTTTGTACTGTATTCATGGGTAAAGCTATACCTGATCTCTCGGCCAGACGTATTATCTTTCGTGTATGATAAATGTATTTCAAATATACGGTCTTAACAACAAGAAAATTAGCAAAAACTCATACTGTCAAGGAAGAATTAATTAGCAAAAACTCATGCTGTCAAGGAAGCATCTAAAGGCTTCGACGTGTAATTCTACTTATTATTCTTAATCTGGGTTAGACTGTACAGGGATTCAGGTTAGCAGCAAAAACTATGTTAAGACTCGAAAAGGGGGAAAAAAACCAGACTTTATGCTGGTTTAAATCAACTATCATCGCCGTAATATCATCCAAACTACCCCGTGCGACAGCAAGGTTGACGAGCTCCTTGCAAGCAGCCACAAGGCCTCCACCATAAGGGCTAGATTTCTCAACCAAGATTTGGTTCTCATCATTATTATGAGGTTTCTTTACCTTCACTTGTTTCGCCAATGAAATTCTTCGCAACTTTGATGGAGGGCTTCCGGTTTCGTACCAGCATTGTTCATCTTCACTTCGTTTGTGTTGGGAAATGGGCGTTTTTGTCCCTGTAGCTTGAAATGTCTTCCTTGGTGTAAGCAATGGTGATTTTGGAAATGGGCCGACAAGTATACTGTCTTCCTTTGCTGGTGAAGGTCGAACAAGTTGTTTCTTGCCACACGACTGCATGACAACGTCGATGGCTTCTTGATCGCTAACCTGTAATTTTAAGGTACATTTATAATAATTGAAGGAGCACACATAATATGTACAAACCTTCACCCAAACAATAGATGAAGGAAAATAATTGAGCATTATCAGCAATAGGGGCATACTGGGCAGTTCAAAATTTTCTCAATTGAGTACCTTAACGGAGCGAAAGTTCATATAGTTATCAAAAAGCATAACACAAATTAACTGCCATATTGAACAAAGAGGGGTAAAACCTGTAATTTAGTAAATTCCATGGTGTAAGATGTATTTAACCCCGTTCACTTATATCAACAGTTGGGATTTTCTTACCTCTTCCCAAAGTCCATCGGATGCTAAGACGAGGTATTCCATGTCGGAAGACAAATTAATGACTCTCGTGTCGGGCTCAGCCATCACCCATTCTTTCAAATGAGCATCTCCTATGCTTCTTGAAACCGCAAGCGTACCATGAACTCTCCATGTTCCTCGATGAATCTCCATGTAACCACCCTAAATAATATAAAATCATTCAAAAAAGGCGCCAACGTTAGTGTGCTTGCTCGTGTAAAGAAACCTGGGAAGTATGATGAGTGGAATTACTTTATCCTCTATTCTTCTTCGCTCATCCTGTCGTGTTGGTCTATGATCAATTGTGAGGGCTTCTGCGATCCCATCCCTAGAAAGAACCGCTCTGCAATCTCCTAAGTTTGATATTATCATCTCTCTTCCTTCAATCAAATCAGTGACACAACAAACACCACTTCCCAAGCCCTGCATGTTGATTTTGCATGTTATAAACATAGACCGTTAATGATAAATTTTAGCTTAATCCACTGAAACCAAATTCGACATTTTCAACTTGAGTTAAATGCCAAAAACCACATAAATTCTATAAATATCACGAAAATACACTGTTACAAAATATTGTTTAAAAGGTCTTTTGTTGTTTTGAAATTTGTTTGCCGCCACTTGACTTCCATCTCTCGTAATTTAAGCCTAAATCAGTTTTACTCGTTTGTAATTCAAGTAAATACCAAAATTGAAAAAAACTTCTCATAACATAGGGGCCGCATGCGAAAATTCCTTTGCTAAATGCCAATGGACCATACATCTAATAAATTGATAATTTTTATCATTTTCTGAATCATTGATAATTATAAAACAGAAATTGAGCTGTTGTAGAGAGGATGCAAGTATAATTCCCCTCATAGAAACATATAATCTTTGACACTCCAAACATATTCTTGCATAGAGAAAGGACACAAGTAAAGTTACTAAACATTATATTATTTATTTTAAATTAATGCTAATCATAATGATCAGTATTTATTTTTAAAGGAGCACCAAAAAAAAGTATTTATTTTAAAAGGAGATATACATAACTAGTTTCAAATCTGTTATAATTATTTTTGAATGTCATGTGATTCTTGATATGCCAACTCATACAAATCTACAAGAGTTATTTCCTGGTGTTATGTCCACCTAACATATTTAAGAGGAGCAAACATCTATAGTAGAAAAGTACACAAGATTACAGAAGCCTTGCTTCAACGGTCATCTACTTGTCGATGAAATGAAACTAAAACATGAGATACTAAAGGCGTACTGATACAACACGCCGATATGCAAGTCGAACATTAATGAGAATTGAATGGCTACCGTTCGATTCTTTATCACCTCAGCAAATTTTAGCAAGAAGTTGTTATGGAATTTATTGGCTCAGACGGATTTCGATAAGTAGATATTTCCAAAAAAAAAAGATAGGTAAAAGAACAGCAGGAAAGAATTGCTGCCGATATATGACCAATTATACACCTCATTGTATTTTAGAACACTTTTCTTGAATTTCAACTTAGCACAACTGGAAACTATGAGAACTTCAAAAAATAAAAATTTTTGAACTTAAAATTACCTGTTTCAGGAATTCCTCATCTGTTTTCAAAATTCAAATACCCTTCTTTGACAGCATCTTCTTTTGCTCTGATTTCAGAAGAATTTTCCAACATTTCAAGAATCTTGAGATGCAAATTCTCAGCCACAAACTCTGCAGCCTTGCTCCCTCCATGCCCATCATATACACCAAAAAATCCCTACAATTTGAATAACACTTCAATTTTCAAACTTTTCCCTCCCAATGCACCATTAATCTCAACAGAACAAAAATAAAAATTGCCAAAATCCAGAAAATCCACTTCAAACAAGATCATCGAAACTCAAACAAATCCCACACAAGACAAACAAATCTGCAGCTCAACCATCCATGCAAAGAAACAGGTAACACAAAAATCAAGATTCAATTTTCTTGATAATCCATGCAAAGTAAAAAAAAAAAATCAAGATTCAATTTTTCTGCATACCTTAGCACCATTTGCAGAAGAAAAAATCTTATACGAATCCTCCATGAATTTTTTCTTTCCCTTCAACGAACAAACACTCACCCCAGAATCAGAAAAGCACTCCACCCCATCACCGCCGCACGTCCCTTGAAAAATTCCGCCGAAATCTCGCGCAGAACATTAGGAATCTCAATCCTAGGCGGTCTTTTCCTCTTCAAAGTACACGAAATCACACCATTCCCATCTGGGCCTCCGAGAATCTCGCCCCTTTTCATGATGGGCATTTCGATATTCATTTCTTGGGACCTCGAACTCGAAACGCTCGCAATTACTACTGCATTTGCCATTCAGTTGGCACTGAAGAGATGATGATGAGAAAGGAAAAAGGGAAAAATTTGTACTTTTCCTGAATCTTGAAAGGGGTCAGTCAGTTTAACGACTAGAAATTGGTTTGGTTTGGTCAAAGTGGGGACAAATTCATGGCAGTTATGGTTGTTCTTTGGACTTTGATGGGGTCAAAAGGTTGGGGTTTGAAAGTTTGAATGTTTGGCTCCAAGCCGTTAGGGCCTAGGGGTGTTGGGAAATTCTTGAGTAGCTAAAGCCTAAAGGAGTCAAACTGTTTGAATAAATGCCTGCACAAATTTAGCTCAACTTTCTGAGGCTGCAGCTTTTATTTTGGAATGGGAAAGGGATAAAGACATCAACTACTTGACAAAAACAAGGGTAGGTTAAAACCATGATACATGGATACAGACATGATACGATACGGATATAACAACATAGTTTTTTTTTTTGAAATTTTCATGTGAGGAGTTTCAGATATGAGTGTCCGACACGACACGACACGACGTAATAAAATAGTATTTTTCCTATGTTCTTTTCCTTTTAGGTTACGGGATCTACGGGTTAAGAGATTTTTCCACCTCCTCTCTTTTTCTTTCGAAGAAAGCCTTAACGCTCGCGTTCTACGGAGAACTTTTTTATCTACCTTCAAAGTCGGAAGCAAAGGGCGAAAACTCCAAAACTAGTAAAGGGTGCTTCTGTTGTGTTTTTGAGTTCGTCAGTGCATCATAGGTTATAAAATATAATCTACGGACACAAATACGATTATATGACTAATTCTTTTCCGAATACACCTCGGTCATATCGGTGTAATGCATTTCTCGTATATTTATTGAGATTCTATTTAATCGGATTTGGGTTAGAATTCCATCAATCAACGATCCTATGATTGATTGGGATTCGATAGAACTGGGTTAGGAGTATTAGAATTTCCATTAAATTGGGTTTGGATTAGAATTTCACCAATCAACGACAAATATCGTGTAATTTGGTTGGAATCAATTCGATGAAACCGGGGGAGAATTAGGATTTTTTCGAACATATAGAAACAATTCAGATACGATGACAATAAATTCTTCTAAAATTTGTTAAATGATCTGTGCCTGATCCCACTGGTTATCGACAAGTATCGTACGATTGGTTGGGGTTCGGTTGAGACTTGAGTCGGGTTATGGTTAAAATTTTTTTGGAATTACAGACACAATCGAGCCATGATGACAATAAGTTCTTTTAAATTTTGTTATATAATTCGTGTTTCAGATTCAAATAATGGATTCAAATTCAAATAATGGATATAATTTTACACGATAAAATAATATTTTTAAAAATATTAATCTAATTTACTATTGAAAACCTAGTCAAATGTAATTGCATTTTTTTACTTTTCGTAGGCCTGCGGCTTGCCTTACTGGTCTACTATTACATAATACATCTATAATAAAATTAAGTTAATCTTGACTTGAAATGAGAAATATGACTTAAATAAATTGTTACTATATTTTATTTTGGTTTTTAAAATATGCATGTCTCCCAATACAAAACGTTGTTAGCCAAATTAATTAGTTTTCATTTAGGTAAGATTTTTGGCGTTAGGTAGAGTATCAGGACGGATACTACCACAATACAAATTTAAATAAATTGTCACTATATTTTATTTTGGTTTTTAAAATATGCATGTCTCCCAATACAAAACGTTATAGCCAAATTAATTAGTTTTCATTTAGGTAAGATTTTTGGCGTTAGGTAGAGTATCAGGACGGATACTACCACAATACAAATTTAAATAAATTGTCACTATATCTTATTTTGGTTTTTAAAATATGCATGTCTCCCAATACAAAACGTTATAGCCAAATTAATTAGTTTTCATTTAGGTAAGATTTTTGGTGTTAGGTAGTGATGGGGTCAAAATACGATCGGCCCACATTAAGACACGTGGCATCACCGAGATGATGACATCTGTCTCCCCAAGGCTGCACCATCAGTTCACGAGCGCTGAACCCAACGAGCGCAAGTCTTCTTCAGGAGTTTAGCCCAACGAGCGCTATCACTCCCACGAGCGTCCTACACACTAAACGATGGGTACGCCCACGTGCCAAGGGAGCCCTCTTCGAGCGTCACACTCCCTCAGAGTGGCCCCTCCTTTGGCTCGTCACTTAAGCTGGAGCCTTCATCCCCCTCAGCGGATATCTTGGCCTCCAATACTCTAGGTTGTCACGAGCGCGCTCTCAAGCCCTCGTTACCAACCACCCACATGGCTCTCTGACACAACGTACATGCCCGCGCACCTGCCACTGTTGCTAGCACTAACTTTTGGGCCGCTTTTGCAGAAGATTCCTCCTAGGTTTCTCTCTCACAGCGCCACGTGTTAGGGCAACATTCGGCCAGGACCACTTGAGGCAAATGACCAAAGGGCCCTTGACCCTCAACTATAAATAACCCAAGTCATCTTCTACACTGTAAGCATTCTTTAAGCTTTCTTCATCACTGCAACTGTGACTGAACTTACATTTTCTTCATACACTGAACTGACTTGAGCGTCGGAGAGCCAAACTGGGTATCACCCCCAGTTCCCCCAGCTTGGCCTTCTGACTTTCTTGTGCTTGTCCCAACAGGTTGAACCCACTTTCTCGTTTCCGGCGAAGCTCCGGTGGTTTCCTTCACAAATATAAATTGTAAAGTGATCGGATTCGGATCCACCCATTTCCGGACCCATCATTTTTGGCGCCGTCTGTGGGAAACCAGTCTTTCATCTACTTCCTTTCTTTTTGTTGGTAGAGAAACAAGCACATCCTTATCCTTAACAGCCATGGTTGCAACGAGATCTGGAGCTGTGGGAGGTGGAGAAAACACCTCCCAGGATGCAAATATCGTTCTTCCCTCCACCGCCACTGGTGGAGCGCCGCCACCTTCCGTCGCCGCTGGTGGAGCACCTCCCGCCGCAGGAGTGACTCCACAAGCAGAATCTTCTGCACCACCACTCGCACCGCCGGCACCGCAGATTCCCACCACCGCTGGAGGAGCCTCTCTCTCTGTTCCTCCGCAGTTTGCGCAGACTCCCTGGGTCCATCCCCAGATGAGTCTCGGATTACAGGGCTACATGATGCCCCCACCGGGATACACCCTCACCCCATCTGTCATGATGCCACCGGTCCCGCCATATCAGGCTGGTCAGATCCAGCTTCCGGTGGCCATCCCCAGGGAGATTGAAGGAGTGGAGTTACCTCCACTGACCACCCAACAATTGAGGGCTCTATACGCCCAATGTGAGGTTCAGGCGGCTCAGGGGGCATGGGAAAGGTTCCATTCCATGTACTTTCCCTCTGGGCAGGCCACTCAGGTTGCGGCCCCTTTAGGCGGACAGCAAAACTTTCCCCTCAGAGAAGCCCAGGCTGTCCTGAGGGCACAACCACCACCACCACCAGCGAGAGAAGTGCCCCAGCAGAAGGGCAACGAGCGTGCCTCCGTGGGCAGGAACAAAGAGCCCACGGAGCGAGTGAACGAAAATGAAGGAGACTCTCATGTCTCCAGGAGGGGCTCACGAGCCCACAAGGACAAGCAAGTGGAAGTAAATCCTGACGTCCTCGCGGCTGTGCAAGACCAGCTGCAGGGCCTCAAGGATATCGTGGGACAGCTCTCACGAGGGCGCTCAACTCAGATCTCCCATAGTCGGGATGAACGGGTTGACACCAGGAGTACCCGCACCAAGGACCCTCCACCAAGGGTCCCCCGTCGCAAAGAGCCGGAGGAAAACTTCGGCACCTATGAATACCATCCATTGGCGAGGGGTTCACCCCTCGTGGAAGAAGTTCTGATGGCCCAAGCAGGCATGGCCAAAGTCCCCACCTCCATCAACCGTTACGACGGGACGACTGATCCAGCTGAGCACTTGGATCATTTTGTGCATCTTATGCACCTCTACGAGCATTCCAGCCATTACTGGGCGAAAGTGTTTGTCACTTCCTTGGTAGGAATGGCTCAAGAGTGGTACAAGCGCCTGCCGCCGCGCTCGATCCACTCGTATGAAGAACTGGCCGATGCCTTCCTCAACCACTTCAATTCTTTGAAGGCGCCAGTCACCGCACCCACGACCCTATACAACGTGGTGCAAGGCAAGAGCGAATCTCTGCGCTCGTTCTTTGCCCGCTTCAACAAAGAGATCCTGCAGGTGGAAAGGCCTTCAATGGATTTCTTGATCCCAGTGCTCTTCCAGGCTGTGGATCACAAACAATATGTGAGCAAAAAATTTGCTGATGCCATCGTGGAGAGAAGGCCTGGGACCCTCATGGGCCTAAGAGAAATAGCCGAGCCGTTCTTCGCGCTCGAAGATATGTATGGGACGAATGGTCCCCGACATCACAGCCCGGCCCGAAACGAGCGACCTCATCACGAGCGGGGGCGAGATGTGGCCGTCAAGAAAGAGCGCCCTCAAGAGCGCAGGAGGTCACCACCACCCCCTCGTCGATTCGAGCGCATTCCGCTCACCAGGCCTAATTCAGAAGTCTACAATCTCTCCGATAAGAAGCTCTTCAAAAGACCCATCAAAATGAGAGAAACAGACTCACTAAGGCGCTCGAACAAATACTGCGCCTTCCACAAGCAGAGAGGGCACGACACGGCCGAGTGCCGACAGTTGGAGGCTGAAATCCAAAGGCTCGTTGCAGGGGGCCATTTGAAAGAATTTGTCCGGGTGCTCGAGCGCTACGATGAACAATGCAACGAGCGCTCCGGAAGAAGAAGGAGGAGTCCTTCCCGGTCAAAGAGCCCAAGGGGTAGGGGACCCCCTGAAAGCAGCAGCCGCCGAGGCAATAAAGGCAAAGCCCCTGAGCAAGAAAACGAGCCCTTCGCAGTCATAAATATGATCGCAGGAGGCTCCTCAGGAGGGGATTCAAACGCATCCCTACGGAGATACGTTCGGAGCTACAACCAACGCCCATCAGTGCCCAAGCCTATCTACGCCATCCAGAGATCAAGCGCTCCAAGATCAAGAGAAAATGATGTAATAGGCTCTGATGATAGAGATTTAGACCACATTGTAACGCCCCATGGGGAGGGTGTAACCTCAGATTGCCCCATGGTGGTTAGTTTAGATGTTCATAATCATGTTGTAAAAAGGGTATTGGTGGATAGTGGAAGCTCCGTTAATGTTTTGCCTTACTCTACATTCTTGAAAATGAAGGTTGATCTCCTGCTCGAGCCTCTCAAAACAGCCCTCATTGGCTTTGGAGGCTCAGAAGTTGTCCCACGAGGGCAAATACGCCTAGCTACTTCGTTCGGCCGAGCCCCTCAACGCAAAACACTTCTGGTGACGTACGCGGTGGTGGAGATAGACATCCCATATAACATCATAATTGGGCGCCCTGCCCTCGTTGATTTCAAAGCCATCATCTCCACATATCACCAGAAGATTAAGTTTCCTACTTCCGAGGGCGTGGGAGAAGTACTGTGCAATGTGCGAGAGGCTTGGGAATGTTATATGTTGTCCCTCAGAAAGCCTAAAGCGGAGAAAACCTTCCAAGTTGGCTCCACTAAGAAATCAGTGGATTTCCCCAATTTAGATGAGGACAGCCCGGCTCGAAAAAGGGCAAAATTGAACAAGAAGAAAAATAAAAAGAAGAGGGGTGACAACGGGGATAATCCCCTCGAAAATGTTCCCCCAGGGTCCGTTGGAGGATCGTCCTCAGAAGGAGACGAGCCGGGAGAAAGTGAACCAGCATCTGGCGATCGTTTGACAGGAAAGAAGAGGGCGCTCGAACTTCCTCGCCCTGAAGTTAGGATCGAACCCTCGGAAAAATTCCTTACCATTGAGCTGGAGCCTGGAAACAAAGATAAGACTACACAGATAGGCTCAAACCTCTCAGGGCCTTCTCAGATCATGATGATTGATTTTCTAAGGGAGAACAAGGATGTATTTGCGTGGAAAGCCTCTGATCTCACAGGAATTGACCCGAGCGTCATTGTCCATAGGCTTAATGTGGATCCATCTTTCAAGCCCATCAAGCAGAAAAAACGGGATGTACATGGCTTTCGGAAAAAAGTCATTGAAGAGGAAGTTAATAAACTCTTGGAGGCTCAATATATCGAGCCCATCTTGTACCCGGAGTGGTTGTGCAACGTCGTCTTGGTGCCCAAGAGCGCAAATAAGTGGCGCATGTGCAATGATTTCACTGATCTCAACAAAGCCTGCCCTAAAGATCCATACCCGCTGCCCCGGATTGACCAGTTGGTGGATTCGACTGCTGGTTGCGAGCTCATGAGCATGATGGATGCTTTCCAGGGATATTACCAGATCTTTATGGCTCCAGAAGATCGCCCCAAGACCTCGTTCGTTGTCCATTTGGGGGTGTATTGCTTCCTAGTCATGCCCTTTGGACTTAAGAACGCCGGAGCTACATATCAGCGGCTCGTCAATAAGATGTTTGAAAGTGAAATTGGGAGGTCCATGGAGGTCTATGTGGACGATATGATTGTCAAAAGCGAGCGCCAGGATTCCCACTTGGAAGATCTCAAGCGCACCTTTTCAATCTTGCGTCAGTACGGGATGAAGTTGAACCCCTCGAAGTGCACCTTTGGGGTACAAGGAGGAAAGTTCTTGGGATACATGGTCAGTCAGAGGGGAATTGAGGCCAATCCGGAGAAGATCAAGGCCATCTTGGAAATTCCTTCCCCTCGAAATTTGCGGGAAGTACAGGTCCTGGTGGGCAAGATCATCTCGTTGAACAGGTTTATTTCGCGCTCGGCGGACAGGAACCTTCCCTTCTTCAAAATTTTGAGGAACGCACGTAACTTTGCTTGGACAGAGGAGTGTGAAAAGGCGCTACAGGATATGAAAGCTTATTTATCAAGCGCGCCACTGCTGACCAAGCCTGTCGAAGGCGAGAGATTATTCATGTATCTTTCCGTTTCTCCAGAAGCCACGAGCGCTGTTCTGGTCGCTGTACGAGAGCGGAAACATTTGCCTGTCTATTATCTGAGCAAAACATTGCAAGGGGCTGAAAAGAAGTATTTGGAGATTGAAAAGTTCGCGTTCGCTCTTATTAACGCCTCAAGAAGACTAAGGCCTTACTTTCAAGCGCACTCCATAACGGTTCTCACCGACCAACCCTTAAAGCAAGTGTTGTCCAAGCCGGACGTATCTGGCAGATTAATCAAGTGGGCCATCGAATTGAGCCAGTTTGACTTATGCTTCGAGCCCAGGACCGCGATACAGGCTCAAGTTGTGGCGGATTTGTTGGTTGAGTGTTTTGGTTTCGAGCCCACCGTTGCGGAAAATGAGGGGTTATGGGTACTGCACACAGATGGTTCCTCAACCTCTCAAGGGGGAGGAATAGGAGTGGCCCTCAGAAACCCCGATGGGATTGAACTGGACTTTGCGATCAAGCTGGACTTCCAAGTCACTAATAATGAAGCAGAATATGAAGCCCTCGTGCAAGGGTTGAACATTGCTTTTCAGAATGGAGCCTCCAGAATCACTGCTTATGTGGATTCGCAATTAATAGCGAGCCAGATTGAAGGAACTTATGAGGCTCGAGAAACCACCATGATACAGTACTTAAATAAAGCCAGAGAAATCATTGGGAAGTTCAAGGAATTTCATCTACTTCAGGTGCCGCGAGGAGAAAACGAGCGTGCGGACGCTCTGTCAAAGTTTGCTTCAGCTTTAGAAGGCACTTCCGAACGTTCTGTTACGTTCCTTAGAACTGAGGAACCTTTGATCAAGGAAAGGGTCGCCGCCAAGATGATCGCCATGATTGATCCAAACGAGCCCTGTTGGCTCGACGACATCGTCATTTTCCTTAGGGATGGAGTCACTCCCGCTGACAAGGTGGAAGCTAGGAAAGTCAGAAATAAGGCCCCTCGTTTCGCTCTTGATCCCGAGGGGAGATTGTTCAAGAAATCATTTCAAGGACCCCCAATGAGATGCCTAAGGCCCTCACAAGCGAAGGAGACGCTCGAGCTCATCCACAATGGAAGTTGTGGGAATCATTCCGGAGGGCGTGTCTTGGCAAAAAAGATTTTGAGAAGTGGGTTTTATTGGCCTACAGTTCTCCAGGATGCCATTGAATTTTCAAGGAAGTGCCCCAAATGCCAATTTCATTCAAATCTCCCTCAATTGCCAGCCGCACAAATGATCCCAATAGATGTCTCTTGGCCTTTTGACCAGTGGGGAATAGACATTGTGGGCCCATTGCCCATGGCTGCGGGACAAAGGAAGTTTGTCATTTTAGCCGTCGACTACTTCACCAAGTGGGCCGAGGCTGAAGCTGTTGCAAAAATCACTTTCAAGGTTGTAAGGGACTTTATTTGGAAGAACATCATTTGCAGGTACGGCATACCGAGGGTGCTCATTTCTGACAATGGATCCCAGTTCATAGCGGCCGATACACGAGAATGGTGTTCGGAGTTGGGTATAGAACAGCGGTTTACCTCTGTAGGACATCCACAATCCAATGGGCAAGCTGAAGTTACCAATAGGATCATCTTGCAACATCTGAAAACCATGCTTGAGAGCAAGAAAAGTGAATGGGCTGAGGAGTTGCAAGGAGCGCTTTGGGCTTATCGCACAACCCCACGAGCGGCCACTGGAGAAACACCATACGCGCTCGTTTATGGGTCAGAAGCGATGATACCAGCGGAGATAGTAAATGAATCCGCTCGAGCAGGCTATTTCGAGCCTCAACTCAACAATGGCAATAGGAGCTTGGAGTTGGACTTGCTGGATGAAAGGAGAGACCGAGCGTGGGCTAAGATTCACCATTATAAAGCCTCTGTGGCCCAACAGTACAACAAGCGTGTGAGGGAAAGAACTTTCCAGTTGGGAGACTTGGTTTTGAAGAAAGTGGAAGTATCCAGGCACGTGGGCAAGTTGGACCCCAATTGGGAAGGCCCATTCAAGGTCATACAACTCAGAGCTAACAACACTTACACCCTGGAGACACTTCAAGGTGAGCGCTTGCCTCGCCCTTGGAACGCATGTAACCTCCGGCGGTTTTATGTTTAAAAGCTCTTTGCAAACCTTGATGTAACAACCCTCTTTGACGGGTTCTATGTACTTCCAATCACAAGTAAAAGGTAACATAATCTTTTTAATTTCTTTAATATTCCTGTTTCTTTGGTTGCTTGAATGGATAAGTCCCACGTCCCTCGTCTTCGCGAGCGTGGTTGGCAACCCATTCCAATATGAATGCTGTTATCTCTTATGGGTTACGCTGGCCAGCAATCTACTCCGCATGGGGGGACGCCCTCATGAGGATAGACTGGTTACGCTAAAAACCAATTAGGCAAGATGGAAGGGGATCGCGAAGAAAATCCTAGTAGGCCTTGGCTGTTTCTTACAACGCCTTGCGCTCGAAAACGGGATCTCCTACAAGAACGCATCCTAGTAGGCCTTGGCTGTTTCTTACAACGCCTTGCGCTCGAAAACGGGATCTCCTACAAGAACGCATCCTAGTAGGCCTTGGCTGTTTCTTACAACGCCTTGCGCTCGAAAACGGGATCTCCTACAAGAACGCATCCTAGTAGGCCTTGGTTGTTTCTTAAAACGCCTTGCGCTCGAAAACGGGATCTCCTACAAGAACGCATCCTAGTAGGCCTTGGTTGTTTCTTAAAACGCCTTGCGCTCGAAAACGGGATCTACCACAAAAAAAAAAAAAAAAAAAAAAATTCTAGTAGGCCTTGGTCGTTTCTTAAAACGCCTTGCGCTCGAAAATGGGATTTCCTGCAGAACCAAGAAAACGACAAGAGCCAAAGCGCTCGAACGATGGTCTCAGAATCAAAAAGGAATTGCACAAGTCTTGAACGAGGGCCACCACTCAGTAAGACCCTCGCGAATACTCAAGACCTAGCAAAGTCCCCCAAGGGCGGGAAGAATGTCACCAGTCTTGAACGAGGGCAACCACTCAGTAAGACCCTCGCACGCACTAAAGGCTTGGCCAAACTCTCCCCAAAGTAAAAGTTTATACAAGTCTTGAGCGTAGGGGCAATCTCACAGTAAGACCCTCACGATCGCTCAAGACTTAGACAAACTTTCAAGATAAATTTTCAAATGAAAAATTTATACAGGTCTTGAGCGTAGGGGCAATCCCACGGTAAGACCCTCACGACCGCTCAAGACTTAGACAAATTTTCAAAAGGAAAAGTTTATGCAAGTCTTGAGCGTAGGGGCAATCTCACAGTAAGACCCTCACGCAAGACTTAGACAAACTTTCAAGATAAATATATCAAAAGGAAAATTTATACAAGTCTTGAGAGGGGGGGGGGGGGGGGGCAATCTCACCATAAGACCTTCACGAGCGCTCAAGACTTAGACAAATTTTCAATTTCAAGAGCAAAAACAAAATTTATGCAAGTCTTGAGTGGGGGGCAATCTCACAATAAGACCCCCACGATCGCTCAAGACTTAGGCAAATTTTCATTGCATCAAAGGAATAAAGCATTCACAGGAGTATACTACACAGTCTTATTATATGATTCACAAAGGAAATGAAGAACAAAGGCATGGAAAACGGAATCTTTATTCAGTGAAAAAGGGAATTATTACAAAGCAAAAGGGCTCAAAGGCCCATGAAATTCTATTACAAGAAATAGCAGAAAATCTGAAAAATACAGGAAATTGATAAGGGGGAAAAGCTTCAAGCGGCTGGGGCGACATCCTCATCAACGATCACTAAGATGTTTTGAGCCACGGGGCCTTGAACTGGGCCCTCAGGCTCTTGCTGTTGAGCGTGGGGATCGTTGGGCTCATCTGCGCCGGCATTTGGAGCGTTGGCATTTTCAGCGGCTTGAACTGGGGCTTCTTCTATGATGGGCGCTTGAGGCTCGTCTTCGGGATCATCAGATGGACCCGCACCCCTTTCCCTGTGGGCATCGGTGTACTCATCCTGGATCAGTTTCACCAGGAAGTCATACTCCATTTCCGCTATGCTGTCCGCGGGGTCGTTTGGATCCTCATCTGCCTCCTCACAGCGCTCATTAAACATGAGCCCCGTACCCTCAGCACCCTTCATCGCCGGATCTGTCAGACCTTTGTGGATGCCCTGATCCACTGCCAGGTTGAAGGCATTTTGAGCCTCGTCCAAGCAGTGTAACGAGGCCGCGAAGTTGAAAGCTTTGGAATGACAGAACTTGATCAACGCCTCCTTGGTCGCACGCTCTAAGCTCCGAGGCCACTCGCTAACAGTATCATTAAACTTGCGCTCGGCCTCCAGAGCCCTTGTTCTCCAGCTCTCCCTCTCTGCCTCAGCCTTCTGGCACCGCTCGTTGGCCTGTGCCAGTTGGTTGCCCAAACGGATTCGAGCGCCATCAACCGCTACAAAATCCTCCTTAAGCTTCCCCAATTCCTCCTCCGTTGTTTCGAACAAGCCCTTGAGGGACTCGTACTTGGCGATTTCCGCATCTAGCTCCGATTGGATATGGGCCGGATCATTCGAGCGGGCCATCTTCTTATACTTGGCCTTCCGGTCGGCATAGATGGAGGCTCGCATTTGCACATTCCGGAGCCGGGGAAGAACTTGCTGCGTAAACGAGGGGAAAAGTGTTAGCCAGGAAGTTGGTAATTTACAAAAAAGAAAAGAAAGGATGCAAGGAATGATGACTTACAGAAATCAGAGCGTGGGCTGCGTCGATGGTCACCTTCTCTACAGACTCACTGTAGAGATGCCTATGGTCTGCTGAGAATTGAGCCCTACTGAACAAATCCTGGGTAAGACTAAGTGCGACCGAGCCCGGCCTCAGCAAAACCGGCCCGCCGTCGGGGGCGCCAGTAAAGTCTCTGTCCCCTCGACGGGGGAACTCCCACATGTGTTCTTCCTCTGAAGAGGAAGTGTCCCCCTCGCCCCTTGGGCCCTCGGCAACTTGCTTCCCTTTGCCCTTGATTGCGGCAGAATCGGGCATTCTCTTCCTCTTGCGGAAAGGTCTACTTGCGCTCGAGCTCGGAGGAGCCTCAGTAATCGCCAGAGTGGTTACTGGCCTCGTTGGTTCTGCAGGAATGGGGGGTTGAACATCATCTGCTCTCTCTGATCGCCCCCTGGTCTCCCTCGGGACCAATCTACGTTCCCCTCGGCCACGAGGGGGCTGCACCTCAGGGTTGGCGCTTGAACTCGCGCCGCCACGAGCGTCCCCGCGGTTGTTACGGTTACGGGGTCGCTGTTGTTCACGCTGCTGATCCCCCTGAGGGGCTTGATTCCTCTGAGCATTGGCGAAACGAGCCGCTTGTCTAATTCCACCGGCCATTTCTAAGATAGCGGCTCCTGCAAAAATGAAAGTACGAGGGTTATAAATCCTTGGACAAGAATTGTTAAGTGCAAATTACAAGTACAAGAAAAGCAGTTAGTATTCATTCCTATCTAAAGTTAGTGCCCTAAGAATCTAACCATCTCTCTCTATGTCACGAGCCGGAGGGTTGTCAAGGAAATAGGGATTGTCAGTGAGGCCACACAGGAACATGAGCTCCTCGTCATCTATCCAATCCTTTGCTTGAATAAGATGGCCCTCGTCCCTCAGAGTGGCTGCCAGGTTTTTGGCCCAATCTTTGGGGAGTATGGGTTGCAGCCGGCTCTTGGCAAACGAGCTCCAATGGGTGACCACCCCAAAGCCCTCTTCTGTTGGGGCCTTAACGAAAATAAATTTTTCCTTCCAATTGGGGCCGTAGGTGCTCGAGGGCGAATTGATCAATTTCATGTGAGCCTTCGCCTGAACATAGTAGAATCCCGCCTCGGGAGAAGAACGTGAGGAACTGACCACCTGGAAAAGGGCGTTGAAGTTCCGCGAGTAGGGCTCGTAGCCCATGATTCTCATCAGGATTATGAAGCAGGTCAGGAGGGCCAAGCCGTTGGGCACTATTTGGGATGGACACAAGCCCAGGTCATTCAGCAAATGGGCCATTGAGACTGAGATAGGGAACCTCAAGCCTCCTGATCTCACGGTGTCCACATATACAGCCATTTCCCCGGGAGGCGGATTGTTTGCACGCTCGTGGTCTTGGGGGATTCTCCAAGTATACCGCTCGTCCCAGTAAATGGGGGCCATCATTGTCTTTACATCCCCCACGGTGACTGTGCTGGGAGTTTCATCAGGCGTGCGCTCGGTAGCCTGATAACCTGAGCCCTCCCCCTCGTTGGGTCCTTTGGATTTCTGGGTTTTCTTACTTTTGCCCTTGTCACGGGCCCTTTCTGAAGGCCCGGTTACGGCTTCCGCCACTGGAAGCGGATTTGCAACGGCCACGGTCACTCTATGGCGGTGGGGATGTGTGGCACTTTGAGTTATAGGGAGAATGGTCCCCTGCCTTTCCGCCTCCATTACCAGATCCATCTCCTCAAAGAGAGGATCCGTTCCTCCTGGATTTCTATCCTCCACGGCCATTACTGCCGCCCCCAACTCCTCATCTCCAGGTGAATCGGGGGAAGAAGAACTCTCAGTGGCCATCTCTTGGATTTCACGGGCAAATTCCTCAATATGCTGGTTGGCCATGGCGGAAACTGGGATTTGGAAGTTTTTCTTGGAAAGAGGTTAAGGTTCAGAAAGGCGAAAATCTAAGGGGTTACGAAATCCTAAGGTCTGAATCTACGGTTAGCAAAGTTAGAAAATTACACTGGAAATTTACCTTGAAGGTTTTTGAGAAAACTGGAGAAAGGTTGAAGATGCTGGGATGCGAGAGAATTTTTCTTGCAAAGGATACTTGGGAGTTTTGAATGCGTAAAGAGTGATAGGATTTCAGAATCCCATATTTATAGGGATGGGAGTTGGTACCGTTTTTGGCAATGAATTCAAAATGACAATCATTTCCCGCCTAGGAAACTGCCCACTTTATGGAATCGGCGCATGCTTCCCAATGTTCACGCGCCCCACGCGCACCCGCATTTAATGCTCTGACGTTTCAAGGGCTTCAGAATAGTACCAACATTTAATGCGGAGGATTTGCAAGCGGTCAGTTGAAAAGACCGCATTAATGGCACCATCAGAGGAAAAATTGCTCAACACGCCAAGCTTTACACGAGCGCTATGAACAAGAGATAGAGCGTGTCAAAATTCTACAGTCCTTATCAATAAGGACTACAGAATTGGGGGGCAAAATGATGGGGTCAAAATACGATCGGCCCACATTAAGACACGTGGCATCACCGAGATGATGACATCTGTCTCCCCAAGGCTGCACCATCAGTTCACGAGCGCTGAACCCAACGAGCGCAAGTCTTCTTCAGGAGTTTAGCCCAACGAGCGCTATCACTCCCACGAGCGTCCTACACACTAAACGATGGGTACGCCCACGTGCCAAGGGAGCCCTCTTCGAGCGTCACACTCCCTCAGAGTGGCCCCTCCTTTGGCTCGTCACTTAAGCTGGAGCCTTCATCCCCCTCAGCGGATATCTTGGCCTCCAATACTCTAGGTTGTCACGAGCGCGCTCTCAAGCCCTCGTTACCAACCACCCACATGGCTCTCTGACACAACGTACATGCCCGCGCACCTGCCACTGTTGCTAGCACTAACTTTTGGGCCGCTTTTGCATAAGATTCCTCCTAGGTTTCTCTCTCACAGCGCCACGTGTTAGGGCAACATTCGGCCAGGACCACTTGAGGCAAATGACCAAAGGGCCCTTGACCCTCAACTATAAATAACCCAAGTCATCTTCTACACTGTAAGCATTCTTTAAGCTTTCTTCATCACTGCAACTGTGACTGAACTTACATTTTCTTCATACACTGAACTGACTTGAGCGTCGGAGAGCCAAACTGGGTATCACCCCCAGTTCCCCCAGCTTGGCCTTCTGACTTTCTTGTGCTTGTCCCAACAGGTTGAACCCACTTTCTCGTTTCCGGCGAAGCTCCGGTGGTTTCCTTCACAAATATAAATTGTAAAGTGATCGGATTCGGATCCACCCATTTCCGGACCCATCAGGTAGAGTATCAGGATGGATACTACCACAATACAAAAACGACATCTATACTATTATATATTTGATAACGATGTTTGACTTTTTATTGTACATTTTGATGACGTGGAATTTTGTGGTTTTTTTGAAGTTTTTAATTAGATAGAAAACTTGTGATTGGTTTATCTTTATTTTGTATATTATTTATTTATGAAAATAAGTAAAAAAAAAAAGAAGTAGTAACTAAGGAAAATAATTAATGTTGATAAGTTTGACCGAATGGAATTAATTTTGATATTTCTACTAACTAAGTAAGGTTAATATTACATGCATGTATTTGATATTTCTATTTATTTATTAAATTAATTTTAATAGCTAATTACTTAAACCACCGATACAATTTTCATAAAAAATTACTATAATTTCAAATTTAAATTCAAATATTACAAAATACAGAGAATTAATTAAGTTTCTTAAATTACTCCATCAAATTAATTAGTTTTTTTTAAATCTAAAATTAATAATTAATATATACATACATACATATATATATATATATACACACACACGTATAATTGACATAAATTAATTAAATTACTCCATCAAATTAATTAATTTTTTTAAATTTAAAATTAATACTTAATAAATTTAATCTATATTTATATCTATACTATTATATATTTGATAGCGATGTTTGACTTTTTATTGTACATTTTGATGACATGAAATTTTATGGTTTTTTTTGAAGATTTTAATTAGACAGAAAAAATGTGATTGACTTATCTTTATTTTGTATATTTTTTTTATTAAAATAAGTCAAAAAAAAAAGTAGTAACTAAGGAAAATAATTAATATTGGCAAGTTTTACCGAATGGAATTAATTTTGATATTTCTACTAATTAAGTAACATTAATATTATATACATGTATTTGATATTTCTATATATTTATTAAATTAATTTTAATGGCTAATTACTTAAATCACGGATACAATTTTCATAAAAAATCACTACAATTTCAAATTTAAATTCAAATATTACAAAATACAGAAAATTAATTAAGTTTCTAAAATTACTCCATCAAATTAATTAATTTTTTTAAATCTAAAATTAATAGTTAATATATATTTTAAATGATAAAATTATTTTGAATTATTTTAAATGATAAAATTATTTTGAATTATTTTAAATGATAAAATTATTTTTATGGTAGGTCATATAGTAATAATTGGAATCTTTAATTTTTCAAAACAATTCAAAAATCATATCAACTATCTCCCTAATTTACGAAATCTTTTAAATTGACAATTAAATTTGTATTCTTATTTATCTTTCAGGGTTTCTTATATTTATTATAAAAGTTGTAAGCATTTATCTATTATTTTCAAACCTTATTTTTTTTGTCATGCCTCCCCTATTCTCTCTTTATTCTCACACCTTCGATTTCATTCATATTTTTTCGCCTCTATCACGGTATACAAAATTATTTTCTTATTTTTTATGTTGCATACTTCATCTCGAGAAATTCAAGATTTATGTATTGATACACAAAGTTTTGTTAGTTTTTACTTTTGTTTCGATTTGTTATTATTTTTATATATTTTTTGTTGTTGTCGATTTTAACATTTTTTAGAAATCTATTTATTTATGTTTTTTATGAAATTTATTTAGAGAATATGTACTTTTACTTTTATTGTTTTATGAATTTATCTAATTATTCTAACTTTTCGTTGTTATCATTTTTAATTTTTTTTTTCCAAAGGAATTTATTGCATTTCAATTAATTTTTGCATTAATTTTTTATTTGACGCATTTGAAGTATTATTGAATAATGTATTTTTTAATATTTTAATATTTATGTTTTAAACGTAAAATATATCTTTTGCGGTAGTTAGTACAATAAAATAGTATTCAATGCTCAAAATTATCTTACCAAAAAAAAAATGCTCAAAATTAATCAAATTATCGAAGGATTTTTGCTTTTTTAACTTTTTGTTCTTTTGTCATTCATTTATGATTTAAGATTTTCTTTGAGTTGATTTCATATTTATAATCGGAGACATTAAAAGTTAGATTTAATAATTTCTTCACGCAATTAAGAAATGTTATTTCATATTTTTTTCACTTTGAATTTTAATATATTTTAGGACATTTTTATTTATTTTTTATATTATTTTTAGCTTTTATTTTTTCATTGTTATTTTTTTCATTAATTTCTCATCTATTTTCATCATTAATATCATGTTTATCATCGATTTTTGACATGATATTGACAATAGATAATGGTAATAAGTTTATATTTGAATTTAATGGTATTTTTTTTTTCCAATTACGTTTCTCTTCAATATTTAGTTATATATATATTTGTATTCTAACAATTTTTATTTTTTAATTGTTTTGCAAGTTACTTAATTGTTGTAGATTTTGTTAATGAAATTTTTTTCTATTTACTATGTTTAATTTTTTTTATATTTTAACTATAAAAAAAGTTAACATATTTCTATTTTTTTCCTTTTTTTTTTTAATTTCGCTTAATGTATCTATCTATAAAAGCATACACATCATATATTACATAGTTTTCAAAAAATATTTGTGCCGAGTACAAAATTTTTTGATTTATCCATAAATTTATGTGAGATTTTAATAAATTTTTCTTTTTTCAGATTCTCATATATTTATTTTATTATCTTTATTTCATTTAATTTTTATGATTTATATAATTTTTTTTGTATATTTTTGTTTATTATTGATGAACATTTTTTTTTTAAATTTAATTTCATTTTAATTTATGGCTACATACTTAAGATAGTTATGTTTATTTATTTTGTTAATAATTATTTTTATTTATTTTGAATTTCAATTTTTTTAATATTTTTTATTCATTTTTCTAAGTGATTGAGTGATGTTTCTTTTCTATCAACTAATTTACTTTCCCCAAAATCGAAGAACAAATTTTCATATAATTTTTATTTTTTAATATTTAATATCACTTTTTAATATCATTTACTTTTAGGTTTTCTTTTTTAAGAATGTTATATATTATTTATTTATAACTTTTTCAACTTTTTAAATTTTTTTATCCGAATTTTAATTTGATAGGTATTTTTTTATTAAAATTTTTAAAATAATTTCATTTTTTATTAAATATATAATTATTTATAATTTTCATTATTTCTTAATAATATTTTTCGGTTCGAGGGTCTTTGTTGTAATTGTAAACCAAACAAATGTATTTTTCTGTTTTTTTTTTTCCTTCTTATTTAAGTTTAGAATAAATTAATATATTAATTATTTCATTGATTATAAATATTTCCCAAATCTGGGTACTTTAGATTATTGAAATTATGTATTTATTTGAAATATGAATGTAATTTTTTTTTATCTTGAATTATTATTCGTTTTTATTAATTTATATAAATTGATTATTTACTTTTTATTTTTTCTGTTACTTATTATTTTTTTATATGCTTAGTTCAATAATAAAAATAATAATAACAATAATAATAATAATAATAATAATAATAAAAATAAATAAATAAAATTTACCAAGTTTCAGTATAATGTATTATTCCCTAATTTGGATGGTTTTCTATTTTATAGATTTTACATAAATTAACTTTCTATTCTAAAATAAACTATCTTTTAACATTATCTTAGTTTATAATATTTACGACTAATATATAATATTATAAATCAATAATTTATATATATAAAAACCGTGCATAGCACGGGATATATGCTAGTAATATAAATATAACAATACATATTCTTTTAAAAAATTTCTATGTGAAAAATATTCGATACGAGAGTTTGATACAAGACGATACGAGGAATTGATATTTTTAAAAAATTTCATCGATAAGAGTGGTAAACTTTGACCGAGAATCTTAAGTGTAGTTATTGAATATAATATTTTTAAGTTTAGATAACGTGATAATATCCTATTCAAAAATGTCTAATATAAATATGAATATGCTTAATGCTTATTCATTATTTATTAATATATAATTATTATAATTAAAAACAATGTATCGAAGTACCATTAAAATGGTTTTTTTTATTAGTTACGACTGTATATATTTGTTAGGGAAAAAGATTTTTTTGTTATTCGAACTTTGAACATTTTTGTAATTTATCATTTTAATAAATTCCCATTGCATATCTTCATCCAATATTTATATTTATGATATACCGTCATCTTTTTTTTTTTTTTTTAATGATTCTAGTTAAAAATATAACACGGGACATATTTATAAAACATACACATCAATTGTATTTTAACCAAAATCACTAAAAATAATTTAGATATGACGGTATGTTAGAAATACAATCATTGGATGAGGATATATATATATATATATATATAAAGTTTGTCGAGATGGTGAAGTGTAAATATAAGCAAGATTCGAATGCAAAAAATAAATTTTCTCAACTTGTTAATATAGTTTGTGAACTATGCCATAATTAGGAAAGGAAAAGAACAAAACTGAAGGGGGATTTGCAGTCGATTTAATAAAATATATTTTAGCTGATTCATTACTTTTTCCTTTTTTTTTTTTTTTTTTTTTTTCTAACACAATTATAATCCTTAAAAATCTAAAAATAAAATAAATTAACCGTATAAGTTCATCCCATATTCAAGTTGTGCGGCTCTTGTTCAATCGTGAACCTTATATAATACGCATAATCTATGATGCACAGACAGTTTTAAAAATATTATTTTATCGTATCGAATACCGTGTCCAATATTTCTCACGTGAGAAATTCAAGAAAAAATCCGTATCGTTATATTCGTGTCCGTATCCATGCATCATAGCGCATAACAAATTAATCTATATGTAATAATTCAAAAATTATCCAGACTATGTGGATATTAATACTCCGTTGAATTTATTTTGTCCCTAAAATAATTACATAATTTTTATAAAATATATTATTTGTTACATAATTTTATCTAAAAGAATCAAAATATTTCGTATATATTCTGTTGTTATTAATTAAATTCAAGTTATAATATCTTTTTATGGCATTATACGGACGCGTATTCTTTTGGTTTGAGGAGTTTTTTTTTTTGCTTCGATGCATGCTCATGATGTTTATATCAGTAGGTAATGTTGGATAAATCCCGACTTGGCATTATATTTTTACTTAACTTCCTAATTGAGCATCATATTTTTATTTAACTCCTCACATGTAGTACAAATATGATATAATACAGTATTTATATCCTATTATATTATATAATTTTTTTTAACTCTCAAAATATGTTGTATAAATTTCACATAATGTAGTACTAAAATTTCTAATGCAGTATTTATATCCTATTATGTAGCATAAATTTAAGGAGAATTAAGTAAAAATATCCAAACTAATGAGGAGTACTTTTTAAAATTGCCCCTTATATCAGCGATTATCAATTTTATTTTTTTTCAAAAGCCAAGCCCTTCAAAGGAGAATATCATTGCAAATCAACGAAGAATAATAAGAAAAATACAAGAAGAAATAGTAAAAAAAATCAACCAAGGTCGAAGCCGCAATTTCAATAAATTTATGGGCTACCATATTAGCACCAAGTCTAATAAAAGAAAAACGAACCATGACTGACAGAGAGCTCCCTCCGAATATCTTGCCATAATTTTTTGTTTTAATATGATTCGACTCCTTGAAGTTGAAGATTGTTCCTTGCAAATTGATTTTAATCCGATCGGGCATGGTTTCATAGCCGCCTCTTTGCCGGATTGAGAAGAACAATTACCTTGGCCTGCAGCAGATAAATCGGTCAAAAAAATTTTATGAGGGGAACAATACAGATCTTTACTCTTTTAATTTTTTATATGTAGGTTGGCGTTTTTACTACTTATTTGTTATTTGATCTTTGAATCATGACTCGATGTACTATCTCATGAACTTCCCGATTCGATTTATATATGTTGGGGACCTCCTAAAAAATCTACGATTTTATTGGCCGACCTTATTAATATATATTATATCCTTTTTTCTTCCTAGTTTAAGTGAGCTCTGTATGAAGTTAACTAGTTAAACTTCAACTTGACCATTCAACACTTTGAAGGGGTATTTTGAAAACGAAGATCTTTAATAAAACTTTGATTCTGAGTTTTGTCTCGTGTGCACACATAATAATTATTCTAGACCAGTATCATCATTAAACAATAAATAGATTCAAAGTTTAGCATATGAATTAATCTTGATCGTCTTAAAATGGTAACAAGTATACCAAAGTTGATTTATTTAAAGATGAAGAAAGCAGCCCTAAAAAATATGACTTTTTCAAGCCAACTGCATTGTCATAACCGGACATTCTCAGTCGGCTATAGTAAGACTATCGATGTCGGTGATGGAGTCAGAAATTTGATTCAGGGGGTCATATTAAACTTTTCCGCATATCTAATAATAATAATAATAATATATATATATATATATATATAGAAAACCTTATCAAATGCTGAAAATATAAGATAAACCCTATGTTTAAAAAATTAGCATGAAAAATCCTATGTTTTATAAAAATAAACATAAAAAATCCTCACACGTTGTTTGAGTCATACGTGTTGCCATTATTCACGAAAATAAAAGCAAATTAGACAAAAAATATTTGCAAATAGAAAATTGCAAAGAAATATAATAGAATATAACAGAAAATATTGGAAACGGTATATACAAGAAATAAATGAAGAATATAAATACCAAACAAAAATTCTTATCGGGAAGTAAAACATGAAAGGAAAGACATAAATCAGAAGTGGGTAGAAAACATCACATTAAAGAGAAATTAATGGGTAAAACGTTACATATTAAAATAAATTATTTTAGGATCTATTTGAGAAATTTTGTGAATATTGAGGCAAATTTGAAATTATAAAAATTAAGAGATCATGCATATAAGTACAAAAACAACATTTTTGTAAAGAAAATTCGTTGAACTCGAGCATCCAGGCATAAGGTTTTCTGTACAAAATTAAGAAAAACATAAGGTTTTCTATGAGATTTTGTATAACATGAGCTTTTTTACGCCCATTTCGAATAACACAAGGGAGTTGGGACTTGGGTGCATATAACTCATATACTATTTGTGTGGTCTCAATTATTAATAATTTACTATATTGACCCTAACTAGTAGTAATTTTAACTTTGATGAGGGGGGTCAATAATGAAAAATCCTATAAAATTTCATACATATATCTATCTATATTCACTACCAAAAAAAACAGAATTAGTGACCGCCAGATCGGTCACTAATACCATAAAAATGGTCACTAATTGACATCAGTGACCGATCAATGACCGATCCGTCGGTAAAAACCTCGCAACTAATTATTCAGTGACCGATATATATCAGTCACTAAATTAGTGACCGATATATCGGTCACCAATATGGAAAATGACGGTCACTAACCAAATTTTTTTGTTTTGTTAAATCAGTCACAAAGCGGTCACTAATCTAGTGACTTCTTTATAATCGGTCACTAAAATTTTATATTTTCGATCATTGATGGTCGGTCACAAATTGTGACTGATTTTGGCAGTCACTAATTTCTCAAATGCGTTTTTATTTTTGTGATGGATTAATGGTCTTATTTAACTAATTATTAATTTTATATTATTAAAAATAATATTTTTTATTTTTTATTTCTATGTTATTCTCATGCATCAATTAAAAATCGAATCATAATAAAGAAAAATAATAATATGAAATTAAATATATAATTTTTTATCATAATTCCATAATCATCATTACAAATTATCAAATTAAAAGTAAAATTTCTCAACCCACTAATAAAAAAATCAAAAAAGTTTTTCATCAAAAATTTTCAATCACCTTCATCTATTCCATGTAAAACTTCAAAAAACTTCTACTTGTGTTGTATTAGCTACTTCTAAATTGTTCAATCTCTCCGGGTGCTTGGCCAACGTCACCAATAAAACTTCTTCTCTATCTTGCCTCGTTGACCACTTACTAACTCTTCGGTCATCTTTCGTGCTTCCTGAATAATATCAATAAACTGAAAGTATAAAAGATTTGACAACTAAAACAATATTGAATAATAACTCATTTACAACGTAAAACAACATTAAACATCAATTTCTACATCTGGAAATTTTCTCAAAAGAATAGGCTCATATTCCTGAGAGAGCATCAAATTCACCAAAACCAATAATACCATAAGAATCACAAATCAATTATTCCTACATGAAATTGAATCCTAAATCCATCTTTTCAAAAATAATGTCAAACAATAACTTGCGAAATTCACAAATATACCATCAATACCACAATTACAAATGAAAGAAATGTCAAATTCATCATCTCAAAGTAGAAAATATTTTTAATATTTATTACCCAAAGTGAATCTGGTCATCCACTAAACTTGATCCTTCTGCATCTCGGTCCACCAAAACTGAAAGTTCCTTCTTGCATTTTCATAGACCGGTACTTTGCATCAATCCTAAATATGCTGATCACAATCTTTCTTGTTAAACAAAAATAAGAAACAATAAAATCAAGAGAAATTTAACACTCTACTCTGTATATCATTCCGTATATTGTAGTGCAAAGATCATGAGTATCGACATGATCTAAAATATACAAATGCATACATATGGTATAAAATTTTCAGATAGAACATCTAGTGCAACATCTAGATGCCTTTTTGTTGAAAACACAGTTTTGAAGAGTTAAAGAGTATCAAGACCGAGGATGTGCTTGATAGACCTGAATAATGATGTACCATTCTAAGTTTGTGAAATCAATAAGATATATTGTCAATCTACTAGACCCTACAAAGGCTTCTTTACTTCAAAGGATTAGGTATAATAGGATTTATAATCCACTTTAATCTAGGTTTACTTGCATAATAGTACCACACGAGATACTCATCCCATCATACCATAGAAGGTAACTACATAAAAAGTTTACCAATAAGATTTCTGGATAGACGTACCTTAGAACCATCTTCCAAGTATTTAATTCCAATTCCAACCTTGCAGGGCTTCCTGCAAAACACTAATGTGAATCAGAAATCACATCCCATGTGGCAAGTCAAATCATAATAATTCCAAATCAAGAGGTTTCCATAAGGTAACCTGGCAAGACGTGTGTAGAATAGCTGCTTTGACAATTCATTGCATGTCTCCACTGTTAACGTTGCTGGGTCTTTAATGTATTGTTTATTCTGCTCTAACAACTGCTTATAGTAGACACTTCCATGCTTCGCCACAAATTGCGTGGCTTGGCTTGCCTTGGCCTGCAATTGCTACAACTTCGCTACCATTAAATCTGGAAGCAATTCGACATGTCAAATGAAAGGTTCAAATCAAACAATATATAATGATGAGGTTTGAACCTGACCAAGGAACATGTAGATTACTATAAGCCAAAGCTGCACAAAGCATGCCTACTAATGTGGAGGAGATAAAGTTCAAAGAAATATCTGAAAAGTTGGTCTTTTTATGTGATACAAGTTTCAGAGCATCCTGTGAAATAATATACCTTTTTCTTTGCAGAATTCAGCATCATATTACGAGGCTGACATTGGCAGACCAACGAAATGAACTCATGTAACTCGCTTAAGTCCAGATGAATATAAAATGCATTAATTTTGATCCAGTTCGTTAGTTTTGATGCGGCACGCAACTGCAAACATTACTAACAGGAAACTACATAGAAATCCACTAAAACAAACGTTGACCCTTCTACTCAAGCTCAATTTAAATGCCCATTTCAAAAACTGTTATGTAGCATATTAGAACCCCATTGTAAGGTGCGTCTTACTAATCATGTTTGCTTACAGTTACTACAAAAATAAATAACTTCCTCGGTGAAATTCAATAAGAGATATTGTCAATCTACTAGACCCTACAAAGGCTTCTTTACTTCAGAGGATTAGGTATAATAGGATTTATAATCCAATTTAATCTAGGTTTACTTGCATAATAGCACCACACGAGATACTCATCCCATCATACCATGGAAGGTAACTACATCAAAAGTGCAAGAATCAGAAATTTACGAATAAGATTTCTGGATAGACGTACCTTAGAACCATCTTCCAAGTATTTAATTCCAATTCCAACCTTGCATGGCTTCCTGCAAAACACTAATGTGAGCCATCATTTTATTGAAAATAATGAAAACAATACAGAAAGAAAAGGCATTAGCATCTAACCCTGTCGATAATCGCCTCCCTCAGTCGCCATCGAGTCTCGTCTCCCCCGTGGCCGCCGATAATCGCCTCCCTCAATCGCCATCGAGTCTTGTCTCCTCCGTGGCCGTTGAGTTCTCGCCTTCGCCGTTGATTTTTCAACTTGAGAGGAGAACGGCTTTGGGGATGGTGAACTGAGGATAACCCAAGACTTGTGCTTAACCCAAGACGAAACAACGATTGAGGAGAGAGTAAGACCGAAGGATTCGTCGGGCGCGATGAGGAATTGATTCGCTTGTGGCGATGGGCGGTGGCGGGTAATGTGACGGGAAAGGCGGTTGGCGGACAATGTGAGAGAGGAAGAGAGAAGGGGCAGCAGCGGGTGAATGAAAATTTTGCCCTAAGTTACAAATTGGGGATGGAAGCGGGACTTGATTTCACCGAAAATACAAAACCGGGAAATTATTTTCACCAAAAACAATAAAAGCGGGACTTTTAACTCTTTTTCTTCTTTAGATATTGGACATTAATACTCTTAATTGTGGAGTGTGGACATATAAGAGAGATGGGAAATTATTTGTCTAGATAATAACAATTTAAACTCCTGTCAGATTAGAGAGTAAATTGACATTAAATTGGCATTATGCTTTGAATTATATTTACTTTCAAGTTGGAAGCACTTCTTAATTTATAAGAAATAAATATTATAGTTTAAATTATACTTAAATTGAATAATCAATATTATTTAGTTTAAAATTAACATATGTAAAATAAATTCTATTTTAAAACTAACATATATAAATAAAAGTATTAAATTTTATAAATTTAATTAATTTGATAAGAAAATTAGTTTATTCGATCAGTAGGAGTGTGATTAATGATTTACTTTCAAATAAAAGGTTGTTTGATCCGGGTGAATCGTTTCTAAAGTATGAATTTTGTGTAAAATAAATTCTATTTTAAAACTAACATATATAAATAAAAGTATTAAATTTTATAAATTTAATTAATTTGATAAGAAAATTAGTTTATTCGATCAGTAGGAGTGTAATTAATGATTTACTTTCAAATAAAAGGTTGTTTGATCCGGGTGAATCGTTTCTAAAGTATGAATTTTGATTCTAACTTTCTTTTTAGAATAACTAATCTTTTTAAGTGAAATTTAATTTTTTAATATAACTCTCAACTATATAAAAAACAAAAAAGTTATAGTATCAAACTATTGCTCCTCTTATAATATACGAACACATTAAAAAAATATTTTATTGTGTCTTTGTGTCGGATACTGTGTCATATCCCCCACCTGTTAAACTTAAAAATCTATTTGTATTGTATCGTATTTATGTCCATGCATGAATTTCAAATCAATACATCGGTGAATACCTTGAACTGATTTTTTTTAATTAATCCAAAATTTTAAAGTATGCATTTTGAATCAATTCTCAAATGGATCATTTTGATTCAATGATGAATAAATCGAAATATATTTTTTAAAATTAATAATCTAACAAAGTTAAGTCAAGTTTTAAATTTAATTTGCTTAAGTTGAAACTTGACCTGATTTACGAATCAATTATAACATTCTTCAAAAATATGAATTTAGTATCAATTCTCAGGTGGATCATTTTTCAATGAATACTTCAAAACATATTTAAATAGTTAATGATCAAATTAACTTTGTTCAAAGAACGAAAAGTTGAAAAGTCAATATCTGGTATAGATCTAATTACATAGTTAATGATCAAATTTATACTTTGTTCCTAGATCACATAAATCGTTGAATGAGGTAAGCGACCTGACCTTATTTATGTTTATATATATATATATATATATATATATATATATATATATATATATATATATATATATTCTGAAAATAACTGAAATATTCTGAAAATGTGATTAATGACCGATTTAATCTTATAAAAGTAATAACTGAAACCTTCATTGTATTGATAGACAAAAGTAATAAATTTTATAAATTTAGTGTCACTAACAAAATTACTTAATAAATTAGTCATTTAACTGTTATTAAGTTGTTAATGTTTAATTAAGTTTGGATCAATTATTATATAAAATAAATTTAGACGATCTTTAATTGAACCGAACTCAAATGATCTAAATTTAAATAGCTTATTATTAATTAATCCAATAAGTTTTAGTCGAGTTTCAAATTAAATTTAAATTTTTTTTGAAACTTGATCTAATTCACCAATTGATTCTAACATTCTTCTAAATTATGAACTTCGAATCAACTTTCTACCTGGATCACTTTGATTTAATTAATAATTCAAAACATAGTTTTCAAAATTAATCTAACAAAGTTAAGTCGAGTTGCAAGTGAAATTTAATAAAATTTTGAAACTAGATCTAATTCATGAATTGATTCTAACATTCTTATAAGTTATGAACTTCAACTCAATTCTTAGTGGATCGTTTGGATTCAACGAATAATTCAAAATATCTTTTATAAGCTAATCTAACCCAAATTAAGTCGAGTTTTAAATTTAATTTAATAAAGTTGAAACTTGATCTGATTCAGGAACTGATTCTAATAACATTCTTCTAAACTATGAACTTTGAATCAATTCTCAAGTGGATCATTTTGATTCAATTAATATTTCGGAACATATTTAAACAGTTAATGATCAAATTTAACTTTGTTCAAAGAATAAAAAGTCAATGTTTGGTATAAATTTGATTAAATAGTTAATGATCAAATTTATACTTTGTTCAAAGAATGAAAATAATAACATTAAATAGTTTGATGTATACATTATTTGTATTTTAGGTATTTTCAAAAAAAAAAAAAATCTCTATAATAATTAAAAATTCTTGAAAATATGATTAGTGACCGATATAATTTTCAATCACAACATCAGTGACCGATTAATGACCGAAGTATATCAAAATTAAATAATATGTGACCGATATTCATCGGTCACAGTATCAGTGACCGATTAGGGTTCAGATCAGAAAATCAGTGACCGATAAAATATCGGTCACAAGATCAGTAACTGCATCTTACCATATCCAAACAATCAGTGACCGATCAGTGACCCATTAAATTTTGGGTCACAAAATCAGTGACCGATTTGTGGCCAGTAATAATCGGTCACAAAATCAGTGACCGATTAGTGACTGATTTGTTACTGAAATTTATACAGTCACTAATCAGTCACTGATTATCATATATGTATGATATCGGTCACTGAAAATCGGTTGGAAAAAGCCTGTTTTTTGGTAGTATATATATATATATATATAAGAAGTTGTGGGGGGTCAATTGCGACCCCTCATGTGAACGTGGCTCCGCCACTGATCGATGTATGATTCTCTGAATTTTAACATTTTTATCGATAAATAGATTTAATGAATGATGTATGATTAAATTTTTTTAATTTTATATCGTGGTTTTTTTAACATTGTTAGCCCTTAAAACTTAACTGGAACTTACTATTTTGACGATTAACAAATTCATGTTTTCATTTAGGTGCATTGTCTTAAGTTATTGAGCATTTGTCGTTAAGCTCTTTCTTTCAGGTTTTATTAAGGGACCTAAGCATGATGGACTTATATATATGCCAAAGTATTGAGCAAGATGAACAAGTTATAAGCCAAAGCATGGTCAGGAAATAACATTTTGAAGGAAATATCCTAAAAGAAATATTGCTAAGTGTGTTCTTGTAGAAATATTCGACTACGGAGAAAGTCGTTCCCTTGCAGAAGAGAGTCATCTGTCTAGCATCAAAATGAAATTGTATTGTGTATTGGGAATCTCAGTCCTACTTGCAGAATTTCATGAATAGAAGCATAGATCTGCAGAAACGAGCTTCTCATGTACTTGTTGGTACTCACTTTGATTTATGTGCAGTTCTAAATTCAAATTATAAGTCGAACGTCTCTCTTGGCAAGCTCTCTTTAAGAGGATGGAGTTTCAATATCTGAAATTATTCGAACCTGAGACATTGTTATGAAGAATGATCGAACTCATTAACCATTTGAACCAACCCTGTTGGCGCTGTAGGTGGTATGTTGATCTATCTATGCAAACCATGTAGCCATACATGCAATCCACTATGCAGTCATTCACCAAATTCATTATTTTGGCCATTCATTCACCATCTTTTAGCCTTACCACTATTGTATAGTTGAAAGATGTGTTTCTCCTATAAATAGACTGCTTCATTTCATATTCCTATTTCATATTATGTACTATGAGAATTTGAGTATACAAACTCTGCAAAGTTCCCGCAATAGAACACCCTATAACATTTGCCCTTTTTTTTATTATTTAATTTATAACCGATTATTAGTATGATCGTTCTACTCTCTCGAACGAATCAATTATAGTTATTCCGACGAATCATTCAAGTTTTCGGCGAATCAACTCTAACTTTTTCTGGAAAATCGTTTTAGTCTTTTCGACGAATAACCTTCCCAACAAACGATTCTAATTCTTAAAAAAAAAAAAAAAAAAAAATCAACTCCAAGACAATAGGTGGGATTTTCCACGTACATGATATGAAGGACAGCCTACCCTCCCAATATTCATGACATTGGAAATATGTTATCTGCGAGATTTGTGAAAAAATTTCAGTATTGGTGTCAACACAAGGGGAGCATATGCAACTGTATTTTTCTTCCCTTGGGTTTTTATTCCATTGAGTCTTTCCTGATAAGATTTGTAAGAAGGACAAAAAACGTGTATAAAGAGATAATTTTATGGGCATTCCAAGGAGGAGTGTTAAGAAGTCAAATTTTGCTGCGAATGGCAAACTGGACGGTCCCTGCAAACCATGTATCACTAAAACTCAAGTTGAAACGGATTTGGATATTGTCCTTAAACCAATGTTTTCAAAACCGGACCGGAGGGTGAACCGGAGGCCTTACTGGTTACCGGTCGGATCGGTTCGACTGGTTCAACCATCGGTCAGACCGGTATGACGTAATAAATAAATAATTATTATTTTATTAAATATATTATATATTTATATAACATTAAAATATATTTAAAATGTAAATGTTTAAAGAATTAATATTTTTTAAGAAATTTCTAGCAAAATTCATTAATTAAAAAAAAAAATAAGTTAATAATAATTTTATAAACAAACGTAATTAATAAGATAAAACAATAAATTCAAATTGGAAGGATTGCAATATCAAAGCAATTACAAGATAAAACAATAAATTCAAATCGGAAGGATTGCAATATCAAAGCAATTACAAACTTTCAAAACTCTTAATTAGGATTTACTTCCTAAAATTAAGGGTTTTGTATTTATTTATTTTGATTATTTTCTATAAATATTTCACGTATTTTTTGTAATATTTATGTGTTATATTATATCTTTCTCAAACCTTTCTTCAATCTTTATATCAAAATCCTTGCAGCAAAGATAAAGATTTTTGAGGAAAAAAAGGAAGCGTACTAAGATTTTGTTGAGTGAGAAGAGAAAATGTTGCTGCCTTGCGTGAGAGAGATTGAAGCAGAAGAACCAAATGGGAGAGAAAACACCGTCTCATAGGTCAGAAAATTAAAACGAGAAACAAATTGAAAAAAAAAAAAAAGTACCATTTAGCGAACCGGTTTAGGGTGCCTATTCGGACCGGACCTGGCACAGGTCACCGGTTGAACCGGTCGAACAGGCCGGTCCGGTCCGGTTTTAAAAACACTGCCTTAAACTGGTGGAGGAAGCTAATACTTTGGTTCAACCCTTAGGGAATATCATTGAGGATGTCCGTGTTTTGATGAGAAAGTCTTGGGACGCTCGATTGCAATATGTCCCACGGAATTGCAACTCGAGTGTGGATAGTCTCGCCAAGAAGGCCCAATGGGCTGCTTAAATTAATCATACGGCCCAATGGACATTTTTTACAAAATTAATAAACGTATACGGCCCAATAACCTTATATTACATCTAAGCTCATCTGAGAGAGAGAGAAGAAGAAGAAGCGCAATCATCATCACTGAACCCAAATGCTGCTCGCTGCATTCCCTCCACAAACTCCATTCCCAACTTCCCAATGCAATTACCATTTTACCCCTCTTATCCCCACTAATTACAGCTGGCGGTGGCGCGGCGCCCAGCGGCCGCTCCTCCTCCCCGCCACCTCTCTCCGCCAAGTCACCTACACCTCCGACCGCGAGGATGCGGACTCGATGGTTTCCTCGGCAGCTGCTGTGGCGGCGGCGTTGCGCTCCGCCTCCACTTCTCCGGTGGAGTTCGCGCAGAGGATAGAGAAGAGCGGCGGCGCGAAGAGTAAAGCGGCGTTGGTGTTGCCGAGTCAGGATTTTCAGCGGCTTTGCATCGAGCAGCTTGATCTCTTCCGCCGTATCGTGGACCCCGATGCTCTTCTCTCGGTATGGATGATTTGCTGGTTGAATTTAGCTTCAGATCATGTTCGTGCTGAGGGTATTTGCGTTAGTTGACTGTGAATTTGGGAAATGAAGATTGTAGTTTGTTTAAGTTTCAGTTGATGCTTGAGGTTTAAATGAATAAGTGGCTTTACTCTTGCCTTAGTGGATAGTGTGCAGAAAATAGTCTAAAATATGGATTATGATGGCGGTAATATCTGAGCAGTTTTTTGTGGTTACTTCTTATACTGCTAGATTTTCACTATGCACTGAAACTCTAGCTTTTCGAAATAATTTAGCACGATTTCATATTATGAGCTCTGGTTCTGTAAGCAGGCTGCAGAGGTGGAGAGAAATTCTAGTTTTCTGCATCTGCTTTTCATAGTTCAGAGCCTGAATGATTTTGTTTGTACTAATGTTTTCATTCATGAATTTATGATTTGAATCATGAGAACTTGGAAACAACTCTGTGGTTGCAATTAACCGAGCTTTTGTTAGTTCTAACTTCTAAGTGATAGCAGTGTTGCTGGTACCCAATGGATAGTTACTTTTCCTTGACCCTACTTAGCATGTCAATTAAGTTGTTTGTATTTTATTGTGATAAAATAAGTTTCCTTGTTTATGTTGTCGTTTTGAGGAGGCTATTGGCGCCATGAAGTGGACTTTAGGTTGTCATATGTTAATAAAGAAATTATTTCTGCATTTAAACTTAATTCCCAACGCTGAGCACATGCTTGAAAAAAAACTATAATTAAATACTTAACAATCGGCATGATGTATCATGTGGCAGATAGTTATAGGGTTTCCCAGGCTGTTAAATTTGTAGGACTCGATAGATTCTTCTTTGTATAAACAAAATGCTATATCTGACTTAAATTAATGACGTTCTGATACTTGATATGATACGGTAGCATATAAATATTAATTATGTTTACGCAGGTCTATGTCAGACCAGCTGGTAGTTACATCATGGATCGGTTGGAGTTGCGTCGTGTTACTTTATATCCTGGTGTCCATGAGGATGACATTGTGGTTTTGGTTTGTAACTTTAGTATTCCAGCAGGATTAAGAGTGGCAGAAGCTGCCATTTCAAGTCAACAGGCAAGATTTGAACTCTTATGTTATCCCGACTAAATGATTAAATATTTTGTTTCTTGTCCATAGTTTGCCTCACATACTTTATTAGTAGGCTTCTAATGAATATTCTCTTCATTTCTAGGCAGAATTTTTTCCTGAGATTGGAGCCGTAGTATTCCCATGGTAACACATCCATTTCTTGTGGGATTCTTAGTTGCTGAGCTTCCAAATATGGCTTTAGAAAGAGAATGGCATGACATGAAAGAGAATCCACTTTCTGGGAAATCTTTTGCATTGCCCCATAGCATGGATTCTGAACCACTGGATGTACAAACTTTTGATGATCACTCTGTTGATGTGCCAAAGTTTTCCACTGAACAGAAACTAAATGCCATAAATATCACCCGTTCACTAGCCATGGCTTATGTGATGGATCAGGTGGGTTTGCATTGCATGATTATGTTATGTATGATTGTATTTATTTTGTGTGTTGAATGAAACCAGAGTGTTCTGGCCTACAGATATGTGATCCTGTTGGTACAGAATTAGTACTTTCGAGTTTAACATGTCTGATTTCATTTATCTATATATCTTTATTTTTGTGGCTATTGCTTTCTCTAATTTCGAAATTAATTCTTTTGTATGCCTTTCCAGAAAACCATGTTACTGCAGCAATCATCATGGCAAAATAACGTCAGGATGAGTAATTTGGTTGAACAAGTAAGATGCACTACTGCCTTTTCATTTTGTTGTAATATGAATTGTCTCATAACATGATGTTTCAGATGTTTTAATTTTACAGATTCGAGGTTCTCTTTCGAGCATTCGAACCCTGAGTAAAATGTTATCTGTTAACGTGAAGAAAAGTGAGGTGGGTATCTCTACAATTTTGAAAAGGTTGTGCTAAACTTATTCAAGACATTTTCTACAACACCACATTTTACAACGCATATATCTTGAACTTGGGATTGCAGGTTTCATATGATCTTGTTGAAGATATTCTAGTGCAAGGTGATCAAATGAGAGAGACTCCTCAACAACTACAGGATGCTGTCCACTTGACAAAGGTGCTGTTCTGATGATTTAGTTTGGTTTGATAATTCAAGGTATCCTTAAAATTCCTCTCAAGTATTTTGTTGTTCTGATTGTTTTCTTGTTGCTTCCTAGGCTAATATAATGCGTTATAACAATGACAAGCTGAAGAAGATGCAGCAGTCACCAGAATCTTACATCAGTAAGCTGCAAGAATCGAGGGGGCAGTTGTCTATTAGTTCAACACCCCAGGATTCAGAATTTCCATTGCCACCTCTTGCTCTTGCGCCTTCACACCAGCTAGCAATTAGGTATCCTTGTTTCTTTATCTTATAGGTTTGGTCTGTTACTGTGTTTTCCTTTTTTCTCAGTGTCCTAACCTCCTGCCTTTTCTGGTAATTATAGGTTACCAATTTATATCTATATTTATGTCTAGCTTCAGTATTATATTTACTAGACCGGCCATCTGAAAAATAATTCATGTTAGGTTTGTTATATTATAACATTATCTATCTGGAGGTTAAGAAACTCTTATGTGTTAAATGGAGCAAGATGAGTAGGAGGGCAAAGTATCAGCCAAATATGTGAAGAAATATAAAGAAGTAGCTAAAAATATGAGGTCTAGGGAAGAGTTACTAGAACAATAAAGAGTTTTAAAGTATAGAAGGCATTCTCTAAGTGTAGCCTTCATGTGCATTACTAAATTCCACTTTGTTTTACTTGCAATCCCAGATAACTTGAATTTTGTTATTTCTCTTTGGTGAACTTTAATCATACAAATCATTTTGTGTCAGAAGACCGTGTGAAGTTTCTGATGTACTGCAAGATTTGGTTGGGGCCATAACACCTCTTGCTCATAAGCAACAACGAGTTGTGGAACTCTGTAATCTTTCAAGGTCTTTGAAGGTTGCAGTTGAAGAGCCTGCTTTGCGTCAAGCTTTGAGTAATTTAATTGAGGGTGCGTTATTGCGAACAGAAGTTGGGGGAATAGTTGAAATTGTGTCCACTGGAGCTCCAGCTGGTGGTGCACTCATCATCATTGATGACGACGGGCCTGACATGCACTATATGGTAATATTTTATTTTTGTCCGGGTTAATTGATCTGAAATTTTTTTATTTTGCTGGGAGTAAGGTTTAGTAGAAATGAAATTTTGATCGACATTTCGAAGTTCTGTTAGTAATGTTGGGTTTTGTTGTGTGTGTTTTATTAAGTCTTCATGAAGGCCAGTCATTGCATTACGTCCAAATTATATTTGTATTGGTCACAAATTGTGCATGATAGACTCATAATTTGTGCCATTGTGTAGAACTCACTATACCACTTGCATAGTTTATTCAAACTTTTTAATAATTTTCCATACTATATCCAAATTAAGATTAAACTTTATATTTTCTTGAAAATTTCATAAATTCCTCAAATTCTCAATAACAACCTCAGGATTCTTGAAATGCCTCAGCTCACTACTTAGTTTGTTGCTGTTTTCGAATTGGCTGCAGACACAAATGCATTCACTTGCTCCATTTGGAGCTGATCTATGTGAGGACGAAGGCAATAGGATAGAAGACAATATGACTTGGAACTTCATCGCTGGTCTTACCGTTGCTCGAGAAATACTAGAGAACTATGGCTGTGTCGTCCGAGTTATCTCTCCAAGAAACACGGATTCCATACTAGGAGTTGGCGGGATCCGTCTCGAGCTATGGCTTCCCACCTTCTCGGATGAGGCCCTCCCAGCTGATTCTTAGCCATATTCGGTAAATTTAAATGGTTAAGTTGATTTTTTTATCATGTAGTCACACCTCTTGAGTTTTTTAACAAAATTATGTATGTTTTCGGGCTGCTGCTCTGCCTATTTTTCTGTACATATGTACCATATACTGGTGAGATAAGAACTCAGATCCGGCGTGTTTTTCCCCGTGTAAGTGGTGTGCAATAGTTTGATAACGAATTGCGAGAGTGCGATAAACTAATAATAAGCATGTTATTGGATTTCAATAGTTTAATTTTTTATTTTTTTATTCTTTGTTTTTGGGGGCAATTTTTTAAAATTCTCCATGGGTTTAAAAACTTTCTTTTAGCTCCCCATTTTCAAATAGATCATTTGGGGTTTTAGATACGCGATTCTGGGATTTAGATACACGATTCTTGGATTTAGATACGCGATTCTGGGATTTAGATACGTGATTTTTTTCTTGTATTTCAAATACATCATTTGAGATTTTAGATACGTTATTCTTGAGTTTTAATACATCATTTTTTAAAATGGGGAGCTAAAAGGAATTGGACTTATCATTTGGGGAGTTTTCGGGAATTCCCCGTTGTTTTTGACCTTGTTTGTTTTAGGTAATTTTAATTTGGATCTGGTTTGGTGAAATCAGTATAACAAGGGAGTAAGCGTTTTACATTTGTTATGTGATTGGTGAAAAATTTAGAAAGTGACAAATCAAATTTAGTAGACTTGTTATGTGATTGGTGAAAAATTTAGAAAGTGACAAATCAAATTTAGTAGACGGAATTTGGGATAGAAATTTTCGATTATTTTGAACGTAGCTAGAAATATAAACACAACTTTTGTAGTTATGGAGACCTAATTTTGAATGTTTGGCGAGATATTTCAATATAGACGTAACAGTTCTTGACCAAGTCGTTGCCCAGACGTCTGCACTACATCTCAACACCATGCCATCTATGTTTTGAAACCCGGACCGGACCGGTTCGATCGGTGGCCGGCCGCCTGTCCGGTCCGGTTATGCCCTTAAAACCAGTTACTGGTTGGACCAGTCTGAACCGATGCAAACCAGTTCAAAACCGGTCAAAAACCTGAACCGGACCGTTTAACGGGCCGGGTGGCCCGGTTTTCCCCTTTCAAAAATTGGAAAAATCAAAGATTATGGGGCATGCGTGGGTTTGAACTCGCGTCCTTGAGAAGAGAAACGAAGGTCCAACCAATTGGGATAAATTGATGTTTGTTTTAGAAAATTCAAATTAAATATTAGTATTAATTATGTAAAAGATTCTTATTGGATTCTTATTAGATGAAAATAGTCCATTTCTGACGGTAATTATTGGAAAATTTCTCGATAAATATTATACTATATTGTAAAATTCAATTTAAACATGGATAAAATATAAAAAAATAGTTTATCTTTATGTTTGTAAATTTATAATTTGAAATCTAATTATTAGCTATATTATTTGAAAATTAATAAATAGTTGGAAATAATTTAAAATTATATCTATTTTTCTTATTATTTAGCTTATCTGATTATTTTTAATTAATATTACAATATTATATAAATATATATAATTATTATTTTATTATGAGGTCATACCGGTTCGACCGGTGGTCCGATCAGTCGAACCAGTAAAATCAATAACCAGTAAGGAGTCCCGGTTCGCTGTCCGATCCGGGTTTCAAAACATAGCATGCCATGGATGCTACATACGGAATTAAGGGGTCGCATGTGTAATAATCAGTTGTGTCAATTGTCAGTTAATTGTTGACTAATCTTAAAGTCTTTGAAATGGTCATTGCCACATAAAATTCTCCTAAACAAATTGAACAATTCTATGTTTGCTATGTAATTCTTGCTTCAAAAAGACGGTGAACCAATCCTCGATTAATGTTATTTATTTAACTGTTTAATATTATATTAGTTTGGTCAGATTCTCATGTTTTTGAAATCCATATTATGTTAGTTTAATTATATATCTCACATTATTTAACAATTTGATATTGCGTTAGTTTGATTAGATGTCACGTGTTTTGAGACCATTTTTTAAACGTTCAATATTATGTTAATTTAATCAAATGTTTTACGTTCTTTAACGATTCGATGTTATGTTAATTCGATCAAAGTTCACGTGTTTTGAAATCCTTTTCTAACTGTTCGATATTATGTTAGTATAATCAGATGTCTCACGTTCAAAATCATGAGAGAGTGAATCAATTACATCATAATGTAATTTATCGGAATTTTAGTTTAACCAGAGGTTCTAAGAAAACAATTGGTAATTGCGGACAGTGTTTTGTGGTACGTGGTATGACTCGAACTTATGATGTACGGATACGGCGATACGGATACTACACGATACGAATATGGCGATATGATTTCTTTTTTCTTAAATTTTTCACGTGAAGAGTGTTAAATACGATATCCGATACAAGCATTTAACACAACACGATATGATTAAATAATATTTTTAGAAAAAATCCATACATCACATATTCCAACACAAACATAATTTGGTTGGTTTCTATATGACTTTCGTTAAATAGTTCATGTGATGTTTGATTATATTCATAAAAATGATTATTGAATATCAATGGCCGGCTAAGTGGAACAATTAACTGTTTCTAGTAATATCCTTCAAATGATAAATAGGATTATTAACTTTGATTTAATATATTTATATAATTTATAGCAAAGTCTCATTAATGCAACCAATTTTAGGTATCAACTTAACCGAACATATATCCTAATTCTTTGTTTAACGGAGACATCTCCAAGTGAAATTCAAATTCTATTATTGTCTTGGAGAATGACCCTGTTAACCAATTGGATCAATCCTGTTGGTTTTAAAGGTTTTTTTTGTTTTTAAACACTAGTACAACCAAACAGGATTCGAACCCGAAATATTACCTTAAAGAATAAACTCATTAACCACTTAAACCAATCCCTATTAGCTCGACCATATATGCTAATTTGATATGTCCCTATGCATTTAAATACATAATTGACTACTTAAAAGGCGAAAAATTTACTATTTCTTTTCTCTTTTATATTCAACGTTACTATTTTTAGTCTCTTTTAGTTTTTTTTTTTTTTTAAATAAATTTAAATTTTTATTATTTATGTGAAAGTATACAAAATAGTGGCAACTCAATTAAAAGTTTTGCCCGCTATTAATGAAAATTTAAGCCATGTCCTCTCTTGGATCCTTGAAGTCAGTGGAGGAGCTAGAAATTTTATTTAGGGGGTCGATCAAAGCAATATACTAAAGAAAAATACAATAATTTTTTTTTGGTGTGGTCTCAATTATTAATAATTTATTATATTGACCCTCACTAGTGTTAATTTTAACTTTGGTGAGGGGATCAATAATAAAAAATCACATAAAATTACATATACATATATATATCTATATAATACTAATTTTTTTTTTTTTAGGGGGGGGTCAATTGTACCCCTCAACACCATGTGGCTCCACCGCTGGTTGAAGTAGAGGTGACATGATACTTTCAAATGGGTAAATAATCATGTTAGGAAATTTAGCTAGAAAAGTACATATTTATTTTTTATTCTTAAAGTTTCTACCTCTACTTCGAAAAGTTTGTTATAATTTACAGGTAATGTATATTCATGATATAGTCACGTTGTTGAAAAGAGAAGAAGTCGTTTGATAACAAATCATGGAATTTTGGTGGATTTTTGTTGTATTTGATTAGCTAAAGTTGGGTGATATATATAGAGTTCGGAGTATTACTACGAATTAAAGTAGAATTTATTTAAAAGTAAAACTAATATTAGTGATTTGAATGATTAATTCCTATATTAATATCATATTTAGTAGCCTACATAAATAATTCGTCTGATTGACTTGCATCGAACCAGAACAAATCAATAGGCTCTGGGCTCAAAAACGAGTTCTAGCAAAGATGCTTTCGTACATGCCCCATAAAACAACATTACGAAACCTAATTTAGTAGTCAACAAAAAACCTAACTTAATAAGGCTAACCATACTTTACTACTTAAACCAATGTACGACAACGGACAACAATTTTGCAAACAACCTTATTTTTATCTTTTCAAGTGGCGATGGGGCTGAAATGCCAAGATATCCTATGAAGATTGTCCGAAACATGGAACAAGATTGACATCAAGCCAACGGATTTGGTCCAAATGGTTATTGGATTCATTTTGCAGAGCAATGATGTTGGTTCGAATATCATTTAAATATGTGTAAAAAAAAAGAAAGAAAATTGACATCAATCAAGAATGGCTTTTATTGTTATTTTCATAATTACACCAAAGTTAGGAGTAACGAGAGTAAATTAGAGTATTTGTACATCTACACCTCTTGCGAAATTGGATAATTACAATTTGTATTCCTTTAGATGAAAATATTATACAACTTATGTTATCTTTAATGGACGTCATAATTGGGAGAAATTAGATTACTGTATTATTTCTGTGTAAGAATATATTGTACATCCCCAGCTAAATACAATACAAATTATGCTAGGAAAGGAAAGAAAAATATTTACAACTATTACAGGATATGCGAGATCCCCTAATCCCTAATTTTCCTTATGTCAACACTCCCCCCTCAAGTTGTATAGTCGGATCACCGATTTGCAACTTGCTCAACACACTCCCAAAAATCCTCCCATTCACTGTCTTAGTTAGAATATCTGTTAGCTGGTCTTCTGATCTTACAAACGGCAGCTTGATGACCCCTTCTTCGATCTTTTCCTTGATAAAATATCTGTCAACTTCTACATGCTTCGTACGATCATGTTGCACCGGATTTTCTGATATGCTAATAGCCGCCCGGTTCGCACATAAGGTTACATGCCTTGTCAACGGGAAAACCAACTTTAGTAAGCAGCTTCCTCAACCATAGGACTTCGGCAACTCCTCGGGCAATCCCTCTGAACTCGGCTTCAGCGCTCGAGAGTGCTACCACTTTCTGTTTCTTGCTTCTCCAGGTTACTGTAATTCCCCCAGCAAGTGTGAAATACCCTGAAGTTGATCTACGATCCCCTGGACTCCCTGCCCAATCTGCATCGGTGTATGCATCAATTCTCAGATGTCCGTGCTTCCTAAAAAGAACTCCCCTCCCCGGACATCCTTTTAGATACCGACAGACCCTGATGGCGGCATCCATATGCTCCTTTTGAGGCTGATGCATAAACTGGCTCAGTACCCCAACGACCTAGGCTATGTCTGGCCAAGTGTGAGATAAGTATATCAACTTTCCCACCAAGTGCTGATACTGTGACCTGTCAGCTCCTTCCGCCCCTTCCCCGATCCTTAGCCCGTGGTTAACTACCATGGGAGTGTTAGCTGGTCTACACTCCAGAAGTCCTGTCTCAGCAAGTAGGTCAAGAACAAACTTTCGCTGTGATATATATATACCACTCTTTGACCGAAAAACCTCGATCCCCAGAAAGTACTTCAGTTGCCCCAAGTCTTTCATCTCAAATTCTCTGAACAAACTTTCCCTCAGTTCGGACATTTCCTCCGTATCATCTCCTGTAATAATCATATCGTCCACATATATGATAAGACACGTCACGAGTCCTTCTCTTTTCTTAATAAAGAGTGTGTGATTTGAATTACTTTGACAATACCCATACTTTCTCATTGCCACTGAGAATCTCCCAAACCAAGCCCGGGGTGACTGCTTCAACCCGTACAATGCCTTTTTTAACTTACACACTTCACCGTTCCTGAATCCCTTTGTGAACCCTGGTGGAGGTTCCATATACACTTCTTCGAGAAGATCTCCATGCAGGAATGCATTCTTGACATCAAACTGATGAAGCTTCCAATCTCGGTTGGCTGCTACCGAGAACAATACCCTGATGGTGTCGATTTTAGCTACTGGGGAGAAGGTCTCGGAGTAGTCGATACCAAAGGTTTGCGTGTATCCCTTTGCCACCAGCCTTGCTTTGTACCTCTCAACACTCCCGTCTGCTTTGTGTTTCACGGTGTACACCCACCTACACCCTACCATCTTCTTTCCTGGAGGGAGTATGCACTTTTCCCACGTTCTGTTCTTTTCAAGTGCCTCCATTTCTGTCTCCATAGCTTGAACCCACTTATCTTCTGAGAGTGCCTCTTCCACCTTGTTTGGGACTCTGATGGTATAAACTGCAACTGTATATGCACGTGCCTGTGCAACGAGATTCCCCATAGAGGGACCAGCTAAGGGATTCCGTCCACGTGTCGCACACGTGGTGTGCCATGCGGATGCCACGTCAGCGCCACCTGGGCCCACCTTGCTGACGTGGCATGCCACGTCAGCTGCCACGTCATCACCGAATTTTTTTTTTTTCGATGAAAATTTTATTTTCTCCAAAATAAAATTTCGGACATTTCCAACTCTTTGGAAATTGATTTATTTTCTTAAAATAAATCCCTTGGCTATTTTCAAACACTTTGAAAATTTTATTTCTCTTTCTCCTTTTAATATTTTCTCTTTGGGTTTTCAATTTGGGGCTTGCAGGGGGACCTGTAGGACTAATTAATTTTAGCTCCAAACGGATTAATATATTATCATCTCAAGACAATAATTAATTACCGTTTAATAATATTTAATTCCACTAAATAAATATTGTTGCACTCTAAAATTAATTAAATTATTCACGAATTTCTCGATCTAGAATAATTTCGCATTTCATTCCTCTGTGTAGATATCCATGAAAAATAAATTGCGACTATTATCATTTATTTTTCATCTCTAATTTGAAATTTATTGATTCGCCTTAAGTTCAAATTCTCTGTATGTGAAAACACATTCAACATACAACTTCGGTGACGTTATCACGCGAAGTGCTTTGGCCAAAGTCTTAATTCGAACTTTTGCAAATCTATTTCAAGGATATCTCTTACCTTCCAGCAAGGCCACAGATTTCTCGATCAATATAACTCTTTAGCGCATTTCATATAATCACCGAACATACAAAGTATTTTGGCCACCCGTTACCGAGACCTCACTTCGAGTATGTTACAGTGACTAACACTACATGCCTAAAGCCGAAATATTATCAGGATTAAGAGTACAATGCTTCCTGAGATTTTATTCATTTTAGATAGCAGTATAAAATGAATAATCTCAGTGGTCCAGTTCGATGTTTCCAATCCTATTGAAAATCATCAACTTGTTATAATTGGAATCACCATTCCCTATGACGAAAGACTAATCATCTTATATAACCACGTTATAGTCTTGATAAGAACATATTCTTATCTTACCGACTAGAACTTTAATGACACCTGATTTCGGTATTCAAAGTTTTTTCCTATGAAACACATTTCATATAAGAATACCACCACACGTCATTAATTATTAATATGTGAAATACTCACAACTTGCTGTAAATTCAGTTTAATTAATTCAACAAATTGAATTTTCAGGGCACTATTCCCAACAAATATATGATATAAATGATATGTTAACATGTCAAATTATGTGTTAAGTGTTATGTTATGAATTTATGGCGTGTTTTACGTGCTCGTTTTTTATTTATGGCTTCATACCTGCAATATGCTACCTTAACTTGCGTATATGATTTCATGCTTCGTTTATGTGCCTTGAATGATTTTTCTTTGCCCTTAAATGATATGAAATATCTTCCTAACATATTGAATGATACGTTATGCATGTTATATGAATTTTGTGAATTTATTTTGGTAAGTTTGATGCTTTTATGTGCGATATATGACCTAATGTGCGTTATATGCCCTTTAATGTGTTAGCTTGCATCAATGTGCCGTTTCCTTACCTTGTTTGATATTTGTTTGATTCTTTTATCGTATGCATGCATGCCTAGTATGTCCTATGACATGTTATATTCGTTGCATGAATTTTATGAATTTATTTGACTTGATTTAGGAGACGTATGATTTGATATGAACTTGCACGTGTTATGTGTTAATGTATTTCATCTCTTATATATCTTTTGCATCCGTATGCATATGCCGAGTGTCTATATGGTTCATTTGTGAGTCTAAGTCCATCTTTTGTCCTTTGTTTTGTTCAGAGCTTTGTTTCGGAGGAAAGGAGGTGGTCTTTTAGGTGTGTTTCGGTTTGCTTCGTCAATGTGGTCAACAAGGTGAGGTTTCTTTCTTTTAGTTATTACGACCTACAACCCTTGATGTGATTTAAGCCCGCATGTGACTATGTATATGTATAAGTACTTAGATATGTGTTTGATACTTATTTTATGGGATTTTGGCCCTTTTGTTATGTAATATTTGAAAACGTTTTTATATATATGTAAGAGATATTTTCGTTTGTTTGTTTCAAAAAGGAGTTGGTGTGAGTATGCTTTGAACCGCGAGTTATGTTTTGAAAATTATGTTGGATTTTGAAAATTAAGAACTTTCGAACAATTTGAACAATTAGATGGGCTCCGGAGATTTGTGCGAAGGAGACCCGGGATGGTGTGGGCCGTCGGGTAGTCCCTAGTACGGTCTTCAACTGAAGGATCAACCCTGAACCCACTAGGAGGCTTGGTGCGGGAAGAAGTCCTCGGGCGTGAGCGTCATGAAACTCACGACCCATACTTTATGAACGATGGTTAGGGGGAGTATACACCCTTCCATCACCCGGAGAAGAGGTATGTTTGTCTGATTCTGAATTATGTTTGCTTTTGATTTATATGTTGGATTTATGAACGGAGTTAGGTGGGTCTGAGGCTCGTACTCGCCGAGTCATGTGTGTGAGTTTGAACTTGTTTGTGAAACGGGAGTGGATTCATAAGTATTAAAATTTGGTTGATTTTGGCCTTCGGCCTTATACCTTTTTCTATATCTAATATCACGTGTTAAATGTTTTGGCTTGCACAAACCACACCCCGGTTCATGAACTTTTAATTTTGAATATGCTCTGCTCTATGTATACGTATGTGTGAGTATGTTAGCCCTCTCACCAGTCATTAGGACTGACCCCTTCCCGTTGTTTTCTTTTTTCCTTCGGTTTTGTTGAGTTTGCAGGTGCAGGTTGGTGCGTGCTAGGCAGCGGTCTTTTGTTTAGTTTTGTTCAAGTTGGTCGGTCGGTCTTTGCATCTTTACATTTTTGTATTTGTTTTACGTTTAGATATGTATGAAATTTGTATAAGATATGATTTCGAATTTGAGCTTAGAACTTTGTATGATTTATTTGGCCTTGGATGGGCACTTTATGTATAATTTGTAATATTTCGAGCAGGTATGTTGGTATATGTGATTCCTGGTGCTTCCGCATTTGGTTTTGTTTTAATATGCGCGCTCTGTATTAGGGTCTAGACCGCCTAGCTAGTGTGTGGGTTTTTGTTTGTCACCCTTTCGCAGTGGCTTGGTGCATGTGCGGAATCTCCATTTCGTTACACATGTCGGGCTATAGTGCGGAGGGTGTAGTGCCCTACGCTCCGGGGTGCTACAACCACCTTCAAAATCAAGAACTGTAAGTGTAGTTATTGTGTTCAATCCTTACATATATTTACCCATATTATGTGACACTTGTGCAATCCATTTCTATTAGGCCAAGAAGAAGACTGCAACTACAAGCAATATTGGGTCAATAAGCATACTAACAAGAAGATTCACCAAAAGTTCAGCTACACTAAATTCACAACAACAAGACTCATGTATTGGAAGTCAAAGATTAGTAACATAGGCAGTTACAAAACTGGCACCAAGGAGGAAAAGCACTTCTTCATCAAAGGATAGGGGACAATTCGGCCCAAGGGGCAAAGGACGCGCGGGAGGGGGGGTGGGGGGTGGGGGGAATTTGTGATTTACCCAATAATTAAATATCCACCTATTGGTTGTATAACTTCATGACATGATATGATCCTTGCTAGAAATATAAACAAACGAGCTTGATGAGTTCGTTCTTATTGATGTTCGTGATATTCTACAAGTCACAAGTAGTTTTAAAAATATTTATTTTATTAAGTTATATTATATTGAACATATTATCTGATATTTTTTTATAAGAGATATTTTTAAAAATATTTATATTTGTGTTTTTATATCCGTATCTGTGCATTATAAATAATATTCTTTATTAAAAATATAGACAATGGAGCCATATGAGATGGCTTGATAAGAATTTAAGCTCTTTATATCTTGACTAAAGGAGGAAATGAGTTTGAATCTCATATTTCAGTTTACATTTTCTATTTCATTTGTAGTTGAAAATAAAATAAAAAATAATTATAATATGAAAACTATCAAAACAAATTTTCTGTAATCTCGATCGCATATTAATACACTTGACATGTATCGGTGAGTGACATGTAACTAAAATATAGAATTCAAAACCCTAGTCTAGGTTTTGATTAGTTTGATACACTTGAGAGCTAGCGGACTTAAGTTTGCTCGAGTAGCAAAACATACTAGATATCTTGTGCTCATATAAATGAGACATAAAATAGGAAAATCCTAAGCAAAATATACCAAATTTAGCAGTTTTTGTTCGTGGGATAACAAACTTATTATTGTCCAGAATCTATATAAATATAAAAAGATAAATATTTCTTTTTAAGTTTGAACTTAAAATTAAACTCCAACCGATAATAATCAAATTCGAGCTAAATCAAAACTCCAACTTAAACTTAGAACCAAACTCAACCCATCAAGTTAAAACTTATATCATATAGAGATATAAAAGCGATGTAATTTAAATATATCGACTTAAATAATTTTTTAAAATATTTTTTCACTCAATTGACATCAAATTATAACATGATCGAATGTTTAATATGATATAAAACGATAAAATAATATATTTATTAGTTTTCTGTGAATCAAAAGTAGAAACTCAACTCAGCTCGATTCTAAATTATTCTTTGGATGAATTACATATGATTCCCTCACTTTAGGTCTAATTACAATTTAGTCCCCGCACTTTTGTTTATTATAAATTAGTCCCTGACTTTTGTGTTCCATTTGAGGTCCCTGTTTCTGTTTAGGGTTCCGTCAAATTTTTTTTTCCTGGTTTTCCCAAAATACACTAATATTGCATCTATATATATATTGAATTTCTTGTTAAATACAGATAATTTTATAGGGAATTTTTTAGAAAACTAATCTCACAAAATCTGGAAGGATAATCCATGGCAAATAAGTTCTTTCTTTCTGGGTACGAGAAAATTGAATTTTCCTACATATATTTTCTCTAACTTTCATTTTACACGTAAACATATGTGATCAAATTTAATGACAAATTACAATAAAAAAAGAAAAAGAAAAAAAGGTTCTTGGCTTCATTAATACATAGATCTCTAAAAAACAACTAAGCACCTCCACCACCGTCGCCGCTCGGTCGCCCTGCACCACCAAATATCCCTTCATCAAATCTTCTCAGCACTACCAAATTGACTCACCACCAAATTGGCGCCGCAACAGCACCACCACCCCTATCCTCCGCCTCTTGCACATTCTTCCAAGTCAAAAGGGAGAGAGATTAATGAAGAAATAAACGAGAGAGAACCTGTGGGAGAGAGAATCGGCGCCACCAACATCGCTGCGGCCACCACAACCATCCTACCGGTTCTAGATCTAATCTTCCTCAAAATCCATTTCCATCATTCTCCTATCCCCACGACGCCATACATGATGGTCTTCTATGGCGAGAGATATTAGAGAAAATATGTGAAGAAATATTCAATTTTTTCGTACCGATAATATGATTTTCCATGGGTTATCTTTTCACATTTTGTGAGATTAGTTTTTTTTTTAATATTTTTTATTGTATGATATTTAAACTTAAAATTAAATATAAATCCTTTCTTCTTTATTATTATTATTATTATTTTTTTTTTTTTGTGGTGGTGTAAGCTTAAATTTTTTATATAAAATTATCTGTATTTAACGATAATTTCAAAAAATATATATAATTTCGATATATCTGAGTTTAGCTGGAGGCTTTCATACAATAACAATAAGGTTGGCTGAAAAAGGTGCGAGATATCACAAGTGAAATCAAGAACTGTGCTATTGGGTGGGGTTGATGTGGATGAATGCTTAATGAGTTATTGGATGATTGATCCATCTGTTGATTATATTATCTTGGCCTTAATCTGGTATTGGACTACAACTCAATGGTGGTGCTAAGTTTTCAGGGCCTCCTTTGGAGTTACTTTATGGGGTTTATACCTCTGTTAATTATTTCTCCATCGGCATGATGAATGGAATGAGGCAGGAAATGAATGGATTTTAGAATGGAATGAACAATGGAATGAAATGATTTTATTATAGTATTCTTATGATTGGTACGTTCAGTAATAAAGTTAGGAATGGAATAAAAAGTTTAGATTTATTTCGGTTATATTATTCACAAATAAAAATATAAGTAATGGAGTTTTTGTGACACCCCATTCCCACATCGGGAAAGTATAAGGATTAAGCTCAGTATATAAGTTAAAGAGTCCAAGTATAACCAATGAATATCTCTTTTGGGCAGTGATTTAGGTCCAATTTCAGGTTATACTCGGTGGACTTTGAGACTTACGGTCGCGTCCAACGGGCCCGCCGACCCGGGGCGTGACAGATGGTATCAGAGTCGCTCGTCAGCCCCAGGAGCTAAGGACTATACGGGGCAAAGTGCTACGCACATGGGAGCCACCTCTTGAGCCTGCGGGGCAAAATGCTACATGTGTGGGAACCACCCCTTGAGCCCGTAGGAGCCACCTCTAGAGTTCCAACGCAGACGAGTCGGTCGTGGGCTATATGTCATGCCGCGACAAGGACGTCGCGATTCTGAAGGAGGGATGATTGTGACACCCCTGTCCCACATCGAGAAAGTATAAGAATTAAGTTCAGTATATAAGTTAAAGAGTTCAAGTATAATGCAGTGGTTTAAGTCCAATTTCAAGTTATGCTCGGTGGACTTGGAGACTTGCACTCGCGTCCAACGGGCCCGCGAATCCGGGGGGTGACAGTTTTGGCCTTAGATTTTTTGGGGATGTACTTTGTTAATTTCCCGCTTTGACGGTTGCTTTGGTTTCTTTATATATGAGGCCGGATCCTCCGTAAAAACCTGCGAACTAATTGTCCCCTTTTTTTTAAAAAAAATATAATATATATATAAACATTGTTATTTTATACAACTTAAACACAAATGTATACATAATAATCCCTAAAATTTATAAATATTAATAAAATCACCCCTTAACATTTAATATATAACAAAATAGTTTTTAGGGGTATTTTGGGAAAACTAAAAAAAATTGATGGAACCCTAACCCAAAATAGGGACCTCAAACGGAACATAAAAATCAAGAACTAATTTTTAACAAACGAAAATAAGAGAACTAAATTATAATTAGATCAAAAGTGAGGATAGTCAGATATAATTCATCCTTATTTTTTGTCTACTCCTTTAGTTATTGCACATTTAAACAATTGGAGCATGTGAAAAATATCCGGGGAAAATTGTACAATCCCTCCACCCGAATAGTCCCACTTGGAATTTATAGACAGAATTTTGGCTTTTAGCAAATTTGGGATATCAATTTTAAAGTCAATGGAATTATAGGACATTGACCAACTGAAAATCTCAATCCCAATCTGAGTTGTCCACGTGGTCGCCGAACATACACGTAGATGGCCCCATAGGATGACACGTATCACTTTTTTGCCAACTCAATAAATAAATTAAAAAAAATAAATTAATTTTTACTTAATGCAAAAAAAATAAAAAATAATGGCATGTGCAATAAGCTTGCCATTGATTTGTGGAGTGAAATCACCGAATTTTTTTAAATTTATTTATTGAGTTGGTAAAAAAGTCATAGGATAACCACGTGGACAATTCAGATTGGGATTGAGATTTTCGGTTGGTCAATGTCCTATAATTTCATTGACTTTAAAATTAATGTCCCAAATTTGCTAAAAGCCAAAATTCTATCTATAAATTCCAAGTGGAACTATTCGTGTGGAGGGATTGTACAATTTTCCCAAAATATCCGTGTAATACTTTACTGCCAAACGCGGTACCTCCGAACGAGCCTTGAGCTCAATCATTGGTCTAACGCGGGCTCACTGAATCACGAACCTTCCACGAGCCCACGTGTCTCCATCTCATTGGCCACCACATAAATCATTAACCGCCGCGTGGCCGTCGATAATTTACCTCCGGGAAATTCTTGAATGAGCCGGGTGTGAGCCCCAATTCCTACACCCGGCTCTAATACATGATTAAAAAAATATATTTTTTTTTATTCTTTTTTTAATCATGTATTAGAGCCGGGTGTAGGAATTGGGGCCCACACCCGACTCATGCAAGAATTTCCCATTTACCTCCCAACATATTTCCTCCCACATTTGAAAATGACCCTAATTTTTATTTTTATTTTATTTTATTTTCCAAGCCAATAACCAAGACCAAATACCCCGAAAACCTTACACGTGTTGCCACGTGTCCACCCCACAATTCCATATTTCAAATATATATGTGTATCTATCTCCATCCCCAATTAGCCACTCTCGGAGAGAAGAGATCCACTGCAAAAGGAGCCACAAAAATTGAATCTTTTCTGATTCCTTAATCTTTAAGCTTGAAGGGTTCCTTAATTTCGTCGAGAAAAAGCCATAAAATTTGGATCTTTTCTGATTTCTCAATCTTTAACCTAGAAGGGTTCCTTAATTTCGTCGAGAAAGGGTTAAATCTTGATGGGTTTATCGAATTTCCCGAGCCCTACAGAAGGGGTGCTGCCGCTGCTGGTAATGAACACAGTCATGTCGGTGGCGCTCGTCAAGAGCAAGCTGGTATCGGTGCTTCAGGTGGTGGCCTCCGCCGCCGGAGATCAAGAATTTGAAGACGACTGCGGCGGCGGCGACGGCTCGTCGAGGGAGAGGAGGGTCTCGATCACGCGGTACGGTTCACTGTGTAGGAACCGATGCGAGTGCAGTAGTAATCCGAGAGAGCACGGCGGCGGCGCTGCGGCGGAGGGAGGCGGAGATGGGGCGGCGGAGTGCTGCGTGTGTTTGTGTGGGTTTGAGGCGGAGGAGGAAGTGAGTGAGCTTTCTTGCAAGCATTTCTTCCACAAGGGGTGTTTGGACAAGTGGTTTGACAACCAACACTCCACTTGTCCTCTTTGTCAATCAAATGAATAATTGGTAATAGAAATTTATGGTGTAATTTAGGGGAAAATAAAGCCCTCTTTTCTAATTTAGTCCTTTTTTTTGGAGGGTTTTTGTTTTTTTAACCTTTGTTTTTTGGGCATCCCTTCATAATTTTGGGTCTATGTATGTGTAAGAGGTAATAGGGGAGTTTGTATGGATTGACTATGCAGATTGAAGTCAAGTAGGATGTGGTTTTTGTCTTGTGTTGTGGGTGTTTGTGTAATATTGAAAAGAAACACGAGATTTTTTGGAGATGGGTTCTTGATATGAGTTGTGCATTTTGATGCACATATGGATGATTGTAGTACATGTATATTGTAATCCATAGTGTACTAGTGTAGGGATGCAAACGAGACGAGCCAGCTCGTGAGCTTAACGAGCTGACTCGAAGAAGGTTCAGGCTTGAGTTCGAAGTTGTCGAGCCGAGCCTTGTGGAGTTTCGAACCCAAGCCCGAGCCATGTATTTCTTGGCTTGAGGCTCGCGAGTCGGTTCGCGAACCTAATGATAATTTTAAAAAAAAAATTATATATATATATATATATATATACTCCTATGCAACAAACCCTAGCCATTTGTTTTTATTCCCTTTCCTTTCACGCAGCAGCAGGCTTCTAGTTCTTCACGCAGCAAAGGAGAAGAGAAGATCTTGCCATCCTACGCCACCACCACGGCACCGGCACCCATCACGGCATCCTCTCCCCTGTGAGTCCACCGCCTCCTCCTCCTCAACCACCGCGCAGCCACCACCTCCTCTCTCTCTCTCTCTCTCTTTTTGATTTCTTTCCATGAATATCATATTTGATACCTTTGGAAGGATTTAAAGGAATTAATGAGTCAAACTACTATGTATTTTCCCAAGTTTTTGTTCCGATTGTATCTCTAATTTCTGCATTTTTTTTTCCTCCTCTCTCTCTTTTGTTTTTTTGATTTAATTCAATGAATTTCAGTTTTGATACTTTGGAAGAATTTAGAGGAATTAATGTAGTATTTTCTCAAATTTTTGGTCGGATTGCATCTCTATTTTTTGCTTTTTTGTTTATTTTTGCTTTAGCTAGGAAAAAAGTTGGATCTGGTTTCTATTTAGCTTTGGATTTTTTTTTTCCTTTTTCTTGTGTGGTTGTAAATTGTAATCATTGATTATTCATTAAACAAGAACCACGCTAATCATCATTGGTAATATTCAGCTTTGGATTGAATGAATGTAAAATAGATATCCAAATTTGGCCAGAATAAAAAATATTTAGAGGATTTTGTTAATGGCTTGTGGCTCGGCTCGACTCGCCCGAACCTCATTGCGAGCCAAGCCCGAGCCACTTCAATTAGGGTTCGGTGGCTCGCAAGCTGAACCCAAGCCTTATTTTTTAAGCCCGAGCTCGAACCTCAAAAAAAATGCCAAAGCTCGGCTCGGCTCGGCTCGTTTGCATGCCTATACTAGTGTGCTAAGTTTTGTTTCAATGGTGGTTTGGATATATGAGGTTCAAATGTTTTGTGACCTACGGTATCACTCCCAAAAATATTATTTTATCAATATCATATTGAATATTTTATCGATATTATATTTAATATTTTTCACAAAAAAAATTTAAAAAAAAATGTGTGATTGTATTTATATTTTGGTGTATTTGTGTCATTATATCTGTATATTGGTTAAAAATGTAGACTATATTTTGGCTTTAGTCAAATACGTTTAAGGTGGTTTAGGACAGATTTTACATGTTTTTAGGAAGGAGAATTTGATTCTTGGGTAAATTCTCTCACATTTTGTGGGCTTTTTAGTTTTTATGTATTTCTTCGATTCGAAATGTGTTTCATTCTTTGTATTATTTAATCACACAGTTGTGATTTGGTAGATGATTGAGATTAGAATGTAGAATTTTTTTAATTTTCTTTTATCAAAGTTAAATTATTCGTTAACATATCAAATGGTAAATGAAATAGGAGATGAAATAAATAATCGAAATAGAAAATTCGGTGCTTTCGTGACAGTTATGTTAGGTTTGTTTTCATTTTTACCGTTTAAACGATAGAAGATGGGGAAATTTTAGTTCTAAGGGGAGGTTTACTCCACTTGTTAAGGTGGTTTGATTCTTAGTTAATTTTCATTTTTCAATGTAAACATTAGTTTTGTTAAATAAAAGTCTGTTTACTTTAATATATTAATTTTCTATGTTAATTAACTAAACTATTCAATGTTGTTTACTCTACTTTGCTAAAAATTTGTTTTTATTTGAAAAGGATTATTTTACCCTTATCAATAACAGCAATAACTTTCTTGCCATTCCACCAAATTGAATTTGTTAAATTAGGAATTAGGTAAATTGCAAAAGTAGGGTGTACTTTCTAGAGTAGTGTAACTTTAGTGTAGGTTTATTTTATATTTTAAAATTAGTGCAAGACGTTTTTGAAACCAACGTCTTTATCAAATGGACTATTAACTTATTTATATTATAAATAAGACCCAATATTTTATAGATATTTTCACTTAGGGCCATTAATTTCCCTTTCTTGTATTTTTCTTACAAACTTGGTATTTATATTATTTATTATTTTTTCTTGTTCTTTTATACCTTATATAATTGTATCTTTATTTATTACAATTTTATTTAATGTTCGTTCGTAATTCTTCTTATATATTTTTTCCTTTTGTAAAGCTGTTTCTAAATTGTTTCTCATATGTTTAATATTTTTAGTGCTCATAAATTTTTATTTTTTATTATGCTGTCGTCAAACTATTTATTATTTTTATTCTTTCTTCATACCATTTTATAGCTTTATTATTCTCCTCTAATAAATGTCTATTTTCCATATTATAACGAGGTATATATTTTATTGTCCATTCTAAGGATTCATTATATTTTTTAATTGTTTTAACACTTTTTTCCAAATCTAATAATGTATTCTTACAAACTTCTCTGCATTTTATCATATCTTTTTCTTTTGTTTTTAGTTCTTTCATTATTTTTTCATTCATATATTTTTTAAATTCATTATTTATTTCTCTCGATTTTTCTATTTGTTCTTTTATGGCTTTTCTTACTAATCTAAGCTCTTGTCTATTAAGTCGTTTCTGATATTGATCCATTTTTAACCTTCTATTTTTCTTTGATATATTTTCTTAACTAGCTTTTTATTTATTGTTTTAATTTGTTTATATTCTTCTTTTGCATATTCTAATAATTTATTTTCTTCATCAAGCATCTTGAAAATCTTTATCATAATCCAAGAACTTGTAAATCTAGATATTATAGATTTTAGTCTTAATCCTAACCCTTTTATATCTGCTTTTATTTTTCTGGAATTCATTCTATTAAGAATCTGAAGATTCTTCTTGTTCGTAGATTCGTTTTATAGCAAAAATTATTTTGTTTATGAAATTTAATTTTTTATTTATCTTTTTGCAATTTTCATCACAATCTTCTTATTGTGATTTATGATTATCTTTATGTTCTTGTACTAATGATCTCATTTTAGAACTTAAAAGTTGTTTTATCATTTGTCTAAAATATTTATTAGATGTATCTTCATCAAAACACTTGCCAAATTTATAAGCAAGGTTTAATCCTTTTCTGAAATCACTATCATCATCCATAATTATATGTAATTTATGATGGTGAACAAAAACTTATATATGAAATGAACAATTTTAATAGCAAAATTCATCAAATATTGGTTTTAACAAGAGTACTCTAAAATCCATTCTAAATCATAATACACAAAATATTTTGAGTAAAGTTTATTACCTATCTTTATCTCCTTCGCCTTCTATAAAGATCTATCGGATTCTTCTAAGACTCGTCTTCTCCTTCCTCGATCAGCTCAATATTCTAATAGTCCTGACGGCCTCCTGCCTATATGACTTCAACGGAAAACAAGCTTCGATCTCCAACGGAAAAATCACTACGGCTTATTGGAATCAGATAATCACTCTTGAAAAGATAAAAGGAGTAAAAAGAGGTAATAAGCTTAAAACAAAATAGAATTTGTGTTTTTGTGAAAGAAAGGGTTTTATTTCCCCTTTAAGGGTTTATTTTTCCATTACAACGAAAGCACTCAAATTACAATTCTGAAATATTTTCAGACACTCTTTCTCACTCTTGACTATTGATTTTTCGATGATCTCCTCTATTACAGACCCTCTCTATTTATACAACTCTATCCGCGTAAAGAGATAAGATTCCTTAAGATAAGGAAATTCTAACTTTCATTTGTATCCGTCAGATCTATCTTTTTCTTCAACGGCTGAGATCCTGCCGACAGTTTGCAGACGTCATTGCTTACGTCTCTCTATTGGTTGCAGACGTCATTGCTCACGTCTCTCTATTGGACTTTTCTCTTTATGCAGTCACGTCCGTATGTCTGTATGTCACCCAATTAATTTGCACGCCTCTTGTCTTGTAGCAGTGGAGCAAATAGTTCTATGGGTAATAAGACACCTGTAGTATTCCTCTAGTAATCCAGATCTTGGATCATTTGGAGAGCCCTTAGTAACTAGTAACCAGTTACCAGCAGCAAAGATGGTTTGAAAACCTTTATTCTGAAGATTCTCTGAGATACTTTGTATGGCTTTTATCCCAAGAGCTCTTCTTGTAACAACCCATTCCGGGGAATATATTGCAGCTTTGAAACTTTTTCTTCCAACTTCCAAGCTGACGTTGCTATATAATGGATTTATTGAGACAATATGAAGTGACTCATACCATCTATTTCCATCCAATTCTGGAGATATGGTGTAGAATTTCAAGAGGCATTGTCTGCCTTTAGCAAATTGGGAAACCTTGGACTTGACTGTATCCTCAAATCCACTTATTTCTTTATGTTCTTTGCTCAGATATATTAAATCAAGAAAATCAAATTCTACAAGTTTTAGAACATGATTTGGATCAGCCCCATTGATTGTAGTTAACCTTGGGTATATTGTGTTTCCACTTGAGTAAAAGATTTCTTCACAATCTGGAAAGTTATATGCCAGATCAAACATTCGTTTTTATTCTTTATCATAAGAGTGTTTTGGTATATATTCACCCTTTATTTGAACAGTTACCAGAATTTTGACGTGGTTCTATTTTTATTTTTCTTGTAGAGGATGTCTTTTTCTCTTCCTCGACTTTTATTCCTTTATTCTTATTATTTTCCTCTATTTTTACAGGCATTTCTGGTTTTTTACTATTTGAGCACTCTGTCTTTTCTTTATCATTTTCTAATTTTTCAATTCTTTTATACAAATTATCCATTCTTTTTGCATTTTCTATGACAAGATCGGATAAAACTATATCTTGTATTGAGTCTTCAAAGATGTTTAGTGCTTCATTTATATCAAGAGAGATTACTCTCAGTGTGTCAACTTCTGTCTTTATTTCAGCTAGTTCCTGTATGTCCTTTATCCTGCAAAATGAAGATGAATTAAAACTTTATTAGCCTTGAAGTGATTTTTGAAAAATCACCACCCATTAACGGATTTGATAATGTCTTTACCATATACCGTTTGAGATGGACTAGGTATATGTATACGCATATACTCGTCTCAATATGATTTTTGGAAAATCATCACCCATTAACGGATTTGATAATGTCTTTACCATCTACCCTTTGAGATGGACTAGGTATATGTAGACGCATATACTCGCCTTTAGTCAAGACCAAATTCAACATTTCGAGAAAGAAAATCTGCTAAGAAATTATTCATTCCTCTAATATGCTTTACCTTAAAATTATAGTGTGACAAGAAAACTTGCCAACGATGTAGTCTCCTATATTGAGGTTTATTTGGAAGTTCATTTTGTATTAAACTCTGAATTTGAGTATTATCTGTATGAACTTCAAAAGGTTTTTGTAAAAGGAAAAGAGAAAAATTTTCAATTCCTCTTCTTATACCAAGTAGTTCTTTTTCATGTGTTGTATAATTTACTTCAGCTTGACTGAAAGTTCCACTAGTATATCTACAAATTTCATTTAGATCCGTCTTTAAAATTGCAGACCAATATAGGTCAGATGCATCAGTTTGGACAATAAGATTGTCTTTATCTTCAGGTAGTCTTAATTCTGGTAATGTTTTACATTCCTTTTTAAGACTAACAACTATATCTGTATGTCTAGAATTCCATCATTTAGTATTATTTTTCCTAAGCAATTTTTGTATTTCATGTTTTTTCTTTGCTAAATCTGGAATAAATCCTTCAGCATAGTTTAAGCATCCCAGAAACCTTTCTATTTGATTCATATTGTCAAGTTTGTCTGGAAATTCTAAGATTTTTCGGGAAATATGAGGTTGCAATTTTATTCCTGTAGTACTCAATTTTAACCCTAAGAATTCTATTTCTTTTTTCTCTATTATGGCTTTTCTCTCAGAGAGAGCAATTCCATTTTCTTTACAAATTTTTGCAAATAGTAAAAGATGTTTTCTATGATCTTCTTCTGTATCTGAAGAGATTAAGATATCATCAATATAAACTATCATAAAATTATGATATTTTGAAAAGATGTTATCCATTTTCCTTTGATATATTGATGGTGCATTTTTTAGCCCAAAAGGCATTACAAGTCATTCGTAATGTCCTTGAGGAGCACTGAATGCAGTGTATTGAATACTATCCTCTTCCATTTTTATTTGCCAAAAACCTGAAGTGCAATCAAATTTAGAATAGAAAGATTTGTTTTTGACTAGGTTTATAATAACTTCTTTATTTGGTAAAGGATAACTATCAGTTTTAGTAAAATAATTTAACCTTTTAAAATTTATTACCATTCTAGCTTTATTCCTCTTCTTTTCTGCTTCATTCATAACCATAAAAGCAGGACTAGAGAAAGGATTGAAGCTTTTTCGAATGAGTTTTTTATTCATTAATTCTTCTATTTGTTTTTTAAATTCTTATCTTTCTTCAATAGTGTATAACATAGGTTTTTCTTTTATAATTACATTTTCAGTTAATTCTATTTTAGCTTTGGGATGACTTTCTTTCCAAAAAGCTAATGGATTATTGTTATAGTTTTCTTCTATTTTCTTTTTAATAACATCTAAGTTTATTCTTTTTTATAGAAATGGTATTTATCTGTATTAGAATTTTTTCAAACACCTGTCGTCCACCATGCTCGGCTGGCTGAACTCTGAATGGTTTATTGACTCTCGGTATTTAAGAAGATGTCCACAAGATGTTTTTAATGTTACCATATATACGTTTTGTGTATAGAATTGAAATTGTTCAAGGAAATCATTTCCTAATAATATATCTGCTTCTAAAGAATTGTATTCATATACTTGTTTAATAAGAATTATCTTACTTCCAAGTATTATTTCTACATCTTTAGCTACTTTATTAATAGCTTGAGATTGTCCCGTTATTCCTTTAATTCTTATATTGCTATCTGTCTTCCATTCTTTAAATAAGAATGTTTTAAATATTGTTATTTTTGATCCCGTATCTATCAAAGCACATGTTGTTATATTTCCTTTTAAAAGTGTTAGTTGTATAAAAACACTTAAAGGAAAATTAATTTCTTTCATATTTAGGACAAAATATTTTATTTTCTTGTATTTGGAGTGTAACTCCATTCTTTTCTATTTTGTAGTATTCACAATTATTGAGAAATTCATTTCCTAGAATTATATCAAAGAATTCTCCATTAATGTATGTATCTATATAACATTTAACTTTCAATTTTATTCCTTATATATTAATTGGGACGTATAACTCTTGATTACACGTTGCCTTAAATCCATCAAAGGTGGTATATTGTATTGGCAGGCTAGTAATCATTCCTATTAGTCCTTTATTTTTTACTTGAGCAAAGCGATTAACACCAGCTCTTGTGTCTATCAAAATTTTAGGTCCAAATATTTTATCAGTTCCATTAAAATATTCTCCTTCTATAATCATTGAATTTGTATATCTTAGAGATTTATTAACAATTAACTTTCTTTTTATTTTTATACTGAAACTTTCTCCAGTAAGAGAATATTTAGAACTTCCTCATGATCTGTTTCCTTGGAAACTTAGACTAGAAGGTAATATTCTTTTTTCCATATCTGGTTTATTATTAATTTCTATTTGATAGGGTTCTATTTCTTGTATTTCTTCTAATAAAGGTAATTTTGCTGTTGCTATATCTTTACATTCTTCATCTATTTTTAAGTATGGTTCATTTTGATAAGTTCTATCATAATTACTATTACTCAACACATAAAGTGCTCTATAGTAGATAGTGAAAGCCTTACTTCCATCTTTTAAGCCTATATCTTTTAAAAACTTATAATGTAAAGTTAAGACTTCATCTATGTTTCATCTTGTAAATTGATACTATATTTCGGGAAAACATCAAAAAGAAATTGCTTATAAAACAAGTTTCCTTCAATTGTTCCCAAATGACTCGTTTTAGCGTCTCTAAATCTTTGATCATATAAAGATAGGACTAATGGACTATCTATACATTCTCTAAATAGAGATTTAACTAGAAATTGTACCCTTCCCAAATATATATATTGTATTTTTGGTCTAAGAGATTTTTTCACTTTATTTATAGCATTATTAGAAATTTCTCTTGTTATAAGACTTATCTTGACATTTCCAGAGGTATTTTCTATACTTATAGCTTTTTCTACCTCGTGATAGTCATAGATATTTATCTTATTTCTTTTTACTAAATTAGCCAATCCAGTGAATATATTATTTGTTGGATTTGCTGCACTTAACTTTAAGTTTTTTGTTTTGTCATGTGTTTCTTGACTAAAAGTTATTCGTTTAGCATATCCTGCTGTACTTTCTTCTTCTATTATTTCTTCTTTATTATAATTCTGTATTTCAGAATCCATTTAATCCGATTCAGATTCTAATTCAGAATTTTCTGAAGAACTTATTTCAACATATATTTCATTGCCTATATGATTTTCTATATCTGAAACTTCTTCTAGTTCTTCTTTTATTTCTATAAATTCGGCTTCTATCGTTCTTACCTTCTTAGGTTTAGGACATTCTGGTGATTTATGACCTTCTTCACCACAATTCCAGCATTGACATTTTGTAGGCCTTTTATTTAGTTTTCCTTTTCTCTTAAAAAATCTTCTTTTAGGTTTTATATTTTTTCTATCAAACTTTTTATATTTCTTGTATCTATTCCTTTTGAATTTTCTCTTTCTATAAGGTTTATTTCTATTTTTCTCTTCACAACCCCATTGGGTAGGTTTTTCTAATTTTCAACAATAAAGTCTAGAAATTTTTCTAGATTTCTTGTATAAATCTTGTTCATAACATAGCCTTTTTAATTCATCTATTAAAACTCTTATTCTTTCACCAAGATTATTACTTACATTTTCCTTTTCTTTTTCCCAAACTTTATTTATATGTGTATTCCATGGATTTGGGAGTTTCGAATAGAACATTTTAAGATATATGTCTAGTGACTCTCCACTCCAATATTTTCTATAATAATAGTCACAAAATTCTTCTATATAATTTCTAAGGAATTTCATAGAGCATATTGAAAGATTTATAAGATCATTTCTAGCTTCTTCTTTTTCTTTCAAATATTCTTTTTCAGCATCATTTATCCAAGGTTCTCCTAAAAATTCATCAGCTATATAGTATGCCATTCGTTCTACTCCAGTTCTAATATCTTTATCAAAACCAGTTTCTGTTTCAGTTCTCATTATTCCTTGTACGTCAGAAGAAATTCCTTTCCACCAACTGTTTATACTTCCATCAAATGTAGATATTATATATTCTGTTCTTCTAGTTGCTGTAGCGTATATCTCATCTTGATTTAGAAAATATGCAATCATATCATTTATCCATTTGGCTAGGGCTTTTCTTTTATCTCTTTTATTATTCAAATTTAATTTGCTTCCATTTACATTTATAGGTTCCGAATAATCATCATTTAGTTGATATTTAGCATTATATCCTTTATTTCTTTCATCTTGATGCTTATTTTTCTTTGTATTAAAATATGTTGGATAATTTTTTGGTTCGTTGGATCCCATAGATTCATCTGGATCTTCTAATGTTGATCCATCTTCTCTTTTAGTTCCCGAAGAACCGGCGTTATTCATTCTTACTTCATATTCTACTATATCATCCAAGTTTATTTTTTCAAAATCTTCTATTAAATTATTTATTTCATTCATATTTGTTTTTGATTTTCTTCTTGTTTATTTTCATTTTCTATATTAGTTCCTTTAGCTTTAAGCCTTTCAAGAGCTCCTTTAGAACTCTCTTCTTGCTCTTTTAGCATTCTTGGAACTATGGTATTTAGCATATAATCATCAAAAGAGCCTTTTTCATATGGTTTGGCCTTTTCTAAATTTATTACTTTAAAAGGAGTTTTTATTTCCTTTTCTATATCTTTTAATTTTTCAGCCTTAGATCTTTTTTCTTTCTCTTTAATAGTTATTTCTAACTGCTTTACGCTAACTCTGTTTAGTTGAACTTCATTCTTTAGTTCTCTTATAGAATCTTGAAGATTTAACATTTTTTCTTTAATTCTATTAACATATTCTATTATAGATTGGAAGTTTATGTCTATCGTTTTCATATTTTTCCAGCTTTTGTTCTATTTAATAATGCCTTATTCTTTTCCTTTTTTAACAGATTTTTTAGCTTCTTTATATCATTTTTATTTTTATTACAAAGTTCTTTATCCGCAGAAGTTTTTATTTCATCTCTTAATTTATCTATTTTAGTGTCCAATCCTAATATTTAATTTATATTGTTAATCCAATCTTTCCAATAACGATTCATATAGAAAGGAGGTTTGAATAATAATTTCTTTTTATTCTAAACTTCCTTAACTTCTTTTTATAACAATTGGAAGGATTTAATTTATTCATTTTTAGAAAATATTTTAGCATATCTTCATAAAAATTATATAAATTAGCTAACTCTTGTTTATTTAAAATTCTCATATTAAGGAGAAGGATATTGCCAATCTGTATCATCATAGGATATATCTGTATAATATCCGTCGATATCTAAATAGTTTACTGTTCTTCTATATCATTTAATCTTTTATCTTCATCTAGAATTTGAAACCATATAATTATTCCTATTTCAAATAATTTATACATTGTATCTATAATTATTTTTATCAATATTTTATATTTTTTATCCCAAAAGACGTCGTCTTCTAGGCTCTGATACCATCTAAACAAGGGGTGTATTGACGTTTTGTCCATTACAATTTATTATAATTTATTAAAATTTATATATTTGCAATTAATAAAAATTATATATTTTCAAAGTGACTTCTCTTTCGATAGAAAAATGTAAATGTTGGGGTAGAATTTATAATTTTAGAAAAATTATTGTATTAATTTATAAGAAAATATCAACTGTATCATGAAATTTTTTAAGACGCCTTTTACATCGACGTCTTGCACTACTTTTACTATATGTACAAAAAGTACACTATTTTTGAAATTGCTTTTGAAAAGTACACCTAAATTAAAAAGTCTCCTAGGAATTAGGTTTCAGAGGCAACTTTCATCGTCATTTGCTCAAAGAGAAATAGGGTTCTGAGGAAACACATTCATCTTGATTCAGCCGTCCATTGGCAAATCTTTGGTTCTGTCGACTACATCACGGGAAATTTGAAGACATTTACTGAAGGTTAAGTAATTTCCACACCATATACGAAATCTTATGATTTTTTCTTTTAATTTTTGGTTGATGTTCTTTGATGATGCCTACTTTTTCCTCGATCGAAGAAGTCCCAAGTTTCTTTCCCTAATTTCTTCCCACCTGCCGATTGTTTTGTTGTCAAGATTGGATTTTTGAAATAATTGTCCGTGTGGGTGCATTTTCAGTTGGTATAATGTTCTGTTTTGGTTTAATTTTTTGCATTCTTGGTATATCCCTTGATGGAGGTACTCAGTAGACATGCTTCAGACTTGTTATAATTGTTTGTTTGGGAATATCTTTAGATTAGGCGAGCTAATAGACTTCTCACAGCTCCAGCTGTAGACGAGCCCTCATTTGTATAAATCTTTGTTTGTGTATGAGGGTTATTTGTTATTTATTTGTTTCTTTAGAACTGATCTTCTTAATTGTTGATTATATATTAAAGCTTTGCTTGTACAATTGAGATAAAGTATGCGATTGAACGGTTGTGTTGTTGTAGATGGAGATTACTCGTTATAGTGTTCCGTGTGAACGTGGCATTGGAGGTAAAGATTTTCGTAAGGCTGGTCCAATGGCGAGGCATCCGGGAAGGTTTTATTACTGTTGTCCGAAAGGATGCCGCACCTGCACATTCGTGTGTGCTGATGAACTGTGGTCTCCCAAATACAGACATCTTCATGCCTTTGTAGTTGTCTATGTATATTCGGCTATGAACGGAGCTGTGTATGGTCAACCAAGACATATTACACAGGATCCAAGGAATTACGGGCAGAGTTCAATCACTGAGACTGGAAAACAATGGGTCGTAATTCTGCCATTTCATCAACTGTTAACTCAAACCGCAGATCATGGCTTTCATCTTCAATGTCGTACGAATCAAGCTCACCACCAGTTAATGTTGTTTGTTGCCTTATAGGGACCTTAGCTTGCATCTGTCGTGCTTTTCATTGTCTTGGTTGTCGTTGTTGTATGTAGATTCTGATGCAGTTGCTGTAGAAAATTATATTCAGTCATAGGAGTTGTTGTATTTGGTGGTTTTTCAACATAGCTTTCAGGTTATCTAGTGTCCTTTTGCTTCATTGTAATCCTACTATGACTTTGGCACAATTAATGACAACTGCAACTGTGATGAGCTTTGTTTTATAACATTGAGTTGCTTCATTGTTCTAGTACTCGGATTCTCCCTAATTTTACAATTGAATTTTTGTTTATAATCATAAATTTAAGGATTTTTTGCTGCATATTTATTCAGTACATAGGTGAGTTTGGTTATGAATTCTGATACTCCTACAAAATGAACTTCACATTACAGAAACAACCTAAGTTCCTTTTCGATAATGTTGTATAGAGTGTTTAGACTTCCAATGAGAGATGCCTCATCACCATAGTCTTTCTTCAGTAATTTCACAATAGTTCCCAGTGGTAATGTTAGGAAACTTATGAGAATGTCTGCAAAATGAGTTTGGTTATGAATTCAGATACTCCTACAAAATGAACTTCACATTACAGAAACAACCCAAGTTCCTTTTCCATTTGAACTACAGCCTTAACCAAACGGATTGAAGAGTACTAGAAAAACAACAAATAATCCTGATATTAGTTAAATATTCAATCATCATTAAAGCACCGAATCCAAACTTAGTCTAGTACAATGAAAATTCAAGATACAATAAAATTAAACAACCCAAATTCTTAGCTTCCTACCAAATCCATCATTAGTTCAAACAAGCCAAAAGATTCCCGATTTTTGTCATTCTGTTCTGCCAAAAGATTCATACTTAATAGATTTAACAAGGGTCAGATTCGATAACCAAGAATGCAACAGGCCATATTAATTTCCCTGCCTTTTCAACCGCCCAGCAACAACACGATGCACCATTTCACACTTTGCTTCATCCGGCAAACTAATGAACAGATCCATAGCAAAGGGGTTCATTGCAATCTGGTAAACAACTTCAAGTTGTTCGTACATTGGAATAGCCAAAGGTAACTTACCTATGATCTCAAACAACTTTTGGCGGTTAACGGAATACTCCCGTTCTTGTGTTTCTTTCATTGCTACAGCAACCTCCTTGATAGATTCAGTTGCTCTAGTCCATAGTCCAGTAATCACTTCAGCTATCTCTGCAGCGCTCTAGTTCGACCGGAGCGTTTGAAGTCATGGTTAACAACTCGATTCTTTTTGTGGTGTGAAATAATACTAAAAAACATTACTACTTGTTCAGGAATGGAAATTGCTCTAGTTCCATGTAGGTCAACTTGAGCAAGCAAAATACACAATCTAGCAAAGGCATTTTTACCTAACCTAAGGTTCTTAATACATGCTATACTGGTGCCACGAATCAAATCATTCAAATGTCCAGCTTGGTCAGGGATTCTACTATTCAGGCTATAACGCATTTCATTTTCAAGGCGTGGCCTTTTGTGGCTATTGAAGAATTCAAGTAGCATGAAAGTGTCCAACAACAAACCAAGTACATAGAGCTTAAGGAGTTGAAGAATAGCAACCAGGTGATTACGTTCCATCTTGCAGGATCAGAAACAAGCCTAAAGACACCCCAACAATCCCATAAATACATAATATTAGAGACACCTCACATTAGAAACATGAATTTTTGGTTGCATACTTAAACCAGATCACATATCATATTTCAAGATAAAAACTGATATTTTAAATAAAAAGGACACCGAAATTCGCTGCAGGAATCTTCTACACTTCACACAAGGGAAAAGTAATTATCTTTAATTTTAGCTTCCTCTTAAACATAAATTTCATCGCCAGATATTTAAAAACTATTTTCACATAGCAATATAAATTTAAACATGGTTTACAAGTAGTAGCTCGAAAATCTCATTAAAAAAAAAAACAGTATAATACTGTCTCCCGCAACTGAAGTCAGATTAAAACTCCTTGAAGAATCCAAATAGCTGCCCAATTCCTTCCAAGAAGAAATCTGGAGAATGTAAAGGAAAATAATCATACAACCATATCCACAACAAATAGAATTTACCGAAGTAGATATTTTTGGAACTTAAACAATGAAAACAACGAAATGATATTGAAGAAAAACCCAAGGAGATCAATTCAAGAGTGTATTGGATACAATACCTTGTAAAACCCTAGATCTTGATTGTGTGTGGAGTGCTGAGCAGTTTCTCCTCTAATATAGAGGGAAAATGGAGGGAAGAAAAATTAGGCCAGAGAGCCAAAACAATCGAAAAAAATTTCGCAACCTCCAAAATTTTTCGTCCAAAGTGATTGAAGGGGGGAAATCTTGGAGCCAAAAACTGAGCCACGTGAAAACAAGCCAGAAATCGCCATTTGAAACAAACCTTGTAGCCAAAAATACCATCCTTTCGCAAAGAAGAAACAAATCGCCTTCCCAGGAGCAGACAGATAACTTCGAACCAGAACATGTAATCCTCGAACAGCGAAAATGACTTTCAATGGCAAAAACCGTAAATTAAGCAAAGAAGTGGATAAGATGGTAATTTTGTACGTCAAAAAGGATGATGGTTTATTTAAAACCTGAAAATTGAATGGGCTACCATACCAGCCCATAAGGGATCACATGGACGGGCTCAGCGGTTTAGGCCGGGCTTTAAGACGACAACAGTAAACAATCAAAACTGCCATTTTTTTTAGGTTGAAAGCCGTTAAATGGGCTTGCAAGCCATTTTATTTAGTTCTAAATATCGTAGTGCAAATGTGGCTCTGAGCGGACTTATGCTGGAGTGGAAGTTGGATCAAGGCAAAGTTTTTGATTGGCTCACCAACTTTTAGGTAGTTTTCTTTCCCTTTCTTCCTATTAAACTAAATGAAATTCACATCCACTACTTCTAAAATGTGATGTAATTATAAATTAATTCATCTTATTTTAGCAATCACCAAATCCTTTTAAGTTTTATTAGCACATCAACCCCCATTATTAATCATCTTGGAGCAAAGATTTCAACCATATAAGGCGAATTGGAGTTCCATCTTGTTACATCTGTCTTTATTCTGATTGCCAACCTTTAATCGTATTCCAACCAACGAAATCTCAGTGTTTTTATATGCCTTTTAAAGTAAGGATTACGTTGAATTGGCTTTCAACGTCGATAATTCAAGCACGTGGTGTTCATTAGTTAAGGATTTGGCAATTTTAGTTCCCATTCAACGTCGATAATTCAAACATGTGGTGTTTGGAGGATTGAGTTAGGTCGAGATTTATTTTTTGATATGGATCATAGTGTGTTCAGTTTTTGTAGTTGGGGGCGGAGGAGTGCGCTACTGCTACTACATGTTTGCTATTGAAAATTTAAATATGTTATGTTTGGATATACATAGTAATTTGACAACCATTTTCTGTTGAACTAATTTTTTTGGAGATTGATAAGGTTAAAGATCGCTTTTTGATGGATTGATTTACAACCACGTAAAATGAAAAGGTATGAGAGATATATATCGGTTATAGGAGAGTTAACTCCATTATTTTTAATACGTCAATCTTGAAAAACACTAATCTTTTACACACACATACAAAACTATAATATCTATAAGCAATTTTTTTTAAAAAAAAAAAAAAAGGCAACAATACAAATTAAAAAAAAAAAAAAAAACTCAATAATTAATTTGAGGAAGCTCTTTAAAAGCTATTGGTGTATGAAAACCATTTGCTCGACTGATCAAACCTCTTATGCTTCAAGGCGATGAACTCCTCAGCCTCAGAGTTTATATTTTCCTTCTGAACAAACATCCCACCATCGTCACCGTTATCATCATCATCTTCTTCTTCTATTTTCTCAAAAGTGTCGCAATAGCTCTGCATCGTTCTTCCCCCCCCCCCCCCCCCCCCCCCTTAATAACCGGAATCAAAAGAAAATTCATTCCGGCGAGGTTTAGGGAGAGGAAGATCGCGACTTGGAGCTTTTTCAAGTGTGTGTGGCTTGTGTTCGAGTTCGTAGATCTCATAGGCATCTCTCGTGTGGTGTTTTGTGTTCGTTTTCGTCTCCATAGTATCGCTTTGTTGATCTCAAAGTTGGAATGTGTTTATGGAGATGTATAAGTGCTTACATTTATATAGTTTTTGAATTTGTTGCAGTGGAGGGAATCTCATTCCTTTTACACGTAGTTGCGTTTTCCAAGTTGGCTACATGACACATTATAAGATTCTTGATTCGTGGTAAAAACTTTTGGAAAGTTTTTGGGGCTCTAATTTGTTTATTAGAGATGTGGGACTTTGGCCTATGTTTTCTAGTATACTTTAGGGGAGATACCTTTATGATCTTATATACTATGTTTTGGAAAAAGATATTGTTAATGAGAATATGATTCGATCAAGTGTGTGTCTGTATGATACAAAAATATAGACATATTTTCATAACACGGTTTTTCCGAGAGGACTTTAACATGGATCTGGTACGCCCAAGCTCAACTAATATGAGAACATATATTACACTTAACTTGTTTTATCAATCACTTTCTTTATATTTTATACCAATTATACAACAAGTGTAGAACGTTTTCTCCCTCATTATTGGATTATGTGGAGATGCAGTACGCTTATTAGGAATTTCAAAGTTAGTTGAATAATTTTTTGATGAGACGATATGAATACATAATTTCAAGTATTTTAAATCGAGATGTGTAGAAATTTCTCTGAGTTAATTGCACTGAAAATTCCGTATTTTTCATAAATAATATACAAAATTTTTATCTATGAAGTATTGTCTAACTTCTTTTTTTTTTTTCTTTAGATTTCTATTTTGTATAGTTTGCTAGCTACTTGAGATTGTAATGCATATATAATACCTGTTAAGCTTCCCTGTCTTGTACAATTTTTAAGAAGTTTAAATTAATATGCATTTTATAGAGTTCCCATGAACATATCTCCTTGGTTATAATGCATGGATATAAACATGGCAAAAGTATTGGATATGATATCCAACATGATACGACATGATAAAATAATATTTTTAAAAATATCGGTGCATCATAAACCCTCGGTAATGTATGCGTGATATTGAATGCTAATAAGCTCAATGCACGGATCTAATTAAATTAAGTTCCGACATATAACTTTTCATTTGTATAGGAGAATTATTATTTGTTCCCCAAACTATTCCTAATGAAGTTTAAACAATATTGACGATCTTTGTATCATAAACAATTGCATCTTTACTTGGATGCTTTGTGCTCTGATAAGTTATTTATGAGGAGGGTCTCGTTAATAACCCTACAACTGTGATTGTGTCGGGTGCAAAAAAAACTACCCCCATTGAAACTTGAACCCCTTATATATCAATGTAACATATAACATATATTAATGTAAATATTCGTAATAGTTTGAAAAAAAAAAAAGAAGTAATTATTTGTAATATTTATTCATTTATAAATCGAAGGATGCAATACCACCAACAAGCAAAATTCAACAAATATATATAATTCAAGTATTCAACAATCTCCAATAATCAATAAAAACAACTAGGACATTATTTCAATTTTCAACCTCTAAATTAAATCTTCTTAAATGAAAAAACTCAAATAATTTGATTATTAATTAATCCCTTTAGAAGCTACTCATATAGAGACGACGACGCCCATTTGCTTAGCTCAAACCTCTTATGCTTCAAGGCAATGAATTTCTCAGCTTCTTCATCAACACTATTTCCCCTATGTATCAACACCTCATTATCTTCTTTTGAGTGCTTCAAACTTTGCTGCATTTTCCTCTCACTCTCATAATAATCACCAGACTCAACCTTCACAAGCCCGCGAGGCCGGTGTTGGAGCTCGTAAAGCTCGTAAGCGTCGAGTGCCCTATGGCATCGTGCTGCATTCGTGTTTCCGGCCCGTTTCATCTCCATTGATTTTGATAGTTTTTTTAGAAACTTGGAGGAATTGAAGGATGAATGAGCGTATACGAGGTGTTTTTCCAGGTTGTCTTGTAGAAAATATTGCTCTTGAAAGTACGTTTATATATATATATTTTTTGAAGTTTGATTGGAGGGAATCTGATTCGTTTTGCCTAAAGTCGCATTTTGATTTTAACTTTGATTCTAGACTTTACTTTAGGGAGGGTTTGATTATTATATTCAAGATTATCTGGGGAAGTTTGGTCTATATTTTATATTGTGCTTTATGGGATCATAAATCTAAAGTTTCGGCTATATTTTATATTATAGTTTGGGAAATTTGTATTTTTACTATGGTCCAAACATGTTTGATATGCAAGAAAATATATAAAATTAAGCATAAAAAACACCAAGGAATATGTAAAATTTTATGTTTGTTTGGTTGTCGGAAAAAATTTCAAAGTGTTATTTGATCTGCTTTCTTTACGTACACATACTTATCGGATTTAAACCCGTGAATTTTTCTATTATGGAGACTCCTCGCAATAAGTATAATTTCGTGACAGTTATGTCATGGAAAAGAATATTAAATAAATAAAGAAACACGTTTTTGTTCTATTTTACTTATCTTTGTCACATTTTCGATCATGAAATTGGGCTTTTTGCAATTATATTATCTCTAATTATTTGTTTTTAAGCAATCAAAATAATTGTAGTCGTGTTTTTCACATTCAATAACTAAGGGCGCTTTTATGCAAGTTGAAGGAACAATTATATGGGATTAGACTATAGCCATCTTAGTATTTGTCAAAGGAATTTCTGTTTTAGTTCTTTTGACTATAAAATGTGCCAAATTTTGTTAGACTAATAGCTGCCAAACGTTTCTAGGGTCATTAATATAAATGGTATTAGCAAAATTTGACACAACTCTATGAATTATAAAAGTTTTTAAAACTATAATTATAATTATTTCGAGAGCTAAAAGAAAAGTACACAATAAAAACATAAAATAAATTGGACTATGTTGTTTTAATAATTTTCAAAAGTAGAATATTTGTTCTAATCTCTAACGAATTCTTCTGAAAATATTATTTTGCTATGTAGTGTTGGATACTTTTTACAAGAAAAAATTTGTGTTGCTATATCTGTGTCATGCCGTGTCCGTATCGTCGAGTTCAGATCCTACATCATAGGTTGTAAAACAACTTTAATTTAATTTCCATCAGTTTTAAAAGCAAGATGAATACATTTATAAACTCTGGAAGGTTTTGCAAAATATTTCTTTGTAATTTTTCAAAATGAATTTGTATTATTTGTGTATCATTATAGTTCTGAAAAATCTAGAAAACCAAATAAGCGCTTAGAAAATATAATTAAATCAGGACTAAAAATTCTAATGTTTTTATATATCTATTAATTAATTCCAATGACACCAGGCTACCAGAGCTATGGGTTAACGCTGCAGTTTGCATGGTGACTCTTCCTATCACTAATAGTTATATATAAAAATATTCGAATACAACACTTTCAATTAAATTAACATAGTACCATACCATTAATCTACATCATTTGATGGTTAGAGCTTAAAATTATGATGCACATATACATATATTTTTGAAATAATTAGTTTGTCCGTCGTATTATCTCAGTTATATAACGTGAAAATTAAAACAAAAAAAGTGTCATCATATTTATATATATTCATGTATCGTAGATTGAAGGAATTTCTTCCTCATCCAAACTATTACATTTTTCAAAATTTACTCCGTTGCATATAGCGAGTAGCAGGGATCGGTTTATGAATTATGTCACTGCCCATGAGTGTTGCTATAATTACTATTTTTGGCTTTTTAATTGTAATAGTCTCTCTGATATTTGGATTATAGCGTATTGCCTGTATACTTGGATCTCGTTGCTTATACAGTCTTGTTTGGCCGGTTCTTTCAAAATATATATATCTGTAGAAGGCTAAAATTTGGCAATAAAATCAAATCAAGCCAAATAAAGAAGGTCAAATACCATATTTTGGAAATCAAATCATATCTCCCGATTTATGGAAAAAGATTGCAAAATCGACGAGGACCAATCAGAATGAAGTCTTCTCTCGGTGATTATGGAAAGGATTGCCTGCCCTACACCTATAAATAAGAGGCCTTCTCTAGGTCGAAAAGCGGGGAGAACCCCCAAGCATAAGCGAAAAGGACAAAGCACAAAACAAACAACTCGAGGACAAACAACTCACACAACTCGGAGATACGAAGGAGCAAGCCACAAAGCAAGGAGAAAGAAGTTCTTCGGTGTTCTTCAGCATTCTCGGCATTCTTCGGCATCTTCAAGGTGTTCTTCGAGGAAGTCAACAAATCAAAGCGTCCGATCCGCAACAAGACGTCAAGTCCGCGAATCCGGCGTTCTTCTCAAAACAACTTCGAAGGTGCTCCAAGCGTGTTCTTCGGCGTTGTTCAGAAAAATCAAATCAAGGACCCCAAGCACAAACATAAGCGAAAAGGACAAACAAGCAACGAGAAGATTCAAAGGACAAAATTCTCAAGTCATCAAGCACTAAGGAATCGAAGGAATTCAAACATTCAAGCTCTCAAGTTCGAGCCTTGCCATTCCGCCGTCGATTCAACCAAACTCAATACTCAATCCGGGAATAAGCATCAAGCCCTCGGATAAATCCACTTTGAAGAATCAGCGGAATTTCAGAGATTGGAACACTTTTTATTTAAATCAATAAAATCTTTGTTTTCCCTATTTTCTTGTTTCTCGTAATAATTTATTGCAGATCGACGAAAATTTGTGTAAACAATATCTTTTTGTTTTTCTTTTTTATCAGAATATATGTATTTTTTTTGCTACCATCTAAACTATATGAAAAGATGTAAAAAACCATCTCAAGTGGAATATTCCGATGAGATATCATTTTGTTGCACACACTGGTAGTCGACTGCCTCTCGCAAAAAATTTTGCCCAAATTCAATTCGATTGAATTTAACCAATTAAAAAGATAAATGTATTATACTTACCTTTTAATTTTTTATCCTCCCTAAATTTTTTACTAACCACACAATAAATGTAAAATATTTACCCTTTCATTATACTGGTTTAATCTAGTCAAACTCAAATTAAAATCGTCAATTCATCGTGAAGGCTAAATTGTAATGCTAACGGTGGTGGTTGATCCATACTTAAAAAGCATCCCACCAAATTTTAGGAAGTTTACTGTACCCCTTTATTCTACGAAAAATTCTTGCATGCACCGGGGCTTAAAAAAAAAATTGATTTTTTTGCATTTAAAAAATAAGGGGTGCATGCATCGGGATCCACACCCGGTGCATATAAGAATTAACCTTATTCTACTAACTAATCTTTGGGGAAAAGATTATTTTGGTTATTCGAATTTTACTTTTTTTGTAATTTATCATCTAAATAAATTTTCGTTGCATACTTTCATCCAATGTTTATATTTTTAAAGTATATATACTGCAATCTAAACTTTTTTTTTTAATGATTTTGGTTAAAAAATAATTTACTTGTATGTTTTATAAACATATAACGTGTCATATTTTTTAACTAAAACCACCAAAAAAAAGTTTAGATGCCGATATGTCATAAATATAAATATTGTATGATGGTATGCAATGAAAGTTTGTCGGGATGGTAAATTATAAAAAGGGGTAAAATTCGAATGACAAAATTCTTTTTTCCATCTTCTCTCAACCATTAAATTAATTTTGAGTTCGAATCCCTCTAGTCACTTACACTTGTGGTTAAAATTCAATCACCAGAAGTACAAGCACATACGCAACATACAATCAAAATTCAAATACGAGTTATTGCACTATATTCTTGCAAATGCCCTTCAAGGCTTCAACATATAATAATTAAAACAATTTGTTCGTAAGATTTCTTGATCATCTTTATGTACCTAAAATATAATTAAAACAAGTGCATGCGACATTAGTATTAATTCCAAACTCTAAATCTTCTCAAGGATTCATTCAGAAACTATTCATAATTCATGGATGACATCCACCTCCTCAGCTCGAACCTCCTATGCTTCGACCCGATGACCTCAGCCTCATAATCAATACTTCCCTTATAGATCACCACCTCATTCTCTTCCTTCGAGTGCTGCTTAGGAAGTTGATCACGATCATGACGACTCGGAGCTTTTACGAGTGCACGCGGTGCCTGTTCGAGCTCGTATAGCTCGTAGGCGTCTCGTGCCCTAAATCTTCCCTGTGTGTGCTTGTTTGCGTCTCTCTTCATCTCCATTGTTGCGGAATGGTTGTTTAAGTTGGGAGTTTGTGTTGCAGAAATGAATGCTCTTGGAAGTACATTTATATAGGGTTTTCTTTTGAGAAAAGAAATTATGACTGATGGGAATGTGATTCTTTTTTAGCCTTTGGGTTGCAATTTGAAATTAATAAAATGTTATTTTATTCTTTGTTAAAACTTTAGGATTTCGGCTGTATTTTATATCGGAGATTAGGGAGCTGGTTTAATCTGAAGTTTTTTATTATATAGACTTTAGAAATATAACTAGGGAGTAGGGATGAAATGGCTTGCCTAACATATTTTATACATAGTTTAGGAGGAAAAGGAAACACAAAAGAATATAGAATTTTATGTTCTGTTAAGCAATTATGCATGGAAAATAAAGGCCAAAACACGTTTTCTACTTGGATCTTTTTCTCACATTTTTCACGATGGAATTTAGTTTCTTGCTATTACATTATGTTTCTCCCGATTCCTCATTTTATTTTGAAAAAACCTAGCAATTAAATGGTATTTGGTGAAGGTTTTTGGACTAGAAACATGCACATGCAACTATGTTAGTAAGTTCAGGGTATGTGCATACGAACAAATAGATAACTTTTGTGTATTTGTGTCTGTAAATATATTGATTATAAATTCAAATTTTACTAGAATAATTAGGAAGATGGGAATTAATAATAATTTTTATAAAAAATAATGAGAGACTCGAATTTCTTGAAGATAGTTGGAGTATCGATCTAAGAAAATAATAAACAAAGAGAAAAACTTAAAAGCAAGCTAAAACTCTATTGAAGATGTTGCCTTCTTTTCTTTTTAGGGGTCGTGTACTAAATATGTTATGTTTATCCATGTAAGGATTGTACATGTTAGTGATGCCAAGCAAACACACGTTGACAATTAATGTTGCAATGTCATATGCACGCATATTTATTAGTCTTTGAGTGTTTACTTTCTTTGTATTTATATACATGATAGTGGTAATTGACCAATTTACCCCTGTTTTTAATTTAAAACAATTTTCAGCCGCAATAATCATTATACAGCTCATCTTTGCTGTAGCAGTGGCGATGTGTAGTAATTAAAAAGAACATCAGGGTTGTAGTGTTATTGCAGAACTCATGTTAATTTTATGTCGGCTATCACATGCCTGATTTGCATGTGATCGACCACCGCTCATAACACAAAAATCACACGGGCCGGCCCTTATCACACGGATTCCAGCCCATGAGAAGTAAACAACTGCCAGCCCATGTTTCTGGACATTCACATGCCTAATTCGCATTAGTACACGACCCCTTAAAGAATTTAGATGTACTGTAATTTCTTTCCTCCTAAGTCCATATATTTTTCTTTCCTTTTTAATCTTGTCCCTCCTCTCTCCCAGGCTTCTTCACTATAAAAGTTCTTCCTAACATATCCTTGTTTTCTGCATTTTCAATAGAGGGTGATTTATTATATAAGGAATATAAATGTAGTAAAATTGGATGTAGTAAAATTTTGGATTGAAAATAAATGTAGCAAATTACTATGTTAGGAACTAATAATATAAACCATTTGAATTCACTTTCCTATAGAACAAATTATATTAGTTGTAGTCATAAAAATATTATTGTTACATTCGGCCAAAACAATAGGCTCTTCTTACTTATTGAGGGATTTTAGTTCAGCTCGGTTCTCATCAAGCTGATCGACCGAACTCACCTATTTGACATATTAAGCTGAACTGATCCATTGAACTCACTTATTCGTCATATTTAGATGTGTTCGTGTATTCTGAACTTATCTGTTCGACTTATTATACTACTAATTCAATAATCCGAGTCTGTGATCGTATTTACGTATTGAGATGAATCTTGGATTAAATGGGTAACAATATCGGCTATATAGTTAATCCTAAATTTATTAAATAACTAAAATAAAATACTATACACGAATCATGAAGAACAAATGAATCCAGCACACTAGGGTTGTCAATGAATCGGGTTCGGTCCAGATCAGGAGATTCTGAATATGATAAGAAAACCCGATAATTGAATCTGAATCTTATAAGATTCGGATTCATTGATTTTGAATCCATACGTAATCGAGTATCGAATTCGACCTGATTAGTAATAAAATATAATTTTTAATTAAAAATTTAATATGAAAAAATAAATATAATCTAACAAATAATTATTCTTACCAAAAAATAAAAATAAAAAATTATTATTTAATGAATTATTTGATTTTTTTTATATTTATTTAAAACAAGTTAATTTAAAATTATTAATAAAGGAATATATATATATATTTAGAGTAAACAATTCAAATTTTATTATTATGTAAAGTAATAAATATGTAAAAATTTTAATTTTTATCATTTTACTTAATATTCTTTACTAATAAATAATTTATTTAATTAAATATTATATAGAAAATTGGATTCGGATTCTTAACAACTCCAATTTCTTAATTTCATATCTGATCCATTTAGTTGGATACTTATAATCGGATATGATTAATCGGACGAATTATAGGGTTGTCAATGGGTCGAATTTTAATTCGAACCTGATCTGAATCCAATCAGAAACTTGACGTATTCGACCAATTAAAAAGTTTGATGGTTCAGTACATCCGATTATAAATATTCATTATCTGAAACAAATGGAGTGAATATGAAATTAATAAATCCGACTCATTAAAGATTTGAATCCAATTTAAAAATATTTTATTAAATATTAATTAGCCTATATTTATTTATTAAAATTAAAAATTCAATATATATATATATATATAATTATTTTGTATAATATAAAGCCCCATTTATTTTAAAATAATTTATCTTCTTTTATTAATAGGATATTTTTAAAAACGTATATAGAGATAAACTTTTTCAGAAACTACATTTAGGTCGTATTTACTTCTCTTATAACCAGATTTTGGAGGAGGTCATCTGCCCAAATCTTGCGTTTACTTTTTCTTGGTCGCAGCCTGGGACATCCGTACCGGCCCGTAGGTGGCGGCAGAAATGGGGAGGGCCAGCAAACACGCCAATTTGCCATGTCTCGCTAACCATGCCATTTCTTGGCGAGGGAAATTTACTAAAGAACCCTACCTTTGCATTTAATTACGTTCGGTTGCCACTGAAATTCTAATTCCCCCCAATTTTTCGTTCTCCCACAGCAAACCTATACCTGAAATTTTTCTAATTTTCCCTCATTTTTGACATTGCGCAGTCTTGAAATAAAGGGTTGAAGGTATAGATTTCGGAAGCCATTTTGAAGCATACATCAGACCACTCCAGCAGTGTTGAAGGTAATATTTCTTCTCTTTCGTTAATTTTTCTTGTTATTCTTGGAATTGAATCTGATAATTTCCATAAAATTCGAGGCGCAGGGGTAGGGTTGTTGTGTGTTTTGCAGAATCTCCTCGTTGCACCACACAGGTAATATCGGCAAACCCCAATCTTTGGAAATTATTGGGTTGTGTAGATGGATATTTCCTCCAGTTAGGTTAGCTTGTTTTAACAAATTTGTCGGAAAGATTAATTAATATTGTCGTGATTTTGGATGTAGTTGTTGTTCCCTGTCTTACAAATGAGGGTTGAATGCTGTTGTATTTGTATGCTGCATGACTGTTGTTGGTTGTAATTGCTTGTCAAAGATTAATTTTTTGGCTGTAATTGATCTGAGTTTTCTGATAAATTGTAGAATAGACAGTTTCATTATTTGATTTTGTGAAGTGGTGTGTTGGACCATGATTCTAGGCAGTGAATTTATCAGAATTATATTTTGTTAGCTAGAATACCTACACAAGTTGAGCACCTCCATAAGCTTGTTAAACTGAATGAAACTGATTGTATCGAGCAACTAAGATTAGGGCGTAATGCTTTTGCCAAGTTGTGTGTCGTACTTGAACAAAGGGGTGGGTTATGTGCAATCTGTGGGGTGCCTGTAATTGAACAAGTCGCCATGTTCCTTAGTGTTCCTTCGCATCACCAAAAGGTTCGTGTAGTTAAGAAATCATTTACTTGGTCAAGTAGGACTGTAAGTCGACATTTTCATAGTGTGCTTTGGGCTGTTTTGAAATGTTATGATGTTTTTGTGGTGAAACCTGTTCCTATCCAGGACGATTGCCAGGACGATCGCTGGAAATGGTTTAAAGTGAGTTTTTGTAAAAATTCCAATTTTTTTTAGTATGTCTGACATTCAGTTTACGATTACTTATAAAAGCGCTGATGGTTATTATTGTTAGGGATGTCTGGGTGCATTAGATGGTGCGTACATACCCGTGACAGGTCCCACGTCTCACCAGGCCCGTTACCATAGTCGGAAGGGTATTGTTGTTAGGAATAGTGCCCTAAAAAGCCGATTGTATATCCGCTTTGTGCTTTTCCTTATTGTAATCACAGACAATCTTTGAATGAAATAACGAATTGAGGCAACACTTCTTTATATGCTCTTGTTTGGTATGCGTTTACTTTAGCTGTGCATGTATGAGAACTCCCCTAATCCTGATGACTATAGGACTCTACCATTTAGGTGAAATGGTTCATGAAACGAGCCCTATATCACATAAGTCATGATTAGTAAAATACTCCAAGCCGATGAGTCCTACAGACAGTGGGAGTGTCAACCTGACTCCTCTAAGGCTTGCTTGTGGGATCACGCCCTTAAGAAGGACCACCTTGTTTCATGGAGGTGCAAAGTGTATAGTTGATACGTGCGTGATACATGAGGGTGCTTACTTTAATAAGTAAGTTCACTGAGGTGCCCCGTGTGAGAACATTCCTAAATGGGAAAGGAAGTTTCTATTTCAGGAAATGGAAACTTCCAGATTAGGAAATATCTCACGAGTCATTGATGTGATTAATTGATCCTTAGACTTGAGGTTCCTTGTCACTTTATGAGTTAACTCTGTAGTCTTAGGTATAAGCTTTAAAGGGTGTCGCCTTAGACAACTGATTCAAGGCTTATGCTGGGGCTGCACAAGTGATTCATGAAAGTGAATGAGAATCAAGAAAGGACCTACACTTGCATTTGCAAGGTGATCTCTTATTGTGTAAGTCATTCATATGCCATATGGAGTCCTTGGCCAAGGCAGTAGATCAAGACATCAAGAAAAGGGTTTCTTGGATTGAGATCAAATGGATATGAAATGCACTTAGCTTTAAGACCGGATTATTAGGGTTCTGATTATTCCCTTGCCCTAGATCTTGGTTGAGAGATAGTAAGTAGGAGGATTGTATCTCACATGATTCAATGACTTAAAGGTTCTGTCGAATCCGAACATTCCAATTCAGCTAGGGGTTAAACACCTGTTGCTAGACTATGGTCGTTTAATCTGTGGACTGATTAATTAATTAGTGAATTAATTAATTGGGGTCACTGCTAATTGAATTGAGAACCTAGAGGGTCACACACACAACAACTTGGTTACATGAGTTGAGGCTTGAAAATGATTAAACGAGTTAATCGGACCAAGAGGGTTCCACACGTGTGAATTCACACGTGTGGATCACGTGAGTGACACGTGTCACTGTGACACGTGTCACACACGTGTATATATATATATATATTATATATATATTAAATAATTAATTAGTTAATTATTTAATAGACTTTGGTTTAATTTTGAATTAAAAAGAAAGTCTAATTTTGGAGAAAATAATCTAGTTAATTAATTATGAATTAATTAATTAGATAAAATAAGTTATTTATTTTATAATAAATAAAGTATAAAATTATCCAAAAATAGTTTGGATATTTTTTAAGCTCTCTTCAAAGTTGACTAGAATTAGAATTCAAAGTCAAGGTTGAAAATACTTGATCCTCAAGTAATAGGAGAGAGGGACCAAAATCCTAGCCCATAAAGGACTAGGAATTTCGGCACTCCCTTGCCTATATATAGGGGAGCTCGAGCTCCCCTTTAGAGCTAATAGACAATTCTTGGTTCATGTGTTGAACACCTTCCTTTCTCCAAGATTAAATTAAACCCTAGGTTAAGCCCAAACACTAACTAGAGAACTAGCATCCTTACTAGTTAGATTGTGATCAAGTTGGTGGACTTTCTCTAGAGACTTCAAGTTAGAAGTTTGAAGATTCGAGCTTTACCAAGGAGAGGGGATCAAGCCGCGTGAAGAGCGTTCTTGGGTGGCTTGAAACGCTTCAAGAAAGAATAAAAGAAAAGTAAGTTTTCTATCTTTACGAATTTGGTTACACGATTGCGAGTCCTAGATCCTTTTGTTGGGAAAAATTTTTAAATTCCGCTGCTTTCTGATTCGTGTTTTCCATCAAGTGGTATCAGAGCCACCTCGTTAATCGTGTTTCTGATTCGTCTCAATTATTCTGAATTTGGTAGAAATTCTTAGGCTTAGATGCGAATTAGGTATTCATGAGTTCTTTTAGAAAGCCTGAATTACGAAACTGTAATTTTTCCTGAATTTCTAAAACTGTTTTCTCAAATCGTGTTTTTGAAAAATTGTTTTAGTTGAAATTTGTTTAAATCGAATTTTTTAATTTTGGATTGAAACGGGTTTTGGAGAAACCCGGAAATACGAAACGGGACACGAAAAGAATGGGATTGGGCGTGCTAGCACGTCGCACGCCCAAACCCCATTACCGCCGCCCAGCCCTCCCGCATCCGCGCGGGAGGCCTCCCCGCCCGCCTAGGCGCCCTGCTCGCCTGTCCCGCAACCGTGCGGGACAGCCGCCTGCTCCTCCCGCAACCGCGCGGGAGCGCCCGCCCAGGGATGGGCGGGACTGCCTGCCCGCGCCGCACATCTGCGCGCAAGGGCGCGCCTGGCGCGCGCACTCTGGCGGCAATCGCTGCCGGCTGTGCGCAGCGCTGGCGCGCGCCTAGCGCGCGCTCCTGCACGGCGGGCGGGCGATCCCGCGTCATGCCGGGCCCGTGCATTCGTGTTTTCGTGTTTCGTGTTTTTCGGTCCGAAAAATCCCGATTTAATTTTATTTTAATTTTATCTTTTAAAATCAGTTTTGGTAAAATAAAATTATTTTAAAATTTTGATTAAATTGGGATTTTTGAGAAATTAAAGCGATTTGGTTTTTTGGAAAAATTATGAATATTATTTTCTGAAAATAATGAAAGAATAAAATTATTAATTTTGGAAATTAATTGGAATTTTATTAGTTTAATGTTTTTCGGGTTTTATTGAAAAGGCTCTTGAACAAGAATTGCATCTAAGTCGTGTTTTGAGTCATTAGGACTTGAAACGAGAATTTTAATTTATTGGCTAAATTTAAATTCTCGCAAAAGCATGTTAGGTGATCATGGGTTTAGATCTATGTATGGTTTTAATTTATGCACATGAATGGTTTCAATTGGGGTTGGAGCCCTATAGTTGCGTTTTTCAATTGAGGTTGGAGCCTCACTTATGTGCGTACTGTTATGTGATTTATTATGTGGCTTTCCATATTACTGTTTTTGAGGCCGGGGTATGCCCCGTGTAATTGTCTAAGGCCAATATGAAGATTGAGCCTTATTACTTTATGTCTTTTTCTTTTTATTGTAATTTGAGAGTAGAGATAGGTGGTGAGGTTTTATTTTCATTTTGGAGACAATGCACCCATGGAGTAAGATGGACCACATTCAAGTAACAAGGAGGCCATAAGTGAAGACCCCTCAAAATGTTAGGGAGGGGAATCTCAATTGTTAAATGTAATAGAGATAGGGCTCGTATTTTGTTACCGCTTTCCCTTATGTGATTTGAACTGTTTATGTGGCATGTATGTTAGAACTTGTGATTGTGGAGTGGCTCCCACATATCACGCATAAGATAGGTAGAACCCATGATCATTACATGTTAGTATCATGCTAGGACATGTTATCTGTTTATGTGCTTGTTTGAAATGCATTTAAGTGTACTTGCATTAATCAAGACTAATAAAATTGGATAACATATATGTTGGTGAGGTCGAACCGGACAACTCTCCGGTTGATTCGAAAATTCCCATTAAATATTAAGCTAATTTCGAACAAATAGGTGTTTAATTCGAGATGCAAGTTTTGAATTAAATTCCTAGCATTCCATCAATAGGTTTTAAGTTTAGTAAGTAAAGCTAGTTATTGTCCGCGAGTCGTGGGATAGCTAGTGGAGCTTATTAGTTCTTAGTTACCTAATTGATCATTTTAAATGATCAATATTTCGTGGTCAATTTTGGCAAGGGCGATGTCCGCGAGTCGTGGGTCGTTCGAACTAAGTTTTGGTCATGATCTTATGATTGATGGGTCTAGCTTAACACCTAAGTAAATATGGATGTCGCACGAGTCGTGGGTCCATATTGAAAGATAGGTGATGCAAAAACAATTACTGAGAGTTCTAAAGGTGTTAGAATTGGTAAGTTGTACCTACCTAGGGTTCTTACTTAGAATGTCCGCGAGTCGTGGGTTCGAGGTAAAATGCCTAGGATCTTAGTACCCATTGGGAAACATGTTCCTCTTAGATCTTTGGGAATTCTAGATCTTTGAAAAACAGTGGGAGCTACAATAGATTAAAGACCTTATCTTTTGTATATCGTTATAATTCAGCATGCTCACTAGTTCTCTGTTTCACCATTTAGGTCGTAGATTCTGTGATTCTCTACGTGTTTTGAAATGGCAACCAAAAACCCTCTTGTATCGATCCTCGAGTCAAACAAGTTGACTGGTCCCAACTATTCTGATTGGCTGAGGAATCTAAAAATCATTTTAGATTCTGAGAAGAGAACTTATGTTCTCTTCGAAGGGGAGCCTACTCCTGAAGGGGAGGCTCCCACTCGGGCCGAGCGGGACGCGATTCAGAAGTGGAAGGATGATAATCTCCAAGCCCGTTGCCTTATGTTGGCTAACATGTCTCCGGACTTGCAAAGACAACATGAGGCCATGGAATTTGCTTGGGAGATTTACGACCACTTAGAGCAACTTTACCGCCCTCATGAACGTGTTACAAGGTATAACACTTCAAAGGAATTATTCCACTTGAGAATGAGGGAAGGTTCAAGTGTCCATGAATATGGACTCAAGTTTCTTGCCCTTACTGAGAAACTTGCTTCCATGGACATGCCACTGAAAGATGAACTTTCAGTGGATTTGTTGCTAGCTTCGCTCCCACCATCATTCAACCCATTTGTCCTTAACTTCAACATGAATCATGCTGGTGCTACTGTAGCTGAGCTGATTAGTCAGCTTGTGACTGCTGAAAGCACGATCAAGAAGGACAATAAGGTTTTGATGGTGAATGCTCCATCTTCCTCTTCTGGGCCTTCTAAAGGTAAGGGCAAGAAAGCCCAAAAGAAGAAGAAGAAACCCCTTAGGCCCACTGGTGGCATTTCGAAGGGGAAGGCCCATAAGAAGAAGCGTGATCAGAAAGAGGATGTTTGCTTCCATTGTGGCAAAGCGGGACATTGGAGGAGAAACTGCCCAGAGTACAAAGCTACTCTAAAGAAAGGTATCTTTCTCGTTGAAGTAAATCTTTCTATTAATTCTAGTTCTTGGGTACTTGATACCGGTTGTGGAACTCATATCTGTAATGATGTACAGATGCTAAGTGAGGTCCAACAACTCAAAGAAGGAGAATGTGTCTTGAAGATCGGCGATGGCTCAAACGTTGAAGCTCGAGCTTTAGGCACAATTAGATTAGATTTAGGTAGTTTTGAGTTAGTATTAAACAAAGTCCTTTATGTACCGAACATTATTCGTAATATAATTTCAGTTCCAATATTAGATTGTGAAGGTTATGAAACTTATATTAAGAATGGTAAATACTTTATCAAACGGAACAACTCTTCCGTTCATATCGGTACTCTAAGTAATGGACTTTACCTAACTCAAAATATCAATATTATGAATATACAACGAGAAACAAAGCGTAAGAGAGATGACCAAGTTTCAGCTCCCTTATGGCACGCTAGATTAGGACACATTTCCAAGAACAGAATTAGCAAGATAAACACTTTAGGATCATTCTCTGAAAATGATCTCAAAGAGTTGACTTCTTGCGAATCCTGTCTCAAAGGAAAAATGTCCAAAGTCCCTTTTAAAGGAACTGTGGAACGTGCCACTAAGGTTCTGGATTTGATCCATACTGATGTTTGTGGACCGCTTAGTGTAAGCGCAAGAAACAATCATCAGTATTTCATAACCTTCACTGACGACTTTAGTCGATATGGTTATCTATACTTAATGAAGTATAAATCTGAAGCTTTTGAGAAATTCTTAGAATTTCAAAAGGAGGTTGAGAACCAAACTGGTCACAAGATCAAAGCACTTCGATCTGATCGAGGAGGCGAATATCTTAGTGAAGAATTCCTTAATCATCTCAAGGATAATGGGATTATCTCTCAGTGGACTCCTCCGGGAACTCCTCAGCTTAATGGAGTTTCTGAGAGAAGGAATCGAACCCTACTTGATATGGTTCGTTCCATGATGAGTTTCACTGACTTACCGCCTTCTTTCTGGGGTTATGCCCTAGAAAGTGCAGCAAAGATTTTGAATCTTGTTCCCTCTAAGTCAGTCCCTAAAACGCCCTATGAAATGTGGCATGGTAAAATCCCTAGTTATTCTTACTTAAGAATTTGGGGTTGTCCTGCTTACGTGAAGAGGACAGTGGGAGATAAGTTAGAATCTCGTTCTAACTTATGCTACTTTGTAGGTTATCCTAAGGAATCCATAGGATACTACTTCTATGATCAATCTGAACAAAAGGTGTTTGTTTCCAGAAATGCCACTTTTCTTGAGGAACCGTTCCTTAAAGAAAAGAAAGGCAAGATCATAGAATTAGAAGAAGTACAAAGTGACCCCATACCACCCACTGAAGAAACGTCCCACTCTGATCAACTACAACCAATCACGAATTTCGATACACATGTAAATCCTCCTCTAAGGCGTTCTGAACGTACTCCTAGACAGCCGGAGAGATGGTATGGATTCTTCCATGAAATCTCTCAAAAGGATAATGATCCTTTGACATATAAGGAGGCACTTTCAGATTCTGACTCTGAACAGTGGATAGAAGCCATGAAATCCGAAATGGATTCCATGAACTCCAACCAAGTTTGGACCTTGGTAGATTTGCCTGATGGGGTCAAACCCATAGGTTGCAAATGGATCTTTAAGAGAAAGCTTGGAGTTGATGGAAGCATTGCAGCCTACAAAGCAAGACTGGTTGCAAAAGGATTCACTCAGAGACCCGGCGTGGACTTTGACGAAACCTTTTCACCAGTTGCAATGCAAAAGTCCATTCGAATCATGCTTGCCATTGCTGCATATTATGACTATGAGATATGGCAAATGGATGTGAAAACTGCCTTTCTCAATGGTGACATTGACAAAGACATTTATATGGAGCAACCCATAGGTTTCACATTCAGTGGGAGTGAGCAAAAGGTTTGCAAACTCCAAAGGTCAATCTATGGATTGAAACAGGCTTCTAGGAATTGGAACATTCGATTTGATGAATCGGTCAAAGCGTTTGGCTTCATCCAAATTTCGAATGAGTCATGTGTGTATAGAAAGGAATTGGAGACCTCAGTGCAATTCTTAGTACTTTATGTTGATGACATCCTTCTTATTGGGAATTCGAAGGATGACATGAAAGTGACTAAGTTATGGTTATCGAACCAATTCGAGATGAAAGATCTTGGTGATGCGTCCTATATCCTTGGAATTAAAATCTATAGAGATAGATCTAGAAGGTTAATAGGACTATCACAGTCGATGTACATTGACAAAGTATTGAAGAGATTCAATATGGAGTCAGCAAAGGTTAAGAACCTTCCTATGAGTGTAGGAACATGTCTTTCAAAGAAGATGTGTCCTAAGACTAACCTTGAGAAGGAAAGAATGACTCATACACCTTATGCATCAGCAATAGGTAGCATAATGTATGCAATGTTATGTACTCGACCGGATGTGGCTTATGCACTTAGTGTAACAAGTCGTTTCCAATCTGACCCTGGAGATGGTCACTGGGCTGCCGTGAAGAATATTCTTAAGTACTTGAAAAGTACTAAAGATTTATTCTTAGTTTACGGAGGTCAGAAAGATCTTACTATCGAAGGATACTGCGATGCAAGCTTTGCATCTGACTTAGATGATTTTAAGTCAATGTCAGGATACATTTTCTGCCTAAACGGCGGAGCAGTGAGTTGGAAGAGTTCCAAGCAAACTACCACTGCTGATTCGACCACTGAGGCCGAATACTTAGCTGCAAATGATGCAGCTAAGGAAGGTGTTTGGATTAGAAACTTCATTCAAGAATTGAATGTTGTTCCTAGCATGAAAGACCCCATTACTGTGTTTTGTGACAACACTGGGGCGGTTGCTCAAGCAAGAGAACCAAGATCTCACCAACGGACCAAGCACATTATGAGGAAGTATCACCTAATCCGTGATATTATCAAAAGAGGAGATGTGCTAATTGAGAGGGTCACATCAGCAGAGAACGTGGCAGATCCACTTACTAAACCCCTTAGTCGAGAAGCTTTCCAAGGTCATCTTCAGAAGATGGGACTTAGAGTAGCTTTAGAATGGCTTTGACGGGCAAGTGGGAGATTGTTAGGAATAGTGCCCTAAAAAGCCGATTGTATATCCGCTTTGTGCTTTTCCTTATTGTAATCACAGACAATCTTTGAATGAAATAACGAATTGAGGCAACACTTCTTTATATGCTCTTGTTTGGTATGCGTTTACTTTAGCTGTGCATGTATGAGAACTCCCCTAATCCTGATGACTATAGGACTCTACCATTTAGGTGAAATGGTTCATGAAACGAGCCCTATATCACATAAGTCATGATTAGTAAAATACTCCAAGCCGATGAGTCCTACAGACAGTGGGAGTGTCAACCTGACTCCTCTAAGGCTTGCTTGTGGGATCACGCCCTTAAGAAGGACCACCTTGTTTCATGGAGGTGCAAAGTGTATAGTTGATACGTGCGTGATACATGAGGGTGCTTACTTTAATAAGTAAGTTCACTGAGGTGCCCCGTGTGAGAACATTCCTAAATGGGAAAGGAAGTTTCTATTTCAGGAAATGGAAACTTCCAGATTAGGAAATATCTCACGAGTCATTGATGTGATTAATTGATCCTTAGACTTGAGGTTCCTTGTCACTTTATGAGTTAACTCTGTAGTCTTAGGTATAAGCTTTAAAGGGTGTCGCCTTAGACAACTGATTCAAGGCTTATGCTGGGGCTGCACAAGTGATTCATGAAAGTGAATGAGAATCAAGAAAGGACCTACACTTGCATTTGCAAGGTGATCTCTTATTGTGTAAGTCATTCATATGCCATATGGAGTCCTTGGCCAAGGCAGTAGATCAAGACATCAAGAAAAGGGTTTCTTGGATTGAGATCAAATGGATATGAAATGCACTTAGCTTTAAGACCGGATTATTAGGGTTCTGATTATTCCCTTGCCCTAGATCTTGGTTGAGAGATAGTAAGTAGGAGGATTGTATCTCACATGATTCAATGACTTAAAGGTTCTGTCGAATCCGAACATTCCAATTCAGCTAGGGGTTAAACACCTGTTGCTAGACTATGGTCGTTTAATCTGTGGACTGATTAATTAATTAGTGAATTAATTAATTGGGGTCACTGCTAATTGAATTGAGAACCTAGAGGGTCACACACACAACAACTTGGTTACATGAGTTGAGGCTTGAAAATGATTAAACGAGTTAATCGGACCAAGAGGGTTCCACACGTGTGAATTCACACGTGTGGATCACGTGAGTGACACGTGTCACTGTGACACGTGTCACACACGTGTATATATATATATATATTATATATATATTAAATAATTAATTAGTTAATTATTTAATAGACTTTGGTTTAATTTTGAATTAAAAAGAAAGTCTAATTTTGGAGAAAATAATCTAGTTAATTAATTATGAATTAATTAATTAGATAAAATAAGTTATTTATTTTATAATAAATAAAGTATAAAATTATCCAAAAATAGTTTGGATATTTTTTAAGCTCTCTTCAAAGTTGACTAGAATTAGAATTCAAAGTCAAGGTTGAAAATACTTGATCCTCAAGTAATAGGAGAGAGGGACCAAAATCCTAGCCCATAAAGGACTAGGAATTTCGGCACTCCCTTGCCTATATATAGGGGAGCTCGAGCTCCCCTTTAGAGCTAATAGACAATTCTTGGTTCATGTGTTGAACACCTTCCTTTCTCCAAGATTAAATTAAACCCTAGGTTAAGCCCAAACACTAACTAGAGAACTAGCATCCTTACTAGTTAGATTGTGATCAAGTTGGTGGACTTTCTCTAGAGACTTCAAGTTAGAAGTTTGAAGATTCGAGCTTTACCAAGGAGAGGGGATCAAGCCGCGTGAAGAGCGTTCTTGGGTGGCTTGAAACGCTTCAAGAAAGAATAAAAGAAAAGTAAGTTTTCTATCTTTACGAATTTGGTTACACGATTGCGAGTCCTAGATCCTTTTGTTGGGAAAAATTTTTAAATTCCGCTGCTTTCTGATTCGTGTTTTCCAACAATTGTGTCAGTCAATACGTTAGCTGTTTGTGATCGCAATTTGAACTTCGTATATGTCTTAACTGGTTGGGAGGGTTCCGCAGCTGATGGTCGGGTTCTAAGAGATGCTATCCATAGAGCAAATGGGTTTAAAGTTCCTAGAGGTTAGTTGTGTAACAGTTTGTCCTAGTGTTTTATTGTGTTAGCTCGTATTGACAATTTTGGTCTAATTAATCCAATTTTCTAGGGAATTACTACCTTTGTGATGCCAGTTACATGAACGGGGAGGGTTTCTTAGCCCTATATAGAGGAGTGAGGTACCACCTAAAAGATTGGGGGACAGGCACAGCTAGACCACAAAACTATAAAGAGCTCTTCAATCTCCGCCACTCAAAAGCGAGGAATGTAATTGAAAGAGCATTTGGGGTTTTGAAGGTTCGGTGGGGGGTGCTTCGTAGTCCTTCATTCTACCCGAATCTACTCAGAAAATAGGAACCTGCTCAAAAAATAATGTATATTCATATAGTTGTAAAACGAATAAAATCAATTGCTACATGTACCAAATCTTATCCATGAATCTACTAGTACATTCGAGTACTAGTGCTATTACCTAGTCTCAAAATTCTACAACAGAGCCTAAGATTAAATATACTCAAGTGGCATGCTTCATTTTCTATAAATACCAGTTTTAAATCAAATGAGCTAACACAGACCCTCATCAGTAAACCGTATAGCCAAGCATACTCACCCCACGACTGAGAATGTGAGGTATTTGTCATTACTCAATCTATCATTTGTAACTCAAACTTCATCCTCTTCAATTTATCAAGTATTGCTTTACATTTATGATGAAACTGAATCAATTTTTTGCAGGTTACTAGAATGGCCAACAATAATAGTGGGATTACACAAGGAACTATGGTCCTACACAGATGAGTGGACGAAAGCAATTGACAAAAAATTCATTGTCCATCTGTACCTTCATGCGTGGGTTCTTAATCGACCCATGCAATTTTCTGATAGACAAGAGCTCATGCAAACTCAAGAAAAAATTAACCAAACATTCCACAAGGACTGCAGCTTCGATTTCATAGAGGACAGGTTTACATTGGCTTATAATAAATATGTTACATGGAAATTCATCATTGACTAAAAAGGCGTGAAGTACAACAACCGCAACAATTCAATTCAAGCAACACAGTCTGTATGGAATGAAATGTGCGAGGTAAATAGCTTATAAAGCTACATAAATTTGAAATATATGCCTACATGTTAAATACTCTTCATTCTTTGTTGTTGAAGAAGATTGACATGGTACAAGTGTACAAAGACGAAGATGAATCTATGCGATTTCATTTGTACGAGATGACCCCGAAGCTGAAAGAGAGTTGCTGCTCGAACGAGCTGCAAACTAGTCAGTTGATCTAGAGGAAATTGTGGCCTGCACAGGTAACTAACTCATATCTAGTTTAATTCGCAACTGAACAAATTCTAATCAAAAGTATCCATTAGGACTGCCAAAAGACTCAAACTCTAACTCATCAATGTCATATTCTGCACGAGGAGAAGACCGACTGTCGGGAACTGAATTTCTAGAAGTGTTTGTGCCCAAACCACCCCAGAAATTTTGGTTTGGTTCATGTAACAGCAACAACAGTAAAATAAAGCCTAAAGGGATCTTGCTCCACCTCCAAAGACTCATTTAAATTCTGATTACAAATCTAGAGTTTGTTTGGTATTGTGCGAGGGTATGGATTGAAGCATTTTATTTAGATTTTCATTAATTTACCACGAAGTGCGCTCGTGCATATAATGTTGTACCCCCTACTTTCCTTATTAATAAGAAAACACCCTTTTCAGTGCAAGATACAAAAAAGACATAGGAAAGTACAACAATCGACACAATCTATTTCATCAGGAACAGTAGGATACCAACAACCAATACTAGACAACAGAATAAAACGAAAATCATACATACCAAACAACAGCCAATAAGAACAGGAGAATTCATATTGAAAGCGTTACCAACACCACGAGGGACTGAGAATTCGTTACGAACGGGAAACGACACCGCCTCACTAGATTCACCCACTTCCGATAAGTCCCGCTCTTTCACCGAGTGATTCCTTAACGTACATAAAGAATCAGCATCGAATTTAGGAATGCAATTGAAAACCTCCTTTTCGGCGTTCAGGTACTGTCTCAGCTCGCGATACTGCTCATCCCAAATTGCATCTGCCCAAATGAACCGTAGCCGGTGTTAGGTGCTCCGAGGGCATATATAGTAGTATCTTTCCAGGAATTTTGCATTTCTCCCAGCGCACCGGAATGACATCAGCCCACTCTTGTAGTAACATGGAACCCTAAACTGGCGGACCATCTACAAATGCAAAATTGATGCACCGATTTCAAAATATCGATTAATAGCAACCATAAATTAACAAAGAACAAGGGTGGCATATTGGTCGGAGAACGCGCACCTTTTTCGTGTCGAGATAATGGAGCCGGTGACTAGCGATCCCAAAAAACCGGAAACCCACACACAGAGATTTCTCAACTCTTCCTTGGGGGAATTTGCGTAATAGGGGTAAATATCAGCAAAGGCAAATGGATGTGCATTACATTGTAAATAAAAGGGCAAAATGGTAATTGACTCGCAAACCTTCATTGTTAGGACAACAAATTAAACAACAAACCAAATAATATGCCAGATCAAATATGAAAGGTAAAGAACAAATATTGTCATCATGCTTAACTAGTCTAACCCTCCAAAAACCTTTCCTCCATTATCCTTTTTACAAAAGTAAAAGCGGGCTTAGGGTTTGATTTCTCCTAATATTGCGCCGATAAAGTTCGGAAAGGGGAGAGATAGCAAGTTTGAGAAGGAGAGAGAGAGAGAGAGACAGAATGGGAAACCTTCAATTAGCGGAATGTACACATTTTCTCAGTAAATTACATATTCTTCCTGTTTGCATTTGTCCAATTTTTTCTTCTGGACGTACTCTTATCATTCGAATTTATCAATCGAGTTCTCAAATTCGAAACAATCGAATTTGGTCCGGACGAATTCGAATTCTATGGAATTTGGACTCAGACTCAGATTCGAACACTCATTTGTTGTCGGATTCGAATCTAAAATTTTCTGATCAGTCGATAGCCCTAGAAGAATATACTAAAATTCGGATCAGATCCGGATTAAATTCCGAACTACTGACAGCCCTAGCCGAGCTCGTGAGTCGTGTCCATTTCAATAATTAAAAAATAAACTTACAAAAATATTATATATATATATAGAAAAAGATAAAATAAGATTGATCTTAATATCTGAATTCGTGTATCGTTCAGTCACTTCTTTACTACCAACCACCGTTTTCGCCACCACAACCACCAATCGCGCCGCCGCCAACTGCTCCGGTCACGGAGGCGGAACTTCAAAGCAGTCACCGCCGGCCACAACGCCGAGCACTGTTTAGCCTCACTGCACCTGATAAGTTTTCTTTTCTTCTCCTTTTGTTGCTTTTCTGAGTTTGCTTACCCTGATTTTGGGCAACGCATCATTTGCTATTTTCCAGGTTTTAGGTTTAGAAAATTACCTTAATGAATATAGTTTAGGGATATGAATTGAAGTTAGCTTTCGGTGTTCTTGGATATTTGCTCGTGGAATTGAGGTATTTTTGGGTTAAAATGTTGTGGATAGTAGAGTGTTGTTGTAACTGTATTTGTTTGGTTTATGGGATATACTAAATGTAGAAGAAAAAGTTAAAGAATGGTTGAGATATTAAGTGTCGGAATTGTACATGTATTTTGTTTATATCTTTTATTTGGAGCCAACAACCCAAAAAACCCTATATTATTCGAAATAATCACAAAAAACCCTGACAAAAAAAAAAAGGTACTTTAAAAAACCCTCTGTTTTTTAAAATAAACTCACCGCCCCTAATCCCATTTGGTCAACGAAAAAGTGTAAAATCCCCATAATACCCTTATGTACTGTAGCAGCTATATAAATATATATACTTATTTAATATCTAAAAATACATATTAATAAATTAATGAATTTATAAAAATAGTATATATGTGTATATATATATACATAATATATATATATATATATATATAATTATTCATATTTATTTATATATATATACATATATATATTATTTTTATAAATTTGTTAATTTATTTACTATATATTTTAATAAATTAATAAATATATATATAACTATCATGAAAATTATATACATGTATATATATACATAATCCATATTATATATATACACACTATTATAATAATTAATATATATATTTATAAATATATTATATATATATACATAATACATATTAATAATTATACATACATACATAATACATATATATATTTGTAAATATATTTTATATATATACATAATACATATTAATAATTATACATATATATATATACATATATATATTATTTTTATAAATTTGTTAATTTATTTAATATATATTTTAATAAATTAATAAATATATATATAACTATCATGAAAATTATATACATATATATATATACACACTATTATAATAATTAATAAATATATTTATAAATATATTTTATATATATACATAATACATATTAATAACTATACATACATACATAATACATATATATATTTGTAAATATATTATAGGGGGGTTTTGAGAAAACTCCCCATGATTTGAAAAATTTTGAGTTTGCTCCCCATTTTTAAATATATCATTTGGGGTTTTAGATACACGATTCTGGGATTTATATACACGATTCTGGGATTTAGATACATGATTTTTTTCCTTATATTTCAAATACATCATTTGGGGTTTTAGATACACGATTCTTGAGTTTTAATACATCATTTTTTAAAATAGGGAGCTAAAAGAAATTTAACCCCCCAATTGGGGAGTTTTCTCAAATTCCCCGTATTATATATATACATAATACATATTAATAACATAATACATATTAAAAATAATATATATTTTTATATATATGTATGTATATATCCTGTTGTCTTCCAGACTTCCTCCTCCCACCTTCACGCCATCGCCGCCGCCTCCCACCTCCAATCACCTGAGCCACCGCCTCTACACCTCCAGCCGCCACCTCTCCAGACACCGCCGCCGCCATCGTCACCGCCGACCACCGCGCGCACAATACCGCCGCCGCCTCTCCACCTCCAAAAACACCATAGCCGCCGCACAAAATACCTCCACCACCGGATCTCCTCTCCTCTCTATCGGATTTATTCTCCGACGAGCAGATCTGGCACGGGAAGTTCACACCCTCACTCGACGATTTCCTCCAATCTCTCAGCTCCCCAAATCGACGCCGCCGGGCCCCGCCGCGTCGTGGTGGAAAACGACCCAGAAATACAAGGGAAAGGAAGTTCTCACTTCGAAGCAGCAACTTTCTGGTCCTTGACAGCTTGTGTAATTTCTTCTTCTTTATGTGTGTTTTTATAGTTTGATGATTAATGATATAATTTAGGTGTTGTGGGTATGTGAATTGGGGTATAATTCCTTCTTCTTGATATGTGAATTGTTGTGGTCGTGGTGTGTGGCTGATGGCGCCGGTGCCGGCGCCGGCGGTGATGGGGCTGGGGGTTGGCGGCTTGAAGATTGCAGTGTGAACAATATATATATATATATATATAATTGAGGGGCATAATAGTCATTTTATTTGAAAAAATGAAAAAAATTTCAGTCGCAGTCAATGCGCCTGAACTTCGTTCTAGGGTTTTCTGTGCATATTTTAAAAAACATAAGGTTTTTTGAAGTTTTTTTTTTTTTTTTTGGTCAGGGTCTTTCTTGCTATTTTCATATTACACGAGGGAGTTGGGCGATAATTTCTCCCTTTATCTGTTATGGTTAAATGGTGAACTTAGGTGGAGGGGTTCCAAAATTACTCATGGTATCGAGAGCTAGGGGAATGAGTTCAGTCAAGATAAATGTAGGTATGATATTTTTGCATATACGAATCACAATGGGAAAATAGTAGCTGGATATCTAATAGCTTTCGGTGAAAGTTACATTTGGATTAGAGTAATGGATTTAAAAGTTTCAAATTCCCTAAAATACGAGGGCTCCCTTTGGCTAAGTTTGAAGTTGAATGCGTTAAGCTTGTTGGATAGTTTCACGTTATAATGGATTTTGAATTCGTTGCCTCCTCATTTCGAGCTACCCTTTGAGTTATTGCGGTGATTAATCCTTATTGTATTTAATGATTTTAGTGAACTCAAATATATAATTTGGCTTTCGGTGACTATCAGAAGGTGGAGCAATGTATGTTCTCACAGTGTAGCTTTCTTGCTTGATCTTCCCGTGATAACAATAAAACAATATTCTGCCTTTTGTTCAGCTTTAATTGTTTCAAGATCTATTTTTAGCTTTGGCCTCATATGTATTTATGAAATCAAGTTGTATTTACTCTAGATGAAAATATTTAGTGGTTTTAGTTGGAATATTGAATGCTTCGAATTTTGTCTTAGGTTTTCAAGTTTGACTTTAATCTTCATAGAAAGCTGACATTGATACTTAATTTTCCTTTACACGTATTGAATAAAAGTTGTTTTATAAAAGTTGAGAAAACAGAAGTTAATTTTCTTATGTATTATATTGCTCTTTTAGTTCTTGAAAGCTTCGTTTTCCTTAGAAACGAGAAAGTAAACTCACTGATTAGTGTCACTTGCATCGATCTCTATAATTTTAAGCTAGCTTTACACTACATTTCTCAATTAGTTTGAACAAAATTACTATGCTTTTCTCGTTCTCAATCTTTTCAGGTTTTCTCCAGTATTTTGGCTAATATTATCCGGTAACTGATACATATTCCAACAAAAAATGCTATCTTCAGCCCAAACCCCACGACTCCTCCGATCCCCAGCCACCACCACCACCCTCAAATGCCTCCACTCCTCCACGCTTCCTACCTCTGCCACAACTCCGCCACCACCCTCTCAAATTCTCACCACGCGCAAATCCCTACTCTCCCGCCAATCCTCCACAGTGGATCTTGCCAAGTCATTTCTACACCGCATCCGCCAAACCGAGCCCCAGCTCAACAGCTTCCTTCATTTGTCTCCTGATGAGGCTGTTTTAAAGCAGGCTGAGGAGTTGGATAACAAGATCAAGAAGAACGAGGAGGTGGGGCCCCTTGCTGGGGTTTTTGTTGGGGTTAAGGATAATATTTGTACAATTGATATGCCCTCGACTGCAGGATCGAGGCTTTTGGAAAATTATAGGCCGCCATTCGATGCCACGGTGGTGAGGAAGCTGAGGGAGAGTGGAGCTATTGTTGTTGGGAAGACCAATTTGGATGAGTTTGGTATGGGGAGTACAACAGAAGGCTCTGCTTATCAAGTTAGTTCCGTTTTACCTTTAGTTCTTTTCTTTATTTTGGTATGAAATTTGGTAATTTGGTTGTGTGTGTGGGACGATAGGTTGTGTGGATGTGTTGCAATTATAAGAGTGGATATGATATGGAGATTGACTTGCACTTTTAATAATATGATTAATCACTCGTACATGTCTTCTTAAAATGTGAAATTATCAGTTACCTTTAAATTTCCAGTCGTAAAGTAGTAACATTAGCAGAAAAAAGTTCAAGTAGTTGTTCATTGCAATTTTTTAGGTTTTACTATGATTTATGTGATTTTAAATACGAAATGCCACTATCCATGTGACATATACCAAAATTGGTGCCATCGAACGAGCCTTTGTGTCGCCCCCTCCCCCTCCCCACGCATACACACGCATATGTGTGCGTAATTTATACTATTATATGAAGTGTCAGCCCCATAGAGTAACCGACTTGGACTGTTGGACCCTTCAATTCTTTTTTTATTTTATTTTATATTTTCCCCAATTTGACAACATTTTCTTTGTTTTTCCTCTCACTTCAACTTGTTAATTTTTTTTTATTTCTCTCTAACCCCTTTCTTTTTTCTAACCTCACATCAACACTTTTTATTGTTTAATTCTTTTCCTCCTAAAATTTTCAGTTTCCCTTTTTAATAATATAATTTTATCTTATTCTTTTTTTATTTATTTACCATAAATTTACTAACCATAGCAAAAATAATAACAATAAACTATATACTAATATGATAAATTTAATTTCAGCATATAACTAAATAATATTGTTTATTATTTGCCCACACGTCGATTGTGCTAGATTACTAGCATGCATATATATATGTGTGTGTGTGTGTGTATTTGAGTAATATATATAGCCAGAAAAATGTAAAAGAAAGATTGGAGTGTGGAGTCGTAAGAATGCAAATTTTATATATTTTTAGCCAAGGAAGTTTTAATTTGAAACAATTACTGAAAATCTTTCTATTCATTAGGTGACTGCTAATCCTTGGGATTTGTCAAGAGTTCCAGGAGGGTCATCAGGTGGCTCCGCAGCAGCTGTTTCTGCTAGACAATGCATGGTGGCATTGGGAAGTGATACAGGTGGCAGTGTCAGACAACCAGCTTCGTTCTGTGGAGTTGTTGGGCTGAAACCAACATATGGCCGTGTTTCAAGATATGGACTTGTAGCCTACGCATCATCCTTGGATGTTATTGGATGCTTTGGTTCTTCAGTTGCTGATGCTGGAATTCTCCTTAATGCAGTTTCCGGTCATGATAAGTTTGATGCAACTAGCAGCAACCGAGTAAATTCCTCAATCGTTATTATTGCTTCATTTGGATTTAATTGTTCAAAAGTCACATTTTAGGAGTTTATTTATTTTAATCTTGTAAAAAGTTATGCTTTTCAGGAAGTCCCCAACTATGCTTCTCAATTTGTTGAAATAGATTACATGGAATCTAAACCTTTGAAAGGTGTGAGAGTTGGTGTTATTCGTGAAACCCTTGAAGGAGTTGATTCTGAAGTAATCTCTTCAGTACGTGATGCTGTTTCCCATTTGGAACAACTTGGATGCACTATTATAGAGGTGTCTTTGCCATCATTTTCTCTTGGATTGCCGGCATACTACATTATTGCTTCATCTGAATCATCATCCAATTTGTCTCGCTATGATGGTGTCAGGTTATCATTCTGACCTTGCCTATTTCGATACATATTGTAATAAATACATTCATATGGAAATAACTTCAAAAAATTGCTATTAAGATTGTATCTACAATCTGTATGTTGCTATTATGCAGATATGGAAACCAAGTATTTGGGGATAAGCTCAATTCTCTTTATGGGGATTCCCGTGCTCAAGGGTTTGGTTCTGAGGTACAAATTCTGTAACATAAAGTATATGATTGTGGAAAACATTCTTTTAGTCATTGTTTCATCTACTTTATGGCCTGAAGGAAAATCTTTTCTATTATTGACTTTGCCACATTTATTTCACTAATACAGGTCAAAATGAGGATTCTAATGGGTACATACGCTCTTTCGGCTGGTTACTATGATGCTTATTACAAGCGTGCCCAGCAGGTTTGATACATTATTTGTACAAACTCAGTTTTGAAAAGCTCTACCACATATGTTTGATAAATCCATTTGGGCACCATGAAATTTGAGATTCTAGTTTGCTAAACTGTCGACTTTGGCCCCCAATTCTCTAGTAGCAATTTCATGTAATTGCTTCTTGAATCTCATTTTTCTTTGAATAGATGCATTTGTTGTATGAGAGAAAATTTGAGGGATGATGCTGGTATTTCAGGTGAGGACAATAATTCGCAATAGCTTCAAAGAAGCTTTGGACCAAAATGATATCTTGATATCTCCTGCTGCTCCATCTGTTGCTTATAAAATAGGCGAAAAGAAAAATGACCCATTGGCCATGTATGCTGGGGACATAATGACTGTGAGTCTCTCTTTATATTACATTGTCTTTAATATTTTTTTATTTGATTTTGTTTGTCTATGATTTTCCTTTACATTCTTGCTTCTAACATTAATTATAAATTTAATGATGCAGGTTAATGTGAACTTGGCCGGTCTGCCTGCCTTGGTCTTACCGTGTGGATTTGTGTCTGCTGGCCTACCTGTTGGATTTCAAATGATTGGAGCAGCATTCGATGAGGTGAGGGCATATATTCTTATTTTGTTTGTACAATGTAAATGAAACAAAATATAAAGTTACATTGCTGAATCTTGTTGCAGGAAAAGTTGTTGAAAATAGGCCACATCTTCGAGCAGACTCTCGAGGGATGTTCTTTCGTCCCCCCAATTTGTAGTTGATAACCTGACTTGTTAATTCTTGAATAATCATCGGATTCTTTATGGTAAAATTCATTGAGTTGCTGGGGCAAGAATGAAGGAAATTCATGCTGAAATGGAGGATCAAGTGCAGTATTGAGGTACCTAGAATTATCTTCCAACTTGGTGTAATTTATGTAGCTTTTTAGCATAATAAATTCTATCCTTTGAATGGGCTACAAATACATTTTGAGGTTTAATGAAACTGGCCCAAGAATTTTGTAAATTGCATTCAGAGCTTTATATGTGAGCTGAATTAGAGGCTTAGAGCTATGATTTGCATTGTTCACTCTCTCTCTCTCTACATACATATATATGTGTGTGCGTGTGTGTGTGCGCGCGCTCGCGCGTGTGCGTGTATGTCTGTGTGTAGCTATCCCTAGATTGAAATATTCAGTGATCAACTTGGGAACTAGGATATTTAGTAATCGTTGATAGATGACATCCATTGCCTTTGCTCTAACTTGTCATGCTCCCACTCAATGAACTCCTCAGCCTCAACATCGATATCATTTGCATTATGAATACCCTCATCGCCTTCTCTCGAAGCAGCCCTGAATTCTTCAGATGCCCGAGACTTATTAGCACCGTCCCTTGGATCTGCTTTTACAAGTGTGTGTGGCATGTGCTCGAGTTCATAAAGCTCGTACGCATCTTGTGCCTTATGTCCATGCTTGTGATCCCCGTGGTTCTCGTTCATTTTCTTTTTCTTTTTTGGATGATTTGAATATGAAAGGAAGTTCTAGTATAGTGCAAAATGAGATGTTTTGTGGAAGGTATAAGAATGGTTGCTCTTGGACATAGATTTATATAGTATCGTCATGAACTTAGTTCTTGTTTAAATTGATAGCAGTTACCTAATTTGGAATCTGATTCTTTTTGCCTTTAGTTTTGCAGTTTCAAATTCTAACAAGTCACTGGATTCTTGGTTGAAAAAGACTGTAAAGTTTTGAGTTTTGTCGATCTTTTCATTTTAGGCATGACTTGTTTTCTAGACTCAATAGAGGCCACACACATGGGCAACTTATTTTCATCTTTCTTTTTGAGGACTTTTAACTTTGTGAATTTGTGAAGATTGTCCTCTAATATGCTCATATATGATGTTTATGCTATATTTTTTCTGGTACTTCTAATGTGTTATATTTTAAATATGAACTCAGGAGTACAATTAGCTTAATTACTCGACACGAGGCTTTAGAAACCAAAGAAACTCAGCTTCTTTCAGAGACCAGCTCGATACAATATTTTTGTCCAAGTTCGATCAAGTGATCATAACGATAATAAGGAAATGTTGCGTGGAACCTATATATATATATATATAGAAAAATATCAAACTAAACTAGGTTGAGGTGGGATCCTCTTGCGAATGGAAAGATCAATAGGCGGTCAACTTCCTTGAGAGCGTGATGTGTGTGGACCGGGTGAGTAGGGATGCAATTGCTCGTCTAGCAGTCTAGCTCGATAGCTGGTGGGATGATGCTCTTCTCAAACTTCCTAGAGAGCGCGATGTGTGTGGACCGGGTGAGTAGGGATGCAATCGCTCGTCTGGCCCGATAGGTGGTGGTATTACGCTCTTCTCAAAGAAATTGTACGTAACACTTTCGCGTCATACACCCCGTTATGAAACATTGACATAATAGAAAAATAAAAAGATCAAAATGAACCAAATGTTACAGTTTTAAGATACAACATACCTAGATTAAAATTTCAGAAACTAAAATGAAGGCGGCATATTTTTACAAATATAAAAGGCATGAACAAAAGACATATTTGAATATACTTAGAACCTAAAGGACCTCTTTCACAATTTTGCCAAAGCTGCGTCTGTGGATAGCTAGGAATCTAATGGAGAAAGACGTCAAACTTTTTGAATTAAACACATGCTAAAATATTAAGTATAGTGTTGCGTAAAATTATTTTCTTTTTTAAAGTTTATTTTGTTTATTATAAAATAAAGTAATAATATTATGTATAAAATCATCTTAGTTTTTTTATTAAATACAAAAATGAAATCCACAAATTTTTTTCCCTCTAGACATATGTTCATTTTAAAACTATAAATGATGAAGTTAAATTAAAATGATTGTAAGTTATTAATAATATAATCAAGCATAGTGATTGGGTAAAATTATTTTACTTATATTATTTCTTGAAGTTTATTTAGTATTGAATATAAATAATCTTAGTTATCTATACTATTATATTAAGCGAGAGACTCATTTGGTGTCATGGACTCTAAAAATATTTTCTTTTCTATTTATTTATTAACTTTTCTTTTCATCCGACTTTTTATCTCATGCATGTTTTCTTAACTTCTCTCTTTTCTGTCTCATTATTTCTCTTTTCTTTCTCATCGCTTGCATTCTTTTTATTTTCTTTTTTATATAATTTTTATTACTTTTCACTTATATTTTAAAATTTCACAATTATTAATTTAACATTATCTTATACTACTTATTCATTTATTTATTAGTGATTATATTAAAAATACTTATAGAATATATATATATAATACAAAAAATAATTTTAATATATTTATATAATAATTATTTTTTTTATTTGCACATACGTAGAATGTGCAAAGTTGCTAGTGTTTTATTAAACGCATGTAGGCACTCTTGTATTATATGAAACAATTTATGGAGAGAACGGCTAAATTCTAGCAACCAGTCTTTTTCCAATATTATATATTATGTATAATTGCACCCCATCTAATTTTTTTTTTTATTAATATAATCATATATACACACATATATAAGATTATTAACTAATAAAAATATGATCATAGATTTAAATTTAATATTATTTTCTCTCGGTTAATGTGCTAATATTCAGATAAATTACGGATTAGAATCCTTTTCTGTCGATTACTCTAGCGAGGACGGTTTGGAGTTCCTCTTCCCTCGTTGCATAACATACGAAACGAATATAATAATATATATGTTTTTTTAAAATTCTCATATGAAAAGTGTCTGTTATGATTGTTCGATAAAATACGACAAGATACAAGAAAATATTAATAATATTTTTTAGAGTGTTCATGCATTAGAGAGTTGAGTTCTTGGGACAAAACTAAGAATGGAAATGGTGAAGAATTTTATTGATTGATGAAGTAAGATTTAAAAATACATTACACACAAAGTAACCAAACAATTATTTAAAAACACAACAATAACTATTCAGAATCTTGCCAATATTTCATGGCTTTCCCTTAAAAATATTTCAAATAATTCAAGGACTAAATTGCTTCAGTAATATCCATTCATGTACATCCATTTACTCAGCTCGAACTTCTTGTGCTCCAAAGCAATGAACTCTTCTGCTTCAGCATCAATATCTTCCTTACAATTTCCCCCCTCCTCTTCTTCTTCTTTCGGGCGACCTCGATATTTCTGCTACATTGTAATTCCCACGGTCTCGTTTTTCGCATGTGCCTTAGCACGGTTATCGCTCGGAACCCTTAAAAGCATATTCAGCCTACACTCGAGCTCGTAAAGCTCGTAAGCGTCCCATGCCCGATGTCTTCTCTGTCCATGCTTGTTCATGTTGTGCTTTGTTTCCCTTCTCATCTCCATTGCTTAATGTGTTGAATCCTTAAAAAGATGGCTTGTTTTAGATGGTGAAATGAGGTGTTTGGAGTTGATATATTTATAGGGAAAGTTTTGTAGCTTGTTCAGAATAGTTATAAGGAAGAAAATTCAAAAAATGTTGGATTGGAATGGTAGGATGGAATCTGATTCCTTTTACCAATATATGGTTGCAAGTTCTAATTAAGTAACTTGTTGCAATTGGCTAGACCCTGTGAAAAATTAAATACTAAAAATGCGAAATAAATATCATACTTAAAAAATTAGTATAAAAAATCCTGTATTTTATAAAAATGAGCAATAAAAACCTTCAAGCATTTTTTGAGTCACATGTGCCAGGAAATTCATTTTTAATTATGAAAAGTATCCTACTTACAAAAATAAAAGTAAAAATTAGAAAACAAATATTTATAAATCAAAATTTTCAAAGAATTATGAAGGAATTTAAGAGAAAATATTGAAAATGATATATAAAAGTAATCAATGAAGAATATAAACAGCACGAAATTTTATTGGGAAGCAAAAAATGAAAGTCGATGGTTTATGATGAAATATCAGTATATCACCAAGAATAGGCAATAATATACTATACAATCAAACACAAGGATTTATTCTATTAATGCGTAAGGGTTTTTGTTGCTCATTTTTATAAAACATAGTGTTTTTATGCTAATTTTTTAAGCATAAAATTTATTTCATATTTTTGGTATTTTACGATATTTTTCCAACAATTATTTCTTTATATATATATATAAGTTGAATATTCAATTGCTTAATTAGCTTTAGGACTGAATATTTGCCCAACTTTGTTAGGCGACTACTAATCTTTTTTGAAACAAAAACGCTGCTTTCCTCTCCCATGGTCTTTTACAACTTTAGATACGGTCTTCTAAATTTCACTTTTTTAATAATTAATTACGTACTAATAGAGTCGATCGTATATGAATGAGGTGCTGGTTATTATTCATTTAACTTCAAAATAACCCTATAAAGTTTTTAAATTGGGTGTCGAAATGACAGTCTTAAGAAAGAAATGCATGTGTTTCAAATTACTAAACAGTGTCTCAAAACTTAAAAAATAAAAAAAAGTCCAGTTAGCGGTTTGATTCGGTTCTTTAACCGATTATTGAACAGTTCCCAACAATCTACATCGATTCAATTGAACAACGATTTAATTTATTGAGCAGTTTGGACCGAACAGACTGTCAATAATCGATTGAAGCGGCTCGGCCCATCCCAATTTCAAAACCATGCCTCTATATATCTAGTATTAGAGATGAAAGATAAGGGGTGCTCAATGAACTCTCCTACTTTTAATAATTATTCCTATTTAATTCTTAATCAAGAAGTAATCCACTAGAGTTTTAACTTTTAACATAAAATGATGACATTTATTTGACACGTTCAGAATCTAGATTAAGATGTTTTTTCACTTTCCATTCGAGTTTCGTAATCACCATAAATTTGAAATTAAGATCAAGAAGGGAGAGTTGGTGAGATTTATGCTTCAGAGGGGATGTTTGTGTAATTAATCTTATAAATATGTATGGAGTGTTTGTATCTCTACGTCTGTCCACTTTTGCTTTAACATGATAATGTATTTGTAGTTTAGGAACTTAAAGAAGAACAAAAGGGTGTGAACACATGCATGCATGGTAGGTATTATGATTAAAACCGTAAATGGATTTCCGAAAATTCAATATTTGTTCTCATCCGAATTTGTTTAAAGAGAATATTATCTGTATCTGTTCAAAGAGAATATTATCCATATTCGATTATAACATCCGAATTATAAACAAATAAGGATATGGTAATCACACATCTGATCCGTATATACATCCGTTATTTATAATCCGTATCCGATAACATATATATATCTATAAATTTTTTTATACCTTGATGAAACATATATATATGAATTTATGCATTATATAATTATTTGAGAATTATAAAAGAAATAATAACAAGAAATATATATCATATCATTTATAATAATAAACTTTATTTAATAACAGTGAACATGTATTATAAATTATATATTATACTTATGAGTTAATGTTTGTATAAATTTAATAGATTTGTAGTTAGTTATATTAATATTTATATGTATTTAATATTTAATTGTATTGTGAAATTTTAATTTATTATTTTTATTAGAAAATTTTAATTTTATCGTATCAATTTGTTCTGAATTATGAATATTTACAAATTATTTGGTTCCTATGTTATCCTAGATTAGCGAATAGGGTTAGTCCAAATAATTTTTTACTAGACAATGAACCAAATTCAAATTGTACGAACAAGGTGTGATTAAGATCACTTAGGAGCATGGTCCAGCCCATGCAAGCTCAGAGTATACCTCTAGTGATTCTATGCATATGCGATGGCCCACTTTAATAGTTACAGGTAGGGCTGTCAATGGATCGGATTTTAATCCGAATTCGATCCGAATCCGATCCGAATTTTAGCATATTCGTCCGATAAAAATGTCCAATGGATCATATCCGATTATAAATATTCGTTATCCGAAATAAATGGAGCGAATATGGAATTAACGAATCCGATCCGTTTAGAATCCGAATCCGATTATATATATAATATTTAATTAAAATAAATTATTTACTAGTACATAATATTAAGTAAAATGATTAAAATTATAATTTTCACATAATTATCACTTTAAACAACAATAAAATTTGAATTATTTACTCTAAAAGTATATATTTTCCTTTATTAATAAGTTTAAATTAACTTATTTTAAATAAATATAAATAAAATCATCAAATAATCCATTAAATAATTATTATATATTAATATTATGTAATTATATTTATTCTTTATATTAAATTTGTTAAATAAAAAAATTAAATTTTATTACTAATCGGGTCGGATCTTTAATCGGATATAATCCGATCCGATTATACATGGATTCAAAATAGGATTCGGATTCGGATCCGGTTGCCGGATCCTCTTGTCGGATTCGGATCCGGAATCCCCTGATCCGGCTCGAATCCGACCCGTTGACAGCCCTAGTTACAGGCCCAATTAAAAGGGTAATCCGTAATATAGGATTGCTTGTATACTACATTAGATACAAAGTTACGGACCCATTCGGGATTATGTAAACTTAATCAAAGATTTTATACTTGTTGAATTTATAAGTTTAAAAGTAATATATATTATTATACATTTGTATATATATTCAATTAATATATAATATTATATATAAAAATATATATAATAATTCAAAAAAATTAATTTTTAATAAAAAATAATATAATCCTATTTTAGCTCAAGCCGGCTCACGAGCATGACCAAGCCCGAGCCGGGGAAAAAAAAAAAAAAAAAACTCGGCTCGTTTGCAAGCCTACTGCCAACTCTCACTTGAAATATAAGGCCAATTTGGTAACTTACAGCAACCCTCCATTATTTTTCATATAAAAGTAAACAAGCAAAATAATAGACATTCAAAAAACATATTAAACATCTATAATATATGGTAAGTAAAAATATATATATATTTAAACATAAATATTATCCACCATTATGCAAAATTCTCTCTGACACAATTAAACTCTCCTTCATTAGCGGAGAGAGGCTCCACCTTACTTGGGTAAAGAAGTTCCTGAGATCATAGTGAGAATCGATTTAGAAACGAATTTTCTTCAACCTTTCTTGGGAGAACAAGATTATTTACACTACAAGAGAAGCAAAAGCGTGTGCGCGGAACTGCGGATGCTCTATCTAACAAAGAACATATGGTGCGGGGTACAATGTTGTTTAATACGCCTGACAAGAATATTGAGATCCTTCTTGAAGACTGAAGAGAATATTATTTTTATAATTAGATAGTGGGTAATTTTTGCAAAATAAAAAGATAAAAATTAGTGGGGAAAACTTAAATAACTCAGTACCCATTTTCAAATATGATATTATATGCTTTCGGATTCGTTCAAAGCCTTTAATCGGCCCAAGCTTTCGGGTAAATTATAAAAATGGTATCTGTTGACTTTTATTTTGTAATTTTAGTGAGTTTTGTATAACCCTTTTAATATTGGTGTAAGAAGGTTTTTCCATAAACGTCTTCATCATAGTTCATGTTTTTCACTTTTTGTATATTTTATAAATAAGTCTCATAGTTTATAAATGTTTTCAATTTGGTCCATTAATTTTTCTTTCATGTATTTTTTCTATAAATTTATTATTTATATTGTTTATTATTTTTTCTTGGTCTTTTATACCTTGTATAATTGTTTCTCTATTTATTATATTTTTATTTAATGTTCGTTCGTAATTTTTCTTATATATTCCTTCTTTTTTAATTCTCTTGGCATTCATAATTTCTTTTGTATATTGTTTTCCAATTGCTATGCTGTTTGTTGATATTCTTTTGTTGTAATTCATATTTTAGGCAAATGTTATTTGATATGCTATATTTCTTTTTCTTTGTAGTTTTCTTAAATTATCTTTTTCCATTTCTATCATCATTTCTTTGGTTTTTAATGATATATTATTATTGTATAAACGATCATGGTATACTTTTTTGATAAGGTATTCTTCTACTAATATTTCTCCTTCTAAATTTTGTATATCTCGTGATATTCTTGCTTTATAATCGTATCTATTCATTATGTTATTGTTAATTGTGTAATTATTTATTTCTGTGTCTTGTAATATTTAAACATTTTTAAATGGTTTTTCATATCAAGTAATCTTTCTTCGTTTTTGGCTCTTAAATATTGTTTTACTTCGTTTATGTAACCTTCATATATCACTTTTATTTTGTCTGTATAAAATTTTCGTCTATTATACTCATACATGTTGTAAGGTTTATAAATTTTTGTATTATTAGAATCGTATACGGGCTCTGATACCAGAGAGGCAATCAGAGTATTTCCTTTATAGTTGTGGTTAATTTAGCCATTTGATCGGCTAATTGTGTAAATTCGTTTTCAGTTATTTCATTAGAAGATCCTTCTTCTTTAAGGTTTTTAATTGAGGCCCGTGTAATAATTTCGTTAGTTCTTTGATTTGGTGGTAGATATGTATAGCATGTGCTTTTACTTTTTAAAAGTTTAGGTGTTTTATTTTGAAAAACATTAGTATTAATATGTTGTATAATAGGTGTCTTTGGAATATATTTTATACGAGAGACTTCTCGAAAAATGTCTTCCATATATATCTTATCTGTATTCTTGAATTGTATGCTATGATGATTGTTTGTTAGAGCATATCCAATAGTGTATGTAATTGAAAAAGGATAATCATTTGTCTTCATTAAATCTTGTCTTTCAAATTTATAAGCGATGTTTAATGATTTATCTAATTTTTTTGTTACCAATGGTATAGCATAGTGTAAAGCTACTTTAAAAAGTAGTTTAGTATATGCAAGGTTTCCTTTAATTATTCCAAGTATTTTATCTTTTATGTTCATGATTCTATCGTCACAGATTGCTAGTTTTATGGGTGAGTTTATTCCTTCAGCAAATGTACTCTTAATTAGTATCTGTATTGTAGAAATGTGTATATATCCTATTTCACTAGGTGCATATTTTACTTTTTTTATTTTCTTAATTATATCGGCTTTGTTTATCAACGAAATAGCCTGTATTCCTTTTGATGTAGAAATTTCAATAGGTGTTTCACATGTAAATTTTCCGTATAATATAATGTTTTTTCTGCTTAGTTTTGTTTTTAAATTTGTTTTCATATCTTGACCTTCCATTAAGTTTAAATTTTTGCTTCTCACTTTGTTTAATTTTTTATTGTCTAGAAATATCTTGAGAAAAATAATGCTTTTTCTGCTCAGTTTTATTTTTAAATTTGTTTTCATATCTTGACCTTCCATTAAGTTTAAATTTTTGCTTCTCACTTTGTTTAATTTTTTATTGTCTAGAAATATCTTGAGAAAAATATCCATATTCTTCAGTTGTTTCTAAGTGTTCAATTTGATCTATCAGACTAGTTTCCATCTGTAAATATAAATTCTAGTATATAAAAGTATGGATAATAGTTTCAGAACGAAGTTTGTATTGTTTACCTGCTTGTGTCTTTCTATCTACTGTCTTCAATCACTCCATGTTACCTGTTCATCTATCTTCAAGAATTTATGGGGTTTGTATGAAGATGGATTGTTTATTCCGAAATTCTTCTGGTTTTTCATAGTATTGGTATGAATATGGACTGTTTGGTATTTGGTTGTGTATGGCTTTTTATGGTTGTATAGGGTTCTGCTATTCAGGCTTGAGGCAAACAGAAAAGAAAAAGCTCGAAAGCTTTAAGACTCAGAGAGTTTTGATAAAAAACTGATCATTTTTCTTTCCATTAAAGTCTGAATATTTCATACTACATTGGGGCCATTATATAGGCACTCAGCAAACTATTGCAAAAGGTAATAACGCAAAGCAACTCATACACACTAATGTACAAAAAGTCAAAAAGTAGAAAAGGACTAAAACCTAACTACAATAATGGCGCTAGAAAAATGTGCACTAAAAAGCAGACAAAGATATAAAGTCTGCATTATTGATATGTGTTCGTCATTGCTTGTGTGTTTTATTGAGTGTTTGACGTCATTGCATGCGTCAGTTTATTCTTCAGTAACAGTATCTTCCTTCATTGACTCATTGTAATTATGGGACCCTGTTTCTTCAGCTTTGTCTTGACACATTGCATAGTTGTGTTCATCAATTACTTCACTGTATTCACAGAAAATGATTTTGATTTCCATTGGAAGTGTCTTCAGGCTGTGTTATTCAATCTTGATAAATGTTTTCTCAAAGGTTTCCAATGTTTTCAGCTGTAACGATGGAATTGTGTATCTTGAAGATCCATATATCAAATGATAATTGAATTTATAGTGTAATGCCTCGATTTTCGGATAGTCATGTACGCGTGACACGTGTGAGTTTAGAGCGTTAGGATTTTATTTTATTATTTTCATTTATTCAATTTATACGTGTTATATTAATTTTATAAATGGTATCCCAACTTGATTACGTGAAAATATGTGAATTGATTCTCGAACGTGCCTTAATTGCTTATATGTCCTCAATTGATCATTATATTAAATGTGAGGACCGAATTGCATGATTATTTCTTGGATCTAATTGATCATTTTTCAACTTCCTATACTTAATTGCATGACTTGTATAATTGAGGGACTTAATTGCAATTTGTGCATTTCACTAATTTTGAGGAGCCAAATTACGTAATATTTCTTCCTTCTTCTTCTATCTTCATTCCATTAGATATCATACATACAAACCTTTGCTTTTTTGTTCTTCATCTTCATGAGAGAAACCAAGGAGGAAGAAAGAAAATATTCTTTACTTTCAAGCTATTTTCCGGGAAGATTTACAAGCTTTAGAGCTTTTTCAACTTCATCATCTTTTTTATCTTCATCAAAAAGGAATAGATGGATACATGTGTGATTTCTTGATAAATTTGATTGAGGCTATGGCTAGGGTTAAGATTTGAACTTGGTAATTTGATTAATTGTTGATATAAGTATGATTATATGCTTTAGACCTGAATTTCATGCATAAATCTTGAGATTTATGAAGATATTTGATGAGTTCTTCTTTGGAGGAAAGTTGATGATTATGGGGATTAAAGCATGCTTTAGGTGTTTATGATGAATTTTATTATATTTTAAGTATGCTAGCATGATTCTTTCATGAAATTATGCATTTGGGGATGAAATTATAATTATTTTGTGAGGTTTTGTTGATGATCCGTGCTTCCCCTGCTTCTGTACTTCCTGCATGTCGGGAACGACCCTTCCCGTCCCAGTTCATTCGGGGAACGGCCGTTCCCACCCATTTGAAAATGACAGGGCGTGAGCATGGGAACGACCCTTCCCAGTTTTGGCTTGTGGCCGGAGCGGCCGTTACCAGCCTGCTGCGTATGCTTGAACAGTATTGGGAACGACCCTTCCCATTTTTAACTAAGAGCCGGAACGGTCGTTCCTAGCCGTCTGATCGGGCAATAACTTTCTGCACAAAAATAAGATTTTCAATTCCTTTTATTTACCCTTAATTGACCCCAAATTGTTATTATATGATTAATTATATGTCATAATATAATAATTATATGCTACATTGTTCATTGCACGATATCTCGTCATGTGATCAGGTCGTGCGTCATATTTGGTACCATTGTCGAGTATTGTCTCACGAATACACGTATGTTCCATTTCTTGTCCAGTTTTTCTCCAGGGTGGAGATTGTTGATCATGAGGATGTTCACGCATCCATGAGTCTTCGTGTCGCCTGTCAGGTGAGGTTTAATTGCTAGTTATATAGAACCCGTATACCCCTTATGTGATCTTTCGGCCAAAAAGGTATCTATATCTATAATTTTACATGAAATCACTTATCATTTCAAGCAAGTCATGTTCATGAAAAGCAAGCAAGCCATGTTATTGTCATGAATCGTACATGTTTTAGGCTAGTAAACAGGATTGTTCACGTTAGGCCCGAGGGTAGTGGCTTGAGCCAACCGGGAAAGCAAGGGCTGACGGGTAACTCTCGCGCTATCCTCACCACATTGGGATGACCCCTGAATCCGCTAGGAGATTAGTGGAGGAAGGAGTTCCGGGCTTAGGGATTCATGTACCCTCTGCTCAACACGTCGTGGATGGTGAAGGCTAGCTACCTTCCCATCGTTGGAGGGAGAAGGAGACTGGGGACGGGTCCGGCACCACGGATTGTCCTCGGGTTATTGCATGATTTCCATTCCATGAATGTGTTACTTGATTACACTATCGCACGATTGCACGATAATTGAATTGCATGATCACATATCAGTTAATAAAGCAAACATGTTTCATGTACATTTGGAGTAAGGTTGGAGACTGCCCTCATTCGCCTGGGCCATGTATTGAATGCATGAAAATGATCAATTATTTAATATTGATAGTTGTATTCTCGAGCGAAGATATCTTATTATTGAACTTATACATTTATCTTTTCTAAAACTTTACCCGAGAGTATAGCGTGCCTGTTATCTGCGCAAATATTTATGTAAACCCCTCACTCGGTCTTCACAGACTGACGCCTCCACCTTTCAGGTTATTGTAGGTCCACGCTAGGCGGGAGTCGAGTCGAGTCCAGTCCATGTAATCGAGTCAAGCACGGTGTATATTGTTTCTTGTTGTCTTAGAATAATTATTACAATTAATTGTTATATATTCGGAGATGATAATGTGTTGATATGTGAACTAGTATTCGAGTTCTGTGATAAACGATCAATGTCATAGCATGTTTAATAGTTATATTTGATGGTGAATCGATTATGCTTCCGCTTTATTCTATTGCATGTATGAGTTAGTCCCGCCTAGCTTGTCATTTTATTTGCATTGTCACCCGTTCGCTATAGGTTGGTTCATGTACGGGTTACCCGTTTCGTATGTGGATCGACCTATAGTGCGGGGGTGTGGCATTTCCACGTGTAGGGGTGCTACATCTTAAGTGGTATCAGAGCCCGGTTGCAAAACCGAGGTTCTAGTGTCATGTCGTGTCAAGTTTAGGTCGTACAATATAGGAAATTAATTGTTAATTTGAGAGTCTTGCATTTTATTTGAACTCGTTAACCTACTTGAATTCCTTGAAGTATTTGAATTATGTTATAAATTGAGTGTTGAATTGATTTTATTTATCATTGTTGATCACTTGATCTTGAATTATTTGAAATTTAGATGATCAATATGTTTTGTTTCAAACATCGATGAATTACCTGTTGCATTTTGTATTAAATTCTTGTCATTGGCATTAATTATGTGACAATTGTGTGACATGAGCATGCCTTACCCATATGCATTTTTTTTTTTAAAAGAAAGTTGTGAGTGACAGGCTATGAAAATGATATCAAACCACGGTCAATTGTTCAACAACTCCAGTTTACTACAAAATTCCTTGTTTAACTTCGGGATGGATAAGAAAGCGTGCCAAAAATTCGTATAAGGATTCGGGAGTCATCATCTTTCCTATTGGGTTGAAAATTTAAGTGATGGGATCCGGAAAAGAAGAATCAATCGTGGGAATCATTTACAAGATTCGAGAGGTTGGAAAAAAAAATCGAAGATGTGTGACCTCGAGATTTCTAGCAACAAAGAAGAGGTATTCTCGGGGAGTTGGTGATGAAGTGGTTTCAAGGAGTACCAACTATGGTTTGGTTGAATTGGAAGATATGGAGCAACAAATGAAAGCATTTGGATTTAGGAATTACAAACTCGGATCATCAGTTTACACCAGGTACTACAAGGAAAGTGATAACCAAGGAATTAGTTGTGAAAATGGTTTGGAAACTATTTTGACATGAAAACCCGAGAAGGAGTGGGGTTCAAGAAAATTCGAAATCAAGTCATGGAAATGTACGAATCAAGGCCGGAGGATTTTGAAGACTTAAGAGACCGTGGGAAAATTAGAGAATGATCAACCGTTCGAACCAAGTTTGCAATTTGGCCAACAAGGAATGGACACCGGAGCCTAGCTTAACATTTCTGCGGTGACAGGTTCTTCAATACATTCATAAGCACGTGCATCATATCTATTAATTAATTGCTCTCGTTTGTATATGGGGCCATAAGTGTTATTCTGTAACGCCCCGTTTTCCCGACAAGTCAGGTACGACGTCACGAGAGAGTTTAATTTAGTAACTATGTGATTTATGTGACGTTGCATGTTAAACGTGTCAACGTGTAATTTATTTAATTATGTGTGCTTTAGAATTCTATTTAAATTGTTCTTGGATTCAATTGTCCAATAAATTGCAAGTTAGGAACCTAATTTTATTTAGGGTGTTTTGAGGCCTTCGTGGCTACTTGGAGCCCGGGGATTCGGATTCGAATTCCAACCTTATTATTGAGTTCGTTTCGGTGATTCGGATTCAAATACTTAACCTTCTATTTTTCTAAAGCTATTTGATTGCCGAACCGTTCTAAATCCGATCCAGTTAGACCGGTTACCGTGTGACCCTACCCGTTTCTACCGACCCGATTGGCCAGCCCAAAAAGGGCCAGCCATATTCTTCTTCTCCATTTTTGATCGTTCAACAACAGCAACAAGGAAGAAAGGAGAAATGCCCATTTTTGCTCCAAGACCTCAAGATTTGGGTTTTCATGATCCAACCGTCCGATCAACGACTTAAGGTATGATTCGTGCTCTATTCGTTACGTGCTTTAATTTGAGGTACCTTTTGTGCCCCGGATTTGTGCCTATGTGATGTTTTGGGAAGATGATGAATAGTAATCGGGGTATGAGTTCTTTGTGTTCAAGGCCGTTTTACGAGCTCTAATGTGCATATATGTGATTTACGTGTCTTACTTGGTCCGTGGTATTATTTTCGTGCTTTGTGGAGTGTTCTGGGTGTGTGTTGGTGTTTGGTTGTTGCTCCAGGCGCCATTGTTGCTGTTTCTGCTTCTTCTTGGACGAACCAGGTGGGAATGGCCGTTCCCATGTTGAACTGGAAATGGGAACGGCCCTTCCCAGGAGCCCCTTTTTGCCAATTCTTTACAGAGCCGCGGGGAGGAGTTCGGGGAGCTGGGAACGGCCGTTCCCAGCTCAAGCGTGGAACCGGAACGGCCGTTCCCATGGGCGGGACTGCTGAGCACGGCCGTTCCCAGAGCTAGCGAGGCCGTTCCCGTTACTGTTCCAGTGCTTCTTTGTGTTTTGTTCGTGTATTGTTATTTCGTGATTTCCTTTGCATGTCTAAATATTATTACATCGTTTTACTTACATAATTTCATGCAATTGAATTCGTTTATTGAATGTAAGTGCTAATTGATTTAGTTGCCCTTAATTGCATATAAGAGCATGATCATGACTTAGCTTATTATCTTATGTATCGTTCCATGGCTTTCGTGCCATTTCATATTAATGCCGTGCGTCGTAATTGGTATCATTATTGAGTCTCCTCTCATGAGTACACATTGTTTCCTTTCTTGTCGGTTCTTCTCCAGGGTGGAGACTTCGGGATTGAATAAGCAACTGTAGTGTTCGTGTTCTTGTTCTTGTCTCTTGGTTCCAGGTGAGGTTTAATTTCTAGATACATAGAACCATTACAACCCTTACGTGAACTTTCGGCCAAAAGGTATCTATATATCTATAGTTTTCTAAACTCTATTGATTTTTCCACTGATCTATTGAATTGTACTGTATTGATTGATTGATTGATTGGGTGAGTATTGTATTGCACTGTGGGCCCGAGGGTAGTGACTCGAGCCAACCGGGAAAGCATGGGCTGACGGGTAACTCGGGAGCTATCCTCACCAAATTGGGATGACCCCTGAACCCCCTAGGAGATTAGGGCGGGGAAGGAGTTCCGGGCTTAGGGAATCATGCACCCTCTGCCCAGATTGATTGGATGGCGGGGCCTTGCAATCCCCCATCACCCGGAGGAAGAAGGTTGGATTGAAACTGCTAATTGTGCACTGTAAATAGATTGTTTGATCACCTAATCACTTAATAACTGAATTATTGTATACTGTCGGAGTAAGGTTGGAGATTGCCCTCACTCGCCGGGCCACTGGTTGATTGATTGAAATTGATTGAAGTGTCTAATCTGATAGTTGTAATCTCGGGCGAGTTCTAAGTATTATTGAACCTGTTTTGTTCTGTTATAAAACCTTACCCGAGGTTATGACTTGCATGTTATCTGCGCTTATATATTATTATGCCCCTCGCTCAGTCTTGTGGAGACTGACACCTCACTTTTCAGTTTTGCAGGTGGTGTGCTAGGTGGGAGTCAGAGTTGTGTCTTGTCCTTCCTTTCGAGTCTTGTTCCAGTCTCATCACTTACACTCACTGCATATTGTATTTTAATTACTGTATTGAATTTATTATTGGTTAGTATGCTATTTACTGAATTACATTGAACTCGGGACAGGTTTCTAGGGCTTTAGTAGAACCCGTATTTACTTTCCTTGAACTTGTATTCATGTTATTGATATTGAATAGTTATTTGCACTACTTCCGCACAATTATCATTGTTGATGGTTTCAGGATTAGATTCCGCCTAGCTAGGACTGTCTTTTTATTGTCTTCCGTTCGCTGTGAGTTTAGTTCATGTATGGACTAGCCATTTCATATGTGGACCGAACTCACAGTGCGGGGGATGTGGTGCCTATCGTCCCGGGTGCTACATCTTTAGGTGGTATCAGAGCTCTAGGTTGCAAAACCGGAGTTCTAGTGTCGTGTCATGTCAAGTATAGGTCGAACGGCTTAGGAACTATTTGTCAACGTGTGCACCGCATTGAACATAAGTTTTGCTATTGTTACTTGGTATGGAAAATATTGTTACACATGCTTCTTTTAAAATTTTATTGATTTGCAGGTTGTATGTTGCATTGAATCCATGCTTTTGGTGGTGATTATGTGCATGAGCATATACTAAACCCATGCATTTATTCTGGAATGAGTTGTGATTTCTAGGTTATGAAGATAATATCAAACCACGGCCAATTTCTACAAACAACTACAATATACCCAAACTCCTTTCTTTAGCTTGAAAGTTGGAAGGAATGCATCGGGGGTTTCTACAAAATTTAAGAGCTAGGATCTTCTCCTCTAATTGGGTTATGGACAGGGTGTAAAGTCTGGAATGGAAGAATTAATTTGGGAGCAACTTACAAGTTTATGGAAATTGGTGGATACTTAGTGGGAAATTGGTAGGAAGTGATATCTATGAATTACAAGATAGCTACATGAGATTTCATTATGAAAGGAAGTGGACCAACCGGGTTTAGAAGACTTATTCAATTCAAGGAAGAATGAAGGAAGCTTTGAGGGTAATAATGATTCAAGGTTCGGATTCATAAACAAATTGAGGATCTTCGGTTAGTTGAACTACATTCAAGTTTTGGGAGGAAAAGTTTGCAACCTCTAGTGTCCTTGGTGAAGTATCTATAAGATGGGAATTAAAGTGAACCGATTGATCTAATGATTCCAAGTTCAGGAAGAGCTAATATATTAAAGATTCTAGATTCGTGCAGATTGAGTTTATCTTCCAGATCCAAGCTGAATTATCGTATTGTGAGGTTGATTTGGAAGATATGGAATAACAAATGAAGGCGATAAAGAAAGGTCAAGTGTGAGCAGTTGGAGGGTGAGTTCACTTGATTATTGGAACTTATAACAAATAAACCGAGGAAGCTTTGATCAAAGTAACAACTTTGGTAAGGACTAAGACAAGGATTTGAGCTTAAGTCTCCGAGATAAGTTAAGGTTTCAATTTCATGGGTGTAGAAGCATCTGAGTTCAAGAAGCATAATTTTGGTTTATAAAGTTGTGCGAGTGATACAAGGAAAACTTTGAGCAAGGAAATATTTATGGTAAAGGTTCGGGTAACGCTTGGAGGTCGGTACATGGAAAGAAATCGGATTCCAAAAAATTTCAATCTCGGGTGATGGAGGTGTGTAAGTTGATGATAAAGAATTTTGAAGAATTGGAAGACCGTGGGTAACAAGAGATGATCAATAATTCGGGACACGCTTCAATTCAACGAAACATGAACAAGTGTCAAGCTAAAAGATACAACTACGGTGACAGGTTCAACGCATTCATGGCACGTGCATCATACGTTATTTTAAATTATTTAACTTCTTTTATTTATTTATGTATCTTTAATTGATATAATTGCTCCAACATGTTGCATCTTTAAATTATTTATAAGAGTGATATGTGCATCGGCATTTTTACCCAACATGCATCTTAAGTGTTTTCTTCGTAGGAATTTTCTCCACTTTATCCGGCAAGCATCACTTCAACCGCGACATAACGGAATCATGATAGTGGGATTTGTTGGGATGAAATGAAAGAAGTGAGTTGCTATTCCTATCGATCATATCAAGAGTAATGTGAGGAAATTTCTGGACATGTGGCGTGATTGGAATCGATTATATCAAGGAAGCTAATTGGAAGGAATTGAGAATTTTCAAATTTATGAATTAATACTACGAGCACAACGGATAAGAATGGAAATTCTTAAGGGGGAGAGCTGACCAGGGGATGATTGGAAAGTTGGAATTGTATCTAAGTGGGTTATATTAATGGGAGCAACAAAAATGCAAGGGTCGTAAACAACAGAATTTCTTGAAATGGTTAAAGAGGGAGAGAATTAGAAGACTTGGACACTTAAGGATCTCCAAAGTCGGGACAAGAAAAATGTTGAGCATAATTTCAGAAAAAGGTAAAGTGTTTCAAGAGTCGGAATTGGGTAGTCAAGAGTTGTTGTGAGAGTTAGTACTCGGTTCCATTTCAAACCAGGAAGGATAAAACTTCGAAAATAATATTGAAAGAAGTATGCACTTCAAGATATAAAATTATGGACACAAGGGAAGCGTGGTAATTGACTCTACAAGACGAGGTTGCAAGAATATTGTGGTACCACGTGTTTCGTGTCTTGAAGGAGTTTTAAGACTTGGAGAGGAGAATATTAGGTAAGGAAACTTGATCGGATTCTCATAATTGGGATGGAAATGAAAGACCGTTTCTTTGAGCGTTGGAAGTGAAGTATTTAAAAAGGAAACACTACATGAATGAGATGGATTACCGGCTCGTTAGATTTTCCCATGATGAACTAGACAAGTTATGGAAATTAAAGACTAAACTTGGAACTATTAAATGGATACTTCAAGTATCCAAGAAAGTTGAGTATAAATAATGATGAAGGTTGAGTATGAAGCATGGAAAAGAACAAGTAGTTAGGTTCATACAAAGCACGTATTCAAGAATTAAATTTCCGGACCGTGGTGTTAGAAAGGATAAAGAACTTGATTGCGGGTTAAAGGTCAAGTAATTACAAAAATCCTTATATCTACATTGGATTTTCTAGGGTACGGTAATTGGATGACCAGGTAGATAGTGGAGGAAAACCAGGTGGTAACCGAAGTATTGGAAATAATGGGCAACTTGAGGCAAGGCACTATGAGTAGATGAATCTTCAACAACGAGTCAAGAATCAAATCTAATCAAAATGAAGGAAAATTCCCAATCAACGGTGAACGGTACATTTAAACATGCATATCACGTGCATCGAGCATCTTCCTAACTATTGTTGTATGTAATTTATTACTATTTGTTATTACTTTGGAGTGAGCGAGTGCCTTAGCCACACCGTGAGACGAGGGCCGAGCTTTGCAAAAGGGTCTTCGGAGACCATGTTTTGAAGCTTGTGGCAGTTCAAGAAACCAACTTCAAATCATGGAGTTGATGTGGTGATGGAGAATCCGCTTGGGTTGGAGAACGAGTGGTGGAAGTTCGTTAACTACTCCACTTGTGATACTGAGTGTGGGATGGTTAGGATAGATCAAACGGTGGGAGTTGAATCTCGTGTAGACCCTCCTATCGTGCGAGATGTCCGGACTACTCATAGTTGGGTCAAGTTCGTGAGCGGTGGAAGACTTCCCTTGTGCTTGAAGACCTTTCTGAACTAATCTCTATCGGGATGTCATGAACCCCGCGTGGGATGAACACAGAGAGTTTGCTTAGAGTCCAGAACTCGAGGCAGTGGACCTGAGGACAGGTCCTTCTTAAGGGGGAGAGGTTGTAACGCCCCGTTTTCCCGACAAGTCAGGTACGACGTCACGAGAGAGTTTAATTTAGTAACTATGTGATTTATGTGACGTTGCATGTTAAACGTGTCAACGTGTAATTTATTTAATTATGTGTGCTTTAGAATTCTATTTAAATTGTTCTTGGATTCAATTGTCCAATAAATTGCAAGTTAGGAACCTAATTTTATTTAGGGTGTTTTGAGGCCTTCGTGGCTACTTGGAGCCCGGGGATTCGGATTCGAATTCCAACCTTATTATTGAGTTCGTTTCGGTGATTCGGATTCAAATACTTAACCTTCTATTTTTCTAAAGCTATTTGATTGCCCAACCGTTCTAAATCCGATCCAGTTAGACCGGTTACCGTGTGACCCTACCCGTTTCTACCGACCCGATTGGCCAGCCCAAAAAGGGCCAGCCTTATTCTTCTTCTCCATTTTTGATCGTTCAACAGCAGCAACAAGGAAGAAAGGAGAAATGCCCATTTTTGCTCCAAGACCTCAAGATTTGGGTTTTCATGATCCAACCGTCCGATCAACGACTTAAGGTATGATTCGTGCTCTATTCGTTACGTGCTTTAATTTGAGGTACCTTTCGTGCCCCGGATTTGTGCCTATGTGATGTTTTGGGAAGATGATGAATATTAACCGGCGTATGAGTTCTTTGTGTTCAAGGCCGTTTTACGAGCTCTAATGTGCATATATGTGATTTACGTGTCTTACTTGGTCCGTGGTATTATTTTCGTGCTTTGTGGAGTGTTCTAGGTGTGTGTTGGTGTTTGGTTGTTGCTCCAGGCGCCATTGTTGCTGTTTCTGCTTCTTCTTGGACGAACCAGGTGGGAACGGCCGTTCCCATGTTGAACTGGAAATGGGAACGGCCCTTCCCAGGAGCCCTTTTTTGCCAATTCTTTATAGAGCCGCGGGGAGGAGTTCGGGGAGCTGGGAACGGCCGTTCCCAGCTCAAGCGTGGAACCGGAACGGCCGTTCCCATGGGCGGGACTGCTGAGCACGGCCGTTCCCAGAGCTAGCGAGGCTGTTCCCGTTACTGTTCCAGTGCTTCTTTGTGTTTTGTTCGTGTATTGTTATTTCGTGATTTCCTTTGCATGTCTAAATATTATTACATCGTTTTACTTACATAATTTCATGCAATTGAATTCGTTTATTGAATGTAAGTGCTAATTGATTTAGTTGCCCTTAATTGCATATAAGAGCATGATCATGACTTAGCTTATTATCTTATGTATCGTTCCATGACTTTCGTGCCATTTCATATTAATGCCGTGCGTCGTAATTGGTATCATTATTGAGTCTCCTCTCACGAGTACACATTGTTTCCTTTCTTGTCGGTTCTTCTCCAGGGTGGAGACTTCGGGATTGAATAAGCAACTGTAGTGTTCGTGTTCTTGTTCTTGTCTCTTGGTTCCAGGTGAGGTTTAATTTCTAGATACATAGAACCATTACAACCCTTACGTGAACTTTCGGCCAAAAGGTATCTATATATCTATAGTTTTCTAAACTCTATTGATTTTTCCACTGATCTATTGAATTGTACTGTATTGATTGATTGATTGATTGAGCGAGTATTGTATTGCACTGTGGGCCCGAGGGTAGTGACTCGAGCCAACCGGGAAAGCATGGGCTGACGGGTAACTCGGGAGCTATCCTCACCAAATTGGGATGACCCCTGAATCCCCTAGGAGATTAGGGCGGGGAAGGAGTTCCTGGCTTAGGGAATCATGCACCCTCTGCCCAGATTGATTGGATGGCGGGGCCTTGCAATCCCCCATCACCCGGAAGAAGAAGGTTGGATTGAAACTGCTAATTGTGCACTGTAAATAGATTGTTTGATCACCTAATCACTTAATAACTGAATTATTGTACACTGTCGGAGTAAGGTTGGAGATTGCCCTCACTCGCCGGGCCACTGGTTGATTGATTGAAATTGATTGAAGTGTCTAATCTGATAGTTGTAATCTCGGGCGAGTTCTAAGTATTATTGAACCTGTTTTGTTCTGTTATAAAACCTTACCCGAGGTTATGACTTGCATGTTATCTGCGCTTATATATTATTATGCCCCTCGCTCAGTCTTGTGGAGACTGACACCTCACTTTTCAGTTTTGCAGGTGGTGTGCTAGGTGGGAGTCAGAGTTGTGTCTTGTCCTTCCTTTCGAGTCTTGTTCCAGTCTCATCACTTACACTCACTGCATATTGTATTTTAATTACTGTATTGAATTTATTATTGGTTAGTATGCTATTTACTGAATTACATTGAACTCGGGACAGGTTTCTAGGGCTTTAGTAGAACCCGTATTTACTTTCCTTGAACTTGTATTCATGTTATTGATATTGAATAGTTATTTGCACTACTTCCGCACAATTATCATTGTTGATGGTTTCAGGATTAGATTCCGCCTAGCTAGGACTGTCTTTTTATTGTCTTCCGTTCGCTGTGAGTTTAGTTCATGTATGGACTAGCCATTTCATATGTGGACCGAACTCACAGTGCGGGGGATGTGGTGCCTATCGTCCCGGGTGCTACATCTTTAGGTGGTATCAGAGCTCTAGGTTGCAAAACCGGAGTTCTAGTGTCGTGTCGTGTCAAGTATAGGTCGAACGGCTTAGGAACTATTTGTCAACGTGTGCACCGCATTGAACATAAGTTTTGCTATTGTTACTTGGTATGGAAAATATTGTTACACATGCTTCTTTTAAAATTTTATTGATTTGCAGGTTGTATGTTGCATTGAATCCATGCTTTTGGTGGTGATTATGTGCATGAGCATATACTAAACCCATGCATTTATTCTGGAATGAGTTGTGATTTCTAGGTTATGAAGATAATATCAAACCACGGCCAATTTCTACAAACAACTACAATATACCCAAACTCCTTTCTTTAGCTTGAAAGTTGGAAGGAATGCATCGGGGGTTTCTACAAAATTTAAGAGCTAGGATCTTCTCCTCTAATTGGGTTATGGACAGGGTGTAAAGTCTGGAATGGAAGAATTAATTTGGGAGCAACTTACAAGTTTATGGAAATTGGTGGATACTTAGTGGGAAATTGGTAGGAAGTGATATCTATGAATTACAAGATAGCTACATGAGATTTCATTATGAAAGGAAGTGGACCAACCGGGTTTAGAAGACTTATTCAATTCAAGGAAGAATGAAGGAAGCTTTGAGGGTAATAATGATTCAAGGTTCGGATTCATAAACAAATTGAGGATCTTCGGTTAGTTGAACTACATTCAAGTTTTGGGAGGAAAAGTTTGCAACCTCTAGTGTCCTTGGTGAAGTATCTATAAGATGGGAATTAAAGTGAACCGATTGATCTAATGATTCCAAGTTCAGGAAGAGCTAATATATTAAAGATTCTAGATTCGTGCAGATTGAGTTTATCTTCCAGATCCAAGCTGAATTATCGTATTGTGAGGTTGATTTGGAAGATATGGAATAACAAATGAAGGCGATAAAGAAAGGTCAAGTGTGAGCAGTTGGAGGGTGAGTTCATTTGATTATTGGAACTCATAACAAATAAACCGAGGAAGCTTTGATCAAAGTAACAACTTTGGTAAGGACTAAGACAAGGATTTGAGCTTAAGTCTCCGAGATAAGTTAAGGTTTCAATTTCATGGGTGTAGAAGCATCTGAGTTCAAGAAGCATAATTTTGGTTTATAAAGTTGTGCGAGTGATACAAGGAAAACTTTGAGCAAGGAAATATTTATGGTAAAGGTTCGGGTAACGCTTGGAGGTCGGTACATGGAAAGAAATCGGATTCCAAAAAATTTCAATCTCGGGTGATGGAGGTGTGTAAGTTGATGATAAAGAATTTTGAAGAATTGGAAGACCGTGGGTAACAAGAGATGATCAATAATTCGGGACACGCTTCAATTCAACGAAACATGAACAAGTGTCAAGCTAAAAGATACAACTACGGTGACAGGTTCAACGCATTCATGGCACGTGCATCATATGTTATTTTAAATTATTTAACTTCTTTTATTTATTTATGTATCTTTAATTGATATAATTGCTCCAACATGTTGCATCTTTAAATTATTTATAAGAGTGATATGTGCATCGGCATTTTTACCCAACATGCATCTTAAGTGTTTTCTTCGTAGGAATTTTCTCCACTTTATCCGGCAAGCATCACTTCAACCGCGACATAACGGAATCATGATAGTGGGATTTTTTGGGATGAAATGAAAGAAGTGAGTTGCTATTCCTATCGATCATATCAAGAGTAATGTGAGGAAATTTCTGGACATGTGGCGTGATTGGAATCGATTATATCAAGGAAGCTAATTGGAAGGAATTGAGAATTTTCAAATTTATGAATTAATACTACGAGCACAACGGATAAGAATGGAAATTCTTAAGGGGGAGAGCTGACCAGGGGATGATTGGAAAGTTGGAATTGTATCTAAGTGGGTTATATTAATGGGAGCAACAAAAATGCAAGGGTCGTAAACAACAGAATTTCTTGAAATGGTTAAAGAGGGAGAGAATTAGAAGACTTGGACACTTAAGGATCTCCAAAGTCGGGACAAGAAAAATGTTGAGCATAATTTCAGAAAAAGGTAAAGTGTTTCAAGAGTCGGAATTGGGTAGTCAAGAGTTGTTGTGAGAGTTAGTACTCGGTTCCATTTCAAACCAGGAAAGATAAAACTTCGAAAATAATATTGAAAGAAGTATGCACTTCAAGATATAAAATTATGGACACAAGGGAAGCGTGGTAATTGACTCTACAAGACGAGGTTGCAAGAATATTGTGGTACCACGTGTTTCGTGTCTTGAAGGAGTTTTAAGACTTGGAGAGGAGAATATTAGGTAAGGAAACTTGATCGGATTCTCATAATTGGGATGGAAATGAAAGACCGTTTCTTTGAGCGTTGGAAGTGAAGTATTTAAAAAGGAAACACTACATGAATGAGATGGATTACCGGCTCGTTAGATTTTCCCATGATGAACTAGACAAGTTATGGAAATTAAAGACTAAACTTGGAACTATTAAATGGATACTTCAAGTATCCAAGAAAGTTGAGTATAAATAATGATGAAGGTTGAGTATGAAGCATGGAAAAGAACAAGTAGTTAGGTTCATACAAAGCACGTATTCAAGAATTAAATTTCCGGACCGTGGTGTTAGAAAGGATAAAGAACTTGATTGCGGGTTAAAGGTCAAGTAATTACAAAAATACTTATATCTACATTGGATTTTCTAGGGTACGGTAATTGGATGACCAGGTAGATAGTGGAGGAAAACCAGGTGGTAACCGAAGTATTGGAAATAATGGGCAACTTGAGGCAAGGCACTATGAGTAGATGAATCTTCAACAACGAGTCAAGAATCAAATCTAATCAAAATGAAGGAAAATTCCCAATCAACGGTGAACGGTACATTTCAACATGCATATCACGTGCATCGCGCATCTTCCTAACTATTGTTGTATGTAATTTATTACTATTTGTTATTACTTTGGAGTGAGCGAGTGCCTTAGCCACACCGTGAGACGAGGGCCGAGCTTTGCAGAAGGGTCTTCGGAGACCATGTTTTGAAGCTTGTGGCAGTTCAAGAAACCAACTTCAAATCATGGAGTTGATGTGGTGATGGAGAATCCGCTTGGGTTGGAGAACGAGTGGTGGAAGTTCGTTAACTACTCCACTTGTGATACTGAGTGTGGGATGGTTAGGATAGATCAAACGGTGGGAGTTGAATCTCGTGTAGACCCTCCTATCGTGCGAGATGTCCGGACTACTCATAGTTGGGTCAAGTTCGTGAGCGGTGGAAGACTTCCCTTGTGCTTGAAGACCTTTCTGAACTAATCTCTATCGGGATGTCATGAACCCCGCGTGGGATGAACACAGAGAGTTTGCTTAGAGTCCAGAACTCGAGGCAGTGGACCTGAGGACAGGTCCTTCTTAAGGGGGAGAGGTTGTAACGCCCCGTTTTCCCGACAAGTCAGGTACGACGTCACGAGAGAGTTTAATTTAGTAACTATGTGATTTATGTGACGTTGCATGTTAAACGTGTCAACGTGTAATTTATTTAATTATGTGTGCTTTAGAATTCTATTTAAATTGTTCTTGGATTCAATTGTCCAATAAATTGCAAGTTAGGAACCTAATTTTATTTAGGGTGTTTTGAGGCCTTCGTGGCTACTTGGAGCCCGGGGATTCGGATTCGAATTCCAACCTTATTATTGAGTTCGTTTCGGTGATTCGGATTCAAATACTTAACCTTCTATTTTTCTAAAGCTATTTGATTGCCCAACCGTTCTAAATCCGATCCAGTTAGACCGGTTACCGTGTGACCCTACCCGTTTCTACCGACCCGATTGGCCAGCCCAAAAAGGGCCAGCCTTATTCTTCTTCTCCATTTTTGATCGTTCAACAACAGCAACAAGGAAGAAAGGAGAAATGCCCATTTTTGCTCCAAGACCTCAAGATTTGGGTTTTCATGATCCAACCGTCCGATCAACGACTTAAGGTATGATTCGTGCTCTATTCGTTACGTGCTTTAATTTGAGGTACCTTTCGTGCCCCGGATTTGTGCCTATGTGATGTTTTGGGAAGATGATGAATATTAACCGGCGTATGAGTTCTTTGTGTTCAAGGCCGTTTTACGAGCTCTAATGTGCATATATGTGATTTACGTGTCTTACTTGGTCCGTGGTATTATTTTCGTGCTTTGTGGAGTGTTCTGGGTGTGTGTTGGTGTTTGGTTGTTGCTCCAGGCGCCATTGTTGCTGTTTCTGCTTCTTCTTGGACGAACCAGGTGGGAACGGCCGTTCCCATGTTGAACTGGAAATGGGAACGACCCTTCCCAGGAGCCCCTTTTTGCCAATTCTTTACAGAGCCGCGGGGAGGAGTTCGGGGAGCTGGGAACGGCCGTTCCCAGCTCAAGCGTGGAACCGGAACGGCCGTTCCCATGGGCGGGACTGCTGAGCACGGCCGTTCCCAGAGCTAGCGAGGCCGTTCCCGTTACTGTTCCAGTGCTTCTTTGTGTTTTGTTCGTGTATTGTTATTTCGTAATTTCCTTTGCATGTCTAAATATTATTACATCGTTTTACTTACATAATTTCATGCAATTGAATTCGTTTATTGAATGTAAGTGCTAATTGATTTAGTTGCCCTTAATTGCATATAAGAGCATGATCATGACTTAGCTTATTATCTTATGTATCGTTCCATGACTTTCGTGCCATTTCATATTAATGCCGTGCGTCGTAATTGGTATCATTATTGAGTCTCCTCTCACGAGTACACATTGTTTCCTTTCTTGTCGGTTCTTCTCCAGGGTGGAGACTTCGGGATTGAATAAGCAACTGTAGTGTTCGTGTTCTTGTTCTTGTCTCTTGGTTCCAGGTGAGGTTTAATTTCTAGATACATAGAACCATTACAACCCTTACGTGAACTTTCGGCCAAAAGGTATCTATATATCTATAGTTTTCTAAACTCTATTGATTTTTCCACTGATCTATTGAATTGTACTGTATTGATTGATTGATTGATTGGGCGAGTATTGTATTGCACTGTGGGCCCGAGGGTAGTGACTCGAGCCAACCGGGAAAGCATGGGCTGACGGGTAACTCGGGAGCTATCCTCACCAAATTGGGATGACCCCTGAATCCCCTAGGAGATTAGGGCGGGGAAGGAGTTCCGGGCTTAGGGAATCATGCACCCTCTGCCCAGATTGATTGGATGGCGGGGCCTTGCAATCCCCCATCACCCGGAGGAAGAAGGTTGGATTGAAACTGCTAATTGTGCACTGTAATAGATTGTTTGATCACCTAATCACTTAATAACTGAATTATTGTACACTGTCGGAGTAAGGTTGGAGATTGCCCTCACTCGCCGGGCCACTGGTTGATTGATTGAAATTGATTGAAGTGTCTAATCTGATAGTTGTAATCTCGGGCGAGTTCTAAGTATTATTGAACCTGTTTTGTTCTGTTATAAAACCTTACCCGAGGTTATGACTTGCATGTTATCTGCGCTTATATATTATTATGCCCCTCGCTCAGTCTTGTGGAGACTGACACCTCACTTTTCAGTTTTGCAGGTGGTGTGCTAGGCGGGTGTCAGAGTTGTGTCTTGTCCTTCCTTTCGAGTCTTGTTCCAGTCTCATCACTTACACTCACTGCATATTGTATTTTAATTACTGTATTGAATTTATTATTGGTTAGTATGCTATTTACTGAATTACATTGAACTCGGGATAGGTTTCTAGGGCTTTAGTAGAACCCGTATTTACTTTCCTTGAACTTGTATTCATGTTATTGATATTGAATAGTTATTTGCACTACTTCCGCACAATTATCATTGTTGATGGTTTCAGGATTAGATTCCGCCTAGCTAGGACTGTCTTTTTATTGTCTTCCGTTCGCTGTGAGTTTAGTTCATGTATGGACTAGCCATTTCATATGTGGACCGAACTCACAGTGCGGGGGATGTGGTGCCGATCGTCCTGGGTGCTACATATTCTATGTTTCATACTTGATGCGTTAGACACATTATCTAAATTGTTTAAGTCATTTAATTTCTTTAATTATATACCTGCCCGTAACTTAACATAATTGTCCCAACGTGCTACATTTTAAATTGTTGGTAGGTGTACTATGTGCATTAACACTTTAAACGGCATGCATTATTTAGTGTTTATTGGTAATAGGTTCTCCTTATGCTCTGCACAATCTTTGCTTCCATCTATTCCTATCAACTTGAATTTAAAATAAGGGATCTCTGAATCATCGGGTATCATGTTTGTAACCTGGTCATCCGATTCTACTTGAAATTTAGTAATATGGGATCCGAGAGGGCTGGTGGTCCATGACTTAATATGGTGTGGAGTGGTATAGACATTGAGAAGATTATTGGGATCTGGAAAATGCTGAGAAATTCAAGCAGGTCATGGTGTCATTTTGTCAAATATCAACTCTGTGGAAGCAATAGGTGGCAAGTACCGGAATATTGCATTCTTACAAATATCAGATCAGATTAGCGTTATAGTTGTGGAGACGACGGAGTGGTAAACGAGCTCAAGGAGTTAGAAAATTTTTATTTTCTTAAGGGGGAGAGGCGGCCGGGAAATAAACTAAAACCAGAAGTTAGATCTCACCCGGGAGAGTTGGAACTTCAAGAAAACCGATTCTTCCCACTCTCTACTATCAGAATTATGTAATAGAAATCCTTCCTCTCTCTTACACAGAGAAAATTCCCATCATCGACGGTATCTTTGATTTATTGCTGTTCTCAGAATGTGGATGTCGTTGAGTGGTATGTGTATAGTCTCGGGATATTAGTTGAGTCAGTAATTAGAAAAAGGATTCAACTTGGTTAATACTTGGAACCAATTCCAAGTTTTAATAGGTCGACTCCGACAAGAGTTTTCTTATGAAGTCATTACCTATACCCTAGAGATGCCTGTAACTGCACATTGCCCTTTCATTCGTACGGCAGGTGTCGCTTCCATAGATATACTAGTTACCGTGAACACATCTGAGAAGATTGAAGCCAATTGATCGTCTCTTTCAAGATCTTTTGTAGAGTTGTTGGGTATGTCGTCAAATTTCAAGGATCAGTGGAAAATGTTTATCAGGACCTGATATCTTCGGTTTCTAGGTGCTACCTTGTATTGGAATAGATAGTTTAAGATTTTGGTTCCGAGGGAGTACTTTACTCTGACTAAGGAGGTTGATGAGATGGTAAAACTTGTTCTTTCTGTTTGTCAGATAAGAGCTTGGTTGGAGCACGAAGCCCGTCTTTTAAGCTTAAATATACAACCACTCCATGACAAGAAACTCAGGGTTGTTTTCAATTCCAAAACCCGAAAGTGAATGTGGTAATTAATTTAAGAAGGGTGCAACCGGTAAATCTGAGGTTAAAAAAGGGTATAAAGATGTGGTGATTAATGATGATCTACGGATTATGTTAGAAAATAGCACTAAAGTTGAGGTGGCTATCAAGAATGGGAATATCGAACCGTAGCGGTACAAAGCGAGAAGAAATCTCAACTAAAGAGTCAAGTATTCAACCGAATTGTTACAATGCAAGAACTTCAGTCCTCGGTGAATGGTACACTTAATCATGCATATCACGAGCATCATTTGTTTTATTATTACCATACGTGATTCCTTGTTTACTATTAGTTGGTTTTATGTGAACAACAACTTGATATAATTGATATCTTGTACCTAATCTCTACGTGATAAGTGTGAATTATGTATTTAATTGTTGCTTGAATTTTATTTTGGGTGCGTGAGAGACAGGGATTCTCTCAAGGTTGTCAAGAGACGGGGTTCCCTTGTTACTTGCTCGAGAGACGGGGTTCTCTCGTTGGTTGTTTGAGAGACGGGGCACTCTCACTATTTCTGACTACTTGTCAACTTGTTCTAGTGGAAGGTAGATTTTCTCTCAAGTGTTTAGGTTTCGGAAAGTTGAGGGTCGTGACTTCACAATATTGGAGGATCCTAGTGGATTGAAGATCTCTTACGAACTAATCCCTGACGGGGAGTAGCTAACCCGCGTGGGATGAACACGTAAGAGCCAATTAAATTCCAGGAATTCAAGACAAGGGATCTGGGGACCAGATCCTCTTAAAGGGGAGAGAATTGTAACGCCCCGATTTTCGGATAGTCAGGTACGCGCGACACGTGTAAGTTTAGAGCGTTAGGATTTTATTTTATTGTTTTCGTTTATTCAATTTATACGTGTTATATTAGTTTTATAAATGGTATCCCAACTTGATTACGTAAAAATATGTGAATTGATTCTCGAACGTGCCTTAATTGCTTATATGTCCTCAATTGATCATTATATTAAATGTGAGGACCGAATTGCATGATTATTTCTTGGATCTAATTGATCATTTTTCAACTTCCTAGACTTAATTGCATGACTTGTATAATTGATGGACTTAATTGCAATTTGTGCATTTCACTAATTTTGAGGAGCCAAATTACGTAATATTTCTTCCTTCTTCTATCTTCATTCCATTTGATATCATACATACAAACCTTTGCTTTCTTGTTCTTCATCTCCACGAGAGAAACCAAGGAGGAAGAAAGAAAATATTCTTTACTTTCAAGCTATTTTCCGGGAAGATTTACAAGCTTTAGAGCTTTTTCAACTTCATCATCTTCTTTATCTTCATCAAAAAGGTATAGATGGATACATGTGTGATTTCTTGATAAATTTGATTGAGTCTATGGCTAGGGTTAAGATTTGAACTTGGTAACTTGATTAATTGTTGATATAAGTATGATTTTATGCTTTAGACCTGAATTTCATGCATAAATCTTGAGATTTATGAAGATATTTGACGAGTTCTTCTTTGGAGGAAAGTTGATGATTATGGGGATTAAAGCATGCTTTAGGTGTTTATGATGGATTTTATTGTATTTTAAGTATGCTAGCATGATTCTTTCATGAAATTATGCATTTGGGGATGAAATTATAAGTGTTTTGTGAGGTTTTGTTGATGATCCGTGCTTCTCCTGTTTCGTCCCCTGCTTCTGTACTTCCTACATGTCGAGAACCGCCTTTCCCGTCCCAGTTCATTCGGGGAACGGTCGTTCCCACCCATTTGAAAACGACAGGGCGCGAGCATGGGAACGGCCCTTCCCAGTTTTGGCCTGTGGCCGGAACGGCCGTTCCCAGCCTGCTGCGTATGCTTGAACAGTACTGGGAACGACCTTTCCCATTTTTAACTATGAGCCAGAACGGCCGTTCCCAACCGTCTGATCAGGCTGAAACTTTCTGCACAAAAATAAGATTTTCAATTCCTTTTATTTACCCTTAATTGACCCCAAATTGTTATTATATGATTAATAATATGTCATAATATGATAATTATATGCTACATTTTTCATTGCACGATATCTCGTTATGTGATCATGCCGTACGTCATATTTGGTTCTATTGTCGAGTATTGTCTCACGAATGCACGTATGTTCCATTTCTTGTCCAGTTTTTCTCCAGGGCGGAGATTGTTGATCATGAGCATGTTCACGCATCCATGAGTCTTCGTGTCGCCTGTCAGGTGAGGTTTAATTGCTAGTTATATAGAACCCGTATACCCCTTATGTGATCTTTCGGCCAAAAAGGTATCTATATCTATAATTTTACATGAAATCACTTATCATTTCAAGCAAGTCATGTTCATGAAAAGCAAGCAAGCCATGTTATTGTCATGAATCGTGCATGTTTTAGGCTAGTAAACAGGATTGTTCACGTTGGGCCCGAGGGTAGTGGCTTGAGCCAACCGGGAAAGCAAGGGCTGATGGGTAACTCTCGCGCTATCCTTACCACATTGGGATGACCCCTGAATCCGCTAGGAGATTAGTGGAGGAAGGAGTTCCGGGCTTAGGGATTCATGTACCCTCTGCTCAACACGTCGTGGATGGTGAAGGCTCGCTACCTTCCCATCATTGGAGGGAGAAGGAGACTAGGGACAGGTCCGGCACCACGGATTGTCCGCGGGTTATTGCATGATTTCCATTCCATGAATGTGTTACTTGATTACACTATCGCACGATTGCACGATAATTGAATTGCATGATCACATATTAGTTGATAAAGCAAACATGTTTCATGTACATTTGGAGTAAGGTTGGAGACTGCCCTCACTCGCCGGGGCCATGTATTGAATTCATGAAAATGATCAAGTATTTAATATTGATAGTTGTATTCTCGGGTGAAGATATCTTATTATTGAACTTATACATTTATCTTTTCTAAAACTTTACCCGAGAGTATAGCGTGTCTGTTATTTGTGCAAATATTTATGTAAACCCCTCACTCGGTCTTCATAGACTGACGCCTCCACCTTTCAGGTTATTGCAGGTCCACGCTAGGCGGGAGTCGAGTCGAGTCGAGTCGAGTCCATGTAATCGAGTCAAGCACGGTGTGTATTGTTTCTTGTTGTCTTAGAATAATTATTACAATTAATTGTTATATATTCGGAAATGATAATGTATTGTTATGTGAACTAGTATACGAGTTCTGGGCTAAACGATCAATGTCATAGCATGTTTAATAGTTATATTTGATAGTGAATCGATTTTGCTTCCGTTTTATTCTATTGCATGTATGAGTTAGTCCCGCCTAACTTGTCATTTTATTTGCATTGTCACTCGTTCGCTATAGGTTGGTTCATATACGGGTTACCCATTTTGTATGTGGATCGACCTATAGTGCGGGGGTGTGGCATTTCCACATGTAGGGGTGCTACATATAGTTTATTTTGATATTACTGTCTTTGTTTATTTCTTGTGATTGATAAAATATCTGATTTAGTTGTTTTGCAACTATCTCATTTATGTCATCAAGTGTCTTCATTGTATCAATGCAGGGGCATTCTCCATTTGAAACTATCAGTTTGATCATTCAATGAGAGTATACTGATACTCCTTCTTCGTTGAAGATAGGGTATGAGAGTGTAGATTTGAAGACTATTTCCTTATCCATATTTCCCTTTGAGACTCGTCTGGCATAGTCTTGAAGTGTCGACATTAGTTTTGGGCTGAATTTTCGAAAACAGTTTGGGTTTTTGAAATAAAGGGTATCAAGAAATCCATATATAAAGAATTGGTATATCATGTCTGGGTCTGCTTCTTCGAATATAATGACCTTTGGGCCATTTCTGTTTACTGGGTACCAAAATAGTTTTTCTTTATCAGTTTCAGGGTTGTATTCAAAAATGCATTTCAAAAGGTTTTCAAATTTTTCTTTAATTGGTTGTATTTGGGCCTCCCTTTGGGCTTGTGTCTGGACTCGGTCCATTGGGTTTGTTGCAGGTATGTTTCCAAGAACTCTCATTCTTTCTTTGAGGCTGTTTTGGGTTTGAAGTGTAGGAGTGGTTGCGAAGTTGTACAGGCGGTCAAAGGTGCAAGAGTGCATTTAATGCGGAATCAGAACAGTCACAATGGGGAATTCGTGTGCGCTGCTTCCCAACAAGCGGCCAGACCCTCGGATACTCAAAATTAAAGGTCCAAGGCAAGAATTCCATAGTACACATTGAGTGTTATTACAGAATTCGGGGGGCAAAATGATGGGACCGAATTACGCTCGGATCAGATTCACACACGTGCCACAATCCGAACGGTCTGTCTTGGCCACCCGAAGACCCCAGAGCTTGGACGCTCGCGATAATGGGCTCGCGGAATAAGCCCAGCCCATCAAGACTTGTGTGTCTTGGCCCAAGTCACGAGCGTAGAATCTGCTCAACCAATCCCGTCTGACGCTCGCAGAACGACCCTAAAGAGTGCTCTCCACCCTAGGTGCATCCCTTCTGCACCGGGGGAACCTGTTCGGAGGAACTCGCGGTTGGGTCCACCCACCGCTCGAGCTTCCTGATGCTCGAACCGGGTCGCCAGGGGACACGCCTCCCTCGAGGGTTCCGACGCTCGTGGCTGTAGCACCCAGAACGCCAAGATGTCATACCCCCGCACTATAGCTCAGTCCACATACGAAATGGATGATCCGTACATGAACCAAGACTATAACGAACGGGTGACAATGCAAGAAACAATCTAGCTAGACGGGACTAGACCCCAACTCAATTAAATCCAATACATGAAAATTCAAAAGCGGAAGTATAAACACTAACATTTCAATAACATATACAAAATATCCCAAAAGTTCATCCTATTCTAGCTCATATATCAATACATTATCATCTCCAATATATTAAACATGTATAAGTCTCCAAAACTAACAGGAACCCTAACATGATAAAGCCGGAAATACCAAGAACATGAAAATGCGATGTTAGACTCAGCTGAACAAAAAACACAACTCGGACTCCCGCCTAGCACACGACCGTGAGTACCTGAAAAGTGAGGGTGTCAGTCTACCGAAGACTGAGTGAGGGGTTTAAATAAATATAAGCGCAATTACCATGCAAGCTATAATCTAGGGTAAGTTTTCGTAAAAGAAACAATATAAGTACAAATATTAAAGTAATTCTCACCCGAGATTGCAACTAATCAATTTAATAATTCAATCATTATCAATTTAATCCGTGGCCCGGCGAGTGAGGGCAATTCTCCAACCTTTCTCCAAAAGTGTACAATCAATATTTAGGTTTCAATTCAATGGTTATCGGGCAAGTTATTATAGTGCACAATTAGCTGTTTCATGAACCCTTCTTCCTCCGGGTGATGGTGGGCTTGCAAGACCCAACCATCCATGCATGGTGTACGTCAAGAACATGACTCCTACGCACGGGATTTATTCCTCCAACAAACCTCTTGGTGGATTCAGAGGTGATCCTAAAATGGTGAGGATAGTGCAAGAGTTACCCTTCAGCCCTTGCTTCCCCGGTTGGCTCAATACACTACCCTCGGGGCCCAACGTGAACATGCTTTACTCGCCAAAACAATCAATCAAACAATTCAGTCCATTCAGTTCAATCATGAAATCCGTTTAAAATCCATATGGTTTGAAAAACTATAGATATATAGATACATTTTGGCCTAAAACATCACATAGAGTCATATTAGTTCTATATATTTAGAATTAAACCTCACCTTTACTTTACCAACCAAAATAAGCAAGGAAACACCATAAGGAGCATGCTCCTCGTCTCCGGGACCGAGATCTGTGCAACAAGGACAAGTGTGAAATAAACTCGACTCTAATGAACCAATTATGACGAACGGCAATGATATGTAACCTCAATCATGCATTTATAATCAATGAGTGTCAAATCGGAACATACTTATCAATAAAGTAAGCATATAATTCATATAAGTCACATACGGGAGCCAAGGAAGTAAAAGGAATGCAATAAGGAAGGTTTTGTTGAAGTATTACAAAAACGGGCAATTTCCGGAAATGCACATGCTGTAGGAAAACTGGAATATCTTGAGATATAGAAGTACGAATTAAGTTTTTCTTGTTGGGTATGAAACTAGACATAAAGACCTTTCTGAGGATATATGGCTTATAATTTAGTTCAAAGTGAGGAGAAAATGGCGTAAGCTTGAAATTGGATGATTGCAATTTGTCGGTAAAGCAGCGACACCCAAAATAATTGATAATATCTTATAAAGGGAAAATATATTGAGGTGATTCTAATTGGAGGTTATTCTAGACTTCAAGACCTTTCCGTGGGTTAAAAAATCAGGTCAATCAGAGTTCGTATGAGGGAGAACGAAGCAAAACAAACTCGGACAGAAAACAGAGGAGGATCCACAACTGTGGGTCAAAAATCCACGCCCGTGGGAAGACTTCCGAGTCTCTGGACACAAATCCACGGCCGTGGGAGAAAATCCACACCCGTTGATACCTTCTCCAGCAGCAAACCGAAGGGAAAACATGGTATAGGCACGGGATTTGGCTCCCAAGGCATATGAACACCAAATCGATGCAAGAAAACAACCTAAAACTAACATATAACATGTATAAGACTTAAATACATCAATTAGATATCATATAAACCAAGGAACATGCTTTGATTTATCAAGAAACAATCATCCAAACCCCATATTTATACATGGCATCCCACCTTCATATTATTCAAGAATTCATGCAAGTTTCCAAGCTTAAGGGTCATAATCATGCTTCTAATCATATATAAACAAGAAATCATGTCAAGAGCATCAAACCCTACTCAATCAACACTTTAAGACTTCATCAAAATCCCAATTTATACCTTCAAATAGAAGAAAGGAAGGATGATAGGATGATACGGTGATGATACTCCAATTTATGAAATAATCTTCCTAGAATTTAAGCTTGGATTGAAGAAATTCCTTCCTTCTCTCTTGGTGTAAAAAACTGATAGTGAGTGTGTGTATGTGTGTAGAATTCTTGTATGCAATGTAGTGTATGTAATGTGAGAGAAAAGAGGTACAAGATATATATTATATCTCCCACTATAAGCATGAAACCACCACTAATTGCATTTAAGTCCCTAAGTTATTTAAATGAATGTAATCAAGTTATATCTCTACACAAAAGATCACTTAACTCCATTTCATGCTATACAATTAAGTATACAAATTTTCACAAAGGAGCAATTAGGCACATTTAATACATTTAAGTCACTTATATCAATTAGTTCATATAATTCATGTTAAAAACAATTCATATAAATGTATAGGAATATATTACATATAATGTTACGAAATTTAATATAATGTAACATAATGCATAGTTGGAAAATGGGGCGTTACAATTCTCTCCCCCTTAAGAGGACCTGGTCCCCAGGTCCACTCTCGAGTTCGAAACTTTAAAACAAGCGATGAGAGAGCCCCGTCTCTCAGGCAAACCATGAGAGAACCCGATCTCTCAAACAAGCAACGAGAGAACCCCGTCTCTCAAACAGATAATGAGAGAACCCCGTCTCTCAAACAAGCTATGAGAGAACCCCGTCTCTCAAACAGATAATGAGAGAACCTCGTCTCTCAAACAAGCTATGAGAGAACCCCGTCTCTCAAATAGATAATGAGCAACCTAAGCGAAAATGAATAAACTCTCATACAAGTTTTCATGTAAAGAACAAGTAGAAGATAGCAAATACGCCAATTATCGTTCATATAAAAATAATTGACACAACTAACGATCAAATCACTTAGTATCAGGAAATTATTCGAATTTAAGTTGCGTGTATGCATGTGTCATGGATGCTTGATGTACCGTTCACCGTTGTTCGGGAATCTTCCATGGTAGTGAGCCGTTCCAACACTCGATTTGATGTTGGAGATTCCTCCACCTAAAAGTATCTCCAGTTTATTATGGAAAACAACCGACAACCCGTATTCTCCCATCCGGTACCTTCCTTACCAAAGTTTTCCTCGAAGTTCTCTTATTGCCCCATCCTTTCCAAGATAAGAAACACGTTATATAGAGAACTCAATCCGTTCAACCTTGGAAGACTTGAATTCATACATGTCTGGTGGTAAGAGTCCAATGATGTTAATACTTCAACCCAAGTCATCATCGATCATTCCTTACTCTACCTTATCATTTCAATTCCCAAACACTTCTTGAATACTCACCTTCCACTCTTGAAGCACTTACCTCTTCCGATATTATTCCGGAAATTTTTTCCCCGTCTTATCCATTAACTTTTCAACTCTCTTTGAAAATCGTATCTTCATCTCTTGAGGCCCTCGTCTCTTCTAATATTATTCCCGAAGTCTTTCTCACCTCGATCTTGAAATTTCTCCGAGTGCTAATTCTCTCACCATTTATTGAATGCCCATTTCCAGTTCTTGAAGTGCTTCTCCTTTATGAAATCATTCTCAAAATTTTCTCACCCCAAACTTAAAGGTCATCAAATAACATAATCATCTAATTCTTTCCCTTTTTCCACTTTCTAGAAATCTCATTGTGGTTAACTCTTGTATTTTTTGTTACTCCATTAAAAGTAGTCCGTTTGAGCCCATCAATAACTTTGAAGTCATGTCCCCGGTCGACTCTCCCCCTTAAGAATGCCTATTCTTACCCGTTGGCTCGTAACATCACTTCTTAAATGGAAAATTCTCAATTCCTTAAATTTAACTTCCTTGGTATAAATAATTCTAATCATGCCTCCTGTCCGGACAATTTCCCATGTTTACCTTTGAAGCGATTGGTAAGATTAGCGACCCACTTCCTCCATTCCAACTTCCGACTACTTTTCCTGGCCTCTAAATTGTTCTTCCTCTTTTATCTTTTTTCAACCCCATTAATTCCTTGTCATAATTCGGTTATATCTCGGTTAAAGTAATGGTTGATACATGAATTGGGGAGAGTTCCTATCAAGAAAACACTTAACAATGCATGTCTGGTTAATATGCCAATGCATGTGTCACACTTGTAAGTAATAAAATACACAAGTTGGAAAAATTAAGCTCAATAAGGAATGCATATATAATTAAGGAAATTTAAATAATTGGTTGGTCATTTCTTGTTACCCACGGTCTTCCAATTTCTTCAAAATCCCCAACATCGTACATTTCCATCACTCGATAATCGAAATTTCTTAAACTTGATTCCGTCCCCAGGTATTCTTTCCAATTTATCAATTCTAAGTGTGGCTCGAGCCTTCACCTTAAACATCTTCTTGACCAAAGTTTCTTGTAGCAACTCGCATAACTTTGTAAGCAAAATTATGATCCTTGAACTCAAATGCTTCTACTTCCATGATGCCTTGCCGTCTTAATCGATTCCCTTGTTGCTCCATATATTCCAATTCAACCGCCCAACCCGACAATTCAGCTTGGATATGGAGAATAGACCCAATCCGACCAAACATAGAATCTTTATTACTCTAATTTACCAAGAGCTTGCAATCACCATATTAGTCGTTCTCTTCACTTTCCACATCTGATTTCTTTCTTAACCCAAAATCCAAAATATCTCAATCCTTATAGATCTACATTAATTACCTCATTGTTCAATCCTTCCAATTTATCATCTTCATAAACCCAAAATCACTCAATTTCTTAAATCTTTCCAAGGTGATCCAAATTCTATTTCAAAGTCCAAAATGTCTCGATTCATCTCAACTTAATTTCCAAATTTCGACCTTGACTCAAATCGTTTAAGTTACTTTCCTCCCACAACTTGATTTTTGTTCCAACAAGCAAAAGATCATCAATTCTATTACAAATCCGGACCTTGAATTATTATCCTCACCTCTTCCTTGCATTGGATAATTCTCCTGAACCCAGTTGATCCACCTCTTTTCGTAATGTAAACCCTCGTGTTTATCTTGTAATTTGTAGGCATCACCTTCCTTAATTTCCCCTAACCTCACTAGATCCTGTAAGTTACTCCAACCGTGGATCCTTCTATTTCGTATCTTATCACTTGTCTTAAAACCCAATTAGAAAAATCCATGTCTCTTGAATTCTCGTATGAAGTTTCCCAGTGCATCCCTCATAACTTTAAGGCTAGAGAAGGAATAGACTGAGGTTGTCGTAGAATTAACCGTGGTTTGATATGATCTTTATAACCTATAATCACAACTTATCCCAATTACAAATGCATGGGGTTAGTGATTGCACATGACACATAATTAGCATTTAAACACATATTTGATGCAAAATGCAACAAATAATTCAACTAAATTAAAGAAAACACGTTAAACATATAAATTCCCAAAACATAGAAGGTCAATTAATTCTCAAGTATTAACACAATTTAATGTCATGCACAAGTCATCAAGTAATTTAAAGATGTTCAGGTAAGTTCAAATAATTTCAAATAAGTTCAAGTATTTCCAAATAAGATGCAAGACTCATAAATTATCAATTAATCTTATGCCGTTCGACCTAGACTTGACACGACACGACGCTAGAATCGCGGTTTTGCAACCGGGCTCTGATACCACCTAAGATGTAGCACCCAGAACGCCAAGATGCCACACCCCGCACTATAGCTCAGTCCACATACGAAATGGATGATCCGTACATGAACCAAGACTATAGCGAACGAGTGACAATGCAAGAAACAATCTAGCTAGGCGGGACTAGACCCCAACTCAATTAAATCCAATACATGAAAATTCGAAAGCGGAAGTATAAACACTAACATTTCAATATCATATACCAAATATCCCAAAAGTTCATCCTATTCTAGCTCATATATCAATACATTATCATCTCCAATATATTATACATGTTTAAGTCTCCAAAACTAACAGGAACCCTAACATGATAAAGCCGGAAATACCAAGAACATGAAAATGTGATGCTAAACTCAGCTGAACAAAAGATACAACTCGGACTCCCGCCTAGCACACGACCGTGAGTACCTGAAAAGTGAGGGTGTCAGTCTACCGAAGACTGAGTGAGGGGTTTAAATAAATATAAGCGCAATTACCATGCAAGCTATAATCTCGGGTAAGTTTTCGTAAAATAAACAATATAAGTTCAAATATTAAAGTAATTCTCACCCGAGATTGCAACTAATCAATTTAATAATTCAATCATTATCAATTCAATCCGTGGCCCGGCGAGTGAGGGCAATTCTCCAACCTTTCTCCAAAAGTGTACAATCAATATTTAGGTTTCAATTCAATGGTTATCAAGCAAGTTATTATAATGCACAATTAGCAGTTTCATGAACCCTTCTTCCTCCGGGTGTGTTGGTGGGCTTGCAAGACCTAACCATCCATGCATGGTGTACGTCAGGAACATGACTCCTATGCACGGGATTTCTTCCTCCACCAAACCTCCTGGTGGATTCAGAGGTGATCCCAAAATGGTGAGGATAGTACAAGAGTTACTCGTCAGCCCTTGCTTCCCCAGTTGGCTCAATACACTACCCTCGTGGCCCAACGTGAACATGCTTTACTCGCCAAAACAATCAATCAATCAATTCAGTCCGTTCAGTTCAATCATGAAATCCGTTTATAATCCATATGGTTTGAAAAACAATAGATATATAGATATATTTTGGCTTAAAACATCACATAGAGTCATATTGGTTCTATATATCTAGAATTAAACCTCACCTTTACTTTACCAACCAAAATAAGCAAGAAAACACCTTAAGAAGTGTGCTCCTCGTCTCCGGGACCGAGATCTGTGTAACAAGGACAAGTGTGAAATAAACTCGACTCTAATGAACCAATTACGAAGAACGGTAATGATATGTAACCTCAATCATGCATTTATAATCAATGAGTGTCAAATAGGAGCATACTTATCAATAAAGTAAGAATATAATTCATATAAGCCACATACGGGAGCCAAGGAAGTGAAAGGAATGCAATAAGGAAGGTTTTGTTGAAGTATGACAAAAACGGGCAATTTCCGAAAATGCACATGCTGTAGGAAAACTGGAATATCTTGAGATATAAAATTTGGAATTAATTTTTGCTTGTTGGATATGAAACTAGACACAAAGACCTTTCCGAGGATATATGGCTCATAATTTAGTTCAAAGTGAGGAGAAAATGGCGTAAGCTTGAAATTGGATGATTGCAATTTGTTGGTAAAGCAGCGACACCCAAAAGAATTTATAATATCTTATAAATGGGAAACGATATTGAGGTGATTCCAATTGGAGGTTATTCTAGACTTCAAGACTTTCCGTGGATTAAAAAATCAGGTCAATCGGAGTTCATATGAGAGAGAACGAAGCAAAACAAACTCGGACAGAAAACAGAGGAGGATCCACGGCCGTGGGTGAAAAATCCACGCCCGTGGGAAGACTCTCGAGTCTCTGGACACAAATCCATGGCCGTGGGAGAAAATCCACGCCCGTGGATACCTTCTCCAGCAGCAAACCGAAGGGAAAACAGGGTATAGGCACGGGATTTGGCTCCCAAGGCATATAAACACCAAATCAATGCAAGAAAACCTAAAACTAACATATAACATGTATAAGACTTAAATACATCAATTAGATATCATATAAACCAAGGAACATGCTTTGATTTATCAAGAAACAATCATCCAAACCCCATATATATACATGGCATTCCACCTTCATATTATTCAAGAATTCATGCAAGTTTCCAAGCTTAAGGGTCATAATCATGCTTCTAATCATATATAAACAAGAAATCATGTCAAGAGCATCAAACCCTACTTAATCAACACTTTAAGACTTCATCAAAATCCTCATTTATACCTTCAAATAGAAGAAAGGAAGGATGATAGGATGATACGGTGATGATGCTCCAATTTATAAAATAATCTTCCTAGAATTTAAGCTTGGATTGAAGAAATCCCTTCATTCTCTTCTCTTGGTGTAAAAAACCGATATTAAGTGTGTGTATGTGTGTAGAATTCTTGTATGCAATGTAGTGTATGTAATGTGAGAGAAAGGAGGTACAAGATATATATTATATCTCCCACTATAAGCATGAAACCACCAGTAATTGCATTTAAGTCCCTAAGTTATTTAAATGAATGCAATCAAGTTATATCTCTATACAAAAGATCACTTAACTCCATTTCATGCTATACAATTAAGTATACAAATTTTCACAAAGGAGCAATTAGGCACATTTAATACATTTAAGTCATTTATATCAATTAGTTCATATAATTCATGTTAAAAAAAATTCATATAAAAATGCATAGGAATATATTACATATAATGTTATGAAATTTAATATAATGTAACATAATGCATAGTTGGAAAATGGGGCGTTACAGTGGCTATCCATTCAGGGTATCCCAATGCTCGGACACCCATCTCCTGGAGGACAACCCTCTTATTAACGAAGGGCCCCTTTTGCGGCCGCACCCAGTTACATGAGAAGCCCTCTTAGGCGCCTTCGCGCTCGGTAAACGCTCTATAACCAACTTTGACACACAATGTTAGTGCACACGTCGCACCTGACACACCACAGTCACTTATCACTAGGTTTCTTGCTGGAATGTCACTTTCACACCATCACATGCCGCCATGTGTCTAGGGAAACACTGGGTTTGGGACCACATGGTCACTTTTACCAAAATACCAATGCCCTCAACGTATAAATAGGGGAATTTTACACACACTTTCCCTAAGTGATCTTCATACACAGAACGACATACACACTCAGCATAAGAACTGGGCATTTTCACTTGCATCCTCATCTTCTCCAAAGTTCATTTCACCATTTTCTGCACCCAAGCTGCACGATACCTGGTGTTATCCTGGCTGGAAGAGCCCATGCTCATCTGGAAACCCAATTCCTGAGGTTCAAACGCCTGTGATGGTCTTCCCTTCATCAAACAAATCTTAAAGTGTTGGTGTTTTAATACAACTCCAGTTTCTACACCGTCAATTATATATATAACATAATATATATATATATACATACATATATATATAAATATATATACGTATAATATAAATCTAATATACATATATATGTATATATATATAAATTATAAAAAAAATACATATATATGCCTAGGCTCGCGAGCTAGCTCGCAAGTCGCGAGCCTAGACACATCGGGATCGAGATCGACTCGATGCCTGGATCGAGCTCGTCAAAGCTCGGATTGAGCTCGTCCAACTACAATCTCAAGCTGAGTCAGCTTCAGCTTAGCTTGCTGAGCTCGCAAGCTGACTCGGCTTGTTTGCAGCCCTAGTGAGGGGAGTTTCCACTTCACGCTAATCCCCTTCCCTCCCCACAAAAATCGAAAAATATAATATCAAAATCCAATAATCTATGCTAACTAATGTCGTTAATAATTAATTAACTTAAACAATGTATTGGAATCTTGACCATAATATCCCAATTTTGCCATTAAACAAGGACCTCCTTTGACAAAACTTTTGTTCTGCTCGCACCAAATGAACACACACTACTCCTCAAACCAGAAATCTCTTTGATTCGCGGCACTCTAATCCAATTTAGGTGAGGTTTAATTAGCCTAATTAAGGTAGAATTCTTTCCGATCTTTGCATGTACGTGGATCCCTCTTTTCTTGTTCTTCTAAAAGAAATTGTTTGATTTTTCAATGTTTATCTACTCATTTTCTGCACACAGTATGCTTCTCTGAATGCTGGAGTTCGGTGATTTTTCACATATATTTCCTGTTGTTGGATTTTAGATCCTATTATTCAAGGACCAAGGTTTCATTAGTTTAAATAATTACATCTAGATCTCCTAGATATGATCCGTGCAGGGCAAAACCCCACGTCTCGTGTATAAGAAATTACATTTACATCCCCTGAGATGTAAACGATTCCGACAGTTCCGATCCAACTATTAACTTTAGCATAATCAGATTCTGAAATCCTCGAGATAATACTGCTACTGTATAGCTCGTGATGTTTGCTACTTTTCGTCGAAGTGCCATTCCCTGGTGTGTTTTGTGAAAATGTGTATGGTCTCTCAATTTCAGAGAAGTCATCAACGACTAGGAATCAACCCCAATACCCCACAGCAGCGACAATGCCGACAAGTCTTCCTGACTTTGGCCTTGATTTTCTGAAGGGTGGTTTCTCAGCAACTGTTACTAAAGCAGCAACTGCCGGCCAAATCGAGCCTTTCAAACTTTTGGTCCGAGACCAGAATGCAATTTTTCTTCACGCTTTGAATTTTGCATTCAATAGTTGCTTCAAGGGTCTGTTTGACTTGAAGAAAGATCATAGAGATGGATAGTGGAAATGGTTTGCTCGAAACCTTGCTTCGGGAGGTGTGGCCGGTGCTTCCTCCCTCCTCTTTGTGTATCCTTTGGAGTATGCCTGTGCTCGATTGGCAAATGACCATGCCAAACAGTTCAATGGCTTGATTGATGTCTATAGAAAGATTTTAGCATCCAATGGGATTACTGGATTATATCGAGGGGTTGGTATTGCATGTGTTGGCATGATTATACACCGCGGTCTCTACTTTGGAATGTATGATTCTTTGAAGCCTGTTATTATTGTAGGAAAGTCGGAGGTAATACTATGTTTGTTGCTTGTATGAAACCACTATATATAGAACTCCTGTACCGAGTCGGTATTGTGTTGGGTATTATTATATCGAAATCACCACACATTTGATGTAGTTACACATGGACCCCCTCTCTTTGAGGGTAATATGGTGCTTTTCATATCTGTTAAGTTTCCTATACTAAGGGGGTCTATGTGTATTTACCCCCAAACTACGAGGGGTCTACATGTAAATTGTCAAACCTAAAGAGTTTTAAACGTTTGTAGAAAGTAGAAACTTTTGTTTTTTCAGAATTAAAAGTAAAGTTCAAAATTGTAAAAACATCGACTAGTACAAGCAGAAAGAAAGAACAAATGTATTCTCAGATTACAGCTCATTGAATTTATGTTTTCTTTAAAGCTGAAAACGAAACTTCTTATATTATTTGTGAAGCTTCTCAACCCAATTCTTGTTTCTTGCAGGATAGTTTCTTCAATAGGTATCTCCTCGGTTTCGTAGTGACAAATGTTGCTGGGATTGCATCTTATCCAATTCATACAGTTCACATATGAATGACGATGATGACGATGACAACCACTAGCGAAGCAGTAAAATACAAAACCTCAATGGATGCATTAGCTCAGATCCTTAAGAAGGAGGGTGCTAAATCTCTATTCAAAGGTGCTAGTGCAAACATTCTCCCAGCTGTTGTTGGTGCCGGTGTGGGGGAAAGATACAAAACCATCGCCGAGCCTTGTAACGTGGGCTTGTAACTCGAGTGAGGGAAATAAGATGATTGGATGTTTGATTGATCCAACGAGCTGGGATCAAGTTGCTGTTTGCTGGCCTGCCCGCCCCAAGCGGGGAGTCGGCCCACGGAGTTCTGGTGAAGGCTTGGGCTTCCTGGGCTTTAGAGAGGAGGGCACTGCATCAGGCTGGTTTCACAGAGCAGCGATAACCTCCCCCTCTTTGCAGTGGAAGGATAACCTGGGCTTTATAGAGGAGGGCACTGCATCAGGCTTGGGTTTCCTGGGCTTTAGAGAGGAGGGCTTCACGGGGCCACTAAAGCGAGCTGGGCCAGTCTAATTAGACAATCACCTTTTTTTGAATTTCTTTTTTTTTTTTTTTTTTTTGGCATAATTGGGCTTCATGATGGGTCGGTGGTGCTTCCTGGGTCCATTAAAACGAGTTGGGTTCGTCTTAATTAGCCAAACATGTTTTTTTGAGCATATAAATGGTGGTTTATATAAGCCCCAATTTTGAATGGACGGTTTCGTTTGTTCATATTAAGTTGTGCGTTTTAATTCCAATATTTAATTTAAGCATGAGATGGTCTATGTTGATAAAATTCCAACTAATTCACTTCTTGTTTCTCATATTATTATAGGTCGATGAATCTCATCAATGCAAAAAAATATCGTATGATCAATCGAGAAAAGTCGAGTTCCAGTACTTGATATCTTCGGACCTCGAACTTGTAGCTCGATCAAATTTGGCATGATAATATATATCAATATGACGGTTTGTATTATTTGAAAGTTTAGATAATACATTGCGGAGTAACTTACAAATATATTTTTGAATGAACTCATTGATAATCGTGGAGCTTGGAAAATGCTTCATAAAAACTAGTAAAATTATTTCAAATATATTTGAGAGGCAGACAATAAAAAGGAAAAAAATAATGTATTTGAACTTATAAGATTGAAATAAAATATCAAGAAATTATATTTATAAGAAAGTATCTAAAAGTTGGTTAAATGTTGGTTTATATTCACCAATCTGCCTTTTCGTTGGTTTGCTTAAAAACGTAAACGCATCTTCCCAAGATATTAAGGGGATGTTTGCAAACTCTACTGGATAATTAGAAGTTAAAGTAGAAGTTAAATTTGTAAAAATTTGCAATAATAAAAGCAGTGAGTGTTTGGGGAAAAAAAAAAGTGAAAAGCAGAAAAATAATTGGTTGAGTGTTTGCAGAGAAAAGCTGAAAATCACTTTTAACTTTTATCAAGTTACCGATTTAATCCTGAAACGTTCTAATCATTTTTGTTATTATAATTTTATTTAAAATAAAATATTAATATAAAAATTAGTTTAAAATAATTAATTTTTGTATAATATTATTTATAATTAATAAAATGTATTATACTATACTATTTTATATATATACCCCTTAGGTTATACTAATTATTTTACTTTTATAAATAATAAAATAATACATAATATCATTCTAAACAAATATAATATATTTATTATATAGAATGAAATATAGTATAAATTATTATATTTATATATAATTATAATCTAGTGTATAAATTAATTATATTGCTATATATTTATATAATAGCACACGTGTACAATATATATAGCAAATGAAATGCATGTGGATTTATAAATGAAGAAAAGGACAAATTATATTTATTCAATCATAATTTCTTTAACATAAAAGAGTAAGTAACTATTGTCCCTCAAATAAATTAAACATAAGAAAATAAAAATAATCTTTAGATATAATTCACAACTTCTTTTTACATCCAATTTGTTGGAATCCCAAGCCTTGCGAATGTTATAGACATGCAAATATCATCTCTTATTTTATTCATCTCTTGGCCATTTGATTCACTTCGCATGTCTTGTGAACCATTATTGTCACATTCATCTTCACCAAATTGGGAGTTAGAATTGTTCTCAACTTCTACAAAATCAGGATCTTTAAAATCATGTTTGCGGGTAAAATTGTGTATCGCCATTGTAGCTGATACTAGAACGACTTGATCATGCCAAGGAATATTCACCGGTATATCATTAATCATCTGCCATTTGGCTTTCCATATACCAAAGGAACGTTCAATGATTGAACGCAAAGACGAATGCAAGTGATTGTAGGTTTCTTGATGATTTTATATGTCGATGCACGTCGGAACTCCGGTAGATGATATTTTTGTACCTTGTATGGAGCAAGGAATCCTTTTATATTCGGGTAACCCGCATCAACCAAATAATATTTTCCTATAAAAATATTAAAATAAAATATAATTGACAGCCAAACTTTTTATGTAAAACATTATTTACTAGAATGATACATACCTTTAGGGGGCATTGGGAAACATTTTGAGGGATCTTTGATCGCATTAAAAAAAAAAACTCTTGTATCATGAGCACTGCCCTCCCAACCCTGCAATACAAATGTGAAACACAAGTCAAAATCACAAACAGCCATTATATTTTGTGTAGAAAATCTTTTTCTCCCAATAAACGGGATTTGCTCATTCTCTGGTAATTTTGCCTTGATATGAGTACCATCGATAGCACCAACGCTGATGGGACCAAAACACGCAAGGCACAAGTTTTGACACGTGACGTCGTCAGCAAGAGACACGTGGTAACTTGGTCCTAGCCTAGCCACCCTCGTGCACCATCGCCATCGGACGCACGACTCCCTTTGCGGCCCTCACACGAGCGCCCCTCTTACTCCCCAGGATATCCCAATTCCTTCTCGGGAATGATTTACGAGCACAAATCACCCTCGGATGAAGCGTTGTCACGCTAGCGGACAAAGAGGTAAAGCTCCTCTCATCTCACAGCCTTGGACCCAAATCCACCTTCGGACCAGCAAGGTCATCAGGCTCATGGTAAACACGAGCGTGCATCTGGCCCTCGTTACCTTCTAAAAAAGGCTCTCTAACACACCGTACACATCCGCGCACCTGCCACTGTTGCCCACACCCCCTTTTTATCAGCTTTTGCAGGGATTCCTCTTAGGATTCACCTCCTTACTCCACGTGTTAGGGCAACACTGAGCCACGACCATATGACGCAAATGACTAAAGGGTCTCTGACCCTCAACTATAAATAGGAGTCTTCATCTCCTTCACGGAGGCAACCTTACTCACTGAAATTCTGCAACTGCTTAACTTCATCTTCTTCGTCAGATCATTATCTGACTTGGGCATTGGAGAGCCAAACTGGGAATCACCCCCCAGTTCCCCCAACTTGGCCTTCTGACTCTCTTGGTGTTTGTCCTAGCAAGTAGAGCCCTCGGTTTTTCCGGCGAACCATTTTGAGCTTCATCCCTGGTTTCCCCCTCTCAACAAATAGAAAGTGATTGGAGTTTGACCCTCACCGATTCAGACACCATCAAACGCAATCCTTTTTAATAAAGAAAAAACATTAATTAATTAATTATTAAAAGAACTCAACCATTAAAATAAATTATATTATATTAAAATATACCTTGAAATAAGGGAAATATCTTGCATTCTCCGTAATATAAGGATGAGTGATCGAGCTGTCGCTAAAAGGCTTAATCCAATCGATTGACATTTTCGTACATGCTCGCAGTACATTATGGAATGATCGACTCACTTTATATCCAAATCTTTGAAAATACTCGTGTATTTGCCTATTACCTTCCCTTAATCCGAGAAAGTCGCAGCTTCTTCCTCGACAGTTATATATTTCGTTGGTTTAAGTCCATATTTTTCGACCAATATTTTACACAATGCAACAAAAACATTTGTATGCATCCTCAGATTTTCATGGCATCGACGAGGATGCCCATTCAATATTGACATCAACCATGACCAACCACTATAATTTCTATCTAGGCATGGCTTCTTATGTAAGTAATTTTGATAATAAGTTAGTGCACCAATAGCCGTTGTATATAAAACTTTTTTTTTTCCCCTTAGTAGAAGAATTGTTAGAACTATTGCCTTCCTCATACTCGTCACTGCTTGTATCATCTAAAGCATCATAGTTTGATAATGTTGATAGAGAATCCAATCTACTATCACAATCAGAATCTGTCAGTCTGCACATATACATCAACCTATTACCGCTATATAAAATATTAAAAACATAACTACAAATAATAATAATAATAATAATAATAATAATAATAATAATAATAATAATAATAATAATAATAAATCAAACAATAAAAATTTCAAGGTAGTTCAAATAAAAGTTAAAACACAATCTCATATATTGAAAAATAAAAACTTAAACAATCACGAGATTCAAAATAAGTTTCCACCAAGTCTAGCTAAGGCATAATATGAAATGAAAACAAATCATCCAGATGATACATTATCATGTTGTTGTGATGTCCCACGTGATGCATAAGCAGAAGTCATAGAAGAAACCCTTCGTTGCATGTCTCTTTCCATTTGATCTTGTAGCCACCTCAAACGAATCTCATCTTTTTTAATTGTTAAGAATAACTCTCTAATTGAAGGCTTCAAAATCAAACGGGTTACATACATCCACAATGGTCACCTCCCTCAATACCGGGCATCTTTTCCAAAATCTCCAAACACTCACGAATACTATATTGGTGTTCTATGTTGCCACTTGAATGAGATGCCGACTCATTTTCCATAGTCTCAACCTTGCGCTCAAGACATTTTGCAATCTTATCAGTAGTTGTTATCTTTTTATGTTTCTTGTTACGGACAAGCTGAAGAGTTTCGCGAGATCTTTTCCTACCACTTTCAGTGAATTCGGATTCTACATCATTATTAGTGGTAGTATCTACTTCAACATTAAATTCATTATTCAAGTTAATGAATTCTTCAGTATGAGTTTCTAGGGGTGCTTCTACTTCTTTCTCCATGTGAGGTGGCATCAAACCTGAACTAGGTGTCCATGCACTTTCTCCGGTTGCTACAACATCAGAGAATAAGATTTCTTGTTCAGGTAATAATATTGGTCCCCGTTCTCTAAATTTAGCTGCATCAGGACATGCCTAAGAAAACCAAAACATCTTTAGGAAAACATTTTTATCGATGATTCTATCTACTGAGAAGTTATAAATTACAAAGTACTTGTATCTTTCTTTGCCACCATTCTGGAGTTGCATCTATTGTACCTTTCTCATTGTTCCACCCAATCCCAGTTTCTCCTCGCAACATAATTTTCCATACACCCCATTCTTTCTTCAAGTTATCCCAACAATTCTTTAATTGTTGTCTTGTGTAATTACGATTTGATAAATGTAAAAATTTATGAACAATATTCTCCCACCGTAGTTTACTGAAGTGATTTCCTGGTCGATTTCCTACTTGTAGCTCCTCAACACAAATTTTTATAAATATCTCAGTTATCTTTGTATCCCAACTAGCCTTTTCCGTTATTTCAAAGTTTTTTCCTTTGTGTCGTCTACTACTTTCCAAACTTTGAGAAGATTGATTTTGTGATGATGATGATGCAGAGTTCATTCGTTGGGTTAACTCAAATAATCTTGGTATTGGTAATTGCGAATCCATAATAATAAAAAGTTTAAATCTTCACAAAAACAATAAAAAATTCAAATCTTCATAAAAACAAATAACTAAAAAAAATTATAATAAAACGAAAAAGATGATAAAAGATAAACATTTACCTGGTAATTGCAGATCTTTTAGCTATGAGATTTTAGTGGAGATTTTAAGCTTGAGAGTTCAATTGAGATTAGATTTTTGAGTTTGAGAGTTTAATCCATTTTTAAGATTGAGACGTTACTCACTGTTTGAGATTTTAATGGAGATTTTTTAGATTTTCAAATTCTTCTGTTTGAAATTTTAATTGAGATTCTTGAGATTTTTAAATTATAACCGGAATATAAAAAGAAAAGATATGATTTAAAAGGTTAATTATATAGTATTAATAAATTAATGAGATGGAGATTCTTGAGATTTTTAAATCCTAATTGGAATATGAAGAGATAAGATATGATTTAAAAGGTTAATTATGTAATATTAATAAATTAATAAGGATATTATTGTCTAAATAGAATATAGAAAATCGTATAATCTGTAAGCAGAATCCAGAAGCATGCCTTGGGGTGCTTCTGGATTCTAGCTTATTTCTGCTTAAAATAATCAGAAGTTGGGGGTTTCCAAACACTCCAAAACGACTGAAAATAATCACTTATTTCATAATCACTTAAATTTAGTGTTTGCAAACACCCCCTAAGAATGTCACCCCAATATTACCGAAAATATCGTTACAATACTTTTTCGAGAAGGTTTTATCAAAAATGTAAGAAAACGTCAAGAAAAAAACAATTTTTTTTGTTTTAACCCTGCGATATAGAAGGAATAGGAAAAGGACCTATAGACATTTTTTAAATTTAAAACGGATCAATCGACCCGATCTACGAATAGTTTAGCTGGACTTTAGGGAGGTAATTGAGTGCAAGATCTCATATTTGAGTCCTGACATCGGCAGTGTGGGGATTTTGTCTAATGTGATATTCCTTGTATGCACTAGACATGAAATCGTTTTTTTGAGAAACAGATTGAGATTTATCGTGATTTACCCCCTTATAATCCTATCAGGTTAGGGTGTGGGGGCACTTAGGGTTGGTGATTCCACCTTTAGAGTGCAAGAATGCCACCGCGTAAACATCGTAAAACAAGCAATCTTGGGGCCGATCGACCCGTATTCAAATTGATTCACGTCGAACTTGACTTGAGACGAGTTTCATATCGAGCCCATTATATATAAAAGAGATATGATTATCATAATCATCTTACAAAATAAAATATTTATATATAAGTCCAAATATATTTATCGCCACGGTAAATTATCCATGAGCAAATTTGTAACACCCGGCTCGTCCGATCGTACAGGTATAACATCACGAGAGTGCTACGGGCGCATTTAAATTATTTAATTATGCAAATTATATGTTTATTATAATGTTTATATGATATCTTGAATTATATGAATTAATAATTGAACTCTTTTGTTGCTCCATGGCTGCTGTTCGGTTGTGACGTATTAGAGGCTATTTTAGGGAGTAATTTTGCATGAAATTTTGTGGTTTAATGTATGGAATTATTATGTATGTTGTTGCCCAGGTCCTGCCCTATTTCTTGCTTGTTTTTGTCTTCATTTTGTTGCTGCACGAGGAAGAAGACACAGCAGCAACCATTTAATGGCTGCTACGTGGGGGTATTCGTGTGGCCCTTTTTTTGCTCCGTTGTGACGTTATGTGATGTTTACTTGCTTTTCTTGTTTCGTTTTCAATTTTATTTGATTTCTTCCTCCCCAATTATGATCATAACATGTTAATAAGTTGTTATATAATGTGTTTCATTATTTAATTTAATTTTATGGCTTTAATTTCTAAGTATAAACATGACTTAAATGCGTAACCATTTAAATGATACGTGTGATATCTCCTTGCATGTTTTGCCTTGTTTATGTGTTTTTAAACTTGTATATGTATGTGTTATGATATAATGTGATATATTATGTGTTTATTTAATGTGTTATGTGTTTTCTTATGAACCGGTTATATAATTTCGATTCATGTATATGTATATGAACTTAAATGATCTAAATGTCAACTCATGTTGCTTCTCTTGCACCTTTTACCTTTCTTATGTGTTTTAACCTCATGTATGATTATGATATGTTATAATGTGATGTGAAATGAGTTTATTTGATGTGTTATGAATTTAATTCGTGTGTCTTTGATATGATAATATGCTAATTGCTCCGATATGTCTAAGTTTGAACTTATGTGACTTGCATCGCATCATATGCATCCATATGCATTGGCCGAGTGTCTAATTGGTTCATTTTGAGTCTAAGTATGTCTTTTGTTGTTTGCTTTGTTCAGAGGATCATCCCGTGGGTGACGAGGTAGTACCAGAGGTGTGTTCCGTCTTGTTTAGCTCGGTTTGTTCGTCAAGGTGAGGTTTCTTTCTTTGAGTTACTTCGACCTACATGTTGGGAATAGTGCCCTGAAAATTCAATTTGTTGAATTAATTAAACTAAATTTACAGCGAGTTGTGAGTATTTCACCTATTAATAATTAATGACGTGTGGCGGTATTCTTATATGAAATGTGTTTCATAGGAAAAGACTTTGAATACCGAAATCACGTGTCATTAAAGTTCTAGTCGGTAAGATAAGAATATGTTCTTATCAAGACTATAACGTGGTTATATAAGATGATTAGTCTTTCGTTATAGGGAATAGTGATTCCAATTATAACACGTTGATGATTTTCAATAGGATTGGAAACATCGAACTGGACCACTGAGATTATTTATTTTATACTGCTATCTAAAATGAATAAAATCTCAGGAAGCATTGTACTCTTAATCCTGATAATATTTCGGCTTTAGGCATGTAGTGTTAGTCACTGTAACATACTCGAAGTGAGGTCTCGGTAACGGGTGACCAAAATACTTTGTATGTTCGGTGATTATATGAAATGCGCTAAAGAGTTATATTGATCGAGGAATCTGTGGCCTTGCTGGAAGGTAAGAGATATCCTTGAAATAGATTTGCAAAATTTCGAATTAAGACTTTGGCCAAAGCACTTCGCGTGATACGTCACCGAAGTTGTATGTTGAATGTGTTTCACATATAGAGAATTTGAACTTAAAGCGAATCAATAAATTTCAAATTAGAGATGAAAAATAAATGATAGTAGTTGCAATTTATTTTTCATAGATATCTACACAGAGGAGTGAAAAACGAAATTATTCTAGATCGAGAAATTCGTGAATAATTTAATTAATTTTAGAGTGCAACAATATTTATTTAGTGGAATTAAATATTGTTAAACTGTAATTAATTATTGTCATGAGATGATAATATATTAATCCGTTTGGAGCTAAAATTAATTAGTCCTGCAGGTCCCCCTGCAAGCCCCAAATTGAAAACCCAAAGAGAAAATATTAAAAGGAGAAAGAGAAATGAATTTTCAAAGTATTTGAAAATAGCCAAGGAATTTATTTTAATAAAATAAATTGAAGTTCCAAAGAGTTGGAAATGCCCGGAATTTTATTTTGGAGAAAATAAAATTTTCATCGAAAAAAAAAATGATGATGACATGACATTTGCTGACGTGGCAGGTGACGTGGCACCTGACGTGTCACGCCACATCAGCAGACTGGGCCCCAGATGGCACTGACTGGACTACGCGTGTGCGGCTGAGATTGCCTTACATCATCGCGTATAAACGGTCCAGATCAGATCTGGCCGGGCCGGTTAACGGGTCGGATACCGGGTCAAAGGGTCGGGTCATCGAAGCGGGTCAGAGGGTAGGGTCGGGTCAAACCGGACACGTGGCAGAACCAGGATCTGCCATGTGTCGAACCGGACCGGTTTAAGGGCTGCAAACCCTAGCCGCGTGTGCCACACACGCGCCGCCTTCAGGCCGCGCGTGTGGGCGCGTGGGGCGTCGGATTGGAAAGCGGCCGGCGGCTTTGGACTCATGGTGAGGAGACCTTCAACGTAGTGTCCTCGGTGAGGTTTTTGTAGAAGAGGTTTTTTTTTTTTAAATTTAATTCATTAACAAATAAAACTTAATGCAATTAGATCGAACAATTAAATAGATATTTTTCTTTTTTCGAAGTTTGTAATTTATGCTAAATTCCGAGGGAATTCTGAGGGAATGCTACATTCCCTCGGAATTCCCTCAGAATTTTCAATAGTAATTTTCTAAATTAAAGATTATATAATTATTTTATAAACATAGTTACACTTCATGACAATTGTAAGTATCATTAGTGAACTAATAAAGATAACAGTACATATTAAAATATTAAATTGCAATTTATGTACATATATATGTAGTCAAGCTTTCGACTAGTGTTTTGGACAATATCATTAATATATATGTTGTGTTTGACTATTTCAAATGAAATGAAATTTCGGTTTTACATATTTGTAGAAGAGGTTTTTTTTTTTTTTAAATTTAATTCATTTACAAATAAAACTTAATGCACAATTAAATAGACATTTTTCTTTTTTCGAAGTTTGTAATTTATGCTAAATTCCGAGGGAATGCATTCCCTCGGAATTCCCTCTGAATTTTCAATAGTAATTTTCAAAATTAAAGATTATATAATTATTTTATAAACATAATTACACTTCATGACATTTATAAGTATCATTAGTGAACTAATAAAGATAACGGTACATATGAAAATATTAAATTGCAATTTATGTACATATATATGTAGTCAAGCTTTCGACTAGTCTTTTGGACAATATCATTAATACGTATGTTTGTTTTTTATTATTTCAAATGAAATGAAATTTCGTTTTTACCTATTTGTAGATGAGGTTTTTTTTTTTTAATTTAATTCATTAACAAATAAAACTTTATGCAATTAGATCGAACAATTAAATAGACTTTTTTCCTTTTTTCGAAATGGTAATTTATACTAAAATTTAAAGATTATATAATATTTTTATGAACATATTTTCAACCCATGACAATTTTATTAAAACCTTTAGCATCACATTATATCAATTTTGAACCTTTAGCATCACATTATATCTTGGAAACCCTAACCTTGACCTAAAACTATTAGCCACCATATAAATAGCTTTATCTCTTCCATTCCATTTCAAACCACACAAGTTAGCTTCAAAGAGAATCATGGAGAAATTTCAAGAGGAGATCAAGACTTGAACCATCTTTCATTCTAAGAGCTCATATTCTTTGATTCCTCATTCCTTCACAAGACAAGGTAAGCTTTTGATCTCTTTTGATGAGTATTTCATTTCTATTCTTGGATTGAAGCATGATAGTGTTAGCATGAACTTGAATGATGAGATCTTGAATTCCTTGAGTAAGCTTTGATGATTTGAATGCTCCTTATGTGCTTTAGTTGCTGGAAATTCGTGTATGGAAGACTAGGGATTCATATCTTCATGTTTGGGCTTGAAATTCATGAAAATGGGTGTTTGAGATTTTGGGCAAAAACCTTCTTAAACTTGGATTAATTGATGTTTTGATGCTAAGCATGATTTATATGATGATATACTTGAATTTCGTGATGTTTTATGGTAGATTTCGTGTTGGTTTGATGAATTTTGGTGTTCCCCTTGTTCTTCCCGAAACTGTCCAGTTTCTGCTCCAGATCTATGGTCGGAACGGCCGTTCCCGTTTGTGCTTTAAGCCCGGAATGGCCCTTCCAGGCTAGGGTTTGAGTTTTGGCGGCGAACATAGGAACGCCCGTTCCCATGTATGCTTGGCCGTTCCCAGTCTCGCTGACTTTGGGCGTGGGAAGGCCCGTTCCCATGCTATGTTGTGCAT